>OW964170.2:0-10000000 GCA_943136025.2 Agrotis puta
ACAGGCCAATTCATTGGCCTGTCCAAGGCACGGCGCGAACTGGCGGAGGCGAAAAAGGCCGCCGCCAAACAGGAGAGGGCAGAGGCGGACGAAAGGGAGGTGGCCGAGTTGGCCCGCAAATTGTCCGGACGTATCACGCGATTGTCCGAGACTTCCTCCGCCTCTGCAGTCTCTGCGGTCTCGGAGAGGGAGACGGAGGACCTGCTGGCCGGAGAACTGGCCAGCAGGATGCAGGACGCCGTGGCGGCCATTAAAAGGGTCGCCAAATCGTCAAAAGGTTTGAAGGGCACCTTCCAAAAAGCCCTAAAAGATGCGGCGGCCTCCATCTCGGAGACCGCAGAGGTGCTGCTGACCCGCACCTCTTCCGAGGAGACCGCGCGATTACAGGCGCAGAACGCCCGTCTGTCGGCCCAGCTGGCCGGGCTCCGCAGAGAGCACGAGGCGTTCCGAGCGGAGCTCGCTGCGCTGCAGACCGAGCGCAAAAAGGAGGACGTGAGGCAGCCGGAGGAGTCGGAAGTGGTGCGGCTCCTCAGGAGCGAGCTCGAGAGCTACCGAGCCCGCTTCGACGTCCTCGAGCGGCAAATGCTGCGCCCTCCCCTGGCCACAGACGGGCCTTCAAAGCGGGCGGCCGCTACTTTCGCAGCCAAAGCTGCAGCGCCGACCTCGACTCGGCCAACTGAGGTGGCAGAACCCGCTGCCAAAGAGCCTGGCGTAGCCGGACGAAAAGGCAAAGGGGCTGGCAAGAGGGCGAAGGCTGCAGCCGCAGCTGTCCCTGTCCCTAATGCCGAGACAGCGTCCTCAGCTCCCGGGGCTCCCAGAACCGAAGCACCGACAGCTTCCCAGCAGAGCCAGTGGGAGACTGTCGGAGCCAAGAAAAAGGCTAAAAAAGCGGCGAAGAAGAAGGCCAAGAAGGCGGCCAAACAGAAGGAAGCGGAGAAAGTGGCCAAGGTCCGCGCCCCCCGCTCCACGGCTGTAGTACTTACTTTGCAGCCTGGAGCGGAGGAGAGGGGCATGACCTATGCTGCGGTCCTGACGAAGGCCAAGGCTTCAATAAGCCTCGGCGACCTCGGCATAGCGGGGCTCCGCTGCAAGCGGACTGCTACCGGAGCTTGCCTTCTAGAGGTGTCCGGCGCCACGAGTGGCCCGAAGGCAGACGCCTTGGCCGAAAAAATCAGGGCGCAATTCGAGGAAGGCGAGCTCCGGGTGTCCAGGCCTACGAAGTGCGCCGACCTGCGTATCGCAGGCTTGGACGACTCTGTCTCAGTCGAGGAAGTCGTGGCTGCCGTGGCGAGGGCGGGAGAGTGCCCGCCCAGTCAAATTAAGCCCGGCAAAATCCGCCCGGGCTTTCGAGGCATGAGCTCTATAGTTCTGAGCTGTCCTGTGGCGGCGGCGCAGAGGCTGGCGGACGGACGCCGGCTGCTCGTGGGGTGGGTGTCGGCACAGGTAAAACTGTTGCCTGCAAGAGGTACGACGTGCTTCCGGTGCTTGACGGACGGCCATGTCGGAACGCAGTGCGTCTCCGACACAAACTACCGCGATCGGTGCTTCGGATGCGGTCAGCCCGGACATGTGGTCGCCTCTTGCACGGCCCCGCCCCACTGCTTAGCTTGTGCAGCGCTGGGCAAGCCTGCAGGGCATCGGGTGGGCCGAAAGCCATGCGTCGCACCCAACGGCAAAAAGAAGGGGAGGGCCCAGACTTCAGTAGTCCCGGCTCAGTCACAAAGTGAGGAATCGCAGACTATGGACACCCAGTAATGGCCCCATCTCTGCGATTCCTCCAAGCGAACATCAACCACTGCGCCCGGGCTCAGGATTTATTACTCCAGAGCATGGCGCAGTGGTCGATAGGTGTCGCGGTTGTCGCCGAGCCGTACTTCGTCCCGCCCGGGCGAGCTGACTGGGCGAGTGACACGAACGGCTCGGTGACACTCATCTCCAGAGCCGGGAATGGGTCCCCGATGATGGAGGCTCTCGCCGTTGGGCAGGGCCACGTGGCGGCACTGTTCGGGGAGATGGTGGTTGTGGGGGTTTATTTCTCCCCGAACAGACCTCTCGCCGACTTTGAGAGATTCGTGGTGGAGTTGGGCGTCGTCGTCGCCCGTAGTCGTCCTCACCCCGTGCTCGTTCTTGGGGACTTCAATGCCAAATCCACGGCTTGGGGTTCCCCGACAACAGACGCGCGGGGAGAGGTGCTGGAGGAGTGGGCAATTGAGGCCGGCCTCCAGCTCCTAAATAGGGGTTCCGTGGACACGTGCGTGCGCCAGCGGGGCGGTTCCATAGTGGACTTGACGTTCGCTAGCCCCGCACTAGCGCGCCGTGTCCAGGACTGGCGGGTGGTGGAGGAGGCGGAGACTCTGTCTGATCATCGGTACATCCGTTTCGATGTCTCTGCCCAGACTTCAGCCACCCCGGTTCAAGCGGGCCCTGGCGGGGTCGGTCCGCGTTGGGCGCTTCGGCAACTGGACCGGGACCTACTCGTTGAAGCCTCGATAGTCCAGGCCTGGGTGTCAGCACCGGACAGGCCTGACGATATCGACAGCGAGGCTGAGTGGTTCCGGAAAGCCATGTCGCATGTCTGTGACGCTGCTATGCCTAGGGTTCTGTCCCGACCGGCTAGGCGCCAGGTGTACTGGTGGTCGCAAGACATCGGGCGGCTGCGCGCTGCGTGTGTTGCCGCTCGGCGCCGGTACGCCAGGCTCCGCAGGAGGCGTAGCCGCGTCAGGGATGCGGCAGACGAGGCCGAAGAGGCGGAACTGTATGAGGGGTACAGGGCGGCGAGGAAGGCACTACAGCTTGCCATCAAGCGGGCCAAAGTCCTGGCTCGGGAGGAGCAGCTGCAGACTCTGGACCGAGATCCATGGGGGCGCCCATATTTAATGGTACGGGGCAAACTCCGTCCATGGGCCCCCCCGCTGTCCCAGAGCCTCCGGCCCGAGCTATTGAGCAGCGTAGTTGGCGCTCTGTTCCCCTCTAGGGCAGAGCATACCCCGCCACCCATGGTTCCGCCCTCCGAGGTGCCCAACGAGGACGACGACGGCGACGATGACGTGCCCGAAGTGACCCGGGCAGAATTGAGAGCGGCGGTTTTGAGGCTTCAAGCCAAGAATGCCGCCCCAGGGCCCGACGGCATACCCGGCCGCGCATGGGTCTTGGCCTCGAAGGCTCTCGGGCCCCGACTGCGAGGGCTGTTGAGCGCATGTTTGCAGCGGGGCCAGTTTCCACGCCTATGGAAGACGGGGAAGCTGGTTCTGCTTCATAAGCCAGGGCGCCCTGCGGACTCCCCGTCCGCTTACCGCCCCATTGTGCTGCTGGACGAGGTGGGCAAGCTCTTCGAGCGAGTAATCGCAAACCGCCTCCTCCAGCACCTCTCTGGCGTGGGGCCGGATCTGGCGGACAACCAGTTTGGTTTCCGTCAAGGGCGCTCTACAGTGGACGCGATCATGCGCGTAAGGGCCTTGGCGGAGGAAGCAGTTGCACGGGGTGAGGTCGTCTTGGCGGTGTCGCTCGACATCGCCAACGCCTTCAACACCTTGCCCTGGAGTTGCATCAGGGAGGCGCTCCGCTACCACGGGGTGCCGACCTACCTCCGCCACACTGTCGGGGCCTACCTGGCTGGCAGGTCAGTCGTCTACCCGGGTCAGGAAGGATGGGGTCGGCGAGAAACGTCGTGCGGTGTTCCACAGGGGTCGGTCTTGGGGCCGCTCCTGTGGAACATCGGATACGACTGGGTGTTGCGCGGTGCGCTCCTCCATGGCGTCGGCGTAGTCTGTTACGCCGACGACACGTTGGTGACCGCGCGAGGGAGGACGTACCGCGACGCGTCGCTACTGGCGACTGCGGGGGTTGCGCAAGTCGTCGCTAGGATCCGGCGGTTGGGCCTCGAGGTGGCGCTCAACAAATCCGAGGCTCTGTGTTTCCACGGGGCCCGGCGCGCGCCACCCTCGGGGTCCAACATAGTGGTGGGAGGCGTCCGCATCGGCGTCGAGTCGACGATGAAGTACTTAGGACTCGTCCTCGATAGCCGATGGGACTTCGGGCCGCACTTCCGGCAACTGGCCCCTAAACTGATGGGCGCAGCGGCGGCTCTGACACGGCTGCTGCCTAACTTGGGGGGGCCAGAGTCATCTTGCCGGAGGCTCTACTTGGGGATCGTGCGGTCTATGGCTCTGTATGGAGCACCCGTGTGGGCGGACACCCTGTCGGCCCGCAACGTCGCAATGCTGCGAAGGCCGCAGCGAGCGATGGCCGTCAGGGTGATCAGGGGGTACTGCACGATCTCCCACGAAGCGGCCTGCCTGTTGGCCGGATCACCGCCCTGGGATCTGGAGGCTAAACTCCTCGCGTCAATGTATCGGTGGCGCGGGGAGGCCCAGGAGCGGGGCGAAAGGCCGCCGCCTAGCGTAGTGGAGACGCGGCGGTCTGAGCTCCGCCGATCTCTAGCGGCGGAGTGGGAGGCGCGACTTGCGCAACCCAGTGCGGGGCACGCCGCTATTGCGGCGGTAAGGCCCGTCATGGAGGCGTGGATCGGCAGGAGGCACGGCGCTCTCACCTTCCGACTGACGCAGATACTTTCCGGACACGGTTGCTTCGGAAAGTATCTGCATCGCATAGGTCGGGAGCAGACGCCCGTGTGCCACCACTGCGACGGTTGCCCGGAAGACACGGCGCAGCACACGCTGGAGGAGTGCCCAAGCCGTTATTGCTGAAAAACAGCTTTGGTTGAGGTTAAGTGTGAAGTGACAAAGTTTAAATCGCTTACGCCGTCGAAAATAGATCGACGACCCCCAAATTTTATTTGGCATTCCGCTGGGCTTTTTGGGCCCCCATCATCTGGGCCACTTCAGGGAGTCCGATCGCCTCGCTTCCTGAAGATATAAGCGAAAAACTGAAAACCACGTGCGCTGAAAAAGCGGAAGGAGGGGAGCTACAGTCACGAAAATCGGCACCATCAAGGACACTTGGAAGACAAGGCGAGTGCAACTTTATTTAGAATTTTATCTCTACCCACGTAATTTATATTGCCTATTAAAAATTGCAAAATTGACCCTGATTTTCTCCGGAACCGAGAAGAAATCCGAAAATCTGCGACTGCAGCGCGCTGCGCGCTAATTAGAGGACCTTAAGTTTTAAATTTTAGATTTTTTGGATAAGCCATTTTGGAACTGTAATTAATTAACTGTAAAAGACACATTTTTGGATTTTTGGATGTTAGTAAATTGTCTAAAAAATTTCAAATTTACATTATCCTAAAGAAACTTATTTTTAGATTATTTTACAAATTTTTTCAAAATTTTTCCATAAATAGTTTTTAAGATATCCAATTTTTAATGTTTTTTGCTTTTAATTTGAAAATAATAGGAGAAATATACTTTATTGAAGGAGATATGTTTTTAGAATATATATTGTGACTTGTATAAGCCGAAACTCGGCCTAGGTAACCCCAGAAACACCGATTTTGATAAAAGTCGGCCATTTTGTTGGAACAGGATACTCGTTTGTTTCAGCAATAACTCCGGAACCGTTGGGCCTACGAAGACACGGTTTTCGGTATAGTAGGAGGCATTGCCTCGAGTTTGCAAATACCAACTTTTCAGGAGTTTTCAGGCTGAAGCTTTTTTCAGGCCTGAAACACAATTCGAACAATACGCGGGGTGGAGCCGACCTGTACACCGGAAACCCGGGCCCGATACGACCGCAAACCGCGGAGATATCGTGGGTTCAATACGTGTTTTGACAGCTCGGCGGCCATCTTGCCAAAATTGAACCTGGTCTGTCTCCTGAACCCGTCGAGATTTTGAAAATCTGATTCCAGAACCGCGTTCACGGGCTTATCATCTTCCCTTACACTCCGGTTTCAGGAGTTTCAGAGCAAAAAATTTTCAGACTCCTGAAAACGGTTTCGGCAGACGGTCCGGATTGGGCTGAGGCAGACGAGTCCAAGCTCGGGCTTTCTACGGCAGATACAACCGGAGTTATCTTGGGTCCAACGTTGACACTGACAGCTACGGCGGCCATCTTGG
This sequence comes from Agrotis puta, assembly GCA_943136025.2. NCBI lineage: Eukaryota > Metazoa > Arthropoda > Insecta > Lepidoptera > Noctuidae > Agrotis > Agrotis puta. The sequence continues at coordinate 6,021 of OW964170.2, forward strand.
AAACATTCAAACGCCTATAGCTCCGGAACGGTTTGTCGTAGAGAGTCAGGGTTTCCTGTATTGACCGGGGCCTAACACCGGCTTCCCGCTGTGATAAATTTCAGGCACTTTCAGCTGAAAAAATTTTCAGGGTGCTGAAAATTATTTCAGCTGTTAGAACTCCTCGAGCACTTTACTTTGAACCCAAGCTCGGCCCTATTCGGCCTAGGGGTTGGGGAGATATAGTCGAATATCCATCTTGCGGTGACTATCCTGTTGACTATCCCAAATATTCAATCTCCTGTATCTCCAAAACCCTTTGGGCTACGGGGGTCGTGTTTGGTGTCATTTTGAAGGGCTCGGCGAGACCTCTCCGGTGAGGCACTTTATTTGGCTCTACATAGAGTCTAGAAATTTTTTGCGACTGTCTCTACATAGAGCAAAATTTTATTTTTCTATTTTATTTTCTGTTTTAATCTGTGTAGTGTCTAATACTTTGATTTTAATTTTATTTACTGTGATATTTTTGTATAGGACATCCTGAGCTTCTATTGAAGCCAGGAAGTTAGGTTAAGAGAATTATTAATTATTGACACCCTGTACCTCTCTTGAGGACAGGCCTAGTTTTAAGAAAAAAAAAAAAAAAAAAAAAAAAAAAAAAAAAAAAAAAAAAAAAAAAAAAAAAAAACAGAAAGAAGAGAGAAAAAACTAAGACTAGAAAAGACTAATAGGACACTCAGCAACTGGTTGTTGTCGCTGATAAGGGTTGATTTAGTGACGAAATACACGTCATTTTAAATTTATTTCTAAAATTTTTATTTTTAAAGCAGACTGTGTTCCCCCCTTATACAGGGAACACTTTAGATATACTATTGACGTTTATTTGACTCAAAAAAATCTCATTACATTGTTTTATTTCTACAAATTATATTATATTATTTTCTTTCTGGATCCCCCCTTTACAGGGATCTAGAAATCGATAAGCTCTTCCCCTGACAGACCGATTTCCCTCAGACACCTCGCGATGTTCGGAATTAGAACACCCGTCGTAAAAGCGAAGCCTTCGGAGACGGGCTTGGAAACGGAGGGACCCAGTCCTGTACAGCCGGGCCCCTCAGTTCGGCGAAGCATTGACGAGTGGGAAGCGGAGAGACGAAAGTCGGGTTCTTCGCATAAATCCCCAACACCCACTGTAGACGCACCCGCCCCCACATTACGAACCAGGACGTTTCTGGTAACTCCCCCAAAGTCCAAACCCACCACCGGAAAGGCCACCGCGTCACAGCAAGAGCTATCAAAGCAGCTGGAAAATGCCTTGGAGGTCTCGCCCTTGGAAATGCCACCCGTGAGGTATGCAAATAGAACCACGGAGGCAAGGGCGTGTCTCACCAGGGCAAAAAACTTGCTAAACGCCTCAAGGAACCTGAAAAAGGAAATAAAGGAAGGCATGATGAGCGCGGTGGACAGACTCTTTCAGCTAGTTAGGGAGGGAGAACGCACGAAAACGCGAGGATTCGAAGAGCCGAACAACCCCGAGAAGGTCCCCACGGATCTGAGGCCGACCCCGGTAGAGCCGACAGAGCTCATGAGACAACTGATGGAAAACCTCCAATGCCACAACAAGGCATTGGTGGAGTGCCAGCAGCATACACGGGCTCTGTCGGAAAAACTGGACCAGGCCCCCTGCTTTGTCGCCGGCCAAAGCCCTTCGTTCGCGGAAATGGCCGCCGTCCCGAAGCAAAAGTACCAAGCGCCTCTTCACTCGGCGGTGGTATCATCAGTCGATGATAAGGACACCAGTGAAGGGGTCATCGAGAAACTAAGGACGGCGGTCGATGCCAGGAACGAGGGCACACGCGTCGAGAGGCTGCGCAAAGTCAGGAACCAGAAGGTAGTGGTCGGCTTCAGAACCAGAGAGGAGCTGACTCGGGTCACCGAAAGGATAAAAAAGTCGGGAAACCTCACGGTGGAGGAGGTGAAAAACAAAGATCCCCTCGTAGTCCTGCGGGACGTTTTATCGTGCCACACTGATGTGGAGGTCATCGACGCACTAAAACGCCAGAACGGCCATCTGGTTGGGAACCTGCCTGCGGACGACTTGCGACTGGGAGTCAAGTACCGTCGCAGGGCGAGAAACCCCCACTTGTGCCACGTTGTCCTGCAGGTATCCCCAACTGTATGGCAGAGGCTGACACAGGCTGGCAGAGTGCACATAGACCTGCAGAGGGTGCGAGTGCTGGACCAGTCTCCTCTGATCCAGTGCACCCGGTGCCTGCGCTTCGGCCATAGCCGAAAGGTGTGCACAGAACCGGCCGACCTCTGCATACATTGCGGGGACCCCCACATGAGTGTGGACTGCCCTTCCCGGCTGGCAGCAGAGCCGCCCAAGTGCTGCAACTGTGCGTCTGCGAAATTGGAAAGGACCGAGCACAACGCCTTCGACAGCGAGTGTCCAACCCGCATGAAGTGGGACGCATTGGCGCGGCTGTCGGTGGCGTATTGCTAAGGTCCAACCAATGTCAATTGGAACCAGGGACTCTTCCAGGGATTCTCGAACACGCGAAGGCGTCCGTACAAGTTACCAGGTAATCCAAGCGAATCTGCAAAGAAAGAACTTAGCAACCCAAGAGCTCATGCTCGTCGCTAGTGAGCGGAGGGTTGCGTTCGCTTTGCTCCAGGAGCCGTATGTGGGTGGGGTCAGAAAGATGCGAGACTACCAGGGAGCGAGAATCTACCAGTGCGCTGAACAAGGAGGTGGGACTGTGAAGGCGGCGATCGCCGTCTTCGATCACGATCTTAACGTGTCACAGTGCCCAAAACTCACAACCAATAACATCACGGTTGTGAGGATCCAGACCAGCGCCTGGGAGGTCGCAGTAGTCTCCTTCTATTTTGAACCAGACAAACCCATACAGCCATACCTGGAGCAACTCATGCGGATTCGCGAGGAAATGGGCACCACCATGGTGCTAATGGGCGGGGACGCCAACGCCAAAAGCACCTGGTGGGGCAGCCTGGTAACCGACGCCAAGGGCGAGGACATGTCGGGATCCCTGGAAGAAATGGGCATGCAGGTGCTCAACGTCGGCAACACCCCGACCTTCGACACCGTCAGAGGTAACACCTTGTACAGTAGCTTCGTTGATGTAACCGCATGCTCGACGGAGCTGCTGGACCTGGTGGAGGACTGGCGGGTCGAGGAAGGTATCACGAGCTCAGACCATCACGGTATTGTTTTCCAAATTCACCTTCAAAAAAGTAAAGGCATTAAAATCAACAGATCCACAAGACTCTACAACACAAGAAAGGCAAATTGGAGCCAATTTCGTGAGAAATTGGCCCAATTAACAGCTGAATCTCAACTTTGCCCTGAAGCCATAACCAAAATAGAGGATAAAATACAATTAGAAAATACCATAGATAAATATATAAAGATAATAACAGAGTCTTGTGTAGAAACAATACCAAAATATAGTAGTAAAAACAAACTTACCATACCGTGGTGGTCAAAAGAGCTCGCTGCCCTTAAGTCGGAGGTGAACACTCGCAGACGCCGCATCCGTTGTGCTGCGCCGATTCGGAGACAAAAAGTCGTTGACGAGTACCTGCAAGCTAAAGAAAATTATGAGTCCCTGGCAAGAAAGGCGCAGACGGCCAGCTGGAAGAGCTTCTGCGAGAAGCAGGATAGGGAAGGAATGTGGGAGGGGATCTACAGGGTGATAGGACGGACCGCCAAGAGACAGGAAGACATGCCGTTGGTAAAGGATGGACTGCCACTCAACGCCGAAGCGTCGGCTATGCTGCTGGCCGAGACCTTCTACCCGGAAGACCTGGAAGAGGGTGAAACCGAGGACCACCGTCGGACTCGAGAAGCGGCCTGTCGTGTAAACGAGCGACAGCATGATGAAACACATGACCCGCCGTTTACGCTACAGGAGCTGAAAACCGCGGTGGTAAGTTTCAACCCAAAGAAGGCACCCGGGGCAGATGGTCTCACAGCCGACATATGTGCGCAAGCGATATTCCGGGACCCGGGGACGTTTCTCGCTCTGGCAAATAAGTGCCTGGAGTACGGTCACTTCCCCGGGGCCTGGAAAGTGGCAACAGTGGTAGTCCTCCGAAAGCCCGGCAAAGACTCTTACACCACCCCGAAGTCTTATCGGCCGATCGGCCTCCTACCGGTCCTAGGAAAAATTTTTGAAAAAATGTTGGTAGCACGACTAAAATGGCACCTGTTCCCGCGGCTCAGTACTCGCCAGTTTGGTTTCATGCCCCAGAGGAGCACTGAGGACTCCCTCTATAACATGATACGGCACATAAAAGACAAGTTGAAGCAAAAGAAGCTCATCACTGTCGTGTCGCTTGATATAGAGGGAGCCTTCGACAGCGCATGGTGGCCGGCCATCAGAACCAGACTGGCTGAGGAAAAATGCCCGGTGAACCTGCGCAGGGTGCTAGATAGCTACCTGACCGGTAGGAGTGTCCGCGTTAGATACGCGGGCGCCGAGTGTCAACGCGACACAAATAAGGGGTGTGTGCAGGGCTCTATTGGCGGTCCGATCCTGTGGAACCTGATCCTGGATCCCCTGCTGAAGGGTTTGGAGGCGCGAGGCGACTACTGCCAGGCTTTCGCCGATGATGTGCTAATGATCTTCGACGGTGACACAGCGTTGGAGGTTCAGAGGCAGGCCAATGCCGCCCTCGAGTATGTTCGGGTGTGGGGCATCAGAAACAAGCTGAAGTTTGCACCACAAAAAACTTGTGCAATGGTGATAACCAAGAAGCTGAAGTACGATGTCCCACTCCTGAGCATGGGCGGGGTAGACATTGGCATGTCCAAGGAACTGAAGATTCTGGGGCTCACCGTCGACCACCAGCTCACTTTCAATACCCACGTCGCCAATGTTTGCAGAAAAGCTGCTAACATTTACAAACAGCTGGCACGTGCGGCCAAAGTGAGCTGGGGCCTTCACCCGGAGATCATTCGCACCATCTATACGGCAGTAGTGGAGCCGATTATTTTGTACGCGGCGGCCGCATGGGCGCCGGCGGCCCGAAAGATCGGAGTGCAGAAGAGCCTAAACACGGTCCAACGAGGATTCGCTCAAAAACTCTGCAAATCCTACCGCACCGTTTCGCTGAACGCGTCTCTGGTGCTGGCGGGGATACTCCCACTCGACCTCCGAATCCAAGAAGCAGCTGCTCTATATGAGGCAAAGAGAGGGGTGCCTCGCCCGGCGCTTGCGGACAGGGAGGTGGAGCGAGTGGTGGGATTTGCAGAGACTCCGCACCCGGCAAAGCATGTGGCCATGGGGTTTGTGTGCCTGGACGACCGGGCGCTTGTGGAGTCCCACAACCGCCAAGCAGTCAGATTTTTCACCGACGGCAGCAAAATTGAGGGCAAAGTCGGGGCAGCATTGTCACTCTGGGACGGTGCTGCCGAGATCAAATCCGTCAAACTTTGCCTGCCGTCCTACTGCACGGTCTACCAGGCGGAACTCCTGGCCATATGCGTGGCTACGCGGGAGATCCTCAGGCGCGGGGAGGGAACCTTCGGTATTTACAGTGACTCGAAGGCCGCTCTGGAGACGGTCACAAACCAGGGTTCCCTCCATGCGCTGGCTGTGGAGGCGAGAGCAAACGTGGGCGCGGCTCTGGCCCAGAACAAAGATGTGCTCTTGTACTGGGTCAAAGCACATGCTGGACTCGATGGCAACGAGCGCGCAGACCACCTAGCAAAGGAAGCGGCACTCCGGTCAAAAAGGAAGCCGGATTACGACCGCTGCCCGGTTTCTTTCGTCAAGCGACAGATCCGTATGCAGTCGCTCGACGAGTGGAACCGGAGATACAAGGCTGGAGAGACGGCCTCCACGACGAAGATCTTCTTCCCAGATGCGATCGACGCCTATAAAACAGTGCGCAAAATAAGACCAGCCGGCATAGTCACACAAGTCCTAACGGGGCACGGCGGGTTCTCCGAATACCTGCACCGCTTCAGGTGTAAGGGTGACCCGTCGTGCTCCTGTGAGCCAAACAAGGAGGAGTCGATCGCACACATTCTCACAGAATGCCCAGTCTACCTGACAGAACGCTACGATGCGGAACAAAAACTTGATTCCGAAATAAACACGACCAGCATTAGTAGACTGATGGCTACAAAGAAATCAAGGGAGATCTTCCTAGAATACTGCGTATTGGTGGCCACAAAAGTCATCCGGAAAAACAGAGAGACCTGAAAACGGTGCTTTGCTCTATATAGATATTTATTAGCAATAAAAAGTTGTATATATATCCCAAAGCACGATAACGAGTAAAATGTTCAAAATTATAAGTTAAAAATAAGATTCGGAACTAAACAGAAAATAGCCAAAATTTTTAGTAAAATATTCGGAAATAAATCATTTATATGGCAAATAAAGTTAAAATAATAGCAGAAAAAGGTCTCTGGCCACGCCAGGGGAACACGAGCAGAGCAGGAGGGGGTTTTAGCGGGTTCGAGTCCTGCACTACCTCGACTGTCTCGCTATCTCCGCGAGATAGTCGAGGTGTCCGTGGGGATTTCCCCCTCCTGCTTTTATAAAAAAAAAAAAAAAAAAAAAAAAAAAAAAAAAAAAAAAAAAAAAAACCTAACCTAACCTAACCTAACCTAACCTAACCTAACCTAACCTAACCTAACCTAACCTAACCTAACCTAACCTTTTTTTTTTTTTTTTTTTTTTTTTTTTTTTTTTTTTTTTTTTTTTTTTTTTTTTTTTTGCGCTGGGAAAAAATGCATTACGCATACCCTCCAATCGGAGGGGTATGTGGGACTCCCCGGTCTGACCCGGTATACCCACTAAAAATACCCAGCGGCATTCCCGCTTCGTCTGAGTGGCGGGGACTGGGAATCTTGGCGCAGCCATCACTTCCAGTCCTCCGCCGACGATTGCCCTCAGGCCGGGCCCTCGCGCGGGCCCGGGAATGACTTACGAAGGTGGTGGCGGGAGCAAAGTCCCGTCGCCACCAAGAGGACGGTGCCTTCTGCGGCCTCTTCGTCTGCGGAGCGGCGCCGCGAGAGGATCGTCCTCCCGCACGCGCTCCGCCTCCTCCTTTTGCGAGATGACGTCCTCGCAAAAGGAGGCAACCGCCGTCCAGGCCTCCTCGCTCCCCAGCATGGCCTCGACCACTGCGGGAAGCGAGAGGTCCTGCCCAATAACCGCAGTTAGACCGCGGCGCGGTTCGGACCAAGCCGGGCACACCTCGAGGGTGTGCTGCGCCGTGTCCTCCGCCGCGCCGCAGTCGTGGCACGCCGGGGTTTCCTCCCTACCGATCCGATGCAGGTGCGATCCGAAACAGCCGTGGCCGGATAACACCTGCACCAGACGAAACGAGAGGAAACCGTGGGAACGCTCGAGCCAGCTCTGCAGAACCGGACCGAGCGCGTCCAACGTCCGGCGGCCAAAGGCGGCGGCGGCGAGGTCCTCCGTCCAATGGAGGACGATGGCGTCCTTCGCCTCCCGCCGCACTGCCTCCCGCTCTTCGGCGGCGGGGCGCTCCCCGAGCGCCTTCCGGCGCGCCGTCCACTCATATACTCTGGCCAGCACCCAAGCCTCCAACTCCCAAGGAGGAGTGCCGGCCAGAGCGCACGCCGCCGAAAAGCCCACCGAACGGTAGGCCCTCGCCACCCGCTGTGCAATGGCCCTTTGGGGCCTGCGGATGGCGGTCGCATTCTCCCTCCTGTGGAGGGAGTCCGCCCAGATGGGTGCCCCGTACAGGGCCATGCTGCGGAGGATGCCGGCATACAGGCGCCGGCATTTCGCCTTGGGCCCCCCAAGGTTGGGGAGGAGCCACGAGAGGGCGTCCGCGGCTTTTAAGAGGCGCGTCGACAGCCCGCTGAAGTGCGGGCCGAAGCGCCACCTCTCGTCCAGCACCAGGCCCAGATACTTCATCTGGGGCTGGACTCCTATACGGACGCCCTCCACGACTATGTGGGCATCGGGAGGAGGGCGACGCTGCCGGGGGCCGCGAAAGAACACGGCCTCCGTCTTGTGCAGCGCCACCTCCAATCCCAGGCGGCGGATCCTCTCTGCAACCAAGGATCCGCCAGCCGAGGCCAGACAGGCCGCCTCCCCAAAGTTCCTCCCCCGGGCAGTGAGAAGAGTGTCATCCGCGTAGCAGATGACACTCGTGCCCTGGAGGAGGGCCCCCCGCAGAAGCCAGTTGAACCCGATGTTCCACAGGGGAGGGCCCAGCACCGAACCCTGCGGAACACCGGACTCTGCGCCGTACCGCCGCACCGTGGCCGTCTTGTCTACGAGGAGGACCTCTCGGTCCTCCAAGTAACTGGCCAGGAGGTCCCGCAAGTATTGGGGCACTCCGTGATACCGGAGCGCCTCCAATATCGTCGAATGGGGGACGGAGTTGAAGGCGTTGGAGATGTCGAATGACACCGCCAACACTCCGTCCCCCGCCTCTACTGCCTCCTTCACCTGGCCCTTGAGTAGGGCCAGTGCGTCGATGGTCGAACGCCCTCGGCGGAAACCGAACTGGGCGTCCGACAGGTCCGGCCCTAACCCCCGCAAGTGGCTATCAAGCCGTGAGGCGACGATCCCCTCAAACATTTTGCCGACCTCATCGAGCAGGACGATGGGCCGGTATGCTGAGGGGGAGTCCACCGGGCGTCCCTCCTTACGGAGGAGGCATAGCTGCCCCTCCCTCCACAGTTTCGGGAACCTCCCAGCCGCAAAGCACGCGCTGAAGAGGTCCCGAAATCTGTCCTCCATTTGGGAGGCGGCGATAGCCACCACCCGTGCGGGGACGCCGTCTGGTCCGGGGGCCGTCTTCTTCCTGCGGAGGCTGAGGACCCCCGCCTCGAACTCCGCCGCCGTCACCGGGGGGACCTCCTCCTCCGGCAGGGCCGCCCCTTGCGGGGGATCCATGGGTGGTGGGGTGAAGTCGGTCCTGCGCGGAAACAGGGACCGGACCACCCCATCCAGCAGCGCTGGCTCGAGGGTCTCCGACAGGGGGGGACCATAGGGGCGGAGCTGGTTCCGCGCCGCCCTGTATGGCCTCCCGAAGGGGTCCCTATCGAGACCCTCCAGCATCTCGGCCCTCGCCGAGTCCTTGGCGGCGCCCATTGCGGACTTGAAGACCGTCGTCGCCTCCCGATAAGAGGCGTATAGACGGTCCTCTTCCGCCAGGTTTCGGGCGCTGCGCCGTCGGCTCCGCGCGTAGGCCCTTCTGGACGCCACGCAGGTGGCCCGGAGCCCCGCCAGCTCGTCCGTCCACCAATAGACGGCACGACGGGGAGGCGGACGGCGAGACCGGGGCATGCTGGAGTTGCACACCTCGGTCAGGGACTCCCTCAGCCGAACCGCTGCGGCGTCCACGTCCCGGACCTCACCAGGGGGCGACAGCCAGTCCTGGAGGAAGGCCGCCTCCCTGGCTGCCTCCCGGTCCAGGCGGGTGAGAGCCCACCGCGGGAAGGGGGACTGCCCAGTGCGGGCCAACGCCCCTCCCCGGGCGGGTATGTCGAACCGCACATATCGGTGGTCCGACAATGTCTCCACCATCTCTACCCGCCAGTTGACGACGCGGGCGGCTAGCGCGGGGGTGGCAAACGACACGTCCACCACCGACCCACCCTGTTGCCGCACACACGTGTGGACCGCCCCCCTGTTGAGGAGGGACACACCGCATGAGGCCGCCCAAAACTCCACGGCGCGCCCCCGGACGTTGCAGCTGGCGGCCGGATTGCCCCAGGCCACCGACTTGGCGTTGAGGTCGCCCAGCACCACGGCCTGTCGTGGCGCCGCCCTCCCTACGACTGCGGTGAGGACTTCGAGGAAATCCTCAAAGTCCGAGAGAGGGCGGTTTGGGGAGAAATAGACTCCCACCACCACTATGTCTCCCCACGCGGCGGCCACGTATCCCGGTCCCCTCTCTAAGAGCGAGAGGGGAGGGGAGTCCGTGGAGGGCCGCGACAACAGTGCCACGAGGCCGTCCCGGTCGCCCAGCCAACGACCAGGGACCGAGTAAGGCTCGGCGACCACCGCCAAGTCCACCAACCACTCAGCCATGATCTGCATCAGCAGATCCTGGGCTGCTTTGCAGTGGTTGGCGTTCGTCTGAAGGATGCGATGTTCGACTCTATCCATCAGTCGGACATCGCACCCCCCTCCACAGCCGCCGCAGGAGCGACGGCGCTAGCGGCAGTAGCAGGCCCGGTAGGCGCCTGCGCTTTGCCCCGCTTAGGGGGAGGATTGCAGTTCCTCCCCTTCATGACGTGGGCCGCCGGGCGGCCACTGGCGGCGCAGACCGCGCAGTGCGGCGTGGCGACCTTGCAGGAGGCGGCTTTGTGGCCCTCCTTGCCGCAGCGGTAGCAGGTGTCCGTCCTGTCTGCCGTGGACGGACACAGGGGCCTGGTGTGTCCGATGCCGAAGCACCGGAAACACCGCAGCGCCTGCTCCTCGAGTGCACGTACTGCACCCGAGCTGAACCCTACCTTAAGCCGTCCCTTCGCGAGAACGGCTTTGGCAGCGGCGATCGGGCACTCGAGGCGAATGGTGCCCATACCGCCGCGGCCGGGTCTTATGTCCCGGCCTTGGACCGCCGCGACGCCACAGCCCCCTATCGCTGCGACCGCCGCTACCACCTCCTCCTTGGTGACGGAATCATCGAGATCCGTCACCTGAATGGCCGCCAACTTGACCGGCCGAGCCACCTTGGCCGAATCCGCGATGACCTCTTGCAGCTTGGCTGCGAAGAGGTCCGCATGGGCACTCCCTTCTGCCCCCGGGAACTCGAAGATTCGAGCCCCGGCTTGGGTCCGTCGGCAGGAAACACTGCCGATCCCCATTTGGACGGGATCGGCATTTGCACGCGCCCGCACAAGGATAGACGCGTACGTCTCCCCCCGCCCCGCGGCCTCCGCGGTGAGCGTCACTACGACGGCCGCGGTTTTAGGGGGGACTAACGTCGCCTTTCCTTTTCCCCTCCCCTTTCCCTTGCCGGTCACCTGCGACCGGCTGGGAGCGGTGGGAGCGGTAGTGGCCGGGACGGCGGGAGCGACTGTCGCCGACTTCCCGCCCTTGCCCTTCCCCTTGCCTTTGCCCTTGCCCACTACCGTCCACGCGTTGACCGGTGTGGTCGCAGGCAGAAGGGTATCTTCCACCTGGGAGGACGAGGACGGCCCTGGCTCGCGCTGCCGTTTATCCGCCGCAAGCGGTGGTCGGAGGCGTTTCTCCGGCAGGAGCCGGTCCTCAATCCCTGCGAGGCAGGACCTTGTGAAGGCCCTCTCCTCCATCACCACCTTGCGGATGATATCCTCAAGGTTGGAGGTGGGGCCTTCTGTCGTGGAGCTCGTCCCAGCTTGTTGTGGCCGGGCCGTAGCTTCGGCCAGCTTCTTCTGAAGCTGGCTGACCTCCGACTGCAGGCGATCAACCTTCGCCTGCAGTTGCTGCGTCTCGTCGGTGGCCTTTCGCCGAACCAACTCCGCGACAACACCACGCAGGCTCGCAGCCCGGCACTTGAGGGCCTTCTGAAAGGTCCCCTTCAGGTGGGAGGACTTAGTGGCGACCTCAACGATCTCCTTTTCGTCCTCCTCCGCCATTCCCTCCAACTCTGCAAGGGAGTGGTCCGCGTATACAACGCGGGGGGCGCCGTACCCGGACTTAGCCCGGGCGGCGTGCGCCCGCGTCTCGCTCGCCGCAACCCGCTCCTCCAGCTCTTGCTGGAGCTGCTCCCGTCGGGCCAGGTCCAACTGGCGTTGAGCGTCCGCGAGCCCAACAGAATGGGTGTCCGCGACCACCGTCGGCTTCTTCGCCTTCGGCTTCGCCCCACTTGAGTGCGATGAGCTCCCGGACCCACCGCGCACACGCTTTCGTCGGCGCGAGTCGTCTGTGTCCGACACTCGGACAAGCGAATCGTCAGACGACTCGTCCGCCTCACCAAAGAAGCTAGCCGCAGACGGCGCGCGGCTAGCCTCTGACGCCGCAGCGTCGGAGTGGCCCTGAGAAGGGCCTTTGGGTTGGCCCTGAGAAGGGCCTTTGGGTTGGCCCTGAGAAGGGCCTTTGGGTTGGCCCTTAGAAGGGCCTTTTTGTTTTAAAAAGCGCCCGGAGGCGTCACGCGCAAGGTCTTTCGACATGATAAAATCCGCAGGTCAAAGCTGAACAAGGCAAGAGAATAAAATGAGAGCTTTGAAGTCACAGTGAACTTTGGCCAACCCAGTCTGCCACTCCGTTACGGTGGTCAGAACTGGGCAGTTACCAGGGGACGCGACGTGGACGCAAACACTGTGGGGGGTCCCCCAACCTAACCTAACCTAACCTAACCTAACCTAACCTAACCTTTTTTTTTTTTTTTTTTTTTTTTTTTTTTTTTTTTTTTTTTTTTTTTTTTTTTTTTTTTTTTTTTTTTTTTTTTTTTTTTTTTTGCGCTGGGAAAAAATGCATTACGCATACCCTCCAATCGGAGGGGTATGTGGGACTCCCCGGTCTGACCCGGTATACCCACTAAAAATACCCAGCGGCATTCCCGCTTCGTCTGAGTGGCGGGGACTGGGAATCTTGGCACAGCCATCACTTCCAGTCCTCCGCCGACGATTGCCCTCAGGCCGGGCCCTCACGCGGGCCCGGGAATGACTTACGAAGGTGGTGGCGGGAGCAAAGTCCCGTCGCCACCAAGAGGACGGCGCCTTCTCCGGCCTCTACGTCTGCGGAGCGGCGCCGCGAGAGGGTCGTCCTCCCGCACGCGCTCCGCCTCCTCCTTTTGCGAGATTACGTCCTCGCAAAAGGAGGCAACCGCCGTCCAGGCCTCCTCGCTCCCCAGCATGGCCTCGACCACTGCGGGAAGCGAGAGGTCCTGCCCAATAACCGCAGTTAGACCGCGGCGCGGTTCGGACCAAGCCGGGCACACCTCGAGGGTGTGCTGCGCCGTGTCCTCCGCCGCGCCGCAGTCGTGGCACGCCGGGGTTTCCTCCCTACCGATCCGATGCAGGTGCGATCCGAAACAGCCGTGGCCGGATAACACCTGCACCAGACGGAACGAGAGGAAACCGTGGGACCGCTCGAGCCAGCTCTGCAGAACCGGACCGAGCGCGTCCAACGTCCGGCGGCCAAAGGCGGCGGCGGCGAGGTCCTCCGTCCAGTGGAGGACGATGGCGTCCTTCGCCTCCCGCCGCACGGCCTCCCGCTCTTCGGCGACGGGGCGCTCCCCGAGCGCCTTCCGGCGCGCCGTCCACTCATAGACTCTGGCCAGCACCCAAGCCTCCAACTCCCAAGGAGGGGTGCCGGCCAGAGCGCACGCCGCCGAGAAGCCCACTGAGCGGTAGGCCCTCGCCACCCGCTGTGCAATGGCCCTTTGGGGCCTGCGGATGGCGGTCGCATTCTCCCTCCTGTGGAGGGAGTCCGCCCAGATGGGTGCCCCGTATAGGGCCATGCTGCGCAGGATGCCGGCATACAGGCGCCGGCATTTCGCCTTGGGCCCCCCAAGGTTGGGGAGGAGCCACGAGAGGGCGTCCGCGGCTTTCAGGAGGCGCGTCGACAGCCCGCTGAAGTGCGGGCCGAAGCGCCACCTCTCGTCCAGCACCAGGCCCAGATACTTCATCTGGGGCTGGACTCCTATACGGACGCCCTCCACGACTATGTGGGCATCGGGAGGAGGGCGACGCTGCCGGGGGCCGCGAAAGAACACGGCCTCCGTCTTGTGCAGCGCCACCTCCAATCCCAGGCGGCGGATCCTCTCTGCAACCAAGGATCCGCCAGCCGAGGCCAGACAGGCCGCCTCCCCAAAGTTCCTCCCCCGGGCAGTGAGAAGAGTGTCATCCGCGTAGCAGATGACACTCGTGCCCTGGAGGAGGGCCCCCCGCAGAAGCCAGTTGAACCCGATGTTCCACAGGGGAGGGCCCAGCACCGAACCCTGCGGAACACCGGACTCTGCGCCGTACCGCCGCACCGTGGCCGTCTTGTCTACGAGGAGGACCTCTCGGTCCTCCAAGTAACTGGCCAGGAGGTCCCGCAAGTATTGGGGCACTCCGTGATACCGGAGCGCCTCCAATATCGTCGAATGGGGGACGGAGTTGAAGGCGTTGGAGATGTCGAATGACACCGCCAACACTCCGTCCCCCGCCTCCACTGCCTCCTTCACCTGGCCCTTGAGTAGGGCCAGTGCGTCGATGGTCGAACGCCCTCGGCGGAAACCGAACTGGGCGTCCGACAGGTCCGGCCCTAACCCCCGCAAGTGGCTATCAAGCCGTGAGGCGACGATCCCCTCAAACATTTTGCCGACCTCATCGAGCAGGACGATGGGCCGGTATGCTGAGGGGGAGTCCACCGGGCGTCCCTCCTTACGGAGGAGGCATAGCTGCCCCTCCCTCCACAGTTTCGGGAACCTCCCAGCCGCAAAGCACGCGCTGAAGAGGTCCCGAAATCTGTCCTCCATTTGGGAGGCGGCGATAGCCACCACCCGTGCGGGGACGCCGTCTGGTCCGGGGGCCGTCTTTTTCCTGCGAAGGCTGAGGACCCCCGCCCCGAACTCCGCCGCAGTCACCGGGGGGACCTCCTCCTCCGGCAGGGCCGCCCCTTGCGGGGGATCCATGGGTGGTGGGGTGAAGTCGGTCCTGCGCGGAAACAGGGACCGGACCACCCCATCCAGCAGCGCTGGCTCGAGGGTCTCCGACAGGGGGGGACCACAGGGGCGGAGCTGGTTCCGCGCCGCCCTGTATGGCCTCCCGAAGGGGTCCCTATCGAGACCCTCCAGCATCTCGGCCCTCGCCGAGTCCTTGGCGGCGCCCATTGCGGACTTGAAGACCGTCGTCGCCTCCCGATAAGAGGCGTATAGACGGTCCTCTTCCGCCAGGTTTCGGGCGCTGCGCCGTCGGCTCCGCGCGTAGGCCCTTCTGGACGCCACGCAGGTGGCCCGGAGCCCCGCCAGCTCCTCCGTCCACCAATAGACGGCACGACGGGGAGGCGGACGGCGAGACCGGGGCATGCTGGAGTTGCACACCTCGGTCAGGGACTCCCTCAGCCGAACCGCTGCGGCGTCCACGTCCCGGACCTCACCAGGGGGCGACAGCCAGTCCTGGAGGAAGGCCGCCTCCTTGGCTGCCTCCCGGTCCAGGCGGGTGAGAGCCCACCGCGGGAAGGGGGACTGCCCAGTGCGGGCCAACGCCCCTCCCCGGGCGGATATGTCGAACCGCACATATCGGTGGTCCGACAATGTCTCCACCATCTCAACCCGCCAGTTGACGACGCGGGCGGCTAGCGCGGGGGTGGCAAACGACACGTCCACCACCGACCCACCCTGTTGCCGCACACACGTGTGGACCGCCCCCCTGTTGAGGAGGGACACACCGCATGAGGCCACCCAAAACTCGACGGCGCGCCCCCGGACGTTGCAGCTAGGGGCCGGGTTGCCCCAGGCCACCGACTTGGCGTTCAGGTCGCCCAGCACCACGGCCTGGCGTGGCGCCGCCCTCCCTACGACTGCGGTGAGGATCTCCAGGAAATCCTCAAAGTCCGAGAGAGGGCGGTTTGGGGAGAAATAAACCCCCACCACCGCAATCTCTCCCCACGCGGCGGCCACGTATCCCGGTCCCCTCTCTAAGAGCGAGAGGGGAGGGGAGTCCGTGGAGGGCCGCGTCAACAATGCCACGAGGCCGTCCCGGTCGCCCAGCCAACGACCAGGGACCGAGTAAGGCTCGGCGACCACCGCCAGGTCCACCAACCACTCAGCCATGATCTGCATCAGCAGATCCTGGGCTGCTTTGCAGTGGTTGGCGTTCGTCTGAAGGATGCGATGTTCGACTCTATCCATCAGTCGGACATCGCACCCCCCTCCACAGCCGCCGCAGGAGCGACGGCGCTAGCGGCAGTAGCAGGCCCGGTCGGCGCCTGCGCTTTGCCCCGCTTAGGGGGAGGATTGCAGTTCCTCCCCTTCATGACGTGGGCCGCCGGGCGGCCACTGGCGGCGCAGACCGCGCAGTGCGGCGTGGCGACCTTGCAGGAGGCGGCTTTGTGGCCCTCCTTGCCGCAGCGGTAGCAGGTGTCCGTCCTGTCTGTCGTGGACGGACACAGAGGCCTGGTGTGTCCGATGCCGAAGCACCGGAAACACCGCAGCGCCTGTTCCTCGAGTGCCCGTACTGCACCCGAGCTGAACCCTACCTTTAGCCGTCCCTTCGCAAGGACGGCTTTGGCAGCGGCGATTGGGCACTCGAGGCGAATGGTGCCCATTCCGCCGCGGCCGGGTCTAATGTCCCGGCCTTGGACCGCCGCGACGCCACAGCCCCCTATCGCTGCGACCGCCGCTACCACCTCCTCCTTGGTGACGGAGTCATCCAAATCCGTCACCTCAATGGCCGCCAACTTGACCGGCCGAGCCACCTTGGCCGAATCTGCGATGACCTCCTGCAGCTTGGCTGCAAAGAGGTCTGCATGGGCACTACCCTCCGCCCCCGGGAACTCAAAAATTCGAGCCCCGGCTTGGGTCCGTCGGCAGGAGACACTGCTGATCCCCAGTTGGGCGGGATCGGCATTAGCACGCGCCCGCACCAGGAGGGACGCGTACGTCTCTCCTCGCCCCGCAGCCTCCGCGGTGAGCGTCACTACGACGGCTGCGGTTTTAGGGGGGACTAGCTTCCCCTTTACACTCACTTTCCCTTTGCCCCTGGGAGCGGAGGGCGCGGTAGTGGCCGGGACGGCAGGGACGACCGTCGCCGACTTCTTTCCCTTGCCCTTCCCCTTGCGGCCCACTACCGTCCACTCGTTGACCGGTGTGGTCGCAGGTAGAAGGACGTCTTCCGCCTGGGAGGAGGAGGACGGCCCCGGCTCGCACTGCCGTTTATCCGCCGCAAGCGGCGGTCGGAGGCGTTTCTCCGGCAGAAGCCGGTCCTCAATACCTGCTAAGCAGGACCTTGTGAAGGCCCTCTCCTCCATCACAACCTTGCGGATGATATCCTCAAGGTTGGAGGGGGAGCCCTCTGTCACGGGGCTCGTCCCGGCTTGCTGTGGCCGGGCCGTGGCTTCAGCCAGCTTCTTCTGAAGCTGGCTGACCTCCGACTGCAGGCGATCAACCTTCGCCTGCAGTTGCTGCGTCTCGTCGGTGGCCTTACGCCGAACCAACTCCGCAACGACACCACGCAGGCTCGCAGCCCGGCACTTAAGGGCCTTCTGGAAGGTTCCCTTTAGGTGCGAGGACTTCGTGGCGACCTCGACGATCTCCTTCTCGTCCTCCTCCGCCATTACCTCCAGCTCTGTGAGAGAGTGGTCTGCGTATACAACGCGGGGGGCGCCGTACCCGGACTTGGCCCGGGCGGCGTGCGCCCGCGTCTCGCTCGCCGCAACCCGCTCCTCCAGCTCTTGCTGGAGCTGCTCCCGTCGAGCCAGGTCCAACTGGCGTTGAGCGTCCGCGAGCCCAACGACATGGGTGTCCGCGACCACCGTCGGCTTTTTTGCCTTCGGCTTCGCCCCACTCGAGTGCGAGGAGCTCCCGGACCCACCGCGCACACGCTTTCGTCGGCGCGAGTCATCTGTGTCCGACACTCGGACAAGTGAGTCGTCAGATGACTCGTCCGCCTCACCGAAGAAGCTAGCCGCAGACGGCGCGCGGCTAGCCTCTGACGCAGCAGCGTCGGAGTGGCCCTGAGAAGGGCCTTTGGGTTGGCCCTGAGAAGGGCCTTTGGGTTGGCCCTTAGAAGGGCCTTTTTGTTTTAAAAATCGCCCGGAGGCGTCACGCATTGGGTCTTTCGACATATTAAAAACAGCAGGTCGTAGCTCGACAAGGCAATAGAATAAAAAGAGCTTCGAAGCACAGTGTACTTTGGCCAACCCAGTCTGCCACTCCGTTACGGTGGTCAGAACTGGGCAGTTACCAGGGGACGCGACGTGGACGCAAACACTGTGGGGGGTCCCCCAACCTAACCTAACCTAACCTAACCTAACCTAACCTAACCGAGTTGCACTCGGTCTGCCGAGCAGTAAGGCACGAAAAGCCACGCGCTCCGCACTTAAAAATACGAAATAAATGGTTTTTGTGCAGTTAGAGCCAAGTAACTAGTGTCGTTCGACGCGGAAAATCGAGCCCGACAAAGTGCCACCCCAACAAAGTGTCAGTGATCTGTGCCTTCGCTGTTATTCCTGAAAAACCAGTTTTGGTGAGGTTAAGTGAAACGTGCTCAAGACAAAAACGCTTACGCTGCGAAAACAAGATCGACGACCCCCAAATTTTATTTTGGAATACTGCGTACATCTTGGTCTCCCACCATCTGGACCACTCCAGGACATCCCGACGCATCGCACCGTGGAGTTATTCAGAGAAAACTGAAAACCACGTGTGCTGAAAACGCTGAAGCAGTGGAGGTACCGGCACAAAATTCGGCACCATCCAAGAACATTGTGGATCAAGGCGAGTGCAACTACTTTTAGAATTTTATCCCAAGCGGCTGATTTTATATACCAGTTTAAAAACTGCTAAATTGCGCGACTATATCTTCGAAACGGAGAGGAAATTGGAAGATCTGCAACTGCAGCCTGCTGCGCGCTTCTTAGTAGACCTTAAGTTTTTAGTTTTAGAATTTTCAGACCGACCATATTCCTGAAATCGCTGAAAAACTGATAAAATCACTTTTTGACATTTTTAACATTAGGATAAAGTTTAATAAATTGTAAAATAATAGTAGATTAAAGCCCTTAATTTTTCAAACATTTCAGTATTTTTTTCAAAATTTTCAGATAAGCAGCACCGAAGTTATCGATTTTTTAACGATTTTAGCCGAATAAGCGTAAATAATAAGATAAAATTACTTTTTTATTGTGTGTAAGTGTTTAGGATAGATATTGCAACTAGTTTAAGCTGAAACTCGGGCCAGGTAGCCCCAAAAACGCCGTTTTCAGCAAAAGTCGGCCATTTTGTCCTTTTGGGATAAAAGTTTATTTTGTAAATAACTCCCAAACCGTACTACTTACGAAATTGCGGTTTTCGGTGTAGGGAAGTGCCTATTTTCAGGTATAGACTCAGCTAATTTTCAGGCACTTTCGGGCTGAAAACTTTTTTGGACCTGAAACCTTTTTCAGCAGGTAGATAGGGTGGGGCCGACCTGTCCACTGAAAACCCGGGCTCGCTGCGACCTCGGGTTGCAGAGATATTGTGGGTTTAATTTGACTTTTGACAGCTCGGCGGCCATCTTGGAAAACTTTAGCCTGCCACAACTCCTGAACCCGTCGGGATAATTAAAATCCGATTTCGGATTCTCGACAAGGGCATTAACATCTACCCTCCCCTTCAGGTTTCAGGAGAATCGGGACGAGAAATTTTCAGGTTTCCAAAACTGTTTTCAGCGGCCGGAGGGGGTCGCGCTGAATCAGACGAGTCCAAACTCGGGCTCTCTACGACGCAAAAAACCGGAGTTATCGCAGGTTCAATATTGACATTGACAGCTGCGGCGGCCATCTTGGCAAAACTAAAACACCCGTAACTCCGGAACGGTGGGTCGTGGAGAGTTGGGGTTTTCTTCTCGGTGACTGGCCGGACCTCAGTAACCCCCGAAAACTCATTTCAGGACTTTTCAGCTGAAAAAATTTTTCAGTGCTGAAAACCTCCTCATCGGGTGGGGCTTGCCGAGCACGTCATTTCAAGCCCAAGCACGGGGCAATTCGGCCCAGGGGCTCGAAAGATACAGCCTTTATCCCAATTTTGGCGGCCAGCAGGGAAAATATCCCATAAATTCGACCAGCTGTATCTCCAGAACCCTTAGGGCTAGGTATATCGTGTTTGGTATCGTTTTGAGTGGCTCGGGGAGACCTATCGGATGAGCATAACAAATCGTCTCTACATAGAGCCATTTTTTGCTTCCTCCACGAAACCGGTGTCTTTTGACCCGGAGAAGTTTTTCCTCCAAAATCGACCTCCCTTGACCCCGAGTATTTGACTCGAGAGGACAAAACTTTAATAACTACGACGACATTGACAGAGACTGGCTCTATCTAGAGGAAAACGCATTTTGCACCATTATCTGTAGGAAATTAACACGGAGGCTTTATTGAGCCTAACAATTGTATTCTTTCTATGACCTTTGACTAGCAACTGCTAGTTAAATTGCTCCCGTTTTGTGTTTATATTGTTTTGTTTTCTATTTTACCTTATTATATTAATTATTTTATTTTCTACGCTGCACACACTTTTTACACTGTGTGCAGACCCTTCGCTAAATCAATCGGACGGTTTTATATTGACATTAGCGCGCACTATTGTGCATATAGTACTATATTTGTTGTAAAAAAAAAAAAAAAAAAAAAAAAAAAAAAAAAAAAAAAAAAAAAAAAAAAAAAAAAAAAAAAAAAGAAAAGAGAAAAAATTATTTTTGCTTAGTTGCGTTTTACTGACTAATTGGACACTCAGCAACTGGTTGACGCTGATAAGGGTTGAAATAGTGACGAAATACACGTAATCTTAAACTTATTTCTATAATTTATATTTTTAAAGCAGACTGTGTTCCCCCTTGTACAGGGAACACTTTAGATTTATTTGTGACGTTTTATTTGACCTTGTAAAATTCTAATTACTATTACTAATTTATTTATACCAATTATATTACTTCAGCCTGGATCCCCCCTCTACAGGGATTCAGCTCTACCGAATATTCGCTTAAGTGCCCCCTGACATTTTACTCTCTAGTCCTATTTTCACACGATGTTTGGCATAAGAACCCCTGTCATTAAGGCAAAGTCCGTTGAGGTGAACCTCGAGGCAGAAGAACCACGCCCAGATCAGCCGGGCCCCTCAGTTCGGCGGAGTATCGGCGAATGGGAAGCGGAAAAACAGAAATCTGCCCCATTACAGAAATCTTTGAAAACTCCCGAAAAGATACCCGCTTCCACTGTGACGAAAAAGACCCTCATGCCAACGTCCCCCAGGCTCAAGTCCACCGCCAAAGCCACAACATTGACAGACTCAAACCAGACAGAAAATGCCATGGAGAGCTCGCCCCGAGAAGTGCCACCCGTGAAGTACATAAATAGAACCACGGAGGCAAGGGCGTGCCTCACCAGGGCTAGAAACTTATTAAATGCCTCCCGGAACCTAAAGAGGGAAATCAAGGACGGCATGATGAGTGCGGTGGAGAGGCTCTTTCAGCTTGTGAGAGAGGGTGAAAGTGCCAAGCCAGGTGGACCCAGAGTGACAGACACACCCGAGGAGCCCCCCAGAGTTCTGAGACCGACCCCGGATGAGCCGACAGAGCTCATGAAACAGCTCATGGAAGACCTCCGGACCCATAACAAGGCCCTGGAGGAGTGCCAGCAGCACACACGGGCTCTGTCGGAGCAACTGAACCAGACCCCTCGCTACGTCGCTGGTCAAGGCCCCTCGTTCGCGGATATGGCCGCCGCCCCGAAGCAGCAATTCCAAGCACCTCTTCACTCGGCTGTGATTTCATCGACTGACGAAAAAGACACCGGTGAAGAGGTGATTGAGAAGCTTAGGACGGTGGTGGACGCTAGGAACGAGGGTACTCGAGTTGAGAGACTGCGAAAGGCGAAGGACCGTAAGGTAGTGGTTGGTTTCAGAACCAGGGAGGAATTGACCCGGGTAACGCAAAAGATCATAAAGGCCGGGAACCTCACCGTAGAGGAGGTTAAAAACAAAGACCCCCTTCTCATAATGCGTGACGTGCTCTCCTGCCATACCGATGTGGAGGTCCTCGAAGCGCTGAGGCGGCAAAACAGCCATCTCATCGGGGACCTGCCAGCGGACGAGGCGCGACTGGGGGTAAAGTACCGCCGCAAGGCGAGGAACTCCCACCTGTGCCACATCGTCCTGCAGGTGTCCCCGGCTGTATGGCAGAGGCTGACGGTTGCGGGACGAGTGCACATTGACTTGCAGCGCGTGCGCGTGTTGGATCAGTCACCACTGATTCAGTGCACCCGCTGCCTGCGCTACGGACACAGTCGCAAGATGTGCACTCAGTCTGCCGATCTCTGCGCACATTGTGGAGACCCTCACATGAGTGTTGACTGTCCTTCGCGGCTGGCAGCAGAGCCGCCCAGGTGCTGTAACTGTTCGTCTGCCAAACTGGAGAAGACCGAGCACAACGCCTTCGACAGCCAGTGCCCAACCCGCGTAAAGTGGGACGCACTGGCGCGGCTGTCGGTGGCGTATTGCTGAGGTCCAGCCACTGGAAACCGGAACCAGGGACTCTTCCAGGGACTCCCGAACACGCGGAGGCGTCCGCACCAGCTACCAGGTCATCCAAGCGAATCTGCAGAGGAAGAACCTAGCAACCCAAGAGCTCATGCTCGTCGCTAGTGAGCGGAGGGTTGCCTTCGCATTGCTCCAGGAGCCGTATGTGGGTGGGGTCGGAAGGATGCGAGACTACCAAGGAGCTAGAGTGTACCAGTGCGCTGATCAAGGAGGTGGGACTGTGAAGGCGGCGATAGCCGTCTTTAATCACGACCTCGACGTGACACAGTGCCCGAAACTCACCACCAACAACATCACGGTGGTGAGGATCCGTACCAGCGCCTGGGAAATCGCAGTAGTCTCGTTCTATTTCGAACCAGACCAACCCATCCGGCCATACCTGGAGCAACTCATGCGGATTCGCGAGGAAATGGGCCCCACAAAGGTGCTAATGGGCGGGGACGCCAACGCCAAGAGCGCCTGGTGGGGCAGCCTGGTAACGGACGCCAAGGGCGAGGACATGTCGGGATCCCTGGAAGAAATGGGCATGCAGGTGCTCAACGTCGGCAACACCCCGACTTTCGACACCGTCAGAGGTAACACCCTGTACAGCAGCTTCGTTGATGTAACCGCATGCTCAGCGGAGCTGCTGGACCTGGTGGAGGACTGGCGGGTCGACGAGGGCATCACGAGCTCGGACCACAACGGCATTACATTCAAAATTAACTTGCGAAAAAGTAAAGGTATAAACATAAAAAGAACCACAAGACTGTTTAACACTAGAAAGGCAAATTGGAGCCAGTTTCGTGAGAAACTGGCTCAATTAAAGGCTGATACCAATTTAAACTCACACAATATTAGAAATATCGAGACAACTTTAGAAATAGAACATATAACAAATAAATACACAGAAATTATTAAACAGTCTTGTGAAGAAACAATACCAAAAATTAAGCATAACAGTAAACCCACCGTGCCGTGGTGGTCCAATGAGCTCGCTGCCCTGAAGTCGGAGGTGAACACCCGGAGACGCCGCATCCGATGCGCTGCACCGGTCCGGAGGCAAAAGGTCGTGGATGAGTACCTGCAGGCAAAAGATCGCTATGAGTCCCTGGCAAAAAAGTCGCAGACGGACAGTTGGAAGCGCTTCTGCGAGAAACAGGATAGGGAAGGAGTGTGGGAGGGGATTTACAGGGTCATAGGACGGACCGCCGAAAGACAGGAGGAATTGCCGTTGGTAAGGGATGGACTGCCACTCAACGCCAAAGAGTCGGCTATGCTGCTGGCCGAGACCTTCTACCCGGAAGACCTGGAAGAGGGGGAAACTCAGGA
This sequence comes from Agrotis puta, assembly GCA_943136025.2. Lineage (NCBI taxonomy): Eukaryota > Metazoa > Arthropoda > Insecta > Lepidoptera > Noctuidae > Agrotis > Agrotis puta. The sequence goes on from OW964170.2 coordinate 29,481, forward strand.
CCACCGTCGGACGCGAGAAGCTGCCTGTCGTGTAAACGACTGGGCGCATGATGAACAACATGACCCACCGTTTACACTTCAGGAGCTGAAAACCACGGTGGAGAGTTTCAACCCAAAGAAGGCACCCGGGGCAGATGGTCTCACAGCCGACATCTGTGCGCAGGCCATATTCCAGGACCCAGAGACGTTCCTCGCGCTGGCCAATAAGTGCCTGGAACGCGGACACTTTCCTGGGGCCTGGAAGGTGGCTACGGTGGTAGTCCTCCGAAAGCCCGGCAAAGATTCATACACCACCCCGAAGTCTTACAGGCCGATTGGCCTCCTACCGGTCCTAGGCAAAATCTTTGAGAAGATGCTGGTGGCAAGACTAAAGTGGCACCTGTTCCCGAGGCTCAGTACTCGTCAGTTTGGTTTCATGCCCCAGAGGAGCACCGAGGACTCCCTCTATAGCATGATACGGCATATCAAAGAGAAGCTTAGACAAAAGAAGCTGATCACTGTCGTGTCGCTTGATATAGAGGGAGCCTTCGACAGCGCATGGTGGCCGGCTATCAGAACCAGACTGGCTGAGGAAAAGTGCCCGGTGAACCTGCGTAGGGTGCTGGATAGCTACCTGACCGGTAGGAGCGTCCGCGTTAGATACGCGGGCGCAGAGTGCCAACGTGAGACTAATAAGGGGTGTGTGCAGGGCTCTATCGGCGGTCCGATCCTGTGGAATCTGATCCTCGACCCCCTGCTGAAGGGGCTGGAAGAACGAGGCGTCCACTGCCAAGCTTTCGCCGATGATGTGGTGATGATCTTCGACGGTGACACAGCGTTGGAAGTTCAGAGACAGGCCAATGCCGCCCTCGAGTATGTTGGGGGGTGGGGCATCCGAAATAAGCTGAAGTTTGCACCTCAAAAAACTTGTGCAATGGTCATTACCAAGAAGCTGAAGTACGATGTCCCACTTCTGAGCATGGGCGGGGTAGACATTGGCATGTCCAAGGAGCTGAAAATTCTGGGGCTCACCGTCGACCACCAGCTCACCTTCAATACCCACGTCGCCAATGTTTGCAGAAAAGCTGCAAACATTTACAAACAGCTGGCACGTGCGGCCAAGGTGAGCTGGGGCCTTCACCCGGAGATCATCCACACAATCTACACGGCAGCAGTGGAGCCGGTGATATTGTACGCGGCGGCTGCCTGGGCGCCGGCGGCCAGTAAGATCGGGGTGCAGAAGTCCCTCAATGCGGTCCAACGAGGATTCGCCCAGAAGCTCTGCAAGTCCTACCGCACCGTTTCGCTGAACGCGTCTCTAGTGCTGGCTGGGATACTACCACTCGACCTGCGAATTAAGGAAGCAGCCGCTCTCTACGAGGCAAAGAGAGGGGTGCCCCAGCCAGTGCTGGCGGACAGGGAGGTAGAGCGAGTGGTTGGATTTGCGGAGCTTCCGCACCCGGCAAAACATGCGGCCATGGGGTTCGTGTGCCTGGATGACCGGGCGCTTGTGGAGTCCCACAACCGCCAAGCAGTCAGATTCTTCACCGACGGCAGCAAAATTGAGGGCAAGGTCGGAGCAGCGCTGTCACTCTGGAACAGTACTGCCGAGATCAAGTCCATCAAACTTTGTCTGCCGTCATACTGCACGGTCTACCAGGCGGAACTCCTGGCCGTATGCGTAGCCACACGGGAGATCCTCAGGCGCGGGGAGGGATCCTTTGGTATCTATAGTGACTCGAAGGCCGCTCTGGAGACGGTCACAAATCATGGATCCCTCCACGCGCTGGCCGTAGAGACAAGGGCGAATGTTGTCGCGGCTCTGGCCCAGAGCAAAGATGTGTCCTTGTTCTGGGTCAAAGCACACGCCGGTCTTGAAGGCAACGAGCGCGCCGACGATCTTGCCAAGGAGGCTGCACTCCGATCTAAAAGGAAGCCGGACTACGATCGCTGCCCGGTCTCTTTCGCCAAGCGACAGATTCGTCTGAGATCGCTTGACGAGTGGAACCGGAGGTATCAAGATGGAGAAACAGCCTCTACAACAAGAATGTTCCTTCCAAACGCGACCGACGCCTACCGCATCGTAAAGAAAATAAAACCAGCCGGCATACTCACACAGATTTTAACGGGGCACGGTGGGTTCTCCAAATACCTGCACCGTTTCAAGTGTAAGGCGAACCCATCGTGCATCTGCGAGCCGGATGCGGAGGAGTCGGTCGAACACATTTTGGCGGAGTGTCCAGTTTTTGAGAGGGAGCGGTACGACGTGGAAACCAAATTGGGAACGAAAGTAAATAAAGAGAATCTAGGTAAAATTATAGCAAACAGGAAAGAAAGAGAGACATTTTTAGAATACTCCATCCAAATCGCAACAAGAGTCATCAGTCGGAATAAAACTGCCTGATGATTTTGTGTTCCACTGTATATGGATATTTCTTTCAAGAAAGGATATGGAGACTGGAGCACAGAATCATCAGAGCCCTAACAAAAAGAAAATACAAAACATAAAGCCCTCAAATAAAAATTAGCAAATATCCTCCAAAAAATTTTAGATAAACTCATCCGGAAACAAAATTAAAGACTCGAATAGAAATGAAATTGAATAAAAAGGACTCTGACTATGTCAGGGGGGCAAGCAGAGCAGGAGTGGGTTTTAGCGGGTTCATGTCCCGCACTACCTCGACTGTCTCACAATCTCCGTGAGATAGTCGAGGTGTCCGAAGGGATTTCCCACTCCTGCCAAATTAAAAAAAAAAAAAAAAAAAAAAACCTAACCTAACCTAACCTAACCTAACCTAACCTAACCTAAACCTAAACCTAAACCTAAACCTAAACCTAAACCTAAACCTAAACCTAAACCTAAACCTAAACCTAAACCTAAACCTAAACCTAAACCTAAACCTAAACCTAAACCTAAACCTAAACCTAAACCTAAACCTAAACCTAAACCTAAACCTAAACCTAAACCTAAACCTAAACCTAAACCTAAACCTAAACCTAAACCTAAACCTAAACCTAAACCTAAACCTAAACCTAAACCTAAACCTAAACCTAAACCTAAACCTAAACCTAAACCTAAACCTAAACCTAAACCTAAACCTAAACCTAAACCTAAACCTAAACCTAAACCTAAACCTAAACCTAAACCTAAACCTAAACCTAAACCTAAACCTAAACCTAAACCTAAACCTAAACCTAAACCTAAACCTAAACCTAAACCTAAACCTAAACCTAAACCTAAACCTAAACCTAAACCTAAACCTAAACCTAAACCTAAACCTAAACCTAAACCTAAACCTAAACCTAAACCTAAACCTAAACCTAAACCTAAACCTAAACCTAAACCTAAACCTAAACCTAAACCTAAACCTAAACCTAAACCTAAACCTAAACCTAAACCTAAACCTAAACCTAAACCTAAACCTAAACCTAAACCTAAACCTAAACCTAAACCTAAACCTAAACCTAAACCTAAACCTAAACCTAAACCTAAACCTAAACCTAAACCTAAACCTAAACCTAAACCTAAACCTAAACCTAAACCTAAACCTAAACCTAAACCTAAACCTAAACCTAAACCTAAACCTAAACCTAAACCTAAACCTAAACCTAAACCTAAACCTAAACCTAAACCTAAACCTAAACCTAAACCTAAACCTAAACCTAAACCTAAACCTAAACCTAAACCTAAACCTAAACCTAAACCTAAACCTAAACCTAAACCTAAACCTAAACCTAAACCTAAACCTAAACCTAAACCTAAACCTAAACCGATGACGATGACGATGACGATGACGATGACGATGACGATGACGATGACGATGACGATGACGATGACGATGACGATGACGATGACGATGACGATGACGATGACGATGACGATGACGATGACGATGACGATGACGATGACGATGACGATGACGATGACGATGACGATGACGATGACGATGACGATGACGATGACGATGACGATGACGATGACGATGACGATGACGATGACGATGACGATGACGATGACGATGACGATGACGATGACGATGACGATGACTTTGACTTTGACTTTGACTTTGACTTTGACTTTGACTTTGACTTTGACTTTGACTTTGACTTTGACTTTGACTTTGACTTTGACTTTGACTTTGACTTTGACTTTGACTTTGACTTTGACTTTGACTTTGACTTTGACTTTGACTTTGACTTTGACTTTGACTTTGACTTTGACTTTGACTTTGACTTTGACTTTGACTTTGACTTTGACTTTGACTTTGACTTTGACTTTGACTTTGACTTTGACTTTGACTTTGACTTTGACTTTGACTTTGACTTTGACTTTGACTTTGACTTTGACTTTGACTTTGACTTTGACTTTGACTTTGACTTTGACTTTGACTTTGACTTTGACTTTGACTTTGACTTTGACTTTGACTTTGACTTTGACTTTGACTTTGACTTTGACTTTGACTTTGACTTTGACTTTGACTTTGACTTTGACTTTGACTTTGACTTTGACTTTGACTTTGACTTTGACTTCGACTTCGACTTTGACTTTGACTTCGACTTTGACTTCGACTTTGACTTCGACTTTGACTTCGACTTCGACTTTGACTTCGACTTCGACTTCGACTTCGACTTCGACTTCGACTTCGACTTTGACTGACTTTGACTACTTTGACTTTCACTTTTACTTTCTATTTCATTGGGAGCTTTGTTTGGTTGGGAGCTGATTTCTTGGAGGTCATCAGCTAAATCACCCAGGTCTGGGTCATTTATGCCACTGAAATCCGATTCATCTAGATCTTCTTTAGAAGCTGCTGTAAAGGATAAACCTGGAGCCCTGAGGTGACTCAGGAATGATGAGAGCTTTCTATTCCCCAACCCCTCTTTTTCCAGGAGCTTCATAAGAGCGACATATAAGGGCTTTTTTCAGTGTAGAGTAAGTTTGCTTCATAGGTGGTTCTGTAATTATATGCCTGACATCAATTGCAGATTTTGTGTCGAGTTGACTGATGGCATAGTAATATTTTGTTGTCTCCTGTGTAATGTTAGTAACATGAATTTGTGCCTCTAAACTAGCAAACTAAAGACCAGGCCGGTCAGGCCTGAATGGAAGAACACGGATAAATACTCTATTAATTTAAATGTTTTGAGAGCTAGATGTACAAGCGTTAGCTGACTTGACTGTCCACCACTAGTTTCGATCTCAGGGTCTAGGAAAATATCTTTTCCCTTAGTAGCTAGTGTCAATAATAAAAAGAAATAGAATAAAAAACACGAACACAATAATTAATTACAGCATTAAGTATAAAATGTAGCGCACCAAACCATATAGCAAATTAATCGCAGACAACAGGCCACTTGCACATTCAAAATAATTATAAAGAACAGTACTGAATAATTATGCACGCAACATAAAGGTAAAAATGTAACATGTAAATTATGTTAAACTAAAACAGTGAAGTCCCAGGAGATTTTGAAAAAAACAAAAATTAGGATTGTCGCTATATAATAACTAGTCCGCTCATAAATCCCAATTTCTGTCCGCGTCTGGCCGGGAATCTCCTCCATAGATTTGAAATCGGGTCGGATTAAATACTCTGACAGCTCCGCGGAGTTGCGCAATAGAGGCCAAACGTATGATCTGCACCAGTATCATTTATATTACACCAATTATGCAGAATTACTTTAAAATATGTGTAAGAACAAAGGACAAAAAGTTTTAAATTAAATATGAACTTCTCAGTTCAAGCCTTAGATTTATTAGAAGTTTCGGTCAGTGGGTCTCCTTAGGGTAGCGGCGGCAAATAGTTCCAAATAAAAACCGTTGAAACACTTTTATTATTGAAGCGAAGCCCTATTAAAGTCCACAATATAGTCCATGGATGCAAAAGTTCAAACAAGACTTACAGGTTTTGATGTCTCACCGCTCTTCAATGACACTTGACGCGATATCTCCAACTCTGGAACGCCGCTTGTTGTATATGTTTGCGAGGGACGACGTAATGTCAAATGTCAAACTTCGCGCGGAGTAACTTCCAGCTTCTCCGAAAATCCGCACGTGGAAAAGTGGCATTAGTATCGCGGAGAGAATTTATTTTTAGTTTATTGTCGAAAGTTTATTATTTGGGAAACTTTACACAATTTGCACTGATATACACTAAAACACTGGTCGCACGGTTTTGAAACTAACAAACTCCCGTTATAGGAGTAGCTGGTGAGTTGGTAGATAGCTATCGCTTCCTCGATGAGTGTGAGCTCGATGCGCTGCGCGCTGCAAGGAACTGGATTCCAGGTCTTTTGTTACCAACTTCCAACGCCGATGATGATGATCTTCGGCCGTCGTCGGGGTTACCAATTTAGGCGCGGGGTAGCGCCCAGTTTGTCCAATGAAAGACCGATCCAGGTAGTTTGTTATGTATTGTAGATTCCACAAAAGTGCCTCATGAATAACTGACATACAACATAACACGTTACAATGACGGTCGTAGAAATATATATCCACGTTACAATCATGTGGATTATTTACACCCTAATAATATAGTTTGGTAATTCGTTGTTATTTGACCGATAACAAGTCTGGTGAGCGGTGTATCTAGGGTTGCCAACCGTACTATAATATAAAGAATTGTACTGTATTTAGGGTCTCCGTACTATATGCTGTTGAAGAAATACATAGTACGCGAAAATACTATATTTCAGTACAATAGCTCAATGTTTGTATTTTGCAATACTAAGGGCCAGTTTCACCGGTTACTGATAAAGTGTCGGTTAGTTATCTGATAGTTAATACTATCTACTACTTAAAGGCTGGTTGTAACTTTTTTCTGTTTCACCGTCAAACTTCCTGATAATTTATCTGGTAGATAGTTACCGGCCACTTAATAACGAGCGGAACGGCAACGTCGCTTTTTTGCGTTTCGATACTACTACGTAAAATATTTTCTTTTGAAAACAATTTTGAAAACATAATTAATGAAATAATTTTTGTTCAAAATAATCCAAGTCAACCTTTTTTACATTTTGTGGTATAATTTTATCATTATAGACCGAAATTAGTAAGATGTCTATGATCAACGACATGTTTTAATTCGAAATGTGCATATAGAAACGAAACGCGTGCCAATTGTTTTGTGTTTGACAGAGTTTGTTTTGGACACTTTTGTTTGTTTCGAACTGTGAACGTTTATTAATAAAGATTCGTTTTTTTATTTTTACTTTTTAAAATGGAAAATCACTAATATTGCAATCCTATTTTTTAGTGAGTAAAATTTGATTTAAATAAGTCTTGTCTTATTTTTATTGTGAATTTGCTTGTATGACAATTTGACTATGATTTTGAATGTGTTTTAATTCTTTTTGTTTTTTTTTTGTACATTTATGAAAAACAAAAATATTAAAAAAATTATTTGGGGTTTCCCCATACAGACTCGTACTGACTTAAATCCACGGTGTCCTTCAATAGCCCTTTACGTTCCAGGGTCACGGTAATTCGGTAAGTCCCGCGGCAGGCTTTGGCCCTCTAGAGGGGGGCCCCGTTATGCCCGGGGCGGGACTAGAGGAACTGTTTAGACTCATACTGACTGAATCCAGGGTGTTTCTTCAATAGCCCTTTACGTTCTGGGGTCACGGTTACCTGGTAGATGACCGCCTAAAATGCAATAACAAAGTTTCTCCACTTGAAATGTATGTAGATGATAAATTCCTTAACAGCCACTTGATCCAGCTGATAACTTAACCAATACTTTATCTACCAGATATCGCTATCCGTCACCTGTGAATCCAAAAGTTGTAGTTTATCTGGCAGATAAGTTCCTATTAGGCTATCAGAGACTTTATCCGTAACCGGTGAAACTGGCCCTAAAATTAATAATAAAAAAAAACTTCCTGCATTTTCGAACGCGTCTTCGTCGTCTAGAAATGCAAGAAGTGCAAAAAAATATAATTTTGATAAAAAATTAATAAGTAAAAAATATAACTTGATTATATTTTTTATTCTTCCCTACTAAAATACTATATTTTTTGTGGCAAAAAAATACTATATTCAGACAAAAAAATGTTGGCAACCCTAGGTGTATCTGGCATAGATAGACAAACATATCTATAGTGTTGTCACTATGGGTAATGTTTGTACTACCATAGATAATGTAACAAGAACGTAGTTTGCCACAAATTCCATCTTAGAGGTTTGATGATGTCTTACCTTCAATTTGGCGTTTATGTTTGTGAGCAATGACGTAGTGTCAAACTTCGCGCGATAAACTTTCACGGCCTTATTACAAAAAATAAATAAACCTTGGTTTAAACCTGGTCTATCAAGTCCAGGCTTATCTGCAGAGTCACGGTTTAAATTTGTCCGTATTACAAAACTAAGATAAAACGTCGACTTAAGTACCGCCATTTGAACGATTGTCTAAACAATTAAATCCACAATGAGTAAGAACAATTAAATCTACCTTATTTCAATCCATTTTGGGTGTAAATAGCACAAAAACAACAACACAATGAAAAAGATGCTATGAGAAACTTTGACACACCTTTGACAGCTACTTCTGTTAGACCATGGTTTATCACAAAACCACGATTTGTAATAACGTTTGTATAAACCGTAGTTTTACAAGATTTAAACCTGGGTTTTTAGTTAAACCCCTTTTTGTAATAAGGCGGTCAGTGTCTCCGAAAATCCGTAAGACAAAAAAGGGGCATTAAATGTATAAATTAAAATAATTGTCCGGGAGCAACTGAAATGGCCTACTTACGTTATTTGCGGGAATATGCAGAGATTTGACACACGTTCATCGTGACTGCGCACTAGCAAACACTTACGAGGGAAATACAATAGGGGTGGGAACGATGTCGGACTCGTCGATGTAAAGTTAGGATTTAATTACTTTTGTCCAGCGATATGAGAACATTTTGCAAGACAAGTACGTTTTGTAATAATAATCGTTAATTATGTAATAAAATATGCTATATATTAATAACAAAACTAATTATTCGAGAGCAACCTCCTAACTTTACGAATCGTGACTAAAAGTAGGTACTGCTTTTTGTTGAATCAACCCTTTTTACGGTTCCGTAGCCAAATGGTAAAAAACGGATCCCATAAAGATTCGTCATGTCTGTCTGTCAAGCGTTTAGAAAACCTCGACTTTGTTATTTTTATTGTTTTGGTATTTGTTTTCCATAAAATATTTTCGGCTCATTTGAACTACAAAACCTCAACAGTAGTTGGTCTGTGTTGCCAGTTTATGTGGTAAAAATGTCCTTGAATTAGGGGAATAAGAAAAATCCATTATTTCGTAATTGCGTAATTGCGAATTGAATGCAAGTCAAGTCCGTGTCGAGTAGCGAGATGTCGCTAGGTAAGCAAGCAGAGTCCAATAAACAAGGCGGGATGAAGAATGAGCCAAAATAAAAAATTACAACGAACAATTAAACAGCAGAGCGTTCAAATGATATCTGACGTATGTTTTTTTTTTCTTAAAAATGGGATTGAACTCAAAGTTCACAGAATCGATAAAAGAATCGATTGATTAGAAAGAAGTTTAGATTGATCACACTTCAACTTACAAAATATGAACCAAATATAACAAAGAAGCACATTCAGAATCTTTTAAAATCCAGAAGTTTTCACTTCAAAAAAAAAAAGACGGGTTGCACTCTGGGAGTGCCGGCAGAAATGAAAAGTTGAATAGTAATAAACACACACGAACATTCGCGCAAGCGCCCTGCGCCGTCGTTACGAATTTTCGATCACGTTACGTGTCCTGACGCGAGGTTTAACATTTTTTACCCATTCCAAAAAAGTGCACAACGCCGCTAAAGTGCGTACCGCAATTGTTTTAACGTCCTTCATGTTCGTGTACGGTACGTCCTTCATGTACGGTAGGCTAATAGGTAATACGAATGTGTAAATGGGGTATTGCAAAATAAATCATGAATCTTGTATTAGATGATGACTCGATCTTCGATTCCTCTCTTTCTTATTGAGAGGGGTCAATTTTAGGTTGCTATTGCGCAGTCCATACTATAAGTCTAAAAAAAAATGTGTCATTCACCATACACCCAAAAAAACTGTGGTAGGGATGGGCGATGGGCTATTCATTTAAATGAAAATCGATAATTTAATGAATTCTAACCAAACCAAAGTATAAAGACGGGAAGTAAGTTATCCTCATACAAACGCACTGCGCGCGACTTGTATGTGTGCGCCGTAGTATCTATGCGTCGCCGCACGCACACTTAACAAAATCTCGACTCAGTCCGGGTTCTACCAGTCTGGGCTAACACTGCACGAGGTTCGCGCGTCACGGTTTTTCGGCATTGCTAAATTAATGAAATATGTGTGATAATCGCAGGAGAACGTATTGTATGATTCAATAGATATGTTTGTATTATTTGTGTGTGTATTAATTATAAATAAAAATAAATATGGTCCTTTATGTGTAAAAATAGTACATTATGCCTATTAAAAAATACAAAGCTATGTATAAGCTACTGCGCAAATAATTTAAACACAAGCTCTTAGTCTATGTTACCGCCTGTGCCACCTAGCGGCGACATGAAGAGTCGGGACCGCGACGTTGCCGCTGTGGTTGCGAACAAAGCGCGGACAGCCGCGTCCATACCAAACCACCGGGCTTGGGCCGGAGATAACCTACTTCCCCTCTTTATACTATGACCACTATGACCAAACTCTATCAGTTCACACAATATCGAATTCTAAAAATCGATCTCTTTTGCGATTTGCTTTTTCGCGTTGTCATTTTTAATATAACTGTATTTTTTTAAATTAGTAATTTGCGGACTATTAAACGTGTAAATTATCCTGTATGAATATAAATCTGGAAAACAATGAAGATACTATAATAATGGATAGTTTATTCTGTACTATTAAACGCGTACATTATTATTATTAGGCAGTAACACGAGAAGAATAAATTCTTGTTCAATTAAATGATAATTACTGATTTCAATAAATAATTATTTGTGAAAAAAAAAATAGTTTCTAAAGTATCAAGACGATAGATTGGTGCTCTATTCCTTCACAGCGAGTTGCCACATGAACAGCACACTGGCGACCTCCCGATTTTCTACTCTTTTTTGCCAAGCTGTATCTAATATTCTTGTATTCTTATATATGGGAATGAGAAATAGATCTGACTAGGTGTCCTTTGGGAAAAATTGAAAATGATTTCTCTGCATTTTGTTTGTAATATTTCTGCAAACAATTTAACAAAACAGAATAAATCTAACCTCGATGTTCCAGGGTGAAATTCGATCCACTGAATCGATTCATGCCTAGAATTCGATTTAAAAATCAACTTTGTTTATCAAAAACATCGACTCAGATAAATCGATCTAAAATTGCCATCCCTAGTAGGTGATATAAAAGTGATGTTTATTACTGCTGTGTTGTATTCTTTGTATTTTATGGAATAATCTAATTCTGCTGTTAAAATTGTTGTGTAATTATCTTAATACGTACGAAGTCCGTGACAAGAAAAGAAATTCCCGAAAAATATTAAGGCTTTGCAGTTCTAATTTTCTAAATTACTTACGTTGTTATTATTAGTGTTTAATGGGTTCTTATTTTCTTTAGAAATGGGTATTTTCGGCAATTCTTCACCTTTCGACCAAGATGTTGGTAAGTGTTAATACTGTATCAAATTAATGTATGAGCTGGTTATGAAGTGATGATTTGTGTTTACGGGTTTATAAGACTTTCATTGACTGCTCCTTCATTAGGTATGCTTGTCTGGTGACTCACTGACTAGAATTTGCGAGTTTCTTTGTAAACAAAGATAAGTGTTATCATGCTTCTGTAGAATTATTGAATGCATTGTTTTTTATTTTACAGTCACCCTGGTAAACACCAGGGTGACAAGTTCTTAGGTAATTAATTGTTTGTGCTCCACTTGTTTGACTTCTTTCTTTGGCATCTAACATGATATTATCTAAATTCCCTCAACTTGCTTGTGAGTCATGCAAAGGTATTACATTATCAACTATGTACTCATACTAGCACACAACAATAGGTACCAATCATAATTACCGTTAATTATGGTTGAGGCCAGTTATGTCACAAGAATCAGTTGTAGTCAACAACTAATTCTTCCAATTTCCCACATGGTTTCACAATAGTTGGGGAGCCATAGATAAGATTTGAAGATTTACATTTTGTATGTTGAGAACCTCCACCATAATGACTACATAGTATAAAGTCGCTTCCCGCTGTCTGTCTGTCCCTATGTATGCTAAGATCTTTAAAACCATGTACTGGATTTTGATGCGATTTCTTTTAATAGATAGAGTGATTCAAGGCGAAGGTTTATATGTATAATACATACGTCTTAAAAAGATCTCAAAAAAGTCCACAATGGTATATAGTGGAATATGTCTATCTCTTAGGAATAACCCACAAAAACCATTTTTGTACTTTACTTATTATGAGAAAATAGTGACTTATTTACGAAAAAGTGACTTTAAGCAATACAGCCTAAATCCTTATCCAATTAAGTACCTTGAATACATTGTGCATGTAATATAGATCAATATGGCCCTTTATAGCATGTAATTTAAATGAATAATTTCATTTAAATTACACATACATACGGACATAGCGGTTGCGGTGGTGCCGGCCGAGGGGCGTGTGCCTATAAATAGTGCGTCAAAGGCCGCGCTTCGCCCTCCCCTGGCTGGAGGCCTTAGACTCATTAAGGCATCCACAGAAAAGTCCAGTTAAGCTGCTCACAACCTCCTCTAGGTTGAACTGCGAGATGCCAATCTAAATCAAAAACGCACTTCGTCCTATAGAACTTTATGATTTGCAGCGATCGCGCGCGTTTACCGGAGCTCTCTAGTAAGGAAAATACTAATTATCACTACATAGTATAAAACAAAGTCACTTCCAGCTGTCTGTCTGTTCCTATGTATGCTTAGATCTTTAAAACTATGCGTATATTGTACTAAACGCATCAATATACTAAACGTATATTGATGCGTCGTTTATTAGATAGAATTATTCAAGGGGAAAGTTTATATGTATATAACATGCATAATATAGTAGAGATTGTACCCATGCAAGGCTGGGGCGAGTCACTAGTTATAAGATATGAGCACTGTATGGTAGTGGACAGCTGATCAGAGTAGGGTTGCCATCACCTAAATTGTACATTTGGGTAAAATCATATTTTTTCCCCGGACGCCCTAGTAAAATATATTATTGAAGTTGAAAGTAAAAACAAAGATGTTTAATTATGGTTTTTATTTACTGATAACATTATGGAGCTTTATAACATGTTTAATAGAATAGTCTTTTTCTATATATTTAATCAACATAACAAAAACAATAAAAAGGAATACTTATCCATGGGAGAATAGAGATCGTGCTTTTAAGCACTCAATTAAACAAATTAAATGTCCAGGTTTCACCCGGACATTTATTGGGTAAATCCCCCCGGACGCCCCCGGACGCCCTCGGACGGATGGCAGCCCTAGATCAGAGTAGTAAAAAAACAACAATAGTTTAAAATACTAGAGTCCTTCAGATTGAGGTAAGGTAGGTTAATTACATGCTGAAGTGCACATTTCAATATACAAACGATCTAAGTGTGATGTAAGGGAGTGGGAAAAAAATGTATCATCTTGACAGTTAGCATTATTTTTATTGTGTTACAAAGAAAGTTTTTATTAAAGTCAGAAAAAATGCAACTTGATTATTTTGATGTTTTAGACAAGCCCTAACGAAAACCTTTTTAGTTTACTGTATGCAGCAGCAACATGTGACATACAAATGCATTTTTTTCTATCTATCATCAAATCTTCAGAGATCCACATTGTGAATCGGACACTCAAGTAAAAATTATTTATTATTGATTCATTTATTTTATGACTTACATATGGTTTTTCAGTGTGACTTATAGTTAAAACAATATTTTACTACACGCTATTCCATTCCTTATTTTTCAAATTCCTCATCAACGGCTATGATGTTTTAAAATATTTTTACACAGACTAATTGGTTGTTGGGGGTTCTTTTGATGGTACACAGTTTATCTTAACCAACAAATTATTTTTCAAACCAAATATTTAAAAGTTACAATTGGTGAATAATACTCCTTAAATATAAAACAATTATTAAGTGGCATATCTGCCGTTGTATCACTTAGAGTAATGGAAAACAACTATATACAGGGTGAATTTTTCAACTAGGCGTGGATGGCTATATCCGAAACTATGAGGAATATCGAAAAACGTTGAAAGGAGTCTCGAAGCCGATTTTTATAAAATTCAATAATCCTGGCCAGGAATCGAACCCGCTGATTTTGGAAAAAAGATCACTCTCTGTATTATAACACCATTCTATAGGTTGACTAATAAGGATCAAATTCTGGTAAGTAATCAAATACGACGATAGGAAAACGCCGAAAAAAAAAAAAAAAATCTGATCAATCTTCAAGGCAAAAACTGTATTCGAAACTTAAGCATTTCTTCTTTGAAATAATGGTATTTTTTAAAAATTCACTCTGTATATAAAAAAAAAACATGTCTCCCTTGTCGAAAATTGAAAATTAGTTGAAACAGAATCCCAAAACTTTTGATGGCTGTCGGAGGAATGGCCCACTTTCCACCAACTGTAATTAAAAGTGTTTGTTTTCTATTATAATAGGTATAATTCTATAAGGGCTTCTTGAGAAGGCAGGTTTTTTCATATTTTTAATAAGGTACTTATTTCATTTTTATGGACCTTTAATCATAGCGTGAATCAGTTTCTTGTTTAAATAACAGTGCCTTATTTATAGAACGCGCAACAAGCGAGAACAACACAAGTGAGGAATGGGGACTTATCATGGAGATCTGTGACCGAGCAGGCGCGTCCGCTCAGAGTGCCAAGGAGTGCCTGCGGGCCGTGATGCGACGACTGGCGCATCCCGACCCGCACGTGCAGGTGCACGCCGCCACGCTGCTGGACGCCTGCGTGGCCAACTGCGGCCGCGCCTTCCACCTCGAGGTGGCCTCGCGCGACTTCGAGACCGAGTTCCGGCGCCTGCTGGCGCGCGCGCAGCCCGCCGTCGCGCAACGCATGCGTGCGCTGCTGCGCAAGTGGGCCGAGGGCGAGTTCCGCGACGACCCTCAGCTCGACCTCATCCCCTCGTTGCACGCCAAGCTGCGCGCCGAGGCCGGCGAGGCGCCGCGGCCCGCGCCCGCGCCCGCGCCCGACGCCGCGCAGGCGCAGCGCGAGCAGGACGAGCTGGCGCGCGCCATCGCCCTGTCGCTGCGAGACGCGCCGCCGGCCGCGCCGCTGTACCCGCGCGTGGACGCGCCCGAGCCCGCGCCGGCGCGCAAGGTGCGCGCGCTCTACGACTTCGAGGCGGCCGAGGACAACGAGCTGACGTTCCTGGCCGGCGAGATAGGTACGCGGCGCTCGCGCTCACGCTCCGGTCAGTCCTATCGATCTCGGTTCACGTTAGTCTGTTCTCTTTGCAGTTCATGTGACCGACTCGAGCGACCCTAACTGGTGGAAGGGATACAACGAGCGAGGCGAGGGTCTGTTCCCTGCAAATTTCGTGACGGGTGACCTGGCCGAGCCGGCAGCGCGCGCGGCCTCGCCGGCGGCGGAGGCTGGGGCTGGGACGGCGGGAGGGGCCACGGCCGCGCGCGACTCGCCGCCCGCGCACATCGACGAGGCCACGATGGACGCAGCGCTAGCACTGCTGCACGAGGCCGACCCGCGCGCGGAGGGCGCCGACGAGGCGGAGCTGGTGCGGCTGGAGGCGCGCGCGCACGCCATGGGTTCGCTGGTGGACGCGGCCCTGGAGCGCGCGGACCGGCGCCACGCGCGCCTCACGCAGCTGTCAGCGGAGCTGGTGGACGCGCTGAACCTGTACCACTCGCTGATGCGCGACCCTCTGAAGCCGTTCGGCCACGGGCCGGGCATGCCTCCTCCTCCCGCGTACCCGCCGCACGGTTTCGGGCCTCCGCCGCTGCACCCGCCGCCACCTCGGTACGTAACGGGCTTCGGAATCATTGTTATATCGTTCCAAATGTGTTGTTTGATAGAGGTACATTATGACTTGCACTCAGCAGTACTATTGTTGTGATGACGGCAGGTGCTGATGGCCACAGTGTTCCCGCCTGAGGGCTGTCGCCCGATGGCCGCTCGGTTGCCGGCCGGTTGCCGCTCGGTTCCCGCCCGGTTGCCGCTCGGTTCCCGCCCGGTTGCCGCTCGGTTTTCGCCTGTTTACCGCGCGTCTGCTGCCCTGCCGACGGCGCTGCAGGTTGGTCGGACGACATGGCTGGTTCTTCATCACTTATTCTTGGACGATTCCCTGAGAAATGTATTTTATGGTAAAATTGTTATTACTATGTTAATCAATATTGTTTACCGAATTAAATGAATAAAGGATCTCTATTCGGTGACTTGGCCCTAATGTTTTATTTATTTATCTTTTAATTATTTATATGTATCTGAATACCCAATCAACAAATTGAGGTGTGAGCACAAAAACACGCATCGAAGCTCTCAATGGTGATTATTTTTTATCGCTTTTGCAACATGCTTCATTGCTGCTCTGCTCTTATTGGTCGTAGCGTGATGATATATAGCATCTAGCTTTCCTCGATAAATGAACTATCCAACACAATAATTTATCAATTGCATTCAGGTTTGGTTTCTGAGGTTAGCGCCTTCATTCAAACAAACAAACAAGTACTTCATTTTTATAATGACAGGCCTGTTGATCTAGTGGTTAGTGACCCTGACTGCTATGCCGGACGTCGTGGGTTCGATTCCCACCCAGGACAAATGTTTGTGTGATGATTACGATCATTTGTTCTGTGTCTGGGTTTAATTTATCTATAATATGTATGCATTTAGAAATATACTATATAAGTATGTTTATCAGTTGTCTAGTACCCATAACACAAGCTCTGCTTAGCTTGGGACTAGATGGCGTTGGGTGATAGTTGTGGAATGTTATATTTATATATAATACTAGCACTCCGCCCGCGACTTCGTCAGCGCGTGTTTCTAACTTCGAACTCAAAATATTAGTGTAGAGAAACTGATTTTTCGATGATCGCCCGCTAGGTTGATTTTTTAAATATAGATAATTACGCATCCTTCATTCGATTGGGAAACTATTTATGCCAAGTTTTGAGTTTATCGAAGCAAGCAGTAAAATCCTTCCCTTAAAACTGAATCACCCCTTTTCTCCAATGAAGGGGGTGGTTTCCGAAAAACTCAAAAATACGTGTTTGATTATTTTTTATCTATTTTCTATAGACTGAGTTTCAACTTCATCAGTTAGCGCGTAATGATTTTCCCATACAAACTTTAATATCGTCTAGATTACCAATGGAGGGTAGTTTAAAAAAAGTAATAGTGCCAATCCTTTTTATTTACTTATTCTCATATTCCTACTAATTTTCGAGTTTATAAACCCAAGGAATAAGATTTTTCATACAACAGTTTTCACCCCTTTTCACCCCCTTAGAGGGGGATGTTCGCAAAATCCCGTCTTATTGCTCCTCTACACGGTAGACTGCAACTGCTGTCCAAAATTCAAGTTTGTGCTTTTAGCGGTTTCGGCTGTAGTCGAGTCTTAATAAAAACCCTGTTCTTTTATATATATAGACGAGTCTTAATAAAAAACCCTGTTCTTTTATATATATAGATAACGTATAGATGAGTATTCTATGACCACACCCGTACATATTTTTATTGTTTAGTTATAATGCTGAGGCTTGCACTCACAATGTGGTGCAGCGCGTCCCATTTGTCAATTAATTATTTAGTATCAATAAATCTTGGTCGCGGGACTCAGAAATTACCGTGACCCCGGTACGTAAAGGGCTATTGAAGGACACCGTGGATTTTAGTCAGTACGAGTCTGACAGTCCCTTCCGCCCCGCCCTGGGTGGGAGGACTCATTTGATGATTTTACCAAGAAAAAAAAAGTGTGTTTTAGTGTTGAATAGCGTTTAGTGATTGTTGTAATTAGTGTTTTTTTTATGTTCAATGGGTTTGCTCTTGACCTTAGTATACGTCAGGAGTGACTAAGACAAGGTCGACGATGGAGCGAGCTTACCCAGAAGAAGCCTGTTCACTCTAACTTTGAAGAGACTAGGGTTGTATGCGTTCGGAAACACAGTCGCAGGCAGAGAGTTCCACTTCTTCGCTGTCCGCATTATAAAAGAAAACGCTTGTGCGAATTGGTGGAATAGCAATAAGGTAAGGATGGTAATTTACCGTGCGTCTATATGTGCGATGATAGAAGGGGGCTGGTGGGATGAGGTCGTGGAGTTCTTGGGCACACTCTTCGAAGTACAATCTGTAGAAGAACGACAGGCAAGGAACCTTGCGGCGATGAGTCAAGCTATGGAGCTTGGCATTCACCATTTTTACGTCGCCAACAAGCCTCTTAGCTCTGCGTTCCACTGAGTCAAGTGCGGCGAGTTGGTATTTACTTGAGCCATCCCAAAGGTGGCTACAATACTCCATGCAGGATCGAACTTGTGCTTTGTACAGAGTTAAAAGCTGTCCAGGCGTGAAGTACTGCTTCACTCTGTTTAGGACACAGAACTCAATGATGGCGCTAAATTTGAGACTAGAATTCAACTCCATGCCCAGGAACTCGAGTCGGTCATTCACATCTACAGATGCACCCCGAAAAGTAGGAGTTTGGTCCAAACGACTCCTTTTTGTGGTAAAAAGTGATGAGTATTATTAAAGATTTATTGGTTTTAATTGGTGTTCATTAATTTATCCCCTACCCAACTCATAACCATAGTAAGAGGTCTCAAATGCAAGGACTCCTATTTAGAACATGGGATCTCACTAACAGAGGATGTTGCGAAATTCGACCCCTAAGGCGTAGTTTTGGGGTTGTTAGTAAGTAATCCCAAAATTATGCATTGGAGGTTTTTTAGGACGTAGGTGCTACTCAAGATGGTTTATTACGGGTTGATAGTTTTTTTGAATATTGATTTAGATTTTCCAAAAGTATCCCATAAAGAGGGTGGCTGGGAGTAGAAATACACAAAAGCAAAATTTGAAAATCACGCGGGCGGTAGTAAGCAAATAAAATTCACTATCTCAAAAACTACTGAATCGATTTTGACGAAACTTGCAGTATTCCCTAAGTTGAATGATACCTAGTACAACAAGAAGAGAATTACTTAAATCGGATTTGTACTTCCGGAGATATGCAAACAGAAACATAATAATTTACTAAATCAGTCGGTGCCTACTCCGTACTGTTACCGAGTTGTTTCCTATCTGAACACGAAAAATTGGTCATAACTTTTGACCCGTACCTATGTCTCAGAGGAAAAAGATTGAAAGTAACTTTGGGAGAGAGATCACACTTCCCGTGAAACTCTGTATACTGTAAGGGACGATAAAATTATAATCTACGAGTATATAAAATTGTCGAAATAGTGAACACACTTATTTGGATAAGGATTAAAACGGAATAAGGGGAAAACGGCTATTAAATTAGGTCGTATTTTTAACCGACTACGGCAAAGCTCAAAAGAGGGTTATGTTATGACTTTGACCTGTATGTATGTTTGTTTGTATGTGTGTATGTATGTTTGTTTGTTCCATTATAACTTCTAAACTACTTACACGACAAATGAGGTATCGTTAGTATAAGCGTCTCAGTTGTCCGCTGGTTATAGGGTAGTAGGTGACGTGTCACCAAATCCAATATGGCGCCCTTTAGGGGATGTAAAGGTGTTACGACTTTACATCCCCTAAAGGGCGCCATAGTAGGTATTCGTAACCGAAAAAAAACAGTGTAAATAAAAATAAGTTAAACCCTGCGGTTGTTTTAGACAATCTATTTTGGCTAGGTGGCACACGTCCACGGTTTATTACACGGTCAAATGAATATTGTTCTTGTTTTATACCTTTCAGTGGGCGATTTTTTCGTAGTTGGGTTTTAGTTATTGTTAACTTATTTTTTTTAATTTCACGATGAAAATCTTCACTTGAGACAAATATGACCAAAGATATTTTGTGTGAAAGATGTTACCGATACTGATCAGTGAGTGGCGGCGAGAGAGTCGAACTGATCTAGGGAGTGCAGAGGAGAGTCGGGAGGCAGCAGCTCTGTGGAGGGTGACTCCCCGAATCCGCTGTCAGCGTCGGCAGGCTCGTCGTTCTCGCTCAGCAATGCAGGGCGCAGCGCCAGCGGCCACGTCGCCAGGTAGGCTGCCACCTGCGCCGCGCTCGGGCGCCGCTCCGCCGCGCGCGCCCAGCACAGCCGCACCAGCCCGCGCCTGTAACACGCTCTATCAGTAAAGGTTCGCGTACTCCGCGGCCCGCGCCCCCATGGACCTTCACACTCACGTCTGCGGCGTGGCGTCCAGCGGCAGCGACGGGCAGCCGCCAGCCGCCACGTACTCCAGTACACGCAGCGGCGACATGGCGCCGTAAGGCCGCGCGCCCAGCGTCACTAGCTCCAGCACCAGCACGCCGAACGCCCACACGTCGGACGCGCCCGAGAACACACCGTGCGCCAGGCTCTCGGGCGCCATCCACAGCACGGGAAATAGGCCGCGGCGTCGACAGGCGTACTCGGGCGCGCCGTCTATGCTGACCACCGTATCGCGCGCCATACCGAAGTCGGCCAGCTTAAGTGAGCGCCGTACGTCCACCAGGCAGTTGGCAGCGCGCACATCGCGGTGCACCACGCCGCGCACACTCAGGTACTGCAGCGCTTCCGACGCCTCGCGCGCCAGCTGCGTCAGCGCCGCGGCCGATACGTGTTCTGCTTCGCCGT
The DNA here is from genome assembly GCA_943136025.2 of Agrotis puta. Lineage (NCBI taxonomy): Eukaryota > Metazoa > Arthropoda > Insecta > Lepidoptera > Noctuidae > Agrotis > Agrotis puta. Next base: position 50,249 of record OW964170.2, read on the forward strand.
CAGCCGTCTCTGAGTCCGCACCTTCCACCAGGTGCCGTCGCGCACGCAGGTAGCTCAGCAGGTCACCGAAGAATGCCAGCTCCATGAGCACCAGTGGCGGCCCATCCGCGATGCACACGCCTACCAGACGCACGATGTGCTTGTGATCGAGAGAGGCGATTGTGCAAGCCTCACGGAGGAACTCGCTCTCCTCTGCGGGCGCGGCGTTCTCGCGAAGAGCCTTGGCGGCGATGTAGCGCGGGGCACGCCCGGGCTCGTGCAGCCGCGCCAAGCGCACGCTGCCAAAGCGGCCCGCGCCCAGCTCCTCGTGCAGTTCCAGCGTGGAGCGCTCCACCAAGTACGCGGCCAGCACAGTAGCTACGTGCCGGCGCCTGGCGATCAACTGGATCTGCTGCTCTTGCTGCAGACGGGCTAGGCGGCGGCGAAACGTGCGGTACACCAGCAGCACGGCGGCGGGCACCAACACGAGTAGCAATAGCGCGAAGGCGCTCTCGATATCGTGACATCTGGGGGAGAAGGCGTCGCCGGAGCTCACGGTGCAACGCGAGGCGCCGTCGTCAAGCGGAAGACCGGCGGGCGGTGTAAAGGAGGCGTGCGCCAAGTTCGCGCCGCGCACGGCACCGTCAGTCGCGTTCACGCGCCACCTCGCCAGCCGCTGCGTGAAGTTGCTACCGCACCACTGGTCCACGAACACGAACGTCTCCTCGATGGAGCGCTCCTTAAAACGAAGTTCCTGACTGACGCCCATCACAGGCGTTCTGATGAGACTTTCTTTAAGAGACCTGCCATCATTTTAATTCAGTTAAGGCGAATCAAATTATTGGTTTTCAAAAAGAACATTTCGTTGCCAAGAGAATTAGTTTAGTAAATTAGTTGATTGGAAAGCGATCTGTATATTATATTCAGTAAAAGAGGTGACACAATTCGTAAACTTTCACCTTTTTAGACTGCACCTGATGGTGCAAGTGCTTAGTATTAAATTATATACAACCTTGAATTTATGCTAGCCTAGTACTTTTGCTGGTAAGTATTTTAGTTAACCTTCCCAGAATGATTTACAAACAAACCCCCTGTACGAGCTACGCTGTACATCACTCGCAACGCTGCATTATCATCAATATTGTATAAGTGTGCATTTCTAACATAATAAATAATGATGTAAACTAATTATAAATTAGTAGCAATTAAACCTTTATACCAATCGGTTGTCTACTCATTCAACATTCAACAAAGCATCAACATCAACATAACATATTCACTGTCAAGCCTTGAACTTATGCTAGCCTATTTTGCTCGAGGGTCAAAGCCTGCCGGGGTCGCGGGACTCGCAAATTACTGTAACCCCGGTACGTAAAGGGATATTGAAGGACACCGTGGATTTTAGTCAGTACAAGTCTGACAGTCCCTCCCGCCCTGCCCTGGGTTCCCACCCAGGGCAGGGCGGGAGGGACTGTCAGACTCATTTTTACGAAAAAAGAAGCCTATTTTGCTGGCAAGTATTCCGTTAATCTTCCCAGAATTAGGCAGTCATTGTTTTGTTGTGGTATTATTTTGAAACTATTATACCTCCCAAGATATTCATTGAGGGGTGCTAAGACAGTAAACCTCCACGTGCGCCCGTGGACTGGAGTTCCCCTTCGGATACGTCCGAGGGGAAGCCAGTTTTTCGGGCCGGTGCACCCTGGGATGCGGGCAAAAACTCTTTTAGGCACTGTGTGCCTAAGGGGTCTCTTTGCCCGTATGCGAATAGCCTGTCGGGTGGATGCTCCAACGCGTGTCCCCCTGAACAGCAGAGGGCATAGCGGCCGAGCGGGCTTGCGGACGGTGACTAATGGGTAAGCTCGCCGTCCGATCAAGGACCAAGCCCGGGTCGGTGGCGCGTCGTGTTTCACGCGTCAGCGACGGGGCCCCTTACAGGGCCAAATGCCTGCTGGGGTCGCGGCTTTTTTCTTAATCCAGGATACCGCGGCCCCGGAACGTAAAGGGCATCCGAAGAAACACGGGTGGATTTTAGTCAGTAACAGTCTGACCGTCCCTTCCGCCCCGCCCAGGGCGGGAGGACTCATTTGATGATTTTGCCACCCTAAAAAAAAAAAATATTCATTGAAATCAAACGATGTAAAAGGCAATTTTGTTCAAAAATAAATGCTTGTGATGATTGACGTATACAGGGTGTAAGAGACATCGACGCACAAACGGATACCATGGGTTCAGGACATGATTCTGGAAAAATGGTTTGAACGAGATCAAGTAATTAGTTATTTTTTAATACGTCTTAAATCGTAAACCGCAATTTATCTTTCAAAATTACAACCAACTACAAGAACTTTTATATTATTTTATCTACTATCATGCTATTAATCCTCTATAAAAGAACCTATAACAATTAGCTTATTGCCAACATTAAAACACTCAATGCTATAATGATCATTATATCATCCAAACGCGTGTTATAATGAATTTCAAAAAAAGAACATTCTCATGCAATGACATTTTTACCACCAGATCGCTAACATTTTGAAAAAAGAACAATAAATTGTAGACTAATTCGTAATTTCGGATTCTCGTCTTATCGTGTTATTTCCCGCCATCTTGAATTCACATATAGTTCTGTACAACACCCTATGGTATGAAAATCTTTTATAGAGAATTCATGATTGTAGATAAAGTCTTGTATGCAACTGTTATAATTAGGTATTAAAACACTCATGTGATACTATTATCACACTCGGCTACGCCTCGTGTGATAAACCCACATTCGTGTTTTAATACCCCTGATTATACAACAGTTGCATAAATAACTATTACTTGCTGCTACGGAAGCCTTTATGGGTGAGTCCGACTCGCACTTGGCCGGTTTTTGTTTGCTTTGTTTAAAAGGGGTAAAATAATATAAAAATTTTGAAAAAAAAAGAACCGACTTCAAAACCAAACACAAAAAAAGTGTAAAATAACTTTTCTTTCGGAAGTCGGTGGCTTTGTTTTTAATATTTCATGACTATGGCCATATATACACTCTTTTGCAAAAAAAAACGGGCACTTTAGATTTTTTTATGTTTTATTAAATTGACGATGTATTGGCATGTTATTTGAAGCATCCTGGCATGATTCTTTACGTTCCAAATTTAAAACAAAAAAAGAAAAATAATGATTTTTGTGGATTATTCTAAAATTGCTTTACTAATGGCGCGAATTGCTGAAACGATTTTTAACTGATTACGATATTTAAAAACTTTTTGGATAATTTCTGCAAATTAAACAATTGAATCTATCTTTTTACATTAAATACCACTTTTTGATATGAGTGATAAAGCGATAAAGGCCGGTAAAATTATAGCCCTACTTGAAGAAGGTTGTTCGCAAACTTACGTGTCTCAGCGGGTGAATGTGAGTCGTTCATCTGTCCAAAGGACTTGGCAACGGTATCAAGAGACCGGTTCGGTCAAAAGAAGACCCGGTTCGTGAAGAAAACGATGCACAGAACCAAGACATGACCGCTTATTGGTGAGTCAGGCGTTGCGGAATCGTAAGGCGTCATGTGTGGACCTGAAGAAGAGCCTTGAAGAAGTTAGCTTGTGGACAGTCAGGAGGAGCCTTTTGGCTGCCAATGTCAGGAGCTACCGCCCAGCTCGGGGCCCTAAATTACTCCGTGAGCACCGTGTTGCTCGACTTCAGTTTGCTGAGAACTGTGCTTCATGGACTCTGGAGGACTGGAATAAAGTATTGTTTTCTGATGAAGCTAGAATCTCTTTGTGTGGAGAGGACCGACACTGGCGAATGCTGCGAAGACCACGGGAACGCTATGTGGATGTGTGTTTCGAAGAAATCACTCCTTATGGCGGAGGCTCCGTTATGTTTTGGGCAGCAATTAATTCGACGAAGCGTACGGAGTTAGTTTTCATAGAAAATGGAACATTAAATGCACACCGGTACATAATGGAAGTCCTAATTCCATATGCATAACCCACATTGACTGCACTTGGGGAAGATTCCATTTTAATTGACGACAATGTTCGCCCGCACCGTTCTTGCGACGTGGAAGTGTACATGCAAGAAGTTGGGATCCGTCGTTTAGATTGGCCAGCTCGACGTCCTGACCTCAATCCAATTGAGCATGTCTGGGATGTTCTAAAGAGACGGGTAAGATCAGTGCAACCTGCTCCACAAAACATCAGGGAGCTAAAAAGAGTCATTGCAGAAGAGTGGGAACGTATTCCTCAAAACGTTATTAAAAACATCTGGAAAGCATGCCCAGAAGGATTCAAGCTGTGATTTTGGCAAGAGTAGGTCACACTCGTTATTAGGTTTTTACATTTGTAACTTTCTTTCAGGTCTTTAACCGGCTTAGAATAAAAATAGGTTTTCAGTTCGACTTGTATGTTTGTAATATGTATGTATGTATGTTTGTCCGCAATTATGTCGCGTTTGGCTGAACCGATTTTGATGCGGTTTTCAGAAAAATGTGCTGTACAATCTGGAGAAGGTTTTAGTATATGTATAACAGTAATGGATATCTCGTAATGTTGTCCGCATGGATCCGTTTTTGCTTACTTGAATTTTAGATTGAAGATAGAAGACGCTGATTATACAAAGATTTTTGTTGAAAATCTTAACTAAAAAGGGTAAAATAGCGGCGACAGTAATACATCATCTGTGAAAATGTGAAGTATGTAACTATTACGGGTCATGAGATACAGCCTGGTGACAGACGGACAGCCAAGTCTTAGAAGTAGGGTCCCGTTTTATACCCTTTGGGTACGGCACCCTAAAAAATCTAAAGTCTAGAAATGCAAGCTTGGGTACGAGTACTTACATAATCATTTGGCCGGTATGCAGGTCTTGTCTCATTTTAGGCAATCGTTGGAAAACATCTGTGTAGCCGATCAAAAGGGAGAGTATGGCATCCACAAGCGATACAGCGCGAGGCGGCCACGGGTAGCCCGGGTTCACTTCGTTCAGCTTGCGTTGCATCACGGCGCTCCCTTTCCCGGGCAAGATGTCCTCAATGCCCCGAGTCCACGATGACACTGTGAAGTGTACAGTTCCACACGCGACATCCTTCTGTGGCCACTCGCGGACTATCCACACGAAGCCTTCTGCGTAGCCCATGCGAGCTGCGACCGCCTCAGTAAGGATGGTGCTGGCAGCTCGTGAATCCGCGTTAACATACACGATGCGTGCATTTACGTTTTGTAGATCTTTTAAAATTTTCTGAGCTTGTTGTTTATTTATATGACCAAGAATTGGAAAGTTGCGTAGTATAATTTCTGTTTCGTCTTTGAGCGCATCGTAGTAGTCTTTGGCGAGCTTGGTGGGCTGGGACAACACAGCGACGCGGGTCCAGCGCGACTCACGCACGAAGTGGAGAAGTGCTCGCGCGAAGTGTCTTGGACGGGGGGCCACGCGCCACGTCGTGTCCGCCGCGGCGTGCTCGGGCTCCGGCACCACATCCCCGAGCATGAGCGGCACGCGGTTCGCGGCTGCGGTCGCCGACGCTGCCGCCGCGCCTTCCACGGTCATGGACACGACACCAAGCAGTTTGTGGAAACTTGCGGACCTTGTGATATAATTCAATTTACTGCTCATGTGGTAAGTGTCAGAACAATTAATAACAATTCCGGATATGTTTATATCGTACCCAAATTTAGACGTTTGCTTATACATCTCTGTATTAACTTTTTGCGTGATCTTAACATGAAACGCAATGTTGGGATCGTCACGGCAAATACATAATATTATAGAAAATTTGTATAGGTCATAAATTTTTTCATAACGATATTTTTTTGCGTCTAAGACCGTTTGGCATGCAGCCTCTTCGATATCTACTCCGCTTGCTTGTCGTTCTAGTATTAATGACAATAATTCTGGTGATGGATTAAAGTCATGAATGAATTTAAAAAACGAAGGTGCGTGCACTTGTAAAATGTCGACATCGGCGATGCGCACTGCAAAGGCGTTATCAAACTCCAATTTACAAAGGAAATGGTCAGAGGTATACAGCGGGGGCTCCACCACGCTCACTGCCGGAACTCCCTGCCACATGTCGTAGTCGAGGAACAAAAACGAGCGGTCGACGGTGGCGTTTAGCATAGTGCGATTGAAGCCTGCGCGACTTCGGGTGTGCACTTGCAGCGGGATCCCGGCTTCGTTGGCGCACTGCTGCAGTTGACTCCGCGTAGCGTTGTACTCGTCCTCACCAAGCACATACACCACGAGCTTGTTGTCTCTAAAAATAATTGTAACACTATTTTATAAATAAGTATAAGTCATGGAAAACAGTTGCATCAGTTTCTAACTTTTGAAATGTAGAGATATTTCTGAGGAATTATTCATTCTTATAGCTGTGATGGGTGGCCCAATGGTATCAACCTAGACCCAACGGCCAGACCCATTACTTTATGTAATTTATTTCATCACCACTTCTCTCAAAACGGTGACGAAAAACATCGTGAGGAAACCGGCACGGCATGACCTAGAACTAAAAATTCCGTCATTTGACATGACATCTACCAATCCGCACTGGGCCTACGTGGTAGATTATGGCCCACTCCTTCTCACAGAGAGGAGGTCTGTGTTCTAGCAGTGGGAACATAAAAGGCTGATGATGGTGATGACTCATTCTTAGTAGTTAATACAATGACATGCAATAGAAAAAAATCACAATGGGATCGTGTTGGGATGTCGAAATTATAAAAGATATTGTGTGTGTGATAGTTACTGAGGACTCGCTGCATCAACGAAGTCGCAATGTGCAAGTTCAGTCGCGCTGGCGTTGAATGGCCACCGCGCCAGCTTCTTGCAGATGCTGAGCTTGCGCGTGCGCCGCGTCAGGCACGCGAACAGGCGGCGCCGCACGGGCACGGAGCTGGGCCCGAACTCGGCGAGGCGAGGGCCTGCCAGCCCAGGAGCTCTGCCTACATCCGGCTTCCATGGCAGCGGTGGTTCAGGCTCCCACGCCGTGGATACGGCTACCACTAAACTGTAGACATCAATAATTCCATGTACATACTCTGACTACTACTAAACTACTCGAATGAAACTTGGGCCGTATTATGACGTCTTTAAATCAGGGTTGTTCCAGTGAGTGAACGAGGCGGCGCTAGACGACTTGCATACCTGTCTCTTTCACTCACCGGAACAAGCCTGGTTTTAAGACGTCAAAATACGGCCGGCCCTGTCACCGGGCAACTAATCTTGTCAAGTGTTGCAATTCAAGAGTCGCGAGTTCGCTAGATAGGAAAATATATGTGAGCATATTATAAAATTACCTACGATGCAGTTTTAGTTTTAGGCAAAGTCGGCATCAAGACTCCTTTCAGTAGTTTTCAATATCTATATCAAGCAGAAGAGTTTCTTTGGTTGAATGCGCTAATAACCACTGGTTCCATTTATCGAGGATAGCTATAGGCTATATAGAAATGTTTCAAAATCGGGAAAATGTATTCTGTTTCGAGAGCTTCCGTTGCGTGCGCTGCCTAAAAGTTCGAAAATAAAGTCCGCGAGAGCATAATCTATCTTTGAAGGTTAAGTCACTATATATATATTAAAAATATGGAAATCAAATTTGTTTTAACCGTATAGTTCGGTACCGGGTCCTAAAGGACCCGAATACATAGACCTACGCCGGCTCAGTAGCGGGTCCTAAAGGGGCAGACTTTGTAGTCATACGACATCCTCATTTTAAATTTAAAAAAAAAAATATTCTGAGCGTTAAATCCTATGAGTACGCATTAATTAAGAATAATAAATAAAAATCTGATTTGTTCACGCCATTAAAACTTCTACATTTAGCGCGCATTTTCTTAATTTACCATAACAAAATCCAGAAGTCTAAATACGATCGTCGCCATTTTGATGGCAGTGCTGGGTTGAGCTAAAAATCATAAAAAATGTGGTTTCGGGACATCTAAGGGATCATTATAGGAGGGATGAATAACTCGTCATTTACTATTGTAACGAATTCATACATAATTCAACATAAATTAGCAGTGGTAATGAAGAATTTGATATCTGAAGTCGAAGTTTCGCGCCACTCGTGTTTGTTTACATTTTTATTTTTCACTTGGATCACACACATGCGTTTCTACTCAATAACAATTACGATAAATATCATGTCAAATATTATAAATAACGTAAAAAAGCCCAGATCTTAGCGTAATTCTCTAATACAGAGCTAATAACACGTATTTTTCATTACCACTACTCAATTTGTATTCATAATCGACAACCATGCTTATTTTTTTTAATCGTGATGATGTGTGAAAGCGAGTATTCTAATCGATTCCATAATTGAATTTTTCGTCAACTCGAGTGAAAAAAATAAGGAATTGAAGAAAACGATTAATAAAAATTAAAATAAATTTGTTTTAAGCTAAGAATACAATTATTAATTGTTATAATATTTTTTAAAGCTTTTATAATAATTTTACGTGCATTGTAATTCCCAAAAAACAGTAATAGACAAAAGAATAATGTCAGTAATAAATGTTTGAATGCGCGCCAATTATTAATTCCAAAAATTGGATTTGGAATGCGCTCGCTGTGGTACTCGCTATTCAAAATAATAAATTTTATTTATTAGCTAATTTTTAATGTACATTTTGTTTTGTACAATAATATAATTAAGGTTGAATGAATATGGAATGCCTTGGATCTTGATAGGCTTATTAGAAATGAGTTTGTTTCCCACCAAATAAAAGATAGATAAGTAAATTATTATATTCTCAAAATTGTTTCGTAACATTGGTTTGGCCATGTTAAGTATAGACGCCAGCACATCAACCTACCTCAATCTGTAAAATTTCTTCAATCGATTTTCAACCTTATCACAATAGTGGAAGGTTAATGTTCGATTGATAATTTTTGACAGATTTGGGTGGTTGATCTGCTGCCGCGCGTACAGATATTTAATCGTCAGTATTGACACCAGTATAATCATATTTTTATATAGGTATTTGTTAAGGATACTTTAGATGTGATGCAGTTCGCGACTTAACTCCAGTAATACACACTGTTATGAGTTGAAAAACCTTTAAATGATTCTCTCCCTGGGTGGAGCGGAAGGAGATGTCAACTATTACTTACTTAAAACCACCCTGTTCCTTCATATGCCTTTTGCGTTCTAGGACCGCAGTACCCTTTTAATGATTTTAATACAATTCCGTTAGCCACTATTTTGTCCTCGTCAGTTCGCTGATAGTTCCTTAAAGCCCGCTTGGAACACGACGTGCATTCGTCTCGGGCCTAGTCCTTGATCGGACGGTGAGTTACCCTATACTCGCCGTTCGCAAGCCTGCACCTACAATCGCAAAAATTAAGTCTGCGTCTTTAGATTTTTGCTGGTCAGGAATAGAGCTTGTAAATGAAAAAAAAAGAATGTGCTATATTTTTACACTATTTCATAGTGTCGCTGTTAAGGCTCAAATTCGTTATGATATACGACAAACTACAGTAAAGTGATATTAATTTGGTAAAATATGAACTAATATTATACAAACAATAATTTAGTCATCGTACGCAGATCAAAATCAAAATTCGCGCCAATTCACTCAAAGTTCGAATTTCAAAAATTTCGTTATTGTATTTGTACCGCGAAGTGATTACTCGTAAAAAAAATTGAAATGAGAACACGATGTTGCGAACATGTAGTGAGCTACGGCCATTGACTAAAGTTTGAATCGATTTATTAAAGAAAACCTTTTACTTTATGTTTTTCGCATGTAATTACTTCACAGAACATTAATAGTTTGATTACTGGAAATTGATATTTCAAAAATTTAATTTTATGCAATGTAATTTACATTTTTTATCAAAATCGGCCACGAGACTTCTTTCAGTATTTTTCGCTATTCCTCATAGTTTCGAATTTAGCCATCCACGGCGCGTTGGAAATTTAAATTGTTTATAACTGCAGGGAATCATTTGGAAGTACTCCCATATCTCTCCCTCCAGCATTTGATCCGAACCCGGTGTTTGTCTTTTTTTACGTTGTTTAGATTCGTTTTATAAAATGAAATAATCAGATAAATTGAAATTAAATAAAGAAGACACAATATGGGTAAAACTATATGGTTGAATTAAAATTTAAAAGACACACACGTTTGGCCTCCAATGAAACACCAATATTTATTTCTATCCCAATCATTAAATTAAAAAATTAAATTATTTATTGCGTACCTAATAAAAAACTTATTTTTAAAACGAAATAATACTTGAAATATTATACCAATGAGTCTACAGATTCCGTTCCATAGATTTATTGCATGGAGTAAACCTTCTCTAGTCAAATAAGCAGATAAATCGGTCCATGTCTTTGTACTACTTTTTTTTCCATGTTCGATTATATTGCGAGTATCGATTAGGCTGAATGAACCTTTTCAATCGTTATATGAACATTGGGATTGCGGTCAGCACTAAGAAGTGTCATGTTGCAACATAGTTTTTGGTAATTTTTATCAAGTCTTTGATCGTTATTATTTATGAAATTATGTATGCACACTGGCAAATTTAATAATGCATGTAGTAAGTTACTTCATTTATTTCACTGTTTAACCATTTTTTATCACGTGAGAAGCTTGTTCATGTACATATTTTCAGCACATCTAAATTACATAGTTTTTGGAACGACATAGCATTTTGTATGTTCCACACATTTTACAGAAAAATGACGCAGTTTTAGTGACCTCAACACGTTCTTGTATATATTGCTCATAAACTTATCGTATGAAATAACTGTAGTAACATATTTTTGATAAAAAAATCGAATGCTGAAAATTGACAAAATTCTTCAATATTTTCTCAAATTTCGAATCACCCGGTCGACTCAGCTGATGCTTCATGTGTCAAAATGTTGTCGTGCAGAGTGGTTAAAGTAATGTATTATTTGCAAAGGTATTTTTATTAACATAATATTAATCCTTATCCAAATAAATACGTTAATCGTCACAAGCATTTCATTTTGAACAAAATTGCCCGAAACATTGTTTGATTTCAATAATTATCTTGGGAGATATCATAGTTTCAAAATAAAACCACAACGTAAGATCCTCATTAGAGGAATGAGAGGCGCCACGGCGTCCTCACCTTCAACCTTACGCAAGTCCTCCCGGGTGGTCGCGGGACTAACGAATTACCGTGACCCCGGAACGTAAAGGGCTATTGAAGGACACCGTGGATGTTAGTCAGTACAAGTCTAACAGTCCCTCCCGCTCTACCCTGCGCGTTAGTCCCGCGACCAAAATTAGGTATTTGTCAAGAATTTGGGTTGATTAATAAATAAATAAATAAATAATAGGCTCAAGTACTCAACCATGACCTCCCGGACAGACTGGATCTGAGGCCCAGTCCAGACATGCATCTTTCAGTATCCGTGCTGTCATCGGTGTGCCGAGAGGTTCCGGGTTTTAGCAGGTCGTTAATTTGCAACAAAAAAATTGGACATCTGCGATCCAGTCACACAGAGCACTAAGCAGACCGAAGGAAGAAAGTTTAGAAAGATGTGATTGTCTTCTAGGTATGCCAGGAACTTTTCAGAATACAATCCATACTCTAAGCGGAGGATGGGCTTTCCCGAGATGGGTCTATAGTTGGCCGAGACGACTTGATTAACTTTCTTGGGCACGGGCTGAATGTTAGCTTACTTTCAAGCCTGAAAAATTACACGTACTAAATTGATTGAAACAACTTAGCGAGAGACCAAAACGCTTTGCTACCTACTTGGTACGAAGCAAGTTTGTTCCCGATGCTGCCAACATGGTCAAACCGTGCGCGATTCGCATCACCTTTTTGCAGGACTTGGCAGCCCTTGGGAGGACTTGGCTGCATAATCATCCATCCCCGGGTGGAACACATCTGTTGCTGCGTCAGCGCAAATTGATGGATCGTCCGAAGAAAAGCTAATGGGCCGCCAACGGTAGCATGTGAAAAAAGAATGCATCCCATCTCATCATCATCAAAAGGGAGTCAAGTTTGTTATTGGGAACCAAAATCTTTAGATAATCCTAATATTCAGCCTATTCAATAAAAATCATAAATGGCTACTAGTGCTCACTCGTCATAGTTGCCAATCTCGTTGAAGGTGACGTGGGCGGCGAGCGCGGCGGTGCGGTGCGGGCTGCGCTCTCTTGGCAGGCGCACTCCGGAGTAGCGGCGCACGTGGCGCAGCTGCGCCGCCAGCAGCGCGGCGGCGGCGTGCGCCGGCTCGCTGCCCCACAGCAGCGACACGTTCACCGCGCGCCCGAGGTACGACACGCTGCGGAACCCCAACTGCAAGATCGCTTTTGGCCCTTTCCACACACAACAAAAAATATTGCATTAATAGATACAGCTTGCCAAAAAATTCTAGAAACGCAACAATTTTTTTGCTTGCGATGCCAATCATTTAAATGCTTAGTTAGGGCGTTTGATGTTAACAAAATTAGCCGTGATTAAACTAGACAAACAGTTAAATCCACTGTGTCCCTTCAATAGCCCCTTATGTTCCAGGGTCACGGTTACCCGTTTGGACAGTTCCGGGACCATGTGGCATTCTTTGGCCCTCTATCTCGCTCTACTACTACTAGCTCTTAGAGGCGCGCGTTGAACACGGCACGCCGCCGTCGACCCGGACATGGTTCATAGAAACCCTCCACACATCGCTTTCAAAAATCAAAATCTTTTTTGTTACGTACACAACGTACACGTATTTTTTATTTTGTAAAATCAATGAATCTTATAATTTTTCAGTCAAATAGCCAATTTTACAAGCGATATGACGACACAAGCCCCAACATACGAATTTGGAAGCGTTTTATCTTTGTCAATTATCATTGATTGAATAAAACAAAAAATATGTATCTATTATTTTTCAATACTCTAACTGACGGACTAAACAGATTTTAAATTTATTTATGCAGTAAAAAACCCTATTACGACGTCAACTCGAGATACTTTAAACCTTTTATTCAACACTAGGACTACGCTCGCCACTTCGTCTGCGCGAATTTCGGATTGTAGTCTACCGACGTTTTCGCGGCAGGCTACGCGACACCGCGCAGTGTAACACGACACCGTCACTTCGTCTGCAGTAGTTTAAGTTATTGTCATATTGTTACATGTATTAGTATATTGTTTATATTTATTTTTTGTATTGTATTTTATATGGGCCTCTGATGCCTGAAATAAATGAAATAATAATAATAATATAAGCATAGCTGGCAACCCTCGTTGACATAAGTCAAGTTTAAGAAAATCTCCGAATTTTATTTCAAGGAAATTATATTTAAAAAGTGTAAATAGTTCTGCACCACTCTGCGAAATAGAGTTTTCTAAAATAAATAACAACTCGTAAAAATGAAAATCAAAAACCACAAAATGTTGGAAACCAAATGCAAAAACGAATTATGACAGATGTCATGAAAAGAAAAAAACTGAAAATGAAATGAAATCGGAAGAAACGATATGTTAACGAGAGAGCACAACGCGCACGCCCACCACCCCGGAGTCGTCGCTTAGTTCCGCCTCGCCGCCGCCGGACACCGGATCACCTGCGTCACCGGCGGCAGCAAATATTCGTCGCTCGAGCTCGACGCAATTTCTCCCCGCCGACGTCGCCAACACCTGTACGTCGACAGGGGAGAGGCCGGCCACCGCGGAGCTTGGGATCTAGGGTCCAACCGGCCCCGAGCCGGGTCCCCGCTGCCGGTGGTTGTGTGCAGCGCATGAGATGGACTCAGTCCATAAATGAGAATGTCATGCGCGCATACTACGGGTCTACAGAGGGAGGAACTAACCTCACTGCATACCGTGCTAGGATGTTGTCTCTGTTCCAGGTGCTTGAACCAACCCTAAACGTCTCGGCCCAACGACTGTCGGATCAGGTGCGGGTCATCCAACGTAATCACATGTTGGACGACACCGCGCTTGATAGGCTGCGCTCCGATGTACTAAGCAACCGTATCATCTTAACTCCACCACCACCAGCGGCGTCCGTGTCTGCAAATAGAGTTCCGCCGCGGTCTGTTATTGCTTCTGTTGTGGAGGAGGATGATCCGGTTGCCACGGTAAGTAGCCAGTGCAACGAACGATTGAGGAGCGCACTGGAGGATGCGCTTAGTGAGTACCGCTCAACTCCCATTGCGCTTAGACCCCGATTACCACGATTGCCCATGCACAAAAAAAATAGGGCGCTGGTGAGTGCCTTGAACTCGCTGCTTAAGAATATTTTCGAGAGCAGCGAGGATCTTGTCGATACACATTCGATCCTGTTTTGCGGGGCTGTTGCGGCATGTCGATTGGCAAATGTCAAGTTTCCGGATAGTGACGGAGCTAATCGACCAAAACCAGCTGTACCAGCCTGGCAAACCAGGATTGAGCGTCGTATCGGCGAGGCCAGGGTGCTCATCGGCAAACTATATTGCTCCAGGGAGGGAAATACACGACCACGTGTGATGCGCTTTGTGAGAAGGGCATTCTTGGGGACTGGGATCGGTCCTCAAGAATACATATCCCGTATCACAGAGCGCATCGACTTCCTGAAGCAAAAAGTTTGTGCATGGGCAAGTCGTATTCGGCGGTATAAGCGACGGGTTGACCGGTACTCGCAGAACCGCATGTTCCGGAGCGATGAGAGGTGGGTATATAGAGCTTGGGAGCGACCTGAACAAAACATGGCTGACCGGTGCCGTCCAGATGACGGCGCCACGAGTACATTCCGGCGTAACATCTGGTCGGTACCCGTCAGTCATACTGAGGCTGATTGGATGCGTGATGTCGAGCGGGTGTGTGAGACTATACCAGAAATGGAACCCATAACCATTACACCATCAGATATAGCAAGAGCAGTCCGTTCGTTACCGAATTGGAAATCACCGGGACCGGACGGACTGCACAACTTTTGGCTAAAATGGTTGAATAGTTCACACACTTGTCTGGCATCTCAATTCCAGTCAGCCTTAGAGTCTGGGTCGCTACCACAGTTTCTAACAACTGGTGTTACCCACCTGCTCCACAAATCTGGAAGTACCACGGAACCCAAGAACTATAGACCGATCACTTGTTTGTCGACGGTCTATAAACTTCTTCCATCCATTTTGAGAGTGAAAATTAACACACATATTGAAAGTAACTCCATTATGTCTGCCTCTCAAAATGGATGTAGGAACGGGTCCCGTGGTACTAAGGAGCTACTCCTCATTGACATGGCCATTAGCCAACAGGTTCGTCGATCTCGCAAGAATCTGTCCACATGCTGGATAGATTATAAGAAGGCCTACGACTCGGTGCCACATACATGGCTCATGAGGGTGCTGGAGTTGTACAAGATAGATGCAACTCTACGCGCCTTCCTTGAGTCGTGTATGGGGCAATGGAGAACGGTCCTTCGCTATCCAGGATGTCGACAGATCCAAGCTAACGATGAACCTGTATGGATAAAGCGGGGAATATTCCAGGGCGACAGTTTGAGTCCACTTTGGTTCTGCTTAGCCCTGAATCCTCTAAGCACATTGCTGGAGGACTCAGGTCTAGGCTATCGGTTGAGGAGAGGTAGTCAGGTCATATCTCACCTTCTATACATGGATGATCTGAAACTCTTTGCCCCCAACAAATTGCAACTGATGGAGCTACTGAAGGTAACTGAAACTTTTAGTAGTGCCATCAGGATGGAATTTGGTGTTGACAAATGTGCAGTCATGCATGTAAAGCGAGGGGAGATTATGGAATCTGAAGGGATTCAGCTTTCAGATTCCATACACCTTAGATCACTTTCCTCATCCGAGACCTACAAGTATTTGGGTATGTCGGAAGCGTTAGGCATTGATGTACCGGAAGTGAAACAATCGTTGAGGGAGCGCTTCTTTGGACGTCTAAAAAAGGTTTTAAATAGCCTTCTTTCGGGCGGAAACAAGGTGCGCGCCTTCAACGGTTGGGTCATGCCGGTTTTAATGTACTCTTTCGGCATACTCAAATGGACTCAATCTGAACTCGACGCCTTGGATAGACGAGTCCGTACACTGTTGACCGCAAATCGGATGCATCACCCACGATCATCGGTGATGAGGCTGTACATCCCGCGGAAGTGCGGGGGTCGAGGCTTTTTAAATGCTAAGACCCTCCACAATCGCGAGGTGTGCAGTCTCAGAGAATATTTTTTGAAAATTGAAGTGGGTATGCACCGAGATGTGGTCACAGTGGACAAAGGACTCACTCCGCTGTCCATGGCTAAAGAGAACTGGCACAAACCTGTGGTACTCAGTACCGACGACCGCAGGGAGGTATGGCAAAGCAAGGAGCTACACGGACGCTTCTACCGGGCTCTTCATGGGCCCGATGTAGATTTTCTAGCGTCCGTGTCCTGGCTACGTTTCGGTGACCTCTTCGGAGAAACTGAGGGTTTTGTATGTGCGATTATGGACGAAGTTATCTTGACGAACAACTACCGGAGACATATTATAAAGGATGGGACGATTGACGTGTGTCGAGCATGCCATCGTCCAGGTGAATCCATTAGACATATTGTCTCTGGTTGTTCTCGTCTTTCTAACGGCGAGTACTTGCACAGGCATAACCTAGTAGCCAGAATTATCCACCAGCAACTTGCTTTGAAATACAATCTTGTGGATTCTGAGGTACCGTATTACAAGTATGTGCCCGACCCAGTTCTTGAACAAGGCCATGTCACGTTATACTGGGATCTGCCTATCATTACTGATAGGACTATTGTCGCCAATAAGCCTGACATAGTAGTGATAGACAGATCAGCGCGCCGCGCAATGATAATCGATGTTACCATCCCACATGACGAGAACCTCGTGAAAGCTGAGAAAGATAAACAAATCAAATATCTGGACCTAGCGCGCGAGGTTGTCGATATGTGGAATGTGAGCTCGGCTATCATTGTGTCGATTGTCGTTACTGCCAATGGCCTGATGGCAAAGAACCTCGACGAACATCTCTCATTAGGGGGTTGGATCAAGGGCCTGATTCAGAAGGCAGTTCTCCTCGATACGGCTCGCATTGTGAGGAGGTTCCTGTCTCTGGAGCCCTAACCACCGGTAGCTTGGACCCTGCTCCCACACCGGCGGATCACTATTTTTATATTTTTAAATGTTTTTTATTACTTTTTTGTAAGAAATATTTAAAAATTTAATAATATGTTTAAAAATGAATAAACGAATAATAATAAAAAAATCTGTCCACATGCTGGATAGATTATAAGAAGGACTACGACTCGGTGCCACATACATGGCTCATGAGGGTGTTAGAGTTGTACAAGATAGATGCAACTCTACGCGCCTTCCTTGAGTCGTGTATGGGGCAATGGAGAACGGTCCTTCGCTATCCAGGGTGTCGACAGATCCAGGCGAACGATGAACCTGTATGGATCAAGCGGGGAATATTCCAGGGCGACAGTTTGAGTCCACTTTGGTTCTGCTTAGCCCTGAATCCTCTAAGCACATTGCTGGAGGATTCAGGTCTAGGCTATCGGTTGAGGAGAGGTGGCCAGGTTATATCTCACCTTCTATACATGGATGATCTCAAACTCTTTGCCCCCAACAAATTGCAACTGATGGAGCTACTGAAGGTAACTGAAACTTTTAGTAGTGCCATCAGGATGGAATTTGGTGTGGACAAATGTGCAGTCATGCATGTAAAGCGAGGGGAGATTATGGAATCTGAAGGAATTCAACTTTCAGATACACCTTAGATCCCTCTCCTCATCCGAAACCTATAAGTATTTGGGTATGTCGGAAGCGCTTGGCATTGATGTATCGGACATGAAACAATCGTTGAGGGAGCGCTTCTTCGGACGCCTCAAGAAGGTTTTAAATAGCCTTCACGGGCCTCCATGAATTTCAACCCTTTCCCTCCCTTCCCTCTATGAATTTCAACTCCCGGCCACCGACTTTAAGGGATACTTTTGGAAAATCTAAATACTTACATACCGTGTCACCTCATTTATGATTTTAGGTTTTCAAAATTAAGTGCAATAACCCATCCACAACCTTTACAATACTAAAAGAAAAAGATGAGAGTTTTGAATGGTTTCTAGAACTTAAACCAAACGAATCAGATATTTCATTGAAACAAATTTCTCAATTTTCATCCTGCTAGGGGTTATTTTTGAAAAATATATTAATACGCATCCTTTAATTGATTGGAATATCATTTATGCCAAGTTTTGCCTGTGTTGAAGAACGCAGTAAAATCCTTCCTTTAAAAATTAATCACCCTTTTTCACCAACTTAGAGGGTGATTTTCGAAAACCCGAAAAAAACGTTTGTTTATTTTGGATCCGATTTGATGATTTTTGATATTTTTTGATTTCTATATACTGAGTTTCAAGTTGATCAGTTACGGGCACACCGCAATCGCGGCGGTTAGACCCCTCTTTGAGGAGTGGCTGGATAGGCGTCACGGCGTCCTGACCTACCGCATGACGCAGGTCCTCACCGGACACGGAAGTTTCGGGAGGTTCCTGTGTCTGATAGGGAGGGAAGAAACGCCTGGGTGTCACCACTGCGAGGATCGTCCGGAGGACACGGTGGAGCATACGGTGCAGGACTGCCCCGCTTGGGCAGAGCACCGCCGTGTCCTCACGACGGCGACAGGCGGAGACCTCTCGCGCCCGGCATTGGTCGAGGCCATGCTGCGGGGCGAGACGGAGTGGGAAGCGGTCGCCTCCTTCTGCGAAGCAGTCATGCTCGTGAAGGAGGAGGCGGGCCGCCTGAGGGAGAGGACAGCGTCCTCCCTCCACCCCAGTCGCAGTGGTAGACGCCCACGGCGTCGGACGTCGCAAGACGATCTCCGGCCACCGTAAGCGCGGGCATGCGGGCAGCGAGTAATGGGCGACTCGCTGTCCGACCATGGACCATGCCCGGGTCGACGGCACGTTGTGTTCCACGCGCGCCTCAAAGAGTGTCAGCATAGTGACGGGGCCTGTAGAGGGCCAAAGCCTGCCGGGGTCGCGGGACCAAGGGATTACCGTGACCCCGGTACGTAAAGGGCTATTGAAGGACACCGTGGATTTTAGTCAGTACAAGTCTGACAGTCCCTCCCGCCCTGCCCTGGGTGGGAGGAATCATTTGATGATTTTACCACGAAAAAAAAAAAAGTTGATCAGTTAGCGCTTTATGATTTTTACATACAAACTTTAACATCGTCTAGATTACAAATGGAGGGTAGTTTTAAAAAACGAATAATGCCCATCTTTTTTATTTACTTATACTCATATTCGTACCAAGTTTCAAGTTTATAAACCTAAGGGATACGATTTTACATACAAAGGTTTTCACCCCCTTATGGGTGGATTTTCGCAATATCCCTTCTTAGTACTCACCTACATAATAAATTGACGAAGTTTAGATGCATTTAAAAAGCATGTAAAATCTTCTTTAGCTATTAAAGCATATTACGATGTGAATGAATTTTTAAGTAAGTCGTTTAAATTTAACACGCTCTTTTATATTGTAATTTATTGTTTTGAATTTAATGTTTGTATGATATGTGTTTTGTATGATTTTGATAATTTTGTTTGGATTTAATGTAATTATTGTACTTGAAATTATCCTTGTTTTTTATGTAATTTTACTACGAGTAAGTTATGTTTTTTTTTTTAAATTAATATCTAATTCTATTATATAGGGTGATTTGTTATTCGATGCGGTCCTTGAACTGGATAATACTAGGCTTTATTTGCAACAATTTTAATCCCGAGATCATGGGGTCCAAACTGACGGTTTTGGAGATACCGAACTTTACAGATTTTTTGAAAAATTTCTTGCCCTCCCTCATCAAGTGCTTATTGTTAAAAAGCAACGATAGTCACCATTTAGAATTTACACTTTTCTGATAGAATACTCGCATAAACGACTGAATCTAGTAAATACAATTTTGTTATAAAACGAATCATATCTTAGGAAATTAAGTGTCATAAAGTTTCTATTTTGAAGTTTTCTGAAAACTTCCTTAGTCTTTCAAAGCATATTTTTCAAAATAAATGTGTGGCACTTGGTTTACAAATTACAGAAAAAACTTTTTTGTCTCATTATCTTTAAAATGATGCCGCAGTACCCACTTTTAGTTAGTGTCTTACCAGAGTACAAAGTAGGGTTGTTTCTGACAAGGTAGTAATCAACGGAAGTATGTCTTACACACATGTTTGAACGAATAAAGACTCTGAATCTGAATAAGAATATAGATTGGGACGTACGCTTAAAAAAAAATGGGATGTGTATGTAACTTCTAATCATGTTTTTTTTTAAACCAACCCAAAAAATGCCCACTTTGTAGAAATGGCCTTATACTCCTCGGTATACATTCATTTCCACGAATTATAGAAAAAAATTACGGCTGCAGTACAGACCGATGTCTTGCAGTAGGATTTAGATTGAATTATATAAACAAATGCGGCTGCACTACAAACCGCTTTGTTGCAGCCGGGTTTGGACAGAATAAAACTACCTTAACTAGGTACTTTATGCCATCCGCGAGATAATGCAGCACATACTATGGGTGTCTGTGTTGCATTCGTGTTTGTATTTACGCGACCCAAGCATGTTTTTGGTCGAACAGAGAGCTACCCATTACACGCTGTCCGCAAGACCGCGCCTTTGATGATTGGAAATCGCCGCACGACCAGGGCGTCTCTTGCCGCGGAAGCAGAATCATGAGGGGGAGCTTGTCTTATATCTTACCCTTCTATAGCATTATTGCTTCGCTGAAGGAGGTGATTGCTCACCATTCCCCCTCACCCAGCAGCATGACCTCGACCATATGATTCACCGTGTCCTCGAGGCATCACTCTGACTTTTAAATGCTCCAGAAATAAAGATGAGCCTAAATTAATAGCAACAAAGCACTCTGTTAAATTCTAACGCGTTGACTAGTTTATAATTATATTGTTTGTCCGCTCGGCTAATATACGTAAATAATAATAATCTTTGAGGAAAACTAAACAGTAAAGTGACTAACCTTCTATGGTAGCTTGTTATTGCACATTATTATGCCTTTAATAAACAACATTAAAATTATTGTATTAGTTCTCCACATTTCAATAAATATGGCCAAAAAGTCTATTGTGTCGATGTTTTTATTTTGTTGACTTTTTAGCTTCCGAAAGAAAAGGTTTTTGACCTTTTGTTTTAGAGATCGGTTTTAAATCAGTTTCTAAAAAGTTTTTTATTTAACTGTTAGATACGATTTCGAAAAAAAGAGAAGGTTCAATCGTCGATTTTTATATTTTTCGACAACATATTGGATTTGGTGACACGTCACCTACCCTATAGCCAGCGGACAACTGAGACGCTTACAACGACACCTCGTTTGTCATGTTATGATAAGGAGTTTAGAAGTTATGAGACACAAACATACAAACATATTTACATACCGGAAAAAATCATAACCCTCCTTTTGGCTTTGCCGTAATCGGGTAAAAAAAACAAGATCACCAAGACCGACGGGTGTACTACTACTACCTACGTAAGTTCGACAAAAGGATGTGTGATATTGACGCTTGTGCTACAAATAGTAAAATTACGTTAAGCTGGCCAGGTCGAGGGAGCCACGCTCTGCACCTTGCGAGGCTTCTACTTGTGGGTGGTTAGAAAAAATTACCACGAAGTTGTCAGAATTTTTAATAATTGTGTAGGTGTTTAAATTGATACCCTGCTGAACTTTGGTAACCTGCTAGTACTTTTGCTGGTAAGCTTTTCAGTTCACCTGCACATAGTTTTCTAAAAACGTAAGTTTGACTAACCTATGTACTAATTAATTACTACAAAATCATAAATAAGGAAAAAATCCACCAATAAGTAATGACAAATGAGCAAATTACCATTAACAATAGCTGAACCAAACACAACAAAACATGTTCGAATGGATTATCTGCGTTTAAATCTTTTAGTTCGGTTGTCTTTTGGCATTTATTGTAGTTATATCTATTATGTGCCTTTACAAACAGTCGAGTAATGCCTTTGATACATTTTTTACAAAACTAAAAAGTAATTTACGATGCAGCTTGCGTTATGTGTTTTGATATGTTATGTAACAAAACACGTAGATTTCAATTGTGTTATAAAAACAAAAGAGAATAACACGAATTTTGTTTCTAAAACTCACGGTTATTGGCTTTGTCGCCGAGTTGCGCGCAGCTGGAGGGGCTGGTAGAAGCAGCTGCAGCTGCCGGTAGCAGCAGCACTAGCGCGAGCAGAGCGACAGACGAGCGGCGCATAATAGCAGCAACAAAGCTGCTTACGCGACACGTGGACTCGAGGCTCCGAGCACGCTCCCGGTGGGAATGCTGCTAGCACAAGCGGCGTCCTCACACACTGCTCTTTCTGAAACTAAGGCTGTCTACACGTTCAAGACTCCGCGCTGCGATACGCACGTGACTTGACACGACGATTTTATCAACATTATAAGGGGAATAATATTGGTTCCGAAAAACAAACTATTTTTCTCATAAAAAAACTGGATCTTTGATAACAAAACTAAACTTCCGAATAGAAATACTAAACCTCCGACTAAATTACTAAGTTACAGAAAACAGAGGTTTTTACATTTTCATAATAAACTGACTTTGTTTCACGCTGACATTATAAAAAGGCTACAGTTTAAATACTTATCAATAATTCCTTTTGTATACCAAAATGGATAAATGCTCAATTGCTCACCAAATCTAAAACTCGCTTTAGCAAGATTTTAGGGACACCGACACCCGAAGTTCGGTTTAGTTAGGTTCCTTTAAACTATGGTAATCAAGTTCCGAAAATACCGGGATTTTCCCGTTCCTGCAGAACCGGGATATCCGAAAGAGAAACGAGAAATTCGGGATTTTCGTGATTCAGAAAAACATTTTGACTTGTAAATTCTTTAATGGAACAAAAAAAAATTGGATGTAAGTTATTTATTCACTTGGTCTTTGTATACGGGATAACATGTTCGATAGACATGTGGATAACAGAGAATAAAACTTGCTAATGTACTGGATCTCGAAAGCTTTTGATAGGGTATCGGGACGCAATTCTTCCCAGCAAGCTTGGCTTTCTTAGTGAACGATCAATCATAGTAGTCGTTGTTGGCTAATACACTGAGTTTATGTTTATTGATTCCGGAGTTCAACAGGTGTCTGTTTTCTCTGCAACTCTTATTTTACTGAACATTTCTACCCCATGAACTTTTGTTGGATAGACAGATGACAGTACTGTTTCAAAGATATACTTGACCACTGCAACAACAAGTGGGGATGAAGTTGATTCCTTGAGAGTGGCTATGGTAGAGCGAACAGATTTGACCCTTAGTCTGCCAGTGAGCGAACAAGAAACTTGTCTCTTTTAATATATCTTTTAATATATCGCATATTTCCTCTGTTTAGAAGGAGTAGGTTATAACTACATCCTTTATGGAGTCATTTCAACCAACTCCTACTTTTCCGGGTACATGATTCCTGTAACTGATCAGCGCGAGCTTATTTGCATGAAGCTGACACCCAGTGTTAATTTCGGCGCCAATATTGAGCACAAAGCCCAAATAAGGACCAATAAACTGGGCATCCTAAATAGACTGAAGCGATACTTTACGCCTGGATAGCTTTTGCGTAAGTCAATTTCTGCAAGGAGTATTGTAGCAACCTAAGCCAATTTAGCATTTGGGATGTCTCAATTAAATACCAACTTACTGCACTTGATCCAGGGGAACGCAGAGCTTTTTAGACTCATTGGTAAAGTGAAACTGGTGGATGCTAAACTTTACAGCTTAGCTCATCTCACTGTCGCAGTGGTTGGGCGCATTTCATTTTATTTTATATCGGGTTCGCTCTCGACAAAGATGAGACCAAAAATAGGACGTATTTCACAACCAAGTTTCCATCCATCCCTAGTTGCCATCTCACTAATTCGCACTAAGCGATTCCAAATATTATTCTTCATATGCGCACGGCAAAATAGTAGAACTCTCTACCTACGTCTGTATTCCGAAGGCATCCAACTCGAATTTCTTCAAAGTTGTAGTGGATAGACAGAGGTGGCAACCTCTGATATAGAAAAAAGGAGTAAACCCATGTTAAATAAAAAATGTAACACTCCTTTTTTTAGGCAGTCATGTAAAAATAGGATTCGTTTATTTATGAGGCCGTCAATTTAAGTTTTCTGTATGATTTTTATCAGAATAAATTAAGTTATACTATTCTTTTATTATTCCTTTATTATTATTTTTTCCTATCAGTTTACATTTTTAAATATTTTCACCAATATAAAAAATATTTAATATGAAAAATAGTGGTCCACCAGCATCGGGAACAGGGTCCAAGGGCTTTAGAGAGAGGAACCTCCTCACAATGCGCGCCGTGTCCAAAAGAACTGCTTTCTGCATCAAGCCCTTGAGCCAGCTGCACAATGAGAGCCTCTTAAGGTGTTGGTCGAGGCTCTTCGCAATCAGTCCATTGACCGAAACGACTATCGGTACAATGACGGCTGAGTCCACGTCCCACATGTTGACGATCTCGTGAGCTAAATCAAGATACTTATTTTTTTTATTATTTTCAGTTTTCACGAGATTTTCGTCATGAGGGACGGTGATATCAACAATCATTCGTTCATCTATTCTTTTTATTGTTATTGTGTCCCGAAAATCCCGGGATTTACCGGTTCTTTGTAGGCCAGTCCCGTAAATCCAGTTCTTCCAACAAGAACCGGTCTCGGTTCCCTACTTTAAACCCTGCAAACAGAAATATAAGCACCGCGAAGCGGGTCTTCGTCGACCTCCAAGTCGATTTTATTTATTATTACAGAGAAAAGGTTAATACACAATTTGGTGAGCATTTGTCCATTCTGGCAGGTATTTGGTTTGGTTTTAAAATAGGTACTTTTTTGGTAGGCGTTTAAACACAAGCCTTATAAAAACAAGGAAATTTGTCGAATAATAATACTAACAGGATAATAGTAAACCAAAGTCTTCTTGGTTTTAGATTTAAGCATGCAATACAACTGTTCTGACTTTTTACCCGACTACGGCAAAGCCAAAAGGAGGGTTATGATTTTGACCGGTATGTATTTATGTATGTTTGTTTGTTCCCTCATAACTTCCAAATTTCTTATCATAAATACATGACAAATGAGATGTCGTTAGAAGCGTCTCAGTTATCCGCTTGGTTATAGGGTAGGAAAACGTGTCAACAAATCCAATATGGCGCCCTCTATAGGATGTAAAGTCGTAACCGAAAAAAACACAGAGTATCGACATGGGTATTCATTTAAAGGGCTTGATGAGCACATTTGAAACATACATTATATAGCTTTTACTACCTACTTTGCCCGATTCTAACAGTGTCAACATGGGTATCAAATGAAAAGGTTTAATGAGTACATTTGAAATTCACTCGGTACTTTGCTTTTATTATTAAATCAAATAATTAACAACCCCAAAATAGTGTAATAAAAATTAGTTAAAAATAACTAAAACCCGACTACATTTAGAAGAAGAAGAATATAAATAAGTAATAAACAGACGATATGCTTTCCAAAAGTTTTTAATATATACGACTGAAAGATCACTGGATGGAACACAACAAATATCTGAGGTACAAATATTACAGGAAGGGCTAAAATAGTACTCGTTGTACCGAGTGTAATGTCCACATTTGTTACGGAGTTAAAAAGAATTGTTATGTAGCTTGTCATGAGCACTGATTATCATTATTTTAATTTTAAGCACATGGTTGTTCTTATAATTATATTGATCAACCTATGCAGAGGCTGATTAAACGTTGAGAGCGCCGTAGGCAAGCATCTCATCGGCGCCCCTAAAAATAACTCGTACTATAGTTTGATCAAAACCGATGTACCTTAGGAAAACGCGGTGAGATGGGGGCCAAGGAAAAAAGAGCATGAGATCGATATTGTCGAACAGATCAGTCAGTAAACTCGAAAATTATGAAATTCTTTACATA
The DNA here is from genome assembly GCA_943136025.2 of Agrotis puta. NCBI lineage: Eukaryota > Metazoa > Arthropoda > Insecta > Lepidoptera > Noctuidae > Agrotis > Agrotis puta. The sequence goes on from OW964170.2 coordinate 76,170, forward strand.
ATAATATCTGGCTTCACACGCCACTCGTACGAATTAAATTATTGAACAGGATAAAAAAATGAAATAAATCATCGTATATCAGTGTATTAAATTCATGTTTTTTTTTTCCCCACCTTCCTGGTACTGCATGTTGTGCTGGTTCGGCTGCTGCAAGTGCCGAAAACCTCAAGCGGTGCAAATACAATGGCTTGACTATTAGCTATGTATTTGAGCCTTTTGGGGTTGAAACACTAGGTCCGAGTGCCCACAAAGTTTTCAAAGACATCGCCAAGCGTATAGTCGACGCCTCGCGTGACTAGAGGGCTGGCCTATTTCTTGGTCAAAGGATCAGCTTTGTCATCCAACGTGGCAATGCTGCCAGCGCTCTGGGCACTTTCCCCATTGACAGCAATGTGGACGAATTTTTTGACGCCCTATACTTAAATTGTTAATTTTAGTTTTAATTTAGTCATTTTTGTAAATATTTTACTTTTAATTTTAGTTTTAAAATGTAGCAGCATAAAGATTCCCGCACGGAACCAGTGCGGGAATCGAACCCATGACACGCAGCGCAACAGTCCAATTGCTCAGCCACTGCGCTAACCGTGTCGTCAAACATAATACATGCCAATTATTATCATTGTTTATAACTGGGTTTAAATTTTCGGGACTTATTTATTTTATTTTTTGCTGAATCAATAGCTCAAATTCCATGTCATTTAATAAATGTGTTTTTTTTTTGCAAACGGAACCTTCCTGGAAAAGTGAAAATATCAGTCGTTAAACCTCTTCATAAAAAAGACTCCACACTTGACATAAATAATTACCGACCTATCACACTCAAACCCATACTATATAAAGTATACGAAAAAGTAATGCATTCTAGATTATGTGTGGGTTCTTAAATAATCACAAATAATTAAAGAAGAGCTTCGCTTGGCTTCCAATAGGGTAAGTCTACAACACTAGCAGCTTACTCTCTAGTTAAGTTTATAACGGAAAATATAGACAAAACAGTCAGTCACTGTTGTGTTTCTGGACATGAACAAGGCGTTTGATCTAGTTAATTTCGAAAAGTTACTGGATAAATGTGAGCGAGATGGCATCTCGGGTCCTGCTCTAGCGTGGCTACTAAGCTACCTCCATGACCGATTATAATGTGTGAGTACTGGGACGTGGTTACGACTCATGTTACTAGAGCATTTATATTGCAGAAAAGGTGCATCAGAGCGATTTCGTTTCAAAAGGGCCCCACATCCCTTTTGAAACATCACGACCGCTTTAAAAAAAATGGTGTTTTGACTCTCGTGTCTATGTACATACTCGTATTAGAGATAGGAACGTTTGTGAGGAATCAAACATGGTTATTTACTAAAGTCAGAGAGAATTGCAAGTATAAATCAAGAGAACCTACCAAGCTGAATATTTTATCGTGTAAAAGTATTTTTCATAAAAAGAACAGTGAAATGATGTGCATAAAAGTGTATAATCACATCCCACGTGTTTACAGAGAACTTCCTATGAATAAATTCAAAATCAGACTAAAAATGATTGATTGAAAGTTACTTTTCCACACTTTTTTTTAGCGTGGTAAGATCATCAAATGAGTCCTCCAACCTAGGGCAGAGCGGGAGGGACAGTCAGACTTGTACTGTCTAAAATCCACGGTGTCCTTCAATAGCCCTTTACGTTCCGGGGTCACGGTAATTCGCGAGTTCCGCGAACCCGGCAGGCTTTGGCCCCCTACAGGCCCCGTCACTATGCCGACACTCCTTGAGGCGCGCGTGGAACACAACGCGTCGTCGACCCGGGCATGGTCCATGGTCGGATAGCGAGTCGCCCATTACTCGCCGCCCGCATGTCCGCGCCTACGGTGGCGGTAAGACCCTTCTTTGAAGAGTGGCTGGATAGGCGTCACGGCGACCTGACCTACCGCATGACGCAGGTCCTCACCGGACACGAAAGTTTCGGGAGGTACCTGTGTCTGATGAGGACGGAAGAAACGCCTGGGTGTCACCACTGCGAGGATCGTCCGGAGTACACGGTGGAGCATACGATGTTAACTTTTTAACTTTTTTTACTTTTCATTAAGAAATATGGCGCCAATCAGACAAAACGAAGTCGATCTCATTCCTACTTCCTTTGAGGCTTTTCTGGAAAAAAGAGTTCATCAGAAAAATCCAAGTGTGGTCGAAAAGGGTCTGAGGTCTATTTGCACGGCGGGGTCTAAAGAACTTTAGAGCTTACCGTTTGGACATTTTCTACGAACCTGTTATTTATCTCGTCCAGTAATGCAATTTTTTCACGTGTCCAATACTAGTAGGTATCTAAATTGTCACAAGACAGTTTTTCATTTAATACCAATTTTAATTTATAAAAGACGTCAATATGTTTGGGCACATACGCCGTTTTATTTTGAGCACACATTCACTATCGTCCATCTTTTGCCTTTCAAAAGTAGTGTCATCTACCTAGTGTATATAGTATGTATCTAACTAATTCGCTTCTTGATAGCATTATTATTCAATTCGTTACATACCTATACTGTAGGTATTTTTAAATAAAAATATAGATTACTTTTATTTTAATTTCATTCGTATGAGAATTATTACTTTTTTGTTTAATTGATTATAGAATTCTGTTTTTAGTTATTTGAGTGGCTAAAATATTCGTTATTAGTGAGTTGTTTTTGTTTTCATTAAAGGTGTCATTATAATTTTGTTACATTAAGAATATGAAGAAACCACTGGACTTAGCATTTTGAAATTTGCAGAGTTCTATTATAGCTTAAAAGGAATGAGCACTTAGAAAGGAATTCAAGAAAGGAATCCCTCTAAATATTAAGTATAGGAGTTGAATGGAAACTAATTTTGAAGTTAGAAATCTGGGATGTACGATGTGAAGTTACATCTATACTTATAATAAATCTGTAGAGAGGCCAATTCTGTACATTAAATATATTTAAAAAATAACTATCAAGGGGTGATTAGGGATCGCTACTGATGCCAAAAATGCAGTCAGTAAAATTTTTGTCTGTCTGTCTGTCTGTCTGTCTGTCTGTCTGTCTGTATGTTCGTTATAGAAACAAAAACTACTCAACGTATTTTAACGAAATTTGGCACAATTATTCTTCATACTCCTGGGCAGGTTATAGTATACTTTTCATTACGCTACGACCCATAGGAGCAGAGCAGTGAAGGGAAATATGGGGAAAACGGGAGAAGTTACTCCATTTTTTAAGCTTCCGTCGCGTGTGCTGCCTTAATGGTTAAAGCTACATAGAAATCATGTATGACGGAAATGTTCTCCTTAAAATTATATAAAAATATTCCTTGACAACATATGTCTATCTTTTATGGTTGACTCACAATAACACGTGAAACTCCCGATAGCTTAGCAATTCGGAGCTTTCTGATTATATTTGTCTACTCTTACGTTTACAACACTGTCACTCATCCCTAATAAAAAAAAAATAACATTATTACCTATTCAATAAAAAAAGAATCATGTAAATCGGTGTAGAAACACCAAAGCTATACATGAAATACGCTAAAAACTCATCGCGCGTGAATACAGAATGATGATATAAGGATTATTTTTGTGTATCGGTTGCCGCGCTCGATGCGGTTTACGGCGGGAGTTATAAAAGGCGGGGGGGTCCGCGCGCCTGGAGGCCTTAAAATCTTAAGGCATCCACAGAAAAGTCCGGTTGAGCAGTACAAAACCTACTAGAGGATGACCTGCGAGATGCCATACACAAAAAAAAGCGCGCGAGCTTCATACAATATTTGGTTGTTGATGCGAATAGACGTTCAGACTGTTCGACCTTATTGACAGACAATAATTGTTATTTACAAACCGTGCTTATTATTAGCATGGCTTTTAGTCTTTGAAAAGTTTATTTTTAGATTTGTTGTCATTTTATGAAATAGGTATTAGAGGTTTTGGTAGTGTTTAAATATATTATTAGTTTACATTTTATTTCTTTATAGTTGAAGCAATAGTAGGTACAAAATCAGTTATTTTGGTACTCTTTTTTTTTATCGTGGTAAAATCATCAAATGAGTTCTCCTACCCAGGACAAGTCGGGAGGGACTGTTAGACTTGACTGACTAAAATCCACGGTGTCCTTCAATAGCCCGTAGTTACGTACCGGGGTCACGGTAATTCGTTAGTCCCGCGACCCCGGCAGGCTTTGGCCCTCTACAGGCCCCGTCACTATGCTGACACTCTTTGAGGCGCGCGTTGAACACAACGCTCCGTCGACGCGGGCATAGTCCATGGTCGGACAGCGAGTTGCCCATTACTCGCTGCCCGCATGCCCGCGCCTATGGTGGCCGGAGATCGTCTGGCGACGTCCGACGCCGTGGGCGTCTACCACTGCGGCTGGGGTGGAGGGAGGACGCTGTCCTCTGCCTCACGCGGCCCGCCTCCTCCTTCACGAGCATGACTACTTCGCAGGAGTCTTCGCAGGCCTCGACCAATGCCGGGCGCGAGAGGTCTCCGCCTATCGCCGTCGTGAGGACACGGCGGTGCTCTGCCCAAGCGGGGCAGTCCTGCACCGTATGCTCCACCGTGTCCTCCGGACGATCCTCGCAGTGGTGACACCCAGGCGTTTCTTCCCTCCCTATCAGACATAGGAACTGCCCGAAACTTCCGTGTCCGGTGAGGACCTGCATCATGCGGTAGGTCAGGACGCCGTGACGCCTATCCAGCCACTCCTCAAAGAGGGATCTTACCGCCGCGATTGCGGCGTGCCCGATTTTGGTAGTCTACACTAATATTATAAAGAGAAAAACTTTGTTTGTTTGTTTGATTGTAATGAATAGGCTCAAAAACTACTGGATTCGACTTGATTTTAAAAATTCTTTCGCCATTCGAAAGCTACTTTATCCACGAGTAATAAAGGCTATATTTTATTTTGGAGAAAAATAAGATTCCGTAAGATATATGGGATTTTCGGCCACAAGGTGTAAAAAATCAACAAGAAAAGTTACTTTTTTTGCGTACGCTGCCTAAACTATAAAAGATAGAACCATAAAATGTTCTAATTAATTGTTGATCTTATAAATATCTACAAAAAAATGTCCGCGACACACTATATCTATCTATGTCGAGTGTTTGTGATGACTGCGTCGTCGATGTTAGTGTCAGTGTCTGTGAATAGACCTGGGAATCGTGTTGCTGACCGTGTCTTTTCTGAGTAGGCTTTTTGCAGCGGTAACCGACATTCACGCGTGCGGAGCCGCGGGCGCCCACTAGTTAAAAAATATAAGTATTTATAAAAAATGTCACGTAACTTAATGTGGCAGACCAAATTCTACGCGAGCGAAGCCGCGGGTAAACGCTAGTAATTATATACATTACAAACTATGTCTATCAATATAATAATTACTTAACTTACGGCTATAACAATGCTATCGTGACTTACTATTGTTATGGGATCGTTCCGCTATGTTTTCCAGTCTCCCAACTAACCCTTTTGCATCTATATGCTCATTTCACATGAACTAATGATACTAACACTGAGTTGAAATCAACAGTTTGAATATGTAACTGAAAACAACTACTAATCGTATTGCATTGCAATATAGGATAAGAAGCACTTAACTTTTGTTATTATTTATTTTATTCAATCTCGTAGACTTCGTAGCTTTTTAGAGGCGAAAGCTTATTATACTTTAAATGAATACCTTACTGAGAAAGATTTTTTAAGTTAGAATAATGTTTATTTTTTGTGTCTCTAGTTTTTCGTGCACCTAATGTTTTTTTAATTGTACTCTTCAGTTATAAGTTGATATTTTTTTATATCTTTTGCAAGCCTACGTGGTAAAATATGGCTGAACTTGTCAATATGTTTTTTTGTCACCATTTAATGAACCCATGTTTGCAAAATAAAATTATCTTTATCTCTTTATCTTCGTCACAGATTCACAACAATTTCGAAGAAACAAAATTAAAATAACTTTTATGAATTCTGCTGCTGTTAATATTTTGAATGCCTATTCAATAATACGAGTCCAATACAAATAATGCGTAGCGCCCACCACGTTGTTAAATATCGCAAAAAGTAGTGCACTAAAAAAATGATATAAGTATGGATCAAATGAAATAAATCAAATATTTTATTAAAATAAACATTAGTAAAAATATACAAATAAACCTTTGTAAATAATGATACTTTGTCCTAAAAGTTCGATGCCTGTACTAGGTACATTAAACCTGTATCACAGGCGTGTGTTCTAATAATATGATAACGTGGACTCTTCTCTTCTTCTTCTTCTCTTCTTCTTCTCGGATCTCTTAACAATATTTAACATCAGAATGATTTTTAGAATAGTGAAACAAATAGATTAATCTAACTTAGGCATTTACGGCCTTATTACAAAAACTAAACAAACCTTGGTTTAAACCTGGTCTATCAAATCCAGGCTTATCTGCAGAGCCATGGTTTAAATTTGTCCGTATTACAAAACTAAGATATAACGTCGACTTTAGTACCGCCATTTGAAAGATTGTCTAAACAATTAAATCCACAATGAGTAATAACAATTAAACCTACCTTATTTCAATCCATTTCGGGTCAAAATAACACAAAAACTACAACACAATGAAAAATTTGTTATGAGAAACTTTGACACACCTTTGACAGCTACTACTGTTAGACCATGGTTTATCGCAAAACCACGAATTGTAATAAAGTTTGTATAAACCATAGTTTTACAAGATTAAACCTGGGTTTTTAGTTAAACCTCTTTTTGTAATAAGGCGGTTAAAGTCTATAATCAATTACATATTATATTAGAACAAAATTTAAAACATAAATAACATTAGAATACAAACTATGCCAATTACATGTAAATTACGCAGTATCAGCAGTTACTCAATTAACTTTAAATTGCAAAAACCTCATAATAACATTATTGTGGCGGTCAATGATATTATAAGTAAAAAAGTGGATAAATAGTTCGCTCATACAGCAACAAATTCACCGTATGCAGACAAGTTGAGTCTGCAAGAAACGAAAACGAATGTTTTTCCTTTCAGTATGACGCATTAGATGCCTTCATAATCGATGGAATTCATATATCTGATCTCTACTATTTTCCGAGCAGGACATTCAGCGTCTCCCGTATTGTGGTCACTTGGTTTTATAAAGCGTCAACAAGTCGCGCATTTAGGAATGTTAGATTTACTTGGTTTTATAAAGCGTCAACAAGTCGCGCATTTAGGAATGTTAGATTTTTTCTCGCATTCGGACGTCTGTGACCTGTTTCACCATAGTGACCGCATGGAGAGTTCAGCTCTTTACAAGATTTCGCTGCGTGGCCGCATTGTTGGCATTTACAACACCTTGTCACTAAAGTCCCTAACAGGACAGAACGACCAATTTATGAAGATTCGTAATTGAGACATTAGCATTTTTTTTATACAATACCCGTCACACTCGGAACCGAGATTACCTAATTTAGTTATTATTATTGCATGCGGATCAGTAATTCCTATCTTAATTATTATTATGATTCTATGTCAGTGAGTGGCAGTGAGAGAGTCGAACTGATATAGGGAATGCAGAGGAGAGTCGGGCGGCAGCAGCTCTGTGGAGGGCGACTCCCCGAATCCGCTGTCAGCGTCGGCAGGCTCCTCGTTCTCGTTCAGCAATGCAGGGCGCAGCGCCAGCGGCCACGCCGCCAGGTAGGCTGCCACCTGCGCCGCGCTCGGGCGCCGCTCCGCCGCGCGCGCCCAGCACAGCCGCACCAGCCCGCGCCTGTAACACGCTCCATCAGAAAAGGTTCGCGTACTCTTCGGCCCGCGCCCCCATGACCCTTCACACTCACGTCTGCGGCGTGGCGTCCAGCGGCAGCGGCGGGCAGCCGCCAGCCGCCACGTACTCCAGTACACGCAGTGGCGACATGGCGCCGTAAGGCCGCGCGCCCAGCGTCACCAGCTCCAGCACCAGCACGCCGAGCGCCCACACGTCAGACGCGCCTGAGAACACACCGTGCGCCAGGCTCTCGGGCGCCATCCACAGCACGGGAAATAGGCCGCGGCGTCGACAGGCGTACTCGGGCGCGCCGTCTACGCTGACCACCGTATCGCGCGCCATACCGAAGTCGGCCAGCTTAAGTGAGCGCCGTACGTCCACCAGGCAGTTGGCAGCGCGCACATCGCGGTGCACCACGCCGCGCACACTCAGGTACTGCAGCGCTTCCGACGCCTCACGCGCCAGCCGCGTCAGCGCCGCGGCCGATACGTGTTCTGCTTCGCCGTCTGCCGTCTCTGAGTCCGCACCTTCCACCAGGTGCCGTCGCGCACGCAGGTAGCCCAGCAGGTCACCGAAGAATGCCAGCTCCATGAGCACCAGTGGCGGCCCATCCGCGATGCACACGCCTACCAGACGCACGATGTGCTTGTGATCGAGAGAGGCGATTGTGCAAGCCTCACGGAGGAACTCGCTCTCCTCTGCGGGCGCGGCGTTCTCGCGAAGAGCCTTGGCGGCGATGTAGCGCGGGGCACGCCCGGGCTCGTGCAGCCGCGCCAAGCGCACGCTGCCAAAGCGGCCCGCGCCCAGCTCCTCGTGCAGTTCCAGCGTGGAGCGCTCCACCAAGTACGCGGCCAGCACAGTAGCTACGTGCCGGCGCCTAGCGATCAACTGGATCTGCTGCTCTTGCTGCAGACGGGCTAGGCGGCGGCGAAACGTGCGGTACACCAGCAGCACGGCGGCGGGCACCAACACTAGTAGCAATAGCGCGAAGGCGCTCTCGATATCGTGACATCTGGGGGAGAAGGCGTCGCCGGAGCTCACGGTGCAACGCGAGGCGCCGTCGTCAAGCGGAAGACCGGCGGGCGGTGTAAAGGAGGCGTGCGCCAAGTTCGCGCCGCGCACGGCACCGTCAGTCGCGTTCACGCGCCACCTCGCCAGCCGCTGCGTGAAGTTGCTACCGCACCACTGGTCCACGAACACGAACGTCTCCTCGATGGAGCGCTCCTTAAAACGAAGTTCCTGACTGACGCCCATCACAGGCGTTTTGATGAGACTTTCTGTGAGATTCCTGCCACCATTAATTAATACAGTTACGACAGTTTTTACGCACCATGAAAGTTTTCATAGACATAATCGACTGACGAATGTACACAAGCTAGGTACGCACGTTAGTGATCATTATTTGTTATTAGGATTCCACAGCCGAATGGTAAAAACAGGCCAAGTGTGAGTCCTACTCGCGCACGAAGGGTTCCGTTCCATTATCTTTATAAATGGCAAAAAAAAACATTTCTGTTGTAAAGGAACCTCCTTCAATGTTTATTTTATTCTGTTTACTAGCTTCCGCTACTTCTACATAAAGGAAGATTTCACACCACAAGTAGTAGAGAGACGTAAGGAATTACAAAAGGAAGTTGATATAGCAAGAAGTCAAGGAAGAAATGCCGTACTGAGAGGAGATAAAATTATCTATCTAGAGCAAAGAAAAACACATCAAAACAAGCAAAAAAGGAAACTTTCTAATTCACCCGAATCTAATCCAAAATCTCATATACAACATCAAGGAAATAGACCAACATTTTCACAGCGAAACACCAAAAAAAGCAAAGTAGACATGAGAAACTTCCTAGTATCAAGACCAACAGAAACAAGTACATCTACTACTTCCACTTCTATTCCAAGTCCAACCGAAGCTGACGTCCAAACTGAACAGATTAAACAATAGCAACCAGCCCCTCCTCCTCCTAAATTGCAGAATATTGACAACAACTTTAACTCTCCCAGCACGGCTGGTCCCCGTGGGAGCAGTAGACCGAAACCCTCCATCAAAAAAGAAATGTTTCTAAATAAAAGACATAACAAATATCTCTACATTGGTACGTTAAACGTAAGATCACTTATAGACAAATCAAGGTTTCTAGAATTAGAACACGCTATTTCAAAACTTACCTGGCATATTATAGGACTCTCAGAGGTAAAACTCGAGGGCAGGGAAATTATAGAACATGAAGATTTTATTTTTATGTATTATGGTCATAAACATAACAGAAACGGTGTTGGGTTTTTAATCAAAAAGCAATTGAAAGATAATATCAAAAATTTTGTTGCGTTCTCTGATAGAGTAGTACAGTTAATAATCCAAATCGAATCCAAAACAATAGATATTATTCAAGTATACGCGCCTACCGAACAATCACCGCCAGAAGAAATAGACGAGTTTTACAAGAAGCTTCGAATGGCGTTAAAAAAACAATAACAAAGATACAATTATTATGGGTGACTTCAATGCACAGATCGGTTTAGCCACTGCCGAGGACAAATATATCATGGGATCATGGGGATGCGGAAAAAGAAGTCCAAGAGGTCAGACCCTAATCGATTTTTACTTTGAATACCAACTACATGTAGCAAACACCTATTTCAAAAAGAAAATCAACCGTAAATGGACTTGGGCACACCCAAACGGCGTTACACGGAACGAAATTGATTTCATCATAACAAGAAACTACAACAAGATCCACAACGTCGATATAATATCAACTTCGCATCCTACTGATCACAGACTGGTACGGGCAGCGTTTCTACTCAACTATAACCGAATAGCGTCTAGAAAGTATTTTGGAGAGAAAATTACCACCGAAACGACACCATATGACTTAAAATATTTACAAAAAACGTTCAGCCTAGCGGCGAAAGACTTAGAATGTACGAATATCGAATATGCTTACACTACTTTAATTTCAAAAATTAGAGAAAGTCAACACAAAGGAACAGAAAAATTAAAATATAAACCAGACATAATATCAAAAAACATTGAGAGATTGATAAAAGAAAGAACTGGATTAAAAGAAAAGAAAAGTAAAACTGCTATAGAAAAGAAACAATTGTCAGCATTATACAAACTAATAAGAAAGCAAATCCAGCGCAGAATTAAAGATCATAGATACAAAATTATTGAAGAAAATCTTGAGAAAAGGGCATCAGTTAAAAAAGCATAATAAAACCTAGACTCCAACAAGAAATGGATAGCAAAACTGTTAAAAAATGGGCAACAAATAACTAACCGAAACCATGTATTAAAAATAGCAACAGAATTCTACACAAAACTGTACGAAGATTCGGATCCACGGCAAGCAGCGAGGAAAGAGCTAGAGCTGGTTGATTCGGAAAACGTTCCACAATTTATGGAATGTGAAATAAGCCACTCTATACAACAACTCAAGTCATCAAAGTGCCCAGGAGAAGATCGTATAACAAATGACATGTTAAAAGCGATAGTGGAATCCATCACACCTATCTTAACCACTATATTCAACGAAATTTTGACAAAAGAATCAATACCGTCTGCTTGGCAAACTGCAATTATAACACTGCTTTATAAAAAAGGTGATCCTGGTGATATAGGCAATTACAGACCTCTAAGTATGCTACAATCGCTCTACAAATTATTTACCAGCTTGTTGCTTAAGAGAATTTCAAAAACGTTGGATGAAAATCAACCTAGAGAACAGGCCGGATTCAGAGCCGGTTTCTCTACTAATGACCACATTTTCACCATTACACAGATAATTGAGAGATATAACGAACATAATAAAGAACTCTACATAGCCTTTATAGATTACTCTAAGGCGTTCGATTCTATTTCTCATGACTCTCTGTGGCATTCGCTACAGCAACAAGGTGTACATAAAAAATACATAAACGTCTTAAAAGAAATATATAAGCATAGCAAAGCAGTGGTTAAACTTGAGAAAAAAGGAGAGCCGTTTAACATACAGAAAGCAGTGAGGCAGGGCGATCCGATATCACCAAAATTATTCAACGCAGTATTGGAACACATATTTAGACAGCTCCAGTGGCACAATATGGGCATCAAAATAAATGGTGAATATTTGAACCATCTCAGATTTGCAGACGACATAATCCTTATTAGCGAGAGACACGCAGAGCTAGAATACATGTTAATATCTCTCGATAAGGAAAGTCGCAAATGTGGCCTTCATATGAATGCTGATAAAACATGTCTACTAACTAACAGTACAAGAGTTCCAACTAAAATACAAAACACACCAATAGAGTACGTAGACAGCTACATATATCTCGGACAAAGCATTTGTTTCTCCAATCTAACAGAAAATGAAATAGATCGCAGGATAAAAAACACTTGGAAAAGATACTGGTCGCTTAAAGAAGTATTTAAATCACGCATACCAACTCACCTGAAAAAGAAAGCTATGGACACTGTAATACTTCCGACACTGCTATATGGATGCCAAAGTTGGGCATTAACAAAATCGGCGTTAAACAAACTTCAAGTTTTCCAACGAGCATTAGAGAGAAGCATGCTGGGACTAAAGCTAAGAGACAGAAAGAGAAACAAAGATATACGACAGCATACTAACATTGTGGATGCTGCCGAACTAGCATGTAGGCTAAAATGGCGTTGGGCAGGTCATGTAGCAAGAGCCAAGGATGGACGATGGAGTGAGAGGGTTCTTCACTGGATACCTCGAGATCCAGACCCAGGCGCCGTTGGTGTGATGACATTATAGCCACTGCGGGTCATACCTGGACCAGACTTGCTCAGGATAGAGAGAAATGGCGATTGATGGAGGAGGCCTTCACCCGTAAATGGGTATCCAAAACAAATAAACAATAATGGTTAACTTATTTGATTTTAGTTCGTATCATGTTAGTATTGTATTATACTACTTATTGTATTATATTAATTACCTGATAATAAAATTCTATTTAATCATTGCATAAGCTTGAAATATATTATTATTTGTTAATATTTGCTTGATCTTATTTAGTAAGTAAAATTCAATTTAACTTATTTTGATAAAGAATGTCTTCAATAACTTATTTACCTATATAGTTAATTTTTTATTTATTGTGCATGTCTATGATATTTAGGTTGTATTTTGAGTGTTGTTACTGATTTTGCTAGGAAGTGATCATGTTAATTAAACCTAGTTTATGCATTGTTGATTGATTGAGCTAAAAGCTATTTTAATATTATGATTCCGGAATGTGCCAAGTAACTCACTGTTGTTTTGGAAAATAAAGGCTTTTTTATTTTATTTTATTTATTTATTATTTATTACTAGCTTCCGCCCGCGACTCCGTCCGCGCGGATGTCGGTCTTCGCGTGGATGGTTTATTTCTCCATTTTGACAAATACGGCTAAGCCTATAATAATTAAGGAGATCCCTCTATTGAGCTACTGCTGTTGAGCTCGCGTTCTGTAGTAACTGAAAAATAAGTTTTTTTTTTCTACGTATTTTTCCAGGAAAAAAAGTATCCCATTTTATGCCCAGGATAATAAGGTATAATTATACCAAGTTTCATCGAAATCGAACCGTTAGTTTTCACGTGATGCCTGCATATAAAGACAGACAGACAGACAGACAAAAAAATTTTTAATCACATAATTGATCGATCCAGCAACACCCCCCGCTATTTATTTTTTCAATATTTTCAATGTACAGAATTGACCTTTCTACAGATTTATTATATGTACTAGCTTTTGCCCGCGACTTCGTTCACGTGGAATAGTGACTTCCAGCAGATTTTTGGTTTTACCCACATAGTTCCCGATCTCGCGGGATCTCTTCAAAAATGAAATGTGGAAGATATTCTAGAGAACTCTTCAAAAATCAACATAATGAGCTCTGCGTTTGAATTTAAGAGATGTATACTCACTTAGGGCATTAAAGCCGTTTTGCCGATCGAAAAAGGCGAAAATGTTATTTTTTTCCCTTATTTTCTCATCATTCTACTGATTTGACATTTCAGTCCAAAAGGAAAAAAGACTGTTTCTCCCTTGACAAATTTTCTATTATTTTAGGCTTTAGAGATTATGAAAGTTTCTTACACCAAGACATTTCTGTTTACCACGTTTTTAGTTTTGCCATCCTTTTGCAAAAATATAAAGGTTTTGTGGTTTCGACACTCTTGAGCACGAAAGGTAGAGTTGTCCATGGGAGAAACAGTCTTTTTCAAGATGTACCCCTGCAACTTTTAGCGTTTGCCCTTGGGCTTTATTTATGGTCATTGCAAACGCAGTTTTCAGCGGAAACTGAACTCTTTTGAATTGGAATGGCAAATCAGTTGGAATGACGGGAATGCGGGGAATAATAAAAGTTTCGCCTTTTGCCATCCCAGTCATAATAACGGCTTTAATGACATTCCGTCCTAAATAGGTTATTTGTAGCCGTATGCCGTTATATAGTCTTAGTGGATCTATATATAGTTTCTCATAAGCATCACAGAAACACCAATTATACAACGGAACAATTTAAAATTTCCAAAACAGGACCAGTCCACATAAACTATGATACAACCGCCAATACAATTTTTATTACAACGCCATCTATCTATCCATAGTGACAACTCGGATTATTTATCTAAACTCCGTTCGGGTATTTTCTTTGTACTAAAAGTTTTTATTATTTTGATATTATTTTTTTCATACCTTTTTACTATTTATATACTTTTTTTTCCGATGAATTAAAACAATAACATGAACCGAACTCGTGTAACGATCGACACCATTGCGCGATCACCGCCATCTATTGAGAATTTAAGGAATTATCTATACTCCGTTAGAGCATTTCATAAATTTTATTTTTTATTTTTATTTTTTTGTAATAAAAACTATCCTATGTCCTTTCTCAAGTTCCAAACTATGTCTGTACCAAATTTCACACAAATCGGTTCAGTAGTTTAGGCGTGAAGAAAAGACAGACAGACAGACAGAGTTACTTTCGCATTTATAATATTAGTTAGGATAGATTAGTATTTTTCGTTTTAACGGTAACAGAAATTGTATATCATCATCGTAAAATTTTAAGTCTGTACTCGGTTATTTGTCCCTAACAGACGAACAGACAAACTATTAGGACTACAAAACTAATAGGACTAAAATGTAGAAACGCGTATCATGTAGGTATATTTTACATAAATATTTTTATATTATACATCTAGCTAGGTACCATACACGTAAAGAAATGGAACTTAATTTTTTTTTTACATGAAAAACAAAATCAACGAAGTCACGAATATCACGCGAACGAAGTCGCGGGTAACAGCTAGTAGTAAATATTATGCAACATTCTCTAACGTTAATTGTTTAACTACTGTGTGCAGGCACCTTTAAATGAATTCTCAAAGACATCGGTATTTTTTTAAGATGCAGTCTAATCCCACTTACGAATAGCTATCACGTTGTGTTGTCCTAGCATTTGTAGCATCAAAGTTTAGTACAGACTATCAACCCCAAAAACAACCTCTTAGGAGTCACAAAATACTGTCTTAGTGTGCATTTACGTTTTAAAGGAAGCCCGGTGCAAAATTTGACACTTTGCACTTGTAGTAACAAAGTTTCATACAATTTATCAACCCCAAAAACAAACCCTTAGGGGTTGAATTTCGCAAAATCCCGTCTTTGGTATCACTTACGTCCAAAAAAGAACCCCTATGTACAAATTAGAGTCTCAAAACTTTCAAACCCAAAAACAACCCCAATAGGTGTCGAATTTCGCAAAATCCGTTCTTAGTACTCACCTACGTCATATAAGGAACGCTTGTGCAAAATTTCATGCTTCTAGGTCCAGTTGTTTCGGCTGTGCGTTGTTCAATCAGTCAGTAAGTCAGTTTTGGATTTTATATATAGACGATATATTTATTAACTACTGCCAGTACTCACATAATCATTTTAACGATATGCAGGTTTTGTTTCATGTTCGGAAACCTCTGAAAAACATCTCTGTAGCCGATCACAAGGGAGAGTATGGCATCCACAAGCGATACAGCGCGAGGCGGCCACGGGTAGCCCGGGTTCACTTCGTTCAGCTTGCGTTGCATCACGGCGCTCCCTTTCCCGGGCAAGATGTCCTCAATGCCCCGAGTCCACGATGACACTGTGAAGTGTACAGTTCCACACGCGACGTCCTTCTGTGGCCACTCGCGGACTATCCACACGAAGCCGTCTGCGTAACCCATGCGAGCTGCGACCGCCTCAGTAAGGATGGTGCTGGCAGCTCGTGAATCGGCGTTAACAAACACGATGCGTGCATTTACGTTTTGTAGATCTTTTAAAATTTTCTGAGCTTGTTGCTTATTTATATGACCAAGAATTGGAAAGTTGCGTAATATAATTTCCGTTTCGTCTTTGAGCGCATCGTAGTAGTCTTTGGCGAGCTTGGTGGGCTGGGACAGCACAGCGACGCGGGTCCAGCGCGACTCTCGCACGAACTGGATCAGAGCGCGCGTGATATGTCGCGGGCGGGGGCCCACGCGCCACGTGGCATGCGCCACAGCCGTGCCGTCCTCGGGCACTACGTCCGCCAGAACGAGCGGTACGCGGTTGGCGACAGACACGAACGACGCTTCCGCCACATCCTCCGCTGATAGCGACACTATTCCCAACAGCCTGTAGAAGCCCCTAGAAGACGTGTGTTTCTTTAACTCGCGGCTTATGCTGTACTGGCTGGAACAGTTGATTATGTCATGAGTTATGGTTACATTCCATTCTTGTGCATACGTTTCATTCTTTAATACTTCCTGAACAACATTTGAAAGTTCGTTGAAGAAATAATTTTCTGAATATTCGAGGCAAGAATAAGCAAAAACATTGTATGGGATCACATCATATTTTTGTTTGTCTTCATAATTAATTACGTAACTCCTATTTTTCAAGACCCAGTCACATGCTGCCTCTTCAATGTCTACTCTGCTTGCTTGTTGCTCTAGAATCGACCTCAAAGCTTCTAGAGGTGGTTGAAAATCATAGACGAACTTAAAAAGTTGAGGCGCATACTTGTCAAGAAGATAAGTGTCGGCGACGCGCACTGCAAAGGCGTTATCAAACTCCAATTTACAAAGGAAATGGTCAGAGGTATACAGCGGGGGCTCCACCACGCTCACTGCCGGAACTCCCTGCCACATGTCGTAGTCGAGGAACAAAAACGAGCGGTCGACGGTGGCGTTTAGCACAGTGCGATTGAAGCCTGCGCGACTTCGGGTGTGCACTTGCAGCGGGATCCCGGCTTCGTTGGCGCACTGCTGCAGTTGACTCCGCGTAGCGTTGTACTCGTCCTCACCAAGCACATACACCACGAGCTTGTTGTCTCTAAAAATAATTATAACACTATTTTATAAAAATAAGTCATGGAAAACAGTAGTATCAGTTTCTAACTTTTGAAATGCAGAGATATTTGTGAGGAATTATTCATTCTTATAGCTGTGGTGGCAAAAGGCCTTTGATACAATATCACACATCAGTATCTGGGAAGCCTTAAAAAAAAGTAGAAAATAAATACATTCATGTGATAAAAACATATATAAAATATAGTAATAGCACTAGCAGCGTAAAATTAGAAAAAGTTGGCCAAAGCTTTCCTATAAAGAGAGGAGTGAGTTAGGGCGACCCATTATCGCCAAAGTTTTTCATAACTGTTTTTTGGAAAACATTGTAAGTAAACTGGACTTGAAGAAATGTGGTTTGAACATTCATGGCAAATACTTGACCCATCGCTGACGACATAGCATTATTATCAAAAACGAGCGGTGGTCTGCAAGATATGTTAGAGACTCTTCACTTGATCAGCAGAGAAGTGGGATTGGAGATAAACTTATCAAAGACAAAATCCATGACAAACAGCACCAACACCTGCATTAGACTGGAGAATGAGCCGCTAGAGTATGTGGACCGGTATATCTATCTCGGTAAACAAATAAGTTTCAAAAATAATAGCGACAAAATGGAAATAGAGCGAAGAATAAAATGCGTGGAACAAACATTGGAGTCTAAAAGAGGTGATTAAAAGCAAAATGTCAATGAAGATTAAAAAGAGCACCATGAACTCATGTATTCTGCCGTCTTTAACGTATGGCTGCCAGACTTGGAAAGTCACGAAAAAAATTAAAAACAAAATAAGTTCATGCCAGAAGGGAATGGAAAGTAGTATGTTGAATATAAAGAAAATACGGCATACAAAGATAAGAAAATATACTAAAGTAATAGATATGCTGATAACGCTCAAATAAAAATTCAGCTGGGCCGGCCATGTAGCCCGATTCGCGGATAACAGGGGGACCATTAATGTCACCACATGGAAGGGCCCGCCAGGCAAACGCCGTGCTGGGAGACCCTACTAAGATGGGAAGACGACATAAAGAAGATTGCAGGAAATGACTGGTTAAAGATAGCTACAAATAGAGATAAATGGAAATCCTTGGAGGAGGCCTTTACCTGTGAGGGGTCCATGTAAATTAGATTATTGATCCTTTCGATTAATAAATAAATTAAATTATAATAAATTAAGTAAATTTATACGAGTGTTAAACAGCATATTGCAAGATAGATATGAACTTATTATTATTTATTGAATGGATCGAATTTGTAAATTAATTGAATATTGGATTGTGTGAGTTTCTTTAACTGTAATTATTTATTAAAAATATAAATTTATATATATAAAAAAATGCATGTAACTAATTGTAATCAATTAATAAAAACTATTATATTTTTATGCAATATAAATTAATTATAAGAAATCAATTGAATTTTAAGAGATTGTTTGAATTATACTCGTAGTATAAATAGTATGGTTTTGAATTGAAAATTGAAATGCATTGAAATCATTAAATAATCAGTTATCTAATCAATGTCATTTGAATGTAATGTAATAATTTTTAAATTTAGTTTCCTAACTACCAAAATTAAAATTGAATTAGTACCTACGTATTCACTTTCCACAAGTGTAACTTTTCTCAAATAAATCTTCTCGAATAAAAGGCTTTTTATTTTTTATTCTTTTATTTTATTTTTAGTTGTGGCCCATTGGTATCAACCTAGACCCAACGGCCAGACCCATTACTTTAAGTAATTTATTACATCACCACTTTTCTCAAAATGGTGACGAAAAACATCGTGAGGAAACCGGCACGGCATGACCTAGAACTAAAAATTCCATCATTTGACATGACATCTACCAATCCGCACTGGGCCTACGTGGTAGATTATGGCCCACTCCTTCTCACAGAGAGGAGGCCTGTGTTCTAGCAGTGGGAACATAAAAGGCTGATGATGGTGATGACTCATTCTTAGTAGTTAATACAATGACATGCAATAGAACAAAATCACAATGGGATCGTGTTGGGATGTCGAAATTATAAAAGATATTGTGTGTGTGATAGTTACTGAGGACTCGCTGCATCAACGAAGTCGCAATGTGCAAGTTCAGTCGCACTGGCGTTGAATGGCCACCGCGCCAGCTTCTTGCAGATGCTGAGCTTGCGCGTGCGCCGCGTCAGGCACGCGAACAGGCGGCGCCGCACGGGCACGGAGCTCGACCCGAACTCGGCGAGGCGAGGGCCTGCCAGCCCAGGAGCCTGCCCTCTTAGTGGTTTCCACGACGTCTGATTAGTTTCCCACGCCGTCGACACGTCTATTATGAATCTAGAAACATAATTTCATCTAAATTGTAAGCATGTTAAACCATCAAGTAATCTATAGTAATATACATATGTATAATACAATATAGCTGAACAGTTTATTTGTCTGTATGTTTGTTTTATTTGGTTGATCGCGGTAATCTCAGGACCTACTTCCAACCGGGGCGGAACTGTCTCATACTGACTAAAATCCACGGTGTTCCGTCAATAGCCCTTATGTTCGCGGGTCGCGGTTACCTTATGAGACTGTAGTGGACTGCGCCCTACATACATAACACACGTCTTCACTCGCCGGGAGCGCGGCGGACACTGAGTGCGCCGCAAGCGCCGCACCGACCGTTGATCATGGGACGCCTGTTTGTACGGAGTGAACGGCGCGAGCGCAGCTAGCTACAGTCACATGGCATACGTCCGTCCACGTCGAGAGCGAGCCGCGCACTGGTCGACCGGGTTCCTCAGGCCGTATGAACAAGTACAGCTGGCCGCGTCTTTTATACTCGGAGCAAAACCAAAATGCTGCCCTGCTATTGGGTTAAATAATTTTGGATTTTGAGAACTGACCACTAGTGAGTTTTAGAAAAAATATATATTAGACGTAGAATTAATGATAAAAATATAGTGTGTATTTGAAACCCAATTCTTGTTTTACTTAATACGTCCCAGTACTCTAAAGTGGTGACCCCGACTTAGAAATGGCTCAAGAACGTGCAATGAGGCTGTCGGAGGACGACATCGAAACAATCTCCATCAAGTCAAGAATACCACAGTTCTGGCGCGACAAACCTCGGCTTTGGTTCGCACAATTCGAGACTATTATTGCCAGCCAGAAACTCGGCGATGAAGCAAAGTTCGGATTAGCAGTCGCTCAACTCGAGAAGATGGACATAGAACAGATTGGCGATATAATCCTGTCACCAGCTAACACAGGAAGATACGAGGCGCTGAAGACACGCTTGATGTCTGTCTACGAAGAATCGGAGAACAAACAGCTTCAAAAGCTTCTAAACGAAGTGGAACTAGGCGATCAGCGACCATCCCAACTCCTGAGGCGAATGCGGGATCTGGCTCGCGACAAGATACCCGAAGACACCCTGCGTATGCTGTGGATTAGTCATCTACCCTCTGCGACGCGAGCAGTACTAGCGGTTAGTGAAGAGTCTAAGCTGGACTCCCTAGCGGCTATGGCGGACAAAATGGCGGAGCAGATGAGAGAAGTAAATTCGGTTTGTTCGTGCAGCAGTGGAACATCGCCGAAACCAACAACATCATCGACAGATGAGAAAATACTCTGCATGATCGAGTCGCTGACAAAAGAAATCGCTTCTCTCAAAATGGACCGATCAAGACACAATTACCGCCGTTCGCGTAAACATTATCAACGCAGATCACGCTCCAACTCAGCAAACCGTATGCAGTCGACATGTTATTTTCACCGGAAGTTTGGAAATCAAGCCTACAGATGTCGAAGTCCGTGCAATTTTGATAAAAAATCAAACCAGACACGGGAAAACTAGAACAGACTTTAGCTGCGACGGGAGCCGAAGTCAACGAGATCTACAAACACCGTCGCTTATTCATCAAAGAAATATCTACCGAACTTCGTTTTCTTATTGATACGGGTGCCAACGTGTCAGTCTTACCGATAAGAAGAGTGGAAAAACGGAAGATGAGGCCTATGAGTAACCTGTATGCCGCCAACGGAACATCAATACCCTCTTATGGTGAGCGAACGATGGTTTTGAATATTGGCTTAAGAAGACCCTATGTGTGCAACTTCATAATCGCAGATGTTACCCGACCAATATTGGGTGCAGATTTCCTGCATAAGCATCAACTCTCGGTCGACATACACGGGAGGCGGCTGATCGACAAACAAACCGGTCTGTCTGTCGTCGGTTATGTAACACCTACATCGGAGCAGAGCATCAACACCGTCAACAATCAACATCCTTATCACGACCTCTTAGCGAAGTACCCGGATATTACTCGACCAACGCTGAAGCTCTGCCACAGTGAAGTGGAACATCACATAGAAACGTCAGGACCACCATTATACGCTAAAGCTAGGCCACTATCACCCCATAAGTACCAGGCTGCGAAGGAAGAATTCGAGGCAATGATGGAGCAAGGGATAATCAGACCATCGAAGAGCCCGTGGGCAAGTCCCATACATCTTGTTATGAAGAAGGACGGCAAATATCGTGTGTGTGGGGACTACCGCCGACTGAACGCCATCACTGTTCCAGATCGGTACCCCATACCAAGGCTTCACGATTTTACTTACAACTTATTGGGCAAGACAATCTTCACAAAAATCGACCTTAAGAAATCTTACTACCAGGTCAGGAACAGAGAGGAAGATATTCCAAAGACAGCTGTTATAACGCCATTTGGACTCTTCGAGTTTACAAGAATGTGCTTCGGTTTAAGAAACGCCGGGCAGACATTCCAACGCCACATCGATAATGTGCTACGAGGACTTCCAGTATTTCCTTTCGTTGATGACATCCTATTGGCATCTTCTACACAAGAACAACATAAAATTGACCTAGAAAAGGTATTCAAGAGACTCAACGACAACGGACTACAAATCAACATCACAAAGTGCATCTTCGGTCAGCCTTCACTCGAGTTTCTCGGTTATAAAATAACAACCGAAGGAATAAAGTCAACCGACGAGAAAGTCAAGGCTATTACAGAGTACCCTCGACCACAGACAATTCAACAACTGCGTCGATTTCTCGGTATGATGAATTTTTATCGAGAAAATATTCCACATGCGGCGGTACATCAGAAAGAGTTGAACAGCTACCTTCAAAATTCGAAGAAAAACGACAACACACTGATCCAATGGTCCGAGAAGGCAATTCAGTCGTTCGAGAAATGTAAAGAAGATATAGCAAGTGCTACGTGGTTGTCCTACCCATCTTCAAATTCACCATTCGCATTACTGACTGACGCATCGGACACTTGTGCAGGAGCCGTACTGCAACAAAAAATTCAAGGACAATGGAAGCCACTCGGATTTTTCTCGAAGAAATTCAACGACGCTCAGAGAAAATACAGCACATATGACCGAGAGCTACTATCCATTTATATGGCTGTTCGTCACTTTCGCCGGATGTTTGAAGGCCGTGACGTCACCGTATTCACCGACCACAAACCTCTGGTCCACGCACTACGAACAATTAGCAAAAACGAGACTCCACGACGCACAAGGTACTTAGAGTACATCGGACAGTTTATCACCGACATTCAGCACATAGCCGGAAGAGATAATACCGTTGCTGACGCGCTGTCCAGAATAGAAACAATATCATGCCCATCGCCAATCGATTACGACGAGTTAGCTAAAGCTCAGAGTCATGATGAAGAACTTAAACAGCTGATACAGAAAGACTGCTTCACCTTCAAACGGATAACATTACCTGGAACAACAGCTACAATCGCTTGTGAGATGTCTACAGGATCTGCTCGTCCCTTCTTACCAACGGAGTTCAGACAAAAAGCATTCCAAGCAACACACGACCTTAATCACCCGGGCGTAAGGGCGACGAAACGATTAGTGACTACACGTTACTTCTGGTCGACAATGAAGAAAGACGTCACTGATTGGGCAAGAGCTTGTGAACAATGTCAGCGCGTGAAGGTGCACAAACACACTAAAGCACCCATCGCAAGTTTTGCAACAGTGGATCGTCTAGAACACCTGCACATCGATATAGTTGGCCCACTACCAATATCGAACAACTACCGATATTTGCTGACTATGATAGACAGAGCCACCAGATGGCCGGAAGCATGTCCTATCGAGGAAATAACAGCAGAGAAGGTCGCCAGTGTATTGTATGAAGCATGGATCACGAGATTCGGATGTCCCATAACCATCACAACGGACAGAGGCAGACAATTTGAATCCGAGTTGTTCAGACAACTTATGCAACGTATGGGAATACAGCGAACACGGACTACTGCCTACCATCCCCAATGTAATGGTATGGTTGAACGCTGGCACCGCACGCTTAAAACGGCACTCGCTGCAAGACTTAAGTCCACCACCTGGACGTACGAGTTACCTACGGTCCTACTCGGCTTGCGTGCAGCTCTTAAGGAAGACATCGGCGTTAGTACAGCTGAAATTCTGTACGGAAAAAAACTTCGTCTTCCGGGAGAATTCTACGGCGAATCAACAGTGTCGCGCAGTACTACATCCGAGTTTATGAATCACCTCAGTGAAGCATTGAAAAAGGCACAGGTGCAAAGAGAATCAAATAAGCAAAAAGCAGTATTCATTCACAGCGATCTAGATAAGTGCACACATGTATACGTGCGCAATGATTGTGTAAGCAAGCCATTAACGCCGACATACAACGGTCCCTATCGTGTCATTGACCGTAACGGTAAATATTTCAATGTGCAGTTAGAAAACAGAACCTCGAACATATCAATAGACAGATCGAAGCCGGCATACACACTAAATACGAAGCATGAAGATCAAGAAGCATCGACATCATACAGCTACGTCACCAGAACTGGAAGAACATCCAAACCACCGGTACGCTTCGCTGGCGAGGGAGTAATGTAGTGGACTGCGCCCTACATACATAACACACGTCTTCACTCGCCGGGAGCGCGGCGGACACTGAGTGCGCCGCAAGCGCCGCACCGACCGTTGATCATGGGACGCCTGTTTGTACGGAGTGAACGGCGCGAGCGCAGCTAGCTACAGTCACATGGCATACGTCCGTCCGCGTCGAGAGCGAGCCGCGCACTGGTCGACCGGGTTCCTCAGGCCGTATGAACAAGTACAGCTGGCCGCGTCTTTTATACTCGGAGCAAAACCAAAATGCTGCCCTGCTATTGGGTTAAATAATTTTGGATTTTGAGAACTGACCACTAGTGAGTTTTAGAAAAAATATATATTAGACGTAGAATTAATGATAAAAATATAGTGTGTATTTGAAACCCAATTCTTGTTTTACTTAATACGTCCCAGTACTCTAAAAGACTCTCGCGACCCTGGCAGGGTTTGGCTCTCTATGGGGAGCCTCGTCGGATTGCTGACAGCTCTTTGATGCGCTTGTAATAAGACGCGCCGTTGAACAGAGCATGGTCAATGATCGGAGGGCAAGTCACCCATTACTCGCCGTCCGCATGTCTGCGCCTACTGTGGCCGGAAATCGCCCCGCGACGTCTGTTGCCGTGAGCGTCTTCCAAAGCGGCTGGGTCGTCAGGTGGACGCTGTTCTCTCCCTTACGCGTCCCACCTCCTCTTTCGCTGGCATGACTGCTTCCTAGAAGGAACCGACCGTTTCCCATTCCGTTTCGCCCTGCCCCGCGTGGCCTCGCACAGTGCTCGGCGCGAGAGGTCGCTGCCTATTGCCTCCGTGAGGACACGGTGGTGCTCTACACAAATTGCGACAGTCGTACCTTCCATACCCCATGAGATCGCAACTGAGCTCGCCGAATAATCCCTCGTTATTGTATTTGTACCGCGAAGTGATTATAAAAATTTGAAATGAGAACACGATTTTGTGAACATGTAGTGAGCTACGGCCATTAACTAAAGTTTGAATCGATTTATTTAAAAAAAACCTTTAACCTTAAGTTTGTCGCATGTAATTACATCACAGAACATAGATAGTTTGATTGCTGGAAATTGATATTTCAAAATTTTAAATTTTATGCTGTAGGTAATTATGTTTTTTATGAAAATCGCCACGAGACTTCTTTCAGTATTATTGCTATTCCTCATGTTAGCCATCCACGCCCACTTGGAAATTCAAATTGTTTATTACTGCAAGGAATTATTTGGAAGTACTCCCATATCTCTCCCTCCAGCATTTGATCCGAATCCGGTGTTTGTCTTTTCACGGTTTTTTAGATTCGTTTTATAAAGTGAAATAATCAGATGAATTATATGGTTGAATTTAAATTTAGAAGATGCGCACGTTTGGCCTCCAATGAAACACCGATATTGATTTCTATCCCAATCGTGAAATTAAAAATTAAATAATTTATTGCGTACCTAATAAAAAAATCATGTCGACGCTTACCCAACGAAACAATATTTTCAAAACGAAATAATACTTGAAATATTATACTAAAGAGTCTACAGATTCAGTTTTATAGATTTATTGCATGGATTAAGCCTTCTATAGTCAAATAAGCAGATAAATCGGTCCAAGCTCTATGTCTTTGTTCTACTTTTTTTCCATTATAGATTATACTGCGAATATAGATTAGGCTGAATGAAACTTTTTAATCGTTATATGAACATTGAAACTGCGGGCAGCACTAAGTAGTGTCATGTTGCAACATAGTTTTTGGTAATTTTTAACAAGTCTTGGATCGTTATTATTTATGAAATTATGTGTGAACACTGGCAAATCTAAAATGGAATGGAATCTGGAAAAGTCATCAAAGGCAAAGTCAAAAGGAGGGTTATGATTTTGACCGGTATGTATGTTTGTATGTATGTTTGTTTGTTCCCTCATAACTTCTAAACTTCTTATCATTACATGACAAATGAGGTCTCGTTAGAAGCGTCTCAATTGTCCGCTGGTTATAGGGTAGGTGACGTGTCACCAAATCCAATATGGCGCCCTCTAGGGGATGAGAAGTCGTTACCGAAAAAAAATTTTTTTCGCACAGTATCAACTGGGTATCAAATAAAAGGGCTTGATGAGCACATTTGAAATATATCCTAACTATATAACTATTTAACTATATATATATAATATTATATAATATTATTTAATATTATAAATGCGAAAGTAACTCTGTCTGTCTGTCTGTCTGTCTGTCTGTCTTTTCTTCACGCCTAAACTACTGAACCGATTTGTGTGAAATTTGGTACAGACATAGTTTGGAACTTGAGAAAGGACATAGGATAGTTTTTAACCGACTTCAAAAAAAGGAGGAGGTTATCAATTTTATGTTTGTTACCGCATTACGACCGACTGGGTGAACCGATTTTCATGTTTTTTTTTTTTGAAAGCTGGTTCTTCCCGTGGGACCACCATTGTCACCAAATCAGGATCTCATGATTGGATCTTGGAGAAATCGAGGGCAACCCTAAAATTTTATAGGCTCACCCATCGTTTTTCGTAAATCTTATGAAGTTATTTAAGTACTTGCGTATGGTAATCATCATCTTATGTAGCTGAGCTGATGATGGAAGGTACAACTCCTTAACAGTAGTTTGTTACCGAATAACGACCGACTGGGTGAACCGATTTTCATGATTCTTTTTTGTTTGAAAGCTGGTACTTCCCGTGTGGTCCCATTGTCACCAAATCAGGATCTGATGATTGGATCTTGGAGAAATCGAGGGCAACCCTCAAATTTTATAGGCCCACGCATCGTTTTTCGTAAATCTTATGAAGTAATTTAAGTACTTGCGTTATCATCATCTTATGTAGCTGAGCTGATGATTCAAATTCAAATTCAAATTCAAATTATTTATTGTTTGTTACATGTCGAAACAGATCTTAAAGTAAATGTATAGTAGCAGTGTAACATACCTATAAGGTGTACAATATTTTTAGGGATGCATGGGTTACATATTATTTATTAATTTATGTTAATATTACTAGCAGTCGGTTATATTATTATTTGGTTCAGTCACTCTTTCATTGGTCAAATATTACATTAAATTATACACTAAATAATAAATGAATTAACTATAGATTAAAATATACATTCAATAGTCCTAAATTGTCAATTAAACCTGATACATTATTACAATTACTTGTCATTAAAAAATTCGTTAATTGTGTAATATGCTTTATCTATCAAAAATTTCTTAAGCTCATGTTTAAAAATATTGAGTGCTGAAATATTTTTTATACAATTTGGTACTTTATTATAAATTTTCACTCCAATTCCAAATATACTAGATTTAAATTTAACTGTTCTACATCTGATTCCGGACAGTACATTTTTGTGTCGTGCACTTCTCAGTGTTTCGTATTTACCAATATCACTTTTTATCATTATTGCCGCTTGATAAATGTACAGTGAAGGCAGAGTTAAAATTTTTAACCTCTTAAACTCTTCCTTGCATGAGTCAGTCTGTTTTAGTCCACAGATACTTCTCACACATTTTTTTTGGGCTTTAAAGGCATTTTCTCTATTTGAAGAGTTTCCCCAAAACAGAATGCCATAATTAAGCTTAGAACCCACATACGCGTGGTAGGCACTTAATAATGCACTTTCGTTTACAACTTTCCTTAGCATGTAAAGTGCATATGAATGTTGGTTTAATTTTTTACACACCTGATCTACCTGGATCGCCCAATTCAGTCCATGATCAATATATAAACCTAGAAATTTTGTGTTATTGACTTCTTTTATTGTTTCACCCATATAACTTATTTGCATTGTTTTATGTTTTGTGTTTTTATTAGTAAATGTCATGTAATTTGTTTTGTCAAGATTGATTTTAAGATTGTTTTGAGTTAGCCAGTTAATGATAGCTTCCAATGATTTATGATTTATTTTTGATGATGGAAGGTACAACTCCTTAACAGTAAGGAGTAGGCATCGACTGATTCATTGTTCGCATATCTCAGGAACTTCACGTCCGATTTAATTATTTTTTTTGTGCTAGGTATCGTTCAACTTAGGGAATACTGCAAGTTTCATCAAAATCGGTTCAGCAGTTTTTATTGTGTACATGAGGAATGTTATTACCAGTGCTACGGTTTACGTACCGAGGCCACGGTAATTCGTAAGTCCCGCGACCCCGGCAGGATTTGGCCCTCTAAAATAATGAGCACTTAGAAAGGAATTCAAATAATTCCAACCTCAAGAGATTCCCTCTAAATATTAGGTATAGGTGTTCAAAGATTGTATGGAAACTAATTTTGAAGTTAGAAATCTGGGATGTACGATGTGAAGTTACATAAAAAAAAATAAGTATTAAAAGAAATTTCACGTAACTTAATGAGACAGACCAAATTCTACGCGAGCGAAGCCGCGGGCAAAAGCTAGTATACATTATATAGCTTTTACTAGCTAATTTTCTGTTTCTAACAGTGTCAACATGGGTATCAAATGATAAATCTTTACTTACTTCAAATAATATAACCCCAAAATAGTGTAAATAAAAAATAAGAAAATCAAAAGCATTTATTTCAAGTAGACCAGTTACAGGCACTTTTGAATTGTCAAAGACATAAAAAATATAATTAAATACATAAAAATATAATTAAGTTCCATATAACTCAACAGATTATCTTCGACTCTGTAGGAGATACCACCTATTGCCACTAGTAGATCGACGTAAGATCGCGGACTGTCTGTTTTTATTAAAAATTCTCCATAGCGATATTGATAGTCCTGAACTATTATCCAAATTGAATTTTAATGTGCCTAGTAAAATTTTGCGTTTCAATCCTCCCATTTCTGTTCCTCATTCGTCATCGAATTATAGGCAGAACAGCTATATTGTGCGTGCAAGCAAAAGTTTTAATGAGATATGCAAGCGACATGATCTGGATCCTTTCGAAACTAGTGTGAACTCAGCCAGAAGGTGCTTGAGCCTGCAATTTTTTAAGTGACAGTAGCTATCATAAGCAGTTTTCTTTTTACTTTTGTCTGTTTTTTTAGGCTATTGCTGGCAAGCAGATTTCTGCAATTTTCTGTTTTTTTCTGCTATATATAATATGTATAATTTTAATGTGGCAACTCTAATTTAAGTCGTATGCTGCTGTCTGTGCTCGCATCATACTTTGAAATTTATTATGTTTCTAAACGCGAGGACTGGTAATTGGCTGTCTGGTGACTATTACCCCTTTTTTGTCATGATTTTGTTAGCTGTAAGTCCTCCATGAAATAAATAAATAAATAAATAAAACCCGACTGCGAAAAAATCATTTGACCGAGTAATAGCCGTGGTCGTGTGTCACCTGCAGTTGTATCAGACAATCTTTATTGGCTAGGTAGCACACGACCACGGCTATTATAATATAAGAATATTGTTCTTGTTTTATACTTTTCAGTGCGCGATTTTTTCGTAGTTGGGTTGTAGTAATTTTAACTTATTTTTTTTACTACTTTAAATTGAGCCGTGCCTGAGGTACTACAGGTACTGTGGTATACGATGACCTTTCATTTGAACTTTTATAAACAGCTGAGAAGACACCTTTTCTAGTTTTATTTATATTGCTACTTTTAGTGAATTAATAACTTTTTTATTTTAAATCTCTTTGGGTTAGGTAAGAATAACAAATATGAACAGTTAAAGTAAAAGCTCTAAAAAATTTGGGAAAAAACGAGAATCATGTCCTGGACCCATGGTATCCGTTTGTGCGTCGATGTCTCTTACATCGTGTACAGAAGAATATCTATTATACTATTATTTCTCATTATAATTATAAAATTAGCACACTAGAGTCAATTAGTTTGTATATTTTCAAGACCACACCAAAATCTAAACACTCTGCTGTGAGTAAAGCGGCGCGCATGAATGGGAGTGTTATAGCATTTCGGAATCGCCTCATGTGGGACAACACCCCATGTAAGCCGCAGGCTTTAAGTTTTATTAAGTTGTGAGAAAAAACGACTTTTGTGGTTTTCTTCAAACCACTGTGCGGCGTGTCGTGTTCCACGCGTTCCCCAAAGGCTGACCCCACATTTGGCGTGCGCGATCCTCGGGCGAGCGAGTAGCGCGAGCGCCGCGTGCACGTCGCGCGCGCGCTGCGCGAGCGTCGTGTGTTGCCGCCGTGTGAATGCATGCAGCGTGCGCGCAAAGCGCGCGCGCGACGCGCGCGCGGCGATCGCCTTGGCGTTTAACCCGGGCGGCGGCGGCGAGCGGCGGGGATAGCGGGCGAAGGGGTAAGAACGCGACTCGAGCGTCGCGAGCGCGCCGCGCGCGCGTTGCGCGCACGCTACATGCATTCACACGGCGGCAACACCCGACGCTCGCGCAGCGCGCGCGCGACGCGCACGCGGCGCTCGCGCTACTCGCTCGCCCGAGGATCGCGCACGCCAAATGTGGGGTCAGCCAAAGAAACTGACGGGGCCTTCACAGGGTTGTGTGTTAAGCTGGGTTTACATTTGTCTGACGTGATGTGTTGTGATGTATCAGAACCGTATCGGTTTCATACGTTTCATATGGTGAGGTTTACATTTGTGTGTCGCGATGTGTTGTGATGCGCCATACTAAATATATGAAACCGTCCTGTTCTGATGCGTCACAACACAACACGTCAGACAAATGTAAATACGGCTTTACACTTTGATCAGGCTATGATGAAACTGGCGTAAACTCACTCGTAATAATCGCCAAACATGCTAAAGGTGACGTTGTCGGCGAGCGCGGCGGTACGGTGCGGCCTGCGCTCGCTTGGCAGGTGCACTCCGGAGTAGCGGCGCACGTGGCGCAGCTGGGCGGCTAGCAGCGCGGCGGCGGCGTGCGCCGGCTCGCTGCCCCACAGCAGCGAGACGTTCACCGCGCGCCCGCGGTACGTTACGCTGCGCAAGGCCCCTCAAAATCAAAAACAAAATATTTTTTTCCACATGGGCCTCAATGGACACTTGTAAAACGTCATAACATTGGGAACTGTGCCAGGTTGATCGTTTCCATTGAAAAGAACAAGCAAGAAACTCCATGGTTTGGGTCAATTCACACCGACAGGTAGGTACATGACCGACTGACCGTACCAATAACGGACAATGTTGACCTTCTTGAGGTCACGTTGCGATGACGAAATTGGGTATCCTCTCCAATATGACACCGTACTTCACGCCTGAACAACTGCTTTTAACTTATACAAAGCGCATGTTCGGTCATGCATGGAGTACTGCTCTCACCTCTGCCGTTGGCCACGCTAGCGTGACCTGCTCCAAGTAACATAGTTCTCCTGTAGCGCTCAGCTTATAGGCTCACAGCACTAGTACCTCTCTCTTACTGGTTCCAGGTTTCACTACTAAGCTTATAAAAGGTTACACGGAGTGCGTTTGCGTTTATAGTACAACTGTTCTTATAAGTTGACTTATAGTCGTCTATAGAACAAAATTATAGGCCCAGTAAAGGCTATGATGGCCTATAAAAATGTTTATTGTAAGTGCATAGATGTGGGGTGCTAAGACAGGAAACCTCCACGTGCGCCCGTGGACTGGAGTTCCCTCTCGGATACGTCCTGGGGGAAGACCAGTTTTTCGGGCCGGTGCACACTGGGATGCGGGCAAAAACTCTTCCTTAGGCGCTGTGTGCCTAAGGGGTCTCTTTGCCCGTATGCGAATAGCCTGTCGGATGGACGCTCCAACGCGTGTCCCTCTGAATAGCAGAGGGCACAGCGGCGGAGCGGGCTTGCGGACGGTGAATAATGGGTAAGCTCGCCGTCCGACTAAGGACCAAGATCGGGTCGGTGGCGCGTCATGTTTCACGCGTCACCGACGGGGCCAAATGCCTGCAGGGGTCGCGGTTTTTTTCTTAATCCAGGATACCGCGGCCCCGGAACGTAAAGGGCAACCGAAGAAACACGGGTGGATTTTAGTCAGTAATAGTCTGACAGTCCCTTCCGCCCCGCCCAGGCCGGGAGGACTCATTTGATGATTTTGCCAACCTAAAAAAAAAAGTGCGTAGGTGTAAATACACTTGAGAAAACTTGATCCGGTGAGTTACACTAATAATCGCCTACAAGAAGTAATTATAAATCCGCTATAAGTGTAATACGCCAGTAATAGTAATTTATAGAACTAAATGCACTTAGAACCAATTGCATTTGTTACTTGGCCTTATAGGGGTGTATAAGTCAACTTTATTTTAAGTGAATTAGTTCTACAGTGATTTCCTCTAAGAGTAATTGTACTGGGTATTATTGTAAACTCTCGAATGCAATTAAAGTCTTCATTTCTATGTAAATGTTCTTGTAAAACTATTAGTGTCCAAAGATATTTAACCTTAATTCGTCACAAGATGGTGCGACCTTGTTATTACCAAATTATGGCTAACTAGCTGTGCCCCGCGGTTTCACCCGCGTTTTTCTCGTTTCCGTGGAAATACCGAGATAAAATATTGCCTATATTATAGCCTCCCTCAATAAATGGACTATTGAATATTTAAACAGTTTTCATATCAGATCGGTATTTCCCGAGATTACCGCGTTCATAACAATTAACCAAACTTATCAGCTTTATAATATTAAGAAAAATAAAAAGAACCACAAAAAAGGGCAAAATAATCTACAAAATAAAAAAAACCACACAAAAAAGGGCAAAATAATCTACAAAATAACTTTTATTTCGGAAGTCGATGGCTTTGTTTTTTTATTTAATTGTTTTTTTTTTTACCACCGACTTCCTTACTTTTGAAAAAGTATTTTATTTTACTCTTTTTAGTTTAAACATTCAACCCAAATTCTTACCTAATACATAATTTTCTTCTGCACTAGAATTTTGTAATCCGTAGCACTGGTAATAACATCCCTCATGTACACAATATGCTAATAAAATTCCCTATCTCAAAAACTACTGAACCGATTTTGATGAAACTTGCGTTCCGGAGATATGCGAACAATGAATCAGTCGATGCCTACTCCTTACTTTTAAGGAGTTGTACCTTCCATCATCAGCTCAGCTACATAAGATGATGATTACCATACGCAAGTACTTAAATTACTTCATAAGATTTACGAAAAACTATGGGTGGGTCTACAAAATTTGAGGGTTGCCCTCGATTTCTCCAAGATCCAATCATCAGATCCTAATCTCGTGACAATGGGACCACACGGGAAGCACCAGCTTTCAAACAAAAAATAATCATGAAAATCGGTTCACCCAGTCGGTCGTTGTGCGATAAAAACATAAAAAAAATGCAGTCGAATTGATAACCTCCTCCTTTTTTTGAAGTCGGTTAAAAACTGTCAACAAAGTAAACATTTTAACTAAGTATTACACGGTAGATGGCGTTCATTGGAAACCATCTACCGTGTAATACTTAGTAGAAAGTGTTTTGATGAATTATTAGTATATGTATTTTTTCTATTCGAAGCTAGATCGCGCTACGACTTATAAAATGTTGTATGACAAAATTTTCCCAATGCCTGCTCTATCGGGCACGCCGCAATCGCGGCGGTAAGACCCCTCTTTGAGGAGTGGCTGGATAGGCGTCAAGGCGTCCTGACCTACCGCATGACGCAGGTCCTCACCGGACACGGAAGTTTCGGGAGGTACCTGTGTCTGATTCTGATAGGGAAGGAAGAAACGCCTGGGTGTCACCACTGCGAGGATCGTCCGGAGGACACGGTCACGGACAGGACTGCCCCGCTTGGGCAGAGCACCGCCGTGTCCTCACGACGGCGATAGGCGGAGACCTCTCGCGCCCGGCGTTGGTCGAAGCCATGCTGCGGGGCGAGACGGAGTGGGAAGCGGTCGCCTCCTTCTGCCAAGCAGTCATGGTTGTGAAGGAGGAGGCGGGCCGCATGAGACAGAGGACAGCGTCCTCCCTCCACCCCAGCCGCAGTGGTGGACGCCCACGGCGACGAACGTCGCCAGGCGATCTCCGGCCACCGTAGGCGCGGGCATGCGGGCAGCGAGTAATGGGCACCTCGCTGTCCGACCACGGACCATGCCCGGGTCGACGGCGCTTTGTGTTCCACGCGCGCCTCAAAGAGTGTCAGCAAAATGACGGGCCCCCCCTCTAGAGGGCCTGCCGGGGTCGCGGGACTGTACGAATTACCGTGACCCCGGTACATAAAGGGCTATTGAAGGACCCCGTGGATTTTAGTCAGTACGAGTCTGACAGTCCTTCCCGCTCTGCCCTGGGTGGGAGGACTCATTTGGTGATTTTACCACGTAAAAAAAAACAGCGCGACAATTTATATTTATTTTAATAGGTATTTTTTAACATAAAGCCATGTACGCACGTACGAACAAATTTGGTGCGTTGCATGCTACGCAACAACTTGATTCGCACGTGCGTACCACTAATAGAATAGAATAGAATAGAAGTAATTTATTTGCATTCAATGTAGGTAAATACATAAGTTGTTACATATCAAATTGTTTGTTCCTCGTACATTGTGCCATTTGGCATGCAAAAATTTAAACACAAAACAAAAATTAAAAACACATCAATCTCAATTTTACACAAACAAAATAATCTATACATATAATAAATCTGTAGAAGGGTCAATTCTGTACATTGAAAATATTGAAAAAATAAATAGCGGGGGGTGTTGCTGGATCGATACCAAACCCAAATATATGATTAAAAAAATTTTTGTCTGTCTGTCTGTCTGTCTGTTTGTGCAGGCATCACGTGAAAACTAACGGTTCGATTTCGATGAAACTTGGTATAATTATTCCTTATTATCCTGGGCATAACATAGGATACTTTTTAACCGACTTCAAAATAAGGAGGAGGTTATCAATTCGACTGTATTTTTTTAATTTTGTTACCGCATAACGACCGACTGGGTGAACCGATTTTCATGATTCTTTTTTTGTTTGAAAGCTGGTGCTTCCCGTGTGGTCCCATTGTCACCAAATCAGGATCTGATGATTGGATCTTGGAGAAATCGAGGGCAACCCTCAAATTTTATAGGCTCACCCATCGTTTTTCGTAAATCTTATGAAGTAATTTAAGTACTTGCGTATGGTAATCATGATCTTATGTAGCTGAGCTGATGATGGAAGGTACAAATCCTTAACAGTAGTTTGTTACCGCATAACGACCGACTTCGTGAACCGAATTTCATGTTTCTTTTTTTGTTTGAAAGCTGGTGCTTCCCGTGTGGTCCCATTGTCACCAAATCAGGATCTGATGATTGGATCTTGGAGAAATCGAGGGCAACCCTCAAATTTTATAGGCCCACGCATCGTTTTTCGTAAATCTTATGAAGTAATTCAAGTACTTGCGTATGGTAATCATCATCTTATGTAGCTGAGCTGATGATGGAAGGTACAACTCCTTAACAGTAAGGAGTAGGCATCGACTGATTCATTGTTCGCATATCTCCGGAACTACACATCCGATTTAAATAATTCTTTTTTTTTGTGCTAGGTATCGTTCCACTTAGGGAATACTGAAAGTTTCATCAAAATCGGTTCAGTAGTTTTTGAGATAGGGAATTTTATTAGCTTATTGTGTACACGAGGGATGTTATTACCAGTGCTACGGATTATATTATATGTATTTGGCAAGAATTTGGGTTGAATATTTAAACTAAAAAGAGAAGAATAAAAAACTTTTTCAAAAAAAAATGTAACCGCCTTCAAAAAGAACCACAAAAAAGGGTAAGGGTAAATAATCTACAAAATAACTTTTATTTCGGAAGTCGGTGGCAAAAAATAAACAATGAAATAAAAAATAACAAAGCCGTCGTTGATTATTTTACCCTTTTTTGTGGTTCTTTTTGAAGGCGGTTACATTTTTTTTTTAAGTTTTTTGTTATCCTGGAAAAATACGTAGAAAAAAAAGCTTATTTTTCAGTTTTATTCATAGACGTTGTTCTGTAGAACCGCGAACACACGTTGCATTACCCGCAGTGGATTCAGCGCCGTAATATTTATAAGATTTCATTGTCAAGAGTTACTCAAAATGGAGAAATAAACCATCCACGCGAAGACCGACATCCGCGCGGACGGAGTCGCGGGCGGAAGCTAGTCCATAATAATATTAATACAAACCAAAAAATAAATTAATTTAATTACACAAAATCCAAACTAAATTAAAGTAATGCTCATAAAAATAAAATGTCTACATTTTATTTATCGTCTAGGAAATCTGACACAGAGTAATAACATTTTTGTATTAAATATGATGAAAGTTGTTTTTTAAAAATCCTTAAAGGTTGGTCCTTAATACTATTTGGTACCTTATTATAGACTATTGGCGCCATACCAAAAACACTTTTACTTAATAAAGATGTTTTATGACCACCAGTACACAAATCATATTTATATTGAGATCTGATTGTTGTACTTCTGTTTCTAGTGTCCTTTAAGATAGGGAATAAGTTACTATTGCTTTTGACAAAAATAGCAAGCTCTAGTATGTAAAGACAGGGAAAAGTTAGAAGTTTGTTATCAATAAAATAACTTTTACAGCTGTCTGTTACTTTTAAATTGAACATTGCTCTTAGGCAACGTTTTTGGGCTTTAAAAATTGTTTCACGTTCACAACAATTGCCCCAAAATATGAGACCAAAACTTAAAATTGACAACACTAATCCATGGTAAGCAACCAATATCGTTTTGATGTTTACTTTTTTGGAAAGACTATAAAGGACATATGCTGATGAACCTAATTTTTTGCAAATGGCTTCCGCTTGTGGTTTCCAAGTAAGTTGGCTATCAATTATAATTCCTAAAAATTTGGCTATACTTGCATTATCAATTTTTAGTCCATTATAATTCAAATTTAATTCTTCGGGGTGAATACGTTGATAAAAGTGCATAACTTGAGTCTTCTGTATATAAATTAATAAATTATTATTATTTAACCAATTGACTATTGTTTTTAAAACGTTATTTATATTTAAACGTTATTTTTATTCAAAAGTGCCTGTAATTGGCCTACTTGAAATAAATGATTTGATTTGATCTATCTATTTCGTATTGCTCTTTATTGACACAATTGATTATTGTTGTGCTGTCATCAGCAAATAATATCATAGGGTTAGGAATTTGACGTGGCAAATCGTTTATGTAGAGTAAGAAAAGTAACGGCCCGAGAACACTCCCCTGCGGTACGCCGAATTTGATGTACCTATAAGAAGATAGATATTTTATTTCTCGTTTAGACTTCATACAAATTCTAGAAATTTCTGTGACTTGCTTGCGATCGCTAAGATATGATTTTATTAAATCAAGAGCATTTCCACGGATGCCATAGGCATTTAGTTTCTTCAAGAGCTTTTCGTGATTAACATAGTCAAAAGCTTTTGACATGTCTGTGTATATTGCACAGACAGGTGTTTTATTATCTACATTTTTCATGACTGAGTTTAATAGGTCATATACAGCCATGTTAATATTTTTGTTCTTTCTAAATCCTTTCTGTTCGTCGCAAAGAATATTAAATTTTGTTAAAAAGTTATAAAGTGACTCATAGATCACTTTCTCCATTATTTTTGAAAATATCGGGACAAGAGCAATTGGTCTATAGTTTGCCATATTTTCTCTATCGTTCTTTTTGAAAAGTGGCTTAACTACGATGGTTTTAAGACCTTCAGGAAATATTCCACTAGTTATACTATTAATAATGATATGAGATAATGGAGCAGCTATGACACTGGATGCATATTTTATTACTTTTGTTGAGATACCGTCATAACCGAGGCTTTTTTTATTTTTTAGGTGTGAAATTATTCTCATTATGTCTTGCGGGACAACTGGGGACATAAATATTGAATGGTCGTTGTATTCTATAGGTATAATGTTATCTGTTGAAATTTTAGGTACTTCTGAAATCTGGTCGATAAAGAAATCGTTAAATGACTCGGCTGTTTCTTTGGGATCAGATATTAATTTATCATGTTTTTAGGGTTCCGTACGTCTGAATACAAAAACGGAACCCTTATAGGATCACTCGTGTGTCTGTCTCCGTCCGTCGCTTACAGTCAATTATCTCCGAATCTATTAGACCGATTAAGTTGAAATTTGGTACACATATCAATTCCTGTGACCCAAACACAGAGGTGTGACGTGAGCAAATGAAATCTGTATATGGGGGGTCATTTTTGGGGGGGAAGGGGAAAATTAAAAAAAAAAAATCTGAAAACTGCATCGTGTGGCATATCAAATGAAAGGTCTTGTTGAGAAGATCTTAAATGTATTTTTTTGTAATTTTAAAATAAATAGTTTCCAAGTTATTCAAGAAAATAGACGAAAATTGACCATTCCCCCCCCCCCCCCCTTATCTCCGAAACTACTGAACCTAAAATTTTGAAAAAAATACAGAAATTAGTTTTCTCCTTATAGATTATAGGAAAACCTATAAGAAGTCCATGATATTAAAATAACATGGTAAATCACTCAATATTGTGCGTACCAACTTACATTTTTTTTTTAATACGTCATAAATCGTAAACCGCAATTTATCTTTCAAAGTTACAACCAACTTTTATATAATGTTACTTGCTGCTACGGAACCCTTTAAAGGCGAGTCCGACTCGCACTTGGCCGGTTTTTTATTCGAGTGATGGGCTCACTTTGAGACTTGGTGTTGTTAATAATTTGCCAGGCCTTTTTAGACTTATTTTTAGAGTTGTTAATTAAGTAGTTATTTTGTGCTGACTGGGTCAATTTAATATTTTTTTTGAATCTTCGCGAGTAAGTATCAAATTTTATTTTATTTTCATCTGTTGGCTTTAAACGTTTTTGCCAGAGAAGATATCGCTGTCTTTTACTACACGTACGGATACCTTTTGAGATCCATTTAATTTTTTTGTGCGGTTTTATTGATATTGATTTGTAGGGGAAGCATAAGTTGTACAGTAGTTGAAATATCTCTAAAAAGTTATCATAAGCTTGATTGGGATCCTCAGTATTGTACACATTCGAAAATGATAAATTTAGGAGATAGCTTCTAAATTTTATGAGGTTTTCTTCGGATAAGTTACGCCTGCTGATACGCCAAGATTTTAATTGGCAAATTTTATTTACTTTTATCTTTAGTAACTGAGCCGTGTGATCCGATAAAGCGAAATCAAGTACTTCAAATTTACATTTTTGGTTTGTATTGTGGGCAAAATTGTCCAGGCAAGAAGCACTGCTGAGTCTTGTCGGTTGATTAATTACGAGTTTCAGGTTATAGGTTAACAGAAGACATTCAAAATCTAGTGTTATTTTATTCTTTTTTAATGTGTCAATGTTAAAATCTCCACAAACTATTATTTTTCTATCTTTTTTGTTACATAATATTTTAAATATAGCCTCTAATTTTTCATAAAAAGTGTTTAAGTTTGATAGATTTGAACTAACGAACATCGAATACTCTGTTCGTCAAACATGTTTGCGGCGATCCTTTTTGTACCTATGTTTTGTATGGACGGTGTTCGCAGAGCTTTAATAAATGTTACGAAATAAAACTGTTCTTATAGATCTTGGCGGGGTGCGGGCGGGGCGGCGGAGTGATTTTAAGCCTAAAAGTAATGTATTTTGATTTAGTTTTTTGTACAATACTGTTTCACACCTTCTAGGATCCGCTTTACAAAAAAACCTTTGTGAATCACTGCGAACACCAAAAATCTCTCCGCTACTTCACAATCGACCACTTTCAACGGCGCCGTCATGGCTATCAAGATAAAGTTCACGACTGTTGTGCGCGAACTCTATGTTCGCATTCGTGTTCGAATCGATGTCCTAACGCCCGTAAAATTATATCAACCGAATGATGTTTTGAAGAAGCGTTAAATATTCGTCAAATTTGGTACCTTACAAAATAATAAATAGGGGTCAAATATTTTTTGATAATCTATTTTTCGGACTATTTTTTTTTGTAAATTATCATATGTCGAATTGGGAATGTGGGCTCCGTAATCAGTTTCACATTGTTATAACGATCACATTATGATCGTTATTTAATTAGTATTTGGATCACTCACGGTGTTTGGTCTTGTTGGTCAACTGCTCGCAGCTGGAGGACGCGGCGGCGGTGGCGGCGGCCAGTAGCAGTGCCAGCGCGAAGAGCCGCATGGCAGCGGTGGCTGTGCTCCTCGCACGATTCATGGACTCGGACGCAGACACGTGACAACCAGCACGCTCCCGACGGTACTGCTACATGCCCGAGCACCTCCCGCGCACACTGCTTTTCCTTAAACAGTGTGTCCACGCGCGCAACTCCGCGCTGCGACACACGCGTTGCTCGAAGCTGCGACACGCACGTGACTCCACGATTTTACATTGCAGTCGATTTCACCAAACTCTTTTTAAATAGACATCGACGTTATACATTAACAGCGCTGTTATAATTATTATGTGTCCCATGGGGATAATCTGTATACACTCGCTTTCTTTACGGCACGACCACGCGTCACGTTTCACATTTTTATCTTACAAATGCTATAATAGCCAAGGTAACTAAATTTTCGGGCAGAGTTACAAATGAACAGTATTATTTTTCAAATTTCTATCAGTTTATTCTTGATATTCATAAATTACCGATGAGTTGACCGAAAATAATTTATGTCTATTTTTACACGACTGCCCAAAAAAAGGAGCTCTATGTTTTCAGGGTTTATGTGTGTATGTTTGTGAGTCTCTTTATTCCACATTAACTTCTGAATGCCTGAACAGATTTTGACGTGTTTGGTACCTCTAGAATCCTTTAATAATCATAGTTAACACAGGTCAGTGATAAATTTAAAATATTAATAGGGTGGCCATGAGTCAAGAATGAAAACCAATTTGATTAAAAAAAAAGTAATATTAACAATATCAGTACGCCATTTAATTTGGCAACCTGTTATCAAAATATCGTCATTACGAAGAGATGGCTATGTTATTTCTTGACCGGGTCTCGTATTTTGCGACCGATTTATGCGTGACTATTTTAATCCTAAGGATTAAGAATGACATATTTGACGAATGATTCGCGACTGTTAGAGCCTTTATTCGTAACATTGCAAAGTGATAAAACAGTATTGGTGCGATAAGGAAGTTTAGTAACATTTTCCTCGTCGATGTAGCATAAACAGTATATTTACAGGATATCCCCGAAATCGACGTCAAACAATCGAGGGCACACGGTTCAATATATTTTGTAAATCACAATGTTTGACAAATATTTTTTGTTAAACATTGAGATCTATGTATGTACGAGGCAGAGGCGTAGCTAGTTTGTGGGCGCAGCTACCGCCGTATCAGTCGTATCAATTTTACGTGGCCCCAAGTGTCAAAGGCCCCCGATGATTGGAATAAAAAAAAAACATAAAATGTTGCTCTTAAATTATTTTTACTTTTACTCATAACTTATTTTTCAGGATCTTTTCTACATTTATCTTATTTTATTGTACAAATACAT
Organism: Agrotis puta; assembly: GCA_943136025.2. NCBI lineage: Eukaryota > Metazoa > Arthropoda > Insecta > Lepidoptera > Noctuidae > Agrotis > Agrotis puta. The sequence goes on from OW964170.2 coordinate 117,574, forward strand.
AAATGCTCTTAAATGAAAACTTATCGCTCCAATTATCGAACTAACATAGCCCAATTTTCAAAAAGGTAATATGTAGTTGTCATAAAAATGACCAACATTCTCAAGTTTCTAGCTCCCTTCAAAATTCCCTCAATGACATCAGTAGGTAATAGCATTAATTACACGAGTCAGGATGCTATTATCTTTATTCTGTAAAACTTTTACACACATACACTTAGATTAGAATGGCCTGATACTACGGTAGTTCGACAAACGGATGTGTTATTCATGTCTATGTGACAAAACTTTTATGCGACGCTCTATACTTCGAATGCACGCTTGTGCGACACTCTGAAGTACGACTTTACTGTAGTGTGACATGAAGAAAGTTGTTTTATAGCCAATAGTAAAATTACGTTTTACTGACCAGGTCGAGGGAGCCTGGGGCTCGTAAAAACATCCTAAATAACTACTTTCTTTACCTGTCCTGCCCGAGTCGGGGTGCTCCAAGTCCCGAGCACGCTGCGCTTACTTTTGCATCCTGAGCTCTCCATGCCTTTTACAACCATACCTGTCGCACTACCGTAGTGTCGACCTACCTTCGCTAAATCGTTTGTCACACTAGCGTGAAGTCTTAACTTCAGTGTGTCGCACAAGCGTTAGAAACTTAGTGAGAAACAATACAGTTTTGTCGCACAATCATGAATCGCATATTCGAACTACCGTAGTACAGTCTTTACGTTTTTTAAGCTATTGCATAGCTTTTATCGCAGGTTCTGAGCGCGCCGACCGAATCAAGAATATCCGTAACGAAAATACCTAAAGACAAAAACTTACACTCGTCTAACGTTTCAGTTCGGGAGACTACGGCAAACAAAAAATATCCGTCATAAAGACAATTTACCTTTTCTTACTGATTTTAAACTAAACAGAAAAAAAAAACTAGAAATAAGCTACATTTGGAGGAGACCTTTACCCGAGATGGGGCTAAAACTTAAAAAAAAACTATTTTGTTCTATTGTTTAAACTACTCCTAACTTAATTGTATGCAATGTTTAATTTTGTTCTAAAATTGCATGTAAGTTATGGATGAAATAAAAGGCTTTATTATTATTTATTTCGTTTTTATTTTTTTCAAACATTTACTTACTTTTACAAGTAGTCCGCCGGCGTGGGAGCAGGGTCCAAGCTACCGGTGGTTAGGGTTCCAGAGACAGGAACCTTCTCACTATGCGAGCCTTATCAAGGAGTACTGCTTTCTGAATCTGGCCCTTGATCCAACTACCAGAAGAGAGCCTCGAGAAATGCTCGTCGAGGCTCTTGGCCATCAGGTCATTCGCCGTTACAACAATCAATCATTTATTTGCTTTAAACTTGGTATACAATGGTGTATACCAAACCTCTTCTCGCCAAAATCACAGCTTGAATCCTTCTGGGCATGCTTTCCAGATGTTTTTAATAACGTTTTGAGGAATACGTTCCCACTCTTCTGCAATGACTCTTTTTAGCTCCCTGATGTTTTGTGGAGCAGGTTGCACTGATCTTACCCGTCTCTTTAGAACATCCCAGACATGCTCAATTGGATTGAGGTCAGGACTTCGAGCTGGCCAATCTAAACGACGGATCCCAACTTCTTGCATGTACACTTCCACGTTGCCAGAACGGTGCGGGCGAGCATTGTCGTCCATTAAAATGGAATCTTCCCCAAGTACAGTCAATGTGGGTTATGCATATGGAATTAGGACTTCCATTATGTACCGGTGTGCTGTGTGCATTTAATGTTCCATTTTCTATGAAAACTAACTCCGTACGCTCCGTCGAATTAATTGCTGCCCAAAACATAACGGAGCCTCCACCATAAGGAGTGATTTCTTCGAAACACACTTCCACATAGCGTTCCCGTGGTCTTCGCAGCACTCACCGGCGTCGGTCCTCTCCATACAAAGAGATTCTAGCTTCATCAGAAAACAATACTTTATTCCAGTCCTCCAGAGTCCATGAAGCACAGTTCTGAGCAAACTGAAGTCGAGCAACACGGTGCTCACGGAGTAATTTACGCCTTACGCGAAATTAAAAAAACTACAAATCTTCAAACTGCACTTGTTACTTACTACGCATATGCACAAGCATGGCTCAGTAATGGGGTCATCTTGTGGGGTAACAGTACAGACTCACAAACCGTATTTGTCTTACAAAAAAAGTTAATCAGAATAATAACCAACATAGAACAAACAGACAGCTGTAAACCACACTTCCAAAAACATAAAATACTGTTTATATATTTTAGAACTATGTAAATTTCTTAGAAAACATCAAGAGTACTACACAACTTGCGAAGAGACACAAAAAAGATACACTTTTAGACATAACAAAAACAAAATAAATAAACCTCAATCACGAATCAAAATGCACTCTACTAGTCCTCTAATTATGTCCATTAAAATCAAGTAGTAAGCAAAACACACATATTTATAAAAAAACTGAAGCGATTACTAGAATCCAAAGCATATTACACAGTTAAGGAGTTTCTAGATGATAAAACAATTGGAAAATGAAATTATCTAAAACAAACCACTATAAAAAGAATTTAAAACGGAATACAGTAATTCAAATATAAATATGAATACACAAATAATTTTACCTACTTTATTAAAATAAAACATATAATTAATCTAATATAATATAATTTATCTAATTAATATAATTAAACTTCTACATAATTTAATATTTATTTATATATTGTAGCAAACACTTATAAGATTTTTTTTTTCATGATAATTATGCATTCTTATGCAATACAAAATAATTAAACTACTATTCAGCCCTCTTCCTCTCTCCTAATTTTTGCATGCCCGACAGGGTCCATATTGTATCTTAAACTTGTTTATACCATCTCTGTAACATATGGAATGCAATAAAAAATTGAGTATTGAGTAATTTAGGGCCCCGAGCTGGGCGGTAGCTCCTGATATTGGTAGCCAAAAGACTCCTCCTGACCGTCCACAAGCTAACTTCTACTCCTTTTACTTCTTCAAGGCTCTTCTTCAGGTCAACACTTGACGCCTTACGATTCCGCAACGCCTGACTCACCAAACAGCGGTCATCTCTTGGTTCTTTTCATCGTTTTCTTCCCGAACCGGGTCTTCTTTTGACCGAACCAGTCTCTTGATACCGTTGCCGAGTCCTCTGGACAGTTGAACGACTCACATTTACCCGCTGGGACACGTAAGTTTGCGAACAACCTTTTTCAAGTTGGGCTATAATTTTACCGGCCCTTATCGCTTTATCACTCATATCAAAAATTGGTAAGTATTTAATGTAAAAAGAAAGATTAAATTGTATAATTTGCAGAAAATATCCAAAAAGTTTTTAAATATCGTAATCAGTTAAAAATCGTTTCAGCAATTCGCGCCATTAGTAAAGCAATTTTAGAATAGTGCACAATAATCATTGTTTTTCTTTTATTTATTTCAAATTTTAAATTTGAAAAGTAAAGAATCATTCCAGGATGCTTCAAATCATTACGCAGGTCCTCACCGGACACGGAAGTTTCGGGAGGTTCCTGTGTCTGATAGGGAGGGAAGAAACGCCTGGGTGTCACCACTGCGAGGATCGTCCGGAGGACACGGTGGAGCATACGGTGCAGGACTGCCCCGCTTGGGCAGAGCACCGCCGTGTCCTCACGACGGCGATAGGCGGAGACCTCTCGCGCCCGGCATTGGTCGAGGCCATGCTGCGGGGCGAGACGGAGTGGGAAGCGGTCGCATCCCTCTGCGAAGCAGTCATGCTCGTGAAGGAGGAGGTGGGCCGCCTGAGGGAGAGGACAGCGTCCTCCCTCCACCCCAGCCGCAGTGGTAGACGCCCACGGCGTCGGACGTCGCAGGACGATCTCCGAATTTACCACGAAAAAAAAAAAAGGATGCTTCAAATAAAATGCCAATACATCGTCAAACTAATAAAACCTATTTCTTGTTCTTCTTCATTGAAGTAAAGAAAAAAATCTAAAGTTCCCGTTTTTTTGCAAGAATCAGAATCATTTATTTGGCAAAAGAGTGTAGTTGGTGTGAAATAGTCAGTATCTTAGTAATTGTTGTACCTTCTAGCTCTTGGGTCGACGGCGCGTCATGTTCCACGCGCGCCTCGTAGAGCTGTAAGCAAAAGAGACTAAACAAATAACCGTGGCCCCGAACGTAAAGGGCTATTGAAAGAAACCGTGGATTTTAGTCAGTACATGTCTGACAGTCCCTTCCGCCCTGTTCCTGTGTTGGTAGGAGGAATCACAACAAAAAAAAATCAAAATCAAAGCATTTATTTCAAGTAGGCCAGTTACAGGCACTTTTGAATTGTCAAAGACAAATAAAATATAATTAAACATTACAAAATTATGGTGCTACAGTACCAGTCACAAGACATAAAAACTGTGACAGTACCGTAGATTCCAAGGAGTAGATCTCTATGGATAAGAACGGGCAAGAAACTCCATGGACACTCTTTTTAGATCGCCAAAATTATTACAGAACCTTTGTTACATCATTCATTTTGAGATGGTACATTATGTGAGAACGATGTAGCAAGTTAAAAGTGACCATAGTAAAAATTAAAACAAAGACAATTCACAAATAAAATGATTAATAACTAAAATAAACCGTGGCAGCTAAGATATGACCAGTCCCAACTGACAGCGCCCGTTCACGAACATGAAACATGTATCAGCACCATTCAGCTCAACCATTTAGAAGGGAGCTAAATGATCCGACCACGCGCCACCATCAGCGAGACATTTGAGTGAGCATGACACACTTTCAACTGCCAGGGTCATTCGAGTCAACAAGAGATGTAGGTGCCCAGTGAATCACAGCTCTGAAGTACATAGCACTCACACAATGTCGGGTATGAAACTATATAATACAAGGAAGATTGAATCTATACAATGCAAATACGGTCGTACAATCTTCAGCAGCTCCAACAATGGTATTAAGTATATTTCAATTTATTTATACATTCACTGTCTCATGGAGCAGGACCAGCATGGTGCCAAGCATTATTATCAGCGATATAGTCGCTCAGTTTGTAATACGCCTGCTTACACAGTGTGTGTTTAATGCATGTTTTGAATTTCGTTTCATTCAGTTCAAGAACGTTTTGTGGTAGCTTATTATAGCATTTTAAACAGTACCCCATGAAAGAAGAGTCTACTTTAGCGAGTCTGAAGCCCGGCTGAACTAATTGGTCCCTATTTCTAGTATGATAATTATGTCTGTCAGCTCTTTTTTTGAAAAGATGCAGATTTTTCCCGACGTACATTATGTTTTCATAGATATATTGACAAGGTACCGTCATGATGTTAATTTCCTTAAACAGTTCTCTTAGAGAATCGCGCCTACGGAGATAATATATGGCTCGGATTGCTCTCTTTTGGAGAATAAAGATAGATCGACGAATTCTAGTATCTCTTCATTCAACACTATGCCATAATTACTATTTTTAAAATTTGGTAAGGCAAATCTAATGCATTTAGTCTTGTTTCCATTTAATACTAAATTGTTTGCTGTGAACCAACTATGGATCTGATGCAAAGCATGATTGACGTCGTCTAGATTCTGGGCTCGCCTATTTATTTAAAAAATTAGGGAAGTGTCATCAGCAAATAACACCATATTGTGTAGTTGGTTCTTAAGTTAATATGGTAGATCATTGATATATATACAAGAAAGAGGAAAGGACACAATATTGAGCCTTGTGGAACTCCCATTTTAATTTACACCATTTATTTGAACTTATTGTTGCCTATCACACAAATAAGATTTTACCAAACTAAGTGCAAGTTTACCTAGTCCGTAATGTTCAAGTTTCAAAAATATCGTGATTAACACAATCAAATGCTTTGGAGAGGTCACAAAAAAATCCTATGGCGTCTTGGGTTTCCTCACACGCAGTAAATATTTGCTTTAATAAGGTGACCGGTGACCGCGGGAGTGCCGCAAGTAGCTGCATTTCCCCGGCCTGTTACTCACGTTACAGCGACGGCATCCCCACCACCGCCGACGCCATGCTCGCGCTGTATGCGGACGACGCCGCGTTCTTACATTACTACTTCAATGAACGCGAAGTACGCGGTCGTCAGAATGCAGCGCGCGCTTGATCTGCTTCCCGACTGGCTGTCGAAGTGGCGGCTGTCGGTTAACGTGGGTCACAGGCCATCATCACCGGGAACGCGCCCCCCCCACCACCTGTGCAGCTTTTATCCCCTACCCAGCTCGTAACATTTGGTGTCAGTTGCCAATTTTACCAAAGGATGACACGGTCGGTATTCGTACCAGGAGTCAACGACAGCAAGACATGGACCAGAGGCGGTTTGGAGGTTCCCCGATACAGACGCCACGATGGGTGGTGCTCAGCCTACGATGGAACCCGCCGCTGGTCCATCTGCAGTCTCTTCAGCACCAGCGGTTCCAAACCTGTCTGCGCTTATGACGCTGCTGTAGGAGCAGGCCCGCCGCCAAGAAGAACAAGCCCGCCGCCAAGAAACTACTAATGTGTTTTGTAAATAAGTAGTTATTTTGTATAATTACCAAACTGACTATTCAAAGTGATAAATGACTTGTATTATATGACTATAGTAATGTAAGCAAATAAATAAACATAAATTTTATTTTATTTAAAAAAATATATATTTACAATCATTAAATTAAGTTAGTTACAATATAATTCTTATTTAAGATATACCTGCATTTTGACTAGAATAGTGTTGGAATGATTTACAATAAGTAAGCGCCTCTTGAAGACGCCTTTCAGTTCAAAGTGAGTGCTGCGCCAGGGAGCGTGGCTAGGTAGCAGACGCACGCGCCCGGGCGCGGCCGTGTCACGGCAGGAAGGCGTCCGTGTCTTGCGGCGGCGCGTCGCTCAGGTACGTGGTGTCGGTAGCGGCGGAGGCGGGCGCGGCCCACGACACCCAGCGCGCCTGTGGGCCATAAAGTAAAATCTCATTTTTTAATAATATTTCACAAACAGACCCCTTAATCGAAAAATTGTTCCCACAAACCCTCCATGTTATTTTTCATTACTCATACTCTGAAAGTACGTCATTACATGCCTAATGAGCGATTTGAAAGTTATCCATTGCAGGCGTAGCCCTGCAATGAGGAAAATCGCTTTCAAAATCAAAATCATCAAAATCAAAATCAAATAATTTATTTCAAGTAGGCCATTTACAGGCACTTTTGAATTGTCAAGAGACAAAAGTAAAATAAAATAGTTTAAAAATAGTTACGGTGCTACAGTCCCAGTCACAAGACATAAAAACTTGTGAAAGTACTGTAGATGCCCATTCCAAAGCGTAGATCTCTATGGAGAAGAACGGGCAAGAAACTCCATGGACACTCTTTTTCAATCGCCAAAATTATAACAGAACCTTTGTTACATCATTCATCTTGAGATGGTACATTATGTGAGAACGATGTAGCAAGTAAAGTGTCCATAGGAAATTCATATAAAAAAGACAATTCAATAAAATTATAAATAATTAAAATAAACCGCGGCTGTTAAGAGATGACCAGTCACGACTGACAGCGCCCGTTCACGAACATGACACATGCATCAGCATCACTCAGCTCAACCATTTTGAAGGGAACTAAGTGATCCGACACACGCGCCACCATCAGCGAGACATTTGAGTGAGCATGACATAATCTCAACTGCCAGGGTCATTCAAGTCATTAAAAGACGTGGGTATCTACTCATTGAAAGCTATAAAGTACACGGTACTCACATAATGCTTCCGGTGAAACTATATAATACTAGAAAGATTGACTCTATACAACGCAACTAAAGTTTACAATCTTCATCAGCTCCGACAATAGTACTAAATGATACCCTACGACTGTCGTAATAAAGATAAAAGACACACACAGAAAAAGAACGAATTAAAACTCATGTAAAATACAATAATAATACAGAGTTGTATGAGAGGTGTATGCTGTTGAGTCCTATAACCATGTCAGCTAGCTAATTATGTTAAAAGAACATGAACAATGTCTTGTGTTCAACACAGCGACCAACTATGCTTATCATCTAAATAATCTCTTACAGAATAATATGCTTTGGCACAGAGATTAGCTTTTACTTTTGCTTTAAAAACGTTTAACGGCAAATCTAGAAAAGAGGATGGTAACTTGTTATAAAAGGTTATACCAACCCCAACGAATGAATTATGCACCTTGTGAAGCCGATGAAAGGGAGCACGTAGTTTGTGCTTATTCCTTGTGTTAAAGTTGTGGATATCACTGTTTTTACTATACAGGTGTATGTTTTGCCTGATATATAAAATGTTGGCGAATATGTACTGTGAAGCCACTGTTAGAATACCAATCTCTTTAAAGAAATCTTTTAGAGAATCTCGTGCACCTAGTTGGTAAATAGCACGAACCGCTCGTTTCTGGAGTACAAATATATTTTGGATATCAGCGGCTTTACCCCACAGCAGAATACCGTAGGACATAACGCTGTGAAAATAACTAAAATAGACTAATCTAGCTGTGTCAACATCAGTGTACTGTCTAACTTTTCTAACAGCGTAGGCGGCCGAACTAAGCCTACCTGCTAAGCTTGATATATGTTGACCCCATTGTAATTTTGAATCCACTGTTATACCCAGAAACACAGCTGAATCAACAGTTTCAAGCTCCACATTACCAAGGACAATGCTGGGACCCAGGTTTCTGACATTGGGCAAAGTGAACTTTATGCATTTAGTCTTCTTGGCATTAAGAACAAGGTTATTTGTTGTGAACCAATCTGTGACCTTTGATAGTGCGTTGTTCACGTCGTCAAACACTTGTCTATTCCTATCTACTTTAAAGATTAGCGAAGTATCGTCTGCAAACAGTACTACATCGCAGATGTTCTTCAAATAGTATGGTAGATCGTTAATATAAACCAGGAATAAAAACGGACCCAGAATTGAGCCTTGAGGTACACCTAGCTGAACAGGTAACCTAGAAGATTTCACGCCACCAACATCGACACATTGAAATCTATTATGCAAATATGACTCAATTACATTAAGGGCTTCATTCTGAACACCGTAATGACTAAGTTTACGCAATAGTGTATCGTGGTGTACGCAATCAAAGGCTTTAGAGAGATCACAGAAAACACCAATTGCATTTCGCGACTTCTCCCATGCGTCAAATATGTGTTTCAACAAAGCAACACCCGCATCCGTAGTCGAACGGCCTTTTGTGAACCCGTATTGAGACCCGTATTGAACCCGTACTTTCAACTGAGAGCTGCCAAACATAAGAAAAAAAAGCTAGTTCTATTTTGACATTTCTATTGAACCATATTGTAACTTTATATACAGCCACTAAATTACAGTGCAATAAAAATTTACTTACAATTGAGTATTAAGAATATTTATTGTGACTTTTATTTAATTCAGTTTCAACTATTTCTTTAAATTATTAAAAAAAAAATTATTTATTTATTTATAAATTAACATTTATATTCTGCCAAACTGCAGTACAGTTTGTCGGCAGAGTTCTCGTGGATACAATTTGTCTTATCCAAGTAAGTACTTATTGTGTAATTTTATTGTACATAGACGCAAAGACATAGATTGCGGCAAAGTCTTTGCCGTTTTTTTTTTAATGATGAGCATGAAAAATACTGGCTGTATAGCTAGACGACCACAGGCCAAAAATTAAAAAAAAAACCTGAAAGTGACAATTCGATCAACACAATTTTTTTCTTTATCTGTTATTTTATGTTCTTGTTTTTATTTTCCTCTTTACTTTCCTTTCCTTGTATTCGTAATCAAAAGCGGAGTGTTTACCTCGGTTAAATTACTTATTTAGCCCCTCGAACTATTTGCGCTCTCACTATGTTACGGGCGCCAAACCCCGTCTCGGCACTTAAATAAGCAACTTTCACCCCTTGGATAACAATGTACTATGATTGGCACTAAAACTTAAAACATGAGATACCTACCCTAAAAAGTTTGGCGCCCATAACGTAGTGAAGATGCTTATAGTTCGAGGGACTAAATAAGTCTGACTAAATAAGCACCCTCACTATATTACGGTCGCCAAAACCCGTCTCGGGACTGAATAAGTAACTTTCACCCCTTGGATAACAATTTACTATTACAAGATTTTTTACTTGGCGTAATTAATCTGAGGCCCTATCTCGTGATAAGTCCTCTGTATCGATTTGTTTGAACCTACTTGACCGATTAAGTTGAAAGTTAGTTATTTAAACATAACAATTCCTGCGAGCGTTGCATGACCACCGTAGAAACGAGTTTTATCGACGGGAGAATCGAGAAAATGACAGATTGAAGAAAGATCTCTATTGTCCTAAGCCTTGCTCAACCTCGGCCACGCCGCAATCGCGGCAGTAAGAACCCTGTTTGAGGAGTGACTGGATAGGCGTCACGGCGTCCTGACCTTCCGCTTGATGCAGGTCCTGACCGGACACGGATGTTTCGGAAGGTACCTGTGTCTGATGAGGAAGGAAGAAACGTCTGGGTGTCACCACTGCGAGGATCGCCCGGAGGACACAGTGGAGCATAAGGTGCAGAACTGCCCCGCTTGGGCAAAGCACCGCCGTGTCCTCACGACGGTGCCAGCAGAAAAAATACCAGCTACGTGGTGTTATATTATAAACCAGGCGCCGAATAGTTCTGAAATGCACCGTTGTAGAAAGTATTTCGAAAAACAGTGGTTCCCCAAAATGTTTGCCACGTTGTTGAGTTGTGCTTTCCAACGCCATCGAACAACGAATGCTTTGGAAGGTTGGCACCGACGCGTTTATACAAGACGTATACCAAGAAAACCAAGTCTGTACATGTTTGTCTTTCCGGAGTGGGTTTTATTATATAACAATAATGGATATCCCGTGACGTTGTCCGCATGGATCCATTTTAGTTCATTGATCAAAATAAAATGGTCGTACATAAAAGAATCGTACAACTCGGACCAGTTATCGGTGTACATGTGCATACAGAAAAAAAGAAACAAACCGACCGAATTGAGAACCTCCTACTTTTTGAAGTCGGTTAAAAAGGTTTAAATTAATACAATTTTTGTTTTCCCATTGACACTAGAATTTTATCCAATAGGGATAGGTCATTTTGTCCAAACATGCTGATTAGAGTAACTTTTTTTTAACTTGAGTATTATACACTAGCTTATGACCGTTAAGTTCAGTGATTATCTCTCGGGAACGACAATCCGGGATACGTTTTTTTTAAACGCAACATTGCAAGAAGATTTATTATTATTTTTGAATAAAACTGTTATGAAGTCAATAACTGGTGGGGGGTCAGAAATTGGGTGCTTTACTCTATGTGTTATATATGAGTGCTAGCCTCGGTACCTCAGCGCGGTCGCGCGCCTCGCGCCACACGTCGGCGTCGGCGTCGTGCGCGTCCAGCGGCAGCGCGTCCAGCGGCACGTCCAGGCACGGCGCCAGCAGGCGCGGGCTGTCGGCCAGGAACGCCGCCACCTCGGCCGCGCCCGGCCGCGCCGCGCGCTCCTGCTGCCAGCACGACTTGATCAGCCCCACACTAACGATTGACATAGTTTCATTCATTAAACTGCGTCGTCAACAGCTTTTTCAGTATAGTGCAGTAGAAAAAAGAAAAACTTACAGTTGCGGTTTCAAGCCCGGCGGCAGCTCTAGCGTGTAGCCAGCCTTGACTCGAGCGAGAACCTCCGCGTTGCTCAGACCCTGGAAGGGCAGCGAGCCAAAAGTCACAATCTCGTACAGCAGCACGCCGAACGACCAGACGTCGGAAGCGGGCGAGAATACGCCCAGCGCTAGGCTTTCGGGAGCCATCCAGCGAACCGGCAGCATACCCTTGCGACTGAAGCGGTAGTAATCGTTTTCGAACACTAGACGTGTCATGCCGAAGTCGGCCAGCTTGACCACGCGGTGCGCACTCACTAGGCAGTTGCGTGCCGCTACATCGCGGTGCACGTAGCGCAGCTGTGCTAAGTACGACAGCGCGCGTGCCGCGTCCAGCGCCATGCCCGTCAGCCGTGCCGCCGACACTTCTTCCCCACCGCCCGTACCGCCCGCGCCCGCTGCCAGGTGACGCCGCGCCAACAGGTAGTTCTTCAGGTCACCGTACAGCATGAACTCCATCACCGTGCACACCGGCTCCGTTTTCGTCACTACGCCCAGTAGTCGTACTACGTTCTTGTGATCGAAGCGCTTCATTGCTTCCGCTTCGGACAAGAAGTCGAGCTTCTCCTCCGTGGAGGCGCCAGCCTTCAGCGTCTTCACGGCCACGGCAGACCAGCCGCGGTCCTCGGCCAGCAGTGCGTGCCCGCCGTACACTGTGCCGAATGCGCCGGTGCCGAGCTTGCGGTTGATGACTACGCGCTCGCGCGGGATCTCCCATCGGTCAAGGCCACCAGGTTTGGGGCCCAGGCGCGTGAGGCCAAGCGCAGCCAGCCGCGCGCGGTACTTTCGCTCGGCGCGCCGTTTGCAGTGCCACGCCGCGCCCGCCACCGCCGCCAGCAGAAGCGCCAGCAGCAGCGCTCCTAGCGCCACGAAGGCAGTGCGGCAGTCGCTGTGAAGCACATCCGCCAGTGCCTGCAGCGAGCAACGCTCGGCGCCGTCGTCGGGCGCGCGCCCATCCGCCGTGAACCATTGCAGCGCGTGCGGCCCGGCCGCGTACCCGGCGCCCTCGCTCCACGTGCCTACGCGCCGCCGCGTGCCGTTGATCCACTGCAGCAGCACTAGCGGCGCCACTCGCGCGCGCGCTCCTCCTCCTGCGCCTCCCGCACCGCCGCTCCACTCGAACGCCCCCGTTAACCCACTGTAGTTCACCGTAGTTACATCTTCGATTAGAACTCTGTATTAAAAAATAAAAATAAATCTTTATGTAGAAACTCATTCATTGACCGCACGATTTTTTTTAAACCGTTCAAGTTAAAAGTTTCTTTGCCTACTCTTATTTTTAGTTTCTGATTTGATTTCTGACTGGACATACCTACCTACTAGATAAGCTTAAACTTGCGGAGGTCATTATTGACAGTTAATAAGTTCCATTGTTCACCATCTCCATCATCCATAAACAAATATTTATAATAGCCCTCCTCCAAATTTTTATGTTGTTATGCCCGACAGGGCCCACAATGCTCCAAAACTATTGTATGTATCTTTATGTACCTACCACCTAAGTTCACATTGTGGAATGCAATAAACGAATTGAGTATTGAGTATCTTTAAACCCTCATCAACATGTGTTATAAGTACGGGACTTGATGGATAGTGGGGTCTAAACACCCCGCCATCCTCTTTTAACCTAACCTGTCCCAGTCGTGGTGCCCAAAGTCCGGAGCTCACTTCGCTCGCTCTTCAAAGAGCAGTCCGACAGTTAATAAAACAATCGTTCAGTCGACTTTCCATTAATCAAATATATAATGACTCTCGTAGTTACGGTTGGTTACGGACCGTTTGTTGACATCCTTGCACCATCTCATCTTCCTGGCACCGTGTGTGCTGTGCTGGTGCCGGAAACAGCGTAAATACAATGGCTTGACTAATAGCTATGTAGTATTGAGCCGTTTGGGGTTGAAAAACTAAGGCCATGAGCAAAATTGATGTGCCGTAAAGACTTTCGAATGGAGACTAAGCACCGGCAAGCACAGCGCGAGACGTCCACCCGCAAGGTGGTCAGACAATCTGATGAAGACCGTAGGATTGCGCTAGATGCAAACTGCTTCTAACCTGTCCTGTCTATTGGAAATATATAGAGGAGGCTTAAGTTCAGCAGTGGATGTCCTACGGCTGATATGATGATGATGGTGGTAGGTAGGTATCAAAGCAACATCTACACTAATATACTCGTAACAAAGCTCAAGAGTTTGTTTGGTTGATCTCAGCAACTTCGGGTTCAAATTGAAAAATTATATTTGTTTTAGATAGTCCACTTATCGAGGAAGGCTAGGCTATATAACATCAAGCTACGACCAATGGGAGCCGAGCACAATGTGAAACCAAGGGGAACAGCTAATTAACAAGATAATAAAGATAAAACTAAGAAAGATTTGAAACAATAGAACAGATATAACATAGTTAAGCTAAATAATTTAGAATTCAATCCTGTTAAACGTGACAAGAATTTGGCTCACCTTGCGATGCCTTTGTGGTGAAGATTATCTAGAGCGGCAGGATGAGCGTGCAGCTGACGGCGCAGGGCAGCGTCCCACATACGCAGAGCGTCGTACAGCAACGCCGCGTAAGCGGGCGTGTGCACGCAGTCGCCGGGCGCGCAGGCGCCGCGCTGCAGGCAGCAGTGGCGGCGCCAGCGCGCGGACCAGCGCGCGTGCTGCGGAGCGGCGGCGGCGCGCTGCTCCCAGTCGGCCAGCCAGGCCGGCGCCACGCTCAGGTGGCCGGCGGCCGTCTCGTCCAGCTGCTGCTGAGAGCAGTTGTGCGCGTCGGCGGCGTCGCGGCGCAGCCAGGCGGGCGGAAGCGCGGCCGGCAGCAGCCACACGGCGCCGGCGCGCGGCTGTAGACCCTCGCCTGCGCCGGCGCACAGCGCGGCGCGCACAACTCGTGCGTCCTCGGCGCACACGTACAGGATGCGCCCGTTGGCCGCTGCAGCACGCCGTGCCCACTGCAATCGGGTGATTTAGGCTATTACAGATACTAATGCTCAGCTAAGTTTTGCATAAACCAAGTATACATCACACAATCCACAACATATCTATGAATTATTTATATAAATAGCTCGCAACATAATTATAATATGTGTTTTTTTTTATTAAAGTTCATAAGAAGTTGAAATACTAGTATTATTTTATTGTGCTTGGGTGGCTTACAGCTAACAATACAAAAGTAAATAATGCCACATGGCACAATCTTCGAGAACCAAATCGTTATCTATTTATATAAAAGAACAGGGTTTTTTTATTAAGACTCGACTACAGCCGAAACTGCTAAAAGCAGAAACTTGAATTTTGGACAGCAGTTGCAGTTTACCATGTAGGGGTGCAATAAGACGGGATTTTGCGAAAATCCTCTTCTAAGGGGGTGAAATGGTTTGTATGAAAGATCTTATTCCATGGGTTTATAAATTTGAAACTTGCCACGAATAAGAACACAAGTAAATAAAAAAGATTGGCGCTATTAGTTTTTTAAAACTACCCTCCATTGGTTGGTCGCGGGACTGTACGAATTACCGTGACCCCGGAACGTAAAGGAACACCAAAGGACACCGTAGATTTTAGTCAGTACAAGTCTGACTGTATCGTATCAGGGCACCAGAGAAAGGAACCTTATGGTGGCCCTTGAGTTGTGATGGCCTAAGAAAGTAGAAAAAAAAAAAGAAAAACCTTGCCCCACACTAGGAATTCTCTCTTTCTCCTGTGTCGTGGGAGCGTTTACAAACATAGAACATCACATAAACAAACACCCAGACCCGGAACAACTACTTGTAAGTCATACAAATATTTGTTTCGTCCGGGAATCGAACCCGTGACACGCTGCGCAGCAGTCCAATCAGCCACTACACTAACCGTGTCGTCGAATTGCTTATTCTGCGAATGCTTAATTTGCCTATGAGTTAATCCGGAACTGGGCCTCGGTATCAAGTTACTTCAGCTTAATTTTTTTTTTAATAAGCCATACCCACTAAAATAAAAAGCCAAAAGTATTTTATTTTTGCGGATTATACATAGATTTGAGTAAAAAATAAGTTAAAAACAACTCAAACCCGATTACGAAAACATCGCGCACTGAAAAGTATTTTTCGTAGTCGGGTTTTAGTTATTTTTAACTTATTTACATTTACACTATTTTGGGGTTATATTATTTGAAGAAAGTATTATAATTTATGTTATATGTATAGTTTTTGAGTAGTGAATTTAAGATTTATCATTTGATACCCATGTTAACACTGTGAGAAACAGAAAATTATCTAGTAAAAGCTATAGAATGTAGGTATTATATTTCAAATTTGCTCATCAAGCCCTTTAATTTGATACCTATTCATTAAAAAAAAAATTCGGTTATAACTTTACATCCCCTAGAGGGCGCCATATTGGATTTGATGACAAGTCACTTACCCTATAACCAGTGGACAACTGAGACTAACGACACCTCATTTGTCATTTAATGATGAGTAGCAAACATACATACATACAAACATTCCGGTCGAAATCATAACTCTGCTATTGGCTTTGTCGTAGTCGGGTAAAAAGAGAACATAAAACGAACATAATATTAAACCTCAACCTCATCATCTCACCATAGTTAACTTTCAGACGGTTATTATAAAACATAACTAAGATTAACAATATTCGAACCTGTGACACTTTATCCAGATCGACGTCCTCGGTGTCGGCCGGCAGCTCGACGTGCAATATGACGTCGGCGCCCAGCTCGGCCACGTCGAGCGCGGCGCGTGTGGCCAGCTCGCTGAGCACGGCCAGGCGGCGCCAGCGCAGGCTCGCTGCCAGCGCCGCCCACGCTCCCGAGTACTGCCGCGCGTCGCCCGCCATCAGCACGGTGTAGGCGGCGGCGGGCGCGGGCGGCGGCGCCTGCGGCGTGTATCCCAGCACCGGCATCGTTAGGGTGGGGCTCTGGCGCGCCACGTCCGCGAAGGCGGCGCCGCACGCTGGGCCCGCCACACCAGACAGCGCGCCGAACTCCGCGCCCAGTGCGTCCGTAAGATACTTGAAAGCCAGGGTGGACGCACACTGGTCGTCCAGCAGCTCCACCTTGAAGCTTATGCTTTGGCTGCGGGAGGAGTCCTCCTCGGCAAGCACGGCGGCGGCGCGCAGGGCGGCCGCATCGAAGGCCTGACGCCGCGTGCCCTGCGGTACCATGACGGCAGTTCGCACCTCACTCAGCGGTCGCGTCCACTTCGGGTGCTGCGACAGCGTTTCTCCGACGGAGCCAGATATACGATATTGACGGATGAGATCTCGTAACTCGTTTTCTGTAAGTTCGAGTCGACCCATAATACTTACCACGCTGGGCGAATGCAACTCGCGCTCGTTTACAACTTTTGCAAGGCGATAGGGGTCAAAAACACAATCTTGTGCAGTTGTGTCGCAGGGTGGCGGCGCTAGCGGGGTGAATCTCAGACGCGCCAGTGCGAGGCGGTCGGCGGTTCGCGAGCACAGCAGCAGCGGGCGCGTCAGTCTCGAACCCACCGCTAGTAGGTGCGCGCCCAGGGCGACGATGATCGTGTATAACTTGTTAGCACGCACCACGTCGAACAGGACGCGCGCCTCGATCTCGTCATCGGTCACCAACGTCGAGCATTTTGACTTACTCATCGAGCACCACTCGGGAGTGAAATTAAAGCTTGAGCAGTTTGACGCAAAACACAGGGACCTGTGAACATCATAATTATATTTTTTAAATATTTATTTGCCTGCGTCGCGTATTGTAAAGCTTGTCTGTGGAAAACAATTCGAGTGCGAGAAGGATTTAAACCTGCGACCTTCCGCTTCAGTATACCAGACGCTAACTTGCTAACCGAGCTATAGCGGTCTTGCTCACTAGGGTCGAATTCTTTAACATGCGTCTTATATATCGTTGTGGTCTTACGGTGACGATGCGCGATCTATTACAGAGTTCATCCAAATTCTTTTAGTCGTTTTTGCATGAAATAATAGCAAATATTCACATTAATCTGGATCTGCACGAACTTTTACATTTTTGATAGCCGACGTTATAAATGGCGCGCACGTCCAACCACCATTTTGCTGTGAGCTCGATACGATACATACCCGAAGGAGTCCGTATCATCCGCAGCCCGCAGAGCGGAGACGATATCGTTATAGGGCACTCGGTACTTCTCCGCCATCGCCTCGTCGGCAAAGTCAAGCAGAGACCGTGGGGACGGCGGAATCTCCGGAGACTGGACATGGCACGAGAGGCGCGCGGCTGGCGACACGTCCCCCAGCTCCGAGAGACCGGCGTCACGCAGACGCAGTGCGGGTAGGGGTCGCGCGGCTGGCACGGGCAGCATCGCTACGTGCGCGCGCGCCAATACGAGTGCGCGCAGCACTTCGTGGCTGCATGCAGCGGCGGCGGGCTCGGCGCAAGCAGCGGGCGCGGGCACGGAGACTGCGCGCAAGCCGCGTGCTGCTAGCGCCGTTACGGCCAGCGCTCCCAGTGCGGCGGCGGCGTCGGGAGCGCCCAGCGTCACCGTCATCACGATCACGGTCTGCGCAGCCTCATCCTCGGGGGCGGCATTGTTGCTCGCTTCCTGCTGAGCGAGTGCACACGCGACCAGCACGCCGCACACGACTGCTTGCCACCACCTGTTAAATACGAATAGAAATTCGTTATGTTTAACTTCGGATCGGTGACGGGCAAATGAACGCAACTGTTACCAAAAAAGTTCTCAAAAAGTTTAAAAAGTTATTGTTAACAAAAAACTAGTGGGCAACTAGTGTTACCTGTGTCGTGGCATGTGTGTGCGGGGGTGAGGACGGTGGCACGCAGGGTGCAGGGGCCACTCACAGTCTGCGTCTGCAACCATCGATAAGCGTTATGGTCCAAAATCCAATGAACGAGATGTTTTTCATGCATGCAACTTGGTACAGGCAAGAACGATTTGCTATTTAAATAAACGGTCCTGCTGGCTTTGACAGATCAGAAACATCATGCTGTAACGAGTTCCGTAGTCGAATGGAATAAAACGGAACCCTTATAGATTCGTCATGTCTGTTTGTTTGTCTGCCAGTCTGTATTATGTAACAGATACATTATTCTTAAAAATGTTAGGATTCATTATCGAAAAAAGATAGATGTATTCTGTGAACCGCTTTACGATTTTTAAAAGGGGGCTCTTTCCATACATATTGAATTATTTGTTGTCAGGTAACTAAGAGTGTCCTTTTTTTTAGCGTTGTAAAATCAACGAATGAGTCCTCCCACCCAGGGCAGAGCGGGAAGGAATGTCAGATTGACATTCCTGACGGTGTCCCAATAGCCCTTTACGTTCCGGGGTTACGGTAATTCGTGAGTCCCGCGACCCCGGGAGACTAATAGTGAAATTTAAGTAATTCATGAATAAATAATAATAAACTTTACAGTAGGTTTTATTTGAGCAGTTTTAGCTTATTGTGTACATGGGGGATGTTATAACCGGTGCTACAGATATTAAGGTGCTACAGATATAACAGCCCCAGGGAGCTTCTACTTACGACTTTACATCCCCTAGAGGGCGCCCTATTGGATTTGACACGTCACCTACCCTATAACCAGCGGACAACTGAGATGCTTCTAACGACACCTCATTTGTAACGTAATGATTATTAGTTTAGAAGTTATGAGGGAACAGCTAAACATACATACTTACCGGTCAAAACCATAACCCTCCTTTTGGCTTTGCCGTAGTTGGGTAATGAAGTTTAAATGAATAGTAATAATAGTTAAGTTTTTAAAATAAAGCAATAATTTTAGACACAGTTGAATTTAAGAAATGTTTATATGTATTTCTATTATTCCAAATGTTTTTATTTAAAATATTTCAGACATAAATAAAAATTATTTTCAAATTACCTGAGAAGTCCTGATTTTATGGTTGTCCAACCATAAAATCAGGACATCCATCAAAATCAGGATGTCCATCACTAATCTCACCATTTTTTTTCTCGCATCTCACATAAATGCAATGATATTATAAGTAAAAAAGGTGTAGATGCGTTACAAGCGCTCAGCAAGTGACGCGCTCAAATGTGGCTAATTGGCAAACCTTGACCAATGTGTGACGTTACCGGCGTCAACGGGTGCACTTTACGTAAACCGAGTGAATCAAAAGTAAAACTGACTCAAATTCGTCGTGTGTAAAGAGATATTGTAACAATTATACAAGCATAGACTTCTAAAAGTCAAGGAATTGCATATCATTCGTAAATATAGTATTTTTTATTTATCTTAATAATTTCACAAATAAAACATTACGTTTCTAAAATATGGCACCGTAAAACAAAAAGTGCGACAACAACTTCTCTATCAACAAGTGCAATAGAGATACTTGACAGAGTAAAATTATACGTACTTACCTACGAAACAGAAAGTCAGTTGACTAACAGTGCAAATGGTGCGACATTATTTATACCTACTTATATGTAGATTTTTATTTATGTTATGACTAGCTTTTGTTCGCGGTCGCGGGACTTACGAATTACCGTGACGCCGGAACGTAAAGGGCTATTGAAGGATACCGTGGATTTTAGTCAGTACGAGTCTGACAGTCCCTTCCGCTCTGCCCTGGGTGGGAGGACTCATTTGATGATTTTATCACGATAAAAAAAAGAAAAGGTGTATCCGGTGGGTGGCAGTTTTTATTAACCTAATTTCAATGCATTTTTATTACATAATACTTTTACTATATTTATGAACTCATGAGTGAATCGCATTTTTAGGCATAATGACTTATGCCCGGTGTAAGGTAATTTCATTTCTGGTTAATTTATTCTACACAAATTCTACATCGTTTCTGGTCCATTAAACGACGCACTGTCGCGAATTATATTTGTCTCTACCTACCTTTTAATAGTTTTTATTAGTTGCATAGGCACAAATACCGGCTACAAATTCTGTACACGCGGATTATACCATCTGCCTAGTTAATTTGTTAGTCTATGATACCAACGTGCGGTGATTGGTTGCTCGAATAATGTTTGTTTACATTCACGCGTAATTGACAACATCTAGCTGTCACTTTTTTTCTTACTGGTTTTATCAAGCTATCCTTCTTACTTGTAATGAAATGTAATGTGTGAATAAAAAGTCTGTATGTGTGCCGCCTCTCGACGTGGAACACTTATTTCTGTTGTGTATGACATATCTATCTTCTATCTATATATATAAAAATGTTATGTTGGTTTGTGTATGCTTTAAAAGCTCAAAAAGTACTGCACTGATTGAGCTGAAACTTTAGCATGATATGTAATCCACATCAAGGATTGTTTTTATCTATTTTTTGCATCAGTCACATATCCGCAACCGCGAAAAAACAGTTTTTTTAACGATCAGCTCTGTACCAGTGACCGCGCCATCTACCGGAAGCGAGGATAACACTCGCTGACAACCGCAGTCGTAATGACGCAGTTACATGAGAAGAAATTTTAGCATGATATATAATCCGCATCAAGGATTGTTTTTATCTATTTTTTTTTTGTTGAAAAAACAGTTTTTTGTGCCACAGCGAAGCGTGGCAGGGAACAGCTAGTTACTTATAATATCATTGCATAAATGCCTCAAAAAACGGACGTCCCTTTTTTAACCGTCTTCAAAGTAAACTGTTGGCTCTCAATTCTACCTGTATGTTTGTATATGTTTGTGCGCGATTATCTTGCGTTTGGCTTAACCAATTTTGATGCGGTTTTTTAGTTTTAGTATGCGATAAAACCAAATACTCGTAATAGCTAGTTTTAGAAGATTTTTTATTTTATTTTATTCATTGTAGTTTAAATCAAGTTACATGTTTTTTTTTGTAATTTTGTCATAAAATCATGTCAAAATTACATATTTTTTGGGTTGTTATAAAATAAGAAGGTGCGCCTTATTGTTGCGCCCATTATGATTATTGTTTAGTGTTATATTAGCCTGCTTGTAACATATCAGTTGACTAACATAAAGAATGGTGGCTTTTTAATAGTTTGAATTTTTCACGATCAAAATTCTGAAACTATTTTTTTAGTTTTCGTTTTACGTATCTATAATTCCTGAAAAGGGCTAGAGTAGCTCTCTAGCCCTTTTCAGTAATTTTAGATACGTATATTGGACGTTGCCGACACCTGAGGCCCTATCATGACTTTTCCCGTTTTTGAGACACAAAGTACACTGGGCCTTTAACAATAATATCAAGAAAAAAATACGTGCAATAGCTTTACCGCGGCACTCGGGGACTGCCGCGGTAAAGCTATTGCATAGCATTTTTTATCAACTTATACAATTAATTAATTATTTATTTATGAAAAAAAAATATCGCCTACCGCGAATTATTTAACGAGAATATCATCCCATCGTTGCTCTATGGAAAGTTACTCTACTAATAAGGCTATGGTAAGCCACGTCAATCGAGTGAAACGTCAAGAAAAAAAATCATTCATTCATTTACGTTGTCATGACAGATGTGACAGTGACAGCGTTAGGTAAATTCTTGTTAAGGAATTTCTTGATTCGGTTGTCGCGCTCAAAGCCCGCGATAATAGCTACGCAATAAAAAAAAAAACGAGTTCCTCGTTCTTACCCTCAGAGGCGCATTTTTATTTTTCCATACAACAAACGCAGTAGATAGGTACTTTAGTTAGTACAGAAATCTTGAGATAAGGCCTTTGATATCATATACGCCGAATGTGTATTTGAACATGTGTTTTCATGGGTAGACATGATAGACAGGTAGTTTGTAGGTACTGCCATGCCTTTTGTTCTGTAGCAATTCGTTCTTTCTAGTAGGTAATATACACTCAGGGGCACATTTAACCGACCACCTAGATTTTGTTGATTATTTCAAAATTGAATCGGATTTTAACTAATTGTTGTTATAACATTACTTTGGGTTAATATTTGAGAACACATTTAAAACATGTGTTTGCGAAATGGTTTAATCAACATAAAAAAAATTCAAAATGCGAATATGGAGTTTTCTGACCAAAACCAACATTTAGCAAAATTTTAATTTAAAAAAAAGGATGCTCTAAATTATCGCACTAATAACGTGTATTTCCTCCTCTGGCCCTAATCACCTCTTGTAATCGATTTGTAAGCCCGTCCATTATGTCTTGGATGTCGCTTTGTGGAATGTTCCTCCACTCTTCAACCGCTGCAGTTTTCAGTACACTGATGGTCGTAGGAGCTGGTGTTCTACTCCGAATTCGTCTTTTTAGGTTGTCCCATACTTGCTCTATCGGGTTCAGGTCAGGACTCCGAGCTGGCTGTGGTAATCTCAGAATATTAATGGCGTCCAAGTACTCTGTGACAATTCTCGCGGTGTGTGCACGAGCGTTGTCGTGCATTAAAACAAAATTATCGCCAATGAATGGAGTAAATGGCATCACATGTGGTTCTGGGACTTCTGTCACGTACCTGTGAGCATTAACGCTGCCTCTATGAAAGACCACCAGCTCTGTACGGGCCTCGTAACAAATGCTACCCCACACCATAATCGAGCCTCCCTCGTAGCTCACTGTTTCACCACAGCACATTCAGCATACCTTTCACCACGGCGTCTATACACCCGCTGACGTCCATCAGGACCTCGTAGTGATTCTTGATTCATCAGAGAAGAGAACTTCTTTCCATTGCTCTCACGTCCAATTTAAACGATATGCAATTTCGAATGAGTGGACGGTTAAATGTGCCCCAGAGTGTATATCAAAAACACATAAATAGCACAAAATGGATGAAAACAACAAATAATAATCGAACACGCCGAAAGTATTATCCACCATTTTGTATATTTTGTAAAAGCTGCCAAACTTCGACAATCCGAGCATAGCTCTTTCTTTAGCAATGCTCTGAGTTTCTTTGCGGTAAATACGGAACGAGGATATTCGCCGAAGAACCAGTCACCAATAGAGGTCTAGCAAGTTGAAGTGGCAATGGCCAGGCTACATCGCTCGTAGAACTGATAATCGATGGGGAGGAAAAGTTCTCGTGTGGCGACGCAGCTTCGGTAGGCCTCTAGGAAGTGAGAGTCGCGGGCATTCGAAGGATGCAAGTCCAATTACCTTTTTAATATAATTAAACAAGACATTCGGAAATAATATGACTTTTTTTGACGACACGGTTGGTTGAAATTTTGTATGAAATGCCGTTCAGCGTACACGCTCATGTTCAAGGCTCCGTATAACTAATGATTATGTTTTTTTCATTAG
Organism: Agrotis puta; assembly: GCA_943136025.2. NCBI lineage: Eukaryota > Metazoa > Arthropoda > Insecta > Lepidoptera > Noctuidae > Agrotis > Agrotis puta. Next base: position 141,414 of record OW964170.2, read on the forward strand.
CGAACAAACAAGGTTTATAATTATGTCGGCGAAATCCAAATCCCACATCCCTTCCATACAATTCACGTAAACGTAACCGAGCAGCAGCCCCCGCGCGGCACACGCACATCACACAGCACTCACCACACTAGCAATTTATTGACACATTAATTTAAAGACACTGTGTCGCGCATATTTAAATGATTTAACAGGCTAATGAATTGCTATTAACAGACTTATAATTATTACCTATAATAAATACTTAATGTCAGGTAGTCTGTACAAGGAGGGTAGTAAGGACCACTTAAGCACTGCTTCCACATCCGTTCATGGGTAAGGTTGCGCGCGAACACTGTATGCGAACGCGGCGAGCAGTCGCGCGGGCGAGCAGGCTGGGCGTGCGCGTAGCGGGGGCGCCGCGAGCTGACTGTCGCGCGCGTCGCCCGCCGCCGTGCGCGGGCGCCCCGCTCCGCGCTTCACTCGTAAACAAACTCATTAGCCGAGGGGATCCTCAAATCTTGATTGGCTACATTTAAAATATAAAAGTCGCAATTCAATTCATTTTCGTCACTTCTTTTGGCACTACCAGTATCCACTAACTCTATAAAATTTCACTGGGCATAACACATAATAATTACGCGAAAGGAGATCAAAATATTCAATAACTGCTACGTGAAACTCGTCTGAGGTAATCGTAATACAAAGCGGTACACCCAGAACTCCATGAGCTTGCTGGTTTTTAGATTTGTTCGTTTTGTACCAGTACCATCGCATTATAATTATCTACATTTACTTAATCACAAGCGTGGCTCACATCAGCGTGTTTATCGAAACAGCGCGTGTTGTGTCACCGAATGCTCTGACTCATTCTTCATTGATATATGTTAGTACAATGTGTCTGTCTTACTGCGACACTGTTGCAATGAGGCACAATGTCACGGATGCATTGATCCCTTGCATACACCTGCTCGTGGTTCTGTTACAGCACCGAATTATAAAACTCATTTTCACACACAAACTCGACTCAAATTCAAAGCATTTATTTCAATTTGACCATTACAGGCAAATTTAAAGGACTTGTAGCCCCAGTTAGTTAGTAACAAAGCATAATAACTTGTGAAAGTACTGTAGTTGTCAATTCCAAATCGTAGATCTCTATGGAAAAGAATGGGCAAGTAGTGTCCAAACAACTGATTGGATAATGGATGATACAGGACTAAACTTCAACATACAGTACCTAATAGATTCAAATTGAAAATTTATTTATTTTATTTTGGCATCAAACAGCCATGTAGGTACAAACAATGTGGTTCTGTAAATAATTAGTTGCTTACAATAGACCTATGGTGCCGACACTGAAATAAAATGGTAAAAATAAAAACAATCAACTCCTGATAAAGAAAGACGTGTTAGAATAAGACATTAACTATAAATTTTTGTATCAGACTGAGTTCGCTAAAATACGAGTATATTGTCAGTTTGCAAAGTGATAAAAGGTAAAGTTAATTATACGATGTATATCTAGTTTCTAGTTCAAATTTTAGGCTATTAAGATACATGTTAAAAAGATCTATGTCTGTAAATTCTCTATCATAATTGTTAAAAATAAAGAAATACAAACGCAGGATTATAGCATAATACCAATATTATGAAAATGTGCCAATAGCGAAAGGCGGTGAGACCCTCACGTCACCGGCACACCCCACCGCGCGCGACACCTGCTGCCACCACCTCGTTCTAAGGAACAAGGCGTTCATAGATTCTCAACAATCCAATGAAGGACACAAAAAGTAAATTCTTGCGTATTGCACACTCACGTACGAACGTAGCAGGAAATTTTATTATTAATCACGTAAAACAGATTCTAGACGATAGCTAATCTTACATACATCTTGTAAAAGTACAGGGTCTGTCGCACGGAACTCTCCAACGACCTGTAGTTGCAGTGAAATCTTATAACTTGAAACTTGGAGTCGAAAAGGAATATGCCCGCGCCTACGGTGGCCGGAGATCGTCTGGCGACGATGGGGGTCGGCATCGTCTGGGGTGGAGGGAGGACGCTGTCCTCTGCCTCACGCGGCCCCCCTTCTCCGTCACGAGCATGACTGCTTCGCAGACGGTGGCGACCGCTTCCCACTCCGTCTCGCCCCGCAGCATGACCTCGACCAATGCCGGGCGCGAGAGGTCTCCGCCTATCGCCGTCGTGAGGACACGGCGGTGCTCTGCCCAAGCGGGGCAGTCCTGCACCGTATGCTTCACCGTGTCCTTCGGACGATCCTCGCAGTGATTGCGGCGATGCCGAGGCGATTGCCCGGTAGTTTTTGAGATAGGGATTTTATTGCCTACTTGGGTTGTAGATTTTCAAAGTTGATTGTATGTTTGCTCCCGATTGTCTCGCGTTTGGCTGATACGATTTTGATGCGGTTTTCAGAAAAGTGCTCAGTATAACAATAATGGAAATCTCGTGACGTTGCCCGCATAGATCCGTTTTCGTCGCTCACTTGGATTATAGATTTCTAAAGACGACGACTTTACGAAGATTTTTGTTGAATGTAAAAACTTTTAAAAAAGAACCGACTTCAAAAACAAACACAAAAAAGTTTAAAATAACTTTTCTTTCGGAAGTAGGTGGCAATAGTCAATGAAATAATGAAGTCGGTTAAAAAAAAGCCACCAACTTCCGAAAGAAAAGTTATTTTAAACTATTTGTTTGTTTTTGAAGTCAGCTTTTTTAAAAATGTCTTATATAGATAAAGGTTGACTGCTCGTTCCCCGTAGGTGATAGCGTGTAATATGTAGCCTATAACATATACGAAATGTGGCAGTTCTGGAAATATTACATACGAGTACATACGGTTCGAATTGTTACCTCCTTTTTAGGGTTCCGTAGTTAACTAGGAACCCTTATAGTTTCGCCATGTCTGTCTGTCTGTCTGTCTGTCCGTCCTCGCTTAATCTCTGTGACCGTTAGCACTAGAAAGCTGAAATTTGGTACCAATATGTATATCAATCACGCCGACAAAGTGCAAAAATAAAAATTGGAAAAAAATGTTTTTTTAGGGTAGCCCCCCTATATGTAAAATAGAAAGTGATTTTTTTTTTAATTTCAACCCTAACGTGTGATATATCGTTGGATAGGTATTTAAAAATGAATAGGGGTTTACTAAGATCATTTTTTGATGATGTCAATAGTTTCGGAAATAATCGCTCCTAAAGTCAAAAACAATGTGTCCCCCCCCCTCTAACTTTTGAACCATAAGTTTAGAAAATATGAAAAAAATCTGGAAAGTAGAACTTTATAAGGACTTTCTAGGAAAATTATTTTGAACTTGATGGAAAGAACAGTTTTTGTGCAAAAAAAACAAGAAGGTGGTACAAAATTCCTGGACTAAGTTTGTAGTATAATCAATTATTTAATCATATATACAAGCATTTTTTTTAACTTCGTTTACAAGTTTAAAAAAAGGCTATTTGTTAACACTTATTGTAACGGACGGGAAACTACGGAACCCTACACTGAGCGTGGCCTGACACGCTCTTGGCCGGTTTTTTTGAAGCCGGTTGATAAAAGAACAGGGTATGGTCGTAAGACTTGACTGCAGCAGAAACCGCTAAACGCAGAAACTTGAATATTGAACAGCAGTTGCAGTCTTCATTGTAGGGGATTTTGCGAAAATCATCCTCTAAGTGATGAAATGTTGAAAAGGGGTGAAAACTTTTGTATGGAAAATCTTATTCCTTACCTTTGAATCCTTACATTTGAAATTTTCCTTGAATAAGAACACAAGCAAATAAAAAAGTTTGGAACTATTACTTTTTTAAAACTACCCTCCATTCGCAATCTAGACGATGACAAAGTTTGCATGGGAAAATTATAACGCGTGACCTGATGAATTTGAAAATCAGTGTTTATATACTAGGTGAGAAATAACCAAACACGTGGTTTTGAATATTTCGAAAATTACCCCCCAAGTTAGTGAAAAGGGCCATTCAAGTTTAAGGAGAAGGATCTAAAACCGCAAAACGTACAACCTGCATTTTGGACGGTAGTTGCAATTTATTATGTAGGTGAGCACTAAGAAGAGATTATACGAAAATCTACCCATAAGGTTGTGAAAGTTGGTGAAAACATTTGTATGTAAAATCTTATCCCTTAGGCTTATAATCTTGAAACTTGGTATGACTATAATAATAATAAATAATAAATAAATATTCCACAACTATCACACAACGCCATCTAGTCCCAAGCTAAGTAGAGCTTGTGTTATGGGTACTAGACAACTGATAAACATACTTATATATTTCTAAATACATACATATTATAGATAAATTGCACCCAGACACAGAACAAATGATCGTGCTCATCACACAAACATTTGTCCTGGGTGGGAATCGAACCCACGACCTCCGGCATAGCAGTCAGGGTCACTAACCACTAGACGAACAGGCCTGTGACTTTATGTAAATAAAAAAGATGGGCAATATTACATTTTTATTTCCATTGGTAATCTAGCTAGACGATGCTAAAGTTTGTATGGGACAATCATAACGCGCTAACCGATGAATTTGAAACTCAGTACATAAAATAATCAATAACGGTTTTTTCGAAAATCATCCCCTAAATTAGTTAAAAGGGGTGATTAAGTTTTAGGGGAGGATTTTATTGTTTGCTTCGATAAACTCAAAACTTGGCAAATAAATGTCTCAATCGAATACAGGATACATTATTAGATATATTTCAAAAATTATACATATTAGTTACAATCTTCTCTTTTAGTAATTGATAAAGGTAATTAAATAATTAATTTTGCATTGATAGCGTGTAGATGGGTTATTGGGGTAGATTATAGAAACCTACAATTAAATGAAGTCACAATGGTACAGATTTTTCGAAAAATCATGTTAGTTGGATACATTTTTAGATTTTCCAAATGTATCCAATAAGGAGAGTGACCGGAAAATTAAATTCACTGAGTTCGAAGTTAGAAACACGTGCTGATGAAGTTGCGGGTGGAGTGCTAGTTTATACATATAAAACAGTAAAAAAACTGTGTCTTTGTGTTAAATACATAAAAAAACGACGGGTTGCACTCTGGGAGTGCCGGCAGAAGTGAAAACTTGAATAGTAATTGTTGGAAATATCTTGTGAACAGATTTTAGTAAAACTCGCAAAAATTGTTGACTTTTTATTTCAATAATTTTCCAATGTGACGTACATCTTTTATAAACAATGTTACCTAGCAACGAATGTATCCAGCATACAAACTTCTTTAAAAGTAATAAAGTCACACGAACATTCACGCAAGCGCCCTGCGCCGTCCTACGCTTTTTCGGTCAGGGTCACGTGTCCTGACGCGAGTGTCCTGACGCGAGTAAGATTTTATACCCATTACAGAAAAGTGCTCAACGCCGCTAAAGAAGTTTTCACTTCAAAAATATTCATTGAGGGGGGTTGAGAAACAGTAACAGAGTACGAATCCAAAAAAAATATTCTGTTTGTCTGTTGGTTTGTACACGCTAATCTTAGAAACTACTGGATGGATTTGAATGTTTTTTTGTGTTGTATGGGTATTAAGTCTGGGCAACATATAGGCTATAATTTGTCTTGAAAACTTAAACACCTGATGCAGAACCGCAACAGACCAGCTAAACTATAAGAGATACAAAAATGGTACCATAGCAAAAATTTATCTACGTGATAAGCATTTTCTGCTGAGAGAATAAATTTGTAGATCTGGAACACCTGATGTGGAACTCCAAGAGCCCAGCTACACTATAACATAATCAGGAATGACGTCTTAGCAAGAGTTGTTCAGCCTGATGAGCACTTTCTGTTGACTTACAAAAATTAAAGATCTGGTGGAATGGTCTTGCGCATCCCATTGTTTTCCCACCCCGTGCTCTTAGAATTCAACATCAGACGTTTCAGTTCTTCAATTTTGACGACCCTGTAGTCGCTGGCATACTACATAGCACATAGCAACAGGAACCGCGTACGAAGTCGCGGGCAGCAGCTAGTACAACATAATCAGAAAAACAGATTCTACTTCATTAGTCAGAGCTATAGCCGGGCAATCACAGCGGTCACGCGTTGTTTTGTTTCGAGTGGTACCTGTGTCGATTTGGTCGGGAAGCAATGCCCGGATGTTTGCATTAATTATGTATTACATCAGCAAATAATGGAGTCCTTCTAACGCAAACGCTACTTCACACTACATAAAATATAGTGCTTATCTGCTGCAGCCATAAGTACGTATTGTTTCAATACATAAATGTGTATAATTCAGCGAATAATTTGGTACATTAGTAATTCATGGTGGCGCTCATTCGAGTGGCGGGGCCTCTAATTGTTACTATTCTTGATACGTACACCGCTACACAAACACAACATGGTGTGGGTGCAGCGGCATCATCTTAATCTTTATAAGATTTGGTTTAAAAATATTAAACAACATCATTTGTGTAGGCGGATTTATTTACATGAACTAAAATGATCAGAGACTCTGTACAAAGCGCAAGTCCAATCCTTCATGGAGTACTGCAGCCACCTTTGCGATGGGTCTGTCAAATATCAATTTGCCATGCTTGAGTCAGTGGAACGCAGCGCTAAAAGAGTTATAGGGGTCGTAAAAGTGGGGGTTAACAAGCTTCACAACTTGAATCAGCACTGCAAAGTTGCTTGTCACTGCAGTGGTGGCCCAGTGGTATCGAGCACGTCTTACGAGTCGAGGAGTCGAGGAGAGAGGTCGTGAGCTCGAACCCAGCCAGGCGCATTACTTTGTGTTATTTATTTCAACACCACTGCTTTCGAAACGGGGAAGAAAAACATCGTGAGGAAATCATGTCATGTCCTAGCACTAAAAAATTGAAGCCATGTGACATCTACCAATCCGCACTGGGTCCGCGTGGTGGACCTACTCCCTCTCACAGAGACGAGGCCTGTGTACCAGCAGTGGGAACATTTATTGGTTGACGATAATATGACGGTAATCCGTCTAGCTAAAGGTGTATTGTTCAAATTATGTGACGAAACATGTCCTATAACCAATTAACCAGTGACAATCGAGGATACCTATAACATTTAATTTTGTCAAATTAAACCCATGTATAGATGCTAAGTGTAAAAGACCTTCTGAGCGGTGGAAGAAACGAGTTTTGTTTCAAAGTCGCCATTAATTTAGAATACATAAGAGCTTTATAAGTAATAGCGAGGCCATGAGCGCCGCATAGAATAATATTAGTTGGGCCGCATATAATGGTACATTTGGGTCACTCGCACGCGTTTCCTGTCTCTTCAATTATTTAGTCAGGTGGCATGCTCGAATAATGACTATACAACGCCGCCCTGCACGGCCGGATCTAGCAGGGTTTGGCAAAAACAACTGGACCCCCAAAAGCCCCAAATGCCACTCCCACAGTAACTGTTCACTCGGTCGGTCGGGTTGCTTAACGCCCCAAATGGAGATTCAACAACCTTGGCAAAGTTTTCTATAAGATTTAATTTCGAAACGTGGCTACAAAAATGTAAACTTCAGAAAAACAAAATGCATGTTCCGGCTGCTGAGCGGGCAGGCCCCCGTGCTACAGTGCAACATATCCCGCACAATCAAGATGGAAATGTAAAGACTTCACTTCTGATTATTGATGAAAGTGCGACTCACGTATAAACTAGATAATTTCTCTCTTCTGGCAACGACGATTTGGCAACTCTGTTGCACTATTTTTATGATCCGGCGACTTTCCGTTTGTTTATAATACTTATCTATTTTTATGCCATTGTGAAGAGTATTTATATTCAGGTGGTGCGGCTGCTGCCCAGTGAGTGTGGGTTCGGGGGGCAGGGGGTGGTCACGTGTTTGCATACAGAGACAAAAACAGTTATTTAGTTTATTATTAAGACGTGGTATCATTAAAATGCCACAATTAAACACACAGTGTTGAGATCGTTTGCAGCGAACAACACAATTTTTATTTTGTTGGAACTTTGTCAAATATTTTGAAACGTTTTCGCTGTGTTTGAAAGTGGAGCAGCAGCTATGTATGAACTTGTTGCGGAGGTTGCGCGGCACCGCTGCACCTCTCTCACTCTACCTGACCACACACCACACAAGCCTGTGAATGTTGCATAATATATTATGTACGCTGTCAGTCGGTATTCATTGTATTAATTTGTAAATAAATAACTGTTTACGTGTCAGCAGCCGCGATCGCGACGTCATGTGTCCGCGGCCTTCAGCGGTGAAAGTCTCACCGAAATAGCTGATCGTGTATCACAGATAATAAACTGCTACATAATCAAATATTATACAACATACCTATCGCATACCTAATTATAGAATCGCACACATTCACGCGGTGCTGTATCATTTATAATGTCACTCTCTCTTTTTATAAGAATTTTCTAAGAACGTACTGTGCAGTCTTGTGGTGTAGTGGAAGACTCACGGAGTCATATCTGTGTTGTACGTGACGCAGTTTGGAGGTAGTATTGGTTTGTTGAGTGTGTAGGTAACTCAAACTCTAACATTTATTGCATTCATGTGGTGTTACAAGATGTTGAACAATTCTGCCAGAACCTGTCATGAACCCTGCAAGAGCACAGCAACTTCAAAATTAATATAGAAGTTATAACAACATACAAAGTATTGAATACTAGCTTCCGCCCGCGACTCCGTCCGCGCGGATGTCGGTCTTCGCGTGGATGGTTTATTTCTCCATTTTGAGTAACTCTGACAATGAAATCTAAAAAAAAAAAAAAAAAAAAAAAAAAAAAAAAAAAAAAAAAAAAAAAAAAAAAATGTAACCGCCTTCAAAAAGAACCACAAAAAAGGGTAAAATAATCAACGATGGCTCTGTTATTTTTTATTTCATTGTTTATTTTTTGCCACCGACTTCCGAAATTTATTTCGGAAGTCGGTGGCAAAAAATTTGTTATTTTGTAGATTATTTTACCCTTTTTTGTGGTTCTTTTTGAAGGCGGTTACATTTTTTTTTGAAAAAGTTTTTTATTTTTCTCTTTTTAGTTTAAATATTCAACCCAAATTCTTGCCAAATACATATAATATAATCCGTAGCACTGGTAATAACATCCCTCATGTACACAATAAGCTAATAAACTTCCCTATCTCAAAAACTACTGAACCGATTTTGATGAAACTTTCAGTATTCCCTAAGTGGAACGATACCTAGCACAAAAAAAAGAATTATTTAAATCGGATGTGTAGTTCCGGAGATATGCGAACAATGAATCAGTCGATGCCTGCTCCTTACTGTTAAGGAGTTGTACCTTCCATCATCAGCTCAGCTACATAAGATGATGATTACCATACGCAAGTACTTGAATTACTTCATAAGATTTACGAAAAACGATGCGTGGGCCTATAAAATTTGAGGGTTGCCCTCGATTTCTCCAAGATCCAATCATCAGATCCTGATTTGGACAATGGGACCACACGGGAAGCACCAGCTTTCAAACAAAAAAAGAATCATGAAAATCGGTTCACCCAGTCGGTCGTTATGCGGTAACAAAATTAAAAAAAAAATACAGTCGAATTGATACCCTCCTCCTTATTTTGAAGTCGGTTAAAAAGTATCCTATGTTACGCCCAGGATAATAAGGAATAATTATACCAAGTTTCATCGAAATCGAACCGTTAGTTTTCACGTGATGCCTGCACAAACAGACAGACAGACAGACAGACAGACAGACAGACAGACAGACAGACAGACAGACAGACAAACAAAAATTTGTTTAATCATATATTTGGGTTTGGTATCGATCCAGCAACACCCCCCGCTATTTATTTTTTCAATATTTTCAATGTACAGAATTGACCCTTCTACAGATTTATTATAGTATAGATAGAAGATAGATTTAAAACAATAAATAAAAACATTTCTACCTAATTTTTACAATCCATAGGTAATACTAGTAGGAATATGAATAGGAACTATACTTTATTTATAAGATTGATAAATAATACAGGAGTTCAGATAATTAATACAGATACAAAACAAGTCTTACTCTAATTCTTTGTTGTGACTATTAACTTATTTAATTTTGAAAAACTCTTGTAAGACTTTGTCAAACAGACTGGCGTGGCGAATGCGAAACTTGACGATTTTTAATTGTAATGGATGGAATTGTTTGAATCCAGTCACATAGAAACGCGATCCGATAGCGTGACAGAACTATCGCACTGACGTCTAGCTGCGGAAACGCTTCGCTTTCGCCGGTCTGTTTGACAAAGGCAGTAGTGTGTAGTAGCATTTTTTTATTAATTATAGAGAAAGTTTGTTTTTTAATATGTTAAAACTATTGCTTTCTTTAATATTTTCCGGTAATCTGTTATATATTTTAATACACATGGCATGGGGCCCAGAATGAAACAGGGTTAAACTAGAGGTGGGTAGTGCTAGTTTATTCTTGTACCTTAAATTACGAGGTTGTGTATGTTGGTCTGGGAAAGGGAGAAAAGGTAGTGGTGCTTTTTGACTAATAGACAGATTCAAGAATATATAGAGAAGTGAGGGTTTTTTTTTTATCGTGGTAAAATCATCAAATGAGTCCTCCCACCCTGGGCAGGGCGGGAGGGACTGTCAGACTTGTACTGACTAAAATCCACGGTGTACACTAGCCCTTTACGTACCAGGGTCACGGTAGTCCCTTGGTCCCGCGACGAGACGTGAGGGTTAGAATTTTGTAGTTAATGAAATGTGGTCTGCAACTTTCTATAAGTACTTATATTTGCGAGGATTCTCACGCATTTTTTTTGCAGTTTAGAAAGTGCATTTGCGTCGGTATTAGTACCCCATAGTGTAATACCATAGCGAAGCGCATATAAAAGTGAGCGTAAGCGTGTTAGGCATTTCTGGCTGATTTAAGATCGGTAATCTTTTTTAATTCGTATAACGCGTATGTAAATCTGTATAGTTTTTCACTAATTATTTGAACATGTGATTTCCAGTTCAGATTTGTATCTATATTTAGTACCAGCTATTTAGATCGACACATTCCAAGTGTTTTTTACTGAATGAGAAATTAATGTTAAGTGGTAGTTTTTGATGAGGTCTAAATTGCATGAGTTTAGTTTTTGTAAAGTTAATTTCTAGGCTGTGATCTCCGAGCCAAGCTGTTATTTCTGATATATTCTATTGATGATATTATGGAGATTTTGTTTAATTTCATTTGAAAATACTACTGATATGTCATCATCAAAAGCGGTACTGTGCGAATTCTCAGGATGAACATAAAAACCGGCCAAATGCGAGTCGGACTCGCCCATAAAGGGTTCCGTAGCAGCAAGCAACATAATATAAAAGTTCTTGTACTTGGTTGTAACTTTGAAAGGTAAATTGCGGTTTACGATTTATGACGTATTAAAAAAATGTAAGTTGGTACGCACAATATTGAGTGATTTATTGTGTTATTTTAATATCATGGACTTCTTATAGGTTTTCCTATAATCTATAAGGAGAAAACTAATTTCTGTATTTTTTTCAAAATTTTAGGTTCAGTAGTTTCGGAGATAAGGGGGGGGGAATGGTCAATTTTCGTCTATTTTCTTGAATAACTTGGAAACTATTTATTTTAAAATTACAAAAAAATACATTTAAGATCTTCTCAACAAGACCTTTCATTTAATATGCCACACGATGCAGTTTTCAGATTTTTTTTTTTAATTTTCCCCTTCCCCCCCAAAAATGACCCCCCATATACAGATTTCATCTGCTCACGTCACACCTTTGTGTTTGGGTCACAGGAATTGATATGTGTACCAAATTTCAACTTAATCAGTCTAATAGATTCGGAGATAATTGACTGTAAGCGACGGACGGACAGACACACGAGTGATCCTATAAGGGTTCCGTTTTTGTATTCAGACGTACGGAACCCTAAAAACCGACCAAGTGCTAGTCGGACTCGTCCATAAAGGGTTTCGTAGCAGCAAGCAACATAATATAAAAGTTCTTGTAGTTGGTTGTAACTTTAAAAGGTAAAATGCGGTTTACGATTTATGACGTATTAAAAAAATCTAATTACTTGATCTCGTTCAAACCAATTTTCGCTGGTAGTTTGCATGGTAATGTACATCATATATTTGTTTAGTTTTTTCATTCTTTTAATTTAGAAGCTATAGGGGAAGTGTCTCTGAACTGTTCAGTTTAGAAAAATAAATATTAGTACCTCAATATTATTTTTTAAGACCTATCCATAGATACCGTACGTAAGGGTTTGGTGAATTTTTATTTTTTAATTTCAATTCTATGTATGGGGACCCCCAATTTTTTTAATTTTTTTTGTGAGAATCCTAATGCGGTTCTTTGTTCATCCACTTACCATGTTTCAACAGGATAGCTCTTATACTTTCGAAGAAAAATGGCTGTGACATACGGACGGACAGACAGACATGACGAATTTATAAGGGTTCCGTTTTTTGCCAATTGGCTATAGAACCCTAAAAATGAATTAATATTGCCACGATAGTATATTTAATAAACGAGGTTTAGTTATTGTGCGATGCGCGGCGTCATCAGCACGTTGAAACAATTAGCAGCGAGTGAGTGTTGTTATTGAAGTACATTACAGCACTGGCTCCAGTATGTAGGACAGCGCTGTCCTGACTCCTGCGAGCTTGGCGAGCGTTCAAATGAAGCACTTGTTAATATTACACTTTGTGCAACAATACCGTGCGCGCTGTACAAATACTTACATTCGTATAAATAGACGCAGCGAGCTCCTAACGAGCTGCACAGCTCTCAAATATATCACTCGGTGCATAGGTAGATGATAATTAATACACTTAGATATGAGAATATATTGACTGGTGGATAAGAAGTCCGCCTCATGTACCACATTTGTCTATGTCCATTGATGTTAGTAACCTCAATATAATTTTTAAAGACCTATCCCTATGGACATTTTTTTTTGTGTGAGAATCCTAAAGTGGTTCACATAATACATCTACTTACCAAGTTTCAACAGGTTAGCTCTTATAGTTTGGAAGAAAAGTGGTTGTGACATACGGACGGACAGACAGACAGACAGACAGACATGACGAATCTATAAGGGTTCCGTTTGGCTACGGAACTCTAAAAACGAGGGAAAGTATAAACGAGCAAGTCTTCCAACAAACATCAGGGATATTAAAGATTAACATTATGAATTAGGTACTTATGAAAATAATTATCACAACTTTTATATCTAAAATAACTTGATGTAGAATTACGTCAGATCTACATACGGGAGTACCTTGAACTTTTAACTGAACGCGACTGAACTAGTTTAAATATGAAACGCGGCGACTGGACTGGAAGTGCGATAACAAGAAATGTGTTGATACTTGTTTGTTAAAACACGGGTAGAGAGAGTGCTGAGTGGCAGGCATCAGCAGGCGTCCTCAGAGGCGTCACCTTGCCTACTGATCATGACTGATTGTACTTAGCATAATAATGATTCTTAAGTATCCACAGTATTCTTAGGAATAACTTTGGATGCAAAACTTTAATGGGGCCCGCATACAGAAAATATGAGCAAAAAAAAAATTGCTCTGCAGTATTCGCCGTTAGGAAAATTCGCTATATAACAGATATGGAGACAGCCCATTTAGTTTACTTTACTTATTTCCACAGTGTGATGTCGTATGGTATTCTTTTATGGGGCATAGCCGCCGACATTAAAACATTTTTGTCTTGCAAAAAAGGGCAATTCGACCAATTTATAAATGAAGTCCGAGATACTCCCTCAGAAAAAAGTTCAAAGAGATTAATATAATGACTGTGCCAATGACAATATCTTTGGACTGTGCCCTCTCAGTTTAGTTTAGAAAATCTGTTATACGCCCATAAAAATGATAATCTTTTTAAGAAATATCGTGATGTCCATACTATAAACACAAGAAATAAAGATAAATTTATAGTTTCAGCTTCGCGGCTCAAAAAATAGGGGTTACGTATAAATGCCAATGTATACGTTTTTATAATAAGCTTCCAGGTCATGTTCATGTTAAGCATAAATAAGTTCAAATCCTTTGTAAAGCGGAATGTATGTCAAAAAGCTTATTATCATATCAACCTTAACCTAGAGGACTAAATGCGTGGGATTAAACTGCTCCGATGTAACTTACTACTTACTACTAGGAATATCGAATTTATTTTGTGTATTTGTTTTTGCCGCTTTGTCAGTTTATTATTTATTTTAGCTTTTACATGGTGATATTTGTTTTATTTTTTACACACTCATTTTTTTATAAACGTTGCCCCACATTAGGAATTTCTCCTGTGTCATGGGTGCGTTTACAAACATAGAAATTCACATACACAAACGCCCAGACCCGAAACAACTACTTGTAGATTATACAAATATTTGCTCCATGCAGGAATCGAACCCGCAACACGCAGCGCAGCAGTCCAATTGCTCAGCCACTGTGCTAACCGTGCCGTCAACACTGACATTTGTTTTACTTTTATTATTTTAACATTGTTTTTTATTTTATTTGATATGAATTACTTAGTAATTTTTTAATTGTTTTTTACTTTTTTTTTTTGTTTTATTTTTTGTGAATGTGAGGACCAATGCAGGCATCTTGTGTTATTTTATTTTTAAAATTTTAATGTCTGACAATTTGGGTACTCTATGCGGCCTACCCAAATGTCCTTTCTTTGATATTTTTCGTCGTTTCGTTGAGCTTCTTGAGTTATGAGCTACACGATAACTCACAAATCCTTGCACTGACTGGACAGGTCCACTTAAATCTGTGTGGTTCTTTCCTTAAAATACCATTTCAGACACATGAATGGTCTTCGTATAATGTCTGGAATTTAAAAGAGACAGTGACCTCTGTGTTTGTTTTGGACGTTTCTTCTAAGAGTAGTCAGGTACGAAACACTTGCCTCATCTAGCTTTAAAAATATAATTTGACGTGTAAAAGTGTTTTTAGCAACCAACTTGCAAAATAAGTATCATTTGTCATTAAGCGAAGACTAAAGCATTGCAACCTTGAGAGTTGCCTTTCGCAGTGCGGCGTCATGTCACTTTTATAATAAAATGAGTTTTATGTAAAATAAAACTTACGAACGTTAATAAACGTTATCTCGCAGAAAATACAAAACAATAGACGTTACAGTGGTCAGATAGTGAAACGTGTGGCGAGGTAATAAGATATGAACTGGTTGTGGACCTTTTTTTTTATCGTGGTAAAATCATCAAATGAGTCCTCCCACCCAGGACAGGGCGGGAGGGACTGTCAGACTTGTACTGACTAAAATCCTCGTTGTCCTTCACTAGCCCTTTACGTACCGGGGTCACGGTAACGGGAAAGTCCCGCGACCCCGGCAGGCTATGGCCCTCTACAGGCCCCGTCACTATGCTGACACTCCTTGAGGCGCGCGTGGAACACAACGCGCCGTCGACCCGGGCATGGTCCATGGTCGGGCTGCGAGTCGCCCATTACTCGCCGCCCGCATTCCCGCGCCTACGGTGGCCGGAGATCGTCTTGCGACGTCCGACGCCGTGGGCGTCTACCACTGCGGCTGGGGTGGAGGGAGGTCGCTGTTCTCTCCCTTACGCGGCCCGCCTCCTCCTTCGCGAGCATGACTGCTTCGCAGAAGGAGGCGACCGCTTCCCACTCCGTCTCGCCCCGCAGCATGGCCTCGACCAATGCCGGGCGTGACAGGTCTCCCCCTATCGCCGTCGTGAGGGACACGGCGGTGCTCTGTCCAAGCGGGGCAGTCCTGCACCGTATGCTCCACCGTATCCTCCGGACGATCCTCGCAGTGGTGACACCCAGGCGTTTCCTTCCGACACAGGTACCTCCCGAAACTTCCATGTCCGGTGAGGACCTGCGTCATGCGGAAGGTAAGGACGCCGTAACGCCTATCCAGCCACTCCTCAAAGAGGGGTCTTACCGCCGCGATTGCGGCGTGCCTGTCTGGTTGAGGACCTTGAATAATTATGTTTGGACACTTTATGATAGCGGTTATTTCTTAATTAGAACTTGGGTTGTAGATAATATCTTTGAATATTATGTGCTGAAAGTTTTTTTTTTTGTTTACTTGATTGCTTGCGACGACTGCGAGGAAGTTTTGCAGACAGAAGTTATCTGGGTAACCACAAAACTGTTTTTTTTTTCAATAAGAGTGGTTATTTGTGTTATACAAGAGCGCCCTGTGATAGTAAATACACTAATACTAATTATAATTATTATCAGTCAACCCATGGGCCAACAGTATTGATTCACAATTTCATTGATATTGATCCTCTTGCTGCTTTGCTTTATTTATTTTTTAAAGTTTGATCCACATTTGTTATTTCTTGGTGCATTCGCAATCATTAAAATTCCCGTATTTCCCGTACACGAATAGCCACACAATGTAACAGGAGTCAGAGCTTGCTCCAGTGTCGAACGGTCACTAGAAGAGTCAGCAAAATGCCATTTTGATGGACCGGCTACTTTACCAACGCTTTTTTGAGGGAAGAAATATTATTCAGCTGGGCCGTTCAAAGATGAGCGATTATTGACAGCTGGGCTTTGGGACCAACGTTCTATGCCACGGCAGAAACTCGTTAGGATTCGTGACAGATGTTCACCCATGCATGGACAGAGTCTGACAAACATGGCTCAACGTAAATTATTGACAAATGCGGTTGTTATAACTAAGCCATGAGTACAGAAGTATAATGAAGGAATTTACTATTCAGGTGGTATTGTCGTTTAGCATGCCAAGTGTAAGAACTGGTGATGAATAATACATTAGGGTCGGTGTCCGGACTCAGAAGCCCGCGAGGAGCACATGAAGACGAGCAGCGTCGGCGGCCGCCAAGCTGGACGCCCTAGTGCCCAGTGCTGCTCATGCACAGCTCAGCGCAGCTCCGCGGCGCGAGATTGGGACTCAAGCGAGATCCCGCGAGATTACGAATAACATAATTATATTGAGAAATCTCGCCAATTTCAAGATCTCGCGAGATTGGCAATTTTGAGTGATTTTTGCAAATAATCACGATATTTGAATACGTTAGAAAAAATATACCTATAAGTATTATATTGTATAAGATAAACATTTATTTTAAAGAATTTTTTCAATAGACTTATTAGCATAAAACATTGACCGTTTATATACCGACCGACCGTTTATAGTATCTGTACATAATTTTTTTAAAAGCTTCTAAGCAGTAAACTTTGACGTACGTATCTATCAAATAACAAATGAAAGAAAGAACCAGACTTCTCTTCAATATCCAACAAAAATCTTAGAGTAATAAAAGAGTTCTTTTATAACAAACAAAACAACGAGAACTCACGCCCATCGAACGAAACCAACAAATCGCAACTCCGTGCGCGCTTCGAATAAGACGTTTTTATGTTCGAGTGCAATCTCGTTAAACTCACGAAATGTCGCTCTCTTTTGCCCGATATCAATCTCGCTAAAAATGGCCGAGATCTCGCGAGAACGAGATTGCACTCCCTTCTCGTGCCCAGTGCGCGTAAAGCTGCGCGAATCGTGCGCCGATGTAAATAGGAAGGAAACACTGACAGATTATTTTCTCTTTTTGTATAATGAATAAATTGCTTGTTATGATTTTAAAGATGGTATATAATAATTAACACATGATGTTAGATATTGTATTTTGACAATGTTTACAAACGAGTGTGTAGCGCCGCCGCCGCCGCGCCTGCCACCGGCTGCGATATCCAAGGTGACATTGACCGATAAAGCGGGGTCACTCGGTTAGCACACTACCGAGTGCCGCTGTGTGTGGATATATATACACGACTTGGACTTAAGCTTTATGAAATTTTACAACGACTATAAATCAACATCAAATTATTTATTTCAAGAAGGCCACTTACAGGCACTTTTGAATTGTCATAAAAATAAGTGAAAAATAACTAAAACCCGACTACGAAAAAATCGCGCACTGTAAAGTATAAAACAAGAACAAGCCGTGGTCGTATGCCACCTAGCCAATAAAGATTGTGTGAAACAACCGCAGGTGGCATACGACCACGGCTTGTTCTTGTTTTATACTTTCAGCACAGAATACTTAATAGTACCTAAAGGTACAGAAGTGTAACTCCCAAAAAGAAAACAAACAAATGTAAAATCTATGCTCGAAAGAATAGAGTCCATTTTTACTTGCAGCCGCATCACTCACCTACTTTTATAATAGCCTAAACTTCCCGTGCGCAAGCAAAAATGAACTGAATAGTGACGCGCGAGAGTTCATTTTAGTTTATCTGACGCCAACGACATTAAAAGGTTACTGTCGGTCAAGCTCAATAGGGTTGCGACTCGCGAGTTTGGGCACAGTTAGGTAGGAATACGTATTTTATGCATTGTTTAATTACATTATTTATGCATTGTTTAATTCTCTTATTACGTTAGTTTTGTGGCACAATAATAAATCTAACAAACCTGCGGTCTTTGTTTACATCAAATATCAAAGATTTTAAAACGTTGTCAGAAACAAAAAGATTAGTTCCGTTTCAATCCGTTCTGGCCAAGTTGTAGTCATAACTTTAAAGATCGATTGTTATCGTTTACGGCAAAATAGGTAACTAGTCCTTATCATTTCATTCATTTCATTGTCACAGGCCCCGTGTTGCGTGTCTTTGTAGGTAAGTAGGTAAAAAAGTCGCGAAGAGAAATACGATCGCTGACCTTGAATGCGTAGTGTAGCCATTTTCTGAGTTTGAACGTGTCTAAACAATAACGTAAACATCTTCCTACTTTCTACCGATCATAATTCGACCTACCTACGTATTCAGCTTAGGTGAGTGAGAGTGATGTCAGGTTTGATATTCGTCTATTTTATTTATCTTGGTCGTCTTGTAGGCCAAATTTGTAACCTACCTAATCATACTGATCATGATTACTAGCCGGTACTTGAATGACATTAATAAGCACACCACAAGCAGGTAGATAGTTTTTTGATCATTATTAAATATGTACTACATAGATAAATATTCACTTTTTTCCTTACCTTTCGAAATCACGTGGTAGTGTGTGAAACGTGAGGCTCCTATCACTGTCATTATTTAAACAACCAAACGTTATGCAGTATTTTCTTTTCTTCATCATATATATATTTTTTTAAACTTATGCGTAAATACAATAAACACCAAACTTAAATATTATTTAAGTAAGCGCGTGCGTAGTGGGCGGCGCGCGACAACCGACTAAATGGCCGTGACGAAGGGGCCCCCGCCGGTACTTGCAGTTTTATACCTACACCGCGGAGTGAGCCAGGCCTACTTTCAGTGCGCGATTTTTTCGTAGTCGGGTTTTAGTTATTTTTTAATTACACTATTTTGGGTTTATATTATTTGAAGTAAGTATTTTATGTTATATGTATAGTTTCTGAGTTGTGAATAAAAGCCAAAATCTAAACAACACGAAATAACCGATATTCGACATTAATTTTACTACCGAAGGTCGGAAATGCATTACTTCATTTCTTAGCAAGTTCAGGCAATGCTCGGTTGGGTTCGTATGAATTTGGTAAAATCGGTACTCGGTCAAATGAATATTGTTCTTGTTTTATACTTTTCAGTGCGCGATTTTTTCGTAGTCGGGTTTTAGTTATTTTTAACTATTTTTTTTATTTACACTGTTTTGGGGTTATAAGGTTTAAGTAATTTATGTTATATGTATAGTTTCTGAGTTGTGAATTTAAGATTTATCATTTGATACCCATGTTTTTATTTTTTTTTATTTTTTATAAATAAATATTCCACAACTATCACACAACGCCATCTAGTCCCAAGCTAAGCAGAGCTTGTGTTATGGGTACTAGACAACTGATAAACATACTTATATATTTCTAAAAACATACATATTATAGATAAATTACACCCGGACACAGAACAAATGATGTTGACACTGTTAGAAACAGAAAATTAGCTAGTAAAAGCTATATAATGTATATACATTTCAAATGTGCTCATCAAGCCCTTTAATTTGATACCCAGTTGATACTGTGCGAAAATATTTTTTTTTGGGTAACGACTTCTCATCCCCTAGAGGGCGCCATATTGGATTTGGTGACACGTCACCTATAACTAGCGGACAACTGAAACGCTTCTAACGAGACCTCATTTGTCATGTGATAATAAGTAGTTTAGAAGTTATGAGGGAACAAACAAACACACATACATTCATACATACATACCGGTCATAATCATAACCCTCCTTTTGGCTTTGCCGTAGTCGGGTAAAAAGACAAAAAAATTAAATAGTAAAACAATACTTATGGTGCTACAGTCCCAGTCACAAGACATTGTAACTGTGAAAGTACTGTAGGTGCCCATTCCAAAGCGTAAATCTCTTTGGAGAAGAACGGGCAAGAAACTCCATGGACACTCTTCTTCAATCGCCAAAAATTATAACAGATTCTTTGTTACATAATTCATCTTGAGATGGTACAGTGAGAACGATGTCGCAAGTAAAAAGTGCCCATTTTGTTTTTACGTGGTAAAATCGTCAAATGAGTCCTCCCACCCAGAGCAGAGCAGGAGGGACTGTCAGACTCGTACTGACTAAATCCACGGTGTCCTTCAATAGCCTTTTACGTTCCGGGGTCACGGTATTTCGTACAGTCCCGCGACCAAAAAAAAGTGCCCATAAGAAAATATAAAATAGACAATGCAAGAAAAAAATAAATAATTAAAATAGACCGTGGCAGCTAAGAGATGTCTAGTCCCAACTGATAGCGCCCATTCACGAACATAACACGTATATCAGTACCATTCAGCTCAACCATTTTGTAGACAAAGAAATATTTAGGTATGAGACGGCGGAAAGTCGTAGTGCATTCTAGTGAAGTGTTAAACATTATTGTTATTCCGTTTATTCCTTTACCTAAACTAGTGATCCGCCGGTCGTGAGCAAGGTCTAAGCTACCGGTGGTTAGGGCTCCAGAGACAGGAACCCCCCCCCCCCAATGCGAGCCGTATCGAGGAGAACTGCCTTCTGAATCAGGCTTTTGATCCAACCTCCTAATGAGAGCCTCGTAAGATGTTCGTCGAGGCTCTTTGCCATCAGGCGATTGGTATTTTACCCTTTTTCATGGTTGTTTTTGAAGTAGGTTACATTTTTATTATGAAAAGTAAAGCTGATATTTGTATTTGTCTATGTATGTGATACTTAGTCCGTTCATGGAATGGCCCGAGAGCATGTTGTTGACTCATAATAACAGGTACAGTACACGTACTGAAGTGTGGCTATCTCGTCATTTTATCAGCGCGTAATGATTAGCTCAAGCGGTTGCGAGTCGCCACTGGAGGGGCACAACATCATGTGATAAACAAACAGAAGGCTCACACTTGAATATCAATTTTTAACCGATTTCATTTTCTTATCCATTTCAGTCATCTAGAAACAGGGCGAAGCAATTGCTGTATCTCTTGATGTGTGGGAGGCCTTTAACAGGGTTTGAAACGCTCATCTCATTAGCAGTAGCTAGATTAGACTTCCATTCATAGTGAACTATCGATCAGAGTAGTCTTCGACGGGTGCTCCTCCTAAGAGCTGTTGGCTATTGATCCGGAGTTCTTCAGGAGACTGTTTTCTCTGCAACTCTTTTGCTGCTGCACATCAATGACCTACTTGAGCCGGGTATTGTTGGAAACGCAGATGACAATACTTGTTGTACTATTGCGCTAGGCATCGCGTATGGGTAACTTGTCACGTTGCAGTTCTAAGAAGAGCGACGACGCGCGACGGCGCGATGCTGAGCGACCGCGACAGTTAGCAGATACCTACATCTCTTGCAATTAGTACGAACAGGAAATGAAGGTGTAACTATTTGCTATCTGCGCGTTCATGTGTTTTCTAAGTACTAGGTCAAACACAACCGCGCAGGCGCCGTCACACATTACATACAAATACTTGAAGCTGAGAATATTGTTGCAGATTTGAAAGAACACAAGTTAGAGTTTGAAATAAACATTCTATACTGTCCTATTGGCGATAGCTATCCGTGAAAGGATTTATTCAAAAAAGGGTTGCCTTGGAATCTTGTCCACACTTGTCACCTATCTCTTACCTTTGGTTTGAATGATTGGAGGCTTGTTATTTTATTACACCGTAATGCTTATGCACGAACTAAGGCCTCTGCCTCGAATCTTACGGGCAGCGGGGCGGCGGCGGCGGCGGCGCTCGCTGTTCGCCCCCGCCTCGCTGCCGCGCCGCTGTTTCCGAGGGCCGGTCCATTTGAATGATGCCTAAGATCCTGCCGCTCCCGCGCCGCCGCCGCCGCCGCCCCGCTGCCCGCAAGATTCGAGGCAGAGGCCTAAAGGCCATTGCAGATGGTAAATCATCGCAGTCTTAGTATTTGACGATGACTACTATGAGCGGTGCATCTGTAGGAGACTGCCGCCGCGCGCCGCGCCCTCGCCGTAGTGTGAATTTGTGAACCTTCGACAGTTCGGCGCATTATTCAATACACGCGATCACTACACGTGTCTGTTTCAGTGCCGCTGATGTCAGCTCGTTAAACTTTATTACAGAATGCACTTATGTGGTGGTTGTGACATTTATAAGGGCGTGAACACCGCCACCGCTAAGGACATGATTTTCATAATAGGCAGACCAAACAGGTGCATGTTCGCAAATTAAAATTGTATTATTATAACGCACGTAGGTAAATCAATGACTCTACGCCTATGGTTCGCAGTCCTCGCAGTTCGGGCACTTTATAATGTCAATAACATTAACTTTCATCTCTATCTATTTTTTTACGGGAACTTCTAATTGGACATCTATTCGTATAAGGTTCCAATTAAAAGGTAAATTAGGTAGTTGCTTGGTAACAAACAAAGGACAAAATCAAAACTACAACCGAGATAGATTTATTAAATTTCAGCGTTAGTGGATGAATTACCTACTGTAAAATGGAAATTGTTAGAATCGAATAGTATGTGAAGGACGAAGTGCTTGCATCCTGCTTGTTGCTTCTTATAATGTGGTGCTGCGGTCGCTCGGTCGATACGACTGCTCGCGCCGCGGTCTATTCTGGTCCCCGATCAACGGCTCAGTACATGATGACGTGTGAAATAATGCAATCGTACATGTTTACTGATAATCTGCAACATTTCATGTTTACGTGTTTACAGGCTGCGCCACTAAGCCAGCTGCCTGACGTGTATTACTGACTAGCTTTTGCCCGCGGTTTCGCTTGCGTTCATTTATAACTTGAATTTGACTTTATAACTTGGTTCTCTGCTTGTACTTACTAATAAATTAATTTTAGTTCGTTGTGGTGTCTGGTGAACGTTATTATTGTTTTTATCTAGAACAATACTTTTTATATCGATGAAAGATATCAAGCCTTTGTCCGTTTCTGGACGCCTGACAACATACCGCGTTTCAAATTCAAAGATGTTAATTTCAGGCTGACAAACTTCTTTTCTTTTTTAATAAAATAATATTAGTTAGGATGTCGCAGTAATAATGTCAAAACCCGACTGAAGTACCTACATAAAGTTACTTCAGTCGCTGTGCATGGACACAATTGATAACTGTAGCTTCTCAGAGATCAAATTGATCTGAGTGTAGCTTATATCGTTTCGATTAACTGTTGTCTTGTTTGTGAGGCCTACGTATAGTACGCATTTAATCGTAATATTACCATAACAGGTGTACTCGTACCTTGTACTCGCCCGCGTACACCTATAGGAATAATATCATTCTGTTTATCTATTGCATACATTATACTCATGGTTCGCGCGCGCACATTAAATGTGCATTAATTCTGCAAACATTACGTGATGCTAAGTGCGCGGGATGCTTGGAAAAAGGAAACAACAGTTTGCATAAATAACAAGTTTTATTGCATTAGAAAGGAATGCTGTTGGAGTGCAAGGAAGGCGTGTGATGTTTGTTACGACAAACAAACAAAGTGCTCGAGCTCCCCCCTCCCGCAGGCGGCGCGCCCCGCGTGTGACGCATGCGCGCTCACGACGACAACAAGACGCGCGCTGTGTGCGCCGGTAGTGGAGCGTGTGTGTGCGTAGCTTCTATCTAATAGTGCATCTGTGTTGCTGTTATTTATGATGTCGTTTGAAAACATGTTTACTGCGCAGAGAGCGACGCCTTTGGCTGTGCGACACGTAGTGCGTCTGATGTATGAGCGCGCGCGCCGGCACGGGGCGATTCTCGACGGGCCAATATATACTAACTGCCCGTTGTCTTATTATAACCATTATTATGTTACCTATTTGATGCGTAACTTCATCCATTGTTATAACGATCTCTTTAATTGCATGTTTTTTGTAAAATTATAAAACGTTCCTATTATCTACATTTTGAGAAAATACAGTCTGTTGGGATTAAAATTCTGTTAGGCACGACGCAATAACCAACGTGAACCAGTTGATTGATGGATCAACGGTGCCAAGCAGAGCTGAGTGAATGCGTCGAGCGGCGCGCGGCCGTCCTCGTGAAGACGCGCCCGCACGCCGCGGCCGCGTCCTTAGCTTTTCTATAAACTTACATAAGTCGTCGTTATGTCGTCTTTTATGGGGACATTGCTCGCGCGTCATATATGTTTCCCCTCAGATCAAATAAAATAGGCAGATAGAGCGCTCAGAACACGCGAGTGTGTCAACCAAAGTTAATACAAAATCAAAGGTTAATACAAACTCGCGACAGTACCAAGCTACGCATCGTCTCGCTCACACGTCACTAGTGATTTGCCATTTTAAGTCAAGTCTTGTGTGTTTAAACACTGCAAAAGTTGTTCACAAAAACAAAGAAAACAAGATGGAATATTTTCCACAGGTAACTCTTGTTATTTTTATTGTTTTGGTATTTATTTTCCATAAAATATTTTCGGCTCACTTGAAACACAAAACCTCAACAGTAAATCGTCTGTGTTGCTAGTTTATGACGGGTAAATTACCCTGAATTAGGGGAATGTGTATAGTGCATAACAAATATCGATCAAATTCGTCAATACAACTGCACTGTCGTAATCTATAGTACCTATACAACATTAGTTTTTGCTTATGCGAAACCTGAAACACGTGTCTAATATTTTTTTCACGATCACTTATCAGATACACACTAAACTATTTCGCGTATCGCGTTGTGTCGCAGCGCAAGCGTGACACAGGCGCGTGCGACTGTTGCAACCGGACGACTGAAGTTACACGCGGGGGGCGGGGAACACGACCCCGACCGGGTTGCCCGCCCCCCGCTATCTGTGCGCTGCCGCCGCACGCGACTTCAGCTGATTGCTATGACCTGCCGTAACCTCTGTCGTGCTCGCGTATAATTGCGGATAGGTGTCCAACTCGTAACCTTTTTAAATAATTTTGGGACAAAATATAACATGGTGTAAAAATTATTGGAATCGATTCAGTTATTGATTCTGAACAAACTATATTCAGGTTTCGCAAATACTAAAAATAATGTTGTATGGTCTATGGTCGTAATGACACAAGGTCACTAGTTAGTCCGGGTCGTAAAGACTTCGGGTCTCGGGAGGGCACCCCCGCGCGCGGGGCTGTATTTGTATTTTTGCGTGAGAAAGTGGAACGGAGAGCATGCCTTTGAGCTATTCGGTTCTTGTAAGGATGTGCTGTGCTCGCGCCGCTGGATTATTTTATTATTTGTTGCTATCTGAGTATAACCATAAAGCAAAATCGCGTTACCAATTTTAAACATTAATAGTATGTTTGTACAATATAATTGGTGTAGAACTAAGGCTGTTAAGGTTTAATGATTGTGTGTAAAATAATAATTATTTTAATAAATATGTTGATTGTTATAACCAATTGTTTATCTTTTTAAATTAAAAAACCTATCCTTAAATAGTTTATTACACAAATTACCAAAAAGCGTTATGAAGTGTTATCTGGTCTGATATAAATTAATTAAATAGGTAGTAAGTAATTACGCATATTAACTTTTATTCCTTATTATTATTAAGTTAAATAATAAATACTACACGCTTTGCTCTCTGGGTATAACCATAAAGCAAAATCGCGTTTCCAATTTAAAAAATAGTAGTACAATATTTGAGAACAATTTAACTGAACAAAATGTGGGAGTATTTCTCAATATCTGGCAACCGTAAACGCACACAGATGCACGTGTTCGTACACGGCGCGACGTATCTGCCGCGCACACTAAAATAAAAACCGGCTTCACTTTGTTGTTCGCGCACGTTCTATCTGCCTATTTTTTTGATCTGAGTGTTTCCCAGTATATGCTAGACGATAAAAATTGCGTATCTATCAAAATAAAATAAGTACTTAGGTCAGAAATTAAACAGGTAGGCTATTTAATTTCTGAATTCGAATTCAAGATTGGATAATTGTCCAATTTATACTAGTAGAGTGGTATTTGCTACTAAGGTGCAAAAGGTGCCATCTGCATCTCAAAAGAGGCGAATGTAGTAAAGATAGTCTGTTATACTAGCTTCATAAGCGCGTGATATGATGACGCGCCCCGCCGCTGCCTACGCCTGATACATAAATCCTACAAAAATCGCATGAATGTTTCCACCATTTGGGTAAGGCACAGTTCGATCAAGATCGCCGCAAGAACATTGGTTGTCCAGGTGCAGGTGCCTTGTATACCCTGATTTTACTTATAATTCTTTCAGCTGCTTTACCACTAGGCGCAGTCGATTGAGTTCCTTTTGTTTGCGACTCGATGAGGTGTGTGCGCGGTCAGAATCGTGACGCGAGCCCGCCGCCACGACTGTCTGCATGCGACGCCAGAGCGTCAGCACGCTGCTGCACCAGGTTCACGGCGGCATAAGGCAGCGACGCGTTGAGTGGCGCGGGGGGTGCAGCTGGAGACGCGGGCAGCGCGGCAGGCGGAGGCGCGGGGCGCGCGGCCTCCAGCGCCAGGCCGGTGGCGCGCACGGCGACGCGCGCTCGCTCTACGGCACCCGGTGTGCCCTCTGCTACTAGTGCCGCCGCCGCCTGCGCCAGTGCGCTCGCTGACTCCGCCCCAAGTACGTATCGCGTTCCTAAGAACAAAACATAATTATGATACACAGCCATAATATTTTTGTGTAGAGAGCAGTACAGTGTCGGGAGGAAGATGCACTGACCGCAGACGGTATCATCGAGCAGGATGGCGGGTGCCAAGTCGAGCGTCATGGTCGGCTCGTCGCGCACCCAGCCTGCCGCCGTGTCCGGCCCGGACCCGAACGGTGTCGACAAGCCGCTGAAAAAACATTCATACTTCTATACTCTCGCACAAATAAACACTCCTAGCATGTTTTCAGACGTCTTCTGCACGTACTGGGTTGCTTGGAGGTCGGAAAGCAATGCCGGCACCTACTAATATCACTGTTGAGGAGTGGCTGGGAAGGCGCTACGACGTCCTCGTATTCCGCCTGACGTAGGTCCTCAACGGACACGGTTGCTGAATGTCACCACTGCAGACCACCTGGACATACGGTAGAGGTATACCGCGTGGGCGCAGCACCTTCGTGTCCTCAAAGACGCGATAGACGGTGGTAACTACTCGCTTATCCGTTTTATATTTGTACAATTTGTCGATTCAATTAGAAAGTTTTATGATTTAAGAGAACGTACGAAGCGAGCAACAAAGAGCAGAGAAGAGGGCTTAAGTATCTAGGCCACGATGAGACAAGATTTTTTTTTAAAGCGTCTTCCTATAAATTAGGCTTGCTTAACCAGGATAACAATCTTAAGTTATTGTTCACAGTGAAAATACTAGCGCCGCTCGTTACGCGCTGTCAGATGTCCAGATTTCCTATTCATCTATTATACTTTAAATACTAATATTACAAAGCTGAAGAGTTTGTTTGTTAATTCAGTAATTACTAGTTCGGATTGAATTTTTTTTTTGTGTTGGATAGTCCATTGATCGAAAGAAAGGCTACAGATAGGCTAAATAACGTCACGCTACGTAAAATGAGAGAAGCAACGAGAAATGTCGCAAGAGCGGGAACCTCAAAGATTCTGTGGCAGTCGGAACCCGTGAGGGAAGAGTACATCCTCGACTCCACTATCCAGTCACCGCCGAAAACGCTCAACGCTTCGGAAATCACGGGGCAAATTACGGCCACCCTAAGCATTGACTTGCGGACGGCGTGGAGAACGGGTACAATACCCGAGTCGTCGGCACGTGTTCCACGCGCTCTCCAACGCGGACGCGGGTGAAACCGTTAAGAAGCTAGTGTAATAAATGGATTTATTACTTTGACTGTAACATAATTATAAGATAAATAATAGCATTATTAAATAAATTAACTTAATTATTTTACATTTTAAAAAAGAAAACAATACACTGAACTTACTTTGTTAACACAGTGAGGTTTCACGTAAGGAATCACTATTGGAAGAATTGCTAAAAGTGGCCATCAGGGGGCCATCACCATATACTTCTGATCTATGTGGTACGGATCGACGCCGTCAGCCCCGTAGCTAGGCCGTGCGACGTCACCGCGCGCCATGGCCTGCAGCGTCTCCACCACCTTGCGTGTCATGATGTGTGACTCACGTGACGAGCGCGACGTAGGTGTCGTACCGGTCGACGGCCGCCAGCCCCGTGGCCACACCGCCCGCAGCTAGCGCGCCGGCGCGCGCCTCTCCCTGCAGCTCCTCCAACACCCTGCGGGGCCGACACTGTTAGCGTCCGTGTTCAGGACATATACATGGGTTCAATCCAAAAAGTTCAACATCTGTTGAACAATAATTGTCTAAAACTGTTAACTACAAAAGAGCATTGGACGTTGATATAAGTGACATTCTGCAGTAAAACTTTTTTTATACAAGTGTTCAACAGATTTAAAATTTTGTGTTAGTGTTACAGAGAAAACCCGTCCGCGTCGTTCTCTGCACACCGTTACCCACACCTGCGCTGCGCATCATCTGGGCCGGCGGGCGGAGGCACGAGCGCGGCCGCCAGCGCGCGCGCGGCCGGCGCGCCCGACCCGCCCACCAGCACGCGCCATGCGCCTGCGCTCGTGGCTCGTACTTCTGACACCCGCACGAGGGCCGCGCCCTTCCACGCAGCCGACAGCTCTATAACATGCAATATTTTTGTTTTACTATGTTTAACACTAATAATTAAAATTGCCTCGATATACTGGTGATTGCAAACTCGACTACTTAGCTGATGCTAATCGAACCCAACACCGGAGGGTCCTACTTGGCATATTTACAGATTATTATTTCTACAAGACGAAACGACGCCAGCCCACGGTGGTTCCGCATTAGGTTATAAATGCAAATATGTCATCATCAATTACCCCCAATTTAAATATCTGTAATGATTTACCGATAAACAAGCTACCCTAAAGTATAAAAATATATCACCCATTTTACCTAATTATCACTTATTTTTCTACCTCCGAAGTGAACACATGATTACGTTGCGCTCGCCTTATCAGTAACTTATTAACACCACTGTTGACTGTGAATTCTCAGAATTGCATTGTTTTTGGGTGTGTTTGTGACATGGATTTCCAAGATCAAGGTATTTTATTACTAATTAATAATATTTTAAAGCTTTATTTTACTTATTATGACGTATTTTTACGTGCTACGCCACACAGTATTTCTACCAAATATGTATCTAAAGTTGACTTCACATAGCCCTACAAAAAAAATCCAAGCATAATCGAACACTCTCACATATCATATATTAAAGGTTGAACTGTATATTTTGAAAATATAAAAGGTTTTTTTTTGCATCCTTTTGCATGTTAAGTTGTTATACAGTCTCTACGACTGCGTAGGCTCTGGCGCAGCACGGTCTACGAAACAAACGTAAATGACTAATGTTTTTTTTCCAGGTACTTTGATTAACTGTTCTTTGTCAAGAATGAATAAGTCTCAAATATTGACTATTTAAATTTATATTAAACAGTAAATATTTTAGAGTTTATTGTATTTAATTTATAACATTATATAAATAAATCATTAATGTACATTACTGAAGCATTTTTTTATTATTTACCCATGAAAAAAAACTTTTTTTTTTTTTTAATAAAGTAAGGTATTTATGATCGCGCTTTTAGGACGCTTGGAGCACCGTGCAGCGGTTTGAAAAGTTCTCGGCCTAACCTAGATTTGAGGGTAGACTGTAAATAAATTTGTACCCGTTTGATAACTTGATTATTCATTTGAACGTATGTCAAGTGACATTGTAACAGGTTGCATATTTTTATTAAAGATTTTTTTTAAGGAAATCCGCCACTCCACCTTGAAATGAAACATATCTCAAGTAAGAGCGGGGACAAATACATTGCCAAAACGAAAATAACTCTAGATATGAAAATAAACAACAAGTCACGAAGATCTGCCCTTTCGTACGAGTTTTTAATGGTAAAAATGGGGGCCGCCTTATTCAGAAAAGGCATAGAGACTGGCAGAAATGATTCGAGGAGCTAAGGGCCAGTCTTTCACATCAGAAATCATCACAAAGTTAAACAATCCTCTAGACTTGAGTGGACCGGAAGGGACTGGCATAGGAACCTCTTACTGATTTAAAATACACCCTGTTCCTTCAGTCTGCCTTTGCGTACTAGAGTCAAGTGTTACCAACCCTTACAGAGGGTCTCGTGGCCCCGGAAATCAAGAATGTGGAATGAGGGTCCCTAATGTTTGCTGACAGCTCCTTCAGGCGTGTGATGAACACCACGGACCAAAGAGAATTAAAACCACTTGAGAGCTCATAGAGCGATTTCGCCTAGGCACACGATTCACCAGTGCGGGCCGGGGACCGGGGGATTGCGTCTTCCCCCGTTCCTCGGCCCGCGGTAGTTGTGATTGGCTGATGCAACAATGTCAGTAAGAATAGTGATAACAAGTAAATCCAGCAACAATAATATCGACATCGATAAAATCGATGGTAATTAAGTCTTCTTTTGCTTTTTTTCAATGTTGATTTGTATGTAGAGAAATAAATGAAGATTAAACGAAAATAATAATAAACTAAACAAACGGCGTCGGTCCTTTAAAGCTTCAAAGCAATCAGGGGCCGTTCAAGTATTACGTAAGCACTATGGGGGGGTGGGGGGGTCTTTGCTTTGCTTATTTTGGATGACATGGGGGGTAGGAGAGTCTAGATGATGATTACGTCATCGGTAGTTATTTACTTTTTTACACGAATGGCAACCCTCACATTGTCTTTGGTGGAAAACGAAACGCATTTTCGGGGATTCTCGCAAATAATGCATATGTAAATAATACATAAATTGAAAAATGTTTACGTAAGCATGGGGGGAGGGGGTAAGTGCTTTGCTTACTTTTGCTGACA
This sequence comes from Agrotis puta, assembly GCA_943136025.2. Classification (NCBI taxonomy): domain Eukaryota; kingdom Metazoa; phylum Arthropoda; class Insecta; order Lepidoptera; family Noctuidae; genus Agrotis; species Agrotis puta. The sequence goes on from OW964170.2 coordinate 172,644, forward strand.
AGGGGGACGGGGGGGTAAATAATTGTAATAAATCTGCTTACGTAACTTGAACGGCCCCTCAGCTGTGAAATGCCTTGAACAAATGACGCTATAATATTTTGGAAACCAATTTTCCCTGTTAGTGGCATTAATCCACTTTTCTTTAACTTCCGGAATATTTGGAAATCTAAAATGTAAACGTAAAAAATAACATTCTTTTTTATTTACCATTACAAATTATCGATTAAATAATTTATCAACAATGTTTTAAGTTGTCACATCACTTCAGCACACAGCACAAAGTACTTATGGATAGAAAGAGATAGACTTATATAATATTCTAGTGAAAGTAAAGGACTTTTCAAAAGACATCAACGCGGTATCCCAAAAGACATCAACGCGTAATCCTTTTTTCGTAACCAACCAGTTTAGCTTGAGCCCTCTTATTACCAATAATGTAAATAAATATAAACATATTTTACTTACCGGTGAAAACTTATACCATCTTTTTTATAACTAGATGTTTTAGATGAGTTCCCACACCATTTAATTGCACAGGTACTCATTTTTGCTTCGGTTTTATTCGATAAATGTTTTTTTAGGTTCCAAAATTAAGGAATGTGCACAGATCCAACAACTGGTCAGTACTAAAACATTCATTCGTATCGGGATCTCATATAAGTGCTATTCCATTGATGTGTCGTGAGCCTGAGTCGCCCGTATGAGCGGTCAAGTGGTTATATTGTCATTGCCACGGACCGTCTCGCCCCGCGCCTCGATTGGTCGTTGTAGAACTTTTTAGTGTTCGATCAAGTATCGCCCAACACAGACACCTTCCGAAACGATCGTGTACCGTAAGGACCTGCGTCAAGTGGAATGTGACGGTGCCGTGGCGTTTCTCCAGTATCTCCTCAAAGAGGAAGTCTTACCACCAAAATGGCGGCGTGCCCGTCTCTGGCTTACGACAGATCCTCCCTCGTCATGAAATCGCACCGTAGATATTTTCACAGTGCCTCGAGATGCTGCAGCAGAGGAGTTTCGCTACGGCGGCGGCGGTGTCATCGGTCGATGCCACTCGTAGGCGTCGTATCAAGATTCCATTTCGGCAATCCGGCAAGGAGCCTCGCCCCCTCATCGGAAACCGTGCGATATGCCCGGATTATCCAAATGCCGCGATCACCCTCTAGTAAGCTTTCATCAAATCGAGTTTTTGAAGGAAGTGGTATGGAAGTGCAAGCGGTACGAACCTGCGCTGGTATTGGGCAGCAGGCTGGTGAGGTAGCCGGCCAGAGCGGGCGCCGCCGCCACCGCGCCCGCCGCGTACGAGCTGCCGCCCCCCGCTGCCGCCGCGTCTGCCTCCGCTGCTGCCGCCAGCCCGTCCGACACCACGTACCCATCTCTGCAACACATACATGCTATTAATCTAATTCAATGATCTTCAACATCTATTTTAGATTGATCAACGTCTTAAAGCGTAAATAGTTCAGCTGTGGAAACGAGATGGTGCTAGACGAATTGTAGAACTCTGTCGCTTTCCCTCAGCGAAACTACTCACGCTTTAAGACGTCATGGTAGGCCACCTGATCTTCAATGGTTTTCAAGCGGTTTCGGCTGTAGTCGAGTCTTAATACAAAACCCTGTTCTTTTATATATATAGATACGATATTTTGCTAATGTCGATGGTTATCAGATCAGATTCCGTAACTTTTCAAACCTGTTTAGAAATTGGTAAAGATATCATGAATAACATGAATTTACGATACTCACTTGGCGAGCTGTATGGCGGGCGCGAGAAGCTGCTGCCACGGCAGCACGCCGAGCTGCGCGTGCAGCGTGGCGAGGGTGGCCACGAGGCGGGGCGCGCGCTCCTCGCCCACCGCCGCCGCCGCAGCCTCCGCTCCGCCCCACTCGTACAGCACGGGCTGCTGCGTGCGAGCATTGCGATACTCCCAGTACAGCAACGCACCACTCCTGCAATGAGTATCAGTGGATTTTGTAGAGTTACCATGTAAGAAATCTATATCTATACATATAATAAAACCTTAGAAAAGTCATTTTGTGCATAAAAAAATGGCCAGGGTGTTAAAGGACAACCAGTAAAATCCATTTCCGGTATTTTTAGAATTTCTGTCGATTTTTCTGTTCGTCGGTTTGTCTGTTTAGTTGTTCGAGCATCACGTAAAATGTACGAAAGCAACTTTTATACAGAACGATTGAAAAGTATTTTTTGTTTTTTATGTATGACCACGCATAATATTTCCTAGCGTGGTCCGATTTGCGGTCCATGGCCCTCTACGGGGCCCCTGTGTGGGCCCTAAGCATCCGGACGCGACCACTAAAGCTGGTCGCATGCCAGAGGGTCATGGCTATCCGGATGATCCGGGGATACCGCACGATCGCCGGCGAATCAGCCAACCTCCTAGCGGGATTGCTGCCCTGGGATCTGGAGGCGACTGCCCTCCAGCGCGTCTATGAATGGCGCGTGGAGGCGCAGCGTCGGGGCGAATCCCCGCTGCCTCGACAAGTCGAGGCGCGGCGGGAAGAGCTCCGGCGCGATCTCAGGGCAGTATGGAGGGAGCGACTGTCGCAACCGAGGTCCGGGCACGCCGCAATCGCGGCGGTAAGACCCCTCTTTGAGGAGTGGCTGGATAGGCGTCACGGCGTCCTGACCTACCGCATGACGCAGGTCCTCACCGGACACGGAAGTTTCGGGAGGTTCCTGTGTCTGATAGGGAGGGAAGAAACGCCTGGGTGTCACCACTGCGAGGATCGTCCGGAGGACACGGTGGAGCATACGGTGCAGGACTGCCCCGCTTGGGCAGAGCACCGCCGTGTCCTCACAACGGCGATAGGCGGAGACCTCTCGCGCCCGGTATTGGTCGAGGCCATGCTGCGGGGCGAGACGGAGTGGGAAGCGGTCGCCTCCTTCTGCGAAGCAGTCATGCTCGTGAAGGAGGAGGCGGGCCGCCTGAGGGAGAGGACAGCGTCCTCCCTCCACCCCAGCCGCAGTGGTAGACGCCCACGGCGTCGGACGTCGCGAGACGATCTCCGGCCACCGTAGGCGCGGGCATGCGGGCGGCGAGTAATGGGCGACTCGCTGTCCGACCATGGACCATGCCCGGGTCGACGGCGCGTTGTGTTCCACGCGCGCCTCAAAGAGTGTCAGCATAGTGACGGGGCCTGTAGAGGGCCAAAGCCTGCTGGGGTCGCGGGACCAAGGGATTACCGTGACCCCGGTACGTAAAGGGCTAGTGAAGGACACCGTGGATTTTAGTCAGTACAAGTCTGACAGTCCCTTCCGCCCTGCCCTGGGTGGGAGGACTCATTTGATGATTTTACCACGATAAAAAAAAAAAAAAGCGTGGTCCGATTTCAAAAAAAATTTTTTATTGGAAAGAGTATTAACTTAAACTAAAGGGATCGATTTTACTGTTGTAATTTAAATGGGACCACCATGTAAATTACAACAGTAAAATCGATCCCTCAATGTAGATAAAAAGGTATTAGTTTTCAATTTTCCTACAGAATTATCAGTTACGAGTATGAACCGATTCTGTTGAAATTAAGTAACATTTCTAGTTCTGAGGACATATCTGGAGAAGATAAAATGATGGCGTCACTGTCACCAGATCAACTTCAGATCCTTGTAATGTTGTGAAGAGGAGGGGAGGAGAGAGAGTTCCTCAACAGTTAACAACAGCTATATCGTGTTTGGGCTCATTTCATTCAACTTGATGAGAACTTTAGACTTAGGTGAGGTATCATTGCCATCGAGGGTCTGAGGATGGAAACGGAAAGTAGGGGCAAGAGTTCCTTAACAGTTAACAGCACTTATATCGTGTTTGGGCTCATTTCACTAGTCTTGATGAAAACTTTAAACCTAGCTGGGGTATAATTGTCATCGAGGGTCTGAGGATGGACACAGAAAGCAGTAACTGAAGATCCTCAACAGTTCACAGCAACTATATCGTATTTGGGCTCATTTTATTAATCATGGTGAGAACTTTAGACATAGCTGGGATTTGACCGGGCACGCCGCAATAACGGCGGTAAGACCACTCTTTGAGGAGTGGCGGGATAAGAGTCACGGTGTCCTGACCTACTGCATGACGCAGGTCTTCATCGGACACGGAAGTTTCAGGAGGTATCTGTTTCGGATAATTTCAGGCTTCAAGGCCAATATAAATTACTAAAATACAATACGATATGGATAAGGAGGGAAGAAACGGCTGGATGTCACCACTGCGGGGATCACCCGGAGGACACGGTGGAGCATACGGTGCAGAACTGCCCCGCTTGGGCAAAGCACTACCGTGTCCTCACGACGGCGATAGGCGGAGACTTCTCTGGTCGAGGCCATGCTGCGAGGCGAGACGGAATGGGAAGCGGTCGCCTCCTTCTGCGAAGCAGTTATGCTCGCGAAGGAGGAAGCGTAGGAGAAGAGGACAGCGTCCTCCACCCCAGCAGTGCTAGACGCCCACGGCGACGGACGTCGGCAGACGATCTCCGGTCACCGTAGGCGTGGGTATGCGGGCGGCGAGTAATGGGCGACTCGCTCTCCGATCATGGACGATGGGTCGACGGCGTGTTGTGTTCCACGGGCGCTTCAAGGAGTGTCAGCATAATGACGGGGCTTCCCCTTTAGACGGCCAAAGCCTGCCAGTGTTGCGGGACTCACGATATATTCATTGCCTTCGAAGATAACACGCGCAGACGAAGTCGCGAGCGAAGTACTAGTTAACTATAAAAGAGAATACATTACGCGTCGAGGGAGGTGCGGTGCGGCGCGAGCACGGCGAGGCAGAGTGCGGCGGCGGCGGCGGCGTCGAGCGCGCGGCCGCCGGCCTTCAGCGCGTCCGTGCCGGCGCGCGAGCACGCCGCCGCCGACGACGACACGCTGCCGTGCGGCACCAGCTACACCAAAATAACACGTTCACATCACTTCCATTCACATGCGTCCAGTGATAAAGATCAATGACAATTTAAAACAAAATTAAGCAAAAAAGAACTTAAACAGGTAAGTACTGTTTAATGCCTTTGTCAAACAGACAGGCGAAAGCGGAGCATTTCCGAAGCGATATCGAACCGAAGCGAGACGTCAGTACGATAGTTCTGTCACGCTATCGGATCGCTTTCGCTTTTCTTTGTGACTGGATTCAAACAATTCCATACATCACAAATAAAAACGTCACGCTTCGCATTCGTCACGCCTGTCTGTTTGACAAAGGCTTAAATATTTTTTTCGTTTTATTTTGTTTTAGCTTTGATACCTACTTAGTCACTATTTTATCATGGTAAAGAACTTCGTAAAGACACTTATCACGAAAGCGGCAAATCGATAAGACATTCTAACTTCGAAGATATAATGTCAAAACTAATGAGATACAGCCGCGAAGAATAGAAGTCATATTTGCCGAATGTAACGAATGAAGAAGCGGTGCAGGGTGGCTACTTAGCTTGGTATGACCTTCAAGAAACTGTTTTACATGTGGTTCTACACTTTGGTAATGTTGATCTTAGACCTGGGTGATACAATCTCAGCATTAGTAGTGTATCATAATTACCTCGAAGTCGCCGTAGTAGATCTGCGTGAGCAGCGCTAGCGTAATAGCGGCGGTGAGCGCGGCGAAGGCGGCTAGGATGAGACGCGGCCCCCCCGCACAGCAGCGCGCCCCGCCCGCGCCCCCGCCGCCGCCCGCCTTTAGCGGCAGGTCCTCGCGCAGCTCCACGCCTCCTGCGACATAATAGTACCAACTAAGCTAACACAAACCCTCCTAGGTGCTCTTCAACGCGACGACAAATACTGTCGACCGGAAACACGAAAGAAATATTTGTGTAGTTCGAGAGACACTAACGTGCGGTCTACCGCCGTACACCTGTCGTTGTGAGAATAGTTTAGATACCCACCGGAGGGCAGCTGTGAGTCAGGGCTGCTGCGGCTGCTGTGCGGCATGGCTGTCCACCAGCACGTCTGCTCACCTCTCCAACTCTGGAATCATTCAAGTGATAGGAACTTAGTGAACTCGTACGTAGAAGACATAGTGAACTCATAATGTGTTCCTTTTGAAGGGAAGCCATGAGTGTGCTATTGGCTCTGTCCATTTGGTGGACCTAAGGCCTGGTGCCTACCATCGGTGCGGGAACACCCAGAATAAAATAAAAGGCGACAAACTTTCTTCTTCTTCAAAGCGACATGATTAGATAATAATTATTGTATTAAATACATGTATTGTATTGTAATTTGGTATTTACTTCCTACTCAAAATAGGTAATGAAGTAGTTTCACGTCTCCTCACTACGGCCAAATTAGTGATCATCAGATCCTGATTACCTACCTCTGTAACAGAACGTAAACTGTGAGGCTCGGAGCCCACCACCGGTGGGCATCGGTGCGACTCGGTAGGTACAGATCTGGCGAGTGCCTGAGGGCTGCTGCGGGCACCTGAGGGCTGCTTCGGGCGTCTAGTCGTATGAACACGAGAATGTTAGTAGGCAACAACAAAAAAGTGGATCATAACATGACCTTGTAAAATAGTTTAACGATGAGTCATCCTCACAACAAACTATTGAAGACACGCTGACTCGTACGATTAGAGCTACTTTTGTAAATTGCAAACCTTTCACGACATGTATTGTCATCATCAAAACATCGTTAATTCAATGGTTAAATAACTGTTTAATGAAAGAGCAACATTTCAAGATGTACTCAAACTTAACAACTATTGTGATCGTTTCAGATTTTAAAGTGGTCTTAACTTGATTATTACAGTAAACCCTTTATTCTAATCTGCCCCCTTTGATAAACTACCTAAATTCAGACCAGAAATTTGCTACATATGGAAATGCACTAAGTATTGGATTAGTTAAATTAAATCCCTCAATTAAGTACCATCACACGCTAGTACACTAGTATATCAGCCGCAATCACGTACCTGCAGTCCACAATATACAGTTACAATGACACGACACGTTTACAGCTGCGCGGCGTCCCCGACTTTCGTTCCTCACACCACGCACATGCCTTCACTCAGTACTCAGTAGGGACACACTGCACGTAAACATGTAAGAAAAACACAATCGACGCTTGCGCATTCCTCGAGTGATACACAAGATGCGTGTCAAGACAGCGTCGAAGACACCGCGAGTGGCCGCGGGGGGCTCACGTTGCCGGAGCTCGTCTGAGCACGCCGGAGGGGGGCACTCCGCGACTCGGCAGAAACCGCTCTCTGACGTCATTCTACCGCTGACTGCATTACTTCCGAACATTCAGTATCGGACGAGTCCAAGACAGCCAGATTGTTTGCGATTATATTTTAGTCGGTCATCATCGAGTATTCTCTGGAAGAGGCACGTGTCTGGTGACGTAGAAGGAATCTCGCGTTGCGCTGGCGCTACATGTGAGTGAGACGGCACGCGGGTGAACGACCGTTGCGCCTGACTCACCGCGCCCGTGAACAATTTACTATGAATGCATATTGACCGAGACGCTAATGAAAGTAACAGTATGTTTAATTCGACGTTTTCAATGAAATGTACCAACTATTTGTAAAACCGGTTGACAGATTCCTTGAAGCTCGTATACATATTATCAAGTCGGCAGCCGATTGTTGAATTCGCCACATCGTGATATACTGGACACATCGCGGTACTACGGCACTTCATGATCTGGTCATATTAAACCAGCGATAATACGATGTTTCTATTAATTTTAGGTTTATAGAACTTTTTTCTCAAAAGAAAATAACTTATCTTAAACTAAATTCAATTCGTCACTACACCAATCAATTGAATTATAATACCCACATCCATCCAATGCATTCAGTGTTGAAGAAAGGTGTTAACTAAGAATTGGACTAATTGAGTCTTTATATGCATTAAATGAATGTAAGTTTCTTATACAAGAGGTTGCAAAAACTGTGCTCTTTCATGTTACATTTGTTTTGCCTAACTTTGTTCTTGTAACTGAAAACAATTAAAAATAAAACAAAAACAACCAGGTACTTTTTTATTTATTAAAACCTTAGAGCTAACCTACACCAAATAATATGCCCAAGTAATCCCAGGTGGGTGTACTATATCATAACATGGCCGGATCACGAAGTGCAATAATAACTATTACGAATTTCTCGATATGCCCAATTCAACGATCGGCCGACGACAAAATCATAGAAATTTAATTTAATTTTCATTACTTTTACTCTAAAGGTATGTCATTAAATGCCTCATGAGTGGGTTGTTTCCGAGATATAAGCGGAAAACCAAAAAAAATTGTACCTGCAACCCCCCCCCAGCTCAAGGGCTAGGGGCGGGGATTTTTGATATGTTCTCCTTACTAGTCCAATAAATAAAAAATAACGTAAAGTAAGTATAATACTCGTACAAGAATATAATATTATGACTTCAATATAATTTACTTTAAACTAATATACAACTACTATTTCAACTACTTAGATGAAAAATACTGGCTGTACGACTACAGAAAAAAAAAACAAAGTAAGCGGGAAAGGGACAATGCGAAAGCACTCATTTTTTCTTTAGCTAATAATTTGTGTTCTTATTTTACTTTCCTTTTATACATACTAAAAAGCACAGTAAATCACACAGTAATCACACAGTACACTCGGGTAAACTTATTTAGTCTCTCAAACTATTAGCGCCCTCCCTACGTTACGGGTGTCAAACTCCGTCTCGGGTCAAAGTTCAGTTTCACCCCTTGGATAACAGTGTACTATTCATTTATTTAATTCAGCTCTTTAAATTTAATAATTATTTTACAATTAACCTGAGTACACGATATGAGTAGACCCTATGTTTTACCGTGAAGCATACAAATATGATCAGATTTAAATACCTTGGCACAGGTTTCCCTTGGGCAGATCACCGCCGTGACCTCACGACGGCGATAGGCGGAGACCTCTCGCGCCCGGCATTGGTTGAGGCCATGCTGCGGGGCGAGACGGAGTGGGAAGCGGTCGCCTCCTTCTGCGAAGCAGTAATGCTCGTGAAGGAGGAGGCGGGCTGCGTGAGGGAGAGGACAGCGTCCTCCCTCCAACCCAGCCGCAGTGGTAGACGCCCACGGCGTCGGACGTCGCAAGACGATCTCCGGCCACCGTAGGCGCGGGCATGCTGGCGGCGAGTAATGGGCGACTCGCAGCCCGACCATGGACCATGCCCGGGTCGACGGCGCGTTGTGTTCCACGCGCGCCTCAAAGAGGGTCAGCATAGTGACGGGGCCTGTAGAGGGCCAAAGCCTGTCGGGGCCGCGGGACCAAGGGATTACCGTGACCCTGGTACGTAAAGGGCTAGTGAAGGACACCGTGGATTTTAGTCAGTACAAGTCTGACAGTCCCTCCCGCCCTGCCCTGGGTGGGAGGACTCATTTGATGATTTTACCACGACAAAAAAAAAAAATGCTGTCCTCCATTGCTCGTTGATAAACCTTGAGTTTGGACTTCTTCTGTGATTTTAGTCAAAGAGCTCCTACCTATAGACAAACGTAGGTTTTATGATGATGATAAATGATTTTCTTTTGTTTCATTTCTATAGCAAATTAATCTCTTATTTTTTTTTTCGTATAGATAATAATTGTTATACTGGGAAGGACTGTGAGACTTATCTGGCTAAAAACCAACCTGTTTCGTCAGTTACTCTTTGTGCGCCTGGGCAGCTCCGGTGGCGCTTGGAGCGTGATTAGGAGGTAAGCCTGTCGATTACGATGTTTTCGTCTTCCTCCTTTTGCTCGCATTGCTGCTTTGCAGAACTTCGGATACTTGATGAGTTATACGAAGGTATACCTAACTACTACCATGCCGGCTGGATAATTTCACCAGTAACTTGAACTGTTGTATAGGCGAGTATATTGTCATCAATCGGAGAAAAACTTCTTGCCGGGAGAATCATCGGGAATCATCACCGGGAGGTCATCATCTGTCGTTTGAGTTAACTAAGGCGCTTAGGGCATAAAATGTTCACGATATTTTTCTTCACCCATCTCAGCAATGTTCAAGATAATCATAAAAAGTACGTATTCAAATTGGTACTTGCCCGGTTTGAACTCACCATTTTGTGCCTATGATTAACTACTATATTTTTTTTATGGAAAAACACTTTCCCGTTCATTCTCTGCAGTACTGCATGCGACCACACCAATGACGGCAAAACGTACTTGATTTGGGACAGTAATTTACATAAACATTATTTTTAACAAAACTTTATGTATTCAGGAAGCTACGTAATATTCTGTTTTAGTTATTTTTAACTTGATCAGCCCATTAATCTCATTACTGATGAGTAATGACAAACTGCAGGTTGTGGTAGCGCCAGCCCGCCCCCGCGCGGCTCACACGACCCACTAATGAGGCTAACGAGATTATCGCGGCAGAAGCCTCGCAAACTAGTAATCCGTTATATAAACACCGCGCTGCTCTACAGCCGCAGTCGTCGGCAGCACCCTGTCGCACACACCCCACACCCCGTCGCACAGTCACAGCCGGCGCCAGCTCGCAGACCAGCATCATGGTGTACAATTTCAAAGTGTTCAAGAAGTGCGCGCCCAATGGCAAGATCACGCTGTACATGGCCAAGAGGGACTTCGTCGACCACATATCGACTGTGGAGCCCATAGGTATCCGTTGGACAGGACGTGCAGTGACTGATGGATAAACTATTAGTTTAATTCCCAAGAAATGAACCACTTCATCGAAGTTGGTTACTTAGTGGCATGGCATGTGTTTCTATACAATTCTAATTGATGCCTGAACGATATTTGGGCTTGCACCATTGCCTGTTCTTAGTTCTAACCTTTACCTACAAAAAATATAGTCGTTCCGTCGATTTCTGAGATGTTTATTGGTCTTACACGACATTCAGAAATGTTCGCTGGATTATTATTGCGGCTGGATTACTGCCGTGAAACAACTTTAAAATCATACCCAAACGTATCAATCAGAAAATATATATGAATTATTTCAGAAATAGATTTATGTTTTATTCAGTATTTTTGTGTTATTAAATTAATAAAACTGATCATAGGATTTACGTACCTACTTCTTGCCACTGACGACTCGCGTAGGCCATCTTGTGTTAGTGTTGCTGTTATTTGACAAGTATACATTGTTAGATGGCGTGGTCCTCTTGGATGAGGAGTATGTGCGCGGGCGCAAGGTGTTCGGCCAGTTGGTGTGCACGTTCCGCTACGGCCGCGAGGAGGACGAGGTCATGGGCCTCAACTTCTACAAGGAGCTGTTCCTCGCCTCGGAGCAGATCTACCCGCTACCAGAGAAACGGAACTATGAACTTTCGCGTACTCAGGTACGAAACATGATCCATGAAGATTAATTCAGAGAGGGGAAGTGTCTCTGTGCACAACTTCAGCGCTACCTAGCGTTCGCAGCTTTGTTGGTTCTGACCGTTCTAATTAAAATCAGAACAAAATTATGATGGCGATCCATCGGCACTGGAGTAAAATTAAATTAATCTAGATACAAGATACAAGATACTAGGAAATATGTGTATTCTACTCGTACAAGAAAAATATCAAATACAGGTTTTAAACTTTATTTTCTTAACGGCAGCTGTCATCGTTCATCTTTCTGAGAAGCGCTTGGGAATCGGCAAAAAATAATTATTTCTACCAGTATTTTTGCAGTTTAGAATACAACAACTTTTGCGGCCCATTTTTTTTTGGTAGAATAATGTGATTATAAAAAAATACGTATAAAAATGTGTAACAGATTGATTCGAAATTGACAGATGACAGAGCTCAATGTACCCTGTGACAGAGACACATACATTATTTCTACTTTTTGCCATCATGGGCGCTGCAATCGATTATGATACCCCCACCTAGTACTTCAAACCCAGCGATGTATTAATTTGTTCTGAATAATGATAATTTCCCAACTACAAAATACTAAGGGCCACTCCTAAAACTTTAAATTTGACTTATTTTAAAATAATTAGAGAACTGTGTGACAGGAGCGTCTGATGAAGAAGTTGGGCGAGGGCGCGGTGCCGTTCCGGCTGACGGTGCCGGCGGGCGCGCCCGGCTCCGTGACGCTGCAGCCGGGCCTGGAGGACGACGGCGAGCCCTGCGGCGTGCAGTATTACGTCAAGGTGTTCGTAGGAGACTCCGAGATCGACCGCTCGCATAGAAGGCAAGCTACACATAATGCTGCACAGAAGTTTTGGTCATGAGATGGTGTAAAACCAACTCCTTTATAGTACTCGTATTTCTTACATTTCTATTTGTACTGTTCAGGAGCACGGTGGCGCTGGGCATCCGCAAGGTGCAGTACGCGCCGGCCAAGCCTGGCCCGCAGCCCTGCACCGTGGTGCGCAAGGACTTCGTGCTGTCACCGGGGCAGCTGGAGCTGGAGCTCACGCTCGACAAGCAGGTAAAATAATCGTGATTAAGTTAACAATATTAACAGCAAGTTATTTGCTGGAGCCACTAAGCGTTTTAATTACGTGTCGAGATTATTCGTGAGTATTGGAGATGTATTGTGCATAGTTGTTAATGTTGGACAGCTGTACATCCATGGCGAAACGGTGGCGGTGAACATGTGCGTGCGCAACCACAGCAACAAGGTGGTGAAGAAGATCAAGGCGTGCATCCAGCAGGGAGTGGACGTGGTGCTGTTCCAGAACGGACAGTACCGCAACATCGTCGCCAGTATCGAGACACAGTCAGTACCACCTCATCGATAATGATCACGCCTAATGGTCTCTAACGGCACGTCTAAGTAATCACAAGTATTTTTACAGTGATGGATTTTTATAGTTTATTCCACCTTTTTTATTTTAGATGTAACCTTTTTTTTACGCCAGGATTGTAAATTCTTAAGTTTTCTCTTCTTGTTCGAGAGAGTACGTCCGTCTTCTGGTGTCAAAATTGACAAAGCCGCCTCGGGAATCTGACGGCTTCTGACATGTCTTTGATCTTATATTGATGATAGTATGATTCAAAATTGTTCCATGGAAACATAAAACAACAACAAACAAACGTTTTTTGTGTATTATTTCAGACTATAACCGAGTATCTCTGAAACATCAAGATCCTTTCTGGCGTGATTGAGTAACACTAATACATCCATCAAAACATAAAACATCATCTGTTAATAACTTTAGTTTAAACTCTTTTCTTTTTCGTATCATAGTACAGGTATACAACGCGCACCGGAGAGAGGATATTGTGTTCAAGCTACAAGCTAACGTATATCCGTACCGACACCACTCTGAACAAATACATCATGAAACGCCACGCCATAGAAAGAGATTAATTAATTTATTTTCTCTTTCAACAAATTTTTGATTGACTGTTAGAAGTTGCCATCGATATTATGACATACGCGAGTGAAACGCGTATGTCATAATATCGAAATCTTTATTTCGATATTATGTGTGTGTTCCTACATGTTATTTCAGATACCACCTATCGTCACCTACCTATCGTTGTGCCTTTATCCAGATTCAGCCGTACTGAACAAACATGGATGGATGTTTGATAACTACAACTTTCATGTTTATAAAATTAAGATAAATCGCATTATAGTTATTATTTTAAAAACATTCATCGAGCTTGTAATAATTAATAATAAACCCCACTAACCACATTATTGAAGTGTATTCACGTAGAAATGAGGCTGCTGCTGAGTGTCTGCTGGCGGACCTAAATTAAATATGAAAGGACTGTTGTTGTTTCTGCGACCAATGTTATGGTATCAGAGCAGACGGCGGTCCACCCGCTGACGGTTGTGGTGTGCTTAGGGACGGATGCCCGCTGCAGCCGGGCTCCAGCCTGCAGAAGGTGCTGCACCTGACGCCCACGCTGGCCCACAACCGCGACAAGCGCGGCGTCGCGCTCGACGGCCAGCTCAAGCGCTCCGACACCACGCTTGCCTCTACCACGCTGTGAGTAACATACCACTGACATGTCATCTTATAACGTTGTTAACTATTCTTACAAGGACGCTCCCTCTCACAGAGACCTACGTCCTAGCAGTGGGAATATCATAATTATGCAGATTATACTTATTAAGTAGTGGTGTAAAGTTTTTAATTCAAAACAATTTTTTTTCGTTTTCTTCTGGACGCTGACCGCTTCCAGTCTAACTGAAATCGGCTGTTTAACATTATTATCTAACAAAAATGACTAATCCGACTTCTGTTAACCAGCTAGTACTTGTTAATACGATACGCCTTTGTGTTGCTTGCCACTGGTTGCCAGACTTTGGTTCAATTGACGACCTGTAGGGACATAATCATGAAATCGCAGGCTTCTGGACCCGGACCAGCGCGACGCCTTCGGCATCGTTGTGAGCTACAGCGCTAAGGTCAAGCTGTACCTCGGTGCTATCAGCGGCGAGCTCGTGGCTGAGCTCCCCTTCATCCTCATGCATCCTAAGGTAACCTTCCTAGCCCTCACTGGGCCCTACGACACTACATTAACAGGGTTGTAATGTATAGTTGTCTCAGGGTCAAACGCTGTGCCTGTGTCTGTTCGAGACCTCGGTCTGATGCAGGTGTGTGTTGTTTTGAATAACAGTCGAACATCCTCTTATGATATCATCTCTGTTCATCTTAGATCTCTTATCTCAATAGAGTACTAGTACTCTAAGATAACATCAATTTAGTTCACAATAAACGCTTTGACATTAAGCGTCTAATTTTTACATATGACAGAACACAGAGATGCTAACAATTAACATACTAAATTTGTTGTATGTTTATGGTCATCAAGTAACTCGTAATGTTGTGTGCACAGGAGGGTCGCGTCAAGATGATCCACGCAGACAGCCAGGCGGACGTGGAGATGTTCCGCCAGGACACCGTGCACCACCAGGAGAGCGTCGAGGTGTACTAGACAACCGCCGCGCACCGCGCACCCCACGCACCTCGTTGCGACCATGCCGTACCAGGGTAGAACATTCAATGAAATGCCCTCAGTGTTAGCCAATTAATACTCGTAACAAACTAAAAGGCAATGTAATCTCTAAATCCGCAGCGCTATTCACAATGTATATCGGGATTAACCTCGGCTGGGATCCTTCGGTCTACATATAAATCCAAATGCTTTAAGAAAATAAAACAAACATTATGTAATATTATTAGGCTTACGTTCCTACTTATCGATAACGTGTTTGTCCTATATGTCTATTGAAATATATAATAAATACATAACGTGTTTGACTTGTTTTATTATTTCAAATCTCGACATTAATGGAAAACAGAGGCGAACGTGAAACACATTTAGGTACTTGTATTTGTACAAGTATGCACTGCCACTGGTTGGATTTGGTTAATAGTTTTACATTGTGTTTTTCTTGTACTCATCGTTCCAGTCCGTCATAGTAAATGTCCTAAAATAAATGCTTACAAACAGGTGCACTGTTTGTCTAACTTCATTGTCATGGACCGAGTCATACATATTAAATACATAGTACATTAACTCACGCTTTCTTCTCATGGGGGCGGGCAGAAATTACAGAGTTTACTACCTGCAACGATCCATACATACTTACCTTTCGCCTCATCCACAATTATACATCTGGTCATACACGCACGTCGATTGCGACTACTACGCACCCGGCCTTTCTGAAGCACTTCACCATTAAGGTTAAGGTCAGTGTAGGTGAAGACCTACATTGACCTTAATGGTCTGAGAGGGGATGCCCTACCTTCGTAGGGCGTCCCCTGCCAGCGTTTCTCTCATACATACTCGTAATAATATAAATAAACAGATCTGAATAAAATACAATGTTATCATGTTGACCCTGATCATTTCAGTTTTAAATATAATATCTATTTCATGTAACAGCTGTTGCCATATTTTTGATAATGAACCGGATAATGTTACGATAACATTGTTAATAAACTCGTGGCAGTGAAACTTATCGGCGGTCAGTGGTTACGATTTGTTTATAATCGCCGCCGCGCATGGCGCTGGCGTACGGGAAATATTTCTTGTTTGTATCGTCGACAATTGATGTCGATAAAATCCTGAAATCGTTATCACTTCTTGATGATCTCGCTGATTCATTATTACGGTTCACACAGTATACCAAAATATGATTATTGTATTACGTAGATAGTCTAAAGTCAAAACTAAGACGTCACAAGATGACTCTCGCACCCACTCAATATCGCCACGACGTATAGCCAAAGTATGCTACATGCTACAAGCTACGTGCTACGTGCTACGAGATACATACTACGTGGTACTCGTTATAAGCAGCATGCAACTAGCAACGTCCTCCGCGTTACGAGCTACGTGCTACGAGCTACGTGCTACACGCTCCGAGCTACGTGCTACACGCTACGAGCTACGTGCTACACGCTACGCGCTATACGCTACGAGCTACGTGCTACACTCTACGAGCTACGTGCTACACGCTACGAGCACTGTGCTAGGCGCTATGAACTACGTGTCACAAGCTACGTGTTACTTGTTACGCTGTAGAGTTCAAACCTACATCCTCATTAAGTTAATGAGGATGTAGGTTAGGTAGGCGATCCGTAAAAAAATATATTTTGAGATTTTGAAAGTCAGAAAAGCTTTGAATAGCAGAAAGTCAGATAGCGACAATGTATTGTGTGGGTGAGTCGTATACCCGGCAAGTTTACAACGAGGGCAACATTAATCTAAGGAACGGTGTCACGTGTCCGCAACGTAGATAGAATATCGAGGCACTTTTATATTTTAAGTTCAACAGTTATAACAAAATACAGCAGCAGGTCAGCACCAGCTATCGACCAAATGTACTAATACTTACCACGCATTGAACCTGTGCAAGTCTAGTGCACTGTCTGCTCTCAACTAACTACGGCCAGTTTAAAAATCATGAGAGTAGTATCTATTGTCATTGTACAGTACCGGGATACTCCGATTTTATTTAAAAAGCAGTACATATATAAACTACAAAATGAAGTTTTTATAAGTTAACTTAAATATTTTCAACGCAGAAAAACTAGCGCCACCTAGCAACGTGACCGGGAAACAATTCACTGGCTAAACTCAGCTGCAGCAAGGCAACAGAAGGCAACGTTTCTCGTACGTTACTACTAGTGCCGCCAGATGGCGTTAAAAATATTAACGATAACATATACGCTAATGTTCAATATCAAAGTGAATGCACCACTCCATGGTGAATTTGATGATGTTAATTTGTTGTAAAACGCACCAAGGAGGTAATTTAAAAAAAATGAGCCACCTTAGGCCTTACCACGGAAATCTTTCCAATTTTACTTGAAGTATTTACGCGGTTTATTATTTGTAAAATAAAAAAGATCCTCTGGTGTATGAAAATGGAACTAATTTTTTCTATCAAATTAACGTCAAAGTTACCGTTAACACTTCCTACGTAAAGTAAACGGAACTTCCTCTTATCATTTGCGTTTACTGTGTTTTTGATAATATGAAAAAAAATATGCCGTCCTATATCTTAAAATAAATTGATGATTGTTATTTTACCATAGCCGCTAGGGTAGTAATTAGTGATAGACAGTCAAAGTGTCGTATGTGTTGACTGACAAGTGTTTGCGTAGATAAATTCCAATTTTAATACGAATTATTGTCATAATTATTATGTTATTCCGATCAAAATTGTATGCCGAACTACATCTCTTTTTATATTAACAATTGATTTATTGTTGTAATGTAATGCTTAAAGTTTTTGATATTCTGTCAATAATAAATTACGCCTTTTTTAGTTCAGTGCATTACGAGTTCGCAGCCGCAAACTGATGTGATGAAGCTACCTTTTAAAAGTAAAAGTTACTTTTTTTGGCTAAATGTTGTAATTATTGCCCTACACCTGGACTTATTCTTGTATCGTGTATCTATGGTAAAAAATGGATAGAATTTTAGTCTATATTTTACTAATGAAACAAAATCGTTTAAAATATTTTATTGAATTTTAATTCCAGATCAACTCGTCTTTATTTGTTCATAAGTTAACGATCACTATAATTTAATTGATTAGTATCACGCCTGATCTGGATAAGGTTAAAGAAATAGGTTAATTTAACTAGATAAAAGAGCGCTGTGCGACAAAAAATCGGTATTACGTATTTTTTGTTTTTAATATAATTATACCTTGTATAATATTTTTCTATCAATATTTTATCATAGCAGGGTGCCACAGGGGTGGTAAAGAAACACAAAATTACTTCCAAGACAACCTTTAATCTCGTTCAAAATAAATAATGTCAACAGTAGGGCGAACTCTTTGAGTTGTTTTTAACTTTTATAATAACAAATCACATGTGAGTGCGGGGTCACAGCGCGCGCGAGCCGCGATCCACGTCGCTCGCGGTGTGGCCCCGCCTCGATACTTACAAATAAATTACCTAGTGATACTATCTACAAGTTGAGGATGTCAGTCTGTTGTAAGTGAACGCGACAGCTCCTGTGACTGCCGTAGCTACTGATATTACTCTGATACGTTCCGTTGAGAGCGGCGCTCTTGTGGCTCCTACACGCGAGTATGTGTTGTTGACTGAAGCTCGCATTCTCGTCAAACACTTTGATATGTTCACAACTCACAACAACACTATAATACGTAGAACACAAAAGTGTTCAAAGATACATTATTGAGAATTCCGGAGTAATGATATGTTATTAAAAGATATGTTCAAATATTCATGTTAATTTCCTCGTTTAAAACAACGTGGTTTGGATACAATACAATATTGAAAACTAGAAGAAGTATGGTTAGGGACGAGCAGAAGATGGCCAATAATGTGATGAGATACACACTCAAACAAACTGAATTAGAATGTGTTAAGATGAGGATTAAGACAAGATGTCATTGTTTGAAGCACTTCTTCTCGTTTTAGGAAACCTGGATGGACTGTTTCATACGGCGTAGTAATTAATACATTAGATGATTAGATCTTTAAAACAATCATGGCGACTACAAGTGTGTTTGTTTGCTTGACTTATAAGTCCAGGTTTCAGCTTCAATATGAAGACATACCATCATGAATAAGGAGTTAAGAATTGCTAATGTTGTTTTCATCGAATAATAATTAGACGTCATCGGACGACGCGACTGTGGCGACACGACTGTAGGGTCGGAGCGTAGCACGGACCGAACAGAGGGACTCGGTCGTAATAGATTCACACAAGTGCTCATCGCAAGCAGTGTACGGTATTTACGGAATGACGAAACATTCTTTTGATATATGGAATTATTTGACACAAATTATAATTTAAGTTCAATTGTGTTACCTCATAGCTTCATAAATATTATGTTTGACGAGAATGTATAGCACATAATGATGACTGATGATACACAGCTGCGATCAAATTATAATACAAGATATGATAGTAGTCGCATCCATCAGCGACCGGAGAGTCCAATGTGTTCATTGTAATGTGTTGTGAGAGACTTGTGACGTCACGCAATGAGCTGTACAGAGATGTGACGTCACGCGACACGCAACACGCGACTGACGCGGCGCGGTAAAACCTTAAGAGCAAGTACAAACATTATTTACATAAAATCAGATTTTATACACATAACGATGAATAGATTTGTACCTATCGTAGTAGATACATTTTAACTGGTAAGTTATTATCTAATTTCGTAGACATGTAAAAAAGTGGCAAAGACTCAGTCGCTTAAACGCTACTATGTACAATTATATATCAAATAAAATTACCAATTTCACTATTTAGAATACAGAACTCTTTGGAGAGACGCTCGGAATATCAGATTTCAGTCGTGAATATAACTATGTAAATCTAATAATGTACAACTTCTATGAACCGTCAAAAGAAAATTTTTAACCGTTACGCGAAATGAGACGCTGGAATAATAAAGTTAAATAAGTAACTTTCTTAATGCTTGCACATACGCTTCCGAAATACTCTTTGTTAATCAATTTAACTGCAGGAGTAGGTTTTATGCACTAAATTACGAAAATCAATTGCCGTGTTAACAGTGTATAGAGTACAGATATAACAACAGAACTTCTTTTATCTTCCACTACACTGACTGATACATTATTGACGTCTGATGTTCCGAGCGCCGCGCGCTGAAAGAAACCACCGGGCTGCAGCACCCATCACCACACAATGACGGCAAAGATGACATCGAAGAATTAACTCTAGCTACAACATGTACAAGATGCGCCGGCGCAGCGCAAACTAGCGTCTGTACGCGCCGCATACGCACACACTGCCTGAAACGGGCGCACACTATTCGTTTTGTTTAGTTATTGAGAATTTCACTAATGTACACCGAATCGAATAGACCCCTTTTACAGTTCTTCATGCATATAGTTGGTAAGCCAGTGGCGGCGCGTGGTGGGCAGTGGGCCACAATGAGAGGGCCACTACACGCAGCTCTCCGGAATACGCTGGTCTAGGAGCTTCTCTTTGATAGCGTCCACATTGAGGTCGGGAGGCGCTGCGCGCAGCGTCGCGGACGCCGAACGGCCTATTGAGCGCGCGCCCACGTCCGTGCCCCCGGCGCCGCACAAGCTTCCCGCGCCCCCAGACCGCGCACCCCACGTCCACGACGCACCGGGCCCGTTACACGCCTGAAAAAATATAAAACAAGAAGATTATACACTGTCGCAAATGAATGCGCTATAAGTTAAGTCTACAAAATATTTTAGTATTCATGGCCCCGTCACTTTTCAGCCACATCTCTCGCTGTTGCGTCGACCAAGGTCGGGTTCTTAAATTGAAAAGCAAGCCACTATTACTCGCCGCCCTGAAGCCCGTGCGGACGGTGGCCGGAAACCGCACCGCGAAGTCGATACCCTGGGCATCACTCACGGTTCGTTTGTGAGGTTGAGGATGTCCTCTGACCAGTATTATGTATCATGTGTTTTATTATTACTTCTGAACAACAGCAAAACAGGGCCGTTAAGGGATCATAACTTTCGAGCAAAGGCATACCATTTTCTTATTTCGTACTTTTAAGAGCATTTTTTAAAAGTTTTATTTGTTTGTTATTATGTTAGTTAATCAAATAGTTGTTTTATCGTCCTAGCTTAACTTTCTATGTCTCATCACGCAGCAGTGATCGTCCATTCAGCGTGTACTAATTACTCGAGGTCCCACCGCGACGAATTACATTACATTAGCCACTGTAATCACCGCTATCGCGCCGCGCATCTCCGGCACTGGCTGAGCGTCACTCGCACCCCGCACGGCACCGTGCCGCACCGCACCACGCCGCTGTGATAACACTAAATTAAAATTAATTCTAAGCAGCGACACGCAGTGAAAGGGTGCGAGTGACGTCAGGTGGCGCGTTGCGGCCGGCGATGTGACGCGATAAAAGACCGCGGTGATAAAACTATCGCGACTTAATTAAAACGTCCCTTGCTACGGCGTGTTCCGAGCGATGCCGCCCGATGTGGCTCGATGCGGCCTGGCTCCGGTTCGGTTCTGGCCCGGACAATGAGGTGCTCGCTACAACTTTGTACAGTTAATCAGGTGGAGCGGATTTATTACAAGGCGCCACTTCTCCTGGTGGGCTTTGTATGACGACGCAGACCTGTTGAAGGTTTTGCTCTTATATCTTTACGCTTGACACTTGTGTCACGCGACACTATTTATTACGTCGATGTTCGGTGATGGCTGACACGTAGTACACACGCTCGTGTCACCGCTTGTCTCATCCTGGCGACGCGCTAAACCACGCGTGTCGTCTGTGATTACTGCGCGTCCATTGCCTTGCGTAAGTTTTCAACGCGCGATCGTAAGCCCTAATATGATGATTGCGCGTCACACAAGAACTTTCTGAATTTGGATAAATATAAATAAAAATATTTATAAGACGTAAGGTGCACTTATGTTTTCCAAAGTTTTGCATTAAATGCATTTTACAATCGCTGGAAACATTATACATAGCAGTTGGACCACTATCTTCCTTAGGGAACACTTCAATGGCTTCACGGGAGGTATTCATGCCAATTAAAGTCCTTAGTAATTCTCTCGTTGACTTGAAGACACAGCGGAAATCATTAAAGATTATTGAACGAAAATGTACATGAGTTAAACTCATTTTGATAGCAACACGCAACTATTGAGAAATGCCACAATTAAATACTTAATGACAGTATCGTAAATTAAAAAGTAGTAATATTCTCAAGACTTCACTATGAATTCTATCATTGTTTTTTTTTATGCGATATAGAAACTTTCAGTGTGTATCGTTACTAAGTTGAGTGAAAAACGTAATCTGAAAGTAGGCATACCCGAGGAGCAGATGTGTTTAAGTGTGGTCTTTTGAAGCGTCACCTCGGGCACACACGAAAATTGGACGCACAAATCACAGGTTCTTCAATCTTTAACTTTTATCTCATTCGGTGAGTAACTCGCATCAGCGCACTCGCACACACACTTATGCACGGAGAGAGCAACCCGGCGCTCTGTCCTTATTTAATTAGATTTCGTCTTGTTGCAACACCGACTCGTTAACATTACCCTTTAACTCGACTTCTGGCAACACTCGTCGAATTCCGTCAGTATTAAAATTCAAGTCGTTCGTTACTTTATCGGTTCGTAACTGAGTTAGAGGAAGTTCCTTGTTTCTGTTTGATGAAGGGGTCGGCTTAGTAAATTCTCGCGTAAAGTTTTGTATAAATGCGATGAAGTTACATGCCGTGGAGACCGCACCATGGTTTAATCTGAAGCGAAGCACTGAGCGCGGTGCGCTCACATGCGGCAAAATGTTTTGGTTGGCGTGCTAGTCGCTGCCGCGTCGCATCGCTCAGAACTGAGTTCAGTTACTTCCCTACAAGATAAAACATAATAACAGGTGCTACCATTAAATAGCTTAGGGTATGTGGCCGCAGTCAGTTACTGTGTACGTTACGTAAGTTATGTCTGACGTCTCCCGAGAACGTCTTTTCGACGATGTCTACTCAATCTCTCTCTATGTTGATAGGTATCGGAGAATAATATTCTTTTTTGCGTAACTCTCACGTTATGAAATCCACGGAGTATCTGCTGATTTTCACGAATATACCGTCTTAATTATACCGTGTGTGCGCAGCAAAAACCTGTTCATTTTTTTGCGTTATGTTTAAACGTTTCTAGTCTAATGAAAAGCGCCTCTTTGCTTGTTATTAAGATGATGTCCTGTGAGCTGTGTCCCATGGGTCCTGTCAGCGACGCGCCGATACCGCGCGAAGACGACGGCCGGTAACTGACGACCGGGGATGGCCCGCTGGACTATGTTCTGTGATGGACGTAAACACTATCTCCGAGCGACGTAAAGAGCTTCCCACAAGTCCCGTCGCGAGACAACTTTAAGTAGATAAAATCACGTTAAGGGTCATAGCACACATATAAACTCGGACACGGATCGCAACCGTATCACCTCGAGCCGTTTAGTATTCTTTGTGTGAAACTTCCTACTGAAAACTTTAAACGTTAGTCGACCAGTAAGAATCATAACGTAAACAATACAACCACAATCACCGGTGTGATGTGTGGACTACCAGCAGTTCCCTCGCTTATGGCTCGTCATCCCCGTGCTTATGCCTGTCTGTCGCCGCGCCAGTGCCAGCGAGGACAACACAAACGGCGTCGCCTAGTTGTAGCCGAGTCGAGTTATCGGAACTTTTGATCCACTTTAGCTACGAGGTTACGTTAACTAGAACCTGTTTGACGACGAGGAAAAAGGCGATATGGTGAGGGATCGTCACCATATCGCCTTTCGCCTCGTCGAATTGATATGTGTGCTATGATCCACACCCACGGCCACGAACGGGCACGGACCGGCGCAGGTTGTTTTCACTCTATGTAGTGCCGGTGGCTACTTTTACGAGCGGTTCGCACTTTACTGATGCGCGATTAAAGGAGGAAAAGATAATGAAAAAATACTTAGCGCTTCCGTCCATCGTCGTCCATCTGCACTTCATGTGATCCGGTGTTGGTTTATGTGTGAAAGAGCAGTAACTTAAGCGTTGTACGCATAAGTGAATTAAGTTCTCTCAGCGGCGCATTGTTGTAATTTAAATGAACTCGCAACAGATTAAAATAAAACATTTGAAAAACACGGAAAAACATAATCAAAGCAATTTAAAAAACAATTGGTACTGATCCACTAAAGTAACTTAACTGTAAGTCATTTCTATAATATTGAAATCAATCGCATACCGAACACACTTTTCGTAGCACACACGTAGCATTTGCTACGCAGAACCATCTACGCTGCTACGCGGGTACGAGCTTCGCATTTACCAGATGAAGCGGTTCGGATTGATGGCGTCCCTGGTAACGATCGATAACAGGTCTATGTTGATGGAGTGCCGGACTGAACCTAACTACTTATTTATGTACCCACTTGCTTGGAATTCCTAAAGAAAGCGTGTGCTTGTGCGTTCCGTTTTTTTCGTTATGTGGCTCATAGGTTCTGTTATTACTGTTATTTACTCATTAAAACATTGTTGAGTACTTATCGTGTCACAAAGATACTGTTATGTATTTAATTTTAAGAATACGTTAAATATAAAAAGTAAACGTAATAGATTCAAAACGATGACGTGTGTATCGCAGGTTAAATTCGCGCACGGAACAAATATTTGAATTTTTTTTTTATTTTTTATTTTTTTATTTATTTGGGACAAAAAACAGTTACATGCTAAGAGCTTGAATGATGTACAAGTGAGTTTTTAACCGACTTCCAAAAAGGAGGAGGTTCTCTATTCGACTGTATGTATTTTTAATGTTTGTATTTATTTACTTATTTCTCATTTAAGGAGAAATTCATATTGTGGCGCAAAATTAAATATTAAATTACAGTATAACGAAAACACATTGCACTAATCCCACAAAATGAAGGCACAATTCTCAGTGTTTGCTGGTTGTAATTGATGAGTCAGTTGCCTGTGATTTTTTAGAAGAATATCTTAGAGGTGAAAAATTGCTGATTATTGTATGGTGGATACTCACGGGCGTGGAGAGCGGCGCGGGCGCGGGTCGGCCCGGCGAGGACACCGCCAGGCTGGGCGCGCTGGCCGCCGCCGCCGCCTCGCCTGCAACACGACATAACGACTTCAGCAACAAACAGTGAGCACTCGCAAACAGTACGAGGTGGATCAATTACACCCGAGGACACACGGTCCTTGACCGCTTTATATTTTTTCTAGCTTTTCGCCGCGGCTTCATCCCAATTTATTCCTTTTCAAGTAAAACAATCCGTTGTAACAGTCAGTCATGAAGCAACTAACAGTTTTAAATATTAAGTTTCCGGCCTGTGGTTGATAAGAACTTTTAGCACTTGACAGGTTCGACCGGACGTATGGCAGTTCCGAGCATAATCTATATCATATCTATTTGTAGGACAAGTCCGTCAATAGTCTGGTGGCTGGCATTTTCTTTTATCTGAAGAAATATTTTGAAAACGGCGGTATTGTGTGATACACGCATAGAGGTGTTGGTCACAACAGATCGCGGCGTGACTGCCACCACTCGCTTGACGATCGCTCGAGAGTGCCACTGTTAGCGACAGCGTTAGGCTCGTTCGTGTCCTTTTAGTTTTCAATGGATAATGGAAAATCTAAGATTTTAGGAATGTCGACTACGGCTTACACCTATGTACAAATGAATACAATAAAGAATTTGAGTTTAGAGTTTGAGCTTATACTGAAAAGAAGTCGAATATGGTATCTATACAGTCCTTGCTAGTGAAGGTAAGGGTGAACCTGCATCGCCGACTTTGCAATAAATAAGGGCGCGGCGCGTGTGCCCGCAGCCTTACCGATCCGCCCGAGATTTATCCGCAGAGAGAAAAAACCTGATTAATCACTACATTCAAAGACGGAGGCGAGCGTAAGTCAGGACACAAGAAATAATTAATTGGTGCGCGCATCGAGCAGTCGCCCCCCCCCCCGCGCCCTCCGTGCCCCTGCTCCCCCGCGTTCCGCGCCATGTCTAATGTGCCCGAGTTTATTCAAATTGGCTTCATTAATAGGTGGCGCGTTGTACCGCGACTACACCTGGGCGATGCGGCTGTAATTGTTCTCCTGCGAGATGTGGGGTGCAGGGTGCGGGTCGAGAGGTGCGGGGAACTTATGCGGAAAAGGACCGCCGAGCTATCTGCTGTCACCTATAACAGACTTAGCACTACTGATATCGAGAATTAAAAATTAATGCATTATGTTTATCAACTTTAGCTTAAAAAAAATGACGTATATAGATTCCACCCTGGTTGTCCATGGAGCACCGCAAGGTTCTATATAGCTCACATTTCTTTATAATATGTAATATTATAAAGAAATTTGAGCTATATAGCTGCATTCGCAGATGTCACAATTTCTAGTAATACCTTGTAAAACGGTTCATAAAACAATCATACGAGCATATTTTCGGATAAAAATTGTAAAATATGCTCATAATGATATGTGAGTGTATGTTTCAGAGACAGTGGGATGATGAGACGATTAGCTTTAGATGAGCATAATTGTGGTACTATTTTATTTTAGTGATACGGTTCAGTCGTGGTTGCGACGTCGCGGTGTCGGCGCGTTGTCGGCGCGCACTTTGCGGCATGTTTTCAATTGCGAGTGTCGCCGCGCTGAATATTCACGATGCTGCATCAATATTCATGAATATACGTAGCTTGTGCATCGTCGACCACCTACGCCCCCCTCTCCCAGTTCGGGATGTTTTCAGTATAGTTGTGACGTGATTGTGTCACCTTCTGCATGGACTGACGCCATTGAAGCTACTCTGGATGAGCCTCATGTAAGGTGCTACGAGCTACGAGCTCGTAGCAAGCGTGCTGTGTGATGTGTCTGCGGACTTTTCATTTATTAGATTTATTGTCATGTTATTGTTAGAAGGAAAAAAGGGTGGCCTTAGCTCAGCTGTGGGACAGTACAGGCTAATAATATAATTTGTTAATTTTCATACTATCTCGGTCCCTGACACTGTACACACATCAAAAAAAGTTTGTGATCACTACGCCGATCACATACGCTGATAAAAAAAAGTGAAATTGAACTTTATCAAGAAAAAATCTTTGTTATAAATGTTTTCTTCAGATAGAAATTTTGTAATTATAATCTTAAAAGAAGAAGAAATAATAATAATATAACGTCGTATAAGTCTTTTTTGGTAATATTTAGTCTTTTCAAAGTGATCGCAATATTTTTTTATGTGTGTATGTGTAACAAGAAAATAAAACGGAACGTAGGATAAACGTCTCGTTTTACTTTTAAAATATTTTAAAGTTTTTTTATATGGCGCAAACTGCATGTTGTTGAACTCCTTTCTTTCAGCAACATTTACCTGGGCAATCATTATTTAACATAATCATAACTTCATTTTAAATGTTCAAGTTAAAGCGGCAATGGGTGGGCCACATCGCTCGTGGCACTGATAACCTATAAGGAAAAGTTCTCAAGTGGCGACCTAGGAACGGCAGACGCAGCGTAGGTAGCCATCCAGTCCTTGGATGGGCTAGGGTTACTATCCTGTCCACAGTATACTTAGTGTGGGCAGGATACAGGAGTGGGCGCCTACAATACGCGCGAAGGGATTGAAAGGAGACTGGCGGCCTACTTGACGCTTCAGAACAATGAACAAAAATGAATTCTTTTAAGTTAATAACTACCGTAGAAATGTGGGATTTACAACGACGAAGATGCGATTATCTTTAGCGCCGGCACAGCTAGTCCTGGCGGCAGCGGTGGCGGCTCGCGCATAAATCCTGTATCATATAATGTGGGAGAGTTTTTATTGAGGCGAGAACGGCATTCATTATGTCACGATTTATAGCGTCTGGCCACGGGCCATACCCCTCTTTCCACCTGCCACACCCCGCACCGCCCTGTCGGCTGCAATTCGCGCCAAACTCCATGACACATTCATGAATAACAGATGACTTTATTTATTACCGACCTTCATCGATCATGTCAGGGATTCATAACCGGCCTGTAGTTCCGGCTTCATTACAATAAAGAAATCAAGGAGTTATCTCACAAATAATTGAACGCGTAGATACCATGACACAGACTAGCTCAATATTAACTGTCGGGAGGCTGCTGTGTGCTCTCATTCAGTTGTGGAGAGCGCACTGAGTATGTTCAGCGAATGCAGCGTGCAGCCACGAGCATGTACGAGTACCACACAAAACCCACCGCATACTATTCTTTTATAAAGAACAACAAGCAATTGGATGCGTTTTTATCGTACATTTCGGGCTTTTGTCGGCGGTCGTTTGTGCGGAGTGGGCGTGACGCGCCGGTGGAGTTATGACAGCAATAATTCGCGTATAACGTATTATTATAATAGGAGGGGCTCGTTGCCACCGGCCATTCAACTGATTTACAAGCTTTTTAATTGTTAACAAGTTCGCGCTGTGGCCGCGTGGCCGCCGGCTTGCGGCGTCTACTTGTCTGGTTGCGTCGGCGATAGCTTGTTAGTAAGCACGTCACATGCGTTTCTGGGACCTTCAGGTAATTGTTAACATCTTAATATTCCAAACTGTATTATCAAATAACTCAAATTATCCACACTCGAGGGTTGCTGGACTAGTCCTTGATACAGTCAGGTTCTTGTTTGACGCCAATCTTCTCAAGTTTCCAAGAACTTCAAAATCAAATCAGTTGCAGGTTAGTTGAGATTCATCACGGAACTATGTAGCAAGTGTGACAAGCAGCGGCGGCGCGGCGTCCTGAAAGTCGTTAATGTGACGTCAGAATGTTTGGCGCGTGTGAGTTAATTTGCGATCGATAAGTTCGCGCGGAACCGCCGGTTGCTTGCTAACTTACTTGCGAAGTTGGATCCACATTAGGTTTTAATTAGTGCCGTCGTTAGCGGGTCGCACCGCGTCGCACGTCACCGCACCGCGTCACACGATATCGCCACTTCTTCGAACTTACTCGTCGGTGTGGTGTCGTTTGGTTTACGCCACTCGCGCTAATACGGTAATGATCAACGGGCGAACATAATTCACCATAACCACTGTAAAACTGTTTTCAGAAAGTAGAGCGGTGAAAAATGTTTAGCAAACGCACATTATCATCTTACGAGTTTATTAAAGATTTTAATAAATTATAAATGTGGATGTGACAAGTAAATATATCTTTGAACATTTGCAATCACAGTTAATCGAATTGGACGAAAATCCTTCGCCGGATATAAGTCTTTTAAACTGTGTCGTTCTAGGTCCTCGGTCAGTCGTAGTGATCCTTAGTAATATTTTAAATGCGAACGATTGGTTGTAAGAATAGACGGATGGATGTTTGTTTGTTTGAATTACGTCTTATGGACTGAACGGATCTTGAAGAAAATTGGCTCAGAGATTTTTTTTATACGTGGTAAAGTCATCACAAATGATCCTTCCACCCAGGGCAGAGCGGGAGGGACTGTCAGACTCGTACTGACTAAAATCTCCGGTGTCCTTCAATAGCCCTTTACGTACCGGGGTCACGGTAATTCGTGAGTCCCGCGACCTCGGCAGGAGATAGGTTATATTCTGCGCTTGTTTTTAATGTAATATTACTTGTGAACCCAGATTATATATTATAAAACCAGTTTGTCAAACTTACAGACAACATCATCAGATGGAAACTAAAACAATTTCTAATGCTTTGTTTTTCTAGTGGTTGCAAACGTAGAGATTCTAAGCTGGAAATGAAGGTCAGAGTTTGTAGGTTTTTCTATCAGGAATTCAAGAATAAGCATGTTCACAGCATCAATAAATTGCAAAAATTATAACAGCAGTTTCTGATAATCTAACCGACGGGTTCATTCGATTTTTTCAGTCAAATATCCTATTTCTTTGAAAGTAGGCCACCCTATTCAGAACTAAGCGTAACTGGTTCAATGAGGGCATTTTTAGGTACACCTTCTGCCTTCTTATTATGTTCTTATTATGTGTGTGAACAAGAACTTCAATCACTCCGACGAAAACTCTTATTTACGTAACACTAGATGTATCTATCTTTATTTGATAAATGAGTGTGTTCAATCTGATGGACCTGGATGGAAGAAATCAGTCACTGAACGGTTGGTCGGCTGCTCCGTGATGACTATGTATAATAAGAAAATGTTTAGGGTCCACGCTATCGATGATGAACAGACACCAAAATCAACTTTTGAGAAGTTAGTTGATGGTAAACCTGTCCAGATATCGTTCATTGAGTATTACAAGTCCAACTATGATATTGAAATCAAAGATTGGTATCAGCCACTTCTTATATCCTTAGCTTGTACGTGTGTACTCTTGCAATATATCCGAAAACCTAAGTGAGTGTACTTCAGATATGAACTGTACTGTTAACGGCGGCGGCTCCTGACTAATAACGTTACGAGGACAAAAGAGCGCCGGTCCTCACGTCATTCAGACAGAGCGCGTGACGTCACGCGAGGCACCCGCCGTCACGAGGTGTCGTGTCCGGCAGGCGGCACTCCATCCCCGGACACTTCCAGTCGTACCAATGAAGCTTTTATGAGGATTACCTTTTAAACTGCGTCGAGTGCCACCGCACACGCGACCTCCTCTTTCCCTCCCTCCCTCTCGGCTACCTCAAGCCCGCTTTTTCCCTTGTTATGCGCTTAATATGAATATTTGAATGCCCTCCGCATCATCTGCGCGCTTGTGAGCAAAACGTTGATGTCGACCCAAAGCGAAACAACTGAATGGAAATGTTTTGACTATCAATCGGAGAAAGTTGTGATTTGTGTGCTTTAACTTCAATACTTCAGCACTCGGATACAATCAGAATTAGGGAAAAAGGACCACGGATCGCTTCAGAAAAGTGCTAGGGGAACAGTGTATACGAGCTATAATGGGAACATACACTCTTTAGGTACACTTAACACAACACTAACGTAGCAGGTGCCAGCTCATCGGCATTTCGCATGCATTAGCACTGTCCCCACCGTGGAACAGAAATAAACAGCCTGTCGTATCTTTAAGGAGAGTGAAGCGCAGTTGCTTCTTAATTATTATATTTCACACCTATTAATCAATTGCAGTTTCAATAATTTACGAGTATTTAGTAAATGTTGAAAAATATTAGGTATGTACTTGCCAGCTTGTAGCGTCCCAATGTTGGACAAAAGCTTAGTATTTCCATCTTTCGATCCAAGGTCAATGTGAATAGAAAACAAAAGAATGTGTGGAATAACATTCATTATTCTGACTTGTATACCTACGTTACTTCCGAGTTACTACATACGAGAGAGAATAAACAGTGGAGGAACTCAAAAAAAAACATAATATTGCGTTTTACATGGGCCTCAATGGGCACTTATAAAACGTCAAGGATAAAAAAAATTGGCACTGTTCAGGTTGGTCGTTTCCATGGAGAAGAACCGGCAAGAAACTTTATTTACTTTTGCAAATGTTTTTGAAAGAGTAACTTTCAAAAATATTTGCTTTTACAATGTTATTGTTACAGTTTGCTATCACATGCAATAAAATACCTTGTAAGATTTTAAAACTAAATGAAAGAAAATTTAAAACTAACATGAAAAATACACTGAGTAACAAGCATATTAAAAATTAGAAGATTTTATTCTCAACATAAAATTTTTGAAAACATGCTGGTCTTGCTCTAAAGTACAAAGTATGGCTTAAACAGAATCAAACTGGTTGAAATTTGAATGCACTGCCAATACTGTGTTTGTAAAATAGCTATAATTGTATTTTTTTCGTTCTGCTTTATTGTTCTCTGTAAATAAAATTGGTTTAGACTTTCTGGGTGCATCGCTTTCACATTTATTTATAACTCGTGTAATCAAAATATTGTAAAACTATTTTCAAAAGAGCAAGTATGGAGTTTCTTGCCCATTCTTCTCCATACAAACCAACCCTTGCGAATGGGTGTAGAATCAATCCCATCCCATTTCCTTTAGTTGTAATGTTCGACGCTCAAAAGTGCCTCTTTGATGGCCTAATTGAAATAAACGATTTGACTTTGACTTTGAAATAAACACGAGAGAATATCGTCGGCACGATAAGAATAGGGAACTTCTTACCAAAAGCTAAACAAAAAATATAATAAATATAAAAAAGTATATTAAATAAATACATGTAGCTCACAGTAGCAACTCACAGTAGTTGTTTGGTATGAGGTCGGGCTCGGCGTCGTCGTGGTCGAGTTTGGCGACAGGCGCGGGCGCTGGAGGCGGCTTGGCGAGTCGCGGGCGGCGGCGCCGTCGCAGCGCCAGCGCGCACGCGCCCGCCACCAGCGCGCACACGGCACCCGCGCCTGCGCCCATCGCGCCCACCACGCCGCTCACGCCCAGCTGCGCTTCCGTCGCTGATGAACAATACAATTTATTAGTTGGCAGGCAAAGGTTGAAATAAATAATTTTAGGAAGTCAACGTATAATTTGCTTAGTCCTGTTCACGAATAAAGGCAGTTTCATTTAATGACTGAACTGACCCGCCACGTGTAAGTCTGTTATATAAGGCGCCTACAGAGTACAATCATTTACTTTGCAGAGTCGTTATTTGAATTGTAGATTAAAGCTCGGTATGATTTTTCCACGTTCTCTCAAATTAAGAGTGCAAGTCGATATCCAATCGCAGAGAGCCGGCACGGAAGCGGCGAGGTCCACATGGAATTAGCATTCTGTATAAAAAAAGACTTCTGTCTGTTACCTTCATCACTTAATTGAAAGTGTGCCCGTCTCCCCACCACCCCGTCTCCTGGCCACCGGGCACGGTGCACTATTATTATGTTAGCAATGACTAGTCTTATGCTGGGGTCATGCTAACAGGAAATTAACGGAATTTCCTGATAGTGTGGCCCCCGCATTACTGTGTCAACTACATCGCTAGAAATACTCTTTTCAACAGTGATGTAAAAGGCGGAAGCAGGTGCAGGCTGCAGCTGACTGCCAGTATTTAAAATGGTATGGCTCTCTTTCTGACCTCTACATTGACTACTATAAATATGATACGATATGCGCTGGCCTTGGTACTTTTAACAGTTTGAATACAAATAAGAATTGGGGGCAAAGGCTTAACGTAACATACTGAAGTAGGGTGGGAACTCATGGCTGGTCATCCGTCCACGGACTTACCTCGGCAATATATCTCAAACTCTA
This sequence comes from Agrotis puta, assembly GCA_943136025.2. Taxonomy (NCBI): domain Eukaryota; kingdom Metazoa; phylum Arthropoda; class Insecta; order Lepidoptera; family Noctuidae; genus Agrotis; species Agrotis puta. The sequence continues at coordinate 205,663 of OW964170.2, forward strand.
CGAACGATTTCTACGGTTTGGTAACTAGTCCCATGCTACTTTTAAAATAATCTGCAGTGAAAAAGTAAATGAGAAATAAGGAAAAGACTGGAATTTTAAAATTCAATATTAAATCATTGTAGAATTTTGATACAAGTAGCGTCATCTAGCGGCACACGGGAGACACACAGTTTCCTCTACTGATTAGCTGGTTATTTTGTTGTTATTTTTAGCTATTAACGACATAATTACAATCATAATACATTTTCCTGTTATGTATGTATCAGTAAAATAATACATTATTATTATCCTCAATTATGGTTAATACAGAATACCGAGTACAAAACAACATTGTTATCGGTTCTTACAAACCAGGATAACAAATAGTTTATGCTTTAATTAATACTATTTAGGTAAATGTTATCAACTTTTTCCAACAAATTTCTCCTTTGTTAATAATAACATACCATAAATGGTATACTTTTAGCGAATTATTATTTTCACTTGCTATGTAGGATTGAATAATTACTAGAACCATCAAATTCGAAGACATGTAACATCAACCAACCCGCACTGGGCCCGCGTGGTCGATAATGGCCCACTTCCTCTCGCAGAGAGGAGGCCTGTGCCCCAGCAGTGGGAACGTTATAGGCTGATGATGATGATGATGTAGGATAGTCCAACAGTGGGCGGCAATTGGCTGATGAGTTGTAAAATTGCAGGTACTGCGGCTGCAATAGCTTTTTTGGGTTAAACATCCAAAGGGTAAAATAGGACATTATTACTATGACTCCGCTGTCCGTCTGTCTGTCTGGATTTTGTGATCTGTTTGTGGTTGAGGAAGGAGAAGCGACTCTCGACGAGCAATAGAGACCACTTAGATCTAGCCCCGCTTCATAAACCTACAAGATACTGGTTTCTTGATGTGCAAAGATCTTTGAAAACTGGTGTCATATATTATTCTGGACGATTGTGGGATGTTCTCCAGGTCGGGTGCGGGGTGTGCGGGTGTGCGGGGGGAGCGGGCGGCGTGATGCGGGCCTATTTGTAACTTCAATAATTAATTAGGGGCAGGTGCGTCTGCTGCCGTATCCGCGGGATTTGCTCTCATTCTCGTTTTTTACATTTTTCAAGGAGCATGCTATCTTCGAAATCCTTCTTAAATTAGTATTATACATTATTTTGCATAAGTCTGAAATGGAAAGGATGTGATTAATTTGTCTAATTGAAGTAAGTATTCTAAATTGATATAGGTATATATATAATAGCTTTATTTATGCATGCTTATTTAAGAAAATTGTTATACAGAACTTACAAGAATTAAGCATATAATTCCTTGAGTAACTGCAGTGAAAGTTAAAGAAGTACCTAATTACGAAAACGTTGATCTTGGCCCCGTTGGTCTAGTGGTACGTAGTACTATTAAGTATTCTGTGCTAGTGGTCACAAGCGCGACTGCTGATGAGCTTTTGAGTTCGATTCCCGGAACGAGCAATGTGTTACTGGATGTTTCCATAAGGAATTTTTTCGTAGAAGCCGCGGTGTTTGGGTTTGAATCTATACATATAATAAATCTGTAGAAGGGTCAATTCTGTACATTGAAAATATTGAAAAAATAAATAGCGGGGGGTGTTGCTGGGTCTATACCAAACCCAAATATGTGATTAAAAAAATTTTTGTCTGTCTGTCTGTCTGTCTGTATGTGCAGGCATCACGTGAAAACTAACGGTTCGATTTCGATGAACCTTGGTATAATTATACCTTATTATCCTGGGCATAAAATAGGATACTTTTTATCCTGGAAAAATACGTAGAAAAAAAATCTTATTTTTCAGTACAGAACGCGAGCTCAACAGCAGTAGCTCAATAGAGGGATCTCCTTAATTATTATAGGCTTAGCCGTATTTGGGTCCAATAGATATTTATAAGATATCATTGTCAGAGTTACTCAAAATGGAGAAATAAACCATCCACGCGAAGACCGACATCCGCGCGGACGGAGTCGCGAGCGGAAGCTAGTAATTAAATATAACTGGCATAATGTGGTTATATTATTATAAAGTATATCTTTAAAAACCCGCTACTACTGTGTCATGCTATGGCTACTGATATTTTACTTATCGATGTGCGAGCCACAACCAGCAGCGCACCGGGTGTTTGCGACAGCGGTGCAGCGCATCACTGAACATTCACAAACTCTCCATGATGTCTCCTTCTAACGGTCAAGTCACACCGAGACGCGACGCTGCGCGCTTATTAGTAGAGCTACTCAAAATCTAACTTTATTTACTACACGAAAAGATACACATTTGCAGTATCGTTGCGACACGTCGCGTTGCGTCGCGTCCCAGTGTGAACTGACCGTAACAGCTAATTGAACAGTTACTGTAGGTAGCTATCACCCCTGAACATTATTAACCTACAGTCTTAAGATCCGTATAATTTACTCCAAGTACAAGTTAATAAACAACTTTGATGTTTCATTGTTCACTGACTTTTAATTTGACTTAGTACACAATTGTCTTGGAAATTGGACTTCTGTCGATTAATTTGAACGTTTAAATGTGTAAACAAGTTGTGTAAATACTCCTTTTGCGACGAATTTAAGGTTTTCTTAAGAGGGAGTGGTTAAAACGTTATAACTTGCTCGCGTAGCATGACCATTTCTACCAAGAATAAAGTTATTCCTAAACAATTCGCCATATTTTTTTCCCAAGTATGACACGACCCGTAGTCGACTGAGGAATAGAAACATTTTTTTCTTAATTTTAAACTTCGCCATGCTTAGGACAATAAAACACATTCTACATTCTGTCGCTTCATCTATTCTACCGTCGATAAAACCCGTTTCTACATCTTGCTATACATATGTAGGCTTTGATTAGCCTATGTTGTCCCACTACGAGTACACTGTTGAGCAAACGCCTTCGCCATTTCTTCAACTCCTCTCAACAATATGATTCTTCTTGCTAGTTCAAGAGGTAGTTAAGTTTTATATATATTTAACACTAGTGAATCGGGGTAGCGCAATTGGGGTCGCTCGGAACCAATTTATACATATACCAAAACCATCCTCGAGAACCACTCTATCTATAGTTGAAAAGAGCATGAAGATCGGTGCGAGAGTTTTTGCGTTTATCGCGAACAGAGAAACAGACACGGGTCTCATTTGATTTTGTGAATCTATAATAATATAATTATTGTCAATTTTGTTAATATTTGACTTTAAATTTTAGTTTTTAAATATAGTAAGTATGTATAGGTATTAGTTTTTTTTATCTAATTACTTGAAATATAAAAAGTTTTGGATTAAAAAACAATATCACTATTATTTTCATGATTCTGGTAAATCTTGAAACGATGGCTGTCCACATTTACTACATCGCATAATCTGATTCGACGCTCCAGTTAGGATGTATAAAATCCCCCATTTGATTTGGGATAATGAATCGACGGAAACACTGGAGTGTTCCCGAGTGATAGCGAGCGGTGACGCGGAGCGATGCCCGTTATTAGCCGACTACTGAACCGGAATTAGCCATGTGAGCGCTTTGAGCGTAAGGGATGCTCAAAACGCCGCATGTGACACCTGCACTCTAATTTTATAAGTGATCGGAATATAATCTGATCAATTTATGAGTCATTACGACTTCAACAACTAAAAAGCGCACGGTATGATGTTGAATGTTGATATCTTTGTTAAAACCCCTAGTTTCCAAGTAGCTCTCTCTTCTCTCTGCTACGCATTTCAGAGAGGAGGGAGAGGGTTTAATATAATTAGTAGAGGTGATTTAAATATAATTAAAATGGTATAATCTTGATTCTGTGTTATGTTTTGTAGATATGCTTAATTTGTGTTATATTAAATAGGTCAGAATAATTTGGAAGGTAGCTTAGTTTTTCAAGGGAATCACTTTTACATTTTTAGAGGGTTACAAAATCATAAATTCACTTATTCAAGATTACGAGACTGAAGCTAGTAAAATCACAACGCCTCCTCAGAGATCACTGGAAGCCTGTATTACAAAAGTAATGAAGCACAATCTTTTATTCTTTTGATAAAAGGATCTTTGTTTCTCTCTGTTAGAAAAATTTAGCTAGCCCTAATAGCTGTGTTCCACGCGCGCCTCAAGGAGTGTCAGCATAGTGATGGGGCCTGTAGAGGGCCAAAGCCTGCCGGGGTCACGGGACTTACGAATTACCGTGACCCCGGTACGTAAAGGGCTAGTGAAGGACATCGTGGATTTTAGTCAGTACGAGTCTGACAGTCCCTGCCCTGGGTGGGAGGACTCATTTGATGATTTTACCACGATAAAAAAAGCCCTAGTAGCTATTAGTATATTACAGCAGGCTGATATCGACCGTCAATTGTCAAAAAATTATTGCTTCTCAAGTTGATCTCTCAAGAGGTGTAAGCCACACCTCCTGATAATCAATTTTGAGAAGTAGAAACTCCTGCTTCAACTATATTTTCCGATATTCAAGTGACTCAGTAGTTTTATTAAGTGAGGCAATATCAATACAGTTTACAATCATATCCAATATAAATTCATACACTCGTTGAAGAGGAGCGGCGGCGGCGCGGCGCGGCGCTGGAGGAAACAGGAATATATTACATTATTGGTTTGTTAGTTTTATTGGCGTCTCGAGAGGGGCAGACCTCAGTCTCTTGTGTAGCGGAACGAGACTCTCTGCCGCCTCGAGATTATTGTTTACGACAAATACGCTTTTGATTAAAAATCAACACGAATGAAAACGAAAAAGACACTTCGTGCACTGTTACTTGTTTTCCGGGTCAAATAACAAAAAAGTGGCAGCATCATGTTTTTCCAAAGATCACTTAGCTTTGTTTACGGCGCGCATCTGTTGTTCAAAGTACTCCTAAATAACGTTAAGTTGTCATCAAAACGGCTATTTGCATAGAATTAATGTAAATATTAATCACATGGGCGGCTATTAATGATAAAAGTTGAGTCGCGGGCGACGACGACGCGCCGTGTCGCAGCACTAATGTGTACGTGCGACACGACTGCGACGACTGTGCGACGTAAATTGAAAGTTTACAAGGCCAGAATTCATTCATAGTGTTATTTGCTTGTTACAGTTATAATAGATTCAGAGAAAATTGTATGTTTGAAAATATGCATGCATCGAGCATAATAAAAAATTACATACGAAAACTATTTGAAACTACATGTGAGGAGTGCTCTGCTATCTCCTCTTGTACATCTACTTATATTATAAACCTGAAGAGTATGATTGGTTGAACGCGCTTATCTCAAGAACTACTGGATCGAATTAAAAAAAAATATTTTGATGGATAGCCCGTTTATCTAGGAAGGCTATAGACCGTATAACACCACGCTACAAATAAGAGGAGCCGAGTAGCGAGTGAATCCGCGGGGAACAGCTAGATTTCAACATACGCACAACGGGCGCGGCGGCGGTGGCGCTTCACATTACTAGCGGTACGTTCTATTGCTATTGTTGGTCGTTATAATAACTTGCAAACTATTCGCGACATGTAGGGCAATTGAAACTTCGTGTCATTTGATATTCCTTGCAGCGTGGATGTGTTACAGGTCCCTAACTAAGTACATGTAATTTGATTGAACAGTTAGTTGAGTTTCATTATAATAGCTGTATTTACAAGAGATAATGTAATCTTGATGAATCAAGACAACTATGTTCATCCTAGTGAGTGAACATTTATTTTTTCTTTTAAATGATTCATAATTCTATCCAAAGGGTAATCCTCAGCTTAACGATTCACAAGTGAAGCTGCTTTACTCTCTGGTCAGTACATTTTATATTCAACGCAGGCAGGTCACACAGACAGCGAGGAGCGGGCCACCGGGCGGGCAGGCCCGGCGGCTCTCTGTGCGGCCGTCCACTACACTCGCCGATAAATCATCAGCGTCGCCGCGCCGGGCGATTCGTAAAAACGACGACGAATGAATAATCATTATTCATTGCACTTTATCAGTGATTTATTACACCGTTATTGTATTTTTCCGCGCCTCGTAATTAATACGACAAATCTGATCAAAAATATTGCGTATTCATCGTGCGAGGACGCGCGTCGACTTTCTAACATATTGAGTTTTTTTTTACGAGTACAGTTTAGTACAAAAACATCAACATATAACATAATTATATTTTAGAACTTGACTGTACTTGGTCGAACTGGTTATTGCATTTTTTGATTGTACGATTATAATAACTTAAAGCTTCTCGATAACATGGACACGAATACTGCACATATGAGATTTTCTTTAGTACTTAAAAAAAAGATACTTTGGTAGTTTTCGTTTAATATTCGTAATCTAATCATAATTATTTGAAATTGAAAATCCAATATGGGACCCCCTACGTGCTTTCGAAAGAAAGTCGGTGGCATAAAAGAATTAAAAAAACAAAGCCACCGACTACCGAAATATATAGTTACTTTTTACTTCCCGAGACGGGGTTTGGCGCCCGTAACGTAGTAAAGGCGCTAATAGTTTGAGGGACTAAATAAGTAATTTACCCGAGGTAAACACTGCTTTTCATTACGAATACGAGGAAAGTAAAATTAAGAACATAAATTATTAGCTAAAGAAAAAATTAGCGAATAATATAATGTCGCTTTCTATCTGTACAGCCAGTATTTTCATGGTTATCGTTAAAGAAAATGCCATAGATTTTGTTGAAATCTATGTTATTTTAGAGAAATACGAGTAGTTGAAACTAAAGTCATAATACATATTCTTAATACGAGTACCTACTTAACTTTATGTTATTTTAATTTTAAAATAATAAAATTTAGTGACTGCATAAAAAGTTAGAACATGGTTCAATGTAAATGTCAAACAGAACTAGTTTTTTTTTTAATTTGTCAGCTGTCAGTTGAAAGCGATTCTCCCTAGGGCTGCCATGCATAACTTTCAAATCGCTCATCAGGCATGTAATGACCTACTTTCAGATTATGAGTAATGTAAATAAAGTTAAGTATTAAGAATATTATATACTTTAACATAATTTAGTTACAAATATTTCTCTAAAATAACATAGATTCGCCAAAATCTTTGCTACTTTTTAATGATGAACATGAAAAATACTGGCTGTATACCTGAACGACCACAGAACAGGATAAAAAAATAACAAAATAAGCGGAAAAGCGACAAACAGATCGACACAATTTTTTTGTTTAGGTTTTATTTATGTTCTTATTTTTTAAAAAATTTCTCGTATTCGTAATGATTTTTTAGTCCGTCGAACTATTAGCGGCCTCACTATGTTACGGGCGCCAAAACCCGTCTCGGGACTAAATAAGTAACTTTCACCCCTTGGATAACAATGTACTTATTACACCTTTTGGTGGGTTTTGAATGCGTTTAGTTTTTTTAGTTGTAAAAAAGGAATTGTTGAATAGATTAGGAAGGTCTTCTGTATCGTCCTGCAATTGCCTACAGCGCACATAAATGACAAAGACTCACATTATCGCCGAACAAGAATAATACGAGTATGTTAGCGTCCATACTTGCACACTGAAAGCGCAAAACTTTCTGAAATGACTGCTAATGTTGTCATAAATCCTGGCGAGAACCGTGCGGAGCGGGGAGGCGTCAATGTTGCAGTCTGACTGAATCTATCGCCTCTCGCAGCTCGAGAGAAGCTCACAGAGGTGCCTCGTGAATATTAACACGCTGACACGTTTAGCACCTCAAGCCAGCGAGGCAGAGAGGCACAGAGGCTGGGAGGCAGGGAAGGCTGACAGGTTGTAAACTTGTGTGTTGACCGCGGCGCCGTGTTCGGTGGCAGTTGTACCGGCTTTCGATAGATACATGTATTCGATACCCTAAAGACAACTCTAAAATAAAATAAAACCACCATCCCTTACAAATGCATGAACTGGTGTGGACCGTGGTGATACAAGTGGTGAGTAGCTAGGTAAATAAAATTATCTATTACAATAATATGAGATTTGGTGGTCCCGCTTTAGTGACAATATGTTAAGTGGTGGGTCCGTCGGTTCGGCGGGTAATGGCTCTAAAACAAAAGGCGGATTAGAGTGGCGTGATCATATTTCAGTGCGGGCAGGACGCGGGACGCGGGACGCGGGATGGCTCGAAGCGGTTGATTTATTCGAGCTAGCGGCTCGACTCCACTGAATACGGCTCAAATAGCGGCTAACAAATGGCCGGCCGGCCGAACGCCAACCAAATAAAAATGAAATGTTTGCCGGCATCATTTTTGTCTAAATCCGTCGTAGATTCAAACATGCTATTTACTATTTTGATTGAGCTGGTATAACCCTGATTTATGCGACAAAAGAACAGATTTATTCGAAGGGTTCATATGCATCTGGCGCACAGTCACACGGCGCGGGCGACGTCAAAGGCGTCATTATCATAACGAGTGCAGTTTGTGACCCAGTAATAGTCGCTTGTCTTGGCACATGTAATTCTATATCCGCCTCCCGTGTTTACATGAGATTAGGTGTGTCGGGTTGTAGGTGACGACCGTCGAGCAACATTACCTCGTCGCGTATTTATGAAGACAACACGTCCCCTACGTGTGTAGCTGTGTAAATCATTCATGAGCCGCGCGGCTAACTGTCCTGGCAACCTGCAGCTGCATGCAGGTGTCACTAAGTGTGCGGCCCACCTAGCTGTCATTTGTTGCTTATGCATGCGCCGCCGGGACACGCCGCGCCGGGATGTGGCTTATGTATTCGTATATGTATGTGAGACGAAAGCGAGCGTTTCATTTGCTATTAACATGTACACGTCACCAATTTCTGGGGTACGACGCAATCGCAGCGGTAAGACACTTCCTTGAGGAGTAGCTAGAGAGTCGCCACGGGGTCCACCTTCCACCTGGTGCAGGTCCACACCGGATACGGTTGTTTCGAATGGTTTCTATTGTTAATTTTTTAAGATATTTTGTTGTAAATGTGTTCCTTGTGGCGGGAAGAAACGCACGGGTGGCAACACAGTGTCACGGTGACACGAATGAGCATACGGTGACGTCTACTTCCCATGGGCATAGCACTGCCCGTTCCTTCACGGAGGCAATAGGCAGCGGCGACATCTCGCCCGGCTCTTATTAAGGTCATGTTGCGGGGCGAGGGGGAATGGTAAGCAGTCACCTCCTTTTGCAAAGCAGTAATGGTAGCGAAGAAGTAGGCGGAATATCTACGTGAGGGACAAGACATCCCCTCACGACCCAGCCACCGAGGGAGACGCTCAAGGCGTCCGATCTCGAGCGCTGATTTTAGGCCTCCATAGGAGCTGATTTGCGGGCGGTGATTAAAAGGTAGGTAGTCGCCCGACCAAGAACCAAGCCTAGGTCGATTGTGCGTAGTGTTTCGCAAACGCTTTTAGGAGCTGTCAGCAAACTGACAAGGCCTCCGATGTCTAGGCAGGTTACCGTGACCCTGGAACGAAAAGGGCAAGTGAAGGAACACGCTAGATTTTTGTTAGTACGAGTCTGGCAGTCCCTTTTGCTCCACCCAGGGCTGATTTGATGATTTTATCACCTAAAGAAACAAATTATTACCTAATATTCATATTTCTCTATCAAGCAATTCCCAAATACTGCAACCCTCATGTTGGTACACGAATTTCCTAATTTCAAGTTGAAATGCTCATAAACAGACTAGGTAGGTAGTGGGTACTCTACAGCACTTGAATTAATTCCAGTGTTCCGTGCTATAACACATATACCCGGTATTTAGAGTAGATCGTGGTATTAGCGCCACAATCGTTCCCGGACGTCCGCACTCGTCCGCTTGTCCGGCGATGCTCCGCCAATAGGAAGCCACAGAGAGCATCGGATTAATCCCGTGTCCGGTTCGCGTCAGGTACTAATTACATCTGCTTCGTGTGTTCCACACAATTATAAATCTCTACAATAATTGTTTGTTGATGCCTGCTCTATCATATCGGCGGTGGAAAAGTGATTAAATTAATAACGAGTTTCCGATATATTAATAGAATAGTTTCTATTCTATTCTATTCTATTCTATTCCGTTTCAGTGAATCAATGATGGAGCTATTGTTCTGGGATTATTTTTTTCCTATTTTATACATTATCATTTGAAATCACGAGACAGGCGGTATCAGGTTTCTCCAGAGCATCGATCTCAAAGATATTGATTTAGTGACAGTCGGAGAGCGCTGAAATCGTCAGTCGGTGGAACGGCATAAAGCAGAGATCACAATATAAAGTTATAGTCGTCTAGCTGACGTCAATCGAACTTGTCGGCGTCGGTTCGGCGTTTTCGCTTCGACTGACACTTTGTATTGCGTTTTTCTACCGATAAGGAAACGAATCTACCGAAATAGAACGATTTCTAAAATTACAAGTTAATTTATTTTAGCGATTTCACATTATTGTGCAAACTGAAAACCGTAACTACGCGTGTCTTTGAACGAGGCCTTAAGAGCTGAGTGGCGGGTGCCGCGGGACACAGTTAGTCGTGAAGAAAATGAGTATTGATGCCGATCGTATAACATCACAATTATTAATGTCACAAACTTGAAATGCATGCATATTAAAAGGTAACTACAGGAAGTCTTAGAGGAATAAATAATAATTATGCTTATTTAAATAGCTTGAGCGACAAGGCTCATTCCTAGCCATTTCCTCAAATTAATTTAACTAAAGCGAATGACGCTACTAACTAGACCCTACTCCCAAACTTTTACTTAACGCTAAACCCAATCAGAATCCCAACAGATTAGGACTTATCAATATTTGCAATCAATCAGCTGAAGCAGCTGAACCACTTCATAAATTATAGATAATCCAAATTGGTTGCTGTATAGAACACAAGTGGCCGGAGTGGTCCTCCTTGACTACCGAGCTGTTTACTTTCAATTTCGTTGTAAACTTATTGCCGTTTGTTTGTGGGAGGCGATCTGGTGGCACCTCGCCCTCACCCCTCCTCCTAACTTTGGGTGGTTTTCCAAGGTGGGTGCTGCAGGTGATGCCTCGAACCTGCCTTAACCACAGAGAAGCGTCTCCACAATATACAACATCTTCATTACAAAATCATGGTAGGAACAGAATTGAATAAAATTGCAAAATTATTAATTTCATGAACGCGGTGGCTTGTTTGTCAACGAAGATAAATTGTTGTGGCGTCACTTCTCCGCTCCAAATATAAATATTTTAGGCTAAACACATTCTGATGATTACTTACTGCTTTACGAATTCATTATTTATTTATTAGAACATATTCATTATTTTAACTCACGATCACAGGTTCCCAGTAGTGATCGATAATATACCGAGCTCCTGTCGCAGGTACGCAGGGCTCGGATTACCGACCGTGCGTAATGGCATTTAGAAATTGATCCCATCAAAAATTACCTACGTATCGTCAGCGGACTAAAGGGGTGAATTTTCGAAATCCTGTAAATTTACCACAAAATCAGGTTTGGCGGAGGACAAAATCAAACGGTCAATATTAAAAAAAGCGTTGGCCGAGGCTCGCTCCTTCGAGGCGAGAAATTAAAGGTCCACATGTCCCCCCCCCCACGCCGCGTCCGCGTCGATAGCACGCGCATTAGTTTTTCCGCATGACTTGTGGGCTGGAGTGATGGCCCACTTATTTCTGTTGAGTAACAGAAGATTTTTCACTGATGCTTTCAATGTTCTACATGAGCGAATAAGTAAATTGGCTTTGAAACGATGGCGACTTGTAATATGCGCCTTCGTCATTGAAAGGTCAGAATTCCTATTGCATGTATATTTTATTGCTCAACGATAGTAAATCTGTGTTTTATATGCTACTTAAGACAGCTCAAACAAATATTTGTCCCATTGCGGAGCCCTCCGGCAGTGAACATCTGGGGTCATCGGCGATTAATTCCAAACTAAACTTTAGTTTATAACGTTAGTGCGGGAGTGTCGGTGGTCCTCTTAGTGAGGCCGCGGAGGTCACACGAGGAGAGGAGAACCCCTTGATTAATCTCGCCGGTAAATCCGAGCGCGTTTAATTAAAATGGGATTATGTTGAGGTTGCAGAGCGCTGCGGCCTACTTCTGCAGCGATCGATGTGACGCGCCGCTGACAAACATTAGACAGGTACTGTCAGCGCACACTCGTCTTATATGGTACGAGTATAAATGTATGTACAATGATTTTATGTAAGACATGCAATCGTAACTTATTTTGAGGAATAAAAATGTTTTGTCTGAAATTGTTTACTTTACATACCTACATGAAGTAAACAGTCACGCGTTAAATTATGAGATCATGTGCAGCAGCAAGTAATTTCCAAAATTCTCATATAGTGACACATAAGAGCAAGCGAAGTGTCCACAGAGCCCACGTGGTCGTAGGCGCACTTGTTTGACAGTCACGCAGTTGCGTTTAGTACGATCAATGAGTGCTGAACGTTTCAGCCGGTACTTTTCCTCGTTACTTATATTTCCCGAGGAGGCTAATGTTTTCCCTCGGCTAATAACTCGCGAAGGATAAAGGCCGCTCGGCCGCCACTTAGTGTGCCGCCGGCGGCCCCTGGGCCCCCGGGGACCCGCCCTTTACCCTCCAAATTGAGTTTCGCTGAGTGATTTAGAACAAAAACTAGTTATAGACGAGTGACGGCGCTCGTATGTTTCAATGGCGAGTTAATGATTGTACTTAAATGTCGTGACGGTATTCTATTCAGAACTGTACGCAAGTGCTCGCTTTATCGTCCACTATTTGAAATCTTTTCAATCGCACAAAGTGGCGGCTCAAAGGTTTGTTGAGGACTGATGTAAAGCGAACGAGGCCGGTCGCACGCTGCGCGCTGTGCGCTGGCTGATTGGACCGAGTGTGTACTAGCTCACATGCTTCCATAATTCATTTGGTAGCTTATGGAAACAGGGGAGCAGTGATGGTTGTGGGTTCAAGCCCATACATGCGTGTTCATTCCATGTCCAATTGTACACTGTTCTTAAAACGGTGAAAGATATTATCTTGAAAACAAAAATGAAAGATACACAGTATGAGATAAAATGAGCTAGTTTGGTAACAGCCCATTCCGTTTCACAGCAGAGCAAAAGCCTGTTTCCCAGCTGTGGGAACGTTATGACCTGGCTAAGCTATATGCTCATATTTGCTTGAAATTGGAAAATGTGAAGTGTGAGTACCAACCTGTTCTTTTCTCGGGGTCTCTGAACAGCACGTCGTCGAGCTTGGCGGGCGCCGAGCGGCCCTTCGAGTTGAACGCGACGGCCACGAGGCGGAAGCGCACGTCCCACTCCAGGCCGCGCACCGTCCACGAGGGCTCGTCCGAAGACAGGTTCACCCTAACGAGAACAGAGACTGTTAAAACGAACATTCAATCAACTTACAAAATACAGAGAGCATGAAGTACCCGTAAATGGAAATCTATATATATAAAAGGAGAACTGACTGACTGACATATCAACGTACAGCCGAAACTACTGGGGCTAGGAATGTGAAATTTTGCACACGGCTTCCTATTATAATGTAGGGGAGCACTAAGAAGGGGTTTTAGGAAATTTAACCTTTAAGGGGGTGAAAAGGGGGAATTAGGAAAGTACGTAACCCACGCGGACGAAGTCGCGGGAAAAGTGCTAGTCGTAATACATGAGACCATCACTATCGTAATCAACCTGCTACTGCTGGACATAGGCCTCGCCCAATGTACGCCACTAAGCTTTCCTCATCCCGATAACGACAAAAAGATGTGGCACTTTCAGCACTAGTTCTAAATTTCTTTGTGTTCACTTAATGGCAAGGTTCACCACACTCTACAAGAGATATGACGAAATGTGCCTATTTTACAGGGAATACAGGTGTTAAGTAATTTGAACTCATAACCATCGAAATGAGAAACGTTTCACACAGCTCGTTAGTGGAACTAAAAGAGAAACTCATTATGCTATGAAGTTCTTAACAAAACAATGATGCATGCAATGAATTACTGCATTAAAATTTAAGTCATTAAGACTGTCAAATTCATTTCATTTTACTGGCATCAACCGTCAATTGGCAGTAGCAGTAGCAGTCAATTAAATATTATATCCTACAACGTGAATACCGCATGCATGGCCATTACTGCCGCGTTACAATCTCATTTCAAGTTAATTAATATACATACATAATAGGTGGACCTACTAGCAATGAGGGCTACCCCCTGGACTAGCGCTTGTCAAACTTTTCATTTGATGATGTTTTTTTTGTGAGGATTATTATTATGGTCAATTTTCAGAGAGGAAAGACCAATCAAAAGCTGCCTGCTTTATTTAACGGTTACTCGCCACCTTTAACATGAGATTCAAATAGAAATGGCTAAATTAGCATTTGCCTAACTCTACGGAGATTTGTTTTCTCTAACGTCACCAATTAATTTTATTTTCCAAGCGCACCAACAGTGACCCGACTAATATCAATCAAATGCTAGTCAAACCTACTCAAAGCGCTCACTATGAGAAAAGAAAACACACGATGTGCTCTTTTAAAGGAAGATAAAAGTTGTGGTTCAAATTTTAAAGTGTCTCGTGATTCATGGTTGGCGTGGTCCACACGCGTCGAGGCCTAGAGATGCCGTGCCTGAATAAAGAATGTTATCACACCGCCGTCTTGCGCACTCCACGCACTCGCCACGCATTCGCCCCGCAATCGTCACGCAGTCGCGCCGCACTGAAGCGAATTACCGAGACTAACATTATTGTCGCTTCTGGAATTATATCGCGGGCTTTGTTAATTTTTACCTTTTATATTTGTAAGTAGGCTCCATTTTCTCTTTTTTGCGGTAGTTTTCGAGATTGAAAAACGTAGCGGTTACGAATAGACATCGAGTTTAAACAAAATTGTTGTTCTGATGAAATATTATTGGATATTTTCCATATTCTTGGCCATGTATTTATAGTTTCGTGAAAGTTTTTGTTGTGATATCTTCTTCTGTTTCACTCAGCAGAGGTGTGAGTCATCCTCTGCCAGCCTCTCGCATCGAGCAGCCAGTCAGACTCATTAATGTCCACATGCCCTCCATTCGTTACAAGCTATACAAGCGCTGTGATAACCGCTGAAGTCACGTAATTATTATTTAATACTTTATTGCGCGTAAAATGTACACGCAGCCGATTTTGATCCTAACAACACATTTTACGAGGTAATAAAAGTGTGTCATATTTAAACATTTTTCTCGTTATCTGCGCTTTATTGTTGCTAATGGCGGACTGAACCGTCTGTTATACGTTATTGGAAGTTATTTCACCGCCATTGTTCCCAGTAATTATAAAGACGGCGCGCATCAGGCGATGCCAATATTCATTTACGATAGCTTTGCATATTTTGTAGGGAATTGTTTATTATGCAAAAGATGTGTATCTTTCAGAGACCGTTCAATGTTACCCGTATTAAAGTTTGCTCTCTGTTGTGATGGATCATGGCGTAGTTTCATATTTGATGACAACGCGACATTGTCACAATGATTGTCTGCAGGAAGCGCACTGACATTTATAGCCTGTTTCTAGGCATATTAAGTGCTGAAATACATGAATACGAAGTAAGACATTAGTAGCACGTGTTGGTGGAGGCGCCGCGGAGCCCGGGGACGCGGACGGCGGCCGCGAGTTAATTCATAATTAACGCTGTTTCAAAACTTTAATGAGACCCCAATGTTTACACGGGATTCTACTTTGGGACCTCTACCTGCGAGCAGCGACACTCATTTCTACGTTAAGAAGGAATGTGTCGCGACGTTAAGACAAGCATCCTTCTGCTCAATTCTTAATATCACATCTCTAATAAACTCGCTTATACACTTGTTGGTTCCATAACAATAACGGCGGTAGGCAAATGTATCAGAGTATCTACGTAATGGTTACAGAATAAGGTTTCCGTTTTTGGCGGTTCCATAAAAATAATAAAATATCAGGGTCGCGCGCGTTTCCATATCCATTACTGTTCCGATACACATTATTTCACTTAAGCCGGTGCGTTCGGGGAAATATAATAAAGGAATTTTGTAATAATACGGTGTCGTTAAGTCTGCGCACGTCACCGGGGGCGCAGCTTGAGAGCCCAGATTGCCTCTGTAATATTAAAAACAATGCTTGTGCCTCCCACCGCCCCGCCGCCCGCACGCGCGCTTCTCGCCCCGCTCGTCCCTCTAGCACTGCGACCTTGCTTGAGCTTCATGATAAGGTTTAACTAGTGATGAACCGACCGCCATGATAAAGAATACCAGATCATAAATACCAAAGGATGCAACCAGCAGGAACTTTCACGATTTCAGATAAGATTTCGCGATTATGCCTTTGTCAAACAGACAGGCGAAAGCGAAGCGTTTCCGAAGCGATACCGAACCGAAGCGAGACGTCAGTTCGATAGTTCTGTCACGCTATCGGATCGCTTTTGCTTTTCTATGTGACCAGTCACATAGAAAAGCATTCAAACAATTACATATCGACGGTAGAAAGCGATTTTGTCGTATCTCGAAAAATGGGTATTTCTTTTTATTTCATTTTTGTATTCAGATAAAAAAAAAAAATCTTATCAATGTTTTCCTAAGACGTTTTTTTATTATGATACGACGTTGACTTTTTCTTAACTTCTTAACGAATTTTTTAAATACTTAGTTTTTTTTGGCACTGGTGTAAAGTTCAACTTTTCGAGATACTACAAGATTGCTTTCTTGCGTCGATATATTACACATAAAAACGTCACGCTTCGCATTCGTCACGCCTGTCTGTTTGACAAAGGCTTTAATATCGATGAGCGCAAGCTCCCACGTGAACTTGTTACCAAATTCCTCCGTAATGCAGTACTAGTACGCTCACCTCGCCAATGTATGCAGATCTCATTCCCGGAGCGAGCGTCTATCCCGGGGGATGCTCGTGTTTAGCCGGGGGTGACACGGCGACTTCCGGGGGTATCACAGGCATCAGCGAGTACTCATATGTTTCCACAACACTAGTCGCGACGGATATAGTCATTACGAACACTGAAACGTTGGCGGGTAGCTGTTTCTTTCGGCATTAGGCTATTATAGTGAGGAGTACGCGAGTTTGCATTAAAACTTCTTGTAATTAAAAATAATGCTTCCAAAAACAGTGGTCTTACAGGTAGAATAAGTGACCTCGTGTAGGTAAGTTAATTCTGTAATAATAACATAATGCTTGTATTCTCTGAACTACTTAATCGATAATGAATTTGAAATGTACTATAAAGGTGGATAGTAGTAAAATTAATTGGGGTCACGGCCGTGGTGGAATGTGTTTGTTACCTGGGCACGTTGGAGTCGGCGTAGACCTCGAGCAGGAAGCGCTGCGGCAGGCCGCCGTCGAAGCCCGCCACGCACGACACTTCCACCGAGTCCGCCGTCTGGTTCCACAGCGAGCAGTTGCGCGGCGCGTGCGGCTTGCCTGTAATAACCATTGTCACATTTGTACCTATCTCTATGTTCGCCGCCGATTCTACAGGCGGCTGTCGCAACTTCTACATTTATAAATATAACAGATATTGTATTCAACATTTTATTTTTATTTTTTATATCGTTGCCACACACTAGGAATTTTGTCCTGTGTCGTGGGTACGTTTAGAAACATATAAACTCACATACACAAACGCCCAGATCCGAAACAACTACTTGTAGGTCATTCAAATATTTGCTCCGTGCGGGATTCGAACCCGCGACACGCAGCGCAGCAGTCCAATTGCTCAGCCCCTGCGCTAACCGTGCCGTCAATTCATAGTCTCATTATCATAACTGTAGTGTCTTTCTCTTCAAATGAACCAGCAGTACTGTGCGGTCATGAGTTAATAGTAATATAGATGAACTACTTTTTAAACACTGGATATGTTCAAAAGAATTGAGTTAACAACATGATTATCAGTTCCCCGCGATATCAATTCCGCTGCTCAGCTTCTATAAGACATAGTATGCATATTACATAGCGTAGCGCATAGCCTTCTTCGTTATACTTTAAGAAGTTTTCGTAAGAATTTCAATTTGAATCAGTAGTTCTTGAGATCAGCAGGTTCAACCAAATAAAGTCTTCAGCTATATAATATTAGTCTAGATTAGCATGAAATTCTGAAGACAACAGCCACGATGATGTGTAGACTCACCAGCGGCCACCATCTGGAAGACGCAGGGCGTGAGCTGCGAGCCCACCTCGTTGGACGCCGAGCACGACAGCGTGCCGTAGTCCAAGTCAGCCACCGGAGTGTATCTGCGCACAGGGAGGGTTGGTATCACCACGAACGAACAACGCACAGGGTACATCTAAATTAGATTTACATTTCATTGCGATTGCTTGGAAAATGTTTTAAAATTGATTAACGACCTCGAGGTAGCTCAAGTTCGTTTGTGAATACTAACACATGCAGAATGTTTAGGTCAATACCAAGTCTAGTACTAATAGGTTGTAACCATTGAAAAGGCTTATTCAAACCTAAGCGGTACTCGCTGCTGCTGCTGGGTAGAAGTACATACCACGCGGTTTTCCTGCGGTTGTCTTTGGGTATTTAGAATCAAGTTCCGCGGCTATATTCACTATCGCTGTGGGTGGTATAAGTTTATATAGCGCGGGTTCAAGGATAGTGAAATCCGCTTTGGTGTGACGCACTTCTCTATCGCAGTTGGTGGCCAAAACCGCTTAGATTTGAATAGGCCTTAGACGTATTGTGTGGAGCATATACTTGAGGCTGCTGGCGCTGCCGTTGGAGGTGTAGCGGTCGGCGGCGACGTCGAGCGTCTCGCCCGAGTTGTTGAACTTCCACTTGAAGACGGCGGCGGGTGGGTCCGCGTCCACCTCGCACACGATCACCACCGACTCGCCCCGTGCCGCGCCCACCACCGACACGCCGCTCGTGCGACATGATGGCGAGTCTGTATCATAAATGATCATCGTTTCATAGACATATTCCTCTTTGTAGTAATTGTTCAGTGACACGAGACCAGAGAAAACACTATGTAGTAGATGACTTTAACTGTGAATGGACACATTTTTGCTTCAGTTAAAGGACAGCTATGAAGGAAGTCTCAGTAAAACCCCAAAACATGCCACGACTCTCTCTCAACTCATTGGATCGATTCTTTTAATGAAAAAGAAGAGTACATACTTATATACTGTTAAGTGTTAGAAATATCTTCACAACTCTCTCCTATTCCTATCACAAAAATCGTTTCTCACCATGAACAGAACAACGTTGGGAGGAGAGGCCTTCGGAAGACCTACACTTACCTTATTGGTGAAGTTCTTAGTAAGGTCGGGTACGAATATTTGCAGTCGGAGTTTATCGAGACGTATGGTCATAGATGCGGCGAAATTAGAATGTAAGGATTCCCACAGGTGGCGTTCTGATCCCCATAATAGAAAGAAATAATAATATTTATTGGTACAGAAAAAAATTAAAAAGGTGTAATGTAGCTACTATATCTTCAGGATTATTCAACTTATGAACAGACATAAATCTTTCGTATTAAACAGCTCAAGAGGAACATGAAAACAGATGCACTGCCTATTATTTTATCGTGTTAATCAATTTATAGCGGGCTCTGCTAGTTGCCTAGTAACAGCTAAGTGAGCCTCACGCGTGAGGCATGGCGGCTATTCAGTGGAGCAGCGCCACAAATCTTGTAACATCCTTTATGGACCGTAATAGCGTGAGCTGATGGCGCATGATACGACGGACAAGTAGGAACGACACCTGCACTAATGTTCACTGTTACATGTGTACACACATTATAAAAAAATAAATTTTAAAAAAAGTAGGAAATTAAATAAACTGAAGCCTTTTTTTGATTACCCTTTTACATTAATTTATGATTTAATTTCTTTACATAAGTTTTTGTTAACTTACTTATTAATTTGCAAGAAACCCTCTGCAAGTAAGTGCCTGCTCCAAAGCAACATTTTTTTTCCTATCTTGGGCTGTTTGCATCCAGCCCGGACCAGCCGTTTCCCTATATCATCTGCTCCAACTCATCTCGTAAGCGGTCATCCTCTACAGCGTGAGCCTTAATGTCACCCTGTTGGTTCATTGCTCATCTGTCAGTCGCGCGACATGCCTTACCCATTTCCTTTTTAGTTTTTGGAGTGGAATCAGGAGTTTTACTCACACTTCCTATTTTTGCTTGTCGCATTTTTATTTTCAGCATGCTTCGTTATAGGCCTTGTTGACAAGTCGTATTTTGTTTTATTATAAGTATTATTTTTTTCGTAATTTTTGGGGCAAATAAAAGCGGCTTCATTACAATCTTAGAATAAGATGTATTTGAAACAAGAGTACTTATTTTATTTCAGTACAGAATTATTATTATTTTTTTTGCTGAAGCGCCCTTCTCATGTAAGTAATGCAAATACAGCTGCTCAATTTTCTGCAAAACGTACACTTATTAGACTATTGTTACAAAATGGTCGACATATCGCAATCTGCTAAGGTGGCCGGGAGCGAAGGTCACGGGTCGTCGTCAGTCGGGAATTAGCGGCAAAGAGTAATTATGTGGTCGGGGGCGACCCCGTAAAGCAGTCAGCCGCAACACCGCGACACCGCGCGACTAGCGGCGACCACAGCGGAGGGGCTGCGCACTGTGCGACGTACTCATGGTAATTATCCACCCGAAAAATAATACGAGATCGAAAGTTAGGATACAACACATTGAGACCATATTCATTCCGATCGGATCATTCTGTTCCAACGTTTCTAGTAAGCCTCAAAATAAAATGGTGGGACACAGCTGCAATAGAGAAATCTCGAAACATTTAATCCGAGACAAAACCTATTTAAATAGGTAATGTAAAACGTAATAGGATAATCTACCTTCCAATAGAAGCAAGTTATTTCGACAAAAGCCGGTGAAGACTAACGGCATCGGGTCATGAAGAAAATTGCTCCGATCGTAACGAGCAATAACAACAACTTCATTACAAAACATTTTTTCTTTGGAAACAGAAATTTATTGAGACATTACTCGCAGTTATGTTCGCCATTAAAAATTCCCATCTTCTTTTGTCAGGGCCATATCTTACAATTGGCAAAATAGATCGACAGCCATTACTGGGGCGTGGGCGGGGTACACGAACGGGCACGGGGCCCGAGGGGGGAGGGGATAGATGGCCGATTTAAAGCAACGACCCGCGAAGGAGCCTCACCTGCGCCACTACACAACACTACAGACTGTCTACAGACAGGCCCCTATTTAATTAGACTCGTTTATTTATCGTTTGACAAGCAGACGAGTTTAATCGGCGCAATCCAATCCGCTCTAATTGACTATCGGCTGAACGCCGCCCGCGCCGCGCCGCCCGTCACTCGCCGGTAAAATGATCAGGTTAAATAGTCGCCGGAAGTATCTTGTCGCCATTGTTCGCTGGCATCGAGAGCATTTCGCCTTGCTCTCAGAGAAGGCGTGAATTGTTTTACAGTGGACTTTTCTGGTTTGTTGAAAGCAGATCGATGTCATGGGATGAAAGACCGCAATGTATCAAAGAATGAACGTAACTTTATCTTTGGCGGATATGATCGATATGATATGTCCACCAACCATCAGTCCACCGGATATAACCTTTATGATCACGATACAAAGTAAAATCTTCTTATGAAAATTAGGCCTGGCGTGGCATGTCCCATGTGACATGAACTCTTTTACTGCCTATTTACAATTACACTATTAGGAATGAAATACATGAGGCTATTAGGAATTAGACTCAAATAAAAGAAACAGACTCTGAAAAAGTCTGTTTCTTTTTACCATTTTAAGTTTATTTGTCCAGTACTTCCTTTTAGAAGGCATCAAGAAAACGTCTAAGAAAAAACAATTAATGGAAAGTTACCCGGCCGAACACCGACAAAACGGCGCGTCTTGACACGACACCGTTAGACCGCGTGCGACTCCGTGCGAGTGGGCGCGGTGCGGCGCGGCGCGGTGCGACCACAATGCTTCTTAATTTGCGCGGCGTATTTGTGGCGACATAATGCGCGGACGTCGCGATTAATTAATTCTGAGCAATTTAAGTGTGGGTCGGTGACTCGCATTGTTCCAGACTTGTGCCGATTGTTTTGAATGAGCTTCGAGAGCTACCGTAATGAATCCGGCCCCGCGGCGAGTTTTCTATTTGGCGCCAAACTTTCACGGCTCCGGCTGTTATTTAACTTTGTTTTAGAAAATGATCTGTTATGCCTACAGTCCATAATGTATAAAATGTAATATAAATTCATTTATTTCCGGATTGTACCTATGACATTAAAGGCCAGTAGAGTATACTCATAGCGCATTTATCGTTACAGTGGAAGCGAAAGAACTTTTGGTCGAGACTGTAGGGATAGGTCGGAATTGAGTAAAACCTGTCGCAACGGATGATGCAGGCGGCGGCGGGTCCAGCCACGTGCGGCACCCGCTCACTTGTTCGCAACTTTTCTTAATTTCTAACACCTATGTGTGCTTTATCTTCGTGCATAATTCTGTTTGACACGAAACAACAAGGCCCGAATGGCGCGTGAATATTGCATGAAGCTGTCGAATCCCTGAAAGATTTAGGGAGCCAACACTGAATTTAAAATACTATCAATGAGAAGAAAATATATCCCCATTCACCGGCTGCTGGAATCGTTTCTTGAAATGTGCTTAACTCGCTTAGATGTGAGCAAAGTGAAGGAAATAAAAGAAATGAACTCAATGAATGACGTTATCACAGGGTAATATTAATATTCACATTATCTCAAAAAAGTTCAAAAACTAAAACTCGACTATTTGAAAATATTTTCTTGTTTCGTACTTTCTAAAGCGTTATTTTTCAGTAGCTGGGTTTAAGTTTAATGAAGTTTTTTTTAAAGCACTAGAAAGTATGAACTATCCTTAATTTTGGAAGTTATTGACAATTTATTTTGTTTTTACATTGACAATTTATTTTAGATATGCAAGTGAAAAAGAGGGGATAAAAATTTGTGTATACAAAGAACTATAATATTAAACTTTTTCTTTTTTGTATAGATTCACGTAGTATTAATTTATCTACTGCTACTCAGTAATCTGTGGATAATGGTGTCGGTGTAAACAACAAGTGTATTTTGATTTAAACTCAAATTAATTTATTTACATTACAATAAAACAGATAACGTGAAAACATTTGAAACAATAAAATCGATAGACTGCAATAACAAAAAAGTCGTTTGCTCAATGCGAATTGCAACAGCCTTCAACAACTTTTTCATATCTATGACAAATAAAGAAAATCTTACTACTCCTAATTACAAATTAATAAATTCATTAAGCTCAACCATTTACTTGAGACCAACATCACGTGATGAAGTTACAAAAATCATAAATTCACTAAACGATACAAAAGCTGTTGGTTATGACTGTATCTCCACAGACATACTTAAAAAATGCAGCAAAGAACTGGCAGACATCTTAAGCCATCTAGTAAATTTATCGTTTTCTCAAGGATGTTTCCCGGAAAACCTAAAACTGTCAATAGTAAAACCTTTCCATAAGAAAAATTCTAAACAAGATATGAATAACTACAGACCTATCACATTAATTCCAATTCTGTCAAAAATTTTTGAAAAAATCATGCACTCTCGACTATCAAACTTCTTAAATAAATTTAATGTTATAACGAAAAACCAAAATGGCTTCCAAAAAGAAAAATCAACAACACTAGCAGCTTTCTCACTAATTCAAAAAATAACACAAAACATAGATAAACGCAATCGAGTTGCTGCTATCTTTTTTGATATGAGTAAAGCGTTCGATTTCGTGGATCACAAAATTTTATTGAAAAAATGCGAACTATATGGTATCCGTGGTAAAGCACTCGATTGGATTAAAAGCTATTTATGTAACAGAAAACAATGCGTCGAAATTAATCAGCTAAATAACCAGCACGTTTCTACCCCATCGAGGTCTAACTTTGAATCAAACAACTTTGGCGTTCCTCAGGGCAGTGTGTTAGGTCCTCTTTTATTCCTGATTTATATAAATGATGTTCCTAAAGTTACAACACACCACTGTATCCTATTTGCGGACGATATATCTATTACGGTACCAGACGAACCTGACACAATATACGAAGATTTTCTTAGAAACACCATAGATTCTATTATGACGTGGTTAAAAGACAATAACCTTACAGCTAATACTTCTAAGACCAAAATTACCACAATACCTCCACTTTATGATGGCTGCTTAACAATACATTTTACACTTTAAATGAGTTCTTAGATTATAACCCAAGTCGTACTTAATTTTCTAGTGTACTAGAATTATTATTGTGTTTAGTGTTGATTTTGCAACTGTAATTTTATAACTACATTCTTGTTTATGTTGTATTTATTTAGGTATATAATTAGGTTAAATTTCTTTAAAAAGTCTATTATTACATTATATACTGTTGTACTAAAAATAAACATGAGTAATGCTGTATCTCAGCTAAAGCTAAAGCTATAAAAATATTTGCATGCTGAATAATAGTAAGCGAAATATGTTGAACTTTTTACCTTTAAGACCTATTGTACCATATTTCATGCAAATAAAGATTATTATTATTATTATTATTATACCGTTGAACTTCTGTTTGTTGTCAAATAAAATAAAATAAAATTTACCCAAAAATTGTTTTTTTATCTACATACCTATCTTTAAATGGGACCAATTCGAAAAGATGCCTTATACACTTTTTTTTTTTTTTTTATCGTGGTAAAATCATCAAATGAGTCCTCCCACCCAGGGCAGGGCGGGAGGGACTGTCAGACTTGTACTGACTAAAATCCACGGTGTCCTTCACTAGCCCTTTACGTACCGGGGTCACGGTAATCCCTTGGTCCCGCGACCCCGGCAGGCTTCGGCCCTCTACAGGCCCCGTCGCTATGCTGACACTCTTTGAGGCGCGCGTGGAACACAACGCGCCGTCGACCCGGGCATGGTCCATGGTCGGACAGCGAGTCGCCCATTACTCGCTGCCCGCATGCCCGCGCCTACGGTGGCCGGAGATCGTCTTGCGACGTCCGACGCCGTGGGCGTCTACCACTGCGGCTGGGGTGGAGGGAAGACGCTGTCCTCTCCCTCAGGCGGCCCGCCTCCTCCTTCACGAGCATGACTGCTTCGCAGAAGGAGGCGACCGCTTCCCACTCCATCTCGCCCCGCAGCATGGCCTCGACCAATGCCGGGCGCGAGAGGTCTCCGCCTATCGCCGTCGTGAGGACACGGCGGTGCTCTGCCCAAGCGGGGCAGTCCTGCACCGTATGCTCCACCGTGTCCTCCGGACGATCCTCGCAGTGGTGACACCCAGGCGTTTCTTCCCTCCCTATCAGACACAGGAACCTCCCGAAACTTCCGTGTCCGGTGAGGACCTGCGTCATGCGGTAGGTCAGGACGCCGTGACGCCTATCCAGCCACTCCTCAAAGAGGGGTCTTACCGCCGCGATTGCGGCGTGCTCGGACCTCGGTTGCGACAGTCGCTCCCTCCATACTGCCCTGAGATCGCGCCGGAGCTCTTCCCGCCGCGCCTCGACTTGTCGAGGCAGCGGGGATTCGCCCCGACGCTGCACCTCCACGCGCCATTCATAGACGCGCTGGAGGGCAGTCGCCTCCAGATCCCAGGGCAGCAATCCCGCTAGGAGGTTGGCTGATTCGCCGGCGATCGTGCGGTATCCCCGGATCATCCGGATAGCCATGACCCTCTGGCATGCGACCAGCTTAAGTGGTCGCGTCCGGATGCTTAGGGCCCACACAGGGGCCCCGTAGAGGGCCATGGACCGCACGACACCGGCGTACAGCCTCCGGCAGGAGGCATTTGGCCCGCCGAGATTGGGCAGGAGCCGCTTGAGAGCGGCTGCTGCCCGGTTCAGCCTTGGGGCCAAATGCAGGAAATGCTCCCTGAAGTTCCACTGGCTGTCGAGGACGAGTCCCAGGTACTTCATCGTCCTCCCGACGCCGATGCGAACCCCCTCCACCGTAATGTGGGACTCTGAACGTGGCGCGTTCAGACGGCCATGAAAACACATGGCCTCTGTTTTGTGCAGCGCCACGTCGAGTCCCACCTGCCGGATCCTATCAGCGACTGTCGCTACCGCCTGCGTCGCCACGTCGGCCGCCGCCTGGTGCGACTCTCCCTTCGCCAGGACGAGCGTGTCGTCGGCGTAACAAATTACGCCGACGCCGTCAGGGAGGTCGCCGCGCAGCACCCAGTCGTAACCGATGTTCCACAGGAGCGGCCCCAAGACCGATCCCTGTGGAACACCGCACGACATCTCTCGCCGGTTCCACCCTCCCCGGTGACCGGGGTAGATGACGGCTCTGTCCGTCAGGTAGTCCTCGACTATACGACGGAGGTAGGTCGGCACCCGGTGATACCGGAGTGCCTACCTGATGCAACTCCAGGGCAGGGTGTTGAAGGCATTGGAGATGTCTAAAGACACCCCCAAGACGACCCTGCCCCGGGAAACCGCATCCCCCGTCGTGAGGGCTCTCACGCGCGTGATCGCATCCACCGTCGAGCGCCCCCTGCGGAAGCCAAACTGGCTCTCCGCAAGGTCCGGGCCCACCCGATTCAGGTGCCCGACGAGGCGGTCTGCAATTACTCTTTCAAAGAGCTTGCCCACCTCGTCGAGCAGCACGATGGGCCGGAATGCGGACGGAGAGTCCGCAGGGCGCCCGGGCTTCTGGATCAGGACCAGTTTTCCCGTCTTCCAACGAAGCGGGAACTGGCCCCTCTCCAGGCACGCGCTAAAGAGCCCCCCCAGTCGAGGCCCGAGAGTCCCCGAGGCCAGGACCCAGGCTTTTCCTGGCAAGCCGTCGGGTCCTGGGGCGGTATTCTTGGCTTTGAGCCGTTGTACCGCCACTCTCAGGTCTACCGCGGTCACCTCCGGAGCGTCGTAGAAGTCGTCGTCGCTGTGGTCCGCGTTTGCGTCAGCTTCAGGCACCGCCGGAGACGGAGCCATGGGCGGGGGAGTGTGCTCCTCCCGCGAGGGGAACAGGGCGCTCACCACGTCCTCCACGAACTGAGGCTGGAGACTCTGCGTCAACGGGGGAGCCCAGGGGCGGAGCTTCTCTCTCACCCACTTATAGGGCCGGCCCCATGGGTCCCCGTCCAGAGCCTCCAGCATCTCTTTGCGGGCCAATTCCTTGGCCCGCCAGATCTCGTCGCGGAGGGCGGTCTTCGCTGCCCTGTAGCCATCCTGCAGCTCCGTCTCTACAGCCACCGCATCCGGAGGTCGGGTGCGGCGCCTGCGGAACCTGGTGTACCGGCGTCGCGCGGCAACGCACGCCTAGCGCAGCGCTGCTAGCTCGCGCGACCACCAGTACAACTGACGCCGGGCGCGTCCTAGCCGGACCCGGGGCATGGCCACGTCGCAGATCTCCGACATGGCCTCCTGGAACCACCCCGCCTCGTCGTTGATGTCGGCAGGCCTGTCCGGTGGTGACACCCAGGCCTGCACGATCGAGGCTTCCAGGAATAGCTCCCGGTCCAGCTGCTTCAGCGCCCATCGCGGACCACTCGGGTTCCGTCGGACCGGCGCGTCTGAGGTCTGGGCGGAGACGTCGAACCGGATATGCCTTATACACTTAGCAAAATAATGATCAAAATCTTTACAATCATAAAATGTATTAAAGCCACAACTGTACATAAATGCTATGCACGATCATCAAATCTCCTCCTTGATATAAAATCACAACTTGCCCTTTTTTTTTTTATCGTGCTAAAATCATCAAATGAGTCCTCCCACCCAGGGCAGAGCGGGAGGGATCGTCAGACTCGTACTGACTAAAATCCACGGTGTCCTTCAATAGCCCTTTTCGTTCCGGGGTCACGGTAATTCGTACAGTCCCGCGACCCCGGCAGGCTTTGGCCCTCTAGAGGGGGACCCCGTCACTTTGCTGACACTCTTTGAGTCGCGCGTGGAACACAGCGCGCCGTCGACCCGGGCATGGTCCATGGTCGGACAGCGAGTTGCCCATTACTCGCCGCCCGCATGCCCGCGCCTACGGTGGCCGGAGATCGTCTGGCGACGTCCGACGCCGTGGGACAACTTGCCCATACACATTTTATGCAGATCGGTATGGCACCAGTACTCTAAACTATGAAGAGCATTGGACCCATAAGAACAGTTCATTGGAAACGGTCTCTTCTTCTGCCTTGAGCACAGAGTAGGTGTATCATGTCGCTATTATTGTACCAGGCAGGTATAATGTTCATTGAGTTACACTTGATGTGGAACAGCAGATAGTTCCCCCTTCATTTAAGTTGGACACTGAACATACTAGGCTGGTAGGTACCAGGCTGTCATGATATGTGAGGAGGTATAAAAGTATATATCTCTTACATTTGACGCGGAAGAGTAACTCGTTGGACACAGTCTCCCCCTCAGCGTTGAGCGCGGAGCAGGCGTACCGGCCGCTGCTGTGTCGCGTCACCTTCTGCAGCACCAAGCTCTGGTTGCTGTGGAACACGCGCGCCGTCGCGTTGTGCGCTAGTGGTCGGTCCTGGAACAAAGGTTTATATTTAGAATCTTCACGGCATTGAGCGGTTTCTTTTGATTCAACAGGTTGTTGCATCAATCATTATAAATAATATTGTCATTATCATATCCTGCATGTTATGAAAACAACGTGGTATTCTCTCATTAAAACACCAAAATGTGTTTTCAAGCAGGATGAACGCTGAAGCAAAAAGGTGATCAGTTACGTTTTACAAGCCACGTCGATCACGATGTAACTTAACACGAAAAAATATTCCTGCAATATTATGATGACGCAAATGTTCCTTTTTGAGGGTCTGGGGAGCAGGGCAGGGTGCCAGCGGGGCCCGGCGCGGCGGAGGGGGTACAATTACTAGAATATATTTACACAAAGGGTCCGCCCATTACCGCCGGCCCTACAAAAGGCGCTACTCCAGCGGACAAAGGTACTCGTTACGGAGTAGAGAGGACTGATTATATTTTTTGTTTCTAACAAAAAGATTTTTAGTGTCAGTGTGGACGTGTTCTCTGGCTGTGTCTGAGATCCATTCCTGATTAGACTTACTTGTATATCTCAGGGATGATTGTCTTCTGTTATAGACTCGGTTATTCCATCGTAGTCATTATCACTGATTTAATTAATATAATTAAAGGTAATTCATTTAATGGCTTAAGGCTACAACATAAATTGTTCTTTACTTTAATTACTCTTCTGTTTAGCGATAAGAATTAATCCCCAATACACCAAGGTATTATTAGACATGGCATACATTATGAAATACGTGAACCAACATTTTGAAAAATTATGTCACAAATATTTTAAAAGTGGCAAGGGATTTCTTTTACCTTAGTCAAAGGCTTAGCACTAAGCTTGGGCACATGGCCATATGCCATAGAAGCTAAAGTTAAGTTAAAAATTTTAGTGTAATATTTTTTAATTTACATAATGACTATAGCAAATTTTGTTTCATTGTTTCCGATTTAGATTGCATATTTTGAAAGTTGTATCTTTTAAAACTTATTGTAAATACACGCATCTAATTATCTTGTATTAAGCTAACAACATAGCAGAAGTTGTTCAACCTCATCGTGTTACATTACAGCCTACTACCCGCCCGCCGCCCGCGCCGCCGCCGCGCCGCCGGGACGGCACAAAATGTAATTTTTACAAATGAAGTCGCCGAAACAGCCAACAAAAAAACTGTTTATCCCGATGACTCTGTTGTTTCACTACAAAAGGGGAAATTAAAAGAGACATTTTGAAAGCTGCGTGAAATTAGTACTACAGCCTGTTGGCGCTGATGAAAAACACATAATTTCGCCTTTACCTTTGTACCGTCGTAGAGCGTACAGTTTGGGGGAGATGCCTTGTTTGTGGAGCTGGGTAGTACTTTGTTTCACTCCAATATTAAGATTGTACGACGGAAATATATAAACAGTGCTTTTTAATTTTAAGGCCCACTTTCAACAGACTTTATACTCATATAATTAATAATTATGTTTATTGCATGACTCTTGAAGCACCTTAATTGACAACATATTTCTACGTGCTGGGATCGAATCCGCGATAAGCTGTGCAACAGTCGTTCAAATAATTTCTTGTGATTATTTTCCTGCTACTCTTATTTGTCTATCGTAAGATCTTAATTCAATAGTTCTTAAGCGTTGATACAGTGTAATAGACTGGCGCCGTGGTTCCCCGCGAGCTGCAGTGTAAGTCAATAATCTTAGTGTCGGTTCTGAGATGTTGTAAATTGGAAAAGTTGCGGCGCAGCTCGGCCCCGCCCCCAGGCCCCTGGGCCCCAAGCACTCGCGGCCCTGGCTTGTAGGCTTTCAGCGCTGGTATCTGCGATGATTGATGAAGTACTCCCGACCGAAGATAAGTACCTCGTGAGTATGCACAGGAGATAACTTGCGAGAGATTACTGCAATACCTGCGATTGTTGCGAAACGTTCAGAGACATTCATTTATTGTAGTTACCAGATTTAAATATAAATCCGAATGAGGTCTGATATAAATAAACGCCTTGGAGGTTTTCATTTTTTCAATTTTGTAAAAAACAAATGGTAGGTATTCCTCGCATATTTCACGTAAAAATATATTTTTGAGCAAAAAGCCTCCGGCTATTTAACTCGTATAGTTATTTGAAAGTCAACCGGCAGGAGTGACGTGTCACTGTTCACTCACTAACAATTTTATTAAAAATAATAACATCAGGCGCGAGTTTCAGACACTGCATTAATTTCATTTGTTCGAAAGTTCGTAGGTATGTTTCAGTCTGGAGATGAAATAGTTATGTTTCTCTCGAAAAATGATGACAACAAAAACAAATGATGGCCATACATTGTAGCTCAGCTTAGCACTCAAATACCAAAAAGTTATTTCTTTGAAATGCCTTTATAAACTTAGCTTTAGCAAGAAGATTAGATATTAAAGAGACTTATTCTTAAACTTATTTGTTAAGCCCTGTATCGCGGGCACGCCGCAATCGCGGCGGTAAGACCCCTCTTTGAGGAGTGGCTGGATAGGCGTCACGGCGTCCTTACCTTCCGCATGACGCAGGTCCTCACCGGACACGGAAGTTTCGGGAGGTTCCTGTGTCTGATAAGGAGGGAGGAAACGCCTGGGTGTCACCACTGCGAGGACCGTCCTGAGGACACGGTGGAGCATACGGTGCAGGACTGCCCCGCTTGGGCAGAGCACCGCCGTGTCCTCACGACGGCGATAGGCGGAGACCTCTCGCGCCCGGCATTGGTCGAGGCCATGCTGCGGGGCCAGACGGAGTGGGAAGCGGTCGCCTCCTTCTTCGAAGCAGTCATGCTCGCGAAGGAGGAGGCGTGCCGCGTGAGGGAGAGAACAGTGTCCTCCCTCCGACACACCCGCAGTGCTAGACGCCCACGGCGACGGACGTCGCCAGACGATCTCCGGCCACCGTAGGCGCGGGCATGCGGGCAGCGAGTAATGGGCGACTCGCTGCCCGACCATGGACCATGCCCGGGTCGACGGCGCGTTGTGTTCCACGCGCGCCTCAAAGAGTGTCAGCAAACTGACGGGGCCTGTAGAGGGCCAGAGCCTGCCGGGGTCGCGGGTCTTACCCATCACCGTAACCCCGGTACGTAAAGGGCACGTGAAGGACACCGTGGATTTTAGTCAGTACAAGTCTGACAGTCCCCCCCGCCCTGCCCTGGGTGGGAGGACTCATTTGATGATTTTACCACGAAAAAAAAAAAAAAAAAAGCCCTGTATCGCGAGCTGTCGCGCCGTTCCCGGGCCGGTCTGTGCTCTCGCCGGCCGGCTCCCCTCGTCGACAAACATTTTAATGACGTGTTCGTCCCTTCTTTGTGACTACTCACAACACTGAGACTTTAAATGAATGTGTGTACGTAATTATGAGATCGTTTTGAGTTGACTAGCAAAAGAGAACGTGATTTTTCTTTTTTTTTCTTTTTTTCTGCCGTTTGTTTTGAAAGTATTTGTATTTTGATGCATTTCAAATTCACGTTTAGACTGTGAGGACATTATTTCAGCATTATTGGAGGCCATGGACAGTTGATAATAACCTTAGGTATTTTATAAGTCTCTACGCAGGTAATATCAAACCTGCAATGACTAGTTAAATCGGCAAAAAATAAAAGACCGTGTTCCTACATAGATAGGCACATATAGGTATGTATAGGCGATTTTCTCATCAACACTACAGGAAACGTTCCGAAAAATCTTGATCTCGGGATCCATCCCGCATGAATGGAGGGCGACTGATTCAATCAGGCTTGTCCATTATGAGGCAGACGAGTTTCATTGGAGCACAATCTCGTGGATGATCACGGGGAGCCCCGCTACCCCGCGCCCCACACCCCGTGCCCTCTCCGCTCCTTGGAAATAGCTGCCATTAACGAATAAAGAGAGGTATTTTCCACCTGATAACACAGTTTGCTTACGTTGAGTTCGAGTGTTCTCTGTTATTGCTGCGAGGAGCGCGTGCTTGAGACACGTTGTGCGCTGCCGTAACATATATCAAAGCTGTATGAGCCGCTACAGGGCGCGGAGGGCGCGGGCCGGGGGCGCGGAGGCACACGTAGATTTTGAATGGGCGCATAAATAACGCAATTATCACTCACGTGCTACACATTGGATATAACGTACATTGCTATGGTTCTGTATGGAAGTGGGACGTTTCTGGAAATATCAGTAAATAGATGTTCACAATGATATTAAATATTGTTGCTTCATAGTACCTATATTTTCAGTTATTGAGCATTAAAGATTCAATATGTGTCACAATGTGATACACATTGACGGCACGGTTGGCGCAGTGGCGGAGTGACCGACTGCTGCGCAGTGTGTCACGGGTTCGATTCCCGCACGGAACAAATATTTGTATGATCTACAAGTAGTTGTTTCTGGTCTGGGTGTTTGTTTATATGTTTGTAAACGCACCGACAATACAGGAAGCAATTCCTAGTGCGGGGCAACGTTTAAAAAAAATGTAAAATAAAAAAATGTTAGTATTTATAATCGTATAATTTCATTCACTGTCAACAAGTTTATTTCTTCACTGACACCGGAAGTGGTACTGCCTTGTGTGGCGGACACACACGTCGTGGGGTTATGTAATGAGTGCACACCTGTATGTGGATGTGTTACAGCCAAAGTGATTAACACGTTATTATACACCGTGACTTTTTAGTCGTCTTACAACGGCAGCCCATTTCATCTATCCATTGACTAGTAAACGTTCATAATAAAAAAATAGGTATTTATGAGATATTAATAATTGAAAAATAAAAATATTATTCATTATTTTGAAACAAAGCGTAGTTAGAAACACCCTTGTCTAATAGAAAATGGCGATGGGATGATCTGCTCAACTCATGGGCTAGCAAGGCATACTCTACAGTTTGATACGTAAACATTTTTAACAGGATGTTTCATATTTCTGATGGACCTACTTAATAATGATTAAAAATATTATTAATGATAAAAAAATAATAATCGCGCCTAGAGGTATTTTATGTCGGATACATTGAGTGGACCACTTTTGTAAGACGACTAAAAAGTCACGGTGTATATAATCACTAAACTGACTAGTGTCAGTGATAAATTATTCACTTTGACTAGTTATTAGTCATAATAGCTAGTCGATGTTAGTTAAAGACTAAAGTAATAAATACAGTTCGATTAGCTGACGCTTCTTGGGTAATGTCTACATAATCACTCAAATAAATTTGAATCGAGGTTTACCCCACTGTGAAACCAAAGGAGCTTGGGGTACCCCGAAACGGATAGTTTAGTTTTAATATTACTTTATCCAAGGTATTATATCAAATAACTAGCGGATATGATTGATTGTATGTACTGACATACAATCAATCATATCCGCTAGTTAAGCACGACTTAGTTAAAGTGATAACTGTATCACTTTAACTAAGTCGTGCCAGATATTATACATAATAACTAGTCAATGTAATGAATTCTGTATCATTTTTCACTAAATTTAATTATTATGAATAATAACTATGTGGTTATTATGTATAATAACTAGATTAATTACTTTGACTGTAACAGATATACGAACCCCCTTTCCCTCCTCTCCCCATAGTTGTGCTCCTCCATTTTATTTGCTTTAAACACATTCTGGCTGAGATAGTTAAGTGAGAAATAAATTTCAATAGTAATTTAAGCACTTCTTTACGACGGCGAGCGGCGTGTGGCGTGTGAATTAAAACGCCATTTTATTGCAAGCAGTCAGTATGTGGGACATACATCTAGGTACGAGATATGTGTGTCGATATTATATTGCGAAGCCACATTACTTTTGGTCACGTCAGGACCGCCCTCGTCTGCTGTAACTTACTGTAGACCACGGTGTCACACCACCTGATAACATTATAATTATCATGGCTGTATGAGCATGCATCTGCACTGCGCATGTGCGTATGTAGGTACTATATAATACCAATGCACTCCAGTTCATAACAATGCATCTGAATGCATCTTTTCAATAGACAAAAATTACATAAGTATCATGTTAATGTATTAAATTTTACCAAAGTATTTATTTGTATGTCATGTCCCTAATATCCGTTGTGGCATAAAGAGACCTTGAGCATTGTGCCCTAGTTCGTCGATAATGCTCACTATGTTCAGTCACAAGATAGCGAGTCACATTCTTGAAATATTCGCTCCACTAGCGAAGACTTTCCGATCGGTCGGGAAACCTATTCAAATTACATTAGGTATTCAGTATAACTTTATTACAACTATTAGGCGGTAATAACTATTTAAATGAGATCTGGTTACCGGCGCGGCCCGGGCGGGTGAGCACGGCACACACGCGCCGGCAGAAGTGTCGTATGGGAAACTTTTATGGACTATGATTCTTCCCATATCGTGCCCTCTCTGAGTCTCTGCAGAGTGTGAATTAGCTAATTGTTAGAGTAACTGCAATGATCAAGTTTATATGGTGATGGCTTTATTATAGGCAGGTATACTGTGAGTGTATTATTTACACGTGTCAGATAGAGATACTATGTTTTATCAGTTGGGCCTCTGTCAATAGAACGTCCTATCAAAATATTGTAGCTATATCATTGGAACATGAGTACAAAAAAACAGCCGCTATTAAGTGTCAACCAAGTTTTATTAGAATCCAGTAAATAATACAGACATACAAAAATGAGTTTCATGGCAAGCGATAATATAGAATGTTTTAGACGTAAAGGTTCTGCGGCTAACATTGGATATTAATTGAATAATCATTCTCATCTAATTCCGTTCTCTTCGGCTATATCCCGGACAATAAAACATGGGGCAGCTGGGCAGTGGGATGGCAGCGGGACGGTAGCGGAACGGTAGCGGGCATAAGTCATCGGCTCACCAACCCCGCCCTAAGTAATTGTTCGGATTATAATATATATAAATTCGGCTGAAATTTATGATGGTTTAAGACGAGGAATTTATGCGGCGTCTTATTATTGTGACAGTTCATCGGTCATGGTAGTAGAGGGCGAAGGGACCGGCTCTGATGTTGTGCTGTTCTAACATGGGTATGAGCAGAGGGCTACATTTAGCTTCAGTACATAAATATTGCATACTTGCGGTAGTATAATGGGAGAAATTTTGTAATGTTATTCTTGTCAGTCAGATTTTGTTTGTCACTGTTACAGGTGTTGTGGCGTAGTAAACATTTCTAAAAACATCGAATAGAATAGTAGTTTACTATTCTCAAATCACGGCAACTCCTTAAAGTCACAATCTACAGTAGCGACCACCAGGCGCGGTTTGCCATTTACAAACTTCGTGTGCGACTGTATGTACAGTGTCCAGCTACTTGTCCATGAGAGAATCTTCAATAACGGACCGCATAATATAGTGTATGACAGAACAGCGTGACGGGGACGACGGGAGCGTCCAATTGGAAATCGAACTGTTTCAAATTCACCACGTCTCATTTCATCCACGGGAACTACAAAAACTAGCAAAAGATTGTTCTGACTTCAAGTATTCTGTCCGATGAAGCAAGAATAAAAGCCGAACACACTATAAACATTGAGCAACTGGTAACCCCTAACTACTTAATATTTGACACACATTTGTAGTCAATTTAAAAGGGTAAGTATTCTTCCTTTCAGCCACATCAGGATCATTTCCGTAATCAGCTGAGCGGATGCTTGTCGTCTGATTGCAGTTTCCCTCAAAGTTAACTGACAGATGCGAGTCACGACCCCGGGCCCAGCGCTCCTCAAGCGACCAATTTTAATACTTCCACGCTGATTGACGGCTTGACGCCATCTTGGATTACGATTGATATTAGTAGGCGGGTCGCGGGCACAGCGGCACAGGGGCACTCGATATCCTCGATATTGATACTCCAATCACATTGAGAGTTCACTTTGGTAATATTGTTTTGATAATTTTATTAAAATTCTGTTATTTCAGAAGGTATTAGGTACCTACTTGAGATTTTATTTAAGTTGTTATCCACTCCTGGCGAAATTGGGAGTGAGTAGCGACAGTAAAATTTAGTTTCGTTTTTTATTTTTAGCTAGTGTATACTGCATTGAATTGGCTTTTTTGTTATGTTTACGTTATGTTATAGTCAGGACAAGTTAGATATAAGAAAGTTTTCGGAAAATCCACCGGAAAGGTCAAAATATGAACCTGTGCGAAACTAGAGCTGGTTACTAATTAATTCCTAAAAATACATCCGGAGATGAAGATCCAAGCTTTCATGAAGCTGAATAATATTCAGATTTATATAAAACAGAGTAGATAAACAGCGAACACAGTCGCGTTGATAACGGTCACAATATCACCGAGTATTATGAAGATAATACTGCTGCCCTTCAAGCTTCATGTAATCCCTTAATCACCTTTTACGACACCCCCGGGGAGCGGGGGGAGCGGGGGGAGTCAGTCAAGGACGGGCCAATCATCGTTTGTTGTCAGATTTA
Organism: Agrotis puta; assembly: GCA_943136025.2. Lineage (NCBI taxonomy): Eukaryota > Metazoa > Arthropoda > Insecta > Lepidoptera > Noctuidae > Agrotis > Agrotis puta. The sequence goes on from OW964170.2 coordinate 242,515, forward strand.
TGACGAAAATATTAAATATACTCGACCAACTCTTTGGTTCAGTGGTCGCGATTGCTGAACGCAAAGTCCTGAATTTGACGCTCGAACACGCTCATATTAGATTCGAATAAAAGAATAGTGTATTTCAGTACAACATCTGGATATTTGACGCGTGTATTAAATGGAACTTAGTTCAAAGAATTGTTAACATAGTTGAAGAGGCTCGAAAAGACCAAATATATCTTCTAGGAACTTAAAGGCAATTTGAGGAACAGTGTGAGGTTATGTACGACGTCAAAATTGTAATAGCATATATGATTTTAACGTCATAACTAAGAAACTGAAGTATTTGTCTTAAGTGAGTGTTTCTAATGCACCATAACCAGTGTGTGTGTGAGGGTCCAAGTAGGTGTTAACAACTCTCTTATTTAGCAGTAAATGCGGATGATGGACTTTAGTACATATTTCCTTGTCTTCGTGGCCGGCTTAAAGCCCAGATTACGGCCATAGACCCGGCCACACTGATCATACGGCCCGGTTATTACTATGTTACGGCCGGTTATACTTTTATGTTAGATAGACATTCTTGTGGTGTCGCCATGTCGGGCATCTGTTGTGAGACATGTGTTCACTATGTACTTGATTTCAAACGATTTCACCATTTAGTTTTCACATATGATTCTGGTATGCTGAGTCGATGGACTGTTGAGCATATTTAACCCTTTAGACTTTTCGATATACCTTAATTTATTTCTTCATGCGAAGACTATCAAAGCAGCATGATTTACGTACAGTTTACCGTTATTTAAATCATTATGTCATTTACCGTCTTATTACAAAATGTAGTTTAACTAAAAACCCAGGTTTAAATCACGAAAAACTACGGTTTACACAAACTTTTTTACAAATCGTGGTTTTGCAATAAACCATGGTCTAACAGACGTAGCTGTCAAAGGTGTGTCAAAGTTTCTCATAGCAATTTTTCATTGTGTAGTTGTTTTTGTGTTATTTTCACCGAAAATTAATTTAAAGATGGTAGATTTAATTTTTATTACACGTGGTGGATTTAATTGTTTGTACAATGGTTCAAATGACGGTACCAAGGTCCACGATTTATCTACGTTTTGTTATATGGAGAAATTTAAACCATGGTTCTGCAGATAAGCTTGGACTTGATAGTGCAGGTTTAAGCCAAGGTTTATTTATATTTGTAACTAGCTGTTCCCTGCCACGCTTCGCGGTGGCACAAAAAAGTGTTTTTTCAAAAAAAAAAAAGATAAAAACCATCCTTGTTGCGGATTATATATCATGCTAAAATTTCAGCTCAATCGGTGCATAACTTTTTGAGTTTTTGAAGCATACACAAACCAACATAACATTTTTATATATATAGATAGATATAGAAGATAAGGCAGAGAGTTTATTTTTAAATTCTTATTCAGATTTTGATGAGGATCATCACTTACTGGTATATTAATGATTTCCAAAATGATATGTAGGTATCCCAGAATCAGACATCATAAGTAAATAAACTATAAACTTCAAACAAGCTTACCCACCCGGCCTGCTGGCGAGCCCGTGTGCGTGGCGCGACATCAAACGTTGTTAGCGAACACTTGACTTGTGTTTAGCGTACAATACGCGCCGATTGCATAAAGACGGGAACAAACAGCGCCAGTGACAGGATAGTGCAGGGTGTACACGGTGCATCTATTGATTGGCGGGGAATGTGTGTTCAGAGTCTGTGTGGAACTGTTTCAAAAATATGGCGAAATTGGGAGTGAGTAGCGACAGTAAAATTTAGTTTCGTTTTTTATTTTTAGCTAGTGTATACTGCATTGAATTGGCTTTTTTGTTATGTTTACGTTATGTTATAGTCAGGACAAGTTAGATATAAGAAAGTTTTCGGAAAATCCACCGGAAAGGTCAAAATATGAACCTGTGCGAAACTAGAGCTGGTTACTAATTAATTCCTAAAAATACATCCGGAGATGAAGATCCAAGCTTTCATGAAGCTGAATAATATTCAGATTTATATAAAACAGAGTAGATAAACAGCGAACACAGTCGCGTTGATAACGGTCACAATATCACCGAGTATTATGAAGATAATACTGCTGCCCTTCAAGCTTCATGTAATCCCTTAATCACCTTTTACGACACCCCCGGGGAGCGGGGGGAGCGGGGGGAGTCAGTCAAGGACGGGCCAATCATCGTTTGTTGTCAGATTTATGACGAAAATATTAAATATACTCGACCAACTCTTTGGTTCAGTGGTCGCGATTGCTGAACGCAAAGTCCTGAATTTGACGCTCGAACACGCTCATATTAGATTCGAATAAAAGAATAGTGTATTTCAGTACAACATCTGGATATTTGACGCGTGTATTAAATGGAACTTAGTTCAAAGAATTGTTAACATAGTTGAAGAGGCTCGAAAAGACCAAATATATCTTCTAGGAACTTAAAGGCAATTTAAAGCAACTTAAAGGAACTTAAAGACGGGAACAAACAGCGCCAGTGACAGGATAGTGCAGGGTGTACACGGTGCATCTATTGATTGGCGGGGAATGTGTGTTCAGAGTCTGTGTGGAACTGTTTCAAAAATATGAATACTTTGCAATATGTTGTGAATGTGTTTCCGGATATTTTTTAGAACTGTACATGTAGGTGGATAAAATAGTCAAGAATCTTTAAAGTCCGATACTACATTCATTGTAAAATTAGCGGCTCGAAACACAAATTCCTGCTCTCAATATTTGCCCGAGGGATATGTCTAACTATGCTACATTATTATACTAACCTAAATATCCGACAGAATAATGATGAATATCCCAAGAATTTGCATCGAGCCGCGCCCGCTGTGGCGGCTCAAACAAAATTGACGTTTTCCCTAATTTGCATACATTGGCGCTAAACTGGCAACACATTCGCACGTGTATATATTTTAATATTGTGCCTATATGTGGGTACGTCGTCAATTTGCTTTTAATACATTGGACAGTGTTAGCGTTAATGATGAATAATTTAGGCGGTCCCGGGGCGCTCCTGCCGGAGCCCCGCGGCACAGCACAGGTGCGGAGCAGAAGGAGCACGCCGCGGGCCTACAAGATCATAAACGTGCTACGTAACGTAACTAGTAGAGCAGAAACTTCTGTAAGTCTACTTTTTTATTTACGTATACATAACACATAGGTAGAAGAGACCAGTCCATTTTTTGTTAGAAGTTTTCTGTCTAATGACGGTTTGGGTCCAACTATTTCATTTCTGAATTAGAGTAAGCCTTTTGTACGTTCTCAGATCAGGTGGCCCCGAGATGACCGTGCGCCATTAGTCCGCGCGCGCGCTGCCATTACCGAGCGGCCCTTATAAATTACCACAACAGGCGACAAAAATACTCGCCCAGTACAATTTATAGCTCGCTAGCGGCGCCCTCCGACCGTACTCGTGTATGTGTCTCTTAGACAAATAGCGAGTATAGCGCGTCGTGTGGCCTACTTGCCAGTTCATGTAACGACTAGCCTGGGAGCACACGGCTGAGCAACGAGATGTGTGCTCCACTTTCAATTATGACACATTTTATACGACAACTAGCTGAACAAATAAAACTTTATTCAAAATATAATGCCTAACTAAGTGGTAGAAGTCTGATATAGGCTTAGCGTGGGCGTCATATTATACTTAAGCTCTGTACTTAGCGGTAACAGCGACTAGCGTGGAACTGCCAACAATGTGTCTGGGATTCAGCCATTCACGGGTAAATATTCTTCAAATAAAACGTGCCATATGTATGTACAAAGTTAATATTTTTGATATGATAGTCAGTGGTGATCGAAAACTGCGGGCGTATATTCGCACGGTCGCAAATGACCGCTTTAAATTATGTGCGTTTTAATTCGCGCGGCCTCGCTGCGTCCGCCATTTGTCAAAAACAATCACACATAAAACAATGAGTCGTGTCATCACCGCGCGACGAATGGACGCGGGTGGCGGCTTGTCGCGCAACTGGAATCACGCGAGTAATATCGCGAGTCATACGTCACCGAGCACAATGCACGATGCACGATTTTATTTAATCACTGCACATATCAATGATTTCTATAGCTATCTGTGGGTACAACACACATATATGACTATCTCACTTCAGAAATGCAGCATTCAATTGTGTTCTCTTTGTCCACCCACATGGTGCTTTAAATTCCAGCTTAGATGCGACCTTCTAAATTGTGAGTCGACAGTTCTGGGCTCGGTTCCCGGACGTTGTGGGGTGTTCTTGAAATATTTTCTCAGCTGGATTCGAGCTAGTAAGTTACCGCATGCTTTGCCGACGACGTCGAGTATATTGAGTGCCACAAAACCGCGGCTCGCTATGCCCGAATAATTTGCTCGTATGTAACATAATATTGGGTTAAAATATTCTCGGAAGTTGTGATTTAATTTTGCATCATAAATTACTTTGCGGTACGCAAGGCTCACAGTGGAGTAGCTATTGCGGACATTGAAATGCGTATGTAAAACGTGTCACACGTCAACGTCCCTTGGATGCAACAGAATGTCAGAATCAGAAACAATCGCATTTCGAGCGCTGCGATGCGGCTCGGTGCGTTACGGTGCGGCCAGATAAGTGGGTCGCGAGTCGCCGCCGCACCGCATGTACCGAAATCAAAACGTGAAAACAATACAGAGAAAAAAAAAAGAGCCGACGAGGCGCGCGCGGTTTTGCGTGTCGCGATCCGTGTAACAACGCCCGGCTGATTGCCCCTGAAATGGTGAAGCGAAACAAAAAAAAAACGTCCCGCCCGTCTGTATACTGCTGATTAAAACAGAGCGACACAGTACAAAGCGATTATCGGGCCGTACATCGTCGTCTATTACTTTACCCCCGCACCCCGCTCGCCCCCGCCGCCCGCGCCTCAACCCCGCGCTCGCTCAACACTCGTCAACTGTTCGCTTCAGCATTGTTTTCCCATTGACGTCGAATTCATTTGTTATTATTTTTATATCTGTTATAATACACAGCCCATCATCACGTACTTAGTACCATTGATTGTTTGTGGTTGAAAATATTCAGTAATACTTTTTAGAGAAGTTTTTTTTGCAGCGAAAAGGGAATTGTCCAATTTAGGCTCCGTGTGGACACGATGCTCGAAAGGAAACAAATTTATCAAATCATATTTCGTTTTTAAACACTTATTTTTATTTAATATTTTTGTATCCACTTGCGTTCATCAATAATATATTTAAAAGTATTGAAATCGTTTTATTCTTTGACATAAGAGTCCATCCATGGCCTGTGGAAAATTCGAAGTAGTACATTTTTTTAATGTAAAATTTTGATGTAATAACAATAGACCAATAGACTCTAGCGCCGAACCTAAAGGTCATTTGTACTCGACCTTCAGTGTTTTCAGTTGTCAACAGTTAATCGTATATTCAAAAAAATAAATTTATAAATCAATTCTTATTGTTACTTTTGTAAGTTAAACTAAGTCCTCCTCATTCATAAAAGAGTCTACAGTTTAAAATGAATGAAAAAAATAAGGTATTTATAATCACTTACATTAATTCAAACATGTTTTTTTCTATTTTATTGTAAAAGGAAAGTATTGAAAGTGGTCAATAATTACGATTTTTAATTATGTTTAGATCGATTATTAAAAAAAGTTTATGTCAATTGAGTCATTTATATCATGTCAATTGTCATTCACTTTGTTTATAAGCATCGTTAATGTGTTTTACCTCGTTTTCTCTGATTATTTCAAGTATTGTTTTGGCTTTGAGAATGGGTTCTTATACCTCTTCTCTCCCTTTGGACTCCGACACCTATTGTTGTTAACCCCAGTTTAAATATTAACGCGCCGAACTGAATCATGTGGATAGTAGCGAGGTAACGAGGCAATTAAAAAAAAAAACAAGCCAAACAAGTCTTACAAGCATCCGGATACAACCATAATACAACATTATTTTTCCTATTAGAATTAGCTACTAGACCTGAACAATATTTATGCTTATGATGCCTGTTCATGCTGAGCCAAATTCCCGTACTAAGTGAACGAGAATGTTTGGTAAATAGATTTATGAGTATTTTTTTTAGATTAATACTTAAATCAAAATTGAAATAATTGTAAAAATGAAAAAGTCTGAAAAACTCGAACATTATTCCAATTCGATGCTACGCTGCTACGAGTATGAGCTACACGCTACGAGCTACGGAGCTGCGTGCTACGAGCTACGGAACTACATGCTACGAGCTGTGGAGCTGTACGCTACGAAATTAGGATATGTCTACAGCATTACATAATTATTTAAATAGCCCAATACTGTGTACTGTACGACAATAATTATGTCATTTGTTATAACTTAACCATGGATAAGCTATACCTGTCTAGTGAATAAAATGAGGAATAAGTAACCATAATGGTGTTTGGTTTGCGATTTTGGCGGTCTCTGCAGTCCTGTGCCCATTACTTTCGCAGGAAAACCCATACCAGTCTGTTCCGACTTTCGGTACCTCGGGTTGCTTGTCCAAGGAGATGGCGATGTAGACCGCGACATAACACGCCGGATTAACTGGGGATGGATGAAATGGCGACAGGTCACCGGAACAACTTGCGACCCAAGTTAAAGGGGAAAATATACAAATCCGATTTAGACCTGTTGTATTGTATCGGAATGCTGGGCTTTGAAAAAGATGGATGAGAAACGATTGCATGTAGCGGAGATGAGGATGTTGAGATGGAAGAGTGGAGTGACAAGAATGGATAAAGTGAGGAATGAGTTTATAAGGGAAGTTTGACAGTGGCGCCTGTTATGGAAAAAATGAAAGGGAATCGTCAATGGACATGTGATGAGGAGGGATGACACTCATGTGACTAAGAGAGAAATGAGTAAGAATATAGATCGATGGAGAGGAAGAGGAAGGCCAAAGAAAAGATGGATGGATTGTCTAAGGAATGATATGAAAGAATAAGGAGTAAATGAAACTGTGACGTCTGACAGGCGAGAACGGAAGAAAAAAACGTGTTGCGACGACCACAAGCAAAATGGTTTTTTTTTATCGTGGTAAAATCATCAAATGAGTCCTCCCACTCAGGGCAAAGCGGGAGGGACTGTCAGATTCGTACTGACTAAAATCCACGGTGTCCTTCAATAGCCCTTTACGTTCCGGGGTCACGTTAATTCGTACAGTCCCGCGACCAAGTAAAATGGTGTAGCAGCAGGAAGATGATGATGATGATGAGATGGTGCTTGGTAATTGCAGCTGTCATTATATCCTGAAATGATCTAAAATGAAGTAGATAAGGCTAAACTCACATCATGCAGCCAGGAGAGTTTCCTGGCAGGTGGGTTGGCGCGCACGTGGCACTCGAAGTACACGTCGTCTCCCTCCTTGATGTCGCCGGCCGCTAGCGAGCTGCCCAGGCGCAGCCGCACCACTGGTGGGTCTACAACAACAACAACAATGTTTTATATGACACATATTCAAACTTACATAGGGTCTCCTAATATAACCGACGTCGACATTGACAAGTACGTAAAATTATTAAAAAACTCCTCTCGCTCTTTTTATAGTTTAGGTAGGTAACTGAACAAAGGTGTCTGACAAAAATACGGGTCAAAATATTTTAATGATCTAACAGACTAATTCGATTTTGAGTACACAAGCCTTTTGTAATATACTATGTGGCACAGATGTAAACGTTGTAAATTATTTGAAAAATAATATGTGAAAAAGAATAAATAATGCTACACATATTTTGTAAAAGCTGTTTCATTTCAATAATTAAGTCGCTGTGTAAGTAAGGCACACTTGTAGCCAATAAATTAAACGGCTGCGGCTGCGGCGGCGCCCCGCAGCGCTCCAGCGCTCCACAGCGCTCCAGCGCTCAGCGCGCCGCAGAGCAGCCACTCTCTTTGAGAAAAACATGTCTATGAGAATAACTGCTTCATTACAAGAACATATTCATTAGCGCCGTTTTATTTCCATCTAATTATTATCTGGGAGTGCGGTCGCTGTGAACATTTTGTACTCTTGACTTTCTCAAACGTGGTAAGTATTTTATGTAATTTGTGTTACATTGTGAATGTTTTATTTTTTTGTTTTAATGAGTTGGGTGAATTTATAAAAAAAGCTACATATTCTTAATAAACAACTATTTACTGTATTACAAACTTTTTATTTATGTAAAATAAAACCCGCGATTGCTAATCTAGCTGCATGTGAAACCTCACGCATCACTTAATATTATCATTATTTACGTATGAGAAGGTTCTGTTTTCATAAAAAAACATACATGACAACTATTTTAAGAAAGGTCATCAGTGTCTCAGCTCTGCCTATCTTTATAGAACAACGGCGTGATACACTTACAGACGACGTTGATGGTCCAGGAGGTGTCCATGCTGAGTGTGGTGACGTTGGGGTTGTCTGCGCGGCAGGTGATGGGCTTGCCGTCGTCGTCCAGAGTAGGAACGAAACTCATGACGCTCACCGTCAGGTTGTCTCGGAGCTCCTCCTGTGACAAACATATTGCATGTTTACATGCGGTCATATCAACAATTTAAGTATCTCATCCTGTTTCATATAAACTATTATTTAAAAAGTTTTTCAAAAAAAGTCTTACCGACTTACAAAATAAAAAAGGGTATAATAATCTACAAAATAACTTTTCTTTCGGAAGTCGGTGGCTTTGTTTTTTTTATTTCAATGACTAGCAGTTTGGAATCCGTAGCACCGGTAATAACATCATCCATGTACACAGTAAGCTAATACTCATAAAATAAAAACTACTGAACCAAACAAAATGATTTTTTTAGTGAACCAAATGGCAGGTATACTGCATCGAACAATAACTCATATGTGTGCAAAAATCTCATCAATATATTAAATGAATTAAGTCCATCCATCCATCACAAGGTAGCTACTGTAAACCGTTAAAGAGTTCCCTGATCTGTTTTTCATCTTCATCATCAGATACCTTATGATAGTTACAACCCATCTAGATTTCTTCTTATCAATACAAATTAATCAAGCTCAAACATAAGGTAGCTGCTGTGAATCGTTGAGGAGTTCCCTCGACTGTCTCTCGGCTCCATCACCAGTCGGTTAAAAATAAGAAATAAATCGCATAAAGGCCGGCGAGCGGTCCAACAGTCCGGTCGGCTGACTGTCCGGCTGACTGGCTGGTGGCGCCCCGATTACGAATCAATCGCCGACACTGACGCGTGCCGTGTCAGGGATGCGTTAGCGCGCCGCTAATGCCACTGTTCACGCTTCATATCACACGCCTCAGGATTTCTGATTGCCTGGTAATAATATGATTAAGTGGTTTAGATAGTGGTACATTATAAGTTATTTACATACCTAGGTAAAATAAGACACATGTATTATGAGTTCGTGAAAATAATTAAATTGTAATGACGAAACGATTGAACGTGAGCGATTAGAATATTCTTCGAGGTTATCAAGGCTCGTCACACATCATATCTGTCTCTTTTACATTACTACCACCAAGGCACAGAATATTTTGTCACAATTCCAATTCATTAATTCAGTTTAATCTCGTTACGAGTACTTAATGAACGTCGCTCCGTTGAATAATGTATACCCCACACCGCCAGCACTAACAAAAGATTTCTCTAAATTGATATGTGGAAGTGTAGGCAGTTCTCTAGCGAACTCAATGAATCGCATCTTAAACATACGGCAAACATACGGCAGTAAACAATTAAGAGTATTTCCATAGGGTAAGTGTAGATTGAAGAGATTTAAAGCTATTGTGATTAGAGAAAGCATCGGTGTTTTTTCGGATCAGGGCAAGACCGGGGTGACCGGTCGTGAACTGGGTTACTCGCTAATAAGTAGCAAACGAAGTGTTCAGTCAACACTAAGCCGGCGATGCTCGCGACCGGCGACCGGGGCTTTCACGACTACCATTATTTCTTGCCCTACGAATAAAATTTGCGCTCAGAAATTGAAAGGTTTTGTTTAAATTTGACAACTGTACAACGAGATTATAAATAGTGTTTGACATTGTTTTGTTATCACAAAATGGTTTGGCTTTCAATTTCAAATATCTTGTAACTTTGTTATTCAGTTGTAAATTTTCAATCTAGAATTCATGAATACTGTTATAAATATTTTAATACTGTTTCTCCATTTAACAAACCTATTTGTTCAGTAGAAATTTTGAAACAACAGAAAGAATATGAAAGATGAGCTCACAGAGTCATCGCATTTTGTATGAAACTGGCGCGGAATAGCGACCACACACATTGACGCACTTGTTATAAATAATGCAGTGATTATCTTGTTTATGACACGTTTAAGGCCAGTAACACAAAATTGGCTCGAACTTATAACTATGCAAAAAAAAGGTCACATTCGGTTTTGATAGCGGAATACCGCCGCTACCTTAGCCACGCGATCGTGTAGTTCGCTTTCGTAGATTTCGCTGCGGTAATGTAGCGTTACATCAGCACGTGGTCGTGTGTCGGGGCGTGTAGTTCGGTAAAGTAGTACAGACGCGTCGGTTCACATCGGCCACCTCTCACGCGCGCGCGATAAATCGCCCGCACCGTGTGTGCAGCGCCGCGCCGCGCCGCGCGCACGTAGCGCTGCAATGGATGTTATAATACGAATTATTCCTTTTCTCCATTTTTATGTGACACTCTTTTTTGCTTATTGTACTATACTACAATTGCAGCGCTCTTTTGATGAGAGCTCCAACCAAAGCTCACTTGGGGCGGTATTTTTATTTCTATGTTTTTTAAACATAATTAGATTTTCGCCGAATCCGTGTTTCAAAAGCTCTAGAATGTTCTGAAAACACGGCTTTTGAAAGCCTGGCGCTGAGCGTCAGATAATGGACAAAGTATGTTACTGAAGTCTTATTTTCAAAATGGAAAAGTCGTATGTGAGATATAAGAACGAGCGCGGAGTGTAAAGTTAAAAGCGCCCGTATAATGGCTCTGTGGAGTGGCGTGAAGAAGTATCACCATTATTACTGAGATAAGCTCACTAAGACGTTACGAACTAATTTTCTCAACGAAGTAGTCATAAAAAAATAATTCGTTCGGAGGAAGCGGGTCGAGCCATTCGTTCGGAGGATGGCGGTTGCAGCAAAAATCTTAATCACAGCTGAGTCGGCGTATGTTGTGCAGTTCCATAAGTCTGGTGGTTGTGCAGTTCCATAAGGCGGGGGGAGGGGGGCGGCTGGCGGGGCGCCAGCGCTGCTGCTTATTAAGCTAAGCGATCAGCGCGCATATTTACCGCTGTCCTCCCGCCCCGCTCCCGCGCGACATATACCTGGCGCATGGCACTGCGAGGCGCTGACTGGGCGAGTACACCACACTGTGTGCCTGACTCAACTGCAAGTGCCCCGGATTTGTAACGCATTGCACATGGCTCGACTACATAAACAATTTTGTTTAGAAGGATGACATCCTATGAAAGCTCAAAAAGGCACGAGTGAAATAAAGAAAACGTATAGCAGATCAAGTTCTGTCGATGTGTATTCCTTGTCATAACAAATAGTACCAGTTTTTGATTAAGACAGTGAGTGCATCCTTTAATATGGTCTTCTGTGTCCTGTTATGCCGTGGTGCACCGTGGCGTGTGTGTGTGAGAACGGTTGGACGTAGTGGCACATAGTGGTGCACAGTGGCCGTCCAGCCTTCCTGCGCCGCGCATAATTCCACACTTTATGACGGGTGCAACGTTGTTGCTTAACTGTGCGCCGTCTACAGTATTATAGCAAGTTTTAGTGCTGCTACTTTTAAGTATCGTTGCATTATTTTATCACGCGATTTGTGCAGGAAAACAGCTATATTTCCATAATATAGATCAGGCGTTATTATTACCCGAGTGGTTTTAAAAAGCTGTCGTTCTTAGCTTATTAAATTGTTCTTTACAGTTTTAATCAAACTCCACGTTTGTCCAGTGGCCTTTAGATAAAAGCTGTTGAAAATATTGTTATATCTTTGAATTTCCAATATTCTTCCATCTGCTTTTTATTACCTACAATTTGAAATATAAAATAAAGAAAAGTTCGCATAGAAAACGGTCACGTTTTCATTGATCAGTTTGGAGAGAATCGAAATTAAAATAATAATACTTGTGTATAAGTTGGGGACGTGCCGCAGTGAGCAGGGCTTGTTGTCGGTGCTCTGGTCTGGAGCCCTCAGCACTCGCACCGATTACATTCAATTAGCATCAATTACGGTACATTTTATATTCTTGCCTCTGGTCCACGAGGACAAAGAACATGATGATTTCGATGTGCTCACAGCCTACAGTTTATTTTTTCGTTCGTGACGTGACTGATAAAAGTTTAGGTTTACCAAAGAAAAAATTTGTTCACTTAAATGAAAACTAAAATATTGCAAACGTCGAGTATTTAATGACTGTGTTTACTTCAGACCTTTTATTACTGTTTGATATTTTCAGAATATCTATATTTATATAACAGCCTACGGGTACAGCGTCGTTGAGATATATTCATCGTTGTATTATATTGTATAATGCGCTGGTATCCGAACTCCACGTCATATGCACGTATTTTGCGTGCAGGTGGGAAAAAATCATTTGATCCTCCCCAGCTCCCCGAGGAAAGCCAGAAATGTCTTTGTGTTGTCGACGATCTCGCGGACCACCCAGGTACTAGGACAGTTTGCCCTGTATGAAGCAATGTCAGGGCAATGTTGACGACCGTGAGCTGCTGTTTCGTCCGGCGCCATTCAGAAGAAAATCAAAATATAATTCATTCTTAGTTCGGGCTCGTTGTTTAAACGTCTGTCACTAAGGCCGAAACGGGTTTCGTGTTTAAAGATTCAACCCCCTGTTTACCGTCACGAGCGGCACTTAGTGTTGGATCGGCAATATCTGCAGCACTTCACGTAACATACATATATATCGCAGCTTACATACACTTACTAGTATAAACTAATATGTATAGACACTAATTGCCAATATGTTGGCAATTAGCTGAACAAACAGAAACAAGAGCTCTAATGAAATCAAACTATAGAATTTTCAAACAAGATCATAAATTTACGACGAGTAGTCACGATCACACCACATCACCACGATCTCATGACTGTTAGAAAATTCTGTAGTTTGGTACAGCATACTATGATTTCATTTCATCACCAAAATATACCATTTTTCCCGGAAACGGAAGCTGTCAAAGGTTTTAACAAAAATCCTAGCTAGATCAACATTTGGGCCAATTCGAGGGGATTTTGTACATTTGCGGCCCTAACGCCTCGCCGTAATAGAAACTCATCAATTTCACGTAACCGACTCCAATAAGAGATTGCTCGTTCCGTCCTTCAACAAAAAAGGCTGTGAAGGTAATGTCATTACAAATTGAAGCCAAGTCCGAGCAGGGTCAGCCGGGGCCCAGAGGCTCGGGGTCCGAGGCGCGGGCGTGAAGTGCGGGGGGCCATTAACGAGTATCTCCGTTTAATTAGCGACGTTTCCGGACGGTAATTGCATTTTAAATTGTCCGGAGTGTTTGTTATGTCGGCGGCTGATTACGTGCGCGCACATTTATCAATGCGACGTGGTCATCAATCTGCGCCGGCCACCTCCGCCCGCCGCCTCAGCCGCCGGCAGCCGCTCTCATGAGATCAGAGGACGACACTTTTTATACTATCTTAACTTGTCTTCTGCGATTACAAGTTATGTGGAAAAGTGATCATGAGAAAGTTTTGAAATTGACAGATTTTTCAGAAAAATAAGCCACCTGTACAAATTGTTGCTTTGAGCAAACATGATACTCAAATTGTTAAGTATTAATAAAATAATTTCTTGGAACTCATAAAACGAGTAAACTGAGCCCTTTTTACAAAAACTTGGTTTAAAAAATTAACCGATTTGAGCGATAAAAAAACCGTAAAACGTTATGATTCACAATTTATTATAGACTTGATTGACTATGTTTTAACAATACATAAAGCGCTTATTAAAGGTCTCCGTTTGATGGCCAGCACTTTAGCGTTCACTTTACGAGAAAAGCAGTGCTGCAAACGCTGGAGGTCATGTTAACTTTATTAAAATTAAAAGGCTGCCTCGTTGCTGTAGCGGCCACAAGAGCGACTGTTAAGCATGAGGTCCAAATCTCTGTTGCTGGATTGGTCAAAGTGTTATTGGGTTTTATTATTAGAAATTTTTCAGTAGCAGCCACGGAGTTTGGATTTGTGCCCCGCTTAAGTATATAGCCTCGTCCCATATTAGTTTGTACTTACTGGAGATGTGTGATTGTCGAAAGTTACATGAATGGCATTACAGGTATCGCGTTAGTTTACAAACATTTTCCACGGAGATTAAAAACAATACAAAATTAATATGTGATCGAACTTTTTGTTACGATTTTCCTCTCATAATGTGTCCCTCCGTAGCGATTGCGCGCACGTCACACGAGTCCTTCTCGGGAGGATACTCGGGGGAAAGCATGTGTCAAAATGATGTTAGCCTGTTAGAAGTTCTCATTAAGAATTCACTCAACATTTATTCGTCACTTACAAAAAATTAAATCAAAATACAAACAACACTATGGTGTAGTTGTTACTACAGTACTATATAGCTATGACTATTGAGGTTCGCGATGATATTGACCCAGCTGTTTACCAACAACATTCCATGTGTAAGCTCCGCACACGGCTCTGTTTGCACATAATCCGATCTCACTTACATGTAGTCCACTACACTACTGCTGCTACTCGTAGATCGTAATTGACCGTCGCTGGAGGGTTTGCTAAACACAAAGCTATCATAACGCCGTGAGTGCACGTCCAGCCGAACGTTTGCGTGCGATAGCGTGCGATTCCACGCGATGCGATGCTCAATAAACATTAGGTTTACTGCGACTTAGATTTCGGGCCTTCATTATAATAACACTAGTAACCGTCACTTTAAATAATAATGGCTCAGACATGGAATTCACGGCGTCTATCATCGAGAAAACTTAAATCTACAAGATTTTACTTGGAAGCCCTTCATAATTCGAGAAAAACTCCTTATTTGAGGAAGAAAGAATATTACTATTCGTCTTCCACTGGAGTCGGATAGCTGCCGCAAATTTGAAATTAAGGCTTCTAGTATATAATACTAATTTTGGTATTGCGAAAAACCATGATCTAACAGTATGGTAGCTGTCAAAAGTTGTTGTTTTTGTGTTATTTTCAACCAAAATGGATTTTAACATGAAAGAGTTATTGTAGTTATACATGGTTGATTGGTTGATTTAATTGTTCAGACAATGGTTCAAATGACGGTACTAAGTTCCAGTTCATTTAAGTACAGAGAAAAAACCATGGTTCTGTAGACACTCGTAAGTTTGGACTTGTTTATAGTCTAGGTTTAAACTAAGCTTTACTTTGTTTTAGTAATTAGACAGAAAAAGTTCTTGTTTAGTCGTTAACATTTAGGGAGAATGCGTAAAAGTAAGTACTTTGTAATAATTGTACCTTGAAAATAGACATAGACTAAAGGGTATACGATCTTATTACAATACAATCATTTTAATATGTATAGTTGCGGTGGGGTTGGTAAACAGCGGTGTTTGTATGTTTGCCCGCGCTGTGGCCAGTGTACAAACATCGCGTAATTGGTGGCCCCACCTGGGTAGCGCGGTTTAGCGCGACCGCGACTTTGTAACTATTTATAGAGAAAAGACGATAATTGCAGACCATGAAGACAAGGTTGCTTCGCAATTATTAAAATAATTATCAAATAAGCATTAACATAGTTGGAAACTAAAGAATTTGTAGTCGCAGCAATACAGGATGAAGTAGAAGCTAATCGCACACACACCGAGTAGTGTGCGGGCCACGGCGACCGGCGTCTTGCAATCAGCGCTCATTGAGTGGCCACCGCAGCCGCGCGACGCCGCACCGCATCCGCCGCATCGACCGCGGCGCTACATTCACAATTACTACGAAATCCACACATCACTAGGGAAGTAGTTCAAAAAGGACTTGCGTTCCTTACTTACGTCACCAGAAGAAAATGTAGAAATATCTTTAAAATTTTGTCTCGCGCAGTCCATTCGTTGGTTATATTTCTTTCTAGAATCCACCCGACTTAGTACACGACAGGGATTTGCGTATTATACGAGTGTAAATTATTTCTATTGAACTCATTATTGTTACTTGAAGAGCGAAACATTAACTTTGTTGAAACTAAAATAATTTAATTTAAGTTTAAGAACTGCAATCTTATCTTAAGTAAAAGTTTTTCAAAGTGTAAACGGAGACGTTGGAAATAATTGAGTGGTTACACGAGGGAGACCACGCTTATGAAACAAACACTGTAGTGTGAGGTGGTGGTTTTAATTACCATACATTATGTAGGAGCACATACCTACGAGTGTGTTCTACACAGCTACTAGTTTGCAATAAGCTACCACAAGCAAATCCGCCATTGAGCTTCAAGTATCACTCAAGTGAATAATTAAATTCATGTTGTTCGTAGGGCCATGTTGCAGTGCTGCGGGTTTGATGACAGCTCGGGCACGACGAAGACTCAATTGTATTGTCTAATTTGTCGTATTTTATTGCAATTTATTACACTTTTGAGTGTGCATGAAGGTGCTTCATTTTATCTGGCCGCTCCAAATTGAGGCCGTTATCATTAAGAGGCCGTGCTCGCAAATAAATATTATTTAATTAGGACGCGTCCCGCCGCGCGCCAACACTAGTCGTGAGGCCGGCACACCAGAGTGCGGTGCAGCCTCACTCGCTACTTATTGTTTGTGTTACTTTGCCATTTTATTAGTTAACAATGTGTTATGTTAATTATTTTGTTATATGCTATGAATACTTTCGAACTTCTGTTACAAATTTTATAATTCAACATGACGTGGTCAAAAATCAAAATCAATGCATTTAATTCAAGTAGGCCAGTTACCAATTACAGACACTTTTGAATTGTCAAAAGAAATATAATTTAAAATGATTCTCAGTCTCATTCACAATATATTTTTATTTTTTTTATTTCTCAACAAAATTATGAGTGCAGAAGAAAAAAAAACAATAATACAATTCACATTGGTCCTAACATAAAACATAGTCAGTCAAAGTACTGCAGATGCCGATTCCAAAGCGTTGATCTGTATGGAGAAGAACGGACAAGAAATTCTATGGACTCTCTTTTTCAATCGCCAAATGTATTACAGAATCTTTGTTACATCATTCTTTTTGAGATGATACATTATGTGAAAACGATGAAGCAAACAAACAGTTAATATAAAAAAGACAATTAAATAAAATTATCTAAGCGCACGGCAGTCGAGTAATGGACTCGCTGTCAGACCATGGACCATTAAATTTTAAAGTGCATCTAAACTTGGTATTGGATTGGATTTCAACCCCTTTTTTGGGCGAACAATTAGCCGATAGGAACTTGGCCTCCTTTTTAGCGGGTATGTTTTTGGTGAGATCAATAATTAAAATGAACAGTGAGCTAAGAGATGACCAGTCCCAACTGACAGTGCGAAAGGGATGAGCATTCGGGTAAGACAGGCAAGCAGTTCGATATAGTCTTATTATATCGAACTTGTACATTCCTGGTGACATCAACAAGAACCAAACTTGCCGTCTCCAACATAATTTATGATTATGAGTCCATTAATTTCTTCAGCATATAGTTCAGCTGACTGCGGGCTACCAGGAAATCATAACTCTTAGGAACAGCGTGTACACTGTAGACCCTGTCACTTGATTAGGCGGACATTAGTTAAATATTCGCCATGAATAGCTGGCGGCTTGCCAGTATGCTAGAACGCCAGTGTTGCCAGTCGTTGCCAGTGTGCCCAGCGGCGTGGCCCGCGTGCCGCTAACTATTAGCAAGTGAAGCAGTTTACTTACGAGTACGTGCCACATAATTTGTAAGTGCTACGAAATAGAACTAGACAATTAAAGTAAAGAAAAATGGGTTGGACTACCTTTTTATTAACAATACTTTTAATTAAACAATACCATATTTTAATCTAGTTACATGATTTCACTCTTCATTGCAAGCTCATCTTCACTATGTGTGTTTAGGTCATAATAATTGTGTAAAAAAAGTCCTAAATATAAAACGCATTTAATCTAAAAACATACAAATATTTATCCGCATAGCCTAAAAAAACTTTAGTTATCATAACAAACTCCTAAGCCGCCGTTATCATAACTCTCCCGAGATATTTCCCGAAGGCTTCCCAATTAAGATTAGTCAAAATACTTGCCGGCTTTGTTCACCAGGTAGTATCTCCGCGTCCCTTCAGAACTCCTCTTAAATAACATTAACGAGTTTCCTCGCAGCGTCTATTAAATTGACATCTGTCGAACATTCCAACTATCTCGTCATTAATTTCATTGAGCCGTAAAAACTTTATTTTATGACATTAGAAGGGTTGAATTAACCGCTTAATTTATTACAAAATCTCGTCATGATTGATCGATGCCTGCCTGTAATGTTTCAGTGACAATACTGACAAATTAAACTTCAGGCTATTTATTTTAATAAGTTCAAATAATTCAGTTAATTTTTTATATAATATCCACATAACTTCTGTTACTTGTAGCTTCAGCATTTCTATTTTTATTATTACTTTTAATTTTTACTACTAAGTTTTTAGTTACCATTAGCAGTATGACGTCATTTTTCATTGTTAACGTTCCATAAATCAGACATTGTTATCTTAATTTTTAACATGTAAAGCTCTCTTTTTGGTATTTTTATCATTAATGTATACAGACGTCAACGTCTCTAATGAAGGACCACAAAGAGGAGAGCCTATTACATCTGTGACACGACTATACTCGTAGTGTCATAATGACACATCTTCATTTGACAAGAGCTTGATCAGCAAGGACTTAGCTACCCTGATAGTGTAGACCTTCTCAACACCTGTATCCGAGTGACGTCACTCGCTGTCACTTTATCACGTCGCGGCTTGATAGCGTACATCTCGAGCAGCCACTGTCGCTCCTCATACAGTTAATCAACTTATAATATTTTATTAAAAGCGTATGTTTCAAACGAATTGCCAACATGTCAGGCCGAATCATGTTTCAGTGTACCGGTGTTTTAAGTTGACCAACAGAGGGAATTCCGCATCCATAAGAAATAGTGTGTGGGTCTATTGTGAGTTGTTCACAAAAATGAGTGAAATCGCCTAATTTTTTAACGCGACTCTGTTTTCAGTACGGATTATTTCATATTAAAAAAAAAAAACCATTGCCCTCTCCTGTGTCGTGAGAGCGTGTACAAACATAGAAACTTACACATACAAACACCCAGACCCGGAACAACTACTTGCTGATCATACAAATATTTGTTCCGTGCGGGAATCGAACACGCGACACACAGCGCAGCAGTCCAATTGCTCAGCCACTGCGCCAACTGTGCCGCCAAAGGGCTTTTGAAGGACACCGTGGATTTTAGCCAGTATAAGTCTGACAGTACCCCGTTCTGCCCTGGGTGGGAGGTCTCATATGATGATTTTACCACGCTAAAAAAAAAGTAAAGTTGTACCACTGTAGCGGCGGCACTGTGCGGTGTGCAGTGCGCCGCGCGAGGTGGCCGGGACTCGTTAGCTGAGGAGTGCATCCTGAGGGCCCTCCTCCTCTGAGGCTAAATTAGCGACACTACTTACTCACCACTCACTCGCGCACACGAAGGTAAGCGCAATTCGCTGACTGTATAGAGTTCGAGAGAGTTATCTTTGTGACGTATTTTTTCTTTGATTATTTGAAATAATTTTTTTTTGCTTTTGACTCGAATGAACTCCAATGTAAGGTCTTTTGGGTTAATTTCCAGATCTAGCAAAGCGTTATTGTGTAAGCATGGTTTAGTTTTAGTCTAGATTCGGGCCAGCTTAATGGAAATAGGCTCACGTCCTTTAATATGGGTCCTAATTGGCGAAATGTGTGAAACACAAATTACACCTTTACCTAGTCTTTTGAAGAAAACAGGCGTGATGTTATGTGATAAATGAAATAAATGCACTTTTGAAGACAAAAGACGAAATTACAACTACACCGACACTTTTATCTTATTAAACTTGATACAAACTGTACAGCAACGGAAGCGTTACAAAACAAAATAAAAGACGGTCGCAATTAAATGTTAAAACTGCACCGATTACAAGCTGTGGACTTGAAGCCATCAAACAAATGAAGAAATCCTCCGGTGTCCCACTTAGATGGAAATAGGCCTTTTGTTCGTTCTAATTAAACAATATAAGAGAAAAGTGGAAAGTGTACAAATAGTGGCGCCTGATGCGGCGGCGGAGGTGTGGTGCGCGGAGGGGAGGGGAGGGTGTTTTAAAATAAATATCAGACTCCGTTTTAATTTGCGCGGAGAGCTCTTGGAGTGCTCCCCGAGTAGGGCTGCCTCCTTCATACAATAATCCTCGTATACTTCCTGCCTTCCATAGACATTAGATTAAAATACTTATGTTGCAATCTATTTCCTCCCATAAAGTTATAAATAACAAAGTCCTTTGTGCATTAAAACAAAACACTAGCTATAGGTAACATTGTGATGGCTTTGAGTGTTTAGGTAAATCTAATTCCGTTTGTACATGTGAGAGGGTAATAATCGCAGCTCCTCGGCGGGGCAGCCCTCGAGCGGCGAGTGGAGCCGAGTGCCGCATACTTGCACTATTGCGATACTAACTGCGTATTAGAGCGCTTTGCTCCCACCGCTCCGCTCGCTCTGACCGCTCCAAACCAATTTAGTGATGGGTGCAAACAGCGAGTTTTGCTAGTAATATTAAAAAGTGTATTGAATAAGTGCGAGCGCGCGCGTTGATTGCTTATTCACTCGATATGCGGCGCACTTCGTGTGGAGGATTGAGTCCACTGCAGTGGCATTGTTTGACATGATGCTGAATCTATTGTTGTAAATTGGAATAGTTGTTAATATATCAATGAACAGATAGACATGTTTTATAAGCAAAATAGGAAAACTATATGTTGCATCCTTTTTTTCTATTGCGGTAATATCATCATATCCTACCCAAAGCGGGACGGAACGGACTGTCAGACTTGTGATGATTAAAATCTACGCACGGTGATTCTTCAATAGCCCTTTAAGTTCCAGGGTCACGCGCAGTTACCTGATGAGACAGTCTACTCACTATTGATTTTTTCTATTAGGCTTTTTTTCTGTAAGTACCTATTATTTGTGAAGATGTTTAACAGTTAATCTAGTTTAATAACTAAAACTTCATTTATATCTCCTCTGCTAACTGAGTCAGCTACAACGTGTTCTCTTTGCAGTGGGTTAGTGGGTATCATTGCTAGCATTACAAGACGTTTGTCATTTGATATAGCTTGCATGGTTATGTTTACTACAATTTTATGGTTTTAGGCATTTTTTCTAAAAATATCTGAAACCATAAGACCTAGGTGATACTAGTACATACCAGGGAAGCGTGCCTCAAAAGGAGAGAAGCTGGTGATCATCGCTATTGTGAATAATCCTCTAAAATGTTTTA
This sequence comes from Agrotis puta, assembly GCA_943136025.2. NCBI lineage: Eukaryota > Metazoa > Arthropoda > Insecta > Lepidoptera > Noctuidae > Agrotis > Agrotis puta. Next base: position 263,988 of record OW964170.2, read on the forward strand.
ATCGCCTTTTTGAAGGTATTTTAAAAACAGTTTGGTCAAAAATGGAACCGACCGATGTGGCGATGTCAAAAGTACGTCTCTGTCCATTTAAAGACGTGTGTTGGCTGAAATTATAATGACGAATAAGCCTACAACATAACATTAATTTAAGAAGGCGACTAGGTTCAATTTATTTTATTATACTTATAACATTGTTTAAAGTTTCCTTTCTGGAAATAATAAACGGGAGTGGTGCGGAGCTGTCTACCGTCGCGTGTGTTTGTACTAGCTCAGGTACCACTTGATGTGTGGGCCACGAGATTAACTTTATTGTGCGCCTTAGATTGCTCGCTCGGTGCGCGCCGTTGTGTCGTAATGCTGGTCTAACACCGCTTTGTAAAGCGATTTTGTAGAGATAGTGTTGTGTGTCGAGTACTTTCGAGTACACTGCTGGATTTGTACGCGGTAAATGTTTGAACGAGATTTCAGTTTGTAAGGATTTAAGTGTTTTACTGTAATTGGTGATGCCTGTTAGTAGTAATAGTTCATAATGATTTTTTCACACCATCTGCTCGTAAATTTCAAATTATATGTCACGCGAACCTGCGGTAACAATTGATTACGCACCAAGGGAGTAAAGGATTGCCTTACTTCATATTGAAGCCCGAAGCGATACTTAGGATTCTGGGGGTGATCCCAAGTGTTCATTCACCATTGGAACGAGGGAATTAAACTAACAATCCTTAGTGTAGCGAGGGATTTCAGTTAGCCCAAGACAAGGCAGCTTTATTCCCGAGGATAGTACTCTGATTGACTTCACACCTACTGCGAAGAAATAAATTCGACTTTTCAAATGTGGCATGGTACGTCAATCTTTGAACGTGAAGTGGGCACTACAGCAACAGATGAACCTTTTTTTTTGTCTTGTTATAATCATCAAACCAGTCCTCTCACCCAGGGCGGGAGGGACTGTCATCATCGTACTAACTAAAATCCACGGTGATTCTACAATAATGAAATGAAATGAAATGATGAAATGATGTTTATTTATGCAAGTAGGTTACATCAACACTTTTACACGTCTTTTTATAAAACTAGAAGGGGCCGGTGTTTCGTACCTGACTACTCTGAGAAGAAACAGCCGAAACAAACTCAGAGGTCGCAGTCTCATTTGAAGTCCAGACATTATATGTAGATCAGGCTATACGAGGACCATGCAGGTCAGTGTCTGACAAAATCTTTTGAAGAAAGAACCACACAAATTCGAGTGGACCTGTCCAGTCAGTGCAAGCATTTGTCAGTTATCGTGTAGCTCGACTCATAACTCAAGGAGCTCAACGACACTTGTGTAGGCCGCTTAAGTTACTCAAACTGTCAGACAATCACTATGATAAAAAAAAAAACCAGCTTGACTCGCATGGGTCCTCGCATTTACAAAGAATAGAAAAAAAATGTATATATATATGAAAAAAAATTATAATATATATATATATATATATATATATATATATATATATATATATATATATAAATATATAATAGCACTTTACGTTCCAGGGTCACAGTTATCTGGAGAGAACCGCGACCCCGGCAACCGATCAGCTGTTGCGGTCACCGGCCGCCATTACTGCTACTGATTAAAACCAATAATTTATATTTATAACTGCATAAAATGCACTTAAACACTCATTAACCGAAAACTTATTTAATGATAAATCCGTGATTATAACGCTTGCAACAGTGCCGAAATATCGGAAACTCAAAACAAATAATAAACATGGTAAATATCCCGTTTTAAACGCTAATATTTATAATAGTGACCATGTCAGTCTAAAAACTTATATTCATTATTGTTTCTTAATTTTCCATATTTATTGTAACTACCTTAGAGTCGCTTCGGGCTTCAATATACCAGTGAAGTAAGGGAAACCTTTCCTCCCTTGGTGCGTTATCTACTATTAAAGTAAAAATAGCTACTTTTTCGAAGCAGCAAACGTGTGAAGATTTTTATAATTTATCTTTTGCTTTTAGCTGCAGATCGGCTTGTCTTATAATTACTTCACTTTTTATCTTTGAAAATTTTAAGCATAATTCAAATAAAATATTCAAAAGGCTGGCGGACACAATTTCATCTACCCGCAACATGTTATTTTTACAGGAAAGGCAGTAAAACATTTACATACAGCGCAAAGAAAGTAAAAAGTTTAAGTAAACATGAGTTAAAAAAAAGATGAATTTCCAGCCAGCAATATTTCAGCAGCCAAATTAATTAACAACACAAAATGAATTATATTCGAGAAAATATTTTAAGGAATCTCTACGTGAATGTAACATAGCAAATATTTAGGTATGTAACAATCAGCTAAAACTATTTATATAACTCAATTGAATAAAAATGTAAGTGTGAAACTTAAATGTTTTTTTTTTAACGATGCCACACTAATAATTTCTCCTGTCTCGTGGGTGCTTTTACAAACATAGAAACTCACATACACAAACACCCAGACCCGAAACAACTACTTGTAGATCATACAAACAAAATTGTGAATACTGTAATCTATGGATGTACAGATATTTTTATTAAAAACACTATGGTCTTGATACGATGCGTGGGTGACCAGACTGAAGGGCATGCAGCATGTAGACACTTTCAGTCATTGATCCGAACCACAGCTTCACTTCTAATAATACTTTGCGAATATAATTTATAACACGTTGGTTTCTGCTTCCTCAAAAATAGATCAGGTTCTTTGGAGTACCTATCGAAATCTTTTAAATAATATAAGGCAGCATTTGTATCTAGTCAAACTAAACATACCTACCAACCCACACACTCCTCCATCAAGCGGTACTTATTATGAGCGTCCTCGTTAAATATATACTTAATACGAGTATCGTCCGCAAAGCTCCACAGTTGCACAACACGATGTTGACCTAATGAATGCAATAAACTGTGAAGTTTCCCTATTATCTTATGTAACGAGCTTTATAACGAAAAGCAGCTTTCGAGAAGCTAGTGAGGTAACTGGGTCTAATGAAATGATCTAATTAATTAATGGTCTATTCAGGCGCTAAGTATGTCGCTGCAGTCGCTTTACAGCGCTGCAGGTCGCGGCGGGTCGCGGGGTCGCGTGGTGACGGACGGAATGCTACTAATGAGCCAGTTCCGCTCACACACATAATAGGGTCTGGGGGTAATTTGTGGCCATTAGTGAAATTATCATATAGAGTCTTGTATTATTTTAGTATACAGGCACTTTATTTTTGTAATAAGCCTGTTTTGTCCCACTGCTTGACAAAAGCCTCCCTCTATTCCTTTCAATGTCCAAGACTTTGCGCCACCTCCTTCCAATTCTCAAGGATGACATCCAGTGCGTCCCGCCATCTCCTTCGAGGTCTACCGCGGCCCCGTGTCGCTGTTTCAGAGCACCAATCATGAGCTTTGCGTGCCCATAGCACGTATGGCACGCGACAGACATGTCCTGCCCAGTCTCATTTAAGTTGGGCAGGCTGCCCAACTTAACTTGCTCTTCCCGCTGCCTCGACAAGTCGAGACACGGCGGGGAGAGCTCCGGCGCGATCTCAGGGCGGTATGGAGGGACCGAATGTCGCAACCGAGGTCCGGGCACGCCGTAATACCTACCGCCTGACGCAGGGCCTCACCGGACACGGAAGTTTCGGGAGGTACCTGTGTCGGATAAGGAAGAAAGAAACGCCTGGGTGACACCCCTGCGAGGATCGTCCGGAGGACACTGTGGAGCATAGGTACGGTGCAGGACTGCCCCGCTTGGGCAGACCACCGCCGTGTCCTCACGACGGCGATAAGCGGCGACCTCTCGCGCCCGGCATTGGTCGAGGCCATGCTGCGGGGCGGCGAGACGGAGTGGAAAGCGGTCGCCTCCTTCTGCGAAGCAGTCATGCTAGCGAAGGAGGAAGCGGGACGCGTGAGTGAGAGGACAGCGTCGACCTCACAACCCAGCCGCAGTGGTAGACGGCCACAGCGACGTCGCAAGACGGTCTCCGGCTACTGTAGGTGCGGGCATGCGGGCGGCGAGTGATGGGTGACTCGCTGTCGGACCATCAACTATGCCCGGGTCAACGGCGCGTTGTGTTCCACGCGCGCCTCAAAGAGTGTCAGCACAATGACGAGGCCCCCCTTAGAGGGCCAAAGCCCGCCGGGGTTGCGGGATTACCGTGACCTTGGAACGTAAAGTGCTATAGAAGGACACCGTGGATTGTAGTCAGTACAAATCTGACAGTCCCTTCCACCCTGCCCTGGGTGGGAGGACTCATTTGATGATTTTACCACGATAAAAAAGACATTTAAATATTTTAATAAAAATAAAATGGCACACAAACAAATGAGTTACCAATTAGCAGTAAGCAATTTTGCTAGCTTAAACGAATCGCTACATCCGCGCAGCGCCGCACGGAATCGTTCCGCACCGCACGGCACCGGATCGTGGCGGACAGATAAAGCGCGCGCCGGAGACTTACGAGTGGCGACGAAGATGCCGCTGTGTGCACACTGTATATATTATTAACAGCGCAACATGTGAGATTTACTGCGTTCCTAAGAGAAGTTTTAAACGCTTTATCTCGCAGAGGATTCTCTTTAAAGCACTAATTCGGAGATACGAAAGCACCGAGAAAGGAATGAGAGGAAACCACTTTACTAGAACCTCTACAAAAATAAAATTTATCCATTTTCTTTTCTATGTTCTCTCTACAGCTAAATTGCATTACTTAATATCGAATGAAATGAGAAAACTGTGACGGAACCAGATGGAACTTACTTGAAAGTATTAGTTTCATTTGAATAATAATCGTTTCTACTTACAAGTAGAGACTTAGCTAGGCTAATAAAAATATCCGAGAACCAGGTTATGTAGCAAAAAGAACTGCGAATTGGTATCATCTTGGCGGGTTACGGCCGTGAGAGAGGTGCGCGGTGTCTAATGTACTCGGACGCAGCTGGCCGCCTGCCAAGCGACGGACGACGGCAACGCGATGCGGTGCGGTGCGGCGGTGCGGGTGCTGCCGAGGAATGTTCAAATTACACGCTGACACTCGCCGTAATCAACTCGGTTGGTTTAAGCGCGATTTGAATTTTGTAATTAGAACTATATGGAGTCCGGCCGGCCGACACAACTTTGCCGTCTGTCTGCGATAGATTTTACGACGTTTTCAATTAAAACTGGGGACAGGGAAGTTCTGGCGAGTCGGTTTAATGGAAGCCCCGCCGTCTCAACACAATCGACAGTTCGTTAAAGTTCGTTATGGCTAATGTTTTATTGCTCGCGTTGCGCGGGGCCGTCTGCTGGCACGCCGGAGCATCGGCTACCCGACGCCGCGCCGGTCACCTGCCGGAGATAAATCTCACCTCGTGACAACGAAGGAACTTTTCGCTCCATGTTTACTCATTGTATTATTTATTTGGTAAATCACAATCACATTTCGAAATATCAAGGCTTTCAAGAATGCGGATCACCCGCTTTTTTTTTTTTTTTTTTTTTTTATCGTGGTAAAATCATCAAATGAGTCCTCCCACCCAGGGCAGGGCGGGAGGGACTGTCAGACTTGTACTGACTAAAATCCACGGTGTCCTTCAATAGCCCTTTACGTACTAGGGTCACGGTAATCCCTTGGTCCCGCGACCGCGGATCACCCGCTAGAACAGTAAACTCTGTATGCTAAAGACTACCATATGTAGGGACGCCGGGAAATCGTATTTAGCTGTTTAATGAAACCGCATACCAAATTGCAAACCTTTGAAATCCTGTTAACAACTTCAGCAGTTTAGCGGAGGCACTTATCCTTGTATACCGGTCTAATATAGCTCAAACTAGTAAATTTCCTAAAGCCAAGCGAGTCCCGGCTTAAAAGCGGCCAAGTTTGGAGCGAACTAAACTCGCAATAGAATAGCGACGACGACAGTAGGGGAGGGGGGAGTGGCAGGCAAGGGGGTTGGTATTGGGGGGTTAAGCGCGAATATTTCAAATCTGTCGGAGTGTTTAGCGAATGCATTAACCTGTCGACGTGCGGCTAATTAACTGGCGCTCAGTCGCTCAGTGCCGCGTGCCCGGGCGCAGGTATGTGCACAGGCGTGCATGTTTACGAGTGTGCTGCTCTTGATGCTCGCAAATATGGTAAGCGCCCATTAGGTACTCGCACATAGTTGAAGCGTGAACGTGAATCGAATGATTTGTGTCAGAAGCTTGGTAGCGATGACGTGACATATCAATCAAAGTATACCATAAAAGAAGAAAGCAAAATAAATTTCATTTGCAAAAGTGAAACCAGCGATACACCCCTTTCTTGCCGTCGACTGAACGCTTACTATATTGCTCAGTAGCACAGTATTTTTAAGCCAACTGCACAAGATAAACTTTACAAAACCTAATAACAAAGTGTTCGTTGTTTGTGTTAAGTGTCACGTTGCTTGCTGCACAAAATAACGCTACTCGTACAGTAAGACGCGATGGAACGCTTTATATCGTGTTTTTACTGTGACGAGCTTTACACGTAACAAGTATGGCGGATTTAAGAACTAGACTTGCTTCTTAGGTCTTCTTTTGAGACAAATCGCTCTTACATGTAGTAACAAACAGTCTTTAATAATGTCTTCTAAACTACCTATTTAAAAGAATATTAAGTTTGGCTCGATAACACGTATCATGCGTTGATTAACATTGCAAGAAATTTAGGAAAAGGTGGTTTATAGAAACATGAAATCAAAGTTTTACACAAGAGTATGACAAAAAGTATATGCACAAAGTTTCGTCTATCGCAATATGAAACCATTTCATAGCGTTTGAACGGTCGCTGCTGTAGTAATTAAATGTTATTATTTAGTATTATTTTTGAATCCGACACTGTGTGACTATCTTAAATACTAATATCTTATTAGATTAGATAGAGCTGGCTTTTACTTTGACCAGAGGCTAAGTATTGCCATACAGAGAGGCAACGCCGCCAGTCTCTTGGGCACATTACCAGCTGACAGCGTTGAGGATGAATTTTTCGATGCTCTATAATATTTAGTTTAGTTTAGTTTTATTTTAATTTTGTATTTTTATATTTATGTATATTTAGACAACATTATATCTTATTTAAATCCTTTGAGTGATTATTAGCAACGATCATTAAACGTTTTAAAGTCTAAACCGTTCATAGCAAAATATTCATGGACTGCACTTACACGAGAACAAACAATGACCTGAAGTTCTTTCGGTATAATTTTCAGTAACATCGCAAATCACAAGTTCCAGTTTGTGACACCACAAGTAACAGTTAGTGACGTCAGAAGTGCCAGTGAGTGACGTCACTTCAGAGGTAACAAACGGGACTTTCGGGTGTGGCCATAAAAAGCGCGCGACTAGAGACAAGCCTCGCCAATTTATCGCTACATCGGGTCCTCGCACGTCCCTCGGGAACGATTCGGACCTCTTTTAATTTCCCTCGGATTTTCTCTTGAATACAAAACCACTGTTATAATGTTTTCTTTTGTCTTCCGATACATCGGGAGGATTCCATTATAATTACTGTGTCGTGGGCAAATGTTGCGGGGGTCACGATTTTTTAATGATTACGGAGTTATTGTTGCGGACACGACACTGGAGAGTTGAGGTCAAAGCTTGGTCAAAGTGTATCTTTTGATATCACTGTTTTGCGTTTATTGCCCGTGGTACTACCAAGCGAGCTAGTAGTACCACGGGTTTTAATTTACCCGTGGTATTATTTACTTGTTTTATATTATAGATTAATATTCACATTTCTCTGTACAATCTTTCTTACACCATCTTCTTATTACTTTGCACCAGTTGTTTTTTTTTTGTTTGTTCGCCCTGTGTGTAAAGGACTGTCGGACTCGTACTGACTAAAATCTACAGTGTTCCTTCAATTGCCCTATTCATTCCAGGATCACGGTTCACTCTGAAGACAGTCCCGCGACCCCGGCATAGTAAACGAGTGGTACCACGGGTATTTTTTTTACCCGTAGTACTACCGGTAGTACAATGGGTAGTAAACACTATTTCGTGTATTGTTTACAAGCCTACATCATCATTAGCCGGCGAGCTTGTTCCACCAACTGCTGAACAAAGCCTCCTTGTATTGTGCTTCCTCGGTCTGTACAAACCTCACCGAGATCTGACTTGATTTGTAGGTCATCCTATTGTTAAACTGTATTCGTTTCTGTATAGCGAAGCCAAGACAGGCGGCAATGGCGGTTCATTCGTATCGTATGACTACGACGATTTTTACCAAGTTATTTATTTTTCATTATTGTTCTTGAAGGAATATAATATTGTATCTGTCTCATATACCTTCAGAAGTCTTTTACTTTAACCCAAGCTATAATTAGCTTACTAAGCTTGTAAATTGAATTAAAGTAAAATCTCTGAATGCTTTTATCAACATCTTCACTCACTCAGTGTGCTTGCACCAAACCAAACTATTTAGTCGAACTAAAGTGCATAGCGGGTTTAGTTTAGTGAGCCAGTTAGTCGTGGTTTGGTCGCTCACCTGTGGCTATCGGCATCAATAGTCCGCGTCATTAAGTTTTACCGCGCCGTGCCGTATCGGACAACAAATTACACACACGTGATCACAGCTGATTGCGCGCGAGCAACTTTGGAAACTGTATTAGTTTTTGCAATCATTGTTTATGTCTAAATTATAATTAGCATTAGCACGCGTTGCTGTTTGCAGGTGAGATGTTTTTTGAAGAAGTTTTTATTGTATTAAAAATAGCATACTGTAATAAATTCAACTGTACTTTCTTTAATTCTAGGATTGTTATTTTTTATAAATAATCTTGTTGGAGAAATTTAATCAAAATGACATGTCTATCTGCACCGTAAGATAAAATTTTGGTCTACACTGTGTCTACAATTCTGTAAGTAATTGCTTTCAGCAAACATGGTCGGTCCACATGTCGGCCGATCGTTGTAAACTAATGAATAACTTTGGCCTAAGTACGGGCACTGAGTTCAGTTAAAAAATATGTGTTTTTTTAAATTCCGTTTATAAGGGTGCTCCATTCTGCCGGGGTCGCGGGACTGTCTCATCAGTTACCGTGACCTTAGAACGTAAAGGGCTATTGAAGGGCACCGTGGATTTTAATCAGTGCGAGTCTGACAGTACCTTCCGTTCCACCCAGGGTGGGAGGACTTATTTGATGATTTCACCACGTAAAAAAATAGGGTGACCCGTGGGTATTTTTAGATTATTAAAGAAAATCTATGTTAAGTTGTGCAAATGTAAACAAAATATTTATCATCTGCCTAGATGTTTGCTTACTACTTTGAGGCCGGTTTTCAGTCTGACACGGGAGCGATGAAGACTAGTATTTTATATGAACTTTATACAGTGATATCCTATAATCCCTAATCCAAAAACTGGCCTAATTGAAACAAATGCTTTGAATTTGAGCTAGTTTACACTTTGGTAAGCCCAGTTATATAGGATTTGTGGACAATAACCTATTCTTAACGTATCTGGTTTTACAAAGCTGAAGATTTTGGTTATTTGGTTGAACGGGCTAGGCATTACTGATTTGAATTGAAAAATTATATTTGTGTTGGATCGTCCATTTATCGAGAAATTTATAGGTTTTAAAATATCACGCTAGGAGCCGAACGGCGGGGGTGGAAGCGCGGGAAACAGCTTCTATAGACCAAATACAAACATATTCTCATTTTATACGACACCTCAGTTAGCCCTAATATAAGATCACAAAGTTCCAACCTGGTGCAGTCCAGACGTACAGGAAGTTAGTCACCAGCCAACATACAAGTTATCACAGAAATAAAACCTCATCGAGGGGAACCTAACTTTGAAGCACGCGCTATTTGTGAGCGCAAACTAAACTGGAGAGCAGCGTTCATCGCCCAACAACTTTAAACACGGACATGACTGCCACTGGACGGTTCAGTATTGTTTTAATAACTACCTACGTTTGAAAAATCTATGTTTATACCTATTTTGTTTTAAAAACGTTGCGTCACGCTATTTCTCCTGAAATTTGAGTGCGCTTACAAAATTAAGACTCATATAATAATATACAAACACCACCAACGAATTGTAGATTATAAAACCCGGCCAAGTGCGAGTCGGACTCGTCCATAAAGGGTTCCGTAGCAGCAAGTAATAAAATATAAAAGTTCTTGTAGTTGGTTGTAACTTTGAAAGGTAAATTACGGTTTACGATTTATGACGTATTAAAAAAAAACTAATTACTTGATCTCGTTCAAACCAATTTTCGCTGGTAGTTAGCATGGTAATGTACATCAAAAATTTTTTTTAGATTTGTCATTCTCTTATTTTAGAAGTTACAGGGGGCGACACATTTTACCACTTTGGAAGTGTCTCTCGCGCAAACTGCTCATTTTAGAAAAAAGTACACGTTACTCACGTAACCTCAATATCATTTTTAAACACCTATCCATAAATACCCCACACGTATGAGTTTGGTGAAAAATATCAGTTCTAAGTATGAGGAACCGCTATTTATTTTTTATTTTTGTGTGAGATTCCTAATACGGGTCACATAATACATCTACATACCAAGTTTCAACAGGATAGCTCTTATAATTTGGAAGAAAAGTGGCTGTGACATACGGACAGACAGACAGTCAGACAGATAGACATGACGATCATCTGACCTCATGTTCTTTTCTTTTTCTTTTGTTCCTCACTGTTCATTATCACCAGTCCACTAAACAGCGATGAAAAACATGGTGAAGAAGTCGGTGAATTTAACAAACTGGATGCAGTGGGCGGAACCTAATACGCCTGGCTGTCGTCCCGGCTACATCTGTATCTCTCAGTTCCACATCTCAAAGTAATGAAACGAGTTTAGATACCATTAATATAACATCAGTATGTTTCTGTGACTAACAAGTTTTAATAGGTTTCCACTTCGAGCCGACCAGTTTGCACTAAAACCAACACTGACTTATCCCGCACCACTCCACAGGTACGGTCGGGAATGAAACGAGAACCAGATACATTAGTTTTGATAACTACGTTGGAACTGGTCTGTTCCACGGAAATGATAAAGTTCGGCGAAAAGCTAAATGAAATAAATTTGTTTAGTGGTATAGTTAGGAAGCTGTTAAGGATACGGGAGAATCGACATAGGTAGAGTGCAGTTATAAGTCACTATTGAAGTGTTATTTAAACGGTTACTTTGGAAAATGGAAGTTATTATAAATAACATCACTTCTGTAATTCCCAGAGAGATATACGCATACGTGAACGACGACGTTTTGTAATGGGCACTAAGGCCCACCATTTTTGATTTCACCAGTTTTTTCTTAGTTAGAGTACAGGGCGCATGCCTATTGCCGTCAAATGAGATTTCAGAAACGAAACCAAGATCAGTTGCTAAGCGGTAATACACGTGACAACTAAACTATCGAAGCGCGCTAATAATATCTATCAGTTCATCACGGAAGTGTGTTCTTCTTCAGCTTCAAGACCCCAAACGCCTGCCTAAAGACATAAGACTAGGGACTTCACACTAGCTGACACGTGGAAGTGACACGGGTGTGTAGTTTGTGCACTATGCAAATGCAAGTGCCCTTCAGGATACACGTGGCTACAGACACACTCGAACCAACCGGTCGCTACAAATACTATAATAGTGTCCTTCAGAACGTGTATCTAAGGCAACTCTCATACGGTACTATTCATCTAGGCGACGAATCAAGTGTAGTTTTAATTAAGCGAAGTGCGCAGCTCTCTTTGTTTATATTTTCCGCGTTTGGTTGGTGTGCGGATATGCGTGCGCTAGCGCCGTTGCTCATGAGGCGATTCGAGCGATTTGCATTTCCTACTAGTACTAAATATTAAAATTGTCCTTGCTGACTTACATCGTCCGGCCAATTCTGTTTTGATTTTCTATTTACCCATAGACATCCGCACGTTTTATATTGGCAGCGCCTGTATGTCGTAGAAGTAAGGTTGATTTTCAAATGTAGTTGATCAGCGACAAAAAGTGATCGGATTGCATCGCATCGGGTCACTCATGAACAAACGCTTAGCGCTTAGGTGTTAGCCATCAACAGATATTATCGTACAAGTCAATGTGGCGTACGTGAGAGACAAGCGATTTTGTGTTAAAATGGCCTATTTTGTTAAAATGGAGCGATTTTGTGTTAAAATGGAACGGAAGGAAAGGGAACTGAAAGGCCACCGTCCTTCCTTAGGTTGCCCTATACGTTCCTAGGTTACGGAACCCTGGTTAGATAAGACAGTCCCGCGATCCCGTGTGAGAGTGGTCTTAGCCTGTAGCTAAGATTGTACGGTACGTAATTTCAAAGATGTCGTTTACTTCTGGGGTGCTTTTATGTAAAAGTCCTTTAGAATTACTCGTGTTGGATATTACGAGTATAATTATTAAGTTATTATGAAAATAACACGTTGTTGTCTCTTAATTGCTGAATTTAGCTCTGGAGGATTTAGCTCTAGTTGGTGTTGATTAAGTACTGTCGCATTACGTAGTCTGAGAGGCATTTGTAGGCTAAAAATAGTTACAATTTATATTAATCGGAGCTCACACGTATGAGTAGTAGGTACTTAAAAGTTGAGAAGGTATGAACATCATTACTGCTTTTTGTTTTTTCAATAACATTCGTTCATACTCGTACATTTAGATTTTTATTACTAAATATTTTTGTTTACCTAACCTTTAAGCTAAATCACTATGTATTCAAATATGTAAACTACATATAGTTACATATAGTTCACGAAAGCCCTAGGCGTACACACAAGAAATTAGTGGCCTTGAGAACGACACGTGTCTGGGAATCTTACCGAATACGTGTAAAATAGCGCACGCGTCAGTGGACGCCTCCATCGAACTGGGTTATGGAGGTTTAGGCATTGATGGCTGTCGCTAACCAGTGATAACCTGTGAGTGTTTATGGTGATATTAATAACCAATTGTGTCGTCTGTGATGGTCTGTGACATCTCATGTGTTGAGAAAACTCTCATTGTAAAAGAGAAAGGATCAAACTGTTTGTTAAGCGGGTTTTATAACTTATATTCCTAATTATTCACTTAGTGCATATCCAGCAACGTCATTGGCTATTCTTCTATTTTTCATTCGAGAAGAGAATCAGTATGAATATTGATAAGTAGCCGTTTTAGCCCTGCAGGCTTTATTTTAAAAAACATGATAGGTAAATAGTTGATACTCGTAGAATCTTAACTACTAGGTTATTTTGATAGTTTTCAAAGCAGAAGTTAATTGTTCAATTAACTGCAATAAAATCTAATAAAAAGAAAACAGATTCAAATGAACGAGTAAGCTATGGACTAAACGAACGGTCATAGATACAAGAAGTAAAAAAGCGTCTAACTTATCCGGCCATGTCACCTGCAATGATTCTACAATTTTCCTGCAACACAACCCTCCGTCTCTTGGTGTTCCGCAACATGTTGTTAACTCCTTTATCGCTGTCCAGCGGGGGGTTAATTACGTAATGAGCGTCGATCGCCGCACTACCGCTGCCGGTGCTGATTTATTGACGTATTAATAACCGATCCTCGCCTTTATCTTAGCAGAATTATTATAGAAAGGAAACCACGTCCTACTAATACTCGTATTATAAACGTGAAAGTTTGTGACGGATTGATGGATGGGTGGATGTTTGTTACTCTTTCATGCAAAATCTTATGAACGGATTGTGATGAAATTTGGTATACAGATACCATAGTTTATAACCTGAATTAACATATAGGATAGTTTTGATCTCGTATTTATATTTCCATAGAATAATTTCAAGCATTTCAATCATTTTAAGCCGCTAGCAAAATCTAGCTAGTCTATACTAATATTATAAAGAGGTAAATTTGTTTGTTTGTATGTAGGGGGTAATCTCAGGAACTCTACCTCTTACACCAGTAGAAAGCTGTATTGGTCCTGAGTGACATAGGCTATAAGTATTTCATAAAATTCAAGAAATATTACGCAGAAGTATCCACTAGTACTTCCAGACAGTAGTGTTCACAGTGAACGCTTACATAACTGGAGGATGTCGATGTTCTCCGCGCTCCACTGGAGAGGCGGTGCTAAGTCGCGCTCGCAGCTCCGAGTATGAGCACATACACGAGTGTATTGGCCTACTTCTGTATCTGTGTACTTAGGCACAAGTGCGAAATGGCAATAGTAGATGAAGTAGCGGTATTTTTTTTACAGAACCAGTCTGAAGCTGTTATCTAATTGTCTGATTTTCGTTCAGTTTTCAGCATTTACGTTTTTATTTGTGTCTCTGTTAGTTTTATATGAATTTAAGTTTTCGTTCAGTTTTCAGCATTTACGTTATTTTTTTTAGGTTTCCCCACACCAGGAATTTCTCCTGTCTCGTGGGTGCGTTTACAAACATAGAAACTCACATACACAAACACCCAGACCCGGAACAACTACTTGCAGATCATACAAATATTTGTTCCGTGCGGGGATCGAACCCGTGACACGCTGCGCAGCAGTCACTCAGCCACTGCGCCAATCGTGCCGCCAAAATAAGACACAACCAAGCAACTTCAAATCTAGGCAGGCAAATGATGATTAGAGAGGCTGTCTTTGTTTTGAATTTTTGACCTTTGATTGGAATTGAAATGCATTTATAGCCGTTAATTATACCGTTACATTTAAACTGTCAGTGTGTGGGCTACACACTGACAGTTTAAATGAAACGGTATAATTAACGGCTCCGGCGTAACGGCGACAGTAGAATCATATTTAAGTATTTAAACATAATATAATATAAAAACAAAGTTCAGAAGGGCACTTAAAATAATGACCTATTCCTTAGTAATAGAGTATAAATAAAGATAGTCGATAGATTGGTGCGTCTAGCTGCGGCTGGGAACATTACGTGATTAAATATAGAGGTCGGGCCACAGGAACCCCGTACGTCCGCCGCCCGCGGTTCAAACCACAGCGGCTAATGGATTAGAAAAGGCCCGCGATTCTCGTGGCCACACAGGATCCTACAAAAACGTATTTTCTTTCTTTTACACCACGGTCACTGATCACGGAATAGTGCTGGATTTTCTATTATTTGCTTGTTCTAAGTTTAGGCAAGCCAAATCTTATTTGTGAAATAAGGTTCCAAAACCAACAAAACTTACTTTAGTATGTTTAAAATGTATTAGAACACATGCTTTGTTGCCGATCAGATAGTCCAATGACGCTACTTTTATTAAGACTAACAATTACATTATTCTTATTAACGACAACGACAGTGGAAAAAAATCTACGTCTGGGATACGAACTACGTGTAGGTACATAATGCTATTCGAAATCTTAAACAATCGTGTTGCAATTCATTACAGACAAACAGAACTAGTCTAGGCTCCTTGTCGACTTTTACTAACAACAGTCAAACAGTTCAGAAATACACTTCCCTCGAAATGTTAAGTTGTCAAGATACGAGTACATTAGCTCAAATATTTATAAATCAACACAAAAAGATAGTTATTATCTACCAAAAAATCTAGCTGTATTTCCATGTAAATATAAATGTAGATCAGTAATTGTTGGAATCGTTCTATTCCCAAGAGTGGCGTTTATTTATTTTTATTAGGTAGAGTAGGTACAACTATTTACTTTGTCTTTATTGTGTCTTCTATTTGTATTAACCAACAGAAAGCTAGTCTTGATAAAATAGTTCATGTAGTTATCATACTAAATTAACTTACAGTGATGAATACCCGGGGTCGCGGGACCAAGGGATTACCGTGATCCCGGTACGTAAAGGGCTATTGAAGGACACCGTGGATTTTAGTCAGTACAAGTCTGACAATCCCTCCCGCCCTGCCCTGAGTGGGAGGACTCATTTGATGATTTTACCACGATAAAAAAAAAACATTGATGAATATGTAATTGTATTGTTGAGTTGAATTATAAAACTCTCTCATAAAGTTTACAGTACTTAGCTGCCTGCGAGGAAACCGTCATACACCGACAATGAATTCAATCAGAAAGAAAGAGATTTTCTTGCCGGCACGGGGCGGCAGGCTTCGGGCGGGGGGTTGGAATCGCTTGTTTGATCAAAATAGACGGCGATTGTCTTACAGCCTCAGCTCATGGATTGAAGTGATTCAGTCCCGTGCAGGGGCCACATCCAACGGACCTCCAATTACGACGGTCTTACAAATAATTAATGACTGGTTTTTGTGATTAGGGAATAATTGTTTGTGTCGATTGGATTGGCGGAGCGCTTATAAACAAAACCGCGCTAAGAAGTTGTATTAGAACAATGTCTATATACCTACTTTTTTTTTTTTTTGCGTGGTAAAATCATCAAATGAGTCCTCCCACCCAGGGCAGGGCGGGAGGGACTGTCAGACTTGTACTGACTAAAATCCACGGTGTCCTTCACGAGCCCTTTACGTACCGGGGTTACGGTGATGGGTAAGACCCGCGACCCCGGCAGGCTCTGGCCCTCTACAGGCCCCGTCAGTTTGCTGACACTCCTTGAGGCGCGCGTGGAACACAACGCGCCGTCGACCCGGGCATGGTCCATGGTCGGGCAGCGAGTCGCCCATTACTCGCTGCCCGCATGCCCGCGCCTACGGTGGCCGGAGATCGTCTGGCGACGTCCGTCGCCGTGGGCGTCTACCACTGCGGGTGGGTCGGAGGGAGGACACTGTTCTCTCCCTCACGCGGCACGCCTCCTCCTTCGCGAGCATGACTGCTTCGCAGAAGGAGGCGACCGCTTCCCACTCCGTCTCGCCCCGCAGCATGGCCTCGACCAATGCCGGGCGCGAGAGGTCTCCGCCTATCGCCGTCGTGAGGACACGGCGGTGCTCTGCCCAAGCGGGGCAGTCCTGCACCGTATGCTCCACCGTGTCCTCAGGACGGTCCTCGCAGTGGTGACACCCAGGCGTTTCCTCCCTCCTTATCAGACACAGGAACCTCCCGAAACTTCCGTGTCCGGTGAGGACCTGCGTCATGCGGAAGGTGAGGACCTGCGTCATGCTTTTTTTTTTTGGCTGGCAACACCGGCTGACAGGTCACGAAAAAACGACCTCGTAGTTTTAATGTTTTAAATTATTAGAAATTGTGTTTTAATTGTAATAAAACTATTGTTATTATTCGTATAATAGTGTAAAGTGTCACACGTAGTGTTTTCTAAGTATACATATGGTGATAAGTCCCAAAATCAATACTTCGCAAACTCATTGTACCGGCTGTCAACGTTGGACTGGATTTGAATTCTTTAACCGGGGGAGTATTTTGTTTTGTTTTATTTTACAATATTGCTCTATTACTACACAACACAAACACTGCTCAGGGCTCTGAGCCACGTCCAGTACACACCGGCTTCGTTTATGTCTCTTTTCACTTGACAAGTTGTGGAAGTGGAATTGACGACGAAAACACTTGCCCCAGACAAAATCATACCACTACAAACTTTACTTCACACATTTTATTCTTTTACAAGTCATATATAATCCTAAAAAGCTTTTTTTTATATACATTTTGACCAGTTAATTAGACATCTTTTGTTCCCTTAATCTCATGTTTAAAACATTCTTAAAAATTAGAAATCTTTGTACTAAGTACTTGTAAATGTTAATGTAACTAGTTATTATTATTCATTTCTATTAATTGTGATAAGACTTAGAAAATTAAATAGCTTCTCTTGGTTTTTAAATAATTTTATTTATTTTCTTCTTGTACCTTCATTATTTTTATTTTAAATATTAATATTTTTTTTCCCTCTTTTTCCATTCTTAACTAAATCTCAATCTTTTGTTTTTGATAAATTAGTTTCCAACTTCATACCAACTTCTCAAGAATCTCATCTTTACATTCTCTTCAAATACTCAGCCATCTCTTATCACATTTCAGGTTTTACCTTAATAAACCTGCCATTATGATGACCCGTGGAGCCACAGTTCGTGACATGAGCGACAAACTGAAAGCAGTGCTGAAGGAACTGGAGTCATCAAGACATGAGTGCAGCCAACTGCTGCGGGAACGAGGTGACAGCGAGGTCGAAATTGAGAGAATAGTGAATAAAAACACTCAACTTAAGAGCCAGCTTGCTGAACTTCACACCCAGCATATGGATATACTAAACCAACATCACCATCTCCGTCAACTAGTGGCAGACTTCCAGCAATGCCATGATACTCATGACCAGGCACTGAAACGTATATCAGAGCTGGAAGAGGAATTGTGCAAGGCACATAACACCATTACCACTATGAACTCTGTCAAAGTCAGCGAACAGGTTACCAACACCAATACCCTGTTCGACGAGCTGATTGGAAGTGCATCCGGACTGCAGTGTGAAGAGCAAACCGTCACCATAGATCTTACTGGGGATGATACCATAAATAACTGTCCCATTCTAACTACCCACAATAAAATTAAGAAGTACATTAAAATCAAGAAAACTATTAAAAGGTATAAGAAACTTATAAAAACTCAAAATGTTTACAAACATAATGTTAACCTTAGGAAAGAAAGTGTTAGCCTAAATAAACAATTAAATAATTGTATTATTAAATTGGAAAATAGCAGGCAAATGTATGATGTTGACATACAGACCCTTCAAAGGGAATTATTGAGTAGGGAAAGTACACTCAAGGATATTTTCTGTAAATATGAATCTAGTCAACAAATGTTAAGTGACCGCATGCAAGAGGCTTGTGAGTTGGTGGACCTGGTGAAGTACAGCGTAGAGAGGTATGAGTCACTGACCAACAATCTCACTTGTAGCTGTGCTGCCACCCCGCCACCTCCCATGTCGCAGCAAGCAGTTCTACCCAATCATGCACTAGAAACTGTAAATATGCCCACTCAAAGTAATATCATAGTGTTCTCTGATAGATTAGGAGCAGATTTTGGCTCATTGTTAAATAATCGTTCCAGTCATACAATAGTAAATCATTGTTACCATGATCTGCATTTTAATGAGCTCATTCATAAAATTCAACTTACAAAATTGAATGAGCAGTCCACAGTAGTACTTCTTATTGGAAATAGCTTGAGTATTTCAAAGGGGGACATTATTAATGGTATTGATACCCTACTTAAGTTAAAATTAGGCAAATTAATTCTATGTGCATTACCATACTCAGACAATTTATCTAGTCAAGAGAATGAATTTATATCTAGTTTAAATAACCTGATGCATTTTTTAACATGTCGTCATAGTGACCGTTTATTGTTTTTTGATACTAACAATTTTGTTAGAGATTTTGTTTTGATTCAGGAACATAATTTTATGTTTCTTCCGAAAAGAAGTCGGCATTTTCTGGCTTCTTTGTTAGTTTATAGTTTACACGCAGTTATTGATAATTTAACTGAGACTAGGTTAAGTGATGAATCAGTGTTATCCTGTATCTCAAGTAATGTTGTATCCGAATCTTTAAACTTTTAGAGCCGACAATAGTGAAGCATAGTAAGAATATTTTACTTTATCACCAGAATATTAATCGCTTCTCTGGCAAAATTTTAGACGTGGAGTTATTAATAGATAAATACCAAATGGATATTTTATGTTTTTGTGAAACATGGTTAAAACCAGATAGGATGCTTTTTAATGTAAATAATTTTTCAGTTGCCAGTGCGTTCAACAGATCTACATTAGGTGGTGGTACCATGATTCTTTGTAATAAAAGTCTCCGATATAAAGAAAGGAAGGATATCACTGCTTGCTCTGTTGATCGCTTATGTGAGGTAGCATGTGCGGAGGTCGAAGGCTATACCATCCTATGTGTCTATAGACCACCATCATCACCATCACCAACTTGGCATTATTTCTAGTAACAATGGAAGAAATATTAGGCAAACTTTTTAGAGATGGTAAATTAGCTTTTGTCTGTGGTGACTTAAATATTGATCTATTAATCAACTCACCAGATAACTTAAAGCTTATATCTTTGTTCAAATCATTTAATTTAGAATTTTTATTTAATGAAGCAACTAGAATAACAGCAACTTCAGCTTCATGCATAGATAATATTTTTACTAATTGTAAAGTTAAAGATTCCTGCTTAATTAGTGGCGTTAGGTCCGACCATACTGGCCAACTTGTATCATTTGAATTAAATCATAAAATTAAGTTAGATAGAATAATAGAGTTGAGACCTCTTACTAAAAATAAATTAAAATCGTTTAATAACAATGTTCTTAGCAATCTTTCTACTACTTGCTTTGATACACATGACCCCAATGAAAACTATAATATATTATTTTCAACAGTTTGCCAGGAATTCAATAAAACATGTCCAGTAAAAAAAGTTAAAGTTAATAATAAATCCAAATTTAGTGAATGGGCCACTGCGGGAATAAGAAAAAGCAGAGATAACTTATATAATTTATATCATGAAAAATCTTTAACTTCAGATCTAGTTTTTCACAATTATGTCAGAAAATACTCAAAAATATTCAAAAAAGTTTGCGCCCAAGCTAAATCTCAAATAATAAGTAATAAAATTAGTACCTCTGATAATAAAATAAAAACTGTGTGGCAAGTCATTAACAGAGAAACTGGTAAGTCACAACATCGAGATCAGAATGGAATGTCTTTAAAAATAGACAATAAATCCATTTCTGACAAGCAAGAAGTCGCTGAGACACTAGAACATTTCTTTACAAACATACCGCTTGAAGTCACAAAATCTCTCCCCTCTTCACCAAAGCTAGCTGAGGCTCTTCTTAAAGATAACTTTATAAAGGACATACCGACTTTTAAATTCACAGCCATATCTATTGCTACCATCAAAAAAGCTTTTAATAGTCTTAATATTAAAAATACTGAAGACTTGTGGGGGATATCCGTCAAGGTGCTTGGGGATATAATTGATTCAATTGCTCCTGTCCTGACGGGCATATTCAATCACATATCTAACATATCTAAGCATCGAAAAATTGTAACAATCTGTTTGTAAAACTATACCATATTTTAAAAGAGTAACCATGGAGTTTCTTGCCGGTTCTTCTCCATGGAATCGACCAACCCGAACCGTGCACCTGCTGTCGACGTTTTATAAGTGCCCTCATGGGCCTATGTGAAATAAAAACTTTTGATTTTGATTTTGATTTTGGTAAGGACGCCGTGACGCCTATCCAGTCACTCCTCAAAGAGGGGTCTTACCGCCGCGATTGCGGCGTGCCCGGACCTCGGTTGCGACAGTCGCTCCCTCCATACTGCCCTGAGATCGCGCCGGAGCTCTTCCCGCCGCGCCTCGACCTGTCGAGGCAGCGGGGATTCGCCCCGGCGCTGCGCCTCCACGCGCCATTCGTAGAAGCGCTGGAGGGCAGTCGCCTCCTGATCCCAGGGCGTCTATATACCTACTTACATAATGTTCGCATTATTGCGTTTTACAAAATAGCAAATTGTATGTTCATTTTGGTCTTTCCGTTAACAAACAATTTAATAATTATATTTACATCCAAACATAGATGAATGTAATGAACAACAACGGAAAGCACTAGTTGTTTCGTTCATACAAAACATTCACGTGTAAATAAGGCCTATTCTTGGGCAGGGAAAGGCTTCCATGGCGTCTGTTTGAGCAGCCACAATCGGCAATATTACAAAATTAATTAACTTTGAAATGATGTTGAGGATGAATATAATGTTCATTAAAGTTTATTTACGTATCGGGTATCAGTTGGAAGACAAATAGCGAAGTAAACAATACAGGGAAGTGGCGGGAACATAAAGCAACTGCGAGGGGGAAATATACGAGTACTATAGTTTGGTTCATGTGAATCTATGGATGATGAATACTTGGTTTCGAGTTGACTAATGTCAATTTATGGTTAGGTTCGACCTATTAATACTAAAGTCTAGAGTGAGGATCCATTTAAGGTAAATTTAGAATGGCATAAATTATTATTGGTTGTATGATTTACCAATCGAACTATCTGCTGCTAAATTCGAGTTTAAATTTTGATAGCTATTATCAAAAGCTTTTTGTTGTAATGTTATCGGAATAAGAGATGTACACACACGTACTGTTAACATCAGTATCTTTTAGTTTAGTTTAGCATTGGTAGTGATAGTTTCGAAGTGCACAGTACAACAACTGTTAGCGTCGGTTCGTGGAAGTTCCCAAGCAAGTCAATTGTTTTCCGCAAGGAAAATGTATAGGTATTGTATTAAGTTTTGTTTATATTTTCCGTATTGGTAGCAAACAGAATTTCGCCGAGAGGAAACTTGTAACATTGTATTGGAAAATATCAACGATTCGATTGACTATTGACTGCAGTGCGGTTTGTTTAATTTCAGTTCATACAACGAGAGACTTGTTCATTTCCTTGTTTTATTTATTCATATTAAGAATTTGAAAACGATCTTCTTCTTGAGATTATTTGTTTGTATTTTCTTAGATAATAGTAGCTGCACGTGTACTCAGAATTCTGATAAATATGAATTTCGTATACTTGAGAAACAGCACAAACTCACAGACGATTGTGTTGTTGACACTACAAGCGTAATTGATCGTTTATGCAACTAATCACTCATTACCTATAGGTAGGTCTGTAAATTCAACAAATCTTTCTTCAATGCACGGTCGACTGAGGCAACCTCCTCCTAAAATCTGCCTTCCTAATCACTACGTTTTACAGATCTACCTACGCCTGGAACCCTGGTATTTAACCTGCTTGGTATGCGGGTCCTAATGACAAGCTACGCCACCTCGCCACAATTACGTCACGTGTACAGTCAGCGCCTCTCTTCGGCAGCGCGAGGCAGCTCGACAGATGTTTATGTTACTAATTAACACTTTCTCAACGGTATGCCAGCCTGGTACTCTCTGACTTAGTTCGTTTTTCATTCGTACTTATTTTAATGACATACAGATTTTGGACTTTTGCAATACTTGCCTGGAGCGACGTATTTGAATATCGTGTTAGCAACACCACTAGTGGCATCTGGTTGCTCTATTTATAAATAATGATACATTACTTCTCTGCCTTTGTTCTATAATGATTCTTACGTGAATTTTAGTTGTTCTAAAGGAGAGTTGGAGTTCTGTTGTTGCTAATTAACAATTCTACGAAGCGCTACTAGTCTGGTATCTACTCCGTTTTACAATAAAACGATTTTGTTTTAAAGCAAAATGGAACGTTTGTTTGTCAAGAAACAGGTATTATGTTATGTAGTCAAAATCTATCGTAGAAGACGAAACCTTACATTGTAACGTGATAGACAAATTCAATACAATTGAACTACATAATAACATGAGGCTCCTCGTATTGTTCCAAGTACCTAATATTCTCAGTTACGACCCGTATCGGATCGCTAGCCAAACAAAGACGTAGTTGCGCATTGTTCTCCTATCAGACATATGGTGTTTTTATCCCGACTCCCATGTTAGCATCGACACCGCTATACATCTGCGAGACGTTTCCGGTTCCCCCGGTTATCGATGAAGTGTCGCGAGATTGATAGGTGGTCTCGCGACACACAGGACACCCGTCACGATACTCTGCGATTTGACACATTAGTTGCGACTTAACATGATTCACTCTTTGTCTTTGGTTGGTACCGCTGCACGTGGCGTATCGAGACCTAATCTAGAGAGGGAAAGATGCATCAGTGAGGCCCTATCCTTTCAGATTTGTAAAGTCGTGTCAGGTGAAAAAAGAATTTAGGCACCATACATTATGGCTTTAGATTTTTTTGAAGATCGAAACTTAAAGGTAACCAAGTCATCTTGCAAGAAGGGGCTCTCGCGCGAACAGGAGATGCTAGACCAGATGTGATCTTCAACGAATGATGTGATCATACAACTCAAGTAGATGGGTCATATTATTTTTTTATTTTGAAAAGCTTTTCTTAGTAGAAGCTGTACTGCTCTGTCGAGAAACAGACATTGTGATCGCCGATGTCATTGAAGAATTTATTTTGCATCCTTCTTCTATTTCCCGCGAGGCCCGTTCAGGTGCAAGGCCAGAGTCGTGTGTCCGCTTCGCCCTCTTAGCTGCGCCACTGACCGCTGGAAAGTATGTACGAACATTGTAGATCTGGATACATCTTTTTACATATAAATTATAGCGTAACCAGTTGGTTGCCGGTAGAGCTATTCGTTTATTCAAAGCTTATATTATGTCGTTGTTGTTCATCAAATCAACAAGTAGTCACTGAAGTATCTAATACAGCTTTGCATACATTTTCTGACTACCAACTATTTAAGTCAACCACCGTCTGTTTTTGTGGCTCATCTGTGCCGACCCTTGCTGTTTCAAATTCATACCTATTACCAGTTCTATCAACTGTTATGTAGGACAGTGGTCTATTATGTCGTAGTGTATAAAATAAATATTCCACAACTATCACACAACGCCATCTAGTCCCAAGCTAAGCAGAGCTTGTGTTATGGGTACTAGACGACTGATAAACATACTTATATATTTCTAAATACATACATATTATAGATAAATTACACCCAGACACAGAACAAATGATCGAGCTCATCACACAAACATTTTTCCTGGGTGGGAATCGAACCCACGACCTCCGGTATAGCAGTCAGGGTCACTAACCACTAGACCAACAGGCCTGCCAAAATGTTAATAGGGCCGTGGTTGAGTCGCCCCGCGCCCCGCGCCCCGCGCCCCGCACCCCGCGCCCGCACCCGGGGGAAATCGACAGCTGTCACAAAAGTTGGACACTTGTCGCCGCGTGTGATTGTGCCGCACTGGTACGGACGCGCCCTAACGCGTGACGTCAGCGCGTCGCCATTCAAATGTGACACGATTGTGCACGAGATAACGATAATAGTTTGTGTCAATACACGACAACACGGAAACAAAAGGCATTTATCTATCTATCTATTCTATCCATTTACGCGATAGAAACTTGTACAACATATATTTTGTTGGTTATAAATAGGAATAAGTTACCAAGTGCCCATATAACACCAATTATTTAACGTTTAGACTGATAGCTATAAAGATTTCAACGCTTGATAGTCGCGGTATTTAAGGAAATCGCTTTAAGACCTCGTTGGAGCTCCAGCGTTCTACGCGCTATAGACGGGAGGCATGACTGCTCTTCGGGAGACCTCCCCATTACTGTACAAGCAACTAGTGAGAGTGGTCACTCTCTGTTTTTAGTTTAGTACTAACATAGATTAAGAATAATGTTATTCACCCGATGTATCTTTTGTGTGTTATCTAAATATTTAAAAAAAATAAGGGCCCGGATACACTTACGGCGCGAGCATATGATGTTTTTTTTTTGTTTTTTTTTTGCGCAAACTTTATTTGAAACTTTTTTGTGGTTGTTTTAGAAGTTTGTTATTGTTTTTAAAGAAAATAAAACATATTCCATAAACGATTTTTCTTTCTACATCCCAACCAAGTAAACGTACCACAGTTTTCCACAAGATTATCCAGGAATATGAAAAAGTATTTCCCGTGAAAGAGGATTACAATATTCAATCTTGCCACATGATTAGATTCGCATGCACCCCTACATAAAGTTAGTTGATCAAATTCAGGCAGTCAATAACAGTGAGGGCTATGGGCGTGTTGGTCTTTTTATTGTAAAATCATCAAATGAGTCCTCCCAGGGCGGGATGGGAGGAACTGTCAGACTTGTACTACCTAAAATCCACGGTGATCCTTCGACATCCCTTTACGTTCCAGGGTCACGGTTACCTGATGAGACAGTCAGATCTACTGTGCTACCACTTGCAGAGTTCTACGACACGCGATGTAATTGAACATACATAGGTAGTTATAGCTCGTGGGCCTCATCAGGCCCCGATCTTTTCTCAAGTCGTTTTGAGACAAAGTGTGTAGCTGTGATCTCTCTGCCCCCTTGATATGTGCGCATGCGTTTCTTAGCTACATGTCATAACAGTGGCATGTTGGTTTGATTTATATGTAGAACTGCGCAGCTTCACCGCTCTGTTACTGAGCACAGTTACTGAGCTCGTATCGTGTGGCATGTCTCTACAGCAGCTGCAGCAGCGTGTCGCCGGGTGTCGCCGCCGCTGGCGCGCCGCCAGCCGCCAGCCGCACGTGCCGCGCCGGCCGCTCCCGATATAATCGATATTATCGCCGCACACGTGCACAACATACTTTTCATTGGAAATCTTAAGATCTCTACATTTACTCGGTCTTTTAAGTGCCGTTTACTTACTTTGGAAAATGAAGGCTCATTGTTATTAACAGAACGTAAGAAATTATCTTTATCAATAGTACAGTTTTTTTTAAGAGAATACCCATTATCTGAAGACTCGCTATTTATTCTATTCAGAGTTTTTCCTGGAGATATTGAAAGAAAATATTATATCCGCCAAAAAAACCAAAGTGATTTAATTTTATCCATGGATTTCGGATTAAGTTTTCATATCGAATGTTGGAATAAAATAATAACGAACTCAAGTTATGCTATCGTAGGGAAATTTCGACAGTTTACTACAATAACAAATATTACAGGATATAACAAAATCCGGTGAAAGTGAACTATATTAACTGTTAGATGCTTTCGAAAAACTCAACGGCAAATATAAAGTAATTATTTTGAAGCTCAGAACCACTGGATCAACTCGATTATCGGTTAACTCGCAAATACCTTTTTATCCGTCACTGTCACGGTCAAACGCTCAACTAGTTAACCGGAAATAAACCGTTTCAATCACCGGCATCCTCTTTATTAATACTTGTTGTGATCCGGTAATACACCGGCTTACGGGGGTTGAAGGGGTTATCAAAAGGAACGGACATCGGGATTCAATGTATCGTCCGGCCGCCGGGCCCACGTCGCGTCTGCCAAGTAATCTTATGACAGATCTGCGACGGAGCGCCGCGTGCCCCGGCCGGCGGGGCACCGGCAAGCCCCGGGCGGGGCACGCGGGCCGCCGGGGCACGCGGCTCGTCGCCTGCCCGCTATTGTATGTGACAGATCTCGTTTCGCCGAGGGCGCCACCAAATGGCTCGAGAATAATGGAGATTAAAACGTAGTCGCATTTTTGTTGTAACGACGGAGGACAGATAATTGAAAAGCGTACTGTGTCGAGTTGTATGACAGATTGGTGTCCTTCTCAAACAAATAAAGGCAATTTAAACAATAACGTTTCGTTTTTCTTTTACCTCAAACAGGTATTTAGTTTAAAATGGCGCCTACTCGTAGCAATAATTTATCGCTAACACCAGCCTGTCTCGCTAACTAAAGTCAACTCACAAACAGCCAACTTGGTGAGGTGCAAACAAGTCAACTTGATCTCACCAGAACGTTTTATTAATGACTCAGGAAGTGCAACTCATTGGGCAAAGTAAGTCGTTCGCTAGTATTTTGTTCGGCCGATGAAAATAAAACATTGAACAGCCTGAATAAGGTAACACGTTGGCTTGAACTTTTTTTTTAGATCTTCATTAAACATTTCGGAACTTCTGCAAAAAACTTCTCCACAAACTTTTTCAAAAACAATGTAACCGGCTTAAAAAAAAAACTGTAAAAAAAGGGTAAAATAACCTACAAAATAACTTTTCTTTCGGAGGTCGATGGCAAAGAAGTCAATGAAAAAATAAAAAGCAAATCCACCGACTTCCGAAAGAAAAGTTATTTTGTAGAATATTTTACCCTCTTGTAGTTGTTTCTGAAGTCAGTTACATTTTTTTTTTTGTAAAAGATTTTCAGCAGAGCATTTGGAGTGAAAAAGACACTAATACTACTAACGTTTTGAAACCCCGTAACATATTATAATAATTTCTATCGCTACACCTCATCACTACACCCCCCCACCTCCCGCCGCCCGGACAGTTGTGACTCGCTGACTAAATTATTTATTCGTCTATTTTCCTGTTTACTTTCATTTGCATTTAAGAAAGCAATTTGGGCGTTATTTCGTGCGCCGACGGGTTGAACCTTGTGCGCTGTCTGCCAGTACAGGGATAATATTCCTACAGCCTCCTCATGTTCCCTGAACTTGAAATTTTTGTTAATTAATGTTAATAGTTTTTTTTTGTATGTATCACTTAAGAGAGAACTATAACAAAGCTATTATTAAATCCTAGATTATATAGTAACACCACAGTTTAAATGATAATAATAGGAGATGATTGCCAGCGATATTTAATTGAGGCTAGTGTGCATGATTGAGCGCTGACGTGGTGCTGGCATGTTTCTACTAATGAATATTAACTGCGTGGCGCGCTCATTAGCACAATCTAACCTGATTATTCGTTCATAAATGTTTTAGTCAAAGAGATGACGAGATGACCTGGATGCGTACCAAGAGCGCTAGTTTAAGAATGCGCAGCATAAGAGCTATAAGGTATTGGGGGAGGCATATGCCTAGCAGTGGGACAGCAAAGGATTAAAAAAAGAGTTAGGAATAACTTTGAACATGTTTTGTGAAACATTTGCACGTGATAACATACTTGTTTTTATCATCACGTTGTCTTCAAAACTTCCTAAAGTTGTTATGAAAAGATCGCTTTCAGCGATAAAACTGCCCATTGTGTCACACTTTATGTATAATGTTTT
Organism: Agrotis puta; assembly: GCA_943136025.2. NCBI lineage: Eukaryota > Metazoa > Arthropoda > Insecta > Lepidoptera > Noctuidae > Agrotis > Agrotis puta. The sequence continues at coordinate 292,455 of OW964170.2, forward strand.
TTTTTCATGTAGATTAAAATTTGTGTGGTGGACAAAATAATAATAATCCATGTTCTATCTATTCACGATTTATGTCTTTTATTGACCTTATTTGGGCACACACTTCTGCAATAAATAGTCTCCGTCATGATGAAAACGGTTACGAGTAGTACCTATAAAATATCAGCAATATTAATACATAGTTGTACGACTACCTATTATAACTGTTCCACTTAAAGCGGTTTACAAAATTCCCATTAAAAATAGTGTGTTCATAGCACCAAAGTTATGGGAAACTTGAAGGCATGTTTATTTTGTATGAGATCCATAAATCAGTCAGCACTATGGGGTGTTCAGTAAAGTGTACAGTTCGTTCACCGTACTGAACGTGACCCGCGTTCACTTCGTGTTTGTACAATTTTTTACACAGAATAGAAAGCTACGAAACGCTTCGTATCGCCCCGCTTAACCAACGACTTTATTTTTTTGCTTTTTTATTCCCTAGTTCTAGACTCCCTCTAATATCATTTATAGTGTATACGTTGTTCTGCCTCTCTATTTATAAATGGATAAGTATAAACAGAATTGAATGTTTTGCTGGAGAATGTCAACGATCTATTTATATACAGATTGCTAATGTCTAGCCGATTGTGGTCTCTTCTTTTTGGGATTTTTTGGAATAGATTAAAATTGTTTTAACAAAAGTTACACAGTAGCTTATCCTCTCCACTTATAATCTTTTAACTTTAAAAATAGTGCTTCGTAGCAAACTTCTGAATCATAATCAACAGCTGAGTATAGCTCTGCTCACCGTACGGCGCCGCACGGACGAAGCGGTCCGCTCGCTGACGGAATACCGCAAATATTGGCGCTGCCTTATCTAAATTGCTTGTATGAATAATGTGAAGCTTATAGAGGAGCCTCACTGTTTATTAACTGCCTTACAGAAACTTACAAATTGATTAGTTAGTCATAAATAAGGAACGTGGCAACATTTCTATTAACTTTGAAACGAACAAAATATCTATTTACATTTAACGAGTCAAAATTAATTGAACTACATAAATGTCCGCCCGTTTTTTTTTAATTTTAATGAGATACCTGTCAAATAAAAAAAGAAGTTTAATTAAAAATTATGAGAGTATGTTCTAATGAAAATCGTTTGACCGAGAGTAATCTGTCGTCCATATATCTTTTCATTAGATGTTTAAGATACTACTCGTATAATCAAGATAGCAACACTTTCATCGTTACATGTGAGGGCCAACATATTTCTTTCACTGTCTTATAGTTATGCTATTAGCTGTATCTACCGGGTACTGCCTTCGTTTTTATTTTCGATCGGCTCTAAGGGCGCGTAGCTTGATTTAGAAACCTGTGACCTTATTCAAGTAAAAGTACTTTTTCCATACCGAGTCGTAATTCTAAGTATAAATATTATTAAAAGAAGGGATTTTCTACTTGCTTGCTATCACATAGGTTTTCCATTTAAACAATAACTATGGTGTTTCATTATTGTACCTTCACTCATCTCGTAGGCGGGGAAAGAAATTATTATGATAAACATATTTATCAGTTCAGATAATTCGTCGGTCGCGTAAGGTCGGTCGTCACGCTGCTTGATTAAATAATTAAGCGATCAGTTTCAGTCATAAATAAGTTTATTCTATTTACTTTATTATGGAGTGTGAAGCAGAAGAAAGTGACGGCGATGAGGAAGTATTACGTAACTGTGAAAGAGATGTTGATAGATCGTTAGAACAAAGAAATGTAAGCTGTGAGGTAAACAAAGAAAATGAGAAGAGAGCAGCTGAGAAGAGAAAAGGGGAAGGAAGTGAAATTAGCGATGATTCTGACTTTATTACTGTCAATAGAAAGAGACCTAAACGATTAATTAGAAACATATCAGCGGAGACACAAAATGAAAAGAGGGTAGATGAAGAAAAAGATAACGATGTAAACAATACCATACAGCACGAAGTATGTGTAACATCTTTAGAAAATTTACCTAAACAAATGGCTTTAGCTAAACTATTAAGATCTGAAAATATTAAAAATGTAATTAGAATTAAATACAAAAGTTTTAATAAAGTCTTAATTCGGTTTAAAGAAAAGGAAGACACAATCAAATTATTGGAATGCGAAAAATTTAAAGATATGGGATGTAGATGCCAGTTGATAGATGAGTTGTTCCTGTCCTATGGTGTTATCAAAGGAGTAGATATGGACTTGAATGAAAATGAGCTACTGGATATATTCGAGTGTAGTACTGAGATATTATCGGTGAAGAGACTGAGACGTATTGACTCTGAAGGTAAATGGGTTAACAGCGAATCCGTGAGAATCTGTTTTAAAAATAATAGCCTGCCGGCTTATGTGTATGCATATGACTGTAGATTTAAAGTTGAACCGTATGTTTTCCCCGTGACACAGTGCTCCGGGTGTTGGCAGTTTGGACACATGCTAAAGTATTGCCCAACAAAGAAAAAAATATGTCCAAAATGTGGTGGGAGTAACCATGATAACTGCGACACAAGTAAAATATCATGCCTTAACTGCAAGGGGAATCACTTTGTTTTGGATAAAAGTTGTCCTTTGTTCATAAAAGAGAAGAATATAAGGAAAATTATGAGTACAAAGCAAGTCACTTATAGAAAAGCCCTTCAACTATTTATTGAACATCAAAAGACTGACACTCGGAACCATAATAACACAGAACCTTTAATAGGCACAGATTTAAGAAATCAACCTGAAACATACAGTAATGTACTTACAAAATCCATAAATAAACAAGGCGAAAACACTAATTTTCCATTAATACGGGAAAGAAACAAGGAGCAATCGGTAGAAAAAGATCCTCAACAACAAGAAGAGGCGATCCAGAATAGAAAATATAGAAATAATAATCAAAAAGGAAGAAAATCTACAAGGAAGAAGCAGAACGAGATGGAAATACCGATAGAGGAAGACTTAGATTGTTCTGATTCACAGAGTGAAGAACCAAGTTATCAGAGGGATGAACAATTACTATATAAATTTGAATTTAAGAAGTTTTTAGTTAAATTAAATAGAACACTTGTGTCAGAAGGAACATTTCAAGGTAAAATATTATTATTGTTTAAAATTGTATGTGAAGAATTAAAGAAGGTAATAGTAAGTTGTTTTATGAAAGGAAATGTTCTAGACAAAATTATTAATTTTATAAATGGATAATTCAAATAAAAATATTAGAATTAATATAATCCAATGGAATTCACAAAGTCTTCAGCCTAAATTAAGTTCATTTACAGATATATTACATAAACTAAATATTCACATTGCAATCGTGAGTGAAACGTGGTTTAATAGTGAGTGTGACCTTCATATAAGTGGATATAACACTTATCGACAGGACAGGTTCGATTCTTACGGAGGGGTTGCGATTTTTGTACATAAATCCATAAGATCACACTATAATTCATGTCAAATTTTAAATACCGGTATAGAGGTTGTAAGTGTTAAATTAATTAACTGTAATGATTTAGAAAACGTAGTTTCACTATATTGTCCATCTTCTGTCTCTTGTCAACCTTCAGACTGGGAACAGGTATTTTCTTCATTTTCAAATAAAACTTTGATTGCTGGCGATTTCAATGGTCATCATGTAAACTGGTCAACTAAAACTGATACGAGAGGCACTCATATAATGGATTCATCCCTTGAAAGTTCTTTTATTTATCTAAATGATTGTAGTCATACAAGAATTAAATTAGTTAACGGGTTTTTACAGAAAACATCACCAGATATATCTTTTGTTTCCTCCGACATTGCTATAAAATTTAATTGGAAAGTAATTAATGAAAACTTGGGTAGTGACCATTTAATGATTAAAATGATAATAAATATTACTGATGATTTTACCGTGTCTAAAAAGAGAAATTATAAAAAAGCAGATTGGAAAAAATATAGGGACTATTTAACAGCGATATCACTTCCCGAAGTCAGTAGTGTGCAAGAAATGTATAATTCTTTCCTACTTAGTATAACTACAGCCGCTGATAAATACATCCCTTTCATTAAAAGTTGCTCTAAACCCGCTCAACAATTTCAACCGAAAAATTATTGGACTCCCGAGCTATCTCATATAATCGCACAACGTAGATTAGCTTTATCAACATTCCGACGCAACCCCACTCCGGATAATTTAAATAAATTGGAAAGAAAAATTACAGAATCCCATAAAATGATACAAAAAGCGAAATCATTAGGATGGCAAAGATTTTGTGATTCCATGGATGAGACAGTGTCAGCTTCGGAAATGTGGCGTCGCATGCGATGGATAAAGGGCTATAAACAATCAGTTAGTTATCCTCCGATTGAAAAACAAAAAGAATTATTACGTTCCTTGACACCCGATTATGTTCCAAATAAAAAGCCATATTTTATGTCTAAAAACGATATGTTAGGATGCGATTTTACTATTGAGGAGTTAGAAAAATGTTTAAAGAAAAAAGATACCGCACCGGGCGAAGACGAAATTTCTTACTCTATGATTTATAATCTATCCAACACAACTAAAACCTACTTACTTAACTTATATAATAAAATTTTTAGATCCGGTATTGTGCCTACTCAGTGGCGTAATATTCAAATAATACCCATTCCTAAAGCAAACAGCACTTCAGAAGATCCTAAATTAAGACCGATATCTTTAATGTCATGTTTATGTAAAATCTTTCATTTAATGTTATTAAAACGTTTAGAATGGTTTACCGAAAAAACTAAATTATTATCACCATACACTGTTGGCTTTCGCAAATCGATGTCCTGTATAGATTCATTGGCTCGCTTAGTTAACTATATACAGATCGGTTTCTCTAAAAACATTCCCACATTAGCATGTTTCTTGGATATTCAGAATGCATATAACAATGTCTCAGTTGACACAGCAGTTAATATTTTAGATGAACTTCAAATCGGGTCACAGATGTGTTATTACATTTGGAATTTTTTAAGTGAAAGATATTTAAACATTAAATCAGATAATAGTGACGCAATAGCAGTTCGATGGACTAACAAGGGATTGGCCCAAGGAGATCCGTTATCCCCATTACTTTTTAATTTAATTACACGTAGAATTTTCCAGCTACCTCTAAACATAATAGTGTCACAATACGCAGACGACTTTGTTATTTATGTAAAAGATAAAGATATAAAGAAGTGTGAAAATTATATACAAAATTCATTAGATTATATTGTCGAGAGTTTAGCTGGTCTTGGTCTAGAGCTATCTTCAAGTAAGTCTACATACTCTGTATTTAGTAGAGGCAGACGTAAAATTCTCCCTTCTCTTAAAATTAATGAACAGACACTAATATTTTCAGAATGTACAAAATATTTAGGTATGTGGTTGGATCGTAGTTTACGTTGGGGAAAACACATAAATGAAATTGCAAGTAAGTGCTTAAAACATTTAAATATTTTAAAAGTATTAGCAGGAAATTCATGGGGTGTACATACAAAACATTTACGTAGATTATACATATCCTTGATCCGGAGTCGATTGGATTATGGTTCCTTTATTTATGACAGCAGTGCGAAGTCTCACGTTTCTAAATTAGATAAATTACAAAATCAAGCTTTACGTATCATTGGTGGCTATATAAAGAGCTCTCCAATTCATGTCATGGAGTCAGACTTATGTATCTCCCCATTATTCTTAAGAAGAGAATTTTTGGCATATAAATATTGTATTAAAATAATGTCATGGTCAAGTAGTGTCACAGTTGGTCTTTTGTCAGAATTGAGCACGCTTTGTTTAACTTCCTACTGGGAAAACAAAAAAAGACCCTTACTAGTAAAAGCTTTCAATGATACAAAACATTTAGAAATTGTATCCTCAATTATTCTTAGAATGTTCACTTTAGAAATTTGGACAACTCGTATTAATATGAATATAGTTAAAATTGATCTTGCATGTTTGCGCAGTGCTAAATCAAACTATAACCCAAACATACTGGTGAATGATGTCCTAATGGAATTAAGTATCATTTATTGTGGATGGCACAAAATATTTACAGATGGATCGAAAAGCAATCAGGGCTTAGGAGCGGGTTTATACGATCAGGATTTAGATAAAGGATTAGGTTTTAGAATAAATTGTAATATATCAATCATGTCGCTGGAACTTATTGCAATTTTTCAAGCAATAGAATACATTTTGAACCAAAATCTAAATAAAGTAGTCATATTTTCAGACAGTAAGAGTGCTCTGCAACATATAGCTCGATGTGCCTCTGGTTATAGCAGAGGTGCATCGATAGCTTATGACATTTTAAAAGGTATAACTACTCTAATAAATAATAACATAGAATTTAAATTGCAATGGGTTCCAGCACACATTGGAATACGTGGCAACGAGGAGGCTGACCGTTTGTCTAAATTAGCTGTAGTAGATGGTACTCTTATTAATTACATACCTGATTATTGGGAATACATAACTCAATTTAAAACAATATGCTTTGATTCATGGAAACAACATTTCAACAATATTTCACAAAATAAAGGTATTTGGTACCGAAGTATTCAAGGACAACCATCTCGAGTGCCGTGGTTTGATAATATTAATTTTAGTAGAAAATGTGTTACATTGATTTTAAGACTTCGCTCCGGACACTACCCATCGGCAAAGTTTGCATTCCTTATGAAGAAGAGTGATTCTCCGAATTGCACCGTGTGCGATAAAGTCGAGGATGTACAACATTTGCTGTTGGATTGTGTCCGAAACGAAAATGAACGTGAATTACTCATGATCGAGCTAAAACTCAATAGGTTAGATGTAGGCTTAATACAGTCAATTTTATCTTCACCGTGTTCCAATACCACTAAAAAATTTTGTGAAGCGATGACAAGTAGGTACTTTGAGTAATTCTCTTCCTTGTTGTAAGTTAGTATATAGGACAAATTAAAACTAAGAAGATATTTTGTAAAAGGGTATGATGGGGTTGTCATATCTAAGATAAAAACCCCTAAATAAAAATAGATTAAAAAAAAAAAAAAAAAAAAAAACATATTTATGTATACTTCCTATTCACGAATATTATGTTATTCAAGTGGTCCGTTATCTCAGGGCCTTTTAAAAATAACGTTATTTATGTTGGAGGGACGAAATAATTAAATGTTCTCTCTCAAAAAGAAGATACTTTATTTTTTGAGTTGATTGAATTTACAGTATTCACTAATTAATTTTAGGGAAACACAGAAATAATATAATTAAGAATGATTTGATGAAAAGGAACACAAACTCAAGAGTGTTTATTGCAATGTATCCATTTACACTGACTTGGCAGTTATATAGAAGGTTGGAGTTAAGTCTTTGTCAAACAGACAGGCGTTGCGAATGCGAAGCGTGACTATTTGTAATGTATGGGATTGTTTGAATCCAGTCACATAGAAAAGCGAAAGCGATCCGATAGCGTGACAGAACCGACGTCTCGCTTCGGTTCGGTATCACTTCGGAAACGCTTCGCTTTCACCTGTCTGACAAAGGCATTAGTCATCTACTGTAAATAGCTATCAGTAACACTGCCTTTCGTTAAAAATAAGACTGTAATACCTATCACAATTCTCCAATTATCTTTAAGTTCCATGTCCCCCACGCCACTTACTATTCAAAAAGAGAGTCAACAAAGTAGCTATAAATACCCTACTCTTCTCGTGACCACCAAAATAATGTGGAACAGAACCTCCCGTATAAAGATATTAGTGTTTATTTAGTGGCAATAGAGAGCGATCTCCGTGAGCGCTATCACTCGTTTTTTATTGTCGTTCTCAACGATTTGGCTGCGAGATTAATAGGGGATAATTATCTGAGCGCTGGCTCCGCGCCAACCCTCCCCCTCCAACCAGAGCGTGCCCCGCCCCGCACCTCGCGCCCCCCGCCAGGGCAAAAACTATCAGCGTACCTCCAGGCGCTAATTTTAGTCATTCCGGACTGAATGAGATGTTTAGATTGGATTAATTTGATTGGCTATTGTTTTTAGCTGTCTTTATCTTCAAGCTAACAAGTTGATTTAAAGCAAGCCAATGAGTTACCTAGTTGAAAGTTTTCTGAATGTCTTGGCGTAATAGATAATTTACAGCGTATTTTGACATAACATAATATTATGACGATAACGTAATGATGCTACAGTATGTGATGTATGGTCGCTGTCGATTCTTCCAACGACAAAAAGACTTTGTTAGATAATTTAAGACATTACACTGTGCTGGAATTCCGGTCTTAAAATTCAACAAACGAGGTTTGCATTAAAACAAAGTCTGCTGACCCAGATATATTCCCTAGAAAGGTTTTCATCAGGAGTATGTCAACATCACTCGGAAGGCCGAAGGGATCACAAACCTTCGGCACAACTATGTGAGATATTCGTTTTCTCATATTTTCTTTGATCGTTTTGTTGAAGGAGCTAGTGTATTGGTTGGTTGACGTCCCGCACAAGTAGCTCCTTGTTGGAACAAACTAGGTTACTGTCTCCGCGGGGACTCCTAAGGTGAGTTTTCTATTAACGATTATATATTTCAAACGATTTTAACGCAATTAGATTGTTTCATTTTCATATAAATTGTTTTTTAAACTCTCCGTAGTTCAAAAGCTAGCAAGTAAAAAAAAAACGGGACATTTACCAGAATTATTATTTGTTTTGAGTTTCCGATATTTCAGTGCATACGTTAGAACGGCGCTTGTAGCAGTGCTGAAAGATCGGAAGCTGATAGTTTTAGAGACCAGTTTTAGTTTAAAAACTTTTTACAGAACGAGTTCTCATATCAGATTATTAATAAGTATCATCATATAGTATTGAATAATACCTTTCTCGTAGATATTAATAAAGATAGGGTCAGCAATTTAAGAAATCGAAGATTTTATTTTTCAACAGTTTTCTTCAGCACGTTCCAAAGGAATCAGTTTCTAGCCAAAATAATGGTATATTTACGTAGCAGGCGCCGTTTGTCTTGAGAGAGGAGCATTTAGATGCAGTTCAGGTCGCGCCCGAGGTTTAACGAGCGCGATATTACCCGGCTAAAGCGCGATATTACCCGGTTAGAGCGCGGTGTTTCCCAGCCCGTGCCGGTAATACTGCGCGTACGAACTCTTCACTACATCACAGTTCGGAAATTGTTAGAAGACTGCTAATTTTTAACATGAATTGTTATCTTTGGTAAGCATTGCGAAAGACTATCGTAGTCAACTGCCTTCAAAGTGAAAGTATCAAAGAGTCTTATGCGACCAGACACAGTAGTACAATTTGAATAAAATGGTTGTAGAGACAAATTATAGAAACTGGTGTTTATTTTATTTATCTAGTGTCTTGACAAAACATTCTATATAGTAGAAAGGTGCCAAATTCCCGACACACACCTTGAACCACAAACCTACATTTCTTTTGAGCAAATTCTTGGATTTTACTAAGAATTCAGACAAAGAAGTGCCTACTAAGGTACTACTCATGTCCAGATACCTATGAAAGGAAACATTTCAAATATGTTTGTTTTTCCTTCACTCACATAGTTTATTTAGAAAGTACAACGGTTTTACCGCGAACAGTTACAGTTCATGTATAATAATTCGTGATTAGTAATGTGTGTAAAATGTGTTTTTGTTGGGAACTACAGCGGCGGAGTTGAGCTCATTTAAATAAAGGTTATAACTTTTTGGCTCATTTTCCGAGCAGGACTGTTGCCATGATTATGCGCTGGTTCGTTCATATCAAGCAGTTTATTATTTTAATTTAGATAATTTTAAAACACTTGACGTCTTGTGGCTCAGTTTATCACAATGTGTCATCTGTTAAATTGTTATTATTACAACGCTATTGGTATGTATCTACAGTGTTTTTTTTTTATCGTGGTAAAATCAAATGAGTCCTCCCACCCAGGGCAGGCCGGGAGGGACTGTCAGACTTGTACTGACTAAAATCCACGGTGTCCTTCAATAGCCCTTTACGTACCGGGGTCACGGTAATCCGTTGGTCCCGCGACCCCGGATGTATCTACAGTGTTAACTATAAATTAAATACAAAAATACTATGCCAATACATAAAGTTACTAACGATTTCCATTTTACAGAATTAACCACCAACTACCTCCAATTAACAAAAGCCAGTTCAATAAAATATGAGACTAGAATAGCACAAAACGGTGCGCAATAATAATTAAAGTGAGGGTAATAATCATGAATACAGCATTCGATTATTATAACGCAGCTGAAGAAGGCTGGCTCGGTTCCAACGGGGGCTGGTCCGCTGAGCGGAAGCACGCGATTGTGACTAAATCGATAATCGATGCGATAAAACTTTTATTCGATCCAATTTGAATAGAGTTGAGTAGCACGTGCAGCCGCCAGCGCCGGCAGGTATGAGCCTCTATGAAATATCTCTGGACGTATGGCCGCAACTCATATGCTTGAATGGGCTTAATGACTTTTTAGGTGCTTGGTGTGTGCGTGTTGGTTGTAATAGTTTGATAATATATAACTCTGCACAAGATCACGATGGCTCGGCTGGTAAGAGCGTCAGATGAACTGAATCTGGAGGTCCCAGATTCAAATAACTCTTTGAAATTCGACGCATGCGCTAATGCGTATAATGTTAAAAGAAATAAGATTCTATTTAATTAAGAGCAATGTACCTATATGAAGCAAACTGACTCAAAAAGGAAGGATCTGTTACGAAGTCGCAAGAATATCCGATGCAAGATCCTCAAGTACTATAAAACTACTAACATCGAAAGTCAATGCCCCTGAAAGCCAATCATGTTCTTTAGAAAGGTAAATTTCAAAGTACTTTGTTACAACTATAAGTGTGTCGAAGTCCAAACAAGCATGAACGTAGCAAAAGTAACCAGACAACATAATTATAGACGAACATACATGTTAGATAGTGGTTCAGAGTTCTATCCCCGTGGGCAATAGACGTGAGGTTATGTATATGAATTTTAGAGCCTAAGTAATGCGAAGATATTAAAGTTGTCCCTTCTTTATACGAGTGTATAACTATCCATCATAAAACTATTTGGGAGTTTCCATGTAGGCATAGCTACGAGTCTGAAAGCTGCTAAGCCGCTCCTGCTATTAAAATAGTTTTATTGCAGTCCCGATGGCCTTAAATGTTGTTAAGCTTCACTTATAACTTTATTTATTCGCTTAACTAAGATGAGTTTCATAAATGAGTTTAGTGGCAGTAAAGCCGATACATACGATCCCTGGGTACAATTATTATGATGTTACATTCTTTTAGAAAACCCAATACAAATTATGGTCAGTAGATCGTTATCATCGCTAACCATAAATATAACTAAGTGCAAATTGCGACTTAAAGACAAATCTTTATTGTCCACTAAAATACAATGATTGTTTTGAAGAGTCCAGAGTGCAAAGCGCTCGTTGCCACGTACTTCACTTGATTAGTATTTGCAAATGAGACCAGAATCACCACGGAACTATTTCAAGATTAACCTTCATTAGATTTTACATAACTTATTGGATGAAAGTTCATGAAAACCTTAAAAAAAGGAATCGACTTCAAAAACAAATACAAAAAATCTTAAAATAACCTTTCTTTCGAAAGTCGGTGACTTTGTTTTTTATTTCATTGATTATTGCCACCGACCTCCGAAAGAATAGTTATTTTATACTTTTTTGTGTTTGTTTTTGAAATCGGTTCCTTTTTTTTTTTAAATACGTTTTCATTTTACCATTTTTAGTTCAGATATTAAAAAAAAATCTTCGTATAATCGGTGTCTTTGAAAATCTACAATCCAAGTAAGCAACAAAAACAGATCTATGCGGGTAACATCACGAGATATCCATTATACTCGTAGTTATATACTAAAACTTTCTCCAGAATGTAACGAACACTTTGCTGAAAACCGCATCAAAAGGTTTGGCTGAACAGATTTTGATGCAGTTTTCAGAAAATTTTTCATTACATTCTGGAGAAAGTCGCAAGATAAATGCGGACAAACATACAATCGACTTTGAAAATCTTAAATCCAAGTAAGCAATAAATTCCGTCTCAAAACCTACTGAACTGATTTTGATGAAACTTGCAGTTGTCCCTATATGTGAACGAAAACGTAAAAACATATATACATATACTTTAGAAATTTGGCACATTTGTTCAGACGCTGATATAAACTAACATATACGAAAACTGGACAGTTCTGGAAATATTACATACTTACGGGTCGAATTGATAACCTCCTTTTTTTAAGTCGGTTTAAAAAGATGGCGAACTAACGGATGACACAGCCGCCTCAAATTTCAGATAGTGATAAATAAAGTGCAGATATGATCCGGATGATGAAGCCGGAATCAATGGCGCACGTGGTGTCCTCCGGCTTAAATCTAGTGAGTAACGACCGGTCGCCGGCCGGCGGTCGGCGTGCCGGCAGGACCTGTGCCGTCTTTACGAGCCGCGCTCAGCCGCTCACGGCGGTCATTACTGTCCGTGATGGACGTCCGGCAGCGCTGGCCGACCTCCAACCAGCACCGCTGCCAACCTATCATACTGCTTAATACTAAATTTTCAGTATTGTTATGGTGTTGGCTAATATTTCGTGAATACAAAGGAAAAATAAAATACAAAATGGTAAACTTTGAAAATCTTAAAATCGTAGGAAATCGTAGGAGTATAAATTAGAGACGTGCCACATATTTGCATTTGCAATTGTCGGTCACTTGTCAGCCAAAAGCAAAGACTAGTCAGCTGTGAAACTAAAACCTTGTCTGTGTCAATTGTTTTAGCTACTTATTTATTGAACAATCTCTTCGCCAGCTCTACTTCGTATCATGCCTCAAGCACCATGTATCAATACTCAAACTTTATATAAAACTCCCCGGTGCCCCAGCAGCGCTGACAGTGCTGTTCTCTACAGCGCACGTTAGACGATAGGCGCTGGACCGCTGAGCGCTGCAGGGTATTCATTATCCGGTGATCATGTGCGGGGATGTGCTCCCAACTTGGATTGGCTGTTAGTGGGCCAAAGCTTTAAAACTTTAACTGAGGGGTATTTGGGAGGAAATACTTGCGATATTGTCGAAATTGAGAACCTAGTTGAGTTGTTTATGAACACTTTCTAATCACTATGCTGCTGACATGAGATGTTGTGAGTGGAGGAATGTGAGTGGAGGCAGTTGCATTGTGTCCCTGGAGTTTCTTGTACATTATTTTTCATACACCTTGAGGGACACACTGCTGTCTTTTAATTATTTTCATTGTTATCATTTCAGACTATTGAATTCTACTGCTGGACATTGGCATTCGCCATGAGCGTCACAGAGCACAATCTATCCAGATTTTCACTGCTAGCCAACTTTCTGTCGGAGGACGTCCCTCACTACGTGAGACTACGCGCGGTCTACATTCGAGAATTTCTCTACTCCACTTCTCGTCGGTTCTGAGACAGACGTTTTTCTTTTTGATAGTTATTAATTTTAATGATACCTATAAAAATTTAAATGCATGCACCGAGGTCCACCCGTTACATTTTAAAGTAGCATCAATGAATGTATATTATTTTGCTATACTATTATTGAAATACGAACAATAAAAATAGCTTCAAAATATCAGCATTAAAATACCAGCTAAAGTTTTTTAAAGAAAATTAATTCCGTAGAGCATCGCGGGGCATTCCGGGCGAACTATCGAAGTTCCCGATTCTTTTGCTCGCAGTTGCGAACTTGTCCGGGGCTTAGGGCTCTATTGGCTGCGCCCATACACCAGAGTGGCCGGATTAGCGGCATCGGCGCCAATTAACAGCCGCCACTGACCTACTTCAGGCAAAGTTTGTTTTAAGAAAAAGTGATTTATTTAGATCCAGGTGGACGATATTGCAGTGGATTTGTGGAGAGGAGTTACGCTTTGTTCACAAACTCAGGTCAAGCGACTTACGATAAACTCGCGCGTGTGTTACTTACTTTCTTGACAAAGTAGTTGCTCCGCAAATCACGTCATGGTGACTTACGTCGAGTATAAAAAAAACAAACGTTGCCCCACACTAGGAATCCTCTTATCATGGGTGCATTTACAACTCTCATACACAATAATTGCTGCACTGCATGCATTTTGATTATGCCTCATTTTGTTTTCAAGTTAGTACGTAAATTTTCTTTGTTTATTCTAAAATACCTTATTTTTGTGCGCAGATTTTTACCCCAAATCCGATATCTTTATGTCACGCATGAGTCGAGTAATGTAATGGCATGGAAGTTAAATCCAGTGTTTAGATTTGTTAGTCCGTGAAAAAAGAGATTACTACGACCTACATAAACTCTTTATGTTCACGAATGTATGAACCTAGGTAGGCGATATAATGGATGATAGCGAACAGCATTCAATGTTTAATGTTTTCCGTTGATCGGAACGTTGCGAATAATAATTGTAGATTTGATAGCAACTTTGATCAAGAAAACAAATGGCATGTTCAGAAATCATGACAAATTACTAGTTACCTATCTGGTTATATGTATAATACCAACACAATAACATTGACACAACCGCCATTGATGCGCATACGAGCATGTCTGTGTAAGCCTGCAGTAATCCGATAATGCGGGCGGCGTCGGGAGTTACAGCTAGCAATTAGTGGGCAGTGATCCGCGCGGAATGAGCTCCCTATCTGGGGCATATGGACCATGGTGTGAGGACCAGGCTAATTAGCTAAAGACCAATCATTTAACCTGATTAGATCTTTTGTTTTATGTAATAACGTCTAAAATCGCCGCTTCTAGGAACCAATAGATCGAGCCCTATAGCCTGGTTTTCAATTGAGGCCAATTTGGAATCTATGTATAATAGTTTTGTGCCTAGTCCGGTTCGAATTCCGTAGAACTATTATGGTTCATACTTGCTCTAAAATATCGAAATTTAACTGAAATTAAGCTTATTATCAAAACGGAGAGTTGTTCTGAAAGACAACATAATTACATAGTTCTACTTCACATATATTTCAATATGACTGAAATAATCATTTCTCTTAAAGGAACTTTCCTTTGTATGTGAAATGTACTTGTGAATCTTGAGTACGTATACATAATAATGTGCCTAATTAAAATGTAGTACCGTATAAACCGTGTAACAATAACTTTTTAAAGGAGTAACCATGTAGTTTAGTTTTTTCTCCTCGACGTTTTATAACTGCCCATTGAGGCCAATGTAAAATAAAACATTTTGATTTTGATTATACAACTAAAAATGGAAAAGCCTTGGCTCCATACTGTGACGATAATAATTAAGTTAGAAAAAAAATATATCTTTATTACATTTCACAAAAAAAAGCTCGTAAGGTTATACAAGCACTACGAAAAATCGTAGAGATTTTTATATAGCGAAATTAAATCGCACACTAGTACATACTAGTTCGTGAAGTAACAAATGATTTGTTTTTGCAGTGCGTGGATTGTAGTACAACATACTAAGCTCCGCAGGTATCCGAAGTACGTATTGATACAGTCATCTGTTTCTCCAAGTTAACAGTTTCACTATGAATGTCACTTTATCACGTCGCAGTAAGCCTTTTCGAAGTTCATAATACCGTAACTAGTCTTTTGTGCGCCCATTCCGAGCTTCTTCAACTGCGCCCTGGTGTGGCCTATTGTGGTCCTGGACTGGCGCTCTGTCCCTAGGCACCGTTTGCACATCCTGTTTCGCCACTGGACCATATTAAGTAAAATACCACTGACCGTTATCCTCTTGAGTTGCCGCTTGCCCTTGTACCAAGTGATGACGGCGGGAGGTCTGCTGCCTGCCGACTCGCAGGCCACCTCGTACCTCCTCTCGGCCGTGAGGACTCCGCCCTCACCGGTCTCTGCAGGCTTCTTTATTTCCACCGTTAGAGGTCTCACTGTGGAAGACAGGGTTAAATTAGTCAGCTGCATATATCTAAAACTGGCTTCTTTTTCCTATAATAATAAGAATCACAATATTCATTTAAATGTTGGGTAAATAATTTCAATATATTCTTGACTCTATGTTATACTTAATGCGAGACAAAAATCTTTACTGTATATAATACCCGGCATAACAAACCGCACTGGGCCCGCGTGGTCGATAATGGCCCACTCCAACTCACAGAGAGGAGGCCTGTGTTCTAGCAGTGGGTACATTATAGGCTGATGATGATGACAATCTAAAGAGTCGCCTTTTAAGTTATTCCTGGAATGTCGTCATGAAACTAGAAAGTAAAGGGCTAATTAAGGAACACCGTGGATTTAAGTCCACCAACTTCCAAGGCGAATGAATTCAATGGACTCATTTGATGATTTTGCCACGCTAGAAAAGAAGAAGGAATAACTTACAGAACATATCCAAAACTAGTGACAGCTCCTTGGGCGGTACGAGATGTGAGTTGGTGGCCTGGCAGGTGAAGACGGCGGCGTAGTCGGCGCGGCGGATGGCAGGCCACAGTAGTCGGTTCTCGATGACGTCACCTGTGTTGTGCTCGTACTCCTCGTCCACCAGCACGCCGTTCACCAGCCAGCGGACTGAAGGTTCAGGACGACCTGCGGGGAAGGAGACGGGATGTATACTGGTTTGTACTAGGTGTTGGAATGAAGACTGGGCAGAGGATGTGGGAAAACATCTGACAAGAAAACAGTTGATTTCATTAAAGAGACTGAAAGAAACTGTATAATAGCCATTACACATTACCACCAAAACAGGAATGATTTTCAAGGATTTATTAATTTGTTAATTAGCTTTGGGTGGTTGCAAGTTTGTTTCTAAATCTTAGCAAAGGAACAAATATATTACGGACTGGCTACAGCCAGAGAACATTTATTTGATTGTCCTCATCTGCTTTACTGAAACTTGTATTCTAAAGAAACTAAAAATGCTGCGACGTGATATTAAAACTTTTCGTGCAATTGTAAGAGACTATCAATTTCCTAAAAAGTTTTAAAAAGTGCATTACAGTATTTACTTCCTACTTCTTTTTGTGAACTTTTGCCTTTGCTTTTAGTCTATGACATAATATGAAATATTTTATCGATGATAGTAACGTTTTGGATCCGGAAAGAATACCACATCGTGTAAAAGCTAAGGAAAGGGTTCCAAGTACAAATCATTTCTTCCAATCCGCAACTACAAACAGGGCTTTGTGCTTTAAATAAAACGAAACATCTTAGAGGCACTCGTTTTATGAAATGCAAACATAACGATAACAGTACGTCAAACGCAATTTCCAATGCTTTCATTGGTCCTCCGATACGTAAATAAATTTCAGTGAAGTCATTCTATTTCAGCGCAGCGGTCCTTTGTCCTTTGTTTGCCTGTTTATTTGTGGAGTGTGTGCGCTTTTGTTCAGCCCCGGACACCGTTCCACTATCCAAGGATCCACTTTGGCCAAATTGAATTAGTTCAAGTTTCGAGTACTGTACGAAGATCTAATTCGAAATGTCAATGGATTTAATCTGGATTTGTGTACTAAATACACGTTTGATACTCAGTTTCAACATACTGTGTGTGTTTGGGAGTAGCTTGTTGCAGCGTGTTGCTGACGCGGGATTGGTTTTGATGAATTATGTAGCGTGCGTCTAGAGGAGCTTTTTACACGTAAGAACCGAGGTGAGCAAATGATCGTTCCCTGAATCTCATACCATGTGATCGTACTGAGCTGAGCTCAACGATGCAGTGGCGAAGGATATCGCCAAATCCTCCTCTAGTGCAGACGCCCTCACTAACAAACTTTTCCCCGCACTGTCTGCACTAAGTTGATCCAGTTTTCAATTCACCTTTTCATAATTGCGGAACGGGGTCAGGAGGGCTATTGTGCCGTCGGCCTAATTTATTGCGAGCTCTGAAGCTCCGGCGGTACGTTTTCTAAATCAGAAGTCGTAGGGTGAGAGCTTCCGGTCGGCTTATTGTTTCGCTTGTTTTTCCCTTTGATAAACAACGACGGCGCTTCTTTGTATTGGATTTCGGTGTTTGCTGTACAAACGGAGCGCTCGCCGCCGTCCGTCAAGATTTATTAATTTGTTAAAGTCGCAGCACGAGGCGCGCCTCGGTCGGCACTCACAATATTGTTTTTCAATCTCGGGCTGCCGGTCTAGACTTTAATATTAATGTTATTACGACGAAACAACATTAAGTCAATAAAAGTTACAAAAGCTGTGTACATTACATTGTAATAAACATTATTAGTATTCACCCTCTCTAAGTGTCGCAATTGATTGTGTTGACGGAAGGTGTTCGTAACTCGGCACATTACACCCCGCCAGAGCAACAGGCTCTCCGATAAAAACACTCGCCATGAGAGCACAAGCCGCTCCGGCCGCTCCGGTCGCTCCGGTCGCTCCGCTCCCTCGCGGAGCAGTCTGAGCCTCCGTCATTAGAAAGGCATCTGCCTTCACAAGAATTGAATATCTTTTTTCTCCCGTCCGTATTTTCAGGGAATACGCTTCAATCAATTTCTCGATTATGTAAATGTGGTGGCCTTCCGTCAATTCAAATTTCGTTTTGTGACAGTATACAGTAATCTTTTGAAATCCATTTTGATTGAGATTTTAACTTTGTGATTTTTAAATTATCATTAACATATATTTTCCCTTAATTAGCAACGAGAAAATATTTATGAGGCCGTCTTTTATTTTGGAGGAAATTATCTGGGATAGCAAGAAAATAAGGCGCCGTTTTATTAATTAACTGAACGCGACATTTGGCGCTGTCAACTGTTCAATGTTTAATTTTCGGGGAGTTTTATCTGAAATTCGCTCAAGGAGACTATTTTCAAAGAACGAGATCAATTCATACTGTTTACGTAACATATCGTGTATAATACGGCGCTTTGATCGGTAAGCCTCTTGAGCGCGGCGTCCCACTCGGCGTTGAATGGCGAACGCGTTTGAATCGGCGTAATAACCTCCAAACAATGTATTGATACGGCGTGATACCTACTGTATTCGAGGAATCGTGTTTTGTCGGATAAAAGCGTTTCAGGGTCTGCAGCCAGTCGAAGGCAAGAAAAACATAACATCAAGGTTGGCGCTCGCTCAGTGGGCCACACTGGTTGGTGCTCACGGACGGACGCTCAGTTCATTAACACTGACGTATGTATACGAAGAGGGAAATATGTTCATCGGGGCTGACGTGGTTTTATTATCAGGAGGAGCTTTTCCTGTCGATTTGGGATATGGTAACGATAATTAATTTAAAACATTATTCTGTGATGATAAATATGTATTAGTTTCACGATTAAAATTGGTTATTGAAAGGCACGTGAAGATCCGAGATATATTTTCACGATTCATTTAAATACTCAATAATCCGATAAACATTATTTGAGAAATTGAACTTTATAGTTGTTGCGTTAATCCTTTACGTCACAATACAGGATTTGTTGACTGGCATAGAGGGAAAAGTCAAGACTTTTTCTCTCTACACCGACGGTATGTATTATTATGCCCATCATCATATCCGCTGTAGGATGTCCACTGCTGTACATAGGCCTCCCCATAGATTTCCAATAGCACCGGTTGGAAGCGGCTTGCATCTAGCGTGATCCTGTGACTTTCATTTTAGAGTTCATTATTTGGGGCGAACCCCCCCCGGGTTCGCCTATAATCTTCGCGCCGACGATACTACTGTCCATCCTCTCCCTGTGCTATTTTGAACACGTTCTTTTTTAAAAAAAAATTATGTTTGTGAACATAATAATTAATAGCCATAATGTCGACAACAGAATAACAGAATAATGCAAGTTCATTAAAACAGATCAGGTAAGTTTTCGGTAATTTAGTCGGCTCGTACGACACCTGGTACAAAAAGGGGTACTATTCTATTCTGCCAGTACCCCTTTTAACCCCGGTAACTTTTTATCCTTGTCTTGAATTACGATTTCTTAAAACTCAATCTCAGCCAGTAATCACTGTTTTCTTACTAATTCAGTAAAATATTGTAGAGCAACAGAGATATTTCCGATATACTTTCTTTTCTGTTTTTCCGGGAATAACATAGAATTTACCGTTTGTATTTCTCTATCTGAGGAAATTAGAAAGCTGAAAAATTGTTTTTATATCATAATGAAATATTGTGTTATTATGATTTAATGGAGTATTCTTGGAATATCTTGACTCAGAACTTTTTCATCTGGGTATTATTCCTGACCTATTTATGGGCCAAAGTTTGTTTATTGAAATGAATAAAATATACGATTTCGTGGAAACCTGAAGATTTATTACCAAAAAATGAAAAATGTAATAACCAGATGTTATTAGTGAGTCCTAGAGGTATTTAAATGAGGACTTTTTGGGGAGAATATGTGTTATCATCTTGATCGCCGTCTCCCACATAAACATAATTTGAGTAAGTTACCCAATTTTACTTCCAAATTACTGTGTTAACAACTTCTCAGAATTCATTGATAGTCTTCCTGATTTACTTTTTTCCTTATTTCTTTACTATTCATTTAAAAAGTGAATATAATCACAAGTGTGGTGATATAACATTTAAATATACTACTCACAGAACGCTATGTACTACGAGGCTTACCCCTCGTCCACGCTCATAAACAGTCATGTAAGCACTACCCGGTTGCAAGTACTGCTCACCAGACCTTTATTACGACCCAAAAAACGGGATGGTGATGATTCTTGAGGAAAGCTTCAGTTTAACCATACCCCCCGCAACTAAGGTTAATATAAGGTTAATTATTTTATACGCATTAAAGCTTGCGTCGCGTATCGTGAGGACAGAAACATTTACAACGTTATATATAATCAAAAGTTTTATTACATTATGAAGAATATTATTTTTCCGTCATAAATATAAAACAAATAAGTCTAACGTACAAAAACTTCTGCAACCCACCGCAGCCACTACAGACTTCCAAGTAACAAACTAAGTATAAACAAAGCATGTTTTTCGTGAGTTCTCGCGAACATTTTATAAATCTGAGTAAGAAGCGGGTAGCGCGATAAAAGCGTTCCGATGTACGCTAATCTAGAGGTGGGCAAATACTCGTATCGGGCGCCTCGCAAGACTTCGCTCTCCGCAGTTTTATTTCACTGTATCGATATGAATTGGCGTTAGGGATAGACTCGGGACTTACATATACTTCTGACTTGCTACAGGTAAGAGGAATTGGTGTTTAAGTTATATAATAAACATTTACAAGGTGAAGCGAGAGCAATCTTCATGGATAAACAATTGTTTGCCATGGTCTTGGTTGGCTCTAAAGGACAGTCCAGTTGTAATCGGAGGTTCTATCTTGACTTTTCCAGTTTTTGTGACATAAAGTAAACGGGAATTTTAGTGATAAATTGAAGGAAAAAAGACGGTTTGTCATTTTACCATAATATATGTAATAAACGCAGTAAATATGTACTTCAAGTACGCTATAAATAAAAAGCAGAATTCTCGTGATAAGGTCACAGAAGTCTAAAAGCCCGACAGCCACATAATATTTCTCAGTTATCAGATTGTGAAGATTATATTAGCATTCTCTCTTTGTACCATATTGGTACATATTCAATTGCATTTGATTAGATTCGATAGTAGGAAACCGATCTCAACATAGTTGGAAAGGCTAACTAGAAGTAACATTGTCGTACGGTTAGCTTAGTGACTGAGCAATCGACTGCTGCATTGCGCGTCGAGGGTTCGACTCCATTCGATACTTATCGATCATACAATTATTTGTATGATTTTAGATCAGAAGGGTTTTTTCTGGCTGTTGTGTATGTGAGTTTAAATGTTTGTAGACGCACCCATGACACAGGAGAAATTCCTAAAGAGGAACATGGTTCCTTAAAGTATTCCTTGAATGACATATATATTTGGTTTTAGCTTACTTCTACATAATGGCCGTTGCATATCTACCCTACTTTTTTATGAATTCTTCTTTCTTATTTTTGCTTCACTTAAAAATTACATGATTCTACAAAATTACAATGAAGCATTGACGTAAAAAGCAAGAGTTTACGATCATCGACGTCTATAACTTTCACGTACACTTCACGTTTCCTAATTCTGAGAGAAGCGAATGTAAATTTGAAACACACCTTGAGTGCTCCTCACATATGCCTCGGCATTGTTGAGCTGTGACGTCATAAAAATGGGAAGCGTGTTACTGTTGATGTAACATGAGCCATCGAGCTGCCAGCCACGAGCCACGAGCCACGAGCTTCGAGCTCTCTTGAAGCAACTGCTCTTTTATTCAAGACTCCAGTTGAACATTATCGTAGCCTACAAATGTTATATCCTGAATTATTTTAAGTCTGTTTTGAAATTTATTTGTAAGGTAAAGTGGTCGCTAGAGATTGTATTGTGGTTCAGTTTTTAGCTCGCAGAAATATAATTTCAAAAGGAGTTTTATAATAACAAGAGTTTTCATTTCATTTTCTCTTGTTGTGTTAAGTTTAAATATTGGTTAGTTAGCAACAAGCCTTTTGAAAATTCTATAAAAACAACTTTACTAATGAACAGTTTCAGAAGTGATTATTTTATT
The DNA here is from genome assembly GCA_943136025.2 of Agrotis puta. Lineage (NCBI taxonomy): Eukaryota > Metazoa > Arthropoda > Insecta > Lepidoptera > Noctuidae > Agrotis > Agrotis puta. The sequence continues at coordinate 314,910 of OW964170.2, forward strand.
TGTCTAAACTGGCTTTCAAATTATTGTGCACATTATTTTCAGGCAGCCAGTTAAGTTCTGCATAATCATTGTCTGGGTAACTGCTAAAAATCAGCGCTGTATTGTTGCTCCACTAAAGTTATTATTATGTTTATATTTATGCACTATTTAATTTCATATGCTTTGCCTTTTCCCAAATATGTTGAGACTAACCGGATGCAACTAAATACTATTATTTTACATGTAGCGACAACCTATCTGTCCTCCAGAAGCTATCACTGGCTACTTAATTACTGGGTGTTACTCCGTAGTCCACTCGCTCACACTTAACCAGTCTTACGACACGGTTGTATGCACTGTTCGATATAACATTAAACTTTTTATTTAAATCCAGTTACATATATCGTTTTTCTACGAAACGACCTTTACCGATATTTGGTAAAAAAACTTAGACAGCCCAAAGTCGCAGCATACCAAGTGCACCCCTTCGTACACATCGCGACGCTAAACTCCGTTACCTTACGACTTTGGTATCCAGGCGACTATCGCAATACAAATTCATAAAAGTTTGTACACAGACACGCGGATACGATTGGATACCAAAGTCGCAAGGTATCGGAGTTTGCATTGCGTTGTGTACGAAAGGCCTTAGACGTACCGTCACATCAGTATCACATAACCGCGGGATGTTTACAACAATCGGCGAGACGCGGTCATAGCGGCGCGGCCATTACCAGACAATACAGTTATTGTGCCTGCCTGCCGCTCGTAAAGCGACGTCGTAACGCATTGTGTTACAGATATTATGTTCAATGTAAATGATACAAGCGGTACAGATATTATTATACTCCCGGTTACCAAATATTTTTAGGAATTTCTTCTCCATGGGAAATACGAACTGTTTACCTAAGTCAGCTATGGCAGGGAATTCTATCAGCTGTGGGAAAAGTATTTTCAAAATCCTTTTTACGTTTATTGCACTAGCTGTTCCCCGTGGTTTCACGTTGCTCGGCCCATTGATCGTAGCGTGATGTTTCGTAGTCTTCCTCGTTAAATCGATAATCTACCAATATTTTTTTTTGAATAAAATACTTTAAATACTGATGAGAACTATAGCTATCTTTTCATCGTTTAAAATGTAGTAAGTAACTATGTTTTTTCACTCATTATAAAAAGTAAGTAACTTTTAAATAAAATACGCATGAATTCGACTACGGTAAATATTTTTATCTACTATCATGCTATTAATCCTCTATAAAAGAACCTATAACAATTAGCTTATTGCCAACATTAAAACACTCAATGATATAATGATCATTATATCATCCAAACGCGTGTTATAATGATTTTCAAAAAAAGAACATTCTCATGCAATGACATTTTCACCACCAGATCGCTAAAATTTTGAAAAAAGAACAACTCGTCTTATCGTGTTATATCCCACCATTTTTTCACTCGAATATGGTATGCGAATATGGTATGTTATGAGAATCTTTTATAGAGGATTCACAGCATGATTGTAGATAAAGTCTTGTATGCAACCGTTATAATTAGGTATTAAACACTCATGTGATACTATTATCACACTCGGCTACGCCTCGTGTGATAAACCCACATTCGTGTTTTAATACCCCTGATTATACAACAGTTGCATAAATAACTATTATACAATAATGCCTAAAATAACTGACTTACAACTCTCTCGTTATTTGTTCGAGGTGTATCGCGGTATTGTAAGCTCTGTGTGTTCACGTCCTTAGTATACTACATTCAATATTTACTCAATAGCGCCCACAGTCCCACACCGAGTGCGTCATATTGATTACGTGTTTGTCTCACCGCAACCCATTGTTCTCAATTGATTCTCATATCCAATACAATCCCATAACTAATTGCTAGTTGGGTCTCAAGTCCCAGAACAAAACAAAAAACTAAGTAAGAGCAGTAAACGATATTCTAATTGAAATAACCAGATGTATAGCAACAAACCGCTGAAACAATCCGATACAGCAGGAACACGACCACCTGCTCCTCAACAATTTATTAGGAATTCATCACGGCAGCTCCTGGAATCGGATACATTAATTCATCAGACTAATCCATTGTGCGCGGATCATAATTTATTAGATCTGAGTAAATTTGCGAGATGGAAGTGATTGAAACTGCCGCTGGTGGGCCGCACGAAGTAACCTTGTGTTTGGATTAATTAAGACAATAAACAATGCCAGATGTATAAGGATACAGAATTCGTTCCTTAGTGGATTCATTTGCGAGCAGCTCCTTGAATTTGTAATGGTTTTGTAAATTATGTCAGTAATAAAGTTTAGACGTGTAACTAACTTTAAGACGGTGACTACTAGATTAGATAACATAGCAGATAAAACCCGAAGTGGTCGATAAAGTTGTTCAGTAAGTACCCCATTTTGCGAACATAAATATTCCATAAATTACCTCGTTGAACTAGTGACCGCCCAGGGTTCTGCATGTGATCTTAATTCTCCAGATCAAGCTAAGTGCTATAAGGTTTTACAATGCAAATGGAGACTCCCTTTTTTATACCATAAAGGCGACAAACTAGCGTACAGGCCACCAGATGAAAAGCCGTCACCGTCACCGCCTGCGCTTTGCTGACCCCTCCAGAAATATTTTCACGTCCTTTTTGAAGAGTCCCGTGATGCAGTTTGTTGGAGAAATCTCGGAAGGAAGTTCATTCCACAGCCTGATCGTTCTCGGGAGAAAAAACCTGTGAAACCGGGATGTTCGCGACCACTCTTCTCTGGCTGCTATAAATGATGACCCTTTTCAATCGATATCAAAGCCTCACGACAACTGAACCAGGCATAAATTCCATCATTAAGTAACAAGTGCAAGTCTTACCTCCGAGCACTCTGCAGGTAAGCAGCACATCGTCTCCCTCCTCGTGGGGCCCGAGGGTCGTGGTGTTGATGACCCGCCCCCAGCGGTCCACCACCACCGGCTTCTCTGGAGGAACTGCAACAAAAGCCATGTATGGAGCAACCTGTATGTAGTAGAGGAACTTACACGAGTCCATTTCAATAGATGGAACGATTTATTTGTGTACGAGTAGTTATTGTGATTTGGAGTCCCGAAAAAACCAACAGTATATTCTTGGTCCTTATCCCTACACAGAACTTGTTTACTAAGGATCAGCGGCAGCAATCTTTCGTCTTTTTAGAGCGATAGATACCTACTAAAAAGAACTCCGTGTAAGTAAACAAAAGTAATTTATTTAAAACACACAATAAACATCACCTACCGCGACCGATACACCGTTTACTTCGAAACAGGACGTTACTTTGATTCCCGGTTGATCAATAAAAACGCTTGAGGTCAGTATTCCTGTGGGAAACTAATCTTGTCTGTTACCCTGCCCCTGTGCCCCCTTGCCTCGTGCCCCGGTGCCACAATCTACGCTTAAGCCCCTCTAAGGAGGGTTTATTCAAGTCTCACGCCACTCACGCCTCTCACGCCACTCACGCCGCCACACGCCGCCAACTTCACTTAGGATTACATAAAAACGACTTTCACTTAAGCACACATAAACAATTTAAGCTTCGGTGCGAAAAAGTTGTGTCAAGTAATTTGTAACGTTTACCTTTTTACGTAAATTTCGTAATTTTTTGGTACATTTTTAGAGTAAGCCACCTCTTATCCTCCTCTCAAGATATTGAGGGTTGTCGAGGTACGATTTTTAGGTTAAAAAAGTAGGTTTAATTTATGCCACAGGCATGGTTCAAATAAAAGGAAAGCATTATGATATAATAGGTGTTTCTGTTACTATTACAAATTGCTTTAACTTCATATTTCATTCTCGTTTAACAAGATAAATAATGTTAAAAATAAATTGTTTGTGAAAACATGTAATTATCCATATTTTTTTATTATCGAAACTATTATGTCTGCCTAGCTGTAAAATAAAAATATTATAAAATTACTATGAACAAATATTGGTCAACAACCTTCAATTGAAAAAAACCCAACATGGCAGAAAACTCCTATGTTACGAACTAATAACAACAACAAGAGAAAAAGACTCTCTGATTCACCTCCACAAGCGACAACCAGCAATAGTTTTGATATTCTGCCTCTGGATGACGCAGATAATATTGTGTCTATTCCTAGAGAAAATAAACCTCCACCCCTGTTGCTCTATGGAATACAAGATGTCAATAAATTAACTGAAACTATTGAAACAGTGCTGAAAAAAACTGATTATGTCTTTAAAATTGTTAACAAAAACCAGCTAAGAGTAACATGCAGCACAACATCAGCTTATAAAGCACTTATGTCTCTAGTACGGGAAAAGGGCCTAATAGGTCATACTTTTACCAGAAAAGAAGATAAATGCTACAGAATCGTCATAAAAAATTTGCATCATACTACACCTCTCGAAGCGATTGTCGAAGAGATAGAAAAAACTGGAAACAAAATAAGAGGTCAAATCATCAACGCAAAATACGGTCCAGAGCGCCTGCCCACTTCAACCTTTTTTGTAAATCTTGAACCAAATGAGAAAAACAAAGAAGCTAAGAAGATACGCTATATTTACAACACGTCAGTTGCTATTGAAGATCCAATAAAGAGAACCACCATTGTTCAGTGTACCAGATGCCAGCAATATGGTCACACAAAGAACAACTGTCTAAGACCCTACAGATGTGTGAAGTGCGCTGAAGCACACAAAACATCCGACTGCCTAAAGAAAGACCGGACCACACCTGCTAAATGTGCTTTGTGTCTTGGAAGCCACCCTGCCAACTACAAGGGTTGTCAGGTATATGTGGAAATCGCCAAAAGGAAAACTAAGAATAAGCCCTATATAGTAAAATCTATTAGCCCCGCACCGGGTCGATCGACACCGCAAATACCACTACTGGAACTAAACAGCGACACCAAAGTCGTACCGCAATCTAAACTACAGATTATCACTGATCAGGAACAGAGGCAGCTCCAGCAAGAACGAACACAACCCACAACAGAACAGAGCCTGCACCGTCAACGGTCTGCTGCTCAAATGACACACAAGCCAATGAGTTTACAAATCTCATATGCCGAAAAAGCTAAAGTCGAACCAACCTCAACAAGCAATGGAGATGAAAAAATTCCATTTTCCATTCAAGAAATTATGATCAAACAAAGTGAAAAAATAGAAATTCTCCTACTACAGATAAGCTCCCTCATAGGGCTTATAACAAATCTCATGGCTAAACTCCCATGATGGGTTCACTCAGGGTGGGAGCATGGAACATAAATGGACTCGCTCCCAACAAGCGAGAACTAGAAACTCTAATAAAGTCACACAACCTAGACATCGTTCTTATATCAGAGACACATTTTACACTACGAAGCTCCATAACAGTTCCCGACTTTAATATATACAGCACAAACCATCCAGACGGCACATCACACGCCGGTTCAGCCATTCTTATTAAAAAAACAATCAAACACCATCCTCTACCAGGCTATCGGTCGGAGCAGATACAAGCTGCAACCGTGGCCGTCGAAGATAATAAGGCAGGCTACTTTAACATATCTTCTGTATACTGTCCACCCAAGCACAAGATTAGTGAGACCATGTTCACACAGTACTTCTCAACCTTGGGCTGTCGTTTCATAGCAGGGGGAGACTGGAATGCAAAGCATACTCAATGGGGATCGAGGTTGGTCACAACCCGCGGAAGAGAACTCAAAAAGACAATTGACAGTGCAAACCTTATCACATTGTCAACAAAAGAACCAACACATTGGCCAACAGACCCGAATAAGAGACCAGATATAATAGACTTCTTTATTGTTCGTGGAATGTCCCGACATTATTTTTCCACCGAGTCGTGTCTGGATGGATCTTCCAACCATACGCCAGTAATTATGACCGTCAGCACCACCGTGATCCACCTCAATAAACCAACCTCACTCTATAACAATAGAACTGACTGGAATGACTTTAGAAACTACCTAGAAAAAAATATAAACTTAAAGATAAGGCTCAAAACAGAAACCGAAATTGAAGAAGCTACTGAATATTTTACAAAGTTAATTCAAGAGGCTTGCTGGAAGTGTACACCCGAAAGTGACAAAAAACCCAAAACAACAAATTTGCCTAAGGAACTGAAAGCTATGATACTGGAAAAAAGGAGACTTCGTCGTGTATGGCATACAAGCAGGCACTCGGATGACAAGAAAAACTATAATAAAATGACTAAAGTGCTCAAATTGGCACTCAAAGAAGCAGAAGACCTCACCATGGAAGCACAACTAGAAAACCTAACAGCAACGTCAACAACAAACTATTCCCTTTGGAAATATACAGCAAAATATGACCAACCCCAAGAAGTAAAACCACCATTAAAATTGAACAACAATCAATGGGCAAGAACAAGTAAGGAAAAAGCAAACGCATTTGCTAAACACCTGGCTGCTGTATTTATGCCAAACGAACCGAGAGACCAGACTAGTGACACGGATATAGACGACACACTAAACCAAGACTTCCAAATGGAACTGCCACCTATACCAGTAACACCTCAGAAAGTAAAACCACAGATTAAAAGACTCAAGGATAAGAAAGCACCAGGGTACGATCTGATAACAAAGAAAGTGTTAATTGAATTGCCTAGAAAAGCTATTGTTTTTTTGACAGTGCTCTTTAATGCGATTCTAAGAGTGGGCTATTTCCCTTCTCAGTGGAAAATTTCACAAATTAAAATGGTGCACAAACATGGAAAACAAGAGAATGACATTACTTCGTACAGACCAATTAGCCTACTGCCCATTAGCTCTAAATTGCTGGAAAAGCTCATTCTGCATCGGCTTAAACCACTGCTAGCACAAAAAAAAGTGATACCCGATCATCAGTTTGGATTCCGAGAGAGGCATTCCACTATAGAGCAGGTACATAGAGTTTGTAACAAAATAAGACTGGCTCTTGAACTAGGAGAATATTGTGCTTCTGCTTTCTTAGATGTACAGCAAGCATTCGATCGGGTATGGCATAGGGGTCTTCTCTCCAAAATTAAAAACAATCTGCCTCACAGCTATTACAGAATTCTTGAGTCCTATCTAACGGATCGCCTGTTTCAAGTTAGAGAAGGGAATGACTACTCCGAGTTCCATGAAATAAGAGCAGGAGTACCACAAGGCTCTGTTCTGGGCCCTGTTCTCTACACTATCTTTACAGCGGATATACCACGCATCCCAAATGTTACAATTGCCACTTTTGCTGATGACTCAGCCATTATAACCAGCAATAAAGATCCAAAAGAAGCTTCTAAAAAGCTACAAGAGGCATTAAACCTAATAGATGAGTGGCTTGGAAAATGGAGAATTACGGCAAGCGCATCCAAATCTGCACAAGTGACATTCACACTCAGAAAAGGCGACTGCCCTGCAGTTAAATTGGGTAGCAATTACTTGCCTCACAAGGATGCTGTGAAGTACCTGGGTATGCATTTGGACAGGCGTCTAACCTGGAAAACCCACATCAAAGCAAAAAGAGACCAAGCTAACTTCACATTTAGGAACCTGTACTGGTTGCTGGGAAGAAAGTCTAAGCTCTCAATCGCCAATAAATTGCTTGTTTACAAAGCCGTGATAAAGCCAATATGGACATATGGCATACAGCTATGGGGTAGTGCCTCGAACTCAAACATCAACATCGTTCAACGCTTACAAAATACAATTCTGAAATCAATCTCGAACGCCCCATGGTTCATCACCAATGCAGAGATCCACGAGCAATTAAAAGTGAACACAGTCAAAGAGACCACGCTACTGACAGAAAAAGCATACAAAAGCAGACTCAAAAATCACCCAAATCAGTTAGCCACAGACTTGCTACAGCCCAGTAACATCAAGCGCCTCAAAAGGCACCACATACTTGAGCTCAAATAAATAATCAGTTTTGCTGTGCTCGCTGGAGTGCTGCATTAATCACGCCCAGATACAAACAGTACATTTGTTCATAGCCGAAAGGCTGATTGCAGATTAATAAAATACAAAAAAAAAAAAAAAAAAAATATTGGTGATTCTTGAAGGTTGTGAATAAAATAGTCCGTAGATGTCATTAATGAACTTCGTTCTAACATTAAGTCACAAATATTTCTGCAGAACAAAACTTTCTCAACAAACACTTTACGCCAAACCAAAAGCATTCTAATCTAGAGGGACATAAAAATAAAAACTTATTCAATCAATCATAAAACGACTTATTCAAGTATCCTCAAGTATTAAAAAGTACCCTGGACGTTTGCCCTCTCCGTCAACAAAACAGTCAACACGGGAATCGCATTCACTCGCCCGCCCAGGCGCGGCGGCGCGCAGCTCAAACAGGACAACATAAATCCTCTAATTGCATTAATGTTAGCGAAGATATTTTTATTTTCACTTACACAATTTTAGTTTTGGACTTGTTATAGTTTTAACGTTCCCGGAAAATTCTACACTTCTATTTTATTCATCAAATTAGAAAATATTTGTGCATCAACGAAATAAATGTGTTAAAATATGGTTCTAATTAAAATAACTATTGATCATTAAAATGCTGACATAATTTTCTTGCGGCAACTAGAGTTCATTATAAAATGAACCAATCACCCTATTAATTAACATTACGTACACGTTACATTATACATCTAACTGCGTAAATTAATTAAATCAAACGTAAAACAATATCGGACAAGAGCCGCCGGAACCAATAGCAATTAATCAGTTCAATACAACGCAGGTGATCGCTAACAGCTCCGTCCGATTAGCATCGGCCTACCCGCCGCCCGGCTACCACACTATCGCGCCGCTAAAGCCTTTTATCGAACGCCATAAGGTTCAAAGTCATCCAACTGGAACGCACCAAAAGGCGTGCCCATTCCGCCACGCTGGTGGGCTATTTCGGTCGGCGCCGTTTAAAGCATCAAAGCCCAATTGGGTTTTACATTCGACACAGCGGGCTCGTCCAATCTAACTTTAGCCTCTAATACTGGACCAAACGCTTGACTCTGGTCAGTGAAAACCGTTGCCAGTTTTAAAGCGCTTTTTATTCCAATCCCCGATTCTGAACAAAATATGTCCTTTAGCGATCAGTTTGACAGATACAAGCTATTCATTAAATCCTCTAACAGAAATTGCTCTTTCAGATTTAGGTTTATTTTATCAAACGAGCTTTCATTGTGAACAGATTAAAGGAGGCGTTAAGAGGAAAAGCGATCAACCCGTTAAGTGCGCGAGTCGCAAATTAAAACGATAAGGAATGGAAATGTTTGAAATCAATTTAAAGTGATAACGAAGAGTGACATAATCTGCATTGAAATTCGTTCGACAGTGTTCAAAAACGACAGAGGCTAATAGAAAGACAACAGTCTGTAATCAGATCTCGACCCTCGGGATCGCAAGCGACCGGCGGCTCAGAGCAAAGTGATTTAAAGTTTAAAACTCAATTGTGAGACAATCGCGTTCAATAACGAATGTAACACGTTCCGGCGACGGACGGACAAACAAGCCTGCTAAAGTTGCCGTGAAATGGAACTGCGAGCCATCGATACCGCACTGTGTAGTGTCGCGCTGCATACGGGCTGCGGGCCCGGCCTCCTCGCACGAGCTCCGGACTGCACACGTAACGTGCTGTCAGCCTCCAGATTGTAAAAATTTGTAGGTACAACGTTATACGTAGGTAAACTACCTTTTACAAGTTAGCTGACTGTTTAATTTATTGTTTAATGTTGTATTCACAAACTAACTTAGACGAAGTTTTTACAGAATACAATGAAAATCTTTAATTCTACAGTGAATAGAAAGGGTAGATGAGATTGGTTTTCGATATCGAATAGAATCGGCACTAAACTCGATTGTCGTAATGAGGAACATTGGGACGGCTGGAAGGGACGGATCCAATTAATGCGCACCATATTCGGCACGATTACATACGGTCTCGGGGGAGCACACGAGTCACGCTCATTATATTTAACTTGATCATACGAGTTCATACAGTCATTGCATTTTATTAGCACAGATAGTTTTGTTTCTATTTACTAATATTTACATTTGGTGCTGGAATCCGCCCTAATTGCGTCACACAATCGCTGTGTCGCCGTGGACGAAATGAATATTGTACAACTGTCCAAACGAATTTGTGACTGTATTACAGAATAGGATGTATCGGAATACGGTTGGAAACGTTTTACTGAACAAAAAATGAATGGCTCATTGTGTTGTCCATCCATAAAGATTGTTAAACGTGATTTAAAAGGTTTTCCTATTTTCGGTCTTGCGTCCGTCAAGGACCAAGTCTACCAAGTTTTGAGACAAGGATCAATAAAATGCCAAGAAAACACAAAACAAATCTAGGTCAATACCCTCCAGCTGTAATAACTAGCTTTGTCGGCACTATCTGTTGCCCGCGGACGAGACATCTATCGACTTGTACTACTCGAGCAAATATACAACATATTATTAGTATTTCAGTTTGCTGATATGTCTGTACGGGGCTGGAATTTGATTTGTTGTGAATGTTTTTTATTACTTTGTTGATATTTTCGTTGTTTTTTTTTGTTTTGTGTATACGTCGTAACGGAAATGTATGTATTCTATCATTGTATACAATTGTATACAAATAGAAATATGTGGAATCTAACCAAACCGAACCTCGGAATGCCCAAGAGTTGTTAATACCTTTGAAAGTAGATGTCAGCCTCCTTTTACATGAACATGCAAAATACTTTTGTATACATTTCCTAAATTGCTTCGGAATTGTATACATTTCCTAGGAGTTGTATACAATTCATAAATACTATACTTTTCCGGTAACATATACAAAAAAAAACAGTTACGTCAATGTACCAGGCAAGTGACAGTCTTACGCAAACATTTGCAAAGTGCTAAAAACAAAAGGTTTTCTCCTAACCTTAAAAACTTTAGAATACAATTACGTCATTCCGATTGACCTTTACAATAAACGCTCCTATTGAACATTGCCATAACCAAGCTGTGAACGACCACTAGAATTAAATTCATATCTCCATTAGTTCCCAGAAGCTGATCATTTTCATTTAAAACTAAATAAATGAATTCTTTATCAGTGTAAAGTTGTGCAATACTCGCGACGAACTTGTAAAAGTAGCAAGTTTACTGTCTGAAACTGCCCAAAAGTGTATAAAATCTACATAATTGTTTGTCAAGAGGGCGTTGTAAGATATTTGGGTAAGCTCCGGGCCTGGAGTGTCGTTCAAGAGGGAATCGCCGCTATCTCGATGCGAGGGACAAGCCTCATTCGATTATAATTACGCACTTTAGCGCGCAAAAATTGCTTTCTACTTCAATATTGATACTGAGCCACAGAAATTTTTGGTATTATGCCCTTCAAAATATGAATTGCTCTCCGACCACTTTAAATATATTGATATATTATACTCAATTCAAAATCAGCAAAGATTTTTGCAGGTCTTGATTGTAATTGAACATAGCTGAACGATATAATGAAATATTATATGGAACCGCTACAGCTCACAATAACTATATTAGTCTGTCCAGATTGTGAGTCGCAAAGAACAGGTATTGTTTAGAAGTGGGCTGGGATCAAATTAGAGTAATGTCTCCTTTCGTATGAACCAAACTTTTTGACAAAATTGTTTTTACAATAACAACTTACGCTCTCATAACTTGGATTCTTAAATATTTGTTGTCAAACACATAAAAAGCTACTCGTAAACATGAACTGCGTCAATTGATTATCAAGCATTACTTACAGGAGGTAGTTGAATTTTATAGCTGACATTACCGCACCCTGTATAACGCAGCACGTACCGCGCGAGTTACGACGTGCACGCGTGTATATAAACATGGCTGACATTTTTACACGATCCTCTCACCTTCAGCAAGTGAGCAATCGACGATTAGCATTTACATGGCATTTCATAAGGGCGCTGCTGTTTACCTATCACGAGTCAATTACTCGCACTCTATACACCTGTCTGTAAATAATAGTATTATTAGGTAGATTAGATTCAAAACGTGATGATCTGCTAGACCACCTACAGGTATCACTTAATGCAGATGGTGTTCAGAACTATTTACACCTTCCATAGAGACTTCGAATGACTGTCTCAAAACAGGGTAAAGGATTCTTCTTCCTTCTTAAGGCAGTTAAACGATTTTAGACTGCCTTAATTATTTGTAAGTGCAGGTTTCTTCACGGTTTTGTCTTCCTGCACTAATATTTTTGTTAAAGTCAATTTAATTTCAAAGTCACAATCTCGGGCACGCCGCAATTGTGGCGGTAAGACCCCTCTTAGAGGAGTGGCTGGATAGGCGTCACGGCGTCCTGACCTTCCGCATGACGCAGATCCTCACCGGACATGGAAGTTTTGGGAGGTACCTGTGTCGGATAGCGAGTGAAGAAACGTCTGGGTGTCACCACTGCGAGGATCGCCCATAGGACACGGTGGAGCATACGGTGCAGCGAGTAATAGGCAACTCGCTGTCCGACCATGGACCATGCCCGGGTCGACGGCGCTTTGTGTTCCACACGTCAACAATGACGACTTTCCTCCCTCTAGAGGGCCAAAGCCAAGTAAAGGACTTATGATTTACCGTGACCCCGGTACGTAAAGGGCTATTGAAGGACACCGTAGATTTTAGTCCGTACGAGTCTGACAGTCCCACCCACTCTTCCCTGGACGGGACGACTCATTTGATGATTATTCAACGTAAAAAAGCCACAATCTTATAATGAGAGATCTTTACTAATCACAGTAACATTTTTATACGAGAATAAACTTTGTGTTTCCTAGGTCAGTTCCAACTGTACAGTCGTTGTAGCTCCCACGCAGCTACTATTATCAGCCACCACGTGGGTTTTAAAACCATAACAATACACAGTATTTGCACAAGCCCACGTAGTTGTGGAGGTTTATAGAAAGAAAAGTAAATTAGTTTTATTTATAGTAAAGAACTTTCGATTATTGAGTAGGACGGTTCGATGACGTAAAACTTCGAAATTGAGAACAAAGTTGTGTCATATCATTAACATAACTTACAAACTCCATCAGAGACATTCAAATGTGAAAGAAAAACATTCATCACAAAATGCCGAACTCGAACATTTCATACAGCGAGACTACATCATCGAAATTAACTGTCGCATGTAAAAACAAACACAATGTGCACGCCGATCATACTCACTGATTCTGATCAACTGTATTCGCCGAATTTCAGTAAACATGTTTGCCAACGTTTAAATGAGTAAACTCTCCAACTCGATTGGAAAAGTCGGTGTCACACATCGAAACTGCTGAGTGACGCGCGCTCTAATAGAATTAATAAATCGATTTAATTAACAGCGATGATGAAGCATCCCCGAACACTGTGAACAGTGATTGAACATTCCACAAGTTTGTCGACAATCGATTATTCGGCACGTCTTCGAGTTTGCTGCAAAAAGTTTGGAAGCCGGCTCGATGGCGGAGCGGTACTCGTACTACTCCGGTGCGTACCGACATGTTGAGAAGCCGTGCTCGAGCATTGGCAATTCAAATTATGATGTCTCCAGCAGACTTCACGCTAATTCCGTTGCGTTGACGGTGTGGCTGACAGAAGCTATTAATGTTTGTTTTTGTTTTGCTTTTTTTGCTGTTCTTGTTTATTGTGAAATTCGGAATTATGATGAGATTAAGTTACCACTGCATTTTCATTGTCCTATAATACTTGGAGTCATCACAACATGAATTTATCTTCCCAAATTTTCTATTAGCCATTATCTCATGGCTCACCCCTTTCTAGCCATTTCCTGTTACTAAGTTAAGATCACAATGCGGCACAGAGTAGTTCTCTAGGTCGCAGCAGCACTATTTGTTAGCAGCAAAACAGCTAAGCAGTCGTCAGATCATTAGACTATCAGGGATGCATTACTCACTGGCTGCTGGCAATAAAGCCCGCAGTAAGTCTAGCCCATAAGTCAGACACCTTCCAGGCTTGTTGGGGGCGCCGTACGTCTGGAGAACAATGCGTCCCGCGTAAATTCCCGGCACAGTACCGCTAGTACCGCAGTACCGAACAACAATTAAGCTGCACGGATACGTATGGGCAAACAAGATCGGTAAATTGATGACTACTGATTAATTGTTTGTGTTGATGCGCGTGAGGGATGGCGGCTTCATTAGAGAGGATGTTTACTTGCGGCCTTTTTGGTTTAACTTTTGAAAGTAAGTATTAGAGGACGTTCAGAGAGGAACAATGTTACAGGAAAGGCACGTGTGAGAAATGTACGCGACACGAAATTCCGAACATGGGTTTTTTTCCTATACAAATAATTATTATTAATTCAACTTAAGGGTAAGTACTTGGGGTGCTAAGACAGGAAACCTCCACGAGCGCCCGTGAACTGGAGTTCCCCTTCGGATACGTCCGGGGGGAAGACCACTTTTTCGGGCCGGTGCACCCTGGGATGCGGGCAAAAACTCTTTTAGGCACTGTGTGCCTAAGGGGTCTCTTTGCCCGTATGCGAATAGCCCGTCGGGTGGATGCTCCAACACGTGTCCCTCTGAACAGCAGAGGGCACAGCGGCGGAGCGGGCTTGCGGACGGTGAGTAATGGGTAAGCTCGCCGTCCGACCAAGGCCAGGTCGGTGGCGCGTCGTGTTACACGCGTCACCGATGGGGCCCCTTACGGGGCCAAATGCCTGCTGGGGTCGCGGCTTTTTTCTTAATCCAGGATACCGCGGCCCCGGAACGTAAAGGGCATCCGAAAAAACACGGGTGGATTTTAGTCAGTAAGAGTCTGACAGTCCCTTCCGCCCCGCCCAGGGCGGGAGGACTCATTTGATGATTTTGCCACCCTAAAAAAAAAAAAAAAAAAAAGGGTAAGTACTTAGCATAATTTCATCCTGGTGCTACAACTATCTATCTATCTACTATCTTCAACACAATTCATACTTCTTTACGTTCGTCTTCTCCTATTCTTATACATTTCTTCACACAATTATCCCCAATCACAAATTATAATTATATTTTGCTGACAATCATCTCAGCATTGTTCTATCTCTTAGAAAATATGAAAGTATCCACTGACCTACAACGGTGAGGTTATATCTGAAGCTGGTGGTCTGCGTGTTGCGGAAGTCGACGCGGCAGCGGTAGACGCCCTCGTCGCGGCGCTTCACGTCGCGCACGAGCAGCGCCGCGGGAGGGGGGGAGGTGGAGAAGTGCGCGCGGGGGCCGAACACCTCCGGCGCCGACCAGTGCCGCGCCTCCGACAGGTGCTTGCCGCGGACGTCGAAGCTGCAACAAACATTGGAACAGGTGAGAACATGATCAATAGGCGAAGTGCGATGCCTTACAAATATCTGAAACAATCGTTTTACCAGGCAATATTAAGGCCAGCCAGCGTATATGTCTCCCCATTCCACCTCCTTGGGAAAAGGAGGGACATTTAAGCCCGTAGAATCCAAAAATTTCTGAAATGTAACTACCGAAATATGATACACCCCTGTGTAATCCTTTAGGTATTCCAGGTGTGACGGTATGTTTTTCAGTCATATGTATAAATAACGCTATGATATTATTCTTACCGTTATTTATACAGATGCTTTTGTTTTTTTTTTTAGTTTTTCCTGTGTCTGTTATATAGCCTTCCTCGGTAAATGGAGTATCTAACACCAACAGAATTTTTCGATTCGAAACAATAATTCCTGAGATTAGCGCTTTCAACCAAAACAAACTAGAAACTAGGCTCGTAAAATAGTTTACTACGTACTACGGCGTATCACAGTTAGCTACGGCGTAGCAAGACACGCTACGCCGTAGCTTGACGCGTTAGCTTTAGCGTTGAAAGTAAAACGGTAGCTATTGGTGAGTACCTAGTATCACCAAAAATATAATACACTCAGAATAAAAAAAGCTTAGGATATTTGTGAGAGGTTATTTTGCAGATAAAAGAACCAGGTACTGTGCCCTTTGTTGTTATTGAACATGGATTTATTTGTGAAAATGTTAAATTATTCAGTTGTTTTGATTCCTTTTAAGAGGTTTACGGATCCATATTTTGTTTTGCTAAATAACGCTTAGAAACCGTTTTATTTAAATGTCTTAAGTCATATCAATGCACAGAATAATTGAACTCAGGACGGGACATAAATCGGACTTTGACAAATAAAAATTATGCTTTTTTAAGTTGGTGGTCTGCATGAGTCAGTGTCATAGTGGTCACATTGAGTTCGCTCGGCACGATACCCAGTTAACAAACTCCCTCCAATAACACACAATCACATGGAATCTAAAATCTGTTAACATTGAAAAAGTGTCACACGCGGGTGTCCGCTGGCGCGCACAATGGTCATCAATAAAGTTTGAGTCGCGTCGTGTCGCGCCGTACCGTGACGTGACGTGCCGAGATAACGCGTGATGTATCGATGACGGACGACTCAAGGTCCGACGCGCGCCTGTGTGCCCCACACGAGCTTCTTTCTTATAAGATTGACGGCTGGTAGAAATGGCCGCGACTGAAGGAAAAATGTTGAAATCTTACTTTATTACTTCTTTATTTTTGCAAGTGAACTTAACGGTATAAAAAATGTGCTGATCACCAATAACAATCAAATAATAAAGAAAATAAATCAGAATATAAAAGTCTATAAAAAGATTTCAGGTACGAGTATCTATGGCATTAGAGATACCTGTATAGATCAACTACGTAATTCGTCAATAACCACGTCTTTCCGCGAAACTTTACAAATATTCGCGAGTCGACTTTCGAGTCATATAACTTGTACATTTATGTCATTCATCATTCGAAGCAGGAACACTGCGGTCGGCAGCCGCGGTCTGCGGCCCGGAGCCCCGCGGCCCCGCGGTCGCCTGCCGTTGACAAAAATGTTCCCCACAGTTTTCCATTCAGCGAGAAAATAAAATAACTGGCGTTCGTTCGAGCCGCATTGATAGGATTTCGAGATATTGGAATTTTTACGAGTTCGCCTAGATTTTAAGGTTACTAGAATAATAAGAAAATCTTTGTTTGCTTCCCAATCATAATATAACGAGGCGGGATTTCCCTGTGGGCTAAGCAGTGACGGTTTCTAAGTCAAATGCTAAGACATTGAGTATTAAATTAAGAAGACAACGAGCAGAGAGGTTATGTAGAATCTAAAATAGGTACAAAATCATGGAAAACAATTAGTTTCGTTACTTTAAATTAAACAGTTTATTGTATGTTATCATCCGCAGATGAATCTATGATCAGCTTTTTTTATTTTATTTTTTAACGTGGCAAGTTCTTCAAATGAGTCCTCCCACCCAGGGCAGAGTGGGAGGGACTGTCAGACTCGTACTGACTAAAATCCATTTGCTGACACTCTTTGAGGCGCGAGTGGAACACAACGTGCCGTCGACCCGGGCATGGTCCATGGTATGCTACAGCGAGTTGCCCATTACTTGCTGCCCGCATGTCCATGCCTACGGTGTCTGGAGATCGTCTGCCGATGACTGTCGCCGTGAGCGTCTACCACTGCAGCTGTGGTGGAGGGAGGACGCTGTCCTCTCCCTCACGCGGCCGGCCTCCTCCTTCGCGAGCATGACTGCTATGCAGAAGGAGGCGACCGCTTTCCACTCCGTCTCGCTCTATAATCAGCTTAGTACATATGCTTCTATATTTTTATGAAAAATAAAAATGCTTCGATACGATACGATCTAATGCCAGGATCCTTAAAGTTAGTTGTTTCTTATTTTCTTCGTTAGTCGAGAGAAGTTGAATAGAAACATTTTAATATTCCACCAGCTGATGGAAATATGCATCGTTTGGTTTGAGCCGTTGGTGAAGTGCAGTGAGGTCTGAACTGAGAGCGGCGCGCTTTTATTATGAGAGGTTTGTTTGTTGTTTGCGTCAGAAACAACACTTTACAGCGTAATTAATAAATTGATAATACTTAGTCCGTGGCAATAATTAACAAGATGATAATTTTAAAGATAGTTCGGTGATATATACCTATGTAATTTGTGTACTTTATTTTCCTACACATCTTCCGAACTTTCGGGGAGTACAGTCGTGATGTTATTTATGACTGCTTTAGTGACATCTTTTGTTACTATGATCAACCAAAAGTAATATATTCGTGGTTGTCCTAATTACTCTTTATTCTTTATAATAGTACAAAGATTCAAAATTAACTAAAGTATTGTATTGTGGTAATCAAAATTTATTCTATGCTTGCATTAAAAGATAATTGTATTATTAAACCACTCTTTTAACTGTGATCCGTCTCAGCCAATAAAAACATTTACAAAATAAAAATATAAACAATAAAAACACTCACAAACACGGGCGGAACATTGAATAACTCAGGCCTAATTGTAATAAACTGCTGGTTCTTCGCTGTAAGCCCTTTGAATTAGGTTAATAAAAACCTTTTTGAGATAAATTTAATTCTTAACAAACTCTTTTCTTTTTTTATGTGGGTCGGCAACAAGTCGCTGCGGCTGGAATGAAAGTAGAGTGACTTTGTGATGTACTTGCATCATCATCATATTATGCTACTAAACGTTTAGTGATTATGGTTTAAATAAGGCGCAGAATATGTGTAATCAATACCCAATTCTGTAAAGCACACCGCCCTCTTTTTGTTATTTAATATAAAATATTTACGCGTACCACATAAGTTGTTAAGTTTCGCACAGTGTAAACAAGTGCGTTAATAATTTAATAAAAGCACCTGATATTACCTTTTCTACTTTGTTACACAAAATATTTTCTCCCTCTCGGTTGGGGAAACAACTATAAGGAAACAACAAATTATATAAAAACTGGTTTATTATTATACATAATAAATTTGATGTGACATTTATTGTTTAGTAGTTATGACAAGTAGGTCGAGAAAATTAAATTAAGATCTTAGTTTTAACTAAAGGTGGCTAGCCAGTTTATACTTTAACGGAAAGAGCTATGGGCGTGGGGAGTTGGAGATAAACCTGCCGAGTACTGTTCCGAGAAAAAGTTAAAAGTTAAATTATATCCAAACTAGAACGTTCCATTTAAATTCAAATTAAAATTAACAAATGGGCGCCAGGGACTGGGAGAGTCCCGGATCCTGAAGCTGAAGATGTTCACCCTACATCCGGGTGAATGAAGATCTAGCCCAAGATCCTCAATTTGAAAATCGGTGGAACACCGACATCCAGACCCGGTATAATATAGACCGGTTTACAGGCTCCGGTTTACAACGGGAGCCGGATTAAAATATAAAAAAAATAAGGAGTAAAAAAAAAGGAGTTAAAAAAAAAAACCGTCTCGCACGGCGCGACCGCCTGCGGGCTTCGCAACCGTGCCGCTCGCTGTGCCGCTGGCTCCGCAGGTGGCTTCAGGCGAGCCCGAGCAACGGGTCCCGCGTCCAGGCCCCAACGGCCTGCTGGATCCTGGCGGCGGGACGAGCTTCTCAAGCTGCCTTCCTGTAATTTGCCATACGGAGACCCAATAATATACGGGGAACCAAATTGCTTTCCTTAACGGGGCCGAGCGGGGAAATCAAGTAGCCTGAGTATGTAATGGACATCAGGTTCTCCATTCAAATACCGCTCCGGCGTGGCATCCGCCACGTCACCACGGGGTCCACGAATAACCTATAAATTAACACTGTGGTAGACACCGAGAAAACACCTACGGCCTATCTTCAGTAAATAGCGATGTTTAATACTCACAGTTCACTCTGAAGGAAGACACATCAACGGCGGCCGAAGCGGAACGCTCCGATCCTGGTCGCTGGTCAGAACAGGAATCCCGAACAACAAATCCGTTAATTGCGCATTGCTGGCGCAATTAAGAATCCTGCAATAAGTTTTCACGAGTTACGACTATATTCTCTCAACAACCGGGGAAGTGCTCACCGAACAACCTCAGACACCGTTACAATAAAAGAACTCACCTTGGCCAAAAAGTAAATAAGTTTGATGCTGACTGGAAGCCGGCTCGGGCAGAATGTGACGACTAACCATCACTGGCGCGTCGGCCGGAAATCAAGGCAGAATTCGGGTGCCCAAGAAATTCACTTTCCCCAAGTCCAGGGAGAATCCTTTTTGGTTACCAATTACAATCACTCCAAGGAAAACACTCAATTCCTCAAAAATACACCAAACTCACAAAAAACTGTCCAACGTCACGTATTAAGCCTAAAGCCATTTCATTTAATTAAATCCATACAATTCCGTTGTCCAATTTATAATTCCTCGTAATTAACAATAACAATTACCCCTGAATATTAATTAGGCAAAATTGACATTTTTCTGTGACAACATTCTGTCACAGACAATTCACGCAAAAACTTCACAGATAATAAATGTTTCGCGGCCTTAGAATGTTCGAGAAAAAAGTCCATATTGAAAAAACTAAATCACTTCCGTTTACGGGTATTTCATTTTATTAATATTTTTTTATTTCCGTGATCTTATAATTATTTAGGTTTGCTAAATCAGGTATTTTATATTTTCTGTGATTTGCAAACTATTAGTTAAAAATATCGATTATTTTATAATCGTTAATCGGCGAATCGCCAGATGGCGTCTTGAACTGTCATAATTGACGTCTGATGTAATGTCAAATTGAAAAGTAAACAAGTAAACGTTGTTTTGATTTAATTAATATTGTAAAACTGTTTAAAAAGTTTATTAGAAAAGTGAATCGTTGTGAAAAAGTGATAACCCAAGAAACTCCGTAATGGACTCCCTATATATTGTCAGGAAAACAGCCAGGTACAAAAAAACAACGTAACAGTACCTCCCCAACCACCAGAGATTTGACCCACTAGGGCAAATCTCGACGCTGGCCCTCCAGCGTTGAAGCAGACTCCAAAGGACCTAACACGCCTACAAAAATCCACAACGTCCAAGCCTGAAACGAGGAATGGAGAACGAACCGAAGAGAAAAAGATGTTATTGAAGCTGGTGTACGATTGATTACCAAAATTTCTCCTGGAGCGAGTCTAATCCATTTACGAACATGTAAAAGACAAACTCCAAAGGGATTAAACAAAATTTTGAAAATAACTCCCGACGAACTATCCCAGTCTGACTTACTACATCTATGTAAGACAGACCTACCTACTCTATCGTACACCACCATTCACATCTTAAACCAATAGACTACCAACAGTAATGCTGGCTGGTACCCAAATAAAACTGGAAAAAATTAAATTCTACAAACGAATGAAAATTGGCTAACCGTCTTCCCAAAATGGAAAGTAACGGTTTTCGCCCCTAATTAAAAAAAATACCATCTTAAACGTATTCCATCAATGCAGCCTACACGCCCGCCATTATGGCCTCCAATCTCAGGACTATCATTTTGCTGCCTTACCAGCAATCCGGAGTTTTAGACTCCCAACAGGGTTGTTAAACATGCAACAACCACTCCCAAATATGGTTAACAAACGTGGACACAGTAGAAACCTGTGTACCACTACAAACCGTAAAAACAGTGGAAAATACTTAAATCCAACTGTAATATAGCGCCGTGGAAATAAAATCCCACAAAGCTAAAATAAAAACCAGCAACCTCAAGGCATATACAGCCCTCAATGGTTACTGCGACCAACTACGACATGCAAAAAGTAAAATATTTATTTTAAATAGGAATTAAATTAAAAAAAAAGAATTAATCATGGCCACATGGTGGTTTCATATCCTTAATATGCCATGTGCCCAGATTTTTGCCGGAACTACAGCCTTCCAATTCATACACTAAGGGTGAAAGTTTTTTCCTAATAATACATTTTTCGTACTTAGGTGCTAATTTGGCCATAAAGAATTTGGAGGCGTCACTCTGGGGATAAGTTTTCTTCCACACAGTGTCGCCTACCTCAAACTCCGCCTGCCTCCTACTTTTATTATAATAACGAGCACTACGAGTATGTGATTTTATGAGCGCTTCCTTTACTTTATCGCAGATACCACGTAACGTTCCTAGCTGGTCTGCATATGAACTGCGCGGAGAGCAAGCTAGAGTGAGCTGTCCAACGGTATCATTGCCGAAGACATCACCACTACTAACTGCTTCTCTGCCATGTACTAGAAAGAACGGGGTGAAACGAGTAACTTCATTCGTGGAGGTGTTCATAGCAAATTGGATCTTGGAAATGTTTACGTCCCAAGATCGATGATCATCCTCCACGAGTATTGATACCGCGGTCATTATGGTACGGTTATAGCGTTCAACGGTGTTCACGCTTGGGCAATAACGAGGTGTGAAGTGAACTTGAGGTATTTTGTACCTCTGTAGTAGTGATCGAATCTCGTTGCCCGTGAATTGCGTCCCGTTGTCTGCTATCACCGTACGGGGTATACCGTGTACCAGGAAAACGCCGTCTTCTAGTTTCTGTGCTATAGCCTTACCAACAGCTCTACGTAAAGGAAACAGCAGACAATACTTCGTGAAACAGCACACGACAACAAACAGATACGTGAATCCCGCTCTTG
Organism: Agrotis puta; assembly: GCA_943136025.2. NCBI lineage: Eukaryota > Metazoa > Arthropoda > Insecta > Lepidoptera > Noctuidae > Agrotis > Agrotis puta. The sequence goes on from OW964170.2 coordinate 337,343, forward strand.
ACCGTGGTAACGGACCTACTAAGTCGATGCTTATAGTTTCGAAAGGTTTGGAACAGTCTTTCGCATCGCCTAAGAGACCGGAAGGAGGCTGTTGTGAGTGTTTGTATGCTGCGCATTTTTCACATTTACCGACGTAGCTAACCACATCTTTGTACATGTTTGGCCAGTAGTATCGGAGAGCGAGTCTTTTATAAGTTTTAAACACTCCAAAGTGTGGTGCTAATTCGCCACTGTGGTGACTCCTAAGCAGTTCTTCACGATTGCTCTCCGGTACTACCTGCTTCCAATCATTGTCGCTAGCTACACCGAATTTATTTTTAGAATAGCGGTAAAGTTTATCCCCTTTAATAATATAGTTAGGGCACGACCTAGGTGTACTGACGCATTTATCCCACACCCCCTTAAACCAAGTGTCAGTGTCGGACGCTTTAATTTCCAGCACCGGAACGCCACGCGATAAGGCATCTGGAACCACATTGTCCTTACCTTTGCGGTGCTCAATGGTAAAATTGTAAGGTGATAACCGACAACCCCAACGGGCCAACCGCCCAGATGGATTGGTTAAATTAAAGAACCATTTTAAACTTGAGTGGTCGGTTACCACTTTAAATTCAGGACCGCCTTCAACGTAAGGACGAAAGTGTTCTACGGCGAAGACCACCGCTAGTGCCTCACGCTCCGTCGCTGAATAATTGCGTTCCGCCGGATTAAGCGAACGACTGCAGTAGGCGATTGGGTGCTCCTCCCCATTAACAACCTGAGTCAGAGTGCCCGCTATCCCAAAACTGGATGCGTCACAATGAATCTCAAAAGGTTGAGAGAAATCTGGGCAAGCTAATACTGGAGCTGACACCAATGCCTCTTTCAAGGTTGAGAACGCGGATTCGGTCTCAGCCGTCCACTTGAAAGGCGGCGCCTTTTTGCTAGTACTGGTTAGCGCATTCAAAGGGGCCGCTATGGAGCTAAAGTTTTTAATAAAACGTCTATAATATGAGGCCGTTCCAAGAAACATTTTCACTTGCTTACGTGTTGTAGGAGTTGGAAAATCGACAATTGACTGAATTTTCGACGGATCAGTGTGTAAGCCTCGCTCGTCTACTATGTAGCCTAGATATTTAAGTTCGCGTCGAAAGAAACAGCACTTAGGTAAATTAATTGTCAAATTAGCCTGCGTTAACTTATCTAAAACCCGTTTTAGAAGCAAAGTGTGCTCCTCGAAGGTTGATGAGCAAATAATTAAGTCATCCAAATATACGAAGACCTTATTTTCGAACTCCGGACCGAAAAGTCTGTCCATTAATCGCTGTTGGGTGGCTGGGGCTCCAGTCAACCCAAAGCACATAACTTTAAACTGGAACAAACCTCGACCGGGGACTGTGAACGCGGTTTTTTCTTTGGACGAAACAGAGTCCAGTTCTATTTGCCAAAAGGCCGATTTTAGGTCAATGGACGAAAGATAACGCGCGTCACGCAACTGGTCTAAGATGCGAGAGATGTAGGGTAGTGGATACGCGTCATGCTTACTGACCGCATTCAGTTTTCGGCTGTCCAAGCAAAATCTCCATTCTCCGTTTTGTTTTGGAGCCAACAGAACCGGATTATTCCACGCGCTGTTGCTAGGTTCCACCACTCCCATCTCCAACATCTCATCCAGCTGACGGTTGAGTTCCTTGAGGCGTTCAGGCGACAAAGGGTAATAACGCTGTTTAATAGGAGGAACATCTCCCGTGTCTATTTTATGGCGCAGCAGATGGGTACGACCTAATCCTTTTACCTCAAAGGAGACCTTTTCAAAATCTTTAATTATTAACTCCGCTTCAATCTTTTGATCCGGTGTTAACTCATCAAACGGCTGTAGATGCCTAACCTCCGAGACGCAAGAATGACCTCTTTTACGTTTAAAATATTGAAATGGTAAAGTATTAAAAATTTTTGGTGCCAAATTAAAGGCCTTCCAAAAATCAACACCTAAAATTAACGGTGTGGTAATATCTGGAATAATATAAAATTTAATCACCTTAGTTACTCCCATGAGAGATACTGGTAAAAATAAATAACCCTCCACGGATGCTCGCGAATCATTGGCAGTTACTATGCTGCCCAACTGTTTATCGGCGTGCACAGTTGCACCAGCCCTTATAAAGTGCTGACCAACATCGGAACCCAACACCGAAATGCAAGAACCCGAGTCGAGTAATCCGTAATACTGCTCATCGTATATAGATATAGTTAAATGTGGACGACTATCGTCCGAAGTCTTATAATGTACTGTATTCACCCTTAATGTACTAAAAAATAATTTTAAAAATTTTAAATGATTGTCCCAATCGGACTTATCAAAATTTTTGCTGTAGTTCCGGACATTTAGTTTTTTGAAGTGCAGGTTGGACAGGACTGAACCTCCTTCTGCTTTTTATTGCACGTAGGGCACGACGGTGCACGTACGCCCTTCTTGCCGCAACGGTAACACACGATTTCCTTTGATTTACAATTCGATAACGAGTGCCCCTTAACCCTACAACGAACACAAAACAACGAACCCGAATCAGTCTGCACGGCTTCAATCCTTGAACCCTTCGGGGATTGGTAGGCTAAGTCTGCTGCGACGAAGGAAGACGTTGGTTTGGGCGGCTCATGGAACTGAGCCTTGCTGTGGAAGCCCGACTCTAGTTGCCTGCACTTCTCCTTCAGCTCGCCGAGCGTGTTAATGGTGAACAAACACAACCCCGAAGTGTATTCTGGTCTCAAGTTGTACTTAATCCGTGCCAACCGATCGTGCTCTGGAACCCTATAAGAAAGCCTGTTGAACATGTTCTCCATGACTGCTATAAAGATACAAGACTGCTCCGTCGACCCCTGTGTTCTGTTTGAGATTTCCGACATGAGACGCATGTCGTAATCAGGTGGAGCGAAATCTGCAAGTAACTGCTTTTTCAGTTCCGGCCAATCACCAACCAACGCTTTAATTCCACGGTACCACAACAAGGCTCCATCTGAGAAAATGTCCAGAGCTGATTGATGTAGGGAAGACTCGTCGATACCTCTGGCCTCGCAGAGCTCCTCTAGACGCTCAATGAACGCTTTCACGCAACCTGTCCCGTTAAATTTAACACCTAGGCTTTTTACAGTGTCCTTTTTGCAGGAAATGATGACGTCCTTCGTCTGCAAATTAGACACTACCTCCGGTGCCTCCTCAGCGGAAGTAAAAGATTGGTGGAAGCTCGCGTTGACCGAATCAATTCTTGCTAAGAAACTGCTAAGTCGCTTATCAACGGCTGCGTAATCGGCTTCAAGCTCAGTTGGAGAAGATATCCTACCCAAACGATGAAATAGATGGAAAGCCAAAGCCCTGGCGCGGTTAAATTTTTTAAAATTGCTGGGGTACTTATCCAGAACTTCACCAATTTCTGGCAATTTGGCCTTAATTATCTTTAATTCTGACTCTGGATCTCTATCCGTTTCCACGATTTCATCGGAACTAACCAATTTACTGAGGTCCCTAATTTGGGTACGTAATTCCTCTACGGTTGAGGCAGGTTTAGCGTCCCGGATCAGTACTTCATACATGAGTTCATCTTTCCGAAGTAAATTAAATTTAATAGGGCGTTCCATATTTGAAATTTAAAAAAAAAACTGAATCTAAGATAAAACTGGCCGTCACAATTTACAAATTCCAGCAAAGTGTAAACATTAACTATAATAAACAGTTACATTAATAGCAGTCTTATAGATAACACAATATTAGGGTTCTTATTTATTAATTTTTTTTTTAAGACAAAAGTCTTGGTACAATATATTGGGGCACAGGTAAAAAAATTGAATTGTATATCGCAGCAAGCAGTAAAAAAAATAAAAAAGTAAATAATTGTAAAATGTAAAGTTGTATAAAACAGCACAAACATAAACAGGCAAAGGATTCTGCAAGACGGTTTTTCCTTAAAATTAAAATAAATGGAAGGTTCCAGAAACAGTACTCCGGTTTGTAAGGTACAGCAAAAGACGTAACCTCTTTCTCCAACTAATACACACGTTGGGCGCCACTGTTACACAAAATATTTTCTCCCTCTCGGTTGGGGAAACAACTATAAGGAAACAACAAATTATATAAAAACTGGTTTATTATTATACATAATAAATTTGATGTGACATTTATTGTTTAGTAGTTATGACAAGTAGGTCGAGAAAATTAAATTAAGATCTTAGTTTTAACTAAAGGTGGCTAGCCAGTTTATACTTTAACGGAAAGAGCTATGGGCGTGGGGAGTTGGAGATAAACCTGCCGAGTACTGTTCCGAGAAAAAGTTAAAAGTTAAATTATATCCAAACTAGAACGTTCCATTTAAATTCAAATTAAAATTAACAAATGGGCGCCAGGGACTGGGAGAGTCCCGGATCCTGAAGCTGAAGATGTTCACCCTACATCCGGGTGAATGAAGATCTAGCCCAAGATCCTCAATTTGAAAATCGGTGGAACACCGACATCCAGACCCGGTATAATATAGACCGGTTTACAGGCTCCGGTTTACAACGGGAGCCGGATTAAAATATAAAAAAAATAAGGAGTAAAAAAAAAGGAGTTAAAAAAAAAAACCGTCTCGCACGGCGCGACCGCCTGCGGGCTTCGCAACCGTGCCGCTCGCTGTGCCGCTGGCTCCGCAGGTGGCTTCAGGCGAGCCCGAGCAACGGGTCCCGCGTCCAGGCCCCAACGGCCTGCTGGATCCTGGCGGCGGGACGAGCTTCTCAAGCTGCCTTCCTGTAATTTGCCATACGGAGACCCAATAATATACGGGGAACCAAATTGCTTTCCTTAACGGGGCCGAGCGGGGAAATCAAGTAGCCTGAGTATGTAATGGACATCAGGTTCTCCATTCAAATACCGCTCCGGCGTGGCATCCGCCACGTCACCACGGGGTCCACGAATAACCTATAAATTAACACTGTGGTAGACACCGAGAAAACACCTACGGCCTATCTTCAGTAAATAGCGATGTTTAATACTCACAGTTCACTCTGAAGGAAGACACATCAACGGCGGCCGAAGCGGAACGCTCCGATCCTGGTCGCTGGTCAGAACAGGAATCCCGAACAACAAATCCGTTAATTGCGCATTGCTGGCGCAATTAAGAATCCTGCAATAAGTTTTCACGAGTTACGACTATATTCTCTCAACAACCGGGGAAGTGCTCACCGAACAACCTCAGACACCGTTACAATAAAAGAACTCACCTTGGCCAAAAAGTAAATAAGTTTGATGCTGACTGGAAGCCGGCTCGGGCAGAATGTGACGACTAACCATCACTGGCGCGTCGGCCGGAAATCAAGGCAGAATTCGGGTGCCCAAGAAATTCACTTTCCCCAAGTCCAGGGAGAATCCTTTTTGGTTACCAATTACAATCACTCCAAGGAAAACACTCAATTCCTCAAAAATACACCAAACTCACAAAAAACTGTCCAACGTCACGTATTAAGCCTAAAGCCATTTCATTTAATTAAATCCATACAATTCCGTTGTCCAATTTATAATTCCTCGTAATTAACAATAACAATTACCCCTGAATATTAATTAGGCAAAATTGACATTTTTCTGTGACAACATTCTGTCACAGACAATTCACGCAAAAACTTCACAGATAATAAATGTTTCGCGGCCTTAGAATGTTCGAGAAAAAAGTCCATATTGAAAAAACTAAATCACTTCCGTTTACGGGTATTTCATTTTATTAATATTTTTTTATTTCCGTGATCTTATAATTATTTAGGTTTGCTAAATCAGGTATTTTATATTTTCTGTGATTTGCAAACTATTAGTTAAAAATATCGATTATTTTATAATCGTTAATCGGCGAATCGCCAGATGGCGTCTTGAACTGTCATAATTGACGTCTGATGTAATGTCAAATTGAAAAGTAAACAAGTAAACGTTGTTTTGATTTAATTAATATTGTAAAACTGTTTAAAAAGTTTATTAGAAAAGTGAATCGTTGTGAAAAAGTGATAACCCAAGAAACTCCGTAATGGACTCCCTATATATTGTCAGGAAAACAGCCAGGTACAAAAAAACAACGTAACAACTTAAAATATTTATTTTTTATACCTTCGCATACGCTTTGCATACGTTAGTTTAATACAGACGTTATAGTTTCTCACAAAATAATATGTGGCTGGTAGTTTAAGATCTAATACACTGTAAATAAATGTCAAAATTGCTTACCCATATCAAATTCAAATGACATAGGAATGTCAACTTTGTTCGTATGGTTATTGAATAAAAAGTCGTATGAATGTAGTATTATGAGGTTTGTATTGTATCGGGTCCGGTGGGCACATTATGTTCGCGAGCATTAGAATAAACAGGGCTGTATTAAGTGTTGGGAGCGGCCATTAATCATACGAAACCTCACATGCTCCATGATTTTAATGTGTAAACGCTTACGTGGAAAATTCAAAAGGGAAAGAAAAAATATAAAAAACGTAACGAGAGATTTTATTTTAACGTCGAAATGTTATATTTTTAACGTTAACGTTATTATTTTAATATTCAAATCGTCGCTTTAATTTTTGTAACGTTTTTTGATTTTAATTAATGTGCCGCATTAAGAGAATTGTTTTAATTGGATAATTATAACATGTTGGATATTAATTGCACTGTTGTCCGACAGTAATTAAGTCAGGAATTATAATAATAAGTGGTTTTTGTATAGTTGTTACTTCTGTCAGAATATAGTAACGTCGTCATCATTACACTTAATAGTAGAACGAACACGCCTACAAGTTGTCAAGTTTCCAGTAATAAAGACTCGAATGGACAGAACAAAATCCATAAAAAAATATCTATAAATGTCTATGATTAGCTGACAAAAATAATAAGCAGTTGTCTACCCCAAAAATCTTATTTTTACATAACAAACCAAAAAAGGAGTTTCTGTTTTAAGGTTTCATGTATGTATGTATGTTTGTTTGTTACTTTATATAATACACCGTAACTCTTGAGCGCCCGATTTCCATGACTTTGATACTGTTAAAATTATCAAAGTGAAAAAGTAAACTAAACAAGGAGAAACAAGTCATTTTTTAGTTCACTTTTTTCACGCAAATAGTGAACTGAACTTTACATTCCTTTTTATTTCATTACATTTACAAATTTAATAAAAAAATATAAAAAAAAAACTGGATAAATTGACAATATGTGTATTATAAATACCAATCCAAAATCCTGCTAATCACAGCACACTCACCCGTGGAACATTTTGCTGCAACTGCTCATCGTCTAGCCAGCGCGGCATGACGCTCCGTGGTCCTTTGTCAGCAGCGCCATTGAAGTCGCCATTCTAATATGGCGCCGCGCATTTCTCTCGGAGTTAAACATTGTTACGACGTGTTGAGCCGTGAGCGACACTGAGGCACTGCGAGTAGCAGAGGAGCACGCACGGTTGTAGCTTTTTTAATGGTAGAAACTCGATATGTGAATCGCTTGTGTTACCGAAAAGGTAGCGCATTACGGAGGTGATTTTTTTCAGTTTTAGCCCCATAAACCACAACAAACAACAAAAATAAAAACAGTTTTTTTTATCAATAAACAAAAACTTAGCTTTAGCTTCGTTTATCTTAAGTAAAAGCGCCATTAATTGACCATGTTGAAGAGCTGGGTTCGACAGCAATTTCATAGTAGCAGCCCTAGAATCTAGATATTTGCCTGGTCGATGGCAATAACTACCTCTCTATTGCAGGGTATGTCTAACTGCTAAAATGTAGGTATACTATTACTAAAACCTTGCACGAATAGTATGATGTTATGTACCGTCAATAAACACAGGTAATTTTTCACGTTACATTTTAGCACTATTTCGTATCAAACTCCGCCACATTGTTACCACCCGTTTGTTTTTCCTCGTCCGACGTGATGTGCTGCCACCATACGTTTCATAGGACTTTTATATGAAAAAGACCCCCGAGATCCCGAGCAAGACCAGAGCAAAGTTCCTCATGCCTAGGCTTGCACGCCCGGCTTTTAATCAAATCAGAGTACACTTTTTAGCTTTTTCTTGTTACTTTAGGAAATGATATGTTGTAGTTATTTTAGTTGTGGATAGGACTGCATTTGTATATCGTATGCAAAGAAAAATAAAAAAGGTTTGCCCATTGTCAGGGAAAACATTGCATTTATTTTATCACGTCGTCTTGACGTGGATATAATTTTGTATGAAGTACCTAGTGATGTAACAGTCAAACAACTCAATTATATCAGTTACTGTACAACACACTATTTAATTCATAAACAAGTTTCAAAGGAGTGATGTCTGTTTCATACACATATCGAAAACTGTCCGTATACTGAAAGTAAGCCCTGGTTAATATTTTATTCAAACATTCCATATATGTATGGCATGGATCGCGTATAATAAACATATAGGCGAATAATGTCGGCATTCCGAACGGAACTCAACAGGGTAATAATGTAGTGAGTTGTATGAATGTCGTCCAGCGGCAAGTTACGGCAGAAACGGCACATTACGGCACATATCAGTGCCTGCATCTTGATATTTACGAGCGCGGCTCAATAAGACTATACTGTTATAAAAAAAAACAAATATGCCACATGTAGGAAGTTTCTTTTGTTCTACTATAATGTAGTTTGTTTTTATGATATCGTAAATGTTAACCAACTCGGCTACTGCTAAAATATTCGTCTTTCCTGTATACCCTCATAAAGTTTCGATCTAGAAACATAATAATGACATAACCCTTGATTTGTTTGTTTGTAGAAAATTCTAGCAAAATATGCTTGTTTATTTACAAGGTTAGGTATATAGACTTGATATTCGAAACTGTTATCTCTAAAATATGGGTTTTTACCCTTTGGTAAATAGTCGTATTTAATAGCAATATCTGTTTTTTTTTAACGTACAAGAGTCCTTAATTCCATTTACAACCGCGGATCAAAGGATTAACAGAAACAGCGTTTCTTAGCACTGTTTTAAATAAGTGATAACGATTTCTTTCATTGTGTCAGGTCTGTTTTGCAGCTTCGACGTAATATTTTAAACACAATTTGCATCTGTTACTAAATCAGAAAGCCATCTAAAAACACTGTACTTTCAGAATTTCATTTAAGTTTACAGGCTATCGGCTTACTGCTGCTCCTTCGGTTCTCTGAATTATAAATATACTATCTTCGTCATCTTGCTGAAGTCAGTACAAGTCTGACAGTCGCTCCCGCCCTGGGTGGGAGGACTCATTTGATGATTTTAACACGCTAAAAAAAAACAAAGCTTGGTACATTGCTCTTTAAATACGCATAATGTTTCTGTTTTTTCTGACATTATTAAGAATTCATAATTTATAGGAATATTTTGTAAAAATGGAAGCGTTATAGGCATTATTTTATGAAATTATTTTCAGGTTTCATGTTTAGTGTTTATATGGGTGAACCTACTTTGAGAAAACCGTCTTAGATATTTAAGGACCAAACAAATCTTATAGCAATACGTAAAGTAGGTTTCAGATTTTACTAAAACTTTTTCTTTTACTTCGAATTTGCAACCATAATTTAAAAATAATTGTTCTACTGAAATTGGTCACACCCACGCACCAATCGCACAGAATCTGTTATTCAAGGAGAGAGCTCTGTTGTTCCTCATTTTCATATTTGTTTATCAAATATGGAAGGAGGTGTCACACTCGTAGTTAGGAGCTCTCGTTGAATTGCAAATTTAAACATGCCTCCCGCTCTGAGGCCTACCGCGCCTCTTAGGACCAGCGTGTGTTTGTCTATTGTTTCCCCCGTCTTATTAGATTTCTTTAGTAATTCTCGAAGCTTCTTTCTACTATGTTCTTTGTCAACTGAAATTTATGCTGGCAGCACACTGTAATTTTTTCACAACATCGTAAATAATGCGAAGGGGTCGTTTGACTGAAGCCAAACAAACTTGTTTGTTCGGTAGTAAACATGAAAGGGATATTTGACAATGTTTGTGTCGCGGCTTGATGAAAGAATTTATGCAACGTCGGTGGGACATGTTACGAGCTGTCATCAACGCCGCGCTCCGTCGTCGTCTGGAGCCCTGAAGCACTCGTTCGTCTTAAAAATTTGTTCATGTTGCTTTATCGTCCGGTTAGTGTAATGTCTTCTTCTTAAAGGTTTTCAATGTTAGAATATTTGGTACCGTGAATACCTGTTCGCTATTTTAACGTTTCTTAGAAATCTCTACTTTGGTTATTGTTGATAAAGGTATATTTAGATAACGTCTTATTGTTGAATGTTTTTGAATTTCTCTCTAATGATAGTAATTGAAGCTGACTTGACTTTAGTAAAATATTTACATTCATTATAACGTTTTTATTTTCAATATTAATAAGCAATTATAATATACCATACTTATATTAAATATGAACTATAAATAAAAACTTATTATTAATATGAAGGTCGTTCTTTAAAATCTTTTTGAAATGTTTTCTTACCATTTCGCCCTAGTGAGCGAACAAGAAAATGTTTATTTTTAGTGACTTAAAAAATGTAGGTTTCTTCAATTTGCCTAAGTAGACTGGGGCCTCAAATCCAGTTAAAGTGTAACATTTAGGTTTGTTAGCAATTATTAAACCGGTCCAAAGTTTCACATCCATTTATTATTTACAAGCGCCGCGCCCCAGCTTTGTACAGCTTCGTCTTGACAAACACCCAGATTTCTTTATTATTTATGAGTTAAGGTGTTAATATATTACCTACACGGAAACCTTCCGAAATATTTTCCTGTAAATTGTTAATAATTAATAGAGAAGTATCGTACCTGTTGTGTAATTGAACATTAGTGTTATATGTGAAGAGTGATTTTATTTATATTATATCTATACCAATATTATAAAAATGAAGAGTTTTTTTGTTTGAACGCGCTAATCCGTGAATCAAGTATTCAATGAATTTACGTAACCAATCATAGAATTATAAAGAAGAGAGTCTTCAATAACAAAAGTTATTCACAAGACGCCATCATTACAATACAGTCGTGATCACTGGCAGACCCTCATGTTCTCATCACATAATAATATGTTCACAAAGAAGAATAGCATTGTTAGTCACACAAAGTCAGACAAGTTGCGACGACCATCAATGTTACTTTTTATAGTGGAGAATGATTTATTTATTGCAATGTCTATAGTTATACAGTTCATATGCCTCTGAGATGATAAATTGTCATTACAAAGGTTTACTAGACGACACAATTGGCGCAGTCGATTCCCGCACGAAACAATAATTTGTATGATCTACAAACTACGTAGTTCTGACGGGTCTGGGTGTTTGTGAGTTTTGATGTCTATAAACACACCCACGACAAAGCAGAAATTCCAAATGAGGAGTAACGTGTAAGAAAAAATTAAGAAAAGTTGCTTTTGTTTACCTGGATGAAACAATTCCGAGGTGAAGAAAGGACACTCCTTAAGTCTAGTTTAGTCTTAAGTATATCTTACCTGGGTGACATGAGCACCATGAGACACCATTGTCCACCATTGTTCACTCAGGTGAACAAAGTAAAATAAAAACGAAAGAAAAATGTCTGAACGAATTTCTGGTATAAAAGGCGGTGCTCACTGTTCAGTCGTGGCAAGTTAGGGGTCTTCTCTTCCCAGGAATTGGTCTAGTTGTAGTCGCTCAATGGAGTTTCACGCCAGTTTTTTCAAATAAAAGAAGTAAGCCTTTCAAAGGTTTCCCTTCGATAAAAATGTCGCACCTTTAAAAAGTCTAGATGCAACAGCTGCAATTTTGCCAACAATGCTGTATCTACTAAACAAGTAAATATCACCGTGTAAAGCAGTCTTGCTAAAGAATTTTGGTATGGTCGATATGGTCTTTCGATGCTTCTTTTAGTCAGTTTAAGCAAATAAAGTTTTTGTCATATAATAATGGACAAAATACTATATCTAAACTTCATTTTAAGCTATCAAAATAGGTAAATAATAAACCTAAACATTTAATAAACACTGGAGTTGTACCAGACATCTTAGACTAGTATTTACATCACTGATTAAGCAATAAACATAGCTGTAAACTGCGATGCTGATAATTTAGCACATAGTGCGGTTTTAACCTCTCTATTGGGAACACGAACGTGTTTCATATTAAAATTAATTAATCAGCGTTCAGTCTTCTGTCTTATTCATGATAGACTTATTTATTAATCTCCCAGCTAACCTATGCCCGCAGCGTCCCCTGCTTTCATATCTTATAGAAATCTCTTCGTATCTTTCATATGAAACAATAACACACATTTGTCCCATCACACATCCAACTTTTGCATTTATAAAAATAGACTAGCTTTTGCCCGCGGCTTCGCTCGCGTAGAATTTGGTCTGCCTCATTAAGTTACGTGACAGTTTTTTTAAATACTTATATTTTTTTATGTACATCGTACATCCCAGATTTTTAACTTCAAAATTAGTTTCCATACAATCTTTGAACACCTATACCTAATATTTAGAGGGAATCTCTTGAGGGTGGAATTATCTGAATTCCTTTTTAAGTGCTCATTATTTTAGAGGGCCAAAGCCTGCCGGGGTCGCGGGACTTACGAATTACCGTGACCCCGGTACGTAAAGGGCTATTGAAGGACACCGTAGTTTTTTTTTTTTTAAAGTGCTCATTATTTTAGAGGGCCAAAGCCTGCCGGGGTCGCGGGACTTACGAATTACCGTGACCCCGGTACGTAAAGGGCTATTGAAGGACACCGTAGATTTTAGTCAGTCAAGTCTGACAGTCCCTCCCGCCCTGTCCTGGGTGGGAGGACTCATTTGATGATTTTACCACGAAAAAAAAAAAGTGGTTTCTTCATCAACCTTTACCTGTATGGTGTGTTTATAAAAAGTAGCCCTATGTCCTTCCCCGGGCTTGAGATTATCCTATCCAGCACAAACGGATTACTAAACACTGACTAATAAACAGGTCGGACCAATGTTACTTGCATTTAATCACTACATAGTATAAAACAAAGTACCTTTCTTTGTCCCTATGTATGCTTAAATTTTTAAAACTACGCTCGGCGATGAGGCGGTTGCGAGCAATAGCGATTTGCTTGGATTGCATTGTTCGCCGCGACGCCGCTTCGCGCTCCGCCCGTGCTGCCGCCGCCGTTAGGCACTCCGTTCAAGTCAATCATATTATCGTGATAACTTTTTAACTATTCGGCCAAATTACTTAGTGTGGAAGACAAAGTTTATCTAAATTAAATACTTTATGCGAGAAATGTATTTATTTTGATAAGAGTTTGATAATTATACAACTCGGATTATATATCTATACTCCGTTCGGACATTTTCTTTGTACTAAAAGTTTTATTATATTGATATTATTTTTTTCATACCTTTTTACTATTTATTTACTTTTTTCCGATGAATAAAAACAATAACATGAACCGAACTCGTGTAACGATCGACATCATTGCGCGATCACCGCCATCTATCGAGCATAAGGACCACTCGACATATAGTACTAATAGAATTATCTATACTCCGTTCATCATCTGCCTAGCCTTTTTCCCAACTATATTGAGGTCGGCTTCCAGTCAAACCAGATACAGCTAGATATCAGTATTTTACATGGAACGACTGCCTGTCGGACCTCCACAACCCAGTAACTGGGTAATACGATACCCCATGGTAAGACTGGTTGTCAGACTTTAGAGCTTCTGACAGTAACGACTGTCAAAGATCTTCAAATGACAGCCGGGACCAACGACTTTATGTGCTTTCCGATTGCTTTTTACCCATCCACAGACCAACCGCGGCAAGCGTGGCTTAACCCGTAATAAAAAACTTTTTCAAAAAAAAATGTAACCACCTTCAAAAAGAACCACAAAAAAGTGTAAAATAATCTACAAAATAACTTTTTGTTACACTGGTAATAACACCCCTCATGTACACAATAAGCTTATAAAATTCCCTACCTCAAAAACTACTGAACCGGTTTTGATGAAACTTACAGTATTCCCTAAGTTGAACGATACCTAGCACAAAAAAAAAGAATTATTTAAATCGGACGTGAAGTTCCGGAGATATGCGAACAATAATACAGCCGATGCCTACTCCTTACTGTTAAGGAGTTGTACCTTCCATCATCAGCTCAGCTACATAAGATGATGATTACCATACGCAAGTACTTAAATTACTTCATAAGATTTACGAAAAACGATGGGTGAGCCTATAAAATTTGAGGGTTGCCCTCGATTTCTCCAAGATCCAATCATCAGATCCTGATTTGGTGACAATGGGACCACACGGGAAGCACCAGCTTTCAAACACAAAAAGAATCATGAAAATCGGTTCACCCAGTCGGTCGTTATGCGGTGACAAACATACCTCCTCCTTAACCTCCTCCTTTTTTTGAAGTCGGTTAAAAACTATCCTATGTCCTTTCTCAAGTTACAAACTATGTCTGTACCAAATTTCACATAAATCGGTTCAGTAGTTTAGACGTGAAGAAAAGACAGACAGACAGACAGACAGACAGACAGACAGACAGACAGAGTTACTTTCGCATTTATAACATTAGTTTGGATTTGGATGTGCCACTAAGCATGTACATCTTTGGGAGGGTACTTGATACCTACATAGCTAAGTATACAACATTATTTTTTGTTTAAACGAAACCCGATACACCTGTCTAGTATTTTTATGTGAAGAATATATGTACAAAATTTCAAGTATCATGAAAAATCATAAAGTAATAAGCTTATTATGTTACCTGGTGGCCCGTTCAAAAATATCCTAATTTCACGGCGGCGGCGGCGTGGCGCGGTACCCCCGCTCAACCCGCGCGTCCTGAGTCGGACACTCATTGTTAATAGTTGGGCAATAGGTACATAATCGGACAGTGATTGAGTTGTAATAAACTGATGATAAAATTTGATTAAAATTAGTTTGGATCAATATATAACATGGTGTAAAAATACTGGAATCGATTCAGTTACTGATTCTGAACAAATTATATTCAGGTTTCGCATAAACTAAAAATGATGTTGTATAGCAAGAACATATTTATTGGTAGGTACAATATTGGTGATGAGAATGTTTAGTGAATACATTGAATATAATATTATAGAGAATGTATAGTGTATGTGTATTAGTGAGCTAACACTTCAAATGTCATTGAATCAGTGTGCGTAGGTGACGGTCGACGAAAAAACTAATGTATCACACCAACAGTTTTGTGAAAACTGTTGAGATTTCTGTTTGATTTCTGTTTCCAAGAGTGATAAACACAGCTTAAATTTGTATTGATTCATAAATTGATATTATTTTACTTTTCAATAAATAATTAATCTTCCAATTAATAAACAAAATCATATTTACGCGGAATGCACGGAATGGTGTTATTTCACTTAGGTATTACTGTTATTGACAACATTCGGCTATTTATTGGTGTTATTAATCTAACGCGTGATATTCGATGCTTGTTTATGTATTGCGGCCATGTTCAGTGAACCGTGTTTTACTTATTGGTTTATATCAAATTGCTAATTTCATCATATTGACAGCTTTATTGGAAGAGTACTCGGAAATATTATAATAACCCTATAAAATATCGTGATGAATGAGTTTAACCTAAAATATCGTTACATATTTCGACTTTCATCTATTATTTTATGCATCGACTAGCGATGCGACCCTGCTCCGTACAGTTTTTATGACTTGACGGAACATCGTGTTTCCTTTATGATGTTGTTAATTTAATATTCATGTAGGTAATATACACATAAACTTTCCAAAAAAAGTTCTCTATAATACGTCGGTAAAAAGAGAATTCAGAAATTCAGAATTCTTTCCGTAGTTTAGAAGAATACCGTTTTAATATGTACAAAATGAGAACATGACACAAAACCGAAAGTGAAAAATTTTGCAAGTTATCTATCTTGGCCCAAAATTGAAAAGAAATACTTAATTTTTGTGCCACAAAATCGATACACACACGAAAATTAACCATCTCAACCCAAGCATAGGTACTTACCCAAAACACCAGCCATCTACAAAGAGCCAATTACAAGCAACAATCCAATTACACCTGTAACGGGATAACTGACGTCACGACATCATATGACGTCACTTGTCACGCTTGTCTCGCTAATATTCGTTTGTTCGTTATTACAAATGGCCGCCGACGCGAACAAACGACCTTCAGATACGGATGCAAATGCGAAGAACTGCCGCGAGTCGTGCCGCGCTACCAGGCTACCCTGAGACACGTAAGACACGAGCGTATGATGAATGTTTTTATTTGTTACTGCGGAGTAGGTCGGACGAAGGAGGTCGGAATTAGTACTAGGGGTAAGATTTTTAAGGTTTTAAGTGATATAAATAGGCTTTTAAGATTCTCTATGGATTGTTCGTTGTTGAATGGTCACATTTGTAAAGTTAGGACATTCATCTCCTTCTGGGAAGCAGTCATGCTACTCGTAGCTTAGGTTGACAGCTTCCTCCGAAAGGTTATGTGACATTGATGCAAGTCGTAGTACGCTGATACGCGACAAGTACAAAAGTAGCATTTATGTTGAATGATTTTATTGAAGACCTCTCCACTGGATTGTTTGAATGATGTCTGGACCGCAGTCGCACACAGCGTCTACTCGCTGCGAAGGCTTACTCGCCGCAAGTATCAGCTTTGTGTGACAGGTTATTTGCAGCAAATAATAATCAATCGTTCAGTTTTACTCGCAGTGATTACTCGCAATGTGTGTCCGAAACTTTACGCAGCAGCCCATTATTTGAAATTTGCCTATTCAAGTAGTCCTGAACAGTCGTTTTTGGTGGGTGTTGTATTATTATGTTACGCTTACAAACAAAAGAATAACAAGATTGCTTTAGATACGGTAACTTTATATCTTCGAATAAAACAAGAAACTCCGAGATGGATTCCGTGAACGCCTAATTAGAGTTGTATCGTAGTTTTCAATGTAGCTTAGCTAGATATTGTTTGTTTCAATAACAATGGAATCGTATACAATTGCTGTTTATCGTAAATTTTGAACTAGTTATAGTTAATTCGGATTATAGCTTTTGTACTTAAGCCCAGTAATAATGTAATGGTTGGAGTGGAAGGGACTATCAGATTCGTATTCACTAAAATACACCGTATTCCTGCATGGCCTTTTACATTCCATTATCTCGGTTTCCCGTCACGACAATTCCCGTAAACCCTAGACGTTGTTTAGCTGGTTTTCGTTACACATAGTAAAAATATCCTTACACTCTTTCGAAGTAACAAGGAGATGAATGCTGGTCTTTAGAGCCAGAGGCAGTTGGTGGGACAAGTTCACAACGCGTCGACACAACAAAGTTCAGATGTAATATATTATCATGAAGTTCATAGTCGCGGCGTCGTGTGTGGCTGCAAGCGTCGTAAGTTCCCTGCCAGGGGATGTAGTGCAGGAAGACGCCATTAGGATCTAAGTGGAGATAAAATATCAAAACATAACATAACACCGCGTTATTAATTGCTGTTAAGTATTAAAGTTACAATTTACGTCAGTTATGTTTAGGTTTCATGTTACTTTGCTAACAAGCCAACCCCATTGCCAGGAACCTGGCACAAAAATATAAAATACAGAGTAAAAATTGTACTTTACCAGACCTAGGATAATGGACTTCAAAACCTTATCCTAAGTAGTATGTATAATTTAGTGGTCATAAGCATAAGTACTCACAAGTCTTAAATATATTAAGCTTACTTGATAGCAATATAAGTATACGAACAAAGTAAATTAACATTAACACTCATATAGCATCATATTATGATTAACACATGGGCCCAGTCTTCACGATCGTAACTCGGCCCCCTAGTCCTGTTGCAAGTTTACGACACGACACAACACAAGCACACGTGTGTCGTGTGTACTGTGTTGTCGGTGTGCTTGTGTTGTGTACCTCACAACGTCACCACATGATTCATTGTCGTTTCCGCCGCCCGATTTATGCCGCGCTACATTTGCTTACAAACTCCTTTTAATATGTTAATTGATATTTACATAAATATTAATGTTTGTTCATGTTTGTTTGTGGAGTAGTGCATGTATTGTGTTGTACTTAGATTACATTAAATATAATGTTTGTGTAACTCGAGCGGGAGTTGTAGTTCAGTTTGTATTTCACTCTGCATTGTTATTATTCTATGTATCTGTCGAGATACATTTCCTTTCACGAATGAGTCTAACTGTGGGGAAAGACAAAAATAAGTTTTTAGTAGTAAAACCTTTTCTGATTCGATAAACTTGAGAATAGGCTATTTTATTTACTCATATATTTATTAGTTTGAAATATAGATTATAAAAAATATTAGACCCGTATATTTTCTTTTGTTACGTAAACCAAGCCAAAATTGGCGAAGATACAGCGCTTCGAAAAAACCACAATACTTCACTCGGTCGGTACAATTTTACGAGCAATATGACGTCACAAGCCCCCACTCCCGGATTTGGAAGCGTTTTATATTCGTCAATATTAATAGATTAAAATTATTTTTTTTTACAATATTCTAACTGACGGACTAAACAGATTTTCAATTTATTTATGCAGTATAATACCCTATTATAAAAGTTTGGCTAATAATATTAGACCCTTGTCTTACGAACAAACTAAAACTGTTCTACATACAGTAAATAAACTGCACCACATGGCGGCTACGTTAGCGCAGAGTGCCTCCATTAGAGCGGTATCGACTGCACCGAGCACTGAATTAAATATTTGGCGAGTGGCGACAAACGACGCTCAACAGCCATACATTGGCGGTTCCTTGACGTCTTTACGAAGATGCCTTCTCACAGCCCGCAGTGAACATTTATTTTGGGACCATATCCCTCTCCGGTCACTAAATCAAAGACGTAATGTCACCCTCGCAAATGACTGGCGATTAGAGCTCATATTAAGATCACAATCTTGATTAGTAATTTGCTAATAATAACAGCTTACGGCTCAGCTGAATTACAATTGCGATAAGCATTACTTGCAATCACATTAGAAGCAGATTGTTGAAAGTTAATTCAGCTCTGACATGAGTGATGATTATTACTATGACATAAGTGATTGGCAAAAACAATAATCCTTTTCACCATTGAACTAACTTTGACATGAAATAGAGCTTATGCAAAGTGTCAATAACTATTAATCTGTAACAGTTACCAATTTAACTCATTGAAAGTTTTGAGGCGTACGATATTTATGTAGGTTCTGTTAAAAAGTTAAAACAAAAAACAAGCTGAAATATTACTGAGTGCCCATTAAAATTCCATTATACCCTTTATGTATGTACACACAGAGCTTACAACATGACATGCGACATTATTTACATTCATGTTAATTCCAATGGTCACAGAATAAGTATTCGTTCACAAATATCAGTGGCGCAAGTCCTCCATGTGCATAATTGTCAATGTCAATATTGCGACAAACGAAATTGCAGTAATTCGACACCGGAACGACGTTTGTATGTAGTGACGTCATGTTTCATATTATCTCGGTATTTCTGTCTGCGAAAAATGCATAATACTCGGTATTTTGTTATTATAATTTCACATTTAAGTACCTACGTTATTTCCGTCGCGGTTATCCGAAGTTTTAGAGCTAAAATTTTGGCAAAATCTAATTATATAATGTATCTGAATGTTGTGATGGAATATTTTTTAAATGTACTGAAAATCTGCAACAGACAGAGGTGCTATTTGGGGCAGAGGGCAGAGAGTGAGAGGCAGTGGTATAACGGCGGTGGCGGTGACGAATAAAGAAAATACCTATATTCATACACATAAAGTGGCTTCTACAAAAACACCAGAATAAACTTCTAAACAAACATGTTTACTGCAAACATATCTCTGCTTCCTCGATTTAAACCTCCTTCAAGAGCAATTTAAATAGAAAGCAAGCCAACTATTTTCCATAATGAGCTGTTCCCGGCTGTAGTGGTATCGATTGAGGGCTGGGAGACGGCCGCCCCGAGCCGGAGCCGGGAGGAGCTGGAACAAACAGGTAATGGCGTCGCCTCCGCCGCCGAGCATAACAAGCAGACACTCGAAATTGAGAAGACGCGGCTTTGATTCTCAACAACTTACTGGAGAGGAAGGTGAGGGGAAATGTTAGTTTGAATGAAACTTGGGTTTGAATAATTATAGCAATACATAGTGAAATAAACAAATATTTTTATATTTACATCGCGCTTTGAAACAATTATAACTTCATTTTCACGATTCTTTTTTCGACATCTACATACATTTGTTATTATGGTAACACTTATAAAACTGGATTTAAGACTTTTTAGTTTCATAACCCCGCTATCTAAGCGACAGATAAATATTCACCTTTGTTCTGGCAAAGATGAACACTTTCTTTGCACTGAATTCGACGCGCACGTTTAAATAGAATGTAATAAGTATAGAGACAAACCCGTCACATTTTCTTGTGTATTCCACCACAATATTTAATCCCCTGTTCAGTGCACTCACCACCTATCAATCTAGAATATAATCCCGAGTTGTGTTGCACATTTACAAAGCTGGGTTTACTCGAACATTCGCCTCAATCGTTTGATGGTACACAACGCTCTTAAAACGTTCACAACAAAGCTTTTTGAAGCTTCGCTCCGCTGAAATTCTGTTGACATCGCAAACGTCCGTATCGGGCATTGAATGTGTTGAAGCTTAATCCGTTCGCCGGACAATGCATTCCGTGAAAAAATACTGAAGGAAACGGTTTATGCGATGAAATGTGAATATACTTTTAGTACTAATACGTTGAAAGAATTTTGTTTGGAATGTATTAGTATATGGTGACTTACGTATATCTATTGGAGCAAATAGTTTTCTGTAAGAAGTATAGCGAAACATAGGGACTTTGGTGAACCAATGAAAATATAAAAGCATTGAAATGCGATCAAGATGAAATATTCAATTCGTAGTAGATTGACTCAGCGCTACGAACGCGTAGCAGACGTAGCAGTAGTGTTTGTCTACGTCGTAGCAGTTGTAGCATTGGTTTTGGCTACGACGTAGCAACCATTCTGTTCAGTTTAAAATGCAAAACCCATTCATTCATGAATCTCATCACTTAACTCACAAATTGTTTCACATATTGTCATGCCAAGACCTAATCCCATAAACTGTTGAAATATTTCTATGAATGGCGTGTAATGGCGAAGTGTTCTCATCTTATAACGTCATAGACGAAGAGCCTGCGAACAAATAACAGTCCATCTACAGGCTTAACAATCGCCGAACACGAGATCATGTGTGGGCCGCGGCGTAAGCAGTAGCGGGGATGGAATGAACCATGTGTTGTTTACCTGTATCTATGCCAGAAGGAGGGGCATTAAGGGAGTCTTCCAATCCCGCTATGCGCGGAAGGATTCATTTGATGATTTTACCACGACAAAAAAAAATAGTTATACATACAGTTATAATAAATATACATCTTTGAACGCACCGTTGAAATCTATAACTTTGAAGTAAGTTTTTAAAATTGGGTGTTCTCTATATCGGGCTCATTTTAAACAACATTATTTTTTGTTTATGCGAAACCCGATACACCTGTCTAGTATTTTTGTGTAAAGAATCTATGTACAAAATTTTAAAACCGTATCATAAAAAATAACAAGGATATAAGTTTGTATATTACCTGGTTGTCCGTTCAAAAACATGCTTACATATTCGTTATACACTCGTGATAATAGCTTGGCAATAGGTACCTAACCGTACGATGATTGTATTGTAATTAACTAGTAAGTAGTAGTAGTAATAAAATTTAATTAAAATATTTTTGAAAAAAAAATATTACATGGTGTAAAAAATATTGGAATCGAATCAGTTACTGATTCTGAACAAACTATATTCAGGTTTCGCATATACTAAAAATAATGTCGTATATTTGGGCTCATTTTATTCATCATGATGAGAACTTCAGTTCCAAGAGTTCCTCAACAGTTAATGCAGTAGTTACTGTGACGGTTACGTTGACAATGACAAAAGTGAACACGGGTTTCTCAATGTATTAAACACTCTAATTATGGTAAAAATCTGAAAAGCTAAAAATAAACCTTTTTTAACAAAAAACTAAACCAAAGATCGAACTGAAAAGCAAAAAAAATTTTGAGGTGGCGCCAAAGAAGTCAAGTCAGTGAAGATTAACCAGTCAGATTAGCTCAATTCTTCGCTTCAAATAATCAATTAACATGTTTGTTTGCTTGGCGCCGCCTCTAAATTTATTTTTTGTTAAAAATGGTTTATTTCAATAATGCGTCCTATATTTAGTGTCAATAATAGTACATTGTTCACCGAGAGGAAAAAGTGACCGATTACCGTCGAGGGTGTCGTTTGAATCCCGAGCCGTAGGCGAGAGCTTTAAAACACCCGAGATCGGGAATCGCACTTTCTCTCGAGTGATACACAGTGCTTTATACGCTTTCTCTCCCGTCCAGATGCGTTTTCTCCCCGCATATTTGTTCGATATGCAATGACGTACTTTCTACCGTAAATTTGATAAAGTGTCATGGTACTTTCCACGCAGGTGTAGTATAAAAAATATTATTGAACAAAGAATTTTACCGCTTGATGCTTCTGTCCATTTAAACCATAACCATAACGATATGTTATTCTTAGCTGATCTATGGCTTCTTCTGGTTTAAGATCAACTCCCCCACTCACGTGCCGGTGCTCAATTATGTATGGAGCAGGCCATCGATCGCGGTTGCACGCTCAATACTGGGGACTAACCACTTGTTACCAGGCGCCAGCGATTACTACAATTCCGGGTCATGTACCCCGGTCAACCACATCTAATGGTGGATAGAACGAGAGAAAGATTTATTGACGAATTGCGTTTATTGAGACAGATGGACCAGATATCATGGGTTTGGGAGTTAGGATCTATTTTTCTCGCTTACTCGTATCTCACTCTATGCTCACTGTTGTTGACACTGTGCCTGTCACTAAGTACTGTTTGTACCTCATTGTCATACCAGATTCCAACACAGAAAGCGGTGCTATCGACAAAAATAAACAGCGTCTGTAAACTTCCTGCTGCTTGACAATAACAACACTGGTCTGCTGTAGTCACCATCTGAAAAATTGTCGCTCTTGAATATACGTTATCCGTGTATTACGGTTGGTTATGGTGGTTGTTCAAGGTGCGGAAAAATCAACCGGGCTGGGGAACGAACCGGACTGCAGACTGTAGAATTTGACAGATAAAGTACTACAGCATTAGTCAATGTCCGTGCTGGTCCGTTCGGTTTGAGCCTCGAGAAGAGCACGAAAAATACAGAAATATGCACGTAACTATACAAATATCCACTCAATTTTCATGAACTTTATATTTCAGCATAGTAGGCAAACTCGTTAATATTTGGGAGCTACCAGGCGAGCATAAAGTGGAGGCTGCTTATCTAACGTACGGCGCCGCATTAACCCACTTCCATCTGCTCTCTCAACTGATAAGCTTCACACATTGCTTTGTTTTTCCACTGAAAGCGGTTATTGGCCGTCATCATTTTGTTGAAAAAGAAACGGCGACTGATATTAAATGAACCTGCAGAATTGTGAGAAAAACGGTTCATTAAAATGTCCATCGTCTGCGGCGGTTTGTTTTTATTAAAGCTGATATGTCTGAATAACATTTTTGATTATTCCATGAAACGTTTCCATATATCAGCATTTCCGAATTATTAAAATAGCCTAATATTTTTTTATCTTTTGACTGTAATAGTGCACTTTTTATATTTTCCTTTTAATGGTTCCATAATAATCCAGGTATTTATTTCATACTCAATTACAGTCAGTTCACACCGATACACTACGCAACGCGACATGACGCAACGATACCGCAAATGTTTGTCTTTTTCGTGTGGTAAATAAGGTGATTTTGAGTCGCGATTAAAAAGAAGCGCGGTGCCGAGCTGCGCCATGCTGCACGTTGTGAGCTGCGTTGCCAATGGTGTATCTTTTCGGGTAGCAAATAGAGTTAGATTTTGAGTAGCTCTATTGAAATGTGCGCGCAGCGTCACGTCTCGGTGTGATTTGACCGTTATCATCATCATGCAGCCTTTTCCCATGTATGTCGGCATCAGTCCAACAAAAGCCTACATAAATATACTTGTATG
This sequence comes from Agrotis puta, assembly GCA_943136025.2. Lineage (NCBI taxonomy): Eukaryota > Metazoa > Arthropoda > Insecta > Lepidoptera > Noctuidae > Agrotis > Agrotis puta. The sequence goes on from OW964170.2 coordinate 361,461, forward strand.
AGCTTCTTTTTTTAGTAGAATAAATATGATAGTAGTGGGGTGGACTATCCTAGGGTAAGTAGACCGTACTGAAGTACCGCCATTAGGGTAATAATATCTCGGTGGACCTCATAATAAACTCATTCAGACGTACTCAACACACACTTCAACTAACGCATCTCTCTATTGTACGCATTGCGTGGTCCGCTGCATCGCTCGTCAACTCTCGGCAACAGTCGGCATCACTCGGGGCCACTCGGGTGCACCCGACTGATTACGAGCGGATTATCTTACGGGAGCATCGTAATTGTGTCAGTCCACGGTACCGACAGACAATCAGGCCATTGTGCCTGTAATAATATGCGTTCAGCTTATAATCGCATTACCGGCCTTTGTCTAATGATGTGTGTCTAATTGAGTGGCGTCGTCTGCAGTGTTCGGGCCAGGCTTGCTTTAATGGATAAAAGTAGGCGGTACGTGGTAGATCAGTAATTCATCAGTATATTATTATCCTTAATTCCTTCCTCAAATCGGTTTTTATAATTTTTCCTTAAAACAAAACAAGCAAACAACAGAAATCCTTCGTACTTGCATACAGCCTTCAGCGCTGCACTGATATTTGCATTATTTAGACGGGTTTTCAAAAACGACAACAAAAACAGGATATCGTCGTCGACTCGCTAAAACTCCGCAGAACTTCTGCTACTGTTTTATATAATCAGTTATTTCCCACGAAACAATACTAGAAATAAGTTACACAATTTCATATTCAGTGCAGTATATGGAAATACGGCTGGATTTAGTAAATCCCGCGCTTAGAACACAAAACTTCGCTTGGCTGATTCGCTCAAAACGATCAGATTGAGCGAAGCGCGCGCGACAGTGCAAAACTGTCCCGGCCATTACTACCAATCATTTACTCACGTACGTTCTCACCTTGAGCATCTCGTTACGTGATTTGAGCTATGATTATGAATTTGAGCCATCATATCAAATTTAATAAATGTTCCATAACATAACTTTTTTTAATAAATTCCGTTGTCATCATTGAACAAGTTCTGAAAAGGACCAATTACTGTAGCATGTCCATTGATTTGACTTGCAAGCCACTAACGCAAAAAAAGTTCAACAAACAATAAATAAAAAAAGATGGTCATGCATTATGCAAAACTCGTATACTGCAATATAGGTACAGTTACAGCGTACCGAAAAGTAACAAAAGCCTATTTTTTTGCCGAATAAATCAACAAATCTCCGCTATATTCAGGATACGACTACACGAGTGCGAGTGTGTTTCGAGTTGTTGTCGAGTACACGTAGTACCGTCGCTCGAGGACGCTTTGTTATAGGCACTCCACGCGGGCGCAACTGCAAACTGGCTGAAACAAATCTCTGCAGAACTAGGTTATCCCTTCCTGTCCGACTGTCGGATATTTGTCCGATAGACGGGCATTTTGCCTACTCGACTACTCGTACACACCGTAACTTGGCTAACTGCGAAACATTTCGCTCAGGATATTAAGTTTTCAATATGCTTGGTTGTTTGTTCACGATAGAGGCGAGGAGTGTGCACACGTGGCTTTGATTGGATTTTATGGAGAGGTGGTCGTGGTTAAGAGCGGCCGGTTTAATCCCTCTTCCGCTGTCTTTACTAAACGGCACAGAATATTTTTTGCGCCGATTTTCTCCTGACTTTTATTGGACGTGCGCGGCTTTTGAAGTATTTTATTTGTAACTTTTACTAGTTAGTTTTATGGACAATCTAGAATAGGTAAAAATAATAAATAACAGAAGTTACTGGATGTACGTGTTTAAAGTAGACGATAGACTTGTCTTAATTTTATTTAAATGGTTATTACAATTATTTGTTTCAGCCGTTTTTCGACTTCAACAAATACGAAAACTGGTCAAGTGCGAGTCGTACTTGCGCACGAAAACGGCAAAAAAGCACGTTTGTTGTAGGTATGGGAGCCCCTTATTTTTTATTGTTATTATTATGTTATTTAGTATTTGTATTTATAGCGGCAAAAGAAATACATCATCTGTGAAAACTTCTACTGTCTAACTATCACGATTCACGAGATACAGCCTGGTGACAGATGAACAGAAAGATAGATAGACAGACGGACAGCAGAGTCTCAGTAATAGGGTCCGTATTATCTTTTGGGTACCCTAAAAAGTAGGTACTCAAACCTAACTCCAATTTTAATCTGTATAAGAAACCGTCCATTACATCAGTGCGTGGGCCGGGTTCGCCATATTGGCCGAATCAGGCCGCTCGTCACACGACGTGAGCCTTCAGAACATGTCATTAACTTACGCAATCTGAATTTTTAATCTCAGTTATTTTACTACGAGATGAGGGTACTGCTGTATTCCATATTATTGATTTATCGAACTCTTGCCGTCGTGAAATGTTCAATCTCGTCACAATGTTTTCAGCTAGGAAATGGCTTATGATGTGTGCTTTGAAATAATAATTATACAGAAAATATGAAATTTGAGTGAGGTATTATTAAATGACCCAACATTTTTGGGCAGTTTATTTTGAGCTAAGTCGAGTTGTACGAGTATCTAAAAGCTAAAACCAACAATACCTTCTCAATAGGGAAAGCATCGAAAAACTTCTAACAAAACTGATCTGGAAACATTTCCAAGGCCTCTATTATTCTCTGACAAGTTACACAAACAAAAACTATTACTTTAACTTACTAATTAAATCACTAGTTTTAGTTATCTAGTACCTTTTTAGGGTCTATTGTTCTATACTTTACTATCCCTTACACATTTCTATCATCATAATCTTGTCTATTGAGAACTTCAATAACAATGTTACAGATACATGTACAATACAACAGATACTGTAACTTCTGTATTTCTGTGTAGTTGTAGCGAAGAACAACCCCATCAGACGCAGAGGTAATAATTAATCAATTAACGACCGTAAATCCAATGGGCGTCGACCGATTAGCCGCTGGCGTTTGAGCGAATCGAATGAGAGCGTGACCATTGCGCATTTGGTGGGCGACAAAGCTGAACATCGTTCTTGGAAGCCGGTAATGGACTGTGATAATTATATCACACTTCATTATAGTTGATGTGTTTTTATTTCGGGTATAAGTGATTTTGTATAACACTCGAGTCACTGAGAGCTTTTATGAGTTTCGGCTAGACACGAGGGGCGTCTATAGGGGTTGTCTTTTTCTGCTCGATAAACAAAAAATCCTAAAGTTTTGATAGCATTGCTCATATTTCTAAATCATACAATTTAATACACAGATCAAACAGAATATATTCGATGAATCAAATACGAAACTGCTTTTCTTAAAATACTGAATCCCTAAATGAAAAAAAAACAAGTGAGCAATAAAAAATATTGAAGTTTTATATTTGCGCAAAGAAAAGATTTAGACTGTATACTTTTTATTTCTATTGGAGGGAAATTCTCTGAGGAGTTCCAATGAAATATTATCCCCTCGGCAACAGTCACCTCTGACGTGATCGATTTGACTAAGCTCAGCGTCTGGAACGGAGTCGACACTTATTATAATATTGTGACCTAGATTACGTACATATAGTATACATCTACTTATTTGGGTTCATTATGATGATAATGTGTGGTGCAGACACCTGTGAATTATGTATATATTTCAAATAAACCATCTGTGATCCCTTTTTGTCAACATAATTGGAACTTCTTAAACCTGGGAGTTTATTCTCTTAGTTCATCAACGACGGGGTCGCGGGACTTACGAATTACTGTGACCCCGGTACGTAAAGGGCTAGTGAAGGACACCGTGGATTTTAGTCAGTACAAGTCTGACAGTCCCTCCCGCCCTGCCCTGGGTGGGAGGAGTCATTTGATGATTTCACCACGCTTAAAAAAAACGGTACAACTGTGCAATCATGCTGTCGTCTCAATTTTTTGTTCGTACCACTACCTTACCGTAAGTGATAAAGTGTAGGGTACGCCCGAAACTTCGGTCGAAGTTACGGGTTTCGTGCTTAGATAGTAGTAATAAAACCCCTGCTTAGTTGGTTTATTGGTTACAAGATTAAGATATAAAGTTACAACCAACTACAAGACCTTTATTATTATGTTACTTGCTGCTACCCGTTATGGGCGAGTCCGGTTTTTTTAATAGAATGGTAGAAGAGAGAATACTGTATCGAAGGTAGTCCGTGTATTTTAGGTGCTGATCAGAATAAGGAAACTCTATTTTAATGTACATAAGTAGACATTTCTGAAGTATTGTTCGTGCCCTGAGGCTTGACGACAGGTTGAAGAAGAACAATAATTTAAGTAAAAAGATAGGTAGTTGAGACTATTTTTACGTGAATCTAAAACCATCTTTTGTCTCATTCTGTGTAAGGGAAAGGACTTGAAAATTTGATGTACGCGACTAATGGCACTGAACTTCAAATACAGCCAAATTCCTGGCTGACCTAATAAATTCCCTGCTGTAGCTCTCTACTGAAGCTTTTGGATAATTTCGTATAATAGTTGTAGAATTTCTTTTTAAGCTATGGCATAGCTTTTATCGCGGGTTCTGAGCGCGGCGACCGAATCAAGATATTCCGTAACGAAAAAACCTAACTATATATATATATACCTAACACCCCGCATCGTCTAACTTCGTTTCAGTTCGGTAGACTTCGGCAATCATAAAAACATCCGTCATTAAGACAATTTACTTTTTCGTACCCATACTAAACGGCCAGCTGCAAAAGGAGATTTTCACAATTTACATGATTTTCTCGTTAAATATTCGCGGTAGGCGATAATATTTTCTTGTTTTTTTTTTTAATACTCCTCACTTAAGAGTGCAAAAATTTGGTCTTAATCATTACAGCTTTTAATTACAGTAATGAACCGCCACTATTTTTTTAATGTTTTCATTAAATTATATTTAAAAATTTAAATAATTAAAAAATTAATAAATGAACAATAATAAATATTCTCAAGTAATGAGCAAGAGGTTCCTTTCTTTGGAGCCCTGCCCGCTGGTATCTTCGTCCCTGATCTCGATACCGGTGGGCCAATAATGTTTATATTTTTAAATGTTTTTTTATTTATTTATGTTTTTGTAAAAGGTTTTATTAAAAACTGGGTCACTGGTTGAAAATACACACGAGACAAAGGAATAAAATAGGTTCCGAAATCCTAATCCTAATCCTAATCCTAACTATCCTAATCCTAACTTCCTAACTAATATTATAAATGCGAAAGTAACTCTGTCTGTCTGTCTGTCTGTCTGTCTGTCTTTTCTTCACGCCTAAACTACTGAACCGATTAGTGTTAAATTTGGTACAGACATAGTTTGGAACTTGAGAAAGGACATAGGATAGTTTTTAACCGACTTCAAAAAAAGGAGGACTGTATTTTTTTTTAATGTTTGTTACCGCATTACGACCGACTGGGTGAACCGATTTTCATGATTCTTTTTTTGTTTGAAAGCTGGTGCTTCCCGTGTGGTCCCATTGTAACCAAATCAGGATCTGATGATTGGATCTTGGAGAAATCGAGGGCAATCCTCAAATTTAATAGGCTTATCCATCGTTTTTCGTAAATCTTATGAAGTAATTTAAGTACTTGCGTATGGTAATCATCATCTTATGTAGCTGAGCTGATGATGGAAGGTACAACTCCTTAACAGTAAGGAGTAGGTAGTAGTACTGATTCATTGTTGGCATATCTCCGGAACTTCACGTCCGATTTAAATAATTCTTTTGTTTTGTGCTAGGTATCGTTCAACTTAGGGAATACTGCAAGTTTCATCAAAATCGGTTCAGTAGTTTTTGAGATAGGGAATTTTATTAGCTTATTGTGTACATGAGGGATGTTGTTACCAGTGTTACGGATTGTATTATATGTATTTGGCAAGAATTTGGGTTGAATATTTTAACTAAAAAACGAAAAATAAAAAACTTTTGCAAAAAAAACAATGAAATAAAAAATAACAAAGCCATCGACTTCCGAAATAAAAGTTATTTTGTAGATTATTTTACCCTTTTTTGTGGTTCTTTTTGAAGGCGGTTACATTTTTTTTTTAAGTTTTTTATTATATATATTTTTACGGGTTAAGCTGCGCTTGCCGAGGTTGGTCTGTGGATGGGTAAAAAGCATTCGGAAAGCACGTAAAGCCGTTGGTCCCGGCTGTCATTTGAAGATCTTTGACAGTCGTTACTGTCAGAAGCTCTAAAGTCTGACAGCCAATCTTACCATGGAGTATCGTATTACCCAGTTACTGGGTTGTGAAGGTCCGACAGGCAGTCGCTCCATGTAAAATACTGATATCTAGCTGCATCTGGTTTGACTGGAAGCCGACCTCAATATAGTTGGGAAAACGCTAGGCAGATGATGAACGGAGTATAGATAATTCTATTAGTACTATATGTCGAGTGGTCCATATGCTCGATAGATGGCGGTGATCGCGCAATGATGGCGATCGTTACACGAGTTCGATCGTTACACGGGACAAAGAAAGCTACTTTGTTTTATACTATGTAGTGATTAAATGCAAGTAACATTGGTCCGACCTGTTTATTAGTCAGTGTATAGTAATCCGTTTGTGCTGGATAGGATAATCTCAAGTCCGAAGAAGAACATAGGGCTACTTTTTATAAACACACCAAACAGGTAAAGATTGATGAAGAAACCACTGGTAGAATTTTGAATTTTCCAGGGTTCTATTATTATTATTTTTTATCGTGGTAAAATCATCAAATGTGTCCTCCCACCCCATACTGTCAGACTTGACTGACTAAAATTTACGGTGTCCTTCAATAGCCCTTTACGTACCGGGGTCTCGGTAATTCGTAAGTCCCGCGACCCCGGCAGGCTTTGGCCCTCTAAAATAATGAGCACTTAGAAAGGAATTCAGATAATTCCACCCTCAAGAGATTCCCTCTAAATATTAGGTATAGGTGTTCAAAGATCGTATGGAAACTAATTTTGAAGTTAGAAATCTGGGATGTACGATGTGAAGTTACATAAAAAATATAAGTATTAAAAAAAAAATGTCACGTAACTTAATGAGGCAGACCAAATTTTACGCGAGCGAAGCCGTGGGCAAAAGCTAGTAATATTATAAACCGTAATGATTTCAAAGTTTATTTACTGTGCATATGTATGACGATAATTAAATACGAAAAAGAAAATAATGCTAACTGGACTTTTCCTACTAAATCCATTTAGTGTTAAATTACATAGGTATTTACATGAAAAGAACACAAACGTACAATTTTAAACAAAAGCTCTCTGGCCGCAACCAACAATCTAAGTAGCGTGATTGTTCCAAGTTAGCTATAATGCGCCGTGATTGTGGCGCAAATCGACACATGTAAGCCTAAGTGAATTACTGAGCGGACTTAATTGCACGCCGCGATTCGATAGCCGCAGAGGTGTAGCGAGCCTAATGTCGGCCGGTAGGTCACCTTGGTCCAACACGCCACGCAGATAAGGGTGGCCGCAAACGGCCCGACTAATTGTCGCAGTTTTAGGGATTTTAAAGTTAAGTTTCGAGTGGAATTTTGATGTGTGAATATTGTAGGTAATTTATTTTAATGTTTATACATGAGAGTGTTATGCTTTTCGTGTCACATTTAAATGATATGTAATTAGAATGTCTAGACTGGTTTGGACTGTTGAAGAAATAATGATTATGGGTGTCAATTAAATGGTTAGCTTAGTATTGTTATTTCTGTGAGCAGAAAAATATAATCGGTGAGCAGAAATAGCTAATTGGTGAGCAACTCATGGTCAGCAAACATTTCAAAATCAATCAGCAATTTATGTCATTCTGGATGGCTGTAATTATTTTTGTACAGCATATTAATTATATAAGCTGCAATCAGCTGCTCATGTTTAATAAAATTTTGGTAAGCACTCAGAGTGTAAGCAAAAAAATGCATTTTGTGCTGCATATAAAAGTAGCAAAAATACTTCACTTGTTCACCGATTATATTTTTCTGCGCACAGAAATAACAATACTATGCTAACCATTTAATTGACACCCAGCATGTCGACGGAGCCCCGCTTCGCGGGGCTCCTACTTCTGGGTGGTTAAAAAAAAAAATAACCACGAAGAGGATGGCGGGGTCTTTCAGACCCCGCCATCCTCTTCTAACCTAAATTGTCCGAGTCGGGGTGCCAGCAAGTCGTGTCACGCGCCTGCTCTTGCTCCGCCCACTTTTAACGTACATTGCCGCTTTTTCAACAAAAACGCCATCCAAGTAGTTATTTTGCTCACCATGTTTTAAATATGCATACCAATCAAATATACTGCTTATAGACATGTTTTTCTGCCGCTCAATCATGAAATCTTGCCGCTCAAGTAGTTATTTTGCAGACTGAATGTTTATTATGCAGACTCATGTTATTGTTGGTTGCCTATGTATGATTTAATTTTTGACCATTATCAAAATTAGTTGCGGAACAAGAATTGCTGCCTGATTTTTTTTATTGCAAACAAAATCTTTGTATGCTGACCAAATTATTTAAATGCTGCTTTTGGGTGGCTTGCCAAATTTTATAATTGCTGACCAATGTAATTACTTCTCAATGATTATATAAGTTATTTTAATGTTGTGGTTTTTGTCAATTTAGTAGTAAAACTTGTGTAAATCAACACTACGCACGTATGGGGGGTAAAGTTACACAAGTCAAGCAAGAATGTTCATAAACTGCTTCATTTCATCAAAATGAATATACTTCTAGTGCGGAAATGAAAAAAAGGTTTAAAAGAAACACCCTCTATAACACTCGATTGTGTTACTGATAAAGATTCAATTATGAAAATTAATTACATACGGTACGGTAATCTTGTAAAAATTTTAATAGATCGATCAAAATAACTTTGGAAGCATCTGGCAAAGTTAAATCCCGACTAAATGATCTGACTTATTAATTTTTTCAATCTTCAAATATTCATTAATGTAAAGATGTACCTGTTGTACCAAGTTAACAGCGTAATCAAACATATAGGTACTCGAAATGACAGCGACCTCTCGGAATAAAAGTTTGGATATATGGATGGATGTTTGTTACTTAATTACATCGAAACGGCTGAATGGATCCAAATGTTTAGCTCAGAGATAGTTTGTGTTCGAATTAGTGTATAGTATACCGTTTATCGTTGGATAATATTCGAATATTAATATTTTTGACAGCACGTTTGACGCATTAGCTAAGCAATTGGACTGCTGCGCTGTGTGGCGCGGGTTCGACCCCGCACGGAACAAATTTTTGTATGAAGTACATGTAGTTGTTCCGGGTCTGGGTGTTTGTGTATGTGAGTTTCTATGTTTGTAAACGCACCCACGATACAGGAGAAATTCCTAGTCTGGGGCAACGTTTTTCTTTTAAAAAAACACACACAAGAGTCAAGTCGCTGGCACCAGCTAGTAGCAATTAATTTAATAATTTTTATCATTCATAACAATATAACTGATCTGTTTTTTCTCTAAAAGAGACGAGGCGTTTTTTTAACCCTAAAATATCTAAACTGGCTTGCGGGCAATTCTTTTAGACACGACATTTGAAGCCAAATGGTGAAGGGTAATGGGCACATTAGTCCGTCTGGACTTAACTACGCAGCACTGGTTTTTTAGTTCATTAGCAAAACTAACTGGTAAAGGTAAGCCTTATTACTGCCCTCTTACCCCTGAAGCTTAATTGAATGTTATTTGTGTTAATTAAATACTCAGTTTCGGAATTCCGACTTTGTACCAGTTCAAACCGAATCCGAATTAGGAATATTAACTTTCTCTAGATGATGATCGTGTTTTTATTTCCAGATAGGTACGAGTAGGTAGGGGAACAGTATATAAGACGGGGATGCGAGGTATAATGGGGACATACACTCTTTACTCATACCTCGCGTCCCCACTCTTGAAAATAAGAATCACAGAGACACTTAAGTATTTTTTTACGAAATAACCTAAATAAAAGAAGCGCTAGCTTCATAAATCTAAAGTATGGCAAAAATATAAGTTAAGAATATTTGTTCCGCACTTTTCATTCCAGGCTCTGGGTTTTTGTGCGAACTATATTTATATGAGTTTGTTCGTAACTACGTAGGAAGGAGTATTCAATAAATAAAAGTAGAGTGTAAACTTGTCTGTGTTCAGATTTCAAATATAGAAGCTGTCAGCTGGCTGTCTCCCACGCAATGTTACAACGTGCAGCTACAGGCGCGCTCTACCAGATACTATTTATATGTTTTTTCTTTCAAAGGCTATATAAAATTTTCTTGGACACAGTAGTAACAAAGTGCAAATGAATGTTTAATTTAAACCGTTCAATGATTGTGCATAATTTTTTGAAGGTTTCTCACTAATTAATTTCAGATTACCCCAATGAAGTAGTAACTACATTACTTTTGACCTTAATTGAAATCAGTGTGAGCTTAAATTAGCTATTTTCCGCCACGCAAGTAACACACGAATGCGATATACAATACGTGTGTCGTACACACATACCGTTTGATTCTGGCGCACGTTAGCAAGAAACGTTGGACACTCCATCGCTCACAATCAGTTCGCCGGACCAATCAGAGGGGGTGGAATTTCGTCCATTACGCGTCCACCGCTCGGCGCAACTAATACAAAGGCGTGTGTCGCTCATTGTCATTTGGTAAATTATCGAACCCGCTGTAATGAGCAGCCGACCCACTGCCACACTGCCACATTACATGGCTGGAATTCATACCTACCTGCCTATCTGCCTGTCTACCTGTTTGGTTTACCTTTGACACTTCGTTGGCACAATTAGTCTGACACACCACAACTGCTTTGTTGAACGTGTCCCATACGAAATTAAAATTTTATGATCCGATTTTATTACTAAATAATTGAGTAAAACTCATCATTTCAATATTAAAATTCATAATAATGATTTATCCATCCACTTTAATATTTAACTATTGCAGCATATTGTCATTACCAACTGTTTATTGTAACAGTACTAATGATGTAAATTTTAAAGCACGTTCGTGCAAACTTTACGAAACGCCAGGCAGCGGCTTAATACATTTTATGTTTATTTAAAAGTTTGCATTAATAAAGTGAACATTTCCTTTTACTGTACGTATACAGTATGTACTCTCGAGGGGTTATTAATTTTCTTTTACGAGAATTCACATAATCCCAGAGTTTATGAATGAGTGCGAGCGGCCGCGCGGCCGTGCGGCGTGCGGGACTGCGAGCGTGCGTTGTGTCCGATTTACTCGCGTGATATACTGCACACGAACACGACTGCTCCCGCCAATTTGTTTAAATTTTATCACCACTTTTTAATTGAGATATTAAAAATAGTGTTTTGCCGAGCAATTATGAACATTAAGTTTACTATATTCGTCGCGTGATTCATCGTACCAAACAAAATTTTACCAACTTTATTTTGTGCGATAACAATCTTCTGATTTTGTAAAAATGCATTTTATTAACAAGGTAGGGTAACGTAAACGTTTTGCTTCCGTATTCCGGGAACGTAACGAAAATAAAGGAAAGGAAGGCTGGTCACGTCTGTCGCCTGCTTGGATCTGCGACTCATAGTTAGATATAGAAGGAGCTGTACACCGATCTTACTCGAGGGATTTATACCAAAAAGTTGCGCGGCTCTGGGTTCATACTACTCTATGTATGGCAGCTCTCAGTGCAATGGAAGTGTTTCCATTACACATTTTTCTTTTTCTCCAAGTTTCTTATAATGAACTTCCCGTTACCGTGCGAGGTGTGTAGCAATTTGAACTCGTCTGCGAATAGTTGGCGGGTTGTTAGTGGAATTCTTGACTCAACCTATGAGTCACCACGATTTATACGAAAAAAGTAAGATCTAGTTTTCTTGTTCACAAAATTCGGTACATGGAACGAGAAACGGTTTATAACTAAAAATGTCGACATCTTTTCAGGTGAAGCGGAGTATGATAAATTTTGTAGAGGACGACTTAGTAGGCTCTCTCTTGCCGGATTAAGTTATTAAAGCATTTTTGCTTTTAAAAATTTTAGCTACCAGAAAAATACGGTAAAACTTTTCGTCATAAAGGTTTTATTAAAAGAATTCTGGTAAAACAAGGCATTCTTTAATGCACAGTAGCAGTTATGTTCCAAATCACGCCTTGCGTTCCATTGATCCGTCTTCGCCCTTATGTCAGAACTACCGTTTTAAGACAACTCCTCCCCCGGCTGAGCGCCTGGTAGCTCTTATCGCCCCTCGCTGCAGTCAGTCAGCGGTGTTTTGTTCTTTATCGCGATGTTTTGATGACTCTCGCCTTAACTCGGATGAAAAATCACTTTCGGCTTGTTGAACCGTTTTTTTCCGTCTCGTATTACGAGCTACGATATTCTTTTTTTTTTACTTTTTCTTTCAGTTGTCCCGTTGTATAGAGGCGGTTCAGTCGAGCGTTTGTGTTTTGTTAACAATGTATGTTCAGGATATGTTTAGGTCATGAAAATTTTCTTTCTTTTTTACCTTTTTGAAGGATTAAATGTAGTAATGCTTTCGACAGAAGTTTTGTGTCGCTAGAACCAGATTGGTGTTTCTAAATATAAGGTAAAATGTAATTTATTTGTAGATATGTTTTTTTTTTGTAATAACATTCATAGTCACTAAGTAAATAAAACAAGATTATACAACTTTGTAAGTGTATATCGCATTCCATCGTCTTTTTACGCGCAAAATTTATCGCAGTTGGAATCGAACTGATCAGCATTACATTGCTTCTACCCCGTTTAGTTGGCAGTATACTACATTTTTACATGCGCTGCTCGTAAATAGTCTCATCGGCTGCACGCATGTGTATTGGCAACTTTAGTGGCCATATATCTTAGTGTCGGTAAAGTAGTATTAGTGGCAGGAGCCAGTGACACCTCTATTGCGTACCTGTGCAAGGTGCGGGGCACCGTGCGGGCGAGTGTCACTTAAATTACATACAACTGATACTATTACAAAAATGTTTTCTGTTTTGACCTTTTCGCTTCTAGGAAACGTCTCACAGAGGAGATAAATGTAATGGAAAACTGATTTCTTGATCATTCCTGGAGCTATATAAATAATTTTAGCATGGGAGCCAAGCAGTAGTTTTCATTTTTGTTTTAAACTATTACTTGTACATTTAATTAAATTCTGATTTTTAGGTACGCGAGCTAACAACTTCAAAAAATCTAGTTTCTAATTTTGTTATATTGTATTCAAACGTTCTTGTTCTAATTCCACAAAAAGAACTCAGCTGATATTAACCAGAGGCATTATTTGCGTAGACATGAAACTGTCTGAATCAGCGCCTAATTGCTAGAACAATTTAATAAAGTCACGCTAGGCCGCGTTCCGAGGCTGAGGTAAGGTAATTACCTTCATTGTTTGTTATACCCTTATCTTTTAAAGACAACATGTTCAGCGGCTGTTTGTGTTTCCTTAATGTTCGGGTACAGGTCAGTCGTGGACACGAGAACGATTTGTGGCGAAAGAGAATAATAGCATTGGTGGCAACTTAACCCACTTAAAACTAACTACAGTCATTTAAATGACTAAAAATATCGTTCAAATTGGCACTCAAAATCAGGATTCAGTTTGCAATTCAATTTTTTTAATTCATATAAACATGAGTCTATAGCGTTAGTGTCAACAATGTAATTCAATAAATAGTGTCAGTAATATGAAGACTGTGAAGGAGACAAATAAAAATAAATGTTATCTGGTATGTATCTTAACCCAGTGGGCCAGCAGTCCTACAGATCTGGGAACACGCTCAGATCTGTAGGAGGCAGTGCGTCTCGTTGGTGGCAGTATGTAGTAAGTGAAGTGCGTGGCAAATGTAAGTGTGCGCCTCCGCAAACAAAGTAGACGTATTTAAACACCATGACAGCTCCAACATCAACAGAATCACAATTTTTTTTTAAAGTAGTCTATTTTCTAACCTGTATCACAAACCAATTTTTAAAGCGTTGCCCCACACTAGGAATTTCTCCTATGTTGTGGGTGCGTTTAACAACATAGAAACTCACATACACAAACATCCAGACCCAGAACCACTACTTGTAGGTCATATAAAATTTGTTCCGTGCGGGAATCGAACCCGCGACACGCTGCGCAGCAAACCAATCGCTCAGCCACTGCGTTAACAGTTCATCAAATACTAATACAATATTTAAAGAAATAAATAGCACAAGGAAACCGTCGCTTAGTTGGCGCACCAATTCCAACATGTCAACAGCAGAGTCGCTTAGAGTAGAAGAAAAACTACGGCAAAGTTTAAGGCGGAAATTAGAAGAATAAGTTCCTCGTCTACACTTTTATACTACACCAAATATAATACTATTCATGATTAAAATATTAAAAACCAATAACGTTTCCAGCGAAATTACAAACTTACCTATGGGTAGGTAACTTTCTTTGATTGTAGTTCATAATCATGTTAATAGTTATATAAACCTACGTAAACAAAGTCTAGAATATAAATTATCTAGACATACCAACATAAACATATTTAACTTAGACGCACGAAAATTGAGTGCCCAAATATAAATTGGTGGATGTCAGAGTGTCATGGCCGCCAGTTACGAATTTGTAGCGCCTGGTTGGTGCTAAGTGAAACTCCAGATGATTATGAGGAAGTATATTTGAGGTATAGAAGAACTGAAGCTTACTGAATAATATTTACAAAATGTGTGCATATCTTATAGCTAGAAATATTTACAAGTAGTGGGTGTACAATTGAACAATAAACTAATTTAATTATTTTTAAAACTAAGTTGATGATGTTTCAGGAAATCGGCACCGATGATGGGTTTGCTAACTGCAGCGATGATGAATTTCCATGTATATGGTCTTCGCAGGTTGAGATCCAGTTGTAGTGTCTTCTCTCCGTAAGTTGGAATTACCGTGTTGTTCGCTGCATACAAGCAAAAATCTGTTGGTGTAGAATTCCCGCCTTTTCTTCGTGGTATTACGGAGACGTTGGCGCCAGTATCAATAAGAAATGACAAACGTGAGTTTTTGTCTGTTATAAATAGGCGGTAAGAAATGTTGTTTGCGCCGGTTCCCGCCTCAGCCAACGCAGGCGTTAGTTTCCCGAGGGGGCGCTGCTGTCTTCGTAGTTGCACGGACGCGTACAACGCCTCGCTTCCTTGCCGAACTTGCGATGATAAAAACAGATCGCTGATTGGTCGTTTCGTGCGCGACTGTGATTGACTCTGCTCGATGAACGCGATCTTGAACTTTTTCTGTCGAACGATCTGCGTTGATGTCGATGATTTTGGTGTGATCGATACGCCTTCAATTCTGCGATTTCTCTGGTGAGCGCGTCAATTTTCTCTTCAATCGACGTAGATGCACGCGGGGTGGTGGGAGCGGAGGTAACTGCAGCGACTGCGCCGAGTGGTTGCGTCTGCTCGAGGATTTTGTCTGCCATCATTGCCAGCTCGTGGATGTCGGAGTGTTTCGCGATGTTTTCACTGACGGCGAGGACTGCTCGGACAGATTGTGGAAGATGGTTTGTCCACATTATCCGCAGGGCTGAGTCGGAGATATTCTCAGCGGCGAGGTTTTTCATGCGGCGTAATAGCTGTGAAGGCTTCATGTCGCCGAGTTCCATTTCAGATAGCAACCGTTGTACCTGCCGTTGCTCGGATTCCTCGTAGACTTGGAACAATCTATTCTTCAGCGCTTCATATCGGTTCTTCTCAGGTGGCTGGAGAATTATATCCGAGATTTCGTCGAGATCTTGCCGCTCTAGTTGTCCGATGACGAGCTCGAACATGACTTGATCACCTCTCTTCTGCACGGACATGATAGCTTCGAATTGCACGAACCACAGACGAATCCTGTCGCGCCAGAAGGGTGGAATGCGCAGCGACGTTGACACACCGGAGACTTCCTGTTCACTGTTGTTGGCCATGATGATTTCTTCAATTGAGTATCTGGAGGTTTCTTCTTGTTAATCACGTCGGGGTCACCAATGTAGCGCCTGGTTGGTGCTAAGTGAAACTCCAGATGATTATGAGGAAGTATATTTGAGGTATAGAAGAACTGAAGCTTACTGAATAATATTTACAAAATGTGTGCATATCTTATAGCTAGAAATATTTACAAGTAGTGGGTGTACAATTGAACAATAAACTAATCAACCAATAAGAATCATGTACGCATTTCTTATTATAAAATAGTAGTGTAGATATCCGTGCGGTGGCGCGCGCGGCGTCGTCGCCTGTACAGCGAGTCGTATTTGCGCTGAATATAAATATTCCAAAACAGCGCGCGCATGGCTCTCACATGCGCAGTTTACAGCGTGCTGTAAAGAAACGCATCGCTGAGCTTCGTTCGAACCGTTGGAATGAGATGCTGAGCGATCTCGAGCCCACCCACTTAGCCTTCTGGCAGCTGCAACGGAAGTTGCGTGCCACTGAAGAGGCCACTATGCCTCCCCTCAACCGTCCCGATAAGAGCGTCGCCTTTGACGACTCTGAAAAAGCCGAATGCCTGGCCGACAGTCTGGAATCCCAGTGCTCTCCCAGCACCCAACCGGTAGACAAAAGTCACCTCCTCAAGGTCGACTCTGAAGTCCAACGTAGGACCTCCCTCCCTCCCGTAGAAGACCCTGATGATCCTCTGCCTCCAGTCACTCCAGACGAAGTGCAGGACATCATAAAACGTCTCCGACCCCGGAAAGCTCCCGGGTCGGACGGTATCAATAATAGGGTATTTAAAATCCTCCCCGCCCAGCTCGTTATGTTATTGACCGCCATCTTCAATGGCGCTCTGAGCAACAACATCTTTCCCCAGGCATGGAAAGAGGCCACTGTTATCGGTATCCCTAAGCCAGGCAAGCCCAAGTCTGAGCCCACGAGTTACCGTCCCATCAGTCTCCTGAACGTTCTCGGCAAAATCTACGAGAGACTTATTTATAAGCGACTCAGAGATTTCGCCGATGCCAAGTGCCTCATTCCTCACGAGCAATACGGCTTCAGGACCGGTCACTCGTGCATCCATCAAGTCCACCGTATAGTCGAGCACATTAGCGCTGGGTTCCAACGCGGTGCAATGACTGGTGGTCTATTCTTCGACATAGCGAAAGCCTTCGACAAGGTCTGGCACAATGGCTTATTATATAAGCTCTACCAAATGGGTGTGCCAGACCGTCTCGTGCTCATCTTGCGAGACTTTTTGTCAGATCGCACATTCCGCTATCGCATCGGGAATGCCCTCTCCTCCCCTCACCCTATCCGAGCCGGTGTCCCTCAAGGCTCAGTCCTCTCGCCCCTCCTATTCACGCTGTTCACTAGCGATATTCCCAAGAGCAAAAAGGCTCAGTTAGCTCTCTTCGCGGACGACACGGCCATATATTACACTGGTCAAAGTCCAACCGCTATAGCCCAAACCCTCCAATCCGCAGCCAACGCCCTCGGCGACTGGTTTAGGAAATGGAGAATTGAGGTTAACCCTGATAAAAGTCAGGCGGTCCTCTTTAGGTCGCCGCTCAAAAGACTTCCCCTCCGCCCCCTCAGTCCGATAACCATGTACGGTAAGCCTATCCCTTGGGAGAAGCAAGCCAAGTACTTAGGCGTTATCCTCGACAGTAATCTGTCCTTCCGCGCCCACATAAAAGCAGCCCGTAATCGGGCTGCCTTTGCCGTAAGCAGGCTCCACTTCATGATTACAGCGAGAAGCAAATTATCGCTTAAATACAAAATTCGCCTCTATACCGCTGTAATCCGCCCCATCATGACATATGCCGGTGTCATATTTGCGCACTCCAATCCCCGCCACCTTTATAAAATGCAGGTCCTTCAAAACCGTTATCTTAGGAAAGTCACGGGAGCCCCGTTCTATGTCCGCAACGATAGCCTCCACCTCGACCTTAAAATCCCCACCATTCTCCAATTCATGAAACGCCTTTCCAAGCGTTTCTTTGACTCTGCCATCAGGCACCCCAATCCCCTAGTCGCAGCGGCCGCTCGATACGAACCGTCTCGTATCAGCAAAATTCGCCGACCAAGGCATACTCTTGTCACCCCCGACGACCCCATCACTCTCCTCCAGGAGAGCAGTAGGGAAACTAGCACGCTCAGAAAACACAAGCGTAAACCGATCCCGTCATTTCGTCCTCGCCGCCGAGGACGACCGTCGCGACGTCCGAATCAATGCCCTCCCCGTCCCTCGCAAGAGCCAGCCCGCGATGCTGAGCCGTAGAGTTTTAAAAATCAGTCCCTAAATAATGAACCATTGTGATCCAGCCTGTCCCTTGCTGTCCTCTCTCAGTGACGCCCTAAGCCGAGGTCCGAACCCCACAGGGGGAGCCCTTAGCGTGCGGTCACTTAGTTTGTAGTTTTTATTTAGTTTGTAAGCTCTGGCTGGAGGCCTTAAAGTAATTTAAGGCATCTCTACAGAAAAGTCCGGTTAAGCAGCTCACAACCTCTTCTAGGTTGACCTGCGAGATGCCATACACAAAAAAAAAAAAAAAAAAAAAACGCGCATGGCTCACTGGCTCAGTGTATCGAGTGGAGCGACCGCGAATGGATGTCTTTATGTGTTGCAGCTACAAATTGTATGAACAATTAGAATATTTAAAGGGTCTGTATGTGGGGAGAGTTTCTGCCTGGCATGGAACCCCCGAGCTATATTATTGTGAGTTATGTTCTCTTTGAACTAATCTTTCGTTAGTTTACGTTGTTTTGTGCTACTTATTTCTTGTTGAACAACTTGTTACATTAACCCAAAAATATTTTTCAAGTCACATACGAGTATATTGTTATTTAGGAGTTTTGAAAGCTTAGAATTCTTTTGATAAGTATCTTTCTTTGCAAAAGTATTAATCTTGAACAATTCGTTCTTTTCATTTTTCAAAAGGGTATTTGGCTGAAAAAAATTAATTAGTCCACTTTCAAAAAATTTCGTATGTCTTCATTTACAAAAATTGAAGAAAATATGGTAATTTTAAAATTAGTAATACGTCACAAGCAAGTACATAGAACTTTTGAATTTTGATGCGTTTTATCGTTGTAAAAAATTGATTGATTTAACACTGAATGTTATCAGCATTAAGCCTCATTTAAACGATGCAAGAACTCGCTCGCGAGTTGCGTTACATTGCGGACTTTATAGGTACAACAAATTCAGTTGATCAAACAAATACCACAATGTATGAAACTCACATGCGAGTTCTTGCGTTCTTAAATGAGGATAAAATAAAATGGTGGAAGTACTAGGCATCAGGTAACTGTAGGTCCAAGGAACTCGCTCGAACCTAGATTTGCATGCAAATTAAATATTAAACTTAGATCAGTTCACAGGTCGTTAGCCAGAACCTGGCCTACGTCGAGTCCCTGAAGAGAACTGTAAAACTAAAGGCACGAAACTCTGTCCAATAATAACTTGAAACTCGACTGTTATACTTCAGAGAGCAACATACGTGTCAAGTTTGAAAAGCCTTTGTTAGTGCCTACTATGTTTCTGTGTAATGCCAAAACAGATAAAATGAGCCTTTGACAAATGGTATTTAACTATTTATTGTGTGCATACAGAAAATAAGGTACAGACGCCAACACTTCAGCCTACTTCAATCTCTCCAAATTTCCTAAATACCTTATCACAATAGTAGGTGTTCGATTGGTAAAATTTTACAAATTTGGGTAGGTTGTTTTATGTGGATTCAAATTAAGAGTAGCATAGATGACAACTCACGATCTACCGCTTGCTAGTCCGGATCTTACCCCACGCCCAAATAGCCCCTTTACGATTTTGGTCTAAGTAGTGAGCGGAGCGTTGGACGGCACGAATAAGACTTTAGTTACTTCGTATGTACGCGAATTTACCACTAGCGGCATCTCGTGGCGTGTTTGAAACATTTATATACATTTGATCTGACCGCTCGTCGTCCCGCGCTAATACTATTGACAAACAGACAGGCGAGTCCGAAGTGATAACGAACCGATACGAGACGTCAGTCCGATAGTTCTGTCACGCTATCGGATCGCTATCGCTTTTATATGTGACTGGATTCAAACAATTTCATACATTACAAATAAAAACGCCTCGCTTCGCATTCGTCACGCCTGTCTGTTTGACAAAGGCTTAATTCACTGCTCATAGCGGCATGGTCGCCATTAGGCCGTAACAAAAGCAATCAAACAGGCAAATACATAATCATGTATCGTATGGATTTGACGCGAAAGTCACGCATTCGCCTTGCCGATCGTTTATGTTAAGCAGCTTTAATTAAATAATTGAACTACAACCACGAAATATTAATTTCTCTCCAGACCAAGAACCTATACCGTTCCCAAACAATCTGCAGACATTAGCGAAAGCTATGCATACGTTTATCATAACGTGAGGTAACAAGGCGGAAGATTAATTTCCTTTGTATCGTCTCTTAGAGGATCCTGTGGTGGGGGAGAGGGGGGAGGCTGTACAAGTGCCTGTGTGATTACATAGTACTGCAATGTATCGGAGATTCTGCAGCTTGGCAGGAGGGCAGAGAGTTTACAATAGATACAAATAGCTACAGCAATCCATGATTAGTTCCTGCGAGCAGTTAAAGTAGCTTGTAGAAATTAAAATGAAAATAGACAATTTTGCAATGATACTCGTAAGCATTTTGAAATACTAAAATACGTAGAGACGCCAGCAAATCAACCTACCCCAATCTGTCTTTTTAATAGGTTTTCAACTTTAACATAAACGCAAAAGGTTAATAATATTCAATTAGGAAAATTTTACAGATAGGGGTAGGTTGATTTGGATTCCCGTCGGCGTAGCAACTACAGAACGCCACCTACAATCCTTAAATACTACTTCCTAAGTTCCTTCATCTAGTCATACAAGCACGTCGGTTGCGAGTACTATACTCACCAGACCTATGCAATTATTATTTATTTGAAAGGCTTCACATTAAGAAAACACTAAAAACTTTGTCAAACAGACAGGCGTGACGAATGCGAAGCGTGACGTTTTTATTTGAATTGTATGGAGTTGTTTGAATCCAGTCACACAGAAAAGCGAAAGCGATCCGATAGCGTGACAGAACTATCGGACTGACGTCTCACTTCGGTTCATTATCGCTTCGCTTTCGCCTGTCTGTTTGACAAAGGCATAAATCTTTTAATACTAAATGAAGTAACTTCATCACTCCATTAGAGAAGTAAGTGCCGCCTCTATACCGCGTGCCACAGTGGGGGACGTTGGCATGTGGCTCGCGATATAAATCAGAAAGTTGTTCCGTCGTAATAACTTGTGTTTACGAGCTTACTAATACACTGACACTTGAGCAATTATTATAACTGATACCACCAATGTTCAACAGCAATGTTAGAAAATTAGCAATTTTATAAAAATCAGCTATTTCCTTAAGTTTGCCGTGTAACATTAGTTCCCAGTATTTGGTCCTTATTAACGAAACTGTCGAATGATGTAATAATAATACGTTTGTTTTTTTTTTCCAAAATCAGCTGGTTCGATTCCTGACCAGGATTATTGGTTTTTCTAAAATCCAGTTATGCAGTTTTAGTCAAAATCGGCCTCCTTTCTGTTTAGAGACTCCTTTCGATGTTTCTCAATATTCCTCATAGTTTTGGATATAGCCATCCACGCTCACTCTGTATAATAGTTATTTGTCGTGAGTTCCAAAAATCAGGCAGTTTACTAATAGACAGTTTGTAAATGGAAAATATCGTGAGCAAAGCGCCATGTTCTAGAACCAAAAAAATATAAGTGTTTGAGAATTGAAAATGTTCTCCTTTTTTCTCTTGAGACTGTGTAGTACATTAACTCCCTCTTCCTCTAACAGAGGAGGACTCGTAATCATATAGACTGATTGATTGTGCTATACTCTAAGATATGCTTTTTTTTGGTGGGGAAAATCATTAAACGAGTATTTCCACTCTGAGTGAAGCGGAAGTGTCTGTCAGACAAGACTGAGTAAAAATCACCCTGTTCCTTCAGTTGTTTTTGCGTTCCAGATCCGCGTTAATCTCTTGAGAGAGGTTAGAGGTATGTCTTCCTCAAGGGGATGCTTGGCCTTGCCCAGGGACAGTGTGGTTTCCTCTATCTCAGTATATTAACATCATCAATTTTTCTGAATTCAAGTTCGTTGATATGTGGCACCTCGAGTCTGCGACATTGTCTCACATCGTTGGTGTTTGTTATAAATAACCTCTAATAAATTACGTGCCTTATCATCTGTTAAATCTTGAACAAGAGTTTACTTACGTTTGTCCTAGAGGTAAGACAAGTGTTTGAACTTGTTTGCACAAGTATAATGTGAAGCAGCGGAAGCCTGCGCCAAGCTATGCTGCATGTCTACCGCTGAATTGTTCACATACTCGCATATTTACATACAGTGGCTGTACTTCCTTGACCACTATTAAAATATGTGCTCAAGGAAGTAGCTGTCAGCACAGTGACTTCTTTACATTTTCACTCCACAAACGACATCTATACATACCCATCTATACATATAATAAATCTGTAGAAGGGTCAATTCTGTACATTGAAAATATTGAAAAAATAAATAGCGTGGGGTGTTGCTGGATCGATACCAAACCCAAATATATGATAAAAAAAAATTTTGTCTGTCTGTCTGTCTGCCTGTTTGTGCAGGCATCACGTGAAAACTAACGGTTCGATTTCGATGAAACTTGGTAAAATTATTCCTTATTATCCTGGGCATAACATAGGATACTTTTTATCCGGGAAAAACACGTAGAAAAAAAAATCTTATTTTCCAGTTTTATTCATAGACGTTGTTCTGTAGAACCGCGAACACACGTTGCATTACCCGCAGTGGATTCAGCGCCGTAATATTTATAAGTTGTCATTGTCAGAGTTACTCAAAATGGGGAAATAAACCATCTACGCGAAGACCGACATCCGCGCGGACGGAGTCGCGGGCGGAAGCTAGTTTTAAAAATGACATCAAACAGAAACTACAAATGAAATGACTTTGACAAACGCGAAATATTGATGCTTTGAAATTTCATATGAGCGTACGAAATAGAAGCGATATTGCTAGTCGAGCAAAATATAACATGAAGCCAGTCTGATCGGGATAGGCCAGAGATTTGGACACATTAGCGGGGATCACCGGCCTGCCATAAAAACATCTTAAACGGCCACTTCGCGAGATGACAACGTGTTACGTTTTTACACTAAAATGTAATAAAGCTGTATAATGGAGGGTCGGCAGTTATGAAACTGCTAAAAGTTGATAGTAAGTGTCATGACCGCGCACTGAATACACCGGTACCATAGTAGACGTAAACGCTGCAAGGAAGTGGAATATCGTTTAGTAAAAATTTGTAGATAAAGTTTATTAATGAGTTTTGTTTCTTTTCCATGTTTGATAAAACTTATACGTATTTTAGATCTACATGTTTAAGAGTGTCAGCACGATGACGCCCCCCCTCCCCCTTTAGAGAGCCAAAGCCTGCCGGGGTCGCGGGACTAACGAATTACCGGCCCGAATTAACGAATTAGTGACCCCGGCGGTAAACGACTATTGAAGGACACCGTGGATTCTAGTCAGTACAAGTCTGACATTCCCTACCTCAGGTTCCTCATTTGATAATTTTAACTCGATAAAAAAGACGTACATGTTTTAAACGGTCAGTAACAATGGTCAGTTATACAAAAAGAATCACACGTCTGATTTTATCAATCAAAAAGCATGAATGTTTAAAAAACCTTAAAATGGTTAAAAGTATTCGAACTTCGAGAATTATAATTTTGAAGTCTGCGCTACTGAACAATAACGTAAACAGAGACCAGAACATTACTATTGAACAGATTTAGTTCAAAAATCCAAAACACATAGTTCTTATAATTGCTAAAGTTTAGACCTAGATGCGCATCAACAAGTATTAGTCGTGACATCAACTTTGTGTAACTGACACATTACCATTCACGAATTTAATTGCCATAACGTACGTCTAAAACTCCGTCAATGTTCACGATTTGTCAAATAGTTGCACAGATTCATCCAAAGTTGCCCAGGTTCGTGTTCAGTTAAGTCAGTTCGTTCGAAATTAAACGCGATCCGAGTGTGACTTGAAGTATAAATTATAGTAATTAGACGAGGGCAGATTTGAGGGCAACTTCGATAATATCGGCGTTTCGGCATATCGACACCCGATGATTTATGTTTTAGTAAATTGTTGCGGTTGTTACTGGAAGGAGCGGTTTTAAAGAAGATATTTAAATTTTTACGGTATTTTGATTCGTTGCTTTTATGACTGATCTGGATTTTATGGTACATTCAAAGCCATGACAGCCAAAGTTTTGAGAGGCTTTCTTAAAATATTGCACTCTTTTATGTTTAACTAATTTTGTTTCTTATGTTCAAAACAGTGATCGCTCTTTTTTGGTACAATAGAATATCACATTAAATACATATTTTCCAAATACATTAATTGAATCTTTTCCCTAAAATTTAACTTATTACCGGATTACCACAAGCCACACGTATCTTAACCAACAATAAGAAAACAAGGAAAACTGCCCAAATCGTCGAAATAACGCCGCGCCTAAAACCGGCCATTGAGATAATCTTAATACCAGCAGTGGAAGAGTTTCATTGTCTATAAGGAGTGTATCGTGCACTCATCTAAACTTCGGTATTAACTTTAGGGTCTCATTAAAACAACTTGCATTTTAATTGGATCTGCACTTTGTTGTTTTTTGCGTCAGCATATTGTAACACGTTTTACTGTAAAAGTTATAATTACGAGTATCATTGTATAAGTGTTGAATAATTTCTAGGAATTGATATCTACTAATACTAATGTTGTTATTTTGAGACTTGGGCCGTCGTTAGACATCCGTTGATCACCTGTCTAAAAAAGTGATACTGCAAAATTACCTCAAAACCGTTTTGCAGTTGACAGTGTTTAAGACAAGTGTTCAACAGATGTTAAACTTTTTTGTAGTTAGACGGGAGGTGTCTAACAGTACGCGTAGTATGGCACCGTAGAAAAGAGTTTTGTCGACGGTAGGAAAGACAAAATGACGAAACCTGACAGAATATTAAAAAAAAGATTATTGACGTTTTGAGCATGTCAATGTTTAAAATAATGTGAGAGATGTTTCAATTCTTCAGTGGTATATAGATCGTGCCAAGTAATTGTGAAAAAACTCTCGAATTGTATAGAAATAACGATGAAAAAACTTTATTCTTGGTATAATATAGATATATTTGGTCGTGCTACGCGTGCTGAGATGTGCTCCAAATTGTGACCTATTAACATTAATTTATGATTGTATATGACAAGGTTAGTAAAACAATATCGAACTGTACCAAACTTGACGGCACAGTTGGTGCAGTGGCTGAGAAATTGGACTGCTGCGCTGCGTGTCGTGGGTACGATTCCCGTACGGAGCAAATATTTGTATGATCTACAAGTAGTTGTTCCGGGTCTGGGCGTTTGTGTATGTGAGTTTATATGTTTGTAAACGCACCCACGACATAAGAAACTCTAGGAGTTTTTCCTATAATTTTAGTGCAACTTTATAAAAAAAAAACATATACGTTGTAACAACTCTCAGTTTTCTAATTCCTTCTCTGTGTACAAAACTGTTATATAACGTCGAGTGTTGAACCGAGACATTATTACTAAGAAAATGTTTTGCGGGCGGGCCAGGAAATTAATTTGGTTGAACACGTTTTTCTATTAAATTTATGTGCAGCAAGAACATGCATGCGAACTTTATTACAACTATTACTTTTAAATTGCTACCGAAAAAAAAGAACTTGCGAGGACTTTTCATAAGTTTTTTCTTACTGATATTTGCAGGTAATTCATATTACAGAACCTGCTAAATCATTAGTGGCAATACATAAAGCGAGAGATTCCATGAAATTATTGCGTTCAGTAAAGTACCTAAGTGGATCTGAATTACGTAATTCTCTCAATTTTGGTTCAAATTCCAAATCCCAAATTGGAGCAGCGACCAAACAATACAACAATTCCGCTTGTATTACAAGAACCCGACTCCGAATTCAGGAAGTGTTTAAATAGCTCTATAACGGAATAAATCAGATATTAGAAAACAATAAAATGTAAAATGTTTGGTACTGCGCCGCCGACTGCTCGGTACGCTCGTAAACCGAGTTTATAGCCATATCGGGATCTTACGATTTATAGCTCACTACATTATTGTAATCTCTCCTTATATACATACATATATAAACGAGATTAGGCCTACATTGAAGCCCAGATAAGCCTTTATAGGAATTTATATTGAAAACTTTGGAGCGCCGTCAAAGAAACATTTCATGAGAATCTGTCGCTGTAATCTTGCTTTACAATTTATTATAATTACTGTATTGTGAAATGTATTGTGAAATGTATTTTCATTTTAAATGGTTAAAATTTAGTGAACATCTTTCTTACAATTCTTGTGATACGGTGACAAACTTCATTGTTCGTTTTCTCTGCCTAGCGACCTTCTAAAAGAGCTTAAGTTAGACAAGATTTTACCATTTCGCAGTAATCAGTCTTCGTTTAATTATCATCACCATGAGGTGCACGCCACTCATAAAGCGTCCAATTAAACGTTCGCACTAAGTGCAGCAACTTTCAGCGTCATGCAGCGCTGTGCAGCGGCATTCAGCGGCGTTCAGGCGAACTTGTTGACGTGGCCTATCAAGTGAGACATCAGTTTGGAACTCGCTATAGTTTTCCGGTCGGTTAGAGGGGGAACGGGAGGGCACAACAGAGGGGAGGGCGGGGCGGGGAGGGTGAAGGGGTGAGGAGACAAGGAAACTTGCCAAGCGATAAATAGTGGCAAGTTTGCGCTGACAGCCGACACGAAATATTGTGAGAGGTGCGCCGCGCCGCACTTTTATGTTTTGATTCCGATCTGACAACGGACTGTTGTTTGAATAATGTTTGTCGCTGAATATTTTGCAACTTCATTTAA
Organism: Agrotis puta; assembly: GCA_943136025.2. Lineage (NCBI taxonomy): Eukaryota > Metazoa > Arthropoda > Insecta > Lepidoptera > Noctuidae > Agrotis > Agrotis puta. The sequence goes on from OW964170.2 coordinate 388,351, forward strand.
ATGTTTGGTCGTGGTCAACACGGTTATATCTATAGAGTCGTCCCACATTTAATATCGGTCACGTCCCGTTTTACTGTTACTATGGGATTTGAATGGAGGTCGATTTGGAAACAGAGTCAGTTTCAAACTGAGTTCAAAACCTGTCATTGTGGAAAGTCAATAAATTATAATGATTATATTGTTGAAAGAAAAACACTTTTGATAAGCTAATAATAACTGTACGAAATATAGCCAATAGCGATATATTTATGAGTAAATAGACTAACAGCATCAAACGATAGAGTGACGATGAAGATTTGATAAATTATCTTGCATTCCCAAAAGTCCTGAAGTTGATTTCAGTTCTATAATTAACTGTCTTCACAATCTATTTGTGTACAGTATGATATTTTCTGCACCAGCCTGAAAGTAATTTTAGAGAAAATTAACTGCGCTGTTATGCAGGCACAACTAGTTACTGTGAAGCAGTTAGTTCAAGTAACTTCCGACCAACTTTTAACTGAAGCTCCGTATTGAAAAGATAATACCGCTAATGAATTGTGGTACTTTGCTTCAACGACTTGCGAGCGTATCTTATAGTTGTGCTGTTTGTGGCTTCCTCGGCGCTGCTCTGCGCGGTAATGCTTTCCATTTATGTTAGCCTGGTACTTCTAACATCAGACTACAGACAATGGTACAAGTTATCAAAGTATTATAAAAGTTAACAAAACATTTCGTATTTGCAAACTGTAATTGAATTCTTGAATCTGAAAGTTTCGTTAAAATAACTAAAATGTATTTTGTTTTTATTTTTATCCAATATTGCAGCCGGTGTCTTATCATGATAAAAAATATTTGCACAGAAATGACTCCTTTTAACGAGCAGGTAAATAGATAATTTATAAATAAAGCATTTCAGTGTGAACTCAAGCTTAAACAACAAACAATCCTAAACATACTTGAGGTGTCGAACATTTAACCCGACACAACTCACCGCTCAAGACAGAACGTGTCCAAACAAAGGGATTGCGAAAGTGAAAACAACCCTAAATCACAATTAAAACAATTAAAAAGATAAAAACTTTCCAACGAAACAATAATTAAGTTGTAATTTTTGCTTGTTTCGTTTTAGGCGGGGTCTAATGGGATTGAGTCGTAAAAGTCGAAGATACTGGAACGACGCCGCTGATAACAGATCGCATGCAAGGGTTAATACGGGGCTGGTGACGCACATGCTGCTATTAGGGCTGTCTTCGTCAGCTATTAGGGGAATCTTTACAGCAAAGGTCGCTTAGAGTTGAAACATTCAAGTTAGTAAATAGAGGCATCGATCATCGTAATATATGACTTAAAATTCTTGATACAAGACATAATTTTCCTCCTCATTTTTCGATGTACTAAAGGCTATACATGAATTCGGAGACTCGACAAAAATGACACAATATTAATATAAATAGAAGTCTATGAAAATTTTAATAAACTAAACATTTCAAGAACTTGACGGTCTAATTCGGAATTGTATGCATTCAGTAAGAATAGGAGGCAGTTATAGTTTTATGAATACACGAGTTGCCTTCCATACTTTATGGTTATAGTAATGCATCACGCTACTGCAACTGTTACTAGTTTTATCTTTACTTCTATGGATATTTTTAACGCGCCTGTGGCACGATTTTGGCATGTTTGAATGGTCACTTAAAAGTTTAAATGAAACTTTGGTTGCTTGATGCCAAACGGTACTCGTTTGGCAAACGCCTATAAATGTGGCGTCATTATCTTTAGGGAGCTGTAATTAGCATTTTATATGTTCGGTAGTTTAAGTACCCGAGCCCTAATTTATGCTTGAATTATACCGAAATGTTATTTTACGAGTCTGTGTGTAGCCACTTGTCATCATTCACAAGTGACGCAACTTTAACAGACCATTACCGTTTGCTCCGCTTCGTACGAGCTGAGTGGTGTGGTGCCGTTCTGAAAGTATTATATTGATTATAAAAATTGCAACAGTAACACGTTGTTCACCATATCCGATAAAAGATCCGTGTATTCGTCCACAATGGCGCTAACAAGTGCGTGGGAACAGGCAGCTGAGGCGTTATGTTTCTTTACGTTCCGAATAAACTACAGAATCTATTTCTTTTATGGAGCTGAAGAAATCTGGACAACTCAACTTTTATCTACGTTCACAACAAACGGGAACCATAAAATAAAATGGTGTGATTATTTACAAACGAATTACCTGCGAGCGCGTGATGTTCCGCACTCACACATTACACACCTGCAAAGCGTCGCCCTCACGGAATGATGACCGACAAACAGATGATTATCTCGCCACATTCACAATAGAGGGCGCTAAACGAAACGTCGCGTAATAAACCTAATCGCATTACACGTAATCTTATTACACGGCCTCAGAATTAAACTAGAGTCTCGCGCGAGTAATTGAGCGAAAGTTTTTGAATAGACCCCCCGCTCCCCGCCGCACCCCTTTGCCGTAGATTTTAGTGGCATCGTGTCCTTGGACCCCTGAAGGGAGACATTTTATATCTTTTGTCCAAATTTTAGATGTAACTGCGGGCCCAATTATACATTCGTAATATCAGGAAGCTTTATTAACGACTAAACCTTTATTGTTACGGTTTGCCTATTCCGTTTTAGTATTTCGACTATCTTTCATAAATTCTGGTGCAAAATTCTGGCGGGGGAGAATAAACTTTCACGTACAGTTTTGTGTGGTACGTACGGTCGTCAACAGTGCAAACCAACGCTACTCGTGAAAAAATGGCATGAAATCGCGAGCGCAGGTGTTTTGTGTCTCGATTTGAATGTTTAAGGTGCGGTTTCCAACTGACAACGAATTGCGAAATACTCATAGCGAGAAAACGCACCACGGTCCAAGTTGTAATGGGGAAAACAGAAGACTGCCTATCAGCAGCTTATTCATGTGTCGCGTAGTGTTAAAGATAATATGAAAAACTTTACCTATTCGTATCAATTGTGTACGACAGTTATACATTTTGTGCTATTTATAAACGTCGGTTTGAATGGCTTCCTTATCATCCTACAGGTAGATGTAGATCCATTCACAAATTACAACTCAATAAAGACTCAATAATATTCAGAACACATAAATAAATCACGAATACATTGAAGATGACTTATCAATGGCTGTATGTGGGCTCACATCGCGTGTGGAGCCCTTGTATAAAGACATAAAAATAGCAAGAACTCATAACAAAATGTATCATTGACGTGTATAATATGTCACAGTTGTTTATCTGTCGGGCGAACAGTCGCCGCAGCGGGTTCGCGACTTATTGTTCAACAAGTTACGGAGTGTCTCTCGTTTGTAGGGATCATTACGTTTTCATTTACTTGAGTGCCGCTTTGAATAGCGTGTGCAGAAAGACAAATTCATTTTGGATGGCTGTAGCAAATTGTCGGTGAATTATAATAATACTGTGAGATTCACAAATGTGTGAGTTTGTGGAGATTTCGGTAGTCTGCTGTCCAAGTTACTGTTGTATTAATGAATAGGGCGAATGTTTGTTTAGCTATATTTAGACTGCGTTTATTTTTGTAGTTGTATGTTTATTCTATTGTGATAGTCTGCTGTATGGTTTTATTTAAATAGATAAAAATAGCACTCACATTATTAAATAGTTTCTAGCCGAAATAGGGGAAACGTTTCGGTTAGATTAGATCGAAATAAATAGATTATAATTATTACATATAGAAATTTTTGGACTCGATTCGTTTCCGAAGTTAGTGTCGGAATTCGAAAAAAACTAAGAAACCCAATAAGTGCTACAAATACAGTTAAAGTACAACAAAGTATACATTATTGATGCAACAAGTACATGATTCACGAAGCAATATCGTTGAGTATAAGCAACGTACACTCTTATTACATTTTACAACAAAGAAAGTCAATTTGGAGTTCACTGATTAAGTAAGTACATATACAAAAAAAAATGCGCTCCCTTTAAAAATTATAAATCTTTTTTGTGGCGGTATTTTTTAAATAAAAATAGTTTATTTTTTTTTAATTTCAAACACGGTATTTCTATCTAAAGAAAACACATAATAAACATTTTTCTTGATAAGCATAAGCTAATTATCAAACAACGTTTTTGATGTGTGTATGAATATAATATGTTATATACATTATATTACAGAACATAATGTCATAGCGGTATACAAGACTTCCTTAGCACGTGCGTCATCTGACTGTAGGTAGCAAGAAGTAAACCTGTTGTCAATAACTGGACACAAAAATAATCTCCACGCTGTTGATGAGAAGCTGAAAGATAACACCAAATACTACATTGTCCACCATCCTACCTGTGTGAATATTTTTAGTGTATGCGGTCGGTGCGCAGGAGTTCCCGATTCTTCTGTGTGAGTTGGCTCTAACTTATGTCTTATCTTTGCTTCTAAACCATTATAAATCTCTGTTCTCTTTTTAATTACTCTCTCATTACTGAGAATCGTGCCACCGTTTAAATTTTTCAATAATTTCTTCTCCGTCAGTTTTCCGTCAGTGACCTGAAGGAGCGCAGTGACAGGCATGTCAAATTTTCCCGAAATTTGATCAGACCAACATTTTGGATTTCGGACTCATTCTTTTTTGTCCTCTATCCTTCCAATCACCATCAATTGTTCCGTAATGTTAGTATTTCTGCCTTTGTAAATAATAAATACAATATTATTATGTGTAAAAACACGAATATTCAGTTGCTGATCGCTAATCTATATCTACAAACCTATAGCTACTAACCTATATCTATAAAAACGAACGCGCATCCACTCACTTATTGATCATGAAATCACAGAAAGGTGTTTCTGATATTTACATTATTTTTGGGGTTGATAGTTTGTGTAAAATTTCGTTACTACAAGTGCTAGGAGTCTCAAATTTTAATTGGATATTTATTTAGATTTGCCACTAAAAGCTCGGCCGGGAGTAGAAATTCACAGAGCCAAAGTTCGAAATTCGCGCGGACGAAGTCGTGGGCTTTTTTTTCTTTTTGTGAATGGCATCTCGCAGGTCAACCTAGAAGAGGTTGTGGGCTGCCTAACCGGACTTACGAAGTCGTGGGCGGAGTGCTAGTAATATATAAAGAAGACTTTTAATGTGTCTTCGATGATCATACATATTATTATATGATATCGTACTTGAATATTGCTGAAGCATCAGGTGGGCTGTCAGTCGTCAGGTCCTCCCCGTGAGGAGTGGTGACGGATCGGTTTATAGCGTCGCGATAGTTTCGAGTTTTATTGTATTACTAACACGATATTACTCATGTGGGTATTGCGTGTTTGTTTTTTTTTCTTGAGGTTAGTTTGGTTAAAGTTTTGTGGAGATATTAAATTGAATGTTCTTGATATTTGACTGTGTTTTAACTCAGTTAAAATAACCGAGTACTAAAACATTATCATATGTATTACTACTACTTTCTGCGTTTGGTCCAACAAATGTACTTCATAAAAAATTTATAACCCTATGTTCTTATTTAAATAAAAACATTAAATGCAGCACTTGAAAGAATTTGAGCAATTAACTCAATGCATGTCGTGCTTGCTTGGAATTCAAATGAAATCGTAAAGAAAATGCAGCAGAAATAAAACAATTGTTTAATGTTTACTAGAACACATTCTTAGAAACATTTAACGATTATTTACGACTTATTATAAACTACTATTACGTGTATACGTATAAATTACACCAAACCCTGTTTTAATTTCTAAGTTATTAACTTCATTAAGACGGCGGTGCAGCCGACTGAGGTTTTAAATAAATACTCTTTAGAGGCTTTGAGGACGTTAAAAGTTACAGTCTTCATGGACTCGTAATCCCTAACATACTCAATTTGAACATAAGTTTAACAACACAAAGTCAAAGTGCAAATAGCAAAACACATTCGGTGCCGAAATAGTTATAACACCGCTTGCGTTAGCTCACTTTGTCATCGTCTCGCGGTGACGTGAACAAACAGGCACACATCCGCACTCCAACAATAGCGAAGTAGCAACCCTGTTACATGTCACATTCTGACGAAACCAGCCAAAACTAGTTTCAATACCGAGGGCACAGGGCGAGGAAATAAACGCACAGCTGAATCATTGCGAAAATTGAAAGTATAACGCGAACCAAGATGTGTGAAGAAAGCGAGGCAATGGAACCGACATCTATAATACTAAACAAGAAACTCTTCGTTAACTTTATTTCACGGCATATAAAGCTCAAAATACCAAACGATTTGAAGCAATTAAAGAAAATGAGGACCCAGAAAGGACGAAGGAAGATAAAGTTCCTGGTGAGAAAGGGCTGAAGTCTGATCGAAAAGTAATCGAAAGAAAGGGAAGTGGCTATAAGTTAGCTAGAACGTTCATGGAATCGTTTAGCGTACGGCTACTAAGTCTAATTTCACCTTAAAGTCGTAGAAATGAAATTAGCAGCCTTTGGTGAACTTTATTTGTGCTAATTCGGCCTTTGTGATTGATGAACCTCTTTTGTTGAAGTCTGGAATCCATTACTTTAGAATGCGAATTGAATTGATTGTAAATAGCAAAGTGATTTCTAAACCTGAAATATCATTTCAAATTAAACCAAGCATGAACGTGTAAGTACAAAATTCCTCATGTTTACAAACTAGTGTTTCGCGTTACAAACTGTCGAGTCGTGTCACAGCTGACATCTGTATTCTGCGACATTATTGTCCAGAAATAAAACCGAGCCCAGTTTTACTAGTTCGTTGGCGTCCGTAATAAAAGACGACTGCTTGGAGTCGGGCTGTCGTTGGAGGCGTGTGAATTTCCCACTTTCGCGCTGAAAAAGAGAATAAATTCGCTTAGGCGGCGCGTTTTCTTCACATGCAAATTATTATTATTGTGCCAGTTTTGGTATTAGCGGGGTTTTTATTGCTAAAGCTACGGAGTTTTCCCCTCTTTTTTACGGACCGATGGCGATGTATTTTTTTCATGTGTGCGCTTCGCGGGATCTATGAGTCGGAGCTATTATTCGGTTTCTGTTGTTACCGTCATAAAAGCAATCGTTCTCGATGTTCTGCGAATTGAAATTCTGAGAACAATCCGAGTATGGACGAGGGAATGTCACAAAAGAAACGCCACGCCATTATGATGAAATAATACTTTGTACTATTTTTTTGTTCTATAAATTAAAGGTATTCGTTTGTTGTTTACGTCCTGTATTTTATAAATTACATTAATTGATGTTTCTGAGTTTGAATGTCTGTTACAAGGATCAACGATAGATGCGATAACTTATCCCAGGCAATCAGCATCGCGTGCTACTTAGCGGAGCGAACGCAGGCAATTGCTGCATGTAGTCACCTAGTCAATTCGTACGTGTCGGTGTCAAGAAACAAGCGAGGGGTAACACTAACTGTCATCTAACCAAGTGGTTTATATTGTTGTTTTATTTATTAGGTAAAAAATCAACATAAGAAATGAACGCCAAACTGCTCACAGTACAACACAAAACTACTCACTTTAAAGAAAACGAAATTAGCCATTCTAAAAACCTATTAATACTTCGTTTCTAGATTCAAATTATTACCATACTCATGTTCAACTAAGATTTCAAAACAAACTAGGTATCTGCTTATGATGTATACATGTACGTTTCACCTAGCTACTAGGTATATAGCCTCACCTTTATCCTAAGTTCCAAGGTTCGCGACACCTCTGTTTATGACGGTCACGATATACGCCCGGCCGGCGAGCCCAACATTGAACACCCTGTATACGGCCGCATAAACTACAGATTTTCGGATGACTACGTGAGTGAATGCTTTGCCCGTGTTTATTGTAACGCCTGGCTGTGAAACCGATGGCTTGTACTGCTTTACGTTGAATATATTTTGTTGTTGGCTGCTCTCAAAAGCCTCTGTGAACTTTGATATTTAAGTTCAAATGTCAGACTGTTCCCGAATTGAGAATTTCACGTAGTACGCTTACATAACGTAGGTACGTTTATTGCTATAGAAGAGTCTGACAGCTTCTTAACTTCTAATTCACAATTCAGAAGCCGACCATAAGTCTTGAGATCAATCTCGCTGCATCACTAAGTTTTACCACATCATAAGTTACTTTTATATAACTCTTACAGACAAGATTGAAGACTTAATACAGAAGTTTTCTGTAACTTTTCCTTTAATCTTAACCCACTGTAAAACTCCTAATAAAGCCAGCCATGTTCGGAAATTAAGCCCGACCCAAATAAAATATTTGTTTCGTTTACTCGATAGATCGCGCCGCGCCGCCACACTCAGAACGCGGCTGGGTTTCATTAGCGGAACATGACGCAGTGGCTCATGGCTCGTGGCTACAATTCGTCTAAACATTGTTGTACAACAATCTGTTGCTGGCGGTTGTGGACGCCGCATGTGCCACGGCTCGTGTGTCCACCGCCTACGCTCTAGGGCTGCTACAATATACTCCATATGGTTCGAGTAGACACTGTTAAATACAACTTTGTGGTTTAGTGGAAACACCCGCACGTGGAGCGGTGAAATTGCTTTTTGCGTGATTAAAATTCTAAACATATTTTTATTGTATTTTATAAATAAAAAGAATACGAACAGCATATTCTGTAAACCTCATACCACCGCTTTATCTCTATTTAAATTTATTGCATTTGATTCTGTTATTTGGATAAAGGCAGTACCGTAGTAATGATATTATTATTATCTTTCTACTTAAAATGTTGCTTAAAAAAACCTTTATTCTCTAGCTCTCTCCAACCAATACCTAAGTATTCGTCATAGTTTAATTGTCATGTTCAGTCACTTATCATTCCATTGAACCAGTGAAATTCACATCAAATATCTGTGCAATGCCGCTCCTAATCAAGCGGCCAGGCGTCCCTGTTAGTTATGCGTCCGCCTGTCCGTGCGTATTATGATATTTCGCTATTAATCACCGCATGAGCTGCTGCCGTTTGTTTGTCCAATTAAATATACACTCATTTTCGACACGATGATGTATTATGCTTTGTTACAGCTGTCGGTTTGTTAGCTTCAAATCTGTTTACGATTGTTTAATATTAATAAATACTATATTTTATCTTTTTTTATCACCGTCCTGGTCGAATAAAAGCCAAATCTTTATAAATATTCATTAGTCGGTAGTTATTAATCCCAATCGCATGCATAATTCTTAATAAACAACGTAGCTCACTGTTAAGGTTCTAGAAAAGAACAAAACAAGTATACACATACCTAATATTGAAACAGGATATATCTTCTAGTTTTGAGCTGCCAAGTTTCTGTGTAACTTTCTTTACAAGCCCTATAAAGGAACTCTTCAAAACAAAACATCATTTCCATGACAAATGCACACAAAACGGTACGCAAATGACGTCACATTTGGTTCCCCGGTAAGTCTGGCAGTGTATCGCAGATCGGTGGTCGTAATGGGGTGAAGGCGGCACAAAGCTCCGTCATACCCCGAGACAATGGTACTTTCTGGCGCGGACAAGGCGGCCATTTGTCAAACCTCGCCCCGCTGCGTCCCCCACACGACTTAAGGTTAAGACTTTAGTTTCGGTGGCAACCCTAAACGTCTTAGAATTTCTCTGGAGATTAGGGCGGGACACGTGTGTGAATTTGTTGATTAGTTAGTGAGTACATTTATCGTTGATAACCAACGTACTACGGTTCAAGACTAGTGCTACTGAGGATTTTGTTAGACTAAAGTATAATATAAGACGATGTCTCTCAAAGTGTTTTCGCATTACTACAAAAACTTTTAACAGGACTGACTTTTCGGTTTTTCTGTCAGTTGATATCACTGTCATCTGTGTTCTAGTATCACTCTGTCTAGATCATCATAATTATAGTCGTCATCGCTTGGTTTACTACTCCAACCAAGCAATAAGTCTTAATTCTTTTGGTACCACATACTTCGTTAACATTTTACCAAAACTTCTTACACACGGAGTGTCAGTTGGGAACAGGTTTCTCGGAAATGGAGATGCAACCGATAAGCGAAGTTCATTCGGAAATCGTTTCGTAGAACTCGCTCGCTTCTCGATTATGATATCAGTCGCGTGCACACTGTGTTTGTGCAGCTACTGCGATTGTATTCCAGTTGCGATGAACGGGAATCGATTACTTTAATCGGAAAAGAAGTTGATTCACTTTGTATTTTGTGTTTCGTGTCTTATATAAATTGGCAAATTATCTTTAGTCGTTGATAACTTTTATAGCTATAAAAAAACTAACTGTATACTTGAACTACAAATAAATGTCATTAAAATAATCTCTGTGTGTAGTGTAATAATAATGACGATATATCAATATTATTATGATAATTCATAGGTGACGGTGGATGGAATTCAATCAATGCTCAACCAACTTGCGGACGTTTCATTAAACTGTACGCCACTCGGTTTTTTAAGTGAACTCTCAAATAATAGAACTCCCACAAAAGCTGGCCTCACTCGGCAGTGCGTACAAATTTATTTTAAGTTCAGAATATATTTAACAGTGTTAGAGCGCAGCTCTTGGGTTTCGGTATCCAAAGGCGTACATAAAAGCTAGAGAACTTCAGTGTACGAGCGTCCTCCACGAAACCATTTACCACAACCGGGAGACGTGCCCGTTTCCGGGTCCCGAACCAAAACTCCCAACTTTGCCTAACTGTACGTCTAGCACGTCATCCATTGCGCTCTCGTGTCTAACGCTTGTCACCGACACCCGGACTCGGCGAGTACTGGCGCACGTACGCACAAGTACGGACGACATTATATTGTTAGTTTCCCTGCTCGAGTCTCATGAAGACGCCAGCTACTTACACAACGCTCGACATTCTACTCTATTGTTTTAAACAAACCACATTGCTCGTTATGTGAGCATCCCGGTGCTTGTAACAATTGCTGGAGGAACAATGTACGTCGTGCGAGGCGCGGCGCCCGAAAGCGGTGAGCTTGTAGCGGTGAGGGAGGCGCGGATGAATGTCCCGTTTATCTGTATGAGCTCCTTAGTGTTAATAATGGTGGTTACGTGTCAGTGGGGTGTAATTAAACGCACTTTTATATCGTTCCGGTCTCTTCAGAAAGAATTTACTAGCCAAGAGCTGGCTTTATCGCTCTTTTATGGCACACTTGGCTCATAAGACAACGATGACGCACGACTTGTTCACTTAAAAAAGCTTTTGTTGCTTTTGAGCTAGAATTTAAAGCTCACACACGAAAACTAACCGTCAGTTTTGCATATTTGTAACATTACATAATATCTCCACGTAACAATCCATATAGGTATGGAAACTAATATTATTATTAATGATTCAATGGTCATAAAGAGGGCATTTACCGTTCACGTACAATTATAAGGTGATTATTAGCAACAACGAGTATTATTCCCGACATCCGAGTCAATTAGCAGTCGTTGGCGATCATCCGCACGGAATACATAAATTAACAGTTTTACCGGCCGCTGTGATGATCTACGAGCCCACGACACTTTGTTGCCAATATTGTGGATTTTAACGATTAATGTTCGTCTTCAATTAAGAATGATAGATGTGCCTCGTTTGAATTGTTTGTTGTAAGTTATCTAATTGCCTAATTCAAATAGAAAAAGGATCATATAACAAACAAACTTTTCATAAGCATTGCCATCCTTGAAAATTGCTTCGCTTTATAAAACATTTCATAAATCTGGATTTATTGAATTAAAACAAGTAGGTAAGTAAATCATTTTTCATCAACTACAAAATTTTAAAATCTTATTAACAACTTGAAATCGAAATCAAAACTGATCACAAATATTCCGTAATTACCGAGAAACAAGTCATCCGGAGAGCGTTCGATATCGTATAACAACGACCGCAATGAGAAATTAATACATTATTTGTCATATTCGATGTGGCAGTAAAAATAAAATGTCCAATTTATTTCAACTACACAATTTTTGCGAGGCGAGGGTCGATTGTGTCCAAATGTCGGGCGGTGGGCGGCTGGCAGCTCGGGGCAATATTTGCCGATATTTCTTTATCTATTAATCGTATCAGCTTAAAACGATCGCACGATATTGCGAATGAATTGTAACAAAATACTGTTTGTTTTTACTGAAACGATAGCGAAATATTGGTATTGTTTTTAATTAATGCTCGCGGGTAAATAATGAAGGTGCTTGTCGAAGTCGACGTCGACGTCAATATGGACCTTGGAACGAAGAAATTATTGTTCAAATATCAGAATCAGATTAAATTATCCCCATTTGTAGAAAGCTTTGAACATTAGATTCTTTGAATTGAGCTCTCAACAGCTTCCGTAATGAGTTGGCTTTAATGAGGGTAAAAACTGAACGAGTTTCACGAGAAATAGTTAGTTCGCAGTTAACTTCTACAGTTTGCCTTTGGTTAATGTTAGTTTGGCTTTCTATATCGAAATAATTTAAATAAAAAATATTCTTTCGACTTTGATGAAAGTTTTGATTATTTTTGCAGTTGTGATGAAACAATTTAATAACCTCACAGAAGTCAAAGGCCCTCGGCCGTCGCGCACGATACCTCCAAGTTAAACGTTGGCGTCGGTAAAATTTTCCGACTATTACTTTCTAACTCCATCAAACTTCTGTATCAGTGAAGGAATTAATTCTAACAGTACGATAAATGTAAATATTAATTCAGTTTTCCCAGCAAACAGACTCCATAATTATTAGAACGGAACGCCTCTGAAGTGGTCGGGAAATTATTTAATAACCTTTTGTCAAGTTTTACATGGAATTTTACAACTGTCGTGGACAAAGTATAACTTTTAACTACTTAGCAATGAACAACAAACACAGCGTTTTAAACAATAATTACACTTTGAAGTTTTTGTGTGCGCTGATGTTGTTCAACTGGTTTTGGAACGTACCGCCATGAATATTGAATTAGATGTGATTATGTGACCGATAACAACTTTTATAACGATCGTAAGGATTGACTACTATGGTAGACGGATACTTACAAAAATGGCATGCTGTAAGTAGTTAGTCGCTATGATAATTATAATGATTATCATTCATAATAATAAAGTGGTCATCCGAATCTTCTGATTACTGTTTTAGTGCATTATACCGAATATAATTTCGTTGAATTAGGAAAAACTAATGATTAATTGATGACTATGACGACATGGTTGGCGTAGTGGCTCAGGGATCGACTGCTGTGCAACGTGTCGCGGGTTTAATCCCCGCACGGAACAAATATTTGTATGATCTGTAAGTATTTGTTCCGGGCCTGGGTGTCTGTGTATAGTTTCTATGTTTGTAAACGCTCTCACGATACAGGAGAAATTCCTAGTGTGGGCCAAAAAACCAAAAAAATGATCCACTACTTTTTAAATCCCGCTGTTTTTGAGTTTAGGTGATAATTACGAATAGCATTTGATTTTTCTATCTGCCTTTATACAGTTTATAACGCTAATAATAACTCCAACTCGTATAGAAATTAAACAATCTAGGTTTTGCTAACCCGCTCAAGTAAATTCCACGCAATCAGTATCAGCAACTCGATTGACGGTTCGTTTTATATCTACCGCATGTGATAAATACATACTACTGTGCGTCAAAACAAAGTATCAGTCGGCAGATTGGACAAGCGCCTCGCGGCACGCGTGCCGGCTCTCACCCGTCCGGCACGTACGCTCGCCAAATATAAAAAAAGGTTTACCACTTCACACGCTGATTGCCTGCCGCCTGCCGCACTCCTCTATGAATATCCAGCTATATGACATGTTTCCCTGCGTGAGTTATAATATTTTCAAAGGGCTTTCCTTGACTGAAAACCCGGTCACCTAATGGTCGGATAAAGCTCGCATAAAAGGCCGGATGATCTATTTAGGCTGCTCAAAGAAATGAAAATCACGTTTTTGATAATGCAGAATTTGAAAAGTAGGCATTAGCACTGACACATGTAGTTTTATGTTGGATTATATTCACTTTGTGTATTGGACGCAGCATAACGATATTAGATTTTATATTGGTTGTTACTAACACTAACTAATGCTATCAAATCAATTGTGAACTGGAGCATTGATCACAATAATGGAACATTAACCACATTCGTTTTGTAATTTACGAAATCAAAACCAGAGCCCATTGACAATAATTTTAATGTAATCTGCCTTTATAAGCAATAAAGCTAATTGGACAAAATTGTATTTTCAATACAATTTTCACAGGCGATCATACATGAATGAGAGTATCTGTATCGACAATTGCATGAAAATAATCAAGTTCTCAATTTATTACTTCTTTCTCCTAAAGTAGAATTATTTAACAACCATAATAGATTATTCTGTCTATTTGGCAATCGATGTTTCGTACAGTATGAAATTACAGTATTTAGTCATAAATCTATGTTCACTATTTCAATATTGGCTGAGCGATTTGACCCCGTAAGTCTGCTCTATGATTAATGTTCAGTATCAATCGCTCCACTCGGAGGTCAAATGTAACACACAAATCAAATAAGTTCAAATATCTAGAATGTTATAATTCAATGAAGAAATGTTTGCCAGAACGGAATCCTACTGTTCACCTTGGCTATTACCAATATAAATAAATAGTGATTATGTTTAAGGCGTGTGTAGGGCACCTACGCAGTAAGCCAATATTGTGTTGTAGACAAAAGCAAACGTTGATGAGATGATTCTTGTTCAAGTATTGAATGTCCATGTCTTGAATAACATTGTGAACTTGATTTGAATAGATTTTCATGAATAGCTAAATGTTATAGAGCTTACGCAGACGCGTCTGCAAATCTTATGAAAATACTCGACGATTGGAACATATTAGCTTTTGTATGGAAATGTTAAAACAAACCCATATCTTTAGAAATATAAAACATGTTATAATCGATCAGCTTTTCCACACTGATAACATAAAAGTTCACAAAAGATAAAACTTAAATAATTTAGTGTAAATAAGTGATTTAAATATTAAATGTCAACACATTGAAACTGCATCTAAAACAGAACAGACACGGCACACTCCATCAATTTCGAGAATAATGAACGTGGTAACAGAATCAGGCGACACGACTGCAGGCAAACTAAACACATCCACAACGGCTGACAAATCACCTCTATCGCTCACGGCCAACGTAAGCGACTTCGAAAATTATATCAATCAAGTGGCTTGCACGACAACCTACTAATGTCAACAGTGTCCCACGTTTCCAAATTTCATTAATCGCTTGTCCCGTCCCGCGGCCCGTCCCGCAGCCCGCTAGCGGCCCGCGTGCGGGGACGCGGTACGTGCAATGTCCTATGTCCCGGGACGGCGGGCGCAATTATTCCTAATGGATGTGCTAAGCAGACGCGGTTTTGTACCCCTATGATAATGGATAGCCGGTTTATTAGCAAAATTATTTGCGAGAGGTATTATTATAATAAAGCTCTTGGATATAGTGAATATGTTGGCAAATTTTAGTTTGTGGTGAGCTGTTCTGTTTATCAGTTACTGAGTTATTGATTGCATTGCGTGGATGTAGATTTTACGGTTTAGTTTTTTTTTTAATTTTCCGGCACACTATTTATATAGTGAAATGAAAACAACTTTTAATATTAGTTGATCAGTTTCATTGTTTTCGGCTTCAATGTGGAATATACAATCTATTATATAGTATTCCTACATATTTTTGATGAAACTACACACTGTTTCAAATAACATATTTTTGCATTTCATTCAACGACTACCGACAGCCTGCATTGTTGGAACGTTCCGATAACATAAAATATGAAATTTAATTCCAGTCCAAAAATTTTGATCGACATTCCATAGTTATTTCTTTTGTTTTATTTATTTTATAGATTATCTTAAAAGGCAAAGTTAAAAACATAAAGTTCATAAGCTTCGAAGCTATAAGTTGTTGTGATGAAGTTTATTTTTCAAATCTTTTAAACGTTTTTTTCTTCAAAATGTATCTTCGTGAACAGATTTTAAATTGATGAGTAGAAATCTTTTACTTCGAAGAATAATATGCTTCCAGTTGTAGAAAATTTTCTATTCTGATCATTTGATGTTTTGAGAATTAGGCTTTTCGAGAATTTGTCCTTTTTCAACTCGGTTGCCATTTTGCGAATTAGGCCTTTTGCGCCTAAACCGTCGCACCCACACCGCCGCCCCTGCGCCTCTCAGCGAGACGTCTCAGTCCGATAGTTCTGTCACGCTATCGGATCACTTTCGCGTTTATATGTGACTGGATTCAAACAATTCCATACATTACAAATAAAAACGTCACGCTTCGCATTCGCCACGCCAGTCTGTTTCACAAAGGCTTAAGTCCCGAACTCAATTCGCTCGCTCTTGGATCAGTTTATACAGGTCTCCAGCGGGGTCAATGAAACTATTTTTTCAATCTACCAACTTGACGGGATAGAGGTAGCGGGGTGGACGCGACCAAGACATATTAATCCAGTACCATTCGCCCCGTTGCATGCCGATGATAATAGGCTCAAAGATACGTTTTTCCCATCTAGCACGTTGATGGGGTAAAGCCAGCGGGCCGGATGAAACAATCCCCTCATGCGAAGTATAAGTAGGTAAAGCCAGGATACTTACTGTACTTATAAATATGTAGAGGTGCTAGTTAGGCGCGCCGGTAATTGAACGTCGCGACATAATAGACCGGAGCTCCTTCACCGCTCGCAGCTCGCAACGAAAACACCGCGCTACAGTCATTGATTTTATATTATTTTATGTACCACGTCAAAATATTGATGCGATTTAATTTAGTTCATACTTTATATATTCAATTCAAATATGAATTATAAATTCAAGCTTAGTTTCCTAGAAGCACACGAGGAAAAGACATGTATGCTCAATCTAAGATGTACCATGTACTGTTCATGATCTCTTGCACAATCGTGACCGTTGGAAGGAATGGGGGGAGTCTTTTACAGCAAGTCTTTTTTTTAAAGCAAGGAAGAAAGCTGCAGCTCACACTTTCATACAAAATGTGACAAAAACAACAAAAACAATCAACTGACTACACTTCGGAATAGCCAAGCGATACCATTCTACACAAGTGTGACTGTTTCATAATCTTACAGTTCTGTGCAATGTATGTAACCACTGAAATAAACAATGGGAATTACTCAATAGTCAATAATAGTGTACTCACATTATCAGGCCTTACACTCGGCAGAATTTCCAACAATGCTACGTGTAGGTACATATATTATTATTCAAGCAGATCGGTGAAATGTGTACGATTCCCATAATATTTCATACTTGCCTAAGTAATTACCTAATCTCGCTAAGGTATTTACTTAAACAGTTCGTGAGTGCAGTGCACTTAGAAGATTTCATATGTAATGCCTTGGATTGGTTAACATTATATAATTATTTTATCTGAAGTTCTAAGTCTGAAGTATTTTAAAACGTAACAACCTGTACATAATGAAAAAACACCGTCCCACAAATAGCTCAGACCGACACAACAAAAATCAACCTTCACAAAACAATTTTCGTTCAGTCACGCGGCAAAAGTTTTTGTTCACCTACATTTTGTTACATTTCAGGCGACTCCTAAAGGCGACCATTATAGCCGTTTTCGTAGCGGATCCGGTTAGCAACAACCTTGCGACCGGACCGAACGCGCGACCTCGCGACCTGCTCGCGGTCGCAGGTTACTATTTGAGCGAGGTAAGGGAACGCTCCGAGCGGTAACAAGCGTGGTACTAACAAGGTGCTAGCGTTGCTGTTACTTTTCGCTTTTTTTTCTCGGTTTTATGCACTGTTTTACTTTAATCTGTTAAGTGCCACTATGTTGAATGAATTGTAGGCACATAGACTATATTTAATCTAACATACAAAATCACCCGGACTCGAAACAGCTACCTGAAATACTGTATACAAATGTTTTTGTTTCTTGCGGGCATCGAACCCGAGAAACACAGCCACTGCGCCAACCGTGGCGCAAAGTCAGTGAAGGCTTTACAAATATATTGTTTAATCCGTAAAATTCCACATTGCTTTGTTTTTAATCCAGCCATACAACATACATATCAACGCACTGACACAAACGCTCCTACTAACTAAAATCAATTGAAACGCCTCTCCAACGCACTGTGGAAAATAATGGTCTGTTTCTGATTAAAAATCAATAACTTCTTTATTTCTGAATATTATGTTCTAAAACTTTGCACAAATATAGAATAGTGTATATGGCATCAAATAGAATGTAATTTATTATGATTAAATTTAAAATAATAAATTAAAAAAAAAACAAATTCAAAATTATAAAAAATCTCCAATGTTTATTTCTTAACAATGAATACTATTATTTTAATGTTTACAAAAACCAAATATCATATAGTACATCAAAATAAAAATCAAATAAAATAAAAAAATAATAAAATTTTTTTAAAGATTAAAATCGGACACAGGTTAATTAATTAATTGTACTGTTTACTAAATGTTATGTTATTTATTACTTGATGAACTTCGGGATCTAAAATTAATTCGTTCACTTTCAAAAGATCTAAAGTGTCTTCATCAAGTTCCTTCACGTTTTTAGTATACGGTTTTCTAATGCTGGTAATGTAAGGATCTGAAGTATAAAGAAGAGTATGAAAAACATCTTCGTTTGTAGCGGATCTTGAGCATTTTCTAGCATGATGAAGACGAAATTTTTTATAATCCTTATTGCGAGATTCTTGTGCATCTTCCAAAAGTTGACCAATAGGAAGTACTGCAAAATGCTTTATGACACTTTCTCCATGAATCAAAATTTTGTGAACTGAAGATGGCATGTACTGAACATACCATTAATAATTGCTCACATTGATCCTAGCAGTCTTAATAGCATAACTGCCAAATTTTTGTCTTCAGAGTCCGGTAAAGTTATTGAATATTCTGATTCCAACCAAAATGTATCCTTGTTCCGTGAAGCTTCGTTCCAGCGTTTATTAAAAGCGGGAATAATATGTCTTTGAAAATCACTGAGGATGAAACATAAGTTGTCTTCTGACACATGATATTTTTCTTGCAAAACTGTTAATAATGCTTCCAACGATTTTCCTCCTTCGATATACGAAAGTATTATTTCACGTTTAGAACACTTGAAAATAGACATTTTGAAGAGTCAACAAATGTAATTACACTTCTGTTAATTCACCACTATTTTGTTATTTACAATGGAATGAAACCACTGTTTATATACTATTTGAAATATGAGGGTAGTGTGCATTTTGTTGATTAATATTTTCACACGGAACATGATTGCAAAAAAGATACATGCCCTAATTTCAATGATAAATTACAAAACTTACCGCAAACTATTGATGTAAACAGCAACATTTCAAACTGCAATAGATAGCGAGCGGTTTTCCGTTTTCTGACTCTTATCACATTTTTATTAATTACTCCGAAACCCGCAAATATCCGCAGCTGTTATTATTTAATTATGTTTATGGATAGTTAGGCTACAAATCAACATTAAATGTAAAGCAGGGGTAAACGTGGGTAACTGTCAAAAGTCTCGTTGAACTTTAAAAAAACTTTTTTTTCACCATATTTTATTTTGCAATTATTTTAAGGTGAACCTTAACATAACATTAAATACATATTAGCTGTTTCATATTCTTCAAAAGACGAGGTTTCCAGAAATATATAATACATTATACCTTTTCGTGTAACGTTTAACAATAAAATCAATTTAAAAGTGATGAAGTGAACGGGCCTGACATGGACGTCCGTCAAAACTATAAAGTTTGTAGTGTTGTAAAAAAATCATTTCATTTAATATTTATAATTTTTTGATATTATAGTCTAGTTTGGTCCTTAAACTATTAAGTAAAATAAAAAAAGCATGCCAGTAGCGACATTGACAAAAACCATTTTTAATCAGCAGTTGTTCTACGATTTTCCATAGTGCAACGGTACCACCAAGCACATTGAACTATTGCGGTGAGCGGCTCAGAAGGGTGGAACCGCACGGCCACCGGTGGGGCAGTGTGGCGGCGTGGCCCACTGCCCCACTGGGTCAAGGGGGAGACGATCACAGCCTTCCGGTGCAAAGCTCGTGTCATAAACGTTGGTCTACTATTATAAGAAAGTTTGTTACTTATTCAACAATCAACATACGTTCATACCCTATTTCTTCAAATACTTGGGCAAACGCATTTTGCCAGTGATGTTTTAGTCAAGTTGCAGGCAAACATATTTCCACTAATCCGTTATGTGGTTGAAAGCAAAAGGGTGTGAATATCTATATCCCTCCAGCAGAAAACAGAAAGCCTTACAAAACCTTGCAAGTGTAAAATATTTCGACGACGTAATTTTTCCGCGACAGCAGTTGAGCAGCGGTGCGCAGCTCAAACGTATGTAAAGTGGTCGCCAGACGAGCGGCGAGTGACGCAACGTAATTGAAACTGTGCACCGTAATAACTGCTGCCTCGGCCTGCACAACGCACTGCTGAATTACTGCTAAATTACACACCTATTAGGTGCCGGCGAAAGAAAGGAACACTGCGCCAGATTTATTAAAATTCACTGTTGGACGCCCGTCATTGTTTTAAAATGTTACGTTGCTGACAGAAACTGTATTATTAAGAACTGTAATGCTATGAAATATTAGTCTTTGCGATCTTTACTTAGTTTGTGCACTGAACTATTCCTCATAAATCTTCATCTCGAACTTTAGAATTAACTGCATCTTCCTACCCCAGTTCATTTCTACATTAGCAGTAGTTTTACGTACGAAGCAGTTTGCACGTATTGCATGTGTTGTCACGTATGTTAATATTAGAACCCAGTGGTGCGGCCATAATTACAAAGTTGAAAGTTATTTTCCCTATTCCGGAACACATTCAATTTTATTGTACTGCAATAGGACATGACGAAACACGACTGCATTATTTTTTATTCCAAGAAGTTATAGATTACGTCTAATAGCACTCGTCGGCAACAGCAGTTTGCGAATGTTGAACGCGGCCATTTTAAATGGTTACCAGTTAGCAGGAGGAGGAAGGGCTGTAACTCGGCGCGGACATGCGAGCCGGCTCATAACACCAATTCACCCAAATTGTAGACCTTTCAGGGCTCGCCGAAGACCGCGTTCGTCGAATAACTGGACAAACCGTATGAAGCTAGAATGTTAATTTTTCCCTCTCTGCATTGTAATTTCACGTCGTAAAGTATTCGTAGCGTCCTCGTATTACAGTGTAGTCTAAATAACAAATGATATGTTGCCAAAAAATATGGCGGCCGTTCCGTCCGCTCTGAATTTTAACAGCAACTCTGTCCAAATGTATAGCGAGAACAATTTCGGTGTTAAACTTCAGGTTATTGTTTGTTTTTTCTGTTAATCTTTTGAGGCCATTTATTATTTCTGTCCTCTTGTTGTCGCATCCATGATTGATAAGTGCCTACTATAATGTCGCCCAGACTGAATAACAAAAGACGCGCGATAACTCATAATTAAATCTGAACGATATGTTTAATTGAAATAGATAATGAAACAGGGAAGTGCTTCCTATTATATAATCAACAAATCTCTCGTCTCGGGGAGGCAGATTAAATACATACAATAGAGTAGCTAATTAATTTAATTAGGAGCCGTGAAGGAACATGTCGTCGGGGAACCGACGCGACGAGTAATCCGCGCCGACACGTGAGATGCTAATCCAGAATTCTTCCACGATTTAATTAAAAGTCGCTACAAAAGATCCTCGTCTGAACATTCCTTAGCATTGTGGTGTTATATGAATCGGGTGGATATTATTATTAATTTCACATGTTCCTCGTGTTTTCAGCTAAATATAATTTGCCAGTATTTAACTAAAATCGATGTATGTTTCGTATTGTTTCCTATTCACAAAATATACATAGGTATACATGAATGAGCTTGGACAATTTCGAATCTTTTAGTGAGGTTAGTTGTGGTAAAGTGTCTCGTGAATTAAGTGTGTTGCCATCGAGTGTGTTTAATTTAGGTAAATCAAATTTTAATAATTTATAAACTAAAAATAAATATGTAGCGGTTAGAGGCGGTTCCACAATCTGATCATAGTGGAAAACTTTAATGTTATTCACTTGGATTTTTTTAAGGTTCTCTGTGAACACTTAATCACTTTCTTTTTCTATTTGCACGTAATTTTTCTATTTTATTCATGAAATAACTTAAGAGTTTGAAAATATTGTTTCATAAATAAACTTTAGCTTATTCTTTGTGCAAAGCTAAATTACTAACGTTATCAGTTGAATAATGTAGCTCACCCACGCCGTGAGCAAATATTTTATCACGAGGCACCCGCTGATGCTTGCATAATCTCATCTCTCATTTGTATTATACAAGTTGCGTATTATCATCAAAACTCATCAATCCCTAGTACAACATTTTGCCCAAACTCAGGGAAATTTTCGACAAAATTGAATCAGCGGTTTTGAAGATGTTACCTTTATAAGTATAGATAAGAGGCGAGCCACAGGTATGAGTTCTATCAGTGAGGAGGTACTCGACGCCGCTCTCTTTGAGAAACCCCTCCTTAATTAGATTTGTATTAATTAGCAAAAGGCAAAATCTTAGATGGCCCTTTCAACCCCCCATTGTCTAGGAAGTATCTTTGCTTTAGATTCCATGCTAGTAGTACTGGTTTTGACGCAAACGATTTTTATTACATTTTAATAATTATTTCTTTGAAAAGTTATAATTACAGGCACTGCTTAATTACGTAACTGATGAATTTAATATGCGGAGGATTCCTTTGATGAGAAATGTTTACTAAAGAAATACTTATTACATTTTGCGTCTTAAAACAAATACGCATTAGACGTCTTCGTAGACAATGATTTGAATCTGTGAAATTATTACGTTTTTAGCTTAGGCTTTAGCAAATCTCAACAAAAGTAAAAATTGATTTAAAACATGTAACTGGTAAAATCATGCGGGTTACACATGAGCTGACTTTTGCTTTGGTCCCGAGACCCACCTGTCTAAACATCAAAGAAGCCGAACAAAATTACCATCTCAGAATAAATCTCGAGCCACTAAACATTGAACACGAAAATAGAAAAGCGAAAAAAAAAACATAATCCTCGTCACAACGTCAAGTAGCGAACGGGAACAAAATTAAGTGTCAGAAGCAGTACATAAATCTTATCAGGGAGCACACGCTCTGTGATTTTAAACAATCATGTTGCGAAGCCGAATGCCAAAAAAAGTACAAGCACCACAATAGCTCCCGTCGCTTGGAAATATGAGTTATGGTGCGCCCGAGTGCGACCACAGCGCGGAAGGGGTGACAGCCCAGCCCGCCATGTTATTTGTGTTACATACACGTTATCGTTTAAGCTTTTTTTTTCCTCTTTTGATGTAACAAAAGTCAGTGATTGCGACAAGGTGAGTGAAATGTCACCGACTCAAAGCGTTTGTTTTTATGGCGAATGTCAGTCACTAGTGATTTGGGTCTCGTAATTGATGGAGTCGGTTCGAGCTCTGATTATTTTTCAAGGTGACATGAATTCACTTCATTGTCACGAAGTTCATCGCTCAAAGTTAGAATTTGATCATAATCTTGTGACGACTCGGTACGTGACCGAGTCGTCACAACTCATCGTCGTACTGCTATTCGGTACACGATTAATAATTTCTAATTAGATCTATCAATATTTAATTCCATCTTGCAGTGCTATTGGTTTTGATATTGAAAACATAGCATTTCAACGTGGTGCTGTGATTAACGCGGATTGTTTGTGTCGGTTCGAGCTCGAAAAACAACAAACAGTGCCCGCACACAATCATTGATTTATTAATCACTCGGTAACTAAATTATCGTGATTAAACGTTAGTGCTGTCCGCTCACTCATCACTGATGTACACGGTTATTTGTTAATGAGCTGTCTGATGCTGGGCAGTTAAAGGTGACAAGCAACATACTAACATCATAGACAAAAGGTCCCCCACAAACTATTTCAAATGGAATATAATTTATTACTCGATTAGAATCGTGAACAAAAACAAATTAGATTTATCGGTAATGTTTGCTAAATACAAACATATGATATTGCTTGCAAACATTTTTTGATATGAGAAAAAACTATCTAGCAATCTCGCCTAAACTAATGCAAATATTAGAATTAGTTCTAGATCAATTACTGTAATAGATTGATTTCATGAACAAGTAAGCTGAAAATGGGTTCATGAGTTATAGTAACTGCTCATCAATACACCAAGATACATAGATTATACAGAGAAAAGCAAGCTTTTAAAGTAAACACAAGTCTTAAACGTAGTTCCTATCTAAAATCCAAGTCGTGTTGGGATCACGGGCCGAGGTGGACTCATTGAATTACTAGGTCCCTCCGGGGCCAGGGGCGCTGGGAAACGCTGCATCCAACAATCGCTTAAAACAATAACATTTCCATTTCGTTCAAATGTTTGGAATTCGTGTTTGTTTCGACGTGGATGGAACGAGAAGTACAAGTTATCTGCTTCTCGTGTACTTCAAGAAATCTGTTAAGAACATTATATGGTTGTTCTTCAGAAAACAGAATGTTTTGTGCTTGGGAAATGAAACAAGGTGAGACTTGGCCAGTCTTTAAAACTCAAATATTATCTTTGGTGGGTTTTTTTACCATTTACACTTT
Organism: Agrotis puta; assembly: GCA_943136025.2. Taxonomy (NCBI): domain Eukaryota; kingdom Metazoa; phylum Arthropoda; class Insecta; order Lepidoptera; family Noctuidae; genus Agrotis; species Agrotis puta. The sequence continues at coordinate 412,941 of OW964170.2, forward strand.
AGGTTACACATTTTCTTTTTGCATTGTCTCCTGTCAGACGTTACAGCTTCATTAACTACTTTTAATTATTCATTATATTTTTTTATATAATCTATCTACTTCTTCTTTGACCATCTTCTATTTCTCTATCCATCAACATTCATACTCATCTCTCTAGCCCATACCTATTCTGTTTCGTAATATTTTTTAATAATTTAATTCATTTTGGAATGGAACAGAGTTAGTATTTACTATGTTTCTGAATATCAAAGCAAACAATTGCCTTAAAACAATACATTCGTAAATTGAATATTATACTAATCAATAGTCGGGCTCGAAACTATATTGAATATGCTAAATTATATTATTGGCTACGCAATTCACCTACGCTTCAATTGAAATGTATTGGTAAATACTTAGTATTTTATATTCGTAATAAACTTACTCATCTGTTTATTTTATTTTCCTGAGATACAAACAAAATGTTCTTTCATCCGTCATGAACAATCATTGAAATTGAATTTAGTTAGGAGTAGCCTAGAACTCCTTGCGTTGAAGTGTGAGATAATGCATGCTCGACCTTCTTTCAAATCCCCATAAATCTTTTTAGATCCTTATTTTTAAATCATACGATACTTAAAATCGTTATATTCAGTAAATTGATTATTGAATTATGAATATTTGAAAAACAGTACTCCAATAGTTTGAAGTTATGGGTATTGCATACTGAGCTTTATAAAAGGCTTTTGACACAGTTTCTTAAAAATATTTGTAAACCAAAATCTTGAACGTAGTACCCCTCATGTTTTTACGATGGTTTAACATAGGTACATACAAATACAATTTTATTGTAAAATTTTGCTGAAAAAATCTACAAAATATAAAGAGTGCGGTGTATGGAGTTCCTCAGGGCACAAACTTAGAACCAATAGTGTGAATGAATTTTATCAGTGAAATAGTTTAACTGGTAGGTTCTATGTCTTTATTCAACAAAAATATATTATATTAAGCAGATTTAAATCTCAAAAATTCTGAGTAATAAAATCAGTAGAAATCGTCGAGAATACGTCCCGTAGATGAGTTTAGAGGTTTATGTTAATAATGACAATAGGAGAAAGCAGGTTATTTAACATAATAACGAACATAATATACTTACCTATACTTTCTTTTGGCAACGAGATAAGGAAAATGACTTGTTATGAACGGGAAGATCACTATAAGAAACGATCAATAAAAAATAACAATATTGTATTATATTTAAGTCCAATAGCTTGGTATTTAAATGGATTCAATACCCACGCCTTTCACGGGCTTCCTTGACTTTCAAACAAAATTAATTACTTTTTATTATAAAATAATTTTCAGGCCTAAGGTGGTCACGAAATTTGCTTTAACGGAAGTCCATTTTCAATCAATCAATCTTTATTAATAAATCTCAAGTACTTTCTCAATAGTAGTCTACTGAATTCTGTAGACCACATATTTTTTATTTACTCCTGTATTCTGATAACCTTCTATGAAACACTTGTCTGATGGCTCTTAAAGTAAACGTTATACAAATAACAGTGAGCGTGATACTTTTGGCTCGGTGGCTGCGAAGAGCGCCGCTGGTACCAGCGATACAATTCATTTCTTCGCGATATCTCGGGACGTCCGCCGTACAACGTAATAACGGCAGTTTGTAATGAAATAATAATTGAGTCTCAGCTGCGAGCGCCGTACTTTATTTATCAAAAGACAATATTAGGAATTTGAAGAATCTAAACGGGAATTATTATCTACAGAGTAATCCGCCAGATGACGGTGCTAGTTTATAGAATATAATTATATTACATAATGATAATGTAATATTTTTTATTCAAAAAACGTAAATGGTACAACGTAATATACCCCATGAAGTAATACAATAAGTCAAAATTGATTGACAAAGAGCAAAGTATACTTGCCTAATTGTTTTTAAATCTTTGACAAATCGTAGCTTTTTGAATACATTAATATGAGCTTACGAATATTAATGTATTCAAAAAGTATAAACGGATTCTATAAATAGATAGATAATATAAATATATTATCTATCTATTTATAGAATACGTGTTGCGCTGTAGGCTTCATTCTCTGAGTCAGCCGAAAAAAGTAGAACAGTGTCATCAGCGTAAGTAATAATAGTGCCATGTTCTAGCTTTTGATTACAAAGGTCATTTACGAGTATGTATATCAAAAACAGAGTGGGCCCTCAAATACTTCCTTGGGGAACACCATAAAATGTGTTTTTTTGAACAGCGTTGAGATCGTTGCCAATCTTTACGCACTGGGAACGATTATCTAAATATTGAAATAGTTTCAACTGGGTGCCTCTGACGCTCATGCTCTCAAGCTTGCGCAGCAGAATCAGAATGAAAACGAGGTTTAACGAGGTCCAGGAAAATTCCTACTCGGTCTCTCCTATATTCAGTTGATGTACCGCATCTGCAGTTGAAACTTGAGGCCTAAATCCAAACTGCCGTTTAGACAGAATTGATTTGTATTTCAATTATTTCAGCAATATTTTATTTATTATTTTTTCTTCTATTAATGTTATTAAAGGCGTTTGTGAATAAATGCCTACAATTTGTCTTTTACTTTGGGCTTAGTATTAGACAAAGTGCATGTTATCGTGATGTTATTATCTTTTCTGTTTACAATATTTCATAAGTCCATATCTGCTCTACTTATACAGTAGGCTGAAGCGTATTCTATAATATCCGTTATATGAAGCTCCGAAGCTTGGAAAATGGCTCCTATCGCTCGCAGACTCCATTCACTAAATCGATTTGGAAGTTGATAAGGGAAAGCGGATTTGCTCTATATCATTTCTTATCACATCTCTTGCGCCCATAAAAAATATTTTTCCTCCATAATTCTTGGGTGACTGCGCTGACTGTGTGAAACAGTCGCCATCAGTGTGTGGTCTTATCGGCAGCGTGTCCACTGCGCGTCACGATGATTAACGAGTCGCTAAACCGAGACAAAGCCGGCGAGGGACCGCACAATGCCCACAGTGCCCACGCGGTATAAAAATATATATTACACACTTGTCTCCCACTTTGTCTGGATTTTGTATCCCGTTTTATCAAACTAGCCGCTTGGGTGCAAAAGATGCCAGTTTTTTTTAGTTTTATATGTGCAATGTTAGGGTTTGTTGCAAAATGTATCACTTTAACTTTAAAGTTTATTCCATATTTGCATACTGGGAGTCATCCGTAACATTTTGCACAGTTTTAGCTTTGTGTCAAATGTGTTTGACCCGGTTGAAGTATTTAAAGCATCCAGTACATAGGCAAATAAAACGTATCTACTGATTTATGCTTTCTTTGATTTTTTTACAATGAACATTAACAGATGAACAAAAATACGACAAAGAGGAAAATGTTTCAAAAATAACAGAAACAGGAAAGCATTTTTTGTTGTTTGAACACAATTCCCAAAACAAACATGGTACCTATATATTTTATAAATTTGAAAAAATAAACGATCCAATAGATATTACAGTTAAGTTGAACACGAGCCAACTCAATAACGCGATAGCCATCGCAACACAAAGAACTGAGTCCACCAAAATGATCCGGTAATCCGTGTAACATATAATCGAATATCTGAGTGGGCTTAGTGCTCCAAATTAATGATCAGATTAATCCACAAAAGTGTCTTTTCCATCGGTTGAAATTTGGACGAACCAATCTTGCAGCTATAACTTTTCGGATAAATTTTGAGCTTCATAATCCGAGATTGGAACTAATTTATGGAGTGCCCCATTTCAGTGTGACCTCTTAGTAAAATAACGCGGTGTACAATGGGGCTCATGTTATCGCAAGCAATCTGTGGATCGCGGGAGGCGGATCGTTAACGCCGTTTCTTATGGGGCTGAATTACAACTGAGATTTATATTCAACTCTAATGATAATGGTAAATGTGAGGCAGTAAATAGAAAGAACCGATTACACTTTAAAGATTGTAGATAACTTGTTATACCAGTCGTGTAGTAACACAAATAGAGCTAATCTAATTTATAAAAAATACAATCAAATATATATCGCCAAAATGTATTCTAGTAGTAATGAATAAATAAAAATAAAAAAATAGACGCGTTACTTTTTAAATCGACTCAACTTCTTTATTAAAAACACTTCGAGTTTGAGTTGAATAAGTTCCTTTCATTTGCAAGTTACAGACTGAAGCACTTGAAATCTAAGAAACAGTGAGTAACTAGTTCAAACAGGATCAAATTCAGTAATTTGCAAGCATTGTGAAGAGTCTCGAGCGATCCAGGGTCCACTTGTAAGTTGGGCTCCCTTCACGAGCAGCCCATCATGGAAGCACTCTTCAGCCGGTAAACTTTGGTGAGTCAAGTCGAAATTATAGCCAAACAAATTTCAAAGAACTAAGACGAGTGATTGTGTGAAAATACTATTATCTTCGTATTGGTTTATTGCATTAACTACATTTTTAAATATAGGTACATGTATGTCATTGATTGTTAACGTCAATATATTGTAACTGAAAACACGCCTATAAATCGTGGCTACCAAATGCTCCATGCAAATATACATATGCAAAAACATAAATATTGATAACGCGTACGAATATGTTCCAAAAACTCAGGTATTTGAAGAATTGATTTTGTATAACTTGCAATCAAGATGGAGGCCCTAGTAAAAATGAGGCAGTCGTAAAGTTTTATTAGTCGCTAATAAAGTAGAAGTTCCGCGATGGCTCCGGCGAGGAGTTTCACTAGTAATTCGTTGTTCATATTCCGAGGCACGCGTCTGGAATGTTCATTACGAATTATTACTGCCACTCAGATTTGTGTGGGCTTACTTCCCTTTGATGACCTTTGACACTCTAATTTCTTGATTTTCGACGTTTGGCTTGATTGAGCTTCGTTTGCTTTTAGAATTATATCTTGCTAACAAGAAATAGGTCGAGAATTCCCACTGGAATATTAGGGTAATTTATTAAAATACCAAATTTCTGTTGAACTGCTAATGACATTTTAGCAACAAAATGAACAGAGTGAGCTTTAATTGTAATAATTATTAGATGCAATATTATTCTAAGAACCGGTAATATGGGATATTAAGCAGTTTGTTAGCAACACGAACTAACATCTTCATAGTGGATAGCAAACTGTGACTTAATGTAAATTGGAATAATGTTGATATTATGGTCCCGAATTCGAATCTACTATATTAATAAATTTTTAAACGTGTATTAAGGACTATAAAACAGCTTTGAATAACTTAAAATGATAAATAATGATTCTGTTTACATATGTTGTTAGTTTTATCAGCAAAAACTGGCAAAGATACAAGGCAATAACTTTCGTACTATCACTACAAAATCTACATTCATGGAAGCTACGAACGCCAACTAAATATAAACATAGAGTTTAGTGAAACACGTTATCATGGCCGCCTATGCCGCCTGCTTACATAAATCATTCTTGTTTAAATTACTCCGGTTTCAGGCGAGATTGTGCGCGATATTTCATCGGTGAGGGTAAACCTTTACAGTGGACACGACATTACGTAGGTAGTAATCTGTAACCCTCGCCTGGTGGACATTACGACGGATTCCTGTCGGCTAAGTAGGTTATCTCCTTCAGAGAGCTGACCCATCTTCAATATAACAGACCGTCTCGAAGGGTTGGCTTGAGCTATGTGAAAGCTCCTCATTTCGCCAGTTATCTGGTCCAATTGAGGCAATTTTAATTGAGACAAGTTTGGAAGAGACAAGGTTTGAAGATCCAAACTCCGAACCACCTAATGGAAAAACCCAATTACAGTTCATCTCAAAACTAGGAACAGGATCTAGGGCATTAAGACAGAAACAGAAACAGGTACAAGTAGGAGTCAGTGTGATCCATCTTCACCTAGCGATCCACCCCGGGCAATGTGCTGTAACGTGCGATACCTGCGGTAAGCCTCAACTGGACCGTCTAGCTAGCAATCACCGCTCTGTCAGGGCGTCTGGAATCTAATAGTTTTTACTGTCTTCCGTCGATACGCAAGAGTTCCAGTGGCTTGATTATATATTTGTATAATCTTAGCCCCTGGGTGAGATTTCGGCCATAAGAAAACCTATTTTAACAACAAAAAAAAGTACATAGTTTATCGCGACAATTATTGAGGTAATGTTATACTAACTAATATTTTGTTATAGTGCAAGTACTGAACAATTTGCCACGGGTTTAGCTGCTGTCAACAAACATCTAGCTAGAGTGAGCATGAGAAAGCGAATGAGTTCCATGTGTACATCTTTGTAGAGCTATGGAATTGAATTCCTGGGTCTCGTTGTTGAACTTCAAAACTTTTAGTAAGCTTACTGTACGTATGCTAGTATATTACTGACTTACCCTTCGAAGATACCAGGCGTGTTGTTATTCATAAATACTGATTAAGACAATAAATGCCTCAGATATATCAAATGTTATAATACAAGTACATCATAATGTTTTTGGGATTCTTTGTTCTAAATCTCTATCGTGGATTACTCCACGAGTATAATTAATGTACGCAGACGGTCCCCAATTAAAATGTTAGATTGTAAGCTATAAATTAATACTTTTCTTGTATGTAAGGTACGTAGATAACGAATCATTTTGTACCTCGTTAGTATTTTTAATTACGATTAACGTTTGATTCGAAGCTTATTATTTCAACAATAATAATCTAAGACTATTGAAGGAATTGTAAAACAAATGGGTAGAGCAGTTTTAAAACAGATCATAAAATATAGAGTCAATAGTATTTAATTGTTTAAGTAGGTTCTTTCGCAGGAGTTCCAGCTCCTTCTTAGTGCGCTCGCTCTACCCAATAATAGGCAAAGTTGCAGAATGTAATAAAATTTTAATTGTGTTGACGTTTTAAATGTAGAAAGTTGATGTTTCTATTCTTCAGTCGCCGACGGACCGTCTATACGAATTATCTACTAACGAATTATTTAGAAATAACTTTGTCTACTCATTCTTAGTAGGATAGAGATAAAATTGGTCGTGAAACGCGTGCAAGTAGGTGTATGAGGTGGTTCTGCCACAAACTCGCCGGCGCCGCCATTATCAGGCTCGCCGCTCGTTTCCTCACATCCGGCGAGACAGTTAGACAGCTAACAATAACGGTAATCCTATCCGGATTAGTTGAACACTAAGAGTTGTGTTGTCGGGAGTAATTGTGGACAGTCTTACGCTTTCAAAGGGGGTAACCACATCGCGACGCTGTCTGTATATTTTTGTCACTAACTAGATGTCTCATTATTTCCTTGGTTTGTTTAACACTGATTATTTATTATCAGACTGATTATATTTTACGTAGATGTATATGACCGTGAACCGACAAAAAGTCCATGTGAGATGACATAAAATGTTATAAAACATTCATTATTAAATTATCTTTAGTTTAATCTAGTTCCACTTCATTGTATTTATAGCCACACCAATTACAGTTAAAGTTAAGCTACCAATTATAATTAAATGAGTCCAGCTCATCCTTCTCTAGGATAGTTTTTATTTTTATAAAAAAAATAACCGTAATATAATTCAAAGAGATTTATGATATAGGAATACTGGAGTAGACAGCTCGTGTCATATTTATGAAAGGCTTTTCTGCTATTGTAAGCAAAGTCCATAAATACCTTAAACGATATCAAACAACACAGAAATGGACACTCCATCCACCATTATCTTTTATGAACGTACCTTCTGTTTCGTTCACAGAGCAATCACTACACAACTAGTTCGATTTAAGTGTTAAACTCGTTAACGAACACGCTCGCAATCTTTGTTCACAAACGCAGAACTCAATAACGTGTCCCACGGTGCCACTGTTCTACGGCAGCCATTATTTCCAATACGACGAAAATTTTCAATTTAAGTCCGAACAGTTTAATACCTGAGGAGCGAAGCTTTGTGCGCAGAACAATGGCGTGGATTATTGTAGCGTGGCTGAGTAGAACCGCGCTACACACGCCGCCTTCTATGAAACCAATTAAATCAATAGTTATTGCGTAAGTTCTACTAGTTGGGGTTAGATAATACGTTAGGAGAGCCCCTTAAGTAGAACCGTGTTGAAATTTCTCCAAGATATTGGAATAGTGGAATGGAAACTAACTGTTCTGTCGGGTTTCAGGTTTGGCGGGATCACGAATACTTAAATTCTAATACCTGATAGGTGCCTACTCATGTAGATTATGGTTATATCGATAATAATTAAATTTAAACACTGCAAAGCTCTAAATAAAATTACGTTACCACCAAAATTATGATAAGCCTTACAATTAAAACGCAAAATTAAAAACGAGATTAGGCCGGGCCGTTATTTTGGGACCTCATTCAGGCTACGCTCGGTGGATATCGAATCACGCGTCACTTGCTATCAACGAGGCTCATTATTTTGAGTAAATAGACAAAGACTTTGCACATCATGGGGATTATCCATCCAGTTAAGAGTCAGACTACAAAGACCATATTGGGTTAATCTGCATAATCAATTTTATTCCATTTCATTGGCTAGTACTAATCAAGTACAGAACATACCATTGAAGAGATTCCAATGAATTACCACGACAGCGCTCAAGTTCGTTTCAAAGCGTAACTTCAGCTGCAAGTTCTGTTTATTTCACTCTCAACTTGATCCTCATCTCTCTCTGCGCCGTTGATGAATAGAGTATCAAGCGGCTTCCTAGAGACTTAGATTAAACAAGAATATACCTCAGTTTCATATTCGTTCAGTAAAAAGTAAGGTACTACGACTTTTTACATTTATTTTACTATTATGAAAGTGTCCCTAAGTAGGTAATACTTATGTACGGACTTACTAATACTTACCTACTTAGGTACGTAATTCAATTAAACCAAATGTGACAAAAATATAAACTGTTATAGCTACAAATAAATTGTACCTTCACACTAATAAATTCTAAACAACAAACTCGAATGAATGGCTGGGAGGAGTTACATTACTGATTATATTAGAGTGGGTGATCCGCCCAGCCACTCGAGCCCGCAATGAATGCGCGCCAGTGAGTAATGAACACTGTATAATGAACAATGCGATACCAGCCAAACAACACGACATAACTCACGCAAACCTAATTCAATACAGAACACGCTTATTGAAACATTGCCACGCAAATATTATTAATTATGAACTAGTTTTTGACGCTCTGAACAATGTTCTTCATCCCATCGGTGATCGGATTGAATTCTGTTTTGAAACTGTGATTCATCACAATAATGAGAAGAGTTGATAGTGATCCGAATATAATGGCAAACATAAATTATGGTTTTAATAGGCTTAACTTATTATATAAAGATATTGTAACACTGAATAATTCCTGTAATCAATCATTTTCGGGGTTATCGAACAGCGATTTTCATTTGATATAGGTAATTCGTACATGAACATTATTAGTAGTTACACGGTTCAATTATAATAATAGAAGAAGCATACACGTGAATGCGTACTCATGTAATAAACTCTGGCCGCCGGTGCGGTGGTGGTCCCACCACACTAACACCTGTAAAGCGTGGATGCAACACCCCTAAGAGTTTCTTGTTCTGCTTGTTAATTCCGCTAAGTCTTCCGTTTTCCAATTAAACTTTGTACTGAACACGAATATTTTAAATAATCTAGCATACCGCCCGACTGCTACCGGTGTTTTAGTAAAAATAGAGATTAAACCTGTCTCTGTGACACCAGGGCCGAGATAAATAGTCGTTGCTAAGCATCCGTCAAAAGTATTACTTTAGGAAGTACTACTTCGGCTAAGCGAAGCCAAGTATCTGATTTGGGATTAATAAACGTTTCTTTGAGCATTGCTTGACATAGTACCGGCTAAGTCATAGTACAAGCGAAAGTAATATTTTACTGTCATGTTTCAGAAGCGTTCAATATACTGGATTATTTTAATTTCATAAACAACCGAATTCGCTTTATTTTATTATAGATTTAATGTTATCATCATCTGCCTAGCCTTTTCCCAACTATATTGGGGTCGGCTTCCAGCCAAACCAGATTCAGCTGATTAACAGTATTTTACATGAAGCGACTGCCTGTCGGACCTCCACAACCCAGTAACTGGGTAACACGATACCCCATGGTAAGACTGGTTGTCAGACTTTAGAGCTTCTGACTAACAGTAACGACTGTCAAAGATCTACAAATGACAACCGGGACCAACGGCTTTACATGCTTTCCGAGGCACGGAGAAAATGACAGATGGTCACCCATCCACAGACCAACCTCGGCAACGCGGCTTAACCCGGAAGATCGGCCTGTGCGGCTGTAATTATTTAGCCACGAGCTCCACAATAAATGTTACACGGAACCCAATTTATCAATTTGTAAAATTAAGATTAATCATTATTTAGAAACATTAAAATATTATAAAAAGTATTTGTCTAGAATTAAACGCATTTTAAAATGCCACTGACGTATGACGTTACCATTGAAATTTCTGATATTTGACAATAACAAACGCTAATGTTAAATCCATACTTAAAGCGTGCTAAGTTCTCGAAAATGGATACTATGGCTGAGCGAAGTACTGCCTCAGTGTTAGGTTGGCTTTCATCGAAAGTGAATACTAAAGAACTGTCTATTTAAACGAAATGGATGCTTAGAACGTCGCTTAGCGCTGACTTTGGCTTAGCTGTTGCTTAGGTACGACTAATTATCTCGGCCTAGGAAATAGCTCCAGAAAGAAGTCCTAATGTTTAATTCGTAAATTATATAGATCTCTACTTATTAATATTCTAAAAGTGTGTTTATTTATATGTTCTATTTTCACGTGAAAACGACTAAAGCAATTTTTGAGAATTTTGAAACCAAGATAGTTGGGACCGACGAGGCGGTTATAAAATGGTGAGCGAAACAGCGGGAAACAACTAGTTTGTATTATAAATAAGGACTGTCTTACCCTGTAATTAAGTTATTAAAACTAGGTGGGATATTGATCGCCGTGTCGTAGATGAAGAGACTAATATTAATGAGGGTATAATGTTGGACTATGTAGCGGCCCGTCGTGAATAAATTAACTCTAACACGAATGCGACTTGACGGGGCCTGTAGAGGGCCATAGCCTGCCGGAGTCGCGGGACTTTCCCATTACCGTGACCCCGGTACGTAAAGGGCTAGTGAAGGACACCGTGGATTTTAGTCAGTACAAGTCTGACAGTCCCTCCCGCCTTGCCCTGGGTGGGAGGACTCATTTGATGATTTTACCACGATAAAAAAAACACGAATGCGACTGGAAACATACACGAAGATCAAACTCTAGTTCTCTGTGTTGAAAGCACACTGCGGTGAGATATTAAAAACTTTACGTCGTAGATATGTACGGTTGTTCACGTTACAAGTGGCGCTCGATAGCTAATAACGTTAGGAGCAGTTCTATTGGCAGGAGGTTCACAATTATCTACTTGGGGAACTGTTTAATTTAAAGCCGATAATACTGTTATGAGAGACGTTCGTATCTGAGGCGAGGAACTAACGAAGTTGCCAATCCAAGTACCTGGAGCAGCCAACGACAAAGTGGCGATTTATTTGATTGTCATAGTTATACAGTCCTAGAAATTAAAGCGTCCTGACTAGGTAGAGAGTAATCATTGAGGTATGCAATCTCTTGTGTCGTCATTAAATAATAATTAGACAAAATTAATTTTAACACCAGAAACAAATAATAATATTTTATAATTCGATGTTCAGATACCTAGTGCTAATTGGTTTTCTATGAGTTTCAATATTTTGATTTATTGGATTCTCTAGTCGTTAGTACTTCTGTTAGCTTTTAGAGTAGATTGCTAGCATAAGCAAAAAATACTGCCCTAAAACACGATTTCCCTTTATTAAATAAAATCAAACAATATGTTTTATTCCTCTAGAGTCTAGGGAATAGGAAGGAGTGCTGGTATAGGGCCATCATTTTTTACGATTCATAAGCAATGAATTCTAAGCAGAAAAAAAAACTTGTTTAATAGTTTATCAAAAACAAATAGAACCTCTTTCATAAGCTGTTGAATTTTTAACGAGTGACAAGAGCGTTTGGTGCGGCGTGTGATTCGCGGATTAGTGACGTCACGGTCGCTATGGCAACGGAGTGCCTCACCGAAGCCAATTTGCTCGGCCATCCGCGAACAAACCATCGCTCGTTCCATGGATACACGTACGTACGAGAAATACATAGTTTTTTTATGATGATCTTTACTGCAATGATGGAAAAGGATTGGGGATAAAGTAATCTCTAAGAGTACTCGTAATAACCAAACGGAGTATTATTTTTGCTTTAATAAACTGAGAACAGAAAAGCAAAGTGGCAAATAAATAAATCCGACTTATATTTTTTCATAGATTATACGAGATTTACGTTTTTCAAAAGTTAATACGCAACCAGTAGAAAGAACAGTATGTCGTCAATGTAAAAAAAAAACTTTGTTTACAATTTGTTAAAAACATTTCAACTGTAGGTAGATCTATATTTACAGTTTTAGCAATCGATACCTCTTCTATAGGCGATCCCCACATCCCCACATCCCTGACACCACTAGTCCACCACCAGAGCCCTTAACCAAACATCGGAAGAGCTGCGCCTACCCGCACTTCCGCCCCGCCGTCACTCGATACAAGGGCCACTTAATACGATATCCTGAATAAATAAGATTAATGTGCCTTCCTGTGGGGAGAAATAATAACTGTGTGTAAGCCGAGCATGGTGACGTCATAATTACCTCGTAAAGTGTTTGCTCCGGGTTTTACTTTCACCGTATCATCTGCCTTTTCTCGACTTTGTTGGGTTTTCTCTTCGTCCACATTTGTGGTTTTCAGAGTTTTACAATCAAATTTAATAAGGCTTTTCTAGAGGTTTTTACTCGTAGTTACATATTAATGAATTACTGCTTTTTTGTAATATTACAATTACTTTTTATGTTAAGCTCAACTTAATCATGATTGTGTTACAGATTCTTTTTTACATTCGTTCATCATACTGCTTTCTCACTATCTTTTAAAAAGTATGGTCAGTGTTTATTTCAATTGGTTATTTGACTAATCTATTCTAAAATTTGTCTTTTTTCATTACACTGCGGATTATTCTGCGTAACTCAATCAGCTAAAAACTGGAACAAAGCACAGTGCGAGTTAGCGATACGGGCTGTAACTCGTAATGTAACATTCAAAACAAAAGCCAATCAGTTTTTATGGAACACGACCGTATTGAGCAGCGATCGATGGTTGCGCAACATCAGTGGCCGTTAGTTAACTGGTAGTTGACACTAGCGCTAGCCCGATGTAATGTAACACCTACGACAATAATAAAAAGTAATAGTATTTATTTGCGCTTAAAAGCGTTTACAGACAAACATTTACAAGCAAAGAAGAACATTTTTTTTTTTGCGTGGTAAAATCATCAAATGAGTCCTCCCACCCAGGGCAGGGCGGGAGGGACTGTCAGACTTGTACTGGCTAAAATCCACGGTGTCCTTCACGAGCCCTTTACGTACTGGGGTCACGGTAATGGGTAAGTCCCGCGACCAAGCAAAGAAGAACATACAATAAAATACCAAAAAAAGAAAATTAAATTAAAAGCATCTCAGACATTGAGCTAAACATATCGACACCTCTGGGCTCAAAGGTCGTAAAGGACATTTTCGCGAAACGGACTTTTTGATGCAGTTTTACTCAGTTTTGAATTCTCTATCGATCTGTATATTCGGTTTTACGAAATTCGCAAAAAAAATGCCTTTACGACCCACATAATTTGAGACGTTAAACAAAATGTGCCGTTAAAATATGGAAGTAAATAACACTCAGTTATCAGAGCGAACTCATTTTGGCAGTAAAGCTAAATAAAAAACAACTTTTGGGGTTAAAAGACATTAAAAATGTCAATTGTCCTTTACCTCCTTAGGTGGTTAATATAAGTCATTTTAAAAATTTGGATGTAAAGGACATCGTCTTTGCAATTTGTCCTTTACACCCTTACAAGTTAAAATAAAGGAACATAACTGTCATTTACTACCTAGTTTCTTTTCAATTATTTGTTTCCACTAAGGGCGTATTATAAACTTAAGTGAGAAATTGTCCCATAAATCCTAGAATATTCGGATTATAAAGAATTTAATCTCAACCTACCGACTTAAAATTAAGCAAACCTCACGACCTCGTAAAATTTAGGTAGGTAAGTATTAATAAATCGATTATCATCAAAATTACAAGGATGTTCAAGTTTTGGCATCTTCTTCAACCCCTACCTTATTAAAATGTTTCTAATACATTCAACATACACAATTCATTATTATTACATAGGTAAGTAATATTCAAATAACCTCTAGAATAACTACGAAGTATAACTACGACACTTAAATAAAATGTCCTTTAAAACCTAGAAAAAATAATTGAAATATAACGAACTTGTCTTTTACGACGTAAATAATTTAGGAAAATGTTATGTAGGTCTTTTACATCCAACATTTATAAATCAATGTGAGTTTTACTCCCTATAAAATAATATTAATTTGAAATAAGTTCGACTTAAATCCACAATCTGATACACTTGAGCTATAATAATAACCTTAAGCTTAATAATAACCTTCAGAATACCATTATAAATGAATTGTGAAAAGTCCCCATCAATCCCCCTTGTGCAAACATTTTTATTGATGGTGAAAGTTTGCAAAAATAGGTTTTTCAGCTAAACGGTGAGTTTTACAGCAAAAATAGTTCAGACAAAAATTGTAGATCATCCGATTCTCTACAAAAAATATATCTACACTTTTTTTCATAAGTATTGCCATTTCCGTGATATAGCGGTTGAAAGAATTGAAAAAAATATTTATTCGTAATATGCACGTTAATGTACTTTTATATACATTTTTGAACCGTTATATGAGTAAATACATGAGTCCCTATGTCTTATTTTGGCCATAGAGTGACTGCAGTATTTGATGGTTACACCGATTGTAAAAAAAATATCAAAGCCGCAGAACAACGACGACGAAGCTACAACAACATCTTCATCTTCTGATGTTATTTTTGATGAATTTATGACAGTTCCCACAAGCAAACAAAAATTTCTTGCAAATACCCACAACAAGTCTCGGTTTATTTTAATGTTAAAAGAAAAATTTACTACTGAAAATATTCTTGTAAAACAAGCTGAAAATGATGCTGATGTTCTGATCATTGAAACAGCAATAGAACAATTCAACTCAACAAATACAACTATTGTTGTTGGTGAAGATATCGATTTATTAGTATTACTTACTGCTCGAACTCCAACAGAAAAAAATATTTATTTTTTTAAACCGGGAAAGACTCAGCAGCAATCGGAAATATATTCATCAAAAAGTCTCTGTGCTTTCCCAAAATGCCAAAATCATATACTTTTTCTACACGCAATAACTGGCTGCGATACAACATCAGCATTTTTCAAGAGGGGCAAAACAACGGTTTTGAAATTGTTCGAGAAACAAAATTTAATTAATTGTGCTGAAGTTTTTAAAGATAGTAACTCTACTCCAGAAGTTATAATCACTAATGGAATTCGCTTTCTTCTTTCTATGTACGGAGCTCCAAAAAAAATTACCTGCTTGGATAAGCTCCGATACTTATCTTTTGCAAAAAAAAACTTATAATAAAAAACAAATGCAATTAGCTTGTCTTCCCCCAACCTCTGCTGCTGCTCAACAACATCTATTCCGGGTATATTATCAAGTTCAAGTGTGGCTTGGTAATAAAATGGATCCAGAAGACTGGGGTTGGAAGTTAGTTGACAATGCATTGGAACCAATTCATACGTTACTCCCACCTGCACCAGAAAAACTCCTTAACACCATCTTTAGCAATTGCAAAAAAGGTTGCAATGCTAAATGCGGCTGTAAAAAGGTTGGACTGTTTTGTTCTTTACCATGCACCAATTGTCAAGGACAGTCGTGCTCCAATGTTGAATCGATACTAGATGAGGATAATTACGATATCAGTGATGAGACATATGATGCATCACTTTTAGAACATATTTGTATCCAGCAGGAAGATGAGGAAAAAGAAGATGTAGAAAAAGAAGAAGAAGAAAACGAAGACAATATACTAGAAGTTCCATTGGATTATTATGAATCCGATGAATAATTTTTCCAAATAATTTTTTCATTTATATATTACATAATTTACGCAGCTTTCATCATTTTCAATACTCCATTTGCATTCAATAGGATCATAATAGATCGTGGAATAGGCCTACCGGGGAAACCACGTTAAAAAAAAGCGCCAAGCACACCACCTCTTAGGTGGTGTGGAAACGTGTGCATATTACGAATAAAATATTTTTTTCAATTCTTTCCACCGCTATATCACGGTAATGGCAATACTTATGAAAAAAAGTGTCGATACATTTTTTGTAGAGAATCGGATGATCTACAATTTTTTTCTGAACTATTTTTGCTGTAAAACTCACCGTTTAGCTGAAAACGCGAAAAACCTATTTTTGCAAACTTTCACCATCAATAAAAATGTTTGCACAAGGGGGATTGATGGGGACTTTTCACAATTCATTTATAATGGTCGGCTGTCCCAAAGCAAAACCTAGCAAGGGACAATTTTTGTAAAATACGTTTTTTTAAATGAATATTCCTAAAATTCTGAGCTGCGTCTAATGCAAAAACAACTGTATTTCTATCTACATTAGAATCAGAGTTATGAACATGCCAAACCTAGCAAGTGCACTTCGTACTCGGAGATAACGAAATCAAAAAACTAGCAAGTAACATTTCCAAGCATAAAAACCTATTAAATACGGTACATGCTAGGTTTTAAATTTGTGAATTGGTCTTACTAGGTTTTTGGTTTACAAAATTACTGAAGTGTAGGACGAAATTTTAAATAATTGTCTTTAATAAATAGTAGTAAGTCAGCAGCGTGATGTGCGGGAGACGGGGTAGGAGGGCACACACGGAGGGATCGCAACGAACGTGTTTCGACCATAGTTTGGCACGAAGGCCAAGACGGTCGAGAGGCTTCTAACATCGTTGATGCCATTTTGACAGTCATTAAGAATGAAAGAGATTGTCAGCATTTTCATATTTGGGCTGACAATTGTACAGCCCAAAATAAGAACTGGACTTTGTTTACCACTTTGACTACAATTGTCAATACAGAAACAACAGTAGAGACAGTAACTTTGAGTTACTTAACAAAAGGTCATACTCATATGACTGCGGATTCGGTTGATGGAAACATTGAAAGAAAAATTAAATGACAAGGAGATTTTTTGGATTTTGAAGACTTTAAAGATGTTGTGAATAAATCAAGGCAAAACATACAGAAAGAAGAAGTAAACAATTGTCGAAACTGGCCAAAGAAAAAGAGAAGCAGCAAGAAAAACTGATGATGAGGACTTGATGAAATCTTTCTTGCTCAACCAAGTTGTTCGAGTAAAATTCATTACTGGGTCGAGGAATTTTCTTTACAAGACAAGGTATTGATTACTAGCTTCTGCCCACTACTTCGTCCGACTTTTACCGAGATACAAAGTACATATCCTATATGTTAATCCAGGTTAACTATCTGTTTGCCAAATTTCATCAAAATCCATTTAGTAGTTTCTGCGATACATCCATCCTTACAAATTACTTAGCGTTTATTATTGTAGTGGGATAGTTAGTAGGATATTATCAGATTTTAAAGTACTTATTTCAGTTTTGATGAACCATTCGCCGAGTTGGATTTTCAAATAAAAAAGTATAAAGTAACTGAGTTATCTGAAGAAATATCAGCTCCTCGGGGCATTCCTGCCTGAAAAAAGTATGTGATTGTTGCCAAATTGGTGCCTCTAATGCCCGAAACAAGGCGGGCCTTTTGGAATCAAATGCCGGTTAACGATCGAAATGACAGAAGAAACTTGATTATATTTTTTTTCTATTATTTTTCCTTTTAACTTGAGAGATGATTACCTCATGTATGTTTAATGTGATTAATTAAACCATTTTGTTTCAAGCCTATTCGTTTTTTCATTATCATTATAATGATAATGAAAAAACTAATAGGATTGAAACCAAAAAAAATAAAAAATAAAATAGAAATACAACAATAAGTCATTACTTTAAGTAAATCAAAAATCGAATTCAGAAACTTAGTATTATTGCTAGGTTTTAAATGCTACATCAAAAACAATTTCTTTAAAGAAACCGATTCAAATACCTAGTTAGAGACCTTGCTAGGTTTTTATTTTGGATTTGGTATAATACATATCTTGAAGTATCTTAACCAGTCAGTAGCACGGCACATAAAACATGTACAAATAGAGTTATGTTCAATTTAACTAGCTCGTGATGTGAAGCAAGTCATAATTATCCATATGAAAACACGAGATGTACAAAAAAGTTGTTGTGTAATAAAAGGCCGACGAAAATGTTTAATATCTTCTCCTGTAAAATTTTGTCAGAGACACTTACTAGGTTTTGCTTTGGGACAGCCGTGGTATTCTGAACATTCATACCAATTTTCAGCTCTATGGGAATTATTGTAACCTTCAAAGTCTTATTTGACTGGACTATTAGTATACAAATAAATATATTTAAAAATTACGTGTTCCATTTAATAATTAAGTTTAATCATCAATTTATCCTTTTAGAATACCTTAGCGGGTGATCCTTTAGAACCTAAAAAATATTGCACTTGTCCATTATTTCCTTATTTTGATTAATTTTGCATAGTAAAGTAGATTTACGCCCTAAGCTAAAACCATAAGATGAAAATTTTAGGGGAGTAAAGGACTTTTATTTTTAAATTTGTGGTCGTAAAGGAAATCTATCTCGATAAATAAAGAATTAGCGTAAAATTGTAATATTGCTCTAGAGAGTACTATGAATTCTAAGCACTTTTCCAAAGTTTCATTTAAATAGCTCAAGAAACAAAAAAGTTAGAGTAAAAATACGATTTTTTTTTTCGTTTTTTGCTTCTCCTGGAAAGTTGAATTTTGTCCTTTACGACCTTTGAGCCCAGAGGTGTCGATATAATGTCAATCATGCAAATATTTGTATGAACTCTGGTAACCAAGGTAAAGATTTAACTTGACTTATGTTATGGGTACCAGAATTCTCTAATATGCATTCATTCAATGAGTCATTAGCGCCCTGCACACGTACAGTTCGGACCGCGCATCTTGGACTGCGTTCCAAACCGCAGTTAGATCTGTACAGTTTGGACTGCGGATCAAACTGTTGTGCCAAATACGATTAAAAATGCATTCACAGTTTGGACTGCGGACGAAACTTTCATATCTAGACAAACGTTCCGAATTGTGCGTGTAAATTTGATTTCAAGAGTTTGGACTGCAGTTTGGACTGGCGCGTGGAACGTTAAAACTTTCAAAAGTTTTTTAGGTAACAGTAAGAAAAATGGACGATCGTTTGGTCATCGCGTTTAGCTGAATTTGTAGTTAGTTACTTTTGTTCCGTGTCTCCGTTACTTTCGTCAAATCTTTGCGAAATGCATCTCTTTAAATCTGTATTTTTTTGCAGACGAAATCGCGATCATCTAAAAAAAAACCTACTGCCTTGCAAAATTCGACAAGCGTCATAATTGCTTTGTTTATCATATTTCTCTTACTATCTTCTTACGTTTTATCTTCCAGACACACGGATGTTCTCGGAACAAACGAATGAACTCTGTGATAGCTTTGACGCTCCAAACCGCCAAATGTAATTTACGTTTACACGTGATGCGCGCGTAAAACTGTGAGATATGCGCTTGTGTCGATGTGCCAGATCGGACTGTTAGACCAGCACATCTACACGTACAGTTCGGAGCGAGGGATGGAACGGCGCGTGGTGTTTCCCGCGGTCCGAACTGTACGTGTGCAGGGCGCTATTAGATACAACAGTTAAGGGTAAGTACTTACATATTTTAGTTTAAAACAACAATTTTGAGTTTAGAAGTAGACGCCTGTGCCTGACTGGGTATGCTGTGGTGTGTGCGTATATGCTAGTGCATACATGTGTGAGTGTGTGTGAATGTGCGTGTATACAAAGTGCATGCATGCGTGTGTGTTTGTTGTGAGTTAAGAGAAATACAATGCGTGATAATTGTAGTTTTACTGAAACAAAACTAAACTACTTAATTGTGTAAAACGGCGATGAACACATTACTCTAAAAACTTACGATATCCAAAGGAACAAATAACCGAAAACGATCTTATTGCGATAAAAACATCGTCATCATAAACCTTGTCCACTTTATTAGCTTCGTAAATAAGTCGTGTTACATATGAACTGTTCGTTTACTTATTGCGATCTCTATTACAAAGGTATAAAGCTGAAATCCGCTTGTTAGCATGGTGTGGCTGTAGTCACGTGCGTTGTGAATCAGTGACCATAGTTTCCGATAATTCGGATTTCCTGTTATCACCACACGTAGAAAATGGATTGGGAATGTCTTTGTTTTGTTTTTCTAGAGTTATTGACTTTTATAATTTTATTCAAGTTAATAACTCTAGTAGTAGTCTCTTATTACTGAATGATTGTTAAAAGGAAGTTCGTCGGCTTCAAGTTTAGGTTGTATTGCATGAACATTAACATGAAATTGTTTCGTATTGTTCTGTTGAGAACAATACGAAATAAAACTATAATAAGACTTTTCCCACGGTTTTTTTTACACTGTCATTGCATAATTTATTCAAATAGTTTTCATCGGTATACATACATCATAGTTTCAAAACAAACGTGGTCTCCAGAATTTTCCAATATGCACCGATTTCTTCAAACTTTAGAAGACATTAAAATTCCCATGGAGCAAGCTTTAAACTGCGTCGCCAATTTATTGAGCACTTGAAAACGGAAAGCGTCTGTCATAATTATGATGTTCTGATGAAGCAGAACGGACGGGCTTTGGGCCGGTAACGAAGGTTTTTTGCAGTTTTATGGCAAACTATTTTCTTAGTGGTACTATAGTGGCAATTTGTTACTAGTGTTTCAAAACCTGGTATATCGCCAAGTGTGCTCCGAATTATTAGCGATCTCATATTTGGGCCGAGTAGTGTCATATATGGGACTGCTATTTCTGTCGTTGCGTTGATCCCACTAAGGAAGTGACCGTTGTACAACTAGATGGTCTATGTCACATCCTGATGATTTATCCCACGGTTTTCTATAAACACAAATACTCAGATACAGATCGCGATTAAATAATCGTACGTGCATCCAATCCGTAATTCACCCGTGTCGTACGTCACGCCACAGTATCGCTACCTGCCTTCATTAGCTTACGCAACGTAAACCACGCTTTACCGACTAATGCACCATAACTCACCACACACGAAATCTAATGGAATAGGTACCATTATTGCATTCGATACGTGAACACTCGAATTCCACAGACTAACTTCAACTTGTATTTTAAGATTAAGTATTTCCAGTTAAGTTAGTTTACGTGGTAGGCGTAACTTTATCTCATTAATTTAAGAGAAAACTAATCTGCAAGAGAACGCATTCGTTGTACCGAGAACATTTGTAAGATAAATCGCACGTGCAAACTGTACGTGCGACTGGGAAGCAGAAACAATTTTAAAAGCATCTTGTGTCGGTTAGTGCGCGCCGCTTCTAACCCTTCGCAACCCGCCGCGCGCTGAAGCGTTGAAAAACGCCAAAATTCGCCAGAAATGAACCAACGAACGGTGAAATTACGGACGCAGACGAGTTTGCTCGCGAGAAAAAATAACCCCCAAAACGGGCGAAGCAATTTGTCTTAAGTGGCTAAAACAGTGAAATATTCGGGAACTTTTAAAGCGTATTAAAGTTTAGCCGGACCTTTTGTAGATGTGAGGAGCGATAGGGACGGGACGGTTAGCCGCGATTTTCCAGAGGTGATGACGCGTTTCTACGCCTCGTTTTTAATTAATACGAAAAGTTAGTCGTCCGGCGGCGGGGCCCGGGGCCCGGGGCCTGGGGCCCGCCTTATTGTGCGCTTTAATTATATAAATACACGGCTCCTAATGAACAGGAGGCGACACCTCAGCGCGCCGCGTCTCTTAATTCCGCCGAGGGTAACTTTTATAAATACGGGAAATATGGAATCATAAAGTTAGACAATGAGCTCGTTATGCGAATGAAATATTTCTGACTTGAATAAATTAAAAGGGACAGTAGAAAGCGGCTTAGCAGTGTGTTTACCGTGATAGCAGCGCTCGTGTTACCGAGTGTTTTTTCCTAAATTGTTTTATTGCGTATTCATTCCACGGCATAAATTAGTGTCGAGATCCTCCATTCGTCACCGCGCGCTTCTCATAATTTACAGTTATTACATTCAGGCGCTGTTTATCAGTCTGCGCAGATGTGCGCTACTATAACTATTTAAAATGTAAATGTAGACGCAGCGAGCAAAAATACATGTTGTGAAGCTAGTGGATAGAATGCTAAGTTGGAATAATAGTTTTAACTAAGTAGACGAAACTTGACAGCATTCTATTACGGAGCTCATTTGTAGAGGTAGCGACTTGTCGCGGCAGCATCGCGAGTCGCAGTCGCGTGTCGCAATCGCATGTCGCGCTGAGACATGCCATGAATTAATTATGGCGCACAGCTCTTGTTTCTTCCGACATAGAGTTTTGTCGCGCGAGCTAAACTTGTGCACTTAGTGGCACAGATTCGGCGATGTAAATAAAACATGCGCCGCAACTTTTAGTATTTATGGCCGCCCGAAATTCACGGATAAACAAGAGTTTGTTGGAGTTAAATAATAACAGCTATTTTTGTGTTTACAATAAATGTTAGGGCCGCTCGTGCCTACTTCATTTGTAATTCAATAAAAGTTGGAATGAGTTGAGTCCATCTTATTTTGTGAATAAAATAATAATTTGGTTTATGCGTCAGTTGACTTATTTTCAAATAATGTCTTGGGTTTCTTATACTGTAGTAGGAGTACTATATTGTACAAAAATAGCTCCGTGATGTTGCTCACTTAATCCGCCCCCGCTCCCGCCCCCGCCGCACAGCGTCCAAGCGTCCGCCTGGTGTCGGGTACAACTTGCACACAACATAGAGGCGAGGTCGCCCTTACAAATTGCTTAACCCGTACTTAGTCACTAATCGCATGTCTATCGCGAGTAACTTGTTACCCGCCATTACTAACTGCTAAATTAAATATGCACACTCTTTTAAAGTACTCGTACTCTAGAAATTCTTTAAAAGTTTTGGAATTTTCAATAACAATTATTTGTTTGTTTGTAATGTAAAAACATATGTACTGATTTTCTTTTGTTATTAACGTAGTTGTGAAATAAAGCATCTCTCACGAAGCCATCTGGCTTTTTTTTAGCGTGGTAAAATCATCAAATGAGTCCTCCCACACAAGGATGGACAGGTGGGACTTTCAGACTTGTACTGACTAAAATCCACGGTGTCCTTCAATAGCCTTTTACGTTCCGGGGTCACAGTATTCGTTAGCTCCGCGACCCCGGCAGGGTTTGGCTCTCTAAGCGGGGGCCCGTCATTGTGCTAACACTCTTTGAGGCGCGCGTGGAACACAACGCGCTGTCGACCCGGGCATGGTCCATGGTTGGGCAGCGATTACGTTGACCATTACTCGCCGCCCATAGCCATTTGGCTTACAAAAATTTTTATCTACATACAAAAGCCCATCATTGAGCGCTTTCACATTAGACGATAACGGTATCGACACGACACTGACATATCGTCCGCTCTTACTCATTCTGCCTTGAAATGTATGAAACAGCTCGTATCAATGTCCATCGTTATTGTCTGTCGCTGTAGATTGAATATTCTGCCAGTCTTCCTGTCTGCCCGAGGGCAGTCAGAGAGTCTGAAGAAGAGGAAGCCTTAAACATTGACAGTCAAACGAAGTACCAGATAAATAACAGGGTGACAAAAAGTTCAAAGAGGAAGTTTCATAAGTAAACTAGATTTATACGTAGAAATGTAGGTGAACAAATAAGGTTCGTGTTACTAATGAAAAAACAGTCGTACGGGCGCTAATTAGCACGCAAGTGAGTGATTTATATATTATGTACACAGCCACGTAGGTAATCACTGTATTAACATAGGCAGGTACGTGTTACTAAAGTTACAAAAGTGTTAAGAATTTTGGATGTATTGTATTTATTTTACTATTGAAATTTTCATGTAAATGACTTGAAAATTCTTTATTTTTACTAGTGGATAAAGGGCAACTCGCTGTCCGACCATGGACCATGCCCGGGTCGACGGCGCAAAGAGTGAAGTCAAAGAGTGTCAGCAAAGTTACGGGGGCCCCTCTAGAGGGCCAAAGCCTGCCGGGGTCGCGGGTCTAACGAATTACCGTGACCCCGGTACGTAAAGGGCTAGTGAAGGACACCGTGGATTTTAATCAGTACAAGTCTGACAGTCCCTCCCGCCCTGCCCTGGGTGGGAAAAATCATTTGATGATATTACCAAGATAAAAAAAAAATGGATCAAACCGATATTGAAGACAAATTGCAGGCTCCAAATACTGGACTTCGACAAATAGTGTGCATACATAGATATAAACCCACGTACACTACATAGCATCATTAGCTGCGATCTCTTTTTACCCTGGTAAAATCATCAACTGAGTCTTCCCCTCCCTGAGTGGGACTGGAAGGGACTTTCAGAGTCGTACTGTCTATGATCCGCGGTGTTCCTTCAATAGCCCTTTACGTTCCAGGGTTAGGAGTCCTTCTTAGACAGCCCCGTGACCCCGGTAGGGGGTTGGCCTCATAAGAGGGCCCCATTAAATGGCTGGCACCAGTTGTGAGTACTAAGAATCTGATATTAATGTAGAACCTCGTCAATAAGGTCTAGTGTATGTCGATCTATGGCATTCCTGGCATTACTACTCACAACTGCCTTGTGTATAGCTTTTGTTAGATACAGACAGTGAACATTACAAAAATATATCACGAGCCCAATCGCGTTTGTTCAGGCCATCCGTAGACAAAACAAGTCCTAACTACCCTACTTTTAGTTTTACGCCAACTTTTTACGTACTACAGCTGATAAGAACGATTTCTTTTGAAAAAAGTTTCCTTGAAGGAAAGATTGTGTCGGGAATTTTGAGCCAGACTAGTTCATGAGAAATTTTAAGATAGTATTTAATGATTCTGTACTTTCAACCAACTGGCAGGATTAAACATTGTTATTTAAGCTAACTTACTAATGATATAAATAGTTTAAATAAGATTTTCAAACGACCATAATACCGTGATCAAATGAGATAGTTAAGCAATTACTCACACTCAAACTCCATTAGTTATCCTTACTTATCGTGGTTTTTCGGACACGCGAGCTGACACTATTTATAATTAGAAAGAGTTAACACCAAAATATTCTTCAGGAAACCTAAAAATACACTGTTGACAAAGAACCAGTCATGTTTAAACGCAATCATCTCCATGACTTCTCATAACATTTCGTTCTACATTTAGATCTAAGTCACGTACCTGTACAACGGTATCCCGGCGTCATCCCTGAACCAGAACACCATGTAGACCTTGTCGTTGGCAGCAGTCCCCAGGTCGCAGGGGAACTGCGCCACCATGCCCTCCACCGCCTGCACGTCCACTGTCCTGACACCCGCTGTGGACAAGGAGACACCATTGTTACAGCTTTTTTGATGGAAGCGGATTGTCACAGAATGAAATCGTTCAAATTATTTTTTAATTTATAAATATATTTTAGGTGGAGCGGAAACAGTGCGTTCCAGGGCCACGGTGTCCTTTTAAGATAGTACTATTGTATCCGATACCGTTGTATCATTTAGAAAAGTGTTCAAGATAAGTGTCAATTTACCTAATTTTCTGTAGTCGTTTAAAAATGTGTTCGCAAACTAAATAATAGAAATAAAACCATTTATTAATTAGACAAATAAAATGACACAAATTTTATAAATGCACTGTTTGTTTCAGTTGTCTAAAATGCCAGAGAAACTAGCCGTCTGTGGTAACTAAATCCCCATGCACTGTCTGAGCGGCCAGTGTCTTCATACAATAAAATGTACAGCTATTAATGAAGTACATAAGTCTCGTGACTGCTAACCACTTTATAGAGTTTCTTTTTCTACACATTAAACAACATTTATTAGATAAAAATAAAATGATGAAATAAAAAGAGGAAAACAAAAATATAATAAAGAAAGTTTAATTAAAGCATGAAAATAAATAAATAAATCTTTATTCAGAATGATAATCGGTAAAATTAAAATTAATCTTGAATAAACTATGTATATCTTACAAGTTAAAAGCCTGTACTACGATAATCCTGTATCCCGGCGAAAGTTGTTCAAACAATAAACGAGTACTATCTTTGGAACATCAGGTTCCTTTTTTTTAACAATATTTAAAATAATTAATGGTAAAAATAATAAATGTAAAATACCTAAATCTATATCTAATCTTAATAACATGATCTGTTACGCTGTACCTAGAACCTTCCATAGACGACAGGTGCGTGCTGGTACTCTTTTTGCTTTAAACCATTGCCGAACAAATTCTGGTCAGCGCTCACCTGTCCGCCGTATGGTTGACTCATTTAATAATAATTTTGAGAATATTGACATCTTTAATTGTTCAATGAGTAGATTTAAAAGCCTCACTCGCTCCTCTTTACTAAATAAACCCCATACATTGTAGCCTCTCACTTTATCTTTGCCTACATTTTAACTTATACACATTATTATAACAGCTCGAACTGCGATATAAACTCCTAGCGATTACTTTCTTTACTCTTTAAACTTTTATGTCTACCTGTGGATAGCGTTGTGGGTTATATTATTATTAAAATTGTTGTAGTTAAATAAGTTATAAGTTCTTATAATGTAACTGTTTGCTATTCCTCTCAATAAAAAAAATAAAAATAAAATAAAATATATAAAAATGTAGGACTAAAACACATAATGACAAAGTACAAATATCAGCAGAAAAATATTAATTTGATTAAAGTCCAAGCGCCAAAGAAAAAGTTAAATCAGAATACTAAATTGAAAGGATCTTCCTTATTATATTTTGTATGCGACTTGGGACATGATGTGCGTCAAGAGATAACACATGTATGTCTTTCGTTTTGGTTATATACTTCATTTTAATTATCCGCAATCGCTGCCACAACACGACTTTTACTTTATTGTGTAATTCATGATCAACGGATAAAAAGTAAAATCTCCAAAAATCTTCTTAGCCCAAGATCTAATCAGTACACATATGAGTTCGGGAAGCATATCATCTGGCTATAGTTATAGCAGCTCGACCGGGTCCCGAGAGCGAGCGGCAACAATACAATAATGTACACTCCCCGAGAGTCTATTAGTATGATAACGAGATACGGAAGTCGACGGAGATCCAAGTTCGGAGCCCCGGGATTCGGAGAACTTGGCTCAACATTCGCACAATTATACTGCCTCGTATGTATATGATGTATTATAGCTATGACGAGTATGTGTATGAGATTTGGAGACAAAGCCAAATCTTGGCATCGAATGTTGACGGAACGTTCCTTGATTTGCCAGAACGTCGCTGTTTGGATTTACAAATTGGTGTACAGACTCTTCTGTAAACACAATTATTTCACTGCATGAGATCAAAAAGTTGATTTTACAAAAAGAAAAAAAATGAACATAATTAATTTGAGTAAAATAAAATTTTCTAAAACATTCTCAAAGTCCTTTAATTAGAACAGGAAGGATCCCAAATTGCTTCAACGCCTTCCAAAGGCCGCACGACAGGTACCGAGGCTGCCGTGGCACCTGCCAAATAAATCACTGGTCCTTTCGCCAGACGTTATAATTTAAAGTGGGCGGGTCGCAGTCCTTTCGTTCACTGGTACACTTGTACATCTGCGCCAGTATTACCCGCCGGTGTGTTAAATCCATTCAGGGTAATCCTACGTAACCCATTGTGCCAGAACTCCGCAGACACTAGACGCTTTGTACACCTAGGTTATTAATTATGTCCCCGGCATCTGTTTAGCCTGTCTGTCTAGCCGATCCATTCAGACAAACTTACTGGGGATTGTTCAAATCTTTTATCTGTATTATTCAGTTGCAAACGGTTCGGTATTGTTTTACAAAGAGTGATGCACGTGCCGCCGTTCGTTCGTTCCTTTTATTTGTGTATTATGAAAGTGTTTGTGAGAGATTTGTTGAAGCACGTTTTTGCGGGAAGTAATCGTTTAAATAATGGCTTTGATAAATTTTGCATTAGAGTGGAGCACGCTAGCCAGGTTGTTGACACGTTGACGGAACCACTCGGACGTTATGCAAATGTGCTGATAGCATTTGTATGACATGTTTAGTGTTAACTTTTCTATCGATTATTAAATTCGGAACTATACATATTATGTATAAAGTACATTTCAATACAAACACACACAAATAAAAAAATAACAAAACCGCCAACGTCTACAGGTTTCTTTGTAGTAAGACACCCCACGTCAGTTTGTCACTGCACCTCTCAGGGCGCTTACGATACGAATATCATGAATATAATAATAGCATCTAATATTATGTATCTGTCATGTTCATGTCAGTCACGTCGCTATCTCCGGGTGATAGGGCTCCGCTGCGGCGTCGATAATTCGGAATACATGGCATTAGTTCGAGTGGCTCTGTACTTGTATTTGTTATTCAATGATTATGAACTCTTGAGATTACAGCTACGTGGCTTCAAGAAACTGTGATTTTGCGGTTATGCGAAGTTGATACGGGAATCCTAATATTGTAGGCATATTTGCATAATTTTAAGGATAATATATCCTGCTAATCCTACTAATACATAATATTATAACTACCTAGTTCCATTATGAAACTACTGGGATTTATTTATCCGAGTAGTTCCATGGAACTAAAATACAGCAAACAGGATTATAAAAATCGTGTTTGTTTGGGTGGATGTTTGTTACTCTTTCAAACAACAACTACTGAACGGATTTGTATGTTTGGTACACAGATAGCTTATAATCTGGATTAACATTTTCGCGTGGTACTCGTATAATTTTCGAGTTGTAGAGGGTGAAACCGCTTGAAACCTCTTGTAATTACAAAAATATTTAGTACAGCCGAAAATACGCGATGTCGAAAACTACTAATAAAAACCAACCGAGTGATGTTTGTATTAGGTATAAAAATTATAGCTGGCTTGAAAATTATGTAATAAAACTTTATATGCCGCTCGGGGGCGTGGGAGCACATTTTGTTTGACATAAGTTCTTCTGATAAACTCTGTATACTATAAATGTCTACGCCTAGTTTTAGTCATGTTACTGAACATAATGAATAACTTAAGTGTTTGGTCAGCAATGCATAAATTAATAATGGTTTCTTGTAACCTGACATACTTTTTTTTTTATCGTGGTAAAATCATCGAATGAGTCCTCCCAACCAGGGCAGAGCGGGAGGGACTGTCAGACTTGTACTGACTAAAATCCACGGTGTCCTTCAATAGCCCTTTACGTTCCAGGGTCACGGTAATTCGTACAGTCCCACGACCGACCTGACATACTTGAATATATTTTGTGCTATGGATCATGTTTGCGGTATAATATAAATAATCACAATAATCACATTCTTTTGTTTCACTTTGCAGAAAATGAATAGGCAGTGATAACAGGCATCGGTCCTATCTGTCACTCTGTCCGCCCAGTAGTGAGCGATCGCCGAATTAGTACCTCTAATGAGATAGTTCCAGGGTAGTCACCCGCGGTGCACCCTTACCCCGCGCCCGCAACCCCGCCGGCTCCTCGAAATGAATGATTTTTTAATCACCACCATCGGAGCAGCCGCCACGGCTATTTGTATCACACGCCAATGGCACTTCACACAAATAGCCTATATTATGAATTATTAATTCGAACATGCTTCTTGAATTTTTGGGCAGATGATTTCTGACTACGTTTTGTTCCAGACCAGTATACTGACTACTAACTGAGCTATGCTGGACTCTTTGTTGAATAACAAAGAGTCCAGCATAGCTCAGTTTCCACTACGAGCGAAGCGGGCCCATTAATGACTTATTTTCACCTCGCAAGAGAAAACTTACAATATGTTTATTCAAGAGACGAGTGGAAGTAACTCAGCGAACAAAAACAGTAAAACTGAGCTCGCTCTGGGAATCGGACGTCTAAACTCTTTCTTAGTAGAAACGCAAACCTATTTCATGAGAACGAAGTCCGCTCCGCTTAGCTATTTCCGACTCATTACTCTTTCTCTGTGAAAAACGGGTTTACCAGTGGTTGAATATGGTTTGCTTAAGGTCACTGGATAGGTGGACACTGATAGGATACTTCTGTACATTATCTATCCACGTCCATAACTTTTACCCGAACCGTCAGATATTTATTAGTCAATGAAAAAACATTATTTACTAAGAATCAGAAATAATGTAAGTTAGTAATGTAAAAAAAAATTGAAATTCCATGCCTCGACAGTTGATTTGGTCTTGATCAACATTAATAAATTGGTTTTTATAAAAGCACTTACTTTCACACAATTAATTTTCACAATAACAGTTTGTAATGCTTTATTCTGGTTTATTGTCACGTTCATTGACGATCGTTTATTGACGAATTTAATCTACGAAACAAAAATACCGATTTTTGAGCGAAGCCTTTTCAGCATTATTTTATCAGATAATCTGTATGTTATTTTGCACAAATGTATTTGTGTATATTTATGTAATGTATTTTCCCTATATCATAATTAAAATAACAACCAAAGTAAATGAAAGCATAATTAAAACTCATGAAAATTAACACTCGTTTATGAAGTTAATGAATCGGTGGGTAGTGCCGGATTGTCGGTATGTCGCCGGACAGTAGCCGGATTGTCGCGGCCTGCAGATGTCCACTTACACAGTGCCAATTAGCGGAGTTACAGCCAGCTTTTAATTACCCTCGATAATTGCTCACGTAACGCGGATTATAGGCCGTAAGCACTGGCTGTTGAATTACAAAACGGTCCTGTCTGCGACCTAGACGCCGCCGGCCCGTTGGCTTTGTTATTTTTTATTTCATTGTTTATTTTTTGCCACCGACTTCCGAAATAAAAGTTATTTTGTAGATTATTTTACCCTTTTTTGTGGTTCTTTTTGAAGGCGGTTACATTTTTTTTTGAAAAAGTTTTTTATTTTTCTCTTTTTAGTTTAAATACATATTTAACCCAAATTCATGCCAAATACATATAATATAATCCTTAGCACTGGTAATAACATCCCTCATGTACACAATAAGCTAATAAAATTCCCTATCTCAAAAACTACTGAACAAACCTACCTACCTGATTTTGATGAAACTTTCAGTATTCCCTAAGTGGAACGATACCTAGCACAAAAAAAAATTAAATCGGATGTGTAGTTCCGGAGATATGCGAACAATGAATCAGTCGATGCCTGCTCCTTACTGTTAAGGAGTTGTACCTTCCATCATCAGCTCAGCTACATAAGATGATGATTACCATACGCAAGTACTTAAATTACTTCATAAGATTTACGAAAACCGATGCGTGGGCCTATAAAATTTGAGGGTTGCCCTCGATTTCTCCAAGATCCAATCATCAGATCCTGATTTGGTGACAATGGGACCACACGGGAAGCACCAGCTTTCAAACAAAAAAAGAATCATGAAAATCGGTTCACGAAGTCGGTCGTTATGCGGTAACAAACTACTGTTAAGGAGTTGTACCTTCCATCATCAGCTCAGCTACATAAGGTGATGATAACCATACGCAAGTACTTAAATTACTTCATAAGATTTACGAAAAACGATGGGTGAGCCTATAAAATTTGAGGGTTGCCCTCGATTTCTCCAAGATCCAATCATCAGATCCTGATTTGGTGACAATGGAACCACACGGGAAGTACCAGCTTTCAAACAAAAAAAGAATCATGAAAATCGGTTCACCCAGTCGGTCGTTATGCGGTAACAAAATTTAAAAAAAACATACAGTCGAATTGATAACCTCCTCCTTATTTTGAAGTCGGTTAAAAAGTATCCTATGTTACGCCCAGGATTTTAAGGAATAATTATACCAAGTTTCATCGAAATCGAACCGTTAGTTTTCACGTGATGCCTGCACAAACAGACAGACAGACAGACAGACAGACAGAAAGACAGACAGACAAAAATTTTTTTTATCATATATTTGGGTTTGGTATCGATCCAGCAACACCCCACGCTATTTATTTTTTCAATATTTTCAATGTACAGAATTGACCCTTCTACAGATTTATTATAGTATAGATAGATAGATAAAAACAGGCACAAGATTGCAAACATAGCCTGAGAATTTACATATTATGTAACATCATACACTAATATTTAATCTACGCACTGCCGAAATAGAGTGACCACAAACTAAGCGTCACAAAGGAAAGCAAGCGGTGGATGGGCGGCGAGCGGCGGCAAGGTCTATGGGACACAAACGACTCGTGTATCTTTACGGATTCCAATTAACAAATGGAGTGTATGTTGTGACATGCGGCCTCCGTGCTTTTAATTACTGGCGAGTGGCGCTTTGTTGGGCTGACACCTCGGTCGCGCTCGATCGCGATTTAAATCACGCGGGCGATATACATCGCTGGCTGGCCATGCTATACATCACAATCGCAGTGAGCCGCGAGGGCTATATACTACGTTCGCTTCGATGGAACAAGCTTTGAAGACGTGGTGGAGGTCGTTGCAGTATAGATCAAGATGGTAGTGATCGTTTTACGCAGGAGTTGGACGTGAATAGCTTTTGTTGATGCGCTCGATGTGTGATTGATTATGATTGGTGTATAGTGTTATGATATTAATTTGCTCAATTGTTTGCTAGTCAAACCATTAGCGCTGCTCAGATAGTATATTAGGCATTTCAATGTTAGTCTTTGACTTGACGATAATTTCTAAACAGTTTGCTCCATGAGGTACGAACAATTAACACTGGATTTATAATTTGAGAATCAAATCAAATTCTTATAAAAAGTTAAAAACTCCTCTACAGCACGTAAAAGAAACAATTTGGTGAAATCTTCTTTAGGTTCAGCAAAATTAAAAAGTAAGAATACGTGAGTAACCTTCCACCTACAAAAATTACGCCATTGTTCGTACGAACTGGATTGTTCGCTAATAGCTCGAAATGTTCTAGATAACTTATAATAGAGCCTTCCTTATTCAAAGTTCAGGCTCCCAACTTAACTTGTAGTGCCCTAGAGGTTTATTATACCTTTATACCGAAAATAGGGTGAAATATTTATCGGTATTTCCGTGATTGTATCGTCTCTCGTCACGGACAAAAGAAAAGTTTCTGATTAGTTAAGATTTTAGGTTTTGCTTTATTTTATTTAACACGTTCCTAACACGTTCCATTAAAATATTCTTTCTTTCAATGAACAGCATGTTACTACTACACTGCAATGGCTTTCCGTATAAGACTTACTAAAGTGTGTTTATAATGCGCATCCCAAAAACGATCAACAATTCATTACACACCCCTCGAGATATCCGAAATAAATTATTGAAAAATTACACAAGATTTGAAATAGATGTATATTTACCATTGGGTTGCCAAAAATTTAAGAAGTTGCACAGGAGTGTGCTTACAAGTAGCTAAGATACTTAACTGAATAAACAAACCTCGTTCCATGGGCTTACGAGTAAGATTTGTCTCTGTTCGCATTACTCACGCCAAAAATACAGCGTTACAAACTGCGGCATTACGAAAGGTAATGTCATACCATGTAATTAATTAGGTGCGCTATAGCAGAGGAGGATTGATTCAGAAGGAGAATTCAGAACAACTTGATGTTCGGCTAGCGCATGCATCTATGCCAATTGCTAAGTGAAATAAAGACTGCATTACCAGGGATATGGTATAAAAAATCGTGTTTGTCATTAAAAAATATAACTGCAATTATTTCTTCAACTCGGTCAGGTATTTCGGGATCTAATTATTATGACCAAAAATAAAACGGTTCCTACTAAAAGTTTAGTTATCTTTGCAATAACCAAGAACACGGTTTGTCTTTTACAAATCCTGATTTTTTTTCTTTGATATTACCACAATGATACCTACCCTATGTTCATGAGCATTCGATCAAGAGTGAGCCTTCCGTTTCCTCTCACAGCGTGGCAGCGGTACCGGCATTCCGGCAATCAATCACAAAATACCGCGATTGTTTAAGAGTGAAATATGGTGATATTAAGGGGATGGCTTCCTCCCCCATGGACCAGACGAGCCCGTAATTGTGCTCCGATCATCCACCCACATTCATCTTCATTAATGTTTTACAACAAACTTGGAACAAAAATATCTCTCTCATTTGTTGAGCAAGGCATGTAATTGTAGTGTTATTAAAGCAATTAAGGGGAACGTTGTCCGATCATTATTTTCGACTATTACGTAGGGTTTCGAGTTTATTGTTGTTCGAGGCCAAAAGTGTTCCTGTTTATTTTGAAGATAAGTATTGTTTATTTTTAGACATGAATGAAACGCAAAAGGACCTACAGCTAGATTTAAGATTCCAACTAACAAGATTGGATTCAACAAGTCACTCAATACCACGTGAGGTTTCAAATCGTTACGGATATATTAAATTCACAAATCAAATTCAGGACTCTGACAAATAATGTACCAGTCTGACCAAACCTTTAACATAATAGATTCTGTATTATTGTGTTGATGTTTCATCTCCAATCTAAAGTTTCTTTCCTGTTCCAGCTCGCCGCCCGTTGGCACCTTATCACAACAAAATGCAAGCAACAACCGAACCATTCGGCGGTCGCTACTATCCTTAATTTAAATAACTCGAGATACAGTCACCATTGTACGGTTAACAAAAGAGCTTATCAACTGACGACGCATCCGGCGAACTGGTGGAACCAGACAATTCTTTAGCACTTAGAGAATTGGGGCATCTGCTTTTGTTTACCGGCGGGGCGGCTGCGGGACGGCTGCGGGGCGGTTGCGGGGCGGCAGCGTGGCACCTCTTCCCTAATTAATATTCATAATCGCGTTAAAGAAACCGCAGTTTATCCATCTTAACTGTTTTATATCGTAATTTTGTGCTCAAATAATAAACGAGCACCCGCGTTGCTTTGTTCGGCACCTAATTGATTAAGTTCTGTAATTTGGTTATTAATATTGTTTTACTGGCACATCGCAAATATGAATTTGTACTGGAAACAATCAAGACGGCTAAATAAAGGAACTGTGTTACGATTTCTTCTGTTATTTTTCTGATTACTACGAATCGAAGTCTTGCTCACATAAAATCGTACATTCAAGCTAATCTTGGAAGCTATTAGGCGATTTATACGTGGAGGACTTAAAGCTTCTTCACCAAAGTCCGTTTCCTTCGGTTTTCATGCAATAATTTCTATACGAGTGGAGCAGTACTTATCTTCAAAGTGGAGTTGTCTTTTATATTTATTCGTGAGCGCTATCGTTTGAATGACGGAGCCTGTTTTTGCGTCACTGAGCCAACATCCACTTAGGCATCGTTTATCATTGTTGTTTGCTCTTTGACGCCTTCTCTTTGAGTTGATACCTCTGTTTTAATTATACAGATAATCTGTTTATTTAGGTATAGGGTAGATTGTTATTTTTTTATTTAAAAGGTCAGGGTATTTTAGGAACAGAAAATTTCATGCATTTTTCACTTTAGTGGCTCGCTAAGTAATTCAATTCTGCGCGTACTCCCCTATAATATTAAAACATCACTGATAAAAGTTAGAATAGCAATTCAAGGATTACGTAAACATGTTACGGACATGAAACGGATTACGTTAACAGAATTCTAAGAAAAACAGAAAAAAATTTCAACACCTTCTTTGTCCAGTGAATTTAAAATTACGGATATGATACGGAACAATAATTTGTATTTTTTTGGTAATTTTGTAATTATGCCGCAAATCACTTGATCATAAATTTATAATTTTCCAATACGGCTCGCCGGCGCCGCCACACTATGATCTAATTATTTCAAGCAACGAGCTGTTTCAATAAAACTGTTAGACACACAAGCTGCTAGGCAAGCTGTTAAGCTAACACGTGCTATGTGCTGAAGTCTTAAGGTATTAAACGGCTTTGAGCATGACGTTCGTTTTATACTTCATAGTGTTGATTTTTAGCACAAAGAGTTTACTAAATATTTGCACATCTGCATGCCAGACGTAGCTCACTAGTTATGTTTAGGACTCATCTTATAAGGGAAGAGCCTAAATTCAGATGTCGAGCGGTTAGTAAAATGTTCCAGATGCTAAAAAAGATAAAAACTTAATGTGCAACCTTGGAATCAAATCTAGACCTAACATTTATTATCTGCTAAATAAATAACAACCGTAAAAATACTTACTTGATATGTAAAGCCCATTGACTGACATTAAAAAGCCCACCACGATACGAGCTAGGTTATTTTATAGGTAAACTTAGTCGTTTACTTACTTCCACATAAAAAGCCCGAATTCTCTCGGGAGCAGACTGTTTCCAGATGTTATTAAAGCAGTAATGTCGAGGTGTACAGCCTATTGCCTTTTACGATACTCAGGAGGACTGGCGGCTGAAGCGCGGCTCTCCGTAATACCTTGTTTCCTACAGTATACTCTCAGATTATTAAAATATTATACCGAAAATTAGATGGTAAACAAAAACAGAAGAATAAGAATAATAAGGGTAGAGAAAAGGCGGTCGATAGAGCAGTACACTTCTTTTTTATACCATACTAGCGACCTGCCCCGGCTCCGCATGGGTGCAATCTCTACTATATTATGCATATTATATGTATAGATAAACCTTCCTCTTGAATCACTTTATCTGTTAAAAAAACCGCATCAAAATCCGTTGCATAGTTTTAAAGATCTAAGCATACATAGGGACAGACAGACAGACAGCGGGAAGCGACTTTGTTTTATACTATGTAGTGAAAGGTAGCAAGCACAATGCCCATCTGATGAGGGGCGGTCACCGTAGCCAATGGACACCTGCAACATCAGAGGTATCGCTTGCGGATTGCTGACCATGCAACTTTTTAACGCCCTTTTTGAGGTTGTGAAGCAAGTAGGAAACATTTTGCCGACAGGTAAAATAAAATGTGTTTACACCGAAGGTCCTTCAGCTGCTGGCACATTTCTTCAAACAAAACGGAATATGTTAGTGCCATGTTATGCGGAGCAAGTCTTTCAAAATCAACAGAGTCCAGTCTCAGATACAGAGCAATTCCTGGTGGAAAAACAGATAACATTTTGCCCGAGTTGAATTGAACCAATTTGCAGTAGTTAGCGCTAACTGTGACGGGGCCCCCTGTAGAGGGCCAAAGCCTGCCGGGGTCGCGGGTCTCACGTCACACATCGTCTGTCTAGCATTTTCCTAACCATGTTGGATCTGGCTTCCAGTCTTAACAGATGCAATCGATATTCTACAATGAGCGACTGTTTCCACAACCCATTAAGTGAGTAATACCGATACCAATTAGGAATACTATCCAATCTTAAAAGACAAATAAATCAGAAAAAAGAAACTAAACTGATAAACTATCCACTTTTTCTAGAAAAATTAGCAAGCGACAGTCGGTGCCAGCTAATTTTCCATATATGACTAGTTAATGCTCATATAGGGTGTACATAACAAATGCTACAATGAGAGCAATCAAGAGGACTGTTTAAAACATGGCGCCTGTTAAGTGACGTCATCACGCATTATGTGTATAACAGCGACACTGTGTTTAATGCTTCATTTTAATAAGCACCTAATTATTTTTTATGTTCAGCGACGCAGTAAACTATAATAATGATTAACAGTCAATACAAATATCGCAATCAAAGTTAAAAGCAATTAAATTAAAAAAAAAAAAACCTAAATCCAATTTGGTGCAGTCGTTCGGGAGTTTTGCCCGAACAAACATACATAAGCGACGTTATTTTATTCTACGTAAAGGTCAAGACTTTATGATGCTTAAATAACATTCAGAAGTTCCGAAAGTAAAATTGTTAGTTAATAATATCTAAATACTAAAGTACCATCAAAATAAATAAGTTGTACGCGACAAACTTCAGGGGAGGCATATTAAAACTTGGAAAGCAAAATCAAAATCAAAATCAAAAGCATTTATTTCAAGTAGACCAGTTACAGGCACTTTTGAATTGTCAAAGACATAAAAAATATAATTAAATACTACAAAATTATGGTGCTACAGTCCCAGTCACAAGACATAAAAACTGTGAAAGTACCGTAGAAGCCTTAACATACTTCACACGACGTTATTAAAGTTGTTAAAATACAAGCTCTAGATAGTTCTAGTGAATTATGGACAATGTTTCAGTTTTGGATGCTTTAATGTTTACCTGTGCACTATTAAAGACACCTTTATGTATTACTAGTTGTTCCCCGCGGTTTCACCTCCGCTGCTCGATTCCTATTGGTCGTAGTGCGATGTTATATGGCTTATAGCCTTCCTCCATAAATGGACTATCAAATACTTTTTTTTTAACGTGGTAAAATCATCAAATGAGTCCTCCGACCCAGGGCAGAGCGGGAGGGACTGTCAGATTTGTACTGTCTAAAATCCACGGTGTCCTTCAATAGCCCTTTTCGTTCCGGGATCGCGGTAATTAGTAAGTCCCGGGTCCAACATGGAGCTCTTCTAAGAGGGCATGAAATAGTTTCTGCAGGGTCGGTAACGCGCAAGCGATACCTCTGGTGTTGCAGGCGTACATAGGCTACGGTGACCGCGCACCATCAGGCGGGCCGTATGCTTTTTTGTCGCGAATTAATAATTGAATGACTTTATATCAACCCGACAGTCGAAAGACCAACGTCTTTAGAGTTGAACGGATATAAATATAGGTAGCTAGTAAAGTAAAGGTAATGAAAATGATCATTAACCTAAGGTGCAAAATTAATTAAACCTTTTCTCAGACACCTCGACATCAAAAGCCACTTAAAGGTGTACACACATAGTACACCTACAGGCGCGAGTGTTTATCAGTGCTATACAAATTTATGACATGATCAGCGTATCGCGGCCGTAATACCCGGTAACACCGGTAATGAAGTGTTTGAACCAGGGGAGGGAGGGGAGCGGGGTGTATGGGAGGCAGGGGAAGGTACTCTCACTTTACGCAACGGTAATTAGATAGTACTTCAATACGGCGAGTATGAACGAACATGATTAGAAGGTGCAAAAAGTTAATGTAGTTCGTAGTTTTGTTCATACCTAGTTTAAAAGTATGTTGTAACGTGGTTCTCTTATTAATCTACCTACATCTTTTTACCTCTGATAACGAGATCGGCATTACTAACATCGTTATTGAATCAGAAATTGTAATGTACAAGTATAGTTAAGATAAAACAAAATTACTGGTACGGTGATTACTACAAAATATAACTTTTGGAAAATTTCAATAAGATTTTTGTCTAAAAATCACAGATTTAATACCTTACCCCTTAAAATTAGCCATTTAATTTAAAAAAAAGCCCTTTATTTTAAATTAAATTATAAATAATCCGTCCTCACCAACTCTCCACATTCAATCAAAACGCCATCCGTCCCCTTACATCTCTATCTTGCCCCAAATTTGAGTAATAAACATTAACAGCACTTATTACTACCCCTACTAGTAATGTTGGAGGGGAGAGTGGGGACAAGTGGCACGCTGCACGCACCGCGCGGCGTGATACGGCACGCGCCGGGTAGCGTCGGTATCGAGAGGACCTAGTGCGGAGTAGTACGCTGTAATTAGGTCGCACGCATGCCTGAGATGTAGGAAGATCGAAGTCGTTTCATCCTAGCGAGTTAATTGCAAAGTATCTATTTCTGTAGAAGGGTCAATTCTGTACATTGACAATATTGAAAAAATAAATAGCGGGGGGTGTTGCTGGATCGATACCAAACCCAAATATATGATTAAAAAATTTTTTGTCTGTCTGTCTGTCTGTTTGTGCAGGCATCACGTGAAAACTAACGGTTCGATTTCGATGAAACTTGGTATAATTATTCCTTATTATCCTGGGCCTAACATAGGATACTTTTTACCCTGGAAAAATACGTAGAAAAAAAATCTTATTTTTCAGTTTTATTCATAGACGTTGTTCTGTACAACCGCGAACACACGTTGCATTACTCGCAGTGGATTCAGCGCCGTAATATTTATAAGATGTCACTGTCCGAGTTACTCAAAATGGGGAAATAAACCATCCACGCGAAGACCGACATCCGCGCGGACGGAGTCGCGGGCGAAAGCTAGTTATGAAATATGTTTGGTCTTAACACACACAATGGGTGCGATGTACAATGTGAGGAGTAGTTCAAGATGGGACACGATTCAATTTTGTTGACAGAAGGTTCCACCTGAAGAACAGCGGTCAACGCAGCCTATGGACGCCTGCAACACCGCTTACGCGTTGCCGATCCTACAGAAACTTATTCACGCCCTTTCGAAGAGGTCCATGTAATGCAACATGCAACTCATTGAGAAAACTTCGGAAGGTACATTCCACAGCCTGATCGTTCTCAGAAGAAAACACCTCTGCAATCGGGATGTTCGCGACCATTTGGGTTTCAAGGTGTGAAGAACAATTCCTTACGACAGCGAGCGTTACAATGGTAGAAAGTTGAGTGTAGTATATTTTAGAGCTGCCTCGACAAGTCGAGGCGCGGCGGGAAGAGCTCCGGCGCGATCTCAGGGCAGTATGGAGGGAGCGACTGTCGCAACCGAGGTCCGGGCACGCCGCAATCGCGGCGGTAAGACCCCTCTTTGAGGAGTGGCTGGATAGGCGTCACGGCGTCCTGACCTACCGCATGACGCAGGTCCTCACCGGACACGGAAGTTTCGGGAGGTTCCTGTGTCTGATAGGGAGGGAAGAAACGCCTGGGTGTCACCACTGCGAGGATCGTCCGGAGGACACGGTGGAGCATACGGTGCAGGACTGCCCCGCTTGGGCAGAGCACCGCCGTGTCCTCACGACGGCGATAGGCGGAGACCTCTCGCGCCCGGCATTGGTCGAGGCCATGCTGCGGGGCGAGACGGAGTGGGAAGCGGTCGCCTCCTTCTGCGAAGCAGTCATGCTCGTGAAGGAGGAGGCGGGCCGCCTGAGGGAGAGGACAGCGTCCTCCCTCCACCCCAGCCGCAGTGGTAGACGCCCACGGCGTCGGACGTCGCAAGACGATCTCCGGCCACCGTAGGCGCGGGCATGCGGGCAGCGAGTAATGGGCGACTCGCTGTCCGACCATGGACCATGCCCGGGTCGACGGCGCGTTGTGTTCCACGCGCGCCTCAAAGAGTGTCAGCATAGTGACGGGGCCTGTAGAGGGCCAAAGCCTGCCGGGGTCGCGGGACCAAGGGATTACCGTGACCCCGGTACGTAAAGGGCTAGTGAAGGACACCGTGGATTTTAGTCAGTACAAGTCTGACAGTCCCTCCCGCCCTGCCCTGGGTGGGAGGACTCATTTGATGATTTTACCACGATAAAAAAAAAAAAAAAAAAAAAAAAGTATATTTTAGAGCGTTAAAATATTGCATGCAAAAACAACAACAATCGCTTCTGAACCGACAAGTACTACTGCAACTAAAAGGTTATTTTGATTAATCAATATTTTTAATTAAACAACAAAGAAAAGCGGCCTTTATCGGAAAAACTGTTGTTTTTTAATCCGTTTAAATAAACATAACCCACGAAAGCTTGATTTAATCTCACAGATAGAGAAGTCAACAACCAGATTAATGCTTGATTGAATCAAACAATATATCAGAAAGATTGAAAACTTCAGTCGCATGTAATATTACACATTTAGCGGGTAATCTAATATTTGAAATTTTAAGATTTTAATCAACTACAAACGGTTAGCAGATACAGAAAGATATTTTTATTTGATTCACTAAGCGCTAAACGCATTTTTTTCCAAGAAGGCCATAAATCTTTCGTTTCCGACAGAACCATTCAACATAAATCCATATCGAAAACACGTCAAACACTTAAAATGACAAAAGAAATACTCATAAGCACTGCCATATCCAAATCGCAACATAAAATGCTAAGCAAAGGCCCCATTACAAATACGAGTGATCGAAAAAGTGAAGTGGCGAGCGGAGCGCATTGTCCGCTCAACATCGATGGCGCGCACTCGAGATGTAACGCCTCTTGCCCTCAAAACCCGCTTTGTATAGCGCACATGCTATA
This sequence comes from Agrotis puta, assembly GCA_943136025.2. NCBI lineage: Eukaryota > Metazoa > Arthropoda > Insecta > Lepidoptera > Noctuidae > Agrotis > Agrotis puta. The sequence goes on from OW964170.2 coordinate 455,087, forward strand.
GGAAAGGAGAGACGGGGAGATGGGTTGCTTACATTCTTTTTGAACGGTTTTCGTGGATGATGAAATGTTATCGGTCGGAATTGTTACGAAAATTTATTATCTGATGCAATTTTGTTTAATACAGTTTTATTTATTTATTTTTTCTTTTTCTGGTTGTGTGAATATGTATTTTAATTTTATACGTAAAGTATCTTTTTGAAAAAATCATGTTTGAACTGTGAACATGAGGCATGTTTCGAATGATCGCACTGATTTTCATTCTGGCAATTAATTTGTTGAATAGGCTAAACATAGAGGCTCAATGTACTTAATAGAACATACCTAATCATGGTTCACGGTAGTGGAGCGGATTTATACTCAGTTAAATATTTATATTTACACACTGGTTTATTTATTCCTAGCTACATTTAATTAAATGATGAAAGTATGATGAATTAGATTGTTAATTAAGTTTTATGTATTCGGTATCTCTTACATAAATCTTGAAAATCTGCCTAAATCTTTTTACCTACTCTTTTCTAGCAAATATATTGTAAGAGATTTCACTAGAAATCAGTATCACCTTTGCATAATATTACTGTTCCTCTTTTCTTTGTATAATACATTGTGTGTACATATTTCGCAACTTAAACGACAAACCGTTACTAAGCACAAGTGTATGTGCGATTAGTTAAATAAAAACATAAATTAGTTTTAGGCCTCTATTTAGTTCTGTCCAATTCGTTCAGTACTTACCTATAAGTCCGATAATATTCAACGCAGAACGATAATAAAATCATTGAAGTAACTTTAGATCCTTCTTTGTTTCAGCCTCTTAAAACGTACCAATTATCATGAACCAGTGAAAGGATGTTGAACGTCGTCGGCGCCTGCTAGCACCACAGATGGATCGATCGCAACCGCCATTTACAAGCCCCTCACTGCTCGTTCATTATAAATTTATCAATTCACTAACCCTTTCCAAGCCAATTAACTAACGTTGACAGGCCAATCAAAACGCCAACGACTGCATTATGTCTGAATAATCACTCGCCGCGAAATTCAGACGCAATTATTTATCGTTTTGTGCTGCCGTGGGCTCGTCTCAATAAATAAACACAAAGGACTTGGAAGACAAAGCTATTGTTTCTATGTTCGCCGCCTCGCCGGACGTGGCCGCCTCCGCCCCGCCGCCGCCTTGCGCGCTCCGCCTCGCCCCGGAGTTACCAGGGTTACAGCCACAGCACAAATCAAACCCTAAAAACGTCCCAATTGTGACTTTGTAGCTGTTTCCAATGTACTCATCGAATGAAGGTAGATAAGTCAGGTCAGTGTGCCGCTTTAAAGTGGGGTATAGAACATCCGTCATGGAAAGATCTTACAAACCCCCATTTTAAATTGTGGCTCATTTGATTTAGAGCAACTCATTCTAGTGTAAAAGGGTACTGTAATGACCATGATGTTGCTATTTAATGTACTTACATAGATTTCCCTAAATCTAGACCTTTTTAAGCAAGTTTCAACAGAGCAATCACTTGAGCAGTGAAAAGCAGTTTTGTTTAGTTTTCGCAAACATTTTCATGTAGGTTTGTCGTGTCTTTTACCCAAGTTCGTGGTAATCCAAAAGCTTTTTCAATTTAACTGGTTTGACTTTGCAGTATCAGTGACCCCACGGTATTATCAGCAGTCTATCAAATTGATTGACACGGGCCGCGCCTACAAAACGAAGAAAAATATGGCTTCAAGCGTTTATTAAGATTGATAGCCGGAGTGATTCGCGACCGGATGCGACCCAATACTGCTTTGCATTTACCAAATATCGCATTGTCATTATTTATTTTTCCTAACGTCTATTCTGATTCGAACAATTCCAAAACAGTTTTGTTTACGTGCTTTTAACAAATAAAAATGTCTGCTTAATTGGAACATTGGAAGGAATTCGGTTATTACTTTCCCGATTTTCATGCGGATAAAAAAGTTATACCACAATTTCGAACTAAAATTGTTTGTAGCTACACCGCATACATTGTGCAGTTTATTCGAACAATTGAATCAGTTAAGCCTGGCCGCGATATCGAGCCGGCGATGGAATGAGAGCGTGTAATAAACACAATTGGTTGTCATGCACGGTCCGGGCGCCATTTTTTAGCGTGCCTCAGTTAACATGGTTTCCTGGTCGGACATGTTTCAATCAGCTGTATTGTTTCCGACGAATGAAGTATTATCGAATGCGGGGAGCACATGCAATATACTAAGGTCAGATTTGTTTATTTTTACTTATTACCGTACCTGATAGGACGAAACGAAAACTTTAGAGCATGCTTGTTAGCACCAATACAATATGCCAACCCTTCTAGTGCCGTACGACAACAAGGCTTTTAAAGAAATGTTATTGTAAACGAAAGCGAGCCCACAAAGCTACTAATACTAATATACCGAGACCGGGTTCCGCCTTGAAGTAGTTCGAGTGTTAGCGACGAAATTCGAGTGCTCATTGTTTAATTCAATGCAAAGACTCGCGACGGCGGACCAGCCAGCGAGCTAATCGATGGATTAGTGGGTGATTGTGGAAATTGAAGTTTACGATCATTTGTTCTGTGTCTGGGTGTAATTTATCTATAATATGTATGTATTTAGAAATATATAAGTATGTTCATCAGTTGTCTAGTACCCATAACACAAGCTCTGCTTAGCTTGGGACTAGATGGCGTTGTGTGATAGTTGTGGAATATTTATTTTTATTTATTTATTTACTGTTCTGGCTCTATCAAGAGTTTTCCCATTTTTGTGACGTTAACTAGAACTTTGATGGAAAAAATTGTTCCTACTTCGTACACTTTTTCATTTTTCCATACAATAAACGCAGTAAATACTTCAAGTACGCTACGCACGTCAATAAAATACACTAATCCAGAGCTAAGGCTTCTGTATACTGATTAAGAAGAAAACCAAATGTATGCTGTGTGTTGCTGGGTTGTGAAAGAACGTACAATAACAACCCTTATATACAAGTAAGTGATTAATCACAAACTATTTACTTACGAAGGTTGATTTTTAATCTCCTGGTCATAATATTTGTTTTTTTTTCGTGATATATCATCTAATGAGTCCTCCTGCTCAGGGCGGGACGGTAGGTACTGTCAGACTTGTACTGACTAAAATCCACGATGATCCTTCAATAGCTCTTTACGTTCCAGGGTCACGGTTACCTGATGTAGATTGTACATGGAACTGGTAATTTTCTTTGAATAACTGAGGAATAAAACATAAACCGAACGTTAAAAACTTTTCGTCAAAAGTATCAGTGTATTTATTTTTCCGAGTAATAAATAATATAATTATTGCGAAATATTATAGCCGGTATTAGCAGCACTTAGCATTTGACGTAAAATTGTTTATTCAGAAGCTATTTTGGTGAATAAAGTTAAGCTTAGAAAATCTCTTCTCTAAAATTAGACCTTCAGAGACCACAACTCATTTGGAAAATAATTTTCACTTCAAAGTTGTGTTTGAGAGTAATTTGAGCTGGATAATTTAGAGTCGTACGGCCAGGTCTGGAGACGTCCGGGTGGAAATACTGTAATAATATTAAATATCCGAGACCCGGATAGCACAGCAAGCCAGACCGTGGGCACCGCAGTGCCATACCACCTGTCCGGTACTTAAAGATCAACGTCCATTCGTCGGTTTGCAGCGCAACTAACTTTGGTCAGTTTGGCAGTTTGGCCAGTCAAGAAAAAAAAAAACCGGTTGGTAACGAGTTCCTTTTTCTGATTTTATTTTCCACACTAATTAATAAGAGTTTGTTGTAATGTTAATAAACATTATTTCAATAATTGTAAGTAATGCCTACGTCAAACAGACTGGGGAAAGCGAAGCGTTTCCGAAGCGATACCGAACCGAAACGAGACGTCAGTCCGATAGTTCTGTCACGCTATCTGATTGTTTTCGCTGTTCTATGTGACTGGATTTAAACAATTCCATACATTACACATAAAAACGTCACGCTTCGCATTCGCGACGCCTGTCTGTTTGACAAAGGCTTAAGAGACTAGCTGTTGTCAGCGTTTTCACCCGCTATTATTCAAAAATTACCCCCAAAGAACACAAAATTGGAATAAAAATATCCTATGTGTTCCAAACACTCAAATCCGAAACAAAACTCAAATCAAAAACGTGTAAACCTACCATCCATCCTCACAGTTTTTTTTTTTTTTATCGTGGTAAAATCATCAAATAAGTCCTCCCACCCAGGGCAGGGCGGCAGGGACTGTCAGACTTGTACTGACTAAAATCCACGGTGTCCTTCACTAGCCCTTTATGTACTAGGGTCACGGTAATCCCTTGGTCCCGCGACCCCAGCAGGCTTTGGCCCTCTACAGGCCCCGTCGCTATGCTGACACTCCTTGAACCATTAATAACATTAGTAAGATAACGTACAACCACAACTTGCCTTCGTATTAAATTACTTAAAGAAATGACTTTTAAAATGAAACGGCAAAATGTGGTATGGTCACCAATACTTTACCTGTGGTTTTACTTCAAGACTAGGTACCACTATACTTGTGGGTACTTCTAACAACTACATGTAAAAGGGTCCGTGTAATTCTGGCGAGCGCAAACAAACTGGCAAAGGTACTCGTAACAACTCGGAAACGATTGAGCTCAAAGCAACCGAATGAGAGCACGCGTGTATCTATATATTTTCGGACAGACAATTTTTTACTAGATTAAATTTTTGGTTTAGATGGTGGTTTTTTACGTGAATTATAATTGAGAGTTCAAATAACCGACGGCAAAACCAAGTCAAGAGTTAATAGGTTACTTCTAGGCAAGCGTGCTTCACCGTCAACCACATTTCGTTTAGCATCAGGCGAGATACTCGTAGCAGACTTTCCATCGGAGTTCTCGTTAGTTCTTTTTATTTACGTGGTAAAATCATCAAATGAGTCCTCCCACCCAGGGCAGAGCGGGAGGGACTGTCAGACTCGTACTGACTAAAATCCACGGTGTCCTTCATTAGCCCTTTACGTTCTGGGGTCACGGTAATTCGTACAGTCCCGCAACCTCTCGTAAGTCCTTACTAATAATTATTATTGGGTGGTATTTAATACTTTAACTGTAAATTCCCTTTTTTCAATCAAAATATTCGAAATTACCACCAAAAATACTGAATCGCACACTAAATTTGCTCATCAAATGAATAAATTATACTTTACTGTTAGATCTTTAAAGCTTAACTGTTTTACTGAATGACTATCTGTTAACTAAAAGTAAATCTAATAATTCTTCGAGTGCAACAAAATATTGAATCATTTTTTTTGGAATCCATCACCTATTAAAGAGGGTCTTGCTTTCGCGGGGCGTCCACGCTTCCGAGCATGTCGACGGAGCCCCGCTTCGCGGGGCTCCTACTTCTGGGTGGTTTAAAAAAAAATAACCACGAAGAGGATGGCGGGGTCTTTCAGACCCCGCCATCCTCTTCTAACCTAAATTGTCCGAGTCGGGGTGCCAGCGTGTACTTACTGGAAATTCCGTTGTAATATTGAATAATTTGTGTGCAAATCAGTATTTTTGTTTTACGGTGAGTAATATTGTTTCAAAATGCGTATATCTGTGGTTTCAGCTAGATTTTTGCTGTAAATTAGATAAAAAAAGCCATCAGATTTCGATGAATTTTAAACATTTTTTAGTACAACATGTTTAGGTAATCAAGTAGTTAATTTGTAGTACAGTAATTTATTTGATATGCAGTAGGTTATTAGTGGAGATATTTTGTTTGCTTAAATTTCTAAATAGAGGTGCAGTTAAAAATTCCCCATTATTATTGACAACAATTCATGAAAATTTGAATGTTCGTAAGAAAACAAAAGATACAACCTATCCCGGTATTCAGTTTCTGAGGGATAATTTTCGAGCTACACGCAAGAGAAGCCGCTAGCAACTGCTAGTGTTTCATACATAACTTCTAAGGCATCTAACGTAATAGGCAGTTAGCTACGTTTACTTAACTGTTCGCAATCTAATATCTGTTCTTTTGTTACTCAACAGTTTTATGAATTGTTCTTTGATGAAATCAAAATGGTGACGTTAGCTTCGAGTATTGGCATGCTCCAAAGAATAAGTTGTTTGTTTAAGTTTACGTTTATTAAAATATACATTTTTGTAAACGTAAAGCTTATATACAATATTTTTCAGATTTCGAATGATGTTTTTAAATAAGGAGAATGGCTTTCCGAAACTACCTCGTGTAATAGCAACAAACCACTACAAAGATTCACGTCCCCTCTTATCGACAAAGCCATAAATTGTTTGATCATTTTAAAGTAAAGCCGACACTTCCAGCGACACTCGGTGGTATTGCTGACACCGCGACACCGCTCGGGTGTCCGACACTGTGCGATACACTTTATCAGGCGGAACTTTCCCAGGGGAAGGAGACGTTTTTCTACCATTTCCTGAAGAAAATTATACTTAGTGGGTCGTTCCCGTGAGTTGCGATGCTGGGCTGTGTACTCTGTTCTTATTGTGGACACACTGATATTTTTGTTGGGGTATCAAATTAAGGGTCGGTACGGTTAGCGCAGTGGCTGAGCGATTTGACTGCTGCGGTGCGTGTCGCGGTTTCAATTCCCACACGGAACAAACATTTGTATGATCTACAAGTAGTTTCGGGTCTGGGCGTTTGTATATGTGAGTTTATATGTTTGTAAACGCACCCACGACTCAGGAGAAATTCCTAGTGTGGGGTAACGTTATTTAAAAGAATAAGAAAGAATAAGAATAGGGGCAAATTACCTACACAGTACAACCGTATTTTTATACTCAACTAGACTAGGTCTTTTCAATTATCATACATTTAATAATAAACTACAAAAAATATACAGTGATCTGTTCTAATTACCGATGTATGTGTTACGGCTAAAGGTAGGTGTGAACCTAAACTTAAGATTAGCCGGCTAAACCTAGGTTTATCTTCGACGAAATGTTAATGTTAGTTTGTTCTATCTTTAGCCGGCTAAACTTAGGTGTAGCTGCAGGTCCTTGGCTAAAAATGAAGGAAATGGAATGGTCTTGCTTTCGCGGGGCGTCCACGCTTCCCAGCATGTCGACGGAGCCCCGCTTCGCGGGGCTCCTACTTCTGGGTGGTTTTAAAAAAAAATAACCACGAAGAGGATGGCGGGGTCTTTCAGACCCCGCCATCCTCTTCTAACCTAAATTGTCCGAGTCGGGGTGACAGCGAGTCCCGAGCTCGCTTCGCTCGCTCATGTGTAATGAAAGTGATTATTTTTTAATAAAGTTTTCGTGTCAAAATAGTAAACATTATTACATTGTTTCCTTTTCCATTTCCTTCTACATTTTTAGCCAAGGACCTGCAGCTACACCTAAGTTTAGCCGGCTAAAGATAGAACAAACTAACATTAACATTTCGTCGAAGATAAACCTAGGTTTAGCCGGCTAATCTTAAGTTTAGGTTCACACCTACCTTTAGCCGTGACATATGCAAGTGATGAATATTCGTTCGGCGTACAGTCTAAGGTCTGGTCAGGCCTGTGTTCAGTAGTGGACGACTGTGAAATGATGATGAAGATTCTAATAACGTTGATATGACTTTTTTGTTGGAACTTCAGTGAGAAATTATAATATTATACATTATAAATCGTAAAACGACTGTATAACCATAAAGTAGACTAATACGTAATTTAATTACATTGGCTCTTGCTGAATAGTACAACACAAACAAAGTCAAAGAAACAACCAACCTCAGTTGACTGCCACGTGCCAAGAAGTCAAAGATTCAAAACCTCGCGAACTTTGAAGTCACCTAAATATTAGATTCACTTCCAAACTTCGAACCCACTATCCACACTACCTTATTATTAACGAACTCACTCTGCATAGTTCACGTGTTTATTAACACTCCAGTGATCTTTGTTATAACAGAGTAATTTTGTTAAACTACACAAACACATAGAAGAACTACTGAAAGTAAAGCACACCATTAGTTACCAGACAAAAGTGTCGCAAGCAATGTTTGGGGGAAAAAGTCGATGCAAAAAGTAGTGCACTTTAAATCTTGCGCTCTCTGGGGAAGGTGGAGACTCGTTTTGAACCGAAGGGGATACCGCAAGCATAAAATGTGTTTCAGGAAAATCGGAAGCTCTTTGTGGTATTTAGATATTGGACGGCTCAGTTGACGCAGTGAGCTGCGAGTGTCACAGGTTCAATTCCCACACGAAACAAACATTATTTGAAAGAACTACAAGTGGTTGTTTCAGTTTTGAATTATTGTGTTTGTAAATTTAAATTAATGTCTGTAAACGGTAAATGCACATACTAATCAAATACGAAAATAAAATTAAAAATTAAGTCTCAACGAAGCCAGTACAAGATGTCAAGTCGAACTTTAGAATATCCAAAGAAACTATCCCGTTTTGATTTATCGTGTACGAAAACTAAACCCGTTCGATGTTCATATTATGTAGTTTCCATCCGGTTCAATGAATGTAGGAAGATCGCAGCCGTAAACGAACCCAATTCCTCCATGACATTTTGTTCACATGACATTGCGTTCGACCTCGATACGAAACGCCGAGCTACAATGGCGCCGTATCCATTACCGAGCTATCCTTGATCATTCAATACACTGGATGTCTCCGACATTTTGCACAATATCGCACGACCGATGCTGCAGTGTCGTCCAATGAATGTCCAGCTTTAACCAGCGATGTTAACGCTACGGACCAATGGGCAGCGCCAGCCTTTAAAATTGAGCTAAGCAATTATTTGACTCGCTCCGGTCATTTTCTACGGAGCAGAAAGTATAAATTAGTCTGTATTTATTTTGCGCACTCAAAGGTTCTGTGCATTGTTAGTTCTGCATGGACGTACAAAGGCTATTAATGCAATTTGCTTCTGCAGACTAGCGTTTGTTTTTTTTTAACCTCATTTTATCAGTAACGCTTGAGTAAGTGTATTGAAATTAAATACTGTATAGAAATCTCCTATACTGAGATTTCTATGCAGTATTTCAGACTACTACTACTTTGTTTTGCGGCTTTTTAGCTTTTGCCCAGATACATTGAGATTTTTAAAGGGGTTGTTGTAAATTCGCCACAAAATTAATTCCCCACAATAAAGTATTGATCCTGTTCTCCTAGTACTTTCTGTTCAGATTCCACATTGTATCCTCGTTTTCGGTAGTTTTGTGCTGGATTTCAATTTTTAATGGTTCTGCTATCCGCGCGGTAAAAAGAAATGGGGCGCATTTACAATAATCAAAAATAAATAAAAACAAAAACCATTGGGTGCTAATACATTTTTTTTTTTCGTGGGGAATTAACTTTGTGGCAAGACAATAACCCACTGTGTTTTAAAAAACACAACCACATCTGAACCGTATTGAAAACACCTATCACTATGCCATACGCTAGTTCTTTCCCATCACTCATATTTACAAAGTGAAAACGAAATACATGCAATAAAACAATTTTACCCCACAAATGTGTCTAAATCAGTCGCACCGCACTAATTCATAACACAGAACTCGCACAAAGCTGGGATCTGGCCGCAACACATCGCTCTAAACTTGATACTTTCACGCCCCTCATTACACCGTGTCATTAGCGGTAACGTGATGAGCACACACACTCACACAGACACGCGCACAACGATCATAATGTGTCTACGCGGGATACTTTGTGTCTGAAATGGCTGAGCTGAGTTACTCAACCTTTTTTCGTCAACCGCACGCGTGTTTTATGTGTTTTGTTAAACGACATAACATAGTGTGTGGGTGTCGTAAAGGACGGCTAAGATATTGCATCTGGTGGATTCTATAATGTACAGTCACGTGCAGAAAACTCTTTACTCTTATAAAAGTTATACCTATGTTCTTAACACATTAAGTTGTACAAAGTATACACATTTTGTGCTCGTGAATATGCGCTCGTGCATACAGATGGGTCATTCTTTTGTATATTAATATCATTGTATATTATGTACGATAACAGCAAAAACATGCTGATGCAAAAACTGTAGTTACGGCTAAAATTGTGATATATTCTGAATTTTAAGTTGTTAAGACTTTGTAATATATAATTAAAAAAACAATTAATAAGATACATTTTCTGTAAAAATGAGCCAGAAACTTTAAACTCCTTTGTGCATTCGTCCAAAATAATTTGTACAAAGGATGTAATAAAACGTGTACCTCTGCCTACCACGGCTACCCTGAGTCTCAATAAACAATTAGTACATAGGCCTCTCGTAAATTGCGCCACAATACGACACAAGCAGTACGACAATAATTTTAAGCTACACTGGTATTAATTACCCTGTTTCAGGCCTTAGAAAAGCCCAGGAGGCCGCAGAGAGCCCTCCAGGCCACAACTAGGGTATCGCTGCCCTTAGTGATACCTAAGGGCCTAGATTAGTTAGGCCTTATTTAGGACCATTTGTAGAATGTGGTCTGACTTATAATTGTGTTATATTATAATTAACACTAAGTGCGTACTTAGCTCGGGAGGTTCCTGTGTCTGATAGGGAGGGAAGAAACGCCTGGGTGTCACCACTGCGAGGATCGTCCGGAGGACACGGTGGAGCATACGGTGCAGGACTGCCCCGCTTGGGCAGAGCACCGCCGTGTCCTCACGACGGCGATAGGCGGAGACCTCTCGCGCCCGGCATTGGTCGAGGCCATGCTGCGGGGCGAGACGGAGTGGGAAGCGGTCGCCTCCTTCTGCGAAGCAGTCATGCTCGTGAAGGAGGAGGCGGGCCGCCTGAGGGAGAGGACAGCGTCCTCCCTCCATCCCAGCCGCAGTGGTAGGCGCCCACGGCGTCGGACGTCACAGGACGATCTCCGGCCACCGTAGGCGCGGGCATGCGGGCAGCGAGTAATGGGCGACTTGCTGTCCGACCATGGACCATGCCCGGGTCGACGGCGCGTTGTGTTCCACGCGCGCCTCAAGGAGTGTCAGCACATTGACGGGGCCTGTAGAGGGCCAGAGCCTGCCGGGGTCGCGGGACTTACCCATCACCGTAACCCCGGTACATAAAGGGCTCGTGAAGGACACCGTGGATTTTAGTCAGTACAAGTCTGACAGTCCCTCCCGCCCTGCCCTGGGTGGGAGGACTCATTTGATGATTTTACCACGCAAAAAAAAAAAAAAAAAAGTGCGTACTTAGAGTGAATACTTATGATTTGTAGTTTTGTTTTTCTAGTTAAATGTACGTTTTATTGGCACTCTAGTTGTTTGGGCGTTAATGTAAATGTACCCGACATAAAAGTTAAGTAGTGTAAGAGGTTGGTTTTTGTTGTGGTTACTAAAATAAGTTCTATCAATCAACACAATATAAAACAAAGTTGCTGTACGTTTCGAACAGACAGTGCTACCTTTTTATATTTATTTTCTAAAGTCATGTGATTATTTTTTATTTTGTGCATAACTGTCAAATCGTATTCTCTCCCAGACACTCATTCTTAGTTCTACTCCGAAGATGACAAGGAGTTGGTACTGTCTGTAGCTTCAGCTGAAATTATAGGTATCATGCTGAGAAAGTAGACCTCCTGGGCAGGGTTGATAGATTTGACGAAAAAATAATCGTTGTTCGATCAGAAAAAATATAAATTGAAGCAGTTGTAGTACAACGACTTTTATAAAAAGACTCTCAGATAAATTTATCACAGTTTTTCACCTTTTTGCAGAAAATGAAATATTATTATACCGCGCTGTAGAATTCTGCTCCCAATTGAAAAAGAGCAAAACTGTGAAGCAAGTCTCGAGAGAACAAAAAATGTTCTTCAACATTTTGAACCTCTTTGCTAAACTTTAAACTAAATCGCGTAACTAAATCCAACGCAATCATGTACTAGAGGGGAGTGCATAATTACATAGCAAGCGTCGTCATTCACACGTCGTCGCGCAGGATTCGAACCCAGGACGTCTGAGGACGCAATTTGCTGGGTGCGGTAATTGGCGAGCTTTGTACGGATCGCGACCACTCGGAACACGGGATGTTAGTAAACCTTCCTCGGATTTCTGAGCGCCTGGTACATTCGTTCAAATATTAGAGCTGTGTGAGTTTTATTTTGGCAATTCCTTTGCATGTTATAGGGTTATTCTTTTACGTATTTGGTAGGGTAACGATGTAACGCCTATTCAGTATTCGAAAAGGCTGTAAAACATATTATTTTTACCGACTGTTAGTGGTTCCAATCCACCAGAAGAATATCATAATCAGCTTATAATTAATTTACTGCAGGGACACAGGCTCGGGGGCCACGTGGTTCCAGTGCAGGTTGCTAATACTTGCTTATATTATTAAGTTGCACTAATAAATTAAGACCATACTTACAAAAATGCGGCGATGTAATAAAACAAGGTAAATTAATTATTCATTCCCATTTAAAGTATTTAAGTGTGTTTTGTAAAATAAGGTTATTAATTTTAATCAGCTGAACTCGTTGCTAAATTTATTAATTTACCGCTTGGTAGTACATAAACAAATAATTTAATAATGAGACACGAATTATTACGAAGGTATTTAGACAGCTTAATAATGAATCTTTTGAAATAATTCCAGTAATCTCCTCATGAAAAGCGCATCTGAACGACCTTTGTTATTGTGCTCTGCAGTGAGTGAAATCCTTTTTAAACTAAATCGTTCATTGATATCATTCCTTTGAAATTACTTACAATGAGTGATCATTTAATCATAGAAGTGTAGGTAATCACTGCACATTATAAACAATGATAACTTCGAATGGTTCATGAGTTGCAGAATGGAAAGAAATGTAAATGTATAAATTCTAGATTAAGTTTTGATATCTATTGTTACCTACATTAAACCAAGATAACTTCATTGAAATAGATGTTGATTGTTAATCATAATATTAGCCTAGCTAGAAAAGTGGAAGACGAAAAACAAAAATGCTCTGTAGTCATTAATAAATCAAAATCAAAAGTCATTTATTCAAATTAGGCTGATTTATCAGCACTTTTTGAAGGTCAATTTTAACATAAGACAGTCCCCCAAAGCGCCCCCCCATTCGACACTTCCTAGTGTTTTGGCTGGGTAGAAGAAGTGGCGGAACAAACTCCCCAGCAACACATCTGTCTGTACGGTTAGAGGAACCAAGATTGTATACAATTTAATAGAACATTCACATTATACATCAATAGATTACTAATAGATTTTCAACTCTATCAGACTTCCAGAGCATAAAGTTGAAGCGATTTGCAGAAAAGAAAAAAAAACGTCACCATGCATAAAACATTTCTGCAGGTAATCGCGCAATCACAGTCAAAATTGTACGATGAAATTCAACTAGAACACTACAAAGTCACCTAAAACATTCCACGTCCTCAAAAATATATAGTAGTTAAATCAAAGTATAGGTGCTAAAGAGAATTCTTAGCCCAGAGGTGGGCAACAGATACTAATACCACTACTACAATATTCTGGCATGACAGACAAAGTGCACAGAGTGACAACGGAGACGCGAGCCGCGCGGGAGCCGGTGGCGCTCGGTGGTGGCGCGCTGTTGTAACACTATGCTTTGATGCAGTTCACTTGGCTACAGATATAACATTTTTGTGTTGAGCTATTTTTAGTTCTTCTTCTTCTTCTTATCGTATGGTTGATGAACAACCTGGTGTCAGAGTTTAAACCGCCCGTAGGCCTCTGACATGGCTTCACACACCGTTGAAAAAATCTCTCAGGTGTGCTGGTTTCCTCACGATGTTTTCCTTCACCGTTTTTAGCTAGTGATAATTAATTTATGATACGCACATGAATTCTAAAATACATTGGTGCGTGCCGGGGTTCGAACCTGCAACCTTTGACTTGGCAGTCCAACGGTCGTACCACTCGGCTATCACTGCTACACTATATACTACTACTACTACTATTTTTAGTTAAAAATGTGTTACGTGATGATTTTGTATTGTGTTTGTACGTTACTTAGCACGGTTTTTATAAGCATTTATTTAATTTCACCTGTCCCGCTGCCTGCAATCAAATCTGCGAGTTAAATTTAATCCACTTCCCGGTTTTCGATTGAGATGAAATTTTGCACGTATATGTTTGTCGCGTGACAATGTATTATTATGATGAAATGGAGCTGATCTGATGGTAGGGGCTGGAAGGTGGCCATAGGAACTCTGTAACGAAATGCCGCAAACCCATCGAGTTTATACTCGTTTGATTCGTCTTGACAGGTACTTTGTCTACAATATTTTTTTTAACAATAAAAGCTTGTTTTTAAAAAGAACATAGTTATTTTAATGACTAACTATACCTACCTACGTACCGTACACCTCACTGGATAACAAGTTGGAGCCGAGCGTCATTAGTCATCTTTGGCAGTCGTTACTAGTCAGAATCCCAAAATCCTAACGACAAAAGGAATATCATGTGACACAGTAACTGTGTTGTAAAGATCTATCTATGAAAAATACTTGAAATCCGGTTAGTCTGAAAGCCGACTCCGACATACGATGTCGGAGTCGGCTTTCTTTTAGTGTTCTTTATGATTGGTTGTTATTTATGTTTGTATGAATAAATTTTATTATGAATAAATCTTTTTTTCCTGACACGAGTCCAACAGGCACGGAAGTTTCAAGCAGGCTAAATAAAATGCACAAAACATAATGTCCTTCTCTCGTCAAGCCGTATCTTCCACGACATTACAGCGGTAAGAGCCTCCGCGTCTCATTAATTTACATTAACTGTCCGTTTAATGGATAACTGCGAGAACACATCAAGAGTACGCTCATATAGTCTGGAATAGGCTTAATTATATGAGAACCACGCTCTGTAGGATAAGCACAGAAGATCAAGTCTGAAACGTTTCCATATCACACAAGGGTCTTACCTGTGACAGATTGCGAGCCATAATCTACCACGAGAGACCCAGTGTAGATTGGTAATTGTGAGCCTGTCCCTATCGTTTTCTTTACCGTGATCACGAATGAAAAGTTATCCAAAGTGATGTGTCTGTCCTGGAATCTGGATGCGACTACCCTCCAGCGCATCTATGAGTTGCGCGTGGAGGCGCAGCGCCGGGGCGAAACGTCAGGTGTCACGGCGTCCTGACCTACCGCATGACGCAGGTCTTCACCGCACACGGAAGTTTTGTGAGGTAACTGTGTCGGATCAGGAGGGAAGAAACGCCTGGGTGTCACCACTGCGGCAGGCTTTGGCCCTCTAGGGGGGGGGGCGTCATTTTGCTGACACTCTTGAACACGACGCGCCGTCGACCCGGGCATGGTCCATAGTCGGATGGCAAGTCACCCATTACTCGCCGTGTTGATGTTTGAATTTCAACACACTACTGCTCTTTCATTATTATTTCATTGGTTTTTCCTTTACGTATAGGATGTTGCACTTCTGTTTTTTTTTTGTTATGTATTACAATGTTGAAACACACATTATCATGTTGAAAGATACTGTTATTTTCAATTAGATATGGTATGGGCAGAGAACAAGTGACTGGTGGGAACAAAAGGGATTTGGATTTCTGTTCCTAAAAATAGGAAAAACCGCTGACTTCCATTTGCTATACGTTGCTTTGAATATACTGTTACATATAATATTTTCTCCCTCTCGGTTGGGGGGAACAACTATAAGGAAACAACAAATTATATAAAGAACTGGTTTATTAATATATAACAATTTGAGGTGACAACTATGGTTTAGGAGCTATGACAAGAAAATCAAGAAAGTTACAGTAATATCTTATTTTTTAAATTAAATGTGGCTAGCCAGTTTATACTTTAACGGAAAGAGCTATGGGCGTGGGGAGATGGAGATAAACCTGTGAGTACTGGTCCGAGTAAAAGTTAAAAGTTAAATAATATCCAAACTAGAATCTTCCATTTACTTGAAATTAAAATTAATAAATGGGCGCCAGGGACTTGGAGAGTCCCGGATCCTGAAGCTGAAGATGTTCACCTTACATCCGGGTGAATGAAGTACGAGCCCAAGATCCTCAATTTGAAATTCGGTGGAACACCGACATCCAGAACCGGTATAATATAGACCGGTTTACAGGCTCCGGTTTAAAACGGGAGCCGGATTAAAATATAAAAAAGTTAATGAAGGAGTATAAAAAACAAGGAGTAAAAAAAAACAAGGAGGTAAAAAAAAAAGAGTTAAAAAAAAAAAACCGTCTCGCACGGCGCGACCGCATGCGGGCTTCGCAACCGTGCCGCTCGCTGTGCCGCTGGCTCCGCAGGTGGCTTCAGGCGAGCCCGAGCAACGGGTCCCGCGTCCAGGCCCCAACGGCCTGCTGGATCCTGGCGGCGGGACGAGCTTCTCAAGCTGCCTTCCTGTAATTTGCCATACGGAGACCCAATAATATACGTGGAACCAAATTGCTTTCCTTAACGGGACCGAGCGGGGGAATCAAGTAGCCTGAGCATGTAATGGACATCAGGTTCTCCATTCAAATACCGCTCCGGCGTGGCATCCGCCACGTCACCACGGGGTCCACGAATAACCTATAAATTAACACTGTGGTAGACACCGAGAAAACACCTACGGCCTATCTTCGGTAAATAGCGATGTTTAATACTCACAGTTCACTCTGAAGGAAGACACATCAACGGCGGCTGAAGCGGAACGCTCCGATCCTGGTCGCTGGTCAGAACAGGAATCCCGAACAACAAATCCGTTAATTGCGCATTCCTGGCGCAATTAAGAATCCTGCAATAAGTTTTCACGAGTTACGACTATATTCTCTCAACAACCGGGGAAGTGCTCACCGAACAACCTCAGACACCGTTACAATAAAAGAACTCACCTTCGCCAAAAAGTAATTGAGTTTGATGCTGACTGGAAGCCGGCTCGGGCCGAATGTGACGACTAACCATCGCTGGCGCGTCGGCCGGAAATCAAGGCTGAATTCGGGTGCCCAACAAATGTCACTTTCCCCATCTCCAGGGAGAATCCTTCTTGGTTACCAATTACAAACACTCCAAGGAAAACACTCAATTCCTCAAAAATACACCAAACTCACAAAAAACTGTCCAACGTCACGTGTTTAAGCCTAAAGCCATTTTACTAAATTAAATCCATACGATTTCGTGGTCCAATTTATAATTCCTCGTAATCAACGATAACAATTACCCCTGAATATTAATTAGGCAAAATTGACATTTTTCTGTGACAACATTCTGTCACAGACAATTCACGCAAAAACTTCACAGATAATAAATGTTTCGCGGCTTTAGAATGTTCGAGAAAAAAGTCCATATTAAAAAACTAAATCACTTCCGTTTACGGATATTTCATTTTATTAATATTTTTTATTTCCGTGATCTTATAATTATTTAGGTTTGCTAAATCAGGTATTTTATATTTTCTATGATTTGCAAACTATTAGTTAAAAATATCGATTATTTTATAATCGTTAATCGGCGAATCGCCAGATGGCGCCTTGAACTGTCATAATTGACGTCTGATGTAATGTCAAGTGAAAAGTAAACAAGTAAACTTTTGTTTTGATTTAATTAATATTGTAAAACTGTTTAAAAAGTTTATTAGAAAAGTGAATCGTTGTGAAAAAGTGATAACCCAAGAAACTCCGTAATGGACTCGCTATATGTTGTCAGGTAAACGGCCAGGTACAAAAAAACAACGTAACAATACAAACATGTAAAAATATCTATACTTACTTGTATGATAAATCTATATGGTTGATCGCGCCAATCTCAGAAACTACTAGATCGAATTGAAAAATGAATTTTATGTTGGATAGCCCATTCATCGAAGAAGGTTATAGACTATTTATATTATTAAAAACCGAGCAACGGGTGAAACCATAGGGAATAGCTAGTTCTGTGATAAAAGTCAAATAGTTATGAGAAAAACAAAAATAGGACATGATGGGTTCACAAACAGCACCTTTGTTGCTGCATGTCAAAATGTTCGTTAGTTTATCTGATCCGTAAGCTTCGCAAAAACTCCGGACGATACACAGGTAATCAAGCAGATTGCTCTGTGCACTGTACGCCGCTGCTTTCCAAACTGGGGAAAAACATTTTTCTATCGGAGTGAGGATCAAATCTGTCGGGTGAAATATGCCAAATTGTTAGCAATAAAAAAGGCTTTTTTACTGTTCATAAAAGTTCGTATATCGTTAGCACAGGTTACAGAACTTGTCTCATTACCGACACGCTAAGGCAATTCCACATGACACGTTCTTTCGCGCGATCGGGCGGTAAAGTGGATTGACACGTCTAAAATCTGTTGATAGCTACCACATAACAAATGTACGAAAACGCGCAGCACACTACCACGAAATCCTTCGCCAACACATTTTAACAAATAATGTCAAACGAAAATCGCCTTATACATTATATTACATTTAAATCTAAAAGCGTTATGTATGCGTGAGACATTTTTATGATTTATTTTCCGAGAAGCACGCAACCCTGATTCCTAAACGGTTTTGGTTTTATTTGATCTTCAATCTTATGTCTGTCTTGTATATATCACAAAATGTGAAATAAAACTGAAATTAATCAGTCTTTATTTGAGACTCTTTGAAGAAAAATCCTCACATCTTAATCGCAGATCGCTCATTAATTCCACCATGGTATCACGACAGGTCGTTAGCGCCCAGTTTCGGTATAACAACGTTAACCAAGTATCGCACTCGTCTCGCTGTCGTCGACTCTAAAACTTTGCATAAGGAGTTCCTCAGCTTTGTCACCCACTCGTTAGCTGCCTTTTAATATTACAGCGTTAACTCCAGCCCCTTTATGTGACAAAGGAAATAATACGACACGTTATTACTTTGTACTTACGACGTACAAAAAAGGTTTGTATACTTAGTACTTGAAACTTGTGACCTTTCAGTCAAGTGTCAAAGCAAATATCTAGGTTCATTTCGTAAAAAAATATTATGATCTATCCATTTTTATGATGTCTGTGTTAGGATCAGAGTCGATCTCTCGGGACCCGATCTAAGAGTAAATGTTATTATTAAGAAGATAGAGCGTTTGTTATCACGTGCTTCGACGCCTGCCTTCAAATAATTGCCCTGTCTAAGAGCTAAATTCCTAAAAGATAGACAGCAGATAAATCGATGTCCATAATACTATATAAAACCTTATGGCCCAAATGAAACAAGTAAAGTATCAAAATAATTTAATAAGACGTTTAATGCCAGTCATCAAATGTATACGATATTAATTAATTTGCGCCGAAAGCGAAACAGCGCGCTAACGTGAGTTGACGTGGCGTCGGCGTCGCGTCGCACGTCGCCTCGTCACTCACGCGAGATGTACTTAGTATTTTTCCCGCACGAGCGTGCCCCACAAGGGAGCCGCGATCATGAGAAAATATGACAACACGTTGAGGAATGAAGTCGTCCCTGTCAGAATTTAGCTTGAATTGCAAATTGTTTTGTTTGTCATGACAGGCGTTGTTTAGTTGAAAACACAGAGTGAATTCATAAATATTTTGTAACAAAACAATATATAAAACATGTTGTAACAAACAATTAATTTGTCAGTGATACAAATTCATAGTAGCAATCTAATCTGGTCGTTGTCAGATAAATCCGGGTGACGATCAATGTGTCGACTTCACACGAAATATCGCGTCGCTAAAAATCAGCGCGATTCTGCAACCATTGATATTCCAAGCATTTTTGACACGGCAGGATTCACTGACATTCTGGTGTCAGGTTAAAAAAGAATTTTGTATAGAATATACTGACGTATGCTGCCGTGATGGCCGATGTGAAAACTTCAATTTTTTTTGTGAAAAATGCTATTTTTATTTCGTTGAGATATCATGACGTTGGTGAGCGAAATATTTGATGGATTAAGCATTATCTCAAAATTCTTTTTCAGAAGGCGTATTTATAATATTAAAGTAACTACTAAAGAATTCAATAAATTGTACAAGCTTGCTGATATAATAATGATTAATATAATATTTTTCGCCAACTCATTCATCATACATACATGTTTACTGTTAACACAGTATTTGTGTTAACAGTAGATATGTACGTATGAATATGTATGAATTGAGCTGTTTAAAATATTAACTCTTAAATTTTCGTCCACCTACACAAATATTTGACCTGAATAATTTTAAGTCCCAGCAGACTATGCAGTAGAAAGAGAATTTTACGTCTGAAACGTTTCACCCTACCTATTTGCGGCTCGCAAATATAGTGCACGAGAAAACGTATAACTGTCAAGTAAACCGCGCGACCCACTCGTGTGAGACACCTTAGCGTAATTTAGTGACGTCACAGGCTAGTGTGGGGAGGCCTTTATTGATGTGCATTGCAGACTTGGCGTAATGAAGTTGCAAGTATACTGCAAGCTATATGCTATGCAAAATAGTTTGAATAAAATATCGTATTTCACGGAGCTCCTATACGATGTAATCGGCTCAGTTTTCCCGACGAATTCTGTGTTCTGCAGACTTAAGTCGAGATTTCGGAAAATCCTGGCTTCGTTTTCGTGAAAATGTGTCTGGTAGGTATTATAATAACTTTGTGCCGAGTTTCAGGCGGAGATGTTACGTGTCGGGCAAGTTTGTTTCTTTGATAGTTTCTGGATAAAAATAGTCATTTAAAAACGATTAGAAGTTTATACCCCATTTTCTCGTGACATTTTTAAAGACGTAAATCCTTGTTGTTACCTACAGAATTACCAATAACTCAGACTATAAACTAATACAGAAAACAATTTAAACACAGTAATTGTAGAGATCCATGTCCATCATTAAGCTAAGAAAAAGAAGATGAATCAGATTAAGAAGGTTTCGAAGACAATTTTTGAAACACTATGAAAGTATTCAGAACTAAGTATTCATTCTATTTCAATAAATCTGAATAAACCTAATGCCACATCAATCGTTCGCAAAAATAAACAGATTACAGCTTGCTGTACGTGTCGCTAACAAAATTGAATCCGTCATGATTGACATGAGAAAAAAAATATATCGCTGTGTCGTAATTAAGATTGATACCATCGGAGTAAGCAGAGGTAAGATATCAGGTTAGACCTATCCCAGGCAAAAGGTAGGCGATTAAAATAAGTGGTTTTTTGTGTCGATCAAGTGTTATATTTTCAGGTTAGAGAAGAAATTATATGTTAAGATATAGATATTTTAACGCAAATTATTTACGTTTACTTAAATTTTTCAATTATTATTTTTTTCAAGTACAAAGTTGTCTCCGTTGTAAAGTCGTTAATAATGTGAACTACTTTGTGGGTTGTCAAAAAACTGCTTCCTTTATTTCTGCGAATTTTAAGTTAAAATTCACGGTGGAATATTTTTTTGTGAAATCTCTAACCTAAATTGAGTGAATTTATTAAACAGGGAAAATTTTGAAACATCGACAATAATTTTATCACGTTCAAAACTCGAACTTTACCCGACTCGTATTTGATACCGACACATACGTAACAGCTTCCATCCCATATTTTTATGATGGCAACACATTTCCCTAATGCATTTGATACGAACAGGTATTGTCAATTATGTCATATAGAATCGGGTTGTTTCGTATCAAAATGTTTTTGTTCATATTTATTACTCCGCTCCTTTATGAAAAGGATTTATGTCCCTTTTATTATTATTAATAATATGAGATTGTGGGAGCCTCCGACGATGAATATATTGTAATATAAAGGTTATTGTTAGATATATGAGACGTTACACTTGATTATGTTAGGAAGGAGGACAAAGAGGAATTGTTCGGAGGAAGCTTCTCATTTTAGGAATTGAATTGGAATAGGTACTTGTTAGTTATGAAGAACGCTTATTTTTTTTATATTTTGCTATGTTTTGAATTCCTTATTCTGTGATTTGTCAGATAAAACATTAAATAAAATCCTGTGTTTACCATGTATCTCATTTCTTCCGTAAAATTTAACCAATTAACGATAACTCAAAAATAAATACAGACTAAACTCAATAAACTACTTTTCTTTCCAGTACAGGCCACGACACCACCACGATTATATGTGTCAATAAATCTCTTTTCTTTCTTTCTTCTTTCATTATCACCTGACACATTAGCTACTAAACAGATTGATCACCACACTGATTTATCAATCGTTTTTTTATCATCTTCAGCCTTTTCCCAACGATAAACATACATTTGCGGACATGGTGGGCATCCCCGCCTTATGTACGCGTAAGCGTAAGCGTTTTTCCAAGACTCTAATTTTGCGCACAACTAAGGAGTGTTTCCTGCCAGAATCTGTATTTCTTAATAACGACGACCTTGAAGTCTTTAAGCCATGAATGAATAGGTTACTTCTAGACAAGCGCGCTTCACCGTTAACCACATCATCGCTTACCATGAAGCAAGATAGTGGTCACACGCGAACCTATCGCTAATATAAAAGAAAAAATATGTCGTGGTCGGCTTTCAGTCCATACAAATGTAGCTAAATTTTTATTATTATTCATGTTAATTAATCGATTCCCCTAAAAAAGTAAACGACTCAGATACTTATTTGATTTTCACAATCTCCATTTATAATACTAAACTCGTTTTAACGTTACACTTAAAAGAACCGTTTCATTAAAGAAATATTTTTAATTTGAGTTCAAAAGAAACACACTCGAACTTCAGAGCTTTGGGGATAAAAGTTTTAATCTCTGAAAAGAGTTCAGATCTGAACCGTTTTACACACAACGGTATTACTCCGACAGGGAGATAAGAAAGATTTTATAGTCATTTTAGAATTTTAAATTATAGATTGTATTACAGATAGATAGATTCAAGAAATAGATTTTATTATTTTAGGCAGTCGCTCCATCTAAAATGCTGGTATTAAACGACTGGGTGCTGACGCTAAAACAGTTTTGAAAAATCAATCAAGATACGAGTATTAAAGCAGTAGATTAATTTTAATAACTATAATTGTAAATTATAATACCCTGGGAACTTAATCTGAGGTTGCAGTGAAAAAAACGCTAAGATAATGTTTCAACGATAGCGAAAAGAAGATTTTACTTCACTTGTTTATCTGAGGGATCGGTAAACCTAAAATCTTGCGGGTTGAAATTGTTACACGTCGAAAAACATGATCACAATTGGCATTCTCTTGTGTCCTTGGCTTTGAAAGGTGAGAGGAAAAACACAAAAAAAAAATAATACACTTTACCTCACACACTATCATATAAGAATACCCTCAGTCCCTAAAGAAATCTCCAAATATAAGAGTATTCTCTTTTCGACAGAAATAACATGAGACTCTATTTGAGGATCAGCCAGTCTCGAGGCCCTGTGACGTCACCACTCGTTTCTAAATACCATGGACGACGTCACGGCCTGTCCGAACTCGTTCGCTATAAATAAGCCGCGTCCGACTTCATCTGATGAATCTTTAAAGGACAGATGAAGTCTGAACGGACTTTGGAACTTTGTTTCCGATTAATTTTCTTTGTAATTTGTTACGGATTTGTTTAATTCTTCCGTCGTCTTCGAAATGGTTCTATTTGTCATTCCTCCAATCTCAGATTGTATTGATAATATTCAATTAACGTAGTAGAAAGTTACTCTAGTTTTAGGCATCATTTATACGGCCGTCTGCAAGTTTTATTATAAAAAAATGTTTTTTTTTTGTGAAAATTGCTCATCCAAAACTCTATTCTTAAAAAAAAAACTAAATCATTTACCTCTAGTATTATTACTATTTAAAGCGAATTTATTTAAATTTTTTAAGTTGACAAAATAAAATGACGTTTTTTTTAATATCAAAACGTCCCAGTTGATGGAATAAATTTACATGAAAAATTCTCGGCGCTGGATATATTTTAAAAGAGACTATAATAATTCTTACGAATAATGACTATTAATAATACTGACAAGTTTGATCAAGATTATATGAAAATGAAAAAGCTTCCATTCTTCAT
Source organism: Agrotis puta (assembly GCA_943136025.2). NCBI lineage: Eukaryota > Metazoa > Arthropoda > Insecta > Lepidoptera > Noctuidae > Agrotis > Agrotis puta. The sequence continues at coordinate 478,970 of OW964170.2, forward strand.
TTATCTACCTGATGTACGAGCTAGCGATGACCTCTATTGAGGCGAGTTAGCTCCGCGAATTTATGAACATAGCACTGAGCTAGCTCTTGTAAAAATAGACTGCTACAACAATAAACCAGAAAGGTTAGTCACCACTGCTTTTGTATAAGAGTGTTCTAACAAAACTACCAATAACAATTGTTTTCAAAGAGTTTCCAATAATAAATTAAGAGTACAAATATTAGTTCAAAAGCCATTGTGCTCTACGAGGCTTTAGAATCCAATCACAGAACCGACACAATGCCTGAACTCGAACGAAGCAATACAAAAAACTAAATCAAGCTACGTTTTGTAGTAGACGTACGAGAAACTGTACGTGCTACGCCATTTGTAACGCCTACGGAACTTGTAGCTGTGATCTGTGCTACGAGCTACGCCGCTACGTATTGGCTACGCTGCTACGCGCAGTCGGCATTGTAATCTGCCACGCTTGCTCCCAATAATCATAAATATGAATTCAAGTGCATGACAGCACTCAGTGCGTGCGTAATGAATCAACCTTACAGGACATTACAATTTATACTCAAAATGATGGGTTCATCCGGAAAACCGGCATTGTTTCACCATCACCGGACCGTGTCCGGGCCGTATGACCGCATTAGCAATGTAAATGAGAACAAGACGGATTCGTACATTTACATAGTTTGTTTAAAAGTCGAAACCGGCGAGCCGTGTATGAATGAACGCAAATGTGTTATTATTTGCGGTCGGCATTAATTTAATATTAATTCGTGATTATTTGCACCACTGTGGTGCAAACCGCACATCAAGTGAGACGCATCGTCGAATATGAAGTACAAAACATAGCCACAATAGTATTTCTGAAATTATTATTTTATATGTATACCCAAAAATAAGTGACTTAGTAATCAAACATTGTTTTTTTTGCTAGGTAAATTATAGCCTGCCAGGGTCACGGGACTCACGATTTACCGTGACCCCAGAACGTAAAGGGCTGTTGAAGGACACCGTGGATTTTAGTCAGTACGAGTCTGACAGTCCCTCCCGGTCTGCCCTCCGTGGGTGGACTCGTTTGATGATTTTACACCACGCTAAAAAAAACAAACAGGGTAAATTACAACAATAAAAAACGCCCGTGGCTATATAAGTGGTTGGCCGCGAATAAGCCCAGCTGGCCACTGGTAGAATACCTCTTTGTCCCAATTGTCTCATAAACTAACCTTTCTTTAACCATGTTGTCATCCACTTCCAGCCTAACATTGGGTGCACCCAGTAAGTTGATCGTCCTTGAAAAGGTTCAACACACACGTCATTCCTCCATTCCTCAATAAACCCCACAATTCTTTTGCAGTACGGCTCCGGTTGATCAGTGCAGGATCCAACAAGGGTTTCACTCCAATTTCCGTGTGTAATTGGCGGAGAAGCTTTGATGGCGAATCACTTCTCGACATAATTACACACGGCGAGAGAGGGCGCCACCGGCGTGACGGCTGTTAATCAGAGATGGACGGATCCGATGCGAATTCATTTTAGTGTTAATTAAAGGGTACCTATGTGATTTCAGAGGATCATTGTTATTTGCCTTTTTCTAAAGAGGTTTGGCAGAAACTACGATGGCACCTGCTACAATCCTTTCATATTAATTTCGACTTGTACGTTCACAAATTTTATTCTAAATCACTTTCTTTCAATTTACAACAATACTAAACACTTACATCTAACTTTGACTATTCTTGTTTGTCTGTCTAATTAAGAATTATTAACATTTTTTATGCTATTCCCAGCCTAATCACTCCTTATAGTTGATCAATAATTACTTCTGCGTCCACAAACGTTTTATTGTTAACTGTCATTTTGTCGCAATCGTCAGGAAACGTTGGCCGATGTTCAACGGAACCGAATTAACTTGTTTGTTAATTCGCCGACAAAGTGAGATAACAAAAGAATAATCAATTGTACTTCCGCGAGGATCGAGTGGAAACAGCCATTTTATGCCTTTTATCGATATTGGTAAGCAGAGAGACTGATTTAAATTGAAACGATGTATACCGTTAATTATGTTTCATGATACCGAGAAAATTAATGAATGAAAAACAAGGAATTTTATACATGTTGTGAGCCGTCTTTTTACTGAAACACACAAAAACAAACGTCAAAGTGTTAAAAAACATTTCACAGAATAATACTCAAAGCGTTACCACGCGCGCCACCTATTTCCTTTTAACGAATATTTCACATTCACAATATTCGGAAAATCCACGTGAAAATGGCGCACATAATAATTTTTAGATGGCTTTAATAACCACAAATCAATAGGTACACAATACAGCGTGCTACCACAAGCCCCAGCATATTATACCACAGCATGTATACGCGGGGGAACCGGCTCGTAATGAACAAATTGTCAGGGGCGACTGAGCGAACTGGGTCACCGTGCTGTGGCCGCTCATCGCACACTATTTGGCACTACCGCGGACATTTGACTTAGTGCCGTGATGCTGTCGTCGTACTAACTCCTCGTGATAATGGGGGCATTGTGCTTCAGCCGGGGCAGCTGGTAATAGAATTGCTATAGTGTGTTTTTCTAATAATTATTAAATGTGTGTGTGTTTGTTGTCGCTCAAAATTAATTATTTAGATAGATTCGAGAAAATGAATTTTCGAAAATTTAATGATTAAAGAATAGTAAAAGTAGAAGAAATAATAATGCAGTGTGTTAAAGACGCTTTGAATTATGAAATTAACATTGCCTTTTAATAAACAGTCACATAACAACTCAGGTCAGTAAGCTACTACGAATAACCAGCTTTTTTTATCGTGGTAAAATGATAATCAAATGAGTCCTCTCACCCAGGGCAGGGCGGGAGGGATTGTCAGACTTGACTGACTAAAATCCACGGTGTCCTTCAATAGCCCTTAACGTACCGGAGTCACGGTAATTTCTGAGTAACGCGACCACGAATAACCAGCTTAGTGATATTTTCAATATTACGCTTATTCAGTAGACTGCGGAAAATGTGTGTATTAAACTAAATAATATGTAGATTACTGAGTTAATTCCTACCAAAATGTTACTGCAACTTTACTGTTTGCGTACGTAGAATGCTCACGCTGATGCCGCTATAAATTCGACCATTATTTACATTACAATTGTAAACAAACAAATATAAAAAGGCCAACGAAATCAAAATACAACAATTTATCATTAAGTAATTATTTATACGTTTTCATTCATTTAATCAAAGCTGGTTGAGGCAAAAGAATTATTTGAATTAACTGTTTGTGTTTCAAACAATTTGCTTCCCGAAATAAAATACAGCTACCTTCTAAAAATAAATCTTTATAAGACAACATTTCTAATATCGTAATAATGAAATGTGTACGTGGAGTATTTTTCTCTGTGTAAATATTGTATACTAGCTTCCGCCCGCGACTCCGTCCGCGCGGATGTCGGTCTTCGCGTGGATGGTTTATTTCTCCATTTTGAATAACTCTGACAATGACATCTTATAAATATCTATTGGACCCAAATACGGCTAAGCCTATAATAATTAAGGAGATTCGCGGTTCTACAGAACGACGTCTATGAATAAAACTGAAAAATAAGATTTTTTTTCTACGTATTTTTTCAGGATAATAAGTATCCTATTTTATGCCCAGGATAATAAGGTATAATTATACCAAGTTTCATCGAAATCGAACCGTTAGTTTTCACGTGATGCCTGCATATACAGACAGACAGACAGACAGACAGACAGACGGACAAAAAATTTTTTAATCACATGTTTGGGTTTGGTATCGATCCAGCAACACGCCCCGCTATTTATTTTTTCAATATTTTCAATGTACAGAATTGACCCTTCTACAGATTTATTATATGTATATAGATTAACCGTGATATAGGCCGTAAGTACAGTTTCAATTTTTATAATAATATTAAGTACATTTGTTGTCAACGACTGTAATTCTGTTCGTCAATAAATCATGAAATATTAACAATTCGAAAGTATTACTAATTAACGAGGGCTGTCGGTTTCACCGAAACTTGTTCATAATCAATGTTTCGGACATGGAACTGCTGTGAAGCCATTTTAATATCGTTTTTATAATGGACCGCGTCGATTCCTACGACTGATAACGATAAGCGTTTGTAGGGTTTTGTAGGTTATTCGTTTTATCAGTATATGATACTGGTTGTCAGGGAATATTATTTGTTTTAAAATAATTCTTTTCGATATCGATTGTTACTGTAAACTATGAAAATAATGTTGCAGCCAATTGTTTTTAAATTACTTTATACGAGTATATCATGAGACGAACCTTATTACTATGATCATAGGTGTCACTGAATTCAATTCATGATTATTCGTTTATCAAAACTGAACCCACTCCATGGGGTTCATACTATTGCAGTAGAGCCGCGGTCCCAGTCAGGGGTCGCGCGACAATTCCTTCAAACGACAGAAAAACTCGATAAGTGGATAAAAATTCGCGAACAGAATAAATATCAGCGAATACTTTTTGCTCCGTCCTCGATCGTTATTTATTATTTATGGAAATAGACCTGGAAACTCCATCGGGGGAAGGTCGTCATATTTTTCTTAAAAAAAAGTAATGTCCCTCGGTGCGGCGCGCGTTTGTCATGCAAATTTATGCGATCCGTTTTAGCTTTCGTTTTTAAACCGATAGCGATTTCTAGACGGAATATTCAATCGGATTGTGAATAAAAAAATGATTTCTGTACATTAACGGTCGGGGTTATATTTGGTGGTCACGAAAGATGTCGGCGGGTCGTAAACTCGTAAATTAAAGTCAAAAGCATTAAGTATACCTTCGATAGGCGGGACAAGGTGAACATCATAACGTCATCTACTTTAAAGAGACAGGTTATAGTTTCTGGTGGTGGTAACATGTTCACTTAGCAGTAGTGTAGGTAGTGGACACATCAATAACGACAATTTTGTTGACCTGAAAGCAATTAAAATTCTAATTTTACGGTTGGGATAAGGTTATATGTGTGATAATAAGGTTTATTATGGAAGTAGGTATTTTCTTGAAAAAAGTCAATAGTACCTATCTTAAATATCACTGAGACACTGGAATCACAAAATTTCAATAAATTGTTGTAATTAAAATTTGAAATTGGAATGTTTTGAATTGTGAGCATTCAAGCTTGTTTGTGTTTTCACTAAATAAATAAATGACGTTTATTTTGATAACCACTTTGATTAAAGTTTCACTGTTTATTGTTGCTTGTGTCAGCGGCGCCGGTTCGATTGTCATACGTTGCTGTGACGTGTTACATGTAGATCACATTGTTGGGGGCGGGAGGAGGGCGTGACGGTCCTGAGTGGACTTGTGAGTGTTGTCTTGTTGATTAACTACTGTTTGTTGAAGTGGCCACTGGAACTAATTTTTTGTTAGTGACACATGGTTCTTATCTTTTGTCAGTAAAGTTTAGTAACTAATACTTGTCAGTACAACACAAAGAGGCGTTCCTATTTATTAAGGGCCAAGTCCACGTTGTCTACTTATGAGAAGCTTTAATCTGGACTGTAAGCATTGTGTAACATGTTGGAAGTAATTATAGCACAAATAATTTCATTATGAGCACAAAATAAAATGAAAAACTTTTTAATAATAAGATGATTCCATTCCTAGATTAACCTAGTTAAATAACTAAAGTACTTACGCAAATAGAATTTGGAGCAGTAACATAAAAATTAACAATTAACACTGAAATTTTGTAAAACACGTAGCAACGAACAAGCAGGCTGGAGCCCCGCGCCGCATGTGCCCCGCGCCGTGTGCCCCTGCCACTGCCGTCCAACTAATGTATGTAATTTACATTTGCATAAACCAATTTTAATGTTAGCCAAACATCACGACCCGTATGTCGGGGACTAGTAAAATAAGTCCCTCTCAGGATGCCAGAAACTAGGAATTTGGCAAATTCAGAGAATTCCGAGCAACTTGTAACTTTGTCCTTTGATTTGAAGTTTTCGTGAATTTAATCAAAGTAACTTTATCTATTTCAGCATGAACGGTTTGTTTCGAGTTGGTGTCCCGTAAACATAACTTGATTATAATTAAGTTTAGTTTAAGGTCAACAATGACTTGCATGTTCCGGCTTTGTTTAATCGTTCCGGTATTTTGCCAAATTATGTACAGGTAAACTAATTACTCTAATCGAGAAGCAAAACATTATGAAAAACATGTAGATAAGCTTTACAAAAAAAATCTTACTAATTCAAATCAGCGAACAGATGTATAAACAAGCGTTTTCAAAGGAAACAATGAACTGCAAAACACAATAACCACTCAATAGAATTTTGAAAGAAAGAAAAAACGTTTATTGACACACGCCACAAGTGCACACAGTCACAATTTCATCTCGAAACATTCTACCTTCAACAATGAACTCAAACTCGCAACTTGCACCATATGAGGGGCATGCCTCCACCACGCAGCCTCTTCATTAGAGCAAGTTGCTCAAAGCGTGTCACCTAGAAGGTTAACTGCCATACATCACTAGCAAGAAGGGACTCTAGTCGTAGAGTAGGCCCGCTTGCTGAATTCTGGGCCACACCTACTCACACAGACGAGGCTTGTGTCTCAGCAGAGGATACATAATGATGATTAGTTGAAATCGGAAAATACAAAGCCTTTACACGAATTCTGAAACTACTTATTTTATGGTAATGTTGTATACGTGGGTCATCCACACCCCCCACTGCTCTGCTACCCCTGCGGGGCTCACCCGCGACCCTTCCTAATGCGAAAATGAATGATGACCCGCTGTAATAGCTCTCGTTATTAAATCATTGCCGACTGTTTGCTTTGCGTACACTTCTTTTTTATTGAAGTTTAATAAATGTACGTGTGATGTGTGCTTGTTTGGTTTCAAATTAAAATTTAATTCGCTGCAATGCTGCAATTGTTTTGGTGCTCACAACGTAATCCGTTGTTTGTTGGGCGCTGTTAGTAAAGATTTAAGAAAGAGCTTTGTCTGTATTAACAAGAGACACTGTATAGATTTACAAAATATTGGTTACTTTATCTTCCACAAATCTTTGATTATACCAAGCCCTTTTTAGCCTAAAAAGAAAAAAGTAAATATCAGTAAATCCCCTTCAATAATCCGTTTGTAAAAACTACAAAAGACCAGAAATTATCAAAGGACACAACGAGTATTATAACTACTAAACTCTTTCATCGCCTAATGGCTTATAATCCGCAGGCATTAAAACGTATGAATGGTACTGAAAAGCTTGTTCCTTTCACTCACTATTCTATCCAAGGATTACGAACTCGTAGAAGTGATATTTTCTATTAGGACCCGTTTACATTAGTAGAGTACACTGGCTTACTTCGCCGGTGTAAGCGTAAGCGCAGCGTCAGTTACTTAAATAGAGGATAGTTTACAAATATTCGTGTGCAACTCGACTCGCCCACTTTGCTCTGCTTCAGTAATAGCCGGAGTGCTCACTGTGTTACTGCAACACACCACTTAACCGAAGTACAGTGAGCGCTTGCAACTAAAGTGTAATATTTATATTACAACACTGTGTACTAATTAGTAAAGTGCTCTTCTTCGCCAATTTGGTAAACGTAAAGTATTATGCTATTGTAATACAAAAAGCGGTATCTGGAAAAAAAAAACACTTTTTCTGTACCTATATTGAATGTTATAATTTAGAAGTTACACATATTGAATGTTAAAATTTAGAAGTTAAATTTTTGTTTTGCAAGAAATAGATGAATTTTCTCAGATTTCCAGATATCTCGAAACATCTTGATTTCGGAACTTCTAATACAGCTAACATATTCTCTTAACATTGTGCTTAAAAGTAAGCCCATTTCAATTAATTCTCATGAAGCCATTTTACTCTCCTACGGACCCATCACAGTGAACACTGAACGCGGCTTCAAATACAGAATGATCTCGTGACTAGCTTTGTAATATTACTAGCACTTTTATTATCCTGAAAAGACAAAGTGTTTGTAACCCAAGTTTTTCGTTTGTTTGTCCTTTGTTTGTTTGACTTTGAGTCATAACAAAAATGTTTTAAAATTTTATATGTTTTCAAATTCAGTTATACTCGTATTTAGTTCAGATTGAAAAATAATATGAAGTAATAAATAAATACATCACTTATGACATTGATTAACTACCACATGAGTCATGAGGATGTCAAATAAAGTTATAATAAATAACCGGCGATATGTATGAAGCAAGCAGTGGCTCCCCGCGGGACTTAAAGGGCAGCTCCTCATAACATAGCATTCCGATAGCGACACCTGAAATGGGCCCGTGGCGAGTGTGTTTATGGCTTCACTTTTACTATTATCTATACAAATAATAAAATCGTAGAACTGGCATTGAATATTTTTTCTTTTTGTATTTTTTTGAGATAAAGGTTTCGTTTTTTTTTATGTTTGTGTTTTGAGTTAGCTCATAAACTACCTACTGAAAAATTGTCGATCAAATTTTCCGCGAATATTCCTAAAAATATGCTTCTGTTAATGCACTATGTACTAATACGCTATTTCTTTTGGTCGATAAGCAATTTTGAATTGGTTGAATAGCGATGTTATAATATGACGATTTTCAGTCATTGTTGACATTTCTATAAGAACGGCAACGGCAATTTTAAGGCAACTGTCAGTGAACCAAACAGTCGAAGACATTCGCCGCCCGACCGCCGCCGCGTACGGACGTCTCCTCGTGTGTGCTCCGTGCCAGTGCTGTGTTCTCCGCTGCGATTTCGTCGTGTCCTGCTGCGACGTGTCAAGAGAGTAGTCAAGACTACTCGAGTAAAAATTGTCCTTTTCAGGACAATTCTTACTCATCTTATTTCCCTTACGTCCCGCGTGTGTTTTTGCCCCTTCAGGGAAAATCCACAGTTTCGTGGTTCTTGGTGGAAACCTTACGGTGTCAACGAAGCCAAGAGGGTGGTGCCCCAATCCATCCCGCCGAACCCCTTCAGGGCGAGGTTAATTTATTGGAGTCGGGAGCTAGGACCTTGGCCTTGGGGGGACTCCTAGTCAAGCCTAGTCTCTGGTTTCGTTCACAGCTACACACCTGGTGTCGGTTGGGTGTGTCTACCCCTTCGCACCAGACCCAAATAGGGCCCTGTTGCACATTAAGATTGGCAACAGGTTTACAAGCTTAGGGCACACCTTAGGTACTCACCTCCCTGCCATACACAAACCCTCGGCAGGGAGGCTACTCACCCCCGGGCCCACCCACCCGGGGAGTTAGGTTGTTAGGGTTAGGTTTTGCATCCCGAGAGCTTCACTCTCATGTCGGCCGCTTTAAGCTGACCTTGATAATGGAGGAACTACAAGACCTCCTCTTCAATTTCCTGTCCCTCATCGTCAACGACCCGGCGTTAGACGGTAAATACAAAGACGGTTTTGCTGTTTTACAGCAAAAACGTAATAACTTACGTAGCAGTCCCCTCTCTCCCCCGCTCGCCTCTAATGGCATTCCATCAAAATCGGCTCCTTTGTCTGTAAAGACAAAGGAAACCGCCGACCGCGTCCCAGAAAAAGCCGCCATCAAAGCGGCTCCCGCCCTCAACCCCGCCGTCCCTAATCCACCCATTGTTCCTCAAACAATGGGTTCCCAGAAATCGGTTCCCGTCCCCAAGCCCAAGCCCATTGTTCCTCAAACAATGGGCTCTACGAAAGTGCACTCTGCACCTGCACCCGAAGAAATGGACACATCTGTGCCCATTTCAGATCCCGAGCACTCTAGTGACTCAGCATCCTCCTCAGATGAGGATTTCCAAGTCGTGATAGGTAAACGCAAACAGGGGAAACATTCTCAAGCCAGTAAGGCTAAGAAACCCCTCGCGGCCCCACCTACCCCCTCTCCTCCGACCTCTCGTCCAAATTCCCCCACCCCTTCAGCGGCCCCCGCCAGCCGCCCCTCCAGCCCTATGGCAATCCCTCCCGCGGCTTCTACTAAGAAGCCTAGGCCCCCACCCCCGATTTTCATCCAAGAAAAGTCCAAATGGACTGAGATTTCAAAACTGTGTGCGGATCGAAAGATCCAGTACACCAAGGCTACAAATACCCAGCAGGGTATCAAAGTCATACTCCCTACGTCTTCGGACTACAGGGAACTCTCCCGTCTTCTTCGTGGAAGGAACGTAGCCTTCCACACGTACTCCCTCCCTGAGGAGAAGCCCACCCGTGTGGTGATAAGGCGGATCCCCAAAGAGATTTCTACCCAGGACGTCCTAGACGACCTCCTTGCCCAAAACGTCCCCACCTCTGCCGTCCACCGCCTTCACAAGGCGAGGGGTGGCGATCTCTACGACATGGTGTTGGTAATTTGCGACCCTGTCGAGTCCGGTCCCCATCCCATTTTCAAAATTAAGTCCGTGTGCTCCCTGACGGGCATTTCAATTGAAAAGCCCTACAAAGCGCACACAGTAGGACAGTGTCACCGCTGTCAACTATACGGCCACAGTCAGGCCCATTGCTATGCACCACCCAGGTGCGTCAAATGTCTAGGCGGCCACAGCACGGCTGATTGTCCCCGTCCTAAAGATAAGTCCCAGTGTACCGAACCTCCTAGCTGCGTTTTATGCGGCCAAGTAGGACACCCGGCTAACTACCGCGGTTGCCCCAAAGCCCCCAAATCCGCTTCTCCCAAACTGGCAAAGCGCGCTGCCGCCCGCCAACAGAGGGAATCCCCATCTGTGAAGATTCCTTCCTCACAGATTCCCGAGAGGCTTAGCCCTCAGCGACCCTCTCCTTGGAACTCACTGAACCATCAAAAGGCCTTCCCAGCCTTAGGCTCAGCGTCCCCGAAATCCACCCCGGGGCTACTCGAAGCCCCCGCTCCCAAACCCGCGGCTCCCGTGACTGCCCCTGCACCTTCGCGTAAGGTCGCTCCGGTAGCCCCGCCAACTATCCCTCCCCCAGTACCCTCCGGCTCCGTGGCCGACGTAGATCCCGATGACATGTATGTCATAATCAATGCCTTTAAAACGGTCCGCAACCACCAAGAGTTTTTGAGATCTAAGGCTAGTCAATTGGCAGCCCAACTCAGGGCTTCCAATGGCAGTCCTGAGGAATACTCAAAAATCTTTAAAGCCCACCCCGGAGTGGGTGACGCCCTCTTAGCCCTCCACCTCGTTTAGTTAGTCCAATGGCTACTAAAAATAAGAATGTCCTTAAACCACGATCCCTTAAATTAGGCTTTTTCAATGCCAACGGCATTAGAGGTCAGCGTGATGAAATCGCTACCTTCCTCCGCGACAACCAGATAGACATCCTTCTCGTTCAGGAGACTTTCCTAAAACCGCACCACCGTGACCCTAAAATTGCCAACTATCAATTAGTTCGCAACGACAGGTCACGCTGTCACAAGGGCGGTACGCTCATCTACTTCAAAAGGACCCTGCATTGCATCCCTCTAATCCCTCCTCCCCTCGAGTCTCTTCTCGAGGTTTCAGTCTGTCGGTTAGGCATGACCGGCCACCAACCGATCACCATCATATCCGCCTATCTTCCCCCTGCCCTCGGCGCAGAGGATCACAATTTACTCACCAAAGACCTTACAGCCCTCTTCGGCCTGAGCGACTCCGTCATCATGGCGGGCGACCTCAACGCCAAACATCCCGCTTGGAATAGCACTACTACCACCCCTAGAGGGAAGGTAGTGTTCAATCTAAGCGCCTCACTAAACTTTGACCCCATCGCTCCTCTTGAGCACACCCACTATCCCGGTGATCCCAACCACCGTCCCGACGTGCTTGACATAGCGCTTCTCAAGAATGTCAACCTCAAGTTGCATTCTATTGAGACGCTACACGAGCTAGACTCTGACCACCGTCCAGTGCTCCTGCACTTAGTCCCTCGCTCGGGTCCCTCCGACCCCAGCCAGCCTCCTCCAACCAAAGTGATAACTGACTGGAAGAAAGTAAGCGATAAGCTGAAATCAACCTCGTCACCTCTCTTGGACTCTATCCCCGACCACATAGTCTCCGTCGCGGACACGACGGCCGCGATCAACTCGTTTACAGAACACGTGCAATCCGTACTGACGGATTGCTCACGTGAAGTCCCAGAGATGAACGATCATCGCTGGAAACTTCCCGATGACGTACGTGAACTGATAACCGAGAAGAACGCTGCCATCCGTGCCTACAGCAACTTTCCATGCGACTCGAACAAGGCTCACATGCGCAATTTACAGCGTGCTGTAAAGAAACGCATCGCTGAGCTTCGCTCGAACCGCTGGAATGAGATGCTGAGCGATCTCGAGCCCACCCATTTAGCCTTCTGGCAGCTGCAACGAAAGTTGCGTGCCACCGAAGAGGCCACTACGCCTCCCCTCAACCGTCCCGATAAGAGCGTCGCCTTTGACGACTCTGAGAAAGCCGAATGCCTGGCCGACAGTCTGGAATCCCAGTGCTCTCCCAGCACCCAACCGGTAGATAAAAGTCACCTCCTCAAGGTCGACTCTGAAGTCCAACGTAGGACCTCCCTCCCTCCCGTAGAAGACCCTGATGATCCTCTGCCTCCAGTCACTCCAGACGAAGTGCAGGACATCATAAAACGTCTCCGACCCCGGAAAGCTCCCGGGTCGGACGGTATCAATAATAAGGTATTTAAAATCCTCCCCGCCCAGCTCGTTATGTTAATGACCGCCATCTTCAATGGCGCTCTGACCAACAACATCTTTCCCCAGGCATGGAAAGAGGCCACTGTTATCGGTATCCCTAAGCCAGGCAAGCCCAAGTCTGAGCCCACGAGTTACCGTCCCATCAGTCTCCTGAACGTTCTCGGCAAAATCTACGAGAGACTTATTTATAAGCGACTCAGAGATTTTGCCGATGCCAAGTGCCTCATTCCTCACGAGCAATACGGCTTCAGGACCGGTCACTCGTGCATCCATCAAGTCCACCGTATAGTCGAGCACATTAGCGCTGGGTTCCAACGCGGTGCAATGACTGGCGGTCTATTCTTCGACATAGCGAAGGCCTTCGACAAGGTCTGGCACAATGGCTTATTATATAAGCTCTACCAAATGGGTGTGCCAGACCGTCTCGTGCTCATCTTACGAGACTTTTTGTCTGATCGCACATTCCGCTATCGCATCGGGAATGCCCTCTCCTCCCCTCACCCTATCCGAGCCGGTGTCCCTCAAGGCTCAGTCCTCTCGCCCCTCCTATTCACGCTGTTCACTAGCGATATTCCCAAGAGCAAAAAGGCTCAGTTAGCTCTCTTCGCGGACGACACGGCCATATATTACACTGGTCAAAGTCCAACCGCTATAGCCCAAACCCTCCAATCCGCAGCCAACGCCCTCGGCGACTGGTTTAGGAAATGGAGAATTGAGGTTAACCCTGATAAAAGTCAGGCGGTCCTCTTTAGGTCGCCGCTCAAAAGACTTCCCCTCCGCCCCCTCAGTCCGATAACCATGTACGGTAAGCCTATCCCTTGGGAGAAGCAAGCCAAGTACTTAGGCGTTATCCTCGACAGTAATCTGTCCTTCCGCGCCCACATAAAAGCAGCCCGTAATCGGGCTGCCTTTGCCGTAAGCAGGCTCCACTTCATGATTACAGCGAGAAGCAAATTATCGCTTAAATGCAAAATTCGCCTCTATACCGCTGTAATCCGCCCCATCATGACATATGCCGGTGTCATATTCGCGCACTCCAATCCCCGCCACCTTTATAATAATATAATAATAATAATAATAATCATTTATTTCAGATTTTTACATCCATATCGTTGTTAGTAGCACAGAAATACATTAAATTAGGGTTATAAAATGCAGGTCCTTCAAAACCGTTATCTTAGGAAAGTCACGGGAGCCCCGTTCTATGTCCGCAACGATAGCCTCCACCTCGACCTTAAAATCCCCACCATTCTCCAATTCATGAAACGCCTTTCCAAGCGTTTCTTTGACTCTGCCATCAGGCACCCCAATCCCCTAGTCGCAGCGGCCGCTCGATACGAACCGTCTCGTATCAGCAAAATTCGCCGACCAAGGCATACTCTTGTCACCCCCGACGACCCCATCACTCTCCTCCAGGAGAGCAGTAGGGAAACTAGCACGCTCAGAAAACATAAGCGTAAACCGATCCCGTCATTCCGTCCTCGCCGCCGAGGACGACCGTCGCGACGTCCGAATCAATGCCCTCCCCGTCCCTCGCAAGAGCCAGCCCGCGATGCTGAGCCGTAGAGTCTTAAAAATCAGTCCCTAAATAATGAACCATTGTGATCCAGCCTGTCCCTTGCTGTCCTCTCTCAGTGACGCCCTAAGCCGAGGTCCGAACCCCACAGGGGGTGCCCTTAGCGTGCGGTCACTTAGTTTGTAGTTTTTATTTAGTTTGTAAGCTCTGGCTGGAGGCCTTAAAGTAATTTAAGGCATCTCTACAGAAAAGTCCGGTTAAGCAGCTCACAACCTCTTCTAGGTTGACCTGCGAGATGCCATACACAAAAAAAAAAAAAAAAAAGAACCAAACAGTCGAATTACTAACGCAGCTGGTACAAAAGATACGGGACCCAGGATCAAATCTTGGATTTTTCTTTTTCATTTTTTTGTGTTTCTTTTTTTTGTTTTCATTTAACCTAAGAGTTTCAAATAATTTAAATATTTTTTTACCCGACTGCGCCAGAAGGAGGGTTATGCTTTTTATGCATACTTTTATTTCAATGTTATTTGCAATTTTATTTGTTTACTAATATTTTTCAATAGTTTTCTAGGATATATCAAGGCTGATTTAAATTGTAGGTAGGTAGGTTGGATATTTTTTTAAACTGTAATTGTTTCGAGATGTAGGAATGGTAATGATTCAAAAACAATCAAATCTTTCTGTTATTTTGTGTTTATGTACGTTTTAAATTGGTGATCAAACCAGTGCATAGATTCTGCTTTAAACAACAACAAGTTTTATACATCGATTCAAATAATAAGGTATTTTTTAATTATCACGCGGTCTGCAAAAGGGGGAAGAGCAGTGCTATCATACGTTCCATTTCGTTAACCATCGCTCAAACAAGGACGTCCTATGCAAACTATTACATTAATTTATAGATATAATATTATATCTATAAATTAATGTTTTTTATTTTTTTATTTTTGGATGGCACGGTTAGCGCATTAGCTGAGCGATTGGACTGCTGCGCTGAGTGTCGCGGGTTCGATTCTCGCACGGAACAAATATTTGTATGATCTACAAGTAATTGTTCCGGGTCTGGGCGTGTAAGTGAGTTTTTTTATATTTGTAAACGCACCCACGACACAGGAGTAACTCCTAGTGAGGGGCAACGTTTTTTTTTTTAAATAAAATAAATAATATTATAAATGCGAGTATGTTTATTTTTTACCTTTTCACGCTCAAACTACCTACTGAACCAAGCGTCCTGAAATTTTGCATGTAAGTTATCAGGAGTACAGACACAGACATAGGGTATATTTAAGCCCGAAACACAGAAGAGAGCTGTTGCCCAGAAAAACAACAGTAACTTTCATTTTCCCGATGGCGCTTCCTACACGATCCGATTTATTTCTCAAATTCTAAATTAACACAAGTGAAGCCACGGGCAAAAACAAGTCTTTCATAAATCTTTAGAAATCATTAACGGTCAGAGGTTCAGTTGTTCGTAGTTCTTGATTTTATTGATTTGGAGATCTCTTCTATCTTATCTTCTTTTCTATATTCCGTGTTCTATTAGTAGTTCCGTGAGTGTCAAAATCAGAGATCATTATGTTGGTTCTCTAATAGAGCTCTGTGCTGTCGTGTCGTATTACCGTGAATGAGAGTGATCCGGGGTCGGGGAAATGTCTATAAGGTTACCGTGGCAATGGAACACAAAGAGAAATTAAAAGAAGAGAGTTGTTTTAGTCCCTCAAGGTTAAAAAATAAGCCTAAAGTTGCAACAACAATAGTAGATTGTAGATTTTTTATAAATTCCCTTAAAGTTTGTCAGCTACCCCAATGAAGCCAGACAGCCTGTCGGTAAAACAACAGTAATTAAGCAAGTGTTTATATCATCCACGTTTTTTTAAACATTGCCCCACACTAGGAATTTGCCCTGTGTCGTGGGTGCGTTTACAAACATATAAATTCACATACACAAACGCCCAGATCCGAAACAACTACTTGTAGATCATACAACTATTTGCTCCGTGCGGGAGTCGAACCCGCGACACCCAGCGCAGCAGTCCAATCGCTCAACCACTGCGCTAACCGTGCCGTGCCGTATGCATACATTCCATTTACGTGCACCCGAACAACTTCTTGCCCTCTGATAACATAATTAAATAAACGGTAATCGCCCGCCACTCATAATAAACAACTCCGCAAAAAATATGAAAAGACAAATAGAGGAAAAACATTCACAAGACGATGAGCAATTTACTGTAATGACTTATAAGAGGGAAGCTGCCGTGACCCCTTCTCGCCGCCATGACATAAGGACGGAATAACGCGCGGATGAGGAAAAATAACTGGCACATATTTCATACGGTGCTGTGATAATAAACTAGCTTTTGTGCTCTCAAGGTAAAGCCGTTTATGTTGGGGGAGGTATGCCAGAATGTTTGTTACATGGACCCGTGAGATCCACTTTCATTTTCCAATGGACTACGATAGTTAATAAAATGCGTTTGAGTCTGTTGCCAATTTATCATTATGATCCTATTTCTCAAAGATTTATTTATGTCATTAGGTTCAGCGGCTAAAGATATCGGTACTTATTATGTACAAGAAATTTCTGCATTTGAGGATTTAAGGCTCACAATTAGGCACTTCATACACACCGCGACGCAAGTCTCCGATACTTTACGACTTTGACGAATGCCTGTGTACGAACCTCTATGGATTTGTATTGTGATAGTCGCCTGGATATCAAAGTCGTAAGGTATCGGAGACTAGCGTCCCGTTGTGTATGAAGGGGCTTATAGTTAATTAAAAATCGATTTAAAAATCGGGCTATAGGTACTACGGAAAATAAATAAAGAATGGTAACGACATCGTAAAAATATTAAAAATAAATACTGACACGTGATAGGAAGACGGAAAGAAGCCATAAAAGCTGTTAAAAAATTAATCACGTTACTCTAGACGAGTGAAAATATATGCTGCATCCATATTTACCAACGAGAGGGTCCCGTTTTGCACGCCTCGCATTGATTTACCTTTCAAAGCAGCGCAAGGAAAAACGCTGTCATGATATCAATTTTCATTACGTTAAAATGATACCACTGTACGCTCTCGATAATTATTGTATTGTTGTTCCGTATTGAAAAGCCAATGTCGTTTACACAACGGCAATGCAGCTACTGAAAAACCATCTTAGACATGCGACATCTAACGATCTTAGCCCGCGGTAATAAGGACCAGTTTCGTTTGTTACGACCGCCGGCGGTATGTATGTAAATGCTTAAAGCACAATAAAGGTAGCGTGACCGCGCATATATTAAAATACAAATACCAACATTTTACCGACACAGCTGGTCGCTACAGTCGCCAATTTATTGATACGACGTGATTAACATCGGAAAGATATCGTTCGCATTGTTATTACCTATTTAGCGGTCATTACATTCAATGGGATCAGCTTCTGTTTGGAGAGCTTCAGGCGATTTCCTAACACAGTTATTTATGAATGAACTCGATATTTTCATGGATAGGTTGTTTATGACAACAAGTGGTGGTCTGGGAAACATTGGCTCGTTGGCTTCTTTTTTGCGCTAGTGTTTTCCCTATCTGTTGCCTAGGGTCCAGTTATGATAAACTTTTCGCATTACGTTGTGTGTAGCTTAATAAATGGTTGCGTATTATGGAGTGAACGACACTTTTGTTAGGCCTCTGTGAAACCACATTTGTGTATTTCTTCCATGGTTGCTACAAACTGTATGATCCTGAAAACTTTTTTAACATTTCATTCACAAGCATTATGTCTGCTATGAAAAACTATTCATTTGAACGTGGATGGTAACCCGTAGGTAGCACTGAAAGGATTTTATAATGCATCCAAAATCCACATAATTTTCCAAAATAGACATAAACTCTATTCAAAACTACCAGGCGCACATAAACGAAAAGGACACAGTACAATAACGATACACGTCGCGACATCAGTGACGTCACACACAATTGGACAGCCGACTGACAGCGTATGACGGCTACTAATTTATAACGGCACAAACACTTGTGACTCGCGTGTTTTAGACACAGTTGATATGTTACCCCCACTATACCAGATACAAGCGAGGTCGAGAATCAGGATGTTTGATGCTGCTTACAAGATCAGGTTTTGCAACTTTATAGGTACTCCTAAATTATTGACAGCCTCGCCTGATTGATTGTTCTACTGTCTTGATAGTTGGTTTACTAGTAGCTTGTAGTGGTGTTGAGCAAGAGGTCCTGGCTTTGATTCCCAAGTCAGTCAAAGCATCATTGTATTATTTCAATTTACGATTATTATGTAATTTCATCAATCTGATTAAAATGAACTTAGGCCCGCAACACAAATTAACAAAACAGTGTAACTAAACACGTTCATCACAATATTTAAACTGAGTTCCAATCATTTAGGGTGAATAAACTGGTTTAGAAATAATGAAATTGACAGCTCGTGGAAGCATTTGAAATTATGTGGCGCGGAATCCATCACAAATGCGTTTAGCGCTAATCATATTTAAAACGTCATTCTGTCTCTATCCATATTAAATGATTGACAGAAATAGGATGACGGTTTCATTGAGCGCTAAATATACTGAACAAAATGTTAATTAATCCAGGTTTCCACATAATGGAATCTGTTTGTCGTGTTTGATCTAAGTAGACAATGCGTTTATTTTGTCAGCAAATTGAGCTAAAAGATATCAAACATAGGTAGTTTAAAAGACTGACTTGATAAAAAATCATTGGAAAACGATTTTCGAAAAATATTACCAATTACTCTTAGTTAAAAAAAGTTAAGCATTTCATGGGGTCTTCTTCTTTGCGTCGTTGGCACGACGGTATTTATATTTTATAAATTACTAGCTGTACCCTGCCACGCTTCGCTGTGGCACAAAAAACCTGTTTTTCGCGGTCGCGAATATGTGACTGATGCAAAAAATAGATAAAAACAATCCTCGATGAGGATTACATATCATGCTAAAGTTTCAGCTCAAACAGTGCAGTACTTTATGAGTTTTTAAAGCATACACAAACCAACATAACATTTTTATATATATAGATTTTTATATACTATTATATTGCTCGAGTAATAGAATATTGCTTAACGGTAATGAAAGAGGAGGGGTTCACGTGATCGTCGTGTTCCACCCACGTCTTAAAGAACTCTCATCAATCCAAAGAGAATTAAAACCACTTGAGAGCTCATAGAGCGATTTCGCCTAGGCACACGATTCACCAGTGCGGGCCGGGGACCGGGGGATTGCGTCTTCCCCCGTTCCTCGGCCCGCGGTAGTTGTGATTGGTTGATGCAACAATGTCAGTAAGAATAGTGATAACAAGTAAATCCAGCAACAATAATATCGATATCGATAAAATCGATGGCAACTAAGTCTTCTTTTGCTTTTATCAATGTTGATTTGTATGTAGAGAAGTAAATGAAGATTAAACGAAAATAATAATAAACTAAACAAACGGCGTCGGTCCTTTAAAGCTTCAAAGCAATCAGGGGCCGTTCAAGTATTACGTAAGCACTATGGGGGGTTGGGGGTGTCTTTGCTTTGCTTATTTTGGATGACATGGGGGTAGGGGAGTCTAGATGATGATTACGTCATCGGTAGTTATTTACTTTTTTACACGAATGGCAACCCTCACATTGTCTTTGGTTGAAAACGAAACGCATTTTCGGGGATTCTCGCAAATAATGCATATGTTAATAATACATAAATTGAAAAATGTTTATGTAAGCATGGGGGGAGGGGGTAAGTGCTTTGCTTACTTTTGCTGATAAGGGGGACGGGGGGTAAATAATTGTAATAAATCTGCTTACGTAATACTTGAACGGCCCCTCAGCTATGAAATGCCTTGAACAAATGACGCTATAATATTTTGGAAACCAATTTTCCCTGTTAGTGGCATTAATCCACTTTTCTTTAACTTCCGGAATATTTGGAAATCTAAAATGTAAACGTAAAAAATAACATTATTTTTTATTTACCATTAGAAATTATCGATTAAATAATTTATCAACAATGTTTTAAGTTGTCACATCACTTCAGCACACAGCACAAAGTACTTATGGATAGAAAGAGATAGACTTATCTAATATTCTAGTGAAAGTAAAGGACTTTTCAAAAGACATCAACGCGGTATCCCAAAAGACATCAACGCGTAATCCTTTTTTCGTAACCAACCAGTTTAGCTTGAGCCCTCTTATTACCAATAATGTAAATGAATATAAACATATTTTACTTACCGATGAAAACTTATACCATCTTTTTATAACTAGATGTTTTAGATGATTTCCCGCACCATTTAATTGCACAGGTACTCATTTTTGCTTCGGTTTTATTCGATAAATGTTTTTTTAGGTTCCAAAATTAAGGAATGTGCACAGATCCAACAACTGGTCAGTACTAAAACATTCATTCGTATCGGGATCTCATATAAGTGCTATTCCATTGATGTGTCGTGAGCCTGAGTCGCCCGTATGAGCGGTCAAGTGGTTATATTGTCATTGCATCAATCTGACGGTCTCCCCCCCCCTGTTTTATCGTGATAAAATCATCTAATGAGTCCTCCCACACATATTGTCAGACTTGACTGACTAAAATCCACGGTGTCCTTCAATAGTCTTTTACGTACCGGGGTCACGCTAATTCGTGAGTCCCGCGACCGACGGAGCCCCCCTTAGAGGGCCAAAACCGGGGTCGCAAGACTGTCTTATCAGGTGACCCTGGCACATAAAATGCTATTGGATGTGAGGACTCATTTGATGATATTAAAAAAATAACGAAAGTAGTTGTTAAAGCGGCCTCATTGAATCAACAGTTCACAGACGCATTTCATCCAGCTAGGTATTTATTCTGCCTGCCTTTTCCCAGCTATATTGGAGTCGGCTGCCAGTCAAACGGGATGCAGCTGAATATCAGTATTTTTCCATGAAGCTACTGCCTATCTGAAATCTACAACCCAGTAACTGGGTAATACGATACTTCATGGTAAGACTGGTTGTCAGACTTTAGAGCTTCTGACTAACAGTAACGACTGTCAAAGATATACAAATGACAGCCGGGACCAACGGCTTTACGTGCTTTCCGAGGAACGGAGGAAACTTGCTATGACAGATGGTCACCCATCCACAGATCAACCTCGGCAAGCGCGGCTTAAACCGGAAGATCGGCCTGTGCGGCTGTAATTATTTAGCCACGAGCTCATCATTCATTATTATTTATTTATGAGTATTTTGCCTTCATAATACAGTGTGCGTCTGGCCGGAACTTAATTATTATAATCATAATCATTAACAATTTCAACACGGGGCACGAATAATATACGTAATATCATTATATTTTCAGTTGTAATGTTTGAATTCAGGTGAGTATGACTTTTAGTAATGTAGATTATTTTCCGGCCAGCTAAAATCAAACTGCAGTTAAACATTCTATGTACTTTTTTTTTGCATGGTAAAAACATCAAATAAGTCCTCCCGCCCAGGGCAGAGCGGGAGGGACCGTCAGACTCTTACTGACTAAAGTCCACGGTGTCCATCAATAGCCCTTTACGTCCAGGGGTCACGGTAATTCATAAGTCCCGCGACCCCAGCAGGCTTTGGCTCTCTAGAGGGGGGGCCCGTCATTTTTGCTGATACTCTTTGAGGCGCGCGTAGAACTCAACGCACCGTCGACCCGGGTATGGTCCATGTTCGAACAGCGAGTTGCTCTATACTCGCTTCCTGCATGCCTGCGCCTACGGTGGCCGGAGATCGTCTGCCGACGTCCGTTGCCGTGGGCGTCTACTACTGCGGCTGCGGCTGGGGAGGACGCTGACATCTCTCTCACGGGGTCCGCCTCCTCCTTCGCAAACATGACTGCTTCGCAGAAGGAGGCGACCGCTTCCCACTCCGTCTCGCCCCACAGGTATGGCCTCGACCAATGCTGGGCGCGAGCTGGGCGAGCTGGGCGCTCCGCCTATCGCCGTCGTGAGGACACGGCGTTGCTCTGCCCAAGCGGGGCAGTCCTGCACCGTATGCTCTACCGTGTCCTCCCTCGCAGTGGTGACACCCAGGCGTTTCTTCCCTCCTTATCAGACACAGGTACCTCCCGAAACTTCGATGTCCGGTGAGGACCTGTTTCAGACGGTAGATCAGGACGCCGTGACGCCTATCCAGCCACTCCTCAAAGAGGGGTCTTACCCGTGCGCGAATTAATTACCATTCACTTAAGAAATATTAAGTGCATGATTCCGTAGCAACTAAAACATTGCGGAAAAAATATTATAAAATCTTTTCTTGGGCAAGTTACTCAGGGAAATCTTCACAATTCTTTAATGACTTCATTTTAAAAATTACCGCCTCCATTCATCTCGTAAATGAAAGAAACCATTTCTTTACTCGTGAACAGAGAGTGCAATGTTATTGACGTCTCTAGAACGTTTCTATTAGATTATTAAGAGTCGATCAATTGCACTCTGTATTTTTATAACGAGTACTTATTTCTGAAGAGTTTAAGAGATTTTACTATAGGTTTGTTATTTCCATTTTAGTTTGCATACAAGGTTGTATGGTACAAGTTACGTTACAGTAGCAACAGCGTCATGTGTACCAAACGCCTGATCGTTTGGTACCTACGCGTGTCACCTGACAGCTCGTCACATGCTGCGCTTTGGTTCACCCGAGCTCTACCCCTTACCTGGTCACTCCAATAGCTTTAGTAAGTGACTAGTGGTACCTATTGTGGACATCCTGCAGTACTCAAATTTGCTTCAGTTAGTTCCAAAAGCTGTTGTGTGTGTGATATCAATTAAAAAAAAAAACAGTTTTTCTAAGTGTGCTGCTAAAAATTCAATTACTTAATATTTTATTGTATCCAAGTAAGTAATTTTATTATACGAGATTAAATAACTAACTATTAGAACACACATTTAAACTCATGGTTTATCCCATCACAAACGCAGATAATGAAGTAATCCACTACTTCTAACAGAAATGCTAACACAGCAAATTGCAACACAGTACAGAGACGCGCCACACAAATATTAAATTCAATTCTAAAAATATAACGTTGTAAACATTGAAAATAAAATCTCAAGTGTACGAAACTAGAAATTCTGCTGTCGGCCACGATCTTGGCAGCGGAGTGGAACGGAAGGCTCCTCCGCTCGAGTACCCGGGTCCCGAGTACCCGGGTGCCCGGGCCGGGCGTGCTACGCCGCGTATTGTCCCTCCCACGTTTTAAGCCCGGACAATATTGTTATACCATCTGTTTATTCTTATTCATGGATGCCATCGGATCTTTTTCGCCCAAATACGATTTATTATTTATTTGCGGACATTTGCACTGTAGCTAACAAATGTGGCCGGTTTTGTTCCGACCGGTTTATGGTGTTAGGTTTTCAGGTAAATAATTTATTGGCGGGTCGCGTCCTTTCGCGCCACGTTTTGTTCTACTCGCATAGCCTAACAAAGGAGTCGCTGTCCAAATTGTAACGTACATAATTTATGTTTCGCTTCGCTAAAAATAAACGAGAGGTCTCCTTATCGAGTTAGCTGTGTACATTTTTAAAGCGATCACCTCGTTTTGTTAGGAAAACGGTTTTACTAAGAAATTGGTGCGGCAATAATAGAAACGTCCGGCGCTGAAAGAAAATTAGGCTGAATAAACCATGATACGTCAGCGAGGGCAACTTTTAGACACAGTTCGTAATAAGCAGAAGTAAATAAAACTCAATTTTGCATAATTCATTCATGATTAGGATATGGCGAAACTTAGGTAGTTAGTTATTTTGGTACGTGGACGTCTTGCAGCTAATAAAATCAGTCAAAACACACAATTTTGGAATTCTTTATAACGTGTTATTTTTACTTTTATATTTAAAACCTCTAAAATAGCGACCTACCGACCTCATTCTATAACCAAAAATAGCTACTACAACCGACTAAAAAGATCAAAGTATTTCAATGAGCCACATTCCTCGCGTCTTGATCTACATCAGCAAATTATCGAAGAATCGCTCCAACACAAACATAGCCAAGAACAGCCTGGGGCGGTAAATAGCCCAAATAGCTGGGAAAGGGGACCGTCCGACCGTTTCCGTCTCATCCGGTTTATCTTCACGACTACTTAAGTAAGTGGAGTGAAAAACTTGGGGATTGAAAATCAATGTCTCATCCCGGTCGCAAATTGCGAGATATTCTGTAGAGATGTCCAAGAATTCTTCGGGTTGTTTTAAACGAGTCAATTTTTTTCGGTCCCTTTGTACGGAGATTGGGTAATAGATCTTAAAGTAGGCCCTTTGGCTGCCTTTAAGTTATTGCCTATTGAAATTGAATTTGAGATTTCTTAATGAAGATTAGGGGAGGTTACTTTGTAATAAAAGCTTGACAAAAGTTTCGGCAAGGAAGTCTAATAAATACTCTGATCACTAGGTGTTTATCAAATTAATTAAATCCTTGTTGGTATTATCAGTTAACGTTTTGATAGCAGAGTCACTGATGCGAAACTAGAGTATCTATAGTTCCGAAGCTGGGCCATAAACCGGCCTCGCTTTAATATTGACAGCTACACCGCATCGGGGTGCCGCGTTGATATTATACGAGCCGTGTTTCTCAATGTTTCTAATTCCACAAACTGTTAATATTTCAACCAAATTTTTATGAATATTGGTGCGTGAGAACATTGCCAACTGGTATTTTTAGCATTTTTCACCTAATAATTCTTAATTTTTGTTTATTTTTAAAAGAACTTCTCAATGTTTTTATAAAGTTAAGTATCACATAATTCGCCAAGTTTCAGCTATCACTCGTAACCTCTCTAAAACGTATCTTCATAGCACAAACGACCGTATTAACATCAGTCGGTTTCAAACTTAGATATTTCCCGTAACACTCGGCTCCAAGTAAATTCTCGATTTGTAATGGAGTTAGTGTTTAAACTGGCAGGTAGTTATACCTGTCGATGTAGGTCGATATCTAATTATAGCTCGCTTCCTACGTAACACGTCTTTTGAGTCTAATTGGCTTTATGGAAAATGGTCTTTTTAATCCTTATTAAAATGCAAAGCCTTCCTTGCCTATACGTTTATTATTCAGTTCAGTTTAATATTTAATAAGCGTCTATTGAACGCCCGCACCTCCTTAGTCGAGGTAATTGTGCGCGACAAAATTTCTGCAATTATCGTTCCGTTTTAAACTGTACAAAAGAATTTCGAATAAACGGACAAAAGCTGATAAGTTTGGTAGTTATAAAAGTGCAATAAAATTCTAGCCACGGTTTCAATATTAAAATTTGCAGGATTTTTTGTATAAATTGTGCTAGTTGTACCAAGGCAAACGATTTGCATAAAGTCAATATTCTCTATTTGTTCATCGAATGTAAATTGAAACACAACAAAAAATATAAAACCTTATGAGAATAATTTATCAGAACTGAACCCAGACCGCATTTTCCAGATTTTCTAATAAATAGAAGTACAAATCTGAGATAGGATCTCGCATAGCACAGAACCACAACCCATAAAATGTGGAAAACACGAAGTATGTTACTTACAATAAAATATAACATAGCTGGGAACCAAACATCTCTGCAATGCAGAAATCTCTCAGTCCAAATTCCACTTTTGAAAATGAGAGCGCACCGAGACGAGATTCAAATTACAAGCGGAGCATGAATCCGAACGAAATGACGTTTCAGCTGTAATAAAAAGTAATAATGTCAAATAATTGCGCCCAACCACGTGTAAGGCGGTTGAACACAATCAAAATGCAATTTCGTTAGGCAGCCGAGGTCGACACTGCGCCCCGACATCCTCCAGGGCTGCCCAATTTGCTCGAGAAAATCGTAATAGGCAATCTTGTTCAAAAAATGCGCCAGACGGTGGATGCAACCCGTAAGCCCCGGTTCTGCCTGCACGAGATGATTACATGAAAAGGAAGCCTCGTTGAGGAGAACATCTCGGGTTTTGTGTTAATAAAAAATGGGAAGGTTTTCGAATAAATTGTTCCAAAAAGTGCAATCCATTACTCAAGGCCGGTAGCCCTGTCCCCCGGGCCCACAATATGCATTGTCCGGGACAATTTCGTGCTCTTGCCCCTTTTGTTGCCTTTTTCAGTGATTGTAATCTGTGTAGAAACGTTCCGGGATCGTTTTTGTTTTCAACTTATTAATGTCGCTACTTTTTTATTGAAAATACATCAGCTCACGAAGGGCATCGTTTTATAAAATATGATAATTGCTGTTGCATTCTATAGTATTTTGATGATTAGTCTGTGTCGTTGATATTTTCAGTTATTGAAACGGTTGGAAATAACAGAGCAAATAGAATGGAATTACTTTTTGCGGGCGCTATCGAGGTCAACATAACTTTTAACAATGGCTGACGTTTCAAGCATTTTGAGCACTCATAGCCGCAGGTTGACTAACCGTGACTGACCATTCCAATTTACGAGTGTAATATTTTCGTAAATGTCAGACAACAGGGAAATGTACAACTCTTTTAGTATCGCTAACATTTTG
Organism: Agrotis puta; assembly: GCA_943136025.2. Lineage (NCBI taxonomy): Eukaryota > Metazoa > Arthropoda > Insecta > Lepidoptera > Noctuidae > Agrotis > Agrotis puta. The sequence goes on from OW964170.2 coordinate 505,644, forward strand.
TTTGTGATATTCATTGCTCAGCTGACCTTTTGCCGTAACTTTAATCTTCAGCTCATAATTCAGGAGATTGACAGACCTCGCGCCCTTCCTGTAAAAGAAAGCGCCTCCAGTAATTAAGATTGATAGTGACAGACGAGCCAGATGATTTGCAAAAAAACGCCCCTTTGAAGGAAGTTGCGTTCCGTTTCGCACCTGTGCTTTGTCAGAGAGGAACTGAGGCGAGTTGGAAGGTCAAGCTTGTTGGTCGTGTCAATTACTTTGTTTCCCGGGTCAGAGTCGACTTACACTGAAGTTTGAAGGTTAATAAGGACGAAGACTGAAGTAACTAAATTAGTTACACGTGGAATTGTAATATGTAAACGCTCATATTACGTACACTACAAGTGTTTTAAGACAATCCTTATATGTTTGTTTCGAACTCTACTGCCAAAAAAGTACAGAAAATTCAACCCTCTCGAGCCAGCACTAAAGTTGTCTAGTAACACGAAAAGGCGAACAGATTACCAGGATTACAATCAGTACAAGTTGGCACTCGCTGTAATTACAGGCTGTAATCGACTCCTCGGCTCGTAATCAACAATTGCAAACTTTAACAAAACCACTTTAGCAAGTGTAATTTCAGTTGAGTAATTAATATTACAGTGTTTGTGCTTATTTAAAGTGAGATTACCGACGTTGAGCGAGTTCGTGCGTGTGTAATTATGTAATTTATATGTAAAGTTTGATCGAAGTGTATTGTTATTGGGGAGGTTTGTAGCTGGGATAGTTACTGTGTGTCTTTGACAACCGAGCACTGCAGGGTTGATAGGTAAATCTATCGAATCATTAAGTAGAAGGTACGTAAACATCGACGACACATCCCAAATACTCGTAATTGCCAAGAAACTTACTGATACGAGTATAGTTAGCAGTCACTGTTGCGCAAAAGGTCTCGGGTTTGATTCCTAGGTCGAGCAAAATTTTGTTGGTTTTTTCCATAAAGAAAATTCAATAGCACCTACGGAGTATGATTTTGTGCCCGTTGTTTGCAACAGGCTTTTACATAAATAAATAAATCTAGGTGTACTGTATTAAGTAAAAGACTACGGGTAATAATACAAAGTTTTGAGCAAATAAGTGGTAATGAGCTATTTAAACTAGGTCAGATAAGTTTCTAGGAATGTAAATTAAATTATTTCAACATGTGTGGACAGGTCAAAATAAGGTTACTCGTGCGAGCATGATACACGTGGCCGTCTAACATTTCTGAGAAGGTCTTTAGAAAACAACCCGTCCTAACAATGTTAATAAGTCTGGTCCACGGGGCGAGCTAAAAGTTTGTAATCTTAAGTAAACCAACTGAAAAAAATCAAAATCAGTTTTGTTCAAAAATTGTATTGTTTTTTTTTAAGTAGGTATGTAGAAATTACTGTATTTTTTCGAGTTTACACTAATACAACATTGAATTTTAGCCGATAATTTTAACAAAGATGTTTTGACATTGTGAATCAGTCAAGCCCCATACAGGCTACCATCGAAAGTTTGGACGGACCTGAAATTACCATCCATACTTAGTCACCACTCCACCAATCCGCACTAAAGCCTTTGTCAAACAGAAAGGCGTCACGAATGGGAAGCGAGGCGTTTTTGAAGTGAAAACTTCTTTAGCGGCGTTGAGCACTTTTCTGTAATGGGTATAAAATCTTAAACTCGCGTCAGGACACGTGACCCTGACCGAAAAAGCGTAGGACGGCGCAGGGCGCTTGCGTGAATGTTTTTGTGACTTTATTACTTTTAAAGAAGTTTGTATGCTGGATACATTCGTTGCTAGGTAACATTGTTTATAAAAGATGTACGTCACATTGGAAAATTATTGAAATAAAAAGTCAACCATTTTTGCGAGTTTTACTAAAATCTGTTCACAAGATATTTCCAACAATTACTATTCAAGTTTTCACTTCTGCCGGCACTCCCAGAGTGCAACCCGTCGTTTTTTTTTATTTGTAATGTTTGGAATTGTTTTAATCCAGTTACATAGAAAAGCGAAAGCGATCCGATAGCGTGACCAAACTATCGGACTGACATCTCGTATCGATACGTTATCGCTTCGGACTCGCCTGTCTGTTTGACAAAGGCCTAAACGCTTTCAATCTTCCTTTATAATGCGCACAGCAAAAGAGTGGAACCCACCACCTACGACTGTCTCAAAGTGAGAGCGAGCAGGTTTCTTCTGGATAAGCTCGATCTATCGTAGGTTTTGTCTCGTGACCTGGACTAGAGTCAAGCCGTATGTATTAAAAAATAAATGTTAAATAAATGATCAAAACACAAAATAATGTAACAAAAACGGCTTATTGGACGATTCGCACGAATTTAACTCGCACAAAACGTGCGAATCGACTCCTTTAAAAAATATTATTTTTTCTGTAGTCGATTCGCACGAATTTCATTTATTGGCGTGCGAATCGACACCCTCACAAATATGTAGTAGACTATTCGCACACATTTAATTTTAAGGTTTAAAAAAATTAAAGTACAGTCGTATTCAGCCATCACTGAAATAAAAATAAAAAATAATCGAAGTTTAAACAGCAGATATTTTCTTGAAAGTAAGAATGATCTGCATGGAATAAGTGATAATAATAATTACTTAAAACGTGGCATATCTACATTAAAGTAAGCATTTTATTATTGTTATGACTTGATTTATTATTGTTGATTTGTTAGTTGTATATTAGTAATTTATACAACTGTTGTATAATCAGGAGTATTAAAACACGAATATGGGTTGTATGAGGCGTAGCCGAGTGTGATAATAGTATCACATGAGTGTTTTAATACCTAATTATAACAGTTGCATACAAGACTTTATCTACAATCATGATGTGAATCCTCTATAAAAGATTCTCATACCATAGGGTGCTGTACAGTGTTGTAAGAACTATGTAAATTCAAGAAAAGTCTAATTGCGAAGCATGTAAAATAAACAAATCTTAATAAGTAAAAGAATTATTTATTGTAATAATTATTTACATTTTGGATCGTACAATTATTGAAATGCACTTGAACATTTGCACCTTGTTGAATGTTGGCAGATCCTGATGTACTTAGAATATTTATATTCACCACTTCATTATTTCTATTTTCTATAGAACTTAATTAGTCTACAAATTATTGTTCTTTTTTAAAAAATTTAGCGATCTGGTGGTGAAAATGTCATTGCATGAGAATGTTCTTTTTTTGAAATCTATATATATAAAAGGAGAACTGACTGACTGACATATCAACGTACAGCCGAAACTACTGGGGCTAGGAATGTGAAATTTTGCACACGGCTGCCTATTATAATGTAGGGGAGCACTAAGAAGGGGTTTTTGGAAATTTAACTTTTAAGGGGGTGAAAAGGGGGAATTAGGAAAGTACGTAACCCACGCGGACGAAGTCGCGGGAAAAGTGCTAGTTCATTATATCACGCGTTTGGATGATATAATGATCATAATATCATTGAGTGTTTTAGTGTTGGCAATAAGCTAATTGTCATAGGTTCTTTTATAGAGGATTAATAGCATGATAGTAGATAAAAAAGTTTAGTCACTTTTGTACGTTATTTTAAAGAAAAATCTGTGATTCAAATTGTGATTATAGCCCTAGTTCCAGTTTTATGATTAAAAGTTTTATTGTTATAATTATGAGAACTGTGTATTTTAGGTATACACTTCTGAAAAACATTAAAACATGTTCGTCAATAATAAATATAAGAAAAAGTTGTTAATTATACCTATATATACCTACCTTATTAAAAAAGTAAATGTTTGTGTAATGTAAAAAAATGTTAATTTTTGGTACTTTTATTTTTTATTACGCGGTTAGTGGAGTAGTAGTTTGTTAGTGACACTTACTTATTATTCTGTGATCGATATTTGCTCATTTTTAATCCTCAAACCACGAGCTTAGAAGATGTTTAGTACTTAGTTTTAATTTTAATACAGATATTGTTGATTATAGATTGTGTTTTTATTTTCTATCTATTATTACGAGTAAAACATATTTGACCTTACTTCTTCTGTGCTCAAGTGTACTTTATCTTAACTGCATTTCATAAAAAACAATATGTGTGCGAATAGCCTACTACATATTTGTGAGGGTGTCGATTCGCACGCCAATAAATAAAATTCGTGCGAATCGACTACAGAAAAAATAATATGTTTTAAAGGAGTCGATTCGCACGTTTTGTGCGAGTTAAATTCGTGCGAATCGTCCAATAAGCCACAAAAACTTATAAAGGTTTCACAGCACGTTCATCATTAACACAAAAAATAACCTCCAACTTCAACAAATCGATATTCCCCGGCTATCGGCAAAACAGTTTATATACAATTATGTAGCAATACCTCATATAATTGTAACACAACATTTATTTCGAACATTTACACATTTCTCCTTCGTGTGAGCAATTTATTTTGATAAATTGCTTCACACATTTAATCGGAGAAGGGAAACATCGGGAACTTGGTCCTTTGATACATAAGTATAGGTATATTTATGGTATAAGTAGGGACATCATGACGAAATTTGAAAGAAATCCTGTTCATATGCCGAATGTGAAAGAAATCTGTTCACTCACATCCTATATTATTCACATGATGTGTGTATGTGAACTTTATTGCCTTTGTCAAACAGACTGGCGAAAGCGAAGCGGTTCCGAAGCGATACCGTGCCGAAGCGAGACGTCAGTCCAATAGTTCTGTCACGCTATCGGATCGCTTTCGCTGTTCTATGTGACTCGATTCAAACAATTCCATACATTACAAATAAAAACGTCACGCTTCGCATTCGCTACGCCAGTCTGACGCTGTTTCGAATACAGTCATTTTTTTTAAATCGTTGCCCCACAGTAGAAATTTCTCCTGTGTCGTGGGTGCGTTTACAAACATTGAAACTCACATACACAAACACCTAAATCCGGAACAACTAAATGTAGGTCAAACGAATATTTGTCCCGTGCGGAAATCGAACCCGCGACACATTGCGCAGCAGGCATTACCTTCAAGATTGATCATTTTTTTTAATTTATTGAACGTTTTCCTAGAGTCTCCCGTATATTATAATATTAGCAACACTATCAAATGGTGTAATAAAGCAGGGTGTGATTTTTTTTCCAAAAACAGTGGGTTCGATTCCTGGCCAGGGTTAATGAATTTTCTAAATTCCAATGATGCAGTTTTAGTTTTCGTCGAAATCGGTGCCGAGACTCCTTTCAAGGTTTTTCGATATTCCTCATAGTTTCGGATATAGCCATCCACGCCCAGTCGAAAAATTCATCCTGTATACTACTAGTACGAGAGTCAGAAGTGCGTCATAGAGCAGGTGACGTAAACTGTAAACACGTGTGTCATAAATAAGTGTCAGAAGTTGTGGACAAGGAAGTGGAAATGCTTAATTTGTTTCCAAGGCCGTAACAGTTAAACTTAGACACTTACGATAATTAGGGGTTCTATAGTTAAAACCATTTAGAGTACGTAAGCTCGATTTGTATTTGATCACGTGAATATGGTAGCTAAGTAGAAGCCACCAGCTCCATAGATCAATAAAATATATTAGCACTTTTCCCGCGACTTCGTCCGCGTGGTTTACGTACTTTCCTAAATCCCCCTTTTCACCCCCTTAAAGGTTAAATTTCCAAAAACCCCTTCTTAGTGCTCCCCTACATTATAATAGGAAGCCGTGTGCAAAATTTCACATTCCTAGCCCTAGTAGTTTCGGCTGTACGTTGATATGTCAGTCAGTCAGTTCTCCTTTTATATATATAGATAGATAGATAAAGAAAGAAAAGAGATTTATTGACACATGGATAACGTAGTTAATTTCGTACTGATGTATCAAGTTTGTATGCTATTTTAAACCATGTATACTGTGTAACCGTTGGTTTACCTATAATTGAAAAAAAAGAAAAATTCACGATTTCAATTTTAGTTGTCGCCTTGGAATGGTCGCCTAAACTTGGCCAAAATCTTTCTGTTCTCTTCTCTTTTATTTAATTTGAAATTCTCATTACTTGTTTAAGCTAAAATTATAGTTTTGGTTAAATTTAAATTATAACATATCCGATTCTTAAGCTATTGTACCAATTTTTGGGGTCAATTTTGTAATCATAACGTAAGCCAAGCCACTGGTATTGGAAGAAACGCCTGGATGTCACCACTGCAAGGATCGTCCGGGGGACACGGGCCGCGTGAGGCAAAAGACGACGTCCTCCATCCCCCCCAGCCCCAGTGGTAGACGCCCACGGTGACGGACGTCGCAAGACGATCTCCGGCCACCGTAGGCGCGGACATGCGGGCGGCGAGTAACGGGCGACTCGCTGTCCGACCATGAACCATGCCCGGGTCGACGGCGCGTTGTGTTCCACGCGCGCCTTAAGGAGTGTCAGCATAGTGACGGGGCCTGTAGAGGGCCAAAGCCTGCCGGGGTTGCGGGACTCACAAATTACCGTGACCCCGGTACCTAAAGGGCTATTGAAGGACACCGTGGATTTTGGTCAGTCAAGTCTGACAGTCCCTCCCGCCCTGCCCTGGGTGGGAGGACTCATTTGATGATTTTACCACGCTAAAAAAAAAGCCACTGGTATTAAGAACCTAGTTTGTTTACGAGTGGCCCATCTAATGTAAGGTGGTCGTTCGCGTGATTTAATTTAATTGCTTTAACGGCATATTTATTTAAATAAAGCGCAGTTAATGCACAATGTGAAGTAATGGGCGTCGGATGTTAATGACCCCCGACGTACTCTGAGCTATGTCCTGAGAAATTTTGCAGTTATTGCTAAAATATTTTTATACTGGTATTTTCATTGTATTTATAAGTGTGAATCGTGTGTATAGAAAGATGTGTGAATAATGTAAAGCACTGCAATCGCGAAATATTTTCAAAATCACTTTGGATTGGTCGCGGGACTCACGAATTACCGTGACCCCGGTACGTAAAGGGCTATTGAAGGACACCGTGGATTTCAGTCAGTCGAGTCTGACAGTCCCTCCCGCCTTGCCCTGGGTGGGAGGACTCATTTGATGACTTTACCACGTAAAAAAAAGAAAAAAAACCACTTTGCATGCAAAGTGTAATAACGAACACGTTCTTGAACCTATTTCCCGTACCTACAGTGCCCGTGGTCTGCCAATTCCTCGCACATAGAGAGGAAACCTGTGTCCCAGCCGTGGGAATATTTTATATTTTTCATTCTAAAGAGAAAATCAGCTCACAATTCATATCCATTTTGAATTTTTATTTCGCTAACATTCTATCCATCCTATCAGCAACAAACCGACTTTAAACCGAAATCCAACAAAGTCGCAACGCCACATAAAGCAAATCTTCCCGTTCTATTGCCGCGACCCTAAACTGCGCGTCTTGTAGACGACTATCAATTCAATTTTACTGCATATCGACTGCTCCCGCGGACGTAAGCAGAATATCGGGTATATCAGCCCAGAGCCCGACACAGAATATACTAATACAGAAGGCCGGCTCCGAATTTAATGGAGCTACAGGCATCAAAACTACCTCGCTAGTAGATTGCGTCATGGTTCTTTTGGCATTTAACCATAGTCGGACTACCGCCGCCTTGTATTTACCATACCATAATCATTCTTGGAAATAAATAAAGTATCGCTTTCCTGATAATGTCATTCAAGCGACAAACAGAGCTAAAACGGACTTTTGCAGTATTTGTCGGTAATAGTTATTTTACATTTTAAGTTAAGTACAACACTATGAAAATCAAATTAATGTCCTAATTTCATTACAATGAAGTTGCTTTGAGATTACAACTAATTCGAAATCTGCATAAATCACATAGATGTTTTTCTAGTGACAATTAGGTTACGAAGCTGATACTGAATTGCAAAAAAACTGTTATGGAACAGAAGCCCTTGCACTTTTTGTACATGTTTTCACGCATTTCCTACGTTGTAACAACCCGGCCTTCTGTCTCTATTTACTCCGTGGTCGTAGTCTCTGATCATCGAAGGCGGGTCATTCGGGCCGCTAGACGCTTGTGGCGACAAATTTTGTGACTCCAATTATGTCAGCGCTTTTGTTAAGACTTGCTTTGGCCTGCGGGCTCACTCTTGAGGGCTGGGCCAATGGTATTGGGTTTACTGGTTGTGGGCCAAATTATGAGATGATGTTTTAGCATTTATGATAAAAAGAAAATTTCTTCTGGATTTTCTTTTTCGTAGAACAGCTTTGCTATAAGAAATATTTGAAAAGAACTGCTATCGTCACTGTCGCAAAGCATTATAGAATGACACAAACATTCCCTCATTTCCCGGAGCAAATAACTGCACTACCCACATTTATCACCGCTTTAATGCCACTCCTACACACTTCTCTAAGTACGCCACAAATACTACAAAATGCAATACAGTTTCCAGCAGAAAAACTTTAAAAACTTGGCATTGTGTGCAGTTTTTATCAGACGGGAAACTTGCACACCATCTATTCTTTCATAAAAAAATAATTGGGACTTGCTATCACACCTAGTTGCGGGGGAAGTTCGTGAAATATGCACAATTTTACTTTTAAATCGACAAATGTAATCTGTTTTTGTTCTCCGTGTTGCTCTGTTCCCATTCTGTTGGTTCTTTCTATCGGTTTGTGTTTGTTGTTGTTCAGCTTATTTTGTTCAGAAGCTATAACCGTATTGTTGCTGCTTTGTGGATCAGTGATTGTAGTATGATTTTCTGCTGTTTCTTTGTTTGATACAAGTCTTTTTTTTTGGTTATTTCTATCTGCCAAGTGCTTAAAGGAATAGAGAGGTGTTGCCTGAAGAGCATGCAAATCTGTTGTCACTTTTATATTTTTGACATCTTTTATGAGTATTTAATAGAACAATTTGTTTTTAACCGACTTCAAAAAAAGGAGGAGGTTATCAATTCGAATGTATTTTTTTTTTATGTTTGTTACCGCCTTACGACCGACTGGGTGAACCGATTTACAAAATTCTTTTTTGTTTGAAAGCTGGTGCTTCCCGTGTGGTCCCATTGTCACCAAATCAGGATCTGATGATTGGATCTTGGAGAAATCGAAGGCAACCCTCAAATTTTATAAGCCCACCCATCGTTTTTCGTAAATCTTATGAAGTAATTTAAGAACTTGCGTATGGTAATCATCATCTTATGTAGCTGAGCTGATGATAGAAGGTACAACTCCTTAACAGTAGTTTGTTACCGCATAACGACCGACTGCCTGAACCGATTTTCATGATTCTTTTTTGTTTGAAAGCTAGTGCTTCCCGTGTGGTCCCATTGTCACCAAATCAGGATCTGATGATTGGATCTTGGAGAAATCGAAGGCAACCCTCAAATTTTATAAGCCCACCCATCGTTTTTCGTAAATCTTATGAAGTAATTTAAGAACTTGCGTATGGTAATCATCATCTTATGTAGCTGAGCTGATGATAGAAGGTACAACTCCTTAACAGTAAGCAGTAGGCATCGACTGATTCATTGTTCGCATATCTCCGGAACTACACGTCCGATTTAAATAATTCTTTTTTTTTTGTGCTAGGTATCGTTCAACTTAGGGAATACTGCAAGTTTCATCAAAACCGGTTCAGTAGTTTTTGAGATAGGGAATTTTATTAGCTTATTTTGTACATGAGGGATGTTATGACCAGTGCTACGGATTATATTATATGTATTTGGCAAGAATTTGGGTTGAATATTTAAACTAAAAAGAGTAAAATAAAAAACTTTTTCAAAAAAAATGTAACCGCCTTCAAAAAGAACCACAAAAAAGGGTAAAATAATCTACAAAATAACTTTTACTTTTTTTTTGTGGTTCTTTTTGAAGGCGGTTACATTTTTTTTAAAAAGTTTTTTTATTTTCTAATATCCTGATAATGAGAGGCCCAGGTTGTTAGTGCAATAATCAATGGAACTTTTTCAATTCCCATAAACTTCCTAGGTTTATCTTGGACATCGGTATAAGGAAACATCTTGATCTGAATTGTTAACACGTCTTGAGCATACATGATGATCAATGCTCGTGGCTTCTCTGTATTTCAAGAGGCTGGTATTATCCTTTAGTATTCCAATTCCTGTTAATTGTTGCGCTTCAGATAAGCCAAGCTTTACAAGTTAGTGTACATGAAGTGGCGTGTTCCTCCGGGCATACACGGCACACACAAGTTCGCTAATCATTTGGCCACAAAGTCGCTAGCGTGCGTGACTGCCCACAATCAAGCGGAAACATTATAGACCTTATAAATATTCATTATCGTTAATTATTTTTTACCTTTTCCTAAATTTTTGTACATTTGTTTTCGTGGCGTTAAGTTTCTATCTTTCGATTCAACATTTGCTTATTTTGTATTAATTATTTCTGATATTGGTTGTTGATACTCTGTTTATTTTGGTATGTTTCTTTACTCCCGTACATTTCAGCTTTACAAAAATATAAACGGGTAATTACCATGGACAAGTCATACAAAATCAGAGCATTTAAAAAAAACAATACGGTTGTGAAATAAGGTTTTTGGAAAAAAGAGTCAGATTTCATCTATCGTCTGTCATCGACATTGGTTTGAAGTTACTTTAAAGCACTTATAAAAGGTCCGATTAGGCGATAGTTGTCAAGCTGATAAATTAAAGTTGTTAAACTATGAATAATATTAGCTAAACATACAGACAGACAGACTAAGTGAAACGCTAGAAATTAAAATGAGTCGTTGACACGCGACCGGCTCGTTGCCGTCTTGTTGCACCTCGTCTCTCGCTATATCTAAAGCTATAAAGAGAATTTCAAAAGCTATGAGTTATAAAAAATAGTCTACATTTTAATATTTATTTAAAACAGTTGCTTTATCATCGATTTTGAAAATACCTTCAGCTTTAACAATGAGATTCTGTTTATAACCCACTTAACGAGACATATTGAAATTTATTTTGAACTTTCTATTACTCTGTCTATCTTAATGACAGTTATTTGGATATATTATCGAAGATAAATTGAGTTCAGTTGCTGCTCAGGCATCGAAATAAAATGTTAGTGAGGACAATGGATTTGAGTGAGTTATTCATAGCCAACACGTTGCTTTATTAATAAATATCATGTTTTTTGTTGTGCTTTTGTTTTTTCTTTAGCGTGGTAAAATCATCACATGAGTCCTCCCATGCAGGGCAGAGCGGAAGGGACTGTCAAACTGACTAAAATCCACGGTGTCCTTCAATAGCCCTTTACGGTCCGGGATCACGATAATTCGCAAGTCCCGCGACCATCTACTGTGTATGCTAGGTTTATTTTTAATGACGTATAATGACGCTATCTGTAGATTTAATTTTATTTAATGAATTCTCAAGAATGGTTACGTGGAACACACCATTGTTCGAACGCATGAAACTAAAGCCAACCCATAGCAGCAACCATTGGCTTGAAAGATTACAACCGTACATAATTAATTATTAAAGGGTTGCCGGCCCATCGCCTTTTACTGCTCTGCTCATCCCAAAGGGAAGAATACGCAATGTAATGAAAAAACAAACTTCGTCAATTTTTCACAAGGGCCGAGTTAAAAATTCGTTGATTTATTCAACGGGAAATAACCTAGAGCCCGTAATAATATCAGGCGTAATGCCTCGACGCTTGTAAAGTAATAAATTCAGTTTTTATAGCAAAATGAGCGGTGGTACAGAATACAATTGCAAATTTTAGAACATAGCCGTGCTCGTAAAACGATCAGATTATAGCCGCAAACGCATTTCAATGCAATAAAACGAACATTCGGAAATCGTATTTCAAGTTTTCAAATTTTTTCTCTCGCTGTGTGTTCTTTACGGCACGGAGTCGCCATCTGCCATGTTCCCGGTTTAGAGGCCCACCAGGGGCCATAATACCCTCTCAGAATTGCCCTCTCGCTGTTCTTTCAACAATTAATTTATCAGACTAGATTTGTTGGCGTGTTTCACTTGAGAAAAATGACGGAGCTATTACTTGAACAGCAGTCCGGACAGCGACGAGATATTTATCAAATTGTGTATTTATACGAAATGTCTATTTTCGTTGGCTCAATTAAACACTGTCAGAATTGAAAGAAAACAATGAGTTGTAATTGGAAAATTTACAAAAATTCTACTTTTTTGGATAAAACACATTTGAGTTATTTCAAAGTTATGGTATTTACCGTGTATATTCTAAGTTTGCTTAAATTAGAAAAGCGTAGACGTTACTCGTGACTTGGCAGAGCATATTAAACAAACGCAAAGAAAAACTTTTTTTCCCCATCGAGGGTTGCAAATAACTTACGCCCACCGAAGTCTAAAAAATCAATGTTAATACATCAAGCCGAGTTTAATACGAGTCTCCTTTGTAATCCCATAAAGCTTAATGCGATTCCAGAGAATTCTATTCGCAAAAACGTTATGGAGAAAGAGATTGTAACTGTTGGCATTATGTGCGTAACATCTTAATGGACGGGAGTAATCTATCACAGGCGTGTGGCGGCAAGCGGCAGAGCGGCAGACTGCGACCTCCACATGCCGCGCATCTAAACAACTATTTGTTACGTCGCGGGGAATGGCAAAGTCGGCGCCTTACCGAAATATCAGAAAGGGCAAAAAACCTAGCAAATTGCATCCTCGCATGATATTTGCCATGATCACGCGTTATCCCCATAAGAGCAGAGGAACGTGCCCTGAACATCAAACACTACGCATTCCAAATATATTCGGACGGAGTTTTTTGGTGTTTGCCTTCGTCGCAGATAGGGTGGACTATTTGCTGTGACTATTTTATTATCATTTATGAAATCTGTTCAACATTTCCGATCAAATAGATAGTGTTTGAATGAGGGTGTCCATTTGAAAAATTAGCTAACAACAACTCAACGATTATTATATCATGCTTTGAATATTTCTATCACCTTGGGAGCTTTACGGAACACAGCTACTGCATTCTAATCCAAAATAAATGAAATACCTAAATTCCTATTTCACCAATACCTAACCTAACCTAACTCATGCCACAATGTCAGTCGTACTGTGAGTGTCTCATGTGAGCATGTGCCACACTACGCCTGCTACACTTACATATAGCGTAGTGCAGCACTTGTACTGACGAGCAAGCCTTTGATCGCTCGCACGGAACCGTCTGCGACGACCAGCCTTTTGAGGTTTTTAAACGCTTTTAGCCAGAATCAGACAAGTTTTTATTAACGAAAGTCAAGTGATCAGAATCCACTCCTCTTCATGGAAAGCTTGGAACTTTTAAAAAAGTCGTTTTGTCGATTAAGTAGCTGTGAGTTTTGTTCGAAAGTTGTTTGTGGTAATATTTTAATGGAAGAGAATTTCGGCAAGAGTCTGATTCTTTCTTTCCCAAACTTTAATCAGTCAAAGTGGTGTCTTAACTCACTTATAAAACTTGCTTTCTTTTAGAATTCTGACCCTAAATTTATACAATACTGGAAGTGCTGTCCTAATAACATTGAAGCGTAACATTGAAAAATATATTTATTTATACCTCATATACAACTAGGGGTGCATAGGCTAAATGACCGCTAATAATGAACTTCCAGTTACTAAAGGCTCACTTTGGCAAACGGAACCCGTGTCAACGTTTATATCCCCTCGCTGGAGCCTTAACACCATTAACGACTAACTTTTTAAAGCAGTCACTCTGCGTTCATCCGGCGCATTGGGACAAAACATCTCCATTACATTCCAAGCCGGTATAAATTTGTTGTTCCTAATGAGATTTGAGAGCAACTCGCTCCATTCAGTACCGTAGTCCCCGGTCTGGGTGCATTACGTGAACTTAATGTGCTACTATCAAGTCGGGATTTGCGCATTCTGCAGCAAACCGTATGAATGTTTAGCGAAGTTTTATGTGGACGGGAAAGATTACTCTTCCTGGCATTTTATTCATGAAATAACAAACAAGTTTCAGTTGGAATCTTCTCCTTATGAATGTTACATGATGTAGTTGCGCGCAAATGATTAATTGAGTGCATTTTGTTGCTTGTTAGATTTTACGGCTATCCCAAGTTCGCTTGTACATGTTTTATGTAGAGTGTACTTTCACTGATCACAACAGAGAACTCCGTTAACCTTTAAAAAATGCAATTAAGAAGGACTTACCAAGTTTATCCTGCAGCACGGTCTTGGTGTCGCAGTGGACCAGGCAGAGGATGAGGAAGAGTGCGACGTGTGGCGCCATGGCGGCGGCGGGGCGCGGTCACGTGCGCGGGGAGCGGGGGGACGCCGCGCCGCTGCGCCAGAGACGGCACATGCCTCGTCGTTACTGTAACAGAAGAAAATAATGTCAACAGACGTACCAACGATTCCTAAACTATAATACCTAAATGATTTTTTACATAAAAATGACTGAATAAAAATGTAAAGTTACATAGCAGCTTGAGTTTCACTATTCGATCCGAACTGTATGTTAGTAATGGAAATTTTCTTCTAAACCTTCTATATTTTTAGGTTAGGCAACAAAATATAAAAGTTTTAAAAGAAAATCTGACCTGATAGAAAAACCTATGTGTGGTTGGATTCAATTTTAACTTCGTAATAAAATTCGACATCTGACGGATCAGACAAACAGAATGAAATTTGACAGAATGGAATCTGATCCAAAGTAAGCTAAAACCTTCAAAACTGCACATTACACAAAATTAATATTTACTGAATATTATGCTACTGTAATTAAGGGACGTAACATTCAATTTAACTTTCTGAAGCTAATAAAAAATTGACATTTAAATAATTGGCACAGAAAATAGACTAGAGAGTTCACAAGATTTGGATCATACTAGCTTTTATTAATTTAAGCTTAACTTGAAGTTTTAAGTGAGTAACTTAAAAGTAGCATTAAGTTGATGCCAAGTTTATTCCGAGTTGACCTTTGGGGGGAGCGCTAAGTTTCGGTAACTGACGACAGTATCCTGTTAAAATTGAGCAGAATTAATGAGCTGTTACTAAGTTAGTGACTCAACTTTAACTTAAAAATTCATACGCAAAATATGCTCCAATTTTTATGCCATATTTTACTGCGCGACATTTTTATACTCACACGTTCCATATTGCTCGCGTGCAGAAAATGGTTCCAAATATAGTAGAACATTTTCTTTCATAGCTCCGACATTAGCATCATATAAAGATTTTTAGTAACTCAACCAAAATGCAAGCCGCATAAAGAAAACAACCCTATTGCAAGCGTAACAGCGATCTCGCTATACAGACAGTCGCACAGAAACATAAAGTGTCTAAATTTCAAATGAGCTCCACTAACATACTCCGCTCCAAGGCCAGATAAAACTTACAAGTTCCATTCGCAGCAAAATTTCAAAAAGGCATTAACCTGGACTTTCTCCCTGGACACAACGACAGATTTTATTACCGCCATGAATAAATTCCACCGTTGGGACCACCGCGTCGCACCTCGTAAATTATAACGACACTTTAAACCCTCGGACCGATTTACTGCGCCGCTTTAGTGCGCGATGGTATAAACATGTGGCGTAGTCGCGCAGCGATGGATGTTGTGTTAAATTATATCGTCGACGGGTGATTGGTTCGGTGGTAGCGGATCATTTCGGGCGTTTAGGGCTGATTTTAAGGGTGCTAGCACATTGGGGAGGAACGGCACGTAGCCTGCGGTTTGCGGTACTAATAGTCGGACACGCTATCAATCACTTCCGTGACATTGACCCGCTTTTTATTGAACAGGAACCGACGTTGACTGCTAGCAGAGTACATAACCAATGGAATTTGTATTATCAGTATTTTCACTCGAGATACTTTAGAACACAGAGCATCGTCACTGTTAAAATACTTATGAAACTCACGAATAGTGAAGAATGCATTTGTGAGTTTTCTTCAAGAGTTTACTAAAACATTTTAGTTCAGAGCAACAACTTTTACAAGAATATCATTACTAGCTAATGCATTAATAATGTTGGTGCCACTTTTATTTAAGACGACTGCGAAGAGCACTCTACAATACGAGCTTAACTCTTTATTCTATTTGGTGTCTGAATTAAGATACTTTATCCCTTATGACGACAATTAATTACGGTACTATCTAGTTGAAAACAACTAACAAACTGTTTGAGAGAAAATTTCCACTTTAACAGTCTGAACTCCGTTTTCCATAATCTGAAAGAATCCGTCTCTTCTTTCAGAGTTTATTTTAACTGCATGGTTTCCATATTAACATTCCCTAGCTTAGTAACTGTCAGGTTCTATAAAGCATACGCTGCATTAAAAATTGCATCCTCTAAATCTACACACGTAACGGCGTCAGTGTATTTGCAACTTAAATAACACGTCGCTCATGTTACACACTTTATGACGTCATCCGACATTTCCTGGTCCTTACGCGAACCTTGGTGTGAAGGACTAAATTTTATGGTTATTAAAATTTTGTGACTACCCTTATCTTTGATCATTAAAAAAGGGTTTTACTGTGTTAAAGGGCGCGCAGCCTGTGGTCCAGTTACTGTATGGTTTATTTTCACAGTTTTTGTAAGATTTATTTAAAATTGCGCTGTTAATATATTATTAGCTTTTTTCAGCGTTAACCAGTTATTTTGAAATGGGATTTCTGTTTCTGAGAAATATTATTAAGTATTACTATTTTGTCTACTTATAAAATTAATATTAATAAAAAAAAAAAACTGAGCAAAACTACAGTAGGTGTTTCTTTAAACTTTTGATTATTAAATTATGTAAATAAATTGCAAACTAAGGTTGTGTATTTTAAGGTTTGGTTTGGTCTGTGAACAATTTTGGACCACATACCCAAAAAAACACACAGCACAGACCTGACTAACACGGATTCTTAATACCCACACATAAAATTAAGTACGTAACTACTCAGAAAATAATGTCATAATAATTTTAAAGTATTTTCTCCGAGAATTCAGATAAAATATTCAAGTCTATCGAACGCAAAAATAAATGAAGCAAAACTTGTTAGATGAAACGAAGAATAATTTAATTTCACTTTATGCGATAATATTAGATAAAAAAAATAATATTGAAAAAAGTGATCACTAAGTTTTCTAACGGAATTTTCTTTAAAGAATATTTTTATGACGTAGGTTATATTAGTACGATGACGTAGATTGTATTTTGTAATGTACGTTTTTGTTATAATAATTTTTGTGCAATCAAGCAAAAAGTACTACAAACGTTTTTCACTTTGCAGGAAGTATTTTTAACGAGGAATTTTAAACTGTATAAAACTGTCCAGATTTTTTTATGTATCAAAAACCCATACATTGGATTCCAATTATTTTTCCCAGAAAATCTGCACAAAATCCATGTTTTTCCCCTGATGAGAAATAAAGCAAAACGAAATGTTTGTAGACCCGAACCCGAAACAGCACCTCACGACTGATGAACATATCATCAATATTATTGGAACCTTTACTAACTTTTTCATAGGAATACCCTCTCTGGTCTACGGGCTACGATGTCCCAATTAACAAGTTTTCGATGAGGTTTTTGTTCTTGTTGTTTTTTATCCAATGTTGTTATGACTTAGTTTTCTGTTATTGTAATAGTCCTGTCTCCTGAGCATAATAAAATGTCAAATACTTTACTGCTACGTACTGCCGTAAATAATTTTAGTATTATACTTTATATTGCTCTGGGGGACTCTGTTATCGCAAATATTATCTGTACGGGAACTGTTACCTAATCACATTAATCAGTTTTAAAATAATAATGTCACAATTACATTCCTCGTCATTTCAATAATTATCGTCATAATAATTACAGATATGAGGGCAAAATAAGAGATAAACACTAAATTTATATCAAGAGTATCTGGTAAAGACAAGTAGAACGAAGCCGGACCACAACAATAAAATAACTGGAAGTGTAACAAATGTGGACATAGGAACACTAACATTCAGTTTATGTTTGGGAGGCGAGCGCATTTTGTGCGGCCGAGGTGAGTGATGGCGATGCGCCTTCTAGTGCTGCGGTTGCCAACTGTATCGATGTTCTGCCGATGGCACACGGGTTTTAACGACTTTGGTTATTGTCCGAAAAATACGGTAATCTTATTCGATTTTTTATTTATAGCTACAATTCAATACTTTACAAAATTGAAAGGCACTAGTGTCGTTGATGTAGATCTTGGGTTTTACCAGATACAAAAATGAGCCTAAAACACGCCATTCTCAGTTCCACATGCCTGTTCTGGCTAGGTATCATAAGATCCTATTAATTATGATCAAAACACATCAATGGAGAAAAAACGTCTAAACGTCAAGATAAACTGAACACTGTTCAAAAAGTCCGATTTGAACAGTGTTCAGTTTATCTTGATGATTATACTTATTCATTAAATAAACAAACTTACGTAACCTCACGTTACATTCCCTCAGCTAGTGAGTATATTATCGATATGAAGCTACTCTTGCACTAGTTGCGCAGAGCTGAGCTGGCGTCGCCTCCGCGTCATTTACCAGCTGAGATAGTAGCTGTAATGTGCCGCCCGGCTCCGCCCGAGTGCTGCGTCACATGGTTTAATTAAACCGAAGCCACGCCACCGCGCTATGGACACCACCAGAGAGCATTTCGGTAACAAAGCTGATTTATAATTGAAAGCCGATACGTTTAGGAAGTGGCTCCCGCTCTATATGCATGAGGTCATTTGTTTGGGGATTCCGTGATTTTAGATTACTGTGTTTAGCTTGGAATTGGTTGTATTATCCCGTACTATATCTGTAATTTCAACTACTAGCTTTCATACTAAATATTGCTTATAGATTATTCTGTTGTATTAAATATAGATGAGACTATTTGTACCTTTAGCTATCACTTCATAAAACTAAAACACTATCAGTCCTTCATAAAACTTTGAAATAACGGTAGAAATTCTTTTTCAAAAATCGCCAAATACCAATACGACAGATATTCATCACAGTGTCGAATCGCAACAAATAGTCGTACATAATTGCCGCCTCCACGTATATCTCATCACCGCCCAACAAACGGTTTCGTCAGCGTTTTTTCGTCCATAAACCAACCATGTCGAGTCTCCGGCCGAATGTACTCATGTGGACATTCGCCCGGCGTAATGGATTGTGACATTTATGGGCGAGACGCTCCCGATATTTGCTTCGACAGCGGCCAATCATTATAAATCACCGGCTGAAACTCTAATAAACTCGTCTGTTGTTAGTCTCAATGCAAATGCGATTGAAATTTTGATTAAACTGAAGCCAGATGTTTGTGTTTATTGTGTTCCTAGTTTGATAGATGTGTTTTGTGAGAATCATATGACATGGGATGTTGAGGATTATGAAGTGGGCTCCGAAATAATGGAATTTGTGATTGCTGAAGTTGTGTCATGTGTTTGGAAAATAAAATTATTTCATTGGAGCGTATTGAAAATAAAATAATTGGGCTCAATGATAACAACAACACATAACATAAAGAAATAACTAACTCTCTCATGCTTTTGTTTCACTAGGTCCGAAATTTCAGAAAATACAGATCTACGTGAATACAATAGCTTTGTTGAGCAGCGTACACTTAAACTATTTCCCATTAAGCCTGTTGTAACATCGATGTTGGCAGATCGAGAGCCAATGAAATTGTTCTAAAAATAATCGGAACAATCGTTTGTAGTGCCCTCTAGCGGTGAACGCAACAAATTGAAGCATGCGCGGAACAATGCATGTTTTTGTTTGAATTTCGTACTTCTTTATTTTGTGAAAAAGTTGTGGATTGGCTCGAAATTGCACAGAGATATTTGGAAAGTTTATTAAAATTGTGAAGAACAAACTGCGATTCAGGTGTGCAATTCTCATGTAGAAAAATGTAGGACGAATTCCTTTGTAGAGAGCGCAGAGAGCTGTCTTATGAAGGAAATATAATAAATCTACATACGTACATTGAAGTTTGAATAGGGTTAATAGTAGTTTAGATTCCCATACGAAACTAGAACACAGTCTTTAACATTTAAAGAGAACACCTTTACATCAGTTACATTAATAATTCAACAAGCAATCGAAACCTCAGGAACCCTACCATGATATTAGTGTTATCTATTAATTAATGGTTGTCACACAGAACTGTAAATTATTTATTATCATGGTTTTCCAAGTAATAAGATAGTCAATCAAATTATTAGTACCGCCTCAGAAGTGTTCGCCAGTTCGAATACACCACTTAATATAACATAAGCCACAATTAAGCAAAGTAACATTTATGTACACAGGAAAACATTTCATTTTGCATTGTACAGGTTGCGAATGCTAAGTTTACCCGATAATACATTTATATCAGTTTTTGCTTTCACTTAAATAATAACTTGCGATCGGTTAAATGTATTTTTTTTATATCGTGGTAAAATCACCAAATGAGTCCTCCCACCCAGGGCAAGGCGGGAGGGATTATCAGACTCGTACTGACTAAAATCCACGGTGTCCTTCAATAGCCCTTTACGTACCGGGGTCACGGTAATCCGTAAGTCCCACGACCCCGGGGTCCCGCGACCCCGGGTCAATATAAATATGGGTATATAATTACTTTTTAATACTGTATTTAATAGTCAGTCTACTTTTTCTCTTGACCAAATGATATTGAAAAACAATCTTTCATAAAACAAAGACGAATAAAATATTACAGAATGACTGAGTATATAATATTTACATTGGACAGAATATTGAAATCTTCAGTATAAAGTTTACTTTCAATATCTAATCCCAAAGACAAAGTTCCGATTTTCCATTTTATCGCTTTTACTTAAGAGCACTTTAATTTTCCATTACATGATTTACAAAAAAAAAACTGCCTCACAAGGATACGTATTCAGAAACTCCAGCCTCTCAGACATTATCCCGCAACTTTGCCCGATCAGATTCATTAACAAACTGTTACAAAATCGTTTCATTTAGGAACTTTGCTAAAGTTTGCCTTTTACCTTTTATAAAAAAATTGTACGGCGTGAAAACGCGTGGTAGGCAATATAAATTGCCATGGAATAGTATATATATATATTTTTTTTTTTTTTTTTTAAAAAAAACGTTGCCCCACACTAGGAATTTCTCCTGTATCGTGGGTGCGTTTACAAACATAGAAACTCACATACACAAACACCCAGACCCGAAACAACTACTTGCAGATCATACAAATATTTGTTCCGTGCGGGAATCGAACCCGCGACACATAGCGCAGGAGTCCAATTTCTCAGCCATTGCGCCAAACGTGCCGTCAAAAATAAGATAGTATAAGTAATAAGTAATTCATATCACGAATGGCGAACTAATAACAAAATAAATCGAATTGATACAGTGGCTCATCGCGGGCCCTCTATTAGCGGTTATTCAGTGTAGCGGGGGGAGGGGGGAGGAGGCCTTGACCGACTAGTCAGGACGTGTGGATAGGTAAGAAATCAGTGAGCTTTTCGATTGACGAATGTGTTTCGTTAGTGTGTGGTGTGGGTAATGGAATCAAAATGCCTTCAGTTACTAATGCTGTTGTAGGTATCTACAACTTTGATTGGATGATTCTTAAGTTAGGTAGTCTTTCCTTAGTGAATTTGTAAGGGATACAATACAGTGTAAGTTTTTGAATTTTTCGCTTTTAACAAAATGAATGTTTGTAATGAGTTATCTTTACTTAGATTTATTACTTTAGTAAATTATTCAGCAGAGTAATTTTGAAATCAGAACCGAGATACCAGAAACCTTTCTTCTGCCATCCTCCCACGTGAGTCGACCCATAAACCATACGAAGGTTGAGATATTTGAGCCAGAGCTACGGTTAACAGATAATAAAGGTCTCTCTCGTCTCATAAAGGTCTATGTTTTAGTATTACAGATACCTATATTTTACAAGAAGTAAGTGGACACAATTTTCCAGCTTTCTGACTTCCGTTGATAGCTTGACATGCCCTTATCATGTTCGTTTGACAGTTTGACATGTTCACGGAAGTACAAAGTTGTTTAGTTATTGATCTACGAATTATACGGCTTCAGCCATGAGCCGTTTGATTATTCGATTTTGTGATTATTACTTTGGTGTATTGTCAATTCTGTTTATCCTAAATCGTTGTCTGAGGCACGAGCTTTCCTATTTCATGTATCGATATCTCTATAATGCTTGATGGAACTGAATACCAGAGGCTCTAACATGAGTTTTCACGTTTCTGTGACAGAAAGTAAACGGAAACTTCGTCGTTAATTTGATAGAAAAAATTATATGTATAGGCCAAGCGTCTATTTATCTCAAACCCCTTGTAAAGCTTATTGTTGGTCCTATACAGCAACGCTGATGGCGTCATCAAAACAATGCTTGCCGTGCAACTAATAAAGCCCCCCAGTACAATAACTAATACCCATAGAAATGCCAGTAACCTGGGTGCATACCTCTGAGACCTTTGACTAAACACAATAGAGTCGTGACAAAACAAGCCCCTGATACGTGGCGTTTACCATCATACAGATATGTGGAATTTCCTGAATTGAATTGGCATCAATTCAATTCAGGAAATTCAGGAACTCGACGATATTCACTCCATAATGGAGAACGCTTTTGTGCACCTCAATTATATGAAATAATCCTGATTCATGCTTTCTAAGTTTATGAGAACTACCAAGATTCACTCTATTAATTAAATATAATTGGTTGCCTATAATATCGGTTCGCTTAGCAAGCTGCACTCAACTAACTGCAGCATTAGCAACCACGCCCGGTAATTTGCTCAGCATTGTTCTCCAATTGCATTTACCACTTATGCTCAATCCCAAATATGGCTATTTTTCCACCCTTGCTACATAGACTGTTCAAATAACAGTTAAGAACGATCTTGGGTACGGAAGGTACCCAAGATCGTTCTCCCTGAACTGTTAGAGCGATCTTGCGTACCTTCCCCAATAAATCAAAAACAATTAATGAAAATAAAAAAATCGTCATTTTTAACACGTGGGCCATAAAATAGGTCGGTGTTATTATTTAAATATCACCTCGCTATGACAACCATTTACATCGCGGACGCGGCTAGTGACACGTAATTGACACTAACAACCATTTTTGTATTTAATTATAATCGCAGCTATGGCAATTAAAAGAAATTGCGCAGTTTACGAGGTGAATACGTAATGAGGACCGCTGTTGTGGTGCTGAAGACTGATTGATCGGTTTGGGTCACGAGGGTTTCAATGACTGTTAAATTGCTTTTGTTATCAAATTATACGACTGTGGTTTTACAGAGTTTTGTCCAGAAATAGTTATCAGACAAATTAATTAGTAAAATTAGATTTATCGAAATAACTGTTTCGTTACGCATAATAATACCATGATATAACATGTTAATTATTTGCTATCACCTGCATGTACATTAGTAGACTAGTCTCACTAATGTTTATCTTCACTATCATCATTATTGTTTATCAGCTTTTTTCATTCGCCTGAGACTCTGTATGTGCTAATCTTACATTCTTGTGAGGGTTTCGACTAGCATCCAATAACAATGTCTATTATAACATCTACTCCTACTCTTCATCAACTATCCTCAGTAATCGATCCTAAACGCTACCTATAATAATCTCCGATCACAAGCGGCGGCGGTTTAAATATGATTATCTGAACATCGTCCGACTACCCGCACTCAGTACTTGCGGTAACTTTATTCATCAATTTTAATCAACGGCCGGACATCTTGTACTCATCTGCGGGAGTAATATTGAAGAGCTATTGGATTATTATGATCCGACCCTTGCGGCTTCGACGTGATTGGAGGAATTTGATAATTAGGGAAGATGATTGGAGGAAATTCTTGACGTGCATTCGAGTTTAGAAGCGATACTTGACGTGCTTCGCTAACTAACATGCAAGCATACACAAGCTCATTAGAAGGTATTAGAGGCTGCTACGACGCTTCATTTGTGCACCTACCAGTTGCAATTTCAACTCTAACGTACCTGATGTTTGTTATGCACAAATACTCACATTGTTTCCCTCAAATAAGTATACAACCAACGTTCGCCACCTCCTCATCAACATTCTTCCACAATATTTACCAATAAACACACAGGGCGCGTATGAACGAAAAGTTTCGAACAACTTCCGCCGGTGGCTTGCGAGGTGCTGCGTGCGTGCTTCTTCGTGACCGCCGCCAAATTATAGCCGACGTCCGGGCCACGCGGGGGTGAGGCCGCAGGGCAGAGCGGGGAGGGGGACGGGACGGTAATATGGATACTTTGACTTTGAAAGTGGATACTTGGAGCATGTTGGAGCGCTTCCGAACTAGTGAGACTTGTTTATGGTAATAGTGGTGTTTCTTGTAATTTGTTAGAGCTTTGATTAATGAAGTGTTTCGGACTACGTTCAGGTAAAGTTCTAGCTCAAGGTGATCAACGTGATGTATCGCTGAAAAGTTCATACTGATACCGTACAGCAACCATTTAAATAAAAAACCAAATTACGCAAGACATACAAGCCACGCAGCCGCCTCACGTGACAATATGAGCGTGTTACTGATATTAAGTTTCTCGACGTTTTTTCTCCCCATTTATAACACGACTCCATTGCGTAACTCAGTCCCTGACGATCACTGAATGTTTGTCTCACAAGCTCGCTTCGAGAACTTAATTTCTCTCGAAAATAAATTAGTCAGTACCGAAGTAATTTAATTCAACGTCATCAACCCGAGACTGTAATGTGACAATTAAATAGGGAAAGTTTCAAACTTCTTATATTCTAATTACCTTGATTAAAATCCCGATCTCCCACGAACATGTAACTCGGTTTATTCAACTGCTATTTAGAAGCAAACTTTCGACTGCTCTATAATCAAAGAATTAAACTTGAGTAAGCACTTTAATCGCTTGGCAATTTGCAGATGGAAGGCAGCCAACCGCGACTGGTCCTGACATCTCACGACTCAGATAAAAGCTACGCTTCATATAATCAATGGGACTGTATCTTTTAAAATAATTAAATTAATGATAAAACTCTGAAGATTTAAAAGGGTTCCAACAAAAGATAAAAATGTAAGGACTCCAAGTGCGGAACGCAGAGAGATTATTTTTTTAGAAATTAGTTTAATCAAGAACTCTCACGGGGGAAATCTGAGCGAGATAAAACAACTTCTTAGAAGGGTTTAGCCCTTTTGATGATAAAGGTAGTTGCTCAAGGCTCTCCCGACGTCCTCGCGGAATCCATAGCGAGGCTAGGTTCTTAGAAACAGAACACCGTCTTCAATATTTCCCTCGGCACTCGGTATCTAGTGTTACATGTAAATTACTCAATTTTGCTGGATACAGATTACACCCACGTAAACGTATCACAGAATGGTAACATCATAGTCCATTAATACAAATGCTTGAACTGAATATTAAATTATTACACGATCATGAACAAAGTGCCACGGTAGAAATTCTTAGTCGCTGTGTGTTAAATTATTTGGGGTCGTACATATCAGTGTTGTGTATTAGGTACGTGGCTGTTGGGGCGGACCACAAAACTGGAGTAAAATATCCATCCATCAGCGTGTCACGACGAGACTGGGGACTAAATGGAATACTATGTGCCGCGGCTGTATAGTAAGTACTATATTATGTACCCCGAGCAAATACCTCGGGAGACATTAAAGAATTTTGGCTGCTATTGATAGCTAAGGAAAGTGAAATTGTGTGTCAAAGGCGAAAAAAATGCGTTCCTTTTATTGGTCGCTAGTGTTGTAAAATATTCGTTTTCTTCAGGAGTTCTGACGATATTCTCTTTGTTTGCAGCATTATTTAGGTCGTAAAAGAAGATAATCGTATTTTCCACTTGCGGCGTGTACCAAATTGCCGCATATTGGCCGTATGTAGCTCAAAAGGTCGAATCTTTCATCGGAATGAGGTTGCTGCCACAAAAGAAATTCACATACTGGGAAAATGTGAACTTCCTGCACAAAGGGCGTTTGTAGCTTCCACGAACGTATAATTACGAGCAAACTTCAGACCAAAACTGAAACTAAGGTAAACGTGCTTGAAGTTGTTGCCGCAGATCGATCTTAATTGATTAGCCGCAGTTGAGAAGATTTCATAAATTGTTTTATAAAGAATCTAATGGGCTGGGCTCAAGGGGGGGGACCACTCCGCAAAGTTCACAAGTCGACTCAGTTCAATCTTAATTGTTCCATTTAAGTCGTTCGAGTTGATTTGATGGAGATACTCGACTCATAATCCCAATCCCGTAAACGGCCATTAAATATTGAAAGAACCATTTTGCTGATCATTGTTTTTCTTAATATTGGATTAGGAATTTGCTCCCGTTACCATTCCGTCTATAGCTTTGAAGAGGAGGAAATAACGTAATAGGAGCTCTGAGCGATAATCCGAGGGTAGAAGTCTGATTTGATTTATGTCGCGTATATACTGAAAATCGAGTACATAACCTAAATAACATAGACTTGGAACGTGGTTCATTTCAAACTTTGACTGGATTTAGATGTCAGTGGCGAAGAACTCGACGTCTTGTAACTCCACCCAAGAGACTCGAAACTTTAGTCCAGAATCATACAAGATTACACAGAGCAGACAGGCAGTGAAAACATTTTTCATCACACATTCAATTAAATATAGTGAGTCTATCAAACATTCAGCCAGAGTAATGAACTGGGGCTCAGCAGAAAGATGAGTGTACCTGCATCGTGCAGAGCATACATGAGTGATGAGGCGTTGTGAGAGATCACGATGAGTTCATAACTTATTACTACGCTTTTAGAATTTGTTTTAAAATATCCTCCTGCGTAGTTCAGCGGGGCCGCAGTACGATGGAAAATGAAATTGTGTTGGGGAAAAGACTCCAACTAAATTAAAGAAAATGGCAGAAAGAAAGTTTTATTTAGTTATTCTTTTTTAACCTACTTTTTATGTTAAAATGGGTAAAAAAGGGTTTGGGGAGTCTTTATCTTTTTACAATTTCATAAAACTTGGGTAAGTATGGTCATTTGTTTCTGATGATCTTGATAATATATCTATCTTTTTGAGGCTACTAATGGATAAAGGCTCTCATGACCTGAGCCGTTCCACGTCGATGTGTAAGCTTATTTTTTAAATTATAACTGGGCTGATGAAACCTATGAAACATTTTAATACACCAAAAAAAAATAAGTTAAACTTTACCACATTATAGATATCGATTTCGTAATTTCGGAGATTACCGTGTACGAACACAGGGGCAGGTGATTTTACTAGGATTGTATGGCAGATAATGGTGTATCGCTATTTAAAAACTCCATAGAATGTTAAATTGACCGGTCACTGAATGTGAAGCAGATCGTCGTTACATTTTATTGGAACCCATTCCATGGTATGTTTCCCCTGTTTTCTCATTACATTCTACGATTTACCCCATTCTTTTGTTTTAATATGGGTTTCTTTCCGATTTGTGTTTTGTTTCCTGGATGTTTCTATACGAATTGTTGAAAACTTATGTATACCGTTAAAGTCATTAAAGAGAACTGAAAGTTTCTGATTGGTTTCTTAAGAACCCATTCGTAGGACTGTTAAATTAAATTACAACTTCAAGCCTACAACAACAACGGTGACGTGTCTTATTACAGAGTTTATGACAGCATCAACGAGCTCATTATTGCATTACAAAAGTGTAAGACATTATAAAGTGTAGTCATAATAGTGCTTGTTAAATATCTCATTAGCAGCTCGGTACACTCACGAAATAACTTGAAAAATCGCGTTCAGCTTACAAATAGGTATTACATTAAAACTTTTAACATTACCTACATTAAAAGTCAGTTTAGACATAAAGCGATCCAAACACGAAGTATTTGCGAAGCTCGCGTCGATCCTCTCCCCTTCCCCGGCTCGCGAGTGCCTCTCCCCTCCTCTCATCCGGGTGAGTCCGAAACTTTGATGGTCCGATCCAGATTTTTCATCTCCCGACTTATTTGAAATTATAATTCGCCGCGAAGAAATCAAATCAAAATTCCATTTAAACTTGGGATTTCAATATTTGTTTGTTAGGCAGATGTTCGTTATGGTAATCGTTTGCCGCGGTGCTTGACCGCCGACCGCGCCGGACGCGACCGCCGGACGCCAGCCCTACTGCGATAAATGGGACCATGAATTTCCGACGTACTGTTACAATTTTACTACGATTTACGACTAGTGTACGTCTAATGCTGCAATTAACATTACTTCTTACTGGAACTCAACTATATAAATGGCTAGTTTGACTATTCATCAAACAACTCTCTCCCTTAATTATCAAAAACATTGAATGTAAGGTGATTATTAAGATCTATTAAAGATTGAACATTACTTTTAATTGTTTTACATTGAATTGTATTTTCATATGACCTTGTCGCAGGTCGGGTGACCTGCTGAGCCGCACGCAAGGTCACTGCACCTCTCAGTAAAGTCGGTTAAGTACCACATGCCAAGGTTGCACAACCTCGCCTTATTCGATAAGTACTGAGACTTTAACAATAGGCGTCGAGAAGATTTCGAGAAACTTTTTAATGAAGTACATAGTTTGGAAGTTTAGTAAATAAAATCAACTATAGGCTCGTACATTATGTAGATTCCAATTCTAATAGGAACGATGTCAATACTATAAATGCGGTAATTGAAACCGAAGCAAATAACAGACCAAATAACGATCATTTGGACTACCCTTCAATTAATTTATAAATAGTTCTGTACAAATAAAGCTCAGACACGAATCAACTTTAACCTTTGTCAGTCTATCAGACACAAAGCAGGTCGTTACCAATACCTATCTTTTACCCAAAACAAACAGAATGAAATATAAACTAATGCAATAATCAAAGAGCTACAGATATTATTAAAATCATGTTTAGAAGAATTTTCATTAAAATTAATTTAGAAGTTGGTCATTTCGATACAATTGCTTTGGAAGGAATCCAGTTTCCTTTAATTGCGAAACGAAGTCGAGTGAATAGCTGGATGTAATTCTATAAAATGGAAGCAACGGTAAATCGACGATACCTTTGAAAAACGCTTATAAAAGTATTACGGAGGAGAAATGATTTACATTTAAAAACTCATTGATTTCCTTGACGTTTATTTACGTGGAATCCGTTCGTGACACATTCAATATTTTCGTTTAGAAATCATACAGTTCCACTGGAATGGCCTGAATCAAATAGTTGGTTCTCTCGGGGGCTGTATTGGGTATGCATCAGGACAAATTGTATGCCCTGCAGGGAATTGAACGAGCCCTGAATTCTCATGCATGTAATATGAGCACACAAAGCTCAACAATATAGGCTTTCGAAAAAAAAAAAATTTGTTCCTAAAGTTTAAGTTTGTTCAGTTATGTTAGCTATTTTGACTGCAAGTAAAATTCTATAAAGTTTACATATCTTTTGGGAAAACTGCTCACACTACTGAAGGTTTAACAAACAAACGAGTAAACTTAATTGATAATGTAGTTATACATATATATTTTAGTTAGTAGTTATGTAGGCCACCACATCAACAAACTTCTGACTAAAGACAACAGGAGCCTCCGCTGGTTAAACTTGGTAACTGTAAATCAAAACTGCGGTTAACACAATTTACAACTGCTACAAAGATCTCACCATTTCATATTTTGTTCACCATTCACACAAATAAATCCAATTTGAAACGTATTCACAACTCAATCAAGTTATAAAATTCGTATAAATATTGTTGCGTACATGATGCAAATTTATATTCATTTAAAATATTTAAAAAATCTACCGGTAATTCAACGGCAACGCAAAACATTTTTTTTTCGACTGATCTACTGAATTAACAGGTCTTTGAAATTTTTAATCTATAAAACAAAACGGTTTCACGTCCAAAGAACTGAAATCCATTCAAATGGGGATCGTTCCAAATGGAAAAGTATAAAAGGGCCTTTTCACAGTGCGCCATTACGTCGCGGTTTTGTTTTAGTTGGCATCTGTAATTTTCTTAATTATACACTTGTCGCGAGGCGGCGCATTGAAGCGCTCTCCCGTTCACGGCGTTATTAAATTTTTGTGGAGTTGAGATGACGCTCGGCGGCCGACTGCGACCGACTGCCGACTTCTAAATAAGCTAATGACAGTTTACGTCGGTTAAATAACTTCACCGTTTTAAGGATGTTCGGATGAGAGCAAAATTGTAAAAATATTTTCGCTGCTGCTCTCAAATGAAATTGATTTGAGATGAACCGTTCGAGCTATAAAAAACACGAACTCTTGCTCTCGTAACATCATAAAACCATTTTAATTTTATCTTTGGCTCTTGGCGATGTTTAGACACTTTCACTTTACAAGTTCTTCTTAATATAATAGCAGTCATAGTTCAGAATGAAATAGAAAAATGAGAGCTTTAATAATACTAGAATATTTCGTTGAAATAAATCTGTGAAACTACGCAGTTTGTTGGCAAACAAGTGGCCGAAGTTTGGTCGAGAGCCGTTGTTAACTTTAGCCTCGAAACGATTGCTTTACTAAAGAATAAGTTGACAGTACGAATTGAACTTGCTTGTATTGTTATTATTTATATTTAGGGCATTGACTCTGACAAAAAAATATAAATTCAACTGAAAAAATATAGAAAATGGAAAACAACTTCGGTAACCAACTGTAGAGTATTGTTTTTTATTCCAACAATATTTAATCGAAATAAATCAGATTTATTCTTACGAATACACAATATTCCATTATAACGAAAAAATGTGAGATCAAAATTATATTTTTGCTGCACAATAACACGTGTTTGCTGTACTTAGGGTCCAACTGTGTCGCCTCCTACTGCGAAGCAGTTATGCTCGTGAAGGAGGAGGTGGGCTGCGTGAGGGAGAGGACAGCATTCTCCCTCCACCCCAGCCGCAGTGGTAGACGCCCACGGCGACGGACGTCGCGACACGATATCCGGCCACCGTAGGCCCGGTCATGCGGGCAGCGAGTAATGGGCAACACGCTGTCCGACCATGGACCATGCCCGGGTACGCGGCGCGTTGTTGTCCACGCGCGCCTCAAAGAGTGTCAGCAGAGTGACGGGGGCCCCCTTTAGAGGGCCAAAAAAAAGGGTTCAACTGTGTAATGGTTAATTCAGGTAAGATCACGGAACAGAAAAAACAGTGGAAGTGCTAAGTAGGCGTGCCACGCGTGCCACTATTAAGCGTTGTTACGCTTAACCGATCCCAGTCGCGTAAATTTATATTTCCCTATGCTATACCGTATTGTTCTGTTTTAGAGTGCAAAAATGATAGTAGGTTGACGTGTCCTCTCACAGTGCAACAACTCTTTAAGGTTGTTGCTGCTTTACCGGGCAATCTAAATTATTACCCAGCACTCTCATAATTACATGCATATTATCTTCTTAAATATCAATACCAAGAAAGATGACTCGATATTTCTGTATTATGTAAGTACCGCTTTCAATCCTCATACAAATTCATTCCTTAGTTTATCCGTTCCTGTAACTCCACCTTCATCTGCATGCACTCGTTTGTCATCACCGTCATGTATAATATCTCCATTGAATTGAGCGACACGCATGGTTCGTAAGTCGTTCCAGTAACTTTAGAAAACCTAAACAATATGTAGAAAATTGCCAACGCGAAACTGCCAGCCCAGATAGAAAGCCAATAAAAATAAAGACAAAAACGTGGCAACATCCCATTGTGTGTCCCTCATGTTATACAGTTAATAATGATGGCGTTCGACGTATACGAGGAAAATAATCACAAAAAATAACTCATAACAATGCTTAAGCACCGGAAAATAAATAAGCCGGTCGGGGAAGAGTATGTTTAGGAAAGTCACTTGAGATTTTTTTTCATAACAATCCATTTTGTGAAGTTATTACTACAGTTTCAGATAGAAGTAAGTCTTGGAAATTTCCAGTTGGATAATACAACACCATTTTTTCTTGCACCAGAAGCCTTTTTAAGGTTCATTGTACTGGTCACTAAGAATAACTTTTATTATGAACAAAAATCTGAATTACCAAAAAAACAACTGCCTCATACAATATTTAGTACTCGCTTGGTTCCTAAAAATGATGGCAGCTGAATTATTTTTGTGATTTCAATGTAGGTATATAATGTAGGTAACTGGAATTATATTGCCAAGAATCCGAATATCAATCAATATTCATAACTTTCTTTTTAACTGTTTACCAAATATGTACAATAAATGGAAACGCAAAATGAGAAACGTAATGTAAATAAAAAATATATTATTTATGCCTACAAGATGTTTATTTTCTACAAACTTAGCTTTTGCTTCCAAACGAATAAAAAGTTTAGACGATGTAAAAGTTGGGACGATCTTTTTCAACGCACTTATAACTCCAATATTAAAATACTGCTCGAAGAACTCAAGAGTATGCTTAGTAACAGATAGACATTTACATCATAGACATTTACAACCTTATGCCGATATCTTCATAAGATTAATGTTATGATAATGATGTTATAATGATGATAAATACGGTCCTTGTTATGCGGTGATAAGTATGTTGAAGGCTGATTTTTATAGGTCGAGAGGGAACGCCCTTACAGATGAAGTTCTTCAGATTCATGAACGTAGACGGGGTGAAAGAATTATGTTAGGATCGTAAGGTTGCGTTCTGTAGAATCCGTCTACCCATGTGAATCTGTATTTTTTTTTTAATCGTAAACCTCGTAATTTGATTCCCGAGAAATGTGCAAACTAACTGGACAAACACACTTATACCTGTATGGTCCATCCCTCCAAAAGGCCATCCTGGACACTAATTACAAAGTTGGCACAAACAGCTTTTTTTTTTTTTTTTTGCGTGGTAAAATCATCAAATGAGTCCTCCCACCCAGGGCAGGGCGGGAGGGACTGTCATACTTGTACTGACTAAAATCCACGGTGTCCTTCACTAGCCCTTTACGTACCGGGGTCACGGTAATCCCTTGGTCCCGCGACCCCGGCAGGCTTTAGCCCTCTACAGGCCCCGTCAATATGCTGACACTCTTTGAGGCGCGCGTGGAACACAACGCGCCGTCGACCCGGGCATGGTCCATGGTCGGACAGCAAGTCGCCCATTACTCGCTGCCCGCATGCCCGCGCCTACGGTGGCCGGAGATCGTCCTGCGACGTCCGACGCCGTGGGCGTCTACCACTGCGGCTGGGGTGGAGGGAGGACGCTGTCCTCTCCCTCAGGCGGCCCGCCTCCTCTTTCACGAGCATTACTGCTTCGCAGAAGGAGGCGACCGCCTCCCACTCCGTCTCGCCCCGCAGCATGGCCTCGACCAATGCCGGGCGCGAGAGGTCTCCGCCTATCGCCGTCGTGAGGACACGGCGGTGCTCTGCCCAAGCGGGGCAGTCCTGCACCGTATGCTCCACCGTGTCCTCTGGACGATCCTCGCAGTGGGGCACAAACAGCTAGACGAAAACTATGAAGGACATTACATAAAGTCAGAGTTTGTTTTAGTGTTGCTTCTCAACTACCAACCTTGTCTAAGTGATTTTGTTATGATTATTATGATATAATGGTAACTTATCTATTATTATCAAAGAAACTTATAAAATACGAGAATTTTCCAGAAGAAGATGACTCATCTTTCTGTAGAACTGAGCAAAAGTAAAGAACAATACCATAAAAGACAACGTTGAATCTATGGTAATGACAGTAGCCAAAAACAATTCCATAAGTTTTCAACACTTTACATCCTTTAAGTAAAATACGCGCCGCTGGAAAGACAAAGAAAATAATTTTCATAAATCATGGGAGGTTTCGGAGGGAACTGGCGATAGTCCTCCAGGGCAAGAGGGTAACAATCGATATTTTATTAACACTCTTCAGAGGGCGTAACTCCGTAATAGTCACAAGTGAGGAGGTCAACAAAATAAAGAGTCCAATTTGAGAGGGTCGACGCAAAAAATGACTTTGACCTAAGTGCTTAGTAAGATAAAGAATTCAAATTGGGAAAATGTAGGCGTAAATCTTGTGACGAACATTCTGGGAGATCAGTTTGAGTTTCTAAAGGGAGTCAGTTGGATAGAACGATTTTCGATCATATTTGAGATAAATAAGAGTAGGTAGGTAAGTAGTAAGTACCTATAAGTTTAGCGTATGACTTCTTTATTAAACTGTACATTAAAATTTCCTAATTACTTTGTGTACATATTTCCTAACTAAGGATGGATGGATAAAAGAATGTTTGATACTCTTTTACACACAGACTGCTGTACAGATTTGGATGAGCACAGAAATGATTTATGAACCTGAATCCCTTAATTTTGCCGCTGATTGATACTAGAACGTTATATTACAACAAAGGCATTGTTTTTATATTAAAAAATTACACTTATAAAATCTAAAATGCTTGTCTTATCCCAAACAAACCAAGCCAACTACATCTCCTAACCAAATTATAATAAAATTAAACGCCAGCGATAAATCTCCACTTATCTCCACTTAATTTGAACGCAGCTTATCCACAATAAGAAAGAGACAAAAAGATTCAAAAACAAAAGGTGTTAGGAAAAGAGATATAATTTATACAATTCAGAACACCTGTCTTAGGCTGCCTGTCCACAGGAGAGGAGCGAATCGAGGTTGTGGAGCGGAGAAAAGGAAAAATATTAATCAAAAGGATTGCACTAAATCTTCACTCTTCAGTAGTGCAATGCTATCCAAACTGATATTATAAATGCGAAAGTAACTCTGTCTGTCTGTCTTTTCTTCACGCCTAAACTACTGAACCGATTTGTGTGAAATTTGGTACAGACATAGTTTGAAACTTGAGAAAGGACATAGGATAGTTTTTATTACAAATTTACTAAGGGAACTGTCCGAGGCCACCACTAACGCCGTGAATGTGGCAGAGTTTTGGTCGAAACAATTAATTTAAAGGAATCATCGACACGACGAAGAAGATTACAAAAAATAAAATAAAAAACAAAATCTGCCGGAATTCACTATTCCACGCGAACGAAGTCGCGGGCAAAAGCTAGTTGGTTGATATTTCTCCATTCCTCCGCTCTGCAGATACCGCTCCTGTGAACAGGCAGCCTTACCACGGACGATAAAGCTAGCTATCGACTAATTAATCGCTTAGGAAAAATAGGAAGGATTAGTCCCGTAAAAAAATTCTTAAGATATTTATTCATAGAAGTTAAAAACACCCAAAACATTTCTGTTTAGTAAATATTGAAGTTTAGTCGCCTCTATTGTACGAACGAGGAACTACGATTTCCTTCTATCAAAAGTTTAATTTACGTCACAGAAACGTGAAAAGTGGTGCTTTTTTTTTATTGTGGTAAAATCATCAAATGAGTCCTCCCACCCCATTACTGTCAGACTTGTACTGACTAAAATCCACGGTGTCCTTCAATAGCCCTTTACGTACTAGGGTCACGGTAATCCCTTGGTCCCGCGACCGAAAAGTGGTGCTAGGGCTGCAGATGATAAATTATGTCTGTTTTTTAATGTAACAAATTGTTTTATTTTGAATGTACTTTATAAACAGATTATTGTAAAACATTTTAGAACAAAGTATTTAAATTTTTCCTACGCATTAATCTAGGTCAGCCAGACTATTTGTTCCTAAAATAATTATAAAGAATAAAAACTAAATAGTTTTTGAAAATATTATTTTCCATTTGACCTTTAGGTAGGTACGCAGATCTTTTGATTATTCTTATTTTAAACTTAGTGTATTTGATCGCACTAAGTATTAATCTCCAGACTTTAGAAATTAATTTACAATATAAAAATTTGTAAGTTGAGTCAACTGTATTATAAGCTCAACTATTTTAAAATTTTACTAATCCAGCTCCTTATTATGAATTGAAAAAGATTACCAGATGAAAAAGAATTTCCTTTAAATACAAAAGACACCTAAAAATTATATTGTTGGAATTTCAACTCTTGATATAGAACGGAGCGTTAAAAATCCAACAAATCGCTTGTAGGTGTTGCTTGCTCATATTGAACAAAAGAAAAGCCTTTCTAATTTTGAAAATGTCGTATCGTGCGACCTAGTTACAATAATCGTGTACCTATCGTTACGATACATCTTTGCAATATCATGATCAGGTCTCAGCGGGTCTAGACTTTTCATCGCCTAGTACTTAGCTCGCCACCCACGTATTCAGAGTCAACTAACTGAAATGGGTTCCCTCTCGAGGTACTTATACAGAGCAAAGGTTACCAACCTGTCACTGAGAGGATTATTAGCTCGCAAGCCTTGAACAGGAGGGCAACACGTTTTGTTAAGGATTTACTGTACAGGTAGATATGTTTTTGGAATGTAAATATTTTATTGCAAATCCAGTTTCGAAACGAAATCTAGAACGAAAAGATAACTCGTAAAGGTTGTATTCAACTCTGTAGAGCACTGCCATTTAAAAGAGCAAACACAAAAAAAAAACCAGTCCCTTCGTTGAAAGTTGGGGTAAGAATCTCAACAGACCTTCGACTGCGCACGTCGACGCTTACCTACATCAAACGGACGATATTTCAGTCCAACTTACTGCCATAAAAAGTGGAAAGTTCCCACCTTTGCATAAATAGAAGGTACCGTCCGTAAAGTACGCAGATGAACACGCGCGCGATAGTCCCACCCTTATCGATGTTTATCTCTACACTGGACAGTCTTTCGGGGTCGACGGATCGAGTCCGTCCGCCCGAAGGATTTGCCCACTTTTATTCCGAATTTATTGTTTGTCCTCTTTAATGGGATATGCGGGGATACTGACCGCCCCCGGGATTATGTTTGTTAATAGATGCTGCCTTGTTACGCACAGATTTCGGGACTTGAAATCGCAGATTTAGACGCCAGACTAAAGGTTGACTACGACAAATGAGAGCCGAAGGTGCCCTTTGTTGTCCATAAACAACGTTACGTTTTTTGTTGTATTTTTTTGGGTTTGGCTTAAAAATGTATAAGATAAAATCCGAACACCAACTTTTAAATGTGACAAGTTATTTCTGCCATGTCGCTACGATCTGAATTATATTTGATTTCCATAGAAACACGTCGGTATACACGAAATTTTTCGAATAAAATTCAATGTATATTCAAAGTGAGAAGCGCGTCTATTTTCATTCAAATCAAATACAAAATATGTAGTAGTAGTAGTCGATGCAGGAATAGTTGTGTCCGATTGTGTCAATACAACCCGCGTCCAGCTTTTTGTTTAACTTTGTTGTTGGGTATTCACAATTTTCGCTCAACATGGCAGGGATCAGCGACCTAATTGATACGGACGACGGGAAATCGTTAGCATTAAATTAAACAGCATCCAGATGAACTGTGGACCCGTTCAGACCCGGTCGAATTTGTTTCAATGCGTGGAACGAGCGACGTTGAACTACAGACAAAATTTGTGTTAAAACGAACCCATTTTGTCGATGTTCGCAATTTCGTAGTAAACTTTTTTGACATCGTCGTTGTAAAAAACCTGTACCTAATGTATAAGGTAACCAACTGTTGTTCATTTTTTTTTAGCCAAAAATAATCTTCGACCCCTC
This sequence comes from Agrotis puta, assembly GCA_943136025.2. Classification (NCBI taxonomy): domain Eukaryota; kingdom Metazoa; phylum Arthropoda; class Insecta; order Lepidoptera; family Noctuidae; genus Agrotis; species Agrotis puta. The sequence continues at coordinate 543,091 of OW964170.2, forward strand.
CCAAATCCACAATTATTTTCTCAGATTTATAGTAACAAGAGTTATTTGTTAGCTAAGTACGTGGTTCACTACAATCCATCGACGTGGTACACATTCGCTAGTACAGCGAGGAGGCAGCCGCCAGCCACACAGCGTGTTTGAGTTCTCTCCCGCACAAAGCGAGCACTATTCAACCAGGCTGTGAATGTTGGTCACGGCTGATCGGTTCGTACCTACATTATTTTTTCGGATTTAGGTGTTTTTCGTTGGGTAAAGTTTCTTTTACGTTGTTACAATCTTTAAACGGGATGTAACAACATACTTAATAATGTTTTCAAAACGTAACATACAACAGACGCCCAATGCACAGAGAGATTTTACAGAGACACAATAATAAACACAATCATAGTAAAGAACACATAATATGAGATATTAAAAAATACACTAAAACTAAAGCTTATAATGACAATATGCTGTGAACACGCTCAGAATAATAAAACTTTAAACAACATGACTTTCTAACTACAACAAGAGAACAACATCATAGAAAAACATGAATAAAGAAATAACAAAATTCATGCAAACTTGGGAAATAATTAAAATATCTGCAAACAGATGCTATTTCACAAAGAACTCATAAACACGGGACTCATAAATAATAAAACAGAATGTGAAATACTCGTATATTCGACTTTATACCGGGATACATTACAGCGAAGACAACAACACTGTAATACGATACTCGTGCTGCTAAGTACTTCGCTCACGAACCGAATCACACACGAGCACGAGTACGGAACACAAAAAAGATTCAACGCTCGGCGTTAATGACGGTAACAAAGCTGAATCGATACAAAACTAATAAAGTCAATCGAGAACTAAACGATTGGGAGGCGATACGGCAAATAGGTCGCGGAATAAAGATACGGTACCTACGTGACCAGGGTCGGTATACCGAGTCGATTCGATACTGAAGAACGATCGCGAGGATCGATTGCGATAGGCGAATAGTTTCGATTTTGAATTTGTAGGTTCACGCCCTAAGCGGCACTTGATCGGGACCGTCTGATTTGGGTTGCACGTTCGGGTTAAAAGTGCAATATTAACACGCCACACGGACTAGCGTGACTGACTTGTACAAACATAATCAGTTGTCGGTGTCGTGATGAATTCGTGTTTGTTTTGTGGCCTACCTATCTAAATTATGATAGAACAGTTTACGTTCTGATTGAATATCAAAAGTGTTTTAAATGAAAAAACAAATAAATAACTGTGCGTGTTTACACAAGATCAAGAACTGTAGGAAACGTCGATACTTACAGAAAGTGGTCAACGACCTTCGAGGATGATTTAGGGCAGTTTGCTGTTTGAATAGTTTGTTAAACCGGCCTTCGAGGAAGGTTCCCTTTGAAGACAGTAAGACTATCGAATGTAATGTAAAAATACAGTTTAGTATAATCTGGGAGGTATCTGGCTCAGTTTCAGTTACATGAAAACTTCATTACCGGAGCCTAGTCCCATCCTGTAAGCTGCTCAGCAAAATAAATAAACACGTCGAACAACGTATCCGCAGCACAGAAAATCCATTTTTTTTATATATAAACTCGCAAATCAGATAATCCAAATTGGTTTTTAGACGTAAACTCAATTTTGACATGTATTTTACTTTATCGCGGAGGGAGATAAATTGAGTGAGATACCGCTGGAAGTGTGGCGAAGTGTGAATGCTGCGAAATATGTATATCTAGTGGAAGTCAGGAAATTTGGTCGAAGTATTAATAGATAGTCTGGTGGCGATCGACAGCTGGCTCAGTTCCTGTTGGTTTCCGAGGAAATTGTGATGGGAGGATTATTTATGTTGAATTTTCAGCAGCAAGATAAGTTTTGATAAAAATATGGTTCTCTATTTTTTTTTACGTGGTAAATCTTATGAGTCCTGAACCCAGGGCAGAGCGGGAGGGACTGTCAGACTCGTACTGACTGAAATCCACGGTGTCCTTCAATAGCCCTTTACGTTCCGAGGTCACGGTAATTCGTACAGTCCCGCGACCATATGATTCTCTCTTGGACATATTATATGAATATTTCACTGTGATGTTTATAGTTTCAAACTAACACCAAAATTAGCAGAGAACGCGATAAATGGCAAGTATATCGTTGCAAAAATGTGAAAACTCGAAGCAAACATCTAGCTGCTGTAAATATTTTTTGCTTGGTTCATGTGGTGGTGTAGTAAAAAAAGAATAAAATACAAGGAAATTATTTCATTCAATTTGAAGTCCATGGTTTATGGGAGACATAAGTCGAGTGTGGACAACCGACACTAATGACTTGTTTAATTTAAATTATCTACATGAACTGGCGGCAAACTAATTTAAAAAATAAACGAAAACTAAACGATATTGCAATAAAATTCCCAGTATCATTTAAAACGCTGACAAAAAGCAGGTGAAAAATACGTTTTAAAGTAATAAAAAGCAAAGTTTTTCTGAGAAACGTCCATTAGTAGCACGAGTATAGAATAATTAAACTTTGCTAGATCCTAAAAGGTACATCGTAAACGTTTTTCTATTTTTCTCTTGGTTGAAAAGTGCATGACCAAAGTAATCATGGTTTTACAACGATTATTTTAAAGGTCGTGAACTAAGAACGAGTGCTCATTTTCACTGGCTTAAGCAAAAACTAAATATTATTACAATATCGGAAATTAAATTCTCAGCCCTGACCCGACCGTTCAAAATCGAACGGTGCACTTCTAATTAGACATTAATATAGGTCTTGCCCAGTCTAAGTGAAAACGATTCGCATGCGTATCTGTAGATAGTATCAGTAGATTTATTCACTGAACCATGATAATGAAAACTAATAGTTATGATGGTTTGGCTTTCGACCCTTGACCTAGCGAGGGAACTTATGGATAAAGGGCTGCGAATGAGATCGACATTTATGGCAAAAATACACCACAGTAAGTATATCTAATAGTGTTAAAGCCACTAAAAAGTTAAAAATAATCCATATGTGACCCTAAAGGTATGCTTTAATATTGTTGTTTGATGAATTTGTTCGATTTTCAGCGCCTCTTATTTGAAATTCCCATATTGCATTATTTTTTTTATTTTTTGTACATATTACTTGTTATTTTTATATGTAGTTTATACATAATTTTGTATTTAATTGTAGTTTATTATGGTAGGTATAATATTCCAATAAAAATAATTATATAAAAAGCATTGTCTCTAAAATTTTGGAACTCGAACCGTGTGCTTGACTACATAGTTTTATGTACCTATGAATGATTAAATTGAAGCTAGCCTATAAGGGCGAATTGTTTGATCAGTATTTTTGATATCTAATGGATATAAAATGTATAGGATTTAACAAATATTTTAACTATTAATCAAACAACTGACCTTTTAACTGGTAGCCAGACTCATCAGAGTTACTTAAAACTGTGAGATATATAATATAATCCCAAAAACTAAATTGTTGTATTCTGTAGTATAATTTCCCTTGTTTAATATCAACGAAGCAAAACTGTTAATTTTATAATGATTATTATGCATATTAGACTACGACTGATAAGATGAACATGTGAGACTAAAATTGTTTTACCACCTTATTATTTACCTGAATAAATAATAAATTAATTTATTTCATTTCTCGTCAGTTTCTGGTTTGTGGAGGTCAAATAAATTGCATAATATTAACTTAAATATATTTCGTTGAGAAAAGCCTAAGCAGACGATGATACTAAGTTTAATTCTCTAAACAAAGATGCCAAATAGATTGATTTTAAACGAACAGCTAAAACAGACGTGACAAAATTCACGTCACTATTCATCATTCACATATAAGTAGGTATACCTCTTTCGACCCATTCACCTTCGAGAAGGTCTCCCAAAAATCTGCGATCAACAATCGTGACGTAATTTACTACGCACAATGTATTGGATCAGACCTTATTTTAATAAATTCGAGTGAGCAGCGCAGAAAAAAGTAAAGAATTTGTTCACAAAACGCCGCCCTTGATAAGTGGCACAAAAGATAGTGAGTGGACAATCTATTCGGTTCGGCCGAATCGCTTCGATTGCTGTATCTGCAGACCTTAGGGGCTGGTGTGAGCTATAAGAATGAGGCTATTTGGGATAATTCAATACAGTTCTCATAGCTCAAGTATGTATTTAATATGTTTATCATAAAGCATTCTATTCACAAGGTGGACAGACGATCTGATGAAGACCATAGCACCGCGCTGCCGCTTACAACCGGTCCTATTGGCCATCTATCGGAGAGCATTTGTTCAGCAGTGGACGTCCGACTGCTAATATGATGATCATGATGATGATGATCAAAGTATTCAGTCAACCTTCTAATACAAACGATATCATTCATCAGTCCTCTGGCGTTATCAGAATTAATTTAATGTCGATGCCTTCCTCATTGAAACTTCTACGTTAGTTTCTATCTCAAGAGTTTTTCTAGTTGTCTCATCTTCTACACAGTCTATCCATAATTTATCTGGTTTTCCCCTATTTTACATTTACAGTTATCCACATTCATACTCATAACTTTCCATTTATATACAAACGGTATCTATACCTCAATTTACAAATCATACCAAATAATAAGTTGGCAACCGTTTTAACAGTAGATGGTAAAATATTGAACAAAGGAAACTTTTATAAATAGGTACCAAAAATAAATAAAACTGTTTATACTCCTTATTATTCATTGCCCTACCCAGCAACGACGAGAAAATCTTTTACATTTCAAAGTAAACTATTTACGTTAAAACATCAATGTAACAAATCGGGTGTACACTCTTTGTTACAATTACTAATAGTATGGTTAAAAAGTTTACAAAAATTTTTATAAAAAAATTCTATCGCTTTCTATGCCAGTGCCCGGTTAATAAGCAATAAGCGTTCCATAGGACTGACATAACAGGTGAAATATTAGCGTATTATAAAGTATACCACTGCCTGGTAAATACAGGCATGATAATTTATGATTAAACTCCATTTTTTTTTTTAATCGGGCTCGCTATCGCCTATCCCTTACAGCTAGGATTCCGATCACCTTTTTATCAGGTCAACGGTTAGGTACGTGGGTCACGCAACGTAGACCCGCCAGCACGAAGATGTCGCCAATGTATTGAATTAGGTGCGAACACCCCCGGACAGCCGGACATCTCCCGACAGTCGTACACCTTTGGACAGTACGAACCCGCTCCGGCTGGACGGAAATTTTGTCACATTTAATATTGTTCTCATGTACAACTTTAATGTACATTTCATTGGAGACTTCAAAGAAATGAGAATCGAAACTCTTTTCTTTTAAATAAAATGTTTGATATTTTTCTAAAGGTTTGAGAGCTATCACAGGATTTCAATTAATTAGGGATTTTTTAACAATACGTTTAAACTAAAATCTTAAAAACCCTTGGATTGCCGAATCCTTAAACTCAAGACGAAAACCTTTTTCGCCTAGTATGAGTACGAGTATAATATTATCCTTAATGAAAATTAACCACAATTACAGAACAAACAATCCATTAAGAATTCAGATTAATCAATAAAAAATCAAATTAAATATCCATCCCATAAATGGGTACTTGCATTACAAGGTAGGCGAGCAATCAGTCACACATTACACGAGTCATTGATCCAGCTCAATTCATTAGGGAGCCAGCACCGATTGCCGTCCTTCCCTATAGCACCGATAAAACAAATCTAAATCCTCGTGTTGTTGGCTTTCGTTCCATAAGGTTTTTTAGTTAATTTCGAATTCAGGGTCTAAGACGTCCATTTTCAAAATTCCTAGAAATGATTCACCTCGTGAATTTATACCAAGATCATTAACAATTCTTCTAAAATTCGTAAAATGGTTACGCGCACAATCAGAATTGCTTGTCATATTTTCAACATAGACTTATAGCATGCACTGTGCATTAGCTGGTTAAAATTGCCACACTCTCTAGAAAGAGCGAAAAACAATTGTAGGACCACTTATCTCTTTCTTGTATGAATTAAATAATGTATTTAGTTAAATGTCAAATACGAGTAAAATAATTCTTTACATTACGTAAAGAATTTTATTATTTGACATTGGACTAGGGAAGGTTCCAAAGTCCATGCTACAAGTCCAAGTGATATAACATGCAATTCTGATGGTGCTATTTTCTGAATATAAAAAGAATGGGGAAAGTCCAGGAAACTCACGATGTGTATCATTAGGAATATTGCTAAGTGGCCGTTTTAGACCCGCTGTAGGAAGCCTTCCCTGAATCTCGAAGCTTCTTTTAAATGTTGGTTTTTCCAATCGGCACTTGAAAGTACTTCTATGTAGTTTATTCTAGAAACTTAATTAGCTTACTTAGACCTAGCAAAAGTTTGTCTTGGAAAAGTTAATTTGAAGTAAGCACCAGAGATATTTATAGCCAGAGTATTATCTAAGGATGGAAGTTTTTGGATAAATAATTTTGGTAAATTTTGTTTAGAAAGTAAATAAAAAAGCACAGACTCGTTGCTCATAAAATAACAGAGATATTAAATGGTTAAATTATATAACTTCAACACAATGTTTTGTCACTTAGTGGTGAACTAAAGCTTCCAGCCATCAAAGTGTTATTTTAACTCTTTCATTTTATAACTTTCATTACTACGCCTTTCAAATAATAAATATGCATTCAAATAAAAACGCAACAAAGTTCCCCTTTGTAGCGTTCACTCAAGAGAGCACAATATTTTTCAAAATGGCTCTCGTAGCCTGCACAGCGACGTTTAACGCAGAAATAGATGTTAATTTTGTTTTATTTTCTCGTGCAGAATATGAGCAAAGTTCGTTAAGCTTTTATTTTAAAATAGATAAAAAGCAACGAAGAGAATATAGAATTTATATTCATAGGAGTAATTAGTAGCACTAAACAGTGGTATCGTCATAACGTAACCAACCACACGCGTAACAAGCTACATTGATTTAAGCCACCCGCCCGAATATTGTTCACAAATTAAATTATAAACCTGGAGCCGAGCGCGCGGATACGAAACAGCGGATAGTGCCATTAATAACCACAACTTTATTCATAAAATGTTTCGAATACTAATGAAACTCAGTTATTACTTATCCACGACTATTAAATCCCGTTCTTGGAAGTTTCTCATTCATAACTTGTTTAATTTCAGAGTGAAGATCACGGCCCGCTCGCGTAATATGTTCAGGTGAATATTTTACCGGCTACGATAACTTTTACCCTTTCTTTTTACCACTTGTTCAGGATGAGACGTGACTTTTAATATCGCAGGTGGTTTCGCTCGCTTCGCTCAAGTCGCTCCCGTCGCTCCCGTCGTTCCTGTCGCTCTCTCCGGTCGTGCAGCTCGCAGCGCTTTAATTCTGACGACAACATTCAAAGTTTTGATGTTTGGATTCTGGAGTTTTTTCTTCAAGTGTACCTATGAATAACTTGTACTATAGTTTTGGATTACGATATTATGAGAAGAAACTATTGCATGTTATAATTTTTGTGTATTAGATATTACCAAAAAACATGTCTAGGTTTGTGTGAAATAATTTCAGGTTACTCTAAACATCTTTGAAACGCGACCCTCATTCCTATTTGACAAAACATCGCGAAATGCCGACGTCATTAAACGAGCCATCGGAAACAACAAAGTTATTCATCCATACAGCATCCCCACGTTGTTATAAGTCATCGTGGATTTTATTTGGAAGACAAACGTTGTCATTTCTGAGATGCGAATGAAATCTCGTGGGCAAGCAAATAGGGAATTATGTCGGCCATCGAGTGTCCTAAGGGTTGGTGGGCCTGATTCGATTTGCGAGCCTACGGAGGGTTGTCCACATAAGTGTTTTGGACCCACGTCCAAGGGCGTGCTTGAATATGCAATCACATCTGTCGATACTAATATGTGGAGCCTTCAGGGAGATGAAATCTGACGCAGAATCACTCCTTCACAACTTGCTATTGTTTCAATTTGATTGTGAGTTCGTTATCCGTCAATTGCATCCAAATGCTTGTCGTTCGTGAGAATGGAGTATCAGTATTTAATCCAAATGTTGGCGATGGAAGAATAACGGAAATTGAATCTGGGCCTGTCAGTGAAAATGTTTTAATCAGCAGAGTAGTGTGCCTTCTAATCTATTATTGGATTTATAATACTTTTTGAATTAAGTTACAATCGCAATGATGGACGCATGTTAATGAAAGCACAGTTGGTATTTTTAGGCCAAAAAGTGGGTTTATCCATAAACGTCAAATACAACCCAGCTGTTATGAAAGTTATTTTCGCAAAAAATATAACACGGACGGTTAAATAAACACGGTCTCTTAAGAACACACCCACACTTTCCTCCTCACTGCTCTAATCTATTGCAGAGAAAACATTGACTTACTTGAAAAACATGAAACCGTTGAAAGCACAAAGAATCAAAGCTAACTGTCAATCTAAGTGAAGTTTCATTCAAGATAGATAGCCGAGACTTTGTTAGAAATCTAGGAGCACTAGCTCAGATATAGAGGAAAGACAAATGGCGCTGGATTCCATCGGAGCAGGATAGGGAGGAAGGGACAAAGCTTTGGCAGAGGGTAAGTAATTTATCATAGAATAACATTGGATCAAGAGGTCTGTGCGCGCGGCCGAGCGGGCGCGCGCCGTCGCCGGCCTGCCCGACCGCTACCCAGGAACTGCGGTGCTTGGCTTTTGGGGACAAGCTATGAGAAATCGCGATTTGTAAAACAAAATGGTGACGATTTAACGATATCAAAAACATTTATTTATTATTTACATACATACAGCTATCCTTACAACATGTTTCAGTGTAGAAAAATGGCATCGTTCTTATAAGATTTTTGAAAGGTAAATTTGCTTTGATTCTGAGGATTTTACATTTTCAAATGATAACATTTTGAAATAGTAAATAATTTTCATGCTATATTTATAGATTAAATTTTTCGCATGCTAAGCAATCTTTATACAAAGTTTATTAATTATTATGGCGGTAAAAGGTATTTTTATTTTAAAAAACACGTGTAAAACAAACGCATTGCACGTATTGCATTCCTTCATGCTAACGTAATTATGATAGGTACACGATAGGCTGGTCTCTGTAAATTGCAACCGTACCTAACGTATAATAAAATAATGTTACTAAACCCGAGTGGAACTTCAATTTCGATCCATGATGAATAGTACCTAACAGATTCAAAATAACTATTCTAAATAATTTGACTTTAACTCGCTATGTCCCGTAACTTGCGCCTCTCCAATTTGTTCAGCCGAAACTTGAAATAACACGGTATCGATGATCTTCGGAGCCCTAGTGCTGTAATACTGTCTTTATGTAGGCCAGGCATAGCCACGCGTGGTATACATAGGTCAGGTCTAGGCACACGTTGTATAAGTTGCCATGCGTACTATATGTAGGCTATGTGTAAACGAACATACTACATGTAGACTGAGCCTAGCCGTGCAAAGTATGTTCGCCATGCCTAACTATGACCAGCACCTATTTAAGCTAGGCTTAGCCAAACGTTGTATATTTAGGCTTTGCCTAAATTCCTTAGTGTACAGTAATTCGTAGTAGGCCAAGTCCCACAGTATAAACTTGTAAGCCTAATTAGTATAATGTACGTCTGATTAATATTATTCTATATATTATCCTGGAATTATTATACCTCTAATACACAGATGTTGTATTGACTGTATTAAGTAGCAACAGGTAGGAAGTTGTTAAAGTTTAAATCAATTTTAATTTATAACGAAATATGTTACATTGTTAATCTAAATGATAATAATTAAATGTATTATTATTTATCAACTAATTGTAGAAGAATAATCGTTTGTTAATAGCCATTATATTAATTTAAGATAGTGTATTCATAATCGAAGTCAATGTCATAACTAACAGTCGTTGCGATAGACAGACATCGTGCAACCGTTGTACAAGAAGGAGGTTTTTGTGATTAAAGTGCTGTGGTGATATTACTGGATTTTATTTTCTGCAACGCTTCTGAGGCTGTCCCAATAGTTTCAGAAGTGGGATCAACGAAAAGTATTACTCTTTTCGACTTACGCCTACGAGAAAAAAAAAACGTAAGTACACTTATTCGTATTGTACCAACAACTAAATTATTTTATTCGAATTTTGTAACGTGAAAAATGTATGACTTGTCTATAACAAAAAGAGTATGTAAATCAAATATTAACATTACGTAATTACGACGAAATAGAATTGAGGGTATTTATCTCCTGTTTGAAGTGATAATTATAACGGGTTGCTAGTTGGTAAGGAAGTTTACTGTAAATAAGAGTATTTAACAAATGAACATACTATTTCACAATAAGATAAAAATGGAATTACCATTTAAATATTTAGTGCTTGTGTAAGTACCACGCTTGTCGAAAGTAACGCGTGTTGTTTGTTTTTATATAGAATTTCGGTGCTTGCTGTACAAAGCAAGTAACACAAATATTTTGGAAACATTATTTATCGTTGCCCGTGATTGGCAAGGGTAAATAATAGGATTCTTGCAATCGAAGAGAGTAAATATTTTTTTTTCTCCCTATTTCTGAAATGATTGCTTATTTGAAAATGTACATTGTGTGGTGTACTACGGTGGTAGTAGCAGTACTATGTGATAAAGACCGACCTTAATCAGGAGTGATTAAGTTACTATTACCGAGAAATATTTAACAACTAGATATATGTATGTAATTATAGCTGCATAAACTTTATGTTAATGATGTTAAAAAAATAATGGTTTACTAAGCTATCGTCTGTCAGTTTCAGTGCTCGACATGGATAGAGAGAAGAGCCAAACCCGAGATTATAGGACTCTTAGTCCGGACCCAGGAGTACCCAGGTTTGAGGGTCAGGGTCGGAAAGCGGTAGACTTGAGGCGTGAGTCTAGCCATGCAACTTGGCCAAGAGTACCCAGGTATGAGGGTCAGGCTAGGAGGACACTTTCGGAACAACCAGGGGTATCACGGGTGCGTGATACTGAGGTTGATAATAATTATGACAATATTGACGGAGAGCGTCAAGGACGAAGAGTGCTTCGTCCACAAAGAGTTAAGGAGAGATTTCTTCGTACGCCTTCGAGGTCAAGGCGTAGCCGTTCGTCGAGCGCTGGATCCTATAGCCGTGAGGGTACCAGAGAGAGAAGTACGAGTCGACGAAGTAGGAGACCACAGGACGATAAGGACTCAAGGTCGGGTTCTAAACGTGACCGGAAGAGGAGCCATCATCTCGACCGAAAAGACGAGGGTGAGCAACGAATGTCATCTACTTCTAAGAAACCTAGGGGTGTAGACTCCACTGAGATTATTTTAGATAAATTTTTGTCAATTTTGCAATCAGTTAAGAGTTCAGATAAGTCGAAGTTGCCTTTTAATACTAATATTGTTCCCGAGTTTGATCCTATGACCAAGGAGCAAACTATTTTGACTTGGTTGACAAAGGTAGAAGAATGTTCAGAAATTTATGGCTGGGAAGATAGAGAAATAATACACTACGCCCTGCCAAAGTTGACAGGGGTAGCGAAGAGTTGGTATCAAAGTTTGCCGACAATGATGTATACGTGGAGTGAGTGGAAAAAAAAGTTGATCGAATCCTTTCCTGTACGCGAAGACTATGCTGAACTCTTGACTGAAATGCTGGGTAAAAGGGTTAAATATGGAGAGTCACTGGAACATTACTATTATGCCAAAATCAATTTGCTAAATAGATGTAAGATCTATGGGCGTCAGGCTGTCGATTGCTTGCTATACGGCGTTGAAGATAGGGCTGTTAAAATAGGTGCGCAAGCTGCACAATTCTCTGAGCCAGAGCAAGTACTGAAATATTTCAGAACTGTGAAAATAGGGCATAGTCGGGAAAATACTGATTCTAGTTTTAAATCCCGAAACGAACGTAAGGGTGCAACTCTTTTATCAAAACCAGCGGGTTCGAAAATGACGTGCTACAATTGCGATCAAATTGGTCATCCAAGTTTCCGTTGTGATAAACCCCCAGCTAAGTGCGTCACTTGCGATAAATCGGGTCATTTGTCAATTCACTGCTTTAAAAATAAACGCTTGAATAAAGATCGCGAAAATGAAACTAGTCTGAATAATAACAAAACCGAAAAGCAAGTGTCCCAATTATGTTTATCTGAAGACTTGACTGCTAAGTACATGCTTGAGATCAAAGTCAATAACCATAATTTAGATTGTCATCTAGATTTAGGGAGTCAGTGTTCTCTTATAAAGCTAACAAAAGCTAGGGAACTCAACTTAGACATTGTAGTACCAGAAGATTTACCTGTTCTTAGGGGTATAGGCGCTAACCTAATCTCTCCAGTAGGTATGACGATTGTTTCTGTCGAAGTTCAAGGCATAAAAGAGACGATAAATTTATATGTAGTAAACGATTTCGTAATCAACCAGTCAGTTCTATTAGGACATTCCTTTACCGAGAAACCAGATATCGTTATTACAAAAACCCCTACCGCTGTGATATTTAACAAAATTCCGAGCGTTAAAATGCGCCTTGCAACTAGCGACGATGCTGAAATCCCGTCGAATACTTTACGCGCTGTACAAGTTTCTACTGATCCTAGCGTAGATGCACGAGTTTATGTTAATGGTTCCTTGCGGGGTCCAGAAGGGAAGGAATACTACCTCCTCCCTGGAGAATATGAGGTAAAGGGTGGGCGTAGCGCGCTACTAATTCACAATACATCACCCAGTTCAATCACACTTGAAAAAGGAACCCTTTTGACACGAGTACAATATAAGTATGTTGACAATTCGGAAAATATCTTAAACTCGTGCAATGTCACAATCTGTGAATCCCAAAACAATGATGTTTTGAACTGTAATGATGCTCTAAGTGAAGAAGATAAATTAAATTTAAAACAACTAATTAATAAATATAGTAACTGCTTTTCAAAGGGACTTGACGATTTGGGATTCACAGATCTGACAGAGATGGTGATTGAGCTTGAGGATTCAGAACCAGTTGTTTATAGGCCGTATCGTATGTCTTACGCGGACCGCGTTTTGGTAAGAAATATGGTGCAGGAAATGATCGACCACGGTATCGTTAGAGAATCTACCTCATCTTACGCGAGCCCTATTGTCCTCGTACAAAAGAAAACGGGAGATAAACGTTTGTGCGTTGACTACCGTGCCTTGAACCGCAAAACTAAAAAGGAACATTACCCCCTCCCTCGGATTGAGGATCAATTAGATCAATTGTCAGGTAACAAAGTTTTTACGTCCCTTGATTTAGCCTCTGGGTATTACCAGATACCAATCGCTGAAGAGTCGCGGCACAAAACCGCTTTTGTGACACCAGACGGCCAATATGAATATAATCGAATGCCGTTCGGTCTGGTAAATGCGCCATCAGTTTTCCAGCGCACTATCAATAAAATACTTCTCGAGGCTAAAATCAAATATGCAATAGTCTACATGGATGACGTCCTTATTCCGGCTAAAAACGTTACCGAAGGGTTACAACGATTGGAAGAAGTTTTAATACTTCTTCAAAAGGGTGGTCTAACACTAAAATTAATCAAATGCCACTTTTTTCTTGAAAAAATAGACTTTCTTGGTTATGAGGTTAGTTCCGAAGGTATACGACCTGGCCAAAGAAAAACTGAGGCGGTATCTAAATTCCCGACACCCAGGAATCAACATGAATTGAGACAATTCCTTGGGCTATCGGGGTATTTTAGGCGATTTATTATGAATTATGCTATATTAGCGGCCCCACTAACCGATTTATTAAGAAAGGATATTAAATGGGCATGGGACAAAGGTCAGGAATTAGCATTTAACAAAATCAAAGCTTTCCTGGTTGATAGACCCATTCTTGCGCTCTACAATCATAGTGCGGAAACCCAATTGCATACTGACGCTAGCAAAGCGGGACTAGCTGGTATCTTATTACAGGCTAACGCAAACGGTGTGTTCCAGCCAGTATCGTACTTTAGTCGAAAAACTAACGCAGACGAACAAAAACTTCACTCGTACGATCTAGAGACATTGGCGGTAATTGCGTCACTCAATCGTTTTCGCGTCTATCTCATCGGAATTCCTTTTAAAATACTCACCGACTGCAACGCATTACGGGCAACGTTAATCAAACGCGATTTGATCCCACGAATAGCCCGGTGGTGGATACAGTTACAAGAATATGACTGCACCATCGAATACCGTTCGGGATTGCGCATGTCTCACGTCGACGCGCTGAGTCGCAATCCAGTCGATGGAAGCGAATCAGAGCCGTCGACGTGTTTTGATGTCCTAACCATCGAAACTTGCGAGCAAGACTGGATTGCTACTGTGCAGTCTGCTGACGAAGAGGTCAGGAAGATAAAAGAGACGTTATCGGATCCTGGTTCAGAGCAAATGATGGACATTTACAAAAACTATAAATTAAAAAACAATAGGGTCTACAGAATAGTCGGGGATGAAATAAAATGGCTGGTACCGAAAGGCGTTCGCTGGCAGATCCTAAAAATGAATCACGATGACGTCGGTCATTGTGGTTATGATAAAACCCTACAGCGGATCCGTAAAAATTACTGGTTTGCCAAAATGCGCAAATTCGTAAAGAAATACGTTTCATCTTGCCTCGAATGCTTACACCACAAAACACCTGGTGGTAAGCGTGAAGGTGAACTGCACCCTATAGAAAAGCCAAGCGTACCGTTCCATACGGTTCATGCTGACCACTTGGGTCCATTTATAAAGAGTAAAAAGGGCAATTGTTATTTACTCGTTTTGGTTGACGGCTTTACAAAATATGTTATCGTAAAGCCGGTTAGAGACACCAAAACGGCGACCACGATAAAAGTACTCAAAGACCATATCAGCTACTTTGGTGTGCCAACACGCCTTATCACCGACAGGGGCACCAGCTTCACAAGCGGGGTTTTTAGGGAGTTTGTAATGCTATACGGCATTAAGCACATTATGAATGCCGTGGCAACTCCCAGGGCGAATGGTCAAGTTGAAAGATTCAACAGGACTATATTAGACGCCCTTTCCACTTCAGCCCACGGTAAGGACGAAAAGTCTTGGGATGAACAAATTCTCGATATTCAATTAGGTTTAAATACTACGACTCATAAAACGACGCAAAAGACTCCATCAGAGTTACTTTTCGGATTCAACATTAAATGTAGGAGTGAAAGCATATTGAGTGAGGTTTTAGACGACACCGTGACCGTAACATCGGCAGAGAAATTAGCAGAAGTAAGGGACGTAGTTGGAAAGAAAATAAGTGAGACTCAGATTAAAGATAGCGAAAGGTTTAACCGTCGTAGGAAACCAGCGAAGAATTATTCAGTAGGAGACTTAGTACGTGTAGAGCGACAGGTTCCTAACGATGGACAATCACAAAAACTGGTTGTCAAATATCAGGGTCCGTACCGGGTAATAAAAATACTTCCCAACGATAGATATGTCATCGAAGACACTCCCCTATCTCGCAAAAATAATCGTCGTTACGAAGCCGTCGTAGCAATCGACAAAATGCAGCCCTGGTTAAATTTTAATAGAAACTTGGAAAGTAGTTGTGAAGAAAGTGGTTCAGATGATGAGTAAAAATAAATTTATAAATAGAAACTAAATAAAAGTCATGTTCTGGTTCGTTAAAGTGTTATGGTATTTATTTATATTAGATTTATATTATAAACAAATCACTATTAATTTGAATGTACTATGATTAAATAACATTATTTCGATTATATTAGATTAGTATAATTATTATGTAATCATAAGCCTCGATTAGCATTTGTGCTTGTTTCGTGTCTAGATGTCAGATCCGTGTAGATGTTTATGTCAGAACATAATACATTTTTAATGTTTTAGTATCAGTCTGTATCTGTAGCGCTTACAAGCTACAGGTTCTGTTTGGTTTAGGTTCTATGACCATGATAACAATTATTTCATTGCCAATTGCACTGTGGTATAATAATAACAGCAATGATTCCTTGCTCAATTCAATCATGTTGTAAACGTAAATTATAAACGTCTTAAAAAAAAAAAAAAAATATATATATATACACTTTTTATCCCGATAATACTAACGTCATTCTTTTTCGCGAAGGGACTCGCTTTCACAGGAAGGCCGAGCTGTAAGCCTAATTAGTATAATGTACGTCTGATTAATATTATTCTATATATTATCCTGGAATTATTATACCTCTAATACACAGATGTTGTATTGACTGTATTAAGTAGCAACAGGTAGGAAGTTGTTAAAGTTTAAATCAATTTTAATTTATAACGAAATATGTTACATTGTTAATCTAAATGATAATAATTAAATGTATTATTATTTATCAACTAATTGTAGAAGAATAATCGTTTGTTAATAGCCATTATATTAATTTAAGATAGTGTATTCATAATCGAAGTCAATGTCATAACTAACAGTCGTTGCGATAGACAGACATCGTGCAACCGTTGTACAAGAAGGAGGTTTTTGTGATTAAAGTGCTGTGGTGATATTACTGGATTTTATTTTCTGCAACGCTTCTGAGGCTGTCCCAATAAACTATACTTCGTGAGCCAACTCTCTCTGTGCGCACTATACAGAGTGCTCCCTCTATATATTATACAGAATGTTCTCACTATGTGTTATATAGGGTGTGTTCTGAAACTCGTGTTATTACCGATCCTGAAACATCGGATTAGTTTAGAGTTGAGCTCGTGTTCAGACATGCTCCTCTTGTAACATTAATGTGGTAGAATTCGAGACTTGAAATGTGGTTACGAGGTGTACTGTTCTTGCGTTTTGTGGTTTTCTATGGAATTACCACATACTTATAGTTAGGTATCAGAAATAGCTCAGGACTACTATATAGTTTTGAAAAATGGTAGAATTATAAAATGCAATTTTACTTGCAAGTCTGTAGGGCCTTAAAAAAGAACAAGTTTATAATACGAACTTTCTATAACTTCTTTGTCTGTCTGTTTGTTTCTTCCCTTTTCAGAAATTTGGTACTTAGCATATGTGCCAACTTGTAGGTAATACGTTTTTGCACTCGTTACATAGTTTTCAACTTCTATACAGACCAAGTCACAGGCAAAATCTAATGTTTTATAAGTTAAATAGGTATGTTATCCTCCACAAATAAGATTCCTTTCAAACTTAGATATATACAAATTATAATTTGGTCGGTATCCCCGCTAACCCTTTACAAGTATAAAATCTAACAAAATACGAGCACATTTCTAGAATTATTCTCGATCTACTTTTTATGCTGAAGAAATATATTATTCTAATCACGGAGGAGCTCTTTATTTCGTGTACTTGAAGAGGGACGCTTTAGAATAATGATAAAAAAGAGGCGTGAGGGCTCTGATCCGACGTCAAATTATGTCTGTTTGAAACTTTCCCACTCGAGATACTCCCTCCAACAAGGTGAACGGACTGCTGAGGAGTGCGGATTTAATATTTCTTTATTTTTAAATTATATTAACGCTTCGCAGCTTGACAAAATGCATTTTGATTTGAGGCTTTATTGACAACTGCAGGAATAAATATTATTGAAAGATGAAAAAAATATACTTAAAAGGAAGTTGTTCTGTCATGTATTGTTTTAAAGAATTTCTAGATTCAGCTTAGGAATCTCACTTTTTCTAAGTATCGAAGTGTCAGTTTTAAAGAAATTCACCACTAAAGAATAACAGCCGCAAGATTTGATCTTCAAGGTTAAGCTGCGATCATGTCAGTCGGTTCGTGAATGGGTAACTATCCATTACATAACGAATTTCCACTCTAATTCTGAAAGCGCATTAAACCGTTGATCCTGGCTATCAATTGTAGGTCTTTGACAGCCGGGACCAGCTTTGGTCCGTGAGTGACGATTATGGATTTTTTTATTCCAAATTAATACTTAAGTCTTAGTGTCTTTTTCTTACTTGTGCTCCTTCAGTTAAAGTAGACCAGCATACACATAATAACTAGGAGCCTATCTAGGAGGAACTAAAAAAATATGAAAAAGTTTCAATAACTCACGAAAATTTTTACTCCGAGAAGTAAGTCAATATTAATTTAATTCAGTAGCAAATCAATCAAAGAGTAAACTATATTCTAAAAAGGTTCATTGAATAAATCCTTTTTCTAGGTACAAGGAAGCTAGAATCAATATAATCCACATAAAAAGAAAAAGAACTGACGTAAAAACCCCCATAAAATTACATAAAAGTGAAAAATAGTTTCCGAGTCCTTTTACAACTTCATGAAATCACTTCGCCATTTTATAAAACATTTTCATCAGGAGTTGTTAAAATAAATTCACGCAGTTACGAGCACTAGTTGTTTATCATAACGAGCCGATGTTTTAATTATGTGGCAGTTGGTACCTACTCATTACGCTCCTATAGCTGCAGCGGTGGCAGATCGGTCTATGTGAAATGACTACCTTTAAAACTTGGGAATATTTATTTTGTAAATATATAATTTAAATGGAAATGATTGACGGCACGGTTGGTGAAGTGGCTGACCGACTGCTGCACTGCGTGTCGAGGGTTCGATTCCCGCACGGAGCAAATATTTTTATAATCTACAAGTAGTTGTTCCGGGTCTGAGCGTTTGTGTATGTAAGTTTATGTGTTTTAAACGAATTCACGACACAGGATAAATTCATAGTTTGGTGCAACGTTTTTCACTTCAAAAAAAAACATTAAATTATGTTGTATGTAAATTAGCACAGAAATCTCGATGATTCCAGTTTGGACATTACCTGTATAGATTTACCTGCTCCTCTCTCCTACTTTATTATACCTGTAAGTTCCACGCCTAACATATTCGTACTGATTTCCAGTCATCCATCCGCCGATACTGTAACCCGGCTCATTTTATTACATCGCGAGTACCAGGCGTGCAGGAAGGATAGGCAGTGTTCACTGCCTGAGGTGACTTCCTTAATATACACCAAGTAAACGAGTAAGATTGGGTGATACAGACATGTAGCATGACTAATAGAGTTGAGGTGGTCGCGTTTTCGCGCATTTGTGTGTAATGTTACATTGCAGATTCTATTTTGAGCATTACATCGCAATACTATCTCCCGAATAATGAGTATTCATTTGCAATGTAACATAATATTCGGTCCGCCAAATACATTTAATTACAAGTGGAGCGGATTGATGTTATAAACTGTATCAAGGCATTACACGTTGTATCATGACAAGGTGCGCATTGTAATGCTCGATTTTCCTCCCTCACTGATGTAATGCATGAATCTGTAATGTTACATTACAGGTGAATGCTTCCGTTTAGGAAACACCTTTAGGTACCAGGCGGATAGGACGTGTAGAAGGTATTCACTGGTAGGCCGCCTGAGGTGACAGTTAATATACATGAACATAGGCTGAGAGCAAGATGTGTTGCCTAATTTATAGGGAGTTACTCAAGTCTTGAAAGTCATATACAGTCTGGTTATTGACAAGATATATTTTGTTTAAAAGAAGACATAGATCCATAAGCAGATATTTTTGGCTGATGATGATTAAATACAAATTAGTTTATTTATACTGTCATTTCGTTTTAATACCATGACGGCCAGAAGCAGTACCTAAGATCTTGAATTTCAATAAATTGTAAAATTCATACTATGTTTGGTTTGTTACGTACACGAATACTATATATATTATGTGTGATGAAAAAATTTACTTCCGTGTATATAAACAAAGGCTTTTCATAATAATAACAGCCACATCCAAGTAAATAACTCCATATACAAGCGGAGGCCGTTTAACCGCGCAGCTATACAGGGTGACCTATTTAACTATAGTTATAACTTTATAACTAGCAGAGTTAAACGCCCCGATATTTAACACTCGCAGCCTGGAAATTGTGGCTCTAAAATTGGTTTTACTGTATAAATAACGAAGAGTTAATGAGAAAAAATAATATAAGTGTTTAATTTAATTTCCACGGCCGTTTATTTTTAAACGTTGTTTTATTTACGGCACGCGGGGGTTTAATTAAATTAAAATTCAATATCATACGCATATATCTGTTTTAGACTAGATAATTATCTATACTTATAATAAATCTGTAGAGAGGCCAATTCTGTACATTAAATATTTAAAAAAAATAACTATCAAGGGGTGATAAGGGATCGCTACTGATGCCAAAAATGCAATCAGTAAAATTTTTGTCTGTCTGTCTGTCTGTCTGTCTGTCTGTCTGTATGTTCGTTATAGAAACAAAAACTACTCGACGGATTTTAACGAAATTTGGCCCAATTATTCTTCATACTCCTGGGCAGGTTATAGTATACTTTTCATTACGCTACGATCAATAGGAGCAGAGCAGTGAAGGGAAATATTGGGAAAACGGGAGAAGTTTCTCCATTTTTTAAGCTTCCGTCGCGTGTGCAGCTTTAATGGTTAAAGCTACATAGAAATCATGTATGACGGAAATATTTTCCTTAAAATTATATAAAAATATTCCTTGACAGCATATATCTATCTTTTATGGTTGACTCACAATAACACGTGAAACTCCCGATAGCTTAGCAATTCGGAGCTTTCTGATTATATTTGTCTACTGTTACGTTTACAACACTCACTCCTCCCTAATTTTAAAAAAAATAACATTATTACCTATTCAATAAAAAAAGAATCATGTAAATCGGTGTAGAAACACCAAAGTTATACATGAAATACGCTAATCAGTCATCGCGCGTAAATACAGAATCATGCTATAAGGATTATTTTGGAAAAAAGCGCGCGTGCTTCATACAATATTTGGCTGTTGATGCGAATAGATGTTCAGACTGTTCGACCTTATTGACAGACAATAATTGTTATTTACAAACCGTGCTTATCAGCGCGACTTTTAGTCTTTTTTTTTGGCGTGGTAAAATCATCAAATGATTCCTCCCACCCAGGGCAGGCGGGAGGGACTGTCAGACTTGACTGGCTAAAATCCACGGTGTCCTTCAATAGCCCTTTATGTACCGGGGTCACGGTTATTTGTGAGCTTGGCTTTGGCCCTCTACAGGCCCCGTCATTATGCTGACACTCCTTGAGGCGCGCATGGAACACAACGCGCCGTCGACCCGGGCATGGTCCATGAGCGGACAGCGAGTCGCCCATTACTCGCCGCCCACATGCCCGCGCCTATGGTGGCCGTAGATAGTCCACCGACGTCGGTGTCCGTGGGCGTTTACCACTGCGGCTGGGGTGGAGGCAGGACGCTGTCCTATCCCTCACGAGGCCCGCCTCCTCCTTCGCGAGCATGACTGCTTCGCAGAAGAAGGCAATCGCTTCCCACTCCGTCTCGCCCCGCAGCATGACCTCGACCAATGCCGGGCGCGAGAGATCTCCGCCTATCGCCGTCGCGTCACGGCGGTGCTCTGCCCAAGCGGGGCAGTCCTGCACCGTATGCTCCACCGTGTCCTCCGGACGATCCTCGCAGTGGTGACACCCAGGAGTATCTTCCCTTCCTATCAGACACAGGTACCTCCCGAAACTTCCGTATCCGGTGAAGACCTGCGTCATGCGGTAGGTCAGGACGCCGTGACGCCTATCCAGCCACTCCTCAAAGAGGGGTCTTATCGCCGCGATTGCGGCTGGCCCTTTTTTACTTTTAGTCTTTGAATAGTTTATTTTTAGATTTGTTTTGTTGTTATTTATGAAATAGGTATAAGAGGTTTTGGTAGTGTTTAAATATATTATTAGTTTACATTTTATTTCTTTATAGTTGAAGCAATTGTAGGTACAAATATCAGTTATTTTGGTAGTGTTTAATTATATTAATAGTTTACATTTTATTTCTTTACAGTTGAAGCAATAGTAGGTACGAAATTAGTTATTTTGGTAGTCTACACTAATATTATAAAGAGGAAAACTTTGTTTGTTTGTTTGTAATGAATAGGCTCAAAAACTACTTGACCGATTTTAAAAATTCTTTCACCATTCGAAAGCTACATTATCCACGAGTAACATAGGTTGTATTTTATTTTGGAGAAAAATAGGGTTCCGTAAGATATTTGGGTTTTTCGGCCACAGGGTGTAAAAAATCATCCAGAAAAGTTACTTATTTTGCGTACGCTGCCTAAACTATAAAAGATAGAACCATAAAATGTTCCAATTAATTGTTGATCTTATAAATATCTACAAAAAAGTCCGCGACACACAATATCTATCTATGTCGAGTGTTTGCGATGACTGCGTCGTCGATGTTAATGTCGGTGTCTGTGAATAGACCTGGGAATCATGTTGCTGACCGTGTCTTTCCTGAGTAGGCTTTTTGCAGCGGTAACCGACATTCACGCGGGCGGAGCCGCGGGCGCCCACTAGTTGATTATAGAATTCTGTTTTTAGTTATTTGAGTGGCTAAAATATTCGTTATTAGTGAGTTGTTTTTGTTTTCATTAAAGGTGTCATTATAATTTTGTTACATTAAGAATATGAAGAAACCACTGGACTTAGCATTTTGAAATTTGCAGAGTTCTATTATAGCTTAAAAGGAATGAGCACTTAGAAAGGAATTCAAGAAAGGAATCCCTCTAAATATTAAGTATAGGAGTGGAATGGAAACTAATTTTGAAGTTAGAAATCTGGGATGTACGATGTGAAGTTACATTAAAAAATATAAGTATTTATAAAAAATGTCACGTAAATAAATGTGGCAGACCAAATTCTACGCGAGCGAAGCCGCGGGTAAACGCTAGTTTACTAATAAAAATCAAAACACTAGCGAATGATCAAAGAGCGTTGAATATTATTAACCCATTTACGAACTCTAATTTAGCTATCAAATACCATAGACTTTTAAGATCATCACTTAAGATATTATCCATCCAATTGAACCCCGTCTAAACAAATGACACCATCATAGTCTACATAAAAAAAAACTACCGAACGAAAAAACGAACATTTACCATGACACACTCGATTAACCGCCCTGCCTCCTTCCAATAAGACATAAGCGCAATGATTTTTTACCTCTAAAGAACAATACATTGCCGACTATCGCGCGCGTCCTGTTTTTTTCACTGAATAAATTTATTTGGATATTTCGCAAAAAGCGGGATAAAGATGGCCCATTTACATCCCAAATGTGCGTACACTGTGGTCGGGCATGGTCGGGCATGGTGATTGTGATCGATTACACCCAAGAAATGCGTTTGACGTTTACTTAAAGTGAAGTATGTGTAATGACGGAGCATTGGAGCGGCCTTGAAAGAAAAACATCTGACTCGAGAGTTCTTTTCAAAGGAGTTTGTTTTACGTACGGTTGTGTTGATTTAAAGGAGAGGCGTTTTTCTTTTACGTTCAAGGTACTTGTTGCTAATGGGTGTAAAGTTTTCTTTAGAGTTAGAAGTCGGGCTTCTGGCTTTAAGCGCTTTGACTTCAGACTGAGCTTTAACCAATACTTGGCTACTAAATTGAGTTGAGGTTTTGCAATTTGTAGAAATAATGTACAGGAGTTTTTATTGCACAGCCCCAAGTGTGAAACCCTATAAACAATAAGAATAGTCCCGAGGACCTGAAGAGTAACTATTAAAATCTAAATAAGTTCACTACAAACCTTTATCAGGGTAGACAATATTCGATGAATTACAACAGTGTTTTAAAAGTTCATTCCACTTGTACGAAGTACATAACACAACACATAACTTTACTAGTTTAGTTTAAATATGCAGCTTTAAAAAAATAATTAACAGATGCAGAACAGCTGTAGCTGCTAGCTGAGGTAAAATTGTACTGATCAAAAAAGAGTTGACGATGACGCAAATAACAGAATGAAATTTAGAATATTCAAAATTTTAAATCGATATAGATCCAAAAGGAAAGAGGTTTTAGCTACAGAGGAAGTTGAATACCCACTCTGTAACATTACTAAGCCCACAGAGAGGTAAAAGTCGGAGCAATTATTTATAGAATTGGATCAGACAGTGGATGAATTAAGTATGTTAACATGATTGAAAAAGTTATGTTCATATTTAATGACTTTCTTCTATTTATAATTAATTATTTTTAAATTAAATTAAATTAAAATTTTAATTCACTGAAACAACCATAAAAGGTGTGAAAAAAATACTAGGAATAAAAACCTGACGTGCGCTGTCTTACCTTTAAAAGTAAAGTAAGGTAAAAAGTTATTCCTTTAGAAGTGTTTGACCCTCGTCTAGAGAAAACTTTTTACATAGGACGCAATAACGGGGAGAATTCGAAATTGTTGCTGGGTACAAGTAGTGACGGGACTAGCTCGTAAAATTAGAACAGAAACGTTCTTTAAAGAACTATAAAACTGGAAATACACGCTATCTAGCAGCACAATAGTGTGCCAGAAATGTAACAAGTCGCATACAAGTGGCATAATTTGTATAGGTACGGAATGAATATGATTATCTAGTGGAGTGATTGTCTACAAAAAACATACTACTAGAACTAGCAATTATTCCCTAGTTTGCATATTATTATCGATCTTCCTATTAATATTATAAACGTGAAAGTTTGTTTGGACGGATGGATGTTTGTTAATCTTTCACGCAAAAAGTACTAAACGGATTTGGATGAAATTAGGTAGACAAATAGTTTATATCCTTGATTATTATATAGGATAGTTTTTATCCCGATTTTATGTTCCTGTGGGATCATTTTTAAGTTATAGCGGGTGAAATTGCTGGCAACAGTTAGTTATGCTATAGTAATTAAGTCAGATCGCGGGACTTACGAATTACCGTGACCCCGGAACATAAAGGGCTATTGAAAGACACCTTGAATTTTAGTCAGTACAAATCTGATAGTCCCTCCTGCTCTTCCCTGGTTGGGAGGACTCATTTGATGATATTACAAGGTAAACAAAAAAAAATTGTAAATAAGTCTGTCAAAAGAAATACATTGAATAAGAAAACATTACAAATCGTCTCCTTAAAGTGTTCATATGGAAATTCATCACTTACACCGGAAAATGCTATCAAATAAATATCTAAGTTAATTTATGTTTATACAAACTCCGACCATGTTACTCCATAGAGGGTATAATAAAATGTAGGTATCTAAGTTGCAGCAACAGTTACAAAATGATACGCTCTTAATAACGTAATGTAACATAATTTCCCGGAGGATTACGTGGGGTGTGCTTGTGCAAACATGTTGATGTCATTAAATCCCTGTGTTTGGGCTGGATATGAGCGTTAATGAGATATTTATGTTTATCGATATCAGTATAGAATAATATTATATTTTTGGAAGTTAAGGAATTATAAGTTCGGTCTATTTTCTTGCTGTTGTTAAATACAGAGCTTAGGTATTGACTGGATAACAATAAATAAATACATGCAAACATTCACGCTCCATGTGGTACGCAGTACTCCAAGTACGATCCTTATATACCCCTAATAAAAAGTATAAGAACACCACGATAAAGAGCTTCTTGATCTCTATCTCTGTATTTAAAAATCAGTCAAGTTTTATAGTGTTAGGGTAGCACTATGACTGAATCTATAATTATGCCTACTAAATTGTAATATCTTTTCCATTATTTTTTTTCTAATCCCCTATAACCAATCTCCGCCACTACCCAGACCGCAAGGCGAGAACACAATTAAATCAACCTTTCACCATAGCGCCATGGCAAACAAAAGCTCACACAATAAATAACAAAATTAATCCGCTAATTTGTTACGTCACTGCTCGCTCGGTTCGCTCCAATCGCTCCGATCGCGCCGTCCGTACGTTTTGCTTTAGCGAAACTTTTGACTCGGTGATACTGCCACTAAAAAGATGCACACAAAAGTCTCGCTGTATGCAACGAGTCCGCACACAGTAATGCCTTTGACAAACAGACAGGCGTGACGAATGCGAAGCGTGAGGTTTTTATATGTAATATATGGAATTGTTTGAATCCAGTCACATAGAAAAGCGTAAGCGATCCTATAGAGTGACAGAACTATCGGACTGACGTCTCGCTTAGTATCGGTATCGCTTCGGAAACGCTTCGCTTTCGCCTGTCTGTTTGACAAAGGCATAAGTGCAAATGTACTTGCGAGGCGATTGTCATTTATTTGACGATTAATGATTGCAATCCGAGAGGAACCTTTGATCAACCTTCGATCACTTGTCGATCTTAAGGGGAAGGTTCTCAAGGGGTATCGTATCACCCAGTTACTGGGTTGCGGAAGTCAGAAAGGCAGTCGCTCCATGTAAAATACAGATATTTTGCTGTATCTGGTTTGATTGGAAGCTATTCCCATACAGTTAGGAATAGGCTAGGCAGGTGAATGGCACATCAAAGGGTAAGATACGTTTGCAACGGGCTGTCCCTTGTTCCAATATCACTTAATCTTGAAGTTTACGGATATCTAGACAAATGTCTAACTTCTAGTTTTACCAAAAAGTACCAAGAACATTAAGTTGTGGTTAAGTTGTTCGTATCAATTTCAGCTAGAAGATAAGCCCATCATATTTCGAAGAAAAGGTTAATCAGATGAAATTCTATCCTCGTTCATACGTGTCTATGTGTGTGTGCTCCTATTTTCGCTCGTTGTATGAAGCCGTACTTCTGTCATCCGTCTATGTTGTAATGATACTGCGCTACAAATAGGGTGAAGGTAATTTTAGATCGTTTTAATTAACGGTTTTTATAGACAGACCGGAGTTTGGAGATAGGATCTTATCTAGTTTTGTTGTTTGTTCATTTTTTGCCGCCAATTGTTTGTTACGTTCCTTCTGGGAATTGCGGATTGAACTGTTAATGTTAGGACGAGAGAAGGGTGAGTATTTGATATCAGAGGAGCAGCTGCTATCACTATTATATTATTTGAATCGACTGCCCCTGTTGATTTGATTTGATTAACAAAACAGTTTTAAATTGGGTTGAATCGCTCGGAATCAGGAAACATGTCAGAAGGAACTCGATTCTGCGCTGGAGTGACGTTGATGAGGGTCTAAAGCAAGAGAGTTGTCTTAAGTATAAGTTTGAGTTCCAACTTTATGACACACCTAACAGAAATCGTTTCATCTCAGACCTAAAACCTCATGCCCTGAAGGTCAAAGTCGTCACATAAAACTAAAAGCTGCCATAAAATTAATTCCAAAGCTCTCAGCAGCGAGTAACAACCTTACGAACACTTCAAGCCCAACATTCCGACAGATGCCACCTAGTTAGAACATTCTCGAAGGCTACGGCTGACCGTGACCCCGGACATGGGTTCTGTACTCGCCGGAATCCTAATAAGGCTCGAGCTTGGCCTATTTATCACAAGCCTCGACTGGGCTCGAGTCAAGCTTTTTAATATATTCCCGGATAAAACTACATACGTGGTGGTTTATGTACTCATCTCATTAAATATTCAGCTTTAAAGCTAAAGGTATGGTTTAGACTTTTTCCATTTCTAAAAACAGAACGGACTCCCATTTTTTTTAACGTTGTCAAATCATCAAATGAGTCCTCCCACCCAGGGCAGAGCGGGAGGGACTGTCAGACTCGTACTGACTAAAATCCAAGGTGTCCTTCAATAGCCCTTTACGTTCCGGGGTCACGGTAATTCGTGAGTCCCGCGATCCCGGCAGGCTTCGGCCCTCGAGAGGGTCCCGCAGAACGGACTGATGTGGTTACGTCAGAGATGTAAAGGTATACAAACCATAAAGAGATTTGAACTAAACACTTGTTTAATTTCAGTGAAACCTTTAAAATACTAAGCACTGAAAGCTAGAACAGAGAGACACCGTTCTTCACACATAAATCTATTCAAACTGAAACATGCACAGCGCTCAACAGTTCCAAAGCTTTTTTTTGTCTAAAAATACACTCAATCCACTGAACCGTTAAAAATACAAAGCTGTTTTTGAAAAAAAAAAGTCGCACCTTCAAAACCGAACGAGTGAACGAGCGGTGCCATTCATTAGAACGCATCCCGGAGCGAACAGGCGAACACTGAACACTGAAACTTGCACAAAAACATAAAAAGATGACCGCGACCAGCAGAACTCTTAAAACGATAAAACTTTTATTCGTACCTGCATAAAATGGCGATGGAATATTCAACGGGCATTGCTATTCCGCAAATCCGCGGCGAAATTAAAGAAGTTATGAAAAGGGAAGTTGCGGAGCAGGAGGGGCTTAATTCCTGAAACCCCTCAAACGGTTTAATTAAGAGGATTGAAGTAAAAAGTGGCAGGACACGCCGCCGCCGTCCAGGTGGATTCAACAAATTGCTTTTTAACTTATTGCCTAAAGATTTGGATAAAATACCGCCTTCGACTTAATGTAGAAAGTAATGAGTTATTTGCTTGTTTTGTTAAACTCCATATTTGTTGTAAAACTTCAGATGGTCCTGTTAATTTTCGCAATTGTATGTAATGTGTGTGATAAAACATTATAATACTGAATTTAATATAATTTAATTCTCTACCTTAAAACTACCTGTCCTCTTATCTACGAAAACCTACAGCTGCAATAGCCAACTTAGTCATATGCAAATAATGACTTTTAAATAATATAATTCTAGCACTAAAATAACTTGGTGAGAAGCGTCTTCAGCGCCGTAAACCTAGGGATCCAACTACTCTAGACGCTGAGAAAATTCATCAATTGCCAGTAGATCTAGAGTATGGATTCATAAAATAGCAGCTATCCTCAAAAGTCAAATATCTTAGTTTAACGACTAGTACACGGTGATAGCTCTTAGCACTTACCACGTCTAGACTGAACTGTTAAACATTTATGGAATTACCGATTTTAAGGATGTATGTTTTATCGATATAATTTGATAAAATATGTATATTTTGTGGTACCAACACTAGTTTACCTACCAGCAGTCATAAGGGACTTGCTGTTTGCAATGTAATAAGCGACGCGATGTATTCAAATATGAAGTAAAAAAACTGATGACTTTTTGGCGGTAACTTACCTGCAAACAAATACACATTGATATTTACAAGTTTGAGTTTGAAAAAAATATTAAATACTGATAACATGTTAGTGCTGCCGGAGCGGGTTGCTAGTCCTAAATATAACAACATCATAAGTTCAGACGAACGCGATCATCAACATTTTTACACAGCTACCTATAAAGCCTCTCCACAAAGGAGCTCCATTCAGTTTTTAATCCCATAAGCTTACGTCTTATAATAAAAAAGGAAGTTTTCTTTCAAAATAGATTATATATCAAGGCCTGGAGCGTTGGAAATATCTACAGCCACTACGTTATCTACTCAGTTACGCAACAAGATGAAGTACATAGTACAACAAAATACTTTGACAGCGTCTTCGAACATTTCACGTAATAAGCATCTACTTCAATTTAGATTACGTCAAACAAAGCCTAAAATTGCAATATCGGTTTAAAATTTAAGCCTCTAAAACAACAACGTTAGCCAAATAGATTGGCTATCAAATAACATAGTCGCATACCCATAATATCAATATGGAGCTCTAAATTTTTCAAAAACTGACAAACGACCAATAAATATTTTTATCGATGAGACACAACAATAAATTGTGACTAAATTCGATAAATTGACGGATGGAATAAAACGCGAGTATATTTGGTGGTGCGCGCGGCGGGCGGCGGGCGCGCGACACGCCGCAATATTTCCCTCTCAGCGAATTGATACGCGGCGTGACGTCACAAGTCACCCGCACCTGTAATTGTCAGCGTTTTGAATTCATCATGTCTGACGTTATTAAATAAAACATCAGTGCGGCTGATACAGACGACTCTTGCGACGGAGTTTGTAAAAATATTTTTGATCTGCTTTCGATCAAAATAAAGACGATGAAAGATAAAATTGAAGAGGAAATTCCAAGAAGCTTTTACGCTATGAGAACTTGAGACAGGCGCGTTTAGATCTTTGGCTTTATTAGAATTATTGAAGCATTTTATTTGACGACTCAATTAAACTTTGGAACTAACATTACGAGAAAGTTTTCTTTGCGAAACTTTCTGGCAAACAATAATCAAATCAGTCATCTCTAGTTTTTCCACCTGTCCCAATAATCTTATGAATATATAAATCTTTTTTTATTGTTGTCTACTTGATTTAGCAGAAGCTTTTGACTGCCAACAAGCGAGAGTAATAGAGTGTCTAAAAAGCGCCTCGCATGAATTTATTCTGATGGGCTCCCACTCGTTACCTCGGCTCCACATTAAAATTCGCCAACCCATTAACGGATGATGACAACGACGTAATATATTGTAATTCCATAAAAAAGGATGTCCCTGATTTATGGAATAATGAAGGTAAGGTTACAGAAGCTGTAAATCAAGTTATTGTAAATGTAAAAGGTTCGAAAATTTGAGAATATTGTAATAAAGTCAATAAGAGTTTGAATGAAAATCAAAATGATCAATTTCTAGAAAAGGTTCAGTTATAAGATAAAGACAATTCAGTGGATGGTGGAATGAGGAGGAAACACGTAAAACAAAACAATAAGGAAATTGAAATAGAACAGATAAATTACTGTTATTGCCTTATCGCCAAACATACTCCTCAAATTGCCGAAAGCGAAGATAACCGATGGAACGATGATCAACAAAACACACATGTATATTAAATCTTGGGATCCTCCGCAGATGGCGGCACGTGCACTTAAGATCTCGCTATCAAAACTTGGAGAATGATAATGACAATACGGAAGCCGCGTATGATATTTAATAAATCTCGCCGCACATTTGTATCTTGTGAATGAATCATTGAAAATTAGCCGTTCTTCGATAAGTTCCATGTGGGAGGCGAGACTCGGGCTGCCTATTATGCTCATTGTTCATAATAGCAAATAGTATTTTAGGATTTCTATTGTGTGAATTCATGAACTGCCATTGAGTAGACAAGCCTTTGTATGAGGAGTTTAGTTTTGTGGTATAGAAGGTCCCAAGTTGGAGGATCTTACAAAGCGGTTGTTCAGCCGCAATTAACCGGAGAATAATGATAACTAGGTTGCTACCTAGTTATTATTATTCTCCGGTTAATTCTGCTGAATAAGGTAACCTGATTCATAAATACAATTTATGAACTTATTTGCAAGGCTGAAACTCCTCTAAACAATGACAATAACTCAGCAAAATGACAAACAAAATCAGTAGGTATACAGAGGCAAATATTCGCAAAACAACATCTGCCTAAATTCCTCTACACACATGTAATAATAAAATGCTCGGCAGCCCTACGAGCGGGGCCGGGGGGAGGTGGGGTAGCGGGTAAGGGAGGGGAGACGGATATACACACGCGTTAGTATGCTCGTCGCGCCGAACGCGCCCGAAGCACATGGCGCCTTCGGGGACTTTCGCTGCATCGCCTAAGTACGCAACTAAACCCCGTTTTATATTGGCTTTGTACCATTAAACTTAAGCTTATCTTCATCCCATTATAATCATGCGAGTTCGCGTCTGCGAATAAATTTGGAGGCTTACAAAGTTCAATATGGGAGCCTATCTTACGTCGCACTCCAGATGGAGGAATCAGGAATCTATTTCTAGCGAGCTTAAGCAAAGTTCGAACCGTGACTAAGTCAGATACGGAGAATTTTTAAGTTCGGGATTTCATAGAAATGAATTGAAACCATCACTCTCAGTACTAAACGAGTCCTGAAATCGAGCCACGTAATAGGCAAGTGTAGTGTGGGATGCCCCCATGTGGTTGGACCGATGACCAGAAAGTGGCTGCGACAGACTGGATGCAGAAAGCAAAGGACAGGGTGATGTGGCGAAACCAAAGAGAGGCTTATGTCCAGCATTGGAGTGCGATAAGCTGAGTTGATTGATGATAGATGTATAAATAATAAACTAAGAAATTTTGGAGCCCAAATATCTGTCGTGGTAACCCACATGCAAAATCAAAGCATAATTATTTGGTAGCAACGAGTGCTAAATCAGAATAGCTGACCTGGTTTACACCACAAGCTCTCAGAGGACTGATTAGCTAATTTCAGTTATTGTGAGGTGAAATTCGTGTATTTCAGGTAATATTCAGATATATTTCGATGTAGAAAACCGTAACAAGTAATATATTGCTCGGTGATAATTTGTATAATTACAGTATCGTCATACATTTGAGCTGTATTTAGGAAGGTAGCTTATAAATGAATGTATTGAAAATTTCCGAAAGGAAGGAACCCCTTCCTTCTATAAAGCCTTGTCAAACAGACAGGCGATAGCGAACCGGACCGAGTCCGAAGCTATAACGAACCGATACGAGACGTCAAACTGGATGCTACAAACCGAGGCGTGGCAGTTGTATTAGCTGGGTTTTTTTATGAACGACGTCAAACTGAGCAAATAAGCCTTCGCCACTTCTTCGCATAGGGTCGGTTACGCTATCGAATCGCTTTTGCTTTTCTATGTGACTGGATTCAAACAATTCCTTACATTACAAATAAAAACGCCTCGCTTCGCATTCACCACGCCTGTCTGTTTGACAAAGGCTTAAATTTTAATGGTCTACCTAGTGGATTCGTGAAGTTACGGTGGTTATTTGTTGTTTCTAGTGTACGCAATAATAATAAAAATATAAATTTGTTAAATAAAGCAAAATCTTACAGAATAATCTATAAATTCCCAGTTACAAGGTATTAAAAAATTCGGAACAAAAATATAAACTTTACTCTGTGCAGAAAATATTATAATTTAAATTTGCATGCTTGACTGTTCTTCACCAAAGCTCTAGACTAACAGGAATCAGGATTAGGAAAACTGCCAACAAAAACACGAGAATGTTCAAGAGTTTTCTTCTACAAAATATTTTCATTTATTCGACTGAGTAGGTTCGTACTTAGAAACGGATAATAAAATGTGTAGTAACAACAATCGGCTTCTGGAAATTAGGTTCTTCACTCGTTTGGAAATAATTTAACGAGTGTCTATTGTAAATAATAACATTCTGGCCTTGAATGAGATTGCGTAGCAACGTAGCTGATCGTAGCTGTACCTTGATTCGTAGCTGCTACGCACGTAGCGATTAGTTACGGCGTAGCACTATTAGTTCGGTAATGAAGACCGATGTTGTATGGGTCTACGCGTGTCAGTAGTTTCGCTACGCAAGTAGGGCATGGCTGTCTTTTTGCGTACAATATACCTATTGTTGATTCTGACATTTAAATAAATAATCCTACATAAGATGAACAACAGTAGGTTTTGCGATGATAAATTCACTTAAACAAACAGGCTACACAAAAAAAAAACTGTAACAATTTCAGGAATCAACATAAATGCAAATTGTACAGTCAGCTACACCTAAGAACAGGGAGCTCGACTCAACGCACATAACCAGTGCGATCTCATCAGCCGCGTAACATAACCGCTGTATACTTCATGAAGTTATACGCGCTGTATATTTGTATACTGTACTATACAGTATATATTTTTTCTCATATATTATTCCCCTGGCCTACTCCCGACATGTCGGTAGGGCGACCAACTTATTCCTGTAAATTCCGTAGCATTTTTTTGTAAAGTTATCATTTTTATGATGAGATTAGTAAATTGCGAGGTAACATGATACATAATTTCATTGAGGTGTCAGGGGTTTATATTCAGTTTTTTCTCTTAAATATTATATGATCTTTTTATACACAACTCCATCTACAAAGGAGGATAGAAGTAAGTTACATAAAACATACAAAACTTAAACGAATATTATAGCGCTAGTATCGAGAACACCTTTGGATTTTCTTCTAGTAACATAGATCGGATTTAGATGTCCCACGAAAATTGTTGCTAAGCGATTAATATTCTAAACAGTTGTTACTTATCAGCAAATCTAAGTTTACAGACTGAAACTTTCAGTCCTAATAAACAATCTAGTACTGAATTACTGAGATAGCAATACAAATCGGTTTCGTCCCCGAATCTGTCCCTGAGCTGAAACTTATTCAGTAGTATCGGAGGGTAGTTTATGAATCGCTCTAAATCTAGTAACTTGGCAAGTTGGAGCGTTAATTTTACGCCTAATTGGCGGCATTTAGAGTTGTGAAGTTAGTGGAGTTAATAGAGCGTGAAGATTACTTGACGTATACTGAGAGACAATTTGTACATTTTACTTGGAACGACTGGCACTGGAAGTCTGTAAAAATGGAGCTGAAGTAAAAGCTGAGAAAAATATGGCATACCTATAGCTATAAATAAGTAGTCAAAATGTATTAAGAAAAAAGCAAAAGTGTTATGGAACCTCTTTTACAATAACATTAATTCTATGAGTACAATGCTACTAACGAATGTGAAGAAAGATCTTTAATGGAGTTACAAAAAGCACGTTAACTTAAAAAAAACAGCTTTTCCCCACTGTTTCAAACTAACACGTCTCCCGTATTCCAGCAGGCTGGTCACCACACCGAGCTCAATATCTGGCAAGTAGTGACGCAACTTGGGAGCCGAAAATGTCCATAAGCCATAACCGAGGCAATAAAAGGCCGGTCGCTCGCGGCCGCCAAAATAAACTGATATATACCCACTACCCGCTACCCGGGTACCCGCGTACCCGGTGCCCTGTGTACCCACTACACACCAATAATAATGACTTATACTCGTGAATTATGTTAATAATACGGGAAGGTAAGTAAGAATTTGTTGTGAAGATATTTATGAGTGTAAGGGGCACGTAATGGGTGTCGTTGATCTTTTGGGGCTAACGGCCGAATTCACAAGCGACACTTAACTTTGAGACAGTCTACAATATGCTTTTAAGTTATAATAGCAGCATGAGACTGAAGTTTTCTAAGTAGACTTTTCTTGTTAATGTAAGTTTTCTGGAGACTCAATTTTGCTACAAAATGTTTTAAACTTGAGACTGCAACATAACACTATCATTTTGTAATATCTGCTGAAGGAAACGTGTCATTTTCACCACGTGGAGCGAAAGAGTATTTTTGTAACCGAGAATCAAAGTTAACTTCTTTTTTTTTCTGCCATCAACAATATTGAGATAGCTACACAATGTAACCCATAAATTTTAAATACCTGGGTAAAATTTTAACAATTTTAAAAGCTCTCGTCGTTACTGCGGTAACAATGCCCTCATGGTATGCTCTCATCATACCGTGCAAAGTGAGCGCCATTTTATTTATATTTAAATTCATTTAAATCAATGGATGAGTCTGAGTGGCTTTTGAAAAACAACACTGAGATGGAATTGGGGACTGGAAAATATGGGACTGCGGTGCAATTTCCGAGACGGATAACATATTAAATCGAATATAATTATGGTTTGCCGGATAGATTCCCACGGCAACAAAATAATTCGAAGTTATATTGATGATTGGAAGTATATATCCATTTTTTAATTTGTCAAAACTTACTTATTAGTGTGTGGACAGGTGAATATAATTATTTACGCAGTATCTTCTATGCTTTAAAGCACGTTAACCTGTTGTGATTTCGGTTGAAATTTGTTGATTTTTGTCAGTCTTTACAGGCAGTCAATGACCCAAAAGTCTTACAATAACGAGTCGAACATCAGACCCTCTTTATTACCCAGGGTTCTGGAGGTCAGAGGGCATGTCAGTTCATGACATAGATGATTACATAGTTCAAGACTAGGTAGATGATGTAACGACACAAATACTACATAATATTCAAATATAACAATAAAAGATAAAAAAAACTACGCCGACAATCAAATATGAATCCGGCTAAAAGAACCGACCCGATACTGAAAAAGGCAGCAAAAAATGTAAGGTTTACATGAATATTCAGGTATTACAGGCCAGTCGGCCATGTATCAATTATTAAAGCCAAGCTTTTGATCTTTCAGTAATTACATTTTTTACAGTTGTAAGCGGGCGAAGCGAAAGCTTGTACCATATAATGGTTGATCACTAAATAGTCACAATGGCACAGTGGCCAAGCGATTTCCTACTGTGGCGCGGGTGCCGCGTTTCGTCGCTTCGATTCCCAAAACGGATTTCTTAGGGTGTACAGGTTATGGCTGTTTATATATGTGGGTTTACTTTGAATGTTTGTAAACTATTCCACAACATTCGTTTTTTTTTTGCTTTTCTAAAGATAAAAGATGGAAATATTTGAACTTCATATTAACATTTCAAGGTCTAAACATCAATCACTAAAAACACAAACCGATTTTGTCATGACATTCCTGCTTTGTGCGGGAACTCAATTCACTATGATTAACCGTTGACCCCTGACCTCGTATCAGAGGTTTTCCGAGAAATCAGCGGTTTATGGTCGACAACACGGCCACCTGACTACTGTTCAAATTGCACAACATTAAAAGAAAAAAGACGGTAGGTTCACTCGTCAAAGCTCTGAAAACTGACCAATATTATAAATGTGAAAGTATGTGAGGATAGATGTACGGCTTTTAGTCTGTCACGAAAAAAAATAATAGAACTTTGATTGGAAATTGGCACACACACACAGGATAGTTTTTATCCCAATTTCATGCTCCCGTGGGATAGTTTTCGAGTTGAAACGGGCGAAACAGCTGGCAACAGCTAGTATTAAATACATATAAATAAACATCACGTCTGGTAATCGCCATAAGATTTCGCCGTAGTTTAGTAGGCAATAGTCAATCTGATAGTCCCTTATACACCACCCAAGGCAGGAGGACATATTTGATGATTTAATTTCTACCACCAAATAAAAGTTTGCGTTTAATAGGTCGCCAATAATTTTTAAGTCCCATGTTCTAAGGGAGAGCCTAAGCTGTGTTTTTAATCGGGCATAAAATTAAGACTGAGACTTACTCATGAAAACATCCTGATAAAAACCTAATAACGCATTGCCTGATCTGGATATTGAATCCTCTTGTTTAGCAGTCGCGTTTTCGAATTACCAGTAGACCAACAAAGTATTTCTTTTGAAATAGTTGCCCCCCACTAGGAATTTCTTCCCGTCTCCTGGATGCTTTTACAAACATAGAAACTCATATACACAAACACACAGACCCGGAACAACTACTTGCAGATCACACAAATATTTGTCACATGCGGGGATCGAACCCGCGACTTGCTGCGCAGCAGCCAATCGCTAAAGCCGACACGGTTGGCGCCAACCGTGTCGTCGTATTATGTAACTAAGAAATAAATTCTATTCTACAGTACACAAGTGAGATAATACGAACTTTAATGTGGAAGACCTAATGACATACAAGTCTATGACATGATTTTGCATGAGAATAAGCTATGATGCGGTGTCTCATAAACTCACCATGTGACGTGACCATTGTCTCCGTAATTAATTATATTCAAAAGTCAGTCCAGTTTGTTCGTCACGGTTCCATATAATACAGAATGTGTGCGTTTATATAAACACCATGCCAAGTTTATATTATTTGAACTTTCTACCTTCCACAACCTCAAGCAGGAAAGTATTTAAAAGCGAATATTTAGTTTACGTCCTCTGAGTTGTGAAGGTCAAACAGGCGGTCGCTCCGTGTAAAATACTAATATACAACTGTATCCATTTCAACTAGAAACTGTTCCTAATACAGTTGGGAAAACGCTAGAAACATGTTGATGACTTACGTATGCAAAAATTGCTGCTCAAAGGCGAACTTAATAAACATTTTCTACCAGTCTTTCCGAGAGTAATGTAGAGACAAAGATCTTCTTTGTCCCGTGTCCTGTAAGCCCAAATAACCAGACTACAGAAATTGATGGTCCATCGACACGCTAAGAAAATGGCAATGTGTACGTCACAACGTAGTTCTTGTATATCCTTGTAAACATTGAGCCTTCTACCCTTGTTTTCTTCGGAACTTCCAATTTACTAAGTTGTTCGGCCAGCCGGGTCTAGAATAGCCCTTGTAGTAAAATTTGGTGTTCGGCTGATGTAAACTGAAGAGCTTCAGATATTTTCAGGAAATATTAGGAGAAACTTTCTCGAGTTTTCGGTAAACAAACAACAGTTTTAAAAATCAGAGATCATCAGTATAAAGTAGTGACAACATTTGTTTTCGCAGTTTGACGAAAATGACGCAACCTGAATAGAATGCCGTTTTCGCGTTTGCCGTATGTAGCTGGGCAAGTCCAGCCGTGCGCCATGAAGAGTTACAACTCTGTTCTCAATCGAGTTAGTCAAAGAAAATCTGAATCATCTACCAATGTATGTCATAATAATATACATTTCAATTTACAACATCCACTATTCCGAAAATCAAACCCCGATCCCAATAATCACCGTCCGTTATTGTCCGACAATTGCCCCCGAGTCTGCACAGGATTCCACGCACGTCTGCGTCGGTCGCGCGGCGCCACGTACGGCCGCATTTCTTGCGAGGAGGTGCGGCCCGAGTGGCCACGCTTTATTATGTGTTTATTGCGACCCTCGCCTCCTCTATCTGATCACTTCAGAGCTCGTAAGATGGAACGGCGCTGATATATTGCATTCATAAAGATATGCCGAACGAGGGGAGATTGATAAAAATAGAACGGTTGTTAGTTTACGCTGTTATCTTTGGAATTGGGAATGTGGGGCTGTTGTGGGAGCGTAATTGTTATGACATAGAAGATTTATTGAATCAGAAATCTTGAGTTTAATAATGATAAGTAATAAATTACACAGAAATGCA
Source organism: Agrotis puta (assembly GCA_943136025.2). Taxonomy (NCBI): domain Eukaryota; kingdom Metazoa; phylum Arthropoda; class Insecta; order Lepidoptera; family Noctuidae; genus Agrotis; species Agrotis puta. Next base: position 581,586 of record OW964170.2, read on the forward strand.
CAAATCTTTCCATGGACAGAGAATATAGGACACCATGTGCTACAAGCCCCCTTTTGTTTTGCAAATAATTATCATTATAAGAGCGAAACGGTATCGTGTCTATCTTCTTCGTCGATTCACTCTTGAAAGAGTGGTCGTGGTCACCATGTTGCAACGAAACATCGTGCTGCCACAATTCTCCTCACAATGCGACGCCGTCTCTCCCTGTCGGCTGCAGGCTTCAGCGGACCACCTACTGCAGACTTAATCTGGTCAGTCCATTGCATGGGTGACCTGCCGCGTACTCACGTGCCTTCCACTTTCCCCTGGACAACAAGCTGCTCAATAGAGCCGTTGCCTCTCCGGAACACGTGTGTCAATATTTATTGTGCTAATATTTGGTCCAAAAAGAATTTGAAGAACACATAGGTACGCTTAGAACTTACGACAAATAGTAGGCGGTACCTTAGTAAGCACCTAAAGTTATTCAAAAGGTGATGAATTAGACTGTGAGAGTGAAAATAAAAGCTGAATGTCGACGTGTTTTATAAAAAGAGCCCCAAAAGCTTCTCAAAGTTCAAAATAACACATTCGTGACCCCGTTCCATGTAATAAATACAAAGGTATGTAAACAACAACAATGTTCGAAGGGTCTGCTCGTTACGAGGTCTCCAGAGGAACTATCCGAAAACACTTGCCGTAATTAATGTTTTGGATTATGTGCGCATTATGACGCCGACAGCCCCAGGGTAGGTAGCGGTGTCAATAAACATGCTCAAATAGAAAATGATAAGACGATAAATATGGAAAGAAGGCAATAAAAGAGAACTTTTTTCATATTTTAATGATTATACGAACGGAACGATAATGATTATACAATTTTACAAGCTGTGTAGTACGAGAATTCTCATCGATTAAATAAATAATAAATAAATATTCCACAACTATCACACAACGCCATCTAGTCCCAAGCTAAGCAGAGCTTGTGTTATGGGTACTAGACAACTGATAAACATACTTATATATTTCTAAATACATACATATTATAGATAAATTACATCCAGGCACAGAACAAATGATCGTGCTCATCACACAAACATTTGTCCTGGGTGGGAATCGAACCCACGACCTCCGGCATAGCAGTCAGGGTCACTAACCACTAGACCAACAGGCCTGAAAAAACACCTGATTAAACACAAAAACGAATTTTTTTTTCGAAAATCCCCTCTACGTGGTAAACGTAGTTATAAAATGATCGGTTATTTATAGATACATATCAACATCTAAATTTTCGGGATTTTATCGGTATAACTTTTTTGTTTTTGATAAGTAGGTATATTGAATGTACCCCGGACGTTAAGAGTATGTCATGTTCACTCAAATATGGCCACTGTCAGTTGGGATTGGTCATCTCTTAGCTACCAGGTTATTTTTGTAGGACTGTAGCACCATAGTTTTGTCGTATTTTTTTTTGTCGTATGTAGATTTTTGTCTTTTGACAATTCAGAACTGCCTGAAATAGGCCTACTTGAAATAAATGCTTTGATTTTGATATTTTATTTTATATACTTTTATTTTGTTTAGCGTTTGGTAAGAAGTTCCCTCTTCTTATTGTGCCTGCAATGTTCTCTCATGTTTATGTAATACCAAACTGTATCTGTACTGTATGTATAAATAACATTGTAAAAGCAAATATTTTTAAAACCATGGAGTTTCTTGCCGGTTCTTCTCCATGGAAACGACCAACCCGACACGTGCCAATTTTTTTTTTCTATATGATTTATAAGTGCCCTTTGAGTGAAATAAATGTTTTGATTTTTATTTTAAAACTGCGTGGATTAAATGTTTTATAAGTGCCCTTTGAGGCCCGTATGAAAAAAATGTTTTGATTTTGCTTCTAAAACTGCGTTAGTTAATATTCTACAAACTAAAGTAGTTTTGGTTTTACTACATAAAAAAACTAAAACTATATCCACTGAAACCTAAAAGCATCTCAAGTAAACGCTTTCAATTTGCAAAGCGTCACTTAATAAATTAGCAGATAAGTGTTCATCGTTAATAGTTATAATGACGGGTAGCCGTCACCCGTCGTTTGCTGCCTGACGAGGTGACGAAGCGGAATCCGCAGTCTCTGCTATCCATCGTTGTAAATTTCATGTTGAGCGAAACTTTTCATATCGTCTCTCATTTTACGTCTTGCTTTGGTTACACAAACATGTTACTGCCTGTTACGTTATGTCTACGGTATAAAACAAATTCACTTGAGTTTGTCTGCATGCATGTTTCCGTTGAACTGCGTTAAATTGGATAATTATTTCTTTGTGTACTTTAATTTAAAAAAAAAAGACGGGTTGCACTCTGGGAGTGCCGGCAGAAGTGAAAACTTGAATAGTAATAAACACACACGAACATTCGCGCAAGCGCCCTGCGTCGTCTTACGAATTTTCGATCAGGTCACTTGTCCTGACGCGAGTTTAACGTTTTTTACCCATTCCAAAAAAAGTGCGCAACGCCGGTAAAGAAGTTTTCACTTCAAAAAAACAAATGTCCACCGGCTACGTAGAGAATTTAAACCCGTGTGAAGCCGGGGCGAGCCGTTGCTGGTTTAGGTGTAATAAGTCGAACAAAAGGGCCAGGATATATTGCGATAAAAGTCTTTGAGTTTCTAAAATGTTATTTCTACAACAACTTACAATAACATTTATATAAGTTTTTGGGTATCATAAGTTAATTCCTTAATATTTGAATTTCCTTAGCAATTTGGTATATCTATCAGGAGATTAAAAGAGGATTCTTAAAAGGAGTTGTAATTTAGCGGACTGTGTGCAAAATATAGCTAGTACTAAAACCCACCAAAAATAATCTAAACAAGCATTTACAAAAAGTCACATTGAAATAAAACCGCTTTAAAATATTTAGGCTGGGAATTATCCATCAAGCAAGAAAGACCGGGTAGTAATAGTATTTAAGTTCAGCTTCACCTGATAACGGATAAAACGATGAATAAGATTTAAACTACCTCCAGCTTGAAAATATTGGAGTTTTATACTTACTTTTATAATATTTCTGTTTCAGCACTATTTTAAATTGAAATACACTATTTCAAGAGACTACCTTAGTTTAGTAGTTTTAAGCGTTACTGTTACATAAACTTTAAGTCGTGGGTTCGATTCCCACGGTAACAATCATTTTTCTTTTGAAGTTTTTTATTGTAATGAAAATTTTTTTCCTGCACCATGGGTGCATTAACAAACATTTAAACTAACAAAAACAAATACCTTTTTTTATCCGTGGTAAAATCGTCAAATGAGTCCTGCCGCCCACGGCTGGGACATGAGGGACTATCAGACTCGTACTGACTAAAATCCACGGTGATCCTTCAATAGCCCTTTACGTTCCAGGGTCACGGTTTCCTAATGAGACAGTCCCGCGAACCGAGCAGGCCCTAGCTCTCTAAGTGGGCCCCGTCAGATTGCTGACAGGTCTTAAGGGCGCGGATGGAACACAACGCGCCGTCGACCCGGGCTTGGTCCATGATCGGACGTCAAGTTACCCAATAGTCGCCGTACGCACGTCCGCGCCAACGGTGGACGGAAATCGATTCGCAACGTCCGTTGCCGTGGGCGTCTTCCGCGGCGGCTGGTTTGTGAGGTGGAGGCTGTCCTCTCCCTCACGCGTCCCGCCTCTTCCTTCGCTAGCATGAATGTTTCGCAGAAGGAGGTGACCGCTTCCACTCCGTCTCGCCCCGCAGCATGACCTCGACAAGCGTGCAAGAGGTCGGCTCCGCCTCCGCCGAGGACACGGCGGTGTTCTGCCCAGGCAGGGCCTTTCCTGCACCGTGTGCTCGACCCTGTCCTCCGGGCGATCCTCGCAGTGGTTTCTCAGACGTTTCTCCCTTTCCAATCAGACACAGAAACCTCCCGAACCATCCGTGTCCGGTAAGTACCTGTGTCAAGCGGAAAGTGAGGACACCGTGACGCCTCTCCAGCCACTCCTTAAAGAGGGGTCTTACCCGGAACACAACCACCTAGACCCGAAACAACTTATTATAAATCATACAAATATTTGCTCCGAACGGGAATCGAGACCGCGACACACAATACAACAGTCAGTCACTGATCTCTCAATAAACTCGTCCAAAATGGGACTTACATAATTGGCTAGTTGTAATGAACAGGTACACTACCGCCTTTAGGGATTATGATTAATATTCAGATATTATGTTATGCTTAAATGGAACGTGGCTTTGTAGATTATAAGCTCAGAGGGCTGAAATTTTAATCTATAAATATTCTAAAGCTAAAAGGTTTCTTTGGTGTTTCTTTGGTTGAACGCGCTAATCTCAGGAACTGCTAGTTCGAATTGAAAAAATGTTTTTGTGATAGATAGTCAATTTATCGAGGAAGGCTTGAATTTATACAACATCACGCTGCCATCAAGCAACCTAGTGACGGGGTTTAAACCACGGGGAAAAGCTTGTTTAATATATCTGGACAACAATAGATCAATCGATCGTCAGTTAAATTATTAAAAAATGACAAGTATTGATTCTTTTGTTACGTAAACCAAAATTGTCGAAGATAAGACACTTTTAAAATGGCAAAACTTCACAAGCAATTAGTTTTTACTAGCTTCAGTGACGTCACGAGCCATCTCTGGAATTTAGAAGTCTTAAATCTTTGTAAATAGGCATTGGTTTAACGAAAGAAATAATACGTGCCCATTATTTTTCAAAACTCTAGCTGACAGACTAATTAAATTTGCAATTTATAGATGCTCTCAGCATGCCTATTAAGCTATGTCTCAAGTTCAAAAGTTATTTCGCACGTGTTGCCAAGGCTGTGATGCTAGCCCATCGGTCATTTCAATAGTAACGCGTCACTGAATCGTCGGGCCAATCTCCGACACTCCGAGGAAAGTGTGATACATCGTATGTTCAACACACTGGTGAGTCGTGACTGACTTTGTTTTATCATGTTCTTGTTGTTTGTTCCCTATTCTCAGTGCCATTATATAATATTATTATAATTCGTTTATTAGCAGAAAAACACACCACATCAAGTTTTAGATCATGGATTTTTTTTTTTTAGCGTGGTAAAATCATCAAATGAGTCCTCCCACCCAGGGCAGGACGGGAGGGACTTTTTTATTGGGACAAACCCACCACACTATTCCCTAACCACTGCAACTCCTGTGCGCCAGAATCAACAGTGGCAACCAACCAGAAAAGGGCCGAGACAATGAAGCTCGACGTGTCCCGGAGAATGAATTTACCTGTCTTAGATCCTGCAACGAAATTAATCAGAAAAGAATAGAAGAGGAGTAGGAAAAAATATATGTTTCCACTTCCCTCCATGCAAGCAGGAGACAGAACAAAACAAGGCCAATAGGCACAAAGGGACATTACAACTGGGAGAAGCCCTCCTACAACTAGGACGGGAGGGACTGTCAGACTTGTACTGACTAAAATCCACGGTGTCCTTCACTAGCCCTTTACGTACCGGGGTTACGGTAATGGCAAAGTCCCGCGACCCCGGCAGGCTATGGCCCTCTACAGGCCCCGTCATTATGCTAGAAAGAAAGAAAGAAAGAAAGAAACGTATTTATTTTGACACAGACATGCATACATACAACAGAGACAAAAACATATTAAAAAACAGAAAAAAAAAAATTACAAATGAAGTCAAAACTTATATAACAAAAAAAAGAAGAAATACATAGTTGTACGTCATGACTGTGACAAGAAAGGCGACCACTCAGCATAAAGCTGTGCTGTGGGGGACCCACAGCACAGCGCTGATTTTCAGTAGTCACCTGAAGAAAGAAGAATGAAGAAAAGTGTACGGAAATCAAGCTAGGATCATGATAAATAGATAAAAAGACAGACAAAGGTACAAAATACGAACAACGTTATTAATAAAATGTGAAAAAATAAATAAATAGGTTAATAATTATAATAATATAATATAATAATAAAATATATAATAATAGACACAAACATGATCAATATTTTTCAAATTATTAATACGAGGGTATTATCACAACAAACCACAGGAGTATTAGGTGTTGTGTCTCGCTCATACCCTCACTTTCGCGTCGACCGCGCTCGAAACATTAAATACCCAAATCGTTGAGTACGGTTGCACTTCCCTATCGGGTCTATTAGAATGATGACGCGTGTGAGTCATCGAGTCGGGCGATCGGTCAGCGCGCGCGCTGCCGCGCCGCCGCCGCCGGCGCGCCGCTGTGGAGCGGGGGCTCACGAGACCGATAGGTCACGCGACGCGTCCCGCTCGCGTATCTGTTGATAGCGACTCAACACCGGCCAAAAACGAAATACAAGACTGTGGTAAATATGTGTAGTGTACTGTGTTTGCGCCCCAGTAGACGCTTGATTCACGTTATGTGTATACTACTACATACATAAAAGCCCCTTAAAGAAAAACATCACTATCGGCATGAAGGAAGACAATAGATTCGTCCGACGCATCGCCATGCCACTATGCCGCTGCGAGCCGCTGGGATAATGATACCTTGCCCATAGATGATAAACCATTATGTAAGTATTTATTGGTATGGTATTTGTTGCTCATGCTTCTGTTTTTCTAATAGGATTTGTTTCAGGTGTGACTTAAAATTTTGTTTTGTTTTCAGGGATCTTATTGGGGGTGGTAAATCGTTCCAGCAGCGAGAAGCGGCATATTTGAAACATCCTCTGAAGGCTGTGGTCCTATGTCGAGGCATCGAGATCGGTACGGACGTGGAGCGAGCGGAGTAGCCGTAGTGCTCGTGCCTCCAAGTAATTTTATTAAACAGGTATTCCGGTTTGTGCGTTTTTATAATACCGAACATTAAAACGGCCAAATGTAGTTTGCGTCGTGCAGCCATTTTTAAAACATTATGTTCGTTTAAATACGGTGTGACATGATGTCTCCGGGGTATGCCAAAGCAATAGCGAGCACACGCATTTTGTACACGCTGGATAAGACGTTCTGTACGAGAAAGGAGGCACGGTCCGTATACAACGTCACAATAATTAAATTTAGAAAGTACTAGACTATCCACCAATCTCTTCCTCATGACGATACTAAGGTAGTCTCGTACCCTATACAGAACCTTTAACCTATAAAAGCAGTTTCTTACCACCTCATTGATGTACTCCTCAAAACGAAGTTCTGGGTCAGTGATTAGACCAAGGTTACGTGCAACTCCAACCCCCTCTATGCCTACTCCCATGATTTTAACGTCAGGCTTCAAAGTTAAAATTGATTTAATTTGATTTCTGCTCCCCATTATCATAAACTTTGATTTTTGAGGGTTCAGTGCCAGTGAATTGCCTGAAGACCACGCAGCTATTCTATCAAGTTCCTCATTTAGGGCACGTACAGCGGCTGTTGTGTTACTGGCGTTAAACGAGACATACAACTGAGTGTCATCTGCGTACACATGATATTTACAGCTCCTGATACATGTAGTAATGTCGGCACTATACAATATATAGAGGAGCGGGCCAAGCAGCGATCCCTGAGGAACTCCCCTTGTTATAGGTTGCGGGGAGGAAGACACTGTGGAACCGTCTTTCGTTCGTATCTCCACTCGTTGCGTTCTACCGGTTAGGTAACTCTGAAACCAGTCCGTTGCCCCGCTATCAAATCCGTAATACTCTAGTTTGGACAATAATAAATATATATTTATTGAATCGAAGGCCCGTGAATAGTCGAGCAGTACCAGAATAGATCCCTCACCACGATCCCGAGCTTCAAGAATATTACCTATGACGTCTGCCAAGGCGGTTGTGGTTCCGCGTCCCTTTCTAAAGCCCGACTGTAGTTCAGGCAGCACATCATGCTTCTCGAGAAAATCGGTAACCTGCTTAAAGACCACTCTCTCCAACACCTTAGACAAGCACGGCAATAAGCTTATTGGGCGAAGATCTTTGAAGCTTTGTGGGTTATTGTTTTTAGGGATTGGCCTCACAATTGCATTACGCCACAGGTCAGGAAATACCTTAGAGGTAATGGATCTATTTACTATTGCCGTGATCGCATTTAATGATTGCGGGAGTGTGAGGGCTAACATTTCTATCGAAATACCGTCACTCCCTTTCGCATTTGTCGATATAGATTTCAAGATATTTAAAACTGTTTCCGGGTCTGTTGGTTTCAGCGTGAAACTTTCAGTCCCATACCGGTTCGTTTGAAAAAATGGTTGTTGGGAGGTGTTAATGTTTGGGTCGCCCGGGACATCCAAAAAAGCCGAATTTATCCTATCTGGGTCATTAAATTGCTCTAAGGGCACATCATCCGGGCACGCCGCAATCGCGGCGGTAAGACCCCTCTTTGAGGAGTGGCTGGATAGGCGTCACGGCGTCCTGACCTACCGCATGACGCAGGTCCTCACCAGACACGGAAGTTTCGGGAGGTTCCTGTGTCTGATAGGGAGGGAAGAAACGCCTGGGTGTCACCACTGCGAGGATCGTCCGGAGGACACGGTGGAGCATACGGTGCAGGACTGCCCCGCTTGGGCAGAGCACCGCCGTGTCCTCACGACGGCGATAGGTGGAGACCTCTCGCGCCCGGCATTGGTCGAGGCCATGCTGCGGGGCGAGACGGAGTGGGAAGCGGTCGCCTCCTTCTGCGAAGCAGTCATGCTCGTGAAGGAGGAGGCGGGCCGCCTGAGGGAGAGGACAGCGTCCTCCCTCCACCCCAGCCGCAGTGGTAGACGCCCACGGCGTCGGACGTCGCCAGACGATCTCCGGCCACCGTAGGCGCGGGCATGCGGGCAGCGAGTAATGGGCGACTCGCTGTCCGACCATGGACCATGCCCGGGTCGACGGCGCGTTGTGTTCCACGCGCGCCTCAAAGAGTGTCAGCATAGTGACGGGGCCTGTTGAGGGCCAAAGCCTGCCGGGATCGCGGGACCAAGGGATTACCGTGACCCCGGTACGTAGAGGGCTATTGAAGGACACCGTGGATTTTAGTCAGTACAAGTCTGACAGTCCCTCCCGCCCTGCCCTGGGTGGGAGGACTCATTTGATGATTTTACCACGATAAAAAAAAAAAAAAAAAAAAAAAAAAGGGCACATCATCGTTGTTACTCGCTGGAAGCACATGCTTTTTAATGTTGTGCCATAACGATTTAGAGTCGCAGATATTGTCATTGACGAACTTGGTGAAGAACGCCTTTTTCTCGTTTAATAAACCAACGATCGCTTGGTGTTTAAGGTCTAAATAATACTGTTTGTGTGCTTCCAGCTTTGTTTGACGATAACGCTGCTGACACTCCTTGAGGCGCGCGTGGAACACAACGCGCCGTCGACCCGGGCATGGTCCATGGTCGGACAGCGAGTCGCCCATTACTCGCCGCCCGCATGCCCGCGCCTACGGTGGCCGGAGATCGTCTTGCGACGTCCGACGCCGTGGGCGTCCACCACTGCGGCTGGGGTGGAGGGAGGTCGCTGTCCTCCCCCTCACGCGGCTCGCCTCCTCCTTCGCGAGCATGACTGCTTCGCAGAAGGAGGCGACCGCTTCCCACTCCGTCTCGCCCCGCAGCATGGCCTCGACCAATGCCGGGCGCGAGAGGTCTCCGCCAATCGCCGTCGTGAGGACACGGCGGTGCTCTGCCCAAGCGGGGCAGTCCTGCACCGTATGCTCCACCGTGTCCTCCGGACGATCTTCGCAGTGGTGACACCCAGGCGTTTCTTCCCCTCCTTATCAGACACAGGAACGTTTGTTAGGAAAGTTTTCATCAAAAACACAATAACAGTGAAAGGACTTTCATACAATTAACAAGGTAAATAAACAAGTCCGCTTTTTTTGTACCTATGTACATAATCAGACAAAATTCTCGGATTTTCTGCTTGACCTTTACTCACCTAAAGACGACAAGTACTAGAAAATAAATAAGAAAACAAAACACAAATATGTAACGTAATCTCGATGTTTGTATTGTAACCAAAGACTAATCAGAAGCAGCCGTTAAAGAAAACAGATCAGCATTCGGATTGAGATTTTTTTTTTTTTTTTTTTTTTTATCGTGGTAAAATCATCAAATGAGTCCTCCCACCCAGGGCAGGGCGGGAGGGACTGTCAGACTTGTACTGACTAAAATCCACGGTGTCCTTCACTAGCCCTTTACGTACCGGGGTCACGGTAATCCCTTGGTCCCGCGACCCCGGCAGGCTTCGGCCCTCTACAGGCCCCGTCGCTATGCTGACACTCTTTGAGGCGCGCGTGGAACACAACGCGCCGTCGACCCGGGCATGGTCCATGGTCGGACAGCGAGTCGCCCATTACTCGCTGCCCGCATGCCCGCGCCTACGGTGGCCGGAGATCGTCTTGCGACGTCCGACGCCGTGGGCGTCTACCACTGCGGCTGGGGTGGAGGGAGGACGCTGTCCTCTCCCTCAGGCGGCCCGCCTCCTCCTTCACATTCGGATTGAGATAGAATATTATTTATTATAGGGTGTTATAAAAATTATTAGTAAAATTCAAAAGCGATTTACTCCTAGAAAGCGTAATTTCAAAAGAGCATCTCTCCTTTTCTCATTGACTGTCCCCAGTTGTATTATAAAACTCAATTCTAATAACCGAGTCCTTTACGAACTACAAAGAAAATATTCAGGAATCGATGATAACATAGATAGTAACATAGTTCACTCACAATCTTAATCTGATATTTTGACGTGAAAGGTCGCCCACCCGCAAGGGTCGTCGGGAATTTGTATCATTTTGCTGGCATTTTCTTCTAGAAAAGTGCTGATATTGAAAGGACTCAAAACTTGATTAAGAGGGCATAGTTCAATCGGTTCTTTTTATCACTAAACGTTTTGTAGGGTCCAAGATCTTTTGCATAAAAAACTACAGACATCGATAAAGGTACATAGATAACTTACACTACTTGAGCTTTTACTTACAGTAGGAGTCTTCAATTGAAAATTAAAAAGATCTTCATAAAAACTCAGAAAACACTGTCAAATGGTAGATTACAAATAAAATTTATGACGTGCACACATTTTAAATGATATAACAGCCCGCGTACGAAGACACCGTCGATCTCCCAGTATCCCAACAATGGTCGGTCGCATGATTTATGCACGCTTCGTTCTTCGCTAATTATCACTAAACACCCGCTCATCCATTACCAGCCTTTATATACCGTAAAACTGTCAAATTTCCTCCAAGTTTACGTCGCGAACAAAGGGCCGAGCGTGCAGCCCATAGATGTATCGCTGAGTAGGCCTTAAGTGGGTGCCCCGAGAGCGGTATATAATTAGTTCTCGTTAAAATAGAATGGTGCAAAGTTGTTAACCGCAAGTGTGGGGAATGTTTGCTGTTTTTTGTTCGCGGGGAGAGGAGAGAGGCGTATGTTGTCAGTGTAAACAAAATCTTCTATTTCGATGTTTGCTCACTGCTTTTGAATGTGATGTTCTGTTTGTCTATTAATGTTGCTTATATTTTATTTCAAATTGAAAAAGCAATTAATCTGAGTGCATTTTGTTACTTAGATATTTTAATAAAACTGAGAGCCAAACATAAATATAAAGACTACACGACCAACCTACATGCTACAGCAAAATATTACGTAAATAATAAAATAATCCGTCCGACACGTATTAAAACCGGCAACAGGAATACGGAAAAAAGTCGTCATGTTATTTTTTTATTCCTTTGTTTTCCTACTCCGATATACCTGCTGAGCTACACATGTAAATACAACTGAATTAATTAACAACAGTACATCCGGAGGCTGATTAAATTAAAAACAAGGCGGCATCAGGGCGTGCTGAGCTTATAGAACAGACTGCACATCCAAAAAGAACTACTTAGAAACGGAACGAGCTTATTCCGTTAAATTAAAAATACCATCTTGCCGAGAAACCCCAGAGAATACCAATATTAGAATATTTTTTTGGCTCACGTACCTATTTACTTGTTAACATTCTCTTTATATTATACTCGTATCAGAATAACGTATTTTGTTTGCTTTGATTTATCTATTCGTTGTTATAACATGGAAAATGGACATAAGGATCAAAGGAAACGTTGGATGTTTTGCTTATGTATAAACTGTTTTTATTATTTCTATATTTTATTGAGAACTCCTGTTAGTTTTATATTAGGATTTGTTTGTGAAGCGAACAAAGGAGTTGGAATGTTTGTTATATTTGCTGTATTCTTCATTACTTACTCGGGCACGCCGCGATCGCTAAGACCCCTCTTTGAGGAATGATTGTGCAGGACTGCCCCGCTTGGGCAGAGCATCGCCGTGTCCTCACGACGGCTATAGGCGGAGACCTCTCGCGCCCCGCATTGGTCGAGGCCATGTTGCGGGGCGAGAGTGGGAAGCGGTCGCCTCCTTCTGCGAAGCAGTTATGCAAGCGAAGGAGGTGGCGCTCCACGAGTAATGGGCGACTCGCAGTCCGACCACGGACCATGCCCGGGTCGACGGCGCGTTGTGTTCCACGCGTGCCTCAATAAGTGTCAGCATAGTGACGGGCCCCCCCTGTAGAAGACCAAAGCCTGCCGGGGTCGCGTGACTCACGTATTACCGTGACCCCGGAACGTAAAGAGCTATTGAAGGACACCGTGGATTTTAGTCAGTACGAATACCTTTCAAAAAATAAAAAATAAACTTATTACTTATAGCGTTTTAAGGGTCATGGAAAATATTTACAAATCCTGTTACGAAAGATACATACCACAAATGCAAGTATCAAAAAACTCGTATGAAAAGTTCTTTTAAAACTGCAAAAATATTTACAAACGTAGATAGACGGAGCAAAAACAAAACAAGAATATGAAACTCCACTAATGAGTGTTGAAGCCGTCGCATTTCCTTGCAAAGGAACTTATTCATAGTACGCGACTCCATATCCCAATTAATGGGTGTCATGAACTTCTCTCCCGTCCCAATACCTGTACTTACTTTCCCAATTAAAACTTGGCTAAAAGCGAAGTTATAATAAGTAAAATAATACCTACACGAAACTGTACTGGACTATAATTACAAAATAATTACTATATTATAAAATAATTACTTTCTTCGTAACAAAAGAAGAACTTAATTATCACCAGAATATGTGAGTGTTTTTATTTAATTTAGATTTAATTAAATGTCCTCTTGTGTGGATTTGGTAGAGCTTTTTTACGCAGATCTCGGCCAACTGAAAACCTATTTATTTTATCCAAGAAAATGTCTTTCGTAATTATTAAAATCATGATAAATGAGACCGATTCCACAAAGTCTGAAATGAAAAATTTCTTAAGATTTTCTGTTTCTTTTTAATAACTCCACAGAGGGTTTGCGTGCAGGGAAAATAAAATATGAGAAAAAGTTTTACTCGCGTATTTTATATCTCATCATTATTAAAAAATACTTTTGTTTGTTTCAATACAACGCTGACAACATTTTAATCATTCTATAAAATTTTTGATCGTCTGTAAAAGGTTACAAGATTTTTATTTCTACAAATGGTTTCTAACATCTTTACAACACTAAAATACTTGAGTAACATGAATATTATTTACAATTCTTTTAATGAGACTTTTATAAAAATCTTTCGTAATGCTTCTTTATCTGAGGAGCGAGTTTTTGTTTAGACTATGTCTATGTGTTAAAAATTAAAATAATGATGAGTGTAACAGGGTTTTTTTTTCATTTTAAAGAATTGAATTTCAACACTGAGCGTACTCATCTAAACACTATTACGTTACTGCAAGAAGAATTTATTGTATCTATGCGACGCCCTCAAACGTTTATCATCCCCTTTAAATATTTTAATTAAGTAATTGTAGTTGTTAATATTTAGTAAGCAATTAAGATAGGATTAAATGTATTGTAAATGTTAAACATAAACCTTAAAAATATTTGTCGGCGCAAACCTCGTTTCTATATCCTCTTTAACGAACTCCGAGCTCTGGCGAGGCGGCCATAGTGTAAACATCGGTTTTGACATAGAATTAGGATCAAGGACGCAAATTATTTATCTGTTCAGAAGCCATCATTAGTCACAAAAAATCTCAACGTCTACATAACTAAATGCTTAAGTAACACATCTACGAAGAGTTAACCGTTACTGTTGAGGTCTCGGGCTCGCTCCCCGATTCCCGTCCAAATTTGGTTTTTCCGTCAAGGATCTTCTCAGTAGCCAGTAGGATTTAAGCCTAACTGATGAAATAGGGGTGTAATATAGGTACCCGTCCAACCAAACCAGTAATTCAAGCATAATACAAAAATGAAGACAAAGTGCCCGATGTGGAGCAGCCAGTTCATTAAGATTAATATCAGCCTCTCTTGAGGGCGCCGAATAATCCACACAATTAATCGTCGGATAAGGGATTTCACATAAATTTAAGCTTTCACATAAAACTTTATCGTGAATACGAAATAACAGAGTTTTTAATAAGTGTGGAAAACACAAAGAGAAAGAGGATATTATTTCTGTCAGTTGCAGCAATTTCGGCTTTATATTCTTCTGCAATGGTACGAGTATTTAAAAACGAATATCTGATAACCTATGTTGTGGAAGAGGGTTATTAGAAGTAGGTTTAATTAAAATGGGTTTGCTGTTAGCCTCAATTTCACCCAGAAGCATAAGATGGAGTGAGCTCACTTAGAGGGGTCTGGAACTCCTGCGCACCGGCGGCGGCGGATCAAAGTTAAAAATGTTTGGCGTCCGACTCTGACAGGGCGACATTAGTCGCTCAGCTGTCACCGCATGTTATTATTATTCTTAAGCTTATTTTTTTTAGTTGGTTTAATCAATTAAGTTGGTAAGATTGTCAAATAAGGCTTGTACTAACTAAAATCCACTGAGTGTTTAAACCAGTAACCGTGACCTTGTAGCGTAAACGGTATTTGACGGAATAGACCTTTACGTTCCAGGGTCATAGTTATTTGTTTAGACAATCCTGCAACCATTTTACAGGTAGCCTGTGGTGACGAAATACTTTTATTTAACTACGATAGATTTGGCCAAATGTATAAGGAAGGGACCAGATAGATTATAATCTTATCTCGGCGTTTTTGAGGCCTTTCCTTCGTTCTATGTGATATTGCTTGCAATCTTGATTAGACCCAGCTGTATGCAATTGCAAGCTCTGAACATCGCAATTTTTGGTATGTTCATAAGAATACTTTACTTCAAAGTATGCTTATAAATGTTATCGAAAATATTATGAACAAATCAAATGGAAAAGGTCTTTGACTCTGATCTAGCAAGAATTTAATCTAAACCCAGTTTCGCTTCACATCGAATTTAATCGAAAACTTCAGAAACATTAATAGCAACTCGTTGTGCAAAAGCCACGTTGAATGTTCAGCCAATGAGGTTGAGTCTCGTATAAATAAAACACCAAAAACAACACATGATACGCAAATTGGTTCAGCTGTGTAGTTTCCAAACTTTTATATTTCAGCGCCATATTAGATTTTGAAAGTTTTCAACTAGTGGGTGACATTGCAGGCGCTGGCTAGCAAATTTTGAAAGCCACGTTGAAAATAAGTTGGACGAGTATTTATAATATTAGACTGTAACTGTCCGACCATGTGATTGAGATAAAACTACCAAGTGATCAAAAGGTTCATGGTGAAAAGTTATCAACGATGATTTTCTTTATTCCACGCTAGTAGATGATTTTACTTTTACGTCTTTGGTAAATTGGGCCTTTCGATATTATTATGCATGATATACTTATCTGTAAGAAATTGGAACACTTTTTATAGTATGTTATTGAATTTATATCATATCTTTGTATCAGTGTATTCAATTCTTGGTGAGCCAGATAAATAAAATATCATTGCGTAGATACTCGCTTTTTTTTTCATTTATATACCTTTTTTATCGTGGTACAATCATCAAATGAGTCCTCCCACCGGAGTGGGCGGAGCGGGAGGGACTGTCAGACTCATACTAACTAAATTCCACGGTGTTCTTCAATAGCTCTTTACGTTCCGGGGTCACGGTAATTCGTAAGTCCCGCGACCACCATTTATGTACCTACTACTAGATATGAATTAGAAAACTGCCAGAATCTTTAAGTTTTTTCTCCTCGTCCACGTTTGACGACATACATGTTGGTTAGTTACTAAATAACAAACAAAATATAAAGAAACTGAAAGAAAACAAGATCATTAATGGTGTGGCTTTTAGCTGTTTTCAATTCTGTTATCTCCAACTTTCCAATACAATAAAACAACACATCTGATGTAAAATAATAGCCCTGTTTTATTTCATTTTCATTCTCTTGTAGGTTGGTGAGAAAAGTTAGGATAAATGAGTTTTTTTTTAAACGGTAACAATAGCAACATTTCCGGCCCTCCCCTTTATCTTGAGTTTATTAAGCCGCCACCTCAGCTTATGAAGTACCCTCAATATTTCTGCTGCGTGCCTGAGTAGCGTTACTAAGCCTCAGTATACTACGACATAATTTAGAGTTGCCATCGATACCAATCGAACGAGAAACTAGGTGATTATACATTATACACCCCGTTAATTATTATATTACTTTGTTAAAAAACTCATGCAACAGTAATCATTTTTATTTTGCACATTTTTTTTTCGCCTAAAGTGTAGGCCGAGTAATGTCACTTTTTTCTGAGTATCTTTTTACCTTACTTTCAAGATTTCATTTCATAAAACCTGAGTTCAGAATACAGGTCATTAAAAATAATACAAAGTAGAGAAAGATTACATGTTATAAACACGTACATAATTTCGTGGATAAGCTTGGTGGACAGATATTCTTGCAAAGCCAATAATTTATATTAACCGTTCCAATATTATCTAAAGTTTTAACACAAAATAAAGTCTATGAATACTAGCGCACGAAGAGTTTCAAATATTGACAGCTGTCAAACTCAGATTAGACGTCAAACAATTTTAAGCAGCAGGTTTTACGTAAATGTCAAACATTACACGAGTAAATAATAATGAATATTTGTTTAAACTGTCGTAGATTTAAAAATAAAAAAACCTTTTCACCAATAAAAACAAGTAACAGGTTCAGTCGACATTTTTTTTTCTTCCTGAGGCCTTGTCACAAGTTTACCGTATTTACTGTACAGTATATTCCAAGTATGTACGGCGTTTATTGGATGAAAAATTAAAAAGCGTCTCTAGTGTAAGACCGAGAAACTAATTTTTTCCATCAAATTAACGTCACAAAAAAGTGAATACTCGTATTAGAACCAATGTAACCTTTAATTTGTGTCGTGTTATAGCGTGCTAAATCGCTCACCATGGTAGGATTACATTGATTTCAACTAGGCCGACTGTTTAATTAGCGATGTATAAGCTGCCAGTAATGAGAACATGACTGCAAATGTTTGATTTAGTTGTTAGTGAAAATAGTTCGATGTGTCTGTGCGATAGAGGAGTAGAACTTGTGAAGTAGATCAATTCCTTTAACATCTTTTATCTTACGTATAAGTAGATAGATTGATGTTTGGTACCTTATTATGCTAGAACGGTTCAACAAATCGGGATAAAATTTGGATCGGAGATAGATAATATTTTTATCTAAGTATTTCTTAAATTTTAACGGGCGAAACCCCAGGCAAAAGCTTGTATAGATAGCATCTGGTTTGATAAAAATGCGTAGTAGTAGGTAAATGATAATAAAAATTCCCAACTGGTTAAATAACTACTCTTATATGTTATCATTTAGTAGAAAAGTATCATTTCTATGAAAATCTAATCCATTAAACTAACTAACCACACACTAATCGTATTCCAACATTTAAGTAATAAAATTCCACAAATAAAAATATAACTAATAAAATCAAAGAATTATAAAAATCCTATTTGATTTTATTTCAACACATTTTTTCTAAATGAAATACAAACCCGAAAAATATATTTGATACAATCAACAAAAAAGTAAGTACTTACTCTAAAATCATATTTGGATTCGTATAAAATATTAGGATGGAGCTTTGGGAGCGAAGTTCGGAATTCTAATATCAATGGAGAAATTATCGACATCCCACAAGTTTGACTCAAGTTGAATTTGAAAGTAATCGATGAGGTGCCAGGATTGGATCCTGTCGGCCCTCGCAAACTTTATATTCAAATATCTTTTACGTATGGCGAAAAATATTGAAAAACCCGATTCGGATTTGTGTGAAAATAATTTTTGGTAGGATTCTTTGTACTGAAGTTGTGTAAACAAATTGATACATTTGGGATTTTATTATTTTACATTAGATTTTTATTCATTTAGAATTTTAGCAGGAGTTTCAGTTTGTTCTGGTGGAGCCTCCATGTTAGACCTCATATTTACCTCTATGCTAGATTGAAGCCAACGCCAAATCCAGTAAAAAAAAATGTTTATTATCTACTTTTATTAGGCTATTGCATAGCTTTTATCGCGGATTCTGAGCGCGGCGACCGAATCAAGAAATTCCGTAACGAAAATAAACCTAACACTGTCAATAAATAATTACAATTGCATAAGTTGACAAAAAATACTATGCAATAGCTTTACCGCGGTAGTCCCCGAGTGCACACGTATTTTTTTATTTATTAAAAAGTATATTTACATCCTAAAATTCTGTAAATCTAATAGATTATGGTCACTGACACGATTATATCCATTAGAAAACATGTAACCCATATAAGGGAGTTGTGGAGACCAGCTTTATAGTTCGCTCCATCAAAAGACGAGTAGGTATCCAATTAGATCGAAAGTGCACTCCAAAATAGGAAAAGACTAGACAGAAGAAGAATTGACTTCAACGGGTCGACGGCGACGGCGCCTTGTGTTCCACGCGCGCCTCAAGGAGTGTCAGCATATTGACGGGGCCTGTAGAGGGCCAAAGCCTGAGGGGTCGCGGGACTTACCCATCACCGTAACCCCGGTACGTAAAGGGCTAGTGAAGGACACCGTGGATTTTAGTCAGTACAAGTCTGACAGTCCCTCCCGCCCCGGGTGGGAGGACTCATTTGATGATTTTACCACGCAAAAAAAAATACGTTTTTATTACCTAACATTTCCTGTGACTTATATGGAGTACGTCGCTGTGCTCACACAACTGCACATAGTACACAAGGTTTGACTTCCACCAGTCAATATGAAGATGGCACGCCTGACCTATTTATAGGAGCTCGCGGAATACGCGATGCACGTATCGAGAGACGGGGTCTCAGGTACCACTGCACTAAAAACAAAAGTTTTCATCTAACTTAACCTGGTTTTAGTGACATTATTTTGATTATGTAGACAAGCATACAGAATTGAGAAAAGAGTGTCCATGGAGTTTCTTGCTCATTCGTCTCCATAGAGATCTACGCTTTGCAATGAGCACCTACGGTACTTTCACAGTTTTTATGTCTTGTGACTGGGACTGTAGCACTATAACTATTTTTGTACAAGTTTTATTTTATGTCTTTTGACAATTCAAAAGTGCCTGTAATTGGCCTACTTGAAATAAATGATTTGATTTGATTTGAATTATACTGGAAAGGCTTGTGGCTCGCTTTTATTTCTTACGAGTGCGGTCTATCTATCAGTGGTTGACCTGTCGAAACATTGCATTTTTATGCACCACAGATCTTATCTCAAATGTAAATTAAAACGTGAAACAAACATTTGTACCCATTTTTGCGAATCTTACTCGGACGGAGCACTATGGACAGAGTCTAAGTTTACACGGGGAAAGATGTTAATATTTTTCAAACCTCTAAAATTCAATAAATAACGATCGAATTGACACCACTAGTAAGTACACGTACATCGTACATCTTGTGGATTGCCTAAGTGTTGTTTAAAACGATGTTAAAAAAGAAAAAACATTTTTTTAAACATTAATTAGGCTCGTTAATAGAATCGTTGATAAGTATTATGAAAAATTCCCCTACAAGTGACCAATTATAATCGCCTGAGTGTAATTAGCAGCCATAATTTCCCACTTGGAGTAAAACCAGAGCAACACAGTGTCCTTTTTCAGGCACATACATAAGTGAGTGGGCGAGGCCGCCCGGGGCGTCAAATTAATCATTTATTAAACACATAACTTGGGACTAGTACTCGCAACTAGTTCCACTAGCGCCCTCTTCGGTACACTACTCAAATCACAGAAGAGCTAAATTTACGTGTATCAAAATTTTTTGTTAATATCTCGATTTGTTTCGCTAAACGAAGAGGTTGTCTATTTTTTTTATCGTCGTAATACATCAAATGAGTCCTCCCACCCAGGGCTGAGCAGGAGGGACTGTCAGACTCGTACTGACTAAAATCCACGGTAATTCGTTAGTCCCGCGACCCCGGCAGGCTTTGGCCTCCTAAAGAGGAGCCCCGAGAAGAGGTTGTCTTCATTTTATTTTTTTTCTTGAACAATCTGTTAATTCTTGGTCTATGATGTATTTTTGAACTAGGTTGCTCCATGGTATCAGAAGTATTTCTACTAAGAATTTCTACCGGGATTATTTTGTCACCGTTTATTTTTATAACGAGTAAAGCCATTCTTCATTTTTTTTTATTCTATACTAGCGACCCGTCCGGGTGCAATCTGTACTTATATTATACATGTTATATACGTAAAAACCTGCCTCTTGAATCACTCTATCTAATAAAAAACCCGCTTCATAATGCGTTGTGGAGTTTGAAGATATAAGCATACATAGGGACAGACAGACAGCGGGAAGCGACTTTGTTTTATACTATGTAGTGAAAATCATGCTCACACACGTTAATTTTCCGAATATATTTTTTGTGCCCGATAGATGGTGCTGCTGTTAGTAAATTAAAATCGGAGGGAACGCTAGAAGTTCACTAATTTTCTTTATTTTAAAAAAAAGGTTTTTTTCAATAGTGAATACAATACTTTTATAAAACAAAAGAAAATAGACTGATTAGAACAAAAACTCAAGTAAAGCAAAACTCCAAATGCGGGTTCAATAGACATTGTTCCCAATAATCTATACAATAAAAGCAATTTGATGTTTACAAGCTCACCCTCAACAAGTAAAAACATTTAATTTAAAAGCAACATTAATAACCCAGTAAATATCCAAATCCAAACTAATATTATAAATGCGAAAGTAACTCTGTCTGTCTGTCTGTCTGTCTGTCTGTCTTTTCTTCACGCCTAAACTACTGAACCGATTTGTGTGAAATTTGGTACAGACATAGTTTGGAACTTGAGAAAGGACATAGGATAGTTTTTAACCGACTTCAAAACAGGAGGAGGTTAAGGAGGAGGTATGTTTGTTACCGCATTACGACCGTCTGGGTGAACCGATTTTCATGATTATTTCTTTGTTTGAAAGCTGGTGCTTCCCGTGTAGTCCCATTGTCACCAAATCAGGATCTGATGATTGGATCTTGGAGAAATCGAGGGCAACCTTCAAATTTTATAGGCTCACCCATCGTTTTTCGTAAATCTTATGAAGTAATTTAAGTACTTGCGTATGGTAATCATCATCTTATGTAGCTGAGCTGATGATGGAAGGTACAACTCCTTAACAGTAGTTTGTTACCGCATAACGACCGACTGGATGAACCGATTTTCATGATTCTTTTTTTGTTTGAAAGCTGGTGCTTCTCGTGTGGTTCTATTGTCACCAAATCAGGATCTGATGATTGGATCTTGGAGAAGTCGAGGGCAGCCCTCAAATTTTAAAGGCCCACGCATCGTTTTTCGTAAATCTTATGAAGTAATTTAAGTACTTACTTTAAAAAAAAAAAGTACTTGCGTATGGTAATCATCATCTCATGTAGTCTCTGAGCTGATGATGGAAGGTACAACTCCTTAACAATAAGGAGTAGGCATCGACTGATTCATTGTTCACATATCTCCGGAACTTCACGTCCGATTTACATAACTCTTTTTTTTGTGCTAGATATCGTTCAACTTAGGGAATACTGCAAGTTTCATCAAAATCGGTTCAGTAGTTTTTGAAATAGAGAATTTTATTAGCTTATTGTGTACATGAGGGATGTTATTACCAGATTGGGATGTTATTAACTAAAAAGAGAAAAATAAAAAAACCTTTTAAAAAAAATATGTAACCGCCTTCAAAAAGAACCACAAAAAAGGGTAAAATAATCTACAAAATAACTTTTATTTCGGAAGTCGGTGGCAAAAAAAAAAAAGAAATAAAAAATAACAAAGCCATCGACTTGACACGAATAAAAGTTATTTTGTAGATTATTTTAACCTTTTTGGTGGTTCTTTTTGAAGGCGGTTACATTTTTTTTTTGAAAAAGTTTTTTATTACGGGTTAAGC
This sequence comes from Agrotis puta, assembly GCA_943136025.2. Taxonomy (NCBI): domain Eukaryota; kingdom Metazoa; phylum Arthropoda; class Insecta; order Lepidoptera; family Noctuidae; genus Agrotis; species Agrotis puta. The sequence continues at coordinate 603,796 of OW964170.2, forward strand.
CGCGCTTGCCGAGGTTGGTCTGTGGATGGGTAAAAAGCACTCGGAAAGCACGTAAAGCCGTTGGTCCCGGCTGTCATTTGAAGATCTTTGACAGTCATTACTGTCAGAAGCTCTAAAGTCTGACAACCAGTCTTACCATGGGGTATCGTATTACCCAGTTACTGGGTTGTGGAGGTCCAACAGGCAGTCGCTCCATGTAAAATACTATGCTCCATAAAAATGAGCACTTAGAAAAGAATTCAGATAATTCCACTCTCAAGAGATTCCCTCTAAATATTAGGTATAGGTGTTCAAAGATTGTATGGAAACTAATTTTGAAGTTAGAAATCTGGGATGTACGATGTGAAGTTACAAAAAAAAATATAAGTATTTAAAAAAATGTCACGTAACTTAATGAGGCAGACCAAATTCTACGCGAGCGAAGCCGCGGGCAAAAGCTAGTAATATCATAAAAGTTTCCTTAACCTACTGCCCTGGTCGCATGTTTTAACATAAAATTGAAGTTCGGAACAACGCTCTAAGAAAAAAGTAAGAAGAAACTCATTGATCAAATATTTTGAAAACACGTTTCAAAATTCGCCAACGATCCAAGTTAAAACTGCAGGACTTTAGATAAGGACAACAATACCTTATGTTCTGATGTTGCATAAACTCGTCAAATTATGTATAATTTACCAGCTAGGAAATTGGCTATTTGACTGAAAAATTATAATTAGTCCGTCACTTAGATTATCAAAAAATATTCAACTCGTATTTTTTCTTTTGTTTCGTAAACCAAAATTGACGGAGATACAATGCTTTCAAAATTGACAATACGTCACAATTTAGTACAATTTCTTTTGAATGCCTGTTGGTCTAGTGGTTAGTGACCCTGACTGCTATGCCGGAGGTCGTGGGATCGATTCCCACCCAGGACAAATATTTGTGTGATGAGCACGATCATTTGTTCTGTTTCTGGGTGTAATTTATCTATAATATGTATTTTTAGAAAATATATAAGTATGTTTATCAGTTGTCTAGTACCCATAACACAAGCTCTGCTTAGCTTGAGACTAGATGGCGTTGTGTGATAGTTGTGGAATATTTATTTATTTAATTCTGACGTCACGAGCCCCCACTCTCGAGCTTTGATGCGTTGTATTTTGGTGAACATTCATTGATTTTACAAAAGAAAAAACACGTGTCCGTTATTTTTTTAAACTTTAAATGACGGACTAATTATATTTGTAATTTATAGCTACTGTCAAATAGCCAATTGAGATAACTAATAGCTGCCTTTTTTGGGTTGATAAAATCATCTAATGAGTCTGTGGAGCTGAAGGGACTGTCAGACTATTACTAAAAATCCACTCTGTTCCTGCAAGTCCCCTTCGCTGCCTGTCCTCTGTTGTTCCTGACTAGATTTACTAAAAAGTACTAATACGAGATTTTTTTTTAAATTTTAGTTATAATAAAATCAAAGTGTATTTGTTGGCTAATTATGAATTGAATGTGAATGTCCATTTGATAAGCGGCTACCAAAGAGAAAAATGTAGGTAGACATTTTGGCAATGTGAGCATCTTGCTCAGCCTTTTCTCAATTAAGTACGACTTATTGTCTCCATCGGCTGCTAGTTTAAGCGGATGCAGTTGAATATCAAATGCGTTAGAATATAATCACTAAAAGCAAAAGAGTGTTATTAAATTATAGTACATAGGTCTATTCTCATGGGAGTAAGCAGTAGCTAGAAAAGGCCCTCTACAATGATTATTATGAAATGTTAATCTGATCTGTTACATATTTCAGTAAATTACCAAGGATCTCCTCGGTTATTTTCCGATTAAATTCATGCACTTATTAATAAGAGTTACTCAACATCTGCAGCTTATACTGTAGTATTCTCCTGAAATGGTAATTTAATAGAAAGATTTTGAATTCTAGTAATACTCGTAGGTCGATTTTGAATTAAGTCAAATGAAATTATACTTTAAAAGCACTTCATTATTATCTGCCATACTTTTTCAAATAACAAAGTGATTTCAAAATGTTATCAGCCTAAATTCATAATGCTAATTTAACTGTTTCGAATTATTCATTTTGCAACAACAGCAGAAAGAATCTGTTATTCTAATTAATTGTTTAATTAATCAATTTTAAGTACAATACCTACATTCGGTAAAAACCGAATTCTCAGTTTTGTTTCACTTAACATTGAATTATGTAATATAATGGTTATTATTATTCGCATTATTTTTAATAGCAATAACATTAACTCTCGTTAAACATATTGCCAAAATAACGGCTTAAATAAAAATTTAAAATTAAATGTCGCGAATAAATTAAAGACTCGCATAACCATTTAAGTACTAACGACGTTCTATCTCTTTTTACGTTCGTAATATATGTTAAAACAGGCCTAAAAGGTTTATTTACTCGATTATGAAGCCTTTTGTTGTTTAACAAAGCATTAGATAATACATACTCCGAAAATAATCTGTTTTAAAAAGGCTTTTACGCTGTTTAGAGAATTAAATTGTATCGTAACATACACCTAAAATATGTCTGCGTTTTAAAGAAATAACTCCCTCCTATGGTTTCATGTGGTACCTTTTCCGCAGAAAGTAATTGGCGCCCACCGTGGCCATGGGACCAAAGAAAATAGGCGCCCAGCGCGGGACCGCACGTAGTTAACCCATGCTCGCTATTTAAGTTGGTTTCCTTTCAACCGTGCATGGTAAAAAACACGCATACTCATCGTGATATTTTAATGCGAAAGGTTTGTAATCCAATTTCCATTACTTGCGATATAGCTTTTAACACAGCTTTATATAATCACAATTTGATAAAACATTTAACTTAAGATTAAATCTGCACCTACCTGGGATACGGGATGCCGACACACTAAACTAGAGAATTATGGAGCACAATACCTTCAATCCACGTTTATGATACACATCAAACACAATGCATATCTAAATCCACTGACACATGCACTTTCACTGCGGTGTTGTTTTATTTTTTTCGTTTCACAATTCACTCGCTGCGATATGCAAGCGGTGTGGAGGAGCGCGCGGCGCGTCCGCTCGGCACGAGGTCGCGGCGACTACTAGCTGGCGCGGCGCAAGCTTCTGCGGCCCGCGTCAAACAGTATTTCGACCGTTCGGATTGGTAGAATTGTTAGATGATAGCGCACACTAATCATTTGCGAATTTTTGAACAATTTTTCACCTCTTTCTTTTACCCGAGTAAAATTCTTTAGTTTAATGTCGCGAAAAGCCAGCATAGGTACCTTTCCAGATTTAGTCATGACTTTAACAAAATTGAAAATATCTTCAGATTGTACGCCGATACGTTTAAAACCATGTATTATTATTACGTTTTTAAATCCGATACCGTAACAAATTTTAGCACTACCTGGTTTCTTATTATTCTTTTCTGGCTGATTAGTTCGTAACAGAATGTACCATACTTCTCTTTTGATCTTTCAATTTCGTCGTATCACAGAAACCGGTAATTACCAGTTTTTTAAATCACGCGTTTTTGTAAAATGAAGCCAGGATGAACTTTAGGAGATTCCAAAAATTATTATGTTCTTACATTTATTAACAATGCGATTTTTTTTAAGCATAAGTTACTCACTTAGTCAATTTTTTATCTGGTGTTTTTTTATGATTTTTCTGAATACTTTTATCTTTTTGTATGCAAGTGTTTTTGTATACCTTATTGAACGACGAATGCATAACAAGGTTATTACTGAAGGTAATTCTAAAGAGGGCAATTTTAAATTTACGTTCCTGCATACTTAAAAAACTAGTTTAAATACTAACAAGAAAAGCTCATAACATAAACTGACTCCAGTCGGGAGGTTGCTCTGTGCCTACAGTGACCGAGCTGCAGATTGACAAATGAAATTTTTATGACTGCACCCACGACTTGCTTCATGCTAATGACGCTGTGTGCATTACGACAAAGCAGCTCTCACAGACACACATTAGCACACAGCCACGCGGCTAGGGTTCCCGCTGCAAACTTGATTAAAACCTTAAACAAATTCCAAATTCCAAAGAAACTGCGCGACATACGGAATACGTGATAAACATTCGAAAAAGCTCCATCGGGCGTGTGAAAGGAAGCTTGTAATTAGCGCCAGGGATCTTCACAAACGTTCCATTTTCCGGACACGACGGGGGAAAGTAGGCCAGTGGCAGCCCTGGTTCAGTAGCGCAACGTGTGTGCACTGTGCACGTGTGTGCAGTGTGTGCACACGCACACGTGCTCACACAGCGCCCGGCGAAGTTAGCACAGCAAACGTGTAAACGGAAGAGATAGGCTTTTCTTTGACTCCTTTTAACTGTCCGAGGGAGCTGTAAATAGGATGCAAACAGAGATACGGCTACCTGTAGGCGCGAATGAAAAATTAGTGTGTTCCAACTGAGCCAGTTGAGTCGTGTTTACTATTGTCGGACAAAAGAAGATCGCCGCCTTTAATGTCGATGAGGCAGAAGATCAAGGAACATGAGTCTGAGAAAAGCAATTGTTTATTGAATAGAAAGTCTAACGGACTATAAAGAGGCATTTAGAACAATTTCGGCTATTTACTTATATCTTACTTAGCTCATTTTACAACAAATGGTTTTATTGAAATTATTCGAATAACATTAAGTTTCTCAATTCATAAATTATTATTTTTCAGTAAGTGTTAGCTCGTTCTTTGAATAAACTGTTTAAGCACAGAAAAATATTTGATTACCAGCATAACATGGCCAGTGTTGTTAAGATCATCATCATCATTTAAAAGAAAAGATACCGTCTTTGTATGCCTTTTCAGCAGTCAAAAATTTCATCTGCTGATCCTGATTTGATCCTGATTATGTAATAATTATCCATACCTCACCAACCTTAATATTCAACACTTGAATTTCCAAAGAAACATCTAGAATTAAAAGTAGGTACAGTCAGCGTGACATTCGCGTGTCAGTTATATCAAGCGGTGATAAGGTCAGCTGTCAGTATGTCTCGTTATAATCGCGGTCGACTGTACCGAAACCAACCAAATTCCGGCAAAGGCTGTTTTATTTAGCTTTCCAATTGATTATTGAATACGGAAGTGATTTGAAATACTTATGAGTTTGTTCCAATGTCATTAATCACATAAAATATAGGTTTTTATTTACTTTATAAGTATGATTTCAATTGTTTAACTTTTAAATTTTGCATGGTAAATATTTATTTTTAATGCGCTACTGACTACCTCCACCTTTTTTATTGTAAATCCATAGACCACTAACAGGTTGAAATGAAATGAAATGATGTTTATTTATGCAAGTAGGTTGAACACTTTTACACGTATTTTTATAAGACTAGGAGGGGCCGGTGTTTCGTACCTGATTCTGAGAAAAAATAGCCGAAGCAAACTCAGAGGTCACAGTCTCTTTCAAAGTCCAGACATCATATGTAGATCAGCTATACGAGGACCATACAGGTCAGTGTCTGAAATGGTGTTTTGAAGAAAGAACCACACAAATTCGAGTGGATCTGTCCAGCCAGGGTTGTCTGGAAGATATCGCTATTAGCGATAAGACTGCCATTGGAACACTAGCATTAACAATCTTATAATACAGTTGTATAACGATTTTGGTGTACAATAAAGTATATTCTATTCTATTCTTATAAAGCGTGACTTTTGGCAAAATACGCCTTCTTTACTAGACTTGAAATAAGCTATAATAATATGCATGTTTATTATATGACATAGCTTTTGCACCATAAGATTCATTGTCACTTGCATGTCACAAAACAATAATTTTGTTTTAAATAGTTTCAAACTTAATGTAGATTCATAATTATGTATTTTTACAATTGTAATAAAACTTAATCCTTTTGTTATCAGTAGCGTGTTATTATTTGAACCTTACCTTATTGTAGAAGTAAGGAAAACCAGAAGATTTCCAACAAGGAAATGTTTACTTACCTTGCTGTGGGTTTCGTTTTTGATTCCCACATGTAAGATCTACGCACGAGGACCAATATTTGCAGCCCTCAGGACAGTTGTTAGTGAAACTGTTTGTGCATATCACTGTACTCTATGGCTTTGTTATTTTTACCAGTCTTCTTTTTTTCATAGTAAGTCATAGTAAGTTTGAGAGAAGTACGGATCAAGAAAACGTGCTGCGCCGACCATAAATCAATTGGAATAAGCATACATATGTTTTTTGAAATATAGTATAATCCGTCATGTAGCACAACCCGCTAATAATATTCACACTTCCGGAACACAATATCAAAGCATTTATTCCAAGGAGGTAAGTTACGGGCAATTTGGAATTATCAAAATATCAATGACGGTACGACACGGTTGGCTCAGTGGCTGAGCGATCGACTGCTGCGCAGCGAATCACGGGTTCGATCCCCGCACGGAAAAAATATTTGTATGATCTGCAAGTAGTTGTTCCGGGTCTGGGTGTTTGTGTATGTGAGTTTCTATGTTTGTAAACGGACCCACGATACAGGAAGAAATTCCTAGTGCGGGGCAATGTCTTAAAAATAAAATGAGTAGCACCTAGCAAGTGACAAGATGTAATAATTGTGAATGTCTATTTGCCCATATATTTTTTCTATGAAAGAGGGGCATCAGTACCCCCACGTAGATTTTTTTTTTGTTTAGATCGATTTCACAAGAAACATGTATCTTTGTTTGACATCAATGGCAATATTACACAGACCAAGATCAACTAGCTGTCAATCTTTTTCTCTCCCTACTCTGTGTGAGGATTTTATATATGTTAGACAACATGTTTGACGTAACCACTAAAATATCATTAAAAACCATGTTCGTAAAGCTATGCACGTTCGATCCTGCGGGACGTGCGTACGTTACAGCGGGACGGGATGTACGGCGGGGTGCGTTACCCCGCAGCCACAAAAACAATGCACTTCATGTACACGCGGGGCATAAAAATGTTTTGCGGTGTAATGACCCCCGCATTGAACAGACATGTGCAGTATGCAGGCACTGCATGTAATTGAGTAACGATTACGGTTAAATTCCCCGTAGTGGACCTAATTTTATTACACGTAGTAATAGACTCTTAGTAGGAAAATCCAAGAACCGAACTTATGTAATTTTTTAGCCATTTCTGGCGAAAAGAAGTGTTGTGGAACCATGCAAAACTGCGATTTCACTATCGATACAAACAACATGGAATATCACATTTAGATGAACCGCTGCTACATCAGTATCTTTATGCATAACAAAACGATACAACATCGAGAGATAGACTATACAGTAGGTATGCATCTATGCGACCGTCGCGTAGCACTGAGCGCTACGGCGTAGCTTCATCGTAGCACAGTTCTACGAAATATATTTCGTAGAAACCGGTCGAGTGCTTGAATAAAAAAATCCGATCCTGTTAATACACGGAATCGATTTTATGTAAATAAAAAGCTTACATAATCCTGTCATCGAATGAATATTTTTAAAACAGTGAAGTGGCCGTTGGTTCCGGGCGCGTTATTCATGAAATTCATCATCCATTCTTTCATCTGTATTTTAATATTTGACATTTTATTCAGACCATAGTATATTTTTAGCTCAAATGTGAATTCCAGCCGGAATACGTCTAAATACAAATTCTATTCTCATTCCGGAGCCTGTAAGTCATGTCTCTCCTTAGTTCGGCAGTAGCCTAATATCAGCCGAGCAGTATTGCCCGATACAGCTCTGAATAATATATGGAAAGCGCCCGGAACCGCCCGCGCCGTGTACGAGTACTTGCGTGCGACAGCAAATTGATTAAGTTCCAATATTATTTGGAGCTCGTTCGGAAATGTTGTCATTATTATATTATAGTAATAAGCTGGGGAGGGTTGTGTGTGACTTTGAACGTTACAACATTTTACTTTAAATTAGTTCCTTTCATAAGTTTTCAATAAGTACGGTTATGTGGAAACCGTAGCCGTGATAATGCATGATTATGAATTGTACATACTACTCGTAGAAAGAATCATACGTTTCCAATTCTTAAAATAAAGAGATCTTACCGAGTGTCTGACCATCCATTTTATTCACATAAAAGCTTCTTAAATCCCTGTTTTCAGCAAGATAATTCATAGTAAAAATGTAAATAAAGTAAAGTGAAGTTATATAAATCCTTACTCCAAAAAAAAAAAAGCGACGGGTTGCACTCTGGGAGTGCCGGCAGAAGTGAAAACTAGAATAGTAATTGTTGGAAATATCTTGTGAACAGATTTTAGTAAAACTCACAAAAATGGTTGACTTTTTATTTCAATAATTTTCCAATGTGACGTACATCTTTTATAAACAATGTTACCTAGCAACGAATGTATCCAGCATACAAACTTCATTAAAAGTAATAAAGTCACACGAACATTCACGCAAGCGCCCTGCGCCGTCCTACGCTTTTTCGGTCAGGGTCACGTGTCCTGACGCGAGTTTAAGATTTTATACCCATTACAGAAAAGTGCTCAACGCCGCTAAAGAAGTTTTCACTTCAAAAACTGCGAAAATACGTTTTTAATCACCGCATCTAGTTAGTGTGTTGGGCAGCGAAGCATATTCAGCTACAACATTTACTGGCGCATTTTCGCCCATGTTTCATGACAAAAAACTCTTTTTTTTAATCCTGTAACATGTATCATGCTGTGTTGTGTACAATATATTGTGTCACGCTGAATAAATAAACGTTGGACAGGCGTCTGATCATGTTCATAGCGTTTGATTATTGTGACTAAGATTATAGGGCCCAAACGGTTTGACGTGTTTTCTGAAAGACGGAGGAATCTTAACATGAAATGGATAGTCACTCATCTACTCGCCAACATAGGCAAGCACAGCTTAATTTTGAATAATGAACCGATTTCCTAAGGCTATAATGTTTTAGTTGCTGAACTCTTCATAAATATCAACTCAAAAAACTGGAACATTATTCGTATACCGCTCGCAAGTTATTTAATACATTCTGTGAGAAAAAATTTACATATTCGATAAGACAATATTTTGTTAACAGTAACATTTGAACTCTATCATCCGTTGATATAAATATTGTATTGTAAATATTGTAAAATAAATATTGTATTGTAAATATTGTATTCATTATTATTTTTTATTCCATTGAGGTCGGCACGGAACATTTCTTCTTTATTTTATTATTCTGCCTCCATCTATATCTGCCAATCGGTAACTTAAACGCTATATTCACATAATGAAGTAGATAATTATGTCCAAAACAATCAGTATAATGCGGCCTATAAACGTCTATACAAGAACAAATCGAAGCAAAACCAATACTGCGTACAATCACTTTGTTAATCTGTTTATCCTGATTGACTGTACTAAGTGGCTTGTTAAAAAGGCATGTAACGTGCGTATGGACTCCTAAGGCTTCCTAATGCCCTGGTACATCGATATTAATAATACCTTGTATGATTTCAGTTTGTTTCGCTGTTCTTGTGAGCGACCGCAGGATCCCTGACAAAGTTTTTTTTATGTTTTACCAATTAAGAATCGCTGGCTGACTTCTCTCAGGAAAAGTAAAGTTTTGATAGGATAATTTTAAAGTATTTTTTTTACTAAGAAACCTGTAAAGTTATACGCTAAACATTAAATGATTTTGGTATTGGTTAGTCTCATATTACCGAATTATCAGACATGGCACCTATTGTTTATCAGCAAACTATTTTTACCTTTGATTTTAGCTCTCATAATTAAACGTGTAGATTTTACTATTCATATAAATAATTATGAGAGTAAGATACTCACAAGTATATAATTTAATGCGATTACAATTAATTCCATGAGTAGGTAGCTAAGTTAGTTACTGCGCGTAATTCTTTGCGAATATTAATCGAGTTACACGTCTCGTCTAATTACTAGCTAGTACTTTGACAATCTTCAATTATTCATGATATTAAATCTGACGTATTTTAGGGTACCTCAGTTATACAGGTTTTTGTAGACATGTAAATAATAAAATAGTCTGCCGTCTTTGACCTTGATTTGATATTGTGGTCAATTTTTTTTTGGGTGCTACCTCTTCAAGAATGTATCTATATTTCCTTTGAGCGGAGGGGACTTTCAGAATCCAACTGACTAAAACCCATCCTTCTCCTTTAATTGCCGCATGCGCTCCAGGTCCGTGATAAAAATAGAATCATCAAAAGCCTCATCTTCAAGTTTAAACCGCGCTTGCCATAATAATCTTTGTGTTGTAAATTATCAGACTCGCAAAGATAGCAGAACAATACGTCTAACATACGTCTTACCAATTGGTATTGTATTACCCAGGTCTAATTGGTTTGTGGAGTCGGATTGTGAGTATAAAATTAGAAAAACGCTACGCAGATAATGATTTTCTCGTAAAAATGATCAAATAATGTGCTCGTTTGCCCATTTTAACTAGATAATAGACCCCTTGAAATTCTTTAGAGAAATGAACTCTAAAACCACATTTTAAAAATGTCCCATTTCGTAAACAAACATCATACATTAAAACGTGCCATAAAATATAATTTTCGTTAGCTTTTTTTTCAATTTTGCATATCCAGGCTTAGCGATTTAATCTGCAAAAACCCGGTTACATAAAAAACGCTTCTTTTTATTGTGGAAAGGCCACATTTTAATTTTTCAGGAGCGAATTAAAATTTAACGGGCGCTGAAAGAACTGTAGAAATGTGGTCATATCTACCTACCTGGTGCTTCCATTAGAAGTTGGGATTTTGGATGACTTTGATGATAAATTCATGATGGCTTTACTTCACATGGTTTCCTGTAAAAAGAGAAAAAACATGTTTATTTTATTAGAATAAATGTATAATGTAGTATGATTCACACCCAAGTGTTTTGTTTTTTTTTACATTTTAGCATTATTGCAGAATAATTTTGGAAAAAGAACATCTGCTTTATAATATGTAAAGTACATATTAATGTTACAATTGCGATTTTTTACAAAGAAAATAAATACTCTTCACTACAACAAAATAACTGAGATCTATTCCAAAAATCCATAAAAACACAATACATTTTCGTTCTAAAACTACATAAAGAACAACCCTCAATTTTCTAAACTTCACAAACTTTAAGAGCGTGCACTATCAACCGTATAAAATTACATAAAGTATATACAAAGTATCCAGAGATCGCGTTAATATTCCCGGAAGGATTTGGTCCGTGAAAAATGCTACGGTCAGATTCCGCGCCCGCCCGCCCTAGCAATACACTGCCCCCGCCTGTACGTTCACTGCTCTTTTCAACTTTATGGGATATTTTTAATGACGTCATTTAAGGATTTTGTGTGTTTAAGTAATAAAATCTAAACGTTATTGTAATTAAATATAATGTCGAAGCGATTTCTAATGAGTTCAAAAATATGTTTATTCGAAATCAATACTTGCAAGATGGACAGAAATTTAGAGACAATAAAACGGTTAACTTTACAATGTATAATTTAGCAGCGGCCATTTTACTTGCAATTTGTTAAAAAAAACATAAACAGATAATCGAAATGAAACCTTGCACCTTGTGCTTTTTTTTAACGTGGTAAAATCATCAAATGAGTCCTCCCACCCAGAGCAGAGCGGGAGGGACTGTCAGTCAGACTCGTACTAACTAAAATCCACGATGTCCTTCAATAGCCATTTACGTTCCAAGGTCACGGTAATCCGTGAGTCCCGCGACCGATATTGTACTCGTATAGACGCACCTTGTACTACGAGACAATTCCTGGATCAACTGATTTCACAAAAAAATGGTCTGTCTTTAACAAGACCTTATTCTCGATTTCGTTTTATGGCCACCACACACGGAACTCAGCGGAACTACGCAGCTTTAAAATAATGACGTTACGTATGCACTTGTATCGCCGACAGTCAAATATTAATAGCCGAGCCCGGTATTACCGGACTGATTCCGGGAATCAGATTGAAGGTCCAATCTGTATGTTTTTGTTAAACAGATGTGCTAAATAAACTCCGCGGCTCTATAGTGAAACACTGAAATTGCTTCACGGATTTAATGAAAAGTTTTAATACGAAATATGGCGTTAATGCAACGGTGAACACTGGCATTTGATGCTTTGAATTTAAAAAATATGAACTGGTTTTTGAAAGCATGTGACCTGCGCTTTTGTATTTATAAATATAGTTTTTTGATTTGTTGGTACTTTTTTGTACTGTTTGCAGGTTACTGTTGTTAACTATTAATTGAACTAGATAGGTATGAGCATTCTTAGTAGTTTCGACGAATTTTGAAATGAATAATACAGTTATAATAATAATACGTTCTGGGCACTTTCCCCATTGACAGCGATGTGAACGAATTTTTTGACGCCCTATAAATTTTAGTTTTAATTTGACGGCACGTTTGGCGCAGTGGCTGAGCAATTGGACTGCTGCGCTGCGTGTCGCGGGTTCGATTCCCGCACGGAACAAATATTTGTATGATCTACAATTAGTTGTTTCGGGTCTGGGCGTTTGTAAACGTACCCACGACACAGGAGAAATTCCTAGTGTAGGGCAACGTTTTAAAAAAAAAAAATTTAGTCATTTTTGTAAATATTTTAATTTTAGTCTTTAAATATGGTTATAATAATGTGGTGAATGACGTAGATCCACTGGCACTATTTTATCAATAAATAATAAGTTTAATAATACAGTTCTGATAATAGGTTTAATTAGAAATATAATAAAATTTAACTATCATCAGCGTATTATTATGATACTTTAACCTATTTAAGTATTTCAACAATTTTTTTCAAGTTCCACGTAACGCTATTCCTAACCAGTCTCATATCTACACTTCGGGTGAACACCCATAGAATATTATACTTGATAGACTAGTGTAAAGGCAGTCTAAAATCCTAAAAGGCAAATACAAATGAAGTACGTAACTAATACACATTCAAATAATTCTTTCAAAATTAAAACTTTGTTTTTTTCCACAACTATCACCCTACGCCATCTAGTTCCAAGCTAAGCAGAGCTTGTGTTATGGGTACTAGAAAACTGATAAACATACTTATACATTTCTAAATACATACATATTATAGATAAATTACACCCAGACACAGAACAAATGATCGTGCTCATCACACACTTTTGTCCTGGGTGGGAATCGAACCCACGACCTCCGGCATAGCAGTCAGGGTCACTAACCACTATACCAACAGGTCTGTCAAATTCATTTATTATGTCGATGCCTTAGTTCACAATTGCACTAACTACAAAATTTTCAATTTTTACTTTTTTAATGCCAAATACACTAAATGTCATGCTCTTTCGTTTCCGCGCATCTAAATACCGTTATTCCGTCTCTTTCTACCAAAAACATGGGTCACAGTTGTATTAAATGAGATCGTTTAATGTTCCATGAATGTGGTATTATACTAATGGTCTTTATTTTTGTAAAAACATATCAAGATATACTTTAACTAATTTTAAGTTTCTCAACTGCAAGAAATTTCAAAACACAAACGTATTATATACATTTGCAATATCTGCTCATACTTTTTAGCAGTGTTGATAGTACAAAAGGATCAAGAAATTTTGATGCACAAGTGTGCTAAGTACTTTTACTGGAAGGGGCTTGGCAATTTTTTAAGTGCACAAATACATTAAACCGTTGAAGATGATCCAGATGAAGAGTCCATTGTTGAAGAAATTTAAGTTTTGATTCAACTTTTAATTACCAATTAGTAAAAATGAATAATTGTTACCTGAAACTGAAGACTGACTTTATTAATTTTCTTATAAAAAAAAATATTTTAATGATTCAGAAACTAATTAGTTATTGTTTTGTGAAATAGCTAAAGATTGGCCAAAAAAATTAAAGGACTGAAGCCCAATTATAGGGCTTCTATTTTTGGGCCTATAATTGGGCTTCAGTCCTTTTAATTTTTTTGGCCAATCTTTAGCTATTTCGAGATTGATTTTGAAATTTATTTTATTTGATTGTGGATAAAAACTGTTCGTGTTTTATAATAAAAATAAACATTATGAATATGGATCACTGGTTTATTATTTTGTCTATTTAATGCAATATCCATAACTATTATTATCCTTCTTCTTGGACCTTGAACCAGCCTGGTAAAGCTGTTAATATTTTTGAGTTTTTCACTTAATGCCGGTCACCATAATCAATCTTAGTGCACAAATGTATTAAATGGGGGGTTTTATGTTTATTTGGCTATTTTGAAAAGGTTACGTTTAAACTAATATTACAATATTGAGATATGATGGAGTAAAAGGACTAGTCTTATGAATATATGCATATTTTTTTGTTATTTTACTTGGATTTTCTACTGTTCTCGTCTAAACCTTAAAAAACTTTAAAGCTCTCTCCTCAAAAATGTAAATTTAGTAGTTAGTGCAATTGTGAACTAAGGCATCGATGTATTCATTTTCTATGCCTTCTCGTTCAGTTCCTAGTTGACTTTCAGTTGACGTAACTGGTCCATAACAGAGATAATTTTGTGCCCTGTGCACACTCACGTAACAGAACAGTGGTACAGTAGTACAGGGACCAGTTCACACATAATAGATGTTCGGTATATGACGAGCGACGAATCGCCGCGACTATTCATCACGCAGGCGGAAATGTGCGCCAGCGCCCGCTAGGGATGGGACACGCGCTTTACTTAAATTCACGATACGTTTGAATTAGCGAAAAGAAACCTTGTGAAAGAAAGAACTCACAGTGTACTCAACAGATAAATAAATTTTCTTGTGATGAACAAAAGTAGATACTTTGTACTACTAATAGAAGGTAAATTCTATGATGTTAAATTTCTCGGGTACAAATATCGAAATATCAAATATATTTTATGAAAGATTTTTTTTGAGGATTTTAAAACATTTAAAAAAATTGTTCGCGTATTAGTAAAAGTCTGGATTCTAATGCTCAATTGCAAAATTTATTTCACTTTAATTACAAACTGCGTTTTTTAATTTTGTCTTACAAGATTTTTATAGAAATAAATACAATTGCATTTCATATACCTTAATAATCACAAATATAGAACAACGGGGGAAAATAATGTTGTAGGTTTAGATTACAAAGGTTATCACTAAACTGAAGTAACGTCAAAAGAACTCATTCAAAAGCCAAGGTTCTCAGACTTAGAGGTTAACTTTCTATAAAAACAACGTAGGTCGACATTATCATTACAAAATAATTGAATAATATTTGTAAAACAATTAAAATTGACAAAACATCTAGTATTTTAATTAAAATCGTTTTGTTTCGAAGTCACTTAAAATACCTAAATCAAATAATAAGTTTTCATGAAGTGTTTTTATTTGAGTTTTTTTTTTGTAGCTTTTATTTAAATACGAATACGTTAACATTTCCGTACTACCATAGTTTTAATAATCACACATTTTAAAACAGCTCTAGTTAAATCCGTCTCATAGAATTTTATAAGATAGAATGGACCTCGCAGTTTCGAGAGAAGTTTACAAAACTTGTTTAATGATTTTTCGTACAAAAGCACAAATTGCAATAATATTTCCAAAAAATAAATAAACAATCGACAAAAACTAGAGAGCGACTCTTCACTAGCGCGGTAGTGCGTCGTCACGGTTACTCCGAGGCACCGGATATTTGGTATAAAAATCGTATTAACGTTTGAAACGCAATCTTTTACCACGAATAGTCGTGTGTCTGTCAATTTACTCCATTTTACTCGTTCGACGGTCACCCCCTTTCTCCACACGCTATGAATATTTTAATATTTATCTATCGCCTCATCGGTGTTAGCTTCGGACTTTGCTACCTCCTTTGAAGAGCTAGCGTCCTGGTACTTATGAACAAAGTTTAGTGCTTATTTTTGTTAGAAAAATGTTGTAAATTCTCTTCTGTACGGTTTTTGCCAGTAATTTTCCTGGATGAAGAAAATAGTTGGTTATGATAGTTCATCTTATTTTCTTCCGAGTTTCAATTAGTTTGTAATAAAATTGTTTTTAAACATTACATACTACTGGAAATTCAAGTATTGTATTAAATAATTGTTCCTTAAAATTCCTCATCTAAAACCAATCAACGAGAACTACCTCTGCTTACCTAACTAGGGAATATAGCGTGACATTAAACATGCATTACGAACATTCGTATTTACGTAATCCACTGGAGTCTGGATCCACAATAGTTGGGCGGATTAGAATCGAACACAAGCACAACTTTGCCCATTGAGTTCGTATCGCCTCGACAGAGCAGTTCCGATAATTTATGTTCATACCAAGATATGAGCTCAAGAAATATGTGAGATTATGTTTAAGTAACAAAGGATTTGAGTCTCGAAATTGAGTTTACGATGACTATTTTATGTAGGGTTTTTGGCATTATCTAGTTTCACATTTATTTACCAAGATTTATTGAAGTAAACTTTTTCTTATTGTTTTTTTTTTAAGTAGTGTTGTAAATCAGCTCGCGTGAAACATCCCAGTGTAAAAATGTCTTTGTATTGCATCTCAAACAATACAAGATAGTGAAGAAGACCATGATAGAAACAAATGTTGAACATTAGTGAAGCCGTTTAAAGGTAGAAAAAATTTCGCAAAAATTTCCATAGCAGAACATTCGCAAGTCGTAAGAATAACTCGCGTAGTATTCTAAACAATGGCTCTGCGAGGGTCGCCATATATTCGGGTCTCATACAAATTCAAGGCATTAGTTGGCCCTCGTCCCTTTCGCACAAACGTCGGGATAGTCTACCAGCCCAGGCATTATACTAGACCGATATTTATACTATCTACGTATGTGTCAAATGGAAGGGTGAGATTTTAAAGTATTATTTTAATAAAAGGCTGAACCTTTTTGTTTTCACTGGAGAAAATATGATGGCATGTCGGTTTAATATGCGTGGTAACAGACTAACCGAATTGGGTCGTCTCTATGCAAACGACGTTTTTTAATTTAGACTAAATGAAAACAAGTATAATCAAAATGAGACCTAGATTACGCAGATATGCTTTATTTGTATTGCTAGTGGCTCATTGTAGAATGTAATACATTTTTTGGAACATAATATCACTCTTGATCTTGTACCTACTGCTTGAAAGATTTTGGAGGCGTACTTATGTGTAATAACCGTACGCTGTTGACGTTGATTTGTGGACATATACCCAATTTGATAATCACCTCTAAGTCCTTTATAGTTGGAATTGAGCCTATTGGCACCAAAAAGTCGCAAATTTAGGCCCCGTACTGTAAAAACTTAATAGAAAAATTCAATAACATTAAGCAAAATCTGGGAATCGATCCATTGGAGCCATACCATTCCTTCTAGAAATTAGGTGTGAAAATGAAATAGAAGTAAGCCAACTTACATTTGTGCTGAGCTGACGTTCTTGCAAACTCATCTACTTGATTGGAATCCTGCTCAACCCGCGTAAAAAGGAAAACGTGTGAACACAAGAAAAATTGCTCGACCAATGCTTATAAGCATAAACATTTTGCTCCAGAAAATAACTAGTAATATTATTACAAACAGTTCTCTTTTTATTTTCCACACCTGCAAGGAAAACTTACTTCTGCTTTTAAACAACATTTTCTAACGCATTGAGTATGAAAAATGTTTAAAAAAACTACAATGTAAGTATACACTTCGTTGAAACCAGGGAATGGTTCTATGTCACATGGATGTAAAGTTGATTTCATTTGTGGAAGGATACCTATTGCATGAAAGTAAATATCTTGTATTTCCTAAAGTTTATGCTTTATCCAACAGACAATTTAATTCAACAGACCGCTTTGTGACGGGGTGTCCAAGTGGGAGTACGGAGTAACACCTGGAGGTGTATCACTTATGAACAATATGTCACAGATGTATAATTAAACACATCTTTGTGTGTCAATTATATCACTCATAAAATACAGAAGTGAGACTGATTTAGAAATAAACCACCATATAAATATACTACATTACCTACTATTCTTTTGTGCCATGTCGTTATATTTTTATTGTAAACAGATAAACTAAAGTAACATTTATACAAAAGCTTGAAAGGTCAGCATTGCTAAAACAATATTTCATTTAATCCCAGAATCTAATATACCCCTATAATCTAATATAATTATATGAAATATATATGATATAATATATGTTTTATGTATTACACCTCAGCTGCTAGCCGTTCGGTCGACCTTAGTAGTCACAAGCCTGACTGTTGTCCATTTAGCCCTAAGTTTAGATTCCAAGTCGGGCAAAGTGATATTGGATCTTCAGTAGCAGCAATGGAGTCTGAAATTGTGCCCCATCAGGCAAAAGGCTCGCCCTTATTACAAGGGACTAAACCTGGAGAAATGAGGATGTACTATTGGAAATCGGGATGATGTGTAACGCCATATTTTGCGAATGACTTGAGTTTAATATCGTTTTCGTCATGTTTTTATCATATTGATGACAAACAAGCATACGAGTGACCTGATGGAAAGCTGTCACAGTATCATATGGACGCCTGCAACGCCAGAGAAAATACAAAAACCTCGTGGATCAATGCTGCTTTGCTATAATCTAGCACTTCCAGCAACATTTACATCTCAAAGTCTATTCATCTCCTGAGCGGCAAGTCAATAAGTGAAGTAAAAAACTGGGTCCGTCGCCAGTACGTCCCCAGTACGCCGCCGATCAATCTTCGCCACTGAATTAATGTTGATCCCTAACTTAGAAATAAAATCACCCAGACTGCTCGACGACCGTGTAATGTATGTAGGCAATATATAGTGATATTTTTTCTTTGTGTATCGGTTTTTTTTGGACCGAAGGATCAATTTAGAATGTTCCAAGGACAATATATTCAATGTCTTAAATATCTGAACCACCTAGACCAAGGTAAATAAAAAATCTTTACAACATACACTTGACTACGTCTATAAATATTGATTTGATAATTGATACCGTCTCAGAATTGCATTCTTATTTGAAACACTGATTTCTGATTTTGTGTAAACCCAAAACACGACATTAAATATATAATCTATACTGATATTATAGAGCAGAAAACTTTGTTTTGTTGAACGCGTCAAGCTCAGGAATTACTAACACTAATTGAAAAAATATTTTTGTGATGGATAGTTCGTTTATCAAATAAGGCTTTAGGCTATAGTAATATAACATTACACTATGATCTAAGAGCCGAGTAGTGGGTGAAATCCAATAGCTATTGAACTATAAAAACGTTATGTGTTTACCAGTTGAACATTTCAAAATTCCGTCCACAACTAAACAAACAGACTCAAGATCCGCCCATATGAGCATCATTCCGCTCTCAACGTGTTGTAAATCAAATAAATGCAAAAGCAAACGTTTATTGCGGCCTACACTAACATTTATTTAGGTAGAAGGGGCAGGTATAATAAAAATGATCCGAATTATTACAAAGGTCATGTAGGGCCGGCTCGTAACGCCCGTTTCCCATTATCGTCCCACTCCGCCAAATTACATCGTATTTGCTATTCACAATGCCTTTCTGCTGGTGACCTATTTCGGTAGCGCGATGGTATTTTTAGAGTGGAATAGGTGGCGGAAACTGAACGTCTGTTATTTGCCGCGCCACGAATATTGTTGATCGCTTGCGAGTTCTGACTGCAGGTGTTTGTTTCTAGTTTTTGGTTAGTAATTGATGGGGAGATTGAGCTTTATCTTTATAAGGAAATGTCTTGTGAGTTTTTTATGAATATGCAAATTAAGTCTTTGGCTAATTATAAATTCTCGACCGCTATGCAAACGAATAAAAAGTCTGTTTTGTTTGATCATGAATTATAAGAACAGGGAATCGAAACTTGTTTTGCCATGTTGCTGGGAAACATGAAATTATCTTTAAAAAAAGAACAACACTTTTACAACATCGAAGCCTTCGTTTATCCAGCAAAACGAAGACCCAACATCCTTAAGAAACCGCAAAGTAATAAACCATAAAGAAACTTCTCACCGCCACATTTACAGAAGAAAAACTCAAGAAACATACAAAAAAACATACTCTGGGGTAGATCCCTTAAACTCGGCGCTGAATCCCAAAGAGAAAAGTTACAAAAATGGTTCGCATCAGACGCGTTTAAACGCATAATTGTGTGAAAGTGACTTTTGTGCTCAGTTGAGTTGTTGAGGACGCAAGTTTGACGCGAAATGTTGTTTTAATCAACACCAGTCGAAGTTAGGGATCTTTCGACTTATAAAATACTCTGGTTAGGGTCTCTTGGGAGAGGTATTTTTGGAACATTTATTTTGTGCGGTGATCTGGTTGTGAAATTTTCCTGTAAATATTTATTCATGCCTAACATTAAGTAACAGAGACACACATACGTAAGAAAATATTTATATATTTTAAAAATATAATAATTCGGTTCGACTCTCCTTAATTCAGTAATCATTGTTTTTCGTAAACAATGTACACACAAGCAAGTTTGTGATCACTAGCATATGCTGTTTGCTTTTATTAAATTGAACTTTATCAAGAAAAAATATTTGTTATGTGTTTTCTTTAGATACCTTGTAATAATAATCTAAAAAGAAGAAGAAATATAACATAACATGTAATGTAACGCTACATTACATGTTATGATTTCTTCTTCTTAAACAAAAAGAGTTAAATTTTTCAAAGTGATCCCAAATTTTTTGTTGTGTATAAGAATCACGGTTGACCTGGTGTGATTTTTTCAAGCGTTCTCGCGATTTCTATAGTGTTCCATCATCAGGTCCTGCTTTGATTTTCACGGGACTATACCATTTTAAACAAAAAAAAATTTTTCCATACCGGACCAGGCACCTTTGAGCCATCGAGAATTAGAAGCCTCCTCCTTTTCGCGAAGTCTGTTAAAAATAGAAGTATAATAATTAGTACAGTAGATATTTGCTTGTAATCCGGGAAGAACCCTAATCAGCAATTACTTTAAAAGTTAACTGCGAGCAACAAGAACAAAACACCATAACAAGCCAAGAGAAACCATGAAACTTTAGAACAAGCCTCCTAATCTCGTTCATTGACCATGAAAACTTCTGAGCACCAATCACTTTGAGAAAAGGTTTAACTTACAAAAAAATAAACGTGTTTAAACTTTATTTACACTTTGTTGGACACGTCATAAAGTTCCTAATTTTAACTCTAGAAGCATGAGTAATCTGTCTAAAGAAACTCAATGTATAAATATAAGCGAATTCAAATTATTAGAAATAACCATTTCCAAAAGAATTAAGTGATGATATAGAAATTCGCGAAACCTGGTGTAATTCAGGTTCCATGAAACTACTAAAAAGTTCCTAATTGAAAAATCGATTATCACTTCACCCTACCTTGCCGAAATCACGTCATATCATGTCCTTACAATCACGTTATAGTTATATCATGTTCATACAACTATTCAATCTTCTACTGTGGGACCCGATATACAGAACCAAAATAATCGGCCTTACGACATCTTAACTTGCGAAGAATTCATCAAAAGACAGGAGTCCTCGTAAGCTCCTCCACGTAAACCGCGGATCTCAAAAGTTTTGTTCTGGCGTTTTTTGTGAGGGCTTGTGTTTATTTCGGAGGACGGTATTTTCTTTGTGAGGCTGTAACTCAAAGCGACCCTTCACGTCGAATGCCTGCGCACGGCGCTGCTTCAATTGTGGGCACGTGTTAATCTCTGCCTGGAAATCGTCTAAGGATGTAGAAAACTTTTGTAGAAAAAGAACTAAAGTTTTTTTTTGTTATTTATTTTCATTAAATACTAGCTTTTGCCCGCCGGTGGAGGGGGTTCGCATCGGCGTCGGGAGGACGATGAAGTACCTGGGACTCGTCCTCGACAGCCGGTGGAACTTCAGGGAGCATTTCCTGCATTTGGCCCCAAGGCTGAACCGGGCAGCAGCCGCTCTCAAGCGACTCCTGCCCAATCTCGGCGGGCCAAATGCCTCCTGCCGGAGGCTGTACGCCGGTGTCGTGCGGTCCATGGCCCTCTACGGGGCCCCCGTGTGGGCCCTAAGCATCCGGACGCGACCACTCAAGCTGGTCGCATGCCAGAGGGTCATGGCTATCCGGATGATCCGGGGATACCGCACGATCGCCGGCGAATCGGCCAACCTCCTAGCCGGATTGCTGCCCTGGGATCTGGAGGCGACTGCCCTCCAGCGCGTCTATGAATGGCGCGTGGAGGCGCAGCGTCGGGGCGAATCCCCGCTGCCTCGACAAGTCGAGGCGCGGCGGGAAGAGCTCCGGCGTGATCTCAGGGCAGTATGGAGGGAGCGACTGTCGCAACCGAGGTCCGGGCACGCCGCAATCGCGGCGGTAAGACCCCTCTTTGAGGAGTGGCTGGATAGGCGTCACGGCGTCCTGACCTACCGCATGACGCAGGTCCTCACCGGACACGGAAGTTTCGGGAGGTTCCTGTGTCTGATAGGGAGGGAAGAAACGCCTGGGTGTCACCACTGCGAGGATCGTCCGGAGGACACGGTGGAGCATACGGTGCAGGACTGCCCCGCTTGGGCAGAGCACCGCCGTGTCCTCACGACGGCGATAGGCGGAGACCTCTCGCGCCCGGCATTGGTCGAGGCCATGCTGCGGGGCGAGACGGAGTGGGAAGCGGTCGCCTCCTTCTGCGAAGCAGTCATGCTCGTGAAGGAGGAGGCGGGCCGCCTGAGGGAGAGGACAGCGTCCTCCCTCCACCCCAGCCGCAGTGGTAGACGCCCACGGCGTCGGACGTCGCCAGACGATCTCCGGCCACCGTAGGCGCGGGCATGCGGGCAGCGAGTAATGGGCGACTCGCTGTCCGACCATGGACCATGCCCGGGTCGACGGCGCGTTGTGTTCCACGCGCGCCTCAAAGAGTGTCAGCATAGTGACGGGGCCTGTTGAGGGCCAAAGCCTGCCGGGATCGCGGGACCAAGGGATTACCGTGACCCCGGTACGTAGAGGGCTATTGAAGGACACCGTGGATTTTAGTCAGTACAAGTCTGACAGTCCCTCCCGCCCTGCCCTGGGTGGGAGGACTCATTTGATGATTTTACCACGATAAAAAAAAAAAAAAAAAAAGCTTTTGCCCGCGACTTCGTTCGCGTGGAATAGTGACTTCCGGCAGATTTTTTTTTTTGTAATAAAAACTATCCTATGTCCTTTCTCAAGTTTCAAACTATGTCTGTACCAAATTTCACACAAATTGGTTCAGTAGTTTAGGCGTGAAGAAAAGACAGACAGACAGAGTTACTTTCGCATTTATAATATTAGTTTGGATTACATGGATGTGACTTGATATTTAAGAAATGTTAAAACAAACTTTTGTTACACGTGCTAAATGTAAAAAAGAGAAATTTCTCAGTGATCTTAATCTTTTTTAGTCAGTAATTATTTTTATAAAGGCCAATTAATTTTACGTTCTTGTAAACTTAAATTCATAATTATTTCAGAACAAGTTATATACTAATACAACCAACTTCAACACTACATTGTTCTGAAAAACATAAGAAAGTTAATATCTATCCCATCCACGTCCTCTCGTTTCCCCTCCGATTACAATTTCATACAGGGCTCGTTTTTTGTGCGTACTATAATAAATCAACGAATTCGATTATCATAATCTTTTACAGCGAACAGAAATCATCTCCATCACTGCAGAACGACTTTATTTCGATGTACTCATAGAGTCTGGTATCCATGGAGTATTAATAAGACAAGGTTTGCAATGGGAACGTGGAAGTAATTTTATTTGTGGTAAAATCATCAAATGAGTCGTCTCAGCCTGGGTGGATTTTGCTACCGATTACTTGAAAGCTTTTGAAAGTATTCAGTGTGAAGTAGGCATAACATGACGAAACTGGAGTTGAAGGGACTGTCAGATTCGTACTGACTAAAATCCACCGTGAACTTTCAATAGTCCATTTCTTTCCAAGATCACGGTTATCTGTTTGGACAATTCCGCGACCCCGGCAAGCGTTTGCCCCTCTACGGAAGCTCCGTTAGATTTAGAATGTTCTTTGAGGCGCGTGTGGAACACGACGTGCCGTCGACCCGAGTATGGTTCATGATAGGACGGCGAGTTACCCATTACTGACCGTCCGCATAGGCAGGCACCTGCAACCGTGGAAGTATCTCAGTGGATCACGTAGGTATTATTTATGCAAGTAGAGTGCTGTGCTCAAACCATAAAATGTATAACGCAGCGGACATAAATTATAAGAAACAGGGTGACATTTTATTGCTACATGCATACGTGTACAGCATGAACCTTCAACTTCCCACTGATAATCACAAAGTTAAAAAAACTGCCATCCGTGTTTTCACTTTGATGTTATCTGCCATAGCGCGATGAAAAAGTTATTAGCTGCAGTACTGTGTTGCGCGTTTCTAACACGCGAAAAATATTTGTAAATATTTGTAAACGCACTCACATAACAGAAAAAAATTGTAGAGCAACTTTTTTCTTTTAATGAGAATATAAGTGACTATTTTCTTTTGGAGAACGTGTTTTAGAATACAATCTATTTCAAGCCACATCAAAAACAGCGCTCTACCTCTCTTACCTTCATACTCAAAGTACCTTCATTGGAACAGATAGTATTGGAGTCATTTGTCCCGGCTGGAGGCTGACAATAAGAGCGTTATCGGAGATCATTGCAAGTACAATGAGAGAGATAAGACCGCCGCCGGCGCACGCTTGATAACTCATATTTCTATTACCGTAAATCGGAACAATGTTACAGTTAGTGATACGCACTATAAGGGGGCTCGGCTCGCACTAGGTAGATTAACTGTTTGAAGAGTTTTTCAACTGGTATATTTTTGAATCGCAAACTTATGTTAAAAAATGTAATACAATGTTTATATGAATTATGCTCTTTTTTCAGTGGTCAGCTGGTCATGCTACGCTTTAAGATGCATACTATCAAAATATGGACTGTCTTTCCAAAATAATGCTTATATAACGTCCATACTTATGAATCTATGAATGGTAGCAAGTGACTTTCTCAACATGCCTAGAACTACAATAAACGTTTATTTATGTACCTATGTAATAATGCTTCATGTACCGGTCAGATTTAATAGTAAGATAACTCATTATATCCAGATATTGCCTAAATGAGCATCCTGTTCCTCCACAACAATAGTTGGACGGAAGGCGGCCCATGTTACCTGCACTAATTGATTCCCCTGGCTACCCCTGGGCCGGTCTCCGGGTGTAACTGCTGCCCTTTTTATTTACCCCATTCCTGCGCACGCCTGTGGGTCACGGGTACTTAATAAATCCTTCACTGACAACCGCGGATGGGGTCAGCACAGGTGTGAAGATTAAAAAATGTATCGGAATATAAAATCTATTGTAGGAGTATTAAAAATATATTTTGAAGAGGTTACTAATTATTAGTTCTATCTGAATGATTTTCTTTGTCATAATATTTAATTTAATTCGGGATTGTCTTAAAAAGCACTGGCCATGATCATTCTACATTCTACCAACTTGATCGTAGTACATCTAGAGTTGGCACAGCATGCTCTTTTACCGTAAAAAAAAAACAAGTGCGAGTTTGAATTAAAAAACTAACCGTCTTACCACAAGAAAGATAAACATCTGTGAAACACTTGTCTAAAAAAACTGTCAACGTCAAAACGACATTTCACGTTGATATAAGGGTGGTTTTGCAGGTACACTTGACATTATGATAAGAATAGACAATTTTTTTTTTATTAAATATTCCATATTCAATCCTTATAGTATCTAATAATATATAGATTACAGACAATAACCAAGCGTAGGCACGTACTCATAAGTTATTTCGGTACACCTTTCAGTTTATTATCAATAGATCCTAATATGAGCCAAGTCCTTCGCCTAAGTATGTATTTATGACTCTATTGTTGTCCGTTTTTAGTGCCTACCTTAAGCCTCCAGAGACATTTAGCACTATTAAAAGCATAATTCTTAATAAATGTAGGTGTAACGTATTAATACATTATAAATAGTAATCCAGATAAAATATATTTACTTCAGAACTTGTGTTTGAATTAATTTGTATATTAAGGGAGCATATTCTAAGTCTGACAACCAGTCTTACCATGGGGTATCGTATTACCCAGTTACTGGGTTGTGGAGGTCCGACAGGCAGTCGCTCTATGTAAAATACCAGATATCCGAAGCCGACCCCAATATAGTTGGGAAAAGGCTAGGCAGATGATGATTAAGGGAGCATATTTATGAATTCATACAAAGTACGGGGCGCGCTTACTGATAATATTTTATTGGTAAAATTGGTGAAGTGGCTGAGTGATTAGCTGCTATACTCCTCGTCTCGGGTTTGATTCTGAAGTTTTAATTATTTGTAGGATTTACAGGCAGTTGTTCCTCATCAGGTTTTTGTGTATGTGTGTTAATACGAGGCTTTCCTAAAAAAAACTGGGCAAAACCGTTTTTCATTTTGAAGTTGGAACAATAAAAATGCACTTTCTAACAGTAATGTATTTGACGTTTTATGCTAAGACAACGTGGCGTTTCATCCTCTTAGTGCGTAGATGAGAAAATATATAAGGGAAGTGTAGATTTAAGAGCTCGTCCTATTCCCAACGGAGTCGCCAACCAGTCGACGGCCGGTTTATGGCGAGCTCCAAGACCAGCAGTGTAGTAAGGATCACTCATGTTGCTTAGAAAGGTATTTTTTTTCAACGAACCAGTCATTATGTTGCTAAAAGATTTGCGTCTCTAAAGTTTCAACGTTAATTTTTTAAAGTGATACTGAAAATTCTTGTTATAAACTTTGCTCTTTTTGTTCTCAAATGTGGATGAGCTTCCCTGAGAATCTTTGCACATTTATGGCAATTTAAATGGAGAGTACACTTTCTGTAAGGTTTCGGAACTCTTCTAAGCCCCTTCGTATACAAGGCGACACAAGTCTCCGATACCTTACGATTTCAATATCCAAGCGACTATGGGAACACAAACGCATAGATTCGTACACAGGCACCCGTCAATGGATACTATAGTCGTAAGGTATCGGAGACTTGCGTCGCCTTATGTACGAAGGAGGTTAGGTGCCTTGTTTGTTCATTTAATCAAATGTACCTAACACGATATCGACGACACAATTTACGCACTGGCTAAGTGATCGACCGGAAGACGCTGGATGCAGGACGCTTCCAACTGGTACATGTGGAGATCTGAAGGGGAGGCCTATGTTCAGCAGTGGACGTCCTATGGCTGAGATGATGATGAAGTGATCGACTGCTGTGCCGCTGAACAGTCACGGCTTCGATCCCCGCACGGAACAAATATTTTTATGATCTGCAAATAGTTCTAAATAGTGAGATTCTATTTTTGTTAACTCATCTACGACACAGGAGAAATTCCTAGTGTAGGAAAGTTCTATTGCTTTGATAGTGCCAATCACATATGTGAAATAACTGTGAGAAGACCGTCTGTATGTATGTTATCACAATATTATCTTCAGAAACAATGCGTGTGAGTATCAGGCGCACATACATCCACAAGAGTTCCCCCGAGGGACTCACCAACAAGTCGACGCGAGGGTTTATGACGTCACACAACGTTGAGACCAACGTAAATAGCGGCCATCTTCTGAACAATGTGGACATTCTTCATATGAAGTTGGATGATTGAGGAAAAGTTATAAAGTTGGAACTTATTTTTGGAAGTACATTCCAAAGCAAAAAAACAACAGTATAATAAATATGCGTTAAAATAATCTTTTACCAAATAACTTAGTACCTATAAATTCTAATTCTTTATAAGACAAAGCTGATCAATACCTACCGAAAATCCTTTAATCATCTTAATCCACGTCGAAAGCAGCCCTCTATTGTTTTTCATCAATAATAACAAAAAGATCACACGACCCACAGAATAATTAATATAACTAACCTTGTCTTCAACGCCGTCTGACTTAGTCCGACCCAGTCTGACAAAGTCTAGACTATAGTTAGACACTATGTCTGCCTGCGTTGTCTATAGCACCTTCATTTTCCAATAACTGCCTCAAGCAAAGTGAATAGGTACTTGAAATCTTGACGAATATTGCTTACATGGCTTTATAGCTAAACAATAGGCATTTGGTTTTCAAGACTATGAATAGTTCTGTATTGTTAACTCGTCATGTAAGGTCGTTAATGCAGAGTCTAACTAGGCTTTTGAGAATGACTTTGATATGATCTACTATACTGTGTGTTTACTATTCAGCTCACCCCATTATTATTCTGAAATTGATTAACTCTTTATGGATTTTTAAATTTTAATTTGAAAAATGTTGTCAGTAGCTAGAAAACCTGACAGTGACAGGTATATTACACAAATACCCAACAAATGGGTTCTGGAATTTAGTTCGGAAATGGCTCCATTTATAAAACTAGAATTCAGCTGTATCCAGTTAAACTAGGAGCCGACTGACAGTAGAATAAGCCTAGGCAGGTGATAATGATACGCGCGGCGTTTACACGCTAAACATCGCGCTTTGCTACGCACCGCGCTACGACGGAGGTGCCTACGCCGTATTTAGCTAGACAGGAGCTTAATGACTTACTACTGGTCCGAATTAAAACCATATTTTTGTATTGAATAGTCCATTTATCAAGTACGGTTATAGGCTATAAAACATCACAATATGACCAATAGGAGCAGAGCGGGTGAAATCACGGGGAACGGATAGTTTAATAATAAGCCTTTTTTCATCACCACAGCTTGCGATCAACAATATGCTCTGTAGCATGTACGAACTTGATGAAATACGCTTTCGTGCCTCAAAACAAATAATGCCTATATTGTTTCAGTACAGCCGTAGTAATTTGTTACGCAACAAGAACATTTGAGCCTTTGACGTAGCCAAATAATTCAGCTTCAGGACGTGAGCCCTAATTTGTACTGAAAGACCACAATTTATATAAGCAACGAAGGTACACATGTATCCTGAAGTTTCCCACCCACACATTACTGTAAAAGCTTATTTCCTCAATTGAAGCCCCTATTCTTAGCTTAAATAAATTATGTTGTTAGAAAATTCTCTACTCTCTCTACAACTTTAATCAAGTATGGTATTATTACTGCATATCCGATAGTATTACTGAGCTAAAATAGATTGCTCAGAGATGATTCTTGATGTATCTTACTAGAAGTGTTTCTCTGAAGCAGTTAACAATGTAATGTCACGAGTTAACAAAACATACAACATTCGTTATGTGATAAAAGTATATTGGAGTAACCTACCTACTATAAGTTATTTTCAGTTTTGTAGAAGTGAAGGTTGCGAGTATTCAATTAAAGTAAAAAAGCTTCACGATTTTCGAGTGACTAGTCTATATTTTTTTGACAAAGTCACGTACGGAATGCTAATCATCTAAAGAACCCAACGTCATTAACAAATATTTCCAATTTACCAAACAACGAAATATAATATGTCTAACCCTATAAAAACTCCCACAAGTCTACCAAACTCCCATCAAGAAGTTCGTCAGTTCAGGGAGTAACATCTCTCATACAAACAGCAAAGAAACAGACACATAATGAAATATGTATATTTGAGAAGACAATCAGCGTCTCCGTTATTTTTACGGGCATCGGCCCAAACCAGATGTTACTTTGACAAAATTTACATACAACCCCCCTCTGCCCGTTCCATTCGCTATGAGTTCAGGAGTTCCCTTCGCCCTTTGATCCCTTAGGAATCCGAACCCTCGGTACAAATATTAATACGATTTTTTCTGTTGTTCTTATTATGTTAATACGCTTCGCTGGTTATGTAAGATGTCCGGGACATATTAGAGGGTTGATGTATCTCTTGTTCGTTGTTATGGGATGCAGGGAGCTTCCGTACATGACACACAGACTAAGTCTGGAAAAAATAATTATATGTATACCTATGCATAAAAATTTAACCGAAAACTAGACTTTGACGACAACGTCGGCGTTTAATTTGACATTCGGCGTTTGGGTCGATTAAGCGTCGGCTTTAACATAGGTTTCGAAGTCGACTGACTATGACATCGTCTTTGAATAAGGCGTCGGATTTGACTTGAACGTCGGTTTTACTTACTATTGGCATCGCCAGACTCAATAAAGGCGTCGTTCTACTCACTATAGGCGTCGCCTTTCTTACTATTGGCGTCACGAAACTCACTATAGGCGTCGCCCTACACATTATTGGCGTCATCATACTCAATATAGGCGTCGCCCTACACATTATTGGCGTCGCCCTACACATTATTGGCGTCGCCCTGATCATTATAGGCGTCGCCCTACTCGTTACCGGCGTCGCCCAACTCACTATAGGCGTCGCTCTACTTACTATTGGCGTCAACCAACTCACTATAGGCGTCGCCCTTCTTACTATAAGCGTCGCCCTTCTTAGTATTGGCGTCGACCTACTCATTAAAGGCGTCGCCCTACTCATTAAAGGCGTCGCCCTACTTACTATTGGCGTCGCCCTACTCATTAAAGGCGTCGCCCTTCTAACTATTGGCGTCGCCCTACTCATTAAAGTCGTCGCCCTACTCGTTAAAGGCGTCGCCCTACTTACTATTAGCGTCGTCCTCACTATAGGCGTCGCCCTACACATTATTGGCGTCGCCCTACTCACTGTAGGCGTTGCCCTACTCATTACCGGCGTCGCCCTACTTACTATTGGCGTAGCCCAACTCGCTATAGGCGTCACCCTTCTTACTATTGACGTCGCCATAGTCATTAAAGGCGTCGCCCTACTCAGAGGCGTCGCCCTACTTACTATTGGCGTCGCCCTACTCAATATAGGCGTCGCCTTTCTTACTATGGGCGTCGCCCAACTTACAATAGGCGTCGCCCCACTCATTAATGCCGTCGCCCTACTTACTATTGGCGTCACCCTACTTACTATTGGCGTCGCCCTACTCATTACCGGCGTCGCCCAACTCACTATAGGCGTCGCCTGACTTACTATTAGCGTCGCCCAACTCGTTAAAGGCGTCGCCCTACTCATTAAAGGCGTCGCCCTACTTAGCATTGGCGTCGCCCTACTCATAACCGGCGTCGCCCAACTCACTATAGGCGTCGCCCGACTTAGGCCTCATTTACGGAGACGCGGGGCGTCGAGCGTTGCGTTGAGCGGCGCGGCCCGCACTGAATTCAAATATATGGCGTTGTATGAGTGCGTTTACGGAGAAGCGATTTTAGACGCGTTTGTTTGAATTAAGGGCGTTTTTTGCGGCCGAGGCCGCGGATGGCACCGACGCGTCCCACGCGGCCTTTATCGCGGCGGCGCACGCAGCGGCAATTCTCGATGAAGTTATGTCCGAGGCGGAATCTTCTGTCAGTCTTATTTAGAAATCGCGCAACACAGACGTAGTCACCGTCGCAATGGAGTATGATATGATCGACTTTTTTTAGAAGATGCCCGCCGCGTGCTTCGCTACACGCTAGAGGATTCGCCGCGGGCGCCGCGGCGGGCACCGCCACGCTTCCCGTCTCGCTTCTCTATGAACAAGGTCGTATATTGCTATAAGTTTGTGTTTACGCGTGCGATTATGCGTGCCGCTTCACGCGCCGCCCCACCGTAAACAGAAAAAACGAGCGACGCGCCGCGAGACGCCACGCCACACGCGACGCGAGACGCCCCGCGTCTCCGTAAATGAGGCCTTACTATTGGCGTCGCCCTACTCATAACCGGCGTCGCCCAACTCACTATAGGCGTCGCCCGACTTACTATTGGCGTCGCCCAACACGTTGAAGGCGTCGCCCTACTAATTAAAGGCGTCGCCCTACTTACTATTGGCGTCGCCCACTCATAACCGGCGTCGCCCTACTTACTATTGGCGTCACCCAACTTACAATAGGCGTCGCCCTACTCATTAAAGGCGTCGCCCTACTTACTATTGGCGTCGCCCTACTTACTATTGGCGTCGCCCTACTTACTATTGGCGTCGCCTTACTCATGACCAGCGTCGCCCTACTTACTATTGGCGTCGCCCTACTCATTACCGGCGTCGCCCAACTCACTTTAAGCGTCGCCTGACTTACTATTAGCGTCGCCCCACTCATTACCGGCGTCGCCCAACTCACTATAGGCGTCGCCTGACTTACTATTAGCGTCGCCCTACTCATTAAACGCGTCGCCCTACTTACTATTGGCGTCACCATACTTACTATTGGCGTCGCCCTACTCATTACCGGCGTCGCCCAAATCACTATAGGCGTCGCCTGACTTACTATTAGCATCGCCTAACTCGTTAAAGGCGTCGCCCTACTCCTTAAAGGTGTCGCCCTTCTTACTATTGGCGTCTCCCTACTCATTAAAGTCGTCGCCCAACTCGTTAAAGGCGTCGCCCTACTCATTAAAGGCGTCGCCGTACTTGCAATAGGCGTCACCCTACTCATTAAAGGCGTCGCCCTACTTACTATTGGCGTCGCCCTACTTACTATTGGCGTCGCCCTACTCATTACCGGCGTCGCCCAACTCACTTTAGGCGTCGCCTGACTTACTATTGACGTCGCCATAGTCATTAAAGGCGTCGCCATAGTCATTAAAGGCGTCGCCCTACTCATTAAAGGCCTCGTCCTACTTACTATTGGCGTCGCCCTACTCATAACCGGCGTCACCCTACTTACTATTGGCGTCACCCAACTTACAATAGGCGTCGCCCTACTCATTAAAGGCGTCGCCCGACTCACTATAGGCGTCGCCTGACTTACTATTAGCGTAGCCCAACTCGTTAAAGGCGTCGCCCTACTCATTAAAGGCGTCGCCCTACTTACTATTGACGTCGCCATAGTCATTAAAGGCGTCGCCCTACTCATTAAAGGCGTCGCCCTACTCATTAAAGGCGTCGCCCTACTTACTATTGAAGTCGCCATAGTCATTAAAGGCGTCGCCCTACTCATTACAGGCGTCGCCATAGTCATTAAAGGCGTCGCCCTACTCATTATAGGCGTCGCCCTACTTACTATTGGCGTCGCCCTACTCATAACCGGCGTCGCCCTACTTACTATTGGCGTCACCCAACTTACAATAGGCGTCGCCCTACTCATTAAAGGCGTCGCCCTACTTACTATTGGCGTCGCCCTACTTACTATTGGCGTCGCCCTAATCATAACCGGCGTCGCCCTACTTACTATTGGCGTCGCTCTACTCATTACCGGCGTCGCCCAACTCACTATAGGCGTCGCCTGACTTACTATTAGCGTCGCCCAACTCCTTAAAGGCGTCGCCCTACTCATTAAAGGCGTCGCCCGACTCACTATAGGCGTCGCCTGACATACTATTAGCGTCGCCCAACTCGTTAAAGGCGTCGCCCTACTCATTAAAGGCGTCGCCCTACTTACTATGGACGTCGCCATAGTCATTAAAGGCGTCGCCCTACTCATTAAAGGCATCGCCCTACTCATTAAAGGCGTCGCCCTACTTACTATTGACGTCGCCATAGTCATTAAAGGCGTCGCCCTACTCATTAAAGGCGTCGCCCTACTTACTATTGGCGTAGCCCTACTCATAACCGGCGTCGCCCTACTTACTATTGACGTCGCCATAGTCATTAAAGGCGTCGCCCTACTCATTAAAGGCGTCGCCCTACTTACTATTGCCGTCGCCCTACTCATAACCGGCGTCGCCCTACTTACCATTGGCGTCACCCAACTTACAATAGGCGTCGCCCTACTTACTATTGGCGTCGCCCTACTCATAACCGGCGTCGCCCTACTTACTATTGGCGTCGCCCTACTCATTACCGGCGTCGCCCAACTCACTTTAAGCGTCGCCTGACTTACTATTAGCATCGCCCTACTCATTACCGGCGTCGCCCAACTCACTATAGGCGTCGCCTGACTTACTATTAGCGTCGCCCAACTCGTTAAAGGCGTCGCCCTACTCGTTAAAGGCGTCGCCCAACTTACAATAGGCGTCGCCCTACTCATAACCGGCGTCGCCCAACTCACTATAGGCGTCGCCCAACTCACTATAGGCGTCGCCCGACTTACTATGGGCGTCGCCCAACACGTTGAAGGCGTCGCCCAACACGTTGACGGCGTCGCCCTACTTACTATTGGCGTCGCCCTACTCATTACCGGCGTCGCCCAACTCACTATAGGCGTCGCCTGACTTACTATGAGCGTCGCCCAACTCGTTAAAGGCGTCGCCCTACTCATTAAACGCGTCGCCCTACTCATTAAAGGCGTCGCCATAGTCATTAACGGCGTCGCCCTACTCATTAAAGGCGTCGCCCTACTTACTATTGGCGTCGCCCTACTCATTACCGGCGTCGCCCAACTCACTATAGGCGTCGCCTGACTTACTATGAGCGTCGCCCAACTCGTTAAAGGCGTCGCCCTACTCATTAAACGCGTCGCCCTACTCATTAAAGGCGTCGCCATAGTCATTAAAGGCGTCGCCCTACTCATTAAAGGCGTCGCCCTACTTACTATTGGCGTCGCCCTACTCATAACCGGCGTCGCCCTACTTACTATTGGCGTCACCCAACTTAGAATAGGCGTCGCCCTATTCATTAAAGGCGTCGCCCTACTTACTATTGGCATCGCCCTACTTACTATTGGCGTCGCCCTACTCATAACCAGCGTCGCCCTACTTACTATTGGCGTCGCCCTACTCATTACCGGCGTCGCCCAACTCACTTTAAGCGTCGCCTGACTTACTATTAGCGTCGCCCTACTCATTACCGGCGTCGCCCAACTCACTATAGGCGTCGCCTGACTTACTATTAGCGTCGCCCAACTCGTTTAAGGCGTCGCCCAACTCGTTTAAGGCGTCGCCCTACTTACTATTGGCGTCACCCAACTTACAATAGGCGTCGCCCTACTCATTAAAGGCGTCGCCCGACTCACTATAGGCGTCGCCTGACTTACTATTAGCGTCGCCCAACTCGTTAAAGGCGTCGCCCTACTTACTATTGGCGTCGCCCTACTCATAACCGGCGTCGCCCTACTTACTATTGGCGTCACCCAACTTACAATAGGCGTCGCCCTACTCATTAAAGGCGTCGCCCTACTTACTATTGGCGTCGCCCTACTTACTATTGGCGTCGCCCTACTCATAACCGGCGTCGCCCTACTTACTATTGGCGTCGCCCTACTAATTACCGGCGTCGCCCAACTCACTATAGGCGTCGCCTGACTTACTATTAGCGTCGCCCAACTCTTTAAAGGCGTCGCCCTACTCATTAAAGGCGTCGCCCGACTCACTATAGGCGTCGCCTGACATACTATTAGCGTCGCCCTACTCATTAAAGGCGTCGCCCGACTTACTATTGGCGTCGCCCTACTCATAACCGGCGTCGCCCTACTTACTATTGGCGTCGCCCTACTCATTACCGGCGTCGCCATAGTCATTAAAGGCGTCGCCCTACTCATTAAAGGCGTCGCCTTACTTACTATTGGCGTCGCCCAACACGTTGAAGGCGTCGCCCTACTCATTACCGGCGTCGCCATAGTCATTAAAGGCGTCGCCCTACTCATTAAAGGCGTCGCCCGACTTACTATTGGCGTCGCCCTACTCATAACCGGCGTCGCCCTACTTACTATTGGCGTCGCCCTACTCATTACCGGCGTCGCCATAGTCATTAAAGGCGTCGCCCTACTCATTAAAGGCGTCGCCTTACTTACTATTGGCGTCGCCCAACACGTTGAAGGCGTCGCCCTACTCATTAAAGGCGTCGCCTCACTCATTAAAGGCGTCGCCTCACTCATTAAAGGCGTCGCCCTACTTACTATTGGCGTCGCCCTACTTACTATTGGCGTCGCCCTACTTATAACCGGCGTCACCCAACTCACTATTGGCGTCGCCCAACTTACAATAGGCGTCGCCCAACTTACAATAGGCGTCGCCCTACTCATAACCGGCGTCGCCCTACTCATTAAAGGCGTCGCCCTACTTACTATTGCCGTCGCCCTACTCATAACCGGCGTCGCCCTACTTACCATTGGCGTCACCCAACTTACAATAGGCGTCGCCCTACTTACTATTGGCGTCGCCCTACTCATAACCGGCGTCGCCCTACTTACTATTGGCGTCGCCCTACTCATTACCGGCGTCGCCCAACTCACTATAGGCGTCGCCTGACTTACTATGAGCGTCGCCCAACTCTTTAAAGGCGTCGCCCTACTCATTAAAGGCGTCGCCATAGTCATTAAAGGCGTCGCCCTACTCATTAAAGGCGTCGCCCTACTTACTATTGGCGTCGCCCTACTCATAACCGGCGTCGCCCTACTTACTATTGGCGTCACCCAACTTAAAATAGGCGTCGCCCTACTCATTAAAGGCGTCGCCCTACTCATTAAAGGGGTCGCCCTACTTTCTATTGACGTCGCCATAGTCATTAAAGGCGTCGCCCTACTTAATATTGGCGTCGCCCTACTCATAACCGGCGTCGCCCAACTCACTATAGGCGTCGCCCGACTTACTATTGGCGTCGCCCAACACGTTGAAGGCGTCGCCCTACTCATTAAAGGCGTCGCCCTACTTACTATTGACGTCGCCATAGTCATTAAAGGCGTCGCCATAGTCATTAAAGGCGTCGCCCTACTCATTAAAGGCGTCGCCCTACTTACTATTGACGTCGCCATAGTCATTAAAGGCGTCGCCCTACTCATTAAAGGCGTCGCCATTGTCATTAAAGGCGTCGCCATTGTCATTAAAGGCGTCGCCCTACTCATTAAAGGCGTCGCCCTACTTACTATTGGCGTCGCCCTAAAAATATCCGGCGTCGCCCTACTTACTATTGGCGTCACCCAACTTACAATAGGCGTCGCCCTACTCATTAAAGGCGTCGCCCGACTTACTATTGGCGTCGCCCTACTCATAACCGGCGTCGCCCTACTTACTATTGGCGTCGCCCTACTCATTAAAGGCGTCGCCCGACTTACTATTGGCGTCGCCCTACTCATAACCGGCGTCGCCCTACTTACTATTGGCGTCGCCCTACTTAGTATTGGCGTCGCCCTACTCATTAAAGGCGTCGCCCTATTTATCAAAGACGTCGACTTTGATGTTGACATTGACGTCGACTTTTGTTTTGACGTCAACTTTATCATTGACGACGAATTTAACGTTGACTTCGTCCTTGACGTCGACTTTGAGTTTGACGTTGACATTGACTTTAACGTCGACTTTGACGTCAACTTTGACTGTGACGACGACTTTGCCGTTGGTACTGACTTTGACGATGACTTCGTAGTTGACGGTTAACTTTGACGTCGCCTTTGACGTCATCTTGGACTGTGACGTCGACCTTGACGTCGACTTTGACGTTGACTTCGACGTCAACTTTGACGTTGACTTTGGCGTCGACTTCGACGTCAACGTTGACGTTGACTTTGGCGTTGACTTTGAAATTGACTTTGACGTCATCTTTGACGTAGACTTTGACGTCATCTTTGACGTTGACTTTGACGTCACCTTTGAAGTCATCTTTGACGTCATCTTTGACGTCATCTTTGACTTTGACTTTGACGTCGACTGTGACGTTGATGTTGACTTTGACGTTGACTTCGACGTCAACTTTGACGTTGACTTTGGCGTTGACTTTGAAGTTGACTTTGACGTCACTTTTGACGTCGACTTTGACGTTGACTTTGGCGTCGACTTTGACGTTTACGTTGACTTTGACTTCGACGTCAACTTTGACGTTGACTTTGACGTCACCTTTGAAGTAATCTTTGACGTCATCTTTGACGTCATCTTTGACTTTGACTTTGACGTCAACTGTGACGTTGACGTTGACTTTGACGTTGACTTCGACGTCAACTTTGACGTTGACTTTGGCGTTGACTTTGAAGTTGACTTTGACGTCACTTTTGACGTCATCTTTGACTTTGGCGTCGACTTTGACGTTGACTTTGACGTTAACTTTGACGTTGACTTTGGCGTTGACTTTGAAGTTGACTTTGACGTCACCTTTGACTTTGACTTTGACGTCGACTTTGACCTAGACGTCGACTTTGACGTTGACGTTGACGTCATCTTTGACGTCACCTTTGACTTTGACTTTGACGTCGACTTTGACCTAGACGTCGACTTTGACCTAGACGTTGACTTTGGCGTTGACTTTGACTTTGACGTTGAC
This sequence comes from Agrotis puta, assembly GCA_943136025.2. NCBI lineage: Eukaryota > Metazoa > Arthropoda > Insecta > Lepidoptera > Noctuidae > Agrotis > Agrotis puta. The sequence goes on from OW964170.2 coordinate 641,795, forward strand.
TTTGAAGTTGACTTTGAAGTCGCCTTTGACGTCGACTTTGACGTTGACTTTGACGTCATATTTGACGTCACCTTTGACGTCATCTTTGACTTTGACTTTGACGTCGACTTTGCCTAGACGTCGACTTTGGCGTTGACGTTGACTTTGACGTTGACTTTGAAGTTGACTTTGACGTCGACTTTGACGATGACGTTGACTTTGACGTTGACTTTCACTTTGACGTTGACCTTTTCGTCGACTTCGACTAAGACGTCGACTTAGACGTCGACTTTGACGTCGACTTTGACTTAGACGTCGATTTCGACTTAGACGTTGACTTTGACGTCGATTTAATCTTTGACGTTGACTGACGTTGACTTTACCGCTGACATAGACTTGACTTTGGCGTTGACTTTGACGTTGACGTTTACGTTAACGTCGACTTTGACGTCGACTTTGACGTCGACTTTGACGTCGACTTTAACGTTGACGTTGACTTTGACGTTGACTTCGACGTCATCTTTGACGTTGACTTTGGCGTTGACTTTGAAGTTGACTTTGACGTCACCTTTGACGTCATCTTTGACGTCATCTTTGACTGTGACGTCGACTTTGACGTTGAATTCGACGTCAACTTTGACGTCACCTTTGACGTCATCTTTGACGTCATCTTTGACTTTGACGTCGACTTTGACCTAGACGTCGACCTTGACGTTGACGTTGACTTTGGCGTCGACTTTGACGTTTACGTTGACTTTGATGTTGACTTTGACGTTGACTTCGACGTCAACTTTGACGTTGACTTTGATTTAATTCGAGTCGATTTAATCTTTGACGTTGACTGACGTTGACTTTACCGCTGACATAGTCTTGACTTTGGCGTTGACTTTGACGTTGACGTTTACGTTGACTTTGATGTTGACTTTGACGTTGACTTCGACGTCAACTTTGACGTTGACTTTGATTTAATTCGAGTCGATTTAATCTTTGACGTTGACTGACGTTGACTTTACCGCTGACATAGTCTTGACTTTGACGTCGACTTTGACTTTGACTTCGACTTAGACGTCGACTTTGACGTCTACTTTGACTTAGACAACTTAACTTAACTTGGAAAGAACATATAGCAAATGTTAGTACTAGAATAAACAAATTTGTTTACGCATTGAAACAAGTAAAAAATTTAACAAATGCGAAAACCGCCATCATGACATATTATGCTTATGTAGAATCGCTACTGCGCTATGGTCTAGTTATGTGGGGTAACAGCACCAACCTGGATAGAGCATTTGTAGCTCATAAAAAGTGCATCAGAGCGATGTGTGGACTTCAACCTGATGACTCATGTCGGCCAATGTTCCAAAGATTTGGTTTGCTACCATTACCATCTCTCTATATATATGAAACAATTGTATTTGTAGTTAAAAATAAAGATTTATTTAAAACAGCAAACGATGTAAATCCTCGAATTAGACGAGATCCTCATAAACTAGTATTAAATGATTTGCCTAGACTTACGAAATATAATAAAAACTGCTTAGCTATGTGTGTTCATATTTACAATAAGATGCCAAGCCACTTCAAAACATTAAAATGCAGACTATTAAAGGTTAAATTGTACAAGTGAGATCAAGAGGTGGAATCAAGAGCGGGACGGGATTTCTCAGACTTGAACTGACTAAAATCCACGATGATCCCTCAATAGCCCTTCACGTTCCAGGATCTATTATATTATAGGATATTTTTATATTATTATGAACTGATTCGCCCATTTCAAGACGTCGAATTTCAATGCCTATTATCAGTCAACCCTTGGCCCTTATTTCCAGTCGAGCCACGAAATAGAACCGTATTCGAATGTAACCTTAGGGCAGCCATTAGGCTCGTCATTTAAGAACTAAATACGATCGCCTCGACGAGAATTTATTCCGAATTTACTGAATTGTAACAAATATATAAATTGGGCTTAAAGAAACACGCCGTAGGTCCGCGTTTTTCTGTGTACCGGTACCTGGTGGGTAAATAAAATGGTAACACGTACTGGAATAATTATGTCCGTCTCTCATTTACAGATCTTTAGTCAGAAACTCGAAAGTCTGTCTATCGTTGATATGATAGTGACTGGGTTGTGGATATCAGATAAGCAGTAGATCCGTGTAAAATACTAATATTCAGTTGCACCCGGTTCGACTACAAGTCAACCGCAACAAAGTTTGGAAAAAACTGGATAGATGATGATGTACTTACTTCACTAATTGGTCACAAATATGAACAAACACACATTGCTAAAGTGGCGATTTTAGACACGATGTACAGCTGACTTTTCTGTTCCTTGATTATTATGATCTAGATCTCTTCACAGCTTGAGTGAAAAGGTTTCTTCTACACGAGTGTGCACGGTGCAGGTTGCATCATAGCTTCATACTAAGCGAGATGCGGCTGAAAGTTTCCCGAAATCTAAAAAAGGGGCTGTAGCCAGTGACGCTCCATAGTTCCTACGGGGACAAAAGACGTTTATTTATGTGCCTATATAAAATTCCCGACTATCTGAAATTTCAGAGCACATAAATAGGAATTGGATTGACAAGAGAAAATGTAGACAGGTGACCTTATACCCCGAAGTAACGAGCTCATAAAATATGAATGTCATTTATATTTTAGGTAGTATTTATAGCTTTAATAGCAGTTTAGTATTGAATTTGTTAAGGTTAATTTCACAGGGTTTACATCCATCTTTCGGAGCACAGTCCTTACCCGCCTAGAAATTGAAATCCCTGAACCCGTTTTGCAATACTCGATGAACATTAAATTTTCACATCTTTCAGTAATATTTCCAGTTCACAGCACTGTATAATGAGAGAACTTATCATTAGTATGGAATCGCACGCGAGAAGTCGATAATTATTCGATAATTACCGATCAGAGGTCGACGAGAGTGCGACGACGGGAGTGGGTGATATTTGGTTAATTAGTGGCAATTTAATTATACGAAATGCCCTGTTTTATTTTATTGAGATTTTTATGTATGTAAATTCCAGTTTTGACATTGTTTATAATATTCTGTGTTGTCTTACTAAAGCTAATACGAACTCTTACAGCCTAACTATAAAAGTTAAACATCTCTTAATTACTTGTCTAAAAAGAGTGTTAGTGCAATACAGCATTTGAAGTTGATTTATGGGTCGTTTCGCAGTTACACTTTATTTAAACAAGTGTTCAACAGATTTTTAACTTTTTGTAGTAAGAAGGCAATAATTGTTAAGGTTTTAATTTATCTTCTGGCCACATCTATAGACATGGAAAAAAATAATATAAAAAAAATCTGCGCGAGTTTTGCGACTAGACTCTAAGGCCCACTTGCACCACAAACCACTAAACAGGTTTAGTGCTAAACTGATTTAAAACATCGTTCTGTCTCTGTCAACTTCAAACAATTTGACAGGGATACAGTGATATTCTAAGGCAGTTTAGCGCTAAACCCATTTAGTGATGTGTGGTGCAAGTGGTCCTAAGTCAGCCTTGAACGAAAGATATGGACGAATACTGACAAAAATACTCTTTCGGCTTATCTAGAATCAATTGTTTGGGTCAACAATATAACAGTGTCGCCACTTGCAGATATGCATTAATGTTTTATTTCATATAATGTTTTGTTTCATAAACACATATATTTGTGTCGATAATACCATGACATTGAACTTCTGCCTAAATACACTTCAGGGGGTATAAATACGAGTATTACACCTCTGGAGCAGTGCAGCAATACAAATATTGATAAAAGCCGTTCGGTAAGCACGGCGGCGTCAGAAACTCGCGCGACGCTGCAGCCGGTTCATTACGTGCCTGCACTGCTGACACACTGAGACACACTGACGAGAATCAACAGCAACTTGGTCAATAAGCAAAATAACCGTAAACTCAAGCCTTGTTCCACAGGGAAAGGCAATGCTACAGGATGTGAACTGTTACTATTATTTCTATGCGAAAAGGATAATAATAAAATTGTGACGGTGACGTGACATTACTGAGGCCTTATGAAGAGGTTTCACGTTTTTGTGACGTAAATTAAACAGTTAAAAGTTTTAACTTTAGCTTGTATGTAAATCTTAGAAACAGGTTTATTTGTTAAGAAAAAATGACGATTCTTCACCACCGTTACCGACGACAATAGATTAACGAAAGGAGATCCCACTAAACTCAAAACCCACTTTGAACTACAATACACTATAGAAACAGTTACCTAATGTCGATCGAAATTTATAATCATATTCCTAAAACTATTAGAGAATCACCAATACACTTCTTTAAAAACAAGCTAAAGGCGTAGGTGGCTACTCCAAAAGACTTTTTATTCCGTAAAAGATTTTTAGAAGATTGGAGTAAATAGAAATATTAGTTAATCTAAGTTTCACGTGCCAAAGTTGTTATTGTTTGTTTAATTTTATTGTTTTATTTTATTTAATACTAAAGTTTATTGTTGTACCTGCTCTTGTGTTTTCCCTATTTTGTGATAGTTTGAGTTATTTTGGTTTTATCTACACATTTATATAAATGCATATAAATGTCTACCGTTTTTTAGTCGAGCTTAATTTAACTGTTACTTCATTGTAAACATAAAAATTCGTATGCCACTTTATGCGGTGGATATGCTGTACTAGCCATGTATAACACACAGGTGTATACAGATACCTACCATATTCTACGAATAAATATCTTTGTCTTTGCACTACGTCAACTATTGCCTTCAAGCTGGCTGAACTTCAAAGCTGTAGTTTGCTCACAGGACTTGTGACAACACAGAATGTTCTGGAAGCGCAGCCTCCAACCACGAAAATGAACGCTTAACACCTGCGACTAATAACTAGTAGTACATGTACCCGCGACAGAGCTCCAATTAACTTAATTGCATATATTATTAGGTGCGAAACGAGAGCAGGGTCATAATTACCCCGTTCTGGCTGCCACCATTATTTCATACGATTTGATGGGATAGTTCAACGCCGCAACACGGCCGTGTTCATTTGTGGAATGTTAATTTGGTTTGAAAATGTTGAAAATTAAATTTGATATTTTTTCCAGCCTATGAATTTATCCAGTGACTCGCGCCGACGCTGTCTAGTAAATGAAGGCCTATTCCATTTTAAAGTGAGGAAACCAGTATCCCAGAAGTTGTAACGTAATGGATCTAGAAACTTGTTCAGAATAGGCAAAATTGTTGTAGCGTACTATTTATTTTGACTGTTACAAAATCAGTCATCCGTTTATGCCTTTTAGGAGTACTTAATGTTGGGACAATTAATTAAAACTACAATCAAAACATGCCAAGCCTCATCAAACATGAATCTTTCAAGAAGATTACCAGTAATTTCTGATCAATTTGTCTTCATCCTCCCGACAACCATTACATTGTAACCATACCCACCCTTTACTATCAAAACAAAGTACCGCAAAAGTATCTTAAAAGCCTTTAAACACACTAGCCGATCCATCTTGCAAGCGCAGTGTTAGCACAATACGTTTACTCAAACGTGGGGATGATACTGCTCCATCCATCATGCGGGCAATGCATTGACGGCGTGATAAATCTTCCGCTGCGAGCCAGCGATGTATAGCGCGCTAGGCGAGGGTATCGTGGAGGTGCGGACGTAGCTTCGGATTTAGGGGTTCTGCTTAATGTGATGGAATCTTATTGGACTCCTGTTATTGTTGGAGGCGATCAGGTGGAATGCTTTGTGTCCAGTTTTTATAACAATGTTGTAGGTTGGGTCTCGTAAAACCGAGATTAGGCAGCACAATTGAAGACAGAATAACTGCTGTCTAAATACGCTTTATCTACTTTAAAAATTTCCCTTATATTTAGATAAGTGAATTTAACTTTCAGGCTGCAAATTGGGTATCGAGCGCTTTGAAGCTTAAATTTCTCATAAGATAGACCAAGCCATCACCGAAAGAAAACTCAATTAAATTCATCACAACAATAGTTACAGGCGAAAAGCACCTCAAATTACATAGTGTTTATATATTGCAGTTTCTACCTAACATGCCCTGTAAAATCATTTTGTATTGTGGTTTTATCATTCCCATGTTATATCTGAAGTTTCTTGAATGTGAAAATCAAGTTCTGTATAACAGCCGTTTTTCAAAGGCTTTCTAAACAATTGTCATAAGAATATTAAACACCAGCCGTATGGCATTATTTTAAGATTACCAATTGGTGCATATACATTCTAAAGTATTTTTGCTAATAAACAAGACTTGACTTATTAATTCATAATTTTCATCAGTTCAAGCTATATCACAGGACAATTAAGTTTTTAATTTTCAACGCGTACTGAATAATTTATAGTTAGTTGTTATTTTTTTTACTTAAAATTAAAATTGGATTAATATAATATTTTCGTTCATAAGTCAAACAATCAAGTAAAATATACAAAAAATATCATTCACCATTCCATTACGTAGTATTGCTTTATTTTTTCAGTTTAATGCAAATCGTGTTTTATTTATCAAAAGATAATCTGATCAGATATTCAGGCACAAATTGCTATCGATCCCGTCTGAGTCCTGAGAACACTTGAACAAACCTGCATACTTGATGAGGACTGTAACGATACGCGTGATACAACTGTGTCATAGTGTCAGACAAACAGAATAAAACAAGTCTATGAATCTGAAATACTTCTGTGGGAGAGAATTTGAAAAACGGTACCGACTGTAATGGATTCCAAGTTTTTTGCTTCTGCTTAAATTGTGTGGTTACTAGAAAACTTGATATTTAAACTATTGTAACAGTTAATAAATGTGTAAATATATTTTGTCATACTTACGATTATTATCTACGAAAACTACAACAGATCATTAGAAACCCTGCACTGTACTTCAAAACACAAATTGACACATTTACGTGATTCAAAGGACTGCTTAATCTGAAGTCCATAAAGTTCGGGATAAGCACTGCCCACGCGGGGTTGCAACAAACCACGAAGATAATGATTTTCCACCCAAAAAAAAAACAAAATCCACGCGAAAGAGATGGTGAAGCAAATTAGAAGACGAACACAATCGTGACCGTTGAAAAACTCTTACCCAAGTATGGGGGAGAGTACGGTGGAGCATACGGTGCAGGACTGCCCCGCTTGGGCAGAGCACCGCCGTGTCCTCACGACGGCGATAGGCGGAGACCTCTCGCGCCCGGCATTGGTCGAGGCCATGCTGCGGGGCGAGACGGAGTGGGAAGCGGTCGCCTCCTTCTGCGAAGCAGTCATGCTCGTGAAGGAGGAGGCGGGCCGCCTGAGGGAGAGGACAGCGTCCTCCCTCCACCCCAGCCGCAGTGGTAGACGCCCACGGCGTCGGACGTCGCGAGACGATCTCCGGCCACCGTAGGCGCGGGCATGCGGGCGGCGAGTAATGGGCGACTCGCTGTCCGACCATGGACCATGCCCGGGTCGACGGCGCGTTGTGTTCCACGCGCGCCTCAAAGAGTGTCAGCATAATGACGGGGCCTGTAGAGGGCCAAAGCCTGCTGGGGTCGCGGGACCAAGGGATTACCGTGACCCCGGTACGTAAAGGGCTAGTGAAGGACACCGTGGATTTTAGTCAGTACAAGTCTGACAGTCCCTCCCGCCCTGCCCTGGGTGGGAGGACTCATTTGATGATTTTACCACGATAAAAAAAAAAAAAAAAAAGTATGGGGGAGAGTAGTTTGGCAATAAAAAAACTGCTTGAATAATTTCTATTACCTATTTCCCGCGGTTTTTAGAATCATAACATGACGCCTGTAATACCGGAAGAGTTAGGCAAAGGTACCAGAAAGCTGGTCATCGGAGTATAGTACAAACCGTCGTACAAGATAGTCGGTCGGCCATTCTCTTGGGCCATTGCCTATGGAGGTTAGAAGTTTTGATATTAGTTCCATAGACCTCTGCCATCTACCGAGCGTTAGTCTAGACACTAAACGACTAAGACACCACTTCTCTGATGGAAAAACCCAATTTCGTTTTGTCCAACTTAGGAATCGAATGAATTGTACACACCACTTGCGACCTGATCAGGAAGTCAGGAAATACCGTTTTGTTTTTAAATCTGCTCGTATCAAGGTTTTTTGTTATTCAAATATAACTAGACTCATTTATAAATAAATCTGACTCTTCAACGACGCGTTCTTTTTTTAGATGTAATGTAGAGAAATCATTTTCAGAAAAAATCTGCCAGGAATATCACTATCGAGCTAAAAATATTTTTGTCTATTTGATAAATCAAATATGTCTTATAACTTCGTCATCAATTGAAGAAAGATATCGTTATTTCGTTTTCAAAGCCTTACATCTATGACGGGGCCTGTAGAGGGCCAAAGCCTGCCGGGGTCGCGGGACTAACGAATTACCGTGACCCCGGTAAGTAAAGGGCTATTGAAGGACACCGTGGATTTTAGTCAGTACAAGTCTGAAAGTCCCTCCCAGTCCTCCCAGGGCAGGGCCTGGGTGGGAGGACTCATTTGATGATTTTACCACGCTAAAGAAAAAAAACCTTACATCTAAGGTAAAACTGGCCAAGTGCGATTCGATTTTGGATCAAATAAATTATAGTCGATTTTCGAACACTGTGCAGTACGATACATTGAGGAATCATCGACACGCTTAAAAAGAAAAACATCCTAATTCTAGTTGGTATAGTGATCGTGAGCGTTATTACTGGCCATGATAGTCTGAGTTCGAATACTAGACCGAGCAAAGCTTAATTGGGCTTTTCCATCAGGTATTTCTCCGTTTCCGATTTACGCATTATTACAATTGGGTTATCTCCTATTATATTGGACTTAAATATAACTGATATAACGTGGCTGTAGACTGTAGGTGCAGTCAGTAATTACAAAATTTATAAAAGTTCTCCTAACCCTTATGGGACATTAAATGTACTTATACACCATCATCGCGATAATTAACGGCATTTCCCATTATTGTGGCGCCAGGATTAAAGTATTACCGTCTTACTGCACAAACTTAAACATCTGTTGTCTAAAAAAAGTGTAACTGCAAAACGACTTATATATACGTCAAATGCCGTTTTGAAGTTATCAGTTTTTATAAACAAGTGTTGAACCGATGCTAAATTTTTTGTAGTTAGACGGATCCAGTCCTGTGGTTCTTTTACAAATTTACACTCTTGTAAAGCCCACAGTCGTACTATTATTCGCCAGCGCCGGCTGTTCATTCCTTGTACCTTGAGTCCTTCTCAGCCGCTTTCAGCAGTATTCACACGAACGGCGCACAACGGATCAAGAGGAGAGCAAAGCGGCGCACACGTGCCGATAGGCTTCGAGTGAGTAAAGCCGATTGTGTGCACGATGCCTACTTCAAGGAAGATTTCAATACAGGTGCGGATGATATCTTTTGGTGGGAATTTTGGATCGAATCACGGATGATATCTCTATAACTTGTTATTGTGTGTTTATCTGGAGAAATCTAGTAAGAAGGTTAACAAACGTCACTTGCTTCATGTATTGAGTTAGAGTATTTTTTTTGAACATGGCTTAACCATGCTTTACGTTAACGCTTAGTTAAAGTATGATTTTTGACAAAGTCCAGCATTTTGTCAAATATTTTCCGAAAATAAGTAACACCGAATTAGTAAGTGCTAGTCTAATAGTTAGAAGAAACCGGTAGATGAAAAAGAATTGTATACTCAACTATTGCACGTCGTGATTAGAAAAACAAGAAACGAAAGTCAAGAAACGTCTTCTATAAGAAACGATTCTCCATCAGTCCTCGAGCGAATCTCCACGTTTTTATTATCTTCCGACCTTTGCTTCGCGCAGATTCTCACAAAAACAAGGACAAAGCGACGCCATGCTATTTTTATTTCACTTAAAATATTAAATGCACTATTGCAGCTCTCCACTTGAGCGATTCTTTTTCAATTACCCACTTATTCTTTGTCACGTCTTGAAACTTCTAAGAGAAAGATATTTGTCGTAACTTTAAGACAAATTAAAACTCTAGTAAACATTGTTTCTTACTATTCATTGCTAGCTTTTAGAATAACCTTTATATTCTCATTATCATAATGGTAGCGAGATGAAGTTAATTTGTTAGAAAATTGCTAAATAAAGTCGTTGACGTGAAGTAGAAAAGGAAAATTGAATTGTTTTGATAATGTGTGCGTTGTGAGAGGCAGATGAAGTAACAATATTAGTCTAAAGTACCTACCTACTCTCTCTTGTAAACAATTGAAAATATACTAAACGGAAAATATTAAGTAGATTTCTCTAACAATATAAATAGCGAGGAATTTTATGAGCAGACCGATTTGTTCTGGAAAATCCCATGGTAGCTATCTCTCAGTATATATTCAACAGGCTTAATTGAATTTAGACTGAAATTATTGAAGACAAGTTTTTCCTATAATTCCATATAAGCACTTCATCAGTACACACTTAGCAGCACTTCGTCAGTAACGTTCATATCGTTTAATCTGAGAGTCTAAAACAGCCACTAAGAAATATTCCTAATGATTCACTTCATGAATGAATAATGGAAGAATAGCCAACGTCAATATTACTTTAAGTTGCCATTTTAGACCTGCTTAAATATTTCACACAAATATGTTCCTCCTACCTGCCCCCATGGGTAAAGAGCATGTATGTGTATTCCTCTCTGTCATCACACAGCTTAACTTAAGGTGAAACTTTAACACTACTCGTCTAGATCAATAAACCTTTTAAATCCTACCCTACACTGCCTAACTGGCGTAACACATTAGTTTAACGCCAATATTTAAGCCTTAAATTCTACCCAAAAGCTGTAGTTACAGCTAAGTGCCAAAAAGCTTTTTTACACAAAACTCTAAAGTAAACGTTTGTGATGTACCTTTCTGACAGAATAATGCCATCAAAGTGAAATCTTTTAAAATCAGCAAATATTCCGAATCAATTGGTAAACTGTGAAGTCTGCCAATTTAAATGTTAATGAAGTAAAATATAATTTGCTTCTGCTTTTTCTTAATCTTATTCCTTGAAGTTTTATCAATCCACATTTAAAGTTTTAGCCGTCTGCGTATTATTTTTGCAAGAAACACCGGCCATGCTGTAGGTTAAGACAAAGTCATATTCCGTTAGTGATAACGATGGTAGAAAAGATAAAAGTATTTAGATTTACTTAAGCTTTTGTTTTTTTTTAAACGTTATCCCTTAACAGGAATTTTCTGAATGTGTCATTAGTACGAATTCAAACATAGAAACTCACATACACAAACACCCAGACCCTAAACAACTACTTGCAGATCATACGAATATTTGTTTCGTGCAGGGATCGAACCCGAGACACGCTGTGCAGCAGTCAATTCAGCCATTGCGTCAACCGCAAAGCACCAATCTGTAGAAAATCACTTCCAAACATCTCTAGTCAAGACCCTCCAATGGGATATGTTGAAAGTACTCTACACTATCTTTAGTAAATTATACCTAAAAGCCACTGTAATCAAAATGACAATTGATGAAGAAGTACTAACACTTAGGTACAAAGATGTCAACACAACTTGAATTTAACTACACAGCTCTACCGCTATTTTTAGCCCCAGGTAAGCGACAGGCCAGACTGAACAAAACAGGTTCCTTTTACAGACATTTCTTCAGGGAATCCATATAAAAATATCCGAATCAGTTAGGAATGCTCAACGCTTGGCTAGATTCCGACGGGCCGCTTCTTTGTGCAAATTGGAGCCAGGCTTTGTATCGCTCAGTTTATTGGATTTCTTGCCTTGGGCTAAATACTATTGGAGGTGTTAAATTTTCTTTACTGCAGATATAATTATATATTTGATTTTTGTTTGATTCTGTTCCATTAACGTCAATTTCTTCCAAAACCTTGCCACGACTGTTCTAATAAAACTTAATGTTCAAACTTAAATCGAATAAAAATGAATGCACAATATTCCTTATCCTATTCTTGTGGAGAAATTCTAAAAAAAACTTACAAAAAAAAACGGATCAATGATTTTTTTTATCCGTTTCTTACACGTGTAACAAACATCAACGTCAGCAACCTCATCATTCAATAAACTCCAAAATATGATGCTCACATCAAAATTCAATTCCGCCCATCACAATACTTCAAAGCTATCATAATACTCCATAACTGAATCTGCAGAACTCTTCGCTTGAAAGGCGCTTTTATCCGTCTAAAGCTTATACACTTGTAACGAGCAATTACAGTTTTCAAAGTTAGGGGCGGGACAGACTGCGGAGATGGGCGAACGAGGGACGGGATACGACGGCATAAGACGTCGACACGGGAACGCTTCTACGCTGAGTGACGTTACATGGCGATTTAGGTAATCGTTTGGACGCGTTTTGTGGTGCACTCCGTACGTGTGGCCGAGGTCCTAGACGTGACGGGCTGAGTTGAGTTTTTGTTTAGTTTTTCGTGGTTGTAAAACTAAGTGCTGCAGTAAAGTTAATAGTATAAACAATGACGGCAATGCTTACTTACTTTCTCTTATTTTTGCTATGTTCTTTAATTTATCCCGGACACGGATGTTTCGGAAGGTACCTGTGTCGGATGAGGAAGGAAGAAACGTCTGCGTGTCACCACTGCGAGGATCGCCCGGAGGACACGGTGGAGCATACGGTGCAGGACTGCCCCGCTTGGGCAGAGCACCGCCGGGTATTTTAGTCAGTACGAGTCTGACAGTCCCTCCCGCTTCGCCGTGGATGGGAGGACTCATTTGATGATTATTAACAGGTTAAAAAAATGTTTTTTCATTTATCTAGGTCATTTCATTGTTTACAAAGACTTCTATATATGCGACTGCTCTTATTTCCAATAAACTAATCAAAATACCGAACCATAAAAAGCAAAATCAATAACATCTCCAAACAAACCTCTCAAGTTTAACAATCACGATGATAAACAGTGGATCTTCCTCGTGTTTTCCTTTCATTCCGGTCATAATAGAAATCATTACCATTATCGGGGCGCCCACCTGCCCCGAGACAACTCCCATATATCACGACAAATCATGTCTACACTCCATCGATACATGTCGCACCATTATGCCCGCCAAAAAATTGTCCGCTTCAATCGGATCATATAAAACTGTGAATACAAAAACACGTCTTGGGAAAAACATGAATTGAAGATATGTAGAATGGAGGTAGAAGTTTACTTATCACCTAGATTGAAAAATGTCTGGCAAAAGACAAACAACAATAAGGCATAAGCAGAGTTGTCTATACGGATCACTTTGCTTTAGTTAGCCGATATCTAAATTTAATGATTTATTAGGTGTTATTAAAAACTTAGCAAGGTGGAAAATATAGTTTTTAAAATTAAAATCAATGTGTAGATCAAATACTGTGTATTAAGTCCTTTTTTTCCCAAATAAAAAATCCCAGAAAATCTTTGACTGCAATTACCCAGTTTAGGAGATTTTATGGTCAGTCTGTTTGATAAATATCTAAGACATTTGCCGATGATATACAGCCGGACCGGATTCCCAAAAGAGTCATGAATTTTACGTATTCTCTAAAAGCTACCGGACAGCCTTAAAGACTTATACCGGTCTAAGAAAACTCATCGCCAATGTTTCTAAAATCAGAGGACATAATGGAAAAATGAGAGTGATTTCACGAGCGATGGACCCGTTCGTATCGTGTTGACGACACGGTGTGGCATACGGGAACGTTGCTTGCCGAGACGTGACGTAGTGTCAAAACTCGCATGATACACGATAGCAATTTAAAAAAGATGGCACATTTTTTAAACTCTAAACAAAAATATTTTGTGGCTTATTATGAACAGCAGTTTGAAAAAGATTTGTAAACAAATCTATTCAAACAATAACATGATATTTATTTAATAATTATTTATGTACACACAATATAACATTGCAATATAGCACTGCTTATTTCATAAGAAACTTCTACCAGCAGACCTGCGACAGGAAGAGTGAAAAAAAAGAAATGTTGACAGTAGTGTGAGAGAACAAGAACATAATAATGAGATAAAACTGAATGTTTACCGAAATAAATATTAGTACACATATAAATTATAAATAATAATTAAGTACTTATATAAATACAAAATCTTAAAATGTATACAACATTATTTTTAGTATATGCGAAACCTGAATATAGTTTGTTCAGAATCAGGAACTTAATCGATTCCAGTAATTTTTACACCATGTTATATTTTGTTCCAAAAATATTTTAATTAACTTTTATCACAACTTTATTACAATACAATCACTATAAGGTTATTTACGTATTGCGAAACTATTATCAATGAGTGTACGCCACAGGAGGCGCAAGTTGAGCGGAGGTACCGCGCCTCGCCGTGAAATTAGGATATTTTTGAACGGGCAACCAGTTAACATAACAAGATTATAACTTTATGATTTTTAATGATACAGTTTTGAAATTTTGTACATAGATTCTTTACACAAAAATACTAGACAGGTGTATCGGGTTTCGCATAAACAAAAAATAATGTTTTATAAGTGAATGATGATAAAGAAATAACATAGTCACTTTTGAGATGTGAAAAAAAAATTTGTGTCTGTCTGTATATGCAGGCATCACGTGAAAACTAACGGTTCGATTTCGATGAAACTTGGTATAATTATACCTTATTATCCTGGGCATAAAATAGAATACTTTTTATCCTGGAAAAATACGTAGAAAAAAAATCTTATTTTTCAGTTTTATTCATAGACATTGTTCTGTAGAACCGCGAATCTCCTTAATTATTATAGGCTTAGCCGTATTTGGGTCCAATAGATATTTATAAGATGTCATTGTCAGAGTTACTCAAAATGGAGAAATAAACCACTCACGCGAAGACCGACATCCACGCGGACGGAGTCGCGGGCGGAAGCTAGTTTAAAATAAACAACTAAATATTAACTTCCTCCCTGAGTTATAACGACTAAACGAGTGTTAATTGGCATCGTTTCTTCCACAGGCCGAGTCTCGGCTCTCGGCATTCAGCACTCACGGGCAAATCGCTCGAAATGCCAATTAATCGGGTCATTACCCAAAACAATGGCGGTCTGGAGGCAAGATAAATTAATCGCACATAAAAATTAAATTGCTCAAATTATTAATCTTTTAGAACAATGGAGAAAATACCATCTTGGAAACTGAGACTGACCTTCTTATCCATTCAAATTTGATATTCTCAAATGATCGATCAGTCTTACTTGAGCTTCTAGACTGAGATTCAATTTTAATGTCAATTAAAGAAATACTTATCTATCTATCTATCTAAAGGGTTTTGAACGACACCGTTGATTTTAGTTAAAACAAGTCTGACAGTCAGAGGAGTTATTTGATGATTTTACGAAGATAAAAGAAAAAGTCTTCAATATTTTATGTTATAATGGCCCGCAGTTATGATACACTATTCAAATGTTTACTATTGTTGTATTCTAGGAGCACTCCACTAAAATAACGACGTAGACCGTTTGCTATTCATGAAACATATAATATTTGTGGAAGTTCGCCTACAACACTGTCATAGAGGACTCATCTCGGGGGGGTTAATTCAAGAGCCCTTGGCTCCGCCCATCAAGAACAACAAAATCCACTACACAAGGAAATGATTGAAGGGTCGAGCATATAAAACCAGGATTTAGTCCAATAAAACAAGAAAATATACATAAAGATATATAAAATCACAAGATGCGAGCAAATCCCGTGGATTTTTCTGTGAAATTGTGAATTACGGGATGATTTTTACATGATCTTAAAAGCCGTTGCGAGGCCCTTTTTCTGAGCACCGCTTAGAGACAGTGTACATAAGCACAATGTATGTGTTTCTGTATTTATAGTTGAAAACATTCGAGGTAAAATCTCTATTAGTTACCTCGACAATAGACTTTCAAAATACCCTATTTTGAAAGGCATTGTTAGCACGATATTTAGACTTATTTTTTCAATTGGACTTTCGAACCACATATTATGAGAACATGTATAAGATTCTGAAATATTTAGCGTATACTTACTATAATATTTTTATTTAATTTACTATTAATACAGTATCAATTTTGTTTATTCAAGTTAGGCTCGCGTTTGATCACCATCTTCGCCTCATTGTAAACAAGAATGTGGTCGACGGTAAAGCACGCTTGCCTAGAAGTAACCTATTCACTCTTTCCTTAAAGTATCTATCTAGCAGGCAATTCAATACAATGAAAGTAAACTGACACTGTAAATTCGATAGGTCTTTATGTTGAAGTCGAGCCTGTTTTCATTCACCTGGTGCTTACTCGTCTAAGGAAGCTACTGAAAACTAAACAACCCAATAGCTTGAAGGTCGTCACAGAGGTGTCATGTCATACAACAAGCGTTCCTCATTGTATTACATGACACTACTGTGTCAAGACGACTCTCCACTTCACAGAGTGTAGAATTCTCGGCATCACCGCTGCGGGGGAAAGGTACTCGTAGAACTTTTGATTTGTTGCAATAAACTAGTCTTCACAACCAGTTGTTCAGCGTAGTTTTAAGAAGACCGTCCGCTAAAAGTTTTTGTGTATAGTTGTGGGAAAGTGGTCACAATGTACATTTTTTACTGTTGTATATGATTAAGATTTTGTCTGATTTTATATGATATATAGGTACTTATTCGACCCTAAAATTAGCACCTTTCGAACTTTTTTCTAAGAATTCTGGAAGTACCTATTTTGAGCTCTGCTCTTGTTTTTTAAATCTCTTGTTGTGATCCCAGAATACACGATATTTTACTATCTTAGAGCAATTAAAACTTCTAATTTCAGCAATATGTATAATCAAATTAAATATTATTAATTTTACCTTGAACATATTATGTACCACATTCTTATTTAATTTTTTCATATTCACAAACATTCTAATTTGACATTTTCGATATTAATTAATGTATAATTGCAATAATTCTTACTATGACATCTTAATTAATAACTAATTTTATATGCTTAATTATTTTAATTTTATAATTTTTGCGTGCCTATTTTCAGGCAGAATGTACAAGGCTCACTCCTTTTTACTCCACCTGTATTCTAATGTAACCTACATTCATTGCAAATAAATGATTTGATTTGATTTGAATACTTTAGAAACTGATTTCTTTATTTTATATAAATCAGTGCGTGTATCAATCTAGTAATTCATTTTGATACAGAAAAGGAAGCAGAAACAAGGACCTGGACTAGGTATAAAAGTGACCTACCCAGTTACTACCAGCTGGACGAGGTTAAGAAATCTCTCACAAAAAACAATCCTGTACTCCTTTCAACATGGCCGCCGCTCAAGTTTCAAATAAATCTCAACATTTTTCCTCTCGCATAGAGTCGCAAGAAGTTTGAAACTTCCAAACTGTGTTGATACATGTGATGAGGATTACCAACTCCAGGCTCTTTGACAGCCGTACCATGTTTTATTTTTATTTTAATCTACGTAGGGCTTCGAGTTTCTCGGTTTTACATCAGAAACTCTATAATTATATACGCTATAGAATCAAAATTCATACGTTTTAAAAAAAAAAACTTTCCATCTCACGAGGAATTTCTCCTGTATCGTGGCTGCCTTTAGAAACATAGAAACGCACACACCTAGACCGGGAACAATAAATGCAGATAATGCAAATATTTTTTTCGTTCGGGGATCGAACACGCGACACATCCCTCAGCCACTGCTTCAACCATTTTTTTTTTTTTTTTTTTTTTTTCGTGGTAAAATCATCAAATGAGTCCTCCCACCCAGGGCAGGGCGGAAGGGACTGTCAGACTTGTACTGACTAAAATCCACGGTGTCCTTCAATAGCCCTTTACGTACTAGGGTCACGGTAATCCCTTGGTCCCGCGACCCCAGCAGGCTTTGGCCCTCTACAGGCCCCGTCATTATGCTGACACTCTTTGAGGCGCGCGTGGAACACAACGCGCCGTCGACCCGGGCATGGTCCATGGTCGGACAGCGAGTCGCCCATTACTCGCTGCCCGCATGCCCGCGCCTACGGTGGCCGGAGGTCGTCCTGCGACGTCCGACGCCGTGGGCGTCTACCACTGCGGCTGGGATGGAGGGAGGACGCTGTCCTCTCCCTCAGGCGGCCCGCCTCCTCCTTCACGAGCATCACTGCTTCGCAGAAGGAGGCGACCGCTTCCCACTCCGTCTCGCCCCGCAGCATGGCCTCGACCAATGCCGGGCGCGAGAGGTCTCCGCCTATCGCCGTCGTGAGGACACGGCGGTGCTCTGCCCAAGCGGGGCAGTCCTGCACCGTATGCTCCACCGTGTCCTCCGAACGATCCTCGCAGTGGTGACACCCAGGCGTTTCTTCCCTCCCTATCAGACACAGGAACCTCCCGAAACTTCCGTGTCCGGTGAGGACCTGCGTCATGCGGTAGGTCAGGACGCCGTGACGCCTATCCAGCCACTCCTCAAAGAGGGGTCTTACCGCCGCGATTGCGGCATGCCCGGACCTCGGTTGCGACAGTCGCTCCCTCCATACTGCCCTGAGATCGCGCCGGAGCTCTTCCCGCCGCGCCTCGACTTGTCGAGGCAGCGGGGATTCGCCCCGACGCTGCGCCTCCACGCGCCATTCATAGACGCGCTGGAGGGCAGTCGCCTCCAGATCCCAGGGCAGCAATCCTGCTAGGAGGTTGGCTGATTCGCCGGCGATCGTGCGGTATCCCCGGATCATCCGGATAGCCATGACCCTCTGGCATGCCACCAGCTTGAGTGGTGGCGTCCGGATGCTTAGGGCCCACACAGGGGCCCCGTAGAGGGCCATGGACCGCACGACACCGGCGTACAGCCTCCGGCAGGAGGCATTTGGCCCGCCGAGATTGGGCAGGAGCCGCTTGAGAGCGGCTGCTGCCCGGTTCAGCCTTGGGGCCAAATGCAGGAAATGCTCCCTGAAGTTCCACCGGCTGTCGAGGACGAGTCCCAGGTACTTCATCGTCCTCCCGACGCCGATGCGAACCCCCTCCACCGTAATGTGGGACTCTGAACGTGGCGCGTTCAGACGGCCATGAAAACACATGGCCTCTGTTTTGTGCAGCGCCACGTCGAGTCCCAACTGCCGGATCCTGTTAGCGACTGTCGCTACCGCCTGCGTCGCCACGTCGGCCGCCGCCTGGTGCGACTCTCCCTTCGCCAAGACGAGCGTGTCGTCGGCGTAACAAATTACGCCGACGCCGTCAGGGAGGTCGCCGCGCAGCACCCAGTCGTAACCGATGTTCCACAGGAGCGGCCCCAAGACCGATCCCTGTGGAACACCGCACGACATCTCTCGCCGGTTCCACTCTCCCCGGTGACCGGGGTAGATGACGGCTCTGTCCGTCAGGTAGTCCTCGACTATACGACGGAGGTAGGTCGGCACCCGGTGATACCGGAGTGCCTCCCTGATGCAACTCCAGGGCAGGGTGTTCAAGGCATTGGAGATGTCTAAAGACACCCCCAAGACGACCCTGCCCCGGGAAACCGCATCCCCCGTCGTGAGGGCTCTCACGCGCGTGATAGCATCCACCGTCGAGCGCCCCCTGCGGAAGCCAAACTGGCTCTCCGCAAGGTCCGGGCCCACCCGATTCAGGTGCCCGACGAGGCGGTTTGCAATTACTCTTTCAAAGAGCTTGCCCACCTCGTCGAGCAGCACGATGGGCCGGAATGCGGACGGAGAGTCCGCAGGGCGCCCGGGCTTCTGGATCAGGACCAGTTTTCCCGTCTTCCAACGAAGCGGGAACCGGCCCCTCTCCAGGCACGCGCTAAAGAGCCCCCCCAGTCGAGGCCCAAGAGTCCCGGAGGCCAGGACCCAGGCTTTTCCTGGCAAGCCGTCGGGTCCTGGGGCGGTATTCTTGGCTTTGAGCCGTTGTACCGCCACTCTCAGGTCTACCTCGGTCACCTCCGGAGCGTCGTAGACGTCGTCGTCGCTGTGGTCCGCGTTTGCGTCAGCTTCAGGCACCGCCGGAGACGGAGCCATGGGCGGGGGAGTGTGCTCCTCCCGCGAGGGGAACAGGGCGCTCACCACATCCTCCACGAACTGAGGCTGGAGACTCTGCGTCAACGGGGGAGCCCAGGGGCGGAGCTTCTCTCTCACCCACTTATAGGGCCGGCCCCATGGGTCCCCGTCCAGAGCCTCCAGCATCTCCTTGCGGGCCAATTCCTTGGCCCGCCAGATCTCGTCGCGGAGGGCGGACTTCGCTGCCCTGTAGCCATCCTGCAGCTCCGTCTCTACAGCCACCGCATCCGGAGGTCGGGTACGGCGCCTGCGGAACCTGGTGTACCGGCGTCGCGCAGCAACGCACGCCTCGCGCAGCGCTGCTAGCTCGCGCGACCACCAGTACAACTGACGCCGGGCGCGTCCTAGCCGGACCCGGGGCATGGCCACGTCGCAGATCTCCGACATGGCCTCCTGGAACCACCCCGCCTCGTCGTTGATGTCGGCAGGCCTGTCCGGTGGTGACACCCAGGCCTGCACGATCGAGGCTTCCAGGAATAGCTCCCGGTCCAGCTGCTTCAGCGCCCATCGCGGACCACTTGGGTTCCGTCGGACCGGCGCGTCTGAGGTCTGGGCGGAGACGTCGAACCGGATATACCGGTGGTCGGAATAGGTCTCCACCTCCTCTACAACGCGCCAGTCTGTGACGCGCGGCGACAGGCCGGAGGTGGCGAACGTGATGTCCACCACCGAATCGCCCGTCCACCGCACGCACGTGGGGACGGAACCCCGGTTCTCGATGACTAGGCCATGCGCCAGGGCCCAGTGCTCGAGCATCCTGCCCCGCGTGTAGTCCGTAACCCGGGAACCCCAAGCCACATTCTTGGCGTTGAAGTCCCCGAGGACGAGCGCGGGGAGGGAACCGAAAGCGACGACGACGTCTCCCAGCTCCGATAGGGAGTCCTGAAACTCGGCGATAGTTCGGTTCGGGGAGAAATAAACGCCTATCACGGCGATCTCCCCGAACCGTGCTGCGACGATCCCACGCCCTCTCTCGACGCGATCGAGGGGCGGGGTACCGGCGGCGGCCGACGAGATGAGGGTCACCGAGCCGTTCAGGTCCGCCACCCAGTCAATCCTGGGCGGAACAAAGTACGGCTCGGCGACCACGGCGACATTTATCAACCACTGCGCCATGCTCTGGAGCAGGAGATCCTGAGCAGCGGCGCAGTGGTTGATGTTCGCCTGGAGGAAGCGCAATGGAGCCATTAATCGGAGTCCATTGCAGCCTCCTCCAGGGCCCTCGGCGAGGGTGCGGCCACGGCGGCAGCGGCGGCGGCGGCATTGGCGGCGGCGGCGGCGGCAGTGGCGGCGGCGGCGGCAGCAGGAGCTGCGGCGGCGGGAACGGCGGTAGCAGAGGGCCTACCTCTGCTCCTGGTTTTAGCGGGCGGGGCGCAGGACTTGCCCCCTGCCCGGTGATCGGCCGGCTTGCCAGCCGCCGCACATGCGAAGCAGTGCGGCGGGGCGGAACACGAGCCGGCCTTGTGACCGGGCTGACCGCAGCGGAAGCAGTCGTCGCTGCGGTCGACCTCCGAGGTGCACTTGCATGCCGCGTGGTTACCCACTTGGCAGCGGAAGCACCTCAGAGGCCTGGGCTCCAGCAGCTTTACCTGCGCGGACACCCAGCCAACCAGGAGCCTTCGGCTCTCCTCTATCTTTTTGGCCGCCGGTACGGGGCAGCTGACTGTAATGGTCAGCAGCCCCGCGAAGCCAGGGCGTAGGATGCCTGCCTTGACTTGGTCGGCAGGGCATTCTCCAGCCCTGGCAACGGCGGCCACTACGTCTCCCTCCGAGACCGAGTCGTCCAGGCCCATAATGCGCAAGTCAGCGCGCTTAATGGGCCTGGACACCCGGGCCTCCTCCGCGTCTAGGGACGCTCTGAGCCTTTCGGCCAGAGCGTCAGCGGTAGGGCCGCTGGCCGCGCCGGGGATGGACAGAAGTCTGGCCCCCGTCGCGGTGACGTGCACCCGGAGGCCCCCGTCGACTCCCAGCTCTCGGAGGTCCACCGCCTCCCTCGCCTTCGCGAACACGTCGCGGTAGGTCACTCCCCTCTTGACCGCTTCCGGCTGCAGAGTTATTACTACAGCCGCGGTCTTAGGGGCGCGAAGTCTAGCCGCGACGGTTCGTCTTCCGCGCTGCCGCCGCCGCCGCCTCTGCCTCTTCTTGGCAGCCTTCTCTCCAGCCACCTGCCATTCGGCGTCGGCTGGAGGTGGCTGTGTAGGCTGTGGAGACAGCTCGGTCGCTGCCGCCGCCGGGGCACTCCTCTTCTTTGCCGCCGATGTTTTTGGAGGAGGGGGGGCTGCTGCGCTCACTGACGAGGCCGGTATTTTGGGAGCTGTCGCTGCCGCCGGGACACCCCTCGCCGAGACCGCCCTTGTCGGTGCCTTCTTCCCCGGGGCCTGTTTTGGCGGTGCTGAAGGCTTCGCCGCAGCCCGCTTCTCTGGGGCCGGCTTAGGCGGCACTGAGGCCGCAGCAGCCGCATACGAGGTCGCCGCGAGCGGGGGGCGCAGGATGCGGCCTTCCAGCACCGCAAAGCGCTGGTTGAACGCGGCCAGCTCCTGCCGCACCAGATTTAGGACAGCGTTGCTGTCCTCTGTTGGCGCGGGCAGGGCGCCCGGCTCCTTGTTCCGCTTCTGCGTCTGCTGAACCTCCTCCCGGCGGCCTGCCTTTTGCAGCCCGGCCAGTTCTGTCTTTAGATGGAGGTTCTCCTTCGTCAAACGGGCGACCTCCGCCCGCATTTGGGACATTTCGTCCGCTGTCGTCGGTGATGCGGGCGGAGCCTGGCCGAGGCTAGCCGCCGCCACTGCCGCCATGATCGTGGCCGTGGCCGCTCCCGCGGCCCGATCTTTGGTGGCCCGTTTCCCCGGCTTGTTTGAGGCCAGTGAGCGGACGGCGGCCCTGATGGTCTCCTCTAGGGAGGGCTCCGCGCTGCCTCTTCCTCCGGTCCTGCCTCGGCCTTTACCCCGCACACTGGTGGGGATCTTCCGGCCCGAGGCAGGCTCGTCGTCCTCGGACGACGAATGGGGCCGCTTGAGGAAGCGTTTTCTCCTCTCGGCGGCCCCTGTTCCTCCGCGCCTTGAGCCAGGGCTCTGGGCGCTCATGGCGTCTGACGAGTCGGACTCCGACTTAGAGGTCAGCACCATGCTCCCTTTTCGAGCGGCACTCTGTGCCCGCTCCGTCGGTGCCGGTGAGGCGGACGTGCTGGACAAGTCCAGCGACTCCACCTCACAGGCACGTGAGCCACCTTGGCTCGCTGCGGCGACTGCTTCAACCATACCGTCAATTTAAAACAAAGAGTTGTATCAAATTACGCGTTTTTTCTTTAATCTGTCATTGTTTACAAACAGTCAGACCCGGAACCCGGGAATTGAAACCGCGACACGCAATGCAGCAGCCAATCGCTCGGCCACTGCGCATATCATGGCGCGTACCACCTCAAGCCGCGTTTATACTAAGGGGACACGTCACAGAGAAAATGTTGCCGGACTTTTACGTGACATGTCCCTGCGACTTTGTGGAACAATATCGCTCAACATAATTTGTCTACTTTCCACTACCCAATGGCAAACAATGACGACTTGTGACAAGTCCCGCGACATGTAGATGTCGCAAGGAATGTCAGGCGATGTCGAGCGTGGCACATATATCTTTTGTTACGAGCGATAAATGTCCGCTAGTGAAAACGCGGTTTAAGACATAACTGACGATATATGAGTATATTATTAGGTAAACCTCTGCCAAACCCTTAGGGGATTACGTAGCGTGATGTTATGTTCTTTTTTTATTTTAATGTACGCAGTTAGAGCCCTCCGAACGCCGCCCACCGGGTACTTTGCCGTAATAGTTGCTATTAAGGTCACATCAGACGCTACCTTTGATTTTTTGATGGAACGTTTGTACTAAGTAAACGGTTTTGAGCCTATTTTGAGTGCCATTAAATAAAAGTAAATTATATATACGAATAGGTTTGAGATTGAAAATATTAGGTTTACTACTATTATAAATAAAAGCTGTTTGCATTACAGTCTACGAGAACATTATGCGAGTTTCTTCTTTTTCAGTATTTTTGATGTGTAGGTGTTACCGACGGCTTTGCTCGGTTCCCCCTTCCTTCTTAAGCCTAAAATATAATTTTATCCAGTTCATCCGTCTTGATGAGATAACGCAACATGCATAAATCACGTCACCAATACACTTTCGTATTAATCATATTAGTAGGTGTTTGTAGCATAAACTACAAACTATAATTTCACTCCACTTACCGAGTTCTTAGGTAAATCTTAATAGAAATGAACTGCTCATTTTTAGTGAAATCATTTGAAACCCTTTGTTCAGTTACAAGTAGGAGCCTGCCCCAGCTTCGCGCACCTACCAACCAATCCGGTGGTTTGGTGGATAGTACATTCTTTTATCCTAAGAAAAACGAAAAACGAAAAAACGAAAAACTAAAGAAGAAACCTTATCCTAAGAATTAAAAACAAATTGTACAGTCCTTTGGAAATTATACGCACACACAGACTGAAGCCAAAGATAGCTTTCGAAATGATAGACTGAAGGAAACACCTCAGGAACTAGCGTCTTAGACAAACGTTAGTAACAAATACAACTTTCTCAGTTACAACCTGAAGTTAAATTAATTAGAAACCTGACCGGCATTCTGTATCCTCGTGTCACAGAACAAAATTATACAGAAGAGTTACAGTTTGAGGAAATTAGGGGAGGTACTTATAGGCACAGGTTTTTTCCCTCCGGGAATGGAAGTTTAATTTTATAATGTTTAGCTAATATATGTTTAAAACAAATACAAAAGTGTACAACATATTTTTTTTTTTACGAAAGCTTTCGACTTCGTCATCTTTTACTCACCGATATTTTTTCTAACAAGTAATCACTACTGAATAAGTACCCCCTTTCTATTTCTAATCTTTGTGCGAATTCTGACCATGGTATCCCTGTGAATTTTATTAGATTGTCACAACAACAACGTCTTAGTTTAATCAAAACAAAAAAAAAACTATGAGAAATGTGTGGAATTTTGTTGTATGATTTTTTTTTCACATATATTTTACGAACAGAAATTGAAAAGACAACTTATTCGATTCTAAACTATATCGATTTTTTTTTCTTACTGAAATATGAAGTACCGGTTACTAGCCTCCTAAACATCTAGATCTAGTCCCGTCATCGTCCAAAGTGGTCCTTTGGCACTTATCTTCAGTACGACGACATCCCAAATCCAGGCAACGCCATCTAGCTGAAACAGTGCGGCAGCCTGCGCCGGCCAGATAAGCGCGATATTGATGCTCCCCAGGGCTGAGTGATTCGCGCCATCCAACCATTTTTATTATTAATATTAGATCACAGTATATTTACTGTGCCCTCAGGAGCCAAATTGAACAATATTTTCTGGTATTTTTGATCGCGGTGACGCAGTTTTGTGGTGCTATAAATATTTGGTGAGTGTATTTCAGACGCGTCATCATGTTTATCTTTGTCGTTTATTTTTTGGTAGACTTTTGCCGCAAGCTTTTGTTTTATACATCAAACAAAAACTTGTTATGTATTTCCTAAAATTGACTTCTATTTTTGATGCAAATAAATAAATCGTGACAGAGTTTCATTGACAAAAACAGTTAAACAAATCGCACTCAGACAAGATAACCCAACTTATTTAAATCAGTACACGAATCAAAAACCACAATTAAATTTTAATCTACATCTTTTAAATACAGATAAGCCACCAACTTTCTAAACTTCAGAAGAAAATCCTCTAAAGCTCAACACTCCACAAGACAACAAAACAAAATAAAAACAAAACAAAAGTGGGAACTCGGCCCATCAATCAGCTCCACACATCTCGGAACAATTAAATACGGATCACGGACCGTCGAAGTCAAACCTCGCACTACGGAGTAGATAGTTAGATACAGAAGGCCGACTCTAAACAACCATCGAGAACGAATGTGGATTCGTTCTCATGTGTGACATAGACACACTTTACGGAAGCGTGTGCAAGTGCACTCGCGAAAACGTCGGTGGATGAAAGACATTGAGATTATGCCACGATTCATCCTGAAACAACTTGCGAAGCTACAGGACTTATGTTAACATGTTAGGCGCATGAGTCTCATTTTCCGTAAGTCGCAAAATTTGCCGAGGCTTTGGACTGTGCTATGCACGCGTCACCACACAAATAGCAACTGTAAACGAACTTGGCCATACGTTTTTTTTTGAAGATCGCTGTTTCACACACGTCTATGTGTGAGTGTGCCTGTTTTCGCTCGCTGTATCCACCCAGCCTTCTGTCCCCATCTATTCCGCGCTCGCACTAAGCCCAAGATAATTGGTCCAGATTGTCTCCCATTGGCAAAGTTTAAAGAATTGACTACAGTTATCTGGTTGGAATTGGCAAGGGTTAATGTGGGTAGGCAGCAATTAAACTTGGTGATCCCTGCCTCGTTTGTTCACTTAATGCTGATACTCTTTGTTTTTATAGCTTTAGGGATTGAAATCATATTATGTTAGATTATTGAGTTGTGACGATTGGGGGTGGAGATAATTAAGTGGCGGGTGGAGTGCAGATTACGACATTTTTTTATAAGGTCAGGACTTCAGTTTCCGTGGGAATCATAAAATAATGCCGGAATTTTATCAAAACAGAAACGACAAAACATTTTAGATTTTTTAATATATTCTAATATTGTTTACAGTAAGGCCGTTAATGTTAGTACTTGAACTTTAAATCCCAGGGTACATCAAACAGAAAAAAAGTAAATTCTTTTTGGTTATGTTGCCTCTGACCTGGGGCCTACATTTACTCACATTCTCATCGACCTATAAGAAACATGGCGGCCACAAAAGATTACCTAAAACAGCACCCTCTCTGGATCCCCAGCAAGATACGCAGGTGAATCTCTAAAATTTTTAGAAGGTGGTGTTCCACACCTTCTAAAAATTATAAACTGACCTCTCCGCTCTCAAACTAACATTCAGTTCCAAATTCCGAATACCAATACAAACTCATAATCCTATCAAGCGGAAAACAAAATTGTACTACCAATAAAATACGTTTAACTGTGTTTTCAAACCAGAAGTAATTGGCGGGGTTGAGAGGGAAGAAGCGGGGTGTAGCGGGGCATTGAAGGGGTGAAGAGGGATTCTTATTGGTAATTACCGGGCGAGGAGACACGCAGTTAATTCTGATGTCTGCTTTGAAAAGTCAAACAAAAGAGAGAAGTCTTCAAAGGACTCATTAAGTTGTAGTCAAATAATGGCGGCTCATGGGCAGAGGAAAGCTTACTTCAAGCTACAGTCGCTGGGTTTTGAGTACTCTGTCTTTAATAAAGTCTTGTAATAACTGGGGCTGTGATGCAATCTTTGCTTTGTAGCATGGTTAAGATATTGCAGTAGTCTATTTAGACAGCTTTCTTGAAGGAGACCTTAAGTATAGTTTTACCTAACCTTTCGAAGAATACAGGCTTAACTTCGCTTAATTTTCTATGAATATATTATCATTTTCGATGGTTACATTTCTATGGCTTTCGGTCCGTAAGTTTTGTTCACTCATTTTAATAAAAAATTGACGGTGAAAAACACGAACTGTTAAAAAGATACTAATAACTGACTTCTAGGTAATACTGATAATATTTATAAGACCCTGACCTCAAATATATTGTTACTATCTCTTTTAACGTATCTTAATAGAGAGCTTATTTCATTCTATGCACTCAAGTTTCCGTAGTGTAGCGGTTATCACGTGTGCTTCACACGCACAAGGTCCCCGGTTCGATCCCGGGCGGAAACAAATCCATTTTATTTTTGTATAATACTTACATTTTTTGCGGAAAATACATCACTTTTCAACCGAGTTAAAATGAACAATCATAATTTTGCCAATAATAACAGGCTGCCAACAATCAGTGTCACAATACATCGGCAGTTTCAATTTCAGGCCACAACAACAAAATCAATCTGTTCCAAAAATAACCGGCAATCCGACGGAATCAATGAAAGTAAACCGAATACACTGATTAAAAGTTACGTCGGGCTCGAGAGTCGAGCACGACGAGGGACGCGCGCCCGTACGTGCCTAACGAAATGTTATTAATTGGCCCGGCCACGCCACTCCGGAGGTCACATTAGGTAACGAACTACCCAAAATTGACAAATTTTAACATATGAACTATGAAATGTTGGTCAAACTTTAAAATTAAATTCGACGCGCTCCCGAGGCCGTATAATCGTTTTAAAAATCACCCAAACTGAATATTTTTTGGGATAATTGATTGCTCGTTAATCCAGGCTTTAAATTGGGTGTTATTACCGAGGGACGCGAATAATTGCGAGGGTATGAAAGCAAGTAGTATTAAATCAGAGACTATTGGAATGATCATGACGGCCTGTACATACACTGCTGATTAAAATGATTATATTTTTCGCACCAAATTGAAAGCTTCATTTTCCTGTTCGTTCCCAATCAGAATATTTCGGGCTCTTAATGAAACTTTAAGATTTTTCCCGCAATTTTAAAATTAGCAGAAAGGTTTGGCATTTTTATGAAATTGATTCAGCGATAGGCAGGTACTCATGTTTCTGATTATAATCTTTTTATTGCCTTTTACGACACCTGAGGGAAATTGGGGTTGCATTTCAGTTTTTACAAGCGGGAAAATGGTAGTAAAGAAATTGTTATCTTCTACAGCTGAATTTGAAAGACTCGTTCCAATACAATGTAAAAAAGAAAATTCTAAACAAACGTAAGCATTTTCGGTTAGTAGGTAACTTTAATCGAGCATATATTTTCATTGATTTCCATATTTTAAGTGGGTTCCGTTCCTAAATCACATGGGACTTGGCCCTCTGACCTCAATGACATTACTCATCAACGTAAAAAAACTCGTCGGTTTATTAAAAAAATATTTTTAAGCGGAACACGAAAGCCTTGGATAAGCTTGCGTAACAAAACCTGCAAAAATACGGTACGTTTTTACAACGACAGGGACACACGTACCTGTAGGTATGTCGCCTTTTTTTAGCCACGCACTTGGCACAGTGTGAAAACATGCAGAAGACCAAATATTTGGGTCAATTTAAAAAAACTATAATTATCATACTGAAATCTGATAAAAATATAATATTTTTTTCATTGCATTAAATTATTAAGGTAAGGGGTTTCGCAGTGAGCATTGAATAGAGTCAATGTTTTTTGGTGCAAACGAAAGCTAGTGATTTTATATTTGATGCAATATACTAGTTATCTAGGGAACAACTTCAAGGCAAAAAGTACGAGTATAGTAGTGAAATTCGCGATTTAAATTATTAAGAACTCATCGTGATAGCAAAAAAATAAAGTGCTTAAGCGGCATATACGAGTACTATAGAAAATGACGAAAACAACGGACAACAAAACAACGGATAGTCGTGGAACGTTACACTCTATCTATAAATTAAAATAAACTAGAGGGAGAGCTTACAATTAGCCCCTTCGTACACAAGGCGACGCAAATCTCCAATACCTTATGACTTTAGTATCCAGGTGACTATCGCAATACAAATCTGGTTCGTACCCAGCCACACTTCAATGGATGTCAAAGTCATAACTCATAAGGTATCGGAGACATGAGTCGCCTTATGTAGGAAGGAGCTTATAGCGGGCATAGTTCTTATTCAGCATTTAAGCTCATCGTTCATAGTGTACCTTCTGTCAATATGAATGTAGTGCCTTTGCGTAGATTTTAAACCCTTTGAATTTACTTTGGTGAGCTCGCTCCATGTCCCTCGAAGGACGCTCCAGTATATAGCTACAACTTTATTACTATGTTATGTAAATTTAAGTGGAAAGAGGTTCGGGAAGAAAGTGTTGAAATAAGTTTACATGACGGGAATGTCTGTGTGGATACTTCTTATTATTTACAAGATGCTGCTTGCGACATCTCCTGCGTTTATCTCAAAAAATATCCCACGGGAAGGTAATACTGGGATAATACTGGGACTATAAGCCATCTCAGTAGCTTATCCAAATCCATTCAGTATTTTTTGCGTAAAAGAGTGACAAACATAGATCCTACTCAGAAACTTTTACATTATAATATTTTACCTGGTAAAATCATCAAATGAGTCCTCCCACTCAGGGCGTGACGAGAGATACTGTCTAACTAAAATCCACGGTATCCTTGAATAACCCTATACGTTCCAGGGTCACCGTTACCTGATAAAACAGTCGCCGTCAAATTGCTGCCAGCTCTTCGAGTCGCGCGTGGAATGACACAGGCATGGTCCATATCCGAACGGCGAGTCACCCATTACTCTGCGTCCGCTCGCATACCCGCGCTTTTAATATTGTAAGATTAAAGATGTTTTTCTAAAGGTTTTCAAAAATTATGACATAAATTCACGAGACAATGAATGAAAAAATAATGTCAGTGCTACAAGGATAGATAATGTGGCGATTGACTGACATTGACAGAGTGGCGTTATTGGTAACCACTTGAGAAATTGTTTCGGAAAATTGTATTGAAAAAACTAGATGGTAATGTTACTTCCAATTCTGGTTATACGGTAGAAGATCTTTATTGAATTACATTCATTGAAATATTCAGTTACACTAGTTCACTGACAAATTATTCATTTATACCGACTTTATTGGGACAAAATAATACTGTTTAAGTACAGAATAGAATACACACATTCACACATGAAACAATTTACAAAAGCTGTGTATAATTCCTAACAGTTGCCCTGTAAATAAGAGAATTCCTAAACTAATATGTAGACAAATCTAAAATGGCGTCAAACAATTGCGCGCCAAATTGTAGCGCTGCGAAATCGTCACATGCTAGTGCTGTACCGATGTTATGAAAACCTAAACTAAAATATAGATTAGATTTATTTGTGACAGTTTTGTAATGGATAATTGTTTTTTTTTTTTTTGAAAAGTCGTGGTTGTGTGCTAACATTTAATAAATGAATTCTAATTCATAATGAATCAAGTTCTGATGGTAAGGATAACTATTAACAACCATTTATCGAGATGAAAATGAAACTACCGAGAAATAATATCAAACTATAAGTATAAGTATAAGTATAAGTATTTTTTATTTCTCTCATCACATTTATAAATATACAGTTTAGAGACAAGTTATCACTTCACAGAGACTGGTGTCTATTGTAGGTAAAACCTGTATTACAGATCACCAGGCTAACCCTCCGTCGGACATATAACTTATACCAAATTCACTGTTCAAGATTTATAAACACAGTTAAATTAGTTGAATGAAATTCTGAATTAAGTTACATAATAGATGAATTAAATTATACACTTTAAATTAAATTTCATTAGATTTAAACATTAAATTACATTTTACATTAAATAAGTTAAATTAATATAGAATAAAAAAATACTGATAAATTAATTACATTTAAAAAGAAAAATAGATAATTCAAAAGGTACATATTTCAAATGTCAAGAAAATCAAGAATACATTAACGTCGATTTGGTGGAGCGTAGATATATTGGATTGTGTGTGTGTGTGTGTGTATGAGTGCGGATTAAGTGAGAAGAATAATCGTGTGTGTGTAAGTATACGAGTATTGTTGTGAGTGTCATCGAAAGGTCAAGTCAAGGGTTTCAATAAAAGTTCTGTTGCATTGTAATCAATATTCTGCAACCACGAGGAAACTTCCCTTTTGCAGTTTTTTCTGGTGAGGGGATAGATATTCAATTTTTTGTTGATATTATTGTATAGAAATGGACCCAGGAACTACTACTAGTGCGCACAAAGTTAGTTGTAAACTAACACATACAGGTGTTAGTGATGAATCGAATCCTATTAAGTCTGATTCTCAGTTAAGCCACAGAAACCTTGTGCATTTAGTTTGCTTGTAGATCAATTACAGATCGGTTTCGTTATCTCACTATTCCTTTTAGAAATAAACTAGGGCAGTAAAATAAACACTCACTACCATCTTCATGGTATCTAGTTACTTGGTTTAAGTGATCGATTATAACTTGAGCCCACCGCTGTTGGAATTTGTTTCTGGTTGTTATAGTTAGGCTAGTCTTCTATTACATGGGTTCTTAACAATATATAGCTAAGGGATGTGTGTGAACTTATGATTCACGTTTATCTTACCTTTCGAAAATATTTAATCGAAATACAGTAACGGTAGCTGGCTCTGTGCTTGTTTCTTTGGATTTTGTAGTCAAAAATCAAAAAATGGAGCCAAAACAGATTCTAGCTGTCTGTTCGTGGTCACGCGCTATCGTGACCCCGTGACCCCGCAACGTAAAAAGCTATTGAAGGACACCATAGATTTTAGTCAGTACAAGTCTGACAGTCCCTCCCGCCCTGCCCTGGTGACTAGACTTATTCGATGATTTTGTTAAGTAAATTTTTTTTTAAAAAGCTGTCGGTTCGTCCGTATACCGCAGATATTTGACTTCAAAACTGTTGTCACCAAACGTGATTTGCTTTTATATTATTTGGTGCTATGGAACCCTTTCTGCTTAATGAGTTTTGTAATTTGAACGAATTAAAAAATAAACGGTTCCATTTTTACCGATACCTCAAAAGTCGATAACCAATCGATGTACTAAGCACATCACTAGACCAAAACAAATGAATTGTATGTAAATGAACGGGTGATTAGTGAGCAGCGGCGGTGAGCGATCGAATTATACTTAACGAGCTCCACTGATTGTGGCGATGCGTTTAATGCCCGCTCTGGGCCCGGTCGAGTCCGCGCGGACCCGCCCGGGTCCGAGTGGGCGCCCCCGCTGTTGGTATAATAATATGTCCTATTCAGTAGTAATTGAAAATAGACATGCTTATGCTGATCTATTAATTGTTTAAAGGATTTTATCGTAAACACAACAATATATACAGTTGAACGACACGGCTGGCGCAGTGGCTGACTGATATAATACAACGCTGCGTGTTGCGGGATCGGTTCTCGCATGGTAAAAGGTTTAATGTGATCTACAAAGAGTTGGTCCGGAACTGGTTGTTTGTATATATGAGTTTAAATATTTGTAAACGCACACATGACTTAGAAGTCATTCATGGTATTGGATAAAGATTTCATAATTAAAAAAAGACATGGTAAAGCGCTCGCCTTTTTCATATAGGAGGTAGAAACCACAGAATTGAAACTGCAGAAAAATTCACTCGGTTCTCGTGAAACATTTATAAAATGAAATAATTTCTCTACTTACCAGCTACTCATATAATAATGTTGTATCTCATCGTAACCTCATTTTAGACCAAATATTATCCAATTGATTTAACATTTTTTTAAGATGTAAATTTACTTTATTACTTAACAAATTTATTTCACAATGTTACTTGTCTCGTGTAAGTAAGTCCACTACAGTTATTATGACATGTTCATTTCACTTTGATACAGTTCATTTCACACTTCTTATGACTCAAATAATTCATTTGCGACTGTTAGGGATTAATTCGACCTTTTCGACAACGAGACGCAAGCCAGACTGACTCAAAAACACATTGTTGAGCAAAATCAAATGTAATGAGGGTAGTGTGAAAAATACATATTGAGAAATCGAATTACTATGTTGTAATCCTTGTGTATTTTAAAGGACAGGAGGATACAATTTTGGTTATTGAAAAAAAATATAGTTCGAGTTAAGATTCAGAACGGTTAAATAATCTGATAAATAATTATCTACCTACATATTAAAAAAAACTTAACCACAAACAAAGCAGCAGCTAAAGTATTATAATTTGAATTTCGATCCGTAATTCGAAATTCAAACCAACATCAAGTATGTAGTAATTTGTAACGTCACCACAGGCGATAATGAGAGATTATAGATAATAATAATAACTATATGTCGGATCCGGTCAATAGTACGGACATCAAACGAATCGTAAGCGCGCCATTTTTAACGTCACGTGGTCTGCGCGCGCTTCTACAGAGTCGTGATGTTTCATAGGAGCTGCGAAGAGGACATTCAGTGCCTGATCGCCGCAGTGTGAAGACATCCCGGAACTGTACTCGATTCGTTGTGCTCAGTATAAGTGTTGTGAGTAATTTTGTGTTTAAACTAAATTGTGATTTGAAATTAAAATAATCTGTAAACCGCACTCAGTGTATTTTCATTTCACGAGACCCAAACTGTGCCCACATGATGACTGAATCTGAAGGAATAATACCGGTGGATCCTACATCAGAAGTGGGATCAAATCGTGCTAATGAGATTACACGCGAGAACAGTGACAATAACAATCAGTGGCGGTTACTTTTTGAAATGCAAAACCAGCAAATGCACGCGCTGATACAAACTTTAAAAACTCAGCCAGTGAACAAGTTTTTATTGCCGGAATTCGACCCCGACAAACCGGATTCCGATGCGCGGTCGTGGTGCGCCACCGCCGACTTATGTTTTAACGGGAGTGCAGTGGAGGGATGCCAGCTTATTTTGACGCTAAGTAAGGCGCTGAAGGGCTCCGCATCTACATGGCTGTCGCAGATAACCTATCCAGGTATGACGTGGGAACAATTCCAGGAATTATTCAAGGCCAGATTTGTGTGTGTCGAAACTTCTGCGGCTACCCTCATTAACCTAAATAATGACAAGCCAAAGGAGAATGAGACCTATGCCGCTTATGCTAGTCGTCTTATGACGTTTTTATTGAACCGATGGAAGGATCTCAGCGTTGAACAGATTGCGGCGTCGACTGTTATCGCTCATTTGGCGCAAATCGATACCCGTTTACAACGCCTCGCATTTACGACTGAGATTACAACTCGTCATAAGTTGCAACAAGAGCTTCAAGCGTTCTCTTACCTGAAGAGGAGAGCCCCTACAGACATGCGCACTGAAGCCGGAAACGAGAAACGTTCAAAGTTTTCTTCGCTACCACCAATCAAGTGTCATGCCTGTGGCAAACCGGGACATAAACAAGCGGATTGCCGCTCAAAGAAGAACGAGGTCAAGAAGCCGTCGCCTGCACCTGCTGCTACGAGTGCCGGGCAGCGACAACAAGCCAGCAGCAGTACATTGGTGTGCTTTAAGTGCGGCACGCCGGGCCACATCGCCAGCCGCTGCACAGCGGGCACATCCGGCGCTGCTGCCCCAGTGGAGAAACGAGTCGACCTCTGTATGGTTGAGCCCCCATCAGGAGTATTAAAACATTTTGGTGAGTGTTTTAATTTTGACTTTGATTCTGGAGCTGAATGTTCTTTGATAAAAGAGTGTATGGTTTGTAATTTTAGAGGTAGAAGATTTAATAATGTTGTGTCTCTAATTGGTATAGGCAATAGAAATGTTAATAGTACTCTACAATTGCTGTGTCAAGTAGAAATTAACGGTTTCGCGACGGAGATCCTATTCCACGTTTTGCCAGATTGTTATTTACGG
This sequence comes from Agrotis puta, assembly GCA_943136025.2. Lineage (NCBI taxonomy): Eukaryota > Metazoa > Arthropoda > Insecta > Lepidoptera > Noctuidae > Agrotis > Agrotis puta. The sequence goes on from OW964170.2 coordinate 677,126, forward strand.
AGTAACATTTTAGTAGGTAGAGAGATTTTAAATAACGGTTTTTGTGTTACCATGACTGCAACAGAATTGATGTTGTCTAGAGAAGGTAGTATCAAAGTATGTAACGCCATTCAGACCAGTGTATCTAAGAATAGCTTTGACAAAATTGACACTGATTTGTCCTTTGATAGAAGACGCGACCTTCTTAATATTTTAGAATTATATTCCGAATTTTTCATTAACGGTTTTCCGACTACACGTGTCACCACTGGTCAGTTAGAGATAAGGTTGGTTGACCCTAATCGTACAGTGCAAAGACGTCCTTACAGGTTGTCTCCGGACGAACGTCGAATAATGCGCGATAGGGTTTATGAATTGCTGCAGGCTAAAATAATAAGACCCAGTAGTTCACCGTTTGCTAGTCCAGCCCTTTTAGTTAAAAAACATGATGGATCAGACCGTATGTGCATAGATTATAGAGAGCTTAACAATAATACAGTGCCCGATCGTTATCCTTTACCCTTGATTTCTGACCAAATTTCACGACTTCATGGTGCAAATTTCTTTACAAAGTTAGATTGTGCAAGTGGTTTTCATTTGATTCCCGTCCAAGAACAATCCATTGAACGCACTGCGTTCATAACACCTGACGGACAATTCGAATTTTTAACCATGCCGTTTGGATTACGTAACGCGATATCTGTTTTCCAACGAGCAATCGTCAATGCTCTTGGTGATCTTGCACACCAGTACGTAGTAGTATACGTTGATGACATTTCTGTCATATCAGACTCCATAGAGCAGGGCCTGGAGAGACTACAGACAGTATTAGAGGTGTTAACGAAGGCAGGGTTCTCGCTTAACCTTAAGAAATGCTCTTTTCTTAAAACCCGTATAGAGTTTCTGGGTTATGAGGTTGAGGCAGGTAAAATCAAACCGAACAGGCGGAAAATAGAAGCTTTGTCATGTTTACCTTCACCACAGACTCTTACCCAGGTAAGACAATTTGTAGGCTTAGCATCTTACTTTCGTCAGTTTGTTCCCAATTTTTCCCGCCTCATGGGTCCAATCTATCAATTGACATCTGGAAAATCTCCGTTCGAGTGGACACCCAAACGTGAAGGAGTTCGGCAGAAGGTAATCGAAATTCTTACTAGTGATCCAGTGCTCATGATTTTCGACCCGCAGCATCCGGCAGAGCTTCATACTGATGCCAGTTCAGAGGGCTATGGTGCGATTTTGTTTCAAGTCGTAGAAGGTAAGCAACATCCTATTGCTTATTTCAGCAAGCGCACGACACCAGCAGAGTCCCGATATCACTCGTATGAGCTTGAGACGTTGGCTGTCGTAAACGCAGTGAAACATTTTCGACAGTACCTTCATGGTCGAAAGTTTACAGTAGTGACCGACTGTAATTCCCTGAAATCGTCACGAACCAAAATCGATCTGACACCGCGGGTGCATAGGTGGTGGGCATTTTTACAGTCGTTCGATTTCGACGTAAAATACAGAGTAGGGAAGCAAATGGCACATGCTGATTTCTTATCTCGAAACTTGCTGCCTTTACCAGCAACTCTAGTAGACAGAGTTGAACAGAAGCAGGTAAACCTTACCGAATTGTCTGACAACTGGCTTTTGGCAGAGCAACAGCGAGATGAAGAGATCAAGAAGATAATTTCTGATCTAGAGCAAGGACAACTCAAAGAAGACGTGGCTAAGACGTATGAGGTAAGAAAAGCAACACTTTACCGTAAAGTCCAACGTAACGGTCGAACGAAATGTTTACCCATCATTCCTCGTGCCATGCGTTGGTCTGTCATTAATAATATCCACGAGTCGATTATTCATCTAGGATGGGAGAAGACTCTGGAAAAACTATACAACCATTACTGGTTCGAGGGTATGAGTCGCTATGTGAAGCGGTTTGTAGACAACTGTGTCACCTGCAAGATAGCAAAGTCTCATTCAGGTAAAGTACAAGCAGAACTTCACCCTATATCCAAGACAGCGATTCCATGGCATACCGTACACATAGACGCTACGGGAAAGCTGAGTGGCAAGAGTGACAACAAGGAGTATGTGTTCGTGATGATCGACGCATTTACCAAGTACGTATTGCTATTTCATACCAAAAACATTGACTCCAAAAGCAGTATTAAGGCTGTATCAGATAGCGCTGCACTCTTTGGAGCTCCTGCACGAATAATTGCTGATCAGGGACGGTGCTTTTCTAGTAAAGAGTTCCGTGATTTTTGCCAAAGTAAGAACATCAACCTACACCTCATTGCTACTGGTTCATCTCGAGCGAATGGTCAGGTGGAGAGGATAATGAGCGTTCTTAAGTCAATGTTAACAGCGGTTGAGACTGATAAAGATCGATCGTGGCAAGACTCGCTAGGAGACGTACAGCTAGCCTTAAATTGCACAGTGAATCGCGTCACAAAAGCTAGTCCGTTGGAACTTTTGATAGGTAAAGTAGCGCGTCCACTTCATTTAATGGCTGATGACAATGACGAGACCATCGATCTTGATGACATTAGGAGATTAGCGTCTGAAGGCATTGAAAAGTCTGCACGGTATGATAAGAGTCGTTTTGATAGTACAAAGGCAAGCGTGAGTAGGTTCTCTGTCGGTGAATTCGTGCTTATTGAAAATGAAGAACGAAATCAAACAAAACTTGATGTGAAGTATAGAGGGCCATATCAAATTGTTCAATTGTTAGAAGGTGACCGGTATGTTTTAAAATCGCTAATCAATAAGCGTACTTACAAATACGCACACGATCGTGTTCGTAAGATGCCCGAGGGCCAAGTACCAATTGAAATTGTAGATGGAATAGATGAGGAGTTGGCTCCACTTTAGTTTATGGCAACAGGTTCTCGGTTCAGTGGGTCGGAGACTATACCAGAGTATCGTAGCCGTAGCCCGTTGGAAATCGGTGTCTACTTGATGAGTAGTCCGTGGGTACGCGGTAGGCGGTAGCTCTGGGTGGTATAGTCGGGTTTTGCCTAGGAGCAAAGACCATAAAAGTCGAGGGATGACTCGGTATTCCCGTGGGGAACAGTGTGATTGTTGTTGACCATGAACGAGATACCTGAGGTGTTGTTGTGTTTGATCAATTCAATGTGAATTTTTGTGCTTGGTCTCGGTTATCTCGAATGATTGTCAATGAGTACTTCCTAATGTTAGATTAAAATTAGACTAGTTCTGAGCAAAGTAAATCTAATAATAAAGTGTGAAAGAGTCCTTAAGTATTTCATGAGTCAGGAATGGACGAACGGAAACTGTGCGGAATTTTGTGTTTTCCAGGTTAACATCACACGAGGACGTGTGAATCGCAGGATGGCCGTGTCGGATCCGGTCAATAGTACGGACATCAAACGAATCGTAAGCGCGCCATTTTTAACGTCACGTGGTCTGCGCGCGCTTCTACAGAGTCGTGATGTTTCATAGGAGCTGCGAAGAGGACATTCAGTGCCTGATCGCCGCAGTGTGAAGACATCCCGGAACTGTACTCGATTCGTTGTGCTCAGTATAAGTGTTGTGAGTAATTTTGTGTTTAAACTAAATTGTGATTTGAAATTAAAATAATCTGTAAACCGCACTCAGTGTATTTTCATTTCACGAGACCCAAACTGTGCCCACATGATGACTGAATCTGAAGGAATAATACCGGTGGATCCTACATATAGATAATCAAGTGCCGCCGAGTTAATAATCAAACACGCTGATTACACGGGGCGGGTCGCTGATTCGTATTTAATTAACTGTTTTATGATATACTTTGGTCCTCTATGTACGTTTTAACTTAATTTAGATTTGACAGTGATATAATAATTTATTGGGAATTTCAAATAATCGCTCATTTTTGTCGGGGCAATGTAAGCGGTGACCCACCAAAATTAAAAGACTATGTTTTATAATTACGATAGTTACAAAGTGGATTCATTCTCATACCTTTTATGCCGGTTTTCACTAACGTTAGGTGGCACCTAAATCTCTGAGTAAGAGCTGGTAGATAGAATTAACCCAATTAGACAAAAAAACACTTAGAATTTATTCTTTAAGGTTGTATTCAGAACTCAAAACTGCTACTACAGGCCCCGTCACTTTGCTGACACTCTTTGAGGCGTGAGAATACAACGCGCCGTCGACCCGGGCATGGTCCATGGTCGGACAGCCAGTCGCCCAAGTGTACATTCATTAAATTAAATACAAACTGAATTGACAACCTCCTACTTTGTGAAGTCGGTTAAAAAACGAATAAAGCAAAAATATACAGGCACTACATTTAGGTGGCACTTTGTGGAAACAATCAGCAATGTAGATTGTAGAGAGAAATGCTTATTTCTCTAAGTAAATGTTCCACTAAATGCCCCAGATCAACAAGTTAAAACGATTGTTTTATTTTAACTCGAACATTTTTCATTCTACTGTTGTTCTGGCTACAGATTACTTTTAATTATTTGCTCTTAATTATCAAAAGATTAAAGATTTCTTCATCATAAAGATGACATTAAATTTTTAAGTAAAATTTCAATTCAGACGTATTGGGCCGCATCCTAAACGAAACAATCATCATGTGAACATACAATTTTGTTAAGAACAAACCCAAAGGCGTAGTACGGCACACATTCAGAGAGCCTTGATGTATGCCAAATTACGCTTTGGTTAGGACGCAGGATAGTAGTACCAAATGAAGCTAATTTATGTCAATTGGGTTTTACTTACCAGCATAATCACTTGTATGTAGGTATTTTCTCATCTTTCAGCGCTCTGTAAGCATAAAGAGATTATTCGTTAGTACAATTATTATATTTTATGCCCCTATTTTGATAAAACTTTTTAATATTATCCTATAACGTATTTCGTTGTAGGCAAACCGCTGCCATGGAAATAAACAACCACATATTGTCTTAAAGACAGCATATATTTGATTCTATTTTCGTCAACATATTGCGGAGGCAAAGGCACATGTATTAATACTTGAGTTACATCAAAATACGTAACAAAAGTACACAAGATAATCATATATTGTACGTTCTTGTTCGCTCCCGGATAGCGTTGCCAGGCGTCCGGATAAAGCCGGACACAGTCAGGCTTTTTTGTTGTATCCAAATTAGACAGTATCAGGACAGTCCGGCTTTTGTTAGGCTTTTTAATTTGTCCATTTCTTTATATTTGTCATGTCTTGGTTTTGCGCGGGCATGCGGACGACGAGTAATGAGTGACTTGCCGTCAGATCATGGATCATGACAACATGAATCAGACAGTCCCTAACGTCCCGACCTGCTGATTGATCTGATGATTTTATAATGTTAAAAAAAAATGTCTTGGTTCCCTCTCCGACCACCTCTCCCTTATCGCTAGCGCAAACGAGCGAACTAGGTCTAGCCGCGCTTGCTTGAGGTATGTGCAGCAAGAGGGAACCTCGTTCATTTGAATCAAAACTTGTTTCATTAAAAATAAATGAAGGTGTACCGTCTGTTTACCCAAATGTCCGGCTAAACTGACGGTTGTCCCGTTTTTGGGTTTCAAAACCTGGAAACCCTACTCCCAGAGAGCACTCCAGGACTTCTGTACAACGAGAAAGTAACAACATTGCAAATAACGACATATTTGAACTGAGAACTGAGAAACGGTGTACTAGGACATAATAAAATGGAGGAAGAGTATGCTTTGAGTCGCGCACTAAATGCGACCTCGTAACATTAATCGACAAAGAGAATTTGAAAGCCCGCAATCGAAAGGGTTGCCTTTATTCCTGCTGTATGTTACTTGGGACATACGTTTGACTACATACAGACGACCACATAATTTTCCTGTAAATAAATAAATAGATAGAATATGCTTCATGACACACAGGCACCATAACGCAAATGCTCATAGCTAAATAATAACAGTCTCACAGATCTATCTTCAAATGTTAAGCCACGCTTGCTGAGGTGGTCTTTGCATGTGGGTGACCATCTATCATTTTTTTATCGTGGTAAAATCATCAAATGAGTCCTCCCACCCAGGGCAGAGCGGGAGGGACTGTCAGACTCGTACTGACTAAAATCCACGGTGTCCTTCAGTAGCCCTTTACGTTCCGGGGTCACGGTAATTCGTAGAGTCCCGCGACCGTGACCATCTATCATAGCAAGTTACATCCGTGCCTCAAAGCACATAAAGCTGTTGGTACCGGCTGTCTTTTGTAGATAGTTGACAGTGGTTACTGTATTAGTCTGTCAGAAGGTGGAAAGTTAACCAGGTTTATCAAGGTTTATTGTGGGGGAAAGCTGCTGATATTCAAATATATTTGTTTTGCAAAAACGAGCTGTTCGGGCAATTTATCAGCTGGGTACTAGGGTTTCTCTCAGAGGTTTGTTTAAAGAGATTGGCATTCTGACGGTGGCATCCCAATTCATCTTTGCCAACATTATGTATATTAGGCAAAATTTACATGTATATACCAAAACCAGTGATATTCACAATTTTAATACTAGAAATAAGCACCAACTACGTGTTCCCTTTCATCGGCTTGACGGAGGAACCGGCAGTAAGTTGTCATGCTCCCTTAGTTGACATTGCTTGCATACTCGTGAACGGGTGCTGCTTGTGGTCACTGGTCAACTTGCGGACCTTTGGTTCTGTTATTGTTCTGTTGACGGGCCTGTTGGTCTAGTGGTTAGTGACCCTGACTACTGTGCCGGAGGTCGTGGGTTCGATTTCCACCCAGGACAAATGTTTGTGTGATGAGCACGATCATTTGTTCTGTGTCTGGGTGTAATTTATCTATAATATGTATGTTTTTAGAAATATATAAGTATGTTTATCAGTCGTCTAGTACTCATAACACAAGCTGTGCTTAGATTGGGACTAGATGGCGTTGTGTGATAGTTGTGGAATATTTATTAATTTATTTATTTATTTAAACTGTAGTTCAACTATTCATTATACATAGATAAATCTATTTTTATATTATAAAATGGTAGGAAAGTCAAAACCGTACATTGAATTCTTTTTTAAATACTTGGGGTGTGATTGTACATCAATAGATACCGAAGCCAAAAATTTAGTTTTTAGAAATTTTGTCTGTATGTCCGGGATAAACTCAAAAAGTATTGCGTGGATTTATTTCAAATTTGGCACGAATATTGTTAAGAAGTCGGATCAATATATAGGCTACAAATTATCACGCTATCACCTACGGGAAACGCGCAGTGAACCTTTATTTCTTCAACGCATTAAGGCAGACGACGTCGCGGGCAGCAGCTAGTAATAAATAAATTGTTTATTGTTCCCAAATCATTAAAAAAGATTATTGTGAGACAGCTCCATTAAGTTTATATTAATTGTCCCTATTTTATACATATTGTCTGAGTTAACCAAAATTTCGCTTATCATGCAATAAATCCATTCATAATTCAACAAGTCACATAAAAGCAGGGTTCATTTTTGACACCAGAGAAATAAATGAAAACCAATTTTTTTTTTAAAACTTGGCAACATCGACCCAATTTCAATGTTGATCAGAACCCACGTATTACCTATAAGCCCGAGGTTACACCGCGCAGTTCCGCCGACGCGGCAGAAGCAGAGAGGACGTCTCAATTATTTCTATGGATGAAGCCATCGTTGTGTCCGACATAATGGCTGCCGGTCCACGATCCTGTGGTTACCGGATCAATTATTGAAGGCCAGCGTTAGCTTTCTACTAATCCCTCTAAAGGTACACGTTGTGCTTGTACGTGTTATTAGAATACTCGTTTAGAACTGATTAGAATTAAACGTTTTAATTAGCAGTTAGTAACTGTTTCAATTCTGTGTGAACTCGCTCTATATTAAGAAAACATTGCATGCTAAATTGAAGCTTGTAAAAAATCTAGGATTATACATATTGTCACGCCTGTAATCCCTGAGAGAAGAATTGAAGAGTATCGCAAATGTGTACCTAATCATACATCCACACTAAGCCAGTTGTTGTAGGGCATGCGGGCGGCGAGTCGACGGCGCGTTGTGTTACACGCGCGCCTCAAGGAGTGTGAGCATAGTGACGGGGCCTGTAGAGGGCCAAAGCCTGCCGGGGTCGCGGGACTTACGAATTACCGTGACCCCGGTACGTAAAGGGCTAGTGAAGGACACCGTTTATTTTAGTCAGTACGAGTCTTACGGACTCATTTGATGATTTTACCACGACAAAAAAATAAAATAAAATAAAGTATCAACCACATAATAAAAAATCAACTTAATACTTTTATCTAGAGCACAGTACAAAATATAATAACTAGATCAGCAATATTGCGTAATTTGACCGTATGTTAGTATGTAGCAATGATTTATAACCTTCACTCTTTGCCAGCTGTTACGATACAGACTAGTAGTCACTTTCTATTCGTGATAATGATAGTATTTTATAACACTTCAGCATGAAGCAGTCGTGGCCGAGCGGTTAAGGCGTCTGACTAGAAATCAGATTCCCTCTGGGAGCGTAGGTTCGAATCCTACCGACTGCGGACACTTTTTATATCTTTGATGTTATTTTCGAATACAGCATTTGTGTTCGTAAAGACTTGAAAAACACACTTTATTTTAAGACGGTTGCTTGTCTTCTTCGTCCATACTTCTTTATTCGTCATCTTTCTAGTTCTTTTTACAAGAGTGCTAAAAAAAGGAGTATTATTTTCTTAGGTTCATGTATGTTTGTTTCTTTATTCCACCATAACTTTTGAACGCCTTACCTAATTTCGCTGAATTTGATGGTACCATTATGTTACATAGGCCTTTTTTTTTCGTGGTAAAATCATCAAATGAGTCCTTCCACCCAGGGCAAAAAAAAGCATAACACTTATATTTTTAAATTCACTTTTGGACAAGGCGTGTATTTTTAATATTTATTCCCACTTTTCCTTCAACATTTCTTTTTTTATATTTATTCCCACTTTTCCTTCTACATTTCTTTTTTTAACATTTATTCCCACTTTTCCTTCAACATTTCTTTTTTTATATTTATTCCCACTTTTCCTTCTACATTTCTTTTTTTAACATTTATTCCCACTTTTCCTTCAACATTTCTTTTTTTTAATATTTATTCCCACTTTTCCTTCAACATTTCTTTTTTTAATATTTATTCCCACTTTTCCTTCTACATTTCTTTTTTTAATATTTATTCCCACTTTTCCTTCAACATTTCTTTTTTTTAATATTTATTACCACTTTTCCTTCAACATTTCTTTTTGGATGTAGTGACAGTCCTCTTTCGTCTTTACAAAAAACTCGTAAATGACTAGTATATTTAAAAACCTTTCCATATCCAAGTTCCAATTTATCATCAATGCTTAGAATATCGAAATAATAACTGCTAACCGACATTCAAAAGCCAATCAACGGCACATAACATCAATCGAGAAAATGTAGCTGCAAAACTAATTACCTACAGTCGTAGTTTGGACATGTTCAAATGTGCACTCCGCGACAACCAGCAAACACTTGCAGAAAACCAATACATGCACGATGAGGTCTCATTTGTGCCAAGACATGAAAAGAAATCAAGTATTTAAAACTTCAATGCATAGTGGTCGATCAATTGATATTCGATTATGTCTAGAACTAACGACGAGACACCATGATCTGCCTAAACTTTTCCCAATTATATTGGGGTCGGCTTCCAGTCGAACCAGATGCAGGTGGATATCAGTATTTTAGATGGAGCGACTGCCTGTCGGACCTCCACAACCCAGTAACTGGGTAATACGATAACCCATGGTAACACTGATTGTCAAAATTAAAAGCTTCTAAGTAACAGTAACGACTGCCAAAGATCTACAAATGACAGCCGGGACCAACGACTTCACGTGCTTTCCGAATAACGGAGGAAACTATGACAGATGGTCACCAACCCACAGACCAACTTCGGCAAGCGCGGCTTAACCCGAGAGATCAGCCTGTGCGGCTGTAATAATTTAGCGATATTAATGCACTATTGCAATATCACGGATAGTTCTAATCATGATGTTCACCATGTCAGTGTAATAACGTCCACACAGACTCACGTAAAAGTAAAGTAAAAGAGACGGTGTAAAATAACCTTTCACATTCACGCTTCTTGGTGTTCCGTGAGTCGGTTTTGGGCTGTAAATAGCCATTTTTGTGATATAAAGTCACCAATGAATGAATTAATTCTTCTGTCCCTGTCTGCAAAGTGTCGGGGGCAAACAGGCCACAATCAGCGTAAAACAAACGTTACTGGCTGGCCGCTGATTGCAACCTCATAAACTGATTTAGGTAGCCACCTAATATTTCAGTCTGCCCCACGAATGACCAGTGTTAATCCTTGCCGCGAGCTCTTAATGTCGCTGCTATTCACACGTAGTTAGGAACTTGTGCTTGTGGTCTGATCTGATTGTTATTTGTAGAAACGTTCGTATAGATTTGTTGGTACAAAACCTATCAATAAGGATATTTTATATAGCGCATTTTATGTTCAAGGCGTATGTTATATTATAACTATGGTAGTTAGTGGGATATCCCAGAAGGCAGAACCCAACGATATTTTTAACACTCCTGTGTATCAAACCCTCACGCTCACTGACAGATAGAACTAGCGAAATGCAGGTAAACCTTTGACTTTCCCCATAGCTCTACTCAGAATTAATACGTGTAGGACCAATGGTAGTACAACTAATAACAACTAACTACGTACGCATGCCTAGTGCATAAGGAAAGGTGGGGTCCTTATGCACTTGCCTAGTGCATAAGGACCCCGTACTCAGTTAAGTAGTTAGGTGTTCAGTAGTGTAGTTCTTTTAAATCAATGTACATTGACAAAGATAAAACGCTTCCAAATGCGAGGCTTGTGACATCATAACGCTTGTAAAATTGTACCGACCGAGTGAAGTTTTGTGATTTTTAAGTGTTGTATCTTCGTTAATTTTGGTTTTTTAATCTATAGTTCGGGCAACATAATTTTTTATTAAAATGGCCTATAATTTAATTGTGCTTTTTAATTTTTAAATCACGCAGAAGAGTGTTAATCGATTTCAATATAATTATTTATGGATATCCGTTGTGAGGTGTGCAGAAACGGACATAGAGTACCTGCCCCCATTCTGAAAAAAATAGTTCCCAAAAAAAACAACAATAACTTTCTTATGATAATAGATGGCGCCATATTGCCCAGTCCACCGTTATATTCTTAATTAACGCGACGAAAGCCGCGGTCAAAAGCTAGTATCTAATAAATACCATTCTGACATGTTTATAACTTATTAAGTATTCAGCAACACTCAAGCAGCAAACATGAAATATACACATTTCCCTTAAAATTCTACATATTTATAAAGTTCAGTTCGTAGAATAAAATTACCTAAGAACAGCGCGATATTTCCGAGTAGCAGCCGAACTTAGTTTCTCTCCACTATACTAAGTTTTGATTTATAGGCAAACCTAGCGGAATATAAAAGTGCCGGGAGTGTACTGGCGAACTGCCTTTTAAAATTCTGACGTTTCAGCTTAGAGGTAGGAGAATAGTTTTGAAATTAATCTTGAACATTGAGTGTTGTTGTATACATATATTAAAAAAAAACAGATAGCTGTTATGCCTTTGTCAAACAGACTGGCAAAAGCGAAGCGTTTCTGAAGCGATACCGAACAGAAGCGAGACGTCAGTCCAATAATTCTGTCACGCTATCGGATCGCTTTCACTGTTCTATGTGACTGGATTCAAACAATTTACACATACATTACAAATAAAAACGTCACGCTTCGCATTCGCCATGCCAGTCGGTTTGACAAAGGCTTAAAAGATTCGTTGACTTTTTAATTATTTCCAAACGCAATAACGCATGCGACGCGCATCGTTTGTTGACGTTTGTTTACACTGAAGCAGTCAAACGCCGCCATTTTCTTTTTGCTATTTTAAAAGAAAAACATTCCAGTTTTAAAAATTAACATTTTCATACAAGAAACGAAAAGTGTTTTGTTTCACAATGTAAGTGCAACTCGACAGTACCTATCTAAATAGTCCCACGTTTTTATTTTTCTTATATTTGAAATTTTAAATCTTTTAAAATTCGAAGACTCTATTACAAAAATAATGTGATAACGTTAATCTATATAATCCCATACATATCAAGAATTAAGTAGATTTATTGGCAACAAGATAATAGTATGCAACAGCTGATGTTCTATTCGTGGTTTATGTGTAACAGGTCAATCTATGTTTCAATAGACATAATTGAACTAAAAATAAATCATCATTTCCATTGGTCTATTGGTCACAAGCGCCACGACCTGAGGGTTCTATTCTTCAATTCCCGTGCAAAGAGATATTGGATTTTTTAATTAAGAATTTCTCAGCCACGGAGAATAAAATTTAGTATTCACCATATTTGAGGAGAGAAAGGCATCAGTATATGTGTCTTAGTTATTTTAGTTTCAAGGGTCTGTTATCCAACTAAGTTTAAATATATTTACAGAATGGATATACACAATTTGGCCCAAGATAAACTATTACGTAACAGGATTAAGGGAACTATAATACGAGTACACTACACACATACTCCTACACTAAGAAGTTATTTAGGGGACTTCCTACACTCTTAGATAAGGACCAATTATGGAAGTTCTTGTAACAGAGTGGGTATTCCACCTCCTCTGTTGCTTCAACCTCTTTCCTTTTAGATCTATCTTGATTTTTAAATTTTTGAATATTCATATTTCGAATTTCATTCTGTCATTGCGTCATCATCAACTCTTTTTTGATCAGTACTTTTTGAATATTTTTTAAAAGTGCATCTGTTGATAATTTTTTAAAGCTGCATATTTAAACTAAACTAGTAAAGTTATGTGTTATGTTATGTACTTCCTACAACTGGAATCAACTTTTAAAATACTGTTGTAATTCATCGAATATTGTCTAACCTGATAAAGGTTTGTAATGAACTTATTTTTATCATTTGTAGTAAACTTATTTATATTAGTAAGAACTTATTTAGATTTTAATAGATACTCGTCAGGTCCTCGGGACCGTTACATAATATTAAACTGTTTTATTCTTATTGTTTATAGGGTTCCAAGCTTGGGGCTGTGCAATAAACGAAATACAAAACCTGAAGTGACTTCTTTAATTATCATCCCATCTTTATCACTCTTCCCTCCTGTACATATATTATTACGGCATCGTTCATGAGGAACGTAAAAAATTGCATCATTCTTCTATTCATAACACCCCCGTACTATTATTAAAACTTCAGTTAGCAGTGTAGGTCGCGGGACTGTACGAATTACCGTGACCCCGGAACGTAAAGGACTATTGAAGGACACCGTGGATTCTCTTGCTCTCTTGCTCTGCCCCGGGTGGGAGGACTCATTTGATGATTTAACCACGATAAAAAAAAGCATTGTCAATTTTAATTATGAGTCTTTTGTCAACTAGACCCACTCAAAATGGACCCGCGGGATCAAATCGACGCAATCACATTTTGAGAACAGTGAGGAAGTACAGCCGAATCTTTAAGTTTTGTGATTTCACATTTATGAAGAATAGACCTATTTTAATTGCGTTTTATTAATTATGAATAACCAAATTATTCCCGCGACTTAATGCACAGGTATCTCTAATCAATGTATTTTTTTTTTTATTTGAATGTGATCCAATTAACCAATAAAAGAACAGAAATAAATTATGTGGTCAAACAAACCCACGGGTGCAAAAGCAAGAGGGTCCAGTTGATCACAGTCCCCACGGGTCCGTCGGTTCCATTTTGACATTAAAAACAATCAGCTGACTTCAAATAGAATAGCCTTCACCGTGCACAAATACTAAGTTATTTTTATGCCTTTCACCGAGTCACGCGCTTGCAAACAAGTTTTAATTATGACAAGTGAAAGTTCTACGCGTGAAGTTAGCGCATATTTTAGCAAACTAACATGAAGCAGTCGTGGCCGAGCGGTTAAGGCGTCTGACTAGAAATCAGATTCCCTCTGGGAGCGTAGGTTCGAATCCTACCGACTGCGAAAACTTTTTGTTGGAAGAAGTTTATTTTTAGTTTGATCTATTTTTGAAAGAATTTGATGACAAAAAAATGTATGTAGGTTGGATGAAATAATATTATCTTTCAGAAAAGCTTTAGTTCGTGACTTCTTTGGGTAAATTAAATGTTTAGTAATCACAGACAAATATTAATTTAACCCTTAAGTATTTTACAAGGAAACTCGAGTTTCTCACAATCGCCTGAAAATTCAAAAGTTTGTAAATTTTGAACTTTTGAGTCACGATTAAAATGAGCGCTCGGCGTCGCTCTGCGTCGCGTCATCAGTGAAATGTGTATCTTTTCGTGTCGTAAATAAAGATAGATTTTGAGCCATTCTATTAAAATGTTAGCGTAGCGTCGCGTCTCGCTACAAATTGACCCTTAGTCGTACGTGCTAAATAACTTTTCTTGATCTCGGCGTTCATGGCGCACGCGCACTGGAGGATTACGTTATATTCGCACGTATGACTTTCACTTATCTTAAATCAGTCGAATTGGCTGGTCAAATATAAAACAACACCATGTAGCAGTCGTGGCCGAGCGGTTAAGGCGTCTGACTAGAAATCAGATTCCCTCTGGGAGCGTAGGTTCGAATCCTACCGACTGCGGACACTTTTTGTTGCCAATTTGAAGCAGATGACGTAAAGCCCAGTAAAGTTACATTACTGATCCACACAAACATGGATTTTTTTATCGTTTTTTGAATGGGATCCAAAGTCGATGTTTTAGTTTGCAAAAGAATGTCCTCTAAATCTTCCCCTAGTTTTTTTTTCATATCCCAATACCTGCGCACCTGGCTACGTCCCTATACGAAACTGATTTTTTAAACACATTTGAGCTTTATTTCCATCGACACCATAAATAACTAGGAAGGAGAAATGACAGAACAAACTCCCCAGTAACACAAAATTCTATTAAGTACAATAAATAGAACACAATTAAATGAATCATTACAAACAATTGTTTCCATACAAAATCTTTCAATGAATGCTGAAACTTTACAGAGAGGGTAAACAAACAGGCTGGAACTTTCCAAACATTTATTTGCAGTAAGATGTCAATCACAGGAAACACAATGGGCATAATATTGGAAAGTGGTGTGTGCCAATGTGTTGCCAGGCGCGCCACCTTCTTGCTTGCTTTCACTGTTTTCCTGTTTTGGGGTCAACCACCCAGACCCGGAACAAATATTTGTTCTGAAACATTCGATCGCTCAGCCACTGTCCCGGTAGTGTAGTGGTTGTTACTTTTGAGCCTAATTCAGATTACGAGATTTATTAAGCAAGAAACACGCCAATCTTTTTTTTTTCAGTTTAGAAATTATCACCAAATTCTGTCGTTTCTGGACTCATTATAAAAATCACCCTTTTCCTTCACATGCCATTTGCGTTCCAGAGCTGCTGTGCCCTCCTAAGAAACCCCCTTGACGAAAAAATAGACCTCTATTTTTATTAGTTTTTTTTTTTTTTTTTTTTTTCCACAACTATCACACAACGCCATCTAGTCCCAAGCTAAGCAGAGCTTGTGTTATGGGTACTAGACAACTGATAAACATACTTATATATTTCTAAATACATACATATTATAGATAAATTACACCCAGACACAGAACAAATGATCATGCTCATCACACAAACATTTGTCCTGGGTGGGAATCGAACCCACGACCTCCGGCATAGCAGTCAGGGTCACTAACCACAAATAAAAGTATTTATCTCTTTCTTCATAAAGAAACTCTATCGGGGAACTAAAAACCGTCACATTATGACTACAGCTAAACTACCCACGTTTTTACAAATAGAACCAAAAGAGATAAAAACAAAGAAAATTGTTGAAAATAATGCGTGATAACGCAAATAGTGATAAGTTAGGGTTGCCATCTCTTACGGGACCATTACCTGACCGTTACCGTCATTTAACTCATACAATATGCAAGCTCGTAAAATTCACTACAATCATAGGAAGCCATGTTTTTTTCCCAGTCTCCTACCGTATAAGATATTCCTAGCAATTTTAATAAAAAAGAGATAGAATCCCTCATAAATGGGACTGAGTATAACTCTATATATATAAGTAACAAAAACTTTTTTGCAAAATAAAACAATCAAGGAAAATCTGAAAAAAGCGGTGCAAAATAAAAGAGGTTATTCACGTTTCAGGCCGGTCAGCAGGTTTGTTGCCATAGTGAAAAATACTCGGGCTGACTTCCCCTACAATTATGATATTATTTTTTTCGTTGGCCTTTTGACGTTTGGGCCCGAAATGAACGACATCCAAACGCTTTGGTAGTCACTGTGCGTAAGATACGCACAGCCAGTCGGCTGGTTTTGGAAGCATGCAATTTTACAAAAGTTTTCTTATGAAAACGAGAAGACGATTTCAAATATCTAATGTTATTTACAGGAAATATAAAGGAAATTAGTATTTTTTCCAACGGGACATCGACTTCATAGAGTCATAATTACAAGAAAAGCGAGATTTATAAAAAAAAACATAGAAACTTTTGGATTGTACACAGAGTAATATGGTTTGTCTTTAAACCTAAACAAGTGTTCTTTGTTCGGCCGGTAGCAACCGGATTAGTCAATTAGCCGGTGAAGCCGGGCGTCCGGCGCCCGGTGCCCGGGTCGACCGCCGCACAGCACTACATCCGGGATCCGGTCTCCACTTGATTCACTACACTCTACGATACTGATACTGAAACGGTTAGTTGAAAATTGAAAAATAAAGAAATCCTGTTCAGAAATCAAATCAATTACTTGCGCAGATATACGAGTATCATACGAAGTAATGGCTAGTTTTAAATAGTATATCCGTTTCAGATGGACTAGGAGGGATGATATTGATGTGACTAAGACAGTGATAGAAATGAATGTTGATGGATGGAGAAGAAGAGCAAGGCCAAAGAAAAGATGGTTGGATTGTATGAAGAATGATATGAATGTAAAATACTTGACGTCTGACAGAGGAGAACGAAAGAAGAATGTGTTATGCCGACTCCAAGTAAATTAGGATAAGGACTGCAGGATGATGAGTACTGTCTAGGTTGGAAGTTCAGATAGGCAATCCTTCCATGTTTATATTTTTATTCAGATACTGAAAGCTGCCCCAACATAGTCGAGGTTAGTTTGAGCAGATGATGACCACTAATAAAGAAATATAGCCAAATAAACCGCTATTTATAAAAAATTACATAACAACGAAATGTTCTACCATGGGCTACATGCGAAAGTTTATTTATTCATTTGTACTATTTATCTAGATTCTGATTTGCGGACATGTAGCGGGGCAGCAATGGCCACAAATTACTCAAAAAAGAGAGGTTTCGAAGGAAAAAGGGAGGCGTTTGCCCAGTGGTAGGACACAGAATAGGCTATTAATATTATAAGATTCAGTAAAAGGCAGAAAATTCGTATGACATAAATGTATCAATATTGCATACCAAAACTAATAATAACTGCTCTAATCACGAAATCTTAACATGGAATTGAACTAACAAGGTTTCAACAACACGGAGGCTAAGCGCTCTTCAGAATAAAGTCATTAACATCATTCTATCATCACAGGAACATCCCAAGTCATTAGTCGGTGTTAGGGGCAGTTTACATCGCTCCGTTAAAATTGTAATAATCTGCGGAACGTCTGGAGGGGCCGTAAATAAGCTAAATAGGCCGGTCTCCAGCTTGTATCAGGGCTGTTATACTTTGAGGCCACGAAAACAGATGCTCACTCAATTGTGGTTTATTTCTGGAGTTTTAGGATGTGATTTTTACAACGGGTGATAACCCGTTGTAAAAATAAAAAGAAAGATTATGATTATATCAGTAAATCTATACATTAACCGGCACGGAAGTTTCGGGATGTCTGATACGGAATGCCTGAATGTCACCGCTGCGAGGAACGCCCGAAGGTTTGCCCTGCTTGGGCAGAGCACCGCCGTGACCTCACGGAAGCGATAGACGACGAAGTCTCGCGCCCTGCATTGGTTGAGGCCGTCGTAAAGAGCTGTCTGAAATATGACGGGGCCCTTCTTAGAGGGCCAAAGCCTGCCGGGGCCGCAGGGCTGTCTTATCAGGTAACTGTGGGCCCAGAACGTAAAAGGCTGTTGAAGGACAACGTGGATTTTAGTCAGTGGGTCCTGGGTGGCAGGACTCATATAATGATTTTAACACGTAAAAAGGTCAATACATTTGTAATGATTTTCAATATTTTTTTTGTTATTGCTATTGTTCCGCTAAGGCGTTTCTCGTGGCCACAAACTGCCATCCTCTATTTAGAATTCGTATTTATTATTATTGTTTTAGTTTCGCGTCCTATCCCAAGATTTAGCGCCGGCTTAGTACAGCAAACACTGGGCAGCGGACACTTGCGCCGATGACCACACCACGGTCTGTACCACCATCTCTAATAGCAGGATTATTTTAATCTTACTTCAGTGTGGGAAGGAGATGCTGCTATACGCGATATATAACTCCATCTCAGAAATAAGATATATCCCGGAAGGATAAAATACTCAAGATCAAAATATTAGAGTTGGTAGAGATGGAAGTAAACACTTTATACTGCCTTGGTATTAATCCATTAACAAATGCTTATAATAATAGTAGTTGTGGGCCAGTGTGGTGGATATGAACAAAGGAAATGAGTTTTTTTATCGTGAAAAACAAATAAAAATATCGTACTCGGATCGTAAGGTATTTTTTATTTGTTTAGTGGATCGTAGATCGTTAGCGCACGCCCATATAAGCGGGTACTACAGAAAGCAACTGCCATTTCACCCCGCCCATATGTTCATAAACCTGAAACCGTAACAGACCCTTTTTTTACGTGGTATAATCATCTTATGAATCAGAGTGATTGATGTCAAATGATGTATATAAAAATATTGTAAAACATTTTTAAAAAGAGTAAGTATGGAGTTTCTTGCCCATTCTTCTTCATACAAACCTACCCTTGCGAATGGGTGTAGAATTAATCCCATCCCATCCCATTTCCTGTAATGTTAATATTCGACGTTTGAAAGTGCCTCTTTGATGGCCTAATTGAAATAAATGATTTGACTTTGAGTCCTCCCACCCAGGGCAGAGCGGGAGGGACTGTCAGACTCGTACTGACTAAAATCCACGGTGTCCTTCAATAGCCCTTTATGTTCCGGGGTCACGGTAATGCGTGAGTCCTGCGACCTGACTTAATTACTATAGCATTACTAACTGTTGCCAGGGAGGGTCTGTCAGATTCGTACTGACTAAAATCCACGGTGTCCTTCAATAGCCCTTACGTACCGGGGTCACGGTAATTCGTGAGTCCCGCGACCACCGTAACTGACCCTGCTAAAAACATCACTCATCATGTCAGGGTGCCAGTAGGTCAGGGTACGGTTTCCTATAAATGCATTTCCATGTTTTCAGGCGCCTTTTGCTTTGCACCTAATTAGATGTATAACAAAACACTAATTGCCAGCTTCTTTGCTACTTGAATATTATCTCACGGGAACAAAATACCTAGATAAACGGATGTATGTGTTATTACAGATAAGGACCTATTATTGAGTCTAATTTTATCAATATCTGTTCAGCCATTCTGACATTGCTTAAAAATTAAACATCTATCCGAATATCCTTCTACCAAAAAGATATTAAATAAGATGACAAAATTATAGTTTTTGTCAAATAATTTCGAAAACGTACCTATTTCAACATTTTGTCACTTATACCAAGAAATCTCAAACTCATCGAAGTAAACAATCTGTAAAGTACACTCAACACCACGTTCCAGTAATGGTGAACCGTCGGAAAAACAGCGTGTGACGATTTCCGGTCCATCGGCCGTGGTAGCGGCCTGAATGGGGCCCGCCGGAACTACGTAAGCGGTGGGTACGCCGACTTCCGGGCGCGCGACAATCCCAAACTTTCGGTAAAATAACTGTGACGTTGATGGCAAAAAGGACGGCTTTGTGCCAGGTGAGGTTGGTATACTTGTGTAGGTAGATACGTGCGCTGTTTTAAGTCAGATAACATAGTTGCCTTTCTATCTTCTGTAACTGTTTATACAGTATCATTTTTATTTAGGTAGGTTAATACAAATATAGGAAGTTAATTTGTGGATTATGATGACAATTTTCAGATGACTATCGATTTTTTTTCGTTGTAAGTATCTTAGAAAATGTTTTAATAGAGCTTTGTGAGTGTTAAGTTAAAGCTTTGATTCCCATTTCTATGTTGAATTTTCCATTTCGATAAATCTTAGTAACACAGTATCTTTTTTCCTCATTTTAACCCTATATAGTCTAGTATGCACATTCTTTGTGGTAGCCATTGCAATGAATCTGGCATCATCTTATCAAATATCGAACACGCGAAAGTGACTTTTTTTGTTAACCTTTCATGCAGTTACCGCTCAACTGATTTAGATGAATTTTGGTACAAGGATTAATGTGAACCTAGAGACGATCATGGGTTCCAAAAGAACATAAAGTTTTATCACTCGTGGAACTGATGCTATCAAAACAGTCTTTAAAACCAAACTAAATAATTCAACGCCATATTTGTCTAGTCCATTTCATAGTCACGACATATCCTCGAACTAATCCTTTCTCTAGCAGACCCCATCAGCCCGGACCGCCATAAAATTTACGGACACGTAACTTGTGACAACATGCATCACTGCCATAGAGTATGAGAAGATGCAGATGCGACACATTAGTACTGAAACAAAACATTTATATCTACACACATAATATAATCTTTTGCTTGAGTTAAGAAATTAAACCTAAGATGCCCTCGGCAAAGATGGGGACCTAGAGACGGTTATAAGCTATTTAGAGACGGGAGCGAGCGAAGCCACGAGCAACAGCTAGTTTTATATTTAACAACAAATCTTCAAGCAAATGATTTAACGGTGTATTTTGCCACTAATACGCGTTGTTAAGCGCGCTGCTGTCACATGTCACAACCACTCAGTGTTAGTCTGACATTCTGACAGTCTGCCTAACTACGGAATATCGGCAGCTACACTAATTGGATTGCTTTCACGTAAAATACCTGATTTCCAGACACATTCCTGATAGATTTAGATTTAGAAATACCTACTACCTTAATAATAATTATTCTCTTTCTGCTCCAACATTTAATGTCTGGTAAAGTTTTGGGAAAGTAACTTCTTTTTAGTTTTCGGGGCATGTTGTTTGACCAGCAGTTAAACTAACAATTTGTTAAATCCTATACATTTATTAACCATTTGTTAAATAAACTTAAGGAATTTAAACAATAGTTTCACTATTGATGAAAGAACTGTCCTAATTGTTAGCATGTTTTGCCTAGAAGATCCAATTTAATTTCAACACAATATTCCCACTGTAGGGATTGACTTAGCTGACTCATAAGATTAGTAATTCTTGCAATTCGATTTGTATTTTGAGCCTAATGGGTTTAGTCACCCAGCGCCGTCAATATTGTAGCAGAAATATCGAAACTAATTTTAGCAAAACATAATTGGAACAGCTATACATGAAGCAGAAAAATGCTTTACAGGGATAAATGCTACTCATAACCCTTTTTTGGGAAGAAATAAACGTCGCAAGTAGGTAGTGTGTGGCAGAGATAACACACTACGAAGCCAAAACTACCCGGTCAATTATCTACGAGTATCTCTGTCTAAAGGTAAATATTTAACACTGGTGCCTGTATTGTCTTATCTGTCATTTATCATCTACGTCCACACAATAAATCCCGGCAGCAAGCTCTAATACAAAACACAATTACAATAAAAGGTTTGAATGCATTGTTTGAAGGCGAAACTTTCGCAGTCACACAGATATTGTATTCGTTAACAAACAACTGTCATTAGAACTGCGACATTAATTGCAAGTTGTATGTAGTCTATGCTTTATAGAGGACATTGGATCAGCTGCCGCCAAACTAATCTTGGAATGGACGGCACTGCAGTGCGGTGTGGAATGGGAGGCAGTAAGACAATTCCTTACAATGAGGGAAATATTCTTGCAGCTGCAGAAGCTCGTGGTACCATCTATACTAATATTAACGGCACGTCTGGCCCAGTGGTTGAGTGATCCACTGCTGCGCAAAGTGTTGCGGGTTCCCGCACGGAACAAATATTTGTATGATCTGCAGGTAGTTGTTCCGGGTCTGGGTGTTTATGTATGTGAGTTTCTATATTTGTAAACGCACCCACGATACAGGAGAAATTCGAATTGAAAAAATTTGTTTGTTGTTGGATACTCCGTTTATCGAGGCAGGCTTTAGGCTATCTAACACCAACATCACGCGACAACCAATAGGAGCCGAGCATTAGATGAATGAACCCGTGCGGAACAGCTAGTTACTTACATAAACTTAGATTGAACCTTCTGTATCACATATCCTGTGATTATACGACGCTGTTATTTGATTTTCTCGTATCCACCCATAGGTTCATTCCATTGCTTGAGATTTATAAAATTGACACAAATGCTATCGCGATAAAGTAATCATGATATGCAAAGAAATCATAAATATAGTTTCCTGTGTCTGGAGACTTTTTTTTTAGTGTGGTAAAATCATCAAATGAGTCCTCTCACCCAGGGCAGAGCAGGAGGGACTGTCAGACTCGTACTGACTAAAATCCACGGTGTTCTTCAATAGCCCTTTACGTTCCGGGGTCATGTACAGGTAATTCGTACAGTCCCGCGACCAGACGGACGGACATGGCGAAACTGGACAATGACAGGCCTGTTGGTCTAGTGGTTAGTGACCCTGACTGCTATGCCGGAGGTCGTGGGTTCGATTCCCACCCAGGACAAATGATTGTGTGATGAGCACGATCATTTGTTCTGTGTCTGGGTGTAATTTATCTATAATATGTATGTATTTAGAAATATATAAGTATGTTTATCAGTTGTCTAGTACCCATAACACAAGTTCTGCTTAGCTTGGGACTAGATGGCGTTGTGTGATAGTTGTGGAATATTTAACTATAAAGCCCTTCTTCTTTCCCGCTCAGTGTACTAAGCGACGCAAGTCTCCAATACCCTACGACTTTGGTATCCATTGACGGGTACCTGTTTACGAACCTCAATGGATTTGTATTGCGATAGTCGCCTGGATACCAAAGTCGTAAGGTTTTACGGAACCCTAAAAACCACAACCCAAATCACGTCACGCTTGTCGACCAACAAGATATAGAACAAACATGATCTTTTGTATCATCTACAATTTAATATTCTCACATCAAAGCCTAGCTTTGTATATCACGTCGGCTTGTAACAAAGTTAATTAGCTTCATGTGTCAGTAACTCAATCATACAGCGAGTGAGACGCTCACGACGCAAGTTTTAAATTCGTTACTGAGAGATCAGTGATCTGTTCGTTGGGCCTTGGTTTTATTAGGCAGGATGGAATTCATCTTTATTCCGACCGTAAAAAATATTTACACAACAACAACATGATAAGGGAAGTCGGTGGTAATAGTCAATGAAATAAAAAACAAAACCATCGAGTTTTGAAAGAAAAGTTATTTTAAACTTTTTGTGGCTATTTTTGAAGTCGGCTCCTTTTGGGGTATAAAAAGGTTTTTTATACCTTTTTTAGTTCAGATATTCGGGGTGCTAAGACAGGAAACCTCCACGTGCGCCCGTGGACTGGAGTTCCCTCTCGGATACGTCCGGGGGGAAGACCAGTTTTTCGGGCCGGTGCACCCTGGGATACGGGCAAAACACTTAGGCACTGTGTGCCTGAGGGGTCTCTTTGCCCGTATGCGAATAGCCTGTCGGGTGGATGCTCCAACGCGTGTCCCTCTGAATAGCAGAGGGCACAGCGGCGGAGCGGGCTTGCGGACGGCGAGTAATGGGTAAGCCCGCCGTCCGACCAAGGACCAAGCCCAGGTCGGTGGCGCGTCGTGTTTCACGGGTCACCGACGGGGCCCCTTACGGGCCAAATGCCTGCTGGGGTCGCGGATTTTTTCTTAATCCAGGTTACCGCGGCCCCGGAACGTAAAGGGCATCCGAAGAAACACGGGTGGATTTTAGTCAGTAAGAGTCTGACAGTCCCTCCCGCCCCACCCAGGGCGGGAGGACTCATTTGATGATTTTGCCACCCTTAAAAAAAAAAAAAAAAAAAAAAAAAAGTTCAGATATTCAACAAAAATCATTCGTATAATCGGCGTCTTTGAAAATCTACAATCCAAGTAAGCAACAAAAACGGATCTATGCGGGCAACATCACGAGATGTCCATTACTATTATATACTAAAACTCAGTTAAGTCAAATTTTCGGTTAAGCCAAACATGAGATAATCGCGGACAAACATACAATCGACTTCGAAAATCTTCAATCCAAGTAAGTAAAAAATTCCCTATCTCAAAAACTACTGAACCGATTTTGATGAAACATGAATGTAAGTATGAATGTGGAATGTGCAAAACGAAAAAGAAGAGGTTTATGGAGTTTTCTGGCGCGATGTATGTATAAAGCAGGCAATTTACTTTGTATACTTAATTTTGTCACTGAAGCAAATCTTCATTTCATAGATTCAAGAGACAGTAGTAACGATATAAGCCGATGCCATGCAGATTCAGGTGCTATGTTATGCTAAAAAGATTTTATATCCAAGTGAAGAATAATGTAAGTAACGACATGACTACTGAGATGAATGTGTAGAATTCAAATGTATCCCCAAACCCTATTTAAAGTAACGGTTTTACTCAGTAGGAGTCTGTCAGACCCCTCCTCCTAGTAGGCGAAAGGAAGTATTAGACGTCCACAGGTAGACAAAAAAGTCACGACAGAAACGTAGTGGACCTTTATCTTTGGTTTAACTCCAAACACCTATAAAAGTAAATTATTAAAAGTTAGCACACCATTAACGTCATAAAGTATTAATAATACTGCTAAAACGGGCCCAATAAAGACACAATGCTTCCCATGGCAGTCGTGGCCGAGCGGTTAAGGCGTCTGACTAGAAATCAGATTCCCTCTGGGAGCGTAGGTTCGAATCCTACCGACTGCGGACACTTTTTGTGAGGTTTGTACTAAAATAGAAAGCAAATAATAATCAAACTTTTTCATCATTCCTGTTTTTTTTTTTTTGCGTGGTAAAATCATCAAATGAGTCCTCCCACCCAGGGCAGGGCAGGAGGGACTGTCAGACTTGTACTGACTAAAATCCACGATGTCCTTCACGAGCCCTTTACGTACCAGGGTCACGGTAATGGATAAGTCCCGTGACCATCATTCCTGTTTTGTGTAAATTAATTGTAAAGTATTTTCATATATTAAAGTTTTCATCGAATTATGGTCTACGAGTATTTGTACGGCTTTTACGTGCCGTAGCTCAAATAACTCAACCTGCTACTATTTAATCAATACCGCAAAATATCACAACAATACGCAGTTTACGTTGAATGATAAAACAGCAGTTTACATCACTACATAGTATAAAACAAAGTCGCTTCCCGGTGTCTGTCTGTCCGTGTGTGTTCTTTTTTTTTAAATCGTAGTTAAATCATCAAATGATTCCTCCCACCCAGGGCAGAGCAGGAGGTACTGTCAGACTCGTACTGACTAAAATCTACGGTGTCCTTCAAAAGGCCTTTCTACATTCTTTTTACGTTCAGGGGTCACGGTAATTCGTAAGTCCCGCGACCCCGGCAGGCTTTAGCTCTCTAGAGAGAACATTTTCTTTCCCGCCATAAAGCGGCCATTTTATAAAACCGATTGACACAAACCATGTGATGTCAAACAAAGGGACTAAATTTGACATAATAGCGGACACTCTCGTGTCAAAGCGAGGGTTTTATTAAAAATAATTCGCATGCCATGAGATCCATGGGTGCCGGTTTCTATTGAATTACTGTTTGCTTTCGTTGCGTAAATATTAAACGTATGTTGTAAATTGATCCATTATCGAGGTAGTTTAATTGAATACTATTTTTTGTTTTACTTCTTTTTTTAATGAAATATGTGTCCTTCTCCACTGTAGGATTTTTTCCTGTGTCGTGTGTGCATTTACAAACATTTAAACTCACATTATATAATAATAGGCAGACTCATAATAACTACTTGTAGAACACACAAATATTTGATCCGTGCGGAAATCGCCATGCAGGACATGTAATTGGCAGTCGATCGCTTGGCCACTGCACGTACCGTGCTATCAAAATAATATAACAAAAGACGGATTGTTGTAAATGTTAATTCGCCACGAAAAAATAATGTGTAAATTAGCCACAGTTTTTCTTTTATTAATTTTGGTAACTGTGAATTCGACCCATTTCTTTTTTCCTCAAGGATAGCAGAACAATTAAATAATAAAATCCAGCACAAAACTACTGAAACCGAAGACACAATGTGGAATCTGAACAGAAAGTACTAGGAGAACAGGATCATGGAGGTGTTGGTACTGTTGGTGCCGAGGTCTTAAGTAAAAATTATGTGAAAGGAGGATATGTGGCAAATTTACAATAACAAAATCTAGCTGTAGCGAATTAACTTTCAATGTATGAGGTTAAAAAAATGAGTTAACTTTGTGGCAACAACAAGCCGAAAAGACGAAGCTGTGCTAGACATCTTAGAGTAGGACAAACAATTACGGCGTAGCTTAGACTGTAACTCTGAAATTATTATGCTTTGAAACTTGACCATTCAGAAAAACTTTACCATTGAATTAATCCTAATAATAAAAATACATTTAATAAACATCATACTAAAGCTTTTACTTCAAATTCTTACTTACGTAATAAATAAACCGCTTACAAAGTACATATGTAAGAAAAGTTGGCCCATTATTTATTCTACGAATATGAAAACCTTACTAAATACGAAAACGAAAGGCTTGTAATAGAACCTGCAACCTTTCGCTACAACCACTGCGCTCAACTTAATCTGCAAACTTCAATCATTTTACTTTTTTAAAGCTCCATGCCCAAGTTATTAAGTTGTTACCGAAGTTGCTAACTTCATTGATTCCAGCGTGACGGCTTGTCAATCAAACTCGAATATTATATCTAACATTTTAAGAAGATCCTTGGCTTTCTAGCCAAAGTTTAAGTTTTAAACTTTTATTAAAGCATCCTACTTTATTGGATTTTGATTAACGAAGAGGTTCGTTAAAATTGATTCTAATTCTAACAAAAATTCTTCAAACTTTCATATGTGCTTGATGATTCATGGAAGAAGGGTCTTTAAAACTGCCAAATATACATTATAATTAACTTTCAAGTCAAACATATTCAAAAACTTATTCAGTTCTAATAAAAAGGCGAAAAAGTTTCGCAGCCGGTAGGATTCGAACCTACGCTCCCACTGGGAATCTGATTTCGAGTCAGACGCCTTAACCACTCGGCCACGACTGCTGATGCAACTTTGTACGAAATAGCCATTCAGATCAATAACTGTAATTTGCATTATGCAGATTTGTGCAGCGATTAATGCTGTTTTTGAGATGGTTGATTATTAAGTTCATTTCAAAGATCTTAAGCTTTTTTTTTTTTTTTTTTTTTTATCGTGGTAAAATCATCAAATGAGTCCTCCCACCCAGGGCAGGGCGGGAGGGACTGTCAGACTTGTACTGACTAAAATCCACGGTGTCCTTCACTAGCCCTTTATGTACCGGGGTTACGGTAATTTACGAGTCCCGCGACCCCGGCAGGCTTTGGCCCTCTACAGGCCCCGTCACTATGCTGACACTCTTTGAGGCGCGCGTGGAACACAACGCGCCGTCGACCCGGGCATGGTCCATGGTCGGACAGCGAGTCGCCCATTACTCGCCGCCCGCATGCCCGCGCCTACGGTGGCCGGAGATCGTCTTGCGACGTCCGACGCCGTGGGCGTCTACCACTGCGGCTGGGGTGGAGGGAGGTCGCTGTTTTCTCCCTCACGCGGCCCGCCTCCTCCTTCGCGAGCATGACTGCTTCGCAGAAGGAGGCGACCGCTTCCCACTCCGTCTCGCCCCGCAGCATGGCCTCGACCAATGCCGGGCGCGAGAGGTCTCCGCCTATCGCCGTCGTGAGGACACGGCGGTGCTCTGCCCAAGCGGGGCAGTCCTGCACCGTATGCTCCACCGTGTCCTCCGGACGATCCTCGCAGTGGTGACACCCAGGCGTTTCTTCCTTCCTTATCAGACACAGGTACCTCCCGAAACTTCCGTGTCCGGTGAGGACCTGCGTCATGCGGTAGGTAAGGACGCCGTGACGCCTATCCAGCCACTCCTCAAAGAGGGGTCTTACCGCCGCGATTGCGGCGTGCCCGAAAGATCTTAAGCTAATGTTTAAATACATTTTTTAACGTACAGCACTAAAGCCTTTTCTTATATTTTATCTCTAAGTAAACCTTTTCCATGAAAAAAAAAGTTGTAAAGGAAGCTTAAAAACTAGGAACTTAAATCCCCAGAAATAAGCCCTCCTAATTTTAAAACAAAGTAAAAACAAATTTCACATTTTTTTTATCTTCAATACGTTCTTTACACATAACTATGATTAATGCATCATCAAGTGTATACAATTATTTTAATTAGCTACTATAAAAGAAAACCCTTATTTAGGTCAACAAGCGTTACTTAATCCGCCAACGAGATATCATTGCAATATATATGCGAGACAGACAGCCAGACGTTCGCGTATTTACTAATAATAAATTCCTGTAAAGGGAAAAGTTTCTGTTTGTTTTAAATAAGTTAGTTAAATTTAAAACGAGGTAAATAGAGAATCAAGGGTGAATTGTTTGTATTAAAGTAATTAAACATTCAATTTTACAAAATTCAATAGAATACTCTTCTTATTTGTACTTAACAAAAATAGATCTTGTCGATAAAAGCGATATTTTCAAGACAATTTTAAGTAAAAATAAGTGAGTGATAAAGTAGCACAAGCGCCAAGTAATTTACACAGCTTTAAAAAGGTACAAGCTTTTAAAAAGTTAAAAATCTAAAACCACTCTCTAATTAAACGATCTTTTCCACTTAATTTCCTTTAAAACTTCTTTTCCTTAGAATAATTCCAGAATTGTAGTCCCAATTCCGAGAGGCTACTTAACACTAAAATGCTAAACCAAACAGTTTCAAAAAGCAACTGGTAAATCCGTGCATTAGCATAGAGATCGATGGGGGGTTAGCTTCTCCCGGACAGTCCGGGGACTCGCTATCCCCACCCTGCCCCGCCGTGGTCCATCCTTTACGAAAATCTAAGTTTCGAAGATAAACTAGTTCCCAAATAGAAACTTCGATTTATTAACCTGTTCTGTTCTGTTTTATAGGAATCATGAATTATTGGATGGTTTTCGATTTTAGAATCGAATATTGAACTCTGTTAACTAGCTGAGGGTGAGTCACCGTTGGTCACGGGACCGTCTCATCAGCTAACCGTGACCCTGGAACGTAAAGGGCGATTGAATGATCACCACGGATTTCAATCAGTAAAAATCTGAAAGTCCCTCCTATCCCGCCCTGGGTGGTAGGATTCATTTGATCATTTTAGCAAGACAAAAATAATTGTCAACAACATGGTGTGTCACCAATGAAATAATAGAAGCGATTAGAACAAGACTGCGTAAAAAGAACTGACAGTATCATAATTGCTGTTTGGGATATAAAAACTGTCTGCTGATAGGTTCATTCTTCGGCGAAATCCCTACTAATTAATTATAATTATTTGCAGAAGCCTGCACATATTTTTGTAAACGGCTATTTTTTGTAATAGGTAGGTGTATTGCAAAAATTAGCCGTAATGTAAGGATAATTTACAGGGCAAATACAACTATGCTGAATTATGAACATCCTTTTTATATTGTAAGCTGGAACCCACTAAATCAACACACTTCATCTTCATTCAGCATTTCCCTTTTCCAGCATAGTTTCACTTCAAATAAACAACAATAACAGGAATTCTCAAGAGCGCCAACTAAATACGTTTTCTTAGTATGCCAGCGCATAATTTTTGCCTAAAACGAGTCGCGACCACGGAGTGGCAACAAATGGAGCACTATGCCAGCACCAGACCAGGAAATATGGCAGTCGCTTCCTATTCCAATGACTTTCAAAAGGTTGGATATGTTTTCGGCATACTTGTCTATCCAAACAAATTTTTACATTTTCAATATCGGTATCGATGATAGAATGTATCCGGAGATAAACTTTCTTCACGATCGAACTGGTTCTGCGAAATTATGTTGCACATCATTTTTATTGATAATAGTGTCTAAACTTTACCTTTGGGAGAAAATTGCAGTCTTCCAAAATTTAGTAGGGATATTTAAACAACATCGATGTCCTTTGGTCTATTATAGCAAAAAACAAATCTGATTGTATTTAGAGTGCAAAATCCCGTTTGATAGTCCCTATTGTTTTCATTTATCCCTTTAGGTAGCGTATATAACAAAAACACTTACCAAGCTCTTCATGAAGTCGTGGCCGTGATTATCATCGACCGAATCTGAAACAATAGGATCTTATTTTAATGAGCACTCCATTCATAGTACTTCGTGGTCCCATCCTACAACAAAACGTTAGTTACCCCTAAATGAACGTTATTGCAGCCATTTGGACAGGGTAGCCCTAATTTAGGGGTATAATTCAAAATTAAAAAGCTGTATAAAAGTGAAGTGCCATTGTTAGGTTCCGCAGGAACTGGATGTAGACTTTTAACCGGACTTTTCTCGTTTTTACCACAAAAAATGATGGTAGACTAATTTTCCAACATTCATGTTATGTATTTAGTATTTAACGATCAGTTTAAGTTATCGTTTACAAAACCAAAAACAAAAATCTTATCACACTTCTTTCAATAAACCATTCAAACCCAGGACGTCCCACTTCTTTGCGTGGCCGTATGTAGCAACATAATAAATAAAAAATTCATAGGATAAATGAAAGCAACACAATACAGTTCCGCACAATACATTACACAAACCGATTTCCAAACAAGTCTACCGAACACCAAAAACAGGGAATATTTTTATAATAAAAGAGATTCCTAAGCCTTCCGAAACGCTGTTATCTCACATTTCATCGCGTTCTTTATCTGCGAGCCGTGACGTCGCCTCGCTTATTACCGGCCCGATCGTACTCCCCTGTAAATTCCCTAATATTCGCAAATTGGACTAAAATATTCTGCAAAAGATATATGAAGTTGGAGTATTAAAAAGGATTTAGGTATTATGATAAAGAGTGAATGGTGCTGTAGCATATACATTCAGTTTCAGAGCTGATTTTTATTCTCAATAACATTAAGTATTTAATATTTTTATGTACCTACTAGCTTCCGCCCGCGACTCCGTCCGCGCGGATGTTGGTCTTCGCGTGGATGATTTATTTCCCCATTTTGAGTAACTCTGACAATGACATCTTATAAATATTACGGCGCTGAATCCACTGCGGGTAATGCAACGTATGTTCGCGGTTCTACAGAACAACGTCTATGAATAAAACTGAAAAATAAGATGTTTTTCTACGTATTTTTCCAGGATAAAAAGTATCCTATGTTATGCCCAGGATAATAAGGAATAATTATACCAAGTTTCATCGAAATCGAACCGTTAGTTTTCACGTGATGCCTGCACAAACAGACAGACAGACAGACAGACAAATTTTTTTTAATCATATATTTGGGTTTGGTATCGATTCAGCAACACCCCCCGCTATTTATTTTTTCAATATTTTCAATCAGAATTGACCCTTCTACAGATTTATTATATGTATAGATTATAGTTATAAGTTTATGTTTAACTGGGTGTTCAGACCTGTGATCCTGTATTGGCCGAAGACTATCGGCAAGGTGCCAGCTTCTGATTCCTATTGATAAATTACTATTCCGTGTGTATGTAATAGTATAGTATGTGTATAACTACAAAGTTTATTTCAGGACGTAAACTACACGGTACCTCTCAAAGCAAAAACATTATTTTCAGACCTACATACCTCCGCCTTTATACATCAACAGAACCAACGTATTAAAGCATTAAATTGCACCAACCGCTCCACTAGCTCGCCGAAATCACAAATTAACCGTACACGTTTACAATTAGTTGCGCGAACATCGCTGCGATCACGTGCGATCGCGTGCGGCTCGCGGTGATATCGCGCGATCTGTGCTATTACACGGGCGCCTTCCGACGATCCTTACAGCTCACTCACCAACTCATATATTAGGTGTTATCGTTGTGTGTTGTACACAACTAATAGAAATAGCTTGAAGATATCTAACAACAAAATTATATTATGTTGTATGAAACGATTTCTTGCATTCTGAGCAGATAAGTAGTCGCTATTTTCGAGTCAATAATCTAATCATTTAACACATTAATGGGAAATACCGTTAATTATCGCATTAATGGATGTTTATACGTACATTTACATTATCCTGAAAATCAACGGGAAATACCGTTAGCATTACCCGGCTACAAAGGGATCACACTAAATAACGTTCCTTCTTGGTAATACATTTCATCACTGTAAGCTAAATAGTCACAATAATCTTGTTTTGGGTACGTTTCCTAGTATTGCCTTTTAATTTACAAACATTGAACGAGGAAAATATAAATTAGGAAGAGTTTTGAATGGCCGGAGGCGTTCGGCCAAGTCTTTAGCAAAGGCCTCTCCCACGCATTGAATGAATGAAAGACAGATCGAATTGGCCTTAACTTTTAAGGGCTATTAATGAAAAGAGAGGTACTGTTGTGTTTAAAAGGCAAACCATGGCACAAATACTTTAATTAAATTGACTGTTCCAATTTGAATAGAAGTACATAATTCTTATTAGCCTTCCTAAATAGGTATTTTAAACAAGCAGTCTACATAACAGAAGATTGTTTTTAGATGAATATTAGGTTATATTCAAGAAATTAATAACTATTAGTGTTCTCTTATAAAACTCTTTTAACGTATCTTATTGATCAGTCGATAAAAGAAAACAATACAAAACAAACAACACAATGTCGTAGAATCATGTTTAACCTACAAACATTTTTGCGTTGGCAGCTCGACGTCGCATCTAAACGCGAATCAACATAAATCCCTACATTATGATTCTGAAATCCGAAGTCGTGAGCACGGGGCCTCACGAGACGGTGCGGACTCATCCAGACTCGTGCGGACCGATGCGGACGCTTAGCATTTGTATGGCAAGCAGTTTGCCACCGAATCCGGAACATTCGCCGCCCGACCGCCGCCGCGTACGGACGTCTCCTCGTGTGTGCTCCGTGCCAGTGCTGTGTTCTCCGCTGCGATTTCGTCGTGTCCTGCTGCGACGTGTCAAGAGTGTAGTCAAGACTACTCGAGTAAAAATTGTCCTTTTCAGGACAATTCTTACTCATCTTATTTCCCTTACGTCCCGCGTGTGTTTTTGCCCCTTCAGGGAAAATCCACAGTTTCGTGGTTCTTGGTGGAAACCTTACGGTGTCAACGAAGCCAAGAGGGTGGTGCCCCAATCCATCCCGCCGAACCCCTTCAGGGCGAGGTTAATTTATTGGAGTCGGGAGCTAGGACCTTGGCCTTGGGGGGACTCCTAGTCAAGCCTAGTCTCTGGTTTCGTTCACAGCTACACACCTGGTGTCGGTTGGGTGTGTCTACCCCTTCGCACCAGACCCAAATAGGGCCCTGTTGCACATTAAGATTGGCAACAGGTTTACAAGCTTAGGGCACACCTTAGGTACTCACCTCCCTGCCATACACAAACCCTCGGCAGGGAGGCTACTCACCCCCGGGCCCACCCACCCGGGGAGTTAGGTTGATAGGGTTAGGTATTACTCCCTGAGAGCTTCACTCTCATGTCGGCCGCTTTAAGCTGACCTCAATAATGGAGGAACTACAAGACCTCCTCTTCAATTTCCTGTCCCTCATCGTCAACGACCCGGCGTTAGACGGTAAATACAAAGACGGTTTTGCTGTTTTACAGCAAAAACGTAATAACTTACGTAGCAGTCCCCTCTCTCCCCCGCTCGCCTCTAATGGCATTCCAACAAAATCGGCTCCTTTGTCTGTAAAGACAAAGGAAGCCGCCGACCGCGTCCCAGAAAAAGCCGCCATCAAAGCGGCTCCCGCCCTCAACCCCGCCGTCCCTAATCCACCCATTGTTCCTCAAACAATGGGTTCCCAGAAATCGGTTCCCGTCCCCAAGCCCAAGCCCATTGTTCCTCAAACAATGGGCTCTACGAAAGTGCACTCTGCACCTGCACCCGAAGAAATGGACACATCTGTGCCCATTTCAGATCCCGAGCACTCTAGTGACTCAGCATCCTCCTCAGATGAGGATTTCCAAGTGGTGATAGGTAAACGCAAACAGGGGAAACATTCCCAAGCCAGTAAGGCTAAGAAACCCCTCGCGGCCCCACCTACCCCCTCTCCTCCGACCTCTCGTCCAATTTCCCCCACCCCTTCAGCGGCCCCCGCCAGCCGCCCCTCCAGCCCTATGGCAATCCCTCCCGCGGCTTCTACTAAGAAGCCTAGGCCCCCACCCCCGATTTTCATCCAAGAAAAGTCCAAATGGACTGAGATTTCAAAACTGTGTGCGGATCGAAAGATCCAGTACACCAAGGCTACAAATACCCAGCAGGGTATCAAAGTCATACTCCCTACGTCTTCGGACTACAGGGAACTCTCCCGTCTTCTTCGTGGAAGGAACGTAGCCTTCCACACGTACTCCCTCCCTGAGGAGAAGCCCACCCGTGTGGTGATAAGGCGGATCCCCAAAGAGATTTCTACCCAGGACGTCCTAGACGACCTCCTTGCCCAAAACGTCCCCACCTCTGCCGTCCACCGCCTTCACAAGGCGAGGGGTGGCGATCTCTACGACATGGTGTTGGTAATTTGCGACCCTGTCGAGTCCGGTCCCCATCCCATTTTCAAAATTAAGTCCGTGTGCTCCCTGACGGGCATTTCAATTGAAAAGCCCTACAAAGCGCACACAGTAGGACAGTGTCACCGCTGTCAACTATACGGCCACAGTCAGGCCCATTGCTATGCACCACCCAGGTGCGTCAAATGTCTAGGCGGCCACAGCACGGCTGATTGTCCCCGTCCTAAAGATAAGTCCCAGTGTACCGAACCTCCTAGCTGCGTTTTATGCGGCCAAGTAGGACACCCGGCTAACTACCGCGGTTGCCCCAAAGCCCCCAAATCCGCTTCTCCCAAACTGGCAAAGCGCGCTGCCGCCCGCCAACAGAGGGAATCCCCATCTGTGAAGATTCCTTCCTCACAGATTCCCGAGAGGCTTAGCCCTCAGCGACCCTCTCCTTGGAACTCACTGAACCATCAAAAGGCCTTCCCAGCCTTAGGCTCAGCGTCCCCGAAATCCACCCCGGGGCTACTCGAAGCCCCCACTCCCAAACCCGCGGCTCCCGTGACTGCCCCTGCACCTTCGCGTAAGGTCGCTCCGGGAGCCCCGCCAACTATCCCTCCCCCAGTACCCTCCGGCTCCGTGGCCGACGTAGATCCCGATGACATGTATGTCATAATCAATGCCTTTAAAACGGTCCGCAACCACCAAGAGTTTTTGAGATCTAAGGCTAGTCAATTGGCAGCCCAACTCAGGGCTTCCAATGGCAGTCCTGAGGAATACTCAAAAATCTTTAAAGCCCACCCCGGAGTGGGTGACGCCCTCTTAGCCCTCCACCTTGTTTAGTTAGTCCAATGGCTACTAAAAATAAGAATGTCCTTAAACCACGATCCCTTAAATTAGGCTTTTTCAATGCCAACGGCATTAGAGGTCAGCGTGATGAAATCGCTACCTTCCTCCGCGACAACCAGATAGACATCCTTCTCGTTCAGGAGACTTTCCTAAAACCTCACCACCGTGACCCTAAAATTGCCAACTATCAATTAGTTCGCAACGACAGGTCACGCTGTCACAAGGGCGGTACGCTCATATACTTCAAAAGGACCCTGCATTGCATCCCTCTAATCCCTCCTCCCCTCGAGTCTCTTCTCGAGGTTTCAGTCTGTCGGTTAGGCATGACCGGCCACCAACCGATCACCATCATATCCGCCTATCTTCCCCCTGCCCTCGGCGCAGAGGATCACAATTTACTCACCAAAGACCTTACAGCCCTCTTCGGCCTGAGCGACTCCGTCATCATGGCGGGCGACCTCAACGCCAAACATCCCGCTTGGAATAGCACTACTACCACCCCTAGAGGGAAGGTAGTGTTCAATCTAAGCGCCTCACTAAACTTTGACCCCATCGCTCCTCTTGAGCACACCCACTATCCCGGTGATCCCAACCACCGTCCCGACGTGCTTGACATAGCGCTTCTCAAGAATGTCAACCTCAAGTTGCATTCTATTGAGACGCTACACGAGCTAGACTCTGACCACCGTCCAGTGCTCCTGCACTTAGTCCCTCGCTCGGGTCCCTCCGACCCCAGCCAGCCTCCTCCAACCAAAGTGATAACTGACTGGAAGAAAGTAAGCGATAAGCTGAAATCAACCTCGTCACCTCACTTGGATTCTATCCCCGACCACATAGTCTCCGTCGCGGACACGACGGCCGCGATCAACTCGTTTACAGAACACGTGCAATCCGTACTGACGGATTGCTCACGAGAAGTCCCAGAGATGAACGATCATCGCTGGAAACTTCCCGATGACGTACGTGAACTGATAACCGAGAAGAACGCTGCCATCCGTGCCTACAGCAACTTTCCATGCGACTCGAACAAGGCTCACATGCGCAATTTACAGCGTGCTGTAAAGAAACGCATCGCTGAGCTTCGCTCGAACCGCTGGAATGAGATGCTGAGCGATCTCGAGCCCACCCATTTAGCCTTCTGGCAGCTGCAACGAAAGTTGCGTGCCACCGAAGAGGCCACTATGCCTCCCCTCAACCGTCCCGATAAGAGCGTCGCCTTTGACGACTCTGAGAAAGCCGAATGCCTGGCCGACAGTCTGGAATCCCAGTGCTCTCCCAGCACCCAACCGGTAGACAAAAGTCACCTCCTCAAGGTCGACTCTGAAGTCCAACGTAGGACCTCCCTCCCTCCCGTAGAAGACCCTGATGATCCTCTGCCTCCAGTCACTCCAGACGAAGTGCAGGACATCATAAAACGTCTCCGACCCCGGAAAGCTCCCGGGTCGGACGGTATCAATAATAAGGTATTTAAAATCCTCCCCGCCCAGCTCGTTATGTTAATGACCGCCATCTTCAATGGCGCTCTGACCAACAACATCTTTCCCCAGGCATGGAAAGAGGCCACTGTTATCGGTATCCCTAAGCCAGGCAAGCCCAAGTCTGAGCCCACGAGTTACCGTCCCATCAGTCTCCTGAACGTTCTCGGCAAAATCTACGAGAGACTTATTTATAAGCGACTCAGAGATTTTGCCGATGCCAAGTGCCTCATTCCTCACGAGCAATACGGCTTCAGGACCGGTCACTCGTGCATCCATCAAGTCCACCGTATAGTCGAGCACATTAGCGCTGGGTTCCAACGCGGTGCAATGACTGGCGGTCTATTCTTCGACATAGCGAAGGCCTTCGACAAGGTCTGGCACAATGGCTTATTATATAAGCTCTACCAAATGGGTGTGCCAGACCGTCTCGTGCTCATCTTACGAGACTTTTTGTCTGATCGCACATTCCGCTATCGCATCGGGAATGCCCTCTCCTCCCCTCACCCTATCCGAGCCGGTGTCCCTCAAGGCTCAGTCCTCTCGCCCCTCCTATTCACGCTGTTCACTAGCGATATTCCCAAGAGCAAAAAGGCTCAGTTAGCTCTCTTCGCGGACGACACGGCCATATATTACACTGGTCAAAGTCCAACCGCTATAGCCCAAACCCTCCAATCCGCAGCCAACGCCCTCGGCGACTGGTTTAGGAAATGGAGAATTGAGGTTAACCCTGATAAAAGTCAGGCGGTCCTCTTTAGGTCGCCGCTCAAAAGACTTCCCCTCCGCCCCCTCAGTCCGATAACCATGTACGGTAAGCCTATCCCTTGGGAGAAGCAAGCCAAGTACTTAGGCGTTATCCTCGACAGTAATCTGTCCTTCCGCGCCCACATAAAAGCAGCCCGTAATCGGGCTGCCTTTGCCGTAAGCAGGCTCCACTTCATGATTACAGCGAGAAGCAAATTATCGCTTAAATGCAAAATTCGCCTCTATACCGCTGTAATCCGCCCCATCATGACATATGCCGGTGTCATATTCGCGCACTCCAATCCCCGCCACCTTTATAAAATGCAGGTCCTTCAAAACCGTTATCTTAGGAAAGTCACGGGAGCCCCGTTCTATGTCCGCAACGATAGCCTCCACCTCGACCTTAAAATCCCCACCATTCTCCAATTCATGAAACGCCTTTCCAAGCGTTTCTTTGACTCTGCCATCAGGCACCCCAATCCCCTAGTCGCAGCGGCCGCTCGATACGAACCGTCTCGTATCAGCAAAATTCGCCGACCAAGGCATACTCTTGTCACCCCCGACGACCCCATCACTCTCCTCCAGGAGAGCAGTAGGGAAACCAGTACACTTCGCAAACACAAAAACAGATCGATCCCGTCATTCCGTCCTCGCCGCCGAGGACGACCGTCGCGACGTCCGAATCATTGCCCTCCCCGTCCCTCACAAGAGCCAGCCCGCGATGCTGAGCCGTAGAGTTAAAAATCAGTCCCTAAATAATGAATCATTGTGATCCAGCCTGTCCCTTGCTGTCCTCTCTCAGTGACGCCCTAAGCCGAGGTCCGAACCCCACAGGGGGTGCCCTTAGCGTGCGGTCACTTAGTTTGTAGTTTTTATTTAGTTTGTAAGCTCTGGCTGGAGGCCTTAAAGTAATTTAAGGCATCTCTACAGAAAAGTCCGGTTAAGCAGCTCACAACCTCTTCTAGGTTGACCTGCGAGATGCCATACACAAAAAAAAAAAAAAAAAAAAAAAAAAAAAAGCCACCGAATCCCGGCGCTAACAAACGACGGCTACGGCGATAGGCTGCGAGAGTGTGCGACCCGCACCCCGACCTCTGATCCGCCGGCAAATATTCGATTTGGACAAAGTGTTTTCTATGAGACTTTATTTGATGTGCTGTTGATTTACATTTTTTTTACAAATCGGTAAAGGGTGGAAGTTCAGAAAACAGTTCTTTTTGCAGTTGAAATCCTAACTGGGCTCCATTTTGGAACTGTTATCGTTGCCGGAACTACTAGGAAAGTACACAATTACGGAGGCAACACGTATATCCAATAATGGATCTCCTAATATTCTGGGATCAAATGCACTAAACAACAATCAAAGCACTTTATATCTAAAACTAGTGAACTAAACTATTAAATTTTCCTACCAAAGCGAGTTTCACAAAACAATTAAGTTTTCACACAGACCGATGATTGTCACTACCTATCATAATTAATTATTTGTTATGCTTTCACGCCTAAATCACTGAACCGAATTTGATGAAATTAGTCATTGACACAGATGAAAGTCTAGAGGCAGTTACAGGCTAAAGTTTTGCTCAAAATTTGAAGAAAAAGGGGTGAGCGAACTTGCAAGCTTTATTAAGTACAAAGTCGCACTGGGTTGCATCGAACGCGTTGCAACATAGGTGCCTGGAGGTGCCCGTCTGCATAATGAGAGGTAACGAGAGGCATTGTGGCCGACACCTATCATTCATTCATGACACACCTGCAAGTAAAAGCCGCTTGGTTCTGAGCAAGTTAAGTTTTAATTTTAAATAAACTTAGTATCAACTTAGTTTACGCGTCAAAAACATCAAGTACACAAAAACTGTGTACGTGTGGTGTGTTATACAAAAACTGACGTGCATTACAGAATTATGATCATAAGAAGCAAAACTTCAATAAATATTTTTTTCATTCTCAATATATATGGATTTCAATATTGCAAGTTCACAAACAAACAAAAAAAAAAGGCCCCAATAAACTTGGTTTCAATCGACACACCGATTTAAATTGACGGGAAATGTCAAATGAAATAAAACTGAAAAGATACGGCACATCGGAGTATCTAGTAAAAATACGACCAACAACATTAACTTAGACTGTCGTAGCGGGGTAAAAATGTCCTCAGTGGTTACTAATATTAACACTAGAATTATGAAACTCTGCTAGTTTTATGAAGGTTGTGAAATACACTGCATGTTTAACCTAATCGTAATGCGATAAGACTCAATTTTCGAGAAAGTGAATGGAAAAAATCCTACTTAACCACTAGCTTTTACTTTTTGAAACAGGTTTGGTTTAAAAAAAAATAAAGGAATGAGAAATTCAGCTTCGAGGTTTGTGGTTGCGATGGCCTAATTACTTAATAAAACTTATCCAGAAGACGCAGGTTCGAGCCCCGCTCACAACTTAATTTTTCGTTCCTCAAAAATATCTTTGCGAAGACGCATTGCAGGCGTTATTGCGAATTAAAATAAGCAGTCCCAAAGGTTACATCTATTTTTATACCAAAATTCATCAAAATCGATTAAGCGATTTACGCGTTAAAGCGTGAGAAACAAAACACTTTATAATTTATAAATCGATATTTATAACATTAGGATTTAGGAACTATAGAGCTAAGTTTCATCTCACAGTTTCTATCGTCCAATCTTTGACCTAATTCCCTAGAACATGCATGAACATTTGAACAAACATGTAAGACAAATTCATATTCTCTTTCATATGCAGAATGAGGTCAGTCGAGCTACGTTTACGTCAGGAGAAATATACAAAATGGTATAGAAATCACTTTATTTTTTTTTAAACATTGTCCCACACTGTGAATGTCACCTATATCGTGAGTGCGTTACAAACATAGAAACTCACATACACTAACACCCAGACCCGGAACCACTACTTGTAATAAGTCATACAAATAGTTGTTCCATGCGGGGATCGAAACCACGACACGCAGCGCGTGTCGTCAATTAATTTATGATTGGTAACCGATTACTGGGACTATTTCTATTTGTTTTTGGAAGTGGTTATTAAGTATCGTCTGGGGGATTCATTTGTATTGATCGTTATGTATTGAATTTGATAGTAATAAAATGGAATATAGGTCAAATCATAGATGAAATCGAATTTACTGAAGAAAATACGCATTGTTGTTGTTCAATAATAAGATTAAGATTTGTTTCAACAGCTCAATTTTACTAACACTATGCTTCTTCATATAAAAACGAACTTCGTCAGGATCGCCAGAAGAACTTAAGTCTGCTATTCAAATAGAAATACTAAAAAGGTAACGTTCGTTGAATCTCGCCTACTTCTTAAACCCTTAACAGAATATCTATGCCTGCATCTAAGTTCTAGTATGAATCATGTCTCACAAGCGATACGCATCACTCCGTAACTCAAACAAGCGCGCCTAGCGTGCGCATCGCAATCAGTCGCAAGTAATCGTCCGATCGCGGCCGGTATCGCTCGATCTCGCGCGGTATCGTCCGATCTCGCACGGTCGCGAACTGCTAATTATCGCAATAGATGCTCACCTTCGATTAGCGGGGGTGTCGAAACGCCTACTCGTGAGTTTAGCTATAAAACGATCAGTATCGGAGATATTAAATGTCTTGCAAACAGATGTTATCTGTTTGTGTCATACTTCGCACTACTC
This sequence comes from Agrotis puta, assembly GCA_943136025.2. NCBI lineage: Eukaryota > Metazoa > Arthropoda > Insecta > Lepidoptera > Noctuidae > Agrotis > Agrotis puta. The sequence goes on from OW964170.2 coordinate 718,633, forward strand.
TTCGAGGTGTTTAGTTGTTATTTGTGTAGGCACCACTCAAGATCAGTATGTCTAGAACAGGTTAAAGGCAATTGTATCATTATTACTAGTTAAACAATGATAAGTATTGATAGTATCAGCTCTAGAACTTTATAAAACTATCCTAAATGCATTCAGTTTGTTTTTTTTGGAATCTACCTTAATACGAGTATCCGTACGTGCCACTGATCATCCATCATCATCAACCTCATACACAGTCTGACCTCACTCACTGTAGGGCATCTTTGCTTGTGGCCAGCTCCACTGGCGCGCTATAGGATTGGCACAAGAAAATTCCAATCCCATACCGGTACCCCAACAATAGCAACAATGTCATCAGCCCAGTTCCATTTGTTTTGACAGGCCTGTTGGTCTAGTGGTTAGTGACCCTGACTGCTATGCCGGAGATCATGGGTTCGATTCCCACCCAGGACAAATGTTTGTGTGATGAGCACGATCATTTGTTCTGTGTCTGGGTGTTATTTATCTATAATATGTATATATTTAGAAATATATAAGTATGTTTATCAGTGGTCTAGTACCCTTAACACAAGCTCAGCTTAGCTTGGGACTAGATGGCGTTGTGTAATAGTTGTGGAATATTTATTTATTTATTTCGCCGAAATTCTCATTATAGCATTTTTATTCAAGGAAACAAAACTCTTAATTAAAACAAAACACTTCCCACACAAATATTTCCACTGTATTTCCCGTAATCGACACCTCTTTACAAAGGAATACCTATTTCGGTAGACAAGAGTTGTTTATGGTTAATCCTGCGCTTCTCGGAACACAGCATCCCTTTTATTATCCGTTCATTTTCAAACCCATTATACTTGCCTCCGATCAAGTTTTCAGCATCCCACGATCTACTTCCACGTATCTCATCTTTGTTACTGACCTCGTAACCTAGCAGAGGCGGGACTAAGGTAGCTGGCTCCGAAGCCCGGCTTTAGATTCAGTAGGTTTGGAAGCCGAGCTGTTTATTTCGCAAGCCGCGGCGTCAACGCGTTTTGTATGGTAATCAGCTCACTCGTGATGTGGAACATTGTGGCTGGATGTACAATTGGATAAACGATCCTTTTGGTACTGGAGAGATCTACGTTGCATTGGAAGTCCGATTCTGAAGTGGTTCTAAAAATTTTGTAAAATATATCATCCTAGCCTGTTTTCTCAACCATGCTGGGGTCAGCTTACAAATTGAAAAAATTATTTGAATCGTTTATAATTTACTTTAACTTCAGTCACTTGTAATTCACAAAATCTTCAAAATAAAGATCACCATCTTCGTAATTGACTTGTCCCTAAAGTCAAACGATTTTTTCCAATTTAAGCCATTTATAGGTACTTTTGAAAGTCAAGTTTTAAAACAACTGAAACGACATTGATTCTACTAGCAATTTGCAAGAGTAGTTGGACAATATTTATGCCAAGATTTTACAACAGAAGCAATAAAAAAGACATTATTTATTTTAAGGACTTTCAACTTTCACATTTATATAACTGCGGAGCTTCAGTCTGTTCAATGCACTGTAAACCTTTTAATGGTATATATTCCTAGTACCTACTCGATAATAGCTGTTTTAGACAAAGAGAAAGCAGTTGTCATTTTAATAGCGCCCTCAAGGCACAGACAATTTTAACTATAAAAGAATACATTTACCAAGACTGCTGTTTTACAACATTGGTCCATTCGGGCTCTTGACCTTTTAAATATGTATTTTAAACTCAGTTGTGTAAAATAATGTTCTCACATTGAACGCAAACCCATACTGCTGTTCAGCATGAACTTTATTACGATTCTCAGTTAGCACAAAGTGAGTAAATAATTACGTAATAACAGCACAGACTGGTTTTGTTAATGAGTTACCCCATGTTACATTAACAGTAACTAATAAGCAAGCATAAAACATATATCCAATTCCAAGTGCAAAACACTCAAAATTCGAAACATAAAACATGTTGGAAGAAAACGTGAAAAAACCGTGGTCTACTCTTAGCTCCGGAAATTCATTTTGTTTATGAATATTATAAATTCGTGTCGCGTTGTCCGCGCACCGCAGCACGCGCCGACCGGCGGGCGGTCACCCACCACGGTCAGGTGATCGCGGCGAGGCGAGGGACCCTTCACACCTACATTTTACTTTATATTAAACATTCTTGGAGTCCTGGAATAGAATTTTCAAATGTTGGCTGTTTATAAGGCGGAATATAGTTAAAAAGCCAATGCAGTTTTATAATGCTAGCATTTTTCTGTTTTATTCGTTTTTGCGGTTGACAAGACATATTCAACGTTTCCGTGAATTATTCAGTCCATCAAATAATGCTTTCAGAACACAATCGAACCGGGAAGGCTTTCAAAGCCGTGAAATCGTCCAAAAATAACAAAAAGTTTGTTATTCAAGCCCCCATTCCGTAACCAATGCATAAAAACCGATTTGACGCGATGTTTGCACGACCATAAACGTATCAGTTACAAAAAGGAACAGCGGAATTATTCCGGTAAGTCGAAAAGTACAATACATACAAACAACGAAAGAGGCGAGGGGTGCTAACGCAAAAAGGCGGTTTGATTTCAACTTGATAACGATAGGCGGGGCTGAGGCTTCTACACCGATGAGCTTTTAACAAAGCACGAAAAAACTCCACTCTATCCATTGCTTGCTTTATTTGACTTGACAATTACCACATCGAACTAAACAGGCAATGTAGGTTGTTCAATTGAACTGTTTTCATTCATAAAGTGTTTCATGGTGCTAGTTTCCCCGGAAAGCTAAAGGTAAACAGCAATGGTGTTGATTAATCATTGTGAAATAGTATCGCTCTCACAGATAGCGATGCTACACAGATTTTTATGTTGAAATGTTAATTTATGTCAGCATGTTACCTGGCGAACGCGTGCTTATTGGTACGACTTTCATTTTGTTGTTGTGTAATTGTTTTCGTGTTGGCTTTTATCGGGGTGAACGACCTTCGTTTTATGTGAAAGGAAATGGGAGAATGTGATTTAGGAACTGTATTAGGTAAATTATGTTGACAATTATGTCGCAGGAAGGAATTCAGTTTCGACATACGTGGGAATCGTGAAATTACACAATTACAATTGCACAGAGAGAAAGAAGTAAATTCAAAGAAAATAATATTGTAGATAGCAAAGTTTAGATGTTATAACAGATGGATGTTTGTTTGTTAGTAACTCAATCACGTCAGAACGGCTGAACGAATTTAAGTGTCAGATATAGTTTATAGTTTAGAATAACTAATAAGATTTTCTTTTTATTCCAGTTTTGCGTTCCTGTTGAACATTTTTTGGGAAACCCACGAAACGGCTGATGACAGCTAGTTTGAAAATATATAACATAGATGTTTTTTACTTTACTAATTAAAGTGGCGTTATTACTCAATACTCAATATATGTATTGCTTCCACAAGTGTACTTAGATGGTAGGTTTTACAAAGTTATGATTACTGTGGACCCTGTCGGGCACTGCAAAAGTAGGAGAGAGGAAGAGGGATGTAACCATAAAGTTACCACCTGCCTATGGGAAAAAAAACGATTGGTTGCACTCTGGGAGTGGCGGCAGAAGTGAAAACTTGAATAGTAATAAACACACACGAACATTCGCGCAAGCGCCCTGCGCCGTCTTACGAATTTTCGATCAGGTCACGTGTCCTGACGCGAGTTGAACATTTTTTACCCATTCCAAAAAAAGTGCACAACGCCGCTAAAGAAGTTTTCACTTCAAAAAAGGCATGGGATCATCACATTTATTCGGTGATCTATGACGCGACTAAGGCTTCATAAGGTCATATGTAAGTACTTTGCAAAAGGTTGGAAATTAATCTTCCTGAACATCAAGTCACTGACCTCACTGAAAGAGCCGTTATTGCTGAACGAATAGAAGTTAGGCATTACTAAGTTACAGTAAGTTCAAAAATCAAAGTTTCAAAGCGAAGTGGCCTGAACTGAACCGGATATGAGCGCAGCCGACCACCGGATGTGGAACTTTCTGTAGTTAGGTATCGTCGCCTGCTGCTAAGTAACGGATGTGACCGTGTATCAAAAGGTGGGGTGGCATTACATCCTTGGAGATATTATTAAGAGTTTTGTTATTCTCGTGGCTAACAAACGCCACCTTGAAAATTACAAAATTAAATTGAAGTAAGAGAACGACGAAGTTGCTTTAATAGTATCAGAAAATTGATCATTTCAAAGAACAGCGTAAAAAGAACAACTGAAAATTACTGTTCAGTTGTTCCAAAACAAAAATGCACACCAGTACCCAAACAAATTAAAATTTAAATCATAGTAAAAACCAGTCCCCGATGTAACTCATCTCGTTGACAATTTAAAGGGTACCCAGTTAATTACAAAAGGGCGTACACAAGCTCTTCATTTCCTCTTAAACTCGGCCATTGAGAGGTATTCCGTCAGCACACTTTATTATTTCTGCCTAGTAAATTAAAACCTTTGACCCGCGCCCCCCACCCCGCTCCCCGCACTTTCAGACTACTCGCAAAGACCACAGACTAAAATATTTACACTCTGCCAGTAATTAATACTCTGTGGTGTAATATGAAATGGCAGACTAATTAGAGTCGAATTTATGATCGTGAATTCACTTTTTATTCTAGTTGTGAAGGATATTTTTCTAGTTATTTCTTTAATTTTGTTGCTCATTAATCTTTTTGTATTATAACGAGAAACAAGTAGGTAGGCACTTTTAATTAGCACTGCCCGCGTTTAGTTCTTTATTTTGTTTCTAGAAAATTCTACAAATAGTATGAGGCAGAGGGTATATTAATATATAGGTAGGTATATAATATCACCTTGTTACTAAGCCACTGTGTACAAACACCTCTACTCAAACTAACCGAAAAAGTATAACTTAGGTTTAAAATTATGACTATATTTCGTGTAGGATGTACCTATAGCTACTAGCTATTGCTCGCAGCACCGCTCTCGTGAAATTCAGTGGTTAATGATTGTACTACCGGAACACTAAACAGCTTAACTAGTAATACACGCGTCTCTGGCCGTATGTTGAACATAGCTTGAGCAAAACTCTGAGCAAGTCCAACACAAAGTGACGCCACTCGGGGCTCCGGGCAACACCGGAGTTTAGCGGTGCATTACGATGTTCTGCGACTTGTGACAGCCTCTGACGACCACCTTACAAACTTACTATTTGTATACAACTTACTAGTATTATAATATACAAGGTATAAAATATGGATCGGTGCCTCGTTGAGTCATTGCAGGCGCGACTAACGTCGATCCATGTTGGACAAAGTACGAGTATTATTGCGTGTTTCTTTCATAATTAATTCCTCAGTAAAAGTCTCAATTTCTCCCCGGTTGATTTCAATATAGACGCCTGCGCCTCTAAAGTGATTTCGGACTTAAAAATAACTAGCAGCATAATTGTTGGTGTGCTATTAATACACCGTCGTCTAAACCACTATCGCGAAACGCAAACGATTTCCGGCCATCGTAGACGGGCTTGTGGACGGCGAGTGATGGGTAGCTCGCCGACAGATCAAGAACCACCATCGAGTTTACACCGTGTCGTGTTAAACCAATTAAACCACATAAAACTACTACTGCATCAAAATGTCATCTGCCTTCATCAAGCCATCAACATTTTTGTTTAATCTGTAATGTTTGGCTTACTGATCAGCCAGAAATCCTATTAATAATGTAATCACCTGTTCACAATACAAAAACATACAACAACCGCGTGTGCATTCATTATAAGCACTGTCCACATTTATGTACACTGCGGTGTGCGCTCACTGAGAGAGTCTCACAGATAAACGGACAAATCAGCCGATATCGATGGGCACGTACGAGACGAATCTACAAGCTAAGACTAAACCCAATTACAAGTACGAAACAAGACAAACAACAATCAGTAATGAATGCAATCAGAACACCTTGTAACATGGGCTCCACAGCCCCACTTAGCACAACTTGCATCTCACCGCAAATCGTATCAAATTGTATCAATTGACCGGCCCTCGCGCCGCCCGCTTTCTTGGCAATTAAAGTTGCGCGGAGACAGAACGCAGAGGGGGCGGGGTAGCGGGCCAGGGGCGTCCGACTCGCCGCAAACTTGGCCGGAGTTACCCGAAAGTTGTCCAGCTTTATCCGCCGTTACCCCGTACGAACTTACCCGCCTAACTATCCGATCGACTCTCACAAGCTTTACGAGTAATTTGTTTAACAAAAGCCGGACGCTTAGATTTACGACTTGCTAGGCTTTAGGAAAACAGTTATAAGGAGTTAAAGTTAGTTCACAAATGATACTACAGTTCGGGATTAACCTTTGCTATGTTTAACTTATTCATCATCATTAACCGCAACAGCGTCGTATTTCTAAACGCTCAAATAATTATTTGCTAGAATGAAAAGTAAAATCTTCTTCTTCTTATCGTATGGTTGATGAACAACCTGGTGTCAGAGTTTAAACCACATGACATGGCTTCACACACCGATGATAAATCTCTCAGGTGTGCTGGTTTCCTCACGATGTTTTCCTTCACCGTTTTTAGCAAGTGATAATTAATTTATAATTCGCACATGAATTCTAAAAGACATTGGTGCGTGCCGGGGTTCGAACCTGCAACCTTTGACTTGGCAGTCCAACGGTCGTACCACTCGGCTATCACTGCTTTTTAAAAGAGAAATAAAAACCGGCCAAGAGCGTGTCAGGCCACGCTCAGTGTAGGGTTCCGTAGTTTCCCGTCCGTTACAATAAGTGTTAACAAATAGCCTTTTTTTAAACTTAAATAATTGATTATACTACAAACTTAGTCCAGGAATTTTGTACCACCTTCTTGTTTTTTTTGCACAAAAACTGTTCTTTCCATCAAGTTCAAAATAATTTTCCTAGAAAGTCCTTATAAAGTTCTACTTTCCAGATTTTTTTCATATTTTCTAAACTTATGGTTCAAAAGTTAGAGGGGGGGGGACACATTGTTTTTGACTTTAGGAGCGATTATTTCCGAAACTATTGACATCATCAAAAAATGATCTTAGTAAAGCCCTATTCATTTTTAAATACCTATCCAACGATATATCACACGTTAGGGTTGAAATTAAAAAAAAAATCACTTTCTATTTTACATATAGGGGGGCTACCCTAAAAAAACATTTTTTTCCAATTTTTATTTTTGCACTTTGTCGGCGTGATTGATATACATATTGGTACCAAATTTCAGCTTTCTAGTGCTAACGGTCACAGAGATTAAGCGAGGACGGACAGACAGACAGACAGACAGACATGGCGAAACTATAAGGGTTCCTAGTTAACTACGGAACCCTAAAAACGGTGTATAAATAACGGACATGAACAGTATCATACTCACCGTCCGGATATAGACCGGGTTGAGAGATTAAAAAGATTCTGTTCCTTTATCCGTTTAAAATAAACAAAAGACGAATTTCCCTAACAACCGGTTTTTAAAAGTTGAGTATTCGGTGAGCGCTCCATCAATTAGTGAGGGGACATAAAACAGGGATTCCGGAACATTCCGCGGGAGATTCTTGCTGCTGATTTATTCTGTAATCCGTTTTATCGATAATGCTTTTTGTGTAGTTTGTAAGATTGGAAGTTTCTTCACTTCTGTTGGATGAATGAGAGTGATTTGTATCGGGTACGGAATTACAGATGTTATTTATTGAATTGGGAGCTGTTAGTTATGCCTATAAGATTTTTCTTTATGTAAGTAAGTTTAGACAATGGGTGTAACTATAACTATGGTTGCACTTTTGGTTAAGCTTTTAGATACGTTAGTTAGTTAAGTAAGTAATCTAGTTTTAATAATACTTTTACCACTGTACAACTCTTACGCATGCGGAGTTTGCCTTTAAGTGATTGTTGCACTGTTATTTTCACACTTTTTGCATGTTACCTTTATCATAGAACCTGTGTAAACAATTGTTGGTAAACCAATAAAATAAAATAAAATAAAAAATAAGATTTAGAAATGTGTGGTTAACACGTCAGACATTCTTTAAATAGATGTTAATATTAATTGAATGTAGCTGAAGTACGCTAATATCACCTCTCCGCCATTTTATTGGCGTTTTCCATTACCAATTAAACGTGAACAAAAGTGCTTTCCTAGATTAATTCCCAGAAAACTCATTTGATATTTAATGCAAAAATACATTCACTTAAACAGAGTGATGCTAAAAGTAGTCTCTTGAAAAATAAGAGGAAACTGTAAAGTTGAAGTCGTCGGAAGTGTGGCAACACTGGCAACTTGTTACTTGTTAGACGCATGAATATTCTGAAACTAATACACGAAGACAACGACGTTCTTCTGAAACGCTTCCGATGTTCATCTTCAGTATTTGCATTTTAAAAATATTTCTACTCGAGAAAGTTCTGGAAAGTTCGGCGATGTAACTAGAAGGATGCTTATGGATGCATTTGATGTTCGTTGGTACAATCTTTGGGCTTGCATTATTCATTAATGTTCAAGTTGATGCAGGTACATACGATTATGCTGAAAGTGAAAGATATTTTTCAAAGTATTTTCTTGTGATGGGTTTCAATTAGATTACAAGGGCTATGTTTATACTAGTTCTAGTATTTTGTATGTTGATACATATGCTTTTTTTATAAAATTAAATCACGTTAAAAACTGATAAGATTAAATTTGATGTGGTTAGACAGTAGATCAGCCGCGCTCATCCAAACTAATATTATAAATGCGAAAGTAACTCTGTCTGTCTGTCTGTCTGTCTGTCTGTCTGTCTGTCTGTCTGTCTGTCTTTTCTTCACGCCTAAACTACTGAACCGATTTGTGTGAAATTTGGTACAGACATAGTTTGGAACTTGAGAAAGGACATAGGATAGTTTTTAACCGACTTCAAAAAAAGGAGGAGATTATCAATTTTATGTTTGTCACCGCATTACGACCGACTGGGTGAACCGATTTTCATGATTCTTTTTTTGTTTGAAAGCTGGTGCTTCCCGTGGGACCACCATTGTCACCAAATCAGGATCTGATGATTGGATCTTGGAGAAATCGAGGGAAACCCTCAAATTTTATAGGCTCACCCATCGTTTTTCGTAAATCTTATGAAGTAATTTAAGTACTTGCGTATGGTAATCATCATCCTATGTAGCTGAGCTGATGATGGAAGGTACAACTCCTTAACAGTAGTTTGTTACCGAGTAACGACCGACTGGGTGAACCGATTTTCATGATTCTTTTTTTTTTTTGAAAGCTGGTGCTTCCCGTGTGGTCACAATGTCACCAAATCAGGATCTGATGATTGGATCTTGGAGAAATCGAGGGCAACCCTCAAATTTTATAGGCCCACGCGTCGTTTTTCGTAAATTTTATGAATTAAATTAAGTATTTGCGTATGGTAATCATCATCTTATGTAGCTGAGCTGATGATGGAAGGTACAACTCCTTAACAGTAATGAGTAGGCATCGACTGATTCATTGTTCGCATATCTCAGGAACTTTACGTCCGATTTAATTTTTTTTTTGTGCTAGGTATCGTTCAACTTAGGGAATACTGCAAGTTTCATCAAAATCGGTTCAGTAGTTTTTGAGATAGGGAATTTTATTAGCTTATTGTGTACATGAGGGATGTTATTACCAGTGCTACGGTATACGTACCGAGGTCACGGTAATTCGTAAGTCCCGCGACCCCGGCAGGCTTTGGCCCTCTAAAATAATGAGCACTTAGAAAGGAATTCAAATAATTCCAACCTCAAGAGATTCCCTCTAAATATTAGGTACCTATAGGTGTTCAAAGATTGTATGGAAACTAATTTTGAAGTTAGAAATCTGGGATGTACGATGTGAAGTTACATAAAAAAAATATAAGTATTAAAAAAAATGTCACGTAACTTAATGAGGCAGACCAAATTCTACGCGAGCGAAGCCGCGGGCAAAAGCTAGTATGAACATAATGTTTAAATGTGGACAAAGTGAAATGAATACTTTTTAAAATTTTAAGGCCATAAGACTGTTGCCTAAACCGCTACGTAAGTTATTATATAGTATTAAGCAGAATAGATGGCTATTATAATAATAATAGCTCTGAATGAAATGAATGAGTTTTTGGCAACTTCTAAATAACCAAAAACAATAACGTGAAACATTTCCCGTTCATAATGAAAGTTCAGCTTAAGGCCAGGTTACTTTAAAGACCTTAATTACGGCGGCTAACAACGGAGGGTAGACAAAAGAGCCGCCTCATTGAGTTATGAAATGATGCTCGCTAATTAATACAATGTACTGTGCTAGTTATAGAATAGCAGTCTCTTATTGTTGAATAACTGATGTTTTAGGGATTAAATTCGGTTAAAATAAAACATTATTTTTATAAAACTTCATGGTGTTTCGTACCTATTACATAGTCACTACTGAACATAGTCTCTTTTAAAGTTCATTACATTAGTCAAATTATAAATGAGGACGATGCAGGTGTCTGAGATGTTCTTTTGAAGAAAGAAACACACATATTTGAGTGACCATCTCCAGTAAGTGCATGCATTTGTCAGTTATCGTATAGCTCGATTCATAACTCATGGATCTTAACCATCCAACAAAAATTACCAAAGAAAAGTACATTTTTAGGTAGGCCACTTAAAGTACTCGAACTGTCAATCAATTAATATAAATAAAAAAACAAATAAAGAAGCAGTAAATATTCATGTCTCACATAAAAAATTGAATGACCTGTCGGGTGAATGTTTATAGAGAAGAATATGAAAAATAATAAAGAAAATGGTTAACAATTTCGACATTCATTGAGTAAATAAAATAGGAGCAGCTTAATCCCTTTTTATCCTCTAGATAGTGATTGACATGATAACAGAATTTCTTTTATAAATTCCGTTTTAGAAACGATTTTAATTTATTTATGCTTAGTGTTTATTATGAAAACGTATACCTTAACCGCCTATTTTTTTTGAGCCTGGAACAACAAACCTGTGTTTATATTAAAGATATCACTTTCCTTTAAATATCGATGTTTTTATGTACTAGAGATTTTCATAAATAAACTGAGATAGAACAATCAGTACATTTATCTCTTTAAACTTTTCTCTGAGGCAGAATCTGAGACGTAATCTATAGATTTATCCTAATTCTATTATCTAAATATCTTTAATTGTCAGAGTATCGGCGGCAATGCTCCACAGAAGAATATCGTATGACATAATACCAGAAAAACTAAAGTGTACTAAATGTAATCTCTAAAATAGTTCATGAACGTCCCGATTTAACGTAAATAATATAACCTGACATCATTTTGTTTAATTATTTTTTTATCACAATACTTTTTGAATATGATTCTGAATCCAAAACTCAGTGATCTATTAAGTCATAAAGCAGTATAATCAGCTGTACAAACATGACGCGGTGCTCACTAGCTGCTCGCTGTTTGTAGCTGATTCTCATTTTTCTGTAACCGGTACGGTTCAGTGAGAATAGTGTGAGTTATAAGCGGAAGCGTTTTAGTTATATTAGAAAATTTATGACATGTGGAAATAATGTAATATATTCGGTACATATTGTAACATTGTTATTTTTTAGGACACAGTTCGTTAGCATAAGAGAGTTGCTTATGACTTTGTAATCCATTCACTATACGGTTGCAGTGAAGATGGATTTATGGACACCACATTATCTTCGATATCTTGTTTCTGTTATAAGACTAAATTATATTGAAATTAATATATCAATTTTATATTGTGTGTTAATGGGCCATGCGGTGCTAACCTGTACTAAATAGTTACACTAACCTTAGATAACTGTAGACATAACTTTAACTATTTGAAGTGTCAACAATTTGTTGGTTGGCCAATAAAGAAAAATATAAAGAGATAAATTACTTACAAGAACGCGTCTGACTCGGTTCGAACCCACAACCGGCCACTACTACTCTTTCATTCTATTGAACCATTAGAGTAATATTTATTCACACTTTTATGAACAATTACGATAAGTTTTTTTAAACACCAACGCAAAAAAAAAATCTCAGACTCCTTTTAATTTTTAAAGCACTGTAATGACGTAAAAGTATAAATGTTCAAGTGTCATTATACTATAAGAACCTCGGATACCAAAACCTCAACATTTCTGTTCTACAATAAGATAATATTACCAGCAACGATAGGAAACTTAGCTCATAATCCGCTGCTCCTATCACACGCCCCTTATCGCGTAACATTAAAGTTTTTATTATAAACAAGACAGGCGGAGCGTGGAGCGTTGTTTAGTTCAGAACTGCAATTAATGCTGGCCGCTGTCCCTTGCGAATGTTTGCTGCTGGGAAACAGATCGTGGGACCAGTGTGGGATTAAGTTGTGGGATTGTTGCACAATCATTGGCTAAGCAACTGACATGTTTGCATTTTACAGTGATTCGTGTTTTAGATGTTACTCTTACTACATGAGCGAAAACTTTTTTAATCTCTTCATTTCGAAGTTCTCTTTTCCTCAGAATGAGTAAGGAATACTTAAGCTAGCTATGTGATGCCTGCCGGGGTCGCGGGACTCACGAATTACCATGACCCCGGACCGTAAAGGGCTATTGAAGGACACCGTAGATTTTAGTCAGTACGAGTCTGACAGTCCCTCCCGACTCATTTGATGATTTTACCACGATAAAAAAAAAGCTGGCTGTGATGGATACACTTTTATTAAATTAACAGAGAAAACTAGTGTCAGTAATAATGATAACAAGATCTCGTAAGAGATATCACAGTCATAAGGGTGAATTTATGTAAGTTTATATGTTTGTAAACGTACCCATGACGCAGGAGAAACTCCTAGTGTGGGGCAACGTTTTTTATAACAAAAAAAAAGGCTTTTAAAAAAAATATAAATATAGTAGTTTAATCCACCCATAATGGAAAAAATACATAATTTGTACTTGTCATTCATAATGATGTCAATAAAAAACAACAAACACTCTATTAAGAGATTCATAATGCGTTAAGCACTGCGCAATTAAATACACGGCATTCCTCATTACAATCAGTCTCCACTCTCCAGCCACAGTCGCACGACAGCGTCATGTGAAATGCATTTCATCTCATTGCTAATTAAGATTTCATCAGTCGAGCAACATTTAATTTAATTTAATTGCTTTTAACAATTGTTCCTACGGCAAATCGTAAGATGATTAATTTAATTAGTATCAACTCGCCTTTTGTTACAAAGTAAGTTAATTGAATCGAATGTTTACTGAAGATGTTATGTGTAATTAAACGGCATTTGTTTTCCTGAGGGTCCACGTTTTATGGACAGGAATGAGTCGAACAAATTAGTGTTGTGATAAAACTTTGTATTTATTTGTATAACAATGTATATCCCTGTGTACTTAGAAAACAAAACAATGCAATGTTTGTTTGCCATAAAATTACAAAGTAAACGATAAGGAGCACTCAATATTTAATTGTATGATGATTTAGTATTGGAAGTTTTTAGAAGCATTAGTTATCTCTGTAATGATCTCAAATAAAATATTTTGTAGCTTAGTTTTGTACCACATGCGTAGCACTCTTGTCTATCGTAGCGCGCCTACGCCAGGCGTAGCACATCTACAAATAGCGTAGCAACGAATGTTCCATCGTAGCAGTGACAGGGGTCGCATCGTAGATGCATTTTATTAGCGCTATTCTAATAAATCTTTTTGGATGTGTATCGTTAAATAACTTCGTAAAATAAAGACTAGAGGGTGAAATAATATGAAGAAAAGGTACTTAAACCTATGTCCAATAGAGGAATGTGGATGAGTTGATTAAGGTATCCTTAAACATTTCTTCATTACTTTGCATATTCCTAACATAGGTAACTTAACTACTAAAAGTTCTGAAACCACATCTTACATAAGTAAACTACATTACAACAAGATATAATCACATACACAGTGTTTCCCACTTTAATATGTACGCTTCGCAGCGCTGCAGCGGCGGCGGGGCGGCGCGGTGCAGTCGACTCAAGAATGCGCGCCGAGTGGTCCGCGAGGTGCGTTTATTGCATTTTTGAGTGCACCCCCTCCCGTCACCCCTCCCCGCAACCCCTGAACCTCGTACTGCTACCAACGGTCTGCAAGTTTCGGAATAAAAGAGGGTTAACATGTAAGTGGGTAGGTTCTGTTCTTGTGAGTGGGATTTGTGTAAATGCTAACTGGTGGATTTTGCATGCACCCGCGTTCATATAATAGGCAAGATGTCTGAAAATATCTTATTAGTCCGTATTCCTAATTACATTATGTTAAATAATGTACTTATCTTAATATTATAAACATTTAAAAAATATAGTAAACTAAATTAAAACTAAAGTTAATTAAATAAATATTAAAACAGAGAAAACACTAGTGGATTTTTTGCATTGAGAATTGGAAAACTATTTTTTGAGACTGTTTTTAATCAGGGTGTTGTGTAATAAAAAGCAATGGATGACATCTACAACATACTGAGTGTGCAGAATGTATGGATGGAAAACTGCAATTTGTAAAAAATCAGATTTAGGTGACAGTGGGCTGTCACAGATAAAAATAATAGAGCGGCGCTGTTGAGAGTGCCTCTCTGCCACCCCACGGATCTACTCGTATACCCTGCGAGCAACAAAGCAAGTTACCTAATCACTTTAAAGCGGCACTCGTGACCACAGAGCTTTACACGATATGGAAGGAAGTCGTGTTTGTGACTCAAAGGCAAAACTGAAACATGTCACTTAAAACATAGCCCTACTACACACTACAAATTTATATAATTTAACATACACTACGCCTGTAATCCCCCTGAAATTAGGCAGCGGTCCATACAATTCTAAATTAAATAGATCTTCTGATAAATTCTTGGTGGAAAACCAAGCTGAACTGTGACGCATTGATCACAGATGAACAAAATAGTGTCCTAAGATTTTGAAATTAGTGGTGTGTCTATTGATCTGTAACTGGCAGCAGCAGTCCCAGCGAGCAGTTCTCATCAGTTACATGCATCGCTGCTCGGAGGTCTCCGAAGTGATCACTCTCATTGTGAATCACTTTCTCAACAAGCACTTTAAGTGCTCTTCAGGAGACTCTTATCGCCTAATGCCTTGTTACATTTTAATCCAATGTTCAAACTTTTGATAGTCCTAAGATAAACCTAAACCATGTGAGACAGTAGACTCGTTGCCAAAATGTCGTTTCTATTTATAAAGCAGCGAAAACTTTGTCTACTTAAGTATCTCTTCTTAGCCGAATGAATATTATAATCGTGAAAGTTCCTAATAACGATGTAACGAGTTGTGTCACTGCGTGGGACCCATCTTTTACATATTATTATCTCCGACCCAAAACTCCTTCCCATATTTTCAATTCGCCGACCATCCACAAATCACATTATACATGTACTTTCATTCCAAAACGAATTCCGTGAAAATATTTTTGAAAGCGCCGACAATATTTTATTATCAGTCTGACACTCGAAACGTAACCATTAAAAAATGTCGATGAAAAAATATTCCGTTTCGTAAGAACAGGGAGGACCCACCCTCGGAGGAAGGAAACCAGTTATCGAGAGCAAAAAGTTGATAATAAAATACGACCGGCTGGCTGAACGAGAAATGATGAATTGTTGAAATTCCAGGAGCGTGTAACAATTCCATAAGTCAATTTGGTCGATACGTACCTAAGGGAAATTATCGGGATGCTGATAGTCGCCGCGGGGAACGTCGGCTACGTAGGATCACGACAGAATTAATATTTAAAACGTCTCCGATATAATGTATAGCAGGCCTTGGAGGATTGTTTTGTGATTAACGTTAAACATGTGTAATTTATACAATACATTAGACTACAATTCCTAAGAAATAAGTATGAGATAAACGTTTACAATCAAAAGAGTAGAAATTGAAAGCAAATAATTACAAAGAAATCTCGTAGACAGAGAATTCAATAAAGATACGATGTCTCTGTTGTTTGTATATAATTTTCTTAACGTATTCTGTAAAATAATAAAATTATATTTGAACATACAGAGGCCTAGCACAACTTTTCACGTTTTCGTGAGGTAAAGTAGACGGTAACTATGATGTTAATTTGATGGAAAAAAAATAGTATCTCGCTTGTACACTGGAGGTGGGCTTTATTTTTTGCCCTGTTCCACGTGCGCCTCAAAGAGTGTCAGAATAATGACGGGCCTTTAGAGGGCCAAAGCCTGCCGGGATCGCGGGACTACCGAATTACTGTGACCCCGGAACGTAAAGGGTTTTAGTCAGTACAAGTCTGACAGTCCCTCCTGACTTGCCCTGGGTGGGAGGACTCATTTGAAGATTTTACCCAATAAAAAAACAGAAAAGGCTCATGTTATGCTGCAAAAGATCAATTTTATTGTCAACCATCCAGATTGACCGGTGACAGCTGGCGTATTTAATGTGGAATTAATCAGATCTAACTGTCGATAATCCCGCTTTCCCCCGATGACTGGACATGGCACAAAGATGCGCGCTAGCTCGCACTGAAACGTCTCAAACTTTTTTAATTTCACGCAAAAAATTCATCCCTCAGGAATTAGGGATGAATGGGGATATTCCTCGTTAAAATTAACAATGAAATATTGGCGTTTGACTAATGGCTCCTCACTAAAATGAATTTTAACTTAGCTTAATAAGATTTTATATTGGTTTTGCTAATTATAATATTGATTGAAAGTAATGTTAATAGGAGGTTGAAATTCGCTGAAAATTTTGGCAGCGGGCACACGGCACACTTAAACAAGACATGTTAAACACAATCCAACTCTTAGCAATACGGATAACCACTTACATCTAATGAATTTCATTTCGATTACATACTAATGTAATGAGATGCTTAATTAATAGGTTAGTTAAGCAATTTGACACTTAATAATTACTGGCATGTAGAGAATGCATAGATAATAATTACAGAAAATATTATATTAGTTATGTATCAATAGTTATGTGAAAGTTTGCAAATAATATAAAAAAATACTCTCAAAAAAACATAAATATCATTTATTTATGCTATAGAAACGTGTGTGGCTAACCAAGCAATTTAACAACAAATACATTAATTTTATAATAAAATTAATGTATTTGTTGTTATATTGATATATATATGATGTAAATATAAGATATATATATCTTATATTTACATCAAAAGTTTATCTGGTGTTTCGGTAGATGGCGTTTTAACTTCGCATAAACTTTCTGAATCGTGCTATAGTTTCGTTACAAGAGTTTGGTTCAGTCAGAGTTCAAGATACTCCAGCTATATGTATACTCAGACTGACTTACGAATTTATTGAAAAAATCTCAATAGTTTAGAGATTCTTTTACTGACTTGATCAGCAAATTTTGATTATATTTTAAAGAATGTGGTAAAGAGATAATACAAGTGAACCATTTTTTTTTCAACCTATATTATACCACTGCTGGGTAAACGTTATAACTTTCTTCAAAGACAAAAATAACATATGCACCGTCATTCTATTATTGAAATTTACTGCTCGGAACCAAACGCGATTGTGGCCTCTGTTGGCGTACAACATGGCTCTGTTGGCGTACAACATGGCCTCCGGCCTCGGCCATGGCGTAATACCTACCCTAACAACATGTGATGAGAAGGGATGACACTCATGTGACTAAGAGAATGATAAGTATGAATGTTGATGGATGGAGACGAAGAGAAAGGCCTAAGAAAAGATGGGTGGATTGTCTAAAGAATGATATGAAGGAAAAGGACTAAATGATACTGTGACGTCTGATAGGGGAGAATGGAAGAAAACAACGTGTTACGCCGGGGATGGGATAAGGGCAGGAAGATGATGATGATGACCCTAATAACAATCAAAGCTAACAGATGTCCTGCCGGTTATTGATGAGAAGCGTCTCTCAGTTCCTGTAATGAATTACAGGCACTGTGAGACGCTTCTCATCTCACACTGCCTGTAATTCATTACATAATGATGAGAAGCGTCTCTCAGTTCCTGTAATGAATTACAGGCAGTGTGAGACGCTTCTCATCATCTGCCTTTTCCCAACTATGTTGAGGTCATTTATTTAATTTCTTGCCAAAATACATTATGTCTTCGAGTCGATCCCTTTAACTTCTTTAGTAAAAGAAATTGAATCCCTTGTTTACTAAATACGTTTTGTTAACCGATAGCTTGTCCTGTTGCTATGGCCACCATCTTATGATCAAAAAGCAAGAGACCAGTGAGAAAACAAGTTTTCATTTTTATTGAATAAAAACAACAAGATTCGTTTGGGATACTATTGCGCTTTCTTTTGTAGTTCATCCATCACAAAGGTTGTTTAAGGTAAAGCGACTCTTATTAAGGTCGGTCCACGAATGGGTGGCCAATAATAACATTTTAAGTTGTTGCTGTCATTTCTAGATTTTTGAGTTGTTTTTGGTGGTAAGGAACACTAAAGTCAGGTATAAAATCCGTCAGATCAGATCGAAGTCTCGTATATAAGCTCTAGATAAGATGTAAAGAACACTTTGTTCTAAAACAATTAGTTAAAAAAGAATGACAGCTTGTCCTGTACAAATGTTTACAAAACTGATACAAAACAAATGTATACACAAAAAAAAACTATATTAATAAACTATACAATATAAAAAAAATGTTAATGGTAATTTCCAAATGATTAGGAAGAGGTTTACTTGAGAATCTTCCCACATTTCGCCTATTATGATATTAATTTACAGTTACATTACTTACATTAAAAAGGATACGAGCTGTCTATTGCCCCGAACAGTGCACAGATCTTAAATCCATGGTAGTGTTTGACAAATTCCTGACACAAAATCAATAACACTAAAGTCACGGTTGGCGCAGTGTCTGAGCAATTGGACTGCTGCGCTGTGTGTCGCGGGTTCAATCCCCGCACGAAACAAATATTTGTATGATCTGCAAGTAGTTGTTCTGGGTCTGGGTGTTTGTGTTTGTGAGTTTCTATGTTTGTAAACGCACCCACGATACAGGAGAAATCCCTAGTGTGGGGCAACGATTATAAAGAAAATAAAAGAAAGAATCTGGGAATGGAACGTGTTTCGAACTTACGACTACTGCTCTATAATGGAGGCAAAAGTGTTTCATGTTTAAAATGTATAGTTCGGTTTAAGATTAACGGGGGCTTGGTAACAGAGGTTCCTTAAAACAATGATTCAATTATTTGAAGGCCACAAGATGTTTACTTCCCTCTCCCTCGGGAATGTAGGTTTACTCGCTTTTGCAAAACAATTCCATTTACTTCGAAGGTCTTAATTGAAAATTCACTTTCTTGGCCATTTTGTTACACGTGTTCACAATGTTGCACGTATTTTAGTATTTGAATGCCTTGAATAATGTAGCGCGACTCTTACGTAGATATTGAGGATTAGAGTCTGAAAAACCTTGTTTGTCTTTTTTCGTTTCAGGCACCGTAGTTTTTCTTCTTATATTGCTTACCCACAATTGTATAGATGTGTGTTGTGTGTTATAAACAAAATGAACTATGAATGTATTATACAAAATAATCAATGATGAATCAGGTTTTACGATATATCTTTACTCTTTAGTAATATTGTTTTTGATTTCAAGACAAGATAAAATGATATTAATCTTCGATAAACAAAACCAAATTTTTACAATAGCTTCAATAACATCAATGTAAATATCTACCCTAACAACTCTTAACAAAAATAACATAACAAAAAACGCGATCAAAATACAAAATACTCGTCCGAAACCGATTCAATTTTAGTATCCGTAAATATACAATTCAAATGAGCGTACGGCATTCGGGAAACGAATTGGCGCTCTGTCCGACACGACAATTATAAACGTCAACATTCGCAAGTCACCGGACGACTCCGCAATCACTCGTGCGGCACCAGCCGATTGTATTAAACGTACGCCCAATCTTTATTGATGGGGCACAACTGAATTTTACAATTTGGAAATAAAAATACGTAGGTTTTTTTTAACAAGGCGTTTGTTTTAGGGTTCTTCCTGCTTATGAGCAAAACGGGAACTGCAAGTAAGTGTTCACTTGATAGTTTTTGGAAATATTTAGAACGTATTAACTAAGCAATTCTTAAGAAATCACGTGAGGGTAGAGGGGTAAACGATTATACATGTAATATAGTATTACATGTTTCACAGAATCCTACATGGGCTTATATAAAACGTCTGAGGACAGGTGCTCGATTCGGATAATACACTTCCTAAGGAGTAGAACTTGCTAGAAATGCCAGGATTAGTCAAATTATTTTAATTAGAGTATTTGATCACTATTCTCGCTTGGACGCTTCAAATAGAATGGAAAGTAGTTCATGGATTCAACAAAAGGAAAATTAATCATGAAATTTTTTACGAAAACGCACAACATTTTTTTACGTTTTTTTAAATTAATTCCAACAATCAATCAATGTAATTAAGTTTCTGTTAACTCTGCCTTTCAGTCCAATCAATTAACAACTAAACACGACATTCGTAACAAAATAACAAATAATTGAAACAAAATGTAATCCAGTTGTTTCAGAGGGACGTTTAAAAACCCAATTGAATTTGACGGCAGTAATATAAAAGGATCCAGTACTTGATCCAAGGTCATCGGATAACAAGTGGTCAGTCCTACATTATTCATCAAAAGAAAAAGGGCTCAATTAAATCGAGACTCGTTTTATTGGTATATTGTAAATAAATGTTCAAACTAAAGTGAAAACAGTTTCATAGTCCCATTGAGAATATAAGCACCCTTTTACACTGCTCATAAATCTTCCCCCTTATCAGTACATCATTGTGGCTACAAACGTTTTACGGTTCTATGTGGCGCGTTGCTGTGTAGGTGCGTAGCATTGAGCGTAGGTGCAAAGTCTTTTGCGTAGGCGCACACCTACGCGCGTAGGTTCACGGTTACGGCTGTAATGACAGTTAAGTAACGCACGCTTCAAATGTCGCGTCGTGTGAAGCCAGTTTTACGACTGCATTAATAATCTTGGGTAAGCTAAGATTAACAATTATTAAAGTGTCACTTTGAGCAGAAGTAAGATTATCACAACCCTTTAAAATAAATGCGTATCATTTAATTTCTAATAAAGAATTCTAGATTCGAAACATTGGTGACAAGAACGAGGACAAAACTGAAAGAAAAAGTAATACGTTATTTTTTCAAAACTTTACCCTCATACAATCTGTCTCCCTGCCTCGTGATTGCGCCTCCGTCACGTGCCGAGTCGTGCCCGAGCTCAGCGAAGTCGAGACAATATTTACCATACCTATCGCATTAGTATATTTCGCGAGCAGAGGAGCTACAAGAAAAATATTGCTATGGTCGTAAGAAAATGACTAATTGGCCAATTCACGTAAGTTCAAGCCTGCTTTCCCCGATAAGTGCATTTTGTCGAATTTCATAAAGTCGTAGAGTATGTGTCCCATAGGTTACGATAAGATAAAGAAGATCCTTCCATAACTCTGTAACCTCAAACTGGCTGACTGATGACTTTCATCTTTAGGACTCCCCGTTTTTTACTATTTTCGCAATTCAAATATTTGTTTTGAATTTGAGGTAAATAAATACCTTTTAATACCTTATTGGAATTTTGTAATTAACTTTTAGATTTATTTGTATTTTTATGTTGATAAATCATATAATGTCCATGAGATAAATCAATATTCCTTTTTTCTTACATTTAATAAAAGTACCGCAAAATTCACAACTATTCATTTAGACTTCCCATAACCATGGTTACGTTTCGTCTGGTATACCTTCCTATTCTTGTACACAACGACACACATTCAACACATTCATTCGTTCTCCATCGTCCACGTCACTTCACTCATTACTCGGACGGCGGCGTTACATATAAAGCGCGATTGACTGCCGATCCACTGCTTCGATTGTGAAGCGGCGACAGGGTTGTATATTGTGACGCACAGATTTCCGATACAATGTGTACAGTACCTACCTGCGATAGCCATAACGTTTTTTTTTCATATTTATAACATGTTAACATTCCTGCTACCAACTATTTTATCATCAACCTCTGATGGGCCAGTTCTGTACTAAAGCTTTTCAAATGATAAGGCATTTTCACTCGATCTCTCATGCAGTTGTGGTTGATCACCGAGACTTGAGTCTGCTCTGCTCATATCTTTGAATCATCTTCAATTGTCAACTTATTGTGTCTACTCAAGAACACTTAATATACTCCAAAGGTCATCACTTTTTGAGCTAATTTGGCCGCCAAGCTGATTATATGTTAAAACCGATTAAATTAGTCAGAGTTTTTAGCTTCCACGAGCATAAGATATGAATTCCAGAACTGACTCTGTACGCTAAATTGATATTTGCATATATTTGTTTAGTAAGTAATTCAACTTTTAGATTTAAATATTCAACGAAATTAATCAATCTTGTAACTTGTCAATTACTATACCAATTAATTCTATGCGTCGAGCGGAATTAATTCATTTGAATTACAAAAGAAACCAGCGATGTTTGCAGCACTCAAATAAAAGTGTATTCACACGAAGCAGTTCCTTCCTCCCTTCCGTTCCATCGCGGCAACAAATACAAAGTACAAGCCTTCACAAAGCCCCCATCTACCGCTCAATCTTGACACAACGTCCTCTATTTCAAAATCAATTTTAAAAACACAATATATCCAGTATTTCAAACAAACAATATCTTCTGAAATTGTTTTTGCCGCGAACAATATTTCTGAAGGCGATCGGAACACCAATCATGGCGCTGTACAGCAATGGAGCTATTCTGAACGGACGGGCAGCCAAGAAAATATAAGACATGGAATATGCATCGGGGAATGAGGTCACGCCTCAAGTGCAATGTTTTTAATGAAAAATAATGGGAACACTTCGCTTGCTTTTCGCTTTCAAGTTTTATTTGACGGGCGCGCTGCCTTAGATTAGTTTTATGACCGGTATGTAAGTAGTATCTCGATAAAATTATAGCCATAGACATTTTGAAGGTTTGTTTGAGAAACATTGTCAAAATGTAACTTGGTTAATATGGTAGACTTAATTAGCTAGACTGCTGTAAAGTTATAGTGCAATAGCCGCTGAACTTATATACAACAACCGTGTTTTATTAAATTTGTTAACTAATTGAAACCTAACTGAATTAATTGTAAAAGTAAACAAAAAATAAATTTGCGTGGGTACGAGTACCATATGATATTTAAATACATTTCCATTTAAAATAAACACAAGCTAATTATCATTACACGGGTGATTTCCACAACCGTCCCCTAAGCTCTTCAAGTCGGCTCAGCAGTTGCGCCACACCGACCAAGAGGCACCTTCCAACATTCTTATTAGTCACTGAAGCCTTTTCTTTTATCTTAAATGCCGTGCCAAATGAAGAAGTTCCGCGTTATTGAAAATACAAATTTAATCAGCCCAAGAAAAAAAAGCAACCTTAATACTTCAGCAATAAAGCTGACTTCTACAAAGTGAGGAGCAATTGGATTGTAAAAGAAAATCAATCGGGTCTGGACGCTAGCTTTTTTAATCAAATGAACTAGAAATGGTTGTAAAGTCGACCATTACGTTAAATGAACCACCTTTGTCATATTTTCTTTTGTAATCGCTTTAGTAATTTGGGCGCGCAATTAAACCATCGCGCTATTTTTCCCTTTTCGCGTTTTTTTTTTCTTATTAATTGGTTTCTTATAAAGGATCGGATAATTATTGACGATTTTAATGATCAAAATGGTCCGGGAAATAACTGAGTTCTTTGTTTTAAATGCGATTTAAAATGAAAAGATTTTCGGAGGAAAGAATTTAGGGTCTTATTGCAAATCTTTTCATGTTTAATTGCTTCCATAATTAGAAATCTACCAGTTTAGGATGTTGGAAGTAATAATAAAATTGAGCAACAAATGAAGAATCATAATTGTTTTTGAATGACTAATAATCTGAGATTACGACCAACCAACACACATATACACAAGCATTCTTAAAAACAGTTCGTTAAAAGGCTTAAAACTTCATCGATCTACTCCCAAATACACAAATAAAAATATATTGGCGGCGTGTCGAATTGGAGAGGTAATAACGTCCTAATAAAGCCATAGTCTACGATCAGGTGAATATTACGAAACACGAGTATATTTAGGACTCCAACATAGTAAACAACAGAAGGCTTACTGTGTACAACCCAGTAAATAGTTTATTAATTAATAATTTGTAATTTGATATTAATTATAAATATTTCTGTTTAATTATACATTTTAATGTTCTCGAAATTACATGATTTTACTAACGACTAGTAATGAACCATCATTTATTTTCAACAATTAAAACGCGAACAATTTATAATGACTACCTACATAACAGACTAAATACTAAATCAAAGCTACATTTAAATTAAAAGCGGAGCTCACGTAGCTGAATTTTGAACCAATAGACAAAATAATAATTTGCCATTGACACCCTAAAAAGAAGAAGCCACTTTTAAAATTACCAACACTTTAACAATAGGATATTTTACTCAAAAAAATTGACTGTAGTGAAGCTCAGGTGGCCTACCAATTGTATTTATTGGCATGGGAAACACCCGATGACATGTTTCCCGACCTAGGACTCGAACCTAGGACCTCATATTCAGCAATTGTTCTTGTTACCTCTACTTTAGTGGTGGACAGTGACTCATTTCTAAAAAAATTAATAAAAATCCGATTACTGTCCACCAGCGGTGGCCAGGGGAAACTTTTATATAAAATCTTCCTTTTGTCCACCCCAGGGGGGACAGAGGGAATGTTTTAAATAAAACGTTTCGCTGTCCACCAGTGGGGGACAAATTAGGGGTGGACATCGGGAATCATCGCCTATTTTCAATGCTTACCCTTTTTTTAAAAGTTGTTACAAAGGCGATAGAATTTCCCATAAAAAGGTAACCATGCCTTCAATTCAGAAACATTGTTAGGATGAGGCATAGTTGAAATCGCCATTACCTTGCCTGGGTTCACCCTTATACCATTTTGATGAATAATAAAACCTAAGTAAACTAAACAGATTTTCAATTTATTTTATTAGCTAATGATTTTAGTCGTTTTTGTCCAGGCGTACGTATAGATCCAATGTTTCCAAACTAGGAAAAAAGAGATCTAGCGTTTTCTCGAACCTTCTGTATACTTTGATTTCACATACCATGGATGTTCAATAAGTGGGGCAGAGGGAGCGTATTTATCATAATATACGAGCTCGCGCGGTATTCGCATTGATGCCCTCCGCGACACAAGGAAATAAAACCTTACGGTAATTGTGGGATCACTTATTTATTGACTTGTTTCTCGATGGTGACATCTTCTCGTTCCTTTAATACCTATTGATATAAGGGTCTACAGTTGATCTTCATATACCTAAGGTTTTCTGTTTTTTGTTTTCATCTTTTACACTCAGGCATCAGTCTCATTATGGTCCCTTAGGGTCAACCTTACAAGTTTTCTTAACTCCATCGTCAACCTATCAGACAAGATTTTAGCAGCATCACTACTCCATATTTTTATTTTCGATGTAGACTAATAAATGTACATTGAAAATTTTTTTTACAATGATCCAAGCGGGTGAGAGCCTGGAGATCTGTCATACAGGTCCCGTACCCACTGTAGACTCCAGCTCTCACAAAGGTTGAAACCTGATTTAACCTAAACGATGAACCAATTATTGTACCTTTCTCTGAGAGAAATAAATAAATATTGTGTTGTATATTATCTAAATAGGTACGTAAGTAGTACTCAACGTACACACCAATAAAATATGATTTGCTTTACACTTGTTTTGTTTCACCACAAATAAGCTGCGAGCACATTGGAGTAAAAGTGCCAGAGCTTTCCACAAATAAAATCATCACTCGGTTTTCATCCGAAAATCAATCTATCGACCCCAAGAAATCCTAAATAATGAAGAACAAATAAAGACGGAAGCCTACCAGACGTAGTTCCCTTCTAAGGCATAATGCCCCCAGCCGCAACTAACGCCGCATTCCAAACAAGTAAGTCTTGACTTAAATCAAGATTAGAGCGAGCCTTAAAGCAAAAGTATCGAGTTGCGCCCAAATGAGCCGTAATCGAGAATTAACTGAAATAAATCGCCCTTAATCTAGATCTGATGCGAAGTAGTTTTAGACTTCGGGGTCGTCAGATTGTTTGTACTGCGTTGTTTGTGTTATTGTCGTTTTAAACAACAGTGATAATCGTACTGCTCCTTTAGGGGCGAAATTACTGCGTTAATTTTCAACACAACTGCCAAGATTTTGATAATACGCAATGGAAGCTGCCATAAAGGTTATTATCATCAGCCTCGTTTCAAGAGTTCAGCTTTTAATCTCACGGAATGCAGCTGTCTACTTATTTAAGTAAAAAAACACTCTGACTTCCACACCTACATACTGGGTAATACGATACACGTTAGTTAGATCTGGCGTCTGACTACTTTTAGTAACTATCAAAAATCTACAAATAATAGCCAAGACTAACGACATTGATTTGTTTTAATTCCAAAACACAAAAGACCCAGGAAATGGCAAACTTTTCTGTAAATCCAAAAATATCAACAGTTCAAAATATTTCATGTTATGACACACCCTTACCCACCTGCATCTGATAGACGATAACCCGAGGAACATTTACCGCGCGGCGCAGCACAACGTCGCGCGTGTCGGAGACGCGTCGCGCCGCGTCCACCGCATTTCATGCCGCTATTTATGTCGCGCCAATGTGTCTGCGGCCTGCTATCTGACGGCTGTGTGGAAACGCCTTATTTTTGATGCTGGGAAATGTGTTGGGTGTGGTTTGTAGGTGTTTGAAACACAGCTATAGCAGCTTTTCACGTTGCTTACTAAATAAACCCTGTCTTTTTCCCATAGACCCCATGGGAAATAGGCAGTAAAACAACTGGCTACATACTGCTTTGGCTTTTATCATGTTCATACATTGGTTACGTCTCTACAAGTCACACCACTTGCAAGTTGTTTGCATGATGTAAAATTCATCAAAAGAACATTACATACCTAACATCACGACCCAAAAGAGATATAAGAAAACCTGGTACTCTTGACAGATTGGTTAAGATCGTCACATCATTGGACATCCCTCTCGCCCGCTGCCTTCCTAGTACCCACACCCGCATTTCGCCAGGCACATTGATTTTTTTTCTATTGTCAAGAGAGAGTTATTGATTTTAAAAATAAGGCAATATTACTACCGGTTCATTTTACTTGACAATTTAATTATTAGTACCAACTGGGTCATTTTGAAAATCACATACTCGGAATACTAAGCCATAAATCTAATACGATAAGATGTTATTTTTAAGTTTAAATTGCAAATTGTATGCAACTTGAACAAACCTGCTTACAAGTTACAAGCAGTTAGTTAGTTTCAACTTAAACATTTTATTTCAAGTGACGTGCAAATTGAATAATGAAGACGATCCTTACGACCTTAGGTGTGTATAGATAAGGAGTTATTCTCTATCTAGTGGGAAACAACAACAACTACGGGGAAATATGTTTAGCCATGCGATAGACGACTGCCAGCGAATACCTGCATGTTACATGTTTATGACCTCAGCCATATTGCTGTGGTGCCGACTCCTAGAAAATACCTGGATTATTTTTTCCTTGAACAAAAAACAAACATGTAGACAAAATAATCTGGACGCCAAACTGTACTGTTTCAAAAAGCTACATGTAACTTACGAATACATAAACTCAAAATGTTAACTGTGACAAAAATAAAAGTTTTGGGTAAAATTATACTTTTTTTAGCTGCAGTATTTATTTAACTTATTCCCTAGGGCAAAAATGTATAATATGTATAAAACTAGGTCTTCCTCTTCCAATTTCCATAACAGATGCAACTAAATACCACAAAATATTAAAATAGAGTTGATGGCATAAGGCTCACCCCCTATTATTTGGGCCTTAAATATAAGGCGGAACATGGGTATACCATTTTGGAATACAGGCACAGGTGTAGTTACTAAACTTTTATTGACAACACAAACCTAGCCTAGCCTTCAAATGCCACGGCCATTCACGTAAACACGCCTCTTAGTATTCAGCTCGCTGCTCAGAAATTATGATAGTTTATCGAGAAAGTATCTATTGAACAAAGGAAACATTATTTGGAACAACTACCGCTTATCTTCGCCGTTTACCAACAGTTTCGGATACGACGCGGATATTAATTCCCTATCTCGTATTGTTAGGGTTATGACTTGACAAATATGGTTTTTTTGCGAATGTACTGAACGTGGCGGATATTAGGAAAAAAATTCGGATAATTATTGTAAATAGGTTTATTTTGTTGATGGTATTACGTCTTAATTAAAGTAAACCCACTCAGTAAACAAAATAAGGCTGTTGTACTTCATTTCTCAATTGTTTACATTTGGCTTTGGCGTGATTATAGTGGGCGCCTAATTTATTCAGGTTCTGTTATGTGACAAGTAGTCAATTTGATTAGGACTTCTAGTTACTTATAATATGTAGCTATCTATCACGTTTAATACATTTTTTACAAGTTTTTTTTTTTTTGCTATCTGAATCAAAATCGAACATGATTGTTTGACTCAAAAGTTAAGAATACTTTTGAATAAAGATGTATACGCCAGCAGGTCAACCTACGACAATCTGTCAAATTTTACCAATCGAACATTAACCTTCCGCTATTGCGGTAAAGCTGAAAATTATATTAAAGTTTGTCAAATTGAGGTAGGTTGATGTGCTAGCATCTGTACAAATAAACTGCATCGAGAGTATTTTAAAATACCAACAATAACCATGCAACAGCAACGGCTATACAACGCAGCTCTTATTTCCCAAACCACAACTCTCAAATATCCGATATCCGAAATATCTGTACATTTTCCCATCTCTACACGTTTGGAAGAGAAACAAAGTTGGTAACAGTTGTCGATATTGGAACCGTTACATCTCCTGTTACTGAGCAGTTACTTTTAACGCCACTCTATAACTGTGACCTGGTCCGCATACTTACTGCCGCTAACTGCTGTGTGTTTATGTTATCTTTAACTGTTGATTGCTTGTGGTAATTAAAGGGGATGACTGTGATAATGTTGTATTGTGGACCTCGGCTCTGTTAGACTCTTTAAAGAAAGGAACATTTTGTTTTTTTTTTAAGTCTTTTACGGGTGCGATATTAGCTAAAACCAAGTTATCAAAAGCCGACACCTAAAACTTTAGCACAGATCTTTTGGGGTTTAAATGATATTTTCTTTTATACCTATCACATTGCCTTACCTTTTTACTTACCAACAGTGGGACGCTGGGGAAAACTCCCCACAGTTCTCTTGCTCCTCCTGAACCGCTTCCTCCTTCCTGTTTTGAGGGAAAAGCTTTTTTTCGTCTTGCCATCTCCTTCATAGCCTGCGCGACTCCGCTTCACCATGAATTCCGCAAAGGAACTCCTAATTACCTTCCAATCTTATAAAAAGTTGAACATTGAGTGCCTAAAGTAGGCTAATTAACACTAAAGAAAACCTTCCTACCCCACCTAAGCTGAACTCAAAAGCAAATGTAAGAACGTAACCAAAGTCAGTCTGACGCCCACATCCCGCATCCCGCATCCGCGGCTCCTCCCGTAGGTGGCTTCCTCGTAAACAATTAACTTGAAACACTCTCTCGTATGTTTGAATTAATTGAATTGTAAGAGACACCTTACGTATAAAGTTTATGCTTGAAACCGTGTCGGAGGCATAACGAGGGCTTAAAAATATAATGACACATAAGTGAAATGTCAAAGTGCTATATTAAATGTCATGTAATGTTTGATGTGAAATATCACGCCAGTAAACCCCGAAGGGATATGCAGAGGTGAATCAAATATTACACCTACATTTCTACAGTATTTTAAATCACACGTATTAAAGGGCGAGCCAAATCTAAAACTCGGGGCTGCTACTAGAAACTACTGATGGAAAAATCTAATTCAAAACTTCATGCGCAACAATGTTACTTGATAATATAGACTAGATTGTGTTATGTCTTCTAGAATGTTACAAGGATTATTTTGAAAAATTAAATGTAATTTCTTCAGCCTGCCACTGAGCACAAAACAGTCTCCTAAAGATCCTTAGATATTTTATAGTGTTTTGTTTGAGAAGAAGAAATTGCGGTATAAATAATAAAAAAATAAATAAATATTCCACAACTATCACACAACGCCAAAAAAAAACTATAAACGTATAAACTCTCGATCTAAAATGTTCTCAACATTCACATTTGTCACGTCTCGCAATAAAACAGCATATTCTGCTATCTTAAGAAGGGCAAGCGTCAATTTAAACAAAGTATCAAAATTTTTACTCACATATCAGTTCTAACATAGAATATTATCAAATTGAATTGGTTGTGCAACACAAAATGGCGGCGCGAGTTTGTTCGTGGCTTGTGGTATCAACTATCAACAGGGGAGATATAGCAGTGACACAAAGAACATACATACAGAAAGATTTACACATAGAAATAAGGAAATAGTGTAAACATTGTTGAGAACTATAATGCCCACTTCACACGGCGCGTACTATTATTAATCATGCCGAGCCACGCCCGTGTGAAGGCAGCATTACGTTTTCGTGGAGTAATTTTAGAGTTACACGCTGTGAACCTGCTGGCAACATCTAGTGTAACGGAATAAGCAGCATGCAACTGGTACCTACTGAGACTTCCATCATAAATAGGTGTAATATAATTTATTGTGCACCACAATTGTGACTTAACAGTAGCGGCCTTGTCGCTAATCTTCGGAGAATATCATTGAAAGACCAGTACAAGTTAAGCAGACCTGGAACTGGGACTCTTCCAAAATTTTCTAAGATGGAGACAAAATTAACAAGAAACCTTAATTCCGACAGCTAACAATTTTCCCCAATTGAAATAACAATTATACATTATTTAAAACAAAAATATTTCAATAATTAAACATTAATTCCGTATAAAAATGACCCACCTCACCATTTTATAGTACCGACCAGCCTACTGTTTAAATTAATTACTTTCCAGATCTTGTGTTTGTCGCGGGACTGTACGAATTACCGTGACCCCGGAACGTAAAGGGCTATTAAAGGACACCGTGGATTTTAGTCAGTACGAGTCTGACAGTCCCTCCCGCTCTGCCCTGAGTGGGAGAACTCCTTTAATGATTCTACCACGATAAAAAAAAAACTTGTGTTTTCTAAAATTTACGTTTATTTTGACTGATGGCCTGTTATGTTATTATGTTATTTTAATGTTGATCTTTTATTTTAATTGTTTTTTTTTTGTTTTTAGGTTTTAATAAAAGAAGGTTCCGAAGCTTATTCCGAAAGCGCGAGTTGAACCCAAAATATTACCTACTTATTAATGCTTATCTGCCGCATTAAGAGGTTACTAAAAGTTCAATGAAAATGAATAGCGTATTCATCTCAGTTGACTATTCATCT
Organism: Agrotis puta; assembly: GCA_943136025.2. Classification (NCBI taxonomy): domain Eukaryota; kingdom Metazoa; phylum Arthropoda; class Insecta; order Lepidoptera; family Noctuidae; genus Agrotis; species Agrotis puta. Next base: position 750,107 of record OW964170.2, read on the forward strand.
TATGGAGCTTATTTAACCATAGCAAGTGAGAGTCAGCGCTTTAACTATTGAGACATCATCTTTAGTATGAAGAAAATAAAGCCTGGTTTACAAATAATCGAAACATGAAACAGCAGCAGTACAGTTCAAATTTTCATACTCCTAACATTTAAGAGACTTTTCCAATGAGAATAGGGTACAAGACTGAGAGATTGACGCGAAAACTTCTGGAGTAGTGACCATGTACCAGGAGACGCAGAGTTAGAAGTCCTCCCGTTACAAACTGGGCCGATAACCTGGTGCCAGGAAGTCGGTCCTATGCTGCTCTCTCTCATCCAAACTACATAAGGTCGATGTCCTGCGGTGGGCTAATGATTATTTTTATGCTTGTATGAGTCATTGAGTGCCTTTCTTTTTCTTACAAAGATAAGATATAGGACGAGAGATAGGCGAACAAAAGAAAATCAACACCACGTAATGGGATTGTTGGTTGTAAACAAAAAATAATACTCCAGAATTAAAAGAGAAGTTGGTAAGACTTCTACATCGATTTTTAAGCCGAACCTTCTTCAGTCTCTTACTCAGTGGCCTCACCCAGTAATACCGGGTTATACCGAGCCCGCTAAGTAATTTATCCGGGATTCGACTTAACCGCTTTACATCCCGGGATTTAAAATAAGGACGCCATTAATATGCGTCGCGGGGAAAGCAAATAGCAACAAGCATCGCGGCGGGAGAACAGTCGTGCGCAGATGGGCAGGTAGGTAGAAACGTCAACGTTAGAGCAGAGGTCAAGAGCAGGATTCTGATGTTATTTTGGACAGAAAAGGTAGTACGTTTATGTTTGTTTCCCATACGTAAGCTGTCCGTTTCCTTTGTCCCCTTCAAATTTTTGCAACGGGTTGCCACGGGTTAATGTTTCTTTACGGGATTTGTAAGAATGTCCCCTAAAATAAGACGACATTTTACGCATTAGTGATTTATTTTAAGATGACGAACCTAGTTTTTTAACTAAGCTTCAGACATCTCCCAAATGTAATGAACACTTCCTTACTTCTTCAATGATACCTGTATTTGATCCTTGAAGTTGAGTAAATACAATCATGACGATTATTTCTCCACTCTTGATTAAACTTCCTTATTTATCGGTATACATATATTTATCGGCTACCTACATTAAAACAATTTTATATCAATGGAATATTGATTTATAAATCGCTTGGTCCAGTGTTTCAGCTCATCGGTCCACCTTATGATCTTTCCACACTATGCATTCCAGTACATGGTCGGAACTCAAGAACCCTCAACCCCAACGTTCACCGCTTTGTAGCAATGAGTTTTGCCAATTCATCCCATCAATAACTCACAGCCACACGCCCAAACTCACGCAGAATCACACACGTTCATTAAAACGTCTCTCCCCTGTCAAGTGTGGGGCGTGTAGGCAAACAGACGTGTTTGCTCTGCGCTGCTTACTCTCTCGCCCGAAGACGTCGCCAGTAATTGTTTTATTGCAGGCACTAAAAGGGCCGGGTTCAGGCGGTATGGTAATCGCGCGATTCGCAAACAGGAGACGCGCGATCGTCGCGTCTTATCGCGGCCGCTACACTCCGCAGTTATAACTGTTTAAAGATAACGTTTTGATTAATCGTTCTCTGACTAAGATTTGGTTTTTATGCGAGAAATGAAGGATTTGTTTTTTTTTTTCTGTTTATGTTGTGGGTTCGAGTACTATTTTCTAAGTTCATTTTTAAAGCATACGCTGGGTCAATCAACCGCTGGTCAATAGTCCCGGAAAACACTTGGATCAGAAACGTATAGGGTGAAGTAAGGGGAGGCTTATAGTGACGAAAATGTTAAAAGCTCTTAATAATGTAAGTAGAAAGAAAACTATATAAATCTAAATTGTTGAGAAACCCGAATTGCTTTCTATTTATTTGAAAACTCACACAACTGAAAACTTAAATTGCTGTAATCCGAGAGAGTACTATCAGTAATCCCGTAATCAAGCATAACGTACATGGTTCACATTTCTGAGAATATAACCTCTCTATATATTATACAAGATCGCTAGAAGGGTGGCGACGAACACGACATCTTGAAAGCATTTTTAAGTACCTACTGCTAATGTGCCAGCTAATAAATTCAGGTTTTCGTACATAATCCGCGGCACACTCCGCGAGACTGCGGCGTTCTTTGTTATACCATAACTCTAGTTTATAAAGGAAGACGTAAATATTAATAATATACTGTACAGTCTAGCCTGCAGCTACTACCACAGACGTAGTGTCATCTACGAGGGATTTCAACTACGGATCTAATGCTTTGTTGGTGTAACGTAGACTTTATTTAACCTAAAGCTGGAAGTAATTCTATTCTTAAATCAGTTGCCTTCAGGTTTTAAGTGTACGTAAAGTTAGACCTTATCTGACCAGAGACTATGCGATGCACACGTTACAAGTTTTCGATCACTTTGAAATATCGAAATCTTTTTTATTACGGTAGATTATATTATGTTTTCTTCTTCTTTTTGGATTCTTTATTTAAAATTATAGATTTAGAATATGAGACAGAAAAACAGTTCAATAATTTTTCCATAAAATTAAAAAAAAAATTATATCAGCTTATGCTATTGAAGCTATCATAAACTTTTTTTTATGTGTACATTTCTCCCATAATGACTCAGGCCACTATCAATTATTCATTAAAAACTAAGTCCATGAAACTAATACATAACTCTACGTTTTAAAACATCAGCGTTTACCTAAAATCATCTCAAATTGGATCGGTTTTTTTTATCGTGGTTAAATCATCAAATGAGTCCTCCCATCCAGGCCAGAGCGGGAGGGACTGTCAGACTCGTACTGACTAAAATCCACAGTGTCCTTCAATAGCCCTTTACGTTCCGAGGTCACGGTACCGCGGTCCCGCGACCCCGGCAGGCTTAGCAGGGTTAGCGTAAAAGCTAAGCGATCAACTGCTGCGTGTGAATAAATGTTTGTATGGCCTACAAACAATCAATTATTTTGGGTCTGGTTGCTTGAGTATGTGAATTTATATGTTTATAAATGCATCCATGATACAGGAGAAAACTTATCTGGGACAAAAAAGATATTTTGATGAGGGATGATACCTCTTAACAAAACTTCCCTCAACAATTGAGTTTGGTAATAGCATCGCTTAAGAATTTCACAAAAGACGGCCTTCCATCAGGTCGTTATTTTCGTAATTCCTGTACCTTTCTGAGCTACTTGAATGCCAAAACTATTTAGATTCCTAATAATTATGTAATGTCTTCAGATATTAATCTTGAATAAATTAACGTAAGATTCTAACTACCAGTCCGGACTTAAACATGGCAATGTTTGACAAAAACTAATTTATTCATATCAGTCTGACGTAATTCATTTTGTGAATTAAACATAAGCAATAACTGTGAGTGTTAGGGGCTTATGAAAACTAATGATGGTGGCGGAGTCTTGAGGCGTGGGCGGCTCAGTTTTAAACCCATTAGGGAAAGTAAAATATCACTGCAAGCCCGAGTGGACGCTGGCTTGTGGACAGGGACAGATCGGGGGCGGAAGTAAAGATAACTTGGGTCCAAAGAATTTATTATAAAACTTTAAAATGACATCTGGGACCTTACGTGCTTTCCAAGACACGAAGGAAACTCGCTATGAAAGATGGTCACCCATCCACAAACCATCCTCGGCAAACACGGCTTAACTCGGAACATCGGCCTGTGCAGCTGTAATTATTTAGCCACGAGCTCAAAAACCACCAAAAAAGGTGTAAAATAACTATGTTCTGGAAGTCGGTGGCTTTTGTTTTATTTTTTGAAATATGTCAAGAACAAACACATTTCATTAAGCTGTTGTTTGCAACACCAAGAATTCTTTCAGTTGCCCCACACTAAGAATTTCTCTTGTATCGTGGATGCCTTTACAGACATTCAAAGTCACATACGCAAACACCCAAATCGTAAATGTGTGTTCCTTGCGAGAACCGAACCCTCGAAACGAAGCGCATACGCAGATAGTCCTCAATATATGTGACTTTCTCCACTTCATGTCATTGAACTGTGGAGAAAAAGTGGCGGATATATCTCCCCACCTAGACATGTCTGAATTAGATTATAATAAGTGCCATACCAGCCTCATGCAGACACATGCGATTATACGAGCGTGGCGTCATCGCTGTCGCCGCACGCGGTGCCTTGCCGCATTGCTGTTCACACAAGAGCGCGCAAAGCACCGCGCTGCCGTGATGAGGTATGCTAATTATGCTGAGGTTAGGCGGGCCGGCGCCGCCCGACGCCCTGCCCGACGCCCTGCCAAGAGAGGTGAACCCAATTGTAGTACGTTTAGATTGGAAGTTACATTGGCATCTTGAGCCAGCGCGCGCGTTACGCGCGCGCGGTTTTCACCGCGGCGGGCGGCGAAGCACCCTTAAATGCCACAAAAATATAAACTTTAAATGTACTAGGGTAAGGACACGACTTGCCGCGACAAGCGCGACAAGAGCGCGCGCGGCGCGCGTAACGCGTCGCGTTGCCGCAGGACCACACCCTGCCAAGAGAGGTGAACTCAATTGTGGTACGTTTAGAGTGGAAATTACCTTAGCCGCTTGCGTAACGCCGCGACAAAACCTTGCACAATTAATTATAAATTAAATAAATTCCATCCAACAAGTCAACAAATCCTGCCGCAAGCCGTCGCAATAATAATATCAGAAACGCGATGCGCCGCTCCGCTTCAGAGTGAACAGATGTGGGTGTTTTCATAGAAAATGGACTAAGTAGGTTTTTTCAACAATCGCCACGCGCGGATAATCGCGTGTGTCTGCAGGAGGCTTACCACGCATATGCAAGCCCCCTTGATAAAACGATCAGACATCAGTAGAATACAGAAAAAAATCCTTTCATCTTCTCCGCCGGGAATTACCCTCTATCGGGTATAGGACTCAACTTTAGTCTGCTTTTATTTTTGGTTTTTTTGCGTCCCCTTTTTTTACAATTTCATCAACCCAACAAGCTCTTGGACGACTCTGGTTTTGTTGTAGGTCAACACCTTGGCCACTGCTCAGAAAAAGATCTTGTCATGAGCTAGTGGTTAAGATAATCATGAATAACATTTTTTAATATCATATAATAGTCATAACACTCACATATAAAATGGTCTAAAAACAATATAATTTACTGATACAAAGCATCCGTGTTTAATCCAACCCTGTGGAGCGGGCCGCTCCGCCATAATCTCGCAGCCAGCGATTAACGTTTCACTCCTGAGACCGTAAACTTTTACTCTTGATAAGGATTACTATAATACTGCGAATGAATTACTGAACACTGACTTCACGGTCACAATGTTTCGAAGAAGCGGTTTCACATTATAAAAGTTTTCACATTTATATTTGACCCTCAGAAGCTGGCTAAATGTCTGAAGAATCTTCTTTCTACAAACTCTATCTATATAATGTCTGGCACGTACTAGTCTTACCGATATTCTGATAGAATGATGAACATAAAAGAAATTAAAGATTAAAGCCTTTGTCATACAGAAGGGCGTAGCGAATGTGAAGCGAGGCGTTTTTATTTGTAATGTATGGAATTGTTGTACAAATAAAAGCTAAATCTCAAACAGCTATTTACTAATACCTTACATGTGGCGTCTGCCTACCTATCTAATACTATTCTTATAATAGTAAACTCCTTTCACCGTCACGTATGTCTGTCTGGTCAATAAGCTCACCAGTTGCGAATTATAAAAATGTTATTTCTTATTAAAAAAAAACAGAAGCTTTTCTGATAAGTTTTTATGTATAGAGAACGCAATCATTTTAAAGTAAAAAAGTCCTATGTCACTACGACTTCTTTATTTCACTATCTCGATATCTTGAAACCTTTCAGTTATGATAGGCATGAAACTAAATCGAACGTCCACCGACATCAGCCGGGTCCTCTTTTACGCCACTTTGCTAACTTCCCTCGTAAATAAATGCCTACATCGTCAAAAAGACTTTATTGAATACCGATAAGATTTATTTTACCGCCGCTGTTACTCTAACTTACTTTTTAAAGTGTTTGTTTGTTTTTGGAATACTTGCTTCTACTTGTGGCTTTGCTTGTGTTGAGTTCGGATAAAAGTCCTGTATAATTTCTAAACTCTGCCGTAATAAAGCGTATTACCAAACTTCATAGTACCCGCTTAGCCGTTAAATTATTTATTATATTAGCTAGAAGCATTACTAGGGAAATATTAACAATTTTGGCGTGTTTAAATTTACGAGAAAACCTAATCTAAATGCCTAGCTCTTTATATAAATACAGAAATATGTAGCTAAATAAAAATGCGGTGATAATTCAAATCCTTTCTGGCATAAACCAATAAAATATTTTATTTTAGTAAATTAAACGCACGTTTTATGTTGTGGCCGAACAGCCGCCACGGCCTGTAATTACTGAACGGTCTACTAAACAGCTTTCACTGAAATACGGTATTGGCAATCAAAACATTCCAAGTGAGATCAGAAGATATTTTTTACATTTATTAAGAAAAAAAGACGCTTAGAAAAGTTTTATTTCCAGTTGACTCCAGCGCTCTTTATAGGTTTTGAATGTCGTAGGTATCACATTTTTTTTTTGCGGAGGAGTACTTCGACACCTATGTGTCATTTTGCTTTTTGTTTTTTTTTTGTGATATATATATATTTTTTTGTTTTTAGTATCATTTGTAAATAATTCGTTTGTAATAGTAGTAAGTTTTAGTTCTGTATTTTTTTTCGTAATATATAATCAAACAAAATGTCTTTTATTACACCTGTAATTCTATGATTTACGAAAACTGACTTGATAACATAGTGTTAACTTTAATTATTTTCTCAACCCATAAATAAATCATGCCTAAAAGCTTAAATATTTGCTAAGCTTAAAATGTGAAGCCTGCCGGGGTTGTGGGACTCACAAATTACCGTGACCCCGGTACGTAAAAGGCTATGAAAGGACACCGTGGATTTTAGTCAGTACAAGTCCGACAGTCCCTCCCGCTCTGCCCTGGGTGGGAGGACTCATTTGATGATTTAACCACGATAAAAAAAAAGCTTAAAATTTGAAAAACCACTTAAATTTCTATTTCAAAAAAGAAGAAACAGTGACCCAACTGCCAACACAAATCAAGAAAAATGTAACAATTTCCTTACCCAAAAGAGATTACAGAAACTCGGACGTAGAGACGACAAAGAAATTCACAGCACTCGTAATTTATCTAAGTAACGTCTGCAAAGCCTGCCCCGCCCCTTTTGGATCCCGCGTGAAGCCGCGCCTTGAATTTAAAACAAGCGGCAATTTCTTCTGGCCGACGTTAATTTCACGGCAACAACATTGATTTAGTGGCGAGTGATTCTACGGCTGGGTTCTACCCGCACTTCTTTTACGAATGGTTTAATTTCTTAGAATCTCGTTCGGGATTTCGGAAGATAAGATCTTTTAGTTGCTATACATTTTTGGTTGGTTAAAAACGACAAATATGCAGCTTTAGACTTCGGCATTTAAATACTACTTAGTAAAATACTTAGTTACTCTCATTTATAAAATAGCTTGAAGCTGAAGGAACAGAAACAGAAGACATTACACTTAATAACACAGATTACTGTAATGAAAACACTACAAACGTTGCTCGAAGCACTACTTACCTAAACTGCAACTGTGCTAGCCATGTCGGCCATATGACCAATGAGCTGCGGTCCATTACGCTATTACGGTCTCTATGGGCATGCGGGCAGCGAGTAATGGGTGACTCGCTGTCCGACCATGGACCATGCCCGGGTCGACGGCGCATTGTGTTCCACGCGCGCCTCAAAGAGTGTCATAGTGACGGGGCCTGTAGAGGGCCAAAGCCTGCCGGGGTCGCGGGACCAAGGGATTACCGTGACCCCGGTACGTAAAGGGCTAGTGAAGGATACCGTGGATTTTAGTCAGTACAAGTCTGACAGTCCCTCCCGCCCTGCCCTAGGTGGGAGGACTCATTTGATGATTTTACCACGATAAAAAAAATAAAAAATTACGGTCTCTATGTGGAGGCTCTGACACAGCCAAAAAAATTGCAGCAGGCATTCTAAAAGATAGTCGGACGAAGAATTGGCACCAAGAACTACTTCTCTAAATGGTAAAAAACAGTATCAAACAGGTCCTCCCACCCTCGGTGAAGCGAGAGGGATTGTCAGACTCGTACTGACTTAAATCCACCAATTGCCCTCTAAGTTCCAGGGATACGGTTACCTGTTTAAACAATCCCACGACTGTCTACATACGCCCGGATTGGAATAACTGGACCTCAAGACGCAGATAAGTTTGTCCAGCCGTGGGCCGATACAAGCTAACAGTAGCAGCAACAATGTCGTGTACTAATGACAGATGCTAGGAAGTATCACACAGCTACGCAATACTCGTGAAAAACTTTCATAAACGACACATTTATTTAATTTAATAACGCCATTAACTTAAAAAACGCGTCGTTAAGGCAAACGACTAAGGTCTAACCACAGAATAGAAAATGCAGAAGAACAACTACTACCAAAACATCGGAAAATTAAAAAGTTTGATCAGTGATTCGATGATTTACGAAATTTTTTGTGGCATTTATTATTTATTTATTTGGATTTCAGTGGAGAATTGTTGCTGAAAATTAAAGCCCTTTATGAGTTTTTTTTTATAATTTCACTGAAAAATAACATAATGAGTAAAAGTGACTAAATATAGATTAAAATAAGGTCATAAGGCAGGTAGACTGGTAGAAAATGCCTAAGGCATTAAGCCCACCTTTGTACAAATTAGTGCATAGTTTTGTTGAAAAATAAATACCTAAATAAAATTAAAATGGCCCGTAGGCTTCAAAGTCTAAATTAAATACATTTAATTTAATGAAAATGTTACAGTTTAAAATGTTGTGGTACAGTAAAATCCCGATTATCCGAGTCGATTATCCGAATATCCGATTATCCGGACTCATTCGTCTCGGCTCTAATTGCTTGGCCGCAATGAAAAGATGTGATTCATTACGTCAAAGATCAATAACAAGTTATTTCCAACCAAAATTTATAAATTACATAAGTAATATGTAATTCATTATCTATCGTTATAGCGCGTTTTTTATAAAAATAATAAATATGTATTATTTAAGTCAAACCCATTACACAACAAAAAAAATGTATAATTTGCTTTAAACTGGTTATCCGAGTTTTCTATTATGCGGAATACCCCGGGTTTTATTTGATCCGAATAATCGGGATTCGTACTGTAGGTAAAAGCTCAGCTGTTAGGGCCACTTATCTAAACAAGGTTGGGGCCAACAGCGTATGACATTATCGTGGTGGAACTTCGGCAAATAATTTCTCAGTGATTCAAGGCAGACAAAGAGCTTCAACTATGAAACATAAAATAACATGATTAACATAATCTGTGCATTAAGCACTTCAGTCTGTCTTACTATCCGTGGTTTATAGAGCGGCTCTCAACATGCGACGGATGCTGGCCTGCAACATAGTGCGCAGAACAACTACAACTTTAATAAGAACGGAAAGTTTTTTCTTTAAGATTGTTTCTTCCTTCCAGACGTTCCCAATATTATAAAGAGGAATGATTTGATTGTTTGTTTGTATTGAATAGGCTCCGAAACTACTGGACCGATTTCAAAAACATCTTTCACCAGTTGAAAGCTGCTTTGGTCCTGAGTGATAAGGCAATGGGGGAGGGAGGGTAGATAAGCAGCAATTTAAAGCCTTTCTAATATCTGCAGAAACTTTCAAGAGGATTAATTACTATTTCGTTAACATTTTATTTTTATGTCATCAATATCACTTTATCTAGGCACTCTGTTTTACTCTACGTCACTCTAATTTCGACTTTAGCTCTTAGGTAATTTAATCACTTATCGCAATTAATATCTTTCAAAGACAACCCATGTCTTATAATTAATTTACACAAAATTACGAAGCTTAACATTTAGGCTTTAGGAATCTCGAACAAATCCTAGAATTAGCCGGTAAAGTAATGATTGTAAAAGTAAAAGCATGTAACAAAGGTTTTAATTAGGAGTGGCTCATGGCTGGTCCCCACCAGGCTGTGGCTGGCGCTGTGGGACTAAATCATATTGATACGAGACAAGGCTCGCTGTAAGCTCTTACAAGACCCTGTATGCGTTGTAAGTCACGAACAAACGCGTTTTCTTTTTTAATGGTACGAGTATGTTCGCTTGTTTCAGAACGATTGATAATTGAACATGTAAAACAGTCCGATGTAACGTATGGGAAATTAAACATGCAGTTTTTTTGTTTTATTTATGACAGTTTAACATTTTAATAATAAAATCTGCACTAATCTTCGTGACTATTCAAACTGAAACATCTTACGAAAGTAAAGTTCAAACCATGTAACAAATTAACTGACGGCGAAAATTTCTGTTTACCTGCATTACCTTCATCAAACTTGTAGTCCTCGTATTATTAGTTAGTTAGTTTTTGTGGATAGACCTCGTACGCCTACAAAATTAAGTCTCAATATTGAGAGAATCAATTAGCTATCCTCACCCGCGACCACCCACACCTTACACCACGACTCAAAAGATGTCTCTTCATTTTACACCAAAAATAAAATCTTTATCCGGGGATTAGGGAGCGGGGCGGGGGGCGTGTCTCGCGGGGGAGAGGTAGCTATAATTTATCTCACTAATGGTTTTAAAGCTGACATCTGCCCTTTTAAGAGCCCCGTAAACAAGCGGCCACACTTTATATTGGGGAGAGTAAAAATGCATTTTTCCGCCTCTCTCGTTTACTTGCCATTTAGGAGATTGTTTTTCCTTGATATTGTGGGAACTTAGTTTGGATTTATTTTTTTGGGTAACGACCTTGAATTGTAATTGCGATCGTTTTAAATGCGGCTATATAATTGATTTTGCTTTGTGTTACTACGAGCACAGAGGCTCTAGAATAAATTCTACATATTTGGTCTTACAGCGAACTTTAAGTATTACGACACGATGTAAATTGTATGGAAAATGAAGAAACGCCTATAATGGTAATAATAAATACGAATGAGGAACTAAAATGTCATGCATCAAATAAACGTGAAAGTCCCCGTTTACCTTACGTCATAAAAACGTGAAAACTCGTGATAAGGCCTCTGTATTGCATTTTTTTTAGATGTCAACCAGTGTCCGCTTTTTTAAAGTCCAAAAACAGACACACAATTGAAACAGCCCCCTGTACGATCTCACATAAAACTGAACACTCCTCCACACTAATGTAAGCTTCATAATCGACGTCTGTAGTTGCTGAAAACCGGCTTAAAACATAAACAAATGAGTAAATAATCTGCACAAGTCGAGATAACCGACTCATTGCCTCTCTGATGGCCGTCAGGGCAACTGTACCGTTATCTTCTACTAAAAGACCTCGGGATTAAGCTACGAGTATAGTTAATTAATATTTGTACGCTAATTCGGCTTGAGAAATGTTGAGTCAGTGTTTAACTACGTACTTTTATTCTGTTTCTTAATCTTCTAAGTCTTATTGTGGGGGAGTAAGGGTCATTTTTGATCAAGCAACGGTTCATTAAAAATGAGAAGTGAGAGAGTCTTTACTGCCCTGTTAGTCTGCTGGGTTAGATTCCAAGGTCAAGGAAAGCGTTCTGGAGTTTTTTTCTGAGGAATTTCTCAAAAGACTGGAATAATGTCCATCAGTTAGTGGTTAAAGTACCTCTCTTACATTGGACTTAATAAGTAACTGGTGAGATGTGCGTGTTAAGAACACTTCTGATGAACCATACCAGAAAAATAAGCACAATTTTGTTTAAAGAAAAGTTCATAAAATTGCAAATTGTTAGACACTCAGAGAATTTTGGGAAACCCTGTTTGATTCTTCTTTTCTCTTGTTACATTGAGCCTGTACCTAATGATCCCACTGCTGGGACATGGGCCTCCTATCTATAAGAGGGAGTAGGCTGTATTCAATGCGGGTTGGAATTTGTGATATACATATGTCCCATGTTTTCGTATTTTTGGGTCTAGGATATACCAGTTTCCTCACGAAGTTTTCCTTCACCGTAATGAAATAAATTACACCATAATAAACCTGGCTGGGTTCGAAGCCACGACCCACAACTCATAAGTCGCCGCTGCTACCACTAGGCTACCACTGCTCTTAATGAACTCTACTGATTTTTTTTAATAAGATCGAATCACACATTCAAACATTATTTTAATGAGTTAAAATGTACGCTCCGTTAGCTGTATTTTAATGGCCCAGGTACATAGCTGTAGTTGAGAAGCATTGTTAGAAGCACTGAAGCACGTTAGAAGCAGCGCTTCGTTATTCGAAGAGCACGGAACAAACGACAAACAATTTGATCGCTTAGGTACTACAGAATATGCAGCAAGTTTACAAGAGCCGGTTTTCAGATATAATGACTTGTTGAGATCTGCGTCGATTTCATGTGAGGAAAATTTATTTCAGGTTAAAAGGCTACCTTCAATATTTTGCTGCCTTTTCTTGTCGATGGTACATCTCTATGGACCCATCTTTATTGTACCTACTAAAATTCATGAAAATTTGTTAATCATAATCATTTATTTGCCATAAGTATTGGTACAGTGTAGGTGTTAAAATAAGTTATGAGTTCCTAATACAAAGACAAACATTTGATATGCAAAACATAACAATATATTTAATGCTAGGCCAAGCCAGTTTGACGCAAATACGGACCATACATACATACTTTCGAATTTATAATATTAGCAGGGAAGTAAAGATAATAGGTATATGGTTGATGGCTTAATTTATAACGAAACTACGGTTACGGCTCCTCGAACTTTTGAACTATAAGTAGTAAACACAGGCACACACTACTTAAAACATTCTAATTTCCGAAGCGCCAGAGTGCTACAACAATTAAATTGCTACTTAACTCCGTTGCACACCGGGTAACATCCAGCTGCGCGTTTTTCTCTTAAAATATAACGCGTAGGTGGTGTGGCAGCAAAAAATATAAAAATCGCTCGGACCGCGGCCGTTATAAATGGGCGGTAATTAGGGCACACAACGGCACCTCTTTCACCCTCTTTCATCCCCTGCACACACCGCGCCTCGAATGTTCACCCTCACCACCACATGGCGGACTTTTAATCTGCGAGAAACTTGCAAAGTCTCGATAGTTAACTGGCAAAGTTTCAGTTTCAGAAATCGATTGGTTCATCCGATTCGTATGCTCAAGTTTAATATTTGATCTATTGATATTCGACTGCTTGAAAATCCGATCTGTTACTCGCAGTAGTATCTTACAGACTTGTTACAAAAAAAATGTTGAATTTCAGATGCATATTATTTTCGTTTTCCACTTTATTCCGCAGAGCCTATCAATATCACTATATGCGTTACGTACAAAATAACTTATTTAACCGACAAACAAAACAACAGATAGGGGATATTGAAGCAAACTTTCACTAAAATATTCATGCGAGTACGTCGGCGCCCAGTGTGCCGCGGGGCTTTATTTTACACTTTTTCCTATCCCGCCTGTTATACGGTTATAACGTAGCACTAGGCAACGAGTTTTTGTGGATATTATGCTTTTAGCGCCGTGTATTATAAACGTTTGGGCAAAAACCTGCGTTCTCTGAACCTCTTTATATCGCCATCGCTTTTTGTGGTCGCCGCTTGAATATTTAGGTACCTGGAGGGTGGATAAACCATGCTTACCACCGGGGTCATGGTTATTCTGTGTCGTTCGTGTTGAATATAGTTTGGAGTATTTGAAAACTATGGTTTTACAGGAGAATAATGGTGGAAAACTTTGCAAAAAAAAGTATTAATAAATTGAAATGCTATCAATCTTTTCTTCAAGATTTTGGATCTGTAATCTAAAAAAATATACATACAAATTTTATCATTAGTGCTAAATTCTAAACTCACAACCGAAATTCCAATATTTGTGACATCAAAGTTCTACTACAAAAGTAACGCGCACTACAGTCGTCCCAACAAAGTGAAACATCCAATCCATTCCAGTTGTAATAAAGCTCAATATGCGACATCCACGGCGCAACTATGAATGCAGATCCGAACTCATATTATGAATATTGCAAGCTTACGGCTCCTTGCGACCGACCCAAAGCCAAATGCAGAATGAAAATTTAATCTGAAATGATCACGCCGGTACATTCCCTGGGAATTATTCATACGAGCACTGCGACGAGGTAATAAGTAAAAACTAACAAAGAGGAGAAATATGAGTGGGCCCCATTACAACAATAAATGTCCCCGAGCAAAAACGGGGACCAGAGACGCTATTCTGTATTTGTTTTTAATGTTGTCGTTCATTTTGATGTTCGTGCGAATTACGAGATTTTGAACTTGACTTATGATTTCTATTACTTATTGTGTCGCTGAAAATACATTGAAGATTACTGTGAATGAGAACTTATATATATTGTATTTTTTGCTGAAGAAAATACGTGTCATCATAATATAATTTATGTACGGTATTCTTGTATACTACATCCAATATTAACTTTGGAATCAGATGTTGTAAATTGTAATCAATTACTTTTGATGATTACTGTCTCCAATTCTACTCAAGCTATATAATACGAAACTTCTTCGTTCAGTATTAGAATCCAATATCATTTGACAAGGATAATCTTGGGGATAGCGTTGTAATCCTCTTAAAACGTCAATTTGCGATCAATTATTAACAAATGAATCAACTTAATTGAAAATCATACAAAATAGACAACGTCTTAAGACGAAATATAAATTATTCTGGATAAAATAAATAGATCAAAGATACTTGAGGTTTGTGTTTCTAGATTTTGATATTAAAAGCAAACTGGACTTAACTTACGACCATCAATTCTATCTCTATTCATCCAAGAATAGACAGTTTTACTAAACAGTTCGAAATTCATTTTTCCCGTGTATGGTACGACCCGTACACAACTAAAAAATAAAAAAATAAAAATAAAATATTAATTAAAAATATCTATTCTTCCGCCGACAAAACCAATTTTACGGTGCCATGCTACGCGTACTGCTGGCTACTTTGGACCTGAAACTGGTCATGGATATGGCATTTCAGAGGCCCAGCAGTGGGATAACACAGGTTAGCAGTTAGTAATAATAAAAAAATTAAAGTTTTTTACATAAACGTATCGTTAATTCAGTGCGCACATAAGTGTACTATGTAGGTATGAGCATGAGTGGTCGAAATGGCTTTACTATGCAAGTGACAAAATTTTGAATAGACCATACGTTCAACCCTTAAAATTCAACAATCTCTTTACTAAACCATTCGAATGTTCGTGGTTACAGAATAGCCCCGTTGTCACCGGAGCTCGCGAACTAACGCGCTGCGCACATATGCACTTATTTTGTTTTATTTCGTGGCGTTTGTTCCCGACCTCCACTTGTTTTACTCATTTTTAATTTGCGTTCAAATTAAATGCTTGTAGCTTTTTAGCGATATTTGCTACGATGTTCGGATAGTTTTCTTCTTGTTTATTCTTTTTATTTAGTATGGGTTTGTGCTGTTAGCCTCAATCTGGCCCAAAGGCAACGATCAGGCCTAAGACTGATGGTGCGAGCTCATTCGAGAATGCAGTATAAAATGTTACTGTAGCTGTATGTGGTGTCCAGAGTACCAGGGTGCGAATTACAGTGACCCTGGTACGTAAAGGGCTATTGAAGGACACCGTGGATTTTAGTCGGTACGAGTCTGACAGTCCCTCCCGCTCTGCCCTGGGTGGGAGGACTCATAAGATGATTTAACCACGTAAAAAAAAAACTGTATGTGGTGTAGATATCTAGGTATGCACGTAGATTAAGAAGAATGTTTTGAATCGGTAATTGAAGCAAATGTTTATCAATCGGACGAAAGAATGGATATTTATTTCAGGGTTAGTCGAAACCGTTTATAATCGTCTTTTCTTGTTATATTCCCACTACAATCCCTACATGTAAGGCTTTTGCTACAATGACAAAACGTACTCGTATATTTTAGGTGTTTTTCAAGCTCCTGATCACCTACGGATAAAAAATAAGATACTTTTTTTTTAGCGTCGTAAAATCATCAAATGAGTCCTCCCACCCACGGCAGGGCGGGAGGGACCGTCAGACTCGTCGAGTACTGACTAAAATCCACGGTGTCCTTCAATAGCCCTTTACGTTCCGGGGTCACGGTAATTCGTAGAGTCCCGCGACCAAATAAGATACTTTGTATCTATTTTGACTGTAGCTCGAAAACAATACATGCTCTGAAAAAGCATTATATTGCCATTCCTACAGCAGCATTCGTTCCACAGACTACAGAGTCTCCACTCTACAATATAGCATAGTTTGAAATTCAATGGCGGCCGCAATTCGCATGCGAGTTACCTCGTAAAGATGTACATTACGGAATCAAATATGCGCCATTCAATATGAGCGGTCCGAGTTGGAATGTATTGTGAGTTGTGTATGAATGAGCCGGGCTATGGCTTTAGAAATACTGTTAGTAGTCCCTCAACTGTGTTAAATGCGGTAGAAACTATTTTAAAACTATGTTTACATATCGACGTCCCCGGGGAATAAACCGGTAATCGCAAAAATCAAATTTTACAGGAAAAATGATTTAGTGTTTTTGGGGTATATCTCTTCAACAAAAGGTAATTATGACAACATTGTTATATAACGGAAAAGCTAATTTTTACCCGAAAAGTTTAAAGTATTAAGTATAACTATTAACGATACACAGAATTAGTTATTCACCAAAATACATATTACCGAAAATGGTTTCCTACTATTTTTAGGGTATTGATATCTTACCACCCTGACTTAACAATATTATTCCAGTAATGTTTACTTACCGAATTATTCTTGTAAATTTCTTAAAAGTCATAGGCATAATATTGCTTTACTGGATTATTAAACGTGTTTTTTCTTTACAGAGAAAGATTGTAACGTTCAGTTACCGACTTCTTATAGTAAAATTTTAAATAACCATAAAAAGGTAAAGTAGTGTAACCCTTATTTTATAGAAATTTTTTGGTAGTCATATTATTGTAATCATTGAAAACCGATTAAGTAAAATAACTTTGTCGTCGGTATCTCCGAGGAATAATTATAGGAAACTCACAAGAATAATTAAAATTATAACGTTTATGGAGAACAAAGTTCTCATAGAGATCAGAAATTACAATTAGTAAAAGCATAACAAAAGAAGGCAAGCTAAAAATTTAATAACTAATCGGTATTGTCAGTGGCATCATCAGTATCACCGCGATCATCACTATTTTCTACAGAAATTAAGGATTCATAAAATGCATGGTAATACCGTGGAATCGCTCCACTATTGCACAAAGACAGTAAATCTGTATGCAACGCTTTCCTTATAGGAAGAGGTTGATGATAAGCACGTGCCAATACAGTATCTTCTATCAAAGCATCTGTCTTAGGTTTACGCCCACGTCGTTTGGTTTGAAATGAATTTGAAATATTTAATTAATATGCATCATCAAAATCATATTTGAAGAAAACCTTGTCCTGTTGGGATGATGAAGCCAATGTAAAGGATTTCCCAATTTTTTTAATTCTAAAATATCTGTTTGCTCTAATTCTTTCGTAGTATATTTTTCTCCCGAGACTTTGGAGTTTAGAATTATATTACATATTTGATCAGGTCTGTAAATAGACTTATTTTTCATGTTCCTTTCAATACAGGCATGCATCGAGTCCTCTTCGTTCTGGCTATGTCCAGTACTGAAAAATTTGTGCGTTATAGAAAAATTTAAAGATTTTGCTGCATATGCATGTAAAGCAAAAATGTATCTGTTTTTATTTTGGCCATAACAACCATCTAAATAAAGATATATCTTGTCAACACCTCGCTCCTGTTTCTATTCAACTCCCAATTTCTATGCAGCCTCGTTTTGCGATTTGGTAATGCCACACGTAGCAATAACCTTTTTTACGTAGAGCGTCAAAAATAGTAAAATTGTACACATCCGAGTTTGAAGTTAAGCCACATAAATGGCGTTTTCCCACCAAAAAAAAAGGATCGCGAGCCATTCAGGTTTAGAACAGCTGGTTTAAACTAATACATGTAGAATGTTGAAAGCAAAATGATAATAGAAACATTTGTATTGGGAATTTAAGAAAAACCTCGTTCGTGCCTTGTTAGCAAATGCTTAATTTTAGAGTGAGCGGAGCGAGCTCGATAAATTGTTATTTCAAGACCGCGATGAGTAAAATTTTTGCAAATTACGTCCACGTTGTCCTAGGGCGTAGTTACCGCCGTTTTTTGTTTTCAGTAGGGGCTGGGAGCCCTTTAGGTTAAGGTTCAAAATTGGTTTATTCTGAATAATTTAGTTCTTAATGAAAAGAAAACTAAATATATTAGATTCACTTTGCCAAATGTTAGAAGTAGCGATTGCGACATTTTATTGAAAGGAGTAAAATTGGAATTAATTAATCATACAGTTTTCCTAGGAATCACGTTAGACGATAAATTACAATGGGGCCCCATATAACATCTCTAGCGGGCCGTCTAAGCTCAGCCGCTTAAGCTGTTAAAAAGATAAGACGGTTAACAGACGTCGAAACTGCGCGTTTGGTTTACTTCAGCTACTTTCACAGCATTATGTCTTATGGCATTCTACTGTGGGGCTGGGCGGCTGACATTCAATCTATTTTTATTATGCAAAAGAGAGCCATCAGAGCCATTTACAATCTACGTCGTCGTGAATCTCTTAGGGAACTTTTTAAAAAGATTAGACAGTGCCTTGTCAATTTTTTTATGAAAATATAATGTATGTTAGGAAAAATCTTCATCTTTTTAATAAAATAAGCGATAGACATAATTTTAAAACTAGAAATAAAGATAAAATTTATCAATCTTATTTTAGATTGTCTAAAGTCAAAAAATCTTTTATGGGGTACTGTGTTAATTGTTACAACAAAATACCTAGCGAAATTTTAACTCTAAATAAAATAAAATTTAAAAGTTACATAAAAATACACTTGGTAAACAAGCATATTTTATAATAGAAGATTATTATTATTCAAGAAAAAAAAAATTGGAAACATGCTGGTCCTGCTCCATAGTACAATGTAGGGTTTAAACAGAATCAAGCTGGTTGAAATTTGAATGCTCACACATTTAAATTGTATTTGTAAAATAGCTGTAGGTAACTGCAATATTTTGTTAAAATGTGGACACCATGTACCTTTTTGCTATTTTTTTTATTATTACTTCTTATTGTTTTATTTTTATAAATAATATTTAGTCTAGATTTAAAGTATGCAGTATTAGTATTAGTGTGCGTAAAGTGCATTACATGTAGAAACGCGTCCTTGAGTCGCCGAGCGCGAGCAAGTTACCGCCAATGCGTATAGTAGGTTTACATTTATATCCCAGATGATAACTGTTACGGTGCATTACCGAAAATGTCTACCACAAAATTTACGATAATAAACCTGTAATCGCGTTAACCAGAAATTTAGCTGAAATATTTTACAGTAATATTACTTTACCGAAATGTAGCCACAGAATTTAATTTGTAATAACGTATTTCGTTATTGTTCTAGTAAATTAAAAATGAAAAATTTCCAAAGAACAAAAGTGTTTTAAGAAAAAACGTTGGAAATAATCGCAGAAAAAATTTGAAAAAAATTGCATAGGTGTATCCCGACCCATAGATACCGTAAACGGTATAACAGTAAAAAGTCAGTAATAGTATAATACAGGTTTATTCCTTGGGGGCGTCGATATGTCATTGGAGTATAGGGCTCCTGATTATGTAAATGCCTTGAAAGAACCTGGATTTCCCGATTCTTTGTGATTCCTTGAAGTGGATTAGGGTGTTCCCGAGTGGAAAATCGAACAAAATCGTACGAAAACAAGGCTGTCTGCTCCAGTACTGACTTTTATGGCGTATCGTGATCGTGTTATCGGAACCGAAAACAATTTTTTTTCTGTTGATCCTTCAGACTACAGACATTGATTCTCAACATTATCATAGCTTGTCTCATAACTACCCTGAGGTTTCAAGCAATCTTTTTGCGTGTGTTGTGTATTTAATCTCGCAAATAGTTTAAGTACGGCATACCTTGCGGTTCTGCTCGCCTCAACGTGTGGCAGATATTATGAAAATCTTTTTACATTTCGTGTAAATATTTATATTCTATCGTATATAACGTTCGTACCTTGTAGCTTAGAAGTACGAGTATGTTATAAAGATTTGTACGAAACTGTCAACTACCAATATAAAAGATTTGGCTTTAGTAAACTAACACACTTTTTTTTATCGTGGTAAATTCATCAAATGAATCCCCGTGCAGGGCAGAGCGGGAGGGACTGTCAGACTCGTACTGACTAAAATCCACGGTGTCCTTTAATAGCACTTTACGTTCCGGGGTCACGGTAAATCGTACAGTCCCGCGACCTAAACTAACACACTTTTTTTTTTTTTTTTTTTTTTTTTTTTTTTAAGGGTGGTAAAATCATCAAATGAGTCCTCCCGCCCTGGGTGGGCCGGGAGGGACTGTCAGACTCTTACTGACTAAAATCCACCCGTGTTTCTTCGGATGCCCTTTACGTTCCGGGGCCGCGGTAACCTGGATTAAGAAAAAAGCCGCGACCCCATCAGGCATTTGGCCCCGTAAGGGGCCCCGTCGGTGACCCGTGAAACACGACGCGCCACCGACCTGGGCTTGGTCCTTGGTCGGACGGCGAGCTTACCCATTACTCGCCGTCCGCAAGCCCGCTCCGCCGCTGTGCCCTCTGCTATTCAGAGGGACACGCGTTGGAGCATCCACCCGACAGGCTATTCGCATACGGGCAAAGAGACCCCTCAGGCACACAGTGCCTAAGGAAGAGTTTTGCCCGCATCCCAGGGTGCACCGGCCCGAAAAAACTGGTCTTCCTCCCGGACGTATCCGAGGGAGAACTCCAGTCCACGGGCGCACGTGGAGGTTTCCTGTCTTAGCACCCCAAACTAACACACTTAGAAAACTTTTATATGTACCAGAATAACGACTTGCACAGTTATGTTCGAGCTTTAACTGTCCTTGAACTATTCCTATCCAATATTGACAATACAAGATTAGTATTTGTACCAATCTTGTATTGTCTCAGTCACAATTTTGTAGCCTTTTTTTTCCTTTCCCAACTTTCTCCTAGCAAACATCTTTATATTGTGTTATTTCTAGCCATGTTTATTTACCCCATTAACAAGATCTGATCACGACACTATATTAATCGCAGTCTACCTCAAAGGTGATATCCTTATCATACTCAGTGACGATTTTTGATCATCTCTCTGGGTGCATTCGCATGATGGAGCCAACTCATTCCCACTTCAACTTGTCTGTTTTCTTAGAGGAATTATTCTTAGATTTTATGGCACAAAATATTTATTTATTAAATGTCTACCTGTAATATGGTTGGTACCTAAACAGTCCCTTAAAAACTCTACATCACCTAATTCCATCCATACATCAATACGGCGAGATAAGGCCGAGTTTAAACGTACGGTCCTTACGTCATAACATAATGCGAGTAATAACGTAGTGGGGTCGTCGCAGCCAGACGTGTGCCGCCGCCTTTATCTTTCCACTACATTTGCCGGGCGACGCGCTGATCCGACAAAAATGTCGGCCGTCCAATCACGGCCTTAACCGACGTCTGCCATTGTGGATGGACGGGTTACGTCGGGTTTTTTCAGTTAATTATTATTGGAGGTTTAGATTAGGTTAGTGGGTCTTCAGGGGACATTTTTTGGCTCACAAAAGCAAATCTTGTCTATTTTGGAAAGAAATTCTCTGAATTTTGTTTAAGCACAAGATTATTTCTACGGTTTGAGTACCTACTCCGTTCCTTATTAACCTAGTTGATGGAACAATGAACCAAAGAATATACTCCAACGATGTCTCAATCAAATCCTGATCAACAAACTCGACCTGAACCCTAATAACACTAGACAGCCGTCAAAAAGTCAACTACATAATTAACTAAACCTTTACCTCTGCCGACCCCGTTTAAAGCAAGATCGTAAGCAATCATAACATGACGTCGAACAATCCAATATAATTAATTCAAGACTCATACACGCGTTAAATTTTGTTAACAATGTTGATTTAGGCGAAACTGACTAAATACACAATGTGTGCTCATGTGTTCGCTACTGTAAATGTGCTAGGATTTTTAATTAGGCTACGAGTTGGGATGTGGCGGAGGCGGAAGCGGAGAAAATAGAGAGCAGGAGCTGATGATGGATTTATAAATTTATTCCAGTATGTCACTTGTAAACCGATAGATCCTAAAATTCGAGGAGATGGTGATATCCATGAAGCTTCACTGAAACCAATTCCTCCCACAGACTCGCTTTTCAAAAACAGTTATGGTGCTACAGTACCAGTCACAAGACATATAACTGTGAAAGTACCGTAGGCGCTCAATGGTCAAAGTGTATTAAGTGACATAAATAGCGGGCGTGGGTGCAGTCGCAGAGTGGGTACCCGTAGGTAAACGAGAGAAATTGCTCCTTAAACTTCTACACAGTTTATTATTAGAGACTGTTACTAACAATACTTTACTAATTATACTCTAAACTTAAAATTAAACACAGGGCAGTTCTTGGACCAGTTTTTGTTCTTGGGTGACCGTATCCAAACGATCGCTGTCGGTAGAGTCGGGTCATGAGACCGTGCTCCTAATTAAACACCATACGATTGGGACGAACCTTGAACGTCCCATTCGCACTTCGTCCCGCGTTGGCACTTGGTCCCAGTGCGAATGAGACGAAGTGCGAATATCCTCTTTGTGCGAAGTTTCCGTACAACGTCAAACAGAGGCTCTTGTATTTTACTTTAAAGGCATACTCAGCTAAGATCCTACATGTATAATTATTATTACGAAATTCCGTATCCTAATTTCCGCGCTGCCTAAAAAGCCATGTTGGTATGACTATTAATTAACATATAATGTTAATGTTTTGCCTAACATTACCTACGTGTGTTAGTTACATAATACTTCAAATAACAATGATGTTAACCAATAATAACTTAACTAGAGTACCTATCAACATTTGCACAATGCAAAAAGCTTTAGCCAAATATTGAAGCTGGTTTTAAAAGTAAACATAATGTACTAATAAAGCGCAATGAAATAGTTTTGTTTTAATAAAACAAGTAAACATGGTAATCAGTCATATTCATACAATATATATAATGTGACAACAATCAGTTTTAATCAACTAATTATTTATTAAGCCCAGGTTCACATTATTGATGAAAGTTGTCATTTATTTTCTTTTACTTTATAAGCGGTTCAAATTAGAAGTTATTTCCAGATAGGTAATAAAAAACGTTTTACAAAACTCGGACATAACTTTTCCTGTGACCCAAAACAACAACATGACGGTAGCAAGATAATCAACACATCACCTAATTAACCCCAAACCAACAACAAAACAAATAAAACTCGCTTATGACAGCCCACAAATTAAGGCGAAGGATTCACAAATTAATTACCGCAATGAAAGTAAAGTTCGCTACTAACGTGTTACGGGCAACCCTCCCGCGCCGCCTTCAATATGTTAATGTATGCCCGGGCATAGACTATATACTATAAACTGAGATAGATGCGCATCTCTATGTTTGAAAATGGACAATATTAGTTGAGTTCCCCGATCAGCAGGTGGCGCTTTTAGTACCCAAAAAATCCTGCAGGGACCGCTGGTGTACTATATTTGCAAATATGTAGGTTTTAAGTTTGATATTAAGTGTAGATAAATTTGTAGAAAGACAAAAGTGCATTTATAAAATATTAGTAATTTACTATTTAGCACTTTTGTCGTTCTACAAAAATCTGCAGCTGCGTTGCTGAAATGAAACACTTGTATACATCACATAATTTATTTAGAAAAATCAAATAAATTAGAATAGTTTTATGAAGATGCAATAAACATTTACAGGATATGAAGATTTTCTTTAAAGAGCGTATAAGCCACACGGCATGAAATCTTAGACTTTCTTATTTTTGGAAATGACTGATTTTAATGTAACTTAATACGCTTATGCAGAATACATAGGTCTAAAAAGTGACCTTGATTTTTTATGAAACGTACATAGCGCTCTTAATTAATCAGTCTTTGTTAATCATTTTAGCATATCTTGGGAATATGCTCAACAAAATTTCTTCTTTTAATGTAATAATAATAATATATGGCCTGTTGTTTTACATGGTCAATCTCATCAATCTTTGAATTTTTTAAAATTCCATTTACACCAATACGACTTTACACAACTGTGGATAATCAAATTGATTGCGAGATTATTAATTAAATCGATTAAATCATCTCTATGCTTTTTATATGAAATTATTTTATAATCACATGCACAATTAACCTGTCCGGACAATCACGTAGGCTAATGTTCACATTTTCTTTTATTATTTTTTTCTTTTAGTATATTAATCTAAAGCCATGTTAATAATAATATATGGCCTGTTGTTTTACATGGTCATTCTCATCAAATTTTGAATTTTTTTCCATTTAAAATTCTATTAACCCCTTTACACCAACTGTGGATTATCAAATTGATTGCGAGATTATTAATTAAATCGATTAAATCATCTCTATGCTCTTTAAATTAAATTATTAAAAATCACATGCACAATTAAGTAACAGTTTAATTTTTTGCTTTACAAATGCTGATTCCTGACTGACAATCACGTAGACAAGCAACAGTTACATAAAAAATGTCAGTCATTAAATTGACAAATCTTTCATTTGGATGAAATAAAGATCTTTTAGTATAATCAATTTCGTAATTGAATGATTGCAAATCAACTTCTAATCGACATAAATCACTCATACAATATTTACAATTTCTAAAAAACTTTGTTTTAAATTTCTTAATCACGTACCCAGTAACATATTTTTTCGATTCAGAATATAACAATGAATCATTATTCTTAATTTCACCCATCACCTTCAACAAACAATCAATATCACATGCAAAATCATCATTTGGTTTCTTATATAATAGATTCGCCATTGATTGCAATGAATTATTGTCATCATTTTCACAATTAGCTCGGTGAATGCGATGAATTAAAATTGTTTATAATCAAAGTTTTAAATGCATTGCAAAATTGATTACAAGTTGGATTAACATTTCTTATTCTATTACTTCTAATGCCACTAAAAAAAAATGATTAAAATAGAGAGTGATTAAATTTTTTACATCATGCTTAGAAATCAAATAATGCTCATTTCTTTAAAAGTTTTTATATTCTGGATCCAATTTATGATATAAGGAATTGATTCATATTTTATTGATTCAGAACTATCCTTTTTAACTACTGATTTAAAATTAATTGATTCTAAAATAGGAATCAAATCATCCCACAGTTGGAAATGAGGAGAATTAGTTTTCAAGCATTGCAACTTATCGAATATTAATAAGAAGTCTGCAGACCCCTGATGTTCCTCTGGAAGCACTCTATGTCCTGAAACAAGAAAATAATATTTAATGTTAGTCATGTTTTTTATCATTATATTTTATTGGTTACATTAAATTTCTATAAAAAATATTAAAAATTCAATAAACATTAATCTAGTTTATTTATAAAACAAAAGAAAAATTATAGGTCTTCCCGTGTCACGCGTGCTCACCACCCCCCTCTCTCCTTATTGCCTATGTCACTTAGGACCAAAGCAGTTTTCAACCGGTGAAAGAATTTTTGAAATCGGTCTAGTAGTGTCGGAGCCTTTTCAATACAAACAAAGAGAAGAGAAGAAACAAACATCCACCTATTTTATCTAGTGACCAAAACCTATGTTCTTTGTATACAAATATTCTATAAAAATTTAAAATATTTTCACCTCATACTTCACGATGATGGTCAATAATCAAAGATTCTGAAGTAATTTTATACTAACCAAGGCTAGATACTGATGTGTTGATGCCTGGACTGGTCTAGGGCTTCTGTGAGAGCAGCAGATGGTTGAACAAGAACAGGATTTGATTGCAAGTTCTCCCGAGGGCTGGCCTTGTTGTTCTGGAAAATTATGATGTTTTATTATTCTAACTGAAAATATGAGATCTTGATATGACTAATCAATTAGTGTTTTTTTATGTGTTAAAATCATCAAATGAGTCCTCCCACCCAGGGCAGAGTGGGAGGGACTGTCAGACTAGTACTGATTAAAATGCACAGTGTCCTTCAATAGCCCTTTACGTACCAGGGTCACGGTAATTCGTGAGTCCCGAGACCAATCAATTAGTGATTAAATGACATTTACCTAGACATAAAGATGGAACAGTATTTTTGTCAGTCTGTGACTTGGTAAACAGTAAACATCCAAAAAGTGGTTGTTAACCAACCTTATACTGTCTCCTCTTTCTTGAATTGATAATGGAAGTACACTTTTCCATATTTTAAAATTTTCCAAGCTTTCTGATGATACCCGGTGTTTGGATTTGGAAATAAGTGCAAAGGGCCTGAAAATACAATGAAATAGATACGTGAATTTTT
Organism: Agrotis puta; assembly: GCA_943136025.2. Taxonomy (NCBI): domain Eukaryota; kingdom Metazoa; phylum Arthropoda; class Insecta; order Lepidoptera; family Noctuidae; genus Agrotis; species Agrotis puta. Next base: position 776,649 of record OW964170.2, read on the forward strand.
TTCAATTTACTTTAAATATTATAACAATCACACTCATAGTTAGTCAAAGATGTTACAGTAATAAATTAACATAAGAAAAAAGGCTACCCACTGACCAAAGGTTTTTCTACGATAGATATAATAAAATGTTATTTTAAAAAAATCTAAATGAATTTAGATGGCTTAATGTTTGTAATGGATGTATGAAGTCTTTTCGCTGAACTCTAGAATGGTTGAATCATTTATTATTAATATTCTGCTAGTTCTTTAGTCAGGAAATATTTATATGAATGAAAAACCGGCCAGTGAGCCATCCCAAGGACGGATTTAAAAACTGTAGTTTCTTTGTATTTCATTCTCTTAGTAATAACTAACGACAACAGGTAAGTACCTGCTTGAATAAACTGAGTTTAAGATAAGATAAGATAAGATTTTTATTTCGCAAATATGGGTACAAGTAAAGGTGTTACAATAAAAAGGGAAACAGCCATATTTTGCCAATAACAAGGCATGCAAAAGTACAGAGTAAATCACACAATTATTGAATCATAAGCTTTTAAATTTTTGCTACTATTAGATTATAAGAAGAAATTACAAGAAAACATTTAAACTTACCATCATTTTTGCACCCAAAATAGCAACGTAACCGCGATTTCTTCGGCATCTTGCTCAAAACCAAATCGAAAGGCAAAAGTCAGCAGTCCAGGTATATATCGCCAACTAGATCAGAAAAGCAGTAATCGGTGTCCAAATTCAAAGCCAGGTGGGTTCCGGTATTATGAGGGATAAAATCAGGATCCGTATAATAAGCGCAAAGTTGTAGAAACATATCAAAATACACAAAAAGTCACAAAAAACGAACACAGAAACGAACGAAACAACAAAGTTTGAAACAAAATATCAACTAGTCTAAATATTTGGTGTTGCTGTTATTAAAACCAAAAATTTATTTAAATTCATACGAAGCATATAAAATTATTTTGATTGTTAAATAGTTTAAATAAAATAGTTTGTTTTTTTACGAATATTCATGTATTTTTCTAATTGCTAATTATTTAATTTATTAAAGATAGTTTACTGTCTAGTATCAAACTGCCACCTAGTGACATTAATCAGTAAACTATCTTTGAAAATGGGGTATCCTTGATGGACAGATGGCGCTAACGTCCATTAGCAATTTCGAGTCGTATGTTTGTTCGGAAGTTTCATGCCCCTGTGCCCGGGCGACGGGGCCAACCGGGCAGACTACCCCCACTCCATACCCCAGAATAGAAAAAGATAAATTATCAGACAGAAAAGCTATGTAATAATTTAAAAGCGTTTAATTTATTCCTTTTGAATTGCGTTAGGTGCAGCTTCTGAGCGAACCCGTGTTTTTTCTTTTCTCTATTAATAATTTTATACAATTTTCAATTCCATTGGATAGCAATGGGATTTGAATAGAGAACTAAATGTTTAATATTCAATGTTCCGAATAACGTTTTCATTGGAGTAACTGCTTATTATTAATTTGTGAATAATAAACTTCGGGTAGTAATTTAATTTTCAGTGAAATATTTGTAATAGAGAATCTGTTTATTTCGAGCATAATTATCTCTTTGAAGGTATAACGAATGGCATGTAATGACAAGGACAGACAGGTCGACGAGCCCCACGGGACGACAAACGAACTGGCTGACATTGGATATAAATCATTAGCTACCTATTACAAAGACCGATCGATAAAATTACGCCGGAGACTCAGCCCGAATTACAAATTACATTAACAAAAAAATATTTATACGACTTTACTTTCGAATAAATCAATAACCATAACGATTTTTTGTAACGAGACTTTTGTTCAGCAGTGAACCAAGTTAAGCCGAATTTGGCAATTAAAATTAATTATAGAATTTATTTTATTTTTTTAAAAACATGAGCGGTTGTCGAATCAACATCTCCTGAGGATGGGCATCGTGGAGGGGCGAAATACGTGTCGAGTATAGGTTTCATTGCATGGCATGTTTTTCTGTTTTGCCCGTGTGCATATGCATATTTCCTTTCCTCAATGTGCATATGCATGAGGGCGGGAATGGTGGGACTTCATCCTTTATCAAAGCCTGGATTTTTGTCGCGGAATTAAAACTAGATATTTTTAATAACATTTATTGCCAATTAATTTGACAATAAATCAATAAACAAGAGGCCAAGTTGGTTACTTGCAAACAACAAATATAACTTTACAAACTCTCTTCGATTCACCCGGATTTGTCCGCATGATCCAATTTTACGGCGTCTGAAAACTAATATAATATCTCCGACCCTCGCTGCTATAAACTAGTGCCAGGCTTTATAAATGTACACTTTAATTTCCAGTGTTAACAAATATATTTGAGCACGAAGTAAATCTGGAAGCCATTACTCACCATAAGCCTCACCTCTTGTTGGGAGCATGACTCGAGTATAAACGTAAAGATAAATTGTCCGTTCACATAGACCCTCGTGGCCTTTTGCGGGTTAAGTAATAAATATGCAAAGTTTAGGAACATTTCTAGACAAAATCGTACCTATAAGGGATGGGTGTTCAAGTCACAAATTCTGCGAACAGGTGTGTTTAATACGAATTTTAGGCAAAATATTGGTTTTATCCACCTTTGGTATGGATAATAATGATTTAAGATATTCTCTGCGAGAATTCGCTCTATCTTGATTTAGAGAGCTGTCGCCTTTTTAAAAGGAGAAGAGTTTTATGTCTCAGTAGATCGAAAATATATTAAAATATTCATGAATAATCGTTTTTAATACTCAGAAGATCCGATGATAAAAGTCGTCAATTAAAATTTACTATCTGTTGAAGTTAATGTCAGAGTTTTTGTTCTTTTGCCAAAGTTTATGTGCAAGATAACATTTTTAATAGAACTTCGAATTTGATTCCCTTGAAGACTAGGTACCTAATTGAAAATACTTGAGAAGTTTTACTTTTATTGAAATAACTTGAGATGAATTAAAATGGCAGAGGTATTATTGGAAAATAGTTTATGGTGTCTCTCAGAGAGCATCGAAATAAAAAAAACGACGGGTTGCACTCTGGGAGTGCCGGCAGAAGTGAAAACTTGAATAGTAATTGTTGGAAATATCTTGTGAACAGATTTTAGTAAAACTCGCAAAAATGGTTGACTTTTTATTTCAATAATTTTCCAATGTGACGTACCTACATCTTTTATAAACAATGTTACCTAGCAACGAATGTATCCAGCATACAAACTTCTTTAAAAGTAAAAAAGTCACACGAACATTCACGCAAGCGCCCTGCGCCGTCCTACGCTTTTTCGGTCAGGGTCACGTGTCCTGACGCGAGTTTAAGATTTTATACCCATTACAGAAAAGTGCTCAACGCCGCTAAAGAAGTTTTCACTTCAAAAATAATATGACCACAAATAATTCTAAAGATAGTTTATTTTGGATATCGTTAATATTCTCATATGAGATAGTAGGAGCAAACAAGAATCTAATTTAAACAATTCAGTAGAATCAAATTATAGTCTTGTTTTTCAACTGAAACGATTAAAGTAATAGTTTTTGTTTTCAGTAACTTTTTTGCCACCGATGTCCTAGATTATAAAACGTCCAGATTCTATGTTTAAAACAAAAAGTCACTTTTATGTAAATGTGCGACTGAGCACCACGCACACATTTAAATGTTTTACTTGGAGATGTTTTACAGACTAGGAATCCAACGAAGGGAATAATTTTTCTTCCTTTTTTGCTTTGATTCTCAATGGCCTTCAAGGAATCTGCACATTCAATAATCTAAGACCGACTTAATTGTGAAAGATTTTGATAAGTTTACCTTTTGGATGCTTACCTGTGGCTCAAACCAATAAGACTTTAGGGTCAGGTAAATTATATATCATGCTGTGTAAAATATGCAAGTTATCGCGGTTGATTTACGGTCATTTATTGAAGAGTCCTCGTTTTCTCCAGAAACTCATCATCAAATTTTAAGTACTTAGTGCAATTTTAAGTACTTAGTAGTTTTAGTACTTATGCCCTTTCAAATAAATAATTTCTCTTTAAATTTTTCGAATTGCAAACCTCATTTGTTTTACGTCGGATTAAAATAAGTTCATATTTTTTAAAGAAATTATAACAATTTTAAACATTCATTTTTATGCAGTTCCATGACATACAATCCGAACTTTAAGTTATCGTTTAAATCCAAAGAAGAATTGACTAGACAAAGTGACGTCAGTAAAACGAGCAACCGCATAACGGAAGTGATTATCTACCGGAAGCTTCAGTATTCGTACGTTTGATACCTGAAGTTACAGAAGCACTAGCGATCCGCCCCCGAGTTATATTTGAACGAGTTAGCTTCTGTACTCGCTCGGTAAAGCCTTGACTTTTAGCGAAGTTATTTTAATGACTCTATGTGGGAAGTTCCCGTAAAATTCCACTGGTTTGATGTCTATTACAAAGTTGTCTTTGAGCAAAAATTCATAAATAAACTAAGTTCTTTTTTCGTATTGAAAAGATTGGTAATGAGGTTTCAAAGTGAGGTATTGCTCATAATCTTGTACCATTTCTAAGACCAACATATAATTGTAACATATCTTACATATGTTTATGTTCCTCGATCATTATAAACTAGATACGTTCGAAAGTGGAGTAACTCGACTTCATCTAGGCAATCATACTCTGCCCTAAGCCTCATCATCACTTCATGTCAGGCAAATTGCAGTCCGGGCTGCCGTGGATGACACCCTGGGCATAGGCGCGGGTTTGTGGACGTCAGGCAACGGGCAGCTCATCGTCCGATAAGGAGAAGGCCTGAGTCCACGGTGCGTCGCGCGCTTCTCACGGAGCTGTCAGCATAACTGACGGGGCCCAACATGACCTTATGTCTGCTAGAGTTATAGGAATACTCCTGTAATCGCAAATGCTCCTGGACCGCACGTTGAAGGAACAAGGTGTGTTACAGTCAGTACGAGGCTGACAGTCCCTTCCATTCCACTCAGGGCGCGAGGAATTATCTGACGACTTCTCAAAACTAAATAAAGACCACCACTCCACTCAGTGAGAGGAAAATTCACCACTCGTACCCATTGGTAACAACATTCCAAATAACGTTAGTGCTGCAATCAATTTCCCAATCACAACCACATAAAAAAAATCCAATATACAACTACTCATACGCATCTAACAAGATAAAAGGTTATATTTTTAACATTTAATCCAGTGACATGTTCATTTATGCGTCTATTCACGTGCGTGAATAAAAACTAACCTAAAAAGGGGTACGCTTTGCTGTCCGTTTGTTCAACAAATGATTTTATTTGAATACGGATCATGCCCCGTCGCGTCCGTTAAAAAACGGGTTGTGTGCCGACAGAAGCCGGTCGTGCCTGCATAAACCATGACGCTTCTACCTTTAGGAGGATAACAGAAGCCTCGGTAAATAAAGTGTTGACACTTCAATATTGAGGCTCAAGTTTGTTATTGTTTAAGGTTAATTTTGGAATATAGATAAATAATTTACACAATAATACGTCTGTTTGTCAGATTACAATTATTCTGTGACGAAAAATTGTAAAAGTCTTGGGTACACTTACAAATAAAAATATTTCATGCACAAATACTAAACGGATTAGGTAGAACGATGAATACGAAATTTATTGTTTTTCGTGCAGCAATCCAACTGAAACCCGTAGGCAATGCCACTGCATTTGCCGTCGGATCAGCCTTCTTACTAGCAGTAAAACAATAAAAATATCCCTACAAGTTCACTCAACTAAGTAAACCTGCCGACTATGATATCAATAAACTTACCAACTGAGTAAATAGAGTTTTCCTTCGCGAATATTCTCCGCATTACCGATGGAAAGCATTGAATTTCAGCAGGACTTAATAAAAACATTTCTCTTTTTAAAGCAGCCCGGCTGGTCGTTAGACTCTGCTTTTCGATAAATTCTATTCGCTGGTGCATTTTGAGCGGTCAATTTTCGACTATCATAAAACTGGGAGGTTAGATGATAAATTCTCATGTTCAGTCGCATCTGTAGGGTTAATTTTGTTGCACACTCGTATGTACAAGAAAAAAAAACGACGGTTTGCACTCTGGGAGTGCCGGCAGAAGTGAAAACTTGAATAGTAATAAACACACACGAACATTAGCGCAAGCGCCCTGCGCCGTCTTACGAATTTTCGATCAGCTCACGTGTCCTGACGCGAGTTTAACATTTTTTACCCATTCCAAAAAAAGTGCACAACTTCGCTTAAGAAGTTTTTACTTCAAAATGAAGCTCTTTTGTTTCGTTTGCTACAAGAATTTGTCTAAGCCATACCGTAAATATACCAATTGCATTGGTAAATAGCAGCGGGAAAGCCGTCACAATGAAATAAGCACTGCAGAGAACATGGTATGTTTCTTAATTGTTACTAGAGTTTGGCGCTACCTTTTACCGTGTGGTTTACGGCCTTTGAAATTGTACTCCTATAGGTAGTGCAGTTTAAACGTCAACAATTGCAATTAATTAAAAGCAACAAATGAACAAGTCAGTCTTCTTACAAAATTAAACAAACGTGTATAAATCTTAACATTTCTTCGAGGAAACTTTTTATTCTTCAGTTTAACTTTAAATTCAAACGTTCTAGGTAATCCTCGTTAAATTACCGTGGAACAGCTGAAACGGAAAGTTCACATAATTGATGGCTGAATAATTAAACATGACGAAAGTGTTTGGTTTTACAATTAAAAGTAATTAAAAAGGGCAGCTTTAAATACTTGCGGGTGAATTAATTGTTTAAAACAGATTTTGTGTGAGGCGGGTAAGAATGTTTGTGTACAAAATCGGTTGCATGGGTTTTTTATTTAAAGTTATACCTGGATATTTTGGCGCTTAAAAACTAATGACGCTGTTTTGATTTTCAATACACTTTTCATACATATTATTTGACTAAATGTTTAACATACAGTCCTCTTGTATCTTGAGAGTGTGGTTTAAGTCTTCAAAGATTCATGCTGATTCCATATAACAGCACAACCTGCCCAGGCTGCCCATGTGACAAGTCACAAGTCACTTCAAAGAATCAGCATGTACGAAATATTAAAAAAACCGGCCAAGAGCGTGTCAGGCCACGCTCAGTGTAGGGTTCCGTAGTTTCCCGTCCGTTACATTTTTACCTTAACATTTTATGCGTTTGATAACTTTGGAATGCGCGAACCGATTTCAATAATTCTTTTTTTGTTTGAAAGAAGATACGTTCAGAATAATGAAATACGTAAACGAAGTTAAAAAAAATGCTTGTATATATGATTAAATAATTGATTATACTACAAACTTAGTCCAGGAATTTTGTACCACCTTCTTGTTTTTTTTGCACAAAAACTGTTCTTTCCATCAAGTTCAAAATAATTTTCCTAGAAAGTCCTTATAAAGTTCTACTTTCCAGATTTTTTTCATATTTTCTAAACTTATGGTTCAAAAGTTAGAGGGGGGGGGACACATTGTTTTTGACTTTAGGAGCGATTATTTCCGAAATTATTGACATCATCAAAAAATGATCTTAGTAAACCCCTATTCATTTTTAAATACCTATCCAACGATATATCACACGTTAGGGTTGAAATTAAAAAAAAAATCACTTTCTATTTTACATATAGGGGGGCTACCCTAAAAAAACATTTTTTTCCAATTTTTATTTTTGCACTTTGTCGGCGTGATTGATATACATATTGGTACCAAATTTCAGCTTTCTAGTGCTAACGGTCACAGAGATTAAGCGAGGACGGACAGACAGACAGACAGACAGACAGACATGGCGAAACTATAAGGGTTCCTAGTTAACTACGGAACCCTAAAAACGCCAAAATCCCATTTAAAGATTTCGTGACCACGTTACAGAAAAAAATATTAGTTATGAAGAAATACATTTAATTGTTATATTACCTATATAAAACATAATGTTTCTTTGATCATTAATAAAACATGTTTCTTTACAAAATGACATAGAATAATTAGAAAAAACTAACATAGTACAATAAACCACAATCAAACTCAGCTGAAACCGTCCTTTAAAAGTTTAAAACCGGCAGAGAAGTACAAAATTCAACTATGTACAACTGCACTATATAACCGAAGATATAAAACGTTTCTCAAAAAACAATCCAATTCCTCGAGAAGCTTCCAGAAGCTCGTACCTATTCCAAGTTGGATTCAAAAGAGCCAGCCGTACGGAAACAGTCCGAGGGTCATATAATTAAATAGTTGTTCTCTATTTGATACCCGAGAGAGGGTAATTTGAGAAAATGCTGCGAAACGAGAATATTAATTTGCTGGAGATTGAAGTGCAGTATTGGATGTTTTGTAGTGGATTGTAGCTAGTTTGTAGTTGTTGAAAATACTGAAGGAAATAATACTAGTTTCACTATTTTCTTCAACCTTTTAGAGTAGAGTTTGATTGTTATTCTGCAGGTTCAGAAGACAGATTGTGGTTATGCAACAAAATAAAATAAGATAAAAAATTGTTTATCCTACATATGCTCATTCATGTATCACGTTTAAATATAAAAAAAAGAAAACGTTATCATTTTCTTAAATGAAAAACAATTCTAATGTGTCAAAACAAATCCAAAACAATCATGATCATAAAATACCAACAGTTCATTTTGCTATAAGCCTGAAAATACGAAAATGAAATAATTATCGGCTTCTCGTATTTCAAAACAAGTTAAAACAATAAAGAAAGATATATTAATTAAAAATATAGAGGCGTGCTGTTGTCTCGTGGTGAAATTAATGAACGCAGCGCGCACGCTGCGGTCCGCCACGAACCGCTGCGATTTATTGTGTATTGCAGCAGCCTTCTTTGAAAATTGTCTTATTATTTAATTAATTTATTTAACAATCAGTTAAAGTGAGTATTAGTTATGTTTTTTTTTTAATTAAAATCCTTTTAATTGTGAAGATGACTAGTAGAGTATAGTATGGAAGGAGACAAATTACTATTTTATTATTATATTAACTAAATAAATTGTGACAAGGGTAAGTTACTGATGATGATGTTAACTGCAAATTCCTCGTTTGAACAACTTTCTCTCTTTAATTTTATCAAAATTCATATAATTAAATATACTGTTATGTTCTGCTAAAGTGACCTTTTTAGTATCCGAAGTTGTCTCGCAACGCCTTTTGTCATCAAAATATGAGTTGATAAAAAGTTCGAACTTCCCAACACTACTAGGCCCTTTCAGCTCAATCAAATAATAATTACAATAGCTTATGGCCCCATTCCTGAAAATAAAACAACCGAAACCAAATTACATTCTGAGCCATTAAAAATTCTCTTTGCAAAGTGAAAGGTCAAAAGTCCAATTAACGACTTTTCTTAAAACAATCAATTAAGAAGTCTCGGCGAACGCATCACTGATTTAATTATAATATTTAATGGAAGGCTGCAGAAATAACTTGAAATCCTGGCTTACCATAATTCAGTTGATTTCCATATTGTCAGGTAATGTGGCAGATGGTGGACTTATCGCAGGATTTGGACATTCTTATAAACTTCATAAGATGAGGTAGTAGTTATCCAGAAGTTAACGAAAAAGCTTTAAAAAACTTAACTTTTCAAAATTCATTCGTGTTCAGCAATGAGTTGAATTGCAAATCAACATGAATAGTGAACTTTATATTCGTTCTTAATAATTCAACGAGTATGTATTATAGTATTCTGATCAGTGTTTAATTTTTCACTGCAAATATTCTATCTACATAATAAAAAAAAACATTTCAAGATTCTTAGTCAAAATTTTGAAATCATTAACATTTATATTATAATACTCAGTGTGAACGTTGTGAAAATCCAAACTTTCCGAATTATTTATGTAATGAAGGTAAAAATTCTTCCTCTGAGGGTCAAATAAGGAGTGAAAGTTCGTCGACCGTCAGTTTTGCGATGGAAACTCTTGGCTCGTTAATGATATACACTTAAATCAAATAAATAATTTAGAAACAGTCCCAGATTCCGCACTTCCTCCCGGTCATTCCTCCACATTAGTTGTCAAGACCTGGGCACTTCCAGACGTGTCCAGGTGCTCGCTATGTTTGGCGCACATTAATAATTCCCGCGACGTAGTACTAGGGACGTGTTCAACACTTCTGCTGGTGTGCCTCTCTTGGGACCCCACGATGTGACTGCCGCAAGGTTGATGTTTAAAATAAATCCAGGGAAAGGAAAATGTAGGCTTTTTATAGTAGTAAGTCTTGTTTTTACTGGCTTGACCTGGCTTTTTGGTGACCTTTAATAAGTACTTGTTTCTACGTTTTGCTGTATCCGAAATTCAGTAAAATTATTTAATGTGACAATGTTGGTAGCGTGTGCTGTTTTCAGTAACCTGCGTGGTACATTATAGCTCACCATAAGAAAACCTGTGTCACAGAAGACTAGTATGGCGCAGTATGACAAGCGCTCACGCATGTGTGAGTGCCGGGTCAAACGAGCAGTCTACAATAAAACGGTTGCACTGGTTGTACGTGTCTCATTTCCTAATCATTACAGATTATAGACTAAATATTACAGATTGTTCATATACTGTGTACCTCGATTGTAATATAGTGTACAATTGTTTGTTTTCTCAAAATAAATATAGTGTAATAAAAAATTAAAATGTGTCAAATCAATAACAGGTCTAACTCGCGAGGAAATTAGTCGAAACAAAACACAGCTTTACAATGTTTAAAAGAAGCGATTAGACAAAAGATGTGTCATCCCTTTCTCCCTTGGCTCCAAGTGGAACACACCAGGTAAGTAGCAGCAACGTTGCAGCAGCAGTACACCGGTCCACACTATACATCGCTGATGCCATCGGATGGAATTCTTAGCTAAACACGACGACAGACGTCCGACTACCGTGCAGTTACCGTAACAACTCCATGAAATATGTATAGATCTGCTCAGAATTAGAAATACTTGATGAGCTGGTACCAAAAGGTATACTTAAACAGAACGTCCACCTGTAGATGTGATGGGTTTCGTTTCCTGCCCGTGGTACTACTAAATCGCTTGGTAGTACCGCGGGTAATTTTTTAAACGGACGATTTTACAAAGTTAAAAAAAATAAAAGGTGGTGCAAAGTAATTAGGAGATGGTATACGAAAGGTTATACAGAGAACTGTGAATATTTAATCTATAATATAAAATAAGCGAGTAGTATCACGGGTATATTAAAATATCCCGTGGTACTACTGATTTTTTTTTTTTTTTTTGCGTGGTAAAATCATCAAATGAGTCCTCCCACCCAGGGCAGGGCGGGAGGGACTGTCAGACTTGTACTGACTAAAATCCACGGTGTCCTTCACTAGCCCTTTACGTACCGGGGTCACGGTAATCCCTTGGTCCCGCGACCCCGGCAGGCTTTGGCCCTCTACAGGCCCCGTCAATATGCTGACACTCTTTGAGGCGCGCGTGGAACACAACGCGCCGTCGACCCGGGCATGGTCCATGGTCGGACAGCAAGTCGCCCATTACTCGCTGCCCGCATGCCCGCGCCTACGGTGGCCGGAGATCGTCCTGCGACGTCCGACGCCGTGGGCGTCTACCACTGCGGCTGGGGTGGAGGGAGGACGCTGTCCTCTCCCTCAGGCGGCCCGCCTCCTCCTTCACGAGCATTACTGCTTCGCAGAAGGAGGCGACCGCTTCCCACTCCGTCTCGCCCCGCAGCATGGCCTCGACCAATGCCGGGCGCGAGAGGTCTCCGCCTATCGCCGTCGTGAGGACACGGCGGTGCTCTGCCCAAGCGGGGCAGTCCTGCACCGTATGCTCCACCGTGTCCTCCGGACGATCCTCGCAGTGGTGACACCCAGGCGTTTCTTCCCTCCCTATCAGACACAGGAACCTCCCGAAACTTCCGTGTCCGGTGAGGACCTGCGTCATGCGGTAGGTAAGGACGCCGTGACGCCTATCCAGCCACTCCTCAAAGAGGGGTCTTACCGCCGCGATTGCGGCGTGCCCGGACCTCGGTTGCGACAGTCGCTCCCTCCATACTGCCCTGAGATCACGCCGGAGCTCTTCCCGCCGCGCCTCGACTTGTCGAGGCAGCGGGGATTCACCCCGACGCTGCGCCTCCACGCGCCATTCATAGACGCGCTGGAGGGCAGTCGCCTCCAGATCCCAGGGCAGCAATCCTGCTAGGAGGTTTGCTGATTCGCCGGCGATCGTGCGGTATCCCCGGATCATCCGGATAGCCATGACCCTCTGGCATGCGACCAGCTTGAGTGGTCGCGTCCGGATGCTTAGGGCCCACACGGGGGCCCCGTAGAGGGCCATGGACCGCACGACACCGGCGTACAGCCTCCGGCAGGAGGCATTTGGCCCGCCGAGATTGGGCAGGAGTCGCTTGAGAGCGGCTGCTGCCCGGTTCAGCCTTGGGGCCAAATGCAGGAAATGCTCCCTGAAGTTCCACCGGCTGTCGAGGACGAGTCCCAGGTACTTCATCGTCCTCCCGACGCCGATGCGAACCCCCTCCACCGTAATGTGGGACTCAGAACGTGGCGCGTTCAGACGGCCATGAAAACACATGGCCTCTGTTTTGTGCAGCGCCACGTCGAGTCCCAACTGCCGGATCCTATTAGCGACTGTCGCTACCGCCTGCGTCGCCACGTCGGCCGCCGCCTGGTGCGACTCTCCCTTCGCCAGGACGAGCGTGTCGTCGGCGTAACAAATTACGCCGACGCCGTCAGGGAGGTCGCCGCGCAGCACCCAGTCGTAACCGATGTTCCACAGGAGCGGCCCCAAGACCGATCCCTGTGGAACACCGCACGACATCTCTCGCCGGTTCCACTCTCCCCGGTGACCGGGGTAGATGACGGCTCTGTCCGTCAGGTAGTCCTCGACTATACGACGGAGGTAGGTCGGCACCCGGTGATACCGGAGTGCCTCCCTGATGCAACTCCAGGGCAGGGTGTTAAAGGCATTGGAGATGTCTAAAGACACCCCCAAGACGACCCTGCCCCGGGAAACCGCATCCCCCGTCGTGAGGGCTCTCACGCGCGTGATAGCATCCACCGTCGAGCGCCCCCTGCGGAAGCCAAACTGGCTCTCCGCAAGGTCCGGGCCCACCCGATTCAGGTGCCCGACGAGGCGGTTTGCAATTACTCTTTCAAAGAGCTTGCCCACCTCGTCGAGCAGCACGATGGGCCGGAATGCGGACGGAGAGTCCGCAGGGCGCCCGGGCTTCTGGATCAGGACCAGTTTCCCCGTCTTCCAACGAAGCGGGAACTGGCCCCTCTCCAGGCACGCGCTAAAGAGCCCACCCAGTCGAGGCCCGAGAGTCCCCGAGGCCAGGACCCAGGCTTTTCCTGGCAAGCCATCGGGTCCTGGGGCGGTATTTTTGGCTTTGAGCCGTTGTACCGCCACTCTCAGGTCTACCTCGGTCACCTCCGGAGCGTCGTAGACGTCGTCGTCGCTGTGGTCCGCGTTTGCGTCAGCTTCAGGCACCGCCGGAGACGGAGCCATGGGCGGGGGAGTGTGCTCCTCCCGCGAGGGGAACAGGGCGCTCACCACGTCCTCCACGAACTGAGGCTGGAGACTCTGCGTCAACGGGGGAGCCCAGGGGCGGAGCTTCTCTCTCACCCACTTATAGGGCCGGCCCCATGGGTCCCCGTCCAGAGCCTCCAGCATCTCCTTGCGGGCCAATTCCTTGGCCCGCCAGATCTCGTCGCGGAGGGCGGTCTTCGCTGCCCTGTAGCCATCCTGCAGCTCCGTCTCTACAGCCACCGCATCCGGAGGTCGGGTGCGGCGCCTGCGGAACCTGGTGTACCGGCGTCGCGCGGCAACGCACGCCTCGCGCAGCGCTGCTAGCTCGCGCGACCACCAGTACAACTGACGCCGGGCGCGTCCTAGCCGAACCCGGGGCATGGCCACGTCGCAGATCTCCGACATGGCCTCCCGGAACCACCCCGCCTCGTCGTTGATGTCGGCAGGCCTGTCCGGTGGTGACACCCAGGCCTGCACGATCGAGGCTTCCAGGAATAGCTCCCGGTCCAGCTGCTTCAGCGCCCATCGCGGACCACTTGGGTTCCGTCGAACCGGCGCGTCTGAGGTCTGGGCGGAGACGTCGAACCGGATATACCGGTGGTCGGAATAGGTCTCCACCTCCTCTACAACGCGCCAGTCTGTGACGCGCGGCGACAGGCCGGAGGTGGCGAACGTGATGTCCACCACCGAATCGCCCGTCCACCGCACGCACGTGGGGACGGAACCCCGGTTCTCGATGACTAGGCCATGCGCCAGGGCCCAGTGCTCGAGCATCCTGCCCCGCGTGTAGTCCGTAACCCGTGGCTTGGGGTTCCGCCACATTTTTGGCGTTGAAGTCCCCGAGGACGAGCGCGGGGAGGGAACCGAAAGCGACGACGACGTCTCCCAGCTCCGATAGGGAGTCCTGGAACTCGGCGATAGTTCGGTTCGGGGAGAAATAAACGCCTATCACGGCGATCTCCCCGAACCGTGCTGCGACGATCCCACGCCCTCTCTCGACGCGATCGAGGGGCGGGGTACCGGCGGCGGCCGACGAGATGAGGGTCACCGAGCCGTTCAGGTCTGCCACCCAGTCATTCCTGGGCGGGACAAAATACGGCTCGGCGACCACGGCGACATTTATCAACCACTGCGCCATGCTCTGGAGCAGGAGATCCTGAGCAGCGGCGCAGTGGTTGATGTTCGCCTGGAGGAAGCGCAATGGAGCCATTAATCGGAGTCCATTGCAGCCTCCTCCAGGGCCCCTCGCGGGGGTACAGCCACGGCGGCGGCGGCGGCAGCAGTGGCGGCGGCGGCGGCGGGTGTGGCGGTGACGACGGTGGCAGAGGGCCTACCTCTGCCCTTGGTTCTGGTGGGAGGGGCGCAGGACTTGCCCCCAGCCCGGTGATCGGCCGGCTTGCCAGCCGCCGCGCATGCGAAGCAGTGCGGCGGGGCAGTGCACGAGCCGGCCTTGTGACCGGGCTGACCGCAGCGGAAACACCTGTCGCTACGGTCCACCTCCGAAGTGCAGTTACATGCCGCGTGGTTGCCCACTTGGCATCTGTAGCACCTCAGAGGTCTGGGTTCCAGCAGTTTCACCTGCGCAGCTACCCACCCAACCAAGAGCCTTCGGCCCCCCTCAACTTTTTTGGCCGCCGACACGGGGCAGCTGACCGTGATGGTCTGCAGCCCCGCGAAGTCAGGACGCAGGGCGCCCGCCCTCACCTGCTCGGGAGGGCAACCCCCAGTCCCGGCAACGGCGGCCACTACGTCTTCCACCGTCACGGAATCATCCAGACCCAATATGCGCACGTCTGCGCGCTTGGTGGGTCTGGAGACTCGGGCCTCCTCCGCATTTAAGGACGCTCTGAGCCGTTCGGCCAGAGCGTCAGCGGTTGGGCCGCTGGTCGCGCCAGGGACCTCCAGCATCCGAGCCCCCGTTGCGGTGACCCGGTAACGGAGGCCCCCGACGATCCCGAGCTCGGTGAGGTCCACCGCCTCCCGCGCCTTCGCAAGCACGTCGCGGTACGACACGCCCCTTTTGACCGCGTCCGGCTGCAGCGTAATCACTACAGCCGCGGTTTTTGGGGTGCGCAGTCGCGCCGCGACGCCACGCTCCCTGCGCTGCCGCCGCCGTCTCTCCCTCCGCCTTTTGGCCCTGGCCGCGCCGGCAGCCTTTCTCTTCTCCCCGGCCACTTGCCAATCGGCGCTGGCCGGGGGAGTCTTGGGCGGAGGCTGCTGCCTATCGGCCTGGGCTCCCTTCTTTTTTGGAGCCGACCGTGCCGGCCCCGCAGGTGTCGGGGTCGGGGTCGGCTTGGACGGACCCGGTTCTGCCTGGCTAGGCTTTGCCGGGGCAGTCCTACAAGGGGCCGTCTTCGCCGCAGCTGTCCTTGCCGGCGCTGGTTTGGTCGGGGGCGGCTTCGACGCTGCCGCAGCCGCGTAGGAGGAAGAAGCCGCCAACGGGGGTCGCAGCACGCGGCTCTCCAATACGGAGAACCGCTGCTGAAAGGCGGCCAGCTCCTGTCGCACCAGGTTGAGAACAGAGTTCTCTGCTGGTGTGGACTGGCCTTTCTCCTGTCGACCCCGCAGCGGCGCGTTCCGCTGGTCGCCTCCCCGAAGCCCAGCCAGGTCCGCCTTGAGGGCGGCGTTCTCCCTCTGGAGAGCCTCCGTGGCAGCAGTCAGGCGGGCAACCTCCGTCCGCAGCTCGGACACTTCGTCCCTTGCAGACGGAGGCCCGCCGCAACTGAGCGCAGCCGCCACGATGGAGGCCGTGGCCTCGCCGATCGCCTTCCCCCGCGTCTCCTTCATCCTCTTCCGAGTGACGGAGAGGATGGCGGCTGCTACGACCTCTGTCAGCCTAGCCTCGTCTGAGGCCAGACTATTTTCGGGCTCTCCAGAGGGGGGAATCCCCCTCCCCGAAGTCTTGCCTCGGCCCTTACCCCGCACGCTAGTGGGGATCTTCCGGGCCGAAGCAAGGCCCTCCTCCGAGGACGAAACGTCCTCCTTTGATCGGGGGCGCTTGAGGAAGTCCTTCTTCCTCTCTGCGGCCCCCAACCCTACGCTTCCAGAGGCTACGCTCTGGAAGCTCATGGCGTCTGATGCCGAGTCGGACTCCGACCCGAGCACCAGCGCCATCCCCGTCCGCGGAGCGGCACTCTGTGCCCGCTCGTTTGGTACCGGTGACGTGGACGTGCTGGTCCGATCCAGCGACTCCACGCCACGGGTACGTGAGCCCCCCTGGCTCGATGCGGCGACTGCCGGAGTTAAGTGGATGTTGTCCCCCCCAGAGTACGGTGGGACGGACCGGACGTGTCCGGTGCGGGATTCTCCAACTGCGGAGCAGCTGGTACCCGCCTGGGGTATTACATTAGGCATACACTTTTTCATTTTGATTTAAACTTTTTTAGAGAGGTGAGTTCCTCTTTCCCTACAACCCGATTTCCCCTCCCCTGGTTCGCTTCACGGTTACGTCTGATGATCAGACGCATACCGGAAGCGAACCATTCCCCCCCTTGACCCAATCTCTGAGATTGGGCCGCGCGCCGCCTAGAAGCTCGAACACTGCTCGATCCTCCAGGCGGCGCGCCTTTCCCCGGTGTGTCCCTCTTGGTCTGGTTTCTCCCTCCGAGCCTGTCCGGCATGAGTGCACGAGTGCCTCTACCGGCAGGGGCCCAGAGATCATCGAAACACGCAAGCCCCACCACGACGACAACGTGGGGACACAGTTGGTGGGGGTACTACTGATAGTACAAACGATGGGTTTGGCCAAAAACACACTCATTTTCCCCAATTTTACATAATTGGGGCAGGTGAGACTGCCTAGTGGTTTATCCCGGGCGACGGAACCTACCTGCAACCTACAGTGACGGCAGAACGATCCCACTGGCACTAGATCTCAGCAGAGCCTCCTGTCTCGCGGCCATCATCCTATCAGTCCAGTACCAAGCAGTTTTTACTGTGTTACGAACATGTCGATGCGCTGGAGTTCCACTTCTTTCTGGGTGAATTCGCTCCATCTTAGATCTCATCTTTCCTGCCGGGGTCACGAGTCTGTCTCATCAGATAACCGTGATCCTGAGACGTAAAGGACTATTGAAGGATCACCGTGGATTTTAGTCAGTACAAGTCTGACAATCCCTCCCGTCCTTGTGTGGGAGGACTCATATGATGATTTTACCGCGCTAAAAAAAGTCTCATCTTTTCTTCTAGGCTAGACAGACACCACGAGCAATTTGTTTAATTTAAAAGAAATAGTGAAAAATAATATGGGATTAGTCTTGGCAACGACTTGCCAAACATCTGGTCTGCGTGGTTGCTACTGAGAAATTCATTATGAATAATACAATAACACTTTGCAAATTCTTTGAAATTATTATTTATTCTCATTTCGATAAACCAAACAAAGGGCGAAACAATAAATGAATTCTATTCTAGTGCTCTTATCATTAGAATCTGTCTGAATGGTTCTTTTCAATGAACCTTCTATAATTATCTAACAGTCTGCTCTAATGAACTCAAAGAAACATTAATTGAAACGTAGTCTTCGAAAATCTTAAGAGCTTCATAAAATATTTTTTATTCTTTTCTTATCATTAACATTACGTACACTAGAAAATTAATTAGATTTAAAATTCACAGTGCTGTAAAAAATATAGACGACTACAACATGAATTGTAAAATATTAATAAATAGTTTAAACACAGATAAACTAATACATGGAGGGACTGCCTATGGAACTTCCACAACCCAGTAACTGGGTAATACGATATCCCATGGTAAGACTGGTTGTCAGACTGTTAAAACTTCTGACTTATGGTAATGACTGTCAAAGATCTACAAATGACAGTAGGGACAAATCGGTTTTCATACTTTCTGAGGCACGGAGGAAACTCGCTACGACAGATAGTACGCATGCACGATAGGAAGATCGGAATGTGCGACTGTAATTATTTAGCCACGAGCTCCTCATATTAATAATGAGATGGCATGTAATGTTGATCTCAAAAAATTTCATTAATATTTACATGCCTAAATCTTCTGCCATACTCCTCTATTCTTCGTCAGCAAAGGAACAAAAGTAAAAAAATCAAAACATTCCACCTATTTTAGTATTTTGAGCCGAACGCAGGCAGGGACCGGGTCGTCGACAAACTGGGCGTTTATTGACTCGAAAGATGCTACTATAGAGGTCATAGCGAAACGGTTTGGAAATATATCTTATAAAAATAAAATGAAAAGTTGGGAGCTATAATGGTTAGCACCACTATGAAATACATGTAATTATTTATCTTTATAGCTAATTATTTTGTTTATTCATTATTTATTTTTGGTGCACGGTAAAATTTTAACGAGTTTATGTCCTCACCAACTTATAAAAAGTGAGTGTACTATTAATCAATTAAAAATTTACTAGTCTATTTTTAATTAATTTAAATAGTTTACAGTTTGAGACAGTAAAACGAGGTCGTGGCAGGCCACGTAGGAGATGGCGGGACGAACTGGACAGGTTTCGTCCGAACTGGAAGGAGTACGCCCAGTATCCTGAAAGGTGGAAGGAGTGGAGGGAGGTCTTTGCCCAGGAGTGGGACAGAGCAGGCTCTTAAAAAAAATAGTTTATTTTTTATTTATTAATATTACCTAGATGTACAGTATACTAGATATAATGTATAGTATAGAGTTAAACTTTAAACAAATGAACAAAAGACATAGGAACCAAAAATTGTATGTTACGCACTAACATATAAAACCTTAGTTATTAATTACGATTTTTATCTAACACAATTTGAGACATAGACAAGTAGTGTACGAAAGTAATACGATTTTAATTAAAAATAGTTAGGTATCGCCAAATCACAGTGAGAATGCAAACGATAACGTATCATCCAACGTACATACCGATGACGTAATAATGTGCTAATAGACCACGTCCGCGTAGCGACTCGCCTCGATAGCAACACGTTCACTTTGTGCGATGATGTTAGGGTTTTGTACTTTCGTCTTATTTTACAACAGCATCGGTGGTTCAGTGGTAGAATGCTCGCCTGCCACGCGGGCGGCCCGGGTTCGATTCCCGGCCGATGCAATATAGTTTTGCTGTTTATTTTTATTTGTTTCTTATTTAATATTTTTTTTTAATTGTTATTTTACATTTATAAATATTATAATATACTTACCTAAAATGTTCGAAGTTGATTAATTTATTAAAAGTCTGTGGTTCCTTCTTTTTCTGACCCGCATATAAAAACATTCTTACAAATATTTATGATTGAATTTACTTTCAATTAAAAATACCTGAAAAAAATAAGTTAAAATGTAGATTTCTTCTTTTTATGTCTAATTTGTTTCTCGACACTCGGCTATTTCTGATCTAAATCTTAAATTAGTCTGAGTGCTGTTGTGGATTTTACCGCGCTACACTAAAGTTTTATACCTAATCTTCTAAAAACCAATACTACAATAATTAGAAGTTTATTTTTACCTCTCAAGTCTACAAAGTTTGTAATTTAATTTAGGAAACAGTACCTAACTAGTTTACAACATAGATCTTGTGTAAGAAAAATAACAAAGTATTTTAATAATTGGACTGCTGCGCAGCGTCTCGCGGGTTCGATATCCCCACGGAACAAATATATGTTAACCTACAAGTACTTGTTCCGGGTCTGGGTATTTTGTGTAAGTGAGTTTCATGTTTGTAAACGCACCCACGATACAGGAGTAATTCTTTGTTTCGTTTTGAAAAAATAAAATAAAATATAATAAATAAATTTTATTTCATGTACAGACGCCAGCAGGTTAGCCTACCACAATCTGTCTAATTTCTTTTATAGACTTTCAACCTTATCACAATACTGGAAGGTTAATGTTTGATTAGTAAAATTTGACGTATTCGGGTAGGTTGTCTTGCTGGCGTTTGCACATATATTATTATAACTAGGTTCTCTTTACCAAGCCTATTGATATTAGAGGCAAAGGTATACACCATACAATACACACACATTCCATCAGTTTTGTCCAAATATCATGTAACTTTAAGAGGTGAGCAAGTATCACAAATATTCTCCGATAATACTTTAGCGAATTACAAGACGGTTCAGCTTCCCACATTCTAAAACTAGCAACTTTACAGAACGTACCAAACCAAAACCGTTAATAACATTTACGAGCGATTCCCGATTAGAAATCCAATCTACAATAATTCCTTTATTAATAGAAAATGCAGTGCAAAACGAAAGCTAACGTTAAACGAACCAACTTATTGGCAGCTTGCTCATAAATTAGAAGGCTGGCTTTCTCTTCGGGATCGGATAGCTATTACACGGATACGGATAACATATGCGACTTAAATCCTGTGAAATTCAATTGTATTATATTCGTTTAATTAATGGATAACGAACGTTTCCATAATGGCGTGGATTTAATTTGTAGGGCTTGGATGTATTGGAAGTGGAATATTTTATGTTCGCTCATTTGTGAACACCGTAAAACATTTGGTGCTGTCGTAAAAATAAAATTAGGAGGCTAGCAGCACGGTTTAATATACTGAATTTACCATACTGGTTCTTGTTGTCTGAAGACACTTATCTAAACTAATACTGTAAGAAAGTATTTTAACTTTGTATATACTGTATTGGATAAATAAGATCAAAAATTACTAAACCGATTCTTTCAGCTGTTAAAAGAAATATATAAAGAGCTGGGCATAAATGGAAGAATGTATAATGATAATAATGGTGAGACGACGGGGCTGAATGCTATGTGTAAATTCACGACAAAACACGAGTACATCTCTATAAACAGGTTTATTTGTAAAACAATGAAAAACCAACCCTGAAAGATAAAAAAATAACTGGAGTTTTATAAAAAGGGAATATTTTTTTCGTTGACAATGTATGAATTGCCTAGCTTTTTTATCTTTCAGGGTAGTTTTCTAATTAAAAGTTGTTTGTAACCATAAATATTTTCAGCCCATGAAAGGTTGTTAATGTTTTACAAATAACCCTGTATAATACTTATTCAGAAGAAAACAATTTTATACACTCACACAAAAGAGCTTCAACTTAGACATATAACATAGCACGCGTCATATAGGAGTGGTACCACAGAAACAAGTGCTTGCATGACGTCTCTAATATAAATGGTGTCTCAGACTCGCCTCTTTTCTTGTACATTTAAAATGTCTGCCAGTGAACTCGTAAATTCATTTTACATAAAAAACTTTTATTGCTACTCGTTCGCGTAAAATTTTGATAAAACATAAAATATAACACGTAAAATGTTTGATTCACTGCCCCCAGATAGAGTTGTAATTATGCCCGTTTTATCTTCTTAATAAAAATGTACTTTCTTTACTTCGTAAAAATGACTTGATGGTAATATAAGAAGATTCATGTTCATTTTCATCCCAGTACTAACAAAGCATTGATAACGAAGAAAATTAAGGTCGCAAAGAATAATGCGACCTCAATTGAAAGTTCTGAAAGAAGCTAGCCTGAAAAAAGGCCAGAGGAGTAGCAACCAGTAACAGTTATATTAACAAAAAGAGCTTATCCCGATTACGGATAGGACGAGCCTTATGTCATCATCTGCCTGTATATAGAGCGAAAATATAAATTCCTGCGCAAAATGCCCTAGTTCTCCTAAATTCACATATTATTACAGCCTCCCGCGGTTTATAAAAGCATCAACCAATTTACAGCGGAGATAATAACTGCCTGGCGTGGTGAGGCGTAGTGCCGCGTCTTCCCGTGTGTGCTAAGGCTTAGCATCGGGATTACTTTGCCGCTAATGTAGACTCGGTATGTTACGACATAGCCTATACGACTTATGTTCTCTGTATAGAAGATAAACGTATGGAAATAAGGTATTGAAATAATTTTAGGGGTGTACGAGGAACGCAATGAAGAACACTTATCAACATGGAGATGTATGATGAGAGATGTATTGATATCAGATATTAATAGCCAATTTTATGGAAATTGGTAAAAAAAACTAGTTAATAGTATCCAAAACATGGTCAATCTAAAACCTAAAGAATAAGGTAATGTAACACACAAAAATCTTAAGTAAGACAGAAACGCTCAGAAGAGCATCCATTCCATCTCCTCAAAATATGAAAACAAACACCTGAAGTTGCCATCACGTCTTCAAAACATTCATCTCGTCATCACAGCGCCCGTCGTTACGCAGTCAGTCTTATCTCCTTGGGTTCTTATCTCTCATTAGCGATACAGCATCCCCGTTAAACCGGCGATGCTCCAATAAAACTGCTTGATAAATTTTATTGGACCATCTTCCCTCTTTCGGATAATGTGCGGGTATCTTCACATCGCGATATCAATGAGCATTGTAGATTTGATTATGATATTATTTGATGACTACGCTTTATGGCCCAGATTCACGGCTTTATTGAGTTTCAGAGATTAGAGATTATCAAGAAATTGTTTGGCTGTAAAATATGGTAGTACATTTGATTTTAACGGAGGAAAATTTTCAGGCTTTTGATGGTTCATCCTTTTAAGATTATTGTTCCAAATCTTCTTATTTAAATATAAAACAATCCACTAAAAGGCGAAAGTTTCTATAAGGCATCACTTGTCTTTAGATTGAAATCGTTCGCAGCGCGGCCCCTACTCAGAATTCAGAACGGCACTCCTATTTTAAGTTTGACCCGTAAATAAAGTGCACTTTAAGTTAAATATCAACCTCGGTTGGTTCACTATCACTGGCTTTTATTATCGCGTTTTATGTGAAACTGGGTTCGTTCTAATCTCTTTCCCGATGCACCGGGATTAGTATTCTTTCAGCATTCCAAAGATCTACGGTGAACCAAAACCACAACAACACACTTCTATTTATATGCTAATAAAGCAAACTCCACTCATATTGCATTATATGCGATAAACTGTCGAGTTTTATACCCACCGCGGACCGTCGCCATTAGAAGATTCGGGAAAAAACTTTTAAAAATAAAACATGGTGGTTCTAAAGCGGCGTTTCGTTGCTAATTGCCGTTTTTTGCCTTCTCGAAAATAATACATTTCGCCGAAATGGCGTGCTTTTTGCTAGACCTTTGTGCTTCAGTATTTATTATGTTCATATACGCTAGTGCTTTTGTTGGTAAAAACCTACGATGGTAGGGTAAAATACGGGTGTGAAACAATGATATTATTTTAAAGTCTGTCATACTTTTGTTTAATATTCTAGAATGAATAGTGTTGATAGAAGTATCAGTCTATTATCATTACATGTTAAGTATAGTAGTATATAACTCTGGTTGCATAGTCCATCAGTCGCCAGAAATAAGTCTTTAAGCTCCCTATGAATTTGCGATAACGCGGTATCTTTACAATTTTTTTTCTCATACCTAAATGGCACTCTGACCATGACCCTCACTGTAACTTTCTACTGTATACTTTACAAACATTTAGAATAAAATTACTTTTAGATCACACAAACATTTAATTTTGTGCAGTGCGATAATCAAACCCGCGACACGCAGCGTAGTAGTCAATCCCTCGGCCACTACGCCAATCATGCCGTCGATCGTAATGAATTATTTCGTACCTATCCCTTACATATACTTTAAATAATTACATAAGAATAACCTCTGTCGAATTACCCATTTTCCCAGTAACTCGTCGTTTCAAAAAGAGTTGTGATTATCTTCTCAACCTAAAAGGCGAAAGTAACATGATAATCGAGTATGACATGATAAAAAATCCTCCCTTTATGAAGCAGAAGTTATCTGAATATTTTCCATACGAATGTACTTGCCACTATAAACCATAGTGCGCGTTGAACAAAGGCGCGGGAGCCGCCCGGCCGCTTGATACAGAATGATTTAGGACGAGACTTTCTTTCTTTTTACTTTTTTATCTTTCCGGGACATTTGGTGGCGCGGCCGCCCCCGAATAATGACGTACTACGTTACTGAATTTATTAATGTTTTTATTTTTTTATCGGTTTGCGCTGTCTGATAGAGATGCGCTGTTGAATATGAACTTGAAATGTATTCGTTGTTTTGTGTAGACAATGTGTAGAGGAAATTAGGTATAATATATTCACTGCCTGGCAAATGAAGCGACTATGTTGATAATAATAGCATGTTACACAGTTATTTAAATAAAAAAATAATAAAAGACTACATTTATTGTTAAGTTGAAGTAATAATCGAATATACAGTGAAATTTACGAGTACGAAGAAGAATTATGCATTTTCACTATGATGTTCAAATCTACATGAATAACCAACTAATTAATAAAATCTAAATAAACTACAAAGACATCAGCGTATAGAAACTTTCTTCCACAAAGATTATGCAGAGAACGTTAAGCGGAGAACACATTAAACGCGCCGGCTTCAAGACGTAATTAAAGTCGGCGCCACTGGGAATGTTCGAAAACATTATTTCAGAAGCGCGACTAAGAATATTACATTAAAATCAAGCGAAGGAAGCAGCCTAAGTAAGTGCATTTCCGCGAGTGCCTCGGCTTCCAGTCAGAGACTGCCGACTTCCATCTAGACGCAGATGGAAGCCGGCCCGTCGCAAAGCCGGCCGACACAATGAGCCAAATGGTGTGGAGAAAAATGTTTCCTAGGGCTGTCCTCGTCTTGAGGTCTTAATATGATCGGAGATCAATCATTATGCTCGTTTTGCAAATTATGTCACGAGACTGACCAACATTGTTACCTAATCTTTTGAGAAATACTTTTAGTTCTGTAATACACAAACAATGCGAATACGGAGCTATCCAGAACATTACCCCATTTATGGAATGTCCTCAGTGTGCGCTTTTAAATTCCAATAAACGCTATTAATTTGGCTACCTTCTAGGTCCATCTGATCTCAAAAAGTACCATTCAATGTCAAAGCAAAGCACACCTATATGCGTAGACGTATGCAAATTTAAAACTAGCGCACGACCGACTACTGCCCTGTCGCAGGTTCTATTCCAGCACGGACAAATATTTATATGCCCTGCAGATAACTGTTTCAAAAAAGTATAGAAAAGGAGGTACCTGTTAATTACAGGACAGTAAGAATCATTCAAAATATAGGTAATCGCAGCAATTAAAAAGTTCTGTAAGTATCGCAGGTACATAACATACGCGTGACAACCCTGAAGTATAGCCAGTTACAAGTACGAGGTGAATTAAAATAAATCGAATCGACATTGAATAGTTGCCTCTCGGCGGCCATAATGGCGGCGCCACTGCTCGCGACAAATTATGTCATTGTTAGTGTTACTCTGTACTCCTTGCTGCTCTATAGAGTTTTAATTGAGATTGAAGAGGGTTTCCCATTTAAGTTTGTTTTATTTTAAAATAATGAGAGGATAAGTTAGACGTAAGAAAAATATAAGGCTTGTTCTAATTTACAAAGCTGATGTTAGTGACAACGCCAGCAGGGGATGGCCTAGAAGAATACCTATACACTGACCGTTTGAGGTTCGTCAAAAAAGAGTACTCTTTCATGTGTGACCAGATGTATAAACGTGGACAAGACGAAAAGACTATTTAAGATTCGTACTAGGTTTTCTTTTGTCTGGTTGGCTGACTCCGCCCTTAGATGGCCAAACTTGCCGGGGTCGCGGAACTGTCTTATCAGAAAACTGTGACCCCGTAAAGGACTATTGAAGGATAACCTTGCATTTTAGTCAGTACGATCTGACAGTCCCTCCCGCCCTGCCCTGGGTGAGGGAGTCTCATTTAATGACTATACCACGTAAAAAAATGTAGTATTTTGTAATAATCTGTTTACCTTAGCTGGAAAAAAGACGAGTATGTATTTAATATCCAATTAATATTATAATTTATTAATTGGATAAGTATATACCCTAAAGCGTAATGTTGTAATGGCGCCTAAATAATCGCGTCATCATCTGCCTAGCCTTCTCCCAACTATTTGGGGTCGGCTTCCAGTCGAACCAGATGCAGCTGGATATCAGTATTTTACATGGAACGACTGCCTGTCGGACCTCCACAAACCAGTAACTGGGTAATACGATACCCCATGGTAAAGCTGGTTGTCAGACTTTAGAGCTTCTGACTAACAGTAACGACTGTCAAAGATCTACAAATGATGCACGGAGGAAACTCGCTATGACAGATGGTCACCCATCCACAGACCAACCTCGGCAAGCGCGGCTTAACCCGGAAGATCGGCCTTTGCGGCTGTATTTATTTAGCCACCAGCTCCTCAATAATCACGTATGACCCACAAAAAAATGTTTTTACCTAAATTATAATGAAGCTGATGTTTTCAAGAATTACGTTGAATATTGTTTTTACTAACGCTTGCCCAAACAAGTTCTCGTTAGCTACATTCAGTAAACGATACTTCTGAACAAGGTCGTGTTGTTATAAGGTTCCTCTCTCCGGAGTTACTGGGGAGTACCTTGGACTGTATTCCCTATACAGTCCAGAGAGTTGTAAGAACTCATCTAATCACGCTTTTAACGGGCAAAAGTGTATTTTTATTGGAAAGAGAATAAATATTAGAATTAATCTTCAAAGTGTTTGCGTACCACCAATAATCCAAATACCATTATGTTATTTTGACAATCCAACGAGATTGACTCCGCTTTTTGCGTTGACATCGAAAATAACACAATAAATCGCGTCGGATTTTTAATCTGAAGAAGAAAATAATCATTCAAAACTCTTCAGATTGCCACAAAGTGTATTAACTAATAAAAGAACTGGGCCTAGCTTAGGGCGCGTATAAGGTTCATTTTTGGGCACCTATAAGCACGCATTTTTACACGAGCACTACTCATACGTTGCGTCTGCGGGCTTTCGCTGACCCTGCGCGAAAACGCTTTAATAAGCGTGTACACTTTCCCTTTTTTTTTGAAGCGTGATATCTAGTTCACTTTACGCACGATACGAGCTTAAACGCGCTGAAAATAACACTCATTTGAAACTTCCGCCGAAGTGGATTTTAATTAGTTTGCCACTTAAGAGTAACACCTACGACATACAACTACACAATAAATCTTAATCCAAGCCAATCCAATTTATCTCCAAACACCAGTTACAAAGAGCAATAATTTCAGCTGAAGCACGTCGGAGCCGGCACAAGACAAGAAACATATCTCGTGTACAGTCAATAAGTGTGCTCGAGAGCCGTAAACATGTGCATCTGTGCATCTGTGCTCGAGCCTGTGTGTTATTGCAGCTGACCGACGATTGTTATTGAGAAAAATGTTATGGAAATGTTATGGAAATGCGCGATCTATATGTGTGTGTGTGTGTGTGTTTTTTTATTATTTGTACTACTTGGTGATATGAGTGACTTTACAGTTCCTTTGACCAGAAGTGAAATTCAGCTAGACGAAAAAACGTTTATTTGACGCCAACAGGAGCACACAATATAAACAAACAAAACAAGAAAAAATTAAGAAATAAAAAAAAACGATGGGTTGTGTTGGTTGATGTTTCCACTCTGGGAGTGCCGGCAGAAGTGAAAACTTGAATAGTAATAAACACACACGAACATTCGCGCAAGCGCCCTGCTCCGTCTTACGAATTTTCGATCAGGACACGTGTCCTGACGCGAATTTAACATTTTTTACCCATTCCAAAAAAAGTGCACAACGCCGCTAAAGAAGTTTTCACTTCAAAAATAAACATTGTGTGGCCCACGGTTGCGTCAAATAGGTCGAGTTCAACATTTGTCAGCAGCTAGTGCTCGACGCTGGTTTTCAACTGGACCTGGACGGTGACGTGACTGACTCAAAGCAGTGTTAAAAATTTCGCGTTGTGTGAATATGAGATCGGAACACCTGAAAGTGGCGGCTGCGTTTGACTAGGCTGAACAACTTTAACATAAAGCCAATAATATGGCGGTTCAGCTTCATTCTATTCGGAATATAATCACCTATTTGATTCGATCATCACGGAAAGTGATGATTAGTAATTGTAATTAAAGTTTGCAGTAAGCCATTGGCCAAAAGTGAACTGCGATAGGAAAAGTTGAAAAGGAGATATCTAAATGAAAAACACATAATTATGTTCCAATTAATCAATTTAGTTAACCTTTTGAGCGCCACAGTCGTGTATAGACGACAAGCCAAAAAGTGTTCAGCACGCCACAGTCGCGCGTCGCGACTACACGAAAGACTTTTAAACGTCAATATACGTAGCTTATTAAAATATCTCTAAATTCACTACTGTTTTTTATGTACTTATGTATTTATTTTTCTTAGCTTGGCGCTGAGAGCACGTTCTTGTTTTTTTGACGTGGCGGTCAAAGGGTTAATATGTAAATATAAAGTAACTACATAATTAAACCACTTTTTGACCACTTTTTGTCTAATATACAATCTACATCTATTAAAAAACAAACTTTAAAAAAATATAGAAAAAGATAGCTTATAGATAGATAGATAGAATACACTTTATTATGCACACCATTTAATTATTGGTACAGAGTATGTCTTATACATAGGGTGACACAATGGGCGCTCTTATCGCTGGAAGCGATTTTTTCAAGACAACCTTTGGACTGATTTAAGAGAACGGAGAAACAATACTGTTGGTAGTCTGAGGTGTACAATTTGCACATAAAAAAACATACATACAAACATTATAAATATATACAAGACTTAATACATTTAAAAATAATAAACAAAAAACAAAGAAGCATTTTAGCCACATGTTTAAGGAGAGAAGTAGTAGTTTTTTTTTTTTATCGTGGTAAAATGATCAAATCAGTCCTCCCACCCAGGGCAGGGCGGGAGGGACTGTCAGACTTGTACTGACTAAAATCCACGGTGTCCTTCAATAGCCCTTTACGTAACGGGGTCACGGTAATCCCTTGGTCCCGCGACCCCGGCAGGCTTTGGCCCTCTACAGGCCCCGTCACTTTGCTGAAACTCTTTGAGGCGCGCGTGGAACACAACGCGCCGTCGACCCGGGCATGGTCCATGGTCGGACAGCGAGTCGCCC
The DNA here is from genome assembly GCA_943136025.2 of Agrotis puta. Classification (NCBI taxonomy): domain Eukaryota; kingdom Metazoa; phylum Arthropoda; class Insecta; order Lepidoptera; family Noctuidae; genus Agrotis; species Agrotis puta. Next base: position 806,071 of record OW964170.2, read on the forward strand.
ATTACTTGCTGCCCGCATGCCCGGAGAAGTAGTAGTAGGAGAGAAGTAGCTTATTACTTAAAATAAAAATTTTATTGAGTATAAATTCATCAGCAATAGTAAATAAGGACATACTAACAAATTCATTGTTTGCCCACGCCTCACAGAGCACCATGGCCTGTCGCCATACCGCGCAGTAAGAACCCGGAAAATTCAAGCACTCTCAACAATGAAGATTGCTTTCACCCAGTTATTTGGTTTCAGAACTTTTGGATTGAAATTGGTAAACATTCCATTTAAAATTACTGTTCTGATAAGATGGAAAACCGGTCACAACATAGTTGAAAACTCGGTAGGAAGGTAATATATCTTACCGGTCGAATTTCTACCACAGTGACGAATTTCAGGGTCGCGGGGCTGTCTAAACAAGTAACCGTGACCCTGGAATGTAAAGGACTATTGAAAGAACATCGTGGATTCAATTTAGTACGAGTCTGACAGTCACTTCTGCTTCACCCACAGCGAGAGGACTGGTGATATCAGAGGACCAATGATTTTAACGAGAAAATAATTCGGACACAGATTGGCCAAGAACACAGGAGAAATTATAGTGTACAAGTTTGTGCGCAAATACAGGTGTACTCACATTCTATTGACTTGACTGCTTCGCTGAACCAGTGCTTACAAGCGTGAATGCTGAGCTTGAGGTTCTTACAGGCGTGAATGCTGAGCTTGAGGTTCTTACAGGCGTGAATGCTGAGCTTGAGGTCCCGAGTTGGATTCCCAGATCTTAGAGTTATTGGGTTTTTTTATACGTAAATTGTCAGTAACAGCCACGCAGTGTAGATTTGTGGACAATTGATGAAAATAAGCTCGCTCCTTATTATTTGAACCAACGGGCAAAATGTGAGTTTACTATTATAATAGTAGTAGTCAATACCATAGTATACTTTTGTCTTAACCATCAATGATAACATTGGCGTGATGTATAAGTCTACATTCAGGAGTTGCGTTACCAGCCATGGGAGCAACAGCGCTGACAATCATTAAAGAGGCGCTCATACTTATCCGAGTCCTAAGTCCTCCCTAAGTCGTATTTTATTAGCCCTTACTAGAGTAGTTCCAGTATTTGTTGTTTCATTAAAGTTAATGGCTGTTAAGTAAGTGTGCAAGTTAAATCCGCCAACTGATTTAAAGTCACATAAATAGAAACAAGTTTGAGTCCATAGCTTACGGGCTACTTAGTCGTTTATATTCATTTCTATACTGAAAGAGTCTTTGTTTCTGCTTTGCTTTTCAGTTTCACTGTAAATTCGGGGAATTATCGGTATACAAAATGTTGCCCCACACTGGGAATTTCTCCTGTGTCGTGGATGCGTTTACAAACATAGAAACACACAAACACCCAGACAGAAAATAACTACTTACAGATCATACAAATATCTGTTCTGTGCGGGGATAGAACCCGCGACACGCTGTGCAGCAGTCGATCACTCAGCCATTGCGCCAACTATGCCATCAAATAGTTGTACGACTTTAATCCTCAAAGGGTTGGACAGAGGTGAGACCCACAATACTGAGAAACTGAATTCGCCTGTCGACTAGTACTTATCAATACTCTCTAGGTGCTGCTGAGAAATTCCTGATGGAAAAATCCAATAACAATTTTCCTAACCTTGAGAATCTAACTCAGATATAAAACTAAAACTTTTAACTCTCAATTTCATGTAATACTGTAATCTATTTAAGAATTTCACAGTAAGTAAATAGGTGAATTTTTGCTTATACAAAGTAACATATAGTTTCAAGTGGAGCCATAAAAATAAGTATTTTCAGACACTACTAAAAACAAAGCCGCGATTTTATACATCCCACATAAACTGCAAGTAACAAGGTCTTATAAAAGTCAACGGAGAACTATTTTAAAAGGCATAAAGTAACACTACACTATACACAACTGTCGGTAGTTATTTCTGCAACAAGTTGTACTAACTGCAACAGAATTGGCACAACTCGTGGCGTCTGAATAATTCATGAACATACCGTACTGGTCTACGGGCTACGCGGCTACGACGAAGCTACGCGACTACGACGGAGCTACGCGGCTACGAGCTACGGGCAGGGAGATGCTACGAGAAACCTTTAAGTATGAATGTTTTAATCTTGTCGGTGTCGCAATTTTGTTCCGGTTGAGATTTGAGTGGAAACTGCTTGGTTTCATATTTAATAGAAGTCTTCATAAAAGAGGATAGTTTTCTACTATCAAGTGCACAAGACATGAGAGAACAGTGCTTGAATGTCAGAATATCATGGACACCGCAAAAAGAATATAAAAAGAATAAAGCAAGTGGCTTTCCGTGAATCCTACTTAAGTAAAAGATGTGAGATTAATAAGTGTGTAGTATTTAGTAGTTTATATTTATATATATATATATATATATTTTAATGTTCATTTGCGCATAACTTAGTCGCTTACCAACCGATTTGAATTTTTTTATTTCTGTCGGAAAAGTGTAAACCTAAAAAATTATCAACATTGTCTACCCCGGTTACTCCGAGGTTTCTAGGTTCGATTTTCATTTAGTTCGGTTCAGTTGTTTTTTGAACATGGGCGATGTTATTACCGGTGCTACGGATTATAAAATTGTAGTGGTGCACATTTAAGAAAATTATGTATTTGACAATAATTTGGATCGAATATTTGAAGTCGGTTATTTTTTGTTTTGAAAAAGTATTCTTTACTGTCGGTGATTTCACGAAGAAACATTGAAAACGAATTCTAAGCTTTAAATGTATGTCCTTACGGAGGCGATAGGCGGCGACCTCTCATGCTGTGGGGCGAGACGGAATGGGAAGCAATCGCCTCTTTCTGCGAAGCAGTCATGTTAGCGAAGAAGGAGGCGGGACGCGTGAGGGAGAGGACAGCGTCCACCTCACGACCAAGTCACCGCGGGAAACGCCCACGGCAACAAACGACGACGACGGACAAAAAAAAGCATTAAATGTAAACAGATTTCTTTTCCTCCATCCTTATAATATTGAATAAGCTACATCCATCAAACATCGCACAGTTCACCCCTACACAATGATCGTAAACTTAATTCCCGCCAACAAACACTGGCACACACAAAGTTTGGCAAACACTGGTTGAAATAAAAAGTTTGCCAAACTCGCCGCGGGCGCCCTCTGGTGACAACAATACGATGTTTGTACGATCACCCGCTATACTTTTACAAGTTTTTGTAAGTTCGGAATATGGTGAAGATAAATATGTGATTGAATAGACGATGATAATGTTAGGAGTTGTTTGTAATTTTTTATACATACATAGTGTTTTTATTGTTCTTTGACAGTTACATACTCGTAGAAACTCGTTTTTCAGATTATCGACCAGTCGTATTGAGGAATATCGTTACCTCATATTATCTGGAGGTTGGGAGGAGCGAGGAGGAGCTGTACACAATTAGATTTGAAGTCGAAGTCGACCCCAATAACTATGATGATACGATACTCGTATTTTGGTAAGCGCACCTCCGATAATCAAAACAATTACAAGCATTTTCAATAAACTTTTTATTCAAAAACTCTCCCGTTTAGCCTTGTTGAGTGATTTATCTTTTTCACCAGATTTCTTGTCAAGAAGTAGCTCGATACCTGGGAAGACCAATAACACACTAAGGCTGAGGCCACAATAGGACACTATTTACGACACATGAGCGATTAAAACGATTAAATGAATGTGCTCACGGATATGGTTACACCGTACATCAGCGGTACCATGTGCAATTGTTTCGCTATTCCAGCACATCGCAAATTACTGTCTAATGTAGTCTCACTCTAATATAGTGAGATGCAATACAAAAAAAATAAACATAAATAATATTCTACCCCTATGTACACTCCGGCCATCGTAGGCGCGGGCATGCGGGCAGCGAGTAATGGGCGACTCGCTGTCCGGCCCTGGACCATGCCCGGGTCGACGGCGCGATCAAACCACGCTAAAAAACCCCTATGTACAAAAATATAATAATATAAACATATACCTACATATTTAACACTAGCGACCGGCCCCGGCTTCGCACGGGTGGACATTTATTTTTTAAGCTCTCTGAAAAAAAAAAAATCCGGCATAAAATATAGCCTATACGGATTCGGAAGAATCCCTCTGAGTAATGGTAAAAGAAATTTTGAAATCGGTCCAGTAGTTTTTGAGCCTATTCAATACAAACATACAAAAATACAAAGGTTTCCTCTTTATAATATTAGTATAGATATTTAACACAATGATACCTACATATTTAATCATTTATAATAATATTGATTTGATTAAGTTGCTGTGCAGCCCTTTTCCTCTCTCCTAAATTTTTGCGTGCCCGACAGGGTCTATATTGATTTTTAACTTGTTTTTACCTTCTCTTTAACATATGGAATGAAATAAAAATTGGTTATTGAGATAAGATAAAAACTTTTCACAACTTTGAATGTACACGATTTTTTTACACACCAAAACAATTTAAAAAAAAAAAACACTATTGCCAACTTGACAACTTCATTTATTTTTCATTAACGTGTTCACAAATTACAACATTTCACTCACAGGTAAACACACAAAGCTGTAAATTAAATGATGAGCACGATTTACGTTTGTTCTCCATATTTATAGTTCCTAACTTCAGCGATAATGAACTGAAATCACTTTGTAGAGGTAATAAATTGAGCGGCGCCTGCGGCCGCAACTGTTTGACTAATATTTTAAACAAATTGTTTACTCTCCAATATGAAGTTGAATGTTGTATGAATATTTAATTTCAATATTCGCTGGTAACCAACGGTTTGACTTGCTACAAGTTCAGTTTTAACTTAGAAGAGAAACTTCACATGGACGTAATGTCAATGTGCGTATATTAGAATCATTTAGATTAGAATCAGATTAGAATCATTTTTTCATCATATTAGAATCATTAGGACAGGCCTGTTGGTCTAGTGGTTAGTGACCCTGACTGCTATACCGGAGGTCGTGGGTTCGATTCCCAACCAGGACAAATGTTTGTGTGATGAGCCCGATCATTTGTTCTGTGTCTGGGTGTATTTATCTATAATATGTATGTATTTAGAAATATATAAGTATGTTTATCAGTCGTCTAGTACCCATAACACAAGCTCTGCTTAGCTTGGGACTAGATGGCGTCGTGTGGTAGTTGTGGAATATTTATTTATTATTATTTTGACAAAGTTATATTTTTGTCGTCATAATTTTATTGAAGTGTTGAAAATACAACATTTCGCTCTTTTTAGTTATACCAAAACAAATATTTGCTTTTCTTAATCACAGCAAATCTTCAAATCAGAATCAATCATGGCGACCACAAATTAGACGATTCTTGGAGAAACGATTCAACTGCCTTGGATCGTGATCCAAGGCAATAAATCAAAAAAGAAAAGCAAAGGGGACTAATCAAAATCATAATTTTGATAACTTACTAAAAGCAAGCAATAAACACGACCTATAATAGATGAATTACCTAATGAAGCACACGGTGAATATACATTTAAAACAAAACCATTTATGTTAATAGTTGTCTCGCTAAAAACTAACTGAAAGATGAACAGTTTCGCGCGGCGGAGTTAATCCAACGCGGTCCACCGCCAATGAATTATTTATACACGAAAACAAATATTTCTGCACACTCAAATCTAACCAAAATAAACCTTACGCCATTGTAACAAGAACCTAAAAACAGAAATTAGAAAAGTCGTCATGTATCAAACTCGGAGCAAAAATATTATAATACGGGTCGAAACTGGAGTGTATCTTTTTATGACGTCGAAAATTGTAATAGAAATGCGGGGATTTCTTGTCGAGTAATAATTTAAACTTTATTTATTACGTTATGAAACGGAAGGTAACACAAAAAAATCTCATACATAAGGGAAGTATATGAAAGTTTAATATGGGAACCCTGTACAAAATACACTTTTTTTTTAACCTGGTAAAATCATCAAATGTGTCCTCCCACCCAGGGCAGAGCGGGAGGGACTAAGCGATTGGAATGCTGGGCTGCGTGTCGCGGGTTCGATCCGCGCACAGAATAAATATTTGTATGGCCTGCAGCTCGTTGACAAAGACTGGGATGCTTCCTTCCGTTTAGATTCAAGATTTAATGTTATTCGATTATAACTAATTCCGTTTTTTTAAATAGATTTTTTCTTGATATGACTTGATAATTATAAACATCGCCTCAAGCTTCAAAGTAAATCAAATTTTCATTTCATTTATTTTTCATTTACTCTTTTTTTCGTCAGCCTACTCTTAGCCAACATATTTTTTATTTATTAATTTCATCGGGCCATAACGTATGATGTTGGCAGATCAGGCGCACACAGTGATAGTTTATTTTATCGCGGCCGTATCGCTTCGGACTGGCACTTTACGACTCGCCCGCGTCACCGGCTTCCGAGTTCCGATATCCTGGTAAAATAACCATATTATAAGAGGAGAAGGTTCACTTTAACACCCCTCTAATGGAAAGTACCCACTGCCGCCTATAAACAATAGACTAGGCAAAATAAAAATACTTTTATATTGTCCTTTTATTTTTAACATCAACTATGAAGTGTCAATGGAGTTTGCCATTCTTATTGTTGCCCACTCTTCTCCATAGAGATCTACGCTTTGTAATGGGCACCTACAGTACTTTCACAGTCATAATGTCTTGTGACTGGGACTGTGGCACCATATTTTTGAAGTGAAAACTTCTTTAGCGGTGTTGTGCACTTTTTTTGGAATGGGCAAAAAATGTTAAACTCGCGCCAGGACACGTGACCTGATCGAAAATTCGTAAGACGGCGCAGGGCGCTTGCGCGAATGTTCGTGTGTGTTTATTACTATTCAAGTTTTCACTTCTGCCGGCACTCCCAGAGAGCAACCCGTCGTTTTTTTTTGTCGTACCTACTGATCTTATTTTATGTTCTTTAACACTTCAAAAATGCCTGTGTTTGGTCTATTTGACCTAAATTATTATGCTAGAATAGCGCCAAATAAGACTAAAAGAACTTCCTGGCATAACTACCGACAAAATAGTTGACTAGGGTTCCTACAGGTTTAACAGATGCTAAATGAACTTTTTATAACACGTACACTTTCCAAGAGACTGGAATGTTCCCAAAACAACTATTCCCTTGATTCCCTCTAGTAGGTACGCCTTCACCCCATAGTACGCCTTCTGTTAACTCTCTTATAATGGTATTACGACAACCCATAACTGGGGCATAAAACATATTTTTTATGGACATAAGAATTAGGTAGCTAAATGGATAGTCTAAAATTTTGTTGCACGTTTTTATAGTAGAGGTCACGAGTTCTTTCACAGATAAAATAACGGAGTTGTAGGTATTATCAAAATAAAGTTTTATTGTACAGGTTTACTGGGTACTTATGATTATAATATCATCATCATCATATAATCTTAATGATTAATTAATTAATCCCTTTATTCCGGTGTTTTCCCTTCCCTGTGGCGGAAAGCCCATCTTCGTCCGCTACCGAAAATTCCTAATCCCACTCTTCCCAGTCAATTTCGTCCTATTTCCATTCTTCCATTTTTATCAAAAGTACTTGAGGCTTGTGTACACAAACAATTCTCCTCCTTTATTCACCAGAACTCCCTCATTAGTCCTCTTCAATCTGGGTTCAGGCCTGGGCACAGTACCGTCACAGCTCTCCTTAAAGTGACTGACGATATAAGGCGGGGAATGGAAGACACTAAGGTTACCGTTTTAGTGTTGATCGATTTTTCCAATGCGTTCAATGCCGTCAGTCACGAAGTCCTTTTGTCCATCCTCTCCTATCTCATGGTCTCTCACGATGTATTAGACTGGTTTTCATCCTATCTTCAGGGGCGCCAGCAGTCAGTTCTCGCTGGTGACAAGACATCCAGCTGGTGTGATCTTGTAGCAGGCGTCCCTCAAGGCGGTATTTTATCTCCACTTCTGTTCTCTATCTTTATAGACCTTATAACTACTGAACTTCAGTGTGCGTATCATCTTTATGCTGACGACTTACAGCTTTATTGTCAGGCAAGTGTTGACAACGTATCCGATGCGATTGAGGAGCTGAACAGGAATTTAAAAGCGGTGAAGAACTGGTCTGATCGTTTCGGAGTGTCGGTTAACCCAGCTAAGAGTCAAGCTATCATTATAGGGAGCTCCTACAGCTTGCGAAGGCTGAGTGGGTTGACTGTGCCTCCTCTTATCTTTGATGGTACTGTCATTCCGTTCAGCTCTGATGTCAAGGATTTGGGTATGTATGTTGACACATGCCTTGATTGGCGTAAGCAGGTCGCGACTGTGAGCAAAAAAGTCACTGGAACGCTGCGGTCCGTTTATCGGTTGAAGAATATTCTCCCATCTCACGTAAAGGCAATGCTTGTTCAATCCCTTATCTTCCCCATAATTGATTATGGTGATGTGTGTTACTATGACCTGAATGCAGATTTACTCAATAAACTCGACCGACTTCTGAATAACTGCATTCGATTCGTCTTTAATCTCCGAAAATATGATCACGTTTCCGAACACCGGTCACTTTTAAAGTGGTTGCCCATTCGCCAGCGCAGAGCGTTAAGGGCCTTAACCACCCTGTTTTCTCTTCTTGACAAACCTACTTCTCCTTTCTATCTGACTACCCACTTCCAATATTTATGTTCTGCTCATAGTAAAAATCTTCGGTCTTGTAATAATCGTCTTCTACGATGTCCCTCTCACCGTTCTAGCTTTCTTAAATCTTCTTTCCCTATTCAAGCAGTTTTCCTATGGAATGCGCTTCCTCGGAATATCAGGACGGTATCCAGTCGGTTCACTTTCAAGTTGAAAGCTCGTGAGCATATTACTAAGAAGCTGGCAGATTCATCTCATAATTAATTGGTCGTAAGTTTCCACTTTACTTCTCTATACTGTGTATGTATGTATATGTATTATATATATGTATGTATGTATTGTATATATGTAAATTTATATTTATATTCATTTTCTTGTTAAATAATTATCTAGTATGTTGCACCTACTTTGTCTTTGTCTCTGCATCACCCTAAGGTAGACTGGTAGATAATGCCCAAGGCATTAAGTCCGCCGCTGTACACGTTTTTGGTAACTTGTGCATAAAGTTTAAATAAATAAATAAATAATCTGCAAAATGTCCTCTGCTGAATATAGGATAGTGGGCCTCGATTTCTAGGATTCCTAAAGGATCGGTTGGAAGCGGCTTGCATCCAGCACACAGTCTTCATCAAATCGTCTGTCCACCTTGTACGTGGATGTCCTTCACTGCGCTTGCCTGTGCGTGGTCTCCAGTCGAGAGCCTTTCGGCCCCATCGGCCATCATTTCTGCATGCTGTGGCCTGCCCACTGCTACTTCAATTTGCTAATTCGCTGGGCTATATTGCTGATGATTGGTTATTAAAATTATAATATGGCTAGTATTAATTATGCCTTCCTGTTCCTTGCTCTATTCTATTTACACATGAAGGTGTGTACAGAACCCCTTTACGTATTGTACCTGGTTATTAAAACAGGTACTTTGTATGCGGTAAAATGAGCCCACTGTTAATATTGTCTAGCTAGATTAGTAGTAGAATTAGTATTAAGTGAGCTAAGTTTACCTCAGGTTTACCGATACTCGCCAAACAAATTAAAACATTGCTCGTGTTCCCAATGAAATAGTATTCGTTCCCAACATAACCTACATTTGTAACCAACTCCAATACTTTCAATTTAGTGCAATCGTGCGCGGATTGATTTGCGTTCCAATTTGTTTTTATGCCATAGTGAATATTGAATAACTACAATTTGAACTAAATATTAAATTGGTTTATGTGAATAACAAATACTATGTCTAGTTATATTGAGGTTTTGTTGATTTTAGACAAACTATAAGCAAATGATACTTTAATAAATATTACCGTGTAACACGCAACTGCCGAGCAAAAGCCTGTTTGATCCCCAAACGACACAGTTATACACTAAGTCGCCCGGGCAATATTAATATGAGTACTATCGATCACACTACACAAATACAGCTGTACCACTAATATTGTCAGAATAAACATCCTGACCAACATCACGTACCATAACCCAATATCAATTTTGAAAAAGACCAGCGTCGCTTTAGATTACAAACAAAAAATTGTTTTTAATAAAAATATTTATTCGGCATGCCGACCGCTCAGAGGCATACAGGTTAAAGTACATTTGATCATCATGGTATGACGTAAAAATGTTAGTGCACTACATATTAGATTACCAGGGCTACAGGGTACAGTGGCGGTCGCGTTTATTGCTCACACCACCGTAAACCCGTTAACGACGGCCGTGGGTTGCTATTTTATGTTTTAAATTACCCTGATCTGTTTATGTCCTCACTTATTCTGAGTGCCTGGTACTTGTGGTCTACGTATCAAGGTGGGGCGTTATTTAGTTACTGAACTAAATACTTCACCGGTTATATGGATTCTAAGATAATTGCAATTTATCTTATTCGTGAAGGGCCTCGATGAAGTTGCATTCTATCAAAAATGTATAAGATTGACTTCGATATTGGTAAACTGACAAACCAAACCTCTTTTAAACCGTAGCAATACAAACTTCTAGAGACATTTGAATTTCCCTTCGTAGCGTTTAAGCTCAATCTTCTTGATGATGTCACGTGCTCATCTTATTTAGGGTATGTAGGTACATTTTAATCGTAATAAAAGAATATCATCAAGTACTTTAAGTCAGTTTTTAAAGTTAATTAAAGGTGTTTAAATTATGATGCCTTAAAATTCTTAACACTGAAAAGAGTTTGGCGAGCAACTTTAAACAGTTTTAAGGCCCTATCTGATAAACCAGACCTGATAATCAGATAAACCAAATATTTTATTGGACACACGTGGTAAGTATACCTATTCAAAAGGTCTGTTACCTAGCATGAATCCTGTAAACCCACAGCCATTTATACTAGTAACTAAATTTAAAAATTAAACCAACGTAAAACTGAAACCTGAAGTCTAAAACAACATCCATATCCGAGCTACAAAGCTGAAGTCCCCTTTAACGTGCGTCCCCTCGGCTGCGCGACTTTTTACGATGATTTGCGCCGACGAGCGCGAGTTACGGCGGCGCAACGCCATCTATTGTGCGCGCTTGTCACTACGCGCACGGAAGCACTAATGCTCTTTTTGCGGCGTTCCTGTTGAGGTTTTTCGTTTTACCGATACGGCAATGCGGTTGTAGTGCTTGGTTTGGTTTAAATCGAAGTTAGTTTAGGATGGCTTTGGTTTCTGGGTATTTTTCGAGGTTTTATTAACAATTTCGTTTTAAGAATCAATCAGTAGACAATCGCTCTAAACCAAGGTTCACAGGAAAGAGAATCTTTTAAGAATTATCATTTAAACTTAAAATGGGATTTTCACCATGTTTATTATTTGTTTTCAGTTTCGGTGCTGCCATGTCCATGGAAATTTTCAGAAACAAGTTCTAATAAATTATATTAGTGTGCGTGGCAATTTAAAAACTTTAACTAAAATAAAATAATTAGCTAATGTGAATTGTATAAAGCAATTTATTTCGTAAATTATTAAATCTAATCTCAAAGTTAGACAAAAAAAGACTAGGTACTTTAGTAAACAAAAGCAGCCTTTTTATGGAACACAAAAATATGTACTAATAATAAGACGGTAGGTAAACTAGTACACAAAATTAGAATTAAACTTTACAAGGGCTCTATTCAAACACGTGAAACCGCGGTAACCTTTTTTTTTATCGTGGTTAAATCATCAAATGAGTCCTCCCACCCAGGGCAGGGCGGGAGGGACTGTCAGACTTGTACTGACTAAAATCCACGGTGTCCTTCAATAGCCCTTTACGTACCGGGGTAACGGTAATCCCTTGGTCCCGCGACCCCGGCAGGCTTTGGCCCTCTACAGGCCCCGTCACTATGCTGACACTCTTTGAGGCGCGCGTGAAACACAACGCGCCGTCGACCCGGGCATGGTCCATGGTCGGACAGCGAGTCGCCCATTACTCGCTGCCCGCATGCCCGCGCCTACGATGGCCGGAGATCGTCTTACGACGAACCTACAATAAATATTGGATCAAAATAACCTCACTCACTTCCTTGCTGTTCCCCACTACCGCCTTAAAAAAAACCACTTACAGAATCTGTTTATTTTGTAACAAATACCACGTTCTTTCACAAACCTACACAACTTTCTCTCTCCACTGCCCTTAGGCTCTTTACACACGTATCAAGTGCCGGGTACCGCGTACCCGGTATCGATATAAGTAAATATCACAGTACCGAATTTCCGGTATTGAAATAATATCATTGCCACGGATTTCCGGTATCGATACAAATAACGTGGTATCAGGCTCCTGATACCGATACAAATAAGTCAAAAAAGGGCTCCCGGTATTCCTACAAACAACGTGTTGTTAGGATCCTGGTATCGAAGCAAATTATTTGGCACCGGGTTTCCAGTAGCGATACAAATGACGCAATACCGGGTTTCCGATAAACATGCAAATAACACATTACAAGGTCCCGGTATCGATACAAATTACTCAGTACGGTGCGCAGCAGGAATATGTGAAAGTGATCCTACGCACATACACCACTAAAGGTTATCCATAAAAATCCCATAGAACAAACGTCGAGATTGTTTTCGTTTAATTTCCATAGAAGCATAAGTAGAGTCATGGTGTGACACCGTGTTGTCTTAACGTAAAGCTTGCTTATTTAGGACAATGAGTTCCGGCGCACCGCGCGCCGCACCACCGCGGTACTGCTCAATCTGATCCCAGCTTAAGTGCGAATAAGGTGCGGTTCCGTGGAGACGACGCAAACCAATAAAAACGTCTATAAATTGGAGGTCGTCGTAAAATTTTAATACGGGAAATGCATTTGTTTTGATAAAGTTTTCGACATATGGTTTTAAGGGGCACTTTTAGCATAGTTTTATGAGGTACTTTGAATATTGAATTAATTTAAAAGTTATGAAAGGCAAGATATAGTTATGTAAGTGAGAACCGTTGTTTTTCTTACTTTGACAATTAACACCAACCAAATTAAATTATTATCTAAATTGCATAGATACGGGCACGCCGCAATCGCGGCGGTATGACCCCTTTTTGAGGAGTGGCTGGATAGGCGTCACGGCATCCTGACCTACCGCCGCAGGTCCTCACCGGACACGTAAGTTACCTACTTGTGTCGAATAGGGCAGGAAGAAATGCCTGGGTGTCACCACTGCGAGGGTCGCCCGGAGGACACGGTGGAGCATACAGTGCAGGACTGCCCCGTTGGGCAGACCTCTCGCGCCCGGCATTGATCTAGGCCATGCTGCGGGGCGTGACGAAGTGGGAAGCGATCGCCTCCTTTTACGAAGCAGTCATGCTAGCGAAGGAGGAGGCGGGACGCGTGATAGATGACGCGTGATAGAGAGACGTCGCAAGACCATCTCCAACCGTAGGCACGCGCGTCTCAAAGAGTGTCAGCACAATGACGGGGCCGTCCCTTAGAGGGCCAAAGCCTGCCGGGGTCGCGAGACTAACAAATACCGTGAGCCCAGAACGTAAAGGGCTTTTGAAGGACAACGTGGATTTTAGTCAGTACAACTCTGACAGTCCCTCCTGCCGTGCCCTGAGTGGGAGGACTCATTTGATAATTTTACAAATCTACAAAAAAAAATTGCATAGATAATTCAATCTAGCTGGCTCTGTTTGAAGGGACTGGTAGTTTCAATTAAAGTTTTAGTGGATTAGATATAATATTTTATTTGTTATTCAAAATCATAGTATGTCAAATCTGAAATTGTTGAAGAAATTAATTAAAAAAAATTCAAACATTGCATAACAGTACAAAGTTCGTGCATAGAAACCGCCCCTTAACCAACATGAACATTTTTATGGGAAAAAAGTCACTGTTTTAGATACAGCCTACGAGCTACGTTCAGGCCACTTGTTTTTTGTATGCATATCTGCGTTGATACGTTTCTACCGGAAATAATATTCAGTTTATTATATACCAACATGATTTTTCAAGAGAGCTCAATATTCTCGTAGAATACATTGCCAAGGTATCGCCTGGTATTGAATCTTGGTAGCAAATGTTGTAAATAAAGTCTCTGAACAATATTTTACACAGTATATTTAAGTGGTTTAAAGTTACCCAAAGCAACCTCTCCAACGTAACCACTCATCAAAAACATTAATCTTCAAATAAATTGCTGCCAATTCTCAAGGAGTCGTGAGTCGTAGGAGTACCTTCTCTTTAAGCCCCAAAACTTGTAACTTTCTCTTCAATGTTCCACGAAAAAGATAACTCGAAAATTATCTTTAACTTCTAACACCAAACTTCATCAGATCGATACGTCTACATCATCAAAATTGTTAACTTTTCTCGCTATAACTCACAATTTTCCGCTCTCCGGACTAACTTTTAATCGAAGTAGTCAAACACAACAATATTGCCAATTCGGCAGTTACTCATTAATTGTGGTAAAAGGACCCGAGCCTGGCAGCCATTGAACTGGGTGCTTACTTAGGACCGGCCAAATTGTACTGCCCCCAACTGCTCTCTTAGTGAAAACAAACCACTGAGGCGGCCTAATTGATGCTGGCTGATGATTTAGACGAGAGTTTAGTGCTTTAGTGATTCAATTCCAGATTATACAAAGCTTTGCCTCGCATAGAAACGGAAATATCCCTTGGAGACTGTCTATAGAGACTGCTGTTGTTACTGGTTCACAAGAGTTGATTGGATTATTTGACTATTCGTTTTGTGTAAAGAATTGTATGTCTGGTTGTTAACTACGATAAGTTGTATTAATAACAGACATGCATACAAATAAGTGGCAAATATACAAATGCTGGCTGCTGAGGGCCGAGCATCATACAGTAACCTTCGCAACTAAGTATATTTCCGAGACTGGAATTTGATGACTGCTAACAAAACTACTAAAGTTCAAATTCCAGATATGATATTTTTTTCTAAACAAACTTTTTCATTAATAAGCTTTTACCGGATCAATATGACCAATACAGCGGCTTATATTTTCATGAAACTCTGTATAATCCAATTCTCTTAATGTTATGGTACCAATATATCCAGGATATATATAAATACACAAACTTACGTTAAATTTCTTAACAGTTAAGCAAGCATGCACCTTATAAAAAACTTTCAGATTATGACATCATTTCAGTTTATGTATCTACCTCAATGCAAGCAAAAGTAAAATTTCCAACTGAGCAGCAATTTTATTACGAAAATCAAAATAGTAGACCGGCCGCACATTAAATTCCGAACTTATTTTATCAAGTCCAATCACACGAGGAATTGCATTTGCATGGCATTCCGCACTCTTTCATACAAACAAAAATATTCCTGATTTAAACCATTGATTGCAAGTTAATAAATGAACAAATATTTGTTTTAAACATTGTGAAAAATTCAGCGGTAACAAACCAATGGAAATTGAGTGCGGCGCAGCAGCGCAGGTAATTGATTGAACAGCTCAACAGGTTAGATTGCCTAACACTAATATTCAGATTTTGTAAACATAACTCGATGAAGGACTCTAGAACTAGGTATTTGAAACAATCTGGAACACACTAAAACAGAATCACTAAGCTGTAAAATTAACTAGAAATAGCAAGCAGCTGTTACTATCTTTAATTTCAAGACAAAAACGAAACACTAAAAATATGATTCCTTAACAACAAACACAAACTCAAGAGCAGCAAACACCATAATAAAAAATCTAAAACACACAGTGAGCTCTAGAAAAATCTGCCAAAGTATATAAAAAAGAATTTTACTACATACACACATTAGAGAAACTCGCGTAAAAAGATATAGACGAAACGTAACAAAGCTGGGATTAAAGAAAAACTCCCGAGTTTCGACGACTTCGGCGATTACTTAAACCGCGGAGTTGGGGATTGTTGGTCTGTGACTGTTGCCAACTATGTGTGGAACTGGCCTATCAACTATTCAACATACTGCTCACTGTTCACCGGCTGTTTTGATTTGTTGGCCAAGTGGTTTTCTATACTTAACTAACGTGTCTAATTTAATTATATTGATAGTGGAAGACTTACATTGCCTGGTTGATCCTTTTTCCCCTCTCCCAGAACCAGACGGTAGGGACTGTCAAGAATATAATCCACGGTAACCCTTCAATAACCCTTTATGTTCCAGGGTCACCTGATGATTGACTCCCGCGACCCCGGCAGGCGGCCTGGGACTCCTTAATTCGATTTTCAGATTGATTAAAGTTTTGTTAGGTATTACCATCAAGAATTTTCCGTACCTACTCAAAAAACTCTTCCAGATCATGATTTAACCCATGATAGACGTCGATAAGTTTAAATATTGTAAACAGACATTAACAAACATGAACAAATATCAAGTTTATAAAATGCGATCGTGTATAAAATCCAATTCATAGTAAAATAGCGATCTTCTCGGGTTCCGTTCCATTTTACTTCGATTCATTTTTAACGGAACTTTTGCTGCGGTACGATGTTTGAATTTAATCGGAACGAATGTGCTCATACTCATTCATGTCTACATTGGGTTTGACCTATATACTTAAATGTTTTACTTTAAAAACTACTTACTTGAAAGTGACCCAGGAAGAACCGTTAGGTACTTAACTATATCTTCCACTTATATGGAAGTATAGTAATATCTGTACTGTAAAGTTTTATGGTCTGAACTATTCAGACTATCACCTGAGATTAATTTCTAAAGTATTACATGATCACTTTTAAACTGTTGATGAAACTGTATATCTAGGCATACATATTACGTTCAAATGTGTTGCATTGAAAGGAATGAACTCTCGAATCCAAATTAACTAAATTCAGTCACAATCAAAACCATTTCAAGTTTAAAAATATCACTTCTCTCAAAACGTTGAAAACATCGTGAAGAAATCGGCGTGTCCTAGAACCAAAAATGTTAAAACATGTGACATCTAACAACCAGCACTGACACAACTTGGTGAAATATAGAATGAATTGTTCACTACCACTTACAAAGAGGAAGCCTCTATACCAGCAATGGGAACATTATATGCTGATGATAAGGTCAATTTGTAATATTTTTGACAGAGATTTAAACAAACTTTCAACATACATACATGGGCATTGTTTCTCTCTGGTGTTGTAAGTTGCTCGTTAGATTACGAATAATATCAGTCATCAGCAATGGGAATAGACGACATAAACAAAGCCAGTTTAACAGAAAGTTTCAAACAAAATAAACCTTTTCATCTCCGTCCCCTGTAAGCCCGACATCCGAAAACTATTACGGGGAATAAGAAAACATATAAGTTGACTGCTGACTCTCTAACTGCGGGGAGATTCACGCCCGTTTTGAATAGCTCCAATAAAAATCTATTAGGCCAGAATCGGGTGGCAAATGGTATTTGCTGTGCAAAGCTGGCCGGCCTAAGCAAACAGGCCGCGGCCCGATAGAGCAATACCTCGCGATAGTTTCTCCTACGTACACTGGCGGCCCCTAAACTTTACCCACACACTGAAAATTATAAATATTCAGAAGCGAAAACTTATGAAACTTTGGGGTAACATCAAGGTTGGCTTTAATATTAGTTGAAGTTTCAAGAATAAGCCCGTTTCGTAAAAGTTTTTTTTTATATTTGTGATTTAAAGTAGTTTTGTTATAAGTTTCAGTATAATACAACAGGGGAAAACTACATCATTTAATAACTATCACTGCTCGTATTTGGACACTTAATCATTTCTAAAGATTTCATAAATTAGTTTGGAAAAATCACTGAAAATCCATTCTACTAAAAACATTATTAATTAGGAAGTTAAAACACTTCGATTTTCCTAAAATCTTTGGAACATTACAAACGATATTATAACCTCAGCTTTTTGAAAGTATTTTTATAAAAGTAAAAACAAGAAATTCCTGGAAATATTTCGCTTCCCTTAAAATTTTAAAGAATGATAATGAATTCAGCAATGCTAAAGGTTTGCTCCCCGTTACACCCTGTACTTTATACTGTATCTATTTTTTTCTCGCCAGCAGTGCACATTACCACCGGGGCATTCCCCGGGGACTCAGTGTTGTCCCGGGTAATACCGACATTTTCTATTGCGCTGCGTAAACAGCTAAACATTGCAATCGGTTGATTGCGTTACAAACACACACACATACACGGCGCTACCTCGCCAGGTCCGCTGTGTCTTGACTTTATATATAGCCGCTCATTTATTAAAGTTATATGTTCTTCCTTTTCCATTGTCTTTTTTCTAATTTTTCATTGTAATTGTGTGCCTAAGGCGAAATAAGGTCAAATAAACCTATTTTCTTTCTTTCTTTCTTTTTCCTCCATGGTTGACGAAATTCCACCACTACTTCTATTTTTAACTTGCTTTGTAACAGCTTCCCCAAGTGCCTTTTGTCTGTGTTTACTACGCATTTCATTTCTTTAAAGAAGTAAGAGGGTATTCCTTTTATGAGCTACGATGATGTATTTTACTTTATAAAATAGGCTGTCAATGAATGTATCTTCTTTCTTTTCTTCTTTACTTTCATGATCATAAAATTAATCCAATTTGACTCTTGAATAAACGCTTTCTTCACCTCACTAAGATGCAAGTGCAAATCAGAGCAAAAAAGAAACGATTCATTCAAATTAAAACGATTCAAAAAAATTCTTCCTCATTGCACCAAGACGATTCCATCTTAAAGAATCAAATTATAAAATAATATTTAAGTCGTATTGAAACTGGGGTGAGTAGAGGTCCAGGCAGGTCGCCCTCTCATTTTTCCCCCGTTTTTCATCGTCACCTCGGGCGGCGTGAATATTAATGAATAGAATTAATTGATTGAACGAAGCCATCAATTATTCGGCCCATAATTTTATTTGCACACTGTTAAAAGTTTTAGATCTTGTGCTATGCAGATTATGAAAAGTTTTTTAATTTCTATGATGATTTTAGCAGTTTGGAGAATGTTGATTGGATCTGCTCCTTTTATTGAAAACTTTTAACAAACGGATAGAATATCGTGAATGATATAGGTATCATTATATCAAAGATTTTCTATTGAAAGAAAAATCAGACCTCCGGGTCATCCGACGCTCTTCGCAACAGAGCCATCGAGGTTCCTACACACAATCGTCAAATTCTTCAATCCATTTCTAACGTCTTGCGGTGACGTTTCTTCTCTTTATAGAAAATCTTTGAAATTCGCGACGTATACGTTAATACGTGTAAAATTTATTAAATATATCGGTTCGTACACGGCAAAATAAACTTATGCCGAGACCGCGTGATGAATGTCGGCAACGGTGAGAACGAATAGCCTTTTTATGTAAACCTCAACTTATACCATTCCAATAAACGGAACGCACTTAACTAACCAAACAAATAACGAGACAGTTCAGTCCTTAAGATATCCTGGACCCGAAATCATTGTAACACAATCCACAAGTTTCTAATACGTCTTACGAAGGTATTCCTCCATTTGAGGACAATGCCAAGCTTTCGATTCGGTGTCAAGAGCCAGGTCAAGCAGCTACAGGTCCTGTCTAGATTCAACTTTAGCCTAAGTAATCCAGCCGACAAAGCGAAGCAAACATTTGCACTGGAAATAGAATTTCAACAACGCTTTTCAGTTTAATTCGAGTTCGGCTGGCTCGCTTTGTAACGAAATGATGTTAGGTAGGTCTAGGTGTCCTAGCCAGCTTTATGTAGATACTTAGTCTTGCACAACTGATTTGTGACTGTATAAAGTATATAAAGTGCTTCGGATTTATGACATAATGTACAGAATAATTTTTCAAAGAAGCCGATGTGATGCAAACGGAGTTAAGTGACATTTTATTTACATTTTTATTTTCTAACGCCTGGTGGCCTACTATAGCGTCTTAAAGCGTAAGTAGTTCCGCGGTGGGAAAGCGACAGAGCTATACAAGTCATCTAGCGCCATCTCGTTCCCATTTTATGTAAACTCTAAATATCATCTCTTTCCTAGACAAGATCTAAACAAAGACTGACCAACATAAACCCCTGTGTAGACAACAACGGGCCCATATCACCAATTACCATCTCTCCATTGTACATATAATTATTGGCAGCGCCCGCCGCCGCGGCGTCTAGAGGACTCATTGTGCGAATCTAATTTATTCCCGTGAATGGAGTGAGCTCTTTTATGTAATGTGCTCATTATGTGCTCCGGAGTGCGCTCACTAGGGCTGACAATGAGCTCACTGTGCCACCTAGGAAGGAGCCCTCCTCTGTAACATGTGGAGCATTGAGAAAGATGCAAGACTTCCTCGTGTCTGCTCTTGATGTTGAGGAGTTGTGAGGAATTATATTAATATTAGTAGAGATTCGTATTACTTCCTTTGTGTTACTATTTACGTAAGTATATATTATGTAGATCTAAAGTGAGATAGTAAGGAGATAAAATTCAGTTCAGACAGCGATAATATTAGCTCCCCTAAGTCCAATTAGCCTCACAGAAAACAGAAAATAGACCACGGATAATCTTCTCACGGTAACATACTAATTAAGCAACAGTAAAATCGCTACTACTACTGCATCGAAAACAGTTCCGTGCTCGCAACCCCCTACAGGCCTTATAGTGAGGCACAGGTACAAATTAGGCAGCCCTGTGCCTCCCGCCGCATTAGCAGCGAGTGCCGACAATGAGACAGTGCCGAGATTACCCCTAATGTTGCCTTTGTTTAGTAACGAGCGAACAAATTGTGCCCCTTTCGCCCCCGTCAGCCCTGTGCCCCGCTGGCCCAACGCCCCTCCGGCCCTTTGTGCCACTAGTTTCAATTTATGCGTTTAACGGTTATTAATGAGATGTTTAATTAATGGACAGGTTAATTAGGGGCCTGTTTTGGTGGAATGATGGCCTGCTTGGTGGATCGCTTTTTGTGCAGTAAATGTTCAGTTGTGTGTGACTGATTGTATTTGGACGCTCTACGTTACGTGAGGATAAAACAACTGGAGTATAATGAAACTACAATTTTGCTAAGCAGTCGCCATAGAAAGTATAGATTAGCGTGGTCCCTTAGATAACTCTATCAAGATTAAGCTGCAAATAGAATTAGAATCACGTCGTATCGTAAACACAGATCTCAGCAGATCAAGCTAAGCAACGTCAAGAAACGACCGACAACCTCGACCACCATCCTTCACCCCTTAAACCCCCAAAAATACTGCACATCCGATCTAAAAGCACGACTATTATAATTTATAGTGGAGTAGCAACTGTAGCCACTGTTCGCCGGCGAGCCTATTATTTAGTGACGTAGTTTGTCCGTAATGGCCGCCGTTCCCGCCATAACGAGCGCTCTGACATCGCCGACACAAACTCATAATATAAAAACATTATGAAGATACGGCCCGCACGTGAAACTATCCTAAATATATAGGTAAGAGCCATTCTCCGTATCTAAATGTGTGCAGGGGAATCATTTAGTTGTGCGTAAGTACGCTATTTTGATCCGGCAGTAGAGGAATGCATCAGGTGATTATTTCAGCCCCTATTGTGTTGGAGCAGCCGCGGAGAGTTATGAGATCAATTTTGTCATTGTCCTGTTTCTTGTGAAGGAGTCCGTCGCAAGTATGGTGTACTGGTTCCCAGGGTTGCCACACTTACTTCTAAAGCATAACAACATGCAATCAGCATTGCTCTGTAGTTGTCTTTAAAGATATGAAGTTCCAAAGAAGTTACTAACTGAAGAGGGATTTCAATTTTGCCTCTGGCTGACAAACACATTACAATATACATAGATGTAAGATTTATAACTTTGGATGAAGAAATTAACTGAGTATTGCAGTAATAATAAGAAAGAGTGGTAAATATGCCAGAAATTCTATCGCAGATAATAAGAATACATTTAATAGATTCCACAGAACTCCTGTGTGTTTGAGAGTAGTGTCCATCAAGTGGAGCCAGGGCATGTTGGTGGATGAGTAAATAAGACTGAAAAGAGTGCACAAACATTGCACACACGTCTGACTTTACTCTCAATAGACCAACAATCAGTTCAAATCAAAGACACAAAACAATTCCACGAAAAACTCCAACACATCCAGTTAATTATACTCATACAAGCGACTCTATTCCCAACATTAATTAACTTAATTACAGGCAATGCACTAATTAATTAGTTGACACTAATATCATTGGCCACTTCAAAGGACTTGATAGATAATTACAAGATGTACCTACTAAGGTAACAAGTGAGTTAATATCACGCAGTTATACGATCTATAGGTATTGTTAAACAAAGCAATTTCCAGTTGTTATTCCTTCTTTCTGCATCATGAACATGATTGCTTTTCAAAAGAATTCATTATTTGGTTTACCATCTAAGGCCTGGACTATAGACAGCCGTCAAGACTCAAGCATTGCTTAAAAATAGTTTCAACCAATCAAATGGCTTGAATATAGTTTTGCGCATAAGTAATGCTTGAGTATTGAAGGACGTTCTGTAATTCGGGACTAAGTTTCAAATATGCATGTCAATAAATTCAAGCAACGAAGGGCAGGCGTTTGGTTTGAACGATCAAACAAAACGCCTGCCCTTCGTCACTTACTAGTGTTTGTGTCCCCTCCAAATTCCTATAACTTACGATTTTCAAACATAAACATGTGTGTAAAAATCTTTTACTCGGTAGCATATTAAAATGCTGTGAGTAAGGCGTTACCTGATTACCTCCCAACAAATACCAAATTCGTTCGTTTTTAACAATTCTACCATACTTCACTAATTTTGCAGCTTCTCTGCCATATTTACACCTCAGGAAGGTCGATCTTGCCCACCACGGCGGCTTCATCAATCAAAATTTGATATTGATAAAAAGCAAGTGGAGTGTCTTGTCAAAAACTCCGCTTCAATTAAATAATCGGAGATCACGTTAACTTGATTGATATTTCCACGAAAATAAGTTACCGACCTCTTAAAAATGATTAATGATCTTTAAATTCGGTGACACTTCGTCATGATAGAGGGTTTATGGAGGTTTTTTTATTATTATTTAAACACCTTGTTTGCGGAAAAACCGCAGCGTCTTCCTTCTGCGTTATGATTTTTGAAACCTACTGAAATATCCGGAAACCAATTCTTTATCGTCTTACATTTATATAATATGAATAACGATAAAAACTGTTGTTTGATTCTAATACCACTGTCCGTTATTGAATTCCTAAGTACTTTTTATGATGTGGTAGACGCCCACGGCGACAGACGTCGGCAGACGATCTCCGGCCACCGTTGGCGCGCAGATGCGGGCAGCGAGTAATGGGCAACTCGCTGTTCGACCATGGACCATGGCCAGGTAGACGGCACGTTGTGTTCCACGCGCGCCTCAAAGAGTGTCAGCAAAATGACGGAGCCCCCCTCTAGAAGGCCAAAGCCTACCGGGGTCGCGGGACTCACGAATACGGGACTCCAGAATGTAAAGGGCTATTGAAGGACACCGAGGATTTTAGTCAGTTCGAATCTGACAGTTCCTCCCGCTCTGCTCTGGGTGGGAGGACTCATTTAATGATAATAACACTCTAAAAAAAATCTTTTTGTGATGAAAAAAGCAAGGAATGTCCATTTCAAGTTCTGTTTTTTTGATTCTAGGACGTACTAGATACCTCTCGTGATGTTTTCCTTCACCGTTTTGTGAGTAATGGTAATGAAATAAATTGACATGGTGCCAACTCGCTCGTCGAGACCATTAATTACTACAAGACCACCACAGCTCTCATCAAATATTACTGCACAATATCGTCTTGTCAACAATCATAATTGTAATTACTCATAAGACAATTCAATAACCCAATCACAGTACCTGCCATGGCCGATGATTCAAGTCATTGTTTTTGTTCAATTCCCATATCTGTGCGACAATACATCAGACATTACCATAATATCACAATGTAGTATGATAATCAAGTAGAACTCGACTAATGCCGTGTACTGCAGTAATTATAACAACCATTGTATGTAGACAAGACATGTACAGGTAGGAACACGTAATTTGATGTCAGGGATGATCTTCAATATTAATTTGGTGTAAACAGAGGAAATAAACTAAATTGTAGAGCAAAATTAATTCACAGATAGGCTTAAAAAACTTTAAATAAATATCGATGGTCAGTCATTTGATTTTTTTTTAGATTCAATACTTTAATAAACTGTTGAATTTATTGTTGTAAATTGTTGTCTATGGGTAAATATAAATCTTATTCTATCTTACTAATATTCCGGAGTCGCGGGACTCACGAATTACCGTGACCCCGGAACGTAAAAGGTTATTGAAGGACACCTTGGATTTAATCAGTACGAATCTGACAGTCTCTCCCGCTCTGCCTTGGGTGGGAGGACTCATTTGATGATTTTAGCTCGATAAAAAAAATCTTACTACTTAATATTATAAATGTGAAAGTTTGTGAGGATGGATGTATGGATGTTTGTTACTCTTTCACGCTAAAACTACTTCACAAGTTTTGGTACACAGATAGTTTGTATCCTGGATTAACGCATAGGCTACTTTCAAACCCAATTTTATGTTCCCCTGGGATATTTTTCGAGCTGTAGCAGATGAAGCCGCTAGCAATAGCTATACATATAGTAGTTATACATATGTATATGCCTGAAATAAATACTATTCTATTCTATAAACTTACAAAAAAATGGACAACATCTGAATCGACTTCAAAACAGAGGAAGTTGTCATTCAATACGGCACAAAAGTTTCCTATTTAGAAAAAGGTTCCGTAGCCAAATGGCAGAAAACGGAACCCTTATAGATTCGTCATGTCTGCCTGTCTGTCTGTCGGTTTCCAAACCAACCTTGTTTACTGAAAATACGACGTTCTGTTACAAAAGCAAGTGATACAAGACAAGAATAGTTGGTATCGTGGCACCTGTCTGCACAAAATTGCAGCAACACCAACATCCCAACATTCCTCAGGGATATCGTAGAAGCTGGTGACACCTTTTTCCCGTCTGTTCACTACCCTTTACCGATTTTAGACTACTTTTCAACTGTTCAGTGTTTCCTAATACTATTTTTGTATATTGCAGCGTTATAAAAAACGCTACATTTTTAAATATCACCTTTTTTTATGGTGATTGTCATGCAACCTGTTTTCGGAAGCCTTTAGTCGAAATTTTTCTTTAAGAACTGAATCTTTTTAAGTTAGGAATTGGTTTTTGTTCGAGAAAAAATGAAGATTTTTTTTATGTCAGTTGGATGTGTTTTGTTGCCTGTGACGGGGTATTCCTGATTTTTTTGGGTGGAAATCACTTTTTGTTAAAAAATGTGAAACAGTTTGAATTTAAAGTCGACAACGTTGGTTAAAAAAAAATCATATGTGAAATCTTCTGTTTTTTTTGCCGGAATGGCGTGATCTGAAAATTTTCCTATGTATCGGAGGCGCTGAGTACGGTACCACCCACAACTTTATAAGCTAGCAGTCGGGAGCAACGCTCCACCGCGACCCCGGTGTGGTCGCATGCAGTCTTTCCGGATCCTGAATTTGTCAGGCTCTTGAGCCGACAAATAAGTTCAAGCGTCAGATCATCGGAGGCCTGGTCCTGTTTTGACCGTGGCTACCAGCACGGTTCTCCGCGGCAGTCCTGCAGCGCGTCTCTCCATCCCGACAGGATCAAGCTGAGGATTCTTTATTTATTTAAATTAACTGTCTTATTTTTTGCTTTTAATGTTTAAATTGTTATTTTTATGTAAGACACAGTAATACAACCCCTACACAGGGTATGTACGAGTATTTAGGCAAATAGCATCACTTTTTTTTCCTTCCGAGGCGTGTTAATTGACATTGGCCAATTAGTTAGTTACCGCTAGGATCGCTCAAATATTTTTTCCTCTGATATTCAGGATTTTGGTTTTTCCTCAGTAAATTAAATAACTATTGATTCGTACATTCTCTGGATAATCTGACATAATTGTATCGTAACCGAATTTTTTTTTTTTGTGTGTGCGACCTAATTTTATTTAATTCAAAACTTGTTACTTTGATAACCGGGCACAATCGCATCCTAACTGTATTTTTTATTTACTTTTACAATTTTACCTATATCAAAATTATACGTTTTAAATAGGGGAAAGTTGTTTTCTTCAAGAATCCCGCTATATATGGCGCCCGAACTAATAAAGTAAGTATTTTTCTTGTCCATACTTCTTCTTATTTAAATCTATATCACATAAATTTTTTTTTTGCAATTTCGAGGGTGGTAGCTCGCTTCAAGTGAGCTAATAATTTCTTCCACTGTGTGAGCTAATTCTTTCTCTGTTTATTCCTATTGTTGGTTTCAGGACTTTAACGTGATTACCCAAGTGACCAGTTTAAGAGTTTCCTAGAGCCTGGACTGTTCCCATGGTGATACATCACGAGCCCTGAACTACAGATACGATAACGAAGAACTGGCAGGATACTGTTCTTTGTTTGCTTGTGTGAGTTGTAATTTTTCATCACTTATATAAAATAATTTTGTGAACTATAAAACACACAACCCTCTTTTATTTCTCACCCAACAAATACATAATTTACCTGATTGTTATCCCTTGTGTTTAATTTGTTTTCCTTTAGCTAGCGGTTGTTAGAACCCGTAGTGCATGAGTGTGTTGTATGAACTTATAGGCGTCGTGTTGCAAAGGTAAGCTCCGTATGCACGGTTGTTGTCTGTTCTTAGTGGTGTCTTTTGTTTCCTAGCTTGGCAATTCCGGTCACGGCAGGTCGCTGCGTGTTTAGTTTCTTTTTTGTGTTTAGGTCCAGCTGTACTTGGGGTGCCTATTTTTTTTGCTTAGGATCAAATCGACTTTTAATTCACAGCCGTCGTACTTATTCTAGTTTTATGCACGTGATTGCCTAGGGTTGTATTAGTTTTATTTACATCATGTCGGAAGAAGGAAATTCCATTGGTGAGACTCCGCATCGTGATAGTCCTATCATCTCTCGACCGCCACCTCCTATTCCACCTAGAGTCTCTTGTGGTTCCAGCCAGTCTATTCTGCCTTCACCTATCAGATCCGATGATGGTCCACCGTTCGTCAAGCAGTTCTCTCTGTCAAAATGGAAAATTTCTTTTGATGGCAACACTTGTGTACGCGATTTTTTTTCCAGTTTGGAAGAATGCAGGGAGGCTGACAATCTAACGGATAGTTATCTCGTTAGGCGTTTTCACGAGGTTTTGTCTGGTATCGCTTTACAATACTATAGGTCCATCCGTCGACCCGGTCTGACGTTTGTAGAGATCAGACAGGCTTTCCTTAAAACATTCGGTTCAGCCGATTTTGAATTCAGGACTGGACAAGAGGTCCGTAATCTTAGGCAGAGACCTGAGCAGTCTGTGAAGGAATTTGCTATTCGAGTGACGTACCTTAATGCCAAACTCGTCAAACCCATTGAGGAATCAGAGTTGGTTGATATTATTACACACAATATGTTACCTAAATACACCCCCTGTTTGTCTATACAGAAGTTTCCTGATTTAAATAGTCTGATTGAGGCCGCTTCGCATTTTGAATCTTTTATTAAAACTCCAAAAGCAGTCGCTAGTCTGGATAGTACTGTTTACCCGACATCTATTTCTGGACACGCTTCCCAGTCTCCAAAACCCCGCCTGAACAAACCCCACCAATGTGAAAGTAAGGTTCAGAGTTGTCCAACCTGCAGTCTGTCTCAACCACACTGTCTTAAGTGTAACAACCTCGGACACTCTTACCGTTCTTGCCCGGAGGTCACTGGCATGTTATGTTTTAAGTGTCGCACTCCAGGTTTTATAACACGTGATTGTCCTAAGTGCAATCCAAAAAAATGCATAAGCCACCGACGGCACGCTTTTTACCGTACAGTGTCACCGGTGATATCTACTGATTTGTCTGATAATCGACCGTTTATTGAAATTTTATTGTGTAACCAGGTTGTTAAGGCTTTACTTGACTCTGGAGCACAGATGTCGCTTATTAGTGATAGTTTAATACAGAAATTTGGTCTTTCTTTGAACGCGAGTGATGCTTGTCCTCGTGTAATTTCGGCTAATAATTCGCCTATCGATATTCTGGGTACTGTTTATCTCCCAGTTAAGTTTAACGGTACAACTTTTATCCATGAGTTTTTAGTGGCAAGTTCTATGTCGTCCTCCGTGATATTAGGTATTGAATTTTGGAATAAGTTTGGTTTAACGTCCGTCTTTAGTCAAGCTTTTGATAAAAATATTAGTGGTAATATGTACCTCCCGTCTGTTCAGTACTCACCTCCACAAATTTCCTCTGTTAGCGACGTTCGATACGTTCATCCACGCAACGTATTATCACTGGATCAAGAGATGAACCTTCAGCAAGTTATTAATGAGTTTGAAGACATCTCTTCTGAAAAAATAGGTCTGGGAAAAACATCTTGGCTGTCCCATAAAATCAATACAACGGGACCTCCTATCCGCCAAAGATATTATCCTTTATCTCCTGTTAAATTAAAAATTCTCAACGAGGAGATTGATAAAATGCTAGACTTGGGTGTTATTCGTCCCCCTCGTTCCCCATGGGCTAGTCCAGTGGTTATGGTTACAAAAAGTGATGGTTCGGTGCGTTTTTGTGTTGACAGTAGGAAGCTTAATAGTGTGACCATTAGAGATTCGTACCCGCTCCCGCGCATTCATGATATTCTTGATAACCTTCGAGGCGCTAGCTACATAAGCTCTCTTGATTTTAGGAGTGCATTTTGGCAGATCCCGCTTGCTGATAGAGAGAGTTGTGAGAAAACCGCTTTTATTGTTCCTCAACGAGGTCTCTTCGAGTTTGTTAGGATGCCATTTGGTCTTACAAATGCTGCTTCTGAGATGCAGCGTCTTACTGATATGATTGTCAATTTTGAATTTACTTCTACCAGCGACGACTACGTTTTCGGGTATGTCGACGATTTGATTCTAGTTTCCAAGGACTTTAATAGTCACCTGGCGCTTCTCAGGAAAGTTCTAGCTCGTCTTAAGAAGGCTGGTTTATCCATCAATCTAAAAAAGTGCGTGTTCTGTAAGAGCGAATTAAAATACTTAGGGTATATTGTAAATGAGAAGGGTCTTCAAACCGATCCCGGTAAACTCGAAGCTATTAGGGATTATCCTACTCCTACTACTGCTAAGTCTTTACGTGGTTTCATTGGAATGTGTTCCTATTACAGGCGTTTTGTGAATGGTTTTTCTACCATAATAGCTCCGCTTACTGCGTTAATTGGTAAGAGAAAAGGTCGTGATCCAATAAGTTGGGACGACGCGGCTGAACGAGCTTTTGTAAAATTAAAAGAAGCTCTGATCGATACCCCTGTTATGGCTTGTCCTAATTTCTCGAAACCATTCATATTGCAGTGTGATGCGTCTGCTGTTGGTCTTGGTTCAGTTTTAACACAAAAGATTGATGATGTAGAGCATCCAATCGCTTATTATTCGCGCCTATTTTCCAAAGCTGAACGTAATTATAGCACTACAGAGCGCGAACTTTTGTCAGTTCTAGATTCTATTAAACATTTTCGGTGCTATTTGGATGGGTTCAAGTTCTCTGTCATAACAGACCATATGGCCCTTAAATGGCTTCTCACTTTGAACAACCCCTCAGGTCGTTTAGCTCGTTGGGCTACTATGATCTCCCAATATACGTTCGATATCATACACCGCAAGGGTTCACAACATATAGTACCAGATGCCCTTTCCAGATTATATGCAAGTCCTGTGTCGTTTGATCAGGGTCCTGAACATACTAACGACCGATGGTACAAGAAGGTATTTTTAGGTGCCCGTGATACACCACAAATGTTTCCAGCTTACGCAATTCATAACGGTGTCTTACTAAGACGTATGCCTGTTACTAGTCCCTTGTCTTCCGACCCATGGCGTGTTGTTTTGCCAGCTGAAAAGGTTACTTCTGCGATTTGGGAAGTACATAATAGTTTTCCTTCAATACATCCAGGTGTATCCAAGTCGTACCTAAAACTTAAGGAAACTTTTTATTGGCCTAACATGTACCGTGACGTCGTTAGCACCTTAAGACAATGTGAGGTTTGTAAAGCATATAAGATCGCGAACACGCAACCACGCGGACAGATTTGCTACCCTAAGCAAGTGTCCATGCCCTTGCAGATGATTTCGATTGATGTGATTGGACCGTTACCCATCGCTTATTACGGCTATAGGTACATCATCTCTATGGTTGATGTTTTTTCGAAGTATGTGTGGCTTGTTCCTCTTAAGAGAGTAGACGCTTTTTCTATTATTAAAGCTTTAGAGTCCGAAATTTTCTTTAACTTCGGCGTTCCTCGTTCTATTTTATGCGATAACGCTACTGTTTTTCGCAGTAGTCAGTTTCTAAATTTCCTCAGATCGTTCCATATTGAATCTCCTACATTTACACCTTATTATACACCCCAAGCGAATACTGTTGAGCGCTATAACCAAAGTGTAGTGACATGCTTAGGGATTTTAGTTGGTGAAAACCAAAGATGTTGGGCTAAGATGTTGCCTAAAGTAAAGCTCTATCTTAACTCATGCGTCAATCTAGCCACAGGCTTCACGCCTAACTTTCTCATGTTTGGTAGAGAAGTGCTAATGGATTCTAGCCGTGCTAGTAGTCAGACTCAAAGCTCTAATTTAGCGGACAGTCGGACTCGTCACGCCTCGAATTTGTCTTCACTTCGTGAGGTTTATGCGAAGGTGGCTGATAATCTTTCTTTGGCTTTCCTCCGTAACTCCCGAGCTTATAACTCCAATCGGTCGGCTATCACTCTAAGTGTTGGTGACACTGTATGGAGACGTAATTTCTCTAGGTCATCTGGAGAAGACTTTTTCTCTGGAAAGCTTGCTCCACGTTTTGTTAAGTGTCGTGTTTTGCAAGTTATTTCTAGGACTACTTATTTACTACAGGACTGTGGTTCCCTACATTCTGGTAGATATCATATTAAAGATATCCTAAAGTAACTTTTTTCCTCTATCTTTTATTTCAAATATTTTGTACGGGACTCAAGCGATTCTATCGCGCTCAGTTTGATCCTTAAAAATTGCCTATGATTACCGTTGGTTCAGTACTAACAATTAATTACAGATGGCAGTTGTTAAACTTTTGTTTTAGGACATCTTTAGTCGAGTTGTCGCTAGCGATTAGTTCCTATTATCGTACATAGATGGCGTTTTTCTAAATTTTATGCTAGTACATTTTCAAGTCGCGTCATAACTAGTTCTATTATAAATGGCGTGTTGCACATTTTGGTAGGGCGTTGTGTTAATTAATTACTGCACTTAATCTATCCGAAATGATAGTCTTGGACTTAATTTTCTTGTTTCTCTTGGACTTGAAATCCTGTTAGCCTTAGTCCTCCTCTGACTCTAGTTTTTGTGAACCGGAGTCCTTTTGTCTCTTGTCTGTCTTATCTACAACTGAGACTTATCTCTGAGTTCGTGTAGTACTTGATTTGTGTATAGACCCAAGTTATACAAGTGAACTTGTGGCTTTCATAATTTTAGAACTCAGCCATACTGGTGTATCCTTTAGTGATGTGCACGTATCGATAAAATCTATTATCGAAATTTTTTTTATCTTCGATTTGAAACTTTTCCTTAAGTTCGAATGTTACTTGATTTGACTTTAGGCTCAAGTTATTTCTTTAAGCCTGGTTTTTTTCTAAACCTCCCTTTGTCTCCCGTTCCTTGTTTGAACCGGAGTACTACTTATTCGTTCAAGTTGTATCTTTGAACTTGAACGCTGTTTCTGTTTTTGTATTCTCTAAGACTCACGTTCCTTTGTTCGAACTGTTGTTCATTTGTCTTATGTCCAAGCCTTATTTAGACTTGAGATATTTTTTTTTGTCCTTGCTTGTCCTAAGTCTCTTTTATAGACTCATGATGGATTTGTCTGCTGTTGATTTTAAGGCCAAGGTGTTTCTTTGTCCGAAACTGTTAAATATTTTTCAACCGATCACGTTTGTCAACTAGGTGTTATTATTTATCCTAGGTTTTATCTTTTTCTTTTGGCTCTTTCAGGTCACTTTGTTGACTTTGTCGTTCTAGTTTGAAGTTAGTTGTATAATTAGATAGCTGCTACTGCACAACTGTTAAGTTAACTTAGTTTTACTTAGATTTAATTTTTCCTTGTTATTTTCTTGACCGGTCAAACTTAGGTTTATTGGACACTTCGTGAGCTTGCACTGATAACGGGTAGATGAGAAACCGGTTACTCATTTATTCTGTATCTGTTGTACTCCGATGTCGTCTATGTTAGGTTTAGTTTAGGTCAATTATTAGGTATAGTGTTTTTGGCTAGTCTAAGTTAATTTCCTCTGCTTTTTTCCCTTCTGCCGGACTTGTGTCTTTTTTTTTCTTGGAAAGGGGGTACTGCAGCGTTATAAAAAACGCTACATTTTTAAATATCACCTTTTTTTATGGTGATTGTCATGCAACCTGTTTTCGGAAGCCTTTAGTCGAAATTTTTCTTTAAGAACTGAATCTTTTTAAGTTAGGAATTGGTTTTTGTTCGAGAAAAAATGAAGATTTTTTTTATGTCAGTTGGATGTGTTTTGTTGCCTGTGACGGGGTATTCCTGATTTTTTTGGGTGGAAATCACTTTTTGTTAAAAAATGTGAAACAGTTTGAATTTAAAGTCGACAACGTTGGTTAAAAAAAATCATATGTGAAATCTTCTGTTTTTTTGCCGGAATGGCGTGATCTGAAAATTTTCCTATGTATCGGAGGCGCTGAGTACGGTACCACCCACAACTTTATAAGCTAGCAGTCGGGAGCAACGCTCCACCGCGACCCCGGTGTGGTCGCATGCAGTCTTTCCGGATCCTGAATTTGTCAGGCTCTTGAGCCGACAAATAAGTTCAAGCGTCAGATCATCGGAGGCCTGGTCCTGTTTTGACCGTGGCTACCAGCACGGTTCTCCGCGGCAGTCCTGCAGCGCGTCTCTCCATCCCGACAGGATCAAGCTGAGGATTCTTTATTTATTTAAATTAACTGTCTTATTTTTTGCTTTTAATGTTTAAATTGTTATTTTTATGTAAGACACAGTAATACAACCCCTACACAGGGTATGTACGAGTATTTAGGCAAATAGCATCACTTTTTTTTCCTTCCGAGGCGTGTTAATTGACATTGGCCAATTAGTTAGTTACCGCTAGGATCGCTCAAATATTTTTTCCTCTGATATTCAGGATTTTGGTTTTTCCTCAGTAAATTAAATAACTATTGATTCGTACATTCTCTGGATAATCTGACATAATTGTATCGTAACCGATTTTTTTTTTTTTGTGTGTGCGACCTAATTTTATTTAATTCAAAACTTGTTACTTTGATAACCGGGCACAATCGCATCCTAACTGTATTTTTTATTTACTTTTACAATTTTACCTATATCAAAATTATACGTTTTAAATAGGGGAAAGTTGTTTTCTTCAAGAATCCCGCTATAATATGTATGACGAAACCTTTTTTCCTAGATCTACAAAAGGCACAAGCCACATGAATCCTCTATTTTGTTTTTGTTAGTGACCATGTAAGCATGGAATTATTTGAAAATTAGGAAAGAGGCTCTTCTTGGGAAACTAAAATACATTGTGGCATTAAATTTACTTTCAAGAAATACTAGGATTTTGAAATACCTTTTAGGGAAACCGACTCATCTCTATGAGATGAGAGTGTAGAGTTGTAAGTAATCCACCACGTTGACCTAGTTCAGGTTGGTGTTACAGTATATTGCATAAAGTGTCCAGTCAAATAAAAAAAATAAAAAAGTCAAATCGGAAGTGTTTATATTGTTTTTGTTTTTTTTAAAACTTAACCAGCCTAGTAAATTCCTGTTCATCGGGTTTATGTATTAAGATTCGCTTATATATCTTTGCTCATTTTTTTGTCATAGTGTATAACTTTAACAACCTTATAAGGGGAGAACCACGTTCCAGCAGGACCTATATCATATTTTTATTAAACTAATTTCAAAATAAACGTGGAAAAAAACACAATTTCCATAAATAAAATTAAGAGCACTCTGTTCGGTCACAACTCGCTTAGAGAGACGTTCAAAAGCCATTATAATATTTAAAAAGCTATTACTTGCGTCCATTTATTTAGTTCTAGCTTTATGCGTTGAAAGAATGGGTACTATTTCATTTATATTATAAATTACAAATATTGTTTTGATCCTCTTTATAAAAGCTGTAGATCAAAATTGGATGCCGTTATGTGTATTTGGTCGCAGCAATATTATAAAGGCCTCAAGTCTGCTGTTACAATAGTGTCAGAATGGTCTATTATGGATTTCATAATTGTTGATTTTGACCTACTAATATTATGGCGTCATTATGACTTTCCAATGGTCTACCAATGAAAACTAATTGAAAGAAATGGCATACAATCTAGTACAATTTTTTTTTTGCTATTTACGAAATTTCTAACTACTTCAGATTACTATAACATTAATGAGAATTAATAAAGAATATGTAAAATATGAATTTAATAAATATAATCGGGCATGAATAAATGTTCAAATGTCATTATAACACAATTCTATTACAACAAACAAACTTTTAGCAAAACGACAATTAACTAGATCGTGTTGGAATGACGAATTTATAAAAACAGAAAACTTGGCTCCAGGTTTTAAATTCCTAGATAATCCCCTGAAAACGGAGAATCCTTTGACCAGGCCTGGGTATTATGCCTGGTGAACAATTGCCTATTTGTTGTTTTCAGTTAAATCCGTCACTGGAAACTGGCCTAAGTCAGTCCGGACTAAATTCTACCCCATACCTGTATACAGTTGCTTTGATATATTTTTTGCCGTTGTTTAATGTGACTGATAAAATATTAAGACGTAGGCATTGTTAGAAACGTTTTGCTCATCAACTTATAGAAGATATTCTGAGCGAAAAGTACCTGCAAAGTAGAAGGAGAGAGATTTAGGAAAATCCATTTCGCAAGTACAATTACAAAACTGATAATAGTGCTTATAAAGCCCCCAGGAAATTTTCGTTCTGAAAAAATTTAGCTTTAGAATATGAATTTATTTTCTTTTCGTCGGCAGAAACAGTCAGGAGGCCTAATCTCTAAACACAAAACCCGTGGTTTCGGCCTTAGTTACGGGCGTTTTGACAACGAGCCCGAACTAAGAATGAATGATATTACGATTTGATAGATAGCTCCTTGGAGTCCGTGCTATCATTCATCACCTGCAGACAAAATTCATGGTACTATATTTTTTAATGCAATATGATGTAATGCCACTAGTCTCACGTCAAAATGACTCCAGTCGTGGTGGTATGCCTGCCGTGGTCGCGGGACTGTACGAATTACCGTGACCCCGGAACGTAAAGGGCTATTGAAGGACACCGTGGATTTTAGTCAGTACGAGTCTGACAGTCCCTCCCGCTCGACCCTGGGTGGGAGGAATCATTTGATGATTTTACCACGATAAAAAAAAAAGTCGTGGTGGTATTTGCGTGGTCCGCAAAAATTGATTTTGACGTTATTAACGTTCGTACATCTAAATCCTTTCCCATGTCTTCGTTGACGGACTTAGAAAGTAAACACCCAGAACTGGAACAACTACGTGTAGGCCATACAAATATTTGTCCCGCGCGGGAATCGAACAAGCGACACGCAGGGCAGCGGTCGATTACTCAGCCACTATGTCAATCATACATCACAAATCTACATGTCGTGGCCTATGCACACACACACATCAAAGTGATAATGACGTTGATTACCTCCGTGGCCCATTGTGTGCTGCATTCAATCCCATGAATGATGGCGCTAAGCCATTTATTTGCACGGTTAATTGGATTATACAGGGCATTGTCTTATTTTGAGCTCGCTGTGTATAGCAGCGGGATTATGGCGATCATAAGCTACTTATACTAATCAGCTGTATCAGCAAGCTGGCTTATTATAGAAATGTGGTGAGCAGGATAGCTGTGGTCGACCTAGTTAAGGAAGATTTCGAAGAGATTTCGTACATTTTTGGGACTAGAAATTAGAACTATCCAAGTTCTTTTTCTTAACGGACTTAAAAAAAAAGAGGTTGTCTATTCGACCCGCATGTATGTTACATTTCCAGAACTGACCAGTTTTCGTATATATTAGTCTATATCAGCGTCTAAACAAATGTGCCAGAAGTGTATGTGTGTATGTTTTTATGTTTGTGTTCGCATATCTCCGGAACTACCAGTCAAAATCAAGATTTAAGTAATTCTTTTTTTGTTGTACTAGGAATTGTTCAACTTAGGGAACACTGCAAGTTTCATCAAAATCGGTTCAGTCACACCACCGACAATCAGTCTACCGACTCACGACGACATCGACTTAAAGCTATTCAACTTTGGGACCCTGCAAAAAAGTGATCAGAAGGAACAGTGAAGGATTTTCATACAATAACATAATTTCTAGTCTACTGTCAAAATCAAAATTCAACAGCGACGTTAAACTGTATTTTAGTCTAATTGTACTTAGTTCAAAACTCTACAAGTGCAAATACCGTGCCAAGGAAGCCGTCTTCTTCACTCACAGTGGTAGGTACGACTTACCCTTGCTTCAGATCAATATAGTGGAGCGGAGCGGTGTCAATGCGAGTCAATATTGAGCATTCCAGTCCGCGATAATCTAAGACTCGACGAAGTGCCGCCGTTTTATATACTCGTACATGCTCCTTCGCACTATAAGATGGGATAAATATCTTTGCTGTCTAGAGACAATAGTTAAATAAAGAGAATTTAAACCGATCCAGTGAAAAACAGTTCGTAAGAGTTTCTTAATTCCGACTGTTTTGAATAACACTAAAAACAAATATATCTGCAATAAATGACACTTAAAACAAATATATCTGCCCGTAAAACTAACTCTAAACTCAACACACTAAAAGCAGATCTACATTGATCCAGTAACTGCAACCAGAATCACTGGATTGTTAAATAGGAACGTGCTCTATTACAATCCAGCGCTGGATACTGGACGCTGTACTGGATTGGAACATGTTTACATTATTCCAGTACCAATCCAGCGCTGGTGCTACATTCAAAAAAAGAAAAAGATCTAAAAATCAATAGATTTTGTAAAGAATCAAGGACTTCGCGGTTGAAACGTGAAGTAGAGGAAGAGGAAAACATGCTGCGCCAGCCTCAAATGAATAGGGGTTAAGGTAGGAGAGTATTTATAAAACTACACATCAAAATTACCTGAAACTGATCCAAGTAAAATAATTGTACTTAGAATGGTTTACGAAGTAATGATATCTCTTTTAGCCCCTTCGTACACAAGTCTCCGATACCTTGCGACTTTGGTATCCATGCGACTATGGAAATATGAATCCATAGAGGTTCGTTGACAAGCCCGCGTCAATGGATACCAAAATCATAAGGTATCGGAGAATTGCGTCGCGTTGTGTAAAAAAGGCCTTGCATGAACACCTATCATCTGTTGCACCACCTGTCATTACCGTCACTCATCCCCATCGGTCACCTGTCTTGATAATGACGACACAACTGTCAGCGACTAATAACGCGACAGTTGTATGTATCTATTATGTCCGCGCCATTAATTAGTTTGACGATGTCATACGATTGATTTCGTCCGCCATTACTGCAGATCAATTAGGGTGATCAGTGGTCTGTGTTGAGTCATGTTCGAAGTTTGTGTTTAGATCATCACCAAGACATATATTTTCAAATCTGGTTCATTCTAAAATTGTTGGTAACCTTTTCAATTAATAGGCTATTTTACAGGCGTTATGAGCCCCCACTCGCTCTCACACGAATTACGAAGCGTTTTATCTGTGACAACATTCATTGATTTGAAAAAACAGAAAATACGTGTTCATTATTTTTCAATACTCTAACTGAGGGACTAAACAGATTGTCCATTTATGTATGCAGTAAATTACCACATTGTCAAAGCGAAAAAAAAATTATTAGGGCAGGATTTGTAATTATGTGACCGTAACTGTTAACGATCTCCGATCATACTCACAATTAGAAAGACAGTAATATTACTGTATGCTAGTTTCGTGAACCAAACCAAATATATTCATAGACATGTAGACACTCAATATCCTGTAGTCTCCACTATCAATATTCACAAAAACCCACAAACCTCCAAAACCAAAACGAAGCTAGAACAACAAAATGCACGTCTACCTACGAACAAAATAACAAGACAAATTCCCATTTCCATAGTTTAACTCCGTTTCTTTACAAACAAGCCGTCAGCATCCTTGTTTAAAAATCTTGTTCTCCGACAATATTTTCATTCAGAGCAGCAGTGCACATTATAATAACTTGTAGTTAGAGTTCCGTATCGAAAATATGGCTCTGCGTTAAAAATGGCGGTTTGTAACACGTAGCCGCGATACTTTAATTCAGGAGCGACTGCGAGCCATGCCACTGTGCTGCAAGCGTGACCTTTCTGTTTGCTGAACTAGGCATGCTACTGCTTCGAGCAGTTTTCATTTGGTATTTTTTGTCACTCACCAAAACTCAATTTTTTTTACTAAATCTCATTTGAAGATTTTACCACGATATAAATAAAACTCATAAAGCGTAAGGAAGATATGGTAAGGACGCTACTAATTGTATTATAAAACTACGTATTAGGTCAAGTCTTTAAATATTTGACAGTTTAAATTTATTTTAATTGTAAATAAACTTTATAATGTATATCTAATAATAGAGCCAAGATTTTGAGTTAATTTATCTCGAAAACTTCCGCCAGTTTGAAGCTTTCCGACCTATAATTAGGTTAAGGAAAGTTTTTGAGGTGGTTTATAAGCTATGTCGAAATGAATCCCATGCAGAAACCATCCCTTGATAGATTTTATTTGCCTAAAATTCAAGCAAATAAGTCACTTGTGGATACCTCTGCAAGAAATCACAGAATGATTATTGTAGAAGAGAAAGAAGAATAGACAGGGAAGAAATAATTTAATTGAATACAATTAAATGGAGGTATTATTCACATTGACAAAGGATATAACTCTCGCATGTCAGAGAATATGGCACAAAATGGAAATAAAGGCCTTATACTACTACTCAGCAGTAAGTGCAAGAAGGCGATGATTATCAAAATGATCAACAAATTCTTCAATTCTATCTAACTGCTCAGATTTCTGCTTTTAACACTAGGAAATAAATAAATAATAATAAATAATAAATATTCCACACAACTATCACACAACGCCATCTAGTCCCAAGCTAAGCAGAGCTTGTGTTATGGGTACTAGACAGCTGATAAACATACTTATATATTTCTAAATACATACATATTATAGATAAATTACACCCAGACACAGAACAAATGATCGTGCTCATCAAACAAACATTTGTCCTGGGTGGGAATCGAACCCACGACCTCCGGCATAGCAGTCAGGGTAACTAACCACTAGACCAACAGGCCTCAAACCAAACCAAATCCCCGAAGCAGGAACACACCGAACAGAGTTGGTGGCGAGCGACATATAAATTATTTTTATGCTTCCTACACGGGGCCCGCGGACAA
Organism: Agrotis puta; assembly: GCA_943136025.2. NCBI lineage: Eukaryota > Metazoa > Arthropoda > Insecta > Lepidoptera > Noctuidae > Agrotis > Agrotis puta. Next base: position 845,625 of record OW964170.2, read on the forward strand.
GCCCGCCGAGGTTTTGTCTTAGTCGCAGAATTAACAACAATACACACATGCACGGCTCGCTTTATGCACCGTTCCGCCCCGCCGCGTCGCCTGCCGACCTCGCGCTAAAAATTAAAATTATTACCGAAAAACAATGCAACAGCCACGGACAATAAAATTAACTGCAGTGAGATGTTAGATTTTGTATAGCTGCAGATTTTTTAATGATAATACTGAACTGTAAATTGCAATAAAAGTGGCGATTATAATCTCCGTTCGCACTAAAAATTGTATATAAAACTTTTGTCTAAAACACTACTTTCTTTTACTTCTTTTATTAATTCTACACAGAAAATTAAAAAGGATTTCAAATTATAATATGCAATTCTTTATTAAAAACTGTTGTTTAAAAACTGGTATTTTTACTATTTAGTTATTTAAAGTCAGGTTAGGTTAGAAAGAATTGACCATCTGTCAGCATAATTCAAAGAGAATGACTAATGTGTCCAAAAATGTTATAATCATCCGTCCACCATCACAAGGGACAGTCCTGTTTTATGTGACCCTTAATTAAATTAATCATTCATATTTTTAATACTGTTGCGTCATGACAAAAATAATTATACATACACGAACGTATCAGGCCTCAACATTTTACGACCAAAAATATTTCTCGGATTTTGTGTTATAAAATGTTTAGACTTGTTAAATCTAGCTTACTAACAAGTAATACCATGATTTTTATTCCGGATACAAGCTAAAACAAGCTGTGACAGAACTGCTTAAAAATACCAAGTAACTTAGACCAAGTTAGTGTCAAAACTTTACCAAATTAGTTTTGTAGTTATCCATTAATATTAATACTTTGCCGCAGACTAATAACGGAGGCTGCTGGACTAGAAGAACCACTTCCAAGCTAACCGGTCTCTAAGGTGAAACTGATAGAAATTCATGTGACGTTAGAGGTTACTGAGTAGCGAAGACTAACAAAAAACAACCGATATTATCTTTAGTTAGTATTATGAACTAACAAGTGTCATAATGAGATTTTAATGACTTAAAAAAAGCATTGTTTCATACTAGGAATTTTCTCCTGTGTCATGCGTTTACAAATATTTAAACCTACATTTAAAAAAACACAGACTCGGAACAATTACTTGTCTTGTAGGTTTTACGAATATTTGCTACGCAGCGTAGTCTCGCTCAGCCACTACGCCAACCATGCCTTTCATGTTAGATTTTTATCGTCTGTATTTAATAATAATAGTTTTTCGTAATTTATCGATGCATTTAAGAAAATAGTTATTTCTCGACACGTTTAAATTACTGACTTTACGTTCCGCCTTCTAAACTTAACAACTAACGAATCAAATCAAACCCAATGCATAATCGCAAACTGCAAACGTTCAGCTAGCGCCGCCTCTCCATATCCCGCAGACCATCCTAAATGTCAAACGTTGAATGAAATATGAGAATCTGACATTCGATATGACTATAACCAGAAGATGCTACTCGTATGAAGATGAATATCGATTCACTAACCGATTCGACTCTCTGTTGCAGTTGCACATCTCTATAATCGACATCGTACTATCGATTCAAATGTCGAACATGATTGTAACGGTTTCAATTGTTTTATTTATTCGGAATTCAAACAGGTTACATATTTAAAATACAGTGTTGGTTCTTTTATTTTAAACATTCTAGATACATTTTATACTGTGAATTTAGATTCGCTTGTTAAATATAAATACGCAAGGTACAGAATTTGGGTAGCCTTTAAAAACAGGCGCAAATAGATTCTGAATGAAGTGCTGAAATATTCAATTGGTTAAAAGGTTTACTTCTTTAGGAGTTTTGTGGCTTTTACATATTTATTTTCTTAGAATTTGAAACAAGAGTGTTTAGAAAGAAATTTAGTAACGGATGTCATGGATTTCAGGCCCAGAAGAGTAACGCCTGGTACCAAAAGGTTAATTCTCATTCATCTTTAATCGAATTACAATTTCGTGTCATGAAAATTGAAGCCTATCGCATCCCTAGTGCCTGCGCGGTGGGCGAGTTGTCACAATGATAGCGTCACGTTGGCGGCGCTCCATAACTGGACCCCTGAGAAAATATGCATCAACCGCTATGCCAGTACTCACAATCTTTCACAAAGGTGCAGGCTATTTACACGCCTCTCCATAATAATAGTGAAGCGAAACCAACGATTTACAGGTATAAATTGTTACTTTATACTTTTTTTAATACTAACACGTCGTTTTTTCCGCTCGTACGAGTACTTCATCTTTATTTTACCAGTTACGGTTAGCAAAATATTACAATATTATGAACTCGAGTTTTGTATTTGCGAACAAAACAATGGATTCCTGTCCAAAGGTTTAAGGAACAAACCTTCCTTTTAGAAAAAAACAATTTTGTTAGTTTAATATAAAAAGTAGATTTTCGATCAGGCTAACGCTGATAAGATTGATTAGTGGTCGTGTTGCCATTAGTTAGACAGCACATGATATTGGTACATAATATCTATGTACCAGCAAAAGATGAAAGAAAAGGTACTTTGACTTTGACTTTGACTTTGACTTATTACGTTTCTGGCACGCAGTAGTCACCGTTTTTTTTATTTCTCGCCATAAAGGTGAAACTGGAATATCTGAGTACATGCATACATAAACTCACACCTTTTTCAGAAAGGTGGGTTGTGTAAATCAAAATCAAAAGTGATTTATTCAAATTAGGCTGATTTATCAGCACTTTTTGAAGGTCAATTTTTATATAAGACAGTTCCTCAAAGCGCCCCCCTTCGACTGTCTAGTACTTGTAAGCGGTGGGCTTGTATGACCCGATCTATTTATACATGGGCAAGGCTAAAAGACCCCTGGCCCCTGGCTAGAGGCTTTAAAATCTTAAGGCATCCACAGAAAAGTCCGGTTGAGCAGTATACAACCTACTAGAGGATGACCTGCGAGATGCCATACAAAAAAAAATATATAGATTAAGCGAGCTGGCTGATGACACGATGCGACGCAACTCGACCAATTTCAACTACAAGTGAAAATCATCAATACCACTACGACATAATTATGACACAAAACGTGCGGTTAGATGAAAATCAAAACACGCTCGCCACGACAACGTAAGTCGTAGTAGCAAAGACGATTAGGTTGCGGGATTCACGCAATTACCGTGATCCCGGAACGTAAAGGGATATTGAAGAACACCGCGGTATAGTAAGACTACGACAGTCCCTCCCGCTCTGCCCTGGGTGGGAACTCGTTCGATGATTTTACCACGATAAAAAAAAAGCAAAGACGATTTTCATTTTTAGATAGTAGAAATTGCAAATCGCACGAATCGCGTCATGAGCGAGCTCGCTAAGGATCATAGAAGGTGACGTTTCTTTCTACCCTTGGGAAATTTCTAAGTAGATGGTATTTACACATTACTTATATCAGCGATTATACCTAGTACCTGAAAAATAGAAAAAAAGATGTGTGTTATACCACACTATAAGGTAAGCCTGCCGGGGTCGCGGAACTGTCTTATCAGGCTACGGAACGTAAAGGGCTATTGAAGGACACCGTGGATTTAAGTTAGTACAAGACTGACAGTCCCTCCCACCCTGCTCTGGAAGGGAGGACTCATCTGATGACTATACGAAGTAAAAAAAAGGGGCGCTAAAATTGTCTTTGTACATTTTTATTTTTTGAAGTTCCCGTAAAAGCTGCATCATAAAAACGTTACGTTTTGTACTTGAACGTACGTAACTACGTATTGACGTAAGTCTCGAAGATACCTGACAAAACTATCCGAGACTGGCGCGGCTTTTAACTTTGCAGAGCTCCCGAACTTCCGCAAATGTTCGCGTTTCGTATTTCGTGGCTATTTCTACAAAGTTCGTTACCATCAATCACTTATAGAAATACAGAAACTTCACTTTTCACGTTTCTCTTAAGTATTTACCAATAGATTTTTTAAGACTGAGTAAATATTTCGTATAAGAATAAGATTTTTTTTGTTACGTTCGTAGACAGTATATTGATATTGATTGGAATTGTAGTTTCGCGACCGGTAAACATTTGAAAAGATATCACACAATCTCTAAGCAAAAGTTTAAAAGAAAAGTTTAAATATCAATATTGTAACTGTAAGTGTACATCGTGTTGTTACCTTTTTTTTTTAATCATCAAATGAGTCCTCTCACCCAGGGCAGAGCGGGACGGACTGTCAGACTCGTACTGACTAAAATCCACGGTGTCCTTCAATAGCATTTTACGTGTTGTTACCCTAGCCAAGAATTAGACTCTTTATTTCTTTTTTTTTTATGGTCTACATGATGTTTTATACTAATTTTATTTTTTTATAAACCTGTTGTATTATAACAGGAATTGATTAGAAATTCACAAACTACAAAGTAAGTTCTCTCCACATCTGTCTACATACAGGTTGTTCGGCAAATATTTATGTTTTAACTGTGTAAAAGAGCGTGCGCCAACTCCCGCGGTAAAGAAAAACTTATGTTCCTCATATTTCTCTTTGATCTTCACGTTTGCATCGTTAGCATATGAAATGCTGTTCTGCTGCATCTAATTAGACTTGAAACTTACTTGGAAAAATGAGTAAAAGGATGGCGATCGATGTACGAATGCAGTTTGCCAACGTTTCAAAGAGATATTTTGAATAGTATACAATTTCGATACACCTCAAATGATGTGTCCATGCTCCTTTGAGTTATTTTCGTCACAAAAGGATGATTGAATTGAAAATTCTGAAAATGCAAGATGATTGAATTGATAGTGAATAAGAAAAATGAGAGTATTTTCTACGTCAACAAAAACTTCAACAATACAAAATCATAGCTCCATATTTTTATACGAGAACACCTGCAGCCAGAACTAGATATTTCGGAAAGCACACGTTTACGGCTACGAATGACATTCAATAACGTTTCCATCCGCCATGTTGGCGAATAATTCATGAATGTATTTGTATTATGCATACGGAGCGCCATTGCGGGGCTCCCGCCCAAATTCCACACTTTATAGGCAAAGTTCGCGGCTTGACATCGTAAAGCACATTGTCCTTTATGGCATCATCATGGAACCCCTACAAAAACATTACATTTGAATATAAATATAAAATATCAATTTTAAGTCCTTGGTCCTTAGACAAAGTAACATCGCTTCCTAGCGAAACGATATCTAAATTCGTCACCGCCTCTAAGATATCGATAAGAACAAATATGTTGTTTTGACCTTAAATTTTACGACACGGACAGTTCGTTGTGAATATTCGATCGGTAATAGTTTTCCATTACACTACCTGATATCACGAAGAGGATACAAACATTAACAATGGGCAAATTGGACCTCTACTCGCAAACACACCCATACACAGGCAATATTGTCAGTCGGCCACGACACCGGAATAGCTAAAAACTACTCAAACACATCCTTACCAAATAACATTCAGATAAACGATCGCACACACGACACAAAGTGTCAGCAAATATTCAATAATCCCTCTCTGCCCACCCTACGTGACTGGCAGCGTGAAGCACAACACTGCCATTAACCTAACATCTCACTAACAAAATTCAATAACGAAAATCCTGCGAACTTTTGCGATGCCACGATACATCTTAAAAACCGCAAGCCCGAGTGTTATCACAAAGGAAGATCGCCTTTATGTCTGGAGAGTTAAAGTTGAAGTTGAGTGTAATGTAAACTTTGTGGTTATTTATTAAGAAACGTTAAACAAGGGTAATACTCGTTGCGAATTTTACAAAGACCGTCCAAGGGCCACAAGTTAGATTAAAATAGTTGAAGTCTGGTCGGCCTCATATGACACACGCTTCTGACATTGTGTTTATTAGCTCGGAGACTTCAAAGGAGGCTCGTAAGTGTTCACGTGCCGCGGTCGACGACTTAAGAAAGTGGTTTGCTTAAAATAATGGGAATTTTAAACTTTGCCTTGTTCTTTGGTGAAGAATATGAGACTCATCTGCTCTTAGTGGATTTAGTTAAACAGTGGCTGGGTTTTAAAATGTTGTAAAGTGGATCTTTAGGTAAAATAATACCTTGCTAGTTATTGGCTATAGTGTATGAATTACAGAATATTGTGTATGAATGTGAAAATTGCTTCAATTAATAATATATTTAACTTTTATTATAGCTTTGCAGGTAAAGGCTTCAGTGAACTTTAATTAGTACCAAACAGTGTTTTATTAATATTATAAAAGCGAAAAAAATGAGTTAAGCTTAAACCTCTGGTTAAATCTAGTCATAAATAAGTGAAGAAAGCAGTGTTTCCTTAAAAGAAACAGTCCTCTTCGAGATTTCTGAGAAATACAATCTTAGCTAGCAAGATTTCCATTCTTAGTCGTCCTCAATACCTATCAGAATTCCGATCAAAAGAAGTCATATTATCACAGAATACGTGTTGTTCGCGAAACAGGAACAGAAATCGCCCCACTACACCGTTTAAGAAGTCACAGCACAACACACCTGGCTTGTGTTCCCAGCGTCTACCTTGATTACATCCACCGTCAGTTAGCATTATAAAGGCGAAGCCCCAGGGACAGCCGCCACCTCCAACGGATTAAGATATGCAAATGATATCGGCGCGGCACAAACGTGCAGACAAAACAAGTCATTCGACACACGTCCTGTATCTCCACGATTGGATCGTGTGTGAACGGCCTATTGGCAATGTTAGGGTGCAGATAAGGGTTTAATTAAGACTATATAATATTGTTACTTTGTTGAATGTATAGGATTGAAGAAAAACATCGAATTTGGTTTTAATGTGAGCTGTGAGAGTCATGAGAACACTGCCTCCATGTGTTCAACGGGTAAATGTGGTTGTTCTAGTTACAAGATGATTTCAAAATACAAGATCTATTCAATATTCAGTCTATGAAATTTATTAACTTAATAAAGGCACAACACCATTTGTGCAAAAGAAAATTGCTCTTTTTTTATCGTGGTAAAATCATCAAATGAGTCCTCCCACCCAGAGCAGAGCGGGAGGGACTGTCAGACTCGTAGTGACTAAAATCCAAGGTTTCCTTCAATAGCCCTTTACGTTCCGGGGTCACGGTAATTCGTAAGTCCCGCGACCAAAGAAAATGGCTTTGGAAAATTATCATAAAAAAAAAAAAAAACTTTTTTTCTATCTCCAGTTTACTAAAAATTAGATAGGTACTATTTTTTTTTCTTTGTGTGCTAATTGTTCATAACTCAGACCATTTTTTTTCAGTTTTCAATTTATTTAAAAGTCTGAGACTGGAAAGAACCTGTTCTGGAAATTCTCTATACTACAAATGGGTGCCTACCATTTGTAGTATAGAGAATTTCCAGAACAGGTCACAATGTCAAATATTAAAACAAGCTCATCATCATTACTTCAGCGTATGTTGCGTGTACGTACGGCTTCTCGTTCTGGGACCCAAAGTTATCGACAAACCTCTTGAGCTTACTCCAAGCTTTGAACACAAGCAAAAATATCTTTCATAATATTATTATAGTTTATTTACTTGACGAATATCTACAGGCTATTTTGCTTTTACTTCTCGGTAAAATAATATTTTCTTTTCGGTTTCTTGAAATAGCCACAAATGATTACATTTCTACGGCTTTGGTGATCCTAAAATAACAAATGGTCGCCATGTTGCCAAAAGAAGGTCTGCTTTCAAAACTTTTTATTAATTTAATTCTTTACTCTATATCTCCTGTGAAACATCAATAAACTTGTAGTTTCAGAATCACATCATTAAATCGTAGGATATATTATATCAACCGATTTATAAATTAACGGATGCTGTGATTTCTCATTATTACCCAAAATAAATCAAATAAGGATACCTCCACTCTAGAAGCCTCTAGAAACCCTTATTCTAGCTAACTTGTATCTTGGTTTCCAAAAAAAAACTAACCAAAATCTGCTACAAGTGCATACCATTAGCTGACATGAGGAACACTTTCCGACACTCAATAACTCTGTTATCACATTACAGATAAACTCAAAAGCTCCATACCTTACCTTAGTGTAACTCGGACTAAAATCTGGGAACAAAGTTCTCGTCAAGTGGCACAGACAAAATCTCCTCCTCTTTCTCTCTCCTCTGTACAGAAGTTATGCTAGTGAAGGAGGAGACAGAATGCGTGAGGGAGAGGATAGCCTCCACCTTACAACCCAGCCGCCGCGGGAGACGTAATGAATGCAATGATTTTTTCTTCCACCGTTTGAAAAATGAATTGAAATGATGAGATAATTTACAGGTTAACAAAGTAAAGTACTTGGCTGGAGTCGAACTTACAACTTGTCAGTCGCGGATATTTACTCCTACTCTTATTTTTTTTTGTGAGATTGTGCCCATATAGTGGAATGCGACTTCTACGCATCTCTACTGCCAGCGCTGATGTAGGAAGTTACGTAATATCCTTACAACTCTTCCAAGACAGGTGGAGATGCTAACTCCATCACAACTTGGTTAAATTCAACTTGGCGAATTTATAATTCCGTTTACATACTTAGTACATTATATCGTATCGAAGGCGTTAATGTGCATAATATTTGAAATGAAACTCTGTTTTCCTGTCTGCAACATTTTTCTGCGCCTTATCAACTGGAGGAACTTGATTTACTAAATAGTAGAATTAATGTTTTGTTGACATTTATCGTAATTTCAAAATTTTACAAATTTTCATTGGCAGCCGCGTGGCAAAATCATTAAATGAGTCCTCCCACCCAGGGCTGGACGGGAAGGACTGTCAGACTAGTACTGACTAAAACCTACGGAATCCTTCAATAGCTCTTTACGTTCCGGGGCCACAGTTACTAGATAAGACAGTCCCGCGACCGACTAATGAAAGTAAGTTTAAAAAAAAAACACGTTTATGAAAATTAGTAGGTATAGATGCAGCAACACAAACCAGCGAACTGTGTTAGAAGATTCGATCAAAATAAACCGACGTTGCGGCGAGCCAACTTTCCGTATTTATTCTATTTGTCCGCGCAATAACATAACAGAACACAAAGTGTCCGTCCGGTAAGTATATCTCGGATCCACGGGCCGTCCGGCGCGTATTGTGCTCGTGTTTATCGCTTCCGGTCCGTTGTGCCGGCGCGCCACCGAAACCGACCCGTTTGCATATTATGTACTGCGGAATTCGCGGTCCCGCTTCTCTCCGCTTCGTGTATGTAATAAGCTTGCCAGTAAAGCACACTACTTAACTATTTTGTAAGAAAATAAATTAGTAACTAATTTCTTTCCGCAAGGCAAAGTGGCCCATACGGTGCAGGACTGCCCCGCTTGGGCAGAGCACCGCCGTGTCCTCACGACGGCGATAGGCGGAGACCTCTCGCGCCCGGCATTGGTCGAGGCCATGCTGCGGGGCGAGACGGAGTGGGAAGCGGTCGCCTCCTTCTGCGAAGCAGTCATGCTCGTGAAGGAGGAGGCGGGCCGCCTGAGGGAGAGGACAGCGTCCTCCCTCCATCCCAGCCGCAGTGGTAGACGCCCACGGCGTCGGACGTCACAGGACGATCTCCGGCCACCGTAGGCGCGGGCATGCGGGCAGCGAGTAATGGGCGACTTGCTGTCCGACCATGGACCATGCCCGGGTCGACGGCGCGTTGTGTTCCACGCGCGCCTCAAAGAGTGTCAGCAAATTGACGGGGCCTGTAGAGGGCCAGAGCCTGCCGGGGTCGCGGGACTTACCCATCACCGTAACCCCGGTACGTAAAGGGCTCGTGAAGGACACCGTGGATTTTAGTCAGTACAAGTCTGACAGTCCCTGCCGCCCTGCCCTGGGTGGGAGGACTCATTTGATGATTTTACCACGATAAAAAAAAAAAAAAAAAAGGCAAAGTGGCCGTTCTTCTGTTGTTCAACATTCACGTCAATAGGTGCGTTCCCTAGTCAGAAATGTTTAGTAAATGAACTAGGATGCGTATAGGAAAGGTACGGTTATTAAATATAGAATTGAAAACCCGTCCGATCACATCCACAATTGACAACGATTATAATGCTTGACTCAAAAAAAAAACATTACTCGGTCGTAGCACATTTTTCCGCTACGCCGTAGCTATTTTCGTAGCATCGCAGACGCTTCAAGTCAGGACATATCACTCAACAAAAAACAAAATCACAATCTAGTATCAGTGCTGGTCACATCTCTATTACAAATGAGATACTAACTGTCTAATAATAAGAAGGAGGTATTTATATAACTGAAGGGTCTTTTTTTTTTATCGTGGTAAAATCATCAAATGAGTCCTCCCACCCAGGGCAGGGCGGGAGGGACTGTCAGATTTGTACTGACTAAAATCCACGGTGTCCTTCACTAGCCCTTTACGTACCGGGGTCACGGTAATCCCTTGGTCCCGCGACCCCGGCAGGCTTTGGCCCACAGGCCCCGTCACTATGCTGACACTCTTTGAGGCGCGCGTGGAACACAACGCGCCCTCGACCCGGGCATGGTCCATGGTCGGACAGCGAGTCGCCCATTACTCGCTGCCCGTATGCCCGCGAACTGAAGGGTCTAGGTGAATAAACAAACACTCGAATTCCAGGTAAAATCACTTACACGAAAAACAGCTTCGGAGAAACTAATTATTCTGGAACTATTCTCCTTCAGAAGCTGCATAATTTACTAATAGGATCGTACCTGGTAGTCAAAAGGGCAAGGGACTGGCCACTACGGATTTGAATAACTTAAATCCGATTGGGGCTGCCCTTTGACAAAGAAGGTCCAACGTATAATTAGGTCAGTGCACTATAGCTTACGATTAGTGGGTTTAAAGTTTTTGTTATGGGTATAACTAGAGATTATAATTGGTATTTAATGTTAAACATCCTAATTACTACTTTTCATTTATTTTTTTAACTTACCAACTAGCTGTGTCTGGCAGCTACCTGAATAATAAATTGTAAAACTAATTTTACCCTAGAAGACAGATCGATCAGCCGTTTCAAGTACAGGGGTTACCACAACGACGCCACCAATGTTCGCAAGGTATCTTAATTGAGCACCTAATGACCTAATATCGAAGTTCACCGCCCTCAATATCCCTCAAGATAACCCAGAAGCTAGTTAGTAGCCAGCCGCGTCTGTAGGTGAACGTTAATGATCACATTATCTAGAAAGATCTCCGATACAATAGCTGTTTATAAGCGGGAAAACATCGCCGTATCTCCGCGCCAGTTAAAAGATAATGCGCGCGTAGTCTCCTAATAACATTTGCATATCTTAATGCGAGCCCGCGGGGCTCCTCTCCCCGCCTGGCCGACACACTAGCGAGCTGAGCAGTCGATACTAGCTAATATTGGCTCAATAAACAACCGACACGAGCTTGCAAACAAACCATAGCGAACGATACGACACTCTCGTAATTACAGATTAATTATAATGGATCTAGTGTCTAATTGTGGAAATATGTAAATGAACGCGGTCTGCGGCGGGACTGAGTGAAAGATGGCGACATTGTTGTGTATTGAGTAAAAGGATTTGCACAAAAACTGTACAGCGGGAAATTGGCGGAGACGTCAAAGGACGGCATTCATGTGGCGCACAATAGTGACGTGCGCATGCACGTGAATGTGCCGCTCCCCGTTGTCGCCCGTACGGCAGCGCGCTCGCGTTCCTATAAAATTCAAAAATTGGAACTATAGAAGAAAGCGCGCGCCGTACATTCTGAGAGTTTTGTCCCGGCACAATGGCGCACTCTGTATAGGAATTCGTTCTAGTTTATTACGGAATACATGGCTTGTAAATCTCTTGTTGACATATTTATATATGCTACGGTGCAATTGTTTGGATATTTTATTGTGCTGTTATTTAACAGATTTATGCTAAGATGAAAATATTGCGCCATATATGCTACATGCGTGTTGTGGCGTTTGTTATTTATTTGTTGACATGTCTGCTTAAATTTTTTAACTTATAATATCAGTAGTCTATCAATGTTCCCACAACTGGGATACAGGCCTCCTCTCTTTGAGAGGGAGTGGGCCATAATCCACCACGCGGATCCAGTGCGGGTTGGTGGATGTCTTCGATTTTTTGGTTCCAGTACATCCCGGTTTCCTCACGATGTTTTCCTTCACCGTTTTTGAGAGCAGTGGTGATGAAATACTCGTAAATTACACAAAGTAATGCGCCTGGCATGACGATCTAGACGCATTCATGAGAGATTGACCGGAGAAAGCCGCACAAAAGGAAGAGTGGAAGGTTATGGGGGAGACCTTTGCCCAGCAGTGGGACAATAAATGCGCCTGGCTGGGTTCGAACTAGGACTTCCAATTCGAATATTCGCCCCATTTCACTAGGTAGATTTGATCATTTTCGTTGCTCCTCATCAGATCATCACCTCTTACAGACGCAACGGGTAAGTCATTTACCTACCTACCCTGAACGAAGCCGGCAGGCGTTACTAGTCTGGGGCAAAATAGAAGTGTTGCGCAAGTGCGCGAGGGAACACTCCGCCTGAATACTATAAAATTGCGTTTCAATAATCATTCCTGAGCGCCGTTGTGTACTACCTACTGAGCTCAGGTCTCAAGTTAACTCTTGCGGATTATAGTAAAAGTCTCTTTTAGAATGAATGTTTAATCTCCGCTTATATAGCTCACAACAATTAATTAATTCAATTTGAAGTTATTGTGGTTTTTAAGTAGGTAAAAAAATAAGGGCGCTAAAAATGTATTTATTCTCAAAGTGGGCAGTGTGGCAGTGGGTAGACAAAATAAGTTTGGGAACCCCTGAGTTAGACTATCATAATTGTACTTGCAAAAGCTTTTTTTAAACTTACCGACTAAAATATAACGTTGCGTAGTATAGGAGCGTCTTTCCCGTCGTGACAAAATTTAATACAAACAAAAATAAAAAAATACAATTATGTTTATAATATAAATGCGTGAATGCCGTCAACAAAGAATCGAGCGAAAATGATTAAGCGGGCAAAAATATTACTAAAATGAGGTCGCTCTAAGAATTAGATTATCAAACTTTTTTGGTTGAAACGCCAACCTATTTCATGAGAACGAAGTCCACTCCGCTTAGCTATTTCCAGCTCATTACTCTTTCTGTGTAAGGCAACCAAAAGGTGCCCCAACAAGACGACCTAACAAGTGTGCCCCGGCGAGTGAGCTCCGGACAGCCCTATAGAAAGTACGTACCTTTTTTTTTTTAATCAGTTTTTATTTAGGGGCATTTGTCTCCATGGACATGCGAGCCCCAACGTTACCTAATCTTAATCACTATCTATAAAATGACCTTATATCTTACATGAGTGGCAAAGTCATTGGTGCAAAATCATGTTTTCCACTATAAATTTGGCAGCGTTAGATGTTGGTTCTGCTAGAAAAGTACGTACCTAACAAAGTTGCATGAATTCTTGAGAATAGAGCGACTTGTCTAACTATAGCAGAAAAGTAATGATAGAGGGCCAAAGATTATCAGGGCCTCGGAACTATCCAAACAGGAGACCCTGTCCCTGGAAAGTAAAGAGCTATTGAAGATGGATTTTAGTGAGTACGAGTCTAACAGTCCTTTCCGCTCCACCTAGGGCGAGGGGACTCATTTGATGAATAAACAACTTGTAAAAAGGCGATGATGATAGGCTGCAATAGTGCCATAATAACAATGGAGTTCATGAAGTCGAGTGAATGAAATAATTTATGATCATTGTTATAAAATCATAATACTGGAAACAAATAACCCTCTTTTTGGCGCAATCGGGTAAAAATAAAGCGATTCGTCACAGAAACCCAAACTTACTTTTTTTTTTTTGCGTGATAAAAAAATCCACGGTGTCCTTCACAAGCCCTTTACGTACCGGGGTCACGGTAATGGGTAAGTCCCGCGACCCCGGCAGGCTTTGGCCCTCTACAGGCCCCGTCAATATACTGACACTCTTTGAGGCGCGCGTGGAACACAACGCGCCGTCGACCCGGGCATGGTCCATGGTCGGACAGCAAGTCGCCCAACCCAAACTTACTTTATAAAATCAACTAAAACAAACTGCTTATCATAATGTTCATATAAAAACTTGTGTAGATTCACGCAAACAATTTGTTTGAAACAGTAGTATCACGTATGTAACTGCGAAATAGTTTTGTTTGAATTGCGCCATCTATAGTTTCCAGGATGCACTAAATTGTGGGCCTAATGCCAAAACTCGGGCTTCAATGTTCTCGCGAAATTATAAATGTAGGTGGCGCTACGATCTTCACAGTGACTCGCATCTGAATAGGAATAGCCCATGCCCAGGGATAAAGTATTTAGATTTGTTTGCGAATAGATTGGGCATTTTTGGATGGTAAAATCATCAAATGAGTCGATTCGCCCTGAATAGACCGGAATTCTCTAAGCAGATTACCTTAACCCTGGAACATAAAGGGCAATTGTATAAACGCGGTCGATTTTAGTCAGAACAAGTCTGACTTTCCATTCCGCTCAACCCAGGGCGGGAGAACTCATATTCAGACGACTTTACAAACTAAAAAATAAAAAGCGGTCTCGGTAAACTTTGGCTTTGGCTTTACGGCTTTGGCTTTTTGTTCTACACACAGTAAAAAACATCCTATCATTTAACACCTAGATTCTCAACATAGACATGTTTATACCGTGGAGACATTCACCCATGTGCATGTGATAATTCGTCTGAAGACACTTCTGTAAAAACATGTTCCTGTTGGTTTCTTTTTTGCTTACGGTTACGACTTATTTCCGTAAAAAGTTTTTTTGTAAAGGACTTACCTCAATCGTTGTGCCAGCATATGCTTTTACTTGAGACGGAGTAACAAACTGCGCAGATGTCCTGGGTACTGCTTCATTTTCCACAAAAACCCTCACACAATGTGGCCAAACACTTCCGAAACCACTTAACAACTCACTGCAATATTGCTTTTGAACACTCGCTCCTACTACTCGTAAATTGCATAGTGTATAGCAATTTTCCATTTAATATTCATATTAAAACAATAATTTACACCGAAGTCTTTTAGTTTTTATCATTATCTGAACTTTAATAAAGTAGTCTAAACTAAATGGTATTGTTAAGAACTTATTATCATAAACACTATTACTTTGAATGGCTCAAGCAAATCGGATTTAAATCACGAAACATTTTTACAATATCCACGTAAATCAAAATTTCACAAAAAAAATAAGGGATAATCCGTATGTAATAATGGTGGGTACCAACGAACTGAGACTTATCATTTGGCTACCGAGAGGGTAGGGAAATTTTCTAACTACCTACAATTATAATGGCGCACATCACTCATGAGTCCGCATAGGTATTGATAACTGACAGGAAAGCTGTTTTCGACACAAAATGGCGTCCCGGAAGTGGTTTAGAATATACAGTCTTTCTTAAGGTGGATATCTGAATCCGTAAGAGATACGAAAAAACTTCGTTAGGGGACTACCTGTTTTTTGATGTTAAAAATTTTGGCATAGAGTTGTTCCCCAAAATGAATGAAACAAACCAAAGTGTTTTTGAATGCCTTTCGACTCTGTTTCTTGTATGGGTTTTTTTAACGTGGTAAAATCACCAAATGAGTCCTCCCACCCGGAGCAGAGCGGGAGGGACTGTCAGACTCGTACTGACTAAAATCCACGGTGCCCTTCAATAACCCTTTACGTACCGGAGTCACGGTAATTACTGGTGGCCTACCATAACGTCTAAAAGCCAGAGTAGTTCCAGTGAGGGAAAGAGACGAGAGATTTTAAGCGAAATGTTCCACGCACGCCTTTAAAAATAAAGATCACTAAGCCTTCGGTACAAAACTTCACCTCCATTATTTTTATTCCGCGACAATGTAAGTACATTGAACCTAGCATTAGATTGCTAGGCTATTGTCAATCATGATTTAAAGAAGTGGTGATGAAAATCTATATCAGTCGTTGTTGTTCAATAATGTCAAAATAATGTAAACGACCCAAAATTACCTCCAAAGAGGCCCCACCCTCTCTTATTGATAAGCACTAGAACAACTGCACTGGTTGATCTTCTACAATAAGCAGTGCTTGCCAAGTTATGTTCGTGGAAGAGTTAGGTACTATTACTTACCTAGTTGTTTCCTCCGTACCTTGCAAAAGCACGTTATGCCTTTGGTCACAGCTGGTTAGCTATCATTTATTGGCTATATTCCCTTTATGTCGAGCCCCGTTATGTCGAGCCGAAAACCTTGTCTCGCTTCTATTACCTTTATTTCGAGCTTAGTTTTCTGTCCCGTTTCTATTCCCTTTATGTCGAGTTTATTTACCACGCTTTAATTACCTTTATGTCGAGTTTAATAATATCATATTTTAGAAGTACAGTCACGTCCAATGAAATGCACATGACAGCTCGGGACTTGCTGGCACCCCGACTCGGACAATTTAGGTTAGAAGAGGATAGCGGGGTCTAAAAGACCCCGCCATCCTCTTCGTGGTTATTTTTTTTTAAACCACCCAGAAGTAGGAGCCCCGCGAAGCGGGGCTCCGTCGACATGCTGTTTAACATTTGCAACAATAATGATGATTATATTGTGATTTATTTAGATTAGGATTAGATATATATATGAAAATAAGTAATAGAACAAATAATAAAACAATGTTTTTATGCCATTGGCTTTTAATTTACATCCCTGACTGTACCTGTTCACCAAACTCGACATAAAGGTAATAGAAAGCGTAAAATATCAATACTTTGGAGAACAATAGACTTCCAGGCTCGACATAACGGGACTCGACATAACGATCTCGACATAAAGGGAATAAATCATTTATTGATCTTTGACAGTCGATACAAGTAGTTAGTTATCCGACAGTCTGACAACTTACCACGGGGCTTAGTATTACAGTGTTAACTGGGATGTGGAGGGCATGCAGGCAGTCACTCTATGTAAAATACTGACATTCAGTTGTATCATTTACCAGTTGTTACTGACGCACTAACTTTTATATATGGAGTTTTTTTTGTGATATAAATAATTGAAATTCATCACCAACGAACAAAAAGAGGGGTACCCAAATGAAACATTCATCACATTGAATATTTTATTTATTCATAAGTAGCTTACACGGACAAGCAAAGTGAACTTAAACTGTAATCTTCGGTGGTGATATAAAACCAACTTTAAAAAAATCTAAGGTATGCTAACCGAAGATTGTGAAAGAAAACTACATAGAATGAGATCCTATAACGAGATTATAACTGGTATGTTAATCTGTGCTTAATACACGATATTACGTGCTCTACGTTTATTTTAATTCCTTATACTAAAAGATCTATCATCTTGTATACTTATTCATAAAAACCACATGAAATATGACACTAAAGTAACAAACTAAAACATACTTTTTTATAATCGAACAAACTAAATCAAATAGTCTCACAAAATGAACTAAACAATGGCAACATCAAACTAAACATTGTAATTTTGTTTAAAGTTTCAAATATCAACTATTATGTGCTTATAATAAAGTTGGACTAAGTTTAAATCTTAACTATTCTCACTTGGATGTGGATATAGAATATTTCTGTACTTTGCAACACAACACGTTTCGACGACCTTCAAAATGACATATTTTTCCTTTATTGTAATAATATTGGCATTCCTCGATTAACATTACGAGAAAAAAAAATATTGTTCGAAAAGTATGGTCTTTGGCACAAAATATTAATTATTATGCCTGATATCGATCAATTTCATCTCAATAAAATGTTATTACAATGTGCAGAAATCTCTACTATTCTCTTAAAATTAATAATAAAAACGTAAACAGACAATAATAAAAATACAGTGAAGACTGACAGCAGTTATGTGCATTTGCACACATCAGCATTTTCTGATATCACGACAGATGAAAAATCTTTGGTTATTTTTAAAGTTACAGAGATCAAATACAGACAATCGATTTTTAAATCGATCCCTTGATACGTCAGTAGTTATTAAATCTTAGGTTGTAGTACTATAGGTTATGGCTTTGACCATATATCGGCCAATTCACACAACCGTCGCATTATGTGCGCACACATCAAAAATCACATTGTCCACAAATCAGCTTGGAAATGTTTAAAGAAAATATTTTATACAATTAATAAAGAATATTAGAAACTAAGATAAAATTAAACAATAACAATCATAATACTAACGCCATTCTTCCATTCAGAACGACTTTAGTCGAATTATTTTAAAAATCGACTAAAAATAATTCACAGTCAATGAGAACATTCGTTTCCTACATCCACACAAGCACACCTCTAGCAAGGAGGAGATAGTAAATGGAGTATTATAAGAGCAAAGCGATGTTAATGTTATACACTATAAATTCAGCTGTATTCAGAACTCAGTGTTTACAAACCCCTGGTAGTCTAAACAGACAAATATATTATTAATGGTTCTAGTACAACTCCTACGTCTGCTATATAGTCTGCTTATATCCCAAGGATGTAACTGAATATCGCTTTTACTTTTTCCTAAATTCACACTAGCTGATCTCTAGGGGGTGCTAAGACAGGAAACCTCCACGTGCGCCCGTGGACTGGAGTTCCCCTTCGGATACGTCCGAGGGGAAGCCAGTTTTTCGGGCCGGTGCACCCTGGGATGCGGGCAAAAACTCTTTTAGGCACTGTGTGCCTAAGGGGTCTCTTTGCCCGTATGCGAATAGCCTGTCGGGTGGATGCTCCAACGCGTGTCCCTCTGAACAGCAGAGGGCACAGCGGCGGAGCGGGCTTGCGGACGGTGAGTAATGGGTAAGCTCGCCGTCCGACCAAGGACCAAGCCCGGGTCGGTGGCGCGTCGTGTTTCACGCGTCATTTTGCCACGCCAAAAAAAAAAAAAAAAAAAGCTGATCTCTAGCACGGAGGAGATAGCAAATGGAGCACTCAATTAAGAGCAAACACATCATATTGTGTTTTCTTCAAGATTAACTATAACGATGTTTAAGTTGTAATATAATTTATACGCCACCCATATTGATGTTATCCACTGCAGATATAGTTGACTTCAAAATTAAATGTTATAATATATAAATGTTAATAATTGTTATAGAAAATTAATACTATTAATTCTGGTGGTACAATTCCTACGTTCTGCTATACAAATAGTCTGCTAATATTCCAAGGGCACAACAGAGTAAAAAATATCGCTTTTTCAGGCTGTAAAACGTTTCGTATCTGGCAAACGTGCAGTCAGATTCTTACGCACACAAACCTACATCACTTTGATAACGTGGGCCACTGATAGAGAACCTGTATACTACCAGTGTGACATTATGGGCTGATTTTGTTAACTTCAGTGTGTTCACTCTTGGGTCCTCCATTCTCTCCCTCTTCCGCGATAAACCCTACATCAGCACCCGTGACGTCATAAGCTGATCATTTTTATGTGTTTACTCCCAAGTCCCTATTCCTTCCCCCCTATTTAAATGTGGTCACTCCTATTTCCTCCACTTCCCGCCTCCCCGCTCCCCCTCACTCCCTCTCCCCCTACTGCTGCTGCTTGCTGTCCTGCTCAAACTCCAGCAGTTCAGCGAGGTTGCTGATCTCGATCTCCTGCACTCTCTTGCCGGCGAACTGCATGTAGTCGTGAGGCGGCGCGTCTGCTGAACGCTTGCGTACTGGAATAAATAGCAGTTAGACGAGGTTAGTCATAAATAATTAACCGTTACTGATTCAATCAAATCCCAAAAAGGACTTCATGGGACTGTCTCATCAGGTAACATGACCCTGGAACGTAAAGGGCTATTGAAGGATCACCGTGGATTTTAGCCAGTACAGGTCTGACAATGTTGGTACAGTACCAGAAATATTTTTGCCTAGTCTATTCTTACCATATAAATATGGTATTCCTGGCCATGGCCACAGAGAGCCTAAAGTGTCCCTACACCTACACAGTAGAGTGTATTTTTTTGTTCTTGCCTATTCTGTCCCACTGCTGGTCAAAAGTCACCGCCATATCTTATTACTACTGATCTATTATAGTATCGATATCACATAAGAAAAGACTCCAACAAATAATAGGACATGTTTTTCCATTTTATAAGTGTGCCAAAAGAATAGGAAAAAAGTGGGACATAAGCATAAAATTTAAAAAATAATAACTGTTTCAAAAAAAAAACATGTAATGAACCGATTTCAAAGACAACCACAAAAAAGGGGTAAAATATGCTACAAACTAACTTTTCTTTTGAAAGTCGGTGGCAAAAAAGTCAGTGAAAAAAAAATGCCTTGTTGTTTTTGAAATCGGTTACATTTTTTTTTAAGTTTTTTATTTTATCCGTTGTAGTTTAAATATTCAACCCAAATTCTTGTCTACGTAAAGGGCTATTGAAGGACCGTGGATTTTAGTCAGTACAAGTCTGACAGTCCCTCCCGCCCTGCCCTGGGAGGACTAATTTAATAATTTTACACCATAAAAAAAAAAGTTGAACAATACCTAGTACAACAAAAAAAGAATAACTTAAATCGAACTTGTAGTTCCGGAGATATGTCAACACAAACATAAAAACATCCATACCTACATACATACACTTCTGAAATTTGGCACATTTGTTCAGACGCTAATATAGACTAACATATACGAAAACTGGGCAGTTCTGGAAATGTAACATATACATACGGGTCGAACTGATAACCTCCTTTTTTTTAAGTCGGTTAAATATCATTAGGTAACTCGATTTTTAAATAGAACCGATTGTTTGACCGCGTTTTTTATATAGAGATAATAACATATTGCGTAAACGTGACGGAAGTCAATTAAATTAAATTTAGAAAATTCGAGAACAATCTCGTATATAAATACTTACAGTAGTCAACCCTTGACATCAACTTTACTGCAATGCGTCATAACATTACAGACAGATGTTTTCTTTCGTTAAAATAAGGATTATGATGCAAAATTAAATTACAAAATAATATTTTTAATTTAATCCGTAATTTTACCGTTGGTTTGTTCGTTTTCATTATAATTTCCCTGCTGTTATCGCAATTTATATGTTGTTCGACGCAGTATGCCATTTAAATCACGATTGTTGCTAACAGAGGAAAAAAACTAACTGGTAAGGTTCTCGAACGGAGACCACGCACCGACGAGCGCAGCGTCGTACATACGTCCATCCACAACACACAGGATCGCGATGGATGCAAGCAGATTCCAACTGGTTCTATTGGAAATCTATAGGAGAGGCCTATGTTCAGGAGCGGACGTCATACGGCTTATATAATGACGAAAATGATAAGGTAAAAACTGTAAAAGGATTTCACAAGAGAAAACGCCAGAATACTCACTGACTACTCCAGAGTCCTTCTGCAGCCTGTAGGTAGGTTTATCAGCGCACTTGTCGAGCGCAGCCAGCGTGGCCACAGTGTCCCGCGACAGTGGCGGCAGCAGCGCGCGCAGCTGGCTCCTGACGCGCGACACATCGAACTCGTCGCCATGCTGCAGCCCCATCAGGAACAGTTCCGGCTGCAGCACCAGCTCCGGGTCCATGTCCATCGTGAAACAGCGCTCCGAGTCCACGATGCCTGCAATTATTGAGACGAATTTCCAATCTCTACTCAACACAACCGTGTCTTTAAACAGTGTCTGTGATTGCTACGGATGAGCCAAAACAAAAGAGAAATAATCTGCATTATCTATTCGTGGGTTTTGGCCGGCTCATAAATTTTTCTACCAATCATATCACTCCTTAATATCTTATTCAATAAATACAAGAACAAATAAAAATTTCTGGAACATAGAGTCCTCTATGTATGGAGTCTATTACTACTACACATATATATATATATATAGGACACATGATATTATATAACAATAGCCCTGCAAAGTTCTCACTGAGATACAGATCTCTCTGTAAGAGGAAGTACAGCACAGTCAATTACGGGTTTTGAACGGTAAAAAATAATCGAGCAATCTTATAAATCCGTGGTAATCTTACTCACCAGTAACATTAGACTCGAAGTCATGTATGAAGCTGACGGGGTGTCCATTGTTGTTGACGGAGATCTTCTCCACCGACTCGTCGATGTTGATGTCCAGCACCTCGCGCAGCAGGTCGAACAGGTGGTCGGAGTCCTCGTCCTCCATTATACTCACCACCTGATCATGAGAGCGGCGGCTTAGGGAGCTAGCTCATGACACGTTTAGTGCGGGTTGCAATTTCTACTAACTAAAAATCGTCCTTGCTACTAAGGTAATGTAATGATGCAATTCGACTGACTTACGTTGTCATGGCGAGCGTGGTTTGTTTTTTGTCTAACCGTAGAAAACCGCACTTTTTTATGTCATATGTCGTAGTGGTAAGGATGATATTTTTCACTTGTATTTAGAATCGGTCGAATTGCGTCGCATCGCGTCGTCACCTTAGTAACTTTAGGGGTTTTGTCAGGTTATACGAGTATATTATTGTTTGGTAGTATGAAAACGCTGAACCATAAATGAGCATTGTCTCATCTGAAGGAAGGTTACGAAGTATGGTTTTGTAGGTTAAACTTCAACGTGTACAATTTTCAAACCGTGGCGACTATTCGCTGCGAATAGCAATTGACATACAACGAATACTGGCAGGTTTGAATTGAGCATGTTCAATTTTACTCGCAGCGATTAGTGGCTAGGTGTGACCGAAGCTTTATCTGCACCGCCGTTCTTCTTCCCTTGCTTGCATTTCTATTTATTTATTTTACTATTTATGTACACACAATATACAACACAGCATCTTATACTACTTATCTAGCATTCTGCCTTTTACGCTTACATTGTGTCCCTACATTACTCAGCAAGATGAAAGTGTTTTAAGGGAAGGAGGGCTGCTATGGAGGGTATCGTGGAAGTGATATTTCTAAGAATTTCCTGATAGGTAAGTATTTATAAATGTGAGTGGGGACGTAGTTAATGGAGTGGTTTCCACCCATTACAAATTGCGACCGGGGGCTGAACGAGCTAATCTATGACCTACCTCAATGTTAGGCTCCATACGGCCGACATCTGCTGTCTTCCAACGCAGCGGCATCTTGCGAGACTCCAACATCTGTAGGTCCTGCAACATACAGACAATAATATTTATAAGTGGCAATGAAGACTTTAAAGTGGGAATGTCCTGTTATTTATTAGATCCAGTACTTCTTGAGATAATGCTAATTAGATATCACATTTTTACGAATTCTGGTTTCTAGCTTTCTCGTTTCCTCACGATGTTTTGAGAAAAATATTAAATTAAAGTCACAAACCAGGTAGACGTAAAACATTGATGTAAAAGTTTGGAGTAAGTAGTGTATAGGTACAAACCTACGGCGACCAACTAAAACCGAAAGACACACTAAACACTAAATAGCAGTAGGTAAATGGTAGTTCAAATCCGATTGACCTCATAAAAATTTTATAGTGAGCGGCTATTATGGCCTTGAGAGCTGGAGCGAATTACCTAGACTATTGCAAGAAAATCGATAACACTAAACAGACTCGTCGTCTGTCTAGTGGCTCAGTGACTCGTGGTCTGTGTATGAATGCATTCAGCCGATCAAACTGAAGCTTGAATCTTTGACTGAAATTAATTGGGATAAATTGGGAAACTTGTAGAATAAGCATGCTTAAGAATAGGAAAGAATTCCCATTAAGTATGCTTATTGTAGGAGTTCAGAAAAAATCATAAGACTCGCTTTTGCTATCCAAGGTCGCTATCAAGTAGAAATTTCGAAAATTCAGACAATTATTGGATTTAACTTCAAATTAAAAAATAATTAAATTTTAGATAGAGAAAAAAATACAAATAATAGACTAGATACGGAAGAATAAATAATAATTGCCAATTTTGGTATGAATATCAATTTAATTGTTAATAAATAATCACCAAAGCGGCTTAACCCCAAAGCAGAAAGTGATTCATGCAATCGCAAAAAGAAGTACAAACGCCAGCACATCGACCTACCTCAATCTTTCAAATTTCTATAATAGATATTCAAACTTATCACACTAGTGGAAGGTTTATATTCGATTGGTAAAATTTGTCAGCTCGTAAAATTTGCTAGTTGAAGTGGCAATGGTCGTGGAACTGACAACCGATGGGGAAGAAAAGTTCTCGAGAAGCGACTACGGTCTCCCACTAGGTGGACCGACGACATCGTGAGAGTCGCGGGCAACTGGTGGATGCAAGTGGCGAATTGTCGTGCAGCGTGGCAGTCTAAGAGGGAGGCCTATGTTCAGCAGTGGACGTCTTCAGGCTGATGATGATGATGGGTAGTTTGACCTGCCGTACTATGAAACTGAAAATATGACTCGAAGAGAACGGAAAATAAAAATATTTCCTAAGTTCTCGTAAGATCGATTCCTCGTTTCTTTTAATTCATTTGTTTTAGAGAACAGTAAAGTAGGTACCTAAATACTCTATACATTTCAGTCTTAACCGACAACAAAAAAAGGTTATTGCCCTAAGTATATAGTTTTTGTAATGTCTCAACCCTGCCTGAAATTTTTTGACCTTAAATAACGTTAGAAGAATGATCATGTTTGGTAATAATGGCGAACGGAACCTTTACCTCGCCCTCTACAGCATAAGTCTTGGAAACTGTAACTGGCGAATTTTAATAGCCTTTCTTTAAAATACAGACGCAAAGATATGTGAGACCTTCAGTTAAGTCACAATATACCTGTGACGCAAGCGCATAACAAGAGCACAATAAATTGTTAGAAAATAACGCTCTTCCCATTTTAACTCCAATTACGGCGGAGGGTCTTGTTTGGAGGTCGGAGTCAACTGGGTGGGTCAATGAAATGACCCAGGCATATATACCTACATAATGGATGACATTGAATGCGACCGCGAGAACAATCCCGATGACGGAGCTGTAAGCGATATTGATCATATGTTGTAACTAGTGTTACCATGCAGGATATCAGGATTTGTGATTTTGTGTTTATGTGTGGAAAAAAAACAGGATTTTTTCAAGGAAATCTTTTGCCTTTTTAATTCACCTTGAAAGTCAGGCGAAAAACCACTTTTTACCTCCTAACTTTCAAGGTAACCGTAGTTGTTAGTAATATGGTAGCTTCTGTCAATCCTAATTAAGCGCCAGATGTTTGATAATTCCTTTTTGTGTCTAGACATGCCTTATTAGAAACCGGAAGGTTATGAAATCCCTAACATCCGAATCCGAATCCGAATGAGCCGAACTTGGAACTAATATCCTTCCAATAGCTGTTTTGAAAAGATAACTTTTAACCCTATGTTATTGCTGTTTAAAATACTTGTATGATACATATTTGTAAGGTGTACATGATTACAAGTATTTTCTATCTATTTATAGGTCAAACGTAAAATTGCAAAAAGGTAAAAAAAAGCGTGTTGTCCTGCGAAGACGATTTTAATCAATACAAAACGGTCTCTAATGTATGTAGAACAACCAAATGCGTAGCTGTCAAAGCAGACCCCTCAATGTTATTGCGTGTGGCCCCATTCGCAGTCATCCAATATCTACAAACACGTGTCAATGTTTCAGACATGCTATATATTGATATTCCCCCTCGTTGCGAAATAAGCCAATAGCGTCCAAAACACACGTACGCGTGTAACACGAAACTTTACCTTACCCTTTTAGTAACGAACTTACTGACCGTTATAGCAATGCCCTTGACATGGTACTACCTACATGGAGTTACAAAGGGTATAATTCTTGGAACGTCCATTTAAAATTCAACTAAAATGAGAGATATACTTGAAAAGGGGTCGATGCTTTATTATTGAATACACAGAGCCTAACCGTTGTATTACGAAGGTCAAATAAAATAAGGGGAATATTTTGGGAATATTGCATAGAAATGTAGAAAATGTCCTTCCGTATTGGTAGGTGGAGCGGTAAAGCAGTTTCAAAAGCGGAATGGTTGAGTTCTGAGTTGAGTGATGTGAAGAGCTAGTTTTTTTTTTTAAGTCGTCAGGAACTTTCCGTCAGTAATTTCTCCACTTCATGGGACACACTTCGCACACACAACAGACCAGTAATGGCCCAGGCCTAGAGCACATACTTTGTGCTGTGCACTACTCTCAAAACAATGAAAGAAAACATCGTGGCCACACCAACCTGTCTTAGAACCAAAATTCGAAAACATGTGACATCTTCCAACTCACAATGGGCTCGCGTACAGCGATTACAGCTGACAAGCCACTTTCCGAGAGGAGGCCTAGCTACGTCCAAGCAGTGAGAACATAGACTGAATATGACTGTAGGTCGCCGTCGTCTATGGGTACCTTAAATGCACAATTAAATAATCGAGCCATACAATACATACCCTGGAAAGAGGGATGGAGCAGAAGCCCTGGTAGCGATTGTGTTGGGAGGCTTCCGTGTTGACCTGCTCGTAGATCTGCAGGGCTGTGATGAGCCCCATCAGAACCAGCAGAAACACCGTGATGGAAAAGCACAGGATAGCCACACCGCGACGCTTGCATGGCCCCGGAACTACCGATATTTCGATTACCTGAGAAAGGTCGCATTATTTTTAAGCTATTCGTAACAGTTTTATTTGTTCTGAATTTTCTTCTGATAATGATTATAATGATTGTGTAAACTACATACTTTGAATTAAATTGCTTTTGTAACCAAATGAATGCTTGATCTGAGAATGAATGAACTAGGTATATTAGGGCGGGGTGCTAAGACAGGAAACCTCCACGTGCGCCCGTGGACTGGAGTTCCCCCTCGGATACGTCCGGGAGGAAGACCAGTTTTTCGGGCCGGTACACCCTGGGATGCGGGTAAAACTCTTCCTTAGGCACTGTGTGCCTGAGGGGTCTCTTTGCCCGTATGCGAATAGCCTGTCGGGTGGATGCTCCAACGCGTGTCCCTCTGAATAGCAGAGGGCACAGCGGCGCAGCGGGCTTGCGGACGGCGAGTAATGGGTAAGCTCGCCGTCCGACCAAGGACCAAGCCCAGGTCGGTGGCGCGTCGTGTTTCACGGGTCACCGACGGGGCCCCTTACGGGGCCAAATGCCTGCTGGGGTCGCGGATTTTTTCTTAATCCAGGTTACCGCGGCCCCGGAACGTAAAGGGCATCCGAAGAAACACGGGTGGATTTTAGTCAGTAAGAGTCTGACAGTCCCTCCCGGCCCACCTAGGGCGGGAGGACTCATTTGATGATTTTACCACCCTTAAAAAAAAAAAGGTATATTAGGGCAGTTACTTTTATTTATTTCAAAAAAAAAACTAATATAAAGATGTAAACAGTATTCTAAGTCCGCTTGTTTTATGAGAAACATGAAAAAACACCTAACACCGTATTCCCGCAATGTTTATCTGCTAAGCAATTTTCGTACAACACCACACATAACATACAAAACTAACAGAAATATTAACCTTAGCCTTCTTAACTTTTTTGGCGCCAACATTAAAACCGCAGCCACAGGCACAGAAGCAAGACCTTTTCTTTTTTTGTTGATTCTCGTGTGGTGTATCTGCGTTCCGACCATTTGAAAGCTTAAATGATGGACCGGATTCAAAAGAATTACCTACTTGTTTAGAATTTTCAGTATCGATTGTAGTATTTTTAGCTACAGAACCGTCCGCCGTTAGCTGAAAATCAATAAAGATTTATGTCGCAGTAACTGCATCAAATAATATTTTACTGTGCGGTAGGCGCAGCATAGTAATCAATGCGAAGCTTTACCTGCGACAAAGTATAACATTCTTTTTTATAGGACAGATTTTACGTTCCCTATAATTTTTCGTATCGAAAAGAAAAAAATGTAACTCCGATCGATATGATGTACAATTTCACACAAGATTTTACTGTACATAATATGATAAAAATTATGATACATACTTCATCGGTCTCGCTGGTTTCGTGATACAACGGAATTTTCTTAACTGTGAGACTTGGCTTCGTTAATATCGTCATCTTGATGATTTACTGCACGAATTTAAAAATGAACTATTTTTATTTTACATCAACTCTCCTGTTGTGACTGCAACAAATACGGAAGTGCGTAGTGAGAAAGAAATTTCATCAATATCGTGCAAATTATTACCAGTGATGAAAATATTTTTAAGCTTTATATTTTATGTTGCAACACTAAATTTGTTGTCAAAATTGTAGTCGACTAGGTTGGACTCGTTTGATTATTCGAAATCATAAAATTCAAGGCAATTAATGTTTGCAACATTGAGATGAGATGTAACTTGTCTATAGTTAGTTCAACCGAAAAAAAAAGAAAGAAAGAAATTCGAGGAGGAAACGGACGATTAGTTTGGTGTTGTAGAATATTCTGTGTTAAAAAGAGGTTAATGAATCAGCAACGCTAATAGTGTCGTTAAAAGATGTTTAATTAGTTATCTTTGTCATTATTTTATGTTGATCCTTGGTTTCATTGTGTAATTACCACGTTTGAAACGAGACTGCGAGCACAAAAATAAAATGGCGACTGATCAAGTGAAGAACCGCATGCATGTTTTCAAGAACACTGGCAAAGATGTCGACGTAAGTATAAAGACGTAGTTCAATGCCTTGATATAAAGTAATTATAGCTAACGTACTTAGCAGCGATGAAATGACGTTTCGCGTGTGATTTTAGGAAATGCGCAGGCGGAGGAACGAAGTTACAGTAGAACTGAGAAAAAATAAAAGGGAAGAAACACTACAGAAACGTCGTAATGTGCCTATCAGCTACTCAACAGACGAGGATGAGATCGAGAGGACCCTGGCGTCCACAGACCTCAAGGAGTTGGTGATGAACGCGGCAAACGGAGACAACCCTGATGTGCAGCTAGCCGCCGTGCAGCAGTGCAGGAAGCTGCTGTCGTCCGATAAGAACCCGCCCATCGATGAACTCATCGTCGCCGGCATCCTCCCCATCCTCGTGCAGTGCCTCTCCAGGGCTGACAACCCCACACTTCAGTTCGAAACCGCTTGGGCCTTAACGAACATCGCGTCAGGCACCTCAGCACAGACAAACAAGGTTGTTCATGCTGGTGCTGTCCCCGTCTTCCTTCAGCTGCTCATGTCTCCTCATGAGAATGTATGCGAGCAAGCAGTCTGGGCTCTGGGTAACATCATTGGAGATGGCCCAGTTCTCCGAGACTTTGTAATTGAGTTGGGAGTGGTGAAGCCACTGTTGAGTTTCATCAAACCAGATATCCCAATTTCTTTCCTTCGTAACGTGACATGGGTCATTGTCAACCTGTGCAGGAGCAAGGATCCACCACCACCTGTCAAGACTATTCAAGAAATTCTTCCAGCACTCAATGTCCTCATCACGCACAATGACAACAATGTAAGTATAAACTTTTCAATCACCTACTTTGTGGAGCTTTTTTTTTTTTTTTTTTTTATCGTGGTAAAATCATCAAATGAGTCCTCCCACCCAGGGCAGGGCGGGAGGGACTGTCAGACTTGTACTGACTAAAATCCACGGTGTCCTTCAATAGCCCTTTACGTACTAGGGTCACGGTAATCCCTTGGTCCCGCGACCCCAGCAGGCTTTGGCCCTCTACAGGCCCCGTCACTATGCTGACACTCTTTGAGGCGCGCGTGGAACACAACGCGCCGTCGACCCGGGCATGGTCCATGGTCGGACAGTGAGTCGCCCATTACTCGCTGCCCGCATGCCCGCGCCTACGGTGGCCGGAGATCGTCCTGCGACGTCCGACGCCGTGGGCGTCTACCACTGCGGCTGGGGTGGAGGGAGGACGCTGTCCTCTCCCTCAGGCGGCCCGCCTCCTCCTTCACGAGCATGACTGCTTCGCAGAAGGAGGCGACCGTTTCCCACTCCGTCTCGCCCCGCAGCATGGCCTCGACCAATGCCGGGCGCGAGAGGTCTCCGCCTATCGCCGTCGTGAGGACACGGCGGTGCTCTGCCCAAGCGGGGCAGTCCTGCACACTTAGCTAGGCCAATAAAGTTCATTCAACTCAGTGTGCTAGAAAATACCATGCTTTTACTCAATAAACATTCCAACAGTGTTACAGTAGAAAACTTTATTATATTCAAGGAATTGAACAAGGCAAGGCTTTAAAACTTTTGATCCATTTATTTAAACAATATAGTTTTGTTATGATAGATTTATCTTATTACCATTATTAAGATTTTCA
Source organism: Agrotis puta (assembly GCA_943136025.2). NCBI lineage: Eukaryota > Metazoa > Arthropoda > Insecta > Lepidoptera > Noctuidae > Agrotis > Agrotis puta. Next base: position 875,674 of record OW964170.2, read on the forward strand.
TGGAAGAATTCATACTAACAAAGATTTGGATTTCATCATACAATGATTTTTAAAATCATGACTACGATCTCATTTTAAAAATAATTTTACATCATAGAGTAAAAAAAAGTTATGAAAGTATTAAATTTTCTTGTTTGCATGCATACATAATTTATCATTTACTAATGAGTTGGAATCTTCAATCATGAATATTTCTGTGAACAGATTACATACAAGTATAAAGTCAAAATGAGTCACTCTATTTGTTAATCTATTGGTTATTTCTGTAGAAACCATAAATGTTTTCTTTTCTTAAGTCTAACTAGAACATCCAGAATCTTCCAAATAGGGTTCAATGAATATTTACAACAAAGCTACATAGAAAATACTTTGCTGCCTTCAATTTATTTATCTCTGACCACAGAATGATAAAAACAAAGTTATCTGATGAAATAATCTGTGGCACCTCAATTGATAATTTCAAATAATTCTTAACTAAATTTTCCCTTTCACTCTTCCAAATAATGTGTAATTTAAGTTTTTGTTTTTTTTTATTACATTAGGTATTCATCTGTTAAGATAAAAAATATCAATACCAACTAGGTATGAATCTAAATGTTATTGTTTCTTCTATAAACATAATGATAATTGTTCTTGAATCTGCTTCTGAAAACAGCATGTGGTCAATTACAAGATACTGTGGTTTTGTACCTACATGAATAACATGATTTATTTGCATGTTCCAGATATTAGTAGACACAGTTTGGGCAATCAGCTATTTAACAGACGGTGGAAATGAGCAGATCCAAATGGTGATAGAATCGGGAATAGTTCCCAAACTGATCCCGTTGCTGTCACACAAGGAGGTGAAGGTACAAACGGCAGCTTTGAGAGCAGTGGGCAACATTGTGACGGGCACAGATGAGCAAACACAAGTGGTCCTCAACTGCGACGCCCTGTCGCACTTCCCCGCCTTACTGTCGCATCAGGTATGCTCATTACAGTTATTTACTACATTACTAAACTTTCAATATATTTTTGTAAACCTGCGCCACCAAAATAAACAAATTAGTATTCTGTAAACAAAGTGAAAGAGATTAGAAATGTATGGGCTGTTCATACATGCTCTATAAACTTCTATGCATTCTTATGCTTATTATGTAAGTACACTCATTGCTGATCAAATTAATACTGAATATTTACTCAATTTTAATCCAACTTTTGTTAACTTAATTTAGTTAAAACTTCAATGCTTCTGCCTCTAATTTTGCGGTGAGCAGGGTGGCGGCGCGGGCGACAGTCCCCTATCAGCAGTATTACATAATAATATTTAGTATTCTATGTACCTGTAAATGACGCACTAACGATGTTTAAGCTAATAAGAGCGCCAATGAGTCGCACAGAAAATAGAATATAAACAAAATATGCATACAACAGTTTCACACAGAAATACACAAAATCTGTGATGTGTAGAGGTGTGCGCGTCTGGTCGGCAGCCAAGATGGTAATTATCTATTATTGTACACGCGCGAGTTACCGCAACCGTCGGCGTCGGCTCGAGATCCGTTGACACAAAACATTAGAGGCTACACGGTACATTGACATGCTTAGTTGAATGGTCATTGACTGATAGTGATAACGCGACAGATGTCTGACCTTCATTTTTGTCACTTTTATTAATTCGGCCAACTGCCGCTAACAATGCGGTCTTACTGAATGAGTTTATTATGTTTACTGAATACGTCTATTTAGGCCAACCCTCTCAGTTTATTACCGTCTGCTGCCGTACATAGGCCCCTCCCAAGATATACTTCCCACAACATCTGTTTGCCCGCATCCTTCTATTTATATCAACGCTTAAAGTACCGGTTTATTGCACTGTTTGATTCGCAATGCGGCCTTCCAATCGGATGTGCGTACATACACGAACTCATCATTATTCATGACGTGTTTTGTAATTAGCAGAGGAACTGAAACATTGCAAAGGGTCATCTAAAGGAATTTTAATTGATGCAATTTCATAATGTTATTATTATGATAAAGATTTATTGCAAACATGGCCATAAATTCTAATTAAATTAATAGAACATTACTGCAGTGAAAGGAAACATGTGCATGGTTTTTTTTCGTTATTTTTAATGACTTGTTTCGTTAACAGAAAGAGAAGATCTGCAAAGAAGCCGTATGGTTCTTATCAAACATCACAGCAGGTAACAAGCAGCAAGTGCAGGCAGTTATAGACGCAGGCCTACTGCCCAAGATCGTAGAGAACCTCACAAAGGGCGAGTTCCAGACGCAAAAAGAAGCAGCCTGGGCAGTGTCCAACCTCAGTATCAGCGGAACCAAGGAACAGGTTGCCGCCCTCATCAACTGTGGGGTCATACCACCCTTCTGCAAATTACTCAGTTGCAAAGATACTCAAGTTATTAATGTAAGTATGTCAGCAAATTTTGCTTATTTTAATGCAGCTTTGTTATTGTCTTATCTTGTGAGTTCACAAAATTAATATTATTATTTCTCCTAGGTTGTGCTAGATGGTTTAAGCAACATGTTGAAGATGGCAGGCGAAAACGCCGATCAAGTCGCAAACATGATCGAGGAGTGCGGTGGCATCGACAAGATCGAGGCGCTTCAGAGCCACGAGAAGGTGGAGATCTACAAAATGGCCTACGATATCATTGAGCAATACTTCGCCGAAGAGGTACGTAATGTTAATGACCAATTGTGTCAATGCACTATGCAGCTAAACTTTAGCTGATGCCATAAAGATTTGGTTTTCTTTTTATTACCTATTGTGAGGTATCTGTAAGATTCATCCAGGGCATCAAGATTTAGGCTCAGGCTATATTGTAATTATAGTTGAATAATGTCGTTCACAGGAGGAGGACGCGACCTTGGTGCCGACAGCGGCGGAGTCAGGCTTCCACTTCGACGCGGCGGCGGCGCCCGGCCCGCACGAGGGCTTCCGCTTCTAGTGGCGCCCGCCCGCCCGGGGCCGCGCGCAGCTGGCCTGTGACTGGCCGCGGCTGACCTGTGGCCGGCCGGTCGAGTGTCGTTCGCCGGTCGTGTACCGCTCGCGTCTGTCGCACTACCGCCGGCCGTCCTCACGTCAGGCGCCGCTGTCGCACTGTCGCGGGACGGTCGCGTATCGCTCGCGGCTGTCGCACGGTCGCCGACCGGTCGCACGCGGCTGTCGCGGCCGCGGTGTAACGCGTCTCGAGTCGCGGCTCCGTTGTGATACAGCTCTATTGTGATGTTTGAAAATTTTCATCTTTGTTTTCGATTTCGTAATGTACCGAGTAACGGACGATGGACACGAAGTGGATAGCTTTAATGTTAAGTGCCGCGTACGCGACGTATGCGTTTAGTGTAATCTGCTTACCGATTGAATTGATGCTTTTGTTATAACATAGTATTTATGTTTCGATTTTAACTCTGAACGATAATAATTAAATGCAGTACCAGAAATCGGGACAGGAACGGCCGTCCCGACATGAAATTATGTTGACTTCAGCCCATTTGTATGTATCTATATACCAATAAATTCTGTCCAATATAATAATAGTTTTATTTAAAAAAAAACATTGATTTCGATATTAATTAGAGTAAATAGAAGGTAATGAATCACGATGCATCTGCTTGTAGATGTATTCGTACTGTTTCTGTGAATGTAACAAAGAGTAGTTTTAGTTATGATGGCATATCTCATAAAATCGAGAATATTCTAGAAAAGATTAACTCACTTTCCTGATCTCGCAGGCGTAGCACTTGACGTTGCTGTAGCTCTCATCAGACGGCTCGGGCAAGGAGCGTGCCGTCACTTTACTGTTCAATGACTCCGCGTCGTAAAATAAGCCCACCTTTTGCTGGAAACTAAAATTTTGCAATTAGACACCTAGCGACTTATTACCCGGTAACACGGCTATAACCAGGCCACAGCCGGTAGGGTCAGTACCTATTACAACTAAATTAAATAATAGTAAATATTATATTACTAACTGATTATTTTCTTATTGAGTCTGCCATTCTGGGGCGTATTTACTTAATTATTATTAGAACTAGCTTTTAACTCAAGGCTTCAAACAACATCCCCTCGCCTCTATTTCTGGCCCTTCTCTGGAGTCGGAGTCTATCTCTGTACCTCAAAATCATCAAAATTGGTTTAGCTATTAGGTGTGAAAGCGGAACCAACAGTTTCGCATTTATCATACGGCATTTCCGTGTGACTCCATTTAGTGAAACCCGTTAGTGGTTTGATCTACCCGTGTAGAGTTTTTCACCATATGGATGCCTTTCTAAATTGGCGAAGTTTTTTTAATCTTTCCAAAATGACATGCAACAAGCTAGCTATTTAATGAACTTGGCTAGTGCACGGTAACTTACTTAGGCAGCGGTTTAGTCCAGTGATTATCGAGACGGTTCACTTTCATGATATCGTTCAGTCGCTGTAGTAGGCTGAAATTCTCGCTCTGAATCTTGTTCTTTCTGTCAAGCTCGCGCTGGTTCTTCTTGAGTTTGAGCGCCACATGTGGCCGTGCCGCCGGGGCACGGTCGTCTATCGCTGGGAGTGCAGATCTTACCTCAAATCGGAAAATTCAAATTAAATTACGGCAAATCTGAAGTCTCGCTTTAATCTATATATATAAAAGGAGAACTGACTGACTGACATATCAACGTACAGCCGAAACTACTGGGGCTAGGAATGTGAAATTTTGCACACGGCTTCCTATTATAATGTAGGGGAGCACTAAGAAGGGGTTTTTGGAAATTTAACCTTTAAGGGGGTGAAAAGGAGGAATTAAGAAAGTACGTAACCCACGCGGACGAAGTAGCGGGTAAAGTGCTAGTCTATATATATAAAAGGAGAACTGACTGACTGACATATCAACGTATAGCCGAAACTACTGGGGCTAGGAATGTGAAATTTTGCACACGGCTTCCTATTATAATGTAGGGGAGCACTAAGAAGGGGTTTTTGGAAATTTAACCTTTAAGGGGGTGAAAAGGGGGAATTAGGAAAGTACGTAACCCACGCGGACGAAGTCGCGGGCAAAGTGCTAGTCTATATATATAAAAGGAGAACTGACTGACTGACATATCAACGTACAGCCGAAACTACTAGGGCTAGGAATGTGAAATTTTGCATACGGCTTCCTATTACAATGTAGGGGAGCACTAAGAAGGGGTTTTGGAAATGTAACCTTTAAGGGGGTGAAAAGGGGGAATTAGGAAAGTACGTAACCCACGCGGACGAAGTCGCGGGATAAGTGCTAGTGCATTATACGGAGATCAATTCTCTGTCATAGTAATTCTAATGCAATTTAATCATTTTGTATGAAAACATGAACTTTAAGCCAGTGACTCACTTTTGAACGATGATCTTTGAATCTGCGGTCCTCCCACGGCTGGATCAGTAGTTTATCTCGACGCGATAACATTTTCCGATAGAAACAATTAACACGAAACAAGCAACAGTCGAGCTCGTGATCTTGTTTTGATTTTGAATGGCTTTGTTTGATCAATAGCCTTTTGTAACTATGATACTAGCAGGAAACATAGTCGGTAACTAGGAGTGAATCGCTTATATTAGATCCATACGAAAAGCGTCTTCCCAATATTAATTTATAGAATGTGAAGTAGTGTTTAGAGGGAAATGTATGAATAAAACACCGAATGGCAAATTAATAAATAAATTATTGTTAAATATTACATACTGCACTTACATTGCCTCGTTACATCGGATAATATACATTCACAAAAACGTACAAACAAGTTCACAAATACAAATTATAAAATAATATACTTTGAGCAATATAAAAATAAAAAAAACCGAATCACTCTATAATCTATACCTAGTTATACTATTAAAACGTTTGATACAGTAATGTAGTTTAGTCGATTTTTTGAAAAAATGGTAGGTTGGTACTTTAGTACCCAATACTTAATTTTAAGCTAATCGTCGCAAGTGTTATGATAATAAAAAGCTTTAGGAATGTAAAGTCGGCTTTAATTCCTTTCTAAGTTTGGCAATGTTTATTTTATAAAGCTTGTTAAAGTTAGTGCACTATAGTTTTCTCATTTGCAATCAATTACCATTCATTTTTCCGTCAATCGAACATTTCATATACAACTCATGACTTATTCATTTCAAACAATTCAATATGTCCATCTTAATGATTACCCCGTGTTTGTCGCTACTGGCTTTGTGCTTGCATTCAATAAATGCCACTTCAGATGCTGCATCATTCTCGGAAGACTTTGTTATACAAGGTGTATTTTGAACTCTAACTCGGATGATGCTGTTGCCTGCAATTGAACCAAGACACAATGAAGACTTTTTGATCCAGCTTTATCAAGTTTAGGGTTCAAATGTACACCGTGTATGCGGATTTCATTACAAAAAAACCTGGTGCGCCGAATAAATGTTCATTTCAATATTAACATTTCGTATGTAAAAAAATCGCCCAAAACCTGCAGCGGCAGTACATTTTGCTATTTTTTTTACTAATAAATCTCTACATTGAGTTTGCCTCGCATTTAATTCTAATTACATTATTGAGTATAAAACGTATTAAATACATCAAAAAGATCTAGTAACTTACAAACACTGAGTTTTTGAGATATGACTTTTGTCGCAAGTGTTGATTTCGATAGCTCATAAAATGAGGTAGCTTATATAGACACTGAACACCTGGAGACAAATGTAAGGTACGAAAATGCTATTGATGGAATCCACTCGTTTCAAAATTGCCTTGTGGAGCAAGTTTCTAGAAAAGAATAATGCTAATGCTTATAGAATTTATGATAATTTAATATCTCTTAAGTTCACTGAACCCTCTTGCTTGAGTATAGTGTCAATCGAAACAGAAACACTCCAATAATTTTATACAAACACAATATCATATTTTATTATTATTTTATAGAAAATCCGAATCCTTTATCTATTTTTTAATTCATAAATACAGATCGTATGTATATTAACTTTACATAAACGATTCTCAGTTTTATCCTGGCTTTCGCCACACTAGCTAGTATAGACAAAAGTTATATCTCAAAACTATCACATGTAATTAATTATAGTGCGTTATCAATGCCCAGGGACATCGCCATCTCAAGGATGTTTTCCATTCAATTTATCTAGGAAAATTACCTTCTACTTCAAAAATAATCGAAGCATTTTTGACATCTTTCCCAACTAATATTTGGCGATAAGCATCAATTTAGCAAATGCAACTGAGACCAGAGAACTTCATATTATGTAAACGATAAATATTTTAGTGTATAATATACGTCATAAACAAAGCAGCTTTTTAAAATTAATATGACGTTGATAAACTAATCTCGAATTAGTAAAGTCGTAGAGAACTTGTAACTATTATATAAATGCAAATAATCGGACACACACGCGCAGATACAATATATTAAACCGAGGAAAACACCCTCAATGTTGTATGATACAGTGTCACATGTAACCTAACCTTATCGCTAAGTTTTCGCATACAAAAATCTCTACACTTGGTGCATCATCAACTGTCAATGTGTAAAATAAAAAGTCCATACAAAAATAATGTTCCTGTGTAAAAGCTATTACTTAATACTTGCCTTTGTGGAGTGTTACCAAAGTTTTGGACGTCTCACTACAGAAGATATTACAGGAGCTACAACTGAACATCAAGGTTTAACTTAAAATTAATCGTTGAACGTGATTCGCATTTTAATTTATATATTGGTATCTACAAAATTAATATATTATAAACAAATAATATGTATAAAACAACAAATAAGCTGCCATTGTTATTTTTACATGTGGATCGAATTGCGACATGCGCGCAACATGCCCGGGCGGCGTATAATTTATAATACATTGCGTACAACCCTTAATTCCTCTTAATTATAACAAATTCAAAGTCACGCATGACACCATGTGTTAATAGAATGATCGCCGACACTAAAATAGAGCGAATACGACTGACGTCATTAATTTAAAGCTTACACTAACAAAGGTCAAGATTTATATTGAAAACCTTGAAAAATTATTCATAATTTTTAAATATTAATAATATTTTATGGTGTATTTGTGACTGGTGCATAATCTTATTGTTTTATCGTCCTAAATTTAGTTCACCCAGACACATTGCGCGCACAAGGTTTACTACAAAAGTAAATTAAGCTGTAACATAGGGGCGAGTTGTTTGTGATGTCGGCGTATAATATTGACTAGCGATTGTCACCTCAGTGGAAATCAACCCGTTGAGATTCCATGCCCACCACACCAGTTTACCACTACAATGATTACCGTAAATCTAGAATAGTCGGCATCGCGCTACCTATTCAGAATTTAAGTGAGCAAGTTTCAATGGTCGGTGTTGTCTAGACCAATAAGTCGAACATACGCGACAATGGGTTAGCAGAAGCGCTATGCAGTTACTGGGAACAACCAATAACAAGCGACTTACCCGCACCACATAGATTTTTAGCTTGACTTGATAATATACATCCATAGTGTAAACTGATGCGGTATCAACCAAGTGTTACCTAATTCGTTGTCGTAAAGACTAAAACGTAGGAATATTGTTTATCATTGATATATTTGACTACGCGATTCCTCTAGTCAGACTTATACAGTTGGTGCGTCCGCGCGCTCGAGATCACTCCCGACAGACGCGCGAGGATTGTAGGAGCTGTTGCGAATGCCAGCTTGTGATTGAACAATTTATTAAGAGATAAGGAATGATTTTTTTTAATACTTATTGTTACTGGAAACGTCGAAGTTAATGATAAAATGCTGAATGTCACAATGCAGATTGTTTCAGCATTATTTATAATACAAGACATCAGGCCTCAGAGGTAATCTTACAAAAATGCAAGTGTCAATAAACCACAATACTGTCAATCGCAACGGAATCCTCTATACATTGAGCGCGTTAGAAAAACCTTACAAAATTCCCACTCACTTACAATAAGTTGCCTTCCTTACACATTCCACGATTTTCCCTGATCATGACTTACATTATATCTTACTTAGCCAAACATCACAACATATGCATCCGTGTATATTTAGTTAAACATCACATTGTCTGAAGCGTCCACTCAATATATTCGGGGTACTCCGAGACGCGATCATCGATTATAATATGCGTAAAACACTGTTTAACTAAAACTCATTATAAAAATTACACTATCGAACTTACCTAAATAATATGATATAAAATGTTATTAAACACTAATAGAGATAAAGAAGCCAATTTTTGGTTTTGTTATTGTTGTTTAATTAAGTTTAGGCGCTGCTTCAACGCCGTATTATACTAAAGTCGTTACAGTATAATGGATGTTCATAACGAACAGATTCCTCGGCCGGCGTTGTACTATTGAGTGATGTGAATCGATCGGAATCTGTTCGACTCGATAAATCGACTACTTTCGTGCAAAACCCTCACTAACGGTGGTCGGTTCCGATCGAGCGTGCGGAGCCTGGTTACAATACAAATTTCGTACAAAATTGACAATGCATATACGGAAGCTCTGAACTAGTTTAACGAGTAAATAGTGGACACTGGAGTACAAAACGGGAAACACTAACTATAGGGACACATCTGTACGGAACGGCTCGAAATAATACGGAAACAGATGGAGTAGGAAACGAATATATCACACTTGTCAGGCCACCCTATGTCCAAGTCTACCGTGCTCGGAGTTCCGTACTGTGTGCGAGTGTGTTCAGCAGGGCTGCGTGGCCTTGGGCAGCGGACGCACCAGGTACAGCTTCTCTCCCTGCTTGTTGGTGTAGATGGGCGCGCGCTGGTAGTGAGCCACCAGCTGCTCCAGCGTCGGGAACTTGCGCTGGCCGATGCAGAACAGGGAGCCCTCCACGTGCACGCGGAAGTGCTTGTTGCGACCCGGCGCCTTCAGCGACACCGAGTAGTCGCCCACCTGCCGGACATACGACTTTGGTCACTCACTGAACAACTATGGAGTAATGTCTGAAGGATGAATTATGTCGATCAGCCGTAGTATACATACGTTGGTCTCGGAATCTCGGATGAGGAAGTCCCCGTCGTGTCCGTGAGTGTTGAGCAGCGCGTCGCAATGCGTGCGGGTGATAGCGCCGTAGTACCACGCGCGACCCGCCAGGGACGGACCTGATGCCACTCCAGCCACTGGACGACCTCCTTCGCCACCATCACTGAAGAAAAAAACATTTAATTTATGAAATAAAGAGACCTCAAGAACCATTTTTAAAAACGGGCTAAAAACGATGTTAGTGAAATACCTATAGGGCGTGGTGAGATAGTCAGCGAGCTCCTGCAGGTAGTTCCTGGGCACCAGCCCCACATGTCCGCGCGAGTCCCGCGCGCGGTACCACTCGGGGTCGGAGGGAGGTCGCTCGATGATCTCCAGACGGTCTCCCTTCTCGAAGGACAGCTCCTGCTCGTTGTTGGACGTGAACGAGTACAGCGCCACCTGCGGGGAATACTGAGGACAATGCACCAATGCAACATCAGATGGAAATGAGCATACTAACTATATGGGCACGGATGAAATATTGGAGAAAATATTTACTAATTTTTGTATTCTTATATTATTATGTGCAATGGATAAACTGAAAAACTACCTAACTGATTATAAAACATCTTTTACATAAAGAAACCTACATTACTAACGAATAAAATAAGTTACAGTTAATTTCCAAACCGAATCTGTATGTGTAGCTAATCACTTATGTATTATTACCGTCGAGTTCTGACTGGTACAACAATGAAAAGTAGCTGGTTGGGTAAATGGACAGTTTTATTTTTAGATAGGTTTTCGCAAACATATATTATACATGGGATTAACCACATTTACTCAAAGACTTCGTAGGAGATGCGTAAGCATCCGTTCAACTTACCACACGCATATGCATCTCCTACAAATTCGTAGTTTGCTATGGACAAAAGCTGAACAGAGTTGAATAAGTGTGGTTAGTCCCTGATGACAAATTGAAAAATAATCGTAGCATTTACTGAATGAATTTAACTATGAACAAAGATATGAATACATAGAAAAGGAGTGCTAATGATGATAAAATGTATGTAGACTCACCACGATGTCGAGAACGTTTTCCGCCATAGCGTACGTATGCACGGGGTCCTCATTGTCGCCTTCTTCGCTGGTGTAGTTCGAAGGAAACCTGCACAGTACATATTCGTTAATAATGTGATTATAATAAAATAAGACACTAAAAAATAATCATCACTATTAGTTCGAAAATGAAAACGAAACTACAACATTAACTAAAACTAACTAGTACTAATACGAATAAATGTTAGTACGAAATGGCCATTGTAGACTATGCTATAATTTAATTAAGCTTCATTGGTTACAAATGCCTTCAGTGCTATTCGGAAGATAAATTGCTATACACTTTGTGAAGACAATCAATTATCCATAAAAAAGGAGTATTCTTTTTTAACGAATTCCTAAAAATGATGAAAATGTGCGAAACTGAGGACATTCATTTTGTTTAATGTGGTTAGTTACAAAGAGATTTAACAGGAAAACGTGAGGAAAGTTCTGAATAATAGCGTGAATGGCTTAATGGCAGTAGGGGGAAAACGAATAGTGGATTACTGAGATGACATCTAAATACAAATGTGGAAGAGTCTTCAATCCCTGTTGGGATAGTGTCAGAAGAATGAAAATGTGAAAGTTTGAACAGATGTACCTATTTAAAAACTCGGTATTTAAAAACGATTGGATCGATTTAGTTGAGGTAGTACGATCCTGTGTGTGTGTGTACAATTATCGCGCAGATAAGCAGCTCGCATTAACCAGACCACTACAAAATGTTCAGATACTACAGATGAAAGTTACAACTATACAGACCATAAAATAAACCAAAACTCACCACCCAGTATGCTGCTGATACTGTCCTCTCCACCAGCCATCATTACTCTTCTCCAAGATCAGGATCCTGGTGCCCTTGGTGAGGGAGAGCTCGTCAGGCTGCTGCGCCTGGTAGTTGTACTTGACGACGGCCGTGCCGAGCGCGTCGGCCGGCTCCACGCGCCGCGCGCCTGCCTCGCCACCGCCGCGCACCGGGGAGCTGTTTGAAGGAAGGGTCTTCGAACCGCCGCCCTTCTTCACCTTTTTCTTAATACTGGAATGGATTTCGAACGTGTCGTTATTTGAAAACATTGTTGGACGATACTTTCTTGGGTTTTTTAAGGATGTTTAGACAGGACAATATTTAGTCACGTTTTTGAGACATGGATGTCTGGTACACAGATACATTAGAAAACGGATTGTTTTTAAGTGAGTTCTTTTATAGAAATAGAATAGAAACTGGCTGTTCTCCGCGGTTTCCGGCTCCTTTTGGGCGTAGCGTGATGTTATATAGCCTTCCTCGATAAAGGGGCTATCCATAAGATGCTTTCAATTCGAACCAGTAGTTCCTGAGATTAGCGCGCACAACCAAACAAACACTTCTATTTTATAAGTATAGATATTTAGTCTAAGATTCTCGCATGTAAAACATTTCAAGTCGCGTTTTATTCATTTAAACCAATTTACAACAACCGCGCGCGCAAAATATGATCCTGGAAAGCAGTCCAGGTATTTTATCCGTGCACTGTGACAAAAGTCAGACAACAACAGTTATATTATTTTTGTTATTTCCACCAACAATGTTATATTATGTACTAGCTTTTGCCCGCGGCTTCGCTCGCGTAGAATTTGGTCTGCCTCATTAAGTTACGTGTCATTTTTTTTTAATACTTATATTTTTTTTATGTAACTTCACATCGTACATCCCAGATTTCTAACTTCAAAATTAGTTTCCATACAATCTTTAAACACCTATACCTAATATTTAGAGGGAATCTCTTTAGGGTGGAATTATCTGAATTTCTTTCTAAGTGCTCATTATTTTAGAGGGCCAAAGCCTGCCGGGGTCGCGGGACTTACGAAATACCGTGACCCCGGTACGTAAAGGGCTATTGAAGGACACCGTAGATTTTAGTCAGTCAACTCTGACAGTCCCTCCCGCCCTACCCTGGGTGGGAGGACTCATTTGATGATTTTACCACGATAAAAAAATAATAATAATAGAACTCTGCAAATTTCAAAATTCTACCAGTGGTTTCTTCATCAATCTTTACCTGTATGGTGTGTTTATAAAAAGTAGCCCTTTGTCCTTCCCCGGGCTTGAGATTATCCTATCCAGCACAAACGGATTACTAAACACTGACTAATAAACAGGTCGGACCAATGTTACTTGCATTTAATCACTACATAGTATAAAATAAAGTAGCTTTCTTTGTCCCTATGTATGCTTAAATTTTTAAAACTACGCTCGGCGATGAGGCGATTGCGAGCAATAGCGAATTGCTTGGATTGCATTGTTCGCCACGACGCCGTTTCGCGCTCCGCCCGTGCTGCCGCCGCCGTTAGGCGCTCCGTTCAAGTCAATCATATTATCATGTGTACATGAGGGATGTTATTACCAGTGCTACGGATTATATGTATTTGGCAAGAATTTAGGTTGAATACTTTAACTAAAAAGAGTAAAATAAAAAACTTTTTCGAAAAAAAAAATGTAACCGCCTTCAAAAAGAACCACAAAAAAGGGTAAAATAATCTACGAAATAACTTTGATTTCGGAAGTCGATGGATTTGTTATTTTTAATTTCATTGTTTTTTTTTTTTGCTACCATCCCTCATGTACACAATAAGCTAATAAAATTCCCTATCTCGAAAACTACTGAACCGATTTTGATGAAACTTGCAGTATTCCCTAAGTTGAACGATACCTAGCACAAAAAAAAAAGAATTATTTAAATCGGACGTGAAGTTCCGGAGATATGCGAACAATGAATCAGTCGATGCCTACTCCTTACTGTTAAGGAGTTGTACCTTCCATCATCAGCTCAGCTACATAAGATGATGATTACCTTACGCAAGTACTTAAATTACTTCATAAGATTTACGAAAAACGATGGGTGAGCTTATAAAATTTGAGGGTTGCCCTCGGTTTCTCCAAGATCCATTCATCAGATTCTGATTTGGTGACAATGGGACCGCACGGGAAGCACCAGCTTTCAAACAAAAAAAGAATCATGACAATCGGTTCACCCAGTCGGTCGTAACGCGGTAACAAACATAAAAAAAATCCTCCTCCTTTTTTTGAAGTCGGTTAAAAACTATCCTATGTCCTTTCTCAAGTTCCAAACAATGTCTGTACCAAATTTCACACAAATCGGTTCAGTAGTTTAGGCGTGAAGAAAAGACAGACAGACAGACAGACAGACAGACAGAGTTACTTTCGCATTTATAATATTATATATAATATATATATATTATAATTATATATTATATATATATTATATATATAGTTAGGAAGTTAGGATTAGGATAGTTAGGATTAGGAAATTAGGATTACGATATATGATTATATTATGATATATGATTGTTTTCTTACGACGTTTTCCCTCATTGTGTGACTAACGAAAATCATTATATTGTATTTCAGTAAAGATTTGCTGGGCCATGGAATTTAGCTTATTATGACTACATTACTTGAGTTCCACCATTGGAATATACATGTATAAACTCTCTTTTTCTTGGGCCACTACGATCCATACATACTGCTGTCGCCTTGTATTCGTTGGGTTCCTAAAGAACCTTACCAATAACGCTTTGATGATCATAAGATGTTTACAAATTGGATAATATGACCTCCTACATGGAGTAGGGTGGACTTATTCGTTTTCATAAAATCTTGGAGATATTCAGTTCAAGTCTATACTAATATTGTAAAGCTGAAATTTGTTTGGTTGATTGAACGCACTAATCTCAGGAAGTACTGATTCAAAGTGCAAGTTAAGGTGCATCCAGACTATTTAACAAAACATGTTATAAAACATAGAGACACCACATGTTTTAGTAAGATTCTTTGTCTTTCTCTATTGAAACATATTAAATAACCGTGATAACCATGTTTTATAACATGTTATTGGTGTGGACGCACCCTTAGATAGTGTATTTATTGTAGGCTGTGGGATATATAACACGCTACGACCAACAGCAGCAGAGCAGCGAGGGTTGAAGCCATTGAGAACAGTAAATTAATAATAATTCGTAAAATGTTACCCGCATCATTCACACCCACAAAAAATCAAAGCGAGGTGCCAGCAACAATTTCGCTGATATATTAAGGTACTTGGTAATTACACTAACTGATTACCCTATCCTTCAAATACAATAATTATCATTTTCCCTCGGCATTTCAACAATACGGAAAGAGAAACAGTTGATATCCGGTAACGTATGTTTGTGTGCATACTCCACTGAGCAGGAATTTTATTATAGTTTTTTGAGCATGTGCACATTGTAAAGAATAACACATGGTATGATGTTTGGGTATTGGGATGAAATTAAATTACAAGTGATACTAATCTATGGATTTAAAACTAAGTCATGTCTAACACTCAACTAAACACTCACATTTTCGGGTAGATACGGTTCGGCATTCGACGGTGAAATCAAATGCGGCTCGTAATTGTCTTTTCAAGAAAAATCTCTGCGGCTTAGCCCAAGTTTGTCAATTGGCACAAGCCAAATGCGTGTTTGGCAATAGCTCCGGGTCCGCTTTATAATTTAACACAGTGCCGATTTGAATGTACGGCTCACAGGCAATTGCTTGCTCTTGAGACCAATAGGACCGCAATGCGTTATAATTGTGCACTTTCAAAATATTCATAATCATCAGCTTTTGGAACGAGAACGACACTTTGAATGGTGCATCCTTGCGTCTGAGAATCCGGCACAATTTGAGCTAAACTCTTCAGACACAATTACTATCTGGTTCAAATAATCATCGCCAATTTATTTGCATTTAGAAAACAAACAGATTAAATGTTAACATACGTACTTAGTGCATTTTTGGTAAATGCACGCTTGATAACTTCAATGTCACCTTTGTAACACATAGATAAAACTGAAGATCGTGCTATGTTTGTTTTGGGCATATTATTAGAGATTACTTTAACTGATACGTATTGTAATACTTAGGAATCAGATCACTTTTTTAGGTCGCAACTATAGCGCAGTTTTCACATAAAGCCCCATATCGGTTCTGCCGGGGTCATGGGCTTATTTAGACAGTCTAAAGAGGCTACGGAGTCTTGAATGTGGCAAGTGAGTACGTAGTACTCGTGAGAAGCTTGCTTGTATAACGAAGGACATTACCAAAATGGCTGAAGCAAAAGCAGTAAGCAAGCATCGTAGCTAAAAAAAAGCGCGAGAAAACATTACTCCGATTTTTTCAAAAATTGGATATCTGAAGTCCCTGGAGAGCGTGAACGTGAAAGATTAACATACCAAGGCTCTCAACAACCACTCTAGAAAGTCAATGGCATCATCATCACTATAACAAATAATTTCAAATGTTACGACTGTCAGGAGGCATCACAGATATTACCGATTTGTTATTGTAGCTACGCCATTGATACGTTTAATTGAATTGCCAATTGATTTGAAGACATAAAGAAGTGCGTTATTGGCTGGTTTAACACAGGCCGTGATAATAGTAAACAAAGGGCAAACATGCCATTTGTGCTACTGACTAAGAATATAAAGCCAGAGATTATTAGTTCTATGGGCTGAAGACTGCTAGTCGCGCCAAAACCGATGGGGAAGAAAAGTTCTCGAGGGACCGACCACGAACCGGGATACGCAGCGCAGGCAGGCATCCCACCCACTAGGTGGACCGACGACCGGTGGATGCGATTTTCGTTCGGCGTGGTGGGTTGTGGTCTTAGGGGGAAGCCTTTGTTCAGCAGTGGCCGTCTTCCAGCTGATGATGATGATCGTTTCCCTAGTTTTGCAGCCTATTAGAAACACCGCATTATCTAACTAACTATTCGAAAAAATGAAAACAAATAAAAGTTTCTCTTGCTGTCTTTAACGTCGAAACAATCCTTAAACTGATTGCCTTTCTAGTGACAACTGCACCTACACACAATCCCTACTAATATTATAAATGCGAAAGTATTTATTTGTCGTGTCAAACCGGCTGAACAGAGTTTTGGTAAATTTTTTTACAGAGAGAGATAGTACAGTCTGCTACATTAAAAGGGGTGTTTTCTCTGTATTAGGGGCAGAGGCCGTAAGCACGGTTACAATAGGACAGCTTATGCGCACGGTCAAACCCGCCGGCATGGTTTGTAAGAACCACAATACAACCAATATATTTTGGATTATCGTAGTTGTTGCCTAGTGTCTTGTTGAATCATATCATAGTAAACAAAGTTATCTTCGTTTTCCAGACACTGTTTACATATTGCAGATATATATTAGGTCCTAAAAGCGATAAGATCTATATTGTCACCGATTTTATTGCTCAATCGTAATAAAAGTGATTGGTTCGCGCGGTTTCCTTCCATAGCAGTTAGTATATTGGAAGCTAACCCTAACATACTGGGGAAAAGGGTTAAACAAAATCTGTTTAGCCCTTTCTCTCTCTCTACCTCGCCGTCATCTGGAGGCGGTGAGTTCCTTGTATAGCTGTTTAGTGCTTACTATCTTGGATTGGATTCTACTGAATCGACGTATCACAGGAAAGGCCATAGTATTAATTGGAATTTTTGTGTGACACATATTTCCACATTTTTGTGACGCAAGTAGGTATGTCGTTTTTTATGTATACTGGTTGGGTGGTATCTGAGTAATCAGTATTAAATTTTTGGTCTGATTTCAATATTGCTAGTATCGTCACCCAAATCTTCTGTTTATTCTAACCAGCCAATAATGATACAGCAGGATGGGCAGATTTAATAAGATTTTTAAAAGCTCTTAAAATCCTTTTGTATAGATTCCATCTAATTTACGCAAACCTCCGTCTTACAAAAATAATACCTGGATCTCATTGGAGGATCAGGGAACTGTATCGAAGTTCCTAGGTTGATTATGGCATTTATGGTAGTCCCATAAATATATGCACCCTCACCTGTCAAACAAGGAAGGTTTCTCCTTTTTAACATAGTTGCTGGGCACGTATCCGGACTGACTGCGCGCGTTCTGCACCCGCCACCAGTGCTTGGAGTCATCGAGCAGCAGGTACCGCTCATTCTTGCGCAGGTCCAACTCCTGCGCACCCTGCGCCGCGTAGTCGTACTTCGCAACTACGTAGCAGACGTCGTCCTGAAAAGAAGCACAAGGAATTGAACAAATTAATAATCATCTGTTTTTTTTTAATTTCACGGCCAGGTGAGTGGAAACGCTCGGTTGGGATGCCATAGAAGAACCATACCGTATTGGTGATGTTCTTCTAGCCTACCCTATGAAAAAGACGTGACCTTACGACCGTATCACTATAGTTCCATGTAACAGAAGGGTGGTAAGCGTTCGTGTTGTATAAAGCGTTGAGGGTATTATATCAAGAGAATAGGTCACCTCTTTTGTTGCGTAAATAAAATCAATATCCAATAGGTACGCGACTAGTGATTGTAAAAGCAGTACAATGGAAGGCATTGCTAAGCACGTTTTCATTAAATTCGGGGATGCATTGAAAGATGTGTGTGAGTTGTAGCGATATTTGAGGCCGAAAGTTTTGGGTCTCCTGATTGGAATCTTTCTACGAAATCAAAGAGTCAACCTAACCGAGATGAGCCGAAATAGCAATCGTTTACTGTACTCACCCATTGTGGTAAGTAAACAGGTCTGTCTAAGTAGAATATTGCATTTTACGAATTTTATCGCAAATTATTATAAAATCCCGATAAAGTGATATACCCTCGTCTTTTCAGAAATGTTTGGGTTGACGTGACACCATGATGTGTTCCTAAATAATGCTACAAGCTGGACAATCTTGTGGATGACAACACGTTTGCTAGGAGTTAATGAGGGAAAAGCCCCATCTGTTAATAATAAACTGCTGATTTTATTTTGTGGGCGTATTTGTAAAACACAACCCATAGCTGATTATCTCATAGTTACTGTGGAATGTAGCATACAATGACGTCAGAGAACGAAACTGAGGTCATGAAGACCACATTTCAGGCCAGGTCACTGAAAATACCTATATCAAGATTCGAAACTTGGGTTATGTGACTCCTAAGCTATGAAAAAATAACAATGCCATGGGATTGTGTGACTAATTCATAGTTGCAAGGTTAATACAGACAGTGAATTGCATTGGCCCAGTATGTGAGCACTGAGCTTATTAGGAGTTTCTGCCTGTTGGTGTGATTCGGTACAGGTCTTAATTTACTGCACCACTATGCTCAATTGAGCCAAAAGAAGCCTTATTGAGTAATTTTTAGGTAGTTATTTTTCCTTTTAACATTCAAGGAATTCTAGTAGTCTATGAAAAATGTAATATAGATAGATAGATAAAAGATGGATAATATATTGATGTAGTCATAATAAATGGAGTATTTAAACAGCAAACTTGAGCAAACCACATTCCAGGATTACAACACTTTGTGCTAGGACTACTACAATGATTAATACTTTATTCAAGATGACTCCTGAATACCTAATATGCTACTAGAAAGGATATTTTTCCTGTTTATTATGTTTTAATTATGAGTAGTAATGGCAAACCAATTGTAGTTTGGCTTAGGTAACTGTGAATTTCAAATTTTTCCAATTTTACTATTGTCCTGCAAATTAAGAACTCAAACAAGACACAATCACACACATCAGGTAGCTGTAAAGTCAATTAACATTCACATCACAATTCCTTCAGTCTTACTCAAATTTTATGTTTGTGTTGTGATTATTGTAATCAAATCATTTGACATTATAACTGATGCTGGAAAGCATTAATCAATGAAATTGAATAAGCTCATGTAGAAAAGACTTGTTAGAAATAAACTTGAAACTTTTAAGACTAACTTTTGTTAGCATTAAGTACCTATTATAAGAGAGAAACAGTACATTCAAAATTGTTGAATTGTTATCTGTCATTTAGTATGCCATGCAGGTGTTCACTCATTCAATATTTATATTGAAACAGGATAACTACTAGTAGGGAAACTAAAAACTATAATTCAATATCATTCATAAAACGCATATGATAATAATTTAATTTACAAATGGAATAAAAGTATTAAGTGAATGGATATGGCTATACGATTTGAGGAAAATCAATATTATGATGCCGAGGTTGTGTTCAAGGTGATAAAGTAGCCTGAGGGTGAATACAGAGATGACTTCTTATTTTCTTTTCAACTGAGATGTGTGAAATAAGACATGTAGAACAGGATAAGATCAGGAAGATGATGATGAGTTATAATAATTACAATTATGATGGGTCTCTTCACTCTAGCCTAGATCAGAGGTGGCAGATACAATGTCGCCGACTATCACAAAATTTAGTAAATAATTTTGTTTATTACCATTAAATAACCTCTGGTTGTTAGAAGACCACTCTGAGTAATATTAAATTTCATTAAAGCAATAAATAACTTATTACTCATTTCCTAACGGGTCTTCTGAAAGATTGTTGTTTTTGTTTATGCTTGAGTCAGCATTAAAACTATGATGGGTAACATTAAACTTTGTATTTATAGTTTAGTGGTATCAAATCTGGTAAAAAGTTAACTTCAGGAGCTCATTGCAGTATTTTTTTTTACTTTGTTTATGGCTTATACTTTGTCCTAAAACTGGACAAAATCCTTCCAAACCTTTTTGAGTGATAGTGCCGTCTAATAATGAAAGGTAAAATGCGTTGCACTGCCAGTAACCGAGAGCAGGTAAAAGATAAATGGTTTAATCCTAATTCTATGCTGAAGAAATGTGTGAAACGTTATCTATATAGAGACTAGTCTGAGGCCCATATTACAGAACGCACATCAAAACTCAAGTATTTCTCAAACTAGTTTCAACCAATCAAAAGCCTTGAATCTAGTTTTTAGTAATGCTTGAGTATTGAGTGACGTTCTGTAATATGGGCCTAAGTATTGAGGAAGACTCCACAAGGTCTTCAAAGATTTAAGCTATAAAGGTAACATTAACATACCCATATCATCCCAAGAATGCATTCTTATTCATCATGTCATATTGTTGTAGTCAGATAGATAACTTTATTATCATATTTCATTTATGTAATATTATTTCTCTATTCAAATGTTTTTAGATTTACATTTTAGCAATCTTTCTCTTTTCTATAATCACATGCAAGTGAATTGTAATAGTGTATTCACGCTGATGATTATCTAAACATGGATTAATAAAATAGTGAAAGTGTTAGAAGCATGAATAATAATGCATAGTAGACACACAATAAGCAAAAACATAGTAAAAAATATACTTTAATTCATCAAATGCCACAATTAATTTTGTAACAACTGCTTCTTTAATACAGGTGTTCAGGGCCAATCAGAATCATATTGCATTTGATCAGATTTATAAATAGCAACCCTAAAACAATTTTATAGGAAACTAGTCAGAAGAACTGTCCCTGTGGAACACAACTAAAAGTTTTTATTGCATAGATCATTTTTTGTACAGAGCACCCAACAGGATGTGCCAAATTAAGCTAGTTAAGCAAGCTGATGACTACGTGCGGCAGTGGGTGTAAAGTGAAGGTATACCTGTGCGTTTTTCCCGTGCCTCGTGTTGGCCATAGCGTGCGGCGCCGGCAGCGGCTTGTTCGCCCACACCGAGTCTGCGGCGCGCGCCGACCGCGTCTCCAGCATGACACCCCCAGCTACGGCTCCGCTCGGTCAGCGCAGTCCCTCACTGATACATCGCGACCAGCCCTCGGACCACTGCACTGCACCACATACACTGCACTCACGTAATAACACCACACCACACCGATCGATTCACGATGCACCACCACTACAAAACCTAATGATTGTTTATTGTAGGACGTGCGAAAATCTGATCGAAAGCCAAAGAGACACCAAAAGAGCTTCGTACTAATCAACCCCTCTGATCTTCCAAATATTTATTATTCAGCAAGAATAAGTTATATGGAAGTGTCCTATTTATTTTGAAATATTCTTGGTAGGATTTTCACTCAATAAAACATAAATTAACGATTAATTTAGTGGAAAAGTCTCACTTGTCGGTGGGGCAAACGACGAATCAATAGACAAACTTATTTTTTTAGAAAACTAGTCAAATCATAGACTATGAAATGTAGACAAGATTCAGATCAAAGGGTTTGCCAAGCATAGCATCCCCAAGTTAGTCGATTTCTATTTAAAAATCATTTCATTGAACACCTCTAGTATTTTTTTTATTATCTGTCTTGGAATGCTAATAGCTTGGATGTCTGCTGGCAACACCAATCGTCTGTGACGTTTTGCTACGTACCTATGGTGTGTTTTTGCTGAAATATTTTTAATGGGTCAAAATCATTGATTTAGTCCCATAAAAAACCACAATGTCGGATTCAGAAGCCAGCAATTACTCAGGGAGTGGATCTGAGGCGGGTAGCGTAGCGTCCCGTCGTTCGCGGCGGAGCGCTGCGAGTGCCCGATCAGTAAGGTCCCGCTCGGGCTCCCGGTCACGATCCGGCAGCCGGAGCATCTCACGGACACCCTCGAGGTCTCGCTCCAGATCCAAATCACGCTCACGGTCTCGTTCCAGGTTGGTTCTACTTCACAAACTCAAATAAAATTGAACGACATCGTCGGTGTTTGAAAACTGTTAACTCAAATTGAAAACAGTTATTACAAGGGTCATTGCTTGAATAACACTGCAGATAGTTTTCAAAGCTATTGTGTAATGCACAAGGTTTTCTGGATTGATTTTTAATACCAACATTACCATCAAATGGCTCGAGTTAATTATCAGTAGCAATACTCCATTACACTCATGCTTTCACTGTTCAATAATGTATGATCTCACATTCCTCTATAACACACGGGGTATACAAAAAGGTTATGAGGCATATATCAATAGTAAACTTTAATTGAAAGAGACTTCTTTTGGTTCAGTTCCCAACACTCTCCTAAAGGTTTGAACTGGAACTGCCATCTCAATGCAGGTTTCTGACATACTTCTGAAAATTATTCCCATAAAAGAATTCCTGGAATGAAATGTATTTTCATTTTTCTAGGAGTCGTTCCGGCTCTGGCTCCCCTGCCAGTCGCAACAGAGATGATGAAGCCAAAGAGGCTTCCGGTGATGAAGAAGTTGAGGTATGGTTACTCTAAATTATCTTTAAGAAAACCAGTTTCTATTTAAATTCAGTAGTCCTCTTGTATACTATTCAAAAAGGACTAAAAACAGTCTATTTTAACCCTTAACCACCTGACCCCTATATCAGTAACGTAACCACCTGCGCGCGGTCACAGTGACCGCATCGGATACACATAAGTTATCTCAGGATATTAAGGTTTTATTATAAGAATAAATTAATAATATTCTTTAATATATATTAAATTATTTATTTAAGTGAAAAAAGAAACAATAATAAAACATGTTCTTCTCATAAATGTGAACAATTAAATTGCTGGCACATTTTAACCAAAAATATAACTATGGTTACATAATGAGATGTATCAAAATAGGGATAAAATATGATATCAAATTTGAACTTTTTTTAAAGAATCTAATAACATTTGAATGGGATAAAAAAATAAAGTTTAAAAAAGAATCAAAACTTCGATAAAATTGCAGAGGGTAAAGTCTGACAATTTTTCACGACAATTTTTGCACATTTTGAAAGAACATTCCACACAGATTGGTTTATTACAGATAAAAGATACATGAAATGTTTTTCATTTCTTCTTGGGAACACAAGTTATACACGTATTACGTGTTTCAAGAGTCCAGAAACAGTAGGCAATTCGCCTCGTCTAGAAGACGACACTTGTAGACAGTCATCAGATTCATAGTCTTCTAAAATTTCAGAAACTTCCAAATTCTCAGGTTCTACATCACTGCAACTCTCATCAACCACATCTCTAATCATTTCACAACATTTTCGTTGTTTACATTCATTTTTACGCTAAAACAATAAACATGAATGTAATACACAACAATCACATAACTACCTGACCGCGGTCACCATGACCGCTAGCAAAATATTTTTACTCACCGAAGCCAAACTCGCGCACGTAGATCCTTGGCTAGCGCGCACGCGACGCTAAAGCACCAACAGAAAAGGTACACAGACGCACACTAACATGGGATAACGGATTTCGACGAAATTCAAATTCAAAAAATTGTTGCGGTCACCATGACCGCTGGCAGGTGGTTAAGGGTTAATAATATAATTATTTATTCAAATTAAAAGTATTGTCAGTTGAGTGAAAACTATAGAACTCAATGTTTAACAATAATCAATTGTAACATACCTTTAAAGGCCTAAGTGTCGAAAATGCTACTCTAATATTATTTGTGTGTGTTGTAGTTAATGTTCCAATATAAATCTGTGTCATACTTACTTCTTGATTAAATTTTATGAATAAATCCTGCAGGACGAACAAGAGCCTGAAGGTGAGGACCTTGTAGACTCTGAGGAATATGAAGAAGATGAAGAAGAAGAAAGACTGAGGAAGAAACGTAAGAAGGACAGCCGCTATGGAGGATTCATTATTGATGAGGCCGAGGTAAGAATGTTTTTGAAAACATATTAACATTAATTTTTATTCACATTAATAGAGTGCATTCCAGAATGTAACATTTCCCAGTTAAAATCCCTTTTTCTAATTACAGGTGGACGATGAGGTTGACGAAGATGATGAATGGGAAGAAGGAGCACAAGAGATGGGCATTGTTGGCAATGAAGTGGATGAAATTGGACCCACTGCCCGTGAGATTGAAGGCAGGCGCCGAGGAACCAATCTGTGGGACTCACAAAAAGAGGAGGAAATTGAAGAGTACCTCAGAAACAAGTATGCTGATGAGTCAGCAGCACTCAGACACTTTGGTGAAGGTGGTGAGGAAATGTCTGATGAAATCACACAACAGACCCTTCTGCCAGGCATCAAAGACCCTAATCTATGGATGGTCAAGTGCAGGATAGGTGAAGAGAAAGCCACAGTTCTGCTCCTGATGAGGAAGTTCATTACCTACCAGTTTTCTGAAGAACCATTCCAGATCAAGTCAGTTGTTGCCCCAGAAGGTGTGAAAGGCTACATCTACATTGAAGCCTACAAACAGACTCATGTCAAGAATATTATAAATAATGTTGGAACATTGAGGATGGGTATCTGGAAGCAAGACATGGTACCAATTAAGGAAATGACTGATGTGTTGAGAGTGGTTAAGGAACAATCCGGTTTAAAGCCAAAGCAGTGGGTCAGGCTAAAGAGAGGCTTGTACAAAGATGATATTGCACAAGTGGACTATGTAGATCTGGCTCAGAATCAAGTGCACTTGAAGCTTTTACCTAGAATAGACTATACAAGGCTCAGAGGAGCTCTAAGAACTGTACAGAGTGAAAGTGAGGCCGCCAAAAGGAAAAAGAAGAGGCGCCCGGCCGCGAAACCATTCGACCCCGAAGCCATCAGAGCTATTGGTGGGGAAGTCACATCTGATGGTGACTTCTTAATATTTGAAGGCAACAGATACTCCCGAAAGGGATTCTTATACAAAAATTTCACAATGTCGGCCATATTGGCTGAAGGTGTGAAGCCTACCCTGACTGAATTAGAAAGATTTGAGGAGCAGCCTGAAGGCATTGATATAGAATTAGCAGCACCTGCCAAAGATGACCCAACTAGCTTACATTCATTCTCAATGGGTGACAATGTGGAAGTATGTTCTGGTGACTTGGCCAACTTGCAAGCTAGGATTATTGCTATAGATGGGTCAATGATAACTGTCATGCCAAAGCACGACGCATTGAAAGATCCTCTAGTGTTCAAGCCTAATGAATTGCGGAAGTATTTCAAGCAAGGTGACCACGTTAAGGTGTTAGCAGGGCGATACGAAGGTGACACGGGTCTGATCGTGCGTGTGGAGCCGCACAGAGTCGTGCTCGTGTCGGATCTCACAATGCACGAGCTCGAGGTCCTGCCGCGAGATTTACAACTGTGCTCAGACATGGCCACTGGTGTAGACTCCCTCGGGCAGTTCCAGTGGGGTGACATGGTCCAACTCGACCCACAAACTGTTGGAGTCATTGTCAGACTCGAAAAAGAAAACTTTCATGTTCTAGGCATGCAGGGTAAAGTCATTGAATGCAAGCCTCAAGCTTTACAGAAAAGACGTGAGAACAGATTTACTATGGCGCTCGATTCTGAGCAGAATACGATTCAGAAGCGTGACATAGTGAAGGTAATCGACGGTCCCCATGCTGGAAGAAACGGAGAAATCAAGCATTTGTATAGAAACTTCGCGTTCTTACAGTCGCGCATGTACCTTGACAACGGTGGTATATTCGTGTGTAAAACGCGGCACTTGCAATTAGCTGGTGGTAATAAGAATAATAACGCTTCAGCCGGGTTGTCGCTCGGTTTCATGTCGCCGAGGATACAGTCGCCGATGCATCCGTCAGGAAGGGGCGGTATGACACCTCGCGGGCGAGGAGGACGAGGTGGCAGAGGTGGTGGTGTTACTAGAGATAGGGAGCTAATAGGACAGACTATCAAGATCACAGGAGGCCCATATAAGGGTAATGTCGGTATCGTAAAAGATGCTACGGGTAGCACAGCTCGCGTGGAGCTTCACTCTGCGTGTCAGACGATCTCAGTGGACCGCTCACATATCGCAGGCGCCGGCAACACGGCGCGGGACGGCGCCAGCTCCTTCTACACGCGCACACCGGGCCGCACGCCCACACTGGGCGCACAGACACCCACCTACCGCGACACCGGCATCAAGACACCCATGCACGGCTCCGCCACGCCGATATACGACGTCGGAGGGAGGACACCGCACTACGGTTCAGCCACACCATCGCACGAAGGAGGACGTACACCCGCACACGGCGCGTGGGACCCAACAGCTGCCAACACACCGGCTCGGGCGCCAGACTTCGAGTACGGCTCTCTGGACGACGGCAACGACGCGTACGCGGCGGGGCCGTTCACGCCGCAGACGCCGGGCACTATGTACGGCTCGGACCACACGTACTCGCCGTACCGTCCGTCGCCGTCCCCGGCCGGGTACACGGCCGGCTACCCCGCCACGCCGTCCCCGGGCGGGTACTCGCCGCGCTCGCCCTACGCCGCCGCAGACACCGCGGCGCCTGACTGGCACACCACGGAAGTTGAGGTAAATATAAAATTTACTTTAAATCTTTTTCTAGACACCCAGAAGACCTCCACACGAGGTCGTAAACTGAATCATTACAAACAATGAATGTTTCCAGGTCCGCGTCCGCGCGCCTCACGACGACGACGCGCTAGCGGGCCAGACGGGCGTCGTGCGCGGTCTGTCGGCCGGCATGTGCGCGCTGTACCTGCCGCTGGAGGACCGCGTGGTCAACGTGCTGGCTGACCTGCTGGAGCCTGTCGTGCCGCAGTCCGGGGACCGTGTCAAGGTACGATACTGGAAAATGTGGCCCTGAGATCGCCTACATCTCTGGACAGACCAATTTATTGATACGCCAGGAATATTCGGAAACTACAGCTGGCTCATGAAATATTTTGACAAAATGATGAATGGTAGCTTACAAATGGTCAATTTATTTACAAAACTGGATATGATGATTCATAATTATTATTTTTTAAACTTTGCCCCACACTAAGAATATTTCTCCTGGGTCGTGGGTGCGTTTACAAACATATAAACTCACATACACAAATGCCCAGACCCAAAGCAATTACTTGTAGATCATACAAACATCAACTCCGTGCGGGAATCGAACCCGCGACACGCAGCGCAGCAGTTCAATCGCTCAGCCACTGCTCTAACCGTACCGAATTTGTTTTGCCAAATAACAAAAAAGACTAGTGGGTGCAAAGTGTTTGAAACTTCCATCTTTAGCATTTAAATTCATGTTGGCCGAAGACATTACACGCTACTTACAGTATTTGTTTGTATCATCCCAGTTCTGTGTAAAAGCTAGCCTTAACTAGTGTGCAATGTTGTAATTTAAAAAATTGCTTATTTTACAGGTAATCGCCGGCGAGGACCGCGAGGCCGTCGGTCAGCTGATCTCAATAGAGAACCAAGAAGGAGTCGTGAAGTTCGGCACGGATGACATCAAGATCATGCAGCTCCGACACCTCTGCAAGATGAGCACCGCGTAAAATTGACTATTACAACTTTAGCTAAACTAGGTTTACTTTAGGGGATACAATTTCTTTTATTTCATTGTGACTGTAATCCGTTATAATAGTCTCCAAGGGTGTAAACACATTTAAAGTGACGATTCCTTTCATTTTGACACAAATCCATTACTTCAACTTAAACACTTTCCAAATAGCTTTTTTCAAGTGGCTCCACATTATTTAATGCCAATATCGCATAGGTACCTTCTCAACAATTAATTGTTGAGTAGTTTGTTTTACTTCTACCACGACATTTTTTATTTCTTATTTAAGTGTTAATATTGAGAGTTCAAAAGTAGTGGACTCAACTCTGGGAACCGGACGGATAGATGAAATATCTATCAACGCCATTGTCCGCAATTCGGCTCAGCTACCATCTGATCAGCCTTACCCTAAATCAATGTCTTTGAACTGAGAAAATGAAAGTGATTGTCATTTAGAATGCGAAACGCAATTAGGATGCTAAACTAAATAATTTTACAATTTCTCGTTTTACACTAACGCTAGACAGCACCAAATGTGAGACTAAATAATAGGTGTTTAAAATTCATGTTTTTTTTTTTGTCATTTATTTAAGTGGCTTTCACCAACATTAAAATGATAGTGAAAGCGTGCTGTAATAATTATTAGTATTGACATACGACACGACTGACATCTGTATTTAGGGTTACAAAATACACTTGAGAGCAATAAAATCGCACACGTTGAGTTTTTGTTGTTAAAGCAGTTTTTTTCATAAATGTGAATACATATTAAAATAAAACTTACACGATTTGAATGTTTACTTCAGTACCTTTCTAATGATATCAAATACAGTGTAAAAAAAGTACCCATAGGGAGTTTTAGGGCACAAAACCCAACATACGGATAAAATTACCCAATTTAGCTTAACAAAGAATAAAAATAAAACTCAAAATGCTTGATCAAATTGTTTTTTAATAAGGTGTATTCCCTCCCCTAGCCTTGATTACAGCTCTTAATCGGTTTTTCATGGACCGTATTAATTTCACCATGAAATCTTGTGGTATGGCGTTCCACTCCTCTTCAATGGCAAGTTGAAGCTCTTGGAGGCGCGTAGGAGCAGGGCTTCTTGCTCGAACTCTTCTTTTTAGCTCATCCCAGACATGCTCAATCGGATTGAGATCAGGACTACGAGCTGGCCACTCCATCGCGGTGATTCCAACATCTTCCATGTAGTCGCAAACTGTTCTAGCGACATGCGGTCTGGCGTTGTCGTGCATTAAGAGAAAATCTTCTCCCATAAGCCACGCAAGCGGCCTCACATGTTCTTCGAGCACTTCTTCGACGTATCGTGCAGCCGTCAAACTTCTCGATCTCGGGCCGGTATTCGCCGTAGTGATGAATACAATGTCAGTTTTAGTGTCCAACATTATGCCACCCCAAAACATACACGATCCACCTCCAAAAGCCACACGTTCGCTTATGCAGCATTGTGAAAATCGCTCTGATGACCTTCTGTAGACCCTAGAGCGTCCATCATGACCATGTAAAGTCATTCTGCACTCATCAGAGAACATAACAGCCCGCCATTGGTCATACGTCCAATTTAAATGTTCCCTAGCAAATTGTAGCCGGGCTTGTCGGTGAGCTGTGGTCAATTTGGGACCATTTGCTGGGCGATGTGAAGTCATTCCTGCTTCACCTAGTCTTCTTCGAACTGTCCACCGACTTATACTGACATTGCGAACTTCTCGAAGCTGTTGTCCCAGTTGAACCGCGTTCAGTTGCCGATTTCTCAAAGACCTTGTCACAAGAAAGCGGTCATCACGCTCTGATGTTGTGCGTCGCCGGCCAGATCCTGGTCGCCGAATGTAGCCACCGGTCTCTTGGAACCTCTGGTATACACGACGAACAGAGTAGCGGCTCAAATTTAGCCGTCGAGCAACTTCACTTTGGTTATGGCCTGCTTCGAGCAAGGCAATAACTTGAGCGGCTTCTGCGGGCGTGGTATCCATATTTTTTCAGTAAATCCGTATGCTTCCAGTAGAGATGTTATCACGTTGACCGTCGGTATGCAACTGATTAAAAATTCCAATAAACTGACCTTTTTATACCTGCGGCTAAGGGTGCAAGTAGTGACAACGCAAACGCGTGAATTTGGGGAATTCGGTGTACGGTCGGTTTTTGTAAGTTACGTGAAGGTCAATGATTTTAATTTTATGTTTTTGTAAAGCTAAGCTTGTATGCTTTAATTTTGTCTAATGATTTTTACTCAATACCTTTCGATTTTAGAAAACAATCAGTAATAAACCAAATTACAAGGGGTGTGCGATTTTATTGCTCTCAAGTGTATTTCGATCGACTATTATTTTTTCAAAAATTAACTCAAGTCAGTAAATAATTTCCGACCGTTTTTAGTAACTGCTTCTTAAACTTAAATCTCTATTTAAATGTATGAGAATATAATGTTATTTACAGAAGTATAAATAAAGGTGTGCGTCAGGATTGCTCCGCCAAGTTATCAAATCAGAAAATGGTTTCAGCCAAAAATTTGTCGATATTTGTCAAAATCGAAAGAAACAAACCCCGTATTTGTCAAAGCAGAAATAAAGAAGTTATAAGCGTTTTAAGTTGGCCGCGCAATCCTGACGTCAAGGACTGCGCGGCCACGGAGATCTCAGCAACTACTTGGGATAGAGAAATAATTCCTTTTGTCAACTCAAGTCTGTATTTGTCAAGATTTGTCGAAAAATGAATCAAAGCTCTATATCAATATTATAATTAAATATTCGCCTTGAAAGTCATGGCCGCGCAGTCCTTGATTTGCTATTTTGTTTTTAGTATTTTTTTTATTAAAATTGAAGACTTCATATAGTATAGGAGTTAAAAGGAGAAAGGTCTTAATTTGTCGAAACTGACAAAAGCTTTAAAATACGACTAAAGTGTAATTAAACAGACGAAATCAATTTAAAACACAAAACTCGTGGCCGCGCAGTCCTGACGTTACTTTAAACCATGATATCTCAATAACTATAGTAGCTAGGATTTTGCTGTAGACGTCCATATAATCCTTATATTAACCCCATTAAAATGACATATCCTTTTACCCTCAACACTGTTTGGGACGCGAGTAATCTCAAGAATTATGTTACCCCATACAATGTTCTAGTAGAGTGACCATAATTTCAAGACCATAAGTTCAAGACAATACAGTCTAAGCGCATTTCTGTTCTGGTTTCTATTGTTAACTGATAAAAAACTTTTTTAATATTTAGATATTCTTATACATTATAAACAAAATGTACAGAATTATATTAATAGAATCTTGCAAGTTACTGCTCGTGGAAATGTTAATTATATCTAAAATAACGTTATAAATAGATATACACTATTTTAACAATTACTTACAGTAGAAGCACTAAAAAAAAATATCATTTAAGACGTGCTCAAGAATAAATGCAGCGTTACATTCACAATTATAATGATATATTTTAAAATATATCGAAGCAATTCTTATTCTTAATCTGTTTGATTCTTCACTGTTAATATAACGCTGTTATATCGTTATTTCTGTGATTATTGTCAAATAAATTGAGTATACATAAATACTCTTTATTCCCAGGGTCAGTAAAAAAAAACACTGAATCAAATGCACGAGTAAATTTAATATTTTTTACAGATAAATCAGTAAAATTACTATTTTAACATTATTCTAAGTTGGTCTCTTCGGCCGCACTACAGGAGCATCGACGCGAGTTTGCCTATTGCGCTCTCTTTCTAATATTGCTTTTCATTCGCACAACTGCTGGTCAGCGGACCACCGCGCTCGCGTCGAATCGTCACGATACCAGTATTATATCTCAACGGACTGTTACTGCTGTACGTTGTGGATCCGACAGTGATATTCCGATAAAAAGGATATAACAGCGTTTTTACAAATCCTCTGTAACTCTGATAATAACAGTGAAGAAGCAAACAAATTAAGAATAAGAATTGCTTCGATACATTTCAAAAACAATCATTATGATTGTGAATGTAACGCTGCATTTATTTATGAGCACGTCTTAAATGATATTATTTTTAGTGCTTCTTCTGTAAGTAACTGTTCAAATAGTGCATGCATAAATTCTACCCCACCAAGAAGAAAACATGTGTTTATACCGTTAAATTTAGATATAATTAATATTTTCACCATCAGTAACTTGGAAGATTCTATTATTATTCATGATATGGAAAACAAGCAATGCAGAAAATGCAATGAAGTAGTTCTATTTCATTATACCTTGTCAAAAATTGTTACATTCGATTTAAATGGCACGCAAATGGTGTTTTTACATGAGGTAACTAAAAGTATAATAATTAAACAAAACATTTATAAATTATTAGGTGCCGTAAAATATGTTCCTCCAATACTTGGAACAATAGGGCATTATAAGGGTCATATTATAAGAAATAGCGGAATGCTTTGTTACGACGATAACAAGAGTAAATTAGAAGAGAGTACAAACGATTCTGTATATATCCATTTTTTAACTTATGTTTTAGTAGAGGTGTAAGAGCCGATGAAAAACATTTAAAGTTGAAGAATAATGATTTTGTTGATTTTTGAAATCTTTATATTTGTGCAATGAATAAAAATATTCAAATATTAAACAAGTTTTTTATTTCGTCTTATTTAGTATTTTATTTAAGTTTTTGACTAACAGAACAGAATGCCCTTGAACTGTGCTGTCATAGCCAGTTTGACAAAGATTAAGAACAAATCGAAATTATGGTCACTCTACTAGAACATTGTATGGGGTAACATAATTCTTGAGATTACTCGCGTCCCAAACAGTGTTGAGGGTAAAAGGATATGTCATTTTAATGGGGTTAATATAAGGATTATATGGACGTCTACAGCAAAATCCTAGCTACTATAGTTATTGAGATATCATGGTTTAAAGTAACGTCAGGACTGCGCGGCCACGAGTTTTGTGTTTTAAATTGATTTCGTCTGTTTAATTACACTTTAGTCGTATTTTAAAGCTTTTGTCAGTTTCGACAAATTAAGACCTTTCTCCTTTTAACTCCTATACTATATGAAGTCTTCAATTTTAATAAAAAAAATACTAAAAACAAAATAGCAAATCAAGGACTGCGCGGCCATGACTTTCAAGGCGAATATTTAATTATAATATTGATATAGAGCTTTGATTCATTTTTCGACAAATCTTGACAAATACAGACTTGAGTTGACAAAAGGAATTATTTCTCTATCCCAAGTAGTTGCTGAGATCTCCGTGGCCGCGCAGTCCTTGACGTCAGGATTGCGCGGCCAACTTAAAACGCTTATAACTTCTTTATTTCTGCTTTGACAAATACGGGGTTTGTTTCTTTCGATTTTGACAAATATCGACAAATTTTTGGCTGAAACCATTTTCTGATTTGATAACTTGGCGGAGCAATCCTGACGCACACTAAATAAAGTATACAACTGTAATGAATTGTGTTGGGGTGTTATTTTGACCCCGTAACAAATATATTTGTTTAGAACGAGGTTGGGTTGGGGGTAGACCAATAAAATTATAACCGTGATCGTGCGTTTACTGTCGTTAAGGTGATTCCTCCGTAGTAGCACGTAGTAAAAAATAAGGTTATAGTAAGGTAAGGGCAAAATAAGTTAGATTTTGGAAATTCTACCAACTTTGACC
The DNA here is from genome assembly GCA_943136025.2 of Agrotis puta. Lineage (NCBI taxonomy): Eukaryota > Metazoa > Arthropoda > Insecta > Lepidoptera > Noctuidae > Agrotis > Agrotis puta. Next base: position 909,473 of record OW964170.2, read on the forward strand.
AAATCTTTGTGAGAGCAAAAAACACGTGAAAATTTGAATTTCGCGGGCTACTACGGAGAAATCGCTTAAAATTTATATTTTGCGTGAGTTGTGTTTTTGAGATTCACATGGGGCAAGCTGAGAGAGTAGCTGGCATTATGCTGAGCTGAGCCCATTTGTCATCTAGTTCGACCAAGCAGGCGGCATGCCTCTCCGTGAGCAAGCTCCGTCGAAAATGCTCTGGGTTTCTAGGCGCGACAGAAAAAACCAATGGCTAGAAAGTGAAGAGCTTGAAAAAAGAGAAAAATAACAGCCACTAATGATTTTATTAACATTTATTCAATAAATAATACAAAATTGGTTTTCATTGCAATGCTTAAGAATTTCAAACACAAAGTTACAGTCACGTAAACTGAGCAAACTTCCTACCAACATTACACTGATGTTAGACGAAGGATTGTTTGACTTTATTACAATATGATTACATCGAAAAATATAACGATACCGTACAGTAAAACTCGACTTCCCACATTAAATACATCAATGGAATTTTATGTTCGTTCAGGTAACATTGATTATATTAAATTTATTAAAAATTGTATTATATTAGAATGGATATGAATGTAATTGTAAATGCTCAGCGAAATGCGGCTAGAAGGATAAAATGCTGCAACATTGTTCAGTAACATTGACTAGCCTCTACCTCACGGTTGTTACACGCGCTAAACATAATAACATTAGCCATGATTTACAAAACAATAAAAACTAATCAACAAATTTATAATCCGACCAAATTATGTTGACACGCATACATTTGGTTCACTACGTAAAACTTATGAATTATGTAGTTGTACAATGATAAAATAGTTACATGATATTCTCGTAAAGTAATTAATAAGTCTTCTTAAGAGTTAACTAGAAATAATCATGAATGTTTTATTATGCTTGTACGAATGCATCATGTGTCAACATAACCCTACTACCTCAATACATTAAAACATATCAGTTTGCTAAACATTATGCAACACAATGAGCTCGCCTTGAACACTCATTTTTTAAATGAGTCATCATAATTATAATACAAATAAACAGATGAACAAAAATGTATTTATTGCAAAATTATTATTATTACATTGCAAACACTATCCCCGATCCCCTAAGTACTAATACAATTATCTTAGTCTAGCGATGTTTCGTCCCGACCACAAAACGTCGACTTTGTCTTTTAAAAATGCGTAGGAACAAAACTGGGTTTCACGGCAGGGACAATAGCTATCTACACATGAGACGCTAGGCCATATCTACACGATATCCGAGGACTACATAGTGACGTAACATTAACTTCCGATCACGCACAGCGCACTCTCCACATCAGATCTACACAATTTTAAATTTACATAAAGAATCTCATCAGAAGCGTTCGACCAGTCACACGGTGTACTTACTTTTTATACATAAACATAACGATCATCCGTCCACACTCGCACAAGCGAAAATTTAGTATTACAATAATACACACTACGATATTTAGACGTAAGACAAAAATATGTACACGACTTAACGAAACTAACGTAGAACTTAGAGCCGGCGCTCGCGCGCGAGTGAGGGACAGTCGACAGGACACAGGAGACAGGACAGAGGGGACGCGCTCACGACGCGTACATGCGCTTGATGTCTTCCTTGTACCGCTCCTGGATGTCTTTCCGCTTGATCTTGAAGGCAGCCGTCACCAGCCCCATGTCCGGGGACCACACCTCCGTCACCAGCTTCACGGCAGCGGGGACCTCGAACTTCTCCAGGCCACCTGGAACAGCAAAACTTAATCAGAAACGAGTCATGTCACCTATCTATTCAGCTGCTTCAAAGCTACACAACAAATAATTCAAAGATTTAATTGATTTGTAATGTTTAGAATGCAGACTATACAGATATTCTAAAGTAATTATTTTCAGGCTGTTATCCCACTTTCCCCATTTTGATCTATCCTATTTCAGCCATAAAATATCAAATCTCGAACTCACATTTCCTAGCATGATCCGCCAACTCCTTCACCACAGCCTTCTCCACGTTGGCGTTCTGACAGAGTTGCTCGAAGTCCATCTCGGGCAGTCCGATCCTGGCAGCCAGCTCGGCCAGGTGCTGCGGGTTGGGTACCAGCAGACACACCGTGTAGCACTTGGAGCTGTCGCCGTACACACAGATGTTCTCCACGATGGGGCAGGTCTTCAGTTCAGCTTCCACTTTGCCGAGGGATACGTATTCGCCGGCTTGGAGTTTCACGAGGTCCTTCTTGCGATCTGTTGAGGTAAGGAGGAAATTGTTATAAAGTCAGTTTAATATTCAAATTAGTAGGTGGGGGCTGTTGATCTTATGTGTCTTCTGTTTAGTGGTTTACTTGTACTGTATAACTAACCGATAATTTTAATGCATCCATCGTGGTGCAGCTCTCCGATGTCTCCAGATTTGAACCAGCGTCGTCCCTCAGCGTCGATGAACTCTTCCTTGGTTTTCTCAGGGTTCTTGTAGTAGCCCTCAGCTACGCAGTCGCCGCCGATTACTATTTCTCCCTGCAATTATGGAGTATAGGTTAGTGTCGTTGGTATCAACAAGACTTTATATATAACTAGCTGTTTCCTCGTGGCTTCATCGTTGCTGCTCGGCTCCTATCGGTCGTGCTGCTATATAGATCGTTACCTGTGGGTAGGGCTTGTTGTCGATCCGGTACCCTCCCTCCTCCCAGTTGAGCAGCGTGACGTCAGTTCCGCTGGTGGGTGCACCGACGCGGCCGGTGGAGCGGTCGTGCGGGTCCATGACGGTGGCGCACGACGTGGTCTCCGTCAGTCCGTAGCCCGCCACCACGTCCGCACACAGGCAGATGCGCACCTGGAGGGAAATGCAACATATTGTTTATAACTTCTCGTTTGGCCCTATGGAGGGCCTGTCGCTTCCCTTGGGGAGTGAGTGGAACACGACGCGATGTCGACTCGAGATTCATCCTTGGTCAGATCAGACGGCAAGATACCCATTACTCGCCGTCCGGAAGCCAGTACCTACAGCGGTTGGAATCAGCCCCTCGATGTCCGACACCCTGTTCGTCTTCGTCGTTGGCTGGAGCGTAAGGTAGAGGATGTACATTCCAGTCATTTGCCACTGAATCCCTGAGGTGCCTCCCGAACAGCCGTGTCTGATGAGAATTTGCGTCAGGCGAAATATGAAGACGCCGTGGCGCCTCTCCCTACCCCTCCCCTCGCCACTCCTTAAAAAGGGATCTTATCGCCGCAATTATATAAACATAAGACTATGTATTACCTGTGTGTGTGTGTCAGGTGAGAGTGGAGCTCCACCACTGATCATCATGCGCACGTTACCGCCCAACAACATACGGATACGAGAGAACATCTGGAACAAAAACACACTTTTAATATGGTGAGATTTGTAAAACAAAGCTCAAACAGTAATCGTCAAAACCTTCATGACTAATCTTCTAGTAATTTTTAAATTATTTTAGGACATAAGTCACTTGTTGTCCAATGTTGGTCCATAATTGTACCTAGCTTGAAACTTATTTTAAGATCTGTAATAGTGACATTGTGGAATGCAATACACTAGGAAGTGTCGAATGGGGGGGCGCTTTGGGGGACTGTCTTATGTAAAAATTGACCTTCAAAAAGTGCTGATAAATCAGCCTAATTTGAATAAATGACTTTTGATTTTAATTTTGCAAATAAAGATAATATGAATATGTCCATGGTCATTACCACCGGCTCAGATACCAAGTGTTTCGTACCATTTTTTATAAATTTTATTCTGTTTTTGTTGCTATAGCGACAACAGAAATAAATCTGTGAAATTTTCCACTGTCTAACAGCCTGATACACAGACAGATGGACGAACATCGGAGTCTTAGTAATGGGATCCCGTATTTCCCTTACGGAACCCTATACCGTAGTGAACGCACCAGTCTGTTGAGCACGGGTGTGTCGTACCCGCGCCTCATCCAGGTCTGCTTGTAGCTGTATGCCCACTTGAAGAAGGCGCTCGCGAACTCTCCGCTGCGGGACACCTTGTCCGTGATGCCCTTGCTGATGCGGTCCATGATGAGCTGCGGAAGGGAAAAATGGTTTTCATACTAAATTGTAAGATAATGTAGGTATTTGTATATGAGATGACTGGTTTAACAGCATTAGCAATTATTGCTTGCCGTCATTTACTGCTTTTTCTTTTTTTAAACGTTGCCCCACACTAGGAATTTCTACTGTATCGTGGGTGCGTAAATCATACAAATATTTGCTCCGTGGGGGAATCGAACCCGCGAAACGCAGCACAATAATTCGTATTTTATAAGCTGCTGCAGATAAAACATCTGCTTCTTCCTATATAAAGTTCTTGGCAGAAACTAGCCTCAAATCAAGTAAGGGATCCTATGGAATCTCCAATACTTTTGACCATTATCTAAATTTTTTATGAAACTTTTCAGATTCTTAGGGCCTCTAGAAGGCGTCCGAAACAGTTTTGCTGATCTAAGTCTATTTAAAGGTTTTTACCTCGGGTCGAACTTGAAGTATAAAAATAATACTTTTATATATTTTCTAGCACAACTATGTTATTACTAAACTTACAGGTACAGTGGTGATGCAGGTAGGTTTCAGGATGGTGGCGTCTCCCTTGGTGCCCTTCATGATCTTGCTGGACGTGTCCAACATTGTTAGAGGAGTGGAGTAGCCGATTGGGACGCCTGAAAACATTATTAAATAAATAAATATTCCACAACTATCACACAACGCCATCTAGTCCCAAGCTAAGCAGAGCTTGTGTTATGGGTACTAGACAACTGATAAACATACTTATATCTTTCTAAATACATACATATTATAGATAAATTACACCCAGACACAGAACAAATGATCGTGCTCATCACACAAACAAATGTCCCAATTATAAAACTACTTAGTGAACCTGAGAGTTGCTGGGGACGATGACAGATGTTCCTAATAGTGTGCCAATAGTCTCCTCATGTAGGAGACTTTTAAACTTATGATTAATTGGCCTTTTAAGAGTCTTAGCGTACATTGTTCTGGTAAAATATTTAAAAAAAAATGACCCACAGAGATAAAACTTTAACTAAGAGAAATTTAAATAATAAATGATTGATGCATGCATGCATGTATGTAACGATAAATTATAATTGATTAATTGCCTAATGATAGTATCATTGACATTATTTACAATATGATAAAGTGGAATATTGTTTGTCTTTTGATTTAACTGACTTTATTTACTCGAATTTGTTTTTTTATTGAATAAATTCAGACTTATTACTAAAAAAATGAATAGATTTGTACACCAATTTAATTGGTAGGACATAGAGCTCGATTATACAGGGCGAATTTTTTCAAATCAGCGGGTTCATTATTGTATTTTCTAAAATCCAATAATGCAGTTTTAGTCCTCGTCAAAATCGGCCTCAAGACTCCTTTCGACGTTTTTCAACATTCCCCATAGTTTCGAAAATTCACCTGTAAACAATTTACCTAGAATTTTGTTTAGGTCTAACATCTTTTATCTTAGCAAGATTCAAGTCGTGTCCTTTAACCTTCTAGCGTCCATTAAATTAAATCTTACATTACATGTAAGTTAACCAACAATCAGTCGCGTCTATATTTAACTGCAATAACCGCATCGACTCGTATTGTCAGCGAACAATAAAATGACAGTCCAACGTAAACAACGTACCGTCTCATAAACTCTGTGTTTACAACCGATTTCTGAATGTTGTTACTGTGATACTTAAATAAACTTGTGCTCAGTGGTTTGATGTCAATTGGACTTAGAGCGACATTATTTTATGGACAATGTAAGGATATTATTGACATTGTGTAAGAATAAATGTGAATTGTTAGATTTTGTGTTATGACGATATTTGGGAATACAATTATTCATTTTTGTTTTGGTAAAAGTCCCGCCCGCACTCAAATTTTTTTTTCTGTAAAAATATTTCATCAATTATTTACTCAAATAGGCTAAGTTTTTAAGTCAAAATAACATTAGAGAAACTCCTTAAACACAAACCCTTCGATGATTCCCGGGTTGCTACTGTTTTTTTTTAAATAGGTGGTATATCGGAAAATTCCTCCTTTTATTGTTGATAAATAATTGCATAATACTGAATTTGAACCAATTACACTGCTGTCCATTGATCACTGCTTCTTTCCTACGTTTGCAATACAAGCTTGCGATCACTAACCCTAGTAGACCAAAATCTAGTCAATACATATACATAGCTATTTCAAGAGTAGTGTAAGTCCTCACCTCCGATCATGCACAAGTTCTCAGCCAGCAGCTCGAACACGTGCGCGAGCGGCAGGAAGCCCATGAGGACGTCTCCGTCGAAGATGGGCATCGCGTCCGCGAAGGCCTTCAGCGTGGCCAACATGTTGCGGTGCGACAGCACCACGCCCTTCGGGACGCCCGTCGAGCCCGACGTGTACATGATGATGGCCGTGTCCGACGGAGACGGAGGGACGGGCTCTGGAGAGAGAATATGACGTTTAGAAAACTGACACATGGCATCAAGACTGCAATCCGCAAAGAGTCAGGTGTTATTTATAGTCCACCTAAATTTTGCCAGTTATGCTAGTCCGACAAAAACCTGTGTAAACTAAGACACGTTTTATTTAGAAAATCTTTGCCTTGGACCTGGAATTTCTTCTAAAGCTTTAGTTCGTTTACAAACAGAAAGACCCAGAACAACGGTGTAGAAAAAAACTTGACGAAAGAAGTAACAATCTTAAGTTTTCCTTTCCCACTTTACAAGTATGTCGAAGTACGTCGTACGTCCACAATCATATCTAATTAGCTAAATCTACATGGTATTGGTATTTACATTTGTATGATGTGCATAATAAAGAATATTCTATCTATCTATCTATCTACATAATAATATCATCCAACCAGTTTATACTTAGTTTAAATTGAATCAAGCGGTTTTTTTTGCTGTCATGCTTAAAAAGTTACTAAAAACAACAAATCAGCAAGTGCCCTCACCAATTTTGGATGCGGCACCCTTTTGCACGACGTCCTTGTAGCCAACGATCTTGATCCCTGGCTTGTATCCGGTGGGGTCGATACTCTTGAGCTGGTCCTCCATGTAGATGATGGTGTCGACGCGCGGCGTCTTGGCGAGGATCTTCTTGAACTTGGGCAGCAGGTCGTACGTCGTGATGACTGTGGACACGTCTGTCTCGTTGATGCCGTGCGCTATCGCGTCCTCGCCCAGTGTTGCGTAGATTGTTACCACTGGAATTTTAACATAATTATGTTTATTAGAATAAGGTTTAATTTACGGTATTATCCCTCTTGTTTCCTAATGCAAGGGTGAAAGTGGAGTATTTCAAATGTTTGTTTAAGTTAAATTAGTAAGTCTTCTGTATGTTGTCGTTCACATTAAGTCGATCGTAATAAAAACTAAATTTGTTTCCCCGAATCAAAAGTCGGTTTGTGACAGATTGTATGTGTGGGTAGTAATTGAATGTTGGATTACCGTAAGATCCAAGGACCAACGGTCCCATGGAATAAACAAGTAGTGGAGACCGCGTATCGTTCAAAAGATACCTGGGACAAACTGAATACAGATGGTGGAGGCCAAGGTGTTGTGGCGCACCAATAAAGTCAGTGTAGGTCTTCCTAGGGCATCCCCTCCCGGCGTTACCACTCAGCAACTCCTACGTGTGAAAATACTAGAAGGTGCTAGGTCTCACCTGGAATGCTTTGCTTGAAGCAGCCGTGCGCGGCCAGCATCCACTCAGCGCGCGTCTCCGCGAACATGACAACGTTCTCCCTTGGCTTGCAGCCCAGCTCGCGCAGCCCGGCGCCGAACTGACGCGCCTCCTTCTCCACCTCTATGTACGTGCGCCACACGTAGTCGCCCATGTTGAACTGAGGAACGGAAGGGAATTGGTTACTCGTAGTGAAGATGAACATGTTGAAAATAGGCTGACCTGGAATACCGAGCCTGTAGGTCATAGAAATATACATGCGGGAATCAAAGCTAAGGTAAGCAGTTATAGTTTGTCAATGTTTCTTTAAAACTGTATGCTCAGAAAATGTTCTAATCTTTGCTGGGAGACACGTTATGAAAAGGATTAATTGAGCTGATGACTTTCGATTTGGGAAAACGATCTGATGAATCACACAGACCTCTAGAAACCTTATATTGCATTGTCATATTAATCTCAGTGCAGAGCGACTATTACCGTCTCCTCGACTCGTCCATCAAAAATTACGTTGCGTGCCCTTCATCAACATCATATCAGCCGTCAGACTCTGAACATAGGCAACTCCCATAGATTTCCAATAGGACCGGTTAGAAGCGGTCATCATCTAGCGCGATCCTATGGTCTTCCTCAGATCGTCTACCCACCTTGTCGGTGGACGTCAGACGCTGTGCTGGCTAGTGCGTGGTCTCCGTTCGAGAACCCTACGGAGGGCCCTTATTTGCACATAATTCTACCAAACTATTACCACTTGCCTACATCGAGGGAAAGCAGCACATGCCTGATTATTGTTGAGTCATTAGACATTTGTTCTCTGCAAGTTTACTCTCACATATTCAATGTCAAAGCTATTGACAACAATCAATGGATAACGATCATACAGCAAATTGATTTGATTGATTGCTTGACATCCGTGAGAACTCGGAACACTTGTGCTTGACTATGTCGACATGAGTTTATTGAATTTATTATCGTATTGAGGTAAAGATATAGATAGATATTTTCACTTGAAAAGGTGTAGTAAGATATGGCATTTACTGCATATCATTTGAAGCGGAAGTAAGGCAAAATCAAATTATTCCAGCTGCAATTTCATATTAAAATCTGATATGAAAACGTGTTGCGTCGACCTCAAGTAGAATCGGTTAAGGGCAGAAAGATGAAAATTATAAAATATTGGTCATGACTCTGGCTTTTACTGTTAAATCGTAATTCACACATCTAATGATAAAAGTTACAGTATATTTCTCTCCTAGAGGTTCTAAAATGAACCCTACTACACTGCCACTGGTTTATTCACGAGCTACAACTAAGTCGTCATATTCTTCAAGAACCTACCTTCTTAAACACCCTCCCATTAGGCTGCGGCTCGTCCTCCTCACTGAGCACGGTCCTGGTGCCCAGACAGGGTCGGTCGGCCCAGCGCGCGGCCGCGGCGCGCAGCATGCTCTCCATGGAGGTGACGCCGTCGCGCACCAGCCGCAGGTGCAGGTCGCACGGGGACGACACTGAACGCACCGTGATGCTGTTCCGTGTCGTCTGGATTATACGAGCCTGGGGAACGAAGAGAACAGGTTAGAAATGTTGAAGGCGGTTCTTCTTAAGTAGTAAGTGTCGATGATTAACATATCCAAGTTAAATGAGCTACGACTAGGACTCTGCTAACTTGTCATGGTTAGACTTGTTCTGTACCTCGATGTAGCTCCTTAAGGTCGGCTGGACAAGGGACTTGACATCGTCGGTAATGTGGCTCCGATTTTTTTACTCGGAATCAGACAGACAAAACAGTGAAAATTGAATAAAAGAGATGCCTATATCCAATAGTGGGTCAATTCAGACTGCGGGTGAGACAGCAAGTTGCAACAAACCCCGTTAAAATAATACAAAAAGAAGTTAGGTCGGTATATAATAAATGTCGTATTTCACGATACTGCCCTCGTGAAACAGAATCTTAAATTATAGCTATAAAGCTGGAAGCATTTTTCAGTGCTATTGTAGACTTGATTAATCGCAGTGTATTATATTTCTTGCTCTTACTTTTTTATTGTGTTAAATCAAAATATTGCAGTCCTACACTATAAGTTTTTCTTGCCAAATCACAGCAGATCTGTTTCAAAAAAAAATTTGCATAAAAAAAACGATATGTATCCCAAAAAAACAAGTTTTTCATTATTGCAATGCTGTGCGACCATCATCGTATGCAGGCGTGGGCGTCGGAGAATTTTAAAACAGGTCAAACGAAAATAACAATACAATGTTTCTGTTAGACAATATCTGAGGTTTATGTAATACATAAGGAGCATTACATAAGAACGTGTACCTTGATAATTAATCTAAGGAGGGGCGTTAATCAAATCAATATGGAAACTTCAAAATTTGCATTTTGGCAATGAATCAAAGTTCTTCTTCAAGCAAATTAATCTCTGTCGTGATTTAATCAAACTTTTTTCAGTTTCAGAATAATAAAATTATACTTAGCAATCTGAGAAGTTGTTGACAAACTTGGACTGTTCAATCATGAATACAACATGAGACCAAAATTTTGGGACTTTCGGGTCAAAACAAAGGTGTTTGTACCCAGAACAGCTAACTGAAACTAAGTTACGTTACATCTATTATGCCGAAAATAAATTTATAACTGAAAATTTCCTTAAGAAGTGTTGAAATTATGTTTAATATTGGATTGGACTACTTTCGTTAAAAGGGTAGGCCTGGAAACCCACAAATCTTACGTAAAAGAACCTGCAAGTTATTTCGAATCTGAAGTGATTTTTGCAAATCTACAATAATGCTGTTTGCAGTCACCGTTTTACACCGATGGCTGGCACACGGGAAGACATTTAGCCAATGACCTGGGTTAGGACATGACATAATTTTCATCTCGATAGCATGTTCCCGTGAGTTAAGGTCCGGCCTCCACATGAAGGGCGAAGTCGTGTAATTTGAGACAGCAATATAAGCTTCCAATCGCTATCAGTCTAACTCAATCCTCAGCAATTCTCATCCAGCTTGTCCAAAAAAATCGAAGAAAGAGAAGATATTCCTTACCTTAATTCGTCTGGAAAGCGCTCGTTTCCTCCAGGGCCTCTGAGCGATAAGGTGGATTGGGAAGGTGATGATGTCGAAGACCAGCGCCACCGCGCGGATGGTCTTGAGCAACGCCGACACCCACCATGACTCCGGGCTGAGGGCAAAAGACATACACTCGTAAATAGGCTATTTACGTGAGATTACTGAAATACATTTTTTGTATTTGATGGGTGGGTGGTTGTTACGCAATGACGCAAAAACAATTAGATTGATTTTGATATTTGGTGCACAGCCCATAGGACAATAACCGAAATACACGGGTGCAAAGTAGCGGGCATAACCTGAAAATATATTTTTGTAACGTGTATTTTGTATTAGGCTCAACGGCCGCCCCTTCTTAGAACTGGGGAAGATATATGTGGCGGACTCTCCCTAGCAACAATTCTATCAGCTTCAATTCAATCAATCATTTTAGTGTACCTTATGTATAAACGATTATCATTTAATTTTAGCTTATATTGTAACATGTTCTTAGAAAACTGATATTGTATCAAGAATCTTGCATCCGGGAATTATAAGCAGCATGTTGTATATTACTGCAATTTATTCACCGAGTTAATCGATGATTCTTGCTTTATCTGCTGCAGAATGTCATTCATCAAATACCTAGTCAATAAGCCATCTTTACAATAAAAACACATAAAGCCTTACAACCACAGGTTAAAGATCACGAAACTCTTCAAATGAGAAATTACGTCAACCTTTATGGACCATACGTGACTGTCAGTAACAATAATATTAATAAGTCTTTGTTTATGTCCTTATGGCGAAAAAACGTATACTTATACCAAGTGCTCGCCTTGGTTATAATCTAGCTGCTATTGAGAAAACTATACAGGCATACAGGCCACCGTAGTCACGAGTCGTATTGACTTTCAATCAATCAACTGTTGTGGACAGAAGTACCTCAAGTCTGACTATTCTTGCCTAGAGGTATCGAATTACCCTGTAATTGGCACGTGGAGGTTACATAATCATAAGTAGTGGTAAATTCAGCTGCGTCTGGTAAAAATGTAGTCGACTCCAACATTGTTGGGAAAAGATGATGATGATGGCACTTCTAGATAGAATACTTGATGAACAATTTATAAATAGTGTAATGCGTAATCTTCGAGTTGATTAATTTAGCTGATAATATATATTTCATATTTTGGGATCTTAAGATAGAATTGTATGGTGAGTGATATGGTATCTTAAGATAAAATGTTATAGTATCTTAGCCGTGTGTGGCACGCTTTAGGTAGGTAATTAATATCCTTATTATCTTACACCTGGCACATTCACCTTGAGCTAGATTTTACTATCAAAACTCTTTCATTGTTCAACAAATTCGGCATTTTTCAAGATAGATCCAAAAGGGCACATCCCGATAAATAGGAAACCGAAAAATGAAATAAAGAAAGATAATTATGCTAACGATAACGGTTATAGGTCTGTTACAGACACTAAAGATAAGATCTTGCCCAGAATCGCTAAATGAATGAACATTTAATTTTCACGCTTTAAATCCCACAGACTACTGGCGGCTTCAGAACAAATAAAAAGAATTTTCCTTCATACAGCTTTACACCTTGTTCAATTATGTTAAGGTTGAAGATACCTTTCTTGGCAGGAACGACAGTAATTTTAAGGTCAATTGCGCTAAGAGACCGGCGCTTACCAAAAAGAGCAACATGTGCATGGAACAAGCCACGCTTTTTATAAATACAACACAGATGTCCTTTTATGAAGCTATACTTTAGAAGGATCGATCTTGAACATCTGCCATTATATGGTTCAGAAAAGGGGTAAAAAAAATTTAAAACTTGCATTCAAATTGGTTAACCCGTTTAAAGAGCTACAGTGCCACAGACAGTAACACACAAATAGCCGTCAAACTTATATACACCCCTCTTTTTGCGTCCGGGGATAAAGCTATCAATTAATATGGGATTACTGGTAAACCGCAACTAAGAAAAAAAAAGCGCGCAAGTTAATAAGGCTCATCCAAACCCCTTCTAATAATTTCATAAAAGAAAATGCTTACCAGGTCAATAAATAAAACAATATTCCACAGAATGCGTAGGTGTGTACCAGCAGAAACCATGTTATATCGTTGCGAGGGAGTTGGAATTTATTATTAAAGGAATTACTAATATTATAATCATGAAGGTAAATCCTTCTTTGAAAATCAAACTGATGAACGCTAGCTTTAGGAAAATAAGATGTCTCGTTTGAAATTCAGAGGAATTAATTTCGACGATGAGTCAGTTGAAAAAACCACATTCAGATTGAACTAGATTTAATTTTGTGAGGTTTCTAATGAAATGGTTCTATTTTCATTACAATTCAAAATGGCGGTAACAACCATGCTTAGAGGTAGTGATCTGTAGAAAGCTGTCATCATCATTATTCATTCATTCTGAAATCCCGACCTACATTACTCCCCTCGCAATTACAACACCCTCAATCAGATAAGACAACACAAACTTTCCTCCCAACATTGATAGGAGGTCAGTGTCAGGGAGCGGATGCATCTGTGGGCCGGAGGGCCGCGCCGCCCAGTCACACGACCGTGACCCGGCCGCGCATGCGCCAATACACCCTCCAGTGCATCCCACGCTGAATAAATATGTAAGCGCATGCCTGTTGCAAGCCTAATTACTTTCTGGACGGCGAATTCCCAATAAACGGGCACGAGAAATGAGTTAAAATTATACATTTTAGGTGAATGCAATTTTGATCTTTATCATGTTTACACAGCAACTACAATCTCACGCAATAGGTAGACAAACAATTATGCAGTAATCATCACGCCAGAACATAATAAACCTTATGTATTAATAACACTGCAATCTAAAAAGCATAAAGTTGCACGATAACAATAATCACGCCACTCGATTGCAATAACAAGAAAGTGAATGCTGAATGTCATTTGGATGTGACTTCCAGAATGCGTTCATCCTAGATATGCTCCAATCAAGACCACTGTCTAACTCTGTTAGACCGTCGAGAGGTTAATAAGAGCAAAAACTTCGTTAATAAATGGCACTTAAACACGATTGTATCACAAATGGCTATTCAGAACACCAATAAAAACTGGAGCATATATGAATAAAAAACAGGTCTTCTTGTAAAAAACAATTCCAAAGATTTTATCTAAAGAATGTTCTGGTAAATCGACCTTGTACCGCCCGTTATGAGACGCACATGTAGTTTCTTTCAATACATTTTCAAGTTCAACCCTTTGTAAACCGAGTATTAAAACGTCTAAGTACGTACATAAATTTAACCTTTTTGCGTCTCGTCTGGCCAAAGAACACGCCACAGTGAAAATCGGATGAGAAGTTTGTTTTATTCAAGGTTGCGAAATCTATTTGAGATAACCGGATCGTCTTTCATCATTTGGGATCATTATCCAGGAAACTGGTTTGATTTGACGAGAGTCCTATAAAATATAGCCGGGACCTGGTTATATTGATACATTAGGGGGCCTATGTCCGGTTGTCATGCCATTAGTCAGGTAATCGGATTACAAGCACAAACGACTACAGTAGGATCTACCCTATTAAGTTATTAGATAGTCATAACATAGTGACGTAGGTAAACAGTGGTTATGTGTGGAGTTCTGAGGACAACATCGCGGTGTCACCTTGCCGCTATAAATAATATCAATGTAGGAAACTTACATCTACTAGACATAGCCTACGTTATCTCAAGATCTCGGACAGCATTGAAATGACCACAAACTGCAACACTGTACTGTAGTCTAACATTATTTTCTACAGTTACTGCTGGAACCATTTCTCTTGATACTAAAACTTTATTCCAGTTAGAAGTGTAACTGTTACCGACCACAAGGTTGCGGTTGGCTTCCAAACCATCAAGAGAGAAATGTCAGAACCACTTTCGCAACTCTCAATGCATTCGCAAGTCATCTCTATTGAAGGTTGGTAACAATACACTTTAAGCTTTATTCTTTAAGACTTAATTAAAGCTTAAAACGTATGGTCTGATAAACCACAATATGACTTAAAGTTTAAGTAATTACCAGACTAAACGTGGTATTTAAAGACCCTATTGACGAAGGAATCGCTTTTAAACGAGTTCATTTTAGGATCGTCGAAGCAAAGTTACCTGGCAGACTGGGGAAACGCCAAAGTAATGAGGTATTTAACACGATAAGGTAGCACATTAGTGATTACTCAACTGACACACATGTTAAAGGTGGCGTGAGCGCAACACGTCATATGACAACCAATCATAGAAGGATACGTGGAACAGAACTAGAATTTGATAGGCATGACGACTTTTTTAGGGCAACGAATGATTCTCAAGATGAAATGCAAAATAATTTGAGATAGAACAATAGGTTATTTAGAAAAATATAAAATTCAAGACATGTTTTATTTTTGGTAAAAATATATTGTAATTTAACAACTTCCAGTGGCAATGAGTACATATCTATTCATCGTATGAATTACTATGAGAGCTTACAACAAGATTTATAATTAAACTTTCAATAATATTTATCATTTTTTTTTTAATCAAATGATACTTACTATACCGATTTACGACAATTTATAGACAGGCTCGATACAGAGAGTAGATACGGCATGCCTTGGACTTTGTACGATTTATTTTTTACTTCGGACTGTGTACTATAATATCCTGCTACTTAGATAAAGAGTTTATTTTTTGCTTCATTTAAACCAACATTATGTTGTAAGGTGCGTTTACCTTGTGTACAGCTGTCAGCTGGAGTCCCACAAGGAACCTCACCATGGCGAATCGCGTTGCATGTGCAATGCCTGGCCCCGTTGTGAATGAATCACTTTCTTGCAATGTGCGCTTGCTCAACATAATGTTATGAAGTAGTACTAAAATAAACTTCGTAATCTTGTACGGTTGTTTTATGATTTGAGAGTGCAAAGCGTTCATGCTTTCTTCTTTATTTTAAATGGGGGTTTCGATCTCATTCAAGAGAAATACATCATCATCAATGATGTTTATATCTGTAATTGGATCATCTAAGACAGTTATACATCAAAGGTTTTCCATAATGGATCGTTTTAACAAATCTTCCATACCTACTGTTCTAAAACCCGGACGCAGAGTAACGAATTTCAAATTGTGACTAAATACCGTAATAAATAAGCCAAATTTACTAATTATTGATGGTTATCTAAAAGTAAAATATTACCTGTCACATTAACCTATTGCCATGATAAAACTGGACCTCCTTCATAACACCTCGTTTTCCGGTACTAAGCTCCATCTATTTATGGTACCTAGTTTGTTGATGTAATCATTACGCGGTTCTAAGTAGCCATATTATTTTTTTTACTACCAGGCCTTTGTCCATCAGTGGGATGATGTAGGCTAGCAGTATCAGTACCAGTTACTACTAGAACATCGATTAACTTTAAGTCGATATTGATTTGCGAATATATATCCTACTTGGATGTTCCTTCTCTAAAGGACCAGATCCGGTTGTGTTCGCACAGGGTAAGTCATGCACTTACCGGTAAGTCTCAAGCAACACAGCTAGTTTTACTTTCTAATTAAATTATTAACCTGTATTGTGTCTACATTTGTGTCTATGTTTGTTTTATTTTCATTCTCTCCTATCTAGTCTTCTCTTTCTCTTCATTCTTTATTTTCTCTTCCACAATAGTCGTATTAACCTTATCAAGTATTGTCTTACTACTTGACACAATTACTAATTAAGTTACACATTATTTACATTTCGTATTCCTTATCTTCGTTTTGGCACGGTCCGAGGTGTCCAGCCGACGGACATGCGCACTCCATGCGGCATGTCGATGTGTTACCTCAACGGACGAAGTCCAGTGATTAGATAATAGCATGAGTGACTGTAATGATTTATTAATGGTTGGTTTTTAGTATTAATGTCACTATGTTATAGCAAGCAGTTAACATTTATGATCGATGTTTGCTTTTTGTATTAGAGTATTTTAAATTTATCGTCGCCGTCATGTATCCGGCAACTCTTCGCTATTTTTATGATACAAACTATTAAGATACATGTTATCAAAACGTATTATGGTGTTTGTTTTCCAGCAGTGAGGAGGAATATCTTGTATTGTATCCCTGGGAAAGTTATAGGCAAAGTTATTGAGGTATTTTGTTAAAAACAGTCAATTTTAGTAACTTCTAAAAATCGAAATACGTAAAGATACGATGTTTCGCTAAATAAACAAAGGCGTAAGGTCGGAAACTACGTTTATGTCATGTCATGTGTCCTCCATTATTTCTTGTTACAAACAAAGCCCCGATGTTTTGCTGTTTCCTGTAACTAAGTAGATATCTTGCCCTTGGTACCACTTGCTAGTGATACAACCAAATAGAAATGTAATATATCAGAGAAATAAATTATCAGAGTAATTATTATTATTATGTACCTATCATGTTTTAATTGGGACTGATCAGAGTAATTATTTTGTTAAAACGTAACAAATATAAGGAACGATAATTACGTAGAATAACTAATGAGAATTATAAACAATTAAGTTTATTGGTATAAAGTATCTGTAAGTCAAAGTTCACAAAACGTGCTCCGTAAAGAAAAACAACATTCATGAGAACTACTAGGAATCTCATTGGTTGTCAAAATTCTTTTAGAAATCGCGGAACGACCACGGACAGAAATCTTAAAAACATACACGAGCAACAAAAATCATACCGTTGCTTGACACAAAAAAAAACTGGAAAAACGTCAATATAGAAATTAATACATAATCTCCACTGATAACGAAGTATTAAGTAGACAATATCAAACCTTGACAGGTTTGCCTTGGTACTATAATTTGCGCCGCAGCGTACTACTTCTGTGCAGTTGACACATTTTAAAAAGTATCACAATTCACAGTTCACAGATTTTACACAATTACGTAATTAAATAATACAATCATCGGTGCACATGCAAAACCTGAGGATGAATGAGTCTGGACAATCACCAAACCCCCCTGTTAATAATCGGGATTTCCTGCACAGCGCAAATGCACCTTACCTTACCAGTGCTAGCTGTGATCTACCAATTAGTGCGAGTTGATAATGTCGCGACTGTCTTATTTTTTTTTCTTTTTTTGTAGACAGTCGCGACTGTCTTATTGGATGTAAGCAGCGTGCACAAGTTTTTATTTACAAGCCAATGTTCAACTTACGTAATATAATCGTTAAGTAATTTACCGTGATTAATGAACTAATCACACCAACAGGTTTATTTGCGTGTTTATTCAACTCATGCAAAGGATTTATTAAGAACTTTACTAATGAAGACAAAGTGTACAAAGATTCGTCTCCCCAATAAAAGTTCGTAGTAATTTAAACGAGAATAATGAGAGTTCACTATTTAATTAGGGTGACAATTATTATGAGACCACACCGCTGTATATTTATCTTAAGGTCACCAGTCCAGCTTGCGGAATCCATGATCCAACTACTAAATTATATCCTCACTGCAAATAAGGACATTTTCTAAGTGACATAAGGTCGTAAATCCCTTAAAAAATGTCTCCATCGATTGTAGTAAATTCAGATTTATCCGGTACGATCGGCACTCCTACAATAATACGTTATAATGACTGCTAATCATCATGTGGATACAATTATCGATTAATCTTGTATTTTATTTAAAGACTAGTGGAAATTTCTTCAGGGCAGAATCTCGCTACGGTATTGACATACTTGTTTATGATAAAACTTATCACTGAATTTAATAAATCTTATCATTTATGATTATGATAAACTCGTTACTATAAATTATATCTTCTAGTAAGTACCCACTTAAACTTTTAAGAGTACTTCAAAGATTTTACTTGTACTTTAAAAAATTAAGAAAATAATGAGTTTTTTTATTTGAAGATTTTCTATCAAGGTGTAATTGCAGGTTTATTTGTCTTGCTAATTTCAACACTTTCAGTCTGTATTTGTGTTTTTGACTATTGAAAAAGTTCAAGAACTGTATTACTTAAAAAATGGTATTAAGCCAGACAGGAAATTTGTTGGCAAAATGAAATACAGCCGCAAAATTGCGACTCATATTCAATCGTGTCTGGTGTCAAAAGAGACTATTTAAACAAAGATAATCTTCAGCAGTATTTTCAGACGGAATTACTAGACATCTCTGTATACAATCCGACTGGAAGAAGTGATTTCACAGTTGACTATCAACATTGAATAACCTAAGGGTAAGAATAGTTGACGGATTACCCGAAGAATTTTCCACAGATACAGATTAAGTTGTTATTTGCTTTGCTTAGACATTGATTGAGTGTCTAGACTAGGCCGAGATGACCTCTACGTGATAGCTTCTATTGTAAACATCCTATTTATGTATAAGTAAGAAATTATAGATACCAGTTAGAATATTACATAATAGGTATTCTTGTCATACACTCTCATTCATTAAGAGTTATTCTCTTAATGAATGAGTGTATGACAAGAATACCTATTATCTAAAACCTTTTAATTCGTCATTCAGATTGATTTTTTTTTTATAAAAACACTTAAAAAATGTACTAATATTCTGAACTGAAGAACATTAAGTCAACTTTGGATAAAATACAAAAAAAAAACAGCTTCAGCAGTGATTTAATACAATTTGTGTTTATCTTTCCTACATCAACGCAAATAAACCAAAGCATACTGCCACCGCATCCTTTCGTCCATTAAGATCAGATAAATCTCGAAAACTGCTGAACAGATTACTAAGATGTCAAGCTGTGTCTTCTTTCTTAGTTTAATTGCAAGGTTTTTGTTTAATTGTAAATGTAGTCATATTAATTCTTTGGTAGGTTATTTCGGTTGACAAATTAGATTTTCTTTTTCCTCATACCGACAATATTTTTGTCATTCGAATCAGGTTAGCGTTTAATTACATTGCCTCCTGTTTTGAGGATTCCGACCACTCAAAATAATATTCTTTAGCTATAAGGATGTAACAATTTTTTTGTTGTTTGACAAAAAATACCACAAAAAGTACTGCCAATTATGTAACATTAATCGCGGGCTTTGAGCGCGGCAACCGAATCAAGAAATTCCGTAACGAATATAAACCTAACACTGTCACTATCACATCTGTCATGTCAACGTGAATTGAATTAATATTTTTTTTTCCTTGACGTTTCACTTGATTGACGTGGCTGACCATAGCCTTATTAGTAGAATAACTTCCTATAGAGCCACGATGGGATGATACTCTCGTTAAATATTCGCGGTAGGCATGATTTTTTTTTCATAAATAAAATAAATAAATAAGTTAATAAAAAATGCTATGAAATAGCTTTACCGCGGCAATCCCCAAATGCCACATGATTTTTTTTATTTAAAAATAATCAAATAAGCGAGCGTGGCGAAGCGTAAAGGCTGAGATAAAATCGACCTGAATGTTCACAAACAGTAACAAGCCTAGTTTTCTTAGTGCTTTGGCTTATTCTGATGCGACCTTAATATGTTAGGGTATTAGTTAGGAGCAAGTTATTTTCTCATTCAATTAATTTGTCTTAGTAATTCCGGACTTAGTCCAAACACATATTATATATAAATATCGCTAATATATTGGAATATTTATAATAATTGATTTTTCTAATAGTATTTGTAAGGGATATACGGGAAAAATTGGTTGTTTTTAAAAAGTTAATGAAAATATATATTTTTTTAATAATGCTGTTGTGAGTTTGCATTATTTTGCGTAGGCACCGCCTATTATATTACACAAAACGTTATTACACGAGTTATTAAGTGCCAGATAATAGTAAATTATGATGACAATATCATTGTTTAGTTTATACCTACCTACTTACTTGGTGATTGAGTTTTCTCTCGTCATGCAAGATGATTGAAAATGAGGAAGGTTATATAAGAAAAGAAGACCAAGGAAGAGAAGCGGACGATGTAAAAGATGATATTTGAAGGAAAAAAGTAAAAAAACTATTTCGTCGACCACAAATAGAAAGAATAAGGAAAAATAAGCTAATAAATACAAAAATAATATGATGCTCTCATCAATAGCTTTACTACTAAAACTTAAGTCCATGAATGTGCAAGTGCTTGGAGTCTAGACGAACTTCGATACAAACTTATACACCCAACTTACGTAACAAGGATGATGGCGACTGGCGCGTACTCGACTATAGACAGTCGCACAGACAGGACAGGTCAGACAGAAACAAGCCGTGGTGAAAGTTAGCGCTAAACGCAAACCTGTTCGCCGTACCCGTACGAATTGTGCGAAATTCTCGCAGGAATACGGCCGTTGGCTTGAAAGGGGTCCGGCGATATTTGTACTATTTGTAAATTGGATGCTTGACGTTGGCTGGGGTTTTATTTCGTGAATGGTATTTTAGAAGACGGATTTTATGGTAAGAGGATCCTTGGAAAAAATCCAGTTGCCACTGAGACATCGATACTGAACTAGTTCTATTAAGCTTTGAATTTGGCTGTGTTTATGAAAGTGTTCAAAGAAGCTGACCAGATTTTATAGAAGAATCAAATCCAAGGGGCTTAATTAGGAGCTAAGAGTTCATATTCCAATGCAAATAATTCTATTATGAGAAGAACAACTTAAACACGTAAAAAAAGTGAAAAAAGCACATTTCATCATGCTGGTTATGAAATAATTGTGAAATTGTGATATGTAACTACACATTTAATTACGACTAATACATATACCTAATCAATATAAAAAATCTTAATTCCTTTACGATGTCTGGCTTCTGACACGTGAAATTAGTTGATTATGCCAGTTTTCCTCACGATAACGATTTGGCGATATCTATTAAATTAATAAAAATAATTAATATGATACGGTGAAATTGGAACAATGATTTACGATTCAAGACTAAAATACGATATCGGTGATAATTGATATAATAATGTCCTTTGAAATGAACATGCATGTTCGTGTCAACGATAGATATAGGTTTAAGATGTACGACAGGAAAAGGGAGAGAATGATGAACATAAAGCTGTGAGAAGAGAATGCAAGAGATACATACATATATTATTCTTCCGACTGCAATATAAGACCAGCGCAAGAAAAAGACGAAGACATAAATGTGAGTGTGTCACGAACCATATGTTTAAGAATTCTGAACCTAGAATGCAGCTGGTGAGTTGCAATTGAACAAATAAAAAGACTATTGGAAATCAGCCAGCAATGTACTAGGTTAAGTAAAGCAGTGACGAAGGATCAAACTGTGAGGCGCGTGAGTAATACTGCAAGTCCTGACGGTTCCCTTGGGGAACGCCACAGTCTTATTGTATTTGTACGTACGCCGAACGCTACGTCAGTGGATGGTTATGTTAATTGCCATCGTGTGGAGGTTAGTAGTCACGCGATGCGTGTGCGTCGCTAAATATACCGGGTTTGTAAGGATGGCCCGTCCAAGTTACTGTCCTAGTATTCAAACCAGTTAGACTGGTACATTTTCCTGCAGTTAGGCAAAACGAGTTTCGAGTATTCTGTATTTGAATTTATAAGAAAGAATCCTTACATAATCGACTAATGAATTTATCTTTACTTCTAGAGTTTTGAGTGTAACATTTACAAGTATGAGCATAATTGTAGAGTTAATTAGAAGTCCGTATTTTTTGTAAGCCGTGATTTTTTTGGTGAGTCAATGTCCTGAATTTATTTCGCATAAAATCTGTCGAGGACATCTTCACGGAAAAGTTAACTGACAGATTTAATAAAAATTGTGATTAAGATCAATTTTTTTTATCACACTACTTAAATCACACCACTTATAAAAAAGAACATTAAATAGAAACTACTCACTTCCTATTAACTGGCATTCCCATTTTGACACAATTTCACAAAGCACAAGAACATGCAAGTACGCCTCACTGCGGTCAACTAAGTCAGGATTATGAGTGATAAACCTTATATGCACGAATTATCAAGCAATACTATTAATAAGGTTGATAAGTTATCTGATATAGAAATAATGTGAGACGGATGTGTTGCGACAGTATTTGTAGATGTCCAAGACGATAGGCGTCTAGTGGACACTTGACCAAAGATCAACCGCTCGAGTATGTTAGTTTATGTAATCAAGTCTGTTAGCGAATCGAAAAGTCAATTTAATAGTACATATAAAGATATTATTAGGTGTACAATATGACACGATAAGTGAACATGAGTGCAAGGAAAGGAAGATCTAAAGTCAGTCAATAAATATCGCGAAAGATGATTTGTGTGTTGAAGCAGCAAACAGCTGCCTTTCTTCCAAATAATTTAACTAGGATAAGGGCAAGAAGTAATTATCATGAATTGGGATTCGAAAGTGAAAGAAAATGTTGACTGTTAATCAAGTAACAAAGTTTGCACATAAACTTATCGCATGCGTACTCCAAACGCAGCATATTGCATCAAAATAGAATTTACGATTGTTTGTGCAGTCGATCTTTTACTGTTACTACCGCACGAGTCATCAGATAAAGATACATTAAAATTGGGTTAATAAATCCCATCTGAGTCCAGTGGAATCTGTCTGATGAATCCACAGTTATATATTTACATCCAGGACAGTTAAAAATATTTTTTCAAAAATCAGCCAGGCAACATTTACAAGGAGCGTGTTTATTATCTAAATTCAATGAATCATATTTTCCGATTAAATTCCTTAAAACCTGTACCTAGACGGATAGGATAATTACAATTGGTATTACGTTTATTTTTCACGATGACTAATTCATTGTAATGCCGTGATTGTGCTCTAATTATTATTTAATGTTTAATCTCGTACATTCATATATTTGTAATCCTTTTGGCAATGATAAATATTAGTTTTCTATGGAGTACTGGAAAGCATTAAACGTTTCTTGTGTTACTTTACTTCAATGAAAATATGTTTATGATGAAAATAAACTATTCTATTTGTATCTGGACATGCTGTTAAGATACGAATACACTATTATGATTATGTTTAGCTACTCTATGTGGTAGTAGTGAAGTTTGTATTATTACGAGTACTTAATTGTTCCAATTCTTCATCATCTCTACATTTTTCTGATATTATCTCGTTCAAGTGGTACTGGTTCCGCAAGCAGGATCCGGGCGGTTCACAACATTTCTGGTTACGTTACTCGTCTGATGGACCGTGACCATGAAGGCATCGTTTCTACTAATGTAGTTCTATAAACAGATTTCACACGCGACGTCAATTGTTTCTGCTGAGTACGTAGGACACGTGGACACGTGTATGGTATTAGTAACTGAGGTAGTTATACTAGGTAGCGAGATCATATCAGCCAAGCTCACAGCACGAGAATAAATAGAACTGGCTGTACGTTATCTGCCTGTATGATAACCCATCACATCAGATGACAGTAATTGGACCACGACAACCGGTAGCCGCGAGAATGGGAAAGAATGGTGAGTCTCCAATAATATAATAACGCCGTTTATGGTGTCGTGCGGACGAGAAAAAAGCTTTCAACCTATCATCCGTTTTCCCCATTGCCTCTGTATATTGAGTAGTTCGTTATTAATATATTATTATTTAGTTAAAATTATATTGCCTTGACGAAACTGGGAGTTTCAAAGGAAATGTTTACAAAGAGATATTAGCAATTTCCTACGGTATAAGGGACCTTCCGGCCGATATGATGAACAAAGGGAAAGTAATAGCCAGTCATCGGCATCCAAAGAGACTATTTACCTAAGCTTTGAGTTTACAGTAATAGACATTAGTTTCTTTGTGCAATACAATGTGAGAAAATCCTGAATTATTTGCTTGTTTTGCGTGAATTGGGGATTGGGGACATATTAGTTACGTTGCCACAAAATCTGGGCAATATGGCTTTTAAACTCGTGAGTGGCTGAGTTTACGATGTGAATCTAAAGTAAACGCTAAAATTTGTAAGGTAAAAGGATGTACAATGTCAATGGGGTACGGTTTATGTCTCATTTGACAACTTCTATTCGTGTTTTGACTACCTTCGCTCCAAAACATTCTGTGTATGTAGATTCAGGAGTAAACAAACCTCAGAATCAACCAACACACACAATAAGTCCCAACGAGTTAGGTACATAACAGTCGCGTGAAAATATTTCAGTGTGCGATTTCTACTGCACTATCACAATCTCCAAACACAATAGTTACTCGTTGATGAGTATCTTATCTCGAGATACAAGGATTATCACTGGTCAATGACCGGGTCACTGGCACAATTATCAGTGAATGTACCCATTCTTATAATAACAACGACGTATTATTAACAAATATCAAAATTTTCCATACAAAAGTGGACTTTGAATCTCAAAAAGCCATTTTATCAAAAAACATTGAGATTTCAATGTCAAATGAGTGTTTATAATTATCATTCGAATATCGAACAGAAATACATGTGCAGAAAAAACCTTCACAACGAAAATAAAAGTGGGATCCAGTGAAACGTCTAGCGTGTTCTGGCATAAAGCCAGCTCTGTTTTTATCTAAGAAAGAGTAATCTTAATGCAAACTGCAAGATTAGCACGAGCATGTAAAAAAAACCGGCCAAGTGCGAGTAGGACTCGCCCATAAAGGGTTCCATAGCAGCATAACATAGTATAAAAGTTCTTGTAGTTGGTTGTTCCTTTAAAAGGCAAATCGCGCAAACTGTTCAGTTAAAAAAAATGATATTAGTAACCTCAATATCATTTTTAAAGACCTATCCATAGATACGTATGGGTTTAGTGAATTTTTTTTTTCGAATTTCGTTTTCCATTATTATTATTTTTTATTTATTTTCTTTTATTTATTTTTTTATGTGGAAATCCTTTCGCGGTTAACATAATACATCTACTTGCCAAGTTTCAACAGGATAGCTTTTAAACTTTCTTAGAAAAGTGGCTGTGATACGTCTGAGTACGGACGGACAGACAGACAGACATGATGAATCTATAAGGGTTCCGTTTTTTGCCATTTGGCTACGGAACCCTAAAAACAAATATTTTGCTAATTTCAGAAGGAATGCAATAAAAGACTGGACGCAATCTAGCTTCGACCAACCGCCGGATGAGTGGATGACTTTTAGATCTAGTAAGACCTGTGTCAGTGTTTGATCTGGTAAGAACAGGGAAGCATAGCACCCAGGTCCTGTAATCAGCAGTTGGTAAGACCAAGGCTGCTTAAGACGATGATGATAGAGCTGAGCGCAATACCTTGAATATAGTTTAAAATCTTTTAAGTATTCATATCAGAAAATGGACAAGGACAGAACCAATATCCAACTAGCTGTTAAAGTAGAGATTACAAGTTACTACAGCAATATTTCCTAACGATCGGTCACTGCAGCGCGGCAAACTCTAAATTTCTGTCAGTGGCATTGTGGCAGTGAACGTTTACCGTCAGACGTGATGCTGTAAATTTTCGACACGCCAATGGGCCATTACGTTATCGATATTGACGTTAGAGCATCCAATTTTAAAGCTTCTGTTTCAACTTTTTCCCTTTTTATAAGTGCGGAGGTTTATACAATAGCAAAAAGTTCCGACGAAAATGCATCTGGCAACACTAAATTGTTTTTCCCCAGTTTTCAAATAAATCACAAAATTGCATTATCTCCCATCGATTTTTATTTCCGTCGCCTGGGAAACTGCAGCGCGGATGTTGTCAATTGCTCCGGCAATAACGTTATGTTCGTCTCGCCTAGTTTTTGCTACGTGGTACTCAAATATAATTTTAAATATTTAAGCCTTTGAATAAAATAGGTAGCGGAGAAAAATAAAATATTCATTGTTTCGTTATCGTTTCTCGACGTCCGGCGCGACCTGAGACGTATTTTTACGTTCCACATAAAAGTCTAAACTTGTATAAAAATCCAAAAACATAAAAATTGGCGTTAAAATTGAGTCCAATAACAATTTTCACGGTTCAGTCCAACTCACTGGATATTGAATAGGCCTTCAATAAATTTTCGACAGTACTGCAGATAATCCGTGAACTACCTGCGACTATACTCATTTAGCAATAACAGAACACGACCGATAAGCCGGCCTTGACTGAGCACGCCAAATTGTACAGCATGGTCGTGAATACTTGTGACAATTATCATAATTGTGCTTGTAAACTTTTATAGCCGTCATTAAACATGATTAATAATGTAGGTAAGTAACTATAAGCCGTTGGTGTAAACCGAAGCGTCAATAGGTAAAGATTATTGTAAAGGGCTTGAAGCTGCGAATCTTGCCATAAATGTATACTTAATAATGAGATATTTATTCAAGGTCAGCCATAATTGGGTAAACTGCGGGAGTCTGTACGAAGGCCAACAAGTTATGATCCACAATATTATCCCTAAAGTAGATCGTCAACTTAAGATTATAACGTAAAAATTTACTCACGTCTCATTCTCGTCTATAAACATTTCTGTGTGCTTCGACCTGTAACAAAACACAATAAATTAGTAAAAATAGTCAATATTATATCACCAGTTAGTACATAAAAGGTATGCAATTTATCCGAGGATAAATTCGATTCATATATTGAGAGTGCAATCGTAAATACTCGGATAACCCATAGCGTGCTGAATCGATGCAATATGTTGCTGTTATTATAGGTATTGAGAAAGCTATCGTTTTTAGTGCAGTATTGAAACTGAGTAAACCAATCTTACTTCTATTGCTGATATACAACTCGTTTTCAAATCGAGTATTAGTAAATAAATACCATGGCATATCAAAGAACTAGTATTGTAAAGTATACATATAACACAATATTAGCTTAATTTTTACAAGCACAGTGGTTCACTAATTAACATGACATGACATTTCAAAACTAATTTACTGTTAGTAGACTAGAGACTTGATTGAATTTATGTTAATTATTTCCATAAAGATTACAACTTTGGCATGCTGGTAAGTGATAACAAAAATCGCGTGATTTTTGCTGGACGTGATAAAATCTACGATAAGATTTTGTTTAACTTTTTGATAGGCATTGGCAGATTTTCCTACACAACATTTATTTTGAAACGCAACGTAAGTTTTATAAAGACCGGAATTCAGATAATATAATACTATAACAAGTAAATAGAATTATGGAAATAATAAAGTAATGCCAATAAGTAATGCGAAAAGAGAACATTCCTAACGAAAAAGCAAACTAATAGAAATAAAACCTTACTGACTACGATACCAATGTAAAATAACACACAGAAAAACCTATTACAGCACCAACAAACAAAATAGAGAACACATCTTGGAAAACAGAAGCCTCAGTGCGAAAACTCAATTATGAACCCAGATCAAAAACAACAAGGTATATTTTAGTGTAAACATTGGCTTTACGTCAGCGACGAGCCCCCGAGAACTAATTTTAGCATTGCCAACGAAATACTCCATACAGGTCAAACTTCACATTGATGACTATAGCATATAGGTTTAGACGGATTTGCGAACGAAGCCGTTTTGTGTGACTGACGATTTTCTGAGTATACAATTTTAGTTAATAAAGAACAAAAATCCAGTTGTATTAGACAAATATAGGAAGTAATAGTTCAGTTAAATATTATTAATTTGATGTTTACCTTCGTCTATAACGTATTCGCATTAAGAACATTTCAAGGCGGTTTAAAGAGCTCCTCCCAGATTAATTAAGTTAACAATAGCAAGATTGCTTTCAGTTTTTGGTTGCCAAAAGTGACCGTCTCTGTCCAGAGAACAGCCAGTAATGAGCCTGAGAAACTTGTTGGAAGACTTCAACTCTAAGACAATGTCCTTCTCAAGTATCAAAGACAATGAAAAGAAACATGAACTTGACCACGTTGTTGATCAATATGGCCGTGGGAATGCAAATCCCGTCCTATTTGGCAGTCGAGGGAGATAGATCGTGCTACACATACAAGAACCGGAGAAAAAGAACATTGCATGAAGCGACTAGAAGACAGAAAAAAACTCAATTAATGGGGTAATAACACTCACACTTCGCAACAGTGTAACTAACCTTACATAATCAGGATAAGAAAGTGAGCTCAAATCTTATCGGGCACAGTTCCAATGCCATACTCAGAAGCAAGTTTGAATTTATTCCTTAATCTGGTGCTTAAATAGTGATAAAGTCATATAGTTAAGAGTTACTATCTTAATCTGCTATTAGTCAACAAAAAGCATTAACTGGTCAGATAAATGTAATGAATGTAACAATTGGGTTGTCCTTGACGTAGTGACCGCAGTTTGGATAGTTGAACTATGGACTCCGACCTCAATTTGGAAGCACGTGCTTATTGATGTCACTAAAAGTGTTTCCGATATTCTTTGGTAAGCGTTATATCATTATTTACTTCTTATAGGATCGCGTTGAATGCAAGCAGCTTCAAACCGGCACTATTGGAAATCTTTAATATGGTAGGCCTATGCTCCGCAGCTCATACGATTACGAGCATTATATCATGTTGACGGCACGGTTCGTGCAGCTGTTAAACAATTGACTGCTGCGCTGTGTGTTTCAGGTCTGATTCCTGCACGTAACCAATATTTTTATGACCTATAAGAAGCTGTTCCAGGTCTGGGTATTTCTAGAAATCCTAGAAATGTTTGAAGAATAAAACTTAGTTAAATCTCCAGATCTCTCTGTATTATAAAGTTTCTATTCTATTCACTTAAAGTTTTCCATTTCTTAGCAACGTTTTTCTCGCAGGTAAGATACAGAGCACGTGATTGCAGTCTTATGTCTAGCAAATTCCTGAGAATTGCTGCTTGCATTACTTATAGCTATTACAGAATAATTTAACATTACTTTTAAATTATAGTTCTACGATCTGTTGGGATTTCTCATAATGCTATTAAATTTTCCTGAACATGTGACTCAGTGGAAGCAAACGTTGGCAAAAATAATAAATTAATTCTTATCGATATTTCACGATGAGGAAAATTAAAAGCAATAATTTATGTAAAATGACTCAGATTTATTAGGAAGTTACAGAAAATAGTACAATATACAGACACATTTACAAAGGTCAGTTGCTTGCACTGTCTAGTAAACGTGAACAATGACTAACATAATGATATTTAAGAGAATGTTAATGCTAATGTTATGAGGAATACGGACTTTCTATTAAAGTCAGGGTTTAAAATCTGGTTACGCCACAATCGCAGCGGTAAGTTCCCTATTTGAGGATTGGCTGGAGAGACGCCATGGCGTCTTCTCCTTTCGCCTGGTGAAGGTCCTCAATGGATACGGTTGTTTCAGTGGGTCCCTGTGTCGGATTCGGCGGAACGATGCGCCCGGAGATAGGACAGGTGGTCTCCCTCACTTGGGCCGAACACGTTGCAAACGACGACCAAAGAGTAGTTCACTATTTACTTGAATGAATAATACGACATACTCGTAATATCCTCGTTCTAATTATTGCTGGAATCGATTAGATAGTAAATCTGAGGAACACACCTCGTAAATTTCCATAATATCTAGGCAGGTACTTGTCTGCACCAGCTGTGACGTCACAGCCCCGAGATGTCGAGACAGTCTATGTTGCTCGATTAGTCCAATTAATTCCACAATACACCGAGACGAATACGTAAGTTAATACTCCAATTATATTCTGCGCTCCTGGTACTTTGTCTCTAATTGTTATAAGTTCATAATGTTCAATTTAACGCATTCTTTGGCTCCGATGTCATGAACGACCTTCTTTTAAAGGCTTTTATGTAAATGAAAACGGAGTTTTATCATGTTTAGATTTTTACCTGCTCGGGTATGCGAATCTGTCCAAAGCGAACTAACTGACCGTTTTCGGGCTGTGGTAAACTATCGGATATTAAAATTCTCCAACAAAATGTTTTCGTGGAAGGAAATAGTAATTGATTATACAGCCCGCAAGTAATTTCATATTAAACTGTATTACGTTGGCTTCTAACAGACAGGTTTTGGATTTCACAAATTCAGCACAAATTATAACATTGTCTGCCCGTTATTATGACTCGACAGGTTTGTCTGTTCCGTAAGATAAGCAATTTCGCAGAAATATGACATACAAAGCTGTACACTATATTCTCATTTAGCACAATATGATACTAGAACTGACGTAAATATTTGGAGCAAACAAATGAGTTCAAAGGTAGCCGTGACGCTAGTCGTATCGGCAAATTCCAGCAAAGCTTACAAACGCTATTACACGAGCTCATGCCTTTTAATTAACATTTAACAATTAATGCTTGCAACTTATCTTCATTATATGTCCCACTGAAGTACTGTGTGTAGACAGAAACAATTACTTCTAATGAAAACTAAGAAGGGCACGTAATGAAGACCTAAACGTAAGACGATAGTTTATTTCCTCTAGATTTTTCAGGGCTATTCCTC
Organism: Agrotis puta; assembly: GCA_943136025.2. NCBI lineage: Eukaryota > Metazoa > Arthropoda > Insecta > Lepidoptera > Noctuidae > Agrotis > Agrotis puta. The sequence goes on from OW964170.2 coordinate 940,605, forward strand.
AAGGTCTTTGCTTCGCAAAAAATCTACTGGTAGGTATCCTTAATTTTCCATGAAGCACACTAGAACATTTGGCTTATAAAATTCATACTAGTATAGCTAGGAGCCCCAAATAACTTCTGGTTTTTCTATATAACAATGAAGGTCGAAGGTCTAAATACTCCGCACTTTGTCGAGATTTGACAAGCCTCCTTGGCTTCTAGGGTTATTAGGCAGTACTGAAACCGCCCCTTTGATATAGTAACCTAACACAATGCATATTTATATCACGTAACTGATATTATCATTACCAAATTCATGCATACTCACGTCATCGTGCACTATAATGTGTCAGACGAATATAGTAAACACACAGCCAGCTCGAAGGCACGGGCTATCACGACCGCACACGACTTGGGAATAAAGTCAGGCACGTGATGCCCACTACCCGGTCTCCAATTAAGCCCGAGCACAGACTGAATATAAACACTACGTCACCCACTATAGTAGTATCCGAACTGAGGTGTATAAAAGGCCTTTCCAATTAAATGTCACTGAACTGTTATGAAAGCAAGTCAACGGCAAAATCAATATTTGCATCCGTTACTGATACTTGTTTATTTTGAAACTGTAATATCGGTAACCACTCCTTTCAGAATCGACTAAAATCGCCACAACTCATTACACTTTGGCATTTATTGTGTCCAGCGCATTCTGTTGTATGCACTCAGCTTATGACGAACGTGTGCGAGGCTCACAATACGGACTGAAGTCCACTCGATCAATTGTAACACAGCACCAGATTCACCAGTGACATCATGACAAATTGATACCAAATAAAAACATGGACTTTGAACCTCAGCAGGGATCGGGGGAACTAAGTCGAGACGTCGAGAGTGACCATTTGAACCATAAACCTCATTCATGCGATGAATGGACGTAGTACATATTGTACGCTCTCGATTGTTATCGAATCGTTTCGAATCACTAGTGAGATGTAATCGAGATTTATTATTACGGCTGGCGGTACGAGATGTTTGCTCAGTGAGCCGTAGCGAAATCGATGGCGTAAGTTAACGAGTATTTTGTTTTTATCCAGACGATGTTTCGGCGTATCTATCCACTGTTATGAAACGGTTTAGAGCAATGGAGTTTCATTTAAGCGAAGAATAGGGAGAAATATTATAAAGATGACCTGAAGTAAGTAGCTGACTCAAAGTAGACGTAAAAGGTATCCAGTTTAACCCTTAAATAGCAATTAAATGTACTAATATAACTAAGCGGAAATCCCAAACATTTCAATCTGTTTGACAAGCTAATCGTCCAGGATAAGGAATCCCGCAGTCCCATAACAAATCAAAGTAAAACCGTTCAACAGACACGAGCCAATGGAAGACAAATACGTGTACAAATGTAAAAGACAATTACTATAATGAGGGAATGGCGTTGAACTTAGCTTTTGTTGTCTGTAGGTATGAGTCACTTCCTCATATGTAAAGAAGTTCTTTGATTCGCACGTAGGTGTTAGTAATTCAAGCGCGAAATTTTTGGACCTTACGGACAAACAGGATACAACTTTTTGCTGATTTATTGCGACTTGTAGTATAAAGAAGCTGGATGTGTTTGCTTGAATTAAGAGATCTACGAGAGAGGCTACGATTATACCAATGCATCCAAATACATTTTCCCAACCTTGCATCTCGTAGACTGTTTCATAATTATAGAATGACCGATAACTTTTTTTGCGAGTCGTCGAAAATTCCACAACCACTTTTAATATAATTACGTATGGAAATTAAGCAGGAAATTGAATTCTTGTCTAGTTTTTTTATTCTACAGGATCACTGTGATTGCGTCGAACGTTCGTAAGTTTGTATTGATCACGTTGATGCTCGATAGGTCATTGTATTCTTTTTCATACACGTACTCGTACTATAAGAAATACAATGGTCTCGGTGTCACTGCCAAGGCCATATGCTTCTTTCAGAGATCGTACTGTTCAGTTATCAACGGCTCATGTCACTTTTGAAGTTATAGGAAATCAAAATAGAGTTATTTTCTGTACTGTATTTAACAACAAATGTAACGCCTACTACATATCTTGGCTTAAGAGTCGATACTACCCTGTTACAGAACTATATTTACATACATGTACTAGTTAAAGAATTTACTGCTTCCACAAACGAACCACTTCGAAGGAATGCACCACAATAATTAGAGATCAAAGTCACGATCAGAGAGTAACGACCCAAACTGAGCGCAGCTTGTAATGATACTTTCAACGGTCCAATAAATTACAGACCTACTTGCAAGGGTATAATAGAGTTTACATTGAAATTGACCAAAGAAATATGGGTGAAACTGAATTTGCATACATTTGAAGGCTTAAAAGAAAATGTAATAATCAAAGAAGACCTAACAAAGGGATGGAGAACTAAGATGTTACATACTCCAGTTCAATATTACGAATACTACATATGGCTGTACTGATGTAACCTTAAAAGAATGAGATTTGGATCTTGCTCATTTTGATTGCTTCAATAAACAGAATATTGGAATTGATATCGGAGTAAAAAGAGGTCCCAGGTAGTAATATCGATACGAAATAGTGAATGCAATCCGCGACTGATCGCAACAGGGCCGAGCGCAACTGACCGCGTTACTCAATTTTGTGTTGCTGCATGGAAACTTATAATTTCTTTGCTGCGGTACGCTGCTGGTAAAACTCTCTAATAATAGTGCACACCGTACCTGTTCGCCCTAATTTACATTTGTCCATTCTGTCTCTAATTTGCTTTTTTTCCATAACTCTAAATTTTTCCATAGGAGGCTTCTCGTTTTCGAGTTTCGACATCAGCAATTTGATTTCGAAGTTCGTATACAGCATAAATCAGCATTCTAATAAATTTCAAATCAGAAGTATATACAGGGTGTCCCAAAACTCAACGTCAAGCCGAAACGGGGTGACAGGATTGATCATAACCATCACGAAAAAAATCTGAAAAAAAATCTATCCCATGCAGTTTGAAAATTATCGGCATTCTAAGAAAAACAAAAAAATGTGATAGGTAAAATGTGATAGCAAAAATCGGGTTACTTGAGGTTTTAATTTTTTTACTCTTTTCTATTGTATGGAACTAACAAGTATTGTACCATTTTAGAATTCTGATTAAATGCGCCAACTTTTAATGCCACTTGCCAAGGAACTCTAGTACATTTTTTTTATAGGAGGGCCTGTCAAAGTCGACGAATCTTGAAAATTTTAAATTCGTAGTTTAACAAATAGTCTCAATTCTCGGAAACTTGAGGCAATTGTGTCATTATTTTTTATTGGGATTCTGGAAATGTTATTTAGGATTACGTTTCCAAAGTTCAAATGAACAAAAATAAAAAAGAATAACCACAATAACCGAAAAATGGTACAGTTTGATCAAATTTCTAGGTTTTTCTTAAAATGCCCATAATTTTCAAACTGCATGGGATAGATTTTTTTTCAGATTTTTCTCGTGATGGTTATGATCAATCCTGTCACCCCGTTTCGGCTTGACGTTGAGTTTTGGGACACCCTGTATAAGATACGATAAGTGAAAACAGTTGCATTTCCTTCAAAGCAACAATAATCAGTAATAGCTGATACCAATTATGCAGTCGAATGCATAAATAAAAACATGTTTATCAATCAATTTATCACTGTTGGTATCCGCCAAGCGACGGTCCAACGATCAGTGTCCTTACGGCGCCTGTATCTCGATTCTGGGGTTATCAGAGGGTTAACAACTCGATACCACCGTCGGTCTACACCTACAACCGGACGATCCGATAACCTCATTGGAAAGTTCAATAGCTCGAAAGGTTACTTTATTATTCCACAGCGGAGAATATGGGCTTCGGAAAGCTATTTTTAGATGTTGTGACATTGTTTAAGCCATTGGAATTTAAATAATAACCTTTTGTATTTTTCGTGTAATTTTACACCACAGTTACCTACCTACAGTATTTTTTTCTCCCTCTTTTTCAATTTTATCCAATGGTTGTCTTCATAAAAAATCACAAATCTTCAAAAAGATCACTTTTAGCGATATGATAGCCCAGTATGTCACCCTACTTAAAAGATCTTATAAATAGCCAGTAAATCAAAATAAAAATGAACGAAATACCCAAGGAGAAAGGCACAGGCAAAAGTCACCTCAACACAAGAGTGCATAGGTACCACAGAGTTTAAATAGAAAGACGGGAAAACTTCCAATGCTACATCAAGGTAATCGACTAGGTGCTCCAACAGAACAAAAAAATAAACAAAAATATCTAAGACTATTTTAGGTCTAAAGCCTTTTCTTGTAACCTCGATTCAGATATCAAAGTCAGTCAAATAAGGACACGTCACGGAATTTGCCTTGTGAATTTTAAGTACCGCACAAGGCGCTACCAGAAACCCATGCGCATAGAAAAGTCAAAATAAACACGGAACAGACTTCATGTGATCTTGGTATTCGGCAGCTGTGTTTCACACTACTATTACCTTTTTGGTGCTTAATTTAGATAAGGAAGTAATAGTACATTGTTATCCAAGAGGTGAAAATTACTTATTTAGTGCCGAGACGGGGTTTGGCGCCCGTAACGTAGTGAGGGCGCCAATAGTTCAAGGGACTAAATAAGTAATTTACCCGAGTTAAACACTGTGCTTTTCATTACGAATACGAGGCAATTAAAAATAAGAACATTGTCAGATAAAGAAAAAGTGAGTGTTCATCGAATTGTCACTTTCCCGCTTATTATTTTTGAAGTGAAAACTTCTTTAGCGGCGTTGTGCACTTTTTTGGAATGGGTAAAAAATGTTAAACTCGCGTCAGGACACGTGACCTGATCGAAAATTCGTAAGACGGCGCAGGGCGCTTGCCCAAAGGTTCGTGTGTGTTTATTACTATCGAAGTTTTCACTTCTGCCGGCACTCCCAGAGTGCAACCCGTCGTTTTTTTTAATGTTGCGGCTAGCTATATAGCCAGTATTTCTCAACGATGAACTCATTAAAAAAAAGGCAAAGATTTTGCCGCAACCTTTGTTATTTTAAAGAAATAGTTGAAACTGAATTATATATATGTCACGGCTAAAGGTAGGTGTGAACTTAAACTTAAGATTAGCCGGCTAAACCTAGGTTTATCTTCGACGAAATGTTAATGTTAGTTTGTTCTATCTTTAGCCGGCTAAACTTAGGTGTAGCTGCAGGTCCTTGGCTAAAAATGTAGAAGGAAATGGAAAAGGAAACAATGTAATAATGTTTACTATTTTGACACGAAAACTTTATTAAAAAATAATCACTTTCATTACACATGAGCGAGCGAAGCGAGCTCGGGACTCGCTGGCACCCCGACTCGGACAATTTAGGTTAGAAGAGGATGGCGGGGTCTGAAAGACCCCGCCATCCTCTTCGTGGTTATTTTTTTTTTTAAACCACCCAGAAGTAGGAGCCCCGCGAAGCGGGGCTCCGTCGACATGCTGGGAAGCGTGGACGCCCCGCGAAAGCAAGACCATTCCATTTCCTTCATTTTTAGCCAAGGACCTGCAGCTACACCTAAGTTTAGCCGGCTAAAGATAGAACAAACTAACATTAACATTTCGTCGAAGATAAACCTAGGTTTAGCCGGCTAATCTTAAGTTTAGGTTCACACCTACCTTTAGCCGTAATATATATAGTCATAATATATATTCTTAATACTTAATTGCATGTATTTTATTACTTAATTGTATGTGGCTGTATAAATGTTACAACATTGTTCAATAGAAATGTCAAAATAAAACTAGTTTTTTTTTTTCTTAAATTTGGCAGCTGTCAGTTGAAAGCGATTCTCCCTAGGCCTACAATGGATAACTTTCAAATCGCTAATCAGACATGTAATGACCTACTTTCAGAGTATGAGTAATGAAAGCTACTTAGTTCATTTGTCCTCCCCAAGGTCGAGTTCTCGTTGTAATTTTTTTTTTGTCACATCTGTTCTAGAAATAGATACTTAATGAAAATGGGTACGTTAAGAGAAAACGTTGTAGCACCAGTCTATAGTTAAAACACGCAATAGTTAGATAACATGTTAGGGTTTCTCGGCCATGTGTGTCGGCTGCCGCGTGACTATATTCTTTCTAGCACACCCGCCATATTTATTTTTCCTTCTAGTTATTAAGTTAAGCGAACCATTTCAATCAGTAGATATGAAAGAAGTTGAGGCATGAAGACAATGCAGGATCGGATCAACGAACTTGGCGCGTATTCGTTGGCTTAATGGCGTGCTCCGTGATGACAACAGCTGTATTTGCGCATTATACAAACAGGTGTATAAAGAAGGTTCATATACAGAAAATGTTACAAGAGTAGAAACTATGTGTGCTATCTATCTAGGACTGCGATAATTCGAATCAGTTCAGAGTTCTTTCTGAGTTTATCAGTTTTTGCTATTTGTTGTTAATAGTCGTGAGTGCCGTGACCTATGTTTTCATTGCCACCTTGAAACTTATTATCATTTAATATTACTTGCAATAATGTGCAGTCGTTTTTATTAGCAAGCTTATTAGCAATTTTGATTATACTTGTAATGTCATTATTATTGTCCAGTTCTTATCGTACAGACGATTTAAAAAAAAATACTTTAATTTGCATTATCAAGACAATACTGAATGTTTGCATAGTCTGTGGCATAGTGTGCTCATAAGAATCAGTCGACCATAGAAAAACTACGGCAAAAACAAAAACATAAAATACTGAACTGGGTCCGTTGTGGTGCAAAACTGTAAATAAAAAACAACTTATAATTCGCATAATTTACTTCACGGATAAAAAGTGAATTGGTAACGCGGTCTAAGATTATTAAAGTGTAGCGTAGCCGTAGATAGACACGGATTTAACACAGCTTCAAGCTATGCTATGTGTGTAGACGGATCACGAACAACAGATGACGAATGGCCCCCTTACATCTGCATCCCCGCATAACAGCCGATCCTACCCTAACAGACATCTTCGAGACACCCTGTTCAATATTAAAACGGTCTAGCAAAGACGGGTGTCTGAATGCGAAACGGTTCAGAATTTTAGATGACTGCTTTTGAAAAGGCTTTCATTTTGGACAGTCTCTTTTGGAAAGATCTAGATAAATCAAGTAGTACGATGTCTCCATATTTTGTTCAACGATTTGTCTTCGGTGAAAACAAAAACCATAGCAGAGGATTATTCATTACAAGTGTTTAATTACTCTTTTCTTACTTTTACTCTTATGTCTACTTAGCTTGGAAGAATCGGTCGTGCACTTATTGTAAACGGCATAATTTAATATTCTAAGAAAATATGGCAACATCGTGCATTTGTCAGATTGTCACGCATGAATTGTCTTCGACAATCGCCATGGACCGTTATTAGTTAGCATAACGAGCACAATCGTGGAACAGCATGCAATACTTACTTATTACAAAAGAAACTATAATATTCGCAATCAATCTAGCATTTTGTTGGAAGATCGGAAAAGTAATAATCAAAGTAGCACCGTAAAAATTTAACAGAATGTTTAAGATAAGCCAATTTTAAATTAAAGAGATACTTTTCACCGTAGCTGAGTAATTTTCGAGTATCAAAAACTTTTAAATCAATCAATACAAAGCCCTGCTCATTGAATACAAGGCAAGGATACACTTTAACTCACATAAAGGAAAATTATGAGAAACATCAGAGAAATTAATTAATTATGTGTTCCATTAATGTAATCGGTACAAAGAAAACCCAGCCACGAAGCTCATTAGTCAGCGAAGATTTGCGAAGGACTCACGACATCAAACAGAAGAAGGTCGCACAAAGTACAGACATATAAATCCTCTATATACCAATCTTAGCGTAGATTTGTCTAGAGAGGACAAAAATTCTAAACAGTTTCGCGTGTTTCCGGCCAAGGCCTTTACATGCAATGTCAAGGTTCTCTTTATTGAAGGGGAGAAGGGTTGAAATCCAAGCAAAATTAACACTTATTGCATTGGAAACAACGTTGTAGTTAAATAAACAAACATTGTTAGCTGGAGAGTATAAACTTTACAAGAGCATACAAAATAAGTCTTAAGAAAAGTAGAACTACGGCAACAACCTCGAATTTAATAGGGCCTTTAAACTAACTGTTAAAAAAGGACTAGTGCAAGAAAGTAGTCAGTATTTCGCACATTTTATCCATTCTCAAGCTATAATGAAAGGCTGAGAAGAATGACCCCTTGAAATTAATATTAAACTCAGTAAAAAGTTAATTACAACAATACATATTAATTTTTAAACATGACCGAAATAACAATAGTAACGAGTTGACATTGTGACGATTTAATTAAAACTTGGTCAAGTACAAATTGGTACTTTTTATACAGTTACCGTAACAGTTGCTTTGTTTGTAAATACATCATCATTTGAACGTTAGTCACTAATGTATTTATGTTAAAATGTTAGACAATAGAAAATTAAGGTGGTGTTAGTAAGGCTATGGGACATCCCAATATAACAATGAATACGGAAAAGAATAACATATCAATGCGAAACTGAAAAGAAGAGGAATACATTGAAAATACTAAGAAACCATCAGATGAACATTTCAAAATAAATAAAAGTTTGGACTTAGAGGAGATCAGGAAGGAGTAAATTACTATTATTAATTTAAATCAAATACAGCTAGCTAACAAGTTGAAGACTGTAAGGAATATTCTAGAATATTATACAGCTAGACTACAATCCTCTTCATAGATAAATTGCTATAGGTAACTAATAAGATAGAACATTTTTGAAGGAAGACAAATAAGATAGAACTCTTTGATAGAAGACACTTGCTACGCTGGCCAAGGATGCTAGAAAGCAAAAGTTTCAATACAAGCAGTTATAGAGAGAAAGCCGCATACGAAGAAACATACAAGGAAAACCACAAATTAACAAACATCAGACAACTCAACATAAATAAAAAAAGACGCACAAAACATTGTTAGACAGGATGAAAGAAAAAGCATGAGAGTAGTCAATACCAACATAAATTTCAACGTAACCTTTATAATTTTAGACCATTTCGCAACAAAAACGTAGAACAAGCTAAAATATTTACACTGCGATAAGAATAACGAGCAGGTGACGTATGTGGAAACACAGTGAATATGTGTAAAATAATTTATAGTAAAACTGAACTCCAGCTGATGGTCTCGTCTAATTTTAGCAAGCTATTGACCTCGACGGAGGTTTAACCTTTGTCTAATAAACACAAGTCAATGATTTAGATGATATCAGTGACGTTGATAGTAGCGGGATCATTGTATCACTTGCAAAATGATTAAAATATTCCGTTTTATTGGAATTCAATAACGCATTGTAAATCATGGCACGAACTTAGTGAGGAGCAAAATGGAAAACAGCTGTTTAAATTGTATTTGATGAGATAAGATAATCATTATAAAATACCTGTCCATTACGATATACAGGCTTTCATCAAATGTAAATTCTAAGTAGAGTAATCTGTTTTTTAGTAACTTTTTTATTCATGTACCCGCAAAAACACTTGAGAGATTACGCAAGCAAAAATTAGTCTCAAAATGTGAAAGTTCGCCAGTGAAGGCTTACAAGTTGAAAACTAAAACCAATCACCGTATTTCTTTGTTAACTTTTTATTGAATTGCAAATAAAAGTCAGGTGCGAAAAAATCGCTATCAACGCACTGGTCGCGCTTCTCACTTATTATACATAGAATAATTTGTTTACACATGATAACGTAGAATATTATCTAAGGAACTATTCTATAACATCTCGTACGATGTTGTTTCTAAGAACCCCTATACACAGGGTAATTATAACTGTTCATAACGCGGTTAAACTTTGTACTTCACGTGGTGATGATAACATATGTCCCAAATAAACTAATTAAACTTACCGACTAAGTAGTAACTGGTAACCTAGAACTATACAAAATATCACTTAACCGACTATCACAGCCACTCAATAAGAGAGAATAATAAAAAATAACTTTTTAATGATGTTAGCCAAACGCACGGTGTGTCCGGCCGGCGCGGTGCGCGTTCGGAAACTGAGGCGAAACTCGAAAAGCAGCAGTGACGTGGAACCGGTGAAGGGCCTGTACCACGTGTGGCGAACTCATCTTGTTTCTCACGCGGATGACAAGCCCGAAAAGCGTTTAAAAGAATCGAACAGTTGGGGCAGGTTGTGATTTGGATAGAAGTGAATTCGTCGCCAGTGGTAGACGTGGTGGCGTGATCGTGCGAGCCCACGTGGCCGTTATTGTTGATACATACATCATCCAGGCTCCCTACGTCACTGCATTGCTGTTACACATTAAAATATTTATCTTGAACTACACCTTTCGAAATATCTTTTTCTGAACTGCCATTTATGCTGATTGGTCTTGCCTTGAATGCACTATTATAAGCGAAAACAATAAGTCGCGTTGGGGAAAAACCTTTAGCCTCATTATACGTTATTTGCTTCACATAATGATGGGTTCATATATTCTCATGATTACAAGTTAAGAATTACGACAAGTAGCAACAATGTAGCTAAATTATTGTGCCATCAAAGTTCACATCATCAAGTATTTAAGAAATTATTAAGCAATATTACAAAGAGAATAATTTCAGGGGATCGAACTTACAAAATCATCAATTACCACAATGTGATACTGATAATTATAATTGGAGACATTCTATCGCTTGTGCGATAAACTGTGACTTTTGTCCAGAAAACAAGCTTCAACAACTGAGGATAAAACTGACTTGCAACAGAGTATTATTGGCCAATGCAAATCTTGGGATCTGCCCTTTGTTTTTCGAATTAGAAACCGAGAGTTCGATAGGCTTACAACAACCCCAAACATCGATACCATTGAACAGTGAACCTTCATAGCTCAGTGCAACTGCATATTGACTGGCGAAGCTCAGAGGTGCATGTAGATATAGACTAAAGCCAAATTAGTTGGAGGCAGGAGGATTGATGAAGTTGGGGCGATAAGGACTGCATGGAATCGTGGGTAGATAACGATAAAATCATGAATGAGTCACCATCCAAAAAAAAAGTTTCATCAGCCAGGCAGATATCTTCACTTGATGACGTCAGCATGAGTTCGTAAGTATTCTTGAGCCTCCGTTCGGTGTTATTTTCAGACTAGAATTTCTTTTTATTGGATTTCATTGTTTATTGAACCAACTAAATATTCCGAGTGCTCTTGGTACCTATTCGATGAAATGAAAAATAATACCCACATGATGGGTAGGCTCTTCTTTCTTTGCTTTTGGTTATTCTTTGTACGAACATTTTCCTTCTAAAAATGAAAATACCCAAGTAATTACACCTACTCGTATATAAGCGATACTTCCCAATAATTAGGCAGACCCTGATAACAGAGATCTACCTCATAATAATGAGCTTAATAGAAACCCATTACTTATCATTACAGTAGCAGATCTGCGAATAGAATAATGCCTTAACAACAAATCGGGACATCCTGCGGAAGGCGTCAACCTAAAATGAACTTTAACACGATGATATAAGAGCTAATGATGCAGAAGACAAAAGATGACAAGTTATTTGTTGTTTTATAAAGACTCGTACACGTGAGACAATGAGATCGTGAGGCGGAATGACCTAAGCACGCCCCGTGTGCAGTGACCATGATGCTCTGTTGGAAGATATCACGGACTTTGCTCCTACTGATTACCTCTTCTGCTTTTATAGTGGCGCACTTGTTTTTGTTGTACTGGTTAGATTTTACAGTAAACGTATGTTCCATGATTAAGATTTACTTTTCGCTGAACAGTCAAACGGAAAATTACAAAATAGTAACTTTGACCTAGCTTTGGCCTATTATTATAAAACTAGCGGGCGCCCGCGGCTCCGCTCGCGTGAATGTCGGTTACCGCTGCAAAAAGCCTACTCAGGAAAGACACGGTTAGCAACATGATTCCCAGGTCTATTCAAAGACACCGACACTACATCGACGACGCAGTCATCACAAACACTCGACATTGATAGATATAGTGTGTCGCGGACTTTTTTGTAGATATTTATAAGATCAACAATTAATTAGAACATTTTATGGTTCTATCTTTTATAGTTTAGACAGCGTACGCAAAATAAGTAACTTTTCTGGTTGATTTTTTACACCTTGTGGCCGAAAAACCCGAAATATCTTACGAAACACTATTTTTCTCCAAAATAATAGTGCCTATGTTACTCGTGGATAATGTAGCTATCGAATGGTGAAAGAATTTTTAAAATCGGTCCAGTACTTTTTGAGCCTATTCATTACAATTAAACAAACACACAAAGTTTTCCTCTTTATAATATTAGTGAAGAAGTGTAGATTAGTGTAGACTACCGAATTAACGAATTTCGTACCTACTATTGCTTCAACTATAAAGAAATAAAATGTAAACTATAAACATAACTAAACACTACCAAAATAACTAATATTCGTACCTACTATTGCTTCAACTATAAAGAAATAAAATGTAAACTAATAATATATTTAAACACTACCAAAACCTATACCTATTTCAACCTATTTCATAAAATAACAACAAAACAAATATAAAAATAAACTATTCAAAGACTAAAAGTAAAAAAAGGGCACGCCGCAATCGCGGCGGTAAGACCCCTCTTTGAGGAGTGGCAGGGTAGGCGTCACGGCGTCCTGACCTACCGCATGATGCAGGTCCTCACCGGACACTGAAATTTCGGGAGGTACCTGTGTCTGATAAGGAGGGAAGAACTGCGAGGATCGTCTGCACTGCGAGGATCGTCCGGAGGACAGGAGTGCAGAACTGCCCCGCTTGGGCAGAGCGCCGCCGTGTCCTCACGACGGTGATAGGCGGAGACCTCTCGCGCCCGGTATTGGTCAAGGCCATGCTGCGGGGCGAGACGGAATGGGAAGCGGTCGCCTCCTTCTGCGAAGCAGTCATGCTTGTGAAGGAGGAGGCGGGCCGCGTGAGGGAGTGGACAGCGTCCTCCCTCCACCCCAGCCGCAGTGGTAGGCGCGGGCATGCGGGCGGCGAGTAATGGGCGACTCGCTGTCCGACCATGGACCATGCCCGGGTCGACGGCGCGTTGTGTTCCACGCGCGCCTCAAGGAGTGTCAGCAGAATGACGGGGCCTGTAGAGGGCCAAAGCCTGCCGGGGTTGCGGGACTCACACATTACCGTGCCCCCGGTACATAAAGGGCTATTGAAGGACACCGTGGATTTTAGTCAGTCAAGTCTGACAGTGCCTCCCGCCCCACCCTGGGTGGGCGGACTCATTTGATGATTGACATGACATGATTTTACCACGCAAAAAAAAATAAAAAAAACACTAAAAGTCGCGCTGATAAGTACGGTTTGTAAATAACAATTATTGTCTGTCAATAAGGTCGAACAGTCTGAACGTCTATTCGCATCAATAGTCAAATATTGTATGAAGCACGCGCGCTTTTTTTTTGTGTATAGCATCTCGCAGATCTACCTCTAGTAGGCTGTGTACTGCTCAACCGGACTTTTCTGTAGATGCCTTAAGGCCTCCAGGCGTGCGGACCCCCCCGCCTGTTTATACCTGCCGTCGAGCGCGGCTACCGCTACACAAAAATAATCCTTATAGCATGATTCTGTATTCACGCGCGATGACTGATTAGCGTATGTCATGTATAACTTTGGTGTTTCTACACCGATTTACATGATTCTTTTTTTATTGAATAGGTAATAATTTTAACTTTTTTTAATTAGGGATGAGTGAAGTGTTATAAACGTAAGAGTAGACAAATATAATCAGAAAACTTCGAATTGCGAAGCTATCGGGAGTTTCACGTGTTATTGTGAGTCAACCATAAAATATAGACATATGCTGTCAAGGAATATTTTTATATAATTTTAAGGAGAACATTTTCGTCATACATGATTTCTATGTAGCTTTAACCATTAAGGCTGCACACGCGACGGAAGCTTAAAAAATGGAGTAACTTCTCCCGTCTTCCCAATATTTCCCTTCACTGCTCTGCTCCTATTGATGGTAGCGTAATGAAAAGTATACTATAACCTGCCCAGGAGTATGAAGAATAATTGTGCCAAATTTCGTTAAAATCCGTCGAGTAGTTTTTGTTTCTATAACGAACATACAGACAGACAGACAGAAAGACAGACAGACAGACAAAAATTTTACTGATTGCATTTTTGGCATCAGTAGCGATCCCTAATCACCCCTTGATAGTTATTTTTCAAATATATTTCATGTACAGAATTGGCCTCTCTACAGATTTATTATAAGTATAGATGACCACTTAGGTGCAAAGTGCATTAAACGAGGAAATGCAATTCCAGATTAATGAATGACGCGTTTCTATCTGGGGATGGCCTGATCGGTGCCATGAGTAAGTTCATTCAGCATACGTAAACATGGAGCGAGTGAATGATTCCCGTAGATAAGATGCCAATGTACGATAGTAAACAATAAAACAACAACAAGAGCTGTTTTAAAGAACAACACTCGACACCAGAAAGGTAAACCATCTCAAAGACACAACGTTTATTGAGCTTAAGATAATAACAAAGTCTTGGTAACTATGTTATTACAACAAAGTTCATAAAGTAAAGTTTTGTAATACTCTCGGCAAGGTGGCATTTATGAATATTCTTATGAGTTCTCTACGGCCACGGAAGCGGAAAGCATAATGTTGTTCGTAAGTCAACTTAGAACTGCCAAACGTTGTGTTGCTTTTCTACCTAAGTTTATAATTTTACACTCAAAACTGCTTGCTTATAGTATGTAATATGTAACTCTGGCAGAACCAATGAATGAATCAGAATATTACACATGATCAAATAGCAAATAAACAGAATTTATGATACTAGGAAGCACCCTGAGGCGGCCATAAATATATGAATGTTTGTGGTTCCTGAATGTCAATTACATAATAGTCCCGCGGTCAAAGTTAGACGAGCGCGCTCTACTGCCTGTTTGGGGTTAATTAATTATGAAAACAATTTAGAACTTGTTGTTAAATTATGTTAATGTCCTTCCGGTTAACGGTTATTTAAGCTCACGAGATAGTCTAATATACATAAACCGACAAGCATTTATACTTTTTGTTCGTCTCAGTAAGGACCCTTCATCTGGTCGCCCTACAAGCGGATGGCACTCGCCGGAAAGCGACTCGCGCGCAGACGGGACGATGGGATAATGGCCGGGCTCGGTTCTGGGGGCGAAGTCCGTACTCCCGGACGAGAATAGACAGGACGAGCGTTACTTCCAATGCAATCAAATATGGGCTTACTGTTCTCTCGTTTACATCCCCCACAAGATAATTTATATGGCGGTCACTTAATGTGGGCAAGTGGGCATCCGGTTGATGGTTAAAGTTTTGAAGGCCGAAACGATACGTCGTAGTTGGGGTTGTAATGTTGCAGACAGGAAATTGCTATCGAGTTAAAGGGCATTGAGACAGTGGCTACGGGGCCAATAAATTGATACACACATAAATAGTATTACCGTAGCCAAACTTTTCTGCACATCAGATACTTAAAATTGAAGACTCAACTTTTCCTTGCCCATAAATAAGTCAATTCATCATCTCAAGACACTAATCGATTATCCAAGATAACGCGCAACAGCCGTTCAATAGCACAGTATCTTTCGGTCTGAAGTACAAACTCCAAGGATTGTTGCTCCGTGTTATAATCTATGTGTGTCAGTAAACATCGTCGGCACGGTTACTACGGCGAGGAGGCAACAGTCATGTCATGTGTCACTTGTGTCAGCCAACCCCCGTCCAAAGTGCTCGAGTGTTGAGACACGTGTGTCGTGTCCCTATGAACTTTCCCCCCTTGACACAGTTAGCACGGCGCGTGCTGAAAGACCTAGCTTAAGAAATAAGTTCGTATTCAACACGTTTACTTGTCTCTGGTTTGGATTTCTTCGCCTTGTGAAGTGATAGATGATGGTTTTGTGTAAAGAGGTTAATGGATTCGAAAAGGGTATAAACAAAAATATTGTTGTTATAGCGACTTGTTAGATATTTTGTCCACAACTACCTCAAAAACTCCTCCTTTAAAAAGTTCCACTGTCACTTTGGTAGACTGAAGCAAAATCAGTGAATCCATTCTCAATTAGGTAAAGCTCAGAAGGAGCTTCAACGCTTCTAAAAACAAAACGTCGATAGTTAAAAGCAAACAGAACTAATTAATATTGACACTCTGCGGATGGGCAAAAGCAAATACAAAATAAAGAGAAAATTCATATAATCCATCACAAATTACAGAAATGGAAGGACGTATTCGGAAACGGGATTTATGCCTGATTGAGAGCGACAACCACTCCGAGTTCTGCCTGTGTAACATCATAATATAGTACTGTTATTTTCACTTTATGGCTTTATTACTATTTTTACGATTGATGTTTTAAATAGGGTTATGATGAAGTACCTACTTATCCTATGAAAGTAATTTTCTATTCATTTAATAAAAGTAGCATTTCACAATTTTGTTTTATCGGATATTTGTATGATTCATCGACATAAGTTAAAGAGTCAAGAAAGATGACGATTAAGTATATAAATAAGATTATTAATTTAAATGGCCCGCATTGTAGGCATGAGTAACACAATGATAGAAATGGAATACAGAGCACAATGGGCAGATCAATAGACTAGCGGAAGATAAAGTCAGATTCATCCGATAATAGAGAAAGCCTAATGAATAGAGCCTAGAATGCTATGCCTAGTTATACACTTCAGAGTACTTCAGACGGGGTTTACCTGGCTGGAGTACGCTTTGCGCGGAGGGAAACGGCTGCATGAGTCGTGTTATTTATTAACTTCACTGCAATGGCTGTTGTATCTTAGTTGTTATTTGGATATAGGTTGTATATGTAATACCGTTAGTTATCACCATTTGGTTGGATCTTTGATAAAACCGAAAGCTTTCAATCCTGTTTAGACGACCTGAGAAAAAATGACATAGTGAAACCCAAAAGAAAGTTAGTTGAGAATTTGAATGACAATCATATTTACCGGTTAAATATTTTAATTTAAAAAAGAAGTAAAAGCAGTGGATTTAAAGATAGTAGGATGAGAAGCCTTAAAACAAGATATTTACGAACACAAACACTTATTAAATGTTTCCGTAAACCTCTTCTCAGACATGTGTATGTGATAAATAAAAACATAAATAACTTGATGTGTCAATAACGAACTGTAGAGTGATAACCATCGAAGGTCAGTTGCCTATCGGAGAATCGTGGGGAGAAGCGGCGACACAGCACCAGATAACTGCTGACATGTCAAAGATAATGATGATAAAATTGTCTGGATTGTGGATCCGGCCGTTATAAGCGACCGGAACCCATGGCTTGATAAGGGATTCAAAATGTGCAGTGTGTTTCAAAACAAGTTCCTTGGAAAGAAAAAGGAATAATACAAGAAATGAGGGAGATCCTGCACTTGATAATATTGATTCGTGGTCTTGTCAGTGACGAATCGGGATAACCAATTAAGAAATGAATCAGCAATAGCTGCGAGAGATTCTGAAAAAGCAATTCGTAACTCAGATCTTTTTTTATCTCCATAACAAAAATGAGATGCATGGTCCTCTAATAATCATGCGACATTGTCTTTACATGCCACACGTGTTTATCAGGTAGTTGACTTCGTCTCTCCGGACACGTCTGCGGCGTTTATCTAAAGACAAGTGGGTCGCAGATAAAGGCGGATCGCCTGATGTGAGCGTACTTTGTACTGGTCGGGGAAGGGCGTCTTCCGACAAAAACATCTCGGGAGAAATATAATATCTTGAGAACCGAACATTAGGTACAATAAAACAAAGTGTTCAATAGTATCCAATTGTACAAAGTTCAACAGTTCTAAAGAAACTTGATAAGCACTCGTATTTCCTATAATAATAAATAATAAATAAAAATAAAAAAATAAAATAAAAAATAAAAAATAAAAAAATAAAAAATAAAAAAGCCTTTTTATTCCATGCATAATTTAGGAAAAGTTACAGTTCTTGAAAATGAATACGTAGGTGCTAATTCAATTTGAATTTTGGTAGTTAGAAACTAAACTTAAAAAATATTACATTACATTCTAATGACAGATAATTAGATTACTAGTTATTTAATGATTTCCATGCATTTCAATTTTCAATTCAAAACCATAATATTTAAACTATGATTCAAATAATCTCTTAAAATTCAATTGAATATCTTATAATTATTTTTATATTGCAAAAAATATAGTAGTTTTTTTTTTTTTTTTTACATGCATTTTTTATTGTAAATTTATATTTTTAATACATAATTACAGTTAAAGAAACTCACACAATTCAATATTCAATTAATTTACAAATTCGATCCATTCAATAAATAATAATAAGTTCATGTCTATCTTGCAATATGCTGTTTAAAACTCGTATAAATTTAATTTATTTATTATAATTTAATTTATTTATTAATCGAAAGGAACAATAATCTAATAATCTAATTTACATGGAC
This sequence comes from Agrotis puta, assembly GCA_943136025.2. NCBI lineage: Eukaryota > Metazoa > Arthropoda > Insecta > Lepidoptera > Noctuidae > Agrotis > Agrotis puta. The sequence goes on from OW964170.2 coordinate 959,089, forward strand.
CCCTCACAGGTAAAGGCCTCCTCCAAGGATTTCCATTTATCTCTATTTGTAGCTATCTTTAACCAGTCATTTCCTGCAATCTTCTTTATGTCGTCTTCCCATCTTAAGTAGGGTCTCCCTGCACGACGTTTGCCTGGCGGGCCCTTCCATGTGGTGACATTAATGGTCCACCTGTTATCCACGAATCGGGCTACATGGCCGGCCCATCTGAATTTTTGTATTTGAGCATAAGTCAGCACATCTACTACTTTAGTATAATTTCTTATCTTTGTATGCCGTATTTTGTGCATTTTCTTTATATTCAACATACTACGTTCCATTCCCTTCTGGCATGAACCTATTTTGTTTTTAATTTTTTTCGTGATTTTCCAAGTCTGGCAGCCATACGTTAGAGACGGCAGAATACATGAGTTCATGGTGCTCTTTTTAATCTTTATTGACATTTTGCTTTTAAATACCTCTTTTAGACTCCAATATTTGTTCCACGCGTATTTTATTCTTCGCTCTATTTCCATTTCGTTGCTATTATTTTTGAAACTTATTTGTTTACCGAGATAGATATACCGGTCCACATACTCTAGCGGCTCATTCTCCAGTCTAATGCAGGTGTTGGTGCTGTTTGTCATGGATTTTGTCTTTGATAAGTTTATCTCCAATCCCACCTCTCTGCTGATTAAGTGAAGAGTCTCTAACATATATTGCAGACCACCGCTCGTTTCTGATAATAATACTATGTCGTCAGCGAATATTAGATGGGTTAAGTATTTGCCATTAATGTTCAAACCACATTTCTTCCAGTCCAGTTTACTTACAATATTTTCCAAAACAGCGATAAAAAGCTTTGGCGATAATGGGTCGCCCTGCCTCACTCCTCTCTTTATAGAAAAGCTTTGGCCAACTGTTTCTAATTTTACGCTGCTAGTGCTGTTACTATATATGTTTTTTATCACATCAATGTATTTATTTTCTACTTTTTGAGCCTTTAAGGCTTCCCAGATACTGGTGTGTGATATTGTATCAAAGGCCTTTTGATAGTCCACGAAGGCAATATAGAGCGGGCTCTGTCTTTCCTGATACTTTTCGATAACAAGTTCTAAGGAATGTATGTGATCTATCGTAGAGAATCCTTTGCGGAAACCTGCTTGTTCCACTGGTTGATATGTGTCTAGCGTTTCGCTTATTCTCTTATTAATTATCGAAGAAAACAGTTTGTATAGAGTCGGCAAAAGACTGATAGGTCTGTAGTTGCCAATGTCGTGGGCGTCTCCTTTTTTGTATAAAAGGATTATATGTGATTCGGACCATTGCGTGGGTGTAATCGCTGTTTTCAGGATGAGATTGAATAGGTGCGCCAGTGACGTGGCCAATGGGATTCCGCCGTACTTAATAGCCTCGTTGGTGACTTTATCTGGACCTGGGCTTTTATCAGATTTTAATTGCTTCATTGCTTGAAGAATCTCTATTTCATCCATCGGTTGAATGTTCTCTTCCCTATTTGTCTGCAAAGTCTCCAAATTTTCCTGGATGCCTTCACTGGTAAGGAGCTGTGCATCTGGTTTTGCGTTGTACAAGTCGCGGTAGAAATTGGTTGCAATGTCAATGATATCTTTGCGTTTGTATGATGTTTTTCCCAGCTGTTTCAGACCCTCTATCCAGGTTCTATTTGTTCGAAGTTCTTTTATAGCTTTTTTCAGACTCCCATTATCTTGCAGGTGTTTTTCTATGGTATTAGCCCTGTGGTTTTTGTAATCAAGTTTAATATATTTGCTCGTTAGCTTATATAGAGCGCTAAGCTCGTTTTTTTGGGTACGGGATTTATTTTGGGTTTTTTGTAATGCTTTCCTTCTCGATATAAGTGACAATGTTCTTTCCGATAAAACTTTGTGTGTCCTAATGGATTGAGTGTTTGATTTATTGGTTTCGAGGCTTTGTAATATAACATTTATTAGTGAATCATAACAACTTTGAACTGTATCTATTTGGGTCCAGTTTTCCAGAAGGTTTTCTAGATTATTTTTGTATTCTTTTATATCTTCGTCGTTTCTTAGAGTACTTTTTCGTGTGTTTGTATATGTCACTCTACTCTTAAGTGGTTTTGATAGAACAATTGTGCTCCTGATTAATCTATGGTCTGATGAGTAGTTTAAATTTAGGACTTCTACATTTTGAAATAATTTTGGTTGATTTGTTGTTATGTAGTCTATTTCATTTTTATACTGTCCGTTTGGAGATCGCCATGTCCATCTACGACTTGGTTTTTTCTTAAAATAAGTGTTCATGATCGATAGTTTTTTTTCAAATGCAAAGCTTATCAGTCTCCGCCCTCTTTCATTTCGTTGTCCATATCCATATCTTTTTGTAATTAAATATTCGTCTTTGAGGGGCTGACCAATCTTTGCATTGAAATCTCCCATTATGACTAAGTTTTTATGGGCGAACTCTAATGATTTATCTATGGATTTATAAAATTTGTTGATGTCCTCCTCGTCCGCTGACTCAGTCGGTGCGTAAACTTGTATCATGCTAATACTGAAACTATGTATACTGAGATTCAATAATGCAACCCTTTCTGAGACTGCAGTAAAGCTTTCTACGTGCTCTTTCAGAGATCTATTTATCAAAAAACCGACACCGTGTTTTCCTGGAGTTTCTCCCATATAACAAAGGATGAAGTCTTCATATTCTTCTATTTTACTGCCGAGGCGTCTGACCTCTGACAGGCCTATGATGTCGTACTTCACCCCACGTATGGCTTCTTGTAGTTCGATCAGTCGCTCGTATGAGGAAAGGGACCTGACATTATATGTTGCCACATAGAGCTTCCTTTTGGGACTATTAATTTGATGAGCAATTTTTGGAAAATTCCTTGGAGGGTAGTGGTCATGCTCTTCCACGGTGACCAGCCGGGTTGGAAGACGTTCGTTGGTTGTTGATTGTCATTGACACACATTTTTATCTGTTGCGTTGGAGGAAAGAGAATTAGACCTCATCCTCATTACATCAAAAGCATTAAGTCTGTTGGAGTTCGATGGCATTAAAGTTTGTTGTTTTTTTGGTTGTGTTATGTTTTGTGGAGATGTCGACATTTCCCTTTTCCTTTTGTCTATGTTTATGTTGTTATCCTTTTCTTTAATTATTAGTTTATCGAGTTTTAGATAGGCGATGTTTCCTTTATTTCTTTCTTCTATAAGTTGTGTCTGCAGCATTTTCCTTTTTTCTAACACTTCCTTAGTATAGTCTTCTGAAATATATATATCTTTAAGATTTTTCTTCTTCTTCAACACTTCAGTTTTCTTCCATTCATTTACAAAGGAAAATAGAATAGGTCTTGGTTTTTCGTTTGACTTTCCCTTTCCAATTCGATATATTTTGTTCACTTCATTATCTTCGAATTCTATGTCTAAGTCTCTTTTAAAGGATATTTTCACTTTCTGTATTAAATCTAGGGTGGATTTTTCGTCTTCCTTCATTCCAAAAATTATTAAATTGTTTTGTTTCTTTCCTCTTCTCAAGTTCTCTACCTCTTTCTCCAGATTTTCAAGTTTAGTTTTTAAGTTGATATTTTCTTCAATGATAGGTTGTAGTTTTTCGTCCATTCTCTCCATTATTGTAGTAGTTATAGAATCTTTTAGTTCCAATGTTTGTTTATGTAGCTCGTTCTTCATTTTGTCGAATAGAATTTGAAATTGTTCTTCCATTTTATTATATTCGCAATAAATCTGCATGTAATGGAGCGTGACAAATAGTACTTTATTTATTTTCTGGGTTGGCAAAGAAGTAGCCCTTTTGTATCAAAACAATACTATTTGGTTGTTTTTATTTTTGGTGCTAGATGGCGTTGGCAGCGCACTAACGCGTGAGCGCATTGATGTTGACAGCTTGTCTAATAGTTGTGCTAGAACTTTTGCTACTCGTCCATAGATGGCGCTGTTTTATGTATTTATCGTAGGAATAAAGTGCTTTGTAATGGTCACTTGTGAGGTTATGTTAAGTTTATTTACACACTGAACACATCACTTAGCCATTAAATTTCGTTTTGGACAGCACTTTTACACAGCCACTGTTCATATCATTTTTAGTTTTCTTCAAAACTTTTTAGTAGTTCGTTTTGTCACTTATAATTTTCTTCTGGTTACAACGATTGATTTCACTTTAGTCTTGGAAGATCAGTCTTGTACTTGTGGTACACTTCACTTATGGGTGTTTTTTAACGCAGAATAGACGATAAAAAGCCGACTATTGGTTTATAAACATTTTTTGAAGTATTTCTTATACGGAGCGATTTGAATCAGCTGTTAACGGTACGACGGTGGCGCCATCAATCCTATAATACCCATCATTAATGAAGAAAGAATATTTTTCCTGGAAGTAAGCAAGATGATAAAAGGCGAACAAGAAAAATATGACAAGCGGAGAGACAGGCACCGCGCCAATTCCATAAACGTGCTGCTTTTCCAATTACGGTACGGAACACTAAGAAAAGCTATCTACCAGGAGATCAAACTATTTTTGTTGAAGAGAAGGGAAAGAATGTTATTTGATAGATTAGTTAGATGATAGTGGAGTGTAGAGTAGAATTGCTGAATGTATTAGGGACGGAAAATGCATTTGTAGCAATTCTTAAATGTAGGTTAATCTAAGCTTATTGAGGATTATTATGAAAAAAATATTGTTGCAACTTCATTGGGCGTTTACTGTGTGAGCTTATACTTATACCTTACATCGCTGTGCACACTTTCGTCTGGCCACCCTGTTTTTGGTCTTCTGTTCCATTGAATCTTATTTATAAAACAACAAAAGCTTTATTAAATAAAATATAAGTTAAAGTGTACTTATGAAATATAAACAATAGCAATACATATTTTATTGAGGTTGTCCCCGACGGGAGTAAGATGTAAAAGCTTTTGTGTACTGAAGCTTTTACCAAGTTTGTTGACCCTTCACATTCCGCCATATTTGATGTACCTAGTATGAGCACTATCCATTAGTAGCTGGCGGAAGGCTAGTGACAGTTTCTAAAGAATATACTAACATGATTTTCTGAAATAATACGCAGAATTGGTAGATGTCAACGACTAAGCTGAAATCATCTTCATAAAAGCAATTAGTTTCACAATGGCAGGTCCATTTAATTTTTTCATTTTTTAAAAAAAAAACGTTGCCCCACTAGGATTTTCTCCTGTCTCGTGGGTGCGATGACAAACATAGAAACTCACACACACAAACACCCAGACCTGGAACAACTACTTGCAGATCATACAAATATTTGTACCGTGCGGAAATTTAACCCGCGACACATAGCGCAGGAGTCCAATTGCTCAGCCACTGCGCCAAACGTGCCGTCATAATAATTTAATAGTAAACCTATGACTGTAAGTCTACTAATTTAGTCATCCCTATGGCACTCCCGTAAAGATTACAATCCCGTAAGGATCATTAAGGAAATGATAATATCTCAATTGTAAATAAATAATCACAGTCGTTTTACTCCGGTAATTACATTTCAAAGCCGAATTTTAATTGGATATTTTTTACCCAAAATACCAATAGACTGGAACAATAAAACATCAAGGTCAACAATTTGTGAGTCAATTATTAAAAAGATTTAACAAGCAGTTCAAGGAAATTCTTCAGGGACAAAATTTCTAATCCGGAGTTATATAAAATCACCTGTACTTTCTGAAGGGCAGAGGTGTACCTTAGGGCACTCGCATTTCGCCAGTTATGTTTAAGGCTCATACTGTCAGTTACTTGAAAAAAACTAAAACTTTTAACGATTCTTTTTGATGAACGACGAAATTTTGTATTTTTTTTTTTAAATACGAGAAGCTAATTTTTTTTAAAAATTTAAAGCGCAGATGAATGCGGAAATCTTTAACTACGCAAAAGGCATTAATAGCAGATACCACGCGCCTACTGCGTACAAAGCTAAAATGTAATAGAAACTGTCACGAAGGTTTTCGTCGTGTAAATGTCAAACGAACTGCAGTTGCAGCCCGTTTTCGTCTATTTGCACCTGCTGGGCACACAGCATCTGCTGGGTTTTACCATCTAGAAAAGACAGTTGTTTAACTCAAAATGTGACAGACAAAATACTGAAAAAAAAACTGTAATGCAACACGGTGGTTTCCGAGTATTTCTATGAAGTAACAATTTGTTCTATAAATGTTTTAATATGGTAATAAGTTGGTATGATATTATATGTGGAAAATTTATTGGTCGGCAGTCCAAATCGGAAATAAACATTGACTGCAATAACTCATAGTTAAGTCACAGATTTACCCTACATGTTTCATAAAACTTTAGTCATATTTACATGTACTCGTATAGCACAAACAATCAAACCGAACAACTTTCCCTATAGAACCAACGTCGGTATAGGAAATCGCTAAAAAACCCACAATTATAGGTACCTACCTGTTGAAGTTTTGTGTGGGACAGCCAATTACTTTTTCAGACCTTCCAATTACTACAAGGTACTACTATGTATGTATAGAATAATAGAAAAAGAACAATGCTGAACTAGAAAGAGGCATGGTTATCCTTTGTCTTATAATCTAAACAATCGGTACCATCTCATATAGCGGAAAGTTTCCCCTGAAATACCAGGTGTGACCGCCCGCTAAGAAGACGCCGCCACGTGCGCACGTGACGCGTGATGAGCGCAATTTGGGGGACCTGAACGGGAAGTGCGAAGTCCACGGCCTTGCATGACCCTGCCGTGCGAACACGAAACTTATGTGGGCTGAGGTAACTGCTCTATCTCGTAGCGTATGGTGATCAAAATATTTTCTAAGATTCTTAGGGATGTTGTGATAATTTTGAGGATCTTATTTCAAAATGAAGTTTTCTACAGATATATTTCATTTTAAAACTAGTTTAACCTACCTAGGTTTTGCCCGCGTTTTTTAAACATAATCAGCTTTTCTTTTATTTTTCGCAGTAATAATCTTTGTCTAAAATTAAAGTAGGTACATAAAATGTACATCCTTTTCACTTCGCATATTATCCAGAACAAACAAACAGACACTGGTTTGTTTTTGTCAAATAAAATACGATTGCATTTGATTGCACATGCAATCTAATCTGTAACAGATTAGATTTATAGACCTAAATGTTTTTTTTTTTAATATTTTTACAGATAACTTTTACATATTTAAAGTCAGAATTGATAATAACATACTGATGCCTCAAGTAGTATAGGATTAGGAATAAATAATTGTCAGCATCAATCAGCATTTTAAGATTTCATGGTTCTTATAGAGACAAATGGTTGTTGAGAACAATGTTTTTTTTTGTGCAATTAAATTACAAATACAGCTTAATGGAAATTGTGACATAAATTTATGCTTCAAAATAAAAAAACTAATGCTATGGGCATTCATTTTTCTAATTTTATGTTAGTACTTTTGTAAGGAATAGCAATTTGTTTTTATACGCATTTTATTTAAAAAAGAATCTTTTAAAAGTCTACTACATAAATGTTAATTTATTGATGTCAGCATTTGAGGTCAAGTAAAATTGTAATAACTATATCAATACTATTGTAAAGAAAAACATAATTAAAATCTATTGTGACACATAACAATAGATTTTAATTGTGTTTTTTTTTAAAGATTAATTTATACCTAACCTATTTTGTAAATAATAAACAACTCGCCTCATGTTAATTGAATAAAGACAAATAATGTTAATTAGTTTCTATTAACCTTTGGTTGCGGAGTGCAATGACTAGAAACTGAGTTAATTAATATCAGCAAGCCAGCGGAAGACAAATAATTACATTTTTGGACACCATGTCCTGAATTAGACCATTAGAAGAGCAAATCTAAAAAACACAGATTAGCTAAAATAATAAGCAAGGGACTTATAGTGACCTGATCATTGCCTTATTTCTTAGTTTATGTAACGGTTTTTTTTATCATGTGAGTCCTCCCACCCAGGGCAGGGCGGGAGGGACTGTCAGACTTGTACTGACTAAAATCCACGGTGTCCTTCAATAGCCCTTTACGTACCGGGGTCACGGTAATCCGTTAGTCCGTTAATGGTAGATGTATCCGATAAAAAATAAACAAACAGACTACATAACAACCCATACCCATAAAACATTACCTTCACTGTGAAACTTGGAATGTCTTATCAGAAACATACTGATATGCTTTGCAATACAACAATAGAAGTCGAAGACTATAGATGAAATCAAGTGAGAGTGAGCGCTAGTCAGAGAGTTCTAATATTTAAAAAAGAACAATGAATTATGTGTTGCTAAAAAAATATTTGGGATCAAAAATAGATTGAATATGTTGATTCTAAGTTTATTGTTTTAATAAAATTATTTGTTACAATACAAAACAGAATTATTTAGGTAGGTACCCACAAAAAAATATAAATATTACAGTATGCTAAAAACAAATTATATTTACTGAAATAATCCTTCTCAAATATCGATTATCTTATCTAATGTTTTGCTTTGATAAAATTATAAACAAACAGTACGTAGCACAGAATAACAGAAGTGCAAATTCAGTGAATTTGTGAATTTTAAAATAAAAGTAGTGTGTAATAAAGCATACTGAGGAGCAGTCGATCCATAGTTACATTATATTATTTTTAGTTAAGATTCCGCATGTGGAACCACAGCCGTGATATTATAATTTTCGAAGTTAAAAGCGACGAAGAAATCCTTCTGCTTGGTCGATGTATGAAGGTATTTATAACAAAAGTAAGGTTCAAAATAACAAGACCTTATCTCTCAATCACAGCAAGCGTGTCATTCAATAACGTTCTGGTTCAATTTTAACTTGGAAGCAAACAAAACAGGGAAATTCGAATAAGAATTCTCGCAAAGAATTTTCTTTTAGGTTATATTTTTGCGATCGGCTTACATTTCCCGTACAGCGATAAGAACAAAATATTGAAGTGGGATACTCACCTAGTGTCCTTACAGGTCCACTGCTTAAATTACACTTGTAAATTATCACCAAATTTTCAAATAAATTTGAGGTAAACACTAGCGGGATTCCTAACGTCCAGCAAATCCGAACTAGTCAGGGTTGTACTCTGCGTTACAAATTGACATCAATTCGATTAAATCGATTTTGGAATTAACAATAAATTTTAGAGTGTCTTAGAACACGGTTTTGGACATTCAAGTACTATAAGGCAACTGATAATGTCTATGTAAGAAGTTATGAAACACTCTCAATCATTCAAATATTGAAAAAAACGTTTTCTAAAATCGTATGTCTCAACTTCACCTCGAAACCGTAATCGAGTAAGAAATCGATTTAAGCTGGCAGCACTAAACGTGTTGAATGTGTCGTATTTTTGTTTGGGGTGGGGGATTACTCGCGGCGACCAATCAAAGAGCTAGAATAGTCATGAAGAAGGTGGCGTGATCGCTACGTCACCACTATACACCACCATAGAGTATTATAGCACAAACGAATCAATAATACCTGACAATGAATGGAACACACATAATGTACGTAAATATACATTCTAATTGTTATTGAGATGAGTTAATTAATTAAATGACCTATTATCGTCGCAATGTATATGTTTTATTGAGCTAATCTTGCATTATTTATTATACATTGATGATATTCAGTTCTTCCTAAAAGTTAGAGACATCTGTTGTGATATTTATGAACCAACAACATGCGTGAATGGAAGTTGTTTGTGTGTATTTTTATTTATTTGGGTAGTCTTCTACACTCATATTATAAAGTGGAAAGATTTGTTTTTTATTATGTGTGAGTATGTTTGTAATGAATAAACTCAAAAACTACTGTGCCGCATTCAAAAATTTTTCACCATTAGAAAGCTACATTCACCCTGAGTAACATTGGCTATCATCTACGAGTATATGTATATCATGTCCACCCGTGATAAGCCGGGACGAGCCGCTAGTTTTTTATAAAAATAATTTTAATAAAAATATAAGATAGTACTAATTAAAAGAATTTACATAAGTAAAACAAGAAATTTAAGAATAAAACTAAATATTTACAATAAAATACTAAATTTAAACTAAAACTAAATATATTAAAAACAGAAAAGGGCAGAGACACATATGCGTCAAAGTATTATTTAATTTAGTACAACACTATTTACTTAATTTTACAGATGGCGCTATTTTAAGGTAACAATGAGCTAATTTAACATTGAAAAATGCTCCGCTCCGTGCAGGGAATCAGAGAAAGCCAGAACTGTACTTAAGTCTCTAGCACAGAGGTCTCTAGACTAGGAGTAAAGCGATTCCTATTATTTGCGAAAGCATTTTGTTTTGTTCTCACGTCAACGCTTTTGAGACGCGATGTTTTATCAAGTTAGAAGTTCAATTCAGTTTGCGACTTACATATAAGCAGACGCCAGCATGTCAACCTACCCCAATCTGTAAAACTTTCCCAAAAGAATTTATACCATCTACATTTTTGATATACTTGAAAATCTGTACAAGGACATTGATGTAGGTCGATGTCAGTACATATGTATTGTATTCTGTGTACTTATATGTATTAGGTACTTTCATAAGAAAGACCTTGTTATTATTATGTTAGAGTCCGCGCCACCAATCGTACCTGCGGAAAATTCGTAATACTATTTTTTTTAATGCAATTTTCTTAGGTATATTTTGATGTAATGACATAGACGCTAGCGCCGCCGCGTCAAAAGGACTTTAGCTTTCAGTCATGGCGCGGACTATATGTATATCTTGTTTGTATATCAAAATTAAGAAAAAAAAAGATACAGCTGTTGTTTACTAAACTCTGTCATATTCTGTCATAAAGTCAAGAAGATGGTTCCGTCATTACATTATTTATACCTTTTTTGTCGAATTCGTTGATAGGTATATTTTATAACTATATCAAAAATGTTCAAGCATTATAAAGACTTGTGCGATGTGGTGTCTCTTTTGGTGTACTGTCCCAGCGACCGGTCTTTTCTCTTCACGAAAGAGACGAGCGGAGAAACATGGTTACCTTCCAACAAATGTGAGAAGAATTGCTGGAGAAAGACAGTTCAAAAGATTAATTTCGAGGTATCTTTATCTTCATATGTGGGAAGAAGCATCACAGTATTTATAAAATAGTACAAGTAACAGTTCTATACTCACCTATTACCCGCGCTTGTCACCCTTATTTCTCCCTTTAACTTTGATGACACACGCAAAACTACAGAGCACACCATGCATATGATAAACCTTACCATAAGTATCATTATACACTTACAGTATTGTTGTCTCCTATTATCAAGACGACAAATTACGTTGAGATAGGTAGGTAGCTATAATAGACCTGGCTTTTTTTTAGCGTGGTAAAATCATCAAATGAGCCCTCCCACCCAAGGCAGAACGGGAGGGACTGTCAGACTCGTACTGACTAAAATCCACGGTGTCCTTCAATAGCCCTTTACATTCCGGGGTCACGGTAATTCGTAAGTCCCGCGACCCCGGCAAAAATAGACCTGGATTAAGAAGATGAGCTCCGGAGATAAAAAAACAAGCAACCTATCTACATTTTCTTTAAAATGGTACCATTTCAATTGTATAAGCACTGAGAACAGCCATATTCTTAGTCAAAACTTCATGATTTTCGTTGTCAGTATTTCCTTCAGTCATTATTTTCCATTTCATCCCCGTGATTGTGAATTAAGTATTTTATGAACTCAACGAGACTTACAATACTTTACATATTTCCGATTTTTTAATTTTAATATAGTTATAATATAAACTGACATACCCTATTATATACAGAGAATTTATGTTCCTGCAAAATATGCTACAGTTGTTCGGCGTGGATTCCGGCGCCTCCTGCCTACCCATACGAGTCTACAAGATCTGGATACCAAACCATGCCCTGACGTGCGTGTACCACGCTGTGTACAAGTTGGTCGTTAAAATGGAGACCAAGAAGAGGCTGAAGTACAAAGCTGTTAGTAAAGTACTTACCTACTCAGTGTTGCGAACACCAAGTTAAGCCAAATGTAAAAGCTCTCAGTGAATTATTACTAGTAATATATCAGTACTTATTATTTTAGTAAACGTATCGTAAGTAAGTCACTTCGTAGGCGGTAGGTTATTGTAGTGCAGCGTTTCCCAAAGTGGGCGATAACGCCCCCTTGTCGGCGCTGCAGGCCTAAAGGCCTAAAGGTAAGAGACGCAGAAAAAAAAATGGGGGCGTTGTGTAGACGCTTCGGAGGGCGATTTGTAATTTCATCTAGCTAGGAGGACTCTTAGACACCGACTGAGCCCTCGACTCTCGACGATGAAGAGAAATCGTTTACATGTTACCAAACGTGGCGACTTGCGGCTGTTCTTGAGTAAATTGGAAACTGATATCAACAAACTTATTAAACAGCATCAGTATTATCTTTCACATTACTTTTTATATAAGAATCGATTATGTCTGTTTTATTTTGAATAAAAGATACTATGTCTGAATACTATAAAGTTGCGTTTCAATAATCATTTTCATTGGCAGGTGTAGCCCATAAGAGTTAACTTAAGACCTGAGCGCCGTTGTGGTATTAGAAGTACACAGTAGCACAGTAGTGCTCAGGTCTCAAGTTAACTCTTGCGGATTATAGTAAAAGTCTCTTTTAGGGTGAATGTTTAATCTCCGCTTATATAGCTTACAACAATTAATTAATTTAATTAAAAAATAATAGTTTTAGGTGATAGTGGTTTTTAAGTAGGTGAAAATGGGCAGTAGACGAAATAAGTTTGGGAACCCCTGCTGTAGTGCTATTCTCTCTAAAGGTTGAGAACTGAAAGTAGCGTTGAAGTTACGGCATGTTTTTCTACGACGAGCTCGTCGTAGTCTTCCAGAGAAAAGAATAGCTGATTGACCTAGCGAAAATTAAAATGTCGGAGTATAATAAGGTAGTGAGAAGAGAAGTCGTCAGGAAGAAAATAACTCTTAATACCTTCAGACCTATTTACAGTATTAAGAGCTAGGTTCGTTTTGGCAGTATTCATTGCAATATAAACAGAACAGGATCCGCTTAGTACCTTTGTCATATTATTGGTGTTCTGTATTTTTGGAAATCCAGGGTATGCGGAGCAAGCTACAATGGCTCAACAGTGCGGAGCTGGATCGGCAACGAGCCCATTCCTGCCTCCGCAGTCCTGAAATACTTCTGTACTCCCAAATGATCACTGGCGAGGGTAAAGATCCCGAAAAGGATGCGGTAAATACACATGTATTACACACATCACATCACGTCTGCTATTCCTGAGGGATACGCAGGAGTTGCTAATCCCAGATTTCGCCAGTTATTTGTGTGTCCTTCCTATTGCAGCGTTATAAAAAAACGCTACATTTTTAAATATCACCTTTTTTTATGGTGATTGTCATGCAACCTGTTTTCGGAAGCCTTTAGTCGAAATTTTTCTTTAAGAACTGAATCTTTTTAAGTTAGGAATTGGTTTTTGTTCGAGAAAAAATGAAGATTTTTTTTATGTCAGTTGGATGTGGTTTGTTGCCCGTGACGGGGTATTGCTGATTTTTTTGGGTGGAAATCACTTTTTGTTAAAAAATGTGAAACATTTTGAATTTAAAGTCGACAACGTTGGTTAAAAAAAATCATATGTGAAATCTTCTGTTTTTTTTGCTTTTTTTTTTTGCCGGAATGGCGTGATCTGAAAATTTTCCTATGTATCGGAGGCGCTGAGTACGGTATCACCCACAACTTTATAAGCTAGCAGTCGGGAGCAACGCTCCACCGCGACCCCGGTGTGGTCGCGTGCAGTCTTTCCGGATCCTGAATTTGTCAGGCTCTTGAGCCGACAAATAAGTCCAAGCGTCAGATCATCGGAGGCCTGGTCCTGTTTTGACCGTGGCTACCAGCACGGTTCTCCGGGGCAGTCCTGCAGCGCGTCTCTCCATCCCGACAGGATCAAGCTGAGGATTCTTTATTTATTTAAATTAACTGTCTTATTTTTTGCTTTTAATTTTTAAATTGTTATTTTTATGTAAGGCACAGTAATACAACCCCTACACAGGGTATGTACGAGTATTTAGGCAAATAGCATCATTTTTTTTTCCTTCCGAGGCGTGTTAATTGACATTGGCCAATTAGTTAGTTACCGCTAGGATCGCTCAAATATTTTTTCCTCTGATATTCAGGATTTTGGTTTTTCCTCAGTAAATTAAATAACTATTGATTCGTACATTCTCTGGATAATCTGACATAATTGTATCGTAACCGAATTTTTTTGTGTGTGCGACCTAATTTTATTTAATTCAAAACTTGTTACTTTGATAACCGGGCACAATCGCATCCTAACTGTATTTTTTATTTACTTTTACAATTTTACTTATATCAAAATTATACGTTTTAATAGGGGAAAGTTGTTTTCTTCAAGAATCCCGCTATATATGGCGCCCGAACTAATAAAGTAAGTATTTTTCTTGTCCATACTTCTTCTTATTTAAATCTACATCACATAATTTTTTTTTTTTGCAATTTCGAGGGTGGTAGCTCGCTTCAAGTGAGCTAATAATTTCTTCCACTGTGTGAGCTAATTCTTTCTCTGTTTATTCCTATTGTTGGTTTCAGGACTTTAACGTGATTACCCAAGTGACCAGTTTAAGAGTTTCCTAGAGCCTGGACTGTTCCCATGGTGATACATCACGAGCCCTGAACTACAGATACGATAACGAAGAACTGGCAGGATACTGTTCTTTGTTTGCTTGTGTGAGTTGTAATTTTTCATCACTTATATAAAATAATTTTGTGAACTATAAAACACACAACCCTCTTTTATTTCTCACCCAACAAATACATAATTTACCTGATTGTTATCCCTTGTGTTTAATTTGTTTTCCTTTAGCCAGCGGTTGTTAGAACCCGTAGTGCATGAGTGTGTTGTATGAACTTATAGGCGTCGTGTTGCAAAGGTAAGCTCCGTATGCACGGTTGTTTTCTGTTCTTAGTGGTGTCTTTTGTTTCCTAGCTTGGCAATTCCGGTCACGGCAGGTCGCTGCGTATTTAGTTTCTTTTTTGTGTTTAGGTCCAGCTGTACTTGGGGTGCCTATTTTTTTTTGCTTAGGATCAAATCGACTTTTAATTCACAGCCGTCGTACTTATTCTAGTTTTATGCACGTGATTGCCTAGGGTTGTATTAGTTTTATTTACATCATGTCGGAAGAAGGAAATTCCATTGGTGAGACTCCGCATCGTGATAGTCCTATCATCTCTCGACCGCCACCTCCTATTCCACCTAGAGTCTCTTGTGGTTCCAGCCAGTCTATTCTGCCTTCACCTATCAGATCCGATGATGGTCCACCGTTCGTCAAGCAGTTCTCTCTGTCAAAATGGAAAATTTCTTTTGATGGCAACACTTGTGTACGCGATTTTTTTTCCAGTTTGGAAGAATGCAGGGAGGCTGACAATCTAACGGATAGTTATCTCGTTAGGCGTTTTCACGAGGTTTTGTCTGGTATCGCTTTACAATACTATAGGTCCATCCGTCGACCCGGTCTGACGTTTGTGGAGATCAGACAGGCTTTCCTTAAAACATTCGGTTCAGCCGATTTTGAATTCAGGACTGGACAAGAGGTCCGTAATCTTAGGCAGAGACCTGAGCAGTCTGTGAAGGAATTTGTTATTCGAGTGACGTACCTTAATGCCAAACTTGTCAAACCCATTGAGGAATCAGAGTTGGTTGATATTATTACACACAATATGTTACCTAAATACACCCCCTGTTTGTCTATACAGAAGTTTCCTGATTTAAATAGTCTGATTGAGGCCGCTTCGCATTTTGAATCTTTTATTAAAACTCCAAAAGCAGTCGCTAGTCTGGATAGTACTGTTTACCCGACATCTATTTCTGGACACGCTTCCCAGTCTCCAAAACCCCGCCTGAACAAACCCCACCAATGTGAAAGTAAGGTTCAGAGTTGTCCAACCTGCAGTCTGTCTCAACCACACTGTCTTAAGTGTAACAACCTCGGACACTCTTACCGTTCTTGCCCGGAGGTCGCTGGCGTGTTATGTTTTAAGTGTCGCACTCCAGGTTTTATAACACGTGATTGTCCTAAGTGCAATCCAAAAAATGCATAAGCCACCGGCGGCACGCTTTTTACCGTACAGTGTCACCGGTGATATCTACTGATTTGTCTGATAATCGACCGTTTATTGAAATTTTATTGTGTAACCAGGTTGTTAAGGCTTTACTTGACTCTGGAGCACAGATGTCGCTTATTAGTGATAGTTTAATACAGAAATTTGGTCTTTCTTTGAACGCGAGTGATGCTTGTCCTCGTGTAATTTCGGCTAATAATTCGCCTATCGATATTCTGGGTACTGTTTATCTCCCAGTTAAGTTTAACGGTACAACTTTTATCCATGAGTTTTTAGTGGCAAGTTCTATGTCGTCCTCCGTGATATTAGGTATTGAATTTTGGAATAAGTTTGGTTTAACGTCCGTCTTTAGTCAAGCTTTTGATAAAAATATTAGTGGTAATATGTACCTCCCGTCTGTTCAGTACTCACCTCCACAAATTTCCTCTGTTAGCGACGTTCGATACGTTCATCCACGCAACCACGCGGACAGATTTGCTACCCTAAGCAAGTGTCCATGCCCTTGCAGATGATTTCGATTTATGTGATTGGACCGTTACCCATCGCTTATTACGGTTATAGGTACATCATCTCTATGGTTGATGTTTTTTCGAAGTATGTGTGGCTTGTTCCTCTTAAGAGAGTAGACGCTTTTTCTATTATTAAAGCTTTAGAGTCCGAAATCTTCTTTAACTTCGGCGTTCCTCGTTCTATTTTATGCGATAACGCTACTGTTTTTCGCAGTAGTCAGTTTCTAAATTTCCTCAGATCGTTCCATATTGAATCTCCTACATTTACACCATATTATACACCCCAAGCGAATACTGTTGAGCTCTATAACCAAAGTGTAGTGACATGCTTAGGGATTTTAGTTGGTGAAAACCAAAGATGTTGGGCTAAGATGTTGCCTAAAGTAAAGCTCTATCTTAACTCATGCGTCAATCTAGCCACAGGCTTCACGCCTAACTTTCTCATGTTTGGTAGAGAAGTGCTAATGGATTCTAGCCGTGCTAGTAGTCAGACTCAAAGCTCTAATTTAGCGGACAGTCGGACTCGTCACGCCTCGAATTTGTCTTCACTTCGTGAGGTTTATGCGAAGGTGGCTGATAATCTTTCTTTGGCTTTCCTCCGTAACTCCCGAGCTTATAACTCCAATCGGTCGGCTATCACTCTAAGTGTTGGTGACACTGTATGGAGACGTAATTTCTCTAGGTCATCTGGAGAAGACTTTTTCTCTGGAAAGCTTGCTCCACGTTTTGTTAAGTGTCGTGTTTTGCAAGTTATTTCTAGGACTACTTATTTACTACAGGACTGTGGTTCCCTACATTCTGGTAGATATCATATTAAAGATATCCTAAAGTAACTTTTTTCCTCTATCTTTTATTTCAAATATTTTGTACGGGACTCAAGCGATTCTATCGCGCTCAGTTTGATCCTTAAAAATTGCCTATGATTACCGTTGGTTCAGTACTAACAATTAATTACAGATGGCAGTTGTTAAACTTTTGTGTTAGGACATCTTTAGTCGAGTTGTCGCTAGCGATTTGTTCCTATAATCGTACATAGATGGCGTTTTTCTAAATTTTATGCTAGTACATTTTCAAGTCGCGTCATAGCTAGTTCTATTATAAATGGCGTGTTGCACATTTTGGTAGGGCGTTGTGTTAATTAATTACTGCACTTAATCTATCCGAAATGATAGTCTTGGACTTTTTTTTCTTGTTTCTCTTGGACTTGAAATCCTGTTAGCCTTAGTCCTCCTCTGACTCTAGTTTCTGTGAACCGGAGTCCTTTTGTCTCTTGTCTGTCTTATCTACAACTGAGACTTATCTCTGAGTTCGTGTAGTACTTGATTTGTGTATAGACCCAAGTTATACAAGTGAACTTGTGGCTTTCATAATTTTAGAACTCAGCCATACTGGTGTATCCTTTAGTGATGTGCACGTATCGATAAAATCTATTATCGAAATTTTTTTTTTATCTTCGATTTGAAACTTTTCCTTAAGTTCGAATGTTACTTGATTTGACTTTAGGCTCAAGTTATTTCTTTAAGCCTGGTTTTTTCCTAAACCTCCCTTTGTCTCCCGTTCCTTGTTTGAACCGGAGTACTACTTAGTCGTTCAAGTTGTATCTTTGAACTTGAACGCTGTTTCTGTTTTTGTATTCTCTAAGACTCACGTTCCTTTGTTCGAACTGTTGTTCATTTGTCTTATGTCCAAGCCTTATTTAGACTTGAGATATTTTTTTTTTTGTCCTTGCTTGTCCTAAGTCTCTTTTATAGACTCATGATGGATTTGTCTGCTGTTGATTTTAAGGCCAAGGTGTTTCTTTGTCCGAAACTGTTAAATATTTTTCAACCGATCACGTTTGTCAACTAGGTGTTATTATTTATCCTAGGTTTTATCTTTTTCTTTTGGCTCTTTCAGGTCACTTTGTTGACTTTGTCGTTCTAGTTTGAAGTTAGTTGTATAATTAGATAGCTGCTACTGCACAACTGTTAAGTTAACTTAGTTTTACTTAGATTTAATTTTTCCTTGTTATTTTCTTGACCGGTCAAACTTAGGTTTATTGGACACTTCGTGAGCTTGCACTGATAACGGGTAGATGAGAAACCGGTTACTCATTTATTCTGTATCTGTTGTACTCCGATGTCGTCTATGTTAGGTTTAGTTTAGGTCAATTATTAGGTATAGTGTTTTTGGCTAGTCTAAGTTAATTTCCTCTGCTTTTTTCCCTTCTGCCGGACTTGTGTTTTTTTTTTTCTTGGAAAGGGGGTACTGCAGCGTTATAAAAAAACGCTACATTTTTAAATATCACCTTTTTTTATGGTGATTGTCATGCAACCTGTTTTCGGAAGCCTTTAGTCGAAATTTTTCTTTAAGAACTGAATCTTTTTAAGTTAGGAATTGGTTTTTGTTCGAGAAAAAATGAAGATTTTTTTTATGTCAGTTGGATGTGGTTTGTTGCCCGTGACGGGGTATTGCTGATTTTTTTGGGTGGAAATCACTTTTTGTTAAAAAATGTGAAACATTTTGAATTTAAAGTCGACAACGTTGGTTAAAAAAAATCATATGTGAAATCTTCTGTTTTTTTTGCTTTTTTTTTTGCCGGAATGGCGTGATCTGAAAATTTTCCTATGTATCGGAGGCGCTGAGTACGGTATCACCCACAACTTTATAAGCTAGCAGTCGGGAGCAACGCTCCACCGCGACCCCGGTGTGGTCGCGTGCAGTCTTTCCGGATCCTGAATTTGTCAGGCTCTTGAGCCGACAAATAAGTCCAAGCGTCAGATCATCGGAGGCCTGGTCCTGTTTTGACCGTGGCTACCAGCACGGTTCTCCGGGGCAGTCCTGCAGCGCGTCTCTCCATCCCGACAGGATCAAGCTGAGGATTCTTTATTTATTTAAATTAACTGTCTTATTTTTTGCTTTTAATTTTTAAATTGTTATTTTTATGTAAGGCACAGTAATACAACCCCTACACAGGGTATGTACGAGTATTTAGGCAAATAGCATCATTTTTTTTTCCTTCCGAGGCGTGTTAATTGACATTGGCCAATTAGTTAGTTACCGCTAGGATCGCTCAAATATTTTTTCCTCTGATATTCAGGATTTTGGTTTTTCCTCAGTAAATTAAATAACTATTGATTCGTACATTCTCTGGATAATCTGACATAATTGTATCGTAACCGAATTTTTTTGTGTGTGCGACCTAATTTTATTTAATTCAAAACTTGTTACTTTGATAACCGGGCACAATCGCATCCTAACTGTATTTTTTATTTACTTTTACAATTTTACTTATATCAAAATTATACGTTTTAATAGGGGAAAGTTGTTTTCTTCAAGAATCCCGCTATACTATGTAATACAGGGACTTTTAAGTGGGACTCAGTACTCGTCTTGGTGGTTGTAATTTTGTCATTTTCTGATCATAATGACTTCGTGAAAAAAGGTTAAGTGTTTTAAAATGGGTCTTCTGTTGTAGGAAAATAAATACTGTTAGTCATAAGTGTAAGAACTTTGTTTAAGCAAAATAAATTAAATTAATTCGAACCTCTCTCATCCTCATTATGGTTTTCACATTTTGAAGTGGCTTTGTACGGAGATAGAAAGTGGTTCGCTGGTGGAGATCTGCGAAGAGAACGTGGTGGTGGGCGTGGACGTGGCGGGAGGTGCGGTGGCCATGGTGTCGCCTAACCTGGAGCTGCTGCAGGCGGCAGGCTACAATCGCGATGGTTAGCTTCCTGTGGTAATCGTGGATTAACTGTAACAACTATTTTAAACGTACAAAACTATTGTACCGTATCTCTATCATATTGATAGTTGATCGTTGACTGGTTACACCACCACCCGGCGAGATTCCATCAAAAAAGCAACTCGTTTTTTATAGTTAGTCCTATATAGCCACCTACTTGAATCTCGCTAGTCGCTGCCAACGTAGTGATACTACAAGAGTGGGACATAAAATAAACCACACCCACTTAGATTTAGTTATGTTTTACATCTTGACTAGATGTTATAATATATTTTTGGGGTGCAATCGCAACGCGACGCATCTGCATTCCTACTTATCCTGAGACTTCTAAGACCACTACTGACTTTTAAATTGCAGATCAAATCAGAATGTATCGCGAGTTTGTGCTGATGGTGTTCCCAGCGATATACATGAGCGCACACGTCTTCTCTCAGTTTATGATCGATCTCGGCTGGCAGAAGTCACAATGTCCAAGTCTCTTCAGGTACCTATTGTCATTACACTGCTGCGCAACGGTTTTTTCTATATTATACCAGGTTTTTCAATGGTATGTTTCCAAAGCTGAATGTAGCTTTCTTACGGATTTATTTGTTAGAGCGGCGGATGTGACAGCCAGAGGAGGGCTGTCTTTTCTGGAGCTGATACTTTGGACAGCAGCGTTGGAGCCTGCCACCCAGCACAGCGGCGTGCCAGCTGAAATACGGTGCAGATATATTTTTAGGTGAGGATGTTCGGGATCCTTTACCAATTTAGCTTGCTTATTCTTTGGTCTGTTTGTGCGCTATTGTACTTACGCGAACAAACAACAACGGCTCCCAAAGGTGATGAGAAAGTTACCGCGACCCAGTGACGTACCGAATCTAGGAGAGAGCAAGACGCTTAATGTGCGAGGGCCTTTTTTTTCAGGACGCATAAGAAAAATTACCACCGCTGCTCGCGCGAGGCCCCCGTGTTGTAAGATGATGATGGTTCTTCCAAGTCACCTATACCAAATGAGATTGTGATGTGACAGCGACATCAGCTTTGCGAGGCTTGTTGGACTCTTTTATTTACCAGTGACAAAAAAATGGACGTTACAAGTTATTTTGCAACATAGGGCAAGCATTCTCGCGCGAGCAGTGGAGGCGCTTGTACGTGATCGTGGGCGACATCAGCATTGCGAGGCCTGTTAGGTTCTTTCAGTTCCCACTCATCAGACACCTCAAGTATATAATTGTAGGTCATGTTAATTTCTTAGTAGAAATGTTACACAGCGAGGCCCCTTCAGGTACGACGCCGGGGTCTAGGGTCCGCTTCGCCCCCGCCTAGCTACGTCACTGCTGCGACCTACCTTTATTATTGCTTCTTGGATGTAACTCAGATACTTCGATAGTAACCGCGACATGAAGCTGGAGTACTTGGAGTTTAAGGAGCTGGTGGCCGCGACCCGGGCTTCGCGGCAGCTGCCTATCGACGCTCTCACTGTTGCCAGAGATACTGATGCCTGTCTCAGGTTTGAACCCACTGTCTACTTCAAATCATTCTGCTTTTATTTTTCGTTTTCTGGTGTTAGTAGAAAAAGCGTTTGTCTAGGGTCGGCTTCCAGTCAAACTAGATGTACCTGATTACATGTATTTTACATGAAGCGATTACATCTTGAAAACTTTTTTTGCACTTTAACAATTGCTACAACATGACATAAATCTAGCTTAAGGTAAGTACTGTCTGAGGCCCGGAAGGACAACAATGTTTTACCTCGATAAGCATTGCTTAACCTAACAGTTCCTGTGTTCGTATTGTAACCAGAAGACTAAAAAAAAAAAGAAAAAAAAAACCATTTTATTCTTAGGACTACCGACTTGAATTTAACCCTTGTGACATTTGCAGACAGCTAGGATTGCAGCCTAACTCTCAATTACCTCTAGCGGAGTTCCTTCGAGGAGTCAGCGAGCTGCGACTGAGGGGCACCAGTTCCTTACTGCGAGCGCCCCGTAGTATCTCTGCCTATATTATGGACCTGCAGTAAGGATTTTACTAATGTGACCGACGACTGATGGTTTCGTAGTCATGTGCCCGAGGAGATGTAAAAACAAGTATAATCAACGGGCATAATTATATCAATCATTTCGTGTTTACAGTAGCCACTATAGAATTTCTTTAGCAACCTCCTGGCTTCATCATCAGATCAACTTCAAGATTAACAAATTCAACCTGAAATAAACAGGCTGATTTGTAATTCGATGCGGTTCTTGAAATGGGTGATACTAGACCTTATTTGCAACAATTTTAACCCCGACATCATGGGGTACAAACTAACTGTTTTTGGAGATATAGAACTTTAAAGATTTTTCGAAAAAATTCCACCACCCATTCATTTAGTGCTTATTGTTAGAAATTAACGAATTAGAACTACAATTCAAGAACCGCATCGAATTACAAATCATTCTGTATACCAAGTTTCATTCCATAGAAATCAATCAAATGGTAGGTATCTAAGAGGTTAAAACATTGTTACTTACAAGCATCGATCATGTGAAGAATGTGATGCCCAGTATTTCAGATCCAATTTTCTCAATAACCCTAAGATATCTGTTTTTAGTTTCATAAATAAATGTAATTATGTAGCATAATAACCCAGGACCGGAACAGTAGGCTAATAAAATTAATGTAGCTACAACTCACGGGGTGCTAAGACAGGAAACCTCCACGTGCGCCCGTGGACTGGAGTTCCCCTTCGGATACGTCCGGGGGGAAGACCAGTTTTTCGGGCCGGTGCACCCTGGGATGCGGGCAAAAACTCTTTTAGGTACTGTGTGCCTAAGGGGTCTCTTTGCCCGTATGCGAATAGCCTGTCGGGTGGATGCTCCAACGTGTGTCCCTCTGAACAGCAGAGGGCACAGCGGCGGAGCGGGCTTGCGGACGGTGAGTAATGGGTAAGCTCGCCGTCCGACCAAGGACCAAGCCCGGGTCGGTGGCGCGTCGTGTTTCACGCGTCACCGACGGGGCCCCTTACGGGGCCAAATGCCTGCTGGGGTCGCGGCTTTTTTCTTAATCCAGGATACCGCGGCCCCGGAACGTAAAGGGCATCCGAAGAAACACGGGTGGATTTTAGTCAGTAAGAGTCTGACAGTCCCTCCCGCCCTGCCCTGGGTGGGAGGACTCATTTGATGATTTTGCCACCTTAAAAAAAAAAAAAAAAAAAGCTACAACTCACGATCATGACTATGACATATGCTTAATGTACTCCTTGGTTTTCAGAGAGCGGACTAAAGAATTTAAAGCTTCAACATCGATCATGTCAAAACTGCCGTCTGTATCCTTAACAGGTAGTTACACAGTAGGTACACCTATGACCGATGGCGTTTGGCCTAAATGTGCTCAAAAGACAGCAAAAAACGTAAACGCGTATACGCCTTCCAGCTGAGATAAGTAGCTGTTTCGCATGCCCTAGTTAAACAGTGTCCAACAGCTGTCTAGCTGCATCGATTGTTCTTCGCGTCTTTTATAGCGTATCGATAGCAATAACTTCAAATTAAAGTACAATGTATGTTTGATCCAAAGTTGCGTAAGCTACGTAAACTCCGTTCTTTCATGCAGGCGTAATTTTTATTAAGTATTTAGTGACAGAGCATGCAGCGCCAGATGGAGGGTGAGACATTGCCTACGGGGAGCCGCCCCAGGCGCAATTGAGATCTTAGTCGTCCATGTACAGTCACGACTAATAGTTTGTATACACTAAGCAATATTCAAAAGTGATGTTCTGCAACCATATTGATTAAAGTTTTGCCTTTTCATTAGACTTCTATTTTGGAAGCCATACTATTACGAAATAGGTCTTATATCAAAGTGGAAACCAGTATGTCACGTGTAAATTGCGTTTGAATTTTGTTAAGTGTTTACATGTTATTGCTCTTGACTGTATTGCAATTTAGCCCAATCTGTAGAAATCTGTAACATGGCAGTTTGTGCAGGCAGTGCACAGGCAGGAAAAGGCGCGGGCGGGCGGCCGGGGTCTGGGGCAGCGGGGCCTGGGCCGCGCGGCGACTACTGCGTGGCTCTGCACTCTGTGCGCATGCAACGACGACCGCCCAACGACCTCATCGAGCTCACAAACTTTGACGGCAAGTTTATTTAACCATTACTGTTTATTTGTATCGAGTAGCGAGACAAGAGCAGAAACTGCAAACATCCTAATGCACAACCCTTGTTTGGATTGTGCGTTTTGGTAATTAGGTACGCCAAATTCTGCCTTGGTAACTTATTGGTACGAACTCGGTACCGGTTACCGACAGTTCATGTGCATGAGTAGTAATAGAAGTAGTGATGAGTGTGATATTTGTATTTAGAGCTTTCCTTTATCTCCTCATCACTCAGAGGACGCTGTCAGTTCGTCGACCATTCGCCTGCTGCTGCATGAG
Organism: Agrotis puta; assembly: GCA_943136025.2. Taxonomy (NCBI): domain Eukaryota; kingdom Metazoa; phylum Arthropoda; class Insecta; order Lepidoptera; family Noctuidae; genus Agrotis; species Agrotis puta. Next base: position 983,817 of record OW964170.2, read on the forward strand.
GTGCAGTCTAGTGAATTGCTCGGCTCCAGCAGTTTACCAGTCGAGGCATTGGCAGCTGTGCATTACTTCGCTAGCTCCATTGAAAAGCCGCCGAATGTTAGTACTCCCAACGGCATTCATCCTTGTAATTTATAAAGTTGGAAACTAGAAAGCCATCTGACCAGTGTGGTAGGAAGGTATGCAGTTAGTCACGGTTTGCTGCAGGTAAGTTATCGCTTCCAAACGCGAAACAGTCCATAGTCTGGCTGGATCGAAGTGCGAGCGAGTGACGCCATATAAGGGTAAGCGAAAAGGGAGCAAGGAGGTAGGAGACAACTTACCTCACTATGCGAAGCCAAGGCCATAGCTAGGGGTGGGCCTTAGAGTAAAAATAAATGCCTCAAATATTTTGAAAAAAGAAATGATAATATACAACAAGAGTGGCGGCGACCATTGAATTAACCATTTGTCACAATCATTTACTCCCAGTATACATTATTCTCAAATTCAAATATGAACATCCCAATGCCCTACCCTAGCTACGGCCCTGGTAGTGGTGCAGATGCATATTGATTTTCGGCTTATATAGAGCATCGTTTGTGACAGACGGGCCTAACGGCCTTAAGGGACTCTGTCATCTAAATGTGGAAATATAACACGCATAAAAGTCACGCGGGCAATTAATAGAGGAATTGGACAAGTGACATTTGTGAGGATTTCCATTGACAAAGCTTTCTGTCTTTCTAGTTAAGACGTCCGTCGGGCACTAGTACCCTGAACATGATGAAGCCGGCCTGGGCGTGGACGAGCGCCGCTGAGGAGGTGGCGCTGGGCTCGCTGCTGCTGCGGCTGGCGGAGGCCGTGCGACCCATCTGCGCCGCCGAGCCGAGGCTACTGCGGCTGTACTCGCCTGTGTATGTCGTTGGTAAGTGGAACCATGTGACTTTCACGGCACTCTTTTTACTCCCTGAATGTAATTTTAGTCATTTTCCTTTTAATAAGTTTAATAAGTAACTCCGTTTTGTGAGAACTTCAATATTAGCTCCAATTTATTATAAGTGTAAAAACTATGTGTGCAAAAAAATCGAAGTCATGGTAGCTGCGCCTTTTCTCTTACAGGGATGAGTTTTGTTCCTTTAATGGGAACGTTAATAAGCCCTGACCGAAATAGGTCGGATCACATCATCATCAACATCACATATAGGCTCATCATGCTAAGTTTTCAGGCGATCTCCACGGCAATCTAAGCGCCCTTCTGTCGATGGAAAACGCGTTTTGGCCATCCGGTACAGCACTGGTGGCGACACGGATCCTGTTCTTGGGTGATTATGTGGACCGAGGGCCACATGGCACGGAGCTGATGGCGTACCTGCTGGCTGCCAAGCTGCAGCGACCGAATGCAGTGTTCATGGTGCGCGGCAACCATGAGATCAGGGATATACAGAAGATGTTCACTTTTTATAAGTAAGTATGTTCTATCGTCTATGTCACCAACCGCCATCATGTACCTACAGCCAGACTTTACATCGTGCTGGTCATAGGTCTCACTTTACTGAGCCTATATCCAAGTCGCTGGGCCAGCTTCATCCAGATTAGACATAAATGACAAGGAAGCATCACATAACTAATAAATAAATATTTAATTTTTCAGTGAGTGCGTTTCTAAATACGGTGATACTGAAGGCATAAAGATATGGAACGCAATAAACAATGTTTACGACTGTCTCCCTCTAGCGGCCGTCATCGATGACAAAGTAATATTATGTTCTTAGTAACACACACACTGGTAATGATGCGTAGCGTGATGTTTGATATCTAATTGCTATAGCACATTGATAGGGTTTTTATATATCAATGCCATAGCCTCGATAAATTAACCCTCTAACACAAAAATAATTTTTAATTCGAACCTGTAAGTAGTTCCTGAGATTAGCGCGGTCAACCAAACTCTTCAGCTTTATGATATTACTAGCCACCCGCCAAGGCTCCGCACGAATGTAATCTCTACTATATTATGCATGTTATATACATATGACCCTTCCTCTTGAATCACACTAAATTATTTAAAAAAAAAACGCATCAAACCCGTTGCGAAGTTTTTTTTTTTATTACTATTGTAGTGATAGGCATATAGGTATAGATCAAAGAGAATTAAAACCACTTGAGAGCTCATAGAGCGATTTCGCCTAGGCACACGATTCACCAGCGCGGGCCGGGGACCGGGGGATTGTGTCTTCCCCCGTTCCTCGGCCCGCGGTAGTTGTGATTGGCTGATGCAACAATGTAAGTAAGAATAGTGATAACAAATAAATCCAGCAACAATAATATCGATATCGATAAAATCGATGGCAATTAAGTCTGCTTTTACTTTTTTAATTGTTGATTTGTATGTAAAGAAATAAATGAAGATTAAACGAAAAATAATATCCTTTATTTGTTATTCTTACTTATTTACTACATTTCTAAAAAAATATAAAACATTTTCTTAAATTTAGACAACTCAAACCCAAAATTATTTATTTCAAATAGACCATTTACAGGCACTTTTGAACTGTCAAAATTGAAGCTAATTTGCACGTTCCAAAGCGTATTTTTTATTTACCATTAGAAATTATCGATTAAATAATTTATCAACAATGTTTTAAGTTGTCACATCACTTCAGCACACAGCACAAAGTACTTATGGATAGAAAGAGATAGACTTATCTAATATTCTAGTGAAATTAAAGGACTTTTCAAAAGACATCAACGCGGTATCCCAAAAGACATCAACGCGTAATCCTTTTTTCGTAACCAACCAGTTTAGCTTGAGCCCTCTAATTACCAATAATGTAAATAAATATAAACATATTTTACTTACCGATGAAAACTTATACCATCTTTTTTATAACTAGATGTTTTAGATGATTTCCCGCACCATTTAATTGCACAGGTACTCATTTTTGCTTCGGTTTTATTCGATAAATGTTTTTTTAGGTTCCAAAATTAAGGAATGTGCACAGATCCAACAACTGGTCAGTACTAAAACATTCATTCGTATCGGGATCTCATATAAGTGCTATTCCATTGATGTGTCGTGAGCCTGAGTCGCCCGTATGAGCGGTCAAGTGGCTATATTGTCATTGGTATAGATAGATAAAGTCAGAACTAGAGAGAGACCAGAACCTAGAAAATTGACAGTAAAAGCTCAGAATGATTATGGTAATGCTACTAAACACGTGGCTGACTCACCAGGTGTTCTGTTGCCACGGCGGCATCCCTCCTCCGTGGGTGTGTCCGCTCATCACGGCCATCGACAAGGTGCCGGTGCCCCTGCCGCGCCCGGCCGAGCAGAGCTCCATAGCCTGGGAGCTGCTCTGGAACGATCCCATCAAGTTCGTATATTTTGACTGTATCAATACTTTCTTGTACTGGTGATAAGGGCGATATTCGTAGTTCCTGGTGCTGGCCAATCCCTTTCACTTTCATCTTTGGATTCCAATTGCCGTGAATATAATGATCTAGGTAAAATCTTGGATTTTATTTTCCGGATAAGCATTATACACGTAACATTTTTATTTGTGGAAAGTTAAATTTGATTGCATGCAGGACTTTTGTACACCTTTAACAACGCGCCCACCGTAGTCATACTCGGCAAGGTCGAACTGTGCATTCCAACTGTTAATATTTAGAAGAAAAACGTTGCCCCACACTAGGAATTTCTCCTGTATCTTGGGTGCGTTAGCAAACATAGAAACTCACATACACAAACTCCCAGACACAGACAGACAGGTGTTTGTGTATGCGTGGGGATCGAACCCGCTACACGCTGCGCAGCAGTCGATCGATCAGCCACTGCACCAAGCGTGTCGTAAATTTAAAAATATTGTGTCAGCTTCTCAGTCATAATAATTAGTTTAGTACAGATTTTTTTATTTACTTCGAGTAAACTTGATGCAACTCTTGGTATTAGAGCTAAGGGTTCATAATTCAACAATGTGCTCTAATAGTGGGAACGCGCATTTGTTGTTATACATCCAATAGCAATATTTAGATAGACTCAAAGATCCTTGTTCCCTCAAATAGGCCGAACAAGACCACGGCCACGATACAACTGGAGCTGGCCTCCAACGAAGGGTTTGCAGCGAACAGCAAGCGCGGCACGGGACACATGTTCGACCAGACGGCGCTGGACCGTTTCCTGTTGGCCAACCAGCTCTCACATGTCGTGAGAGCACATGAAATGCATCAGAACGGATTTATGGTAAGTTAGTTATAGCAACTTGAGTTTTTCTACAAAAAAAGAATTTAAAAAAATATATGACCATCCGAATTGAGAACTATGGCACCATGTATCGTGGGACAAAACATGCTTTCACATAAAAACGAAATTGATGTCTACAATTGCCAAAATGGCAGCTGTATCAAATGCTGTTTTCACCAAGCAGAAACGACAATCTCCAACAGTCAATATTCGTTTTCTTTTGTAAAATAGGTAGGCAGATTACTTAAAAAAAGGATCTCAAAACAGTTGATGATACTGCTGCCCGTTGGCACTTTCGATATGATTTCGGTCTGTAACTTTTTGTCTTTAGAAAATGCTAATTCTTCTTCAGTGCCAACTCCGCGGAAGACTGATATCTGTCTTCTCGTCGTACCATTACTGCGGCGGCACCAACGACTCGGGGGTCGTGCTAGTCGAAGGCGGTAAACTAAGGATCATGAGAATCAACTATACGGACTGACGCAAGTACAACAAATAGTTTAAATAAATTGACGGGCCCAAGACCTTTTAAGGTTGAAAATTACGAGTATAGTAGGTAGTATACATAGTTGGAAGGTGGCTAAAAAAAGAACGCCGCCATCACGTTTTTTCAACTTTTTCTTGAAAAGGGCGCCCAATGCGGTCGAATGTCGCCAAAATGTCCGTGTAGAATCCTACAAGGATATTTTGCTTTGAAGTAATAGTATATTATTTTCTTGTTATCTTGTAATTCGAACCCTATATTTTTAAAATTTATTTTTTCGAAGATTTGTGTAAGAATTTAATATTGTCTGAAAATCAAATTTTTTTAGAATTATTTTTCAAAGAAATGTAAGAATTTTGTTTTGTCTGAAAATCATTAAAATGAAAATGCAAAAACATTTTGAATTCTTTTATTTATTATTCCATCACTTAGAAAATTTCGGATAGCCTTGGCAGGCGAAACAAAATGTCTATTTATTTATAATTATATGAAATTAAGTTAGTTTAACTTAACTATGTTTTATTTTTTTTATAATACAGAGAGATACTTAAAGCTAGGACTAACGACTCCATGACAAAAAGACAAACTATTCAATCATGCTTATAAATACAGAAGTTTACGATTCAGAGAAATCATAAAAAAATAAGTATGTATTTATCTTCTAAGAAGAAAAAGCTAATAGGAATGAAAATTTACAACCTTCATAATTATATCTGTCCTATTACTCAAGTGAATAAACTTCACATCTCTGACAGATGATGTAACCTTTCTGTAAAATGCAAAGTTTATTCCGGAGGGTACTTATAAATATGATCACCAGAAACTCTTACAGCACTCAACTTATCAAATCACTTATCACACCATACTTAAAAATCTTTATTTTAACATTATTATCTACATTATAACTGTCATACATCTTCAGACATCCGTCGTATACAATAAATGGGAATCTATCAACATACCTCATTATCATAAAATTATTACAATTTAAGCCTTTGTTCCAGTTGCTCCCGTCTTTTTGTCAAGGATTCTTAAATTAAATGAATTATGAGGAGTGACTTGAGAAGTACATAGGAGTGGTTTGACTGTGGTTTTAGTTTTTTATTGAATGAGTACTGTTTCAGTGTAAGACCAGCCTTATCCCTGATAAATAGTAATTATGTGCTGCCCCTACAGGCCTCATTTTCGCAAGGCATTTTACTTTTCTTTGTTGTCAACTAGTTTAAATTTTACTATACGTTAACCGACATGATGCTCAAGTAAGCTATATGTTTAACAGTCACGTTTAATAAAACATCACGCCACATGTAGTTTTACAATTTTATTATGTACAGATGAAACAGATTTATTCTATTGCTACATTCAAAGTGTACAAAGTAAATCTAGTCGTGTTTTTATAAATAATTGATATAAAAAAAATACAATAGCCTTTCCATAATCAATGGTCAGGTAAAAACAAATCATATTCCTAACTAGTCCGTATTTCTGATTCTTAACAGTAAGAGGGAATGAAATAAATTGTTATTTACATTAAAGTTTAATTTGGAACTGTTTTTACGCGAAACTGACGAGAATTAAAGACTTTTTTCACTGAAAAATAGAGTTTGGACGATTTTACGGAAGCCAGTTGTGGTACGTACATTTTCTTGATCATCAACTTATAACTAAAATTAAATCAGGCATTCACCATTAGATGGGAAACTGAGAAAATCACCACTTTGTAAGAAAATGACAAAATCACCACTTTTAAACATTGGTGATCTTACAGGTGTTTGGAAAGAAACGCGTAAATACGATTGTGAAAATTCTACAGATGAACATAAATGAAAATAATTCTAAAAACTCAGATATTAATATAACCAGTTTTTCACATACTTATATATAAACAATCATCTCAGACTTAAAACTGACAATATGTCCTTTTGTTTACAATAATAAAACTTTATATTTTGTTAGTGATATATTTATTTTTATTCTTTGCTCCTCCTATTTTACTTAGCTCTACGAATTTATTCTAGTAGTGTTCATGTAATAAATACTCTTTAGTTATTTATTATAATTAGATGTACTCATCACAAACATGGACAAGTTAATAAAGAGATGATAGTTCTGTAACTCTTCAAACTGATTATTCAATAATAGTTATTTATGCAACTGTTGTATAATCAGGGGTATTAAAACACGAATGTGGGTTTATCACACGAGGCGTAGCCGAGTGTGATAATAGTATCACATGAGTGTTTTAATACCTAATTATAACAGTTGCATACAAGACTTTATCTACAATCATGATGTGAATCCTCTATAAAAGATTCTCATACTATACCATATTCGCATACCATATTCGAGTGAAAAAATGGCGGGATATAACACGATAAGACAGACACAATTTATTGTTCTTTTTTTCAAATTTGAGCGATCTGGTGGTGAAAATGTCATTGCATGAGAATGTTCTCTTTTTGAAATTCATTATATCACGCATTTGGATGATATGATGATCATTATATCATTGAGTGTTTTAATGTTGGCAATAAGCTAATTGTTATAGGTTATTTTATAGAGGATTAATAGCATGATAGTAGATAAAATATAGTATTTGTTGGCTGTCTGTGTTTGTCAATATTCATTTACACTTCAATTCATTGTAAATCCCAAAAACTGAAGGACACAATAACACACATACAATGATGTCAATTCATAGAAAATTACAAGATAATGGAAGAACTATTGTAATTGTTAAGACGCAATAATAATAAAGCACATATTACAGAAAATGCATCCTTGATTACTCTCATCTTATAAACAGGACAAGTTGTATCACATTTAACATCAATAAAATAAAATTGAGGTCAAATGGAGAAAATAGTCACCAGATTTTGACAGATGAGGGATTTGTGAAGCAACACTTACGTATAACACAATAGGACCACAAAAATAAAGTAAATACATCACTAACATGTGTGAATAGATACCTATAGCAGCAGCTTGCCCATGAGTATCTCCAGCGCAGCTTTGCGGCGCAGGTAGGGCATGTGCGCCTGCGTGAAGCTGTAGGGAGCGTCGCGCGACGTGAACTCCGCGAACGTGCACGCGAACATGCCACAGTCGCTGCCGTTCATCTGCTGGGGAATGTCCTGCAATAACACATGTGAGAGGTTAGTCGAGGTAACCTCTTGTTGAAACTCTCATGTCTTTTCAGAAGACCACATCCATTATCCAGCAATATTAATTATGATTTTTGTTTAGTGATTGTTTAATAAAGTTAACATTTTATTTTTTAGTGTGGTAAAATCATCAAATGAGTCCTCCCAACCAGGGTAGAGCGGGAGGGACTGTCAGACTCGTACTGAGCAAATTCCACGGAGTCCTTCAATAGCCCATTACGTTCCGGGGTACGGTAATTCGTGAGTCCCGCGACCCCGGCAGGCTTTGGCCCTCTTGAGGGGGGCCTCGTCATTTTGCTGACACTCTTTGAGGCGCGCTTGGAACACAACGCGGCGTCGACCCGGACATGGTCCATGGTCGGACAGCGAGTTGCCCATTAGTCGCTGCTTGCAAGCCCGCAAAGAAGAAGAAAAGAATAATCTTGAAACATATAACATATAAGTTTTTTTATTATTATTATCTGCTATCAGTCATCTCTGACTATGATCAAATCAGTGAAGAGAGGCATTCTTTTTCAAAAGATTCAGACCGATGTCCAAATCGGATTTCTTGAGTCTCCTAATTAAGGTCCGACCGAAACGGGTTTTCCGGCCGTAACCGAAACCGAATATTCGGCCGTGGCTTCAGTTTCGGCCGAAACCGAATCCGAAACTCACATGGTCAAGTATAGAATTCATTAAAATACTGAAATTTGGTGCATTTTACCCATTATTCTGCATTAGTTAGGGCATGAAATGGAAACACAATATGGATATAATATAAAAAATATTAAAACATAACATTTTTTTTTTCATATTAAGTTCTCATAGCAAAATGTTTATCGGAGACATCCGAACGGCGCACGACAATTCCCGAACAGGGCCGCGAGCGCGAGCGTCCGCCGAAACCGAAACCGAACCTTCGGTCGGATATTAATTCTAATATGATTTGGGATTAATAAGGATTGTGTAAGGGGAATTGGATGATTAATCAATCTATCCTTATATTTGCCAAGGAACCACTTCTTGGATTGTTGGGATGGGATTTACGTGTTGCAGGTATACCAGGGCATATTACTAGGATACGATTATATTCTAATCAAATTCGATTACATTGTTATAGACAATTCGAGAATGAACCATTCATTTCACATTCAGAACATGATTGACTACAATAGAAGTCACAAAAACTCACTTTGAGACACTCCGTCTTCCAGCCACTGGCATCGAAAGGCGCGCCCTTCTTGTCCTGATGCTCGTCCTTCAGATACTGCAGCAGAGCGTCCAGACAGGCCTGGTTGCGGCCGCCCATACTGTCCAGGTAGTTGATCTTGCGCGCGCGGAAGTCCACCAGGCTCATGCACCAGTGCACGCCCAAGTGGACGGGGACTACCATGAGATCGTGCGCGAATATGTCCACCTAGAATATAGAATTAAGTAATGAATAGAAATAATAAATGGATTGTTTGACAAATTAAATGAAAAAATACTGTGCCGAGATGAGGAGTCGTCAGCAAAAAATAGCTGATCTTTTTGGACACTCTGTTTAAATGCTTGTTTGGGGGTTATATGGGCACCTGTTAAATTAGTTTTCAGCCTCTCTATATGTTACAGATAGCAGTGGCATGCACTCCATATAGGCAATTAAGCAGTGCCTACCTCATATAGGCACAAAATTCTATAACTATCGTGTTTAATTGCATTAAACACTATAATTTAATATATTTTCCATTGCCTGCTATTTATACTGTAACAAATAAAGTCATGGTTCAGTATTGTGCACTGGTATCTGAACTAGGTAAGCACTGCCTACCTAGTTTAGATACCAGTGCACGTCACTGACAGAAAGCTTCCTTGCATAAAAAAAAATTGAAGTTAATTGCCTCCAATTAAGCACTTCATCAAGTACTTTCAAATATTTATTCACATTTGTGTCTCTTATGCAAAATATCATATACCTATTAGTACTACTAGCTATAAATAGTAAGTTAAAAATACCTTTTTGGTCCACCTCCTAAGTCCAGGCTGCCCACTTTGTATGAGCCTGGGATAGAAGAAGGTATTTGTGGCGTACACTTTGGGCAAGTCTTTTCGTTCTTGACTCCTCTGCATTAGTAGGTTCATGTAGAAGTTTATGACCTCGTCATTCAGCCAGTTAAGACCTGAGAGAGTTTGCAGGTCTGACCTGGAATATTAACAAAGTGCCATTTGTGAACATGATCAAATAGTTTTACTGTCCTATTGGTATATGCTATACTGAATGTACTTTTTATCACAATGATTTCAGATTGCTGATGGGATTGCTTATTATGAAGAAGAGGGCAACAATGCTGATGTGATGGGTGACGGACAGTCCCAGCAGCTACCTGAGGGTTTATTCAGTACACATCTATATTCCTGTGTAAAGGTGTTGGATTGGGATGCATGTGTTGTACGCTCACTCATTTTTTTCAGTTGTTTAATTCTGTGTGTAAGTTACTAACAAAGTTTTAAGTCAAAGTCAAAGTCAACTAACTGAACTAAAAATCTTCAATGTTTTATCTATATATTGTCATTAGCCTTTAAAAGTAAATTAAGTTAATCATACTACTTTTCTCTCTCATAAAATGCAAATACTATTTTATTTGTACATTAGTCAAAGTTAAGTAAACCTGGAAAATAATTGTGAATAATCTAGTGCAGAAATTTAAGTAAGCAGGAAAATAAAATTTTATATTTATTTATGAAAATTTACCTTTATGAAACAGTAAACATACCTTTGTATCCTTAAATTGAATTTCTCTACAAGGACTTGTTTAGGTGGTCCTGGTCCCAGGGCTCTGTTTACCAATTTTTCCTGTTCTGGGGTCAAGGCTGGTAACTCCACAGTGGGCTGTGGCTCTTCATAGATGCTTTCTGGTATGCTCAGCTCATACTTCAGCTTATGCTCCAGAAGAGCCATCTTTTGCTCACTGTTAACCTTTGATATGATATCAGACTCTCGGCGAGCATCTTTGAGCTTTTCCTGTGTCTCTTGCCGTTTCTTCTTATATTTAGCATCTAACTTTGATAGCCAGTCCCCAGATGTGATGGACCTGTCCTTGTGTGAGTCCTTCAGTGTATTTATAGGATCTATTTTCTGTGATGATGTTGTGGATGACTCAGAAGGAACTATCTCTATTTCAGAATCTGATGAGTTAATTGATGCTACTGTGATAGGGTCGTACTCTTTTGCGCTACTCTCTCTATCAGCAAGCAAGCCTTTTTCAACTAATTTAATTTCATTTAATGCATTTTTCTGTGTCTTCTGCGTGAGTCTGAATGATGCTGCATCATCTGCTATATTGATGATATCAATAGGTTTCCCTGATGATACTGGCTTCATTGAACTGGCCACTCGCCGAATAAGTTCCTGATAGTTTTTCTTTTCATCTAAGTTAAATACTTCTGAGAGTGTTGACCTAGCATTACCATTGATACCTAAAAATCTATTTCTTGCATATGATGAGAGATTCGAATTTGCTGGTTTTGAAGATTGCATCCATCTTGGTAAGGGTGTTGGGGTCTTTTTGTATGACTTGGTGATGCCTGGAGGGGCTTTGAATTTAGTCATTGTTTTGGGTGATAAATTTAACAGGCTTCGGTCATTTGATCTTCGGCTTAACTTATAATATACGGGTTCATCCCCAGCTGAATCATTCACATCATGGCTGTTCTTAGAAAGGAAGTATTTGTAAGGTCTGGTTGGTGGCGGAGATGTGACTTTCTTCACAAAGATCACATCATCTTCCTGCTGATTGTGGTCATTCTCATCATCATCCAAATCAATGTAAACTCTTGTTGGCTTTTTTGATGTATTTTCTGATTTTGATTCTACCCAAGTTACCTAAAAAGTTTGCAAATGAGTAAATAAAAAAGATAAAGGACTTTCTATTAGAACTCTGTACTTTTTTTTTTTTTTTTATCATGGTAAAATCATCAAATGAGTCCTCCCACCCAGGGCAGGGCGAGAGGGACTGTCAGACTTGTACTGACTAAAATCCACGGTGTCCTTCAATAGCCCTTTACTTACCGGGGTAACGGTAATCCCTTGGTCCCGCGACCCCGGAGAACTCTGTACTTTGAGAAAAAATATTTTGATTCAATCATTTTTATGAAATTTTACTTACTTCTGGTTCCTCATTTTCATCATCTAATAGTGCATGTATGACAGGTCTTACTGGTGTGTGCTTCCTAGGTTTTCTTGAAGGTGTTGTGGGCCCATTTTCTGATAAGCCAACAAGTTGTATTGGAACAGTCCTAACTCTGCTCTTGTTTAGGGACTCATTTGGAGTGGAAGTACTGGCATGACCCTCTATTTGTATTGGTACATATCTTACATTTTTACTATGCTTGTCCTGAGTATCCCAATCATCTAAAAAAGTAATTTAAACTACAATTATTTATGTTCAAAGTCATACTTCTTTTTTGTTGATATGAGTCATATTGTTTTCAAATTCTAAACCAGTAGCAGCAATTTAGCTGCCTCATTTTGTAGACTAGAACTTTATGAATAGAAACCACACACGGTGCGGCTACGAAGAAACATTAATATTAGGTTAACATGTATTGAAAATAAAGATTTAGCTGCAATAAGATTAAATAGGTACCATTTGAGGCCATGATGTCTGGGAAATTGGTTCTTTTCAGCTGCTTGAGTCTCTTGAGAGCCGGTGTTTCATCGTCTGACGACAAATCATCGTCGGGCCTGAAAAACAATAAAACGTGTATACCTTGGCGACGCATTTGTTTTGTCACTCGCTAACTTGAGAACCTACTTCCAAAACTTAGATGCAACTTTCAGAGGTACCGTAAACATTTCGTGCTGTTTCTTCAACGCAATAATATATTTTTACATCGACTTTACCGCCATAACTAGTGTTGTAAACATGTAATGTCATACCTGTCTCGTTTGATGCTTGTTCTCAGTGATGCAGTTTCATCACACCAACCAAGAAGACTACGGACATAAGCCACTACGGACTTCATTTTAAATAAATTAAGTTTCCATCACCTATTTTGGTTGCGTTTTGTAAGGAAAAATGGTATAAACGCTATTCAACCTCCTCAGACAACTGTGCAATACTATACCACAGACAATACTTGATATTTTTTCTAAATAGTGACTAGTCTATGATTAGTCGATTATTAGAATTCATTATTTTATTTATCAATCAGTTACGGTTTAGAAAAAATTTTGTGCATAAATCTAGTGAAGGTTTGATCTCAATAATCTCTTATTTATCTTAACTTTATTTTAGATTAGATCATTAGACACAAATAAACCATTATTACGCGGCATGCACCAGAGTTGGATGGTCCCACCAGCAGATTTGAAGATTTTAAAATGTTTTTATTTCTTTTCACAAAAAATAAAGAGATTATTATTCATTTTAATTAGGTACACCTCTGCCCAAACCCAGCGATTACAAGCGTGATGATATTTTATGTTAAATTGCTAATTCTAGCAATACTTATCATTATTTGGTGTTTCTTGGCACTTTCAGTAATCAAAAAATGTTTGAAAATTATGAATCTTCGAACTTGTATAACTTGGCCGAAAGCAATCCTACAACTTTTGTGCCATAGTTACCAATAGGTACCAAATTTTTTTCGTTGGCCATCCATCCTTTCATACTTTCAGAAAAGGCCCAAAAATGTATGGAGAGTGACTATTTGCTCGGGCAATAATTTTCCTGTCGCACCAATCTCGATTTCCTAGGATAGGGTAGGATTAACTGATTCGATTCAGTGCTAGATATCATCATCATCTTCCTGCCCTCATCTCATTTTACTTGGGGTCGGCGCAACACGTTTTTTTTTCTTCCAATTTCCCATCAGACGTCACAGCATCATTCACTCTTTTCTAACCGACTTCAAAAAAAAAGTAGGTTCTCAGTTCAACCTGTATGTTTGTTTGTATGTATGTTTGTCCGCAATTATCTCGCGTTTGGCTGAACCGATTTGAAAGTTTTTTTACATTCCAGAAAAGGTTTTAGTATTTTAAAATAATGGATATCTCGTGACGTTACCCGCATGTGTCCGTGTTTGCTAACTTGGATTGTAGATATTCAACGACGCCGATTATGTGAAGATTTTTGTTAAATATCTGAACTAATAAAAAATAAAAAGAGTAGGTATAAAAAATAAAAAAATCCCCATTTCATCTATCCCGAGTTGATCCGGTGTGTTATGTCCCGGTCTACATCGCCATCTCCTTGGTCAAGCGACCCGAGGTACCTACCGAAAGTCGGAACAGACTGTTAAGGGCGTTCTGTTAAGACTAATGGGCACAGGACTGAAGAGATCGCCAAAATCACAATACAAATACTCTGTTTTGGTTCTGCTCAGTTACAGACCAACGTACTCCAGTCTTTGCAATCTATGTCCAATCGCAATCCATCCCTCTATCTAGAGATGGGTAACTAACCGACTGCTTGGCTATTGAACAATAATGACCAGCAGTGCTAGCGGCGCAGCGAAATGGCACCGGTGCAGCTAGGTACTTAGGTAGGACTGAAATAATGCAACATCAAATTCCCGATCCGAATTCGATCCTGGCAGCGCCAACAAGTCTAGATGATAATAGATTTCGTTTAATAGTTTCATTTTATTTTATAACCATGAAAACCAAAATACTAACCATCAAATACTTATTTATTGTGCTAAGGCCGATTGCCACAATCAAAATAGAAGAAGAAGCTACCCATCATAGTACTCTGTGTACCCATCGCTACCTCTGCTGTCATATTCATTAATTGTCAAAAAAACGTGTTGTTTTGTTTACAATTTTAGAGAAATCTGTGTAATTTTTTTTCCCACAGGTTTAAACTGTGTAAACAGAAAATAAATGCAAGATTTCTCTACTGTGTTAGTGTTTTAAATTAAATAAAATGTTGCAACCAGTAATGCATATCCTGAAGCAGAAAAATATAATTTTAGCAAGTGGATCACCAAGACGGAAAGAGCTAATAGAAAATATTGTAAGTAGGAACAGTTAGTACCCACAAAAATATATACAATAATTAGATTAACTAAAATTACAATTTTGTATAATGATGCTTGACTAACCTATAGTCGTAACATGGTCCAGCCAGGAATCTGTAATCTACTATTAGGTTTTGTTTACTATATTTTCCCCGAAATCAAACTGGTAAAACTTTATTTTCTAATTTGTACTCAACATAGGAAGGCAATTACAAATGACTAATATTGTTATTGATATAATTAAAATCTTTTCAGGGTCTCAAAGTTGGTCTATGTCCATCGTTATTTGAAGAGAACCTAGACCCAAAGAGTTTTAACAGTTTTTCAGCGTTTGTAGAAGAAACTGCCTTACAGAAAGTGTTAGAAGTAGAGAATAGACTGATTTTGGAGGGAAACACACCTGATGTAGTAATCGGGGCAGATACAATGGTCACCTTGGGTAAAGAGATGTTTGGCAAGCCTACATCAGAGGCTGAGGCATTTGAAATGTTGTCATGGTGATTATGTCATTTTTTATGATGTGAATTCTCTTACAAGCTATAAATAATAATGATTGTCAAAAGCTAGTGATATGAATCACATTTACATTTACATCACTCTATGAAATAGAATATTACAATGCTGATGCTTCATTGTGGTCAAATTTTGGTTGAAACAGCAGCTTCTATTTACATCTTCAATACACCGGTGTTGATACATCTTATAAGAATAATTTAATAATACATATGATTAGTTAATGTCAAAAAAATTGCATGAGCAGACTTGTCCACATGAAATTATATTATGTTTCAGCTTATCAGGCAGAGGTCACACTGTATACACAGGAGTTGTAATTAAGGCAGTGGACAAAGTTGTTAAATTTACTGAGAAAACTGATGTTTTCTTTGGAAAAATGGATGAGCAACAAATAAGAGGCTATATTGCTACTGGGGAACCTATGTAAGTTTCTTGTTTAATAATATTGGGTGTGTCACCCAATCACTTCAGTCAGTTACACAATGGGATAAAGTCACCACCCACACCACGGGTGCTGGAAGATAGATGGCGCCATTGATACCAGCTGAGAGGTGGTGGGACAACCTGATAAGTACTACAATGGCTGGTTTCAGGTAGCACAAGGCTGGTATGGGCTGTAGAACCCCATTAGACCCTGACACTCTTTGAGGCGCGCGTGGGACGCAACGCGCCGTGGACCCGGGCATGGTCCATGGTCGGACAGCGAGTTGCCCATTACTCGCTGCCCGCATGCCCGCGCCTACAGTGGCCGGAGGTCGTCTGCCGACGTCTGTAGCCGTGGGCGTCTATCACTGCGGCTGGGGTGTAGGGAGGACGCTATCCTCTCCCTCACTCTGCCCGCCTCCTCCTTCGCGAGCATGACTACTTCGCAGGAGGCGAGACCCCATTAGACCCTAGGGTTTAAATTACGTTTTATTCTATTAGTTTATTGTTTTTAGGGACAAGGCAGGTGGCTATGGTATCCAAGGAGTGGGAGGTACATTTGTAGAGCGAGTGGAAGGAGATTACTTCACTGTGGTTGGCTTGCCGTTGTTCAGGCTGTGCTCAGTTCTGTATGACATTTATAAACATCAAGCATGATGTAATTTCATAATTTAGTTTAATCATTAGGTACTGTAATAGCAGAAGAGGTTTGTGGACACACATAAAATTAAAGTCAATGTAATGACAGGTTAGTAAATAGATAGATTTATGTATAGTATATGTAACATATGTATTATATAAGTAGACGTAAAAGAAACATGTAGGATAAGCAATAATATGTTATATTTAAATACAAAATAAGTTAAAGAGAGCCATTGTACCTATAACAATTGCAATTTTTTTTAAATAATATCCAGTTTAATTGGATTCTATAACAAATCAATAGGGGGTGCTGCACAACATCAGTGATTTTTTGCTTATAAACGCTGATGTTGTGCAGCACCCCAGAATAATAATAATAATAAATAATAAATATTCCACAACTATCACACAACGCCATCTAGTCCCAAGCTAAGCAGAGCTTGTGTTATGGGTACTAGACAACTGATAAACATACTTATATATTTCTAAATACATACATATTATAGATAAATAACACCCAGACACAGAACAAATAATCGTGCTCATCACACAAATATTTGTCCTGGGTGGGAATCGAACCCACGACCTCCGGCATAGCAGTCAGGGTCACTAACCACTAGACCAACAGGCCTGTCAGAATGGTATGATCCAACCCAAACAAGTTTGCAGACTTTTTGTTTGTTTAATTCAAATTGTGTTTGATATTTTGTTATTTTATATTGTTGACTTATTAAATGTTTGTTTTAATAATTTTTAATTTATTATTATTCATATTTCCAACAACAAAGGGGGACATCATACTTATAGCCCGTTCACGACTTGTCTTATGGGCCTACCACACGCACAAGCTTCACCACAGTTCTGCTTGCGCAAGCTTGCATGAAAAAACTGTACACGGACGGCGCGGCATTACCACACGGCACAGTTAAGTACGCGCAGGCCACATCCTTGTCGAAATCGTGGGCGTGGAAACAACAATGTTTCCCAGTGAAGAATTATTTTTCTGCTACTAGGAATTTTTCAAGTCAAAGAAGACAATGCAAAAGTTGCGGAGGCAAAATTTCAAGCAAGTCGAAAAATACGCAGGCCGCGCTGTGGGGTTGGCGCGTGATACTGTTTTACCAACCGCACGCACGGTGTTCCGTGTACAAACCGGCTTGCGCAGGCAGAACTGTGGTGAAGCTGTGTAGCTGTGTGGCAGGCCCATACGCTGCGGTTCGACTGAGGCTGATGCACATGGCTGGCCACGTGACACATGTGTATTCAAGCCATGTGATTGGTTAATCGCGGCACAGCTCGACTCCGCTCCGCCTCAGTCGAACCGAAGCCTTAGTGGTGACCGGTACCGCGTGCGCCGCAAATAAGACATTAATTAGCTATTTGGAAGTACGCGAATTCGGGGCTCCTATTTCCGCTTGCAGGGTTTTTCTTACCAAACGGAACCTCTGAGTGCCCAAGAGTTGTTGGCGCCTTTGAAAGTTGACGACGGGCATCCCGAGGTTTGGTTTGGTTTAGTTTCACAACATTTTCGGGCGGTTTTAGGAATTTACATTTCCTAAGAATTTTATAACGTTAGTCCAATAGATATAAGAAAACAAATATTGTTGTGTAAGTTCTAATTTACATATTTTTTTTTACATTACATGTCTATCAATATATTTACACGTTCTTTTAGAATTATGTACAAACCTATAGGTTGTACAACATAATTCTATATATCTGCATTATTGATATTTGGTAGGTTGGTATGTCTGTGTCATTAATAATGACACAGACATGGATGAAGTACTTGTAAGCTCATCCTCACATACCTACTTAATTTACATACACTCTTTTTAAATCATTCTGGACAACATTGTTTCACTTACTGCTGAGTATACCTACATAGATATCTTTGTACATAAATTCATTGCCAAGCAATAAATGAGGGCCTTAAGTAGCTAACGAAAAAGAAACTGCTCTGTATACTTTATAGATTTTCAACTTTTTCTAGGGCATAAAGTTGAAAACCTACGAAAGACAAAATGTAGTTCCTGTTAATGTGTATTGTAATGTAGTTATTATCATTTACAACTTGGCTAGGCCCTCTGTCCCCACGTATTCATATACATAGTAGTCTAGTCCAGGTCATACCTGTGTCTTCTCCGCCGGAAACTTAGGTCAATGTGCACTAGCTTCAAATTTTATAGTATTCACTCTTATATTATTTTATAAGGCAAGTAGACATTGAAATAGATACAACAGTTTTTTTATGTTGAACGTTACAATGTACTCCGTATTTATTTTACTGGCTTGATACAAAAATAAAGAACCATTTACTGCTACAGTACATACACATGTAGGTACATAATCTCGTAAATTTTTCCTATGAACCAGCCACCCGTTACGATACGATTCTTTCATTACGTATTGGTGACAGTTTGTCACACATAGTTAATAAACATATAAATTCTCTTATATTATATTTACAAAACTATAAATGCGACATGAGTGTCACCTGTGTGTATCTGCTTAGTCAGTGCGACGCCTGGAGTGGCAATGCAGTACATTGCAATTTTTTTCATAACATGGAAGGATTAATAGAACATACGCGAAACTCTGCGACGCAGAGCTGCTCTTATTGCGTTGTTACGCCGCATTGTGTATCATTGTCGTGTGAGATTTTGAAGATTGCAGAAATCCGGGACCTTATAGCAGTAGTTTGCCCATGAGTATCTCCAGCGCAGCTTTGCGGCGCAGGTAGGGCATGTGCGCCTGCGTGAAGCTGTAGGGAGCGTCGCGCGACGTGAACTCCGCGAACGTGCACGCGAACATGCCACAGTCGCTGCCGTTCATCTGCTGGGGAATACCCTGCAATGGGAGAAAAAGCTTTGTTAATGTGTTTACTAATGAGAAACTAGCAGAAAGTTCACATGTGCAACCTTCTGCTAGCGTATTTGTTTTACTGTTACTGATAAGGAGGAAAAGTAAGTCGCGTGATACTGGACTGAACGATCTGTACACTCATTCCTTGAAATACCGATTCTAAACCTTTATTATTATTATTATTTAACTTACTGTAATGCATTTCATCTTCCAGTCATTTGCATCAAATGACTTCCCCTTCTTGTCCCGATGTTCATCCATTAGATACCGCAGTAAAGCATCCAAGCATTCTTGGTTCGGCAAACCCTGACTGTCTAAGTATTTAATGAAGCGTGCGCGGAAGTCAACAATGCTGAGGCACCAGTGATGACCTATATTGACAGGTACCATGAAGAGGTCATACGCGAATATATCAACCTGGAAGATTTTTAGATTATTATAGCCACACATTTAAAAAATACAAAAGAAGCAAAGAAGGATGAAGACAGGAAGAAGAAGATAGTAAGGCATACAATTCCATATAATTTCTACCTTTCTAGTCCACCTCCTGAGTCCAGCGTGCCCATTTTGCATAAGCTTGGGATAGAAGAAGGTATTGGTGGCATACACTCTAGGCAAGTCTTTTCGATCTTTACTCCTCTGCATTATTAAGTTCATATAAAAGTTTATCACTTCGTCATTCAACCAGTTTAGTTCTGCTAGAGTTTGTATGTCCCGCCTGGAATATAAATAAGGCATTATCGCTTCACTGTGTGTAAATACATAAAATAATGATAGTAACATTTCTATTTAGATTGACTATATTACCATTGAATGATGAGTTTTTTTTTAAACTAACCTGTGTATTCTCATATTAAACCTTTCTACTAGCAGCTCATCCTCTGGTTCCGGTTTAAATGCTTCGTCTACCATTTCCTCCTGTTCAGGGGTCAAGACAGGTAGCAAATGGGACTGCCTTTCCACAGCACTTTTTTCTATCGACTTATTACTTATATTATCTGTTTCTTCATGATATTTATCAAAGAGACACCCTAATTTCGACATCAATTCATCAGATGTATTAAACTTGAATGAACAAGCTGCTTTTTGATCAGAGTCCACTTTCGTTAAATCATTTACCTCTTGACAAGTGTTTTTAGGATTTCTTTGAGTGTTTCTGTGCTCTGTTTTATCTTTAGAAGTTAGTGACGGCCTTTCTTCTTTGGTATCTGGCTGGTACGAGATAGCGTGATTTTCATTACTTAAATTCCGTGTCTCATCATTACGTTCTTGATGCCTGTTACTTTGCACTTTTTTATATTTAGCTCTCAGTTCTGCCAACCAATCGTCCGTGCTGTCTAGTTTAACTGAGCGGATTTCACTTTGTTCACCATTTTCTTTTGATATATTGCTCAATTTTTGCCTTGCAATATTAAGACTTTCCTTATTATTTTGGGGTTGCATTTCATATTGAGCTTCTAACTGTGCCAACCAATCCCTTGAAGCAGCTGGCAGATATGAGCGAGCTTCGTTTTTCTCTTTGTTTGCCTTTGACGTGTCAGAGGCTCGATCATGAATTTCTTGCTTGTTTAGCAAATTGGTTTCGTATTCTGACTCTTTTCTCAAAGGTGAATCTCTTAAAGTATTAAGATTAATCGAACACACAGCGTTTTCTTTACCATTCGTTTTTGGTACGACATCCGACTCGGGACACACTTTGCTAAGGTTTCCTGGAGTTGGAAAATATTTAGCTTCTAATGTCTTCAGCCATTCCTTTGTGCTTTCGAGAGGCGACGCGTGCGGTTTTTTTTGAAGAGTGTCTACTTGCAGCTCGTCAGTATTTTCATGATACTTTAGCAAATGATTTTTATTTTTTAATTCTAATTTCAAAAGCCTGTCTCCAGCATCTCTGGTTTTGTGCGAATGAGCTTCATTTTGTTCACTAACTTTAGTGATATTACCAAATTCGTGATGCACATCTAGTTTGTCTGGAGTCTTTCGAGGCGTTCGGAAATATTTTGTATCTATTTTAGCAAGCCAGTCCCCGACTGTCTCCCGCTCGGAAGAACCAGCCTCATTTTGTTCACTGTTCCCATTCGGTGTGATATATGCCCTTCGGGAATCATTATGCTTTCCCTGGGTTTTTTGAATTTTTAGTTTGTTATGCAGTTCCCTATTGTTGTAAGTGGGAGCCAATTTCGCTAGTAAGTGTTCTGATCCGTCCGTTTCGTCGCGTCCGTGAAAAGAACCTTTGTTTTGCTCACTGCTCACGTTATTATCATGATTACTTGAATGATTATTTTTGTAAATAGTATCCAGTTCCAGCAACCAATTTTTTGATAATTCTTCTAATTTTTTGGCCGTATTTGTCTTAACAGAAGATGTTGCCGTAGGGGCTGGTGGAACTATCTCTACGTCATCGTCATAATCGCTGGAATCTGTCAAAGAGACTTGCATAGTTTCACGCTCGTGAGGCGCATTTTGATGCTTGTCATCGTCGTGTACATTGATCTGTGATTTCTGCGCCATATCCCCTGTCTGGGTACTATCGTCAAAGGGTTTTTCTTTTGACATTATCGTATTTTCAATTCGTTGGAGCATTTCTCGGTATTTGAGCAAGTCATCTGACTTTCTTGCTTCTGAAGGACTTGGTAGGAATTTATCTTTGACATCCGAATCATGGATGTTTCTTGCCTGGGAGTTTTTGAGCGGTTTGATCCGAGGAGTGGCGACCTCTTTCACAAAAACTACTTCATCATTGTCATCCTCATCTAAATCCAGATATAGTATGTTTGGCTTGTTTCTTTTACTTTCGGGTGTTGAGTCTACCTTTGCCACCTAAAATATAGGATAGAGATAAATTAAGATCAGAACATCCGTTCCCATCACTTTAATTTTAAAATTCGTCGTTCGAAAGTACCTTTTCGATGGCCTAATTGAAATAAATGATTCGACTTTGACTTTAAGGGTGATAAATATCATGGTGTAAGTTATGAGTTTTTCGAATTTCGAATAGAAATAGTTATTTGTTATGCAAGGCTGTTGCTGCTTTTTGGCGCGAGTACCTACTTGAATTAAAAACTGAGTGGAGCGAAGTTTTCAAAGGTAAGAGACGCAGAATAACTTTGCTGCCGAGCTCAACACACAACTTTTCACCTCACAACAGGGAGGAAATGGTAGATGTAAGAAAATTAAATTGTAAAAATGGGGTTGGTGCACTGAAATGCAGCGGAGCCGGCCCACCTGCCGGTGTAGAAAATAATTGAATAGAAGATGTGTTCGAATTTTCAAAACTCTGTCCACGCTAGCGGATAAAATGCACTTTTACACTCAGATTTTGAATGACAAATAGAATCTTTCCGAGCTTTTGAGGAGACAGATCTTTTTGAGTTGGATAGTACGGACGCTAGCAGGTCAACCTACCCAAATCTATCTGTACACATAGAATTATTTGAACATTTAAAACAATCTCCTGTAAACTTTGGTTTTTGACATGTCTGTTTGTACGTAGGGACCGTTGATTTATCAGCACCATGCAAAATATAAAAAGACCATGGATAAAAAGTGTCTCATTGAAGGGGTGTGGACAAGTTTATACATTTTGTATCTATCATCAATTTCTGCAAATAAATAGATTTTTTAATTTGAATTGGCAAAGTTAAATCATCAGTATGATTTGTATTTGCAGTGCATAGTACGATAAATAGTATGACTCACATGAGGATCTTCCTGTTGCAAATCAGCATCTCTTATAGGTTTTACAACTGTGGTTGTTGGTGGTGGAGATGGATTTCTGTATAAACCTGGAAGATCAACAGGTATGGTTCTCTTGGAAGACATTTGAGGAGTGGATCTAGCATATGGTGATGATGTTCTATGTATAGGCACGATTCTTACACTCCTGCTATGATTATCACCTTTGTCATGATTATCTGAAAGAGTATGTAGTTAGAGGAACAGTAACAAAATTGTGTTTGCCACACAAAAGTAAGTTCTAAATAATAGCCACTCAAACACAATAAAATAATATTTGAAAGACAGCATTTAGGTTTCTTTAGGATACCTATTTTTAAAGCAACTAAATAGTTTAGTGGCGGAACATTGTAAATTTAATATAAAAGACCATAAAAAGGCTCCTCAACAATACGGCCAAGGTAAAAGCTAGCGCTTATTTCATGGAAAGGGTCAACTAGGTAAATTTAGTATGATTAAAAAGGTTAAATATTTACCAACTGAAGCTAAGTCTGACCAGCGAAATTTTTTTGACAGCTGAACAGTAACTGGAGTTTCATCATCATCACAAGAAAAATCATCAAATACCCTGAAATTTTTAATTTATATGTTATTTTAGAAGATATAAGTTTAACTATTGTGATATAATGTAGTGAGAACCTACGTCATTATTAATGAAGGTCCAAAACTTTTGGCTCTACAAGACTGTATTTAGGCAAGACATTTTGGACTTTGCCGGCTTTAGCGGGCGCTGCTGACCACACCTCGTTCATGTTAACATGAGATCTGATCATTGAGATTTCAATACCTGTTACGCTTAATGTTTTTCCTTTGAGTTGGATGTTCATCCTGCAAACCTAAAAATCCTAAGAAGCCATTGAAAAAATCTGATAAGAACTTCATTTTAAATTACATAATTGGCCTTGGCAATGTTATACTAAAGTAAAATACTAAACTTAAGAAACTAACTTTGTTGCCTTTCTATTTTTAAAACTTCAGATAATAAATTAGAAAAACAAGAGGTGGTGTAATGACAAAAATGTCAACAAATGAAATGTCAATAGAATGTCAAATTGTCAACAGATACAATAAAATCATGGCCTTTAAAACGATTTGCAGTGTTACCAGGGTATATTCTCATTGTGACTTTGTCCTAAGAGATGGCGCTGCAAGTGCCAAAAGTCACTAGCGGAATATGCGGGCGGCATACGCAGGCTTCTCGTCCGGTTTTATATTCAAGATCAAACAATATATACGATCACGTAGTATGTATGTAGCTGTGGCGGCCTTTATTGCAACATCTGGTTATAGTATCGACGGCACAGTTGGCGCAGTGGCCGAGCAATTGGACTGCTGCGCTGTGTGTCGCAGGTTCGATTCACGGAACAAATATTTGTATGATCTGCAAGTAGTTGTTCCGGGTCTGGGTGTTTGCGTGTGTTAGTTTCTATGTTTGTATACGCACCCACGGCACAGGAGAAATTCCTAGTGCGGGGCAACGTTTAAAAAAAAAAGTATAGTGTCATAGCTGTCAGATCAGATTATTACCAGGTCAGGTATGCAATTCTCATCGGGACTACGCAATAAGGATACCCTTTTCAGTGATGACTGGCTTTTCTAGAATGCTCCAAGTTCTCAAGTTCTCTTCGCTCGTTCTTAAAATAATTTAATTTAAAGCACTTCGTGGTTCAAACTGAAGAACCACTCTAGCAAGCTTGACGTTGAGTACCATATACCATTTACTCTAGAATAATAGATGGATTGGATAACACATCCACATATTTGTAATTTTAAGACTATGCAATCAAATTGACTAGTGTTTATAGGAACAGCAGGTACAGACGCCAGCAAGTCAACCAACCCGAATCTATTACGATAAGGTTGAAAATCTATTACAAAAAATTGAGGTAAGTTGATGTGCTAGCGTCTGTATATACATCCGGTGTGATATCTAATCAAATTATACGCACCTCTACCTATAAAGCAAAGCACCTACTTGAGGTTGTACGCCCCCGTGGTTCCAAATAATTAAAAGTACCTACTAAGTAAGATGCGCGCCAGAATATGACTAGAAACAATCCGTTCTGAAGAACCTGTGCGGCCGTAAATAATGGAGATAATATGGCGCACATAGGTAAGCATTGCTGCGAAGAAGACATTAAACCAAACAATACTTAACTCTTTGCTTACCTCGTAAGTTAGTGGCGCGAGATCCGTGACTCAGTCTGTAATGGGAAGCCGATGATTTGCGATTGTTTGTATCATTGAAAGTGTCAGTGTCACCTTCGCTCGTTGCTCGATCATCGGTCGCGTTGCACAAATGAACTGTGTGCAATGATGACTGATTCCTTGTATGATTCAGAGTTACATTGTTGTGCTGGCCAAACGTGTGTTGCAGGAACCGTTTAGTCCAGAAATGACATCAATCAAGCAATAGCAATGCTATCAAAATGTCATGAAACTGTTTCATGGACGACTTGATCGCCTTTTGCATAATCTGGAATGTGTACTTTAACTTGGGAATCAAAGTTCAGACCCGGATCTTGTGTTCAACAGATAAATCCAAGCTATACAGCGACGAACGTCGATGTTCTACCTTACTATTGAAGGCATTAACGGGCTTTTACTTTTATTATTAAAGCTAAAATAATAACATTTGTTTCTAGAAACTTTCCAAGACGCAAACAAAGAAAACTGCACTGCAAATCTGCAATAGGGACAAGCCAACTTGTCTCCATAAAGCTAATCAGGCAGTCTCAGTTAAACGTAGCAGCCTGACAAGACAATACCGGCGTGGGCGCATAATTACGCAAGTAATAAGTACATATTTTCCCGACAGTTCGTGTTCCTACTTTATTAGCCAGCTTTCCGTGTATTTACGTACGCCATTGTGTCGCGATGCTCTCGTTTTGATTGCTGTCATAACGCATGGGAGCGCGGAACTCTGTTACGTATCAACTACTCGTATTAGAGATGGTTCGCGATATAGATTGTTTATCGATGATTCAATCAATCAAGATCTTCTGTGGTCTAGGTTTCCTTTTACTTTCTTGATTTAAATACCTCAAAGGTTGTAAAGTGAAGGGGTGCAAATAACACCAGTGGCTCTAGTTCCCTGTCCTGCCAGTCTTTCCTCTACTTTTTTCTAGCTTCTGTTTGGTATGGTTTTCAGTGTAGAGCGATGTTTTTAACGGATTTCAATCTTTCAAAAATGTGTTCGCAGTGAGCTGACAAGTACTAAGTACTGTTATAAATTATGCCTATAATTATTTATTTTTGTTGGCTAATCAAAATAATTTCTTTGAACTTGTATTATTTAAAAGTTGTTGTATTGACTTCATGTGATTGGTCGACACTTTGACAGTTATTGTCGACCAATCATAAGCAAGTAAAATGGCGGGGATGTAAAATAGAGTCGGCGGGCACTGGAGGGATATGCCCGCCGTGCGCAAGGCATTAGAGATTCGGCATCGGTGCTAGCCACTTGCATTGTATTGTAAAATCAAACAATTAATCGTACTGTTGTAACTTTAGTAATAAAAGTGATATTCAAAAGTTAGCAGTGTTTTTATATTCGGAGTCCTTACTTCTGAGTGTTGAACTAGTACGGTTCACATCTCAGAAGTGGGATTAACAACTTATTGCCCACAAAAGGATCGGAGATACGCTTAAAATATTTGGCGAAAAAAAAAAAAACGTAAGTGTTCTTTGTTCATTTTATTTTGTTATTGGACTGCCTACCCTCATTAATCATATTATTGCAATTTATAAACTCAGAGTAAATAAATTAGACCACAGGTTTATCCCCGTAATTTTGTTTTTTTTTCTCTTTCTTCACAATTGGCCGCCCTTTTTTTTTGTGTTTTTTTAACAGACTACCGACTCATTGTCGATAGTCTCATTTTAATGACTTCAGGAACTGAACTGTATTTACCGTAACGGAGATATTCCGGAGGTTTATATGGTTAGTCATGCATGTTTATCTTGCCAGGGTACTCCCTGGAGATGAACATGTTTGATATTTTGGTTTATAGGTAACTTGATGAAATGAACTGTATTTACCGTAACGGAGATATTCCGGAGGTCTATATGGTTAGTCATGCATGTTTATCTTGCCGGGGTACTCCCTGGAGATGAACATGTTTGATATTTCTGTGTGTAATTTGAGGAATTGAACTGTATTTATCGTAACGGAGACATTCCGGAGGTTTATATGGTTAGTCATGCATGTTTATCTTGCCAGGGTACTCCCTGGAGATGAACATGTTTGATATTTTGGTTTATAGGTAACTTGATGAAATGAACTGTATTTACCGTAACGGAGATATTCCGGAGGTCTATATGGTTAGTCATGCATGTTTATCTTGCCAGGGTACTCCCTGGAGATGAACATGTTTGATATTTCTGTGTGTAATTTGAGGAATTGAACTGTATTTATCGTAACGGAGACATTCCGGAGGTTTATATGGTTAGTCGTGCATGTTTATCTTGCCAGGGTACCTACTCCCTGGGGATCGACATGTTTGATGGTCTTTAATAAAATATTTTCAGATCAATAAAAATCTTATTTACAAGTTTAGTATAGCGAGGTTTATTAACTTAGGTGTCTTTCTCTTCTTTTATGTTGAGGCCGCAAGAACATGGATGAACGAAGGTGTAGTTCTCTAAGAGAATGTCCTGGACCTAGGCGGACCTCCCGAGAGACGCTGACACCGCCAGTAAGATGTCGTGATGCAACTCGAAGCCGCAGCCGTGGTCGAGGGCATATGCGTTCACCTAAAGAAAAGCGTGGCAGCCAAAACCATCACTCGCGGTCGAGGCGGTCGAGAAGAAGACGATCGCGGTCGACTATTAGTCGGTCTCCTTCCCGGCCACACTATTCAAGAAGGGCGAGTCGTCGTGCTGGGCGCTCCATGACACGATCACACACTCCAGGGCAGCACGAGACGTGTCACGCGGAGTTCAGGCACTCACCAAGGAGCAAAGTTTCTCGCCTTCGTACACCGTCCCGTGAAGAAACACATCGTGAGCGTGAGTCAAATAATAACCTGTTTATTGAAAACTTTATTAATGCGCTTAAGAGTATGAATAATACAAGCGATCGCGATAAGTTTCCTGTTTTAAATAATGTAATTCCTGATTTTGACCCGTTAAGTAAGGAACAAACGGTTGATACGTGGCTTCATAAGGTTGACGAATGTGCTCAGATTTATGGTTGGAACGATAGACAAGTAGTCCATTATGCCCTACCGAAATTAGCAGGGGTAGCTAAAACCTGGTATCAGGGTTTACCCTCACTACTATTTTCTTGGCCAGAGTGGAAGTTAAAGCTAAAGGAATCATTTCCTACTCGAGATAATTATGCAGATTTGCTAACTGAAATGCTAAATAAAAAGGTACGCTATGGGGAATCATTGGAGATATATTACTATGCTAAAATGAATCTTGTAAATCGTTGCGAAATATCAGGAAAACGCGCAGTTGACTGTCTCATAGCAGGTATAGAAGATCGTGGTGTTAGGTTGGGAGCACAGGGAGCGGAATTTACGGAGCCGGAATTGCTACTAAAATTTTTGAAAACCGTGAAAGTAGGTCAAGACAGGTCCACAAACGAACAGCAGAAGGCTAAGGATAGAGACAGAGATAGGCGATCACAAAATAACACATTTGCTAGTAATAAAGTAGGTTCCAGTTCCCAGAAGTCAACCGGATCCAGTATGGTCTGCTACAATTGTAAAGAAACCGGTCATCCGTTCTTTCGTTGCACAAAACCAAAGATTCAATGCTCTAAATGTAATTGGCTAGGACATAAGGACACTGAGTGCCCTGGGACAAAGAAAAGTACCAATGATAAACCAAAAGCAATATTGAAAGTAGAAAACACAGGCGATTCAAGTGCCAAGTATAAAATGCCTATTAAAATAAATGGATTGTTTTCAGAATGCCTCGTTGATTTGGGAAGCGAGGGTACTTTGGTTTGTCTCAGTGAAGCTCAGCGTTTAGGATTAGACTGGAAGGTAGGAGAAGTGCCACTCCTAAGAGGAATAGGTAACGTGCCATATAAACCCCTTGGCAAAGCTAACGTCGCGATCGAAGTGCAGGGTGTATTAGAAAATCACGTGGAGATACTAGTAGTAGATGATTACTTAATAAATTGTCCTGTACTACTGGGTCACACTTTCACCGAAAGGCCCTCAGTCAAAATAGTAAAGACTGGATCTGATGTCATTTTTCAAAGGGTTAGTGAAGAGTCCGTTTTGATTTGTCCGCTTTTATGCATGGAAGAGACGCACATAAGTCGCGGCGAATTAAAGGCGATCCCAGTTAGCTCGCGAAATTCTTTCTCTGGAAACATTTACGTGAATGGAACCGTGCGCAATAATGAAGGTCATGAACATTACCTGTTACCTGGCGAGTATCAATTAACACAAGGTTCGGGTAGGATTCTTATTCAGAATATTAGCGACAACCATCTGGTTATAGAGAAAGGTAGTCTTATAACTAGGAGCCACACCTTAGCTGAGAGCCTACAAATCAAAAAACTAGATTTTAGTGATCGGCCACCCATAGATGAATCACCAATCAGCTGTGGAGAAAATTTAACGAAGGATCAAAAAGAGTCATTAAAGGTCTTATTGGATAAATATAAATATTGTTTTTCCAGTAGTTTAAAAGATCTCGGGTTTACCACAGAAACTGAAATGGTGATACAACTGGATGATCCCGATCCTGTCGTTTACCGCCCATACCGGTTGTCCTTTACTGAACGCCAACTAGTCCAAGATATGATCAAGGAAATGTTAGAAAGCGGCATTATAAGGGAGTCTAACAGTCCTTACGCGAGCCCTATAGTGCTAGTTAACAAAAAGTCTGGGGAGAAGAGGTTATGTGTGGACTACCGTGCCTTAAATAATAAAACAAAGAAAGAGCACTACCCTCTCCCTCGTATCGATGATCAGTTAGACTTATTGTCAGGCAGTTCAGTATTTGTTACTCTCGACTTAGCATCTGGGTACTATCAGATCCCAATAGCTGAAGGTTCTCGAGAGAAGACTGCTTTTGTGACCCCTCAGGGTCAATACGAGTACAACAGGATGCCCTTTGGATTAGTAAACGCACCATCAGTCTTCCAGCGTACAATGAACAAAATCATACACAATTCGCCTGCTTCATCGTATGCATTGGTCTACATGGATGATATCCTGATTCCAGCCAAGTCATTCGATGAGGGGATGGTACGATTGGAGGAGGTGCTGCGGTTGCTGGCAAGAAGTGGTCTAACACTCAAAATGAGTAAATGTAACTTCTTTTATGACAAAATAGACTACCTGGGGTACGAAGTCAGCTCAGAGGGTGTTAAACCAGGGTCACTCAAGACGGACGCCATATCTAAATTCCCTACGCCAACAAATGTTCACGAAGTTAGGAGGTTTTTAGGCCTTGCTAGTTTCTTCAGGAGGTTTGTCGCCGGATTTGCCTTAATAGCACGTCCGCTGACTTGTCTATTAAAGAAGGACTCTTCTTGGAATTGGGGTACTGAAGAACTGGAATCGTTTGAGAAATTAAAACAGATTTTAGTACAAAGACCGGTCCTGGGACTCTATGATCCTAGTGCACTAACCCAACTCCACACCGACGCTAGCAAGTACGGAGTAGCCAGCATTTTAATGCAACAGGACAAGTCTGGTGTGTTCAAACCTATTGCTTATTATAGCCGGCAAACTAGTCCGGATGAGCAAAAACTACACTCCTTCGAGTTAGAGACCCTCGCTATTATTGCCTCATTGAATAGGTTCAGGCATTACTTACTCGGTATTAGATTCATCATCGTTACAGATTGCAACGCCTTGCGTACCACTTTGAGTAAACGCGACTTGGTCCCACGAATTGCTCGCTGGTGGCTGCAGTTCTTAGAATACGATTGCTCAATAGAATATCGCCCTGGTGATAAAATGGCACACGTAGATGCCCTTAGCAGAGGCGCTATAGATGGTAGTCCCGATGTTGATCACGTGTTAGATGTACTTTCAGTAGGTACTGATGATTGGCTTGCAACGGTACAACAGACGGACGAAGACATTAAAAATGTCGCAAATATTTTAAGCGATTCCAAATGTAAAGATGCCATTGATATATTCAAAAATTACAAGCTTGTAAATGGGAGAGTATATCGTATAATTGACGAAAACACTATCCGCTGGGTCGTTCCACGTGGCACCAGATGGCAACTACTGAAAGCCAATCACGATGATGTGGGACACTTTGGGTTTGACAAAACTTTAGCGCGCTTACAAGCAACTTATTGGTTTCCAAAGATGAGACGGTTTGTAAAAAAGTACGTCTCAGCTTGCCTTCAGTGCGCACATCACAAGCTGCCGGGTGGTGCCAGGCCTGGTGAACTACACCCCATCCCTAAAGCTATCATACCATTCCATACCATACATGCGGATCATCTCGGTCCTTTTATCCGCACCAAGCGTGGCAATACATTCATCCTTGTTATCATAGACGCGTTTACAAAATTTGTTGATATCACCGCTGTGCGAAATACTAAATCAGTCACAAGCATTAGGGTATTCAGAGAGCATTTTAGTTACTTCGGCGTGCCAACCCGCTTGATTACGGACCAAGGGACAAGTTTCACTAGTAGGCAGTTTAAAACGTTTATTCAATCATGTGGTATAAAGCACGTGCTCAATGCTGTTGCAACACCCCGAGCAAATGGCCAAGTGGAACGATACAACCGAACCATTTTGGCAGCGCTCGGGGCAATGAACCACGACAAACCAAAGGGTTCATGGGATGAACATTTACCAGACATACAGTTGGGTATCAATACTACTGTACACGCTACTACCAAAAAGACTCCAGCAGAGCTTCTTTTCGGGCGAAATTTAACTAACCCATCTGAAGGTTTGTTAAATGACGTTATGAACGAAGTTACGTCTGAGGTCGGGGAGAGTCTAGATGATGTTAGGGCTACGGCCGGTGAGCTTATTAGTACACAACAGGACAAGGACAAGAAACGGTATGATAGGTACAGGAAAAGGGGAGTGCATTTCAAAGAAGGTGACTTGGTTAGAGTTATAAGAGCCGCGACAGGAATAGAGGGGCAGTCTAAGAAGCTCGAACCTAAATGTAAAGGCCCTTACAGAATTAAAAAGGTGCTTCCCAACGATCGGTTCGTGGTCGAGGACACACCCGTCACAAAAACTAGTAAGAGGTATGAGGCTGTGGTAGCGATCGATAAAATATTCCCATGGATCTGTTTTAACGAACCCGTATCAACCGATTGTGAATCTGAGTGTAATGATTGTGAATCTGAATGTGAAGAGGTATAAATAGACATATATATAGTTAATTCATTGAGATGAATAAATATCAATATTGTACATAGAATTAAAATAAGCAGGTAATTATAGACTCTAAATCAAATCTTTCGCCATCAATTACATTGTGTATTACTAATATGTTAAAGAACTAAGAAATCGATTTCATAGTAAAAAGTGATGCCAAAAATTGGTTTTGTTTGATGATTAATGTCATGTATCATCTAAAAGATTGAAAGTACTAATGGCTGAAATATTTACTTGTCAACGTCATGGACCAGTAAATACCGATTCATTGGTTAGAGTCACGTACTAATGAGTTGGTGAGGGGTATCAGGTAACGGATGCCTCTCATTTTAGCGATTGGTGCATCAGCATGTCTCTATCTATCTGGTCAGGTCATAGACCAATAAATAGTCATACTGCTGATATAAGATATGAATTTAGGATTGTCAGGTAACCGACACCCTTAAAGATAATAAGGTAATAAGCAGTTTGTTAATCAAAGTCATGGATTAATAAACTAGGAGAAAATCTATTTGTAAATCAAGTGTTTTTGAGTATTATGATAAAACAAAAATGTAATGTACTACTATAATGAATTATAAGTTAATCCGATAACAAAGTACCTATTTTGAGTCAAGAGATATCGTGTAACCGATATCCTCGAAAGTTTTTTTTTTAAATAATTGTATTAAGGTCGCGTAAATTTATTGTAAAGTAATTGAATTTAAGATTCATAATTAGATACTAAAATGTGCTACTATGATGACTTATAGTCAGAATGATGACTGATTAATGATAGTTTATGTTCAATAAGTTAAGTTTATAGTTTATATGATGAAATATAATGTTTTTGTAATGCATAACAACGAGGGACTCGTTGAAAGCCGGATGGCCGAGCTGTTATAAATTATGCCTATAATTATTTATTTTTGTTGGCTAATCAAAATAATTTCTTTGAACTTGTATTATTTAAAAGTTGTTGTATTGACTTCATGTGATTGGTCGACACTTTGACAGTTATTGTCGACCAATCATAAGCAAGTAAAATGGCGGGGATGTAAAATAGAGTCGGCGGGCACTGGAGGGATATGCCCGCCGTGCGCAAGGCATTAGAGATTCGGCATCGGTGCTAGCCACTTGCATTGTATTGTAAAATCAAACAATTAATCGTACTGTTGTAACTTTAGTAATAAAAGTGATATTCAAAAGTTAGCAGTGTTTTTATATTCGGAGTCCTTACTTCTGAGTGTTGAACTAGTACGGTTCACAGTACAGACACCAGCACATCAATCCACCCTAATCTGGAAAATTTTGCCTATCGAATATGAACTTTTTGCTATTGTGATAAATTTGAAAATCCATTAAAAAAGACAGATTGGGGTAGCGTGATGATATTTCGTGAGCAATAATTCGTAATATTTGCGTTGGTAATTAGCAAGCAGTTTAATTTCCAAAATAACATTGACTAAAAGCTTCCCAGCTCGATTAGCAATAAATAAACATCTGTCGATATTCCCGTCGGACCAACTCTAACCTCATTATTTTTTTTCGACACTGATAGGCTGTGGCAAGATGCCACTTATGCCTTGTTTAAAAAAAAAACTATTGTGCTCTGTGGGAACTAGAGATTTGCCACCTGTGGAGAAGCGCGCTTCTTTGCTATTTTGAACAAATTCGTGTTTGGCGCTGTGGCGATGGCAGGCGCATCGAATTACGCCCATACACATAGATCATGCCCATTGCACGTTGCATCTTTTTTGAAGGTCAGATAATTTATTTTATGTAGGTAGTGGGTAATCGTTTTTTTCATTTCGTAACCTGCGATAATAAATAATGTTTATTTTATAAATTATTTTATAAATAAGTTTGTATTGTAAACGTTACGAAATGGGTATGTGAATAGGTATTATCTATATTGGTGTTGTTATGTTTGATGTGATTTATATTCTCAAGGGCACACCAAGGTGTAGGTAATTCACAATGGTGATTTGAATTTACGTTCAAAACAATGTAAAGGTGATGATCGGTTATCGCTGTTTCATTTAGGTAGGTAGGTACCTTGATTTTTTTTAAGATAGGTGTGTGTTCATCCCATTGATTCCTAGGTCAGAAACAAACTTGCACCTAAATACCAGTAACGTAGATAAAACGACCTACTTGCACTATTGTCTGGTTTTGTAAAAAAGTAAACTACATTTCGTTACCATGTACCTGTTCTTCGTACCAACATAGAGTGAGTACCTACTTACATAATAATGCAAAAAATCAACATAATATATCCTTCCTTAACTTGAACCTCCTCTCCTTCACCAACTTCCGAATTTTAATAAAACAATCCCAAGCATCCAATCCAATACATCCGTAAGGGAAAAAATCGGCGGGGTGTGGGAATCGCGGGCAGATGCGCGCGCGCACCGCATCCGCGGCATGTGGCTACACAATGCACTCACACGCTTAGAAAACTATCAGAAGCTCTACGTAGCCTCTAAGTAGAGGCGAAAGGAGCATTTCCACCTGAAGGCAGTTTTTAATTCGCATCTTTTAATTACAGGGGATACAGATGAAGTGTCGAAGCAGATACAGTAAACTTTGAAGCAGTTTGATGAGACCAGTAATATAAGAGATTTCTCAGACAGGTGTGTACTTCATAATGTTTATTTATCAGTGATTAAGAATTAAATGAATATTGGCAAGAAATATTCACGAGAAACGACCAGTGCCGAAAATAGGGGTGCTCCAACGGTTCTCAGCCTTAGTGTGCAGAAATGGCCAGACCTTGACCGCAGTTGGTCAGACCAGGGCGCAGTTATAAAAGCTCGCACTGGACGCATAAAAGGCCAGTTACGGACACGAGTTGACCAATATAAAAATTCAGCTGACTAAAAGAAAATAGAGGGAGCAAAAGAGATTTCAAAATATTTCACGTTAACGCTCAGGAAATATTTTCATAATCGTTCAAACTCAACCTTCTGGCCTAGGGCTTATGACGTGAAACGTTCCGAAGATAATAGCGATCATCTGTGTCGAGATTTTGGTCTACTCTCACGGATACTCTCTAGGAGTAGGAAGGAGTTAATAAATTTAATTGGGATATTTATTAAAAGAGCGGTTAGTGATCATTACATTGGGATGCTGCGATAAATTGGTGATCGTAAGATTTTTTTTTGTAATATCCTTGAAACTAGACAGAGAGGACTGTTTATAGGTTGTAAAGAGTAATTTCTTAATTTTTTGTAGCTTAATTGTAATTACAGATAGACTGATGTCTCATGGGCGTTTACTTCCACTTCTGCTTTGTGTAATCCAAGGAAAAATTTCGGCGTATGGATCCCATGATTTACAAGTGTATATCTACTACACAGGTACCGGTATGTTATTGCTTTTCTCTCAAATCATCATTTTGTTTATTGTCATGCAAAGAACGTATTATCAAATAAGCCTCGTAGTTCCTAATGAGAAACAAATTATTGCAAAACTGACACGGCCTCTAACATAATGTTTTGTTTATTAAATTGAGTTTAAGCAATTAGTCGCAAACAGACAAAGTAATCTAATTTCTATGAAAGCTTTTGTGTACGTCGCGGTGTACATTTCAGCTTAAACCCACAGTGCAACATTGTATCTGTTTACTTTAAGCGGAAAGCCAAGTTCATTACAAAATTAACTGTGTACAAATGTGTTTGTTTGTCGCTTACGTTCTCCGAAACAATGTTACCCCTTTGAAGGGCGGCCGTTTCCGGTGCGTCCGGGCCTCCGGACGGCTTCCGGCGCAAGAATAGACAATAAAATTTCAAGTTCGCAAGCGCAAGCGCAGCCCTTGTTGCGCACGAGTTGCCGTAAACGGAGCTAAAAGGTACGGTTACACTGGAACTGTACATAAATAGTCTACACACGTCGGTTTCAGTAGCGGAAACTACTTACAAAATGATTCAGTTTGCTCGATTTTGTGGTACTAATCCTTCTTTTGACTTCGGATTTCTTACTATTGAGGGTAGTGATTTTCCGGATTTGAAGTCACTATCTGTTTAATGATGTTTTGTAATCTAGAAATCGATAAGAGTCGCCATTGTACTTCGATCGTTTTATTGTCATAAGCAAATAGAACAAAACAGTTACAGAATAATTAAGCGTAAACATACTACCGATGGGATTTCATAGAGAGGGCCATTATGTCCTAGTAATAGAAACTTTATCTAATAACAGCCTATTATTGTCCCACAACTGGGCAAAGACCTATTGTCATACAGAGAAAGCACGAGCATTGTTCACGACGCATGTTCCAGGCGGGTTGGCGGTAATTCCAGATTGCCTCACGATGGTTTCCTTCACCGAGATGTCAGTGACACCTATCATGATTAGGTATACTTTATGGCACAACACTTTGAAAGGGATTTCGATCGCCTACGACACCTGTTTCAGTGGGCGTCTTGTCTAAGGCCACATATGGCCGTATGTTTGAGCCTTGGACCCTTCTATCATCGCCCACTTGATGATGACCTTCGCTAACAGGCCCTCGATATTTTTTTCCTTTTCTGTTTGGACATACACCAAACTGGGTGTGATGAAGTTTCCTATGTATGTAGGTGTGATATAATTATGTAAATAATTAAATGTTATTTACTGTTTGGTATAAGTAAACGTCACTAAAGTTTCAGTAATTAGAATGACCTGGGAAACTAAAGCTTCGAAGATAAAAAACTTCGTTCTTTCCAGCAATGCATTTCGCGAAAGATTTTCATGCAAAAGATTTTTGGGTCCTTCGTCCTTATAGTCATTGAGCAGATGTATCGAATTTTCTACATTATGTTTACCATAAAAATATAAATATACCTACTTATTAGAAAATACGTCTCAAGAAATTGATCAACAGCTTTTTTTAAATGAGTTCTCCCAGTCAGGACGGAAGGGACTGTCAGACTTGTACAGACTAAAATTCACGGTGTCCTTCAATAGCCCTTTACGTTCCAGGGCCAAGGTTACCCGATAGTTCCGCGACAACGGCAGGCTTTGGCCCTCTAAGGGGTGGCCCGTCATATTGCTGACAGCTCTTTGAGGCGCGCGAACACAATGCGCCGTCGACCCGGGCATGATCGGACAGCGAGTCGCCCATCACTCGCGGTCCGCATGCCCGCAGGCCCACATAAAATTACAACAGAAGTGTCACAACGCTTGTTTACAATATTTAAAGGGTTTTATTCCAGCCCACACCAGAATCTACCGGTGGGCGATTTTTAAGGCCATAACTGGCCATGTGTTGATCATTGACCAACTTCGTCGCCCACTGAAGCCCTTTGGCCTAAAACTTGAGGCTACATTGTGAATTATTGAATTATAAGTACTAAGTAGGCGGCAATGTTGTGATAAGTGCATAATTAAGTTATTTGTTGATTGATAAAAAATATGGAAGATCACCCACGCTAGCTGTGTTGTTAATCAAATTATATTATGCTATAAATGTTAAATACTAGCTTTTTTTAACGTGGTAAAATTATCCAACGAGTCCTTCCACCCTAGGAGGGGCGGACAAAAGAGACTGTCCGACGTACTGACTAAAATCCACGGTGTCCTTCAATAGACCTTCCTTATTCCTCTATGTCACGGTAATTCATAAGTCCCGCGACCGATCGGAAAACAATCTTTATGTATATTTGTTGTCAAACAATTATTCTTATTTCTATAAAGAAGATGAGAATAATAGGCGCCATTTCGAATGATGGATTTAATTATTTTATGTTGCCTGGAACTGAAAGTCTCCAGACTGAAAATGGAAGTCCCGCTGCCAACTTCTTTAATAAATAATAAAATAAATAAACTCATTTATTTTCAGATAAATCGCACCCATTGGCATGACACAAATCAAAAAGATCAAGAAATTAAAATCAATAAAATAAAACTAACAAATCAAATTAAATAAGTTTAATAAATTGTCAAATAAAATTAAAATAAAATCAAAACATAAAAACGTTATCTTCTATAAATTACGTTGAATATTAATTTAGCAGCCTTTATGTTTGTGTTGGAATACCAACTATTAAAACCAGTGATGAATCAATGAACACAATGTCTAGATTAATTCCTACGCTAAACTACGTGTTTAATTTCGATTAGAATCTTGATATTTTCTAAGAATTACTATGTGGAAAACTGCTTATTATACAATCAAACCATCACTTCTCACGCCCAGGCCCAGCAGTGGGCGGAGCGCCCACTTTTGTCCCCGATACGGGAAAATAGACGAATTTGACATTTTATAGTACCGCCATATCTGGAATATTTGGAGGTGTCCCGTGCTTCACAAGTTTTGTCATTGACCGTATCTTAAATAGGCAGTTTATTTCCCGATAAAATAAAACTTATGTTGTTATTATTTAAATTATGTAATTTATATTTGGGACATTGACATTTTCCTTTTTTGGAATTTTTTATTCATGAGTTTCTACGAGGGGCATTCAATGTATTCTCGGTATCGAGGTGATTTGATATTATTGTGGGTAATTAAAATATATCATTAGCTAACAACAATATCTGAGGTTATTTTTATAAAATTTCATGTTGATAACTACATTAGTTTGTGTGCTACCTCCAGTCAGCGACGACGAAAATGACTGACGCGACAATATTGAAGAAAATCGAACATCGTGCGGTGATTAAATTCCTCACAAAACAAGGAAAATCCCAAAAAACTATCCATAGGAAATGGCAGCCAATTATCAAGACTCTGCTCCTTCATTATCGACCGTACAGAGGTGGTCAAGTGAATTCAAAAGAGGCAGGGAATGTATCGAGGATGATCCCCGCCCAGGTGGACCAATCTCGGCGGCTACCGAAGAAAATGTGAAAATTATCGAAATTTTGTATTAGAACATGCACGAGTAAAAATCAAGATGTTGGGAGAAATAACTAAGCTATCCGTTGATACTATTCATACTATACTACATGATTATCTTAACCTTAAAAAAGTTAGTGCAAAATGGGTGCCGCGCATGTTCATTGCGATTCAAAAGCAGGCGCGAGTTGACACTTGTAAGAAGTTTTTAGAGCTTAGTGGCGACGATTTAGCAAGTGTTTTCGAAAGGATAGTTACAGGTGATGAAACGTGGGTTCATCACTATGACCCCGAGAGTAAACAGGAGTCTATGCAGTGGCACAAAAAGGGATCAGACCCTCCAAAGAAGTTCAAAGTCACTCCATCCGCTGACAAAATCATAGCCACAGTTTTCTGGGATTCTAAAGGAATACTATTGATCCAGTACACAATAAAAGGTGAAACTATCAACGCAGAAAAATACTCAACCACTTTACGCCATTTGAGAGAAGCAATAAAAGAAAAAAGAAGAGGAAAGCTGACAAAGATTGTGTTGCTCTTTCACGACAACGCACCGGTTCACATTGCGCGGCTCTCCAAGGCTACTGTACGAGAGTGCGGGTTTGAGGAAATTGACCACCCACCCTACAGTCCGGGCCTGACCTCCAGTGACTACTTTTTATTCCCAAATTTAAAAAAAAGACCTCAAGGGAAAGAGCTTTGCTGACAATAATGAGCTCAAGTCCTCTGTAAACGAGCATTTTTCGGGCCAAGAAGATAAAATTTTTTTTAGGTAATAGAAAAACTTATTACGTGTTCAAACAAATGTATTGAAATCATGGAAGACTCTATTGAAAAATATATTTTTTTCAAGGTTGTATCTTTTTTCTCCCGGAGGTCGGGCAGCAGCGTCCTCCGTGTACTGCACATCCTCACTGCGATCGCCAACCCGCCTGCCAAGCGTGGCGATTTAAGGCAAATCCCCCATGATTAGAAGCATAAAAACCAGGCCCCCAGTCCCCGGCAGCTCCGCTATCCCTGGCGCGGGTAGCAGTCAAGGTAACGGCGGAGCAGGGGGTGCGAAGAATCTCCGGAAGAGATCCGGCTACCCACCCCGACGACGACTGGCCCTGGTAACACACAACATACGCACAATGAGGACTGACGAAAAGATCTGCGAGCTGGAAGAGGAGCTGAGCAAATTACACTGGGACATTATAGGGTTATGCGAAGTCCGTAGAGAGGGGGAGGACACCGTAACCCTGAAGTCTGGTAATTTGCTCTACTACCGGGAGGGCGACCAACAGTCCCAAGGTGGTGTCGGGTTTCTCGTTCACAAGTCCCTCGTAAACAACATAATAACCATCGACAGTGTGTCGAGCAGGGTGGTATACCTAATACTCAGAATATCCAAAAGATATTCGCTGAAGGTCATTCAGGTATACGCACCGACCTCGTCACACTCCGATGATGAAGTGGAGGCTATGTATGAGGACGTAAGTAGGGCCATACATAGTTCCAAAACCCACTTTACTGTTGTTATGGGGGACTTTAACGCAAAGTTGGGCAAGAAAAGCGGTGATGAGTTGAGAGTGGGGCAATTTGGATATGGGCAACGGAACCCTAGGGGGCAGAGGCTGGCCGACTTTCTGGAGAAAGAGGAACTCTTCATGATGAACTCTTTCTTCCAGAAGCCGCCTCACAGGAAATGGACCTGGTTGAGCCCCGATGGTTTCACGAGAAACGAGATAGACTTCTTCATGACCGACAAGAAACGGATATTCAGTGATGTCTCTGTGATCAACAGGGTAAAAACCGGTAGCGATCACCGAATCGTAAGAGGCTCACTGAATATCAATGTTAAACTTGAAAGGTCCAGCTTGATGAAGTCTACGCTCCGACCTACTCGGTCCCACATTCAAAACTCCGAAAGCTTTCAACTCGAGCTCTCTAATCGCTTTGCTTGCCTTGAGAACTTAGTTTCAGTGGACGAGATCAACGACGGGCTAGTGGAAACTGTCCGCACGGTAGGGTCTAAGTTTTTTAGACCCTGCCGTAAAGATAGACCTCAGAAATTGACCGAGCAAACCTTAAACCTCATGGCTGAACGACGTTTGCTACAGTTGCAGTCTTCCGATGACGCGAAGTCATATAGGCAGCTCAATAGACGTATATCTAAGTCCTTGCGACACGATCTGCGTCTCTTTAATACGAATCGTGTTAAAGAGACCATACAGCGAAACCAAGGCTCCAAAGTGTTCGCAAAGGACAAGTCTATTGGGCAAAGCCAGATGACAAAGCTGAAACGGGAGGATGGCAGCATAGCGTCGACCAAAGCAGAGGTTTTAGGCGAGATCGAGAGGTTCTATGGACAGTTATACACTTCGGTCGCAAAGCCCGTTGACAGCTGGGTAGGAGATCCAAGAGCCAAGCTGTCCCGACACTATACCGAAGATATCCCGGACATCAGTCTGTACGAGATTAGGATGGCCCTGAAGCAGCTTAAGAACAACAAGGCGCCGGGCGAGGACGGAATCACGTCAGAGCTTCTGAGAGCGGGTGGAAGACCGGTACTTAAAGTCCTCCAGAAACTCTTTAATTCCGTCCTGTCCGAGGGCAAAACGCCTGAAACGTGGAGCAGGGGTGAGGTGGTGCTGTTCTTCAAAAAAGGTGATAACAGCCTATTGAAGAACTACAGACCCATCACGCTTCTGAGTCATGTTTATAAGCTGTTTTCAAGGGTTATCACGAACCGTCTCGAACACAGACTTGATGACTTCCAGCCTCCCGAACAAGCCGGTTTCCGAAAAGGCTATAGTACCATAGACCACATCCATACGCTGCGGCAAGTTATACAGAAGACCGAAGAGTATAACTTGCCATTATGCTTAGCGTTTGTGGACTATGAGAAAGCCTTCGATTCGGTGGAAACATGGGCTGTGCTTGAGTCACTCCAGCGATGCCGTATTGACTATCGGTACATCGAGGTATTGAAGTGTTTGTATAATAACGCCACCATGTCGGTCCGAGTACAGGAGCATAGCACGAAGGCGATTCCATTGAGAAGAGGCGTAAGACAGGGGGATGTTATCTCCCCGAAACTGTTTACTGCCGCAATGGAAGACGCCTTCAAGCTCCTGGAATGGCAAGGACTTGGCATCAACATCAACGGCGAATACATCACTCACCTTCGGTTTGCCGATGACATCGTAGTCATGGCAAAGTCGATGGAGGAACTCAGCATGATGCTCGATGGCCTCGACCGAGTTTCACAACGGGTGGGCTTGAAAATGAACATGGACAAGACGAAAATTATGTCAAATGCCAATGTTGTGCCCACCCCAGTCTCTGTTGGAAACTCGGTACTCGAAGTTGTTGACTCATATATCTACTTAGGACAAGTAGTCCAATTGGGTAGGTCCAACTTCGAGAAAGAGGTCAACCGCCGAATCCAACTCGGTTGGGCAGCGTTCGGGAAACTACGCAATGTCTTTTCGTCCGACATACCTCAGTGCCTCAAGACGAAAGTCTTTAACCAATGTGTGTTACCAGTGATGACGTACGGCACTGAAACGTGGTCTTTCACTATCGGCCTCATCTCAAAGCTCAAAGTCGCTCAACGAGCTATGGAGAGGGCTATGCTCGGTGTTTCTCTACGTGATCGAATCCGAAATGAGGAGATCCGTAGACGAACTAAAGTCACCGACATAGCCCACCGGATTAGCAAGCTGAAGTGGCAATGGGCAGGCCATATTGCTCGCAGAGCAGATGGCCGATGGGGTCGAAAAGTTCTAGAGTGGAGACCAAGGACTAGCAAGCGCAGCGTAGGACGTCCACCAACAAGGTGGACAGACGACCTTATAAAGGTCGCCGGAAGACGCTGGATGCAGGTCGCTTCCAACCGGTATATGTGGAGATCTAAAGGGGAGGCCTATGTTCAGCAGTGGACGTCCTATGGCTGAGATGATGATGATCTTTTTTCTAACATACCCATACCGAGAATACATTGAACGCCCCTCGTATGAGCGGAAGTCAATGCGCATCTTATCTACATATAAGTTGTCCGTTAGTCAATTTGAGAAATTGTCTATGCTGTGTCGAGAGAGTACCTCGCCCTACCCGAACGAACTTTCTGAACCTGCTGAGAACAACACACCTGTATGTAATTGCTTTAACTAGCTGTTCGAAGCCAAGAAAACCTGCACAGGTTCAAGAGGTTACTCCATCCTAAAGTGTAAAAGTGGTGTTATTCAAAAAGTGTTGTCTGTACAGTAAGAGAACTGCTCATAGATGGAATAAGGTCCTATTCTAATTCTGGATTGGCTCAGTCTCTATCATGAACGCTCGAAGAAGATTTAGATCTACATAACATTACGTATTTGCTGTAGAAGCATGTCGTACTCTTCACTTAGTGTGACAATCAGTAATTAATGTTATCGATACATTCCATTCCATTCAATTATTCAGTTTCTGGTCAGATTCTCTCTCACACGATCCATTTCAGGTTTCATCGACCTTTCTTTGTTCTTTCCATCATCTACGTATATCCATGCTCAAAACTTCATACGTTGACAAAATTGCGTAATTTTCCCAAATTACAATACAATATTCAGGGCTCTAGGGCTCGAAGGTCAGTCAATCAAGACGGGGGCGTTGGTGGCCACTTGTGGTCATTGAGA
This sequence comes from Agrotis puta, assembly GCA_943136025.2. NCBI lineage: Eukaryota > Metazoa > Arthropoda > Insecta > Lepidoptera > Noctuidae > Agrotis > Agrotis puta. Next base: position 1,027,647 of record OW964170.2, read on the forward strand.
CCCATATGGTCATGTTTACTATAGGACAGACTTGTTTACGATACACTGGTTAATTGGTTGCAAGGCGACTCTGTTTAATGTTTATACATATAATAAGTATAACGTGAGGTTTCACAATAAATTGTGTGAGTTATTAATTAGTATTATAGTTGTCGTTGCCCGCGAAAATTATTCTACGAGAACGTAATACTGGGAAATTACAAATATCCTATGTGTTATTCTACACAATCCATGTAGAACTCGTAGTGTTGTTTGAAAGAATAACAAACATCCATTAACACTAACTTAAAATTAATGATGTTACAAAGATTCTGTAATAATATTGGCGATTGAAAAGAGTGCCCATGTATAGTTTCTTGTCCGTTCTTCTCCATAGATCTACACTTTGGAATGGGCACCTTCAGTACTTTTATAGTAATGGACTGTAGCACCATAATTGTTTTTGCAACATTTTTTTTTTGTCTTTTGACAGTACCTCTCGATTTTAACATCATCTTTGCCCATTTCATTGAGTCAAGACATTTTTTTTTTTTTTTTTTTTATCGTGGTAAAATCATCAAATGTGTCCTCCTACCCAGGGCAGGGCGGGAGGGACTGTCAGAATTGTACTGACTAAAATCCGCGGTGTCCTACACTAGCCCTTTACGTACCGGGGTCACGGTAATGTGAAAGTCCCGCGACCCCGGCAGGCCATGGCCCTCTACAGGCCCCGTCACTATGCTGACACTCCTTGAGGCGCGCGTGGAACACAACGCGCCGTCGACCCGGGCATGGTCCATGGTCGGACAGCGAGTCGCCCATTACTCGCCGCCCGCATGCCCGCGCCTACGGTGGCCGGAGATCGTCTTGCGACGTCCGACGCCGTGGGCGTCTACCACTGCGGCTGGGGTGGAGGGAGGACACTGTCCTCTCCCTCAGGCGGCCCGCCTCCTCCTTCGCGAGCATGACTGCTTCGCAGAAGGAGGCGACCGCTTCCCACTCCGTCTCGCCCCGCAGCATGGCCTCGACCAATGCCGGGCGCGAGAGGTCTCCGCCTATCGCCGTCGTGAGGACACGGCGGTGCTCTGCCCAAGCGGGGCAGTCCTGCACTGTATGCTCCACCGTGTCCTCCGGACGATCTTCGCAGTGGTGACACCCAGGCGTTTCTTCCCTCCTTATCAGACACAGGAACCTCCCGAAACTCCCGTGTCCGGTGAGGACCTGCGTCATGCGGTAGGTAAGGACGCCGTGACGCCTATCCAGCCACTCCTCAAAGAGGGGTCTAACCGCCGCGATTGCGGCGTGCCCGGACCTCGGTTGCGACAGTCGCTCCCTCCATACTGCCCTGAGATCGCGCCGGAGCTCTTCTCGCCGCGCCTCGACTTGTCGAGGCAGCGGGGATTCGCCCCGGCGCTGCGCCTCCACGCGCCATTCATAGACGTGAGTCAAGACATAGGTTATGTTATTATGAAACAATGTTAATACTACCGTTTACCACTGTACCCCATTTCGATCTAACTGTTATCCAGACAGACCTGATTAAGTTTTTATCTCAACTTTAGCATCAATAAGCAACCGTTCGGTTCGCGTTACGTTCCGTGGAAGCTCGAGTGTGGGAGCGGTGTCTGGTTCGACTCCCGCGCCGCACAATCGCCACATATATTGCTCAACCGATACTTTAACGGTGGTAATTGTAGAGTTACGGCTGATAAAGATGAAATTTTGTCATCTTGTTATGATGGTTAAGACTGAGTACATAAATATAACTTTCTTAAGAACTCACGCCCATTGTATATTATGGGCAGGGCCACTTGCTACGATCATTAGCCTTACACACGTATTCTGCTTCGTCCACTTTCATACTATGCGTTTAAATTTAGAATATTAGAATACGATCTTGACGCCATATTCTGACATGATATACGTTTTTCTAATACATACACGCTCTTACAGGAACAATTATCATATGAAATAACATTAATAAGACAAATTACTATAATAAATATTGCGTAAAGGTTTTTTTTTAAAGTAGTTGTAGTCACATCCTATTGTTAATTGAAACTCACAGTACATCTGGTCACACACGTACGATGAGCTACTCTTTGAGCATTACATCTATATCGCACCAAAAAAAATACGTTATGAAGCTGGCCACTCAATTCCTACACTTGATTTCTTCGAATCTCGTTAAGACATTGTAACGGTATTCATTTGTTTCGGTGTCGACTGCTATTGCCGACCCACCTTTGGATAACTTAATTTGTTGAAACTCATTACTACTGAACATTACCCTACTTTGAGAGGATGCGGTCGCAATGAACGCGATTTGCGCGAAACTCATTTGCTCGTACTTTATAAAGCAGTGTTTAATGAGATTCACGGAAGTTAGAACTAAAGAAAGGCTCCTGAGAATTCATTCCATATGACTGTATTGACAAAAATGCCAGCGACCAAATTACAAACTTCTGTACAAAATAGCTTAAGCTTCTTGCGATTTCGGCTGATGTTGTCTGTGAGCTGTGAGTAAAGAAAGCTTTCGAATCTATCTTGGGACGTGGTAGTTTTTACACATGTGGTAATTTTTATCATGTATCAATACCGTAACGGTAACGGGTATAATTTCTTCTCTCCTCCATTGGTGGTCGTTTTATTTAATTGTTCAGACAGAAGAGTATATGTAGCGATGAGGGCAGCTATGCTATTCTCTATAAAAAAATCTCATCGTTGGACTCTACATCGCTGTTGCTTATAACGTTCGCTAGCAGTATCACCAAATCCCAAGCCCCAACTGAGCCGTTTTTACCCGACTTGTCGCGGAAGCGGGTGATTCCCACGCATTGCTTTTGCGACCTTCCACTGGCTTCCAAACAATGGCGCTTGTATTTGGTGCCATCTAGCGGTTACCAACTTATGTTATGACCGATATCTTTTTTTATTTACATTTTATACACAAGGCTGCGAGCTGCATATCAAAGTTTTTGTTGAAACTAGTGGGATTTTTAATTCGAATTGTGGTGTACCTAGACATGACTGTTGAGTGAGGTGATTTCGTCGCAAATAAAGAATTCATACAGTATGAATATAGTTCCTGAATCATAGACAAAGTGACTTTCTATCAGGGTTAGCGAAGTTGCAAAGACAGAAATGTGCTTATGAGACTAACAGAAGCTCCCGAAATTCTTATGTGCGTCGTTGAAAGTTTTTGAAAAGAAATATCTTTGAAAATAATAAATTCACCTGTCTAGGTTCTTTGATACGCAAGAACTTAAAGATGGATGGATGTGTCTCTGTGTATTTATCTGGGAAAAGGCTAGGAAAGCATGTTATATAATAAATGATTGCAGCGAGATCTTGTAATAGTGCAACGCCCCAAGAGTCATAATATATCATGTATAATATTAGCTACTAATCTACAATTATTGGTGATAACTAGAACGGATGTTACATGGACAAAGTTACAGCTTTAAGTGGACATAATAAGGTGCTATTTTGCGTGTGTCTTTTTGGATAAGAAATGCAACAGGCTGTTATTAGATGATTGATTGATTGAATAATTGGGAGAAGTTTCAAAACTTGGCTACGTCGATTAACTAGCGAAGGATGAATGAAGAGTTGTAGTTTATCGACGATTAGGTACCTTATAAACCTTTATAAAACACCGTTAGGCACCTATGCTATATATTTTGTGCCCGTTACGATACTATCGATATATCCATGGAAATAGATCCCCATGTTTGTGTATGTGAGTTTCTATGTTTGTAAACGCACCCACGACACAGGAAAGATTCCTAGTGTGGGGCAACGTTTTAAAAAAGTAAGTAAATAAAAAGCAATGTAGTTAGTTGCAACGATCTTTACAGGCATAATCCGACATCGACCACATCGACAACCAACCATGAGAAAGGACAATTTCTCAGGCACAGTTACTTCATAAAATCCAATCACTAATTAGATATGACATCCACCGCATCCTCTCTACCTGGAAAGCCCTATAGACTGGCAGATTCCACTGTGTAACGGTGTTGGCGTGACGAAAATGACGCGTTAATATTGATATTCCACGGTGTTACGTAAGGGAAGTCGGAATTAATGGTCCGAACAGTTAATCCAATGAGCGACCGGTTCTATGCGCGAGACTGTCTGCGCTTGCGCTTGGAAGGCCGCTGTTACACCGTGATGTAACTTTATACTCCTGGTGTAGCATGCTTGTGTTCTTCTTTCTATCTTATCTATGGTCCCGAAATTCTTGAATTCCACTACTTACTGAATTTAGTACCATTCCTGGATTTTGACAATACCTATTCTCCAACTCAGCCTTTTCTTGTACACCTCAACTGCTGCCACCTCAAATGCAAATACGTATTTCATTCAAAACAAATTTGATAGATTTCTTAAAATCCGCAATGTTAATTGTCCAAATTAATAGCGTAAAAGGTAAATTTTAAGACATTCCCTCCCGGTCCTCCCATGGTGTGAGGACTCATTTGATGATTCTGTCACCTAAAAACAGAAATTTTGTCATACAAATATTTGTTCCGTGCGGAAATCGAACCCGCGACACGCTGCGTAGCAGTTCAATCACTTAGCCACTGCGCTATCCTTGCCGTCTAATTGCCAATTCAATATTTACTTAGAACCTAATAAAATACAAATAGTCAAAAAAAAAATTCGCTGGCATATATCGGTGTGAGAGAACTCCTAGCGACCTCGCAAGGCCGCGCATCCGCCGGCCGAATAAGGTCCACCATCCCGCCTCTTTTTATACCGCGAACCTTTTTTCTCACATTCTACCACTACGAGTATAAGCTAGCGGTATACTTTTTATACCATAATATGCAGTGGGAATTAGACTGTATGAGTTGAAATTAATTGCCAAGCCAGATGTGGATGTAAAACACAGGTGGTACATTAATTGGCAGTAATACTAGGAAAGATACATCAAGGGAAAGAAATCGTTCTCTTTTTGATGGACCAAAATAAGAGATGGAAAGAAGTGAGCTGGTAGATTCTTATCTGACCCACAGGTAGAGCTATCCATTCAATCTCTTATCGCTTGTAATTACGCTAAGCTATGATGTTCGAATAGTCTTTTGTTCAGATGCGATTTCACGGTGACCTCTCGTCCTTCTGAGCTTATACTTTGTCTTGTCTATCTATGGTTGTATATAGGTATTCATGGGTTGTCTATGGTTATATATAGGTATTCATGGGAATAAGCAACATTCTATCTCTTGAACTGTCTATTCACAATATACGATAGGTAGGTACGTATTTTATTATTGATCGAGTTAACTGTTAATTGTTGCTCATCAAACAAGTTGTGGTCTAAAATTATATAAAACACCATCTTTGTTTTTGTGTGAAATTAATGGACATCATTTAAGATAAGGACTGGACTGTGGGACACCCGGTGTTTGAGAACTTTTGAGTGTGTTTTTTATTGTATTGTTCAAGATTACAAACCTAGTTGGTAGTCATCTGTGGCTTGTGGGAGCCAGGTGATTGTTTTTTGGATAGGATTTACGAGTATAAAGGTGTAAGTTAAAATTAGTTTTTATTTGTCATTTACGTAGGGCTGCGATCAGAAAACATTTTATTATTACTTATGAAATTCAACAATCAATTAATACTCGAAATCAAAAGTCAAACTAAGGAAGTCGCTGCTATTGTATTAATTTCCATTTTTCCTTAAAAGTACTACAATTTCAATTTATTTTTCGAATACGTTCCATTTGCAGGCTAAAAGATAGCCTATTTTACTCAGCTGTAGTGTAACTTATAGTTTAATTGTCTATAGATGAACGAATTTTGTAAATCTTAAAAACTATGAGTTTATTGTGATTACAAAAAATCTTTACCACGGCTAAGAATCGACAATCCCAATTACTGGGCATTTTACACCATCTAGATCTACTTGCCTCCGAACCATATTCTTTTAGTGATTGTGCCCAATTTTCAGTGAACAATGTATAAAATAATGGTATCATTGTGAATTATAATCGCCGTTAGTTTGCTTCACGACCTTCCCAACTTGTGCTGTCGGTTATACGACCGCAGGCCGCAGCGGATTCTATACTGACGGACTGAATGTTCGACAATTTTACCTTAAAGCCTTTGTCAAACAGACAGGCGAGTCCGAAGTGATAACGAACCGATACGAGACGTCAGTCCGATAGTTCGGTCACGCTATCGGATCGCTTTCGCTTTTCTATGTGACTGGATTCAAACAATTCCATACATTACAAATAAAAACGTCACGCTTCACATTCGCCACGCCTGTTTGACAAAGGCTTAACTGTACTACTTTGTGATGTATTTGAATTTGTAGTTATTATTTTAATAAAACTAAAACTTTGGACTGCTGTCAAACCTTCATTAGGTTCTCATCGTTTCTAGCGATACACGTCTATTGTTAGCGTCTCTCTTCAACTTGTCTTGTCTTGCTTCTCGCAGGACTTCTTCTAAATATTATTCTTTTGAAGCGAAAATTTGTAAAATTGCTAAACTTCTCACGCATGATTGCAAAATGGTATGCCGTCTTTAAATTTGTTTCTACGTGCAGACTTGTCGAAATACGTCGGAATTACACACAACATTGAAATATCAAGAAAGTTATCTGTTTCCCTTATGAGTGTTTTCCGCGATTAATAATCACAATATTTGTTGATTTTGCAACCTAACCTCCAGGTCTATTCAAGTTTTAGACAAGTTCCCTACTTTCTTATAGTCTAATGTAGCTACTATGTTGAATGAGCCAGAATCAGGATAATCCAATAATGTGACAGAATCTGAGGTTAAGAAATGATTGAAACGAAAATGAATGTTCACTATCGCTTAGATAGATTTTTACTAAAAATAAGGTGTAGTGAATCTATTTGAATTCTATGTAGTCTACAGAGCTTTGGACAGTAAAGTTCCACAAATCTTTATAAATTGTTTTGTTTTGTTTCTTTATCTTTGTATGTATTGTTACGTGTTCTTAAAGATTCATCTTAGTTTCTTTCCTAATTTATTTAACTTTTTTCCATTGTTTCTTTACTAATCGTCATCTCATAAGTTCTACTCAAAGCTTCACAAGTTTGAAAGGTTTTAATATAGAAACCCAAAACTAAAACCTTACTTCATTCTCAAACGTGATCCATTTGTAATCTTATACTCCGATCGATTAACTTACACCCAGGTGTCGCTACCTACACTTGTCAATCCGATCGTCTGATGGCTATCGACCTCTTGAAATGAGACCTCTTCCCATGAGTGTCCATGTATTGTGGGCCAAATACTTCGTCACGGCATCGTTGGTTAGAAACATGGTCATTAATCTAAAAAGGGTTTCAACAGTGTTATGTCCATCCAAGAGTCTTTGACAAAGGTAGATCTTTGACTGACTTTAAATAAAATTGTGAGGTAATAATTGTAACTCGCTCACAATCCAAAAGTAATTAATTTTGACAATTCAAGAACTTCTATTGAGAAAAGTAATACGCATCTTCATTTGAGAAAAGTAATACGCATTTAGGGTCTTTGAGGTAGTTCCTACTTGGGCTTCTATGTCGCCTAAGCTGGAGTTGAATTCCAGGGAATGTTCAGATTTATTTCTTTAACTAGCTTCCGCCCGCGACTCCGTCCGCGCGGATGTCGGTCTTCGCGTGGATTGTTTATTTCTCCATTTTGAGTAATTCTGACAATGAAATCTTATAAATATTACGGCGCTGAATCCACTGCGGGTAATGCAACGTGTGTTCGCAGTTCTACAGAACAACGTCTATGAATAAAACTGAAATATAAGATTTTTTTTTCTACGTATTTTTCCAGGATAATAAAAAACTTTTTCAAAAAAATATGTAACCGCCTTCAAAAAGAACCACAAAAAAAGGGTAAAATAATCTACAAAATAACTTTTATTTCGGAAGTCGATGGCTTTGTTATTTTTTATTTCATTGTTTATTTTTTGCCGACGACTTTGAAGGCGGTTACATTTTTTTTTGAAAAAGTTTTTTACTTTTCTCTTTTTAGTTTAAATATTCAACCCAAATTCTTGCCAAATACATATAATATAATCCGTAGCACTGGTAATAACATCCCTCATGTACACAATAAGCTAATAAAATTCCCTATCTCAAAAACTACTGAACCGATTTTGATGAAACTTTCAGTATTCCCTAAGTGGAACGATACCTAGCACAAAAAAAAAAGAATTATTTAAATCGGATGTGTAGTTCCGGAGATTCGCGAACAATGAATCAGTCGATGCCTACTCCTTACTGTTAAAGAGTTGTACCTTCCATCATCAGCTCAGCTACATAAGGATGATGATTACCATACGCAAGTACTTGAATTACTTCATAAGATTTACGAAAAACGATGCGTGGGCCTATAAAATTTGAGGGTTGCCCTCGATTTCTCCAAGAACCAATCATCAGATCCTGATTTGGTGACAATGGGACCACACGGGAAGCACCAGCTTTCAAACAAAAAGGAATCATGAAAATCGGTTCACGAAGTCGGTCGTTATGCGGTAACAAACTACTGTTAAGGAGTTGTAACTTCCATCATCAGCTCAGCTACATAAGATCATGATTCCCATACGCAAGTACTTAAATTACTTCATAAGATTTACGAAAAACCATGGGTGAGCCTATAAAATTTGAGGGTTGCCCTCGATTTCTCCAAGATCCAATCATCAGATCCTGATTTGGTGACAATGGGACCACACGGGAAGCACCAGCTTTCAAACAAAAAAAGAATCATGAAAATCGGTTCACCCAGTCGGTCGTTATGCGGTAACAAAATTAAAAAAAAGATAACCTCCTCCTTTTTTGAAGTCGGTTAAAAAGTATCCTATGTTATGCCCAGGATAATAAGGAATAATTATACCAAGTTTCATCGAAATCGAACCGTTAGTTTTCACGTGATGCCTGCACAAACAGACAGACAGACAGACAGACAGACAGACAGACAAAAATTTTTTTAATCATATATTTGGGTTTGGTATCGATCCAGCAACACCCCCCGCTATTTATTTTTATCTACTATCATGCTATTAATCCTCTATAAAAGAACCTACAACAATTAGCTTATTGCCAACATTAAAACACTCAATGATATAATGATCATTATATCATCCAAACGCGTGTTATAATGAATTTCAAAAAAAGAACATTCTCATGCAATGACATTTTCACCACCAGATCCCTAAAATTTTGAAAAAAGAACAACTCGTCTTATCGTGTTATATCCCGCCATTTTTTCACTCGAATATGGTATGCGAATATGGTATGTTATGAGAATCTTTTATAGAGTATTCACAGCATGATTGTAGATAAAGTCTCGTATGCAACCGTTATAATTAGGTATTAAAACACTCATGTGATACTATTATCACACTCGGCTACGCCTCGTGTGATAAACCCACATTCGTGTTTTAATACCCCTGATTATACAACAGTTGCATAAATAACTATTTCAATATTTTCAATGTACAGAATTGACCCTTCTACAGATTTATTATATAGTATAGAATAGATTCAAAATTTACACTGAACTATTGCCTATTTTTAGTGCCTACCTATGGGTCTAAAACGGCCTTGTAATGTTTAATTTCGTGAACGAATAGCCAATGACGTTGCTGGAAATGCACGATATGAGTCATTAGGAATATTGCTTAAAGTGGCCGTTTTAGAACCTCTGTCTGACCTATGCAACTTAGTTCCTGGTATATCTATTTGTACATTAGTGGTGGTGGTAGTGGTGGTCAAAACTGGTAAGCAAACACGTCTTTATAATTTCCATCACAATACTGTGAAGTAGATTAGGGATTCCATCCCACGATCATAAGATTGCCCTACTCAATGTGCTATTGTCGTTTGATTTGGATCAACCTGATTCAATTTGTTTGCAAGTCTACTGTTATTGTCACCTCATGTCACATTCCCTTGTGATACTTCTGAGGATCTTCCTTGCAATACAAATTCTTCTCCACTAACTGGAGCTTTTGTTTTCGTGGCTTTTGTAGTTCGGGCGACTTCACCTAGTTTTTCCACCTGAGAAACTAGGCGAAGCACGGGTCTGCACCCTTGTCGATCAGTATTATTTATGATATGTGATTTGACTTATCCAATTTTTGGTTAAAATTCATGAATTAACACAATTGCTAATTGGTTGGCTGATGTTTTTGATATAATTTATTTGAACATGAATAGTTACCTAACTATCTGTATTATTTAGGAATTGTAAATAGAAATATGTGTAAATATCAAAAAGGAAAAATAATAACAAAGCCTCAAAAATGTATCAGGATTGCTGTCAACAGAAAAAGTGCCCAGAAAGCTGGCCACATTAAATGAATGGTATTTCAATTGGTGATACATTTTTGTATCACAATATACCTAAACAACGTGTCAATGATACAGGGGGACTTTTCAACTGAGTGTGGATGGCCAAAACCGAAACTTTGAAACAGGTAGCGAAAAATACTGAAAGGATTCACGAGGCCGATTTGGCGAAAACTAAAACTGCATCATTGCATTTGTGTAAATTCGTCATTGTATGGTATGGTATCATATCATATTTGATACCATATCAAAGCGAGAAGTATCGATACTCAATTGCTTATTAACTACAAATCATACGTACTATTTCTAAATTAACAAGACAGCTTTTTATGTCACATTCTTCGTCACGGCCTTGTTAACACGGATCATGGGTCACCAGCTGAGGGAGATTCCCACCGGTGTCCGAGATGAGGCCGGTGTCCCTCGTGTGGACGTGTGGTAGACCGAGACGATTGCTACATACTGGCCCGAGAGAATGCACGCTGTTTGAAAAAAAAAACAGTTTTAAGTAAATAATAGCATACGTTTTAATATCCGAATTTTGTAACACCAGTTATATTCAAATTGAGTAATTTAATGTTATCGATTATAACAATCGAAATGAATATTAATTTAAACCACAAGCCCAATTTTTCCTATATTATACGCGGTAAAGCAAACTGCGTATGTTATAGGAAAAATTGAACTGATTTGGATTTAGATCGTACCTAATATTTAGACTTAATTTTAAAAGCTATAATGTAGTATATTGGGAAAGTGATTGAGATACTGGAATGGAATTTTCGTTTTTGAAATTACCCATATATTTTTCAAAAAAGTTTTTATCTAAAGTTGCTGCTATAATGTGGTTTTTTTTTTTTTTTTTTTCGTGGTAAAATCATCAAATGAGTCCTCCCACCCAGGGCAGGGCGGGAGGGACTGTCAGACTTGTACTGACTAAAATCCACGGTGTCCTTCAATAGCCCTTTACGTACTAGGGTCACGGTAATCCCTTGGTCCCGCGACCCCAGCAGGCTTTGGCCCTCTACAGGCCCCGTCATTATGCTGACACTCTTTGAGGCGCGCGTGGAACACAACGCGCCGTCGACCCGGGCATGGTCCATGGTCGGACAGCGAGTCGCCCATTACTCGCTGCCCGCATGCCCGCGCCTACGGTGGCCGGAGATCGTCCTGCGACGTCCGACGCCGTGGGCGTCTACCACTGCGGCTGGGGTGGAGGGAGGACGCTGTCCTCTCCCTCAGGCGGCCCGCCTCCTCCTTCACGAGCATGACTGCTTCGCAGAAGGAGGCGACCGCTTCCCACTCCGTCTCGCACCGCAGCATGGCCTCGACCAATGCCGGGCGCGAGAGGTCTCCGCCTATCGCCGTCGTGAGGACACGGCGGTGCTCTGCCCAAGCGGGGCAGTCCTGCACCGTATGCTCCACCGTGTCCTCCGGACGATCCTCGCAGTGGTGACACCCAGGCGTTTCTTCCCTCCCTATCAGACACAGGAACCTCCCGAAACTTCCGTGTCCGGTGAGGACCTGCGTCATGCGGTAGGTCAGGACGCCGTGACGCCTATCCAGCCACTCCTCAAAGAGGGGTCTTACCGCCGCGATTGCGGCGTGCCCGGCTATATGTGGCTACTACTATTCTGGCCAGCTGAAAAATATTTTAAATATTTCCGCCAATATTATTTATTTCTGAACCAGCATAGCTTGGGCATAATCAAAATATGTCATATATTAGATAGTCTGGCTGCAATTGCGGGCAATATTTCCGGCAATTGTATTGCAGTCATACATTGCAGTAAATGTTAGACACACCTTCAGAATTTCAATTGACATAGCTTTTTTCTACACACATTTTAGACATTTTACATTTCGCTGGTCGCAGTAGGAACACACCAGACATCGCGGGAACGGGTCGCGTCTGCGGTCAGCGCTGCAGGTTGCACCCAATTGTTGCTCCCACGGGATCATCTAAATATAGCCTTATCATTTGTGTTTTTTTATTTATATACGACATTTGTTTTTACTTCCCACCCAGGGCAGAGTGGGAAGGACTGTCAGACTCGTACTGGCTAAAATCCACAGTGTCACATGTGTGAATAACCCTTTACGATATGGGGTCACGGTAACTCGCAAGTCTCGCGACCCCGGCAGGCTTTGACCCTCTAGAGGGGGGCCCCGTCATTTTTTGCTGACACTCTTTGAGGCGCGCGTGGAACACAACGCGCCGTCGACCCAGGCATGGTCCATGGTCGGACAGCGACCATGCTCATTACTCGCTGCCCGCAAGTATTTTGGTCATAGCATTTTTTGTAATTTTTTTCCATAATCTGTACTGTCTGTATACTGTACAATTCCTTCCATGAATTCTTTTTTGGGCCGCTTCAAAGTAGCCCTCGTAGTCATAGCATAAATCTGAAAATATTTTCAGATTCCTTTCGAGAGCGAGTTTTATTTCGTCTGCAAGTTGTTGTAAGATTTAATTTTAGTGTTGACGTTATTTTTGTCACGGGCAATTTGTCCATTGTATTTCCAGTAACATTACGATACTATGTATAACAATAGAAGAATATCTGGCTCACTATCTTTACGACCAAAATATTCGTGACATCACACGTAGCTATTAGTTGTATTACAATATTGTACCGCTGTTGTCATAATATGCGACTTTGTGATTACAATCTTCAAGAAGTGTTTTCACATAAGATGATCAGAACAAAGGGTAGGTTGCATCAGTACTGCCCAGAGAAACTGGTTGGAAACATTACAAATTGGTCCATTAATCTACCGTGTTACAGCAGATTCTCGCGATTTAAAATCTTTGAATTGAAATAAATCTCTGCAACCGTATATTGCGTTAGATATTTCAGCTTTGGACAATCGCTATAATTAAGATAAAATATTGTGAAAGTTGATTCAAATTCCGATAAATACTTAAATAAATGTTAAGTCGAAATGAACATTGTATAAGTAAATTATCAAAACTCTTTTATCTTCTTCACTTTTTTGTGTACTTCGTGTCGCTGTCATAATATTTATTTTGTTATACTCGTACCTACAATAAATCCCAACACAACGGCACGATCCTAGGTTAATTTCATTCTCTATTGACTCGTCCATGGTATTCCATTACATGACTTGTACCAAGCGCACGGTCTTTCAATCAGCAACTTGCACGTCGTCCTCTGTTGCAGACTCTTTTGTCCATCTGCATTACTAAACAACATAATTCGATCCGTTCAAGCTACTCACTTTCCACTCAATCCTTGTTACCAGCACAAACCGCAGGTCCACATACCGAAGCCCTATCCGTACGATTCCCACACTCTTTTTTGTTTTTACTTGCGAGTTGCGCAGGCGCACAGGTGTGGGGAATCGATTTTACGTTTATGAGAATATGTTACATACGATCGGTTGTTCCTGTTACCACCTTATTTAGCCTCAGTTGCTAAATATGTTTGGTTTTTGTAATGAGGTTGAGTAAGCAGGTTGGAATTGGTCATAAAGTGGGTTAAGAAATTCAATGAAAAGGGAGTGAAATTTACAATTGTTCGTTAAGACTGGCTACAACTTTACGAGGGCTTTATCATAAGAAGACTTTATTACTAAATAGTTTTTAGCGATTGCATAGCTTTTATCCTGGGCTTTGAGCGCGGCGACCGAATCAAGAAATTCCGTAAAGAAAATAAACCTAACACTGTCACTGTCACATCTGTCATGTCAACGTGAATGAATGAATTTTTTTTCTTGACATTTCACTTGATTCTCGTGGCTGACCATAGCCTTATTAGTAGAGTAACTTCCCATAGAGCAACGATAGGATGATATTCTCGTTAAATATTCGCGGTAGGCGATTTTTTTTTATTTTTTTTTCAGAAATAAAATAAAAACAAAAATTATAATTGCATAAGTTGATAAAAAATGCTATGCTATAGCTTTACCGCGGCAGTCCCCGAGTGCCACACGTATTTTTTTTATATTATTTTAATTTTATTTTTAGTATTTATAGACCAAAGTTGCCTAGTCGTCAGACACTTTGTCTCCTACCTCATTATTTGTATGTGTAATTATTAAAAAATAAAAAACAAGAGTATAGCATAATTCATGTTGACGCCTACCTGGCTAAAGTACCTAATAGGGAGATCAAATCACACAGATTACTTACTAAACGATAAACAAAAAATTCCTTACATTTCTTATTTTTCAAAGATTCTGGGGCAACGCTATGAGTATTACACCGCTCATTCGTGCACGTGGTTCCGTACGTGACGTCCGGTAAGACGACTGCGCTTGCACATCTCACTAATACATCGATTAGGGAAGCTTATTTTTACACCCATTCCTATTGAACCATAGAGTTTAAGGAACAGATTTGGATTTTGTTTGACTAACTGAATCCGAGGTAAGATATCAAAATACCGACATGTTTAAAAGTTCATATAATGGAGTATAAAGGTGTTAATGCAGTTTTATGAAGTCGTATCGAATCGTGCTGGGAATATTGCATGAGGTCCATGTGGCTATACATGATTTGGTAAGGGACATCGTAGTGCATGCTCATTGCAAAATGTGATCATGTGCTGAATTTATGATAACGGTTGTATAACGTATAAAAAATAACGATAGACTGGTCCTCTAATCTGAATAAGTTTAGTATTTTTATTGTTTGTCAACATTTTGAGACACTTATTCTTTTTTTCTTATATCGTCATTTTACACTGACTTCAAAAAAAACTAGGGTCTCAGTTCGACCTGTATGTTTCTATGTATGTATGTTTATTTCGCTGAACCGATTTTGATGCGGTTTTCATAAAAGTGTTTGTTACATTCTGGAGAAGGTTTTAGTATATAACACTAATGGATATCCCGTGACGTTGCCCGCATGGATCCGTTTTTGTTGCTCGCCGTCTTTGAAAATCTACATTCCAAGTAGGTATTGTAGATTTTTTTTAAAGACGCCGATCATACGAAGATTTTTCTTCCTGAATATCTCAACTAAAAAGGGTAAAATAAAAAAAATAACTGTTTGAAAAAAAAAGGAACCGACTTCAAAACCAAACACAAAAAGTGTAAACTAATTATTTTTTTCGGAAGTTGGTGGCTTTGTTTTTTATTTTATTGACTGGCTATTTTTTTTTTTTTTTTTTTTTTTTATCGTGGTAAAATCATCAAATGAGTCCTCCCACCCAGGGCAGAGCGGGAGGGACTGTCAGACTTGTACTGACTAAAATCCACGGTGTCCTTCAACAGCCCTTTACGTACCGGGGTCACGGTAATCCCTAGGTCCCGCGATCCCGGCAGGCTTTGGCCTTCTACAGGCCCCGTCACTATGCTGACACTCTTTGAGGCGCGCGTGGAACACAACGCGCCGTCGACCCGGGCATGGTCCATGGTCGGACAGCGAGTCGCCCATTACTCGCTGCCCGCATGCCCGCGAACCATTTATAATACAAGATTAGAATTTAACCTATCTAAATTTTTAACCACTTCTGTCCGTCCTAAACACTTGGTGCATCATGCATGATGAAAACCTAGATACAGATTCTCTAAGATATAAATTACCCTTTTGTCATTTCCAAACTGGCTCTGACAATTTTTTAAAAAAGTTATTTTTTCTTCTCACACTTATTACTTTAATTTAATCAAAGGAGTTTTGAGTCAGCAGTATAACTCCAGCAATGCTATTATTTAAGAGGAAGAAGGCAGTTTTGTATTCTATAATTCACTAAGCTGCCGACACGTCAGCTGTCACGTCACGTGTCGCAACACTATTTCAAGGCTCTGTGGCTCTTTCTCAACGACGAGCTCTTCGCAGCGTACAGCCTAGAAATTGTTTGTTAGAGAATAGCATTGCTGAACTCCATACTACTAAAACTCGTTAATACCTAAATTAGTTAAACCACGGAAGACGGCGACAACTGTTAATTACTATATTTCGTTCCGAACTAACAGTAATGTCTTCCTTCACACCAAAGGAAAAGGCAAAGCGTGACCAATTTGACAAAACGCCATCCTTTACCCCGGGGGGTAAGTAAGTCGAGAGACTGTCATAAATGTCAATTATTTTAAAAATTATGAACAGTCAGTTGCGTGAAATAGCTTGAAATCACCCTAAAATAGACGCCATTTAAGGTAGGGGCGTTAAACGAAGTTAATATAGTGATTGAACGTGACTGCGCAGACGCAGGCGACTGTGTATGAATTATTACGAGTTTATTGTTTCCTGTGCTTCCGCTAGAGGGTGCGAAGGGTGACTAGGCTTTGAACAGAGTCCGGATATTTATGTTACTTAGACCTTTGTTGTGGGTGACTAAGTTGGCATGAAGGGTTAAGGTCGCATTAACTGTTTCTTTTTTGTTTACCCTTCGTTCACATAGTTGCCAAACACAGAAAAACCATCTGTATGTCAAATTTCCGTGTTTTTTTAATGTCGGATTCGAATCCGCTTCACTTAGTGGAGCATCCAATCGTTCAGCGACTGTGCGTGTCTACTTAAGAAAATCTATAAATATCTACGCACTTATAATGACTGATGCAACATTGCCATAGTCAAAGTCCTTATATCAATGAACCGTAAACCCGTCCTAGTCCAGGTGGTGTCTATGAGTTTCGCGGTGCGCGTGAGTCGCTCTATTTTCAGAGCAATTAGGAAAGCGCGCAGATTCCACCGGTTCGGATTTTAAACGCGCTCGTATTTCAATATCGAACGTTCCGTCTTTGACGTTATTTGTTTATAATGTTTACATATTTTTTTCTTTTTTCTAGTGTAGGCAGAATATAAAGGATGTAGTGAAAGTTAGTCCGTTGCATTTTGTATATCTTTTCGAAGTCGATGCGACATTCTCGCGCTTTCGTAGACAGTTGAAAACTTTAACAGGTCATGAATAAGTTTTTAATTGCTATCATTTATATTTAAAAAACCTTTTTTTTGTGTCAATGTATACTATAACATACTTCCTCATTGATCTAGGTACCGCATGCGCTGTTCCCTTTGTTCGGTTCGATTCTCATGTCTGTCAGGTAAAATGTTTTTGGGTTTTTCTATTAATATTTTAGTACCTAGCAGCCACGTCGAGCGTCGTCTGAATTATCTATTTGCCAATTAATTATCAATTGCATCATAAATTCATAATTATTTTCATACAAAACTCATTAATTGTCTTTTACTCGCGTGATTTTATGTAGATACGCACTGTGATTTATTAGATCACCGCTGTTCGAAGTAAAAACATCAGCAATTATGTTTTTTTTTATCGTTTCCGCAGTTTTACTTGGAAAATTAATCAAAATATTATAAATATAATAATTAATACCGTTATACGCAGCTCGTCAAAACTTTATGGCTAGTCTTGATAGGAAGCCAAAGAAAATATGAATCAAGAAGGTTCAGTAAAACTCTCCCTCGTGGTCATAGGTGATATTAGTCAGGCTTCAACTTGACGGTGTGGGTTTTTAACAACCACGGTGAGGGTTTTTACTTGTGTTGAGGATCGGAAATTTTGATGATTCAGGCTTGAGTGGTATTTTTATCCACGGTAAACTTGGATGTGGGAGTCAGGTAGGCAGTCATCCAAGTAAAATATGGATACCTGTTCATTATCTAACTTAACTGAAAGTCGACCTAAGTTGGCAAAGAAAGAAAGAAAAAACATTTATTTATCGCAAAAAGAGACCACGATACACACAACATTTAAAATAAAACAAACACAAAAAAGAAAGGAATTAGCTTAACAAAAAAAAAAGAACAAAAAAAAGTTAAAAACGTGACCGTTTGAATTAAATTATTTTTAAAGTAACTGTCGTATCCATGGACAGCGCGGGTGTGTGCTTATCATGACTATTGTATGGTGAAAAAATAAGGTAAGTTGAGTTTTCAGACCACATAATATACCAAAGTGAACGCAAATTATTGCAGCCTGTTATTTTTCCAATTTACTTAGTTTTTTGATTCTTCAAGTGTTGGTATGGTATTCAACTTGAACCGGTAAAACTGGAAGTCTTAGTCTTAGACTCAAACTTCATTATGATGACGATGGCTTTGGGATTATTTCACAACCTCCTTGCAGTTATGTCATTACTCCATGATCATTAAAATTATTTGATCGTCACTCATCTTCCAGAAGACTTGTATTTCTGTACTGATCTCCTAGTAGGTTTATTGTATGTGTGTAATAATAAACACGGTGTGTTGTGGCAACAAGCTTGCCTTGACACGTGGCGTTGCAGATGTTTGTAAAAATAAGTTATTGTAAGAAAGTTCGCTCGTGCCAATTATTGTGTCACCTTGGGAGTCGGGACTTGACAATCTGGTATACCGTTTATGGACTGTTGTTAATTAATCGCACAGCTCTGGGTGCTGCTGCATTCCGCCAACCTTTTTCGGAGCAGCATGAGTTACTTGTTTACTGCAAATTAAAAATTCAACCACGGCAAAATTATTTCAACGGAACGAAAATACTGTTGCCATTTAGTATTTAATTTCTCCTTTTTTTCTGTTTCTTATTGAGAAAAATCGGCGAGGAATTCCATAGTTGCTATAGTTTAATTTCAACCAAATCCGTTCTTAATGTGAAAGAACACTTAATATCCATCTATTCATCCTAAGACAAACTTTCGCATTTATAAAACATATTAGTAAGATTTTGAGAAACATTAACTGATAAAAATGCAGTTAACCGAGGGTCAGAACCCTACATATCGAAGAAGCTCGACAATCATAGATCAAGAGAAAAAAGTCTTGATCTGCCGTGCTCTCCAGGTGTCGGAACGATACGGCAATGACCTGGTGAAGATTAGGGGAACAGTTAAATATAAACATAATAATGTCCCATTGAAATCATTAAGTTGTTATGTTCCAGTACCTCTGTTTAAGATCCCTTAGCACGTATTGTAAATATTGCCAATTTGAGTGCGTTGACCCACTCCTGCGCACCACATTCCCTTCGCAATGGTTTTGGTTTATATCAACGGTGAAGTGTGGAATTTATGTTGTTTGTTACTTTATAAATAATATGATTAGGTTATGGAGAATGGAAATAAGTAAACAGGGTATTTTAAGAACAACCAATGATATCGTTAGCTGAGGTAAGCAGTAATCTCAAACTACTTTCAAATTCGAATATTTATTGTAGGTACCTACGCATTATTTTACTTTGTTAGTTTATTTACGGCATTTCAGAATTAACTGTAAATACTGTTATTCTGAAATGAAATACTATAACCCCTAGCAGCCACAGGTACTTCAGGTACCTACCACAATTAGTGCGTACAAAACGGTAGGAACGTTAAACCATAGACTATTCCTGTTCACTTGTATTTCCTAAGTTCCTGACTCCTTACTGAGCAGCAGTCTACCTCAGGATGTTTTGCTCCACTAAGCTAAAAGTGCGTTTCCTTACACATAACAGTTTATTTGAGTTCGATTGTTGTGCTAAAGCTTCCCGTCGTTTACACTGTTCTGTAGGTACCGTGCTTTTTTATTTACTGGTGATTATTTACATGCTCTTTTATTGCAGTTGAGTAGTCAAGGGTTAGTTGACCAATTTAAATCAAACGCAGCTGCAAAATAGTTTACAACTTGCTTTTTTTCCCTTTTAAATAGTTTTTCTCTCAAGAACTTGAAGGAGTAGATAATTTGCTTCATTCTGGTATTCAAGCATTCAGTAAAAACTTAAAGGATGCATCAATTAACTGTCGGATGACTAGTTGTTTAAAGATAATAAGTCAATCACTACATAGTAAAACAAAGTCGCATCCCGCTGTCTGTCTGTCTCTATGCATGCTTAGATCTACAAAACTAAGCAACGGATTTTGATGCGATTTTTTTAATAGATAGAGAGATGCAAGAGAAAGGTTTATATCTATATAACATGCATTATATAGTAGAGATTGCACCCGGGCGGAGCCGGGACGTGTTGCCAGGAACTTACAATGCATATAGTATTCTTAAGCTTCATCGGCAAGATTGGTCATTCGTTTGGTTGTCACATTTAAATAAAAACTATAGAACAAAGACAACAAACGAATAAAAACCATAAACTACCAATAAGATTAAAAGGTTCTTCATTTAACAGGCGTAGGTGTAATCGGCGCCATAAATACACTATTAAATTCCCATGTAGGCGTGACCTATTTCCTTACTCCATACATTACGGGTTTGACACCGCAAAAAGTAATAAAACAACTGTATAAACAGCAATGTAATAAGAATGTTTGTTTATACTCGTGGGTGGTGGAAAGCCCATAGACTGATTGATAACTAAGCGATAATTATAAGCACATCATTTGGCTTTTGTTTTTCGTATCTTATGGCGAAACAAAGGGAGGTGGGCAGATGGAGATTTGAAACCGTTGCGTTATCAGCGTGTTCGATAGAAAGATGCTAATTCATTTCATCGCATCAAAATGTATTAATTAAGAAAATAAAAAACAAAATTTCTATGATATTTTCAGAGTAATGGCCGTTCGAAAATCGAATGTAGTAATTTTGATGCTAAAAATCTATCTTTACTCCTATTGACTTCATCAGACAATAGTCTCGGCATCAACCATATTTGTGTTAAAAAACCAATACTCACTTATACATGAAGGAAATAAAGAAAAAACCTCATAAAAATGAATTACTTCAACGTTAAATACGTATATTACCACGGTAAATAAAAGGCTTTTTATGTACGCCACTTTTTTTGATTAGGTATCACTTGCCTTGGTTTTGTATTTATTTTCCTTTGTGTTGACTTGAATATTTTCTATAGCCTGGTTTAAGATTTCTTTGGCCATTATCTTAATTTCATGTGTGTCCTTAGAATGTTTTAGTTCAATAATTTAATAATAATTTCTTTATTTTCTCCCACAAAGTAGATTGCCAGTACAATAAGCTTATATTAGGTATCAAAACTTTTGTGAGAGTCAGGAATCCAAACTAGGATACCCTGTGCTATGGACTCCTGGCCCCCCACTCAGAGATTAGAGATTACAAATTGTATATATTGTAATAAAATGTTAGAAAAAACATAAGAAAAATCAATAGACGAATTCAAATTCTAGTGATATTCTAGTCATACTATAAAAGCACATTTTCCAGCACAAGATCTCACGGTATAAAGGAAATTCATTTCTTACCTATAAAGTACTTAAATTAAGTTACCACATAAATAAAACGAACGAGCATATAAGATCAAAATCCTTGAGAATTAATTAACAAAGATCAGATCAGTTCAGGAAAATCTGTCAGTTTTACAACAATTCAATGACAGCCCGCCATTGTGCGGGCGCCATCTTGAAAGTTACGATATCATCGCGTAAGCGCAGTGGCGCGGAGGATTCGATTGTGTGATTAATTATTATTTAAGTAATTACGCGTTATTTAATTTCCTTGCTAGATATTACACTGTTACATGTGCACACTGCGGTAATTTCTGCGTTACGCATTTAGGTATTTACGTTTTTTTGGTTTCTGTTACGATTTATATCCGTCAGTTCTAGACTGACTAACGGAAAATTACTAAGAATAACGGTTCAAATAATTTATGTGTAGATTTCAGCAATTTGATTATAATTTAATGTAGTAGGTATCACCTACGTCTGATGTGACCTACGATTTAGTGCACATTGTTAACATTGAAAACCGGGCTTAATTAGCGCAGATTTTCCCTCCAATCTCTTTTGCGGTACTTATCACTGTCCTAGTAAATATAGTTGTAATAAGACACAAACAACAAGATGATGCTGGTCGTCACAGTACAGCGCTCTGCCACTCCTCTTCACGCGTACTGCACATTGTAATGACGGTGGTGCTACCACGGACTATGAATAACTAGACATTATTTGGTGTCCAATGAATTTTAGTTCATCGGTTTTAGAAGATTGTAAAGATTTTTTTAAATGATCGAGGACGTTCTCTGTCGTATAAATATACCTACCTGCCAACATTATTAGCAATTCAATGTGTGGTCTACATGATATATTAATTAATTCAGGATTGTGGTATTTCAGTTAGGTACCTACATAGGCTACATATTACAGGAGCAATATGACAGCAAAGCTCCTATTTTCCTGATCTACTGCTACGCTCTTGAGCTACTACCAGGTCAGGGTATGATAATTTCTTCGGTTCTTCTGAAATTCACTATGTTATTGGTACGTAATACCAAGCGCGTGAGTTCATATGGTAGCACATAGGTAACGACACGCACATGTAATGTTGCCGCAAAATTACACATCGTTTACCGCAGAACCAAGTTCAAGGAAACCACTGTAATCAGTGGCGACAGATGGTGGAGACAAAGGACAAATCAAAGGCAACTATGGAGAGTTAAATAATATAGGTTTACATATAGTAAAACTAAAATTTTATGTGATGTTGAAGTACAAAACTATGATGCTTAAAAGACCTCAATAATGATATTAGAATCATAAATTCCAGGATTGAAATCTAAGAAACCACAAGGAAACTTGATGGTTTGAAAGGTACTCCCAAGAGGTTCTAAGGAGAGATGTATTTCCTGTTCTTCTCTCTCCTATGCCTCATCATATTTCGTTTAATCACTTCCTCATACTAAAGTATCATTTTTATTAAAGTATTTTTATCATTGACAGGCCTGTTGGTCTAGTGGTTGGTGACCCTGACTGCTATGCCGGAGGCGTGGGTTCGATTCCCACCCAGGACAAATGTTTGTGTGATGAGCACGATCATTTGTTTTGTGTCTGGGTGTAATTTATCTATAATATGTATGTATTTAGAAATATATAAGTATGTTTATCAGTTGTCTAGTACCCATAACACAAGCTCTGCTTAGCTTGGGACTAGATGGCGTTGTGTGATAGTTGTGGAATATT
Organism: Agrotis puta; assembly: GCA_943136025.2. Lineage (NCBI taxonomy): Eukaryota > Metazoa > Arthropoda > Insecta > Lepidoptera > Noctuidae > Agrotis > Agrotis puta. The sequence continues at coordinate 1,050,785 of OW964170.2, forward strand.
TATTTATTTTATTTATCATTAAAATAATGGGTTGTAATACAGTCTCAGTTGCCTTTTTTTATCCAACCAAACAGTGATCATGACCAATAACAAGTATTCAATTTAGCGGTCTGTTTCTTAGGGCCTATTTTTGGCATTACTCTGTTATGCCCCGATAATGTTCATGATTACCTGTGCTAGGTTACCAAGTACCACTTTATGCAGCGTAATCAAATAATTCGTAGTTATATTTTCCCTCATCATTGCACGATCTATTAAGATGTTATCAGCACGCAAATGATTCCTTCCTGCTCAGAAACCGATATGCGTATGTGTTATTAAACTGTTTTTATGTAAAATATTAATTACTTTTAATTATGAGTGCGGTAGCAGTGATTTTTTACACAACTTTCACATCAATGTTCTGTAAGTTTTGCGATATGATAGTTAGAAAAATAATTTACTGCCATACTCTTGTCTTGGAAACACGACAGGCCTGTTGGTCTAGTGGTTAGTAACCCTGACTGCTATGCCGGAGGTCGTGGGTTCGATTCCCACCCAGGACAAATGTTTGTGTGATGAGCACGATCATTTGTGTGTTCTGTGTCTGGGTGTAATTTATCTATAATATGTATGTATTTAGAAATATATAAGTATGTTTATCAGTTGTCTAGTACCCATAACACAAGCTCTGCTTAGCTTGGGACTAGATGGCGTTGTGTGATAGTTGTGGATTTTTTTTTATTTTTTTTTTGCGATAATGAAATTGTGTACTTCCTCAAATATCTATATAAACTTTCTATTTGACAATGTGAGAATCATTTTGGAAGTAAAGTTAGTATCAAAACTAAAAACTGAGCTGATAATCTTTTTAATGTTGCACAGTTTTTTTTTTATACCAGACAAGTTCTAGACGTGAAGACTTGTAATTGGCTGCCAGAATATCATACTGGTATTTATCACCATTGTATTTACCTGTTAGTCTTCCATATTTAAAAAAATAAATAATGAAATAAGAAAATAAATGAATCTTTAACCCCAACCAGGGTAGCGTAGAACAACAAAGATTGCGAAAATAATAACAGCTTTACAGATTAGTAAACGAAAATAACTATGTCTTCCCATTCCTACCTACCCTCGCGAGACCGTTTAAGCAGATATCCAAAGGCCCTGGAACGCAAAGGGCATGTGAAAGAACAGGGTGGTTGTAGTCAGTACGAGTCTGACATTCCTACACCCAGACGGGAAGACTCGCTCAAAAATAAAGATTTTTACTATTTGTTCACGCTGGAAACGGTACCTGCTCGACCACATAATCAAAAACATCATAATAATTTCATTATTAACAGCCACACGCCATCGATTCCCACCGATAGTTCACACTGCCCACTATTTAATACAAATCACTTCCTTAGCCGGTGTTTAGTACCGTTTAGCTCACCAATCACGCTTCTACGGGCATTTCCCTTTCCGAAATGTAAGGCCGATGACACGGGATGCGTATTGGTGGGAATTTATTAATATTTGTAAGTATAATACTAGATTAGTGAACAATAATGTTTTACAGAGCAGATGAAATAAGAGACTGTCCACTGATACTGAACCTTTCTTTTATTTATGATCTGGATAAAATCAACAAGTGAATTCTACCGCGCTGGATGGAGAAGAACGGGCTGTCAGACTCTTACTGACTAAATAAAATTCACGGTGTGCCTACAATAGCTCTTTATGTTCCAGGGTCACGGTTTTCGGTTTAGACAGACCCGCGACCCCCGCAGGACTGATACTGAACATTAAGCGCAATGATTTTATAAAGATGCTAGTGGTAACCAGTTTGGAATGTCCTAGAAAGACATATAATACTAACTATAATTGTGCTTATGTTCTCAAAGGTTAGATACGAGTAGTACTTTCTATGGACGTGTTTCGGATTTCATATAAGAACCTAGGCGAAACAGAGGTGTACGTCAGGATTGTAGCAATTAATGATGATCTGCAGTTTCTGCTTACAGGGGAAAAAAGACGTGAGGTTGTGTGCAAATACTGGAGTAAAGCCTTGTTAAGCTACTCATTTATGTGTCTCGCATTCTTGGGAGAATCACTCACCGTGTGAATGAAGTTCATTGGCGCCATACATTCAATAAGAATGAACGTGTTCTGGGATATATTGATTCAGAGAAACTCATTCAATCGCAAGCACGAGCAGGTGAATCGTATGGAATATGAGATCTTAACTGAACCTGTTAGTAATCGATCGGCCCGGCCCGGCCGATTAAGCTGTTGGGTTTTGAGTACTACAGAACAAATTGCAAAGTATTTCGAAGCATGACGAATTCTATCACTGTTCTAACACCACTGATCGAGATCTGTTTTTCTTTCCTCTTTTGCAATGATAGCATCTCATTTCTGCAGCATTGTATTGCATCTTCTTATTCACTGTCAACGAAACAATACTGAATAATCATCTATTTATCGGTTTCATCGTGTAAGTCTATTACATCATTGCTAAAGCTTCCTCACAAAAGCGCGTAATCGATTCTTATCGATATGAGCCGATTGATGGGGAAATAGTTAGTCATGCGTGCCTATTGAGCATACTCTCTTCCAAGTCATCAAGAAGCATCATCAACCGCAAAATATTCCAACTGAGCTTGAACTTAGACTGAAATCGAAAGCGGTTAAAGATTTTTTGATAAATTATATGGATAGACTCTAAATTCCCCAACCCTGTGAGCAAAGGGAAAAATGTTACCTTAGTTTTCAGACTTCCGAACAAAAGAAAACATTGAGATAACAATCTATCGACATCATTATCTTTTATATTGATGCGTATCTTTTAATAAAGAATTGTGTCTTTAAAAGGATTAATTAAGCGATTACAAGTTAACAGCAGCGAAATAAATAATTAACATCGTAGGTAAATATCCCGTTTTAAATTCTTATGTTAGTGTTATTGAACATTGTTAGCTTTTAAAACTTATAACCTTCAGAACTTAACCTTTACGAAACTCTGTAAAGATTTATCATATCTGTTGGATGAGATTGCTCTCATGAAGAAAACTTTTTTGAAAATGGGTTCGCATAGGTGTCATAGTTTGAAGATTAAGGTCTGGAACAGGAAGAGGAAGACTGAGTTAGTCTAACTCTGACTTAAGGAAGAAGATATCATTATGATCTAAGAATAGACACTACTTTATCATACTGCGATTATGTGAGTCAACATTATAAGAGGGAAATGGATCATTGTGGTTCGGTCGTTGTAATCGTGAGCAACATTATTAATATTAAGACTTCCAGAGACGTAGCAGGTACAAAGTAGGTACAAAGTATCTTGCAGTAACAACCATCAAGTGATTGAATGAGCATTTAGCAGTTTTCAAATAATTACCAATCCACCTAGCCTGTTGATACGAGTATATTGGGTCCATTCCCATCCAACGGTTTGAACTCATAAATTTTGTTGTTGTTGGAACGATGGCAGAACCTCGCGAGGAAATTGTATTGAAGGCAGTGCTCAAAGGACGGGTGTTTATTAAGGAACTGTCTCGTGTAATTTTGAAATTGCAATGTGTTTATAAGTCTAACTAGAATAAATGTCTGCCATTGTCTACATATGATCGCAGTCGTTGAAAAATTGGCACGGTTTGGGTTGGTCGTTTCCATGGAGAAGAACCGGCAAGAATCTCCATGTTTTTTTAAATGTTTGTTTTTAAAATGTTATTATCGCGTGGTATCTATGATACAAACTCATACAAACCTTTTACCATATAGTCATTTTGTCGTATATTCTAGAAATATTTGAAAGTCCAGCAAAAATCTATACCAAGTTTAATCAAATAAATACCCAGCAGTTCTGCCGATCCCCCAACAGCGAGGCTAGGTGCGGCGTCACACACGGGTGCGCGCGCACAAAAGGATCGCCGCGTTACCGGCGCACGCGCGTCTCATTCAAATGATCGTAACGTTTATAAATGAGGATGGAGGGCTTGAAACTATGGATTTCATTTGGTATTGTATCGGAATATTTTTTATTAATACTCGTATTGAATTCAGTGGTAATGTTCGTTTAACAGCCAGTGATTTGGAAATAATTACATTGGGAATTAAATTGGGTATTTCTTTAAATTAAACCTTAAAATCTTTTTTTTTGACCTGGGTCTGGGCTCATCATTACTGGTAACCTTGTTCAACTCACTACAGAGTATTAGACTCTTCCCTTTTGTGCCATGTGTCCTTTCCTTCACCTGCTTGAATCTTACGTAATATTCTGATTATTTAAACAATGTTCACGATAAAAGTTAAAGCAATTCAATAAAGTATTAGTAACCAAAGAAGAGAAACAACTAGGTTTTAGTGTTTTTGTAATGTTGTAACGTGGTTACCATTACATATAGTTGCTAAGCTAAGTTTTGCCGCCCCAACCGACTACGATACCCTTTTTTGGTTGTGGAATCATCAAATGACTTTTTTTTTTTTCCTTAAGACATTTCCGCAACCCTACCAGACATAAAAAGAAATTAGGCCCGAAATAATTGATTGCCCCCTAAAATCTGCGCCCTTGTAATTTACGGCCCTAGGCTCCTGCCTACACGGCCTATTAGTAAATCCGCCATTGCTAATATGCCATTGTATTATTGAAGTAACAGTTAATTGAAAAGAAACGCTGCAACAAGACTATCAAGGAACAAATATTCGTTGGCTGCACCGGCAAGAAAAACAATGCAGAGGTCAAACAGATGCGCCGGCGCACGCTAAAGGAAAGATTTTCACACTTCGCTGCGCACGGGCTGTGTTTGTTTTGGCTTTGGCTGGTTTACTTTGGTTTATAAGTAATTAAAAAGACTAGAACCGGTTTACACTACTGATTTTTGCTCCTACAAAACGCTGCTCGGAGATTTTACTTTGGTGTTCGTTACTTTTAGTTATGTCTTGATATTTTTGGCCAGTCTATTAAATTGTTTCATTCTTTAGTTTTTCCTGTCCGTAAATTGGCCTATCATGTTCAATCCAAGGCAGAATTTATTAATGTTTCCTGCGTCTCTTCTTTAAAACCACCTTTAGCTAAGTACCCACGTAACTGGCAACCATAATAAGGGGTCGTTTTATAACCTGAATATGATACTGATACTAGAAAGAAGAAAGAAAGAAAGAAGATTTTTCGATCCATGGCCAAAGTGGACGGGGTGTTAAGACAGGAAACCTCCACTTGCGCCCGTGGACTGGAGTTCCCCTTCGGATACGTCCGAGGGGAAGACCAGTTTTTCGGGCCGGTGCACCCTGGGATGCGGCAAAAACTCTTTTAGACACTGTGTGCCTAAGGGGTCTCTTTGCCCGTATGCGAATAGCCTGTCGGGTGGATGCTCTGCGACTTCTACCTGTTTTTATAACCAACTTAATTATCAGCTTTGTTTATTAAAAGAGTTTTTAGTATTTTGTCTCTGATTTTTGGACATTTTCGAGTTTTGAGTTTCCATCGAAACTATTCTAGTAAGTGTGAAATTCCAAAGTAATCGATTTAGGGCTTCAAAGAACTATTGCGAGGAAAAATATTTAGGTTACGTTCTTGTTACGACTTCAGGGAACTTTCACTGTGTCTGCAACTATTGCATTATGTATCCGGAATGCATAACTGTCAAAATATAGGGCATATTGGAGTTGGTTAGCAGCTGGTATGAATTTATCGGAGTCCGCATCACGACGTATTGTTTTATGTGAAGTATTATGTTAAGCTGCAACTTGTTAGTTCGTGAGAAGGCATATGGCTATTTTATAAAGAATCAGATTATTCGATTTCAGGACAAAACCTTCAATAGGTGAACGGCGGCGGCGTCTGGGAAAAATTTCGAGATATGTGTGATTTTTCTTCATTAAAGTCACAGAGATGGTCTCCGTATGAGAGGAGGCACTGTTTCCACTTAAAAGACCTGTCCGGAACCGCTTCTCTTTTTTATAGCAAGTTATTTCAGAGACTGTGAGGTTCTCTTTCCTGCCTGAGCTGGTTGCTGTACAACCTTTTTTTTTTTTATCGTGGTAAAATCATCAGGAAGGGACTGTCAGACTTGTACTGACTAAAATCCACGGTGTCCTTCAATAGCCCTTTACGTACCGGGGTCACGGTAATCCGTTAGTCCCGCGACCCCGGCAGGCTTTGGCCCTCTACAGGCCCCGTTACGCTGTACAACCTAGCGCCTTTCTATTAGCATTATCAGCGTATAATATCCATACTGCTGGGACATAGGATTCCTCTCTCTTAGGAGTCTTAGGCAGAAAGGGCCGTTCCGGGTCAACGGCGCGACTTGTTCCACGCGCGCTTCAAAGAGCTGTCTGAAATCTGATTCGGCCCCCTTACAGGGCCAATGCCTGCCGGGCTTGCGGGACTGTCTCATCAGGTAGTGTGTAGTGTAGTGTAGGCGTGACCCTGGAACGGAAAGGGCTATTGAAGGATCACCGTGGATTTTAGTTAGTAAGTCGGCCATTCCCTCCCGTCCCGCCCGGGCGGGAAGACTCATTTGATTATTTTACCACGATATAAAAAAGGCAGAAAAGGCCGTTATAGTAAATCATCTAGGCATCCTGGCAATTTATATAAACACAGTTTTTTTTTAGAAGTCAAACTATAATTTTCTAATTTACGTCATACTTAACTTTTTGCTGAAGTAAATAATGTTTTTCCAAAAAAAAACACAATGACAATGACAAAGCACTTTACCTACAGTTATTAATACCTAAGTACATAATAATAAAGTGTTGTATGTGTCGGTAATGGACACGTAATGGAATTAACGCGGCTAGTACCGTGACCGCGCCAAGGATGGACTTCCAAATAAAAATAATGCGGCACACAGGGCGGCAGGGTTCCTTGAAATAATATGTGGTGTTTACATAGTAATTATATGATGCTTAATTACCCTGTTATTACGTAGTTGTTGAATTATCTTTGAATCGCGGCTACGATACATCGTTGGGATTGTAGATGGTGGTCTATTACATTTAGAATTTAGCGTTTTTTTTTTCAAGCTTATTTGTAAATGTGAAAAAAAATTGTTATAATAATGAAAATATTTAGTCACCCCTGCTCGGTTTACGAAGGGGAAGTATTACAATAGCAGTTCTACATAATATCCAATAGATGGCGCTGTGCGATGACGTCACGTTTCTGAATCGCGGTGTTAAGATTCTCCGCGAGCGAATGACACCCCTCAGTTTCTTTAGTCTCGTTATCGCTTCTCGGCCTTTTGGCTAAGATCAAAGTGTAGTATCTGTTCTTTTCAGCTTAATATCTGAAAGTTCCCTCACTGAGGGACCAGTATATTAAACTGATTTTTGTAAGCTGACGGGATGTTTCGGGGCTCGCTCCACTCCCGTCGCGGGTCGGCCCGGCATTGCAGTGCCGCCGGGATCGGCCCACATAATACTTGTGAAAACACCGTGACTTCAACAAGTTTTGTTGTTATTCAAAACTATACGGGTCCACAACATACTAGGCCTAATCCGCGGTATCAAGCGAGGAAGTAGATATCCCGGAAACCGTATTGATTTGTTATTCATTGTTTTGCAATTCCATTTTTTACTTGAACCCACTGGCATTGTATTTGCATGTATACAAATATAGTGAAATGCAAGGATACGAGGGCCCATTTGAATTGATAATTAATAGAAACTGGAGTTGCGATCGGTAGTCAGTGGTGCAATCAAGTGGTTTTGGAATGTGGAGTAAGATTCCTTTAGTAGATATTTGATGAATGTATCAAGGTTCGGTAGACCGCCTTCTACGTACTCCACGGAATTCGTCGTGTGTGTTACTAGGAAATGTTCGCTGTCTCCCTCCTCTCGATACGTACTTTTTGATAGAGCAGAAAAGACCAATACCAGTTTTGTTTTACCTTTTTGGTTCAAATATTCATTACTTCACTTCTCATACGAGTAGACGGATAAGTTACAGTTCCATGCACCGTCATGACAAACTCGTTTTGCCTATTTCGTTTAAATGTACCTTGTATTTCAATAAAGGTAATAAACATTGGACAGTTGCTTCAAAACAAAGACAAGATTTTCATACATTAATATGCCACTATAGTTTTTATTTACATGTGTGGTTAAAACCAGCAAACCGTCACACTTCAGAGAGTTACGCTCATTTGCTCATATCTGAGGTGTGACGAATGATATAATGAGCATAAATAGTAGCAAGGTTAATGTAAATGGTATATAAAACAAATAAAATGTTATAACTGAAGTACTGATTCATCGAGATAACGTCGGCTTTACCTGGGCTACAATAGAAATCGCTGGTGCATCTGTTTGATAAAAATCAAATTAGGTTAAAGGATATATAACGCCACCTACGAATCATCGTCACGTACACGTCTCTTAATCGCACAAGTCCTGACATCAATTGGTGGGATAGTACATGAGCACTAGACACAAGGAAACAACATCCCCAGAGTCAGTCAGAGTATCCTCACTTTTCTATCGAGGACGATTAGCTGTCAATCAATATCCCTTTACAGAGACGTCGTCCATACCCCCTCTATTCTGGGTTTCCTAAAAACCCTTTTCCTTGTCCAGGCACATCGTTACAACTCTATAAACAGGCACTCTGTGTACCAACTGTTTAAGTTTGTAGGTCTAGCAAGCATGGTGTTTGATCTCAGGACTGTTAACTTTTAATAAAGATATGGATTGTGATTGCAATTCGATTAAGTTTTAACAACAACAACTGATGTTAACCGCTATTGTACCTACTTATTTTCAGAAAAACACAAGTGTACCGTAATTAACGTTTTTTCGCATTCTTAATTCAAAGAGAATAACAACGTAATAGTTTTTTTCTGCGGTAGCAATTTTTTCCGCGACCTCATCTTCTTTGAATTTATAAAATGTTATGTCAATTTTAGTTTTTCTAAACAATTTTCAGGCGTTTTTGAAATGATTATGCACTCGTAAGAACGTTAATAATAATCTACGTTTTTGTGTCTGTTTTTTTTTTGTCTGAGTCGACTCGTTACCCTTCTTAAGTTCATGGATATTCCTTTGTTTGGTACAATCAACGACCAGGCTGTATGGTCGTCGGATACAATAGACACTTTAAATCAGTATAGAAGGAAAATACATGGAGTAACCACTAAAATAATGTTGTAGTTTTGTTTTAGCGTGGTAAAATCATCAAATGAGTCCTCCCAACCAGGGCAGAGCGGGAGGGTCTGCCAGACTCGTACTGACTAAAATCCACGGTGTCCTTCAATAGCCCTTCACCATCCGGGGTCACGGTAATTCGTGAGTCCCGCGACCCCGGCAGGCTTTGGCTCTCTAGAGGCCCCGTCATTTTGCTGACACTCTTTAAGGCGCGTGTGGAACACAACGCGCCGTCGACCCGGGCATGGTCATGGCGAGTTACCCATTACTCGCTTCCCGCATGGGCCCGCGCCTACAGTGGCCGGAGATCGTCTGCCGACGTCTGTCGCCGTGGGCGTCTACCACTGCGGCTGGGGTGGAGTGAGGACGCTGTCCCCTGCCTCACGCGACCCGCCTCCTCCTTCGCGAGCATGACTGCTTCGCAGAAGGAGGCGACCGCTTCCCGTTCCGTCTCGCCCCGGAGCATGGCCTCGACCAATGCCGGGCGCGAGAGGTCTCCGCCTATCGCCGTCGTGAGGTCACGGCGGTGCTCTGCCCAAGCGGAGCAGTCCTGCACCGTATACTCTACCGTGTCCTCCGGACGATCCTCGCAGTGGTGACACCCAAAAATAAAGTTATAGTAGATCGAAAATTAGAAACCTCTTAATTCATGACAATGATGACTGAAAAACGAATGCAAACCTGCATCAGTTGATCAGTTAACAGGATTTAATCTACACCGGAAAACACAGTAACTAGGGAAATGATAGCACATAGTGTGTTAGTAGGTAATTTACATCTATTTTAGTTGTACAGTATTATTTATAGATTCACGTTGAAAAACATGTGCCCGTGGTGACTGGCGCGGATACACATGTCTTTGTGTATCACCGTATTCATCATCGGCAGTACGCCGACTAGCAGAGTTAACAACCGTATCCGTCTGAAGGTATAGGTATGGCTGTTTAGAGCAGTGTTCCGCAAAGTATGTGCCGCGGCACACTGGTGTACCGTGATCATTAGTTGGTGTGCCGTGGAAAAATAAGGTTATCTTATAAAATTATTTTTAGTAAGAAAAACTTAGACCGTCTATGCTCAATTAAACAGTCTCATAACAGTCTCATGTTTCGCATTAAATACCTTTTCTGAAATTTAAAGTTTAAGTTTGTTGATTAATAATAAAAGTTGATTAATATTACATAAAAACTGTTTTTTAATTTGTGGTGTAGGTACCTCAATTTTTTTTCGTTTTCCTAGCTGTACCTTGATCACAAAAAGTTTGCGGAACACTGGTTTAGAGGACGCCTCGGGTACATTATGGTATTGTTTTTGGCAACGATTTGTGGATTAAGCTGGTGGTGATGATTACTCATAATTTGTTACGTTGCTTTGCTGTTCAACAAGCAATAAGTTCACCCTTAATTGCTACATGGAGTTTAAAACAAAATTAAATGAATTATAGGCGTAGGTACCATTGTGTAATTGTCGGGAGTACTACTTCAAAAATAAGGAAGTGTTCGGGATTTCGGCATCTCCGTCCAATTAATCGTATTTGAATATTACAGTAGGATTTTTACATTGCTAATGATACATCTCTGATAGTCCTGCGTAGTAACCATTTGACTTTGTTATCATTTCAAACATATTTATTTCGTAGTTTTAACTAGATTTTCCTCTTTTTTTGCCTCTCTATTTATAGTACTTTTCTGTTTTCCTCAAAAAATACGTAAAAGCGTTTTATCTAATGCTACATTAAAAAGTTAGTTAAAATTAGTTTCTAGGTCATCCGTGCCTTACCCTACAAAAACTTCACACTTCTTCTGTCTACCAGTTTTTCTTTGAACATTTGCCTGTAAATTCTACTGCAAAAAACTTAATAGTTACAGAAAACCCACTACATGAAATAAATGAATACAGTTGCTTACGCAGACCAAGCGACAAAATTAATGAGAGATAGCGGTATTCTGAATTTGCAAGAAAATGATCTTTTTCATTTATGTTAGACGTTAGAAGAAGATTACTCACTAAAGAAACTATCAACGGCAGTTTTGGCCTCAGAAAGAGTAGCTAAACAAAGCTGTTTTTGAAGCCTTTTCTGTCTTTGGATATCACGATCTTGATTTGAACTGCCAATATTTCATCATCACACTTAGAAACGTTAGCATTTTCTACTCTGACCATTTTCGCCTTCGGGAGTTTAAGATCCTACTGGACCTTGTCATCTCATGCGTGACGACTGGCGTCATCGTTGAGTATGCGTGTGTGACGGTGAGTCAGCAGTCAGCATCGCTTGACGTCTGCGCGCGCGCCTGTTGAGAGAGCGGTGCGTGTTGACAGATCGACATGTTTGTGCGTCTGATTGACTTTATGGAGATGTAAAGCGGATTAATGATCGGCGATGAATGAATTTTGTAATGATGTTGATGTTACAGTAACGTGATTGATTTGTATTCAAGCTTTCTGATTTTCATCGACATCTGCTTGCTTCGGCGTTTGTGTAGATTCAGTTCCTGTTTTCCGGTTTGGAATGTTAGATTTTTTAGAAACTTAACCTATCAGTTAAACATAGCTAATTTTAACCAATCTAAGAATAATCAAATCAATTCCCCAAACGATCAGATATCAGACCGCTGATTACGTCACAGTGCATTACAAGTTCAAGTTTCAGTCGCAAGATGGTAGTGTATCCGGCGACGTACTTCCGGCGCACGCGCACGCTTCAGTGGCGCAGTTTCAGCACACCATCGTATTGTTTGAAGGAGGCTATTGTTTGTGGAGCTCTCCTGGGTGGGCGCAGTGATGAAATTATTTGAACAGCTGTATATGTTTCATGTTAATTATATTTCGTAACTGGAATTGCGAGGTGTTTGTTTTCACGGTCTCTTCCTCTGCTAAATCTAACATTATAACGTTGTATAGCATTACTTTACTTTTTTATATCTGTCTTTTCTGTTCACTAATCGTCATGGTTTTTATTCTCCCGTCCTTGTCCCAATCACAGCATCTTATTTGCTTCTATATTTCACTCTCATTAGTCTTCATCTCAACTACTATTATCTGTTACGCATGTTTCATCCATGACTTCTTTCATTTTAACAACTATTACAAAATTAATTAACAACTACAATATCGCAAATTTACCAAGAACGAAGTGTAATTTTTGCGTCATGGGGAATTCAACCGAATCAATTACGGTAATAGTCTAATAAACAGTTATTCCTCACCTCAAACAGCTTTAAATACTTCTTATACTCTCTTGATTAACAGTATTCGACGAACTCTTACACAAGAACCATTAAACATAGGTAATTGACAAGAAAACGTAAGTCTATATTATTCTCAAGATGTTTACTAACATACGGTTATACTACTACTGCTTTTGAATGACGTAGCCTTGACTTCCAATACGGTAGTATACAAACCTTATAAAAGCAAAAAATGACAAGCAAATATTCTTTAAAATACAACTACAATAGCCTATACCTAACTAACAGTGGTTGTTAGCATTTTACTGGTTAAATACCATTACGAACTTCTATACGAAGCTGTATGATTCACGCTTCGGAAAATGGAAAACGATTACGTGAGTGCCATAAAAGATGTTGGAAAATTGGTGTTATGTACTTGGAGTGAGTCAGGTTGAAGTATTTGGTAGTATGAACTCTATCACGGATATAGGTTTCTAGTAAGTTACTCAACTTGTAAGTACTTCGATAACACTCGAATGCATCACTGTGTAATCCGTATGTGTATAAACTTGTATAATGTTTGAAGAGAACGAATTCATTTCCATGTGAAGCAATATTCTGCATATAATTTTCCCATTTTTGGAATACATGGTTTCCCCCACTTTTGAAAAACTAAATTCATGAATGAATGTAATAACTAAATATGGTCCTAAATGTGTCCCTTGAGAGAGACCCCTTTGGACCCCATCCAATATGACAAAGTAAGTAGCTTGGTTTTAATTTACACTGCAATTTCTTAATTACACTACAATATTTCAACAAGTTTTAATGTTATCGAAGTCAATATTTCCTTCATCCTGCTCTTTGTCAATAGTCGATACATGTGTACCTTATCGTAAGCCTCTTAAAGTTTACAGCTTCAAGCTACCGTACAAAATGACGTGAATTTAATTGATTGCTGTTCACGAGACCAATGTTTATGTTTAATGATTATTTCATTTGATTGTTAAAGGGAAGTGGTGGCGCACGCGCCGCGCCCTCAGCCTTATCGCTCAACGTGGTCGCAGTTTGTGTAATCACTACGGTACCAGTTTCCACTTTAACAATACCTGAACAATTACATTGATGAAAATATATTGCAATTGAGTTGAATGTGTTTGCGTAGGAAATTAAGATATTACCTTACTTAAAATCGCTTCGGAACCTATATTACCCATCTTAACTTAGACATAAATTAGGTATTTGCTTAACCGGATGTTTGATCTCCGTGATCTATCAGTTTCTTTGTTAGGGATTGTAGTCTTCTCCCAAAATATGTGTTACTTTCTAAAACACATATTATCAATTTCTTCAAAGTTCACAAGGAAACAAGAGAATCATTATACTTTCGATGCAGCTATTAAGCTGTAAGTGCATAGCGTCGGTCGCAAGCGCAGCATCGCAGGCTATGTAGCAGCGCGGGAGGCAAGACCGCATTCCGTGGCATTTCGCGCCGAACCTCCGCGCGCGACTCACGTGTCGCGACGCTCGAAGTACCGCGCGCGTTCGATCGATACATTGGTTTACACATAGTGTTTGTGACGTTACTTTTTATTTATGTGCAATGTGTTATGGAGCTTTTTTATATGTGATCGCCCCTGAGAGGGCTCTGTAATAAGTGCACTCGTTTTTTTGGAAGTTAAACTATCAGGTAAGTTTACAATTTCATCTCATCTACTATGATAACATTGCATGAGGTCCATTGTGAATTCTTGGCTGAGCGTAAAATTCGATTGACAAGCCACAATCGATTTTACGATGCTACAGTTTTATTTACAAATAGTTAAGGAAGTCCTAATATTTCGTAAGTTATTCTCGAAACCTTGGATGTAAGACGGCCTTTAAGTACGTTCAATAATAGACTATTGGAGATGAATAATTCTGCCGGTTGATATTTTCTTGTTTTTAAACTCCGTGTTTGTCACTGAATATAATGTATTAGCTTAAAACTTGCTACATATCATTAAACTGTTCGCAATTATTTGTTTCGGTTGCGGCGATTTTACGCACAGCATTTACACGCTTAACATCATCAATGCGTTTGTTTTCTAATGCTATTATTATTATTGTTCTTCCAGCGGAAGTTTTCAGTTTTTCTTTTTATTATTTCTCACATTCATTAACTTTCTTCGTTGTTATAATAATATTGTTCACCATCATTTGGACCGGTTCTTCAGCGGATCTTATAACTTGTGTAAATGATTCATCCAAAAATTGCGACAAAATTTTACTCTCTTTGGGTGAATCATTTCTTGATCCAATTTTTTAATCTTGTAGATGCACTCAATCCTATTTGGAATAAACTGTAGAGTTATTTTGATAAACGTTTTGGGTTGTTTAAAATGTGTTATTTGTATTCATCCCTTTGCCGGTGCACCCGTCCATTGTTTACGAAATCCCAAGTAAATATCAATTACGAAGATAATGGAAGAGGCGTCGGGTGTGAATACCAAGAAAGGCCTCCATCTTGGGTACACAATTAATCCTTTAGCACGTCTTGTGCTTTTTGCTAACGCTACCATTTTTTTTTATTAAACTTTTACGTGATCTGTCGACTCCCGACCCTTTTTTATTGCACTGTTTTATCAGCAATCGTTTTAACTTTATTCACAGGTTCTTAGAACGATGGCTGCAGATTTTATTAATCGTTAAACCAAATGATCACGAACACAGTTGAATTCCAATTGATCGAATTCGAAGGAATAATTTCTTCAGTCCGTGCTTAAATTAAAACATGGACTCTTTGGGATTTAGAAACATTCCAGGGACTATTTTTATTCACAAGTAGTTCAACTAATCGAAATAAAATCTTAATTCAGAAACTTGGTATCTATTTAATAGAACCTTTACGAAGATAATAAAGGAGTTAATGAAGTACAAGTTCCAGTTTATTGAAATAGTGATTGTGGAGCTGTTTGAATTATTCAGTCCAGTAGCTAAGGTAATCGCTGCAATTTCGATAAGTCGTAGGATAATAAATGTGCATAGATTGTGTGCTTCTGTTTAAACCGTCGATTGCATTTAAATGTTCCTGGGAATTAACATGACATTGATGGCCACATTAATCTTGATAGCTATAATCGGTAAAGTACCGAAGTGCTAAAAGATCTCAAATGTATGATTACTGATTACTTTGGGATTCCCGGTTATAAACAAAATAGAAATGATAATGATAAAGAATGTACACATAGAACACATTGTAAAAGAATTGTATTACTATAATTAAATACAGTTACACAGTCACGAAATAACATTAGGTTAAAAATTAAAGTGGTCTAGTTGCTTCCGTAGCAAATTATAAATAAGCGTCCTAAACTTCCATAGTTGGTTTTTTGTGCGCAGTTTTTGCTCAAGATTAACGCAATAATAACTAAATGGATGAAACTTGAAAGAAACGATAGGTACGGTGCAAGTATAATATTTATATATCACTAGGTATTTGCTATACATACTGAGAGTTCTTAAGATATTTGTATATGCCTTATGTTTATAGTTATAATCTGTGCTGATCAGAACGTCATTTGTGCAAGCAGCAGTATCGTATCGGCCGCAAGATAAAACTGTTTATAAATTCAGATATCGTCTGCTATGAAATATAGAATTTCGTCGAGATGGCCTGCCAGTGTTTACTTAGGACCAAAACGTGCACACCTAAGAATTTAAATGTTTAAAATACAGCCAACGTGTTTGTCCACCGCAGTGCGGTCACGCTTCTGCCTGCAACTTGCCCCACATCAAATATTTTTTAATCTTTTCTCGGAATTGACCTTGACACGTCCACCATGAAGTCCGAAGTCATTTTCTATCAATTACTTTCAAATGGTGCGTTGTGCAAAGTTCAGCGATTCTCGCAATTTCTGCATTCTGCTCCAGTATAGATGGATGTTGCATATATCTTTATGTGGGAACCAGTTGGGACACAATGGGGCTTTGCGAAGCCTCTCACGCTCTCGTGGGTGGTTCTTGCGACATTTCGGTCTCGAGAGATTGTCAGCAGTTCGTATTGTCACAATAAATTGAACCTAGTTCAGTTGTTTAATTGATAACTCGGCTTCTTGACGTTTGATATCAATTATGATTGACATGGTAGATTGCATTGCTAATTCAGATAGTCAGTCTTATTAATTTATTGACTTTTATGATATGAATGTTATTTATCTGCTTTGATACGTCGCGATTTTAAAAGACATTGCTAAATGATCTTTTTGTAGAACTTTGTCGTAAAACTTCACGTGTTCTTCGTTTCAGTGGTACCCATACCACTGCATAACAGTAACCTGTTTGATTCAGTCTACTAATTTTCGGTGTAAAATAAGTGACTAGGAATCTATACGATCTGTCTTTTTGGATTTTATAATTTCACACAAATGCGGTCGTGAACTTTAAACGATCTACTTATTAATTTCTAGGAAGTTACGGTCAGCATCAAGATTGATCGATGATTCACAGTGTGAATCACCAATAGTCTTAATAGCTGGTCGATGGAAGTCGATTTCTATGTCATTCAGCCATAAACCCGGTCTGAACAATTACCCACTTCAGCACATGAAAAACATACATCTGAATGTAACAAGCGAAAGTGGCATAAAAATCACTATTTGCACACTGATCGAATAATCCATCACGCAACATAGCGTGTGGTCAATAAAATATTCTGGAATGTAAGATCGCAATTTTGTTCATCGTTCAATGCTTGCTTATTATTCATTTATAAGTGTGCATTCTCAGCTAGGCAGACAGTGTGATTTAAATAATTGGGATTACTGTGTTGGTAGCGTTGACTTAATTGTGTGGCATCAAACTCTCAAGCTTACCTGAACGTAGGTCAGCAGGGCGCGGGGCTCCATTCTCATGGCACACTTATGATGCACAATCAACACACAATTCGTAAGACGGTAGTAAAAGAAATATGACACAGAATAACAGTTACCTTTACGCCAGAAGGTGTTGCATTCGTTTGAAACATCGTTTTACAAGCTGTTATTTAATATGATTGTGTACGTAATTGTTGTAATGATGGTCGTGCTCAAAAGAGCGTGAAATGCTCAAGATCTTTTAGTGTACATCTTCTATTACCAGATGATTTAATGTGCATTCCTTTCTTAGTAATACTCTTTTCAATTTAAATTCTCTTCTAAATCTGGAATGGATTCAGGCTCATTTTATCGTGGATGCACAAAAAATGTTTGATCATTGTAAATATTGAAAGCCGCATTCCTCGTGGCTGCAGTCCGTGACGAAACACCGGGGAGTTTGTTATCACTCCTATATTAAATATCGGAGTGACTTTGAACATTTTTTATTACGTCAATGTCGAGGCGCCGCCGATGCACCCGCTCTTCCGTTCGGACATTCCGATTCTGGACGTTGCCCTGTTAAAATGCTCTATCATTCAATCTATATAATATAATATGTACTTACCTATTTGTGGTCATGGCTTTTGATTATCCAAGATTAGTATTTCATCATGTGAAACTTTAGAAATTGTTGAGTACTTCCAATTACAATAGACGGTGAGTTTGAATTTCAGTAATTGTAGGTACTTGGTCATTTGTATGGGATTACTTTCAGCTAGAAAGGCTTTCTCAGCTGTGAAAAGAATGAACAATTCAGGTTTCAGTTTTCTCCTTTCATATCGGCGAGAACTGTATTTATCAATTAAATAAAAGAGAATAAAGTAACAATAGTATGCAGTGTAGAGGTTAATGAAACCTTGAGAACTTCTACCATTTTCTGTTACTAATTGGCTTCTAAAACTATTACATTTTTTAACTGTGTATTTAAAGGTTTCTTTTTGGTATGGGTAATCAACTGTTGCATTTATTATTCAACACTCATTACGTGTAACAATTTTATCATTTATTAAACAAGATGGGACGAAGAGGTTGGTTGCCGTCATTTTGGAATTTTATATTATTTATTTCGTAAAAAGATTTTTTTTATAAGTTAGTACTGTTTTCTAATAAGTTTTCACTTCAATTGTTAATTTTTTGACTCGCCCTTGAAAAACTCTGAAAAGCCTCGCTGTACCAGCATCCGTTTGCAGTCAAGGTTGAACAAACGAACAGATAACAGCATATTATTAGTTACCCTGTTAAATGTAGATAAACGCCGTTGGTCAAACACCGAATTGGGTTAAACCCTTTAGTTAAATTTTGATAGCATCCGTTTAGATAGACGATAAGAAGTTAAGTCATGTGGAGGGACAGTAACTTGTTGAGTAACAGGAAGAACTGTTTGATAATAATTATAATTGTGCTGGTTCTGCGTAGATGAGCGGATTGTTTGATCAATTTTATGAATGAGGAGAATGGAAGAAAGCACATGTTGCAGGATAGGCATGCATAGATGATGGTGACGGTGATGTTAAATTGCTTTGTAATTCTGGGAATACTCTAGAAACAATTTTAGTTCAGTAAATCAGACTTCCCCGTTTTTGCAGTTGTGTTCCAATTGCCACCATTGCGTTGCGAGTTATACATATTAATGAAATACTGAAGGCGAAACCAATCGGAACCAAAAATTACTCAATTTAGTAAATTGAAAAATTATGCTTACCGATTATGGGAAACGTGCGATAAGAATCCATTAAAAGTATTTGTTTCAAGACATTTTGGAACGATTAGCGGATTTTCTACAGCAGTTGTTCTTAAATCTTAATCGTCCGTGGTTGTTTCATCAGCTTTATGCTTGTTAGGTAATACAATAGAATTGCTTGTCTAAACAGCGACAATCTTGAGTTTGCAGATGAGATGAGTTGATGACGTATAATTTTATCCCATTTATTTTTTGATGATTAGGTTTTGTCCGCCGTTTCGTCTGCGTGGATTTTAGCAATGATCTCACAAAAATTTTGTACCGTAGTTCGTATATACACTTTTCTAATTCCATTCAAATCCTTGAAGGCGTGATAAGATAACAAGTAGATAGACAAAGTTACTTTCGCATTGCTAATATTAGCATGAAACCTGAAGGTGCGGCGGTGATACCATATCCGTGTAAATTCTGTGCTTTAATCGTTCGTACATTAAGTATACTATACTGTGATTTATACTCCGTTCTAAATCTCTTTGTTTACCAACACAGAAAAGTACGTGCCGCTTGCTCGTAGGTGTAACATTTCATTGTGTTCATCAATTTGATCGTTATCTTCAAAGCAACGAGCGCCTTTATCAGCATGCGAGTGTGGGTTGGTTTGTTCTAGTTTATTTTCCTCTACAATTGTAGAAGTAATGCGGGCCAGTGCATTATCAGCTAGAACATTATTCATTGCTGCTCTAATACACATTGCGTCTTCAGCAGTTATTTCTGTTTGGAGTAATGGATGACACATTGATTGTGTTGAATCAGTGTTAATTCTTTTAATCTTTTGCATCTCCTTTCTTTTAATTTGGAGTTAGTAGAGCTGAATGTTTATCAAGATTGGAAGTTTGAAAGAATCATCCTTTTTTGTCTGATTTTTTTTTTATATATCTAAGTAATTATAAAGGATAAAGTGTTAGAGTCACAAATGACCTTTGAACATCCTAAGATTGTAGCCACAGTAGCCAATTAATTATAATCAGTTGACTCACAATTTGCGCAGGTTGCCAGCTGCCGCACTCAATTAGTAAGGAGGCTGATATAGTTCTGTATAGCTTTGACAATCATACGGTACATACCTTGCATAATAATTGATCTAATTTGTGTTCCAAATCATCACTCCCCTGCTCTTATTCATTTGGTGTTGGCGCAGCTGTCTCCTCCTTTTTACCCGACTACGGCAAAGCCAAAGGGAGGGTTATGATTTTGACCGGTATGTATGTTTGTATGTATGTATGTATGTATGTATGTATGTATGTATGTATGTATGTATGTATGTATGTTTGTTTGTTCCCTCATAACTTCTAAACTACTTATCATTACATGACAAATGAGGTGTCGTTAGAAGCGTCTCAGTTGTCCGCTGGTTATAGGGTAGGTGACGTGTCACTAAATCCAATATGGCGCCCTCTAGGGGATGAAAAGTCGTTACCGAAAAAAAAAATTTTTTCGCATAATATCGACATGGGTATCAAATTAAAGGGCTTGATGAGCACATTTGAAATATATATACATTATATAGCTTTTACTCGCTAATTTTCTGTTTCTAACAGTGTAAACATGGGTATCAAATGATAAATCTTAAATTCACAACTCAGAAACTATACATATAACATAAATTACTTACTTCAAATAATATGACCCCAAAATAGTGTAAATAAAAAATAAGTTAAAAATAACTTAAACCCGACTACGCTACGTAAAAATTGCGCACTGAAAAGTATAAAACAAGAACAAGCCGTGGTCGTATGCCACCTAGCCAATAAAGATTGTGTGAATCAACCGCAGGTGGCATACGACCACGGCTTGTTCTTGGTTTATACTTTTCAGTGCGCAATTTTTACGTAGCGTAGTCGGGTTTAAGTTATTTTTAACTTATTTTTTTAGCCATATCATCCTTTTCACAGTCCATCCGTCGTGTCTTCGGTCTCCCTCTACTCTTAAAGCATTCCACATTCATACTACAAACCCAATCACAAAGAAAACATCAGTTGAACGCACTTCTAAGATAATACTTTTTGTGATCTAACTGTGTGGCTTTAAAAATAAACTTCCAAAGCTTACATCGTCTCTAGCCTCGTAAAAGAACCAGGCTTTATTTAGCCCAACAATAAACGTTATTCAAATAAAGTAATTACGCAGTCAGTTCTAAGTAAAGGCTATCTGTATTAAAGCAGCGAGTGTTAAGACAGATAGTCATCAACGCGGCGCCACATTCGTTTATAGAGCAACTGAGCAAGCAAGCACAGTAGAAGCTAAACTCAATGTAATACTTTTAATTTATTCTGCCCCGCTCTGCCTTTGGGAACCCCCTGAATATAAACTTGATTGTGGTTAGTAAGGATATGACTGTGTCAATAAAAATATTACTTTCGAAATAAGCTATATGGAAATTAACTGAAACATACGTCAATACTGTTTAACCATAAAGACGCAAGGGACAAGTAAAAAATATCGTTAATTACTAAATCCTGGAAAAGTAAGAGATATTCAAAAAAAAACAATTTAATTCAGAAGCAGACATTTTATAAACCCACTTAATTTTAAGCACCGTTTAAAACTAAACCCAATGTTTTCAATGGTAGTACTCAGACTAACAGATTAAGTAGAGCTGAAACTCTTCTCGACCGTGAAACTAATATTCCGGCCTCAATAAACAAGGCAAAGTTCACTACTCCATACATCGAATTCAATTCGCCTAAAAGCGCAAACATAATGCGCAGTTCTCCCAACACCAAGTAAAGCATGGTACTAGAGGGTCAGATAGCAATCTCGTGGCGCCGAGTTCATTTGTCTCAATTGGCGGCAGCTGCCGACCCCTCCGAGGAAGGATTCATTACTCAACGTCTTCCTATGCCCAGAGATTCCACTGAGGTACTCAAACTCCGTGGCCATTTGGTAATTGAGTGTGTCATACTCAACCTGAGTTATAACCTGTGGATGACGAAGTTTAAGAAGGAAGTGTTAGGAATTTCCTACTTGGAAAAGCTAGTTAAGTTTATTATTGTATCGCAGCAGAAATACAATGTTGCTAAAAGTAGGTATTATACTGGAGAGAGTCGACCTATGACCCATGGTGGTATAAAAGCTAAATGTGAAATCATAAAAGAAAATTGTATAATTCAAGTAAAGATGGCAGAAAAGATTAAATTCGTGAGAACATCGATTCCATTATAACTATAAATAATCCAATACTAGAATTAGCTTCTGATGCGCCATAAATATTACTTCGAGTGGTAGTCATAAATAGGAGCAGCACAAAAAAGGTAATGATCTATTTGTAAAACAGCTTGTATTGTAAATAAGTGCTGCGTGTTCAAGCGTATACGTATTACATTCTCTGCCACTTGCGTGAGTTCGTCATATATGGCTTTGATTTCCACTGTTAGCTCTTGATTTAGCGTTTGCTATTCCGAAAATGTGCTGTTCCAATTTAGGAGCTTTTTATTCAGAGTTAGAATTCTTGTGTTTTTGGCTCTACAGTTTCTTTGAAATCTCCTTCATATTCGGTTTTTTTATCAGTTGTTTAAAGTACAACAATCTGTAGGTATTGATCATTACTTCAAAGCATTCTAATAAAGTATTTGAAACCGTTAAAAACAACTACAAAAGGGCGGATGTATGAGAATAAATTATTTTTTAGAAGGTGTTACATGATTGTTTGACAGTTGACACCCACCGATGACACTAAACAACGATGAATTATGACCGTTGTACTTTTCCTAACATCGTCTGTCGCATCGAAGTGTCGATGTTCATATCTTATCATTCGAAAGTTGGTAAACAAATAATTATTTTTATCAATGTTCTTCGTTGCACAACGTTCTCTTTAATTTATTATTGTTATATTTGTTTTTACGACATCTATCTTATAGACCTTGATTTTGGGGTACTCAGTCCGTCTTCGCTGTTTCTTTGTAATGTTATGTTTTAGAACATAACAAAGTTGGTTCTAACATGATTCTATACTATTCTATACTATTTTAGTTCATTCTCAAGTATCTGTTTGTAAGTTTGGGATAAACTTAGGAATTACTGAAAGGAATGTTGTGAGATTTTCAACACCACTTCAGCCGTGTTGAAGTGCAGCTATTCTTGTGTTATTCTAGTTTAATTTCATAAGCTAGACGTCTTTATCACTATCAAGCAAATATTATTTCACTGTGAAGATATTTAACCGTTCAAATGTTAAAAAAAACCAGCTGTTTTAAAAAGTTTTTCCTAAATTCCCCAAACGTCTCATGTTTTGAACGAAGCCCACACAACGTGATAGCCTCAACCAATTGTCTCGACGACTGTTATTACTAGTAAGAAGCAGTTCAGTCGATAGAGAGACGCAACGCACTTCCTTAATGACAACGTTTTCGTTAATTGAAAGGAATTGGTCGGTTTTGGTGTCTGCTCGATATTAGCACACTTTAAGTGCTTTCAGACATTTGTTGTGACGTCTTCGAGCTGAGTCATTGTAGTCTTGCCTTTGGCTATTATTGTTTTGACTTCAGTGTCAAGATCAATTATATATTTTCTGTTGCCGTGGCTTCCTACAATATTATTACGTGCATAATTGTAACCATCTGCGACAAATTATATTACTTTTAGCACATTCACATTAATGCGTTTGATTAAACATTTTCAGTAGCAATATTTGTTGTCAGAATTATTTTGGGTCCCCCACCTATGTTATGGATTTGTAAGAAATTCTTTCGCAGCTCTATTATCATAACTATTCGAATTCAAATTAAGAAATTTTGATTGATTAAGCCAATTAAATCTAATAATTCTTCTATTAAGTGCGTGTTTGACATTAATTGCATCTATTAAGGCAGGAAGCCCTTTACTACTTTATTAACTGTTACATCGTCATTATAGTTAATTACTTCAAGTATTTTAACTTTCTGTACACACTGTACACATACTCTTATTAAAACCCTTTTTAGTGGTTAATTGTAATGATTTCCTCTATTAAACGTTCTTAGCGATACCATTACCAGTGAAAGTCAATATTAAAATGTTGTAAAACTTCGAAACTTCGTATGGTACTACCATCGTAAGTTACCTGAAACGAGTTCTAAGGAATGCAAAAGAAAGATGGCTGATAATTTTTTTTCTTGATTTTTATCGAGCTTGGGAAACGGCGCAGGATTGCGATGTCGCAGCAATTAAAGGCTTTTAAGATAAGCAGTACTTTTTAATTGATTACATGTGCGTTCGCAAAAAGGCGTAGAACAAGATCCTTTGAATAAAGGATATATTTATATAGTTACATTTACTGTTGCATGGTCAACCTCGACTTGTAAACAGTTGATGTAATACAGATGACGAAAGCATAGCCACAAATCATATAGTATTGGTTAACCGCATAAAATTGCAGATGGCAAAACAACAACGCCGGGGAAAACCAGGGAAAAGTCATTTCATAATCTTGATAAAGCGTTATTCCCCTACACGATGTAACAAATATTACGTGTTAGTCGTGTCACTAAACAATATGTAGTAAAAATTAAATCTATTCAGCATATTGGGTTCTAATGCAATACAAAGAACTCACTGAAGATGTACAAGATCCTGCATCTATTCTGATCCAGTCATTTTTCTAAGGTTATCAGTTGTCCAACAAGCTGCGGGGGGGGGGGGGGACTCAACGCTTGCTCCTGCTTGGTCTTTTTTTCAGCTCTTTTGCTTCATCGATCATCGTTCCTTCCAGGAGCTACTGCCTCTCGCTTCTAACCTTCTTCTTCCTAAATCGTTGGTCCTATCTAATTATTGACGACTTCTACTTGTTGTCAACGTATGGTGGCTAAATGTTACATTTATTTAGTTAGTTTACTACAATAGTGAGTCAGCCTCACCATTTGAAGCACCATTGTCGCGTGCTAGCTAAAACAAAGATCGGACGATTACCGGTTACCACACAATGATAATAACACGAGAAAGTTAAACGTTAAAATTGCATCGTTTTAGCTAAATCTACATCTTTTGCTAAATATACGTCATTAGGTAAATGTTTGGCAATGGGTGTGTAATCTGTAATTATTTTTTTTAGAAGCAGCTAACTCACGTAGGTGTGATTGAATATTATAATTTCTGCTATTTTCGAACAAATTATGTTTTTAATCCTAATTATAGTTAATGCTTTTTATTTAATCTCTCACAGAGAGATTTAGTTATTGTTGAAATATTTAATAAAAGAAAATAAGAATCAACGTCGTAATTGTGATTCCATTGAAATAATGATAATAAACAAATACGATTTAATTCTCATGTCAAGATCAACAATTTCCTTGTTGTTTATGAGTTACAAGGAGAGACACCAATTATTTATTTCTAATAATAATTTATAATACTAATTTCAACTGTCCTCGATTAACAGCTATTTATAGAGTACACTAGTCAGAAAGCTGGAATTCTACAGCATTTCAAGTAAACTAGGTAGACAGGAACTAATTTACATATTAGCAGCTCTATTTCACTGTACATTGACAGTGACAGCCTACCCAGACAGTGCTAAACGTTTGCAATGGATCTATATCAACACGCCAGGTACATTCTGACTTATGAAGATTAGAAATAGTATTTCAATCAAAATGTTTATTCAACCATGTGTCATTGACTTCGGCCAAAGAATTGTGTGTAATGTATTTTTACATGCACCTCCTACTAGCATTGAATACACCACTGAAATACACCCATATTTCAGTTGTTGGTTTTTTAAACGTGGAACGAACTGAATAAAGATGAAGTGCTGTTTGGAGCCAAAGAAGATATTTTTTTTCAAAAACGCAGTTTGTTGAAAACATCATAATTATGCTGGATTTTGAGATGGTACTGGGGCCAACGATGATCAAAATCAAATATTTATTCATGATTGATGACTATTAAGTCAATTCGTCCTACATTTGGACAGAAACATGTAATATTTATATTGCATCCGGTAATTCATGTAATTAAATTGAGCTATGAAGTAAGTTTGTCCCAAAACAAAACCAGATGTGGTATTAATAAGTGAAAGTGTCACATGTTCAGTTTAAATGTGTAATTGATGTTGTTGTATGTATGCGGGTACTGCCGCTGCTGTCATGGTCAGATCGAGGATTTTGTCGCTTGTTTTCTGACAAAGATTTCAGTTGTACGAATTGTTACTTTGTTTAAAAAGTGTTGCAATAGTTTTTTAAGTGAGTGGTTGAGCTTTTCTAGTTTGGCTGTTTATGTTATTTATCTACTTAGCCTAAAAAAAAATCTACGGTGTCCTTCAATAGCCCTTTAGGTACCGGGGTCACGGTAATTTGTGAGTCCCGCAACCCCGGCAGGCTTTAGCCCTCTACACTCTACAGGCCCCGTCACTATGCTGACACTCCTTGAGGAGCGCGTGGAACACAACGCACCGTCGACCCAGGCATGATCTTCTTAGCCTACGAGATATTTTGTTTCAGTTTTTTCAAAAACTATGTAATAATGCTACAGACGCAAAGGTATCGTCCCTATGTTGTTCGGGCTGTTACGCCACTGTATACCGACTGCCAGTGGATACCGATTTCAAAACCCCGTGTCTATTCTCTGTCGGAAACCACACAGAACAATTATCCGACTATTTCAAAATCTTGGTCGTATCGCAATGAGACTATGACAGAAAAATGTTCTCACGACATTTTTCGCGCCTATAAAATGTCACTCCTGTCACATAAACTCATGCGCAAGTATTTCTGCACCACATATGGAGTAGACGTGGGTATCTATAAAACTATAATGGTGGACTAAGTAGGTGTCGTAAACGTTTGGTTGAAGAAACCGAATGGGTACCTTAGAAGGAATAATACAATTAAAATTAAGTATTTCAAAGATGGTTAACAGGCCCGCATGGTAACAGAGCTTTTGTTCTGTTGTGTTAAGTTTCCAGGGACCGAATATGAAATTCCAATATTTTTTTAGGGAGGGAGAAAACGTCATGCCTTCTCATCACAAATCCACTTAAATTGTTGAACATCAAAAATAGCGAAGTGATAATATTTTCTTACTTTTGAAGTCTGTTAAGAAATGCGAAACTCTCACTAACTTCCTCCATGTTCTGCCATGCCTTCCGTTCGAGATTCAATCATGTTAGCATGACTGTGTTTGAGATTTACAGCCATAAATTTTTTCAGCACTTCGTCTCGTGACGCTGGCGATAAATCTTTTAGTTTTCCTTTATTGCCAATAACTTCTGCAAAATATTTAATTTTAATTGACCATTTTTATGAGCGCATTCTTGGTTTTTCCGATTGTAGCAATAGCGTTTTTTATTTTATTGTTTTGCTTTATTACATCATTTCATGATTCTTAAACCACGATTCTTTCCATTACTTCTACTGGTACTATCCTTGCCTATAAAATATGCTATTTTATTAGTTATCGTTAGTTTCCAGAAAGGTAGGATTATGAGCTATAAAACTATTAATATGTTTATATTAAAAGTTAAATTCAAACTTTTTTTATATCGAAGACAATAGCACCGTCTCTCATAAAAATCAAAACATACACAATTTAAAATATAATTTAATCCCCTGAGAAAAAAGTTGAAATTTCTACGAGAACCATTTCGAATGTTGAGCAGTGAGATCGGAGATATTCGCACGCGAGCTGAAAGCTAATATTTATCTTCAGTCCGGACAGAAACAAATGTGATGTTATGCATTGCGTTTTTTGTTGCAGCTGAGTGATTTAGGTGTCAAGAGCGTCGGCAATGGTTAACGATAAGTGTTTTATGCATGATTGGAAACGCATTTCGTATGCAATCAGCATTTGTAGGCGTCTTAGTATAATTGTTAGGACAGTGAACGACTCGTGAGGAGAATTACTAATAGGTTTTAGAATTCCATAGGTTATAGTATTGTATACTATGATATCACGGTACGTTTTATAACTTATTGTTTTATTATTTTTATCGTAGGGTTCTACGTGGGGTTTTATACGATACTGTTTTGAATTTGAATTCTATTATTAGTGCTTGAGTGAGACTATGCGTCTCCATGGTACTAACAATTTGTGTTACGTGTTAAAATAGTTTGATCGTGTATGGTAACTACATTTTGGTGCTTTAGCTTCAAATTTTCTTCTTGAATATTTTTATCTATCTGCTGTTCTTCAGTTTGTTCGCCATCCATTACTGCAAATAGACCGATATCATGATTAGATTGTATTACAAGCATTGACTTAGCTGTATCTGTGTCAATGACTAAGATTGCATAGCTGGTATTGATTTACTTTTTTCCTTATGTTTCAAACCACAGATACTTGTATTTACTTAGGAATCTGATTATTTATACATTTTTGTAGCACAGTGTAGAATACATATTCTGTGGTCGTTGAACAGTTCTTGCTTTACATAGTGGTCGTTGGTTTTCCTTACATGAATCAAAGATTTCTGTAAGTGTTCTAGACCTTCAATGTGTTGCTTCTTTGCCTTCATTACCTCACTTGTTGTTTCTTTTACAATTCTAATTAGTTCACGTAGACAAAGTTTATCTACGATTTGACTTAAACCTATTCAGATTTTCAAGGATACTACATTATTTTTAACCTTTTCAAGTACCTGTCAAAGATATGGTTAGTCGTCATAGTATACATAAAACAATTTTGACAAGTTCATTGCGCTTTCCTTAATGGAGGCCCTAAGCCAGCCATAGCTGCATCAATAATCATACTTAGGTTACCTATTCTGAACCTAGAAACAGCTTTTCCATATTCTTTTCCATACCCGTCGGTAAGCCATGCAGTCACGGCTCGCATCCGTGGATGAGTCGATCCCGCATTCGAGTCCCGTTTCTTGCGATGTGTCTGACACACGTAAAGACATTTTTTACGCACTTGCGCAGTAATATTGGGTTTGAGACTTCCGTTTATGTCCACCATATGAATTATCTATGGCTTTTTGTATTGCCATTAGATCGATTATTGTGTGATGATAAAGTTCATTGACTTGAAGATAGCCTTGATGATGATTTATGTTGGAGAGATATAAAAAAATGGACAAAGAAATATTAACATTCTTATTGGTCTTTATTGATTTTTGATTTATACCTATTATTACTATTATTTACACACTTTGAAGGCGTTTTCTTCCAAACCATTTTTTCAGACTTTCTTTAACTTTTAAGAGTGTCTTGGACCTCTTGAAAGTCAAAGTAAGAAGAAGAAGATACGGGTATTATTTAGTTATTAGGTTCAGTATTCTTCTGGTCATTACAATGATGTCAGTTTACAATGTACGATGACATTTCAGTTTTTGTGATTTTTCATGATATCCTCGAATAATATTCACTGATTCACTATATCCAATTATGTTAATTTCGGCAGTTTACTTACAGAAAACCTCAGAATTTATGTTTATGTTCCAGCGAAAGTTGTAAAATGTCAATTGAACAAAATCGATTAATGTCGCGTTCATGCCGCTGTGTTGCGGTTTCACAAACATATTAATTTACATTGTAACATTTAAGAAAAAAGGGGACAGCGTTCAATTTAAATGAACTGTCTTGGATGTTATCACATCTATCTCCTTAATGTAAATATAGAAATGTTTGTAATCAAGTTCTGCTTAGTAAAATGTTATGACTATGACTCGCGACTTACTCGTCGGTTTATCTACCTTTACCTACATATTATTATTATGTATATATATTCAAGGCCCGAGCAACTTTAACCTCTCGGGCGCGTTACGTACACCCGGGTGTACATAAGCGAAAACGCCCCAGCGCCTTACGTACACACGTCTGTACATAACAGACAGTCGCTCATTGGACGTTGATTTTTATCATTTTCAATTATAAATCGCCCGAGAGGTTAATACCTATGAAGTCATCATTAGGGTAGATGTATGTTTTTACTGTTGGGACATTCATCCATGCTAGGGTACTCGTGTCAGTCGTGCCAGATTACGCAGGCATAGGCATATGTAATATGTTTATCTTACTGAAACATCAAGCCTCCTGGAAGGGAGCTGGTCAGGTCTGATATGGATAGTGCGGATTGGTAGATACCTCGTCTCTTTGAACGATTGCTTCTAAGATATAATTATACAAATATCAAGTCTAGATTCAAACGCCAAGTAATCTGATCTCGACACCAACCTTCATACACCACTGGCTCCACAAAGGGTGTATCGTTACAGTTCAGTGTGTATGAAGCTTTACGTATGTTGGTATTGATCGTTTTTATTTGTCGCACATTGACCCGCTGTAGTGTTCACAGCGGTTTATGTTCACATCGGTCTGCGGTTAGGACATTTTGGTAGGAATTTGTGGACGAAATATTTCAATGTACCTCGTAGTAGCGGTAGGTAATTGAAATGTTTGTGTACCGTTAAATACGGGTCTTGTTTATGGTTTACATTAAAGTTTTTTCACGTGCATTCGGGTTCAGAAAATTTTAAACAAAATCACGCACAGGGTTGCGTGTGGTCGCGTGTGTTTAATTGATCATTACACCCTTTAAAAAGTTAAAAAAAAAAATAAGTATTCAAGTAAGTCAGTTTAAGTATTGAATTGACAAAAACAATGTCTTTCATTGCCATGTTAGTCTGTTGTCTGATAGATTACAGAAGTTTTAGCTTCTTCAAAGCGAAAGCAGCTAGAAAACATAAAGCTCATAAATTTAAGGTAAATGCTTGGATTACAAATTGACTACAAAAACTATCGACCAACAACACCAAAGTAATCCGGAAATGAAACTCCAAAGTTTCCCGCCGTAGAGTCGTACACCTCTCCACACATGGGTCGCATACAAATGTATTGTATCGCGTGTAATCGACCCCACAACTCAGTGCCAAGGTTGTACATACTCATTTTAGTCTACGGTAATAGAAGTACGATATTATGTACAAAAGTATCTATGACTATGTTTTAGCGAATTTCGCCTGCATGAGATTCAAGGAAACGATGTTCAGAATGATGTCATTGAGAAAACGCTTGGATGCGGTGATATGATATTTCCGTGAAGATACATTAAATGGAAACCTATGATATGATAGTCTGATAGACATAGAGTTTAAATCGCCACTTAATTGACAAGATAAGCAAGATATTCACATTTAGGAAAGTATCATACATTAATTAAATTTTGTCCTTAAATTGTTCTGTAATAGTTCCAAGTGTAACCCGGAATTATTGAAACCATTTGCGGTATTTTAAAATCTTACTGAAATAACAAATGCATTCTTGTTTATTACTCAACAATCCTAAATTTCAGAAATGTCTTCCTAACACAACACGCACCTTTGTCAACATTGTCAAAAGAATTCCTTTTAGAGAAGAAATTCTTTCATAAATGCACCAAAAAGGGTTAACCAAAGCCCAAGCCCATAACCGCTTCCTTGGTCCATCCCAATTAATCGAACAGATATAGATCAGCTTCAAACGTGCGGCCGGATGCGGTATCTTACGATTTTGTAATCGTTTCGTTACTAGCCCTTTATGGCGTGTTAAAATATGTTAATTTTTGGATTAGACTTTAATAGTTAATTATTGGTATAGTTACCGTTGTTGCATCTGGTTTGGTAGAAAGCTGAGTCAACTTGCTCAACGACTAAGAAAAACAGTAATTTTAGAAGGTTGAGACATGAAGCTATTCAAAAGGCCTAGTACCAGTTGATGTTGCAACACTCTTGGCTGTAGAGATGATGATGAGACATTGTTTCATGATAAAACCTGCACAGAATGCTCCCGGAGATTTCCACACCTTGGATGAGCGAGTCTACAAGCAAACATGAAACTTGACTAAGAAGGAACAGAAAATGTTGTAGCAATAAACATTTTATTAAATGCTAATGAGGAAGATTAGATATAAAAGATTTCAAAGATCTATTAGCTTAGAAGTCGTAAATGATTGATTAAGTGCAAAGGTCGCAACACAGCAGAGTGCAGAAGCACTTAGTGACTAATAGGTTGTCACTTCCGTGAATCAGTGTGACATTTTTATTAGTTGACTCTTCATAGGTGGCGATTTGTATAACATAGGAAATATTCTGTCTTATGTCAAGAGATATTAATGATTCAAACCCGAAGAAAACGTGTTGACAAAATATCTTCGACCTAAATATTTTATTGCAATAAAACATGACGTAAAAAAGCAGTCGAGGACAAATACTACGATGATGGATATACAGTCGCTAATGACTTTCTAGCTAGTAAACTGAGAACAAATGTTATTGTATATCAAATCCTAGACAACAAAGGAACATGGATCCGTTAGAGCTAAATCCCATTTCATACGTCTCAACATAACATCCGCACGGCAATTGACAAACGGTTCATGTTCATCAAACGCACAACTGCTATAGATGGAACTGTCTTGAAGTTAAACTTGATTGTGTTGTTTCTATTTACCGGTCTTTCTTCATCGTTACCATCATAATATGCCGAAAGACATGCACTGCTGTGCTGAACATAGCTATCGTTGACAGGCCGAACGGTTTTCTGGTATTTATTTATTTATTTAAACTTTATGCACAAGTTACCAAAAACGTGTACAGCGGCGGACTTAATGCCTTGGGCATTATCTACCAGTCTACCTTAGGGTGATGCAGAGACAAAGACAAAGTAGGTGCAACATACTAGATAATTATATTCATCATTCCTTATTGCAACATTTCTTCTTCTACTTTCTGTCTTTTCATTTTGGATTGCACGCATAGCAATCATATTTCTTCATTGTGAATACAAATTGGGAAACTACATATACGGTTGGCGAAGACTTAATGAAAATCTTTCCTTCTTTTTAAATCAATGTGCATAACTGCATCCTGTTCGTATTACACGCACACGCACACAAACCTCCCCAATAGCTTTGTTGGTCCGTACCGTGCGCGCGCGCATTCCGGCTTTAATTCCGATAATGGTAAATTGGCCGGGTTTGTTTGGAAACACGTCAGATCCGAATTTATAGGACATGTTTACACAATAAAACTCTCGGTTACCGTTCTTACTAGTATTGCCTGCTATTTCTTAGGACCAGTCTCGATTTATAGGAAAAGGATTAAACATCAATTTACACTGTATTGTTGAGAGGTGCTTATAGTTGAGTTTGTTATTGTTGCGGGTTTACTTAAACTTCCGTTCTTGTATTTCGCAGAAGTATATTTCGGGCCAATGCATTTGTTCTTGATGGTCAATTTCGAACATATCCTTAACGACCACTTAAAAGATCAAAGATTGACAAAAAAAAAGCCAAGAATGTTCACGGTTCAAGTCGTAAAGAAATTTTTAGGAATGATGAACGATTATGGCGTACAGAAAATTAAGAATAGTAATAGTACTAATGCAATACCGCACGCTAAAGTCAGAACCGAAGCTTTATTAGGACCTTATGACCTTTACACTAATTTGCAAATATTGTGTGGGTTATGTAAATCTTTGTTTGGTTGGTGCCCAGCTGTGCCGCCATATTGGGACCGATTACTATAATAGCAACCTACGGGTATTGTATAGTAACACGGGTATGCGATTGGGCCAATATTTTGTGGTTACAAATAGTCCAAATTAGTGGCCAAGAGAACGCTTGGACAACATAGCTTGAAAAAACGTGAAATAATACTTGTGAATTCAATTTCTGAATGTGTGGTCATTGAAATGTTAACTGCTTAAAAACTTCCGAAACTGTATAACTGTGAAGTACAAATTAGTTTATAAACCGCTTCCGCTAATTTAGCCGTGCATTACTTGAAGTGGAATTTTGCTAGAATTAACAGTTTCCGTAATTCAACGAGAAATCCTTCATTAGTACGACATGTTTGTTCGCGGTACTTACAAATTACCGTGACTTCGGAACGTAAAGGGCTATTGAAGTATACCATGGATTTTAGTCAGTACGAGTCTGAAAATCCTTACCGCTCTGCCCTGGGTGGGAGGATTCATTTGATGATTTTGCCACGATAAAAAAAAATAAAAAAAAGTACGCCATGTTTCGAAGAGTTGTAACAAATGTTTGATCCAATATTAAAGTAAGTAGGCGTTATTATTGTATGCGATTTGGCAATAACTTTATGCTTATAATGTTGTCTTGCTAAAATGAGATTTTTTATCTTAATGTCATCATCATCATGGCTAATTTTATCGTACAATTTGTAGTATTTAAATGAATTAGTAAAATTGTTATAACTTAAGTCTACTTTGCTTAATAATTATCCAAGAGAATATTTAAAAAGAGCAGGTAAATTGGCATGAAGAAACTGTTTGAAATCTGCGGAGCATTTTGTGTAATTATGTCATTAAGTTCTGTGCTCCGCGTTTCTTAATTTCTTCTAAAGATGATCTTTCCAAATACAGAAAATTTCCCATAAACACGGATTTCAGTGTCAGTGAGCCAAATTAATTAAAGAAAATAATTTAATGCTATTATTGATAAATGAATTGAACCACATTCTTGGTTTAACAGTGCTGGCTGCGTTAGTGAGTTTCATCCGGTTAACGTTAATTTTTACTAAGATGTTGCTACAAGACTGGTTATTAGTGTCCGAATAGAGAGATCATTTCATTTGATACCTTAATATTCGATCAAGAATCAGTTTTAAGGACCTTGTGATAGAAAAGCATTTTGCGAAATGCATTTTGATGATCTTGGAGGAATCTCTAAAAAAGGGTAAATGTTTGGGTATAGAACTTGTATTGCAATATTTAATTCATAAAAAAAGATGTAGCGATAATAATACAAAGCATAACCTATGAAAACTGTTTCCTAAAGTAAGTTACATAGAATGAAAGTTTGTCTGGATGTTCCCCATTTTTTTCCGATAGAAATAATCCATCAAGCACAAGGCTGGTTGAAGTATTTATCTACTTAAATAATTCGATTCACAGAACGGATGTCACAAATTATTTTGTGTTCATCATTAATAACAACTTGATCATTAAGGCAAGCCGAAACCAGCCTCTGCTAACTTTGGTAGCTACGCCTTTTACATTAGTTGAAAAAGGCATGTTAATAAGATGGCCATCAAATCTTTAAGTGTTCACATACGCAACCAAACGGAACGGAAATGATTGAGACGAACAAATAGAGACGTATCAATAGTGACACGTGAACTCATATTTGTATAAGTACGGACATTATTAATGTTGTAACTTGGACGATTGATGTCGCAATTAAGTGTGGAGATACGGTTACAAAATTTTAAGAAGTTAAGACGGAAAACGACTGTCACGGTATGGCAAGTGGCGGTGTAACACCATGGTAAAGTGTTTAGATTATAAATGAAATATCGTAACTTCCATCAGTAGTTATATTTTCCCAATGTTAAAAGTCATTAAACCAAAGAGACCGTTTCTTATGAAGAAAATATCTTATATCCCTATGTTGCTACCGTAAGCACTGTTCATAGGTATCAAATGGTTAACCTAAATCGATGAAGCAGAACATTTTATCGACTTTGCATCCTCAATCATCCACGATGAGGATATACAGGTACAAATTATTATTGGTCAGTGATTATCTGAGGTAGCAATCAATGGGCTCATTAAAATCTGATGAATTGCTTTATAATGTTGATTGATTACAGTTGTAATTGTAATGCCCTGTTTAATGCGCATGTCAGTCACGAGCGCTTGTAATTGGTGCGTTCATTAAACAATTAATATTGTTTGTTCAATTTAATTGGATCGAATTTGTTTTGGGTAATTAGGCCATTTTCTTTCAATGATATGGTTTGCGTTTACCAATCGATGAATTTGTCGGAAGACTTTATCTTAGCAATACAATACTGTCATGTTTTATCATCACAAGCAGGAACATTAAAATTTACTTACTTTTAATCTCAAACAACGATAGCGTTTATCATTATCACTCTCGAACGAGATGCACTTATGTAGAAAGCTGCATATTGTAGATAGATCCCACAGCGCGAGATTTCCCCTGTCTTCTGGGAAGCTGACAAAAACAATGGGTGCTCGCAAAAACTCGGGATTATTGTTCGACAGATGCCACGGCGGGCGCGGCGGATGCGCGTGCGCCGACCACGCCTGCGCTTTACAAAGGAATTGTAACAGTAGTGCAAGTTTATCAGACTTCGAAGACATTATACTAAATCTATTAGAAAGATCCTTTGTTCGTCTATATCATCCATTATATTTTATAGTATCCAGATTTTGTCACGACCTTTAGTTTGACTTTTTTCGAAACGTTTGTCCGAACCTGTAATGAACCTTAAATGGTAAATTTGTTCGTCCTCTACACAATATTTTTATCCAATGCTATTTCAGATAATTTTAGATTGCATTAACCTTCTGCAACAATTCTATTGGCTCTGCACATGCTTCACAGAAGCGTTCAGAGCATTTACGATGTTATCCATGTTGCGAATAAAAACTTTACTGTCAATTGTATCTAAACTAAATTATTAAGTTATGAGCTTATTGTGCTCAGTTCCCACGTAAGATGAAATACTTTAGTGCTACTTACTGCAATAACTGGTTGCAGCAAGAACACGTATGATGTATCTTGAGATTCTTTTAAAAGTTGAATCCTTTTTGTATACATGATGAAACTGACTAAGCGAAGTGACTACAATCTTTAGATAACGCACTATCATAGAAAGCGAATACGATTTAAACGGCTTTCTAGAACAGTATCTTAATGTTCTAGATTTGATTTCACTTAAAGGTTTATAGACCGGATTTGATACCCTAAACAATAATGCCAGTCTCATAATTGTCTTTCAACTTTCTTTCATTCTAAGTACTGCAGCTGTCTGCGCTAAATCTCACGACCTTACAATACATCATAACTATGTATTAGTAAATTGGGGTTAGGAGATACATAGGCCAATATACGAGTTCAATAAGGGCACTCTCACGTTATGTGCTAACATTTTGTATGTAATTGACGAATTATCAGAGGTAACATTGGTTTTGAAGAACATAATATGTTTGGTAGATGTAGTGTTCATTTTAGTTATTTATTTATGGTTGGTTTGAGAATGATTGGCACATATGTTGTGTTGTAAAGTAGGATCATAACAATAATATACCTCGTTTAACATTTTGGTAGTGATTCAAATTCTTGCAGCTTAAATCGACGTGTACTTAAGATAAATCTGTTCGATACGAATAGAGCAGGTTATTCAGCCAAATGAATGGATTCAGAAGTAAAAGTTGTTTATGTCTTCAGGCAATATTCGCAAAGCTGCAGCAAAATCGTTAAGACCTTTATCTGCAATTTATTACTGTAGGAACATTTATCCTGGATTTTGTGTCGATGGATTATGGTCTTGACCGTTTTCTGTAATTCTGCAAGCTCTGTTGTTTTATTGCCATCATTGAATTAATTATAAACATCGGCTTACGTATCTTCTTGCAAATATTGCATTCCAATCATAAGATCCCGAACAAGATCGAAATCAGTCAACAAGAAGATCTTATGAAAAAATCACAATGCCACTTTTTTCGCCTCTCTTTTTAATATCACCACAATTGGAACACCCATCTTCCGGGGCTAACAATGTACCACTACAGTGGCTCTCCAGATACTTGTCGCTTCCTAGAAGATACATCCGGCGCTATAAGGGATGCTGGCATGTGCGTGCGCAAGTGTTATGTGACTGAATTCGATGATGTTTTTGTTAGTGGGATGGTTCGTTGAATCCTTAGTTATGAGATAAATTGTTATTTCCATTTGTTTACCGGGCACAATCAAATATTATCTTTCTCGAATTTTATGTTTTCACCTTTGGTTGAATATCTCGAATCCAGTGTATTATTCAAATTAATGTTATCTTTGTTTTGGGAAAGTTTACTTAAGCCATACGAGTTATGCAGATCCCACCCAATTAGTTATCTTAATTATTTTCATCTTATTAGTATAACATCAAGCATGGTCTCCGAAGGGTCATCTTGACGACAGGAACACCCCCACTTGGCAAGTTATGGTCAACTCCCGGCATTTCAGGAACTTATATCAAACTTTTCGTTTCAATTGTTCCAGGGCCCGGCATGCTGAAACACGTGGCGGTGTCGCCGCACCGCGCGCGCGCAGACTCCGTGAGCCTCGCGTCCTCCGCCTCCTGCTGCAGCCTCGGCAGCCTCGAGCACCGGCACGACTCCGTCACTGATCTGTCCCATAGAACGGTGAGTTTTTAATCTGTTTAATACATTAAATTCATAATATTGTATACGTATATACCATTAACCTGTGTGACGTCTGTCGCTTTGATGAAGTCTTTAGGCATAGTTGTTTGTTGATTCATTGTGTTCCAGATTTTAATACTATATTTTTCATTATTAGGTTGTTACTTCTTAGACCATAAGTCTTCTCCAAGGCTATCAATGTGTCCTTTAATTCTTTATTAAATGACAAAAGCTGTTCCCACGCAAGCTACTAAACTATCAACTATTGCAATGACAACCCGCAATGTCACTATGACGTTTCTAATGTATCTCTTGACCTTACAACTTTAACTTTTACTACATATTACATGATCACCATCATCCATCATTCGGAGATCCCTAAAGATTTTTATAATAACATGTAAAGTGATAGCGATACCATCTCTGTGCGTGCGCATCATTATTCGATTTCACTTTCTTGGCAGCTAATGGCGGAATTTCCTATGTCTCCGTTGAGATAATAACCACCATGGGAACTCAGCACTACGTATAAATATTATAACGACAGGAAATACTTTGTGGACTCACAAGATACGGTTATCTCTAATTGTATTTGAATATGTATAAACGCTTCTGTGTTTCTGGTATCTTATTGCAACTTGATGTCCAAACTATTTTAATGTTTGTTTTACGCCACGCGAAATATGACAAAATCGGATATCGATATAATAAGGCTATCGTCGTCACGTAACGTCTACATGACATCCAGTTTGTAGTAAGCAATCGCGCGTAATTCCCTTACAAGTCTGCTTCAGTTAAGAAATCAAACGTCGGTATTGCGTTGATGCCACATTAATTAGCCCAACGACCTTCTTATAACGATCTAGAAAATAATTTGCGACAGTTTTCAAATTGAATCTTTTCATACAAGGCGATGTGTTACAATAATTACATTTTTCAATTGTGTGCTGCACAGATGGTCTGCCACATCCTTTGTTCTGTATTCACATATCTGCATCACCAAGGTCTAACTGTTTTGAGCGAGCAAACCATATATTTTCAACATAATTCCTGGGAATTTGCGCACAATGGGACAATTTCGACATTGCGTTCAGTCATTACCTTCTACCACAACTTCTTAATTAAGCTCGACACTGACATTTTGATGGCTGATAGATACGAGATGATTTCTCGATTGTTTAGCGACATGTGAACTTAGGTTTAGGAGAAGTCAGTATTGTTCTACGGTGGAAAGTTCGAGAACGGTGAGAGCATCCGAATTAGTGTTGACCGACATTTTGTGATCGTTACCGACTTTGTTAACAGTCTTACGATGTCATTAACTTCGGAGGTTCATTGTGTGAAAAAAGTGCGATAATGTTCAATTAAACCGAAACTTTTCACTTCTTTGTCTAGCTTTTTTTTTTTCTATCTAGGAGTCTTCAGAGCCAAAGTGAACTTGCAAACAGCTTCTTAGACATAAATGTTTGGAAGTTCATTTTGGTTAAAACTGTTGAAAGCATAGGTTGGCTTTAGCCATTCACTTATTTGGAACTTAACTTTCTCCATACTTGATTTCAGTGATGTAACTTTCAGGGAATTAAGATTTGAACTTTAAAATGATGTGATCGAGAATAAATTATTGTGTAACTGTGATTTTCTATCTCGGGGTATTTTTCCATGTTTCACCGGATTTCCCAACAATACAATAAACGTTCTAAGACCAATAAATATTAACGGCCGGAAATGTAACCGATAAGGAATTTTATCTACATATCTGAGTGCAGTATTATGTGTGATGTATTTATTTTATTACAAATACAGACTTCCACTTAGAAGAGACGACATGACTATTGCGATTGCAATTCATGACCATGTCTTATGAAAAATCGTTTGGAGATCGTTGATTTGTTAAAACGTCTTGGTTTTGGTGACAGAAGTTTATTTTTCCCGCGTGATGCCGAAATACGTAATGGTATTTTTTTTAAATTATGTATATTTGACCGACGACGTTCTAAGCTTACATTCAGCCTTGACTGATTCTGACTGATGAGCCGTTCATTTTAGTCGATTATTTTTTTAATGCTTCAGTTTATTACTGTAACATCAATTCCAGTCACGTATACGGGTTTAATTGTTTTTTCTGTATGTTTATTATCGGCTACCGGGAGCTGG
The DNA here is from genome assembly GCA_943136025.2 of Agrotis puta. NCBI lineage: Eukaryota > Metazoa > Arthropoda > Insecta > Lepidoptera > Noctuidae > Agrotis > Agrotis puta. The sequence continues at coordinate 1,090,926 of OW964170.2, forward strand.
TGCCCATATGTAGATTGTTTAGTTTATTACTAAATGGTATACCTACTTATAATGCTTTGTTATAATTTACATCTTCCATATGTCCAGAAAATCACTGTTCGCGGCTTATTGCATCATTTTGATAATAAATGTGTCAGTAAGATATTGTGCAAAGGATGAAGTCTATGCTCGTCTGGTATGTATCATCAGATTTCTTAGATTCTTTGATGTCTTTATGTAAATCGATGGATGAATCATAATATAATTAACATAATATTGTTTTAATTGAACATATGTGTTCCAAAACCTGGGGTTTTTTTAAACATAATTCGTAAACAACCTTGACCGACTTCCTAAAATTCATATACAAATTATGCTGTGTGTGATTGATTGTTTTGATTATGTATCGAAGTACCGTTTGCATCCGACATGCGTTTGCATTAAGCATAATGATCACTCTCTAACAGACATTTCCGATGGATCGACTTGGGAACCTCATTTAATTGTACAGGTGTTATGATTTTATACAGCTAGACAATAGACTTTGTGTTTAGTAATTATTATTTCCATGCAATGCACAAAGACAACCACGCCCTCTTTATTGTGCCTGCACTCACTATTGTTTTTTTTTTGTTGATGGAAAATGCATTTGTAACGGGAATAAAGTGTACCCTTTGTGACTTGTATTTGAAGGTGACAAGTAGGTATAGCCATCGGTATTGATTAGCATGCTGGATGTTGTGGTTTTCCTCTTGTTTTGACTAAATAAAATTAATTTTATATGAATAATGTATAATAGAATTGGTTGCGAGTAGGAAAGTTGTAATTATTTCCCAAAATACTAACCTATAAACAAAATAATTATTGTTTAATATATTTTGCAATACTCAAACCTTCCCACAATACGGTTATATTAATTATATCTATGTATTGTTTAATATTATATTTTGCGTAATCTCATAATTATTTTGATTCAACTTACGGAATAGAACAAACATCATAATGAACAATGGCAATTAATCAACCGCTATTTTGAACAGAAAAAAAAATATACTGCTTCGTATTTGGAACAGGACAATGCACACTTGCATTCAGCCACACATGTCAACGGTCCGTGGGAACGCATGCGCGCTGACATGTTGCCGCTAATCATCCAGTTATTAGACAACAACATAGACAATGTGAAGAAGTACCACTAGACAAAACAAAATTCTTTTAATGTAATAAAGATGATGACTACTGTAGACTGCTTAGGTATTCATTATACAGACACATGAGTTTAGAAAAGGATTGGTCTGAACTGATTGGACCGAAATCTTCACGTACTACATAGTTTTTAATCTGGTATTTTTCTGGCTTGGCCAAAATCTAGTTTGAACCAGACTTTGACAGATAATTTACATTCATGCATATTGCACTGGATGAAACTGTGAGTTACGATTTGACAATACCTTATAAAATAAAATAAAAAATATAAATGCTTTGTAATAGTTTAGTTTGATTATATTTTAGTCATTTACATATTCCTATAGATAATTTGTTTTATGTTATAGATTTATTAAGGAATACCTAGGTTTGGTTTTTTATATCCTCTTCTAAATCTCAATCCGGTTTGTTCTTCTTATAACATCAACCTTTCATAAATGTACTTAAGCACTTCGTTAAGGAGAACAGAGCAACAGTTTCAGTTTAGGACTTCTGAAGATTCCTTAGTCTGTACACTTATTAGACGAAGTACAAATGGATATGTTAGCATCTTGTCTTGGAGAGTTTAGCGCGATATTGATGGGCAGCCATATTTGTTTAATTGTGCGTGCGACTGGCCCAATTTGCGTAACCCGATCGGATGTTTAGTTTATTTTCTCGGTGTTTCTTTGAAGTTTTTTATTATTTTAATTTGGATAACCATCTATTTTACGTTATTGAAGATTCTTTCGACATTGTCCTCATTAGCCAGTGGAGGAGTAAGTACCTGTAGGGGTTGTACTATCGGTCACGGGACTTACGAATTACCGTGACCCCGGAACGTAAACTGCTATTGAAGGACACTGTGGATTTTAGTCAGTACGAGTCTGACAGTCCCTCCCGCTCTGTCCTGGGTGGGAGGACTTATTTGATGATTTTACCACGATAAAAAAGGTGGTGTACTATTTATAAAAATCTGCCTATGTGTGGCAGAGTACACATGTACTCTGCCACACATAGGCAGATTTTTAGATTGTGCGCGTATTTCAGGCGAGATACTACGCGTATCCCATAACTACGAGTACCAGACGTCTTTATAAAGTGATGGTTAGCAACAAAATGTTTATGCTGGCTACAGTATCCGACACTGTTTATATCAGTCTAATGCTTGCCTAAGCAATGTACTTACTTCAGTCGTCTCATCTCCCCTTACCATCATCGTTACAGCTGAAAAGATAAACAAGGTGTTAAATTAAATGTAAACTTAATTAATCTTATGGAAGGTATATTATATCATTATATTTTTCAAAGTACTCGTACTCGTTATGATTAGTCGAAAAGTGTCAAGTCTTTTAGATTTAGGTCTACATAAGACATCACTATGATGTCTAGATTTGTATAAGTAGTTCCCATCGACCTATCGGTTGAACTTATTTATTTTTGTCATTAAAATAACTCCGTTCCTTGATAATTTCATTCACTTTAACCAACGTTCACGCTGTCACTTTTTAATATAACAATCACATCACATAATTCGCTCCAGTATTATCACGTAGATATCCGGCGGGGATTGCGCAAGCACAGAGGTAGGTCACACGGCTGTCCGTCACTTCCTGTCATTACAGGCTTTCTACCGGCCGATGAAAATGGACAGCCAGACACCTAGGCTTTATAGTCTAAGCTAGAATGTAGGGCTAATAACTTGAGAATTTGCAGAAGAGGAAGCTGTTAAGAAAAATATGTTGCTTGGCCAATGTTAGCAAGAATGTAATAGAAAAAAAGCTAGTAATGTCACACCAAGGTAAAAGGCAGGTAAAATGTTAACAAGACAATAAAACGGTAAGGAATGTAGAAATATTACGAATCCTGTCATTCTAAACAAGTATGCCAAAGGCTCTTTTTTTATTTCGTGGTAAAATCATCAAATCCTCCCACCCAGGGCAGAGCGGGAGGGGACTATCAGACTCGTACTGACTAAAATCCACGGTGTCCTTCAATAGCCCTTTACGTACCGGGGTCACGGTAATTCGTTAGTCCCTCGACCCCGGCAGGCTTTGGCCCCCCTCTACAGGCCCCGTCACTATGCTGACACTCCTTGAGGCGCGCGTGGAACACAACGCGCCGTCGACCCGGGCATGGTCCATGGTAGGACAGCGAGCATAACTTTTCACGTGTTTGTGACTTAATCGGAAAATTTGACGTTAATTTGATGAAAAAAATTAGTTCCTTGTTCGTACATTAAAGGTGCTTTTTCATTTTCCATAAAATAAACCCCGTAAATATTTCAAGTACGCTGTATATAATATACGTAAATCATGTCCTAAGGCCTCAGATATCATTGAAGATGTTTGTATTCGAATTTGCTGAGAATGTAAAAACAAATGAATGCTACAGTTGAGTTGCCCATATCTATGCATGTTCAATCTTTGGCGACAGTCGTCCATACCAACAACCTTTTGGCGTGTTTTCAACCCGGATTTGACCTGGATATCACGACAGAAATCTGTGTTCAGGAAAATTTATATGTATTTAGAAAAAATTATAATGCATCATCAAATAAGTTATAAATAAGGTACTTTTAACATGAAACCTATTGAAGCAATAGATAGTTGGTAAATAAGACCGAGTGATAGGAACGTCATACGAGTATCTTGATTGACCTATCATGTCTAAATCTATTCATCCTTATATTTTTGCTATACATATTTTCTTGTACTTATCACTGTTTTCTTGCATTTACTGCCTAACCTATGCCTTTCAAGTCTTGTCATATTTTTGTAGTTCAACTCGTCATTATTCAATATTTACTATAGACCATTCTTGTCTATCATAAATATCACATTTGCAAAACAAACGCCTGTAGGGTGTAACAAAACTCCCACACACACACACATTCATACACACCCTACAGAAAGACGTATATGTGTACCTCAGTCATCATATTACATTAGCTCATTACATAAACAATACACAGTAGATCAGTTCTATACGGATCGTTAGCTTGTGATGAGATACAGTAACTTGATGCTGTGCGTAACTGCCGAGTAAGATGAGATCGCATCTCAAGTTATCTCTACCCGTGTAGTCGTGAGTTGAGAGCCTGTACTTTGTGGTCAAGTTACATGGAGGTGCTTAGTTAATCAGCTTCAGTAATTAGGAAAGATTTGAGTTAGAGGAGACTGTAAACCTTTACTTTGCTTCCTCCATAAAGAATAAATAATGTAGCTTTCTACTGAAGAAAGAATTTTCAAAATCAATTCTATACTTTCAGAAATTAATTTAACTTAACTTATTTATAATATTACATTCGTAACATATAATTCGAAGTGGACATGTTTTGTAGATTTTGTAGACTTTTTAATGTAATTTGGGACTGTGTTTGATTGAATGTAGGTACCAAATTCCCATGAAACCAACACATAATGACATTAATGACACGATCAGCAATGACGATGATGCAAAAGTGGATGGGATGCCGACAATCCAACCAATAGTACATTGTTATCCAAGGGGTGAAAGTTGGGCATGCGGGCGGCGAGTAATGGGCGACTCGCTGTCCGACCATGGACCATGCCCGGGTCGACGGCGCGTTGTGTTCCACGCGCGCCTCAAGGAGTGTCAGCATAGTGACGGGGCCTGTAGAGGGCCATAGCCTGCCGGGGTCGCGGGACTTTCCCATTACCGTGACCCCGGTACGTAAAGGGCTAGTGTAGGACACCGTGGATTTTAGTCAGTACAAGTCTGACAGTCCCTCCCGCCCTGCCCTGGGTGGGAGGACTCATTTGATGATTTTACCACGATAAAAAAAAAAGGGGTGAAAGTTACTTATTTACGCCTCGAGACGGGATTTGGCGCCCGTAACGGTTTGGCGCTAATAATTCGAGGGACTAAATCAGTAATTTACCCGAGGTAAACACTGTGCTTTTCTCATTACCAATACGAGGAAAGTAAAAATAATAACATAAATTATTAGCTCAAGAAAAAATGAGTGTTGATCGGATTGTCGTTTTCCCGCTTATTTTTAAATTTTTGTCTTATTCATTTAATTTATCATTATCATTAATCAAGTTTATAATTGCCGAAATCTATGATATACTATAGAAATAGTTTAGTTTTCGTTTAAATCGCGTTGTAATTTAGTGGCTGTATAAAAGTTTGAACATGGTTCAATATAAAATGTCAAAATAGAACATTTTTTTTTAAATTTGGCTGATGTCAGTTGAAAGCGATTCTCCCTAGGGCTGCAATGCATAACTTTCAACCCGCTTATCAGGCATGTAATGACCTACTTTCAGAGTATGAGTAATGTAAAAGCTTTTATCAATCATATTGAAAATCAGTCTAGAAATGTCTCTCTAGAAAGGGCTCTCTTTCAGCTCTATAAGCCCATGAATATAGCAAACCCTAGGATAAAATAAACCTGTAAGTCTTTAGGGTGCCGATATCTTTATCGGAGATAAAATATCTCTCTCTATCGTGGAGAATATAATTGTATTGTTATTGTTAGCAGTTATTGAACTCCATTGTGAGCTAATCTCTCAACGGATCTAGGAACATCACCGCATTTAGCAGTCAGCTTAGACATAAACACATCCTCGTAATAATCTAGATATGAACTAAAAATATCACAATGGTGGCTTGGGATGCGCGGGCGACGGTTACTACGTGACCTCTCTGTACAATGTTCCTAGGTTTCTGTGGATGTGCGCGCGCGCAGAATTAATCACTGCGACACGGATGCGGCAGGTGCTTGCACAGGTCAATATAAACCTGTCGTGTGTTTGTTTTGTGCTTTTACGTTCAGAAGATAATTGACTTTTGTTTGTTTTGTATGAATAAAGTTGTAAAGAATGTGGAGAACTTTTATCGTTCCCGTAAAAGATAGAGGTTCTATGGAATGTCCTTGTCATTAATTAAAACATAAGGCTTTAATCAATAAGAATAAGTTCAATTGTAGAGTCTGCATTACGAACTTAAGTTTTATATCAACTGCAATAAGTGATGATGTTTATCTAGCTAGAAAAAACTCACGTGTTTGAAATGTAAATCTTGTTTGTAACTTAGATTCCAGATCCACTACTGAAGAACCTAAATTCACGAGTACCAGTTTGTTTATCTTGTTGGTACTTGTTATCTATTGAAGGAGTACAGAATCTGGAATCTGGAAAGTTTTTAAAGTCCCTTTAGAAATGTTAAGCGAAAACGATTGATATAATAATGGTCTCGACTCCAAATTGATCCAATCCCATTAAAAATGCTGTCACAAGACTCCAGCTGAGTTTAATCGAGGCTGACTCACTCGCCGTCACGTAGCAACGTCACATGTGGTAGTACTACGGTCCTTGTACTAATGGATGCGCAAGAGTTCGCCATGATGTCATCCGCGAAGGGACGCTGACGCATGCGTTTATTTACAAGTTCTTGTTCAAAGTATTTACGTTATGATTGTCTCTGGGACGGCAAAGTATTTACATCAGGATGGCATAGATGGAATCACACGGATGTTGGGATGTTGGTACATGGGTGTTAGTTGGACTGCATATACTTTAGAATGAAACTGTTTAAATGAGTCAGTCCGTAGTCCGTACTAAAGGATACTCTTAACTATTTCGCACCTAGTTTAGTTTGGTCCCGTTTTGTGAATGAACATGGGTAGTACATTATGGTACAGTCATCCTGGAGTTGTCTAAACATTTCTGTTACATAGAAAATAACATTATATTATGCCTTCATTCTTTATTCGGTCGAAACTAATCAGACTGTGTTTTAGGTAAGTCTGACTAATTGATAATTGATTAAATGTTTGAAAGCTGTAAGATCTGTTCGCTCAGATTCGAACCCGAACTATGTTTACTTTGTGCAATGTATTAATTTACAATGCTTTCAAAACAATGAAGTGAGAAAACCATCATATCTAAGAATACAAAAATTCAAAAACACTTCTACGAGTACCAACTTGCTCTGAGTCCAAGACTTCAAGTGAAAGATTACATTTATATTGTATACATAGTTTAAATAAAATATTTATAAAAATGCAATTTAATTAACAACCACAGTGTTTCCAATAAATACCTATCCACAAATTAGGCCATGACCTGTCTCAATAAAGATTATATTTATTGTCTAACAATTACTTCTTAACAATGAATAGGTACCCACACTGCCTACGCAAGTACACACCTAACACGCGATTGTGACCAATTAGTAGTAGCAATCATTTAATTAAAGTGCAGTGACGGCCAATATATCGATAACCTGTGACTTGCCAGTGTGTTTATGTAATAGTTTATCGAGCTCTTGTAGTGCCGACGAGAATGTAACTAGGACTAGGGATGGGGCGTAATTATTTGTCGATAGATTAGTTTTTTGCTTGAATTCAGATCCCCGATTTTGGAATAATTATCCCTAAAAAACTAAAGAAACTTTTTTAGTCGATATCAGTCGCTTCACTATTAATCTCTCAATTTACTGCTATTGTGTTTATTTGGATCTCTTTTGCACATTGTTACATTCATTTTTAACTTGACATTTCACGTCTTATATTTCAATTCACACAGCTATTTATACAATAACAGTAACCAATATACTTATATAACTTTTAATCGTCATTGCCAAATGTAAACAACAGTACATAAGAGATTATCTAACAGCATTTCATGGCCAATAGCTACATGTCGGTCGAGTGCTTGTTTACTTATTTATGCATGGGCCATTGTGTAAACGGAGTTAGGGTTGTTTGTGATGGTCGATAGTTGTGCAACGTGACCCATCATGATGGATTTTCAGACGATATGTTATGACTATGAGCATGAAGGATTGAATTGAATATTGCATGTGCGAGGTTTTAGGCTAGTTATTTTGTTTTTTGCTTCAATTATGTTAGTTTTTTAGTCATCCTTGTTAGTGTTACCAGATTTTTATAGTGAATCAAATTAAAATATTGAAAGAAGTAATGTCGATGATGTGTCGATTACGTGTTTTTATATGTAACTCATAATTATTTACTAGTTTATTTGTCCCCCCTGTAGTTTGCATAACTACATCGATATCGATAGAACGCCCTTCGAAATTGCCACATCCCTCATCCCGGATACCGGACGAAGGGCAAGAGCCCTACATTTCCCCGGGACCAATAGGGCCAATTGATCCCAATATACGGCCGGAAGCTGATCATTGTACCCGGATATGCACTTGTAGCGTAGATCCGCGCGTGCGCACAAAACTACACTACTCTACCGTGAAATGTTAAGTGAGGCTATTATACTGTTTTTCTATACAAATATAGTTCCGTTTTGTTTCCTTTGTGAATGTATTAGGTGAATAGGTTTTATAAGCTTTGTGTGAATAATTTATTGCACTTTTATTGGTTACTTATTTTGCCATGATATTTATGGTAAACGGAAATTGTATTTTATTTTCGCATTAAAACTTACACCTTAGTCACGTGTCCGCGTTTACTGTCCAGTAAAATTAATGAACATTTCGTTGATAATAAATTATTTCATCCTACTAATTACCCTTTTTGTTTAAATAAATTACATTTTCATTTTTCTGGGGTACTAAATGGGGTCGCAGCACTGTCTAAACAGCTATCGTGACTCTGGAACGTAAAGGCCAATTCAAGGGCCATGGTGGATTTTAGTCAGTACGAGTCCGACAGTCCCCTCCACTCCACCCAGGCCAGAAGGACTCATTTGATGATATTACCACGGATACTTAAAAAAATAAATAGTACACCCTGCCGGGGTCTGTATTTACTGACAGCTATAAACTTGGGGTCTTCAAGACAACAGTGAATAGGTTGCTCCACTGCCGCACTTCTTCGCTTACCATCAGGCGCGATAGTGGTCAAACGCGAACCTACAGTAAAATTAAAAAAAAATGTATAAAATTACGATGCGGTACTAAAGCTTTTTTTTACGTGGTAAAATCATCTTATGAGTCCTTCCACCCAGGGCAGAGCGGGAGGGACTATCAGACTCGTACTGACTAAAATCCACGGTGTCCTTCAATAGCCCTTTACGTTTCGGGGTCACGGTAATTCGTACTGTCCCGCGAGCGCGGTACTAAAGCTGGATTAAAAGTGTAATTGATCCTTATCCAGTACCTTTTATAGGTCGGCTAAGCTTACAGTTATAACGAAGAACTGTTACCAACAACGTGCGCATGCAACGCAGTACCACGGGCCGGCCACGGGGCCACGTGCAAGCGCCGGTTATTAAATCATTCAGTGCTAGTTACTACAAACCGCATCGGTGACTCATGCCAACGCATAATATTGACACATTTTTAACCGACTTCAAAAAGCAAGAGGTTCTCGGTTGGTCGGTATTTTTCTTTTTTGTGCATGTACTGGCTCTGATAACTCCAATTTCGGGTCCGATTTCTGTGATTCTTTTTTTGTTCGAAGTCTGCCATGTGATCCCATAAAAATGTTAATTTATGACATTCTAGAATTAAAATGTTATTTTATACTTGTAGTTGTTCTGCTACAAAGTGTAAAATAACTTACTTTCCGATGTCGGTGGCAAAACAGTCAATGAAATAAAAGACAAAGCTACTGACTTCCGAAAGAAAAGGTTGTTTATGAAGTCGGTTCTTTTAAGAAGTCGGTTAAAATAAAATATAAATAAATATTCCACAACTATCACACAACGCCATCTAGTCGCAAGCTAAGCAGAGCTTGTGTTATGGGTACTAGACAACTGATAAAAATACTTATATATTTCTAAATACATACATATTATAGATAAATTACACCCATACACTGAACAAATGATCGTGCTCATCACACAAACATTTGTCCTGGGTGGGAATCGAACCCACGACCTCCGGCATAGCAGTCAGGGTCACTAACCACTAGACCAACAGGCCATTTCTATAGCTACTCGATAACATCACAGCGATGATATTGCAGCATTGACACGCAACTGTGCATCATGCACGGAACGTCCTTGCAACTGAAAATATTCAGCCAATCCAAAGTTCGTTCAGTGCGTTTTTCAATGTTTGATGACATACATCGACATAACTGTATTTGGTGACGATATGGAATTCATAATAAAACATAATCCGTGTGTTTCGTGACTCGGTACATTATTTATTATTACTCTGTAGAAAATACTAACTTATTTGTACTTTACTGGATAGGTAGTAGAAATATTTGGGCACCAATGATATTATAAATTTGTTGAGCACTATCATGTCTCTCTTCTTGTTGTCTAGGTTTTATTTGTCAAAAGAAAGTGGTCAGAAATACGAGTATTTCTAGTATTTCTCAACCGAGAGTTCTTATTATCGGTTTCTAAATGGATTTTACCTTGAACTTGAATCTCTTGTTTACTTGTCGCTGAAGGTCTTAATTATACGTATATTCACCTTTATTCATTTTTTTCTGTTTTCATTTTTAAATATTTTTACAAAAAAGAAATTACAAAAAGAAAAAACATTTAAAAATATAAAAAATAGTGGTCCACCAGCATCGCTAACAGGGTCCAAGGTGCCGGTGGTTAGGGCTCTAGAGAGAGGAACCTCCTCACAATGCGCGCCGTGTCCAAAAGAACTGCTTTCTGCATCAAACCCTTGAGCCAGCTGCACAATGAGAGCGTAAATAATAATAATACGTATATTTTTATTAGTAATTCCCAAGAACAAATCTAATTTAGTATTTATCTAGTCAAAAGGGGTTTTCTTAGAAAATGTTAACAAAACAAGCCTATGACGTCTACAGAACTGTAAAATCTTGGAATATCCAGTCCAGGAAGTGTAAATCGAGAACAATTCGTAGTATTAAGGTGTAAAGGAATTGTGGCGTTACTAATTACCTACATAGGCTTTTAATATAGCGACGTAATAAATGACATCATAAAATTTGTAAGTTACGAAGATTATGATCATAAAATTAGTTAATTATACGCATAAACCCAATATGGCAAGCTTATTTATTTTATAACTAGTAATTTCGCACGGTACCTTATAAAGTAAAGGTGTCTTTAACTATAATTATTAATCGCTTCGATTAATAATTATTAATTTATTAGTGTAGAATTAACTGTGAGTGAAAACAGTAAAACGGGATTTTTATTTGTTTTAATGCTGTTTACAGGCACCTCGATAGTTCAGTCACGCTATCGGATCGCTCTCGCTTTTCTATGTGACTGGATTCAAACAATTCCATCAATTACAAATAAAAACGTCACGCTTCGTATTCGCCACGCCTGTCTGTTTGACAAAGGCTTTATAGATTAGTTATAACCAAATGATTAACATCAAACTTGACAAGCGACTAATAAAAACTTCAGACACTTTGATTCCGTTCCGTATTACGCAACTGCATGCGTACTGCCATTGTTTCAAGATATAACAGGGAAATGTTATCCAGTTCTCTTCCTACCTTCTTTAGTCTGCGACGTAATATCTGTCGCAGTAACTCCAGTCGTGCAATAATTAATCGTAATGCTGGCCTTGTGGCTGTCCGTCCGTGTGTGTATCCGTGTCGATACAGTAACTTACTTATAGGTTGCATTAGAATTGAATTGCGGGTGTAATAAGCGTACGGTTCTAAATTGGGATTTATATATGAACTGTAATGGCTAGGTAATTGGAGGCATTGTTATAAGAAACCACAGTGTTTCTTTCTTCATCAGTATATTGCTGGCTGAATATAAGTTACAAAATATTACCTGTTTTATGCTTGTAATAATCTGGAGTTGTTTTTAACATTCTCTACAGTTACTGATATAAAAATAACATTAATAGCAAATCGATCTACTTTTCACACAAAATACAACTGTCTTTTCTATACCATAATAGCCATACTTCTAAAAATTCTTAGCAGAATATCAACAGTGATCAGTAAGGTCAATCAGTATCCCAACATCCCTTTTTTTTATCGTGGTAAAATCATCAAATGAGTCCTCCCACCCAGGGCAGGAAGGGAGGGACTGTCAGACTTGTACTGACTAAAATCCACGGTGTCCTTCAATAGCCCTTTACGTACTAGGGTCACGGTAATCCCTTGGTCCCGCGACCCCAGATCCCAACATCCCTAGAGAACTTTTTAAAATTTCAAATAAATTACTAATAACAACAGTTATTTGCACAAATATGGTGCAAATATTGTGGCGCCTACCGCATAAACGGCGCCGGCGCAGATTTATGAGTGAGTTAATCAGCAAGCAGTTAATTATGGATAACTCTATGTCGTTATCATTGGCGTCAATATTATTGCTACTCGTGTTCCTTTGTTGTACGTGAATCAACGCATGCGTATGCATTTTTAAAAGGTCTTGGTATATTTAAGTCCGTTGTCAAGACGCCAGCATATCAACCTACTCAAATCCGACAAAATTATTTAATGGGTTTTCTACTTTATCGTGTATAACGTCCAGTTAGTCAGCTAGTTATTAAAAAAAATGCCTCAAACAGAATAAAAATTTCATTGTAAGTACATAATGTAACATACTTATTTAATCCCAAACATGGAGACTCAACCCATCCATAAAAGAAACCATCTGAAATGTCTTCACTCTCCACTCATGAAGCAATTAAAGTACTTTTGGGCTGCAGATCTCGAGATAGCCACATGAAACTTTAAGTACTGCTAAATTGTCCTGGCAAGTGACGTCACGATTTGTCTCTATTAAGCTAATCGACGTATAAGGAAGTCAGTGCCTGACTCATGTAGACTTTGTTCGTTCGTTCTGTACGGTCACTGACTGGACTAAGGTCTTTTGTAGTAAAAATGGTGTTTTACATACTATTTTGTTTATTTAGTATTATATCTTTAAAGCTTTTGTCTTAGCGATGTTGAAACGATCGTAGCATTGTCATCTAACCATTATCCTATCTTTTTTACTATTGGAGGCTCCCTGTACCGAAAGGCAAAAACCCGCTTCTTTAAATTTGATCGTGCTAACTGGAGTGATTATCGTTCTCATCTTAATAAAAACATCTCACTTGATTCTAAGACATTTCAATCTAAAAAAGAGATAGACACTGCCATTGATCATTTACAGCAGACCATCATTGATGCAAGAGATTCCTCCATACCTTCCACCACATCTGTGTTTTGCGATACACCTACCAAACTTCCTCGATATATTTCTAATTTAATCCGTTACAAAAACCACTTGCGTCGTGGTGAACAGAATCTGCCCAATGGTTACTTTAGAAGGCTCAACCGTAGAAATATAAACTTACTACAAACACATATTAACGCGCATATCCGGAACTTTTTTGACAACATTTGGAATACTAAACTGGCGAAAGTTGATAATCCTAGTCAAGATATTTGGCGTGTGACTAAATCTCTCAAGCCTAGATCAGTTAATATTCCACCCCTTAAACTCTCAGATGGGTCCCTGACAGCTGGCACGGCAGACCAATGCAACGCTTTAGCAAAGGCTTTTGGTGACAATATGAACCTCACCACAAAGTGGGTTTGGGACTCTGAATTACAGGACAAGGTATCGTACTCAATGTCGGTTATCAATAGGTATAATATTTCTTCAGACTTTATAAAACTAGTTAGGCCATTTGAGATCCGTAAAGCCCTGACCCAGCTTAAAACCCGTAAATCTGTAAGTCATGACGGGATCCATAACTTACTCTTAAAAAACTTGCCGCAAAAAGCGATAGTTTATGTAACAAAAATTTTCAATGGTTGTTTTAGTTTAGGGTATTTTCCAAACATTTGGAAAAAAGCTAAAATAATACCGCTTAAAAAACCTGGCAAAGACCACACGCTACCCCTAAATTATCGCCCTATAAGTCTGCTACCTTCTCTTGGTAAACTTTTCGAATCCCTAGTTTATAATAGAATTTTGCGTGCCACTGGGCATTCTCTGATCAACGAGCAGTTTGGGTTTCGTGCCACCCACTCAACTACTCAACAACTGGCCAGAGTTTGCGAACACATTTCTCATCATTTAAACCTAAAACAGTCCACCGGCATGTTTCTGCTGGATATCGAAAAGGCCTTTGATACAGTGTGGCATGAAGGTCTTGGTATCTTCTGCGACTTGTCCAAGGCCTTCGATTGCGTGCAGCATGAGACGCTTGTCAGGAAACTATACCATTATGGTATGAGGGACAAGGCTCTCGACCTTCTGACTTCTTATTTAAATAGTAGAACTCAGAGGGTTGATGTTAATGGCAAGAGATCTTCAGGGTCTGCGGTCAGTATGGGCGTTCCACAGGGCTCAATTCTAGGTCCATTCTTGTTTTTAATATATATAAATGACTTACCATATCATGTAAAGGACAATCACAGGATTGTATTGTTCGCGGATGACACATCTCTCATTTTTAAAATTAAACGACAGTTAGTAAATTATGACGAAGTGAACAATGCATTATCTGAGGTTGTCCATTGGTTTAATGTAAACAATCTACTCCTGAATGGAAAAAAGACCAAGTTAATTAAATTCTCAACTCCAAATGTGAGGCAACTAAGTACAAATGTTCAACTTAATGGAGCGGAATTGGAACCTGTTGAATCAACAGTTTTTCTTGGAATAACTGTTGATTCAAAATTACAATGGGGCCCACATATTGAAACATTGTCAAAAAGACTTAGTTCGGCCGCCTATGCTGTAAAGAAAATACGACAAGTAACTGATGTTGATACGGCCAGAATTGTTTATTTCAGCTACTTTCATAGTGTCATGTCGTATGGGATTCTTCTATGGGGAGCCTGTGCGGACATCAATGCTATCTTTGTTTTACAGAAAAGGGCTGTTCGGGCCATTTACAATCTAGGTCCTAGGGATTCCCTCCGAGAAAAATTCAAAGAGATTAACATTCTGACCGTAGCCTCTCAATACATTTTTGAAAATTTATTGTATGTTCAGAAAAATATATCAAATTTTAAGAAAATGACCGATGTTCATAGCTTGAATACTAGGAATAAGCACAACCTCGCTGTACATCGCACTCGCCTCCACAGAGTAGGCAACTCATTCATGGGTCAATGTATACGCTTTTACAATAAACTTCCCATTGACATTAGAAATTTATCAATTAATCGATTTAAAATTTGCATTAAAACCAAACTATGTAAGAAAGGGTACTATAAAATAATTGATTATTTGGATGACAAAAAAGCTTGGGATTGAATTGCTCGCTCTCGCTCGTAATTATTATACAATACTGACATTATAATTATTATCCTTTTCAAACTTATTTGTTTACTTCCTTTTTGTTTTACAAATTTTGACATGTAAACTTGACATTGTTATTTATTATTATTTTATTTAGTATTTTCAAATTATTATTTAATTTATTGTTAAACATGAAACATATTATACATGCTCTAAAACAGACTTAGATCCCTGAGTTTGTTTCGCCATTTCTTCTCAGGGTAGTCAGATATGAAATGTCGACCCCATCTAGTCTTAGTTTAAAATGTGATGTATGACGTGTAAAAGTGATATCTTCATCCTATTTACAGAATAAATCATTTCATTTCATTTCATTTCATTTCATTTCATTTCATTTCATTTCGGTCTGCTGCATAAGTTACTCACTCTGAAGGTACCTATGCCCCTTATTAAATTTATACAATCCTACCTTGCGGATCGGCAATTCCAGGTATACATAGAAAACACCACTTCCTTACCACAAAATATCCCAGCAGGGGTTCCACAGGGCTCCATTGTAGGTCCCTATTTATTCCTCCTGTTCATAAACGACATTCCTATACAACCTCGAACCAAGTTAGCCTGCTTTGCTGACGATACTGCATCTTATACCTCTTCAGATGATACCGACTTGATCATAGGTCGCCTTCAGTATTCCATGGATTTGCTTTTTAACTATTTCAAGAAGTGGAAACTTAAAATAAATGAAGAAAAAACCGAAGCAATCTTTTTCTGCCGTGGCAGGAAACCCCCTGCAAAAACTTTGAAAATAGCAGGCCATTCAGTACCTTGGAAAACTTCTGTGCGTTATCTTGGGATTATAATGGATACCCGCCTAAATTGGTCCAAACATATTGTACACTTACGTTTGAAAGGTGCCAAAGCCCTTGGTGCTCTAAGCCCTATCATGAACCGTAAAAGCAAATTAAGTAGCAGTACTAAACTGAGGATTTATACTACACTTGTCCGCCCATGTATTACGTACGCCTGTCCTGTTTGGAGTAGCACATGTCTTTCAAACCATAACCTGCTCCAAGTCATACAAAATAAAGCCGTTAAAATATCCTATAACACAAAGTTCAAAACGAATATTAAATTATTGCATAAATCCATTAAGCTTCCCCTGCTATTTAATCATGTAATTAAAATTTCATCAAAATTTTATAATAAAAACTTAATGACTACTACAAATCCCCTAATTACAAATTTGTGTTCAACAACTACAGATACGTTACCTTATATCGACAGATACGGCACTTACCGCCTGCCGCATCACTATATTTTGTTCCCACCAAACGAGGTGCGCCCGACCAGCGCCTTGACCTCTGTGGAGCCCGCTGGGGTCCCCGCTCCGGCCGATTTACAGCGGAGCGCGGGCGGCAGCGAGGCTCTGTCCGCTGGTCATTAACTGGTCGTGCGCACCGAGTGATCATAGTTCTTTGTTATTATACTTTTTGACATACCTACATGCAAGCAGTAAAATTATTAGTTCTAAATAATTTACATTATTCCATATGTTCCTAAAATTGTTGTGTTATGTTTATGTTATAACCAGTGTTAATCTATATTTAATAAGCTTTCAAAGGCGATTTGCTAGCCTAATAAAGTGCCGTAATGTTTAGTGTGTTAATGTATCTTAGGGTAAGTGCATTTTTGTTGATTGTTTTTATGCCTAATAAAGTTTATCGAAAATGAAAAAATGAAAATTTGTCAAACAGACTGGCATAGTGAATGCGAAGCGTGACGTTTTTATTTGTAATGTATGGAATTGTTTGAATTTAGTCACATAGAAAAGCGAAAGCTATCCGATAGCGTGACAGAACTATCGGACTGACGTCTCGCTTCGGTTCGGTATCGCCTCGGACTCGCTTCGCTTTCGCCTGTCTGTTTGTTTGACAAAGACATAACCGATTCTTTAAGTTGACTAAGCAAGAAGAATGCCCCCTTACAAGACTATCGGGTTGATTAATTTTTGATTATTATTCAAAGAAGCAGTACTTCTTGAATTTTGTATATTACAATAATCACTGCAACTTTTCTGCTGGCTTTAAAGCGAGTAATTGATTGCTGCGCGTGTCGCTGGTTCGATTCCCGTACGGAACAATAAATTGTATTTACATTGTAGGTAGTTGTAAACCACGACACATTTTTGTTTGTATTCGACATAGGATAAATTAGTATCTTAAGTACAATATTATGCCAATCGTGTACATATAATTCGACATTGAATGCCAATCACACAAACACATTACGTCAAACTGGAATTTACTATCTCCATTACGACGTATCGATTGACATTTCGATACATTAATCAACACTCCGCGGTGAGCGCGCATTGCGCACGAGTTTCCGAGCAGTGGCGAGTGGCGACCTCTAAACGTCAGAAGTTCTCGGAACTATAGGTACTGTCGCAAGCGTTCACCTCTACTCTAGAGGATTTTGAGCGCATGATAATAAGCTTTTCCACGAATATTGAGTATTAACTTTAAATGTCGATATTGCTATGTATAGAAATGATGTTCCAGGAAAAGATTGAGAGGTATTTGTGGTCCAATAAGTAAAATACCTATGAGCCTACAATTGGGGACAGTTAATCGCGCTGTGATGTCCGGGTTGATTACTCCAGTGAATGTAGATTAACCGTAACCATAAAAGTCAAGAATTTCAAATGTAATTACTTCTCAAATCGTCTAATAAAGATTTGAAATGGCAATTCTAGTAACAGACTGTGCAACAAAAGATCAGCTAGCATCTTTGAATGCTAGACTGTCCTTTTCTCTTATAAAGATGAAACCGGTGTCTCAAAAGGGGGAACATTCTATGGGATTTATGAAGCAATTTTCTTTGAATCTTAAAACATTGCTTATGTTATAGGTAATCATAATATGTCTGATTGAGCTGCTAGCCACTTGATTACTGAGCTAGTGACGATGACGGCTAATTGACGAGATGAACATGTTACTGTAATAGGCTCTTGTAATTACTGTAATGATGCTGTTTCTCTTACGCATCAATCGTCAGAATGTTCGTTATGGTCGAATGATTTGTACCGGGAATAATCTCTTCTTTTTTAATGTTCTGTGGTAAAAAGAAAAATAAATAAATAATCTAGTCGAATTTACAGATTATTAGTTAAAACAGTCTGTAATATTTCAAAAATAAGTTAGGTACTTCGAATAAAACTAGGTTATTTATAACAAAAGATACTACTTTGTATTATTTGTCCAGTTAATTGTTTTCTCTCATTGTTTAGAACAAATTATGTGCTTTTATCAATCAATCAATCAGTCAATCAATCAAAAGTTTACTGGTGAGTAAATAAATATATTTATGCTTTATTTGTACAAATTAGTAAAAATATATAGAACTTTTAAATGAATATTTGAGCATAAATAGGCAATTAAAATCATTGCAGCGTGACATTTTTCTAATTTGTGTGCCCAGAAATTTATTCTTACATAATCATGTCAGAAGTAAAATATTTCATTCAACTGAATTTTAACGCGTTTCATCTCTTTTGACACTGCAGAAATTAATTTGACAAGAGGTTGTGAAACGACTGCAACCGTTAGAGGTTCTAAAGAAAAAATATCTTTTTGGGCGTGGACAACACGCACGTTTAAATCTTTGGTTTTAGCGCATAAATCAAACTCGCCCTTACTGCAGTCGCATACGCTACGTCTAAACCGGTTCTGTCTCCGAAGGCTGGAAGCCTAAGTTCACTGCGGCATAATTGGATGCTGCACTTAATTAAAATCTAACGTGTACACAATAAGATACAAGTTTTTATACCTACTATACTTACGGTACACACGAGGTTAAGATTCCTAACCCATATGGAAGAGAAAAAAGATTGTATGCAAAGTTAATTGAAGGAAGCGAATGAATGAGTGGAAGACCGGACTAAATAAGGACCACATGTTAAACTAATTACGTCTATTTAAATTATCATTAAACAACTCAAGCATCAACCACATCCGTGATTTCTTAATCACAGAAATAGCGGTATAAATCTTAGATAAATAAATCTAGTTGACATTTCGTTAGCAGAACTGATACAAGATTATTATTCATCAGTAATATCTCAGTATTTCGGTCACCGTCATGGTCTGGCTGTTGTGAGGAATGTCGCCGGAGATCTGTCTAGGGCTCGCAGGAGACGCGATCAACCGTGCGACACACACGACTTGTATTGAGGGCAAACCTGATTGGAATACAAGGACCAGTACTAAGTACTAAGGGCTTGTCTTGACATCTCTTAAGTACTTATTTTTACAGTGGAAATTAATAATCTATCTCAGTTACTATCTTCGGTTGAATCTTTGTCTGTAACCAATCAACGACCGAATTTGTCTATCCGAGTCTTTAAGATGTCCAATCCAAAAAGAATGGGATTTGGATTGAGATAAAAACAAAAGAAATGGTTGTGTAATTCAATGTAAAGTTTATGGTATTGCAGTATTGAGGATAACCTTGATTATACGATATAAGGATAATGCGATGTAAAACCTTGCTTAATATTCAATATTAACTGCGCGGAAAGACCAAAGATCCTGGTTGGGAAAACCATTTAAAACACACAGACAGAAATTGATTTCACACATTTAAAGCCCACCCTTTAACATTAAACCACACCACATTAAACACAATAAAAAATAGCACTTGTATTTGCCAATTACAGTAGGTACACCAATTTACACATAAACAATATGGGTAGTGTTAAAAAATAAGTTATAACAGCAACCTTACAAAGGACCGAAAAGTTATTAAACATCCCATAAGACCTCGGTTACGCACGTAGGCGCACCGTGGGCGCAAGGCTTGTATCTCGTTATGTGTTCAACATATTCACATCACGGTAATTGAATAAAGTAAATTGGAAAGGAGTGTTTACTTTGTCGTCTTTCTGATAATATCAACGAGGTTGTAGCAGAACGGGAGGACCATTTTTTTCCCGTCACCATTTGGTTGACGGGAAAAAAATGGTTCTTCGAGACAGAATGTTGAAATTTTTAGAAATAGACGTAACAATTCAAACATTCTGCCACGGGGATAAAATCGGGATAAAAAATATCCCATGTGTTAATCTAGGTTATAATTTTATAAACTTATTTGTGTATTAAAATTCATCCAAATTCGTTCAGTAGTTGTTGCGTGAGAGTGACAAACATCCATACATCCATCTTCAGAAAAGTCCACATTTATAATACTGGTTGTTGTCAACCGCTATACATCGAAAATCGTGATTATAATATTAAGTATTAGTAAGATAAGAAGCAAGGTGCAGACTGTAGGATCATATTTATCCTAACACCATACAGTAAATCCAAAAATAAATATTCATTTATAACCAGACGTTTCTTATTACCTCTTTGGTTCTTTGTCTTATTCTCAAAACGAATCTTTTGAAGTTAGAGATCATTGTTTTCTTTCTCTTTTTAAGCACTTTGTCTTCATGGCCAAGGGCGTCTTTTTATTGCGTTTGTTCCTAAATAAACTAATGGATTTACTCTTCCCACAACCATATACCACCTATCTTTCACAATCGACGCAGAATAATAGTAAATAGAGGCTTGTTCCAAATGATCTGCCGGGATTGCGGGAATGTCTCAATAGGTTACCGCGGCCCTGTAGCGCAAGCAGTGACAGTCCCATCCGCTCGACGTTGATTTGGAGGACTTTTTTTGATGATTTTCTACCACAAAAAAGTCCTAGGAAAGGAAGCCCCCTTGCTTCTCTCTGAAGCTGACTGTACGTGATCACGTACATTGATACAGCGTTGGTTTTTTTTTTGCCCAAGAGTAAATATCCATTTGTTTTTCATGAATGGATATAAAATTCTTACTAATAAGCTCAAAGTCAAATCTTTTCAACATAAATAGGTGTGGTCACTCCTTATACAGAGTTATACAATGCAATGTTGCATAGTTTTCAGTAATTTATTGACTGTGTCCGGAAGTGCGGCACATTATACCGCATCCATCACGCTATATCCGCGGTGGGGTGAATAGTATTGTATGTTAATGCAGCACAAGTTATTATGATGGCCGACTGGAGATTTTTACGCTCCGTAGTTTTATATAGGGATACGATTTATGTAATGATTTTATCTCTCTGTTTGGTTTGTTACCTGGTACTTTATGAGGTTTTTTAATATACTTATAGTATGTAAATGGAGTTTCACTTTTCACATTAATGCAATAAGCTGAATCCAACAACCATGTGGTTGGCAGATTCTGTATTTTATGTGGTTTTCTCTAATTTTATTATTTCCAGCATAGTTTGCTGTAAAAATAACAAATGTTAATCGTGTCTAAGATTTTTAATTTGATAAAATGAAAAATCTGGCCTAACGGCTAGACGGTGTCCTACTTACAGGTAGATAGGATAATGTTTTCAGCTAACTTACAATATCAAACAATAATTTTATTAACCCATACAGGAATGTAACACAATCTCAAAACGTTTAACATGAAACTTTAAATGGCGATGATTCTGCTGATACCGATCACATATGTTTTGCATGAGCATGGTTAGTGGCTAAAATCGCTACGGCTCGTTAAGATGCGTATGCGCAGCGACGCGGCCGCACCCTGCCGCGCATCTCACGCATAAGGAGACCACGCGAAATGAGACATTGTTGTCTCTGTTGTGGGTGCAGTTGATTCGGAGTTTTAATTAAAGTATTTTTTTAATGTGTCTGATAGGACATTGTTGTGCTTTTATCTTTGGAAATTTAGAATATGTTATGTTTTAAGTATTACGTTTTGTGGTTTTTCGTTATTAATTGAAAGATGTTTTTCTTGTTATTTCTGCGGCAGGGACATTGAGGGTTATTTTAGGGCAGGAGGGATTGTCAGACTTGTACTTACTAAAATCCACGGTGTCCTTCACTAGCCCTTTACGTATCGGGGTCACGGTAATCCCTTGATTCCGCGACCGCATATTCATGGCTTAACTTACAGAATGGTTGTGTTTGAAAGCTATATTCTTTAAATGAAATAATGATATCCCCCTATTTTTACATGGCACTTATAACTGACTAACTATTGGTGTTCTAAATATTACTGCTCAAATCTTCAGAAAATACGAAAAAGGTGTTATGTACTGATGTTTTATAAAGCTTTTCATAAATCATAATTTTTTTAAGCGAAGACGATGAAAGATTCAAGAAAACGGACAACCTCTCTCAAAATCTTCACAAATTACATCATAATAATTACTCATCTCCTTCATTCATACAAAGTAGTGTCCATTATTAAATGCCGCGATAAATCATTAACAGGGTGCTGCAATAATTATAGATTCCGAGAAAGGTCGTGAGGGCAGGTCGGTAGGCGGTGGTCGTGACACCAAGCGGAGCATGCGGCCGCTTTGAATACACGCTGTATATTGTGCTAGGGTTGGTAAGAATGAGATTAGAAATATTTTTTGTAGTAGGAAGTAGATTTAAAGAAATATTATTTTATTTAAAAAAAAACGTTGCCCCACACTAGTTGCTTTCACCAATGCAGGATATTAAAAAAAAGTAGTGTGAGGAACTTAACTTTCATAGGATGTGTATCATTTTGAGAAAGTTATTGCGGTGTGACAGATTGGACAGTAAAAAGGTGAAATATATAAAGTAACTAGCCTGCCTGCACCTTCTCTAGGGTCCCATCTATCACAGTACCAAAATTCATCTAAATCGGCGCAACTGTTTTACGTGAAAGCGTATCGTTAAGCTATTTTGAAGGTAAAAAAATGAAAGTTCGAGTCCCAGAAAACAAAAGGTTTAAATATACCCACTTTCACATTTAAAATATTGTGAGGATTAAATATTTTGGACTCTATCTGCAAAAAAGAACAGAAGCTCTAAAGTTAAATACAGTTTAGAGATCGATAAATGAATGTTGCCTATTGCCAATTTTTGGCATTTAAACGTACCAGTTTTTTCGCTGTAATAATTTTTGGATGTAGCATCCGGCAACTACGAGTACTTTATGTTTCCTGCATCTTTAACAAATGGACGTGTAATTAAATGCAATATATTATTTGTTAAAAAGCTTTTAATTGCGACGTCGCTGTTGCATTCCTGTGAACGAACGGTATCTTCAGTCTTTGGCAACTTTCCGATTAGCTGATAAAAACTGTATAACGTTTTGTCTGACGGAAACCAATATCCGAATCGTGCGATAATTCATGTTTTAATAAAGAACTGTTTCCTGCAATCGTGTCGAAGCTTTAAGTTAACAGTAGTAGACTTGTTCTGAAATCTACTTTCAATACAATTTGGTGCAACATATCCGGGTCCGCTAGGATTTCCTCCTCCCCTCCTTCATCCTTCTCAGAACCTGGATAAAAGTATTTGGCTCAGAGGTTAAAGCTCAAATTGTTTTGATTTAAGCAGTTTCCTGGTTGCGACTTAAAAAACAAGAAAATATATCCAGAATTCAAAATTGGGGAGGAGGGCTTCTCTATTGATATAAAGGATACCTATCGGTTCAAGCTGAACCTGAACCAACGTCATTTGTTAGTTTCCTTTTGATATTTTTGTGAAGCAGATGTGATTGAAGGAGTGCGCCAACCCTAGGGATCTTCAAACAACAATGTCCGCCTTTGAGCTATAAGACGATTCTCATATTACTGCACCTCATAACGATCCGTGTATCGTGCATCGTAGCGTCATGTTGCATGCATGCGTGCGCGCAGTCAATCGATGCCGACCTTCCGTGGCTCCATATTTGTTTTATATTTACCAAACATACCATTTTTGAATTCTTTTGCCAATTAACGTTTAAATATTGATTTTTGGTAGCCTTTGAGAAAGAATTGTTTGTTTGGCAAACAGAAGTGTTATTTTTGTATGGAATATTGTTTTTTTTTTGTAATTCTTAAATAGGTACGAGTATATCTGCAGTATTGAACAGCAAACTTTTTTACTTGAATGTCAAAGCTGCGGACAGACTTATATAGAAACTTGTCTGGAATTTAAATCGAAAAAAGACAACTGCATTGCATTCGCAATCTTCATAGCTTCTGTAGATATATACGATTGTGTAATACTTATATGTCTGTATTTGTAGACTTATCTCGAAAACGTATTGGTTAATTCTGATACGGTTTTTAAAGTCGTTAAGCATTTTGAGGAAGGTCATGGTCTCGATATCCTTTGGAACAAACGAAGCCGAAACGAAAATTAAAATGTGGCATACCTACATAACAATATTACATTATTATGATTAAAGAGTCCGTTTGTCTTTCCTTGCGATAAATTCAATGTCATACACAGTGGGGAATTGTTTAATTCTCAGAACTTGACAAAACTTATTGTTTGTTGTAAAGTCTGGTAATTAGATTATCTAAATACTACATTGTATTACAAAAACCGAATGGCACTTAAGAATATAAGTAATTCATAAATTATGTTACATGAAAAATATATATTAATAAATTGGTTACTAATGAAGTCAATGTAATAGATACCTGTGATAGATAGATTAAATGTACCTATTTGTTCTAAATGACCTTTAGTGTTAAATATGACTAAGCTCAATGCTTATTTTTTGCTGTTTGACTGACATTGAGCGTCGAAAGGTTTTAACGAGTCATAAGCACAAGTAATTATTTCGAACCAGACGCCCTAGTATGACTTTTAAGAGAAAACTTTGACGTTAGTTTGATGGAAAAGGCGTTTACTTTTTATACAATAAACGCCGTAAATACTTACAAGGGTAATTCAAGTACGCTGTAAGTAAAATATGTACGAAAATCTTGTGCTAAGGCTCGGTATTCATAAATATTTGACTTTTGCTCCCAAAATTTTAGGTGAAAACACTTACTTCTACTCTACTGTTGTCCTTGTTCATAGAAACTGTTAAATTCACAATCCAGTCGTACAAAGCAGGCTGGTGAGTTTATCAATCGCTAATTGTTCTTACAGCCCAATCGTACTCGCGAGATGGGACCGGTCACGAACCGGACCGGCTTTAGTGGTGTCACAAAAATCGGGATTAAAACCGAAAAATCATACCTCTGTTATCTTCCAAGATTTTTTATGCCTTTCTCGCGATTGCCTATGAATCCCAGAGCGCTTGTGAATTTTTCAGAATTAATTGTGGATTTTCCGCGATTACTTACGTTGAAAGTGTTTTTAAATGACTAAATAATCGTTGAGAAAGGCATTCAATTAATTCAAGGGCTACCGAGTAAACATAATAAATTATCATGATTTATGTAGAACCGTTTACCGGAAGGTCATACCTGAACAATTACTTTTTCTTAACTGGTAATTTAGTTAAAAATGGAAACCTAATGATAACACGGACTCGTATGCTAATTGTTTTAAAAAATTGATTGATTTAGCCTGGGACACGAGATAACAAGTCCCATCACTAGTTCACAAAGTTGCGCTCACGCAGGTCTCGGAGCGCATATGCGCGTGCGTCAATTAGCACACATCTGTCAAGTCGTTGCGCACACAACATGGTGCACATTCATATAAGTAAGTATACATATTTAGTAAAAGCTTATCCCGCAGCTTTGGTGGGACCGGTTTGCATTGTTGAACTTTCGTGAATTGCGGGATAAACTGAAATAAACAAAATGGCGGGAACAGTACTTTCAAAATTATTAGGTAGTGTGACTATAACATAGCTTATTTTTTTTTTGTTAATTCATAGGACCCTAAACCTAAAGATCTATTGAAAATAAATAGTTTTGAGTTTGAATTCCCTTTATTCAGTTTTTCACTTATAAATTACATTTTTAAACATTTTTACAAAAAAGCAATAAAAAAACATTTAATAATATAAAAAATAGCAGTCCACCAGCATCGGGAACAGGGTCCGGGCTACCGGTGGTCAGGGCTCTTGAGAGAAGAACCTCCTTACAATACGCAATTTAGTTTGAATTATTATTATGTTTTTAAAAGCGACCAATGTAATGTCGATCAACGTAATGTGTTCTTGAAATAAAATGCATTGAATTTGGCCATTCTGGATGTTCGAGAATTTTGAAGGTGAAATTGGTACTTCCCCTTTTCAGATTTTTATCAATAAAGCTTTGCATAGTCTCGTTAAATGTATGTGTACATTTTAATAACGTGTTTTATCCAGGAGATGAATCTAAAAATGTACTCTGTTTGTCCTAACAGTGTGTTGGTCTAGATATGTTATACCTAAATGATGTAATATGAATGCAGTGTCATTTTTAAACTGATTGACATACAATATCACTGTCAAAAGCCGGTCATTGTGCTAATAGAAATATTCCAAGTGGCGTGGCGTGGCGTGGCGCGGTCGCAAGTCCGCTGAAACATGTTTATTGGCAATTGGTTTCGCTTTCGAACATCTGGGTTGTGTTGTGGCCGTACGAACAAAATGTCTCCTTATTTCCTTAATTGCGTAAGTGCTCTGCGACCAATCGGTAAACAGCTGTCGTAATTGTTCGCCATTTTTGATTCGGGAATTAAGAATATTGAATGTTAAGGCGTTTTGGTCGGTTAAAGTAGTTTGTTGGTATTGTGCCGTATTTTGAAGTTTTTTGTTATCGAAGTTCCTGTTTTCTAAATGTAATTAGGTATATTTACAAAATATGGTATGCGTTTTCCCTGAAGAGCTAACAGAGGTAAACGTAGTTGTAAGTAGTAGATTAGTAGATGCACTCGAATTGCGCCAGGACGAGGACTTATAAGTAGTATTGTGGAATTTTTATAATATTAGACTAAAACACAGAAATCAGTGTTTATTTTAATAAACTGTAACGTCTCGCGTTAAACAATGGCCTATCTTATTCTAAACTCAAATAAAAACAAATTCAAGTGGCTAACACAGCAAACCATATCTAACAACACTGGCTGTTTTCTGAAAGCAATAAAAAATGTTACTAGAAAAAAAAAATGTTTCAAGTTGAGATCTTAAGATGGCACGCATCATTTCCATTCTGTCGCTACGCCGCCGCCGGTATGGTAGCTACATGTCAGTTTTTTCTAACGCTTTCATCTTTTTTTCTGAGAATAATATCGTGATTCCGGTTATAATTATCGCTATTTGGAACTACGCCTAATTTAATTTGTGCTGCCAAGAGAGCTTATTAAAACTATTAAGTCACATAAAGGAAACCACATCATCAAATGAAAATTTTATTTCGTAATCAGTTGTTAGAACTCTCACTGAAACATGAAAATTAATCAACATTAGTCATTAACATCTAACACTACATCCATGAGTCAAATATCTGGCTTTTATACGTCCATCTTCATTGACAGTTGAATTCGAATTTGACAGTTGAAACGAATGGGTTTTCAATTACTGCTAACAAACGCAAAGGCATGCGTTCAAACGGCCATAATGCCAATATAGATAAATGGCCCGCTGCAAGCATAACCGTTATGGCAATAAATTGTATGATCATTATGTCGTAAGCAGATATAATGTGCAGAGCATGGTAACACGTTCAATAATAATGGTTATACAAGATAATGAAATTTCGGTTGCTAGGTAAATGAAATTGTGAAATCAACAAGTATTGAATATCCTGAAGATCTAGGCGATATATAAGATGTAAGTTTTTACTTATTTTATTATGTTAGAAAATATAATAAGATAGTAAATACGATGTACAGTATTCTGATACACTAGTCATAATGAGAAATATGAACGATTGTTTTCAATAATTGAATATTAAGTTTATCAACTGTTTTAAACAAGAAAGTCTGTGACAATTATTGTATTTGTAACTTGTATCCTCGAATTAATTGACTACGCAAAATTATACCGATAGGTATTCTAAATTCAGGTTAATTGAAGTCCAATGTGCTATGGTTTTTGTCCATATATATTTTTTGTAACTCAAGCCTTTCATTTTATGAGTTTTACTGTTGTCCCACTAAGAAGTGTATGGCAAAAAGTCGTATTGTAAGAATTTTCATGTCACAAAAATTATTAAGTTTTTCGCCACCGAGAACCGTTAGTAGGACAATTGTAATATGTTTTTTCAATAAAATCGTTATTTATGCGCAAAAAAATTAAACGGTATATTGGGCTGAATAAAATTTAATCTATGTAAAAACTTAGCGAAGTAATCGGATAACTTTTAAAGCTCTATTGTATGCTAGACAGCCTGGCGGTGGTGATGACGACATCGCTTAATAGATTGAGAAGCTCATTTATGGGTATGATATAAAAGAAGACTAATTGTAGGTGAGTCGTGAGGGGAAATTTATTTTTCTGCATTGTTCCCAGGAAAGACCAAGTTATACTTTCTAACTGTCCTCATCCGACGTCAATTTTGACGTCGAGCAATGTTTAGTAGGTACTATCTCTTTGTCTGCAAGTAGCAACTTACCATTACCAACACTATGAATGGCATTTCCTTTAAAACTGCCTACTGTAATACTAACGGGCCTTTTATACATTTTAAAAAATCTGTCCAGTTAAGCGGTTCCTAACAGAAGCCTTGAGATGGTAGTGATTGAGCGCGGCTTCCTGCGTGCGCGCACCTGGCCCATCGCACGTGCGGTGCGCGCGCGTATGTCGTGCGGGGCGTTTTTTACGCTGCTGTTAAGCGGCTGTCTTTATGTTATGATGTGAGTAGGGTTGAGCTTTTATCTCTAGCTGTGGTTTTTACTGGCATTCTGTAGCTATGCAAAGTCAACATAAGTTCACTACGAACCTATCATTAAATAAATAAAAAAACCATTTGAAGAAGTGTGATAGTATTAACATATTTAAGCGTAAAATGAAAAACCATTTAAATAATAACAATATAATGTTGCCATAGCCCCAGAGGCAAATATTATGTTACTATTAAGAAATAACATTGTATCTCATTTTAAGTGAACTTTGTGTTTTTATGAGAAATAAATGTCTTTAAACCTACTATTCCCATTTTCTAATCGCTAATTTTCTAAATGCTTATTCCAAAAATTACCATTATTATCGATAAGAAGACTGCATGAAACTGAACTCAGGCATACTCTTTTTCGAAATATTGTTCAGTGTGAACAGTTGAGCCATACCCTAAACAAAGATGAAGATTTGAAGAAGCTTTAGTTCAAGTTCATCTATTTTAAGCCGAATTTCAAAAG
Organism: Agrotis puta; assembly: GCA_943136025.2. Lineage (NCBI taxonomy): Eukaryota > Metazoa > Arthropoda > Insecta > Lepidoptera > Noctuidae > Agrotis > Agrotis puta. The sequence goes on from OW964170.2 coordinate 1,120,299, forward strand.
AACACAGACAACCCTTGCTTTTTAAAGAACAACTTAAATTGATCTCAAAAGCTCTGTGGTTTATAAAGGGCTGCCAGCATATGGTGTGTAATAATGGTGTCTGATACGCAGCCGCAGGTGAGACTCCTGCGCAGCTGAGGGTAATGAAGGCATTGTTTACCTATAATTATTATTTAATTATTGTTCTGTTTGCTACTAGGGAAGATGGAGGACAGATGACTATTATGTAATGATATGTTTGCCGCGGTGACATCCTGAATCGACAGAAGTAACTGTGTTTTGTGTGTTCATCTTAATGAAGGTGTCTGTCTGCAATTTACTTTTATAGTTTATTCAGAGCGGTTGTAGATTTTTTATTTAGGCAGACTCAGTAATTATTTAATTTGTCAAATAAGACTATAGGCGATCATAACTAGCTGTCAACTGCGATATTCTGCGTTAATTGATGAGACTGTCATATAATTGAATGGTCATAAATTGAGTCCAAATTATCTGTGAATAAATAGAGAATATGTTTATAAGTATATTACTGGTTTAGTTTGGATTCCACAACTGACAACACGATTCATAATTTGTGATTTTGGTCTTCTTTTCAATTCTTAAAAAAATCTTAGGGTGAGATCTATTTGAACTCCTTACATAAGACTGCTCTCAGCAACCCATATGTTCCATCTAGTTACGAGAGCACTTATCATCAAAAGGGAGGTTTTACGACATTTACGAGAACGCCGCCTGCGCGTGCGCCGGTGGGCCAACACCTCAATGTTGTTCCAGTTGTCAGCCGTATGTGACTGATGAGCTATAAAACTTAAATAGAAATGGATTAACGTTGAATGAGCAGAAGAACCAGTTCTGACAAAAGAAATTAAGAGCGTAGTTAAGAAAAATCCAAATACTGATTAGGAACATCTACGAATTTGCCAAATTATAAATGATTATTGCCAAGTTGGCAAACAAACAAAAACAAAAAAAAAAAAATCTCTTTAGTTTTTGAATTCATAACACTACGTTCTTGCGTTTTTTTTTCGTTGAATTGATCTATCTAAATTACCCGCTATCGCAAATAAACTAAAGCTATGCTCCAGATGTCTTGCAAGTTAAAAAATGGTCTTTCGATACAGAAAACAGCGGATACTGGTCCTTCTGTTCTAAATTTGTGCTCCTGTATTTAAGCCCGTCTTAGATTAGGTCAGGTCTCAAGTGCTCCCATATTTCGTAAGAGGGCCTTCTATATTTATATTCAATTGTTTTTATGATCCAAGCGTTCAAAGTTTCATCATGATTGTTTTAACCGTGTTGTTGAAAAGAGGGTAATGCTTTTTGCCTGTTCATCTGTTTTATCACTCAAATCTACTGAAATGCTTTAAATGGATTAATTAATTTGGCTCAATTGTAGAGTTTGTGGACAGGTCAATGAATTCAATGTTTGCGAAATTCTATTTTTAAATAAAAATAGAATTTCGCAGCATAAACTTACTAAAGAATAAAAAGTCCATCCACCATCCAATTTTTTCGATTTAAAAACATTTGAAATGCTCATACTTTTTGAGAATTTTCAATTGGTAATCTATTAACCTGGACTGGACTAAGAATCTTTCAAGTCTTCTCCCAAGACTTTCCTCTGCTTTCTGCTGTTAGTCACAGATTTCCAAGTAACTTCATAGATTGTTACGAGATTGCAGTACCTTCATCATCAAAGCATCATGTATTAACTAACTAACTCGTGCAGTCATTTTAACTAAGCTTAATAGGATTAAAAGGATTACCACGGATCATGATCAAGAATTCGAGAGCATATCAAATCACGTTACATTTTGGATCACGAAAATTTTCTGTCGCGTTGTCTTGCGACACTTCAATGGAAAACCAAATTATGCATTCAATTCGTCTAACCTTTATGAGAAGGAGATAAAGTTTAACATTGGTGTGTTGAATAGAGGTCGTAAAGTTGTAAATGGGACAAAGTTTGATGGGGTTAAATGTCGGGTGATGGCACTTTAGATTACGTTCAGTTTTAGAACCGTTTTCTACATAAATTGTAAAATATTTTTTGTTTAAGATTTCATCTGTGATATGCGGCCTAGTTGTATAGTTGTTTGTGTTTTAGAGTATAGATATTATATTATTTAGCGGCATGCGCTACGGGTTTCAAGATGAATAAGTCTACCTAATTTTGATAAAAATATGTTATGCAGTCCTTACTTACACACAAATCTACCTTATGTTAGTCGGTACCCACTTATAAACACCTATTTGTATTATTACTATTTATTACCTACCTATTAGCAGAAAAAAATCTTTAGAAATGGCTCAAAGAAACATGCTGGCTGAACGAAAAACATTATATTTAGTATTCACACAAACAATTATTATCACCTTCCTGTCCGGCCGCGCGCCATTTTCCGGTAATTTCTACATTATTGTTATAATTGTAACGGCCTCGCTAATTTCCGTCGCATGAGACCGATGATGCTGAACGAATGGTTTTTTTTAGCTATTCATATACTTTCTCTGTTTCATAACTGCGGGGATAATCATGGAAATGCCTGCTTTTTCTTCTATACGCGCAATGCACTTGCATCGTTGTACGAATTGATTAAATATTTCATGTACCTTTCTCCTACCTTTCCTTACCTTTTTCTTCCATTACTTGATACTTGTATACCTAGTTACATTTACTTCGTATATTTTTTTAAATTAGGATTGTAAGAGTGATGGATAAAGAAGGGTCGAGGTATGTGTAATGCTCTAAAGGTTTAAAGGGCGGATGGTGGAAAGGGTCACGTCTTTGCCAAGAACAACAAGAACAGCGACCAAATCGCCCTTTCTCTTAAAAACACCAGTTCTAAGCTCCATATTTCTTTCACTACCACCTACTCGAAGTTCCAAGTCTACCTTTTTAGATCTAAACTCGAATTGGATTGCATGGATGTTGCGTGTTCACTCAATTGCAGAAGTAGGTTAACTATGGTCGGCGTAGGAGTTACCATGAGATGGGCTATTAACTTGTCACTGCGCTGTTATCATTGCAACTATGCGCTTGAATCCACGCTGTATCTGTAGGTTTGAGAGCAATCTCACGAATTATGGTACAGTTATCAAGTTATTGTATCGCTGGGATGAAATATGTGGGCGTATCTAATGTTGAACAAGTATTTACGCAACTGCTGATAATCGTCAATGAGTTTTCGTAATGGACGGATGTAGCCACTTGCCAGTGACTGTCTTAAAGTAGTCAAATGTGCCAATCCTCTAAAAGCAACTTTTAAAGCGCATACTAGTACCATCTCCAATTATTCACTTGCATTGGTAGTCCACCAGTTAGTGTCATCATCTGAATAATATTTCCCACCAATGTTTAAATTAGTTGATCATCTGCCTAGCATTTTCCAACTATATTGAAATTAGCTTCATCATCTCTCTAGCATTATCCGACTCCCCGGGTCTAGAGGGCCAAAGCCTGCCGTGGTCGCGGGACTCACGAATTACCGTAACCCCGGAGCGTAAAGGGCTATTGAACGACACCGTGGATTTTAGTCAGTAGGAGTCTGACAGTCCCTCCCGCTCTGCTCTGGGTGGGAGGACTCATTTGATGATTTTACCACGTTAAAAAAAAGCATTATCCAACTATGTTGAAATTAGCTTCATCATCTGCCTAGCATTATCCAATAATTATGTTGAAACTTGAAATTCTCTCTCCCAGTCTAATTGGTGTTTTACATGGAGCGACTGTCTCTGACACCCTATAGAATAGCACTGCCGTATACCCATAAACTGGGTAATACTTGTTAAGACTAATTGCTTGTCTTTCAGGCCACCGACAACCAATAAACAAATCGGTGGGCAATCAAGTATAATTAGGTAAGAATCGGTCCGACGGATACACGCGCCGTGCCGTTCTATAACCGGGCCGGACAAAAACCGTCACGATCGGGCGTGCTTCCCATTTCCTAATTTCCTGCTGTTAACGTCACACCTCATTCAGCCCAATTTAGCGGCGTCCTGTCGCAAGCGACACGAAGTTAGCGGTGATTGGAGCGAAGGAGATTGATGTAGCGTTTTTTAGTTGTGGTCTTGTGGTTTTGAGATGTAAAATGGCTATCTGTATTTGTATCAGCTCCTGAATGTGGTGTTATTGTTATAGTAGTCTTTTTAGAGCACAATAGTGTAACAATTCAAGGGAATGTAACTGTGAACTACCACTATTGATTGTCAATTCAGTCAGTTTCAGCCATTGCAGTTGTAAGTAAATACGGTAAGCGTAGTGTCACAGGACCACCTATTTCGTTCACGTACTTAAATTAGGCTCTTAACTCGCTGATTTCTTGGCCTGAAAGTTTATCTCCATAACGCGTGCTGCTGTGTGTTTTCAATGAAATTTTGCCGCTCATCCACCTAGTTTACGATCCCACAGACAGAGTAATGGACAGGAAAACATTTTGCCCAATTTTACACATTTGACTGTCACAAATGTTTAAACGCGCATATTTTTTCACTAAATTACTAAATGGTTTTAGCGGGAAGTGAAGCCCTTTGATTTTTTTACAGATAAAAAAAAAAATTGTAGTTTCTTTACATATTTTTGGATGATGAATATGAAAATGTAATTTTCTTTTATTTTTAATGTTGGTATCAAGACAGAAATAATGTGGTGCTATTAAAATTATAGAGGTGAACATCGCGAGGAGACAGGTATGGCAAGGGACCAAACCACATTTGGCTTGCATCAGCATTCAGCTCTTCATAGGATATCTATCGCATATAAAATAAATCCTTTTTTAAGCTCTTCAAAGTATCCAAGCAACTAAAGTACAAAATGGTCCTTCTATCCGCGTTAATTGAGGCGGCGACGGCGCGTGCTCCGCTCGGCGCCCGCTTGCGCCTGCGCAGCGGATGTTTGCTCACTTACCAAGTTACCGCAGTTACATAGTAGCCCCGTCAATTGCTCCGTAATATTTGTTAGCCCAACTTATGGGGTGAGTTGGAATATTTAATAGGTGTCAATGACCTTGGTCTGTTTGACTATTCATTTGTAGAGTAAATTGTTTGTAGGTCATCATCATCCGCCTTTTTTCATCTTTGTTGACTTTAAAAAAAATATATTCATAAATATGAAGCTCTATCCTTTAATCTAGCCCAGAACCCAAGATGAGTGCTAAAATGGAGCGAGCTCCGACGCAACGACGGAATATAGTAAAAACTGTTGTTTGACGTCGCGTCGGACTCCGATAGGAGCCGGGCAACCCTGGTGAGGCCAACCACTGTTACTATCGTTTACCGCAGTCTGTGGTTCGTTTGCCTGTGGTGGACCGCTAGGAGCTGGATCCCATCCACCCCGAAATAGTGTACTTAGCCAGTTTCAGTCGAGTACGAAAATACTTGTATTTAACATAGAGCGACTGCTTTTTATAGACACTATCCACTGACCAACATCGGAAAGTGTTGTAACATTGAAATCGACCAGAAAGTATTAATATTTAACCACGAGTATCTTTTAAAATCTATTGTTTGAAGATGTTCATGATTAAATACTAAGTGAAGTTTTAACCGATCAATGAAACGAATCGTGTAAAAAGAACAATGTAAATTTTGAAGCCAGTCTTTTTTTTTACTCATTTTGTTTCTTTAGCGCCTGAAAACAAAATTAACACGTCTTTGTGTTAAAGTACCGTCATATTTAAATCTGACGTCTTTTTATCGCATTCTAACATCGTAAAAACAAGTCATTACTTCACGATAATGATGTGGCTTCACTATGCCGATTACGTGGTACCGAATACTCTTAACGGTAAGTATTATCCTATTTGATACTTGTTACTACTCCAGTTTAAATTAGATTTATTGTTGCCCGAGGGTAGTGTACTCGGTTCAATTTTATACCGTTACTGTATCGAAAAGTGGAACATCTGATAACTTAGTTGGTTCGTAACAATGTGGATTGTTCAGCTAAATGTGTTGAGGTATTGGTCGGATTAGTGTAACAATTGGTTTTGGATTAAGCATATTTGAAGCAAACTTGTTAAGAATTGGTATCAAACAGAATCAAATGGGTTCGTCAATGACCGAAACGATTTTTACCTAATCATCTCAGTCTTTCAGCCACCAGTAATGCAGTCACCAGCAGACGCTGCAAAATACCTATTTTGGAAATCGCATTCTGAGTCATTATTTTTCAGAGCTTCTATTTAGATTCAAAATTTCAGGATTATCATCATCTGCCTAGCCTTTTCTCAACTTAGTTGGGGTCGACTTCCAGTTGAGCCAAATGCTGCACGCAAAATGCAATATCAGTATAGATTGAAATGCAAATATCAGACGGATATAAATAAGTACCCTACTTGCTCTAACCTACCGCCATTAAACTAGCACTTAGGAACATTAATAACACAACCTACAACCATACTTACAATAAACGCCTACTACTGCAGGTGTTACCTGTGCCTTAGGCCCGTCTACCGCTAAAGCGGAGATGAGCGAAGCGATAAGTTTATTTGGTACGCTTTCAGGCCTAAACAGCTGAAGTAATTTTAATGATTTTTGCTGCAGATATAGATGGGACTGTGGATATAATCTACTTCTTTTTTGCATAAAACTTGAATGGGGCGAAATAGGAGATGTGCGAAGCAAACGTTAGCTAGTTGGTAAATAAACTCATCTGGTTTCTCGTCTCTCTTGTTTTGTGATTAGTTTAGATTTGCATGTTTATTCGTCTCCACTTTGTTGGCAACCAGACCTTATAAAAGGTGCGCGTGGGTAAGACAAACCGTTTCGTTAGCAACACGTGCTACTGTCACGAACCGACATCATTATGGTGGTTATCGACTGTTCTGTTATGGCCCATTGAGGCCTTCACACGTGCCCACACAATGAAACGAGAGCGGTTGTGTTGGATGCTGTAGTAACTAGTGAATGATCTTGGTAACCTTGAAGGTAGCCCTTGTTTAATCGTAGTGATAGTGATTAACGACCGTCTGTGTACCTAACATGACTAATGCTCACGTATTGTAAGTCACTCCTTAAGCATTTGCGAGTATAGGACATAATTGAAGCTAATTGCAAATCGTTTACTAACGAATGAAGTACACACTAGTACCTAATACCATACCTAGTAATCAAAGCTTAGTTTTTTGGTCTTGTACTGTCAATAAATCAATTTTCATAATGCATTATCGATTCCCAAAGTGAACAGCTGCTACCACTTAATAAACACCGTTGTCCACTTACAGTCACTATAATTCACTTTTGTCAGTCAATGTCCGCTAGCAAACACTGACAAATACTCATCCATCAAAACATCAACCTTTATAATTCTAACAATAGCCGCACAACGCCATCTATGATTACGCGTACGAACTACGTCAACAATGTTCAAGTACGCTTTAAGCGTGCGCCCGCGCCGGACGCTCTATGCGCGGGAGTCTGCGATGCGGGCGATGTGGTCACATTATGTGCAATTTGAGGCATAGGACTATTATTGGTCTTTTGGGACTTATTGTTTTATAATGGTCGCTACTTGATGTTTGTTGCGAGACTGAAAGGTATTTTGATAGCATTAAGCGTGGTGAAAATAGGTTTTGCGTTTTGACATTTTGCAGTCTGAGACAAAAGCTGTATAAGTTTAGGCTAAAAATATACTTATCGGCTAAAATATTAATGTTGAATGCAGGGTAGTCATTTGCTTGCTACTTAGTATAATACAAACCAAAGAAAAGAAAACGGATGTTTTGACATGTTCGTGTGTTCAAAACGGAACAGGAGATTGAAACGGACAAGTTGTAACGACATGCTCGTTAAAATCTAAGCATGCACTAACAAATGGCCATAACCAATAGCCTTGTGACAAGGATGTCTAATCCGCGGTATAAAACTTTTTATCACCACATTTTCTAACCTGTCGCAGACCAACTTAACTTGACACTTACATCGGCGCTAGTTGCCGGTCATTGCTTTTCAATTTGTAATGGCGTACTTAGTTTCGTCTTTAGCCGAGGACAGACTTAGGTTGGGCAGGTTTGGCTGCCAGTACCGCATTCCTGGGCCGTCCGGTGACTGTTTTTGCGTTTCCTTCGCCAGTCACCAGTTCAAGTTCAGTGGTTGTCGACGAAAGATGACCACTTTTACCGGTGCTTTCTTGCCGGTTGCAATAATCCGGTGATTTCAGAATGTTAGGTTTTCATTTTATACATGTGACTTCTGAATGGTATTGTATGTAAATTGTGCGGGTACCGAGAACTTAGGACGTGATGTTAGAACAATGGTTGATGAATTTTTGTTCAGTTCCAGTTCGAGTGAAATGAATTTGTTTCATGCATAACAATTTGCATGGCATTTTCTTCTTTGTTGCTAGGAGCACTTCATTAACTCTTTCTTTATCTGAATTTCTCATATGAATCTTTAAAAATTTCTGATGACTTTCCTGGAAAGACGAAGTTTAAAGTTAGTCCAAAAAGCTCGACAAAAAAACTACAAATTGCGAAAAAACATCTTTTTTCAGGAGCTCCTAAATCATTATCAAGGATTCCCACGTTTAACATATTTTGTGATCCTTGACGCACCTGGCCACTTGCAAATTGTGTTCGAACATTCACACGGTGCCTCCAATACTTCAACATTGTCGGTACAATCGATCGGGACTCGGTTTGGTTTCCGTGACGGGACAGACAGGTGTCTACTTACCCTTTGTGTGGGGGCTGGGAGCTTCCGGCGCCAAGTCAGGTCTTGTTGCAAATCCTATGTTTTAAATTACACTGTGATTGTTTACTGCCTGCTAGTTTTACAATTAATTAGAATTCATTCTGGCAGTAAGATTCCTCCACTTCCAGATATCCTTGGTCTATACTATATTGCTTCTTCTTTTCTATCTCTGTTTCTATATGGCTAATTTTAAATCTTCGATCCTAGTGCAATTGTCCATAATTCATATAATTCAAAGAAAGCTATTAATCCGTATTTGGTTTAACGAGATTCGCCTGCTCAACATTCACTTTACCTAGGCAACATCCTGAATCTGTACAAATCTCGACATTCCCCGGATAGCCTCATGTTCCTATCAAAAATCAGGAAGTAAACGACAGATGTTTGCAATGCAATGCAACCCCCTGTAGAGCTCGAATGCTCTGTTCAAGGCTCTTGGGCTCAGTGTCGCCCGCGCGTCGTCGCAAGCGCACGTGTCATGGCCGCCGCGTTCGAGTTCGCGCCAGTCCCGGCGCCGCGCATGCGCCTCGCGCTGCACCCCCATAACATTCACGTGAGTCATTTATAACATAAAATCCTCCATTATCATTTTATTTTAATGTGTCTTTTATTCATCATTTTTTTGCTATTTGTTCTTATTGTGCGGTGAGAACAGCTCGCGTGGGAACTGGATATTCTGCAATCTTTGCATTCTGTTACACAGAATAATAACATTATTGGTTGTTAGTTACTGTACTTGACTATCTCGTTTTGTGATTCGCGATTTGTTAGCGGTGCTGGCAGTTTCAAAAGGATTGGCTGTTGAATATGAGTTCTTTCAACTGCATCCGGAATTCATTGAGTGTGTACTACTTATAAGTACTGCAGTATTCAAAATCAGATATTGTTTTACCAAAGCATATTATTCTTTGAGTGATGCACGGTTCATTGTACCTATTGTTTTTTCTGAAACCGGAACATATCTAACCTGTGCCTACATAAAAATTGCCATGATAATTCACCGATTACATTATTTGCCAAAATTTTGGCTCCTTGAACTCTTCCACCTCGTTCTTCTTATCTAACTGTATTTGCCAAAATATTTTACATAATATAATCTTCTGTTTGCACCCAGATACTAGATATACCAGTAATTTCACACAAACTACTCCCTAAAAACGGAAGTTTGATATGTTTGCTTTGCTTATCAATAACTGTTGAAAATTACATGTAGTTATGACCTAAAATTTGAACTTTATCAGCCCAGGATTTGTGCTGAAAACGATTATTTTATCTACACTTGTGCTGCCAAAAGAGCCAACTTTATCGAAATGGATGAAATAAGATATAAAGGGTGTCAACTGAATTGAATATTTTCATGAAACGTTTTATGGAGTCTGGTTAATATAACATGTTTATAGCATAGAGTTAATACGAGTATATCACACAGATAGGGATATACTCGTATTAACTCTAACTATCTATAGATATAGTTTTAAGAAATATTTAGTTGGCAAACCGCACTTTTAAGACAAATAAATGGTATTATGACCCGATGTGCCTACTCATCAAAATCAAAATATCCCAATAACCACCCTACTCCGCCAGCCAACCATGGCAGATTCCACCTGTTTCACCCCACACAAGGGAGGCCATTCAAGAGTGGAACTCTTCCGGTTGACACTGTAAAACTGATTAAAGATAACATCCAACATAATTTGACATTGTATGCAAATAACATCAATTTGAATAAAGCCTGAAATTTATCTACAGTGTTGCTAACTTTCAGCGAAAATATTTAGGAAACTGCAATTTTGATCCTTTGCACTTCTTTAATTTTGGGCCTTTGCAGCGAATTTCTAATTCTAGTCTACTTTCTTATATAAGTCTTATTATGACAACGTCACGGAGGGGTTTGTTCCAAATCTTTTTTATTCAGCTAACACTAAGAAGTGTTAGTGTTGAGACGGAGCCTTTTTTTTTTTTAATGCAGTTCCTAGCCGTACGACACCAATTGACTTTTGGTTTGATTTTACTAATTTATATCCCTCTCTCTTGTTCACAGACTACAATAAAAGTATACGCCCGTCGCCTCCGACCGGACATCGAGTACAAAACTCTCTCCGTGACTTGGGGCACTCGTGCGCAGGAAGTGGTCTCGACGCTGCTGGGCAAGTTCCGCATGCGCCACCGGGACCCAAGGCTGTTCTACCTCAGCATGGAAGTGAGGGTCAGGACTGCGGGCCTGAGGACCGAACTGGTGCTGGATGATGATGCAAGGCCGGCAGCGCTGCAGGCGTGTCATCCGAAGGGTTATTCTAAGTGAGTATTGTATGGTTTTCCTTTCAAGATATTTCTTCATATGCGCTATTGATGAAGATTAGCATTTGAATTAAATCATACGAATTGGGTTCCGTACCAAGACTGGTGTTTAAAGTGTTCAAAGCAAAGCCCTTTTTTTTATATCGTGGTAAAATCATCAAATGAGTCCTCCCACCCAGGGCAGAGCGGGAGGGACTGTCAGACTCGTACTGACTAAAATCCACGGTGTCCTTCAATAGCCCTTTACGTTCCGGGGTCACGGTAATTCGTACAGTCCCGCGACCGCAAAGCAAAGCCTGGATTGAGTTATTTGTCATAAGTGTTGACATAATTAATCTTGAAAGTTTACTTTGTATTACAATTTTCCTTATTTATTCATTTTGATTTTGATTTTAGGTCATAATTGAATCAAACTTTGTTTCCAAACCCACATGAGTAACACTCACCACAATTTCACAAAACAAAATCAGCGAAAACTCCTTTCACTGGAACTTTATTTTTAACCCGACATCGGTCAACAGAAAACCCTTCGATAGTTGCGTCGTTGGTACCGGGACCACCGGCCGGCGTACCGAAAAAGATCCACTTTTGTCCCTTCTTCCGGCACGAGCTATTCCCGGACGGTAAACATGTCGGTAATAAAAATTATAAAAACTTTTAAAAGAGTCCTCTTAGTCTTTATTGACCAAATGTATCGTGTTACTGTGTGTTGACAGTTTGAAGTAGATCAGTAAACGGATCGACTTTAGATGTTATTGAGTATTAAATGAAGTGTTATTTATTACCACTAAAGCAATATGTATTACTAAGTTAATGGCTCTTTTCGAAATAGTTTATGAGCTCAGTAGAACGGGATTATTAATAAAAAGGGTTTCCCCTTCAAAGTAAACAATAGAAACTTATTTACGTACGTTTCTTATTTTAACTGTATCTCAGTCTTTGGCTAGCATTTTATCAAGTCTTTAGAAATATGGGTTGTATTTCGTTTATTTCACAGATAGGTGTATATTTTTAACAGAGGGCGTCTAGAATTGCAATTAATTCTAGTCGTCTAATAAACATTTTAATATTTCTCTTTAAAATAATTAACAAAACTAATTAGCATGTTTAAAAAAGGAATTATAGTTAAGCATCTTTAGCGTTAGAACGACCTTCGGGACTGAGAAAAAATGTATATTGCTCGTTAGCAAAGACAAGCCGTGAGAATGATCTATTCAGGCAAGGCTTTACGGACAAACTATATGAATTGAATGAAACTCTGAGAAATTTAGCTATTAAAGTGAATAAAGTATAAGATTTGTAGGATTTGAGCAACAGTTGCTAAAGATATCCACGCTGATACCAATGACAGCAATGGCTGTTTCCTTTTTTTGTGGGAAACAAGAATTCCTAAAAAAATCAACTACTCATTAAAATCAACTTTGCGAAATAATTAAGACATTTCTCCATTTCTGAAACAAACACTAGTCAACATTTTTTGACCCTTCTCACTACCTAATATTTTGTCATTATTATGTCATTATTAAGTCCCTTACCATCAACTGACTTTGGTACACCTTAGTTTCCAACATATGAGACTCTGGTGTTACGTCCACCAATTCGCATTGCCCTTACATTGCGGACTGGCTTTTGCATGGTGAAATACACCCCAAAATCTTATTTATAAACTTCCAAACTTATGAAGTCTTCCATATTATAACCACGGTCTATCTATTTCCAGGTTCTCGCTACAGATGCGTCCAGGCGGTCTGATCAAGATTTACGACTCGGCGCTGATGTCTTCGTCGCAGTACAAGTGCTTGCTGACCAGCGAGAGGACCACGGCAGATGAGGTGCTGGCCATCCTACTGCATTGCTATGACTCCAACGAGGGTGTCGAGAGGTTCTCGCTCTATGAGGTATTGTATAATTTTGAAGGTTTAACTTCTTAACATGAAGAAACTTTTTCTGAACCATATTGTATCTTTATTTTCTCCTGCAAGCACGGATAGTTTGATCTTCTTTCATTCGTTTACAGCAACTTTATTACTTTATTTTTTTTTATTACTTACATTTTCCCTTAGATTCAAATATTTTTGAGAGCAACTACAACAACTGATTATTAAATCACCAAAAATTTCAATTCCAGGTCAGTCCCTCGCAGGAGTACGAGCGAAAACTACACCCTGACGACCTTCCTCTGATGGTGCAGCGTGCCTGGCCTGCCGACAGCGACTGTCACTTCCGTGTGCGTCGGAACCCCAGGGCTCCTCCCTTACCTCCACGGACCCTCCCTCCTCCTGAGGAGCCCGTGTCAGAGGACGAGGAACCCTCCAGGGCTCTGTCCGCTCTCTCCCTCGAAGCTGAAGGCGAGAAGAGAAGATACAGCCCCGTGTACAAGTTCCCCAGCATCAGCTACTGTAGGGAAACCAAGAATGACTACCTGTACATCTGACTAGCCGTGTACTTAGCCAGGTTCAGACGATTACGGTGCCGTGCCAAAGGACGCAGGCACCTCGATGGAACAGTGAGAAAGCGACTCTTGTGAAGTGTAAATACGGTACAGTTTTGTGTAAAGTGTAAATATGGATTTCGGATTTTTGAGAAATTTGGTGTAAGCTTTGAGCCCTGTCTGATGGAATGGAGCGAATCGTTGTGAACTTTTGGTTAATATAAAATAGTCCTTTGGAATTTGTGCCAAAGGGAAGGACCATGGGACTTCAAGGATTCAAGGATTATAAAAATATTATCTTACTCATGAATAACGATTAATATTCTGTAAGAATCTCCAAGGAGTAGTTTCAATCAGCAAGGGTTCTCAGTGAATGTGAAACCAAAGAGTTGTTGCAATAATGCTTGTAACTAACCTAACGAGGCAGTTAAAGTTAATCTTAAGTCACAGATAGACCCAGAATGTAAACAGAATAACTGAGCCAAATACATGTTTGTAAGAGCTATTTTGGTTTGCGATTTAAACACGATATAAATAGAAGTAACAAGTGAATTGATAGTGTTTATGATTGTCATAGCTTTTGCCATTGTAATACCTAAGGCACTATTGAAAGTAAATGTAGTACATACTATCGAAGCTCTATGAAAAAATGCTAGAATGCTATTTGTAATAGCTGTAGAAGAATTGTATTTTACCGTATGGTAAAACTCCTTCCAATGTATTGTCACATATATGGTGTATTTACAAGAAAACTATAATTCAGAATGATTTCTTAGGAATGGGGAACTCTTCTTTCGAGGATATATTGGAAGGTTATTTTTCTCTCTTTTATTAATCTCCACAAAAATGTTGCAACTATTAAAATGTAATTTCTATGAGAATGTATATAATAATTGTATTATTTAGCTAGTAGACACCAAAGAGGCACGCGAGCGGTATATTATGAAGAATTAGATTTATTTAACAACTGTTACGCGATTTAATGTTTAATTTATTTAATATGGCAACCTTTGTGGGCGCCATTTTGACATGTTGAACGTCATCGAATTTACTTCAAACACGTCTGTAATAAACTGCGATATGTTTTTGAAAATTGAAGTTTTCTTTGAATAAAACCCTACCATATAAATTAGAATAGCCTCTCTTTATAAAAAAACTGTGTGTTGTGGAACGAAATAATTGGTTTTCCTTTGAGGATAGAATGATATGGAGGCGCTATTAGTATTTGTGGAATGACGGCCAGATACCGTAGGATTGCAATAGTTCACCAGATACTATTCTTACCTGATTGGAGGATCACTTTTTCCTTTTTGGTGGAGAATAGGAAACTATTGACGAGTAGCTGGCCCAAACCTGGATTTTTGTCACCATGATTTCATTCACTGCTAGATAGTAACTCCAATCTCCACTCTCCTCTGCAGCCTGCAAGCCTGGATTTGCACTTATTGCACTTACCACACGGCAATAGGGTCGCCTGCAATAATATGGGACTTAGTATGAGGGTAGGATGTAGAAAAAAGATAATACAGAAATATTTCATAGATAGCGCTGTTCTCAAGTTAAACAAAAGAAAAAGAAAGCCATTTGGCACAAAAGTCAAACATAGATGGCGGTGTACTACACGCCAATGTAGTTCATAAATCTGACGCAGGTGGCGCTCTCTTGTAATCTAGTAACTAAGAAACCAGTGAAACGTCAGATATCGATATAAAGTATTTTATTTACAAATGATTGCAACATGAAATACAGACGATGCAATATAATTACAGAGTATGTTCAAAAAATGGGAAACGGATAATATCTAACGGTACTAAACTTAGCTCATATTTAAAATTTATACAATCTCCGCGAGTAGCAGCGACGCAGCGGAACGCGGCGCAGCGCAAGCCACGGTACGGAGCCGTGCGGTGTGTGACGCAACACTGTGCGGCGCGCGGCGCGATACCCGCGCGTCCTCGCGCCGCGCAGTGCCGCACACACGCCGCACGTGCCGCACCGTGCAGAGCGCGGCCTGGCAAGCGCGGTGCGGTGCGGTTAGACAGCGTTAAGCGCGCGACGAGACGGCCCGTAGTCGTCGGGCGGGTCGCGGTCCCGGCGTCGCTCCCGCTCGTCGCGCGCGTACTCCCGGCCGTACTCGTCGCGAGTGTAGGCGTCGCGCGTGTAGTCGTGGCCGTACGCGTCGTGCTGCGGCGGTGCGTGCGTGGCGTGCGCGCGCTCGCGCGTGTATTCTGGCCCATAGTCGTGGTACTCGCGCGGGTAGCCGCGCTCGTACCGCTCGCCGCCGCGCGGGTAGTACTCCTCCTCCAGCCGCTCCGGCCTCGCCGCGCGGGACCTGCCGCCTGACAAACGTACAATACTCTCTTAAAAATAATTTGCTAAAGGTGGATGAAATTAAAATAATAACCGGTGAAAACCAACACGCACTCCAACACAGCAAACTCAAAAATAAATTAGGACGATCACGGCCCTGGAAATCCATCCAGCCTTTGCATCGACCAGGGTTTCAAGGACCAAAGAGCACACACAGCACACGGGACGAGAGGAGTGGGACCACCGGGACCATCTGCCCGAGTGAGGAGGGGTCACCCACACTTACGCCTGCGACCATCAGACCAACACGTCTACCCGCTGGTCCCGCCCGGAGTGCGCACTTTCCCCGGCACAGGGATCACTACCTGCGCCGCGGCCGGGACCGGCGTCGCTGCGGAACAGTTCACTTGAGATGCTGCGGACTACGGACCTCTGACAAAGGCTCTCTGCCTTTAAAAAGTATTTTGCTTGATGGAAGATGTTCTGCTTCGAACTTGATTGGACGAACGAACGACTTGTTATGGCAAACATGTTGAGATGAGAGGCACGAGATATGAGATGGCTATGTAACCAGGGACATACAAAACTATTTATAGGATGTGCAGCGACAGCGCAAATTGTATTCTATAAGTATTTACTATAAAATTGTCTCTGAAGTTCAAAACGGCAGCTCGCAGAATTTTTTGTTTTACATTAACGACCAATATTTCCTCAGCAAACTGCAAAAATAGAAACTTCCAACGCCCCAAGACTCAAACTTATTAAAACGCATCACAGTTAGCGTCATTCTGAACCGCTGTTACATGTTAGCTGGCTGAATCCAGCAGCTTTATCCAGCTGTTGGTTTCTGAAGGGTTAGTGAAGCGTCACCCTGAAGCGATCAAGCGGTTAGAGGGGTGGGGGCCGCTAGAAATTGTATGCAACCTGGACGGGGGCCGGTGCGTCTGACAATAAACACCTGGAATTTAGTCTTCGGCTCGGTTGTTAGTGGGCCTGCCCCGACGCTTGTACTGAAATGAACAGGAGGGTCAGTCGACTGGCGTCCTCTGGCGGGGAGGGACAACATCTACGTACCTATCTACTACAACATCTATAAATAACGTTGTTAGCAAACCACTGGCAGGATGCTATCGCTACTGTGGTACCCAGATCGAAACTGTGGTATGCAAACAGCGTTATAAATATGAGGTACAATGATGGACACTACATTTTTTCACTGGATTTTTTGAAGATTTTGTCCGTGACTGTACCTTAGATATTAGTAGACATTGAAAATAGACTGAGAATGAAATATGTAATGAATATGAAAAAATATATAAACAGACCATTATAGCATTTTTCTCTACCCATATTTGGTAGTTGAATAAAGGTACATAATAAAATACCTGTGCTTTTTTTTACTAAGTTATAGGACAATCACGTCTGCCTGCTTACAAAAAAGGTTTATAAGGTTCAATTTCCAATTTTGAGTGCCTTTGGTTTCAATTACACCTTATTCCTTACATATAAATATTGTTAGTTACCTCTTTCCCGCTCGTAGCTATACGAGTCGGACCTCTCACGGTGCCCTCCAGTGTTAGCAGGGGGTTCAAAAGATCGCAGTACACGGTTAAGGCTTCGGTTCCATTGAGGCGGAGCGGAGACGAGCTGTGCCGCGTTTCATCAATCAAATGGCTGGCCACGTGACACATGTGTATGCAAGCCATGTGAATCGCGGCACAGCTCGTCTCCGCTCTGCTCCGCTACACCTCAGTGGAACCGCAGCCTAATACCCAGTTATAAAAGTAGTATATAGAAGAAGAGGTTTGATTTGACACAGACATTGTAGGTATGTGTTTTTAAGGCTTGCTTTTGCAACACCATGTCAAATACACATCTTGTAATGTTTGCCACAAGACATTATAGAGTAGTGTATTTCTTAAAAAATGAAAACCCATTAAGCCCGCCAGTTAGAGTATTAAAAAATAATGCACACATGCACACTAATGTATTTTTTTCTTTTTTAATAAATATTAACAAAGATAAAACGCTTCGACATTCGCGAGTGGGGGCTTGTGACGTCATAACGCATGTAAAATTATACCGACCGAGTGACGTTTTGTGATTTTTTAGAAGCATTGTATCTTTGTCAATGTTGGTTGATGTAACAAAAGAGAAAATACGGGTCAAATTTTTTTGGTATTCTATTTTTCGGACTTATGTTTTTTTTTTTAGGTAAAAAAGACTATTAAAAAAAAACTATATTTTGCTTAGACAGGTAGGTGACTTTGTGACAGTGTTACCTTCGTTTGCACAAATATATCGTGTGTTTTCAATATTAAATGTTATTAGGTATGTGTTTTCAGTATTAAAATTCAAGCAATATTAATGTAGTTATAACATCAAATAAAAAGCATTTTTTTTGGTAGATATAAATATATAACCAAACTGATTGATAAAGGTACTCGTACATACTAAAGATTACAGTAATTTGATGATTTTCCAACTCAAAAAATGGGTTTTGAATTCCTTTGACCTTGATTTAGAGTAACAAAACCCTCAAAAGGACTGTAGTATTACGTTAGAACAACAAGTGTGATGTGGCGTGTAGTAAGTGCGTGTGGTTTTGTGTGTTTGCATGCGAGTGTGTGTGTGTTTGTGTGTTTATGTGTGTGCTCACCAGGCATGGCGTGTGCGTTGTGCGCGCGCTGCATGGTGCGTGTGGGCGCCGCCTCCTCCGGCACGGGCGGGTGCGTCGCGCGCCAGTACGCCTAGAATGTTATAGGAGCACTGATCAGTTCTGGATCACATTTATTTATTTAACACTTTATGCAACACAAAAGGTACATCATCATCATCATCCACAGCCCGTCTTTACCCACTGATGGGTATAGGCCTCTCTTTGCTTGTGCCAAGTTCCACGGTCTCGCGTCAGCCTCATCCAGGACACTCCCGCGATGGTACATAGGTGGACTTAATGCCTGAGGCATTCTCTTACATTCTTGTACAGGTTTACTTGCTAAGCAAAAGTTGTTTGTAACACTTTAGGCGGATATCATTTTTTTTATACTGAAAGTGTTTACTGCTAAGCTCTGAGGGCTTCCAGTAGCAGTAGATTTAATCTGGTTTTGATTGAAATTCCGAAAACTTATTTTTTTCCAAAAACTTCTTGACTCAATTTTTTCTAAAAAATGCTGATGAAGCCTTAGTAAAAGTTTTTATTTTTTTTATTTTTTTTTTTATTTAAAAATATGTTCGCGTTTGGCCACTCTATCGACTGATGGTAAGCGAAGACGTGGTCGATGGTGAAGCACGCTGGCCTAGAAGTGCAGCGTACCAATTTGAAGCGTTAATTGTATGGAAAATGAAATAGCGCCTGTAAGAACGAGGAACTAATTTCTATCAAATCAACGTCAATGTCGCCATTTCGTCACAAATACGTGAAAACTCATCTTAAGACCTCAGTTCTATATATTTAGGCAACTTGCGTGAATCAAACTGTGTTTATTTTATACTGACCTCTAAATATTCAGCAATATGTTCGCAAGCGTCCTCCAGCTGGTTCTCATCGAGGATGACATCGAACATGTCAGTGGGGCACTGGGACAGCTTCTCAGCGGCCACCATCTGTACCGACAGGTTCTTGGTCTGCCCCTTGCCGCGGGACTTGATCAGTCGCTGCAGGACCTACAGACAAAACAGACACATCGTACACAGCTGCTGGGAGAGGTGGAAGACATCTAACACCAGGCGGAAGAGAAAGTGGATAGATGTACCGAAGTACGTAAGATACAACATAGAACTAACTAAGGCCCTCTTGCACTGTTATTCGCTGAACGCGTTTAACGCTAAACGGGTTTAAATGTCCATTCTGGAAGTTGGTTGTGGTAAATAGCTGGCAAATATCATGCTGTTTTTATGATTTTCTTTCTATATTTAAATTTTTTTATTTTTTCTGAAATCATATTGATTTTAAATTTTAATAACTAAATGGCCTCTTTTCCTTTTTTTGACTGAATTTGTACTATCTGAAGTATTTTTATCCAGAATTCCCATTTTAATTTTTTTATTTGGCATTCTTAGTCAATATTTCGTATATTCATTCAATATTTATGATTGAATAAAATAAAATAAAAACATTGAATTATTTGGCAGATATTAACAATGTCACCAGCTTTATGATGTGCGTTTGAGCAGAGAAATGCGTTTAGCGCTAATAGCATTCAGCAACAAGGTGGTGCAAGTGGCTCTAACATCGAAAACATCAAATCTAACTGCAGGATACAACAGCGATTCTTTAACGAAAACATTTGACTTACTACTTGCTGCCTCCTGGTTACAATCAGGGTTTAATAAATCTTAATCGGCCTTATTACAAAAACTAAATAAACCTTGGTTTAAACCTAGTCTATCAAGTCCAGGCTTATCAGCAGAGCCATGGTTTAAATTTGTCCGTATTACAAAACTAAGATAAAACGTTGACTTTAGTACCGTCATTTGAACGATTGTCTAAACAATTAAATCCACCATGTGTAATAACAATTAAATCTACCTTGTTTAAATCCATTTTGGGTGAAAATAACACAAAAACCACAACACAATGAAAAAGTTGCTATGAGAAACTTTGACACACCTTTGACAGCTACTACTGTTAGACCATGGTTTAGAGCAAAACCACGATTTGTAATAACGTTTGTGTAAACCGTAGTTTTACAAGATTTAAACCTGGGTTTATAGTTAAACCCCTTTTTGTAATAAGGCGGACTAAGTTTTATTTTGGACTTTTCATTGTCCCCTAGAAATTAACTTTCTAGATATAAGCTTCTCCCTTTTTTCACCAACACTCAGAAACACTTAAATCGATGTCTTTACTATTGTACTTTTCGTTTTTCAATTCATAGTGACATTGAAAAGCCAACAGTGTAATAATATTTAAGCATTAATTTAAGTGTTGCTTAATGTTAGTAAAAACCAGGCAAAAAGTTTCAAAAACTCGGCGGCGGCACGTGTATCGAACCGTTAAGCCAAAACTAAAAATTTAGTATTTAGGTGTTCTCCTATACATCCCTAAGTATTGCCTATGTATCTTAATCATAAGATCAGTAATACATCTTCCACCATTTTGAATCTACGTTAAACTTTCTTTGGGCTTGGGGACTTTATCTGGTAATTATACTAAATAGGCACTAGTAATACCACCTTGGGACTGGAGATCTTCAGGTACACTATTGTGGGTGCCAGTGAGGTCTTCGCCAGCTGTGAGGGGTGGTTGATGGTGTCGCAGTCCAGGACCACAAGCTGCAGGGTACGAGCCAACTCGAATATCCTCTCGATTTCAGCCTGGGTGGAATTTAAGGAGTTATTAAGTGATTTGTAGGATATTAAGTTGGGGACATCTATGTAAGCACATGTTTTTGTTGTAATAATTTTAAAAGTTTAGTTTTTTAAGGGGTACTAGTTATCATGAACGACTTATACTATGAACCAATTTTAAAATGGTGAAACAGTCTTCTGTCCCTCACATTTCCAAAATAGACTAGTTTTTTTTTTTATCGTGGTAAAATCATCAAATGAGTCCTCCCACCCAGGGCAGGCAGGGCGGGAGGGACTGTCAGACTTGACTGACTAAAATCCACGGTGTCCTACAATGGCCCTTTACGTACCGGGGTTACGGTAATTTGTGAGTCCCGCGACCCCGGCAGGCACAATAGATTAGTTTAGTCAAAAAAATGTATTAGTCCGGAAGATAGATTATCAAAATCATTATTTGAAATGTATTTTTACTCTTGTTATGGTAACCAAAATTGACGAAGATACAATGCTTCTAAAAATCACGAAACGTCACTCGGTTGGTATGATTTTACAGGCGTTATGACGTCACAAGCCTCCACTCTCAAATTTCGAATATTTGTCAATATTGATTGATTTAACAAAACAAAAAATGTGTTTGTTTTTTTCAATACTCTGTCTGACGGACTAAACAGATTTTCAATTTATTTATGCAGTTAACTACCCTATTGCAAAAGCATAGCATACATAATCAGCAAATTATGTTCCCACCGCTGGGATACAGGCCTACTGTCTGTGAGTGGGAGTGGCCTGTAATCCACCATGCGAGCCCAGTGCGGTAGACGACACAGCCATGTTTTAGAATTTTTGCTTAACTTTGCTTTTATTGTGATAATAGTTATGGCTCCATAATAAAAGTAATTTATGATGACTACGACTTTCTATGAATCTCTGAGAAGTACAGATACCTCTCAATATTTTCTCAGATCCGCTGATCTGTGCAGTGTGATAAGAGATTTACGTATCGCTGAAAAAGTGTTCACGTTATAGCGAATCTCGATTTATTGAAAAACACGTGCTTCCATAGATGTCTCAGCAGCATTTAGGCTTATTGCCAGTTTCTGAATAGTGTAATTGATGGAAAACAATATCGAAATAGGTTTATAATTTTAAGTGTAAAATCTTATCTAATCTTACAACTTTGAACGACCAATTCTTGTATTTACAGGGCCGATTACACTGCGCTACATCTAGTGCACTACGTCATGTAGGGCACTAGATATAGTGAAGTGTAAATGTATGTAGAAATGTAGGACCCCAACTTAAGGCGGCAGGGAGAGCCCGACCTGCCTACATCGCCTACATTACTACATGTAGTGCAGTGTAATCACAAGTAGGGAGGTAGTGCGCCTACATAGGAAGGTCAGTCTCGCCGCGGCACCCGACCGATGCGAGTGTTTGTGTGCGTTTAATTGGCAAAATGACTATGGACAAAGAAATTTTATTAAGTACTAGCACTTTGCCCGCGACTTTGTCCGCGTGGGTTACGTACTTTCCTAATTCCCCCTTTTCACCCCCTCAAAGGTTAAATTTCCGAAAACCCCTTCTTAGTGCTCCCCTACATTATAATAGGAAGCCGTGTGCAAAATTTCACATTCCTAGCCCCAGTAGTTTCGGCTGTACGTTGATATGTCAGTCAGTCAGTTCTCCTTTTATATATATAGATGTTAGATTTATACAAAGAGATGCCATTCTTATGCGATAAAAATAATCCCGATTACAAGAATAAAGAATGCCGGCATGAAGGGTTTAAAGTTTTACTGGAAATATATAAGAAATTTGATCCGGATGCCACAATGAAAACACTAAAAAAGTTACAGCGAGAGCAATGCCAATTTTTTGCAATTTTGAAAGCACGCGTGCTATGGTTGGTGTATTGTATTAGACTGGGTTAGGATTCCCTACGAAGTGCAGTGTAATCAGAACGCCATTTATGTAGGGCCCTAGCTAGATCACCAGCTAGTGCACTAGATGTAGCGCAGTGTAATCGGCCCTTTAATCTCAAATTGATATTTTGTATTTCGATAAGTTCTTGTTTTAAAATTAATTTATATCATTAAAAGTTTGTCTTTCTAAAATACTTCAAATGTTTAAGAAAAACATTTATTATCCCAGCGCCATCTCGTAATTTTTTGAAATACTTGTTACCTCGTTAACTCGAAATTTTGTGAGATGGCGCTGTACTTATGACTTTTTTCGCAATAAGACTGAAGCTCGGTAGCGTACTGTGTCTTTTACATAAATAAAATCATCTACAGCCTTATTACAAAAACTAAATAAACCTTGGTTTAAACCTGGACTGGATAGTCCAAACTTATCTGCAAAACCGTGGTTTAAATTTCTTCGTATTACAAAACTTACATACAACGTGGACCTTACTACCTTCATTTGAACCATTGTGTAAACAATTAAATCCACCATGTGTAATAACAATTATATCTACCATTTTTACATCAAGTTTTGGTGAAAATAACACAAAAACAACAACACACTGAAAAAATAGCTATAAGAAACTTTGACACACTTTTGACAGCTACGACTGTTTGACCATAGTTTATTGCAAAACCACGATTTGTAATAACGTTTGTGTAAACCGTAGTTTTACGTGATTTAAACCTGGGTTTTTAGATAAACCCCGTTTTGTAATAAGACGGCTAGAGTTTGGCTTGTTTTCTATTAATTAAATACTCAAATAAAAAACTGGCAGTCAGGCCCGCTTACGCCAATATCATAAAACATTCTGTCAAATGTTTGAAAACGACAAAGACAGACGTTTTTAATATGTGTAGTTTAAATTAATTATGGTGTAACTGGGTCTAAGTCCAAGATAATGTACCGATAAGCGAATATTGGTTTCACAAGAGCAGAATAAATAAATCATTCTAGTGTTTATGGCAGACAATATCGCGAAGCGAAACCTATTGTTAGCCGAGGTACTAGAAATAAAATCAAATTCAACGAAATTATTTCATTGATTATCTTGATTGCTACCGTTACGGTCAGTACACATCGACACGCGACGTAACGCGATATGTGTTAATTTGAATCTTTTCGAAATTGAAATGTACACGCATCGTCGCGCCTCGGTGTGACTTGACCCTTACCTAGAACCCACATAATTTTAATGTATGCATCTATATAGATAATAGGAGTAAAAAAAATAAGAAAAAAATTGTAACCACAATTGCTCTAAAACGCTAACATCAAACTACAAATAGATATAAAATAATAAACATAAATCACTGAAATCAATTAAAATGCCATGATTTTAAGAGTCGCGTTTATCTTTCTATTAATCACCCACTGTTCAATGCTTATGAGCTCGATCACAATTTTATCCAAATTTTTTTTTTTTTGGGACAAACCCACCACACTATTCCCTAACCACTGCAACTCCTGTGCGCCAGAATCAACAGTGGCAACCAACCAGAAAAGGGCCGAGACAATGAAGCTCGACGTGTCCCGGAGAATGAATTTACCTGTCTTGGATCCTGCAACGAAATTAATCAGAAAAGAATAGTGGAGGAGTAGGAAAAAATATATGTTTCCACTTCCCTCCCTGCAAGCAGGAGACAGAACAAAACAAGGCCAATAGGCACAAAGGGACATTACAACTGGGAGAAGCCCAGTTGCCTAGCACCACGGGTAAAATGACTATTAATATTAATGGGTCCTAAATTGTGAGCTGCTAAATTTGATTCCAATAATAGGTATGGCAAAAACGCTTGAACGCACGGAAGTTTGTTCGAGTTTCAACAAGGTCCGAGTAGTAAATGACTCCAGATGTAGTCTGAACAGTGTTCAACATAATATTACGTTCGTTCTGCCAAAGAATACACTCCCATAGAATATGATGTGCTGATTGTTCATATTCACAGTCAGATGTCGAACATTGACAAAAAGGCGAGGGAACAAGCTTGAAGGAAAATAATTTACTTTTAAAGTTACCATGTCCCGTGAGAAATTGGGCAACACAGTGATCCACCTCCAGCCACGTCCTAGCCAGCCGCTCACGAACGGATGGAAAGAACTGGTGGAGGTGCCGCCCCTTGATAGAATTATCCCACCTACTTTGCCATTCGGATAAAAGATCCTCCCAGACGTCACTCTGGGGTTTGAACAATCTAGATATCTTATCACGGTCACGTTGAGGTAGAAAATCAGCATCAGTGGTCTCCCGTGTGGAAAAGTACATTGCAGCACGTCGCTGTACTTCAAGATCGACTGGAAGAACACCAGCAAGTACCGGTAAAGCTTCAGTACTGACGGTTCTATACGCTTTAGTTAAGAATAACAAAGCCAAGCGCTGGCTTTGAAGCAATTTACGTCGTGCCGCCCCTATGGTGGCCCTATCGGCCCAAACAGGTGCTCCGTAGCACATACAGCCCAAGTAAGTAGCACCATAAATAGTTTTTAAGGTTAAAAACGACAAACCCCAAGTAGATTTGGATATTCTCGTTAGGGCATAAAAATTATTTTTAGCTTTTTCACCAACTGTTTTTATATGTTCTATGAATGTGAAATTCCTCTCTAAGACTAAACCAAGATAGCACACCGATTTCTTTCTCTTAACGGGAACATTATTGAATTTAATACTAGGCCACGATTTAAGGTCACCTTTTAAAATGAGTTGATAGGTTTTTTGTGGTGCAAAGGTCAGACGGTTTCGGTCACCCCACTGCGATATTAAGCGTAGGCAAGTGTCAGCCAAATTCTCGAGGCCAGCACGAGTACTCGACTGAATGAGCAGAAGGCCATCGTCCGCATAACCAGTTAAAGAACAACCACTTGGTAGTGGAATCGCGAGGAAATCATCGAAGCCTAGATTCCATAAATAAGGACCGATAACCGAACCTTGAGGACAGCCCATGGTGAGAGGTTTCGATATGGAATGATGTCCGAGTTTAAGTTTCGCGGATCCATTAGAAAAGTACGAACAAAGAAGATTAAATATATTATTATAGCAACCACGAGCTTTTATTTTAAGTAGTAGCATTGGCCACCACGCGTTATCAAAGGCCCCGGAAATATCTAGAAAGATCCCAACTACGTACTTGTGTTTAGAGGTATTAACCATTTTTCTAACAGAAAGTGCCGCGTCAACGGTTGATTTCCCGATAGTAAAACCGAATTGATTTTTATGAAATTTGGGCCCGTCCGGTAACAATCGTGGGACGATAAGACGCTCCAAGAGCTTTCCCAAAGATGGTAATAAAGTTATGGGCCGGTATGACTTAGGGTCATCTGGTGGCTTGTCGCCGCTTTTAGGTATTATTCGTATAAAGCCATGTCTCCATATACGAGGAAAAAACGCCTTCAGAAATACACCGGTTGTAAACAGTTAATAACGCGTCACCCGCTGTTTTACACATTGTTATAATTATAATTTACTGTGCCCGCAAAGGTGTGATTGTGACAATCAAACCGAACCACTTTTTCCATGTGACCAACATTGTAGGAAATAGCCAAAAAACTGTTTGGGTCAATGTAATGTATTTTTTTTTTATCGTGGTAAAATCATCAAATGAGTCCTGCCCTGGGTGGGACCAGGGCAGGGCGGGAGGGACTGTCAGACTTGTACTGACTAAAATCCACGGTGTCCTTCACTAGCCCTTTACGTACCGGGGTTACGGTAATGGGAAAGTCCCGCGACCCCGGCAGGCTATGGCCCTCTACAGGCCCGTCATTATGCTGACACTCCTTGAGGCGCGCGTGGAACACAACGCGCCGTCGACCCGGGCCAATGTAATGTATGGGAAAGCATTTACGAAAAAAAAAATGCAGATAGCAGAAAGAAAATGTGATGAAAAAAAGTTGCCGGTCTACAAAAAAAACTTTAATAATATCTTTGTAGGATTGCTAATATTTTTGGCTCTGGTCCAATGGAGAAAGTGCTTAAGAGGCCACTCGTAAATAGAATCAAAAATACAAAATGTTTTGTATTTTTGATTCTATTTACGAGTTATGACATTTTTTCGATTGGCGGCGCTAGTGGACTGTAAGAGGCCTCTTAAGCTTGAGTCTGCACCGCACCTTTAAATATGACCATATCATCCTAATATTTGCTGGTAGATAAATGCTTCTTTCTTTTGAAAGAAGAACTAACAATGTCAAAAGTTCTGAAATAGGTAGTCTGAAGGCTGAATAATCGTCAAAGCGCAAAGGTAAGGCTATGCAAATTAATATATTTTCAGCAACTGTTATGCCAACCATTCATGCAGATTCACTCTTCAATAAACATTTACTATACTTTATATTAGTAGGAAGAAGGGGGGATAAGGTAAAGTATCGACTATCGATATTTTGCTAAAACAACACTAATATCTCAATTTGTTGTTTTCTACGATACAAACAGGAGATTTAGTAAGAAACTTAATATAGAAAAGAATATTTGGTGAAAATGTGTGTAATTACAACTGTATGTTATTATGTAATGGAGTAGGTTCTTTATATTGAATGTTTGTGGATAATCGGAGAACTACTTGTGATCTAATTATTTGAATACTGTTATATTATTAAATTAAACAATATTGAACTTTTCTGGGGAAAACTCAGGAAACTAAATACTGTATCAAATGCTAAGTAATAATAGACAGCAAATTAGATTTAAAAAGTGGAATATTTAGTTTTTTAGGGATCAGGAATTTAAATACCTATTGTTAAGGAGCTTCGGGAAGGATGTTTGTTATGTTAGTTACTAGTCAACCATTATATGTTATAAATACCAATATAATGAGCATGTTTGGATCGAGCGAGTGTAGTACTAAAAATTGTCTAAACTGTATGTGTGACTAAAATCTAGAAAAATGGAAAGAAATGTGAAAAAAGCAAGATTTGAACGCACTAGACTAAACTGGCGAGAAAAATATCAAATAACTAATCTATGTTGATCAAAAACAAAACACTAGCTGTTCGTTTTGCAGGACTAATCAGAGGTGTGTCTTTCGTCCAAACTGTTGGCAAAAACGATTCAAACTGTGAGTATTTCAGATTTTTGGGTTCGAAAATATCTTTGGAATTGCAACCCTATGCAATTCTCGCGAAGGTCCGCTAAGTTTCTAGGTGCTGAGAAAATTCTTACATGAAGATCCTTTAGTATAAGTCCTAGTTACCAGCGAGGTGTCCTAGCTCCACTCATTCCAAACACGCCCACATGTCACGTGCCTCAAACAACAACACCACAGCTAAGGCCTACTAAGTAGTTCGCACCTGGACCTCGGCTAAACAGTTGGTCCTGTTACCGGCCCTCTCTACGAACGGTTTCTTAGGCGCGTTTTGCGTTCGTTTGGCCAACGATATATCGGACTGGACCCTCGTGATGATGATCCTGCAACACGTCATACCTGTACTTCAGCGAGGCAAGTGGACCGCGAGTTGGAACGCTCCATGATGGCACGTTTCGACGGGTTGTTGAGGAGAGAGCGCTTCGCGAGAGATATGTCGGCCATCACGCGCGTTATTATAATCCTGCAATGTTAGTCCCGTGTGGTCAACTGTTAGTTGTTAGTGAGTTAGCTTTAGGTCGGAGCCGGTCTCTGAAATAAAGGGTTAGTGGGCTTTTGTGGTACTTCATGAAGCCTGTGCCACACTCAGTGCTCCGGATATGAATATAATTTGGATTTAAAAGCCAATCTGTTATTTTAGAAGGTTATTGCCAATTCTAATAGTTAATTTTGGGATAGTTTTGACTGAAATTCAAACATTCATAATAGTTAACCAACCCAACGGACTAAATTTTGGGGCCCATAACGACGAAATTGGAACAATACAAAACATATTAATAATTTCCAAAACATCCAATTAATGCTAAGATACCACCCTCACCTGCCTTCAAAGCGTCTTTTGAGGAAATCAAACAAAGCCTTCTGCATCATGTCGGTGACCTCGTACCCCTTGAGGCTGGGCCCCACGATGACGACGGGCCTCATGCTGGGCACCACGTCGTACGGGGTGCTGGTCTCCGCCTTCTTGAAGAACGGCTTGCGCTTCTCCTTGCCGCCCGCGCCGCCGCGCCCGCGACCCGCGCCGTCCGACTCCTCGCCTGGAGGATATGGGACGCTAGAAAGATGGTGCTAAGCGTGGGTTTTGATAGCCCTAGGTAGACCCTATCTTCTTTGAAAAATCATGCTTAGATTTACCTACAATGCGACGTAAAAAACAGTTTTTTTTACGAAGGTTTCATCCACCACCTATAGAAAACTCTGTAGTAACTTACTGTTGGTGCAGGCATCTCAAAGTGTATTTTAAGCTAACATGCTCTCTGTTTTACAAAAATATCTAATTAAGATAATATCTTTTGGGACTTGAGCAATAAAGAGCAAATTAAATTGCATTCAAAGTACAAAACACAAACTTTGATAAATATTTGCTACGATACACATAGACAACATCGAGATTTTTGGAGACATCTCAGATTACAGAGTAGAGGAAAAAACTCAATAAGAATAAGAAGGGTAAATAAGAAATATCAAAGAAAAATCTTCATCTCATTATTTGATTAAATCCCTGGTCAGTCACTCATTCAAAGTTCGTCCATATATTAGTATCAGGACACATATTATCTATATATTTTCCTCTACTGTGTAGATTAATTTACACCGAAAATTATAATACAGATAACCTCAACACCCTTGGACAACATTCAAAAGCATAATCTCGAATGAGAATATAACCATTCTGCCCAAAATATAATCATACCATACCAGTAACATATAGTACACAAATAAATAAAATATAAGATAGCTAAAACGTTCCTGTAAAATAACAAGAGATATTAAAGAAAATATTAAAAGAATAATTAAAAGTACATAGATTAATAATAGAGGAGACATGCAGATAATGGAAGATGTGGGATGGCAACGGTGTACAGTCTCGAGCAAAAGTGTTTACTTAGATATTTCGTTTACTTTCAAGATTTTTTACTTTACAGGGATCACTAGCAAGTATTAAGGAATTATTATATTAGAAATTCGGAAACAAATGGGTACACACTTTAATATTATTTATTGAGCCAGTTAAGTGTGTTTATTATTTCATATATCAATAACAACAAATCGGATCGGAATTTTTAATACCATTATTTGGATAAAAAAATACAAATAACTATTTAAATTGAGGGTTTTATCAAAAGTAATAAAACATTTATGCGAACGAATCCACGGGCAACATCTAGTAATTATAAAAAGGTGTAAATTTACGACATTTCCTGGTGGCGACGATGAGTGCGTGAGCTTACCTCGATCGAACGAAGGCACATCTGAAAATGTGGCAAACGTGAGTGCTAAGTATAAATTATTCGATGTATCGACTATTGTGCTGGCTGACTATTCGATCAATTGAGAGCGTTAAACGTCAACAGATTAGTCGATTCGATCGTTTCAAATTTAAACAACTTAAAACTTTAAATTTTAAAAAATATATATTTATTCTTAATTTACATTTAAAAAGATCTGAATGGAATGGTAAAATATATCTGCCTAGACTTCAAGAAACTATTATAAGTAATAAGTGGATAATACTTTCTTTTACAATCTCAAAATATTTTGCAGTTCTTAATAATCCTATTAAGTTAAAAGGAGGTATTATTCGCACGTTACTGACTTCTTCGAAGTTTAGGTTAATTTATTTCTTGTTCTGATTTTAAATATATAAATACAGACAGGTAATATACTTGCTTTGTTTTTACTATATATTGCGACCGAATTGACTAACTATTGACAATACGTGAAAGTCGATAATCGATTATTAGTCGATTTTAGTCAATAATCGGTAAATCTCTATAGACCAGGAAATTCCAGCAAATTCCACCGAATTGATGAGTGATCATGAATGGCTAGTACAAAGCAGTTATACATACCATATTAATACAGTATAGTTACATAAGATTTTTGGTAGTGGATAGAATAGGTAATACAGTTTAGTTGCAATAATTCGAAATTAGTGCAAGAATTTTGAAGAATGCATAGATAATTGTTCTTTTTATAAAGTTTTATAATTTAAAAAAATATTAGAATTTAATATAAAATAAAGAGAATATACTCCGCGCCGTGGTGCAATTAATTTATTATTGTTTAGTAAGATATTTACAACAAATAAAATGCCAATTGTAACACCGAATTACGAACTACAAATATTAAAACCGTCTTGCTTTTTAATATTAATAATTTTGTTAATTTGTTAAAGGCCATTATTTTCGTATCAGCGAGTCCAGAGTGTTAGAAAGAGCAAGACGATGTAAAAAGAGAGAGACAAACAACTGCGTTGTACGTTACAGGCACTGGATAAAACGACATACGTAGTATAAATAATTACATATTTTGACGCTCAAATTGACAATAAGTAAAATATTGCCATCGTAAAAACAAGTGAGGTTTGGTATTTTTCTAGTTGACGGTAATTTTGCTGCCAAAATAGAATTCAAAAAGATTTTGAATGCAATTCTGAGCAAAAGTGAGGATTTTCTTCAAGAATGTTAAATTGGTTAGGTAATACGTAATATTTGTGAAGTTCGAAGTCAAGAACCAAATTCATTTCCTTTTTAAGATTGTGTACGTATGTCTTTTTATCCAGTACATGATAAAGCTTATAGGCAGGTGGTCACTCTTGCTTATAATATCCCAATTAATGTTTTTGAACTTATTTAACTTTAATAATCATAATTTTCAGCATATTTCTGTTATTACAAACTAACTGGGATATTTTTTATTGAACAGTGAAAATCAAGAAATTTTCACATAACAGCATCATCTCAGATCCGCGACTATTGAATAGAATAGTGGTGTGATCTACAATTAATTGAATAGTGATGTCTGAAATATTGTCGATTATCGATAATGTATTCGGAAAATGAGCATTATAGTTCTTGTCATAGAAAACGTTTTGAAAGAACGTCCACACAGAGGCCTTAGCAAGATTTCTGTATTTTACCGTGTAGTAGTATTAATTAATTACGATTTTCATTCGTTTTTAAGACTCAAATTATAAATCAGACACCAAAAAAATCGATAGTCGCATATCTGTTGTGTGAACCACTTGTGCTTGCTTCGCGCGTGAGGCATGAGATATGCATGACGTACCGGGCGTGGGAGGGGTGCTACCTCGGGAGAGGGGCGGCGCGTGCGGCGCGGTGGAGGGGGGGCGCGGGTAGCGGCGCGCCGTCATGCCCGAGCGCACCGCCTCCAGCTTCACGGGCGACGGGATGAAGCCCACGTCGGAGCCCTCCTTCACGAGGCGCCCGATCCACCAGTTGTTGTCGTACTTCTCCTGGAAAGTTTAACGAGGAGTGTTAGTATGGGCCACGCCACGATGTGGTTACCCCCTTTGGAAGCCCCTACTAGTTACAATGGTGAAGCCCGCCTTGCTATTAGGTACCCACATTTTTGATTATGCCTGTGTCCCAGCAAAGGCCTCCTTTCTGTGAGAGTAGTGGGCTATAATCCACCACTTGGGCCCAGTGTGGGTTGGTAGCTTCCCCCTGGGATAAGCGAAAACCTTCAAAAGTCCCGAAAATACATACTCCGACCACGATGAGTGCCATAGTCATATGGCGAGGATCTTAAATTGTAAACTCGTCTAAGTACATAAATATTAATTTGAAGACACTCTATCTGCATTGAACAGGCCCGTTTTTAGTGTATAGTTGCCTGGATTAACCAGATTACCTGTAACGGTACTCCGACTGGAATATGCAATACCAGCGAGAGGACGGAATATGGAAATCCTGCAATAGATGATGGACTACCTATACAAAAAAATATAAAGAGATGATTACATCAAATCAAAATGTTCTTCATGTAACAATTCTTCGAATATGACAATGATGTAGTGGTTCCCTTAATGCATTTAGGAAAAACATAGTACAATCATTATGTGTCTTACCTTGATGTGGAGAAAATCGCGCACCTCGAAGGAGATCGCGCTGCCGTGCACCGGCGAGTCGTCGTCCACGGTGCCATCGTACGACACATTGGTGCGCACCGCGAAAGCCACTGGCTTCTCCTGAAAAACATAGCAGTATGGGCAGGTATTACTCTACGAGCTCTGATGAAGGAGTTTACGGACATCGTTGACGCCAGTCTCGTCTAGAGGAGACGAGAGTGGCAGCCAGATAAGTAATTGGACCTCATCCAAGGGTACTAATTCATTTTTTGGAATTGATAAAGAATCAGTGAATAGGTTGACAGGGGTGAATGGAACTAAAGAAAATACAAAAAGATGTTAATGATGCGATGCAGCCTCTCCTTGTCTATGTGTTGAATCGAACGATGCCTTATCTGGCTGTTTGATAACCTGCGCTTAATTCTCGTGGCGCAGCGCTTCTTAGTGATCGTGTCAGTCTACTTTGTCTAATGTCACTTTAAGAGCACTGATGTCGGTCTAACTCCACTCTAAGAGCATCGCTGTCGGTCTACTCACCCGTGCCTTGTCCAGCTGTTTGATAGCCTGCGCTTCCTTCTCGCGGCGCAGCGCCTCCTTGTCTTCGTCAAGCGACAGTTCCGACGATGGCTGGGAATAGTTTGAATCTGCTGAGCCCTGAAAAATTAGAAGAGACCTGGTTAGTGGTTAGTAATGCAAATTGCAGCAAGGAAGTAGGGCCATAAAAACATATATGTAAGGGGAGACCGAATTACAAAGGAGTCTTTTTTCTAGCAGTTGAGACAAGTTCTTTAAGTTGACGCAAGTTGTATAACTGGCAAGACAACATGGTGCGCTAGGATAGAAAACGTGTTTCAAAGAAATCCTGGAATGAAAGACGTAAGTCGAAGACGGAAATGAATAACCTATCTTGGTTGCTATCTTCGGTTGGATCTTTGTCTGTATCCAATCAACGACCGAATTTGCTTAACCGTAGCTTTAAGATGTCCAATCAGAAGCAGCCGTCAAAAACAAAGGATTGATATTTGGATTGAGATATAATATTAATTTCGGGCGTAAATGTATTTGGTAGGTACTGAGCTGATTTAAAACCTTGTTTTCTTCCTACAATATTAATAAACGCATTAAATGATTTGTGGTGCAAGCGACCCTCCAACAACTCCATAACTACACTTGATTATCATAAAATGAGGTCACCGCAACAGCTTCTAGATCAATATTCAACGCAGATATTCAATCTACGTCCCCCCCTTTCCGGGATAGATCACGTCATTACATCACTGGGTGACAAAGAGTTCAAGGTTCCTTTCCTTGACATTTTTGGACCGGTTCCACTATTTTATGACAGTGCAACATTTTAACTAACAGTTAATTCATGTTTATTGCTTGTTTCAATTGCTGTTTTACATTTATGAGGTAATTTTATGATTATGTTTAGCTGAAGTTGTCTTATCGTGGGCTATCAATATCGTTTCAATGTTTATATACGTTAGTTTTATCAAATTATTGTCTAGGTTAGTCTGTCTTCTTCTTTTGAAATCAGGCTCAAACACACATTAAACGTTGATAAAGAACAAAGGAAGATGTGTCTGTCAAGTCCCAGATAGTTTAATCTGATAACAATTTCAGCCAGATACCACTGGGTTTCGTTTCATGTAAAATACTGAAAACCTACCTCAGCTATGACAAGACTAGGATTGATATGGGTTCCGAAAGCA
This sequence comes from Agrotis puta, assembly GCA_943136025.2. Classification (NCBI taxonomy): domain Eukaryota; kingdom Metazoa; phylum Arthropoda; class Insecta; order Lepidoptera; family Noctuidae; genus Agrotis; species Agrotis puta. The sequence continues at coordinate 1,154,955 of OW964170.2, forward strand.
GAACCTAACAAAACGAAAGAACCCAGCAAGTAATAATAGATCTTACATAACTACCATTAAAGTCTGATATCAGATAATAGAGGTACAACACAATACTATAGTCTGTCAATAAAACTTTACGATGTAAATCGCTTACATTTTTTCATACTGATCTTGGACGCGGTGAGTCATTGCCTGAACTGCGGGTGTACGCAGTCGTAAAGCTGTTTTATGTTGCGAGTAGACATGCGGCGTGTGGTTCATATCAACTGATAGGAAGCTGGGCCGACAGCTAGATCAACCACACATCAGCGAGTGACGAGATAACAGTCTCAAAAATCCTTTTAAATAGATCAGGTTGACCTTGTTTCTATCTTTCGCAATTTGTTATTTATTTTTAATAGCAGTCAGGCTAAAACCTGTATAAGTGAATAGCCTATTAAAAATATAAATAAAATTTGTATGAGATAAAATATTCTATAGTGTCACGTTTACGATATACTCGTACCATACAGACTATCAAATTTCAAGAGATTGAAATTGAATAGCTTATATTTTGAAAATGTGTAGCTCGAGAAAATTTTGTCGGTAATTAGTCAAGCCAAACTAAGAGGAGAAAGTAGTAGAAACTTCTTCCCCTTTATTTTTGTACACCAATTAAAATATGATTAGGAATTTCACTGGAATATACACTACGCTAGTAGTGTATATTCCCGGTGGTCTCACTCACGCTGCTCGGCTCCTAATTGTCTTAGCGTGATGTTATATTGTCTATAGCCTTCCTCGATAAATTGACTATCCAACACAAACATAATTTTCAATTCAGACTAGTACTTTCTGAGTTAAGCGCGTTAAACCAAACCAAATCTTCAGCTTTATAATATTAAGTATACATGACATACGAGTACACATAGTACTCTACCCAGAATAGCCACAACCATTCCTTCCCACAACTAGGACGTTTACAAAACAAATTAAACAAAGTTTACTGAAACAAAACTGTCAGTTACAATTGAACCAACAATCCATAAGTAGTGCAAATATTTTGGCACGCGCTCCGACCGGCGCGCGCATGCCCGCAACGCTTTGCACCAATCATGCAGTTTATACCATGGTTTATATGGAAAAATAATACCTACCTATGGCACACTTCGGAGAATATTTTTTTTTACCCGAGTGCGCAAGGAAGGTGGTTATTTTGTAATGTATTTAGGTATTCATATTCAACGATTGCGGAGAATCTACCTAACTTGTGACTCGGGTCACAATCCAGATTTGTGTACGAATACTATTTGGGTTCGTGAGCAGTTTTTAGGCTATTTCATTTTACACTAACATTAAATATTTAAAATAAAGTTCATTGGCGTTTTTTAGTAATTTCTGGAGTTTGTCAGGACTTGTGTCCAGGTCGCAAGACTTATGAATAACCGTGATCTTGGAACGTAAAGGGATATTGAAGGACACCGTGGATTTTAGTCAGTACAAGTCTGACAGTCCCTCCCGCTCTGTCCTGGGTGGGAGGACTCATTTGATGATTTTACCACGATAAAAAAAAGGACTTGTGTCCTTAAGACTTAACCTATTTCCATTTGATCTCTTTCTCATAATTCTTAGAGAAGCTGAGCATATTCAGAAAAATATTGACCGTCAACTTGTTGGTGGTCATATTGACTATTACTAATGAAATTGCCACAATAGTTAAAAAAAATATGTATATTGTGGAACTATCCATGGTTAAGTGGAAGCAACTGGATATAAAAAATGTTAAGGTATGCGCAGGCCGTGGATGATTTTGTACTGGTTCTATAGAAATCAAATATTCATCGGTGGCTTGTAAGTATCAGAGACAAGACTCAAAAGTGTCCAACTTTTGCGCCCTGCTTTATGGAATATGATGGCAGAACCTGTATTCATGATGACAGAACTTTTGATACATTTTACCATTTTACCATTACCCATGATTAACCCTTTATACGAAGGCGCAAACAAAGTTGTCAGCCAACCAGCCAGTCATATTAAGGTCGTCAGCTCATAGACTTTTATTCATAAAGTTGATCCCTATATAGAAAACATTTACAATCTTTAACGTCACGGTGAGCGTTAAAGGGTTAACGTACAGTTGATTTTCTTTTCTAGGTATGTCATGATTGATCTGACCTCAACGAAAATGGAATATTATGTGTATGTGTTTACGTCGTCTTTTTCTTTGGTAGTTTGAAATTATTGCTCGGCTCATGGAACCTACATTTTTTCCATGGGAACCTCATGCCCAGTAAATAAAAGTCGTCACACAACACACAACACAGTTGAAAAACACACATTTTAAAATCAAAAAAGAAATACAGTGGTGTCTTACCAGGGGCTTGTAGTTAGTCATTGGTCGGAGTCAGGGGTGCCGACTGCATGCAATGCGAGACACAGACAGACGAAAATCAGACAGACATGCTTGGACCTAGTACAGATGCGCCACAGATTCAATAATAACTCTAAAATATTTAACTACAGGCCTTCCACAGTTATTTTACCCCTGATTTTGCGCTACTGTCAAAGTGAAATATGTTATTTTTTTTAACGTTGCACCGCTCTAGGAATTTCTTCTGTGTCGTGGGTGCGTTTAAAAACATTAATAAAATTAAGTTGCAGCTTACGATTGTGAATATAGCGATGATCTATTCTGATGAATAAGAATATTTTTTATTCCGTTCAGAGGCAATATAACTATGAATGAACTGCAGTATTTTTTTTGGGAATTTGGAATACTACGATATTTTAAATCGAAATTATTCGACATTCCAAATTGTTCTTTTCTAATAAACTGTCACTGTGTTTATGGTACAATTTTACCAATGACAATATTGCATTTTTTATTAAATAAATTAGTTTTATAGAGTTATTATCCAATCAAATTCAAAGAATTCTTTGATTTGTGGCGCAAACTGTACACAAAGTAATGTCGGCACATAATCTAAAAAACAAAACGATTAGTTCATGCGTTAATCATTTACTGTGGGTTTGTATTATGTTAGTATCATCTCAGAAATTATGAACAATTTTGAATTTGCATTCTTTTTTAAATATCATTTTTAGTCAAATTCGGTTTCAGCCAATTTAATGTTTAACATAAATACAAATTAATAGGAAATTAACCAATAAAGTCTATAAAAGAAATTGTAAGTACGTACTTAAAAGATTTAAAAAAAAAAGAAACATCTACAAACAATAAGAAATTCTATAAAAAAATATACATATAGATTTCCCGAGTTACTTGTGCATTTTTTACGGGTATATGAAAGTGCGACAGCGAATGAGATGAAACTACCAAATTACAGCATTTTAAATGTGAACTAAAAGCATCTAAAACAAACCACACAAACTAAAAAACTACAGACGACGCTCACCTTAGCCAAAGCTTCCAAAAATATTTAAATAAAACAAAAAAATCGTCTTCACACTTACAAACATTTTACATACAAACTACAAGACGAACCGACCAGTACTACAGCCTAATATTTAAGAAAAATTGAAGTCAATCTATGGTTATCTGTTTCTAATTTGAATTTAGAACTGGGATTAAACGTCAACGCGGTAACTTTCTCATTCACAGACTAAGGGCAAAGGTATTAACCCATTCAGCCCGGGAAGGAGGCTTTATCTGGCCGCGATTGATCAAGGCTTGAACAACACTGGCACGACGGTTTCGGCGGCAGTCTGGCGGGTCGAAGTAGTGACGTCATTGCCTCCCCCAACCACCCAGCACTGGCTCGATAACCCCCACTGTGCATACTTTACGCCCTTGTTTTTGGGGCAGCACCAGTAGAGGATTTTTTATTTATCAACCAGTTTTGGCTAGCGTTCGGTGCTATGTTTTTGCGTGGGTAGGTAAGTAATTTTTTATTACGCTGATTTTTGATATTTGGCTTCGCTCACGATATTCTCACTTAATGGAACAAGGGAGTGAGGTGGATGTAACCTCAATACGAAAGATTCAAGGACTTTTGTCAAGTCATCCGCCAAATCTATCCAACAAACCGACTACGGCCTCGAATACAACAATTAATAATTATATGAACTCATTCCTATCACGATCACATAAAGTTCAGAACAATAAAACAGAAATATGAATTATGCATTATACTAAATAAAAAGGTCCCTAGTAACAAAAGTTAAGTAGTTAAATTTTATATTAAAGAATAAGATCGAGCACAACTCTAAACAGCATTTTAAACTTTCAAATTCAGAACGATCTGTCAAATATTAAAAAAAAAACAGACAGCCAAGTTTGTTTTTGATACTACTCAACAATAAAACATCGGTGTATAACACGTGTTTTGAAATAAATAATAGTTATTTATGCAACTGTTGTATAATCAGGGGTATTAAAACACGAATGTGGGTTTATCACACGAGGCGTAGCCGAGTGTGATAATAGTATCACATGAGTGTTTTAATACCTAATTATAACAGTTGCATACAAGACTTTATCTACAATCATGATGTGAATTCTCTATAAAAGATTTTCATACCATAGGGTGTTGTACAGAACTATGTGAATTCAAGATGGCGGGAAATAACACGATAAGACGAGAATCCGAAATTACGAATTAGTCTAGAATTTATTGTTCTTTTTTCAAAATGTTAGCAATCTGGTGGTGAAAATGTCATTGCATGAGAATGTTCTTTTTTTGAAATTCATTATAACACGCGTTTGGATGATATAATGATCATTATAGCATTGAGTGTTTTAATGATGGCAATAAGCTAATTGTTATAGGTTCTTTTATAGAGGATTAATAGCATGATAGTAGATAAACTAACTTTACGAAATAAAACGTGTGAGGAATGATGGAATGCCTATACAATTTGCCTAGACGAATCCGTCTATCAAATAGGCTGGAATTCTCAACGATCCGATGACGTGCATACGATAATAGTTCCGTGTTTTTATTAGTCTATTTCTGTACAAAATGGACTGGTCTCGGCCCAAGTGCTGCTTTGAACAGTAAAACAAATGCACTAATGAAATATCGATCTATTTGGGGAAAGAAAAAAATATTCAAGAAATATTTCTAAATTGGTGTCATGGTTTATTTTTTTCAGATAGTCTTAAGGTGCTCCCTCACGGGAGCATTTGCATGTAATATAACCTTAAAGATTCGACCATTACATCAGTGAGGGAGGGAAATCGACAATTCGAGCCATTATCGACATTATCAGCCTATCGAACGAATGTTTTATGCACCCAACATTAAATTTAAAATAATCTTAAAAACAACTGTCTGGATGTTTTGGAGATCTGTTGTGTAATGACACGTAAACAAGAAGTCTGGCAACGTGCGAAACAGATTTTTGTTAGATAATTATACGTATTATCGTCCTGCGTCTGTCCTATTTGTTTATGTTTTTAGTTTACATTATTACTTAATATCCTCCAGGTCTAGTTGAAAACCAGCGTCGAGCACTAACTACTCGACAATTTGCTGAACTGGACCTATTTGGCGCAGCCGTGGGACACACAATGTTATATTTCTTACTTCGTTGTCGTGTGTTGTTTTAAACTTATAATTTATTCATTTGTTATCATTTTTTTCATTCTTATTTGTTTGTTTATGTTGTGTGTACCGGTCTCCCAAATAAACGTTTTTTTTTTCTTTCATTACAAGGCGCACTTTGTAATGATACAATGTGTAATTCCTTGATACACCTTGTCCGGCCGCATGCTCTACATTACACGCGAATGCTCGTCAGTTAGGTAGGGAGTTAATATTGTAATGTAATGTAACATTACAAAACTACCTCCATCATACACATTACATGCGAGTATCTATACGTATTAGTTTAGTAAAGTATATAGTGCGAACATCCGAAGTTAATAAATGGCAACTGTCTTGGTGAAGAAATTCCAATCGCCTATCAATCGTAATAAATAAAAATACGTAAGTTTTTCAAATAAACAAAGATATAATGCTACTGCTAGACAAACCTCTCTTTAAAAAATCTGGATTCAAGATTCAAAAATAAAGTTCAATTAGGTAACTATCTATAAACTTTTTTAACAGCAACACATTACAATACGTGAAATGAATCAAAAACGAACGGATATACCAATATGAGATAGCTATCGTAAAACACTATCGAGAATGCACGACTTCAAAGAGAACAATATAATGATTATAAACCTATAGACAACCGTGCCAAAATAGATCTTAATACAATGCAGTAAAAGTATGCTGTTACTCATCCCTCACGTAATATGGTGTCATAAAAACACAATAAAAATAATTTGGAACCAATTATAATCGTGACGTCAAACATAGCAATATGGGCATACAATGTCCCCATTGCTGGGGCTTTAAGTGCGAGGCAATGAGCCATAGTCCATGCGGGACCTGCGGCCATATTATGACGTCTTAAAATCAGACTTGTTCCAGTGACAGGCCTGTTGGTCTAGTGGTTAGTGACCCTGACTGCTATGCCGGAGGTCGTGGGTTCGATTCCCACCCAGGACAAATGTTTGTGTGATGAGCACGATCATTTGTTCTGTGTCTGGGTGTAATTTATCTATAATATGTATGTATTTAGTAATATATAAGTATGTTTATCAGTTTTCTAGTACCCATAACACAAGCTCTGCTTAGCTTGGGACTAGATGGCGTTGTGTGATAGTTATTACTTAAGAGCAACTTAATAAAATTAGACCAACCCTGGTCTAATTTTATTGTAAACAGTACTAAACCAAACTAAGGTGGTTCTATGGTACTATTAGTGCAATATGTTGCCAACATCAACAGCTCAACATGATTAAAATATTGGCAACACAGAGTTACCCGGTGTAAGTCAATGGTTATATCGGTCGACCGACATTTCCAGGAATTTATCGGTTATTAATACTAGGATTTATTGATGAATAATAATTGTTAAATGTCTGCCACTGACACACTCCACAGACCGTAAATTTAACTGCATAGTTCCTTGTTTTGATATTCTGAATATCCGTTATGCTATATATACAATACTACATGTACAGAAGCCAGTGGGTCAACTTACCCAAAACTGTCGAATTTTATCAATCGAACATTAACCTTCCACTATTGTGATATGGTTGAACATCTTTTAAAGAAATTTGACAGTTTGAGATAGCTGTTGATGTGCTAGCGTCTGTACAACAGAATGTGTCATGACTTTAAAGGAGAAATTCCTATTGTGGAGTAAAGTTTAACATAAAAAAAAGATTTCTGGAAAAATGAATGAACATAGAAATCTAGTTGATAATTAGCATTCCATTATGCTTCATTTTATTGTTGCTGAAGTGATTTCGGTGGCGTACCATTAATGTCATACATACAGCGTTATTGTTTTAAAATTTATTCAAACATAACAAAAAGCCGTTTCTACGTTGAACAACAACAAAGAAACGGCTTTTTCGATGGGAGAAGAGACAAAATGACAGAATGAAGAAAGATTCTTTGGCGATGTTTAGTTCAGGAAAATAATCGTTTCTATGCTTCAGCTGTCTACGAGTTGCACCATACTCAGGCAAAAAACAATGTTACTTTGTACCTACGCTCTTGATAGAACAGAGATAGGATTGATCCATGCCACGCGTGTTGGATAGCTCTATTTCTTTCCCATTCCAGTACCTACTCCGTTAAAATGACGTCGAGTAATGCCGATCTGGCAGCTTTTAATGATTTCAGTGTAAAAAGAAAAGTATTTCTGTAATTATTTCAAAACGGTTTTATATACCCTTGTGTTTCTGTAATTAGCTGTTTGTTTACGTACATGCCATTCAAAATGTTTGAATTATTGCTTTTACAATTTTAAAATGTATGAAAATAACTGAATAACTCGCTAGAATGAATGAAAATCATTACACATCGCCAGCAACAGTTTTAAGATAAACATCATTTGATAAACAACTTATAAAACAGCTGTTTACCATCGTATTTTGCTCAGCTGTCTTTTGTTACAGTCTGAATTACTCGTAAATGTTTTTATTTAGTAGATAATACCTAATTTATTGTGTATTTCGAGATGCACTAGAGTATAAAAGCTTCACAATCTTTTTTCTTGCACTGGGTGGAGCAGGAGGGACTATCAGACTCGTTCTGACTAAATTCTACCATGTTCCTTCAATAGCCTACGTTCCAGGGTCACGGTTTCCCCATTGGATAATTTCACGACCCCAAGCTTAGAAGCAAGCACTAAAATGGAGCCTAGCTTTTTGAAGACATTCGGAACGGTTGGCGCGATGGCTGAACTATTGGATGCTGTGTTGCATGTCGCGAGGTTTCGATCCCCACACGAACCATATATGTATTTGTATGATCTACAAGTAGTTGTATCGGTATTCGCTTTGTGTGTGTATTTTTATTAAAGAAAAGGTGCATGTGGTCTTCAAATCTGACTGCTTTGAATTACGTACATTGTACAATGATGTCAAATAATGTACTCGTCTAAAAACCATCCATTGATGGGTTGATTGAACGTTTCTCTTTTCGAGATGTCACTAAATTTCAAATTAACTTGTTATCCTGATAGTTAAACTATTTGATAAGTTTATGTTCAATTGAAACAGCAATTGTCGGTCCCATAATTTGCTTATCTTTTTACTATGAGACGAAAGGTTTAAAGCACTTTGTGAACTTCGTAAAATGTGGAACCGGATTCTTCTCAATACATGTGGTTTACATTGGAGTGAAATCATTTATTGGACTTCCACAATTAATTAATTGGGTTAGACGATATCCTTTGGTAATGGCTGCTACATGTGTGTATGAGAAAAACTGTACAGTTTGTCCGATTTCTCTCATACACACATGTAGATTTATCTTTCAGTTTGAACTGTACCGTCCAATCGTAAAGATTTACGTAACGTGTGTAGCAGCCATAAGACTATTTGTCAAGATTTTGGCTGCTAGTTGAGTAACTGCTATTAGACTATTTATTCTTTGTAAGATAATCTCATCGCTGAACTGTACGTCTGTGCTCTACGACGAGGCGAGTTTGAGATCATGCAAACGTGCAGCGCAAGCGGTGAGCGCTAGTTTCTGGCATGTTAGTGGCATATCAAATAGCAAATTAGTCCCAGGGTGGCGTGACAGGCCGCAGGACTGTCTCATTAGGTAACTGTAATCCTAGAACGTAAAGGGCTATCGAAGGATCACCATGGATTTAGTTAGAACAAGTATGACAGTTCCTGCCGTCCCGCCCTGGGTAGGAGGACTAATTTGACGATTTAACCATGATAAAAAATAGGGTGGCGTGACGCACTGTCACAACGCTGTATTGATAGAGAATAGCACTGAAGCTTTTTTTTTTTTTGCTTGGTAAAATCATCAAATGAGTCCTCCCACCCAGGGCAGGGCGGGAGGGACTGTCAGACTTGTCAGAGCCCTTTACGTACCGGGGTCACGGTAATGGGTAAGTCCCGCGACCCCGGCAGGCATAGCACTGCAGCTTAGCAAAATTACGTTAACGTACGACTATGTTTATAGAATATCAAAACATTAAACAAATTCAGTGTAGAAGCCATATGTTCTTTCAGCTTCAGCTGAGTTATTAAGATGGATCATATACATCCTAATCTAAGATAATAAATTAAGATTGATAACAATGATAGTGCTCTAAATTCATTAAACCTTATCAGTACCGAAGATGATTAAACTGGGATTACAATTAGACAGTAGTTGTAGATTAAATAATTTAGTACCGAGATAAATTTTTAAAAGGGCAGTGCTATTAATGATTGTATTATTAATCACTAGTTGTTTCCAGCGACTTCGATGAAGAAATGTTTGGCCATGCATCAAAGTATCCAAAGTTTTAGAGAATAGTTCTAGAATTGCTTTTTTTACGCTGAGGCTACCGTAACGGAAAATGCCGTTAATTATCGGGATGATGGACATTCATACGAATTATATTTTATTTACTTTTTTAATTAAAAACATTGTCCAACACTAGGAAGTTACTACGAATGTTTCCTGTGTCGTGGGTGCGTTTACAAACAACACCTAGACCCGGAACAACCACTTGTAGGTCATATCGAACCCGCGATATGTTGCGCAACAGTCGATAGCTCAGCTACTGCGCCAACCGTACCTTCAGACTATTAAAAATAATTACCGCAAAAATTAACGGTATTTCCCGTTAGTGTGGCCCCTTCATTAGTAGCTAAATCAATAGTCACAAAGAATGACAAAACACAAGCCTTTGTCAAACAGACAGGCGTGACGAATGATGACGGAGCATGATGTTTTTATTTGCAATGCATGGTATTGTTTGAATCCAGTCACATAGAAAAGCGAAAGCGATCCGATAGCGTGACAGAACTATCGGACTGACATCTCGCTCCGGTTCGATATCGCTTCAGAAACGCTTTGCTTTCGCCTGACTGTTTTACAAAGGCATAAGAAAAAAACGTGACTGAAACACACGGTGTTTAAGTCACGTTTTTCCTGTAGTCCTGAAAAGTAAGATTTATAAGAAAAGGGAAAATGAAAAGGGAAAATGTTTTTTTGTTAAAAACAATGTGACTGTCATAACCACAGGATATGAGAGCGTGTCATTGACAGTTGTTGTTGTTGTCATGAACAATGAAATAAATAACAAGGATAAATCCTTTACATTTAATGCGAGGATGCTACTCGTAACATTGTGACAGATTATGTCCGAGACGTATGTTTGTTTACGTCATTTGTAACTGTCATTATCAAAGAAAACGTTAGATAAGTGAATAATTATAACTTACTAAATAGATCTATTTTTAGACAGAAAGGCTTGGAATTACGAAATAATTGGACTAATAAATAATTGTAAGTATCCTTGTAATTTTCTTTTTCACTTTAGATGAAAGTTTCAGCAAACTTCACAATGGTGTCAGTGAAGATTTTAACAGCTTTTTCAGTGCCAGCAACCATATTTAAACGAGAAATATGGCCACTCTGATTTTACCAGATAAACTAAGAATTTTTATTTTTTTCGGATTTTTAATAATCTTCTCCTTCTTAATGTTGAAGGCAATCTAAATTGAGGAGGCCCAGTACTACGTTACATGTTTAGTATCTTCAATTCCATCAGTCCTTTTAATGAAATATTCTCTCTCTAAAAAAAAAACAAGGAGGTGCATACGCTTGTCTATGATCAACATTGAAGTTTTATGAGTTTTAATAAAAATCTATGGTATATGACGGTAATTAGTAAGTTAGTAGTAACCTTAAGGTAATTATTTAATATCGAGTCAAAAGACAATGTTTGAGTCCTCCCACACAGGGCAGAGCGGGAGGGAATGTCAGACTCGTACTGACTAAAATTCACGGTGTCCTTCAATAGCCCTTTACGTTCCGGGGTCACGGTACTTCGTGAGTCCCGCGACCAAAACACAATGTTTGGAGCTGATTCCTACATTAGCTGCTGTAGATTATCTTATTCTACCAGTGCAAGTGGAATAATTGCTTATGTAAGGTTTGTTTTTGTTTTTGTTTTAACTAGGAAATGTTTACTGTCTTCTTTAGTTTAGTGCTTCCATAGGAAATAATGACGTAACAACCTACAGTACATCGGTACTTTGCTAAACATTACTGTCAAAACATGGCATGTAGTTAAATCTAAGTTTTGATAACAGCAAGGGCGCGCTCATGAATTCGTGATCGTAGCCTTGGGTTTAGCTGCTTTCGAAATGTATCAAGTTTACACGCATTATATTTTATTGAACTATTCTTGAACACAATAACAATGAAAATATATTGCATTTCAACTGTTCAAACTGCAACATTAAACAAACATTGTTTTACAATTCAAAGCAATCTATTCCTAACAAACGATTATTTCAATGCTAATAGTTTCGTTGAAATATAACATACAGGACAACACATGCTCCTACGTTTAACTATAATAGACTGAGCGTTAGCAGTAATGACGGACAAACAAACAAACAAACAGAGCGCGTCGGAAATAGAGTTTGTTCGGAGAACACGCGGGTTTGATGCACATCGTGTTGGGCACGATAGAATACATATGTGTAACGTATGCCAACATACCTGGACAATATCAAACGGTGGTCAACGACTCCTGACTATGTCTAGGTAGAAAAGGCAAAAACTCTTACCACAGACATGATTTCAGAGCTGCGAACACACTACCAGGAAGCAAAAAGAACAACCCCGAGTATTTTCAGCCATAACTGCACAGGAACACATCTAAATATGGATTTATATCCAACGATCGCAACACGGCAGGGCCCAAATAGCACTGACACGAATTGCATCGGTCCCGCCTCGACCAAGTTATAGGTCATCGGCGCAGGGCGGCGGGCGGGTGCAGGCTCTCGGCGCAGCCATGACGAGTGTAAACAAACAAACATTATCAGCATTTCGTAAACATTACGACACGGCGACCCTTATCATCAACAAGCCACAAATCAGCACTTTGTTAAGCAACAACACAACACTTGCGCGCGCACCTGCGTAAACAACTTGTTGTATCCGTGCCCTTGGTTGTTGTATCCCATCATGTTACGACATGGCGGCAGGTGGTGGCCGCTGCGGACCACCAGTGGGATCGCGTCTGGGTCGGCCGTGGTGGCGGCACATCGGGGAGCCGCTCTGCCGCACTACCGTCCGACGCGACGGTCGCGAGCGAATAAGCCCGAGTCTCTCCGAAGTTCGGATGTGAAGCCCCCCTCGGGTTCGCGGAGTCTCCCCCGCCGTTAGGTGAATGGGTGCGCGCGCACGGCTCCGCTCCGGTTGACGAACCGTGTTGGGAGCAAGATTAGGGATTACAGCAAGTGGGTCACCTCAGATAATGGAGGGCCAATTGTTTCCAGTGTTGACAGCCGCTGTGAGAGTCAATGGAGTTATGAAGCCAGAACGCACTCAAAGGGTTGGATCTGATGTGATAACAGAACAGATTGATGTTGACATCTCCTTTGTTTTGATCAAACCAAATGAAAATTGCTATTTAAACATGATATTGTACAGAGATATTGATTTTCATAGCATGATCGATTTATAAGGGCGATTGTACTCATGAAACATAACTCGTGAAAAATATAATCAGCTACCGTAAATATGTATGTATGCATGGGTAATTGGTATGTATGGGTATGGTATGCTTCTGCCAATTAAAATCCCATATTTAAGATCCCGCCTCGCATGTAAGGGGAGCAATTAACATAAATCAACGCTTTAAAGTGCTGGATAAACACTATTAACCATTACACATGATACTTACGTATGTAGATTAAAAATACAACTCGGCATGGACTGAGGAGCCATGTCTCAAACGCAGAAGTACTCGAATTTGGTGTAGACAGCGAGATGGTGTTATAATGTGAAACTCGGTGAGACAAACTAGACAACTCTACTATCAATAATAAATGATCATCATTAGATCTTCACCAAAGTATCTGGAAGACTTATTGGCTCAAACACGTGCCGGTTGAATTAAGAAAACACATGAATTGAATGAGCTGTGTTGACCGACCTGAACATCTATAAACAGACTCCGAACCTAGGTATGTCGAAGCAAAAAAAAAAAAAATTGCTCAGGTGGGAATTCATTGCTGACTCTGTTCTGGAGTGCAGGCGTGGTGCTGCTCCACAAATGATGAGGCACTAAATATCGTGCCCTGCGTGCCCTGCCGAATGTTCGTTGCAGGAATTGATGGACGTTTCTGAGAGCGCTAAACTCGTGGTCCAATTCTGGGCCGATTCAATACCATATTATAAAGCTGAAGAGTTTTTCGTTTGAACTCGCTAATCTCAGGAACTACCTACTGGTTCGTGTAGAAAAAATATTTTTGTGTTATAGTGCTGCTGTAACAGAGTGAGTATTCCACCTCATCATCATCACCTTTTGGATCTATATAGATTTTCAAATTTTTGAATATTCAAATTTCAAGTTTTATTCTGTCATTTGTGTCATCATAAACTCTTTATTGGTTAGTACAATTTTACCATGGATCTCTATGGTAAATAATGGGCAAATTATATTCAACAGGGTTCAGATGGTACAAAATAAACGTTTGAGCGATATTATACTACACTTGTAGGCAGGATTGCCAGGCCGGGAAATCCGGGTTTTTTCCCGGATTTTCGAGTCTTGTCCCGTGTCCAGGAATTGCACTTTATTGTCCCGAATTTCGAATACCAAAGTACAAAAAAAAAACTAGTGGTACCACTAGTTTTTTTTCACCAGGTCAACGTGCGTACTGTAAGCTGTCTGCGCTCTACATTGATTTTATTTATCACTCTTCTCACAAAGGTGCTCAATTATTGATTAAAGTTTTGCGTTTTTTTTAATAAATTGCTGAAATAATTTACCTACCAAGACCTGCAGTTTTATTTTGCCATAGATATAGTAGAATTCTGCAAACTACAAGTGAAGCGGTTTATAAAAATAATTAACATTTTTTCGAATTGTCCCGGAAATAAAATGCCCGAATCTGACAATACTGCTTGTACCTAGTACGAAAGTTGCTTTTGTTTGTTTAAAAAATACTTACCCCGCACTAGGCACTACTCTTGTATCCTGGGTGCGTCTACAAATATTTAAGCTCATTAAACTGATTCACACAAACACCCAGAACTCAGAATCGAACCCAGGAACACACGCTGTGCAGCATATAATCACCTGCCACTGTGTTAACTGTGCTGCCAAAAATACTAATATTCTAAAGAGGTATTAGTTTGGTTGTAAGTTTGTATGTGGAGGGTTATCTCCGGAACGAATGAACCAGTTCAATTTCTTTCATTAAATTGTTGTAAGTATTCTAATTATTTTCTGATAACTTTAGACTTTAGACCTATGTATCTTTATTTTACGTATGAAGTTTGAGGCACATCAGTTCAGTCATTTCGAAGAAATAAGGATTTATGAGAGACCGTGTGGCTTATCTTTGGACATTCCCAAAACCCGTTTTTAAAAGACTTGGTAACAAGTTCAATTATAGTTATGAATGAGAGAAAAAACATTTAGTTGCCATCCAATTAGAAGTGCGTGTAAAATATCAAGATTGGAAACGTGCTTAAACGTTATAATAAAAAAAAAACATAATAATTCTCCACTTGCACGGGTTTAAATGAAATGAATGAAACTGAAACGTAGTTTTAACTATTAAATAAGACGCATTTTATTCTGACCTTACCTAGCGTTTAATCTTTAAGGTTTGTGTAAACCATGTAACTTTTGAACAAGTTGTTTACTATGTTCGTTTGTTTTTTACATCTAAAATAAGCAAAGACTAGATGCCGAGACTAGATAGATGAGATACAGTGTCTAAAGAGTCATCAACGCGGGCGTCCCACGAGTTATATCTTACGGTGCCGAATCGTGGACACTTACAGTGAGGCTAGAGCCCCAATTTAAAGTAAGGTTGCTCAGCGAGCTATGGAACTATGCTCGGAGTAACTCTGATGGATAAATTCGGAATGACGTGATGCGTCAGAGCACCTAGGTCCTTGATACAGCTCACAGAATAAGTAAGATTTTTTATTATCGTGGTCAAATCATCAAATGAGTCCTCCAGGGCGGAACAGGAGGGACTGTCAGACTTGTACTGACTAAAATCCACGGTGATCCTTCTATAACCCTTTTCGTTTCAGGGTCACGGTTCCCTGGTAAGACAGCCTGACCACGGCAGGCTCGGACCCTCTAAGGGGGGGGGGCCTCGTCGGATTATTGACAGTTCTTTGAGGCTGGTTCATGATCAGACAGCGAGTCACCTAAAAATTAGCAAGCTGATGTGGCAACATATTTTTTCCTAATCCTCCACTATTTTTTTCTGATTAATTTCTTTGCACGATCCAAGACAGGTAAATTCATTCTCCGCGACACGTCGAGCTTCATTGTCTCGGCGCTTTTCTGGTGGTTGCCACTGTCTATCCTGGCTTTCAGGAGTTGCAGTGGTTTGGGAATAGTGTGGTTGGATTGTCCCAAAAAAAAAGCTGATGTGGCAGTGGATTAGACTGCGACTAGATAAACGTAGGACGTCCGCTAGCTAGGTGGATTGACGACCTGCGAAAGGCACCCGGCAGAGACTGGGTGAGAGAAGGTCAAGATTGGGTTCTGTGGCGTATAATGGAAGAGACCTCTGTCCAACAGTGGACAAATACAGGCTGATGACAATGAGATGCATACCAGAATTTAGTGTTATAAAAAGTTAAACAAAAATCTGAAACAATGACAACACATATGGTTGATTTATGGTGAGAGAGGTCAATAAAACCACAAAGTAAACAAGCATTTTATACAGTAACAAGGTGTCCTGTATTTCAGTAAAAGTTGGTACAAGTACATAAAGTACTTCCCGACGTCCTGGGAACTGTGCACTAGAGATGCACTCTTTTATCGGGCGCCGCGCCAATATTGCACTACACTCACTGTAACTACATTACTGTTACAAGTACAATGAAGTTATACCTTCAGGAAGCTGGCGAAAGGCAGTCGATGTATGTATATCGAAATATTACATTTTATATATATTCGTGGGAAAATTGTATTAGGGATCCCAGACCATAGGCGGAGACCTCTCGCGCCCGGCATTGGTCGAGGCCATGCTGCGGGGCGAGACGGAGTGGGAAGCGGTCGCCTCCTTCTGCGAAGCAGTCGCAAAGGAGGAGGCGTGCCGCGTGAGGGAGAGAACAGCGACCTCCCTCCACCCCAGCCGTAGTGGTAGACGCCCACGGCGTCGGACGTCGCAAGACGATCTCCGGCCACCGTAGGCGCGGGCATGCGGGCGGCAAGTAATGAGCGACTCGCAGCCCGACCATGGACCATGCCCGGGTCGACGGCGCGTTGTGTTCCACGCGCGCCTCAAGGAGTGTCAGCATAGTGACAGGGCCTCTAGAGGGCCAAAGCTTGCTGGGGTCGCGGGACTTACCCATTACCGTGACCCCGGTACGTAAAGGGCTAGTGAAGGACACCGTGGATTTTAGTCAGTACAAGTCTGACAGTCCCTCCCGCCCTGCCCTGGGTGGGAGGACTCATTTGATGATTTTACCAAGATAACAAAAAAAAGGGATCCCAGACTGTGACAGCATTTTTTTAAAAACGTATTTACCTTTAGACAGGATAATTTTTTATTTAGTTCGGAAATTGTTTATAATTTCTGGCCGTCGTTTATGGACTATTTTAAAAAGACACTGGGGCTCTGGAAAACAAAGTACAACTAAAAACAGGTTGTTTTTTGAGCAAATCAAGTTTCTGCTGTCCCACCCAGTTCGGGAGAACTCATTTGATGATTTTCAAATTTTTTTTATCAATAAAAAGTTATTTTCTGAAATGTGTTCTATTACTGAAATAGAACTACAGCTGTATGTCCTCTGTGTAAACCCTGACCTGCGTGTCCAATATGATAAAACACGTTTAGGATACTGTTGGGCTGTCGTGTTGTAGTGTGTCCACTATTTATGCGGAGGCGCGCACAGATAATTTTTACGACATTATAAGAAAAAGGACCGACTCCCTAGCTGGTCGACTACGCACTGCCACCAACAGTGTATTTTATTTATTTATTTATTATTTATTAAGTTACTTTGTTGTTAGTAACACTATGGATCTCATGTCTAAATTAAAGAATTTGGATTTAATTGAATTTGCAATTACATGATTTCGTAGTTCCGTCAATCGATGTGTAAAATGTCTTTGGGGTTACAAGTCATTCTAAATATCCAAAAAGATTTAATTATTTGCGCTGAAAGCACAAAAAAAAAAAATATAACCAAAACTTGCAAGCAGCGGTCATTCACCTTTATGACCTCCACTAAACAGAAAGAAAACATTAGTTATTATTACTATGAAACTAATGGTTACTAACAATACACCATTTGTGTGATAAAATAATTCAATGTAAATACGTGGAACGCCCACAAGCCACCGGCCTACGACAGTGCTACGCACTCGTAGCGCGTAGCGGTCGTAGCACTGGCGCAGTGGCGTAGACCTTTAGCGTAGACCCGAGTTACGGTTCGTAGGCATTTTCTGAATGTATTTCAGGTTATTTATAGTTTACAATAAGATTACATATGTATGAACTGAAACAACATATCAGAAGAATGTAGGTATAGTAGGTGTAATTCCTGCCTATCCCCAAGGCGTGGTTGGGGGACTCACGAATTACCGTGACCCCGGGACGTAAAGGGCTATTGAAGGACACGGTGGATTTTAGTCAGTACTAGTCTGACAGTCCCTTCCGCTCTGCACTGGGTGGGAGTACTCATTTGATGATTTTACAACGTTAAAAAAAACCCCAAGGCGTAACTTTACGTTTCAGTTAAACTAAAGTTCTTGTCTTTTAACACGGTTTTTTATTATTTTTCACAAGTAATTATACTTTGCATGCGTTACCCACCAATGTAGATTTTTGACAAGAGAGAGTTGTTGGCAATGTTGACACGTTATAATGCAAAATCTTACTAAAATGTTGCAGTATAAAATATTTTGTATGAATAGATCTGTACGAGTATATCTATTACAAATATTTTTGTAAAATATAATTTGCTACATAATAATTTAACATGCTTGGGCCAATGATGTTATTAAAAGATCAAATTATTATTTTTCAAATACCTGGATTGTCTCTAAACTTATCATCATTAAAATCACGTTTAACTAACTAAAAGAACTATTTCATCATTAACTTACATCAGCTTACAAAAACAGAGTTATCAAATCAATATTAATTCAACATTTATTGCATCAGTTCGGTCCAATGATGAATGATGTAAGTTAATAACATCTTTACACTAATATTCGTTAATCTGCACTAGTGGTGGCTCAGTCGCCTATGGATCATGACGGGTCGACGGCGCGTTGTGTTCCACGCGCGCCTCAAAGAGTGTCAGCTAAATGACGAGGCCCCCCTCTACGAAGACACCGTGGTTTTTAGTCAGTACGAGTCTGACAGTCCCTAACGCTCTGCCCTGGGTTGGAGGACTCATTTGATGATTTTACCACGTAAAAAAAAGAGTGGCGGCTCAGAGGTATTGGCACCAACGAGTTGTAAGTTCGAACCCAGCCAGGCGCATTACTCGTACTTTGTGTCAATTATTTCATCACCTCTGCTCTTAAAACGGTGGTGGCGGAAAACATCGTATGGATACCGGTGATATTAAGTTTGTCCTAGAACTAAAAATTCGTGTGGTGGATTATGGCCCACCCCCTTCTCACAGAGATACCTGTGTCCCAGCCGTGGGAACTTTATAAGCTGGAAATGAATCTGCACTATAAATTAAACTATAGTTTTAGTCTTGATAATTATCACTATCACTACATAGTATAAAATAAAGTCAAAGCTTCCCGCTGTCTGTCTGTCTCTATGTATGCTTAGATCTTTAAAACTACGCAACGGATTTTGATGCGGTTTTTTAATAGATAGAGTGATTCAAGAGGAAGGTTTATATGTATAAAACATGCATAATATAGTAGAGATTGGACCCGTGCGGAGCCAGGGCTGGTCGCTAGTTTAAAATACAATAATAAATGTCTAAACTGAGAAAAGAAAACGTCAGGCAATGGAAATTGTAACTACAGAGAGATGAGAGATGAAAAATCAAGAGGCTCTGGTAGTGAAGGAGACTCTGTCTTTCATACACGAGTATAGATACTACAAATGGAAAACCTTTTGGAAGTCGGCTAAAAATAAACAGTATCAGCTTTGTTTTTTTTTTCTACCAAGCATCTTCTGCTCGGGCACGCCGCAGTCGCGGCGGTAAGACCCCTCTTTGAGGAGTGGCTGGATAGGCGTCACGGCTTCCTTATCTACCGCATGACGCAGGTCCTCCCCGGAAACGGAAGTTTCGGGAGGTACCTGTGTCTGATAAGGAGGGAAGAAACGCCTAGGTGTCACTACTGCGAGGATCGTCCGGAGGACACGGTGGAGCATACGGTGCAGGACTGCCCCGCTTGGGCAGAGCACCGCCGTGACCTCACGACGGCGATAGGCGGAGATCTCTCGCGCCCGGCATTGGTCGAGGTCATGCTGCCGGGCGAGACGGAGTGGGAAGCGGTCGCTTCCTTCTGCGAAGCAGTCATGCTCGCGAAGGAGGAGGCGGGCCGTGTGAGGGAGAGAACAGAGACCTCCCTCCACCTCAGCCGCAGTGGTAGACGCCCACGACGATCTGCGGCCACCGTAGGCGCGGGCATGCGGGCGGCTAGTAACGGGCGACTCGCTGTCCGACCATGGACCATGCCCGGGTCGACGGCGCGTTGTGTTCCACGCGCGCCTCAAGGAGTGTCAGCATAGTGACCTGTAGAGGGCCAAAGCCAGCCGGGGTCGCAGGACTGTACGAATTAACGTACCCCGGTACGTAAAGGGCTAGTGAAGGACACCGTAGATTTTAGTCAGTACAAGTCTGACAGCCCCTCCCGCCCTGCCCTGGGTGGGAGGACTCATTTGATGACTTTACCACGCTAAAAAAAAAGCATCTTCTGCTATTACGTAGTTTTAATTTACAACGATATTATAACTACCATCTTACTTGATGGTAAGTAATAATATGGTCGAAGGTGAAGCACGACTGCCTAGAAGTGACCTGTTCACTATTGACTTGAAGACTCTCAAGATTGCAGTTACCAGGAAATCATTTTTCTTTCATAATCGATAAAAAAATTGGAAAAAGGTTTCATACTATTTCCTGAAGCGACGTTTTCACAATAACAAGCGATAGTACTTTTATATAATTATCTGCACAAACTTCATCGGCTAGTCATTTAATAATTTCATAACAGCATCTTACAACAACCATCAATTTTCAACCTTACTCCCTTGTAATACAACACTAAACGACCGCAGCAGTGTCCATTACCAAATTTAAACACGGAACTGTTAAAGGAAAATGAACTCTAAGTCCATGTAAGAAGGGGTTATGATAATTTTGCGGTGTAAGTTCGGAGTTGGCATGCGGTAAATGTTTAGGACGAAGGAGACTGGGTCTTGTTTTGATGCGGGTAAGGTTGTTGTTTGTTTGTGTGTGGGTGCGCATGCGCGGGGTTTGGATCGATGGTCGGGCGCCGCGCCGGCGACGTCTGACCTACTTGGGGCAGACGAGCGCTGGTGACGGCAGGAGTGCAGGACATGCGCTACACTACCGTGCGATTTTACTAGTGTGGGGACACATTTAGCTGGGTAGTTGTAAATGTTTTATTTATGTTGATGAAAATGCAGATATTGGGCAGCTAAAGGATATCCCCATTGATTAAAATGTTTATCACATAGGTAATTGTAATTTCTGAGAAAGCCGAACGTTCGGCCGCTGCGAATGCGACTGCGGGTTCGATTTCCGGTCGGAACAAATATTTGTATGATCTATAAGTAGTTGTTCCCGGTCTAACTGTCTGTGCATGTCAGTTTAAATGTTTGTAAACGCATCCAGGATATAGGAAAAATCCTAGTGTATACAAAATAATTGGCTACACGAGAACAAAAATATAGGACTCGTAAAGTATTTTTTTAAGAGAAAGGACAAAGGTGTAGTCTTGAACAAAATGTACATAGACTTTTATAAAATTATGCAT
Organism: Agrotis puta; assembly: GCA_943136025.2. Taxonomy (NCBI): domain Eukaryota; kingdom Metazoa; phylum Arthropoda; class Insecta; order Lepidoptera; family Noctuidae; genus Agrotis; species Agrotis puta. Next base: position 1,176,444 of record OW964170.2, read on the forward strand.
TTTTCCCATGATTATAAATGTATAAACTACATAGCGTCATCTGCTACAATTCACACATATTTCTTCAGCTTCGTACAGTCAATAGCAAAAGTACATGATCAAAATCAGAAATTCAATATTAATGAATGGAGTTCGCGTCAGAACTGTGTAGATGAACTAGTTTTAAATGTTTGATAAATTACAACCATACTTATCATATATCATACTTTTGAATCACTTCGACGCCACACAGTTTTTGAGTTTCTGATTTTGATCATCTACTTTTGCTGTTGACTGTACCTATACGTTAATACTTTTTTTTTCGTGGTAAATTCATCAAATGAGTCCTCCCACCCAGGGCAGAGCGGGAGGGACTGTCAGACTTGTATTGACTAAAATCCACGGTGTCCTTCAGTAGCTCTTTACATACCGGGGTTACGGTAATTTGTGAGTCCTGCGACCCCGGCCGAAGCATACGTTAATACTAGCCCATTTTACTGTAACAACCTGTAAGTAAAATAATAACTTGCTTGATATTTTGTGCCACTTTTACCACTGTAACATATTCCACAACCCCACTCCCTTTGGTAAGACTAAATAAATAAATTAGAATAGAAAAACATTTATTCGATATTGGACACACACACACCGAAATAACAAAAAATAAAATTAAAAATACAAAAAGAATTTTGCTGAGCATGCACACCAAAAGGGTTATCATCTCAGCATTTGCTGGGCGAAAGACACCCAGCGCTGATTTTCAGTTGGCACCATGCAGTGATACACGGACTAGGGTTGGCAAATAAAATGTAAAATATTTAAATAAAATAAACAATGAGAAATGTGTGTAGGGAAAAGTGAGTCATGTAGTGTATTAAATAAAGTTATATTAAAAAGTAATTTTTAATAGCCTGCTCTGTCTCACTCCTGAGCAAAGGCCTCCCTCCACTCCTTCCACTTCTCGCGAGCCCGTGCGTCCTCTTTCCAATACGGACAGAACCTGTCCAGTAAAAAGTATTACACCTAGTATAAAAAACGTGTGCGCTATAATAAGTCACATATAAGTATATTTTAACAAAACACGCCACGAATGACGCCACCAATGCAGCTCTGCCCACTAAAAGCGCTGCCCACGCCATGGCGCCAGACAGGCGAGCAGGAACAACAAACTCGCTGCAATAGGTGGGACTAAAACTTAAAACCTCGCTTTTTGAGAAAATGAGTTCCTAACAAATTCTAACCAGCAAATTAAGACACAGTTATATCAGTTACTATCGACCCGCCCCGGCTCCACACGGGTGCAATCTCTTCTATACTTTTTTTTTCTTTTTTTAAAAACATTGCCCCACACAATTTTTTTATTGTATTTGTCCTGTGTCGTGGGTGTGTTTACAAACATATAAACTCACATACACAAACGCCCACACCCGAAACAATTATTTGTAGATCGGGAATCGAACCCGCGACACGCAGCGCAGCAGTCCAATCGCTCAGCCACTGCGCTAACCGTGCCGTCAACGTTATGCATGTTATATACATATAAACCGTCCTCTTGAATCACTCTATCTATTAAAAAATACCGCATCAAAATCCGTTGCGTAGTTTTAAAGATCTAAGCATATAAAGGGACAGACAGACAGCGGGAAGCGACTTTGTTTTATACTATGTAGTGATAGTGATACTCCGGAAATATGGAAATAGTATAGGTGTGAAAGTGCAATCACACAGTTCCCGGCGACACAGACGCAGTCCCAAACGAGCTCACCACATACAACCCAGTTGGTACCCTTTCGTTACCGTTGGTAGCATTAGGTACACAACTTAATGTTTAATCATCATCATCTGCCTAGCCTTTTCCTAGCTATATTAGGCTCGGTTTCCAGTCAAACCAGATGCAGCTTGATATCAGTATTTTACATGGAGCGACTGCCTGTCGGACCTCCACAACCCAGTAACTGGGTAATACGATACCCCATGGTAAGACTGGTTGTCAGAGTTACAAAGTTTAATAATTCAAATAAATACGTTTAATACCTATACATATAAAATCAATTGTTAATTACATTCAAAATTATATTATATCTATTTAATTACAATAATTGTAAATTCTATATACATAAAATTGGTGATTCGATTATAATGCAATAGCTGTTCTAGTACGAGAGCTAGGGCAGCATTGCTATTTGTATATGAAGAGTTAATTAAGTAAATAATTATTAAATTATACATGGAGTGATATTAAAATAATAAAATATACCGTTCATATATTTTATTTATTTCAATAAATGATTTGTCAATATAAATATTTTCAAAATTAATTTGCGAACTAAGAATAAAATGCTTAAGTCTGATTTTAAAAGTATTTAAATTGTAAAACTTGTCAATAACGATATCATTACAATTGTATAGTAGGTACCCTAAAACGACCCATCTCCTTTCAACAAAAGCGCGCACCGTAACCGAGCGCCCGTACTACTTCGCCACCGAAACAAACATTCACGCTCCATTACGCGCTGTGTTAAGGTCGACAACCGCTACGTTCACGTGCGGCCAGCTATGTAACTGTTGCAGGTGTATTCTGTTGTTCGGGAGCCATTGTCTGTTTCAAACGATCATATATAGTATGTGGGTATACTCGACTGTTTTTCGTTTTTGGGTATACTCGACTGTTGAAATGTTTTTTATTGCTTTTCGTTTTCAGAAATTGGGTTGCCTTTCGTGCTATTTACGGCTGTGATTTGAAATACAACGTGGGATGACCCCAGCTAAAAACCGTATGAACCCAGACTGTTTTTAACTGAGGTCACGGGGAAATCGATTTTAATGTGGAAGTTTTATTTTGTTATTATCGTGATATTGACTGTATGTGATTTTAGGCAGCTAGGGATTAAAAACTATTTACTATATACTTTTTCCACCTTCTCATATTTATTCTTATCACATTTTTGACACAAATAAATGCATTTTCGTATGATCCCTATGGGGTTGCCTATAGGAGGAAAATAAAACGCCTTGTGTAAAGAATTCGTGATTTAAACTCACCTCTTTTGCTTTTAACGTATCTTTACCTGCAGACTATGACAGCGTGGCCCTGGAATGCAAGGGGCAACCGAAGAAATAGTGTGATATTTTAGTCGGGAAGAGTCTGACAGTTTCTTTCACTCCACCCAGGGCGGGTGGACTAATTTGAAGTTTTTTTTTGTCATAAAATATTGTGTTTTCATTTGAGAAACTAGACTAAAATGTACCTTATCCGTTTTAAATGGTCTGAAATCTAAAGTAAGGAATCTTCTTGAAATGAAAAACTGACCTAAATGGAAAATGCTTTTCCATTTTCGGCACTTTCTCATTAATTTCAACCTATTTTTAAAGAATTTATGAATTCACATTGAAGAGGTTACTAACAAAATTCAAATAAACATTAAAATATTCATGTCGCGATGTGTTCTGTGAATGTCACATCATTGTATATGATAGCTTTCATACACGTATTATACAAGGGGGACCAATTATTATCATGAACTCGTGCTATACAATTTGAACTTTATTGTTATGGCTCGACGGATTATTTTTGATTAGCAGGTACGAGGGTACATAAGGGGTTATGATATGGAGTTGTTGTCGATTCTGATATGGAAATGTAACGAGGTTTCGTATTCTAAGCGTATCCGTATAATGTTGAAGGAAAATCTCGCGGATGAAAAGAAAATATCACTGTCTGTTGCTGCACGAGTTTCAACTCTATCTGCTGAGACGAAGGTTAAAATTTCAGCAATTCTATTTCCTATAAGCGTTAATTTACGGTGAGAGTGTAAACGACCTTATGTATTGTGTCTAAAATTTCATTTTATCTATAGGATGATAATACTATCAGCTATCCTATTTGAAATTTTGGAAGATGGGTTCTCAAAATCCCGATGTAAACTATTGGTAGAATCGTTATTTCGTAATGTGATAATTAACTTATGTGTAAATTACTATTGCAAGTAGGGAAATCTTTTTCACTCTCTGTATCTGTCTGTATCTTTTTCACAGAAGCGGCGGCACGGGACAGCTTTCATAATATAACGAAACGTATCGTAGTTGGTATTTATATCGATGGTTTTATTTTTATAATATTACTAGCACTTTGCCCGCGACTTTGTCCGCGTGGGTTACGTACTTTCCTAATTCCCCCTTTTCACCCACTTAAAGGTTAAATTTCCAAAAACCCCTTCTTAGTGCTCCCCTACATTGTATTAGGAAGCCGTGTGCTAAATTTCACATTCCTAGCCCCAGTAGTTTCGGCTGTATGTTGATATGTCAGTCAGTCAGTTCTCCTTTTATATATATAGAAGAAGAAGATATATAGTCCAAAAACTGGTACTAACTAAAAAAAAACGGTATTTTTTTTCAAAAGGCTTCATTTCACCCAGCATCTGGGCATGGATGTGTCTACTCGTCGATACATGTTGTATTCATCTGTATAATCAGACATCAACTTTGTTGAGAAAAGGCAAGGCAAACCTCGCGTGATGCAACATTGAACAGTTGCAAAAATACTTCATTTTTTTTAAATGTGTTGAAATCATCAAACGAGTCCTCCCACACAGGACAGGGCGGGAGGGACTGTCAGACTCGTACTGACTAAAATCCACGGTGTCCTTCAATAGCCCTTTACGTTCCGGGGTCACGGTAATTCGTGAGTCCCGCGACCAGTTGCAAAAATACTGGTAAGATTATTATCAACTTCGAACAACCTTCAACACCAATAAATATACAAAACTATACGCACAAACTGAATTCTGTTAGCAACAGTCATATGATAAGACGCTTTGCATAGCCGGAAAGGAAACACCAGTGACATGAACCACGAACCGTTATTTTCCTCAAATATCGAACAAACAAGAACACCCTCTTTTCCCTAATGTCGGTAAATATGACCAGAGTGAAAATAAACAAGATCATTAAAAATATAGGACGCAAGAAAATAGCATTGTTGCCGAGCATGATCAAGTAGCTATGGATATGCCGGGGGGAATTGTGCATTTGTCGGGTGCTAGTGGTAGCGGGTTTATAGGCGTTAGCGGAGCGGGCAACAAACTCTCGGTTTTATGAGTTTTATAGAAAGGTGTTCCCAACCTCCAAAAAGATGATCCTCTGACTAGATGCTGTGTTTGTTGGTTTACAGTCTTATCCTGAAGCAAGAATTGTTGGATCCAATGTAGTGCCGCACTTGGATTGTTTTAAATTTACAACAAAATTTATTGCCCACGAAAAAAAGTGTGTATAAATTAGTCAATGGTTTTTGTTGTTTTAATTTTGATTATTGTAAATTGGCACCATTTCTTTTTTTCCGCAAGCAAAACAATTAAATGATGAAGAAATCCAGCACAAAACTACAGAAAACGAGGATACAATGTGGAATCTGAACAGAAAGTACTAGGAGAACAGGATCAATACTTTTTTTCGTGGGGGGAATTAATTTTAAACAACCTTCGCAATTAGATGTTTTTGTTAAATACCTACCTAATTGCTACTAATACTTTCCACACATCATGATACATTAGTTCTTATTAAAGTTTTGTCCGTGTAATACAATCAAACCGAAATACTGATTGCATGAGTAAGATTTAATCAGAAAAATACACTGCCAACATTTTGTAAACTGTGATTCACACATTTTTGGAATTGAGAAACATTTGGCATAAAGCTGCAGGTAATGACTGTTTAGCTAAATTTATATTTAAACGAGGCCAAACTGCTAATGGTAATGGAATTCTTTGTAGCCTATTAAACACATGCCATTTACTTACTTATAAAAAAAGCATACAATTATCAGGCATGCTTGGCTTACAATCACCAATCAGAATCTGTTACAGCTCCTACAAAATTAACGAGTCGCGGTCATTAGGACCCCACAACAGTAAAATTACTGACACCAAGTTTTTTTCTAAGAGGCGCCCATCTTATACAAGTGTCCACTCTGACCGCAGCGGACGATATGGGCATCTAAGAGCTTTCCAAAGCATGGACAAGGCCTACCAAGGCTGCAGAAATGGAGAGGGGTATACTTAGAAAGTATTGGCAAGGCAGTTGATAGGTCAAGGTTGTATGAAGTTATTTTTAAAAGAAGACTTGTTAAAGGTTACTGGTAAGTTATAGTTATATTAATATTGGTAAGGGAAACTTAGTACTTGTATAAACGGAACCTATAAAAAGTATTTTTAATGAAGTGCGATATACAGACGACTGCATGTCGACTCGTAACACTTGGATCTTCAGCTGATCTACCGTTCGTACTAACTCGTGAGCTCCAATAGAATAAAAAGCTAACTCATAATGATTTCGTTACAGCTGGTATGTGATATAATAATATGCAATATCAGGTATACACATCTACGATTACGTTATTGGAACCCCTCATTCCAAAGTCCTAAACGATGTGGATAGACGCTCTGATGAATGAATGCAAGCCGATTCCAACCGCTCCTATTGGAAATCTATAGGGGAGGCTTATGTTCAGCAGTGGACATCCTACAGCTGATATTGATTGCTCATTAACAACATCAGAAAGAGGAACATCTTCATTGAAAGAAACAAATACTAGGTACCTATCAGAAAGGACAGTGAACCGCGGACTAAGAACTGGTTCAAGAAAGTGCAAAACAATTAAAATGAAATTTAAATTCCCAGAAAACTGAGCACCTAATCTCCATGAATGAATCCACTAATACAGTTAGATTCCAAAAACACGCGAAAACCTTCAAACGTGTACTCACAACAAATCTCTCAGTGAAACGTTAATGTTCGGCGTTGTATACGTTCGAGTTCGTACGCCAGTCGTACGCTCATGATTCGTGACTCATGCGCCATTCATGAAATGCCTCAATTACGAAGCACACGCTATGCTTATCGTTTTACTTAAAATTGTGTATTTAACCATAACTTAACTACGCACGCTATTTTTCTTAATTACTACGATGTTGAACTACTTTAATGAATGAATTTTTGTTCGTCCTGCTGCTAAAGTAGAATCAACTAAAACTGTTTCTATGAATAAAGGGAGTTATAACAATAACTAGCTGTTTCCCGTGATTTCACCTCCGCTACTCGGCTCCTATTAGCCGTAGCGAGATGATATATAGCATTCCTCGGTAAATAGATGACCCAACATAAAAAAAAATCGAACCTGTAGATCCTGAAATTAGCGCGTTCAACCAAAAACAAACTCTTCACCTTCATAATATACTAGTTGCTGCTCGCAACGTCGTCTGCGTGAATGCGTTGATGAAATAAAGGTTCACTGCTCGTTCCCGTAGGTGATAGCCTGATAATATGTTGACCCAACTTCTTAATAATATTCGTGCCAAATTTGAAGTAAATCCATGTTATACTTTTTGAGTTTATCCCGCACATACACACAGACAAAAATTCTTAAAACTATATGTTCGGCTTCGGTATCGATTGTAGATCACACTCCAAATATTCTTTTTTTTTTATATTCAATGTGCAGTTTTGACTTTCCTACCATTTTATTATATGTATTGATAAAAGTATAGATTATGGCCAATTCAATTTCAAGCATTGGTTTCATCCTTTACAAGTGGTATTCTGACGTAAGCAAATACAATCAAAGAGCAAGATGCATTACTGATCTAACCTTGATGTATGAAATAGACTGTTTCATACAAGCACTACGGAATTCTAAACCAGACGTTATACCAGTGTCCAGATATTGGTACAGTTTACATGTAGACCTTCATCTTCTTCATCATCATCTTCCTGCCCTTATCCCATTTTACTTGTGGTCGGCGCAACACGTTTTTTTCTTCCATTCTTCCCTATCAGACGTCACAGCATCATTTACTCCATTCCCGCATATCATTCTTTAGACAATCCTTCCATCTTTTCTTTGGCCTTCCTCTTCCTCTCCATCCATCAATATTCATACTCATCACTCTCTTAGTCACATGAGTGTCATCCCTTGTTCTTGACTTTATCTTCTTGAAGTATGATTATTTATTGATCAAGTTCATCAGTCAATGCTTTTATCTGCGGGACTGTATAAACTAAAAAATGCCTTGGAACGTAATAGACAATCGAAGGTATTGGGTAGAATTTTAGTCAGTAAGAGACTGATAGCTACACCCAGGGCGAGAGGGCTCATTTGATGATTACTCACCCCAAAAAAAGGCTTTTAAATCAATGGACGATCTCAATCTACTAAAAGTCGAAAAGGTATACCTCTACTTTCGTTGAGTTCCGTACGTGTGAAGGCATAGGTACGAATGTAATCGTACGTGTGGGTCTTACACATTCAACAAACGAATGACCTGCTTCAAGTTCATTCAGGTTCAAGAATTCAAAAGTTTACCTACGTCATTGACTGTTTGGGAAAAGTAAACTAATACCTGTTCTGTAACTAATCGTTTACCATTAGCAAGAACGATACATCTACCAGCATACCACCTCTGTTTAGTGTATTCTTATAAATTTATCGATACGTAACGCCATAGCTATCTTACTACTCAGTAATTAACGTTTACAAAATTGGCAACACACAACTAACACCTGGCAACATTGTGCAGACACGTATACAGATTATTTATGAGAAAATATTGTAAATTTTCCTATTAATATTACTTTAAAACGAACAATTTTTCATTCATAAACATGATAACAAGTTAGAGTGAATTGTAAAAGTTGTAAACGTAACATAACCTAAAAATTTCTTGAAATTTTCTTAGCATCGCTTACCCTTCGGAGTTTATATCGTGGTCGTCGTCTGAAGTGATCCATGGTAGTTAAGCCTTCGTCATAAGACGCACATTTCACTGTATACACTTAACACTATCAGTACTACACTAACTAGGCGTGATGCATAATATTGTGATGAGCACGGCCGCGGGACGGAGCGGCTGTGTGCTAAAAATAATGGCGAGTACTGTGGGAGACGCGGGATGCGAACGACGGATTGACATGGGAGATATACATTGGTTTGTCTACTGTCAAATGTATGTGCAATACAATACATTCTTTATATCAGGGCATTAAGAGTTTAGTTTTAGTTCAACTACCCTCATTTGGACCACCTAACACTGGTCTTATCAACAAAACACCTAAGGGTCTAAAACGGCCACATAGCAATAATCAAAATGATTCACGACGTTGCTGGAAATCACTGATTTTTAAATGATTCACTGTTCGACAATGCTCATTCCAAAGTGCTGAAGAGAATAATGCATAAGATTTTGTAATTTAATATACGAAGGCCTGTTGAAAATTCTTCACTAAAATACCAGGAAGGCAGCAGTCAAAGATTGGCGCAAGATTCAGCCACCACCACTAATGTGACGAGCACGACTATTTTATTTAACAGGTAGGAAGGGGTTAAATTAAGGATGAAAGTTTGTCATAATTTTGTCCGAAGAGAGATCACAATGTGAAAGCGATCTACCCAAGTCTTACCGGGTATACCATAAGCGTAACTTACGATAACGGGGCGTCACAAGTACATAACTGCTACAAAATAATAGCTGTCCGACCGCGGTTATCGATCTATTCCATGAATAATAATTTGCTCAAGGTGAATGTAAAGTTTTCACTTCGGAGAATTTTGCATTTGCATTTACCTACCCTTTTGTCGAGAAAGTAATAAACGCAAATGCGGGTAGTTTTGTTCGATATTTGAAATTACATTATTTTAGAAGTGATAAAGATGTGTAATAAGTTTCAAAGAAAGTACATTCGTGTGCGTAGTACTCGCAACCGGTGTATAGATAACGATTGCAAGCACGATGTCAACGATAGAGGGGTCGATGATACAATTTTTCTCATCTAGCCCTTTGACGGCGCAGGGGCAGCGGTCCGGATGAATAACTCTTAGGAAGAATGAAGGGTATGAATGTGGATGAGGTAAGAAAAGTTTTAATGAAGGATTGTAGAAGGTAGGTAGTAGTTTCTGCCTACCCCCATTGGGAGAAAAGCATGAGTTTGTTTATGTGTATTCCTAATCATCTCTAACATAACGCACGATGGAAACCAAACAACACAATATTTTCATACTGCCAAAACTATATTCATATTACCCGAATACACCCTTACAACTTTATTCCTGCATTTGGCAGTCACCTAAACTCCACCACATAAAGGCTAGATTTGTTTAAAATGTTACGTTTTTATGTTGGTATCTATGGTTGAGATTTGTGAAGCCAGTGGTTCCGCCTCATTCGGCATTGATCTGTCAAGAGTAGCTGGCAACTGATGCTATTGTTTTATTATTTAATTATACATGTGATTTTAATAGGTTTCTAGTGCAAAAGTACTTAGGAACTTCAAATTATTTCGAGTTACTAGATTTAAATCTTCGATGTCTCCTTTCACAAGTTTTTTAAATTCATAACATAATGTTTTGTATACACCAGTTTGAATATAAGAATGCGATTTGAGATTACTGAAAGTCAAAATATTAGTCATGTCAACTATTTTATAGATACCTACTTAAAAAAATTAAACTCATACAACTTCGTTGTATTATTACATTAATATTTTACTCCTACATTCTGAATACCTACTAACCCGAAAATGGAAACTATTTACTGTACTCTAAAACTATTTGAAACGTAAATGCATTTTACCAAACTATCACTATGTCACAACAGCGCCCTCTATCGAAACTAGAGGACGCTAGCAGAACCAACCTGGAAAATGAATGTCGAATTTCTCCACAGAGGTTCTACTTCAAAAGCTTTACACAAGCTTGTTTACGCTCTACAGCGCTAGGTGGCGCTATTCTCAAGTGAGCAGTTTCTAGTTCAACGAAAAGTTAGTAGGTGGCGCTAGTGACAGCGCAAACAATTCTGAGAAGTTTTATATTTTCATGATTTTATTGAAGGTATTTTGATGAACCACAAACGAATACATTATTTAATTGATATACGAGGCGATAATAGTTTGTTTGAAGTAGAAATAACTAAGCATAGATTTATATTCACAAACAAATAAGTCCATCAATAAAATTCTGCTGATCATCAATGAATGAAGTGAAATATAAAGAAGTTACTTCTATTGGAGGAACGCCAAAATATTATAAAGTGTTCACTCAAACGAAACAGTAGACGATGTGTCGTAGGTAGCATTTGCGCAATAGTAACATGAAATTAAATAATACGCGGCAAAACAAAATAGTTTTTTTTTTACAAATTTTAGTTATTGGCGTATCGCCCAAACTACGTAGAAATGGCGTCAGAATTGCAATGTTGATTGAATCAGAGACATTATTTCTATGACCCATTTTTTATTAATATTTTTTATGTTATTTTCCTGTAATATTTTACGTTGTTTACGCGGTCACTGTTCATTAAAATGAAGATGAATTTTATGGATTGTTTTGCGTTTATTGTTTGATATCTGGGGGATATCCATGACGTCTTAAAGCGAGAGAGAGTTCCACTGTGGGAAAGAGACAGAGCTATACAAGTCGTCTAGCGCCATCTCGTTCCCACAGTGGAACTACTCTCGCTTTATACGTGGTAGGCCATCTGTTCTAGTGTTGTCCTATGGCTCTGGCGCCTGTGGTTACGTGTTGCGACTCTAAACAAGATTGATGATCGGAAACGTTAAATTCCGTGAAAAATCAGCGAAGAAATGAATATGAAATTATTTCTAACGTTTGTTTGCCACAAATATGTTTTGATGTATGAGTTTTTGTTGCATGTTTGCAGATTATTTTTGTTTTAGCGGATGTTTTATGAGAAATGATTTTACTTTTAGTTACCATCATTGAATATGATTTTTAGAATCCCTTGAGTGCTAAAACAGACAGCTACTTATTACGCAGTGGTGCAGCAAGAAAAATATTCACTTTTACGGGAGATGTACTGCTCAATGAAATCCGTTTCATGCCTTCTATATGTTTATTGGACTATGTTTAAACAACAAATCATAGTATTTTGTCACGAGACTGACTAAACAATATCCTTTTAGGGATAAGTACCAGGCTGGACTTTTAGATAGTGAGAGTTCGAAAGTCCTTTTCGCTCCATCCACGGCTGGAGGACACATTTGATGATTTAACCACCCAAAAAAGTCTATCTTCCTTATCTAGCCAACGTCATCCCTTAGTTGAATACCTCCTGATGCATACGATACTTTAAAACTTATCTTAAACTTCGATCGCTTGCATCGTCGCGACGAAAAAAGTTCTTTATATTACTCTATCTCAAATTCCGTGTCACCACACAACACTTCTATCTAATAACTACTTATATGAAATAAGCCAGTTATATATAAACTGCAAGTTAACCAAATACGTCGGCGGGTGAACGACTCGTGTCTATTTCAGAAGTTAATAATTATATATACGGAAAAAGGAACGAGTTGTCTTCGCGTCCGCCGCACTACTGAATGGCTTCAATATTGTGCTCACTGCTTCTCGAGTGTTTGCGTATGGGCCGGAGGGTTTAAGTAAAGTTATTATAACTTCCAGTTAGAAATGCGCAATAGATTACAGAGATCATTTTTGCAAATCCCGGCCGGCATAGTGGAAATATAAATATACTGAAGTGAGAAGGAACGCAAGTAGAGGGTCACAGTCAGCCAAAACGACATCTTCATCACATCAGTCGTAGGACGTCCTAGTGGACGTCCTACGACTGATGTGATGAAGATGAACTACTGAACATAGGCCTCCCCTATGGGTTGCGGGATCGTCTCATCAGATAACTGTGACCCTGGAACGTAAAGGGCTATTGAAGGATCACCGTGGATTTTAGTCAGTACGAGTCTGACAGTCGTTCCCATCCTACCCAGGGCTCCCGAGGACTCATTTGATGATTATACGACAATAAAAAAAAGGCTTCTAAAGATTATAAGGACATACACTGATGTTATTGGTAATGTTCTTTAGAAAAGACAGAAACATAGTACCTACTTGCAAGCGACGTGTTTATGATTAGATTTATGAACAATTGACAACAAAGTGAGTATTTTGAAGGAAGTTATCGGGTTGTGGAGGACAGACATGCAGTCGCTCTGTGCTTCGAAAGCATGGAAATAGATGATAAACTGTACAAAAGGCTAGCAAGTTACATTCGTCTGTAATCTTCAAAACCGCTAAATTGGTAGTACCTAGTGTACTAATTTCCATTCTGTCTGGGAATTCCAGACGCAGGGTTTATTACAGGGGGGGTGTAAGACTCCATGTATTTACACTACGCTATGTCTGCAGCACAAAAGTCATATATGTATATCTAACATAGTTAGCAGAAGCGTTTGTTCGACTTTATCTTCCAGTTATAATGTATCTGATGATATTTGAATTGCGTTTTACCTAGGTAATCATGTCTTTTGAGTGTCAAAAAATAACTTATTACAGGCATGAATCGAACCCGGGACACGCAGCCCAGCATTCGGCTACTGTTAATTATTTTTCGGCTGATTATAATCAGCGTCATTTCTACAAATCTCCAAAATCAAAACCTTTCACCAGTATGAAGTTAAGTAGAAAAATAAGTGGTGCAACAAACTGCCCAGCAATTTATCTGCTCACGGTTGAGCATACGATGGAGATCTGCCCCTGAGGAGGACACCCTTCACCTCACGACTCAATTGGTCACGGGAGACGGCCACGCCATCGGAGGTCGCGAGACGATTTCCGACCACGATCGCGAGGGCATGCGGATGGCGAGTAATGGGAAACTCGCTGTCCGACCATGGACCATGCCCGGGTCGACGGCGCGTTGTATTCCACGCGCGCCTCAAAGAGTGTCAGCAAAATGACGGAGCCTCTAGAGGGCCAAAGCCTGCCAGGGTGGCGGGACTGTTCGAATTACCGTAACCTCGGAACGTAAAGGGCTATTGAAGGACACCGTGGATTTTAGTCAGTATGAGTCTGACAGTCCCTCCCGCTCTGCCCTGGGTGGGAGGACTCATTTGATGATCTTCCCACGATAAAAAAAGCATAGTTAGTAGCTAGATTTTCATTACAACATCAAAATTACGTACTTTATGATACTTACAAGGTCCCTGTTCTAAATACAGCTGGACACTGACCGTTGACAACATGTTAAAAGTACGATAATATACGATTATGATAGTACTAGGTATAGTGCGTGAGACAAAACAACTCGAGATGCGTACGCGCAGAGCGAGTGTTGGCGGTGACGTGGGCGCAATAATTAAGTGCATTGTAAATTTTTATCGTTAAAACTATTCTAGTTGTTGTTGTCGAGTACTGTGTTAAAAAATGTTTTAGTCAAATGACAAATCTCAGACACATTTTGTAACCAACAAGTTTTCTTTCAAATCAAACCATTTACTTCGATTGAACTATGAACAGACGCCAGCACATCAACCTACCTCGATCTGATAACAGATTTTCAAATTTATCACAATACTAGCTTTTGCCCGCGGCTTCGCTCGCGTAGAATTTGGTCTGCCTCATTAAGTTAAGTGACATTTTTTTTAATATTTATATTTTTTTTATGTAACTTCACATCGTACATCCCAGATTTCTAACTTCAAAATTAGTTTCCATACAATCTTTGAACACCTATAGATACCTAATATTTAGAGGGAATCTCTTGAAGGTGGAATTATCTGAATTCTTTTCTAAGTGCTCATTATTTTAGAGGGCCAAAGCCTGCCGGGGTCGCGGGACTTACGAATTACCGTGAACCCGGTACGTAAACCGTAGCACTGGTAATAACATCCCTCATGTACACAATAAGCTAATAAAATTCCCTATCTCAAAAACTACTGAACCGATTTTGATGAAACTTGCAGTATTCCCTAAGTTGAACGATACCTAGCACAAAAAAAAAAATTTAAATCGGACGTGAAGTTCCGGAGATATGCGAACAATGAATCAGTCGATGCCTACTCCTTACTATTAAGGAGTTGTACCTTTCATCATCAACTCAGCTACATAAGATGATGATAACCATACGCAAGTACTTAAATTACTTCATAAGATTTACGAAAAACGATGCATGGGCCTATAAAATTTGAGGGTTGCCCTCGATTTCTCCAAGATCCAATCATCAGATCCTGATTTGGTGACAATGGGACCACACGGGAAGCACCAGCTTTCAAACAAAAAAAGAATCATGAAAATCGGTTTACCCAGTCGGTCGTTATTCGGTAACAAACTACTGTTATGGAGTTGTACCTTCCATCATCAGCTCAGCTACATAAGATGATGATTACCATACGCAAGTACTTAAATTACTTCATAAGATTTACTAAAAACGGTGGGTGAGCCTATAAAATTTGAGGGTTGCCCTCGATTTCTCCAAGATCCAATCATCAGATCCTGATTTGGTGACAATGGGACCACACGGGAAGCACCAGCTTTCAAACAAAAAAAGAATCATGAAAATCAGTTCACCCAGTCGGTCGTAATGCGGTAACAAACATAAAATTTATAACCTCCTCCTTTTTTTGAAGTCGGTTAAAAACTATCCTATGTCCTTTCTCAAGTTCCAAACTATGTCTGTACCAAATTTCACACAAATCGGTTCAGTAGTTTAGGCGTGAAGAAAAGACAGACAGACAGACAGACAGAGTTACTTTCGCATTTATAATATTAGTTTGGATTGGAAGGTTAATAATCGATTAGTTAAATTTGACAAATTCGGATAGGTTGACCTGCTGGCGTCTGGTACTTTTGAATTGTTTTTATTAGTTCTTCTAGCTGATTCTTGAATCATAATATTACATCACGCCTGTAATCCACGAAAGGTAAGGCAGAGGTGTACCTAATAGGTATACCCACACGTCGCCAGTTATGTTTAAGTCCCATGTAATAGGGGGAGAGCCTATTACCATCAACCGGGCACAATTTCAAAGTCCGAAAAAACTCAAAAAAAACTTTGCCCAGGAATAGAACCTGGGATTTCATATACCTACGAAACAGTCCCGACCTAGAATAGTAGATAGAGAAAACGACATTACAGTGACATTTTTTTTAAACCTTTATTACACTACACATTATTCTTACTACATAAGTTTTAGTTTCAGAATGGTATTTATTGTCGCCTTTTGAATATCATGAAGATGATAACGATGATGATTCATTTCACACAGACTACTAAATCATAGTAAATATTTTCATTTTCAGGATATACCTTTCAGTTAGTTACTTTACCATGCCATCATTTGCGTCACCCGAGAAAAATAAGTGACGTGTGATATTGAATAATTTAATGGTATAGGTAACAAAGTGGTTTATGGTAATTTATAGATAACAAGATGTTACAATTTCGAACCACAGAATTATTTTAGGAGGTCATCTATTAAACTAATGTTGTAAAAAGGCTAGGCAGATGATGATTGATTTGATTTTAAAGTACTACGTCAAAATAGGGATATTTTAACAGCAACCATACTGTCTAAAACTGCAGAATCTAATTCAGAAACCAAGAAATTATTAGGTCTTAAAGTTAGTTGCCTGGATTGTATCGAATTTTGCAAGTTCCAGGTCTCACAAAAGGTAATACTGATAATACTTAAATCGTTCTACCACAGTCAAAAGTAAACACACTTAATACGCAAAGGGAAAAATAAGGAACAGTTACTTCCAATAAAGAATTGTTTCTGATAGCAAAAGACTCGAGGAAACCCAAGGAACACACCAAAGCAGTCAACATCTACAAGAACGCGTGTCCCAAAAAACACAAGAAGTACATGAAAATCTAAACGCGTCTGAAAACAAAACAAGAACGTGTTCTTATCCGCCGGTTACATCCTATCTATTAACATTTCCTCACGACAAGTGCCATGAGGGGCCGCCATGACACCTCTATTTCGAGCCGGCTGCAATAACAGTACCGATGGTATTTTTATTACTCACTCCAGTTTATTTCAGTTACAATTTGACAAAATAAAAATAAGAAGGGCCCGCGTTGGCGGCGTAATGTGACACTCTGTTTTGTGTACATCGCTGTCCCACTTCGCCGTAGAAATTGGGTAAGGGGACAAAAGAGTCGTTGGATAGCGCGTTGGATTTAAAACCAGTGGCCCTTTAATGAGAGTGCGTTCACCTCAAGTGGAGTAAATGCATGCGTTTTTGGAAACAGGAACGAGACGTTTCCGTGTTACAGATTTTCTTTCATATGAAGTGGAAGATCTCAATTTTATTTTTGTTTACTTTCAAAGTGTACGTGTTTATTTTCTGTTTTTGTTTTAAACAATGTTGTGTGCTGGAAAATGGATTATATATCATGTGGCGCGCGTGATTCTTTTGCTCTATTTATCTGTAAGTATCTATCTATTCTTGGAGTGGTAGGAGGGGATTACGGAGGTTGTCAAGTGGATTCATGTCTATATACATTAAGTATTTTAGTCCTAGATCCCCTTGCATCTATCTAAATAGAAACTAGAGTAGGTACCTTACTTTTACACCACTGCATCAAGTAATATCTACTTGTATCCAGTAATTACATCACAGTATTGAAACACCTGTACCTGTTGATATACCTTGTCAAGATCGACACCATAAAAAGAAGTGTCAATTCAAGTATCGGATAAAACCGATTCAAATACTTTTTAGAAGATATATATCGCATATCGCACCCCGACACACCGAACAAAAAGTGGAAGTATCCAGAGAATTTTACATAAAATTAACATTTATGAACGCAATAAAACGGCAAACAACACTAAACAGCCGACGGAGGCGCTTCCACGATACTTAGCGATACTATCGCTGAGATATAAACACGCCAACTTATAAATTTAACACCTGTCTGACTGTCAAAACTATTCTTTATTACCCGTACGTATGGCTGAGGCTACATGCCACTGTAAGCCGAAATGCGGTAACTCAATAAACGCATGTTTTGACAAAACGGAACAAGGATTGGAAAACGTATTTTTGGACAAAAAGCCTTCTCGTGACATTACGTCCAGTTACATAAAGTACAGTTCGTACATAGTTTGATTTGGAGCTAATACCTACGGAGCTCTGGTCGATGGTAGTTAAGGGAACTTTTCATTCAGCAGCAAAATTAGCTTTTCTGTTTCTTTTTTTAATGAGCCAATGATGACGTGGTAGACCTCGTTAGATGGTGAAAATGAGTTGGACAAAACCAACGGCCACACTAAGTCTAGGTCTGGGTCGAAAGAACTGAAAGTTACGAGGGAATGGCAGGCTGCAACAGTATTAACTGCAATATTAACGGTCACTTTGAATAGCTGTCAAATGCAAATAAAAATACCAGTAGTTGAAAACAATTTTGGGTAAGGCACAAGGAAGGCCATGTTGTGTTCATAAATAAACTAAGCACTTGCGATAATGGTGGCCAACGTTGCAAAAGAAAATTTACTAATTTTCGGGGATATTACTTTTTGACTTACGAAGGACGACACAGGCTTCATACATTACATTCATGCACTTTCGTTAATGGTGGCAGGAAAAGTTGTAAAAGAAAGTCGGCAATGCTGCGGTCTGCGTCGCATGGATCGCGGGTCGCGTGGCGGCGCGCACGCAAGCAGTGTGACCGCAGAGGGAACTTATTTCCGCTAAATAATTGCCAGTCATCAAGAGTTTCCAACTGTTTTCGTTATAGCGCGTAATGTTTCTATTTCTGATTGTTTAGGGTCCTTGGAAACCTTTCTTGTATTGTCATTAAGGGCTGTTATTGCAGTAACTTCGAGTTTATTGTCGTAAGTAGAATCTTACTAGAATGGGCCTTGTCAAACTTATATTTTATACTCTAGGTGGATTATTTGTTTCAGTTTCAATAAATAACAGGACTTAGGTAATACAACGATATGTCTTATACGGTACTCGGCAAAGGGCGCAGACCCTGAAGGGGCGCATAAATGGCCAGAAAATGACTACAATTGACCAGACCAGGACGCAGTTAAAGAAACTCGTACTGTGACCATATTATGACGTCTTAAAACCAGCCTTGTTCCAGTGAGTGAAAGAGACAGAGCTGTACAAGTCGTCTAGCGCCACCTCGTTCGCTCACTGGAACAAGCCTGTTTTTAAAACGTCATAATACGGGCGCATTAAAGCCTAGTTACGGCACTGTTTCTCAAATTGGTGACTATTCATGAAACGTTTTGCATCCTCATTCGTTTTAAAATGAAACGAAATGAAGTTGCAAATTTTTGGATGATACGCAACCGCATAGAGTAACAGAGAGGAGAAATAATGAGAGAAGGAGATGGAAAAATAATGAACCCAGTATTACCTTTTATCTATAAAAAAACCGTACTACTACCTAGATACTATAAAATGAATACCATCATATCTCTAACATCATCGTTTACACCGCGAACAAGGCAATTACAGAAACGAACAATAAGCATATATAAACCATTAAAACAAAGCCATAATACCACCACTACTACCAACATAACGTTAACTTAGAAGAGGTGATAGTCGTGTCTATTTCACACAATCCGTATTTCCCTCAAATAAGTCGGGTAAGTATTGGACGCACGCACTTGCAATAGATCTGTTTACTACATGCTAGTTACTGGAGCTAGTTACTAGAATATCCAAGAAAACTATTTTCCCATGAAAAAATTGTGCCTTATTTCTCAACCACCGGATTTTCTAACAATAATTAAATTTTATTATTTAAATAATTGATTAAATTATTTGTAAAATCAAAAGAAATTTAAACTATCCATATAATTATATATTACCTCAGGCCTGTTGGTTTAGTGGTTAGTGACCTTGACTGCTATGGCGGAGGTCGTGGGTTCGATTCCCACCCAGGACAAATGTTTGTGTGATGAGCACGATCATTTGTTCTGTGTCTGGGTGTAATTTATCTATAATATGTATGTATTTAGAAATATATAAGTATGTTTATCAGTTGTCTAGTACCCATAACACAAGCTCTGCTTAGCTTGGGACTAGATGGCGTTGTGTGATAGTTGTCGAATATTTATTTATTATATTTACTATTGTAAGGGGTTTATTGACATTAAATAGAAATTATATGTGGATATGGTATTGTTATTTACCATGAACAACGCTTCTTTTAACGATAGTTAATAATCTCATCACAGTAATAAAAATGGCGCCAACATTTAACTCACGCGCATTTCAACAATCGATCCAACAACACATAAAAACATTGAAATATACAAAGAGAAAGCCCAATTAATCTTATGTTGCAAACTTATGAAAGAATGTCCCTGTGGCACACATATTTAGAACACTTGGAATCGTGCATTTGTTTACTAAAGAATTGGAGAAGTTGCCAACTGTTACTGAGATGAGCAACAGTGAGATTAGAATCGTCTACTTAATAATTGTACGGAAAACATGCGAAGTATTATTAGAATGGAATGCTCGGAAATCATTATCTTTAATTTGATAATATGTTTACTTCTAGTTACTTGTTTTGGCATGAGCAATGTCAGCAATCATTTTCCTGCCTTCTATTTAGATTAAGACGGTCAAAATCAAGCGTTTTGTAACTCCCATTTGGATATCATCTCTCTCGTTTTCTTTCATTAACGAATGGCTGGGTACTCGTAATAGTATTGAGGAATCTATTGCGATCAATCCGGGCAAACATTCATATTCTGCTACTTTGTTTATTTTTTATTCCATATGGCGATTTGATTCCAGTAGCAAAAACTACTCACCACTTACATGTAAACGCAGCACAGTGCGTAGGTAAGTTGTGTACAAAGTTAGGCAATTAGGGTGGCACGCGAGGCACCGACGTCGCCGCGTCGCGTTTGCACGTGTCAAGTAGACTTATAGGGGATTTTTCATTAATCTTTATGGCATTTTCGACACTATTTACATGCAGTTTAAATAAGTGATTCTTTTGAATATACGCTGAGGAAAAAAACCTTATCTTTGGGAACCAGGAAGTTCGATAAACGGACATATTTATATAAACTCATAATTATGGAAGTTAGGTTTCTTGATTCCCTTATCTTGGTTTCGATTTTACGTAGCATAATTACCTGAGAATACTAACTAGGAAAAAAACCTAGAATTTTATATAAACTCTGGAATTCATGACTATAAGAAAGCAATACAAGAAATTATTCATACATTTTTTTAACGTGGTAAAATCATCAAATGAGTCCTCCCACCCAGGGCAGAGCGGGAGGAACTATCAGACTCGTACTGACTAAAATCCACGGTGTCCTTCGATAGCCCTTTACGTTCCGGGGTCACGGTAATTCGTACAATCCCGCGACCCCGGCAATATATATTTTACCACAGGGAAAAATTGAGGACTAAAATAAGTTTACGAGAGGCGACCGTTTGCTCAACCCATTGTAACCGCTATTTCAAATAAAGTAATTAATACACATTCAAGAATAAGACGTTTATGTATCAATTAGCAATTAAAGATACAATTAAGATACATAGGCCAATCAACACAACGTTTTCGCAACTTTTTCTATCGACAATTCATCTAGCTATAAAACTGAACGTACGAAACATTTTAACTGACAATATAAGTGAAAAAAATAATAGTTCTCGTAACGGCCCGGGTATCGAACCCAACGTAGTTTATTGGCGGGTGTGTATGAGCCGTTAGCGTTTCGCTGATTGATATCATTACGCTAGAGAAGTGTTGATCGCAATTCGCGAAAATACCGAAACTAATTGTTTAAATTTCGCCAAATACGATTGTTGTGTGCGAGATACTTATGATTTTTTGTCTGTTTGTTTGTATTATTAAAGGTTAATTCAATATCAATGAATAAAATATTGGCCTATGTTTATTTTCTGAATTCAATAGTTACTATTAGAAATCTAAAATTATGAGCTTTTCCAGCAAATAACAAATTAGACGTCTTTAATACACATGCATTTCTATTGTATTATACATTCTTATATGAAAATTATATGGAGAAAACTGTGTAACTTACCTGGGGAAAAAAATCAAGATATTATATATTATAGTGTAGAATATAGATCTATTAAAATCTTATTTGGTTTTATTTTTCTTCATGTGCCAAGTGGAACACCAGATAAAGCAAGGTGCAAAAACTAACACGTCAATTTATAAAAAATAATAATAAAACAATGTTCATTAAACGTAAGTTTTAGTGCGAGTACCGTTAGCAAGTTGATTGGGACTATAAAACACAAACTTGATTGATAAAACATCGCCAATTTTAATAGTCTGCTGATGGTACCTACATAACAGAGAGTTACTCGCAATTTATATACGTTTATGTACAAATGGTTATGGTTGAAAGTAATGTTGGACACTTAAAGGGTTAAAATTTAAAGGAACAATTATATTTTTATTTGTTCGTTATGCGAGATTTGAGTGTCTTAATTATAATTCTCAGGTGCTGAATGTTTTAAGACAAATAAATCTATTACTTTAGTTGTATCTATATTTTTAACTGATGAAAATAATATGAAGAAGTTCTCAATTCAACATGTATATTTTTTTAATAAATTGATTGATCGTCAGGCGTTTGAAACGACGCGACTGTTGTTTAAATAAATAAAAAAAACGTTAGATAAAATATATAAATAAATAGCATTGACTAAAACTGTTACCTTCAGAGCTAGATTAAAGTGTCTGTGTTTCAGGAGACCGTGATTACTTCCAGTATCTATTTTTTTAATGTCATTACAATTCTACAAGTTTTTGCAACAAAGAATCAGCTTTATTTAACCAGAGATCAATAAAATATGCAATTAAGACTTTAGAATTTCAAATAAAAATATTTTCAGTTAAAACTACATTTACTGTTTATTTAAAAACTAGCAAAAACACAAGTAAAAGACGCAAAAAAGGTCAAAAGCTAGCATATTATTTTGCACCTCAAAAGCTAGCATACTATCATGTCTAGAAGTAGTCTATAATAACTACGTAAAAACTTCGATACTTATGTCAAAAGTTAATACCCTGAGACACGTCGACTTTTACTTATAAACTGTAGTACATGAGGACTAAAGACACGAAATAAAGTTTATTTTTAAGTCGTTCCCAGTAACGAGACACAGAAGTCACTACACATAATAATTTAAAGTAATGTTTATAGCGTCAGTTATAAAGAACGTGTGTACCGATCTCTAAATACTGCGTTTGCGCACATTTCTTGTAATACAAACATTTGTCACATTTTTATTTAATTACGCGGTACGTGACACGGTGTATTTACTAACAGAAGTTTCAGCTGATGATAAAAACTTCAAACTTACAGGTATACACAATTGTATGGTTTGCTGAAAAAGCTGAAACTTTAAAGTAATCGGTATCATTTCAGAAGTTCTTTTACTGTCGGAAGTTTATCAACTTTCCATTATTAAGTCATCACTCAGCCCTGCTATCGATCTTAATATATGTAAGTGGCTCATAGAAATGATTATCACCAACCCTTAGAGCCACCCTAAAAGAGAATTATATATTCTGAAAATAAGCTTTTAGCAAGGTTAACTAATAATTTATAAAATAAAAACATGAATATTACTGAATTTTAAATCTATCCTAACTAAATTAAAAAGTGGACCTTCTGAATATTAACTATAAGCTCTAAACAATTGTCGCCAAAATAAAATAAAAAAAATCCTCAGTCAGTATTAAACATAGGTGCCTAAGTCTAACAAAAACGCGGTGAAATCTTTCGAATTTTTGAGATTTCATTCTATATTGACCAGTACAGAAATGGGAGTGATCTTTCTGAATCCCTCCATGTTTTCAGATCTAAGAGCATCGCCCGCACACGTGGTAGCCGCCATTGTTAAAAGTCGTTATGATTGAACGCGAACACGAATATTATTGCGTTCGTAACTATTATTGGCATTATTTGAATATAAATCTTTCGTGATTTGAGGTAATTTTGTATGAATGATGAGAGAACCGTAATCTGAAGAACTTCTTCGGTTCTTTACTAAATTCTCTTTACCCGAATAACGATTTAGTAGGTACTGGAAAAAGAGCTGGCCGTCCGGTATAAAGAGCAAACGAAGTTGTTGTCATACTACAGGCCTTACAGGCCTGTTGGTCTAGTGGTTAGTGACCCTGACTGCTATGCCAGAGGTCGTGGGTTCGATTCCCACCCAGGACAAATGATTGTGTGATGAGCACGATCATTTGTTCTGTGTCTGGGTGTAATTTATCTTTAATATGTATGTATTTAGAAATATATAAGTATGTTTATCAGTTGTCTAGTACCCATAACACAAGCTCTGCTTAGCTTGGGACTAGGCGTTGTGTGATAGTTGTGGAATATTTATTTATTGATCCTGGGTAAATCCTAAATGACTGAGACTAGCAAATTTAGCAGAGATGCCCATTTAAACGCAAGTATTAAGTGGTCCAGGTAATCAGGGTAGAGAGGCTAGGGCGGCCCGCGAGTAACCTCCTTGCAGCCCTTAATTGTTTTGTAAACTGAAGATTTTCTGCATCTTTCTGGTGAAACTCTGCGGCCCGCCGTTACTTGATTTTGCCACTTTGAGGCATTTGACTATGAGAAGATTGCTAACCACTGGTCTAGATGATGACCAAATGAAGACTAAACAGATTCTATTAATTTTTCAAATCAAAATATTTCAGAAACGATATGTTTTGCAGCTAGAAAGGCAGGTGATGGAATGCGCTGAAAAAAAAATCGTCAAATCTTTAAAGTAAGAATTATTACTTTCGTCTTCCTCTCAAACCTAACACATAAAATCACTCCAGCGACATAAGGAAGCCATCTTGTGAAGAGACAGCAGTTTGCTGCGTCAAAACAAACATTTTATTTTTACAATTACGTGAGTACATACACGGGCTATTTCGGTGGGTACCTCGTAATCTGCCTGCCCCCGCCGCGATCACGTAGCGCGGTGGTAAAGGATTATTTTTCAGGTGATTTTTTTAATGGCAACACTTATATTAATGTGACGTAATGTTGTTACACCGGGATCAGCAATTAGATTACCAAGTGTGATGTTATCAGCTTTTCCTACTCCACCAAATTTTTATTTTTATTTATTTCGTTGCAGCATCCAAGATCGTTAAATTCATTCTCCGGGCCACGGCAGCCTTCATTGTCTTGCCGCTTTTTAGTGGTTACCACTGTTGATTCTGGCTTTCAGGGATTCCAGTAGTTTGGGTAATAGTGTGGAGGGAACGTTAACGAGCAACTTTTTATTTGCATTCAGAAGACATCATATTTTAAAAGTTGAGAAGTGGCGTGGTATGCTAAGTCAGTCCTATCTTGCATTAAAGACATTTGTATAAAGCAGCAACGTGGAGCTTCATAATGTAAAATTATAAGAAATACGCTTTGTAGAAGTAAAGCATGATATGTGTGGTCATTTGCATAGAAAGTTATAGATAGGTGTCTCCCTGATTGAGAGCAGTGGCGGACCCCACATACCGAGTTGTTAGTCGTGGGTTTGAACCCAATGAGGCTTTACATTGTGTAATTTATATGTTTTCATTAAAACGTTGAAGGAAAACATCGTGAGGAAACCAACATGTCCTAGAACCATATATTCGAAGACTCAGAGAAAGGAGGCTTGTGTCCTTGCAGTGTGAAAATACAGGCTGATTACGCTTATTCTTCCAGATTAGAAGATTTCTATCTAGATAAGGCAAAAAAACATATATAAGAACACTATAACTATCAAGTTAGAATTTAGACGCACTACGTAACTAAAGTCGAGAAACTAAAGCACGAACAAAAAGTACCTACAGAAAAAGCGTCCTACACGTCTCTATTACATAACTGCCGTTAATAAATTCTAATCAAAATCATTTTGATTCTCAAAACGAGGCGCCAGAGGTAAATCAAAGGAGCGCAGTGTTGTCCAATGGAGGGCCGAGTGTATATCGCTCAGCGGCCGGTGAATAATGCTAGAGACCAGCAGTGTGATTCTGTAAGACTTCATTCTAAACTTCGAATCTGAATCCGCTGTGAGTTTCTTGATTGGCATTCTAAAACTCGGTTAATAATTCGAATCTACACTAGCGCTACTCTAGCGAGCGTGTTTGCGAGTTGAACTATATTGAACTCGGGATTTTGACAGATAAAGTATGAGATGACGTAAAAAGTGGCATTCTGTAAGGTAATTCCACCGTGAGTTCGACGCTCACTTCGCACTCAAACCCGATTCAAAGTGTCTAATTATAAGCATCTATTTTACGAGTGAAAATAGAAGAAATCATAGTTATATAGTGTATAAATAAAGTTATAAGTGCCTATCTACTTAAGCGATAACGATGGCAAGAATGTTTTTGTTTAAATCTATATTAGAAGCTCACGCTTTGGATAAACTAGAAAAACGTCGACAATCTACCAAAATTCGAAGTTTATCTTTATTAACCCGAGATGACGACTATGTGAGCGTGTATAGATTGTCAAAGGAGCTAATTGACCAACTGGAATATGAGTTACTGCCTCTGATAAAGCCCACAAAACGTCGAAGCAAAGAACTTTCAACTCGTGTAAAAGTAAGTTTATTTTACTAAGTATAAAGTTAATTTTGTAAGTATTTACACAGTTTATAATTGAAAGATTTGTAACCAAGCATACCATTATAAGAGAAACACTTCATGATAAGTGTTCCCTTTATGTGGATTCCCCGCTAGCTGTAGGCTTATTTCATGTTAGTCTAAGGTACCCATAGTTATAATATTGGTATTCTATTAAGCATGAAATTAATCAAATTGGTCCCTGTTTTGATTTGACTAGATCCAGATAAAGTAGGTATTTAATTTTTTATTGATTTATTGTTTCACAGATATTATGCACCTTGTCATTCTTGGCTAATGGCAGTTATCAGAAAATTATTAAAGAAAACATAAGATCATATTTATCGCAACCATCAGCCAACCATCATCTGAATAATCCAGCCATAGTAAAAAAATATATAAGGTTTCCTCAAAATGTACAAGAAAGACAAATGTTAAAAGGTATAATATATTATAATTTTTATTTTATTTATTAAGTGACCCTTTGATTTTTACATTTTATATGACGGTTGATCATGTTAGTAATTATTGTAAATTACAGGTTCTACAAAAAGTTTGGTTTTCCAGCAGCTCTTGGGTGTATTGATGGCACTCTGATGGCAATGAAAAAACCAGCAGAGAATGAAGAACGCTTCTACACCGGTTCTTCTCTATGGAATCAACCAACCCGAACCGAACACCTGAAGCCTGAACCGAACAAGTGAAATAAAAATATTTGATTTTGGTATTGTTTATTGTATGTATTCTGTGGTGTGTGAAGCGGGCTTTTTCAATAAAACTGCGCTAGTATTCGTTAAGTGTTTAATTTAAATATGAAAAAAAACTTACTTTAAAACTAAAAATCTTACTTTAAAAGCTAAAACACAACTCATACTGCTACACCCTATCTCTATTCTTGGCCTCAGCCAATGTTTCCAGCCCTTTCCCGACTGCAGCCACAGCTTCAGCTAAAATTTTATCCCTCTCTGCACTCCTCTCCAGAAAGGACTGCAAGATCTGTATATTTAATCTTTGTATCTCCAGCTGCTGTTCTTCCACACTCAGGAATCTCTCAGTGGTGGTGGAGAATTCTGTTCACCGTTGTGATGATGGAGGAGCAGCAACTGAAGTTGTGTGATGTGATTCTGAAACGAGAACACCTATTAATACATGCGTTAAAAAAGAAACTATGTGTTAAAACTAAATATTTGTTTCGAAAATGAAGTTTTGATAGTTTGTACTTACACACAGAACTGCCTCAACTACTACGAACTGTCCTAGGGCGGCGAGAAGGTGAAGTAACTGAAGCAGCGTGATGAGGAGCTAAAAAGATAAATATTTACATAACTTACATGAAGGTTGTTTAGGTCATCACTTCTATGATTTACAATATTCATCTTGCTTGATATTATATTGAATAATGACCATCATAGACAACTACCAATAGTAAAAAAACCTTATTACTTAATTTGCTAAATATAAAATCTTTTGTGAGCAGATATGAAACAAAATGCTGTTATTAAATACATGTATTTTTTAAACTACATTATAATCTCCATTTCCTTCATTCATAGTCAAGAATTGAGTAAAATTAAAATATTTATGAAATCAAGGAACAAACTTGAAACCAAGATTATCGCACATTTGTCAAGTGGTTTGCTTCAAGGAATGTTATATGGTTCGAACATGTAAAAAAAGCACTGCTAACCTTGGTCCACTGTTTGAAGGTTTTGATAGTGCTATTGAGGCGCACGGCTAGTTCCTCCCACTGGTGTCGACTTCGCTCTCTGGTATTTTCTCAAGAAACACTTCGCCATGCCAGGGTTTCTTTCCATAAACTCTATCAGAGTTTCAACCTGAGCCGACGATGGGTGAGAGGAACGTATCTCATTTGGACTGAAACATTATTGTTGGATTAGAAAACAAAATAAACACTTTCTTTAATTAATATTATTTTTGAACTTCACAACAAGAAATATAAACTTACTTCATGATTATTTCACAATTATTATCGGCACTGAACAATCAAAACGTAAACAAAACAATGCAACGACGAGATGAAAATATTGTCCACAGATTATACTTTCTTCTTCTTTTTTGATTGTGGCAAGCGGCCTTAGCCATTGTTGCCAGTGGTATAGATTATATTCACGGCACGAATATAGAGTTTTCTGTTTATTTTTTACTTATTAGCTGCCTCAAATTCCTTTAAATAATAAATTGTAATTTAAACATCATATTTAGCTAAAATTCTGTATCAAAAACTGATAAAATGAAAAACCGATAAATCTCGACTTACATTTTGTTGAGTGTGGTAGTCACTAGTACAGTATTGGTCGCTTTGGAGCTCACGTCACTTCGCAAATGTTTAGGTGATGCTTACAGAATGCAAAATCAAGGTCATTTTGAACCTTACGCGAAGTGTAAGTGAATAGCGACGTGAAATGCGAGTTGTTGTCTGAATTTTACAGAATCGACGTACAGATTAAACTTACAGAGAAATTATAAAAATACTTTAATGATGGCTGGCGAAGGGCTTAGTGGAGGTGGCAGTGTTTGTCATCAATTGATAATACGTATGTTTGTATCTTTTTTATTTTTTAGCTCGTTTGACCACTAGCGAAGATGTGGTCGACTCTTGTGAACCCATTCACTTTTGCCTTGAAGACACCAAGGTTGTAGCTTTCAGGAAATCTGTACTAATATTATAAAGAGGTAAATTTATTTGTTTGTATGTAGGGGGTAATCTCAGGAACTGCTCAACCGATTTTAAAAATTCTTTCACCAGTAGAAAGCTGTATTGGTCCTGAGTGACATAGGCTATAAGGGGGGGGGGTAGGAGCGGGCGAAGCCGCTGGCAAAGGTTAGTACAGAATAATTGGCTACTACGATTTTTTAGGTATTGCTGTCTTTATCAATTCCGACCATTTCTTCGCATAACCTATAGTCACGAGAGAACTTGCTGAGTTAGCAATCTGAAGCGGTAGTAAGGGGGATGTAAAACCGAAGACCAATGAAGAAGGTGAGTCATAGAGTGGAGACCGCGTATTGGCGTAGCACAGATAGAGATCACGAAGGCGTAGTACTGGTAAATACGGCGTATCGGCGTAGCTCATGGTTGCGACTGGCTACAGCTACTGCTAGGTTCATGGTGCGAAAACTTTAAATAGGAAGATGGCTCAGACTACTGGATACAGAAGAGAGTTAAGAGGAAATAGGGAACAGGAATTTGTGGCGTTACTTAACAGACACCTATGTCCAGCT
Source organism: Agrotis puta (assembly GCA_943136025.2). NCBI lineage: Eukaryota > Metazoa > Arthropoda > Insecta > Lepidoptera > Noctuidae > Agrotis > Agrotis puta. The sequence goes on from OW964170.2 coordinate 1,206,068, forward strand.
CTGGATTTCGATAAGTTGAGTAGATAGATATAGATAGGCACGGTTTCCAAGTTAAGTATATAATTTAGTATTTATAAGTGGTGGTAACGGACGGACGGTAACAAAAGGAATTTTTGTTGCTGTAACCGCTACCTATCACTTCTACATACAGCAGTAAACTGTCTCATCTACATTAAAGTATTCTTCTTGGCTCCACGACTAGGCGAGTGCATCACACCCACACGTTTCTGTATTATTTCGGTTGGCGACGCCGCGTTGCCACACCGCCGTGAAATATGTACCCGCGGTCTACTTGCTCCACAGTTCCCATAAGTTAGTACCGAACATCGAAGTTTAATTTAGATGAGAGAATATGGCACTTGATGTAAAAGAATTCAAATGCAACTAGTATAATGAACAAAACAAGAAAGCTTTGTATTAAAAATTTGGAGATTTTTTCGTCTGTAAAAAATCTGATCTGACTTGGACCTGAATAGGTTTTAGCTGTAGTTTCACGGAACAGCCTTGAAAGGACACCTTGGTCCTGAAACGCAATGGGCGACGGAAAGATTTTTAGTCAGTAAGAGTGTGACAGCCCTTACGCTCTACTCAGGGCGGGGATTTTACCAATCCCAAAAAATAACTTTAGTTGGAAGCAATAACTTGATTTCATTATCGACATTCAGGTAGTCATTACCTGAATGTCGATAATGAAATCAAGTTAAGAAAAACATAAAAAAAATCTCCTTAAAAAACTCTTCACCATCTCTCTTGCTCTCTTCCTCTTTGGCAGATGTGTGGTATCGATAACACATCTCCCAAACTTCTATACTCCTAGTACCAAACCAGTGGTCAGTTAGAATTTATAAAGATTACACCGTTATAAGTGTACTTGCCGGATTTACGGGGCCCTGTTGCCTTGGTAATGCTGGCGATAAATCGAGGAGTACCGTATGTAAAGTACTATGCTGTAGCTTTACCTGTACAGGCAGTGTGGGCAGAGATATTCATTCATCTTGGATTATTTCGATGGCAGGCAATAGTGTGGGTATAGATTATTGTATCGGTTAAAGAATATATGTTTTTGTTGTGGTGAGCCAGATGATTAATAGGATATGGATCCATGATTATGACCTGGTGCTGGTATTGGTTACAAATTACATAATTGGAGTGTCATTCAGAATTTTAAGACCGTAAAAAAAACAAAAGTTCGACTGCTCACAAGTCATTGCTCTGTTTGACTATTAGTCCGACAGAACATGTCGGAAAACCCTTCTTCGTTATGCACTAGTTTTTTTTTTTCAAGTCGATAAAATTGGAATAGGTATATTCAGACTGCCTAAGAGGACACAAGCCTTTTCATTTCCCTTTTGACCGTACAAAATTATACAGAATCAATACGGTTTACCGGGACAAAAATAAATCAAATTCGTAAAATTGATTTAGATCTGTTCAGAGTTTCGACTAACTAGGTGTTATCTTAAAAACTGAATAACAAAAAGTAGTACGTGTAATACATTCATACATACATCAAAAGTTAACAATCATTCATACATGTTATTTCTCATTCCCATTCACAAAAGGACATGCCCATCCAAAAATTACTCATATCTACCATCGCCATAAACGAGTATAAAAAAAAGAAAAAAAAAATCAACGCAAACGCCACGTGCTCTTGCGACGGAAATGTATATGTCCCCCCCGACCACTCTCTCCCTCTTACCCCGCAAGTACATCGGTCCCCCCCCCCTCGCCCCACACTAGTAGCAGCTATTTCTAGTAGCAGAGACACTTCACTTGTACTTTACTGAATATTTCGATGTGACTTTTCATGGGGTAGAACTAGAAATGTGTTAGAGAAGACAAAATTATTTTTGTGCGAAGAACTGGAATCATGGAGATCTTTTACCAGCAAAAGTATGTAAATAGTGCACATGTAAAACAGTATTTTTATTACGATTGCAAACAATTACATTACATTTAAGGTTCAAAATAATACTATATCCAAAACAGAAGTAACAAAATGGAAAAAAGGCAAGTAGAAAATGTTTCCGAAAATAATCTTGAACAAATGGCATGTAACAAATATTTGTTTAATCTACAAGTGGTTGTTACGGGTCCGGGTATTTGTATAGTTATTGTTAGTTTCTATGTTTGTAAACGCACCCACGATACAAGAGAAATTCCTAGTGTGGGGCAACGATTATAATTTTAAAAAAAAGATGCCGAAATTACAATTCATTTAGAAGACTCCCTGTGAAACTCCTCCATATGTTGGAGGAGTTTCACAGGAGGAGGAGGAGTATGATAAAAACTTTTTACACTAAGTTTCCTTTTTACATTTTTACTATCAAGAATGAAAATTCTATAACTTTCTTGTTTATTTAACAAATAAATCCGCTTCTACTTCTTCTTTATCCTATGGCGACGGCATGCCCGCATCCGGACGGCGCGCGTCGTAAGAAAACAACGTCGCACGCGCACCTCCCGCGACTGACTCATGTCCATCGGTTTTAGCTGCATGTTCTTATTAATTGTGGGCCTGATTCCATTTGTTTTATTTAATTTATTATGAATGTTGAGTTTTATTTACTTTTGAAGTATTTTTAGAGATTTAGTTGAGAAGGAATTTGCTTGCGTGTCTCTATGAGGAATATGTACTTATTGTATTTAAACGTGAGTTTACTACTTTCAAAGGATTCAAATATAAACTATAATCTATAGGGCCGTGGGGTCCAAGTGCTTACAGCTTCTACAGAGACATTTCTAAAAGACTTGTTGACGCTTCCCGACACACAAGAGCTGACTTTTACCTTGGTCAAAGGCTAAGCATTTAAATTCAAGGAGGCAACGCCGCCAGTCTCTTGGGCACATTACCAGCTGACAATGTTGACGATGAATGTTACGCTGCTCTATTATAGTTTAGTTTTATTTTTGTATTTTATATTTCTAATATGAACTTAGACGGACATGTAAGAATTGCAGCATCTCTCTACTCTTGATCTCGATCCCGCCGCGAAATAAAGCATGAGCAAAGCACGTTCATTGAAGGATAGTACGTGCTTTGAAGAATCCTGGTTCATTCTTTGCTGACCAGTTACAGATAGAAGGCTCGAACAGAAGGCTGGTAGAGATTTCTAAGGAGTTCAAATACTCAAGTAAAAATGCAGTACCTATACATCACGTCACTTTCTCCTGGGTTTCATAATCTATGAGAAATCTAAAAGACGACTATTATTGGTCATTACTCGGTCGCGGGACTGTAACATCAGGTGACCATGACCCTGGAACGTAAAGGGCTATTGAAGGAACACCGGGGATTTTAGTCGGTACAAGTTCGACAGTCCATACCATCCCGCCCTGGGTAGGAGGATAAAAAAATACTACTTACTCCTGAAAATTACACTCTTTAAAATGACAAAATAATTAAAGATATTTGATCTTATTTTGGTCCTTGGTTGGAGACAGAACATTTAACCAAGCTAGCATGACGAAGCAGAAAAAAAGTAAGTACAGTTATGATGATTACAAAAGCTAACAATATGACGTCACGCAATTACACCAACATACTTACAAATAGGCAAATATTAACGCGAGGTAATTTCACCTTCGCACCTCTATTGACAATCGCAATAAGATGTAATAATGAAGAGGATCTATGTACTGACGACATGGAGTAAGAAGAAATGGAGTGCTAAAAAGAGAGGCGGCGAATTCTTGACGCTATTTTCCGAGCTACTTTGTTGGTGTATGACGTATGTCACTATCCCGACCAGTGGCAATAGTAAACAAATAAGTTTATAGCTTGCACTGATGTTGATTGAGTTCCAGATTTTTAGGAACGTTTGTAGTCAAAACGTAGATACCACGTAAATGAGTGTAAACAAGTGGTGCATGTTATTGTATCTACGTCTAACAGATGCAGACTATAAGCAGCCAATCCTTCAAGTGCCCTTCATCTTCCTGCCCTTATCCCATTTTACTTGGGGTCAGCGCATCACGTTTTCTTCTTCCATTCTCCCTGTCAGACGTCAAAGCATCAGTTACTCCTCTTCCATTCATATCAATCGTCCAAGTGCCCTTGCTAAGTGAAAATTCTTTGTAATGCTTGTAAAGATGAAAATCACAAATTAAATTAGGTATTTGAATTGAGAATCAAAACAAACTTGCGAGCACTCCATTAATAAAACTTCAAAGCTATTACTCATACCTTAGGCACGCCAATTGCGATGAGTAATATTATCCGGATGCAATGAAACATTGTCTAAGTGAAATCTCGCTAGACGCGAATGACTAATTGTTTGAGATATAATTGCGATACGCCAAAGGTCGCGGTTGGGAACTTTAAGACATTTGGTTTTTTTATAGTGACGGAATTTGAGTAAATGTTTTGATGGGGCCTTATATTTGATGAGATCGTTATCTGTTTTATTAATGAAAAAGTTTTGAGACGGTTGTACAGATATATTGACTATGTTTGCTTGATTTGTTGATAAGTTTATCTGAGAGATCCCACTGGCTATGGTAGGCCTCGCTAGGGCCCCTTGTCGGAATCCGGCGCCAAATAGCGTTTACAGTATTCAGTCGGTGAGCTGCAGTTCTAGCACTTACTGAGTGAGCTTGCTCCATTTACGGTCTCATATTTACTAAATTAAGGCCAAGAGAAATCTTTTTTTTTAATATTACAGTACAGAACTAGTAGTTTAATTTATCTTGCTATAATTCCAGTTTACTTTGGGCCAGCGCAGCATGTTTTCTTGTTCCATGACTACAACTAGTCCTGTATTCCATATTCCATAAAAAGAGAGAGAGTTCCTATATAATACATTAGTTAAAAGAAGTTAGTAAAAATAAATACGACGATATTTTACGAAAGATATTTTCATTGGTTTCTATGACTCCTCATATTAGAAACATATTCTTGTTATTCACATCTTATAATAATTTCACACGTATCTAAGCTGCGGATGACTGTACATATGTCTTACTAACCGAATGATTTAGTTACTTTTAAATACAGGAAATTACTCGACAATGAGTGTACGACAGCTTTTTGAAGTTTATATTTGGGATTTACTAGAATTTTACTAAGGACGATGACTATTTATTCAAGGCGGTTGAATGTGTTAATAATTTTAAAGTTTTGATTATGTCATTGTTTGTCTCCATTTTTCTAACTACGTTGGGGTCGGCTACCCGGATGAAGACAACAGAATTTGACATGAAGCGACTGCCTCGCTGACCCAACCCAGTAACTGGGGTGATAACACTACTCGAAAAGACTGGTTGCTAAACTTTCAGTGTTCTGACAGTCGTGACCAACAGAGTCTTGCGTGACTTCCGAGGCACAGAGAGGTTACGATTTCTTAGCATTGGTTACCCATTAAAGGACAGACCTCGGCAACCGTTGCTTAACCTAGAAGATCAGTTTTAAAATCGTTTTTAATAAAATAACTTGCATGAATACATATCATTTTATTTCTTGCGACTGTTGTTACTAAGCCATAATTTTCTCAAAGTATGTGTTTGTTTTTTGTGTATGAGAATGTACAGATTTTGAGTACCATGTTTTACAAATAGTAAAGCTTTTAAACATTAGAATCATTTTACGCGATTAACAATTTATAGTTATTGCATTAAGTTTTAATTTATTATTATTATGTTTTACGTCTAGGAATTCGAAAAACATGAGGTTTACGAGCTGTTTATGTATACCTTACGTAAGAAAGTAGTAAAAGTGTTGCGGGGAAAATGGGTCATTAAAATGGTGGACGATGGGAAAACCACGGATACTTATTACTTATTTATACGTGTATAAACGCTATATAAAATACTGATATCTACGGGAATAATTTAGTATACTGATATAGGTTGTATGTTGATGTAATTTGTAACTTTATTATAGCTCTTGCTGCCTGTGATACAGGATTATCTTAAACAGGCTAGAAAAACAAAGCAGGTATTGAGTTACATTGTATTTTTTACCTATTTTGATCCTAAATAAAATACATACGCTTACCTGAAAAAAAAAACCGTGTTTTGAAGTAGGTTTAAGTGCGAATAAGGACTTAAATGTTTAACTATTTTTTATGTCTATTCAATTAAATTATTTCGCAAATGATATACTTAAGTAGCAAGCAAGATTTATTTTTAAAAAATTCAATTAAAATCAAAAACCTACAAAAATAATTGGCCATCATTTTATAATTATCACAAACTAAGTTTTATACTTTAGATAATTTAAATATTAAAAAACTAATTAAGGTAATAATTTTAATACAGGTTTGATAGGTCATTATTGGAAATAATTTAGTTTCGACATGTTTATGAGTGTACTGAATAACTACGGTAGTTAAAACATGTTGGTTTATTAATGTTTAACTGTTGGTTAAGCAATCGGCTCGGTTTATCAGTTAACTGAGATCGCTATTTGATCTTTTAAATCTGAATGCCTTCTCGATTTGTTGATATCTCGGTTTTATTTAAAAACTCATTAAAATCAATACTATTTAACTAACAGTTATGTGTTAGCTATAGCATACTAAATATTTATGTTTGAAAAAGCTGGATTGTACATTTCTTAAAAAAATCGATGTTAGGCCTCGTTAGGTTATTTTATTTTAAACAAATTATTTTATCAATTTCACTTAATATGCGACAAGTAATAAATAAATTACACCTACTTATAAAATTATCAATTAAAATACAACAGGAAAAATTACTTAAATGTGATTGATTTTTAAATATTTTTATTACCGACAAGACTATAAAAATTGTGATTTGAGCGAATCTAAATATTTATAAATCATTTAAATACATAAAATAGTTACTTTCTAAAAGCATACAGGCCTAGAGGTCGAGTTAATATTGTTGTTAAAAGATCGGCATATCACAACATTCTTTTGACATATCCAATTTTATTGCCTTTTGAAGATAACGACAGTCGTGGGACAACTGTGGCCTGGTTTTGACAATTTCACTAATTAATATTAAAACTGCATATTAGCTAAATAATGGCCGATTCACAAATGTTGTGGCCGCCCGCCGCGTTACAGATACTCCACTCAAGTTGTATTAATTAAAATATATTAACACGGACGAGCGTGCCGCTCTATCTGTCACAGGATAGATTTATCAGTGAGTTTATTTACTGATAAACGAAAGTATAAAAAGATGTATCACCTATCAATGCGATTCTAGACACGATAAGGGTGAAGCTCTGATGGCGATTTGCACGTTCTTCTAACACTTGCACTACTCTCTTAAATCTACACTAATCCAAACTAATATTATAAATGCGAAAGTAACTCTGTCTGTCTGTCTGTCTTTTCTTCACGCCTAAACTACAGAACCGACTTGTGTGAAATTTGGTACAGACATACCTAGTTTGGAACTTGAGAAAGGACATAGGATAGTTTTTTATTACAAAAAATAAAAAACAGAGTTTATATCTCTTCAGAAATAAGAGATCCCGCGAGATCGGGAACTATGTGGGTAAAACCAAAAATCTGCCGGAAGTCACTATTCCACGCGAACAAAGTCGCTGACAAAAGCTAGTTAATATTATAAAGAGGAAAGATTTGATTTGATTGCTCAGAAACTACTAGACCGATTTCAAAAAGTCTTTCACTAGTAGAGTTCTTGAGTGACATAGGCAATAGGGGGGGGGGGGGGGAGCTGGCGAAGCCGTAAATAATAATTATAAATGAAAATAACATTAACAATATCGCAAACAAGGAGATTCATGCGGTGAGCGGTGTAGTTCATTGACGTGTTTTCCCTTATTGTGGTCGCTTAACAAATATTGTATAGTATAATTGGAATTGAAATAATCCATAATATGATCGATTTTGACGATCTTGTTTAAGATGCCATCATAATGAGCTCTTTTCAGATTGACATAAGTAAAAAAAAAAAAAGTTTTCTATTTCCCCAATAGATGGCGTAGCTTAAAACTGAACTGTCAAAGTTGTTTACAAACAAACAAGATTCTAATTAGGATATTTTGTAACTACCTATATCTAAGAATACGTTGATGTGACATGGCTAGCCCGTGCTGCGTGCAGTACTGTCAAAATATCGGCACGCACCTTTTTCCTAGGGACGAAGTGCGAAAGACCCAATGGATACAAGCCATTAAATACATAAAGCCAATACGAAAAACTTCACGGTTATGCTCAGCTCATTTTCGTCCAGCCGATTTTGCTGTAACTCCTACTTCTTTTACAAAATTAGGTAAGTAAATTGCTGAGTAGATAAGTACATATGCACTGTGATAAGCACAATATTTCAATACAAGAGCGGATCCAGGGGAAGAAAGTTATGATCCCCCCTCAGCTCGTCAAATGTATGTTCTTGTGTCGGCGGAAAAAAACTACAACAGCCCCTGCCATGCCAGCATAGACCCACTATCAGAGCATAGAATGCTTCAGTCAGTAAATACACTTAATTAAATAAATAAATAAATGATGCTCTTTATCAATCTGATTAAAGTTATATTTATTTAAAGATCGTGCTCCTAAAATATTGAAAAGAAATGCTGTTCCATCTATATTTCCATGGAATCAGGAACACAACAGAGTTTCCCAGGAACTGGTTTGTGATCCATCAAAAGCAAAAGTAACATATTCACGAAGTAAGTAGTTGCTTATATTTAAATTTTAAGTTAATCACAGCTGGAAATGTTAAATTTCACTACAGCTACTAGAAAAATAAATAAAAACTAAATCAGTCAAATTTAAGCACAAATCACACAAATTGAGCTAAGTTGTCACCTTGTGTTTTGGGATATTTACTCAACAATACTATATTGTGTAATAGATACTGACTAGGTATTAATACCTAGGTATTAAAGAGCACATTATCAGGTATAATTTCTTAGTTTAAACTAAGAAATTATACCTGATAATGTGCTCTTTAATATCATGACATGCTGCAGAAAGACCTAAATGTGTCACTGAATATAAAATTAATTTCTTGTCCACAGCTCCTCCAATTCAGTATGTGGCAATATTTCCATTTTTGGATACAAAAACAGAAGATAGCTTGGACTTGGACCCATTACAACTTCCAGATCAAGAAATAGAGTTTCTACAATCAGATCCAGATGACCAAAATCAAACAGTACAACACAATAGTCAAGATTCACCACATTTATCTTTTAATCAGGATGAAGATATTATTGTCGAAATTGAATCAGGAAAATCAGTGCAATCTCAAACCGATCTGGACCATATTAATGAAAAACATGTCATTTCCACAGAAACACAAACCCTGGGTATCTTAAGATTTAGCATTCAAAATATCAAAAATGATGACAAAGCTATACACTTTTATACAGGCCTTGAAAATTTTCATAAACTGATGCTTGTGCTATTTTCATTAGGAAAATCTGCATATGACTTGAACTATATGTATGGCACACCTCCTAAAGAACTGGATACCGTTGAACAATTTTTTGTAACATTAATGATTCTAAGAAGACACACAACGTTTGAAGAAATAACTATGTTATATAAAATTTCATTAAAACATGTGTACACTATATTTGTTACATGGATTCGCTTTATGTCCTTACAGTGGAGAACATTAGATTTATGGGTTGACAGGGATAAAGTGAGAGCATACATGCCATTTGATTTTCATGAAAAATACCCAAACACAAGAATAATTATAGATGCCACTGAATGTCCTATTAAAAAGCCAAAGCTACCTCTGGCACAGCAAGTAACCTTTTCAATGTATAAAAACAGAAACACCATTAAATTTCTTGTTGGCATTACTCCAGGCGGCTTAATCACTTATGTATCTAGTTCATATGGAGGATATGCTACTGACAGACATATAATAGAAAGAAGTTCTATTGTACAAAAATTCAACTATAATGATGAAATTATGGTGGACAAAGGTTTAAATGTCCAAGATATTTTTGTTTCGCATGGAGTCAAAGTAAATATGCCAGCTTTCTTTAAAAAAGGCAATCAGATCGAGACAACAACACTAAGCTCCAACAGAAAGGTAGCAAGTAAACGAGTTCATATTGAAAGAGTAATAGGCATGTTGAAAACCTACAAAATATTGACTCAACCTATGAACCAAACTGAGATTTTATTATCTAGTGATATTGTTTTTATTGTTTCTCAGCTTGTTAATTTTAGGTCAAATATTATAAATAAAAATGCATAATAATCCAATCTAATACTTTCATTAAACTTCCATTAATCATAATATCTCTTAGCATATAAAAATCTATCTAATATGACTTCTTTGTAAAAGTTGTCATAAAAGCCTTTGAGTTTAATGAACATATCTTGGATAAAAGTCTCATCTCTTCTTATTTTTAAAAGATAATAGTCACAGCCAGTGTAAATAAAAAAATATGCCATATCTCTGTTTGAACAGTACATTTGGCCCTGTATTTGATAGTGATAGTCATGTGTCTCATTTAATTTTAGTATACCACTATTTTCACAAAGAGAGAGGTATGGCACACTTTCCCCGGATATGACTTTGTTAAATGCTGTATAGGGACATTTCACCTCGAGTACAGCATTATCATTTGTTAGGCCATCTGGGGTACTACCCAGAAATTGTTGTTGGGGGTGAACTATAATACCACACCTTAATACGCTCAGCCCTGTAATCTCTTGAAATTTTTTTATTGCTTCTGCTTCATATTTTCTTCCATGCCTTATTGCAGGGGTGTTAATATTGTTTTTCTTCAGTAATGTTTTTGCCAGATTTTTTTTATTTGACTTTTGTTTGCATATTTTGCCAAAATCTGAACTTTGTAATCTCAACCTACGTTGTTCCAACCACTCTTTTTTATTTAATTTAGTTTTTTGTTCTAAATCTTTTAGACCTGTATCATTTAAATTTAGAGATTCTAAATATGTTTCCTCTGCTGTTTTTTTTAGATAATCATGGTCTCTGTAAATGCTGCGTTTGTCTGCAGGCATTAAAATCTGCTTTATGGGCATGTTTGAATTTGGCCCACTGTAATTTGCAATAAGTTTGCAAAAATTCTCTTTATATTGTTCCTCATCCTCTACTGAGTTTCTGGGATCAAATGATGTTATGTTTTTCATTTTTTTATTTTTGAATGTCAGGTTCAGGTTTTCTGCTAGAACTGGATTACCCGAGTATCCAGCTTGTGGCTGGTGAAATGTTTGGAGTTTATTAGTAGCACTTGCCTTCAATTTTATTGTTTTACTTTTATTAAACTCTATGATGCCATTAATCAACACCAGTATATGTTTGCATTGACTGTAAGGACCAACACCAGCAGCACATTCACATTGTGTTTCTATTATTAAATGATCTTTTGTTCTGATTGTTACATTGTATGTTACATTTTTCCTCATTTCAGAGGCGCATAAGCCTGTCACAAAAAAATCACCATCTTTCAGTGCAGAACGGCATGATATTAAAAATCTTTCTTCATACATGTTGCTTGATGTAAGTTGATCTTTCCTTTCAATTTGCTGGCAAAAAGACAGTAAATCCGTGTCATCCAATATAGGTATCGGGGACTCAGATGTCACATCTCGGAAACAGTCTGGACTAGGCACTTGTATTTTAAATACTGCATCAGTAGAGTCATAGGCAATCTGTCCAAATAACTTGTCATATTCTTCAAGTCTGAAATAAACAATTGACATGTGATTAATTAAAACAACCTAAGAATACTAACTCTGAATTAAAAAAAACAGCTCTTTGCTATAAGTAATTTAGAAACTGTTTTGTTGATGTTATCCTGATAACATTTGAATGTCAACTAATAAATAAATATGTACGGACAAATCTCACATAATGAGCTAGCCCCAAAGTAAGTTTGAAACTTGTGTTATAGGGTACTAACTCAATGATAATAAATATTATCATTGAGTTAGTATCCCATAACACAAGTTACATTATGTAAACAAAGAGTGAACAAGGAATGCATCATTTTTATGCAGTTACTTTAGTTTTATTTATACTAACCATGTTCCTAAATTATACCTAACTTTGATCAAATCCTATATAATATTATTATAAATTTAAAAATTTCATTATGGAACCACTTACCTCTGTACAAGCACCGCTTTTTTGCCGATGGATTTCGCGTTGCGTTTCTTCAGCTCGTTTTTAAGGTCTTTAAGCGACCACGATCCATAATTTTTGTCCATTATGAACAATCCAAACGTCAAACATGCGTCAAACGAGTGATAAACTTTTTACTCATAGCATAGGCAAAGATATCAAATTTATGCAGCCAATTTTGACAGTTCACTTTTTACTAGAGCCATCTAGGGGAGCTCTTGAAATCATTTTTTTTTTTTAATCATGCTATTGAAAAGACCTCATTAACTGACTTCTGATATCTCGATTATTATAAGTATGGTAGAAAAGTACTGGCACTAATACAAGTAACTCAAATGTCAGTCTAAAGAAAACATTTTCTATCTTTAAGTGGAATTAAAAAAAGAAAGAAATAGGAGTCTACTACTCAAGTCTCTTATATTTCATCTGATAGTCATCGAGGGCAGTGCTGAGTTGTCCTACTGCTCCCGCACTGTGAGGAGGGTAAACGAACTGGTCTCACATATGTAACAGTACTGCACCAAATCAACAGATCTAATAATTAAGACGAAATCCTATTATTGTAGAAAACATTCTAATTAGGGAATTTTGTTGAACTTAAGGAACTACTTCACCATAAAATATATAAATTGATCGCGGACATGGTTAATAAGAATTGAAAACTTTGACAATCAAACGAATTTTATATAAATTTATGTTATGATCCCATATCCCAATATGATTCTGCTAAAGTAGCGTTTTTTGTCCCCAGAATCTCACTAGAAAATATATTTGACATTTTTGGTTCATTCTTTTATTTAATATTCTAGTTTTTATAATTTTAGCCTTACTTTGGTTAGGCATAAATTATTTTGATTAAATGATAGTATCAAATAAACGAAATTCTCATGAATAAAACAGTTGCAATGTTTAAATTTATTATTTTTAAACCGTTAGAGCACATTCTAAAGTTAACAAATTAGAAGAACTAACACATATCGAAAATATTGTGACTCTGTTGACTACTACTACTAAACTTGGCAGACTAAATATTGGTTTTAATCAATGAATAAGCATTTGTAAAATCCATCGGTTATGTCTCCTATGATCTGTCACAAAATATTAATATTTAATTAATATTTTGCTACTAGTTTTCCAAACCTCTTTAATTAAGGTGAATCGTATAAAGCACACACAAAGTCTAAGACATTTTATCTAACAGCTTATGGTCTATAAATTTCACTTTTATGAACGCTTTTATCGGTTCAAAACTGTGTGAAAACGGTAGATACCTCCTAATTAATTTATGAAACAAATAAACTACTTGATTTACGCCATTATGTTAAAAGCGTTATTTTTAGAGCAGATAGTTTTTACTGTTTGTTCTTAGAGTGATTGAGCTGGTTTTATAGACGCTGTTACGCACATGTTTTAATATTTTTTTTTAAATACTTATAACCCTATCCTACATCTCTCCATCTACATAGTTATACCTATAGCCTGCCGGGGTCGCGGGACTCACGAATTACCGTGACCAGGGTCATGTAAAGGAATGTAAAGGGCTATTGAAGGACACCGTGGATTTTAGTCAGTATGAGTCTGACAGTCCCTCCCGCTCTGCCTTGGGTGGGAGGACTCATTTGACAATTTTACCACGTTAAAAAAAGAACAAAAAAATCTACATAGTTATATTGGTACACGTAATAATGTTGTTGTAAAAATATCTAGCTTTTACCATTTTATATATACACTACTAAAATTAACCAATATCTATGAAAATACTAATGACACTACACTAAATATCTATTATAGCATCAAAACCGGCCTCAAACCAGCTCCGTCTATGTACTTACTTCGACTAAAAATATACAAGATATTAAGTAGGTATAAATGTAACTTAATAAAATACATCTAACACTCAAACATTTAAAATACACCAAATTAGCATTACACAGCGATGATGATAATGAATGCATCTACGAACATGCAACACAACCCGCCCCAAAAATAATACACAAACAAAAAGTACACAGAAAAACAAAAAAATAAAACACAATTAAAAAAAACTACGAAAAAAAACGCAGGATATTATTTGTTTCTGGTCAAGCAATGACAATGGATGATGCCAATGTTCGATTTTTGAAAATACTCACCTTTGACGAAAAAAGCGTCAATGTTGGCGATGACTCCTGTGAAAGAAACAATAAATATCCTGCTTTAATTGCCCAATTTTGAATTTTTGATAAAAATAAAATAAAAACGTAAATTAACAAATAAAACGATTTTCAGGTAGGTAGGTTGTTCAATATAATGCTTAACCAATGAAAATTATTATAAGAAGTTAAAATTAAATAACTTCCCTGAAAAAGAAAACACAATTAACAAACTCAGTGTTATATGTATTTAATAATAATTCAAAAACTCTTTAAACTTATATCAATTGATCACATGCCATTTCAATGTAAAACCACTACTAATCAAAGGCCTCAGTTTTCCCCACTCTTGGATACGGGACTTTACTATAAGATTGAGCTTTCATAAACTGTGAGAAATAAGCTGACGACATAACATTACAAAATTACTTTAAGTAATACGTAGGTATCCTATGTTTAAGATACGTATAAGACCCTGTACTTTATGTATGATTCACAGCCTTGCTCATACAATTTCTAAGAAGAAAGCTTTAGAAATTACAGACACAGACAGGAGGAAAAATCTTTGCAAACACGTCATCATTCGGTTCCCAGTACTGAAAACCTTTTTATTCCTTGCTTTATAATAAGATGGTCCAATTCGTGAGAAAAATTCGAAAGACATTTAAACAACGCATAGGTCGAAGCAAAACTTTTTGGTGACGAACTCCGGCGTTCGAATTTTAAAAAATATAGGCGACTTCTTTATCTATGGTCGTTCTGTATTTGAATCTTTGCCGCCATTTGCGTCGTGCCAATTGTTTTTTTATTGACAACATTGAATGATAGATTAACTCGGATAATAAAATGTAATTGCAATATTTATTACCGATCGTTGTGATTTTTTACTTGAAGAAACACCTGAGCAAATTACAAGTATAACAAAATATGATTACAAGGTTTTATCCTTACGTCAAAAAAACGGACACATAGACTGTAAACAAATCTTATTGCACGTCTTCGATAAAAAACTCGACGTAATTATACCAGAAACGAATTTTAAACGTTAATATTTATTACTTCAATACCTATTAAACGTATCTCAGTACAATGGCGAGCAAAAAAATCAGCAAAAACAATGGCCGACACTTGGGAATCGCATGCGCAAGGCAATGATGAACAAAAAAAGAAAACCGACTCTTTCCTAAATTATCCTGTCACGCTCGCCTATAAAATGCAATTGGTTGAAAAAACCGAAATCGGAACTCGTTAGAATAAGGTCTGTGTTCACACTTCGTGGAATTTCCGAACGTTAGCAGAGGAAGGTAAATTGTTGGATTTTGTTCCTGTAAGATCATTGAAGAAAGTCAGATTGAGGAAAACTGCGAGTCATTAAATGTATTTTAGGAAACAGACTATCAAAGAAAAGCTTTCTTGTTTGGTTGATTCATGACCCTCAATCCAGTGAGTGGATTACATTATATCCAACTATGCTTAAAAATAACATTTATGCCGATTTAACAAATCGCATTAAATTCCAATCGATAAATCAAACCTTAATCGATACTTTTACATTATCGAATCGATATACCAAAAAAGAAATCTGATACCTAGATTTAATCTCCGAAATCAATAACCGTACAGTACCGGAACCGTGTGTGCAGCCTAACTTGCTTTACAACATTCGATAATCAACCTTGCAAGATGATTTTAAGGTTTAGTTTCGTGTGCGGGCTGAGGAAATGTTAGTTTTGCGCAGGATTGGCCACCATTCAAGAACGAATCTTATATAACGATAGTAAGATTTAATTTTCAGTGAAGGTTGAGGAAAGGTTAGTTGGTTGCAATAGGCGCATGCGCGTACCTGTGCAAGGTGACCTGCGCAAGGGCACGGCTGCGCAAGGGCAGCGCGGCCCCCTCCCGGCGGGCCCCCGGGCCCCGGCACGCTATTACCGAAATGACCATTATGGGCGAATAGGGATGGATGGGAATATCGATAGATGTAGTTAGAGCTTAGATCCAGGTTGGGAAATGGATTGAATTTTATCGAATTTCAAAGATTCAGTTACTTCGTTCTTGTAATGGAAGCTTTTTGAAAAGATATACCAATATAGTCGTGACGTTACTGTTAAGAATAAACTAAACAATAAATAAAGATTTAAAAATAATGTTGTAAAAAACACCATAAAACCATAAAAGGTTGTTACAATATAGCATAATTTATGAATTAGCTGTTATAAATTATTAAATGCATGTCATAAACTAAGATTAATAAGATTTATGCCTACTTAATAAAACATTGCGTTTCATTAACAAAAGTATCAATAGTTCAACACCTAGCTGAATCATTATATATTATAATAAAGAGATACAACTGAGTTAAGATTCAAAGCCTTTTGCCAAAACAGCTGAAATTCAGTCTGAAAGAACAGATCAGGAACAAGATAAACGAACTGATGATACCTTTATTTCATATTACAGATATTCGAGATATCAATGAACAAATAGCAAAAAAATATAATAATGTGTCATGTCATTGACCTTTCAAATTAAACTAATTGCGCAGACGGCGCTTTAGACGCCAGATTTAAGTTTTCATCTATTTCAATTTGTACCAATAAGTAGAGCACTCGCTTATGACTGTTTGCACGCGAACAGTGATTACAAAAACTACGTAGATCAATTTTAATTTAGATCAGAATCTATGAGAAAAAAAATCAAGATCGTTAGATTTGTTCAATGTTCAATAATTGGCAGAATACTCATAGAGTTTAGTCGAATTTTCGCTTTCGGTAATTGAAAAAGTTAGGAGCATTGCTTTCGGAACCTTTCGTGTTAACAGCCTGAAATCGTGACTTGCTCATCACTCAACGAAGAAACTACTATACCAACTAAATCTTTGAGTGTGTATTTAAAAAAAATAATGGTAGTAGTATAGGCCTTCTTATTGGTTGTAGGATATTTTTTCATCATGGTAAAATCATCAAATGAGTCCTCCTACCCAGGGCGGGGCGAAAAGGACTGTCAAACATGTACTGAATAAAATCCACAGTGATCTTTCAATAGCCCTTTACGTTCCAGCGTCTCGGTTTCCTGATGAGACAGACCCGCGAGCCCGGCAGGCTTTAGCCCTCTATAGGCCCCCGTCAGATTGCTGACAGCTCTTTGAGGTGCGTGTGGAAAACGATGCGCTGTCGACCTGGGCAACGGGCATGGTCCATGATCGGACGGCGAGTCACCCATTAATCACCGTCCGCATGCCCGCGGTTGCAAATAATTTTGGTGAAAACTATTCATTTCTCTCGCCCTTGTTTGCAAATACAAGACAACTCTTTCTTTCTTTACGTTCAAAGCACGACGGTTCCATAGTTAGGGAATAGAACAACCAATACTTTAAGAAAGAGAAAGTATCGATACCAAATCTATCTCCCCCATCTACCCCATCTCTAGTTCCTGGGCAAAAGTCAAAGCCAGACAAACGAAGCTCGCAGCGACAGGTGTTGACGCCGACGCCGACTAATCCCGAACGTTCGCGAACCTTGCCGAATTAATTGTACTCAGCTATAAAAATGCATCAATACTTAGAATAAAGATTTCGTATTTGCTGGTATAATAAAGGAGATAAGATTGCCAAGATTTTGGAGCTCTGAGTAAATGGTAGAAAGTTGGAATTGACGAACTCAGTACTTATAGTTGGGAAAAGGTTAGGAAGATAACGTGATGACGATGATAAGAGATGTAAATTCATCGTTTTTAGTATGAATTTGGATGGCAATATTAGGAAATAACTACTAATAATGATGATCTGTGATAAAAAAGTACACACAGTAGAATAATGATAACGATGACATGTCAAAGTTGGGTTGAAAAAACAATAATTTTCTGTTGCAAGTTATTTTTAAGTAAGTGTAATCCCACCCAGGACTCATTTGATGATTTTACTACGATAAAAAAAAAACAGTGTAATCACATGTGAAACTTTAATGTAATGTATGGAAGGGCGTAAATTAAAGGGAGCTTTTGGAACAAAACTTGAAGTATGAAGATAACTTCCACGGCGCGTCACGTATTCTATGCAGAATGTGGCATTCACTCCGTAACTTTCATACAGATTTGGAAATGTACAGCGGGTAAAACACAATCAATCATAAAAATGCCCATAAAATGACGATGCTCTGAATCAAGCAAAGATAAAACGATTATAATAAAAACCAACCATTCATTTCGAGAGAAAACACAAACCGTAGGTGTTGCCAACTATTTAAGACATAAAACTATTTCACACGCTTCGTTCCATAATGGTGGATAATGAGCAATGTATGCAAATCAATTGCTCGGATGTATTCCGATGATAGCCGATGATTCACGAACGTAAGACGGTTTATACGTTGTGCAATAATTGACGTTATTTAGAACATTCGACATTCAATTATGTAAATAATGAGTTGTTTTGTTACATTATGTTCATCAGTGACGCAGGTTTGTGTTAATGAACAAATTATGATCAATTTTATTATTCCAATTTCTAGTTATGGATTTGGAATAAGAATAATAAAATTTATTATAATAGTAGTGAACGTAAGATATTTGTTCATCGATGACGGCTAGACATAGCCAACATAGCGTTCATAAATTATTACAATATCTGTACTAAACTTACCTATGTTCAACAAATAAAACGTTTGCATTTGTAAACATGAAGCTCTATGTCCCTTTGGATTACTTAAAAAAATCGTATTAGTCGTCTCACTTTCAATTTGCCTTTCCGCATTTACAAAAAATGTTTACTAAAATAAAATTCTCTGCTTGGCTGTTTCATTACTTACTTCAGAAACTAAATACGAGTATTCGCATCACCTCCACCACCTTGTTTTTCCCCAGAAGACTACATACTCCATTTTCCTACATCAATGTAAAAAAAAACTGTCTATGGTAAAGGGAAATGGCGACCGAAAAACAGAATTAACGAAAACGGAAACTAAATAACTCCCTCCACGCTGCACTTAATTTTTCACTATTAACCCGTAAATGGGGGGTGAGTGACAAGTGTAGGGGATGAGAATGGGGGATTGGGGGTAGCACTGACAGCTCTGCTGACCCAGTTTTGGAAGCTCACTTCCGCCCTTTCAGTCAACGCTAAAACTAGTGGAAAGCAGCGACAGAGTAATTTAAATTCCCGTTTGTTGCAGTAATTAGTTTTAAAAACGATTGATTTTTGTTTACTTTAGATAACTTTGAATCGGTATTGGAATTTAGCAGGTAACAAACTTTGCTAGTGACCATTTTCTTCATTCAGTATGAAGTATACTGAATTTTTCTAATAAAGCTTAAAAATACTTATTAGAGTACTCTAATAAGTATTTTTAAGCTTATTTTGTTATGGTAAAAATTAGAATAATATTATTCGTGCTAATAAGTAATTATTAGCACGAATAATATTATTCTATTTTTTATTATTAAGACCCGATTAAAAAGAATCTGAACAGCAAAGCTTTAGTGACTTCATTTTCATAAAAATCTTCACATTACACTTATTCTGACAGTTCATTCAAAAAATAACAGATGGCGCTACTGATCCTTTTACGAGTCAAAATCATGAAATAACTTCAGCATCTTTTAAAATCTAAACAATAAATTGAAATACGGTTAAAACAAGCTCTAAAATCAATCCCCAGATATTATCACCCTATACGCAATAACTTGGTAATAACATACATGCGTTGAATCGCCCAATTTATTGGTACTTTAATGGCCCAAATTAAGTCCGCACATGCCAAGTACAGACAGCAAGGCAGGTGTTGGCACCGCGGCGGTGTATAAATCAATTTTGCGGACTGTACATTGTTATGGTAAGTTATTTTCGTTGCTGATTTTGGGGATTAGGGATTTATATTTTTCTTCAGCTGCTCGGTAGGAGTTGAAAGAAGGCAATTAGAATGAGTTAGAATTTTCCTTTTTTTAGCCGGATCGTTGCAGTAATTAAAGGCCAGATTTTTTTATCAGTAATTAACCAAAGTATCAGGTAAAACCCTGGATAGAAATGCGATTGAAGACGCTTTTTTGACCCCCAGAGCATCTTATGTTCTCGGGGTCAAAAAAGGTTACTCTGGCGATAGATCTGAGCAATAATGAGATTACCTACGTATGTATTGCATCTGATAGACTACATTCGGCGACGTATGCCGTAGTGACACTTCCGAAAATCGTTATAAAAAATGTCTATGGAATTTTCTATTACCTAGTTACATGCTTATGTTTATGACTGAGCCTTTCTGAGTCCTTCATAGTTCAAAAATGGCTGTAACTGGCTCATTAAAAATAATTAGAAATTTTGGCCAGTTATTATTTTCTTATATTCGACTCCAGGTCTTGCTAGATAAAACAAATTGATATTCCATCATACCTATCAACATTATAATATATTAGTTTAACAAGTTTCCTATATAATTGAAAGGCGTCATATAAATCTGCGTACAGACGATTATTTCGACTGTTAGTTTAGAGGTCGCCCGTAATTGGTGGTTATAGACTACTCCAAGTTTTTGTACTAAAAGTGTTATATTTATGTACCTACCCATAAGTATAATGTGTCTGCAATTTAGTTTCAGAAATTGTAAACAATATTTAAGAAAAAACACTTTAAAGACTGACTCATTAACTTCAGTTTTCACTAACGTCTCTATAAAAGAAAACACGTTATTAATCACTTTAATTCAAACATTATTGGAACTTCGTCGCCACTTACTCTAATATACATATTTTTTTTTAATATAGTCCATACTATCTTTTGGTAAAATAGTATCTTCCTCTTATTCCTTATTTCTGTCGATGACGTGTTTTCTTCGCCACTTCACGAGGAAGTCAACCAAATAATAAATTCATTCTTACTGTCATAAAGTTGATATTTGTTTAAGTGGAAATGGCATAATTTGGAAACATGGACTTGAACATACTTTATATTTATGTACACGTTCAAGTAATTAATAATTATAGTTTTATACAGACGAATTATTAAATTATCAATGGTTATACAAACCGGTAACCATTTGTTTATCGATTTGGTAAATTATATACTTTTTGTTGAATGTTTGAACTTTGCGTGCTATAATTATGTTAGTTCCTAGGTCATAATAATATGTGCATCATACATGGTTTATGGTTTACTTCAAATATTCAATTCATATGATTTATTTCATTCAGAATCATTGATACTAAATTATTGACTTTTTTCATTGCTCTGTGGGACTTTTGAATACGAAAGTCAGAATTAATTATAGACGATAAAACTAAGCGACACTATATGGAGTGTCTAAAGTATAATAATAAATCTCGACACATCGAGATACAGATAAATCTATCTGTATCTCTCTGTACTAATCATTTTTCACCACGATTAGTAATAATAATGTAAGCCTTGTTTATTCCCTAACAAAAGTTGCCATTATAAAATATCAATGAAATCTTTATTACAACCAAGAAATAAACACCCATTAAAATGATAATAATACACACAGTTGTTCACTGTTACTACTAGTACTCTGCAGCATGTATGCTGCAGAGTACTTTTTTTTTTATCGTGGTAAAATCATCAAATGAGTCCTCCCACCCAGGGCAGGGCGGGAGGGACTGTCAGACTTGTACTGACTAAAATCCACGGTGTCCTTCACTAGCCCTTTACGTACCGGGGTCACGGTAATCCCTTGGTCCCGCGACCCCAGCAGGCTTTGGCCCTCTACAGGCCCCGTCACTATATGCTGCAGAGTACTAGTAGTAAAAATGAAAGACTCTTACTCTGTAGAGTAAGAGTCTTTCATTTTTCACCAGGATAGTACTCACGAAAATAATTTGAAAATGCCATAAACATTGTCTACAACTAATACGACACTCAATATCAAGTTCTGCCTAAAATTACCAACTTTGCAATCCAGTAAAGCAATTCTCAAAAACACAACTACAAAGCCACAAAACTCCAAATAAATCGTGCGCCTAAAACAATTTGTGTCTAACCTCTCCCCCTCCTTCCCCCCGCCTCGTGCCTCCTCCCCCGTGCATCGTAAACCTACCCTATTAAATGTTTACAGCCTTCTAAAAGTACGAGGTGCAAGGGGCGATAAAACGTGTAAAAAACTAACATTTATACGTAAAGTATAGAGATTTTGTTATTGTAAGTTGTAAAATATGGTAGCCGTAGTAATGGTACGCTTGGTGGTGATAGTTTTATTGATGGGGGTGAAGTGGGGTGAGATATTATGGTTGTTTTGTATGAGGTCATTTTTGATAAAACATTCTCAGTGGACGTAGAAGGCATTCTCATTGTTTTATAAACAATGAGTCTAAAAATGTCCTTATCAGGTCATGTACACCTTGTAATTTGGGTTTGGATGTTAGATAAGCAGGTGTATAATGTCTGTTAGGAAGAAGTGAGCTGCATACAGTTAAACAGGAAGCCGAACCCAATACAGTTATAGAAAGGCCAGACATTGATGATGAATCTAAAAACCTATTAAGTGCTTGTAGTGACGTCAAATCTTGAGAGCAAAATATTAAATTGTAGTACGACACAGACTACGCAGTCAAAAGGGAGTTTTATTTTCTATATGTCCTCAACAGTGGGTTGACCATAATAAAGACGGCCGTAAATGATGATGATGACTCTTTCAGAGACAAAGCAGATTGAAGGAATGATCATGCTTATAACAAAATGTATAACCCAAAGAATACGCTGTGTAAAAACCATCTCTTTCAAAAAGCAGAACTTGACAACCTCAGAAATACTCCAAAGAGTCCTTACTTCCAACAAAATATTGCCACACTAAATAACAAGAAAACAGAAATCATATTTCTAATTTTATATCTCGAAAAATTAGCAACAGTGGGTTAGGTTGGCGGCGGCATCGGCATGGCATCATAAGTTTTACAGCCTATAGCTCCATACCATAAGTTATACAACCTATAGTATTACAGGCCGGCCCCGCGAAGGACGACCGGTACCCAATGTGACCCAATGTGCTATATCGAGTGCGTTCGCTACATCGTGCATCAGGTTAGTTGGCTTTTTGTGACTGGCTGGCAAGTTCGAATTTGAAATTGTTTTGGAGGATTTGAATTTTCGAAGGAGTTTTTAGACAAAACTTAAATCTTTTTGGTGTTATATTTAATAATGAACACGGTGCAGCGTGGTTCTTTTCGCAATGTAATGACATTGACAATTTTTTTTTCAGATGTATTTTTAAATAAAGGTGTTCGTTCGTTTCACTGAATGGGCCATAAAGAATTATAATGAAGATAAAAATAAGAACAATGAACTAGGACATGTAGCAATTAAAACAATCAATATAAAAATAACAAATACCTAGTGAGAACATGTTGATTAAACACTTCCATTCTAAATCCGTTACAATTGGAAATTCTCTAACAAATGACCACAAATTGACCTACAATCAATTCTGGTAATTTTGCAAAATTGCGTCGTAAACTTAATTGTTAACTTTCACGAAGAGCTACACAATGCCTTAACTATTCCACAAGGTCCGTGATAAATGTAGCCAGAGTAAAAAAAATAAAGCGTCGAGTCTAATGTAGCGTAAGAAATGACGTGATGGTGCAAGCAATCCCATATAATCCCCATTAGTGCACTTCGCGAAAGATCCTCAAATACATCCGTCCCTTTCACACACCGACAAAAAATAAGTACCTAATGCCGAGCGCAATCCGTTGCATTCCATACCCTTCGCCATTACTGACCCATGCTTCCAGGAACAAGGAATAATAAACTCTATCCCAGCAAAGTCAGGAGTCAAAATATATCCACCAGCAGGATTGTTTTAATTTTTTCAAACGCCAAGTGCGAAGGGCCCGGCAATTCTTAACTTAATATAAATAACAATAACAAGTCGGCTCGGGTCGATCTTTAAAACCTTTTAAAAACATTGAACGGATTTGACAGATGAGGCTGTGTGCCTCATTGTCTTGGTTCGGAATTTTTGAATTAGGAATAACGCCTACGTTTGACGGTGTTACTTAAGTTGGCATAATGCAAAAAGATTTATTTTTAAGTAGCCGATATGATTTAGGTAGCCATATTAGAATAGGTACCTAAGTATATGAGGATAAAAATGGAGGGCATAATATATCTTGGAATGCTTATTTGTAAGCACAAAGCAATAAAGCTGATACCTACGTAATTGAGATTTAATAAAATGTCAAAGGTGAATGAGATAAAGATGCAACCAGAATGTAACGATAAGTCACACCCACTGAGAATGGCGCCAAAAGCATTAAAAAATACGTTTCTATTAAAATATTTAAATGTGATCATGTAACAAGATATCAAATAGAGCACATAGAACATAAACCAAGATATATAGCGAGACCGTTAAAGATAAACATATTTTGGAGAAATAATACTAAATCTGCGCCACGTATAATTTATAATGAACTCAACGTTTGAAAATGTTGAAATTAGCATAAAATAAATATAATATTCGTACAATTGCTGTGACATCGCAATCAGAATGGCCCCGTATGGTAATGTGGTCGATACATGTTATTTGTTCATAGAACTCAATACGGGTTTGGTTCTAAATAATTGGGTAACGGATATACTTTGTATCAAATTTAGTGATGTCATCCTTCTATGACTGTCTTAATTGCTAATTTAAATTGTGTTTTTAACAGAAAATATGGCTTTGTGTCATATTATTTTTTGAGAAGTAATGAATAAGATAAAATATAATTTATGCGAATTTATGTATTTTGTATACGCAGGCTTTGTGACATTTACTCAAAAAATATTTTTTAAATTCGCTCAGATACCCTTGGACACTAGACGACTAATATTTTATACCTATAACAACTTTTATGCGTTTATTATTTAAATGATAAATCACTTTAGTATTTTGATTATACGTAACGCGCGTCAATCTGTCTGTGAGCGACGATATCGCAAAAGGATGATCCAATTCTGATATCAGTAGACATAATCAAGAAGTGGCAAATTTTTGTAACACTATTTTATTATTTGAGTGTAATGGAAAATAATATGCAAATGATCAAATATTAATTTATAATCCGACGTTTAATTCTAATAAAGAAGTTTTTTGCAACAATAAAATATTAAATTTTAGTCTCGATTGGTCAAACAACACTTTATTAGTCATTACCCGATTTTTTTGCAAATACAATTTTATTGCTTTTGCAGTAATATGCAAATCACAAAACAAATTAAATTACAGACACACTGGAATATTTACCGTTATAAAACGAAAATAAAAATATAGATGTGCGTATTAAAAAAGAAACTTGATTCGCTTTTGTATATTTTCAACAATTTAACATTGTGTTTTCTTTAATTTATGGATTTGGAGATCAGTATGTAATCTCTGTCAAACATACTTAAGATGGCGGTATGCCATTAACATATTATTAGAATGTTATAATTAAATCACCGAAGATCACGCTATCCCGTTCACAAGTCGTAAATATGTTGAAGTGTTAATGGGCGAAAGTAACCTCTGCCTTAACTGACATACTTGACCCTAATGTGTGTGAAGAAAATCTCCAAGAACTGGAAAGAGTAATTTTCAAAGAGACGTATTATCAAATGTTACAATCAAAACAGATAAAGATGGTGTATTCAAGCTAAATGCACACATCAAGATTCCTATTGATACCATAGCACCCGTAGGACTGGTATTAATAACAGAGACCAAACAATTAGCACCCCGTAAAACAGTACTTCGTGCGTAGAGCAAAACTTTTCGCATCTCTCGTTTTCGCTACAGGTTCACATATTGCCATAGCATGTTAACCACCAAAAAGGACTAATATCCTAGTTCCTAAATCAAAAGAAACAAATCAATTCCCACTCGCGTGCTCCCGAACATTTGCAGCCCACGTAGCAGCCTTATCACCAAACTTATCTACAATCATAACGCGAGTTTCACCACAACGCGCGACATTTATGTCATTTCATAAATCTGTGTTGACTATCCGGCTGGTTTCCGGTGGATCTCTTTAATTAAATGTATCAGCATCAACCGACTCGTTAGCATACCGGTCCGGTGATCCGGTCTGTACAATATCGAGTGCACTTTACATAAGACCAGTTCCACAAACAAGTTATGTGCTTTATAGTTCGAAATATCTCAAATTCGTACACAGACCAATATTAGCTTTTTTATCTTTTTTATAGAATATTCTGATTGCTGTTAATGGCGTTCATTTGCCTAGTTAGAGACAAAGAAATTGATGAACGGATACGAGTTTTGTCTCTTTGATTAGCGTTTTCTGTTTTGGTGTGAATAAATTTCTAAGCCGTTAAGATAAGTATGGACTGTGACGTGTGAAGGTCCGAAATTGGGACTATTGTGAAACATACTGTTTGTGGAACAATGGTGCCTTTATGGATATTAAGACGTTTAAAGCACGTAATCTTTTTCCACTATTTTTGATGTAGGATTAGGTACTACACTTATAAAGCTTACTGAAAGAGACCAATTCGCAAAGGACAAGAAGATACATTCGAAGTTGATATGACCATCAAAAGAAGTAAAAAAGGACAGAACGACCGAAATAACACAAATGACAATTACGTGTGGCTTATTTAGTGATTTAGCTAAATTAGACGAAACACCAAATGCTTCAGTTAACACCTATAAAGGATCCAACACCTTCGCACTACCTTCAATCTAATAAAAACGGCTTAACATAATTGTTAATTCCTTTACATAATACGCCATAAGTTAGGTAAGTATCATCTACTAAATTTATTACTTATCCATGGTCAATCCTTAATGTCATACATTTATCATTACTAAACGTCCACGATGTGAGTCCGTCCATTCTTGTTACATATAATTTTAATATTATGCTGATTAGATCTTGAAATTAAAATGTTATTAGATGATACGGTGATTAAGTCAATCGATTGGTTTCTTTAATGAGGCGAGGTGAGCAAAGCATCCTTATTACTATTGATATTATTGTGTAAGATTTTGGCAATGTTGTGTGGTGCGTTATTGTCGGAATTTGCGTCATCTGCAGTGTTTTAGAGCGATGGAAAATTTTGCATACTTTGTCATACATGTTATTTAGATTCATTACTGGCATCTCGAGATTATATTATGTGATTTCACCTCAATCAGTTCTTTTTTTATCATTAGTATTCGTCGTTTATACCGTAACAGTGTACTTTCGGCAAAAATATCAGTGATTTTATGTTGTGTTGTAATTCAATCAAAACTGTAGTTCGATTTCTAAACAGAAGGCTACTAAAATTGTTAATGTATTCATTATCTATTCCTTCACTCGATCGACAGTTACAAATAACTACCAAACGGCTTGTAACCAAAAACCAACCAGTAACTGACCCTTAAAAAAGCTCACCATCAAAAATCGAACGCCACTGGCGCCAAATCGCAATTAAAAAAACAACCATTATTTCACAGAGAAAAAAAAAAACGTTTATTTTTTCAGAAGCAAACGCGCGCCGCATAGACAATGGCCGCCATTATTCGTGACAGTGCACTCATTACCGTTTTTGCTGACGGTACCGCAGCGCATTGTTCGTGAGCGTCTACCTGTGCTATCGGTACATCGCTCGTAATGATTTTCGTATGCATTGTTTGGTATTGAGAGTTTGGCAGGAGAAGAGCATGGAGAATGATTTATTTTGTACTTTTTTGTGGGATATTTTGCGTGTCATGGTTTTGTTACTTCCGTATTCTACAGTTTTAAAGTGAAGAAGATTAAGTACCTACTAATTTTTTTTTAGTTTGCCTTGGTACCTATTGGTCATACATTTGGCCTAATAACTAAACTCCTTTTGTAGATCTGATGATAATTCAACCAATAGTTTACTTGAAGTAATTACATAGGGTTGAAACTTTACTAGCGAAGGAATTAGAACAACTTTAAGTCACACGCTTTTAAAATATCTCAATAACACCACCAAAAACTCTTCAAGGACTTAAAGGATCAAAAAAAAATCCGATACAATTACAATACAACCCTTTCTCGACTAGACACAAGTGTCGAAAAGAAACGTAAAGAATAATATCAGTTAACCCACGCACACACGACTACGGGTAAGTAATAAAATAAATTCCACGTATAAATTCGGTCGGGTCGGTTTTTTTGTCAATTAAAAATTACAGTGGGGTCTAAACGCAGGTACTCGGTAATGCCGGCCGGTACCACTGATCGAGTATGCCACGATTTACATTTTACTGGTTGTTGTATCTAAAGTTATATTGATGTGAGATATCGACGGCTGCTTTGATGGAAATTCGTAGATTAGACAATTTGAAGATAACGTATAATGGATTTAAAACACTAGAATGAAATAGAAACTCCTTTTGAGTCTTAATAGATGGTTATCATAAAGCACGCAAGCACTGGATCAGATATTCTTAGAAAATTGGACAGTAAACAGCTGGAAGTAAGACACTACGTAAGACAGTAAAGGTACTTTTTTTGTTTTGTATTTTATCCTTTAAATGGTCTAGACTTTATGGGTACATCGCATTTACATTTATTTTTATTATATATTGTGAAACATTTTTGAAAAAGAGTAAGTATGGAGTTTCTTGCCCATTCTTCTCCATACAAACCTACCCTTGCGAATGGGTGTAGAATCAATCCCTTCCCATCCCATTTCCTTTAATTTTAATAATCTAAGTTCAAAAGTGCCTCTTTGATGGTGTAATTGAAATAAATGATTTGACTTTGACTTTACTACTAAGTAAGATCCCATAACTTCAGAAGCGTCCAGAATATAACGTAACACGACATAGCTCCTAGATTAGTAAGAGATGGACACCCATCGCACATCTACAATTTGCTAGCAGTCTTAAGTATTTAGAATTATTCTCAATTGGATGGGGCTGTTATAAAAACATTCGTCTTCAAGAATTTACCATTAACAAATCATACACCTTTATGACCTAATCACCTGATCTGCTATACTTTTATTATCAAGCAGAGTTATTTAGAACACTCATCCGAAGTCCAATAAAAACAAAAGAATAACGCAACAATACGCGAACGTGAATTATCAAAAAAGATTTTTTATAAGTAATCCGGGACCGACCTAACTCTGAACTCAGATCAGGTAGAAAAATGAACATTGAACATACGAAGGCAATTAACTTTCGGTACCTGCGCACACTTACACATACACACGTCGGATTACGCAGAGAAGGAAAGTATCGAAGGACCAGTCCATCCACATACGACCGTTGGCAAAGCATTTATGTATTGCCAAGAAGTAGTCCCTATTTTGAATGGATGCGGATTGCCCAGGACGAGATGTTAGTTGTTATTGGGAGTGAACGACAATTGGCTGAAGAGAAAGTCACTATTAATCTATTTACATTTGAGGGAAAACTTATAGAATTGATATGATGATGACTAGATTGAAACTCCTTTTCCTTATAAAAGTCTAATCTCAAGAATTTCACACAAGGCATTCACAGTGGAATAATATTACCTTATGTTCCTCTGGTCTTTTGGGCATGGGAATGATTCGGTCTAATATTTCAATGCGGCATTCGGTCTAAAATTACATGCGGCAAATCAAAAAAATCTCTTAGGTTCAAGACACAGCCAGGATTCACAGATAACTGTGTTGTTTTAGAACTGGTGAACTATTCTGCTAAGAATGGATCTACTGCATCTTCTTATTCAGTGTAGTATGCATTAGTGCGTACACGCAAGTAGCTTGCATGTGTGCGTGCGCACAACACTTGCGCAAACATGGGGGTGTAACGCCTTTACGGGGTTCTAAAGATAAATCGGTGTGGTTTAATGGCATTCGGAATTTATGTTCGGGTTGAATTTGTTTTTAAGTTATATTAAGTGCGTACCAATTGTAGTTTTCGAGACAACAGGAGGAAAGGAATCTTGTCGGGTTTTAATAAGCTTTAAGTGTTATCTGAATTTTAAATTAATTAGTTGTGATTCATGGGAGGTATTGCGGCTGCCATTAATGTGTAATTTGGAAAAGTTAATTTTAAATGTGGATTTAAGATAACACCATTTTATGATTTTTTACATTCCTACTTAAAAAATGCAATGCAAATCTTAAATACTTAATTATTTGAGAGAGAAACATGAATTAAAGTAAAGAACGGTGATGAAACCAAAGAATCATCTGAATAGCCGAAGATATTCTAGTAGAACACAAAATATTGAAATCACATTGAAATCTGAAAAACCACACCTTATTTATAAAATCTACTTTGTACCTGTAATTTGTTTGGTGTGCATAATAAAGTGTATTCTATTATATTATATGATACTCATTCTTACAGCCAAATTACTATATGCTCCAACACCCCATGATCAAACAAAATTACAAACAAATCACCCAATATCTATTTGAAATACGAAACAAAATCAGTTTGAAGGATCAGTGAAATTGACCGAAAGAAAGTGCTCTCACTTCCATACAATAGCTAAGGTGCAAAAAATGGCCTCCTTGGGTAGAATTCCAAAAAAAAAGATTACCATGTGTGCTGGTCAGTTCGTTTGTCTAAATTTAAATCTTTGGCAGATATTGGAATGATTTTGATGACTTTTTGAACTGGGAATTGAAAGGTCTTCCTTTAATATCTATATGATATAGGAGACCGATGATGCTGAATCAGGCTTTTTGCTTAACTTATTAAAGTTAGTGCAAGCTAATAAAAATCATAATCCTCTATGAGATGTAATGGGATTTCGTGTCGTCGTACAATCCATATAGAGTTTTTAGTTGCATATATTCCTTCTCTTAGCCTAAGTAACGTCTAA
The DNA here is from genome assembly GCA_943136025.2 of Agrotis puta. Taxonomy (NCBI): domain Eukaryota; kingdom Metazoa; phylum Arthropoda; class Insecta; order Lepidoptera; family Noctuidae; genus Agrotis; species Agrotis puta. Next base: position 1,237,033 of record OW964170.2, read on the forward strand.
ATATTGGCTGTTGTGATACATGAGTTGGTAGTACAATTACAAGAGCCAGAGCTATACAGATATTTTTGTGTTGAAGGGCTAAAAAGGAGATTATTAGGCACCTACATGAATTATTTTTCATCTTTTTTTTAATACTACTAGCGCAGGTGAAGCTGCGTTGATTACCCGTGGTTTCACCCACGCTGCTCTGTCCCTATCTGTTGTAGCGTGTTGTTATGTAGCCTATAGCCTTCCTCTGTTTGATAGTCCATTTAGACTAATTCGAACCAGTAATTCCTGAGATTAGCGCGTTCAACCACACAAACTATTCAGCTTTATAATATTAGTTTAGATTATCTAATCTAATTGCTCGAACTAAACATAATCAACTCGACTTTTAACAATCTCAAACTATTTTAACTGGGGTTATAATAATAAATGGTTTGTAAGAAAACAAACTTATTAAACAAATTACAGTCAAGCCTTGCTGATACCTGATAAGCATTGCGTTTCATAGTTGTGTTAAATGAATTCTTTGAATTGTCCTAAAACTGAAGGTTTTATTTAGGATGAGGCTACATTAGGCAGCGATTTGCGATGCGACTGAAAGAGCGAAACGAATTGAATGGGGTATCGCTGATGTAATGTGTAGCCATATACAATCGACAAAGTTGAATCATGACCAACCATTAACTTATTTTCTTACAGACATTCAAATGCAATTAAGTCCACATTCGCGTAAACATTATCGTACATATCTATTATTTTGACGGACTCAAACGGTTTATTGTCAAAATGGGTGATGATTGATTCAACTTTACCGATTGTACGTGAGTATTTATTTATTTGTTTTAATCGCTCATGTGACGCAGATCGCGTCGCGGCCTAGTGTAGCTTGAGCCTTACTAAACGCAATCATAAGTGTTTATTCTCGGTTGCGTTTAACGCGAAATTAATTATTGCATCACAACATTATTTCCTGTTTGCTATCGTCAAACGATTGACAGACAGAACGATAGTCAAGCGGATTTGTTAAATCAACGGTATGATCGATCAGAAATTATACTAAATCAAACTGGTACAGTAACTTGTGAATCTCTAAATATAGCAACTAATTCGTACAATTATGATCGAAACCTAGTTAATCGAAATTCAATTAACTTTTTAGCAATAACAAGCCTTGAGGTGTAGGGCAACGGCACCAGCTATCATCAAGTGCGAATTTTATATCAACTTGTCGAAACATAACGTGTTTTTAAAATGTTTATTAGAACTTAATTACAGCAACCATTTCAATGATTTCATCAGTTTATATAACTAATTGAAATGGAAAAAATGAACAGTTATTTATACTGATTATATCTATACTTCTTTACTTGTTGTCATTCTTCACTTGGTACTGCCAATGATTTCATTTCTTTCACAACAGAGGTGTTCCAGTGGTATAGGCCCTGACTTACGAATCCAGCCAGGTGAATTACTTTGTGTCATTTATTTCATCACCACTGCTCTCAACACAGTGAAGGAAAACATCGTAAGGAAACTGTCATGTCCTAGAACTAAATATTTGAACACATATGACATCTACCAACTCACATTGCACCAGGATAAGAGATAGGAGGCCTGTGTCTCAGCAAGGGAAATTATAGGCTGATTAGGGTTATCTGTAGGTATCCTTCACACATCATCCAGCATCTCGTTAGACATCGGATACTTTCATATTCATTATACTCAAGAATAATCTTTTCCCAATTTCTCCAAATTAAATGACACCCAATTACCACAAAATGTTTCACTAACCAGTTTCACTTTCATTTTTCCTCTTACAATTTACTACAATAATCAAAAGTAAAGCAGTATTCACACTTGTTAAGACAACGTCATCTTAAATGACAGCGTTCAGTTTCACATGCGAATCAAAGCAGACAAGTGTGATTAGTTCTCAAATCACCCGCGGCGCAAACGTACCCGACGATACAGCCAATTACCAAACCTCCGAATTTATGCGAACTACAAATAATAGGGCGCCATTACTGATTTATGAACGGACGCATTCTAAGAACAACAAAGGTTGCCGGTAAAAAAAAAATATCTACTTATTTTAGTTTTAAAATTATCGCATGTGTTCTTATGTGAGTCATTTTATAATCAGACTGTTCTGCTGTGTATGTGTGACACAGCCCTTTACTCCATGAGAGGGAATCGTCAAAAAATTGCGGGCTGGTAATGTCACACGTCATCGAATTTATGAATATATCAATGCTCATTTCCTGCCTCACAGTTTTGGGAGCTGTGGTAATGAAAAAAAAAGATTTCAAAATCGAGAACTGCAACTCGACATTCGCCTTACATAACCGGCATACAAAGTTTTCCTTGGTTCTGGGACACTGGTTTTTTCTCTATGACTTGGGCCCAGTGCGGGTCGGTAAATGTTAGAACTAAGGTTTCACTTCATCAAAATTTGCAGTAAAAAAATCCTGTTAATTTTAAAGTCTCAATATCCTCGCGTGTGTTCTCCTATGAGTCATTTGTAATGTAATCGACATGATTCAAGAGCTAGACGCGAAAAAACTTCAAAAAGCTTCACTGTAGAAGGCCGTACGCGTGTTGTCAGTGCTTGGGGCAATTAAAAATAATTAGGGAACAAGATGGCGTGTTCTCGGAAGGACTGGCGGTACATTTACATATGGCGCTGGACGATCTACCGGGCGTGGGCCCGATGGCGGCGGAATGCACTGGGTTACTGGGATAGATGTGTGTGTTTTTTTTTTGCTATTTTTGCTTTGTCTATTAATGAGTATCTGTGAATCCGTTGTTGAGAGCAGATAAGCAAACGTTCCATGTAAAATTCTAGTATTCTGCACCATCTGTATAGACCTGAATCTGTGCTAATACAGCTTGAAAATGACTAGACAGAATGTGAGTTTTCATTACAGAAAAATATTGCTTACATTGATGTAAGCAATATTCGATAATGAATATTGTTCCTAAGGCCCACTATCCACAATGACGGGGCCCCCCTTAGAGGGCCAAGGCCTGCCGCGATCGCGCGACTAACGAATACCGTGACCCCGGAACGTAAAGGGCTATTGATGGACACCGTGGATTTTAGTCAGTACAAGTCTGACAGTCCATCTTGCCCTGCCCTGGGTGGGAGGACACATTTGATGATTTTACCACGCTAAAAAAAAGCCCCACGCTTCGCTCCCCGCTCTCAGTGGCGCCACAGCGCACTTGTTAACTAAATCGAGCGCGATTAGGGGCAATAGTGATTGAAAAGGGTAAAGAAACCGACCTGTATTAATGTCCATCTTTTATTTGTTATTTTTCGACCAAATAACGCCGGCCAAAAGTTTAATTTTGGACCATAGATACGTATATATATATTTAATATTGTACACTACTTATTACGAATTAACTTCACGAAATCACGAATCGCGTTTATTTTTAAGCACGATTGGCATAAAATGTAAATTGCTATGTTTTATTTCATTCTGAGTAAATGAAATCGCATTTATTGGTATTGAAAATTTTCCTTATATCCTAGGATCATTGAAAGCAAAAAACAAATTAGGTAGTCCATCGATAGTTCGCCTAAAGTCATCTATTTTTCACAAGGTTCTGCTTGCAACTTGGACAGCATATAGTTACTTGTTTTGACGTGAATCATATCTTGTCATACTTATGAATATCAATCAAAGACGTATCTTCCTATAAGTGAAAGATCTTTGAAATCTAATGAGCAGTTTCTAGGATTTTACCTCTTCATCATCATCATATCAGCCGTAAGATGTCCGGTGAACATAGGCTTCCCCTATAGATTTCCAATTATCCTGGAAGTAGACTGGGAAGCGACTTGCATCCAGCGCAATCCTATAGTTTTCATCAGATCGTCTGTCCACCTTGATGAACGTCCCGTGATGACCTCTCATAATCAATAACGTAAATTTTATCAGAAAAATAGTGCAGATTCCAGCACATCAAACTATCTAAATCTGACAAATTTCGTTAATAGATTTTCAACCTTATCACAATAGTGGAAGGTTAATGTTCGATTGGTAAAATTTGACATATTCGGGTAGGTTATCCTGCTGGCGTCTATACTTAAGACTAGATCCAAGTCTACCTGAAGCTACTTGTCATGCAACACATCTCTTCGCACGTCACAGTAGTGAAAACCTTACATTTCTCAGTATTCATCCTTGACCTAGATGTATCTGGAGCAAGGTCACGCCTCCGTTCTATTCAGAGTTCCACTTTGAAGGATGATAATTCAAAGACAATGCACTATCGAGGACTTGGAGTGCTATGAAGATATGATTGAGTGTGGAGCTGACTTCATTAATAATTGTTGGGACGAATTGTGCTAAGCTGTAATGAGATTAAAGTTGCCTTTTCAATGCATATTTTGTTTCTGTCAAGGTGATTGAGAGAAGATTGTTTTAAATAGTTCATTGTATTTGTTGATTTGAGATATTAACGAAACTAATGTAAGGATAAAAAGCGGGTAGTGGCACAGGACAAGAACTCGTGGAAAAACTTGAGAGGCTATGTCCAGCAGTGAGATATACTATAGGCTAATTATTTTAAATAAATTTACAATCCAATACTTTAAAAAGCCTGTCATTTATTCAAGTCTCTGAAAGGAAACACGAAAGCAGGCAAAGCCGCGAGTGAACCTAGTTCTAATCGTTTATATTCTTAACAACGTTTTTTAACCCGTAATATTAAGAATAGCGATATTGCGAATGGATTGGTGATCCTTTTTAAATCGATATGATTTATTATGTTTTACTGTGATGAATTTAAATCTCCAGTAATGGTAACCAATTTATTTAAAATGACGTTAATCAAATCAAATGCCAAGAATTTTATGATATTGAATCATCGATGTATTACTTTTGGAAGACTTGTGTTATTTTTAGGGTTCCTTAGCCTATTACTAAGACTTCGCTGTCCGTCTGTCTGTCTGTCCATCTGTCACCAGGCTGTATCTTATGAACCGTGATAGTTAAACAGTTGAAATTTTCACAGATGATGTATTTCTGTGGCCGCAATAAAAAAAAGAGCACAAATACATATTTTAGGGAGTCCCCATACCGTTTGGTCGCGGGACTAAAGAATTATCGTGACCCCGGTACGTAAAGGGCTAGTGAAGGACACCGTGGATTTTAGTCAGTACGAGTCTGACTGTCCCTCCCGCCCTGCCCTGGGGGGGGACTCATTTGATGATTTCACCACGAAAAAAAAAAGTCCCCATACCATACAACAGATATGATTTCATGAGATCATGTTTTAACAGACGATGATGAAGATGGTACGCAACCCTTTGCGCGCGACTCCGACTCGAACTTGGACAGTTTTTTAGAGTTCCGCGAAAAGTATTTTACGATACCTACGTTAAACCAATGTAATTGAAGTTTCGGATTTTGACTGATGTTTCTTAACGACTTGGGATAACGCCCTGACGTAATTTCTTAAAGTATCCTGGGAACCAATTTCAGGCAAATATGTAAAATGTACGTATAGTGCTGAAAGCTTACTGCAATAATCACAATTGCACTGTTGGTGCAGTAGTCAAATGATTGACTGCTGCACTACGTGTAGTGGGTTCTGCTCACGCATGGCTAAAAATCTGATTTACAATTAGTTGCTCCCGGTCAGGCTGTTTGTTTATGTGAGCTTAAGTGTGTGTGTGTGTAAAAGCAACTATGATACAAGAGAAATTCCTAATCTAGGGATATGTTTTTGGAAATGTAATGCAGCATAGAGAAACAGATAGAATATTCTTTATTGTGCACTGAAACATATGCAGCTCTTTAATTATTTCTTTTTATTAGCGGTTTATGTCCCACTGCTGGACAAAGGCCTCTCCCATATCTTCGGACCAGCCATCAAGGTATGTGTCTAGATCGTCTTGCTACCACTTTTTAGGCCGGCCTCAGCGACGTCGTCCATTGTCAAGTCGTGCATATATTTGCCCATCCCATTTGAGCCTGGCAGCTTTCTTACCTACATCAATTATTCCAGTTTTAGAGTTGTCTTCAAAACTTAGTAAGTTTATTATGTCTTACAATGTCCAAACTCTCATACAACCTTTTTAAGCTCTCAAAAACACATTTCGAAGAAATCAGTCGGCTCTCTTATCGTTTTCATTTTGCTTTTTTTCCTACAGAACCCCCACTGACCGCTACCGACTCGGTCACCCAATTTCGACTCATATTTGCATCAAAATATGACTCATTCGGGCAGTGGGTCGGCTGCGCGCTGCATTCTTACAACAACTGGTTACTGGTTGCTCCTGCGCAGTGCATCCATTCATCGTATGAGTTTTCCTCTTTCATCTGACAGTTGTATACTAAAACATCATAAGAACTGAGATCGAACAATTGAAACACAACTTTAAAACTTGACAGATAAAGTTGAGTTTCATTTGTATCTGGCTTGGGGGATATGGTGAAGTGGAGTAAGTTAGTTGTAGTAAGTTTCTGAGTAAAGTTGCAAGCTTTAATTTTTATTTTTACTCCAATTATGCGACTGTGGGAAAGTAAGCCCTTATGATTCAGAGCGTTGCGATTGATTGGGAAAAGATACAGGTTGCGATGTTTGCGCGTGAGTGTAATCACGCGGCGGCTTTGCGCATGCGTCAGTGCACGTACTCATACATTACTCAGTATCAGCCTGTAGGCATCCGGTTCCGAGTGTTTCGACTAAATCTAGAATTAATATTGACAGCACACCCAATAATTTCTACTACCTATTTGAAATCGCTTATTTTGACTCTTTGTTTTGAATTAAGAAACATAAGCAACGTTGGGAACGTACCTTACTTAACGTTGCTTGCTACTGGGACGTAGACTTATTCACCGAAAAGAGTGAGAGAGAGGGAGATTTGGTTCAGCACCAAGTATAACTCTATTCATCAAGTAGAGTCAGTGCCAGACACCTTTGACTCACCTCGTATGCCACTGACTGTACAATACCCGTAAGATTTAGGCATTACAAGGAAAGTGTCATTTTCAAGATCATCAATTCTTATATCTTGAATTCTTGAAGTTTCCAAAAGCCCGCCATTAGAAAAAGACGAGCATAAAGAAAAAACAAATCTCAACCAATCCCACAACACAGACAGTCACTCACAATCGTAATAATAAAGATAATGTCAACGACGAGCGATCAAAGGCAGTCTCCATTGAGTTGAGAGCACAAACTGCACCGGAGCCGCGCATCTGCACCGAGCCTTTGATGTCAAAGCTGGAGGAACAGACAGTGTGTACCGGCCGGAAAATCTAGCTATTCGTTTAGTAGCAAGTGTAGTCGGATAGACGGGAGTCAATGATTTGGAAGCTGGATTGAACTGAGAGAAGGCTTTCTTTGATTACGTTTATATGATTGTCTGAGTGTGGATATGAATTAAAATTAAACTAAATAGTTGTTAGCCTGATAAAATTATTTCAACTGTATTAATTGCTTCAGATTGCACACAAACAACTAAATATTCTTTCGTTGGCGACGATTAAGGAAAAATCGAAAATGTATACAGACAGAGTAATTCGCACTTCGTCTCGCGTTCACAGTTGATCCACTTCGTGGTAAGTCGTATTAGCAGTTGGTTCTACTAAAAGATAGCCAATTATATTGAAAGTTGTTGCAGAAAATATTTTTAAAACAATTCTGTCTAGACATTCAGAATTTTCTATTGCTCCCGGTCTAATACACAAACCTGGAAAACAATGAAAACACTTTTCAGTAACAAACTATCAAGCATCAGAATTCAAATCAGGTACCATTCTGAGAACAAATACTCTTAAATTACCAATTTTGCATTGTTCAAAGAGAATCGAATGTTTTCAAAAATCGAAGGGATACTATGAACCTACAATCCATAGATTATAAACCTCCAAAAAAAAACAAATTCGCAATAATACCAGCCGGTATTACAGTACTACCAAGCACGTTGCACAAACCGACGTAATCCTACCACAATGACGTTCTGCCATTCACAGACAACAATGCGGATTACCACTAATTTTGTTATGCTATTATGAGTGTTGTAAAAATAGAAAAGCTTTTTAGAGTTTCGCAATTGGATTTTAGTGGAGATGAGGCAAAGATGGAAGAAGAAAGTTCATGAGAAACCTTCATTAACCCTCCAGTATCTATGGTGTTAATGGCATGTTTGTAACAAAATAATATCTAAAGATGTAGGAACAATTCATCTTAAGCATACCATAAACCGTTATTGCTCTACAATTTCTCGTTTAGCGTCAGTAGAAATTATTCACCGACAACAGCTAAACATCCTATAGGCCGGATTTTCAGAGATTACATCCGTATCTTAGCGTAGAAACACAATTGCTTATGCTTTTGGTTCAATGAAAAGCTTCCATTAAAGCAAAGAAACTATTAACCTGCTTCTCATATATCCCTTAAAATTAACATAATGTACTGAGATATCAGATTCAGGGCCTAGAAAATATGGCTACTCCGAAATCGCATAATAAGTAAAAACCTTTAAAAAAAAATAAGGATAAGAGAATAAATCCTAGGAAACAAACCAGCTCAATTCCCGACTTCAAAGACCAGACAGGCAAAGAACGTAAAAAAAAGTTAATCTACCAATGAAGTGTAAATTACTTCAATAAAAAATATAAACGGTTCAATATCGTTCCAACAAACTAATAATAAGTACAGTCAGACACAAAAAGAGGAGCTGTAAGCTACGTTTAGCTGTTAAATCGAGTGTGAAGCTTGCGGTGTAATGTGCTATCGATTGTACGTTTTTGTGCTCAACTCGATCAAGTGAGACGGTTGCATTCATTGTAGAACCTTTGCGGATTTTTTAATACTTTTGTATTTGAATGTACAAGATGTATGATACAAAAGTTGCTTCCATTTTGTTATTGAAGAATACATATTGATTGTGTAACATGTTAAAACTATGGCATATGCCGTCTTAAATAAAAGATTGTTAAAATAGTACAGAAACACCAGCAAATGACAAAAAAAAACTCACCAATAGTTGAATAAAATGTCTGATTTCGTGAAATAACTGCTAAAAATAGGGAAAAGCGGTTCATAATCCGCAGTCGGGAAAACTTGTGATCATCGGAAATAATAAAATAGAGGGAAATCATGATTCTTTACATCACATTGTACAAGTTTTGTACCGTTACGTATAATTTACAAGATTTTTATGTTAAAAAAATGTCTACCTATCGTGTTTTTTGTTAAATTTAAATATTTATATATTTCAAATCGAACAGCCGCGCGCTTACATTTGCAAAAGTTTATAATAAAAATAGCTTGATAATGTTGTAATTTGGTTAACACGTACCTACAAAAGTCCGTATCGTTTAAATCCGCCATTACCAACTGTCCACAGTTTTTAGATCAGTATGTTTTTAAATTATAATGTACCGAGTACGTTTACCCTGGATATCTTATTCTGAAGTCCATGGTAATGACCATGAATGTTTTAAATGGTTATCGATGTTTTGGGGGAGAAATAAGGTCAATTCTATTCAGTCATTCATCGTAGAAGACATACCTAGATCTTGCTGATCACTTAAAATCAACACAAATGAGGTAAGATGCAGTTTTTCTACAAAAACCCTACACATTTGAACGTTTGTAAGGTTCTATGAGCTCTAATCCAGTTCGAAACAGAATAAACTTAGAGTAAGTAACAACATAGACATTTTATTCAAAAATATCTGGATATTGAGGAAGTATAATTTCATTATCTCTTAATGATTCTTTAGCATCCGTAATTTTAATTAATATATCCAAGTGTTAAATATCGACAGTAATGTCACTTCACTAATTTGAAACCGAAGCATGACTCCAGTCCAAGAAGTGTATAAGGTCATTGAACATGCGACATCCAGTCTATAGAAAGTTCTGGATATTGCCCCCATGTTTGTGGGCATATGGAAATGCGGTCTTATCGAATTGTAATGAGACTTGAAAAATAACGCATTAAAGCGTTTAAACATAACATGTTTGTATTTTATTAGGGCTGCGCCTGAGTTGGGTGGTTACAGGGCGGATTAGAAATGAACAATTTATTAGAGAACAGGACTGGTTGATATAATTGGCGCCCGACAGAGCCCTGAGAGCAGCAAACTGTATGTCGGAGGACTGATGACCGTTGAAATAGCCGTATTCCTAAGTAGTAAGAGTGGATGGGATCCACTTCCTAGCGGTCCACCCTGGACTAGGCTAGTAGCTTGTAGAATGTGATGACAGCTGAGCGATCCTACTGATGGTAGTAGTAGGTAGCACTGGTTGTGCTTTTTGTCAAAAAAGGATTTATATACCAAAGGATGCACTTGTATTTTCTATAATAAAATCGGCGTATTTACTTTAAGTTTACGTCATATACTCATGCTTCGGACCTGATTGAACTTGAAAAATTAGCAGGAAGTTTTGAAACAGCATCAGGGGTCACTCTGTATCATTCCGAAGAGAAAAACAACATTCTAAAACACACATTCACTACAATTTTGAAACTAGAATCCAAAATCATATGTCAACCCCCTTATACTGGCACAGATCGCATTTTTTTTTAAGGCAAATGACATCTAAATTAGATTAATGTTATTTTTTTAATTATGATTTGTTTCACAAACCATTTAGTTTTAAATGTTTGTTCATTCATAAGTACAAGACCCTATAACAAGATTATGTTGATACATTTAAATAATATGCCCGAACGCATGATCTGGCACAGTGAATATTTAGCAGAAATTACAATAGGGAACGGGTAATCACACCATTTTGAATTGCATGAGGTCAGATGTATGAAACTTTCATTAAGGAAATGTTGCTGTTTTTTATTGGTAAGTGTTTTTAATGTATGTGCATAATATTGAGGAGATTTGTAATTACAAATCGTTTTAAATTAACTAATTCTTCTGTATTTCCAATTGGCAACACTGAATAATTAGAAATGTGTTGCTAGCCTCTTAGTTCTAGATACTGTAAGTACCTACGGACAAAGATCAATCAAGCTACGAGCTTTAGTTGATCGCTCTCATTGTATGATAAACCCGTACATAGGGATTCTATGTGGAAAAAACAGTCCTCGGGAGCCGGGCTGTTTGGAGCGGAAGGACTGTCAGACTCGACTCCTGACTGATTAAAATTCACGGTGTTCCTACATTTGCCCTTTACGTTCCAGGGTCACGTTTACCTGTTCAGACAGTCCCGCGAGTCATATAGCTTGTCAAGGCAAACGGTAGGCTTATATTATCGTTTATAATAGAGGAAGTTTTAGATGAAGACTCATCTTGTAAATAATTGCCTAATGTACCTAAGTTCAACATCCAGCATCTATCCTTGTCCTAAAGCTGGAGAGAAAAAAGACTATCTAAACAGGGTAGATAGAACAGTGTGGTTTAAGTCAGTAAGAGACGGTCCCTTCGCTTCCACCGAGGGCGGGAGGACTCATTTGATGATTGTACACCCGAAAAAAAAAGGCAGGAAATCTATTTACAAGGTAAGACATTCCAAAAACTGCTTGATAAAAACCTCCTCCTTTTAAAGTCCTGTAAAAACCCACTTGACATGTAGATGTATGTATAGATCTGTGTATTGCTCGAAAGCTATTCCAAGTAGTCCATTCAATCAAGGCTAAGCTACAACTAAATTAATGAACTAAGTCATAAAACCTAAGAAATCTAAGTTGCCAGGTCACATATCCCCGCTCTCAATTCGCGGCATCAATACCAGCTACTTGTACTGCTGACATGCACTGTGGGCTCTTTTGTCTTCGCTCGGGAACTGGGTCGGCTTGCACACTGGCACACTTCAGACTGCCTTACGTCACTGCGCCTATGTACCCTCAAGACAAGCGGGCTTTTCAATGACTGTAAGCGAGTTTTAATTAAGTGTGTCTTAAGTGTAATCGGAGAGGTTTTATAAGTTACTTGTAAAGGGTTTTAGTTAGCTCGATATTAAAGCGATAGTTAGGTCTGGATGAAAAGTTAAAAGTATTAGACTGGAAAGCTATGTTGTTTAACTTAAACTTTTGGAAATTGTCTCGGCCCCTAGGTTAGTCGGCAAAACACGATAAAAAATAAGTAGTAAGTATTGAAAAATCTTATTTTTCTACGAAATTGTATCATGTGGACCCTTTCTGATCCCCAAATGAGTCCCTTCCATTCATGGTACAGCGAAAGGGAATGTCGGACTTGTACCGACTAAAACTATGCTTCTACCCTAATATAATGACCCATACTTTTAATGAGCTATTCAAACATCATTCTCCCATAGAATTTGCATGGCAATATTACACTGTGACGTGAAGAACTAGTTAGCTCAATAATCTTATTATTTATTGGTTTCAGAGCTCCTGAAAATCGAATATGATAGTTTTTTGAAAGTCAATCGTGTTGGCGGGTCTAAAAGTGTGTAAGGTAGAGAAACTGTGTTTTGGAATTATTTGTTAGTGTCAATTACATGGACCCCTCAGAAAAAAACAAGTTTAAGTAATTTAAAATCTCATTATTTACATTAACAATTCAGAAATCTACCTGCTTTTCACGAACAAATGTGACACGTATCCTCTACCCCGCTAACGAAAACATTGTTTTTTCGTCTCCCATACATTATCGCATAATAGTGTAACGACGACCATAATTGGGGTAAATACGCCAAATATCGGCGCTGGTCCTAAGCAAACAACGGGGGTACCTACCCGGCGACAGAGTGGTATGCACGGGTAGATCAGCGTGCTTGATGCGTTCTTGAATATGAAATTATATTCAGAAGCTTAGAATTTAGATATGAAGCTTAAGTCGACTCACAGAGTTATAACTGTTCCTCAGGTTATTTAGGCTTCAGTTATTTTTAGTTGGGTCCACAGGATTACCTACATGTTTAAATTGTTTTCGCGAGAACATCTTTAAACATTTTTTATATAGTAGGGTATAGGGTTTTACGGACTCAGTCATTCTAATTAAAACAATCGACGCCAAAAAAAGAAATCAACCGATGAACAATTAAAAGATTCATTGACGACTCTGCTGTGGGGTGTAAATGTATGTGTGTACTACTCCACAAACGATAAGAAACTTAACATCGTGCCCTGCGTGCCATGCCAATTGCTAATAACAGCAGTTGATAGACGCTCCTGAGTATTGGCCCCCTCAGAAGCGCCCATCTCTTGATCGTCCAACTCGTGGTCCAACTTTGGTCCGACTCAATTTGACAAAACTAATTTTATTAAACTAACCGCTAAAATTAAACAATACCTTCCTGGGTATTTTTGTCTGGAAAATAGCTCATAAATAAGCACTAAAATGGACCGAAGAACTTGTCACACACATCCTAAAACTCAATAACTACAATCAAAACTTCCACTGTCCCTTGGAGCTTTAACAAAAACAGAACATTGCGCAAAAAAGGTCGCAGTGTCCACACGTACCTATGTGCAGTGTGCGACACACACGTGCAATACATGCGATCGCCAAGTGCGTCGTATTCTCACGTCTGGCGCGAATCTAACAAAAAGCAGAACGTGATTTATCGACGAGCAAATCGACACCCCCGCTCACTTGGCTACACTACCCTTAGGATGTGGAGACCGGGAATTGAATGCTAAAAACATAATTGTTTTCAATTTTTTTTTCTTTTATGTATATTTCAGTGTTATCCCACAACTATTCAATACTCAATATATTTATTACTTCTACGTTTGTGAACTAAGGCATTATAAAATTATGATCATCGTTGATTCTGTCGTAGTGTAGGGCACAGAATAATGTAAGAGAGAGGAAGAGGGCTCAAAATTAGAGTCAAAATTTGGGATAAAGACTTCGTTGTCGGGTTGGAAACAATAAAAGAGTTTGTAAAATTGTCATGGGGACTGAAAGAACTTCGTTAAATGTCGTATGTCCTAGTCTAAATCCTATTCTCATTTTTGGGATTATCTTTTTTAGGGTTCCGTACGTCTGAATACAAAAACGGAACCCTTATAGGATCACTCGTGTGTCTGTCCGTCCGTCGCTTACAGTCAATTATCTCCGAATCTATTAGACCGATTAAGTTGAAATTTGGTACACATATCAATTCCTGTGACCCAAACACAGAGGTGTGACGTGAGCAGATGAAATCTGTATATGGGGGGTCATTTTTGGGGGGGAAGGGGAAAATTAAAAAAAAAAAATCTGAAAACTGCATCGTGTGGCATATCAAATGAAAGGTCTTGTTGAGAAGATCTTAAATGTATTTTTCTGTAATTTTAAAATAAATAGTTTCCAAGTTATTCAAGAAAATAGACGAAAATTGACCATTCCCCCCCCTTATCTCCGAAACTACTGAACCTAAAATTTTGAAAAAAATACAGAAATTAGTTTTCTCCTTATAGATTATAGGAAAACCTATAAGAAGTCCATGATATTAAAATAACATGGTAAATCACTCAATATTGTGCGTACCAACTTACATTTTTTTTTTAATACGTCATAAATCGTAAACCGCAATTTATCTTTCAAAGTTACAACCAACTTTTATATAATGTTACTTGCTGCTACGGAACCCTTTAAAGGCGAGTCCGACTCGCACTTGGCCGGTTTTTTTATCTATACATTGTGCCCAAAAAATAATGTAACCTTAATCTTCCTGATTTCACGTACATTTATCAACAGTGTCAAACGTAACAACCTCAACGGCACTACCTGTGATCCACCCTCGCGTTTTGTCGCAAAAAAATAACGCGCATAATCGTAATCGCATCGTCGCAACCGACTCCTGAGATCGCTTTCCTTGTTCCAACACTGATGTGATCTCAACCTTATGAAACAAAAGTTAGAGTATAAACTGGAGTGATAGAGGGATGTTGTTTTTCGAACATGAAAATTATGTAGCGTAAGAATCGGAATCGTTTGTTTGATAAAAGTATTATTATTCGTAATAAATTCTGTCCGTTTTGTATGGGTTTTTGACAGAGTAATTCTTAATGTTTTTATTCGTTTTTATGTTGGCGTTATGTCGCATAATTCTGTGACGTTTTAGTCGTGGGAGAATGTCGCAGGGTGACTAAATTGTGCACCTGATATAAAAAAATGAATATATATTAAGAATTGGTTTGTTTTAGAAAAATAGTATTTTTTTGATAGAGAAGAGAGAGAGAGAAATTAGAAGAAAACTTGTATTATTTAAAACATTTTCCTGTTGAACATTACGGTTGGTAGTCTTTTGAAAAGACAAATATATATTATATATTACATACAATATACGTAAGAAAATATGACGTTTTGTAGATCGTTTGTTCGTTACGCTCAGTGAAAGTCCGAAAATCAAACTACCAGTCTTTAGAAAGGGCATCAAATTAACAAACAGTACAAATATTCAGCTGCAAGCTATTACACTCAACGACGACACCAATAGACGATGTTCTTACATACAAAAATACAATTCAAAAACTCAATAATAATCAAAACGGTAAATTGAACAGACATCAGCACATACAACATAATATAAGCACACATCAAAAAAAGTTTGCGATCGCTTTGAAAAATAGTTTTGTTTTCTTGTTACGGTAAATTATATTATAATTTCTTCTTTTTTTTTTAATTCTTTATTCAAAAATATAGATTTATAATATAAAACAATAAAACAGATCAATTATATTTCCATAATTTAAAAAAAAACAGCTTATGCTATTGATCACAAACTTTTTTAAATATGTTTTTACAAGTTTACTCTCAAACGGCACCCAGTTTTATTAACAAATATAAATAGTATATTGACATCTGAACTCGTAATCCGCGATACATAAAAAGACCAATGAACTGCGTCTGCGCATATTCTTAAAAAAAACATTTATACCTATGTTATGTTACGCAAATGTAGAAAGCTATGTTAATGCGTAAGCAGATGAACGCTTAAGATCGTAGGTACGAAATTAATCGATTGATTAATTAAATTTATTTTGGCTTCATTATTTTTATTGAGCCTGAGAAAGATGACCATGATTCTCTGCTTGCTTTTTGTTGATTCAAGTTTAATGTGGTATTAGTTTTGACAATAGGATACTCGTATTTGACAGAAAAAATGTAAGACGCCCGTCACTTACATTATCAAAAAATATTTGACACGTTTTTACAACCAAATACAGTTTTAGTTTGCTTCTGAAGTCATGACCCCCCCCCCCTACTCAAGACTTTTGATGTGTTACATCTTTGTAAATGTGCATTGATTTAACAAAAGAAAAAATACGTATCCATTGTTTTTCAAAATACTATTTGACGGACTAAATACTGTCAACATGCCTATCGCGCGTTAGCATTGTTCGTTTATTATTATTTTTTTAAATTAAATTTCTTTAAAATACATTTAATAACAACAAAAATCAAGGCGTTGTTATCGGGGTTCAAGTTACTGGTTAGGGTTCCTGAGACTGGAACCCCCTCACAATATGAGCCTTATGCCTTCTGTAGTAGGCCCTTAATCGAACTGCCTATGAAGAGCCTACTCGTATATTTTGCTAATGGGTCTCTCATCTTAGAAAAAAGAAAAAATATATAAAAACTCAGATATATAAAATAATAGCAAAAATCAATCATAATGATAAAAATTCAATGATGATTTGGCATGTTCACAAATTGCAACCAATTTGTCCTTTCAAGCTAATTTTTTTTATGTTGTTTTTTCTTGCAACGAAAAATAAATGCAATTTATATTTCAAAAACGCATTACTTTGAGCATTATTTTAAAGTGTTTTATGCCATTTTTTTTTGCTATAATCCTGCTAAAGTTATAAATGATTGTTAATGTCAAAGATACTGCGCTCTTCGACATCCATATTAATGTAATTCTTTCATTACAACAAAAATAATGATTGCATACATAAAATATAAAATTATTGGCAAATCCGTGGTTTGCCCTCAAATCACTGACTTCATTATTAATGTTATTTGGCACTTTTTTTTTGCAATTGTATTCTGATGGAATTTGCTTACAGTTTATAAAATAAAAATAAAAAATTGGTTGGCAATTAATATTTCGAATTATTTCGTTACATTAATATCCTTGTTTTTTTAAATTCTAAAGTGCCTTGTTAGTTATTCATTAATTTACTTCAGTTTTAACATGGCATTGGTAAAAAATAAAAACGAAATGACGTTGATGGGAAAGGACCGATCTGATAAAATGACATAAATAGTCATTGAGCCTAAGCGTAACATAGTAATACATTAAAAATAGTACCTATACCTGTTCAAAAACTTCAAAACAAAACAGAAATATGTATGCCAGCACATAACAATGGCATGACAGTTGATAGTCATAAAAAAACGTTACCAAAACGCTATAATATCTACCTGCTTTGTTCAAACAGTGTTATGAATTTGAAATAATACTACCATGTCGCAACGACCCGTGCTACAACATTAAATATTTAAAAAAAAACAACTACCTGTAACTAAGATACGACATAAAACTATTTGACTATCGCAAAAAATATCAACAATCAAAACTAAACCTTATCTCTGTACTATAAAGATGGTGTTTCGATAAGTTAAAACTTTCAAAACTGCATTTAAGCGTGTATGGATAAAAAGGTTAGAATACCAATGCAATTGTAAATTTTGAAATATTTATGACTTTATAAAGTGATGTTTATCTCAAAGTAATAAGATTTATTTTCGTTTGGCAGTGAGATAATGTTTCTGGCTAGACACTGGCTTGATATAAACCGTTTGAGATTGTAACCCAATATAGTGCACGAGCAGTTTAAAAAACTTTGATAAAATAGCGTATTTTTTCTTAGTTTATATTTTTTCTACATAGATTATAGTGAAGATTAGAATTAAAGTTTTATCTTAAAATTAATTTCTATAAAGACCTTTGAAATTATTTACGTTTTAAAACAGTTTACTAAATTCAGATAGTTAAACTTTTCATAGTTAAACATGATATTGTCTCTCTCATTTTTAAAGGTTTGACATAAATAGAATGCGTTCATTGTTCGTGCATTTGTAGTTTTTTTAAAGAACTAATTACTAGTTTCGTAGCAGAAACTTAATTAAGATTTGAGCCTGCATTAAAAAACTGATTTATAATGTCCTCATGTCTCGACTCATTGGACAATTATATATCTACAAATAAATCTCAATTAAAAAACTTGGCTAAAACTCCCACGTAAACATTTAAAACCCGGAATTCATACAGATAAAGTATTTTTTTCAATTCAAAATTTTCAATAAAAGCTTTTAGTATAAAAAAGCTTTAAAAGCATTGCTTTACGTTGCCCTTACCCGACTGCGTTGAAAAAAAGATGATTAATGATGTTGGAAATTAAATAATTCGAGCGCAGGTACTGGGTAGTGGCAATTTTTTGGCTATTGTCCCAGCGGTACAGAACAGGGTCTAATTTCTGGTCACGTTTTTTTGTAATTATTTTACGCCCAAAACGTTTTTGGTGAAAACGAAAACTAAAATCAGTTAGATTCACTCTGTCGAATAAAAACATTATCAATTCATTTCTACTGTGACAATTTGATGTAGTTTAGTCAGCTTAAGAGAAAATCACTACCGTAGGGGGTTACTTTCCCTTTCGTAGTGATGTCACTACCAAAGGCGGTGACTTTTCTTTGAAGCTTTCCGTACCTATTGTCTTCTTAGTCATGCTGAAAATGGGTTTTATCGCATCGCAAACTAAGCATGTTGGGACATATCGAACTGTTTAAATCTTTTAATACACGGACCACAGTTAGGTGCAGTTCCAGCTTTGTAATTAAATCAAGGTATAAACAAGCACGTCAAACACATCAGTCTAGACTAGACTTATTGACCTAGTCTTAACTTTAGAGAACCTAACTAGCTGCTTTATTAAGCACAACAAATTGAGCTAAAAATCACAGGTACAGACACCAGCTACATCAAGCTACCCCAATCTGACAATTATTTTCAACAGACTTTGCACTGTGTCGCAATTAAAGAAGGTTCATTTTCGTTTCGGAAAATTTGACAGATTGAGGTAAGTTGATGTGCTGGTGTCTGCATTTCGACCATTTTAATCAATTCCTAATCAATTATCTGTTCATGATTTTGGTAAACTAGTCAGGTTAATCAGGGTACAGGTTAATCGGTCAATAATTGCATTTTTAATGAACAATTCGTGAATAAACGAAATAAATTTCGGCACATTACGATACCGCAATGCGAAAGGACCAATAATCAAGATGGATAACATTCTGCAATCAAAAATATTATTTTTCGTATAAAAACCGGGCTGCAATATGTGTTGATGATCGGCAATCAACTTTAATTATAATAATTGACTATTGAATACAACATTGCGATATTGCGAACAAATACGGGTGAAAAAAAACTAGTATTTACGTCCAAATCACAATACAATAAAGAAAAAAAGGAATGCGGCTTATTTGATTTGAATATACGTGATCCGTATGTATAAAAAAACGTAGATGTTAAAGCAATTGAAAATGCGGATCTATAAGGATCCGCAGATCGCAGATTCTAGTTTAAATCACTGGCAATAATTACACGCAGAAAAAAACAAATCGATAAAATTGGGATTGCTGATATGGCTCGTTGTAAAAACATTAAATGAGTCCTTCCTCCCAGGGCAGAGCGGAAGGGACTGTCAGACTCGTACTGACTAAAATCCACGGTGTCCTTCAATAGCCCTTTAGGTTCCGGGGTCACGGTAATTCTTAAGTCCCGGGACCTGCTGATATGGCTAGCGTATGTACTTATTGGTAATGAGACATACATAAAAACCGAGCGAGCCTTCGAGTAGTCCAACCGACTTTGTAAAATTTTCATACTGGGATAGACGGGACCCTTGAGACGGTTGTAGGTTAGGATATAAAGGGTAGCGAAGCCGCGTGCAATAGCCAGTATACACCGTGACTTTCTAGTCGTCTTACAACGGCAGCCCATTTCATCTATCCATTGACTAGTAAACGTTCATAATAAAAAAATAGGTATTTATGAGATTTTAATAATTGAAAAATAAAAATATTATTCATTATTATGAAACAAGGCGTAGTTAGAAACACCCTTGTCTCATAGAAAATGGCTATGGGATGATCTACTCAACTCATGGTCTAGCAAGGCATACTCTACAGTTTGATACGTAAACATTTTTAACAGGATGTATCATATTTCTGATGGACCTACTTAATAATGATTAAAAATATTATTAATGATAAAAAAATAATAATCGCGCCTAGAGGTTTTTTATGTGGGATACATTGAGTGGACCACTTTTGTAAGACGACTAAAAAGTCACGGTGTATAAATTACACTGAAAATATAACTCCTGGAGTGGTTAAACTATCAAATGAGTTCTCCCGCCCTGGATGGAGTGGAAGGGAATGTCAGACTCTGACTAGAAATCCACCTTGTTCATTCAGTTTCCCTTTGGGTTCCAGGACTGTGGTAGCCTGCTTAGGCAGTCCCGCGACTACGGCAGGCGTTTAACCCCATGGGGGTTCCATCAGTTTGCTGACAGCTCCATAAGGCGTGAGTAGAAGACTACGCGCCGTCGACCTATACCTGGTCCTTGTTCATACGGAAAGCTACCCATTACTTGCCGCTCGCAAGTTACTCGTGCCCAAACAGCAAAATTAATTCGGACTTCTGAAACTCCCTATAAAACACCAAGTATAGAAATGTATTCCAAAACATTTAAATAAAAAGTGGTTCCAATAAGCTTTCGGGGTATAAAGCTGAACAATTACAGCGGGCGAGGATTGTAAAATTTTACAATCTGTGCGAAGGATGGCCGACTGTCGTTATTGTGATTAGCAACTCCCAATTCTAACGGCAGATAGACAATATGGGCTTGTTTTATGTAAATTCTGTATAAAATGCTTTTTTGTTTCGTTTTTACTAATAGCAATAAACCTGTATGTACATGTATTTTTCCGACTACAAAGCCGGTTTAATCTTTTTTTAGGCCTATAAGTTCAGGCATGCGGGTGGCGAATAATGGGCGACTCGGTGTCCGACCATGGACCATGCCCGGGTCGAGGACGCGTTGTGTTCCACGCGCGCCTCAAAGAGTGTTAGCACAATGACGCCCCCCCCCCAAAGGGCCAAAGCTTGCCACTAACAATCAATTACCATTTAAAATTTAATTACCAATTATCAATTACCATGACCCCGGAACGTAAAGGGCTATTGAAGGATACCGCGGATTTTAGTCAGTATTAGTCTGACAGTCCTTCCTGCCCTGCCCTGGGTGGGAGGACTCATTTGCTGATTTTACCACACTAAAAAAAGGCCTATAAGTTGGCCACATGTCCTTTAAATGTAGATACGAAAACAGACCAGGAGTTAAGATTCAGGTGTACTAATATGTAAGCACGAAACCTGTAGTTTCGGACGAAGATACTGGAGTTTTCTACTCCATATTAATTAAGGACATAAGTTTAGTTGGGAGCACGACCTAAAATGTCACCTACTACAATTGAACAGTTATCTATACTCCTGATGTGCTGCAAAACTCATGAATCGGAAAATAATAGGGATCAAGGTTCATTCAAAAGTTTTGAGTTACTTTCGGACGGGCCCGTATCTTCATTGATGTAGAAAGTAGACCCCCAGTTTGGGAGTGACAGAGCCAGCAGTAGACTGGTAATTTCCATGTTTTGAGGTAACCTTACTACATTACATTTTTAACCATTAGCTACACTTTTTTGTAGCAATTGATAGTAAAAATAATTATTTTTAACGTGACTTAAATTATAATTTAAGTCACGTCGTATACTACCTACCTACCCGCATAAAATTATTGCAATTAAAAACATATCCAACTAATTGCCAATATTTTACAATCATAACCTTGCATCACTAAACAATTACAGCAAAAATTATCAGAGGGTCTAAAAATGCCACTTTAAGCAGTATTCTTAATGATTCACTTCGTGACTTTGTTGGCTATTCTTCTTTTTGATTGACGAAGTAAATCATTAGGAATATTGCTAAGTGGCCGTTTTAGACCAGCAGATTCATCTAACCGCACCTAAAATACTTGAACGCATGCCTTTTAACCTGTATCATTAAAAACATGGGTAATGTGGAACAAAAACTATGTTTATGACATAACTACCATGATTAAGTTCAAGATTATCCGGGGTACAATTATATCTAGATTTTTTGCAACAATTATCTTCAGTTTTGTAAAGGTTACATTATTTTAGTATCGAGGAAACATTATTGAAGATACAGACACGTCATTGTTTTGATTACTGAATTATTAGCAATTGTTATTGACATTGATGAAGGAAAAAGTAGGAGAAACCCTGGATTTGCAATTTTTCTAGCTAATGCCAACGACGTCGCCCGCATGGAGTTCATTAATTTCATCAAGGGATTAAAAGGGATAATACATCCTTTCTGTTAATCCAGACTATAATCTACTTCTGCGCCAAATTTCATCAAAATCTGTTCAACGGTTCCGACGTGATGGAGTAACAAACATCCATTCATCCATCTATAACTATACATCCAAACTTTCGAATCATCATGTTACTAAGGATAAGGATTAGTATAAACGTGATTAAGCACGCTCAACTTCTCTGCTTATAAAAATGCTTTTTTCTTGAAGATAAATATCAGAAATGTGAAAAAAACATCAACCAATTTTGTATGAACTTAATTATTTACAGCTATCAGCCAAGTTAATGCAGCAACAGAAAGTAAGGTTTACATCGGATGAGAAGGATCGAAGGACCTAAATCTTCCACAATATCGAAGGACCAAACAATAAAACTTTCTACAAAGTTCCCTCTATAATTGATTCTATCATAACTTGTTCCCTAGAACTAATAAAAACGGTAACAATTCGTCCATGACACTTCACATTGCACCCCGGTGGTTGAGCCGGGTCGCCGAGAGCATGTAACGCGACCCGACATATGGCACGCTCCTCACTTCCGACAATTTTAACAAAAAATGGATGCTTAAGACTGACGCAAAAAATTAAGAAGCTGCGTATGGCATATTCTTTGTAATGAAGGGACCCGTATAGATTCGTTTAAACTAACACTAGCTGTTCCCCGCCGAGGAGGGAAGAAACACCTGGGTGTCACCACTGCGAGGAGCGTCCGGAGGACATGAAAAAAAAAATTGTTGGATACCTACCCCATTTATCGAGGAATGCTATAAGCTATATAATATCACGCTACGATCAATAGGAGCCAAGCAGCGGGTAAAACCGCGGGTAGCAGCTAGTTTACGGGAACAGTGTATAAGTATAAGTATACGTATACGTAGCGCAAGCGCCAACAGGACACCATTTGTTAATGGCCGCTTGCAAATGACATCCTGATGGCGCTTGCGCTACGTTAGT
Organism: Agrotis puta; assembly: GCA_943136025.2. Taxonomy (NCBI): domain Eukaryota; kingdom Metazoa; phylum Arthropoda; class Insecta; order Lepidoptera; family Noctuidae; genus Agrotis; species Agrotis puta. Next base: position 1,260,347 of record OW964170.2, read on the forward strand.
GTTACGTTAAGTATGCCTAAAGAGTGTATGTCCCCATTTTACCTCATGTCCTCGTCTTATACACTGTTCCCCTACAAATAATTTAACCGTATAGTTCGGTACCGGGTCCTAAAGGACCCGAACACATAGACCTACGCCGGCTCAGTAGCGGGTCCTAAAGGGGTTAAAAAATAATAATATTCTGTGCGTTAAATCCTATGAGTGCGCATTAATTAAGAATGTTAAATAAAAATTTGTTCACGCCATTAAAACTTCTACATTTAGCGCGCATTTTCTTAATTTACCATAACAAAATCCAAAAGTCTAAATACGATCGTCGCCATTTTGATGGCAGTGCTGGGTTGGGCTAAAAATCATAAAAAATGTGGTTTCGGGACATCTAAGGGATCATTATAGGAGGGATGAATAACTCGTCATTTAGTATTGTAACGAATTCATACATAATTCAACATAAATTAGCAGTGGTAATGAAGAATTTGATATCTGAAGTCGAAGTTTCGCGCCACTCGTGTTTGTTTACATTTTTATTTTTTACTTGGATCACACACATGCGTTTATACTCAATAACAATTACGATAAATATCATGTCAAATATTATAAATAACGTAAAAAAGCCCAGATCTTAGCGTAATTCTCTAATACAGAGCCAATAACACGTATTTTTCATTACCACTACTCAATTTGTATTCGTAATCGACAACCATGCTTATTTTTTTTAATCGTAATGATGTGTGAAAGCGAGTATTCTAATCGATTCCATAATTGAATTTTTCGTCAACTCGAGTGAAAAAAATAAGGAACTGAAGAAAACGATTAATAAAAATTAAAATAAATTTGTTTTAAGCTTAGAATACAATTACTAATTGTTATAATATTTTTTTAAAACTTTTATAATAATTTTACGTACATTGTAATTCCCAAAAAACAATAATAGACAAAAGAACAATGTCAGAAATAAGTCTTTGAATGCGCGCCAATTATTAATTCAAAAAATTGGATTTGGAATGCGCTCGCTGTGGTACTCGCTATTCAAAATAATAAAATTTTAATTTATTAGCTAATTTTTAATGTACATTTTGTTTTGTACAATAATATAATATAAGGTTGAATGAGTATGGAATGCCTTGGATCTTGATACAAACTCATTTCTAATAAGCCATTAGAAATGAGTTTGTTTCCCACCAAATAAAAGATAGATAAGTAAATTATTATATTCTCAAAATTGTTTCGTAACATTGGTTTGGCCATGTTAAGTATAGACGCACAGCACATCAACCTACCTCAATCTGTAAAATTTCTTCAATCGATTTTCAACCTTATCACAATAGTGGAAGGTTAATGTTCGATTGGTAAATTTTGACAGATTTGGGTAGGTTGATCTGCTGCCGTGCGTACAGATATTTAATCGTCAGTATTGACACCAGTATAATAATATTTTTATATAGGTATTTGTTAAGGATACTTTAGATGTGATGCAGTTCGCGACTTAACTTCAGTAAAACACGCTGTTATAAGTTAAAAAACCTTTAAATGATTCTCTGCCTGGGTGGAGCGGAAGGAGATGTCAGACTATTACTTACTAAAACCACCCTGTTCCTTCATATGCCTTTTGCGTTCTAGGACTGCAGTACCCTTTTAATGGTTTTAATACAATTCCGTGAGCCCGGCACGCGTTTGGCACTATTTTGGCCTCGTCAGTTCGCTGATAGTTCCTTAAAGCCCGCTTGGAACACGACGCGCATTCGTCTCGGGCCTAGTCCTTGATCAGACGGTGAGTTACCCTATACTCGCCGTTCGCAAGCCCGCACCTACAATCGCAAAAATTAAATCTGCGTCTTTAGATTTTTGCTGGTCAGGAATAGAGCTGGTAAATGAAAAAAAAAGAACGTGCTATATTTTTACACTATTTGATAGTGTCGCTGTTAAGGATCAAATTCGTAAACGTAATGATATACGACAAACTACAGTAAAGTGATATGAATTTGGTAAAATATGAACTAATATTAGGTATACAAATAATAATTTAGTCATCGTACGCAGATCAAAATCAAAATTCGCGCCAATTCACTTACAAGTTCGAATTTCAAAAATTTCGTTAGGTATTGTATTTGTACTGCGAAGTGATTACTCGTAAAAAAAATTGAAATGAGAACACGATGTTGTGAACATGTAGTGAGCAACGGCCATTGACTAAAGTTTGAATCGATTTATTAAAGAAAACCTTTTACTTTATGTTTGTCGCATGTAATTACTTCACAGAACATTAATGGTTTGATCACTGGAAATTGATATTTCAAAAATTGTATGCAATGTAATTTACATTTTTTTTATCAAAATCGGCCACGAGACTTCTTTCAGTATTTTTCGCTATTCCTCATAGTTTCGAATTTAGCCATCCACGGCGAGTTGGAAATTTAAATTGTTTATTACTGCAAGAAATCATTTGGAAGTACTCCCATATCTCTCCCTCCAGCATTTGATCCAAACCCGGTGTTTGTCTTTTCACGTTCTTTAGATTCGTTTTATAAAGTAAAATAATCAGATAAATTGAAATTTAATAACGAAGACACAATATGGGTAAAACTATATGGTTGAATTTAAATTTAAAAGACACACACGTTTGGCCTCCATTGAAACACCAATATTTATTTCTATCTCAATCATGAAATTAAAAAATTAAATTATTTATTGCGTACCTAAGAAAAAAAATCAAGTCGACGCTTACCCAACGAAACAATATTTTCAAAACGAAATAATACTTGAAATATTATACCAAAGAGTCTACAGATTCCGTTTCATAGATTTATTGCATGGAGTAAACCTTCTCTAGTCAAAAAAGCAGATAAATCGGTCCATGTCTTTGTACTACTTTTTTTCCATGTTCGATTATATTGCGAGTATCGATTAGGCTGAATGAAACTTTTCAATCGTTATATGAACATTGGGATTGCGGTCAGCACTAAGAAGTGTCATGTTGCAACATAGTTTTTGGTAATTTTTATCAAGTCTTTGATCGTTATTATTTGTGAAATTATGTATGAACACTGGCAAATCTAATAATGCATGTAGTATGTTACTTCATTTATGTCACTGTTTAACCATTTTTTATCACGTGAGAAGCTTGTTTATGTACATAGTTTCAGCACATCTAAATTACATAGTTTTTGGAACGACATAGCATTTTGTATGTTACATACATTTTACAGTGGAATGACGCAGTTTTAGTGACCTCAACACGTTCTTGGAGATATTGCTCACAAACTTATCGTATGAAATAACTGTAGTAACATATTTTTGATAAAAAAATCGAATGCTGAAAATTGACAAAAATCTTCAATATTATCTCAATTTCGAATCACCCGGTCGATTCAGCTGATGTGTCATGTGTCAAAATGTTGTCGTGCAGAGTGGTTAAGCGATAACGTGAGGTATTTTTGTTTTGTTTGAAGGCCATAGGATCAAAATTGCACGTCATAGCCAATAAATTACATTTCCATATGATTTGCCAAATTTCTTCATTTTAATTTTAGTCAGTGCGATTTTTTATTGTCAGTAGTTAAGACAGGTTCAGTAATCTATTGTAGATAAATTAAAGGTTATTTACATGAATTGTGTTATTGCCATTATTCATATGGACGTTAGTGCAAATCAATCTGTGGTTTCGTAAGAGATGTTTTATGATGAAGTTGAATTTTATGGTATGTTTTAAGTTCTCTTGACTTAAGTGAAACGACATAAAACAAATTTTGCAGGAGTTTTCTTTAATATTTTTACTGTTTTTCAATTGAAAAACACGTGGTAATTATAAACGTTTAAAAACAAAACAATAAGGCGTGTTTTCTTTGCCGTTTTCTTAGCCCTTTATCTACGGATCTCCAAAACGTTACACTACGTAAGGACGAACATACAAACTGCATGTGCAGAACATTTGTGCACATGCGCGGCGCAATGTCGTCCATCTGTCAGTCACAAAAAATATTTCCTACCTACCTACTTCGTTATTTTAAAGATTCCAACTACGTCACTTGGTCACTGGTCAGGCAGATATTAATTAGTGTAATTAAAGAGGCGGGCATTGATTGGTGAGTTAGGAGCTATCTTACAAGGTTGGTCTATTAGTTTTTAGTAGGTTCTAAACAAACATTTGCAAAACTACGGACTTTCGTGGTATGGCATTTGACTAAGGCAAGGTTGGCGCAGTGGTTGAGCGATCAACTGCTGTGCGTGTCGCGGGTTCGATCTCCGTACGGAACAAAAATTTGTATGATCTACAAGTAGTTGTATAGGGTGTTTGTGTATGTGAGTTTATATTTGTAAACGCACGATACAGGAGACATTTCTAGTGTAACGGTAATTCGTAAGTCCCGCGACCCCCGCAGGCTTTAGCCCTCTAGACGGGGCTCCCGTAATTTTGCTGACACTCTTTGAGGCGCGCGTGGAACACAACGCGCCGTCAACCCGGGCATGGTCCATCGTCGGACAGCGAGTCGCCTAATACTCGCCGCCCGCATGTATTTATGGTACAGCTTGGGGGATTTCTTTAAACATCAATGCACTGAGAAAAGCCAAGCTGACTGATTTTGTTTTGGTCCAAAAAGAACTATCCCTAAGACATTAATGAAATGGTCGCAGGACTGCGGGACAGTATTCGTTACTGTGACCCCGAAACTTAGCTATTGAAGGACGCCGTGTATTTCAGTCAGTACAAGTCTGACAGTCCCTTCTGCTCTGCCCTGAGTGGGAGGACTCTTTTGATGATTTTGCCACTCTAAAAAAATAAAGAACATCAATGGAATAATGAGACATACATAATATTGGCTATATTGAATGATAACATGATATATCTTAATGACTTCCGACATAATTCACATTAGATCTATTGTTGTTACCTATCATCGCCATAAATTAACTTTCCTAAGAGCCAATTTCCTTTTACGAACCTCAAATCATCATAGACAAATCTTTCGCCCACCGCCACCATAATTATAATACCATTATTTATGGCAAATGATCCTAATGAAAACTACTTCATAAAACCATTAATCATATTTATTAAAAACAGCGATTTAAGTTAAAAATCATCTAAAATTATCATAACCCGAAAATTACATTAACTATGTCACAGAATCTACTAGTAATTTTAATTTATAAGTATAAATAAATATGTAGTAATTTATATTAAATGAGATTCGTTCCACTAATTTAAAAAAGAAATTGGCAAATATTACATTATGACCACGCATGGCCGGCCCCTTGACCGAATCAACTGAATCATAGGGAAAATTACAGTTATACAGCGTTTAAAAGAAATAGAAGAATTTAAATGATATAATTAATCTGTGTTGCTTAATTAAAATCATTTAATCTGCAATCGGAATATATTATGGCAACACGGTGCCAATAAACCACAGTAATGTGTGAAAACATACGGGTGACTGTTGCGAGCGTGGCCGTTATTACAAATAATATTTATTATGACAGCCAGAGAAATCAAGAGAAATTTTTGTCTAATAACATTAATTAATGACACTGTTATTATGTATAAATATCCAAAATAACTGAAAGCCAAATTATATTTCATCATAAGACCCACAACAAAGGATAGATGTCTAAGAAGGGAAAAAAGACAAAGGTATATGTTTCATAAGTAAATAAATTAAAAGTAATCATTAAGTCTTTATGTTTTAGCCCCACAAAAAAATATTGTAGGTACTAAGTACTCAAGGAAGAAAATACAAATGGAAACTTCCACTTCATATCATTTCAATACAAAAACTCTCAAAAGAAACTCAACCGTAACGGAAGATCGAAACACGTTTCGAATTCAATTTGCCCTAACATTTTTATTTACCTTTTATGGCGTCAGGAAATACCTTTTTACCCTGCAAGCGACACAGCCAGTCACTTTAACTGCGATACGATTGGTGACAGGGACTTCTTTCTCATTTTAGTCAGGATTCTTGATTATGACGAGAAATCAATTGCGATATAAGTCATTTAATAGACTACTGAATGAAGTGAATGATAAATCTAAAACCTAGTTACACAGTAAAGTTGTCGTGAGTTAATTTGACCTCAGAATGACTCATTTTTGTGATAAATGACTTAAATCTAATTTCCACCAAAGCGAAAACCAACATGAATGAAAGGAGACATGAAATATTTTACCTGTCAGTGCTATGTAGTTTTCGTTTCTCCCATTTGGTCTTGGTGGAAATCGGGCCTTAGAAGTGTTATTTTCACTATATTAACATGTTCCTCATTCGCAAAAGTTGATTAAGTTTTTAAAATAAAAGCTCTATCGCGTGTGCGTTCATTATAATCCCCCGTATGATTTCATTGCGACATGTCGTCCCGCCAGTACGTCCCCGTAACAGCCAAATATTTCCGCCATGTTCTACGAATCAGCATATAAATGAAAAAAAAAAACGTACATAATATCATCAAATTCGAAAGTACCATATTGAACCGGAATGGTTACCATACCTACTGATTTACGCAATTAGTAAGAATTTTAAATTTATTAATAGATGATTCGGTCTTTATTAGTTTTGCCGGAGGCGGTGTTTTACGGGTTAAGCGAAATGTACGGCCCCTTCGTACATGATTTAATGATATTGGTTATCTTATTACGAGAAAGTTAGAAGGGTTAGTTTTTCTGGTTAGTGACGAATCTAAGGACGAGATTTTATTTATTAAGATACGAATTATTTTTAACTAGCTGTACCCTGCCCCGCTTCGCTGTGGCACAAAAAAATAGTTTTTTAAAAAAAATAGATAAAAACCATCCTTGATGCGGATTATATATCATGCTAAAATTTCAGCTCAATCGGTGCAGTACTTTTTGAGTTTTTAAAGCATACACAAACCAACATAACATTTTTATATATATAGATTTGTGTGATTTTGTCACTTAATGGTCTCATTGCCATTAGAATAAATGGTTTGATTGACGAACAAAAATCAAACTGGCATTCGAATAAATGGTTTGATTGACGAACAAAAATCAAATGAAAATGCGATTTTCATTAAAAGATAAAATTAAAAATTTCACAGGGCCCGTACGATTTGGAGAAGTACAGGAATGCCCGGAAACCCAAAAACAGGTTGAGGTTCAAAACTTAACCACTAAACGCCATAAAAGAAATAGGTAATTAAACAGGTAACTGAATCAAGCCAGAAATAACTATTAGTTATTTATAGTTAAAATTAGTAGCAAAACACGTGATAAAAATGTTAAATGCCTAACAAAACAGTTATTTAAAGGACCGTATACTTGTTAATTAGCGCTAATTAAATAGAAAGGCAGTTTTTTCATTAATTACTGTGATGTATTGCTCCCATTTCTATATTTTATAGCATAAAACACCGACCCGATCGAATGTAGAGTGAACCTGTTGAATATTCAAGAAATCAAGTGACAGTTAGGTAACAACACTACATACTTGATACCAACTTTACTTTACCGATCACAAACTTAATGTTACTCGAAATTCAACTCTAACACGATCACTACAAAGTTGCTAGGATAAATGAGGAGGTGTTAATGTAAATGAGTGTGCCGATCATCGCTGTCAGATCACCATACTGAAAAATGCCTTGATATGGACATCGGCAACTATTGAAGTGTTAAAAACAATAAATCACCGACAACCGGGTGATTAATTTATAGATCAACCAATTTATTTCTATCATTTATGAACTCACTCTTAACATGTAAACAATAAGGTTGAAAAATGCTCAATAAAAAAGTGACATAAAGGTCAGAGTACACTGGTTTCAATAATTTACGACTTAGTTTATGTTCGTGTTATGGAGGCCCGTACAAGATTTGAAATAGGAAAGTTTAGTGAAAGGTCGCCGAGATATATTGTCTTGAATTTGAACACACCATTTATTTATTTGTTTTTAATCAAGTCACTGCGGTTTTTTTAATGTGAAAATAAATATATTTTTACTTGCGCACTTTGTTCACTTTTCAGTCCCAAACTGTAAAATAAGTTTTACAATCAATTCACCTTGACAAACGACTTGTATAGCAACTCTACTACCACTGATTTCGCACAGGTACAATATGATGTAGATGTGTGATACATTTTAAACCTTCCTCTTGAATCACTCTGTCTAATAATGAAAACTGCATCAATCAGTTGGTTGTTTGAAAAATTTAAGCGTACAGAGGAGAGAGCGACTTTGTTTTATACTATGGAAAGATGTACTTATAATTATATTATTTACGAAAGCCGCACAAAGGGAAGAGTGGAAGGTTATGGAGGAGATAATATAGATTAATAAAAAAATAAATCATTTTATGTTTGTGTGGTAAAATCATCAAATGAGTCAAGAGCTTTGGGAGGAGCGAAAGAGACTGTCTAACGTAAAAAAAATATACCCAGGGTGGGTATACCTTCAGTCGTCTTCTGCATTTCAGGATCACGGTAACGTTTACAAACGGTTCCACAACCACATTTTTCAAAATATGATGGAAATCGGTATTAATAGCTGAAGCTTCATATGCAAAAAATCTCTAAATAATCCGAATCTCTACTTCCTCCACGCCATCATCTTTTCACAAGAGAACGTACTTACTATGACAGCCAAAAAATGTTCCCTACTCAAATCTCATTACAGCCCAATAAATTAAAGCAAGCCTCAAGCAATGCACAACAAATGTAAAGTCGACGAAGATATTAATTGTAATCGAAACCGGTTCGATCCGATTCGGTCCGGTCGCAACCGCTTATATCCGGATACCAGTCGTAAATATCCGAGGTGTCCAGTGAATTTAATGCAGTGACGCAATTATAAGGTAAGACACGGAAAAGTAATATCGATGTAACGGTTTTTTTTAGAGAAAATTATTGCTATGTGTGATTGATTTATGAATTTAAGTCATGCGATTCTCCTATAAAGTTTTAAAAGAAATCCCACCAAAAACATTAAAATAATGTAAAAAAATGCCAAGTCTCTCGATGCAGTCTTTCCATCGTAAAAAGTTTTGAGATCTCATAGAAGCCAAGTCCTATTCAAATTATTTTGTAGTTATAAATCAACATTTAGTAATTGTATCAATAGTTTTCTTTATATTATAATTATAGTGACTTGGCAATGAGCACAAGAAGAAACAAAACGGCATATTTGGAGTTGAAAGTCACACACCGCATGCGTAAACATTAATATCACAAAATTAATTTTCTTTTGGTTTATCCGTGTCGTCCCAACCGAATTTCGGCAACGGCAGTCAGTCTCATCCAAGACTAGTAAACTGCGCAGGACATAAATTATAATGCACAATTGCACAAGTGTGTATGCAAACACTAGTGTTAGTGTACTCTCGGTTCATTTACTTTCATAAAGCGATGCCCCGTAAGGTACTTATTTTTTATTATTGCATTGGAGCATGTAGTCGGTAGTGATCTGATCACAGGTCTCGTCAGTAACATTTGCACATAATTCCAGGCAGCAAGCAGCTTTTAATTGGTGCTCATTGCCAAGTCACTATAATTATAATATAAAGAAAACTATTGATACAATTACTAAATGTTGATTTATAACTACAAAATAATTTGAATAGGACTTGGCTTCTATGAGATCTCAAAACTTTTTACGATGGAAAGACTGCATCGAGAGACTTGGCATTTTTTTACATTATTTTAATGTTTTTGGTGGGATCTCATTTATTTTTTGTAAGTGTATTTCTTTCTTTTTTTTTAGGTGACCTCATCATTTCTTGGACTTCAGCTACTGCTTTGCTTAGAACCCATTCTCTATCTCTTTTGTTTCTTTTCAACGAGCTAAATAAACATAAATCTACTAACTTACAAAATAAATATAACTAAACTAAATAACACGTAAACAACTAGATATTGTAACTACCTATGTCTATGTTATATTAATAAACTATTCGCCTAAATAACTGTTTCAGTAACAATAATAAATCTACTATCTAATCCGGCTAACTTAAGTTCTCCGAATATAGCTACAATATTTTTTTAGTTTCGAAATGGTTTTTCATAGGTAGGTGGCGCTATCAAATGAAAATTATCGAATTATTTTAAAGTACTACTTATACTGCGCTCGGTAACGAAACCATAGCGCGATTCAGACAGGTACAACGCCATCTATCGAGCGCGCATACAATCGAAATTTATCGCAATACAATGGAGTTTTAGCTTTATTAATTTAATGAATTATGAACTTTATGTATCAATTAATTATAGTCTATGTATTACATTTTTATTATTCTTTTCTATTCCATGTATTTATTCATCCAATTGAATACTTAAACAACGAACAAAGTTAACAATGCAGTCAAAATCCATACATAATGTTCTTGCCAAACCGCAAATATAAAATTGTTTTCTATGGTATATTATTTTTTAATGTTTTTATAATTTTTCCTTTATATGTGGCTAATGACCTATCTTGGTGCAAAATTTGAAGTTTCTAAGTCTGCTAGAAGTACCTTAGATTTTTGATGATCGGTCAGTGAGTCAGTGAGTCAGTGAGTGAGTGACAAAATGGTGTAACTTTGATCGACCGTAACTCCTAAACTATTAATTCAATTGGCATGTAATTTCGAACTTAAGCTTGTTCTAATGCCTACTATTATTCACCGAAAACCTAAACTCCTAGCTTTGTCCACGTCGAAGATATAGGGGGGGCGAAACAGCCGCGAATCGCATCGAGAAAAGATGGTACGGCCGTGCCCGTTTTGCTCGAGACTTGGCTGGGGCACTGCCGTGCCCCCAGATTTCAGTAGCAGTGAAACTGAATTTTTAGCCAATATCGCCGATGCTGAAATGACTGAAAAAAAATTGTGGTAACTTAATATATGGTAACAAATTAACCTCATAACTAACAAACATTATTCCAGGTGACTAAATTAGTTTCGCGGTTTGGGTTTCAATATTTATTATGCTTTTTCTATAATTTATAGTCTTTATCTATTTTTTTATATTACAGAGGCACCAAAAGAGAATTAAACACAACAGACTTTTTGCTTTACTTTAGCAAATAGCGGTAAATAGCCACATATGACCTCGTCATTTCTACATTTCAATTTACTTAAAAACCACTAAACTATCATAAAATATTCCACTCATACTGATGTCCATTTAGAAGCACGTATTAGTAATATCTTCATACATTAGTATTCAGATAATCGTCCTACCCACGCGCGCTCCAATTGTCTCACAATATATGTTTTGTTACACAATGATGACTGATGACGTCATATAGAGGCATTATTTAAGAGGAAACAGTAAGGTCGAGAGAATTGAAAAATAGGTATTTACAAACTCTATTGACGTCGCACAGTGCCCCAATAACGGAGAGGGAGTGAGAGTGAGATAGTGCAAAATATCTATTAAAATTGCTTCCTGCCCTTATCCCATTTTACTTGGGGTCGGCGCAACACGTTTTTTTCTTCCATTCTCCTCTATTAAACGTCACAGTATCATTTACTCCTTTTTCTTCCATATCATTCCTTAGACAATCCATCCATCTTTTCTTTGGCCTTCCTCTTCCTCTCCATCCATCAACATTCATACTTATCACTCTCTTAGTCACATGAGTGTCATCCCTCCTCATCACATGTCCATACCAAGACAGACGATTCCCTTTCATTTTTTCTGTAACAGGCGCCACTTTCATACTTCCCCTTATAAACTCATTCCTTACTTTATCCCTTCTTGTCACTCCACACATCCATCTTAACATTCTCATCTCCGCTACGTGCAATCGTTTCTCATCCATCTTTTTCACAGCCCAGCATTCCGATCCATACAAAACAACAGGTCTAATCACGGATTTGTATATTGTCCCCTTTAACTTGAGGGGCATCCGTGGGTCGCAAGTTATTCCGGTGACCTGTCGCCATTTCATCCATCCCGAGTTAATCCGTTGTGTTATGTCCCGGTCTACATCGCCATCTCCTTGGACAAGCGACCCGAGGTACCGAAAGTCGGAACAGACTGGTATGGGCGTTCCGGCAAGTGTAATGGGCACAGGACTGGAGAGACCGCCAAAATCGCAAAACAAATATTCTGTTTTGGTTCTGCTCAATTTCAGGCCAACGTTCTCCAGTCTTTGCCACCACGCCTCCAATCTGCTCTGGACCTCTAGGCCGCTCTCGGCAATAAGCACAATGTCATCAGCAAACAGCATACACCAGGGGGCCTCTTCCTGAATGTCCGACGTCAGAGCATCCATTATCATCAGGAAGAGGTACGGGCTGAGAGCCGACCCTTGGTGCAAGCCAACCGCCACATTGAAGCTGCCGCTAGTGCCCGCTGTAGACCGGACTTGGGTACTGCATCGACTGTACATAGCACGGATCAACTGCACATACTTCCCAGGCACACTTTTCTCCTTAAGGGCCCACCACAGAACCTCACGGGGCACCCGGTCGTATGCCTTTTCGAGGTCGACGAACACCATGTGCAAGTTTTTATGCGCACCTCTGTATTTCTCGCATAGTTGGCGGATAGCGAAAATGGCATCCGTCGTACCCCGACCAGGCATAAAACCGAATTGGTTCTGTGAAATTTCGCTCTCCTCTCTCAGTCGCCTTTCAATAACTTTCTCCCAAACCTTCATACTGTGTGACATTAGCTTTATTCCTCTATAATTATTGCATTCCAGCACATCACCTTTGTTTTTAAAAATGGGCACTAGAGAACTATTGCACCATTCGTCATGTATGGCTTCTTCCAGCAACAGTTTATTGAAGAATAAAGCTAACCACGTCCACCCATCCATCCGCAATATTTTCCACACTTCAACAGGTATTCCGTCCGGCCCTAATGCCTTACCATTCTTCATTCCACTCACTGCATTCCTCACTTCATCCACACTTATTTTTCTTACTAATCCCTTATTTACTGGTTTATTTTCAAGCACACCACTCCAGTCATTCTCCTCATTCATCAGTCTTTCAAAGTAACCCTTCCACCTATTCACAATTTTCTCGTCTTCCGACAGAATCATTCCCGCATCGTCTTTTACGCACTTTACTTGACAAACATCCTTCGCCTTTCTCTCCCTAGCTCTAGCAAGCCTGTAAAGTTGTTTTTGGCCTGCTGCAGTATCCAAAGTGTCATATAGCTTTTTTTGGGCATTTGCTTTTGCTATAGCCACAGCTCTTTTGGCTTTTTTCTTAAGAGCATCATACTCACTCTTTCTTTCAGCTTTCAAACTAGCACGCTCATTACTAATACTCTGCCATTCCTTAAATTTCTTCTTTTTTTCCCTCAAAACATTCTGTATCTCTGTCGACCACCACCATGTATCCCTGTCTATCGTACCCCTTCCTTTCGTCTCTCCCAAAATATCTTTTGCTGCGCTCCTAATACACCGAGCCATCTCATTCCAACATTCATTTACGCTTTTCTCGTTCATATCACCCATCTCAATCATTTTATTTACCACTCGCTCTCTTAATTCTCCAGCACAATCATTCTTCTCTAGCATATGCCATTTTATTTTAGGAGGGGGACGCTCTTTTTGTTTTAAAAGTCTTAATTGGAACACTACATCCATAACCAGGAGACGATGTTGTGAGACCAAATCTTCTCCCGGTAGCACTTTGCAGTCCTTGACGAGCTTTATGTTGTTGCGTCTAACAAGGAAGTAATCTATTTGTGTATTATGTGCCCCACTCTTATATGTTACTAGGTGTCCATCGGCTTTTTGGAACCAGGTGTTGGCCACTGCTAGATCAAATGCAGTGGCTGATTGCAACATAGTTTCCCCCTCATAGTTTAAATTCCCAAAACCCCATCCCCCGTGTACTCTTTCATAACTTCCTTTCATTCTTCTCACATGCCCATTAAAATCACCTCCAATAATTAATTCCTCATGCACCGGGATGTTCATTAAAACTGTATCAAAATCCTCCCAAAACTTCTCTTTGACTCTTTCCTCACATCCTACCTGGGGAGCATACACACTTATCACATTCAGTACAACATTCCCTAACATAACTTTCACAACTATCAATCTATCATTAATTCTTTTTACCTCCATCACACTTTCTTTCAAATTACTATCTAACACTATTCCCACGCCATTCCTTTTTCCATCACTTCCACAGTAGAAGAACTTGTATCCCTCCCCAATTTCTCTCGCTTTTGTACCCTTCCATTTAGTTTCTTGCAAGCACGCCACATTTATTCTTCTTCTTTTCAATACATCTGCTAACTCTCTGGCTCTTCCGGTCATTGTCCCAACATTCCAACTAGCGTACCTCAATCTTTCTTCCCGGGCTTGCTTCTTACGTCGCACCCGTCCGGGTTGGTGCGAAATATCTATTAAAATTACACAAAATCAATGTTTCGTTGTCCTTTTCCAAAACTAGACCGATTCAACTACATTTTTTATAAAAAATTAAAGAAAGGTTTTGCCTGGTTCCTATGTATTCTTATATAATTGAATGATATAAAATAATGAACTTATGAAAAAATTGGACAGACCTAAAGCGGCCATAGATTTTTTGGAAAAAAAAGATTCCTGATTGACGGGGAGTTTCTTTGGAAAAATGGAAGTTATAAAGTTCCAAGATATTACTATATCTTCACTTCTGAAATATCGGAAGGGTTAGGTAAGGAAGTACAACTATGGATCTTACATTCGCATTTCGCCAATTAGATGAAAGCCACATGTAGTAGAGGCGAGCTTAACGCCATCAGCCACAAATCTTAGTGCTATTGAGAAATTGCTGGTAGAAAACTCAAAAACTCGGGTCACGCACAACTAATAAAAATGAGATGAGGCAATATTAATTCGGAGCAATACTCATAAGACTAAGTGTGCTGTGACCTTTGTTCGGGTTTTTACTTTTGAGACAGTTTTAAACATTTGGTCGAATAACGGTAATGTCGTAAATGTTGTTAATGCTTAGATTATGTGAGAATGTGACGAAATTATAAATTCAGCTCTGATTTGATATTTTCGAAACTAAGCATTTCCGGCGCATTGTTACGATTAATCCAGTTTAAGTTTAGTGACCACAAAAATGTCACAAGTCTAATGAAAATATGATTATTTAGCAATTCTTTGACATGTAAAAAGTAATAGAGTAATTGAAGAAGTGGCGAGATGACCTGGACGTGCACTTTAATAGCTGGTGCACTTGAAAATAAAAAAAGGAGCCATATTGAAGAATTGAGCTTAGTTTTGTTAGTTTATGTCCATTCTGATAGTGTTCTAGTTGTATATAGTTTTCCAAATGATTTACTGTCATCATCATCTACAAAAAGCAAAAAAAAGATATTTCTGAATCGTAATAAATACGTGCTAAAATCGTAGCCCAGGTCTGGGAGACTCAATCCAGATTGCCATAGACGCGATATAAGGAAGAACAAGAGCTCTAACAATTTCAAACAAATATAATATTCAAGATAATAATTTATCGAGTTATGTGTGATTATTCAAATAATTCTAATGACCTGAATGACACCTGATATATTGAAAACGCGTTTTATAGTCGCGCCAAGAGTTCAACTACTCATTGTAGTGACGTTAACGCTGGATTTACGTAACCACATTAATATAATAAGTATTTAGTCGTATACAAATTATATTAAACACCTGAGATACTTAAATTATAATTTCCGTAATTAGATATTTAAGTGTATTTTATTTTTTTATGGATTATCGGCCAAAGGTTACGATCTAACCAGAACGATCGGATCGTCGGGTCATTCAGCGATCGCAAACGCGTTGTCGCACCGCCCGCCGCGCCGGCAAAAGTGTTTGCCTTCCGGTTTTCCGAACAAGTCAGTGACATATGAACGCCACGATCGCGTATTTGATAGCTTTGGTTAGGACGCCACGTAGGGCATAGGAGTTGATTGATGCAAGAAAAATCTTTTTTTTTTGCCTACGTGAAGTTTTAATACATTAATTAATATTCGAAAAAAACATCAACTCCTCAAAATAGCCCTGAAACTCGAGAACCACATTTAAGTTCTTCTCTTGAATTTTAAAAAAGTCATTCTTTCAAATACAGTCAATTTACATATGAATTAAAAACAAAAGAAACGATCAGACAAAATATTAAAACGACATAAATATGATGAATATATAATTAATAATGTTAATATAATTCGGTATCAAAATTATGCAACATAAAAGTCCCTCCATGATTAAAACACATTGCGCATTTATATACACACACTTGATGTCACAGATGGCACTCTCGATTTACATTTAAGAAAATAACGACCATCTTTCATAATTAGATGTTACCAAATCAATGGCGACATAATATAGTATAGTTCACCCATTACCTAATGTATACCTAGTTTCTTCACTTCAAACTATAATAATTTCATATTAAACAGCAATATATAATTTATGATACACTACGGGATGTCAGATTCATTATGGTGGGCAATAAAAATCACTTAGTGACGTTTATTGGTCTTGTTTTTAATTAACGTCGTGTCAAACTGAGGAAGAATCATTAGTGCATTTACGATGTACAAATTATAATTGTACGTATACACGTTTAAAGGTAGGAGCACACTACACGAGACGTAGATGTTACGTAAATTCGCGCAGAGGTTAATGCCTCCGATTTTTTGAGCAGATTATAAAATAAGATAAATTTTAATCAATGAATAGAGGAAAGAATATTCTTAATGAAAAGACACATTCATAAATTCACCAAAAAGTCCGTTTTCTAATTATTCAAACGCGTCCCCAATCTCAAAAAGTAGGTATGGATGTACCTGTTTGTGCCACACCAAGTGTATCATTGATACCCCAGACATATTACCTTTTTTATTACTTAATAACTCACATTTATAAGCAATTTCTTTTAAGAAGCTATTCGGTTCGCCCACGTAATGGTATGCGCCAATCTTCACATTAATAGTCGTCTAATTCGCTTCGATTATTCGTAAAACTGCAATTATATGTTGCTAAAACATAGCTAGAGGGCATCGGATGTTATTGAAATTGATCTTAGTTTCCCATTTACAAATCATAAAATGTAGTCATAATATAATATATCAAGTTTGAGTATTTAAGAGATCTAAATTATGTCTGAGTAGGACACTCGTCTAATTTTTCATACATGTATGAACTTTGAAATCAACAATCTCTGAGTAATTGGATGTTTAGCTTTCATTATGATGAATTTTAATTACTATTATTCCTTTCAATCATCATATAAATAAATCTAAATCTGTCATCAGATTAATTTTAAATTTCATCAAATTAGTCATATAACATGATCTAGTATTAACATTCTATTCAATAATAATAATAAAAAATTATGTTCTCCATCTGCTCAGTGTATCAATGGGTTTTTCTGCGCACTTGATAACAATCTTATGACTACATTACTGCGAGGAGTTTTAGCTGAATTTTGGAGATACTGGAAAAAGAAATTGCCGTCGACACGCTTAAAAGAAAGTATAATACAGGCTTCAAAACTTTTTTATACCATAACGGTGCCATACAAGCATAAACCCAGCCTGATGGAAAGCGGTCAGAGGTATCGCTTGCACGTTGCCCCGACCTTGCAACTTTTTCAAGAATGTGAAAAAAGAAGGAAGGAGTGGAAGGCTTCCAGCTCACTCCCTTTCAAAGAATAGCGATGTATTCCTCATTGGTAAGATCCATTATCTGCCTAGCCTTTTTAAACTAATTAAAAAGAAATAGCCACTAACTAGGATTAGGATCGATATTCCATCACACTTTTTAATTATAAGTATGGATTACCGTGAGAAACAAAACACTGCGCATGTGCAATAAATTACAATTATTACACAGTGAAAGGTTGGTACTGTAACATGGTCAGTGATCGTTTCCTGTTTCCGATTAGAGACCATTCTTTATTGTATGAGGTAAAAATGGTTATTATCTGCTTGTTTTGAGGATTGATCGTCTTTTAATTTTGTGGTTTAAAATATGGAAGATTTTGCGCTCAAATATGGCATGTTTCAGAATGGTGTACCTTTTTGATACATGCTGTATACGTAGGTATTTTCGAACATGTAGTTTTCTCAAACATGTGTAATTGTGTATCTATTTCAGGAAACAAAAAGATAGTATTTTTACGTATACAATAAAAATCACTGGGCTAACGAAAATATTCAAATTGGACACGGAAAGTTGCGCTAAAACATGTGGAATACTGACGACATTAATTTAGAAAACTTTGAGGGACCTAGTCATTGACTTAATTAAAAAAATACACAAAACTATTTAAAGTATTACTAGTACTTTTACTCACAAAACTACCTTTCATTTCCTCAAACAAATGAACCAAAAACCATTAAAAATATAATCAGGTGCAAAGAACACAAACATTAAATTAATTAGAAAGAAAAATATTCATACATGTTAGAAAAAAAAGCTCTAACAGTCAGTAATGTTAATACACCAACGCAATCAGTTAAGTGCGACCGGTTTTATAAGATTTAAATAATAAAGATACGAGATACTCGTAAACAAGCATATGCCACATACCTACCTACCTACTTATCAATTTCAATTCTAGTGGTGATAAAGATTGGACAATGTGAACAGATGGAGCTGTATCGAGTTCACTGATTTGTGTATAGTTTTTGGAAGCCTCTGTGAGGCTAGGGTTCATCAGGTATGATATTCGCAGCATTTCGGGCTTTTGTAGGGGAACAGTTTATAAGACGGGGACGCGGGGTATGATTGGAAATCAAACACCATTGATAAAGTATGTTCTGTGTATATGCGTTGTTATCAATGTAACTTACAATGATTTAATTAGAAAAATACTGCCAGAACAATACTGACCCAGCCCCCTCTTCCTAGCCCCTAATTTTGCGTGCCCGACAGAGGGTCCATATTTGATCTTGTACTCGTACCATTTTATTTTTTAACATCTTTGTAACATTTGGAATGCAATTAAGAAAACAAGTCAACATAGGCACTACTTAGACCAGGGCCAGGGCCGCATGATTGTCCCCCATCCAATCAAACAGTTTTTACTGTGTTCTGTCGGTGCGCAAGAGTTCCATTTCTTTCGAGGTGAGCTCGCTCCATATAAGGTATCATAGTTGCAAGAGCAAACCCATTTAAACTTAGATTTGCTATGTAAATTATCAAACTTAATATATTCAAGTATCATTTATTCTTATCTCGAAATAATTAAACAAAAAATATCGGCAATAATACTTTAATCACTTCTTTACACTACTCCTACAAAGCTATCTAAATTTTTATCACAAAAAACTTAATCTATGTAAATTTTACCGTAGCAAGCGTTAAGATCAGCAATTGGTGTGTCGCAAGCTGGTTATTATGTATTCATACAATAAAACAGAAATAACGAGATGTCCCACAACCAACCGTATATATATATATATATATATACAAACATATGTAAGTAGGTAGATACATAACTATAGTTAACGGCAAGGCGGAATATTTGGCTATTTTCGCTTTAAAAAGATGAGAATAAAAGATAGATTTAAGGTTAAGTTCAGGTAGACGCGATTTTGATTAACTTTCAACATTATTTGCTTTGCTCGCACAACGACATGTAATTGTCACAGATAACAATCTGACTTCAGATAGACGCGATCAGCAGATGGAGTAGAGGTTTTGACCGAATGGTAACTAAAGTTGGACCAAAGAAATATAGGCCGTCCGAAAGTGCGTCACATTGACAATATCGTTAAAATCACAGGGAACAGCTGAATAAGGGAAGAAGTATGACAGAAAAAGGTGAAGGCATTATGCCTAACTATGGGTGATCCCTGCCTGAAATGATTATTTATTTATTTTATTTTAAAGAAGGCTTAGAGACTAATAAAGAAAATGTTATATACAAGTGTAATATTTTCAAATCGCTAATTACAAGCCTCCACACGTAGACAAAAAACATAAAAAGACATAAAAGAGTACAGACGACAATAAATTACTATTATTATTTTTATTTATATTTTTATTCTTATTTTTTTTTTTAATAATTAGAATACTTTAGAATACTCAATACTTTAGAATTAATTATGAAGGATAATAATCGCCTTTTTGTAAACGATACTAATATACTGGATTCCACACTGCAAAAAGAAATATTTTGTCATTTCTGTATACCTTAGCGTGTTCCTTTCGCATTTTAAATTTAACCAAAACGCTTATTGTCAATAAACTCTTTTATATCAAGATCGGATCAATCTGAACTTAGCCTTATTTCAGATCGCCATTATCTATTAGTTTTGTGAGTATTTTGCGACTAAATAATGCCTTCTAGATATATAAATATTCATGTACTAATAAAACCTAACCGAACAGATAAGGTAAAATGCTTGAAGTTAATTGATAAATAAATTAAAATTTCTAAACTAACCTTGAAAACCTTTTATTTTAGTTTTAGTCAATACAATCATCTTCACTGTTTGCATAGGAGGCAAAGTTAAGTAACCTCATTTTAAACAAAAATAAGTTTTACGACAAAAAATTTCAAATCAAAATATTTTCAAATTAAAGTCTCAACTTAAACATAACTGGCGAAACTTGAGTGCAACATAGTACGTGCAGCATAGCATGAATAGCATAGATTTCATAACTGTGTAATGCTCCCACTGCTGGGACACAGATCGACTAACCAACCATGCGAGCGGCGCCAACCTAGCGTGAGTTAGGGCGAGTCTATATTGACAACACCTAGACATAGAATCAGACTACACGGCTGCCATTATACATTTAAGTACTGTCTCAACAGGTAACGGTCACCCTAGAACGTAAAGGGCTATTGAAGGATCACCGTGGATTTTAGTCAGTACAAGTCCCTCCCTGACAGACCCTCCCGTCCCGTCCTAGGTGGCAGTACTCATTAGATGATTTTACGACGATTTAAAAGTACTTAAAAAATTAAATAAATAATGTACATCCAAAGCGTCTGGTCTTTCCGAAAACTACTTTAATAGTCCGCATAATAATAGTTTTACATAAATCACGATGACATACAATATTAAGTACGTATTTAATATTTAAAAAAAACTCTCAGACGACACACTTAAAACATAAAACATCATACCTATATTATTATCTTGAAAACTAGTTTAAATAACAAGTAAAGTAATTAATGTAAATCACGGCGGTGTTTGTCCGAAATAATTAAAATAATGTTAGGTAGACGTCTGGTAGAATTCCATAGGTTTATCTAGAATCTAATAAAATATGAATACTTCAAAAATTAATGTTTGTTGGTTTGAGTGTGGAGGGTAATCTCTGGAATTGCTACGATACGGAAAATATTTCACAAGTCAACTTCATTCTCCTCAAGTGCTATAATAAAAACGGGAAGTGAGTTCGATTTTTACGCTTTCACGTCTACCGGTGGATCCATTTTAATACAATATGGTACAGAGATGGAAGGACAAAGATAGAGAATTTTATAGGCTATAGAAAGGGGGAGATGAGCAGCGAAATCACGGGCTAAAGCTAGTATAGTAGTAGTCATTTGTTTAAGTCTTCGTATAGTAGTAGTAATAAGAGTGATAAACAAAAAATCACATGTTTGCTATGTGCGGTAAAACGGTCATTTATTCAACCTTTTTGTATGTAAAAGAAGAAATGCTTCTTTTACAAAGAAGCAATTCTAATGTCTATTATGCATTAAAAAAAATTAAGTCGACTTATCAACCTGCTGACGCCTGGTACGGATATACTAACTCTGTGGACACATTGACTGAAATAAATGTTTTTTTTTTGTAGATCATGGATAAATTCGAAAACTACTTAACTGATTTTTATAACTCTTTCATCAGCAATAAACTACAATATCAGCGAGAAACATGGGCAATATTTAATTTTGAAACTACAACCCGTACGAAGTCGGGGCCGTCTGCTTGTCTGACACAAACAGGTAAAGTTAGAGATATTAGTGTTCTTCTCATTATTTTAATCTTGCTTAGCCAAACAAGTTCCGCGAATTGAGACTAGCTAAAACAGTACCTTTGATTTACGTATTGATCTAAGAATTTAGGTACGAATAAATGTATTGGTTTTCTTAGTATTGAGGATAGATTAAAACTATGCAGCATCCAGACAGGAAGGTTGGAAAAGAAATAAGTATTTTTTAATTATTTATAATATGCAAAATGCGATTAACAAGGATAAGATAAAATGGAAAGACCACTTCAATGTTGCTACTCAGTCCTCTGGATGTCCGATATTTTTTTTTTATGGTTTTGCTATTGGCTTCAATCTGGTCGCGGGACTGTACGAATTTCCGTGACCCCGGAACGTAAAGGGCTATTGAAGAACACCGTGGATTTTAGTCAGTACGAGTCTGACAGTCCCTCCCGCTCTGCCCTGGGTGGGAGAACTCATTTAATGATTTTAAGTTAAAAAAAAATTGGCTTCAATCTAGCCCGCTAGAAGCGGGCGAGGTCTAAAATGGAGCGGGCTAATCCAGAAGGAACTAGAACACGTGCGCACTGTCGACGGAACACAGTATAAACTGTTTGATGCCGACAAGAAGGCGGAAGGCGGCTCTTGTGAGGCCTACCGCCGCCATGTCACGAAAAAAACGTAGACTATTCCACTGAAATATACAAACAATACAGAAAAATCATTTAAAACCGATTACATAACACTTAACACTCACCTAAGCAAACGAAACAAACAAGAAACCATACGCCATAAAACAATACCTAAATACCAGCCATACACTTCACCCATGCCATAAAACCAGCTATTTCAAGATAAACATCAATCTCATCGGAATCATATAAAATTGTACTTTTATACCAGTTATTATGCTTCTATAAAACAGGGATGAACTGTTTATGGGACCAGTGGATGCCGCAACTAACATCTGATAATGGGCCGACGAATAAAAATTGTTTACCCGTAGATGTGGGTATAAAAACTATATTAATGTATCGAGGAATAATTAAGGAGTTTATGTTGGAATATTACTAGGAG
This sequence comes from Agrotis puta, assembly GCA_943136025.2. NCBI lineage: Eukaryota > Metazoa > Arthropoda > Insecta > Lepidoptera > Noctuidae > Agrotis > Agrotis puta. The sequence goes on from OW964170.2 coordinate 1,283,276, forward strand.
ACAAATATTGTTATTGTGTATTTGTTTCACCTTTATATTCTCTGCCAAATGTCAGCCATACATGATCTAGTTTACTGTCGGCGGGGGCGGTGTATGGCTATCAAAAGTAGCCTTCTCAAGCACACTGGTAGACTACACTACTAAGTTTACAAGGTGTCGCTTCAAGTGTGCCGCAAGGACAGTAACTGGATCGTATACGGTTGTCGTTACCTTTCAGACATAAGTTTGAGTGAAAGTTTCAATTAAATGACTGTCATTAAGCTAATAGGATCTTTTGTTCTAACAAAAAGAGATGCGCTTCTCCAATAACAATTATTTATCTATTGATGTTAAAGTACCTGCTTCTTTATCCAAAATCGAAGAATACCAACGGCTATCTCATCACAGTCATCACCACAACATATAAACGCTTACACAGCAACATTAACGATCCATACTGTTACAAAGTACCCATTAGCTACTAATTTAATAGTCCCAACTCATTAACCTGGTCAACTCGTTAAAAAGTTTAATAAAAAGAATACTCCCGAACAAAATAGTCATAAATTAGACATTAATAACTACAACTTTCAAAGTTTTATTGTAACAGTAAAAGACGGTAGTTTAAGTTTCGCAAGAATTGCAGGTACAAGCTAAAGTTTATTAATAGTAAAACAATAATGGTTTATGATTCGGAAAATGTCTTATTAATTGTAAAATAGGAAAGTTTTTAGGGCTTGTTAAAAAGTTTCCTAGTATATTTTTGTCGTTTTATGTCCGAGTCTATTCGAGGGGTTAAAGAAATAAAGTTTATTTGCGTAACCCACATGGATTGGTCTCTTTTTGTTGTTTTGTTGGTTGTAAAAATTCTAAGTTTTGGTATTAAACCATGGTATTTAATGCCTGGCCGAAAACAATGATCTATTAAATAAGGCTACACAAAACACATTCGTGTTTTGGTTTTGTATATTCGCTGGTTCTTTGAAGTATGACCGACTTAAAAGGAGTCTTATGTAAAAAATCTATGGGTAATATATAAAAGTTATTTAGCCAAGGTTCGGTCAAATACATTCAAGCCAATTGTAGATACAACTACTGGTAGAGGTCTGGACAAATTTCTACATAATCCTGTTCTGTTAGAACTTTTTGTTCCGTTTCCACATTGAGTTCTCAAGTGTGATAGAGACTGATAAATAAAACAACTTCAACAAGATAATCCTTTTGAATTTTTAAACAGAATGTACCTTTAAAAAAAAACAATTGAAATGAATGGTGTCGAAACGGGACTCTGAATGAAGACCTGAATAGTGTCGAAACAACATTCTTTTTCACTCGATTTGCACGTCTTTTATTTAGTTGTCGCACCGGCAAACTGATGAAACGGAATGTAGCCCACAAAATTACCTCCACTCTTTGCATTCTTGACAATAAATTGAAGATCACCTATTGACATTCTTCAAGAAGCATCCAAAACTAAATAAAATTTAATTTAACAATCTTCCTCTAATCTTAACCGACAACCTGATCTATACGGAATTCTTTGCCACGATTCTTTCTTCATTAACCGTTCCCATTAACCAAGTTTAATTGTGAATGATAAACAGTTACATTACTATCGTACAATACCGATATCGTGTGTGGTCCAGCAATTAATGAGCTCACCCGAACACATACATACATACGTGTGTAAGTCCCTCTGTCCCGTGTTCCTATCTTTGTAATTTATCTAGAGCGCATACGTTTTCTGTTTTATGAAGTTATTAAAGTTTTAGTTAAGTTTTTGTTGCAAGTTTCTGTGGCTAAGCGAAATTGTGTAGGATGGGTATTTAGGTAAATAAGCCTCATATACAACAATATTGTATATGATGCTTATTTAGCTACGTTTTTATGAGTTTATGAGATAATTTATTATAGTGTTTGAACGCAGTAACGTGCGAATAATTTGAAGGCGCGTTTTTCAGCATTATTTATTTTTATTCATATTACTGTATACATATTATGTTACAAATTGATTGATTAAAATTTTAGAATGAGTTTATTTTGTTTAATCGTTTTCACCCATTACCTTTGTAACTTCGGCTTGCACGGGCTTTAATTAAACTACAGTTTAATCCACCCTACTTCTGCAATTGCCCTTTGGGATCCAGAGACGTGATACCTAGTTTATACAGTCAGCGTCTAAGATTCAGATTGCTTGTTTGTTATAATAAATTACGAGGACCAATAAAGCACTGAAAGTTTACGGGCAGTGAATATGTAAGTATCTGCGAGCATGAGCAATAATACGAGTTTATTAGCTCTTCCCAGTGCCATGTGTTATGATTGACGCAAATAGATCAATGCCAACGCTTACTCCAACGACTAATACCCAGAAATATGACTGTTTACCTCGAAAGAATACTCGTAAAGACTTTAATACTATTCCGCCACAGTTCTGCATAACAGATTCTCTGTCTAAGCAAGCAAATAGCCCACTTAATGTCAGAAACAAAGATTTAACAGAGGAGCCGGACAAAAGCCGCCGCTTTACAGTTCTAACCTCGAAATTTAATATTTAACATATAATTAATCCTCAAAAACCAAATTGCCATTGCGAGACCGCTCCGAAGTCCGAACGCTCATAGACATAAATCATTTGTAACAAAAGCCGTGTGGTACACAGATTGCGAGCCCATCGCTAATTGGGCGTCACCATAAACCGGCCGCATTCGTAACAAAAGTCAATTCTCCCAGCAAAGAGGTTGAAAAAACCTGTGGGCCCACCGTGTAACACAATCTGGTACCGCGAAAGAACATAAAATTCTGTTGGCTATTAGATTCCGCGTCGTTCGGTACGAGGAGCAAACGACATTTTTATATTTTTAAGTGAACGGCCCACGCCCGCGCATACTCACACACTCTCACTCACTTACACACACTCAAACGTTCATAGTGCGGGTATAAACAAAAATGTGCTAAGTAAAAAATATTATTATAGCATAATGCGCCATAAAACACGAGAGCGTCGGTGAAAGACGACGGTTCTCAAACTGTCCTTGTGCTACGCGGCGTAGCACTCTCGTAGCGCGTAGCAGTTGGCGTAGCAGCTGATGTTTTCATGCGAAAATTGTTTGAGTTAATTAGGTTGTGGCTGTGAAAAATATGTCTGTCTCTTTTTAATCTATGGTACTTCAAAAATGCATATTTATAATTCAACTATGATTCGTCATGGTAACCGTGACGCGTTAATGATTAATAGATCATAAGCTACATTATTTTGACGTGTCCATGTCGTGGCCGCACCTTATGATGATGCAAAACTAAACTACTCTGCATTTGGAAGCTTTTTATTACGTCAATCATCAACATTTTTATGTAATATCAGGTTTTTATGTAATTTAACAAATTTTATAATTTGAAACTGAATGGAGTACGCGAATGTGGTTAAATAACCGAAAGAATACTCCTAATTTTTTTTTCTAGGCTTCTCTTTGTCAGTCTTGGGCCCTTTATACACTCCTTCCATCTTTCCGCAACACTGTGCGTCCTCCTTCCAGTTCGGAAACTGTCCCTATCTTCACACCACTTACTGCCTCGCCTGACGGTCTCAGGGCACCAATGATGTGCCATTTTCGCCCATATTTCCTCTGGGATTCGGCAGACATCTCCTGCCCAGTACCATTTAAGTTACGTTACGTTATTATGAATAAATAAATTTGATGGCACGATCGGCGCAGTGGCTGAGCAATTGATTGCTGCACACGTTTCACGTGTTCAATTTCCGCAACAAAAAATATTTTTATGCTCTACAAGTAATTGATCAAGATTTGGGTTTTTGTGTATGTGATTTTAAATGTTTGTCAATGCACCCACAATAGCTCGGAAATTCTTAATGCAGGGCAACGTCTTAAAAATAAAATAACTCAATAACAATTAACATAAACACAACAAGTTTGAACATCACAGCTCATCGGTACTCCAACATATAAACAATGTCAATGATTTCTAATAAAATCGGCCGGCATTTCAATATATACGAATTATATTAGAATAACGTCTGGGAAATCTACGCAATGTGCAATAAATAAGACGAAGACATCCCACTACTTATCAACAACTCTTAGCATCATCAAAATAGAGTTTAGTATCGTCTAGCGTTAATGTGAAGTGTATAGGTAATAAAAATGGTTTGTATTTGGTAAGATGTATCTGATATAATAAAAGTTTAAGGACATATTAAACTAGATCTATTATTATAAGTGAATGCAAATTGTTTTTTGTTACGGTAAACTTTGTTTTGAAGGATGTTGATTTTAAAAATGTTAAAATTGAAGCGATTTTGAGTTTGAGTGGCAGAGAAGAGTTTTGAACAAAATTGTAGCATGAAGATTTGTTTTACATAAATATGACAAACTTTCATTAATTCAACCGTGCCATTAAAATAACTTATAAACCTATTCATAAATTATCGTCATGGTTAGGTTATGGGCACTGGCGTTTATAGTGAAGATGGATGTATGAGATGAATGGTTATTAATTTTTTACTCTTTCTCACAAACACTACAGAAAGAAAAATATATGGTAACATAGGATATTTTTCATCCCGGTATTACGTCCCCAAGAAATGATTTTCGTCATAAACTCAAGCAAAACCGCTGGCAATACCTAGTTGGTTATTTATATTGAATCAAAAGCTTTTTAAATTCCTAAATGGTGTCCTAATATCATTCCTCTTTGATGAAATTGTTATAAAATTCATCAAAATGTTAATTAATTAAATAACGAATTAATTCATAGGTTAATCATTATTCACATCTGTGTGAGAACTGAAATTTTAATGACGTTTTTGATTAAAAGATAAGATAAGCATCACAAAATAAAGTTATCATTTTCAAGATTACCGATACAAAACATGATTTTATGCTTAATGTAAATTTTTCTATGCGATTTATTGTTTTTTTTTAATAGAATTGTTTCTTCTTTTATTTTATGCATATTTGTTGTAGAAAACAACTTACTCAAACGCAAATAAGAAAACATATTTATACCAGATTTGTCAATTTTTATAACAATTTTAATGACTATATAAATAAATATATGTTCATTACTATTTCTATCGTGCATTGAATCACGTTCAATAATTTTGATGTCATAATTTGTTTTTCGTTTTATTCATGTCATCATTTGCTTATATTACAGTTCTTCAGACTTAAAATATTGTAAAACTTTATTTAGAAGTCAAGAAAACTTAAAACGGGAAATTCACTATGTTTATTTCTTATTTTAATTTATTTAAACTTCATCTTTGATCTGAAATATCGAAAACTCAAAACAAATATTAAATACATTAACACTAGCTGCTGTCAGCTGATTCGCTCTCGTGTATATCGAACATTATACCACAGTAACAGAATTTGAATACCGGGATGTGTTATTCCAAACTATAACCAATATCTATACTAAATGTCATTAAGATCTGTTCGGTAACAAACAAACATACATCCATCCAAACTTTCGCATTTATAATATTAGTAAAGACAGTATGATAACTACCCCATTTTAAGTTATTATGATAGTTCTTTATTATCAAATAACAATACACACAACAAGAAACTTGCGAATCAAAGCCGTGTGCGTTCGCGCAGCGGAATGTTGTTAAATTTTAAGATTTTAATTATGCAGATATTTAGTGTATGACGTCGTGTAATTGTGTATGGTAAAAAAAAATTTGTGCACGCAGCCATTGTGGAGAAATTCACCAAAAACTGATTCCGCTGGGCGAACGTTGTCCTGGCGGAACTTTTTTTAATCCATAGCCTTTAGAAGAAAAGAGATGTGTCCAAAAATTAGTGTGTATTTGTGTGTAATTGTGTATGTATGAATAAAATTAGTGCATGCATAAACTTCGGAGATATTCAAGTTTCCGCTACGCGAACGTTTGGCCATTAGCTAGTTTTCATATAAAGCGCTTACATAGAGAGCTGTAGATTTTTACATACGTTGTTTTGAATTTGTTTATATTTGTTTAAAAAACAGATTTAGAAAAAATCGTAGGGCTTAAAAGATAAAAATATAAACGTAAAATACGCTTATTAGGTCTTAGTTCTTAAAGTATGCACTTTGGGGTCTAGATTTTCACGTTTATACAAACCTTGTAAGTGTCTGCAACATGTTGCCAAGTATCAATGCTGTTCCGTTAGTAATTAAAGAGTTATAGGACAATTTACCATGAATAGATCACTGTTTATAAAGCAGTCAAATATCACGATGTTCTAAAGGAATTGCATGGTAAAATTTATGCCAATAATTAGTGTATTCATTCAACTATTCACATGCAAAATTTCATGTCATTAAATTCAGTAATTAAAGAAAAACAATTATAATACTGACGAAGCATCGAAAACCTACATAACCCGACCAAGTTCGGATGGCTACAAAAAAGCGGCCGTGCCGTATATCTAAGAATCGTTCTTAACTTTCCAATATAGTATTTATTAATATGGTACAGTTGCGTACACAAGCGTTAGGAAAATAAAACAATTGCATTTCTTGAATGAAAAATATTTTTTTAATAATAACGCCACTATCTACGATAAAAATCGATTCAAGAAGTAGTTTTTTTAAGTTATTAGATTGTTTGATCCACTGAAGTTGCAAAGGGGAACGCTCGTGCATGCCTAGTCCATTGGTTAAATAGTGTAATAAGCTACAATATGATATTTACCTAGACAGTAGTACATATGGTAATTATTTAATTTCCCTAAGGGGTCTGTACCTACGTAAATAGTACCTACTTTCTGTCATAGTCAAATACATTTAAAAAAGTAGGTGTACAAAAATAAATGACCTATAAATTATATCGAAACAACAATTGTGTTATCACTTATACCAATACAATACCGGTATTATACTGTAAATTTTGGGATGTTACCTAAATATATTGCACGGCCGCTTTTTTGTAGCCATCCGAACTTGGTCGGGTTATGTAGGTTTTCGATGCTTCGTCAGTATTATAATTGTTTTTCTTTAATTACTGAATTTAATGACATGAAATTTTGCATGTGAACAGTTGAATGAATACACTAATTATTGGCATACATTTTACCGTGCAATTCCTTTAGAACGTCGTGATATTTGACTGCTTTATAAACAGTGATCTATTCATGGTAAATTGTCCTATAACTCTTTAATTACTAACGGAACAGCATTGATACTTGGCAACATGTTGCAGACACTTACAAGGTTTGTATAAACGTGAAAATCTAGACCATAAAGTGCATACTTTAAGAACTAAGACCTAATAAGCGTATTTTACGTTTATATTTTTATCTTTTAAGCCCTACGATTTTTTCTAAATCTGTTTTTTAAACAAATATAAACAAATTCAAAACAACGTATGTAAAAATCTACAGCTCTCTATGTAAGCGCTTTATATGAAAACTAGCTAATGGCCAAACGTTCGCGTAGCGGAAACTTGAATATCTCCGAAGTTTATGCATGCACTAATTTTATTCATACATACACAATTACACACAAATACACACTAATTTTTGGACACATCTCTTTTCTTCTAAAGGCTATGGATTAAAAAAAGTTCCGCCAGGACAACGTTCGCCCAGCGGAATCAGTTTTTGGTGAATTTCTCCACAATGGCTGCGTGCACAAATTATTTTTTACCATACACAATTATACGACGTCATACACTAAATATCTGCATAATTAAAATCTTAAAATTTAACAACATTCCGCTGCGCGAACACACACATCAAAGCCAATGTGCAACGCAGTGCAAGTGTCAAAAATCATTGAAATTGCTGTCAATTTATTGAAAAGCATTTTGTGATCATTGCAAACTGATCATTGCTACCTATCAGACAACTTATTTATATTCTTTATTAACAACTTAATCCTCGGACGAATATAGCGTTGTATATTCATATGTATTTGAATTACCTTAACCGAATGATGGTAATAAGATAAGCGCAACTCGAAGCCGCTCCACCAGCCCCCAACTTACCTTCGCACCAAAGCAGAACGCTATAAGAAAACAAGCCACAAACAGTAGGCTGCAAGCAGGGACCACATCACCAACACACAGATACGAACCCAGAACGCTGGAAGACTTGGTTGCAGTCTGCTCTGAAGGTCAGGGTCGGAGAGCGCGCCCCTGCCGAGTGACCCCGTTGACGACGCCGAGAACCTCTTGCTGCGCCCCGCACGCGCCTCCCCGCCACCCTGTGCATGATCACCGTCATACCTCGCACCCGGCATCACACACTTCAATGGACCCTGGGTTGACTGGATCTAGGGTAAACTACTAGGTCAGGTCTAATCTAGGGCAGGTTTGCACCTGGGTTGGCTGCTGTCGCATCTAGCGCTACGACTATTCTACGTTGTAGGTACTACGGTTTTATTTCATCAACCTTTGACTCACGGTTTTGTCCATTTGTTTGTAGTGCCAAAGTGTTGTCGAGTCGTGGATTTACTAAATCAGCTTCTAATGTGTTATAGGTGGCTTCTAATCAGGTGTCTCATGGATAAAAGTTTGTTAAATCAAACAAAAACTAAACTTAAAAATAAATATGTGTATAAATGATCTACTAGGATGTTTTCTTTTATAAAATTATATGAAAATAACAGTTTAATTTGCACAAAAAAGAAAACCATTCAAATGAAGAAGTAAACAATAACTTCATAGACTCGTCTATTAGTGCACTATTACTGTTAAAACTGAATAATTTAATTTGTTATTAATTAAATCATAACAAATTTCCAGAGTCATTCAATAATTAATTATTCATTAAAAAAATACAATGAATAAAATTGAATCATGTTTTTAACGTCTATTTAAAACGACTTTATGGATAAGAAAATAGAGAACTCATTTATTATTAGATTTATTCAAAAACAATAGTGAATAATTGAAAATATATATACATTCAATTAAATATTCGATTAATAATATTTATCTAATCTAAACAGTCATAGTAAAAAGTTCCATAAATACCACAGAAAGACTAAGTACTATGAAGCCGTCTATAAAAGTGGTACATGCAGAAATCATGAATGAAGAATAAAAATTGAAAGAAGATAGATTGCCCAGTGCCCAGTGGGAAGCATTGAAATGTGTAAACGTATTGCGACTAAAAAGCATGTATTAAAACTAAATAATTGCGCAGATGACACGGTTTTCGAAACTATTTATAGAAGACAAATCAAGTTTGAAGGAAAAAACGAGAAATTTATAAACTCTAGAGAAAAATAAAGACTCAATTTGCGTCACAATACTATTCGTGTGTGAATGACTAATCAAATGCAATAAATGCATTCCAATGATAGGTCAAAAAACATATTTAGCTTAGTCGAATTGACAAAAATAAATTCTACTAAATATGTTTTTTGCATTAGTTTTCATTACTTTGAAACAAAGGCTGTTAAAATGTACCATGTACTGTAATTTCAGAAAAAAATACAATTGAATAGCAACCGTATCATCTGCACATAACAGCATATTTTTAAGAGATAGTAAAACATATTGATGTGATGCGACCAATACGCAGATAGATGTCATAATAAAACCAATATATTTAACTTTCTACTCTTCTGTACACAAAAAATACAATAAATTATTAAACAACTTCTGTTTAAGTTGAACACTTTCTAGAACGGAAAAGTACCGCAGTCTTCATATTGTTATTCTGCTAATTTGATGTGATCTTTGACATGATGTCTTAAACGTTGTTGGTTATTTAAATAAACATAAAAGTATTTTTTTATTAAAATGATTGAATAGCAGGATCAAACATAACATTCCAGACGTTATGCTTTTAATAAATATAATTATATTATTAATGCATTTAGTAGTTAAAGATTAAATCCTGGGACTGTATTATGCGTAACATTAATAAATAAGCTCATCAATTTTGAAGCGGTTACCTAAAAGCATTATTATATGAGCACCTGTTTGTCGTCGTTTTATAAGGCCCTCACGTAAGTGAAATAAAAACATTTGGTTCTTATTTTGGAATGACAGCAAAAAAAATTGTCGCCCTAGTTCATTTGGGGTCTATTTGGTCAATACGAGGGGGATCTATATCACTTATAGGCCCAGATTACTCGCCATTCGGTTGCCTCTCCGACATTTAACAATGCCTAGAATAAACTGCTTAATGCCACAAATATATTCTTCAGGTTTAAATAGACTCAGACGGCCAACCGATCTACAATGCAAAACCAACTTATTTCTAGAATCTAGACCAATATGTATTTTAGTAAGCTGCCCCATTTCCATTTAAGTTGCACCTGGTTTGGACTAATTAGGTCACGCGCTATAAAGGAACATTGAAATGTCAGCAATTTATAACTTTGTGCACTGGAAACTAGGTGACTTTAAAAAAACCTGGTTATCTTTGTCCTGAATGAACAGGTCACCTGTTCACTCAGGACGAATGAAATCGCTAGTGAAACTGATTACTAGTTCGCATTCTACGTATTTGACCGTAATTGCAATTTGAACTAAGCACCCGCAAACTACAGCCATGATCCTTAATAAGTTCCAAGTCAATTACTTCAGTAATTGACTTGGAACTTTAGTCCGAATTTATCTGACCCAATAGCCATAACATCACCAAACAATATGGCCGACTAAAAATAAAAATTACAAGACAACATACCACCCAAATCGCACTGGTAACAGAATCGTTTAAAACAATAGGAGGGTAGTAAACATCGCCGTATTGCACTTAAACATCCATTCGTCGTGTAATGGCGCTGTAAATCTACAAACCATCTCTTTACTAGCGCTGTTTTACACACTATTTGTGGAAACAAGTGCTGTAATGGATATTGGCGTGGTTTTTGGACGGGTTAATTTTTAGTGCAGTGGTGTAAGTGCCCCCTTATCAGGTAACCGTGGCTCCGGAACGTAAAGGGATATTGAAGGTCACCGTGGATTTTAATCAGTACAAGGCTGACAGTCACCGTCCTGCCCTGAGCGGGAGAACTCGTTCGAAGATTTTGCCACGTTACAAAAAAGCGGTCTAAGCACCCTTGCTTAGACCGCTTTTAAAATTAAAATCCGCGGTATTCTTCAATAGCCCTCTATTGAAGAATACCGCGGATTTTAGTCAGTACAAGTCTGACAGTTCCCCCCCTCCTGCCCTGGGTGGGAGAACTCATTACCAGGTAAAAATAAAGTTGTCTAAGTTCAGAGTTACAAACGATCTCTTATCAATCGATGTGGCGTTACTAGAAATCTTTCGCAATTCATGCGACCTGTATACATATAAGCCAAAAGACCTGAATTTTTCTTTTCTCATATATCATCTTTGACCAAATAAAACTTCGAAAAAAACCGACCTGATTCCCACATTGGCAAAAGCACGGAAAATAAACCATCCACCATTCTTTTCCATCATTAACAACAACAAAGGACCCTAAATCCACCACCTACTCACAAATTATAAATTACAAATCGACTTCATCAACATAATCCTTCCAACAGAAGACCGGTTCTATAGGACTATCAATGAACGTGCCAAATCCGATGAGATACGAGCCATTCATTGATTTTCCAGACGCGTCACCTTCCGGTCTGGCAGATCGTCTGCCAGCGTGCCATGTGCCAGCAGTACCGTTATAATTGCGGGATCATGTCCATGATCATGAAAATCTATTCCTATAGAATTGATTCTGATACGATTTAGGATTTTTTGGTACATTTTTACCCTCCGGAGCAACTGGACAGAGTAATGTCGTAAAAAATAAGTTTATAAACTAAATATTGGTATTACAAATATGTATGCAGTCTAGCCATATTAAAGCTTACTGTGGACGTCCTTGGTGGCTTATGAACTTATTTTTCTGTTGTTCAGATCAAAGTTTTTATTATTTTTCTTCTGCAAATAAGTGTTTTATTCCTGTCTCTTTCTTTCTCTTAGCTTTTACCCGAAACACCGCGTGGCGGTGCAAAAATGTCCCATAGTAACTACCCGACAAATATTACTCTTATCGCGATTCGGCAAATTGCGAATGACTGAAATGTAAGAGTAGATCAGGTTACTCTTACACTGGCAATATTAGTTTAAATAAATAAGAAACCACCACCCTTTAATCAAAGAAAAGTTGAAATAGATGATGACCGGTATTTTCAGGATCAGTAGCATCGTATTCTATAAAAAATAGAGGGTCTTTGAGAATACGGGCACTAGTTTATTCAACTCTACATTTGGAACACTCATTTTATTCTAGAAAGAACTAAATAAAAGTAAATTATAATATAAACATTTCACATATCAAGGCGGTGTTCCAAAACGGTGATATTATTGTCTTCAATGACATCATACATGATTATATTCAAAAATGCTATACATAAAGTAATGCTCACCTAATGCGGACATAGACTGGTTTCTCCCAAACACAATACATTAAATCTTTAATACGTAAATGCCTTATTTACCTCAAGATATTATTCTTCGCAAAATGAATATTTTATACTACATTGATGTTCGCTTACATTACGTAGTTCTCGAATAAATATGATAATTTAATTTAAGTTCTATTAAAAAGAACGAAGAGGCAACTATTGATAGGTATTTCACAAATTCCATTCGCTTATCGAAAAATTTGGGATTTTTCTCCGACTATTAATTTATTTCAGTACCATCTTATAAGCTGCTGAAAATGAGCCATTAATGAGCGCTAGAATTAACGTTTCTACAGTCAATATAATCATAACACTACACATGGTCGGTCATCGTGGTCACATGGTCTTTCGTTGGTGTAACAATCGCAGCTATGAATGCTGTGCACAAGGTTCTGAGGTCGATTCCCAGTACTAGCCAAGTGTGACTGGGTTTACTTTCAGGAATTTCTCAACAGGAGTCAAGGAGTGTAAAACTGTGCCCGGTTCATGCTAACAGGCACTTCCCCTAGGTGCACATCACTTACTAACCCTTCAGATATTACACGTGCGGTGTTATATTTTGTATGACGGCACGGTTAGCGCAGTGGCTGAGCGATTGGACTGCTGCGCTGCGTGTCACGGGTTCGGTTCCCGCACAGAGCAAATATTTGTATGATCTACAAGTGATTGCTTCGGGTCTGGGCGTTTGTGTATGTGAGTTAATATGTTTGTAAACGCACCCACGACACAGAAGAAATTCCTAGTGTGGGGCAATGTTTATTAAAAAAATAAATACCTATATTATGTCAATGACGTTGTAATCTCAGTGAATTAATTACAAGGTAAAAGGAAGCTGTGACCTATGCATTTGACGCAATTCATAAAAAAAAACTGCATAGTGATTAACATTTCGGTAAAATTCTAAGTAGGTAACAGGTAAATCAAAACCAGCTAAGTTTGAAAACATTATAAGTGAAGTTCAATAAAGTAACATTTATTATTAATGTTCTAACGGCAAAGCATTCAAGTTTTCCTCCAACTTACGGATGTTTATCAATAAGCATTAAAAATCACGTCGTACAAAAGTTTTATACGCGAACAAATCATATTTATACAAATGGAATTTAGCAATCCTCGTTGTAATAAAAATAGTGATGTAATCCCATAAAAAATACTCGACAATTACTTTTGTAGGTACATCGAAATTTGAGAAGATAGCACTGTGGCGACATCGGCCGAAACCGGTATTAAATACATAAATTTTATTTAAAAAAAGACGGGCCGTGCCCACACTTAGCTGAATTGGTTATTATCTCATTCCATAGGTACTCATGAGATTCATTACACACTTATTGGCTAGAGAACGAATAAAACCATTTTTGTAGCGGGCTAGTGATGTGGTCGGTGTTGATACTGTCGATGTTGTATTGAGAAATTATGTCAGTAACATTACCGATATTTTAATCATATTGTGCAACTGACATTAAATAATTTCAAATGTATAACTAATAAGTAACAAATTTGAAATTATTTAATGAACGATAATAATAGCAGAGCTAATTACACTGCGATAATCGAATCTCAACAAAAAATGTGCATGTGAGTTACTCTGAACATCATGCTACGAGTATAAGCAGCATGATGTAGGACAAATTATTGCTACACCATTCAAATTATATCAAACTTTACAACATTTTCTATTATTTATAAACAAAAAAACTACATATTTGCAAACTCTTTGCAGTCTAAGTTCGATGAGCCCAAAATCTATCGATAAAGATGCACTCAAGTATCCGACCCCATCACTACACAGAAACCAGTTCGCGCGTTAATTGCGGTACCAAATTCGTATCAGAATCATTTGAATATCCGTAATTTATGACAACGGGCAACTCGGTATCATCTCGGTACGATGTGTGTTAACGTTCGCATACATTATTTTAAGTTGGCAACCCAACCAAATGCTGTGTTGTTATAATATTAGTTTTATATTACATCTAGGTGGGGCGTCGTATAAGTATTTGGAACTTTTTTGTCAAAAAGCCATGTATATTTCTCTTTTCTGGTGATAGTTTAGTTTACGATATACGGAAATGATCATGGCGAATTGTATAGATTAGAAATTCCATAAGGTTGACAATAGAAAGTTATGACAGCAAAATGAATTAATTATTATAAGATGTAGTATTTTTTTTTGTTTATCTTTCAGAGCTCTGAAAATTATAAAGCCTTCGTGCTAGACCAGGCATGAAGATGTTCTATATATGAAAAACTTGGACAGACTGACAGACCATTTGTCAGTAAAGGTGTAATTTGTACTCAAAAGTTTAAGAAAATTTCCTTCTTCTCGAGACCCGCAAACTGGAAACTGTGTCCATAGAGGAGCAGTCTGTATAGAAGATTTGAGAAGCAAGACGTAAACATGACCTAACGCAGAATACACAACTGCAGACTTTCAAAGCAAAATTACTAAATTCGCTTAACATATACTCGTACCTATGTTTATAATTTAATTATAATCCGAACACTCTATAAAAAGCTATTTTATTACATACTTAATTAAAACTAAATATTTACGACAAAAAAAGTATTATAAATACCACCAACATTAATTTAACTAATTAATTAAATAATAGTATAATAAAGGTTGGTTCGAGGAGGTGCAGGACAAGATCTCTTAGAAAACTTGGAGGAGGTCTTTGACCAACAGTAGGACCACAAAGGATAAACAAAAATAATTAAGAAATAAAGGCGCTTATACGTCACAGTACTCTAACATCAACGTCAAGAAAATTAAAAATAGAAGAAGATAATAATTTAAAACATCGAAAATATTATGATATTTTCGATGTTTTAAATTATTTACCTATGGGTAAGTACGCACCTGCTTCATAAAACAGACAAAGTAACAAACAACCAGTCGTCACAATTAACATATATGTAAATACAATCTCTACAGAACTTATTATGAGAGCGATGACCATTTTAATTTTATTTGTGTCTCAATGATAAAAGTATTGCTAGAATTTTTAAAGAAACTTGTTCCAATATTCTCTTAGATACTTTGAACTCATGACATTATTAAAGTTTAATGCCATATTGGTTTAAATAAGATAGTGATTTTGGGCAGTTTTCGAACTAAAATTCAAGTATTTGTTATTGCTTTATGGAATATTTATTTTTATCTTTTACATCTTGCTTATCTTTAAATTTAGATCAAACGCGATAAAAGATAACGAGCTTGGCAAAAATCTGTTTACCAAATTGATTTTTCCATATTGATAGAACTCAATAAATTTTTATCTGATCGAAAGTAAATTTATTACTTTCGGTCATCAATACATAAAAATGAAGAATTTGGTATAGGTAAGTCACTGATTTTATAAAACTGAGGCCAAAATGACATAAATATTATCGTATCGTACATGACATACGTATTACGTACGATGAACAGACGAAACCATTGAGAAAACGCTAGTTTTTCATATTTTTCAGTTATTAGTATACTTCTGTGCCTTTAATTCTCATATTAAATAAAGACACAAGCTCTTAAAAATTGCATAAATAAAACACAATTATAAAGCTCGAGCGTAGTATTCCCAATCGCTGAAATTGTTTTCATCAAATTCTGATTCACCGTGTGACGTCATCAGGTCTTTCACGAGAAATAAGTTTACAACTACCGACCTACATGACGTATCGGAAAGTACGCGAACATTTGGTGTTTAATGCATTTACTGATAAAATTATATATGACTAATCTACAAAGTTACTCTTTTAGAAGGCCATTTCGGTCTTAAACAATTAATATATTGATATTGCTGAACTACAAAACATTCTGCAAGAACAGCTCAAGGTAAAGTTTGCTAAAGGCGTAAACCTTGGATTTACAAAATAATTAAACTCATTAGGATGACATGTATCACGCAGAGAGACTGATCAGCGCAAAAGGAAAAGGGGAAATCGCTACATAAAGAAAATCTTAAGGAAGCCTTGCAGATTCTTACCGATTCTTTTTTAGAAACGTCCTTAGGAATCATGGAACTAGTTTCTAATATTTCACATGGCCCGAACTCGATACTTTTGTGCTATAAGAAATCATAAACCAAATCAAATCGGCTACTGGTCTACCAAAATCACCATCTTTACGATAAACATTTTGTCCCCATTTACATATAACATTCACTTAAGCACAAATACATAAACATAGAGCGTCCGTCCGTAGGTGAGGCATATATGGCAACATTATTCAAAGACATTTATGTACTTTTTCTAACTGTTCACCCATTGCAGTCTGCGACATTCTACGACATTTTTAAGTTAAACCGGTACTGGCCGTTGGAGAATATTGTATATTCGTTCGAATAATAAAAATGTTCGGAACTTTCTGTTTTTCCCACATAGAATTAGAGTTGTTTGTGGTAAGTATATGTTGGGAAATCGATTGTCTAATGGCGGATGAAATGTTGTTCTTTCGATTGTGATTTGTAGTTTACAAGAGGCTCTAACTGTTATTGTTATAAGTAGGTTTAGCGTGTATTCCATTTAATAAATTAATAATAAAATGTTTCTCGCTGTAACCACAACTCGTAAACTTTTACGAGTAGGTAATTTAAAAGATGTTGGACCAGCTCATCTCTCTAATTCTAAGAAGACACCAAATGCCATACGCAGGTCAAAGGCCTTTTCGAAAGTCTAGACTTTCATTGTCTATAAACTTAAGTAATTAACATTTGTTGCTCATTTTGTACAGAGATTTTGAACTTGATTAAACTGCTGGAACGTACAAATTAAGCCAGGAATAACTTGCATATAAATTATGCATTGCATTCATATATAAAACTAATTGATAAAATGTATTAGCAAGTTACTGTCGTGCCTTTACAACAGGAGCAAAACTACCCATTTGAACGATCGATCAAGCTTTGAGTTTAACTAAATCATTTTTAAGCCAACCTGTCACTTGTTAAAAACGGATGAGGCTGCAATGATGGAGGTCGGATCACTTGAAGGGAAATTTACTTCAAATATCTACTCAAATGAGTCACAGGCTTAAAAGTAATTAAATTGTATATTGCTATAGTAATTTCGCGGTTTCTGTTGCTTAATTTATGATTAAAGGATTACAAAGATTTATAGTGCAACAAATGTTTTTAAAAGGTAAAAATAATAAGGTTCAAATTCGTCAGAGGTCCAACGGAAGTACATCGGGATGTTATGCAGGTACGAAACCCGGTATGGGCCATTATTAAAATAAGTGATACTAATTTAGTAAGGTAAAAAGGTTTACAAAGATTTAAGGAATGTGACATATGAAATTGGCTACCCAATGTGCCTACGGCGGATAATTTGTATTGAAGCTAATTCATTTACATTTTGCTTTAGGTGGTGTTGATTAGAGATTGTATAAGAAATATTTTTAAAAAGTTGCCAAAATACTAAAATAGCAGATTTTATGAGTATTACGAAACGGTAGTAACAAAAATAGTGGGATGTGGGATAGATTTCTGTGAAAATAATGGAATCGAAGTAGCTAATTTCACGCATTTATTGTTCTTAATTCTGTTTTCTAAAGTCATTTTTAATCCCAAAATAGTTGGACCTCAAACTTAAACATGCCATAAACAATGACTCTATTTTCTCCATTGCATGAGAAGCCATTTTGAAAATTAAAGTTCATCAAAACAATCACACATCACACTCTTAGAAAATCAAATTCAAAAAAATTCACGCAAAACTGCCACCCTTAAAAAAAAAACAATACAACTTCACGTCACAAATCAAAACCGATTCCATTTTTAATTTCAAACGTTTTTTACGTCACTACGAGTATCATCCATAAGTTTTTTTTATACCGTATTTACGCCCAGGACAATGCAACGAATCATGACTTTAAAGATAAATTGAATATGAGCTAAAAAAAAAGGTCCGTGATGCTGATGTCCAATTTAAAGTGGATACAGAGGGTTTTATAAAAACGAAAGTGCATACAGGTATATTATTGTTGTCTGGAACGGTGGATGTGGTAGAAAATGTGGATGTGATGTAGGTATCTGTGAAATGAGTTTACTCAAAAATATTTTAAAGACTGCCTGAATATTGACAACTGTACTGTTATATGAAATTGAATTTTGATTTTCTCTTTGAACATGCATAAACACGGGTATTTTAACAGAGCCTATGTGTAAGCACCACAAAATAAAATCAGGAAGGTAGGCTCAGTATTTGAAGGAATTACATAAATTCTATTCAATGAATTGCAAACATTTAAGTAAAATAGCTTTTAAATATTATTGTTGCACCTAAAACGTCATTAAGAAAGCTCGAGACCACGAATTTGAAGAATCTCACACATGATAATGCCACATCCAATCCACCACACTCTTGAACCCAACAAAAGGTAGATCCAGTAACGAGATATGATATTATTTTTTTGTGTCTCGTCTCGGGGGTGGCCGGGGGTGTAGGTACCCCGGCACCGGGGGAGCAGGGGGGGTGAAAGGGAACCGTCAGGTGGATTCCACTTCGCAACGCATTGTCGTATTGTTAACTTATCGCGGTGTACGATAATTTATGAAGGGTGAGGTTAACGTGAGAATCTCGGGCCAATGGTCCTGATTCTTGGATGTTTAGTTAGGTGTCCGTACTCTAAGTTTACTAAGGTTGGAGGTGTTATGTCGTTTTATTAGGTTGGTACTTATGTGGGGAGAAAAAAATAACATTTGTTGTTGGTCCTTCGATGTGAAATGTTGGCGACTTGGTATGAACACGTTGTGTTGTTTGCAGTCGATGGTTTACTAAAACTGACACTGTAGTGAGATTGGCCGGTCAGTTTGTTGAACGAAATGTTAAAATTAAAAAAATATATTGAAACTAAAACTAATTCCTCTTTTTCTTTATTAATTGAATTTATGGACACGAAATTATTGATCTGTGGTATAACGGTTTTACCCAGAAGCAGTTCGGAACCCTAGCCCAGAATCCTCTTACCCTATCATTTTACAAGAGTAGTCAAATCATAAAGAGCGCTGCATGTTTTATAATTAAGCACTAAGTTACCAAAAATACTCCAATTACAATTGCGGACAAACATTCCGAGACTCAAATCTAATCTTGCTGCTAAATCCAAATGACTGCAGATAAAATGTAAAGTTTCAAACAGAACTCAAGTAGGTATTGTAGTGCGACAGACGCGGGCGTCGGGTGACGCCGGCGCATGCACAGAATCTTAATATAATATCAATTTCGCTGCGTTCAACACACTTCAAATTCGCGGATGTATAGGGCTGGGCGAATTGCAAATGCAATTTAAAACGTTTTTCAAGACTTTCATCCTTTTATGTGATCCTAATATTGGTAAACGACCTTTGTTTGGACATTATTGGAAAGTACTTAAAACAGGGCAACCCTTGATTAATGTAGGTACTGTCCAAAGTAAGCCCTTTTCTCCTAAGCAGAGTAAAAAGGGATGAATATAAAATATTTTTTCTGGTCGTTTCAATACATAAATACTAGCCTGTTTAATAAACAGCTGAGGGGTTTATGTCCAAAGTCGAAGCAAGAAATAAGGACTTAATAAGGGTAGAATACTTTGAGTTTTGCAAAATGCAGGTATTATGAATACTCTTCATAAATAAAAATATGACATCCACGATCATTAAAATAAGATCCCAAAAGACTGATCAGTGCGATCAAGTACAAAAACGTGACATTAAACTTTTACAATCGCAATCAGAATAAAAATCAGTTTGGGATCGAAAACGGCTTGCTGATTAAAATCACACGTCCCTTCGAATCATCCATAAGCAGAGAGAAGTTACCAAAAATCCATTACGGAACATTTTCCATACAGAAACGCATGAGGCACAACCCTACGACGACTCAGGTACCTCTTATCGCGCCATCTTTCCACTCATATTGTTTATTTCCTTCAAGCTTATACCAAATTAAATAGAGCTCAAACCAGGCAAAAATCTCCCCTATTTAAGTAAAGTTACGGTGGTCACACGGTGTGTGTTAAGTTTGTAATGCAAGTACAGAACTTCATCTTTGTCGCCGCGTGACGTTTCATTAGAGCTTCAAGATTAACTTATTAAAAGCATTCGTGTTCCTTTTTCGAAATGTTCGTACGCTTTGAAGTATCAAATGCGCGCGCAAATGGATACTTTTTTAGAATTGACGTCATCATATACAAATAATGAAACTGAAATGTTTGTTTATTTGCGCTTATCTCTGCTTTATCTGTAGGGTTATAAAAAAGTTCTTGAATTTAATTTCCCGTTCTTAAAGAAAGCCTATTTAAGCTACGACCATAAGCTGAACTAAACAGTGAAACGGAAGGTGGAACTGCAGGGCATAGCTAGTGTTTTTTAAATGTTGCCAGTACAAGTATTATTATATTGGTTATGGCTAAGTGTGTGTGGGAATGTGGTTCCGTTTAGGGACAGATATAAGTAACTGATTGTGTTTTGTTTCTTTTTTTCTGATTGTTATTTCTTGCGGATTATTTTTAGTGTTTGCTTAGTTTTTTATTACATACCTAACTTTTTGAATGCAGGCCAAATACCTAATGGACAGTGGTGTCAAAACTTATTTAAACATTTTTGTGAGCGCTGGGTAACCATTATAATAGGGTATTTTACAGCATAAAAAAATTGAGAATCTATTTAGTCCGTCAGTTAGAATATTGAAAAATAATAGACATGTACTTTTTGTTGTCTTATGTCAATGAAAATGACTATATATAATAATAGACTAAGATAAAACGCTTCCAAATTCGGGAGTGGGGGCTTGTGATGGTCAAAGTAGCTGTTGGAAAACAAATAAAACTATGAACTTTCGGATAGTAACTACTGTACTAAGTACACACGACTACACATCAAGCTTTGCAAAACCAGTATAAGTTAGCCGTTGAATGTGCGAAAAATCATATTAAACGAGACCACCATAAATTGGTTTTGTATTGTTTAAGGTGCAGCCGTGTGTACATAACTAATGATATAGATAATATTTACAATCCTACCGTGCAATAAAATTATAAAAATACAAAAAAATAAGCAATTTTATCCTTTATGTAATTTTTACTCGTCAACGTAGATTGACGTAAAAAAACTTAAGAAAAATTATCTTAGAATATATTATTATCTTACAGGAAAACTAACCAAAAAATCTCGGACAAAACATATTGTTTTCCTTCTAATCTGTTTACTTATTATTCTATTTTTTCAAGTGTTTTCCGAATTAATTAAATTTTATAAAGAGACAAAAGTACTGGGTCGACGGCGCGTTGTGTTCCACGCGCGCCTCAAGGAGTGTCAGCATAGTGATAGGGCCTGTAGAGGGCCAAAGCCTGCCGGGGTCGCGGGACTAACGAATTACCGTGACCCCGGTACGTAAAGGGCTATTAAAGGACACCGTGGAGAGGACTCATTTGATGATTTTACCACGAAAAAAAAAAGACAAAAGTACTTAAATTGGGCAAAATATCATTTTATATTATTAAGTATATCAGCAAGACGTGGTGATGGAACTCTCACGCAATGGCTACCGAAAGTGCTGGCAGACCAAGATGGTCAGATGGTTCAGATGGATCGCGGATATTACCTGGTTGAGACTCGCGCAGGGTAGGAGCACAAAATAGAGGAGGAGGAGGAAGCCGTGGCATTGAGTGGACCAAGGCTGCCACTGACAATGATGATAATTATTTAGAAAACCTACATACATTTTTGTATGGAACCTATCTAGCATCAGATTGAAATAAAGCCAGCCTAGCAATGATGTCTACACATATTATGTACTCATATATCTATGTTTTTATCATATATTGTAGGTTCTACTATGTATAAAAACTTCATGTATGCAAGTTGTAATTACCATAACAAAGCAACTTCTAAGAAATTTTAACATGTAAATGTTCTAATCCTTCATTCCTTTCAAACAACTTTCACTCCTCGCCAATCCAACTGTCTATATAAGCAGAGAATCAAAAGATGCGCAAGCGCAAGTCTCCACTCCACCTGCCGCCGGCGATGCTTTGATCGTTAATAATAACAATTATCGCGTGCGCCCGCGACGCGCCGGAAGGTGACCCCCGGAGAGACGGTGTTGCCAGGACTAAAGGGAAAATATTGACTTCGAAAAAGGGTTATATTGGCAATTTGCGTAGAACTATTAAGGGATATATTCGTTTATGGTTTATTAACTACATGGTCTACAAATTATTACGTTTGATCCAGTAGTTGACAAGATGAAAGGATTTGAATAAGAAAAATCTGTGTCCTATTTGAATAACCAAAAAAAAAGCAAAATAACCTTCAACTACTTAGATACAAAAAAATACAAAAGCAATACATTTAGGACCTCTAATTCGTTTTCACATTACTCAGTCACATAAAAGAGATATTTTAAATCCTTCATGCTATAGGATTGGATTACGAAACTTTATTCCACAAAAGATACCCACACTTTAGCAAACCCCAGTTAATCTGGCAACCCGTCAAAAATTCGCAATTGTTCCACAACGCCCATTGCCAAGGCCACGCAGGGCGGCGCGGGCGCAGCCGGTCCGCGCTCTTTTTGTTCCTCGCGCATGCGCCCGGCGTAAGTCAAGGGCACGCTGACCCACTTCCTGCGCAGGCTTCGTCGCGCGAGCACGTGTCCCGAGCAGATGCTACACTTGTTTGTTTTTAAAATCATTTTATTTTAGTTGCGGAAAGACAGCTGCTGAAAATGTTTGTATGATAATTTTGGTAAAAATAGAGGAAAAAATATGCTTCCAATGGGTCTAAAATATGGATGATTCTTTTATGATAATGTATAAGATGTGGTTGCCAATTTATCCTCTAAATTTTTTGATAAAAGCATTTTAAGGGTTTAAGTTTGGCTTAAACTGAATTAACAATCCCCGCCGCATCTAATTCTTTTCTTTAGATTATAAACTAGTGTAAGATTAAGGATCGAAATGGAAGATCCAAATAATACCTTAATATAATGGTGTTGCAGAAAACATTAGTAACTACCGTTCGATGTCACTTTTTATGCACCAAATAATTATTAAGTTACTGACTCAGTTAATGTAACCATGTCTTTCAGAACAATTGAGCCGAAAACATATATACTCATTACCGAAGACAAAAAACCTTAATCTTCTAACAGCTAGATTCTAGTAACAGCTCAATTCAAACCAGCTACACCACGAACCTCCACCTAAAGCCATAGAAACAAGACCCGAAGCGTACAAACCTTACTTATACAAGAGGTACCCAATCACACCTACTAGACAATAAAAATTTTAACACAGCCATATAACACGCACATAAACCGACGTAGCGAGGCAATCGATGGTGTAATGCCTTTCACATAAGATTAGCCACGTACTCGCGGTGTAATAAATAGATATCGATAAAAAAACTTGAAGTAATGGTGTTTCGCAATTAGATGCTTTGAAGCTTATGTTTTGGTTGTTGAATTAAGCTGGTGTAATCTTCAATAAGAAGTGAGATTGATTTAATTTAAATATTTAATTATATTTCGAAAAAGTGCTTCATATACATATTTGTACGGGGCAGGCAGAATCTACAGTGTCGGGGAACTGATTTTTTTTTTAATTAAGACTAGCCTTTGCCAGAGGCTTCGCCCGCTCCTAACCCCCCCCCCCCCCCACTATAGCCTATGTCACTCAGGATCAATACAGCTTTCAACTGGTGAAAGAATTTTCAAAATCGGTTGAGCAGTTCCTGAGTTTACCCCCTACATACAAACAAACAAATGTACCTCTTTATAATATTAGTATAGATGGGCTTGCTCTTGACTCTAGTCCAGGTCAATGGTGACTGAGACAAAGTCCACGATGGAGCGAGCTTACCCAGAAGAAGCCTGTTCACTCTAACTTTGAAGATATTCGGGTTGTATGCGTTCGGAAACAACGACGCAAGAAGCGAGTTCCACTCCTTTGCCGTGCGCATCATGAAGGAAGATTGAGAGCGCTTGTTGGCTAAACTATCTAAGCAGAAAAAACTGGACATGGAACGTAAAGGATAATCAAAGGAACAGATGTAAATTTTGACACATTTGATGGCTTTACCACACCAAAAAAGAGGCAAAAGTTACAGAACAATCTCGAACCCCTACAAATATGCTTATGCTTCAAAATTAAAAATATTATTCTGTTCCTTGCGATATTCGTAGATACAGTTTTGAGCGTTTTAATGATCGTCAATCTTAACATTGTCATCAAACTTTTATCTAATTTAAGTGGTTTCGACAGCTTAGAAAAATAAAGAAATCTTAAGATAAAAATGTCTTCAAAAACTGATTCGATGTGATGAGCATGGAATCAACGGTTGCTGGAATTCATAGAGAAGACTTTGTCCAGCAATCAAATTCTCGAAAACCTACGCTTACCAAACCCTGGTGCGAACATAATTGAATACAACACAACTATCGAGAAATATCCGCGATAATTTATTTCGATTGAGCACAATCGACCTCATTTTCCAAAACCTATAAAAAAAAACCCAAAGAACTTTAAAAAGATTAAATAATCAAGAAATCTAACAGTGAGCTACGAAAATGTTGCCATCATCTTACATAACTGTTTGTACATATGCGGAGATAATCCGCTTACACTAACACTTTAGGTACATACAGTATATAAATGTCACAGACTTAAATTTACACGACGTCCATTACTAGTATTGATTTCCAAAATTCATAAATTACAATTCCGTGTAACGGTGAAACCAATAAGTGTGATGGTCGCGATAGGTTTACGTTGGGCCATTAGAATAGCGGTGGTAACGTTTGATATTTTGCATATTGACTCGGTAGTTCATTTTAAAACAAACATGTGTTTAAAAAGCAGGAGTTCGTTGAAGGTATTAGTGAGCACGAGGATATAAGAATGAAACTTTGTTGGTATAGTGACAAAGAGGATTAGTTTGAAGGAGTGAATGACAAAACCACGAAACTAAATGTCATTAGGATGCAAAAAATGTAAATATGTAACTGAAAATCAAATCTGTCAAACATCCTGAAATAGCTTTTGTAAGGAATAATTTGTAAACAAAATTATTCAGACTATTATGTTTTATCAGACCTGTATCAATGTCTTTATTTTTTTATATAGCGCTCGCTCATCTTCATCGCTCTTTTCCTAGCCACACATTAACTTGATTTGAATAAAAAACAGTACGAAACTACGGCCACAGTGATGGAACTATTTATATTATAATATGTGTTTCCTGTTCTGTGCGACTTTCTATTGTGCTGTGATAATTTATTTAATTTGAACATCTCCGTGACGCATTGGAGCCAATCTTGGGCAATATGGACACTTAAATTGTTTCTGACGACAAACGGTAGTTAGGCAACTTTAAATAAAATACCAATACTATTTTCGGTGCGGATGACAACACTCGTTTCTTTTATTACTGGACGAAATTCGAACGCAGTTCATTTAAATTTGAAAAAAGAATACCTTCCTCATGTAAACTTTAACTGTGCCAAATACACAAGAAACTGTGAACCCCGCAATAAAATACACCTCGAATAGTTCCCCTAATGTTATTCATTTATTATTATTTAAGTTCGTTTTTAAGATTCTAGAGGTCGCAAGGGGGTAGGTAATCTTATACGGTGTATTATGATGATTAGCTGAACTTTAACTATCGAGTTACATAGAATAGCCTAAACCTGAAATCAACGAGACCCTACTAAACTACAAAAATCAATACAAATATTTCTTTGCAGTTTAAATAATGAATACCTCTCTGTAATCCTAAATTCACAGCCATTTCACAATTTTATTGTTTTTATCAAATAAAATATTCAATTACAACACGTCAAAGTTTACGTTGATTGCGTAAACTAAATAGATTTAAATTCACAGTGATAGTTGTCTTGCAAAATAGTATTACTACACCGCTCATCAATTGATCTACTTTTAAGTCATAAACACCCCAGACGTTGGTCACAAACATTGGTTGGTCACAGACGGCCAACAACCAATGTACCCATCAATTGATTTCAATAAAAATGTTGAATTATTCATTTAATGCGAAATCACTCAACTTGAATTAAATGTATATTTGTTATTTATATTAAATGTGTCCTACGCCCAACAGCCTACAGTGGCCATAGGCAAAAATTACAATATCAATATGAATAAAATATTATTTTAAACATGAATGACTAGAGTGAAATGGTTTTATTTTGAATGGAGGCTTCTATATATTTTTCTCTTTCCATATGTATGGAACGTCGCTTTTATGTGTGTATGTTTGTTTGTTTTTCACAATAGATTTTGATGCGTTTTTTTTCAGCGTTTATTCTAGAAATCAGAATTTTTGTCTCATTTTAACGTAGACTGAAGAAGAAAGTTATCCGCTAAAAACCTAGGTAGCCTATCTAAGTTTTACATTACCTGAGAGTTAATATAATAATTTAAATAATTTCAAGTAAAATGAATAAGCGATAACATGGTATTCATCATGTCAAGAAATTTGTCCATCAGCAGCATTACCGTACTGGGTGACTACCACTGCGTCGTATACACATACCTGCCGATGATTTTTGGTACTACATTTTTTTAAAGCAATTTATGCATAGACGTTGCGCGGATTCGACATGTCACCACATCAGTAAATCATACCCAAGCGACGCATGGACGAGTTGCTAGTATAAATTGTTCGGCTTCATGAAATTTATGATATGTTTGGTCTAGACTTAGACCACCGAGTTAGCTATATAACGGTAATTATGTTCGAAATAACTTAAACAAGTTTATTGTTTTATGAGCTATCTTTAATAAGAATAGAAATATATTTTTAAACAACTACACTTTGGCCTGCGAATTCGCCCGAAACAATAAATTCTGATTGTGCACGTGGCGCCATCTATTATCATATAAACGTTATTTTTTATTTCCTCGGAAACAGTATCTACTTTTTCAGTAAAAGTGACAAGGAATATGCAAAGTTTCAGGATTATCGGTTCAGTGGTTTGGGTGTTAATTGGTTGCAAACAAACAAACTTACTATCGCATTTATAATTTTCAGTAAGGATAAAGAAACTATTTGATACTGATTAGTCAGTTGTTGATGCAGAATAACTAATACAAAACAAACGCAAATAAAATAGTCTGGAGAGAATATTACCATCATCTGTCTAGCCTTTTCCCAACTATATTGTGGTTGGCTTCCAGTCGAACCAGATGCAGCTAAATAACAGTATTTTACATGGAGCGACTGCCTAACGGACTTCCACAACCCAATAACTGGGCAATACGATACCCCATGGTAAGACTGGTCGTCAGACTTATGAGCTTCTGACTATAAACAGTAACGACTGTCACAGATCTACAGCATACATACATGACAGCCAGGAGACCAATGGCTTTATGTGCTTTCCGAGGCACGGAGGAAACTCGCTATGACAGATGGTCACCCATCCACAGAACACACTCAACGTCGGCCTGTATTATCAAATTTCATATAAAAAGTAAGCATTTTTTTTTTCAGGTATTTATCATTCCAGGGATAGATCCAGCTCTTCAATGTCTTTTTACAACTTATCTTTTTGTCTATTTGTATTGTATTAAACTTTGGGTGGTCTATCGTCTGCCTAACACTTTAAACCCCTATTGTGTTACATCAAAAAGAAATAAACAACAACATAACAACAAGTTCATAAAAAAACAATACACAATCAAAGTACAGCTCAAAAACGACATTAACATAAAGGCTTCAATACACTGCGCACACGCACCGCCACGCACCTTGCCATTATCATCCCACTACTGTTCAAAGAAAAGCTTTCTTCCAACAAAAAACGTGAACTGGTTCACGCAGGTTCCCGTTGCGTAGCGGGATCCTTCGGGATCGGCGCAGGCGCAGGTCTACGCACAAACCGACGCAAGCATACCTTTGTATAGTGAGGACAGGTTTCGGATGTTATCGTGGAAAACTGGGTTAATTTTTTTGTTTGTTTTTTTAATTATGTAGTGGAATCTGTGGTTGAAAGAAGTGCGTATTGAAGATCAAGTAAAATAGGGAATTAGACAGTCAAAAGTGACTTTTTTTTTCTATTTCACATATATATTTTTTTTGAAAAAACCTTGCCCCACAGGAGAAATTTAAAATTAAAGTAAAAATTTAATTTTAAATCCTGTATCGCATTTATATTTCTATTATTCTTAACACCTTTCTGGTGAAAGGCTGCATTTATCTATGACTATAGCACATGCAACAACGCCAAAATATCGGAAACTCAAGATTACCATGTTTATTATTTAACAAGTTAGTTATACTCATTATGTCAATTTAAAAACCTATGGCTGGCGTCTGTACCTATTTTCTGTGCAAATACATAATTATTCTATTATATTCCAGCGCAAACCAAAAAGCTCGCTTTGCAGAAAATTATAAATGTGAAATTACCAGAATTAAAATAAATAATAACGGATCTTTTAAAAAGTTGCAAAGATAAAAAAAACACCACATTTGGAAAAGTAAGAAACAAAAAGAGTTGTCACTTAGATTAACACGTCTTGGAACACTGTTTTTAAGATATGTCTACCCACGCTCTGTAAATTCTACCCCATTACGGACAATATTAGCACATATGTCGCTTCAACACTGCTCCCACGTATATAATAGATAAAATCATTAACAAAACTTTAGTAAAATGTATTGTTTTATTGTTTACTTTCCGCTTAAAATATGAATGAAAAAGTACTACTGTACAGGTTGTTGTTTTGTATAGCATTTTGATATTGTAACAGCCGATGGACTGGACGTCTTCCGGCTGATAATGATGATCTATGGAATCATTGGTCCTTCAGTACATGGAAATTTAAAACAAGATTAAACTTACGAGAATAAATAAATCCGAACTAATTATTTAAATACGAAAGAGAGTTTGTTACACTTTCGTGGATGAACCGATTTTTTTTTAATTTGGTGCAAAGACAGATGAAACCTTGGAGAGGATTAGATTATAAAAATGGCTGAAAAAACTAGCGACTCAATAGTGAAATTACATATTACAAAATATTAAAATGGACTCTTTATAATTTTGACATGTCCACATCTATTCGGATAACACAACAACGTCATATTCATTATTTGTCACCAGAATAAAATGTCGATGGCATCGTCAAGTCTGCCCTAAGTATTCAAAATCTAAAATTACCCACATACATACAGTCACTACGTCCGAAAGAGCTTCGAATATAAATAGCAGGTTCATTAAAATACGACTTAGCTTTGGATCCAATTAACTTCAAAGGCTAGACGTTAATGTGTCGGTGCAATTACGCGCATTTGCACACGGACCGCGGTCAAAAATGTCATACAAGTTTAGCAAAAAAAGAATATGTTTGGTTTTTAATACGAAGTAATCTTTTAGCAACGGTAATCTGAGTTTGAAGTGTTTTCGACACCGGTTTTGTTACAATTTGTAGAATATTTAGTAGTTATTTATAAAATACTTCAGACTACTGAAGTTGAGTAACCTGTAGCTTGACAATAAATTGTTAATGGCGTAAAATAAATCAATCAATATTGAATTGAGCGAACTTTAACCGTTTGTATAAGGCAAGTCACAGCTAAGCAAGAAGACAAGGCAGGGTTGTGATCTGTCAAAAATTACATTAAAGAAGTTTATATGCCACATTGACATTGACTTTTATATTGTATCCTGTTGATACAATATAAAAGTCAATGTCAAACCACAAATTCTGTCGTTCTTATGGAAACTTAAAAATGTCAATCTTAAACTATTGCCAATGAAAATGAATTTAAAATACTTCACCAGACCAGGTAGAGTGCTTGTTAAAAATGGAAATAACAATTAAAAAATTATAATAATATTTGTAACAGAGACACATCAAAATAAGAACTTGAAACAGTAAATCACGGAACAATAACTAAATACAAAATCCGGATGGTAACACAGGACATTATAAAATGTATACCCACCAGAACTACACAATCCAAAATATAATTCAACAATCGACTCCCAAATAAGACATTACAATATAACGTGACGATTCAGAACGAAATCATTAGAATCAAGGAAACGTTTGTCAAAACAACATGAGTCAACCGTTCGCACTTGGACATGAATCGTAAAGTTATTGATCGAGAGTTCGAAGACCTGCTATAAAGACTTACACAGTAATTCGTAGGATAATTACTTTTAATTGGATACCAAAGAGATTTGAGGAGCTGGATTTATTTGTGGTGTGATTGTAGATTGGAAAAGCCATGAATAGTTGACTGGTATAGGATTTTATCATAATTTCAAAAAGGATTATGGTCCGACAACTTTAGTTACGAGACAAAACGGTAAATATTCATATTATGTATCAAATGACATAAATATTTTCGTTCAAAAATTTTAAGATACCTAATAATATCATCAATAGAACTAAAATTACCGATGTTGCGCGTAGAATTTATTAGCATGCCGTGCCTGCAGGTGCACAGACGGCCGATGTAGCAGAAATACGTAGTGGCTGTAGCACGATCGAAAATTTGAAGAAGGTGGCTGGCAGTGGATGGTTGTGTACTGCCCAGGACCGGGAGGGTTAGCAATTGGCTGCAGTGATTGTGTTCCACTTAAATAGCGCATTTCCACTAAAAAACATCTGAGTCTTTGAGCCTGAAGTGTACCTACATTTCGCCAGTTTAGGTCCCATTCATTCTAGACTTCAGACAAAGGGCTTAATTCAATGAAAAAATCTATATTGTATTTCATGCAGATATTTTACTCTACATTTGTGACTCTACGTCGCGTCGCGTCGCATCCATATTTTCCCGTAAAGGTAAGGTTAAAGTGACCAATAACTCTCCTTTTAAAAATATTTGGTTTGTGAAACAATTAAAGTGAATACGAGGCTTGTACAGAAATACCACTCGTCATTAAATCCGTGTGTAAGTAAGCAATCAATAAACCGAACAGCAATTATTTACAATTTGCAAAAAAAAACACGAAGATTTACATGAAAAATAAAACCTAGCTAAGTTATTAGTAGACGCCAATAAATCCTGTTTACGACTATACAGAGAGTAATAAAACTATATTATAAAAACCAAGTGCAAAGAGACGTGAAATAAATGGCAAAATTTACTATGTCTTGTAAATTATCAGTTGCATTAAAAGGTCGAGATGAACATCCTAAGAAGGATTGCGATGATATTAATTTTATTTTGCGAAATCAGAGATAAATAGTGACTGTGTCTAGACTCGGTGTCGGAACCTAATTAAGAATAAGGTAAATTGATTATTTCCTGCCTTGTAGTCTATTACGAGATTATCATGTCTTTATCTAAAGCAGCGAACAGATAGTGATTGGCTAAATACCAGCTGTCATGAAATATGATCAGGATGAACAGCTGTTCACCTTCAATTTTCATAACTTAATAGATATCTACAAAGATCATTATCTATTTAGGATAAGTGGGACTAACTCCCTATAAGTACGAGTAAGTACAAACGAAAACTTCAAAGTGTATCGAATATTTTTCTGGAATTATTTGTTTTTTTAGTTTTTTGTATAGTATACTTACAAAAGTAATAAATTTCCTGTGCTGAAAGAACTAAGACAACAGAGATTAATAAATTACACGTAGTAATTTGCAAATGCATATCGATATGTCGCTACTCTTAAAACAAAATTAAATAAAAATCTTTTGATATAATTATGAACAACGATCTGAACACCGCATTAAATAGTCACTTGCGCAGACGCACGAAACAGTCGTATAATTGTAATTAGTCAACTTTACGCTATAAAGTCACTCCACAAGTCCATTAATTGAGGACTAAGTACTAGTTTTCAGCAGGTTATTTTTAGTAAAGAAGACTTTGTTGCAATTTAAATAATAGGCCGAAAAACTTTATTTCTGTGTAAAATCATCAACTTAAATATTTTTTCGTTAAAGTCCTCTCGCCTGAACGAAAAAAAAAGAAACCCGTGGATTTTAGTCAGTACGAGTCTGACAATCCCTCCCGCTCTGCTTTGGGTAGGAGGACTCATTGATGATTTTACCACGATAAAGAAAAAAGTCCTCTCGCCTTGGGAAGGGCGGAAATGTCATACTTTTATCGCAAAAACCATCCTCTTCCTTAACATGCGCCCTTTCGCGTTTCACCACTATCTCGTCTGATGGTAACTGAAGACGTAGTCAACGGTGAAGCACGCTTACTTAAAAGTAACCTATTCCCTCTTAACTTGAATACCTCAAGGTTGTAGCTATCAGGAAATACAGACTCCCGCACGAAATTCCACTCCTTAGCAGTGCGCACACGCTTATGACTTTGTCAAACAGACAGGCGAAAGCAAAGCCTTACCGAAGCGATACCGAACCGAAGCGAGACGTCAGTCCGATAGTTCTATCACGCTATCGGATCGCGTTCGCTTTTCTATGTGACTGGATTCAAACAATTCCATACATTACTAATAAAAACGCCTCGCTTCGCATTCGTCACGCCAGTCTGTTTGACAAAGGCTTTAAGGATGGGAAGTTCACCATGTACCGATGGCGCATTGCCGTATATCTTGTTGCTGCTGATGTTCTAATTATATTCTTACAGAAGATAAAAAGTATAACATGAATAAACGAAGAACTATAAAAGGATCCAATTTCGGTCTACGTCTAAACTATAGCTAGCCTGTACACACCACCATATGGTCATTACGCGTAAGTAACATTATTTATGGTCCATAAATCCGCGGCAGCTCATTAGGCCGTGTGTGGGCACCTTTATGGCGGCCGATGAGCTGTTTACATTTTATATTTATTTCTAACTACGCCTGTACTTCAGTTATTTACGGGTATTGAGACCATAACAAGCTTTTTCGGATAATTGAAATGGGATATTGATTAGTCGAGTTGGGATTTAAAAAAGTTCTCCGATGATTTTGAGTTGCTTAATTAGCTTGCACCCTGAAAGAAGTGAACGGTCTGAAATTTGACATACCTTTACCCAATGTTATGTTTAAACTACCCTCTACTATTATTATTGAAAATGAAAAATAAAAAAATCGATTACAATTATTTTTAAAAGACTTAGTAATCTTAATCGCAATCCGTAGCCGAACATAGCCCAACCTCACATTTTTTACTTAAAAGTCAGTCATCTAAATCAATGTTCTTGCTCGAAATAAAAGATTTTATCTTAATAACCTCAAACGCACCCAAGTGAATGTCATCAATAAACTGAAGTGATGAGTTCATCACTTCAGTCAATTCTGGTAACCCGAATAGCACAGGACAATGAATCGATGATTCATACAATAACCCCCTGTAGAAGGCCAAAGCCTGCCGGGGTCGCGGGACTCACGAATTACCGTGACCCCGAAACGTAAAGGGCTATTGAAGGACACCGTGGATTTTACCACGTTAAAAAATATGACTCATACAGTAAAACCTTCTATTTTCCACATATAAAAACATTTTTTTTATTTCTGCGTTGGAATGACGCATGAGGTACCTACATAAAGCCAAAAACATTCACTCCATGTCCAAATTTCTCGCTTCAAATTACAGCGAGTTTAACTTTTTGCTTTCAAGCCATTACAATATTTAAATGTTTTTTTGCACAAAAACTCCGAAATAGAAAACAATGCGAGCCCGTTTTGGCTCTGCGATTATCAGAACAAGTATTTCTTTTGGATAAGGAATCGCGAATATCCCGCTACATAGTTTTATAATAACTGTTAGATATTTAGGGTAGGAGACATAGTTATCCGCCACGCTTATCTACCTTATAAAAATATTTAATTAAATAATTCAAAGACAAGTAACATACAACAGCCTACAAATACGAAATTTTACTCAAGTACCTTTCTACAAGCTGATCTGTAAGAATTTTAAATAAAAACAGCATCTCTGAAGGAGTTAAAAAAGGAGATGGAGGAGACAGTGTGGGAATTCAGATGAAATACGGTTCGTAAAATGAAATGGTAAAGCTTTACAAAGGAAAGAAATCAGCTAATGTCATCGACTAAAACACAACAGTTTCCAGAATAAAAAGTTACGAATAGCAAACAATACATTTCACATGGTGCACTTTAAACATACACTAAAATGTTTGATACATGTTATTGCTCAAGAAATCTTGCAATGGATACATTTACAACAAGTTGTAAGTAACATTAGGTAATAGAAACACTACTTTTTATCATCGTTATTAAATATTTTATAACCACATTAAAAATAGTGGCGTCTTTAAATCGACTCTTTCAAAGTAATTATAAACATCTTCTTAATTTTGTTCACGTATCAACTTTGATATTTAATATTTAATTATTAATTAAATCAGCATCTTAAGACTAATAAACAATAAAGAAGATAAGATCTTAGACATTGGATCATATTAAAAATGCAGTCCTAACATCAACTCTTTATTTATAAATTCGTCTGTCCCGATAACTGTTGCGTGCACCTGAGCCGCCAAAAAATCAACAGTTGCCTGTCCGCCATTTTGGGTCGAATTTAATTGACTTAGAAAAATGCCTGGAATAATGCTAGTGTCGTTTATTTGTGTCTCCAGTGTCCATTTGAGCGCTTTGTTTCCGCGTCTTATTTAAAAGGGTTTGGTAACTTTAGAGACGGTCAAATGTATTTATAAAGAGCTGGGAAGGTGTAGAAAAGACAAACAATACAAGTGACGTAAAAACAATATTTGATAATCCGTATTTAGTAGGTACTCCCTCTCACAGAGAGAAGGCCACATTTATAGGCTGATAATGATGATGGTGATGATTTAGCAGGTAGGTAGACCAATTTCACGATAGATACCTTTGATTTGACAGATCATTCATAATTAACATTAAAACTATTTATTTTGGAATAGTGTGACAGATTTGTAAATTAACTTTTTAAAATTGATTGTGCGTAGGTATATTTATGGTAAACTCTTGTTAATATTATTATGCTCTAATGCTTTTTTTTTTAATCAATAAAACGTGAAAAAGGTTAGTATACGCATTTCCGATGACAAATCCATCGTTATCCTTTTTATTGACATTACCAAAACGATTGATTTGACTTAAGACACATTATTAACACACATAAATTGCTATTCGCATTTAAAGCTAAAATCCAATTCAAAATGTACAGTGAAATGCAGCAATGAAAAGCGTCATAATGAAAAGTGAGTAAAACAAAATAGAGAGAGCCGACGTTTCCCGATGTTTCCCGAAGCGTTGCACGAAGTGTTGCAAAGCTAACGATGACACTCATACAGACGGATTGACAAGCTGACCGTTCGTAAGACTGAAACTATATGAGCGGTCAGGTTGCCGGTCCTTCCATAGGAATCTCTTCGACGAGTGCGCATTCAGCGTTGGAAGGAAGCGAGAAAAGCGCTGTTTTGTAGAACTGTAGGATGTGCATGAGGCGTTTATGACTTTATGTGTATGTTTTGGTAAGAATACAGTTTTCAATAAAATGAGCCGCTGTGAAATAATTATACATTGTGACATGATATAATAGTGGTTTAAGAGGCTGCTTAAGGTACAACTTATATGTTAATTTAACAACTACTTATACAGGCGGTAAAAACATTAACGAAAACACAAAATGTCAATCAAAGTCTACTGTTTGCAACTGCGTAGGTAGTCTTAAATTGACTTGATATATTGCGAGACCTAAACAACCTCCTGTGCTATACATAAACATAGAAAATTACAATTCAAATACACAAAGGCCCTCTCTATTCCCTTTAAAGCCTGTGCCCTAAAACAATAGTCGGATTCGTAACTTTTTATTCGGCAAACTGTATGCCTTCGGAATGTAGGCAGTACCGCATAATGAGGGGACCGGAGCCCTAAATTTATTACGACGCCGCCACCGATTCTCAGAAACTACTGAATTATTCGCGAGCGGCGCGGCTGCGGAGGTATGCGCCTTCGGTTCCCGGCACAGGCACAGTTATGTACGATATTCTTACGTAAGACGGAGAAAAACTTTGACAAAGTATCGGCTATCTAATTGGGTTATTATGAGCTGCGAGCCTTAACTTGATATTTAGGGAACGTCCGTATTAGAAATAGCTCAAAGCTGTTCCCAGAAACTGTAGATGGCTCACATGATTAATAGAACAATGCCCTTATTAGATTACAAGTTAGACCTCCCAATTAAATCGGAGAACAAATGCATTGGGAACAAAAAACAAACAAACATTCTAGCCTTGGGAGCCGACCTATTTGTAACCTTAAAGGAACTGAAAAAGTTTCACTTTTAACGACCTTAGAGCGCATTCGAACAAAAAACTAATAATCCTGAGATCCCGTAACGATGTTGCTATCTAGAACCATATATAAGGCTTATTACCTGAGAGCAGCCAACGGAAAATTAGGCAGCATATTCATACATTTCCTAACTGTTTTGCAGACGGCGCACACACACACACACTTACACATAAGTCGACAGAGGACAACAACGATGAATATCTGCTTTCTTAGATATTCCCTTACACACACATACAAATTCCTTGTTTATTCCGAGGTCTACGGGTCATCCCGCTACAGACACCCTTCTTCCCTTCTCAACTCATGTAAACAAGACCCTCCTATGTGTGCGTGCGATGAAGCTCGTCCTAAACAAGTCTTCACAGAGACTCTTGACCATGGACACCACACACAGGCACGCAGACAGACCAACACAGCAAAGAAATTATATCAGTAGGTCAGACGGCCTTGTGCGATTCACGGAACGGCGCGCGCGCATGACTTGCCACGCCCACCGCGCACCCGCCGGGGAGGGGAGGACGGGGAGTACGTTAATTAACATGTGTTTACCAAAAAGTAATTGAAACTTAATGTTTGCGGATAAGTAATTACATCGGGAAAAAAAAATGAAGAATTTTGGTGATGTCATGAGGAAATACTTAATTAAAATCGTACTTGATATTGGATTATGAGTAAGATCTGTGTAAGTTATATCAAAGGATCTACCTAATTGATAATCCGAAGCTCATCGTTTTTCTCGGAACAGAAAAGACAAGGTCCGTCTCGCAGATTCATTTTGACTTTTCCTTTATAGATAATGCTGATAGACTGGTGATTTGACTAGGTTTTCAGGTACTCTAATTTATCTTGCCAATACGGTTAAGTTTACAATCGTTCGTCGAAAATGCATGTCATGCATTCAACTACAATTTTACAAAGATAATCTTTGAAAGTATCCTAAAATCTTTTTAGGTGTGTAAATTCATTAAATGGATCCTGCTGCCCTATGTGGAGTGGACTGTCATTTGTGCGGCATAAAAACTCACATACACAAACACCCAGACCCAGACCAGACCTTTTTAAGACAGTCTCACGTTAACTTAATCTTAATAACACCTTGGTTCAAAAATCAATTGACAACCTACATATTTACTAAATAAAACGGTTAATAAAGGGATTATCGATATAAAAAATGCTTACATAGTTATATCCTTCGGCATGGCTACGTCTAAACCTTTTCCACTCTACACATTCTTGCAGTAACATTAAAAAACACTTCTTTATAAACGCTGCCCAACGCTATGAATTTCTCCTGTGTCGTGGGTGCGTTTACAAAAATATAAACTCACATACACAAACACCCAGACCCGGAACAACTACTAGCAGATCATACAAATATTTTTTCCGTGTGGAAATCGAAACCGCGACCCATAGCGCTAGAGTCCAATTTCTCAGCCACTGCGCCAAACGTGCCCTCAATATGAAACACTTTTAAAGAAACATCGCGATGTATCATTGAGATGGACAACAAAATTGAATATACGTCTGATGGTGCTCGTTGTACACTGATATGAGGCAATTGAAGGAGTTTTAGCGATTGAGATGAGCTACTCGTAGAAATTATTCATACGTTAGTGGCTTATATCTTTGCCAGGACCTAACCTTTTTTTATCGTGGTAAAATCATCAAATGAGTCCTCCCACCCAGGGCGGGGCGGGAGGGACTGTCAAACTTCTACTGACTAAAATCCACGGTGTCCTTCACTAGCCCTTTACGTACCGGGGTCACGGTAATCCCTTGGTCCCGCGACCCCGGCAGGCTTTGGCCCTCTACAGGCTCTACAAGACCTAACCTAACAGAATTTTGAAAGAGTTTTTTTCTCGTCCTAAGCATGGCGATATTTAGAATATAGAAAAAAATGTTTCTTCTATCCTTCAGCCTTCTACGGGTATTTCCATATTCGGATAAAAATGTCGAATTGTACAGGAATAATTATGAAATAACTTTGTCTCTCTCTGTCGTCTCTGGTCCCTTAATGCACTTTATAAAAATAGTGTTTCTATTTTTGAAAAATCAATCAATAAAACACCATAAGCTGTGTTGTACTCGAATCACTCAAAATCTGTTTATTGCTCTTTCGCAAAAATATGACGTGTCAATTAAGGCGATGACACCGTTAACATTGCTTACATAGTACCATAATTTAAGGTTATTATTAAGTGAAAGTTCTAAAATGTTTTAGCATCTAATCAAATATTATGACGAGAAAAGATTTGTGTACATATTTTTTGTAAATAATAATGTAAAAAAAAACTACTGGACCGATTTATTTTTAATTATGAATATATTTTACTTTTGAATTGTAACCTGTGCGATGTCAGGCCACTCACTTAGTCTTAAATAAAATAAATTGACAACATATTGAAATGTAAAAGAAATAGAAATGTTCTATACCTAGCAGCAAGACGATAGTATGTTTCAAAATCATGCTTGTCCAAAAAGTAGCAGTGTGCAGTGCAGTTTGACCAAAAACACATATAGCAAAAATATCTAAAAATCCATCCATCTCTGAATATTGGTGTATATCATATTATTATTAAAGTGAACTCTATATTTTTGACCACAGACAGGTATATCTGTACATGCGAGCACTAACAGAAGCAAGATGGCGACGATGATGTTCATTCAATTGATAATGGGTTGCGGGGAAATTGCAACTACCAAGGTAATGGTGCTTGTGTATTGGAGTTGAGTGCCGAGACAGTGTTATAATATCCATACTCTTACTGTTATAGTTACTTGCATTACACCAGTGCTGGGAAAAGGCCTCTCCCTATTCTTTCTAAATTTGATCCAGGGCAAACTTTATCACTAAACAAAACCATGTCATCACCATTCTGAATTAATGTCACTAGCCAACTTTAAAAAGACGTATGCCTGACATTCAATAAACAAATTAAACTGCAACTTTGACATAATATTAATGAGTTGTTTATCAGCAATTATGACAGATGTCAACGGACAAAAAAATGAAATATTGCCTTTTACTGTCGAAGAGTTATTAGTGAATGTGCGAACAGTAACCTGTTCAATATTTGCTAATAACGATCCTAACTGGATTTAAGTGATTTATGGCACTTATTTATAATATTTAATTTCTTTTTCAATAGCTAAACTGTCACCGAAATGCAGTAATTTCCATATAAACTTTGTGTT
Organism: Agrotis puta; assembly: GCA_943136025.2. Classification (NCBI taxonomy): domain Eukaryota; kingdom Metazoa; phylum Arthropoda; class Insecta; order Lepidoptera; family Noctuidae; genus Agrotis; species Agrotis puta. The sequence continues at coordinate 1,323,094 of OW964170.2, forward strand.
ATGTTGATTTTTTAATAAATGTTTCATTTTAGATGAGACTTTTATGAAACTAATATGTTTGATGCATTTATCTGTCATTAAATTAATGAAATATTAACGATGCCTAATATTGTGAAAAGCCCGCAAGGCATGGAAACTAATTTGAAACGCATTGAAAACAAATCAATTGCAATCTCACACTATCAATACCTTTATACAACATTATTTTTTGTTTATGCGAAACCCGATGCACCTGTCTATTATTTTTGTGTAAAGAATTTATGTACGAAATTTTAAAACCGTATCGTAAAAAATCACGAGGTTATAAGTATGTATATTACCTGGTTGTCCGTTCAAAAACATGCTCATTTCGCGGTACACCCGCGTAAACCGCGTCTCCTGTGTTATACACTCGTGATAATTGCTTGGCAATAGGTACCTAACCGTACGGTGATTGTATTGTAATTAACTGGTAATAAAATAAAAATTAAAAATATTTTTGAAAAAAATAATAATATGGTGTAAAATTATTGGAATCGAATCAGTTCCTGATTCTGAACAAACTATATTCAGGTTTCGCATATACTAAAAATAATGTTGTATGACCATGTTTTATGACGTGCTAATGCAGCTGCAGGATAAAAACGTTTTTATAACATAATGCTGTAAATATTATTTTAATAAATAAAGTTGGTCCAATAAAGTTGAACTGTGGCTTAGATACAGCTAATAAAAAACCTTTCTAGGACAAACATTTTTCACATTAACAAATTAATAAATCCTTAATGAAGCAAAAACCAATCAAAACTAAAAAAAAAAAACACCATCGCCTTAACACAGTGTGGGTGTCGCGAAGTGGCCACTAAATAACACTGGCGCTTTATAGTCGCGTATAATTCTAATTGCAAATCCGTTTGTCAATTAAAAACAAACGGAACGGATTGAAATCGCGTGTGTCGACGCAATTTAGTTGTGCTGTTTGGCCGCTTGTGCCAATTCTGAGAACACGTAGTATAATAGATGTGGTTACTAAAACAATGGTCACAAAAAATGGCGTAATTGCAGTTTATTTATACTAATTGTTGCTATTTGGGATTTATTTCATTATGGTATCTTACTTATTTGTCCGTATTTAGTAAGACATTCTACTGGTTTTACTCGTAACTTTAAAAAAATACGCAACGTAGACATAACTTTCCTTTTTAGGAAGTCAGTGAAACAGTAAGTAATTTGATCATTTAGGTCAAAAGAATTAGAGAGATTGATGGTCAAGAAACAATGTATTTATGACCTTAATTAATTTAATCGTAATTTATCCAACGATCATTACAGGTTTTGGTCAGAGGTCAGTTAAAATATTTGGACCACATCTTACTGACATCATCGTATTATTCCTTGCAATGTTTTAAATGTTAGTCTATGTCAAATTAAGTAATCATTAAAGTATAGCGTTGTATTCTGAGCTTGACAGCTTAACTACAATAGAGTCTGCATAATAATTGACTAGGACAAAAAATTAAGTTGATACGAGTACCATACTACATGATTTAGGATGTCTAGCAGAGGTGGTTTTTTACAGGTACGTAGTAACCGTTTAATATTGTTGTTACTTAAATTATTAAGCTGAGATCTATAAATCGAACTTAGGCGAAGCTTAGCCGAGTTACGCCTCATTCGAAAATAAACCGACCTCTGTATCACAATATTAAGCTATTACCAAAAAATAAGAACAGCAATCGATTATTTGGCTTATGATGTGGACATCTGACATCTCACTGTTGGTAATAATCAACACAATCAATCAATATTCAACACAACTTCGAACTCGAACACCAAAGTGTTCGAAGTCGAAGTTATTTAATAGAGCGCTATTATAAGCGTAAAATTCAAAAATTTAATATTAAATAGCGCTAGCTCTATATGATTTGACCATTCCTGTTCCACTTTCGTCATATTTCACGAAATGACTCCCACAGAAATAATAAGAAAGATGTCACACATCACTAATGAAATGATCCTTGTATGCGCTGTACTAGCGCTACTTGATTAGACCAATACATTTCTACTTCCGTTTCTGGACACACTTCTGGAAAAATGTTACACATCACTAATTAATTTGTGCAGGAACGCTTCAGACTTTGGATGGCTGGATATGAATTCAGTCTTCAACATTCTCATTGCAATACTCCTAAAATATCGATGATGAAATACGACTGTTCCCTAGTTTTCTGGTAGACAAATTGAAGCAAATAGTTCTAGCGGAGTAAATTAAATGAGACCACGTGAACAGTGCCGAAAATAGGCGCTGCCCAGGCACAGGGCTCGGACCCTGAAGGGGCGCAGAAATGGCCTGACCAACATAAAACACTAGTTATAGCATTACACATGGATACCATGTAAGTATATTGTCTTGCCAGTTATAGAACTTGATAGTTACCTTGTTTAGTTAGTAAAATAATTCGAAGTGTTTACATATAAAGATAGTTATTATAAGGTTGAGCAGTCAATGACCACTGATAAATAAGTTTCAGGAAGTTAAAGTTTACATCTCGTTCCTGAAAGCCCAATCAAGTGTGTTATCAGTAAACCTGTTGATTTGTATAGGAAATGTCCAAAATAGTGTTTCTGAAGGTGAAGGCAGATTTTTTGGCAATAGCCGTGGAAACCTTCATCTTCATCAACTAACGAGACGAATCTTTTATCCTCTTTTCATATTATTTAAATAGGCTTTCAGAAACTGAGGGTAAAATTAATATTTCTATACGATAAACATATTGATAAATACTAGGTGATATTGGTAAATGTAAGATACCTGTGGGTGCTGGCGGTGATGGCGCGGTGGGTCGCGGGGATCCGGCGCGCGCGCCGCGCTCATGCCTCAGCGCCGCCGGCGCATGCCCCCCACGGCACCGCCGCCGCTCTGGAACCGAAGATATGCGTTTAGTCATCAAGAAGTTTTATGATTACGAGGAATACGATTCCAATATAGACCTTCTAACAGGTTTCGGTCACGTCAGACGATCCGATGGCGATCAGCCATCATCATGGAGATCGGCGCGGAAGATATTATAGTGAACAAGTATGTGAGCAGTCGCAGGTGCCCTCTCTGTTCCTTTTCTTGTTACGATGATACAACTATTCAACACGACCAGGTAAAGATTACACGCAGGAGCAACGACATAGCGTGCTTTTAGAGCCACCGTACCGCTAACTTCGAGACTATGAAGATAGACTTCAAAGCACAGCGTCACAAGTCCTTGATCATGGGAAACTTACGGCAATGATGGCTGAACGAGCCATATCGCTACTGAAAGGAGTAACCGGCGATAGCAAGATATAATTAGTAAAAGTAGGAAAGAGAGATCTGTGTCCAGTAAACTTCCCGCTAGAGATTTTTCTTGAATTCCAATCAGCGGGTCCACGCTAATGATTGGAGTTCACAAGGTTCCTAGTACAAGGGCAAACATTACAATAGTACAGGCTGACCTCTTCTACTAATATGTCAACATCAAGAAACTACAAGAAAATAATTGTCATTTTATCTTTGAAGTTTCTTTTAAGACCACGTACCTGTGTGTAAAACAGACGTGAAAATATTTTAAGATTTCGCTTTAAACGTATATGAATGGAAATACATGTCACCGTATGTACACAACGTAACAAACCATTGTTACCTATGTAAACAGAAGCCCAACTATTGTTATCAAACCTGTGTTGTCTAACAAGATTATAAAGAGATATCTCCGTAATTGACAAGTGTTAATTGTTATTCAATGGGCAAACTTGAGGTGATAAGTGGCGTTTCCTATCACTTTTCCTTTTTAAGATAAACGCACTTAACAGAGCCTATTACAGCTTCCGACACCATTTTTAACATTTTGTATAAAAAACTGTATTTACATAGCGCACTTCAGGTGGCATTTAGTTTCAAAAATTGTACTAAGTTGTGACGTGTTGGGGATACGGGCGGCGAGTAATGGGCGACTCGCTGTCCGACCATGGACCATGCGGGGTCGACTGCGCGTTGTGTTCCACGTGCGCCTTAAAGAGTGTCAGCATAGTGACGGGGCCTTTAGAGCCAAAGCCTGCTGGGGTTGCGGGACAAATTACCGTGACCCCGGAACGTAAAGGACTATTGAAGGACACCGTGGATTTTAGTCAGTATGAGTCTGACAGTCCCTCCCGCTCTGCGCTGGGTGGGAGGACTCTTGTGATGATTTTACCACGTAAAAAAAAAGTTGTGACGTATTGGTGATTTTGAACGCGTCATATTTTCATCAATGTTAGTTCACGTAACAAAAGAAAAAACACCTTAATTATTTTTTGGTAATTTAACTGACGAATTAGAATTATTCAGTCAAATAGTCTTAACTGTCACCTAGTTGGTTAGACAATTATTTAAAACACTGAGAACTTTGCAGCCTTTCAAAGCCTTTTCTTTTTTTTTATCTTGGTAAAATCATCAAATGAGTCCTCCCACTCAGGGCAGGGCGGGAGGGACTGTCAGACTTGTACTGACTAAAATCCACGGTGTCCTTCAATAGCCCTTTACGTACCGGGGTCACGGTAATCCCTTGGTCCCGCGACCCCAGCAGGCTTTGGCCCTCTAGCCTTTCTATTGTGCAAGAATTTTAAATAAATTCACATTTCTTTTTTCTTTCCCATTTCTGACGCATCTATATCTATCCAAACTACAGTTATCCATTTTTTATGACAGCACATTAAATGTCGCTTATAATTAATCTAAAACGATGACACTAAGAAAAATTATAATCAAAATGATTATCTTTAAAAAGCGATTTTATATATGCAAATTAATAGTGACAATCGTTAGGTCGTTTAGTCGCATAAATTGTCTCAAAATGCCTTTATAGCTCGTATCTGTATGGATGTATGGGTCGCGAGATGAACTTTCTCGACACACCTACAGTCACTATCGGTAACTTCTTCTAATAAAAGAAAGTAAACATTTTATACTCGGAGGAAATAATTTATTGAACGTAATTCATTTAGGAGGTCTGTGAGACACCAGTTTTCGGACTTGGTCAATTGATATGCTTTTTTTTATTATTACTAAGTAGTTTTAAGTGTTTGTTTGATGTTTATGAATTAAACATTTGATTTTTTGTACTAGGTACAAAAAATATTGGATTTCCCAATCTATAGGTAGGGTAAATAATTATTTTTGTTCTATATAAGTACCTAACTTCCAAATGTTGCATGTTTTTTTTTCTAGAACCTTTATTAAAATTAAATTCTAAACCAGTTGTTTAATTTAGAAGAAATACAAAAAGCCAACTTGTTCTTAGAAAATATCCAGATGCAGTTAAATGGCCATTCACTAATCTCCAAAATAATATTGTTGCTCCTAAACATCCGAGGTGCGTATCGTGCGCGGGACAGAGGTCATACGACGCATTACGTTCGAAAGTTGTTTGGTCACCCATCCGCATGTCCCCACAACCACAGCCCAGAGTCCACGTCAATGCCACGCAAATGTGACCACGTGATTAATATAAGACGACCATTGATAACGGCCCTTAAGGCCCTTGACCACGACAATTAATTACATACATTACTTTTTCTATTAGCTTTTCCACTACAAATGAGAAGAGTAATAATCTCTTTAACGAACCGACAGCCACACGATTTGCATGCAAAACAACAAGTTTGTTTATCCACAAAAACATTTCAAATGTCAAACTGTCATGTATTTGAATACTTAATTATCAGTTCCAAAGAGATATCGGTAGGACAAAAGGCTTTATGCAAAGACCACCCACATTCCATGCCCGAAATTAAAAACACATCGATTCTTTAATTAAATATTCAAAAATGATCGTTCTATTTTCAAGTCCATCCTTTTCACACCCGCTGAGAGCTTTCAACTGTCACTATGACAGCTACTGTCGACCAGTGATGAAAGGCCTTCCTCGCCCCTCTGTGAGCTTAGTAAATAAGGTGGCGGAAGAGGTGAAGCGAAGATTGAAAGAGGTCTAAATGAAGCGGCCATGTTTGCCGCTACTGCAGCGCCTCCCGCAGGCTTTTATGTAAATTGGTCAAGGTCGGTTGACGAGTTTGAAAATAGATGCTCTCAAGGTAGGAGATTAATTCAGTGAGGAAAAAATGTATCGATTTATTGCTAGGTGTAGGGAGAGATGGCAGAAGCTACAGGTCTGAGACAAAGGACATGATCTCATAGCATTGGCAATAAAGGGTAATAAAGGGTAGATCTTAAAAGTTTCTGACTATAACACGATAATTTAAACAAGTTCTAATTAATTCACATATTAGATTCGACTTCTTAATATATATAATATATCTTTCTTAATCAATTGCAGCCAAATTTTGATTCACATGCTGCTCTGAAAAGGCCGCACAGGTTTAGATATTTTTATATTATTTTAAAGCAGGTAGTACCTACCATTGAACGAAGGTATTAAAACATTATATTTATTATAGCCGTGTTTGCAAAGTTGCAGTAAAATAGAAAATTATAGATAATAACACATATGACGCAGAGCAGTCGCGCTCGGAGCATGCGCCCCGGCAACCTCCCAGTAATTGTATTAATTTTCTTTTCTTGGACATCACTGCCTTTGTCTATAAAACACACACATTTTAAACCGATACGCCACACCCCATAATCCAATTATGTCATCTGTCATTCATTGATGAAAATATTCATTCACAATGCGAGCCTTGAGGGTCTGCGCAAATAGGCTTCAAGTGTCAAGCAGTTTTCTCGGAAAAATTAAGGAAAAAACTAATAGAATCCACAGTATAGACCTTGGGTTCTAAGAGGAAAGGATGATTCTAGCTCGGGATAGCTCAAAACTAACGCACTGAAACCAAAATATGGATCGGGCTACCCTCAAGTATAAGCTGTCAAATACTCACTCAGCACACAATGTTACGCGAAGTTTTCACAAACAATATTCACTATGTACAACGGATGCACAATATAGTACACCACACGTATGATTATTATGCACTTTTCTAATGAATTTTCACAGTTTTCAGGGAGGCCTGAAGGCTGCAGAGCCGTATCACAGTGACATTTGTCATGTGCGGCGCGCGCTCGGCGTTCGTCGGAGTTAATCGGGAGCTTTCGGGTCTCGTCGGGGTGATCCGCGGATGTTCGGGGTCCGTCGGGTGGTATTGATCGGCCGGTGTCGGCCGGCGCCCGGCCGCCGGTCGCCGGTGGCGCCCCCTCTCGGCACTAATGAAAGCTGATGGCCATCCATTATTTAGCAGCCTCCAAGACTGTGCGGTACGCGAAAATTAATGGCGAATTTATTGATTTATTGCAAGCGAAATTAAAGATTGATTGGTTAAGTGAGTTTGCCTCATGTGATAGCAATTAATCTGTTTGTAGCTAAACAGTTGTCACTTTAGTGTTGCGGGTATATTGATACCGACACTGATAAGTGATAATGGCGGCATCACTCATTATCTGTGGCTAAAGATAAGCTTAGCGAGAGTACGTAATTGATTTTAAGTTAGGAAAAACTATGTTGTTTTTTTTTACTACTTAAGGGCCATTTTTCAATATTATACAAGTTACAACTTGAACAAACCTGCATGCAAGTTACAAGTTACAAGTTGGTAGTTTTAATTTTTTTCCAATTCAAGCAACTTTTATACCTACAAATGTGACGTCGTACTTATATGCAACACGGCAATTCCCTAATGGAAACTTGTCTTAAATAAATGAATTAGAAATAATGTACAATATCTAATGTACCTAGCATCTAATAAAAATATACTTTAAATACTGAATCTAAGATCAGACACGTAAACATGTTAAGTATTTTTGAATGCAGGTGACCCTAATTTTACTCAAAACATTGTAAACATGGCGAGAGACAACTCTATCAATTGAAATTGTAATTTTAACCTTGAAAAGTCATATACAATATTAACTATAAATTCCATTCATAAATTCTAGTCATAAAAAACACAAAACAGCATGTAATGTTTACGAACAAAAATAAACAAAAAAGAAAACATGGCAGGTGGTTCCAATCAGATTAATATTGTTAGGTACAAAGTTTTAAAGCTTACATACCTACCTAAATCTACATAGACAAGATGCATATTGCATTCAATTAGGAAACATTGTGTAACACTTCAGAAAGGATTAGTAAAACATATTTATTTTAAAAAAAAACGTTGCCCCACACTAATTTCTCCTGTGTCGTGTGTGCGTTTACAAACATATAAACTCACATACACAAACGCCCAGACCCGGAACAACTACTTGTAGATCATACAAACATTTGTTACGTGCGGGAACCGAACCTGCGACACGCAGCCCAGCAGTCCAATCGCTCAGCCACTGCGCTAACCGTGCCGTCAATTTATTCCAAATAGGTCCTGAAACGAAGAAGCAGGATCGAGGCAGACCACGAAGGAGATGGCGGGACAAACGATGCCTTCCTCATAGAATGCATCCCACCGTTATCATATCATAACCGTTATCGAGACCGTTGGAAGGTATGGAGGGAGGCGTTTTGCCCAGCATTGGGACAGTACAGGCTAGTAATAAAAAATTGACCTCAAGGGGCACTTATACACACTAGGAATTTCTCCTGTTTCGTGGGTGCGTTTACAAACATAGAAAGAAACTCACACACACGTTTGTGTAGGTATCTGGTGTTTACCCAGACGCAGAACAAAACTTTCAGATTACACAAATAATATTTCTGGGCGGGGATCGAAGCCGCGACTCGCGCAGCATTCTTACAGCCGACCGCACTGTTGTTGCATGTTTGTTACTCTTTCTCACAAAATCTACTGCACCAATTTGGATGAAAATTAATACAGAAATAGGTAACTGTCGGGAATAACACATAGGATAGCTTTAATCCCAGTATTACATTTCGTGGCCTTTGCAGTTAGACAATAACTCCAGGCATACCTTGATAAGTCTAAAATCTTCACGAGTCCTCCCGCCTTCGGTGGAGCGAAAGGGACTGTAAGACTGATACTGACTAAAATCCACCGTGTTCCTTCAATTGCCCTTTACGTTCCAGGCTAACGGTAACCTGTAAGCAGCCTAATTACTAAATGAGTCCCTCCTCCTCCTCTCTTACGGTTTCAGAAGTTCACCAGTAATGTAGATGGATGTTCGTTTACTTTTTTGTTAATAAGGAATTTAACTAATTAAAAGTTCCACTCGGAAGTTTACTGAGGTTCCTGTAAAATGCCAGTGTGTTTATAAAAAGAACTAGATATAGAACTGGAGGAGACAAAAGGATGGATGTCTCCTCTCAGTCCCGTTGTATTTTGTTTCTGATTCTCTGTTTTTTTAGAGACAGTGATGACTGATGGTGACTCGGTTTTTCTTTATTGATTTCTTTTTTGAATAATTTGAAATTAGGATAGGGAAACATTGTAAGAAACCTTGTGGCTCTTTGACTGGTTATGTCAATATGTTCATCTCCATACTTGGGAATTATACATAAGTAGCGAAAAGTGAGGTTTCTAGATAAACCGCTCTACTTAACAACTCGATAATTACGTGCATACATATATATTACTTAAAAAAAGAATCCTCCATAATGGAATGATTGCCAACCACCAACATCAACTCACACGGTCAAAACCAAATCATACAAAAATCAAATCACACACACCTTTAAAAAAAAAAACAAAACAAAATCAAAACAAAAAAGCTCTCTAATCGCGTCCCTAGTACATCGGTGCGTTATCGATGAGCTCGCGCGCTGTCGAGTCGGCGGGCAGATCGAGTGCACTTGTTTTTCACTGTCTGCGGGGCTAATTGCGCCATTTTTCATTTGCGGCCCTTCCGCCCCCCTACCCCGGCCCTACGGGGGCAGGGGGCAGTGGGGAGGTCCACCCCGTGACCAGACTTGGCTATTCTTGGCTACTGCGTGTTTACTAAATGGATGCGTGAAATGGTACGGTTGGATTGATACGGTGATGAGCTTTGGAGATAAGGTGTGCTAAATTTTAGGGCGAATTTCACCTGTTCTGACAGTCGAATTATTAATTTTGACAGCTTTTGAACTCGGTTTAGTATGTCCTGATCGCGTTGAGTTGTTTCAGTGGAATCTGCTCTACATTTTGATGCACGCGGCTAAGAAATATGTTAAGAAAGGTTTAAATGAATCCGAAATATTTGTTGCTAAGTTTTATGCTCGAGAAAATATGTAAAAAAATAACAATAACAGGTTTTTTGCTACTTAAAAGTTGAAATAAAAAGACTTATCAGTGCAGCTAGAGCAGCTGTCTACAACGCATAACTTAGACAAAGAGCTAGCGACGTTTTTTCTCATTAAAATTTAAACAGGTCTTTTGAGGCAATAAAAAAAACAATAATCCATTATTTTAATAAAGCACACATTTCCCTGTTAAAAACATAATGAAATGCCATTTTAAATTCAGAGATGAGTGACCAACAAAATATGTATATTTATTCCGCTACGTATAATTGTGTCACTCAAATCAAACCAGACAGATGCGATCAGGTAGCTAAATTGACTTGGACATCAAAGTTTTGCATATCCATATTGATCCGAGTATGAGAGCAGACAGTTAGACACCTTGATAAGATCAATATTAAACCTAATTGTGATTTGTGAATGGGCAGAACATTTTAATTATGGAAAAAAAGTTTTCTAAAACGCCGTCAATCTAGATAAAGAAGTTTCTAAAGGTGTTATTGAGGCATCAAATCATTAATTTTGTCAACATATTTACATATTTAAATCGATCAGCTGATGATATAATGTTTAACCAGATAAGGGAAATTAGAAAATCAATTTTCTTGTGGTTTTGATATCTTAACAGATAATTACAATTTTAACGCCAACTTTCAAGTGTTTTTCTCGTTCATCCAGGTAGTATTTGTTTTGTTCAAAACTTGGACAAATAAATAACAGTATAATAACACACATTGAAATTTTGTATATTATAGTCTGAATAAACACAACAGTAAATCCAAAAATTCAAGAATGTAATTAAATAATAACTAAGAACACATAAATCCGGTACATACTACTCTGACGTAAATATAGCATATTAAGATAAATTTTAATAGATTAGATACTTAACAATTAGATGTTTGGAGCTCCGGCATTAGCGCGGTCGGTAGATCAATATAAAGTAATGTCATTAAAATAAAATGGCCGCCAAACATATCGCACCGGATACATATCTCAAAGTTTAATGTTGCCATCTAATTGGTCATACTGAATTGTAGGTCGGGAGATAGCTTGCGCGGAGAATGTCGTATCTAATATCAACTTATCTACATATTAAATTATGCATGTGATTGAAGCCTACGCAGGTGTTACAAAAAGTTGCAGGAAAATTATTTTCGTATGTAAATACGCAAGTACTATGTTTTCATGAAAACGAATAAATAATCTATAGTTACAAGAAAAAATTCTATCAAACTTTGGAAATATGCACGTCTGCACAATATGACGTTACTATGGTGAAAGGTGACTATTATAATCTTAATCCTATTTTCTTTTTCTGCAAAACACTACAACTCGTGTTATTACGTTCTTACATTTATTTTTTCAGCATATTCACGAAATAATTACCTGTACCAATTGAGCTTGAGCTACGAACTAACCTAACTATAACATTAAATTAATTGTGAAAGTGAGTTTATTACGCTTCCCCTCTTTTCGCGGAACGAATTTAAGAATTTTGTTACAGGCTCAGATTACCCTAGAAACGGTTATACGCTCATTTCTTCTGCACAAAAATCTATTACATACTCCGGGCATAAGATTATAAAATGAATTTCGTAGTCGTTCTGTCTCCTGGCCTATACAGTCTACTAGAGCACGAGGCCGGTGTCGAGTGGTAGTCACTTTCCAATATCCGTGTTACCAGTTCAATGAACATTATCATCCTTTAGTGGTTGTTAATGACACTTTTTTCATCATAGTCAACCGTTTTAAGACTTTTTTTTTCGCTTAAGCATAGCTTTCAGAAACATGATTTTATATTATGTTAAAACACCTATTTTTTTTCGAAATGCACTTACTACTATGCGACCACTAGGGCTTCCAAATCGAATATTCGAATACTTCGAATATTCCCTCATTTCACTATTCAAATACTGACTGGGGTTCTTCGAATATTATTCGAAATCAAAAACATCGTTAGTTTTTTTCGTACAAAACAACCCCTAACGAACGATTAGAAGCGTAATGAGAATCTTACAGAACGTTGTTGAGTATTAGAAGATTAGATTCTCACCCAAAAATTATATAGACAGACGCCTTAAACTGCACGAGATGTACAACTGATGCAGCTCAGTCGGGTCGTGGAGGTGGAATGGTGGGAGAAGGTTGACCTATATCACTGGCCTATAAACGTTCAAGGAGATGCGACCTGTACTCGATGACTGGCTTGGTAGGAAGCAGGGCTCTCTGACGTTTCGAGCGAACCGGTGCTCTCGGGAAGAACCCATGTCGGATAAATGGGGAGCAGTGAGAGCAGTGGAGCAGTGATAGCACCGACCGTCTGGTTAGTCGCTCGGTGCTCGGATACGGTACGACATAAGCCATATAAGACGGGTCACGCTGTACCCTCGTTTCACAGGCCAGAGACCTTTCGCCACCGACTCTAGTTCGCTTAAAGCTCCGCCCATCCTGCAGCAGACGCACCAAAAGTCGGCAGAGACCGTGCACCGACCGTATTCGAACCCCCATAAACAGGTTCAGATACAGTGACAGATTTGGTCAGATTTGACGCTCCTCATCAAATTGAACTGGAAGTCACAAACGCGATTTAATTTTATACAAATTTTTATTTCATTAAAGTTTTAGAAAATAAACAATGTATTTTATTCAATTCAAGTCTAATAAACACACCAGCGTTAATTTTAGGTTGAATAAATCCTCTTAATTCATTATAACGATCAAATGTTATTATGACCAAACCAGAAATTGCGAAGAATTAACAGCTGTTCAGTACATTTTGACGAGTGAGACGATCATAAATGTACTGACAACAGGTTTTTAAAAATTGCCGCCCTATAAGGTTGCAAAGTGTTAGTGTCTTTCGCGTCGTGACAAAATTTCTAAGGAACATTAAAAAAAAAACACAATTATTCGAATAATTCGAAAAATCTCTTTTTAAGAAATCGAAAATTCGAATATCAAAATATCATCGAATATTTGGAAGCCGACCACGATATATTCTTATTTTTGAACGCTCTTAAAAACACAATAATAATTTTAAAATAATGTAAATAACAATAATAAATGAAATTGAAAATTAATTTGCAAGAAGCATATTTTCATCTAAACGTATTTTTTAAGTGACAGTTGAGGTCATTGACATTTTCATCCTTATCGTAGTTGCACAGTTCTAATACGCAGGATTCTATACATTCTTCCTCATTTCTAAATTTCATATTTCACAAATCAGCATGTTAGCAAAAATTCTACGCACCCAATAATTATAATAATTATTAGATTCCACATATAAAACTATGTTGTCTCATAAGCGAGTAGTCGCGGTAACTTTCCAATAGTGCGCGCGCGCCGGTAACGGTTCAATGGACATAATTAGTGACGTACCAGTTTCTTAAAGTATTTACATTTTTATGCGATGGCGACACATCAACTAGGTGGATCGCGGCTGCTCAAGCGCATATTTTGATCTCGGAAATAAATTAGTTTGTTTTTGTAGCTAAAGCCTGATTTATTAATTATTTTTTTAAGTGAAATTCTTTCTTGTTAGTTTGGTAAACTTATGTTCTCTAATTGACAAAAACATCAGTTATGTTTGCTTATTTATTTACTTGGCAACACTTTTATTGTACGCGCAGCTAAAGAGTGGAATCCCTGCCGTAGTCTATATTCTCTAGCTACAACCTCGGAGTCAAGTCAGGTTACATCAAGGTATCCTACCATCAGGCGAGATAGTCTAACGTGAGCTATCCTATTGCTAAACAAAAAAAAAATACCGGCCAAGTGCGAGTCGGACTCGCCCATAAAGGGGTCCGTAGCAGCAAGTAACATAATAATATAAAAGTTCTTGTAGTTGGTTGTAACTTTGAAACGAAAATTGCGGTTTACGACTTATGACGTATTAAAAAAAACTAATTACTTGATCTCGTTCAAACTAACTGTTTGCATGGTAATGTACATCATATATTTTAGAAGTTACGGGGGGGGGGAGGGATGACACAATTTACCACTCTGGAAGTGTCTCTAGCGCAAAATGTTCAGTTAAGAAAAAATTATATTAGTAATCTCAATATCATTTTTTAAGACCTATCCATAGATAGATAAAAATTGTGAGAGAATCCTAAAGCGGTTCACATCTACTTACCAAGTTTCAACATGACAGCTCTTATAATTTCGAAGAAAAGTGGCTGTGACATACAGACGGACAGACAGACAGACATGACGAATCTATAAGGGTTCCGTTTTTTGCCATTTGGCTACGGAACCCTAAGACTGTGTACAAAGGTACTGCTTCAAATGCTATGCTATGCTATCAAATGCTTCTTATTATTATTAGCGACTCTCGGCTTCGCTTCGAACGTTCCTTTTGAATCACTCCATTTATTGATAAAAACCGCATTAAAATCTGTTGCATACCTAGTTTAAGAGGCCTCTTACAGTCCACTAGCACCGCCAATAGAAAAAATGTCATAACTCGTAAAAAGAATCAAAAATACAAAATGTGGTCTGTAATTACAGTAGAAAAGGCAATGACGTAATTTTATAACACATTGTCAACACTTGAAATATAGCTGTTTCGTTCGTCAGCAAAATGACGGGGCCCCCCTCTAGAGGGCCAAAGCCTGCCGGGGTCGCGGGACTGTACGAATTACCGTGATCCCGGAACGTAAAGGGTTATTGAAGGACACCGTGCGTTTAAGCTTTTCTTTCTGTTAATTCAAATTGTTTAGTCGAAGACTGTCGTTGTACAAAACAAAACTAGTTTTCGGCTAAACAAACGTAAGTAATATCAGCTACGGAACATCTAGTTCCTTGCTCCCGAAATAACGATAGTTCGCGCCACAGGGAATAGATGGCGTTTACACTAACACTGAGGTCCTTCTTCGCGACTTCAAATAATGGATCAGCAAGCCGTAAATATAAACATTTCATTAGAAAACAATGTTTTCGTACTTGTTTGCTATCCTTGTCTGATGGTCGCGGGACTGTACGAATTACCGTGACCCCGGAACGTTCAGGGCTATTGAAGGACACCGTGGATTTTTGTTTTTTTTTTCAGTACGAGTCTGATAGACCCTCCCGCTCTGTCCTGGGTGGGAGGACTCATTTGATGATTTTACCACGATTAAAAAAAAAACTATCCTTGCCTGATAATTTCGACAACCAAGATTTCAGAGACTTCGTCCAGTTTCGTTGTCTCAGTACTTTTTTGTCGGTCGCCACTACTGATTTTATAGCGTTCAAGAGTTGCAGTGATTTGAAGAAATCCCAAAAAATAAATATGGTAGATTTTAGATCTACTTTTATTAAAACTGGAAATCCGAAAAACGCAGGATTTATATTTTTCTTGCCGTTGTCCTTTTCCAGATTGAATGACGAATGTTACAATTTATTTTCAAAACTATTCATTTAGATTGATTCAATTTTGCTGAGAGCTCCTGAAACAAAGGAAGAAACGCTAACTCATTAAACATGTCTGCACTCACAAACTATACTTAATTGTAAATAAGAAACGGTTTTTATTTCTACTTCTTTTAATTGTAAAATCGTGAAATATGCGCCGGAAATAATAACATCCATTTCAGTTATGAGGTCAGACAAAACGACAATTAAAATTATTAATTAAAAAAATCAATTTCTAATTGCTTGCAAATCATCATCCTGCAGAGAACCGGTCGCGATTGAGGTACATTGCAATTTAAACAAAAATAACTAAAATTAATTAAGATACGTTAATCCTTACTAATATAATAAATTATAGTTTGGATATATAGATGTATGGACTGATGTTTGTCACTCGACCACGTAAAAATGGATAAAACGGATCTGGATGAAAGGTTGACAGAGATTTGAAGTTTTATACCAATATTATGATGCCGAGGGATAATTCTCGACATACACGCAGGCAAAGCCGCAAGCAACAGCTAGTTATATTCGTTTATAATGGATTTGACGCTTGAGGTCAGAGAGTTAAATACATAGGTGTGTTTTTCATAAAATACCGCCTTCATTTTGACAAGTTTATTATTAAACTCAACAAAAGCGCGGTTACCGTTATGTTAGCAAGTTCGTCAGTTTGAGTTTTAGGCTGGGCAATTTAATAAAATCCACTTATTCTACTTTTATGGTGCACAATATTGAGCATGTTTTTATATCGGGGTTCGGTCCCTTAGGTCTCTGATTTAAATTCTAGAAGCGTTTACTCCTCTCTGAGTTCAAACACTCTGCGAGCCTGCGAGCAACCGAGTAAGCGCGCTGGTGGCGACGGCGGGTGCGGAAATATCAAATATATAAAATCGCCGCACGTGGCTAAACTGAAGCGACTGTACACAAGGCGGAGCGGCGGCGGCATCACGTACAGGCGGCCCCAAGGCGGGGGAGCCTAGCGCAGTAGCTATGAGCGAGAGTGCTTGATCGGCATTATGGGCACCGATCGCGCCCGCTGCCGCAGCCGCCACCGCCCCCGTCCCCGCGGTTCCACTATGGACACACACTGAAACTATGGTAAAACTTCTTTCTAGTGTACGAAACCTTTAGTGTTTTCCCGTGAAACAATTTGCTTTAGTATTCGATATAAACTTTCCAGTTATTATCACAACAATTATATTGTATGGTTTTTTCTTTCAGCAAATTAATTTGTGGTCAGCGCAGAATGTCGTCATGGAGGACCATACCTCTGTTTTACTCTTTCGATTAATCATTAAAAAACGCCTTTCAGACTATTATAACGGCGATAAGAACTATAATAATAACCATTCGCAGACTTAACAGCAATGTACACCAAATTTGTTGATAGAGGGAGCGCTACCCTTACGACTTTCACAGCCGGGAGGGCAATCACCGCTCCCTACATATTTTATTTTGCAGACTTTATTGTGTCGATAACTGTTAATTTCAAGTTTATTTTTTTTCATTGGTAGAAATGAACTTTGTGGAACCGCCATTTATGGACGTCTGTATTGAAATATCTGCATAATCAGCTTATATTCCCATAGCTAACATATATGGCCCTTCCATTACCTTCCCGCTATGAGCAGTGAATCAGCGCGGCGCGAGGAGCGGTAAGATCTAATGTATGGAAATGTTTGACATACGCCATGAGGCGCCGCCAATAGCGAATTCTCGTACTAAAAAGTAACTAATGTATTATTCGTGCCGCCCGTCCGTCGCACCGGTTACCGCTTAGACCAAAGTGTTGAACAAACCGATAGGTCTTCTCGTCAAGCGATTGTTGTAATTCAGCAAGCGTGTCTAATCCGTGTTGGTCAGCATGGTGGCATGCTGACCAACACCGAATGGCCTTCATGACAAAATTACCTACTTACAGGATTAAGTAGAGGGGCGTTGAAATAAATACACGCACATTTCATTCATCTTTCATTAACGACACATCAGGAGCTGGGTTATAACGTAAGAACTTATGCCTGTATAATGTTCTCTTTATTTCGATAATACATTGTGGGAGACAAATTAGGTTTAACGTACATCTGACGAAAAATACGTTACAGGGTGTTACGATACCCACCCTTAGTAAGCGTCCCTAAAATCTTCCAAATATCTATAAATATCGGACCACGCGCGCCTCAATGGCACGCGCTCCTCAAAGAGTGTCAGCATTATGACGAAGGCCAAAGCCTGCCGGGGTCATGGGACTCACGAATTACCGTAACCCCAGAACGTAAAGGGCTATTGAAGGACACCGTGGATTTTAGTCAGTACGAGTCTGACAGTCCCTCCCGCTCTGCCCTGGGAGGAAAGACTCATTTGATGATTAAACCACGATAAAAAAAGGAGCAAGTCACTTGATAAGCACTGCTTAACCTTAAAGATAGACCCATGTGTTTGTTATTATTTAGCCGTAATCTCGTCGTTTGCGTCTTTAAGGTCGAAATAAAACCTGCTACGCAATACGTCTAGTACAGGGGTTCCCAAATTTTGCGCAGCGACGAGTGCCCTTGTGCGACGTAGCGACTAAGGCGCTGGACACACAGAAAAGACGTAAGACGCAGACGGGACGCGGACATTTATCTCTACAGCGTCCCTTTCATACAAAAAATGTATAGAAGCGTAGCTGCTGTCAACTGTTCTCTAGAATTCTAGTAAAATTTAAGTGGATCCAAGAATATTTTTATGCACAAGATCCACCAGAAAGAAGAGTTTTTCTTGCAGCCAAATAAACGTATTACAACTTCTTAGAGCCAAATAAACGTATTACGACGTCCAGACAAATATAACAGATATACCAAACCTGTTAATGCTCACGAACTGAAAATTTCGGGAATCCCTGGTCTGATGCCGTGTGCTCTACGCACCAATGCATTATTAGTTAGCGCTTGTACCTAACTATTGGTCTATTTAATTAACCCTTGGAAAATAGTCCCCATATAGTTGGGAAATGGCATTTGATGATTTATATTCTGGCGTTACGCAGCGTATCTTCCGTCACATGAACGTCCACCCTTAGATAAGTACTTATTAATAAAGGGCGAGACGTTATTAGACAGTTTATCCTTTTCGTGTCCTTAAGTAGTTGCTAAATTAATTGGTATGAACTCCTACGCAGATCTGGAGCAAAGAAAAACGGTATTTATCTGGAGCTTATCAACCCGCGCAGGTTGTTAATATCAACATTTGGAAGGGCATTGTTATTCTTGAAATGGAAATATTGGTTGCCGATTTGACATGGTGTAAAGGTTGGTAAAAAATGTGGAATTAGCCTTTTTTCTTTCAGTTTATTAAAAAATAATAAACTGAAATTTTAGGCATAACTGATCATTCGAGCTTCATTTGAAGTTGTGAGGAGCAAAGTTTATGTCCTTAACAAATTTTCCTTTTAAGAAAACTATTAAAAATACAAGAAACCAAAATAGCAAATCGTAAATATCATTTGTATAACATGACGACGTCAATTAAGTCACCCCCGCCCGAACTATATCAAAGCACTTAGCAAATAAAACATCGCGGCATCACTCGGCAATAAGTCGGTAGATGCCGTGACGGCTCGACATTACCGCCGAAGACAACGGTAGGTGCGGCCCGAGGCCTATTGACCGCGGTTTGCGCGTAAACACCACCATGGAACACGATCCACCCACCGACAAACTCGCCAAAACCTTTCGCGTTTCGCAACATACATTGACCATACAAAATCAATTTCCTCATCCCAAACAACACTACAGCAGCAATGGAAATCGAAAACTCCCAAACAACAGTCAATGAACTTTCGGTAAGCCGCAAGCTAACCTCTAGATGAGTGCGTACAAATCACGTTTCGCGCGAATCAATACTTAAGTTCAGGCGATCGCCCCCCTGCAATAAACAGTGGGGGAGTAGTTAGGGGCGCAGGGGGGATGGGGGGTGAGTTATCGACCGCCCTCCGCTGCGCCCACCTGACCGTCACTAATCAGGGCTCATCCCGCGGACACCTAGAGTAATTGTACGCACTTTATTGCTCGAATGTACTTTTGTAGTATTAGTGTGCGTGGGCTTTGTAAATGTATTAGAGAAGCTATGTCTGTGTGAGTGAGGTACGTCGACGTAAACATAGATATAGCAGCGGATGTCCGGAATGGTAATTTGCTTTATTGGGGCGGATTTGGATGACGATAATTAGGACTACGAGTCTTTGTTTTGTTAGTATAAACTTGCATGGTAAACTGTCTGTGCCTCTGTAAACAAATGGGATCTGCTGAACAAACCGGGGTCATGGAGTCAGATGGACCTTTTGACTGGTTGTCGTCTATGCATCCGAGTAATTCTGAAGTTTGACTAAAACTACAGGTACTTACCTTATTACTTTTTGAAATAAAGATATACTTCATGTAACAGTTTCTTAGATTTCCATTTGTGCATGTCAGAATAGGGCGAAAATTGCATTCATAACAATTAATTGCATTAATTTTCTCTCCTATAAACGGGACCAGCGTTCACTTCAATAGATTAGTCCCTACTTCAATCGACCGTATTCCAGCAGATAGAAAAGAATAAGTAGAACTCTGCAAATCGTCTCTCTTGGTTTCTCAATTGGTTAATATAAATCTTTATCGAAAACCATCGATTTAATTGCCACGTCCTGCAATCATTTCACAAATGAACCAAAAATAAAATCAAAGACCGTTTAACCCCCGAACTTCCACCCCACACATACATACATACATTTTCTAAATCTATTTCTATCGTTGTAATTCTACGTGTAATTTAGTTGCGGAAGTAAGCAGGAGTCATGTCCGCCGTCACGCAAGCGACGCCGCAGCGCAAGCTATGTACCGATATGCTTGTTACTTTTATAATTTGTAATCAACGGAATATTTGTACGGGTTCTGTATGTATGAAGGGGGGTGAATTGCAACTGTTTGGGGGTGTAAAATAATTGAGTTTGTGATTGATACGAGGGTTGGCGTTTAAAGTTTGTACGCTCTTTGATGTAGTGCCATTGCTGCTTTATGCTAGTTGATTAGAAATAACAAAGTAAAGGACGATATAATTTAATGAAAAGCAAAGTATTTTTACTCGCGGTTGGATGGACTGACAACCGCAAAAGTTGACCGGATCAAAATATACGCGGAAAGTACGCTTGCGTAAGCTACGCTACAATAGCACACTGGGCAGAGCTCAGTTTTAGAGAGGCCTATGTCAGGATATCACCAAAACTACAAACGTGGTGATAGACACAGTTGATTTAAATTAATAAGAAGCAGTACTTTATAAAGCAAAGTGTAGAGACTTACTAAACTGACGACTTGGACTAAACTGTCACCATCCAACTCTACTACGACTCCAATCGTCCAAGAATCCGATTGAATAGTTAAGACTTCATTCATCGCATTTCAACAGTAGAAAAAGAAAATACAATTACAACGACTAATACCGTTTATGCTATTGAAACAGATGTCTGGCATTAATAGTCCCTTTACCGTTCGCCAGAGGCGCTAGTATCAATGTTCCACAACTTCTTCCCACCAGACCTTCTTAACTCAACTCAAAAGAACTACTATTAGATTTAATCAAGCCAGCTCGGAACCCCAAAGCGAACTACCCCTAGTTACGGTAAACACGAACCAATTTACATTATTACGGTCGGTAATTACCGCGGCAACAGTAAGTGTTGCCAGTTACCACGGAGACCAGGTAAACTGGTGGTGATATTTCGATAAATAATGAAGGTTCAGTTTTTATGATGATTGTTTATGGAAGCAGTGATCAAAGTCATTGAGGCTTTTTTTAGAAATGGGAAGTTATATCTGTCAGTGGCAGATGTTATAGACACCAAATGCAAAAAGGCGTGCTTTTCATTGAGACTTATGTTCGTAGCTCTAAAGTGGTAAGAATTAACAGAAGCTTTAGAGCATTTTTATTTTTTTTATATCAGCCCAGAAATACATCTAAGAATATCGAATATATATTCTCAAAGAATTAAGCAAAACTATACCAGTTCAACCTCAATTCCCCATTTATGTTCAAGTACCGTGTTATAAACATCTTTTCAAACATTCGGGCACAAATGTAGACTCCAGGCTGCTACAAAATTCCCGATGGAAAAACCCAATAAAACTGCAAGACCTGGAAATGTAACCCAAATCACATGCCCAACAGTAGCTCTTGTAAATACTATACCAACGAGGCAGCTGTGTTGTCTTTCATATTGTACGAATAGCTTTCGACAATGGGCTTTGCAAAGGTCATTATAAACCAGTGTGTTATTTAGCCGTTCCAGAAATATTCTTGGATTAGGTTCATGAAATAATAAAATGTATTACCAGTCACGCTTATCCCAGGACTAACCCCGTGACATTTACTCCGCGGATGTTGTTTACATCTCTGTCTGACCGCGTAAACAAAACGATTTGTCGCGCTGTTGTAAACACCGCCTAATGTGTACTAGCGACGCCATTTTATTTGTTTTCGCGCCGAAATTAACAATATATTGGTGATAGATTCAACTGAGTTGGGTAGTTTTATTTATTTTGTTTTGTTAAGCTTTTTAAGTTTGATCGGAATGTGTGAAGTTTTTGTTTATTTGAAGAGTTCAGATGAAAGTAGATCAACATTTCGACAATTAGTTTTGTTTCTAATTTACGATTTTGCGATGAAACAGTTTTGTATTGTTGTGTTCTTCTTAATGATAATGGGCTTGATTTTAAAAGAACTATCTAAAATTAACAAATATAATCATTAGTGAAGACTGGATACCGATTTTTCTGGACAGATTCCTTTTCATTCTAGCCTGATGTCTCACTCCTGAGCAAATGCCTCCATCATCTTCCGCACTTTTCGTTAACCCGAGCGTCCTCTTTCCATTTCTTACGGAACCTGTCCAATTTTATTATAGTTGACAATCATAATAATCAAGCTTATAATCCCCAAAGAGTTAGTGAAAGGTGTCCCTTATAATATTCGTGACATTTTTCCAACTAAATACCAAACTTCTGACAGTCACGTTAGGTCCCTCGAGGCCACCATAGGTGTATTGTCTTACACCCAACAATTTGTATTTCTTCATACAAGTTCCCACGAGGGGGTGAGGTGTCCGTATTACCTACGTATTATCTTTCCATGTAGGGTAAGGCTGCGGACATAGCAAAAAATTAGCGGATGTTTTTCCCTCCAGACTCTAGACGCCCAGAAACGATACTCCTGTAAATGACAACTCTAGTTCTCGATTTAGGATTCCTCCCTAGTGTCTGACTTTATTTTCAGGTTTTAATTTTACTTTTTTATTTCTTGCCCACTCACTCACTTCAACACATGAAATACACTCGAACTAGGAACTTGCAGTTAAACTGTCAGAAAAAAACGTTTAATACACAAAAGTGTATTAAACGTTTTTTTTCTGACAGTTTTTGTTTTTCTGAATGATAATGAAAGATGGGGCGTTACACCAGTTCACTATTTTGTTCCAGCCCCAGACACAAGGAATGAATTAAGCATTCCCTATCCAAATATCAAATGAAATTATGTATATACATAGACAATGTGCCTATTCTGCATGTCGTACAGGAAAGAGAGAGAGAAAGAGGTTTGGGCCATAGATTCTAGAGGGAAATCTAAATAGCTTTCTCCTTTTCCAGAAATTGGCTAATTTCATACAAGTATTACACAATTACACAATCCATTTCCTATGTCAATTTCCGCTCCGCTCACCGCCTCGCTTCGTCTAAGTGACACACCGCAACCTAACTTATAATATTTTTCCGAGTAATGTCTATTTGTGTAGTCCAATGGTGGGTTGTTTGCAGTAGTGCATGAAGGCCGAGGCCATACGTCCATCAGGCCTGCATTATTGAGTATTGAGCCGCTATCGATCTGCTAAACTAATACACGTGACGCCTATCAAATTATATGCTACAATGAAATGGAAAATGCATTTATATTTTTCATGTTTGGCCTAGTTTAAGACTATTCCATTAACATTTCATCGAGCCTAGAGTTATTATTAAGAGGGATAGGCAGAGGTACCTTTATTTTATTATGTTTCGCCAGTTATATTTTGCCCCAGGTTAAAGAGTCAACAAATTAAGAGACAATAAAATGTACAACATGGCACGATTTAGTAAAAAATAAATTAAATTTAAAAGTGGGTTACACATCATAAGCAATCGTAAATTAGATTATAGTCTACTCAACAGCTGATATTTACTCATTTTTTCTCCCTTACTCTACAAATACAAGAACAGAAATATTTTCTCTACCTAATCTATAAACCCACGGACCCACCCAAAACTACTCAAACCATTTGAACCCACCAAAATATTTAATAAATCCAATATCAAAAACTTGTAGTTGTACGTGCGTCCGTCAGCCGCCCAACATCACCCGCCCTGGCATCGCCACCCGCCCTAACACTGCCGGGGGGCGCACTCACGCACCGGAAGTACCCGTTCAGCCTTTTTGCTTCCTATTCATACAGGAAAGGTTTTGTTTCTATGTCTGTACATCAGAAAATATTGGTAAAGTTTTCATTTCCTAGAGGATTTAGGAGTTACAAGGTTTTTGGATGGAAAGAATGATAATATATTTTTACCGATCAGCGAAGCAAATATTACAAAGAACAAAGGAATTAAATTTCTTTGTGTAACCATCATGTCGTAACGGGCCAATGGTTAAGGTGTCGCCTCTCATTCCTAATGATGTGGGTTCTATATCAGGAAACTAAACGCCTTGAACTTCATTTTAATTTATAATTATGTACTTTCTTATTTTAGGCACAAAGTTATTGGACCACAATTGGACACATCCATTTGAAAAGACGGATAAACGGAACACAAACGCAATTTACAAATGAAAGCTCCTACCGGGTCGTTGACGAATATTTATCGTAACCGACACTTTATCGATATAATCGATATATCTATCTCGATATAACGCTCACTCGTTGGATGAATCCACAAAAGAATTCCAAGGCCCTTGCGATGCCGATTGAACGACGATAAACCTTTGTCTAACCTCATAAATATAGTGTGATGATTTTTGAGATAGTATTGTTTATTAATCATATCTATACCTAGAAATAAAAACAACATAGAGTCTTCATGCAACGAAGGCTGTCACGTCTATATAAGCCAACGAAACAACACAACACTTAACAATTATTAATTAAATCTCGATAATGACTTCAAATTGGACTGGATCTTGAAAGATCTGAAAATAAAACTAAACAAATACTATTTCAGGGATGCATCTAGAGACCCCACAGGAAGAGAAGTATCTACGAGTACTTACAATACATCGTCAGACAGCAAAACGTAGCGCTATTTTCTTACACTGACGCCACCAACGAGAGTAAAAATCCATATGATATTCATTCGTTCAACTGCGATGAAGAAGTATATCGTGATAAAACCGGCGTGTTCTAAACTCAAACATTCATTTGACATCTACCGCGTGGTGATATACAGCCAACTTCCTATCACAGAGAGGAGGCCTGTGTCCTAGCAGTGGAAACGATATAGGCTTATTATGTTTTTCACCTACGGTCATCGTAAGAAGTATCTTTTTTTACATGGTAAAATCATCAAATGAGTCCTCCCACCCAGGGCAGATCGGGAGGGACTGTTAGACTCGTACTGACTAAAATCCACAGTGTCCTTCAATAGCCCTTTACGTTCTGGGGACACGGTAATTCGTACAGTCCCGCGACCCCTGCAAGCTTTGGCCCTCTAGAAGGGGTAGAAGTCATTTTGCTGACACTCTTTGAGGCGCGCGTGGAACACAACGCGCCGTCGACCCGCAAGAAGTGTCTGACAAAAAAATCCGATTAAAGAACCACCAAACACATCGAAATTGGCAAAATTAAATACCCTACTAATAAAGCACGTGGTTTTACAGGTATATGAAACAAAAGCCTCCACAGCAATGAGGATGCCATGACTCACAATTCGGGTTATTACAACCTGCGAATGATTCAGACTACACTTACATGAACGTTACTAACTCACTACCAAACTTCTTACCGGAATAGCACGATTTTACTTAAGAATGACGTCATAATCACACCTTATTGGGAAAAAATAAATATTTATTGATATTTGTACATGAGTCATTTTGCTCATAAAAAACGGGGCTAACCACAAAATAACATTAGGTAATTTAAGAGACAGTTTATCTTAGAAACGGTATTTTTAAGATTTGTTAATTTTCCTTATCTATACTTATAATAAATCTGTAGAGAGGCCAATTCTGTACATGAAATATATTTAAAAAATAACTATCAAGGGGTGATTAGGGATCGCTACTGATGCAAAAAATGCAATCAGTAAATTTTTTGTCTGTCTGTCTGTCTGTCTGTCTGTCTGTCTGTCTGTATGTTCGTTATAGAAACAAAAACTACTCGACGGATTTTAACGAAATTTGGCACAATTATTCTTCATACTCCTGGGCAGGTTATAGTATACTTTTCATTACGCTATGGTCAATAGGAGCAGAGCAGTGAAGGGAAATATTGGGAAAACGGGAGAAGTTACTCCATTTTTATTAGCTTCTGTCGCGTGTGCAGCCTTAGTGGTTAAAGCTACATAGAAATCATGTATGACGGAAATGTTCTCCTTAAAATTATATAAAAATATTCCTTGACAGCATATGTCTATCTTTTATGGTTGACTCACAATAACACGTGAAACTCCCGATAGCTTAGCAATTCGGAGCTTTCTGATTATATTTGTCTACTCTTACGTTTACAACACTCTTACTCATCCCTAATTAAAAAAAGTTAACATTATTACCTATTCAATAAAAGAAGAATCATGTAAATCGGTGCAGAAACAACAAAATTATACATGAAATACGCTAATCAGTCATCGCGCGTGAATACAGAATCATGCTATAAGGATTATTTTTGTGTAGCGGTTGCCGCGCTCGACGCTCGGCAGGTATAAAAAGGCGGGGGGGTCCGCGCGCTTGGAGGCCTTAAAATTTTAAGGCATCCACAGAAAAGTCCGGTTGAGCAGTACACAACCTACTAGAGGTTGACCTGCGTGATGCCATACACAAAAAAAAAACGCGCGTCCTTCATACAATATTCGGCTGCTGATGCGAATAGACGTTCAGACTGTTCGACCTTATTGACAGACAAAAGGTAATTGTTATTTACAAACCGTGCTTATCAGCGCGACTTTTAGTCTTCCATTCCTTTTTTAGCATGGTAAAATCATCAAATGAGTCCGGGAGAGGGCGGGAGGGACTGTCAGACTTAACTGACTAAAATCCACGGTGTCCTTCAATAGCCCTTTATGTACCGGGGTCATGGTAATTTGTGAGTCCCGCAACCCCGGCAGGCTTTGGGCCTCTACAGGCCCCGTCATTTTGCTGACACTCCTTGAGGCGCGCGTGGAACACAACGCGCCGTCGACCCGGGCATGGTCCATGGTCGGACAGCGAGTCGTCCATTACTCGCCGCCCGCATTCCCGAGTCTACGGTGGCCGGAGATCGTTTGCCGACGTCCGTCGCCTTGGGCGTCTACCACTGCGGCTCGGGTGGAGGGAGGACGCTGTCCTCTCCCTCACGCGGCCCGCCTCCTCCTTCGCGAGCATGACTGCTTCGCAGAAGGAGGCGACCGCTTCCCACTCCGTCTCGCCCCGCAGCATGGCCTCGAAGAATGCCGGGCGCGAGTGGTCTCCGTCTATCGCCGTCGTGAGGACACGGCGGTGCTCTGCCCAAGCGGGGCAGTCCTGCACCGTATGCTCCACCGTGTCCTCCGGACGATCCTCGCAGTGGTGACACCCAGGAGTTTCTTCCCTCCTTATCAGACACAGGTACCTCCCGAAATTTCCGTGTCCGGTGAGGACCTGCGTCATGCGGTAGGTCGTCGTCTGCGGACGCCGCGCGCCGTGACGCCTATCCAGCCACTCCTCAAAGAGGGGTCTTACCACCGCGATTGCGACGTGCCCGGACCTCGGTTGCGATAGTCGCTCCCTCTATACTGCTCTGAGATCGCGCCGGAGCTCCTCCCGTGCCCTTTTTGATTTTTAGTCTTTGAATAGTTTATTTTTAAATTTGTTTTGTTTGTTATTTTATGAAATAGTTATTAGAGGTTTTGGTAGTGTTTAAATATATAATTTTAGTTTATATTTTATTTCTTTATAGTTGAAGCAATAATAGAACGAAATCAGTTATTTTGGTAGCCTACACTAATATTATAAAGAGGAAAACTTTGATTGTTTGTTTGATTGTAATGAATAGGCTCAACAACTACTGGACTGATTTTAATAATTCTTTCACCATTCGAAAGCTACATTATCCACGAGTAACATAGGCTATATTTTATTTTGGAGAAAAATAGGGTTCCGTAAGATATTTGGGTTTTTCGGCCACAAGGTGTAAAAAAACAACCAGAAAAGTTACTTATTTTGCGTACGCTGCCTAAACTACAAAAGATAGAACCGTAAAATGTTCTAATTAATTGTTGATCTTATAAATATCTACAAAAAAGTCCGCAACACACTATATCTATATATGTCGAGTGTTTGTGATGACTGCGTCGTCGATGTTAGTGTCGGTGTCTGTGAATAGACCTGGAAATCATGTTGATGACTGTGTCTTTCCTGAGTAGGCTTTTTGCAGCGGTAACCGACATTCACGCGTGCGGAGCCGCGGGCGCCCGCTAGTTGATAATAAAATTGCACGTGAGAAATTTTCTAGAACTTCTAACCTTACAATCGTCTGTTTCAGGGAATTTTATGTGCGTACGTTGATTATGAACGTTTACACTTTTCTGATTTCTATTTCAGGGTTACAAAATTCTGACGTAGGAGTTATGAAAGGAACCGACGCGGACGTCATTCACTCCATACATTCAGGCGCAACATGAAAAACTTACAAAATCCGAACTTTTTAAAACACACAGTAATACCTACACGTTATGTGTAAACAAATGCGCACGATTGGATTTTCAAGGGCCCGCTCAGCACTAATAGTTAAAAAACTTAACGTGCAATCATAATATGGGATAATATTTAGACGTTCGTGAAAAGTGTATAACTACACGAGATAGATATTAAAACCCATCTTAGAAACTACCAATCCATATTCCTCTCACGAGAATAAAAAAAAAAGAAACCCATCTCCACATCCCTTTCCCACAAAATAAACGGGCGATATGAACAATACTATCTCATCATAACCACTACACATCAATAACATTTGCACAGGACCGGACCTCCCCTTACAACCCCCCGGGTTCACCCCCTACTACCCACAAGTGCGCACAATGGTTCAAATCAAAAGGTTTCCAGTAAACATTGGAGGGTACTTCCGCGTTTGTTATAACTCGCACTTTCTATCTATGTATAGGTTAAGCGATGTCTGGTATTATTTTAACCCGTGTTTATTAATTCAAATTGTCTAGCATTAAGTTGTAATGGTATTTTAATATCTATAATTATGTGTTCGTTTAAGAATCGGGCGTTATTGATAGGTTTATCAACGAGTGACAGTGAAGGGTTTTTGAAGTTAAATTTAAATATAGATTTTGACTTTGATTTAGATTCAAACCATCTTTGGTTAGCAGAAACCCGATTAAATTAGGAATTAATATTAAAATGGACACACTACTTCAATTGTAGTACAATCTGGAACCTTGTGTAGTAGTCGTTTTCACAGATTCGTCAAGGATGGATAGTGTTCCCGGCTCAAATCTGAGCGCAATAATAAAAAAGGATGTGCTCTGACCCGATCGTTTGTCTTGCGATATGTGAGGGACGGTGAGGGCCCAGTGAGGGAAATAGGTCAACTCCGAGCTTGTACAAGACAGCGTTGGACCAGCGGCTGCATAATATTGACATTTCTTCATGATAAATTAAGTTGGAAAGAGTTTTTACACTACATGTAGACGATTTTTGATTGACTACTCGTTTTTTGCAATGATATGTAGAGTCGAAATAGGCATATTTTAATATTATAATTAAATTGTCTACGAATAGATTGTCGACTTCGTACTAAGATTTACCATTCAGGTAGCCCGCCTGTTTCCACAATATGCTGCGTTAAATATTAATACTTCTTAATGCTATCCCCATTTTTTTACACAATTATCTTCTACCTAACTTCACTATAAAAACTGCGTATCATTCTTACACACAAACCTGCAGCCCATAAGGAAAGCAATGATGTGGTAGAGTAATCTTTTGTTAAAAAACATCATTAGCCCCCCGACCCCCACATACGTGACACAGGGTGGCGGGCGGTGGGGTACGGGCGACCCCAGACGCAATAGTAAGCTGTAATAAGCTCGGACTTTTCTCCGCCACTTCGAGACTTTATGTGCAGTGTTGTACGTTTAGATATTTATTTTGGGATTGTGGCTTTATTTTTGGAGTCAGGGAAAGTTCTGAGAGGGAAAAGATTATTTTTTAATGTGATGTGGATGAACGAGCAAAAGATTGGCTGGGATGTTCGATCGAACGATTGTTGGATTCGCACCCTCGCAGTGGCGATGCAGACAGTGATAGTGGGTGTTTATCGATACTTGTGACGTAGTCAGAATATTTTGAGAGCCTATGACGCTCTGTAGCAGGATAATAAATGAAAACAGGTGAATACTTCTGTTTTTGGTAAATCATCTCGATAAAAAAGCTAATAAGTTGCCACAAAATGTGTTTCGCAATTCACACCCCACAAAAACGTACACGGCATCATTAGGGTGAAACATGAAATCGCCGCCAAAAAAATACCAATTTTAATATGTCCCCCGAATGAAGTAAAGCATTTGTCAACAGCAGCAGTCACCGTGACGGATGAGCCGGCGATGACGGCCCGGTGGGATGGCAGGGGGTGTAACGGGGGGGGCAAGGGGGTCGTCTTATCCCCGCTTTGAGTACGTGTGATGCAGTGCAGCCGCGTCAGCTGAACCTTGGCTTCTTTAGATACCTAAGAGATGAATTTATTAGTTTGATGCCTCCGATCTTTAACGAAAATACAAAACACGGTACTTTTTTTAAATTAAATTAGGAACTTATTTTTAGGTAAAATAATTCCATTTAAATCTTTACATCGTGATTTTATCATAACAATGTTATTAACTCATGCCAAAGCCTACGCTTGAAGAATGTATTGATCCAAGAGATTGATATGAATTGATTTTTCGGGCTATAAAACCACACATAAATAAATTGACAGAAACACAGGTGTCTAACACCCCTTCCATCCCTTTCAGAGGTATCCTTCGTGCAACTTTTTGCACCGACTTAAACGTTTGGTAAAATGATACATTTACAGCTATAAACATAACAAAACTGCTCCTTGCAAGGTTGCTAGACGGGTCCCTCAGAGTATTACAGCAACCCTCACTTGACTTACAATTTGCGTAACAATTGAAGGGGTGGTAATGGAAAATAGCGCCGATAGGATTTCTTTTTAACCCCCTTCCATTATATTGATGTAAAATTCTGTCCCATTTCATTTTGTAAGGGGCCCATATTAATCGTCGAATTATTCAGAATTTGTAAACAGCTGCTGATAATAAAAATATAGAAACTAAATTAAAAATTGACCCTTATTGGTCAAAGAATAAATGATATAAAGCTTCCACATTAGTTATTAACCCTATATACTATCACGAATGGACCCAACCCTACAAAACCGCTGTGGGTCCGAATCCGTAGAGATCCGCGCACCGCTCAGCGCATTTACGATTACACTACAACTATCATTACAAGCGCACTATTGATTCCTAATCCGCACTTCCGGATGTTACGTAACCCCCTCACCCCGCGGGCGGCGGGCCGCGCCCTGCCCCGCGCCACCCCTGCAAAGATTTACAACCGGCCGGGTAGCGTTTGACGAATGATTGGCCGGCCGTTCGCTTGTTACTGGAAGGCTTTACGGATTGTTTTGTTTTTCGGCCACGGATATGTATAAATATTATGAGGCTGGGACTGAGTTTGTACGATTGTTGTTGAATTGTTGAGTTTAGCAAACAAGCTGCGGGTTATTTTTGGGACGTTTAGCTATGGTTATTTAATACCTTACCTTATTATCATAAATCTCTTTATTTCGCTATCAAAGTAGCAAAAACTATACCTCGAATCTAATCCAGTAACAACTTAGGTAATAACGTAGTTCAAAGTATTCACGAGTGTGGCCTTCCGTGCTTGCAATATCAGGAGCAGTAGACCGATTTTCGTAACATATATCTTCAAATAAATGTAGACACATTGTGGGCTTAAATTCTGCCGTCCCCTAGTGTGAGTTCAGGCGTGAGGATAAGTCCGTTTATAGCCGGCCGCGTCCGTAGGGTTGAGTCTATATCTCATTTGGAAAGTATTAACTGATGAATGTGCTATTTTGAAAAGTAAACGTCCGTAACCAAAAGATTTTCTTCTGGCGGATGTAATTTTGAAGACCATCAAAGAATCATTGTTTACCAGTTTTCTTTTTTAACTTACGATCTAGTCGCTATTCAAAATTGTTATATGAATGTGAATATACTATAACTTAAGTCACTGACAATATCATTAGAACTAAATAATATCAAAGACTGATTAGGTACCAACATGCAATGTATTTTATAAACTTTATTTGCGCTTGACGACTCTCTTAGTTGTTTTGTTGAAAAGTAAACGTCCGTAACCAAAAGATTTTCTTCTGGCGGATGTAATTTTGAAGACCATCAAAGAATCATTGTTTACCAGTTTTCTTTTTTAACTTACGATCTAGTCGCTATTCAAAATTGTTATATGAATGTGAATATACTATAACTTAAGTCACTGACAATATCATTAGAACTAAATAATATCAAATACTGATTAGGTACCAACATGCGATGTATATTATAAACTTTATTTCCGCTTGACGACTCTCTGAGTTGTCTTGCTCGACCATTTTGTAATAAAACTTGGGATTCCTCAGGGTGTCAGATGAACAGCTTCTCCAAAGTCTAGCACTTGTAATAACTTCGATAGCGCCGTTCGTGCCAGCAAGCTATACATTAATGGGATAGTAATAAAATTAAATAGATGAAGGCGGGTCACCTTCCAAGGAGTAATGATGACAGGTGGAGTAACGCCAACTGTGGAAATGGAAAGCGAATTTACTGGAGAGCAATGGTACAGCATGTAAGAAAAGCAAATTAAAGAAGCTAGCTAATGTGGGCTAAAAGCGAAGTGAGCGAAAAGCAAAGATTTTGAAGTGCAAAAAAGCGCGCAATATTGTATATAACACAAGCATTATCAGCCTTAAATGTTCCCCACTGCTGGAATACATGTCTCCTTTCAGTCGAAGGGAGTGGGTTTTTGATCGGACATACGGATTCCTTCACCATTTTAAGAGTAGTGGTGATGAAATAAATTATAAAAAGTATTACGCCTAAAAAGCACGAACTACAACTCATAAGACGGAGCTCTTACCACTGGAACAAACACTGCTCTTATTTATATAACACCTCCTTAAATGTACCCACCCTATTATAGTTTTAAGTGATTTTTACCATCAGGAAGTTCTCAATAGAAGTTCGCAAGGAAATGTAGGAAATGTAGTATTTGGGCCTGGTTGATGTCATTAGTCATACATGGATTATACAATGTTGTTACCAACAGAAGCAGACAGAAGCCTCTAAAGCCTTAATTTTCGGATATGTTTTACAATAGATACCTACATAAACTTTAGGACACCAAATCATTTCTGGATCACTAACCTTTGCTTAACACTCAGAAACTTTCAGAGCTGACCTCCAAGATATTTTTAGCAGGAGGACGACAGTGACTCCTGAACCCTGTCCAACGACCAGAAACTTCCAAAAATCCTTAATCTCTTATAAACCAACACCCGCGTCAAGGGAATTCTATTTTCGTCTCGTCTCATGCCAAAATGTTTTTCATAGTAAAAACACTTAGTACGAGTACTTTCGATACAAAATATTTATACAAAAGATCAGTTACCATTTGTAATAGGTACATCAATCGATTGGTTTTCAATCATCAGCGGCGCATTAAGGTGTAATGGACGATATGAAACAAGTTCACTATTGTTACGTAAGAAATACGTTGATATTTGTTTATATGGATGATCTTAGGTGTTCCGGGTACGCTTGATTATTTGCAGCGAAATGGATTTGTCGATGGAGATTGTATAGCACACACGACCGTCACATAACTTGCATATAACCTACCTTGTTTTTCGCCACGGTAGGCTTCAAATCGCTTGACGCAATTCAATGTTAAATCTAGCTTATGGATCATCGAATATTCAAGTCTTAAGTTAACCCTCCATTCAACTAAGGTCATGCTTCTTACATAATTATAATTATTTAAACTACATATTTGCCAACGGGATAAGTAGGCACTAGTATTGTTATACGTAGTGATATAGCAATTTTACTAAATTAGAAGAAATTAATTTAAAAACGGGACTTCTTTAAGGTTTTTTTTTTTTTTTTGTAATCAATAACTTTATAGCCTCTTTACAAACTGGTTTTAAGACCTCTGTTCATTTCTTGAGGTATTCTACATTTGGCACCCGCTGTAATGTCACCTGAGTTAATAGCACCATAACTATTCCATATACGGGTCTTTTCAACATTTTTCGCAGGTGCCAGGCGCCCAATGTATACCTCAATTTTTAAAGTATCGTATTTCCAAATAACATCATATCTAAACAGTACCGATTCCACCCCATCTTTTAGAACAGCCAAAACCCTAAAAAATATCTCCAACAATGCAAACTCTACACCAAATTCGAACTAAATGCACACACCACACACTACGAGACAAAGCTATGCCATCGCTCGATAAAACAAAGGACTACAGACATAAGTGATATTACAGCGAGTACTCGTCCCGTCTACCCCCGGGGGTAAGCAGATACGTAAGTAGAGGTGTATAGGTACCATATTACCTATAGTCCGTTGCAGACAGTCCCTAGCTATAGGGGAAAGACCCATCTATATTAATCGGGCAGTTCCTAATTTTGGAAATAGGAGATATAGTTTTTCGATCATGGTGATTGAATGGAAATGTTTTATGGAATGAGTTTTTAAAATCTTTATTTAAGTTATCTTGGTTTTTAATGTAGATCTCAAAATGATCAATGTATTCCATTCGTAAATAATGGAACTGTTTAAATTTTAAACGTCTTTCTTCTTATTTCCACAAAAGTTGATTTACACCAGCTCCAGTCTCACTTTGTCCCAGCGTTGGATTAGTAATGGATCAATGTAAACATATTTCAATCCAGTACAGCGTCCAGTATCGAGCACTAGATCGGAAAAGCGCACGTTCCTATTTTCAATATGGATGCTGGATCCAGTTACTGGATCGGTGTAAATCAGCCTTCACATTTAAAAACGTTTTTTCGATCTTATCATATCTAAATGTAATAAATATGTAATTTTAAAGTATTTTCTCTCTTTTTTCTTCCCCTTTACACTTTTGAAATCCTCCAAATAAGCGTATATTCGAGCTAACATATTCGCGCACCTCTACAATATTTATTGATGCACCTACATTGAACTGGTTTCAAAGTTATTTCTATTTTAAGTTCAGACGGTTTGATATAGTGTACGGACGTCACAGACGGTGCACCTCACAAAGCTCAGCATAAGCAGGTATCTGTGATCACAGCAGTAACGATCGGCCGCTGTTATGCTAATTCTGAAACTGACTCTACGTTAATCTTTTTGCGGAAAGGTAATACTCTACTTTCCTTGAAAAATTAAGATTGGATAACTCTATAAATCTGATTTCACTGGATTTTAGCTTTTTACAATAAGGAAAGGGATCAAAATTGAGATTTAATTACAACAAAAACACTATCAATAATACCAACGATAGAGATCGTAGAGGAAACATAAAAGTTACATTAAAACCTAACGTCAAATATCATACTAATATGGTCTCCTAATCACAAATTTAGAATAAAACCGGATTTCATTAATACGATTACAGAATGATCACTTGTCGGCCAAATTAATTACCAAGATGTTCTCAGTGAATATGAGATTTTATTGAGTCTGTCCAATTTATACACTAATCTTTTGATACCATTTATTTTTATGCTACTAAAGATGTAATAAATGATTGAACTAATTTCCTGTTGGAAACTCGTTTAGTATTTCTACTGTGAGGTAAATATGCAGAAGTGTATACTACGGAGCAAGCGAAAGTCCAGCCACGAGGCATCGCCGTAATAAATTGTTAGCGCTCGCGTTATTGGCGACGAGATGACACGCGTCGCAGTGCGATGACGTCCTGAAACATCCATGTTTCATCGGCGTCCGGCGTCCGGCCGCGTCCGGCAGCGTCCGTGCGCGTCCGGCGGCCGTGGGCGGCCGCTGTGGGCGTGCAGGCGCTGCACCGCCCCGCCCCCCGCGCGCCCCACGCTGTTTATTCTCGGGCCGAGTGGCGGGGCGCGCGACAGTCGCCCGCGTGACGCGCACCCGAACGCACGCGTGCGTCAGGTATACACCGAACACGGACGGGTCGAGCGGTGCATCAAACACCGGACATCACAAAAAAATACAGTTGTCAACATTTTCGGATAAATTCGAGTTAGTACGGTGACGGAAACGCGAGAAGGGTGTAGGAAAACGGCGGAGTTGCGGAAAATGCATTTCCCGTGTGCATGGCGCAGGCGGAGCGGGCGACCCACCCCCCCCCCCCGGTGGGTGCATGCGATGATGGACATCGTATTGATTTCTATCTGCCCGCTCCTCCCTTATTGTGGTGGTGCAGGGCGCGCCATCGATCGTTGCACCGGCCCTTTAAATTAACACCCCGCGATTCGGCTGGACACACGATATTTGGACTTTATTGTAGAGCATTGCAGTGTCGTGTGCGTGAGTCGTGATAAGTGCGAATTGAGTTTTACTATTTATTGCGTCACGTGGATACCAATACGTGAGTTATTTAGTAAATTGCAATGAATGCTAATTATTTATTAATTGGTATAGATATTAACTGTGTAATATAATAACAGTTTAACTAATTTATGTTACAAGTTAATTTGAATGTTACCTACAGTGTAAAGAAGTTCTGTTTTGTAATATTAGTTACTGATTAAAAGTGTTTCATTTACTCGTGGTATCTTCATCATTCCGGAATAATTTTCGATTTTTTACGATAAACAGATTATTTTTTTATTGCAACAAAACTTCGCACAGTTAATTAATTTGTAGAACTTTGACAATTTCAATTAAATTTTAACCGCAAAGCGAACAAACTTCCGCTACGTGTAAATTATAAATATTTATCATCGCTCCTCCACCCTTCTCGTCGCATACAACCATAAATTAGGAACGAATTACGATAATTAAACACGGAGATGTCACCGCTCGATCCTACCGGCATAGCGTGAACCTATTCATTACTTGTATTCATAAAACTAACGTACAAACAAATTTTTCAGAACAAAAACATCCAATAATTCGCAATACTCAAAACAAAAAACAATCAAGCTTTAAAAATAAACTTCCAATTTTTGTAACTGACGGAAAAGTTTGACCGAGAAGAAGAAAACGCTTGGGGTGGTAATCGTGCTGAGTGCACGGCGTAGTTAGCAGATAGTTTTGGTGCGAAGCTGTGTGAAGGCATTACAGTGGCGGCGACACTGGGCGCGCGGTTGGAATGCGCGGGATTGGATACATTTAGCGCGCGCACACGCCCCGACACGGTGCCGCCTTCAGAACACCCGGCCATGGCGACCGACACTGGTGAGTACTAAACACAACAGCATTACAAGTGCGCTACACACCTTCCAATTTCTTAACCGGTCCTTGGATTTGTCATAGCTAGATAAAAACTACCATCACAATAAGCAACTGCAAAATTCAGAGAGGAAAAATTGTCTTGAATCGGACGATGTGTAACGCACTTACTATTTATAAGTAGTTTTAAAGTCGCAGTTGTAAAAACTGACAGTGAAAATCTATTTGAAAGCATTTGCTGCGTATATACGTATAATTATGATCTTTTTACGATAAATGGTCATTCTAAGATAAAGATCTAATTAGTTATCTTAAAACAGCTAATGATTCGATATAGATTACAAGCATGAGGTCTTCCACCTCTCTTAATTTAAATTCAAACTTAAATTTTAAATCATTTGGAGTTGAATTTGCATTACATTTTAAATCTTTTATTCGCCCCAAAGTTACTTGTAAAACATCGATGATTTATCAATGAGATATTTTTTAAAGTTTAAGTAGACTATCAAAGTGTTTAGTAGAAATATTCATCAGTTTTTCAAAATAATTTGCTTTTAAAATGGACAACCCGTTTAAAATTCCGTCCGATGACCATTCCTTGGAAGTCTTTTAAGCCTTTACAGTCGAAATTTAGGAGTAATGCTCTCCTAAATTTCGACTGTAAAGGTTTGAAACAGCAACGCGATCTAATTCCCAATCAAACAGCTTTAATTCAAATAAAATTGTATATTATAAGTATATTAACTTTTAAAAGCTACTGCCAAATTCGGAAGTCACCGATCGAATTGCCAATCAAAATAAAGTGAAAAAAAAAATGTCTCAATTTCATAAATGTCAACGAAATCAAAAACCTTACTCAAATCCAAAAAAAAATAATCAAATTCTATAAATTAAAAACGCAAATTGCAATGAGACGCAATTGTTTACCAACAGAATGTATACTATGAACTCATACGTACGCGTGGCTACGTCACACGAACGTATGAGTTCGTTGATATTCGCCCCCTCCCGCGCCCCGCCGTCCTGCCCCAGGATCTACCCCGCAGGATAAGGGGATGGGGTAGCCGTTCTTGCTTAATGACGTCGCTTCACTCGAGACCCGAGTTTTTCTCTTTTATTTTCGCCAAATGCATTTACAAATAATTGTTCGTGGTAAAATGTTTTTGGTGTTCTGTCTTTATTTTTAGAAGCTTGTTTCGGGGTATAAATGGCGTTTTGTTGGGCAAATTGCGTGTTTACTACGTTTTTCCTTTTTGCGGAGCATTCTAATTAGTCTAGAGTAATTTTCCCGTTTTCCGCTTAGAAAACTATTCTAATTAGCATATGCAAGGATTTCAAAATCTAATAAGAAAGTACACAATCTTTTGGTCTATCATTCATCCATCCGTACACAATTGTATCCGTTTTAACTGCCGTAGACGCGTACTTCGCCGCGATTTCGCCGTTCATAGGGTTAATACTGCTCTGGCTACAGATATTCGCTTCATAAAAACGCTCAGCCGTCGCCTTCGACGTCTCACCCTTCCCGAGGGGTGGCACGGACAGGGGATCAAAAGCCGTGCATTCACACTCAAAATATATCACGACCTTTTTGATATGAACCTTTTATGAACAGTGTAGAGTATTTAGGGACACTGTTTAAGTGTATTGATCTTAGTTAGCCGCTGTTTCGAAAACATAAAAGGCTATGGAAGAAAATAAAGATTCTTGGAATTCCTAATCGGGAATCATTAACATACTGTTTTCTTTGAGAAAATGTCGCACGTGTCTTGTTCTTTCTGTGACGCATTATTTCCTTTTAAAACCGGCTATTTGTTAAGATGCGTAGAAAATTTTAAATTAGACTAGGGAATCCTATTTTTGCAATGCAAACAGGGCGAAAACATTTAGAATTCTGCCATTTCATTTTCTTATTTTATAAGTTGCGCGCTAACTTAGAAATAAATTCAATCCTTCTCTGTGACTCTCGACCGGATATTCTGAGATTAATTAGATCCCTAAATCTTTGTAACAGAACCACGACAATCCCAACATCGCAGGGTTACAAACTTCCATTAAAATGTAAAACTTCGTCGATAATCCCGAAGAATTTCATAATAAAATTAATTCTCATTTTCCAAGATCTACATAAATTACGTCTTCAATCCTTTCAGGGTTGGACAGACCTACCTATATCTAATAGTACACCCGCATTTCGCAAGTCAAGCATATTTAATTCCTATCCATGTTTCAAGAGCTGAATGAGATGTTTTGTAATCGAACGGGCTAAAATCCTAATAGAAAGACATAATAGACAATAGGACCATGAGCTTGTAGTGGACATTATCGAGTCAACACGAGGAACTAAACACCCTCCTCCTCATAGTCCTAAACAGTCACACCCCACAGTAAAGCTTACAAGACTAACAAGACCAACGAACAAATAATTTATTATTTTACAAGATCTTTATAAATCGTATCGAAAAACAAATGGGACTCGATGCAAAAGCCGCTTTAAGAAGTCGATCGGAGCTTATCAGATTATGAATGGACAACAAAAGACCAATGAATTTTAATACAATAGCTTTTAAAAAAGTCGTTCCAAGGTTCTCGATGACACACAGACTAGAGAATAAGATCTCTTATTTATTTATATTGTTGAGAATATTATTTGAATGTTTTTATGTGATAAGTTGATTATATGTAGAATCTAACAGTACAGCTTTTTAATCAAAACTGAGAGTAAATCTAAAGCTTTATGGTTTAAAAAGAAAACATATGACACAAACATTCGATTTTAAATTAAAGAAACAAGATTTAAAAATCTTCTTCGTGGCAAAGGAAATGCCGATGTTATTGACTCATGCAAAACATTTAGCATTAATAGTAAGTACAATACATTATTAATGTCGTTCGGGACACTCGTAAAAGACGCCATTTTTATTTTAAAAACTCTCCCGTTGTTTCCAAGATATGATTGCGCGGATCCGTGCGCAAATTTCTAATGGATGGAATTATAACCCAGCGAACTATACGGATATCTGTGTTTTGTATATTTAAAACGCAATTTAAATTACTTATTCTTGTTTATCTATACTAATATTATAAAGATATAAAATTTGTTTGGTTGTTGTATATAGGGTGTAATCTCTGGATCTTCTAAACCAATTTAAAAAAAATCCTCGGTTAAATTTTTTTAGGGCCTTTATAGCCAGCTTTCCGGTATACTAAGTAGATAGATATATAAATTACAAGGAAAAACTTCCAAAAATACGTACAGTCCAGTCCAGTACAGAATTAAACATCTTCAATGCAAACGAAATTGACGAACGGAAAATTCCTAAACTTATGCATTTGTATAAAACCCACTTATGATTAAACCTAAAAATTTGAGGAAAACATTGAAGATTTTAGTAATGAAACAAAGTATTTATCGTTATTCATAACCAGTACTATGATCCTTGACATTTCTCATTATTAACTACCTGCGAGTGCTCATCTATTATAAATATCATCAAA
Source organism: Agrotis puta (assembly GCA_943136025.2). NCBI lineage: Eukaryota > Metazoa > Arthropoda > Insecta > Lepidoptera > Noctuidae > Agrotis > Agrotis puta. The sequence goes on from OW964170.2 coordinate 1,363,886, forward strand.
CCTTGTATTTAAATATTACTCGCCTTTGTTATAAAAAGCAAACAATTTATTAGTCATTGGAATAAAGTTACTTTACGGGTTCTCATAAGCTGCATATTCAAATAATTTTGGTATTTTGATCCCCAAAAATTATTGCCCGTTTTATGTTTCAATTTTATTCTGAGTCTTTGAAACTTTGTAAAGTTGCGAAATAAGGCTTTCCAGTCCCTGCTAATATTAGCACAAGGTTTCGTTTTAGCAAAAAAGTTAAACTTAACTAAGAAGTTAAGAAAATAATGTTTTGTGAGCAATACGCGAAAAAAATTGCAAAACTTTATATGGTACATAACAATTTATGAAATTGAAAGGGATTATTACTCAGATATTTCTGCATTGTTAAAAGCTACATAAATTGTAAGCTACAACTTATGGTGACATTTTAAACTTTTCGCGAGGTCAAAAAAGTGTAATAAATTGTAGTATCTTGTAAAAACAAAACAATAAATTACAAACACTTATGTAATTAAAAAAATACTTTTAGTTCTTAAAAGATAGATAGGAGATTATAAATTGCCAGCGATCATATTATGGCACTTTTTTATTGCTGTTAGATATTACGTAACGGCTAAAAGATATTTATCATATACATTAAATTAAATCTAACGTTTCTTCCAAGAAGCACATGACCTGTGGTTGTGAAATGTGCTTTATGGAATCTTTGACATCACGCGTTTTCACTTACGAATAAATCAAATGATTTACAACAAAAAGTATTATTATAAGTGCCCCTGATCGTGAGTTCATGTTAGCTATAGTTTTAACTAGTCACATAAAAACAACTGTAATATAAGAACACGTTATTAAAAATTTGACAAAATATAAGGAAAAGGTGAAAATTACAGAATAAAGTTACAGCTAGACAATTTTACAACTAAGTATTACGCGAAATAGCTGCATTATTTCCCATAATCTCTCAATTTGTAAAATTGTACTTACGGTTCTATGAAGAATTTTAAGGTTCGAATATATTTGAAATCCGGGACACTTTTATGCCTAAATTATGGTAATAAAATGTAATTGGATACTTATTTATAACCTCTTTTATTGAAAAACTACTGGACTAGGAGATTAGAAAAAAATTTAGAAAAAAACAATTATTTTAGTAGACAAATGAAAATATTATGAATTCAATTTAAAAATATTTTATTTGTTTTAATTGATAACTTCGATACTTTTGAGTAACTTTATGTCCGCTATTGTAATTTAAAAATAAAGTAAAGAAAAATAAGTTCCTTCTAGAAAATAATTATACCTTAATTGAAACTACTATTTTAAGATGAAACCCCGCTGGTGCCATAACCCACTGTGATGAATTTTAAAGATATTTAAGGCATCGTCCCTATCTATCATCGTTCACCTATTGAAATTGTTTAGATCAATCACATTTGTGAGTTCTGGTGCAAGTGGCCTATATTTTAGGCTTTGATTCCTCTTATGCTGATTTTTATGTAGTCATACGCGCGTATAATATATCTACGTGTGTTCTATATAGCACCAAACTGTGCACTCACTCAATTACGCGGCCAACAGTACGCAACCAACATAAGCGTAAGAGGAATTCAGGTCTTATATTGACGAGTGCTGAAAAACCCTCGAAATGTCCAACATAACGGAGGTTTTTCAGCACGACAAAAGCAAACTACATACTTTTTTGAATACAGTTATTTTACGACTAAAATAAATTTGTAAGGTACACTGACCGCTCTGTATGGCGCAGGCGGCGCCGCGGCCGGCGGCGAGCAGCAGTACTCACTGCGATGGAACGACTTCCACTCGTCTATGGTGTCCTCCTTCAGGAGACTGCGTGATGAGGAAGACTTTGTCGACGTCACGCTTGCGTGCGCCGGCGCTACCTTTACTGCGCACAAAGTAAGATCCTACAAAATACTGTTTTTTATGATAATTATATTTAAAAATAAGATTCACAAAGAGTGACCAACAGCACCCAACTGAAAATGTCAATCAAATGGCAAGAAACAACACAACGTACAACACTAAATTAATGACGCAACAATTGATACGATTCCGTGAAAGTTGGATATTAAATCGATTTACAACACTGTACTGTTTCCAATAAATTATTTGCATATTTAAATGTTGAAAGTGCGAGGCAACAATATCGCCTGTCAATACTGCATGGGAATGGGTCTTGATACTTTCTTGCGGTTTTCCGAGAAATATCAAGAATGTACATCACGAGCATGGGACCCACGATTGTGCGAGACATTCGCCAGATTTATTTTATTTGGTCCAACTTTCACACGTGCATTCTTGAGATACCTTACTTATTTATCTTTTGTTTACCAGGTCGTATTGTCAGCCTGCAGTCCTTATTTCCGGAGGTTATTGAAAGCGAATCCCTGTCAACATCCCATTGTGATTTTGCGCGACGTGCACGATAAAGACATGGAGAGTCTCCTTAGGTAAGTTTTAGGGATCACCCCAACCAGTTTTCACAACAACCAATATCCTCCACTTTCTGACTCAAATTCGCAATACTATTTTAATAGGATGGATCTAAAACTTGTTCTTCTTTATCTCATGTAGGTTCATGTACCAAGGAGAGGTTCACATCGGCCAAGAACAACTGAAAGAGTTCCTGAGAGCAGCTCAATTGCTACAAGTGCGAGGCTTGACTGACGTTCCAGCACCAGCGCCGATGGCCACTTTAGACCAGAAGGCTTCACCAGTAAGTCACTTATTATGTAACTTATCGAGTCCCATGTTGGGCGACAATAAGTCGTTTTGGTCCCAGATTGGGCGCCAAAATAACTTAATGGCGCCCAAATGTACAACCGATATTTTCTTAATTTACGATTGATATTGTGTGGCATTTTATAAAGATATATGTTCAGATGAATGACTAAGCCAGAAAAATATATAATCTGAAGTCTGTTGCTAGGTTCCACACTTACGTAGATTTGGCAACAAGCGTTTCATAAATTATTAACACTTTATAAATATAAAATAAAAAATTCCAGATTTATGAAATTATCCTAAAATACACTTTTTTATAATAATACTTCAATATTACTCACTGCTAAATATGAGAATAATTTCAACAGTCAGCGTCATCGTGGACTGAAACCGGAAGCGGCGCTTCACGTGAGGGCCGCGAAGGCGGACAACAGCGTGAGGGCAGGAGACCTCGGAAACCAGACGATGGTGCTAACAACACACCGCCACCGAAGAGAGCCAGGTCCTCGGACCTGTACCAGGCGCAGATGAAGTCCAGGTATTACTGAGCATTCCATGACTGCACAATTGAAAGACCTTCTTATTATTTTTAAGAGTCCAACGTTAATAACCAAATTCAATTATCACATTTCTTGAACATTTAATATCCCTCTCTCTTATTTTCCGCCCCTTGCCCTGCTATATTTTAGTAGAGACGTTTTCATTCTAGTTTTTTAATCCACTTCACGAAAAATATTGTGTGTATGCGTTCATGAGCCGTTTTTACTATTTATCCACATGTGATGGGAGTTAGTGGTATTTATGAGTGTTTCAAATTATTGGTGTAGGACGGAACAGCTACTATCGGTACAAGGGGCGAGCCCGGAGCGTCTGGGCACTAATGGACACGAACTGCTCTTCAGTCAAGCTATGGACACCACCTCACAGAATCCACATATTCTGTCTGGAGTTTCTAACAATCTGGTATGTTGTTTAATTTTATTGTTCTCCAAGTAAAATGTATTTATATACGAAGCACACTTTGCTATCGCAGTCCGAAAGATATATTAAATTCATAAATCGCATAACGTTTTGAGGATGTGACCAATAACCAAGTGTGAAACAATAACCAAGAAAATGTTATATCAGTCTCGTTAAGAATCCTTATTTTTCCAATCTTGTGTAGTCTGGAGACGGTGAAGAGTCGTCATCTGACGCCGGCGCTAGTGACACTGAGGGCGAGACCCGCGCCAAGCAGGAGCCTATCGACTACGACGACCCCACCACCATGGCCAACACCAACGGAACCCTGCCGCACAACTTCCCTGGACTACTCAACCTACCAGGTATTAGAACAAGATAAAGTTGAATGGGTTTATAATTTACCTTTTATTTTTAAAATCACTGTTGTGCTGATGCAGATTGTAATTCAATATTAATGTGAATGTTTTAATTTCTAGGATTCCCCGGCTTGCCAGGACCATCAGGAATACCAGACAATTACGGTAAGTGCATTCCTAACTCACATTAATGACTCTAATCATACATGACTCAATATCACAATCTCGAATTAACCTGAATAATTACAATCTATTACAATAATTTCCATTTCCAATCAACAATATTAATGATGCCCAAAAGAACAAAGGAATCAAATCATTAATTGTACATTATTGAGTCATGTACCTATTGCATGTAATAACACTAACAATTAAATAACGAGAACGACACAAAAGCGCTTAATTACTCTGTTATAATCGTTTCGATAAATACGTACTTCGCCCCCAAAACATAATACGCATAAACGCAGTCAGAAAAATCTTGGCAACCGTGGAAGTTACGTAGCGACCGATCGTCCTAGACGTACCGTCGAAAGTCAGACGAGTACCTGGTAGGAGCGCGCACTGACGGAGACCTCCCTGCCCCAGGAGCGACCTGGCCGGGCGGCGGCGACCGGCCCGACGAGCGGCCCGCGTACCCCGCGCCCCCCGCGGCCCCCGGTGAGCCCAGCAGGCCCGCGTGCCCCGAGTGCGGCAAGCTGTACAGCAACAATAGCAACCTCAAGCAGCACATCCTCAACGTGCACGCGGCGCACGAGCTCGCGCACTCGTGCCCCGTCTGCGGCAAGGCGTTCAAGACCCGCCAGTACATGCAGATACACATGAACTCGATACACGGCGTCAAACAGAGGAGGCGCGAGCCCGCCCCGTCCGCACCGTGCGACCGATACACTCACCATAGCGCTTAACGATGTTGTTCGGATCTGTGTCTAACCGCCGCCTCTGTGTTACAGGGGCGGCTCTCGCGGGCGGGGCGGCGATGGGCTACCGGCCGCAGTGTCCGCTGTGCGGCCGCGTGTACTCCTCCACCTCCAACCTGCGCCAGCATATGCTCAATGTGCACTCGCAGACCGACCGTGACCAGTGGTTCCCTTGCCAGCACTGCGGCAAGAAGTGCAAAACTAAGCACTACCTCATCAACCACCAGCTGCAAGCCCACGGCATCCGGCAGCGGCAGAACTCTTAGAGACGGCGCGACGCTGAGCTCCCGCCACCCGTCGTGCTCCCGCCGCCCGGCTCGGTCGGCACGCTCGGCTCGCTCAGCGCTTGGTGGTGACCGTCGCCGCTCGCCCCGCAAGCGACACGACGCGCGTACTTACAATAATAGGAATAGATGTGCCAAGGACCTACGTGAAGCGAAATCGGAACGGGATTGTTTATCGTATCTATATATTGTATTTTAATATGACGTAATATTTTTAGAGAGTTTATTGCGTTCGGACGGTTCGGGACGTGGAGTTTAGGGTCGGGTTTGCCAACCGCTTTGCCCGTAGATAGATTGTGTAACATGGTGCTGTCGGCATTGCAGATGCCGCGGCGCGGGGCGCGTTGGCAAACCCGGCGGTAAGCGATACCGTGCCGAGTGAGGGAGACAGGGAGCGAGGGAACGAGTTGCTCAGGTATCTGGAACAGAGCACGCTGGTGAAGGGCGCGCGGCTGTCGTGCCCGCTGTGCGGCGCGGCGCTGGCGTCTTTGGCGCAGGCGCGGCGCCACCTGGACGCGCACTACCCGCGCGACAGCCCCGTGTGCCCCGTGTCTAGCTGCGCGCGCTACTTCGCGCACCCCAACTCCGTGCGCAACCACATGCGCATCAAACACCGCCGCCAGTGGGAGAAGATGAAAACTTTGAAGTGGAGTTGTGGCTGGGCCAACTGAGATCGCACTGACCGATCGGGAACGCGACTCGTTTGATATTCGGCTTTCTAAAGTTAAAATTTCAACGGCTGTGAAACGGAACTAAGTCGAGTGGGGCTCGTAATTAAACCAGAGAATATAATGATCTCCTGGATGCATTTTTTCATATAACGCTGTCATGTTCATAAAACATTGTATAAAGCAGTAGGTATAAATCGACTGAAAATTATTTTTGTAGTAGAATAGACTGATATTGTTTAAGTAAGGTTTATATTATAAGCGCATTATGACATGTGATGATTGGTGCCATTGATAGAATACGAAGTGCAACTAATGAATGTAGATCATTCTGATCACTTCCTGAACGCCTGTAACTTCCATTGTTGCTTCTACGGTTTTAGCCACTCTATTATAAGCGTGGCCTGGCGAACTATTTAATGATATAGCTAACTCTAGTTCCTGAAGAGTCCACTAGCGGCCTACTTGATCTGTAATCTGCAAGAACAGTCAGGCAAATTATAATTCAATAATAACTCTTGCTGATTATGTGTAAAGATAAGGACGTTTGTAGACAATGGCAATTGACGCTGTTCAAGCAGCTCAGTAGTAGGTTCAGCTTTTGTAATAAAGCTTTAGTCCGACTGCGCCAGTCTCGCTTGTCCAGGCGACGCTTATAAGCGATTGGTATTATTCTTCGATTAGCTGTTTGTCTTAGGCTCTGGTGTCCTGGTAATAAGTGTAGCATTAGTTGGTTCGATTCGCGGTGGGTTCAAGCGCCCTTTTAGACGGGACATCATTCTGCCACTCTACTTTTTCCTCTAACATAACTGTTGCAATCGTTCAACTACTTGGAAGTTTTTATTTACATTTGTTATTTTTATTGTGTTTTTGGATGGAAATTTTATTTTTAAGGAATTTACACAAACAGTATTTAGGTGTTAAGTGACTTCTATACAAAATTTTGGTTTATGACGAACGGTTGCACCAGTGTGCTCCTTATACGAATACTTTCGACCATAGATAAGACAATACGAAATAGATTGTAACGAAAGTGAATCTAATGCCTTTGAATGCAATAGTTAAGAATAAGTTCACTTCCAAATCATAGAGAATTTATTTTCTAAATGATGTTTGTTCGTGATGCTCTGAACGTGAGTCGTGCACAATCTAAAACATATCTAGTCAATGTAGACAACCGGAGGATTTATTTTAAAATGTACATATTAATCGACGATTCCATTCGCATATATTTTTGTAAAGAAAAAAGGGAAATACACAAAAAAAAACTTATTCTGTTATTGACTGTTGTTGACGTATTATATAGCGCAAGTATTGACGCGCGCAGCTCCTGAACAAACATGAAATGACTTTGTTCTGAATAGCAGCGGAGGTACCTCCCGAGCACATTGCTGCCCGCCAAAGATTATACGCTCCTACATGGAACATTTAGCCTTAAGAATAGTACATTGTTATCCAAGGGGTGAAAGTCACTTATTTACGTCGAGTTCGTCGTGGTTTGAGGTCGAGGGACTAAATAAGTAATTTACCCGGGGTAAACACACTGCTTTTCATTACGAATACGAAGAAAGTAAAATTAGGAATATAAATTATTACTAACTTACTGATTGTTGCTTTCCCTTTTTTTTTTGTTTTTTTTTTGTGCTGTGGTCGTCCAGTCGTCCGTTCATAATTTAAAAAACGGCAAAGATTTTGTAATCGAAATCTTTGTTATTTTAGAGAAATAGTTGAAACTAAATTATATTAAAATCTTAATATATATTTTTTTTTAGATCGCGCTATAATTTAGTGGCTGTTTATAAAGTTAGAACATGGTCAATAGAAATGTCAAAATCGAACTATTTTTTTTTGGCAGCTCTGAGGTGAAAGCGTTTGTCCCTAGGGAGAAACGCTAACGCTGCAATGCATAACTTTCAAACCGCTCATCAGGCATGTAATGATATACTTTCAGAGTATGAGTAATGAAAAGCAATAAATACAATGGTTATCCCATGTTGAACCATAAGCCTACAAATAGACTCGCACATTTTATACATGACCCAGAAATACGTTGCCTTAGCATAAAATAGAAAGAATTTAGGAAAGTCTCAAGTCCATTTCGTAAGCTCGTGTAAATATTAACGAAGATGCCTTCAAAATATATGCGATGGAAGCGGATACATTTCATAGATCTCCAGAACGAATAAAAAAGTAATATTGGTTAAATTAGCGAGTAGATGAAATTGTTCCTGACGCCTGAGAGGCAATGTCGTATATATCTTAATAACTATAAAAAAAAAACTAAAAAGTAATAAAAAAATATTTTTAAGCGTAAACTTAGTCACTCAATAACCAAATGTTCAATGTGAGTAAACGATTCTAGTTGCGAATGTATTAGTGATACGATATATACGTAATAACTTAATTTTTACCAGAAGAAAGTGTCTGCTTATATAAATACATAAACAATAAAACTACCAAGTAGAGAGGTTTATTTTATTTCAATCAAACCTTTGGATAATAATTGACTCTACATTTGTGCGCAAAGAACACAGATTACTAAATTAAATCTAACTACTAACAAACTACTTCTTAAGTCTAGTTTACAAAAACAAGGTAAGGACTACTCTAATCACCACAAGACTATGGCCCTTATTCCTCAATACATAAAGTGTATTGTCTGTTACAGGCGGATGTCGAAGAACGCAGGACTTGCTGCGCGTGAGAGCTACTGACCCGAGGCCCTGCCCCAAGTGCGGCAAGATTTACAGATCTGCGCACACGCTGAGGACGCATCTTGAGGATAAGCATACTGTCTGCCCTGGATATCGGTTAGTTAACACATATTTGTCGTTTTTTACACATACAATATTAATAAATGACACTTGAACATAACTAGAGGATATTTAGAACATTAAAAATAATATACTTTTGCACATTATGACCTTTCGTATCGACAATTGAAAACCAAGTCAAATGTGTCACTATTCAAAGCAAAACAGCTCAAGGAACTTCAAAATAAGAACTCTCATAATCCAGCATTTACTGGCCAAAAAATCATGAAATTATATTCAAAGAACGATGAAACTGCCAAACCTAACTAACTAATGCGTCGTTCTCCCACAGCTGTGTACTCTGCGGTACGGTGGCCAAGTCCCGCAACTCGCTGCACTCCCACATGTCGCGACAACACCGCGGCATCTCCACCAAGGACTTGCCCGTGCTCCAGATGCCCACCAGATTCGACCCTGAACTCGCCAGCCAGTACGTATACTTTGGAGATCACAGAAATACCTTACTTCATTTCTCAACTATATACCATTAACCAGTATTTTATATGAAGCCACTGCTAATCTGACCTCCGCAGTACAATAATTATTAACATTTCTCTAAAAAAATAACGATACATGAAAAATTCTACCACAAAACGAATGCTGATGGAAACATAACTTCCAGAATTATGGCATGTGAAAATTATGAGTCTTACAAAGACGATACCAAGGCTTTACGATCCTATCAGCAATCGCTGGGAAATGTTTCGAAAAAAGGAATTAATCTAGCATATAAACGTCCACAATTTGGCTGCCAAATTCACGAAAATACTAATCCATACTTTCCCACCCCACCAGGTTACTAGCCAAAGCCGGTGTGAAGGTATCACCAGAACAGCTCAGAGCTCGCGCCTCGCCCACCGGACCTCGCCGCTCAGACATCAAGCTGGACGCCAAGTCTGCCGCGTCGGAGAGCAGTTCCATCTGCGGAGACAATGATAACGATGACCTGAGCCAGTCACGGTACCAGGACAGCATACCTGTATCGCCACCACGTAAGTTGGAGATGACTTTGTATTTCGAAGAGAAGGGTTGACAAAGTAGTGATACCACTAGTAATGCAGAAGTCTGTTTGATAGAATACTTGGACATAAATAAAAAACTATGACGCGTTTCTTGATATTTTGCTTTTACATCAATTACTTCTATCATTACATAAAGTGAATGATCATTAATAATACATAAGAAATAAAATACCAATTGCACAGGACCAAAAATCCCATATTTCTAATGACCTATTTATTTTTGTTCTCCAGATATAAACAACTTGGCAAACACGACGATCACTAAAGTCCCAGCTGTGAGAGCGGTGACCGCTAAGACTGTGGAGAACCTCCCCCATGGACTGGCTGGCTTGAAGCATGATGACTACCCACCGGGGTACGGCGGCAGCTCGGCGCTACTTGACACCTACCTGCAGTACATCGGAGAAAATATGTTTGGTACGTAACTATTTCCATTCATGATATTAAAAAAGAGACTTAGTTTTATTACGTGTTTTTTTTTTTACAACGTCATTTTTTTCGTCAGGTATGAACGCAAAACTGGCACAAATGAGCGCAATGCACATGGACAGGAAATCATACGACGAACCGTCTCCACAAATGGGATCCCTGCCACCTCCACCAACAAACCTCGCACACCAGCGCTTTCTCAAACAGATGCAACGCCAGTACACTGAGAACATGGGCAAGCCTGACATCATGAGGGACTCCGATGAACCCCTCGATCTCGGCAAAGAGCGGCAACGGAATGACAGCATAAGCGAGACAGATACTGACAAACACGACATGGCAGACAAGGACAACGGCAAAGATTACTACAAGGATTATAATGAAGATGACCGGAGAGTGAACTCTGAGGAGCCAGAGAACAACGGACAGGACGATGGGGACTACTCAGAGGACGAACACAACAAGAACTCATGAAATGAAGGCGTGCTAAGTATAAGTGTGTTGGAATAGTCACGTAGACTACGAGTAACACGGATAGGACAATGTTTTGTTGAAATTATCAAAAGGTGCTTGAGTGTTATGTTTTGTGGTCATTAGCTTGATTCGTTTTTGTAATAACGGTTTTAATTGTTGACCCGTGGAATGTCGTTGGTGCCATTTCCGATATTAATGTAAATTTAAAGTTTTAGGGTTAAATCGGTTGCAGCTAGGTTGAGTCTGGTTACTTTGCATAGATATCACGGATCTGTATAGCTGGTATTATGAACGAACAGATGCGTGGTTCTGAATCTCTGAGGGTAGAACCGTGTTCGTAGTAGCACGCCGTGCCGCGGTCGCAGATAGCTGCGCCGCCGTACCTTTATATAAACCTGTTAGTGAGACCTTATTTTTATACCCGATGTGATAACACAGCCATAATTCACTTTAGCATTTACCTGACACATTAGTTCAGATCGACTCGCCACAAGATTGTGAGATTGTTTTAGTAGTTAATGAAACTAGTGAGTAGTGTTTTTTGTATTGTGTATGTAAAGGTCCCGGTCACGTAGTAGGGCCTCTTACATAGTAATTCCATCCATCTACCTCAGCATTTGGGCCAATGCGGCAAACGTTATAAAGTAAAAAAAAATATCCACACAAATTGTGAAATTCCATCCATCTACCTCACTTCAATAGATTTTATTTAATATTTTATACAATTTATAGATATAAATAACTGTTGTTTTATGCATTTTGCAGATTGCATTTATATATATACTATATAGAGTATATCGTAGGGAAATATATGCAAGTCATTAGGTCATTGTTAGTGCTGCCCGTAGGTACTCGTAACCGTTATGTTATAGAATACGCACTCACTAGAGGAACTTTAGACTGTGTCACGACCGTAGCGAGTAATGAACATAGACCTGATATCAATGAGCACACTAACTTTATACGATGAGAAATTGTATACGAACAAATATAACAGAGCTTAAACTCATACTATTATTATAGTAAATATACATATACATATGTGCGTATACTGAATCGCGGACGGCGAGGTTTTAACGCGATAAGAACACGATGTATAACGATTAAAACATTAAGGATCAAATTAAAATATCGTCAAGTCTGAAAAGGCTGACATACAACATGTTGAAGTATACGGAGTTACTCGCGAGGGTTCTGCCCTGAACCGTTACCTGTATCATCACCCTCCTTGAGACTGATATCATCCAAGGGATGAGCAGTTATCGCGTTATCACACAGCGTGCGATTCATCAAAAGTTCAAATTGACACTAAACAATATATTATGATAGGACGATATTACGCATGTATATAAATTGAGGTGATATGTAAAGTACATAAATAAATAAATAGTAACAAAAAGCAATAAATAAAGTATACCTTGACGTTGCCTTCGAATTTGTGTAAATACGTGGGTAGTTAACGGATTGCGTTGGTATTGTTGTAATATGAACCTTATAGTGTACAAGTGAAGGTTTATTTTGTAGTAATGATGTGGGCTCGTTACTTAAATAACAATTACTGTGATTACAATCTCATGTTAGCCTTCAATACTTATACATATTTTTTAGAGTACAATGTTATAGTTATTTAGTATATTATAAGATAGTCGTAAGCGAGTCACAAAATTATATTTACTTCCCGCCCCTGAACGTTAGGATTCACGTTATTTAAGTATTTAGAGCAATAGGTAAAAGCATTTAACCTTTTATATGAGAGATATTACATTTATGAATTTATTGAGATATCTCACTCTGCCACCGGGGCTTGTAAAGCTGTCATTTTGACACTTGCGTGAGTGTTTCCATCCCAAGGAAATTCATAGATATTATTACTAGGATAAGTTCTACGGGTTGATTGAGAATATTTTTTGTTTAGTGTGTTAGTGAGAATTGATGATTAAGTCAGTTTGGTTTGCGCAAATATAACCTTGTTGACATTTAACAGTGTTGCCATAGTGAGTAATGATTTTCGACTGTATATAAAATAAGTTTTGGTTGTTTAGGGAAATGAGTGCTTAATATTTGATTATTATGGTATAGATGCAAGTATCTTTTATTTAGATTACTCTGACTACATTCTACTCATTATAGTTCTTTTAGATGAATAGAGTTGATGCACGCTGTATTTAACATTAAACAATAGTCAGTTACCAGATTGTGATTAAGGAAAGTATATATATTTTTTCAACACATGCCACTTACAATACAGATTTATAATAAGGGGGGTTTACATCGTTTATTCTGAGGGACTCCACGCAGTGATGTGGCAGGTACATCTGAAATTACTGCCACTCGATAAGGGTGTACTTGTTGCAAATTAACCTGCGCAGGCGCAAGCTACCGATATATCGTCGCACAAACACGGCAGTGTTTCATGCGTTATTCGTGTGTACCTCTTATTGGACTTACATAAGTCTTAAAATTAAAATAAAACGGCTTAAAACCCCCCACCGCACTGTACAGTTGTTGATTATACAGAATATTATATACCAGTGAAGAATAATGAATATTTAGGACTATAAGTCATTGATATGCTCTCGATATAATACTTACGTTTAGTTACCTCGTGAACTGCAAGTTCGACATTAGTTTTTTTTCTTTATTTGTTTGGTTATACTAATATACCTCAAGAGCATGAAACCTATCATGTAAAAACTTACTTTATTAGTTAAAACGCACAGTTGTTTTTTGTCTGTTCGAGTTCTACGCTGTTTACGGTAACCGTAGGAATATAATGCCACATTACAGAGTACAAAATAAAGAATTGATGTAGTACAGATGTGTAATATTCTTGCGAAATGTTTCAATGTTAATAGATGTGTATGTTGGCGTGGACGGCGTGTCTCGAACGGCCTAGCTTATGTTTAGGGAGCACGTCACTCAAGATATTAAGTTTGTTCACTATGTGACTACGAGTAGTTTCGTTCAACTCAAACGTTTGGTTCACATCACTATTTTTATGCCTAAATATTTGTTTAGAACGAAATATTGGTAACGATGGAGTCAATGAATAGAATAAATATTGGCAAATCGGAAAGTTGAGCGCCATCAGCATTGGCCAATAAATTGGAAATATGGACCAGAGTAAAACTCACTGGTACTTTGAGATCTAGACGAGCCAATGTAGCAAAAAGGTATCTATGCATTGATTCTATCGTCACAATTTAATTAAAACATCACAAAGATTTTCAATATGTAGTTGAGATGATCTCGCAAACGTCCCCATAAATTGTTTCTCATCATTTTTCTTTCATTGGTGGCGCTACTGTATACGACTGCTGCCATAAGCATAGCCACCATTCCCACAATATAATTTCAACTCTATATCTGTACTAATTAGGTGTATTTTTCAAAATCACTGGACTTACTTGTTAAGTATTTATGCAATAATTAATTAAGGTTATGGTGATGATGATGATGTACAAGCCGCCATATTGTATGATGACGTCATCTCATGTTTGGACATTCAGTATTGTTATGATTTTGATAGAGATATGCCTAATTGAGACAGGAGATATTATTTTATGTATATTTTTCTAGTTGGAACCACGCCTGAGCCATTGTACATTAGAGTACTAGCTGTACGCTGCTTCATTACATTATATACAAGAATAATAAAATAATTGTTTTGAACTGTGTTGTTTTATTAATTTTTAATTACTTTTTCAATTAATAAACTAATTAATATTCACGTCACTTGAAACAGTAATAAAATTTAAAATAACTTTTCACCACAATATAAATTACTAGAAGTTTCTATTACGCAGATGTATGAGTCAGTAATCAAACTAATGTCTATTTTCACTGACACTAAAACACACCTTAATTGGGGTAATACTTATGTTGCGCGATGAAAATCCAACAAAGCAATTCATTCGAGGCATTCATTTAATAGATATATACTAGTCTAGAATGTGTAGAAACGGGCTTAAGACTAGGAAGTGTGTCATATAAATCTCACCATTATATCTAAAACTACATAAATATAAATACTTACATACTCCAGGGGGACTTACAATATAAGAATATTTAACCAAAAACAAAAAAGTGTATTTATTTAATGGAATCTTTGACAAACGTTTCCTCCTTTCAATATATTATTATGACCATCTCTTACATATACAAATAATGCCTAAAACTAGAGAAATAAATATAGTACACATATTTAGTATATTATTATTCCATACATTTTACACTAACTACCTGCTATTTACTCTTAAAAAAACTATACTACTTAATCAAAAAACCACACAATATTGTTTTTTTAAATCTAAAAGCGTTTTGAACATATTTTAATTTTGGAACAGAATATAAATTGTCATAGACGAATTTGTACATAGATAATAAATAAAAAAATAAATCTAAGCTGCGTACAAGTTATTTTTTTAAAGAATATCATTGGAAGCCGGCCATTAATCCTCTTTTATCTGCTTCTTCTTAAAGAGGTAATGAGCGCCCAACAGAGCGTTCATTCTGGAACAATAGAATATGTTGCCCATCAGGTGATTTTGTATACCATAGGGAGATGAAATTGTTAGAGGTCCCAAATGCTAAGTCCGGACGCGAAGCAGGAGGAATTTCGTACTTTAACCTGTCATTATCCGTCCTTTTCACTCCCGCGTAAATATAATGAGTCTCGCTCGCACGAGGCTCTGTGCGAGCGAGACGAGAAGTTCTTCCTACTTCGCGTCCGGACTTTATTGCTAAGCATAATCTTGAATTTTTGAGTTCGATTATTTGTATCAGCTCCAAAGCATACCTATCGTATATCCTAACAATGCTTCAGAGATTGGAGACTAACGACGAAACCTACATTGTAATTCGTAGTTTAAAATCAGTTTAAAAACTAGAAGTAATATCTTAACTAACTTTCTTCCATAAATTTTCACACAACATCTTTTTATAGCTTGTTTATTTTTAAGCTATTACAATTTACTGTGCTTAATTTTACAGGAGGTCTTTTTTGTTATCGTGGTAAAATCATCAAATGAGTCTTCCCACCCAGGGCAGGGCGGGAGGGACTGTCAGACTTGACTGACTAAAATCCACGGTGTCCTTCAATAGCCCTTATAAAAAACTTATCGCAATCCTTATTATAATTCTACTGAGGTCGCGTTTTTAGATCCCAGGTCGTTAATTAACAAGAAAAGATAGGCCACAATTTGATCCTAACGCAGCCTCTTTTAAATTAATCTATCTCAATCCAAGTCCCGATCCGTAAGACTTGGGTAGATAAGTTCAATTGTTGATTGGTAACAAATAAAGATCGGGATCAAGATTGCAACCGAGATAAATTATTAATATCCAGCATAAACAAATCGATTAATACAAAAATAAATTCGTGTGTTTATAAGCTCAACTTTATTCCCCCGACTAACGTTTACAATGTCAGAAATGTGATAAGCGCCGCATTTATTACTACATCGCGTGCTGGCGAGCTATAAAACTTAAATAAAGAGTGAAGGGTACACGGTATAAGTTCAATTTAACCGTCCAAAGTTTAAGCCACTACTAGAGAATTGAAAATCAATAGTAATAGCACTTCGATAGAAACTATTAAAGTCGCAATTTTGTTTCTATTTTTGTTCTTGCATGATATAGGCTCGCCAAGATTTTTTAGACTGTAAAAATGTACTCTGGATTTTCTTAACAATGGTACCGTGGGGTTTGGACGCAAAGGGCAACTGAGGTGGTTTTGTAGTAAGTACTAATCTTACAGTCTCATTCGCTCCACCCAAGGCGGGAAGACTAATAAGATGATTGTCCACACCCAATTAAATAAAAGTTAATTAGTATTTGAGTAAACAACAAATATTAGGCGACCCTGCTTTTGTTGTTGTTTTGGGTCAGGTATTTTAGCCATTGCCTATCCAGACAGGAAAAATAGAAAATACATAATTTTATGTGTAATTTAGTACCAAACTTATCACCATTGTTTATCTGAACAAAATCAATAGCCATGGCTTATCTAACTTTATCATACATCCAGATTTTGATACTAATATTACCTGAAAAAACCGGCAATATTTAGGCTTATTGTACTATAAAAAAATGTTTTTTTTTTCACTATCTTCAAATGTGTCTGCTTTGGAGCCCGGTTGATGGCAATAGGTTAGGCCCCTATTACATGGGAGTTAGGCATAACTGGGGAAATTTGAGTGTACTTATAACTACACCTTTCCATTCCTACTAGAATTACACATTCATCATTTTATTCTACAATCATTTTCCAATCTCATCTCCACATCTAAACATAATAAATATATCCCAGAACCAACTACTCATCTTGGACAGATAATTTACCTCTATCTTTGATCACTATGATCTTTATTTCCATTACAATAAGGTTCCGTTTAGAAGAGGTAAAATAACTGTCAAAGAACTACTACAGCTCCATACAAAATCTACAAGCACCAAAGAGCATGTAATGAGTCAGTTACTCACAGAAAGGCCAAATGCTATTTCTTGCTAGCCAGTGCTATGCCGAGGCCGACGATGCCGCCGATAGCTAGTACGGCGCCGCTGGCGACCGCGATGCCGATCAGACCTTCTTTCTCCATTCGCTTGTTGATCTGGCGCTGGAAATAAAGTAGGTAGCACTTGAGTATCGCACATATTATCTTCTTAAAATGTCGATAGCAATTTACGACTATAATGGATTGGTGCAGAATTTAACAACGCAAAATCAAAAATCAAAATCAAAAGGTTTTATTTCACATAGGCCCATGAGGGCACTTATAAAACGTCGACAGCAAGTGCTCGCATTTGGTACTACCGCACTATCGCTAACGTTCATCTTGGTCGCGGGACTAACGAATACCGTGACCCCGGTACGTAAAGGGCTATTGAAGGACACCGTGGATTTTAGTCAGTACGAGTCTGACAGTCCCTCCCGCCCTGCCCTGTGTGGAAGGACTCATTTGATGATTATACCACGCTAAAAAAAAACGTTCATCTTTTCAGATGATGGACATTGAGGAGATATTGTGTGTAAAATGGATGTTTTAGTTGCAGTCAAAAGTGTGTTATTGGCTGCTGAACTTCTGATTTTCGTCCACATGAAATTTTACTGTCTCTCCATTTTTTTTTAAAGAATCAGTAAGTGGTATTTCATTGGTCGCGGGACTCACAGATTACCGTGACCCCGGTACGTAAAGGGCTACTGAAGGACAGTGTGGATTTTAGTCGGTACAAGTCTGACAGTCCCTCCCGCCCTGCCCTGGGTGGGAGGACTCATTTGATGATTTTACCACGATAAAAAAAAAAGTGGTATTTCATTTAATTTAATTTTTAATTTTAAAACACATAGCTATACCTCATACAATTGTATGACACATTCATACAAGTTACAAACACGTTTAGTAAGTTAATAATTCAATAAATGCCAAAAGAACCAAACAAAATAAACAACATGGTTTGGATAGGAACAGTATTAAGGAAATATATTCAGTATACAAGAGTGTCTGTAAGAAGTAAAATCCTATCTTACTAATATTATAAACGTGAAAATTTGTTTGGATGGCTGTTTGTTACTCTTTGACACAAAAACTGCTGAACGGATTTTGATGAAATTTGGTACTCGGATAGATATAATCTCGATTAACACATAGGATAGTTTTTATGCCGATTTTCCCGTGGGATAATTTTCGAATTGTAGCAGGTGAAACCGCTGGCAACAGCTTGTAAATAATAATACAATATGAAATCATGAACCAAATATTTTCGATAAAAATAAAATAAGTGAAGTAAATAACCAGCGTGTTGAACACAAGCAAAGCAAAATGTTCTGAAAATAAATAAGTCTTCTTTCTTTCATTATGGGAGAAGCAGTGCAAAAATTTCAAACAAAGCACTTGTGTGTTTGAACTATGGTTTTTTTTTCAATGCAAATCGAAAATTACATAAATTTTTTGTTTATGTAATTATCGATTTAAGAGTCGAGTTTAAGAGTTTTAGGAAAATGATACAAACCTCTAAAGCCAAAACTTGTTGGTTGGCAGGCTCAATTTCTAAGAAGGACTTGACATAATGCAGTGCCTTGTTATACTCCTTGATTCTTGCATTGCCTATAGCAAGGTAGAACAGGTAATCTCTTTTGCCATCTGGAT
Source organism: Agrotis puta (assembly GCA_943136025.2). Taxonomy (NCBI): domain Eukaryota; kingdom Metazoa; phylum Arthropoda; class Insecta; order Lepidoptera; family Noctuidae; genus Agrotis; species Agrotis puta. Next base: position 1,382,698 of record OW964170.2, read on the forward strand.
GTGAGTTAAACAACTCTTTGAGAAGCAGGATACCCTGAAAATTGTTATAATACATTATCATTATTAACTTTTTGTTTTACTTTCAGACTAACCAGATGCAGCTGAATCCCAGTATTACACATGAGGCAATTGCAGAATCAGCCCATATAAAAAAAAATAAGGAGGCCGTGGCTGAATAACAACAGCCACACAGATCAATCTTGGTTTGCGTTTGCCAAGTATGATCTGTGGATGGGTGAGTATTTATCATAGAGAGTACTGGTTTTAGAAAGCACGTAAGGCCATTAGTCCAGAGTGGAATTTGTAGGTCTTTGACAGTTGTTAATCACAGGCAGCTTGAAAGTTGGACAATCAGTCTTACTTATCTTAGGAGTATTGTATAACACAGTTTTTGGGCTGTGGAGATTGAAGGTCGCTCCATGTAAAATATTGATATTCAGCTGCATTCGGTTTCACTGGAAACCGACCCCAGCATAATTGCGAAAAAGGCTAGGCAGATGATGAACTGCCGATCTGATCTCCACAACCCAATTAGTAGGGAATGCAATACTCCTTTTTTTTATCGTGGTAAAATCATCAAATGAGTCCTCCCGCCCGGGCAGAGCGGGAGGGACTGTCAGACTCGTACTGACTAAAATCCACGGTGTCCTTCAATAGCCCTTTAAGTTCCGGGGTCAAGGTAATTCGTAAGTCCCGTGACCAATGCAATGCAATACTCCTTAGTAAAACTTTCAGGTCACTGACTTCCTGTTACGAATGTCAAAGATCAATGACAAATGACAGCTGAAACCAATTCATTTAGAAATTGACTTTCGCAAACAATTAAATTAGAAAACATAAAATTAAATGTTCCTAATGTGTAGTGAATTGCATTTTTAATATCAGAAATGTGTGATTTGTCACATTTTTCTGGTCAAATTAAAACAAATTCAATAATAAATTTTCTGTCTGTAACAAACGTTTTATATTAAAAGCAAGGAACTCGTTCTTTGCTTTGGGATCAAAAGCAAAGCCACAGACAAAAGTTTGTTCAAGAATAAAAATGACTCTCTTTGTTTACAAAAATCAATAATTGGTCTTGTTGAAATTTACAATGTTTCAATATACTGTTTATCAATATCATTATACCTACATGGTGAATGAACATGCATATCAACACGCTATTGTTAAAAACAGGCTTTGTTGTTGTTTTGTGATCTTTTATTACTACGTACTCATACCCAGTGTATATTATATAGGTACCTACTTACCAAGTATTTATATATCAAGGAAAACATGATCTGAAAGTCCTCTAAAATCTTCAGGCCTGTCATTTGGCAATGATTGATTTGTGAAAGAAACTTCAATTAATGAGTTGTGTTGCTTTAAATAGCAACCATGACTTGTTATTATTTTTTTGACGCCCTAAATATTTATAGTTGAACGCACATTTTTAATTACTTATATATCTTGACTGAAAATATCAATTTGTATGTCCAACAAAGGCAATAAATGACGTCAAAATTCTCACGATCTTAATAATAAGACAAAGTTGTGCAGTACCTTTCGTATGTCTGTTGGGTATTTGCTCCGCACCAGGCACCACGCGTACTCGAACTGTGCCTTGTGCGTTACGTTCCCCTGGTGAAGCTGCTCGTGGAACACTTTCTCGAATTTCTAAATCATAAAAATCAACAATAATCAGTATTACATTCAATGACTCACGAGTAAAACGTTGCACAAGTTTTCACATTACTTGCAAGTCTTCCGAAGATACTATCTCATCTAAAACGTCCTCCATGGTGATTTCGTTATAGAATTATTAAGCAGAAAACAATAGTATTACACTTTATTTGTCGTAAAGGAAAATTATCATTATTTCGCGATATCGATGAAAATTGAAAAATCAAAGTTTTTGATGAATTTGACGTTTACAGGATCTTTGACAACTACGACACTGAACAAAGTAGAGTCGGCACTAGACTAATGAACCCCTCCGATTTATTAAGTCGATTTTCAAAAAAGTCAATAACGTGTAAAGATAAAATCAGAGATAATCTAGCCTAGTCTAAAAATCTTTATTTTGACATTGGGGTAGAGATAGCTCTGGATGGCTCTATTATTACTGTAAGTCCACATGTAAGTTTTTAATCTTATTCAACTGTGTGGTAGCCAAAACGTTGCAGGGCGCTGGGTCTGGCTGGTGGGTCACATTTCCGCAGAACACAATTTGCGTTGAGTGCTCAGAGAGAGACAAAAATTAGCGTGTCCCGCCGCGTACCGTACGGCCGGGCTCATAAATTGTTTTTTCATTGACTTGTTTTCAAGCGTTTTTTGAGTTATTCTAAAATCTATTCAAATGTTTGAATCAATCGAGTAAGGGTTGTAAGTAGCGGTGAACTGTAATTTATTTATAAAAATAAAAATATGAATTTTCTTTCAATCTAATGGGGTAAAAATTATTTAACCTTTATTCAAATAAAGGTATATATATTACCACATCGTGTTTTTTTAAATAATGCACTCTAACTTTTAATACAGTAACACTAAAGGTATAAATATCACATATTTATTATCTATAATAATTTGTGTATCTATTTTATTTCATTTGACAACCTGTCAACATCATTTGTCACTATAAGGTAATGTCAAAGTTGACTCAACGGTTTTGTTGTGAAAAAAATCGAGTTTTTGGCGGGTGTTTTCAGAAATTTTAAAAGTTTGTTCAAGAAAAAATCTGGTAAGTACTTTTTCGACGCAAATTCCAAAACTATAACATATTTTGACTAATCTCACGTGTTAGCAGCATTTGCAATTGACTTATTCATATAATTTAGATGTTTCAAATATGTGGTAAATATCTTACCCTTGTCCGATCCCACTTTGAAAAATATCAGATTATCTATATAAAAATCGGTTGTCTTTTTGTTTATTTTTTTTTTGGACTGCAAAAAGCTAAATAAATATTTTGAGAAGTTCATATAAAGTTCTTACGTAACGTGTCAATTAATACTTTGTTTATTTCAGATATTCATTATGTCAAAGAAAATAAATTTAATATGTAATATGCAATACTAATAAAAAATTATTAAAAAAATAAAATGTTTCATTTCCAAAATATAAAATAAATATTATAAGTGGAACCAAGAGGAAGTCACTAGTCAAGAAATGAAAATTAAACCGTAACGGACAATGGTAACAATTTTACCACCAACATCAAACATTTTGTAGTCATGAACGGATAATGGTAAATTATTTACCACCAGAAAAACTACCCCATCCCCTACTCTTTTTCAAATTTTGATTTAAATTATGAAATCAGTGACCCTCAATTACCTAAAATACAATGCAACCTTTAGAAAAAATGCATACCGGCTCGCGTTTGTTTAAGGGTTAAATTCTGATTCTGTGTCCGACTGTGCGTCGTGTGCGTCTGACGTGAGTCTGACTGGGAGTCTGATTGTTCGTCTGAACGTGAGTCTGACCTTGATTCTGACTGCGAATCTTACTCTGAATGTGAGTCTGACTGCGAATTGGACTTTAAATCTGAATCGACTTTTCGCTGAGTCTGAGTCTTACTCTAAGCCGATTTTATTTTTCTGATAACATGAAATACCCTGTCTTCATTTCGTCCAGCAACAGTGGTGTTCTTGTGGAAAGTGTAACAGGAATAACAGTAAGCTTGCTAATGGTGTCAGAGAATCTGGTTTCTCTGAATATTTTGTGCTTTTGAGGAATGTCGGCTTGGTAGGCACATTCGACTCATGTTTTGTTCTAAACGCGGTTTTAATGCATTATTATTCTGAGCCTATTTGTATCTATTGTAGTCGATTAAAAATTGACAACTCTTATCCTTCTAGCCATCACATGTCAATGTCAATGTCAAACTTACAAATCAACTCGGTCGCGCAAGGCTCCCTTGTGGAGTTCATCATCAATTTCATAACAAAAAACCTATTCAAAAGACGTTTCAACGTATTTTTGTGAACCTGTGATCATACTGCGCCAAAATGCAGAGTATGATAAACACTGTGAAGGGCACAGCCCTCGGTGTCGCCGGGTATTTGACGCCGGTGCTCAAGGTACCATTATCTTCGTCATTATAGTAATTATCACTGTTTACAGTAACTTGATGCCGTGCCGTGCCGTGTAAAATACATTTATAATCATTAATATTCGTTTTGTTTACCCCAAAAGTCTTGTGATTTTCAGTTTTTTTTATGAATTAACAGCTGAAAACATTTAATACAGAATTGTCTCTGTCTTCTAATATCTTAGTCTTATCTACGTCAAAACAATTGATCATTGTCTGTCTAAAATTAAACACAACAAAATGCAATTCAAATACAGTCTAGTAATTTAATCCAGTGAATTATAAACTGTTTGTTCAACTGTGCTCATATTTATCAATTCAAAAACGCTTCGTGATCATTCTCAAGTTTAGAGCAAATATTTGTATTTTCTTTTACTAGGAGTCAAAGTTCCAAGAGACAGGAGTCCTTACTCCTGAAGAGTTTGTGGCTGCCGGAGATCATTTAGTCCATCACTGCCCTACCTGGCAGTGGGCTAAGGGTGAGGAGTCGAAGATCAGGCCATACCTGCCAGCTGACAAGCAGTTTCTCATCACTAGGAATGTGCCTTGCTATAGACGGTGCAAACAGGTAGAAAGATGAATTTATTAAAAACGTTTTCATTTGACTGAATCTAGTATCTTAAGGCGATGTGAGACGCAAAACCGTCATTTTGTATTGTGTATTATTCCTTAATAAAAGGGATTTAAATTTTGAAAAAAACATAGTACATATTTCAGTCTTCGGTCTACAGGTTTCTGCTTTTCGATACACGATTGCTTGCACTTTACTGCATTCAATTAAATCGCAAAAACAGGTCCAACTCATGGTTTGGATACCATTTTATTTGAGTTATACTAGGCTTTGAATAATAAAACTTATACCATCTTAAAGAGCATAAAAAATGAGATAGAATTTAGCAGTATTATTGTGAAAGGATGAGAAACCATACCAGTAAGTCCAGAATTAGGTGATTTCATCTTTTCATACACTCGACCCGTGGCATTTAGTCGGTCTTGGACCGTGTCGGAGGTCGGATGTACGTCAATTTTTTTGCAAACTCACCACCACGCTTGGTTCTATTACTCACAGAGACAAACATTTATTTTAAATAATAATACCTGTATATATATTAATTTTCAAAATACTTGTAATATTGTTCATTTTATAAGGTTATAATTTTGTAAACAAATGGGCAGAAAAAGTAAGAAGTTGTCATCGCTGGCTCTTCGAAGGCTGAATAAACAAAAAAGGTAAGGATGCATTGGAAAAATTATTAAAACCTCCTTTGCATATTTATTTCTCTTTACTAATAGTAGGAGAGCTACTGAACCATCCGACTTACCTGTTTTCCACAAAGTTAGAATTAAAAAATTATAGTCATACTGTGAGAGCAAAAACAAAATAACTTTGTCTCCGTTTTGAGGAATGATAATGCAACCACATAGATGCCTGCTACAACGTTACTTTTCAATAATACAATTTAAAAAAATCTAGCTTTGTGGAGAACGGGTGGGATGTTTCAGTGGCTCCTAGACTATAACCACAGAATATAATATAATGGTTTATTTTTCTAGCGGATTTACCAACCGCATCAAATATTTAAGACAGTTAAATTTAGACCCTATGTCAGAGTTCATAAAGCCACCGTGAACGCACTTATTATAATGGTTTACTGTCTCCAAATGTGAAATAGGTAGTGGTCATAGTGTGGAAGTGTACACAGTATGATCATTTCCTACAAAAATATTAGTTATTAACTGCCGTGACCCCTGATTCACCTCCACGCTTTAAAATTACCTAGATTTTTTATATTTTAGAGCAATGCAGCTGCAGGCCAAGCGCAGTGCGCATATATCGACTAATGATTCAGGGGATAACGAGTGAGTTATTTACTCCACTTTTTTATTTAATTAAAAAAGTATTTAGTGGTAATTATTACGAACTAATCAAAATCAACATTTGTATTATAGGTGAATAGAGCATACGGAAGGGCGTAAGGTGTCTCCGTTAATTACTTTACAACTTGTTCATTTGAATAACCCTAAAATTGAGGAGTATGTAACTATAATGTACTTAATGAAAACAATTCTACTGATGATATCCGTTGAACTTACAAACAACAACAAAACTTCATTTGTTTTATTGTTACAGAACTACTAAAGGTTACACCCATGTGATACTTGACGCTGAAATGCCTTTAGATGAATGCAGTCATGTATCACCTGATAATAATATTAATGAGTAAGGACTTGAAATATACTGCAAGCGGGATTTTCGGGGCCGGGCTTTCCCGGTTCGATACCCTACTTTTTAGAGAAAAAATAATATTAGCTTTCATTAGCTTCTATTTGATTAAGGTTCCGGCGCCAAGTAATTTCTCCATTCAAACATAATACCAAAATTATTTGCGATACGAACATATCACCAACTTAATATAATGATAGTGGAATATAAACGGCATTTTTCTAATGGTCCAAAGGTCCTGAATTTTTTTTTTACTTTTTAACATTGTAACATTTTAAGATTGTAAACATCATATTTCCAACTTAATTATTCTGTATGTTCAAAAATAATGCAATATATGCGAAGGTAGTTTTACATTATATTAATCCATATTTCCAAATAAATACGTTAATCGTCATAAGTATTTCATTTTGAACAAAATTGCCAAAATAATACCGCAACAAAAAAAAATTATACATACAAACGTGCCTATAGTAATCAATTCAAGTTGATTTACTGCTTTGCTCTACTCTGTAACTACTACCTAGACTTCGCAAGTTTTGGCGCGCGTGTCATCGCGCATCGTAATTCATTACGTATCCGCTAGTCCTTGCAGGCGCTGCGGTAAGCGTTGAATGCCTGCGGTGCTCAGGAAAACCTCGCCTTAAAGTATTATTAGTTGTAGTACAGAAATATTGGAATCATATTTGCTGTTACCTATTGTCATAATACAGAAATGTTTTCATCTGAGTCATACCCAGTCTTCTACTTCTTCGCCATGTCAATGATTCCTTTAAATTATAATTATACCCAGTTGTTATTACATTAATAGGTTCTAAATTAAAAACTGAAGTATTAGATTCCTAGTTATATATATATAGAAACTAAGAATATTTCTTTGTATTGAACTGCTATCTGCAGTCAGAAACTTCTTACATTCTAGAGGGAATAAGAGTAAGATTATGCATATATTAAACATTTTTGGTAGTTGAACAGTTCCTGAGACATATTATTTTTTAAACATCCCTAACAATTGTGCCTAAACAGCAGTTCAACAATAACTTCCACACAAATAACAATATATTCCTTACAGATAGAATACTGTGAAGATAAGGAGAAGATAATAGAAGATGATCAGGATGGGGAAGGTGGCTGGGTCGACACACATCACTATGACACTGCAGGATCACCCACAGTTGAAGAAAAGGTAAGATACCATCTTTTTACTGGAGATTTCTCAGGCTACATTGTAAGTAGAGGCGGCGACGCGGCATCATGGCATCAAGGCGCGGGCTTTGTTTCTATAATTTTTCTATTCATAGCTTTGTGTGAAAAGAAATGCAACCGCGCCTCAACTCTTGGTTGTGTTTTTTTTTGTCAAACATTGCTAGTCGTACCTATACAAAGAATTGTCCTGTTGTCTCATAAAGTACAATGATTCTTTTGTGTGTCTTTTATTAATGTGTAAAATTAGATATTCTTAACCTACTTACTTTATTTTGAATGGTTACAAACCATTGTGGTAAATTAATTTATAATATTATGGAAATAAAATGAATCATACAATGATGTATGATTCATTTTTAGTCAGTCAATTCATGATAGTCTTTTCTGCTCTAACCGAAATGAGAGAAGTCATTTGATGACATAACACAAAATAAAAAATATTTGATGCAAAAAGAACATATTACAAACAGTTAATTTAGCCTTTACTACACTTTATGCCATTAGGCCATAAACAATTTTTTTTTTCGCATAGGTGTGTGAGATGACTTTAGAAGCTGCCGACACTGGTGACAGCGACGGTGAAGCCGCAGCCGGTGATCACGATGATGATGATGAAGAGGATGACGAGGATGGCGAGGCTGAGGACATGGAACAGTTCCAGGAGTCGGGGCTGCTGGATGAAGTGGATCCAGTAAGAATGACATTGCTTTATCTTACTAATATCATAAATGTGAAAGTTTGTGAGGATGGTAAATGTATAGTATGTTTTTGGCTCTTTCACTCCTAAACAACTAAACGGAGTTGGATGAAACTTGGTTCACAGAAGTTCATAACCTGGATTAACACATAGGATGTTTTATCTGGATTTCATGTACCGAGGGGTACTTTTCAATTTTCGAGTTATAGCGTGCGAAGCTGCTGGCAACAGTTTTTTTTTTTCATAGCAGCAGTTAATTTATGCAAGTAGTCCAACTTCAAATAGGCCACAAATAGACTAAGTTGCAAAAGAGGGGGCTGTGAAACTATCAGACGACGCCCTGACCTCCACTTCATGTTTGGTTCAGCATAATAAACTCTGAACAGAAATAGAAGCCCTGCGAGGCGGGGCTTTATTGACCATGTTTAAGTCGCGTGGGTTTTACTTCTTTCTTCATACTGGCGTTACCGGCAGTGCATTAGTCATAGACACCTTATAAAATATCGAATTGATGTTCTTTATATTATGTATGTTAAGTAAGGTGCACGAACAGCCGGTAACATAAAGTAAGTACCTATATTTATTAAAGTGACCTACTTATCTGGTTGTCATGACCACTATCATTCATGTTCATTATGATTTACAACCTTGATTACATTGTACTCGTATCTTTCAATATATTACATACAATGTTGAGTAATTTCACCTATTTTTAGTTTATCAGTACTTTAGATGTTTTATTTTGATGTAGACACAGCATATTAAGTTATTAAAATCTCTAGGATATAACAGGGACAATTGGTGTGATATAGAGTACTCCCCAGCTTATCCTCAAAAGAAAACAGGCGTAATTATATATGTTATGATATCTGGATATTTTACCATAGACAGAATCTATGTATGTTTTTTATTATTATTACACACGTAATTTGTGTAACTGATTGATTGCATGCAAATATAAAGTTAAAAAATAACTAATTAAAAGTGAGTTCACTTCTTCAATAAGAACCTAAAAGGCCACTTCAGTATAATAAATAAAAATGTGATCCACTCGATTTATCTTTGAAGATGTCGAACTGATTTGGACCGCTTTATGAATGACTGGACTACAGTCGTAGATAACGTGTACGTTACTCCAGCAAGAAAGTATCTCCTAGAGTTATATGAGTAGAACGTATAGTTTGTGCCTTATCTGCTGTAAATGTGCCTCCACATAAAAAATGTGTGCCCCCTGACGTTTCGAAAAAAAATCGAAAAAACGATTCTTGCTGGGGTAACGTTTTTCTAGCAGGAAAATTCTAAACGAATGATCGGAGAGAGAAAAACTGTGCATGGCCAGATAGCTTATAAGTGTGCCAAAATGTGCCCCCAAAAATAAAATCTGTGCCCCTTCAGATTTTCGAGATATTGTATTTCCTGCTGGAGTAACGTTTTGATGAATAGTATATCTCTAAAACCATTGCATGTGCCCCTGTAGAATAAACATACGCGAGTAGCTCTTAATGTGTGCCCCTTTGTGCCCCAATTAGATTTTAGAAAATATTTATAGTTTTCAAGTTATCGCGGTTTTATGAAAACCCGAAAAAACATCGCAGCTCCTAAATGAGACAAGGCATAACTTCGCTGAAAACTGTATTCGGTCCTTCTTGACGCTAATAATAACCATACAAAGTTTCAAAAATGTTCATGCATGCGTTTTTGAATAATCTTGCTTAAAGTAAAAACGATGGTGTCATAACTTTGACGGCAAAATACAAGGAACTGGCACAATCCCAGATGTGTAGGTGTAAACCAAAATCTTGTGCCTTTAGTAAAAAATATATGGTGAAAATATTGAGCTTCAAATGTTACGCATTAAGTAAATATAAACAAAAAACCAAAATATATAAACAACGGCTGGTTATCCGACCAAATCTGAATGACTACTAAAAAGCGACGGATTCATACATATCGATGACCTTCTTTATTGGACGTATTATACCTAAGCTGTTGTCCGCACAGTCGCGTTCAAAAGTTTTGAGGGCTAATTAAAAAATATATTAAATGCACCTTGTGACTATATAAATGAAACAGCTTGTTGATGTGGAAATTATTATTTTTATTCCCTTAATTTTAATTCTTAAAGTAATTATTGCATCAAATCACAGATCAAATTTCCTACCTATAAATATTAGAAATTATTTGCACGTTGTGTAGTCATTATTATTTAAATTTTGAGCATGTTAGTCACATGTACATTTTATTTGAAAATGGCTCTTATAAATGTACTTAATCATGTGTAAGGTCATAGAAACAGGTATTAAAATATAATCTAATAACAACTTTATTAGTTATTACTTTTCTACTTCAGTGTACTCAGGCACAACACGTGTGAACCGGTTTGTGAGTAAAGTAAAGAAGGTCATCGATATGTATGAATCCGTCGCTTTTTAGTAGTCATTCAGATTTGGTCGGATAACCAGCCGTTGTTTACATATTTTGGTTTTTTGTTTATATTTACTTAATGCGTAACATTTGAAGCTCAATATTTTCACCATATATTTTTGACTAAAGGCACAAGATTTTGGTTTACACCTACACATCTGGGATTGTGCCAGTTCCTTGTATTTTGCCGTCAAAGTTATGACACCATCGTTTTTACTTTTAGCAAGATAATTCAAAAACGCATGCATGAACATTTTTGAACCTTTGTATGGTTATTATTAGCGTCAAGAAGGACCGAATACAGTTTTCAGCGAAGTTATGCCTTGTCTCATTTAGGCGCTGCGATGTTTTTTCGGGTTTTCATAAAACCGCGATAACTTGAAAACTATAAATATTTTCTAAAATCTAATTGGGGCACAAAGGGGCACACATTAAGAGCTACTCGCGTATGTTTATTCTACAGGGGCACATGCAATGGTTTTAGAGATATACTATTCATCAAAACGTTACTCCAGCAGGAAATGCAATATCTCGAAAATCTGAAGGGGCACAGATTTTATTTTTGGGGGCACATTTTGGCACACATATAAGCTATCTGGCCATGCACAGTTTTTCTCTCTCCGATCATTCGTTTAGAATTTTCCTGCTAGAAAAACGTTACCCCAGCAAGAATCGTTTTTTCGATTTTTTTTCGAAACGTCAGGGGGCACACATTTTTTATGTGGAGGCACATTTACAGCAGATAAGGCACAAACTATACGTTCTACTCATATAACTCTAGGAGATACTTTCTTGCTGGAGTAACGTACACGTAGATAACTGCGAGAAATAGGAGTGGACTGAGGAACTTGCCCAGTAGTGGGACACTATGGGCTGATATAATAGTAATAATAGTCCTGCCGATTTCGGTCACGGCGGCCAATCTCAACGGAGATTAGCCAACTGCGCGGGAGATATTATAGTGCACAAGAGTGTGCGCTGGCACAGATGCACTCTCTGTTCTTTTACTCTCGTAGTTCCCATGTGACGGCAATCCGACACGACCGGAGAGAGATCGGCGCAGGACCAACGGCTTAACGTGCTTTCCGTGACACGGGGGTATAATACCGCCAACTTCCAAACTCCGGGCAGCTACTGAGAAATAATTTTAGAAAAACCCACTAGAACTTTTTACCTGACCCCAGAATCGAACCCAGGACCCCACGCTCAGCAGTCGCGCTTGCGACCACAAGACCAACGGGCCACTTAATAGTAATGATAAAATAGTAATAACAATATGAACCATGTTACGTGTAAAGTCGTGGGTTTTACTTTAATTGCGGCCTTTTAAATCCTCTGTACATTTTTAAACAAACTTTTTGAAGGTCTAAAGTGATGGTCGCGGGACTCACGAATTACCGTGACCCCGGTACGTAAAGGGCTATTGAAGGACACCGTGGATTTTAGTCAGTACGAGTCTGACAGTCTCTCCCGCTCTGCCCTGGGTGGGAGGACTCATGTGATGATTTTACCCACGTAAAGGTCTAAAGTGATACAACGTCAATTTTTTTTTACATGATTTTTAAATTTTTTGACGGCACGGTTAACGCAGTGGCTGAGCGATTGAACTGCTGCGCTGCGTGTCGCGGGTTCGATTCTCGCACGGAGCGAATATTTGTATGATCTACAAGTAGTTGTTTCGGGTCTGAGCGTTTGTGTGTGAGAGTTTATATGTTTGTAAACGCACCCACGACACAGGAGAAATTCCTAATGTGAGGCAACGTTTTTTAAATTAAAAAAAAAACTATTAAAAAAAAACTGCCCCACACTCGGAATTTCTTCTGAGTCATGGGTGCGTTTACAAACATAGAAACTCAATTAACGCTAACCAAACTTCGCATACACTAAAATAATTGTGGTCTTGACTAAAATTACTTTTTAACTTGCAGTCGACAGACCTAGCCCAGCGCAAGGAACCCAAACCGAAGTTGGACAAGAAGTCGAAGTCGGACGGCGACGACATCGTTCGCACGCGGACGTACGACCTACACATCACGTACGACAAGTACTACCAGACGCCGCGGCTCTGGCTCATCGGGTATGACGAGGTGAGTCGAGAAAATTTATTTTTTCCTACACCGTATTCCTTCCCCAATCCCATTTATTTATAGTGTCGGCGTAACATACTTTCTTCTTCCATTCTTTATTCATAATTTTTATTGGTATATGTATTATCTTGGTGCTTTTATTAGAATATTCAGATAGTAAGTTTGGTAATTCATCATCATCTTTCTGTCTCATTCTACTTTGGGGTCGACGCAATATGTTTTTTTCCATCCTTCTGTCAGATTTGTCAATAGCTAATTACCAAAACTGACAAGTGAGGATGGAACAAAAACGTGTTGCGTATGCACCATGATTATGGGTATAATTATAAAAATGATGTAAACAAGATTACAATTAAGATAAGTACTTCAAATCTTAACATTCAGGGCAGTCGGACTATATTGCAAGCTGGACCATATAAAACCATCTATCCTTTGACTGCAATTTACTACTATTTTCATCATCTTCCTGCCCTTTCTTATCCTAAAGAAACAAAACACCATATTCCGAAATATCACACAAAGTCAAACATAAACCAAGTTGTGTGTTGTCATGGGTCGCGGGACTCCGGGGTCGGGGACTCAGAAATTACCGTAACCCCGGTACGTAAAGGGCTATTGAAGGACACCGTGGATTTTAGTCAGTCAAGTCTGACAGTCCCTCCCGCCCTGCCCTGGGTGGGAGGACACATTTGATGATTTTACCACGATAAAAAAAAAGTTGTGTATTGTTAACATAAACAAAGAGTTGTGTCCACACAATGATACTTCTAATCAACAATTAATTGATGATTAAGATTCCTGACTCTTAATACGGCGGAGTTGTTAATTACTCGTTGCATTGTTTGATGTTTAAAAAATAGATAAACGCAGACGAGACACGGTCTTCCGTATAACGACCTTGATAAAGATCAATTTACAAGATTCTGCTTAAACGATTACGCGATCTCAAGCCAAAATAGGTTTTTTGTTCTTTTTAAAATAAATATAATATTATTATGTTATATCAGTATGTAAATTAGCAAGTATAGAAATACGTTTGGCTACTACTGACTCTGAGGTGTATCTTGTTTTTAAAACATAAAAATCTTGAATGCCTGCATATGAAATCTTGAATGTTTTGGCCACCTAAAAGTAAAACCTGAATAAAGCCTTAATTAAATGTGCCTGGAGATGGACAGCGCCGCCGAGGCCGGCCCAGAATGAGGTGGCGTGATGAGTTGAACTCGTACTGTGAGGGCTGGTTCGAAGAGGCGCTGGACAAGAATACATGGAAAAACTTGGGGGAGGCCTTTGCCCAGCAGTGGGACAGTGTAGGCTGAAGAAAAAAAAATGTGTTGGATTTTAAATGCTCAGCTCTGTGCTTAAAGTCGGAAATCTAACAGCATGCTATTTTTGAGTGTTACTAGTATCACTTAAAACGCACATTATTACATTTAACCTTATGACCAAAGTACGACCAGTCTTTGTATTTTTTCCATTCAGGATCGGACCCTATTGAGTGTGGAGCAAATGTACGAGGATGTATCTCAAGACCACGCTAAGAAGACCGTCACCATGGAGTCACATCCACATGTCTCGGGACCTAGCACGGCGTCCGTGCATCCTTGCCGGTAAGTCATTCACCACATTTTGAAATTTTGTAGTGCGCAATGCTAAGTTTCATGGAATGCTAAATCTCAGTAATTATACCGTCTAATCAGATCTATTCTACATATAATATTTTGGACTGTTGAATAGTTATTTCTTTCTATTTACCTGTTAGGCTGATGTAACACAATGGATGAAATAAACTAGTTTCCAGCATTAATAAATTGCAAATCTAACGGTTACATATTTTTTCTTGTGTTAAATCAGTGAATATTTACAAAAGATAAAACGCATCAAAAATCGAATGTGAGGACTTGTGACGTCAGGACGCACTAAAAATAACACTACGGCATGACGTATTGCGAATATTAAAAGCGTCTTATCTTCGTCTATTTTGGTTTACATAACAAAAGAAAAAAAACAGGTGAAATATTTTTTGATAATCTGAATGACGGACTAATTCGATTTTTTTGGTACACAAGCCTATTGTTTTTCTCCATATTGGTGTAATTATTGTATGGCGCATAACCGAGTAGACATAAATAAAACTAACATTAAATTATCCACAGACACGCCGAAGTAATGAAGAAGATAATAGAGACTGTAACGGAGAGTGGTGGTGAGATGGGCGTGCACTCCTACCTCATCGTGTTCCTGAAGTTCGTACAGACCGTTATCCCCACCATCGAGTATGACTTCACGCAGAACTTCGCCATCAACTAGACACCCAGGCTTGGTATTCTGTAGCTTTTATATAAGACGCGGCGACCGCTTCTAGGTATTGTGTATGTTTGATATATCTTGTGTTACAATAATATAATGTTGAGGAAATAGCATATAGTGATGTTTAAGGTATCAAGGCAGCGAATTTTGTTGTTATAAAAGCAATAAACTTACTGCAAGTTTAAAATCAAGTAAGCACTGTAAGACATTGTTTCAAACACTTATAAATTTGAATTTGAATGAAGACTATGATACTGTAATCTTTTATTTGTATGTAGTTGCCATATTTTTATTTTTGAAACAACTTTGCATATTTAATGCACTTTATGCCTCTGCAGAATAGCATAGTCGACATCGGCTATGCTTGCCATTTTTTAAAAGAAAATACTCCTTTTCGGGCACCCGTTTAGAAATAGTATTGATACTATGTTTTACAATGCTAGGCTATATCATGGTGCTTATTTCTAATGTCAAGATGAATTTGCCATGCTGTCAAATAAGAAAACGACAGACCATCCCGCCGCGTCTATTTTTATTATTATTGTATATTATCGTAGAGTAGGCCAATGTATGTTTAAGTCGATGTTTTGCGATTTTCGATATATCGATGTGGTAAATTATAATTATAGAGTTTATAAAATTGGAAGTGATCTTTTTAATCAAATATTTGTAAAAAAACATATTATTTACAGTGAATTTTAACTGAGCCAGTGCAAAGATTTTATAAATAGCTTTAATTGCAGCATTTCTTTGTTTACAAATATATTTTAAGTACAATTTACCTTCCGAGTCCTTGCCTGTTATATAAACTTAAGACATTGTTGGTTATTTCTTAATAAATAACATGGCTAAAATATTTGCGATTTTTAACATTAGCTTTGTACACATCACAATTAATTTGAAAACTTTTACCCCTTAAGAATATTGTCGTAAAGCCCCTTTCGTTAATTTCATTACTGCAAGTTAAGATACAGTGATTTGCTCTCTCTTTCCTTTGCCAATAAAATGACAAGGTCAGCTGAATATCAAGTATTGGCTTATGAATTAAGGGGATAGTGTTATGCGGGGTGAAGACCGAAAAATATGCTAACTTTGTTTAGCATAATTCGCAGATCTACTAGTACTACGTTTTTCGTACTTGTGTGCAAATTAACAGTCCGTACACAAATATGAAAAACTGTATGTGTGCGGGATAAACTAACTTAGCTTAGCTCTTGGTCTGCAACCGGAATTGGAGTCGTTTGTAAACACTTGCCAAAATTTTCTTGTGGAATATTGATTGCAATTTCAAGAAGGGCCCTTTTCATGAGAGCATTTGTAACAACATAAAATTACAATTATCACAAAAGAGTAAAATCACTTTTGAACGTTGGTTTGTATATTAGTGTTCGAATGTACGCATATATTTCCCAATAATCATTAAGTTACTGGCACAAATCATTTAGTTTGTACAAAAGACATAGTTTTTCCAGTACGTTTACGTTAGGAACATTCCTATAATAGCGCCATAATTTAATTTAGAGATATAAAATATCAGCTATTATGTTTATTTGTTAATCAAGTTGCCCCATATAATTGTTATGTTAAATATTGCTTGTAGCTTTTATACCGACTGAGAAATATAGATTTCACGATAGCAGCTAAGCAGGAAATCCGTCTCGTTACCCCGTGCTTACAACAAGGTATAAAACATGTATTATATATGTTGAAAAACAAGTTCTAAAGCCATGTATTGACAAAACCTGTCAAATAATGTACAGTCAACAGAGATAATCATCCAGACAAAAAAAAAATTAAACATTTTCCTGTTGTATTGTAAATTACAATGTGCCTGCATATCATTCTCTTTGACTGTATGTAGCATACAACCAATGAGCACATACATAACATACAGAAATCCCGTTTAAAATTTGTTGTCTGGATACAAACCTATTTTGTTGACCGTACTGAAACCACGTCTCAATACATAATACACGTTTTAAACAAGTGTTTGTCAAAACTTGTTGAAAACATGTTTTACAACTTGTTAACGCGAGGTAAGAAATATAATTTATGTCGTCGTAAAGTCGCTGCAACTGCGAAATAGTTGATTTCTTAATTCAATCATTAACCAGTTTGTATCTTTTGCAGAACTTGTTAGATCTTTTTATAGATAGTCAACTTATTTAATTATTAAGTTCAAACAACGATAATTCATTGATAATAGAACTTTTTATATTTATCTATCATCTAAAAAAATACAGATGTGTATCTATGTTATTTAATAATATATTGCCCATGTATGTATTTTGTAAAATTACGTTATGGATTAAGTACATAGCATGTTTAGGTAAATACTCTTATGTTATATTAAATATAAATATGTGCACTGTTTCGTTTATTTTTATATATAAATAAAATATTTTGCCTATGTACTGTTTTATTTATTGTGTGGGAGATTTTGTTTTTTGTTAATTACCTCAGTTAACAAAGTTGAGTTGGCAATTGCAAACGAGTTGCAAGCAAGGAACAGAGAATTATAGTTGAGATAGTTTATCGCCTGGCTATGAGCGAGCGCACTAATAGTATAACGGGCGATACCTCGCGCTGTGACATTTGCCTATATACGTATAAGCATGCTTTAGTGTATAAACGACCGTGTTCCATCCTTCATAGCTCTCGTAGTCGGCAATCAACTTTTAAGATATCATGATTCAATCCATCAACGGCGTCACGGTATTGACGGAACGGTAGGCGTAGTAGCCAAGTGATTGGACTGCTGCGCTGCGTGTCGCGGTTTTGATTCCCGCTCGTGTGAAATGTGTCTATGACCTGTAAGCCATTGTTCCTGGGTGTTTGTGTATGCGAGTTGAAATGTTAGTAAACGCACCCATGATACAGAAAAAATTACAGAGTGGGGCAAAGTTTAAAAGCAAAATCGCTAGTGACTTACTCAAAAATTGCGAAAGACGAGCATGTGTATAGCAACCAACACCAATACAAGCGCGCCGCGTCTCACACCGGATGGTCAATGCGGCTACGAGTAAAGACGCGTTTCAATTAAACAAGTCTTGCATACAAGCATGACATCACATGGGTAACATGTTGCTTGAAGTGAAAAAAAAACAATCTACAGTTCAAACTACCTACTTGTAATTTGTACGCAGGTTTGTTTGTCAAGTTGCAAACAATTTGCAACTTGTATACAAGTAACTTGTAGAAACACGGCCTTAGTACCCAACACTATACTAAATTTACTAGACTACAATATTACACCAAACATTAATCTCTTAAACAAATCCAGACTAACAGCAATAACACTGATGTCCAATCTGGGAATCAAAAAAGCTAGGACCCCAAGGTCTATAAACGCGTTTGCGACCTGTAAAAAAAACCCAAAATAAATTCTAATAATAATTTATTGATATCTATCACATACAGTATGTACAAATCACCATGCTTTAATAAAATATAATCAGTACTATGCAACGAAGCCCGCCAACCTATCCTCTACCGCCTATTATACAAAATAATACAAGTCCAACCGCAAATTAACTTACATTGTAGTACAGTGCTTGTCTATAAAAATATGACACAGTTTAGAAAAAAGGCTAAACAAGAACAAGGATATTTTAGGCACTTGGATTTATCTTGCCAAGACAGCATTCGGTGAAATAATTGTGATATTATTTTAAGAAAACAAAAGAGTGGCGTTAAATAGTTAACGCCACTCTTTTGTTTTCTTAAAATACCATACCATACCATAGGGTCAGACGCCAAAATACCCTTGTCTTATCAATCTCAAACCCGATGTGTCATTTTTACGGCCAAACACTGCAAATTACTGATAAAGCCCAGTGAATGATAGTATTTAGAACTTCTAACATAATGTGACATGTAACAATCGTCGCCAATTCAATTATTAAAATAAATATTATAGGTTATACATGGAATTGAAATCATTAAATAATAATTGTAATAAAAGTATAGTTTAAACATAATATTTATATACATTACTTAATACAGAATTTTAACATTAATATTATCCAAAATGGGACTAATTACGAACACGTTAATTCGGAAAATAATAGCTGCCATACCGCGTGTCCTAACTAAAGCGATTGTTCATAAACGCGAACGCCGTGTGCACATTTGTTCGTAAAACCATGTGTAGCCAACGCTAAGCTGACGCAATAGAACATTAATAGTTTATTCTATTCAATTTAAAATTGCACTGGCTCAACCCAAAAGTTTCTAAAAACTTAAGTTTATTTCATCAGTCCCATTTTATTACAATTTAAAGTTAAAATTGATCATATTTTGATGAAAACGATAAAGTATACTTTATACATATTAACATAAACTTAATATAATAAGTATTTAATATAAACAATATTTATCAGGATAATAACCAGAGATAGAGCCGTATCAAAAGTCGTTTCTTTCAAAAATAAATACTCTACTGTTAACTTTTATTCATAAAGATGTAGGCAGAATGGTCTTTTAATGCAGAAGATGTTGAGTGTAAAAGTGAAATTTATGTGCGACAACAAGTTTTACAATTTTTTAACATGATAAATATCTCATTTGAAATGCTAAAATTAATTTAAACAAATAATACCCATGCAAAGTACAATTTATCAATCTCAACCTCTAATTTCTTGAAAGAATCGATTTAAAATACGGAGTTAAAGTATCAATCATGAAATAAAAACCGTCAGGTACGCAAACGGCGCTCCCGATCCTAATCTACAATAAAACAGAGGCCACTCCCACTCAACTTACCACCTATTGCATTCACCATAATCACAGAATACTCCCGCTCTAAACAATACGCTAACTAAACGTTGAAAGAACATGATTTGGTCGCAAATTAAAATTAAGGATTATCATAGAAGGTGTAAATAGACCCTTAATGAAGCCATCAAACAAGTATTCTGTACTTGTCGATCTTGTTGATCCGCCTGGCTACACGGTTGCTAATATGCATATACAACATCCTCATAAATCACTCTATCTATTGATGGAAACCGCATGAAAATCCGTTGCGTAGCCAGAAAGATCATAGCATACAGACAACGGCAGCGACTTTACTTTATACCTACTATCTACACTAATATTATAATAAAGACAAAAGATTTGTATTTTTGATTTTTTTTTTCACCTTTAGAAAGTTACATTAACTCTGAGTAAAATAGGCTCTATATCATGTTCACCCGTACCAAGCCGGGACAGGCCGCGAGTGTTAAAATAAATGTGTTAATCTAAGTAAAACTGATATGTTAAAAACCTGTGGAGTACCCAGAGGTGGCTAAATTAACTTTTACACCAAAAGCCACATCTTGACAATGCACATAAATAGTTACTGGGAAACGACTATCTTTTTGGCGTGGAAAAACATGTTTTACGATACTGAATTCAAAAATTTGTCCACAATGAATGCGTTGAACAGTACAGGGGGTCTGTACCACACCATGGAGGTATTTAAAGTAAAATTTAAAACTTGTACCAAAAAATAAGTACCAAAAACATGGAATTTTAACTTTTAATAATAGCTGGGAGGTTCGCATGCAAGTCCGAATCAAAAATCACAATAGCGGGAAGACCACGCGTTTCATGGCTTCGATAAGAGTCTTTTTACACCTTTTCATATCTACTAGAGGGTACTAAACTGCCAACCAACTCGGATGTCAGCTACTAGAGGAGCTAACACGATGCTATTAGCAAAGACTACTTTAGGTTTATAAGGAAATATATGCGCCTGCAACTCTTGGAGGCCCATTTTAATTCTGGTGATGGTTGAAAAAATGATCACTGCGCTGACCTACATCTATTTGTTTACGCGGATGTGATTTACTGTGCAATGTGTTATCTTTTTGTGTTCGGATATAATAAAGTTTGCCATCCACGTGAAGCCCTATCTTGATATTATTTATTCTCTGCTATCCTTATTATGAAATGCCTTGCTGAATTAAACTTTTAACTAATCATAGGAAAGCTTTAAACTAACTAGATCTCCAAAATGTTTTGGTATAAACTTTCCATTCAAACAATTAGGTATTGTTGCCCAAAATGTTTATTAACCAAATAATTATTTTTCTTCTAAACAGTAAATCGAATAAATAATTTCACTAATTTATTTACAAGTTAATAACACAAAGAAATGCGATGACTTTTTGGTGTAGGTATGTTAGTTCACATTAAAATTGTACTTTTTGTTAAAATTTTATTATAATTGAATAGATTATTTAATTTTTCAAGTTTATAAGATAAGGGAATGCTAGAGACAAGTTATTTTTCTGGTTTATAATATGTTTTTTAAGGAGTATAATATAGTATTTTATATTGACGAAATTCAATTTCCTAGATACTTTTTCTGGGTGTAAGCAATGACGAACATTTACTAGGCAGCACGAAAATCTTGAAATACAATAATATCATTTATAAATATTGAGTATGACGTATACATATACACAATTTACTTTTTGTTAGTGTGTATGCACATACATGATACAAGTTTTAGTAATAAAAATAATCTCATAATCACTCATTTCCATTCAAATCTGAGTTTTTAAACTCATTCCCACAATTTAACTACTATACATTGAAGAATAATATACTCTTTGTTTTAATTTCGACTAAATTTTACATTTATATGATGTATACGTGTAGTAAAAACAGTAATTCTCTACATAAACTACAAATACACACCAAAGGCCATTTTTGTTTCAATTACACTATTTCTTTTTAACTTTCGATCCCTCAACCACAACAAATACATTCAATTTTCATCTTTATCGTCTGATTATTTAATTCATTTTAAATTAAGGAATGTGTGAAATATCGAATTATAGAAAATTGATTCCTTGGACAAAATTATACAAATATTTTGTGTCACATGATAATTTCGTTAGCGCTAGGTGTTTCAAGCCTAAAGCGCTTTTTAGTTCATTAATTCGTTCAATATGTCGCTCGATTTTCGAAATTTGTCAGTTTTTGTTCTAAAACCACATTGTCAATCCATAGATCACTGGTAGATTACACAAGTAACCAAACCAATGATAAAATATTTCACATCAGAATAAAAAAAAGGAAACATAATTATTACCTCGACGGCTTCCTGTTGTAATTGCAACCTATTTTCTTTGTCTGTAAGGTTTAATATCACTTGTGTGGCACGATGGCTACCAGTCTGAGTAGTACTAGAGACAGTAACTTGTCGAGAGGGTCCAGGGTACCTCGCTGGAGCCACTTGGGGATGGTCGTGCGCGCGTGGCTGAAGCCGAGCTTCTGCAAGATGTAATCCACTCCGTATGGTTCGATGGACTTGCCCGCCCAAGATAGCAATCTGTAAGCAAAGGAGTAAAATGAATGTTTCGTTGGATATATGATAATGTATAATGATAGAATCAATAAAATTCAAATATATTTAGTCCAATAGTGAACAGTCGAATTGAGAACCTTCTCCTTTTTTTGAAGTCGGTTAAAAAGCAGTCTCTTCTCTAGCTTCTTTTTATCGCCAGCCATTGTTTTTCCAGCTAAGAATACGGTACACAGGATAAAGAGATACAGTGAAACGGGTTAGAATTCAAATTAACAGGTCACAGTTAAGGGTAACATAAAGGTTTAAACATAAAAAATGAAATATAATAAGAAAAAAAATTTTCTTCTCGAATAAATCTAAAGAATGTATCTGCTTTTAAAAGCATAAACCTATGTTTGCACAACTGTGACATAAGCCTCCTCTCTTCTCTGTAGGACGGAGTGGGCTTTACCCACCACGGGGGCCCAGTACAGGTTGTTATTAGAAGGGCCTCAGAAATATTCTATGGTAGTGACATACCTGACAGTGGGCTCCAGGTGCCAGGTCACACAGCGGTAGTCCCGGTAGTCCTGCGGCGGACCCTCGGGCCGGGGCCGCGCTGCCCCGCCTGCGTTGGCATCTACCCATGCTGCGCGTGCGCCGCCCGGCATCTATATACACACGTAAATTAATTATTTAATTCTCTAAATTCAACTAGAGGGATTTAGAAATGTTTATCGCTAGGAACACATGTGATTGACCGTTTTCACTTAACTCTGTGAATACTTTAATAAAATTAACGTTACCAACTTTCATGGCCATCACGTGATTCATTAAGCGATCATTATGGTATGACGGATAATCGATAACGATAGATGCAATAACTACGTTTGGATGTCATTAATTTTATTTTCCAGGACATAATAATTGCCAATATTATCAACCTTCCATACACACCAGGATTAATGAAATTGTGAATAAATAAATATTCCACAACTATCACACAACGCCATCTAGTCCCAAGCTAAGCAGAGCTTGTGTTATGGGTACTAGACAACTGATAAACATACTAACATATTTCTAAATACATACATATTATAGATAAATTACACCCAGACACAGAACAAATGATCGTGCTCATCACACAAACATTTGTCCTGGGTGGGAATCGAACCCACGACCTCCGGCATAGCAGTCAGGGTCACTAACCACTAGACCAACAGGCCTGTCCGAATATTTACACCGTAACACATTATTAGAAAAAAAAAACAAAAGAATTAACCTAACTATGTACATTTAAAACTTAAAATCAGCCTGTAGTATGACGACACGATTGGCGCAGTGGCTGACCTATCGACTGCTGCGCAGCGTGTCGCGGGTTCGATCCCCGCACGGAACAAACATTTGTACGATCTGCAAGTATTTGTTCCGGGTATGGGTGTTTGTGTATGTGAGTTTCTATGTTTGTATACGCACCCACGATTCAGGAGGAAATGCCTAGGGTGGGGCAACGTATTAATAAAAAATATATAGTAAAACTAGCTGTTGCAAACGGCTTAACCCGCGTGTATGTCGAAATTATCCTACGGAAACCTTTTTTTTTATCGTGGTAAAATCATCAGGCCAGAGCGGGAGTGACTGTCAGACTCGTACTGACTAAAATCCACGGTGTCCTTCAATAGCCCTTTACGTTCCGGGGTCACGGTAATTCCAGGATAAAAAGCATCAGTGTACTTAAAGACTCAGCCATGTCCTACACTAAAGAGAAGGTATACAGGGTGTCCCAAAACTCAACGTCAAGCCGAAACGGGGTGACAGGATTGATCATAACCATCACGAGAAAAATCTGAAAAAAAATCTATCCCGTGCAGTTTGAAAATTATGGGCATTTTAAGAAAAACCTAGAAATGTGATCAAACTGTACCATTTTTCGGTTATTGTGGTTATTCTTTTTTATTTTTGTTCATTTGAACTTTGGAAACGTAATCCTAAATAACATTTCTAGAATCCCAATAAAAAATAATGACACAATTGCCTCAAGTTTCCGAGAATTGAGACTATTTGTTAAACTACGAATTTAAAATTTTCTAGATTCGTCGACTTTGACAGGCCCTCCTATAAAAAAAATGTACTAGAGTGCCTTGGCAAGTGGCATTAAAAGTTGGCGCATTTAATCAGAATTCTAAAATGGTACAATACTTGTTAGTTCCATACAATAGAAAAGAGTAAAAAAATTAAAACCTCAAGTAACCCGATTTTTGCTATCACATTTTACTCAGTTAAAATGTTTTTAATTCGCACAAGCTGTAGGTAGGTTCTTAATTTTAAGACAGAATGATGAGAGAGATGGATAATGGGTATGTTTGTCATGAGTGAGCGAGACAGATAGTGACGCCACTTTTACCAAAGTGAAAAAAAGTTAGTAAAATAATTAGGTTTGTTGGACTAAAAGTCAGATAGAGAAAAAACATTTTTATTACAATAAATGTTCAAATTGTTTACCATCAGCCTCAATACAAGCCCTACATCTTCTTAAAAAAGATCTACTTATAAGTCGGGCATATCTTCGAGAGTTGATCGCCTCAGCTGCTTGAGAAATGCGTTCACGCAGGTCGGCTACGTGATCAATGGGCTTTGAGTAAACTTTTTCTTTGAGAACTCCCCAATAGAAAAAATCCAGGGGATTTAAATCTGGTGAACGGGCGGGCCACAAGATAGTGCCTGAACGTCCAATCCACCTTCCCGGATATTCCTGGTCAAGGAAATCTCTTACTTGCACTGCGAAATGCGTACCCATACCCATTATCCATCTCTCTCATCATTTTGTCTTAAAATTAAGAACCTACCTAGAGCTTGTGCGAATTAAAAACATTTTAACTGAGTAAAATGTGATAGCAAAAATCGGGTTACTTGAGGTTTTAATTTTTTTACTCTTTTCTATTGTATGGAACTAACAAGTATTGTACCATTTTAGAATTCTGATTAAATGCGCCAACTTTTAATGCCACTTGCCAAGGCACTCTAGTACATTTTTTTTATAGGAGGGCCTGTCAAAGTCGACGAATCTAGAAAATTTTAAATTCGTAGTTTAACAAATAGTCTCAATTCTCGGAAACTTGAGGCAATTGTGTCATTATTTTTTATTGGGATTCTAGAAATGTTATTTAGGATTACGTTTCCAAAGTTCAAATGAACAAAAATAAAAAAGAATAACCACAATAACCGAAAAATGGTACAGTTTGATCAAATTTCTAGGTTTTTCTTAAAATGCCCATAATTTACAAACTGCATGGGATAGATTTTTTTTCAGATTTTTCTCGTGATGGTTATGATCAATCCTGTCACCCCGTTTCGGCTTGACGTTGAGTTTTGGGACACCCTGTATAGGTATCTCAAAAAAGTTGTAAATTTTTGCGTTAGACTTTAAGGTTGGAGTTTTGAAGCATGGCATCTTTTTTAACTAGTTTTTTTTTTCTTAATTTAGGATATTTAGCATTGTTGTAGGACGTGGGTTAATTTTGCATAGACCCTGCTTCTTCTTCTTTCATACAAATCCATTCAGTATTTTAGTGTGTAAGAGTGTCAAACATGGTCGCGGGACCAACGAAATACCGTGATCCCGGAACGTAAAGGTTATTTGAAGGACACCGTGGATTTAAGTCAGTACAAGTTTGAAACTTCCTCCTTTTTTTTACTACGCTAAAAAAAGTGTCAAACATAAATCGATCCATCCATCCTCAGACGCAAGTAAAATTATAGTTGGATAGATTATTTAGTTAGATACTCACGACTCTGTCCTTCTCCTTGATATAGGAAGATATGAGATCGTGCAAGAACAGGAATGCCTCAGCATCCACTGACACGAATATATGATCTTCAAACTCTGTGATGAAACTGCACTCCACCACTGGCTTCTCATCTATAAATAAAAGTTATTTGTATTGTAGTTTTGGCCTTTATAATAAACTAGCTATACCCCGTGGTTTTACCCACGCTTCTCTGCTCCTATTCATTGTAGTGTCAGCGTGATCGTAACCACGATGTCTTACCTTCATCCCTCGCTGAGCTTCGAACTCTACTCTAAAATCTCTCGCTCTACTCAGGATTCAAAAATTGCTTCAAAATAGTTGCTTGCTTCTTTGGTAAACAATCTACTATGATCTATAAATAGTTTTTCCGGATCTGGCTGTTTGTGAGACATTTCTAGCACAAGGATAGGTTTCAAAAGGAAAGTGTTAAAGTCGCGTACAGTCACAAGCACTAAAATGTATTTACTTAGCAAAATTCACACTGTGGGAAAGAGACAGAGCTATACAAGTCATCTAGCGCCATCTCGTTTCCACCCTGGAATCACTCGCTTTAAGATGTCATAGTAGGCTACCTTGGAAAGAAGAGAGATAGACAAGAAAATAAGTAAAACTGCTCGTGACTATAGTATGTGTAGTGCACTGACCGGTCTCAGTGGGCGGCGTGTGCGCCTGCAGGTGGTGTGTCCGCAGGTGCAGCTGCAGCGACGGCAGCGCGAAGATCACCTCCCGCACGTGCTTGTCCGCGGCCGCCTTGTTCCTCTCCGTGCTGTTGGTGTTGGTGCTGGAGCCGCTGGCCGTGGATGACGTCGTGCCTGTTGGCTCGCGCTCTAATGACGGGAAGAGCTCGATTGCTGGAGAGAAAGATTATTGTTTAATAAAGTCTATGATCAAAAGTAAAATTTCACGGTTCACCAGAAAGAGCAGAGAGAAAAAGAGATGGAAAGAAAGAGATACAAACGGCGAATACAAAAACGTGTTATAGAGGTTGTTTATTGAATCTATGAAACGCTTTATGTGTACTTTCTACTCGTGTCAGTGTTTCTTCAAATTTAGAATCTTTTTGAATGACTAAATGTGCATAGGAAATGTAGTTCATAAAGTTGAAATATCTTTGTATCATCTGCACAAAGCAGAATATTTTTCCATTACTGGGATACAATGCCTTCTATTACTGTAGACGGCAAACGTAGCCGAGGATAAAGTAAATACCGTTCATTTAACATTTTTTTGGCTGGTAAAATCATGAAATGAGTCCTCCCATCCTGGGTGGAGCGAAAAAGATCTGTCAGACTCCTACTAACTTAGATTCACCATATTCCTTTAGTTGCCATTTCAGCTCAGGGTTACATTAAACTGTTTAGACAATTCCGCGAAAACATCATACAAACATACATAAACTCACGCCAGTAGGCAGAAGCTACACAATGTCACCTGCTACGTTTCTTACTCCTTATTTTTTGCCTCATCCACATTCATTCGAAATTACTACGCACCCGACCTTTATGAAGCACTTCACCAATGATGTCAGTGTTGGTCTTCCTAGGGTGTTCCCGACGCAACACTCATCTCTGCCTTATAAATTCCTTTTCTTATCGCCTTATCATTATCTGGCAACCAAATCATCACTCACCATCAATCTCACTGTTGGCGAAGGCGTAGTGGAACCACTCCTTGAGCGTCTTGAACTGCGGCGGGAACAGCAGCGCGCGCGTCATACGGCACACGGTGGCCATGGACACGTGCGCGCGCGCAGCAGACCCGCCCGGGCCCAGCCCGCCCAGGCTGGCCGTCAGGCTCTGCACCACGTGCACCTCCATGGAACCTGGAGTGAAACGAAATACATGGACACGTGCGCGCGCGCAGCAGACCCGCCCGGGCCCAGCCCGCCCAGGCTGGCCGTCAGGCTCTGCACCACGTGCACCTCCATGGAACCTGGAGTGAAACGAAATACATGGACACGTGCGCGCGCGCAGCAGACCCGCCCGGGCCCAGCCCGCCCAGGCTGGCCGTCAGGCTCTGCACCACGTGCACCTCCATGGAACCTGGAGTGAAACGAAATACATGGACACGTGCGCGCGCGCAGCAGACCCGCCCGGGCCCAGCCCGCCCAGGCTGGCCGTCAGGCTCTGCACCACGTGCACCTCCATGGAACCTGGAGTGAAACGAAATACATGGACACGTGCGCGCGCGCAGCAGACCCGCCCGGGCCCAGCCCGCCCAGGCTGGCCGTCAGGCTCTGCACCACGTGCACCTCCATGGAACCTGGAGTGAAACGAAATACATGGACACGTGCGCGCGCGCAGCAGACCCGCCCGGGCCCAGCCCGCCCAGGCTGGCCGTCAGGCTCTGCACCACGTGCACCTCCATGGAACCTGGAGTGAAACGAAATACATGGACACGTGCGCGCGCGCAGCAGACCCGCCCGGGCCCAGCCCGCCCAGGCTGGCCGTCAGGCTCTGCACCACGTGCACCTCCATGGAACCTGGAGTGAAACGAAATACATGGACACGTGCGCGCGCGCAGCAGACCCGCCCGGGCCCAGCCCGCCCAGGCTGGCCGTCAGGCTCTGCACCACGTGCACCTCCATGGAACCTGGAGTGAAACGAAATACATGGACACGTGCGCGCGCGCAGCAGACCCGCCCGGGCCCAGCCCGCCCAGGCTGGCCGTCAGGCTCTGCACCACGTGCACCTCCATGGAACCTGGAGTGAAACGAAATACATGGACACGTGCGCGCGCGCAGCAGACCCGCCCGGGCCCAGCCCGCCCAGGCTGGCCGTCAGGCTCTGCACCACGTGCACCTCCATGGAACCTGGAGTGAAACGAAATACATGGACACGTGCGCGCGCGCAGCAGACCCGCCCGGGCCCAGCCCGCCCAGGCTGGCCGTCAGGCTCTGCACCACGTGCACCTCCATGGAACCTGGAGTGAAACGAAATACATGGACACGTGCGCGCGCGCAGCAGACCCGCCCGGGCCCAGCCCGCCCAGGCTGGCCGTCAGGCTCTGCACCACGTGCACCTCCATGGAACCTGGAGTGAAACGAAATACATGGACACGTGCGCGCGCGCAGCAGACCCGCCCGGGCCCAGCCCGCCCAGGCTGGCCGTCAGGCTCTGCACCACGTGCACCTCCATGGAACCTGGAGTGAAACGAAATACATGGACACGTGCGCGCGCGCAGCAGACCCGCCCGGGCCCAGCCCGCCCAGGCTGGCCGTCAGGCTCTGCACCACGTGCACCTCCATGGAACCTGGAGTGAAACGAAATACATGGACACGTGCGCGCGCGCAGCAGACCCGCCCGGGCCCAGCCCGCCCAGGCTGGCCGTCAGGCTCTGCACCACGTGCACCTCCATGGAACCTGGAGTGAAACGAAATACATGGACACGTGCGCGCGCGCAGCAGACCCGCCCGGGCCCAGCCCGCCCAGGCTGGCCGTCAGGCTCTGCACCACGTGCACCTCCATGGAACCTGGAGTGAAACGAAATACATGGACACGTGCGCGCGCGCAGCAGACCCGCCCGGGCCCAGCCCGCCCAGGCTGGCCGTCAGGCTCTGCACCACGTGCACCTCCATGGAACCTGGAGTGAAACGAAATACATGGACACGTGCGCGCGCGCAGCAGACCCGCCCGGGCCCAGCCCGCCCAGGCTGGCCGTCAGGCTCTGCACCACGTGCACCTCCATGGAACCTGGAGTGAAACGAAATACATGGACACGTGCGCGCGCGCAGCAGACCCGCCCGGGCCCAGCCCGCCCAGGCTGGCCGTCAGGCTCTGCACCACGTGCACCTCCATGGAACCTGGAGTGAAACGAAATACATGGACACGTGCGCGCGCGCAGCAGACCCGCCCGGGCCCAGCCCGCCCAGGCTGGCCGTCAGGCTCTGCACCACGTGCACCTCCATGGAACCTGGAGTGAAACGAAATACATGGACACGTGCGCGCGCGCAGCAGACCCGCCCGGGCCCAGCCCGCCCAGGCTGGCCGTCAGGCTCTGCACCACGTGCACCTCCATGGAACCTGGAGTGAAACGAAATACATGGACACGTGCGCGCGCGCAGCAGACCCGCCCGGGCCCAGCCCGCCCAGGCTGGCCGTCAGGCTCTGCACCACGTGCACCTCCATGGAACCTGGAGTGAAACGAAATACATGGACACGTGCGCGCGCGCAGCAGACCCGCCCGGGCCCAGCCCGCCCAGGCTGGCCGTCAGGCTCTGCACCACGTGCACCTCCATGGAACCTGGAGTGAAACGAAATACATGGACACGTGCGCGCGCGCAGCAGACCCGCCCGGGCCCAGCCCGCCCAGGCTGGCCGTCAGGCTCTGCACCACGTGCACCTCCATGGAACCTGGAGTGAAACGAAATACATGGACACGTGCGCGCGCGCAGCAGACCCGCCCGGGCCCAGCCCGCCCAGGCTGGCCGTCAGGCTCTGCACCACGTGCACCTCCATGGAACCTGGAGTGAAACGAAATACATGGACACGTGCGCGCGCGCAGCAGACCCGCCCGGGCCCAGCCCGCCCAGGCTGGCCGTCAGGCTCTGCACCACGTGCACCTCCATGGAACCTGGAGTGAAACGAAATACATGGACACGTGCGCGCGCGCAGCAGACCCGCCCGGGCCCAGCCCGCCCAGGCTGGCCGTCAGGCTCTGCACCACGTGCACCTCCATGGAACCTGGAGTGAAACGAAATACATGGACACGTGCGCGCGCGCAGCAGACCCGCCCGGGCCCAGCCCGCCCAGGCTGGCCGTCAGGCTCTGCACCACGTGCACCTCCATGGAACCTGGAGTGAAACGAAATACATGGACACGTGCGCGCGCGCAGCAGACCCGCCCGGGCCCAGCCCGCCCAGGCTGGCCGTCAGGCTCTGCACCACGTGCACCTCCATGGAACCTGGAGTGAAACGAAATACATGGACACGTGCGCGCGCGCAGCAGACCCGCCCGGGCCCAGCCCGCCCAGGCTGGCCGTCAGGCTCTGCACCACGTGCACCTCCATGGAACCTGGAGTGAAACGAAATACATGGACACGTGCGCGCGCGCAGCAGACCCGCCCGGGCCCAGCCCGCCCAGGCTGGCCGTCAGGCTCTGCACCACGTGCACCTCCATGGAACCTGGAGTGAAACGAAATACATGGACACGTGCGCGCGCGCAGCAGACCCGCCCGGGCCCAGCCCGCCCAGGCTGGCCGTCAGGCTCTGCACCACGTGCACCTCCATGGAACCTGGAGTGAAACGAAATACATGGACACGTGCGCGCGCGCAGCAGACCCGCCCGGGCCCAGCCCGCCCAGGCTGGCCGTCAGGCTCTGCACCACGTGCACCTCCATGGAACCTGGAGTGAAACGAAATACATGGACACGTGCGCGCGCGCAGCAGACCCGCCCGGGCCCAGCCCGCCCAGGCTGGCCGTCAGGCTCTGCACCACGTGCACCTCCATGGAACCTGGAGTGAAACGAAATACATGGACACGTGCGCGCGCGCAGCAGACCCGCCCGGGCCCAGCCCGCCCAGGCTGGCCGTCAGGCTCTGCACCACGTGCACCTCCATGGAACCTGGAGTGAAACGAAATACATGGACACGTGCGCGCGCGCAGCAGACCCGCCCGGGCCCAGCCCGCCCAGGCTGGCCGTCAGCCTCGCTGTAGTACTTCTTTGTGTAGGTTTGCACGCGGTTCAATCTTAGAATCCTTCGCTCGGTCAGTTTTCAATTCAAGTACTCGCGCCAAAAAACAACCTTGCAGCTTTGCATAAAAAATACCTATTGTGTTGGATCGTCTATTTATCGAGGAAGGGTCAAAAGTAGTAAATAATTCAATTTTCAAAATACATCATAAAATAACACTGGAATACACTAATGAGCTTTTTACATTGTACGATAAAAGGACACTACCAGTTCCACCGATATCGTGTCGTTATCATCTTATGTGAAGACGTTTATCAATCAAAATTTTAAATCATCGGTCATCATCGACAGTAATTATTGTATTCATTATTCTTTAAAGCCAAGCGTTAAACACACTCATTTTCAATTAATAATGTTAAAAAATACCCTTTAATTTTTTACTGTTTACGAATCTAGTCTTGCTAATGGAAGCAAAACCAACCCCGATTTCAATTGTAACAAAAGTCTTAAATATAACTTTAAAAGTAAATTAGAAACACTGCAATATTTCTTACCCTCTTCACTGGCGACTTGCTGAGCCTCAGTCGCGAAACTGATGCAAGGGTCCTTCAGACTGAACAGCGCCCAGGACTTGGACTTGAAGCTGTTGCCGTGGAAGCACGCCAGGGATATGTTGGTGCCGTGGAGTTCCATTGTACCGCCGAGAACAGTACCTATTGGAAAGAGAGATTACATAATGTGTTAGAGATGTCTTATTTGACAATTTTGTCCATACGTCACGATTTCATTTATGGTCGTACATGCGGGGAATCAAACACATAAAACCACTTTTACTATTTTATTTTTAACATAAATTCGTCTTAACATCTTTACATCATTTCGTGCACTACTTCCTTTTTTTTCTTTCTCTCTTACACATTCTCTCGCTCTCACTCACACAGTACAATCATAACCACATACAGAAGTCAGCACGAAAGGAACCGCCCGTAGTGCGGTTCATATTAAACGAAATCATTATGAACATCACTATTAATTTTTTATTGCTCTAGTACATTATTCTAGAATTGCAGAAGTTGTCAGCGTTGACATTCTACGTATTATTTCTTTTTTTTATCAGCGGCTTTTTTAATTTTGCCTAGCGGAGGACTCTGATATGGCGATCTAGAACTGCCAATAAGTTTTTTAGTTGTAGAAGTTCAGCGAGATCAAAACATATAACACATCTGGTTATACATATAACATTGGATTGATGGCAATATAGTCCATACCGTTAGCAGGCAGCGGCGTGGGCAGCGTGGAGAGCTGCATGCCGGACACCAGGTGCAGCACCTTCTGCCAGTGACGGTGGTGACGTAGGTCCGCAGCCGGGGCGGGGCCCGCGGCCTCCGCGGCCGGGGCGGCCGGCGCGGGGGCTGGGGGGGGAACCACTTGTACCATCAATACGTATCGAGTTTCTCTAGAGTACGCGAACGTCGTAACAAACGACGAAATGAGAAATTATGAATATAAATAGTGCGTCGCGTTGTAAATTTAGGGCATCACTATGAATACGATTTACACAAAAGAAATCATAAAAAAAAAACTATGGAAAATCCAAATAAGACTTAACTTCATAAAATAAAGGCCAATTAATTTATTGTCTTTTTAAGAGCCCATGTCATCATCACCCTACAATACAGTATTTCTTTACTAATCATTCTTTCAAAAACAAAAATTATCTGAATAAAACTATTTATTTCCCTGGATATTTATGGACCTTTTCTACAGCTGTTTCACAATTATCATGTCGTGTGTTTCTTGGATCTTTTTGTCTTTTGACAAAAAAACAAAAGTGCATGTTACTAACATATTATTTGAAATACGTTCTTTGATTGTGACTATTGCTACTAACTATACCACCCAGTATACTAAAATGATACTCACGTTCCCGTCTATCTCTTCTCGCATTAGTATAATTCGGATGCAGCGAGCTGAACACCCTTTTACTGGACTTGAACTGCTGCGTGAAGAACTCCTCAAGCTTCAGCTGCATCTTCAGCAAATCTGGCGTGGTGCTTCGAGACATCAGGATCTGCAGCTGGTGCCAGCTTAGAGTTCCGTGGGTCAGGATTATTGCTGGTCTGGGGGGAGGAGTAGGGGGTTAAATGAAGTAGGGTATTTAGTGCTTAATGCGCTTGTGATAAGATTCTATTTTATTAATTTCATGTTTTGGGGTGCAAACAGACTGTAATCAAAATGACATCATAGCGACATGCTTTGCAACAAAGCGCCCTTACTCATGGCGACTTGCGATGCCGACCAACTAGATGTGAACAAAATCCTTATTACTACCACATACGGTGTTTTTTTTCTACCCACAGACAACTGTAAGTTTTATGTTGGCAGCGCCTATCCGCAGTGCCGAAAACCGGGGTGTGCCAACAGTGCCCAGGCACAGGTCACTGACTCTAGAGGGTCACAGAATTGGCCAGAGCAAGACCAAAGTTGGCCAGACCAGTGTACAGTTAAAAACGTTCGCACTGGACGCATAAAAGGCTAGTTACGTTGTACGGATGATTTTCAATTATAGTTAGTCGGCGACGCAAATTAGTCGATTTGTATCCCATCGGCGCATGAGCAAGCGTGCTTAGTTTATCATGAGGTGTGTACGGGTCGCCCCTTTTTATAGGTATCAAACGAATCCTCCCGCTTTGGATGGAGGTACTCTCAGACTTTACTTCAGTCACTCAGTCAGATGGAGCAAAACCTTTCAAAGGATGGCTGTGTTGGCTTGGATGCAGGTGTAAGAAGGGATTTGTGATGCAGCTCAGGAGGTGTTTATCCAATAAAGAACTGTGATTGACAGAAGAGGCTAGTGTTTTTTTTTTATCGTGGTAAAATCATCAAATGAGTCCTCCTACCCAGGGTAGAGCGGGAGGGACTGTTAGATTCGTACTGACTAAAATCCACGGTGTCCTTCGATAGCCCTTTACGTTCCGGGGTCGCGGTAATTCGTACAGTCCCGCGACCAGAAGAGGCTAGTGTGGGGAAAAACACAGTCAGCCAGTTAGATTATTTTTTCTCAGGTAAACTAAAATTGACGAAGATACGACGCTTTTAAATTCACAATACGTGGTTTAATTTTGAGTGAGTTCTGACGTCACAAGAACCCAATCCCAAGTTTTGATGCGTTTTATCTTTGTCAATATACATTGATTGAAAAAAATAATACAAAAATACGTATCTATTATTTTTTTAAACTCTAACTGACGGACTAAAACTATCACCAATTTATTGATGCTATCTACTATTCTATTGATTGGTAAATGTGGTGACACATTGTGACAAGATGGTTGACGTCCAATTACCATAGTCTGGTTGCACCTATGTTATGATTCGTTTAGAATTTTGTCTCTTTTTTTTTCATGGTTCCAATCAGGTGTTCAAGGTCCATGGGTAATAAAATAGGGCCTCATAGCTTACCCGTCTTCCAGTTCTTGATCTTCTGGGTAGCTAGTGAGAGATCGTGCGAGTTAGTTACGGTTACAATGTGTTTTTGTGCACTGTGCGTGTGCATAGCCTACTAGCGTATTAAGCGGAATACTCCGGTACATAAATCATTTAAATATTTTTATCGATATTCATATATGAGTTTGCTATTGGTCGATAAAATTATCAAATAAGTCCTTCCGCCCTGAGTGGAGCAGAAGGAAAACAAATCTTTGTCCAACGTTAACTTTATAAAACTGGACAGTGACTGAACACAATAAACTTGTTTATACTCAATTCGGTAAACGTCAACAGATTGGAATTGCAATTTTTTCTTACGCATTTATATTAAGTGATTGCGTTTGGCATTCGCGCTTTTTGGCCATCATAAATACTATGTTTATTACTTCTTGTAATTTAAAAAGTTTAGTGAAAACTAGCAGAAGTATAGCAAGGGAAAGATCAGCAGTAATAGACAAGACAAGCTCTAAATATACACAATTAATATCATCATCCATCGACCTCACCTGGAGGTAGGTCTGTGCGGATGATGCGCCGGATGCCTGTTCCTGGCCAGCCACTCGTCCCGGAGCGCGGCCTGCAGGCGGGACACGCGCGCCATGAGGACGGGCGTGCCCATGTACTCACCTGGAGGTAGGTCTGTGCGGATGATGCGCCGGATGCCTGTTCCTGGCCAGCCACTCGTCCCGGAGCGCGGCCTGCAGGCGGGACACGCGCGCCATGAGGACGGGCGTGCCCATGTACTCACCTGGAGGTAGGTCTGTGCGGATGATGCGCCGGATGCCTGTTCCTGGCCAGCCACTCGTCCCGGAGCGCGGCCTGCAGGCGGGACACGCGCGCCATGAGGACGGGCGTGCCCATGTACTCACCTGGAGGTAGGTCTGTGCGGATGATGCGCCGGATGCCTGTTCCTGGCCAGCCACTCGTCCCGGAGCGCGGCCTGCAGGCGGGACACGCGCGCCATGAGGACGGGCGTGCCCATGTACTCACCTGGAGGTAGGTCTGTGCGGATGATGCGCCGGATGCCTGTTCCTGGCCAGCCACTCGTCCCGGAGCGCGGCCTGCAGGCGGGACACGCGCGCCATGAGGACGGGCGTGCCCATGTACTCACCTGGAGGTAGGTCTGTGCGGATGATGCGCCGGATGCCTGTTCCTGGCCAGCCACTCGTCCCGGAGCGCGGCCTGCAGGCGGGACACGCGCGCCATGAGGACGGGCGTGCCCATGTACTCACCTGGAGGTAGGTCTGTGCGGATGATGCGCCGGATGCCTGTTCCTGGCCAGCCACTCGTCCCGGAGCGCGGCCTGCAGGCGGGACACGCGCGCCATGAGGACGGGCGTGCCCATGTACTCACCTGGAGGTAGGTCTGTGCGGATGATGCGCCGGATGCCTGTTCCTGGCCAGCCACTCGTCCCGGAGCGCGGCCTGCAGGCGGGACACGCGCGCCATGAGGACGGGCGTGCCCATGTACTCCAGACGCAGCTCCAGCGCGGCCAGTCGCACGCCGCACACGTGACCTGGGTTGCAGCCCGCTTCTTCTTCGATGTGGACTAAGAAAGTAATGGTTAACATTAGTGATGGATTTTTAGTTGAAATAGTTTTTACACTTTTTGTGCAAAGAGAACATCAAATGCCAACTTTTAACCAACTAAGCCATCGCAATCATGCTTAACAAGGTCGAATTAACTAAATACTAAATTCGACGTAGAATCACACATTACCAGATAATGCATTCCATGTACTTATACGCGCTAACTACCTATTGGCCGCCTTTCTAAGTTTGTTGCCCTGGCTGGAGGCCTTAAAATCTTAAGGCATCCACAGAAAAGTTCGGTTGAACAGTACACAACCTACTAGAGGTTGACCTGAGAGATGCCGTACAAAAAAATAAATTTGGCCGGCACTCAACAGCCGCGCGGCGCGTTTGTACGAATTTATTCCGGTCGACCTGACTTTCTTAATTTTATTTGGTATTTGACAGTATAACGGACAATTTTGGTTTACATAAGGTTACAAAAATACGGGTTAAATATTTTTTGATAATTTAACTGTCGGATTATTTGGAATTTTTCAGTCGAATAGCCAATTGTTATGGTATGGCTGGTTTTGGTGTATTAGGTGCAGTTCAAGAATGTAGATACAGACCGTCTTACTACAAAAAAAAAGTTAAATAGCTGTTGAATACTTGTCTAAAATAAAAATAATTTTAAATCATATTCAAAATTCAAAAAAATTCAAAATTCTTTATTGGAACAAAAATATTTTAACAATAACCATTGTGTACGGTAATAACCACATTAGTTATAAACTGTGTTGCAGCTATTAACGCCCACCTCCAAGACGGAGACGACAGCGTTCCAGGATTACAAGTAAAATAATAATAATTCTAACAAGTAATTGCGAAAACTAGAAATTGCATCAAATGGGAACTAAAAAATAATAATATAAAAAAATATCAAAGTACATTTAAAGAAACAAGTCATACAAATTATAAAAATTAGAAACTATACAAAATAAATAAAATTACGTGAGTGTATAATGTCGTGGTTGTGGAAGTGACTTGTGTATGTGTAGTGTAGTGCCTGTCTGTGGGTGTGACAAAGGGGAGGGCTTGTGCGGCACGTCCACACGAGCGCTCCCTTTGCTACGTGTGTTTGGTGTGATTGTATATGGAAGGAAGATCATTAGGGTTTTACTAAATTCTCCAATTCTTCATACGTGAGGGAATGGAGCCATTGTTGTATGACTCTTTTGCAGTCCCGTGAAGTCAATTGATAAATATTTAGAGCCTTGTTAACTCTATTATAGAGCACGGGGCTACAGAACGCGAACTGTCGGCGGACGACTTCTAGCTTAACTGACGTGGTCGGGCAGACTCGGTCAGCTCTACGCTTTCTACCATTCGGCTCACTCTCAAAGATAAGATGCGTGTGTTTTCGCAGCACCGTAGTGAGAACGAAAGAATGTCTTACTGTAGGAAGTTTCCACAGCTCGTAAAGATCGTTGGTAGGGAAACGAATGGGTTTGAAGGCCATGACCTTAAGAACTGCCCGTTGTGCCCTCACCAAGCGCAACAGAAGACATTTACCAGCACCACCCCATGAAATTATATTATTAAACGACTTCCAAAATGAGAAGGTTATCAATTCGGATATTTATATATATTTTTTATGTTCTTACGATTACGATTAGTTGGAAAGGGTATACTTTCCAAATGGTCCCATTCAAATTTTATCGAAATCGGAGAGGCTGTTTTTGTAAAATCAAAGTTGGTGCCTTAAATGCCTCCAAACAGTGGCTATGTTCAACAAATAAAATATTTATATTTTTAGCTGTTCCTGACGTCACATCGGGCCGCACAGCGCGGCGGCGACTTGACCTCGCCCGTTCCTACAGCCGCGCTCCCACCGGTGGGACCGCGCCACGCCACTCACTCGCGGACCCCTCTAACGCGCGTGCGCATACTGACAGTTCTTCTTTTGACAGGCCAGTTGATCTAGTGGTTAGTGACCCACACTGCTATGCCGGAGGTCGTGGGTTCGATTCCCACCCAGGACAAATGTTTTTGTGATGAGCACGATCATTTGTTCTGTGTCTGGGTGTAATTTATCTATAATATGTATGTATTTAGAAATATATAAGTATGTTTATCAGTTGCCTAGTACCCATAACACAAGCTCTGCTTAGCTTGGGACTAGATGGCGTTGTGTGATAGTTGTGGAATATTTGTTTATATTTATTCTTGCAACCAGTACGCTAGCCAAGCCACAGTTTTATTTTACTATTCAAGACCACCAGCAGCACACCTGGAGCTTGAAAGTCAATACAGTAGCTTTAATTAACACAAAGTACGGGTACATACCATAGGTGTCGATGGAAGACAGCGAGATGGCGCCACCAACGATCCCACCTCGCGCATCAAGTTCAGAGCTAGCGAGCGCCACTCCCACCAACATGTTCCGGTGTCCAGTACTGCCGATGCTGAGCCGACCGGTGCAGTTGAAGTCGCGGGACTGCCAGCTGAAGATAATACAAACAATTAGTAGCAGAAATTAAAAAAACAATCTGAGAAGAATGCAGCAACGAAGAAATCGTGGTTATCTATACAAAAACTGTCTGAATGTTAAGAATTATTTAACCGACGATGCAGTCGGGCACGCCGCAATCGCAGCGGTAAGACCCCTCTTTGAGGAGTGGCTGGATAGGCGTCACAGCGCCCAATTATTTTAATATTTTGAAAAACGTCATTTGATACACATGGACATTTGTTTGCAGTTCTCGACTCCATAAAAGCCTCCCTTACGACTCGGCTGGGAATTCTGCGTCTCACTTTATTGTCAAAACAACATTTATGTGCAAGAATTTTTTGATGGTTAGTAAATTTGAAGCCTTGCGAAGTCGTGGCGGGCCACTATAGTAATCAATGTAACAAGCTAGTTACCTGACATTGCCCATAACGTTGCCCATGTTCATGTGCACGTTGAGCTTGGTGAAGTTGACGGCGAACAGTACCAGCGTCTCCCACGCCGCGCCCATCGCCGGCGCTGACGCTTTGCTACTATCTGTATAATATATCATTGGAACTACATAACAAACGTCTTTGGAGTTGATAGCCGCTGTGGGACTCGAGCTTTATAAAAACGAAATCTATATATATAAAATGTTATGTTGGTTTGTGTACGCTTCAAATACTCAAAAAGTTCTGCACCGATTGAGCTGAAATTTTAGCATTATATATAATCCGCATCAAGGATTGTTTTTATCTATTTTTTGCATCAGTCACATATCCGCGACCGCGAAAAAACAGTTTTTTTGTGCCACAGCGAAGCGTGGCAGGGTACAGCTAGTATAATTATAAATTGTGTGAAAATTATAAAGATATAAAAATATTTTAAACGTATATTTTTAGTGAATTGTGGTTCAAGGAGATCTAAATCTTAAATCCATAGTTTTTAACTAAGTGTGAGCAGAAAATGGCAGAGGGTCCGCTACACTGTTCCTAGAAAAAACAAATCCAGGGAACGAAATAGCAGAGCATTTTGTTCTGATTCATCAAAACTTCTGCGTAAACAGGTTTTTTGTATACTGAGCAAAGATAGGACAATAAAGATTTGACAGGCCTGTTGGTCTAGTGGTTAGTGACCCTGACTGCTATGCCGGAGGTCGTGGGTTCGATTCCCACCCAGGACAAATGTTTGTGTGATGAGCACGATCATTTGTTCTGTGTCTGGGTGTTATTTATCTATAATATGTATGTATTTAGAAATATGTAAGCATGTTTATCAGTTGTCTAGTACCCATAACACAAGCTCTGCTTAGCTTGGGACTAGATGGCGTTGTGTGATAGTTGTGGAATATTTATTTATTTATTTATTTTATAGATCCACTACGACTTACCTTTGGATCTCTGGTGTTCAGGAACAGTCTTGGTCTTCTCTCTCTGTGGCAGCACGGGCGATACGGGAGCGTTGCTGCTTGATGGACTGACAAATACGAAACAAGTCATTGTTTGTTCGAAGAATAACGTAATAGTGTTAGTATAATAACAGAAGATATAAGAATAAACAATCTGTATTAACAATTTGAAAGATTTTTGACAAGTTAGTCGTCGAAGATATTTAAATAAGCTACCGTGGTACAAGAACGCAAAGTGCAATTGAAGGAACAGGGACAAGTTTTTATCAATACGAGGCCGTCAATTTTTTTCCTGTTGCACCCAGAACGGGAGAAGACAATTATGGTGATTTCTTATCCCCAAAAACAGCTCCGCTTCCGAGTTAACATAATCAGTACTAGCTGGCCTTTTGTTCTTTTGGAACTTTGTACTACACTAGGGCAACTCAGAGTTTAAATATTACTAACCACGTGTGATTTATTGTACTAACCATTCTAAAATCAACTTTATTTAAACTGACATAAAGTTAATGTTAATTTAAGTAGAAAGAACATAGTAATCTCTTCTTACCCATGATCGCGCGTGTCGTGTAAACTGAGATCTCCCAAGAACATTCGTCTGACGATGGTACGTCTGTACCACGCCTTGGGGAAGGCGAGGATCTCGCCCAGACGACGCATGTCGTATTTGAACCATGCTGAGCCCACATCCACGATAGCTGCAAGAGGGAAAACCATATAAGGACTTTTTTTAAGATAAGGTTTTTCAACTCCCGTAAAGACATAATTAAAGTAGATATTATTTAGCTAAGGTTTTTCAACTCCCGTAAAGACATAATTAAAGTAGATATTATTGAGCAGATTTAAAAAAACTGTTGATTGAATTGGGATTCTTTACATAAATCAGAAAATAAACTTGAGGCATCTTGAATCATCCAATTTTCTGCATACTTAAATTTCGACGCTTTTGTAATTGTTCTTGTAAAGCAACAGCAATTATTAAGCAATAATAGAGAATGATTACAATAATAATGGGAAAAATACAACTTAATACTTGGATCAAATAAAATCGACTTCATAAAAAACGACCCAAAAATATAGGTACACTCACTTGAAAACCGAACAGTAGCCTTGGACTGATCCTGCTCCGTCTGAAAGTCCAGCTTCCTGGACCTGGACAGGTGGAACTTGACGAACTCCACGTTGATGCTGAGCGAGTCCTTCCTCTCGGTGTCGGACAGAGGGGACCACTGCGCCTCCTTGAGGCTGGACTTCTTGCCGCCGTACGGGTGGAACATGTTCACTGAGAAGTCTGCCAGGCAGCCTGTTACGCTCAGACCACCCATCGCTACTGCTGGTTCTGCCATCTCTCTGTTGAGCATTAGGTGGGTTAGTAACTGATTCGCTGAATTTTCTATCCTAAACGTGAACTTTGGCCCCCCCTCTAGAGGGCCAAAGCCTACCGGGGTCGCGGGACTTTACCCCGCAACGTAAAGGGCTATTGAAGGACATCGTGGATTTTAGTCAATACAAGTCTGACAGTCCCTCCCGCTCTGCCCTGGGTGGGAGGACTCATTTCATGATTGTACCACGTTAAAAAAAACGTAAACTTTTACCTGCTTAGTCAATTAAATATTAAGTTACACGAATTTAGGTAGTGTAAGTTGTGTGCGAGGCTAGGTGGGTGTGTGTGAGGGGCTGGAACCACTGGACGGGTATGTGAGCGGGGCTGAATAGTTGTGTGTGCGATACTGGGTAGATGTGTGAATGTGGTTAAGTAGATGTGTGTGCTAAGTATAACAAATAAATATTCCACAACTATCACACAACGCCATCTAGTCCCAAGC
The DNA here is from genome assembly GCA_943136025.2 of Agrotis puta. Classification (NCBI taxonomy): domain Eukaryota; kingdom Metazoa; phylum Arthropoda; class Insecta; order Lepidoptera; family Noctuidae; genus Agrotis; species Agrotis puta. Next base: position 1,425,170 of record OW964170.2, read on the forward strand.
TAAGCAGAGCTTGTGTTATGGGTACTAGACAACTGATAAACATACTTATATATTTCTAAATACATACATATTATAGATAAATTACACCCAGACACAGAACAAATGATCGTGCTCATCACACAAACATTTGTCCTGGGTGGGAATCGAACCCACGACCTCCGGCATAGCAGTCAGGGTCACTAACCACTAGACCAACAGGCCTGTCAAAGTAAAGCTGTATGTACTAAGTAAATATGTATGTGGGGCTGGGTCAGTGTGTGTATGCGGGGTTGGGTAGGCGACTGTGTGTTGTGCTGAGTATGTGTTTGCGGGGCTTTGGTGGCAGGCACACACACACGGGTGTGTGTGCCTGCCTGAATGTGTGTCAGTACTCACTCGTCACTCGCCCGCTTGGAGCTGAAGACGATCTGCAGACTGGGCAGCTGCAGCAGACACTCGACGCGCGAGGCAGGCAGGCAGCTGAAGCGGAAGGTGCTGGGCTGCATGTGGAAGTGCACGATCACGTCCACCGGGAACGACGCGTACACGTACTGACCGTACGACGCACCTTCCACGGAGCGGGAGCGGGAACCGCTTTCCGCTTCTGTTGGGAAAAGGTTTGATATGAATTTGAACGATAGGTATCTACTGGTGAATGTTACGGTAATTAACATTGTTGTATTTATCGTGAAACTAAGTGAGTCACATCGTAAAACACATCGCTTTGGCTGTAAAAATCCAACGTGACACGACTGAAGCTACAGTTTCATTATCATAGAAATATCGATTAAGCTTATACAAAGAAGTAGGTTGTCGGTACATACAGGTCAGTACTGGTCGTGCAGGAAAAATAGACTCATGTTATCTTATGGGCTTGTATATATTATATTAAGTAAATACAGGTTGAGACTTGAAAAGATTTACCTGTACGATCAGACTGACTTGCTTCTTTATGAAGGCACGCTAAGAAAATAATAATACGAAGAGAAACTTACCTGGTGTAGGCGTCGAAAACGAAGCCTTAGTCGGTATAGGTTCCAGGGTCTGTTCCAGGAACTCTAGTATATGAGGACTGATGATGGTCTCCTCAGGTATGCTCTGCAGCGTGATCCAGGCGAAGAGGGCTGCCTTCTTGATGCCCACCTTCCTTGCACCCACGTTCAGGGAGGGCATGGAGGGGACTGATTGAGGGGAGTTGGCCTCTTCTGGCAGGGTTTTTGATTCATAGTGGACCTGTTGGAAGAAATTATTTTAAATCTAGAATTTTGTGAAATAGTAAGTAGTTATGGTTGACTGTGTGGTAGACTGTGATACCCTAAAATAAAATAAATTTGCTGTTTGTATTTGTTTTTTAAGAGGCTTTTGCACTGACTTCAGTTAAAATTAGTGGTAATAACCTTTTTTTTTGGCCCATCTAGCAATAATTTCATTTATTTTCATTACATTTCATATTTTGGATAAAGCAGGTAGGTTCTTTTAACTAAGTCAATTTATTCAATCAGCTTTTTCGTTCCAAAAATGCTTAATATTGAAATGAGTCAATAAAACAAGCATTTCATACCTTGAGATCCAACCCCGGCACCCTGAACACAGTTAGATCCAGTACAGGTTGATGCCTGGCATGCGCCGGTTTCCGTCTGGCAGCTGTCGGTGAGCTGCTGCCTCCCGTGCCACCTTCTGCTAGTCCACCTGACGCAGACCGACCCACTCGCATGCGACCGCTAAACATACGAAATAGATGTAATAAATCTGTAAGCTTATAAACGATAGAATAGAATAGTTCTTTATTTGCACAGAAAGTAGGTACAGGTTTCAGATGTTAAGTTTAAAATTATTCCAAATACTAACTACCTTGCCTGCCGGGGTCACAGGACTTTGAATTACCGTGACCCCGGTACGTAAAGGGCTATTGAAGGACACCGTGGATTTTAGTCAGTACGAGTCTGACAGTCCCTCCCGCTCTGCCCTGGGTGGGAGAACTCATGTGATGATTTTACCACATAAAAAAAAACTAACTACGTTAACTAAGGCATGCAAACAGTTTTTAAGCTATAGAAAAAAATGACTCGCTATTAAGGTCAAATGTCTGCAAAACAGGGTAGATTTTATTCCGTTAATCTCTCTAAACCACCCAGAGTTGAAAAATTCTGTCAGTGGTTTGTTCGTGACACAATCTGCAAAATTTAGTTTTTCTTGTTGCCCCACACTAAGGTTTTCTCGTGTATCCATTTAACTACGACTACTTGTGGGTCACAAAAATATTAATTCCGTGCGGGAATTGAACCTGCAACAGTCAACGCTGCGTCAACTGAGTCTTTGCGCGAGAGTAGCGCGTTTGCAAATTCTCAACATACCAGGGTATCACTGCGATTTCACTATCATCACTTCCTTCTTTGTCGTGTCTGCTCCTTTTCACATGTTTATACAGCTTCAAAAATGGAACCAAATGAATCCTCCGACCCAGGGCAGGACGGAAGGGACTGTCAGACTCCTACTGACTAAAATCCACGGTGATCCTTTGGTGACTTTCCATGGTCTCTGTTACCTAAGACGGTCCCTCAACATGTTTATATAGCTAAAAGCATACTCACATCTTAATACTATCATCTTCTTTACTGGGCTCCTTGGTGTGCAGCACACACTTGCCGCTGTTGATGTACACCTTCACATCCAGTTCGAAGTCTATGTTCGGCTCCGTAGTCTTCGACTTGCTCGTCTTGTTCTCTGAGCTCAATCCTTCTGATTGTATGCCGCTGTTATGAAATAATAAATTACGTTTGAATTAAAGTTTTTAAGAAAAGTGGGAAGTTTAGTTGCAAAAGTCTTAAGAAATCATGAAAAGGGGAAAGATGATATTAATACTAGCAAAGGTTATGCTCAGTCGATCTCAATTATATTAGAATAAAGACAGGAGACCGATGTCCGTGCTTTATGTGGCCAACAGTTTGTCGTTTTTTTTTTTTTTTATCGTGGTAAAATCATCAAATGAGTCCTCCCACCCAAGGCAGAGCAGGAGGGACTGTCAGACTCGTTCTGACTAAAATCCACGGTGTCCTTCAATAGCCCTTTACGTACCGGGGTCACGGTAATTCGTGAGTCCCGCGACCAACAGTCTGTAGTTAGCAACATGTTAGATTCGTTAATGAAACAATTTAAATAACAATTGAACAAAATTCATGGTTTTTTTTTTCACTTTACTATAGTCAACGCTGTAACAAAAAACAAAAAATATCTTGATAGCAATCATTTTCTATCTTTGTCTGTACACAATTAACAACAGAATTTGCATATCCGAGTCTGAAACATATTTAATCAGAAGCAGCTGTCAAAGAAAACAGATCGAGAGTAGGATTGAGATCGAAAGTTATCTAAATTGGGATTAAGAGTGCGTTTTCTGAAAGTTGGCAACGTCGCAAATAGTTGTCAAATATTAACAAAATTTAATTAATTTAGCAATGTTATTGTATGGAAATAAGAAATATGGCTCTGTAGTGCACTAAAAAAATGATAAGGGAATGCAATAATTAATATCTTAATACCGATTGTATTATATTTTTAGATGTAAAAAAAGCATTTGGGAACTTTCCAAATGCCTTTTAAATACTTGAAATAGTTACAAAATGAAATTCAGTTTTTATTGCATTCCAATATCAATGTTTTAGTGCACTACAGAGCCATATTTCTTATTTTCACACAGTAAATTTGCCAAATTAATTAAAACTTGTAAATATTTGACAGCTATTAGCGACGTTGCCAACATTCAGAATACGCGCTCTTAAGTGAATCTATGACTCTACATACCTGTGATCATGTTTCCTCCGGAGCTCCACTCCGTCCAGCTCGTCGGGCCAGTGGTCGGGATGCGCGGGCAGCGAGCTCTGTCGCTGGACCGCGGGAGGCTGCAGCGGACGGGAGCCCGCGACCGCGCGCGGACCGCGCAGGGACGCGGTGCGGGACGGACCTGGACACGACATACTACAGATGTGATTCCACTAGAATAGTGTGCAGTATATTTGTTCGCACACATTTTGTGCAGAACTCTAGCAGTGCGCGTACTACACCGACAAGGTTCTGCGTAATTTTTGTAAGCGCACAGTGCAGTGCTTCTGTTCACGTGTAAATACGTGTACGAGAACCTATCAGCATTTTATTCATCTTTCTTAATGTTGTATGACTAAAATGTTTGTTCTACCGAGTCAGTGTTGCTACCAAAACAATGTAGATGTGTGTTTTGCAGTTAGTACTGAACTATAAGATAAACTTGGTATAGCAATATGAGCGCACAAGCAAGTCCACTGAATATATTTGTGCGCGTGCAAAAGCATACGCATGTGCGCGTACATTTCTTGAATGGTAGTAAATACCGATTCTTACAGGTAAGATAAAAATTTCTTTACGAATGTCATAATCTTAATAATAATGTTAAACTGACCTGTAAGTGGCTCGCTCTCCATAGAGCTCCAGCTGCCACCTTCAATGATGTCCGCGAGTCTGTTGTCCTCGTCACCCAGTAGGAGAGTCTCACCGGAATCTCCCACACCGGGTGACAATGACAGGTTCGGTTCTACCAGACTGTAAAATGGGTAGTTGGTTAAAAATATGACACACTTACAAGAAAATAAAAATCGAATGCTCGCGATTTCGCCCGTCTCCTTTCCTCTACATATCCTGTGACTAGAGTCACTATGTCAATATCAAAATTAATCAAAATCGGACCAGTCGATTTGACGTGAAAAAGGAACATACATAGAAACATACACACTACAAATACGGCTGATTGAATCCCAGGTTTTTTTTTTAGTTCAAATTCCGAATGAGAGATTTTTGACGGAGCTTCGACTCAAGTCTAGTTTAGGAACGAACCGAGGTTTATTCAGAAAGATAAAACAATAAACGGGCAATTAAATGAATGCACCCAATTTCCAATTAACCTCTATTTGTAGTTCGTAAAGATACCTGGTTATATTTTAATGAATAGCATTCAGTTTTAAATTAGTTATTACAAAGAAAATAGTTTTTTTTAACGTGGTAAAATCATCAAATGATTCCTCCCACCCAGGGCAGAGCGGGAGGGACTGTCAGACTCGTACTGACTAAAATCCACGGTGTCCTTCAATAGCCCTTTACGTTCCGGGGTCACGGTAATTCGTACTGTCCCGCGATCTCGGCAGGCTTTGGCCCTCTAGAGGGGGTGGGGGGAGGGCGAAATTTTGCTGACACTCTTTGAGGCGCGCGTGAAACACAACGCGCCGTCGACCCGGGCATGGTCCATGGTCAGACAGTGAGCTGCCCATTAAAGTTAATAGATAGATAGAATACACTTTATTGTACACAAAAATTGTTACAAAAACGGTTTTACATCTTACCCTTCAAAGTCTTTCCTCTCCTGCGGCGGCGAGGGGACCACGAAGGACTTGCTCCTGTTGGAGCCCAGCCCCAGCTTGCCTTTAGTGATGGAGCTGGCGCGCACGCTCTGACGACGGAGCTTCTGAATCATGTCCCTGCGAACAAGTAACATCATTATTTGTAGATTGACATGGTTGGTGCAGCTGAGCGATTGGACTGCTGCGCTGCGTGTCGCGGGTTTGATTGCACGGAGCAAATATTTGTATGATCTACAAGTCGTTGTTCCTGGTCTGGGCGTTTGTGTATGTGAGTTTATATGTTTGTAAACGCACCCACGACATAGGAGAAATTCCTATTGTGGGGCAACGTTCTTTAAAAAAGAAAGAAATTATTTTGTAGATAATATTTTTTTAACTTACTTAATTTATACACAAGTTTGATTGATGTTGGTCCGCTATTACACTTTTTAAAATTATAGAATGGATTGGCCATGCTGACTGTGTAGCTAACGACTTCTCCAATAGATGCCCCCTCCATGCTAGATTTTTCGTAAATATTTTTTTTACAGGTAATTGGCGCCGTAATTGGTAATAACCGTGCTAGTGCTATTTATTACGATTTTTTATTAAAATATATGTAGTAGAAAAATAAAAGGGAATCGTCTGTCTTGTTATGGACATGCGACTAAAAGAGATGGACGTTATGAATGTTGATGGCTTGAGAAGAAGAGAAAAGAAGAAAAGATGGATGGATTGTGTGTCGAATAATATAAAGAAAAAAGGAGTAAATGATACTGTGACGTCTGACAGGGGAAAATGGAAGAAGATAACGTGTTAAACGAAATAAAGACTGGTAGATGATGATGATGATTTTATTAATATGCTCATCTGTTTTAACATACCTTCTAAAGTCCTTAAACACCAGCGCCTCCAGATCATGCAGCCTCTTCATCTCGTACTCTATGGTGGTGTGACTGGCGCCCAGGGTGCGGAGGTCGTTGATGATCTTGGCCTGTTCGTTCATCTCTTTCTCTATGAGCTTGGATCTCTTCTTGGCGTCGATGCTGGTGTCGAACACGAAGGCTGGGAGGTGGTCCGTGCATTTGCGACGGAGGATTATGCTTTCCTGGTGGGAGGAATGAATTTAAAATAAGTCAGTGTCAGTTTCACATCAATATTTTTTTAGAACATTTTCTTGCCTGGTCTGGCATGTTCTTAAGCCTTTGTCAAACAGACAGGCGTGACGAATGCAAAGCGAGGCGTTTTTATTTGTAATGTATGGAATTGTTTGAATCCAGTCACATAGAAAAGCGAAAGCGTTCCGATAGCGCGACAGAACTATCGGACTGACGTCTCGTATCGGTTCGTTATCGCTTCGGATTCGACTGTCTGTTTGACAAAGGCATTAAAGTTTAGACTGCGGTACCACTGAGGCGGAGCGGAGCAGAGCGGCGAGAGATTCACCAATCTCATGGCTTGAAATCCACATCTCTTTTCACCACACTTCACTCCGCTCCACCTTAGTGGAACCGCAGCTATTAGTTTAATGTTGATATAATATACACGCACGCCTGATCACAGACCTTTGTAAGAATATGCATAATGCACACAAACACTATACATTAAAGGTCTATTTTCCACTGAAACACGCCTAAGCTTGGCTAGTACAATAAGTGATACCTGTGAGTCCTTGCTGTTGTCGGCCTCGTCGTCCAGGTCGCTCTCGTAGTCCATCTTGAGAGGGTCCTCCTCCTCGTAGCCGGTGAGCATGGTGAGCGTGTGTCCCAGCGCCGACAGCTGCTTGCCCACGTTCACGTCCAGGTGGATGTCCACGCCCTCCATCTGCCACGACACGTTCAGGAACCACTTCGCGTTTTCTGAACGGAAACATGTATTTCATTATTTGCTAGGTAAATAAATAAACATTACGGACAATAAACAACCTATTGTAAAAATATTTGTTAAAAAGAGGTTCTATGCATCATTCATTTATTTAAGTACACACACGAAAGGCAAAGGAACAAAGAAAGATTCAAATAGGTGAGAGGAGTACATAGACACTGCTTATTTCCAAAAAAAATCCTGAACACCTGAGAGAAGAATTTGAGGTAGAAGATAAAGTGGAATAACAATTTGGAACGATATATCAAAGGTCGATAAGGGCCGAAATGCAAATTCAAAACTTTTCGAAAGAAGATCTACATGTTTCAATTTGATATTTTACATACTTCAACAGATTTGTGAAACTTTGCACAGCTCATTCACATAGGACCCATCGAATTATTTTATTGGTAGAAACTTACCATTATGCTTAGCAGCAGTAGTCCTACTGCACACTTCATACGTCCCTTCAGAAACGCAACACACATTTAGACTGGGTTCATCAGCTCTCGGCTTCCAGTCATCCAGGGACGCTTCGAAGTCGTCAGCGAAGCGCAGGCACAGTCCTACGAAGCGACCCTTGGACACCAGCGCGCCGGATGAACAGGCGCCGATGTTGGTGGACTCCAGGGTCACCACCACAGCCCCCCGGGCCTCGCCCTCGCCGCACCAGGCGCCCCACGCGCCGCGCCCGAGGCCCCAACGAGCCTGAGAAAACACATTTTAGTGGAAAGAAAAATAATTCAAAAAAAGTCCTTACGATTCTCGATTTTTATACGCATTAACCTGCGCAATAATAAAAAAAAAAATCAAATACCGTCAATTTTTAAGAAGAGATGTTTGTGATAAATTATTTTGTCTCCTAACCATAAGGACAGTAAATAATTTAAAAATAGTAATAAGCTCAACTAGGCGCTTTTAAAAATAATAAAGAAATAAATAATATTAAATATATATTCCACAACTATCACACAACGCCACCTAGTCCCAAGCTAAGCAGAGCTTGTGTTATGGGTACTAGACAACTGATAAACATACTTATATATTTCTAAATACATACATATTATAGATAAATTACACCCAGACACAGAACAAATGATCGTGCTCATCACACAAACATTTGTCCTGGGTTGGAATCGAACCCACGACCTCCGGCATAGCAGTCAGGATCACTAACCACTAGACCAACAGGCCTGGCCAAATAGTTTTAAATGATCAAGAAACTTACCATGGGCGGCTGGTTGAGAGGCAAACATATTCCAATGTCATCCACATTCAGTTGTAAGAATAACGTACTTAGATGCGGCGTTGTGATTTGTGACGTCAGTTGTACCTAAAAAAAAAGTTTATCAGTAGAGCATTAACAAATGATACTCCTTTTAGTAAAGATATTCGATTGTTAAGCGCAATTTCAATGCTATTTCGAATTGTTTTATTTTTTTTAAACTTTACCCTACACTAGGAATTTCTCCTGTATCGTGGGTGCGTTTACAATAGTTATTTATGCAACTGTTGTATAATCAGGGGTATTAAAACACGAATGTGGGTTTATCACACGAGGCGTAGCCGAGTGTGATAATAGTATCACATGAGTGTTTTAATACCTAATTATAACAGTTGCATACAAGACTTTATCTACAATCATGATGTGAATTCTTTATAAAAGATTTTCATACCATAGGGTGTTGTACAGAACTATGTGAATTCAAGATGGCGGGAAATAACACGATAAGACGAGAATCCGAAATTACGAATTAGTCTACAATTTATTGTTCTTTTTTCAAAATGTTAGCGATCTGGTGGTGAAAATGTCCTTGCATGAGAATGTTCTTTTTTTGAAATTCATTATAACACGCGTTTGGATGATATAATGATCATTATAGCATTGAGTGTTTTAATGTTGGCAATAAGCTAATTGTTATAGGTTCTTTTATAGAGGATTAATAGCATGATAGTAGATAAACATAATTATACAACATTATTTTTTGTTTATGCGAAACCCGATACACCTGTCTAGTATTTTTGTGTAAAGAATCTATGTACAAAATTTTAAAACCGTATCATAAAAAATCACAAGGTTATAAGTTTGTATTATATATACCTGGTTGTCCGTTCAAAAACATGCTCATTTCGCGGTACACCTGCGTAAACCGCATCTCCTGTGTTATACACTCGTGATAATAGCTTGGCAATAGGTACCTAACCGTGCGGTGATGTATTGTAATTAACTGGTAAAAAATTTAAAATATAACATGGTGTAAAAATTATTGAATTGAATCAGTTGCTGATTCTGAACAAAGTATATTCAGGTTTCGCATATACTAAAAATAATGTTGTAGACACACATACACAAACGCCCAGACCCAAAAAAACTACTTGTAGATCATACAAATATTTGCTCCGTGCTGGAATAGAAACCGCGCACACGCAGCGTAGGAGAGAACAGCAGTAGAACCGCCTAGTTCACAAAAAAGCTATATCCAATCTGCATTATTTTTCTTCGTGTCACTAGCACGAAGATTTACATTTTGAAGCCCAAAATTCCGCCCCTTCCAAACACTTTTAAATCCTATCCCTCAAAAGGAGTAAAAGACATAATAATCTTATACATACCTTTTCAAAAACCTGCTGCGTAGCCGTCAGCACCTCTTTATTTAAGTTCAACCGCTTCTCGTTCCAGTACTCGTACGCGTTCTTGTAGTTAAGCCACACGAGTATGGCCTTGTCCACAGCTACTGGTTGTATGTATATGAGAGGTCGCTTGAGGGTGATCAGGACCACCTCCTTGTCATCACCGCACACCATCTCGTCTTGGAAGGCGTTGCGCATTGCTGGAAGAAAAAGTGTTGAATACTAGCCGGGAAAAAAACTAAAATGAAACTCATTCTTTCGTGGTAAGATTTGACGTAGTTCTTCTACTGGTGAATACTGGCCGGTTTACAATAGTAGATAGTTTACCAAGGTAGCAAACAACTATTTTAAAGGCGAGTGTTTTTTGAATCCAGAGCACAGCGAGGGATTCCAAGTAAGTGAGCTTAAAATAGCGATGCTGAGGTGGACACTCTACTTTTTATCTGTTTATGAGGAACAAACTAACTCTCTTTGAATAAATATGATGAAAAAGAATAGTGTAATGAATAACCTAATCGGGAACAGAAATAAGGCAACGAGTATGATCTCTGTTTTCTTTTATGTTTCTCAGCAAAAAAGTGTAGAAAGGAAGGCAATTTTTAGATAAATAAATAGAACTTACATATCCTTGTATTGAAGAAGGCATATTGCTGGAACTCTGGCTCTGCTTCTTCGAACATTGCGTTGCGGATCAGCTGTCCTAGACTTAGGTTGACATCCACCTACACAAGAAAAACATAATTAGATAGTACGCTCCAACATAAAAATTAGATCTATCTGATTTCTCTCATTTTTTAAAGTTATAAGTGCGAGCTTGACCCTTTTTCAAAAATCTAATCATTTCGTTGAAGTAGGTCAGTTACAGGCACTTTTGAATAGTCAAAAGAAAAAAATATATAAAAATAATTACGGTGCTACAGTCTTTGTCACAAGACATACCTAATAACTGTGGTACTGGCAGGTACCAATTCTATAGATTTCATTTAATGAGATGGAATTGGCAGAAACTCCATTTTTTTTTTATCGTGGTAAAATCATCAAATGAATCCTCCCACCAGACAGAGCGGGAGGGACTGTCAGACTCGTACTGACTAGAATCCACGGTGTCCTTCAAAAACCCATTACGTTCCGTGGTCACGGTAATTCGTGAGTCCCGCGACCAGCAGAAACTCCATGGACACTCTTTTTCAGGGATGGCTCGGCCTGGCACTTTCTTTGCTCGTGTGTAGTAACGGGCCGTAAGTTAAAAACGTCACAAGTTACCTGCGCTCTAGCGAACAGTCGCACTTCATGTGGCTCTGTAGGTTGTTGCACGTTCTGCACGCGGTTCGATATCTCGAACTCTACCGCGCCTGTTTCTAGTCGAACAGCCGAGTTGCTTGGCGTTGTTGCTGTTAGTTGTATGCGCTGGAAACAAAAGATATTTATAATTATTATTTTTTTACTTTGCCCCGCACTAGGAATTTCTCCTGTATCGTAGGTACGTTTACAAACAGTGAAACTCACATACACAAACACCCAGACCCGTAACAACTACTTGCACGTCATACAAATATTTGTTCTGTGCGGGAATCGAACCCGCGACACGCAGCGCAGCAGTATAAGACACCGTGCCGTCAAAATTATAGTTCTATTCCTACATTCAAACATACATATTACACGGACAGACATTGTTATAGTTTTAGTGGACGATCTTGACCACTTTCAGCCTACAAAGTACCCACTGCTGGGATAAAGACCTCTGTTTGAGAGGGAGTAGGCTATCATCCACCACATGTGCTCTACACGTACTGATAGATGTCTCATGTTTGGATTTCTGGTTCTTCAACTCGTCGTCACGAAACTCTAAGTTTTTTTTTAACGTGATAAAATTATCAAATGAGTCTTCCCACCCAGAGCAGAGCGGGAGGAACTGTCAGACTCGTACTGACTTAATCCACGATGTCCTTCAATAGCCGTTTCGGGGTCACGGTAATTCGTACAGACCCGCGATCTCGGCAGGCTTTAGCCCTCTAGAGGAGGCCCAGACACTCTGCTGGAACTCTTTGAGGCGCGCGTGGAATACAATGCGTCGAAGACCCGGGCATGGTCCATGGTCGGACAGCGAGTCGCCCAACGAAACTCTTAAGTGCAAAGAAGATAAATTTCGAATGACATTTTCAAGCATATCATGACTGAATCTTAACAATTATGTATTTTATTTAATTGAGGAAGGAAATACCTTGATTCTAATAGTAAGTGAAAACAATATTCGGCTAAGTGCTGATGTGGAAGCTTCTTCTTCGTTCCACAGTGGTACTGGTTTCTCACCGCCGTAAACTTTTTGTACTACTTCGTTGACTTCCTGTAAATCGGTGAAAATAATGTTAATTTTATTTAAAGTCATAATATTTACCTATATCTAGATGGGGATAGATGATAGACATGTTTCAAAAAAGTTTGCATAGGTGCGTGATTGTATTGAGGAAGCAAGTGTCATGTGTTACTTTGGTGTGACTATAAAAATAAATGGTTTTAATGAAAAAGTATTATAAATTACTATTCTTTTTGCATAATATGAAAAATTTCATGTATTGTGTCTTAAATTCTAGGTTTGTTCATTTTAATGTTTATGTATGGTAAGGATTATGAAGAATATTTTAAAATGCATATTAGGAAACTTTCATATATCGTGAGTGTATTTACAAATATTTAAATCATACAAACAGCGAGAGCCGTAACCATTATTTGTAAATTAGGATTTAAGCAAAATTGTGGCAAAAGACCACCATTTGGATTAACTCTGCGTGATTCTCGTTGAAGACATAAAAAATTTGGATTTAAATTAATGGATAATAATTCACCATTTCTTTTAACGTGGTAAAATCATCTTATGAGTCCTCTCCATCCAGGGCAGAGCGAGAAGGACTGTCAGACTGGGACTATAGAAGTAAATATTACCTTCATAAAAACCTTCTGCACGAACACCAGATGATTCAGGAGGTCAGTGGACAGCGTGTGCTCGAACAGCCCGATGTCTGCGCTGGCGGCCACGTACCGGCCCGCCCGCAGCAGCGCGCCCTCCCGCCGCGCGGCCCCACGCTGCTCCAGTACGCGGCCCGCCACGTGCACGCCCGGCAGCCACACGGCCGCCTCGGCCGGGATGTTGGCCTCGGCCACCTGCGGGAAGTGCTTCAACATGTGCTCCGAGTTTGAATACAGAACGAAAAATTATAAATTATATTAAACTAAATTAATCGACGCTACCTTTTACGTCATAAAAACATAATTCCCCTGACCGATTTCGACCACGACGGTCAATCTCAGAAACCTACAACAATCACAGTAAACAGACACAGATAGATACACTCTCCGTTCCATTATTCTCATAGACGTAATAAGATGAAAATCCGTCACGACCAGAAAAAGAACAAGCGCAAAATCAACAAGTTACCGTGCCATTGTTGCCCAAGCTATGATTTACCTGTGTGCCATAATGAGGCGTGAAAATACAAACAGACAGCATTACACACACATTTTTAACACTAATAAATGTAAGTAAATAAATTGATACAAAAGATACAGGTCACGAAACAGTGAAAGTTTACACTATGTCTTGTGAAAAAGGGCCAGTTATTTGACCAAAAAAGATCCCATTATGAAAATTTGCAAAAAAAGTCAGCGCTGTAGAATTCACCGTTAGAAAAATTATAGTCGTTAAAGATTAACTGATGTAGACACAGCCCGTTTTGTTTATTTTAGTTACTTCCACAGCATGATGTCGTACGGTATTCTTGTATGGGGCAGTGCTGCCGATATTTAACAATTAAGTTTATTTAAAAAAAAATGGTTAAAAAATGTACAAGATTTAACAAACAGATTAATTATTGATCAAACAACTGGTTATAAGAGAGTGATAAGTATGAATTTGAATGGATGGAGTGAAAGCAGAAGACCATAGAAGAGATGGATGATGCCTTTGACAGAAACCAATTGAAAAAGAAAACCTGTAGTCACCTCAAGTATAATAGAACACGGGCAGGAAGATAACAACACATAAGTGAATGTTCATAAAGGTTATATTTACCTGCAGCTTGGTGACGAAGCTAAGTGAGTGCTGTTGTAGATCTACAGTGAACTGCGCCTTGTTGCCGGTGACGCCTGAACTTTGTACTTGTTCCATCTTGTACTGAGCTTGTAGTGATGGCAGGAGCGCGGCTGTTACACTGAGACTCTGTAAATAAGGTTATTATTAGATAAAGTGTATTGAGGAACCATTACATAAAAAATAAATAAAGCAATAAAGTGGTTTTTTCATCTGGAGGTAAAGGTGTCTGATTTGCTGTAAGTGAACATTCAACATTCAATCCATAATCAAATGTTGTTTTTTAAAACTAAAGTTATTTGTGTAATACGTGCTGCTTGACGTGGATGTCACAAAGGATTGTTGTGGCTTATGTATGAACTTTAACATATTGATTTAAGTGTGGAAAGATGTTCAATGGTTTAGAAATGAATGGAAAAGAAAAAAAAATTTTTTCTTCTTCTTATTTTATCAATATCAATAGATCGATGGTTGTGCTAAATTGAAACTATTTTAAGAAGTACAATAAATTACGATCGCAAAATGAAATAAAGAAAAACACATGAACAAACCTGCAGCAATATACTGAAGTGCAAATGCAGAGGGTTCAAGAGTGGATGCGCAGGCGGCGGTCGTGGCACGCGGGCGGGGCGCGGCGCGGGGGCGGGGGAGCCCTCGGACGACGACCCCGACCCCCCCGCCCCGCCCGCCCCGCCCGGGGCCGTGCGGGACAGGCGGGACGACGTGCGGGTTACTCCTAGTTCCTGTGGTAAGAAGTTAGGTAGTTAACGATTTGGAATGATTTTGAATTGATTTCAGACTTGATCAATATTAAAGAAATCTCCTATATTACAAACCTAAATGCTTTACAAAACTATATTATTTCAAACTTGTATTAGCCAAAGATTTTTGTGGAAAGAACAAAAAAATATATTGTGAGCAGGATTTGGAAGCGTTGCGACCTTCTGAATTTTATAAAACATTAAAGTTGGCGCCAAAGTTACCCAGAACGGTTAGCGCAGTGGCTGAGCAATTGGACTGCTGCGCTGCGTGTCGCAGATTCAATTCCCGCACGGAACAAATATTTGTATGACCTACAAATAGTTGTTCGAGGTCTGGGTGTTTGATATTAAGTATAAATAAAACAAGTGACCTGTAGTGTCGAAGACAGCTGTCTACTGGACCGTGTCATGACTCCGTGCAGTGCTACTGGATGCTGCGGCAGGTCCACCCTCACCCCGCCCACACTCAGCAGGGCCGTGGCTCCTTGTCGACCTGCCTCCCAGCCGTATAGGGCCTGGGACTTGCCCACGCTCACACGGACCACCGTTCTAAAAGAATATAACAAAATAATAAATGTTAACCAAATAAAATAATGTCAATTAGGCAAATAAGGATAAATAGAATTATAAACATTTCTGTGCAGCATTTTCCCAAAATTTACGAGTTTTTTTGTCAATAATTTAGTAAATTAACTAGAAATTCACCTATATAAAGCTTCATCATCAGCCATTTTACGCTTTTTTATTTTGAAAAACGTAGCTGGACCAATTTCGGTATAAAGTATTCCTTCAGCGGTTTGTGAGCTTTGGTTATGGAATAAATGACACAAAAGAATGCCCCTTTCTAGGTTCGAACTCGACCGACTGTGATGGTGACCGTATTACCGAACGTATGGTAACTGAACGAGCAAGATGCATTTTCGACAATCCCTTACCTTCTCACACAGGGTGGGAATATTCATTGGATGATGTGACCGCCCAAAAAATAAGACCTGCAACTCGTAAATCGGGATCACCGCTCACCTAAAACCTAGTTAGCAGTTACTTACTGATGGTTAGGCGCCACTCCTTCCAACAGTACGATCATGGTCCTGCCAAGGTTGCCGGTCAGCGACCACTGTCGCGAGCGAGACGCTGAGAACGACGCCTGTAGTGACGTGATCTCTGCTTCTAGTTTCAAGCCAGATAGAGAGGCTAGCAAACGTGTGCGATGGATCCTGGTGGAGGAATGTTGAGTTAGTTTCTGATCAACGCCCGAAATTAATATTCGATCTCAATCCAAATCCCGTTCCGTTGTTTTTGTTTTCGCACAAGCGTTTCCAAGGGTCTTTTATAATGCGCTTGTATGTGCTGCACAAAGAAGTGGAACTCTCTGCCTGCGTCTGTGTTTACGAACGCTTACAAACCGAATCTCTTCAAAGTTAGAGTGAACAGGCTTCGGGGTAAGCTCGCTCCATCGTCGGCTTTGTATCTGTCACCCATGACCTATACTCAATTACAATTTGGTCATTGATTGGTTACGGATAAAGCTCGAGATAGCAACTGAGATAGTTTATTAATTTCCAGCTAAAAGTATCAATATTTCCAATTGTTTTATTGTTACATTTGCATTAGAACCTGGATACTACGACATTCGTTTATAAATGACAAAGTTATGTTCATAGAGAGTTTTGTCTTGACAATTTTAAAGCTTTAACCTCTCGGGCGATTTATAATTGAAAATGATAAAAATCTACGTCCAATGAGCGACTGTCTGTTATGTACAGACGTGTGTACGTAAGGCGCTGGGGCGTTTTCGCTTATGTACACCCGGGTGTACATAACGCGCCCGAGAGGTTAATTACTTTATAAAAAAGGACTAATATGCTATTTAATGTCTAAAAGAAAGAAAGAAATCAGCTAGAAGTAATAACACAATTCCTTACCTGGCAACCCCAACAACAACCATGCCCATATTGGCAGCACTGGACGAAGAGTTGCTGGTATTTTGTTCTCGTGAACTGGGACGTTGTGTTGTACGGCTATGTCGGTAGTGTTCCGGAATGTCGGTTGTCACTGAAAACCTGTGGGAAAGTAGTACGTTTTCAGTTGAATATTATGTTATCTCGCGGAATCCCATGTCTTACACACAGTTATCATATGATACAAAAATAATCATGATCTAGTGACGCTAAGCTGAAGCTGAAGTGGGTCTGGGCTGGTCACCTCTGACAGATTCTCAATGAACTGTAGGCCATAACCACCAAATGTGGAGCCCTGACACAACCAGAAGGCGTCGCGGCAGATCTCGTAGGGATGAACTAGACAAAAATAAAGATCAGAGGTTCTCTTAGTTCGAAGTCGTTGGAATCCGCAGCTACTTCGCAAACTATGATTCACCTCTTTAATAACTTTTGTGCTTCAAATATACAGTCAAAATGACCTACAAAAGTTTTGAGCTGTTATATCAAATACTGTCGTACCAGCGATACAAGGAAGGGAGATCTGAGAGGTTCTCTCTCTCCTTCTCTCTTCAGTAAATTACCATCCACTGCTGGACGTAAGCCTCCCCCAAAAACGCCCACCATCTCGGTCTCGGGCAGTCCACATCCACCCACTGCCAGCCACCTTCAAATGACTAGTGAATCAATAATATGGTACCTGTGCGTGATAGTCTCAGCGTCCGGCATGTTGGCGTACAGGTCCAGCAGCAGGTACACCGTGCGCCAGCAGCGCGGGGCCAGCTTGCCGTCCGCGGCGTCGGCCGACGGAGAGCTCAGGGACGGGTGGGGCCCGGGGCCCGGGGACACGGGGCCCGGGGACACGGGGCCCGCCGGGGGCGAGGGGCCCGCCGCGGGGCCTGCCGCGTACATGGGAGTGTGCGCGCCTTCGTTCAGGGAGCTGTAGCCTGTTAGGGCGTAAGTGAAGATATAAACGTCAAAAATAGAAAACCATCAAATGACTCTTCCCAATATGGGTACAGCGGAGAGACCGTCAAACTCGTACTGACTAAGATCTACCCTCATCATCATCATCTCAGCCATAGGACGTCCACTGCTGAACATAGGCCTCCCCTTTAGATCTCCACATGTACCGGTTGGAAGCGACCTGCATCCAGCGTCTTCCGGCGACCTTTATAAGGTCGTCTGTCCATCTTGTTGGTGGACGTCCTACGCTGCGCTTGCTAGTCCGTGGTCTCCATTCTAGTACTTTTCGACCCCATCGGCCATCTGCTCTGCGAGCAATATGGCCTGCCCATTGCCACTTCAGCTTGCTAATCCGGTGGGCTATGTCGGTGACTTTAGTTCGTCTACGGATCTCCTCATTTCGGATCTACCCTGCTCTTTTGCATTTATATGACCAGGATACCTCAAGCATTTCTTTATCTGTTAAAAATTGTTGTGTTTCGCAGTTGTGTCGATTTGACAAAATATCGTCGTTTGTGTTCAATATTATTGTACAGAAGCCAGCACATCAAACTACCCGAATCTGTCAAATTTTGCCAATCGAACGTGAACCGTCTTATTTTGTAAAAAAAGTTGAAAATCTGTTACAGAAAGACATTGTGGTAGCTTGATTGATGCTAGCTACAAACGTACACCTTCTGAAAATATTTGTATTTCATGTGAAAATCGCAGAATTTAGAAGAATAATAAAATTATTACACAGACATGATTAGCGTCTTTTAATAAAGGCTTGATAAAATCTATCTATACATATAATAAATCTGTAGAAGGGTCAATTCTGTACATTGAAAATATTGAAAAAATAAATAGCGGGGGGTGTTGCTGGATCGATACCAAACCCAAATATATGATTAAAAAAATTTTTGTCTGTCTGTCTGTCTGTTTGTGCAGGCATCACGTGAAAACTAACGGTTCGATTTCGATGAAACTTGGTATAATTATTCCTTATTATCCTGGGCATAACATAGGATACTTTTTATCCTGGAAAAATACGTAGAAAAAAAATCTTATTTTTCAGTTTTATTCATAGACGATGTTCTGTAGAACCGCGAACACACGTTGCATTACCCGCAGTGGATTCAGCGCCGTAATATTTATAAGATGTCATTGTCGGAGTTACTCAAAATGGAGAAATAAACCATCCACGCGAAGACCGACATCCGCGCGGACGGAGTCGCGGGCGGAAGCTAGTATTAAATATTGTATTTCGTGAGACATCTCAAATAGTGTCGAAATAGTTAAAATATCGATCACTTACCCAACTTCCCCTTCACACTCTTCCCAGTAGACCTGAGCTTTTGTGCAAAGGACTGTGGCCTAGGCCTGGTGGCTGGCTGGGCCAGCTTCTGCTGACTCAAGGACTGAGGCACCGTGGCCGCCAGGTCAGGGGTCAGGGTCGGCGCCAGCAGGTCCCATTTAGGCTCAATGGTAGCGTACTGGACCTCTTTCTCTAGCGAAGTCACGCTTACTAGGTTTTCTCTGAAGTCTGATACTGGAATGAATTTTTTTCGTTAGATTAAAAAATTACAGTTGCGTGAACTCTGGCATTTAAATAAAATATGAAACGCGACGAAAAAGTTGGTTCCAGCTATCTGCAACTGACAAATCCCCACACGTGGGGATTGTTAGTTTTTTTATCCAGAAACGGGGACTTCTTAGGCTGAATTTAAAACAATCCCCACTGATGGAGATTTATCAGGGGGAATTTCTAGAATAAATCTGCAAAAACATCATGAAATACTTTTCGAGACATGTTATTTCAAAGATTAGGAATTTTATGGACTATAAAAAATTTAGGTACAGTCAGAAAAAAAATCTGGTTATGATGCTGACACAAGTTTTTTCGATTAATACATACATACCTGTTCTTACGACGAGTTTGTAAAGCTTTGATTAACTTACCTGATGACGACGTATGTTTATTCTGTCGATGTGATATCTTGGTCTGTGTGCGCAGTTCAATCTGCGTGTCCTTCACATTTTGGTACATGTTGCTGATCTGATGCAGCAGCCGGAGCAGAGGCATGTTAACCTAGAAAATAATGTCATTAAAGGAAGCAAATTTTAATTATATAGTGAATGAAGACACTGTGTAATAAGGCAAAAAAAAAATGCTTAACTTGGATTCAAAGGATTCAATATCTTGTTAACGTCATCGAAAGATGTTTAAAAATGGAACAAAAGAATGACCTCGCGACCTGGACGGCGATAGCTTAGTGGAGTAAGCGTCTGAAATACTTATCCAGAAGGATTCAGGTTTGAGCCCTGCTCGCAGTCGAATTATTCTTATTTTTAGATTCTCTCAAAATAGATTTTTAAAAGATTAGACAAATATTCGTGGGAGATAATAAAATCGAAACTCTGGTGTAAATATAAACTTTTACACTAACCTGCTGCGAAATAAACCGTATACTGATATTGAAGTTCAGCATGGTACTGATATGTTTCTTGAGCTGTCCCCTCGAGATGTAGAGCACATTCTGCCGCTGTATGAGGTCGTCCACGGCCATGTCGGCCACCTTCTTGAGGTCCACGTCGATGGACACCTTCTCACAGAGGAAGGCGGGCGTCTCTGATGGAAGCGCACCGTGGGGTTGGGTACCTGGTTAGTGGTGGCTTGTGTTTGACTGGGTTACAGTTAGTAGAATTTAAATAAAATGGCGGATGAGGAATTATTTTGTGAGTTGAGTATGGGGTGACTTCTAAAGAACATTATTTTGTTTTGTTTTATATAATGTTTTTGCATGCTGTGTCTATCGCCTAATATTGTGCACTTGGCTGGTATGCTTGCTTGTCCTAATTGGTTCAATAGTGTAACAATTATAGATGGGCCATTATTTTTTTTTCTTTAAGGTCAGCCATACATGTATCGCTATAAGCAGTAGAACTGCTTCAAGTTGCAACTGCAAACCAAACTACAGTCTTCTAAGTTGTAGACCATGTTTTACGATAACTGGCAAATTGCTCAAGTAGTCTATTGAAGATACTAAGGTAAGCTAAATGAGGTATTCTGATTTAACTTGTTTCTAACCTGTACTGCTCCCTGCTGTCTCTGCTAGGCAAATGCCTTCCCAAATTCGCACTGTGTTACTTTCATACAAGCCTAATATATTAATATCCTTGTAACCTTCTTCTCTTCTTAATTTAAGGTTTTAAAAGTCTGCTTAACTTATGAGCCACTGGCTAAAGAGTCTAGCTACTCACCCTTGCCCTTCCCAGCATGTCTCCGGTCCCTGGTGGCCAGGTCGCTGACGACGATGTCGATGCGGAACATGTCCATCCAGGCGATGAGAGACAGCTTGGATCCCAACGAGTCCAGTGCTGGAGGCCCGCCGCTGCCGCTGTTCACACCATCGCCTGAACCGCTTTTGTTTTTGGATTCGCCTAGAAGGTAAACAAAGTTAATAAACGAGAATACTTGACGGATGAGCTCAAATAAGCGGGTTTTGGTATTGGTTTTGTTAAATGAAAATATAACACAAACCAGAGAAGTAATATACTTTGTTCTCGGCTTCTTAGCCGAGAACAAAGTACTTATTTTGATCATTTGTCTACTGTTCAACGACTGAGCAGAGGTCTCTCTTCTTCTCTCCTACTTTTTCTAATCTGGACATATGTACCCCGCAATCATGATAACCTCACTATGTTCATTACAACATTTTCGACGTCATAGACCTCAACTTTGTCCGAATAAGTGATTCACAAAGTCGTTAGTAGAAGACATAAAAAATAAAGATTAAAAAAATCTAATTTCAACGACATGAAAGACAAAAGCTGAAAAACAATGTTATTAAGAAACCCGATATTAAAATTAAAATACTATTCCCAAACACTACGTACCCTGGGTGACCTGATGCGGCGAGACCCCGAGCGCAGCGAGGAAGGGCTGGAACACGAGGTGCGCGTCCAGCAGCATGAGCGAGCCCTGCAGCGGGTACAGCGAGCACGCCGGCATGGCCGCCGCCACCGCGCGGGGGTTCATCTTCGAAGGAGGGATTATTGGCTTCTTGCTCTTTGGCTCCTGAGTTAGTGGAATTACGTGGCCGTGGTTTATAGTTCACTTTGTATGTGGGTCAATAGGTTAGTGTTCAACCCAGGGATGAGTGCATGCGTGTAGTGGTGGCTTGCTCATGCAGTGTCGGAAGCGCCGGTTGTGGGATGATACATTTAGAACAACCTAGCTGCTTAGGAGTTTTTCTTTTTTTGGTCGGGTAACACTTCTCTTCTGTTTCTTTTAAGAGAGGCTAGCTACTTATTTTTTTTTTTTAAGTTGTACCATGATCACTTTATTTATTCTTACCATGTTCACTAACATAGGCTTGGGTATTTACATCGACCACACAGCCTATAGACACCTAATACACGATAAAACGCACGAAAACTATTCTGCCAACTTGCTGAGGTATGACGTCAGCGAGGGGGACGGGGTACTGCGTCCTGATTGGTCAATTCAAGGTCAGTGCATGTCACTAGGGATGGGACGGTTTTAAATCAAACAAGAAAGTATCGACATTTTTAAATTGTATTTAATAAAATATGTTTTTACATACTTGCATTCAATTACCTTCTTTTATTGTAATTACGATTATTAAAATATAAAAATGAATAAAAACAATGTTTTAAAATTTCCGTAATTATTATAAACTATGTTCGAAGTCTTTGGTGAGGCCTATCAAATTGGATGCAGCGCGATGTTATAGAGTTAGCCCAAAAACATGCAGCCAAACGGATCTCTTCGCTGCTACCGACAATACGGTGGAGATGACGGGGTTTTGGGCCAATAAAATATAAATACCGTCGCGGCAGCGACACGAAAAAGAAAAAGAAGAAAGGTTCCGAAACTATATTTTTTGTCTAGGAGACAGAAAAAAAAGTTCAATAATTAAACTCACCAAAAGCGGCAAATACTTAGTTGGTACTGCTCAACTTAGTAGACATCGACGGTTTTTCATAAGAATAAAACAATCTTTCGCTAAAATGACGTGAACATATTACACTTTAAGTAGATGGGATCCAGTTCTCTCGCTTGGTTACAATTATCCATTTATTTTTTAAATCAAGATCGTGTGGGTATCTAAAATTTATAAATTAAAGTTTCACAATTTATCAGATGTACATCTGTTGTAATTTCTAATTATTGAAAAAATATTTTTTGTATAAATTAATAGTTATAGGTTTTTGTTTTGCTTTATCGACAACAGAGGTGGTTGTACGATTTGGAACATCACTAATATGTGTACTTAAAATCGACGAAAAGAGATGGCGAAAAAAATACTTGAAAAAGAAAGGGACGGAATCATAAAGACGCCAAGTATGACCAGTATAAGATGAACCCCGATAAATATTGTCAGAAATTTAATCTAATTTAGATTATGGAACTATTACGTTACCGATGAAATGTGATACCGTCTTTCAGGAAATTTTAAGTCCGGCTTTTATTATCACACAAACGTATTGTATACGGGAACATATTATGTCTATTTTCTCGATTTTTTAAAGGAGTAATACGGAAGTGTTTACGGCTCACAGGAGTGGTCGAAACTAATACGAGCTTGGTGAGTGACGACGGCTATAAGACATTTTTGCCTAATGTGTTGACAGACATCGGTCGCCTGTTATTAGGAGTCTATAGGCTGTGTGGTCGATGGGTATTTATAATGTTACTATAACACTGATGATTTATAGATATTAGACAATGAAGAAGTGACTTTCTTAACTTCCGTTTTTTTAGTATAGTTTAGAAAAGCTATGGGCGTTATCTCTGTCTATAAATAGGAAGTCTTTTAAAACACACTCTACACTACAGCAGTTATAAAAATTGCAAACTCAATGACTATCATGAAGTTTGCTTTGTTATTTCACAACATGTACCTACCGTTGTAATTTCAACTTTATTTCATTGCTCATTAATGTCACAACGCTAACAGTCTGCTGAGACGTAATTGTTAAGTTTCTACTCTTCAAATTTGAAATCTAATATAAAGGACTTTAGGGTTCAGTTTTGCAAGTTTTTTTTTATGTTTTCTAAATGAACATGCACTATCTCTATCATTAAACACCAACACACATATAGCGAACTTACTCTTGGCTCAAGCTTAGCCGAGTTACGCTTCATCCGAAAATAAACCTTACAACTATAAAATTAAGTTGCATAATCCTACAAACGCCTGTGACAATTATCATACGAATAAGAACATTAATCGTGGGCAAGTAGTTGATAGTTGTGATGGCCCGGAGGTTAGCTCCTCGCTTCATATGCATGAACCCAGGTAAGAAAAATGTGTCTTTTTTCAAAAGTGAATTTGACAACAACAATAAATTACATATTAATTAGTCCGTCATCTAGAGTTTTGAATAATAATGGACACGTATTTTTTCTTTCATCAAACCAATGCATATTTGCAAAGATATAACGCATCAAAATTCGAGAGTGGGGGCTCGAGACGTCAGAAGCAAGTAAAAATTATTCTTGACGTTTTACCAATTTTAGAAGTCTCGTGTCTTCGTCAATTTTGGTTTATGTAACAAAAGAAAAAATCTGTGTCAATCTAACTGACGGACTATTTTTTTTTTCAGGCAAATACCCGATTCAGAGGAAGGTCGGAAAACATCGTAAGGGAATCTGGATTAAGTCCAAAGTCATGTCACAGGCCTGTAGAGATCCTAGAGGCGGCTTAAGTAACTTTGAAACCAGAGGGTGGCCACATCCTCACAAGAAAATAAGAAAAAGAAGTGGGTAAATAAGGTTCATTTTCGGATGAAGCACGACTGAGCTAAGACTAAGTTCGTTTTATTTTGAGCACTCGACTCACCACTTTGATGGGCTCCTGTTTGGCCATCCACTGGTACAGGTCTTCTCTCGCGCGATCGTTCTTGATGTTCTCTTCACTGCCGTGAGGAGAGTACAGTGATGGGTTGGAACCCACTGTGGGCAGGTCTTCTTTCAGGGTACCATAATCAACTGGAGTTAAAGAGGAAAGTTAACTTGGGAGTACCATTGAAGTTTTTATAAGATCTAGAAATGTCACTACTTAAAGACATAATGGGAACTGTATGTCGGTCTCATTTATAATTAAGAAGAGTAAAAAATATTCAGAGTAGGTGTCCAATATTGGCGCTAAATATTTGTTATGTTAACAATGTCCTTTTTTCCCCATTTTAGCGCTTCGTTCCTTACATCCAAAAAACATCTTGTTTATTTTCCTATGCTAGGTAGGTTACATTATGCTTCCAGAAAAAAGACCGAATCGTAAATATCGTCCCAATCATTGTAAAATTAATGTATTAT
This sequence comes from Agrotis puta, assembly GCA_943136025.2. Lineage (NCBI taxonomy): Eukaryota > Metazoa > Arthropoda > Insecta > Lepidoptera > Noctuidae > Agrotis > Agrotis puta. Next base: position 1,450,084 of record OW964170.2, read on the forward strand.
CAATTACTCAACTAGCGTGTTAATACTTCTTGAATAAATGATGACCAATGAATCGATGTATATTACCTACAGTAGAATTCATATATAACGACTTCGTTTATAACGACTAACCGATTTTAGCGACGATAATGTTTACTCAAGTTAGGTTTCATAATTAGGTACTGAGAAAATATAACCGTTTAGTGCGACTCCGGTTTAAGCGACCAACTGCTTATAGCGACCAGTATTTATGACAATACGTCCGGTTAAAACGACCCGCAATGTTTTGTTTACACAAGCTACGCACCGTGATGATGACGAACCAGAGGAGATTCATCCAACCTTGAGTGTCTGAAGTTCTGAAGGCTGTGGAGTGTTTAGACTAACTTCGATGATGATCGTATGAAAACAATGATGTCACTTATTCACAATGCTGTACGAAGTTCTTACTACCGAACATAAGTTTGTCAAAAATAAACCCAATCACAGACTTTCTACGTTAGTAACACAGTTTTTTCGTGTGTTGCGTGTGTATTTTATCTCTTTGTATTACAGTACATTATGTACCTATTTGTAATATGGAATGTTTAAGAACCATTAAAATAAAGCACATGTGATTCCTACAGTTTTTTTTTACCTAAATAGGAAAATCAAACTTTCGCATTTATAATACATATGTATTCGTAAGTTAAGTACATATGTACTTAAGAAATAATCCTGCCCTTTTGTACGTCATCCGGTTAGTACGACATGGTATCGCCGGTCCCTTGAAGGTCGTTATATCCGGATTCTACTGTATATCTGTTCTTCTGCGTTACTTACTTGATTTCTTCAACGATATACATTGACGGTCTCGTAGCACATCCTATTCAAAACTTCATACAGAACTAGCAATGTATCTACTCACTAGCGATGGCGTCATCGTGGAAGGCCGGCTTCCTGGTGGAGAATGGCAGCGAGGGGAACACGAGGCTCGCGCGACTGCTCTGTGCGCCGCGCACTGTGGTCAACACCGTATTAGCACAACACTAGTGTAGGGGCGTTAGGTTTTAAAGGAGTTTGAAAAATGTGCTACAATGCATGAGAGTTGAAGGTGTGGGAACGTTCAAGTATCACGTAACGCCGTTTTTTCTCCCCTATGTAACACACCTTTAAGCCTTTGTCAAACAGACTGGCGTGTCGAATGCGAAGCGAGGCGTTTTTATTTGTAATGTATGGAAATGTTTGAATCCAGTCACATAAAAAAGCGAAAGCGATCCGATAGCGTGACAGAACTATCGGACTGACGTCTCGTTTCGGAAACGCTACGCTTTCGCCTGTCTGTTTGACAAAGGCATTACTGTTTAAATTTTACCTAAAAGTTTCACAGTTATATTGCGCGAAGTACAGGAAACATGTTCCCTTCCGGCCAAAACGCGTTACGTTATACTTATGGTGCCCATCGATGGTTTGTAAAAGATTCGTGCGTCAGAGTGCCATCATATCAAAAATTGTGTTCGAACATTTCAATTGACAATTTTTTTTTTTAATACGTTTTCAATGTAAAAAATTGTAGTCAAAGATTTTTTGATGTCGTTTACGTCAAACCAGGGTTTTTTGAATTCCTGCATTTAACCTTCCAAGGTTAGTACTTATTCATTTGAGATAATTAATTTCATTAAAAAAAGGACTAAGCAAAATATTCAAGTTGCAATAATTTGCTGTATCAAAATTATGATGGCCCCCTTACAGGGGCTAGAAATAAGTATGCAGAAGTAATTTTTGAACACTGAGAGTTTCTGTGTTGCTAACATCGACATGCAATTCTGTTGTCGTTGGCATTGATATTTAGTACTAAAGAATAATTATAAATCGTATTATGTTTATAAGAAGTATATAAGGGAATATAGTTGCAATCAATGAAAGGTGTACAAGAAAAAGTGCATCAAATAGCAGTAGCAAAGGTACATAAACAGTTAATTCAGCATTTAAACAAGAGCCTTGTACATTTATTTATATGTTTTACACATACCCAAGTATAATAAAATATTATGAAAATAATGTGAATATAATTTAAGCTCATACCATCAGCGCTTTATATATTGATTATAATTAAAAAAAAAAGAATATTTTAGCGGATAATATAGGTAACTTAAGCGAGGTGTTTTTTTTTAACGTGGTAAAATCATCAAATGACCCAGGGCAGAGCGGGAGGGACTGTCAGACTCGTACTGACTAAAATCCACGATAATTCGTGAGACCCGCGACCAAGCGAGGGGTATTTTTTTTTTAATAAATAACTCAGTAAAGCAGGAGTTAATATGGAGTTGGATAAACACCATAACATTAAAGAAAGCTATACACAAAAGCAGTAACAAAGAAACACTACCAAACATTTGTTACGAACAAAATGATTCTGAGAGTTAACATTTTGTCACAAATGTATATAAGGATGAATTCTAATATTAAAAGTTTGGTATATTTTGGTATACATCTCTACAGTAGAAATTTGGACAAGGTGGTGAAATAAGAAGGTTTTATTATATTGATAGATATGTAACCGGCCAAACCCGGTGGCAGACGATTTTTTTTTCTACTCCATAGTGTTCAGATTAGACCTCATCACAGAAACATCGAAATTTTTTCAAATTGGTTTCAGTGATCTTGATTTATTTGAATTTGGAATGTATTTCACCTTTTCCCAACTATACAACATTATTTTTAGTATATGCGAAACCTGAATATAGTTTGTTAAAATTTTGTACATAGATTCTTTACACAAAAGTACTAGACAGGTGTCTTTTGAGTAAAGAAAAATCTTTACGAAAACGTGACACAGGCGTTTTTTCGTATAATTAAAAAACTTTATGTTAGGGTCGGCTGCCAATCGAACCGAATGCAGCTGAATATCAGTATCTGACTTTCAAAACCCAGAAACTGTGTAATACGCTACCCCTGGGTAAGTATTTGCATTAAGTAAACATGACTTAATAAACAGATTAGGTCCAGTGCAGTTGGCCTGAAATCGAGTTTGGCCGGTAAGATTAAATTATAAAATCAAGTTAGATTTTGAAATCAGGGAGAAAAACTAAGGTAGTAGGGGAACAGTTTATAAGACGGGGACGCGGGGTATAATGGGGACACGCACACTTACGGCAAACTTAACACTAACGTAGTGTGAGCGCCAACAGGACGCCATTTGCAAGCAGCCATTACCAAATGGCGTCCTGTTGACGCTTGCGCTACGCTAGTGTTGTGTTAAGTGTGTGTCCCCATTACACCCCGCGTCCCCGTCTTACACTTTTCCCTTATAAGGTCGATGAAATGGTCACAGTATGTATATGAACACTTCATGCTGAACAACGGCAAGACAAAACAATAACATAACAAAAAAACGCATAACATGGGAAATCGTTTGTACATTTAAAAAAATGTAAATATATTTAATATGCAGTATTTACAGTAAAAAAGATATTTAAGCAGTCTGGTAATGTAGATTGCTTAAAAACTCTTTGAAAATAAAATTAATCAAGAATTAGATACTCTCTGTAAAAGTAATCACTTTTTGAGTTAACTAACAAACGACTTCTATCCTTAGGACTTGTGAACCTTACGTGAAAACTAGCTTACATACTGTTATTTTGTTAAAAAAATATATTTGAATTTGAAGTTCTGGTAATGGAATTTGAGTATTTTAGTAACAATTTTAGTAACAATACTAAAAAATATATAATGTATTCGATTCTGAAAATGTCTGTGTCATTAGCTAAAACACTTGGTAGCAGTAAAAGTAAGGGTACCAGAGCGAGCGAAGCGACCTCGCGACCTGGGGCATCCGACTCGGACTGGTTAGGTTTACGTTAAACCTTGCACGCAAAAATAGGAGCCCCGCCAGCAGGGCTCCGTCGAACTACCTTGGTAGGTGGCATGGAGGAGGTGTAGTTTGAGGCATATCAACATCCGGGTAGAATTAAGAGAAAGGGTCTAGCAGGATAAGGTAGGGTCAGCGGCCCCAAAGAGATATTTCCAAAATAAATCATGGTATTACATCAGTGAGATGTATTATTACTATTGACGCGAATTCAGCCTTCCATCTCACTGCGATACGGAGATAATTGACTAAATAGACACTTTAGCAGGTATTTTTCAAAATTATTTTTTTCAGAAACTATTGCAGCTACACTAATAAAACCAAAGCGGTTTGTTAGAGGAGGAATTGCTGTACACTATATATTTTTTGCATATTTTTATTGTCGTAATTACTATTAAAAATAAATAAAAATATTTTTATTTATTTTTTTATTTACAGTTCACAAAGAGGTACAATCACAGAAAAAATATATAATATAGCTCACAACGTCTAGTATTACCACCATAAAGTGCATCAATATCAAATGGGTGCAACACTTCCAAAAAAAATAAAAACTTTTCATGACCATCTTGGCTCGTGAGGAAAGTTCATCTGTCTTTTGAATAAATGTCCTTGTAAATATATACACCACCATAATATATTTACTATTGAGAAAAAAAATTAGTTAGTGGTCAAAAATGAAAATATAAAATTAATTTTACTAATTTTTTTATTCACAGTTCACAAAGAGGTACAATCACAGAAAAAATATATAATATAGCTCACGACGTCTCGTATTACCACCATTAAGTGCATCAATATCAAATGGGTGCAACACTTCCAAAAAAAATAAAAACAGTTCATGACCATCTTGGCTCGTGAGGAATGTTCATCTGTCTTTTGAATAAATGTCCTTGTAAATATATACACCACCATAATATATTTACTATTGAGAAAAATATTAGTAAGTGCTCAAAAATGAAAATAAAATATTAATTTTACTCATAGGGAGCCTTAAAATTATTTATTGAACTTTAACGTCTTTGTAAAGAACAAGACGTAACACGTCGTATTTCTGTTGATTACGTACGTATATGTATTGTGTAGTGTTTTGTTTATTTACCATTCCCATATTCCTACTACTAACTATAGACCCTTGATTTCAATCACCGTAAACACCGAATCACTGTATATAACTGCCTCATTTTCAGTTTTGATAACTCTCCTATACTTATTATCTTTGCGCAAAAACATGCCACAATTTTGACATTTACCAGACACGTTTCAGGTTCAATTAATCACTTGGACACAATAAAATAGTTTATCTAAGAAAAGATTAAAATATTCCAAAAAATCTGCACACGTTGATTGAAATCAAGCGTCTATAGGTAGTAGTAGGAATATGGGAATGGTAGATAAATATAACACTACACAATCATATACGTACGTAATGAACAGAAATACGACGTGTTACGTCTTGTTCTTTACAAAGACGTTAAAGTTCAATAAATAATTTTAAGGCTCCCTATGAGTAAAATTAATATTTTATTTTCATTTTTGAGCACTTACTAATATTTTTCTGAATAGTAAATATATTATGGTGGTGTATATATTTACAAGGACATTTATTCAAAAGACAGATGAACATTCCTCACGAGCCAAGATGGTCATGAACTGTTTTAATTTTTTTTGGAAGTGTTGCACCCATTTGATATTGATGCACTTAATGGTGGTAATACTAGACGTCGTGAGCTATATTATATACTAGCTTCCGCCCGCGACTCCGTCCGCGCGGATGTCGGTCTTCGCGTGGATGGTTTATTTCCCGATTTTGAGTAACTCTGACAATGACATCTTATAAATATTACGGCGCTGAATCCACTGCGGGTAATGCAACGTGTGTTCGCGGTTCTACAGAACGTCTATGAATAAAACTGAAAAATAAGATTTTTTTTCTACGTATTTTTTCAGCATAAAAAGTATCCTATGTTATGCCCAGGATAATAAGGAATAATTATACCAAGTTTCATCGAAATCGAACCATTAGTTTTCACGTGATGCCTGCACAAACAGACAGACAGGCAGACAGACAGACAAAAAAATTTTTAATCACATATTTGGGTTTGGTATTGATCCAGCAACACCCCCCGCTATTTATTTTTTCAATATTTTCAATGTACAGAATTGACCCTTCTACAGATTTATTATATGTATAGATTTTTTCTGTGATTGTACCTCTTTGTGAACTGTGAATAAAAAAATTAGTAAATTAATTTTATATTTTCATTTTTGACCAGTAACTAATTTTTTTTCTCAATAGTAAATATATTATGGTGGTGTATATATTTACAAGGACATTTATTCAAAAGACAGATGAACTTTCCTCACGAGCCAAGATGGTCATGAAAAGTTTTTATTTTTTTTGGAAGTGTTGCACCCATTTGACATTGATGCACTTTATGGTGGTAATACTAGACGTTGTGAGCTATATTATATATTTTTTCTGTGATTGTACCTCTTTGTGAACTGTAAATAAAAAAATAAATAAAAATATTTTTATTTATTTTTAATAGTAATTACGACAATAAAAATATGCAAAAAATATATAGTGTACAGCAATTCCTCCTCTAACAAACCGCTTTGGTTTTATTAGTGTAGCTGCAATAGTTTCTGAAAAAAATAATTTTGAAAAATACCTGCTAAAGTGTCTATTTAGTCAATTATCTCCGTATCGCAGTGAGATGGAAGGCTGAATTCGCGTCAATAGTAATAATACATCTCACTGATGTAATACCATGATTTATTTTGGAAATATCTCTTTGGGGCCGCTGACCCTACCTTATCCTGCTAGACCCTTTAACTAAAGCAGATTTAGGAGAAAACCTCTACAAGATTCAAGCAGTACAAGGTATTATGGCACAAAAGAAGAGAGGCCTATACTAAGCAGTGAATGAAACGAGACCAATAATGATGATGAACAAATTCAGTTCTCGACCGAATTTTAACTTTATCTCTATAGACATAAGGTTCACAAGTCCCAATGAGCACAACACAAAGTGTGTACGAACCGGAGGGCGGCGTGGATGGGAACGAGTGCGGGCGCGGATTAGCCTCCACGCCTGACGCTTCAACCACAAACAACGTGTTATTAATGTCGCTATCGATGCCAAAGTATATTGTACTTTATGAGGATCGTTTTACGGATTATATTGCAGCTAATTTATATCAGAGAACACAAGAATGCATTTGAATTTTAGTCAGACGGTGTCTTCTGCTGCACCCAGGACTGGGAACACTCTGTTTATATAATAAATAAAGATATTATATTATTATATATAATTACTCTTTTGAAAACTTTACCAACTCTAAAATAAAATACGGCTAGGTAAAGGTATTACATCATAATTCGATTTATAAATCTCAGAAAATATAGGGCGTTGTTGACTTTGAATCGGCTAAAATTAAATTGTTTTACTAGGCAATGAACAAGCTTATGATTCAATTTTAAATTATCTTCTGTACAAAGCAAGCAAGACAATTCCAATTAAAGATAATTACTGATGCAATATAATACGTAAAAGAATTTTCCCCTATGTAAATAAATTAAAAGCCAATTGCGAAATACTGTGAATTTTGCAGTAAATATCGATTTTCTTATTTATATGATTGGCTTTATTGTGAAAATTTTAAAAAAATATACAGGCTGTTTCAAAAACCCTGTTGTTCCTTTTAGGGACGTATACATATACCTATAAGCACAACATTTATGAAATTAGAATTTAAAAAAAATCAATATTTACTAGTCCGTTTCTCAAAATCAAATAACTATTAAAATCGACATATTCAAAAAAATGTTTACAGTATCTGACTTTACAAGTACATCTTTAATACTACATGTCCAACGAACTCAGCGGCTGTCTTTGACTTTGACAAAAAATGCCGACAATGGTACCGCGGGCGGCGCACGTGCCTAACTAACCCTTTCCCCCCGCCCTCCGCCCCGCGAACCACTTCCTAGTTCCTTCTTCCTTAGTCTCCCGCGCAACTTCCTATCGAACGGATGTGATCGTTGACCCGCGTAGTGAGTGACTTGTGTTTTGTTTACGTAAACATGTCTTTTTCTAACGCAGAATTTGTTGATGTGTCTAGGGAAATGTGATTGCAATTATGCAGCAGCACGCAGACTCTACCAAGAACGTTTTGCGAGTTTACCATTACCGTCGGCGATGGCATTCTAACGTTTGCACATGCGTCAGTACAATACCGACAGTGTCCAAAGACGAGGCCAACATCGAGCTGACGCAGGCAGACCAGGACTCGATATTGAAGAGCAAGTCTTGGACTTGTTTGAGCACGATCCAACGCGAAGTACGCGATCAGTGGCACGTGAACTCGCAGTGAACCATATGCGCGTGTGGAGAGTCCACAAAGAAGATGGCCAGCACACATTCCACTATCTTCGCGTCCAATCATTACTTCCCTCCGATTATGAGCCAAGATTACAATACAGTAGATGGGTACTAGACAAGTTTGCAGAAGATAATGATTTTCTGAACTCTGTACTGTTCACCGACGAGTGCTCATTTGTTCGAACAGGTGTGTTCAATTCACACAATGAACATGTATGCTCGATCACAAACCCGCATGCTATTAAACCCAGTCATTTTCAACATCGGTGGCGGATTAATATTTGGGCTGGAATTATTGGTGACAAAATTATTGGACTTTGTTTTTAGACCAATCAATGAGCGGTGCCAACTATCTTCGTTTCCTTCAAGAACAGCTGAGTGATGAACTGGACGAATTAGGGCTCCATATCGTGCGACGTATGTGGTTTCAACATGACGGCCCGCCGCCGCCACACTTCTCCCGCGCTGTGACAAGCTGCTTGGATACATATTTGACGACATTTTTAGTGAAGTGTTAAATGTAATTTAAAAAAATAATCAATTGTGCATAAAAATACCTCTTACTAAACCAACATTTTAAAAGACTCGTTCGTAAAAGTGATAACAAACAACAACTTGTGTAGAAAAATAGTTGGATATTTGCGCCGGCGCGGGCGGGCGGCGCGCGGCGGCGGCGTCTTGGCGGCATCGATCAAAGAGTGGCGGTAGCGTTTTATTTCTTTGTGGTTTCGCGACGTCGCTTCATGCAGTATTGCAGCAGAGGTAACAAACCATTTTAATATTACAAACATTAATAATTAAATATTTATTTTAATTAATTTTATTAATAGTTTTTCATAAATGACTCACTTTATTACGTATGTATACCTATTCTTAAAACGTAGGTAGAAGGAACAACAGGGTTTTTGGTACATAGTGTATAATAACTCTAATAAAACGCAATCATATTATGTCAAGTTACACCAAATTCAAAGAACCGATTGATTGATTGCAATCATTATTACTTCAGGATGTAAAACGACAAGTTGAATCATGACCCACTATAAGCTTATTTTCTTACAGACATTCAAATACAATTAAGTCCACATTAGCGTAAACATACATTTCCATGATAACGACCTTGATCTTTGTTATTTTGACGGATGCAACCGATTTATTGTCTAAATGGGTCATGATTCAACTTTGCCGACTGTACAAACGACAGTTCTTTGAAATTAGACGTTATCATCTTCAACATCAAGTACTTTTTACTCTGTATATTTTTTTTCAAGTTTTCAAATGAAAGATCAAAGTGTACTCACCAGGAAGATTGACTTTATCAACATCCATGTTCAGCAGGAGACAGTTCTCATCCAATGCTTCTGTCTCCAAAGGATACTCTTGCCATCCTTCCACGGAATCCTAAATAGGTGTTTTATATTATAAAATTCACATTTAAGCAAATGTATAAAGATTGCTATACATATTCATAAATAGACACAACCGGGCGGTTAAACCGAATACGTTCGCGAATCACAAAATCCGCTCGGCTGTTGTGCTGCCGCAAATGATCACTTGGTAAGGCAATTTATAAAAATACTGCCAAATCAAATTATGAATCGACCCAGATGAACATAATCAACAAAATCGGCTTATTGAATTCGAACAACACTTGTTCTGCTCAAATAAGTTATAACTTCTCTAACTTTTACCGACCCAACAATGTTGCAATGTGCACACGCCGATTGAAGTCGAACAAGTGCCATATTTTTTTTCCGACAAATACTGCCAAACCGACAATGTTATAAATGTAGCAGCTGAATGCTCTAAAACTTGTAATCTACACTTTTGCCATTACAGTATCTATTTATCTGAACTGGGGAACAGAGAACCAATGGAAACGCCATTTTTTTGTTTTATCAGTTTCACATACGCACTCCGGTACTTGTTACATTCTCTCTGTCTTACCTCCAATAGATCAGGTAATGCGAAGGTGACGTTGAGTGGCTTCATCACTTTGCTCTTGTAGTTGTGTTCCAGCAGTAGTGGCGTGTAGAGAATGTTCTTCCATTGACGACTCAGGACTATCACACCCTGGAAAAAAATATTAAGGTAAGGTTTATGTGGACGCAGAAGGAGGCGACCTTCTGCGAAGCAGTCATGCTCGCGAAGGAGGAGGCGGGCCGCGTGAGGGAGAGGACAGCATCCTCCCTCCACCCCAGCCGCAGTGGTAGACGCCCACGTCGACAGACGTCGGCTAACGATCACCGGCCACCGTAGGCGCGGGCATGTGGGCGGCGAGTAATGGGCGACTCGCTGTCCGACCATGGACGATGCCCGGGTCGACGACGCGTTATGTTCCACGCGCGCCTCAAGGAGTGTCAGCATAGTGACGGGGCCCCCTGTAGAGGGCCAAAGCCTGCCGGGGTCGCGGGACTCACGAATGACTGTGACCCCGGTACGTAAAGGGCTATTGAAGGATACCGTGGATTTTAGTCAGTACGAGTCTGATAGCCCCTCCCGCTCTGCCCTGAGTGGGTGGACTCATGTGATGATTTTACCACGTTAAAAAAAAGGTAAGGTTTATGTGAATTACGAATACGCATTTTATGACAATATGATAGCATTTCGCGCATTGTGTTCATGGTATAAAAGGTTCATCATGGACTCTGTTCCATATCATACCAGACTTCGATCATAATTCTGAATTGCCAGGTTTCATAGACAAAATCCCATATACTGTATTACTTAAATAACAAACTATATTGCTATTAGGACTGACCCATAGAGACTGATTCTAAATTCAATTTCAACTTTCGCTGTGACAGTTCAGGTGCCATATTATGACGTCTTCAAACCAGGCTTGTTCCAATGAGCGAACGAGGTGGCGCTAGACGACTTGTATAGCTCTGTCTCTTTCACTCACTGGAACAAGCCTGGTTTTAAGACGACATATTACGGCCGCAGGAGTAACAAGTATCATGGTAGAAAAGCGACAAGAAGATTGCTGTTCCCTTTTGGGACAGCGAATAAAGGCCAGCTGTTAGATCAAAGGTTTAAGTAATCTATTTGGTAAAACCATACATTTTATAAATGTGAAAATGTGTAGGATTTTAACTAATATTTAGGTTAACTACTAACCAAAAAACTGGCCCTAAATGCACAATTTATAATGATAATGTGATTTCAGTTACCTGTCTCAGTGTAGACAAGGACGGCAGATGCCTTTCAGCCAGATCAGCTTGCACGGCTGCAGCGTCCGCTTGCAGCGCATACCGCAGTAACACTGCACATAGTTGCAGCGACGGCTCCTCACGTAACTGCTTGGCCATCGGTGTGTGTCGGCCGTAGCGACTCTGTGGAACGAGGATATTTAATGATACGTCACATATTTTATGTTGACGGCACAGTTGGCGCAGCTGAGCGTTTGACTCGTGTTCGATTCCCGCATGGGAGAAATGAGTTTGATCTGCAATTAGTTGTTCCGAGTTTGGGTGTTTATGTATGTGAATGTCACCGTAAGATGTTAGAAATGGGGTGAAGTATTCGACGCTTGTAGGTAAAAACAACAATGGCTCGGTTGGTAAGAGCATCGGACGTACTGAATCCCAAAAGTCGCAGGTTTAAATCCCACTCGCGATTCGAATTTTTCTTTTCACAGAAAACCTTTGTATGCGAGTTTAAAATGTTTGTTAACGTATCCACAATAAAAGAGAACAAATAGAGCATACCTACTATAACATCACGCCTGTAATCTCTGAAGGGTTAAGTAGACGTGACATAAAATACAACCACTTTTAAATATGTCAGTCTTCTATAATAGTGCGAACCTAGGATGCCTTCATAAAGAAGCAGGTTTTTGACACAGACAGGTATCTATAAAAAACTCCCATTACTACCAAGTTTCAACCTAAGTCTATTATGTGCCAGCGTATAAGATCTATTTAGCCTGCACCGACTACTATCGATCCGTACCCACCTGTCTGAACGGACAACCTCGATATTAATGAAGACCACAATAATCGCATTAACTGGTGACAGATCCATATGTGTTGCGAGGTTACCTTGGGCAGAGTATGATGAGGAGCCAGGTCTAACGCAGCCGCCATGAGACTGGCGGCGGTGGCGGTGAGGCGTCTGGCGTAGGCGCGGTACAACGCAACCACTCTGATGCCCAGTCTGTTGCAGGGGTTCATCCAGGCGTTGATGGCTGGAGATGCTGTACTTAGAAGGTTCCAATCTAGTCTGAAATGGTAATAGAGCAAGAAGTTACTGTAGATATAAATTCGGGTTTTACAGCACTGCATCTGATTCGAATTCGTGAATATACAGACATAGTCTAAAAAACTTGGCCTCAATTCGATCTCTGATCCGAATCTGGGCAATTCAAGTTCCAGCTTTAGCATATATTATGTCGGTGGTTTTTATGAAATAAATAAGAAGATTCATCAAAAAATCAAAAAAATACCAAAATGAACATCAAAAACTACTTTACCTCGTATAATCAATCTTCTTCGTAATAGGTGTCCTTGGAGGCGCAGCGAAATTGAACCACACCACTTTCAAATCAATAGCACAAGAGGACGTATTCCCATTATCCTTCAGAGGCACCACGGTAGTAGTGCTGTCGTTATTCGAAGGCTCATCAGGGCCTGGAGTGGAAGGTTCAGGGGGAGGTGGAACGGGAGGGGGTTGGGCGTTCCCGAGATTTGGCGTACTAGGCTTGGAGCTGGAGTCTCTCTTTCGGAACAGATCTTCAATCCCTGAAGTCCTGCTTTTAGTACTCCGTTCCTTATCTGGCTTCGACTCTTCGGCAGACTTGACGGATTCTCTACAGCTTTCATTGTCAGGTCTTAATGGTTTCTTCTCTTCTGTCTGTGTCTGTGGTTTGTGAGACTGTGAATGCTTGGACACTTTTATAGAAATGCCTTCAAGACCACATTCGAACATTATGAAGCCGATCGGACTGTCCTTCTGAGCTTCCGCTGGTGTTCCATTTTGACAACACTGTAAAAACATGAAAACATTGTCGTATAAAAATCGATCTTATTGCTTCGAAATAAAAGCTTAAATTTAAATTTCAGTCATTCTAATATCACCACTATGTGCCTCGTACCACGGCGCGTTGTGTTCCACGCGCCTCAAGGAGTGTCAGCATAGTGACGGGGCCTGTAGAGGGCCAAAGCCTGCCGGGGTCGCGGGACTTACCCATTACCGTAACCCCGGTACGTAAAGGGCTAGTGAAGGACACCATGGATTTTAGTCAGTACAAGTCTGACAGTCCCTCCCGCCCTGCCCTGGGTGGGAGGACTCATTTAATAATTTTACCACGAAAAAAAAATGTGCCTCGTACTGATCACTAAAACATAAATACTAAATTAATATTAAAGACTTACACACAAGGTTTAAATTACAGAGAACTTACCATAGACTCACATCCTTTAGCACAAGAGTCGACTCTGATGAACTTGAAAGACACTTTGGAATGTTGGCACGGTATGCCCGTGATTGTCACGTCTTTCAGTTGAGAAGACTCGTTGCGAATGCGACGTAGCTGGCCGTGGACTTTGCCTAAAAACATGAAGACTTAACAGTGTAACAATCGTTTATACTGGCTTTATTCAGTTAGTTTCTTTAATTTAATAAATTAATAAGTTAACATGATGATATACGACTTCTAATGTTTGTAGGTAATACTAGATTAACTGAAATATCTGTTGTCATAAAAAAACGTAACATGTATTTTTTTTTTATAAAAGAAAGTAGGTTTTAACCAAAATGTCCAAACTAGTTCCATATAAAAAATCATACATGTGCACGAAAAAGGTGAGACTACCGTTTGACTTATGTCAACTCTTGGAATAAAGTCTATAAATCCAATGTTTTGGTACTCACCAACATTTAGCGTTATAGTAGTATCCTCGCACTGCTGCTGCGAAGCTTCAATATAAACCGGTTCTCCTCTCTCCGGCCCTCTTCTCTTCCCAGAAGTCTGCGCCGAAATCAAAGCGCGAGGCCCCTTCATAATACCGAACGACTTCTTACTACCCAACGCGCGTAACGTAGGCCGGTAGTACAACTGTACTGACTCCAAATTCTTCCTTGTACTGACGTATTTCGCGATGATATTCTCCACTGATACTCCGAATAAAGACACGCAAGTCAAGTCCTGAATATTGTCTAAGGCTGAGAAAGATATCATGTCTTCGACTACCGAAGATTGTATGAAGATCATGTTGACTTTCGGAATGGTTACTGTAGCTTGTAACGACTCCAAAATGCTCTCCTCGTACACGTTGGAGTGTGGAATCGTTGCTAATTTGCATTTGTCGTCTTTATCTGTGACCAAGTTGGATTGGCTTCGGTCCTGCATCTGTGGAAGCCAGTTCTGAACGTACTGTTTTTGTTTCAAAACATTAGCACTAGATACAGATGATATGCAAAGCAGTCGCAAATGATTTATCACTGTTATCGGATGTATATTCGCCAACACTGGTGTCAAAGACTCGACGAATTTCTGCGTACTCTCCAGGACTAGAGGTGTCAACATAATATCAATTTCTCCTCGGAGTTTCACGAATAAACCGCTTTTGGAGTCACTTGTGGTGGTGACTGTCGATGCGGTACTCTTTTCTGTGGTGTTCTCTTGACTATCCTGCACAGTTTGCTGAACATCCCACCATCCTTGCGGGTAAGGATGGGCTTTGACTTGAGAATTGAAATGCGGTGGCAAATTAGAGTAAGGTCCGTGCTGATTCTGATTATTAGAATCTTTCTTTGATACTAATCTAAGGACATTAATCTTTCCAAGCGGTTCAAAACTTGGTAGATACTTCTGGCCGACGTAAACTAGGGTACCATCATCAGCTCTTTTGAAGAGAGGCAACGTGAATACGTCACTGCCACTTGGTAACGAACAGGATGACCAGTTAGGACATTTGTATTGGGGCAAGTTATGCATGTAACTGGCCATCAAAAGAGGTGAGTCAACTATAGGCTTGTTAGTCTGCATGTGAAGATTCACGAGTGTCATATCTTCTTGTGAAGATATCGCAGAGATAAAGGAGGTAGACGATACAGAACCACTCTCTGAATCAGGCTGGACGCCCGTGCTTATATTGCTTATAGTATCCGGAATGTCTACGGCCTCCGATTTGGGAGCTGAGCTCGACCATTTCTCGTTAGTTATATCGTTGATACCAAAGGAGCTCTTATCTTTGGGGTTACTATGTCGACTGCCAAACGAATGCTTCAAACTTGAGGACCGACTGGGGAACATGTCCTCATCAGCTGAGAAGAACGCTTCGGAATGATTTTCGCTTGTTATAGACATTGTTCTTTGTACTTCTTGGTTCAAAGTCTCTTCTGGCGGCACTTGAGAGTTTAGCGAATAATGCGATTCTGATACCGCGACACTCCTCGCAGGAACTTTCGGCACCACGAAAGATTCAGCGTCTCCTTGAGCTGGCTTCTTCCCTGTCGCATTAGTGTCTTTAATTCCACAACTAAGAGCTAACTTCGAATCAGATACACTGCTCTCCATTTGCGGAACGTTTAGAATACTCTTATTGAGTTTCGAATCGCTATCGATTTTGGAACTTCCCAAAGGCACGGATGAATCTACTAAGCGAGCGTATGGGACATCGCTTTTAGTACTGGATACCAGTAAATTGTTGCTCCCTTTGCTCATGCTTGTGTATGAGAATCGTCTAGTTAGACTTCGACGCTCAGCACTTTGTGGAGACTTGTTCAAGTTTTGAGGTAACGGTGATGGTATTAAGGTAGCCACATTGGTAGGCTGAAGACAGACGTTCAAACTGTTGTATGGTGGCGTATGGAAGACAAGCTGTCCTGAATGTAAAAGACTCTGACCATACCCATATTCTCCCGGCGTCGTCTCTATAACATTAAACATAGCCACATTGATCCCTTCATTCAAATCACTAGGGTTTGGCTTCAAGAAGTTAGGGCCGTTCCTATTAGAACCGAAGAACGCACAACCTCCCGTACAACCGCACTGTGAACTCTTTCCTTCAACGGGCCACAAGAACCAAAGTCTTTTCGTCTTATCATCGTGAAGTTTCAAAAACTTCTGTTGTACTAAGTGAAGGTTTTTCGGCGTTTGGGGCAGTGATGATGCAGCTTCGATTAGTAGAGGTCCTAAGGCGACAGACCCGACACCGACCCAGTTGTCACTTTCAGGTGGTTTGTTCTGACTGTTATTACTACCATTTGAGTGATGGTGAGTATTGGTTTGCATGTTAGTTTGTGTGTAGAGAGCTAATTTTATATTTGGCAGTAAACCGGTGACGCCGGTGCCGAAACCCGAACCGTGTAGATTACAAAAACTGAGTCTGACCGGCGATATCCACGACTGAAGAGTCGTATTAGTATCTGCGATGTACACGTCAATGAGATCGATCGCAACGCGAATCATCTTGTATTTGATTTCATTGGCTGTTGGACACCTGTACTTCAAAGTGAGATCCGTTTCTTGACACATCACATTATTCATTCCGTGATGGCATTGTCTAGCGGGGTTAGGGGGCACTAGTTCGTTCTCACTGTCGCAAATGAGAAGCAAGAAAGTTTCTAAAGACGATATTATTTGGTACAGTTGGGGTAAAGTTAGACGGCCAGTTAGCTGACCCAGTTGAAGCTCCATCATCCACGCGTACTCCACAGTATCCTCTTCAACATTTCGGTTGGTGTCACTGAAGAAACCGTTACCTCGTAGTTGGAATGACGAGAGCATCAAGTGACCTTGATACAAGGCCCCTGAGTTCGTAGTGTTAGACCGCGAAAGGTTGTTCGCCGATACCAATACTGAAGGACTCAACAGAAGTTGGAGTTTGGTCTCTCTGAAGCTTTTGTCCATTTCAAATCCAAATCGCTCTATGAGTATGACTGGGCAAGGCGGTTCACTTTCGCTACAGTTCTTTACCAAGTGCGCCTGTATGTCATGGATGATGATCGATACGGTCACGTCTAGGGGCCTGTAGTGTCGCGGATCAAACGGACCCTTGCCAGAATCTGTGGAGTCATCCATTGATATCTCAGTATGTTGGTTAACACTACCTTTGTCATTGGCTTTTGCATTATCGCTGGACCAGTAAAAAGTTTCAGCGCTAGGTGATTTTTGCATGTCAGTAAATGTTTGGTCTTCACCAAAGATGTTTTCTAATAAATTCATAAAGCTTGTGATGATCGTTCCATAGGCCAGTAGGATGGAAGGTCCCACTTCAAGTTCCAAGCTCACTTTATCTGGTGGTAGTGTTGTTCTATCGAATTTGTTTCCATCCAAGGTCCAGTTAATTTGAGGTTGTTTCCTCATCCTTGGTATTCTCATTGGTGATAACAGAATTTCTTCTTTCTCTGGAGTGGTTATGTCCGCTTGAGGCTCGGGGCCTAGTGGTGGAATGGGGTGGTAGTTGTATCTTACACTCAAGGCTACAATAGGAACCGACCAACAGTCAACCCAACCCTGTGACTTAACGCATTTTCTCCTCCATTTTGAAGCTTTTAGTCTGCACGGGACCAACTTCATATTCTTGTCGAGTGATAACAGAAGTAACTTTGACGTATTTACATCTGGCAAGTATAGACTCATGTCGACAGCTTCGCCTTGAACCCAGATCTTTAGAGGGATGAAATCTGGCAAGAAATCGACAAACGGTAAATCGAATGAAACGTCGAGTAGGTCACCACAGAACGCGACGTGGTTGTTCTCCTGGTTGGTAGAACTGCAGTCTATCCAGTTATATTGGTTGCTCACCGTCACTACTTCACATTCTTTTAGTAGCAAAGATATTTTCCAGGTATATGGTACAAAGTGTAAAATATCGGGGCGGGCCTTTGTCGACCAATCATTTATGAGATCCTGGAAGAAATCTATGTGTGTGTAAACCAGGTGTGTCGTAGCTTTACATCCTGTCAGACTCAACTGCCAGCATTGATGGTGGTTCCAAACGAGAGGATAATGGCATTTAATTGTGTATTCCAATGTTTCACTCTCAGCCAGACTTCTATACTGAAGACTTGTTGTGGCTTCTAAATGTAGTAACTGCCCTGTAATTTTTGTCGTATACCCATCTTGTAGGACAATCCATGGGAGTGTCACTTCAAGGTATGAACCCGCACCAATATTTATATGCACCGCATTAGTTTCTTTGTTTTTCGTAAACAATATATCTATGGTAGCTTCGTTTAGAGTTGATAATCGTATATCAAACGACTGTGTTTGTCTTATATCACCAGGCTTAGGCTGTGGTGTTACTTCTAAGTTTTTATAATTCGGTGGGAAGAAGAATTTGAATAGATGGTCTCTCTGTCTGTCAGCCCAAGGTCCATAGCTGAAATCTGTACCTTTACCACACTTTATGTCTACACCCCAGATTGGAGGTGCTGACTCTACAATATCCCCATTGGCTAGCTGTAGGAGAACAGGTTGTTCCGGCACTAAACCTGGTTCATCCATGTAGAAGTATACTTCGATGTAGTTGGAGCTCATTACGACGAAGCCCTCTCCCATATACCTTGGTGGTTCGTCCACCATTGATGTGTAATTAGGACTGGGGGCAAGCATCACTTTACAATTCTCTGCTTTGGCTTTGACAAAGTGCATTAGGTGGTCTAGGCTAGAGGCGGGGGGCTTTGTACTGTACACTAAATGGGACTCTTCTACGCTTATCGACAACGTTGTTGGGACTAATCTGTTACCGAAGACTACCCTTCCGGAGCAGATATCGATTTTGATTACGGGGATGAGATCTCGCCACGTTCTAGCCATGGCAGCCTCGGACCTAACTGTTTCCTGTGCCCGTCTCCTTTTCTCATTAGCATCGTTCATAGCTTTATCTCTGTCTGTATAATCCTCGTCATTCTGTTGTTTGATAACAGGCTCAAGACCGAATATTTTCTCGAGTTCGTTGTATAAGTCGCACCGATTATAGAAATGTAGCTCGAAGCCATTTAGCATGATTGACAGCCGGGTGTCCGAGTGCGATAAGTCTGCGAAAAATAACAGATGGCTTCATTAGTCGGTTGTTCAATGTTATACATGGAAAAGTAAAACGGCAGGACGATAGTTAGTAAAGCCGTTATTATTTATTTCATAATCAGCCTATAGTGATCCCACTGCTGGAGCACCAGTCTCTGAGGAAAGTGGGCTGTAATACACCACGCGGGCCCAGTGCGGTTTTTTTAGGTCGTGAAATGACGTTTTCCTCTGGAAGACTTCCTTCACCGTTTTGAGAGTGGGTTCGAACCCTCAAAACACAACTTGGAACTTGGGACCACTCTACTGCTTTCATTATTTTTTATTTTATTTAATAAAATTAAAAGTAATCCTACTAGTGTATTAAGATGTATTCCTCAGACTATTCACAGTTTGTCTGTGAGAACAGGACCAAGAGTAGAAGTGAGAGGTACTTAGTGGCACATCACTCGTGCTTATTAATTAAACTCTTATTCGAAATATTTCAACAATAAACATGAACATAATTTTTCTCATTTATCAATACCTACTTAGTATTAACAGAGATCATTTTCCTGTAACACAAGGACGGATGATTACCACAACATTAAAAACAATTTATTTTAGAGCACAGGAGTGAGGAGCTAATGAGTCACATTCAATATTATTATTCTGTTAAGCCCATTAGGTCGCCTTGTTTTGATGTTAATTCAGTGAAACCTTTTAAAGTACCGATTACCGTCAAATTATGGTCAGAATGTTATATAAGGATGTTTCTTGTCGAATGATGTATAATGACCAACAACTAATGATTTGTTGTGATCACAATCACTCACAAAATGAAATAAAATGCATTTCACTTCACGCAAAATTCAAAAGCATTTACCTGCTTTTGTATTAATTTATTTATCACGAAATTAGTGTTATCTCAAAGTTAAAACCTTTATTTTATGCAAATCACTTGTGAAATTTGACAAATGTGTAAATTCATTGTTTGATTATACACTAACAAAAATAAATATACCTTATCAAATTAACATTATTTTCCCTGCATTGCCTCTCAGCTGTTCAAAATAACTTCTGACACAAACAAACATTAACAAGGTAAACTGCTAGTTTTATCTCAATGTAACATACCTTCAGAGACATCCTTAGGCACGTAGGACCTCCACCACCTGAATATCAAGTAGCCGTCCTGTATCCGCAGCGTGTAGTCATAGTTGATGTACACAATGTCTCGGAACATTATCTTCCCGGACAGGGCATTGAGTGTAAAGGAACCTGAAAATGGACGAGAGAATTTAGATGAATCGATTATAACCGATTATACATCGATTGTAACCTTAAATGTAAGGACTCTTTTTCACTGTTACATGTAGCGGCTTTTTAAATACATTCTTTTTGTGTGACTCACGAGATCCATTCATCAATGCCTATAACATTTCACAGGGCAATTAATGTTTTGATAATATTTTTACTGGCTGATAAGCAAAATTGTAATATAATGCATTATATGGTGTACAAATATTGTATTGTCAAAAAAACTGTTTACAGTTTTATCTGTCTGAACGGAAATAGGTACACTGAGGTTGGTAGGAAGCAAATCCCAGTACAATTATGATGCAATATTTGAACCTACTATTTCTAACAATCATAATGCACTTAATATTATTTTTAAGAAAGGATTTATTTTTATAATACAATATTATTTCTGAATAATTCAAAAGACCATCTCAGACACCTGCATGGTTCTCATAAGATTTTTTAGCAATACAAAATGTCTAGACTATAAAAGAGTCTGTGACCTCTGAGTTTGTTTGGCACTGGCACTGGCATCACCTAGTTTTTTTGAAAAATAATGTGTTTTTTGTTGTGTAAAAGAGTTTGATAAAACCAATTTGCAAAATAAATATCATTTATCATTTAATATACATATAACTGAAATCTTGTTCATGTTTCATTGTTATTTTATCATTTACATTTATCATACTTTAATATTTTTGTAATTATTGTACTACAATTTTATAGAGACATCTTATTAAACAGGAAAATGATAGTCTGTGAAGATGTAATGATTTTTATTATTTAGCCATTAATATCTCATGATTGTGCAAAGGCCAATATGTTCCTAAATGGTCTTTTCAGTGATGATTACAAATTATATATTTTTGAATGTTTCAAAAAAAGAAACAATACAACTAAATGATAATATCATAATACAATATTGAATATCAACTGTCTGCATTTGATATGGATAAACAAACTCAGTCAACGGTCTGTAAATGTTCCATGACTAATTTATTATTTAGCGAGTAGTCAGAGTTATGAATAACATTTGCTTTTAGATTTTTGTGCCCATATTTTTAGATTTATTATCGCTAAGCAAATAATTACTAACTATCTAATAATAATGGGTACTCCACTTAGTTTACATAAGCATAAGATAATAATATGCTTTTTTTAGAAAAACAATCAAAATTTTGATTACAATTGTGTTCGCTAGTGTATAAAAATAATTTGACACATTATTGCCTCATGATTTATACTTTCTGTTATCTGGGAGATAATCATATACCCTGATAATATTATAAAAACATTTAAATATTCAATAAGTACACAGCACTTAAGTTTTTCAGATGCAATACAAGTAAAAACTTGCATAAAAAACGACATTGATCAGAAATTCTTAGACATTGCATATTTGGATATTATAATATATGGCATTAATATTGCAGTGATGAAGAATATAATAAAGATTATTTTAATAACAGGAAAAGATGAATATTGTGAAGCTACCTACTAACCTAGTAACCAAATATAGTTTGATCATGAACATGAACTATGAAATATAAATAAATGGGTCACTCACCTATTTTAAAATTGTCATCCTGGAAGTAGAACTTGTTGATGAGCCTGGTCAGGATGTAGCCCAGCACACGGCTGTTGTAATACGTTATGTAAACGATCCATAGTATCGCAGATATTAGAGATACAACCAGGAGGGCAAAGTTTCTGTCTATTGTTATGTCCGACAAGTGTATTGACGACGAGTTCCATCTTTGCGCCACCGGATCATCCCTTGGCGCGGTGAAGTTCTCCCTAAACACAATCATAACACGTAAAACACTCAAACAACCATAAAACCTTCCAAAATAACTTGAAATACGAAAATAAACATCACCCAATTACAAGGCTACGCAAATCGCCATAACTTACATGATGGTGGTTTAATTACTACACTGACACTTTTCACATTTTATACAATTAAACTGCCCTAGAAAATCATACACTATACACATTTCTAATACTATTTTTCTGTCTTTCTTATCAAAATCATAGATCACTGCCCATCCGTGGTTCAGAACTTTGACAGATACTGTTACGTTCCGTTCTACAGAACTCCATTTGAATTTATGCTTAGTTTAATTTTTTTTTCAAACCGATGTTGGTAGGAAAAAATAAATCAATAATAAAAATAAGTAGATGCTTTTTAATGTTTACCCACAAAAATAAAACATGCCCTTCCTAATAGAAATCCTAACTTCTTTCGCTTTATTATTAAAACTAAACAATAGTTGCTAGGTGACAAGCATTTTGTTATTTACAGTTGTTTGATGTGTATTTGATGTTAAAACAATACTACATCACAGTTTTGTGCTGGATTGCGATTTTATTAAAAACAAATTTAATTATTAGCAATATATTTTTAATAGATAAGAAAAATGGGAGACGAACAGTTAACAAAAGTTCAAGGAGAGCCATTCAAACCTAAAGTCAGGTACTTAGCTATTTATTCAATTTTCATCAAATAAAAACTTGAATGTGGAATGGTAACTAAATTCATTTCTGGTTCTGCAATGTCTAGGTTCGCTAAGCTCATATTACCCACATCTTCAAAGTTTAAATTGCAGTTCCTAAGCTCTTAATTTTGACCAACTTAATTTAAATTTTAAGTTTATTGTATTGGTGTTATTCAAACTTGGATCAAGTAGGGGTCTTACCGTCCTGATTAATCAGGCAGCTTCAAGGATGGACGTAAGCACAGGACGTAATTGTTACGGTGGTAACGGAACGTCGGGGCTAACAAAAGTTCATTGTGTAGCGAGGCCCTGCGTGAGTCATTTTAGGACGAATATAAAAAGATTAGGACCGGAAGTAACTTGAATCAATTAAAACATTGATAAACGCCTGTTTATGATAGACGAGACTCGAGTGCAGTAGTGGCGTTAGGGTAGGTTCAATTTTTCAATTGACTTTTGGACAATAAATTAACAAGATTTGAAAACCTCCAATTAAAATGAACTGTAGACTTTAAATCAGATATACATAGATGGGTGAGAGATGTTGTGTGATGGACTCATAAGTTTGAAATCTTTTTTGCCTGATCAGAATGTGACTTTATTTATTTTAATAAATGGTAATTTTGTTACATCCTTTTTCTTTTTTCATATGGGTTTAAATTGCAGTTAGGGGCGGTAAGACCACTCTTTGAGGAGTGGCTGGATAGGCGTCACGGCGTCCTTACCTACCGTATGACGCAGGTCCTTACCGGACACAGAAGTTTCGGGAGGTTCCTGTGTCTGATAAGGAGGGAAGAAACGCCTGGGTGTCACCACTGCGAGGATCGTCCGGAGGACACGGTGGAGCATACGGTGCAGGACTGCCCCGCTTGGGCAGAGCACCGCCGTGTCCTCACGACGGCGATAGGCGGAGACCTCTCGCGCCCGGCATTGGTCGAGGCTATGCTGCGGGGCGAGACGGAGTAGGAAGCGGTCGCCTCCTTCTGCGAAGCAGTCATGCTCGCGAAGGAGGAGACGGGCCGCGTGAGGGAGAGAACAGCGACCTCCCTCCACCCCAGCCGCAGTGGTAGACGCCCACGGCGTCGGACTTCGCAAGACGATCTCCGGCCACCGTAGGCGCGGGCATGCGAGGCGAGTAATGGGCGACTCGCTGTCCGACCATGGACCATGCAAGGGTCGACGGCGCGTTGTGCTCCACGCGCGCCTCAAGGAGTGCCAGCAAAGTGACGGGGCCTGTAGAGGGCCAAAGCCTGCCGGGGTCGCGGGACTTACCCATTACCGTGACCCCGGTACGTAAAGGGCTAGTGAAGGACACCGTGGATTTTAGTCAGTACAAGTCTGACAGTGAAGGGTGTGAGGACTCATTTGATGATTTTACCACGATAAAAAAGGGGGCGCCGTAGAAATCTCGGCCCAGGGCGCTAGTAATGCTAAAACCGGCACTGCTCGAGTGGCAGCTTCTGGTTGTATTGTTACGTTTATTTGAGTAATTACTTAATTAGGTTTATCTGTCGTCGGTTGATCGTTGAATTATTAGCCACATCACGATATGGGGCACATCACGTCGCGATACACCGGCACTTCATGATGTGTCCATTATAAAGTCGGGTGGATAAACAAGAACAACGTATTTTTGTCGTTTTTAAAAAGTCAGTTTAGTAAGTTTCTGAGCCTGTTCATTTTTGTCCGAGATACGAAAGATTCCACACTACATAGTGTTGAGTTTATAATTTAAACACCTATATTTTAATGCTGCTTCTGAGCTCGCTGCTGGAAAACTCAATAACACTTTGCCCGACTTGGAAATCAAACCCACAACCTGTAGCATGTCAGTTAAAAATGTGGTTGTAGGAACTATAATGCTACCTGCCTAGCCTTTTGGGAAAAACAGGCGTGATAACTTGTCTGACTGGAGGATGGATGGATGGGTGGTTCTTAGGCTCGACTCACACCAAAAGAGCGGCGAAGGGCAACGAAGCGGAGCGCAGTTTCAGTGTCATATGAATTTCAACTTTATTTTCATTACTATAATACTCATTCTTACTATCGCACTCATACTCGAAAGAGTCGCGGGAATGCCCGCGGATCCGCGGGCATTCCCGCGACTCGTTCGAGTTTCTCATGCGATAATAAATATTATTTTAATGAAAATAAAGTTGAAATTCATATGACACTGAAACTGCGCTCCGCTTCGTTGCCCTTCGCCGCTCTTTTGGTGTGAGTCGAGCCTTAGTTACTATATCACACAAAAACTACTGAACGGATTTTTGAAAAACGATGTCTCACACTAGGAATTACTCATGTATCGTGGGTACCTTTACAAAAATTGAAACTCACATACACAAACGCCCAAACCCGGAACAACTACCTGTAGATCATACAAATATATTTGCTCTGTGCGAGAATTGAACCCGCGACACGCAACGCAGCCGCTGCGTCCACTATGTCGTCTATTTTAATGAAAGTTACACTGATAGCTTATAATCTGGATAAATACCTGGGACTTTCTGTTCTGTGCGATAAGATGTTCCGGTGGGATAATTAGGGGCGCACACTCGCTAAGTTAAGCTTAAGCTAGACACCGCGAGCATAAGCTACTAGTTACCTATGTCCTATGTGTATTTTTTTCTTCATTCCCAGATGGTGTAACCCCCAATGCCTAGAAATGATGACGTTCGTGGGCAAGGACATATTCGCCGTCGCCAACGACATCTATATAATTTTCTTTAACTACAGGACCAATACTGAAACGGTCTATCATGCCAATGACGAGAATAGAGGAGATGGAGTGGATGCTATAGCTGGTACATAATATTTAAAAAAAACTTAGGATTTATTAGTACCGCGGGACGCTTTACATACTTACTATAGGTACTATAATGTTCAGAATGGGAAGTTTCTTGATATTAAGTCCTGTCCCCCATCGGAATTCATCCAGATTCATTTTATTTCATGTCAGTATTTTGTCTCCCAGCAGCTACAAACAGTTTACTTCTAGGCATACCTGCTTCGCCGATGATCACTTCGCTTACTGCGAGAATACATCAGGAGATAGTGGTCAAACGCAGGGATACCGATAAGTAAATATATGTCATCGTATATTTTTATTTCAGGTCATCGTTCTCAAATGTTTGCCTTTGCCGAGAAGGCGCTAAATCCAAGAATATTTATTGTTATTTATCCATCGTTCATAAGATTGGCCGAAATCAAAGGTAAGTTTGCAAAACCGTTTTAGTACCATTTCGTTCAGAGACAATCTGTGATAGCGACATCGACTTTCTAGCGAAATAACTAAATAGTGAAATGCATAGAGGGTGTTTGACTTTATGCCATAACTTATTTCTTTGTCATGGTATTTAGGAAAATATAAATAGAAGCATGCTTTACCGTGAACCACATCACCGTTTTCTATCAGGCGAGATATTGGCCAACGCGAGCCTTTCGCTAAATAAAATAAAAATCCATTGCACCTGACATCTCCTGTACGCACAAGCAGAGTACGGACATTTCTAGTTTCGTAGCAGGTCACACATAACATTTGACAGAATCAAACCTGAGACACGTAGCGCAGCAGTATTGTTGATCTCTCAGCCTCTGTGCCAACCGTGCCGTCAAATGATAAAACTTTGGTACTTTTTGGCACTGCCGAGGCGTTAAATTGAGAATTTTAGAGCATAGCATATTAGGAGACTGTAGCCATCGCCTGAGTATAAATGTAAGTGGTACTTATAGAGAAGCCACGATTAACAAAACGCATGACGATTGATAGACTACTTATCTTTTGTATACCCCCAGCGGTGACTAACACTTGCACACATGCTATTGCTTGTCCCGAATCTCATTTATCAACAGAGGATGACAGCAACTAATACCTCCATACACTAATATCTAGAAACAAACACAAAAAGATACAAGGGACTCGTGATGATGGAAGGCGACCTGATAGCGGGGTTCACCGGCTTCCCAAATTACCTGGTGAGCGTATGGTGTTGGCGCACCAACCAGCGACTGTACCAGATCGAGACGGGCGTCAAACGACGAAATCAGATGTACATGTAAGTGGCCACCACAATGTTTAATACATGACCCTGCTGGTACCTGTATGTCCTTTCGGATGCACTGCCGGGCAATGGGTTCTTCAGGCTTCTGGCAATCTGCTTTTGAACTACTCTATCTACTATCTGCTAGCACTTTTTTTAGATTAATTGTCATATTATCTGTACATAACGAATTCCGTATACCGTTTATGTTAGTAGAACTGGTCTGCTATGTAGATCATGAAGTTGACCAATATAGGACCGTACTTTTATAACATTCTGAACCAGGCTGTCGACAGTAATTTATTTTATCACCACTGCTTTGCCGATGTATCATACTTGACTACTCTGAGAAGAAACAAACTTAGAGACCACTACTGTCTCTTTTATAGTCCTGTCATTGTATTGGTCAAGTCATACGAAGACTATGCAGATTAGATTATGACATTGTGAGAGTTCCATTAACTCGCACGGCACATCCTCAAAGTAGGAACGCGATTATGTTTATTATGAGAGCTTAATAAAAATCATTAGCTACCTACTTCTAAAAGTTGGTAATCTGTAGGGCCAGTCGCACGCACATGCTGATCTGTCAGTGTTGGGGCAACGGCCTCAACGTGTGGGAGGTGGCGCGCTCCTACAAGAAGTGCTTCGTGCTGAAGAGGCCGCGGAAGGAGATCACCGGGTGGGAGATCACGGGGGCCATGCTCACTGGTGTCTGCTGGAGCCTTGAGGGAACGCTGTATGTTGTCGATCCTAAAGCCAACTTGTTCAGTGTAAGTTATTATCGTCATCATCGTTCTCTTGCTTTTATCCCATAAATCATTCGGGTTTGAAATTCGCTGCTAAACAATTTTAACCGTATTAAAACTTTTTTTAATTCTAAATATGGGGAAACCCCAATTATTCTTTTTTTGTCTGAGAATCCTAATGAGGTTCACATAATACATCTACTTACCAAGTTTCAGCAGGATAGCTCTTATACTTTCGAAGAAAAGTGGCTGTAACATACGGACGGACAGACAGACAGACAGACATGACGACTCTATAAGGGTTCCATTTTTTGCCATTTGGCTACGGAACCCTTAAAAGGTAATAGTACCGAAATATCGTAAATTCTGATTCTCTGCTTTCATAATGTGAAACTCCCATCTCTGCTTACCGTAGACACCTTGCTTTCGGTCCTACAGATGACTTCGGATGGCATGGGACTTGCCAAAGTACTGGAGTGGTCAGACGACACTATAGAGGGCAAGCGGCACACCAGCATGTGTTCCTTCCTCACCGGCGTTCTTATCTACGGACCTGATGAACATTTGCGGGTGAGTTCAAAAATATGATTTTTCAATAAATGCTCGCCTTGTACGATTCTTTCTTTAATTTGCAATTCGTGAATCTCATAACCATAAATCTTATGAAATCCATAATTTTTATGTTACCTACTGAGTAGGCAGGGCTTTCAAAATACCGGAATTTTCAATAAGTACTCGTACCTATTAGTAAGCAACCTATCTTGTAACATAGAATTAGCAGCGTCTACTAAATTAATGAAGTACCTAAAAATAAGAATATCGTAGGTATTAGGAAATGACCCCAATTGTAATTCTCACATACTCTAGCCGAGAGTTACCACAATATTGCATGCCTAATTTAGTTAAACTGTTGCACTTTTTCGGAACTGACCCGTCAATACTCTCCAACAAAGTGCTTTTAAATTGCTTGTACGTATAAGTGCCGCTTTGTTTTCATTAAAATATATACTTACCTAATTATTTCTTTTACCGAAAATATAAACCTGTCTTTTTTGCCGGATTCTCTTAGCTTGAGCTGTAGTATTAAGAAAGGTTGATCTTGATCTTTTATCATCAATGGATACCAATCTTTATCATCCAGTACCTTCGCAAACAACCGGAGAGCAAGTCATGGAAGGTGGAGTGGTCGTTCATCCCCAACGACGTGGTCGCCCGTCTGGTCAGCAACTCTTTCTGCGATGTAGCAACGATGTGGACTGAAAGTGGCTTCGTGTATAAGATCACCGCGGATGCTGAAGAAAAGATTGATGTGCAACTCTTCACTATCAAACCGAGGTTTAAAATGCTTTCTTATTTCAAACAGAGGCCGTGTTTCCATTTGTTAGAACTAAGGTAATACTGATAAGAGCAGTGCCGAAAATAGGGGTGGTACCTATCCCTCTGAGGGCGCAGACCCTAAAGGGGGAGCGCAGAATGGTCAGATCATGACCTAAATTGACCAGACCAGTGCAGTTAATTAAGCTGGCACTGGGCGCATTTAAAGGCTAGTTAGGACACTAGATAAGAGGATAAGAACTCTTTTTTGATAAACTGCTCCTTTCTTTATATTGTAGGAACATAATGAAGATACAGCTGATTGCGCCTGACTTCAAGTACGTAGCCATGATGAATAAAACCGGAGTTTTAAGCATTTACGATGTGAATGATCAGCATCTTGTAAGTATTTAGTATACTTAATTAATAAATAATCGAATGAAATACCTTCTTCTCTTAAACCTTCCGTTAGGTTTGTCACTGAAGAATAACAGAAGGCTTTTTAGGGCTCGGCTTCATTCCATTCCAGTCACTTTGGTTGTATTCCATAATGCATCTTTCGAGTTCCAGTAATTTGTCAAATTTTGCACGTCTCCTCTCATCTCTGCTCGAGTCCTTTGCACTTTGCTTGTGTCTGCTTTGGTGGCAGCCGGGTCTAACCTACTTATCAGTATATCAAGTTCTATCTAAAAAACCTAAACAGAACACTATTCAAATGTTCTTTAGAGCTTCTGGTGAACGCACAACATCAGCATGCCTGCTGCGCTCTGCAATCCGCTAATAAAATTGCCTACGCTCATCAAAAACAAAACCCGTTCAAAAATTAAAATCCATTTTGTCCAGATCCTGATGAAACAAGTGAAAGCCTACGACGCTTCATTCTCAGCGAGTCCCGTGGAACCAGTGCTAGCGATCTTCGGCGAGGTGACGAACGGCAACTACGGCGTGGTGCTGTACTCCTTCAACCCCGAGACCACGGTGCTGAAGAAACATGACCGTATGTGTCTGACGCATCAGATCGTGTCACTGGTGGCTTTTGCGCCTGATGGAAGGTACCTGGTCGCTGCGGCCGAATCTGCCGGACATATTTTCATTTTTAAGGTACATTTTCTTATGCTTTGTTTAAAAATAACTAAGGGACTACGTCTAGAATTAGGACTACTCAGCTAACTTTTAGTTTTTGTCCAAAGTAAAAGCTTTAGGCTTTTATGAATTAAATAAATTGTTTGTGGGAGATAGGTATACCAAAAAGACTGAAGTCAATTTAGTGTGGCAGGTGAAAATTTACGTTCATGGATTAATCCACATTTGACACAATCCTAGCGTTGAAATAAAATCTGCAGTGCCAGCCATGACATAAATAACTAAGAAAGAACAAACGTTAAAAATGGAATGAAGAATTCGACATTAATGTGAGCATGACCACGATAGCTTGGTTGGCCGAACATCTGGTGTACTCAATCAGAAGGTCACAGGTTTAATCCAGTAGAATTTTTCTTTTCAAAAAGCTTCATAATTCGGTTGCGTCTGTCATCTAGGTCAGCAACGATCTGGTGCTAACGATGACGCGCTACG
The DNA here is from genome assembly GCA_943136025.2 of Agrotis puta. Taxonomy (NCBI): domain Eukaryota; kingdom Metazoa; phylum Arthropoda; class Insecta; order Lepidoptera; family Noctuidae; genus Agrotis; species Agrotis puta. The sequence continues at coordinate 1,480,733 of OW964170.2, forward strand.
CGGAGCTCGGGCGCGGCCTAGCAGACTGCTTCCTCATGAAGGTCGGCAAGGATATGCGATGCTTCAGCCTCGTGCTATTCTCCGAGAAGTATAGCATTGGTAACAAGAACATGGCCGCTTTTTATTTACTTTGTATCACGTGTAGCGATTGCTTTCATATTGAGTATTGCAATAAGAGTGTCTGTTTTTAGCTTTCCATACCCAAAGGCTAAAACGGGACCTTATTACTAGGACTTTACTGTCCGTCCGTCTGTCTGTCCGTCTGTTACTAGGCTGCATCTCATAAACTGTGATAGTAAGACAGTTGAAATTTTAATAGATGATGTCGTTTTTGATGATGATTTTGTCGTCACAACAACAAATTCTAAAAAACAGAATGAAATAAATATTAAAGGGGCTCCTATGCAGGAAAATATGTTTAAGCCGTTTTTATAGATAATGGTACGGAAACCTTCGTTCGCGAATCCTACACACTTTACACCCAATGTCTAATCTTAGCATCGTGGAATTTTGAATTCTTTTTGCTAATGTACCTTTCTACTGTTTAGCCTAACCATAAGAATTAAAAAGAGGATCTAGAACGTCAAACACTAATGTAGTACCAGCGTTCAGATTTTCAGGTAATTCAACTTAAATTCATCCTTCAGGTGAGCGCATTATGTGCATCAACGCAGAGACGGGCAAGGACAACAAGTTCGCCGGCAAGATGCAAGGACCCTACTCCAGACTGTTGCCGCTCAGCAGCAAGGACACCATAATGGCCATCCCGCACCTCAGCAAGCAGGTGCATGTACTCAAGCTAGCTGGAGATGTAATAGACTTTTTTTTGATCCTGTGATCCATCCATCATCATCATACATCCGTCCAGATGACCATTTATATTTTCCTAACTGCGAATCATGTTTAGTCTCAAAAATTAATTGATTGACTTTTAATCCCCTTTTTCTTTTTTGTATGAGTCCTTCCACCCTGGGTGGAGAGAGGAACTGTCAGACTCTTATTAACTAAACACCACCGGGTTCCTTATTCTCGCGGCATCAGCAGGCGTTTGGCCCTATGCAGTCAGTTTGACAGCTCCTTTAGGAATGCGCGGAACACGACTATATAGCCGTCGACGCGGGCCTGGTCCTAGATCTGACGGCGAGCTACCAGTTACTCGCCGTCCGTAGACCTAATCCTAATTTTTGTAATCGATAAATCATTAATATATTTTTATACGCAGATTTATCCAATACCATGTCTACATCATCCCGGCGCCTTATCTTCTTTAGAGGAACCCCTCTTCTTCTTTAGAGGAACCTTATTACTCTGATCCTTAAAGGGGTAATGGGCATGACACCTATACGTTTTTTTTTAATATCCAGAAAGGATCGACCGTAGCCGTGAAGATGGGCCCCATCATCGACTCGGGACATGAAGTCAAGCAGTTCGATGCTTTTAGGACCGATTATGCCCTGTTGACCTTCGGCTTTGACGGCAACGCCATACTGAGGCACCCTGAGTTTCCTCAGAATTACGGTGAGTTACTTCAACACGACTCACAAGGTAAACTTCTAAAATAATGTCTGGCAATAAAAGAGTGTGAATCATCGGTCTTTTGCAAACGATTGGAAGATTTCAGACACGTGTGAGATAAAAGAATTCAAAATTAATAAACGATTTACGTCACGATTTATAAATATGATCTCTTATTATTATTATTTCCCATGGAGCAGATAAAACGTAACGCACAAAATAATGCTTTTTGCTATGCTCCTTATTACATCCACATCATAAAATCGCGAGTTCGCCGCACTTGGTTTTTCTGTAGAAAATCACCAGTGAGATCAACATAGCATAATGTTGTGCTAAATCAGCCTTTTATAATATCTTCACCAATATTTCCAATAGAGCTAAGGCTGTACGTAACGCACCGCTACGAGAACGGCGTGAAAAGCGCGCTGATCGGCGGCGACAACCAGTACATCGTGCACATCGGTAACAACGGCACAGTGGCCTGTGTGTACCTGCGTAAGAGCCACTACCCCACCGAGGATCTTGTGCATCACACGCCAGCCAGCGAACTCTTCAAGATCGACGAGGCAGCTAAGATTAACGTCATCAGTGTTATTCGTAGGACTGATAGTAAGCCTTCATTGTCTGCTGACAACGAGTTTCCTAGCTTAGCATAAAGATCCATAAGATAAAACTTTAGCATTATTACCTTACCTTAAATACCTTATAAAAATATTAGTGTGGACTTGTCGATGTCTACACCAGCTTTACCGAACCGAACACAGCATATAGATAATTATATTCACGTGGGGTCGCAGGCAGGTTACCCTAACCCTGGAACATAAAGGGCAATTTAAGGAACAAGGTGGGATTATTTGTCATTAAGAATCCGACAGTTTCATACGCTCCATCCTGAGTGCTCTCGCGATTCATTTGATGTTATTTCTCCCCAAAAAAGCATATTATATCCACGTGACCTATAGCCGCCGTCACTTATTTTTCCCAGAGAACTACCTCCAAGTACAAGAAGACAAGAAAATCCAGGAGGAGACCAACATGTACAAGCGTCAACGCGACGAGGTCTGCCAGGTCTTCGCCTCGCTACAAGCGAAGCTCATCGAACTTCTGGAGGAGAACATCAACGAGCGACCGCTGCATCAGCTGTCGTTATCAGAGTTCAACCTGCATCAGGAAGCCAAGAAGGAAAGGCTTAAAGCGGTAAGTTAATTTTGAAAGAGGAAATTAATAGATTTTTGTTGATTGAATAATGCTTTTGGAAGACATAATATAAGTAAAGAATTTGTCACCACTGTCTATGAATCATTGTACTTGTGTCATAGCAGTGGTCTTAATAGGAATTGCAATTAAATTTGTTTACCACACGGATCTATAGTGTGCGTGGGTATTTCATTAAATAAAAAAGTAGTTTTGACCCAACAGGCTTTATTTTTTTCTCTTTATCCTGCCAAATGATTTTTATTCAAATTGAAAAGAGATTATTTGAAAATTTCTATTTAAAGCCGTTGTTTTAATTACAAGCTCAACACTTAACTGAACAGGCCGAAAGGGAACGTGAGGATATTCGTCTCAACACAGAAGCTCGGATTCGAGCACAGGACAAAGTGACAGCGTGGATCAAGAAGACTTGCTGGGACACCATGAAGACGCCGAGGATCAAGCTCTTCGCCATACACTCCCATTATCATGTAATTATTTATATAAATAAATTAACGTTTAAAATTACTTTTACTTTAGAAGGCCAAAGCCTGCCGGGGTCGCGGGACTAACGAATTTCAGTGACCTCGGAACGTAAAGGGCTATTGAAGGACACCGTGGATTTTAGTCAGTACGAGTCTGACAGCCCCTCTCGCTCTGCCCTGGGTGGGAGGACTCATGTGATGATTTTACCACGTTGAAAAAAAAAAACAAAATCCTAGCCAAAAGATAAATAGGAAATAAGTAGTTATACTTATTTGTTTCGTAAATGCGTATCTTTTTTATATTTTTCTTTCGTTTATGCGATTCAAGGGTCATTTCCTATCTCTATTGCAATGCAACTGTAAGTTCGAGGTTTCATATCATTAATTCAGTGGCGAAACTTCTATTCTACGGGAAGCCCAAAGGCTTTTTGGGTTCAAAATTAATCTGTTATTTTGTTAGGTGGAAAACTTCGCAATACTGCCAACGCAACGCGACACATGGCCGGAACTGAAGCAGATCGAAGCTCTGCGCGCCATCGAGATGGAGAACGACAACGACCTGTTCCGACCCTGGCTGGAAAACTCCGTGGACGATCTGGTTAAAGTTTCTACTGAAGATAATCCTAATTTATCTCAGTTAGTATTCATTCATTCATAGCATCTATCTTCTATACATTATAATAAATCTGTAGAAGGGTCAATTCTGTACATTGAAAAAATAAATAGCGGGGGGTGTTGCTGGATCGATACCAAACCCAAATACCTATATGATTAAAAAAAAATTTGTCTGTCTGTCTTTCTGTCTGTTTGTGCAGGCATCACGTGAAAACTAATAGAATAGAATAGAATAGAATTCATTTATTTGTCAGAATATTGTACAAGGTTGTTATGTGCGTTATGTATAATTACGATCATAATATTCTGCCGTTTCCGGCGTACAAATATGGTTTATAAGGTCATCAATTTATACTACATTAGAATTAGATTAATAATGAGAATTACAATAATTTATTAAATTATAAATTATAAATAATTTTAATAAATTGAACTACATAAATTAATTTAGTCAAGGAGATACAATATAATTTATAGGTAATAATGTCAAATATTTAGGAAATTTTTTCGTTCATAAAATCTTCAGTCGAGTAATAACATTTGCTTAAGAGATAGTTAAATAATTTAATTTTAAATACTCTGAGCGGACTCTCCGCGCGGACGGAGTCGCGGGCGGAAGCTACTTTTATAATATATCTAACTTCATGAGCAGTGGTAACGGCCGGGAGGCCCCAATTTGCGAGTTGCAGTTGCGTGTCTCCCACTCAGGGCGGGACGCGAGCGACTGTCAAACTTGTACTGACTAAAATCTGATCCTTCAATAGCCGTATACGTTCCAGGTTCACGGTTACCTGATGAGACAATCCCGCGATCCCAGTTGTAAGGACGTGAGTTCGGATCCAAGTCGCACTAGACTCGCGTGGTGGATTACAGCCATTTCCCTCTAACAGAGAGGAGACTGACCGTGCATTGAAAACATTAAAATACCTATTGTTTAATACGTGTAGATGTTGAACTTATTTGTAACCGAATTGTAAAAAGAGAAGGTTTTAAATTCGGTCGGTGTTTTTTTTCTCAAGCAGAAATAAAGTCCTCAAGACCCGAAGCTAGCAATTGTATAAGCTTATTTTTGATTATGATACCTATATCACAAATAAGCATAGGTATTTACTAGAGATTAATTATTATCAAGCAATAATGGGTCGTGGGACTCACGTGGTCGCGGGACTCACGAATTACCGTGACTCCGGTACGTAAAGGGCTATTGAAGAACACTGTGGATTTTGGTCAGTACGAGTCTGACAGTCCCTCCCGCTCTGCCCCGGGTGGGAGGACTCATGTGATGATTTTACCACGTAAAACAAAAGGCTATGCTATATGTTTTATTATAGCTTTAGATTTAGATAGAAATATTCATAATTTCGTCGAACAAACAAAATGTTCAACATGTATCAATCGCAGGACGTATTATGATCTGTGCAGTGACTCTATACTAGATATATCAACAGTACCTAAGTATTTGGGGATTACAGGCATGATGTAACGGTATATTATGGTATCTAACCTAGGACAGGAAGCCGCGTGGGCCCGAAGACCCCATCAGCGTTGTCCGTCCGCGATGTGCGACGCAGTAGCATGCAGGGCGCCGTGGAGTCGACGGAGGCCGTGGTGGCGCAGCCCCACGTACTGTCGGGCTCCAGCACGCACGAATACGTCGCCGTCCCCAAGTGTATGATCCCGCAGATGGAGGCCTACAGCTTCTTGCAGATGAACTGGCTACACCACATTGTTAAAGTAAGTTCGATAAAAAAAAAAACAACTTTGCCCTCCTCACTAGGAGTTGCTTCATGTATCGTAGGTGCGTTTACAAACATGGAAACTCACACAAACAAACACCCAAGCCCGAAACAAGTACCTGCAGATCATACAAATATTTGTTCCGTCCGGGATATGAACCCACGACACGCTACGCAACAGTCGATTGCTCAGCAACTGCGCCAACCGTGTTGTCAAGATTCTTTTAAGATTATTTCGGGGTACATTCGAAATCTTTTATCATTCGAGTCTTTAAACCCAAATAAATTTATCAGTTCAGTAATTTCGAAAAATAAGAACTTGAAAGTTGCTCAAAATGCTTTTCGGCATAGGTAGGGACGTACGCTCTTTAGGTCAAAAGGGGTGAGATTACTGTAAAGTTACATTATGATTTGAACCGTACGCTTGGAAAACTGAACGTCTAATGCTTTAGAAGTTCAGTTTTATATGGTACAAGCTAGCAGTATAAGTACCAGGCTTCATGTCCCTAACTGGATTTATTTTGCAGCTGAACACCCAAAACATGAGGTTGTGGTTCAACAAGCAGTTTGATGAGCTGTTTGTGTTGAAGAAGCGGGAGGTGGGGCTCGTGTCGGAGAGGAATGACCGGCTTCGTTTCATTATTGAAGGTTACTTGTTTTGACTTATTTTTTACTCCCAGCGCCTCGACAGATGGGTCGCGGGACTTAAGAATTACCGTGGATTTTAGTCAGTCAAGTCTGACAGTCCCTCCCGCCCTGCCCTGGGTGGGAGGACTCATTTGATGATTTCACCATGATAAAAAAAAAGCGCCTCGACAGATGAGCTCCAAAAGTGGGTGAGATGTAAAAAAACGAAGAATCAGGCGTTGTGTCGTTATCTTGGAACAGAAGATATATTCCAACGAAAACTGAATTCATTCGGAAATCACAATCTAAGTACTTTAGAATACCGTCAAGTGATAGAAAAATTTAAAGCGGCAGGTTTAAATAGCTTAAAATGTTAGCGGCGTTTGTCAAAGTACAAAAAATAAGTAATGTGTAAGTGTGATATTTCAGAACTGAACAAGTTGTCTGACTTGCGAGGCAGCTTCCATCATCTGAAGATTGAGATCACCGATCCGAAGTGGAGACAAGAGGAGTATGTGGAGAGGCTTATCAAAGTGGAACCTGAGGAGGTAGGTATAATACTGGTGCACTGAGGTAGCTACTTAATTACCAAAATCTACTTAAGCTAGTAAACAGTGACATTTTTTTTATCGTGGTAAAATCATCAAATAAGTCCTCAGGGCCTACCCTGCGGGAGGGACTGTCATACTTGTACTGACTAAAATCCACGGTGTCCTTCAATAGCCCTTTACGTACCGGGGTCACGGTAATCCCTTGGTCCCGCGACCGTGACATAGGTGATAACGATGAGATGAGATGACACATCTTTATGGAGGACAAACTTAAAACAAAAAAAAACTGAGAAGAAACAAGACAAGTTCAGTAGTTTACATAACATAACTAGCGGCCCGGTACGTGCTTCGCTACGTATAAAGTGAAATAATAATTTAAAAAAAAATAGAACTTTGCTTTGATCAAAGCACGTCCAATGAAATGACCGCATGAATGGCATAACAGCATGCTAGCACTGTCAACACTGACAAAAGTTTCAATTTGACAGCACAATCCCCATCTGAAAAAAGTTTCAATTTGACAGCAAAATCCTCATTCACAAAATGATCCGCCTATCTATCTATTCTTAACGCAGTGTGAAATCGAGCCATACATAAGCCCGAGTCAGATCGTGATCATCCCGCCGGATCCTGGACCCAAGGATGACTTCCGCGAGAGAGCGCTCATAGAAATGATGGACGGCGTGCTGGAGAAGCTGTGGCACGAGGAGATCAAGAAACCCATCCCTAAGCCGCAGTGCATGGTCTGATAACATATACATTTTTTTTTTCCAATTATTCTTAGCAAGAAATCGTTTGTTACTTTGTTAGAACCCTAGGGGCCTAAGATAGTACCAACACATAATAAATCATAATGCTGTGGCTATACGACTTGTAGATCACCATCATTTTCAAACAGTAAAATATAGGAAAGTAATAAGACGTATCAATTGCTTTCTGATCATTTCACTAAATCGTGTAGCTACTAAAAATTGTCTTCACAAAAACTCAGATGAAAATCCTTATCTTATCAGATGAAATGTTATCACTACTCTTGATTCCCAAAACCATTTTATTTCTGTATTAGACAGAACTTTCTTTACACAGCTGGAAAAAGACCCAGAGAACTTCAACGAGGACGACCTTCGGCTGGTGTTCGACTACGAAGCAAAGGTTCGCTTCCGTAATGAGGAGAGGGACAAGTACCGTAAGATGCTTCATGCAGAGTACGCTAAGCTGTCCCAGGTGCTCAACGAAGGCATCGTCAAGTTCAACCAGAAGGTAATTCTCCTCTGTTCGTCTGTTTTATTCCAATGTAGGAAACAAGACAGCTAAATTTTTCCTCCGGGACAGATAGAGCTTTATTGCCTCAACGCTTCTTTTACGTTAGCGCTGTTGATTTTAATTTTCATGAGTTGTGGGGGTGTAGATATTTTTAGGTACATAAAACGACTGACATTCGATGCTTTTTTTCAATTTCAGTGCAAATGCAATTTTGCACTTAAGATATTCTACAGTTTAGTTTTAGTTCTACAGTTTATTGTAGAACTTCTTTGACTTCCAAGATTGACTTTTACCTACTTATAAAATAAAAAACATGTCAATTTCCGGAGAAGAGCGCAAGTTTCTTAACATCCAGAAGTTATAGTAATAGTTGACTAATTAGGGTGGTATTGTTGCTAGGGAATTTGTTCCGTCAATTCTTTTGCATTTTGGGGGACTCTTGTCTAGTTGGAATAAATGACTAACGATTTTGATATTTGTACGGTTACTAGCTCCGTTAACTTTGGTTATTGTTATAGGTGAAAGAAACCTGGCTTCTAAAGATTAAGGTAGACTCCATCATTGGTCAAGAGAATCTGAACCTTATGCGCTTACGCAGAACCAACCTGGACCGAATTGAAAAGTCAGAGATCATAGAAGATATGAGGTTTGAGAAATTGAACTGTTTACCAAGTAGGAAGAAATACTTGATCATTCAATTATTTATGTAAAGTTACATGTCTACAATAAGTTTTCATTAGTGCTTAAAACTTGGGTCTCTCATGGTTACGATAAATAAAAGTATGCGCTGTAATTATGCACTTTTGTGCGTCCGTATGTAAACTACTTTTCTGAAATCTGCGGACATGTCAATAAAAATCGATTGTTAATTTTCCAGAGACGACATAGCCCTCTACGAGCGACAGGTGGAGGATTTGAGCGCAGATTTCCAAGAGATACACGGGCAGTTGGCTGAGTGCCAGGCCACGTATGAGACCCACAATGCTAAGGACAGGCAGATGGACAAGACCTTCAAGAATCACTTCGCTGATATGTCTCCGATCATCGTTGAGCAGGCTTATAAATTTTTCAAGTAAGTTTTTATTGGGGATTTGGGTTCGATAGTTTGAAGAACAGATTATGACATTTTTCAGCAAATGATTATAAATCACATATCGATCGAATTATTAGTCTTCGTTATTGGTCAACTGCCTCGTTAACATAAAAGTAAGCTGCAATATGAACCATATTCATGACATCAAGTGGGTCTTGATGTCACATGAAGATCGCGAATTAACCGCCAATTGTGATCAAGATACGGTTTTTAAATCCCATTGCTGAGCAAAGGTCAGACTTCCTTCCCTCCATCTCTCGGCGTCTCATGTGTGTAGACTTTCACTCAGCGGTCATCATGTGCATGCAGCCTTCAACGGGCGGCCTTATTGTATGTTACCATGTCGTTGTCAGGAAGCGCCCGAGATGGAACCAGCGTGTGACGATGATCCCGGTGGTGCTCAACGAGCTGGCCACCGCCATCGCCACCGGTGTGCGGCCGCCACTGCTGCACATTGACGTCGTTGACTACTTCAAAGGGTGAGCAATCTTCAGTTACATCGGTTAGCTGAAATATTTATACTTTTACAGATAGATTGCTCGCGATATACCGCTAGAATGCATCTGCACCACATGGTCCTAGGGCAGGTAAATGGCAAATTCTCATGTCATCGATATTTTTGGTTTTGGAATATCGTGATGTTCCTTTCATGGTATTGAGAGAGCATTTGTGTTGAATTAGCAAATTATTAAAAAATTAGCTAATGTTCACTATTTGCTGCAATTTGTTGAACCGTGGGTTCAAATGCCAACTACACGCAAGTCAGGACGTTACCTCGTAGGTCTATCTGACCTACCGACTGCTTGAGCATCTAGAAAATTTCTTTTACCTTTGGCTACTTAGGTTATACCAGGCGGATCTAACGTAGCCCCACAGAAAGGAAAACGGGTCGCGGGTCTGTCTAAACTGGTTACCGTGTTCTTGACAGGGTCGTTCCTACCAATTGAAGGTTGAGTCTGACAGTCCCTCTCGCTCCATCCAGGGCGGGAGGACTGATTTGAAGCCTTAAAAAAAATGTGTGCTACCAAGTCTATTCATGCGAGTGAACCTCACAGTCATCCAAGTTAGCCAGACGAGAACTTACCCATTCCTTTCTATAGTTTTATTTCAATGATATAGGGTGGAAGTGCTGGACCAGATCAGCAACATGCCACCAGTGTTGGACGAACATTTGTGGGTTACGATGTGCAAGCTGAGGAGAGCCAAAATAGAGAATGAAATCAGGGTAAGCGAACTTACTATTACTACGAAAAAGCCACTGTCGAGTTCTTTAAGTGCCGGAAATAAATATTGCACATCGACTCTTTGCAAGAGACAACCGGTAGTTAACGCTTAGTAGAGCTTCATCTTTGTCACACACCTTTAGACATTCGTCGGTCGCCTGCCGGGGTCTCGAGACCGTTTAAACAAGTAACCGTGACCCTGAAACGTAAAGGACAATTGAATGAACCCGGTGAATTTTAGGCAGATCACTCCGACAGACCCTTCCGCTCCGTCCAGTGCGGGAGGACATTGTTTCTTGATGATTTTACCATCTAAAAAAAATACATCTTGTCGCCGATTCGTCGTTTGTTGCGTTTGGTGTGACAGAGATAACGTTCTACAAATCCATAACAAAACAATACTTATGTATTCACAATACATAAGTAACATAACAATACATAAGTATTATTACTTACGTAGATATATCATAAGTATATCAGAAACTAGCAAACGTCTTATTTGAAAAGGATCAATTTCAGAACTGGTGGTCAACCATGACGTCTTATAGCGAGAGTAATTCCAGTGTGGGAAAGAGACGGAGCTATACGAGTCTTCTAGCGCCACCTCGTTCCCACACTGGAATTACTCTCGCTTTTAGACGCCATGGTATGGTTATGGTAAGCCACCTGATTCCAAATAAACCGAGATAAAGACAAGAAAGATGATAAAAATAAAATGAACGTTTTCCGTAGATGAGAGCACTGGTCCAAGATATGGCGTACGTGGAATATGCAAACAGCGTATGGAGCAAAGCCATTCAGACTCGACGCACCTACCTCGCGGCTGCCCACGCAAACATTATGAAACATCGGGAAGAAGTGGAACTTGAAGCCAGGAATAAAACAATTCAGGTAGGTATTGGATTTTTACGACATTTCGCACAAACGAAAAGTCCTTGTTTTTCGAAGTGATTGATTGAAACGATTACTGAAACATCAAATCAAAGCATTTATTTCAAGTAGACCAGTTGGAGGCACTTTTGAATTGTCAAAGACTTAAAAAATATAATTTAAAAATACTATACAAAATTATGGTGCTACAGTGCCAGTCACAATACATAACAATTATGAAAGTACCGTACTTAGATGCATAAGACATGATGAAGTTACATGGGTACAAAAAGTTGTCAGAAAACAATAATCATTTAAATAGGTGGTGCTACCTGCGGGGCAAGTGGAGATCGTGACCACCGGACACATGCAAGACTTCGAAGACGCCACGCTCATCCCCAGAGAAGACATCGAGAAGATTAATAACCTTATACTGGTAATACTATATTCTTACGGCGGGCGAGGTCGAGTCGAGTGGTAAGATAGAAGAATAGAAATGTTTCAAACACGCCACGAAGCGTCGCTAGTAGCGAATTCGCGTACTTACAAAATAATTAATGTCTTATTCACGCCGCTCGCGGGCCCGCCGCACGACTAACTGCTTAACCAGTCATAAACGGGTCGTTATACTGGTAATACTGTATTCTCATCTTATTCTCTATAACAGATGATCTCAAGCTCAAACACACGAGATCGAGAGTTTTCTAACTTCCTTTTACGGTTTTCGTAGACATCTTTTCAAGAATCCGCTTCTCGTTTTATGTATGTACCAAATAATGGCGATACTTTCATCTTACAACTTTGCTTTCTTTTGTAATTTACTGACAAATTAGCTGCCTTTTAGGCTGACCATAGCTTGCCGAATTACTTGATCCTGACACTCCAGAGAGGTAGTTACCAAAGTATGCAGGATTATGTTAAATTTCCTATTTTTTCCATTAAACCTTTGCACGTATACATTTATCGTCTTACTGCAGAAAGTTAAACGTCTGTCTAAAAACATTTGTCCAAAAAAGTGTAATTGCAAAATTACCTTTATATCAACGTCAAATGCCGTTTTTCAGTTGACAGTTTTTTAGAAAAGTGTAACTGATGATAAACTCTTTTTAAGACCGATAGGATTTTATGTGTTAACATAGTATAAACAGATATCAACTTTTACTTATATTGCAGAAAGTAGGTAAGATGAAGCTGCGTATGATGCGCAGACAGATGGAGTTCCGCAAAGGGATACTGGCCAAGGAGTGGGAGCATGCGCAGATGAAGATGAAACTGAGACACATGACGCAGGAACTGTACTCTTACAAGAGACTCAGGGTGACTATCACGCAGATGATTGTTAACATTTTATTACTTAGATAAAAACGAAAAGGAGTGAAATAAAATAACGGCTGACAGGATAAAGTCCTTTCACAAATATAATGCCACCAACTTAGCTGTGCCGACGAATAAAATTCGAACAACAGCCGTCATTTTAAAAACGTCATTAATTTCAACACCAAATTCTATACGCTATGATCATATGAAAATCCAAACATTTATTCTGGTTCACCAGATTCCAAAAGAACTACAGCGATATCTGAAGAACAAAGAGCTTGGATACACGGACGAGCATGACTTTGTGATAATGGAGAAGGAGAACGAGGCATCTAAGGCCGGCGCCGACAAGATACTGAACAGCATGATACAAATGTGCGAGGAACTTGAGGTAACACCTGGTTATCTCTACAAAGATCATTTTTTTAAATACTAGCTGGCTCGGCAAACTTCGTACCGCCTATAACTAACGTCAATCAATTGTTTTACGAATGTTGTATGGGAACATAGAAAAGTTGTTTTTAGTTTTTTAAAGTTCTTTTTCAGGCAATATATAAAAAAAAAAATCTCCGTAAGAACCATCCTCGATATTTCAAAAATAATTATCTGAATTAGTCCAGCCGTTTACAAGTTTGCGCTTAGCAACACATTTAGCGATCCATTTTTATTGATTATTGATTTTATAGGAATAAACGCCTGCGTCGTGCATTGTAAAAAGCTGTTTTGTGGGAAGAAATTTTCGATCTTGGGACCATGAGCCCGATAGCTTGGTTGGTGAAAGCGTCTGCTGGCATTCCTTGCTCGTAGTCGAATATATCTCTCCACAAAAAAATACTGTAAAGAACATAATATTATTTTTTGTAATATGTAGCTACACGACAGATATCGCTTCCTTGTGAATTGGCGAAAAGAAGCGCATTATCGAGGGAACTAGAACAAATAGGGGAGGCCTGTCTGGAGTGGGCTAAAAATGATTATGTCAGATAAGAGAGCGTATTGCTGATACTGAAGTTAGAAATGTGCAGAACAGGGTGCGTACTGAAATTCCGCCTTGTTCTATTACTGGCAGTAATAAAAACTTAGTACAAGTATGTTTTTACAATAAAAGAACACATGTTGTGCTAGATAAGTCTTTATCTACAACAAATTGATGGTAATTGAGAGTGAGAGAAGAATTGATCAGTTTTTGACTTTTAAATAATTAAAAGTTTCTTTCAGGTAAAAATAATGGCAGTAGAGGCAGAAAGTGTTAAGTTGGAAAAGTTTATAACGGCACTAAACGTGAAGGTTTCCGACAAGAAATTGCACGAGGATGCATTGGAACCCATCAGAATCCGACAAATCTTCAAAAGGAGGTATTTTAATCATTTAACAAGATATTGTCTCTCTTAGTCGTAAAAGTGTCGTCTATGCTTAGAAAACACAATTTTTAGCCATAATTTGAAATAATGCTTTCAAATCATGAATCGGAATCAGAACTGTAAGTAGAATTTACTGGGAGCTTGAACGACTTTGATCCTTTTGACCTGAACTCCGCAAAGTTAATCTGTGAGAATAAAGACTGCCCACAAGACATACGATGTAAACGTCTGGTCACTAGGATGGAGGACTTTAGTGCTCAGACGTCTAATCTATCAAGAACTTTACACTCTTTTGATTGTCCTAGCAGTGGAAAGTGACTGATCTTTCCACATACACCTGAATCTGAAACTGCTTTCCTCTCAGGATGGAGACAATAGTCCAGCGCAGCCGACTGATCCGCGAAGTACAAGCCAACCACTCCACCATCATAATGCTGCAGACTGAGTTGGAATTGCTGCGGCTCAAGACATACCCCACGCTTGCCAGTTTCTGTACTTACTAGCTTCTTAAATGAATTAAGGTCATTTCTAGCCATGATGACGCCCGCTCGGTTTCTACCAAAGTAGACAGGAGCGGAGAGGTGTTTACATTAGTTGAAATCAACTTTAGATTGGAACCCTCACTTTTTATTACCTTTATGTTACTGATTAAATTATATTTAATGTTAAGAAGTTAGTAGCTTACGTAAAGATACGTTTACGTTAAGTTTTATGTTCGTGAGTAAACTACCTACGGAAAGTAGAAAATATTTTATTTTAACAGCAGTTGCTGTTTTTTCGTTTTATGATGGACCCTAAAAGTCAAAACCTCTAAGCATGTCGGCAAGGGGCCCCAGTGTGGGCCCTGAATATGCCAGAGGGTCTTGGCTATCCGAATGATCCTAGGATATCGCACGATCGCCGGCGAATCGGCCAACCTCCTGGCCGGATTGCTGCCCTGGGATCTGGAGGCGACTGCCCTCCAGCGCGTCTATGAGTGGCGCGTGGAGGCGCGAAATAACGGAAAGATCCATATTAATATCAACATTTTGATGCAAGTACTAAAATAACTCTTCAAAATAATTCCGACCCAAGGATAGAATAGGTTCGTTCGAAATTACAAGACAAAGGAAAAACGCTGATTACAAAACTTTTATTTTCCATAAACAAATCTACAGTTTATTGATAAAATACATTCAATTATAATTATTAATAGTTCGATACAGCTCAACATTTATAGAAAAACGTAAGAAATTTGACTAGTCGTGTCTTTGATATCCTTCCCATTTTTTTACGAATAAAATCTTGGGGACAATCTTAGATTCCAAGTCACAAATATTAAAATCTGTTAATTCGGAGGCAACAAAGCCTTTATAATGCGCGTACGCAGTTAACCAAGTACAGTCGTAAACAGATGCTATCTTATTCTATGGAAGTATCCACACATCTATTTTTAGCGGTCTGATTTGACACGGTAAGGTAAAAATCTAAGGGATGCAAAAGCTAGGTTATTGTAAGAAATGTTAATTAATTTCTAAGCATTTGTCGACGACTATACCGAAAAATGTTAACACAAAATATTCAGTTAGGCCACAATTTCGTTTTTAAAAATAATCTTATCACACAATTCCATCACAATTTCGCCAATATTTATTAAAAAATAAATTAATTTACGTTTTTTCGAAATTTTGAATAAATGTACAAAATCTTTTGAATTTATATTTTGTAGATGAGAGTATCGTATCAAACTGCTAATGGCGTTAAATTCACTTGAAATGCTCCAAGAAAAAAGTCTTTAAATCCTATAGTTATGTATGCTATTTTCTGAAGACAATTTCTACGACGAAGTCAGAGCCTTGTGATGGCGCGATACTTCAGTGTTAGTAGCCTAGCGAATACCAAACTGTAGATTCGACAATAGGGCAGCGCTGCACACAAGGCTGTCTCCATATAGCACTATCTGCAGCTCCAGTTGGGCCGCTCGCGCTGATACAAAGGAAGGGAATACTACCTACATTACAATACACCCAGGTCAGGAACATCAATGACACCTTTATGTGGTTGCAGTAAAGCAGTTTTCTCCCTGCATAATTATGCTGTTAACATCATCAGTATTTCTCTTGCAACATTCCAAGTGTTTAATTTACAACTACCTACTTTCGGCTGTGCGCATTAAACTATAGTACGGTACAAAGTCTATTAAAACGGTACATTACAATACTGCTATTTTATATTAAAAATGTAGATATGTAAGGTCGGGGAGATGTATTGGGTTATTTTAAGGATATAAGAGTAGAGAAAATATGTTTTTTTTAAGCCCAGTCAATTCTATTCACAAGTTTATTGATGTAATAGAGGTAGTTGCTGTGTAGAGGCAAAGACAGGTGGCAAGTGTTATTATTAATTTAGTCACTCACGACAACGCTGTGTTATCCAACATACTCGTAATTATTAATTTATCATCATTGTAGATCTCGCTAAACACGAAGGCTATTTTCTCTCTCCCTGCCCGTCCCCCGTTTCTCCATCTTTCTCTCTCTCTCTCTTCCCCTTGTCCCTCTTACTCTTATCACTCTTTTCGCCTCTCCCTGTCCCTTCCACACTCCCCGCTCTCCCTCTATCCCTCTTTCCTCGACCTCTCTCTTTAAACCACAGTTTAGAAACCATAATACGAGTAATAAACTGGTGAATGGAATATCTGCTGGGACTTTAGTCATATCCGGATTTGTGTTCAACATATATTTAGACCTCCGTTTACATGTCAAGAATATATTGCCAGCTAGAAGTCATCAATCAGACAGTAGACTTGCAAAAGCTGGCACAGTGGGTCACATTATTTGTGCGAAATTCATGTCCATTCATTTGGACATATTTGTCCTCTTCTGAAGTTCGTCCAATGTAGTTCAGTGTTCTGGTGTTGACAAACCATTGAAATAAGCGCCATTGATCTCATTTGTATTCGTAGCTGCATTTGTTTTATCTAGGCTTCTTATTATTGTTCAATTTCAAAGTCTTTGAGAAGCGATTCCTATTTAGGCCGTTGATTTGTCCCAGAAATTGGGGTCTCGAATTCTCGATGATTAAAATAATCCAGGTATTGGAGTGGATCATTATAAAATTGTCCTAGTTTTTTTTTGTATATTTTCCTATATCATCTTTATAACAACTTCATTTAGTTCTTTCATTTACGCATGATAGTATACTAATCAGTTTTTTATCCTTCGTTACAGTATTGTCCTATAAATTATTTTAGTGTGTTCATATATTCGTATAAAGGCAGTAAGCTGACGTGTCATGCACTGGATTCTAGAGAGCTGTCCTCTGGTCGTAGACTATAACGGCATCAGCATCAAAGAACTGACTGTGGGACTTACTGAGCGCGATGATGGCCGCGTGCTCGTTGCGCATGCGATTCTTGTATTTCTTGCTTAAATTCACCTGGAAAATATAATCTGAATTATACATCTGTAGGGTATCACAGACTATAAATGCAAGGGATTAAAAAATATCATCATTTTTCAACTGATGTGTGCTAGTCAATACTGCATAATGCAACACTTGGTACCAAACCTGAATTGCAGTCTCTAAAGATTCAGAGCTGCAGCAGCGCTGAAGCTGAAATTTGTCTTTAGCGGAAAATCTGCTAAATACAAAATGTTTCAGTCCTGGTCGTTGATTGCTAGTCGAAATAAGCATATTCGAGTAAGCCGATATATCGGTATCGACGTTATTTTTATGAATTTAAAAATGTAGTGTAAAAGAAGAAGTTGAGAGATACCTAAGGTCTCCCAATATATCGATGATCGAGAGATGCAGATCCATTCATATTTTTGCGCAACGACGTCTTATACCCAAACTTGAAAATAATTGCGCAGAAGTACTTTAGTTTCCAAATGAGTTCTGTCGCATTTGAGAGGCTTTATTTTCCAGCAGGTCTTATTCAAACAGACTTGCGATATTTTTTTAAATATCGCTAGTCTTAATTATAAAAAATATCGCTATCGTACTGTTCTCATCTGCTAGCAAGTGACCTTTTTTTTTACGTGGTATCATCACATGACTCCTCCCACCCAGGGCAGAGCGGGAGGGACTGGACTCGTACTGACTAAAATCCACGGTGTCCTTCAATAGCCCTTTACGTACCGGGTCACGGTAATTCGTGAGTCCCGCGACCAAGTATACTGACCTTAGCATACAGTTGTTGTAGGTCGTCTTCTGTGGAAAGTGGTCGTGGTTTGGGTCGGAGAAATGCTGGTAATGACCTAGTCTTCAGTGCGTCTAAGTTTGCAGCATTGTCTATTTCGTCTAGCACTGGAAAACAATTACGAATCATACATAAAAGTAATAAAATGTAGGAGTGCAAAATATTTCACATTCGAAACAAAATTGGTCCTAAAATGTTACCCTGGGGCACACCATCGGATATCATTAAGTATACATTACAGATATTGTTTATTAAATAATGGCATCTGATACCAATATAAAAGTTATTGTTTTATTCTAAAGCATAAATATAAATTGATATTAAACTTGCTTGCAGGTATGTGAAAATTATTTTTTCAGTTTCCACGGTATACTATGTCAAATGCATTACATGATCATCAAAAAAAATTATTTAAAAAAAATGCAACTAACTTCAAAAACAACCCCATCACACTAATCGGACCAGAAACCTCGGAATAATCGGTGTAGACAATGTATCAAAAACCGCTTGTCCGATTTCGATAAAATTTTCATGGAACCAGTTTGGAAGTGACTTACTACTGCTGGAGGCGTACTGTACGCATTGCTCCCTTGGGTCCGGAACGCGGTTGACGTAGCACTGCGGCGGGTGGCGAGCCTCTCGTGAGGCCCGACACTCCACGTCGCCCGCGTAACTGACTGGACGAGCATGACGCTGGATTTGCACCTAACATTAAAAATAATAATAAAGATGACGATAAAAGGAAAAGGACTTTTGTTATAATACGGAGGCACAAGTAGCATTCTGTAGTTTTGGCTCTACTCTAAATCCACATGGGAAAGATGCGTGAATCTGTGTTTGTATATCACTGTAGCTTTATCTCACAGTTATAGAGACAGAGGCAGTAGCAGTCTTCAGAGACAAAGTTAAAAAAATCTGGAGTGCAAACATTTTGGAATTGCCAAAACTAATAAATTGCATTATTATCATAGCACAAGTAAATGAAAAACTTAGAATCTAAGTGACTGAGAAAACATAATAATATGTTCTCAACATTATTTCT
Source organism: Agrotis puta (assembly GCA_943136025.2). NCBI lineage: Eukaryota > Metazoa > Arthropoda > Insecta > Lepidoptera > Noctuidae > Agrotis > Agrotis puta. The sequence continues at coordinate 1,499,808 of OW964170.2, forward strand.
TATAATAGTATTTGTAGAGGTACCTATACTCATGGATTATCTTTAGAGGTACAAGTTTATGTACCTACCTACCCAGTCACTATAATATTATAAACAATTATAATTTCTTACCTCAGCATGTTGTTTCATTCTGTAATTTTCCTGACTAGTATATGCATGGTTTTCTTTGATAGCATAATTTTCTTTAAGATATTGTTCATCTGAAAAAAAGACCACGACTCATTAATCAATACCTCGCAATTTGTACTGACAAATAAATGAAATAATGAATAAACTTACCAAACGATTTCTGATGACGCGGCATTAGGCGGCAGTAACAAATTATAACTAACAAAATAACAACTCCGCAAATACCTCCTATAAGCCAAGATAACCAAACAATTATAACACGACCCTGCAAATAAACATTTTGGTTTGTACTCATATTCTTGAATAAAATATTGATTGAAAGTGCGTAAGTGCACTCAACACACCTGCAAAAACATTTCAGTTATTAACACGAAAGCGAAACACGCTTGTTTTTGATCCCTTGCTGTAACATTTCCCTAACATTTTTAATACTTATTTTATACAAATCCTACTTAAATATAATAAAATTAAGTTAAATACTATGCTAAAAACATAAAGTGGTAATGTCCATTTTTGAAAAGTCCGCGCCTGCGCTCTGGTGATAACTTTTTTTGTTCAGAAACCTAAACTAATAAATCAGTCTTCGAAAGGTTTATTTTTATTTACATTGATAAGAAGCGTAAATATTTTTATCTACTATCATGCTATTAATCCTCTTTATAAGAACCTATAACAATTAGCTTATTGCCAACATTAAAACACTCAATGATATAATGATCATTATATCATCCAAATGCGTGATATAATGAATTTCAAAAAGAGAACATTCTCATGCAATGACATTTTCACCACCAGATCGCTCAAATTTTGAAAAAAGAACAATAAATTGTGTCTGTCTTATCGTGTTATATCCCGCCATTTTTTTACTTGAATATGGTATGCGAATATGGTATGGTATGAGAATCTTTTATAGAGGATTCACATCATCATTGTAGATAAAGTCTTGTATGCAACTGTTATAATTAGGTATTAAAACACTCATGTGATACTATTATCACACTCGGCTACGCCTCGTGTGATAAACCCACATTCGTGTTTTAATACCCCTGATTATACAACAGTTGCATAAATAACTATTTGTTAGCGGAAATATTATAATTGTGTTCCGTTAAAAATAATTTTTACTATAAATAACGTGAGACAGGTATTGTAAAAAAACATAATTTTCCAGAACGAATTCAATCACGTCATGTGTACATTTTGCGCTTCTTTTATTCTAAAACTGAAGTTCTGGAATGAACAGCTTTTCTATTTAAAATTAACAAAAATCAAAGGAAAAAAAATAAAAACATGTTATCTTTTTGATTTTTGATGTCAATTATCAGATTTGTTGTTCTTATAAAGCTACAGAGTGACTTTTTGGCAAAACTAATAGTGATCCAAAATTCCAAAATAATGAAACGGAACGAACGAATACAATGTCAAATTGAAAAGTTTATTGTCAATGAATGTTAGTCAACCAACTCATTTGCAAATCGCGTCGCGCAAAACGAACGGAGTGATTGGCGTGTTCCACGGAGTTGTTTTGATTTCTCATTCAATATCAAAACAATTTTGTTGACAAACGCTGGCCAGCTGTTTACGCGGCTTTGAACTGTAGTTATCAGCCGTACGCTTATCCCCGCCAATTTCAAGTTATCATCGTCCGACCCAGCTACGTCACTGCACACCTCTTGAACTCGACTGTCTAGTCTACTGCTGCGGCAATAGTTGTAAACATCGGCGGTAGTCGGACGTATCGCTCGTTACATAAAACTATTTATAAATAACTGTTTACACTACGTAATTCTTATTGAGAGTTAGTGTTTTATGGAAATGACGAGTATTAAATTAAGTTTTCTCATACTGTTTACATACGGACTACTCGCACGGAATTCTCTTGGTCTATCGCCTGTTATCCTCAGTGAGTATTATTTTACAGTTAGGATTCTAGAATATTCACATAATTATGAACAGTTCTTAGACTTCTAGATTTATTGAGTAGCACTAAATAAAACACAACACAAGTTCATAATAATATTTCTTGTTTTAAAGTACCACATGCCTGTTTGTATTGTTATTATTACATTATAAACAGGAAATGGTTCTCATTCCTAACATGTTCATAATTTAATAAAAAATCTACCAGTAAAATTTTGATTCAGTATGCATTACCATAAAATTACAGGAAATATTTTGAATATTGTTTTTGGTGATAATGAAGTATTTAATCAGCTGTTACTGTCCATGTCATTGTTTGCATATAATTGCATAAACTAACTGAATTACAATATATCTACAATGTCTGTTTACCTGTAATTCACAAGTAAACTGATAAACTAACACCAGTTCTTTGTGTATTTTGGCAAAAATCTTGCTTTTTATTTGTTTTAAAAATCAAAATCAAAAAAAAAAATTGGTTTTGGTATTAAAATCCTCTTGATAAACCACTGTATTACATGAGAATCTGTTCTTGAATCTTACCAATAAAGATCAATCATGTCAGGAACAACTTTATGTTTAAAATTCCATTACTTACTTAGTTACTGACAAGCAATTAGCTGTATAACTGGATGTGATATTAATACTATGCATAAAATCACATGTTGTTTCCATGGGGATAGACCGAAACCACAGAATAATACCTGCTACATTTACTTTGTAAAATGTATGGTTTGTTGAAAAATTATTATTGTCATGCTATGATACATTTCTGCATCACACCATTGCTAGACAAAGGCCTCTCCCTATGACTTCCATCTCTTCATTCTGATCTAATGCCTATGTTATTAGTATGGTGAAAAAGAAGAGTTTTCTATTTTATTCAACAGTACCTGGTGATGGTGGGAGCCAGCTCGAAGCAAGACTAAACAAAACTAGTGTGGTGCACTACATATGCGCAAAGTCCTCCCCAGACTACTTCAACATATGGCTGAACCTCGAACTGCTTGTTCCTTTCGTTATTGACTGCTGGGTGGACAACTTGAAGCTAGAATATGACAATGTTACGAGGACAACAAAGTGTCCCGATGGAGTGGATATAAGGATCCCAGGTTGGGGTAATCCGGAGCCTGTGGAATGGTTGGACCCGTCACATCAGAGTACTGGAGCGTACTTTAACACGATTGCAGACTCGCTAGTCAAATTGGGTTATACAAGAAATGTGTCCATTTTCGGTGCTCCATATGATTTTAGGAAGGCTCCAAGTAAGTGAATATTTCTACTTTTATTCACTTGATAGCTGCATAAAATGGACAATAACAAGGTTGTTGTTCGACACTTCCCAATTAGTTTTATAGTAGAACAGATTCTTTGTTTTTATAAAGGTAATGAGGTTGAACGGAATGTAGAAACAACATGCAATCCACATGGGAAAAACCATAAACAAAAATGTGTGACACTAACATTTGTTGATAATTATGACTTTATCTTTAAAAAAAATCCCTTTTTCATTATCTAGAATTATTAGAATTCCAACTAGAGATAAATTATGGTTTAACTATTCCTAGTTAACATCATTTATAGTATTTCAGATTTTTTCCTGGTAGATAATAAAATAATGCATAAAAATCAATAACTATGCACTTCATTAAGTGAAAGCAAAAATTCCTTGATAACAACAACACATTTTATTTTTATGCATGTATGCTACAAAAATAATAAAATTTATTACCAACATTCCATTTAAATACCAATGCAGTTTTTATAACAAAGAAAGCATTTGTTACACAATTAATTATGCACTAAAAAGCGCTTATCAATTGTTAGTTATGAAAATAAAATTTACGTTTATGGGGCAGTAACATCTATAGTATTTATTAAATTATATTAAGCTGCAAATTCCACGCTGACTAAATTATTATTGGGTACATTGTTCAATGATGATTAATCAGGTGTTAAAACTAGTTCAGCTTTTCAAAATTCTAACTAACTAATCCCAAAGCCCACTGACCCACTTTTATTAACCTAAAAACAAATGACACAGTCACCTTACTTTAAGTACAAGCAGTGGTGCCCCAGTGGTAACACCCTTGACTTACGATTTGTGGATGATCGGTTCGAGTCTGACCAGCCCCATTACTTTGTGTAATTTATTTTCATCACCACAGCTCTCAAATTGGTAAAGGAAAATATCGTGAAGAAATTGGCATGACCTTTTTTTTCGTGGAAAATCTTAAAATGGGTCCTCTCACCCAGGACAGGGCGGGAGGGACTGTCAGACTTGTACTGACTAAAATCCACGGTGTCCTTCAATAGCCCTTTACGTTTCGGGCCTACGGTTACCTGATAAGACATGACAGTCCCGCGACCCGACGACGAAGATGTGTCTTCTTCCAAAACGCACTGGGCCCGCGTGGTGGTTTGCAGCCCACTCCACAACAGAACAAGCAATTAACTACCATTTTGTAAATATAGAGTCTTGTGTAAAATTCGAAGGCCCATATTTCGTTAACGGTGCGTCGTAGAACTATGTGTCTCAGAGCTAAAATGGTTTCTATTCCACAGTCGTCTACGGGTCTTGCCATAATCGGGCAAAAAAATGTCGAAATGTATAGGTAGTGGCTTAGTCTATTCTTTTCAAAATAGTGATAGAATTGATCATGGTACGCGTGCTGGTGTGTGTAATAAATAACATTACTTTGGCCACAGACGAGAACGAGCAATTCTTCACGAACCTGAAGACCTTAGTAGAGACTTCATATGAAGTCAACAACAAGACATCAGTGACACTGATAGTGCACAGTATGGGAGGACTGATGGCCATGCACTTCCTGCGGTTACAGCCCCAGAAGTGGAAGGACCAGTACATCCGGAGACTTATCTCGCTGTCCACTCCATGGGCCGGGTCCATGAAGGCTGTGAAAGTGTTTGCTATAGGTATGTATTTTTTTTTTCTATGGAATAAGATAAATTGTTCTTGTGCTTCTTACCAAGTTTTTGTTACTATCGTTGTTATAAACCCATCCGAGGCCTTAGAACAAGATTATTTTTCTTACCTGATGTATTTACGGCGTTTATTTTACGGAAAATGAAAAAGCGCCTCTAGTGTACGAACGAAGAACAATTTTTTTTCCATCAAATTAACGTCAGTTTCCGTTTACTTTTCTTCACAAAAACGTGAAAAGTGAAACGTGGTACTGTTATGCATACTTACTTCAAAACTGCATGATGTTATAGGGTCCTGCTTTCCGACATTTTACACTAATTGTTCCTGTTTATACATCGCTCGTACAGCCTCCAGCACATCAGCTTATCCGAATCTATCAATCTTTTAAGTTTGAAATAGTTTGACGTGCTGGCGTCTGGACATCTGAACGCATTTGATATGAGCCTCTCTTTAGAAACCATAAACAGACATCAGACACTACTTTTAGCGCCGAAGCCACGTTTAAGCCGTATCACCTGTCTGGGGCCCGATACTAAAGGTCGGATCGTCAGACAGTTAGATCAAGGCTACCAAATCAAGGATCTTCGGAACGATATCCTCCCAAAACGAACATTCTACAACATTTTGTTTTTTACGTAATTATGTAATCAGTTTGAAAACGTACCCAAATTATGCGTAAAAAGTATCTAGATAAGCTAAGGCAAGCCTCTAATATTAATTTAATAACAATGATATATTGATTACGCGCGAATTGACCTCCTTACTGTGACGTCAGGAACTACAAACTTGCAGAAATAACATTGACATTTGTCTGTTATATTTGACGAAGTATAGATAAGTTTAGTTTTTAACGGAGTTAGAATATGACAATCGAGTATTTATTGCTGAAAAGTTTGAACGCGTTGGTCGATCTTGGAAACTAACAGTTTGAAATTCTTTCCCGGATTCTTGCTTGCTTATAGCTGGCTTTAACAGCATACTACGTCCTCGGATTTAGTTAGTAGCAGTCGAGTGGTAGTTGAGACCGCGGAGCACATCTACTTTTATAATTATGGTCAATGAAATAAAAGTTGGATGGGCTATGTGAGAGATATTACCGTATCCGTATAATATGATACATAATATGTATATGATATGTATGATATATAAAGGATGATGACACAGTAATATCAAGGTGTAAAGGAATGGTCACGGGTCTTACCCATCACCGTAACCCCGGTACGTAAAGTACAAGTCTGACAGTCCCTCCCGCCCTGCCCTGGGTGGGAGGACTCATTTGATGATTTTACCACGCAAAAAAAAAAGGTGTAAAGGAATAAACCAATTGAATATAAAGGACAAATGTGATGATACTAGCATTAATATGTGCGTGGCAGGATATCAGATAATAAATAAACAAAAAGATAATGATTCAGTCACCGTTGTTATGAATACCAATCAAATTATGTACTTTGATACTTTAACGTGACACAATTTCCATTGTTTACAATTAAGTGTACACTGAACTATGGTCACTTACAGGAAAAGCAAAAACAACATGTTAAAAAACTGTGATGTCTTTTTTTATCTGAAGAAAAATTATTAAAAATGCCAGAATATATATTCTACATGTCAGTAATTCAAGTTTTCTGTCGACAGTTATTTTTAAAATTGTGTCGGTGTGTTTACTCAGGGTTTGGCTCGCCTCGCGGGATTGTCTAAGCTGGATACCGTGGCCCTAGAACGCAAACCTGAAGGAACAGGGTAGTTTTTTAGTCTGTAAGAATCTGACAGTCTCTTGCGCTCCGCCAAGGGTTAAAAACCGGCTAAGTGTGAGAGAGACTAGCGCACGAAAGTTTCCGCACCATTATCCATTAAAAACGGTAAAAAAAATCATGTCTGTAGTATGAGAGCCCCCTTAAATATTTATTTTATTATATTTTTTAGTATTTGTCTTTATATCGGCAATAGAAATACGTAATCTGTGAAAATTTCAACTGTCTGAGTATTAGGATTCATGAGACACAGCTTGGGCCCTACCAGAAAACCAGCGCTGTGACAATTTTAAAAATGCCGCAGCACATGCTGATATAGGAGCCTGTTGGCCTCGCACAGGGCTAAATTGTTTTTTATTGGTTACCTTTTGTCGTTTTTCTTTTATATATTTTGTTTCCTTCGTTGTTCTGTCCTATGTGTGTCAATTAACCTCTTTTCTTTTCTTATCTTCTTTCTTGGTGACAGACGGACAGCGGAGACTTAGTAATAGGGCCCGTTTTACCCTTTGGGTACGAAACCCTTAAATGTATAGAACTTTAACTAATAGTTTACTTAAGTACTGATTCAACATCTGGCTCTAAGTAAGCATAGTAACATAGTACTAGCCCTTGTCAGTAAGGCGCGCACAAACCTTGTACACGTTTAAAATTTTGGTAAAAAAGCACTACTCCTTAAACGTGTAGCTAAAATGCTTCTTTCTTTTTGTTTATTATTTTTACATGTATCGTATATATTTATAATGATTGTATGTATGTATTTTATGTGCAAATTGTACACCTCGGACTACCAATAGTATTGTTTCTCCTTTCTCTTAAATCCATCCAAAGGTTGTCTTGAAAAGATCGCCTTTAGCGATAAGACCGCCCATTGTGTCATCATATGTATAAGATATACTCTGTACCAATATTTATATGGTGTGCACAATAAAGTGTATTCTATCATTCTATCTATATATCTAACATGAAATAGACTATGCAAAGTAACAAATTTGCAACGCATCATGTTTGCTAAACAACGCATCAAACACGCATGAGTCAACGGAAGTACCGATCAGCAACATCAGTTGTCAGGTACTCTATGTCCCCACCAGTACCCACGACTTAAGAGCCGACCTCGCTGGAACATTGATTCATTAGTAATTTGATGTACTGTGACACCGTAGACAGTTGAAGTGAAATGTTAACAATATACACTATACGGCAGCGGTGGCCAACTTGATTAGACATAAGATCTACTGTTTACTAACGAAACCCTGTGCGATCTACATCTACCATTTACATACTTATTGAAATCTTAAATGAAACAGCATAATACACAATCATGTAGTATTTTTTATTGATCAGTTTTAGGAGTTTCTTTTCTTATCACATGTGAGATTGTTTCCTTAAATTTAATTAATACTTCGGAATGGAAGTCTGAATTGATGATGTTTAATCAACAATATAGGTCCACGATCGACCGGTTGTCCACCGCTACTATATCTTTTTTTTTTATCGTGGTAAAATCATCAAATGAGTCCTCCCACCCAGGGCAGGGCGGGAGGGATTGTCAGACTTGTACTGACTAAAATCCACGGTGTCCTTCAATAGCCCTTTACGTACCGGGGTCACGGTAATCCGTTAGTCCGGCGACCCCGGCAGCCTTTGGCCCTCTACAGGCCCCGTCACTATGCTGACACTCTCTGAGGTGCGCGTGGAACACAACGCGCCGTCGACCCGGGCATGGTCCATGGTCGGACAGCGAGTCGCCCATTACTCGCTGCCCGCGCCTACGGTGGCCGGAGATCGTCTGGCGACGTCACGGATTGATTGGTAATTTGAATGCAATCCGTGAAATAGGTGTCAATGAACTTAATTTCGAACATTTTTACCCATGGGGTTCAAAGTGGCGTGCTCACGGAACTGTCACCGTGGATCTATATTGTTGATTAAACATCATCAATTCAGACTGGAAACTGGATACCGTGACCCTGCAACGTAAAGGGATTTTGAAGGTAAACGGTGGATTTTAGTAAGTACGAGTCTGACAGACCCTCCCGCTCCACCCTGGATAGGAGGACTCATTTCATATCCTAAAAATGAAGAAGTACTTTTGGTATAACCGTGTATTTTACTTTCACATCTTATTCTTCCTAGGCGACGACCTAGGCAGTCTGATGCTGCGCGAGAGCATAATGCGCACGCAGCAGGTGACGTGTCCGTCTTTGGCGTGGCTGCTGCCCTCACCCCTGTTCTGGAAGCCCAACGAGGTGCTGGTGCAGACGGACAAGTACAACTACACTATCAACGACTTCCAGAAGCTGTTCACGTGAGTACTTCCAATGTCTTTAAAAAAAAAGCACTTTGCCCCACACTAGGAATTTCTCCTGTGTCCATGGATGCGTTTACAAATAAGAAACACACATACACCTAGATCCGGAATAACTACTTGTAGGTCATACAAATATTTGTTCCGTGCGGGGATTGAACCCGCGACACGCTGTGCAGCAGTCGATCGCTCAGCGACTGCGCCAATAGTGCCGCCAATGTAATATTGTACTATAACCTGTATCATTCCACTGCTGGGAAAATGCCTCCTGGCTTCCAGTTTCTTCGATCTGACATCAAAACTGATCAAATGCAAAAAAAAATAATTGAGTATTTATAAACTTGTGGTATAAACGTCTGCGACAAAGTGTTATATTCCAGCACAATGATGATTTATTTTCTATAATATGTATGTATTTAGAAATATATAAGTATGTTTATCAGTTGTCTAGTACCCATAACACAAGCTCTGCTTAGCTTGGGACTAGATGGCGTTGTGTGATAGTTGTGGAATATTTATTTATTTATTTTATTTTAATTTTTATCTTTTCCCTACGTGACAAGTAACTCCTATATTGTGGGTGCATTAAACTTACTAAATAGCGGAAATAAGTAAGCCTGGCTCGCGATCAATTTCTGTTGGAGTGCAGCGTCAAACAGTTTTTACGTATACGCTGTAGTTTCCCGTTGTTTTTGAGTGAGTTTCCTCCATCTTAGGTGTCATATTTGCGCGAGCATGCGGACGGTGAGTAATGGGTGACTCGCCGTCCGATCATGGACCATGACCGGGTCAAATGCGCGTCGTGTTCCACGCGCGCCTCAAAGAGCTGACAGAAATCTGATGGGGCCCCCTTTAGAGGGCCAAAACCAGCCGAGGTCGCAGTACTGTCTCGTCAGGTAAACCTGGAAAGTTCGAACGGTCGTGATCCTGGAACGTAAAGGGCCATTAAAGAATCACCGTGGGTTTTAGTCAGTACAAGTCTGACAGTCCCTCCAGACCCGCCCTGGGTAGGAGGACTCATTTGATGATTTTAACGAGTTAAAAAGGTGTCATATTTAGAAGCAAATAAGATTTGAGATTGAGGCCAAAAGCAAACCCTGAATAAAATAGCAAGCCATTATCTTTTGCTGAATTCAAATTTCTTCTTTACAAACGTAGTGACATAGCAAAACCACAAAACAAGCAGTATAGTCACGTCACATTAATGTAGGTAATCAAAACATTTTTCGTCGTTGTTTAACTTTACACTCAATCAATTATTTCTGCTTAATTTCTCATTTCGATATGCTAATTGAATGAGCAAAATATAAAATACGTATCAAACTTTACCAACGCGTCTAGGAGCCACGGCGCGTTGTGTTCCACGCACGCCTCAAGGGGTGTCAGCATAGTGACGGGGCCTGTAGAGGGCCAAAGCCCGCCGGGGTCGCGTGACCTTGACCCCGGAACGTAAAGGGCTATTGAAGGACACCGTGTATTTTAGTCAGTACGAGTCTGACAGTCCCTCCCACTCTGCCCTGGGTGGGAGGACTCATTTGATGGTTTTACCGTGTCCTTTACCCCAGCCAGATGTTGTCGAAAATGGTCATTTGAATGGTATAGATAATTAGTTGTGCGGCTTCTGTAATTGTTGCGCACATTTTTAAATTTGTTGCGCTTATAGTTTTTTAATTATTTCACAAAAACATTTCCTGCTGGCGTAACGTTACTCCAGCCAGACCTTTTTCTTTCTAATGGGAATATTTAAATAAATACTAGCTATAAAATTAGTTGTCTAGATGAAGTAAATGTTGTGCCTTGTTTTCTATTCGTTCTTTCTTCGGTTGCAAAGTTATTCGAGATTTTGCTGGGGTAACGTTTTTGGTTTTGCTGGATCTTTGAAACGGTTAAGCGGATTCTTTACCAAAGCGTCTGGAGCTGAGTCGGTCATTTGCATCATTTTGGTTTTGACAGAAAGCTCTTTTTTGACCAGTTCAAGCGAGACCTATGTGGATTACTGTGATCACTTCGTATATCATAGGGCCAGGCTGTTTATGGGTTGAACTATTTGATACAGCATGTGGAATAACATTTTCCAATATCCATACTTTTCTGTCGCTCATAAATGCCATTTGCTAGAATGAGAAACAGAATGAGCGCTATGACGGTTTGATCCTGGTGTGTCTTCAAGCAATTTTTTATTTATTTATGAATGTGAAATTAATGTTTATTTTCCTTTATTACCACAGTGACATGGAGCTTCCAAACGCATGGGAGATGCGCAAAGACACGGAGAAGTACACGAAAGACTTCAGCGCGCCCGGCGTGGAGGTGCACTGCATATACGGATACAATATCACTACTGTTGAGAGGTTAGTATAATAAGGCTGGAAATTAATAATCTATCTCAGTTGCTATCTTTAGTTGCGCCTTTGCCTGTAGCCAATCAATGACCGAATTTGTCTATCGTAGTCTTAAAGATGTCCAATGAAGCAGCCGTTTATAACAAAGGAACGGGATTTGGATTGACATTAATATTAATTTCGTGGCTTGGTAAGCCCCGCACCAGCTTAGCTGCCCGCTAGAATAGTAGATAAAAAAACGACGGGTTGGACTCTGGGAGTGCCGGCAGAAGTGAAAACTTGAATGGTAATAAACACACACGTTCATTCGCGCAAGCGCCCTGCGCCGTCTTACGAATTTTCGATCAGGTCACGTGTCCTGACGCGAGTTTAACATTTTTTACCCATTCCAAAAAAGTGCACAACGCCGCTAAAGAAGTTTTCACTTCAAAAAACTTTGTCAGACTAAGAAGGCAACAGTGAAGGCATTTTTTTTCTTTCTTCTTTGCTTGATAGCCATCTAATTTTTGTACTTTCTGTAATTTCTTTACATATCTCTTTATCAACCATTGCACACACTTAAACTATTAAATTAGTTTAATCTTCATAATTCACAATATTATAGAAAGAATCCACGCATAGATAAAAATATAAAAAAATCTTACGATGAGTGTAACCCGCTGCCCCAGAAGTAAGCTACGCGACTATCGCGTGATGATACCCGCGCGATACAATCACGCTATGTCAATGTATTTTGAATCAGAGCGTGACCTAGTCGATACCTGTGCGATTGATCGCGGACTAGTATAAAAAATTATCGCGCATACTCGCGTTATCTTTTAGAGATGCCTAAAAATATAATATACATATTGTTTATATTTATTTATGCTAACTTGAGGTTCCGGGTTCGATTCCCAGGTCCAATTGAGAACCACACAGGCAAATTTATTTTACCATTTACTTACACATCTTTGACAGTCGTTACTGTAAGCTGAAGCTCGAAAGTCTGAAAGCCAGTCTTACCAAGAGGTCTCTTATTACCTAGTTATTGGGTTGTGGTTGTTGATATCAGAAAAGTCATTGCTCCATGTAAAATACTGATATTCAACTGCGTCCGGTTTGATTGGAAGCCGACACCAAAAAATAGTTGGGAAAAAGCTATTCGCGCACTACACCGCGCAATGCAGCGAAGTGTACGCGAGACTGTCACCAGGTAACCGTCACCCGGGAACGTAACAGGCTATTGAAGGACACCGTGGGTTTTAGTCTGTACGAATCTGACAGTCTGGGTGGGAGGGCTCATTTGATGCATCTACCAGAAAAAAGCGTGGAAGCCTTATCTTACGTTGCTTAAAATTATCTTTCTTTCAATTTAAACACTCGTAGAAAACGTACTAACGCGCGTGGACTCCCACACCACGCGCCCTGCTACATGCAGTGTGCGAATCGCCGTAAAATATGATACCGCACTTTCCAAACAAAAGTGTTGCCGCAGCACGACTGATCCCCGTTATATCTATACATATAATAAATCTGTAGAAGGGTCAATTCTGTACATTGAAAATATTGAAAAAATAAATAGCAAATAGTCAAAAATAAATAGAAAAAAGAAAATAGTGAAGAAAAAATAATAGGGTGTTGCTGGATCGATACCAAACCTAAATATATGATTAAAAAAATTTTTGTCTGTCTGTCTGTCTGTTTGTGCAGGCATCACGTGAAAACTAACGGTTCGATTTCGATGAAACTTGGTATAATTATTCCTTATTATCCTGGGCATAACATAGGATACTTTTATTCCTGGAAAAATACGTAGAAAAAATCTTATTTTTCAGTTTTATTCATAGACGTTGTTCTGTAGAACCGCGAACACACGTTGCATTACCCGCAGTGGATTCAGCGCCGTAATATTTATAACATGTCATTGTCAGAGTTACTCAAAATGGGGAAATAAACCATCCACGCGAGGACCGACATCCGCGCAGACGGAGTCGCGGGCGGAAGCTAGTTATTCTATAAAAGTTTACATGAAATTAGATTCCGAGATCTGACTCACGCATCTTTTTTTCAATTCCAGACTAGTATACAAACCCGGTACCTGGTTGGACGGCTACCCAACCCTGGCAATGGGCGACGGAGACGGCACAGTGAACCTCCGCTCACTAAACGCCTGCGAACATTGGCGCAAGCGCAGGTTCCGTAACGGCAACTCAGTTAAATCCCTACCGTTGGCTGGCGCCGAACACCTGAAGATACTCCATGATAAACGGGTCCTGGATTATTTGGAGCTGGTCATGAAGAACTGAAGGTATTGTGGGTGGATTGGATGGAGAGCTTCCATGATTAGAGGAATAAGTAGGTGCTGGTTTTAATTGTGAAGGATTTTGTTTAATATTTTGAATAAGTCATAGTCAGTGAAGTCAACGTTAAAGCAAGGCTCGCTCACCAGACCTAACCTAACTTGCTCAGACATTTACTGGTGTCTGTTGTAAGAGAGATACTTAAGATTTACCGACAGATTATCGGCAAACGTAGGAAATTGATGATTAACAAAACAATTCGGAGTTTTACCGATGGGCCATGTTAATTTTTTTTTTTTAATTCGAATCTATACCATACCTACCACCGTTAATCCTAAGATTTATAACCGCAGTTCCGACTTTTAAAGTCACAAAAGTTAGAGCGAACCGTAACATTTTACAGTAACATAAGTTACAGTGAACAGCGGCCGTATTATTCAGTCTTAAAACCAGACTTGTTCCAGTGAGTGAAAGAGACAGAGCTTTACAAGTCGTCTAGCGCCACCTCGTTCACTCACTGGAACTACTCTGGCTTTAAGACGTCATAATACGGCCCCTGGTATCTTCTGGGTAAACATACTCCATCGTAGACTTTTAGCTCTATCACCATAGACTAGTCTAGAGTCAAGAGTAAACCCAACTCAAGTAAGAAATGCAGTTGTTTCTTACCCGAATTCGCTCACCTAAAACCTTGTCCAGAAGAAGCGAATTACGCGCGAGTCGAGGGTTTGGCGTTATGCACGCGATTTACGCGCGTATTTTGAATTCGCGCGATGCTTGTGGACGCGATGTATTCGTGCCTAGTATCTCAATAGCGCGCGAATGAATTCGCGCGAAACGTTTCGCGACGAATTCGCTTCTTCTGGACAAGGTCTAAGTATTCACTATATCTAGCAATTAACTTCGTAAGGTAAATACTTAATTACTAGGGTCACTGATTATTCTCTCTCAAGTTCATTAAACTAAATTCTTCATGAAACTTATATGTATAAGTTGTAGGTATTTTTAAATTAATATTAAGGAGAAAGAAATCAGGAAGTGAGTTTGGTTGTTGAGTTTTTTTTTTACAGAATAGCAGTATTCTTTTGTTCTGTTATTTTTTTTTTAGAATTATCGATAGCGCCGCAATTTGTGTGAAATTCTTATAAAACTATATACTATAAATATATAATCTATATCTATAAATATATAAATATATAATAAAATTTAAATATATAAATATATAATAACTATATAATTATAAAAGAAAAAAAAAATAGTCAATTTTATTATGTTTTTATATTTATAAAAACAATATAGTTTATTTCTGTATATTAATGTTAACCATGGTAAATCCATTAAAATGAAGTGGGTAGGTACTATAGGTACTTCGAAATAAAATGCTATATCTTGCCAGTTACCTGTAATGCTTTAAACACATCTATTTACTTAAATAATATATTCAACACATAAATACACTTAATAAAGACACAGTTGCTCTCCAAAAATAAAAAGCTAGATCTAAGCTCTCTTAAACACTAATCTTTAAGTAGAAAAATGAACCTTGTCACATAAGCAATAAGATCTATAATATAATTGCAGGATTATTTTGTGAATACTCCTATAGTTCTATTTTCACGCCTCCATATATTTAAGTGACAAAGCCAAGCTTTTACGGCTGTGATACTCTTTAACATTTATTTTTTGAATTATATAATTTACCGACTTGCGTTCCATGACGAAAAAGTGCTTTTAAATATATTATTTTTTACCTTTATGGTTGCTATGTATCATTATTCTCTATTTTTATTTAGATATACAGTAGTAAATAATATATTCGCTAAACTTTGAATGTAAAAAATGACAGGTAAATAACACTAGTCATTGAAAATGCAATTTTAAAACTATCCTGATCTACTCCATTGGGTTAACTAAAGGACTGACCATACTTATCGACGCTGAATCGGTTAAAGCCGATCATGTTGTCCATATTTTTCACATTTTATTTTTGACGGTAGTCGGTTTTGAGTATCGAGACTCGACTACAGAGCCGAAACGAATTTTGCATGAAATGATATTTATTTTGCAAGTCAATATTAACAATTTTACACGTAAGCTTTTTACAAATCAGATGAGGTCGGTGTTTCATATCTGACTACTCTGAAGAAACAGCCGAAACAAACTCCGAGGACACAGTCTCTTTTAAATTCCAGACATTATATTGGTCAAGTCATACGGGGACCATGTAGGTTTGTGTCTGAGGTCTTTTGAAGAAAGAATCACACAGATTTCATGCATGGACGTAAGGCTCGTTGTTGAGTGGCTCAAGCATCTTCCTCGTTGGTAAGTTTGGTCACTCGCTTTAGTTACTAATCTCGTAAAAAGTCACTAAGTATACTCTAAAGTGCTCAGTAAATGTTTTATTTTTATTATGATTTCCAATATTTTATATCTATAATTCGACAGCCATGGAGAAACTCGAACTATTTAAAATTAAACACTCATAAATATACAACTTACGAATTGTTTGATAATAATAACGTAGTTGTTTTTATTTTGTTTTTAATTCGACATGTTTTCATTTCGATGAAAATAATGTTTTTATTTTTGTAAGGAGACCCTTCCGAATATTTTCATAGCGACACTAATTCGAATTTTTGTATCAATAAACGAATTACTATGTTTTTCAACTGAGAATAGAACGACTGTGGCGCCATATTGTATTCATGCACGCTTTTGTAATACTTACATACGCTTTTAATTTAATAAACAATAAACTTATGAAAATAACTTACACATTTATTAACGATAGTAAATATTTTTGAAATTAAGTTACACAAAGTACTTTTTGCTAAACGTTGTCGTCGCAATATGGCGCCAAGGCCTTCCCATTTGTTTTTAAACATTTTTTTTGGAATATCCTTAGTTTGTTTGATTAATTACCGTTCCAAAATTAATAAGCATTTTTTTTAAAACAATGCATGCGCATTGTTTTAACGAAATACCAATAAAGATATGATTAGATTTAAGTAGAAAATTAAAAATGACATCTGATTGCATGAAATAAGTCTTTGTTATCGCAAACTTGAAATGTTACCTACTTAAAAATTAATTAAAAGCAACACATAGCTGTAGACATTTTTTTAGACCACAATATCTCATCAAACATACCATTAATATAGGAAATTTACGTAATTTAATTTATTAACTTAACATTATTGGTTTAAGGTTGAAATTAACTTAGCAAAAATGAATTGTTCATACATACATTTATGAGATTGTTGAAAGAAATAAACAAAAACCCGAAAATAAATATTTATTTTATTATTTTGTACCTCGTTCCCGTTCGTATAACCAACAGTCATAACTCCAAGCCATTTTCCCGCCTTCTGGAATATTTGAAAACAAAAGAAATAAGTCAAAAATTTGAATTTCGGATGCAAATGTTTTTTTTTTTTTTATTAGTACGTGTATGAAGATTATAGCACCATGGAATAATGAGTCCCTTGAAAGTTATTTCAACCATGATAATCCAAAAGCGACGTTGTTCAACCGGAATTAAGTTCATTGTAATTTTACCAGATTTGTCAGTGGTTACAAGGCAATAGCAACCTTATTGCTACTGCGTTAAAGATTATTATGATTTTGACAGCCAAAGATAAAATAACAGACATGGCTGTATTAAGTACTGGTTCATTAAATATTCGTTTAATGATAGTACCTGTGTGCAAAATAGATGGTTGGCGAAAACCTGTGAATTATTTTATTATACCTAGATGAAGGAGGGAAACGTCTAATCTACACGAATAAAACACAATAATCTGTAATAAACATGTATTTAACTTCGCATTTCATCAATCAGCCATATTGACTACTTTCGTTAACCATGCTAGGGATGACCCACACTTGTACAACTTCAATGGATCTTCAACAAGATTTATCTAAAATCATTTCTGTACTTTATTCAGACAACGTTAAAGTTCTAAATACAAAAACCTCTTCTGAAGTCTAAATCATCAATCTTTGTACTAAAAACTTTACGTCAGTCGGAATAAGGTACGAAATACTGAAACAGGAACCATAGTCAGAACTCATTTTGTAATAAGATTGAATGCCATGTTTTTTTTTTACATGTTGGACTGGTGCATGGTTGTTTTGGCGTGTGGCCATACTCGGAACTAATGCTACCATCTTTTAATTCAATACGAAATTTACCCGTAGGGCCGCCAAAATAACCATGCAATACCGCCCGAGTGCTGAACAAGTGTGTTTCAACCATAACCTACAGCGTTTTACATACAAAAACAATAACGCTCTAAATAAATACACCGTACATAGCCCCGTTGTAAAGCTTAATAGGTACATAATACTAAGGTAAAAGCGGCTGACTGGCTTCGATGACTTTGAAAGAGCGTTGACATATTAAAATTGTTACATTTAGGGCCTAAACACACCACGTTTTTTAAACGCGCCGTTGACGCGCGTTTGTAGCAATACAGACGCGATACGCACGTAAGTCAGACGCAGCCATTAAACCTTTGCACGCCTGTATAAATTTAAATACGCGTATGAAACGATGCAAACGCGCGTGTGTAGCGAGACAGAAGCCCCGGTGCGCGCGCTTGACGCGATACAAACGACAACAAACTGCTCTGTTTGATAAAAGCGCGCCGTCGTCGCGCGTTTCTAAGACACGCGTCGACGGCGCGTTTAAAAAACGTGGTGTGCATAGGCCCTTAAAGTACAATTTCAAGGTAAGTAACTGCAAACAGCAACGCTTCTGCCGGCAAATACGTAATATAGAATGCACCGACAGGCACTCTTATAAAACTTGTGACGCTACGTTTTAATATTGAGGTAGCGTACAGAATCGTACATTTATAACACGGAAATGAGTATTTGATTATTTAGTACTTTTTGCTAATTGAATATCTACCACATTTTTTTGTTTGGCGAGATGACTGAATAAAACGAAATACTGGCCCATCAGTGAAATTATCAAGAATTTGACCGTATTTGTTTTCTTACGCAATCCAAAATATACGGAGAAACGACGTACTTATTAGTGGTTTTATCTTTGTCATTATTTATTGATTACAATTTATTGATGTCATCATTATGTAATCATGCTTATTAGTTTTTCTATTAATTTTGTATGCCTTTACCACTCGTTACAACGAGGAATAATAATAGGCACTTTTGAATACATATAAGTTTTTATATAGACCATGCAGTCAGCCGCTATTTTCTAAAACCAAATACAAAGACCTCAAAATCCTTGTATTCACCTTTAGAAATACTTAATAGGGAACAATTTCTCTCCCAGAGAACTACCTACATTTACAATCAGATTCAATCAATCTCACTTCTTTCTCATTATTATAAATCAAACGTTAACAACACTGCAAACAATATAAACAACAAAAAGAAAATTATTATATTATGATGTTTATATACATTAAGATATTTATATGCGAGCTTAGGTGAAATCTTTTAGGTTCGTCTCGTTGGGTTCAGCGCGCGTTGCCACTATACACACTTCGCGTTTGCATGTATACACTTTAATATCTGTTTGTTCCAAACTTATCTCAGGACACATTACTAAAAGATTTAACCTAAATGACCCTAAAAAGAAAACTAAACTTAATAATTAAGGTACAGTCAGACACAAAACATTTACCACATTGCTTTTCTTTTGTAATGTAATAAACATATTGCTAACAAGGAAGAAATCAATTAAGGGCTCCATCATATTTTTTTGTTTTTAAAATATTTATACTTTTTTTTCTAGTTCCATCATTACATAACCTTAACAATCATTAAGTGTTTCAGTTCTATAGTGCATACGATAACAATAAATAGTAAATGCTTATATTCCTCTTACATCACGATTCAGCACCATTGAGACTGGTCGTGAGGATATACCAACTAGCGAGGAATGAACAACGTTAACCTAATTTTTATATTAAAATTAAGGAAATATCACATTTTTAAACAAAATCATAATGTACACACAAATGTAATAATTTACAAACAATTTTGAATCAACCTTTTTTTTAAATCTGATATAAAAATAAATTTAATTTGGCTTTAATTTGTTATAAATGCCTCAACATATGCAATTGGTAATAAAACAAGACAAATTCATAAAAGCTTCCTTAACCAAAAAATATACAAACATACATGAATGTTCTATAACATCTTTATAAGTACAAATAAATAGATATCGATAATGATACGAGGCATTTACAACATGTTTCGAAACAAAAAAAATTATATTGTATAACCAATTTTTAAATTAAAACAAAACAAGCACAAATTTTACAATCACTGCCTTCTTAATTAACAAGTTTATTTTTTAATTGTTCGTTTCATACAAATAACATAATCACAGTTTCCATACAAAAGGTCTCAATTAAAGACCTTGAACGAAACTCCTTCACTTTCATTAATGTGCACTTTCTAACTACTCAGCATTTAAAGCGTTTGTTTTTCTTTAATGCCGACTATTCAAAACTTTTGTATGAGCTGGAGTTAAAACGTTATAAAACATTATAAAATTGCTATCCTACTTTAACAGCAATATAAAAAGTGTTCAGAGATACTTTCAACATACAATCAGCGTCAAAAATCATGAACAATAGCGAAAAAAGATCTACGAATAGTTTTATGTTTTTGAAAGTACAATGACTTTTATCGCTGACTGTACAGGCAGAGACATCCATAGAGGCACTATTTAAAATATTTTTATTTGACTGGCACTTTAAAATTTCATACATATTTTAACTATTAAGTTAATTAATCTAAAGTATTCGACTGCATTGGTTACATATTTCTTCACTTACATTCCTGTAAGGCATTTTGTTTAATAATTTAAGTTTTACGCTATCATTCTAACTTATCAATTTTAGCGCGTTTGGTTAAATGTTTTTTTTTAATCAAAACTTCAGTTCTTTGTGTTTGAAAAGAGGTCGTTGAGGACTCAAATTATGAGTCACTAGACATAACTTGTGCGCTTGCTAGGTATAGGTTATTTTTTTAAAATATCTATATTTCGCTCAGATCTCAACATTTTTGGGAAAAGGCTATTCTGTTAGGGCCTTTACAATATGCTACTATAGCATCGACGATTGCTGCTAATGCAATTGGGTATTTGACAGTAGCTTTAAATTACAAATATAATTAGTCCGCCATTTAGAGTTTAAAAAAATAAAGGACACGTATTTTTTCTTTTGTAATATCAATGAATATTCACCAAAATACAACGCATCGAAACTCGAGAGTGGGGGCTCGTGACGTCAGAGTTCAATAGAAATAGTATTAAATTGTGACGTTTTGCCAATTTTGAAAGCATCGTATCTCCGTCAATTTTGGTTTACGAAACAAAAGAAAAAATACGGGTCGAATATTTTTTGATAATCTAAGTGACGGACTAATTATAATTAACCAATTCTCAACACTACATCACGTTTCGCGACTCCACGCATCTTAATACCTTTAAAGTTGTGTTTTTTAATTCCAAATTCCAACAGGATTTATTGACTAGACAGGGCTGTGACTTGTTGACACAGCAAACCTATGATTCCCTCGGTTGATCTTGATAACATCACAAAATATCACAATAAGACACGATGGTTTTCCAGCTATTTTGCACACAGATACGAACATTTAGCCAAACGGGCTAACACCACTATATCATCATAGAAAGTTTCAGAACAAAGAAACATCATAATAATTCAATTTTTTAAAGGCCATGATGGTAAAGGGAAAATTATTAAGCTTTCAAATGGGGAAGCAAACGAGGGGAATGAACGCCAAAAAAAAAATTGAATGTTGATAGTTTTCTCTGTTCCTAAACATTCTATAATGCAGTCTGTTTCAAAATTAGATTTACATGTCTCACTAAAGCCCAAACCTTACTTTAAAAAATAATATTTGAAATTTTTTCGACTAGCGACCGTAAGGGTGTGGTAACCAGTACATTTCCGAAGTGAAAAGAGATGACGATATTCATCCTGTCCAGATCTATCTCTTTCTGTTACAATAGATGGCGGAATACTTTCGTATATAGATCTTATTGGTTCTGGGTTTTGCTTGCTTGACATGTAAAAGCAATTTTGAAAACTACCATAACAACATTATATCTACCGCACATTAAACATTAGCAAGCGTCCCAATGCTTAAACGATACTATCTCTTATGCATTACACGTTAGAGCACATTTTACTCTAACATCAGTTTGTCCGCCGTCTTAAGCCAATAAGCGATGACATCCACACTGCCCAAGCGCCATGTTTTATGAAAAACGCACGTAGACTTGAAATGAACCAACTTTTTAGACAGAATGTTCTCCAAAACAATGAAAGAAAACGTTTTAGTTCAGAATTTTACGAGAACACAAAGTGTAGTTTTCGTAAATTGTTACAGATCTTCTTTTTCCGATTCATTAATATTGTTTCATTTGCAAGTCCATAATGCGTTTACAATCTTCAGGATTTTTACAAAATATGGATAGTGTGGGATATGAGATGATACAATGCTAAGCCAGTGAGGTGAGTATCCTTCAATTTCCCATAAATTTATTTCATTCAATTCTTAGTTTTCCGTGAATAACACAACTTAGATGTTCAACGAAAATAAGCATGAATTTTTGGCATGAATTCTACAGATAATTTTAACATCATATTTAGAGTCGAGTTAAAATTTCAATAATTAAAAAGTGTTTCAGTTAAAACTCTCCGTATTGAACCAATGAAAGCCATAACCAGTGTAGTCTATGACGTTATTTTCCATAAAATATGCTTCCACACTTGATCGATCACGTCAAACAATAAACCTATGTTGTTGACTGTATTGATCAAGTTTGCAAGCAACCAAAAGCCCTATTTAACAATGCCAGATCTTGCATGCTAGTTCTTGCATGCATTTTCTTGCATGCAAGTTCTTGCATTGTTTAAATGGGGCTTAAGAATTTTTTTACAAAGCAGGTTTGAGTTGCCACATGATTCCGGGTGAGTGTGAGATGTCAATCGTTTGCTGTTGGGAATTGTTGGAAATATACCCAGAAATTACGAGATAAAGAACGAAAACAATTGACACTGAAAAAAATATTTAGTTAAGATGTTAACACAATGAAATTTGAAACACAAAGGGGTTGGTGGAATAATAACGAATTCGATTCGGTGGAATAATAGCGAATAACGCAAGATTTAAAACGAATAGTAGAAAGTGCACTTAAAAAACATAATAAATTATAATTGTATTAAATCTTGTTGTGATTTAAATTAATTTCACTCAAATTGAAATTAATAAATCCAAAATTATTATATTGAACAGATCACAAAATCTATTTCTTTAGGTAAATTTCATTAGGTAAGATATAAATTGTAGTTACAGTACTAAATTAGCTCTTATTAACAGGAACCCAAGATATAAAACTTATAGTATCACTATTATTAACTCATAGAAAAAACGTAATAGTAGAATTAACTATAAGTCCATGCTACTATCTGGTTACCACCAATAGAGTATGTGTGTAAAACTTATTTCCGCTGAGCAATAGATTCAAAAACTAGTTTTTTTTGGTACATTTCGAGGATCACTGCTTTTAGATTCAATTATACATCATAACCATGAGATAAACTGATATAAAAAAACAAATTAGTTCCACATAGGTGGCGATAAATAAGTATTTCTTCTCTTCAGATGGCGCTCTTGCCACTAATTTTTCACTACTCATTGAAACACACTAAGCGCTGTCTCGTGGAGAGTCTTCTAGCAAGTAATACCAAAAAGAAAACCGTTTTACAACAAGCTTACTCAGAGAAAAAAGTTGTACACACATCATCACCGGTCTCTCAGACCACACAGTACCATCAAAAACAACACAACAGTCCTATAAATCCAACAACTCCCCCAACATCAATCTACAAAAGACAGAAGAAGACAAACTGATAGGCGTGGCGCTACCTGTTGAAGAGCAGGTCGGGGCGGTAGTACACGTAGATGCCCAGCAGCACCGTGGCCGTGGCCAGCACCGCGCGCCGCGACAGAGGCAGGCGCAGCGCGGGCAGGCAGCGGCGCAGGCGGGACGACAGGGAGGACGCTGCGCCTGCGCGGCTGCGGGCTGCGATCTGACGCCGCTTGAGACGCTCCTCGTCGAGGCGACGCTGTTCTTCTCTGTGGGGGAGTATTTGACTTGTACATTTTGAACTACTCTCGTCTCGTGAAAGGGTCTTC
Organism: Agrotis puta; assembly: GCA_943136025.2. Taxonomy (NCBI): domain Eukaryota; kingdom Metazoa; phylum Arthropoda; class Insecta; order Lepidoptera; family Noctuidae; genus Agrotis; species Agrotis puta. Next base: position 1,523,705 of record OW964170.2, read on the forward strand.
GTGAGAAATGCTATTAATATTTCTGTTTTATGCTCTTGGCAACATAATTCACGATTTAACTACAGTTCTTAAAGGACAGGCAGGCGGCCATATCAGATCAGGCCATTTTTGGCCAGATTTGGTCTAAGTTGGTAAAATTTCCAAAATCGAACTTATTTTTACCAAATCTTTGTGTGAGCGAATGGAGCGAATATTTTGATCATTCTTATATTAAAAAATATACTTGTTAATGTCGCGAATCATATTTGGTCAAGTTATAACTTGTCACTGATATGCAAATTGCAAAAAAACACTTGAAAATTTGACTTTTGAAGGCTACTACGGAGGAATCGCCTTAACTTGAATATCTCTAAAGACAACTTACTCTCTCCTCTCCAGCGCGGCCACTTCGGCCTCGAGATCAGTGGGGTCGTTGTTCTCGTACAGAATCTTGGCGGTCACTAAGATGTCTTCGAACGGTAAGTCATCTGGTAACTACAATATGGAAAGAGAAACGTTTTAATTATTATTATTGTTACCTTGGTATGAGAATAGTTTCTTTTGTAAGGGAAAATTAAATAACGTAGAATAGGCTTGTGTACAAAAAAAAACTAATGAGAACGTTACATTGTTACATTGTTAAAAAATTTTTGAAAGTTTTTTTTGCGAAAATCTAAATACCCTTATTAATAAACGCAAAGTAAAGTTACGCCAAAGTTATTCCTTAAAAATGTATAGTTAATCTGAAGATTATCTTGGATGTAACATTAGTTCACGTTTATTAATAAGGGTGAAATTAACGAAGATACGACGCTATTTAAATTCACAATACATCATGGCGTGGCGTCATTTTTAGTCATTGATGGGTTTTTTCTTTGTGAATATTCTCCGATTTAATAAAAGAAGAAACACGTGTCCATTATTTTTTTAAACTAACTGACAGACGAATTAGATTTGCAATTTATTGACGTTGGAAACTAGGTTATTCGTATACTTTGTTGAAAGCTCCGACTTGGAAACGGTCCTACTCAAAAGAATGATTTTGGACCCTTGTGTGTAATTTTTACATTCAGAAGTTCTCCATCACATTTCTCAAATCTCGACCGAAATCGAGAGAAAGGGGAAAATCTCGAATTCTTGATTTTACTTAATTAACAATTGCCATTTTTATCACCCTTGGTGGAACAGAAGAAACTGTCAGACTCGTACTGACTAAAATCCACGGTGTTCCTTCAATTGCCATTTACGTTCCAGGGTCACGGTTAACTGTTTAAACAATCCCGCGACCTTGGCATACGTTGCTCTTGTCAGTATTGCCTTTAAGTATAAAATTGGACGATGAAATTGGAAACAATCGCATTCTCAAGTGCAAAAGAGTAGACGAGTCAGGTGTTCTTCGAATTTATCGTTTGGTGCTAACGAACCCTTTCCCACCATATGGCAACTTGTTACAGGTACAAGTTGCCACTGTAATGATAAAATTGTAAGGATTAAAAGAATCTTGACACTTGTAAATTCCTCAAAAACTTACCCTAGACAATAAGCAATGCAGCATCGCCATATCACATTCACAATTATAGACCTCGTCCGCTCTGTACAGCACAATGGCGGCGGTGACGTACACCGGGAACAGCGGAGGGGCGCACAGGAAGTAGTCGTACAGCCTCACCACGTCTGTGTACTTGTTGAGGCTGTGACCGAACCAGGTCAGGTACCAGGGGAGGGCAAACATTGTACCTACTTGGGCTCTGGAAAAAGAAAGAAGTATTTTACATGAAACAATATTAAGAGTTCCCCCCATAGAGCAGGGTTTCTTAAAGTGGGGTCCACGGACCCCTTGGGGGTCCGTCGCATGTGCACCAGGGGTCCGCAGTAGGTCAGCTAACTCTTAACTTCTTGATTTTAAAAATAAGAGTAATGAAACTACCAATTATTAAAATTGATTTTTCAATATAAATATGGCTTTTTTTCTTTCCTCAAAATATTCTTTGACAGGGGTCTGTGGAATTATTTATATTGTGAAAGTGGTCCGTGACTGCAAAAAGTTTAAGAAACCCTGCCATAGAGGTTATTTTGCATTATTCCCGTATCAATTCGAAATCTGAAACCTGGACCTATTTTTCGACGTTTTATAGGCGTTCTTGTGTGTCTACATGAATGTGACATTAAATACGATTAGTTTGTTGTTGTTGTATTTTATAACCAACTTCAAAAAAAGAAGGCTCTCGGCGTTGTTCCAAAGAGTGTGGAGTGTCTTTAACTGCACTACTTTATAACGCTTTTATAACGCGACGGTGTTTTTACTGCATGCTGAATTATAAATCTCTGCAGTCAAAAGATCAAGGCTTGAAAATACGGCCCATCCCAACGGCCATCCGCTCTGCAAACAATGAGCTCTGGCGACAACTTGAGTAGCTGTTGGCTATTCTGCTAGTACAGTCAAGGTCATCTCTTCAATACCTTTCGAGACACATTCAGACTTCAAATACGGTTTATTATGAGGGACCATTTTTGATAGATACATTAACTCTACATCTACTCACTTGTCTAAACACTCAGCAAGCTTCCGATCCGCCCTGCTGACAACTGGCAGCATATAGTTCAGGAGGTGCTGTGTAGGCTGCATGGTGGTCTGCATGAAGGGCGCCAGCGGAGCCCCGGGCCCGTACGACAGCCGGCACAGCAGCGGGAATGAAGCTATGTCTCCGCAGACTAAGAGGAGAGTGATCGCTACGTCGTGGTAGCCCTGGAGACAAAAGAAGAGATTCTTTACTATGTAATCGCATGACTTGGTGGTCTTTTAATCTGTGTCATCGGCCCTGTTACACTCGAGTCTAGCGGGGTCACTAATTAAATTTTTCCCATTTATCCCGCTGACGGGGCAGGGGCTGAGGGGTGGGTGGAACAAACCCACTAAAATACTAACTCTATGAAACTGGCTAGGGATATGTAACTAACAGTAATGGCCATATGTCCATGAACTGCAGAGTACATCATCGATATTTTCGGAGAATCTATTTTTGCATCGAATGTAACTAGCTGGAGAAGCAAGTTATAATTGAATATTTATTACCACAGATGACATCAGATCAGTGGCGATCTAGTTTATACATAGAATTCCTGATCGGTTTATTAATACTGTATATTTGACATTTAACCAATAATTCTAAAACACAATCTCTAACAACACATTTTATTTGAGACTCGAAAATCGAAGAAATATGTATTTTTTAGCTCTAAAATCAATAAATAATGAGATCATTGAGTTCACCAATTAGTGACGTCACAATTTGCTTTTGCCATAAAAATCTATGGGATAATCGCGTTTTGTCAGCTCATAAAAAGTATATCAATTGATTGTTCTTTCAGTTCATGAAAATGTGAACTTTTTGAATGGCAAAAGGTAAAACAGTTTTTTAAAACGCATTTCTCAATACTGCAATCTGGGAGCAGATGTGACGAAAACTCCTCAGGACATTATCAATCACACTAGTCTGCAGGTGAATAAAACCCTATTAAAAGTAAACCTCCCAACAGTAACGGGTGCATTATTATAATAGCTTCTTGAAAAGATAATACTATACTCACATTTGCTATACCATGCAGGTGTACCGCTTAGATTACTGACCGAGAAAATAATAAAAGCGTAACGCTATGGTATGCACGGTTTGTTTGCGTAAGCAAGCAAGCTTTAAATAATTACACACTAATATTTCCTGCATTTCTTTATTTTATTAATCAGACAGTTTTATATAGGTTTCATTCTACAGAAGCCGTTACCCGTCCGCTTCGCTGGGCATATAATCGTATACAAAACTTGAAAAATTATAATACTAAAACCTTCCTCAAGCACCACTCTATCCATCTGTGAAAACAGCATGAAAATCGGTGCAGTAGTGTTTGAGTTTATCGCTAACCGATATACAGACTGACGAGGAGGACTTTGTTTTATATTATGTCGTGATTTTTATCCTCCGGTGAAAAACAGAAATGTTTGACTAAGAGTCTAACAAAAACGTGGACAAAGAGAAATTTTAAAAAGATGCTTGAAATCTGACATGAATTTACCGTGATGTCATTTACCCTCACCGGGTGCAATTATTGCGTGCGGGTGCGAGCGATGACGGCACGTTTGGCGATTGCAATTGGACTCCTGCGCTATGTGTCGCGGGTTCGATTCCCGCACGGAACAAATATTTGTATGATCTGCAAGTAGTTGTTCCGGGTCTGGGTGTTTGTGTGTGTGAGTTTCTATGTTTGTAAACGCACCGACGATACAGGAGAAATTCCTAGAGTGGGGAAAAGTTTCTTAAAAAAAAAAGGATTTTTTCTCTCGCTCAATCCCGAAAGTTCCAAACACACAGTACGCGATAAAAAAAAACACCCTTATAGATGAAGTCTAAAATATTCTTTCATTTGAATTCCATAAATAATCTATACTAATATTATAAAGAGGAAACCTTTGTATTTTTGTATGTTTGTATTGAATAGGCTCAAAAACTACTGGACCGATTTCAAATTTTCTTTTAACTTTACTTAGAGGGATTCTTCCGAATCCGTATAGGCTATATTTTATCCCGGAAAATAGATAGGATTTTTCGGGGTAGTGAAAATTGCTCGCAAACGCTGCCTAAATGGTTAGGGATGTATGGTTGACTTCTGTAGAAAAGTTGTAGAACTCAATAATGCCTACAAAAAAGTCCGCGATAGTATAAACCAAACATTTATCTTTTAGCCATTATAACCACTTTTCCATAGAATAAAAGTAATTAAAATTATTAGCCTATGTTTATTGATCATATTATCGTCAAATATCCTTATTCAAATAAACTATTTATTGAGCAAGATTGTTTCAATAGCTATAAATTACTTTTTATTTTATTTCAATCGGACAATCCATTCAAAAGATATTACGAATTAAAATTGTGAGAGAGCTTAAAGAATAAATATCCACCCGTGCGAAGCCGGGGCGGGTCGCTAGTAACACTATAATTAGGATTATAGTGTTGAACTTACTAAAATGTTACTCAATACAACATAATTTTTAGTATATGCGAAACCTGAATATAGTTTGTTCAGAATCAGTAACTGATTCGATTCCAATAATATTTACACCATGTTATATTTTTTTCAAAAATATTTTAATTTTATTTTGTTACCAGTTAATTACAATACAATCACTGTACGGTTAGGTACCTATTGCCAAGCTATTATCACCAGTATGTAGTGTATAACACAGGAGACGCGGTTTACGCGGGTGTACCGCGAAATGAACATGTTTTTGAACGGACAACCAGGTAATATCCAAACTTATAACCTTGTGATTTTTTATGATACGGTTTTAAAATTTTGTACATAGATTCTTTACACAAAAACAGGTGTATCGGGTTTCGCACAAACAAAAAATAATGTTGTATAAGCCAGTTGATACACTTAGCTTGTAACCAGGGCGAGCGTAGTAGCGTAGGTAACTCTTAAACTATTGTGTAACTGATGATGGTAACAAGTTCACGTTATCAAGGTCGGCACTGTTATCCGCTTTCTTCCGCACTGGCTGACATAGATGTTGTTAGACTTGTTTTACACGAATTGCAAGATGTTTTCCTGAAAGACTTTTTAAAGGCACTATCAGGGAAGTTGGTAAAAATACGATTTGAGTTGGTTTTTACTTTATTTAGGTGATCTTGAAGAGCAGCGGTGGCCCAGTGGTATTGGCCCAGAATTATGAGTTGTTGGTTTTGGGTTCGAACCTAGCCAGGCGCATTACTTTGTTCACCACTGCTCTCAAAACGGCGAACGAAAAAGAAACTAAAATTCGAAGACATATGGCATTGTCCTACCCGGCCTGAGCCCGCGTGGTGGATTATGGCTCACTCCCTCTCATAGAGAGAAGGCCAAATCCCAGCAGTGGGACAATTATATGCTGATGATGATGATGATGATGATGGTGACAGCTATACGTGGGAGAGGATGCATTTTACGATGTTTGTTTTCTGGGCCATCTGTTTATTGGGAGATACACGCTGTTATCAAGCGGATTCATGATGACTCACTATTCAGTCATAACTTTTTATAACTAGTACAAGTATCTTATTTAATTTTGTTAGTAATATGAAAGTGGTCGCGGGACTTTCCCATTACCGTGACCCCGGTACGTAAAGGACTAGTGAAGGACACCGTGAATTTTAGTCAGTACAAGTCTGACAGTCCCTCCCGCCCTGCCCTGGGTGGGAGGACTCATTTGATGATTTTATCACGATAAAAAAAAAGTAATACGAAAGTAACAGTCACTACCAATATAACATTTTTTTTACGTGGTAAAGTCATCAAATGAGTCCTCCCACCCAGGGCAGAGCGAGAGGGACTGTCAGACTCGTACTGACTAAAATCCACGGTGTCCTTCAATAGTCCTTTACGTTCGGATACAGTCCCGCGACCAAACTACCAATATAACTGGAAGAATTTATTTGGTTAGTTTGTTTTGAATTTCATTAGACGCTATACGGGCGTATGCCTGCATAGAAAGTTAATTTATAAGTTCATGAACCAGCATGTTCAATAAAATCTACAGGTCCGAATTGAAAAAAAAAACATTTTTTTGATGGGATAGTCCATAGATCGAGGAAGACTATACGCTATATGACAACACGCTACTAAAAATAGGAGCGGAGAAACCCCCCGGGAAACAGCTAGTAAGTTTAATAAACCTACACAAACAGTAAAACATCCATGATGTTGAATATAATTATTTAATATAAATAAAACTAATTCATTAGTGTCATACTATCACGCCTGTGGGAGTTGTTTCACCTAATTGGATAGCGAAATTAATATTCAGGTCACATTGCAACACCAACGCTATCTTATAAATGGTTTCTATGACTATTGTGTGACGGATATGGACCGAAAATATCACGCACCTATAAGTAATATTAATAAGTATCGTGTAAAAAAGTTCAATAGCCGAAAAGAACGCGTGACAGAGCCGGAAAGAGGACCAGGACAACTGGCGAACGATAAACGAGAACGCTCTGTAGTCTTTAATGGATTTTCAACTTTATGCTGTAGTCTATAAAGTTGAATATCTATTAAATACTACAGAGCGTTTTCTTTGTTTTTTACTGAATCCTTTCAAAGCAAGGAGATTACTTCTCCTGCTAAATTGTGCTGGTGGCAATTCAATAAAACTTTGACAGCATACCCAACTACTGCGCGACAAAACCCGCCGCAGAGTGTCAGCAAATATAATTCGTAGTTCAAGTTTCGATGTGATTCTTGACCACGAATCGCGACCGCAAACATAAGCAGGTCATATTGTGGTCTGCTGATATGGACACAAGTAACCATAACTCTGAATTGTGGTCAATGTACACTAGAGGCAAACATATAGATATCACATGACAGAATCTGGTACTAAAACATGATATTACGTTTAAAAATAAAACAGATAGACTATAGGTTTATAAGTGTTGCCCCATGGGGTTGCGGTTATAAAAGGTACTGTTTTAAAAGGACCTCGCCCTAAAACGTAAAGAGCAACCTAAGAAACAGGGTGGATTTTTAGTCAGTAAAAGTCTGACAGTTCATTCCGCTCCAACCTGGGCGGAGGAAATGAGTTCATTTAATCATTCATTTGACTACCCCAAAGTGTTTCTACATTAAACCCCTTGTTCATTTTCTTTACTTATTATATACTTACATTTTTAAATAATTTTACAAAAACAAAACAAAAAAATTATAATAGTACCCCACCGGTATCGGGAACGGGGTCCGAGCTACCGGCGGTCAGGGCTCTAGAGAAAGGAACCTACATTAAATATTCTTATGACTTTTGTTATTTTTTATCAGTAATATTTAACATTCGCTTTACATTCGGCACCTTAGAGTATGTAAGCTTAAAATGTATCTCGCGTTTGATTGAAAGTGACTACTTCCTGTCGATTGAGACCCCTCTAGCCATTTAGAATTAATAAATTGTACTGGCCCAGTTGATTTATAACTTTACTATGCTGTTTTTATACATGTAAATTGCTAGCTTCGGCCCGCGTCTTCTTCCACGTGAAGTTTAAGGGATTTAGCAAGACATACACCAGTTTATTTATTTTTTTGAATTGGTTCTTTAGTGACAAAATTCCAAGTAAATTTAGATAACATTTTATTAATAATGTGATTATGTGATTTAGCTTGAACAAACTCAACAGCAATACACTATTGAGATATGTATTACATTATATAAAACAATTTCGCTACTATCACTCATATAATTATATATGTGTTCCTTATACATATATTGTATGTACATTTCTATCAAATGTGTAGTAACTATTTCCTATATTAAATTTAATTGTATAGTAGATATATACATACAGAAGTGAAGACTACTATTTTATGTATTTTTAGTTCTTCTTAACTTAATAATTCATTTAGAATCAAACCACACATTTAAAAACAAGAAAACCTATACAAAAGTGATCCTTACTTTGCAGACAAATAAAAGATAATTTAGTTTACTACTGACCTGGTAGTACTTCAAATGCGGGTACTTCATGATTACCCGCAGTATAAGGACTGTGAGCTGGTCCTGTAGCGCCACACGCTGTTCATATGGAATGCCTGGGGGGAACCGCTTCAATGAGCGGTTCACGTCTAACACCACCTGTTGGAAATGACAAAAGGGTAATTTATATCCTAGAGAATCTGTATCTAGGTTTTCATCATGCATGATATGCCAAGAATTTAGGATAAACAGAAGTGGTTAGACTTAAATTGTAATCTTGTATTATAAATGGTATGGTTGGTCCGGGTTCAGTGATTGACTGTAGCAGCCAAGCTCAGGTTTAATTCAAGCAATTCTTTCAAGTAAATTCAGAACAAATAATTATATGCTCTAGAGGTAGTTGTTCCATATCTAGCTGTGTATGTACAGACGCCAGCACATCAACCATAACCTACCCCAATCTATAAAAGTTTCTCAGTTGAACATAAACTTTTATATTGTCATAAAGTTAAAAACGTATTAAAGTTTTTGACAAATTATTCGGGTAGCTTGATGTGCTGGCATCATTACAAGAGTGAAAATGTTTCTAAAAACACCCAACCTATGAGTTTCTTAGTTCAAAGAAAAACAAATAGCATGTGTCAATCTTTACCTTATCAAATAGCCAAGTTATTATTTTACAAAGTTTGAATAGTTTTTTTTTTAAAACGCAATATCACATTACGTTTATGAATTGTTATTGTGTTAACTACTGACTGATATTTGATAAATACAAAAATAAAGTATTAATAAATATTAAAGCTCTATTTTACCTGATTGTATTCAATGTGTGTAGATAGTTCATCTAGTGACGGAGGCTCCGTCAACTCATCTTGTGTCACACCAACCAACAAAGGCCAGATTTTTCTTCTGTAGTCATCTGTTACAAATAAAATATTTATTAATAATGAAAATTTGCATTGGACACTTCAGTAAAACGCTACCGTGGTATAACTAAAATGACGTTTACTGCCAAAGCCGATGTTTTAAATAACATAGAAAATAAGCTCTAAACATTTAAACCGATGTGACTTTTCAATGACAACAACTATGGTTGACTTGAAAAGTCTTCTCCAAGTCTCAAGTAGGGTGTTGTATTTTTTTAAGTTTAGCAGTTAATTTTTTGCGTGCATTTTGTATGTTACCTATTCAAAACGGCTTTGGCAGATAACGGCATTATAGTTATACCACGGCAGAATGATGTTTATTACAAGTAAGAATAAAAAAGCAAAAATATATTTAAATTGAATAACTATTAATTTGATAGCCTACAATTTGCAGTTTTACTTAAATCTAATTATTATAGAGTAATTCTAAATATCTATCAAATAATTCCATCAACAAACAAAAAATATGTAAATTCTATTACTTTTTAGTTTGGGGTTTGTCACACCCCACCTATTATGGGATGAGACTTTTAGTCACCTGGTACATGGAGGGTTAAGTGACTTTATTTCAGTCTGTAAATATGATGTGTGAAATTTATGTGTCATTTTATAATAAAAAACTTAATAGATTTAAGTAGATAAAAATTAAAATATGTATTTTAGTAGCTGAAATTTGGCTATCAAAATAAAATCAACCATTAAAGTGCTTTAAAAATGAATTTCTGTGAACATTTTCATTTACTAAGATGTAGTCACCAGTTAGACTGCATTATCTCTCGTCATAAGAACAGCAGAGCATGACGACACGGGCATTGTTCATAGCTTTACGACGTAAACAAATTCTACATACACACTTACCACTGATAAGTCCTGCTTTGCCTTTTGCAAAATTCTGCCACTGTTCCAAATTTACACTGTCCAGATTCTCCAAACATTTCTCAATATGTTTCTTCTTTTCCTTTACTTCAGGGTCTTCGTAATCAGGTTCTAAACAAAATTGTCAATGACATTATGAATATGCACCTGGGACTTTCACTCACATTTTCTATTTTATAATACACGAATCTTACATACAATTAGGATTAATATCTCAGAGTAATAAATCAAAATTACATGCAGATAGGAAGTAATCAAATTGTCTAAATAATTGTTTACAATACCTTCATCGAATTTTAGCTCGGAAGGCGTAGAGATGTCATCAATATTTTTAGCGTTATTCAAGTCGAAAGATTGTTTTTTCGGCGTCGGTGAACAGTCACCATTAGTATTACACTTATCACCAATATTGGCGTCGGTATTATTAGATTCCATGGTAGAAAGTTAAAATTTAATCGAGCGAAAACATTACACCATCCTTCTCCATCGGGCGATGTGATGACATTTGAGAAAAATGTCATGTTCAAAAACTCGTTCCGTAAATCTAAACGAATGTATATTTTTGGATTTTAATTATTATTTGTAAAACTTATAATATCAATTAAGATCTCTCAAAAATTATCAAAAACATATTGTATTTTTGTATTTAAGTTCACTCTCAGCATCTTTTATGAAATTATTTGACGACAAAGAAAATCTAATTCGGGAACGCGCCCAAAGAGTAAGTGAGTGAAATGTCAAAATATTTTGCGCTTCATTTTACACAGAAATAAATTATACCGGCCATTCTAAACTTTAATTTTAATAGCAAATGATCAAATATTCGATCAAATGCTTGCAATTAATTATGACTCAGTCCAGTGACAACGTGTTTTGTTATTGATTTCGAACAAAGCAATTCATAAAGTAACAAAAACTTACTTGAAAGCAAACACCTATCAAATGCATGATTTATTTTTAAAAGTCAATAAATTCTAGTTATATTGTCAAAGTAGACCATCCTGATTGAAAAAATAAAATATAAAAATTTTGTAAAATAGTAAATGACTAAAAATATTTTTTAACAATGGAGCTCAACGTACATTGTCCAAATGAAAATATTAGGGAAATTGAAGACATAATTGATATACAAAAAGCAAATGGTAATTTTAATGTCCGACAAGTGGCCTTCAAACTCCCTTCAGAATCGGGAAGCACAGTTTCGGCGAATGTAGCTAGGAGCTTAGAATCTGGATTAACTAAATCTAAATCTGACAGTGGCAGTAAGAAGAAGTTCAAGAAATTGCGATCAAAACGCCATAAGAGTCCTTTACCGGACGTTATATCCTGGCCAAGCGATTCCGATATAACCGTGCTCAGAATGAAATTATGTAGTGATTTAAAAGAAAAAGTGGGTGATCTTATTCCTGGCGATGGACTCCATCAACCTGACAGCTCATCAATGACGAATTTAGCGACACTGATCCGGCAATCGCAACCACCTTCGAAACATAGCTTGAATATTGAAGAGTTTCTGTTGCCACTGACGTCGTGGGAACGAGAACAAGAACCAGACCAGGAGCCGGAGAAGGAAGAACCAATTCTTGAAGAGGAGAAACCACCTAATTATCTAGCAAAAATCAAACACGAATTTAATACTTATAATGCGAGGTGCAGTTACGAAAATCATGAAAATTTAAGTTCAAAAGGCAGCCAGTCAGGTTACTCGAAGCTAACGAAGAAGTCCAAAATGGCCAGGTTCCTGCGCCTGTACTTCTGCCCTTGTTGCACCTGTCTGTATCGACTAGAGAAAATGCGTGATGAACCTTCCGTTTATTTTTCGAAACGCCCAGTAATGTATTAGATGCGTGTAGTGAACAAACTGTAATGTTCCTTTGCATTGGAAAATTAAGGCAATTTCTTGGCAAAGTCATCACAATGTGTTTTATTCAATGTTAAGTAGTTTCCGCTTCACCTTGATTGAAAACCATGGTGATAAATCAACTACATGCAGTCTACTGCTGGTCATAAGCCTCTCCCAAAATGAGCCACATTACCTACTTATCCACTTTCTGCATCCAGTCCACTTAATACGTACTGCAATACACTTGCCGATGCGCGGTGCCTATTTCATATAACAGAGCAAAAGATTATTCCGAACAGCGTATTGCTAACTTAAATATTTCAGGCGTTATGAAGTCAAAATGAACACGAATTTTTTTTTCTTACAGATACAAATGGAAGATAGAATCATTTTTTAGGATAAAGCGGCTTAATTCTCGAAACCTATTTGTACCTATAGGCTATAGGGTAATTTTATGTAACGAATTATATCTCATGGTATCTTAAGGAAACATCATCTTCAGGCTACACATAGACACGGTAAGTCTGTCAGTTAGGAGGTAGTCCCGCCATGGAACGAAACCAACAGAAAAATCAATGAACTTGCAATTTAAATAGATAGGTAAGTACCTGCCTAACACTAACCGCTAAGTCGTGGACTCACGGAAAATACATTGCATGCGAACGATTAGGTACTTAGTCCATTTTTATTTTCGCGGCAGTTTAATAATTTTATTGTCTAGTTGCCTTATTTGATGGAAAGTACCAATTTTATTTGTTTGATTTCGTATTTTCTACACTTCATGAATTAAACTAAAACTAATAAATTAACATAAAATATGTACAAACGCGTACCAGACCACTTTATCTGAAGAATGAGCAAGAAACTCCATGGACACTCTTTTTCAATCGCCAAAATTATTACAGAACTTTTGTTACATCATTCATCATCAGATGGTACATTATGTGAGAACGATGTGGGAAGTTAACAGTGCCCATAGTAAATATAAAACTAGACAATTCAAAAATAAAGTCACTTTTTTTTTGCGTGGTAAAATCATCAAATGAGTCCTCCCACCCAGGGCAGGGCGGGAGGGACTGTCAGACTTGTACTGACTAAAATCCACGGTGTCCTTCACTAGCCCTTTACGTACCGGGGTCACGGTAATCCCTTGGTCCCGCGACCCCGGCAGGCTTTGGCCCTCTACAGGCCCCGTCACTATGCTGACACTCTTTGAGGCGCGCGTGGAACACAACGCGCCGTCGACCCGGGCATGGTCCATGGTCGGACAGCGAGTCACCCATTACTCGCTGCCCGCATGCCCGCGCCTACGGTGGCCGGAGATCGTCTGGCGACGTCCGTCGCCGTGGGCGTCTACCACTGCGGCTGGGTCGGAGGGAGGACACTGTTCTCTCCCTCACGCGGCACGCCTCCTCCTTCGCGAGCATGACTGCTTCGCAGAAGGAGGCGACCGCTTCCCACTCCGTCTCGCCCCGCAGCATGGCCTCGACCAATGCCGGGCGCGAGAGGTCTCCGCCTATCGCCGTCGTGAGGACACGGCGGTGCTCTGCCCAAGCGGGGCAGTCCTGCACCGTATGCTCCACCGTGTCCTCCGGACGATCCTCGCAGAAAAAGTATTATGACGCTCTATAATACTTTTTTTGTTTTTCAACTTTATCACAATAGTGGAAGGCCAACGTTCGATTGGTAAAATTTGACAGATTCGGGTAGGTTGACCTGCTGGTATCTGTACATAGCTGCATTCACCATCCCAGGTCGATCCTCTAAACTTTTTTTGTTTTTTACCCTGAGCCCTGGTCGATGCTGCATCAGCATGACCTGTTCTTCGATACTTCTCTATTACTTAGGTAGTGCCTATCTTACAAGTCGGGTGACTTGTAAGACCTTTCATCATTCATTGTTTACACAGTTCATCCATCGTAGGTAGTGATTAGATACTCAAAACACTACCTACCTAAAACTGTACTTATCCACATTTTTTTATTCAATTTAGACACACTTCTATACACTATTCCATAGTTGATATGTCATGTATAAATGGCATAAACCGTTTCTCTGTAATAGCCAAACAAAAAACAAACAAAGCCCTCATTATCACATCAAGAATGAATGCATGACTCCGCCATGATTGCAACCCGTCTTGTGGCTACCCACGCAAAAATATAACAATGAATGAACTTTTTAATCATTTCTTTGGGCAAGGTCCTTCTCCATTCACTTGACATGATCATGATCAGTTACTCACATCTCGTATAACATGATGCTGTGATGACGAAAGTTTAACACAGTGTAGGCCTTTGCTCATCGGTGGGACAATTAAAACAGTTCGATTAATGTAAGTATCTACATAGTTGAAGAAGATTTTATTGATCTAAATTCAACTTTAGTATCTCAAGGTTAAAAGTAGAAATCTGGTCTGAAAAACTGTTGGTTGTAAATAAACAATAGTTTCAGTACACTCATCAACTTATTAAATTTTGGGGGAGCCGTGCCAGGCCGTGGCAAAGCTAAGGTGTAAAAAATTGCCGATTTTTTTGCAAGTGGCATCTCGTATTTCAACCTATAGGAGGTTGTGTGCTGCTTAGCCGTGGTGTAGGTACCTTGAAAGCCTCCAGCCGGGGTTAAAGGTGCCGAAGCAAACTCCATGCCTGCTACTCCGGGAAAACCCTATACATTTTGCCCGACCTGGGAATCCAACATGCATGAAGTGTGAGTTTACTTACGCACATACATAATAGCTATATTTTAGTACGGTTGGCGATATGGCGCAGTCGCAGAGCGATCGACTGTTGATGTTCCCCGTTCCTGCACGAAACTATGTGTTAACGTATTTATGGATCTATATAAATGAGAGTTATTTGCAGAAAGAAAAATTATATCGATAGCGAGCAGTACTTGGGCCGGCAACCTTCCGATTCAATAATACGCCGAGTTATTAAGGGTGTCCGATGTACTGAATCGGATGGTCGCAGATTCCAATCAATCCCAAAGATTTATGCACACACTCGCAACACAGAAGAAATTACTAGTGTTGGGCAACCCTGGCAAAAAATAAATTTTAAGTAAATAGGCCAAGTGTGAGTCGTGCTCGAGCACGAAAGTTTCCATACATACCTGCCTACATAAAAATCACGTTTGTAGTATGAAAGATTGAGAGCCTCTTCAATATTTACTTTATTCTGTTTTTTAAGTATTTGTTATTAAAGCGGCAACAGAAATACATCAATTGTGAAAAAATTAACTTTCTAAGTATCACGGTTTATGAGACAGCCTGGTGACAGACCAATAGACAGACGGACAGGCAGTCTTTGTAATATCTACAAGTTCTCCTCCATTTAGTAATAATGTCCCATCTACCCACATAATATTCTTTATTATCTAAATTATCTAATACCATGAAAGCTATATTCTAGCATTATGTTCTATGATGTAATACACAATTAAATTAATGTTGGTCGTTGAGATTCGCGCCTGTCATGGTGATGTGGAAAACCGTGAAGTCATAAACACATTAGAAAATTCTGCTTCATGATACTGGTGCACATAAAGTTATGTCAGTAAATGATAATACCTCTGTGGATAATACTTAGTACGTAGTTACTTATAGCTGGAGACCTGCGTGTGTTATACGAAAGCCAGAAACAAATGAGCGGTCTTGTTAATTTCTCCACTCTTTTAAAGGACTTTTTTTTGGGATCAAAAATATCGCATCTTTAAAAATATAGTCAATGTTTTTCAATGCCTACTCTAACTCAAAAATTCGAGAGTGGGGGGGAGGCTCGTAACGTCAGGACGCACTAAAAATGAAACCACGGCATGACGTATTGTACATTAATTTTAAAAAGCGTCTTTGTCAACTTTGGTTTAAATAAAACGGGTAAATATTTTATGATAATCTTATATATTGATGTCTGCTTATTATGTGATCCTAGGTTTAATTCCCAGGTCGGACAAAATGTCCAATGGTATCGACAGAAACAAAATCAAAAATAATGTGACATCACTCACCCGAACTAGGCCGGCGGCGTGGTGGATCCAGCCCATCGCCTCTCAGAGAGGAGGCCTGTGTCCCAGCAGTGGATCATTAAGTAGTAACCCACCTCGTTCATTCATTTAATTTAATTTGGTGTGTGATGGATTACCGCGGTAGACCTTGAACAACGTGAACACAATGAGTAATTAGGTATGACGTAATTTTCTATGTTGGGAACGCTGTTTTCGACTCACGTTCGTAAGACTCGTTAGCTCAGTAGGTTAGAGCACCGATATAATTCAAATCTTGACCATCGGAGGGCGGAGGTTCAAATCCTTCACGAGTCGAACTTTTTAACTTAATTTTTTACTGTTTCACTTCTTTTTTTTCTTTCTTTTGACGTTTCTAACGTCGACGTTGTTAACGTTTTGCCTTCCTCGATAAATGGACTATCAGACACAAAAATACTTTTTCAATTCGGACCAGTAGTTCCCGAGATTAGCTCATTCAACCAAACAAACTCAAGTCTATACTGATAATTATTATTATAAAGCATAAGCTTTATAAAAAGTGATAGAGTAACGAGTGCTGCAATAAAATGGTATCCTTACTTTTCTTGATTAATAAAATTGAAAATGCCTCGAAAAGCCCCAAAAGTGAAGGGTCCGAGATGGTTCAGAGAGAACGAAGTAAGCTCGAAAAATTAAAGTTGCCTGAACTGTGACAAGTAACATTTTTTGTAATTGTGGTCTCTTCATACATTGGATTCCGTTTATGATAACGATAATCGAAGGCAAATAGTTAACATGTCATACTAATCCGACGTCAGACAAAGCACTTTATTCTTGTTTCTGGAAATTAATAAGATTATCGAATGCCGAACTCCAAATTCCCTTGCAATAGATGAGTTGAATTCTCCATTTTATAATCTGCATGCACTCTCACTACTTAGTCGTAAATACTTGACGACGTTGAGATGTGATCCCACCTTTTTTTTTACTGGACTTAATTTGATGACTCACATTCCCTATGTCAGACTCGTACTGCCTAAAATTCACGGTGATCCTTCAATAGCGATTTACGTTCCAGGGCCACGGTTACCTGAGAGCAACGACCCCTGGGGTGGCATTTTTTTTCGCAGGTCAACCTAGAGGAAGTTGTGTGCTGCTTAACCGGACAACCCTGTAACGACCTCGGTTTAGGGTGGTGCAAAGGACACCATGGAACAGGCTGGATCTGAATGGTATCCTGGCGTGTCAGAGGTTAGAGGTACTTAGTATT
This sequence comes from Agrotis puta, assembly GCA_943136025.2. NCBI lineage: Eukaryota > Metazoa > Arthropoda > Insecta > Lepidoptera > Noctuidae > Agrotis > Agrotis puta. The sequence continues at coordinate 1,541,080 of OW964170.2, forward strand.
TATTTCTGTTCCAGTCAGTGTTGCGATGACCAAATTTACACTTTTGCCAAGAAGACGAATTGGAATTTTCGTTAACTTTTCTATGTTGATCGATTAGAAAGTTTTAAATTACAACTTCATAGAATATTTGTTTTGTAAAATTGGATTGACAAGAGAGAGCCGAGCACAACAGTTAACGAATATTTCTTCATTGAGATCTACCTATTGCAAGTAACTATTAAGCTATTGCAACTCTTACTTGTTTTTTTTTACACTTATTCTAAGAAACGCATTGTAGTATTCTTTTTGAGCAGGCTATGACAGACAAAACTTAATTTGGAGAACTAAAAAATACGTATGAACAGCTAATATTTTCAAACACTTTAAAAATGAAATAAAAAAAATGAATTTAGTTACAGAAGACACTTTTAAGAGTTCAGTTAAGTTCCACGACCTTGGCAGGCTTTAGAGCTCTATGGGGGCCCCGTCATCTGAATACATTTGACTCACCTGCAGCCCTTTAGATGCATATGACACACTTGCTGCCTACCTGATAAACGCTATATTATTATTTTATTTAGCTCTATATTATCTAATACCGACAACTCTGCGACTAAACTTGCAGTTTAATTCGCGGAGTCACTGTGTGAATAACTAAACGACAATGTTGACTCTGATACAAACCACTTGTGCTTTCATAACAGGTGTAAACGAATAAATACCTATAATATCTACTTTATACGTATGTAGATTGTGTAACTGCGAAAGTAAATTTTTGGGGCTGGCTCATTTGTCAAATGGTCGCAAAAATTATTGTTGGGGTAAAATGTTTTTGGTTTTTTTAATCTGAGATAACTAGTTTCCGCTCGAGGTCTTTATTTCTTCGCGCAATGCAGAGAATAAAATACAAACAAAGTAATCTATAATTATATTTTTGGATGGGGATCCGCTTCCAAACGATCACCCCTGAGCAACCGTAGGTTACATACAAGTAGGTTGTGGCGCGGCTACCTGTAACCTACGGTGAAAGCCGAGCGATCTCTCAAGGGTTTGGAGGCCTTACCAGAACCGCCACCTGGCTCACCATTACCATCCTGCCACGGGAGCCCGAGGAAAAACAGCTTTTACTGCATTACGCAGGAGTCCCAGTCTCTTCTGGGCTCAACATTGGGATGGATCTTACAGTTTGCTGGTGTTAAACTGCAAAAATCAAGCATAACTATCTGGCTCTGATCTAGCCATTACTGGCCAGGCCATAAGGATATGCAGCAAGTGCTCATTGTTTTATGATATTGTTTACGAGCCGCATATTTTAGTTCGATAATGTTAGGTCTACTCGTAATAAAATCAATAACAATTTAAAGTCAAAATCATAAATCATTTATTAACACTAAAAAATTACAAAAAATTGTATAGCAATCTCTTCCGGGATAGAAATACAGCCGTGGTCCAAACATATTTCCTAGGAACATCTCATTGATGATCTGTCTCATTTACTATGATATCATGAAATTGATGTTCTGGCTAATTTACGTTTAGGTTTTCTACTTACAGTTTCCTCTTTTTTTGTAATTCATCCATCCCGTCGAACGTAAATAAGTAAAAAGGAGAACTACCTACTAATAAATCGTTATTTTCTTCTTTTGCAATGGTTTACACTCTGCCAATATACTTGCTTACTTTTTATTTTTGCTTACTCTGAATTCATATTTATTTTCGAACCCGCAGATTTTACGGTTTAAGTGCATCCAATCTGATCGCTCGGGTCAACCATAAAAATTGATTCGCATAATCAAAAGCTATACCCAAAACCGGTTACCGGCGACATCAGAACTCAGAGCAACCCGAGTGATTTATGCGATGCACGGCGAAAACTTACTTTTGGACTCATTATGATAATAAGACTGATGCTGATGTAATGTACAAGCCTGTTAAATTGTGCCACGAATTACGTTAAGATTTCTTTCGATCAGACTTAAAAACTTCTTTCAATTTTGTTGAATAACCTGCTGATTAAGCAGGCTATTTGAGGTATAGGGCCATTGGAAAGACAATGCTGTGCGAATCATTAAAAGTATAAAGCCCTGCTAGTCTGCTCCGTGGTCCAATCCGTTTAATGTTAAACATGCTTTATGTGATTTAAAATTATTTGGGACCAGGTAAGGAGTGGTTGGCTGGAACCATATTCCACGAATCCAAGGACATTGCTGTCTCTAGTAAGCTCTGTTTTTTCGTTCTATTCTTTATCGTTCCAGGCAGTCTTTTCTAAACACAAGTAGATTTGGCCGATTAGCTACTGCTCTAAACTGTAGCCATATCTTAACTGATATGATAAAATGGTAGAAGTAAATATGTATGTCCGGGATAAACTCAAAAAGTACTGGACGGATTTGAATGTTTTCTTTTGTTGTATAAGTATTCAGTTTGGGCAACATATAGGCTATAATTCATCTTGGAAACTTGAACACCTGATGCAGAACCGCAACAGACCAGCGAAACATTAGAGATACAAAAATGGAACCATAGCAAAATTGTTTCACGGTTTCGGCATTTTCTGTTGAGATAATAAATTTGAAGATCTGATGTGGAACTCCAAGAGCCCTGGTACAACCTGGTGAGCACTCTCTGTTGACGTATAAAAGAACATCTGGAACACCTGTTGTGGAATTCCAAGCTCCCAGCCACACTATAGCATATATAGGAATGACGTCTTAATAAAAGTTGTTTAGTCTGATGGGCATTTCCTGTTGACTTACAAAAATGAAAGGTCTGGAACGTCTCGCGCATCCCGTTATTATCCCGTGTTCAGGCTCTTAGAGTTCGACATCAGACGTTTCAGAACTTCGATTTTGTCGACCCCTTTGTCCTGGCATAAGCTGGCGTACGAAATAGCGGGCAGAAGCAGTCTCACTTAAAGGAAACGAAAGGTCTGGGAATTTGCGCTACAGCTCATACTTAGTTTAGATTCCCAGTCATTATATACACTTCCTATATTAATCAGTTCAGCTGCGACCATTCCTGTACCCATCTACTATTAAATAGACGTCTCAACATTCTCGAGCTTCTGGGTTTCAGCCCAATAAACTTATCCTTGCGAGAAGACTAAAGACTTCTTGGGGAATCTCAATAGGTAGGTACGTACTGTTTAGCCAAGGGTTAGGGGCCTATTTTCGTTAGCTTCATAATTGTCTACTCAGCAAGGGATCCCGGGCCCCTTGGAAATCAATATACCTAGTTACTAACAATGATCTTCCGCTACTTACGAAAACGGATATTCAACTACAACCACCTTGAAGTCATCAATTATCTGGAAAAGTGAAGAGAAGGACGTTTATAAATCAGTTTGGTTCGATTTTGATCTTGAAAATCTATTGAATTTGAATTAAATCATATCTTATGAATAAATTACGAAAGCTGAACCAACGTAATATTCTTTGTTTAGAAACGTAGTAAAATAAATCAATTAATAATTAGCGTCATCGCACCGTCACGTCATAATACGCTTCCGAAACAAATCGCAATAATAATCGAACTATTTCTGGGCGAAATAAATTCGTATTTTACAGAATTCGTTAGTTTCGCGTACAATTGCCAAACAGTTTCATTTCTTCGGCCCCCCGTGCAGCCAGCTCGCTGCAAGTTATAAAGCGCGGAGAAAGCACAGCGGTCGAACAGTCTCGCGAGTCCCGTCCGCCATTGTTGCGTTTCGTCCGTTTCGCGCCCTTTTTGACGTGCAGTCATTTTAGTGTTGCAATTTTTTGCGGATATAATTTTTAATTGTGTTTTACAATGGATATGAGGTAAATATTTTTTATTTAATTTTAATAATAAATAATTTTCAGATTAGAAACCGACAGTTAAAAAAGATCGAGTGGCAGGAAGCTTTATGACTTAATGCAAAGTTAAACATTATGAGTGAATGAACCAACAACTCTTTGCTATACAGATCATTAATCATTCTTTTTTGTACGAATTTACCACAAACACACATTGAATCGATATGTAATGTCACTTAATTTCTATGTAATCATGAGAAATCGTTCGCTTTCTACTCTCATTGGCAGTAAGTACAGAGGTATATGTTTCGAATCTACTTCGTATGGCTCGCGTAATTTTCTATGAACCATTATGCTTACGATCTCGTGATACAACACAGCGACTACTAATTATTGCGTATACGCACATAAACTAACGAGTTTGTGTGCTAAAAATGGCAACAAATATTGAATGGCCAGCAATGTTGTCAGATACAGTTTAAAAATAATAATTGCGTTACTAATTTTATTAATAGTTTGTTCCTGGTTGCAAGTATTATTAAGTTTCAATGGCAGTAGGTAGTTAAGTTTATCGTCATAGATCGTTAACCAATTATTAGTTGCGTGTTTATAAGTTTGGTTTGGTTTTAAAGATTTTTTGTTAAGTTTTTTATGAGTGAAATAACTTACATGATGTCAAAATCAAAATCCAATATTTTTATTTCACATAGGCCCATGAGGGCACTTATAAAACGTCGACAACAGGTGCTCGGTTCGGGTTGGTCGTTTCCATGGAGAAGAACCGGCATGAAACTCTATGGTTACTCTCTTAGAATATCTTATGTTTTTACAATCGTTTTTTTACGTGTATAAGAGATTGTATGTATTGACTGCGATAACTCTGCGTTTTTTAAAAAAAGGACCTATTCTAAGCCCCGTGCAATTGCTAAAGTTTGAGACAGCGTAAGATATCGAATTCCAATGGTCCGGCACAACACAAACTCCGCAGTTGCGCCACCACACACCGGCAGCGTTTAGATTTTTATAAATCACTTTCTAATTATTTCCATGTTATCTATTCTGTTCCTAACGAACGTTTAAATTGAAACTAAATTAATATGCTAGACGAAACAGTTTAACATAGCGGGTGATCTTACACGTAACCATAGTTAACGATTGATCTTATTGTAAAGGTAATCATTATTGGATAATTTACACGTAACCAGTTACTCGTTCCAAAAGGCTGACGTTTATTACATATTGTGAAGACAATAATGATAGATGCACAGATAGGGCAAGACTAGAGAAGTAGACAAGTATTCAGGACGACATGAGTAGGAGTAGACCTGAACCAAAATGTAATTCAATCCGTTTAGTTAATATCCATTCACAATAAAATAAATAAAATGCTTGAACCCAATTTAAAAATTGAATACGATACGCAATAAAATACCGAAATAAAATTCACACGAACATATCGAATACAATGAATGGCACATATAAATCAATGACCCTTGTCCAGGCACATAAAAAAACATTAAGTCTTGTGCATTGTCCACATGTAAAACGCTGGACCTTTTTGTAAAAAAAGAAAAAAAAAATTAACAACCCAAAATGCAAATTCGAATTCGCGAAAAAGGATCAGTGGAAGGATGTTTGTAATAACTTTTAAAATATTCCGATATTTGAATAAGTCCCATGCATTTTCGGACTTTTTGAGATAACATTACAAATATTTGAAATGCGTTTTGGTCCAAGACTCACGATAATGAATTTAATCTCGCGTTATTAATATTATTCAACTGCGGTCACGAGTCTTCGTGGCATCTCTTTGCAGTCTTATGGTCGTTCATTTTACTTCCACGGGATTGATTATTCAAGGATTATTTGAACAATCATAACTTTGGTATTACCAACTAACCTTTAGAATATCGTTGTAGTTTTTGAGTAACACTACAATGCTTATCTAAGTTATTACCTATCTAGTGCAGTGTTTTAAAATTATATTTAATATCCAGAGTCAGAATACACAGATACTTACAAAGAATGAAAGTAACATAACTTACAACAGTGTCGTAGTAATGACGTTATCAGTGTTAACCGTCACTAATCTTTCAATTATATCTTCAATAAATTTTGTAGGTCAACCTTTGATAGCAAGATCAAGTTCTCCGAAAGACCTATTGTAGTATTTATTAAATATTTTAAAGGTTTTGTAACGATAAGTATAATAAATTGCATCAATAATTTTTTTTTCGCAATCTGTTTAGCATAACAAATTAGCGGGAAAATGTTGCAAAACGATCATAGATTCAATGACATTTCTAGAGTTCTAGAACAAGGAGTTTGTACGAAAAAAGTTTAATCATTTAAATGTCGAAGCTTTCGATATAAATCGATTTTTCGGCTTGGGGATAAATAAACATTGTTTAATAAAATAATAAGATTGTAAACAAACAGTAACAACCTAGTTTGATATCTCAAACCAAATTTTCTTGACTAGCTTCGGTGTGAAATAGACTAGAGCTTGTTTAATTTGGCGCCTTTATTTAGTCGTGGGTGACTAATAACGTTTTCCAATGCGTTTAACAGCTAATTGCCGAAGCAAATTTTATAAAACTGCAAGCATCAGTAGCTGTTAATTGGGCATACAAAGTAGGTTCATAAAGCCTAAATAGCTACAAGCTCTATAAATTACCTGTTACGAGTTTTACAGAATTTACAAGAAATAGTGTGTGTGTAAGAGTCTTCACGTAAAACGTTACGTTTTGTTTTGAACACCGAATCTAGAAATTTTAATTATAATAAGACCAACAACTATCAAAACCTTTTTTATTGCTACTGCTAACCATTCCTCTTCGTGCTGTCACAATAACATACAATGAAATACATTACCAGAAAACCCAATAGAACAAAACCGACGCAAAAAGGTTTCAACCACAATGTATTTACAAGTCAATAGCCTGTACTATGCGAGTAATGTTTTGAATGAAGAAAGCGTTTGCGTAAGTCTGCATAAGAGCTAACAAGTTCAGCGTTTGCAACTGTTTTGTATGCAGAGTCTACGCTCTTAGAAGGAGGCTATACACTGTTTAAAACTGCGATAATGCAGGAGTGCGACTAAACTAAATAACAAATGGAGCTGCAATTGGGATATCAACGCGTGACCCAGTGCTAGATAGTTCATAAGGAGCAGAGGTACTGATAACGGTCATGCGTAGACAAACATAATCTTTATATACATATGAATAAACGATCTTAGTCACTGGATCTAGAACCATGATTTTTTTACAAAAGTGCATCATTAAATTAAGGAGATCACTAAAGTTGATAGTTATTTTTGTAATGTAATCGATGAGAATGCCAATAGGTTGTACAACAATAAAGTAGGTCTCATGTCCAGGAATGTCATACCCTAGACATGCATGCAGAAAGCAATTTGTCTGACCTGTCAGAAGTGCTATGTCTCTGTTCAAGTTAACGGCGTTAATGACATGACACATTGTCTTGGCAGCCGACTGAAATTCCTATAGTCTTAGAATTCAGGTCAGACTGGTTCAGCGTTACTACCCTCTATAGTTACAGCACTTATAACATATTTTGAGATTACTAATCAGCCATGTCATAACTACTAATAATATTGTCTTTAGTAGCACTAATTAATTCTGTAGCTCTAACAACAGTATCAACTTATTCCATTATTTCAAAATCATAAACGAATTTCGAAAATTGCTGACCTACAGGTTCATTGATTATGCTCGTTAACCGGCACTTTGAAAATTATAATTACTTCGGCTGACGTATTCATATTGTGAACATGGCCCTTTACACGTCTGTAGTATGTGGGCCACGTTCAACCATTGTGTTTGCATACTGCTGTTATAATCTCATCTTAATGACTTGTCGGAATAAAACAATTTGCAACCACTTTCTGTAACTACCTGTTAAACTGTTGACAGACGTTTAGTATTGACTTGAGAGGGATTTGACTGCCATGAATTATAAAGTAATAGGGTAATATACTGCGTAAATAAATTGAAAATCTGTTTAGTCTGTCAGTTAGAATATTGAAAAATTATGGACACGTATTTTTTTAATCTAAAATAAATAAATTTAATATTGACAAAGTTTAGCCGCTTCCAAATTCGAGAGTGGGGTTTTCTGCCGTCATAACGCTTGTAAAACTGTACCGAATGAGTGACTTTTTGTGATTTTTAGAAGCGTTGTATCTTCGTCAATTTTGGTTTACGTTACAAAAAAGAAAAAAACGGGTCTAATATTTTTTATAATCTATCTTTCCAACTAATATTTTATTTAGTAAAACAGCCTATTGAATCATTGGTATTAACTGTCATCTGTAGACCATTGCTAGATATCTCGGTAAAAAGTATGACAACCAGTCTTAGTGAGGGATATTTTGTTATTATCATAGTGGTTAGATATAAGCAACACTTGTTCGTATTACTGGTGTTCTTCGAGCTATATCTGGTTTGATCGGAAGACGAGGGACGCCAACATAATTTGAACGAGAATATAATCGGCATTCGTTTTGTGGTTGGAATACACAATTTGTGGTCGAATAACTACTTACTCTTCTCGCGTTCATTTTTGTTATTCCTAACAATTTCCTGAATCAACATCAAACAAATCCGATGAATCAGATTAGCCAATCAGCGTAACACAGTTGTCTTGATCACTTAGACATGCCGCCTTCATGGTTACTTTATTGACCAATTCCACGGTCTTTTCTACTCTTTACCGTCTGATTAACTCTGCCTATCCAATAAAGAGTTGTCGTGAGCATATTGTGCGTAGTTCCTCTATAGATAAACGATTAGGTACTAGTGATATTACTCAACCACTTAGATCGAGATGCTTCTCGTATCGACATTCTGATGAAATCGATCCGATGCGGACTATTTGTGGCTAATTGAATAGCGTTTGTTTAGGTAACTAAGTTAGGGTAACAAGGCATCTTATATCTCGCCAATGTCTGATTCTTAGCGCGCTAATTATAGCAATACCTACAATTAAGATATTATATCAATATATACTCGTATATCGATGTTTTGTTCAGCTTCACAATTATTCTGATTAGCATCTCTCCCTTAGTTGATATAAAGTTATATTTAAACTAGTTAATTTGAGTTAAAAGCTTAGAAACCCTAACTAAAAGTTTGTTTACTCATTAAACTGTTTTTCATTTTGCTATCTCTCATAGACGGACTAGAGAGTCAGTCTGCCACTCTCTGTCAGTTTTATGTTGATACAAATCTATCTTTAAACCACCAAACCAGTCACCGATTAATCCACACTAATCATCTTTCCTATACGGAACTGTTTAACCAAAGCCGCGCTTACACAGCGCGTTAATTTTTATCTCCGTCATCTAGACTGGTCAGGCTACTCTCAACGTTGTAAATCCCGTCGGTTTTCATTTTCACACAGACTGTTCGTTGCATAACGTTGTATCACCGTCTTGCTAGTTACCAGCGAATACTGTGGCGCGGCTACGATTTACACGGCCTATGAACAATCTACTATGTTGCTGATATACGGAAAATACATAGTTATTATTGATAACTGATAATGTATTATAAACCTTGTTGGCGCTTACGGTGAATGATTAGGAAGAAAGTTTATGTGTTAACTGTGCTAAATTAAGTAATTTTCTTTTTTTATATGTGCGTCATGCGTACTTATGTTCAAATATGTAAAATGATCTTTTAACACGGTTGTTAACTGTAGTATTACTTTAATCAATAAAGGGCTCATGGTAATGCCTTGGGGTATAACTGCGCGTAATCGTACTTTGTATTATACGTAAAATAAATCTGGGTATTAAAACAAGGCAGAATTGTCAGTCGATAATTTTATGAGTCACAGTTAGTTCTCAATGTTATATTAACAACCAACTAGCAAAATGAAATACTTCGCTACTATGTCAAAAGCTTAGTCCAAATCGTTTACACGTTACTACGTTACACTTAGGAATAGAGACTTCGCATCGCTTTCATTTTCGTACCTTATTATTAGCGGACAAACCGATAGTGTCGTAATAATTTGTAATTATATTAGACTTCCTAGAGCTCTACCTATCTAGCGTGAGTGCGTTTGCGTGGAACCTGTAATCGTTTTCGTAATAATAAATGCATGCCTGTATCATAACTAATTATTGTTACCGTAATATTTTACAAAACGACGCTGTCTTACTTTTTCTTGGCATTTAATACCTGAGGTAGTGAAACCCAAGCTGTGGGGTGACTCAGAGATTTAGTATTCTCAAAGTCAACGAAAAGCAGACCAGTTACTCACGAAATTGTAAGTGATAACTAGCCATTTCCGGAATTCTGAATATCACGATTTCTATTAATTACCTGATCGGATATGCACGTCTTTCCTTCCAAATCTACAAGCTCCATCCCGATGACTAGTTACTTCAAATTAACCTTCAATTAAAAGATAATAGTAAAGAAATCTTCACGCATTACGGATAGGAAGAGAAACTTCTAACTCAATAGACGGGAAAACGTTAGGAAGTTAGTTCCGAAAATAATAAAAACCTTAAGAATTGAGGAAACGGATGCTGGGAGCGGCGACACGCGAGGCAATGTAATTATAATGAGAAAACATTTAAATACAGCCTTCAAGTTTCTCATTAATCTAAGCAGGATTTCGGTAGGAGGATGAAGCATGCTTCCTGTCCTTCAGGCTTTTTTAATTAGCTTTCCGAAGATGCCCGTTTCTTAACTGATTTGACACCAACATGTCGGTTGTGGTGTGTTAGTAAGGTGGATTCAGGTTATAAAGAATCAATTTAGAACGATTAATAACTTATTTATAAGCACACGCTTTTGGATTTGACGCTTAACCTGATAAGGCCCTTGCAACATCTAATGACATTGTTAAATCTATTCACGCTCAGCCTCCATGCAGCAGCAAATTCAAAAGACATATCAAATAATTAATTTTGATGAATAGCTGCAGCACACGCATTAGATCTTACAAAGGTAATGCGTGTGCGATCAAATAAACGAACAGCTTGATCAATTCATGGCCGGTGACACAATTACGCACGTGCTGTGTTCAAATCTAGGGCTGTAGTCAGTGGTAATTTGTAGGGTCATGTTTTTGATTTGCTAGTACAGGAGAAGTCAGAGGTTCAGTAATTGGAGACACACCAGATGATTTACTTGAGATACATGGTGAAACTTGCTCTATATAGTTCAAATCTCAAATTAAAGAGCAATAAAATTATGTTATAGATCTACTTTAGCTTCTGTTGGTTCGATTCTTATTCCTATTAATGTACTCAAATGTACAAGAGGTTATGAGTAATTATAGAGCTATTGATTGATATAAAACTATTCATCATTCAAATCTCATCTTCAGAGACCTTATTTTCTCCGTCTCATTCTTTTTCTAATGGCTGTTCTTCTTAAGCTTACATTCTTCTTAGTTGCTTGACTCTTGATAGAGTGGTCGTGGTTGTCAGGACTGGTGCCTCTCGCACTGCTGCCTTTCTTTTATACAATCGTGTAAGGGACTATTCAATACAACCTTGATCTGGTCTGTCCAGCGTATTGGTGTTATACATCAAGCTCTCATACCATTAACTTTGCCCTGAACACAAGATGTTCCAGACACGAATCTCCTCGCCGAGAAACATGTCCGAAGTAAGTAAGAATCGGATTTTGAACAATGGAATATATGTAGACTTGTTTGACGCGGAGTTCGCTTCTTAAGCTTAGAGGAATGTTATAACTAATCCACGTGTTAACCCTGGCACTGGACTAATGGACATCTGTGTTGTCGTGACGACACTGACATACATGTAGCACATATCACTGAACAGGTTCAACTAGATCTTCATCTGTGTCGTCTGTCGTAACACTCGTAACGCTAATGATACGATTGTGGACATTCAAGTAATGTGGATTAATTGATCGTGATGCAAGTGTGGATTGCCTCATTATGTTGTTACGGACAAAAATATTGTCACGGATTGATCTGATGATACTTAATGAAATTTCTGCACCATTTAATTATATCGAATTTAATACAACGTGGCTAGCTGCTGTAGCTTGTAAATTCACATTTGAATTTATTCTCTTGTGTTTGCGTATATAAAGAGCGAACACAATTTACAATAATATAGGGAGCTAATGACAAGAAGTTGAAAACGATTACATTCCAAAAGTTTTCAGATAGCTGAAGTTATCTACATTGATTATGATTTAACGCGAGATTTTACTATTTTTGAAGCTCCATCTGCTTGAAAATTATTACTGCTCACCGTACTGGAAAAAAACAATCTTAGAAAATCATAGTCTCTTGATTGGAAAACAACATAACTTTGTCGCAACGTTTTGAAAGATTAGTAACCGCCGATATTTTCTTCACTTGGTATATTTGCATCATCAGGTTAACACCTTGCAGTATCTTGCAAACGCATTTATGGCTTGATTATTATTAAAAGGCTCGCATGTTACAGATGGATATTGAGTAATTCTATAAATCGTATCCACGGTATCGGGGGCAGGCGGTGAAATGCTAATATGATGGCAGCAGGTTTTCCTGCGCAAACCCAGCGTTACATAACACGGGGCCACTGCAGATCAAGGCAGAGAAAAGGCTGCATTCCTGTCTGGGAAACTATTACCTAATTACAACTAAATTAGGTTTGTCATTCACTTCAAATATTAAGTCTAGTTTTTCATAAGGCTTTGAGTTGAGTGGAACAGCTCAACAGCACTCGTACTCCAAACAAGACTTCATTCTTCGGTCGAAAGCGCTTTTCCACGCCAAAAATAATTAAATTGTTTGAGCAATTGAAATTGCACTACCCATTGTCACAGTTTTTACTACTACAGTTTCATTTACTTTCATTTTCTGCTACCACTTTCACAAAAGCCGATTAAGGCCTGCAAATAAATCTACCATCAAAGTCATTCTAAATTGTTACAGTATTCGCAAAACACGCTCAAAATTATGAGCCACTTAAGTAAATAAGTTGGAAACACGTGCAAAACTGTAATTATGTTAATATTACTTACATTACCTACATCAACAACGTAAATGTTAACTTAGGTTAGGGTTGGCAAACTTGGAAGTTTAAATTTAGACAAGAACTGCGTGATTATTTCTTACGCAATAGACAGTGGTGATGCCTTTCAATTTGACAATTCGATTCCATTCGTTGACGATTTTTACACAACAGTTTTAAAACTTTCTTAAAAATCTTACAGAAAAATGTGTTTTGTTTTAATTTAATGTAATAATATATTCATTTTATTACTATGGATCCATAAAATAACCACCTACTTACTTATTGCAGTCACCCAGTTACCCAGGGGGTAGACAGAAACCACAGGACGCTACCTACTACGATCCTTACATACTCCTTTCGCCTTGTCCGCGTTCAAACGTCGTAATAGTGTCTATGACCAGTCATATACTGGTCATACAAGTAAGTACGCCAGTAACTTCTACCACAACTGCTACGCACCCGACCTTTCTGAACAACCTCTGAGAATTGAAAATCCTTTCACGCGTTGCATTTAGAAATATGATCCAACTTAAGTTCAAGATGTTTTGTATATGACTGATACTTTCAACATCGTTTTTCCTACATCATTATATGAGTTACTTCCAATGACTGACAACCGTACGCCAACAGCTCACGTGTCGGCAGTATTATCACGTAATACTGGAACACCGGTAACAGTAACCGCCATTACACAATTACCGAAAACAGGGGCAACCTTAATGCCCAATGCACATGTACTGACCACGGTTCACACTCGTGGGTGCGCCCGCGCAGACAACGTGTGGTAAATGGATCACACATGTCGTATTCTTGCGCACTGTATGTTAAGCCGGGTACTCAATAGCGGCAGTAGTTCTGTTAATGTCTAACCGTGTCAGGCATGTCCAGTCAAAATAAATGGGCGAAAATTGGATATAGCGGGACCTAGTCACACTTTTTTGACAAAGTATGCTGCATGGAAAATACTAGAGATGAGAAATGCTATCTATGGAGTTCTGGACGTGAAATCTTACACTGCATCAATCTAGCAGATCAACTGCCAGCTTGACACAGTGCAGTTAAAGCCAATTTGGAAATCCAGACCAATAACCACCGTAGAAACCATTTGTTGGTAAGCCTTCACATGAAATCAATCCATCAAGGGAGCAGGAGTTCGATCAAAAATTACTTTTCGCTAGTGAGTAACCAGCTTCACTACGCATGATTCTGCGAGTATGTTGTGTTTGCATGCAGCTGCCCTACTCCGGTGTCGAGATATAAATGTGATTAATTGACCCTTGCTGTGATTAGATCTGATCTGAATGTGTGATTCAACTGTGTGATTTGGGTTGAATGTGTGATATGGTTAGAGTTAATTGGTTTACGCCTTTTACAGAATTCGGTGGTAAATTAGTTTTGTAGCCCAATTTCGTTTCTCATCATTATAGATTCCCAAATATTAAGATATTCAATTAGAAATCTTTTATTTAAATAAGATCTCATGAACAGGTCCACAAACTAAATTATTTATGTTCGACAGCTTTTACGGATTACATAACAGATCAACTTCCGAAAGCCTAAGTAGATAATAAAATTATCTAATTTCGCACAACACTGCGAATTATAAAATCATCTAGGTAACAGGTTTATATTCTAACATCCGGAACACATAAATATAAGATGTATGTATGTATGTATATAAATGTTACACACGGTTTTCTTAAAATAAAGGGGGTTAAGGCGTGATCGCACAATTATTTTTATTAATCGTTTTTAATATTTGCGATCGTATTATGTTATTTAATTTTGATTTGATAATGTGGCAATGCAATAAATAATATTATTTAAAAATAGACAACTATAAATCGATAAAATTAATTGCCTTCATAAGTTAATAGGCGGTCAATGATTTATTAAATAAAAATAGATATACTTACAATATGATAAAACAAGTTAGCATTATTCCAAAATAGGTGTCATTGGTTTGCAAATGTAGCGATATAATTTATTTCTTTTGATTCATGAATACCTATATTATTAACTGTTATTAAACCACTTTCGTTCTTTACTGTCAAACTTACTTAAGTATAACAATTAATATACAAACTACTTAAAACATAAAACAAAAGAAAAAACGTTGAATCACAGGCATAACCAGATGCAATCGATTTCTTGTGTTTCCGCGTGTGCACATCATCGACAAAATCGTTGTTTTCTAGGGACAAAAAATTTAATCAA
Organism: Agrotis puta; assembly: GCA_943136025.2. Lineage (NCBI taxonomy): Eukaryota > Metazoa > Arthropoda > Insecta > Lepidoptera > Noctuidae > Agrotis > Agrotis puta. Next base: position 1,556,080 of record OW964170.2, read on the forward strand.
AACTATAATTTCTATCCAATGGATTTTTCACTTTTCCATCTCCGATATCGCAGGTAATAATAAAGGTTTTACCTCTTCTTAACTATCTTATCTCTCCGATATCGTAGCCACTTCGTCTAGATACCCTCTTATGTTTTAATCGTAAACTAATGACAGTCGACTACCTATACAGGCATACAGTTGAAAAAAACTTCACCAATATGATTTAAAAGCCTCCCTTCGACTTGTCCTACTCTCATTTCGATCACACACCGTCCTCAGTGACATTTCCTTGTGTTGCCAGCATTTCTTGTAGCTGTCAGTAAATAGTGATAACTAAGGAGGTTATTGCACAATCGAAAGTGAAAACGTACAGAATGTCATATGAACACGCGATGCGGTCGCGCTTCTGTATAGTCAACGTAATCATAGGGAGTGACTGAGCTTATTTTGCAGTAAGGAGTCAGCGGAAATAAAAGACATACGCCACGGAGAGTTACAACAGAAGAAAAATATTAGCGATGGTTTTTGTGACATTAGTGCACGATAATTCTTGATTTGAAGAATTAGGACAAATTGTAGGTATCTGCTTTAGGCTATCTGAATATTTTTATGAAATTCTAATTACAAAAAAAAAAAAAAACTTAAATTTTTAGCCATAAAGTACAGACGCCAGCACATCAACCTACGTCAATCTGTCAAATTTTTTTAATAGATTTTCAGCCTTATCACAATACTGGAAGATTAATACAGTATTAATCTTCCAGTATTGTAATAAGGTAAAATTTGACAGATTCGGGTAGGTTGACCTGCTGGCGTCTTAACTAACAACAGAACATTGGACAGAACAAAAATTTTCATCTGCTAACATTCTGTGGGAGACCTATTCCTGCTCACAACGTATTATTTAAATGCTTCTTAATAAATAAAATAAATAACCCGATATATTAAGCTTAACACTTTTGGTTTGCCTGCGGGCAATTTTATGATGTGAACAAAAATTTTAATGTAGTCTTATCTAGATATAATTATTTATCTAAAGTTCATCCAGTTTCATACTGGCCAAATAAGGCCATACTTGTTTAGTAAACCTTGGGGCAGCGGGATTGATTTAATATATCTGCCACTTTGTAATACATATTTAATTATTTTATAATAGTACATATTATAGGTATCAATTCCCGCAGTTAGAAAAACTTCGCCATGTTTTTATCGCCAAACGCATTGGTTACACATCGCCTCCGCATCTCAGTGACGACTCTAACAAGTTTCGTTCGTTGCACAAGTGTGTACCCGCCTCAAAACAAGAAAATGAACTCGCCACTTCTTTGTGTTGTAACTTTGTAGGTAACACTTATTTCCGCAAGATATTAAAAGCTGCCAATTTGTGTTACGAAACAAGACAAACGGCATAATTTTTAATTACATATTTGGCTTCGTTGAGATCATTTTACGCACTTTTGTTGTGAGACTACATAAACATTGCCAACTTGTCGGTCTTTGAACTTATGACCTCTTTATAACATAATAAATAATTCTGTTTATTCGCATGTCTGAGAGAAGTAGTCTTATATTACCGGAAATGAGAAAATCGTGATTAACGACTGCGACGTCTAAGTTTAAGATGAATCTCACCAACACAAGATTTACACGTAGGTAAACAGATATTATCTAACTTTGAGCGAGTTGGTACTGCTTAAGTAATAAATCATTTGAAAAATTAAACAGGAGTTACGATTCCCTACTCTATAATCATCATCAGTCTACAATTATAAACAAAACAATCGAAATATCTCAATCGTGATCAAATCCACTTAAAAACGCTCCAAATACCCTAAATTGCTTATTTGCATAACGTTCAAAATATTTGCAAAAATACAGAAAATTATCAATCGAAGTGTTTCTGGTCACGAATCATAAAATAATTAAAAGTGACGAAACGGACTCGTGGAGCGTTGCGTTATACTTGACAATGAAACTGACGGCGCACGATATGCGCCCGTGCACCTTCTGAAATGGGCACAGGGTTGGTAATAGCGAGTTTTTGGTCAAAGATTGAAACATGGCAAATTCCAGTAGTTGAAAAATATTTACTAATCTACGAATTAAGAAGCAAAAACTGCGTGAAGACAAAAGGAATCAAGCTTAGCTTGAATATCCAGTGACATAATAATGCTTACAGCAAAGAAGAATCATATGAAGTGGCAACTGAAATAATGATTAACAACAGCAATAAATATGAATAGAATGTTACAAGAAGATAAAGTACGTATGGCACAAAAAAATACACAAAACATAAGTCTTTATCGAGTCAAAATTGGATAAAGAACAACTCATTTATTTGCATTATAGTGCAAATCCCCAAATAGTTAAACTTGACTCAGCAAGGCGTTTGCAACGAACATACGAATGCAAAATCTGACAAGTGACAACCATAATCATATTTGAAAACAATGCAACTCTATCGTGCTCCAGCGCATTAATAAAGCTTAGCAAAGTTGCGCTGACCTTCGATGCACGGATACGAGAGATAGTGCAGATTATTACTACACGAGCTTGCTTGTACACTGACTAACAATAGGTGACCTGAAAGGAGTGACAATGACTACATAACTGAACCCTGAACCGTGGATAATTGGACGTAAGATTACAACGAATGGATTATGGAAGGACGAATCTAATGAAATGATAAACACAAATAACAACATCATATTTGAAGCAGATAAGAATACCACCAAGTTGACGCGTGGACTAGACTACATATTATTATGGACCAATCATAAAAAAGAACTAATGTCAAGGCAAGCAAAAACCTTGCATCAGAATAACAAGAAAGTGACTGACATTTCGTCGGTCAAATACCCCATGCCAGTACTTTTTTTTTTGTTATCGTGGCAAATTCATTAAATGAGTCCTCCCACACAGGTTAGAGCGGGAGGGACATTCAGACTCATACTCCTGGGGCACTCCTGCACCGTATGCTCCACCGTGTCCTCCGGGCGATCCCCGCAGTAGTGACACCCAGTCGTTTCTTCCCTCCTTATCCGACACAGATACCTCCCAAAACTTCCGTGTCCGGTGAGGACCTACGTCACGCAGTAGGTCAGGATGCCGTCACGCCTATCCAGCCACTCCTCAAAGAGGGGTCTTACCGTCGCGATTGCAGCGTGCCCGGCCCCCATGCTAGCACTTAAATAAAGTATAAATGGACTTTTGTCTGAAGACACACTTACTACCCTGTTAAATCATATTGAAGTGAAACTGAAAAAATACAATCATCAATTTAAAAGTTCGATAACCCGATTACCTCTCAAATAGCAGTACATTCCAAGTGGCCAACACAGGTGCATTAGCCAAAACTCGTCACGGACCAGATCCCAAACAATACTATTGTTCAGCGAACACCTATTGCGGCTGCGGTCTCACCGGAGCTGACAATGCGTAAGCCCAAGCTTCCATTTCACACCTCGATGGTTTTGATGGAGAAAGCAGTAGCTCGTGTTATTTGTGGTACTGTGTTACACCTGTTTGATATAATAAGCACCTATACAAGACTTTTTTCTGGTCTATTTGGTTCGGTAACAGTTTTTAGGCATTTTACGCTCTGTAAGACTGATTGGTTAGATGACAGGTTGTGTGATTTAATATCTTGTTTGATGATTGTTACGGTTTGAATTCGTGTAACAGTTTGTCCAGAACAGTTATGTTTTTGTTTTGGGTTTTGCCTTCTTTGACGTTCTGTCAAGTTAAAATTAGCATACATTTCCTGTCCTTGTCTTTTCTTCCTTAGCCTAACAGTTTGTCTATTTATTTATGTCTTGTTTTGGGTTCTGTGCTCTCATCAGTATCCATTTCCTGCATCGGCGCAGTTTATCTTTCTCTTCAACTGCATTCGGTGTGTCCAAGCCACATTCGGCATTTAAAAGCTTACCTAACGTAAACCCTTGACACACAGACATTCAATTAATGGCTAATAAAATGTATTTATTGACGATTTCCAAACCAAATTGCAGTTACATGCTTCACAACTTTTCAACAAAGTCGCTTATTTTCTTCAACAACGCGCATTTGGTAAAGTAATAAAAGATTTCATCAATCGCTATACGCAATTTTAGCCACTAATTGGTAAAAAACATTGCAATTCGCTTAGTTATAGCAGAATTAAAAGGTAGACTGCGGAAACTATTCATTTCAGTAAATATTTCAGTAAAATATTTTGAAAGACTTGAACACAAACGCTTACGTCGAAATGAACAAGTACCGCTATCTTCTATTTTTTTTTATTGTCCGTCAGAATCTTTACCCAAGAGATAATTTTATAATATAACAACGTAAGTAATACAGTCGTTAACTTAATCTAAGCTATCAAACAAACTACGTACCATCAGCAAGAGTTTTACAGCACCACAGAGTTGTCCCATGTCAACGGTGGATACTAAATAATAATCAAGTACCTACCTACCTACTTAGTTATTTTCAAACCTGGAAATGATCCAATCTGTAACGACCACAACCCGGCCAAAAAAGGAGCATTACTAAAAAAAAAACATTTATTCCGTTTCTGTCATAAATAAAAGGTCAAGTTCTTGGTTTCAAATACTAAAGATCATTTGATCTGTTCGTATTTATTTAACTGCTTCCTTATGCTCGAAAATATTGCGTTTTATTGAAACACTAAAATGTTAAGTGTTTAATTATGAAATATGTTAGTCGGTGCTAATTTAGAGCTAAAGTTAATTGCATTTCTCAATTGTTAGGTAATTGAGAAGATTGTTAGCGTTAAAATTGAATTGTTTATACTTTACTAGCTTTTACCAGTGGCTTCGCTCGCTCACCTCTAATCCTATGCCACTCAGGATGAAAGAAACTGGTGAAAGAACTTTTGAAATCGGTCCAGTAGTTTCGGAGCCTATTTCATACAAACAAACAATCAAATCTTTCCTCCTTGTAATATTAGTGTAGATTGAACATCCAACATTTTTAGCACTGTTGGCACGGACGGTTCCACTGCTTGGTCCCGATGTCTACCGGGTATATACCAATCCAGGGCGAATAAATATAAACCACTGGTTCTTGGTCTTTGTTAAGGACTGTCGCGACGCTATCTGATCTTGGCCCACAGCTCATAGGGCACCCAGATTCGAGCCGTGATACAATTCAAAATTACGAAAATAATTATGATTGATTTGTAAATTACTAAATAGCCAGCCCTAGCATTAGACTGCACATTTCATAATTTAAACTGACATATTGAAATATGCGTTATCCGATATGAATCATTGATTTATTCACGAGTCATTGAGAAGTATTTTGCACATGATTACGAGAGACTGCCGGCAGAGGCTGAATATCTTAGAACATTGAGCCCTTTTGCCCACCGTTCACTACATTGAGTGAAGTCGATTAACGATTTCCTTTATCGATAGGTAAGTTGTTGATTGATATCTATTGCTAAAATGTCAAGAATGTGATATACAGTTGTTAAAGGATGCTAGAAGTGTTGTACAGGATTTAGAGCTTGGACCTTTTAAGCACACGCGTCAAAGAACAGTGGAAGCCTTTTGAAAGGCTTGTAGCAGGTAAGAGCATGCGCGGAAAAAGATCCTGCTTCTACGGTCTCAAGATGGAGGTCTGTTGTATCTGTTTGGATATTCATTTAATTTGTCAGGTTTCGTAAAAGTAGTTCAAACAGTGCTTCCATGAGCTTCGTTTAATCCTCAAACAGGTTTTAGTTCATTTATAGGGTAAGCGCTCTCTATGGGGTGGCCAGCAGTGTGATAGAAAAGGCTGCCAAAAATTGGATAGGTTGTGCGAAATTCTTGCCAATATATCGATTGGTAAATTGGCAAAGAAATCTCGCAACTTTTATGATTCATGTGACAAGAAATTACTAATTATGCAACTTTATGTCCTACCAGTATCTTGACACCAAAAAGAATAAATTTTAGCACTGAGCAACTTTCATCACATTAATTACATGAGTAAATGCCAAAGGACCGCACCCAAAAGTTACGCCAAAGTAATGCAACATTTAACTTTATATGTAAGACATATCTGACGACCTACTAAAGGTTCAGACCTGAATATGTTCCTTTTAAGGGCAGCAACGATTCTTTTTCCGGTTATATCCTATAGAGTCTCTCGTTTTGGAACCTTATGCAATAGGGGAATATGACCAGATAATTAACCTAAAAGGGACAACATTTTATATTGATTGGTGGCTGTTTTGCATCGATATTTTTTTCATTGAGTATTTTTAATAGGTTCGTAGTGTAAAAGACATCAACGCGCACACTTATGTGAACACAAATGTTCTGAACAATCAATATAACAGTAAAATATTTGTTGTCTGTCTGGCACAATAAATATAAATGCTAACAACACCTTATTACTTATTTTTGAAGGTTTAAAATCATCTGTTGACAGCATACGTGAAATTATGACACTAATAATCACTATTTGATTAAATGTAGCTGCTCAGATAGGTCGTAGACCTTAACACTCATAAAATGGTTAATGCATAGCTGCACGTGTGTTTTAGAAAGTTACAACTTCCGATTTTTTCTTCTAATCGCAGGAAATGTTATACATGTCTCATAGAAGAACTATCTGAAGTCAAGTTCATACATAAATTACTTAATCACTACTTCGCAAGCCAAGTAATTTATAGCTGGAATTTCTAAGAAATGTGAACCATTTTAGACCACATTCTGTCAGCCATAATTGCGTTCGTATTGAACTATTATCTTGTCTACTGACTCGCTAAAATCTTCCATAAATTGGAGCGAATACGCAATAGTGGCCTGATCTCACAGAATCACACCTGCTTTATCATTGAACGTGTGCGACTGCGAACCAGTTCCACTGTCATCAAATTAAATCGGCGCACATTACACAACGGCCCTGCGTCTGCGCACTGCAGCGTCCATTTTGGAGAAATTGCCACCATTACGTAACGTCGATACTCCGATCTGTACATGCTTTACACTTGATATTTATAAAGTTAATTTTGAACGAAAGTGAAATTTAATTCAATTTGCCTTCCGACAGCTGTATGTTCGCTGTAATTGTGAGATGGATACGGGAAGTAACGTTCTACAAACTGTAATTGAATCACAACCACTCGATTACACTTGCAAATAAAAGAAACTAGCATAAATTGTTAGAAGCAATGGACATTACATTAACGAGATGTTCAGTACCATTTCCTGTATACTACTTTTAAGCCCTTGTCAAACAGACAGGCGTTACGAATGCGAAGCGTGACGTTTTTATTTGTAATGTATGGAATTGTTTTAATCCAGTCACATAGAAACGCGAAAGCGATCTGATAGCGTGGCAGAACTATCGGACTGACGTCTTGCTTCGGTTCGGTATCGCTTCGGAAACGCTTCGCTTTCGCTGGTATGTTTAACAAAGGCATTAATTACCTTGCATCTACCTTATACTTTTCAAGCAAAATTTCACCACGTCCAGCAGTGGACACTTACTTGGTTGAAAGATGATGTTCATGTTAATAGAAATGTTTAACGGATTTACTGTTTCAACAAAACATATTCATTGTTTCAGGTGGAGATATTTGCTGACGATACTTCTGCTCGGAGTGGCATTTGCAGCTGAAGATGAGGACAGCATACCTGACGCAGGAGTTGACAGTGATGAACTAGCCCTGGATCAAGAGGTAAGAATCGATGACGATAGAACAGCAGATTTTAATGTAAAAAAAAAGACTTGACACCCAATAGACTTGAACGACTCTCGGGTAATTGGGCTATCGGAAAGACAGATTCTAAAACCGTTAGCTGAAAGAAGGATTGCTGCTTCTAAAGTAATCGTGATCCGTGGGCATGAGATATGAGGAACTTTTCTGCTTTATTAGCTGTGTTCTCATTCCGTAATCGTCATCAACGCTATTGAACTTCCCAATTTTTCCCGGATACAAAGAGAATGTATCTCGCATAACATCCGTCTAATTATGACATACTGATCACGACATCACCGGCCAACGTATCGTGTAATTAACAGCTGATGGAGCCAATCTCTTGATCAATAGGTTCACAGCTCCCTTGCGGATTTCTAAGTCACGATTTAGCCTTGCTACTGTCACTTTTTTTATCTAGATCGACATCAGATTTAAATAAATCTAGCAACGCACGAGTGATGTCTATAGCCTCAAGCTCTTCAACGTAGGACGGATTATGTCTAGTAACGATTAGGCGAAATGATTTCATTTACTTTAACACGGCTGGGACTGGCACATACGCCATCAATGTGGTAGATGTAGGTAGTTACTGACCATACATAAAATAGTTGCAATATTTCCTATTAAAGCGGTTCATAGCGCTATTCAATTCAAGCGCTAAAACATTTTTTAAAAAATAAATGCTCATGGTCTAATGTAGCACAGCACGTTTTAATTTCAACAGTATCGTTGACTTGTATCTTAGTTCTCTAAGCTATTCTTTAGACTAGTACCAGATCGAACGAAAGATTAATTTAGTCAGTGGAAGGATAAAATAAAAGAGTACCTACCTACTGAAAGATAATACCAGAAAAGATTTAAAATAGATCTTATAATAGATATCAGAGAATAAGGAAGCAAGAATTGCGTAAGAAGTTGGGAATAAAATAAAATTGTAACATGATAATTTAACCTTAAAAAAAATATCGTTTATTATCGATATAAATTTTTTGCCGTCTCATGTAATGTCAGTTATGCACTATTGGCCCATATAAAGAAAAACTGTAAAAAAAAAACAACAAAGGTATAAAAACAAACCAACTGTAAATAAAAACCTCACAGAATTAGTTTTCCCGGCAAATTGACAAGAGTCGTGACCGAAATCGAATGTTACAATATAGCCGTGTTACACGATGCAATTTTTCTGCCATTCCGTGTCAATGTCCGCCTAGCAAGGCCGTTGAGAGTGAAAGTCGAAAGCTAATCTTTACATTTTTTTCTTATTTTCTTCTTTTTTATACGTTTTCCGAACGAGACGAATACGATTTCGGCGGGAAAGCCTTTAACAAAAGAGAGATAGAAGCGGAATGCCAAACAATAAATTGTAGATTTCTAATTTCATTGTGATTTTAATCTTCAACACTATCTCATTGTTCCGGAAACAAATATTTCCCTAATGATCCATTTTTATGACACAAAGATAGTTCCACATTTGCCGTTCGCGTTTTGCGTAATCGCGTGAGAAAAATGCAAACATCCCATTATAATGTATGCGTTTGAATTCGTTTAGAAACATGCGCCAGATTGCATGCGCGGCGTCTGAGGAAATCCATTCGATGCGTTTTGTTAAAATTACTAATTTGAAATAATTAATCGCTTGTCAAAAATTTTCTTAGTAGGTATTTAAATTATATTGATTTGGATTGAAATAATCGCGTGAAAGTCAGCAATTAAAGACAATAAAGTAATTAAAACATTATAATTAGGGCTATCTACCGAAGCATTGAAATAGTTTTTACAATTAGGTACGTGCTAAAAGAGTTCTAACATGTGTCAATAAATTAAAAGCTAACGTCCCCCGGGGCGATGAACGGCAATTACAAAACAAATGAAAGAACAAAATTAATAGCACAAACTCATTAACGAGTAAAAGTCCTCTCTCCCGGATCTGGTAACATGTAACAGTGATATAATACCCGATAACAACACATTACCGTCGTCCCGCACGATTGCACACTCGTGTACCTCGCATTTTTTCTTCCACCAACAATATTGCCGCAATGAAATTTTGCACGCGTCGTCGACAATTGAAACAGTTTACAATACAAATTATCCATCGGTAATTGCGTAAATTATGTAAGTTTACTGTAACTGCTACACTTGCTTCCAGTTTTTTTAGTTGGAACAAAAAACTGATTATGCTCAAACTTAATTGGCCGGAAAAGTTAGTTACTAATGCGGGTACACGTGTGAATGCCTCGTCACCTCACTTCTAGTGTTTTATGTTATAGTTAAATAAATAAAAGTGTTGAGAGACATTTTCATTATATGGAATAAAAAAAGGCCGAAGATAGAGCCCTGGAGCATTCCTTTTTTTCAATAAAATATGTTTAAGATAATCCATTCTATTAACGCGTATCTCTTTAATCACATTTTAAATGGATGAGGTTCACGTTTAGTAGTAGTTAGATAATGTATTTCTGACTCGGGGACTCGGCTATTGCCAGGTATACATCGTGGTTCACGCTATCTAACACTCTGGAAAAATTAATGACAACGGCGATTTCAAAACATTTTGCTACTACTTAACCAATATTATCCATATTTAATCGAGATCTAATCATTTCCAGGAGTCCCGCAACCTTCGGCCGCGAGCATACACACCCACAGCCTATAACGCGTTGCCCAGTGGTTTTCGGCCGACACCATCACTAGCTGAGCTTGCTGGCTACCAGAGACAACAGGAGCAGCAGCAGCAGCACCAGCAACAAGAGGAGCAATACGTGCCAGTACCCAGGCCGCAACAGCAATACATTGAAGAACCGAGACAGCAGCCGCAGAGAGCTCCTCATAGGAAGGTGAGCGATCAAACATGCTTTTTTCTACCTGATCAAATCAAAATAAGCTGGTCTTTTAGAACGTCAAAATTACATGAGATAGCCCCAAAACCTGTTTCAGCTGGAAAGAAGAAGTGGTAGATAAAACACGGAATATCAGTAGCTATTAAAATACTCGTAATATAATAATTTGAAAAAAAAACAGACCTTTGAACAAAATTATTATCCCTGCACCAGCCGTACTTATTTAAACGTTCAACTTCATTCAGCTAGACGACAAACTGAATAAAATCTAACCGAATACCGTTCTTTAGCAGGACCAACGCCCCGCAAAACTTCAGCATAGACCAGTTCAAGAAGTTGAGGAGGAATTAGAAGAGGAAGAAAAGGAGGAACCTGACCGTCTATCTCTGTTACTGCAGCAGTCCAAATTCAACTGTGTGAACAAACAGACTGGATACTATGCTGATGAAGAACTTAACTGCGAGGTCTTCCACTATTGCCAGGATAATGTGAAGCACTCTTGGGTCTGCCCCGACGGATTCTCTTTCCACCAGGTTTGTTGCTCAACATTCGTTTATAGGGTTGAAACGCCAAATGGCAAAAAACGGAACCCTTATAGATTCGTCATATCTGTCTGTCTGTCCCTACGTCCGTATGTCACAGCCACTTTTATTCATCATGTTACTCAAAATATTTTCATTACCTATCAGTCTAGCTATGTATTACTATCAGGGATTTCATCATCGTCTATACTCTTCCAGGTCCACTTGATCTGCATGCCGCCAACACAAGAGAACATTTGCCAGAAGTCTTCGAAATACCACTTCGTGAACGAGTACCTGTACAGGCCAGTGAATGAAGAGGAGGTTCAGAGGAAGCCCAACGTATCCCTCAAGTACTCCGACAGATACTACCCCGCAGAGGTGTACAGGGACGACAGATTCGATGGAGAGGAGGAAGAAGAGGTAAGGACTTGTAAATGTTAGGGTTAACTGGAAAGTAAGAGGAAACCAAAAGATAGGGGTATTGAAATGCAGCTCAATGTGGAAAATGTAGTCATCGTTAAAAGTACATTAAAGAGGACACAGAAAAGAAAAACAACAACTATTCTTGTTTGATAATTCATATACTTTAGTGTTAGTGTTGTTACCAAACTAAAGAGTAAGAGAGTGATGATGGTCATCATTCGTCCGTCCTTATCTCAATTTATTATCAATTGGAGCAACTCGACTTCTTCCTTCATACTTTTCTACAAACCAAATGCAAGGATAATCCTAAAAATTTATGTGACTGTGCAGGAGGAGCAGCCCCGTCGCCAACCAGCTCCAGTGCAGCTGCAGCAGCGACCGGTGCAACGTGTGCCGGCGCCGCCCCAGGTGTTCCGCTCCGCTGAGGAAGTCAACATCCCTCTGGTCCAGAGGCGTCCGCAGCGCCCCTATGACTTCGACTTCTAAGCCGCCTCTCCATTTAGAAGCCTTTCTTTGGCTGTAAGCTCCAGGAACTGTGCTAACACATCTAAAAGCAGTATTATTTAAATTCCACTTCAGTGTGTTTTAGAAATTGAGGTATAAAAGTCGAATGATAGCTCAATGTCTTCTACACACTTTAGTGAGTTCCACTGCTATAAGATGGCCGTTGGCAACTCGATCTGCCGGTTACCTATAATCTATTGAATTAGCCATTTCTATACATACTGTGGTTCTTATTTTCCTTTCGAGGAAAGAAAACATAGGGTGCGGAAATTTTGTCATCCAAAAAACTTTTTTGATTTTTTTGTTTGATGACTTCTTTTCCCGAAATATGTTTCTCATTATTTGTGTACGAGTCTGTACTGGCTAATAAATTGTATTTTTACTGTTGATCAGAGCCACTGAAATTTCTCTACGTATAAATATGAACAAACGGGTCTAGAACACTCGTGAGGTGCTATGACTTACTTGATTCTTGATCTGTACCATCACAATTTGTAATGTTTATTTAACGTTAAGTTTTAATTAAAACTTATTTATGTTTCTGTACAATAAGTCACAAATTAGTTGTAAGCTAGTCTTTGCGTAAACTAGATGTAAAATAAATAAATGAAAATTATTAATCTTCCGTTTAATTTATAATTCCTGTGATCATGATATCTCGGTTAATGAAAGTTTTGCCAAAATGTGTAATTTTATCTTCTATTCTGTCGTATGGGAAGCTGTTTCTTTATGCGTTTCTCAAAACCATCTCTTCTGTTGTCGTTGAAATCTAAAATATAAAGAAAATAGTTTCAGTAAGAAGGTAGAGTTAATTTTACCACAGGCAATTCGTGCGCCTGCGCCTATCAAGTCAGCTCAAAAATAGGGTAAGGATACATTAATTCTCATAATTTAACTGAATTTTGGTTTGATTGTTTATTTCATCAATACAAAAGAAATATCATAGGTACTTTTCTTCTTTTTAACGTGTTTTAATCTTTTAATGAGTCCGCCCACCGAGGGCAGGACGGGTGTCCTTCAATAGCCCTTTACGTTCCGAGGCCACGGTTACTCCATAGACCCGCAACCCCGGCAGGCTTTGGCCTTCTAAGGGGGGCCCCGTCATATTGCTGACAGCTCTTTGAGGCGCGTGTGGAACACGACGCGCCGTCGACCCGCGTATGGCCCATGGTCGGACAGCACTCATTACTCGCCGTGCCTTGCGCATGCCATCGATTGAAATTCCTTTTGTATTCATGAAATAAACTTTAAAAGCAAGATTCAGCTTAATGCGAACTAATGTACCCAAGCCTTGAATGCTATCTTGACTGGGCTATTATAACGGAGGAGATTTCTCTAGCCAGTTTGCCGAGATGGTCAATCTAGAATTACACACATCAAAAGTGTCTAGGGATCAAGCATTTTTATGCGGATTTCTTGAGATTGAGATGTGGCTTTGTAATAAATTTATGATTTTATAAATTTATATGGATCCTTTTTGGTGCATTTCATAATTTGAATCAGGTAGATGCACTGGTACCGTGGCTGAGCGCCATGGAGGACGGTATCGCTGCACCACACGGAGACAAGACCGATACATTCAAATCTTAACTCGAAGAGCTCCAACAATAACCGCCATGATGTTAGCCGTGAGGCTTCATAACTCTTCAGGGAACTTAATTAGCGACCAAACAGTCAGAAACCGCTTGCATGAAGTGAACCTTCATTCCCGAAGACCGCTACGGGTACCACCTACAGCAATGCACAATCGTAGGATTCGATATCAATGGGCTCTTGAACACAGAAATTGGGCAGAAGAACAATGGCGTTTCGTGTGCTTTTCTGATGAGTCTCGTTTTGGTATGAGACCGGATACAAGACGTATACGACACTGGAGAAGCCCTGGACGCCAACAGCGATTAAAATCCTGCCAGGAAGTCCATCCTTATAGTGGTGGAACCATCATGGTATGGGCGGGTATTTGGATCGGCGGAAGAACTGAGTTGATTTGGATCAGAGGCAACCTCAACGCTCAAATTTATGCTGAGACGATTGTATCAGACGTCATCGTTCCTCTACAAGTGTAAATCGGTCCCTTATTTCAGTTAATGCATGATAATGCAAGACCGCACACCGCAAGAGTTGTAAGACAGACTCTCGCCGCAGCTAACATCAATGTCCTGCCCTGGCCTGCTCAGTCGCCAGACTTGAATCCGATTGAGCATGCATGGGATATGCTACAGAGAAGAGCTCTGCCGAATATGGAGGGTATCCAGTCGCAAGAAGACCTTTTTTTGTTGTTGCAACGAACATGGGCGGCCATTCCACAGCGTGATTTGGATGAACTCATTTTGAGTATGCCAAACCGATGTTCTTGTGTTGTTAGTGTTCGCGGTAGAAACACGGATTATTAATTGTTTAAGTTACCCAATAAAATTTTAAAGAAAACTGTTATTTCAGTCTTTTTTTCGAACTTTTGTGTTAGTTTTTTTTTTTTTTTTTTTTTTTCGTGGTAAAATCATCAAATGAGTCCTCCCACCCAGGGCAGGGCGGAAGGGACTGTCAGACTTGTACTGACTAAAATCCACGGTGTCCTTCAATAGCCCTTTACGTACTAGGGTCACGGTAATCCCTTGGTCCCGCGACCCCAGCAGGCTTTGGCCCTCTACAGGCCCCGTCATTATGCTGACACTCTTTGAGGCGCGCGTGGAACACAACGCGCCGTCCACCCGGGAACTTTTGTGTTAGTGGTTCAAATGTCAAAAATCCCTTTATTAGGAAAATGGCAAATTTCTTTATTAATGCAAAGGTGACTTGGTTTATCGTTACTGTGACAAACGAAAACACTTTATTTGATGAATCCTTAAAAAATTTTTTAATTAATATCAATCAGGAGAAAAGTTATTGCAAAAATATATGTTGATCCCTAGACACTTTTGATGTGTGTAGGTCATTTGCAACATTTTTTTTTTACTTGTATCCAATTAACAAAAACAATACATACCTTTGCGGTCAACCATGCATCTATAACGCGCTTTACATGTTGTTTCCTTGACCAGCTAGTGTCTTCCTATCGTCCTTCGAAGCTGTTAACAGATCTTGACAGTTAATCTCGGTGGCGATTGCACTGATCGCAGCCGCCTGGGCAATTCCCCCTCGGTAATATAGGTGGAGTCGGACACTGCGGGGGAGTTAGGGGTGGTGACGGTGGACGCCCACATTTCAGACACGCGGGCTTTTTAGGAGGCGCGGGACACGGCGACGGAGGGATTGGATTTGGGGGACACGTTTGTGGTTCCGGACATAATTGTGGTGGAGGTGGGCATTCTGGTAGTGGCGGAGGTGGACATGCTGGCAGTTGAGGAGGTGGGCAAACTGGTGGTGGAGGAGGAGGGCACGCTGGTGGTGGAGGAGGTGGGCGTGCTGGCGGTGGTGGTTGTGGTGGACACTTTTGTGGTTTAGGCTTACGTGTCGGCCCCGGTGGAAACGGTAAGCATGGCGGCGGTGGTGGGAGAGGCCGCGGTGGGATCGGCGGACACGGCTCAGGTGGGAAAAACTCACGCGAATGTTTACACTCATTTGGGTTATTGCAAAACCTGTGATCTTGAGGTTCAATAGTTAAAGTAAAACCGTTTCTGGGAGCTGGACAACTTGCAATCGACACCTGCGAATCTGTTGGTGAACAGGGTGATGACGAGCAGCCTACTTCGCAGCGATATTCAATATATTCACATCCGAGCAGATTCCCTGGGGGTAGTTTTTTCTCTAAGCCTGTTAAACCACTTATACTGGCCTTAAGCTCTTCAACCGATCTGGGTACATGTTCTTTAAGACGTGGTTCAATATGAGGTTTGTCTATGTTGGAGATCACAGGCGATGAATGAGATGCGTTGCAAGAGTCTGAATAAGATAAAGAAGGCTGTACCCCTTGTGAGTTGTGCTCACAGCAGGGCGTAGCGCAACATTTATGCTCATGAGTTCCTTCTTCTGATTCACAGTTCGGCACCGCCGGTTCTGTCATGTCTTCACAGTTGCAGAGCTCAATAGACGGTGTGACACTGACGGGTATGGGGCGAGTGACTGGTTTAGGATAACAGGTTATCTTACACAACTTTGGGAATTCTGATGCAGTCCCTTTGGCACAACTACAATCCGCCACAGAAGCAGACAACTTGATGGTTCCTGGCTTTGAAGAAACGGGAATTAAAGTGCACGATTGGGAACACAGTGAGGAGCTGAGTGATGCGCTATGTTGTTCAAGATTGTTTTCTTCACTGCTCATTATATGTTTTATTTAATTGATGACAGTACTCTTTCTTCCTATTGACATGTAAATTCAGTA
This sequence comes from Agrotis puta, assembly GCA_943136025.2. NCBI lineage: Eukaryota > Metazoa > Arthropoda > Insecta > Lepidoptera > Noctuidae > Agrotis > Agrotis puta. Next base: position 1,572,373 of record OW964170.2, read on the forward strand.
ATAATATCGGTAATTGTGAGGATCTTTTCTAAGGGTAAACGTTTCTTGAACGTTACAATCTAAAACAAAGAAAGGTTTTTTAAGTGACAATAAAATAAAAAAATATTGTTCGAAATTTGTCCCAGTTGTGTTATTATTCCAATTTTTGTGTGGCATTAACACAACTTTTTGGCATAAACTGGCTGAAATCGAACCTTCGGTCGGACCTCAAAAAATAATCCAATATTTCTAAGTAATTTTCGGTTTCGGTTACGCTGTCGGCCGAAACTAGTAAAGTTCGGTTACGGTTTCAGTTTCGGCTGAAACTCCAGTTTCAGTCGGACGCTAATATAAACACATCTATTAAATTGTTTTGTAGGTACCGATAGAAAATTAGATTACAGCGTTAGTTCCAATTTATTGCCACGTGGGCACGTGGCAATAAATCCAAATAGGTCTATACCAACTTTTGATGAAGAGCGTTTTCCGACCCAATGATTCATCCAGAGCAAAGGCTGTGTAGCACAACCTAATTTCTTATCTTTTCTATGCGAACAGACATTAAATTATTAACTGATATTAAATCGAAGCCAGATAAAAGATGATTTCCGCTTTATTTTACAATGTATTCATAACTATTATACTCACTCAGTCTGCATAAAATATACTTTACCTTTACGATCAAGCTGAATAATATCAACACGAGTCGTCGAGTTGTAACCAACTTTACTTATTGTTTCTTTGTTGTTCTGCTGGTTTCTTAGCGGATTTTCAGGGTCTTCATCTCTTATTGCGTCATCATGATTCGCTTCAGACTTCGCACTAGCTTCTGAACCAGATTGACTAGGATCCAGTGCTTCTTCCTTCGAAGTTTGCCCTTCTAGATCAATGCAAGGATTGATAATCTTTTCACGATTACTGAGAGATCCCTTTGAATGTTTACTTTCCTTAAAGCAAGAAACGACGTCCTGTTGTCCCATAGTTAGATTCAAGACTAGCTTAGGAGAGGGTTTATCGGTTATGCAGATTAAATCTTTAGTAACCTTCGGCTCTTGCACACAAGGTCTAATGTATTCTATGGTACTACGAAGATCCAAGACCTCACGTCCGAAAACAATGCCAGAAGATTTCTCTAAATCGGTAATATCTGTAACACTAGCCTTATGCTCTTCAACCGACTGCGGAGATTTTATTTGATGTTGTTTAATGATAACAGGTTTCGCAGAAGGTTGGGATGACCAACAAGATGGGGTAGAAAGATTAAAAGAAGGCTGTACGCTTTTAGACTTGCATATGTGTGTATAACAAGATTTGTGCTCGTGAGTTCCTTCTTCTTCGGATCTATGGTCTGAAGATGTACATTCTTCGCATTCATCATCGTTGTTGTCGTCACACTTTTTAGGGCCCGTAGCGAAATTAAAGTGAGCTTTAGGGCAGACAAAGGGCGTAAGACATGTAGGGCAAGTGATAGATCTACCTTGTGATCCTAATGACTGGGTTTTTGGGGATTTTGGTAGTAATCCAGAGCAAGAACATCTTGAATTTGTAGATCCAGGCAATTTTAATATTCTCTGATTCATAGAAGTATTCGAGCAGATGGATAATGAGCGATTTGTTTCACAAAGTTTTCGTTCAGCGTGTGTATTCATATAATTCCACGCATTTTCCAACATATTTCGTAAATAAGAAGTTATATTATCTAATGAATAATACGAGCACGGTTTCGAGCAACGTGGACACTTAATTTTGTGGTCGGATGTAAGTTTTTGAAGATAAACTTTTGCCATTTCTACCAACGACTCTTTGCAAGAACTCGATAAAGAGTCATTTGAAAAATTGTGGATAATACTAGTTTTAGAGTTAGGACAGAATGGTTTAGCTTTTGGAGCGGATAGTTGAAGGTTTGAACAGGAAGAATCAGACAAAGAGTCCTTAGAAAAACTTTGGTGTAACTTTGTTTTGAAGTCACGGCCAGATGCTTTACATTTGAGATGATGTGATTTAGCGTTTGAACATATTGAGCCGATTGGATTATCGTTTGGACAGGCCAATATCGCATTGGAACAAACTTTTCCAGGCTTTGGATCTACCTGCTCAGTGTCTGGACAGGTTGGTTTAAGATTTGAACAGGATTCATCAGACAGATAATCCTGTAGACCAGTTTTGTATTCCGGGCCGGATACTGTAGAGTTTAGGCGAGGTGGTTTAGCATTTGAACAGATTTTAAATGTTGGAAGAGCGTTTGGACAGGGTGGTTTGACATTTGGACGTTCAGCGTTTGGACAGAGTGGTTCAAGGTTTGGACAGGATCCATCAGAAATAGATTCCTGTCGATAAGTTTTGCAGTTTGGGCAGGATGCTTTAGAGTTTAGAGCGGGCTTAGCCTTATCACGAGATGGTTTAGTATTTGAAAATTTTGAATCAAATGTATTGTGTATACAACCGCTATGGAATCGACTAGTTTTAGAGTTTGATGCGGATGTATTAGAGTATATGCGGGATTTTATGTTTGGATAGGCTAATTTCCCTTTAGGAGTGGATGTACCTGATATAGGCTCAGTACAAGACTTGTGGTATATACTAGTTTTAGAGTTAGGACGGGATGATTTGGAGTTTGTACGGGATGATTCAATATTTGAACAGGGTGGTGGACTACCAGAACAAGGTGGTGGATTTCTTTGACAGGGTGGTGGACTTCTTGGACAGCGTGGCGGACTTTTTGGACAGTGTGGTTGATTTCTTGGACAAGGTGGTGGACTTCCTGGACAGGGAGGTGGACTTCTTGGACACCGTGGTGGACTTTTTGGACAGAGTGGTGGATTTCTAGGACAGGGTGGTGGAATTCTTGGACAAGGCGGTGGACTTCTTGGACAGGATGGTTTGGGGTTAGAACAGGGAGATCTGGGTCTTGAACAGGTTGATCTATTTCTATGGCAGGATGACATATAGCTTTGTCTAGTTACTGAGGGCCTAGACTTATGGAAGAGTTGCGTCGTGCTTTGACTGGGCGATTCATCATCAGGGGCGTGCTTTGGGTTACAACGCGGGCAAGCACGCGCGTGTGAATTAATGATCGATTGTATGTAAATCCAAGCTTTCTGTAGTAGAGATTGTTCGAATGAATGACTAGAGCCCGGCTGTTGCGGACTTGAACATGTTTCAGCAACTCCAACAACATGTTCTCTATTACCAACAGATCCTACATTGGTTCCGTGTTTTCCACATGCCGACGCCGACCGGCCCCTTTGCTTGTAATTCTCACAAGTACTGTTTTGCTCAGAAGATATGTCGTCATAGTTATAATTTTTGAGAATACATTCAAATGAAATACTCTTCGAGCAATTTTTTTCTGAACCTGCTTGATTCATTTGTTGATTTCCTATGGAACAAAATTTAACTTCATCACTTTATTTCTTGAATTCTGAAGAGTTTTCGGTGAAGAGAAGAACTAAAGGTAGATGTGTATTAAGATTTATGTGCAGATAAGTTGCTAATAAGTACTAGTTGGATCGTGAACACCCATCTTTGGTACGCTTACGTTCTCCGGCTGAAAGGGTCGGACCCGCGCCCTTCATCTAGGAGGGTAGATAGGTACTTTTATAAACATGTCTTTCATTTCTGAATTAAAAACAGTCATCATTTTACTATGGGCGAATAAAATTGGCGAACTGTAGGGGCCTGTTATTTTTTATTCTAAAACATAATGATTTACTACCCCTTTTTTATTTTACTTACAAAACTTTCGATGTCTGCATTGTGTATAATAACCAAACTAATGAAATTGTTCCTTATCTAGGTAATACTTACCAGTTAGCTGTAGTTGACAATGAATGAAATACTTAGGAGGTCTCTATAAGTCTTTCCAACGCTGCAAGTCCTTTCCAAATCCAAAACGTTCTGGAATTAAAAAGTCAAGTAAAAGTGAAACACGAATTTATGAAAATACTTTGATAAAGCGTAAGAACTACATAGTAATTTGATAGCTAGGGTGAACACACAACTGAATTGAATTGATAAGTAAATATACTTACATATACGTAATAAAAAATCCTCCAAATACAAGTAATGATACTTGTATTATCAAATTGTTGCATGTTACGCTAAGGAGACTCTGGAAACTAGTATCTTTCTGGCCCCTGACCCCGCTGACTACGAATTTCCGCACATGTTGTAAGTTTATGCCTAGTGGTTGCATGAATAGGTACTTAATGTTATGACTGTGGAATGCTTCTGTTATAAAAAAAATTGCAGCATGTTGCTGGTTTTTAATTATTATGTATTTTCAGCTATTAGTGCCCCATTATGCTGTTTATTTGAGAAGCTAGTGAAAGACGATCCGCTGACTTGCTGTCAGTCAAATTGATGTGTATATTTTTTGATTTAGAAGAAGGATTTAAAGTTATGATAAACTTCTTACTTCGATTTTTTAAAGCCATTTACCAGTAACCATCATTTATTTGGCTGCTCTTCGTAGGGCAAAATTAAATAATTATAAGAGTTAAAATTTAAAACACAATTATTATACTTACACCAAAACGCTTTCTGTGTAACTTGCGAAAATGAGCAAGGCAAAACAAGATTATTATTATTACACATTGGCTGCAGTGAATCATCGTAAATCAAGATAAAATACTAGGCATACTGATGGTAGTTATCAAAGCACTCAATGTGCCCAAAAGATAGTCCAGCTATAGCATACGGGTCGCGGGACTGTACGTATTACCGTGACTCCGGAGCGTAAAGGGCTATTTAAGGACACCGTGGATTTTAGTCAGTACGAGTCTGACAGTCCCTCCCGCTCTGCCCTGGGTGGGAGGACTCATTTGATGATTTTACCACGTAAAAAAAAAGCTATAGCATACGGTAACCTCATGGTCGAAATCCCAGAGGCTTTTCACGAAAAAAAAAAACAACAAACAAATATGTCAATGTCAAAAGACAGCCAGGCTGTATGGCTCTGTTCCTTTGCCTGCCTTTTGGCGAATTTTATAAACAACAACAGCAGGCTGCATGGGCTAGATCCCTTTGCCTTCCCAAAAGGGAAAATGGAGTATAAAAAAAAAATAAACAACAAAAGACAGCCTGTGACACTGACATAGCATTGTTTTGGTTTAGAGGTTATAATGCAAGTGAAAATAAATAAAGGTGATTTATTCTGTTTTGGCATGTAATAATGTAAACTCATGGATATAAAAGAAACACGCCACTCAAGTAAAACCCTTCTTTTGACTGAACTTGTATAGGGTGATCTTTATTAGTGAAAACCCGACTAGTCTGATTAACGAAGAGAAAACATCAGTATTAAATCAAAAAACTACAATGAATGGGACAGAGTACAAGAAATACCATGAATCCTTCATGCAGAACAATCATGGCTCGACTGCAGTTCACACGTGCGCCTGTATACTGTTCACAGTACAATGTACTATATACGTCGCCATCAAATCAAGATTCCCGATGTGCTGTCAGTATGCATATGAATACCTGGTGATAGTGTTACCTATGGTCATCGCTCATACCGTACTACCAGAGTACATTAACGTACTAAACTTCGTAATCTTCATTCTAATACAAATCAATCTCGTATTCTACTATCCCAGCATAGTAAAGAAGTTTGTGCAGAATAATGTTTTCCAGAACAACAGAATAGCCTTAATATCTTGCTTACGAGGACTCACTTATCTTATAACAGCACTTTGTATCTTAGCTGTGGACTTCCAAGACTTCCCGAGGTACTTAGCCAAAACAGAAAGATTTGGGTACAGTTTAATGGACACTGGAGTTGGGTTGTTTGTTATAGTCAGCGGTCTGGTCCATAAAGACATTCGTCAACAACAACTGAAGGATATTGTAAGGGGAAATTTAAAAATGTTAGCTATACTTTTTGTTCTAGGAGTCGGACGATTTGTGTCTGTAAAACAATTAGACTATCAGGAACATGTAACGGAATATGGAGTGCATTGGAACTTTTTTTTCACAATAGCAGTTTGTAAAGTTTTGTCAACCATTGTGTTATACTTCTCAAATAATGCTATATTACTATGTGTTCTCTCATTATTTGTTCATGAATTCGCTTTATATATTGGTTTACAAAATTGGGTGTTTGGTGATAGTCCCAGAACTTCTCTCATCTCAGCTAATCGTGAAGGAATATCATCCTGCTTAGGATATGTGTCCATCTACATATTTGGTGTTCTTATAAAAAATATATTACTTGATAGAAGTGTCACAAAATATCAAACACAATTGAAACTAATCTTTGGAACATCATTAATGTGGTCTTTAACATATTTTGTGGACATAATTCGACCAACATCTAGGACATTATCAAATGCTGGCTATTGTATTTATATGGACACACTTTTAATAACAATGACAACTGTGTTGTACTTTGTGACAGTTTTAGTTGAAGATAAAGATAAAAAATTTCAAGTCCCTGTTATTCTATCCCATATAAATAGTAATGGCTTGTCCTATTTTCTCATAGCTAACTTATTAACAGGTGCTATCAATTTATCAATGAGAACTTTACTAGTGCCTAGTGTTATCACTTTTATAATTTTAAATATCTACATGATAGTCACATTAGCTATTTTAGTTTATTTAAAAATTTTAGGTTTGCGAATATAGGATTTTTTTAAATTATTACTCTAGGTATATAAAAATAAAATACTGCATTTTAACGATTAGTTGGAAAACATAAAATAAGGAAAGAATAAAATATTATTATTTTATAACAGAAACACCTTCAATAAAACATTATAATATTTATTGCAATTCATAATAATTCTTAGGCCTCATTTAGACAAGGCGAGAACTTGCATGCAATTTTGACTACAGTGCGGTATTTGTTTAACCAACTGAATTTTTTGCCCCTCCATAGTCCGGAGTGTAACGCTACTCGCATGCAATTTCTTGCATAGTCTAAATGAGGCCTTACAACAACATTTAACAAGTTATAAAAAAAACATTTAAGTTTAAGGGCAGGATTGGCCAATTCCATAAGTACTAAATAAGTATTTTTTTTATAAATAATAATACCAACATATTGCTATTTTAACAATTTTTCACATTATTAAGAATTGTGTGTGTATGTATGTTATCAACAGTAACAACAAATTGTTCATTTCCTGTATAAATGAATAAATAGAGATGCATAATGTCGTTATTATATTTTGTTTAGTAAATTAAATTATCATTACATTTATAGTCTATTTGAATTCATAAGAGATCAGATAGGTACTTGACGAGTTAAGTTACAAAAAAATATATATACAGGGTGTAACACTTATAAAAGTCTAATTTTTACTAGGTATATGCTGTGTGCACAACGACAGCGCCTCCTAGCAACCACATTATTGAACGCCATAAAATCTGCCAATTCATCTTAACTAGATATTTTGACAAACATTGTCGGCTTATAGAAATTAAATAAAACCTAAAAAAAGTAGATACTTAAAAAGGTGGTGCATATTAAACTTAAAACGTACTTCACTCCGCGGACGCGTCCATTTATTCACATGTCTGTCACATCACGCACTGCGATCGAATTTATAGTTCCCACCACCCAGCACCAACTTCGCACACAATTGCATTTATTTTGTTACACCCTGTACAGTAAAATATACTTTTGTTTAAATACAGAGATAGTAAATAGAAGAAGTTAATTAATTTGTATAAACAAATCATATTGTCGATCAATGCTGGGACCTATTACATTTTAAGTTACATAGTTTAAAAAATTGTAAAATAAATTCGTTAATTAATTTATAATATAAATAAAACACAATTTACTCATATACTATACTATTGTTCACTGTTATTATGTCTATAAATAATGTTTTTTAATATAAAATATAATTGTTTAAGTTTTTTGCCCCACAACCTGATATTTTCTTGGAACTTATAATCATCAACATTTTAATAGATAACCCCGCGCATCCCTCATGATCCTTGCAATAGAGCAATGTAAGAAAAATCTGAAATGACCATTTCAGATTTTTCTTACATTGCTCTATGAGAGGAAAGGGCCAGAAGATTTGCTTAACTGTCTAGTTTCCATGAGGGAAGTAGGCTACCGTGACCGAAATTCGGAGAGGATAATACATTTTATAAGAACTTCAAGGCGAAAGCATTAGGAGCCAACGACTAGTCTTTAAGTCTAAGAAAAACGAAACTCGAATGTTTTTTTTGTTAATCAGGAAATTGTGGATAAAAAGGATTCGACACCCAAAATTGTTATTTCAATTAATAGAATTATAGAATCTACGCCAGTAAGAAAATAATAGCGAAGACAGATGATATATTACATAAGAAATATTTTATACCTGCAATGAGTAATGTAGGTAGGTAGGTATAGAAAGCGAGCATTTCTGAACATACATATTATTATGTAGGTATGTAACTATAATTGTCATGCCAGTATTCCTGTTTTCAATTGTAAAGTATTGCTTTCATAAGGCCCACTGCATGTTACAAATTTTCAAAATTGCCTCACCGGGTTATTAAATACGTTTACGCAAACGCCAGACATGAGAATAGCCGCGGAACTGTCTATATTGCCGAGACCCTGTAATGTAAAGGGCAATTTAAGGTACACGGTGGATTTTAAAGAAAAGTCTGAAAGTCGCTTCCGCTCCAACCAGGGCGGGAGGACTCATAAGATGATTTCATCGTGTAAAAAAAGACATCCATGTCATAGCTTGACCCAGGCGACCCATGGTCAAACGCAAGTCTATTCTGTGTAAAATAAATAGAAGATCTCTCCAAGGGGGTGGATCTTTCGGCATAAGCAAGTGAATGTCGGCGTTCAATATTAGCACCTATGACATTAGGTGAACATAATCATTCTGTAAATAAAATAATATTATATGCATTCAGCCTTACTTACATAAAAAATAAATTAGTACGTATCTTATAAATTCCTATTTGTACACTGTTAGTAAATTAAAGCTTTAAAATTAGGGCTTCTGTTAATATAATATTTTACATTTAATACGAGTAATAAACAATAATTTAGAACACTCTGGCTACTCTAATTGCAAGATTAAATATTTTGTATAATATTGTTCAATTTCAATTCCTTATAATTAATTTAGTTAAGTATAAGTATAATAATTATAATAACATAATACACTAACATCGACGGGGTTATTTTTTTTGTTATTAAGCACAGCCAATATTGGAAATTGGGGTATTTTTTAAACCATCACTGGTTGTAATGTTAAAATAGGGCAATCATCAAAACACTAATTGAATGTTTTCAATACACCTTAATGCGATAATTAAGACTCGACGCATTGCCGAAGGCAGAGCATCGATTTAGGTGCCACACTAGTGTGAAAACGCGCATCAATTTATCGTTCTCTGAATAAGTACTAATTTCCGAACTAACTCTGAACCGATAAAAAATCTCAATTCATGTTCAATTCCCTCGATTTTTAATTTAAAATATAAGTCATAACTGACCCTAAATATCTATTTCATAAGTACTACAATTACAACCAAATGGAAGCGTTGAAACCGCTTTATAGAGCTCTTTAGTAAAGTGCTAAATTCTTTCCAATAGTGGGGACATATCTGCACTCTTTGTACAGTTTTTGGCATTCCTGTGGCACAGTCTGGCAATACTGAACACTAGGCTGTAGACCAGGAAAATGATTATTATGCCAAGGTACAGGCATAGGTATGGAAACCTTGTCGGCGACCAGAAGACTGTGTATCTCATGTTCTTGTGGTTGTTTTCTGGAAAAACAAAATATTTATATTGATATTGCGGCAAATTATACAAAAAATATAGCTGCTGTGCACGGCTTCTTACGATCGTCTGCGTCTGATGCTATTGTCCTTATAAACAAAGCACCTTGAATGTAATTAAAATTAATTTACTCTAATTAAAACTTGTTTGTCCCAGTTTAAAGGCATGCAGGAAGATGTACAAAACGTCTTGCCATTTCTTTCTATCCATAAATTTAAATGGAATCTTAAATTATATGGAAAAATTAAATCAAGTAGATAGTTTAAGAAAATAATATATTTCACTTACCCAAAACTGCAGCTCCATATCCAATATTGCTTGTCCCCATTCTATAAGAGCAGGTTGGCACATAGATCTCATACAGTGAGTCATCATCAAATGTTATGCTCAGTGTTGACTTGGGCGTGTTGAACCAAGTGGTTACCTTGTGTGTTAAGTCCTTGTGTTGTTTGATGTACTTAGACTCATGGTCATGAGCGCAGAAGAAAATTTGGGGATTTATTGTGTTCATAATCTGGGGGAAAAATATTTTTTTGATAAATAAAACAAAAATTTTACCAGTCAGCTAAATAAGTTTGGATAAAATAGACTGTCTCTTGTCTAATTAGGCAATATAGATACTATATCAAACACATGGGTTTATAGGTGTATACAGACACTATTTGTGAGCTTGAACACCCTACATTAAGCCCTCCATTCCAACAACGACTTGGCAAAAAAAAAACAATGGAAAAGTACTTACATTTTTACTAAAGAGTACCCTCATTGTAACAGGGTAATGGGAAACAACAATCTTAAAATTGTTGTCAGTGCCTACTGGCGCAGCAGTCTTTGGTGGGAATGTATATGTGATAGCATTCACTTTGTAAATGGAAACATTGGAGTATGCTATGACGGACGGTTGTTGGAACACTTTCTCAAACTCTTCTATTTTATTCTGACGGATTGGTTCATTTTCACCTCCAATGTCGTTGTCACCTGGTATCCAGACTTGCTGAAAAATGATGAATATGTAGTTCTTATTATTGAACATATTGGCCTGTAGTAAATTGAAGGATGTCTGATAATTGGGCTGGTAATGTGAAAATTGTGTGGCATTGGCACATAATTTGTATGTTTGAGTATTGATGTGGATAGCTATAACAGTAGAGGAAAACTAAACAAACAGTGAATGGACTGCATGAAGAACGATATTGAAGATATAGGCAGGCACTTATAAAGGCAGGAAAATGATGATGTCCTATAGCAAATAAGAGGGAAATGTGAAGTAAAAAAATAGAACCTCCACCTTTTTATCTTGGTTTAATACATAATATATTGCTTACCACAGCAGGATAATCCCAGTCAAATATATTAGACAGTCTCTTCACATAGCTATGGAACTGAGGTATAGTTGAAATGGAACCCTCATCCATGAGATCACCCAAGTATACCACGATATCAGGCTTGAAGTAGTCAGCTACTACATTGAATGTTGACTTTAAGTAACTGAAAAAATATATTAATAGTTTGTAAAGTTTTTGATAGTATACAATTCTTCTTTTTTAGTAAGCAAACATATTAATTAACCAGGATAGTAATAGTTTTTGGTAAAAATTTAGGCTTATTCGGAGCATTTAAATACAAATACATTTTATTTGTTGAACATAGGTAGGTTAGGTGCAGATGTAATTATTTCATAAGCGTACAAATATTACATTGCATATCATGCTGCTTTACAATGAACTATTATTTTTTCCTGCAATTTGCTTGTCAGAGTTTTGTAATTTGAGAGTTTGTTTTGCATGGTACAGTATCCAATGATATGTTCATATTATCAATTTATGCCCCTTGTTTCAAATCAGATTTTGAGGGGCTCGTCTTTTAAGTCTTCTGAAAACAATGAACTATAAAACAATAAAAATAAAGGTTTCGTAAAATTATCACAAATTAGGTATTGAAATTCAAATTCATCATCGGTTTTTTTAGTATTACCTATAAAGCTCTATCACTAGGTAAATAAATCCTAAGTGTATTATTGTATATTTATCGTATTTAACTTTCATAGGGCTTGGGATTGTACATCAGATAAACAGTTGACGAATTCAACATTTTATCTTGAATTCTTAGATAAAAGAAAGAAAGATATGTGATATGAAATGATGTTGTAAGAGCTCCCTAAGAATATATTTTACTTATTTTGTACATACCGGTCACTATCCCAATTAACGATATAGCTCAATGGTGGCGGAACAGCTTCGTCTCCTTGTATTTGAGGGTCAGCGACGAACAGTATTTTAACACAGGTGGAATCCAGCTCACTGCTGCAGTCCAACTCTGTCCAGTAAGACTGTTGAACGAGGTATATAAACCATTCGCAGTAGACCACAGCCCCGAAGAACGCCGCTAAGACGTATTTTACAGTCGTGCTACAAACAAAAAAAAACATAAAATCAACCAAGTGTGAATGTGTGATGTACTTGCGTTATTTTTGACTGACTAAAAAACTGCTTTCTCACCTCCGTCTTAGGTACATTATTTCTGAAGTAGCGTAGTTTTTTCGGTTTTTTAAATAAAAAAAAATATTACTTCTACATCATCCCAAAAAATTTGAACTATTGAACTCAAAAGTCAAAACAACATATTCGACACTTCATTATACGGAGTGAACATCATTATAAAACAAAATATTGGACAACATTAAACGTGAATGCTAAGTAAAATTAAACTAAATACTTATGTTATGAACTTTGCTAATTAATATAAAATGGGTGTGAGTTAGACAACAAACAATTAGTATCATCTGATAATTTAACTAGAATTTTCATGGAAGCACCGATGATAAATTTAGTGAAACGGAACCAAGCGGAAGGATTGTTGACATTTTTAAAGATTCATTCACTAATATTAAACAAATTTTTTTAAGGAAAAATGCATACAGTGCTTTTTTACAAAGCTAAATGTAATGTTGTCTAAAGTAATTCAAATTCATTATTTTAGAAAACATTACTTCGATGGTTGACAAGTAATTCAATCATGCAAGAAAATTATGAAGGTTCAGACTTCACCACAGCAAAACCTACCCGTATCTGTCGTTTGCTAATCGAATTTGAACCCTCGGTCTTTAACATAAAGTTGAAAACTTGACCAGTGCTTTAAAGATGCTAACAACGGAAAAGAATGCAAACGTGTAAACACGAAGCGGTGCTAGGGCGATAAAATTCACCTTACAAAAGCTAGCTTAGTAAAAATAAATGATTCAGACGAATTTATTATGCTTGTATCGTATAAGTTAACTGAAGTTGTCATAAAAAAGAGATACAACACTTTTACATGCAACGGAACGTTTTAAATAAAGATTGTTGACATTAGTTCAGGTGCATTCAAAAATAAGAATAAATTCCAAAAGCCCTTTAAATTGCTTTACAATAAACTATTATTTAAACCACTTAAATTGTGCTTACACAGCATGTATTTTTTAATTAGCTGCTATTAATACAATTGCTATACATTTTATTTTGGATCGCTCGTGTGAATGCCATAAAATTTGACGGGTTTATCATAAAAAAATTGGCTTGAACGCTTCTCTATTGCGGCGAATTGACAGGTCAGCTTCGAGCCACTTTTTAGCTTTCTGAGTAGCGTATTTTCATTTTATTTTGTGTTATCCTTTCATTTACGCGTAATAAATAACATGTATGTAGTTGTAACATTAGCGTGGTTAGTTTAATAGACTATTTTTAAGTGCACTTACAGTGTTACATAAACAGTAGAGGGCTAATCGTTTCGGCAATCCCGATGCATATAACTACATAGTACGTCAGTGAACGAATGGTGGCATTAAGATAATGGATGTGGATGCTCCTAACATATTAAAAAGGTGCAGCAGTGCACCGTTAATCAATGAGGCTGCTTCTACGACGGCGACATCGCCCACGACAAACGTAGCTCCCAGGTAAAGTAATATGTATTGAACACGCCTCCTACGGCAGTGGTAAAGTTGTTGCTACGCTGCTTACCTATTTTTGACAGCTGCTGAGGTCGCCAGTGGGTGCTGTGCCCGTATTTAGCGATGTTTGTGCATTATTCACAGTCTATACTATAATATTATCGTTACCTACTTGTTGGTTGTATATTGTTATAGTAGAAGTGCAGCTTGGCGTCATTTTTCGGTGTTGAGTTGCAGTCTGTTGACAATGTGTAAGTGCTGCACTTAGTGCTGAGCTATCAACTTGATACTGTCCTATATATATTTTTTTTGTATTTCATGATTTTATTACTTAGTCTGAATTTTTTAATTGCCTCATCTATTAGTGTTATCATGCTTAATTAATTAAGTTCCAATTGGTGATAAAAGTGCTAAATACTGATTTTATTATTAGTTTGTTGCTAAGTTGTTGATTGGGAGTTATGAACCAGAAGACTAATAGGTAAATAGCATAATGTCCATATAATTTCCAGACATTTATCAAACATATTATTCTAAAATGTCTTAGCAACAAATCATATAATTTATAAATTGCTAATCCTGGCTTCCATATAAGATCTTAATCAAACATTTCAACTCATCAACTCCTACATTGATACAGAAGACCGTCATAATAATATTATGTTTTATTTTTGATTCCAAAGATGCAAACAAATGATTATGTTCTTTTTGTGATTGGTGCTTTGAATTAATTTATTTGGAAGATGTAGACCTTGAAGACTTAAATGATTTTTATATTTGCTTTGACATTTGTTTACACAGGCAGAATTTGTAAAAACAAAATTTGTGCAGTTGTTTTGCACTCATTAACCCTGTAATCTCCAAAACTACTCAACCAATCATGATAAAATTATACCAAGTATTTATTTTGGGGCCTAACTTTTCATTATTTCCTATTAAAAATATGAAATCATGATTTTTTCTATGAATGTCTATCTGACTATGCTATCAGAATAAATTTATTTTGATAAATATCTGATTCTCTGATAAATTGTTTAGTACAATGTTTTAAGATTGTTTGTGAGTGTATTTTTTATCATTGAACTTGGTGTTTTCTGCAAATAATGATATTGACTATTTCTTGTGGAGTGTTATGAACTGCTTAAAAAATAGTCATATGAAACAAATCCCGTTTTTACTCAGTTTATTTTTAGGGTTCTGTACCCAAAGGGTAAAACGGGACTCTATTACTAAGATTCCGCTGTCGGTCCATCTTTCTGCCTGTCTGTATGTCTGTTACCAGACTATCTCATAAAATGTGATAGTTAAACAGTTGAAATATTCACAGACACATGTTTCTTGCCATTTTGCTAAATAATAGTACAGAACACTTTCTGCACGATTCTGACTTGCACGTGGCCAGTTTTTTTTTTTCAAAAAAGCCTTCTCAGTCTCTTTCCATAATTCAGTATACCTTAAATGCTGCTAGATAGAATTTATTTTAACATAATAGAACCACCGGATTATGAATAAATCATTTTGATTGTAAATTTAAAGGGCTTATAGGCTAATAGTGGCTTGCCCTGGCATGTTAAAATTTTGGACATATCGGAATTTCTTTACATACAAATTTTATCCTGATAAAAACAATCATAATAAATAGAAATTATCCAATTTGATGCAGTTTTTCGGAATTTACAGACAGACAGAAAAATCCCCTGCTTAAGAATACTTCAAAAGTTTCTTACCTACATCTAAGATGTCTACCTCACTCACATGAAAACCACAAAACATTGTATTTTCCTTTATGCAGTAAGCATTGCTCATTCAAAAGTTATTTGTGCCTCCAATGATATAAGACAGACTATTTATTGTGTATTAACCTTAAAGGACAGATGACCTTAAGATTATAAGAATTACAGTTCAGAACATTAATTTTGCAAATTGAGGTGTGTTTGTGAGAAAAATTGAAGATATAACAGCTGCATGTAGGTTTTTGTATCTTCATTGACATACATTATGTGTATAATTTTGTCTCTAGGGTCCTATTGATCTCTGTACAAAACTTATCAAAATCAGTTTAACAGCTTGGAAAATGGAACACACATACAAACATGCACACTTTCGTATTCATAATATTATTTAGAGAAACACTAAATATGCATAAAGCTATAAGCTACAGTGTCTTAGTTATTCTATACCTACAATTGTCATACCAAAATCAGACTACAGAAAAACAACTGTCGTTCTTTATCACCCCGCGTGGGCCGCAGGTTTGGTTCGTATTATAAAGAAGATTCTTTAAAAGATAAATCATTATGTTTCATGTCTTAATGGAATTACTTCGTTGAGCGACGTTTCTCCGAGTCTGGATGTGATATAATTTAAGAGTGCAATGGCACCCATGACCCCCTAGTATATAGATATTCCAGAGTGGATCGCGTATATCCGATGAGCCGGCGACCTTTCATTGCATAATCGGTATAATGAATACATTATCGTCCTTTAAAGCTCCGAATAAAGCTCCAGTACAAATGACACGTGTATACCAATCACAAGAACGTAATGCCCCCTTTTTTAAGAGGAAACAATTTTGGATGCACCAAACTGCGCAGTTACGTACTGATTATGCTGCCAATGTGATAAATTCCATGCATAATTAGATTACATGTGCGTGATGGTCATATCCATCCTGATGGCGACTTATGAAAGTAAACATAATGGTCCTAATTTATTTCGATCCTAGTATAGCCTCATTTGGGCGGGAGTTGCATGGTAAATGAAGTATATTTTTTACTACATATATCGTATATAACGATAGATTCGCGTTTGAACACTATCTCCTGATAGTAAGCGAAGATGTGGTCGACGGTAAAGCACGCTTGCCTAGAAGTAACCTATTCACTCTTGACTTCAAGACCCAAGGTCAGCTGTCATACAGACTCGGGCAGGGAATTCCACTCCTTACTCCTGTGGGCACAATAAAAGTATTGGCAAAACTCTTTTTCAGCTAAGAGCTCTGCCTAAAGAATAGAATAGAATAGCTATTCTAAATGAAGTACGACACACAAATAACTGCATCTCTAAAATCGAGGGATCGGCGCCGATAAGGTACACTTAAGTTCCAATAGATATTGGGCGTATTCCGAAAAAGAACGGTGGGAAACGTGGGAGATAGAGTTTTACAAAAATAACAGACCCAATCCTCGCATCTTTTTAAAATCTAGATCTGAACTTGAGGCTTAATCAAATTGTCTGGGGGATTAGCTGGGGTTTAGCCTTGGCAATAAGGCTAAACCCTAGCGAGGGCGGTGAAGATTTGATGGCAGTAGTTGTATTTGAAATACTGATAGAACTAACTGCTGGCAGTTAGTTCTATCGATAGAATGAAGTTGATCCTACCGCAAATACGAGAAGGCCTGTCACGCTGAGCCAATTCCTCTCGCTAATAATTACCGTGATTTCATGGCAGTACAAGTTAGTTGTCATTCGAAGATCGTGATAGATAGTACACTCAACTATACTAGTTGAAATAAAACAGTATTATAAACACTGAGTAATTGTTATTGAAGCACGCAACTCTGTCCATGTTTTTGTTGTCTCACGACCATCGTAATATATGTATAATGTTATGGTTCCGGAATATATACGTGTTTTATAAGCAACTGTGTTTGTATCTCGCTGTTTATTTTAGTCTAGTATGGTCTGGTTTGGAATGGGAAATTCCCATTAGCAGTTAAGACTGCTCAGAGTCTTGGATTTGAGCCCGATTGGCATAAGGCTCGCGCCCGCCCCATTACGTGAGGCGTAAATGTAATTGGCAAAATACTGGAGCTTCTGCTTTTCGGCGAATTGTGTTGTAATAGGTATAATGTTATAATACTGACTTAATATCAATTGGCATCGCAGTAAATTCCCAGTGTTACTCATAATATGATATTCCGCTGTAAAGTTGATGGTTGGAGATTCCACGCATATTAGTTCAATGCCGGGAACTAATATTCCAGCTAGTTTAAGCGGATTTGGCTATCTTCACTGCCATTTTAGTTTGTGACGGCATTAAATCGAAATAGGAATACTTATTATTGAATCTAAAAAACAAATGTAGAGCTTCTGTTGCGTTAGACTTGTACAATTATTCTTGCAACCGAACTTTGAACAAATGTTTGATATTTGCTTGATCTATAGACACAGTTGCTTCGAAAACACAAAACAGGCGCTCCAGCACTGTTATTTAGGTCATCGCTATAATTTGTAAAAATTCTTGGAGCTTCTCCATAAAAAGAAAATCTTCGACATTTTATATTGCCCTAAGGGATAATAAAATATCTTAATCGAATATCATAAAATTTTATTCTGAAGTCGGGATATAAAAAGTTCAGACATACATTCTTTGCCAAAAACCTTACAAAGTTACGAGGTGCTTTCATTATTTGCGGGCTTAAAGTCAGGTCTTTCTAGAAGTCTCGACGACAGAATATCATCCTACCGGGTTGCGCCAAACAGTTGCAAGTACCTGCTACTCGGTTTTTAGGGTAATAGTGTTCTGCGGTTTTGAGGTAGTCTAACGTGGCGTGGTTGCGATACCGTAATTTAAAAACATCATTAGTTAGCTAGTGTTAGTTGTAGTGAAATAGGGCCCATTTTCTTATATTGAATGGATAATTTGCCTTGATTTTACGTGGCGTGTTGGTTGTTCTTTATATTTGGATATCATAGGAAGTTAGCACAAGCTATGATTGTACTCTGGATCAGTGGTGGCCCCGACTAACGGAAGTTACACAGGTACTCAGAAAGGTTGTTCGAGGGTATATACAGGCAAGTGCTTGAATTATAGTGTGTGTTATTATGTAACGACTACTCTCAAAACGCTGAACAAAAACACCATGAGCAGGCACGCGACTTAGAACTAAAAGCTTGACTTTGAACCATGATATACTTCTGGCAATGAAGATTCCTGGGAACATTATAGGTTGATTAAGCTTATACTAGCCTGACAGGAACGTGGTTGACTGGCGACAGGTTCTCAGTGCTGAACGTGATATGATATGTTCGCCATGTCTATTTTGAAATCATTTGCCGCATAGAAACTCACGGTTAGTTCTTTCCTGCTAGGGGGACGAATGCACGTGCCAAAAGGCTATAATATAATATAATACCGGAGGAAACATAATGTGGACTTGGCAGTTTGATAATCAGTGCATGAGAAAAGAGGGGGTCTAACCCAGCTCGCAGATGATATCTGATTATATTCTACTGTTGATTCTGTGTGCAACTACACGATTCTGCCAGAAATCTCCATTTCCTGAAGCTTGTCTTCAAATTTTGAGGTTCTCCACTGAATCGTTTTGAGTGTTTTTTAGTTTTGGAACTTTGGAAGCTAACAAGTTTCTTACTTATATTGCAGATAATTTGCTACCACGATGTAGATGTTTTGTACAATACCAGTCTTTCTATGTACCCTTCCTCATTGCAATATATTCATGCTCCCCAAGCATCGGATCGGGAAGTCTCGGCATTATATTCTAATTGAGTGTGCCGGCACCAATGCGTCGCTCTAAATTGATGCCAATTCGCTTGCAGAGTGGTGGCGTGCAAGATTGCACAAAATTACCATGAAGGCAACACGCCCCGGGAATCTTTAGATGTTCATTGTGGTCTGTAGAGTTTCTTGTGAAACTTCACCTTTTGTGGGTAGTTAGGATTTTTTTAATGATATTTGGTTTCTAAAAGCTATCCTTTGTTACCAAGCGAAAAAGTACAATAAAAACGCGAAGTTGAACTCGCAATCGAACTTGAGATTAGGAAACTTAAGGTATCGGTACAAAAGACATAGCTACGCAATCGCTGAATCATTGATAAAGACAACCAGCTAAACATCACCTTAAACTTCCTTCCTGTATGATGAGACAGGGACTTTTCATCATAATTACTGAAACCAGATCGTGCCCTGTGATTTAACATATCCAATGTAATTGTTTCAGGAACACGTCGATCTTCAGTATGTTCTCCAACAACAATCTGACGCGCACGCGCAGACATAGTGGTACCTTCGGACCTGTCACCTCCCCGGTCAATGTAGCCGTGAGTATCTTGTATTCTTGACAATGTAATATTTAATGAGGGAGATTGACGCCAGGTCATAGGTTAAAATGCTGCATGCATAACAATAGTTCATAACAAGAAATTATATTTGCTGTTTTTTTAAGCAACGGCATGAATAATATGATTTTACTCGGTGTTTATAAAATCGAGATTTTTGGTGAATACAAAAAGGGAAGTTATTCGTTTGCTGTGTTTGTTCAACTATAGTTACATTTTGATTGAGGTGTTTGTGGTGTAAAATGTTCTATTTTGGCCTGCCCGTAGACATAGAGTGTTTTTTCTTTATCTAAGAAAAGAGACAAGTAAAGACCCACCACGATCACGTTCTCCCTTTCAAGAGAGTTACCAATTACATGCGGGTGTGTTCAGTTCATTTATGTTCCTGCCATAGTTTATGTTAGATACTTTTATAAAAACAACACCATTTGACATTATTTTCTAAGCGATCTCTTCTATAACAGGTGATTATTTGTTGCTACAGAGCTCCTGGGCGCGGATGGCGCCTCGCGTCACTCAGTTGCGAGCAGAAGAGTGCGCAGACGTCAGCAACACCCGCGAGGTGGCGCATGAGAGGGAGATACACTCGGCCATGCAGATGGGCCAGTCTTGTGAAGACCTGACGCTAGTCGCAGGGCTCGCCAATTCACCCACAAGGATACCTAGGTATAGACAAACTAATTTTTTTTTTTCGTGGTAAAATCATCAAATGAGTCCTCCCACCCAGGGCAGAGCGGGAGGGACTGTCAGACTCGTACTGACTAAAAATCCACGGTGTCCTTCAATAGCCCTTTACGTTCCGGGGTCACGGTAATTCGTACAGTCCCGCGACCATAGACAAACTTATAAGTATTTTTTTACGTGGTATAATCATCCTATGAGTCCTCCCACCTTGTGTGGAGCGGGAGGGACTATCAGACTCGTACTGACAAAAATCCGCGGTATTCCTTCAATAGTCCTTTACGTTCCAACGTCACGGTTGCCTGTTAATACAGTCCCGCGACCCCGGCAGGCTTGGCCCGTCAGATTTCTGACAGCTCCTGGAGCCGTGCGTGGAACACGACGTACTGTCGACCCCGGCATGATCCATGACGGACGGCGGGTCACCCATCACTCACCTTCTGCATGCGCATGGTAACTTTTAAGTATTGTAGCAAGCTATTAAAAAAAAAAATAGTAGTCGTGTTTAGATTGTAAAATTACATGTTAGAAGAACGTTTACGAGAGTAATAAGCTAAAATCCACAATTCAAAAATATACCGTGGCTGATGGATGAGGTCCTAAAATAATAACAAAACGTCTTCCCGAACATATTTATATGGCCACAGCGGCCATTAAAATCGGTCGAGCCGTTTTGGAGCATTGTAACTACAACACAGTGTTTGTTCTGTGACAACACGACATTTTTGCATTAGATTATCTTACGCCTTATTTTATAACTATCCTCAAAATGGACATTTAACTTTAAATATCATTGCCAGATAAACCCGAATTTCTCGCTCAGATAACCGAATTAGTGTCGATCCTACCGCCGGTACTTACGAGTCTCGTGATATCATCACTATATTGTTAGTACTATGCTAATTACTTACGAGTATGCATACAAAATATGTAATTTCTGACTTAAACTGGTTAATGCTATGTTATCTGTTTTCAGTTATCTAAAATCTGTAACATCGAAATATATTTTCAGACTAGCTATGGCTCGCAACTTCGTAAGCGTGGTATTATGGAGCTTATATTTTAAGTCAAAGCTTTAGTAATACATCGGTTATAAACTGCATTAATTAAATGAAGTAGTTTTGTGTATTGCGTGAACAAACATACAGGGAGATAAAACCAAAAAAAACTGAAGTAATTTTTCTGTTCAATATCTTAAATGAACAGACATCGGCCTATTACAATTTATAGATATTGTATAAATAGATAGCGCGGTAGCTTACCTTGATGAAATAAGCCATTGACTTCAAAACTTTTGGTTCAACACGGTCGATTGATTTTGTTTTTCCTACATCGTATAACCTAGACTTTTCTCAACTGGGTTGAGCTGAATACCATCACTCTGCGTATCTGATCGCGACGATTTAGTTACTCAATTTAGTAACACGACACCCCTGGGTATTTTCGGGCTTCTGGCACACAATTAATGTAGTAGCAAATCAACAGAAATTTCTTTATTATTTCCAGGTTTTCACCAGTAGTGTCCCCCTCCCCGACGCGGAAATACACGACGCGGCGGAGTTTATCGCCTATAGCCATCCGAGCGTCGAGCTTCAGTCCCGTCAGCCGGCCGAACATGCTCCCCGGCAAGCGACGATGCGACGAGGCCGACTCGCCGCTCTCCAAGCGGATGTGCACCTCCGACAGACTCACGCCCTCCACCCCAGGTACCCCGGACTCCGACTCACTCGAGTGCACCTTCAGGCCAGTCTCCCCACGCGCACAACCCATGAACGAGTGCTCACACGAGTCTACAGACGTCCAACAGAACCACAAATCTTCAAATCCTAGCTAATAGTGTGTAATCGCGTTTATACTGACAGTTGAAACTTTTGCGTAAATAGTTTTGTTAAGGATTATCTCTTGCCAACTACACCGGATTTACAGTCCAAACCTTTTATTATTTGGACGACCTTTTTTATAGCGTTTAGAATAGTAGCTTTTATAAAAATACCATTTAAGATCTAATAGTCGTCATGGACAGTTTTACGCAAAAGATTTCAACTCAATTCTTAAACTACGGGTTTTAATGGCTTTCCTATATTGAAGCGTCTTTATTAATAAACGTGGCATTATAGCGAGTTATTACAAACCTAGTATTACTCTTCATAGGGTTCAAATTCGCGTATTTGTTCCGATACAGTAGCCTATCACGTTGGTTCCTAATGAACTTGAAATTATTAACGTAGTTTTATAGGAATGAACTGTATAGTTCGTCTCGTATGGTATTTGGACCACTTTATTACATGCTAGTTTTATATTATAACCTTCTGATTTCCTCCTAAAATGTTGTCATGAAGTTGGCTGGAATCAATGACAACTTTTTAGAGCTACTGAATTCAAAACCTGCCATTCTTTTTATATTTGGTTAAAAAGCATCAGAAATAAAACAGTGTACCAAGTACCCTATGAGACAGACTAAAGCGAGTGCCCTATTGTTAGCCAAAGCATCCAAAACTTTATTGTAAATATAACTAGAAGCGTTCACGTGTATAGAACGCGTAATGTATATAATTTATATCGATAAGTTAGCGTAGCAACACTCGAAAGCGTGTAGGTATTAATGCAGGAGCGATATCGTCGTGTAGTTTTGTTTATAGTCATTGGTATTTAAATATTTGTATCTCGTTCGCGTTTCGACAATAAGTTGCGTGTTTTATGTCCGGTTTCCACCAATAGGAAGATGAGCGGAGAGTTGACGTCCGAGATTCGACCAATCACATGGACTGGCCCTTACATTCTGTAAGAAAATAGCTGGTTTTGTTTTTGATCGATTATTATGTCATTTGGAGATCAGTCGAATATTTCTGTGATTTGAGGTTTATTGTCGTGATGTGGAGTGGCTTGTGTGGTTCCAGGACCATGCATATCATTATTTGTTCATGCGCAGTTCGTAAAAAAACCTAGCTTTTTGACATAAAAAGCATTTAATTTAACGTTTGACATCAACAGCAGCGGTAATAGCACAAAATAAATTACATATTTATTACAGGTTTTACTGGAGCCATGCAAATCACATAAAATAATGATTGAATTAATCCGCCGATTGTAATTTAAGTTATAACCAAAACAGTCACTTATTACTGACGAAGTGAATGATGTAACTGACTTTCTTACATTTGTGTCAACTCATGAATTTAAGGCATAAACTAAAATGGAGGGCTTACACGTTGCGGTTTGATGGAAGTGTCTAATCTGTGAATGTAGTAACAGCAAAATATTTATATTAATTTATCCAAAGCTCAAGTAACTTTGATTGTTTTAAATTAGCGATATTCCCCTTATGATCCTGAGAAAAGACAAAATCTAATGGAACTGCCCAACAATACTTAAATAGGCATTTTGGCAGCATCAATAGATTGCAGATGTAGTTGGTCTAATTTTCAGTCAAATAATCTATTTAGCTTGTGGTATTCTTTATACAAATTTGCCTTACGTAAAGTGTTGACTTGCACAAGATACTTCCAACATGTAAACGCTTGCTCCAGAGCGATCTCTTGCAAGTGGCTTGCCAAAATCTTCGCCCAAGTTCTACATATACAAATACAAAATGTAGTCACTGGAAAGTCAACTGTCAACTGACCTGCAATAGATGCGGAAATAACTTGCCAGCATACACTTTTCTTCAAAGATAGACACTTCTATCGTTTTAAATCCGGCCATGCCCTAGCGTGTTCGTACGATGTGCAATATTTTATATCAAGTTTAATCCTCCGATATACCGTAATGTGTACAGCTGCCCTATCATTGCCTTATCTGATTTTTGATATCTTAGGAAATGTGATCTAAATATTTTTAGCTGTAACTGTTATTTACACGATTTAGATCTATGGGAATTGTAACTTAGGAGGAGGAAGTTAGATAATTTATATAAACTACAATTGTATTGTCTGTCCGTATCGATGGAGGCGTTAGAGGGCCTGTTATTGAGAAATAAATAGTCATGATTGTTAACTCTTATTTGCTTGTTTTACTGTCATTTTATTTACGATGCGGGCGTAGTAAACTATTCCTAAACTCCATTTTAAGACTGGCTTTCCACCAGTTTTGAAATAAATACATAAATATAAAGGCCTTTTTATAATAAAGCAATTTTCAGGCTGGATTTTCTATTTTACGTCACTCTGGTGTAACGCCTGCCTAATGTGATCTGTAACCACGATGCTACAATCATTTTAAACTAATTTTCATCTCGATAATTTGTAAATACTTTTCAAAATCAATGAGCCTTCTCGGCACCAGAAGAATAATATGTATTGTGATAAAAATTTGATGTATCAGTTTGTAATTTTTTAAAACGACTTTTCGGACAAAATTACTATCAGAAATGAATCATTTTTTTGCGGAATACCTCACGATTGCGGTCGTGAGCCGCATATGCATTTTGTTAATATAGTTTGTGCTATGTATATAAGTTAATACATGTTTATGCCAACGACATCTTGTCCCGAGCGTGAGTACCTATGTATAAAATAGGTATCTTAATGTTTTTGTATGCATTAGTCAAGACGTCAGGTATGACTGCAGGAAAAACCATTTTGTTTTCAAGTGTGATTAAATCACAACATGAATAATTTACTTGTTTTATTTCAAAGCACATGATATTTTAACGTCTTAGTATTAATCCTGCTTTAAGAAATTGCATGCGAGTTGCATGCAGGTTTGGCTACATTGCGGTATGTTTTGTATTGTTTGATCAACTGAATTCATTGACCATTAATATTTCGCAATGTAGTTAATATTGCATGCAATTTCTTGCGCCGTGTAAATGGGCCTTTAGGGTCAATTCATCCAAAGCCTGCCAGGGTTGGGGGAGTTCCTCACCAGGTAACCGTGACCCTGGAATGTAAAGTGCTATCGAAGGATCACCGTGTATTTTAGTCAGTGTAAGTCTGACAGTCTCTCCCGTCCTGCCCTGGGTGGGAGGACTCATTTGTTGATTTTACCACGATAAAAAAGCTCTATTCATATTAGCTTAGAGTCGAAGTACATCGCAGGCTTCAAATTATTCGCAAAGACAATTAATTGAAGTTGCACAGATTTGCGAATCAGCACTGATCGCGATTAGACGCTCGTGTACATTACGTTGAAAAGATACGGTTAAGTTTATTAACAAATAGCTGTTGCGAGCGGCTTTGCTCGCTACCACTCGAAAAATATCCCACGGGAAGATAAAATCGGGATATGAACTACTATCCCGTGTTAATCTAGGTTATAAACTATCTGTGTACCAAATTTTACCCAATTCCGTTCAGTACTTATTGCGTGAAAGAGTAACAAACATCCACCCATCCAAACGGACTCACGTTTATGTAGTATGATTCTTTTTCAGATAGAAATATCCACTCTGTGTTAGTATGAATTTAGTCTTACGCGCTATTTCATTGGTGAATATAAAAGAATGTTTCTTGCTTCATATTAATCAAAAACATATTACCAAACCAAAATCACTTTTATTTACAAGTCAGTTTTACATTAACCTTGTATAATTAGACGACAAATGTTATCAAGAAGAAAACAATTTTCAAAGTGATAATTATTCTAAAACTTATTATTAAACGAACAACATTATTATAACATTCCAATATTTTGTACTCTTTAAAATGTGATAAATTACAAAACATATGACAAATGATGCGAATAATCTCACAATAATTACTATGTAAATTAATTATATTAAAACATTACAAAAATCCATTAATAATAATTCTAATTAAAAGAGTATTAGCAAAGCTTGCCAAGAATACATAATATTATGTATAAAAACGTTTTCACATCCGGTGCTCGTTGAACCTACACAGTATCGTCGGGGACATAAGTGTTACTGAAAATACGGAATATAACCTAATATAAAATCTAGAATGGTGAAACTATGATTATAACAGTAATAATGAAATTCATTAGAGCGATGATGATTTTATGCATAACACTTATGATCGCGACTGTACAGTCCAGGCTTCCGATTTCTAAAAATTCAACAAATCCTAGTCGTACAATATTCCTAAGCATTGCATATTTATCGTAAAAGCGAAAGCATTCATGTACAAGACAAACTAGTTACGTGTAAAGAATTTAAATCTCAGTCCCGGAAATTATCTATCAAAGTGTTATAATATTTTTACATTTTATGTTAAATATACATTAGCCGATTAACACCCATAACTCACTATAGGAAGACAGCGTTATTCTAATTAAATAATAAGCAGCGAGGCGGGAAGTAAAACAATATTGGAATGTGGATTTTAGGCATTGATTTTTGGTAAAAAATTCTATTGAGGTCAGACAGGACATGATGAGATTTTGGTTTGAGTTTTAATTTATTCAAACGCTTTTGTTGTTTTTGGAAACTTAGTTTCTCCCTTTAACTGGTGTTATTTATTGAGGCTTCATCCTCTAGTCAAATGTTCCGAGGTTCACTTGCCATAGCAGTATATGGCACATATTTGACAATACAAATTAGTCAGTTTACCTGACGCTCCATACGATCATGTCAACAAACATTTCAGTCTTTATTACATTAATTTACCGAAAGTAAATAAACTCTGCATAAACAACACATACCATAGTCTTAAGCGCTTAACAATTCGTGTGCTTATGCTTACACAAATTCTTAATTGATCTACTTTTCACTACCTACACATTCATCTAATGGCAGTGTTCTTATCTTCTCGGGTGTTAGCCCAAGGGAATTAGTCTAGTTTAGTCAAACTACTTAAAAATACATCGTAGCACTAATGAGCCAATGTGGCACCTTACATTTTACTGGTATTTTTAGATGGCCGTCTTTGTAGCTCGCTCAGGGGCCCGAATTTTGGATTTTTATCAGTTTTGATTAATATCTCGTGAACGAGCTACACATCTCAAATTAGACAGCAAATATAACAATAATTAAGTAACACAAGTTATCAATTGCGAATTCTTAGTCTACGGCAGCGCGGACCAATTTCAGTCTGACGCAAGATCACTTTTGAATTTGTCATTAACAAATATTTCTAAACATAAAATCTAAAAAAACTGTTAATTCGATTAATCAATAAAGGCACAGACTTTTGTCTGTTAAATTCATAAAACCTTCCACTGAGAAAATTATAATGTTATTGAATCATTCTGATTTACCAATAAAATACATCTATCAATCAAAGCGAAAAAGTTATGCTAAGAATAGGAAAAAACTTTGACAGTGCAGCTAGAAAATTAAACAACAACAAAAAAAATAATAATTACATAAATACGAACACAGAAAAAGCGTGAATTTTATGTACATTGCAACTTGAGTCAGACATCGTTTGTCCACTAGCCTCCCAAATAATATACACACAACTTTACAAATGTATCTATTAGAAAATTTGGACCCACCTTAGGATAGTCTGTACAGCATGTAAAGCGCCACGAGGCTTGCCTCAGCTGGAGAGCACCGAGTCTTCGATTAGAGGTACCTTGGCTACTTCGAAGAAGATGGTGTGAGAGTACTTATTCCTGACTGTGCTGATGGCGGATTTTGGCTTCTTGTGTAGCGTCGCGTTCTGAGCGATCGCGATGGGAAGGATGTCCTTGACGGTGTATCCTGGGAAATAAGAGATCGACTTGAGAACTGATCAATGTTTGTGTGAAGGATACTATCTTTCGCTACACAATCGAATATAGACTGGATGGTGTGTTTGCGAAATTAAGTACTTAAATGTTTTAAGAAGCAGTCAACTGACTGCTTCTGAAAGATGGAATTAAATGTTTACACACTGTAAAATCTACAGATTTTTTGTAAAATATATAGCATTTTCATTATAGAAGTCAAATCCTCTATACCTGTATAATACTGTAGGGTAGGCGTCCAGTGTCCGATGGACTTCATCTTGAGCGCCAGGTAGAGCGCGGCGGCGGCCATCTTGCTGTCAGAGTACTCCAGAAGGCTGTACTCTAACAGGCATTGCTCCAGCACGAAACGCGCTAGGGTCAGTGTTGGCATTGATACTCGTGCGCACTGGAGAAGAAATTGTGATAATTCATAATAACTGTCCACATGATATTGATTTTACAAAGAGCATTTGTTTTCTCATCGAATATCACATTTGCTTCAACACCAAAATAAAGCTAACGGTTACGGCACAAAGCTCAGTTTTGTGAGGAGTTGATTTAGTGGTCCATTTGACATAGGCCTCTTTAAAGAACTCGTCGAGTCAAGTGCGAGCATCCCTTGTATCTTTCGTGTGAATAAAGTTACTCCAGTCGCACGGTAGAGATTTTGTTATGCTCTAAACAAGATCAATCATTTGTTTTCGCAGCAGTCGCTGTACAAAGCGTGTATCGTATAAGCCTGTAGACAAGATGTTCAATTCGGTTGTAGGTAAGCATAGATCAGAATTCAAATTCTGTTGCTACACTAAAATGACAACAAACCAATATTTCAAATCAACGACAAGCCTCGGGTTCGCAAGTCAGATAATAATGTGCAGATATTTTGATTACTAATTTTTAAATCCTTATGAAAAAATTAAAATGATGAGATTTAACAACGTAATCAGTAACATAGGCTTCCACTAACTTCTTATATCTCTAATCTGTGATAAACTTACCCTGGCATATCTCCTGAGGAAGCGGTAGGACAGCGGGATGCCGAGGTCGAAGTCCACGACGCGCAAGATGTTCATCTCCATCTTGAGGAGTTGACTCAGCGTGTACGCGCCGTCGCAGATGTACAGGAAGTCGTCCACAAGAGGGGGGATACGCTCCTGTTAGGACGAACATGAATTAGGATACCATCAGGACTAGGGAACTCGTACGCTTACGAATAAATCGTTTTGTCGGCGGTCGTTTGCTGTTGGGAAGGTTCTGTAGATGAATAAACTGTCGGCGGCTCATTCCGCAGAAAAGAGGTTGTCGGAGGTAAGTTTCTGTATTAAGTTACAAGCAGAGATACACAAGCAGAGTAAAAGATATATCTTGACAATATAAGAAGACAGGTAGGGTTCGATTTAGCCACTAACATTGCAACTGGAAGTGATATCTTGAAAAGTCTCGTTTCTCTGGACCACAATGGATCAAGTCACTACATTATACCGAGTTTTACTTATAAGACCAATCAAAATAAATCAACACCTATCAACTATGGAGAGATAAAAGAGTATGCAACTTTTTGGCATCAAAAATATTTTTTCTTTCGCCAGTAATGAAATGTTGGTCATTAGTAGACCGCAACCTAAGAACTTCGTAAAAAATAATTAAAAAATTCTAAACCGTAACCAACAAGAGATATAACGGATTTTATTTTGTTCTAATTGGGAGTAAATCACCTGATTCATTGACATTCCTGATTAGGACAAGAACATTTTTTTTCTATGGACTTCTTAGGTAGTAGTCTAATTGTGTCCAAAATTTAATCACTGGCGAAAAAAAAACAAAAATTGATGCCAAGGTCCATACTAAAAGTTGCATACCCATTTACAGAGACAACTCACGTCAAACTTAGAAGCAATAAACAATGCAGAAGCTCCGAGCAACTGCAGTTCTTCCTTCGTGAGATGGTCCCTCTCGGCCTGTGTCTTGGTAGACCGCGTCAGGAACAGGTCCACTAGCTTCACAGCGAGGTATAGAGTCTCGTGGTTGAGCTCGAAGCTCTCCTGGACCTCCACCATCCAGTCCACGAGCAGTGCCCGCATCCACGATGTGATCCCTTTCATCCGTTGCAAGTAGTCGTCGATGGGGAAGAGGCGCTGAAATGGGAGGTTACCGTTAGCTTAGAAGAAAGGTAGTATGTAGTAGGTCACTGTTATGTTTGCCCTGTGGCAAATGACGCTCGCATAATTTAAGTGCGATGGCGCAATTGGAGTTTCTTGCCCATTCTTCTCCATACAAGCCTGCCCTTGCGAATGGGTGTACAATCAATCCGATCCAATCCCATTTCCTTTATTTCATGTTCAAAAATGCCTCTTTGATGATCTAATTGAAATAAATGATTTGACTGCAACATAATTCCAGGATACAAACATGGATAGCCGCGGTTAATCATTCATAAAGCAAAAACCACCTTGCATCCAGACATTGACTGCAGAGCCCGTCCGCAAGGACAAATTTGACATGAAAAATAACATTATAAATACATCAGATACCATACTCACTTCTCTGCTCTTCAAATAGTTGAATATATCCATAGCATAGTGAGAGACTTGGTAGGGATCATTCCAGTTCTCCAGGTCGAAGTCAGGGACATCAGTCGGGGGCTTGTGAGGCGCCTCTGTCTCTTCGTCCAGAGACCGGACTGTGTCATCAAGGTTCACCTTGTCTAGCTTGTCGCTAATTGTCTTGTATTCCTCCTTTGAGGTTTCTGAGGGGCTGCTAAAGAAGATAGGAGCTATCAAGTACAGAAAAGATAACAAGTTTCTTTTGACATGGATGGCGCAGTAGTCGAGCGATCGACTGCTGTGCTACATGTCGCGGATTCGATTTCCCGCAAGGAACAGATATTTGTATGATCGATAAGTAGATGTCCGTTGATTTAAAATTTTTGTAGACGCGCCCACAACACAGGAGTAATTCCAAGTGCAGAGAAACATTAAAAAAAAAAACAAAGTTGTGAGCTAATTATTTAGATTACAATTATTTTCGTTTAGCTGACAACTAGGATATGACAATGTTGGAATAGTGTCTCAAACAATCCATTATAATTAGAAAAATTGAACTACAAGAAGTATTATTATTTTATTAAGAACAAAATCACAATGAGAGTGACTGCTTACTATTGGTAAGTGGGTCATTCAATTAAGGTCAAATGATATCTCGGACACAGGAAAGAAATCATCTTAGAAGTTTCATGTTGCTTTTTGTTCAGACTTCAGAATTAAAAAAAACAGATGCTTTAAGAAAAAAAAAAAAACTCAAACATGTGATTTGCTAACTTTACATTTACCTGAATTTTAGCATCAACTCAGGTACATATGATAAGGAAAAGGACTACAGTTACGGGCAATTGAAAACAAAAGAAATTTAACAATACTAATCCCCTTCTCTATAAACAAAAAAAAAAGAGAACTACCTGGGTTCACAAGACAGTACAGATTGTTTTGTAAAAATGAAAGTATGATATTTTGGTGTAACATACATAACATACTGCTAAATAGCACAGATCAGTTTGCTGCAAATTCAGTGTGACTTGAGCCATAGTCACAGTAAAAATCAGCAGTACTCTGAAGTGCAATATACCATTAGTGGCTTAAAAACATACACTCCCAACGTAAGCAAACTGTTGACATATATCTAATAAGGGAACTTTGAAAATCTACTTGCAAACAGCTGTTAGTGACAGTATCCTATTTATTACTCATAGAAAATTGTTGCTGCTGGAGATAAAATTGCCCCACAGAGATATACACGCTTGAGAGGGATGAGAGACATTAATGAACCTGTCACGGGACTTATGAATTACTGTGACCCCAAGAAACATAAAGGGCTATTGAAGGACACCGTGGATTTCAGTCAGTACGAGTCTGACAGTCCCTCCCGCTCTGCCCTGAAATTTAAAAAAAGTAGTTGATATAAAAACAAAACTAACGTTGTTTCTAAAGCTGTCATATACAGTGATGGTTCAGACACATCACTCCTCGCAGACTTCGCAGAGTTGTGGCTCTGGTTCTGACTGAGGTTCTTATCCTTTTTCTCCACAATGTTCTTGAGGATGCCATTCTGAGCCCTGGTAGCCACCGGCTTGGGGGGATCCTTTGCAAAGTGCTTCTGGACTGCATCAATGGCATTTGTGGCCACTCTTTGCAGTGTCTTTGCTTTGGAGGTCTTACCATTCAATGTGGTTGTCTGTGGTTTGATACTCTAAAAGAGAAAGACTTAGTTATTTTTGGTATGATAGTTGAAATACAAGGATTCCTCTAAGACTAGTGTGAAAGACTGATTGATTGAGATAATACTCTATTATTTGAAAGTTCTGATAACTTTAATCACTGTCAAGACAAAATAACTTCTATCCTATTATAAATGAAACCCCAGTACAGGAAATGTAAATAAAGTTTAGAGGTAGCAAAAGCTTTAAACTTTATTATCTTTATCACAGCAATTGTTTGACCTTGGCCCTGTTTTTATGGAGTACATAATAATTTAGCTCAAAATGTCGGGCATCTATCTATTAACGCAAAAAAACTGTACTAATTTATAAATCACCAAGAAATTTTCTAAACAAAATTACTAAATTCTGCTTGCAAAAACTTTTGGAGGGAAAGTTCATTGACCCATTTTACACTTGCAAATTCCATTGTTACTATTAAGAAATTAAACCACATGGATACTAACGACTTAGCACCATCATATACACCCATGTAATTTTGTTACAAGGGGTAAAAGTACCCTCGACATATAAATTATTAAAAAAATTGAATTGAGACCTTCACAGTTGGGAGCATTTTGCTCTCCACAGTAACCTTCTTTAGCCCCATGACTTTGTCCTTGTCCTGGAGCGCGCTGGTCTTGTTGAAAGCGTTCGTGATATCTCCAAACGCCGCCCGCTTGGCCGTAGCATCTTTCAAAGGACTATCAGCTTTCCTTTTATTTGGCACTTTCAAAATGTCCTTGTGAGTCTTCAGAGAAGCCAACTGCTTACTCCTTGTCGTAATACCATGCCCCAGTAAACCATTCAAGTTCTCATTGACGCCGATCGGCTTCGATGCCAACCTTGTTGGCGCCATTGTGGAGGTACTGAAATAATCCCACAATTATCACGTGCACTCACTAACGTGGTAAAATTTCACGGTACAACAATTATTCAACGGGCCCTCATAGATAATTTGAATGTAAATGTAAACAAGCGTTTCAAAATCGTCACGTCTAACGACTGAAAATGGAGGCAAAACAAGCGAACATCGACACAGCGTCAAACGGTTACCTAACGTTATTTTTGTACTCACATTTTATTTAAACGGCGGTGGCCGTTTTGATTGAATTTTGGTTACTTTAGAACTTGCACGGCCCGATAATAATTTCGAAATGATAACTTTTATCAATTTTTTTGTTAAATTCAACAAGACACCGGACTGATGAAACGTCTTCAAAAACCGTTGAACTACTTTGAATTTTGATTGGTCGAACCAACGGTAAACCAATGGGGAGGGAGGGTGCAAACTACGTTCCATTTCACTACATGCTCTGCACAGACTCTGCAATTATAGAAATCATTTTCAGCAGAGGTCGTTATTATTTTCAATATAATTTGAAGAGAAATCTTCGAGCTTTGTATATACTTTTTTACATTATTCAATCTAAGGCCTTCTGGAATCTCTTTTTCACTGTTAACAGATGTAGTTTGGAAGTGTTTGCAAGGGTGATTGAGTATGTACTAGTTTTTCTGAGATTGGCTGTGGGTATGAGTATGGGTTAATGTTTCGGAACATAGATTTTCTACATTATGTTATATTCATTTGCATAATCTATTATGAATGTACAATTTTTTATAACATTTTCCTTACTATGTCAGTAAATCATCTAGCATAATTATTATTGCCACAGCAGCAGCTCATAATCAAGATATTTGGCGAGTTAATAGCTATCGTCTAACATCTGACTATACCTTACCTTTGGATAATAAATGTTTCGACTTATATTCAAATCCATCCATGACTATAGAAAGTGGAACGCAAATGTCAGAACGCCAGATTTCACCTAGACGTTCCAGACTAGAAAAACTTAGACTTTTAACATATCACATCTAATGAAGTTTGAAGATAATTTAAAACTCAAAATGTTCATAGGAATAACATCAGAAACAGTTGATGATATATGGTCAACAATAAAATAAAGTGTTACGAATTACTCTTGATCTAAATTTTTGCTTACCTTATTGTCACTAGTTTTATGAAACAAAATTGCAATTAGCTATCTCGTTATGCTCAAGAATACTAAGTTGCTCAATAATGAAACGCGATTGATAAGTTGTGGTCATTGTACTCTCTGTTTTGAGTTTTCAACAAAAATAATAATAAAGTGTTATCAAAAGGATTGTTTTATTAACTCCGAATACTTCATGAAACTATAACAGCACCTGAAATCAAAATGTTGGGTGGAGTAAAGCTGAAAGTAACATTTACCCATGAAAAGACTTGCTTTGCGTATATCAGTCCAAAGTACAGTACAAACAACGAACAGGTGATTATTTGGCCATTTAAATAATAGGTTTAAAAGCCTTGACCTTTACTGTATAGTTATTCTTAAAATCCATTTAGTTTGTTAAGTAATACTAATTGAGGTTAGAATGTTGTTTACTTGTTTAAAAATATTTCTTTTGTTTCCATTGCATTTGAAAAAGTGAGGAAAACGTATTCGACTGACTATTCAAATATTTACATTTGAATAACACGATGCAAAATCAATATTTACTCAACTTTGGCCTTGGCAAAAACAATTACTTACATTGTTTTTTCACTATGTAAGAATACATAACATATAATTCTGCGATCTTTCGTAAACTTTGTGCAAAATTGTGACAGCAACATGATTTTGTTATTACTAAAAATCAAACATGAAGGAATACAGAAACCCCAAGACAAAGTCATGTGTCCTTGTATTAATTTTGTGCCACTATACCATAAGTACCAATACTTATAGAAGGCTACCATTGCTATTAATTAAGGCTATAATATAGTGAAATTTTGTGGCCATACATATTATTTTGATTGCTTTGTATACAAAGAAGAATAGGATGGCTCCACACATCTGCTTTTATTTGTAAAACTTCTTTGCATGTTGATGTACTCAAATTGCATCCAACCAATACATACCTACCCGCACAGCTCTGTCATTTGCCTCGTTCACATCCTGGAAGGTGCAGGTGGTTGGGCAGGATGGGTACGAAAGGAGGACACATATGTACATATCCTGTATAGAGGCTCCGCACTGGATTTGGTTTGATTTGTAAAACTTAATTTCAAATTATATAATTCTAGACCCAATGCGTCCAAGTCCTATGCAAAGACAAGCAGATCCTCTTATGGGTTGTGTTCAACAGTGGGGTCCCAGAGGGCCACATAGCTTGCAACCCCATATACAGTCGCATGGTGGGGCTAGAAGAGGCATCTGACGTGTTTGTGTCTCCATTTTCTGATGTGAAGGTGCTGGATAACCTGTATGTTGAGACTGATAGTCCTGATGATCAAGAAATCTTGGTGAGTAAAAGTGGCAGTCGCCTCCTTCTGTCTGTCTTCTCCTCTTCTCTACCTCACGACCGAGCCGCAGTGGTTGACGCCCACGGCGACTGACGTCGCAGGGCGATCTCCGCCTACCTTAGGCGCGGGTATGCAGGCGGTGAGTAATGAGCGACTCGCTGTCCGTGTTCCACACGTGTCCCTCTTAGAGTGTCAGCACAATGTCGGGCCCCCCCTTAGAGGGCCAAAGCCTGCAAATTGATGGACACTGTGGATTTTAGTACTAATTTGATGATTTTACCACGCTAAAAAAAAGCTCATCCTCTTAAAACTGTTCTAGGGTTTTGGCATACCTTGTAAATTTAATTAAGACATAGGGTTGTTCAAATCTTGAGTGGTTTCTGAATACTAATAAACATATTTTCATATATTCCAGGAACACAATGTAGAATTACTACAAATGCGGATACTAGACCAGCTTCGCCTTGTAGTAGCCAATCAGAAGACAGTGGTCTGGATCTCATCATCATTACCAATAGTCTTTACACCAAAACAGACAGGCATTCTAGTCAACCATAGCCAAATCATTGTCAAAATAGACCCATTCAACAGTATACACAACTATCCACCAATCTCAACCAACAATGCCCCAAAACAAACTGAACACTTCAAAAACATTGGTGTCATAAACAAGGGGATGCTAGCTCCATACTTGAATGTACCAAAAAAACTAGTCCTAAGAGCAGTGCCCATAGACAGTGACGGCAAAAGGAACTTAATACATCCATACACAGTATTTATCCATGAAGATTTGATTGAAGAAAAGTATAAAGATTTGACCATAGTTTTATCTACAATGACAAGTATACCGTCTATCCTGACTGATAGTGATGATGACAGTGAGAACAATAATATAGCTATCAATGATGTGTGCGTAGAAATAGTTCCAATAGACTCGGTGATCTACAGGAGTTTGTGTCGAGAAGTACACAACAGAAATATACCAACAGTACTTATACCTAAATCTTTGAATGCCATTATTAATATTGAGAACGGAATGAGAGTAATCTTTACCTTGATAGGTGATACCATAGACCAACCTGAACATATAGATATAGTGACATACTCGGATCAAAAACAATCGGACACAGATGTCATAGAGAGGTTCAAGAACTGTGTTATAAGTAGTACACATTCGGGCAAGAAGTTTTTAATAAACAATGGGTTAATAAAACAGAATACTGAAATTAGTTCTGGCTTTATACAATTTAAATTGAAACCAGAGAAGTTAAAATTCACGATGTTGAATTCAGAATCTTTTAGAAGCTGTACCATAGCTGCTAAATGTTTGAATGATACAGATATGGTTTATCCGAAAGCGGTTATTTCGAAGATGGATTATGATTATAAGAATTATTGTAGAACAATGAAATCTATGGAGTCTTTGATTGAGAAAGTTTTGTCACATGTTAACTTTGAAATACATAGAGAGGCGACTTTTAAAGGTGCTTCGGAGATCAAGAGTAATGTTTTAATTACTGGTAAGTTTTATTTGATTACTTATGATTTGATTTTATCCCCAGATTTTATCCAATCCATAAAATGTGTTGAGTTCGATTCCCAGTTTTAGCTAAGTGTTATTGAGGGTTATTGGAATAAGAATTCTTCTATCAGTACAATATCAATATTACATTGGACTTACCTAACCGTCAAAATGTGGGTGTGCTGAGCCTACAATTCTACCAAACTCTTTAATGAAAACAGACTTATGTTGTGGTATGTATGGTTAAGGATTAGTGATTCTCAAGTATTGTTTTGCTTACGACTTCATTATTTGTTCAAGGTTTAAGTGGGACAGGAAAATCCTCATTTTGCCAGATAATCCAGAAGGAGCTGACAGTTTGGTCTCACATCCTCCATTGTCGGTCCCTCAGGGGTCGTAAGGACATTCCAGAAGTGCTGGGCAAGGCCATCCTGATGTGTCAGGAGCATAGCCCGGCTGTGCTTATATGTGATGATGTGGATGCTCTGGTCCCGCCTAATGTGGAGGGCGCTTCGCCTCAGGATATTGCTTATTATCAGAGGTAACATGGTAAAAGTTTTCAGACCTAGTCTCCTAATCGAAATGATCAGTAGCAAAAATAAATTTATTTGCTAAAGAAAGCGGGATCTTGCATACTAGTTCCAAGTTTAATACTTTTATTTAATTTGAAATTAGGACGCAAGATCCAGCTTTTCCCGCGAAGATCGTTTGGTTAGTACACGACTGTAAAAGTTACAAAAAAGAATGGCTAGATTTTTCATAAAATCAAAAATCTGAACACTTCAGTTAAAAATATTCTAGACATGCCTCCTGAATTATCTGAACTCCTTTTATTCAAATTTCTATATCACCACAGGGAAGTAAGAATTCTTACTTACATAATCATCATAAGAAATATATTTAGATAACTTAAAATATGTCATCACCCCTAGATTTCTACTATGTATAAGTACGTATGTATGAAATATGGCATAATCTGTTTTACAGCATATAATATTACAATTTTCTCGACAGGTTAGCAGTAGTAATAAAGCACCTGCTGCAGACTTGTGCAGGCGTGTGTGTTCTGATGACGGCGTTGAGCATGAAGGACTTACATCCAACGTTAAGGCAGTTCAGCGGGAAACCGCTGTTCACTGCCCAGTTTGATGTGCCGGAGTTGGAAAAGGTAATATAGGTTACTTTTTTTTTTTACTTGGTAAAATCATCACATGAGTCCTCCCACCCAGGGCAGAGCGGGAGGGACTGTCAGACTCGTACTGACTAAATCCACGGTGTCCTTCAATAGCCCTTTACGTGCCCGCGTCACGGTAATTCGCGAGTCCCGCGACCTATATAGGTTACTTTTTTTTTTTTTTTTTTTTAAATAGGTTACTAGTATTTTTTTAAAACGTTGCCCCCGTGCAAGGAATTTCTCCCGTATTTAATATCGAAAAACAAGAAACTACAAATAAATAAATGAAAGCCAGAAATTGATGGTCGGACAATGGTAGAGCAAAGTTTTGAGATAAACTCGGGAAAATCATATTGTCTTAAAAAAAAACCTTTTTGCTGCATTGATTCTCTTTGGGAAAATCTCTTGTTTATTTTCAGACCTAGGGAGTGATTGCGGAACACAATGGCAATCCTAATACTATTAATTTTGACAATTCAGTTTAAGTAGACCAATTTATTCAAAATCCTTTGGAATACCATAGAAGCGTGTGACGTGCAATTGAGTTATTAATTGAACATTTTTTTTGCATATTATACAAGCACTTTGCCCGCGACTTCGTCCGCGTGGGTTACGTACTTTCCTAATTCCCCCTTTTCACCCCCTTAAAGGTTAAATTTCCAAAAACCCCTTCTTAGTGCTCCCCTACATTATAATAGGAAGCCGTGTGAAAAATTTCACATTCCTAGCCCCAGTAGTTTCGGCTGTACGTTGATATGTCAGTCAGTCAGTTCTCCTTTTATATATATAGACTAGCACTTTTCCCGCGACTTCGTCCGCGTGGGTTACGTACTTTCCTAATTCCCCCTTTTCACCCCCTTAAAGGTTAAATTTCCAAAAACCCCTTCTTAGTGCTCCCCTACATTATAATAGGAAGCCGTGTGCAAAATTTCACATTCCTAGCCCCAGTAGTTTCGGCTGTACGTTGATATGTCAGTCAGTCAGTTCTCCTTTTATATATATAGACTAGCACTTTTCCCGCGACTTCGTCCGCGTGGGTTTCGTACTTTCTTAATTCCCCCTTTTCACCCCCTTAAAGGTTAAATTTCCAAAAACCCCTTCTTAGTGCTCCCCTAAATTATAATAGGAAGCCGTGTGCAAAATGTCACATTCCTAGCCCTAGTAGTTTCGGCTGTACGTTGATATGTCAGTCAGTCAGTTCTCCTTTTATATATATAGATAATTTTCTTTTTTTTTTTAGACTGAAAGAACGGAGTTATTCAAACACTTACTGAATGATAAGATTCGTCAAGAGTTTGAGATAGAAGATGATGACGTCATCAAGCTAGCGACGGACACCGCCGGGAGTAGTGTCCGAGATATTATCGACTATTTGAACAAGAAAATATTTAAAGCTGTGAAGAAGAAAAGTAAGCATTTAGTAGCGTCACCCACTACTGCTACGGTTTTTATATATCATGTTTGATTTAGTTTACCTACAACTAAAAATAACAATTAATTCATTAATTCAAGTATCTTGATCTGGCTCGCGAGGTTGTTGACATGTGGGACGTGAATACAGTAGTTATTGTGCTGACAGTCGTGTCTGTCAATGGCTTAATTTCAAAGAGCCTCGACCAACACCTGAGGAGGCTCTCGCTGGGTAGCTGGGTCAAGCGCTTGATTCAGAAGGCAGTACTCCTGGACACGGCGCGTATTGTTAGGAGGTTCCTCTCTCAAGAGCCCTGACCACTGGTAGCCCGGACCCTGTTCCCGGTGCTGGTGGACTACTATTTTTTATACTTTTAAATGGAACAAATAAGTGAAAAGATAAATAAAGAAAAATGATTGTTATAAAACGGGTTTATTTGGTTTCCACTATAATTAAATATCCAATTTATAAGCCATTATGAAGCATTTTTTATATGTAATACAGAAATGACCCAACTGTTAAAAAAATGGGTCATTTTTGTAATGCTTAAAAAACATAAAATTTTCATGAATATCTTTTTTTACAGAATCCAACCCAAACGAGCCGAAGCCTCGGCTAGTAGAAGACATAACGAAGGACGAGGAGAAAGCCAACGAGTTTGATATTTGGGGACCCATCGGGGGTCTGGAAGAGGTCAAGCAAGAACTGACTGAGTGTATATTTTGGCCTATCATGGTGAGTTTGACTTTTGAAATTATTATGCTTTTAGTATTTATATGTGTGGCAGTTAGTCGGTTATAGTTATTTATTATTCGCATTATAGCTAAATGTGCAATTGCGCCTACACCATTTGTCAAATTGGAATAATTACGTCACCGACATTGGCACTAGTGGGAGCTATAATTTTTATTCTAATGAGTTACTAACGCTTAAAGGAAAACGATTATTTTTCTTGTAAAATCGTCCCGTGGTTTTGAGGCTTAAGACTTTGCCGCAGTTTTTAATTCTCCTGAGTGCGATTGTCCACCGCCTGTTACCGAGATGTCAACGAGAACGTGATTATTTCCGACCGAGATCATGATGACGTAACTGTGATCATTATTTTAGCCTCATTCATTCCACTTCTCTCGATGGCATGTCTCTTTACGGATTCTTCTTCTTCTTCTCCTATTGATGGATACGCTTAAACGTGTTTTGTATTGCCGGTACATCGGGTCGTCTGACTACCTCGGCGCCGTTGACGTCCCGGTAACGGCGGCGGTGGACAATCGCCCTAGTATTATAAAACGTATTGAATTCATTTAATTTGTTCTCCGCCAGTACCCAGCCCTTTTCCCCTCCCAATCGTGCGGTATCCTCCTCTACGGTCCTCCCGGCACCGGCAAGTCCCACATCGGTTCCTGCCTGGCGCGCCTGACCAACATGAACATGATCACCGTGAAGGGACCAGAACTGCTCTCCAAGTACATCGGACAGAGCGAGAAGGCAGTACGTGATATATTTGACAAGTTAGTATACATACTTTTTAGACATACGACATTA
The DNA here is from genome assembly GCA_943136025.2 of Agrotis puta. Taxonomy (NCBI): domain Eukaryota; kingdom Metazoa; phylum Arthropoda; class Insecta; order Lepidoptera; family Noctuidae; genus Agrotis; species Agrotis puta. Next base: position 1,613,636 of record OW964170.2, read on the forward strand.
GTATACATCACTTCTTATTATGTTTTTTTCCTCTTCTATTGGTGCCTTCATAAACAAGCAGGTCGGTATTGATGGTGCAGGCAAAAGTGTTCGGTGCCATGCTGCGGGGCTTCTATTTCTGTGGTGTGGGTTTAAAGAAACCCAACTTATTTGTGTCGGGGTGTCCCGAGCTTGCTACGCTCAATCTTGGGGCAAGTCTAAATAATATTTGTTGAAAATTTATCCATTTGGTAAAAAGAATATTAATACAAAACAATAAATTTTACTTAGTCTTATGGGTCTAAAATTATTTTTATGAGCCATTTAAATCTTATTATAATAAGGGCTGATTTTACAATAGATAACTTTTATCTGAGGAATAAAATTGGCGGTTTGACAGCTTATCTATAGAAAATATGTAAAACCGCTATTTTATTCCTCAGATGAAAAGTTATCTGAATATATAAAAATTAGCCCTTAACCCATTAAAAATGATGGTTCAGTAAGTTCCTTGGTATATTTTCTCGTAGTTGTACTATCATTACTTTCGAAGAAACATAATTATATGATTTTAATCACTTTGTTCACAGGGCAGACATGAAGCGACCGTGCATCTTGTTCTTCGACGAGTTTGACAGTCTCGCGCCCAAGTAAGTTGTAATTGTAAGTGTCCACCTCGCTTCATATATTGTAAGCATTTTCATTCGTAGAACAATAATTAGTTTTAAAATCTTATTTTATATTATATTTATTTATTATTAGTGCAAGCTTTAGTTAACTTTTCATTTAGTATTAGTATTTATGGCTGGGTATGCTTTATCATGTAGTTTTTTTTTCTGAATTGAAATTGTTCCTTTTTACGGTTTAAGACATTTATTTCTCAAAAACAATACAATTCACTTAATATGAGAAATACAACCTATTTACTCGTATCGTAAGTTATGTTATTATTAATTTTCTAATTAAAATCTAGAAAAATCTTTTAAGATATGGTTCTAATAAAAGTTAGTAGTTCTAGTATGTTCTTCATATAGTATAATATATTGGTGGTTTTAAACTAATATGGTTTTTTCGTTTTAGTAATAAGTACGTTTTTGTGTTCGTCCTTTTAATTTGAATTCTCTTTTTTTAATTTGAGATGGGTAGTCTAGATCAGAGGTAGAGACAAAGTTGACTAACTTCGAAGAGATTCGGGTAATATGCGTTCGGAAAATCAAATGTAGCTAATGAGATCTACTCTCATTGTGAGTACAATCTTTGTAAGAAAAGAAAAGTGAAGGATTGTTGGAAATGCTTAATCACTAGTGCATGTAGGCACTCTGACAATTAAAACGTGGTAATTAACAACGTTTTTTTCAGCACAATAGTAGAAGTCTTAAAGGCTACATAATTATCAATATTCTCATCACCACAAATTCATTTCAGGCTCTGAAACACATTTATTGCGCCATATTTCATCCCAAATCCTCATATTTTCACACTGAACACAATTTTCTTTAAACCAGACGAGGTCACGATTCAACCGGGGTAACAGATAGAGTAGTGAACCAGCTGCTAGCTCGTCTGGACGGCGCGGAGGGCGGCGCGCGCGGGCCCGTGCTGGCGGCCACCTCGCGGCCCGACCTGGTGGACCCCGCGCTGCTGAGGGCCGGCCGGCTGCAGCGACATGTGTACTGCGCGCTGCCTGATCGGGTGAGAACTATGAATTGTTACTGTCAGCAACAGAGAAGGCAGCCCATCATATCTGTTTTTGTTCCACTGCTAAAATGGCCGACGTATTGTGTAAAATAGCACCTTTTACACACAAAGAAACACGGTAAAATTGTGACCCCATCACGCAGACGTTATTTTTAGTCATTGGCTGAAACGTCTGATCAAATGGCTTACCAGGGCTTCATCAAGATCAATAAATAGTATCGAAGGTATATCAGTAAAGTACCTAATTGTAAGGTCATCGTTTGGCGAAGCTATCTGCCATCCAAGACCTAGTTCTTTTTTATCGTGGTAAAATCATCAAATGAGTCCTTCCCGCCCTGCCCTGGGTGGGAGGCAGGGCGGGAAGGACTGTCAGACTTGTACTGACTAAAATCCACGGTGTCCTTCAATAGCCCTTTACGTACCGGGGTCACGGTTATCCGTTAGTCCCGCGACCCCGGTCCAAGACCTAGTTGCTATAAGTTCCACTCAAGTCAGTGTACTCTAAAACTATTTAGCAATCTTTTTTCTGCTCTCTCAGCAAGGCCGTTACGAAGTCCTCCGGACCTTGACGAAGAGCGTGCTGGTAGACGAAGCAGTAGACCTACAAGAGTTGGCGGAGCGGACCGAAGGGTACTCGCCCGCTGACCTGAAGTCCATACTAGTCACTGCTCAACTGACACGGCTAGAGACACAATTGGTAAGAAAAGAGCGTTTTGAAAAGCCGACGATGATGCACGAATTTAGACGAAGTTTACCGAAGTGTGTTTGGCAAGTTTATCGAAAATGTGGATTACACTAGTTTTATCTTTCCCCGTCGTTCTCTCCAATGTTGAGTGTTGATCTTTATTGAGTAGTTTTCTTTAGATTATATACCTTCATTCTCTTAAACAACTATTCATAAGAGTCGATGTAATTTCTGGGCTTGCGAATACAAAACTTGATGTACCAATGTAATGAGATTCCACTGCCTCATTTCTTCTATCAACCTGTTTACAAATATTTTTAAAAGTCGTACTTAGTGCCTTACACTATTTATTCTGACACCTCTTTTACTCTTCTTTTTGTAAGAGGGATCCGATATTGCAAGACTCAGCAAGACAGTGATGTACAGTTTTTTTTTGTTTTTTGAAGTGAAAACTTCTTTAGCAGCGTTGTGCACTTTTTTTGGAATGGGTAGAAAATGTTAAACTCGCGTCAGGACACGTGACCTGATCGAAAATTCGTAAGACGGCGCAGGGCGCTTGCGCGAATGTTCGTGTGGTTTATTACTATTGAAGTTTTCACTTCTGCCGACACTCCCAGAGTGCAACCCGTCGTTTTTTTTTTTAAATCTTTGCCCCACACTAGGAATTTCTCCTGTATCGTGGGTGCGTTTACAAACATAGAAACTCACATACACAAACACTCAGACCCGGAACAAATACCTGCAGGTCATATAAATATTTGTTCCGTACGGGTTTCGAACCCGCGACACGCTGCGCAGCTGTTGATCACTCAACCACTGCGCCAATCGTGCCGTCAACGTTAGTTCGTTCACTAGATATTGCATTTTATTTCGCAGTCAAAAAATGCTTTAGATGATTTTTTGTTCTTTAAGACGGCGAACGAAGAGAAAACGATGGAGTCTGTGGTGGTGAACAAGGAAGATATAGAGAGTGCCTTAGCAGAGACCAAGCCTTCGCTATCCATGCAGCAAAGACTGTTCTACGATATGATGTGAGTAACCACCATGTTATCTATCTATATATATAAAAGGAGAACTGACTGACTGACATATCAACGTACAGCCGAAACTACTGGGGCTAGGAATGTGAAATTTTGCACACGGCTTCCTATTATAATGTAGGGGAGCACTAAGAAGGGGTTTTTGGAAATTTAACCTTTAAGGGGGTGAAAAGGGGGAATTACGAAAGTACGTAACCCACGCGGACGAAGTCGCGGGCAAAGTGCTAGTTAACATCAAAAAATAATTACAGTTTCCTCATTTTATTTGGATTTCCTCCTGTTGGTTAAACTCCACTTTTTTTAAAGTCTCACTAAATTATGTTTGAAAATGTAAAAAAATGCTGAATTAGTTGTCATAATATTCCAAACAATTTTAATTCATGTTAAACCCTTTTTACAGATACAAAAGATTCCGTGGTGAGAGTTTGACTCCAGAACAGAAGATGATATCAAGTTACCAGCAGAAGCAAAGAGTTACGCTAGCTTAGATATTATGCAAATATAAATACATAACAAATTACATGCCTCATAATGTATAGCGGCTATCTTACCATAGAATGCGTGAATGGAAAATTTTTAGAAAATATGGTTAACTACAAAAAATACACACTATTAATCAAATATTACTGATTAAAAGATGGTACAGAAATTAAATGCTTTATAATAAAAGGTTGCGAAGGTAACGAGTTAGGACTCATTTTTTATCGTGGTAGAATCATCAAATGAGTCCTCCAGCCCAGGGTGGGACGGTTGGGACTGTCAGACTCGTACTGATTAAAATCCACTGTGATCCATAGCCCTTTACGTTCCAAGGTCACGGTTGATGAGACAGTCCCGCGACCAACGAGTTACGACTTAAAATCATAATTGCATCTTTGTGAAGTAGTGAGTTAAAGGAAATGGTTGTCTTTAGTGTTCGACCAACGATAACCAGCGTATACCGTCCTGCCGGGGTCGCGGGACCAAGGGATTACCGTGACCCCGGTACGTAAAGGGCTAGTGAAGGACACCGTGGATTTTAGTCAGTACAAGTCTGACAGTCCCTCCCGCCCTGCCCTGGGTGGGAGGACTCATTTGATGATTTTACCACGATTAAAAAAAAAAAAAAAAGCGTATACCGTACGCGCTGCTGACGGTACGTCCTTACAGCGTAGGAAGCCATTAATGTTTGTACGCTTCATAGACGTTGACCGTCGGACTCACATTTATTCAATGTTGCTGTTGCTAATGCAATCGATTGTTACGGTTATTTCACACCAAGACGAGACGCGATGCGACTTGACGCAACGATATGGGAAATCGACTTTTCATCTCTTAAATAAAGTTTGATTTTGAATCGCTCTATTGAAATGTGCGCGCAGCAGTGACTCGGTGTTAATTGGCCTCGGTGTTATTTGATCCTTATTCTCCATTTTGTGTAATATTGTCGTAAGTCGTGATACTGCGGTAGGACCAGTTCCAAATAATATAACTAAATAAATAACAAAATGAGCTTAGAACCATTTTTGTTGACTATAACCATGTATTAATAGGAAAAAAATCGTACCTTCTGTAATGACATGCTGACTGTCCACTGTATATATACTTTTTTTTTATTAACTTCAACGCCAACGAAAATAAAACGTTTTATTTTTTTAACTATTATAGAGGTTTCTCTGTTATGTGTGTCTGGCGTTTTTCCAACAATTTGAATAATGTTTTTTGTAAAGAACGTTGTTAAGTTTGAATAAGGAACCGAATATTATAACAGAATAATACCTTTTTTTTGATGATCTGATTAAAGATTTCAATGATTTTTATAATTGAGTGTTTTTTAAAGAAACAGATTGTCAGTACGGACTGTGAAGTACGGATACGTACCGATCGGTACTGGTAAAATCTGCCTAGAGTAACCGTCATTACTTTCGACCGCATAAGATAACATGGGTTTATTCTGCCCGCACCGACCAGGGCGCCTACCATAACGTCTCAAAGCGAGAGTAGTTCCACTGTGGGAAAGAGACAGAGCTATACAAGTCGTCTAGCGGCATCACGCTCCCACAGTGGAACTACTCTCGCTTTAGGCCACCAGTACTACTTATTCGTACCGACTTATCTGCACAGAAACATACTTCTTTATAGAAACAGTCAATGATATGTCGTTTACTTCAAATCTATTTGCAATGGACAGTCTGTAATGTATTTTTTTATATATTCAATTAGTGCTGTAAGCTTAAGCTGTGATGTATAAAGCTAGTTATAAGTAGGTGCTAGGGCTCTTGTTGTAAGCACACATACTTGAAAAATGATTGTTTTGTATATTTTGTTGCGAATTATTTTTTATTTAATTTAATTTATTAATTGTTATGGATAAATCGGTATTTTACAAGTTTGGAGGTTTTATTTCGTTTACCCCTTTTTTTCTCGTGGTAAAATCATCAAATCTCTCCCACCCAGGGCAGGGCAGGAGGGATTGATGATTTCTGTACTGTCAGACTTGATAAAGATAAAGATAACTTTTTTGATTGACTGACTAAAATCCACGGTGTCCTTCAATAGCCCTTTATGTACCGGGGTTTCGGTAATTTCTGAGTCCCGCGACCCCGGCAGGCTTTGGCCCTCTACAGGCCCCGTCTCTATGCATACACTCCTTGAGGCGCGCGTGGAACACAACGCGTTTACCCCTTGAGTAAGTTTGATCGTTACATTCTTATATGAACCACGATTTTCTCGAGTCAATTCCATTTTCTCAACGGATAAACAAGGTTGACAAAACATTGTGACAAGACCGAGAATCTTTTTTTAAATAAATGGTATTCGATTTTTAAAACCAAGGAGTTTTCAATTAAAAAGATTTTAATATGACAGGAACAGTGGAAATATTCCATTCCCGATACTTTTAGTGCAGTCCGCGTATGAAACCTCTCCTTAGGAAGGGTTACTTACTACTAATAAAAAAACTGTAAGACATTATAGAATTAACCCAGCTTTTATAGCTTTCTTTTTTGTATAGATTCTTCCTTACTCTTTGTTACTGAATGTGAGAACATTGTAAGTCGTGTGTATATATATATATTTCTTTTTTGTAGCACTAATTTTAAAAAGGACTTCCCCTTGTTACCAGGCCTACATTTTTCTCACATTTCTAAGTATCCAAAAATTGTAACAATCTGATTGTAAAACCATACCATATTTTACAAGAGTAACCATGGAGTTTCTTGCCGGTTCTTCTCCATGGAATCGACCAACCCGAACCGAGCACCTACTGTCGACGTTTTATAAGTGCCCTCATGGGCTTATGTGAAATAAAAACATTTGATTTTGATTTTAATAATAGCATTCTACTAATTTATTTCCCCTATAAACAAATTTTATCTCTCCTTGTAATATTGGTATATCTATACCACGTCAACGTGTTCAGAAACAATGTGAGATGACCTCCACACCCATTGTAAGTTTTGTTTTTCACTGATAATTTTATTTAATGCTAAAATAAGGACTTGCATCTCGCACTGTAGGAAAATATTATTATATACTATGTGGTATATATTATATTACTAGCTGACCCGGCGAACTTTGTTCCGCCTTCGAGGCAAAAATGAGCAGATTTTCCATTTTTTTTTAGAATAACAAACATAATTTTAAAAAAATCAATCAAAAATTAACGATTCTTTATTGGCCATGTATTTTGGTGCATGGGTTGCACTGTTCAGTGAAGCACGTTGTGATAGTCGACATTTTTCGTTTTATTATCAGGCTCAAAATCAAATAACGCAGATGGTCTTCCGACCTGTGAACATGCCACATATAACTTATTGACCATGTAAAAAACATGGAGTTTCTATATTCAGACCACAAACTTTCAAGGATTGGCCTTTTTTTAGCATGGTAAAATCATCAAATGAGTCCTCCCACAAAGGGCAGGCCAGGAGGGACTGTCAGACTTGTATTGACTAAAGTCCACGGTGTCCTTCAATAGCCCTTTACGTTCTAGAATCACGGTATTCGTTAGTCCCACGACCCCGGCAGGCTTCGGCCCCCTGAAAACCCGTGGGCGCCGAGCGGCATGAGCATGTTCTTTATGTTCTCCTAGTACTTTTTGTTCAGATCCCTCATTCAATTTCGACACCAACAATTTTTTCATGATCATGGGTACCACGTTTGATGTTACGTCACATGGAATCAGGATAAAAAGTATCCTATGTCCTTCTCCTGGCTCTAAACTACCTCCCTGCCAATTTTCAGCTAAATCGGTTCAGCCGTTCTTGAGTTATAAGTGGAGTAACTAACACGACTTTCTTTTATATATATAGATATATATACCACAGCATGCGGTAAAATAATTAATCTGTATCTATTAAACTACTGTAGTTATTAAACGCATCTCTTTTATAACTAGCTGTTCCCCGCGTTTACACCCGCTGCTCGGCTCCTATTGATCGTAGCATCATATTATATAGCCCAGGGATGGCCAACCGGTCGATCGCGACTATTAGTCCAGTCGATCGTGGACCTATATTATGTTGATAAAACATCATCAACTCAGACTTCCATTCCAAAGTATTAAGTAAATTTAAGGAAACAATCTCACATGTGATATGAAAAGGAACTCCTAAAACTGTTTAGTAAAAATACTACATGATTGTGTACTAATCCATGCTGATTCATTTAAGATTTCAAGAAGTATGTAATTGGTAGATCGCACAGGGTTTCGTTAGTAAAGAGTAGATCTTATGTCTAATCAAGTTGGCCACCCCTGATATAGCCTATAGCCTTCCTAGATAAATATACCTACTATCCAACACAAAAAATTTTTTTCAATTCGAACCAGTAGTTCCTGAGATTAGCGTGTTCAAACAAACAAACTCTTTAGCTTTATAAAATTACTAGCTTCCGCCCGCGACTCCGTCCGCGCGGATGTCGGTCTTCGCGTGGTTGGTAGTTTTTTTTTCTACGTATATTTCCAGGATAAAAAGTATCCCATTTTATGCCCAGGATAATAAGGTATAATTATACCGAGTTTCATCGAAATCGAACCGTTAGTTTTCACGTGATGCCTGCACATACAGACAGACAGACAAAATTTTTTTTTATAGCATATTTGGGTTTGGTATCGATCAAGCAACACCCCCCGCTATTTATTTTTTCAATATTTTCAATGTACAGAATTGACCCTTCTACAAATTTATTATATGTAGGTATAGATAAGTATAGATGGATAAAAACTCGCCAAACGGTATTCCAAAACCCCCTTGTCTAACACAATCGTCTCACCAAAATCTCAAGACAGATACATTCTACATTCCCACAGTGTCCTCAACTTGTGATACCAGCTAATAATGTTGCCAGTACTGCCAGAGTTGCCAGTTGATGGCTAAACTTTTATCTGACGCTGTTAACAGCTCCAAGTGGCTGTTAATTAGCGCCCGACTGCCAGGAGATTGAATATTGATAATATCTAATTGATTGCTTCGCGAAATACAGCGGTAATGGGTTAGGTTTTGTTGTGGGTGAAATGTTGATTTTAAATGAAGCGTTTGCTAATTTGTCACACCTTTTGTTAAAAAGGCATTGTCACACACTTAGAATTTGTCCTGTGTCATGGATGCATTTCTTTTTTTAAATCTTTAAAGTGTTTTTTCGCCAATGCGAATATGACACTGTCAAAATATCTGCCTACTCTTTTGCCCAACTATGTAGGGTGACCTTCCAGTCGAACTGGATGCAGCTGAATATCACTATTTTACATGGAGCGACTGCCTATGTGACTTTCACAACTCATTAACTGGGTAAAACGATACCTCTTTGTAAGACTGGTTCTCAGACACTTGCTTCTCACAAATGCTGGGCAACACATACGTAAAATACCGTTCATTATTGCAATGATGGACATACGAACATTTAAATTCTATTATCGCGAAAATTAACGGCATTTTCCATTATAACAATTTAGTCATTTAAAAAAACTATGTTCTTTTTAAAAGCAAGCTTTTCTTGTTAAAAAAATACGATAGACAAAGTAGGTACTCTTTCGGCCTTATTACAAAAACTAAATAAACCTTGGTTTAACCCTTTATAGGACGGCTCATACAAAGTGGCCAGTAAACTGGACACTCACTTTAAGGTCGTTATAGATTTTTATTTATATATTAAACTTTATAAACATTTACGACCGTATGATTTTCATGACTTTCTCGAAAAACAGAGATTTTCAGGTCTTTTTTCAAGAACATGTCATTATGATTTACGGCACAGAATATATATTTATCACAAAATATTAAGAATTAAATAAAAAGTTAGGGTGTGCGTTAAAGGGTTAAACCTGGTCTATCAAGTCCAGGCTTATCTGCAGAGCCATGGTTTAAATTTGTCCGTATTACAAAACGAAGATAAAACGTCGACTTTAGTACCGCCATTTGAACGATTGTCTATACAATTAAATCCACAATGAGTAATAACAATTAAATCTACCTTGTTTCAATCCATTTTGGGTGAAAATAACACAAAAACTACAACACAATGAAAAATTTGCTATGAGAAACTTTGACATACCTTTGACAGCTACAACTGTTAGACCATGGTTTATCGCAAAACCACGATTTGTAATAATCTTTGTTTAAACCGTAGTTTTACAAGATAACCTGGGTTTTTAGTTAAACCCCTTTTTGTAATAAGGCGGTTTAAGACGAATCAAACGAGTCTAAACTCAAGCCGCCTTATTACAAAAAGGGGTATGGGTTTACGGCGTTTTATTACTGAGTTCCTATGGCTACCATCCAGCTCCATCACCAGATCAGCTCCATATCTTCATAATATTGCATTGTCATTGTCACGCAATGTACATACTTGTATACGTGCAAAATTTCAGCTCAATCTGAAACCGGGGAGTGGATCAGAAGTAACTTGCATGATTTGATTACAGACAACAGGACAGGTGAAACATAAAAATAAACGTTTGTAAAATATTAAAATTAATATTGTCAAAGATCCACAAATGACAGCTGGAACCAACTTTATGTAATTTCCAAGGCACGGAGGAAATATTGGTCAATTGGTCTTCCATCCACAGACCAATCGGCAAGCGAGGCAACCTTGTAGATTGACTTGTGTTGTGCAGCTGTTATGTGTGTTATTGTTATTATGCCACGAGCAACTCTGCAAGACATTTTTAAGTTGTATGTAGGAATTTAAATTAGAAGAATGCATTGTTTTTATTTGAATAAGCATCCTGTAAGATTGGTTAATTATCTGAGATGAAAACATGTATATAGGAACTCTGCACTACTTTTGATTTGTAATAACGTGGGACGGCGTCGCTACATGCTACTCTTCAATGAACTAACCTACTAACTATTTGTGTTTCTAATAGATGGCGCTACCAAGTTACTGGACTCGAAGCTAGGTTGTAGATTGTCCGTTTTGCCATGTAATGGTCTCGTCCTTCTTAGTAAGGTAACACAAAGCAAAAACTATTGCTACTCTAATCTAAATTGTTAGGGAAAAGAAGTTGAATGGAGAACAACTCTTTCTCACAAAAATCTATCTTAAGTGTGTAAAGAATGATTTAAATATTTGTATAACAATCTCATACAAAGTTTCTAAAATATATTAACGTAAAAACTTCCCTACACTGTAATTAGCTGTTTACTTACACCGTGGCGGGAGATAAGCGTGTTTTATTGAAAAACTTACGCGCTGGCGCAGTTTTGATTAAGATTAGTTCGTAACTTGCACAATAATTTAGATTGAGCGGTGATTTGGAACGCGCGCTCGCGGGATGCCGCGAAATTTCGCGGTACACGGATCCCTAACGATTTAACTGGATGAGTTACGAAATAATTCTCTTCGTTTTATGATCTCGCGCAGCTGGTACGATACATGGGTGGTGGTAACCATACTTACTTTTTATTGGGATGTAAAAGTATTTTTACTAAATAATTTGATGACTGAAATTAGTACGTCCTTCCGCCGAATGGAAAAGACTGTCAAAATCTTGTACATTCATGCCCTTTGCATTCCAAGGCGGCAGAAAGTCCGCGTCCGCGTGTCGCGGACTGTCTTAAGCTCTGATTTTCTTAGCTAATTTTTAACCTTTAGCCCAGAACCAAAATTCAAATTATGAATACTATCATGCCTACTATTTTGCATTTGTTTATTGAAATAATGTGATGGTATAATAGGTAAAATAACTCGCGAATCAATAACCCAAGGGCGAATTTAAAGCCAAAAATCGATAGAATAATCTGTGACATTACCTCAACCTACTTTTGTTGTCTCATCTAGCAAGTTCCACACACCACACCCCACATCCCTGTACCACCATCTTGTAAACTTTGAACGCCAGTTAATAGCTTAACACGCGTTTCTAACGAGTTGCTTAATGAATTAAATCTGTATTAACTGCCGCTACCAAGACGGGTATATTTCACTTGCATGCGCCGCGGTGAAAGATAAGTGATCTTGTAAATAACTGACTGCTTATATCCTTAGTTTTAAAGTAATTTCCGCGGTTCTTATTTATGAGGTTTTCTTAATTTATTTATTTGAGGATTACCAACGAGAGAATATAACTCATTCAAACAGGTAACCCACAGCTTACATATTTGACCAATCCTCTTCGCTGTGTCCTTCATCATCTGCCTTGGTTTTAACTAACTATATTGAGTTCGGCTTCCAGTCGAACCAGATGAATAGCTGAATATCAGTACTTTACACGGAGCGACTGCCTATCGGACCTCCTCAACCCAGTAACTGGGTAAGACTGGTTGTCAGACTTTAGAGCTATTGTCTAACAGTAACGACTATCAAAGATCTACAAATGACAGCCGGGACCAACGGCTTTACATGCTTTCCGAGAAATGGAGGAAACTCGCTATGACAGATGGTCACCCATACACCGACCTCGGCAAGCACGGCTGAACCCAAAAGATAGGCTTGTGCGGCTGTAATTATTAAGCCACGAGCTCCTCTGTCTTTTGAGCTCGCTGTGTGCCTAGTACTTCAAAATTTTTTGCCTTAATCTTGACGTCAAAGTCAAACTCATAGCATTTTCTAAAATACAAAACATGAAGCCACAACACAGTAGTAGCTCATTACAAAGTATAGTTTTATTGCTCTTCTTGTTTTGGACTTAGCACACGGCAAAGCGAACCAAACCGAATGGTGTTTGTTATTACCTATCAGTACGTGCTGAGAAACATGAAGCTTTGCGTTGGTTAAAATACCGCTGAACCGAATATGACAGCCTGAAAAAGTACTTATCCAAATCATTTACTTTGGGCGCGGGACTTATGATTTACCGTGACCCCGGTACGCTAAGGGCTATTGAAGGACACCGTGGATTTTAGTCAGTACGAGTCTAACAGTCCCTACCGCTCTGCCCTGGGTGCGAGGACTCATTTGATGAATTTACCACGGTAAAAAAAAAAAGTACGGTGATCACATGAATTTTCTCCATCATTCCGGTCGTCAAAATATATCCATGTAAACTCATAAAAATGAATTCAAAAAATGGTCCCTGAAAAACTCATCGTACATCTGTATTCAAGCCGTCTTTCCATCTAAATTCGAGAAGAATCGTTTCATAAATAAAGGAAAATAAAGAAGCTTTTGTAGGCAAAGGTCCTCAGCAAGTCAGGAGAGGTGGCAAGGTGGAATTAGGGCCCTTGTCCGCCTAAAGAAAGCAGTTTTTATTCCTTCTAAAGTAATTATTGTGTTTTTGTGAAAGAGTTTGTTAGCCGACCATTCAGAGTCGAGGACACGGACGCTTTCTTGATAGAGGGACGGATTTGGGAGGATGGAAAAAGAAATATATATACGTGATATTTTTTTCAGAAAAGTTTATGTTTTAATTCTTCCCATGTTTTACGAGAATAATAAATTCGGTATATAATATACCTACAAAACTAAACAAACTGTATTTAAAATCGCAATAAAATAATACATTTGGATTTAAATCAAAAATAGTTTTATTACTCCTTTTTTAAATTGTGGACCTCAAAAAGAATTCGTAGCACGTAGCTAATTAGCGTAGCGCAGTTCGTAGGCTCGTAGGCGTTGGCTACGAGCGTAGGTCGACGCCGATTTCGTAGACTGCTACGAGAAAAATATTTTTGTTTTAAATCATTTTCATTTTATTTACAATTCTAAGTGACCTTTAGATATGTAAATAAGGCGGCCTACACGAGTGATTATGTTTTATAAATGTTGCGTTTGTTTTTTCAATTATTATTATTGGTAGCACTGTTTCATCCTCTACGCGTATATTATATCCGCTTCACATTTTTGTGTCGTAAAGTTCCTCGTTCGTATACTAGAGTCGCTTTTTCATTTTCCATACAATTTAAGTCCTAATACTTCAAGTACGCTGTTCGGCAATATTCTCGTACGTAGAATGCATATGCATAGACATGCTAGGGTCTGTCAGGTCTGGTCGCGGGACTCACGAATTACCGTGACCCTGGCACGTAAAGGGCTATTGAAGGAAACCGTGGATTTTAGTCAGTACGAGTCTGACAGTCCCTCCCGCCCTGCCCTGGGTGGGAGGACTCATTTGATGATTATACCACGTTAAAAAAAAATGTCTGTCAGGTCTGTTTGAGTTCTTACCCGGGATCTTCACCACTTCTACTACCTTAAAGGCGATTCGGTTTTTTTTATTTTCTATCGTTGCCCGACCGTGTGCGTTTACAAACATCGAAACTCACAGACACACACCCAGACCCGGCAGATTGCACATCATACAAATATTTGTTACATGCGGGGATCGAACCCGGGACACGCTGCGCAGCAGTCGATTGCTCAGCGACTGCGCCAACCGTGCCATCGTCGTATTTCCTTTATACCTACAAATATTATCCTTTGAAGATTACCGTTGTAAAAAGCGGTAAACACAAAATCCGCAAATTTCATCAAACTACCGCCACCCAAATCCGTCCCCGTCCATTGCCCGGAATATTCTTGTTTTCCTCGAGTTTTCTCAGCTTTTCTTCGCGTTTTCTTTCGTTTGGTGCCTTAATTAGCTCATTCAGTGGCCCCTTCCCGCCGCGCCCCCACCGCACCCCCTAAATTATCTTATTTATTGAAAGCACTTTTATATTACATTTTGACAACCAGAATGAAGTATTTAGTGAGCATTTAAGGATCGGTGGAGACCCAGAAAGCGAATAAGGTGATATTTTATTGGTAGGGCGATGAACTTTATTCTTCGCTTTTTTTGTGAATAATCAAATATTTATCGGTTTTCAGTTTATGTTACATCGCGTTACGTATCTGGGATTTTATTTGTGGAGTTAAGATGGCGTGTTTAAAATGCGTATCTTTCATAATTTTTATTTTGATATTGTAAAAATCGGATGACCTATAAACTGTGAGATAATATAAGTAATAGCTGGCAACATAGAGGAGGAGATAGAGGATGTGTCCTCTATCTCTACTATACTATACTATAATGGTGTATGGGTAACCAGTACAGTCACGAGCAATAGTATGTATACACTAAGCAGTATTTAAAAGCGATGTTCTGCTACCATATTGATTAAACTTTTGCCTTTTCATTAGACTTCTATTTTGGAAGCCATACTTTTACGAAATAGGTCTTATTTCAAAGTGGAAACCAGTATTTCACGAGTAAATTGCGTTTGAATTTTGTTAAGTGTATACATGTTATTGCACGAGCAATAGTCAGTCACGAGCATTAGTCAGGCCTGGTCTAGTGGTTAGTGACCCTGACTGCTATGCCAGAGGTCGTGGGTTCGATTCCCACCCAGGACAAATGTTTGTGTGATGAGCGATCATTTGTTCTGTGTCTGGGTGTAATTTATCTGTAATATGTATGTATTTAGAAATATATAAGTATGTTTATCAGCTGTCTAGTACCCATAACACAAGCTCTGCTTAGCTTGGGACTAGATGGCGTTGTGTGATAGTAGTGCAATATTTATTATTATTGCCTTTATTCATTTTTACACTTATTAATTACATTTTTAAATATTTTTACAAAAAAGCATTAAAAAACATTTAAAAATATAAAAAATAGCAGTCTACCAGCACCGGGAACAGGGTCCGGGCTACCGGCGGTCAGGGCTCCTGAGAGAGGAACCATTATTATTATTATTATTATTGGAATTTAACCTTTACTGATGCTATAGGAAGCGCATATTGTAAACTTTTCATTATTTTGTGCTGTATTTGGCATTCTTTTCTTGAACCTTTACAGATAAGACGAATCTCAGTCTCCAAAAAGCAACAACACCTTGAAAACCTTTATAAAAAAAATAAACAAAACAGTTAAAAATTAAAGAGAAGAAAACGTGAAACTGAAACCACTATCTTCACCTGAGCCAGACGTGACCGTAAAAGAAAAAGGGGCGAAGTCTTGCCGGAAGTGTCGCTGATAAGCCGCCATAATGGCCGCCACTGATAACAGCGCTCCCGCCTTTTTCTCCCGCCAAAACAGGGCGCCATTGTTGACGCAGAATGGCGACACAAAAGACAGCTCGCGACACAATGCCTCGCACTCACACAGTGAAGTAATAAATTTTTTGTAGTCTATTCACGGCTTTATGCCATTTTTATAGTGTGGTTTAGGTTAGGTTTGATTTTTAAGGTCGTATATGGTAGGTTAACGGGTGTCAGGTGATGCTGGCTGGTGATAGCTCTTGAGAAATAGTGAAGCGAGAAAAGAAAAATCAAGATACTGCGATTTATACGACGATGATTTTTTAACACCTGCACGCTCTTAAATAAATAATAATCACATGTAAAAATAACATTTAAAAAATAGTAATGATAAATAATAAATATTAATGAAAAATAATTTGCACAAAGTATTTTTTGCTAAATGTAATTTTTAAGTGACAGTTGACAGCTGGAGGTCATTGACGTTTTCGTTCTTAGCGTGGTCGCATTAGTACTAAATGTCTCTGAGCTTGCGACTGTAGGACTTTCTAATTTTTTATTATTTTTCAAGTCAAAGATTTACAATAACTCACTTTTCATTCGTAATTTACCATCCTGTACCTTCGGTTGCCCTTTTCGTTCCAGGGCCAAGGCGCCCTTTATGACACTCCCGTCACCCATAAAACGTAATACCTACCTACCTGAGATAGTGAAGTTACTCTGAAATATGAAAAGTCGATATGGATTCATATTGTCAAATACAGCTTGTAACGTTAAACGATATAGGTATTATTAGATATCGTAATTTTAATACAAACTTCCTCTACCTTCGTGACTACTTATAAATAACATCTTCATTGAAATTAAAACTTTAAATTAATTGAAATAAAGAGAGAGAGAGATTATATTATTATACTCTGTGTCGTTAATTTTCTTGAAAGCAACCTAAGTAATAATCTCATAATAAAGCACGAACTTTATTAAAATATTAATAAACCTTAACATACACACTGAAGTGCGTTCAATTTGAGGTTTTAATAAAATTTTAATTGACACGTATTAGGTTTTCAAGTAAATTATAAAGGAGGCAGAGTGGCCGCTTTCCTTTGCCTCTCCGAGAACATTAGCGACGGGGGTGGGTGCTGGGACAAATTTTTGTTTTTCACTCGCGTTAGAGACAGCGATAATGGGAAGACCGTGTGTAAGAAAGAGACAACACCAGGTGCACACATTGCCTTTGTTAAAGAGCAAAAATAATAGAGAGAACGGTCGTTTATCTCTTTTTATGGCGGGAACGCTATCTTCCCGCCGACGCTATTATGGAAGACAATTTTGGCGCGAAAGAAAACTGCTTATTACTTCTTATTCTTGGTGGCTGGTTTGGCAAATTTTTCTTTTTTTAAAAGTTGCTGAACGTCAAGTGGGTCTCTAAAATTCCGTTTTTTTTTTTCTGTAATATTGTTTAAAACTGATATAATATTGTAATTAGTTGAGGAGGTAAGGTAGGTAAACTCTGGTTTAGGTCTCTAAATAATGATATTGTTACTACCGTATTTGTACTGAACAGCTTTTCTTTAATATTGAATTTAATCATTACTATTTTCATAATAACACCATAATTTCTCCGCAACATTGTTTTTCCTGTACAATCTTTGGTAAAACACAAGAAACCTCTTATTTTCTCTCACAACAGATAATTATTTCCAATAGCTTTGTCTCATCTCAGTGGGATGTTGGCTCTGTTCTCAATAAACCGAATTAATTGATCGCTGACACTTTTGTGGTCTTCGAACAATGGTTCTAGAGATGGAGCAGTCTTGATACTTTATTAAGTTACATGTAACTTATTAATATTTCCTCGACAATAATTATGGCAGAATCTAGAATACCTATATTAACCACCCCTTAATCTTATTGTTCAAACGTATATTCTGTGCAAAAAATGAGTATTCTATACTATTCTTTTTTTAAATTATTATATACATTTATGTTTATTTTTATGAAAACAAATAAAATAACATTTAAAAATATAAATAATAGTGGCCCACCGGTATCGGGAGCGGGGTCAGGGCTCCAGAGGAAGGAACCTCCTAACAATGCACGCCGTGTCCAGAAGAACTGCTTTCTGAATCAGGCCCTTGATCCAGCTGCCTAACGAGAGCCTCCTTAGATGTTGGTCGAGACTTTTGGCAGTTAAGCCCAGGGCCGACTATCGGCACAACGATTGCTGAATCCACATCCCATATATCGACAACCTCGTGAGCCAAATCAAGATACTTGAGTTGCTTATCTTTCTCAGCTTTCACATATTACGTAGAACTTACTCGAGAATATCTCGGATATATTATTACAATAACACATATTAAAATATGATTAATGTTTACACGAAAATGCGTCAAATCAATTATTATGTGAGGGATATCATATTATCTACGAGTCGCAGAGGTCAGATTAGTCGCTCCAAGTAAAATTCTGGTGTTCAGCTGTTTTCAATGAGAAAGACTGAGCACTGAAGCCTACTGCCTGACAAAGTTGGGAAAAGCTAGCCAAATGTTGTTGATAGGAAACATCTACATCATTTTTTAATTAATTTTTATTGTGCTTTTTTTCTTTGTGGTTTAGGAAAAGAAGAACAGATGATTTATTAGTGTGAATACTTTAGATTAATTTATTTTATAGCTATATTCTTTATGTAAAGAATAAGGTTAGGTCTACTCATTGATATGATATATATATGGCGTATTATATTTTATGTGAGTGGTAAAGGTTGGGGTGCTAAGACAGGAAACTTCCACGTGCACCCGTGGACTGGAGTTCCCCCTCGGATACGTTCGGGGGGAAGACTAGTTTTTCGGGCCGGTGCATCCTGGGATGCGGGCAAAAACTCTTCCTTAGGCACTGTGTGCCTAAGGGGTCTCTTTGCCCGTATGCGAATAGCCTGTCGGGTGAATGCTCCAACGCGTGTCCCTCTGAATAGCAGAGGGCACAGCGGCAGAGCGGGCTTTTTTTTTTTTTTTTTTTTTTATCTTGGTAAAATCATCAAATGAGTCCTCCCACCCAGGGCAGGGCGGGAGGGACTGTCAGACTTGTACTGACTAAAATCCACGGTGTCCTTCAGTAGCCCTTTACGTACCGGGGTCACGGTAATCTGTGAGTCCCGCGACCCCGGCAGGCTTTGGCCCTCTACAGGCCCCGTCATTATGCTGACACTCCTTGAGGCGCGCGTGGAACACAACGCGCCGTCGACCCGGGCATGGTCCATGGTCGGACAGCGAGTCGCCCATTACTCGCTGCCCGCATGCCCGCGCCTACGGTGGCCGGAGATCGTCTTGCGACGTCCGTCGCCGTGGGCGTCTACCACTGCGGCTGGGGTGGAGGGAGGACGCTGTCCTCTCCCTCACGCGGCCCGCCTCCTCCTTCGCGAGCATGACTGCTTCGCAGAAGGAGGCGACCGCTTCCCACTCCATCTCGCCCCGCAGCATGGCCTCGACCAATGCCGGGCGCGAGAGGTCTCCGCCTATCGCCGTCGTGAGCACACGGCGGTGCTCTGCCCAAGCGGGGCAGTCCTGCACCGTATGCTCCACCGTGTCCTCCGGACGATCCTCGCAGTGGTGACACCCAGGCGTTTCTTCCCTCCTTATCAGACACAGGAGGCAGAGCGGGCTTGCGGACGGTGAGTAATGGGTAAGCTCGCCGTCCGACCAAGGACCAAGCCCGGGTCGGTGGCGCGTCGTGTTTCACGCGTCATCGACGGGGCCCCTTACGGGGCCAAATGCCTGCTGGGGTCGCGGATTTTTTCTTAATCCAGGTTACCGCGGCCCCGGAACGTAAAGGGCATCTGAAGAAACACGGGTGGATTTTAGTCAGTAAGAGTCTGACAGTCCCTTCCGCCCCGCCCAGGGCGGGAGGACTCATTCGATGATTTTGCCACCCTAAAAAAAAAAGTGGTAAAGGTTATTTAACGCTTCTAACTTCTTCATATAACTTTTTCGAAAAACGCACTTTATTTTCCAACCTCAGAAGTGTCAAAACCGCTCGCGCCTATCTCGGCCGGCTCTCCGCTTCCATTGTCGCGCCATTCTTCTCATTTCTTATTATCACTGAATTAGATCGTTCCCGCAAATGGATTAAAACGTTAAGTATTTATTTATCGCCCACTTAATCTGAGATCGTGCGGTTATACAAACAGACGGTTAAATTATATGCTTTGTTAATGTTATAACGAGGGTCTTACGCTTGATTTTGTGGCCGATTTTTAAGTTTGTTCAGCTAAGTGATGACGGCTGGTGTAATTGTGTTTGTTGGGGGCTAGTGCTGTGCTTGTGCGTGGTGCGGGATATTATTTGCCGTTTGGTTGGTTTTTTACTTGATTTAAAATTTGGGAATCATTATTTTTAGATTAAAGCTAACACAGGCATTTCTGCAAGATATACCAAGACATTTAAATCAGACAATTTACCAGCATTTGTCTGGTTACCTTTTCAATATTATATACTGTTTTTATTTTACTAAATAGGTCTCCATACAGATTTCTAACTCAAGCTTACCTTCTACAAACAAGATAACAAGATGGTTTAGGCAAAAAAAAAAACTGTATATCTGCCTTTTTTTAAAGCATCTACTGCTTTTCCTTTGTACTAGTGTACTGAGGAGTTTCATTTTATTCTAAGTTATAAGTTTTACTTCTTTTCCAGCCTAATATAGATATTTTGAAACATAAACCTAGTATAGTTCTTCCAAACCACCGAGCCGAGGCAATCATTGGAAGTCCCTGTTACTCAGTGCTCATTCAACACCATGTTGACATGGCCCAGCCATTACACGAGACGTTTGCTACCAATTGTCGGATATAATTACTTTTAATGTTGTTACCTTGGAATTTGTTTGACACTTATGTTATTTTGGTGGTTAGAATTATATGGCGGAGGTGATTGATTGACTGAATTTGTAAGAACTGTGTTAAACAGCTTTTTTTAATGATTTGAAGTGCGGCCGTAATTGAATTTAACATAAGTACATTACTTAAATCATTCGATTCGTGGGACTGTCCTCAATTTTTAAAATTAGTAAGTTGGACATAAATTGGTCGCGGGACTAACGAATTACCGTGACCCCGGTACGTAAAGGGCTATTGAAGGACACCGTGGATTTTAGTCAGTATAAGTCTGACAGTCCCTCCCGCCCTGCCCTGGGCTCATTTGATGATTTTACTAAAATAAAAACAAAAAAAAAGTTGGACATACATTGCGCTATATTTTATTATACATACTTATAATACATATATTTTATTTGTGTTAAAGGTCTTAATAAACAGTATTTGTGGAATAAAACAATTGGCTATCTATAACTAACTTGACAAATCCAAACCAATGCCTATAAGGTAGCGGCTTCTCAATAACGCTTTCAATTCAAGAAAAACGATAATTAAATAACAAAGTTCATGTTGATTACCGTTTGGACACCACACAACACACGAACTAGCAGAGAAAACGAATGAAGATTTTTTAAGAAACGCTACGCAACTAGCAGAAACCAGGTAGGACTCGTGCAAAGAAAAACTCTTGGCGCAAGTTGCATCTCCTGAGGTCGTAAACGGGGCTTAAATCATGCAAATAAAAGTGCTTAAATTAAATTTATTTATTTAATGTTAGATGAGACGCGACTGTTCACGGCGGCTAGGCATTTGGTTTCGGGCGAAGTGTCAGATTGAACTCAATTTAATTTGTTCAAAATGGAAACACCTCCCGCCTGCTCAATCTCAGGGGAGTGTGTTTTTTATTTATTTATTTTTTCTATATAAGGAAATTTATTTGATATGGCTGGGCCCCGCGGTGTCTTGCTAAATCGTATCTTTCAATTGTCAGAATGTAAGAATACCCCGGTTAGATTGTATTGGTTTATTTGATCGTTATACAGATTTCCAACTGAGAAGTTCCTCTTTAAAGCCAGTTTCTTTTCTTCTCGTTTAGACTTCCTTAACATCCTCCTCGTAATATCTACAATCTTAGCATAATAATAACTATCATACTAATGGGTTGTGGCTAAGTTTTTGAACCCTAGTTCGATGTAAGCAGACTTATCTTTTAAAATATTATTTTTGTCCATTTGCGGTTCCAAAGTTGATTTGAAAACAGAGATATTGTGTTAATATTCAATGAAATTCATCCATTCGTTCCTCCATGTCCTCTCAAAGAACACCTAACTGCACCAAATTCAAATTCCTTAGAAAAATTCTAATAATAATCTCCATTTATTGAAACGGTGCGAAAACAGCGAGATTCACACACGAGACAGAGAATCGATCGGAACGTAATGTAATTTATAAGAAAACCTCGGCGTCTCACCGTTTTATGTGAAAAGTAATGGCACACTGCAGACGTGCGCAAAAGGCCGAATCCACGCCGGTCACCATATTTATAGTTAAAAATGTTGTGACCAGAATGTGTTTCGCTTTCTTAGTTCTCAATTATTATTTTTTTGGGACAAAGCAAAAATCAAAATCAATCAAAAGCATTTATTTCAAGTAGACCAGTTACAGGCACTTTTGAATTGTCAAAGACATAAAAAATATAAATTAATACTACTAAATTATGGTGCTACAGTCCAAGTCACAAGACATAAAAACTGTGAAAGTACCGTAGATGCCCGTTCCAAGAAGTAGATCTCTATGGAGAAGAACGGGCAAGAAACTCCATGGACACTCTTTTTCAATCGCCAAAGTTATAACAGAACCTTTGTTACATCATTCAACTTGAGATGGTACATTATGTGAGAACGATGTAGCAAGTAAAGTGTCCATAGGAAATTCATATAAAAAAAGACAATTCAGAAACAAAATAATCAATAATTAAAATAAACCGTGGCAGCTAAGAGATGACCAGTCTCAACTGACAGCGCCCGTTCACGAACATGACACACGTATCACACTATTCCCAAACCACTGCAACTCCTGAAAGCCAGAATCAACAGTGGCAACCACCAGAAAAGCGCCGAGACAATGAAGCTCGACGTGTCCCGGAGAATGAATTTACCTGTCTAGGAGACAGAACAAAGAAGGCCAATATACATAAGGGTACATTACAACTGGGACAAGCCCAGTTGCCTAGCACCACGGGTAAAAATGACTACTAATATTGTCAACAAAATACTATGAGTCCTAAATTGTGAGCTGCTATGTTTGATTCCAATTATAGGTATGGTAAAAACGCTTAAACGCACGGAAGTTTGTTCTAGTTTCCACAAGGTCCGAGTAGTAAATGACTCCAGATGTAGTCTGAAGAGTATCCAACTATTGATCGTACAGTGATCTAGCGTAAAGCCTTCATCGATAAAATGACTATCCAACACAAAAATAACTTTCTAGATTTGTACCAGTATTTCCTGAGATTAGTGCGTTTAACCAAGCATAGATAAAGAGGCTATTTGACGGCACAGTTGCCGCAGTGGCTGATCAACAGGACTGCTGCGCTGTGTGTCGCGTGTTCGATTCCCGCACGGAACAAATATTTGTATGATCTGCAAGTAGTTGTTGAGGGTCTAGGTGTTGGTGTGTGTTAGTTTCTATGTTTTTAAACGCACCCACGACACAGGAGAAATTCCTAGTGTTAAATAAAATAAATAAAAAAAAAAACAAAGAATAATACAATATCTTGTTATTTGTGAAAAAGGGTTTCTGGAAAACTAGGTATCATAGGAACTCTCTACTTACACGTACAACTTTGTGGCAAAAAAATCCATCAAGGAATTACTACCTATCACTAACGAGAGCACGGCTATGCTAAATATGATTTCAGGCATTTCAGCGTACCAATTTTTTTTTATTATGATCATTGAAAAAATTACAGAGTTGTTTTTAAAACTAAACTCCCCAAACTTTTATGTTTGATGGCGTGTTTTAGCGTAGTAAGTCTCTGACTTGGAACTAAAAGAATGCATCTGCACCTTCTTTGATTTTGACAGACGGTAGAGATCTGTTACCATCCGGCGAATTGACAGCCGTCCGGTAGGTATAGCTACAAAAATAGGTTGTCATACCTACTCGGATTGGACCTTCTGAATATCCTTACTCTATGGTAATGAGGTGTGTCGGATCAGACAGAAATCGTCTTTATCACCACAATTGTGGTTCTATTTTGCGCACGATTCATACGAATGTTATATCGAGCGACGCAATTCATAACCGAGGACACTTCATGAATTGAATTTAATATTTTTATGGATTTTGAACTACAGTCACATTTTTGGATATTTTGTTTTGAACTTGATGAAGATTTGCTGTGGAATTACATAATAATACATTTAATCAGATTCTTCGAAGAGATAATAAAAAACTTCTACAACGAAAACCGGTTGTCGTTTAATCCGGACTGGCAAAGATAATTAATTGATATTTCATTTTGCCTAGTTTTCAGTGTCAGAATAAAATACTTTTACTAATCTAATACGACATAATAGGTATATATCGACAAACCATTATATTTTTTGTCCACATAAGGTTTTAATTTTAGACGTTCATATTTCTAATTAAAGTATCCACCCGTTGTTCTTACATTTATTTTTTTTATGGTTAAAGTGACTTGCTTGTGGAATAAACGAGATGAAATACATCTTTCTTAATTGCATTTCATAAGCGCAGTCTGATATGAACTAAACTATGTCACCCAAAGACGACAGAATTACTAGCAGACAGGACACGATTTAGCGAGACCAAGCGGCAGCCTCCAGCGAAATTAAATGACGCTGCATTCGCAAAGAAAATGCAATCACCGCCCCGGTATATTCCCCGATGCAAATCTCAATTTCCGAGTCAGTGTGCCCCGCTATTCCTTACGCTAATAAAACGTGCACCAAACTGAGATGCTGTTTCGCTCGCTGATGAACGCCAAATGACGTTATGACAGCGCACGCCGCCATTTAACGCCTATTTGGTTCCAATTTCAAATCTCCCGCGCTCCCCTGCGGTTCCGGACACGAACGGGGCATAGATAATAGCGTTTTGTTTTATAAGTTTAAATGTTTTTTTCGGGCAGTATCGGATATTAGATTAAGAAATGTACGGATTTTATATTCGGCTTTGCAAACTAGATTTTTAATTAAAACAGTGTTCTCATCAAAGTTTGAAACATAAACCTGTTGTATAAGAGTTTTATCCAAATGAAATTTGGATTGACTACTGTATGTGAATGGCGGACAAATAGGAATAAAAATTGTTTGCTTTGCGTGGAAAAAGAAAATGAAAGAAATCAATATGGCCGAAACAGACAGGGGTAAGCCGCTAGCTGATACACAAGCTTTTTTGGAACTGAGATTGACCAAACTTTTTTGCGCAACCCTGCTCCGATTTTGGTTTTGTGTCTGTTGAAACCACCAACTTAATCTACCTAATTGACTCACAATTAGGTAGATTCGTTTGTGACATTTCAACATTTTTAAAATTCTGTTAGTATATTTTGTTGGACCTCAGATTTAAAAATATTGTCGCTTTAGATAACAATAAGATTAGTATAACAATATTTGAAATGGAACAAAAGCTTAGATGACTGCTTTCAAATCAACCGGATACTTTTTACTGACATCATTTCTAATTAGATGTTGATTCAGCACATTTTATATCAGTTAATTTTAGGAACAATTTCTGTAGTTGATAAAATTTGAAGAACAGTCCCATGTCGGGCGCCAATACTTCTACACGGTTAATTTTGTTTGATTACATAATTTAAGACAACAAACGAAAAGTAAAATGTCTTCAAAGCAAAAAGAACATTGTCTACAGCGTTTTCTTTTATTTGTAGCACAGCGATCGCGTTCCGAATCCCGATACACGAATATCCGTTCTGCCATTTTGGCGCGCGGGCGGCCGGAAACCCAAGGATATAAAGTTTCGCGCGCCTTTCTGCCCGCCATGACACTTTTCAATATTTTTACTCTTATTTACCGCTATTATTTATGTGCACCATTCTTTGGCGAGGGAAACCGACCGGCTATATTGTCTGTTGTTGGTTTTCTATCGCTGAGTCCTTTATGTTTTGTTTGTGTTTGACCTCTGATATTTTTGTTTGGGGCGAGAAAAAATGTTGGGAATAACTTCGTTCCAGTTTTTAAGGAAAATAGATGGTTTCGTTCGATTGCGATATCGTCACATTAAGGGTGTTTTTTTTTTGCAAAATTGTCTGTTACTTTGTTGGTAAATAAAATTGAGAGTAGTTTTACGGATTATGTATTAAGAACTTGTTTGTTATTTTATGGAAAAGAGGTCATTTGAAATGCTTACAACAACCAGTTTATCTAGATAGGTAAATGATAACTATGCCTGATTTACTAGGCTGGGGTTTTTAAATATTTAATCAAAAGTCATTAAAACATACTTAACAGGCTAAGAATCAACACTTGATAGAAAGTCCTTCAAAAAGTATAACCTCACCACTTCCTATTTGTTTTAAGCTGGACAGGGCAAATTACAGAACCAGACTCCAGCCTCCCAGCAACACATCTGGCTAAGTAGAAGAGATACTTTACACATTTTCCTGCATATCAACACACGAAAACTAAATCTAAATATAGACATCTGTCAAGTAGATACACCAAAAGATTCCCTCGCCATTCATGATACGTAATCGCATAGAGATTTAAAAAGCTAAGTTGCGTCCCCAAACTGGTCGGGATGTTTTTTATTCGGACAGAATGGCGCTTTTCACATCCATTGCGGCGTAAGGTGGTCACTTTGTTGAAGTATGGATTCTGGATGTGGTATGAGTGCGGATGGAAGGATGAAGTTTTGGCATTCGTGGATTGCTTTTGAATTTTGTGTGGAAATAATTTTATTTCCAGTTTACGCAGAGTTTCTACTTAAGTACGTTATACTAGTTATAATATACTTGTTCTTGCGAACTCGTATTTAAAAAAAAAGATTACGATTCACAAATATTAAAATCATGATCACCAATATGTGTTGAAGAGGTATACGAGTAGCAGTGTTTTGTTTCATAACAAGGGGAAACGGGCACGACGTCGTTGATCGTATTGTTTCCTTTTCACCTAGGAATTGAACAAAAAGTGTGTAATGATGAGTATCCGAATACTCGTAATGGTACTCCCTTACATCCATGGAATCATTAGAGTGTGAAAATTAAACTTCAGTTTAAAATAATAATGGTTTCCATTTTATATTTTACAGCCTTGGTATTTAAGTAGAGTGTTACTTCTAAGCAAGCGTGCTTCACCTTCGACCGCATCATCATCAGGCGAGATAGTGGTCAAATGCGACCAATCGCTAAATAAAATAAAAAACATTGAACAGATCTTAAACATTTCGCATCTTCCTGAAATCACTATATCCATGTCCGCAAGCAATGGGATACACAAATAGGACTATGAACACGAGACTTTTATACGCTCATCCGATTAGACTGTCGTATATGCTTATGAGCTCTTTGTGGTGCGTTTTTGTGATCGCTGTTAATCGCAGCGATCGTGCGCAACCGTGCGGCAACGCTCTTGAGTCCTCAAAGCGACGGCACAATGTGTGCTTTATGTTATTCTGTATCGGGATGTTTGGATGTACGGTGTGACGTCATCGGATGGAAATGTATTGGGTATTAGAAAATGTAGAAGTAAAATTTTGAAGAAGGGTTGGAATATCTTGAAACAGATAAAGTGCCTGATCTTGGTTTGTTGGCTTCGCCTACCTAAAACTAATGTATTTGTAGCCTGGGGACGCAGGACTGTTCTAAAACGGTATCGTGGCCTGGAATGTAAAAGGCACCAAACGGTATAGGGTAGATTTTTAGTTAGTAAGAGCCTTACAGTTCCTTCCCGTGTACCTCTTGTAGGACTCATTTAATGATTTTAACACTTCAAAAAAGAAGTTTGTGTGTGAAAACAAATGGTATTCCTGATCGTTGTTTATTAAAATCTGTTGGAATTATCATTAAGAAACTATTCCAAAAAATTGTTTCGTCTGTAGTCCTGTGCTTGGACAATTAGTACCTAGTGCTTGCGTTTTTAAAGTGAATCAAGACAGGTTTGAGCAAAACCGGTCATGGAGGCAACTATGAACTTATCAATTGTTACTTTTCAAACAAATAAAGGCCATCAAGACTGCTTTCGACCCCCGGACGATCCTCGCAGTGGTGACGCCCAGGCGTTTCTTCCCTCCTTATCAGACATACATAGGTACCTCCCGAAACTTCCGTGTCCGGTGAGGACCTGCGTCATGCGGTAGGTCAAGACGCCGTGACGCCTATCCAGCCACTCTTCAACGAGGGGTCTTACCGCCGCGATTGCGGCGTGCCCCGCCATTAAGACTGCTTAGAATAAATGGATTAGAGTAGGTTATCACCCTAATTCTATCATCATCTATCAGTCATCATCATCTCAGCCATAGGACGTCCACTGCTGAACATAGGCCTCCCCTTTAGATCTCCACATGTACCGGTTGGAAGCAACCTGCATCCAGCGTCTTCCGGCGACCTTTATAAGGTCGCCTGTCCACCTTGTTTGTGGACGTCCTAAGCTGCGCTTGCTAGTCCGTGGTCTCCACTCTAGTACTTTTCGACCCCATCGGCCATCTGCTCTGCGAGCAATATGGCCTGCCCATTGCCACTTCAGCTTGCTAATCCAGTGGGCTATGTCGGTGACTAATTCTAGTAGGTACTTGTTTCAAAAACGGTTCAATCACCTCTGGAGCGTACAAAACTAGCCCTATTAAACAACTATAGACCGGGCTAATTTGACACTTTAAACTCCATTGAGAATTTCCAAGACAAATTTTCTACCTCAACAAATAAACCGACTTCTGAACAACCACAAAGGCTAATTAACCACATACCAACAAAATAAACAGAACAGTGTAGGCAGTAACTCAATTACCCGCCCACAATTCGTAATAAAAGATCGTTTTATCGAATTACAGAGCGCTTTGCACCCTGCTATTATGCGAAGAATCGTCACAAACGAAGTATTGTTAGGGACACTAGGTGCCATTGTCTGTGTTATCGGTACGAGTCGGTTTTTGCCGTCTCTCTTCCGTTTAACTACGGTTTTTGGAGATGGGGAAGTAGGTAGATTACTGAGATTGGGGTTAAGTTTTTGTTTATAGTTATTGAAAATGAAAAGTTTCAGTATCTCATTGGCAGGAGATTTTTTTTACCAACTGTCACCGTTTTTCTGAGTAATCGTAAATGAGTGGCACTATTTAAAAAAGTAATTACTTATAATGATGTTTGATTTGACGACGGCTGTCGGACGACGCTCTGTTGACGTTTTGAAGGAATTCTTCGTTGTTAAATGACCATTTTCGTGAACATTGAAACTTCTAAACCGTAGCAACTGGATCAAGTCGTCTTGCAATTGTTTGGCTGACGGTAATGTGCAGCTTCCACTTACAATGTCATCCATGTAAAATAAACTTGCAATGATTCAGCTGCTATGCTGGTACTTTCATGCTTAAATAAAATTATTATACCTATAAGAATTAGTTCTCTTTACAATTTCATTAGTAATTTTGCAAACAACAAATAAAAATTGGCCCTAGTGTGAACAAGGCCTTATATCCTCACAAAAGCTCCATCAACATAGGCAGAAACCTATAAAACCCACTTCATTCTCCTCGCTTTTATTCAAACCCGCCATTGATTGTCGACCTAACGCCCTAACAAAAACTTATCACGACATTTGTTCAGTTTTTATTTTCACTACGATATACACCTTTGCAAAGTTCATGTTGCACTTATGCGGGGATTGCTTGACTCTTGTTTTGTACAGTATACGGTTGGTTTTCGTTTCAGTTTTTGTTAAGTGTGTAGAGGTATGTTATAGGTTTTTATAGGCAGAGTTGCAACGGAAATAAGCTCCTTTGTGTGACACTATCGTATCACATCGTCAACCGCTTCCTTTTTGGAGATTATTGTAGACGCCAGAGCAAATAAAACTTATCGGCCAATGTTTGAATATTAGTTTTTTCTGGGTTTATATGCTCTGGTACCATGTTAGGTGTTTTCTTTTGTGTGTACAGCTGGGGGCCTGGATTGTTGTCTTCGATTTTGGAGTGTAGATTGTGAAGTACATGATATTGATGATGAAATTGATTCGATAATTCTTGCTTATGGGAAGGGTAAACTATGTCTCGACGTGGTGATATGTTAATTCATCATTATTCCTCCAAAAGAAAGACAAGGCTGAATTTCAATGGACGCTAGACTGATTTAAAAGAACTGTCTGAACTGTCTGAACTGGTCCTAGAATGCTAAGGGCAACGAGTGGACAAGGGAATGTAGTGGATTTTTAGTAAGTAATAATCTGGCAGTTCCTTCCGGTCCATCCTAATCCTAACTAATATTATAAATGCGAAAGTAACTCTGTCTGTCTGTCTGTCTGTCTGTCTGTCTGTCTGTCTTTTCTTCACGCCTAAACTACTGAACCGATTAGTGTTAAATTTGGTACAGACATAGTTTGGAACTTGAGAAAGGACATAGGATAGTTTTTAACCGACTTCAAAAAAAGGAGGACTGTATTTTTTTTTAATGTTTGTTACCGCATTACGACCGACTGGGTGAACATTTTATAGGCCCACGCATTGTTTTTCGTAAATCTTATGAAGTAATTTAAGTACTTGCGTATGGTAATCATTATCTTATGTAGCTGAGCTGATGATGGAAGGTACAACACCTTAACAGTAAGGAGTAGGTAGTAGTACTGATTCATTGTTCGCATATCTCCGGAACTTCACGTCCGATTTAAATATTTTTTTTTTGTGCTAGGTATAGTTCAACTTAGGGAATACTGCAAGTTTCATCAAAATCGGTTCAGTAGTTTTTGAGATAGGGAATTTTATTAGCTTATTGTGTACATGAGGGATGTTATTACCAGTGCTACGGATTGTATTATATGTATTTGGCAAGAATTTGGGTTGTATATTTTAACTAAAAAACGAAAAATAAAAAACTTTTTCAAAAAAAATGTAACCGCCTTCAAAGAGAACCACAAAAAACGGTAAAATAATCTACAAAATAACTTTTGTTTGTTTTGTTTTTTTTTTGAAAAAGTTTTTTATTATATATATTTTTACGGGTTAAGCTGCGCTTGCCGAGGTTGGTCTGTGGATGGGTAAAAAGCACTCGGAAAGCACGTAAAGCCGTTGGTCCCGGCTGTCATTTGAAGATCTTTGACAGTCGTTACTGTCAGAAGCTTTAAAGTCTGACAGCCAATCTTACCATGGGGTATCGTATTTTCCAGTTACTGGGTTGTGGAGGTCCGACAGGCAGTCGCTCCATGTAAAATACTGATATCCGGCTGCATCTGGTTTGACTGGAAGCCGACCTCAATATAGTTGGGAAAACGCTAGGCAGATGATGAACGGAGTATAGATAATTCTATTAGTACTATATGTCGAGTGGTCCATATGCTCGATAGGTGGCGGTGATCGCGCAATGATGTCGATCGTTACACGAGTTCGATCGTTACACGGGACAAAGAAAGCTACTTTGTTTTATACTATGTAGTGATTAAATGCAAGTAACATTGCTCCGACCTGTTTATTAGTCAGTGTTTAGTAATCCGTTTGTGCTGGATAGGATAATCTCAAGCCCGGGGAAGGACATAGGGCTACTTTTTATAAACACACCATACAGGTAAAGATTGATGAAGAAACCACTGGTAGAATTTTGAAATTTGCACGGTTCTATTATTATTATTTTTTATCTTGGTAAAATCATCAAATGAGTCCTCCCACCCAGGGCAGAGCGGGAGGGACTGTCAGACTTGACTGACTAAAATCTACGGTGTCCTTCTGTTTACGACTTAAGTTATTTGGAATAGTTCCCTCGTGCGCGATAGATGGCGTTGTAGTCTTTTTAGAAGTCGCTATCGTTTGGTTACCGTGGTTAGCATATAAGGCAATGTTTTTTTTTAATATAGGAGCTATCAGGTCAGAACAGTACACAGTGGTTTTATTTTCGATTCTCGCTAGTGTACCTCAAAGGTCAAATTTCTCCAAATACCATAGGGGTATTTAACATTGGTCCTATGAGCCGGGATCATTTGGACAGTTTTTATTATATAAGTGGAGCCACCGTTGGCCCGCTTCTTCGTCCCGTGTACTTGTAGTGGGTCGCTACAAAAAGGTACACGTTTCCTCCGCACCAGCGGCGACAGCATCACCCAACTTTAGCGGTGAGCTGAGTCAGCATTGGCGGATCAGTTCAAAAAGTGGCCACAGAGGGCGCCACTCTCAGATCAACACTTCACTGGAAGACAGCAAGGTGACGCAGGTGCAGCCATCACGTGACGTCATAGACGACACAGGTGCAGCCATCACGTGACGTCATAGACGACACACAGGTGCAGCCATCACGTGACGTCACAGACGAGACACAGGTGCAGCCATCACGCGACGTCACAGACGACGCAGGAGCAGACATCACGCGACGTCGCAGACGAAGCAGGTGCAGACCTCAGGTGACTCCACGCGTAGTGCGAATAGCGGTCACGAGAGGGCGCCACTTGCAGGTTGAAAACGGTGATAGTGAGAAGTGCAATTTTGTGAGTACATTTTACATATTTATTTTGTTCACGAATCGGACAAACATTCGAGTCAAAGGATTTTGAACTCTATTTCAATGAAAAATTAAACTTATCAATTAGTGAAGAAGTTTCAACTTAGAAAATTATTTAGTGATGTATTTTGGACTTGTAGAATTTTACAAACATTTTTAAACTTAGAAACTTTATTAATTATTTACCAATTTGTGTGCATGTTAGAATTAGGACTTAGAATATTTTATAGAAAACGGGGGAACGGGGAACCTATACCCGATTTCTACCAGATTTTGTGTGTTTCCCAAACACTTGTAAAATTTCAAGTAGTGATTTGGGACTTGTACCATTTTTTGTTTTTTTTTTTTGTGAAACAGTACATCTTGTTATAGTTCGTTGGTTGTTTTCACTTATCTTGTTTTTGCTTATGTTTACAAAACAGAAAGTTCGCATATTTTATCTCCTTTGAGAAAGTTCTTATTTATTTTATACATTGAGTTTATCTCTTATACATTTGTTGTGTTTTTAAAACTTGATCAAATTAAAAATCAATTAAAACATTTTATTTACAAGTACACATAAATCAGTTACAAAATGGAAGGATTAATGAACGTTTTAAAAGATCAACAGAATGTTATCACAAAGGGATTGACTAATTTTAAGAAATGTAGTAAAGATAGATTAACGCTAGAATATATCGAAACAAGACAAGAATTATTGGAAAGGGATTGGGCATTGTTTAAAGAAAATAACACAAAATTATATGAACGTTTTAAAGTAGAAGATATAGGACAGAAAGTGGTGGATATCTATGATGCGACGGAAGATACTTATGTAATTTATAAAAGTTTAATGAAAACAACTCTTAATAAGATCCTATTGGCTAAGAATCCTCTACAACAATCTGATAATGATTCAAGTAATGTAAATAAATCAAATAGTTCATTTGTTAAATTGCCCAAAATTTCCATTCCAACATTCTCAGGAAAGTATGATGAATGGACAACATTCTATGATCTATTTACATCATTGGTACATAAGAATAAAACTTTGGATAATGTGCAAAGGCTCCATTACTTAAAGAGCCATCTTTCTGGCGAAGCAGAGCAATTAATACGTCATACTCCTATAACTGATGCCAATTATAATCAATGCTGGACTCAGTTAGAGAAGCGTTATAGCAATAAAAAGTATTTAACAAATAGTATTCTTAGGAGATTGTTCGGTCAAAAACGTATGCTGGTGGAATCGGCCACAGCTTTGAAAGAAATGCTCGATACCACATGTGATTGTCTTAATGCGTTGAGTAATTTGGGGATAAACGTGAGCACATGGGATGTCATTATCATACACATTGTTACCTTTAAATTAGATAATGAAACGCGTAAACAATGGGAGCTTAGTATTTGCAACGATGACTCCAACAATGACTTACCAACGTTCAATCAATTTAAAACTTTTATGGAAAATAGGTTTCGCGCGTTAGAATGTATAGAGCCAAAAAGGGCACCAGTTCAGCAGGGCAACAACAATAACAAAGGTTCATCTGGTCATTCACCAAAGGCAATGTTGGCAACGAGTTCATCAATTCAATGTGAATTCTGCTCAGAAAGTCACAAACTTTGCTTCTGCAAGAAGTTCTCAAAGCAGACAGTTGAAGTTAGACGTGATTTTGTGGCAAAACGGAAAATTTGCTTCAACTGTTTAGGTGGCAATCACGTTGTTTCTGAATGCAGAAAACCTACCACTTGTAAGGTTTGTCAAAGGCGCCATCATTCGCTGTTGCATTTAAGTCAGGAATCCGACAAGGGTGAACAACCTTCGACATCATCGTCCATCGATAGTATTAGTTCACCTAATACTAGTCCGATTGTTTCATGCTTGTCGACAGGTAATATCCCCAAACCCAGACAGGTTTTATTAGCCACAGCGCTAATAAAAGCCGAGTCACGCTCTGGTGAATTTCAGACTGTCCGAGCCTTGTTAGATCAGGGTTCTCAGGCATGTTTTGTGACGGAAGCCGTAGTACAGCTACTCAACCTGAAGAAAACCCCTATTCAAGGGACTATTTCAGGCCTTGGTGGTAATAGTTCAACCATGGCACGGTACATGGTACATTTGAATATCCAGTCGCGGGTAGATTCAAATTTTAATCTTAAAGTTAACGCTTACGTACTTAGTAAAATTACATCTTACTTACCGGAGAGTAGAATCGACACCACTTTAGATTGGTTAAGCATTAACACTCTGCAGCTTGCAGATCCAGGGTTTAACACTCCCAATAAAATAGATGTTTTGTTAGGCGCTGATGCATACAGCTGCATTATTAAGGCAGGCATATTTAAGAGTCCATCCGGCACTCTGATTGCTCAGAGCACTACCTTAGGGTGGGTTCTGTCCGGTGCAGTTAGTAGGAACACATCTAAAGTAGCACCTAAAGTTAATGTTTTGCATGCACAAGTTAAGGAAGACGAATTATTAAGAAGATTTTGGGAATTAGAAGAGCAAAATAGTTCAAAGAAAATATTAACACCTGAAGAAAAGAAGTGTGAAGAGTTCTATACTAAAACGACAGTAAGAGATAGCAGTGGAAGGTACGTGGTGAGACTACCTTTTCGTGATGAAAATCCTTCCTGCAAAGGTGGAAAATCTCGTGCTATTGCAGAAAGAAGATTTAAATCATTAGAGAAAAGACTGGACAGAGATACAGATCTAAAAGAAAAGTACAAGCAGGTTATTGACGAATATTTAGGACTAGGACACATGAGGCAGATAGACAAGACTGATGATAAGAAGGATATAGCAGTATACTTGCCTCATCATGCTGTAATCAGAGAGGACAAAACTACCTCAAAGGTACGTGTAGTTTTCAACGCGTCCGAGAAAAACAACAATGGAGTCTCACTCAATGACACGTTGATGGTGGGACCTACATTGCAGTCTGACTTGAGACACACAGTGTTAAGGTGGAGACTTCATCCTATAGCACTGGTAGCGGACATCGTCAAAATGTACCGTCAGGTCAGGATTGCTGAAGAAGACGCAATGTTTCAGCGCATATTATGGCGAGACAATCCTGAAACGGAAATCAAGGACTACGAGCTGGTGACGGTTACCTTTGGTACGGCATCAGCGCCATACCAAGCAGTTAGAACCCTACATCAAGTAGCCTACGATGAAGGCAAAATTTACAATCTTGCTGCTGAGAGGGTTCTGAATTGCTTCTATATGGACGACTTGATGACCGGTTGTAATAGCGTAGAAGAAGGCCTGGAAATATATAGGCAAATTTCAGCGTTATTAGGAAAGGGTGGATTCGCGCTCCAAAAATGGAATAGCAACAAACAAGAACTAGTAGATAGAGTACAGGAAATTGAAAATAATACATTGAAAGGACAAACAGATCAAATAAGTACAAAGGACAACATAAAAAAGGACAACACAAACAAGCACAAAATCATACAGGACACAAACCAAGCAATACAGTACAACAAACCTAAGGAACTAGAACACAAGGACAAAGAAGTAGA
This sequence comes from Agrotis puta, assembly GCA_943136025.2. Classification (NCBI taxonomy): domain Eukaryota; kingdom Metazoa; phylum Arthropoda; class Insecta; order Lepidoptera; family Noctuidae; genus Agrotis; species Agrotis puta. The sequence goes on from OW964170.2 coordinate 1,649,476, forward strand.
AATAAAATTAGACAGCACAATCAAAATTCTAGGACTTACCTGGAACCGTAACGCTGACATCTTCCAGTACAAGGTGAATCTCCCGCCGCCGATGACCACACCTATGACTAAAAGATCCATAATTTCTGTGATAGCACGACTTTTCGATCCATTAGGTTGGTTAGCACCGAGTGTGATCTTAGCAAAAGTATTTATCCAGAAATTGTGGCTTGCAGGTGTTGGTTGGGATGAGGAGCTCACCAACAACTTAATTAATGAATGGACATCATATCGTGAGGAACTGTTACTCCTCACCAAGGTCCGAATTCCTCGTTGGCTTGGCACAAGGTCAAACGACTATCTGGAACTTCACGGTTTTAGTGATGCCTCAAAAACAGCGTACTCGGCTGCGATTTACTTGCGGAATGTTGACGCAGCCGGCAAGGTTCAGGTGTCGTTACTGTTTGCTAAGACCAGAGTTGCACCAGTTAAGCAGATCAGTATTCCTCGCTTAGAGCTCTGTGGAGCAGTCTTGCTGTCACAGATACTGGCTCAAACATCTGAAGTTTTAAGTATCTCCCAAGACAGGGTCAAGGCTTGGACGGATTCCACAGTGGTGTTGGCTTGGATAAATAGCCACCCAAGTAAATGGAAGACGTTTGTGGCAAATAGGACGTCTGAAATATTGACCTCGATGAAAGCGTCGCAGTGGTTTCATGTCCCCACTAAAGATAATCCAGCAGATTGCGCCTCTAGAGGAATACTTCCCAGTACACTACTAGAAAACGATTTATGGTTTTCTGGACCATCGTTTCTTAAATTACGTAACGTAATTTACAATAGGCCAAATAATGATTGCAGTACAGATTTAGAGGAGTTAGCAAAGGCGCATGTAGCCATCATTCCAAACTGTTCCTTCTTCGATCGATTTTCTCAGTTACGAAAATTGATAAGGATTGTTGCATACTGCCGAAGATTTTTAAAGAAGAACAAAATGTACAGAAAGGGATATTTACAGAAAGCTGAATTAGATGCTGCACTCGAATGCTGTATTAGAAAAACACAGAAAGAACTATTTACAAAGGAATATACAGAACTGAAGGACAAAGGCTATTTACAATCAACAAATAGTCCATTAAAGTCACTCTGCCCCTACCTCGACGCTAAGGACATTATGAGAGTTAGAGGTAGACTGGAGAAATCAGAGCTGAGCGAACAAATGAAGCATCCAGTAGTTCTGCCTCACTCCAGTCATCTAACTCGGCTAATCGTAGCTGACGCACACAATAAAACCCTTCACGGGGGTCCTCAGCTCATGATCAACTATTTGAGGACAGCCTACTGGGTTATAGTGGTTAGAAATGTGGTCAAACATCATGTCATTAAGTGTGTGACATGTGCCAAACAAAGAGTTAGTACTAAAAACCAATTCATGGGTTCACTACCAGCAGTACGGTGCACCCCAGCTCGAGCATTTTTGCATAGCGGGGTTGATTACGCTGGTCCAATTAATGTGAGGACAACAAAAGGCCGTGGCCACCGTTCATATAAAGGCTATATATGCCTGTTTGTATGCATGGCTACTCGAGCACTGCATTTAGAAGCAGTGAGTGACATGAGCACTCAAACCTTTTTAGCGGCGTTTAGACGTTTTGTCTCTAGACGAGGTCATTGTGCGAAACTGTGGAGTGACAATGGCACCACGTTTGTAGGTGCCTCCAGAGAGTTGCAGCAGTTGACAGCTATCCAACCTGCCATAGCCGAACATCTCGCAGCAAAAGGTACGGAGTGGCACTTCATTCCTCCTCACAGTCCCAACTTTGGCGGACTTTGGGAGGCAGGAGTGAAGTCTACAAAGTTCCATTTGAAAAGAGTGATCGGTGAAGCGACTCTCACATTTGAAGAACTGACGACACTTCTCAGTCAGATAGAAGCGTGCCTGAACTCGCGACCTATGAGCACAGTTAAGGTTGATGATCCTGGTGAACCGTTACCCTTAACGCCTGGACATTTTTTAATTGGCGAACCTGTAGTGAATGTACCAGATATCAATTTCTCTGATTCTAATATTAATTATTTATCGCGCTGGCAATCAATTCAACGAATGCTTCAGTCATTTTGGAGACGTTGGTCTCATGAATACCTCGTTACTTTGATGAACCGGTACAAATGGTCTTCCCAAGTTGCTGAGCCAAAAATTGGAGACATTGTGTTGGTTAAAGAAGACGACCTGCCGCCAAGTCGTTGGTTAATGGGTAGGATTATAGAAAAACATCCTGGGGATGATAACATCACCCGTGTCGTCACGTTACGCACCAAATCCTCGACAATCAAAAGGCCAACCTCCAAAATCTGTATTTTACCCGTAGTTGAATAAGATTTTATTGTATTTATTGTTTACATATTTTATCTTGTTTGAATCAAATTATACAACTATTTTACACTTTTAAACCTTAGATCAAATGAGAACAAATCAAATATTGTATACTATTTTAAACTATTTACAATTTTATATGTAGATTTACAGTACTTTTATTTTACAACCTAGAATAATGCATGTTTAGCTCTAAGTCATTGAAACATTCTTGTAAGCAGTCAATTAACGAGTGTTACAATTATATTATGTATATCTAAGAACCATAGCTTGTAGATTTTAGTTTAAATGTTTTTTTTTCTCTAGTACAAATTGTATATTAGCTCAACTTGCGTTTGCGATGTGCAACGTAAATTCAATTTAGAAGGACATTCCGTCAGTAACGTCCTTGGTGGGCGGTATGTTTACGACTTAAGTTATTTGGAATAGTTCCCTCGTGCGCGATAGATGGCGTTGTAGTCTTTTTAGAAGTCGCTATCGTTTGGTTACCGTGGTTAGCATATAAGGCAATGTTTTTTTTTAATATAGGAGCTATCAGGTCAGAACAGTACACAGTGGTTTTATTTTCGATTCTCGCTAGTGTACCTCAAAGGTCAAATTTCTCCAAATACCATAGGGGTATTTAACATTGGTCCTTCGAGCCGGATCATTTGGACAGTTTTTATTATATAAGTGGAGCCACCGTTGGCCCGCTTCTTCGTCCCGTGTACTTGTAGTGGGTCGCTACAAAAAGGTACACGTTTCCTCCGCACCAGCGGCGACAGCATCACCCAACTTTAGCGGTGAGCTGAGTCAGCATTGGCGGATCAGTTCAAAAAGTGGCCACAGAGGGCGCCACTCTCAGATCAACACTTCACTGGAAGACAGCAAGGTGACGCAGGTGCAGCCATCACGTGACGTCATAGACGACACAGGTGCAGCCATCACGTGACGTCATAGACGACACACAGGTGCAGCCATCACGTGACGTCACAGACGAGACACAGGTGCAGCCATCACGCGACGTCACAGACGACGCAGGAGCAGACATCACGCGACGTCGCAGACGAAGCAGGTGCAGACCTCAGGTGACTCCACGCGTAGTGCGAATAGCGGTCACGAGAGGGCGCCACTTGCAGGTTGAAAACGGTGATAGTGAGAAGTGCAATTTTGTGAGTACATTTTACATATTTATTTTGTTCACGAATCGGACAAACATTCGAGTCAAAGGATTTTGAACTCTATTTCAATGAAAAATTAAACTTATCAATTAGTGAAGAAGTTTCAACTTAGAAAATTATTTAGTGATGTATTTTGGACTTGTAGAATTTTACAAACATTTTTAAACTTAGAAACTTTATTAATTATTTACCAATTTGTGTGCATGTTAGAATTAGGACTTAGAATATTTTATAGAAAACGGGGGAACGGGGAACCTATACCCGATTTCTACCAGATTTTGTGTGTTTCCCAAACACTTGTAAAATTTCAAGTAGTGATTTGGGACTTGTACCATTTTTTGTTTTTTTTTTTTGTGAAACAGTACATCTTGTTATAGTTCGTTGGTTGTTTTCACTTATCTTGTTTTTGCTTATGTTTACAAAACAGAAAGTTCGCATATTTTATCTCCTTTGAGAAAGTTCTTATTTATTTTATACATTGAGTTTATCTCTTATACATTTGTTGTGTTTTTAAAACTTGATCAAATTAAAAATCAATTAAAACATTTTATTTACAAGTACACATAAATCAGTTACAAAATGGAAGGATTAATGAACGTTTTAAAAGATCAACAGAATGTTATCACAAAGGGATTGACTAATTTTAAGAAATGTAGTAAAGATAGATTAACGCTAGAATATATCGAAACAAGACAAGAATTATTGGAAAGGGATTGGGCATTGTTTAAAGAAAATAACACAAAATTATATGAACGTTTTAAAGTAGAAGATATAGGACAGAAAGTGGTGGATATCTATGATGCGACGGAAGATACTTATGTAATTTATAAAAGTTTAATGAAAACAACTCTTAATAAGATCCTATTGGCTAAGAATCCTCTACAACAATCTGATAATGATTCAAGTAATGTAAATAAATCAAATAGTTCATTTGTTAAATTGCCCAAAATTTCCATTCCAACATTCTCAGGAAAGTATGATGAATGGACAACATTCTATGATCTATTTACATCATTGGTACATAAGAATAAAACTTTGGATAATGTGCAAAGGCTCCATTACTTAAAGAGCCATCTTTCTGGCGAAGCAGAGCAATTAATACGTCATACTCCTATAACTGATGCCAATTATAATCAATGCTGGACTCAGTTAGAGAAGCGTTATAGCAATAAAAAGTATTTAACAAATAGTATTCTTAGGAGATTGTTCGGTCAAAAACGTATGCTGGTGGAATCGGCCACAGCTTTGAAAGAAATGCTCGATACCACATGTGATTGTCTTAATGCGTTGAGTAATTTGGGGATAAACGTGAGCACATGGGATGTCATTATCATACACATTGTTACCTTTAAATTAGATAATGAAACGCGTAAACAATGGGAGCTTAGTATTTGCAACGATGACTCCAACAATGACTTACCAACGTTCAATCAATTTAAAACTTTTATGGAAAATAGGTTTCGCGCGTTAGAATGTATAGAGCCAAAAAGGGCACCAGTTCAGCAGGGCAACAACAATAACAAAGGTTCATCTGGTCATTCACCAAAGGCAATGTTGGCAACGAGTTCATCAATTCAATGTGAATTCTGCTCAGAAAGTCACAAACTTTGCTTCTGCAAGAAGTTCTCAAAGCAGACAGTTGAAGTTAGACGTGATTTTGTGGCAAAACGGAAAATTTGCTTCAACTGTTTAGGTGGCAATCACGTTGTTTCTGAATGCAGAAAACCTACCACTTGTAAGGTTTGTCAAAGGCGCCATCATTCGCTGTTGCATTTAAGTCAGGAATCCGACAAGGGTGAACAACCTTCGACATCATCGTCCATCGATAGTATTAGTTCACCTAATACTAGTCCGATTGTTTCATGCTTGTCGACAGGTAATATCCCCAAACCCAGACAGGTTTTATTAGCCACAGCGCTAATAAAAGCCGAGTCACGCTCTGGTGAATTTCAGACTGTCCGAGCCTTGTTAGATCAGGGTTCTCAGGCATGTTTTGTGACGGAAGCCGTAGTACAGCTACTCAACCTGAAGAAAACCCCTATTCAAGGGACTATTTCAGGCCTTGGTGGTAATAGTTCAACCATGGCACGGTACATGGTACATTTGAATATCCAGTCGCGGGTAGATTCAAATTTTAATCTTAAAGTTAACGCTTACGTACTTAGTAAAATTACATCTTACTTACCGGAGAGTAGAATCGACACCACTTTAGATTGGTTAAGCATTAACACTCTGCAGCTTGCAGATCCAGGGTTTAACACTCCCAATAAAATAGATGTTTTGTTAGGCGCTGATGCATACAGCTGCATTATTAAGGCAGGCATATTTAAGAGTCCATCCGGCACTCTGATTGCTCAGAGCACTACCTTAGGGTGGGTTCTGTCCGGTGCAGTTAGTAGGAACACATCTAAAGTAGCACCTAAAGTTAATGTTTTGCATGCACAAGTTAAGGAAGACGAATTATTAAGAAGATTTTGGGAATTAGAAGAGCAAAATAGTTCAAAGAAAATATTAACACCTGAAGAAAAGAAGTGTGAAGAGTTCTATACTAAAACGACAGTAAGAGATAGCAGTGGAAGGTACGTGGTGAGACTACCTTTTCGTGATGAAAATCCTTCCTGCAAAGGTGGAAAATCTCGTGCTATTGCAGAAAGAAGATTTAAATCATTAGAGAAAAGACTGGACAGAGATACAGATCTAAAAGAAAAGTACAAGCAGGTTATTGACGAATATTTAGGACTAGGACACATGAGGCAGATAGACAAGACTGATGATAAGAAGGATATAGCAGTATACTTGCCTCATCATGCTGTAATCAGAGAGGACAAAACTACCTCAAAGGTACGTGTAGTTTTCAACGCGTCCGAGAAAAACAACAATGGAGTCTCACTCAATGACACGTTGATGGTGGGACCTACATTGCAGTCTGACTTGAGACACACAGTGTTAAGGTGGAGACTTCATCCTATAGCACTGGTAGCGGACATCGTCAAAATGTACCGTCAGGTCAGGATTGCTGAAGAAGACGCAATGTTTCAGCGCATATTATGGCGAGACAATCCTGAAACGGAAATCAAGGACTACGAGCTGGTGACGGTTACCTTTGGTACGGCATCAGCGCCATACCAAGCAGTTAGAACCCTACATCAAGTAGCCTACGATGAAGGCAAAATTTACAATCTTGCTGCTGAGAGGGTTCTGAATTGCTTCTATATGGACGACTTGATGACCGGTTGTAATAGCGTAGAAGAAGGCCTGGAAATATATAGGCAAATTTCAGCGTTATTAGGAAAGGGTGGATTCGCGCTCCAAAAATGGAATAGCAACAAACAAGAACTAGTAGATAGAGTACAGGAAATTGAAAATAATACATTGAAAGGACAAACAGATCAAATAAGTACAAAGGACAACATAAAAAAGGACAACACAAACAAGCACAAAATCATACAGGACACAAACCAAGCAATACAGTACAACAAACCTAAGGAACTAGAACACAAGGACAAAGAAGTAGAAATAAAATTAGACAGCACAATCAAAATTCTAGGACTTACCTGGAACCGTAACGCTGACATCTTCCAGTACAAGGTGAATCTCCCGCCGCCGATGACCACACCTATGACTAAAAGATCCATAATTTCTGTGATAGCACGACTTTTCGATCCATTAGGTTGGTTAGCACCGAGTGTGATCTTAGCAAAAGTATTTATCCAGAAATTGTGGCTTGCAGGTGTTGGTTGGGATGAGGAGCTCACCAACAACTTAATTAATGAATGGACATCATATCGTGAGGAACTGTTACTCCTCACCAAGGTCCGAATTCCTCGTTGGCTTGGCACAAGGTCAAACGACTATCTGGAACTTCACGGTTTTAGTGATGCCTCAAAAACAGCGTACTCGGCTGCGATTTACTTGCGGAATGTTGACGCAGCCGGCAAGGTTCAGGTGTCGTTACTGTTTGCTAAGACCAGAGTTGCACCAGTTAAGCAGATCAGTATTCCTCGCTTAGAGCTCTGTGGAGCAGTCTTGCTGTCACAGATACTGGCTCAAACATCTGAAGTTTTAAGTATCTCCCAAGACAGGGTCAAGGCTTGGACGGATTCCACAGTGGTGTTGGCTTGGATAAATAGCCACCCAAGTAAATGGAAGACGTTTGTGGCAAATAGGACGTCTGAAATATTGACCTCGATGAAAGCGTCGCAGTGGTTTCATGTCCCCACTAAAGATAATCCAGCAGATTGCGCCTCTAGAGGAATACTTCCCAGTACACTACTAGAAAACGATTTATGGTTTTCTGGACCATCGTTTCTTAAATTACGTAACGTAATTTACAATAGGCCAAATAATGATTGCAGTACAGATTTAGAGGAGTTAGCAAAGGCGCATGTAGCCATCATTCCAAACTGTTCCTTCTTCGATCGATTTTCTCAGTTACGAAAATTGATAAGGATTGTTGCATACTGCCGAAGATTTTTAAAGAAGAACAAAATGTACAGAAAGGGATATTTACAGAAAGCTGAATTAGATGCTGCACTCGAATGCTGTATTAGAAAAACACAGAAAGAACTATTTACAAAGGAATATACAGAACTGAAGGACAAAGGCTATTTACAATCAACAAATAGTCCATTAAAGTCACTCTGCCCCTACCTCGACGCTAAGGACATTATGAGAGTTAGAGGTAGACTGGAGAAATCAGAGCTGAGCGAACAAATGAAGCATCCAGTAGTTCTGCCTCACTCCAGTCATCTAACTCGGCTAATCGTAGCTGACGCACACAATAAAACCCTTCACGGGGGTCCTCAGCTCATGATCAACTATTTGAGGACAGCCTACTGGGTTATAGTGGTTAGAAATGTGGTCAAACATCATGTCATTAAGTGTGTGACATGTGCCAAACAAAGAGTTAGTACTAAAAACCAATTCATGGGTTCACTACCAGCAGTACGGTGCACCCCAGCTCGAGCATTTTTGCATAGCGGGGTTGATTACGCTGGTCCAATTAATGTGAGGACAACAAAAGGCCGTGGCCACCGTTCATATAAAGGCTATATATGCCTGTTTGTATGCATGGCTACTCGAGCACTGCATTTAGAAGCAGTGAGTGACATGAGCACTCAAACCTTTTTAGCGGCGTTTAGACGTTTTGTCTCTAGACGAGGTCATTGTGCGAAACTGTGGAGTGACAATGGCACCACGTTTGTAGGTGCCTCCAGAGAGTTGCAGCAGTTGACAGCTATCCAACCTGCCATAGCCGAACATCTCGCAGCAAAAGGTACGGAGTGGCACTTCATTCCTCCTCACAGTCCCAACTTTGGCGGACTTTGGGAGGCAGGAGTGAAGTCTACAAAGTTCCATTTGAAAAGAGTGATCGGTGAAGCGACTCTCACATTTGAAGAACTGACGACACTTCTCAGTCAGATAGAAGCGTGCCTGAACTCGCGACCTATGAGCACAGTTAAGGTTGATGATCCTGGTGAACCGTTACCCTTAACGCCTGGACATTTTTTAATTGGCGAACCTGTAGTGAATGTACCAGATATCAATTTCTCTGATTCTAATATTAATTATTTATCGCGCTGGCAATCAATTCAACGAATGCTTCAGTCATTTTGGAGACGTTGGTCTCATGAATACCTCGTTACTTTGATGAACCGGTACAAATGGTCTTCCCAAGTTGCTGAGCCAAAAATTGGAGACATTGTGTTGGTTAAAGAAGACGACCTGCCGCCAAGTCGTTGGTTAATGGGTAGGATTATAGAAAAACATCCTGGGGATGATAACATCACCCGTGTCGTCACGTTACGCACCAAATCCTCGACAATCAAAAGGCCAACCTCCAAAATCTGTATTTTACCCGTAGTTGAATAAGATTTTATTGTATTTATTGTTTACATATTTTATCTTGTTTGAATCAAATTATACAACTATTTTACACTTTTAAACCTTAGATCAAATGAGAACAAATCAAATATTGTATACTATTTTAAACTATTTACAATTTTATATGTAGATTTACAGTACTTTTATTTTACAACCTAGAATAATGCATGTTTAGCTCTAAGTCATTGAAACATTCTTGTAAGCAGTCAATTAACGAGTGTTACAATTATATTATGTATATCTAAGAACCATAGCTTGTAGATTTTAGTTTAAATGTTTTTTTTTCTCTAGTACAAATTGTATATTAGCTCAACTTGCGTTTGCGATGTGCAACGTAAATTCAATTTAGAAGGACATTCCGTCAGTAACGTCCTTGGTGGGCGGTATGTTTACGACTTAAGTTATTTGGAATAGTTCCCTCGTGCGCGATAGATGGCGTTGTAGTCTTTTTAGAAGTCGCTATCGTTTGGTTACCGTGGTTAGCATATAAGGCAATGTTTTTTTTTAATATAGGAGCTATCAGGTCAGAACAGTACACAGTGGTTTTATTTTCGATTCTCGCTAGTGTACCTCAAAGGTCAAATTTCTCCAAATACCATAGGGGTATTTAACACCTTCAATAGCCCTTTACGTACCGGGGTCACGGTAATTCGTAAGTCCCGCGACCCCGGCAGGCTTTGGCCCTCTAAAATAAAAAGCACTTAGAAAGGAATTCAGATAATTCCACCCTCAAGAGATTCCCTCTAAATATTAGGTATAGGTGTTCAAAGATTGTATGGAAACTAATTTTGAAGTTAGAAATCTGGGATGTACGATGTGAAGTTACATAAAAAATATAAGTATTAAAAAAAAAATGTCACGTAACTTAATGAGGCAGACCAAATTCTACGCGAGCGAAGCCGCGGGCAAAAGCTAGTAAACAATAAATCGGCCCTTATATTTATTGATTTATACACTTCTGAAAAAAAGGCTGGATTTGCTTAAGAAACTTATTACAATGATTTAATAAACTTTGTCTAGTTTTCTTAATATCTTTGAATTAGATATCTACTGTATTGATACGGCTACGGAAAATCTCATTCAGAAATGCGTTTTGTAATTTGAATGCTTGTCGCTTTTTTATATTTATTTCTTATGTATTGGGACAGTTACTATGTATTAGTATTTGAGACCAAATATTTATTGGTTTTGAAAATTTATTTAGTAAAAATACATCACTGTACAAAAGCATAAATTATTGCTTTGACTATTTTGTGCCAGTCTTTCTTTGGGTGACTCTGTTTACCTAATAAAGCTTTTATTGAAATCTTTATTCCAACTTATGCGAAACACATATTAATAAACTCAACATTCGAGAGTCGAATCCCGAACCCTTTGATTCGCATGCCGTGAGTACGGGCTGCCCGGCCGCTCGGGGCACAAACAAATAACCCGACAAAGTGACTACAGAAATCGCTATGATTGAAAGCGAGTTTCTATTACGTATCAGTATGAACGATAGCTATTGACTGTTTTTAGAAAATTTTGTTACTGGACTATTTAAAAACGTTTTGTTTTGTAGGTCTACTCATTTATGCATAAAATCGCCACCTAACTTTAAAGAATTTGTCAAACAGAAAGGCGTGGCGAATACAAATCGAGGCGTTTTTATTTGTAATGTATGGAATTGTTTGAATCCAGTCACACAGAAAAGCGAAAGCGATCCGATAGCGCAACCGAACCGATGCGAAGATGTGGCGAAGGCGTATTTGCTCTGACGTCGTTCATAAAAGTTAGCTAATACAACTTTTACGCCTCAGTTCGCTGCACCCAGTTTGACGTCTCGTATTGGTTCGGTATCGCTTCGGACTCGCCTGTCTGTTTGACAAAGGCTTAAGGGTTTAAAACTGTAACGATGCTTTGTAAATAAGTTGCCTTGTGTAATGGGAAAGTCCCCGACCCCGACAGGCTATGGCCCTCTACAGGCCCCGTCATTATGCTGACACTCCTTGAGGCGCGCGTGGAACACAATGCGCCGTCGACCCGGGCATGGTCCATGGTCGGACAGCGAGTCGCCTATTACTCGCCGCCCGCATGCCCGAGATACTTTAGCTTGCAGTAAATTTTATTCAGAGTTCATTCTTCGACTCATTGTATTTTTTATCGACGTTGTTTTTGCTTTCAGTCTTTTGCCCCGATTTCCATCTGTGTCCATCTAAAAGCCACTGCTTCCCATCAGCATACGGTACCCAGTACTCAGCTAAAATGCAGGTCACGCACGCGGCCGTTGGACACAAAGGCGTCAAATTTGCACGTCGGCGCCCGTTTACTCGACATCTCGCATTCATCGCATTGACGCTGTGTATACGAAAAATTGCCATTATGCGCCCCCGACGCCATGACACCCAGTGACGGAAAGTTTTTTTATTCGTTTGTTCTTTTTTTGAAATGTTTTTTTTTCTTTGTTGTTGTTTGTTTATGATGTTACGTATGGAGGTTGTTTAGTGGTGTCTATAGTCCTTGTATGGAAGTCATGTACTGATTGTATTTAAGTTTTTTGGGAAGCTGTGAGAAAGGAATGAAGCTACTGCTTCCATCAATGCTGTTGATATTACAATGAAAAAGTATTTTAGCGAAAATATATTTTGTATCAACCAAAGATCTATTGTCAGTTGATAGTAGCTGTTACGAAGGTTTTGCTTTTTTCCATATTATTCACGAAATAAACGAAAAATTGACATTATATTTTTGATTAGCTGTTGCCAGCGGCTTCGCTCGCGTGTAACTTGAGAGTTACACTACATGGAATAAACAGTACCCTATGTGTAACATGCCTTTCTTTGAGCCTGATTTTTTAACCGACGGAAACAAGGAGGAGGTTTCAGTTCGATAGGTATATATGTATTTTACGACGGGGAGGCGAGGTATAATGGGGACATACACTCTTTAGGCATACTTAACACAACACTAACGTAGCGCAAGCGCCATCAGGACGTCATTTCCAAGCAGCCATTAACAAATAGCGTCCTGTTAGCGCTTGCGCTACTTTAGTATTGTGTTAAGTTTGCCTTAAGTGTGTGATTTCCCATCATACATCGCGTCCCCATACACTGTTTCTCTATTTATTAAAAATAATGATTCGGCTAACAAATGTAAAGTGTAAATACCCTCGTGAAACATTATAATCACTATTTTCTCTTGAGACAATTGTATGAAAACTTCTACACCACTATATAATTTCTCAACAATCACAATTCGTTTGAAATCGCATCTATCACTTACCGATCACAGAGCTGCATAAATCAAACATGAATGGCCGTCGTTCAGGTCGATCTGAATGTCAGACTGTCGGTAAACGGTCTGGGCGGCTGTCGGCTGACAAATGACTGTCATTGTCTGCATTGTAGGGTTAGTTACTAGTGTGTGCTGCACTTATTTGGTTGAGGAGCCATTTTGGTGATTTACTAGAACTACAGATATTGTACTGTAAGTTTTTTCTTTAAGTCTCGGTAAGTATTTCGCCTCCTTCTGTTTAGCAGCCATGCTCGCGTAGGAGGAGGCGGGCCGGGTGAGGGAGAGAAGAGCGTCCTCCCTCCACCCGAGCCGCAGTGGTAGACGCCCACGGAGACGGACGTCGGCAGACGATCTCCGGCCACCGTAAGCGTGGGCATGCGGGCGGCAAGTAATGGGCGACTCGCTGTCCGACCATGGACCATGCCCGAGTCGACCGTGCGTTGTGTTCCACGCGCGCCTCAAAGAGTGTCAACAAAATGACGGGGCCCCTCTCTAGAGGGCCAAAGCCTGCCGGGATCGCGGGACTCACGAATTAACGTGACCCCAAAACGTAAAGGGCTATTGAAGGACACCGTGGATTTTAGTCAGTAAAAGTCTGACAGTCCCTCACGTCCCTTTGCTCTGGGTGGGAGGACTCATAAGATGATTTTATCACGTAAAAAATAAAAAGTCGGTAAGTATTGTAAATTGAATCAGTTCAGTGGCGCAGCCTAGGAGAACTGGCGTTCAGCAGCGGTTGGCAATAGGTTGAGTTGATTGATTGTTGTCGCTTTTTGTTGTGGTTTAACTTAATATCGACATTTTGATTATGTTCATTTAACTCTTACAAATTGGTAAGACTCTAAACGAAATTGTAAGACTAAATTTAAGTTTAAACTCTTTTTAAGTACCTGTCCACAGTGCCAGACTTTTACAAAAACATTAATAAAAAGCTGGCCTGTCCCTCTAAATCGTAGATTATATTATGTACCTGATACAATTTCCCTCCAGTATAATTTTCAATCTGTCCGTCTGTGGCCGCCGGCGAATTGCATTTTTCTTCTAGTTTTATTTTTTAATCTTCCCAGCTTAACCGCGTTTCAACATATTTATTCTATGACGGGGTCGTATGCCTGTAGATATACTCAGTTACTTTATTCTCTTGCGTCTATTATTAATCTCAAGTATAGACGCGAACACATCAACCTATCTGAAACTGCCAAGATTCGGGTAGGTTGACCTGCTGGCGTCTGTACATACGTATACCATTTGTGTTTAGTCTCTCTTCTTCCTAATGAATAAAATTGAATGATCGTAGTTAAAATACTGGTTCGCTCCCATTGTCACTTTTTTCTAAACATTTTTACTTTATAAGTTTTCAATATTATTACAGCGGGATTTTTCGGTAATATTTCTGAATAAAGATAAGATTATCCTTAATAGGTATTAATACAAATTCTCCTCTCACAGGTTTGCTGGAGGTAATTTCTTAAAGAAATAAGCAGTGTCTATGTGAGTACACACATTCCTACTTTTATATTTTTACCTGTGCGTAAGTTAATAAAAAGGTTAATAAAATAATGAAATTAAAGATAAAAGTGACTGAAAACTTAAGCGTAATGCTGATGATCTAATGATCTGAGTGGTTAAGACCAATTTAATTTATATTGTATGAAATATTATCACTTCACTAAAATAACCTGTAATACCTGAGCTGATGCACAAAAAAGGAAATATTTCAACTATTAACCATGGCATTCCTCATTAACCATTAACCAACTATTAACCATGGCATTCATCATTCAATTGCAGCTATTATTCATCTCAACAGATATAAAAATTTGACATCTACCAATCACATCTTAAAAACACCAATAACTCTTAAGCGTCATAATTGCGTATACAATAAAATGACGTTAGTACATCCACCACAAATCTACTTCGGCGTGATCTGGTAAAGCCACGGATTTATGGTGAACTTTGGATGTAATAGAGATCGCGCCACCTCCGCAATTAGCTGCTAAAGGGTGTTTGTTTGTGGGGTTATGGGGTGGCCATGGTGTATTCAGGAACGGGATAAGTCTAAGTTTGGTGATGCTCTTTGTATCAACGTATTTATTTTTGAAGATGAATGTAGAAGTGACGATGTTCAAAGATAGTACTGGACTTCTTCTATTTGATTTCAATCTGCGAGACCCACTCATTCAAAACTTGCTGCAGTAAATTCTTTCTCACCAAAAATCCTATCCACATCCACGTCATTATTAACTTTTGTAATTCACAGCTGGAAATGAAAAAAACCTCTTGTTTCCTTTTCACTCACATCTTTTCAGTCCAAAAACAAATGATCATTAGTCCTATAATTATTAGTTACTAGCTGAACCCTGTCACGCTTCGCTGTGGCACATTGTGATTGAATGGTTGAGAAATGAGGAACAAAACAAAGAATACATTTCATATAAGTTTAATTTTCCTCGCTTCCGGTAGATGGCGCGGTCACTGGCACACAGCTGATCGTTAAAGAAATTGTTTTTCGCGGTCGCGGATATGTGACTGATGCAAAAAATAGATAAAAACAATCCTTGATGCGGATTATATATCATGCTAAAATTTCAGCTCAATCGGTGCAGAACTTTTTGAGTTTTTGAAGCGTACACAAACCAACATAACATTTTTATATATATATATAGAAGATTGTATTTTTACCTATGTTACTAGTTTTGAAGATTTAAAATCATTCTACGTTTACTTATCGCAATCATAAATGCACAGTCTCTTTATAATAGCAGGCCATATTCACCCTACAACCAGTAGCATCCCGGGTCACCCCCCGCCATGCTCGTCCCTCTAATCGCCCCCGGCCGATACATAAACTGTGATTATTGTCTTTTTATTGTACATGAATAAAATATTAATTGCCGATAACTTAAATGTTCGCTTTATCTCGCATCGATGCCGTTTAAATCGTTTTTTCTGTGATTTAATTTTTTGGGGAAGTTTTTTTTATGGGATTTGCAAGTTAGGTTTTATTTTAAATATTTATGTGTTGATAAGGTTTATGGATTTTTGTAAATTATGTTACCGGAGGAGATGAGTTACTTTTGGATGAGGTCACTCCATCTTAGACCTCATCTTTGTCTCTTTGCTAGATTGAGACCAAGGCAAGCCGATTAAAAAAAAAATTAAAGCATATTATTTTTTAGCTTTTATTGTTAAAAAAAAAAACTTACGATAGACAAAGTACTTGTAAGGACGAATCAAGCCAGTCTAACCCGATGAGTTGGCGGCGTTTCATCAGAGAGTTCTTATGGCCACTTTCAGGCTCCATCATCAGATCAGCTCCATGTCATAAAGAAAGAATGAGAGAAAAAATATTTATTTGGCACAAAACCACGAAAAACACATAACAAAATAAAATAAACGCAAGAAACAAAAAAAAATGGAATCTTAAGCATAAAAAAATGATGTGTGTCCCATGGCTACACCAAATAGGCCATCATAACATTGCATTGTCACGCGATATACGTATACTTACATATACGTTCAAAATTTCATCTCAATCAGAAACCGGGAAGTGGATCAAAAACTTGCAAGATTTGATTACAGACAACGGGCCAGGGAAAGTATAAATAAAAGGTTGTAAAATGAATTTATTGGTAAACGCTCTATTATACGAGTATATAATATAACCAAGTCATATTACAAGATTCTATTTTAATTATTGCTAGTTTCAGCTTCCCTTCAATTTGAAACTTCTTCGATACAAATGTATAATTTGGGTCGAAGAAGTTTCAAATTTTGTATAGGACTGCTGAACAGCTGGTCTAAACCACTAGTCAATATTAAAGGTGTCATAGTATGTACCAGGCGTTTTGGCCATCTATATTTGTTAAAATAAATGGTAAATATCAAGCAATTCATCTATCAGACATTATCTTCTCGACTCCCACATATAAACTATCAATGTTTCTCAATATTTTCCTCTAAATCTACAAACTAAAAACCGTGAAATCCGCCGCCTCCCCCACGCTACCACGTGTCCCCTTATTGTTCACACTTGAGTGTTTATTCGCCGATAATTGAGTATGTACCGTATTTAATTCTGAGCCCCTCTGTTTAAAGAAATACTCGCACCGCTGACTTTTTGAGTGGCTCGTTCAACACATGGCGATTGGAAGTTTAATCTTTTTTGAAATTTGTTTTTGGGTAGTTAATAAATTACTTTTTTTTTATCTTGGCAAAAGCTCATAAAAGACTCGTACTGACTAAAATCCACGGTGTCCTTCACTAGCCCTTTACGAACCGGGGTCACGGTAATTCGTTAGTCCCGCGACCCCGGCGGGCTTTGGCCCTCTACAGGCCCCGTCACACTGTTACTGTTTTGTAAAAGTGTTTATCTTTTTTAAATTTAGTTTGGCAAATTGACTGAAGTTAGATGCTTTAGTTTAAGAGCATTAGAGTTGGATGCTGGGCTTTGTTTTTGTTTGATTAGTACTTATTTACAGAATAAAATACTTATTTAGGGTGGGTGGGATCCACGTCCTAGCAGTCCACCCCGGGTTACAGCACCTCATGTGGTAGGGCTCACTAGGCCTGCTTGGCTCGCAATCTTGATTCTCTCGCAGTCCGGTGCCAAACATCGGTGCATTGGATTTTTAGTTCCTTCTGGGTGAGCTCGCTCCATCTTAATTATCATCTTTGCTTCTAGGCTAAGAGCAAATCCATTGCCCTGGAATCTGGAGGCGACTGCCCTCCAACGCGTCTATGAGTGGCGCGTGGAGGCGCCATCTCAAGGCAGTATGGAGGGAACGACTGTCGTAACCGAGGTCCGGGCACGCCGCAATCGCGTTGGTAAGACCCCTCTTTGAGGAGTGGCTGGATAGGCGTCACGGCGTCCTGACCTACCGCATGACGCAGGTCCTCACCGGACATGGAAGTTACGGGAGGTACCTGTGTCTGATAAGGAGGGGAGAAACGCCTGGGTGTCACCACTGCGAGGATCGTCCGGAGGACACGGTGGAGCATTTATTTCAAAATACAGACCATGTCAGGCACCTTTGAACTGTCAATAAATAAAAGATCCAGCTACTGTCCAAGTCAGTGTGAGAATACTGCAGTTGCTTATTCCAAAGCGTAGATCTCCATGGAAAATAATAGGCAACAAACTTCAGGGGAATTATTTTTAATTGAAATGTTGTTACTAAAGAACGAAGTCTTTGAATATGGCTTTGTGATATTGGAAACGCGCTTTTTAAAATAAAATAAACTTGATTACAATAATATATTTCACGACTTTTCTTCCTTTTTATTTCTTTTGCTATTTCTTTTTAAGGGATGATAGAAAAACAATTCAGTATAATTCTGATGTATCGTTTATTATTCGTATCATATAAAAAATCAAATATTCGTTTCGAAAACAACTAAAAACTTCAGGAAACCTATAAACTTAAAGTTCAACAATAGCATAATATCAACAATAATTCTTTAATTCTCAATATACAAAAATTACCTATTTATTTTAACTATATCGGTGGGTAAATTAAATGTTAGTTATAGCAGAAGTAAAATACAAATTGTGGTTTAGTAGTATCTCTAATGCGAGGGCCATACTGACGAGAAAAGCCGTTTATTATCGCGACCTAGACTTAAAAGATCGTGTAAACGTGCCATCATCGCAATAATTAACGACATTTACCGTCGGTAGTCCCAGCATAACGTCAATTTGTAGAAAACTTTAGTGATGTGCACTTCCACAAATACGGTTTCGGCCTCTAAATGCACGAATTATCAGAATAAAATTATTCCGATGTATTAGAATTGTATGTCTTCCTCTTTTCTACAAAGTAACCCAGTTTGTCATACATTGCTCTCAAAATCATTTAAAATAAAACTTAATCTACATTAACACTATGTTGAGATAAAAATGCTCTGTTAAATATTGAAAATAACTATTATAAATGCAGGAAAAGTCCATTCTCGTTCAAATATGTCCAAATGACATGATAATAAGATTGCGTGTTGTATTTTTATCAATCAGTCAATCACGAGAGATATCTATAAAAATTACTTATTAGAAACGTGATTAATCTTGCAGTTTAACAAGGGAAGCGACAACAAATAAACGGTTATTTTAACACAAAGTTAGGTATAATATTTTTCTTAACAAATAAATTTACAACAAATTATCTAAAAAAAAAGTATTACGCCATAAAAATACATAGTTTAAATGAAAACAAAACATTTGAGTACATATTACATAATTATTATTTACAAGTGCTATTTACAAAATTTTAACTTTAGTTTAACTTACACTATCTGCTCTAATATCGATAATAGCAATATATAATCGAAAACATATCGAGAAAATAGTGTAAGATATTTTTAATAACTCGTGTCCAAAGTCTTCTTATGTTAGTTCATATAATTTCATATTTAGTTATGTTTTATTTGAATTACATAATTACAATATTGCACTACAATTTATTCGTGATTATATCGTACATTTAATGCATATTAGTGTTGAGCTACATTTATAGACAAATCCTTTGTGAATACCAAGAGAGTTTTAAAAATGCAGTGTGCATACAAAAACTCACAAAATAAATGAGGTAATGAACAAAAACGATTACGTTTTAAGTGGAAAAAATTAAACCTGGTAACTCTGTATGACACGTTATACAATACATACAATAGTCTTTTTACAAAATTGACATTAATTCGCCTAACTAACGTCTATAAATTACACAGTTGAAGAGTAAATCCTATGATATGTTATCTATTCAAATTGCAAGTTGCACCTCACGAGATACTAAAAGTAAACATTGCTCGTTAACATTAATAACAGTGATTGCACATACATTGAAAACTCATGTCACGATCAGCACCATTCCATCATTCAACATTTTATTTAATTAAGATTACGATTATATTTTTCACTGTCCGAATAAAAACAGAAACCACTTATCGCCGAAACCAATGAGCCGGCCGATACCAATGTCCCATCTCTATACACTGTCAAATACCAACAAAAGTCAATAACCTTCCATTCAGTCTTACACGCTGTCAGGTGAGCTGGTCTCGCGCTCCTGTGTGGAGGTGGAAGGTCGCTCCCAGTGCGAGGGCCATACCCTCGCCGGGAGCGCAACCGGCCTTCAGATGACATGCTGAGGAGGTTCCTCGTCACTCTTCATGAGGACGTAGGCCACGGGGCGCTTGACGTCGGCGGGGGGAGGGGAGGGCGTTCGGCGAGGTGGACAGCCGCAAGGAGAGAGGGCGCTGCTATAAAGAGCACTGCTGTATAGCGCGCCGCCGTATAGTGCCTGGGGAAAAGAAGTATGTTTAGAACATCTTTTAGTTATTCAACAAATCAAAGGAAAAAAAGAATAAGAAAAGTAAAAAATGCTCACTACTGAGTATAAATAAATAAATATAAATATAAATATTCCACTACTATCACACAACGCCATCTAGTGCCAAGCTAAGCATAGCTTGTGTTATGGGTACTAGACAACTGATAAACATACTTATATATTTATTATGTTGTCACACTGAATCGTAACTAACACACAGAAGAACCAACACAAGTATTTGGGTTAGAGGTTCCAAAGATATTTGATTAAGCCAGAACCGACTCGTTCTCTTTTTTCGTCCGCCATGAACAGTAGTGAATTTAGAAGATTCAATTGTGTCGATGCAGGAAATGAATGACCGAATGAATAATGGCCGGGCTGCCAGTTTAGAATATTATTTCGAAGTTGCCACAATGTTATAGATAAATTACACCCAGACACAGAACAAATGATCGTGCTCATCACACAAACATTTGTCCTGGGTGGGAATCGAACCCAAGACCTCCGGCATAGCAGTCAGGGTCACTAACCACTAGACCAACAGGCCTGAACAGATGACTACTTATTATGAACTACTAAACAAAACATTTTTTACATTTTCTCAGCTGTATTGTAAATAATTGTCCGCATTATTTTCAACTTTAGTCTAACCATCACAACGACAGTACCTTGCAAAGGCATCGTCGTTGTGTTGAGATACGTCTAAATATGCAAGTAACCTTGCAATTGAATCAGGGATAGTTAAAAAAGAAACTTAATTCGTAAATCAATACCTTGTGGAAGATTACCTGCAAATGCGCCAACTCGGCTGCTAGCTTCCCATCATCAGACGGTATCTTCGCAAACGGGTAAAACGGGTACGGTATGGGCGGGAACAGCGCTCTGCTTAACTCCGGTTTATCTTGCAACAAGTGATGGGGCATCGAGTGCAGCTGCGGATGTACCGGGTGTGGTACCGATGGCGTCACTAGTCGTGGTACCGGCGCCATCAAGCCGTTGATGCCGAAACCGAATTTCGGCTCTTTCTTGACAAGCGGTTTCGGCTTTCGTCGTGGCCTGTATTTGTAGTCGGGGTGTTCTTTCATGTGTAGTGCCCTAAGAAGAAAAAACGAAATTAGTTATGGAGTATATTTTTATCTCTATTTAGGAAATTAAATTCATTTGGATAGCCGAATCATAATTGTGCATTATTAAAGCACCCAATTCGATAAAACAATAATTGTCCTTAGACTATTTCCGGCGGATCCTGAGTCCGGACCAACCGACCCTGAGCCTTTCCGGCGACAAGTTACTATATGTCGGTTAAATTTTGTAACTTGACTTTACAGTCAAACTTAATATCAGTCAAAGTCAGGCATTTGTTTCAATTGGTACTTTAGTGTTGCGCGTAGGTGAAAACTCCGCATAATGCAACTTAAACATGTTTCTTTAACTTTGTTGGGGTAATTCCCGCGTAATATTTCTAAATAAACTTTATCTTTCGCCTCACGATTGTTGGCTCTCGCGTCAACCTATCTATCCCCATGGCTCTCGACCAAACACAAACACTTGGAGTATTATCAGCAAAAACAAACGCGGAAGATATCCGATACCTCTGAAATCGAATGCATAACTCAATCTGCTCCACAATACAATAAGTTTAGCGTCAAAATGCCACAATGAAACGCCGCTGGGCGATATAACATTATTATTTATGCAATAAAGCGTGCAATTGTCGCCAACGCCCGGCCGCCCTTAAAACAACAATGTCGATTCAACAATGCGCGGATTATTGCATTGTCCCAGTCACAATCGTCTATCTGTGTACACCACTGCACTATGAGCATTCGGAATGTAGGTAAAATTGAATTGTACTGTTATGGAATAGAGTTGAATTTGGATCGTGGGCGGGTGTGTTTACGACGTGTAGTGTTGGGAATGAGTCGACACAGCGTCCGATTATGCGAGCTTTGTGATAGAATCGCGATTGTCAGCGAGTCGATTGTAATTATTCGAGTGGACCACGCGGGTGGATGATAGTTCGTCATTGCGCTGAGGTTTGAATGTGAATGTTTGTTGAGTCTGATTGTGTAGAGGATTTAGACTTATTTTTTTATTTAATTTGCGATAAATGCTGCTGTGTGTACATTTACTTGACTTCAGTTACCTTTGATTGAAATGACAACAAGATTTTCATTCGTTGATATGCGTAGGCATGTAGATAAGTTATATATTTGATTTATTTGTGGCGTTTTAGAACTGGAACTTGCTATTGAGGTACAAGGAGAAGTTCGATGACTTACTCCCATTGCAAAGTGGATTATTAGTTGTTTTGTTAGAAATAGGCTTTGGTTATTGTACCTATTGGACTAGTAGTTGCTAAATGGTCTCTATAAGTATGGAGATATCTAAATAGTAATATTTTTTTTATCACACAGCTCTCATCCGCTTCGGCAGATCACTGTGAGTGATAGGATTGGACCATGACTGATCAGGTTCAGTGCAGGTCAGACAACCACCATGTCATTTTATTTTTTTGGGAACTAAATTATCAAATAAGTCCTCCTGCCTAGGATGTAGCGGAAAGGACTGTCAGAATCTTACTCTCTTACTGACAAAAATCTATCCCGTACCTTAAGATATCCTTTACGTTCTAGGGCCACGCTTTTCAGTCAGTCCCGAGAGGATGTCACTCATGTTTTTAAGTTTTCAGTGTTCCGGTTTCCTTACTATGTTTTCTTTTACCGTTGTGAAAACAATGGTGCACTCAAAGTAATACTGGTTTCACTGGTTTCGCAATGTTTCGCTATAGTCTTTGAATATATTAGCGAGATGCACTCCCAGTTATAAATTACAAAGTATACCATTGTACGCTTTTTTATTGTCGTGGTAAAATCATCAAATGTGTCTTCCCACCCAGGGCAGGGCGGGAGGAACTGTCAGACTTGACTGACTAAAATCCACGGTGTCCTTTAATAGCCCTCTACGTACCGGGGTTACGGTAATTTGTGAGTCCCGCGACCCCGGCAGGCTTTGGCCCTCTACAGGCCCCGTCACTATGCTGACACTCCTTGAGGCGCGCGTGGAACACAACACGCCGTCGACCCGGGTACCATTGTACGCTTTGTACAATTTAGAAAATTTAAGCACATTTTATTCATTTTATTTTAAGCTAGAATTGCCAAGCTAAATTGATTCCTGCGGAATAACGTCGGAATCCTTATCGTCGATTGAAATAAATTATTATTTCAATTTTACTTTTATTGTATGAAAGTTTACAGTAATCCTGTTTTAATTTCAGCCAAGCACTAACAAACGTTGTGATTTTTTTTCACAATTGGCTATTTTACAGTAGCTATAAATTACAAATATAATTAGTCTGTCATTAAAACTCGAGTGTGGGGGCTTGTGACGTCAGAATTCAATAGAAATCGTACTAAATTGTGACGTATTGCAAATTTTGAAAGCATCTTATCTCAAATTTGGTTTACGAAACAAAAGAAAAAATACGGGTCGAAGATTTTTTGATAATCTAAGTGAGGGACATTATTATTTTTCAGTCAAAAATAATATCAAATCTTCAATAAACCCTATTACATAAAGTTTCCGAACACAAGTAGCCATCTATTCACACCAAACACATTTATCAGCATTGACAGAAACTGTCCTATCTCCAAAACCAAAAAAAAAAACCTGAGGTCATCGAACTGTCACTATCACTTCTTTCATTACAGTTTGTTAACCAAATAAACAAGATATCGCTAAGGAAAATAACACAATATCTTTGGTCAAGAAAAAACCTATCGACATATTTTTATCGAACACGTTTTTGGCGTATTTTTTCTATGGAGCTAATCGGATTCGGTAAATAACGATACGATATATTTATACTATGATTCTCGATATCAAGGAACGCTTGTATATTGAATTTGGAACGTCAATAAGAAGTTATTGGAGTTTTTTTTTTAATAAAACCTTTTTGGTAAGATAGTGTTGTGAGGTTGTACGAATACGTCTTAATTTTTTTTTCTTGAATTTTGTGATAATTCAGGGAAGGGGGCGGGCTTGTGAACTACTATGTAATTTCATGTTTGCCTGTGATTGTATTGAGGGCTACCTGCTACGTCAATGTTTTTAGGGTGACACCTTTTTCTGTTGGATTATAGTATTTAGCAGCATTTCGTTATTTGATTAGACCTCAATGAGGGTGGAAAAAAGTTAGGCAGATTGTAATGATGATGATCAGTATAATCTGCCTAATTTTATCCCAACATGATGATGGTGGTCGCGGGACTAACGTATTACCGTGACCCCGGTACGTAAAGGGCTATTGAAGGACACTGTGGATTTAAGTCAGTACGACTCTGACAGTCCCTCCCGCTCTGCCCTGGGTAGCAGGACTCATGTGTTGATTTTACCAAGTAAAAAAAAAAGGTAGGTGACACTTAAACTTGGAGCATCGTGGTGTTATTCTTATCGGTCAACACAATGATGAAAAGGCACGCCTTAAAATCAACTGAATGGGTATTGTATCAAAACAAAATCTTTAAGACATTTTCATTACCAACATTTCGGTATAAATAAATTGCATTTGTAGCACTAATCACTACATAGTATAAAACAAAGTCGCTTCCCGCTGTCTGTCTGTCCCTATGTATACTTAGATTTTTAAAACTACGCAACGTATTGTGATGCGGTTTTTTTTTTATTGATAGAGTGATTCAAGAAGGTTTATATGTTTAAAACATGCATAATATAGTAGAGATTGCACCCGTATAGTAGAGTATAGTAGAGATTGCACCCGTGCAGAGCCGGGTGGGTCGCTAGTGTAAAAGTAAAACACGTGTCTATATAAAAACAGTTGCCCGGGCTGATCTTCAAAGTCAAGTAGACTTTGCTTAAGGTGGTTGGTGGATGGATGACCATTTATTACATAATTATCGAGTTTCTTTTTTGTCTCAGAAAGCATGATCTGCTGTTGGTACAGTCACGAGCAATAACATGTATACACTTAAAAAAAAATCATACGCAATTTACTCGTGAAATACTGGTTTTCACTTTGAAATAAGATCTATTTCGTAATAGTATGGCTTCCAAAATAAAAGTCTAATGAAAAGGCAAAAGTTTAATCAACGTGGTAGCAGAACATCGCTTTTAAATACTGCTTAGTGTATACATACTATTGCTCGTGACTGTACTTGGCTGTCATTTTTTCTTTTACTGAAAGTTCATATCATTCTTCTGTCCTTATATCCAACGTATTTGGTTGGATCTGACAGAGAATGATTTCTTCCATACCTTTTTTAATTTTATTTTTACAACGAAGCCCAACTAGGATGTTTTCATGTGTCGTGGGTGCTTTACCGACATTTAAATTAACATACACTTACAACCAGACCCAGAACGACTACTATATGCAAATCATTGATCCGCGCGGGAATCGAAATCGCGACACGCAGCGGAGCGGTCAATTCCTCAGCGAATGTGCTAACTGTGCCATCAAAAAGAGCCCTTTTAAATTGACATAAAGTCTATCTATAGTGTGTTTGTTTATACTCTATTCCTATAGCCATCCATACATGATCAAAACTTCTACTTTTCTGTGAAATGTTTTTCTCATATTTCCTCGCTGTACTGAAAATCGTTACTAATGTAATAAAACTGAAAATGAGTTTTTGTTCGGAAAACTTTCACGTCTGTCGCTCAACTGATTTTGATTAATTTTGGGTGCAGAGATAGATGAGATCCTGAAGACGGCTGTAGCCTACTTTTTTGTATAAAACTCAAAGCTAGCGTTATAATTTTGTATGAAACTTGCTTCAAGCAAATAAGATGACAAAATTAAAACTTTGTGAATTAGAATTCTACATTACAGTTGTCACTACAAATCAAATAAGTAAGATAATATCCCTCACAATCGAACATAGATCTAAATAACACTTAAACTTGGGCCATCATGGGCCATCATGGTGTCTTCCCATCCTTATCGGTCAACACAATGGTGTAAGGCGCGCCAATGTTTGCTGCCATACTTATTTTATCACGTTGTTTGATCGGCCATAATCGGAGGATTCTATAACGGTCACTAAATAACATTCGATAGTCTATTGAGCAATATTTTATTGGTTATGTTTCAGGGAAGGTAGATATGTAACTTCCTGTTCTTTTTAGACATAGATTTTAGAAGCATTATTGTCTCGAATAATTATTAGAGCTCTCCAGGTATCTGCGTGTGCGCATTTAAGAAGAAGAAGATTTGACAGAGCCTTTATACGTTCGATATACTTATACTTTATTGTAAGATAAGAAATCAGTTAACCGGCATTTGAATAAAATAAAATATAGCATAACCAAAACATTTGTACTGACCGAAATTGCCTCTAAAAATCTCTTGAATATCTGTGTATCGGTAGTTTTTACGTGAAAGAGTGACACATAAATTCTTACATCCATCTATCCAAATAAACTCTCGCATTTTGAATGGTAGTAAAATTTAACCCTTTCTAATGAGTTCCTCTTCATAACCACTGAGTAAGAAACCGCCAGTATTACCTACCTTTTTTTTTTATCGTGGTAAAATCATCAAATGAGTCCTTCCACCCAGGGCAGGGGGGGAGGGACTGTCAGCCTTGACTGACTAAAATCCACGGTGGCCTTCAATAGCCCTTTACGTACCGGGGTCACGGTAATTTATGAGTCCCGCAACCCCGGCAGACTTTGGCCCTCTATAAGCCCCGTCACTATGCTGACACTCCTTGAGGCGCGGTTGGAACACAACGCGCCGTCGACCCGGGCATGGTCCATGGTCGGACAGCGAGTCGCCCATTACTCGCCGTCCGCATGCCCACGCCTACGGTGGCCGGAGATCGTCTGCCGACGTCCGTTGCCGTGGCCGTTTACCACTGCGGCTGGGGTAGAGGGAGGACGCTGTCCTTTCCCTCACGCGACCCGCCTCCTCCTTCGCGAGTGTTACCTACCTAATAAAATTAGTTGTACTGAAGGTGATTTGAGCGCCAACAGATGTCAGAGACTGCCTTAAAACCCGGATTCTGTTGTATGTTGAAGTTAAAGAAATAGTACAAGTAAAATAGAAAAATCTGCAATGATATTATCTTCAATTTCGATGTTGAACTGTAAGTACAACTATCATAGGTTGTTTTTGTTTTAAAAAGTCTATCTGGAAATCACGTTTTGATCTAAAAAGCTCGCCAATTGATTGGTGAGTCTACTGTACTGTTCATCATAGCACAGTTTTGGTTTTGCTATTATTGGTTCACGCTAAAAGGGGCAGTTTTCAAAATGACGTGGCCCTCTCTAGCGTGCGAATTCGTTTTAAAAATTGAATGAACAGCAGATTCTTTGACCTATAGTACTTACATGCATACAAGACATAAATTATCGAGCAATGGGTGGGTTTGTAAACCAACACCTCAAAACTCCAATCCCTCATTTATAAGAACCAGCCACGCATCAGATAACCCACATTCTCATTCCCCACGTGGAAATCAAACAAACGTCTCCACAATACCCGTTATACATCATTTATCAATAACCGCACATATTGTTATCATTTATCACTAACAAATAACTTAAAATAACTGCTGCGTTTACAAAGAAACGATTCATACCATAAAGTTTCGTCACTTGCTATTGATTCTTATAATGAAATCATTTGATTTGATATCTTTAGTCAATGGTAGGTGAAGGATTGTTTGTTCTTTTGCAAACAATATTTATGTACAGTCAAACAGTACATCTGTGTGTTACAGGATTATTTCTTTTCTTGATAAATAGATGTTTATGCAGCGATATTGTTGTGTACATAATGACAATGTAGAGGTAGGTCGGTGTATGTATCGGGGACGCGGGATGGGCACTTGAAACGCAAAGGGTATGTAAAGGAACATAACGAGTCAGTAAGAGTTTAACAGTACCGCTCCACTGTGAGGATCCATGGGAAACGGGGAAGAAGAATGAGCATCACTACATAGTATAAAACAAAGTCGCTTCCCGCTGTCTGTCCGTCCCTATCAATCACCATAATTATATGTGTCCCTATCAATATCATAATCATCAAATAAGTCCTTCCACCTAGAGCAGAGCAGAGGACTCATTGGTTGATTTTACCAAGTCAAAAAACAGGTCTAGCACTTGGTAGACTTTCTTTCTTTCCTTTTTTCGTGAGAGAATGTGGTCACCCTCTGGTGTTAAAGTTAATGAAGACGCGTATTGCTTAGAAATAATTTACACAAAATCACACAACAATATACAGAACCTGTTTGTAACCAACACGACTTCTACCCTCCTTTCCATTTTTAGTTTGACATATTAGACTTAACCACAGATAAAAATGAACTTTGTAAGAATTGCTACCATCTGAAAGCTCATTCTGTTACGGCCCGCGCTATTTGATTTGACCTATGCTGTTACATTTCAGATACATTTCACAAAATCACTTCCACAGAAGTGAAAGGTAAGTTGCTTCTCATTAAAATCTGACTTTAACATTATACAGTCAAACTTTTATAATATTTGAAGATCACCCCTATCGTATAATAGTAAGAGCCGTAGCACAATAAACGTTTAAATAAGATATACGTAACAAATGAATCCTGACGTGAAGCGTGCGCCCGGCCTTACGCCCCGCTAATAAATTCAACCCTTACAAATTAATTCTAACTGTTCGAATTTATATAGAAATGTTAATACGACTCGCTGTAATAATGGGGATGATAGTTTTTTAATACTAAAATTTGAATTTAAATATTAAGCTGTGAGTGTTCTGATGCATAGTAACATTTTTTTAAAGAAAATTAAAAGCCCGTTTTCAAAAAAAAAGCGTTGTCCTTTATTTGATGTTTTTATAGTTTGTTTAAAAGGACATGCTGGTTTTACTAAACCAGTAAAACAAGGGAATTAAAGAAGATTTTATGTTATAAGTATTATGATTGTGACCGATTCTGCAAAAACAAAACTGTGACTCTCGATAGACCGATTTATTGCGACCGTTCTCAAAAATACTGGAGTCTTGTTGAGAGCATTTTCAAGATTCTAATAACTGAATGCGTGATTATTTGACCTCAACATTACTTTTTAAATCAAAACTAAATAACCCTTTGTTTCTTTATTCCCTTACAAAAGCAAAACACAAACTAAAATTCCCAGTAGACAATTAAACCCGTTTTAGCAACAACAGCTCTATATTCTCCGTTCCCGAGTTAGACTGGAGGCATAAGCTCATTTTTATGGCCCTGCCGGCCCCCGATAACGCGCCCCCAACAATGCAAGATATTATTACAATGAATAACAGATAATTGTCGCCTCTCACCAACCTCTATGGATAGATTAATTTGATTTGTTGCTTATTGGTGATGCGTTTTTGAAAGGGTTGATTTTTTGGATGCGAGGATACTTTTTTTCGTGGTAAAATCATCAAATGAGTCCTCCCACCCAGGGCAGAGCGGGAGGGACTGTCAGACTCGTACTGATTAAAATCCACAGTGTCCTTCAATAGCCCTTTACATTCCGGGGTCACGGTAATTCATACAGTCGAGCGTGAGTCGTGCGAGGATGCTAGGACAATTTTGGGAGATGTTTGTTACTATATTATACCTATTTCGTTCATTGTCAAACTTTTAGATTGATTTCCTGGTATAAAGTCATTGAAAGATCTCAAAAGACGTAATATTTATGTAGGATTTATCTGCCGCGGATAACTATTATTGACTGCTCAAGTAATCTTAGTTAAGTACCTAGTTAAGAGTTGGAAGCTGTTATTATCAGCAGCGGCAACGTATTGAAAAAAAAAAACCATTTTTATTCATAGTTTTTCTGAAAAAACGAAAACCTACACACCGAACCCAATTATCGACATCGTTTAATAAAACCCCATTCTTAAACGATGTAATTGTTATTTCATAGGTACTGTGCAATTCAAGAGGGCGCGGTTCGTATCAACTTGTTAAGATAACAATATAGAGTAAAACAGTAAACAATACATTCTGATTCACCATATAAATCTCAACTGAATACTTTCCCTTACGACTCAATTTTCAAAAAATCGGCCAAGTGCGAGTCGGACTCGAGAAACGAAGGGTTCTGAACCTATATATATCAAAACCAATTGCAGTTCGTTAGTCTCGCTAAAACTCGAGAACGGCTGGACCGATTTGGCTAATTTGGGTTTTTAATTATTTTTTAAAGTCCAGGGAAAGTTTAAAAAGTGACTAAACGAGATGTAAGAAATGATTCCGTGGCGGTACGAAGTATGCCTAGGTAAGGGTAGGTTAACTAGTCATCTATTATAATAACGGCAAAAAATAACGTTTTTCTATGGTAGCCTAATTATTTATTTTATTGTTGTTTTTAGTAAGTATTTGTTGTTACAGCGGCAACAAAAATACAGCATCTGCGAAAATTCCAACCGTCTAACTACCACGGCTCATGAGGTAAAGCCTGACCGTGAGCCGTGACAGATGGACGGACAGCGTAGTCTTAGTAATACGGTCCGGTCCGGTTTTACCTTTTGGCCAGGGATCCCTAAAAAGGAGTTTATCTGTTTTTCACTTTAATGCCGTAGAAAAAATTTATCGATTTTATTTCTTTTTAATTTTTAAACGTAGTAATGGTGTTAATTTAAAATTAATAGTAAGTTATTTACGGTTTTTGGTTTTCTTTACCTACATAATATACCAAAGAATTAAAAGTAATATAATTTAATAATATTGATTTCATCCCTGCGATCCCAAAATAAAACTAATCTATTTGAATAAATTTAATTAATTAATTTAAATCTTATTTAATTATTGTTAAATATAATTTAATTAATATTAAATATAATTTAAATATGATTAAATATAATTTAATTGTTGTTCTAACAGAAACTTAAAAAAAAAGAAAAATAAAATACAGATAGATAAATAGAATACATTTTATTGTACACCAAAATTGTTACAAGAAACGGATTTACAATATTTCTAATTCTATGGTTGCAACGGTGTAACACTATCCCTAATTTAATATAGGTAGTAAGAAATAAAGAAAAGTCTACATTTGTATCAAATTAGTACGAGATAAGGGCATCAAACATCCGGCGGCACCGTTCTGTTTACACATTTAATTGTGTCGCTAAATGGCTGTGTGTTTTATACGTCATATAATTAGGACCTCTCGCTGAGAGGAGACCTGTGTCCCAGCACTGGGAAGATTTCAAATTGATTATTTTTTTTTTTTTTTATTTTTATTAAATAGGAACAACAAACAGCTACACTATGTGATATTACAATATAATAACATTTTAACTTAAATAATAATGTAGCCCACAGCGCTGTTCACAGATTACTATGATAAAATACAGTAAAATGCTAGGGAATAGCTATTCATGTATGACAGTTATAATAACGAGTAAAACAGAAAAAGAAAAATACAATAATGAACAAGATAAAAATCACATATCTAAGAACGTAAAAGTGTCTCATACAAAAGGCTTCGAAACGATTTCATGGAGCAAGTAAATATGTCTAAATGTTCGAATTGTTCATTATAAGATGCTGCCATTCGCCGGACTGGTGAACGCTGGCCAGTATTAGATCGGCAGGTACCTATTGCAAATAGTGTACCCGCTCGCACTTGCCTTCTATGTACAGTCCGAGGGACGGCATAACAGAGAACATTATTTAGATCGATACAGTCGAAGTTACCATTAACAATATTATATAGGGTCATTGCTTCTAATTGTTTGCGTCTGGAGCTGAGCGTCAAGAGGTTGTATCTGCTAAGCAGCTGGTCATACGGCAAATACGTTCTGTGACATCTAAAATGCATTGCACGGAGAAATCTGCGTTGTACATTTTCTATTAAATCAATATACTTCTTATAATACGGGTTCCAGATGGGAACGGCGTATTCAAGCTGAGAGCGGACGAGTGATTTATACAGACAGAGGAACGACGAGGTCCGTTTAAAGTCATGAGTGGATCTCATTATAAATCCATACATTTTATATGCTTTATTTATTATTTTTTCAATATGTAGGTCCAAACAGAGTTTACAATCAAATAAAATGCCCAAGTCACGTACTGAATTTACTTTATTCAGTGGGGTACCACATAAAGAGTACGCAAACCTAATAATGTTTTTATTTTTGGTAAAATTTATAAAGTTACACTTGGGAATGCTTAGAAGAAGCTTACTAGAATAACAATAGTCCGTCAGTCTGTCCAAGTCTTCTTGCAGTAGAAAACAGTCCTGCATGCTTCGAATAGGTCTGTATATCTTTAGGTCATCTGCATATAACAAAAATTTCGAATTGTGGAAGCAGTTACCAATATCATTGATAAAGAGGATGAATAACAGAGGACCGAGAATAGAGCCTTGGGGGACACCTGAAGTAACCTGAATAGCGTTAGAATGATAACCATTAATAACAACCCGTTGACAGCGATTAGTGATGTAAGAAATGAACCATCGTAACAAGTTACCACGAATACCATTGAAGGCGATCCGGTTTAACAGTAATTCATGATCCACCTTGTCGAAAGCTTTCTGAAAGTCCGTGTACACTGCATCAATCTGTATACGATTATCCATCTTTTCAAATAAGTCACTAGAGAAAACCAATAAATTTGTTGCTGTTGACCGCTTCTTAACAAAACCATGCTGTTGCTGTATGATAGCGCTATGGAAAACAGGATACACTTCATTATGCACTAGTCTCTCAAAAAGTTTCGACAAGGTAGATAGGATAGAAATTGGTCGATATTGCTCAACACTACGTTTAGATCCGGCCTTGTGTACAGGTGTGATATTAGCATGTTTCCATAGAGTCGGCATGACACCTTCAGTGATACATTTATTGTATATTATTGCCAAGGGTCTGCATATAACAGTAGCAGTATTTTTGAGAAAATATGCAGACAAACCATCTGGACCTGGGCCCTTAGCTGGATCCAGTAGTTTTAATTCAGTCATTATTGTTTCCTCTTTGAAATTAAGGTCAGAAATAACTATGTCATTAGACACTGTGTCTGAAGGTGGCTCCCATTGAGAAAGGGCAGGTGAAGCTGGCTCGTAAACAGAAGAAAAAAAATCGGAAAACATATTGCAAATCGATTGAGGATCGTTGGATGTAACGTCATTATATTGAATTTTAGCTGGTATACCGGGTTTGTCTTTGCGATTAGAAACATAGACCCAAAATTCTTTAATGTTGTTATGAATATTATCCTCAATCGACTTTATGTATTTAGAAAAACATTTACCACAATTATCCTTGAATAACGCTCTGTGTTGTGAAAACGTTTCGTAGTCTGCGATGTTGCCGTATTTCTTCCATTTGACCCATGACTTTTGTTTTTTTCTAAAAGTGCTTATCAATGATTTGGAAAACCACACTGGAAAGCCAGCCGTTCTGGATTTGGATAGTGGTGTGTGCTGTTTAATTATGTCATCAATGTTATTATAAAATGTGCTGAGTGCCTCTTCGGACCCTAAAGGGGTAAGAAGTTTCATCCAGTCAGTACTCTGAATTTTGCGGTTGATGTGGTCAAAGTCGGATTTGTAAAAGTTGTATTTTTGAAGTGGGCGCTTTTTCATGGGAACAATATCTACATTTAGGGTCATATCACAGACAAAAGGTGGGTGATAAGTGTCAATTGGAAGAAGAGGCAACAACGCGCTTGATACCTTGCATGGGTGGTTTGCTATCAAAAGGTCAAGAATTTTACCAGAAGTATTTGCTACAACATTGTATTGCAAGGCATCAAGTAGCGACATAAGATTATTTAACTGGCTACAAGTCGTGGACGAGCCAATACCCAATCCACCGCCACCAATTAGGGATACATTTAGAGCCGGTATATTCCAGGTTATTTCCGGAAGATTGTAATCGCCTACTATGTAAAAACAGTCAACGCTAGGGTCACCCAATACCTGCTGTAAGTTTTCAAAATGTTGTTCATAAACAAGGGTAGCCGTTTTTGGAGGTATATAAGCGGCGCTAATGATATGCCTCTTAGATGGTCGCACACTAGGCACTTCTATAAGGATGTGTTCGACAAGGTTGCGAAATAGGGAATTAGCTGGAGTTAAAGTAATATCACATTCAGAGGACTTAAGTGTCCGCAGCAATGCAACCAACACTCCGCCGCCATCCATTTTATTGGTGCTAATACGATCACGATCACACCTGTACACATTATAGCGTTGATCGATAAACTCATTATTGTTTATCTCGGGAAATAACCAAGTCTCTGTAAGTACGATGATGTCGTAGTTACCATTCAGAATATTCATGTAAAGCGTGTGCAATTTTGTACGGATTCCTCTGCAGTTTTGGTAATATAAAGATAAATGTTTGTTACTCATCACGAGAGATCACTATTACCAAATAATAATTACTTACGATGTAAATACTATTAAGCCACAAATATTCACACGTGCAATGCTCAATATAAAGTATAATCACACAGAGCCACTGAATCCCACAGATACAACAATACATATATTTGAGATAAACCTCTTTATGATGGTTACCTATGACAATATTATTGCGCAGATTTAGAGTCATCAACAATTGCAGCAGAAATAGAATATAATACAAAAAAAGTTTACTATATTGACGCGCTAGCAAGTATAAAATATTAATAATGTAATAAATAATAAAAGCATTAATATTATATTTATCCAAGTATAAAAAGCAGGCTAAAGTAAGACTGAACAATCCATGCAAACATATGCATTTTAATCCATAACGATTATACTCAAAAGAGAGAACGTTTGTTACATAAATATTACAGACCAAAAAAATCAAGAAAGATATATAACTATATAGGAGAAAAAACATATTGCATTTAAGGTGCGGGGGAGGAGGGGCCACGATTATTATTGATCGAATGACTGTTTTTAATTTTGCGAATGTCTTCGTCTTTGTGTACGGCAAACGCAATATCGCCGTCCCGCTCGCGCACGAGAATTGTGGCGTTTCGGATCCAGACATATTTAAAGTGAAGCTGAGTGGCCACTTCCTTAACTTTGCGAAATAAATGTTTCTTCTTGAGAGTCAGGTGTTCGTTCATGTAAATTGTCGTCGGTGAACCTACAAAACCCAGTTGGTCGGATTTAATAGTTTTGACTTTGCGGAAAGCAGCCAGTACATTGTCCCGTAGGATACGCGACGACAGCTTTACAATTATGTTTTTTGGCCTATTTGTTGTCTGGTGAGCATGAGGAACTCTGTGAACAGATATGATATCCTTTTGTGTGACGGGGAAATTCGTAACACCACCGATAGACTCCATTAGGTGAATCAGGTTTTCATTTCGAGTCTCGGGTACGTTAACGATCTCAACGTTGCATTGTCTGGCTTGCTGTTCGAGATAATCAAGCTTGGATTCGAGGAGACTAATAGATTGACTAGATTGTTCAGCACTCTGTCGACTCATGTCAGCCATACGTTCCTTTAGTTGAACCTGTTCCTCTGAATGAAACTGAAATGAGTTTTTTAGTTCAGTTACATCCTGTGATATATTAAATACATTTTGTTTCAAAGAATTATGTGCAGTACGAATGCTGCTCATTTCATCCCTTATTTCATCTAGGGCGCATCTCAGTTCGTTATTCAATTTATTTAAACTTGTATCTATTTCATCTCGCCAGTTGTTTAGTGTAGTCTTAATGTCATCCTTAAAAGTGGAAAGCGTATTGTTAATTTCACTCCTCCAGCCCTGCAGAGTGTTGTGTAACTCATTCGAAAATGCTTGGAAGGTGTTAGATGTATCCTGAGCGACATACTCATCACCAACTGACGGATCGCACGATGAGGTGGGACAAGGTTCTATAATATCGCATGACATATTCAAGCTATCTTCAGGAGCAGGGATTTGTGCTGACCGGACAGGGGTAAGTAAGTTAGATCGAGTACGCCGAGTGACATTATTGCACGAGGGGCATTTCCAAACCGCCTTAAACCCTTCTGTTAGACCTTCGTATTGACGAGGCTGTATATTTAGACATTCAAAATGATAGCTTCCTTCGCAAGCATTACATTTCAGGAGCCCAGCCCCAATCACAAACGGTGCATTACAGCCAGCACAGTTCATGTTTGTGTAGGATGCGTTGCAAGTTTGTTTACGGGTAGCGCCACCTTCCGACGTAATAGGAAGTGAAAACACAGATTTCTGTCACTCAATCGCTGAGTCGCTTGCGCATAGATTAGCAATACGACGTTAATGACAAGTAAGCTAATGAGTTATCTAAGTAGTTTTAACGTTTACTCATAGATGGCGTTACTTTGTATGGATATAGTAGGTATGACAAAGCAAAATTGAAGTTTTGTCAATCACTGAATTGATGTCTCACAACTGATAGTAAATTATAAACCAATGTTTTACACGTAACACTCGCTGATCCCGAGGTGGTGAAGCGTTGAGGTTTATATTTCACGGCACTTTACTGGTTCTTTCATTCACAAAGTCCACTGTTTATATTGCCGATGGCAAACACAGATGACACGGAATTAACTCAGTTCACATATACTTCACTTGCTTCAAGACGTTCTTAAGCTGATTATGACTAATAAGCACAATGTTTATGACTTTTTCTGTTTTTATGAATTAAAATAACAAGAGCAAAAAAAACTTAGGTCAACACACGTACAGCGCCACCTAGCGGTATATGATTATGTTAAATAATGTATATTTTATTTAAAAAATTAAATTGTTAGTCCTAATTTCTGTGTATACAGGTGTATCTTTTACAGTATCAATCTGTTAGTATATTTATTTAAATGTTTGTTAACGCACTCACGCTACATGACAATATATGTATGAAATTAAAAAAAACTGTCCGTGTTTTCGATACGACAAAAAAAAACTCGTGTCTTCGCAGCTTGAAATCTAAGCAACACTTTACCACAGGTCTTCTTATTTAAATTCGAGCCGCCAATTTGGTTGCCAGATTCCTGCGAGGATCAGGTCCTTTCTAATGAGAGTTCTCGGGCTCTAAAAACGTCAGCTTACAGAATCATAACATGAATTGCGATGAAATTCGTAAAACGGAATATTCTATTCTATTGTTGAGAAGAGACAGTTGCAGTAATTGCTTAAACAAAATAATAGATAAGTAGTAGGTTTATAATAATTTTATCGCAGTTCATATCACGAATGAAGTAGTCTTTGCAGACCCTCTGTTCTCAAAATCACTCACAATGATGTACTCGTTGACTAGTAAGGTAATGTCTGCTTTAGTATAAAGATATGAATTAAATAGGTCAGAGGTTAATATGGAAATTCATAAATTGGCAAAATAAATTGATAATCGCTCATTAATGACTGCTTATCGAAGGACCTAGTCCAACTATGATAACTAACGCATTTGATAACTAGGTCGTCTTTGTACAATAGTGTATTTTACTCAAAAAAGATAATTAGTCCGAAAGATAAGAAAAAATATTTGACCCGTATTTTTTCTTTTCTTACATAAACCAAGACCGAAGAAGATACATCGGTCGGTATAATTTTACAAGCGTTATGACGTCACAAGCGGAATTTCGAAGCATTTTACCTTTGTCAATATTCATTGATTAAAAAAAATACGTTTCCATTATTTTTAAATACTCTAATTGAAGGACTAAACAGTTTTTAATTTATGTATGCAGTGAACTACCTTATT
This sequence comes from Agrotis puta, assembly GCA_943136025.2. Taxonomy (NCBI): domain Eukaryota; kingdom Metazoa; phylum Arthropoda; class Insecta; order Lepidoptera; family Noctuidae; genus Agrotis; species Agrotis puta. The sequence continues at coordinate 1,687,119 of OW964170.2, forward strand.
CTCACTTTAAATGAGTTATCTATCCAAGGAGGATCCACCCCAGCTCCTCCGAAACTACTAACCTAATAATCTTCACGAAAAAAAAAACAATTAAAAAAAAGGTAGTGAATTAAATAAAATTTCTTAATTCTAAAACAATTAAAGGCGCAGTGTCAGCCGTCAGGAGAAATGGTATAACTAAACAAATACAGCTTTTTGTTCCACAGATAACGCAATACAGGTGTGTGGCTTTTGTCTCATGTTTGCTCAAAGATATGAAATTAAAAAAAGATAATAAACGAGACTCGAAATTAAATACTTTTGACTTGTACTGTTTGTTTAACAAATGAAAGGTTAGCTGTGTGTGGTGCGTTCCTTTAGTTTAATTATCTTGATATTTTTTTGTGAATGTTAAAACAGTCATTTTGGTTGGTGACTAATATTTGATTTGTACTTAATAGTGATGAGATAAGGGACAGTGTGAGATTTAAGAATTTTTGTGATTAAATAAATAACAATCTTAAACTAATACGGCCTTATTACAAAAAATAAATAAACCTAGGTTTAAACCTGGTCTATCAAGTCCAGGCTTATCTGCAAAGCCACGGTTTAAATTTGTCCGTATTACAAAACTAAGATAAAACGTCGACTTAAGTACCGCCATTTGAACGATTGTCTAAACAATTAAATACACAATGAGTAATAACAATTAAATCTACCTTATTTCAATCCATTTTGGGTGTAAATAGCACAAAAACAACAACACAATGAAAAAGATGCTATGAGAAACTTTGACACACCTTTGACAGCTACCACTGTTAGACCATGGTTTATCACAAAACCACGATTTGTAATAACGTATGTGTAAACCGTAGTTTTACAAGATTTAAACCTGGGTTTTTAGTTAAACCCCTTTTTGTAATAAGGCGGATAAAGTTTAAGGTCGTTTAAAAAGTTTGCCTAATGATGCATAAGTAACAGAACCCACTTTATAGTACTGCATTAATACCTTTCATCACCTGAGATTTTATATCAAACGCCAGATGAAAGTTTCTGATATTTTAGATTTTTATTTCATACTCATCACGCGGTTTGTCAATATTTATAACATACTTTGTTGTTTAAAAACGGTAAGAAATACAATTGCGATAGAAGAAGATAAACAAAATACATTTAAGCTTTTAAATAAAATAAAATGGAAAAAAATAATAGGTTCAAAATTTTCTTAGAAACTGAATGTTACTCTAATTTCCATTTGTTATGCCCGATCAAACTTTAACTTTTTTTTGAGAAACAATTGTTGTGTCGTTGAACTATAATGACTTACCTCAATCTCTTGGCTTCATCAATGAAGGGCCGTTTCTCCATCTCAGTCAGCAGCTTCCACTCTGCCCCCAGCCTCTTGGAGATCTCCGAGTTGTGCATCTTTGGGTTGTCTTGCGCCATCTTACGTCTTTGACCCCGTGACCACACCATGAAGGCATTCATAGGCCTCTTTATGTGGTCATTGGGTTGTTTACCCAGAGACATTGTTAGATCAATTTTGACGGTTTTTATTAACAACTTTGCAAAAAATCAATTATCGCCACACCGAAACTCCACGCGCATTATTTTTCAAACTTGACTTGTTATAGTTTAGTATTAGAATTTTTGTTTTTAATTTTATGCGTTTTTAAAATATCGCAAACCGATTAATTCCCGCGCGCGTTGTGAAAAGCTCGTCGAAAGCTCAATGCGGCGCTTTTCTTGCTAGTGTCATGTTAACGGCGAACTCTGCCTTGTCCCCCCTCGGGTTTCCCCCCTCTAAAGTGACTGGCCAATGATGAGAGGCCGTGGGCGGACGCTGGGCGCTGATTGGCTGAGGAATCGTTTGTCTCGCGCGCTTCAACAGGTAGCCGCCGCGTTCGTGTTTGCATGTTTATTAGCAAGATTAAATTTCTTTTTAAACCACAATCTTGGGGCAAAAAGAACGCGCCTGTTCGCAATCGAATGCTGATTCGATTGGGAGAGCGCGACCGGTGCGCGGTGATTTGCACAAATTAATTGTTGACATTAGACCGAGTTCACACTGTGTTGAAGGAAAAATGTTAATTCTTGGGTTGTTGATGTTGATTTGTTGGATATTGGATTTGAATTGGATGTAATTAAATGTCTAAGTTTAAGTATTGATGTTATATTACATTTGTGGCACAGTAAACAATAAAAACTACTAACGAATAAACAGATAAACATCTGTTTATTCGTTAGTAGTTTTTATTGTTTACTGTGCCACAAATGTAATGGTTGTGATTTATATGACATTTATGAAAAACTCATCAATCGATTCGTATAATGTTTTGTCTCAACACTTTCTTGGTAGAGTAAGTAGTAGGTATATCATGATCCACAGTATTTTTTTAATATCTTGTATTTAAAGAGCTCAATAAATAAGATAAGTTTTTCCTGTCTTTTGATTTTGGATAAAAAAGGATTGAGTAAAAAAATCTTTCTCGACTGAGTTGTGTTACGTACTACATATTATGGACTACGAGTATTACAAAATAATACATAACATTAAATCTTGTCTTTCAATATTTTAAATGAGAAAGATAAGTGTTTTTGAAAATTTAATTTAATTTTTTTTCATTCATCTTATTACTTACTAGCTTCCGCCCGCGACTCCGTCCGCGCTGATGTCGGTCTTCGCGTGGATGGTTTATGTCTCCATTTTGAGTAACTTTGACAATGACATCTTATAAATATCTATTGGACCCAAATACTAAACCTATAATAATTAAGGAGATCCCTCTATTGAGTTACTGCTGTTGAGCTCGCTCTGTAGTAACTGAAAAATAATATTTTTTTCAGTTACTACAGAACGTATTTTTCCAGGATAAAAAGTATCCCATTTTATGCCCAGGATAATAAGGTATAATTATACCAAGTTTCATCGAAATCGACCCGTTAGTTTTCATGTGATGCCTGCACATACAGACAGACAGACAGACAAAAATGTTTTTTAATCACATATTTGGGTTTGGTATCGATCCAGCAACACCCATCGCTATTTATTTTTTCAATATTTACAATGTACAGAATTGACCCTTCTACAGATTTATTATATGTAATAGATTTCCTACAATTTTAAATATTTTTACAAAAACAGTAAAAAAACATTTAAAAATATAAAAAATAACAGTCCACTAGCACCGGGAACAGGGTCCGGGCTATCGGTGGTAAAATGGCTTAAAATTAAATTATTATTACATTAATAATTATATAGATTTCTTTTTATCCAATCAATAAATAGCACCTAAAACTGCTACATTCTGCCTTAATAATTATACAATACAAAATTGTCTCTTACTTGATACCTACTAATTGCTAAAGTAAGAAACTTACGTTCTGTAACCTTAGTTTCATTTTTGGTACAGAGTCATCTAATCGAGTAAGTACTTAATTATTATATTTTCATATGTATTTCTGCCATCAAAATCTTTTGGAATTAAACATTCACTAAAAAGTACTTTCAAAGTTAATAGCTATTTTCTGACATCATCATCATCTGCCTGCTTTCTCCCAACTATATTGGGGACGGCTTCCAGTCGAACCGGATGCAGCTGGATATCAGTATTTTATATGGAGCGACTGCCTATCGGACCTCCACAACCCAGTAACTGAGCAATACCCCATAGTAAGACTGTTCGTCAGACTTATGAGCTTCTGACTAACAGTAACGACTGTCAAAGATCTACAAATGACAGCCGGGACCAACGGTTCTACGTGCTTTCCTAGACACGGAGTAAACTCGCTCTGACAGATGGTCACCCATCCACAGACCAACATCGGCAAGCTTAACCCGGAAGATCGGCCTGTGCAGCTGTAATTATTTAGCCACGAGCTCATCTATACAGTAAATTAATTATTTTATTTGGAAAACTTATTTTTCCTTACGTTTTTGCCCAATTACAGTCAGTCAGACAGTCTGTCAGTCATAAAAAGAAATAGAAATTGAACTGATTACACAGTTGAAAATAATCATCATTTTTTTTGGCAAAGTAATCTTTTTTTTTGTTGTAAATTTAAAATTGTTAACATATTGCTACTTGAAATATGCAAAAACAAACTTGGCCAGCAAATGCAGTTGTTTGAATATTACTTCGCATTGAAAACTTGGCAAACACATGACAATATAGACACGTTCCATATACGTTCCATACACACCATACGCAGACGGTATCCAATTTGCATGAGACAAGCCGCGGGCACAAACAATTCCTGCCTGAATGCGGACTAATGGTCACCTCTGTTCATAATTGTGGGCATACGGACGTGTCCCTCAAACTATCTGGCTGCGTGGTGACTCTATTGCGGGTTTGTTCATAGCTGAATATGGAAATATTTTGGTGAAAAGGTGTTGTGTTTATCGTGGTTCCTTTGCGCCAATAAATGTCTTTTCTTTTATTCTTTCTTTCATATATGGACACAATAATTTGTATCCATGTTAGTAAAGTCTTACTTTTCGGGAAGTATCGGTTTATCAATTTTAGGCCACAGTGCTTATAAAAACAATGTTCTCAATCATCAAATGAGTCCTACCGCCCTGGGTGGAGCGGAAGGGACAGTCACCACTGACTCTTAACTGACTAAAAACCTAAGCTACAGGCTTGTCTCCGCCCACTGTAGGCGCGGGCATGCGGGTGGCAAGTAATGGGCGACTCGCTGTCCGATCATGGACCATGCCCGGGTCGACGGCGCATTGTGTTCCACATGCGCCTCAAAGAGTGTCAGCATTATGACGGGGCCCCCATCTAGAGGGCCAAAGCCTGCCGGGGTCGCGGGACTTATAGAATTACTGTGACCTTGAAACTTAAAGGGCTATTGACGAACACCGTGGATTTTAGTCAGTACGAGTCTGACAGTCCCTCCCGTCCTGCCCTGGGTGGGAGGACTCATTTGATGATTATATCACGATAAAAAAAAGCTACTCGTACAGCGTTTAGACTGACCTGCGACCCCGGTTTAGGGGTCTGTTCTTTGCCAAGTGGTTTTTTAATGAGAACATCTGAACCATCTGAACCGTTGTGCCCATTAAAAATACCAATATTGGGAAAGAGCTAGTATCTATCTAGTTCCTACTACTATGTATGTATGCCCTTAAAAAGTAGATAAGCTGGATCCGGTTCGACTGGAAGCCGAACACAACAAATTTGGAAAAGGCTAGGCACAGATACATAGATAACAGACGCAGAACCTCATCGATACAAATAGAGCCAACTTATCTGCATTTTAAACCATAAATTAAGTATGTTACCAACCCATTATGTACCACATTTTTCTCTTCACCGTCAGTATAAAAATCGCATGAATCTGATATAATTTGACACAGAATGTCATTATGTCGGCGCGGCGTTTGATTGGCGAGCGCACGTGAAATTGAAACAGAGCGGCCGGCATGATTCGGTTACTGGCAGGTCACTGTACAGGTGGATACAGCTGGTGAAATATGTGGGAAATTGCTGTAGAGGAAAAATATTGAACATTGGTTTTCTTTTAAGCGATATTTCGAGTTCCTAGCGATAAGTTGCCATCCTGACCTTAGGTCAAAGGTTGAGATTTATAGATCGATTTTGGGCTTTACTCAAGCTTTGAATTAGACATAAAACAAAGTCGGTATTTATAGTGCCTTTTTCGGATTATCTGAGTGTGTGCGTGGCAAAGACAAGACAAGTCACCAGTCGGGAGTGCGCGCGAGTGTCCTTGTATCTCCCACTCCAAGATTCATTGTAGAATTACGAATAGTGGGGCCTTATTCGGTTAGAGTACGATACAATACTCTCCTCTCGCCTCCGACTCAGAGGCTCCAAAAGGTCATCCCACATCATAAGAAGAGTTACAAAACAAAGCAAGGGTCAGTTTAAAAGGTCCACTTTTCTCAGATTATGTTCGCGAAATGCTTTACCCACTTGAATGCAAATGAAATGTCATCCGCACAATTCTTTGCAACATAATGTCACTAACGAAGGTTTGGGAAGTAAACTTGGGAAGAAAAGTTCCTAGTAGCGTTTTTTTTTAGCGTGGTAAGATCATCTAATGAGTCCTCCTACCCACTGTCAGACTTGTACTGACTAAAATCCACGGTGTCCTTCAACAGCCCTTTACGTACCGGGGTTACGGTAATTTGCGAGTCCCGCGACCCCACCAGGGTTCCCAGTAGCGTTAACGAAATTTTGACACTAATGACAGTTTAGAAAGAAAACTTCCCATTGGCGTTGTTAATGGCTATCAGTGAAATTTGAACCAATTTCGCAATCAAGTTAAAAAGTTTTGATTAGGATTATTGCCTTTGTCAAACGACTGGCGAAAGCGAAGCGTTTCCGAAGCGATACCGAACCGAAGCGAGACGTCAGTCCGATAGTTCTGTCACGCTATCGGATCGCTTTCGCTGTTCTGTGTGACTGGATTCAAACAATTTCATACATTACAAATAACAACGTCACGCTTCGCATTCGCCATGCCAGTCTGTTTGACAAAGGCTAAAAGTGATTTTAATGGAGGTTCGAGAGAACCATTGCAACATAGCAATCAGACTGTTAAGTTCCAATTGTAGCTTAAACATAGGATTTTTATGAGATGGAGACTCAGATGTTCACAGAACCATGCACCACCAAATTCTTACGAACATGAGATTTTTCAACTTCGTCAGTACTATGAAAATTATCCGTCTTGCCATTGCCGCTGTATTAATTTGATAGGTATTCTCATTGATTAAAAAAATCCTTCCATTTATAAATAACTTGTCTAATATAATTCGTAATTTCTTGAAACATGACCTTTTTTTTTTTTATATAGCTGATGCCGATGCTAGTAATGTTGCATAATAATCATAAATGTTTAAATAGGAAAAGTTTAAAACCACTTTACCATAAACAGAAGAATCGAAATCAGAACTGAGAATGAGAAGAAGAGAGAGTTAGCAGGCGTTCTGCAATTTCTGCTACACTCTCACACTAATACTTTTTTCATGTGGGTAGATGGGAAAATCATCAGTTTATGTATGTATCAGAAAAATATCCTTTTCCAAGTATTTTGCCCACACGTGTACAGTAAACAATCCGGGTTCCCGGCCACAATATCGCGTTATGTACCGTTTTGCCGCCTCACTGCGCCGGCCCCGGGCTACAGACGTCCATCTACCTACCTCCAACCTCTGTTCTCTACAATACTGTTGTTTTATCCGGGGTTTTAAAAGAATGATTTTGTTTATGACGGTGTTTTAGAGATTATAACATCATTTTGAACAGTGAGCTATTTTTTGTGCAAGCTGGGTCGCGGGACTCACGAATTACCGTGACCCCGGTACGTAAAGGGCTATTGAAGGACACCGTGGATTTTAGTCAGTCAAGTCTGACAATATCTCCCACCCAGAGGACTCATTTGATGATAATACCACGATAAAAAAAACTGGTCAACTTCTTCACATCGTAGTAGTTTAAAGATAAGAGAAAAATAGTAATTTTGTACAAGTGTTTATAGTTATAATATATCTCTGTTCTTTCAAGGACTGTCACTTGTATAGGTGAATGAAATTATTTAATCGAAACACAAAGCAAATGCTTTTAATTATTTCTTTTCATATTATTGAATTTTATTCGGTTGTTGGCAATGGGATTTCTCCCCTTTTTTACTTTTCTTAAATCAATTTACACTAATATTTAAGGGAAGATTGAATTGTTTTTTTGTATTGAATAGAATAAAACATGTTTTACCATTAGAAATGATGAACATATGCTACTTTTACTGAGGGTAAATGCTTCATTCCTACGGGAAAACGGGTAAAAGGACAACGGGTAGTATAAATTATCCTTTTGTACTTATCTTTTTCACATAACTTCTAAACGGCTGAACCGATTGGGTTGAATTTTATATGGGTATATCGATGGTTTCTATGCAAACGAAGTTGCGGGCGGATGCTAGTTATTAATATTTATAAAGATAAAACACATCGAAACTCGAGACTGGAGCTCGTAACGTCAGAATAAACTAAAAATTGTTGTAGCTTAATGTGATGTATTTCAAATTCAAAAATGTTCGTCAGTTTTCAGTAGAGTGGGGCTGGCTAGCCTATTATACCCGAATCCGCCTCCTGTACGTCATTTTATCTACTATCATGCTATTAATCCTCTATAAAAGAACCTATAACAATTAGCTTATTGCCAACATTAAAACACTCAATGCTATAATGATCATTATATCATCCAAACGCGTGTTATAATGAATTTCAAAAAAAGAACATTCTCATGCAATGACATTTTTACCACCAGATCGCTAACATTTTGAAAAAGGAACAATAAATTGTAGACTAATTCGTAATTTCGGATTCTCGTATTATCGTGTTATTTTCCGCCATCTTGAATTCACATAGTTCTGTACGTATGGTATGAAAATCATTTATAGAGAATTCACATCATGATTGTAGATAAAGTCTTGTATGCAACTGTTATAATTAGGTATTAAAACACTCATGTGATACTATTATCACACTCGGCTACGCCTCGTGTGATAAACCCACATTCGTGTTTTAATACCCCTGATTATACAACAGTTGCATAAATAACTATTATAGCACTCTGCCAATTACTACTAGTCCGCCAGCAACATTTCAAATTCCAATATCCCAATGAGTAACCAGGGTAATTAGCAAACATTTCCCAGCCCACAAATCAAGTTTATCGATGAACATCTGTGTCGAGGCGTCATGGCGGCCGCTATCGATATCAAATCGTTTGACGCAGCGGCGCGCACATCACTACGCGGCAATTTTGTTACATGAAACCCGCGCAACACTATTTTGGTATCGACTAACATTGATTTGCATTGGATTTTCACGTAGATTTGGTTAAGGTTAAACGTACGAGTATGTACCTATTTCTGAAAATTTATTTTTTCCTGTATTTGGTGGCACGTGTGTTTAATTGTCATTTATTCTAGGCATGGTTAGCGCGGGTCGCGGGACCAAGGGATTACCGTGACCCCGGTACGTAAAGGGCTATTGAAGGACACCGTGGATTTTAGTCAGTACAAGTCTGACAGTCCCTCCCGCCCTGCCCTGGGTGGGAGGACTCATTTGATGATTTTACCACAATAAAAAAAAAAGGCATGGTTAGCGCAGTGGCTGTGCGATCGACTGTTGCGTTGCGAGTCGCTGGTTTGATTCCCGTATGAAAAATTATTTTTGTTTGACCTTCAAGCTACCCAGGGACGCCCAAAGCCCTGTTTCGTACCCTATAGGGGTGCCCTTAGCGTGTGGTCGTTTAGTTTGTAATTGAGTTGTTAAGCGCCTGCCTGGAGGCTTTACATGCAAGGCACCACAGGATTGTTCAGTTAAGACATTAATTTTTACATAGAAAATACTCGAACTACAAACAACTAAATGCTTAAGAGTAGGCAGACCTTTAGATTACTTTTTTTAGGATCATCATTGCTTCTTTAAGATAGAAATAATTTATTAAACACTTTTAATTGACCAGTTCTTGTTTTTTTACTAGAACACCTACCTAACGGGGTTTTTTTTATCGTGGTAAAATCATCAAATGAGTCCTTCCACCCAGGGCAGAGCGGGAGGGACTGTCAGACTTGTACTGACTAAAATCCACGGTGTCCTTCAAAAACCCTTTACGTTCTGGGGTCACGGTAGCTTGTTGGTCCTAAGACCCCGGCAGGCTTTGGCCCTCTAAGGGGGGGCTGTCATTGTGCTGACACCTCTTTGGGGTAGAGAAAAAAAACAAGATCTCTAACGAAGATTTTTAAAATAAAAACCAGAATAATAGTCGTGTATCTGCCATATAGAAAAATATTGTGCAAGAGAAAAAAGTTAATACATAAATTAGACATTTTTGCACATGTTGTTACATCAAAAAACTCAGAAATAAGTTATAATAACCCTAAACAAACTTAGAAACAAGTAAATCATTTAAAGTTCTTTTTAAAAACAAGCTTTTATTGTTACAAAATACTTAGGATCGACCGAGTCTGAAGTTAATGGGTTTGTGGCGTTTCATTATAGAGTTCCTATGGCCACCTTCCATAATCAGATCAGCTCCATGTAATCATAATATTGCATTTTCATGGGATATGCATATAAACGTGCAAAATTTCAGCTCAATCGGAAACCGGGAAGTGGATCAAATTTAACTTGCAAGATTCGATTACAAAATCGAAAGTCATTTATTCAAATTAGGCTGATTTATCAGCACTTTTTGAAGGTCAATTTTTACATAAGACAGTCCCCCAAAGCCCCCTTTGACACATCCTAGTGTTTTGGCTGGGAAGAAGAAGTGGCGGAACAAACTCCCCAGCAACACATCTGTCTGTACGGTTAGAGGAACCAAGATTGTATACAATTTAATAGAACATTCACATTATACATCAATCTGAAATTACGTCCCAACCGTAACTAGAAGGCACAAAAGATAAACTAGAACCAATGCAGTAAATAACAATTTAATGAAGAAGCAATTAAATTACAAATAACAGAACAAAAGGTCAGCAAGTCGACCAGTCACCACAAGCAGCACCCGTTCACGAGTACGCAAGCAATGTCAACTAAGGGAGCATGACAACTTACTGCCGGTACCTCCGTCAAAAACACTAAGAAAATAAGATTAAAAATCGTGGTCGATAGTTAATCATAGTGCAAAACTGTTTATTCAAATAAGAAAAAAATACAGACAACGGGACAGAAAGCTTATAATAAATTAGGAATATAAACATCTAAAAACCACTTATTAAAGATAATAAGTATTTACCGTCTCATTGACAATGAACCTACTCAAAGAAAGGGCAGACCACCACGTAAACAATAACTGAATACCCTTCGTGTCCAGCCGTGGGCCAGTGTGGGTCACGTGGGGTCACCGTTATTGTGTCCCCGGGGCTAAGTCGTACGTGTCGTGGGCCACGATTGACGCTAGATTGTGTTATTGTGGCAGTGTGGAAAGGTCTTAATTGCTTTGTATAAGATAGAAGCTTTGGGGACATTGTTGAGGAGTAATAAAGATATTAGTTGTCTTTTTTATAATTTATAGGATTATCATGAAAACAATTGCGGTGATGTTTTTTTTCTCTTAATTTCGTACACAAAAAGATAGAGTACTGCGCCTAAACAATAATTGTAATAAGTTTTAGGACAGACATTAATGTAATGAGCTTTTTTGTTTTTTTTTTTACGAAAAATTCATATAGTCGATCAGTCAGTCAGTCACAGTTGAACTTGTAGAACAATATACCATTATTGATAAAGTCACAACTAAGCTCGGAAAATAACATAGTTGAGTGTAAAATTGTGTAGAACAGTGGCTACGAAAACTCGTAGCAGTGCTGTAGCGAGCGTAGCCTCGTAGCTTGTAGCATCGTAGAACAAAACAATACTAATTATATCGTAGCAGTCTACAGATGTTCTTTGAGCACGATTTTATTTTTTATCTATTACAACATAACATGGCGCTTCTTATCTCCGAGGTGATTGTCAGAATTGTACATATAATCCAGCATCAGTTATGTTACAAATAATAACAGGCCAGTTTATGGACATCAACACAAATTCAGATATTCAGAAATTCCTGAAAATCTCAATAACAGTTGAACAAACTGAGCATCAAACCCAATACTTTAAGCAACTACTAGATGAACGAAGCTGTATTTTCGTTTGCATATTCTTTGACCGACTTCAAAAATATTAGTTTTTATAAAATTATTAGATCGATATCGTATTTTTTTTAAGGGGTGTTACAGGCAGGACACGTTCGTTTGATATTAATTTTCACATACTTCTTATTTATGAATGCTTTTCCTAACAAAGTCTTCACTAAAATAAATATGATTTGTTTAATAACCTAACATTCGTTCAAATTCCTATAGAAGTTAATATGTTATGCTACAAAGTGTTATGTAAAAGTGAGTATTGTATGAACTGGATCTCGCTCAGTATTGAGCGGCGAGGAAATAAAAATATCGCATCAATAGCGACATAAAAGGGACTTCTGTTGTGGGCGCACATGAGATGACGACCCGGGGATATAGAAATAAGAAATAATGTTGTTACACTTTTTTTTTTTGCGTGGTAAAATCATCAAATGAGTCCTCCCACCCAGGGCAGGGCGGGAGGGACTTTCAGACTTGTACTGACTAAAAGCCACGGTGTCCTTCACGAGCCCTTTACGTACCGGGGTCACGGTAATGGGTAAGTCCCGCGACCCCGGCAGGCTTTGGCCCTCTACAGGCCCCGTCATGTGTGTGTGCTGACACTCCTTGAGGATGTTGTTACACTTACTATACTATAATTTCAGATGTTCTACTGATTGTACTCGATTTTCAGTATAGATACTGAACAAAATTCACACATTTGAATCGAGTTAAGAGCAGCCAATGACATGTCTTTGTAAAATCGACCCTAAGACGAATGATAAAAAACCATCTTATGCAAAGAAAACCAGTGTAATTTCATTTTGCGTTTCACTTTTTCAGTGATTTTAAGTTTTTTAACTTGTTTAAGCTTTAAGTATGAAAAAAATAATGTAATAGTCTTCTGCACTTCTTTACTAACTTTTACAGTGCCATATTTCATACTCCTCGCGGAAATAAAGTTTTTTTCATTAACTTAAAATAATGCATCAAAATTAATCTTAGAGCGCCTTCACACTAGCATTTATCCAGCATAGGCGTTCGATAAACGTATGCGCAGTACAGACGCCGCGACAACGCGGCGCGGGCGTTAGCGCATCGTTCAATAGACTCCAGAGAACAACGCGCAACTGCGCATAGGTTTATCGAACGTCTACGCTGGACAAACGCTAGTGTAATGGCGCTCTTAATCTTACCATAAATTCAATATTATCCTTAGCGTATCAATGTCAATCTAAACTGATTTTGCATTTTAAATAGCAGCGTCCTCTTATAATGTAAAAAACAACAGGATTCGATAAAAAACTAAACAAAAGTACCACTTCAGTTCTACCTAGTAACACATAAACATTCGTCCTTCACAAATATCGTCAGACTCATCCCTGAATATTCCTCCCCATGCGTACTCACACCCATTCTATTATACAGGGTAGAGGAATAACATTTCACTCCTTTCTATTCGGCGCATTATTTATATTTGTTTGTTTGTCTGTTCGTGCTCTGACTGTTGGCTTCCATTCCTCTTTATGTGAGATGTCTTGGCTTTTATGTGTTGAGGTCTTGTGTGTTGAGGACTTTTCTTCATGATGATGTTATTGTATGAGGGTGAAAGTATATAAGGTAATATAAGGCTATGTAGTGACAAGAAAAGTTATTGCTGTTGTAATTTTTCTATAGCTTAATGTTTGAAATGAAATTATTTACTAACGTGCTCAGTGTACTTAATGCAGTATTTGGAGCCGTCAAGTTGTTATGATAATGAAGTTCATTGATATTATCATCAGAACTTTAAACGAGAAATTTATCGCGGTAGTTTACTATAAAATAATGCTTTGACCATACACCTAGGTGTTGCATTGAAATTGTTTCGAATTTCAGTAATAACCTATAAAAAGCCTTAGAAAAGAGAAAACTACATCAGGTATTAGTCAGAAAGGGTCTAGCAGGATAAGGTAGGGTCAGCGGCCCCAAAGAGATATTTCCAAAATAAATCATGGTATTACATCAGTGAGATGTATTATTACTATTGACGCGAATTCAGCCTTCCATCTCACTGCGATACGGAGATAATTGACTAAATAGACACTTTAGCAGGTATTTTTCAAAATTATTTTTTTCAGAAACTATTGTAGCTACACTAATAAAACCAAAGCGGTTTGTTAGAGGAGGAATTGCTGTACACTATATATTTTTTGCATATTTTTATTGTCTTAATTACTATTAAAAATAAATAAAAATATTTTTATTTATTTTTTTATTTACAGTTCACAAAGAGGTACAATCACAGAAAAAATATATAATATAGCTCACAACGTCTAGTATTACCACCATAAAGTGCATCAATATCAAATGGGTGCAACACTTCCAAAAAAAATTAAAACTTTTCATGACCATCTTGGCTCGTGAGGAAAGTTCATCTGTCTTTTGAATAAATGTCCTTGTAAATATATACACCACCATAATATATTTACTATTGAGAAAAAAAATTAGTTAGTGGTCAAAAATGAAAATATAAAATTAATTTACTAATTTTTAGGGTTCCGTACGTCTGAATACAAAAACAGAACCCTTATAGGATCACTCGTGTGTCTGTCCGTCCGTCGCTTACAGTCAATTATCTCCGAATCTATTAGACCGATTAAGTTGAAATTTGGTACACATATCAATTCCTGTGACCCAAACACAGAGGTGTGACGTGAGCAGATGAAATCTGTATATGGGGGGTCATTTTTGGGGGGGAAGGGGAAAATTAAAAAAAAAAAATCTGAAAACTGCATCGTGTGGCATATCAAATGAAAGGTCTTGTTGAGAAGATCTTAAATGTATTTTTTTGTAATTTTAAAATAAATAGTTTCCAAGTTATTCAAGAAAATAGACGAAAATTGACCATTCCCCCCCTCTTATCTCCGAAACTACTGAACCTAAAATTTTGAAAAAAATACAGAAATTAGTTTTCTCCTTATAGATTATAGGAAAACCTATAAGAAGTCCATGATATTAAAATAACATGGTAAATCACTCAATATTGTGCGTACCAACTTACATTTTTTTTTTAATACGTCATAAATCGTAAACCGCAATTTATCTTTCAAAGTTACAACCAACTTTTATATAATGTTACTTGCTGCTACGGAACCCTTTAAAGGCGAGTCCGACTCGCACTTGGCCGGTTTTTTTATTCACAGTTCACAAAGAGGTACAATCACAGAAAAAATCTATACATATAATAAATCTGTAGAAGGGTCAATTCTGTACATTGAAAATATTGAAAAAATAAATAGCGGGGGTTGTTGCTGGATCGATACCAAACCCAAATATGTGATTAAAAATTTTTTGTCTGTCTGTCTGTCTGTTTGTGCAGGCATCACGTGAAAACTAATGGTTCGATTTCGATGAAACTTGGTATAATTATTCCTTATTATCCTGGGCATAACATAGGATACTTTTTATCCTGGAAAAATACGTAGAAAAAAAATCTTATTTTTCAGTTTTATTCATAGACGTTCTGTAGAACCGCGAACACACGTTGCATTACCCGCAGTGGATTCAGCGCCGTAATATTTATAAGATGTCATTGTCAGGGTTACTCAAAATGGGGAAATAAACCATCCACGCGAAGACCGACATCCGCGCGGACGGAGTCGCGGGCGGAAGCTAGTATATAATATAGCTCACGACGTCATCAATATCAAATGGGTGCAACACTTCCAAAAAAAATTAAAACAGTTCATGACCATCTTGGCTCGCGAGGAATGTTCATCTGTCTTTTGAATAAATGTCCTTGTAAATATATACACCACCATAATATATTTACTATTGAGAAAAATATTAGTAAGTGCTCAAAAATGAAAATAAAATATTAATTTTACTCATAGGGAGCCTTAAAATTATTTATTGAACTTTAACGTCTTTGTAAAGAACAAGACGTAACACGTCGTATTTCTGTTGATTACGTACGTATATGTATTGTGTAGTGTTTTGTTTATTTACCATTCCCATATTCCTACTACTACCTATAGACGCTTGATTTCAATCACCGTGTGCAGATTTTTTGGAATATTTCAATCTTTTCTTAGATAAACTATTTTATTGTGTCCAAGTGATTAATTGAACCTGAAACGTGTCTGGTAAATGTCAAAATTGTGGCATGTTTTTGCGCAAAGATAATAAGTATAGGACAGTTATCAAAACTGAAAATGTGGCAGTTACATACAGTGATTCGGTGTTTACGGTGATTGAAATCAAGGGTCTATAGTTAGTAGTAGGAATATGGGAATGGTAAATAAACAAAACACTACACAATACATATACGTACGTAATCAACAGAAATACGACGTGTTACGTCTTGTTCTTTACAAAGACGTTAAAGTTCAATAAATAATTTTAAGGCTCTCCCTATGAGTAAAATTAATATTTTATTTTCATTTTTGAGCACTTACTAATATTTTTCTCAATAGTAAATATATTATGGTGGTGTATATATTTACAAGGACATTTATTCAAAAGACAGATGAACTTTCCTCACGAGCCAAGATGGTCATGAAAAGTTTTAATTTTTTTTGGAAGTGTTGCACCCATTTGATATTGATGCACTTTATGGTGGTAATACTAGACGTTGTGAGCTATATTATATATTTTTTCTGTGATTGTACCTCTTTGTGAACTGTAAATAAAAAAATAAATAAAAATATTTTTATTTATTTTTGATAGTAATTAAGACAATAAAAATATGCAAAAAATATATAGTGTACAGCAATTCCTCCTCTAACAAACCGCTTTGGTTTTATTAGTGTAGCTACAATAGTTTCTGAAAAAAATAATTTTGAAAAATACCTGCTAAAGTGTCTATTTAGTCAATTATCTCCGTATCGCAGTGAGATGGAAGGCTGAATTCGCGTAAATAGTAATAATACATCTCACTGATGTAATACCATGATTTATTTTGGAAATATCTCTTTGGGGCCGCTGACCCTACCTTATCCTGCTAGACCCTTTCCATCCATTCGTCAGAGATTAGATTTGAGGTTGAGGTGTAACTCAAAAGAAACTCGGACAGAAACAGATATAATTATACTTTATTTAACAAAGCTCATATTTAAAACTGCAGTCTTATCTCGACATCGTCCACTAACTGACCGTTTATTATCATTAGAGCCTTAAGTTCACCTCAAATGTCCTCCAGAGGAGACAGTTCATGGCGCGGCGCCAATAAATCTATATATAACGTAAATAGATGCAGGCCCGCCGATCCGCACATAAAACTAAGGCTTAAAACTTGCAATAACAATAAGTTAAGACTAAAAGATGGCTTTAGAGTGTGCGATTTTAAAATGGGGTGCGACGATCAATCGTGTCGCCTACCTTAAATTTTTTGTCGGATGGGTAGGCAGGACTTTTGGCTGGCTTTTTTGTCCACTTCAGGCTTGAATTAATACCAAAGTTTTGTGATGAAACAATTCGAAAAAAAAAAACATTATTTTCTTGTTCAAAACGGAGAAAAATGTAATGGAAACGATTTTTTTTTCATTTTGGGATCTCAATGTGTGTATAAATAACTTATGTAATAATTGTAAAGTTGCCTTTGTCGATTTGGTTCAGGCTGATAAATTTTAACATACTCGTATTCAGAAGTCTCGAACGAAACGTTCATTTGACGTAACTTTCCCGATTGGTAAAAAATTATTATAGTTTATGTTAAACGTATATGTATTTGTGAACAGCGCGTATGTAAGCGTGCGCTGTATCCCTACCCAAACCTCTAATGCAGGATTAAAGCAATGTGCTATTAGCAGTGAGTGTTTCATTTGTCTCGTACCTACATAACAGTTTATAAGGTGATATCAGTGAAGCACTTAGTAAAACAATGATGTAAATTGTAAATGGTCGACAATAAAATTAGTCAATAATGAAATGAGACTGTAGCAAACTTCTAAAACAGCAGCGGTAGGGGCCCAGAAGTATGTCTAGCAGTGGACGGCTATTAACAAAAAAATATGATGATTATTAGCCAAGTAATTCTGTTTTCGGGAACTACTAGGTAACTTATTTAATCCGTATTTGGTCGCGATGGGTGTGCCACCCCAGCTTTATCTTTGAAGGTGTAGAACTTAGTTTCTGGATTTTGCCCGCTGTAGTTCCCGCTTTATAAAAACACGTAATTTTTATGATTAAGTATCAAGCATAATCTTTGAATTGTCATTTGTATAGTCAAGGTGTCATGCAACCCATGCGATCCTTTTTTTTAATAGCCTAGTTTGTGTCCCACTGCTGTGCAAAGGCCTCCCCTTTTTCCTTCCAAGCCTCTCTATTTTGGGCAATTTCAGGCCATGTCTGCCCAGCGAACATGATCAGATAGTCACACCACCTCCGCCACGGTCGACCACGACGGCGATGTCCTTCGTCAGGCGTCCAGTGAGTGACGATCTTTGCCCACCTGTCCGGGCGCATACGTTCAACGTGGCCCGCCCACTCCCACTTCAGCTTGGCTGTGTTTACTCCTACATCAGATTCTTTAGTAATGGAGCGCAGGCTAGTGTTTCTGATTTGATCAGTTCGCTTCGCACCTATTATGCTGCGCTCCATCACCCGCTGGCAAATCTTAAGTTTGGACTTTTGTTGTTCGGTAAGTGACCAACTTTGTGCACCGTAGGTTAGGACGGGTAGGATGCACAATTGCACATGTCGATGAGTTTTCTTTTTAAAGTTATGGGGAGACTTCCCTTCAAATGCTCCTTAAGGGACCAGAAATCCGATGTTTTACGTAACTTTTATTCTATTTAACAACAAAATGGACAACATTAAACATAGGTATTCTTGATCAAAAAAATTGTAGATGATTATAGAGATACTTATCATATGAATGATGAATGATGTAACGAAGGTTTTGTAAAAATTTTGGCGGTTGAAAAAGAGTGTCCATGGAGTTTCTTGCTCAATCTTCTCCATAGAGATCTACGCTTTGGAATGAGCACCTACGGTACTTTCACAGTTTATATGTCTTGTGACTGGGACTCATCATCATCATTATCTCAGCCATAGGACGTCCACTGCTGAACATAGGCCTCCCCTTTGGATCTCCACATATACCGGTTGGAAGCGACCTGCATCCAGCGTCTTCCGGCGACCTTTATAAGGTCGTCTGTCCACCTTGTTGGTGGACGCCCTACGCTGCGCTTGCTAGTCCTTGGTCTCCACTCTAGTACTTTTCGACCCCATCGGCCATCTGCTCTGCGAGCAATATGGCCTGCCCATTGCCACTTCAGCTTGCTAATCCGGTGGGCTATGTCGGTGACTTTAGTTCGTCTACGGATCTCCTCATTTCGGATTCGATCACGTAGAGAAACACCGAGCATAGCTCTCTCCATAGCTCGTTGAGCGACTTTGAGCTTTGAGATGAGGCCGATAGTGAAAGACCACTGGGACTGTAGCACCATAACTATTTTTAGTACTAGTTTTATTTTATGTATTTTGACAATTCAAAAGTGCCTGTAATGGGCCTACTTGAAATAAATGATTTGATTTGATACTAGAAAAGTATGATCACAATTATATTTTTTTCATTAAAATTAAATGCTTCAGTATCGTATCGCAGTCGTGTCGTGCCTTCTAAACTGGTTCTCCCCGCCCGCCTTACGACGGTCGGGGCGTTCGCTTTTTGTATTTTCCATTATGGCGCCAACGGTCTTATTATCATAAATATGGCGTTAAATACTCCCCTTTATGTCGCGCCGTGATTTACAAAGTCTCCTCCTGTTGGCTACGGATTTATCTCGGTATTCTCAAGTGGGTATTTATTCCAGTTTGTTTCTGTGGTTGGACATTTTTGTTGCAATCATTTTTGGCAATTATTTACCTATTGATTTTGTTTTCTTAGGTTGTTGTATTGCTACTTTATAACTGACAAATTTCGTAGTATTAGTGGTTTTAATATTTTGAAAGAATTAATACATACTTTCACGATTTTTAGTTCGTGTAAATCCTATATAAGGTTCATTGTACCTACTCCCTATAACGAACAACTTATAGGTTGGGACTGGGACCAAACCTGAAATCGCGAAAAAATAACCTTTTCAGAATATTTTATTTTGAAGTGTTACCCGAACTTAAATATAATTTAAAGAGCTTAATTTTTGAAGTGAAAACTTCTTTAGCGGCGTTGAGCACTTTTCTGTAATGGGTATAAAATCTTAAACTCGCGTCAGGACACGTGACCCTGACCGAAAAAGCGTAGGACGGCGCAGGGCGCTTGCGTGAATGTTCGTGTGACTTTATTACTTTTAAAGAAGTTTGTATGCTGGATACATTCGTTGCTAGGTAACATTGTTTATAAAAGATGTACGTCACATTGGAAAATTATTGAAATAAAAAGTCAACCATTTTTGCGAGTTTTACTAAAATCTGTTCACAAGATATTTCCAACAATTACTATTCAAGTTTTCACTTCTGCCGGCACTCCCAGAGTGCAACCCGTCGTTTTTTTTTTCAGTTATTTGTGTTTCACCAAAGTACCTACCTAACCTGGTGTAAATACGTAAACATAACTATGGCGTGAGCACCATCCTACCGGAGACCAGCGTCAAATTGTTTGTACTGTGTTCCGTCGTAGGTCGGTGCGTAGAAATTCCAATTCCTTCTGTTACCCATTTTCTTCTAGGAATACTGATTGAAAAATTCCGCTAGTTATAAATATTTGGAAGAAAATTGCAAAGAAAAAAGCGCAAAACAGCAAAAAGCCAACGTCACGCGGTGTTCCCAGGCGGTCACCCATCCAAGTACTGACCGCGCCCGATGTTGCTTAACTTCGGTGATCGGACGAGAACCGGTGTATTCAACGTAGTATGGACGTTGGCGAATGAAGGTCCCAAATGTAGGTATACAAGTAGTACCGTACGTTTGAGTTATCAAGAACTTTTTGATTGGCACTTTTGCTACACGGGGCCAGTTTCGCCAGACTCTGTTAGTTAGTTTAATGCCCTGTTACATGTGTTAACCGACTGTTAAGGTTAGTGAGTGTTCCACCACGTGCTAATGGTACTTTAATTTCATTGATCGGCTGTTAAATTTAATGACTGCTCCATGGTTCCGTTACATTGGTAACAGACGATTAATACTGTCAAGATAACAAGTTTATTTTTTTATATGGAGGTTTTTACTGATGGCCAGTACGCAGTAGACTAAAAAGATCACTACTAAAGGATCACGGCGACCTCACCTTCCGCCTGACGCAGGTTCTAACTGGTTACTGTTGTTTCGGAAGGTTGTGTAAGAGTGGTGGTGGCAACCGAGTGTCTGGTGCATGGACACTCGGGTGTCACCACTGCGTGGACAAGATAGAGGCGAAAGGTGGCACCTATTCAGGCCATGTTATGGAGCGGCGGGTAATGGAAAGCAGTCACTTCTTTCTGAGAAGTGAAGTTAGTGAAGGAGGAAGTGGAATGGGTGAGGGAGAGACAATCATCCAGGTCACACGACAGATCGCGGGTAATTTCTAGCTACCGTAGGCGCGGGTTTGTGGGCGTTTTGTAATTGGTTATCCGTACGATCAAAGACTTTGCCCTAGTTGATGGCATATGCGCTTCATGGTCACGCGCGCTTCTAATAGCTGGCAGAAAACTCACGGAGTTCCTACAGAACCAAATGCCTGCTACGATCGCGGGACTATCTAAACTGGATATCGCGGCCATGGAACGCAAAGGAAAACCGACAGAACAGCGTGATTTTTAGTCAGTACGAGTTTGATATTCCCTTCTGCTCCACCCAGGAAGTAACTAAATATTATTATAACACGAAAACGATCACTCCAGACTTATTTAAAATATAAACTCCTTACACAACGAAATAAACAACCTCAAACTTATTTTAATTTTTTCTTTTAATTAGCTGTATTATTGACATATTATCCAGCGAAACGGAAAAGTAGTTCAGTCGTCTATTGCATCGTTGAGTTTTTCATCTTTTTGTTTTAGTAGATTTATAATGTGAATGAATGGTTTTGTGTGTCATTCAAATAATGATGGATCTAGCAATGGTCTGTTAAATTGTCACCATAGGACACATAACATTATAACAGCGCTGTTTATTTTAAAAGGACATTATCTAATGTCTGGTTACAAAGTGTTTGGTGAAATACCTTATTATGTTGCTTTAATCGTTCGTCTTTAGGTATGAAGAGCTCCTAATATTATTTAGTTATTAATAAAAAATTATAACTTTAGATACAAAAATCATAACAAAAAATAATTGCTATGGCTTTGAAAGACAATCGTTTTATAGATTTTTATAATTTATAATTAGCGGTTTTTACAGTAAATAAACGAGTAGCGCCAATACTCTTTATCTCTTGGCCAGATCGAGCCATAAAGCAAACCATTTGAAGTAGAAAAAAAAGCGGCGGGATCTAATACTGATTGAAAAATTCCGCTAGTTATAAATATTTCGGGCACGCCGCAATCGCGGCGGTAAGACCCCTCTTTGAGGAGTGGCTGGATAGGCGACACGGCGTCCTTACCTTCCGCATGACGCAGGTCCTCGTCGGACACGGAAGTTTCGGGAGGTTCCTGTGTCTGATAAGGAGGGAGGAAACGCCTGGGTGTCACCACTGCGAGGACCGTCCTGAGGACACGGTGGAGCATACGGTGCAGGACTGCCCCGCTTGGGCAGAGCACCCGTGTCCTCACGACGGCGATAGGCGGAGACCTCTCGCGCCCGGCATTGGTCGAGGCCATGCTGCGGGGCGAGACGGAGTGGGAAGCGGTCGCCTCCTTCTGCGAAGCAGTCATGCTCGCGAAGGAGGAGGCGTGCCGCGTGAGGGAGAGAACAGTGTCCTCCCTCCGACCCACCCGCAGTGGTAGACGCCCACGGCGACGGACGTCGCCAGACGATCTCCGGCCACCGTAGGCGCGGGCATGCGGGCAGCGAGTAATGGGCGACTCGCTGCCCGACCATGGACCATGCCCGGGTCGACGGCGCGTTGTGTTCCACGCGCGCCTCAAGGAGTGTCAGCAAACTGACGGGGCCTGTAGAGGGCCAGAGCCTGCCGGGGTCGCGGGTCTTACCCATCACCGTAACCCCGGTACGTAAAGGGCTCGTGAAGGACACCGTGGATTTTAGTCAGTACAAGTCTGACAGTCCCTCCCGCCCTGCCCTGGGACCATTTGATGATTTTACCACGAAAAAAAAAAAAAAAAGTTACAAATATTTGGAAGAAAATTGCAAACAGAAAAGCGCGAAAAAGCAAAAAGCCAACGTCACGCGGTGTTCCCAGGCGGTCACCCATCCAAGTACTGACCGCGCCCGATGTTGCTTAACTTCGGTGATCGGACGAGAACCGGTGTATTCAACGTAGTATGGACGTTGGCGAATAAAGATTTCAAATGTAGGAATACAAGTTGTACGTTTAAGTTATTAAGAACTTTTTGATTGGCACTTTTGCTACACGAATTAGTACACCTAATTATGTTGCATTAACCGTTCGTCTTTATGTATGAAGACCTTCCAATATTATTTAGTTTTAATAAAAATTATAACTTCAGATATTATAATCGTAACAAGAAATAATTGTTATGGCTTTGAAAGACAATCGTTTTATGGATTTTTATAATTTATAATTAGCGGTTTGTACTATGAATAAACGAGTAGCGCCATCTGTATTTGATCATTTACGTATTTACGTTGAAACTTAAATGTTGTATTTCCTGCCATCTTGTGGTGATGTTTAAAGCTGACGGACTAACTGTGCTCCCCGTACTGCATGTAGTACCATTATTCGTTACTAGATGGCGCGTTTATAAAGTTGTTGTACTTTGATAAACGTCTATTAAACTTTGTAGTTTTTTGTACCTACTGAACGGTAAACTATCAAGATTGAAGCTACTAAGATTTTTCATTCAAACATTCTGTAATTTGGACAAAATTTAAAATAAACTTCAAAAATATGACTGTTTTGCATTCCAACAAAACAGGTATTATGTGTTGAATAAGACACACAGCGTTGCTTTGAAGAATGCTGTTGTAAATTCGCCTTACCTTGGTTGTCTATGGTTAAAACTTACCAAATTGTCCCTGGTTTTATACCTGTCTCTTTCTTTCACCAGCGTGCGTCCTTTTCTAATCGTGAAGGATGCTTGACAGGCAAGCTGTCAACTTCATAGAGTCTTCAAGGTACCAGCAAGAGACTTGCTGCAACGCTGTGTGTCTTATTCAACACATAATACCTGTTTTGTTGGAATGCAAAACAGTCATAATATGTGCTTTCCTAAGACACACAGCGTTGCTTTGAAGACCTGTTTGGTATCTGCTGGTGATAAATACAAACGCTATGATGAATTAATTATAATACTGTTTTAAAGCATAAATAGGTTTAAAGATAGATTAAAAACCTTTTTTTTTTTTTTTAAACCTTCTGTAACAAAAATTGTAACATTCCTTTCTAATTAGTAACTTCTTCAGAAATCAAAATAATAATTATAGATAGAGATACCTGGTACAAGGAGATAAATCTAAATTAAATATTTATCTAGGAATAGGATAAAGTTATGTCTTCTAAGGGTACAACCTTTTGAAGATATAATTATTTAGCTAATTAATATTGCATAAATCTAACTGCAATAAATAAGCATTGGAGTTGGTGTCATTAATCTTGTTTACTGGTGGACAGTAAAACTTCTGAAAATATTTTATTACTCTTTCACTTTCCCCTGTCAAGCATTTCTTGAACTAGTATTTTCTACAACTAGCTTCTAGGGGCTATAATAGCTTACCTGTTTTAGCTGCCCAGTGGGGCACCAATATTTGCATCTTTAAAAACAATGCTATGTTTCCAACTTGTGCAGAAGCTGGTTTTAATTTTCCTGATAGAGAAATAAAGTGACTGTGTTGTACAGACAACACAGTCACAGGCTTATTCTATTTTCAGACATTTCTAACAGGGTAGACATGGTCTCGGTGTTTCCGCAACAACGAACCTTGCCGTCTTTGTAATTTTGATTCTGTTTTTAAATCAAAATTTCGAACAAAGACTGATTTCATATTTCAAAAAATAAGATTTTCATCTAATTTTTTGAAAAATAAATAAAGGAAATAGATTTTCAGGACTATTTTCAATACTCAATACTTTATTGCATTCCATTATGTTAAATAAAACAGTTAGTATGTTAAAACATTGTATCAATAATGTACCCTGTCAGGCACAGCATAGTCAAATTAACTGGTAATAATAATCTCCATTTGATGTGAGATCACGAATTCTTTAACCTGAGGGAAGCAATAGTATTAGAGCTATAGAGCTATTCGCCTAGCTATCTCAAACAAAGAACCTGGATATTCAGAGTTCTTTAGTGTATTAAAAAACAAAGTAATATTGTAGTGTACCCTATTGGAAGTTTTTGTACTGCAAGCTTTAGCAAGTGAAATAGTTACTAGAACTTTCTAAATGAAAGAATGTTTTGAGATATCTACTTCAGATGTTGCTCAGTAAGTTGAGATAGCAGTTTTATGCAGGAGAATACTTCTATAGCCTAGATTGTTTTCTCAAAACAATCTAGCCTGAAATCTAGCAACATGTACACCTATAGGTGTTTAAGGGTTAATTTGATTGGTATCACACCAGGATCACCATCTTTTAATTGGGGCTTTATTTGTTATAAAAGTAGATGTCCGCCAGCTACCTTTTTTAACAAGTCTTGTTCTGCTAGAGTTTAGGAATAGACTTGGTCAGCGCCCACCCTTTATTTTCCAGGCTAGGGGGATAACTTGTCCACCTGTGCCAAGCACTTGCCTGTAGTCCTATCTGTTAAGACTTTCCACAGGGTCTTTATCGGAAATTTGTCCGCCTGTGCAAGGCACTTGCCTGTAATCCCATCTAAGACCTTCCGCAGGTTCTTTATCGGAAGTGGCTCCGCTCTGGCTCTCACTTGAAGATCGAGTAGTCAGAAGCATTTGGCGCACTCTGGCGTTAGTAGAATGTACTATCAACAAATTTGAAGTATGACCCGTTTTGACAATTCGTCGTTTGAATCTGTCAAAATAACAAGGATCTAGGTCGTTATTATTGATATTCATGTAACAACTGTGGAGCTAATTGTATTTGAATATCTGTAAGAAAATAATGCTTCTGGTGGGTCATAATTCGATTGTACAATTGTGCCTTGTACTTGTATTAAGCTGGGTGGGGGAATGCCCAGCCCAGCTGATAGTCCCATTATCGGCTGAAAACGTCGCAGATAACTGCGTATGGTTTTGGAACCTAATGTTACGTACTTTGGTACGAAAGCCGTTTCTGTTGACGTGAATAGATCTACGCCTGGGACGCCCCATATCTTTAACATGGCCTCCGCGGCTTGGGGTAGAAGACGCCACTCTGGTACTTTGCGACCCCTTGAGAGGCGATTCGCAATTTCGTTTAAACTCCCCGAGAGTAAGTGGCTAAGAGAGATAAATGCAACTGCTCTGCAAGTTTTTGGAACCTGTTTGTCAGGCTTAGTAGTGCAAGGGAATGTATCCTTCCCCCCCCCCTTTGTTTCTGAGGTATATAATAAGAGTCCTGTTGTCGGACTTAATATGTATATGTGCACTATGTGAATATTTATAGCTGCAAATACGGCATATGTATTGGAAAGGAAATCTGAGAGCCAGGGTATCTGGAATGGAGCCCACCTTACAGATAGGTAAGTGATGTTTAATTGGGCTCCCTACCCCAAGTTGGGTGTATCCGTGGTCAAGAAGTGAGTTACACTTTTCTTAACTCTCGGTATTGAGATGTACTCTGTGGCTTTAACCACCCTTGTTGAACAGGCAGAGGAAACTTACTTCTCTCTAGTAACCTGTTTTGATTGAACAATTTTCGAAACAGTTGCATTCTGCGAAAATGAAGTTCTTTTGATACTGCATAATTATCATAATTCAGTAAAACTTAAGTCCAAGTTTTTTGCAGACAACTGCTTCCATTGCTCTATCTTGTTAAAGATGAGTAAAATCTCTATTATTATTGGAAAAAGGTTTTACCCAGTTCTGCTGGGTGTTCCATACTAGACCAATATATTCTGCTTGAAGAGAGGGTTCAAGCAGACTTGTGATACCCCAAGATTTCCAATATTCTCAGCGTTTCCGCAACCAGAGAAACCAATACTGTACGATCCTGATTTACCAGGAACAACCGTGCAGGTAAACAATTATACAGAAACATTGTTCTCACAGGATTTCCGCAATCCAGTTGTACTTTGGCAAACATAATTGGGGCCATTGATAGCCCAAAAAAAACAAATGCTGTTAACAGCGGTACTTGTTATAGATCACAAGGAGAAGCCTCCTGTGTGATTCTGCAATTGGTAAATGAAAATAAGCATAGACCACTTGTTTGTGAACCTATACTGGGTTAAATTTCCTTATTAATTTAATTGGAAATGTTTCACTGGCATTATGAGTCAAGACCTCCGCGGTCAAATACGGGACCTAACCCGCAGATCATTTTTTTTTTTTTTTTTTTTACATTAAATTCGATGTAGTAAACTCGAATTAGGTATATGGTCAGTGGGTCAAAGGTTTAACTAAAAGATCATGAGTGCTATGTCTTTTGTTGTTAGGGTTGCAAACTCTTCTAAAGCATGTCTCACTAGATACCAGGGGAGGTTCCTTTATAAAGAGAATGCCACAAGCTGTTATTAATTAAAAAAATGCAATGCTTGCTGCCCTGAGTGGGCATGGTCCTCTAGACAACCCCCTCTAAATGTTCTGAGTAGTCAAATAGATTTTTCTTTATACTTGTTTAATCGGCTGGACCTTAATTCCACCTAAAGAAGCTTTGATAGGGTGCAAAACCTCTTGGCTAAACAGCTAATTGTGAGTCCACGGTCGGTGGATCATTAATAATAGAAATCTTTTCAAACCATGTGCTATAATGAAAATAATTAGGGTAGCCGATACCCGGTTAAGCAAATCCTGTAATGTTAATATTAACAGTTGTTTCAATTCCAAAATATTGTTGGATAACTGCTCAGTTGAAACAAATTAATCCTTGGTCTTGTTAAAATGATACAACTCATCATTAACTTTAAGACTTATAAAACAAGGAATTGTAAGGGGTTTTTGTAAAAAGTGTCAAATAAAATTGATTATATTTTAGATTTGCCTGTTCTTGTGATCTTTCTTTGAAAGTGTGTGGAATACTTGTTTTTCATAAAGCTTCATACTAAAACTTCACCTAAATACACAATGAAGTTGTTTCTCAAAAAACTAAGACGAACCACTGACCAAAATTTATGTGGGTGGAGTCAGATAGCCTTCTCGTTGTTAGAGGAGGTAAGTTAGTTCAATAACTAGAATTAAACCCCTCATCTTGAATTTGTGACTCTACACGCGGGTCCCAACAAGTTTGGACTTGTTTGTACTTACGTGACTTTGCGTCTTCAGTTGGGCGGATGTGAAGCTATGCTCTCGTCGTTCGAGGATCACGATGATGTTGACCAGTCATCAGGTCTCATCCTATTTGAATGCTGATCTCCCCCCGGAGCGTCAACATTCAACCTCGTGAAATCACACCACACTTACCCGTTCAATTTAGTCCGTAATCCTTTTAAAACACTAATTCACAAAAGAAAAACGTGTCACGTACTCTAAATAAACGCTGTGTGCTAATTTAATACAATTAATTATTGTATTTTAACACTTTTTTGACTTTGGAAATTTTTTCGATGTTTTCCCGGCAAAATTTACAAACGCTATGAAGTTGACAGCTTGCCTGTCAAGCATCCTTCACGATTAGAAAAGGACGCACGCTGGTGAAAGAAAGAGACAGGTATAAAACCAGGGACAATTTGGTAAGTTTTAACCATAGACAACCAAGGTAAGGCGAATTTACAACAGCATTCTTCAAAGCAACGCTGTGTGTCTTAGGAAAGCACATAATACCTTGTCCTGCTGACGGCTAATCCCAATCAAATTGTCTAAATGGAGCCTAATAAATGCCATTCACATTTAAACCAATACAAGCATGCTTAAACCAGTCTTTTGTAACCTATTGACGATAAAACGAGTTGTATCAATCAATGGCCATCAATTCACCATTATGTTGCAAGGATTAGCCGCTCCTCAAATTCATTCTGGCTCCCGACAATGCACAATCACATACAACCTACTTAGTTTCTCTATGCGCTGTGCGAGTTGCAAAATCTAAGGTGTGGATGAGAATGTATAGGGAGTAGCGACATCTAGTTAAGTTTTGCGGAATTAATTCGGGGAGCAAGAAGGGTTGAAGTGTAGAGGTGGGAAGTGATGAGACGAGTTGTACCCCAGAATACCCCTGATGATTGACCTTGTTGATTTTTGGTAATATACAGAGATGTCGCATGCTTGTGGCATCTAGAAATTTCTAATTGGAGTCTTCTACCTTTAATTAGTAAACAACAATGTAATAACTATGTTGTATAAATATTTTTTTTTAATTAATATGCAATGTGATAGGTAATGTAATATTTAATTTATTTTACTGTAATATTTTAGCACACCTGCATGGTAAGATAATTATTTTACGATCTTAAGAACTTTACATAAAATTATTTACATAATGAATATTGGTTGAAAAATTTAGGATAACATGAATGGCTGATAATTATGAAACTGCTATCCTTTCTAATAATTTAAAGGAAATATCACCAAAACATTCTTACCTACTATCTATCAGCTTGCTTTAAAATCTCAACCATTTCTTTTTTTAGGTAGTAATATCATTAAGTGAGTCCTTCTGCTTTGGGTGGACCGGAAGGGATTACCAGACTCGCACTGACTAAAATCCACCGGGTTCCTTAAATTGCCATTTCCGTTCCAGGGTAACTTACTTAGAAATTACCGCGATAAAATATCCACCACGACACAGAGACACAAATCTCAGCTCACAATTTTTTAATCTTGACAATATTCATAAGAATGCAAAACCTATCTAGAGTTAAGTCATTTGAAAGCCACGTGTAGGGTACGGTTTGAAAACAATGCAGTTTTTTATTAAATCTGTATTGAATCCCCGTTTTGCTTCACCACCATGTTCATCAGCTGGAAGACATCCACTGCTGAATATAGGCCTCCCTCTTAGACCGCCACGCCGGACATCAATTTGCCACTTGCATCCATTGTTTGCCGCTACTCTCACGTGGTCTTCGGTCCAGCTAGTGGGAGGTCTATCTACGCTGGGTCTTCCAGTCCGTGGTCGCCACTCGAGAGCTTTTCTTTCTCATCGAATCCGTTTTGCTTATAAAGTTTTATTCCACAAGTCACTTCTTCTTTTGCGTGTTGATGGATTAAAAATATTTACATCTACATATCTGATTACTTACTTATATCTGACCAATATGTGGCAACCAAGACCAGGATGGTTTGGAAAGGAGGTGGGTGTATACTGCAGAAGGGTCTAATATAATAATTATCTTGATAATATATAAAAAACTGAAATAAAAGTGTCAAGTCAACGGAAGATTTAAAAGTGATCATAATGAAAAAAAAAATGGTCACTCTGTGTTCAATTTCTCGTAACAAACAAAAAAACAATTGTCTTTTCATTCGTCAGCGGCAGCACATTTAACTTTCTAATTACAAAAAAATCAATTTGAACATTTCGAACCACAGTTTTTTGCCTACCGTACAGTTAATAGATAGCGGTGCGCAGGCGCGGCAACAAAACATACGACGAGTATCATTTGACAATTTGCGAGCAATCAATGCATTGTCACCGCTCTTTATTCAACTCCAAATAATACATGGAAAATTGTCCATTCCAATTGTGATCGGACCATTGTTGGTCTAATGACACGATTCAGGCTTAGCCCGCTTTGAAACCGACCATCAGTGCATGTTTGGACGTGTTAGAGATGAGTATTACGATATTCATCACTTGGTTTTGTATTTGAGATAGTTTTCCTATAATATGGACGTCTACAAAGAATTTAAAGTAATTATTGTCCCACTGTTCAGTGATTTGAAGTGAAAAATCTAAATTTTGACCATGATTAACTACAAGAAACAATGAAAAGAGAAAATCTGACATAACCCAAAAGTTCATATACTACAGAAGTGTATACTCAACAATTATATCACCAAAAGACGACCAATGACGTAATATCAATGGCATATCAATTGGACCAGCAGCAAACGAGACAACTTCCAAAACTTTCAAGACACTCCAATCCCTACCACATAAAGAGACCTATGAATGCATTCATGGTGTGGTCGAGGCTGCAGCGCAAGAAGATCTCAATGTTGAACCCGAAGCTACACAACTCAGAGATATCAAAACGCTTAGGACTTGAATGGAAGAGTTTGGACGAATCAGAGAAGAGGCCATTCATTGATGAAGCAAAGAGGTTGAGGATCAAACATATGCAGGATTATCCGGATTACAAATACCGTCCAAGGAGGAAGAATCGATTGGATACAGCAGCGTTTTCCAATCCAGCGCTTTACTCAACCAGGGAGACTTTTGTGGAAGTGGAGCCACGTCAAGACGCGAATTATCAAACGTTGTCTTATCCTGACCAGTTTGTCTACAATAATATGATCAGCTATACAGTGCCTTCGATACCTCAGCCGACGTTTGTTCCAACTTCTTTGAGGCCTAAGGAGGAGGCTTTACCGAGCTTGGATCTGAGGCCTCTGCCTTCGATTGAGAGCATATCTCCAAGGCCTTTTGCAGTTGTGAACCAGCAGATGATGGTGAAAGCTTACCAGGACCTGCATTATGTGCCCAGTGACGTCACAAGGATATCCTACCACTATCCATTTGGGGTGCAGTAGATTTTAATTAGCTATACAGTTTTTTTGTTGCCATAATTTATTGTATAAGGCGTAGATAGACAAGCTAACAAACTGTTGTTTCTTGTAAAGTGTTTTCTTTAGTGACCAGTGTAGAAGATGCACTGTAATACATATTCTAATATAATTGAATATTAGTGGAGATTTCTGGGTGTCTCAAATACCAGTGTTCTGTTTCTATCTAATCCCATATGTTAAGTTAATGCCCTATTTGTTCTCTTCGTCAACCGTTTTTTTTATTCATATAGTAAAAACATATTAATAACTTTATTCTTAAAAACTTTATTAAAGACGAAGATAGTTTCAAGAGGCAAAATATTGATTTATCACTACAAATACTTTTCTAAACATGTTGATCAGGGATTCATTGCTTACTCTGCAACATAAAAGGCAATATGGCTTGTTACCCATGGTTTAAAATTATGTATATTGAATGAAAATATTTGTGGAATAAACATTTTCATAATTCACAATTTTTTATCCCAAAATAGCATCATAACCGCACTACTTAAATTATATCTTCTCCACATAATCACGATATTTATCAACATTTCATATTATAAATACGGTCGTAAAATGAACAAACTATGCTTTTAACATCGGAACAGACATAATTTTCACAGAAAATGTTATAATTTCGCATAAAATGGAGTGTAATGATAGGTGAGTAACATAGTAATTTGTTGTGTTATATTGCGAGATCCATGAATCCAAAGAATACATAGGTATTTATAAAAAGTCATGTTAGAACTATACTGAAAATAAATTACTTTGAAAAATTTACTCTGGTTTTTGTGATATACCTGGTGTGGTTGTTATAGCTGATTGGACAGAATTACTACAGAAGTTTTTTTTATCGTGGTAAAATCATCAAATGAGTCCTCCCACCCAGGGCAGGGCGGGAGGGACTGTCAGACTTGTACTGACTAAAATCCACGGTGTCTTTCAATAGCCCTTTACGTACCGCGGTCACGGTAATTCCTGAGTCCCGCGATCTGGTGATATGTCTGGCGTGGTTTTTATAGCTATTTGGACAGAATAACTACGGAAGATAGCCTATCATCACCATTATCATTATCAGCCGTAGGACGTCCACTGCTGAACATAGACCCCATAGATTTCCAATAAGATATGCCTATGATACGACTTTTTTTTACGTGGTAAAATCATCACATGAGTCCTCCCACCCAGGGCAGAGCGGGAGGGACTGTCAGACTCGTACTGACTAAAATCCACGGTGTCCTTCAATAGCCCTTTACGTAGCGGGGTCACGGTAATTTGTGAGTCCCGGGACCTCCTATGATACGTCTTTATCAAATTTTGTTTGCAAGTTAGTCTAGACTGGAAAGTTGATATTTTTTTGAGTTGATGATATTGATAGCTAGAAGAATGTCTAGCTATTGCGTACGGTTTTTGGAACCCTGTGCGTGTTGGCATCGACGCGCCAAAACGAAGAGACAGATTTTGATGCGGTTTTTCGTTTTGAAAACTGACATAATCGAGATGGTTTTTAGCATATAATGTATGATGATCAATCTAAAAATGAATGAAGTATCACAGGTACCTATTGTAATCATTTTCTGATTAAGTGTCCATTGATTTTCTTGCCCTACGCCTTAGAATGGGCACCTACAGCATTTTCACAGTTATTATGTCTTGTGACTGGGACTGTAGTACTACTACTGTACTAGTACTATTTATATATTTATTTTATTTATTTCTTTCATTTTTTTATATTTATTGAAGTTGTATAATTGCAAAGACATTAAATTATAGTAGGTATATTTAATCTCTTTGTATAATTGTTATCTTGATCGTCAGATAAGCAACATGACTATTCAAACACACAACCCCATCCCATGGTAGCCTACAGCTGTTACAAAAACATTTCTTCTCAAATCACATCTATCCTCCTCACCCGTCACATCCTTCAGACGGAGACGTCGCGAGATGACGACGGAAGCTGTGCCAGAGATAATGTAGCAGCAATGACGCGACACTTCATAGATTGATGATCTTGTCACTATAGGTACTGTAATTGATTCATTTCTATATGGTGGAGGCACTCATATTTTTTTGGCAATAACGATTTTGTAAATCATTGTTTTTTCTACAGAGCGATAGAAGAACTATAAAAGAGAATCCCATATCACACTTTCTTTTTTAATTATTATGAAATGGATCACTTATAAATAAAAGCATATTAGAATGAATACACTTAATTCGTCTTGTGACTTCATTTTAGTCACAAACTTGCTGAAAAATATACTGTAGGTAATAGAATTTTACCACAAAGATTTTCCATTGCCAAAACCAATTCGTAATAGCATCTTAGGAAAGCCTTAAAATAAGAGAAAACCTAAACTAAGTAACCTTGTAATGTACTAAGCCCTACAGGTAAATAATTTACCCAAAAACAAACAATATAACCCAATCACAAATTATCGAATTTCAATTTATTCGGAATCCTACGTTTGGAATTATTATTAGCAATTTAATCGAAGAAAGATCACAGGGTTACATAAAGGGGTGTTTAATTAAATTTATTATGGTGTACCCTTCACCCCCTGTGTTGGGGGCGAACGATTTTTCTATGATA
The DNA here is from genome assembly GCA_943136025.2 of Agrotis puta. NCBI lineage: Eukaryota > Metazoa > Arthropoda > Insecta > Lepidoptera > Noctuidae > Agrotis > Agrotis puta. The sequence continues at coordinate 1,721,149 of OW964170.2, forward strand.
AGCTTTCCATTAATTGCAAACTTGATTGTTGAAGAGTTATATGGAGCTGATTATTTTGACTTTTGATTAGTGGATGTGGCTCGTTTCGGCTTCAATTATCTCTTCAGAGAACCGAATAAACGATGAACCTGCGACAAATGTCGCTTGAGTTGTTTTGGGATTATCCCAGCACACTATTCCTAAACCACTGCAACTCCTGAAAGGCAGAATCAAAACTCGTGACCATCAGAAAAGCGGACATGAGTCCTGGAGAATTTATTAAACTGTCTTGGATTGCACAAAGATAGAATGGCGGAGGTGCAAATAAATACGAAAATTCCACTTCCTCCATTATCAAACAGGCAATAGAATTGAACAAGGCCAATAGGTACAAAAGCACGTTTACAACGGAGAAGAGCTCAGCTAGCACCCCAATAAAAAATAAAAATGTTATTTTGTTTATTTAAGTATGCATAAATTATGAAATGTTGTACATCGAATATCTCTCCTCGCTAAAATAATAATATTTCTATCGCTCTAAGGTTTGCTGTTAGAAAACCCAATTCTGAGTTAAGCTCGCCTTTGTACATAACTTACCCTGATGTGAAATGTTATTTTTATTATATTTGTGTACAATAAAGAATAAGAAAATATATATGCGTTCTAAATTGTGAGCTGTATTATTTTATTTTATGTGAATACAGATATTTTTTTTCTTTCTCTTTGAGAAGTCTCTTTCTTTTTTTCTTTGACGTGCAATACTTTCCCAAGATCCCATATCTAAATAGGTACTTTAACTCCAACCGGTATCACCAGCTCCACATCAATCTTAACCCTTGAAAAGTCTTCAGTTATAACTAAAATAGTAATTAAAGAAACCTGCCAGGTGCAATGGTAAATTGACATTTTGTTTCCACAATATAACCCTAACGCAAAACAGGCCAACATTAAACCACCTCGGAATATTCCGCAAAACAGTCTTTCACTGTTTGTTCTGGAATTTTCTAGTAAATTCTTTGTAAAGGGTATTTTTCCTTTTATGTAAGTGTTATTCTTATTATTTTCCTGCTTCAAGAAAATTTGTTTTTAATTGTGTATTACGTAGTTTGTTTTTTGTATGACTCATAAGTTTTTACGTTATTTGAGAGACGTGAAATTACGGTTTACATTGGGTATGGAAAGTGGCGAGCAGCAACTACGAATAGAGTAGAATTTGTGATAGAATGTAACTGCTAGCACACTTTTGACAAACGTTGAAATTGGTTTAATTCGTATTTCTCTTTTTGTTTGAATAGCAGACACCGATATCAAACAATAAAAGAAAAAAAAACTATAACCATTGAAAAAAACTCGTCCGCTTGTAAGGCTGATTTAAAACCCATTATCCAAGTGTCCTACGAATTTCCGATGTATCGAAAGTTTTTTTTTCAGATAGTTTTTTTTTTTAACATTGCTCCACACTAGGAATTCTCCTGTGTCGTTGGTGCGTTTGCAAACTCACATACACAAAAACTCACCCGGAACAACTACTTGTAGGTCATACAATGTTCCGTGCGGGAATCGAACCCGCGACACACTGCGCAACAGTCTAATAGCTTAGCTATTGCGCTAACTGTGCCGTCTAATTGATGGTTGTCTATTCCCTTTTTAAATTGTAAAACTACTACTTGACTAAAAGAACCGCGGTTCAAAAAGCGACTTAACCGTTATAACGCATCAGAACAGGACGGTTTCATACATTTAGTATGGCGCATCACATCACATCGAGACACACAAATGTAAACCTCACCATACGAAATGGATGAAACCGATATCGTTCTGATGCATCACAACACAACTCGTCACACAAATGTAAACCCGGCTTTAATTATTTTCCAGAGTTTAAAACATTCCAGTATTCGCTCAGCGGTCGCGGGACTGTACGAATTACCGTGACCCCGGAACGTAGAGGGCTGCTCAAGGACACCGTGCATTTTAGTCAGTACGAGTCTGACAGTCCCTCCCACTCTGCCCTGGGTGGGAGGACTCATTTAATGAATTCGCTACCAGTCGCTGTTGGAATGACCTCCCACCACCTTTTCGTGCTCTAAAATCGGTTGGTACTTTTAGGATACATTTTAAAAGTTATTTACTCGAACAGCAACAAAATACCAATTAATAACTTACTGTGTTTTGCACGCCGTTCGCAATGGTGATTGGGGCGTCATATTTATAGTGGATAGCGGATAACTGTATGGTGATGTACTATTTAAGAATTATTCGTACAATCTAGCGACTGTTACTGAATCCTCAACTCCTTGACGCATTTGTCTTTTTCTTTCTCTTCTTGTATGTTTTACGCCAAGCTTGGTATTAATAATAGTTATTATAAGTCCATAGTATTAACTAGGTTACATATTACACACTTTTTTATAATTTATCTTCCACTAAATTGTTTTGGTTTTTCTGTTGACATAATGTCTGCTGCGCCCGCGTCTCTGATTTGCCGGTGTTGCCAGTTTTAAGACAATTGCCCCATAGACAAGCGTTTACGTCGGGTGTTAAGTTAGTACATAGTTTATTTTATTTTAATTTTTTTTTATTACTGTATAACAAATAAAAAAAAATGTGTACATATACATCTTGTATTGGGTTATTTATTTATTTATTTTATAACTACACATAGATACGTATCTGACCGTGACATCACTATGGTCCTATCAGAATACCAGCGCTGTGACAATTTTAAAAAATGTCGCAGCACATGCTGAGATAGGAGCCTTTTGGCCTCGCACAGGACTAAATTGTTTTTTTATTAGTTTTACCTTTTGTCGTTTTTCTTTTATATATTTTGTTTCCTTTGTTGTTTTTACTCATGTATTTTTTATTTTATTTTATCTGTCCTGTGTGTGTCAATAAATCTCTTTTCTTTCTTTCTTTCTTTCTTTTAATGATTTTACCACGTAAAAAAAAATAAGTATTCGCTCAGCGACCTGTAGGTACCTATGTATGTCATTAAATCAACCCACTGCTGGGCAAATGCTGTCCTCATAAATGGAGATAAAAATAGTGCGAAACAGCACAGTTATACACTTGTTTTGCACGTCTTTTATTAACCTCTCGGGCGCGTTACGTACACCCGGGTGTACATAAGCGAAAACGCCCCAGCGCCTTACGTACACACGTCTGTACATAACAGACAGTGGACGTTGATTTTTATCATTTTCAATTATAAATCGCCCGAGAGGTTAAGTTGATGAAACGGGTTATCATCAACGTTGACAGCCCTATATCACTCACTGATGAGAACAGGCTTCCTCTCTTATGTGACATTCTTCGCCAGCCTATATGACTCTGACCTAATCAAGATAAGTTCTATCGGTATGGGTGTGGCCCAAACGTCATAAAACTAATGTAAAGAAAAAGTAGGTGAGTATATTACGTGACGTAAGTCCAAAAACACAAATTGCGACGACATTGAGGATTTCGGTACGCGTGCTAACGAATCACGTTTTGTGCGAAAAACGTGTTTAACCCACACGTTTGAACTAAAAGTTTCGCGCGACGTCGACAAAAGTTTCGGAAAAACGGGGGTTTTTTTTTGTGTCGTAATACAAGGGTTACTTGAATAAATGTTGTAATTTCTAGAACAAAACGATGATTGCTTACCTAAGTTTGCAAAAAAAAAGGATATGTTTGAGATATGAAACATGATCTGTTGCCAGTGGGTTCACCCAGAGTATCAGTTTTCAGTAGATAATCAAGAACCTAAATAATGGATTATTAGCAATATTTATTTATTAATTTAGTCGTCTGTGTCGCGGGATAATGTCTTAAAAGGTTACCGCGGTACTGAAACGCAAAGGAACAGGATGGTTTTTACTCCGTACAAATTGGACAGTCCCTTTCGCTCTACCCAGGGCGGGAGGAGGCATTTAATTCTTTTCTACCCCAAAAAGAAACTTTAGATGAAAACAAAAATTCTTTTGTTATAGGAAAAACAACATAACCTTATGAACAAAAGCTGTAACTCGTTACTTTTCTGGTCGTTTACCTCGATGATTTAATGGTTAAACAAACAATCCTTTTATTGCGCAATACTTTACAAAACTTCGGCTAACATAACCTTTTAGCAACAATGAAGTAACAGTTACGACATCAAATCATAACTTTGTTGAGCATTTGACAGAACCTTGCTTCAAAAGCTGATGGTTCTCTCGACTACGAATCCTTTTGATACGGATCTCTTGTTCGCGAACACTCACGCCTCGCGTCATTCAATATCATGCGACGCATTCATCCAAAACATCTCTGCAAGAGCCAAGAACAATGTAGACAACTGTCTAACACCTATCTCACTGGGCTTAAGCACTATCCATGTGTTGCCAGGGAAACTACAACCCTACGCAAAAGAAGAAGAGCTCCGTTTACTCTGGAAAAGATCACGAGATGCAATTCTGACGAATAACTGCTGCGTATTATCAAAGCTTCGTTACACTTAAGTGTTTTTATGAAAAGGTTTTCAGTTTACTTTTGCGTAATCCAATTTTGAATCTATTCGCTGAAGCGTTAGGTTGAAACTCGTGTGTAAAGGGATACAAGAAACGGCGTTCTGAAATGGAAACGGATCACAAAACTGTTCAAGGCACAGCAAACTTATAATGTTGTACTGACAACGAAAAAACGCATTTAACACAATGGTATTAAAGACGTCGTCGCCAGCATTTGCCGTTGTCACACCGAAGCGCACGTCATAATCGTCACAGACGTCTTTCACACCGCACATGAAGAATGAATGATGGATGAATCGCAGCATGAGAATCCAGCTTTTTCCATGTATGGTGGAAACAAATTATCATTTTCCGGACAAGAAACCGTTTTTCATGCAACTTTGGACTTTAACACTTGAGGAACAAGGTGTGTCTGTTTTTTAAGGGTTGCAAAGTAAGCTGGTCAAGCAGATATCTGTGTATATTCATACGAGTCACAAATGGGCCAAAAGTTGTGTGCTGAATGTGGGACGTTCTCCGATATAAAGAAGTTTGCAAGAAATGATTTGACTCAGTCTAGAAATGTTTAGGAAGGATTATTGTTGGGCTTTTTGATGTTCAGTGTAAAGAGATGCTACATTTCTTAACCGTGTTATATTGTTATGACTATATTTATCGATTCATATATCTTATATCATTTCTTATATATGTTTTTTGATTAACTAGTAAGCTTCTAATCTAATTAAGTCTTAATGTTGTATGAAATTCTTTTACCTATACAATTTTTTGATAATAATATGCTTATTCAATAGAAATATTTTGTGCTTGAATGATCGAAAAAGACCTTTTTAATTGAAAATTCCTTGAGCAATAGAATAGATAAAGAATATTTTCTGTTAAAGCCCTTTTTGGACCCCCAATTGTATGAACTTGGTCAAGGCGAAGAGAATATAATTATAAGGATTGTAACAGATAGCTGATTTTGTTGTTTAAGCCTAGCCCATGGGAAAAGGAGTGAGCTTACGTATGTCCTATGTGCTGTGTCAAATCAAAAATATCTTAATAACACCCAGGACAAATGTTTGTGTGATGAGCACGATCATTTGTTCTGTGTCTGGGTGTAATTTATCTATAATATGTATGTATTTAGAAATATATAAGTATGTTTATCAGTTGTCTAGTACCCATAACACAAGCTCTGCTTAGCTTGGGACTAGATGGCGTTGTGTGATAGTTGTGGAATATTTATTTATTTATTTATTTATATTTAATCACCTCAGTCAGATCAGATCACATGAGAGCCAGCCGTCAAAAAATGATAATTCAGTTCCCGTTTTAAACACTGTTTTTAGGGCACCTCCACCTTTTAGCTCCATCACTACGACATTCAAATATATCCGGATAATATTAAAGTTCGTATTCACACGGTATTTTTATACATTTTGTCATGCCTTACAATTTCGCTACGACTTGTTATATATTGTAAAGGCGTGAAAATGTTCCTGAACACGATTCGTAAATGTTTTCACGGTACAATGTTTTTAAGGATTGTGTGTAGGCAGTTCAGAGATCTTTTTGTATGAAAGAATGTGAGTGGAAATGTTACGTATGTTTTTTTTTTAAATATTTTTTGTTTTGGCTCAGGAAAATGGGTCGGTATTACAAGAAATTGTTTGGGAAAGGTTCGTGTTTTACAAATGTGTTTTTTTTTCTCGGTTTCGAGCATTCAGACATTTTAATGAATTTGATCCGTTTTTAATGAGTAGAGATTTAAATGGTAGGACCGTTGCTGTTATTGTGGCATGTCAACAAATGACTCCTTCAACTTGTTCTTTTAATTACCTTTTGCGTTCTAGAGTCGCGGTAACGTAGTAGGACGTTCCTGTAACCTAGTCAGACAACTTATAACAATAAATAGTCAGACAAATCGTAACTATACATACAAATATATCTGAATCTCTAGCCTTATGCTAAGATTTTTGATTAAGTAAATGTGAAAGATTGTTTAGATGAATCATTGATGGATATTTGTAACTCTTTTACACAAAAGCATTAGAATGGATTAGAAAATGACAAACCTAAACTGGATTAATACATAAAATACTATTCAACCCGGTATAATAATAATATTCCCGTGGACAATAACCGAACTTCACGCGGACAAAGCCGGGGGCATAAGTTAGTATTAAGTTCTGGTAAATACACGCCCAAGTTTATGTCTCTATTTTGCTCAAAACACGAATAACACTTACAAAAAATAGCAATAAATATTAATGAACATCCCTATTTATCAACCAACTTCCCAAAATCAATTCATTAACATAAAACCATTAGTAGTTGCTGCACACTGGTCACGATATCTAAATAAGTCGACAAATAATGCTCTTGAGCATTATGTCCCCTAATAATGCGCGGTCTAATGCTCGCACAGTGCGCAGAAACGGCTCTCTTGTGTACAAAATGAATTGTGTACGGAAACGTATTAACGGTGTGTCAAATGACTCGGAACTAGGGATGTAGGAGTTTGCCGGGATTTTTGATAGAAAAGGGAGTAAGTTTTCGCATAATGCAATAATAACGTTTGTTGCCCGTAGTACTATCCGTTGTACTACTAATGGAACTACGGCTAAAAAAAAATATCCTACCAGGCAATCTAGTAGTACCAGGGTAATTTTTTATTTACCCATGGTACTACTGGTTATAGTATTACTTAGTCTTTTAGGTTTCTAAGACCAACACATGAACCATTAATTAAAGGAGATTGCTCTGCGCCCATACATTGTTCGCCCTGGAACCAAGAGCATCGGGAATTTATATTTTGTGTTGTATATCATTAGTAAACTCCTATAAGATCTTATTTTTATAGCGGACTAGCTGCAGAATAGATATATTCCAAGAAAAGAATCAGATTTTGAGGTTATAATCGAACCATAACAACGAATATTAGGTATAGTTTTTCATAGCTTAAAGTGATTTTTAAGAAACTGAAAAGCAATATCATAATACATTTAGCTATTTTAAGCACCTACCTAGATAATTGGGTAGGTACCTATGCCTAGGTTATCGTTTGAGCGGTACACAGTTCCGAAAATCACAGCCAAGTAAGTCGTTTTTTAAAGCAATCAGAATCCGTTAAAATAGCCAAGTCGTAATATACAATTTAGTCCCAAAAGTCACCAAAACACACCGATATAAACAATTACAAACAGCAAGCGATGCTATTGTAATCATCAGTAGACTGATTTATTATCTTTCTCATTTTTCATAGAATGGATAATATTTACATTATAATGTAAAATTGAAAAATAAAATCGGTTTTTTAGAAATCGATCTTTTAGACCACGATTTTTTTTGTAAATCGATACATCGGCTAACGATTCGCATCAATTACAATCAATTAGGCATCCCTATTCTTTATCGACACGACATGACGTTTGATGAAGATGGCAGCCATTAATGTTATTAGTCGCGTTGAATACTTTTTATTATTCATTTTGGCATACAGCTAGTCCGTGTTACAAAAGTATTTGCAAGTAATATAGTAAAATAGACAGTTAATTATCGTGTATTTCAAAACATTTTGTTGCATAGGGCCATTTCGGACATTGTCCTTTGGCCAAGTTCTTTTCCTGTTACTATAGAAAATACGTTTAAGTAAAGCATGTAGAAGTAAATTAAAAAGCAATATTATTAGGTAGTTGTCATTAGGTCTATTAAATTACCTATATCTTATGTTATAAAGTACTAGACACATGTGACAGATATCGGATATAAAAAATTCGGGATTCTCTAAAACCATTCCGCGTTTCAATCCCGTGCTACCCCATCCCTATTAGAAACTTATGTCGAGTGTCCGGAACTTCGAAGCATGATTTTTGTTTACATGTTTGTGCCATCCCATGGGGGATTACTACTAACTATGCTATTATTTATAGGTCCCCTAAAAGGGTGGCTGTGTCTTCTTCTCATATAAATATGGTTCATGATCCGTGACGAGTGGTTAAAGATGGCGGATTTGATGAAAAAGTTTAGGAATTCGAGTGTTTAGTGATGTAATTTGTCGATGAGTAAGAAGTTTAGGACTTACACACATTATAGTTAAATCAAGTTCACGTATTTGTATATAGCGTGTCAATGCAATATTATGATGACATGGAGCTGATCTGATGATGGCGCTGGAAGGAGGCCATAGGAACTCGGTAATGAAACGCCGCAAACCTATTGCGTTAAGACTCGTTTGATTCGTCTTGACGAGTACTTTGTCTATTGTAAGTATTTTTTTAACAATAAAAGCTTGTTTTTTAAATGACTAACTTGTTTGCGATACAAGCAACCTACTAGTAATCTTGGTGGTAAGGTCCAATACCTTCTGTAAGATTTGTCATGTATTTTCTTCATTGCGCGTAGGTCTTAGTACACAGCAATTTTTACACAAATCCGCGCAAACGTCAGTTCTTTATGTGTGTTGTTCATAGGGGCCATCCATTGGGCCACGGCTTAAACGGAGACATCGCATGGAACATTGGAGTTATCAGAGAAACCTCATCTGTGGAGATTGTGTGTGACTGGTTTTTTACCCTTGAAAATAGAAAGTAAAGATAAATATGTAAGGTTTTTTACACTCAAACTTTTCTTCCCAACTTTCCAATTGCACCAAAATCGAAGTACTTTATCAACTCATTTCACTAACAAAACAATAAACAAAAAACGCCCCACAACAGTATTACACACAGGCAATGCAATTTAAACACAGTGCGCCCACTGCGCCAGATGTTCAAACATGGACAAAATCAACACTAATTCTATCGAGTTACGTTCCGTATGCTTTCAATTAGCTCGTTTTACATTATTTATTTCACACCACCCGATTGAAGCGTTCTATTTGATCTCTAATGGTTTTTCGATGTTTTTTAGGGTGAAATGATTACATTGATTTGTTTTGTTGCTTTAACAGTTTAACTTTGGAGGTTTGGCCTAAATAAAAATATGGTACCATCAGAAACTTAATAAAAAATATACTGCTTTACAACTACGGTTCTTTTTGATAAGTTATCATTATGATAAGCCTGTATTCGTTTACTGCTGGACATAGGCATCGCCCAATTACACCACCACTGAGCCCGTTCCTGAGCATTCTTCATTTAGTTTTTGGCACGTCAGTGTCGTACGTCGCCGGGGTCGCGGGACAGTTTTATCAGATAACCGTGGCTCCGGAACGTAAAGGGCTATTGAAGGACACCATGGATTTTAGTCAGTACAAGTCTGACAGTCCCTCCCGTCTCGCCTTGGGTGGGAGGGAGACTCATTTGATGATATATCAACCTAAAAAAAGCGTCGTATGTCGATTGCTGTATTCACATTTTGTATTTATATAATGGCGATTTATATAGACAATAAGATGTGTATAGTACCACTGTTTTGTAAATGCAGATTTGTTTAAATTAATTTTAAATAATGAATAGATGTCCAATCCACTTTTCCAATACATAAAATTTAAAAGAACACTTATGATTTTGTTACCTCTGCTCAATGAATTAGAAGTAATTAAGCACTTATTTTTAAAAGAACAGCGCATTTCAGTAATTTGCCGATACAATTTATTGCAAAAAGATACCACTTAAATTCAAAATCGTATTATCAACTATACAAAACAACCATTATCTCTCCCTTCGACAGTAAACACAGAATATTCACAAAGGATACGGATGGGGTGATAGGAAACCCATTTGACCCTTCAATCGATTGGAAAATTGTATTATTTTTTCCAAATCATTACAGCTTTCGTCTCAGTGGGTTTCAAAAACTGATAGTAATTCGGAGGTATATGTTTGTGAATACATGTTTTACGCAATGTCATCATCTGTCTAGCCTTTTCCCAACTATATTGGGGTCGGCTTCCAGTCGAACCAGATGCTGCTGAATATCAGTTCTTTACATGGAGCGACTGCCTATCGGACCTCCACAACCCAGTAACTGGGTAATACTGGTTGTCAGACTTTGAGCTGACTAATATTCAATGAATTGTATCAATCAAATATTATCAGTATGTATTTATTCATTTGTTTGATACGCCTTTACGTTTTCTACGGTGGTAGTATAAATTTCAAATATCCAATAATGTGCATGTTTTAGTTTTAATTAAAATCGGCCGCGAGACCCCTTTTTGTATCTTTCGTCATTCTTCGTAGTTTCAGGTTCGGTCGTCCATGGTCAGTTGGTAATTTAAGAAGATAGAAAAAATATTTTATTTGTCTCTGACACGCATTACATTCAACAAAAACATAAATAAATTAAACAGAAAAATTACAAAACGATTCCATGAAGAAGAACCTGCAAGAAACTCCATGGTTACTCTTTTAAAATATGGTATGGTTTTACAAACAGATTCTTACAATTTTTGAATATTTATTTTCCTTTTACAATTTCTGATTTCCACGAGGAAAGTTGCGAGTAAAAGCTAGTAATAAAGAAAAGTTGAATAAATAACAATTTTTGTGTAAATAAGTTAATGGATCGTTGAGTAAACTGTGATAATAAACAAAATGGCCGTACTTTTGTGAAATATTGTGTTTTTGTCATCGTTTAGGAAAGTTTGTTACAAATGGAAAACGTTTTGGTTGTCGCTTTTACTGTTAGTTATTGCAAATGGTGTTCGTGTTTGTGACTTTTAGCTTTTTCTTACTAAGCTTTTTCTAGAAGTCTTAGTTATTTTCTAAAATGTATTTAATATGTTATTGGAAGCACGCAATGCTAAGCGGGTATTGCTATGTCAGGATTATAGAGAAAGGTAGAAAGAGGATATATCTATGTCAAAGCACGAGTTGAATTATATTTGTGGTGGGTGGGATTTATCTCCTAGCGGTCTCCGGGCAAAAGTAGCTCGTGGCTAAATAATTACAGCCGCACAGGCTGATCTTACGGGTAAAGACGCGCTTGCCGAGGTTGGTCGGTGGATGGGTGATCATCTGTCATAGCGAGTTTCCTCCGTGTCTCGGAAAGCACATAAAGCCGTTTGTCCCGGCTGACATTAGTAGGTTTTTGACAGTCGTTACTGTTAGTCCGAAGCTCATAAGTCTGATAACCAGTCTTACTATAGGGTATCATATTGCCCAGTTACTGGGTTGTGAAGGTCCGAAAGGCAATCGCTCCATGTAAAATATTGATATTCAGCTGCATCTGGTTCGATTGGAAGCCGACCCCAATATAGTTGGGAAAAGGCTAGGCAGAAGATGGTCCCCGGGCAATGGCACCACACACCGTAACCGGTCTGGTACCAAACAGTACTCTCTGTTTTCCGTCGGTATGCAGCAGTTCCTTCTGTGTGAATCTTGTGAGTCTTCATGGATCTCATTTTTACCTTCTTTCTTACAATTTTTGAATATTTATTTTCCTTTTACAATTTCTGATTTCCACGAGGAAAGTTGCGAGTAAAAGCTAGTAATAAAGAAAAGTTGAATAAATAACAATTTTTGTGTAAATAAGTTAATGGATCGTTGAGTAAACTGTGATAATAAACAAAATGGCCGTACTTTTGTGAAATATTGTGTTTTTGTCATCGTTTAGGAAAGTTTGTTACAAATGGAAAACGTTTTGGTTGTCGCTTTTACTGTTAGTTATTGCAAATGGTGTTCGTGTTTGTGACTTTTAGCTTTTTCTTACTAAGCTTTTTCTAGAAGTCTTAGTTATTTTCTAAAATGTATTTAATATGTTATTGGAAGCACGCAATGCTAAGCGGGTATTGCTATGTCAGGATTATAGAGAAAGGTAGAAAGAGGATATATCTATGTCAAAGCACGAGTTGAATTATATTTGTGGTGGGTGGGATTTATCTCCTAGCGGTCTCCGGGCAAAAGTAGCTCGTGGCTAAATAATTACAGCCGCACAGGCTGATCTTACGGGTAAAGACGCGCTTGCCGAGGTTGGTCGGTGGATGGGTGATCATCTGTCATAGCGAGTTTCCTCCGTGTCTCGGAAAGCACATAAAGCCGTTTGTCCCGGCTGACATTAGTAGGTTTTTGACAGTCGTTACTGTTAGTCCGAAGCTCATAAGTCTGATAACCAGTCTTACTATAGGGTATCATATTGCCCAGTTACTGGGTTGTGAAGGTCCGAAAGGCAATCGCTCCATGTAAAATATTGATATTCAGCTGCATCTGGTTCGATTGGAAGCCGACCCCAATATAGTTGGGAAAAGGCTAGGCAGAAGATGGTCCCCGGGCAATGGCACCACACACCGTAACCGGTCTGGTACCAAACAGTACTCTCTGTTTTCCGTCGGTATGCAGCAGTTCCTTCTGTGTGAATCTTGTGAGTCTTCATGGATCTCATTTTTACCCGACTACGGCAAAGGCAAAAGGAGGGTTATGATTTTAACCGGTATGTATGTATGTTTGTTCCCTCATAACTATTAAACTTCTTATCATTACATGACAAATGAGGTGTAGTTAGAAGCGTCTCAGTTGTCCGCTGTGCAGTTATAGGGTAGGTGACGTGTCACCAAATCCAATATGGCACCCTCTAGGGGTTGTAAAGGCGTAACCGAAAAAAAAATTAAAGGGTTTGATGAGCACATTTGAAATATATATAGTTTTTACAAGCTAATTTGCTGTTTCTAACAGTGTCAACATAGGTATCAACTGATAAATCTTAAATTCACAACTCAAAAACGATACATATACTCGTAACATAAATTACTTACTTCAAATATTATAACCCCAAAATAGTGTAAATAAAAAAAAAGTTAACGTTAAAAAAAAGTTAATAACTAAAACCGCTATTATAAGCTACTAGCCTGCTGTACCCTGCCACGCTTCGCTGTGGCACAAAAAAACAGTTTTTTCAAAAAAAAAAAAATGATAAAAACAATCCTTGATGCTGATTATATATCATGCTAAAATTTCAGCTCAATCGGTGCAGAACTTTTTGAGTTACATAAACCAACATAACATTTTTATATATATAGATTACTATAAACTTATACATATTTTTATCCAACAATCTTAAAAACAACTGCACACGAAGTGACAGTGTCATTTTTGTTGGCGTTTTTTTTATGAAAGACGTCATGCTGAAACGCAGGTCTCCTCCCAATCACATTGTTTGTCATTTCTAAACACTCGTAATAAAATACATTGTAACCATCCCCAACCACTACAAATTAAAAACGTTTCCGCTAAGTCTTCTGAAGCGTCCAATAAAACTTGGAGTCCCTAAACACTTATCTAAGTGGCACAGACAATGGCTTTCAATGTATAATGCAAATTATCCCTCTGGGAGGGCCGGAGGACAAGCAAGTGCCTTCGGAATATTTTAGACGAAGTGGATAAGATTCAGTACTTATACTAGGTGCGAAAGAAAGTGGCATAGGTTTGTATTTCCTGAATGAATCTATCCTACGTTTTAAATGATTCCTGTGTTGGATTGGGCGGGAAGAAACTTGCGGATCGTCCGAAGGACACGGTGGAGCATGCGGTGGTGATCTGCCCCGCTTAGGCAGAGCGCTAGGCGATAAGTGGCGGCAACCTATCGTGCCCGGCATTAGTCGAGGCAAAGCTGCGGGGCGAGGGAATGGAAAACAAGCACCTTCTTCAGCGAAGCAGTCATGCTAGTGAAGGAGGAGGTGGAACGCTTGAGGGAGAGGACAGCCTCCACAACACGACCCAGCCTGGCCGAAAATGCTTAAGTATCACGTACATCGCTAGATTGATTTGAAGCGTTAAATGTTCCTGTAACCTTCCTGAGGCTTATCTAGATAGCTGGGGAAGCATATCTACGCCATTCCAACCCCTTCCTACTGCACAATCTAGAGTCATAGAAACAAAGTGATTGAATTGGAAGAAGCAACTCTGTCTTAACCCATTCACTGCAGCGAGATTGGCAATAAACAGCATTTTAGTCAGATGAACGGTTAAACTCGTTTAGTACCAACAGCTAGGCTACAATGTGATCGTAGTTAAGTATTAGTGGTACTTTATTGGGTTTTATAACTATGCTATTTATGTATTAGATTGAATGGATTGGATTGATGGTTTTTTTAACGTTATAAAGTTGGTCGTTTACTCGATTCATGGGATACTCGTTTTTAATTCAATCAAATTCAAGTAGGTATCCCATGAAAACTACGACGACGAGTGTTTATGTAGTTTTGGTCAGGGTACGAAATTATCCAGACATTTTTTCTTAAAATAATTTACTTTACATTTAAATTCATACATTTAGTCTAAACAGGATCTTCATTTTTGGAATTCTGGTAACTATAAGTCAGGATAATTTATTGAAACTTCATGTGATATATATACATGGTAGCCGGACTTAATGCCATAAAGCATTCTCTACCGGTCAACCTTTGGGTTAAATAAGAAAATATTGTGGTAGGGTACAAAAAATAAAAAATAAACTTAAAACTAGCATACAAAAAAAGCAAACACTATTATATATTTATATAGATACTAATACATATATACAGATAAAATAATTAGTATAGCAACTATGAAAAAAAGATAACTTAATAATAACTGTTATGACTTGATTTCAAAATGACAGCTATTTATTGTGACTTAAATAGAGGTTACGAAGTTTTCTGCTTCAGCTTTTTTAATGCTAAAGGGTAGCAAGTTCCAGAGTTTTATAGTTGATATAACGAAAGAATCTATACATATAATAAATCTGTAGAAGGGTTAATTCTGTACATTGAAAATATTGAAAAAATAAATAGCGGGGGGTGTTGCTGGATCGATACCAAACCCAAATATGTGATTAAAAAAAATTTTGTCTGTCTGTCTGTATATGCAGGCATCACGTGAAAACTAACCGTTCGATTTCGATGAAACTTGCTATAATTATACCTTATTATCCTGGGCATAAAATAGGATACTTTTTATCCTGGAAAAATACGTAGAAAAAAAAATCTACCATCCACGCGAAGACCGACATCCGCGCGGACGGAGTCGCGGGCGGAAGCTAGTTAGACATAAAACTGGCGCGGTTTAAAGGAATTTGGAGGAGTAGTTTTTTGGAAGCTCGAAGTTTACAACTATGAGAATTGCCCAACACTTTAAAATGAGTTTTTAAATAATCAGGAACACGTGGATCGTTCATAATCTTGAAAAGCATGCAGAGAGATCTGAGGGACCTCCTGAGTCGGATAGGCAACCATTTAAGCTGAGAACGAAAGGAATAAATGTGATTGTATTTACGAAGGATAAAATAATCAATCTAGATAATATTTTCACTTCGAACCACAGACCTCGTCTTTTTGAGAGCAAATACATACATAAGCTGGATCAGTTTAGGTTAGCAGATGTAAATGTCCTCAAATGTATGGTTCTAAGTCACACTGAGTTACAATACATTTTATAAAAGGAAAATTAGCTCCATTTTCTAAAATTGCACCATTAGTTGAATACAAAACTGAAAATAACAGAGAAATAAAAGCAACAAAAACTCTTGGATACTAAACATAATATTAATGTGGGGGAACGCATTAGGGAGCGGAAATGGCGGCGTACACATTCAGTATTGTGCTCGGGGAAAAATGATATAATATCGTAACATCCTTTTATGACCATTACTGGGCTTGCCCGCCCTGACGAAGATGAGGGATGACAAGAGGTGACAGTAGGACATGGTATGTTTGTACCTAATCTGTGGAAGCCTCTGTGAGGATGTTGTATGCAGTAAGATAAGAAAAATCTTAGTTATTGCAAAAAAATGTGTCGAAAAACGACATCTTTACTTAGTATGAAACAAAGTCGCTTCCTGCCTCTATAATGGAACTTTAAAACTTCGCATTGGATTTTAATGGTTTGTAGAGAAAGGTTTATAAGTATAAAACATTTATATTGCACCCTTACATAGCCTGGCGGCTCGCTAGTTGCATGAGAAAAATGTTTTAAGTTCATAAGTTTTTTGGGATCAGGAGGAATTTAATAATTACAAAAAAGTAAATACGTTGTATTGCTTTAAAAGTTGAATGAAAATTAAAACATAATGATTTGGAATAGATCGGTTTGAGTAGGTACATATTTATGACCAATGATGTGGGGTAGGTGTCATGACGGTCAGAATGCTTGAATCTTTTTGAATAAAGGATTGAATGAGAAAATCTGTCAATCTATCTTAATTTATAACCTGCCATTGGCTAGCAAAGCCCATTTTTGGTAGTGCCTATTAAAAACAAAGGTTAGATCTATCTATTTTGTCGACTTCTCAACTTACTCTTTGCCACCACCGCCCTACACGAGACAAATCGTCCAGTTGGCCATTTGTCAAAAAACCTGCATCCGCCCAATGAAAGCCGTCTTTGTCGCCACCACAACCTTACTTAAACACTTCCATTTTCCTTATCACAACTACATAAGATTCAGAATATCCCTAATCACCAATAAGTGATGCAGAAATCTGCATTTTTTTCTAAGCAGTTGACGTAGATGTTATAGCGTTGTCTTAAAGTTGGTTTTGGCATGATTGGTGGTATTTTGGTGGTATTTAATAAGAATGGCGATTGTTAACAAAGGTTTATTTTTGAAGTTTTCTGTTAAAAATGCGCGCGGGTGTGTCTGTTTGTGATAATGATGGCTTTGTGATGATATTTATTGTGATGGAAATGATTTCATCGTCGTCTTCATGATTCTGATGAATTAGTACATGTAAGGGTCGTTTTAAGTGCAGATTTTTACTTAAATTCTGTCCAATATAAAGAAGAGAGAATTTGACTTGAGCGTTGAAAATCCAACGCTTATGGTATGTTCTCGAGTGTTGACCACGGACCGGAAGGCGCAGCGTTGGCAGGCCTCCCGTCGGGGGACCGAACGACATCGTGAGAGTCGCGGACAACCGGGCGGCAAGGGGGTGGCCTATGTTTAGCAGTGGATGTCTTCCAGCTGATGATTATGCAGATGATGCACGTGATAATTTTCTTCAGAATATGATTGTATTGTGTATATTTATTTGCCAAAGTCAATCAATAGTATGTAACAGAAATAGATGAGCAACGTTCTGTTCTTCACAAGCATGTAACTTTGCTCTAACTTTTTGACAAGGAGTAAAACGCCTTGTATTTCATTTAATTTTATTTTTCGCTAGCACAACCAGACTATCAATAACAAAAAAGATTGTAATACATTCATTATCCGTCACTGTGCCTACTATATAATAACACAATGCTGCTCGCTCCGGTTCCATCCAGCTTGAATATACGAGTACTTCGTTAGCAAAAGTTGGCTTATCTCTGTCGTCACGGCTTGACGTTAATATCGGGATCCATTTCAGCATTCACATCTTTCTGCTTCCGATTTTTGTCCTTTTTGAATGACATTTTGTTTTTTTTTTGTAAATTATTTTGAATAAATTGTTCTCTGCCAATGGAACATAGCCATAGACAACCTTTGTGGTGAAGTGAAACTCGTTAGTGCGTTTTAATAGATGAATAGTACTGTGTGTTTCATTTAATATTATTGAGTTGTGGGACATTAGACATTCTGGTGGTAGGTGCTTATGCTGTCCTAGATTCGATTCCGTGATTTGGTGATGTTGAGTAATATTGGGTAGTGGAATTATAACTACTATGTGATGGCTCAGGGAGGTAAGAGTCCCGACTAACAAGTTGTAGGTCATGCGTTAGACACCAGCCAGACGCATTACTTTGTTGAATTATTTCTGTTTATAGAACGGCTCAAAAATTAGAGGAAATGGGATATCTACCAACCCACACTGTGCCCGCGTGCATTAGCGCTCACATCCTCTCATAGAGAGGAGGTTTGTGCCCTAGAACTTTTATTTTATTTGTTTTTTTAACGTTGTTATATCATCAAATGTGTCCTCCCACCCAGGGCAGAGCGGGAGTGACTGTCAGACTCGTACTGACTAAAATCCACGGTGTCCTTCAATAGGCCTTTACGTTCCGGGGTCACGATAATTCATGTGTCCCGCGACCCCAGGTGCCCTAGTACTAGGAATATTATAGGCTGATTATGCTAAGTGGAACTATTACAGCAGGAAATAGAAGAAGATCCTTATCAAGAGGAAATTAGGTACTGCAACCAAGAAAGAATTTTATTTGTGTTTCAGTTTGTAGGTTCATTGTGAGATCTGAACTAACAAATTGTTTTTAATACAATGTCAATCATCAGCACATAATACCAAAAATAAATTCATAACAATAATTAACACAACAGCTCATTAAATCACAACCGCAGAGTCCACAGAGCAAGTCAAAATTCACACAAAGTCGATCATCTTACGGCACCCCTAATTAAATTCGTTAGAGGTTCTCAATATCGTTTGCACTTGAAACACACTTGAAACTTGTAAGGGAACCGTTTTCACCGATAATATAGTGGCCGAAAACAATGGTAGGAGAACAAAAAATGGCGCGATTGCATCTTTGAGTGGTTTGGTGTTGTGCGCGTTTCTCATGGGGCTATGTTTTGGTACTAACGCTAGAGGGAGCCACTGGGTTGTAGGGTGGTTACGTGGTCTTTGGTTTAGGAGACTTATCTGATACTTTTCGTGATACCAGTGGCTGGGAAGCTCGGTGTAATTAAAATATATTTTGATTTTTTTATGTTAACTTGCCAACGTAATAAGTAAATTCTAAATCAAGAATTTTTTGAATTTGGTATGTTTTTGATACCAAAATATGTGAGAATACACAAAAAATTTACTTTATTATACAACACTGTTTGAACAAATTCTATGATTACAATGGCGCTCTTATCACGGATAGGGATTACTTTTACAGTATTATTTTATGGATGAACTGTACTGATTTAAAACAAAACAGTTGTTCTTGTATGTGGTTCTTGTAAATTCGTACCACCTGACTTATTTGATGACGCAAAAACAATGGCTAATTATCGCTAAAAATAGGTAATTATTATGTAAAACATAATAAAAATACCAATTTACGGGAATTATTCGAAATAAAAAATAATGACGCAAAGATTTTCTGTTGGAGGCAATTATTGCGACGATGCAGTTTTAACGAAGGTGGACTTGGGCTAATTGCTAGCACATTCCTACCCTCATTTATTGGATTATTTTTAATAAAATATAATGTTGTTGCTCTTATTACAATGATCTGTTACTTACCTACGTGGCGGCTTGTTAATATAATTGGTCTTTCATGAAGAATGATTAAAGTTAATTGGTGTTATTTCTGTTTATTTGTGCACTTATGTGTAATGAGAAATAATCTTAGTGTCTAGTTTTGCTACTGGTTTTGTTTTTAAGAAAATTCCTTTGGTTTTCTTTTCTGAAAAGACAACTGCATGGTTCGAAATGATAAAGTGGATATTGTTTCTAGTTTTTTTTTAGAGGCAGCTGTTAAATAATATGCTACTAGCTTTTGCCCACGGCTTCGCTCGCGTAGAATTTGGTCTGCCTCATTAAACTTAAAAAAATGTCACGTAACTACGTGACATTTTTTTTAATAATTATATTTTTTTTATGTAACTTCACATCGTACATCCCAGATTTCTAACTTCAAAATTAGTTTCCATACAATCTTTGAACACTTATACCTAATTTTTAGAGGGAATCTCTTGAAGGTGGAATTATATGAATTCCTTTCTAAGTGCTCATTATTTTAGAGGGCCAAAGCCTGCCGGGGTCGCGGGACTTACGAATTACCGTGAACCCGGCACGTAAACCGTAGAACAGGTAATAACATCCCTCATGTACACAATAAGCTAATAAAATTCCCTATCTCAAAAACTACTGAACCGATTTTGATGAAACTTGCAGTATTCCCTAAGTTGAACGATACCTAGCACAAAAAAAATATTTAAATCGGACGTGAAGTTCCGGAGATATGCAAACAATGAATCAGTCGATGCCTACTCCTTACTGTTAAGGAGTTGTACCTTTCATCATCAGCTCAGCTGCATAAGATGATGATAACCATACGCAAGTACTTAAATTACTTCATAAGATTTACGAAAAACGATGCGTGGGCCTATAAAATTTGAGGGTTGCACTCGATTTCTCCAAGATCCAATCATCAGATCCTGATGTGGTGACAATGGGACAAGGGAAGCACCAGCTTTCAAACAAAAAAAGAATCATGAAAATCGGTTCACCCAGTCGGTCGTTATTCGGTAACAAACTACTGTTAAGGAGTTGTACCTTCCATCATCAGCTCAGCTACATAAGATGATGATTACCATACGCAAGTACTTAAATTACTTCATAAGATTTACGAAAAACGATGGGTGAGCCTATAAAATTTGACGGTTGCCCTCGATTTGTCCAAGATCCAATCATCAGATCCTGATTTGGTAACAATGGGACCACACGGCAAACACCAGCTTTCAAACAAAAAAAGAATCATGAAAATCAGTTCACCCAGTCGGTCGTAATGCGGTAACAAACATAAAATTGATAACCTCCTCCTTTTTTTGAAGTCGGTTAAAAACTATCCTATGTCCTTTCTCAAGTTCCAAACTATGTCTGTACCAAATTTCACACAAATCGGTTCAGTAGTTTAGGCGTGAAGAAAAGACAGACAGACAGAGTTACTTTCGCATTTATAATATTA
This sequence comes from Agrotis puta, assembly GCA_943136025.2. Taxonomy (NCBI): domain Eukaryota; kingdom Metazoa; phylum Arthropoda; class Insecta; order Lepidoptera; family Noctuidae; genus Agrotis; species Agrotis puta. The sequence goes on from OW964170.2 coordinate 1,742,134, forward strand.
GTTTGGATATCAAAGTAGATATGCAATAAAAACACCTGTCTCTCCAATTAACGCAGCTCAGTTATGTTTTCTAGTTTATAAATATTTCTTTATAGGTTATTAACCTAAATAACAAAGCTCCGGCTTAAAACTAAATGTCGAAATATGGACGTAGATTAGATACATTAATCATGTGTGAACGTTTTTTTTTAAGATGCAGACTACAATATTTTAACTTATAATTTGTCCTAAATATCCGCCTATACCCCCAACCTATGGTCACCCTACACCTCACAGACGTCTCCCAGCGGTGGCTCCCACGGGTGCGGTGCGCAAATTAGCGCTCAATTTACTGCATGATTCGATTTGCCAGCCGACTGGGCAGTCAGCTGACCGGCTATCACTGCCATTTAGGCTTTCTGGCTACTGACGACACTTTCGTAAGGAATTGAGGGTATTGTCGGTGAGTATGGTGAGAGGAAAGTGCTCTTAACATTTTTTTAATGTATTAGACGCGGTGGTTTCGTGATGTGTGTGTTTAATATAAAATTGTAAAGGCTGTCAAAGGCGTCGCTTCTGTAACGACAACCAGCCAGCCAGCCGCAGCCAACCAGCCAGCCAGCCGCAACCAGCCAGTCAGTCAACTAGCTAATAAGCCAGTCAGCCAGGCAGTACGAACGAATATTAACTTCAACCTAATACAGAACATACCTTAACACAATCATTCTCTTCAAGATGTTTGATAACAATTTCGTTCCAAACACACAAACTTAAAAAAAAATGTTGACCTCATTGTCCAAAATATTTCGGTTATGCACTCGTATATCATACCGACTGGTGGATACATCTTCATAGGCGTCACTTATGCCTTTGTCAAACAGACAGGCGAAAGCGAAGCGAGTCCGAGGCGATACCGAACCGAAGCGAGACGTCAGTCCGATAGTTCTGTCACGCTATCGCATCGCTTTCGCTTTTCTATGTGACTGGATTCAAACAATTCCATACATTACAAATAAAAACGTCACGCTTCGCATTCGTCACGCTTGTCTGTTTGACAAAGGCTTTAGAGATGTCAAAGTTTGCCACGCCAAAGGTTATGTTATTATGATTTCAATGTCTAAAGTAAGAGTCTGACAGTCCGTCTGGTTCCACCTCGAGAGCCGGAGAAACCATTTGTTGATTTTTACATAAAGAAAAGAAGAATCAAATCAAATCAAATCATTTATTTCAACTAGGCCAATTACAGGCACTTTTGAATTGTCAAAAGACTCAAAATAAAACTAGTACAAAAATAGTTATGGTGCTACAGTCCCAGTCACAAGACATAAAAACTGTGAAAGTACCGTCACGCCGCAATCGCGGCGATAAGACCCCTCTTTGAGGAGTGGCTGGATAGGCGTCACGGCGTCCTGACCTACCGCACGACGCAGGTCCTCACCGGACACGGAAGTTTCGGGAGGTTCCTGTGTCTGATAGGGAGGGAAGAAACGCCTGGGTGTCACCACTGCGAGGATCGTCCGGAGGACACGGTGGAGCATACGATGCAGGACTGCCCCGCTTGGGCAGAGCACCGCCGTGTCCTCACGACGGCGATAGGCGGAGACCTCTCGCGCCCGGCATTGGTGGAGGCCATGCTGCGGGGCGAGACGGAGTGGGAGGCGGTCGCCTCCTTCTGCGAAGCAGTCATGCTCGTGAAGGAGGAGGCGGGCCGCCTGAGGGAGAGGACTGCGTCCTCCCTCCACCCCAGCCGCAGTGATAGACGCCCACGGCGTCGGACGTCGCGAGACGATCTCCGGCCACCGTAGGCGCGGGCATGCGGGCAGCGAGTAATGGGCGACTCGCTGTCTGACTATGGACCATGCCCGGGTCGACGGCGCGTTGTGTTCCACGCGCGCCTCAAAGAGTGTCAGCATAGTGACGGGGCCTGTAGAGGGCCAAAGCCTGCCGGGGTCGCGGGACCAAGGGATTACCGTGACCCCGGTACGTAAAGGGCTAGTGAAGGACACCGTGGATTTTAGTCAGTACAAGTCTGACAGTCCCTCCCGCCTTGCCCTGGGTGGGAGGACTCATTTGATGATTTTACCACGATAAAAAAAAAAAAAAAAAAAAAGGTGCTCATTCCAAAGCAAAGATCTCTATGGAGAAGAATGAGCAAGAAACTCCATAAAGAAAAAGAAAAGTAATGATCTACGAAATCGCTTTTTGATGACTAAATTCAATCTTTATAGCCAGTACCTGAACAACTGGGGTCGCGGGACTTACGATTTACCGCGATCCCGGTACTTAGAGGGCTATTGAAGGACACCGTTGATTTTAGTCAGTTCGAGTCTCACAGTCTCTCCCACTCTGCCCTGGGTGGGAGGACTCATATGATAATTTTACCACGTTAAAAAAAAAAGTACCTGAACCTACTCAACTAAAAACAACTTCAACCAGAATCAAAAGCAATTTTAGATATATTTAATTTACTACATTATATAAACTACGTTTTGATTATAAACTCAGATTTTATAAACTCTCAGCTGTTTGCAACTCTTATCTAATTTGTTTGATTAAGTAACAGTTAAGAACAAAAACATTGAGAGTTGAATAATTATAAGCTTTATTATGATTACAAAAAATAACTTACCGCTTGGTTGATTCCACGGAAATTATTACTCAATGTTTTGACTCAAAGTCAAAACATTACATCAACAATACTTTTTCAAACAGGCAACATTTATATAAATTACATAAAGAAGTGGCAACACTCAATAAACTCGTTTCTTTTATTTCACTGTAAACAGTCTTAATACCATTTTGTATAGAAGTAAAAAAAATAACATTACTTTTAAAATCTTATCATAAGATCTGACAAAACAAATAACATTATATGACCAAAGAAACCGACTTTACAAAGGTATTTTAATTCTACATCAGCCACTTGAACCATTTTTTATGTTATGGAATAATGTACTTTAACGTAAAGAATTATTGTTCAATTTTTATTGCATCTGAAATTGTTTTATGACACAGTTAATTGTATCTTTCAATCAAAAATCAGCTTAGTACATTAGTGGAAAGAGTTGATTTTTAAATAATAACTGCACGTATACATTTATTCCCATACAAACTTTAGTTTGACTGTTATCTTCCAAATCTCACTACAGTCTAACAAAAGGGGTGAAAACAAAACGGGGTATTTCTCGAATAGGGTCGAACCATGAAATACAAGGTACTCGAGATCTCGAGTCGAGAGCTCTCGAGAGCTGGCTGTAATCGATATTAGTGATTCGATTCAAGAAACAAAACAACAATCGGTGGCCGAGTGTGGAATATTATTTTTGCATGTGAGTTTTTTTCTTTAATTGTTTTTTTAAATATGTAGGTACTTCGGAATTCTGCAGTTGCATGTTTATAAGACAAAGAGTATTCATTTCAGTTGTAAAGTAGTGGGAAATATGTAACGGGTATTATTTTTAAACAGCATATACTGTAATGTTTTGAAACGACAAAAAAAGTAACTTAGTTAAAAAGAAATTTAAACTTTTGCCAAATAAATAAGAAATGGGGAACATTGGGAAATACGGTGTTGATAAAACAATGATAATAATCAAACATTCATCGTTATGCCGCATTTCAGCCAACAGAAAAGCAACAGAATGTCTTAGTATGGATTATTTGTATTAACTAGTATTGACTGGCTCCTGGAGATCAGTTCTATGTCTAATACTAATATTCAGGTGCATTCGTTTAGACTGGAAGTTGTGCTTATTATCCATTACAATGCCAGTGGGAAGTTTTCTTTCCAAACTGTCATTAGTGTCATTAAGGTCAAACTTTCGTAAACACTACTGGGAACTGTTCTTCCCAAGTTTACTTCCCAAACTGTCATAAGTGACATTTGTTGCAAAGAATTGTGCGGATGACATATCATTTAGCATTCAAGTGGTTATAGTTACAAAAAAGGGTGAACAGATAAAGACAATTTCAGCCTCTCATTTAGTGTATAACAAACAGGTAAGCAGCTCAGCATTTCTTAATATTGTTGGTTTGTGGCAAGGTATTTTTGCCATCTATGTATTTCTGGCAGACGCTTCAGTTATTACAGGCATGATCATTTATTAAAGCAAATTACTATTGAACAATTTAATTCGAAGTTTTAGACATTCCATGAAAATCATTGCCATTAAAAATGTAACAACGTGAATATTCGTAGCAATGGCTACGCTCGTAGGCGCGTAGCGGTTGTCTTGACGCATCGATACTCGTAGCGCGTAGCACGTGTTGATAAGACTCAGAATAAAATGTTTTAACTGGTAAGTAGGTAGGTACACTACGTAAGTAAAGTTGATCCTAGTTGTTCGATTACGTTATTATATTTAAGGGAAGAGAGAGGACTTTTTCAACTACAATATCTTCCTTATCGATGGCGTATTCTGCACTGAGATTGGCCATAAATTCTGTCTGAAAATTTTACTGTGCTAAAGCACGTACACGTAGTGTTTTGTGTATACATTGTACCGATTTACATAAATTAGACTTGCTTGTGTGATTTGTGCTCTACAGTTGGACTAAAAGAGCCAATTATTTAGGATTGTAACATTAAATGTCACTATAAACTTATATTTTGTATTAAAATGTATAATTTCTTCACAAACAAGGGTCAATTTAACCTTCATTCCCAACAAAACAAACAATAAAACCGTTTTAAAAACGTAACAAGAAACCTAGCATTAGGTTCGCCGCACACCCGCGACACAAAGCCGCGCGCGACAATGGCCGCCGAAACAAACACACGAGCTAATTTGAAGCGGCGACGAATCTGATCACACGTCTGTACCGCAAATAGCTATTTGTTGTTGTTGTACGCCCACCGAGTGTGCGGGTACGTTATGAAGTGTAATACGGTACGGGATTTCCTGTTTGATATTTTTTGAAATGCTCTGTAGGTAGATTTTGCTGGTGTTTTTTGTACCGAATTGTAAACTGAATATAAAATTTATAGATACCGAGTGAAATCTATTATTTTTGATTTCAAACAAATTGCTCATATGGAAATATAACATTGTGAATAAAGTAACATGTACTAGAAACAAAAATAAAAAGCCATGTTACATGTACACCAAATGTCATCGGGATCGTCAAGAGACCAGTGTCCCAGCTGTAGTCAAAGTCACAGTTATAATATATATCAGTTGTGCAGCTGGCTCAAAGGCTTGATGCAGAAAGCAGTTCTCTTGGACACGGCGCGCATAGGAAGTTCCTCTCTCTAGAACTCTAACCACCCTGTTCCCGATGCTAGTGGGCCACTATTTTTTATATTTTTAAATGTTTTTTCAATATCTTTTTTGTAAAAATATTGATAAATGTAATCAAATAGGTAAAAAGATGAATAAATGACAACACAAATTCTACTAGTATACCAATAAATCGTACAATAACGCACACGCACACTTCAAAACATCGTTTACCAACATGTAATCATTAGCAGACGCGTGTGAAAACAGCCAATTTTGTCGCAATGTCGCGCGACTATTGTGTCGCGCGCGCGGTTTGATTCGTCGCCAATATTAGTCGATACGTTTTCATTTGACTTACGTCTGCGGAATAATTGCTGCGACGTAATTACATAGTGTTGTAACTTGTATGCTTAGTGTGATTAGGTGTAGAATTTAATTCGGTATGTTTTCATCTGTTGTGGTTTTTTTAATTGGTCGCGGGCCTCACGAATTACCGTGACCCCGTAACGTAAAGGGCTATTGAAGGACACCATGGATTTTAGTCAGTACGAGTCTGATAGTGCCTCCCGCTCTGCCCTGGGTGGGAGGACTCATTTGATGATATTACCATGATAATAAAAACGTGGTTTAAATGGCAATTTGATTGCAAAAGTCTAATGAAACTGTCAGTTAGATCATCAAACAATATTTGACCAGTAATTTTTCTTTTGTTAAGTATTCTTAACCAAAATTGACGAACAAGCATCGCTTTTCAAGATTTCTTTTAACGTTGCAACCTAGTCTTCCTTCCGCATTTTGATACGCTATTGCCTTTGTCAAACAGACGCGCGAGTCCGAACCGATACCGAACCGAAGCAAAACGTCAGTCCGATAGTTCTATCACGCTATCGGATCGCTTTTGCTTTTCTATGTGACTGGATTCAAACAATACCATACATTACAAATAAAAACGTCACGCTTCGCATTCGTTACGCCAGTCTGTTTGACAAAGGCTTAAATCTTTGAAAATATTCTTTGATCTTACAAAAGAAAATAATTCGTGCTCATTATTTTTTAAAAGTTTAGTTGATGGACTAATTAGATATGCAATTTATTAATGCTGTCAACATGTCTATTGTTGCTACATATGGGAACGAAGAAGAAGAAGAAGCTCCTGAATTGCAAGGTTTTCTGCATTATTTATTCTCGGGCGATTTCTTATTAAATAAATATAATTCCATCAACAATAAACGTCCCCAATTCCTAAGAAGAGTTTGTTCAAGGTTTTCCAACAAGAACTGTAAGGTTAGTACACTTGCAGAATTAGAGTTGGTGGTTTGAGAGTGAAGAGAAGAGAACACGAAGTTGTTTTCACAGAAGTTAAGGTTTAATTCGATAGTAATTCACAAGTTTATCGATATTGGCGATTCCTTTCTCTTAAGTTGTTTATGTTACAAATGATAAATGCACACTGAACTGTGTGTCTAGCAACAATGTACTTATAATTAGGTAAAAGTGACGCGCGCTCATGCCGACCGCAGTGTCATCAAAAAGTATCTACAGTTGAAGACCGTACAAGAACTATATCCTAGTAAGGAGTTATCCAGAAAATTATGCTCAAGCAACTTCATTAACAAGCGCTATAGTTTTATCTTTGATTTGACACCCAAAACAATGCACCTATTTTGTTATTTTTAGACGTATTTTGACAAAACAACCCAGTACAAAATTCTAATAGTTGATTAGATCCAATTTTGACGCTCACAAAATCATCATTAATTACTGAATTTACACTTACAGTGACTAAACCAATTTGTCCCAGTTCTAATAACTAGTTTTCACAAACACGCGTACGAACATACATTTATTGACAAAATAGTAACAGCGTGATAATTAGCTGCTAGCGAAATGTTCGCGACATGACTTTAGCAAAATCCAATATATCCAGAACTAAACGGTGACCACATTCACCCGTTCACTTGTCCCTGACAATGCTTCCGCGATGTTGATCCACCGGATCCAGGCCAGTCCGGATTCGCCGGATCCCGCCGGATTTTAGACCGGTTACATACGGATTTCGCTTCAGTAGATACACGCGGTGGTCCGGTGTCCATCTACCGTGTATTTAACCACATTTCTAAGCGCGCCGTGTTAGAATTTCAAATTTGTTTGCATACGGATTAGAAATTTCTAGTTTGGACATGATATTTCCGATTTTGCATTAATGTTATGATATGAATTTTGAAATGGTACTACTTTGGTATGGAAATATGTTTGTTATTAGCTTGGCAGTATTGCTGGAGTATAATTTTGTGGTTTACTTATGATGACTCGTCAAAGAATTTTGTTCAAATGGTCGTGGACATCGGCGCTTCGAGTAATAAAAGAGGAAACAGTTTTGGTTGGAAGTCTTAATTATGTATAATTTGTTGACAGCTTGTCGGATAGTAACACCTTTCCCACACTATTTTGGTGTCTTGCTCTAAGTAATAAATAAACACGTTATGGGATGTAAATTTCTTTCTTGTCTTTTCCAAATATAGACCTTCCGATTTAGCCCCCTCAATAATCTTTCAATTCAAATTCATTTCTGTCAAAAATGTAATCAATGCTGTCCCTAATTTAAATCAAATTCTATTCCAAAAGCTCAACTTTAATGTCCTCACATTTCGTCGCTGTCCACTTCAAACCAAGTTCAAAAGGAGACTCCCTTATTTTAGCCCCTAATGAGTAAGTATTATTAACTAACAGTCTTGCACAAGCAAGGCGCTACACCGGAAAGACTCAGGGTTGCCACACTCGCCCCCCGGCGTACACTAATTGTCTAAGTGCATAATGAACTTGTTGGCAACCCTAGAAGCTAACTTTGATATCAGAGCGACACACAGACTTTGACTTTGTTTTAATATCTTAGAGTTAAATTTTGTTTGACTATTCTCTTGAGCGACAACCCTTATTGATGAACCTGATATGTGATTTTCAATCTTGTATTGTTTAACATAGAGTTGATTTCAGGTTGTGAGGAAAATTAAATATATTAAAGGTTATGCAGCAGCCGTCACACTCAGTCTTTCTGTATGTATGTGTCGCACTTTCTATTGTCTCGTTGAGTTAATTAGAAAGTTGTGTCGCGCAAAAATGGCGGAGTTCTAAAGAGATGTAACTTTGATAGTTATAGGAGTATGTGAGGTTATAATATTTAAGTTTTTTAAATTAAGTATTAGGTTTTTGTAGAACTATTTCAGATCCTTCGTATGGAAATCTATAAGTTCGAAGAGTAGTGGAGAATTTGAATGTGAACATAAACTTAATTTTAACTACAAGATATTGTTCTCTTGTAGTTGTCCACTGTCTTCAAGATCCTCGCTCAGGTATTAAATTATTTATTAGCTATCTGACAAGAGAAAAACTGAATTGATTTCAACGTTTCCGGCTCAGATCTGCCATTTCTCATTTATGTTGAAGCAGCGTAGCATTTCTGATTCTCAGTGCTCATCTCAGTTATCTGCGCAGGTTTCCACTTAGTTCATTCCTCGTTTCTTTAGGCTTCCTCTACTGTTATAGGCATACACATTAAAACTCTAAATCTTAACTACTTATCTTCAGTTCAAGTTTTTATTCCAAAAGGAGTTCATTTATAGCAGGGGCGGCCAACCGGTCGATCGCGATTATTAGTCCAGTTGATCATGGCAAGGCAATAAATATAAATAAGTAGACCAGACTGCGCAACGTATTTACCTACTACTGCAGCATCATCTTGTATCATTTACAATCGCTATTCCGTTTTTTTTTTTCGTGGTAAAATCATCAAATAAGTCCTCCCACCCAGGGCAGGGCGGGAGGGACTGTCAGACTTGTACTGACTAAAATCCACGGTGTCCTTCAATAGCCCTTTACGTACCGGGGTTACGGTAATTTGTGAGACCCGCGACCACGGCAGGCTTTGGCCCTCAACAGGCCCCGTCACTATGTTGACACTACTTGAGGCGCGCGTGGAATACAACGCACCGTCGACCGGGGCATGGTCCATGGCCGGACAGCGAGTCGCCCATTACTTGCCGCCCGCATGCCCGCAATATCGCTGTTCCGTCACTGTATTTATGCACGGATTTTGGACAAAACTATGCTGTTTCATTTAGGATTTCAAGAAGTATGTAATTGGTAGATATCACAGGGTATCTTTAGTAAAAGAATTTGGCCACCCCTGATTTATTGGGTTTATCAGATTACCAGTGCAGCCTTTCTTTCTTTCTCTTTCTTTATACCATAACAACCAATTACCACACTAACTTCTTAGGTAATAACATGGTCACAATCAGCTGGGGTTCAATAAATATCAGGTTCCCGTTCTCATTAGTAAGCTCGATGACCAGTTTGGCGGTCGACGGTCAGTGCAGTGGGGTGAAGCTTTGAATCACCCCATCTTGTTTTATGTGAACTAACTGCCGAAACACTTCCGTGGTATAGAATCCAGTTTTTACCGAACTACTTCTTTTTTTTTAATACATTTTTTGACAAGTAAGCGTTGTTTAAACCTGTTTTGTATGAGGAATAGGTGTTTATTTAAAACATTCAATCCTAGAATGTTTTAGTGCCTATTTTGTTAATGGTAGTGCATAAAATGGAATGATTTGTAAGAAAACAGTGCAAAGTAACAATGTCATGTCTTTAGTAGCATTTGAAATTGGTTTTACTCGCGTTTTGGTTGAAATTTATCTCACGGGAACAAGTAAAAAAAACGTATTAAGTCAGATAGTTTTTTACTATCTGCGTATCAAATTTTGTTAGATTTGTTCAGTTGCCTCGACAAGTCGAGGCGCGGCGGGAAGAGCTCCGGCGCGATCTCAGGGCAGTATGGAGGGAGCGACTGTCGCAACCGAGGTCCGGGCACGCCGCAATCGCGGCGGTAAGACCCCTCTTTGAGGAGTGGCTGGATAGGCGTCACGGCGTCCTGACCTACCGCATGACGCAGGTCCTCACCGGACACGGAAGTTTCGGGAGGTTCCTGTGTCTGATAGGGAGGGAAGAAACGCCTGGGTGTCACCACTGCGAGGATCGTCCGGAGGACACGGTGGAGCATACGGTGCAGGACTGCCCCGCTTGGGCAGAGCACCGCCGTGTCCTCACGACGGCGATAGGCGGAGACCTCTCGCGCCCGGCATTGGTCGAGGCCATGCTGCGGGGCGAGACGGAGTGGGAAGCGGTCGCCTCCTTCTGCGAAGCAGTCATGCTCGTGAAGGAGGAGGCGGGCCGCCTGAGGGAGAGGACAGCGTCCTCCCTCCACCCTAGCCGCAGTGGTAGACGCCCACGGCGTCGGACGTCGCGAGACGATCTCCGGCCACCGTAGGCGCGGGCATGCGGGCGGCGAGTAATGGGCGACTCGCTGTCCGACCATGGACCATGCCCGGGTCGACGGCGCGTTGTGTTCCACGCGCGCCTCAAAGAGTGTCAGCATAGTGACGGGGCCTGTAGAGGGCCAAAGCCTGCTGGGGTCGCGGGACCAAGGGATTACCGTGACCCCGGTACGTAAAGGGCTAGTGAAGGACACCGTGGATTTTAGTCAGTACAAGTCTGACAGTCCCTCCCGCCCTGCCCTGGGTGGGAGGACTCATTTGATGATTTTACCACGATAAAAAAAAAAAAAAAAAAAAAAAAAAAAAAAAGATTTGTTCAGTAGTTTTTGTGCGAAAGAGTTACAAACATCTATTCATCCTCACAAACTTTCATAGGTATTTATATTAATAGTAAGTTTTAGCAGGTTTTCTGAAAAAAAAGTGAAATCTTTATGATTTCCTTTTCGAAATTCCACCTCCTAAACGAATTCTGTAGAAAGGTTTGAATGTTACCAAATTATAGAATATGCTTACTTAATATCCTAGTACAGTAATCATCTACTTGTTTTGTAAAAGGACAAGCAATTGTTCCAGTCTTTGTTCCATTTCAATGAATCAATAATAATTCCTTTCAAGCTTTAATTTCACAAACGACGCCGCGGGTAAAAATAATACCCAAAAACAAAGAAACATCGGGTCGTTTCCTTTTAAAGTTCCATTTTTGACCTCTGGAACGAATCTACTAATATATTTCGAAAACAAAAATTATGCAGTTATTATAAGTAAACTGTTTGACGAAACTCATTCCGGGAATCGAACGGTCTACCTTTTACTCCACCGCCTTCACAAAAACAAGAAACGGTTGCTCATTGTTCTGACATTTGACAAAACTCATTGTTTTGTCAGTGACAAAACTCATTTTTATGACGAAACTCAGTTTTATACGGGGCGAAATAAATACGTTTGATCCGAAATTGTAATTTGGTTTTTACAAACCGTTATTTTGGAAACAAAGATATTTATTGCGGTTATGAAGACATCTTGTTTTGTCGTTTGTTTGTCTGTTTGTCGGCGTTTATTGGTTTTAAAAGTAATTGTTTGTCTGATAATGTGGGTTGCTTGAAAGTTATTGTTCTTCAAAGACGTTGAGTTGTGTTCTTAGTTTATTTTTTATGACGCCTGTGATTATCGTTGTTACACGCGCGACTTTGATGAAAGTCACTGAGAAGATTGTTTTTTTTTTTATTTATTTATGACAGAATTGTGCTCGATTCAGTATTTTATGTTACTGACTGACCGTCCTTTAAATATTCTTCTCGTCATTTTGGATGTATAAGCTTCATCAGATTTAAATCATGTTTAAAAAATCATTTACAGTACAGGAATACATACACTCGCCCAATCGTAGCTCACTGATGGACATAGGTCTCTCTTAATTTGAATTGCATTATATAGCTCTTTATTAAGTATATCTAATAGGTACCTACACTTGTTTGTTTTTCATCAGCCTTTTTTGTTTATTAGCTTTATTTTTCATGATTTCCATGCCCTTTGATCCAGGGCTAATATGGACTAGACAGTTAGGACTTCTCTCCGATACGGATTCATATACAGCTATACTTCGTAACGGCCATATTTTATACTATCAAAAAATAACTGATCTATCTCAACATGGCAACTGATTCCCAACACTTCTCAAGAAAGAATCAAGCAAGATAGTGGCCAAACGCGAAATAAAAGCAAAACCGTCAGATCACTGAATATCACACCAACAGCCACAGTTACTAATCTAAATAAAAAACACCCTACCAGCGTTCATTAGTTTATTAAAAAACCTATCTATAAATGAATTTTGCGTCGTCACAATGCGAGCACTATGAAGATTGCCTGCTTCGTGCAGCACAATGGCGTATTATCGCTGGCAGGTCATTAACTGAGTGCATGAAAGATAATAGATTCTGCAAAAGTAACGTATAGGATATAGGATGCAGGAAGGCTCGGTGGCACTGCGTTGACGGCTGTTTAAGAAAGGAGGTGTTAACGGTTGATTTGTTGAAGGTATTGCGAGTTACAGAAACATGTAGTGTTGAGCTGAATTGGAAGTCTCTTATGTGTGATTTATATAGCTTACAATTTTATCCGATTACAATGCTTCCACCATTTTTATAACCACGACCATGCGACTCGTCATCAATGACGAGGATTTTCGGATACAAAGACGGTTTGAAAGAAAGTTTAACCGAGAGATACAAACAATGTTTTACCAGATAGTTTTCATAATATGTATATCTGTCGGTGGTTTACGTAAGGACCACTTTGGGCAGTAATATAAAAGTATTTGAGAGCAGACAGACAGGTTCTAAGTACGATTAGTGAGCGTTACTTACTTATTAAATTGAAAATCAATCGGGTAAACGTTCAAATTAGTGTTAACCGTTGATTAACCTCAACTAATCAAAACAAAATAAACCCGTCCTTTAAAAAAACCAACCATAATGGTATGTCGGGTGAAGTGTCATGGGAAATTTGCGTAAATTAAAATAGGAAGATGGGGCGAATAGGCTTTAAGCCTATATTGTGCTCACCCCGCTTTTGTCACTATTCGAAGCTCAACGGCATTCGAAGACTAACTAGCTAATATTCCCCTCTCTTTCGTTTTTGAGGAGTTGGAGAGAGATGGAGGTACCCAGGTCATGTCTGCAGGCGGATTCATTGTGGCGGTGTCGAGAAATAAGTAATTAGGTGCGATGTAGCTTTGTGTGATATTTTTTTAAACCTCGTTATGTATTTTTCTTGTTGCGGTTTTAATTAATGGTGTCTATGTACTTCGTGTGTTGGGGGAGGTTTGTTTAACGTAGGATACGTGGATGACATGTTTTTTCAGGAAAATATGTCATGTTTTTAGCTCGGCGTGACGTCGTTAAAGTTAAGAAAAATTTGAAGAATGATTTATTAATAAAATTTAAAAACAAAGTTAATGTAGTTTAATTATTATTTTTTTTAAGTTAAAAGTGAGACCGGGCACGCCGCAATCGCGGCGGTAAGACCCCTCTTTGAGGAGTGGCTGGATAGGCGTCACGGCGTCCTTACCTTCCGCATGACGCAGGTCCTCACCGGACACGGAAGTTTCGGGAGGTTCCTGTGTCTGATAGGGAGGGAAGAAACGCCTGGGTGTCACCACTGCGAGGATCGTCCGGAGGACACGGTGGAGCATACGGTGCAGGACTGCCCCGCTTGGGCAGAGCACCGCCGTGTCCTCACGACGGCGATAGGCGGAGACCTCTCGCGCCCGGCATTGGTCGAGGCCATGCTGCGGGGCGAGACGGAGTGGGAAGCGGTCGCCTCCTTCTGCGAAGCAGTCATGCTCGTGAAGGAGGAGGCGGGCCGCCTGAGGGAGAGGACAGCGTCCTCCCTCCATCCCAGCCGCAGTGGTAGACGCCCACGGCGTCGGACGTCACAGGACGATCTCCGGCCACCGTAGGCGCGGGCATGCGGGCAGCGAGTAATGGGCGACTTGCTGTCCGACCATGGACCATGCCCGGGTCGACGGCGCGTTGTGTTCCACGCGCGCCTCAAGGAGTGTCAGCACATTGACGGGGCCTGTAGAGGGCCAGAGCCTGCCGGGGTCGCGGGACTTACCCATCACCGTAACCCCGGTACGTAAAGGGCTCGTGAAGGACACCGTGGATTTTAGTCAGTACAAGTCTGACAGTCCCTCCCGCCCTGCCCTGGGTGGGAGGACTCATTTGATGATTTTACCACGCAAAAAAAAAAAAAAAAAGTTAAAAGTGAGACATATCTGCATTCATTAATTACCACTCATTAGTGGTACATAGTGGTAATAACATAGCTTAGTATGTACATACTAAGCTATGTTATAAATACCAAACTCAGGCACAAAGTATGTATTTATTTTAATTAGACAATTAGATAGGCACACTTTGGAATTGTCAAAAAAAGTAAATGCAGTACAGCCACTTTTTTAAAAGTAAGTACTGTTATTTTCTATATAAGAGGTTATTATAGTCTATACCATTCCAATGCAAGCCTTTACGTAGCAGCAGTGCGATTCTCTAAGGATACAGTGCTTTCGGAAGCGCTGCCCCATCCAGCGTCTAAACTACGGTTTGTTTCTAAGGGTATAGGCGAAGAAAGCAAAGCTAATTCGCAAAATAGGAACTAAGTCGCAAAACGACAAGTTCTCAAAATGGAAAATTCTCTAAAAGACTAATTTTCAAAATGGACAATTCTCAAAATGGCAAATTCTTGAAAGACCTAATTCGCAAAATGACAATGAAAAATATTAAGTTGAAGATTTTCTGCAATTGGGAGTAGTATCATCATCAGCTGGGAATGTTCCCATTGCTGGGACACAGGCCTCCTCTCTGTGAGAGGGAGTGAGCCAAAAATGACCACGCGGGCCCACAGTGCGTGTTGGTGGATGTCACATGTCTTCGAATTTATGGTTAATTTCGGTTTCCACACAATGTTTTCCTTCACCGTTTTTAGAGCAGTGGTGATGAAATAAATTACACAAAGTACTGCGCCTGGCTGGGTTTGAACCCACGACCTACAACTCGTAAGTCCGGGCCGATACCTCTGGGCCACCACTGCTCTATTAATTTTTAATTAATAATTAATTGGGAGTTCTTGGAATTCTATGATTTTTTCGCATGAAATGAAACAGTTAAATCAAAGAGTGGAAATCTTTATTTCTTTATTCATTTTTTTTACTTGTTGATTACATTTTTAAATATTTTTACAAAAAAGCACTAAAAACATTTATAAATATAAAAAATAGCAGTCCACCAGGATCGGGAACAGTGTCCGGACTGCCGTTATTAGAATATACTTCCGACTTCTCGCCAATCTGCGCCTAAACAGCCATTTTAAAAATTTACCTGAAATGCGAGACATATAATTTTAATTTTTATTGGATGTCATTGTTAATTTTATGTTAATTATTATATGATAGCAATAGTCAAATAGTATACAATGTAATAAAATATTTCAGTCAGTTGTTTCATTATACTGTTTTATTGTTTTCACTGTTTGTTTTTTTATTATTTTATTTGAGACACAATGAGGTGATAAAATTAGATTCACTTTTATTTTATTGAGAGTTTTATAATAGGCTCGTGTTAGTTTTTTGCAAAAATAAGGTAGGTACTAGGTACATATAAAAATAAACTACTTTTTAAAACTGCAGGGTGATTTTTAAATTTTATTATATTGCACGAGTTTTTGTTCAATAGTATTCGCTTTTTAACATTAGCTCTTTTAAGGTTAGTTTTTATACACACACTTTGACAGTCGTTAATCACAGTCAGAAGCTCGAAAGTCTGACAACCAGTCTTACCATGGGGTATCGTTTTACCCAGTTACTGGGTTGTGGAGGTCCGATAGGTCGCTCTATGTAAAATACTGATATTTAGCTGCATCTGGTTCGACTGGAAGCCGACCCCAATTTAGTTGGGAAAAGGCTAGGCAGATGATGATCATTAGCAGTTGTTCTAACCTCTGTTAAGTATGGACACTCTCCTTTTTGTGCCATTCGTCTCTGAGAGCCTAGAAAAGTAGTAAAAAATTAAAGATTGCTTTTTAGTATTTCATAGAAACTACAGTTTGTCTGCAATAATTGATATTCAACTTAATATTCTTGACTATAAAGTAGAAAATTGCTTGCGCAAATCTCACTTGCGATCTACAGAAGCTACATATACCTATTATTAAATGCATACAATGTAGAACGATTTTGTCTTCTTAAATAATTGCTTATTTCTTTGTAGCTACAATAAACTTTACAAAACAACCGAAATAATTCCGGTAAAATGGAATAGCACTAAAATTCAGCCATTAAACCACGAATGAAATAATATAAGTTATAGAAATTACAAAAAAAAGGATTAAAATCTAAACATTACAAAACACGTAACTTAAAGCTCACTTAATTCGGAATTTACGCATCGCGTCAATAGATGGCGTTAGTAGTATCACATTAAACTTATTTCGTTTTAAAGCGATTGTGAGTCGTCAGTTCTCTATAGGAATAAATTCTGGTAGATCGTTAGAATTTACTGGATTGATAATAATATTGATTTCATTTTACATTGAATTTATTTATATGTATATAAAAATCATTTGCTGTTCGTTAGTCTTTGGATTTAAATTATTTATGAAAGTTCAGAGAAGGTTTAAAAGGTGAGTAAATGCGATAAAAAATATTCTGAGGCGGTTCGAAGTTTGTTATGGAACTAATATAAATTAAATTTAGTAGAAATTGGTAATTTTATTTTAATTTACTACCTACTGTAATAAATGTGAAGGTTTTCAGAAGGAATTAATGAATATTTGTCACTTTCAACACAAAAACCACTGAACAATTTCTGATTCGATTTAGCACAAACATAGTTAAACACAGGAAACTTGTCATCACTGTAGTGTAGTACAACCCCGTATGATAACTACCTATGCAGGTGAAGTGGCGGGTATAAACTAGCACCTATCTTATAATTCTTGCACATCAGTATTTCCTTTTATATAGAGTAGTCAGATACTTTATTAGTGCTTGAATGTGTTAAGAAATGATTTACGACTCTGCATCATAAAAGCTTAACTAGCTTTAGTATTAATAGTTTCGTGGCAACTTACTTACTAATTTGTGGAGAATCTATTACCTTACTAAGTATTGCTGGGCAACTCGCTGTCCGACCATGGACCATGCCCGGGTCGACGGCGCGTTGTGTTCCACGCGCGCCTCAAAGAGTGTCAGCAAAATGACGGGGCCCTCTCTAGAGGGTCAAAGCCTGCCAGGGTCGCGGGACTCACGAATTACCGTGACCCCGGAACGTAAAGGCCTATTGAAGGACACCGTGGATTTTAGTCAGTACGAGTCTCACAGTCCCTCCCGCTCTGCCCTGGGTGGGAGGAATCATTCGATGATTTTACAATGCCAAAAAAAAAAAACATTGGTCGCTGCTTCGCCTTCCACGGACACGTAATTACGGAACAAAATCTTATGTATTGATTTAGGGTCTAAATTATCTGTGTCCCTAATTTTATCCAAATCTGTTCAGAGGTTTTTGCGTAAAAGAGTAACAAACATCCATCTATCCTTACAAAGTGCGTTTTAAATAGTAGTTAGTCATAATTGCCACCCTATTAGATATTTTGATAAACATTTTCGGTTTCTTTTTTATTTAAAATTAAATAAAACCTGAAACAGTACTTAAAAAGGTTTTTTTCCGTGGTAAAATCATCGAATGAGTCCTGCTAGGCAGGGCGGGAGGGACTGTCAGACTTGTCCTGACTAAAATCTGCGGTTTCCTTCAATACACGACAGGCCTGTTGGTCTAGTGGTTAGTAACCCTGATTGCTATGCCGGAGGTCGTGGGTTCGATTCCCACCCAGGACAAATGTTTGTGTGATGAGCACGATCATTTGTTCTGTGTCTGGGTGTAATATATCTATAATATGTATGTATTTAGAAATATATAAGTATGTTTATCAGTTGTCTAGTACCCATAACACAAGCTCTGCTTAGCTTGGGACTAGATGGCGTTGTGTGATAGTTGTGGAATATTTATTTATTTTATTATTTATTTATTTATTATACCTTTTACGTAACTTAAAAAAGTTGTGGTGCATATTAAACGTGACACGTACTAAGAGTGGTGTACATCACTCTGTGGGTGTCCCAAGTTGGTTCACATATCTGTCACATCATGCGCTCTGAACGATTTGATTTACCTCAATCCTCTTAATACAAATAGGTGTTAAATTCCACGTTAATCAACTCTAATATTGTTTATTTTCAACTCAAATGTCTTTATAGCAATTAAATTTATCCAAGTAACTGTTTTTTGTCTATAAAAGGAAATTATTAATTTCCATTAGCCGTTTCGTTTTACGACTAAGATGAATTGCGGAAACTTTGATTGCTAATAAAGTTTGAACAAAGCGCGAACAAACTAAAGTTTGAGCTATAAAACATAGAAATTACTCACATTCAGCCTTGTTATTATTTTAGTATCAAAGACTTCTTGGAAGTACTTTTAGATCTCTGTAAGACAAAAGACCATCCTGTATTTAAGATAAACGACAACCCGAAACAAACTCTACCTTTACTGAAATAACGTTAAAATTTCTCCGTCACAAAAGACACTTAAGTCTTAAAAGTGTATACAGGGTGATAATGAAAAAGTCATTTTATGATTGTAGAATGTGTTTACGAGCATAATCCTAGTTATTGGACACTAGTGTCGCCACAGACGATTCCTATAAAACAATGGGACAAAAGATGTCCGATTCGATCCGTGAAACGACCATTTTACGACCATCTTATAAAGATTCGATTTAAAGTTAAATCTGTGAAAGATTTTCTTGTGTTACTGTTTTATGTGGTAATGTTTTGTGATGCTTATACTGCCTGGTTCTGTCACCATTCACTATTATGATTGAGTTTGTCCCCTTAGCTCTTCGATTATAATTATGATTTACAGTTTGGTTTAGTTCAGTTCGAGCATATTTCCTGATGTGCTTTGGAGAAGAGATTTATTAGAATTGCATAAGAATCTAACTGGGGGTTATTGTGAAGTTTCTCGAACGTATAGGCATTGAATCTTCATCAATAGATGTATTTAACTAACTTGAAATATCGAGTAGATATGTAGTCTTAAATATTTTTGGACGGTTCAACGGTTAATACTTATATTGACCATCGAATATGGATGAACAAGAAAGAGTCACCAGCATATTAGATAATTATGTTATTTAAATGAAATAGAATTTTAGAATAGAATAGAATAAAGGCACTTACATGCAAAAAATTAATAAACAGCTTTTAGATCCGGAACAACTATGTGAAGGTAATACAATTGAAATCAATCACACGACATGCAACGTAGCAGTTGATCACTTAACCACTGAGCCTAACCAGCCGTTAAACTTCATTAACACACATCTTCGTATACAATACATACAATGACATTTATTTCATCCGAACACCTCCCTTTTTTTTAGCGTGGTAAAATCATCAAATGAGTCCTCCCACCCAGGACACAGCGGGAGGGACTGTCAGACTCGTGCTGACTAAAATCCACGGTGTCCTTCAATAGCCCTTTACGTTCTGGGGTCACGGTAATTCGTACAGTCCCGCGAACAAGTTGATAGTCAACTCCCTGCGGTATTAAATACCACTGATGATCTTACACTCAATGGCAAACACGCTCACAACCACACATACAAACATAACATCGCATAGACAACATTGCCAAAACGTGGTCAAGGTCAAATCTGTGCTTGATGTCAAGTCAAGCATGTAATCCGCAAATTGTTATGCTTGAATAGATATGTCTACATGCAGTGATCTTAAGTTAACGATTAGTTATATCAACACCTTATGAAATTATCACGTAAAAAGATTAATGTAGTTATAAAGAAACTATTTTTTTGGGTACAATTGGCTATTTGGCAGTATAAGATTTTTTTTACGTGGTAAAATCATCAAATGAGTCCTCCGATCCAGGGCAGAGCGGGAGGGACTGTCAGACTCGTACTGACTAAAATCCACGGTGTAATTCGTACAGTCCCGCGACCTGGTAGTATAAGTAAATTACATATCTAATTAGTCCGTCATTTAGAGTGATTTCGTCATTTTGTGAATAATAACGGGTGCGTATTTTTTCTTTTGTGAATTCAATGAACATTTATCAAGATGTAAAAGCGTCGTATCTCCATCAATTATGCTTTTTTTTAGCGTGGTAAAATCATTAAATGAGTCCTCCCACCCATTACTGTCAGACTTGTACTGACTAAAATCCACGGTGTCGTTCAATAGCCCTTTACGTACCGGGGTCACGGTAATTCGTTAGTCCCGCGACCCCGTCAATTATGCTTAACGTAACAAAAGAAAAAATATTTATTTGACGGCTCGTTTGGCGCAGTGGCTAAGAAATTGGACTCCTACGCTATGTGTCACGGGTTCGATTCCCGCACGGAACAAATATTTGTATAATCTGCAAGTAGTTGTTCCGGGTCTGGCGGTTTTTGTATGTTTCAATGTTTGTAAACGCACCCACGATACAGGAGAAATTCCTAGTGCGGGGCAACGTTTTATAAAAAAAAATAAAAAAATATTCAGTTAAATAGCCAATTGATATGAGGATAGTTCAGTAGATTTCTACATATCTAATACTAAAAGTCGCCTATGTTGTAAGTATGTAACAGGGAAGTTATTCCGGGGTCACAGTATACCGTGACTCCGGGCAAAAGATATTAGTACCTATGTAACACGGTACACGGGACAGGCCGTCCCACTCCACCAAGGGCGATAGGACTCGTTTCATCATTTTTACAACCAAAAAATAAATAATAAAGCTCTTTTTAGAGCTAGTGCAGAAAGAGATCTGCTACGCTATGCTCTATAAGAATCTCATCGCTGGGCTCTACGATGTGCTCTACGTCGAGACGGCTTTTTGATAGAGATTTTCAAAAAGTTGCAACACACGCACAATTACCTAAAATTAGGAAATATAAAGTCAACATTATTTTTACTATGACAATGTCATGGTCGCGGGACTGTACGAATTCCCGTGACCCCGGAACGTTAAGGACTATTGAAGGACACCGTGGATTTAGTCAGTACGAGTCTGACAGTCCCACCCGCTCTGCCCTCGGTGGGAGGACTCATTTGATGACTTTACCACGTAAAAAAAAGACAATGTCATAGTAAAAATAATGTCATCACAATTTAATATCATGTCATGTATTTGACGATAAAAATGTTTGCATGAAATCCTAATCAATAGGTCTTTTATCTAATAAAAGGACATTTCTAACAAATTCAATCTGTGCCAAGTATTTGAATATATTATGGTATACTATAACGACCTCCATGATAGGGTCGTTATACTCTCCCAACTTAAAGTTTCAACTTCTATTTCTTCTTCTCAAAAATATATATTTCAAGATTCGTATTAAAAATTGATCAATTTCAAAAGTTTACCACATTGCGTACTTTGTCAACAATTATAACATCACTATCCTACCTTCCTTCCATTTTATTTGTACTTTTAAAAGGTCCACAATTTTTTGCCTTTTATCCATCTGTAACAGTAAGTACTTTAACTCCGTACTTCGCTTTTCCTGTATTTCTCCTGAATTTATTATTTTTGTTCGACCCTTCACTTTTTGCAGCTTTGTCATCACAACATGATGAAACACAGTAGATCAACACATTCCTCTCTAAGATCGGTCTAAAATTACCTTTTATGATCATTATGATCATATCTATACAATAACAAGCTCCAGAGCACTATAAGTTCTATTACATTTGATTCCAATTGAGGATTACTTTTTACGATGTTATGATACGAGGATTACGCACCAAATAAACATCAATGAAGAACCGCCGTATTCGAATGTTCTCTTTAAACGTTTACCAACCAATAAAAAATGTTTAATCGCTTATACCTTAAAAGCTCAAACGTTTTATTACTACGAATATGTCGAGTTTTCGCACAAAAAAGGTGACATTCAAACGTTCACTCGTGGTCTATTTATATCAACCATTTATTTGGTACACAACCAAATTCCACAATACAAGTGTGTAAAGTATTCTATTACTACAGTTACATCATGCATTGAGCCGCATTCAGTCGCTGACATGGCTCCGAACAGCTGCACGCCTGTTCCGCGCCACGGCACGCCGCTCTATTGTTGCGACCGAGAGGGACGCACGCAGCCATTGTGTGCGCAAGCGAGATGCAGGTAGAGCGCGAGGAGGGGCGCAGGCTGTACTCGCCGGCCCCTCATTGGCCCGCGCCTCGCCGCCCAAAAACCCCACCCCCCGCACTTCGATACCCACAAGGCCCCGATACCGAGTCGCCAGTCTATCGTCCGTCTCCGACGTGACACAATCACCTCCTCGTCTGTGCTCATTCACCGCTTTGTGCCATACATCACCATAGAGCTAATGCTCTAACAGAACTTACGACTTAGTAATTACAGTTCAATCGCTATGTCGACTTTGAGTCATCACCCGTACGCGTTCTCCATGCACCCGGGCATGTTACCGGAATACCCCAGCGCGCCGCAGCCGCTGCCGGCCACCTCGCCGCAGTCCGAGGGACATATCAAGAGGCCCATGAATGCGTTCATGGTGTGGTCCAGGCTTCAGAGACGTCAGATTGCTAAAGACAACCCGAAAATGCATAACTCCGAGATCTCGAAGAGGCTCGGCGCGGAGTGGAAGCTGCTGTCAGAGATGCAGAAACGGCCATTCATCGATGAAGCTAAGAGGTTGAGGGCTCTTCACATGAAGGAACACCCGGACTACAAGTACAGGCCGCGCAGGAAGCCCAAGCCCCCCACGCAGGGAGGAGCCCCCGGCGCCGGCGCGTTCCCGAGCTTCCCACTGCCGTACTTCGCTGGTCCAGCGCATGGAGTGGGTCACCTTGACGCGCTGTCGTACTCTGCAGTGCCACCATACTTCCCGCACCAACTGGATCACCTGCAGTTCTCAAAGCTGATGGCTCCGACGGAGAAGCTGCCGACGGTGTCGTCGTCGGCGGCGGCAGTGGTGTCATCGTTCTACTCGTCACTGTACACATCGCCGTCGGGTCCTCCGAAGCCGTTCCACTCGTCGCTGTTCCCGCAGTACGGCGCGGCACCCTCGTCCCCCGTGTCCCCCGTCACCCCTACACAGCACAGCCCGCATGACGACCAGCTCAGGCGGCCCGTCTCCGTCATATATTGAAGACCAACCTGCCTTCCTTGAAGGACCCAGTCCTCCGAGGTTCGGCAACCCCGCACGAGACGGATCCCGCAGTATAAGTGCAACAGACTGTGAACAAGAATGTATTGAACATTATTTATTTTCTAGAGTAACAATTGATGATGTAAAGTGAGTCTCATATCAAGTGGCTTGTAAATATGTTAAGGTAGACCCGGAAGGGGGCGTATTGAGTTAAACTGTGATTTCTTTTGTTTTTGATGCGTCTATAAATATTTAAGGTAAAGTAGCGTGGTTCGTTAGTTATGTGAAGTGAGATTGGTACCAAAAAGAGATTATGTTCTATAGGTGTCTCATGTAGCCGAATAGTTAAGTCTTGTCAGCCCTGTACTTTGTTTTAGTGCTAACATACGTCAGTTTGTTGAGTTATTTGTTTCTCCCCGTGTCTTCAGGGTTGCGCTTTACTTTTCCGTGTATAATTTATTTATTGGTTCCAACCGTAGATGTAAAATTTAAGAACTAGTTGTCTTAATCTTAAGTCATTAGTGCATCTCGAAATGTATATAATAGTGTAATAATTGAATTATCGATGTCAGTACCAACGATGTATTATAGTATTTGAGAAAATAACTTTGTTAAATGCCATACAAAATAAACACTAAATTGTTTTTATTTTACTTTTATCGTTTTAATTGACACCCTTTTAATTTTGTTCGACGTGTTGAGAGGTTCGAAGTGAAATAATTGAATTAACATTCACTTAGGTGATTAGTTCGAAGAGTCATTGACTTCAATGATGGGACTGCAATTGATGGATGGATAGGCACATTCCGGATTCCGGCTTAGAAGTTTCAAAAGAAATTCCATGTCGTTAATTTCTCTCGTTTATAATTTATTCACATTTAAATTATCTATATCAAATTCCACACTCATTTTAATAACTTTGATTATGTCATCTGTTATTTTGACAGTTTTACTGTTAATTATGGCTGCTCCAACTTCCGGCACAGACTCTTTGAACTTTAATGTCGTTATATAATTATATGACATTCAGGTCCTATTAAAGATAATTGGTATCAACATGATTTAATTTTGAATAAAGAGTTTGTTGTTGGACGTTTTACATTCTATTAGGCTTACAGACTGATTGTTTTGAAGTATTACAAATAAATTTCATAATTTATTATTGAATGAACATAATAAATTGAATTTCAAAAAGGTTTATTATAGTTTGTTTTTGTAAATGAAACTGTTATTGAACACAAACATAGAAATGAAAGGCAAAAGTGCAGGTGTTCATAGTACGAACATTTAATTACTCAGGTAATTTTATATTTAATAATTAATGTACATTTATTGTAACTTAAATGAGTAATTAATACGATACCAAATCTAATTGAGACTTTAGTTTATTTTACTGGTATATGTAACATTCAAATTTAAATAAAAAATTATAAAAACAATATTTGAGTTTCAACTCCGACGGAAACTTTTAAACATCGTAAGCAGCTTAAGTTTTAGTCTCAGTTTCTTATTTTATTTAAAAAAAAAAACAAAATCTTTTAGTCATGTTTTGAAAAATATAAAACGCTTAGAGTTTTCTGTTCTTTTTTTTAGTCAGGGCAGAAATAATAATGAAAACAATCAAACAATGTCTGAAAAAAAAAAGAATACTTATTTTATTCTTCTTTATTACTAGCCTAGTCTCTCCCACTCTTGAGCAAAGGCAAACCCCCCATCCCCACTTATCTCCATATGTTACCTAATTATTATTACACTGAAATAAAACATTACCAACTAGAAGGTATACCTAGATATGGTCCAATAAAGACAGAAAGAACACGTTCCTCGACCCTCAACATCATATGAGAGAACTTATAGTAACAGAAGAGACAAGCTTAGATGGTTTAGTAATTTCTTTTTTTTACAAAACTTTAGGGCATCGTTTTATTATTATACTAGGAGTTTCTCCCGTCTTATGGATGCGTTTACAAACATTTATACTCCAACAAAAAAAGGCTGCCTACGTATTTTTTTTAACGACTGTCAGACTCGTACAGACTAAAATCCACGGTGTCCTCCAATAGCGCTTTACGTTCTCGGGTCACGGTAATTCGTAAGTCTCGCGACCCCGGCAGGCTTTGGCCCTCTAGAGGGCCCTGTCATACCGTAACTAAGTATTACAAAAAGTATCACAATTATTGTCAAGTAGACCTCCTTATAATTAAGGTATTTACAACAACTGTTAATTAAACCATTTAAAAAATATATTTTGAACCCCGTCTCTTAAAAGTTATCATGAGAAAAAACGGACTTAATTCGTGGTCGCTTTGACCAGACCATGATCATCGAACGCATGGTCGATTACGGCTACTCTTTCAAATAAAGAAAGACTGCGTCCCAGAAGTGGGACCATTTTTATTGTTTAAATGACCTACGCTGTCCCTATATTGGGCAAAGGCCTCCCCCAGATCATAATACATTAAATTGTAGGAAAATTATAGGCTGATTATGGTTATGATAAATATACATAACTATACATATGCGTTTACCTTTATATTATGTTTTGTTGTACAAACACGGCAGGTGTCATTGCACTGTATAATTAATCATGATTAGGTATATTTATTTTAGCCATTCAATATTATTTTAAAGAAGGTTTTTAACGTGTACGAACCGGCTTTGGGTTTATTGACAATTCCGAAATTATTTTTCGGTAAAGATCAGACAATAAGATTAATAACTACACAAAAGCGAATACTTATGTCATATTTTATGTTGTCGCGATTTTTTTTCAAGAGTGCATTTTTATAATTCGTCGATATGAAGGAAAAAATATTTCCTTGAGTTTATTGTGAATGAAAAATGTGTCGAATTGTTGAAAAAAATGCAGGTTTTTTGTGGAGACGTTCACTAATGACGTTTTTATTATAAGTTGGTTATGAAAGACGTTAAATTATAGTACTAAGTTTCAAGAAAAGATTTGTAGTGGCCCGAACATTTTACATTTACTTTACGCCACCCGATAGATGGCGTTGGGCGCTCACATAGACAAAACTAACAACGATAAACGACCCCGAGGCAATTTAGAAATAAGTATTAATTGAAGATTAATTACGATTAAAACAAGTTATTGTTTTAAATACAAACTATTCCATTAAATATATTCCGAGATAGACAAAATAAGTTCTACTTTCAAATTCCCAGACTTGATTCAAACAAAGAAATAGTTTATCAAATAAATCCATAGACACAAGTATAATCTGTGCCAGATATAGACAATATTCTAGATTAGTTTTGTAATACTTGGGGCTGAATTCGGCCCCCAGCCCCTGATTGTAAGGATAAAACAGGGTTTTCAATTTAATAATTAGGACCCCTTTTATGTGCGGGGGCGTTTTTCAAATCAATTGTTTTATTTTATACCGTTCTTAGCTTTTACTATGGAGCTGTAAAGTTAGCGGAGGGTGAGTGGAAGGATAACTTTGTAGTAGGTAGGTCGGTATCATAAAATGAAAGTGTTATTAGTCTATGGTATTGGTAGGGACCTACTTACATAATTTAAAACTGGGTGACGGCATCTTTTTCTACAGATTTGATTGTTATTGATACCTTTTTTTTATCGTGGTAAAATCAGTCCTCCTAAATGAGTCCTCCCACCCAGGATAGAGCGGCAGGGACTGTCAGACTTGTACTGACTAAAATCCACGGTGTCCTTCAATAGCCCTTTACGTTCCGGGGTCACGGTAATTCGTACAGTCCCGCGACCGTACGTTACGTGCTAGTTTTACTTTGACACAGTAGCAGATTATGTAGAAATGTTATAGGTACATAAGTCTGATTATATTTATCTCCGCTGCTTCTCTAGCCCCAAATTGAAAGGAATCCAACGACTTTTGAATTAATCATTAGTTCGGTAGGTCATTGTTTAGATCTACAGCCCTTAAAGGGTTTCGGCGATTTCGCTGTCGAATTCGTCAAGTGGATTTGTCTGTCGAAAAGTAAATTAATTTGTCAATTAATGAAGATTTTGTGTTAATTTGATATTTAAAGGAGTTTAAAGAAGGTTAACTTTGGAATAATTGAGGTTATTAATATTTATTGTTTTATTAAGAAGGAATATTTTTGGAGTTTATAATTAAGTTTTCTATTTAATACAAACACACATTTCAATGTATGTACATTTAACTTAGTAACTTAATACATATTATATTTAATAATTGGTTTAGGATTTTGTTTGAAGAGTGGTGAATTCCTTTGTTTTAAATGTTTATGATTTTAAGAAAATACCATGTTAACAACATGTAAATAATCTAAACAAAATAAATGAAACATAAATTCGTCTATATTTCTAAACAATCTCCAAAAAAACCAAGCACAAATATAATTGGTTGAGCACCGCCACAAAATTCCCAATAATATTCAAATTTTCAAAAATAGAATCACGAATTAAGCCCGAGTGTTGCCAGCATTCGAGCATTTTCTCCCGTTCGAGTGTGGCCTATTTTCCCCGTTCCCAGCGAAGGTATTGTAGTGAAAATATATTTTGTATGGAGACGGCATCACAATGAGAAGTCCGTGTTATTTATTTAGATGTATTTCATTGTGCGGACCGGAGTTCGATTCCGGCGTACTGCCAGACGGGAGGCAATCGAGTCAGGACCACTATGCCCGTACAGGTAACGGATTGGTAAATAATTGAAATCTAGCCCCCGCTTTTGTTAGAGAAATCTAACGAAAAATGTATTGCGTTCCTGACTTTGAGCTGGTAGTGTGGGAAGATGGAGCACCTTGTGTAGTGTAATGCGTCTTGTGTAACGTTTTGTTGCTCCTGAAAAGACATATTGCCTGATTTCATTTGAACTTAACTAAGTTTATCATTATTTTGTATTGATATAAAATAATATGCTGGGTGCAGTCCCAGAAATCCATCACGTGAGTGACTTCAGTGTGGCGTGGTAGATGACACTAGTCAGATACATTTACCCCATGATGTTCCCTTCTCCATTTTGAGAGGAGTAGTGACGAAACAAATCATTCGTCATCATTCGTTATTAAAGAATGCTGTCTTCATCAAAAAACACCAAAAATTACAACAACAAAACAAAAAACCTTCAATATTCAATCAACATCATCAATCAATAATCACACAGCAAAATATCAATAAAAAAAAAACGCAACAGAAACAGTACAATTTCAAAACGATTCGCAAACATTTCTCTTGTCAATGCCACGCATAAAACGTCGCCAAGACAAAAGCTTTGATGGCCAGTGTTGCCAGTTATAAAATAAACTGCAATAATGGCGGCCGATCGTGATTCGAAAATTTCTCGCGTCGATACCTATTGAAAATGATAAATGATATTTTATTAAGTACAATAGCGTTGTCAAGATTAATTAAAGTTTGTGTTACTTAAATAGTTAGTTAGGCAAAGAACGGGTTGCTTTTTGTGTTTCTATCAAAAGAGGTTGCATAGTATGGAAGCCTTTGTTGTCCATTGCCTTGTGGGTTTGTTTAAAATTGTTCGGTTTGTGGCTAATCGTGTTACGAAATAGTAGCTTTTTGTATAGATTCTATAACATATTGAATGTATTCATATATGTATGTTGGTTTATTGATTAGGAAATTTTATTGTACGTTTGTGTCTGTGAGACAGTGCTTTAAATTGACATGAAGAAGCCAACGGTTGAATAAAAAGGACTGCTTTTGTAGGAATATTTTTGTTCTTTTGTACGGACTTTGACTTCAGGGTTATTTATTTCGGTAAATTAAGTAGTATTGTATCTTTTTACTGACGTAACATTTAATTTTAGTTTACCCAACATGGAGAAAATCTCACTTTAAATTAAAAAGTAACGCAAAAAAGACTTCTACTAAGATATGTATGGAATATGAGAGACGTCGGAAAATAAAACAATACAATGCACCAATTAAATTTTCCAAAACAATCATTACGTGAGAGG
Source organism: Agrotis puta (assembly GCA_943136025.2). Taxonomy (NCBI): domain Eukaryota; kingdom Metazoa; phylum Arthropoda; class Insecta; order Lepidoptera; family Noctuidae; genus Agrotis; species Agrotis puta. The sequence goes on from OW964170.2 coordinate 1,771,344, forward strand.
TTCCATACAATAAACAAAATCAGAAAACACAAACAACAAAAAACAATCCGTCAAACCCTTAAAACTAATACCACAAATAAAAACATGAAAAAGAAAAAAAAAAACAGAAAACGAGGACGCATTAACATTATTTTCCGAGGAAGCGAGCACACGAGCTTCAGGATTACTCCCCTTCGCAAAGAGAGGAATAAAAATAAAAATATACGGTAACATACAAATAAGGCATACGTTATATTGTATACAACCCTTATCTCAAGACTTGTGCCTTGAATTTAATGCCATCGATTTTCTTCTAAGACGTGTTTGATTTTTGTCAAGGGACTGAGTAATGAAATTGAAGTGTTTTGGGATTTTATTTGTAATGGAATATGGGTGATATTTTGTTGACAGTAGAAAGATTTGCTCACCGAAGCAAATCTTTGTTTTCTTCTTGTTTTACTGGTTTTTAAGCTTTTATTTACGTATAGCTACTTACATAGACGAGTTATTGTTTAAGAAGTTTGATTAGAATCTCTTATTACAATATTTTCGATATTTTTTGTTGAGACTGTGGTGTGTTTACCGAACTTATCTTGTTTAACCTCTCTCGTAAGAATGTTTAAAGAATAGTGGCGATTTTCATGTCATGTTTCTATACCAAAGTACAATAAATTAATTAGTAATTAATAGAATCAAGGGCCATTTTAAATTAAGGGCAAACAATATCCATACAAATCATCAAGGCAATGCAAGTTCAATTAAAATACATTATTCAATCAACATTTAGATAAACCACAATAACAAATGCATTGAGTACAACAAAAAGCTTTTGTCACCACCAACGATTAAACTGCCGCGAATCGCATTAGTGCCGCAAATGTGTCGCAATGAAAAATCGCAGTCGTATCATTGTGCACTACAATTACATTATTATAAAGTGTACCAAACGCTTCCCTTATTCCTTTTTGACAAACAAAAATAGTCCTACAAGCGTTGATGTTAAACTCACGAACCTTTCACCAAAAATGAATATATCATCCACATAAATTTCAACTCTGGCTTTATTTAAGTTGGGTTCAAATTCGTGTACGTTTCCTTTTTTCGGCTGCTGACCTTTGTGGATGAATAAATTAATTTGTAGTGAGTACCATTGTGCTATAGTTTCTATTATTGGACGATGTTAATTGTTAAAGTTCTCCTGACAGTTACGCGCTGGGTTAATGGGTATACGGTGTTTCAATAGTTATTTATCCCATTGTAACAATGTTTTAGGATGAATAGTATTGTCTGAATTTGGGTCTAGAATGTTGTGGAGTTCATTTAGTAGTGAGTGAGTGATTGACCCGAAGTGTTGCTTTTAAAAGACTCTTACGTGCAATTTACCAGTAGTTATAATAACGCTTGATAGAATGGTCGTGTCATAATCTGCATTGATTTGATCTTCAATTATGTTTGTTAATGTATTTGATTTTAGGTTTTAATTGATTTCTTTTAGATTTGTATAGTAGCTTTTTGTTGAATGTTTGGTGTGATTATTGATTAAAATGACTCTTGATTTATTTTCATTCTCTATCTTCTTTGTCTTTGGTTAGTCTACTGGTGCATCGATACTCCTTTAAAATCTGGTATGGAACCTAGAGGGACACTACATGCGCCAATTTCTTGGCTTTCCTCGGTAAACTACGATTAAAATCACGATAGGTTCACTTTAATCAAAATAGGCATTCTTCAAATTTCTAAAAATTGATTTAAATCCTCCTTGATTTGACTGAGTTTCTCTTATCGCAATGAAAAGTATGCCATTGTTGTGTGTTGTATTTACGTTATTTCTATATGAAGCAAGCACGAAAATAAATACGTTCAAAGAATACATTCTAACTCATTTGTGAGACTATTTTATTGACCAGTAGCAACAATAAAATATCTTTTATAATTCTTTCAGCTTCCCATAAAACACATCTTCTTTTGCAAAGAAGAATGGCGAATTTACACCAACAATAGGTAATAGAAGCAATGGTAACATCAAAATGTACTATTGTTGATTCGAATAAATATTCCTAATTATTGTTAATGATAGCACCAACAATATGTTCTATTCATACATCAGCATCAGGAGCAGGATGTGTGACGTCACACGTGTCCACATCGCCATAAACGTCACCACCGTGTCTTGTATGATTTATCTTTTCAACAATCATTTTTACAACGTTTCCCTCCTTCCCCCCTTCGCTGTGATTAATGATGGATGAATTCCTGAATAATTACCAAGACTTTTAATATTCAAGTGATTCCGTAATCTCAGTTGTGACGGAATTTCTACTCTGTGTTGTTGGGTTAGGTTTGATTTTGGATTGTGATTCGCGGATGACCCTTCAGAAGATCCTTGGTTTGGAAAGGATGTTTGGAATTCTATTGTAGAGAATGATTTTGAGGTATAAAACGAGGCAGATAAAGTTGAATTTTGGTTGTCAAAGTTAAGAGTAACCAACAAAAAACGGTGTATACCATTCAATGCAAATCTCACTCGAGTTTTAAGGGTAGTGTGCGTAATTTGTTATAATTGTCCCCCCATACTCATGTTTGTTCGCATGTGGCATTTTTATTGCGAATTAGTCGCAATCATTAATTTTGTTTTTCTTTTTACAAAAGTTAATACATCGAGTACACTTATTGTGGTAAATATAACCCACCAAAAACATTAAAATAATGTAAAAAAATGCCAAGTCTCTCGATGCAGTCTTTCCATCGTAAAAAGTTTTGAGATCTCATAGAAGCCAAGTCCTATTCAAATTATTTTGTAGTTATAAATCAACATTTAGTAATTGTATCAATAGTTTTCTTTATATTATAATTATAGTGACTTGGCAATGAGCACCAATTTAAAGCTGCTTGCTGCCTGGAATTATGTGCAAATGTTACTGACGAGACCTGTGATCAGATCACTACCGACTACATGCTCCAATGCAATAATAAAAAATAAGTACCTTACGGGCCATCGCTTTATGAAAGTAAATGAACCGAGAGTACACTAACACTAGTGTTTGCGTACACACTTGTGCAATTGTGCATTATAATTTATGTCCTGCGCAGTTTACTAGTCTTGGATGAGACTGACTGCCGTTGCCGAAATTCGGTTGGGACGACACGGATAAACCAAAAGAAAATTAATTTTGTGATATTAATGTTTACGCATGCGGTGTGTGACTTTCAACTCCAAATATGCCGTTTTGTTTCTTCTTGTGCTCATTGCCAAGTCACTATAATTATAATATAAAGAAAACTATTGATACAATTACTAAATGTTGATTTATAACTACAAAATAATTTGAATAGGACTTGGCTTCTATGAGATCTCAAAACTTTTTACGATGGAAAGACTGCATCGAGAGACTTGGCATTTTTTTACATTATTTTAATGTTTTTGGTGGGATCTCATTTATTTTTTGTAAGTGTATTTCTTTCTTTTTTTTTAGGTGACCTCATAATTTCTTGGACTTCAGCTACTGCTTTGCTTAGAACCCATTCTCTATCTCTTTTGTTTCTTTTCAACGAGCTAAATAAACATAAATCTACTAACTTACAAAATAAATATAACTAAACTAAATAACACGTAAACAACTAGATATTGTAACTACCTATGTCTATGTTATATTAATAAACTATTCGCCTAAATAACTGTTTCAGTAACAATAATAAATCTACTATCTAATCCGGCTAACTTAAGTTCTCCGAATATAGCTACAATATTTTTTTAGTTTCGAAATGGTTTTTCGTAGGTAGGTGGCGCTATCAAATGAAAATTATCGAATTATTTTAAAGTACTACTTATACTGCGCTCGGTAACGAAACCATAGCGCGATTCAGACAGGTACAACGCCATCTATCGAGCGCGCATACAATCGAAATTTATCGCAATACAATGGAGTTTTAGCTTTATTAATTTAATGAATTATGAACTTTATGTATCAATTAATTATAGTCTATGTATTACATTTTTATTATTCTTTTCTATTCCATGTATTTATTCATCCAATTGAATACTTAAACAACGAACAAAGTTAACAATGCAGTCAAAATCCATACATAATGTTCTTGCCAAACCGCAAATATAAAATTGTTTTCTATGGTATATTATTTTTTAATGTTTTTATAATTTTTCCTTTATATGTGGCTAATGACCTATCTTGGTGCAAAATTTGAAGTTTCTAAGTCTGCTAGAAGTACCTTAGATTTTTGATGATCGGTCAGTGAGTCAGTGAGTCAGTGAGTCAGTGAGTGAGTGACAAAATGGTGTAACTTTGATCGACCGTAACTCCTAAACTATTAATTCAATTGGCATGTAATTTCGAACTTAAGCTTGTTCTAATGCCTACTATTATTCACCGAAAACCTAAACTCCTAGCTTTGTCCACGTCGAAGATATAGGGGGGGCGAAACAGCCGCGAATCGCATCGAGAAAAGATGGTACGGCCGTGCCCGTTTTGCTCGAGACTTGGCTGGGGCACTGCCGTGCCCCCAGATTAGAATGATTTTTATGATCGTTCTTTGTGCGGTTCTTGAATGCGAGCTATCGTTTACAATGAGTTTTATTGTTAATTGTTTAGTTGATTTTTGTATGAAATATGAGGTATTTTGCTGTAGTGTGTATTGTATCCGTTGTTGGTACTGAAGTATTTGATTGTGATTTAGTATTAATAATTTCCTTTGAAAAGTTATGAGTATTTATATTTTCTTGGGGAAGTTGTGTAGTTGTTTTCATTCAATCAGTTTCGATTACATATTTTTAACTCGATATTTCCTTTCATTCAACATTTCTTTCTTCAGTTTCGTTGAATTAATCTTTGTTAGGATGAAAAATAGTGGTATTGCCCTTTATTTCTTTTGTTTTTAAAGGCCTTCTTAATATAATATTCCTAACCACCGATCCTTCTGCTAAAACTCCAAACGAATCCAGTTCTTTTATCTAATTGCGAACATCCCTAACCTCTTGAGAACCGGATACCACCGCTTCTTTACGCTCGGTTGGACCTCTATACGGACCTCTAATATACGTTGTATATCTTTTTAATAATATAATAATAAATACATGTATGATACCCGGTGTGGAACAAAAGGGTAACAATAACCTAACCTAAGAGTGTCCGCTCGAAAATTCAATGGATTTTCGAGTGGTTTCGTCTGGTTGCCATTGAGCATTGTAAACGATATTGTGAATTAAATTATTATGGATTTTTTTGAAGTGTGTGTTTTTGAAGTTATTAAGAGCTGGTGTGCCAGTAATACTAAGTTGCTCTGTGAATATCACCACAAGTTTATACTGTTTTTAAGGTAATTCACGTATGAAACAGTACCAACCTGTGTTTTGAAAAGTTTGACTTAGTTTTGGATATATTTATTTTTTAGGATTGAGACTTAGAGATCTGCTGCATTGCTATTATCTTGAGGGTGTCCAATAGATTTACAACTTCAAATCTAAAGCATAAGTTTGAAAATAAAAGAGTATAGCACTGCAACTGTTGTAGTAGTTGATGGTAGAATTATCATCACCGCATGTACTGCTCATAGTCCACTACCAATTTTTGCCACACCGACAGGTCTTGAGCTTCTTGCATGAGTGATCTACTGGATTATCTCTACTACCACCATTGTTATTAACATTCTTGGAGCCGTCTTAAAAGCAGTGGCTTTGGAACGCAATGGGCAAATGAAGGAACGGGTGGAATTTTAGTCAGTAAGAGTCTTGACAGTGCTTTCCACCCCACCCTAAGGCGGGAGGACTGATTTGATTATTTTAACACTCCTCTCATAGAGAGGTAGTGGGCCATAATCCACCACGCAGGCCCACTTTGTATTTGTAGATATCGCATGACATCGAATTTTTGGTCCTAGGAGATGCCGGTTTCCTTTTGAGAGCAGTGATTATGAAATTAAGTTAACAAAGTAATGCGCCTGGCTGGGTACGAACCCACGACTTACAACTAGTAAGTTGGCTCCTATACCACTAGGCCACCACTGGCATCCATCGCTTGCCTGCAACTCTCACGATGTCGTCGGTCCACCAGTTGGGAGGAAAAAAATATTCAAACATCTGAAATCTTTTCATTGAATTCACAAGCTGGTCTCCTTTTTAAACCTTACAATAGCACATAAAGGCGTATATACACGAGCACATAGGCTCGTTATTCAGTGGTACTCATGGGACACTTGGTGACAAGTTGGTCGTGAACAATTTGCGCTGTGCCCCCTCCATAGATCGTTAGCGTGATGGTTGGAGGTACTCGTAATGAAGCCACTTCGGTTTGGTATGAAATGATCTGGAATATGTAGATGAGGTGAGGTTTACTGGAGTAGATGTGATTGAGGAACTGATAATGAATTGACTGGAGGATTTCGGGTGCCTAAAGGTGGCCGGTGGAAATTTAAAAGTACGTCTCAAAAATTGGTTTGCCATGTTCTCTAACCCCGGGGTCGCGGTACTGTACGATTTAACGTGACCCCGGAACGTAAAGGGCTATTGAAGGACACCGTGGATTTTAGTTAGTACGAGTCTGACAGTCCCTCCCGCTCTGCAATGGGTGGGAGGACTAATTTGATGATTTTACCACGATAAAAAAAAACCATGTTCTCTAAATAGCAATTAATTCATTGTTTGACCTGGAAGTATTAGAATTTGCATGCAACATGGTATTGCTACAATAGACTAACTGTTGCTCGCGGGTTCGCTCAACCCCTAGAGCTTATGACCGTCTCTATATATGTTCCAAAAGTCATGAAAATCGGCTGTTATTATTATTTAAAATTTGAAAAGAGATTTTACTAATGAGACTGGCCTGAGAATATAAGATTTAAAGAAGATTGGAAAGATCTACCAGTGGAACAGATTTTTTTAATAGCCTATTTTGTGTCCCACTGCTGGGCGAAGGCCTCCCCTTTTTCCTTCCGAACTTCTCTATTTAAAAATAAAATTTCTGCCCATGTCTGACTCAGAAACATGATCAGATCGTCTCATCACCTCTGCTGTGGTCGACCTCGACGGCGATAACAGATTTGGGAAGCAAAAAAAATACTATTCAAATAAATGTGCCATTTATGAATAAAATTGAATTATTTCAATTTTAAACCAGTACTGGGAGCACGAGACAACCTAACTCTTACAAAGAAGAGATGAACCACGCCATTTAATCACGAGCTATCGACCAGCATCAATTATATGGTGGCAAATACAATTAAGCAAATAAACAGACATTCGCATATTGCCGGCGACATTCGAGGGGCCCACGATTCTTATGCAAATCGACCCCAACCGGGGGTCCCACTTGTGAGAATAGCAATAAAAATTATTGCACGCCGAATTAATCTCGCAGTTTTGTTTTGAACGTTATTACGTACTGTTAATGATCATTTTTATGGTTATTCTGTGTGTTTTGTTGAAGGGGAAGTGTTAATGCAATTGGTATTATTGTTTTGGCGTCTTTTAATAATTTTATGGTTGTATTTTTATGACTGGTAATTTTGATCAGGGTTCTTTTTTAAAAGAGTAATTTTCGTAACGAGTTAGTTGTGAGTCTACAGGAGTCAGTTCAAAAATAGCAGTTTTTCTTTGATAAGTATTACACGTTAAATGATTGATTTTACTCCCTTCAAGTCTAATGCCAATACTAACAAAAATAATAGATAACCTTACCGAGCGGTGCAGAATTTTAACAGAAATTTCGATACATTTATCCGTCAAAGCCTATTGTTATAACATGTGCCATAACATTCTGCAATTACAAATCAATTTTAGTATTCACTACTTCACATTTATGTAACTCTTCATACTCAAGCTTCCCACGAGTAATATTCACGGAAGAAGCATAGGTATACTAGCTAATTATGATCCAAATCATAGCATACAGCTTATTGGGCATAAGGTTTCTTCAACACACGGTTTGCAAACTGCATACACCATGTTTATACTGCAATATGTATGCCAGACGTTGATTGGGTTCCCTAAGCGAGATTTAATAGGAAATGTGTGATTGATTGCTTAGAACTAGAACTAAGTTCAGGTTTATTCTGTAAGTAACTGTTTGTTGATTGAGATGTTTGTATTAAAGAAAAAGTATGAAAAACATAATCAGAACCGAAAAGTGGAACAAAACGGGTCAGGGGGCAGAAACAAGGCGGAACCAACAAAAACAAAAAAAAAGTGTAGCATTCGGGGACCGCCGCGGTAAAGCTATTGCATTTTTTTTATCGTGGTAAAATTATCAATTGAGTCCTCCCACCCAAGGCTGAGCGGGAGGGACTGTCAGACTCGTACTGACTAAAATCCACGGTGTCTTTCAATAGCCCTTTACGTTCCGGGGTCACGGTAATTCGTACAGTCCCCCGACCCCGGCAGGCTTTGGCTCCTTCACTTTGCTGACACTCTTTGAGGCGCGCGTGGAACACAACGCGCCGTCGACCCGGGCATGGTCTATGGTCGGACAGCGAGTTGCCGCGTGCCTCAAGGAGTGTCAGCATAGTGACGGGGCCTGTAGAGGGCCAAAGCCTGCTGGGGTCGCGGGACCAAGGGATTACCGTGACCCTAATACGTAAAGGGCTATTGAAGGACACCGTGGATTTTAGTCAGTACAAGTCTGACAGTCCCTCCCGCCCTGCCCTGGGTGGGAGGACTAATTTGATGATTTTACCACGATAAAAAAAAAAAGTACGGGGTTCTTCGCATATTTTTTTTTCGTTTCCTCATGAAGACAATGAGTGAAGAAAGATACTTAATACAGAGTGATATGTGTCACTATGCTGTCATCCTCCACACTTTGTCCACGTGGCATCTGGTCATACATGTCAACACGTGTGATAATATTGCGAGTACTACGCACTTGACCTATTTCATAGGATATCATAATTTAGGTACCTACTTATCAATGAGGTCATGTCCATCTTTGTCAGTTTGTTCTGTATAATCTTTTATTTGCCGGCCCCTCCTGAAGTTTCCAACGGCATCTGCCTTGTCGCTTCTTATGAATTTGCTGACGAAATCGTTTAACAAGCTCAACACTGAATTATAACATGTTTTTCTTAAAATCGCCGCAAACAGCAACACGATGAAAAGCGCTGGTCTTTTTCAGTTAATTTGGGAAAAAAAGGTAGGCAACCCTAGCTAATAGACAGTGAGTTGGTGACATAATTGAAAGATCAGGAGAAGACTGGTTGATCCTTGGCTAAGAAACAGAAAGAGAATCGTGGATGAAGATGGATGATGTTTTCATCCAAGAGGGGGTTCATATCCCAAATTATAGTAATTTGTAATACCTACTAACAATGGCAATAAGTAAAATATTAACCTCTAGGTTAGGTTACCAACCTACCTATAATTACTTATAAGATGGTAACAATGGCAGTTTTATCGCTAATGTAAAAGAGTTACTAGCAACAAAATATTTTATTATAATATTAAAATCAAGATTATTAAATCCTTGCTAAAAACAGCTGTTACCGTATCCACAAAATCCTCTTCAAGTTTCACATTTGTCTATATCAAAAATACACACTCATCGTCCATCAGTAGGAAACTTGGCTCATCCAAACAATTCTGAGCTATCACAATGCTGATCCTAATCGGGGCTCACACCCTAACAATCTCCAACTATGCATTAAACGGTTCCGTACCCTAGAGACTGGACCGGCGTGACTGGACCGTTAATCCCTAGAATCTGAGAGCTATGCAAAAAGGGTCTTTTCCATAGAGCACGGAAGATTCTAGAGACGGTTACGACAATACAGTAGGTGGTATAGCAGTGGTGGCAAACCATTATAATTTAGCTTCTCATTTTATTGATAGTTCGAACTTTGCTAGACCAACTCAATTTTAAAATATTCAGTCTACTGCAGCAAAAATATTCGTGTGAACTCTTAGTATAGCTCTTGCCAATGCTTTCAAAACTGCCACAATATATTCTATTCGTCATTTGAGTTGCTGCGACTGGTATCCGATTGCGTCTAATGGCCGTAACAGAGTCAAGAAAAGTAGAAGGCACATAAACTTGTAACGTAGAGGTAGTAAATGGTATCCGTTTTGAGTTGTATCTATAGTTTCTTCAACGTGACGTTGCCGCCTCTAGCATTGGCAGCCAAATAGGTTTCATGGTCTATGGTCAGTTTGAAGATTGATTGTTTAGAACAGTTATATCAAGAGGTACTGTTGGGTTTCTTAAAAGCCTGGTCAGTGAGTTCGATTTACATTTTAAGTGGGTGTTGCTTGGGTTTGTAGAGTCATTGTTATTTTGCATGTGTGGAAAAGCGCTTGAATATCTGGAAATTTCTTTTATCCTTTTAAGATTCTGGTCATATATAAATGAGTACCGCTTTCCAATGGGGTGTACAGAAACTGGGAACCTGTGTAGCAGGTTATCCTTACATATCCCTGCCTAGTCTACAATTCTATCCATTTTTGCGAAATTTATTTTCCACACCTTCAAAAGATGTCAAACTTTTGTTTTCTACACCAAAATGAATAGCATTTTACAGCACAAAGTATGTTTGAAAAATCGAAACGTCAACTGAAAGAAACTATGCAACCTGGCCTCTAACAAACTGGAAATTTGTTAAAGATTACAAAACTCCACTCAAAGGTACTATTGTCGTCAAAAATATTGTGTCCTTTGTACTAACTACAAATGAGGTATACACGAACTGAAAAATCCACAAATATTATTCAGAAAAGCTAAACGCGGATGTCATAAAGCGCTTGACAATGACACTCGTGTCGGCTGAGTTAGCGCACTAATTACTAACGAAGTACGCCTTGACAACGTTAAATTTTCCAATGAGAATTTTGGAAAAGTCAGAATTTCAATATCATAAGGTTGAAATTGTCATGTCCAAAAGCTAGCTCATTTGTAATTTGGACAATATTTGACGAGCGTGTTCGACAATTTGTGTCAAAAAATACGCTTGTTATTAATATCGTTATTAGTAAAGTTACGTAAACTTCGGCCTGACGAATCGCCCCGCCATTGTCGCGACTCGTAAGTGTAGATAATCATCTATTCGAAAATATTAGCGTTGGCAACTGATATCTATATTGTTGTTACGATTTTGAAGCAAATTAGTCTCTGGTCCATTGTGAGAAAATTCGATTATTCACAAGATTCGTAAGTGGAGATAATTTCTAAATGTTTGGCAGATAATTCGCTTCGAATACTTTGAAAACTTTGTTATTGTTCGGCTTGAATATTCATCAGACGTTTTATTATGAGTTAAAACGTTCTAAGATGTCTGTTTGATAAATCGAATGTGAGGATAAATCTAATAAATCTAGCATAGCGATTTAGTTCTAATCTTAAACTAGTTTTAGTTATGTTTATACTTTTACTTAGATAAACATTAAGATCAAAAAAATATTTAAATATTTACCCCTTTTCTTAGCACAGAGATTAAATTACAACATTATAAAAATCTTTCGGTGCTCCTAACTGCCTCTTAGGTTTAGTAGTGTTGCTGCTGAGCAGGTAAAATGTTACTGGGTTTCTCCATCAGGAATCTCTCACTAATTGCTATGAAGCCTTGGTCTTGCGCCCGGTTTATAGCAATACAGTCAGCTCTTAACGTGTGACGGAAACATAACTAGGAAATTCAGGATGTATTTCTAGATACATCTCTTTATAGTTTACAGGAGATGTCTTTTCCTGGGATGACAATGACATTGAAATAGACGATGGATCGTTACGTGTGATGATTAGAGCCTTAGAAGACAAACAATTATAAAAACTATAAATAAAGATCCTTTATTCCGCATAAAAGGTTCACGTGTAAGCAAACTCTCCGATTGACAAAGTTTCAATGGCTCATCACGGTCTTGTAAAGGATAATTGTTACCACCAACATCCTCCAAGTTTGTATAGACATTGTTCCATACACACGACACGCAATACCTATGTGTGTATTATTAGTCAACAATTATATATTGTCGTCAATAACACATAGCGCCGTGTTGATGTTAAATACTCTAGCATGTGTTAATATGATAGATTTTTTAGCGTTCATTGTTAATCACCACGAAAAGTAAATGTGACGAATTTTATTTTGTGGTTTAGAGGTCGTGGATTGAGTTTTGAGATGTAGCGGGGATAGGAGGATGGATAGGTTTCGAAGTTTTGACAACAACGTGGCAAACCACGATGAAACATGTCACCAAAAGGATTAAAAATTCTGGAGATGCATTTGGTAGGGAATATGCCAATGTTAAACTACCCAGAGTACTTAGCTACCTACTTAGTAGATCGAGAAAACTGCAAAAAGGAAAGAGTGAAACGTTATGAGGAATAGTTTTGCCTAGCAGTAGAACAGAGGTTATAAACTGTACTCATTATCTGAATATCCAAAAATAGCTGCGTTGTGAATAAAAGCTCTCATGGATTCATTTGATCAAACTGTAGTTTGGCGTTGCCCTCATACTAGCACCTTTTTCTATGATCTTTAAAACAGATGATTCAAGTCCAGCTTCATCACAATTCCCTTCCAGAACTTCATCATCCGCTTCATCTTCTAGCCTTGCACCGCCTCCTCAGTCGTGTCCACCGAAGCCTTTGCCTTTATCCGTCGATTTGCATCGGACGCGTTATAATGGGGCTGTTTGCGACAAAAGCATACAAGCGACAATGTCATTTAGCGACGCAACACTAACGCGACTGTCATTTTGTCAAAGTTATGCAAGATTCAGATTGTGGACTTGCAAAGGATACAATTGTTGTGAATTAAATGAAGCGAAGTGCTAATTTGTAAATTGGATTGTGTTTTTATTCAATTATGTGGAAGATATTTTTCTGATTGTCATCTGCTTGCGTATGCAAACGTATATTCTTTCAGGCAAAGAATAGGAGAATGACTGACAGTGGCTTGTATTGTGAAGGAGATAAGGGAGACTTGAAAGGTTTCATACTTATCATCATGTGCAGCTCTTCTTCCTTTTGTGTAGTTTTTTTTTTTTAGTATCGTGGTAAAGTCATCAAATGAGTCCTATCCAGGGCAGAGCGGAAGGGACTGTCAGACTCATACTGTCAAAAATCCAAGGTGTCCTTCAATAGCCCTTTACGTTCCGGGGTCGCGGTAATTCGTACAGTCCCGCGACCAAGTACAGAAATAGTAGATCACTTTTAGTTGAAGTATTTACTAAGAACGTCTTTTATGAGTTTTAAATGTATATTTTTTATTTTTCCGTCATTTTCTACACAGTAAGACCATCATTTTGACTTTGAAATCTAAATGTTAAGATTACTCAATTATATTATCTGGAAAGTGGACCTAAGTTCACACAATCACAAGCCAGACTACCTATTCTAACTTACTCTTAAATACATCAATACAAAGCTACTATCTTAATAAGTATTCCGATCCATTTCAATCGATCAATGATTGACGTGGGCACAAAGGGACACTCCTTGCTCCAGCACTCTTATCAGTATCAAGATTACTGCAAGCAACGAATGCTTTAACGACCACATTATTGTTCGATGGAGGTCTTGAGAGTGAAGCTTTTGGGTGAAAGTTGGAGCTGTCCCGTTGCGTTTATGTTGGTTTTAAGGTGTGAGCGTTTATGTCGATTCAGGCAGGGTTGGATTGAGAAAGCAATTAAATTGCATAAACATGTCAGTGAATAAACAATTGCAGCAAAATATATTATGAGGACCAATGGATGAAGCTAAAGGTTCTGTCTCGAAAATTAATAAAATTTTAAATTATTATTTATGATTACTATTCTGATAAAAGCCAGATTATTGATAAAGTTATTATTTAAGTATGGAATTACTTGAAGTAGAGAATACCAGTGTCAGGCATATAGTGGCTGGGCTATTTGGCACGGCCGGTCGTGAGGCAGACAGTACCTATTGTGTTATTTTTATTTTCTTGTATTTTTTTGAAAAAGTTGTATGCCTTAAAACATATTTTTTCTTTTAACCCATGGACAGTGTTTTTCCTGTAACTCTTTCACTATAACTAGTTGTGATAAAAAGATTTGTCATGTCATGTCTTTTGTGGTCGCGGGACTTACGAATTACCGTGAGCCTGGAACGTAGGGCTATTGAAAGACACCGTGGATTTTAGTCAGTACGTGTCTGACAGTCCCTCCCGCTCCTGCCCTGGGTGGGAGGACTCATATGATGATTTAACCACGTTAAAAAAAAATGCCATGTCTTCTGTCATACATCTGATCTGCTGTCTATAAGCCCTACTCCTAACCAACTCCCTCCCTGTAACTATGACAAGTGATGGTCATCATCTTAAGACGTGTATCGCTTTAATGGTGCATTTGATCTGATAAGGACATATTTTTTGTTTCTTGCCCTTTAGTGAACAATGGCGGCTGATAATCCAGTTATTACGAGCACTGTAAGACAAATGAGAATGACGGCTTGGTCGCCATTTGTCTGAGGACTTGATATATCAGTTGTGAGTATTGTTGAGTAATTTTTATGAATACGTAACTGCTACTGTGGATTTTTTATGATAGTTCCAGAGGAAAGGGTGGGAACTTGGACCTTGAGCTGGCTTGGAACGTAAAGGGCAATTGATCCGCTCCACGCAGGGCGGAAGGACTCTCTTGATGATTTTGCCACTTAATAAAAGCGTAATACTTAACCGACGTGAAGTCATTTTAAATGTGTTATGAGATAATAGTTATCTTTTTTTTTACTCCTCCGATATTTAGTCCTGCGGCCATATTATGACGTCTTAATATCAGGCTTGTTCTAGAAAGTGAAAGAGACAGAGCAATACAAGTCGTTTAGCTCCACCTCGTTCACGCACTGGAACAAGCCTGGTTTTAAGACGTCATAATTCGCCCCTGATCAATTTCGTAGCAGTCGGATAAATTCATTCATTTTTGATGGAATCTGTTTGTTTTCTCAAATGACATAGATCATCGTTTTGTTTGTGATCCAAACTTCAATCTAATACAATACATCTAACACTTCAACAATATTTACGACTTTGCAATCCACACAAAACTAATATTAGCACTAATTAATCTAACCCCCCAAACGCGACCCGGGGTCTCTCAGACCACCATTAAATAAAAAATATATTTAACTCAGATCTTAACATTGAAGATATAAGGGTGACATTAGATTGCGTGTAGTTCAGTGTTGGGAATAATGGGCTATACAGTTAATATGAAGTACAAACAAATACTTAAATATTTTTATGCGATATCGCTCGTAAAACTTGATTGAAGGGATATTTAATGGCTCTTCCCACAATGATAGGTCTTATTGGGACCTAAATGTTTGTCCTTTATGAACGTTACAGCTATAAAGGTGGTTTTTGGTTCTAGTAATAATGTTTATGGTGATTGTGTTGGGCGGTTATTAATCAACAAGTGGATAAATATGGGATGTGTAATTTGATGGTGATTAATTTTCTTAGAACGTGCTTGTGGTTATGATTCCTAACGTATGAAACTTGGGAATTTCGCAATAAATCATCGAAAGGCTTTAAACGCCTGGCTGGAAACGCTTTTAAAGCGATTGTCACTTACTTTAGTTGGGTGTCAACTTTTTTAATTAGTTAACGTTGTAATAGAGAACATAGTCTCATCATGAGCAGTGAGATCTATTCGTGATGACATAACAAAAAAATTGAATATATTATTTTGGTAGCAACCAAACGATATCTTTTTATTATTTGTCCCTTTTTCATATAATTGTAATAAAATAGGCATTTATTATTATTGTAGGACTAATAAATTTGCTGACAAATTTAAAAAAAATTGAAAGATCTTTATTAGACCATTTTAATTACGTTAGATGTTGCATAGCTTAATTCTATACAAAATAATCGGTTTTGTTACTTAAATTCAGCTACAAATCAAATAACACCATTACCCAAGCCCATGTTTAGGGCGTATAATAACTAGAGTAGAGCATTGCATTTCAAAATCTTAACAAAACCCCCTGTCAATTCGAATCTATTTAAAATCAAATTCACATAAACGTCAGTCGTGTCATAATTTAAGAAAACACGTCACGAACATTTAGAATCAACATGGTTTACTTTTACCCCTACAAATCGATAGCTTTGTTGTCCGAAACAATGCATGGGAATTTCAATCGGACGTCACTGAAACAGTTACAACAATGCACGCTGCCCTTAAAACTGGTTTTAAATAATACGTATTTAAAATACATGTGTCCGTATGTCTGTGTCCACATTATTGATATTATATGATAGTTTATTTTAGCCTCTTTGTTTGTTAGAAACAGAAGTTGGATGGGTCAGCGTTTGAGGGTTGGTAGGGTGGATATCTTTTTGCCTTTTCATGGGACATGTTTTTTTTGGTAAATGTTCGTGTTGTTCTTGATAGGTTCACAAGCAGAAAAACGAGGCTTGGAGAAGGTTTTGCACAAATTCTGTTTATCGGACGATTAAAATAATCCTGAATAATAAAGCTGGAGCAGTGGGCGTAGTCTTTCAATTTTATCAGACTCAGGTTCAAGAAATGAGAAAAGAATTTAGTCAGTCAAGATCAATCCTCATTAATAGCACGATAATCAGCCTGTAATGTTCCCATTTTTCATCCGTAGCACCGACCTCCTCTCTGTGAGAGGGCTGTAATCGACCACGCAAGCCAGTGCGAATTGTTATAGTATCCTTAATACGTGAGAAATATCTTCAATTTCAATCGAATTCACCAAACTGACCACTCACCTTTTTCAAAATCCCTGGTCACCCTACAGCCCTATTCCTAAGGGTTGTTTCTTACAGGACTCTAACGCATTGTGACGGACGTCGTGACGTACAAAACAAAGCCAGGGATTTTGGTCTACATAGTTAGTTTGGGTCAACGCGTCCCGATGCGATTTTGGACAACTTTTGACGGGTACACGTCACTTATTATTATTATTGGAACTTGATTGACAACCATACTGACGAGTATGTTTTGTAAGGATAGTAAGAAAGAAAGACTTTGTATTCCTAATCCTCATGACCGATTTCGGTTACGGTGACTAATGGCAACGGTGATTCAGTAACGAGGTGCGCAGGAGACGGTACACAGGTCGCATAGTTGTACTCACTTTTCCTCTAATATGATGGGGTCGAAGTCCAATGCAACTACAAGGACATCTATCAGGGTTGCGGAACTATCTAAGGTACAGTGACACTGGAACGCAAAAGGGCTACTAAAGGAATACTGTTGATTTTTAGTCATTAAGAGTCTGACTGTCCTTACCGCTCCACCCGGGCGGCGAGTAAAGGGTGACTTGTCCTCCGATCATGGACCATGCCCGGGTCGACGGCGCGTTGTGTTCCACGCGCGCCTCAAAGAGTTGACAGTAATCTGACGGGGCTTCCCGTAGAGGTTCAAAGCTTGCCGGGTTCGCGGGACTGCCACATCAGGTAACCGTGACGCTGGAACGTAAAGGGCTATTGAATGATCACCGTAGACTTAAGTCAGTAGGAGCCTGACAGTCCCTCCTGTCCCGTCCTAGGCGGGAGGACTCATTTGATAATATTACCACCAATAAAAAAGCTCGGACACTGCGTAACGACTCAACTTGTTACCACGCTGCACTTAATGTCACTAGTATGGCATTGGCTAAATGCCATAAAGCACAATTAAAAAAAGTGAAAAAAAAAACACAGTGACATATTTAGGGTTAAGCTCTGATTTTGACGGATAAAGCTCGCACTGACATTTATTTGCTAACAAATTACACAAACATCCTCACGCTATGATGTCACGGAGTGTAAGCAGAACCAATTAGCACCGACGCTCTATGACTCTTTGTAATGGCTGGCGTTTATTAAAGGAGACTGCGAGTAAGATACTGAAGTGAATTTAAAACAGTTGCATCAAGATACCAGTGTCTATATAGACATAATACCACGACTAAGAATTTCCTGGCAGAAAAACCTTAATGGTGATTATTACCCACAGGTAAATTCGTCCAGATTTTGCAAACACGGCAATCTGTGCACGCCACATGTTAGAACATACTTTTTTTTATCGTGGTAAAATCATCAAATGAGTCCTCCCACCCAGGGCAGAGCAGGAGGGACTGACAGACTCGTACTGACTAAAATCCACGGTGTCCTTCAATAGCCCTTTACGTTCCGGGGTAACGGTAATTCGTAACTCCTACGTCCCCCCCGACATTATGCTGACACTCTTTGAGGCGCGCGTGGAACACAACGCGCCGGCGATGTTATGGCATGTTAGCACATTCTTGAAGAAGTTATCTGTGATTACGATACCTTCAAGGCAACCCTTATTTTGATGTGAGAAGGTGTTATGTAATACTGATCCTATGACAAAACAGTTGGAGTGTCAGCATAGTGACGGGGCCTGTAGAGGGCCATAGCCTGCCGGGGTCCCGGAACTTTCCCATTACCGTGACCCCGGTACGTAAAGGGCTAGTGAAGGACACCGTGGATTTTAGTCAGCACAAGTCTGACAGTCCTTCCCGCCCTGCCCTGGGTGGGAGGACTCATTTGATGATTTTACCACGATAAAAAAAAAATTACCAAACAGTTACACCCATAGGTATTGAGAATTGAAATTTACGACAAATTTTCTTCATATCTTTTTATTGAGGGTGAGTTGGGCATTCCTGGGTGGAGTTTCAGTCTAGTACTGACCTTCACCCGCTCAATAGTGCTTTGTATTCCAGGGTCGCGGTTACCTCTTAAGATATTCCCGGAACCCCGGGAGAAGTATTTTACCCCCTCAATTTGCTAATAGATTCAAATCCAACCTGCATAACCAACAAACTTCGATAATCAAACATTACACAACACCAACTTCAATTTAATTAATCGTAGTATTTAACGTCACGTTTCGTTAGCGTCCGTCCTTTTGTTGCGTTTCAATAAACGCTTTGTGTTGCGTTGTGACGCATTGTTGTGCGTCGTTTGTGCAATCTTTCGTTGTTAGACGTGGTTCGATTTAGTGGCAGCGATATATCATGGTGAAACTTGACGCTAATTGTTTATGTTGATTCTGTTCAGACGGATCTTTTTTTTTTCATCGTGTTAAAATCATCAAATGATTCCTCCCACTCAGGGCAGGGAAGGAGGGACTGTCAGACTTGACTGACTAAAATCCACGGTGTCCTTCAATAGCCCTTTACGTACCGGGGTCACGGTTATTCGTAAAACTCGCGATCCCGGCAGGCTTTGGCTTTCTACAGGCCCCGTCACTATGCGGACAGCGAGTCGCCCGTAACTCGCTGCCCGCATGCCCGCGCCTATGGTGGCCGGAGATCGTCTTGCGACGTTCGTCGTCGTGGGCGTCTACCACTGCGGCTCACAATATGTGTCACTGTTAAATTTTATAATAGCACAAGATGTGCAATGGCAACAATTGTGCGAAAAGTACTTAGGGTTTTAAAACGATAGCCAAGTTAGTTAGTATAGTATAGTATTGGTGCTATAATCTGAACCTCTTTCAAGGTGTACTTTAATTGACCTTTTTGGTGTTGTGGCTGCTGAGCATAAGGGCCTGGGTTCGATTAACAGGTTGGGCAAAGGATTTTTGTTAGGCGCCTTGGTTCTTGCTGTTGCTGTTGTTCATGCTGGGTTGATGGGAAAAGGCTCGCTTTCTACTACACGATACTTAAACAAGACTTGCGAAATGTGTACCATTAGGTATTTACTTACACCTCTGCCCAACTCTTCGGGTATTAAAGGTGTTATAGTGTTAATTTAAAATAAGAGCCATTAAATTTTAGTATTTAATCAATACTAATCGCCGTCATCACACCATCAATCCAAACACCAAGATAACCTCGAAAATGTTCTCTCTACATTGCTTATAAAGTACTATCACTTCAATTTAATCCCAGTGAAATTCCAGCAATGTACAACCACCAATCAAATGCGATCAGAACACAATACAAAGTATTTCTCAACACGTTACATACAAAGCCGCATTTGTTTGGCACTATTGACATTTTGATGACATCTGTCAGTCGGCCATTTTAGAAAATAGTCGTGGGAATGTGTGGGTGATCCGTTATTGTGATCCTTTGTTGAGATTTAATTTGATTGTTTGTGTTGCTTGACAGATAATATCGTTAAAGGTGATTATTTTAATATGATAGAATTATTTGAGAGATTGCAAGTGATTGCATATTTATTGATATTAATGTCTTATATTGCAAAATAGGAGATTTCAGCGTGAATTAAGAATTATTTTATCGATTTCTTGATGGCTTTTTGACTCGAGATTCAGTAGAAGTTAACCAACATTACATTTTTTAACAAATTATTGAGTTTTAGTTTAGACCTAAATAGGCTGATTTTAATGACACGTAGTCACTTTGTTGGTACAAACAATCACTTTTAACCTCAAAAATCCACTCTCCATTTCGATCCCAACCTTCCGAGAAGACAACAGTTTGCTACCAATATTACCTACCGATCCAATTCCCTGTTTGTCCATCACATTAACACTGATTGTTAAGGCATTACAATACAAACAGACAGCCACGCTAGTCTTGATCTTACTGTGACAATAATATTATGTGCTACTGTAAAGTTAGTTTGTGTGTTGTATTGATAAATAATTAAAAAGGAAAAGTTTAGTCAACCTCACGACTAAAGACATTAATAATGTAAAATCTGATCCATTCATGGCGTGTCGAATTTTAGCGTGAGTGTAAAAAAGCTAATTAAATATAAATAAAATAAATAAATAAATAACCAATATAGTTTGCTACCAATATTACCCACCGATCCAATTCCCTGTTTGTCCATCACATTAACACTGGTTGTTAAGGCATTACAACACAAACAGACGGCCACGCTAGTCTTGTTCTTACGGCGATAATTGAAGAGATAAAGAAGGGAATTAGATCTGGTGAAGTTAACGCTTGTTATTTGTGTGTTATATGATGGTTGGAATGCCATCGTTCTTTAAGAGGTTTTGTTAGTGAATTTTGTAAGCTGTGGCTGTGTTTTGGTAGTCAACGACTTCAAATTTTTCGTCATGGAACTTGTTTTAGTAGAATATTTTGATGGAAAAGACAAGAAAATATTGGATGACATCTTATGTTTATCGTATTAGAAATTGTCTTAGTAATTAGTAGTTGTAGTAGTAAAATGAGGGTGTGGACCCGTGCTTTTTTTATGTTCAATGGGTTTGCTCTTGACTTTAGTCTACGTCAGGAGTGACTAAGACAAGGTCCACGATGGAGCGAGCTTACCCAGAAGAAGCCTGTTCACTCTAACTTTGATGATATTAGGGTTGTATGCGTTCGGAAACACAGTCGCAGGCAGAGAGTTCCACTCCTTCGCTGTCTTATATAAGACGCTGTATTATAAAAGATGTTTGGAAACGCTTAGTGAGAATTGGTCGAATAGCAATAAGGTAAGGATGGTGAGTGAAACATGGAGACTACATTTGTTGATAAGTTTCTTGTCTAAAATTTCTCGGTCTTTGCTGTTTAATAACTTCTTCTAGGATTGGCTATTAGCTATATCTTTGTCTTTTCCACATCTATCCGTTACCTTCATTCATTTCATGAACGATACGATTGAAAAATCCAATAAACTCCCGAATGTGAAGTTCTGTAGCCCAAATTTTGGATTCTATTCACCGTATAAGGCAAAAATAGCGTGAAAATTAGTACAACAGAACTAGAACAAATAACTCCTAAAATACAGGAAACTAGGGTGGACGGGGGTATGGTTAAAAGTGTTAATTTGGTCAAATAATGATGATAACCCTACTTAGAGGCTGGGTGACGCTTCTGAGAAGGACACACGTTAACAAAATAAACGACGACTTCTGTAGTACGCGCCATCGAAGGATTGGACAGTGGGGTGGAGTAGACATTTTTTTAATTTTTTTTTTCGTGGTAACGTCATCAAATGAGTCCTCCCACCCAGGGCAGGAGGTAGGGACTGTCAGACTATTACTGACTAAAATCCACGGTGTCCTTCACTAGCCCTTTACGTACCGGGGTCTCGGTAATTCGTAGGTCCCGCGACCGGGTGGAGTAGACTTTGAAAAGTAAAGATTTTGATTTACTAACAGGCTTTCTTCTGCCCTTCAGATAACGGTGTCGTCACGTTGTTATGTTATAATTAGAATTTATGTTCGACTTCTGGTAAGGAAATTAATACCAATACAGTGTTTTTCTACAAATGTTCACCAGCACAATTTTCGAACGTCTTTATAATTTAACAGAAGCTGTTCCATTTCATATTAGAGCTTGAGGATGGAATAGTATCTATTACGTGGTTAACGAAACATTCTAATGATAGGTTTTGCATTAAAGGCCACTGAGAAAACATTATTTCTTTTAGCAGTCGCTTAAAACGACGCATTTTTTTTACGCTATTACAGAAACTTTACTAGCAACAGCAAAGCTTTTCACCAAATTTTTAACAACTTAATGTCGTTTCCACACCCGCCTCTATCTCGTCAATGCTCCTGGCATAGTCCATTACTTAAACAAACCGGGGATTGTGTGTAGTGGCCACTTTACACCCACGTGGGCCAGTTTGTCTGTCTGTCTACCCTCACGTCCGAAACTGATATGAACTGAAGATTGTCTTCATTATCCTTTGAAATGAAAGTGAGATCTTGGTTTTGCAAAATAAGAAACGAACGAAAATGAAGAGCACAAAATTTTACTGGTTTTGTTAGAATTCCAGTAAAAAAAGAACTGTATTTTGACTGCGTTCTGTACTCCACTAAAAGGCCTCCATTGCTCTTATGGGAGCTAGATTTTAAGTATTTAATTCTCTTTATCACTTTCCTTGACATTTTTATTTTTTTTTATTTTTTTATCAATGATAGGCTCGCATTACACCGCTATCTCTTGATGCTCTAAGCAATTATATGGTATACGGTGAAGCACGCTTGCTTAGAAGTAACATACTCAATCGCAGCTATCAAGGAACAAAGGGAATTCCAGTCCTTAGATGTGCACACAATGAAAGTAATTTCAAAACGCTTTGTAATCATGGGTTTAATGTCAACCATTATCGATGGCGCATTGTCGTAAGTTTGATGAAAATGGCCAGGTGGAGTCTGATTGTGCAGTTCCATCGCACTCTTCCGAAAATGTGTTCCGGTGATGTTTGAGGCAGTAGAAAAAATTATAAGAAGTTAACATATTCCAACGTTACCGTATCATACATCATCACACATAACACCTCGCGTCAAGCTTTCCATCTCATATCAGAACCAACAAATAAAATCTCAACTTTCACAAAACCACAAAGAATTGTTGTCCATAGAAAGCTAAAGCGAGTATTTCCAGCAATCTATATTATCCAACTGTTATGTATTCTCGTTTATGGATAACTATATTTACCGGCGCAACGTGTATACAAGGTTATTTAATCAGTATTTTTGACAGGAAATGCTTTGTTGACACGGCTGCTGTGACCAGAGGTGGCTGTCTGGACCTGTGGCGGCGTTAAGGTCTCCTTCAAATATTTTCATTCAGACATTACTTCTGTCATTTTGGGCATGATGTGTGGGAC
Source organism: Agrotis puta (assembly GCA_943136025.2). NCBI lineage: Eukaryota > Metazoa > Arthropoda > Insecta > Lepidoptera > Noctuidae > Agrotis > Agrotis puta. The sequence goes on from OW964170.2 coordinate 1,794,807, forward strand.
TGTGAGATAGAGGAAGCGAAGAGGAAGCGAAGCGATAGATACGCGATGGAAGTTGTGTCAGACTGGGCAAGACTCGTGCATAGTAAAGTTAAATATTTAGCGAAAAGAGTTGGATTTAGATTTTTCAGAGATATTGATTGCTGTATGGTGGTAAGTAGTCAAATTTTGATTTATTTGTAAACGAAACATAATCATAGAATAGATAAAGCAATAAATACGTTGCGTTTATTATTCACTTAAACAACAATATAAAATTGTACTTTGTGTTTGTTCCTCATACTGTCCTAGTCCATTGTTTTAGATAGAGAACCTATAGAAGTTCAGAAAATGACCTCGTTAAAATCACTTACTTTTTTGGCTTCTCCTATAATCACAAAAGTATAATTTCCGTGAAAACTAAAACTACTAATTTCACAAATGACAAGATAATGTAGAACCGAAACACAGTGTACCAACTACAAACATAAAATATTTTTTAAATCTCTTCATCGCTTTTACTATACCCAATCATAACTCCACTCATTGTGCAGTAATAATGAACTCTATAATACCACAATGCAAGTATGAGGAGTGCACCACAACAAGTCCCGAAAAAGGAAATCACGATATTTTCCAAAATGGCCGCCATGTGTTTGACATGTCGCGCCCTGTTCAATGTTCGATGTTTGTTGAACATGTCGCCACTTACATCTATTTATTTATACGTTTATTAGTTATTTCAAATAATATTTAGGGGGAGTTTCGAGTAGCTTTAGAAAGTAGATTGTGTGCTAGGTAAGACCGTTTCTTAAATGAAACATTATTGAAGTAATAATTTTGGATACGGAGAGATAGACGGTGACCTTCGGTTATTTTATATTGAAAACCTACTTCATTTTTAGGAAAAACGACATAATGTAAAAAAATATGTTTCATACTAATAGTATCTACCTACGTGAGACTTACTGGGACTAGGAAAGCATAACAAAAGGAGACAGGCTCGCTCACTTGCGGGCGATGATCAGGCCAGAGTCGAAAGCTCGTCGTGTTTTACGCGCGCCCCAAGGAGCTAGGGAGCCCCCTATCAGATTTCAAACGCTTACCGGGGTCACGGAAATGTCTTTAGAGTTTACCGCTGCCCTGGATAGCAAAGAGAAACTGAAGGAATAGAGTGGATTTTAGTAATTCAAGTCTGACAGTTGAAAGTCCCATTCGCTCCCTCCAGAGCGCGACGACTCATTTGATGAAAAAATTCAAGCACAATTTACTGCATTTTTGCACTTATGCAACCCTTCTAATAGACACTCACCTAAGAGGCAAAGCATTTGGACAGTAGTTCCAATGTATGAGTGACTTCACACGCGACGATAATATAAAAAGGCAAGCTCCAGCTAAAAAGCGCTTAAACCCAGACAGCGTTGCAACACTAAAAACTTAATTCTCTCCGAAACCCTAAAGAGTTTATAGCCTCTAAAGAGTTGTTAGGAAACTGACTCTTTGGCCATAAAGCACTGTGTTTATGTGGACCAAACAATGGTAGATAAATAATGAAACTTATCGAATGTGTTGGTTAGCAAACATGGTGTTTGTTGCGGTTACCAACGTTTGTGCCAATGTTGGTGGTAGGATGAAGAAATTGATGGTGTTGATGTAAGTGTCAATATCTTGTTTTACTTCTAGACAATGTGTAGTAAAAGAGAATGCCTTTTTATGAGTCCATGGTATGCTTATGGCGTGTATTTGGAACATAGACGGTTTGTGTGAACGGCAAAGTGTCTTGAAAAAGGTTTATTGGTAACTTATCTACGTGTTGTATTTGAGCTTACATTCTGCATACAAACATAAATACTGTCCGCATTTAATGTTGGGCCTGTGTCTTAGCAATGGGAACATTATGTTCTGATTATACTTCTGGTTATGCTAATTGAATTTGAGAGACAATATAAAACACGGAACAGATTCACCAGCACCACTTCAAATGTCGTCATGATCAATGCTTTTATTGAATAGATTGACAGCATTGCTTTGAATCTTTGGTTGCCTATTCACGTTCCACACATTTATCTACTCCAAATACTGCTCCGATCATCAATAGACCAAGCACAGCTATGCACATCGGCAACCAAAACGCCCAACAATTTCAGCTCGCCGAATCAAAACCCATTACCACACAAATTAATGACACCGATCGCTTGGTTCTATTAACGGCAACCGAGGATAAATAGCTTATCCACGTTTAAAGCTATTTAAAGCCATTTACGGCCGTTTATCGGTATTTACGGCCACCTGACGTGGCTTGCCAGCTTTGGCCGTGTTTATAAGCCTGTTGTCCGAGGACAGGCAACAATGCGCGTATAGATTTATGCCCGTATTGAGTGTTTTTCTTGGTACGGTCCAGTGGGTTGCACCGTGGTCACTGTGGTTCGTGTTTGATGTTTAAAGTGACGGTTAGCGTTTAATTTTCGTATTTATCGTCGACGTAGGGATTTCATTGATAGCGCAGGTGGCGCTGTTATCATTGGCATGCAGCGTGACGGATTTGGCTGATAGACCTCCGTACATAGAGACTTTTATTTGGTTGTTAAAGTTGTTGAATTAGTCGGCTTTGCCTTTATAAGAGTGATGCGTGACATTGCTATCTAAATTCACTCAGTAGCCGCAACCGGAGTATTTGTATAAACAGATGTATGTATGAACATGAACAAGGTACTACTTACTGCCTTCTATAAATATGTGAGTTATTGTATATATTTATGTTTTTGACTCAAAACTCGTTTATCAGACTACTTTTTATTTTTTTTAACGTCTTAAAATTATCAAATGAGTCCTCCTACCGAGGGCAGAGCAGGAGGAACTGTCAGACTCGTACTGACTAAAATCCACGGTGTCCTTCAATAGGCCTTTACGTACCGGGGTCACGGTAAATCAAAGTCCCGCGACTCTTTATACTACTACTTATACTACTTAGCTATAATCTTATTAAAACAATATGTCATAAGTGTCAACTCTAAATCTGCCATCCAGCTAACCACAGTTAACCAAACCACAGATTAAAATCCAAATCGATGTAACCTTTCGTCAAAAGATTTTTGTTTAAAGTCCGCCATTCTTGGTGAAAGAATAAAGACGAGAGAGGGGCGGGGTATGTCAAGCTCGGATTAGCACTGATTTAGTGCCCATTCGCACAGGACGGACCTTTGACGGTCTGCTTTAGAGTTTTGGACCCTTGACGGTTCACGGTAGACCCTTGACCGACCACGACTTTAGACCCTTCTGTGTTTATAGTTCAGCCGAGATTGAATACGGTTTTTGGGATTTGGGAGAAGATTTTTGTATGTTAAAGGGATTTTCGCCAATTGGTTGCCTCGTTTGGGTTTTATGGATTTAGATTTAAGTTTGGATGAAGTATGGCAGTGCAAACAGGAATTCTAACTCTAAACATTATGTTTAGAGTTTTTAAAAGAAGTTTTGTATTAGCTTGTTGGTGAAGTAAATATGTACTTACAATGATGTCATATCATATCGCTCTATATGTTATAGTTTCCAAGATTATAAATAACAATGTTGGGTAGTTTTAAAGATTTTTGCTGTATCAGATGGTAAAATCGAGTCCCTGGTTTTTTTTGTTGTCTTATTGTCGGGCAATTTTAACTTTTGTCTTTTTACTTGCTAAAATTTCTATATAACCACACCATCATCTCTAAGGCACTGTCCAAGCAGGACACCGTAGTCCTGAAACTCAAAGGGCTACCGAAGAATCAAGTCGAATTTTAGTCAGTATGGAGTCCGACAGTGCTTTCCGTTGTACCCAGGGAAAGACTCACTTGAGGCTATTGTAACCCAAAAATAAAAACCATAAATGAAGACAAAATATCAGTTTATCATCCCAAATATATTAGTTTTCGATTTAGAAACCTAATTACACCAACACAAACTGACACCACATTGGATTACACGAACGGACAAGGAGATAACCCCTCGTAAGCATATTGAAATATTGTGTCGTAAAAGTCGCATCCCCGCATCGTTCAGGTTAACCGACCGACTCGGGATTGACGGCTTTGACGTATGACTTCATTTGTCTGACTTCGATAAAATTGTACCAACTGGATTTTGCAGCATTACAAACCGCTGTAACTCCTTGATTCTTAGCTATAAGGTTGATTATTGTTTGACATTTTGTTTCAAGGTGTGGGAGTTATTGCAAAAGTATGTTTTCAAAAGCATCTTTTTCGACCACAGGGTTATGAGATCTCTCTAAGAGCTTGAAAACAAAGATGCGTTCTGATGGGTGCCCGTGATTTAGTGATTTGCGTTTCGCTGTATATTCTCTGGAGGATTGCGAAACAAAGGTTTTAAGGTGTAATATTTTGGGCAATGGCTCTGTTGTGCTTTTTGGTGTTATTGGTATTGTTTTTTTTTTTGAGTCTGATGAATTTGTTCGAAAGTATTTTTGCCAAGAATGTTGGTTTAGTATTGGTTATTGAAACGAAAAGGTCAAACTGTGTCTTCTATGTTTTCTGATTCAAAATCACTTATAACCTACTGATGAGCATGGACCATGGTCTCTTAAAACTAAAGCCGAATGTTTATTTCTAATATTAGGTTGTTTTCAGAAATGGTTACCTAAGGAAATCTTTACTATTCAAATCAGAATGATCCGTGGCACACCTGGATGTCCACAAAAGTCTCTTAGCACGAACTTAGGCTAGGCATTATTACTGCCTGTGTCATCATAAGTATCGGTCTACAACCGTAAAAAAAAACAACTACAACTATCATAATTGTGATACGAAGCGATGCCAAAATACGTTTAAGCAGCATTTCCTTTATTGCCTTTTACAGACAAAACCATTTTGGGGTTGTTACCACATTTAAGTGATTAATTATGCATTTATTAAAAGTTTTCTCGTAAAACTGACAACAATTTCCTGCCAATCCATTCCCTACCTTACTTGAATAATAAACAAGGTTGATATTTCTTTGTATGTTTACACAGAAGTTAGGACCTTTCAAAATTGATTTGTGCAAGTAATAAAGGGCAAAGTTAGTATTTTTCTCTTAGATTTATACTGACATGGCATGGGATTGCATTTTTGTTCGTCCATTGTTGTGGAACAAGTGTGCTTTAGGGTTCTAGGTCTTCAATTAAGATACTTATTGCTTTTTCGTAGTATTTAGACGTTATGTGGATGATGGCTGTGATATTCGTCAGTTTTTGGAGACTCACACCAATCCACTTCTTCTTGTCTTTGTTTGAAAATGTTACTTTGAATGATGTCAGTTTGATGGAAGGTCCACACTGCCTGTAATTAATTGTCAAATCATTTTTTCCATTACTTAACTTTCACGAGATGCATTGGGTCTAGGAAAGTTCTTGTCAAGCTGTGGTACAAATTGGTTTTCGAGTTTTTGGTTACCTTGTAGTATATCATGTCAAAATTATCGGGTATATCATTACACTATACCGAATGCTAATGTAGGAATAGTGTGTACGTGTTAGTTTGTTGAACTTCCATTTTCAAGATCGTCTACTTCATTTACACTTACTATTCTATTAAAACCACAATCCTCGTTACCAGCTTGCTTCAAATCCTTACATTCATCTATTACTTGATTTTACAGCCATTCTTCATCTAAATCATTTTTATAAATCTATTTATCTACAATAATTTCTTTAGCGCAATCTCTTCGAATATCTGCGTGCCTGGTATCACTATTGCATGTTAATTCCTGCCGGGGGCCATCACGGGAAGTTCTCGTTAATTCTCGCAATTTCCTTATCGGGACGGTAGCCTGCTGGGAGCTTCGGGTGAGGCAGGAATGTTTGTAGAAAAGTAGCAAAAACTGTTAGTGGAGGTCTGGATGACTGGGTTTATTAACCTGTAGTGATATTTCATAAGGTTCACAAGCACATTTCACCCAAGTGAGCACATAATGGAACTATTTTATAGTAAATCATTGCAAAAGATTCTGAATGAGACAATAAGAAATGCTTTAAACGTCACGTTCTACAATTGAACGATGATGCGTTGCGAATCCGCAGAGCATCATTTTCACATTTCATCATTTTTACTTTAAAAAAATAGGTTCTTTTACCCATTTTTCTTTGTACATTTTGATGAAATATTATTACAGGTTCATGGGCTTTGATAGGGCGAATTGAGTTTTGGCAGCCTTCGTTTCTTACCTTGCAGTTGATGTTATGTGAAATTAGGTGTTAGTAGATGGACTATATTTACAGCAATAGGTGCTTCTGGCTTCTTTGTTGTACTGAGAGGCCCTTTAGCTAAGATTTTTTTAAATATTTCTCTTAGACGGAATGTTTCATATCAATTTCTGAATAAATATGCAAACGATTGTACATATTCCTACTAATTTAAGTTACATCTTAACAAGAACGTCAGATACTTGTTTTGATATGTCCCCAAAATATTTGTTATGAGTAATTAGCTGAAAACACCTGAGAGAAATAACCAGTCAAATAAAATCAGACAATGCAGCAATTGTTGTCTTCATTTTTCTATTCATTTGCAAATCACCATGAAATTCACAAACAACTAGCAACCAGTTTGATTTACATTAGAACTGATTTGATGAGATGATAAAGAATTTATTCATACAAATCCCATTCACCGTAGAACACAGTTGAACAAAGGAAACAAACAGATATTTTGCTAAAATGCGGCTTATTTGTACTTTCACATTAGGGTAGATATCCAGTATAACTTGATCTGTAGTATCCTTTTCAATGTTAGAAATTAGGGATTTTGTTAATGTTAGACTATCACCAGTATGAGTTGATCTGCCCGGCCCCTCAATTTGCCCTGTAAATGGAGACTGAATAGGGAGGAAATGTTTTTGCGTAGAGGTCTTGATGTCATAGTGACGTGGTGCCCCCAATTCATGATTGCTTACTAATAATTCACACAATGGTTTTGTGTTGCCAGTGCACATTTGTATAATTCTACATTTATTTCATTGAGTTTAGTTGTCTGTAGTTAAATTATCTGAATATTTTACCACTGCATACCTAGTTCCCTTAGCTATCGGTTTTAGTTGACCTGCTATTTGTAATCGTCTATTTATAGTAAGGTCTAGGTTCTTGAATTTAGTAGCTTACATCTTCTTTTCAGTTCTTCATCTTGTTTATCTTCCTTAATTTTGATTTCTTTATGTCCACATTTCCTCTTTATTCTTTCCGAAAATTATAACTGTACTAAACTGCTGCTACTGTTCCTCCCAACGATTGGGCTTGTCAACTCGTGTTATGTCTCGCAGTAATACTTCTATGTTCTCTGGCACATGCCGAAGAGTAACTTTACTTCAAGTCTAAATTCTAGGTCTACTCCTCTAACTTCAACGTGTTTCCCGTTGTTATTTTCTTATGTTATTTGTTTATCTTCTTCACTTCTTTCAGCTTCATTCTCTATACAATTCATCTCTATCTAGTAATTAACATCAATATTCTTGGCCTTACTATCTTCCAACTCGTTATTATTTTTCGCTTTGGTTGTTTTTATATTCTCTTTTGATTTATTTCTATTTACCTTTCGTGTCTATTCTCAACATATACTGTACTCGTACTAATTCTTTCCCAGCGATTGCGTCTGTCGGCTCGCGTCATGTCTCGCGGTATTAATTCTACACTCATGACGTCACAGACACGAGATACTGTAATCCTCTTCCCATGGCCGGTATGTAGGGACAGCAGAACAATCTGATGGAAAAATATGAAGAATAAAATTGATGGTAAGTGGACTTTTTATTAAATACAACCTGTGAATTTAAAGTAGTGTGAGAAGGACTTAATTACCGAAAAAATATTAATTTACCTTTATTAATTCAAGTTCATAGAGTTCTTTGCTTAGTAGGTGATGTAAAATCAAGAATAACGATAAACAAATATAAAAGACGTCACATAGAAAAGACTTTCAAGGGGACTGGTCAAAGAAAGAAAAAAAAACACTATCACTCCCAATCGCCGTATCAGTTTCTCCACAACAGCTTCCCCATAATTAATATTCTGCTGACGCTCCTTGCAATCACCCTTATCTGCGGACCTTTGCATAAACAACACTATTCGACCATTGTTGCAAAACGGATACTTTAAGCGCATCCCTATTGTGTTTAGCGTGAGTGACAGCTAAACACAGCGCTTTTGTGCGCTTGATCTAGCGATCACGTTTGCACACAAATTAAACGGCGAATTATTTAAGAAACGTAGGAATTGTTGCATAGAAGGAGGAAAAGATGTTGTATAGTAGCTCAAGCAGCTGCTAGAGCTAAGAAACAATGAGTGTATTGTTATTGGCGATTAGTTACTTACTGATTTAGAGTTATTAATCTACACCGAATACAAGATTTCACCGACTAGATTTTAAAAGAAACAGAGAAAACTTGAAATATAATTACAGCCAAAAATATGGAGAAGTTTGTCCCCGGATACATCCAACTTGTCAATGATACGGTTAAAAAGGAAGTTTAAAGTTGAGCTATACAAATCACTCAAACAGTACCAACCGTAAAACGTGGAGATATTTAAAAAGAGAAACGGAACTGAGCTACGAGTTTGGTGTCTCCAGAAACGTCCATCAATTACTGTAATTAACAATTGATAAGATAAGCAGGACAATATTAGGTGCCTCATCGTTTTTGAAATATGATATTAAACCAACAATTATTAGCACAACAAAATTAAAACCGCTAATTAACACAAACAAGACAACACACGGACAGACACGAAAACAAAACACTCAATAGAAGTACAAGCGTAGTTTTACAGACAATGCCAACTATATTCATAACAAACAATGAGATGAGAATTGAGACGTCCATGGACAAAGTCACTCATTAATTTTCAAAGTCTGTAACGAGGATGGCGACGCTAACTCGGGTAGCTGGTAGAACAAAGCGACAAGATTCTGGAGGTTACAGTAGCGAAGATGCAGTAGATCAAGTGGGATGTGTGAGGGAGAAGAGACTTCCTATGTTCGATGATTGGGAAGTGCAAGTGATCGAAATTCAGAAGAGGTTGATTGTGGTTTACTGCCTGTTTCCTACGAAGCAAGGGAAATATTACATTCTAATTCTACTTATGCTTTTGCGGGTACATCCAGCATGCTGAAGTGAAACTGGTCTAGCCATATCTGCAGACGGATAGATAGTCGATGGAGCAGGTATGTGACTCACGTCTAGGATTGGACGGTAATTGGCTTATAGGATACTTACTTATGCTATACTATGGTCTTGTACTATCATTAGAACTTGCTGTGAGCTGATATATATTGATCTATGGTTAGAAGAGTAGAACGCTGCTGCAATTGAAGGCTCTGCCAAATATGAATCAGATCAAGCCTGAATTGGTGAAAAAGAAGGAAATTTATGTAAAAACCTTAATTACATACAATAATTACAAAATCTTTATCGAAATATTTTATAATTACTTCTTCGGTCTAAGCTCCAATTCAATTTCTACAATCGTCCCAGACTGTGATCCATATCATTTTATTAACGTAATTGTATTTTAACTGGATGTGCCAAACACCTGACTGTATCAATATCAGATAAATCTGTAATTATTCACGTATTTTATAACAATACAAGGGAAGTCTTATAGCTTTGTCCTTAAGTCAAGATACCATTTTTTTATATATTTTCGTGTGTATTACAACTAGTTTTATTCTGCGCTGTTATCATTATTGGCAGTCCATTTAGCAAATTGCTATTCTATACGCATTTTCTTCAAAATTTAATTGTGTTAAGTTTTAAATCGTAATTGAAGTCTGGCTTGTTTTCTCGTCCTATTTCTAGCAGCTGTGAAACAAATGAAAATCAGTTTCAAATCAGCTTCACCTACTGTTTCTCCTTAACAGTGCCAAGTGATTGTAATGACAAAAGATAGCCTGGCTCAGCCGCGTTACACGCTCGCATAGCCTTTGTCATTCAGATGCTATCGCCACAGATGCTAATGCCTCACGTACAACGCTGTGAAAGCCTTTTCTTGGTTCAATCACTGCTGCCCACTATTGTTGCTTGAGGTTCTGATGAAAATGAATTTTAGTGAGTCATGTGGGGTGGACATGGTTTTGTTCGCTTGGGAATTTAGATAGTTTTGTCTATACTGCACGAGTATAATGGAGTTGACCAGCACGGTCGTATAGTTACTATATATACCTACTGAGATAAAATATTCAAATTACTTAGACTTTCGATTCAAAAGAAATAAATACAGAAAATTGTCATACACCAAAATCAGAGATGTGTCATGTCTTAATCATTGAAAATTATGTTGGTAATAGTTATGAGTTAGTTCTGAACTGTATTCAAGACGTTTACTGTCATACCTTCCTTAAACTCGGGCCAGTTAGCCTTAAGACAATTGTGCAACCCACAGTCATCAACTCTTCTTTGTCCACCTAAGTAATCTATACTACCTTTCCAGCTACTAGCTCCCATTACTGAGAACAAATCTTTAAAAACATTATCTCTTAATACGTTCTCATTATCTTTTAAAAGTAACCTCAAATTACTGGTCGAAGTGGAACGAAGGGACTTAAAAAAGTCGTTAAGACACAAAAGGACAGAGACAATGTGTGACAAACTTCTGTTTCGGTAGTAAGCGTACCATATAGTAGTCATAGAGTAGCCAGGTACTACACTGCGTGCACGTGAAAGAGGCACATTTGTCATACGCTTTGTTTTTTTGAGTGTACTTTCGTGACAGGTGCGTGCTACGTTTTTAAGCAAACCATTTGTTGCAGCGTTGGCAGTTTGGATTTACAAATGAAATTTTTGGATATCTGGAATTTTGATTTTTGTAGATTGGGACAGTAATTTTATAGGCTGTGATTACTTAGTGCTATCAGCCCTGACTTACGAATTGTAGCTTGTACGTTAAGGGTTCGAACCCAAACAGGCACGTCACCTTGTGTACTTTATTTACTCTGGCTTTTTCGTTGAGTTTACGAAGAGAGATTATCGGAAATAATTTCAAAGAGGAAGTTATATGTACAGAGAGAGGACACTGCGCCTTTTGTGTTTACAATATTTAAAACGAGCTGCAACAGGACACTATAGTAAAGAGAAAAAAAATTATAGCCACCAAACAACCTTGAACCTCAAAGTCCCTCTTTCCTCACTAAACCAAATCGATATCGTCCTCTCGATACCATAATCGATTGCCAACAAACATAAGGGGCGTTTCACACAAAGCATAAAAATCCGTGGAGCACCATCGAAATCAGTTCCAATTGAATCTTCACCCCTTGAAACGGATTAATGCAACTCCCTTATGGAACTTATTGTGGGATCGACTCATCAATGGTAATATTGTGTTGTTTGTGTTACATTGCTGGATTTGTAGATTTTACGTTACAATTTATTGTAAAATTTAAGATATAGAATGAATTGATGTAACTTTGAGTATCATTGGTCAAAATAGATTTATTTTTACCACTACAATTAATACATGTAAATTGCCATGCATGAACCAAAAAGACATCTTATTTGGATTTTAAATCATAGAGAAACCTAACCGAAAGGTCTGTTGGGACTAATATTTCATTTCTTTAAATATAACACATTTTGTATGGTCAGCGAGAGTAACCTAAACCGGTTTCTGACTTCTCTTTCTTTAATTAGAGTATAACAAATATTGTCTGTTTACTAAATTAAATACATAGTTAGGTATTTTACTATTTTTCATAATATTACCAGCCATCAATGTACTACAAATTAATTAAAAATATCACTTCAAATTTACAGACTACCCTCGACAAAGGGGGACATCCATTATTGATGGTAACTTAAACTATGGTCCAAACAATATGCTTCTAGCTTCGTTTAGCCCACAAGTGGGACCAGTGGGGTGTAAGCAGAGAGCGTTGTGATAACTGGCTTGCAAACGATTTGTACGGGACTTTTTAATTAATTGGTTTGATCTGTTTTTATTTTGCCGTTTTCAATGTAGCATTTAAGTTTGAGTACCTATTGTATGCTGTTGTGAAATAAATTGATAAAATAAATATAATATCTCGTAAACTCTATCGATATGAGTCAGAATTTAAACTAATAATCAACATTCGTTTGTTGATGTAATTTGTGTCTTGGATGATTACTAAAATAATGATGAACTAATGATGATTGTGGCAGAGCTGATACATATCGGTTTCAATACCAAGTTAAGAATATTATCTTTTAATATCAGCTGTAGTTAAAATGGTTATTCAAATCGATTGGATATTAATAAAGTTAACCATTATAATTATTGTAAATCATTGTAAGTCATTGCGTATCCCATGCCATAAAATAATAATACACCGATTAGTATTACACTCCCACCAAACAAAATCACCCAGCGAATAATAATAATAATAAAACCAGCACCAAACACCCATTTCACACTCCGTTTTGTAAAACTGCAACGGAAAACCACCCCCGATAATACGCGATAATCCATCGCACTGTGTTTAATTTTATTTGCGATTTAATTGTCCGCCAGTGTACAGTGCGTGCCAAATAAACTGGCTCGTTGAGTCGAGAGCGGGCGGTGAATGTTCAAGTGTTTGTTGTTCCTAATGAGATTAGATTTTAGGTTATATTTTTTTCTACAACTATGTGTAATTGTAGTGTAGTGCAAATATATTGGTGAATGACGGTGTTTAAACAGTAGATAAATGTCTACATGTAAATGAGAATAGTCAAAGTTTGGTGATAAATAATAATTTGATTTTAGAATATTTTTTCTCCTTTTACTAAAAACAATTTTGTAATTTTATGTTTAGTATTGCGCAAATAAATTAATACCACCAAATGGTATTAAGACAGTATAAATGACTATTTTGTTGATTAAGATATGCTAAATTTTAGATATTTTTCTCTGCAACTATGTGTAATATAGCTGTAGTGTAGTGCAAATAAACAATGCATTTCGAAAAACACAGTCTTTATTTTTAGTTTTTCTTTTATCATTTGTAATTTAGATGTAGTGTAGTGCAAATTTATTGTTAGTGTAAATGGAAATGAGTTTTAATTTATTATTCGGAGTGAAAGAGACTTTGTTTATTTTTCCGCCTATTACATTTTTGAGTAGGTAGTAAACGTCAAAGTTGCATGAAGTGTCACTTCATTTCTTTTTATGAAATTGGGATTTTAGTTGTGTGGGTGCCAAATGTCTTTTTTTAAGTTTTGGTTTTTTATTTTACGGTAACGGTATGTTACTTTATTCACAAATGGAGGTAATAATTTAGTGATTATTAATATTAACAATTGATTGGATAAAAGCTTCTAGCCGTAGTAGCGGGCAGCTTCTGTCTTTTTACGTTTTGACTTTTCAATTCACCACTTTATCTAGGCGGGTAAATTTTCTCACTTTGCGGGTTGCATAATATGACCACAGCCGTTATTTTATTGTTACAGTTTAGTAACAATTAATAACAAAGTCTATTCATCTATTTCATTCTCTGCCATGGAATTTAAGAATAAGCAACCGACCACAAGAAGTGAACTTAATTAAAAATATTAAATAGTCCACAATCCATTTTAATTTACCGTACAATCGCGAACAAAAGTGAAAAATACGCATCATCATTCAGACTAGATTACGTGCAAATAGCGCGACATCAACAGTTAGAAAAATAGAAAAAAAAACACCAAAAAATAACTCATGACAACAATACTTCGTTAGTTTACCCTTTATAAGCAAATGAATAGTTGAGCACAATGAGATAGAACGCATCCTTCCACTTACTGTCTCACGTTCGTGTTTACATATATAAATCTTAGAGAAGTACAATTGTAACAAAATGCATGTGTCACCTTCGTAATAATATGTTAATTTATATGTAATATAATAAGTTCTGTGTGAATGGGCCCGGGCGAGCGTAAGGCCCAAACTGTAAGGGCCTGGTACAACGTTAGGGCAATTCAATTGCGTTAATCCATTTTATTGCGTGTCACGAGCAGTTGGTTTTTTAAGTTATATGTACAGTCGTAAAGTTTGGTGTGGTTGGAAAGGTGCGTTAAAATCGGACACGGCGGTGAAAGGGTTGGTTGGATAACGCTTTCATTGTTTGCCCAGCAAAAATAAAAGTAAAATGTGGAACAACAATTTGTTTTGCATACTTAGTTCACAGTCTAAAACTTGGTTCTCCTCTGAATTAAATTTACTCAGCATATTACTTACATAAACTGAATAATTTAATTTTTTAATTCAGACCAATGCCGTTAATATTTTTGTTTGCTTCAATATTAATCGTCAATAAGTAGAGGAATCTTAATTTTTATATTAATGTAATAAAGATTTTCCCATAACACTTTTGTGCACGCCTGTCCAAACTAGACACCTCTTCCTATCCACGGTCCACGCACAGAATTCTGGTCACCCTAAATCACTCTCAATTGTCCTCAAAAAAACCCCATGCAAATGCCATAAAGACCTAGTTGAGATTAGTTCACTATGAATCAAATAATTAGGGGATTTATATGCAAAGTCTCTTCTGTGGTGCACATTATTAGTCCATAAAAGGCTATGGTAACACGGCTTAATGTAATTTTGAGTACGGGGACGAGGTGGTCACTCCCGTTGTCCTAGATTTATGATCCGTACTGATTTAATAACTGTATGATAACGAATAATATTTATGGCCCGAAGTGTACTATTCCCAGGATAGTCCGTTGGGTCAGAATCTCATTAAGAGGTGAATTTTTTGTAATTTAAAATAAAATTCGTATTTGTTTGCGTGTTTCAACGTTGCCCTAAAGAAGGATTTTTTCTGTACCACATAATTAAATTAATTTATACAAACAGCCAGAACAACTACTTTTAGGTCATATAAATATTTGTTTCGTGAAGGAATCGAACCCGCGATACACAGACAGCAGACAATCATTTAACCCAGTAGAACGTCGAAAAACATTTTTCAATTTTATTTGAGAAACTCTTCCTGACAGTTTTTGGTTTCGACATTTAAGTAGTGCTTTTTATAGAGTTCAAAAAACAGGTGCGCTCTTTCTCTGTCGCGCACCGACGGCAACGGGCCTTTTAAATCAATATAAAACGAAAAAGCAAGCCACTTTTTTAATACAAATTTAAAAAAAAAGAATATTAATGTAAGTTTCGCCTTTGAAATTGCTTTAAAAACTAAATATTATATTTCCCAAAGTAAAAATACCGTTACCCGATCAGATCTAAATCCGCATACAAATCGCTCCGGTTTTTAATCAAGCAAGGAATTTCTTGCCCTGATTTCTTTACAAAAACGTCTGTATTATCCCTTGACAGTTTTTTAGCTATTTGACCTCATTTAGCCATTACCACCCTTCGACCACTAAACAAACGATCAGATTAAAATTAGTTCCATTCATGATTTTATACTTTTATTCATATCATATTGTTCCCCGATTAAGACAGCCAAAGCAATGCATCATAATCGTCACATTCAGAATGTCCAACATTATCAAACATTGTCCTTGTCAAATTTTTTTTTTACATGTCTTACAAAATTCCATTCCGTCACTTTTATTTTACCATCTTTGTTCCAAAATGCGACACTGTCTTTCTGCACAAAGAAAGGTCGGTTCCTTATAGCCAACAATACGACCTATGAACTCGACTATTGTCTGATTCACAAACATTCCTTTTCACATGTCTACGTCAATCAAAAATCCCGTGTCAATTTTTTGCTAATGCGTCTTTGATATGAGATGCAAACTCTTTGGGGTCTGTGAGAAGTTTCGCGAAGATTGGGGGAAGAATTAAGAAGTATTCATGTATGTAGGGTAGATATACATAATGCACAATGTGAATTGTTTGTTAGTTTTATTAGATTAGATACAGAGACGCATCCTCATTGATAAAGACATGTAACGTGTTACCAGATATAAAAAAGTGTCTATGTAAGATTAATCAGCGATAAAGATTAAGGTAGCAGGGAAAACGTATCTGAAACATGAATTAAATACTCCAGTTAAAAGAAAAACAACGTCTTTTCTCGAAAGTCTGACTAAAGTTACAGTAAGTACATTCTAAGGCTTCCTATATGCGAGAAACTTCGAATTTAAATCCTGGCCAACGACAAAATATCGAGAAATTTCTTGTAAGTCACGTGACTTGGAATTAGTAGGCATCCTCTGTCGCTAGGCTTAATTTGTCACAAGTTTTTTCCCTCCAAACAAAACATACCAACATTAGTAGTACGAAAATTCTGAAGAACCAATCCGATAGAATCGATGGCCGTTGAAAAAACTTCTTTAACCAAAAGAAGTTCGATCGAAGTCCACGTTTCGCTGGTAACCAATATAGCCAATGTTTATATACTAATTACGAGAAAAAAAAGTTTTTAAAACAAAGTTCGAAAACTTTGTCGTTGGCTACTGTTGCTGGTCAAAATATCCGACTTTGTTGTCGGAATACTTCGTCCGAGTTCGGACAAAGGGTCGTGCCTAAAATTAAAGGTATTGTCCGACAGGACATTGTGTGGTTCTTCGCGGCCATGTGACCTGTCTGATATCATCTGGAGCATTCAAATTAAATGTTTTGTTGTGGGAAATAAATACTGGAATTGCAGAAATCGCTCGGGATACCTTTTTTTATGAATCAATTATTTTGATTCAAGCATATCGATTGATATTGCAATGACAGGAGGTTGTAGCATCTTAATTATTTGACCGTTATTGACGGTTGATATGAGGAATGGAAGCCGTTGCATTTTTAGTATCTAAATAAACACACACATCACAAGTACTGGTGACACTCTGGAGATTTTTGCACGATTCTGTGAAAAAAAAAGAAGATTGATATTGCCTTGTTATTAACATATTATGCATAGAGCTATACAGTATGATGTATATTCTAGCACTAGCACTTTTCCCGCGACTTCGTCCGCGTGGTTTACGTACTTTCCTAAATCCCCCTTTTCACCCCCTTAAAGGTTAAATTTCCAAAAACCCCTTCTTAGTGCTCCCCTACATTATAATAGAAAGCCGTGTGCAAAATTTCACATTCCTAGCCCTAGTAGTTTCGGCTGTACGTTGATATGTCAGTCAGTCAGTTCTCCTTTTATATATATAGACTAGCTGCGCCCGCGACTTCGTTCGCGTGGTTGTCGAGGACAAAACAACGTCGTTTAGATAAGAGTATATCACCTTTTTGATGATTTAGATAAGAGTCCTGAGGCATTTTAAAGGAAAATTAAAGCAGTAAACAAAACCAACAACACTTATGACTGAATAGCCTACAAACTTAAAAGAACGGTGCGTCGAACAGTCTAGTGTGACAACGTATCGTCTGTTCGTGGTCGTGACTCAACGAATTGGCAACACTAACTTACTGTATAACGATTGGCACTATTTTTTTTTTATCGTGGTAAAATCATCAAATGAGTCCTCCCATCCAGGGCAGGGCGGGAGGGACTGTCAGACTTGTACTGACTAAAATCCACGGTATCCTTCAATAGCCCTTTAAGTACCGGGGTTACGGTAATTTGCGAGTCCCGCGACCCCGGCAAGTTTTGGCCCTCTACAGGCCCCGTCACTATGCTGACACTCCTTGAGGCGCGCGTGGAACACAACGCGCCGTCGACCCGGGCATGGTCCATGGTCGGACAGCGAGTCGCCCATTACTCGCCGCCCGCGCCTACGGTGGCCGGAGGTCGTCTTGCGACGTCCGACGCCGTGGGCGTCTACCACTGCGGCTGGGGTGGAGAGAGGACGCTGTCCTCTCCCTCACGCGGCCCGCCTCCTCCTTCGCGAGCATGACTGCTTCGCAGAAGGAGGCGACCGCTTCCCACTCCGTCTCGCCCCGCAGCATGGCCTCGACCAATGCCGGGCGCGAGAGGTCTCCGCCTATCGCCGTCGTGAGGTCACGGCGGTACTCCGCCCAAGCGGGGCAGTCCTGCACCGTATGCTCCACCGTGTCCTCCGGACGATCCTCCCAGTGGTGACACCCAGGCATTGCTTCCGTCCTTATCAGACACAGGAACCTCCCGAAACTTCCGTGTCCGGTGAGGACCTGCGTCATGCGGTAGGTCAGGACGCCGTGACGCCTATCCAGCCACTCCTCAAAGAGGGGTCTTACTGCCGCGATTGCGGCGTGCCCGCCGATTGACACTATTGGATTCAAACTACGAAGTAAATCAATACAATCTTTACTTCGTACTTCAAACCAATGACCAAAGTTGACCAAACGAAACCAATAAGATAAGCCAATACTTTTTTTCGACCAATTTAGAAAATCGATAAACCAAGCAACCAGAGAACTTGTACGACACACGCAAGAACTTTTAAGACACCTAACGAAACACAATTTGCCTTGCAAACACGGTGGATGTCATTCTCGCGCAAGAAAATCTTAACACCGCGATTCAGAAAATGACGTCATTTGCACAACGCCATCTATCGGATTTGGATTTCAACTATCAACATTAGTTCTATTTTTAGTCTTAAGATGTCGTTGCAAGTACTATATTTTGCAAGTACTATATTGCGTAACGTAATATTTTACTTCTTGAACTCACTAAATTAATCATATCTTTTGATAGAGTGAACCGATTTCGATGAAACAAAAACTAAGTTAAACCTCAAGTTGCGTATAATTTTTGTATATAAATATTGTCAGCATTGAATTCGTAGTTTTTACGTGATGCGCGCACAAACAAACAGACAAACAGACAAACAGACAAAAATTTCAAAAATGATGGAAATGGGTTCTGTTACTTATCTTTTCACACGCTGGCTATTTTTTGTTTCAATTTCTTCAATGTACAAAAATGACTTTTCTACAGATTTATTATATGTATAGATTAACGATGGTAGTCCGATAAAAAAAGTTGATCGGTTTGACGGTCTTTACCACCAAAGGGAAAAAATAGGGGGTGTGGTATGTACCACGTTCTTTATGTTTGACTACATTTTCTGCCTCATGCTTTACAATTACTTTACAGTTACTTACAGTCGTTGTTAAATCTGTACTCAAATTGTCATCAAAGTTGCTACTTAGGTATATGTCCAGTTCCATAGTCTACCATATATTATTCTTTAACTAACCGTCAACCACCAGTACCTACTTCCCCATACACCTAACTACTTGAGCACGCTAGACGAATCGAGACACATCAAACACTCAGTTTTCAAATCTCCCGTACCCCAGAATGCTCTAGGACTGTTTGGTCAACGTATCCAGTTTAAAGTGACCCGCGTATTTCTATGACAAGGCCCCTCCGTCAGTCGGTCGGTGGATGGTTGCGAAGGGGGTGACAGGTCGTTTGACAGTGGTGTTGTTCGTGTATTTGTCTTTAGGCTTAGACCGGCGTGCACGCTGTATCTGAGACAGGAAATTAGGTTTCGATGTTTGAATGTGGACGGTATCTGGATGGTGGTATGCTGTGTGAGCATGATGTGTTCTCCGGGTGTGTTTGGGGTTCGTTTACGTTAGGTGACGGAGTTTAATTCAGTATTAGTGAACAGCAACATTTTAGGTGATGGAAAGCCATCGTGAGGGAACCAAAAATTCAGACAAGACATGTGACATCTATCAATCGACACTGATCACTCCCTCTTAGAGAAAGGAGGCCTGTGTCCCAGCAATGGGAATGTTATAGGCTGATGATTATGATTTTTAGGTCATTTTGATAAAGGACTAGTTGTCTCTATGTCCGGGCACGCCGCAATCGCGGCGGTAAGACCCCTCTTTGAGGAGTGGCTGGATAGGCGTCCCGGCGTCCTGACCTACCGCATGACGCAGGTCCTCACCGGACACGGAAGTTTCGGGAGGTTCCTGTGTCTGATAGGGAGGGAAGAAACGCCTGGGTGTCACCACTGCGAGGATCGTCCGGGGGACACGGTGGAGCATACGGTGCAGGACTGCCCCGCTTGGGCAGAGCACCGCCGTGTCCTCACGACGACGATAGGCGGAGACCTCTCGCGCCCGGCATTGGTCGAGGCCATGCTGCGGGGCGAGACGGAGTGGGTAGCGGTCGCCTCCTTCTGCGAAGCAGTCATGCTCATGAAGGAGGAGACGGGCCGCCTGAGGGAGAGGACAGCGTCCTCCCTCCACCCCAGCCGCAGTGGTAGACGCCCACGGCGTCGGACGTCGCAGGACGATCTCCGGCCACCGTAGGCGCGGGCATGCGGGCAGCGACTAATGGGAGACTCGCTGTCCGACCATGGACCATGCCCGGGTCGACGGCGCGTTGTGTTCCACGCGCGCCTCAAAGAGTGTCAGCATAGTGACGGGGCCTGTAGAGGGCCAGAGCCTGCTGGGGTCGCGGGACCAAGGGATTACCGTGACCCTAGTACGTAAAGGGCTATTGAAGGACACCGTGGATTTTAGTCAGTGCAAGTCTGACAGTCCCTCCCGCCCTGCCCTGGGTGGGAGGACTCATTTGATGATTTTACCACGATAAAAAAAAAAAGTTGTCTATATGTCAGTTAATTCAGCAATATTGACTTTAACCTTGACTAAAACGTTTCTTTTAAACGTTGCCCCGCACTAGGAATTTCTCCTGTTTTGTGGGTGCGTTTACAAACATAGAAACTCACATACACAAACACCACACAAATTAACAATCAGTTAAGCGTTCGGATATTTAGGTAGATATCCGAATGCTTAACATTCTACTTAGAATATTATTTTTTTTGTTCTTAAAAAATGTGAATTATGAATAAATTTATTTCAGGTCAACAAGATAGATTTAGGTTACCTGGATTAGTTTTGTTAACCAGAAAATAGAATAATATTTCCCTATTTTACCAACTGGTTCTATCTTAGATGAACCTTCACTGTCATCGGACATTCGTCGTCTTTCAGCACAACAATGTTTTTGGAGATAGTCGCGTCGGATTACAGACGGACAACATGCACAGTTATGGACATACGGACATGCACAGACGGACAATATGTTTATCATACATTTGAAAATTAATGATGCATTACATTATTTATAATTTTAACCAAAAATAATTATGTCGTCCTTTGGGTTTGAAATACTTGTTCCGTGGGGTCCAAGTGCTCACAGCCTCTTCAAAGAAATTTTAAACAGACTTCTTGACGTTGCACCGTGGCCATTAGACGTAAAGGGCTACTGAAGAAACAGGTTGGTTTTAGTCAGTCAAGTCCTACAGTATTCCTCTCTACATAGTGCGGGAGATCATTTTATAATTTGCCAACCAATTTGGTTTTAGCTATTAAAGTCATCTAGTCCTCCCGGGTGGAACGAAAAGGACTGTCAGACTCATACTGACTAGAATCCACCGTCAATCAATTGCCGTTTACGTTCCAGGGACAGGATGACCTGTTTGGATAGCTCCACGCAATTTTCCGACCTATTAATTGAAATGAAAATAACTTGTCTATGTTCTAGAGGGACTTATTAATAGATAAATTATAAATATTATAATACAACTATCATTTTTCCAATCCTCCTCTACAGAAATTAAAACTGTACAGCCCATTATAAACGTTATAATTAGTTCGCACATTTTAACACAATAACACAAATCTCATATTTTTTAATTAACGCCTCTCTAACGCCTTTAGCAAAAAATCATAACCAAATCTATCAAGGCAATAAAATGGCGCTTCGAGTCGACTACTAAGATTTAATAACGCTATAATTCGCGTGAAATTATGTATCGCCTGCTAATTATTGTTCGAATAACTCGTCAGAACAATGACGGTGGGTTTTTGCTGTGTCATTCGGTAGGCGGCATTTTAGCGCTCTTTTTGGTAAACTAATGATTTTTAGTTGTAATGTGTTAATTATTTGATGGTGTTGAGGGCTAAACGAAGTGTATTGTTTTTTTTTTAATGAATTTAAGTGTCATGAAATGTATATTAGAAGTTTGTGTAAACTTTCATACTATTTATGTAATGAAATATTGTTTTAGTCACAAGAAATGCCATGACGTATTATTGTAATTTTAGAAAAAGAAGATAAAAATATTATTTAATACTTTTTTAAACGTGTCGTTCACATTTTTTTATAGTTTGTTTTTTAAGTCTGATTTTTAAAGAAGGATACATTTAATTATTGCAAAATTCACGCCAATTACAAGAACGCCACTTTTTCGAAGAATATTCGATATATTTCGATGTTTATAATAAAGTATTATTGAAAATTTACCGAGTCACGATACACGAAAATTACTCATTCCTCTAAGTTAATTTAACGGTAGAACACGGGTAGGGCAGGGGGAACAAATTAGTTTTGATGCGATTTATTATACCTTGTAAACAAAGGCATCAATTATAGCTGGGAAATAGACAAGGGTAGGTAAGAAAAAACATGTTTTTTTTTAAATTAATAAGTATGTTAATCTTAGATTTAAATATTAAGACAAAAACTATAAAAAACAGTCTGCCACAAAATCAATTAAACCGGAAAAATATTATTCATAAACAACTATTTTTATGACATTTTTAATTAAATAGTTTTCTGATTAGACGTTTTTATTTCATTTTATATATTCATTTGCATATATTACAGTGTGGACCTTCGCATTAAATAGACACGAACTAGTTAAAAGCCTATAAAAGGTGTTTACAAACCCAATGTATGAATATATCACCATTATTTCATTTATCACACTAATAACGCCTTTAATTTTGAATTTGGCACTAGTGTTGTCCATATCGGCGTAAAACGACACTCGTCGGCAATCAACGTCCCCGCAGGGAGTCCCACGTGGACGTCTCGACTACCTCGACTACCGGGGATGTACGCAGCCACGCGAGACAATCCGCCGATTATCAAGAACCCAAATATCTTTACAATTATCAACCCTATAATCGAGTTTCTAAAGTCGATTTTTAATTGAACCCTAAAATAATCTCTACGAAGATGAATGCACATCGCACAGAGTTTTCCGCTAATTATCATGGTAATACCCGCTTCGAGTAACCCCGCTGAGCTGAATTTTAATTTAATGAAGATTCTCGTGTAAAATATTTGTATAAATTAGAATAACTTATCAATACATTTTAAATACAAAATATAGCCATTAAATATTTTATGCGTATCTTAATAGCTTTTTACCGAAATAGGTGTTCGTCTTTTATGGGCAAGAATAAAAGAAGTTCCCAAGCATTTCTGCAAGTAACGCACCTAATAAACTAACTGATTACTATTTTGCTCATAATAAAGGGAGTACAATATAAAATAATCTTTTAGAATAGAGGGGAGTGAAGAATGCTATTCATGGTACAATAAAAGCGTGTATCAGTCTCAAGCCTGCCGTTACAACAGAAGCAATCCAGATAATTCTCATTACACACATTTCACTATTCGATGTTTCTAATATACCATTATGTGGAGCGGCGGGAGGTCCCGATTGTGGCAATCGGCGTCTTTGTTGCACATCACTACCGAGTGAACGGATCCCGCCAAAATTTAAATGTCATCGTTCCAATTCGAAATTCAATTACGTGTAATTAATGCGGTGTGTTCCAGTGGCGGAACTGGGTCTGTTACCGATTTGAAAACAATGCTTCGAACGTCGTCGGCGACTCAAAGCTATGGAATGCAACTCATGCCGTAGTTTTTTTTTCCTTTTTTGTCGATGATAGCTTTTATTATTATGATAAATGTGTAGGCGACTTTTTTGTGGCGCCTTTTTGTGCTAATAATAAATCTCAATTTATTTAACTCTTCTATTATATAAAGTTATATTATCCTATTCATAGAGTCAATGAATTTGATGAAATTCCACTATTTTACGATTCTTTGTCAATGTGTTATTATTTATTAATTTGCATAGAAAATTAGGCTTGTTTTTTTTTAACATAGACAAACAGGGACACGAAGCCATAAACTATTTTAATTATATTTTTTAAAGTCCAGCCTGTTTCTTATTCTTAATTTTCAGAGATTTGTTTTCTCTACCTTTTTGAAGAATTAATTTTACATTAATTTTCATCATAATACCCCGGTTTCCTTGGCAACGGTAGCCGGAAAAGTAATTATTCAACAGGCTCGTCCGGAATTGAACTATTGAACAGAAGTTTAGTGTACAAGACAATGATTCATTGTGTAGAACAGGTATAGGTACGCGTCTCTATTTAGAAACACCATCATTTCAGTAAAACCAGGATAATTAGCCGACATTTTCTAAATTAATATTTGATATCATATTAGGCAGTTGTTTGGTAAACATTTAGAACAATAATTGAACTGACAGGGTTAAGGAAAAGGAGATGCCGTCATTAGACATTTTTTTTTTCGTTTGCTTGTGTTAGTTATCAGATTTCTAGGAAAAGGCTTCCAAGCGTTTCTACATTTTTCCTCTTACATCCAATTTCTCAGTTATTAATCGCAAATATCTGGACATGTGCAGTGTTCACTAGTGCCTAACAAGTTATCATGAAAAAGACTTTACTGTCCCATTTTTATTACGCAACTACTGTCCTTTTTTTTGTTGCCTTACACTTTTTTTTACGTGGTAATATCATCGCATGAGTCCTCCCACCCAGGGCAGGGCAGTAGGGACTGTCAGAATCGTAGCGACTAAAATCCACGGTGTCCTTCAAAAGCCCTTTACGTACCGGGCTCACGGTAATTCGTGAGTCGCGCGACCCTGTTGCCTTACACTAACAAATTTTTCCATATCATGGTTACGTTTCTACTGATTCTGTCTACAAATTAAGAGCATTTCATTGGTCTCGACTATTCTTTCTTGAATAAACAAGGAAGTCTCATCAAAAATCCGAGACCTCTCAACCCCATGGCCCCCCTAATGAAGTAGGATCACATATTCTAATAACGTCGTGCCGTGGGTGTGCGCGGTTCAACAGTGAACTGGTTTCAACTATGTTTAGAGCTAAACAATTGCGGGGCGGAGCTCCTACCACATCCGTCCGATGTAGTGAGGTGTTAAAACTATTGTAGCGACTCTTTTTAAGCAGTCCGACACGTTCATTATTAATAATAATGTGTGACAGGTTTTGGGTTTTGTCTTTGGTAGGAAAAGAATTCGGACAAATCTATTTTTATCAAAATCAAATGTTTTTATTTCACATAGGCCCCCGATGAGGGCACTTATAAAACGTCGACAGCAGGTGCTCGGTTCGGTTTGGTCGATTTCATGGTGAAGAACCGGCAAGAAACTTGATGGTTACTCTTTTTAAATATTTTATGAGTTTTATGCCAAATATTGACACTGTTCATCATCATCATCAGCTGGAAGACGTCCTCTGCTTAACATAGGCCTCCCCTAAGACGCCAGGAGCAATGATAATGCCCCAGTTCCATTCACCTGTTTTCCGCGGCTCTCAAGATGTCGTCGGTCCACCTAATGGGGAGGTAATTTGCCATTATGAGAATTAGGCTTTTAGACAATTTGCCACTTTGAGAACTTGTCCTTTTGCGACTTGGTTGCCATCTTGAAAACTAGGCTTTATGCACCTAAACCGATTAAAAAATATAGTACCACGAATTTTCCACGATTTTTCATGGTCGCGGGACTGTACGAATTACCGTGACCCCGGAACGTAAAGGGCTGTTGAAAGACACCGTGGATTTTAGTCAGTACGAGTCTGACAGTCCCTCCCGCTCTGCCCTAGGCGGAAAGACTCATTTGATGATTTTACCACGATAAAAAAATGGCTTGAATCATGGCGCGGACTGTAACGGTTTATGGAGGCCTTGAGGGCGAGAGTGCTTCTTTTTCTTTCAATCTTCATTTTTCAATCCCAGTATACATTCACAAATGAAGATTATCTGGAGACTGTTGTAATCAGTCAATGAACGTGTACGAACTGTAACTCCAAAGTCAATCTCATACTACTACTAAGTATTGAATGAAAACTTTACGCAATTGTATGATTGTTTCTAGTATTATAGAACTCTTTGTATGGTTTCAGGCAATATTCGTTGGGTTGTATGACCCCATGTCAGTGTACTTCGTGGTAAAGACCTGCCCTTGGTCAAATCGAGTTCATGTTTACGTGAATTTGAACATAGAACTATGAACTTTAGTAGTTAGGGAACTAAGGTTAGATTTGTGTGAGGGTTTCCAGTGCAGGAGTGACCGGTCAGCGGTCTAAGATTAGGTTCAGATTTCAGGTATGACGTAACAGTTCCCAAAAGTGTAGTTTCGTAACAGTTTGGGACAAAATATAATAGTTATTATAATAAATAATAAGTCATTTAACTTAGTAATGGTTTTATTGGCTCTTGTAGTGAATGGCCATTGTGGATATTTTACAACGTTCAATAAATGGACTACTTTTACGTTAAATGGAATAATATTTCCATTACTAACTCAAGGTAATGAAGGTAATTTATTAGGAGTACGTTCACCGGCATTTTGGATAATATTGTTTATATTATTGCACTAAATTACCAGTCACTGCCCTTTACTGTTAGGTAAAATTTTCATCTGATTTCAAGAGTACAAACTTAAGCTGCTCTTTTTCCCGATGATCACCCTCAGTTTGTCTACCAGTAGTGGACAGAGGAGCTCGTGGCTAAATAATTACAGCTGCATAGGCTCTTCTTCATCTTTCAGTTTAAGCCGTGCTTGCCGACATTTGGTCATGGATGGGTGAACATCTATCAATTTTCCTCCTTAAGTTGTGAAGTGAATGAACTTTCATCCTTGCCTCGGAAAGCACGTAGATCCGTTGTGGCTTTCTTTTTGAAAATCTTTGACAGTAGTTACTGTTAGTCATAAGCTCGAAAGTCTGACAGTCTTACCAAAGGGTACCTATTTCCCAGTTACTGGGTTGTGAAGGTAAGATAAGTAGTCGCTCTATCTAAAATACTAATATTCAGCTGCATCCAATTCGGCTGGACGCCGATCCCAAACATAAGGTAAGGCTAGGCAGATGATGATACCTTTTTTTCTCAGGGCAGAGCGGGAGGGACTGTCAGACTCGTACTGACAAAAATCCTTTACGTTCCGGGGTCACGGTAATTTGGGAGTCCCGCGACTCCGGTCACCGGTCCCGTCATTTTGCTGACACTCTTTGAGGCGCGCGTGGAACACAACGCGCCGTCGACCCAGGCATGGTCCATGGTCGGACAGCGAGTTGCCCATTACTCGGTGCCCGCAGATGACGATACCTACTAGTAATTTGAATTTTGGTGCTAAGGACATGCCAGTTTTGAAAGCAGCTCTGAATGATGCCTTCATGGGATAATACTAAGCTTCTAAGCTCCAAAACCAAAATCTCCACTAAGAACACCTACACACTTTCCTCGTCACAACAAATCCCACACCAAATGCAAAAAAAAAAAACTTTAATTGGCCCCAAAAGCAAACAGCCAACTTACAACGCCCCCAAAGAAAAACCTTTACATTCCACAAGATGGCGGCATAAAGGTCGGCCGACACTCCTCTTTCAACGTACGAGTATATCACACCTGCATCAAAGTGCCTTATTACGAGTTTAACCGTAGTGTAGCTTATCAAGCTTTGAGGGCAAAAGGCTCGGTTTTAGTAAAAAAAAACATCAAAGCAGGTTGGTATGTTTTCAGTCGGGTTTTCGCCTTTTTTCAATGGCAATTAGTTAGCGTTTCTGCCGACGCTTCCAGCCGCGCCTTTTGCAATTATAGCGTGGAGTAGTTGAGCTGGAGATGATGAAAATAGGTGGGAGATACGGTACTTTTTTTGGGTGTTGTGAATTTGGCTTTCGAAGACTCGTAAGGGACTGCGATGGGTAACATTGCAAAATTATGAAAACTGATCGATACTTTCGATAGGTACGTGATCCAACCAACAGCAGCTTTTGTAACTTGTTATACCTTTGAAGTAAAGAGATGTACATAAATGTTTATAATTTTGAAGTGCCTATTCAACAAATTTCTTCTTAAAAATTCTACTTCGTGTAAAATATTCAGCAATACTAATATTTCTCAAATTAGAAGAACTTCAACTGAACTTATTCCAGTTATTTAATTTTATTGAAGGACGATTGAACTGTTTTACATTCTTATCAATCTACTGTCACGCGCGCCTCAAAGAGTGTCAGCAAAATGACGGGGCCCCCCTCTAGAGGGCCAAAGCCTACCGGGGTCGCGGGACTTACGAATTACCGTGACCCCGGAACGTAAAGGGCTATTGAAGGACACCGTGGATTTTAGTCAGTACGAGTCTCACAGGCCCTCCCGCTCTGCCCTGGGTGGGAGTACACATTTGATGATTATATCACGATAAAAAAAGACAATTGGACTGTTTTATATTCTAATCTATCTACTGTCATGATGTTAGAAATCTTTATACATTCTGTCATTTTTTCTATTTTTCTATCGAAAACGCATGCAGGTGTTGGAGTTTGAGTCATATTAGATATGTCTGATTACCGCATCCAGCATTAACTACGCATACCCACTTTCACAACTCCAGAACAGCAAAGAGGGTGTCTTAAACTAAAAAATATTGATATTAAAACCTTGTCGCTTTAATTAAGCTTTTCACTCGTTTTAATTTTTTACTCAGTTAACCACAGAGTTTCAGTTAGTGCTAATTTATTGCATTAATTAGCAATGGTTAGTTTTGATCAGCCAGGCGGGTAGTGGATAAAATATTGGTATTGTAGAAGAAATATTTCTTACTGAAAAACGTAGTTTGTTTTCTTTATTTTCATTACGGGTAGTCAAACCCGTAAGTAGTCAAAATAAGCATCTTGTCTAATCAAAGGTGACTTGTTTGTCACGGGGCTGTCTTAGAAAGTCACTACGACCCAAGGACGCAAACACTTAGCAACTGAAGGGCAGTTTGGGTTTTTTAACCGACATCGAAACTTGGGTCGGTGATTTTTTGTTTTCTAAAAAGAAAACACTAAAAAGATTCGGTAAAAAAGCCAATGAAACAAAAAATAAAGCCACTCTTCCAAAAGAAGAGTTATTTTGTAGGTTATTTTACACTTTTTTTGTGGTTCTTTTTGAAGTCGATAGTCTCTTCTGGCAAGTCAGTCAAGCCGATAGTCTCTTCCGTTCTACCCAAAGCGGGAGAATCTCATCATTTGGTTACTCTCAACCTCAAAACATCTTATTGTTTTAACTGAGCTATAGATGTTATCAGAAATACTGGTGATAAGTTGCATAGAATACGACTGAAAGTGATGAAACGCAACGATACGGTACCTAAATACAACGTAAAAATTTGACAACACTTTACTGTCCTTTGATACTACGAATAAACTTCAAAATCAGTTAAGAAAAACAGAAAAAGAGTGACAATTAAATTGTGCCCGACACGACACCCAAAACACTTCTCATTAACCCTTTGTCTACCCAAAATAAAAGACACAACATTTTTACCAAAGATAAAATCTCATTAAAATCCCACAATCTAACCATTAACTAATTGGTGGAGGCCCTTGTATTATCCACATCGCTAGAGACAGACATCTTTCCGAAGCAACTTCTAATTAAACAGGACACTTCTCAATTTGTACTCTTATCATTACATCAAAGTTGACACGAAATATCTCCACCCAAATTCCAACTTTATCACTCACATCTTAAGTATTACATTTAAAAATGTCATTGTTAAAGCCGTTTTAAAAGATTCGGCGAAGTGACATTGCATCGTCGGCTTCGAACAAAAGTGACTTGAAAAGGCAAATGAGCGTCTTCACAAAGTTGAAGCGATTAGCGTTTTAGGCGAGAAAGTTTGTGGTGGAGGGTGTAAAAATGAGGGTGTTACGAGTGTGTAATCAAACACCATAAATAAATGGCATAAATGTGAAGAGAGAAAGGAATAGGAAATGCGTGGAGATTAAAAGTAAGAGGTTTTTACTGTGACGTGTACAGTTTATAATAATATTGCACATTAAAAAAGATCTGAATTCCGATCGGCTAGATACAGATTCTGAATTATGATTACTATGGATAAACTAATAGAAAACTAAACAAAAAACATGAACCATGGAAAAATTTATAACAGCCACAGACAATGTAAGAAGCCATTAAATTTGAAACAGATCCTTAAAGTGATATTATTCAATACCCAGTCTTCAAATAGGCGTATTACATTAACATTCTGTGTTTACTTTAATGAATCCATAGAAACTATATCAAAAACGAAACCAACAATTGAATTCGATTTTAAAAAGTCAGCTAAATTTGACAAAAACAAAGCACTTTTCTCTTCACATTCTTCACAATTACTCAACTCAGAACAATAACAGAAATCATTACAAACTTTGTAATTACGCCCATTTCTATTCAAACAAAACCTTTGAAAAATGATTCAATGTGAGCATAACTTGAACAATAACGATAAGCTTACTTTCCAAACAGTTGCGTAATAGAAAAAAAACATAAAAACACTGACATTTAACACCATAACTTGTCGCCAAAACTGAGGACAATAGAAAAATTTTGATTCGCCATGTTGCATAAGTTACTCCAATTTTTTCAGAAAAAAAAACTTCCCATTCTTTTCGTTATGAAATTCGTGTAACTGTTTTGTTTATTATACAATCGAAAGAGTCGATTAATATCGTGTAATATAGCTCCTGTTTCGGTAAGAAATATGGTGAACCTCTTGCCCTTTGTTGGTGATGAATAAGTTGGTAAAACTTTTACTTTTTTAATTAAGTCATAGCGAGTTTTGTTTTGTGTTAGCTAATGTTTTTCATCTGTTATTGTTTTATTTCATAAGGAAAGTTTTAAGGAAGGGTTAAAGGTTAGGTGTATTGTTTTGTAAAAAAAAATGTTTCAGTTAAATCAAATTGTGGAAAATATTTTTTCCTTGTTTGGCTACCTATATGGTCGCATTGATTGACTATTATCACACCTGATGGTAAGTGATGATGTGGTCAACGGTGAAGTACGCCTGCCTGGAAGTAACCTGTTCACTCTCAAAAAGACCCCAAACATTGTAGCTATAATTTGATCACTTGTGATGTCACAACTGGTTTATCGGAATATAATTAGGAACGATATAAAATTATAATTCAACAACAGTGATTGCGACCATCAGACCAACGAGGAAGTTGAAGTAGTTGAACAATAAAAAGTATTGCAAATAAACACGTCAAAATCTCTTAGCTAAGTCAAAAATTAGCAAAGCATTTAAAAGTAACATTTTGTAAACAGAATGCGTACTCATACGCATGAATATAATAACTATACATGCAAGAAGGACAGGACAAAGAGTGATTTTACATTATTTATTTATCCAGTCTTGTAATCGAGCAGAAAGTATTAAAAAGCCTTTTACAATTTAACGGTACATTCTAACAGAGACATGAATAACTATAATTATACGCGTAACTATGTGATTACACACTGTTCCGGGTTCCGTCGAATCAGTCACGAGCCATGAATAGGCAATTTACTTCTGTATGCTGTCTGCCTTCTGAGGTCTTCATTCTCCTAAATAAACCACACCAATCAACGTTTTCAAAATGCCTTTAAAATACCAAACAATGTTGCATGACTTCGGTCTACAACAAACTTTTCAGTTGCTGTTACAAAAATCTTCATCTCTTAAAAACTCAAGCAAATGTTGGGAGAGAGTGGTCAAAAGAACGGTATTGATAAGTTGGTTACTAATGGAGGAACGCGCCAATTCACAATGGAGACTGACAATTGAAAATTTATCGTTTATAAAAACATCAGACATCGCACATAGCTTGAATAGAAACGTCAATAGTAAAGAGCATCATTTGGAAGCGCGCGCGCAAACCTTACTCACCAACCTTTTTTTACTTCCCTTTAACTGGTAAAGAACTTTACCATAGTAACAATAGAGTTGAAAATGATTCACCATATCCTTTTGAAGTATGCAAATAACATAACATTCGCCTGTAACGGCTGATTTATGATGTGGTTCGGACACCCAAGGAACAAAAACTTGGTATCAATAGAACAAGAAACACAAATGAATGCCTGTTACAATACACACTGTAATTGTTTAGACAAAAGCATTTACTTTGGA
Organism: Agrotis puta; assembly: GCA_943136025.2. Taxonomy (NCBI): domain Eukaryota; kingdom Metazoa; phylum Arthropoda; class Insecta; order Lepidoptera; family Noctuidae; genus Agrotis; species Agrotis puta. The sequence continues at coordinate 1,826,673 of OW964170.2, forward strand.
TCCATTGTGCATAACTAATGAAGTATTGTTGAATGACTTTGAACCTTAGGACAAGATCAGAGAGCTGACTTTAAGGGAGGGTGACGAAGGTTGTTAGGACATTGAAATATTGGTGTAAGTAAAGTAATATCTTGAACCATCAAAGCTTTTGCCGATAGTTCTAAAGTTAATTTTTATGACATCTATACACAATAGAAGAACATTATGAAAGAAAGACATTCCATGGCCGTGTCAACTATTCTTAACTGTTGTTTTAAGATCCTTTGGCGACTGTGTGCTATTGAAATTTTGGTGACTACATTATACCTTTATTGTTTTCAACAAAGATGTTTGTGGACATTTAATTATTCTTTCTTTCTTTTATATTTCTGGAGGTCACAGTAGAATGCAATTTTGGTGTTATCGTCTACAGGAATATGTGTTTTATCGTCTAGTGCTTTGAAACTTTTATTGGTTGTATTTTGGAAATGTCATGCTGTTTCGGAACCACAGTAATGAGTATTGTATAATTTAACTGGCGACAGAGAATAGCAACAACAAATTGCAGTTGATTCTGGAAAATTTTACGGTTAGTCCCATTTTAACCATTCCTTGTAAAAAATGTGTTTGTCGCTTGGTTTATTTGAGGATAATTTATTGAAACGCGTGACCATATTATTCCTTTTGTTTGTTAAATGGTTTTAGTTACCATACTTATTAATTTTGGGAATAATAGCATAATAACTATTTTTTTAACTACTGTTACTGGAAATCATCATAGATAGGTTAGCAAAAGAGTAAGAAAAGATCCAGAGAGCCCTTAAAAAGCGACTTTAAAAACTGCTTAGTATTTAAACAATGATTTTTTTTCAGTATTTTTTTGTATTTGTTTAAGGGTTTTGGCTAAGCATTTCTCTTACAAAAACTAATTGTGTAAAAATTATTAACATCACAGTTTCTTTTTACCACCGCTATGGGGAAAATAGCATGACTTTATGTACCTAATTTTCATTTATAATCTAATCTAAACCCAAAGTCAGATCGGAATAATCGAAAAAATAAACGAAGTTCCAACTATTTATTAGACCACAGATAAACACACAATGGGTCTGTTTTCATTTGCATATTTCCAATCTCGATTTAAATAGTTGAATTCCCAATCATAACTTTGAGAACGGACTGAGAGCTCGATTTCGATTTTTAAATTTCCCGCCAAGACGGAGGGAGGGAAAAAGAAAATAGAAAAAAAAAACAATCAATTAGGTGAACTGTCATCGACAGCGGTAAGGGAAAATGATAAAAGTCCAAGTTTCGACAAAGATCTTCGTTATGGCGGGGTATCATTGATTATTATTGATTTCTTTGGACTTTGTAGTTTGTTCTGTATTGTTGTTTTGTTTGTGAATGTGTGCGTAAGTAATTTAGAGATATGCTTTTTTTTATGAATCAGTTTTTTATGTTTACTTGCTAGATATTGTCTATGGTATTTTTCGTTTTGCTTTTAGTCAAAGATGTTTCAGGAACGAGCTGTAAGAAAAATTTTTAGGCCCTAAGAACTGTGAATTAATAATGAACTGCAATTATTTTAATAGATTATGATTCTACAAACAGTAATACCTACTACAAGTTTCCATCAATTAATTCTTGAAACCGTTGTGGCCATTATCAAATCCACACACTTCAACAATCTAAGCGTTCAAAACTTCAAAATTAATCTACATCATCTCCCAAATTTTTTACACCAATAATCCTTGACATTACATTCACACTAAACCATCAGCTAATTGCACAAAACATTCCCCCATACAAACAAACAGAAAAACAACAAAAGACAGATTAGGGCACATCCAGATCGTATTTAAGATAAATGAGTATTTTCGCTAAGCACGGCTTTAGATCGAAGACGATAAAGGGCAGATGCGTACCGGCCTTATGTGACGTCACAACAAGATATGAGCTTTTTTGGATGTGTGATACAGATAGTTGTAATATTAGTAGGGATGGGACCTTTTGGAGAAGAACTGACTAATCGGAAATGCAAACGTTTGACTTAGTTACTATTAAAAAACACGTCACGATAGTAAAGGAACCAAAACTGGTCCTTAACTACACCACCAGATAGAGTTGCGGCGGTCAGATATGCAGTTGGTCAGCTGCCCATGTACAATAACGGTATTCAGTTACTTTTGGTAGGTCTAGTACCTAATTTGGGTCATTCAGCTCCAGCTCGAACTGCGGTGTGATACCTATGTTTTTTAATTTATAAATTTTTGCTAAATCTTTGCCCCACACTAGAAATTTCTCCTGTGTCGTGAGTGTGTTCTCAAACATAATGGCCTTAGAGTTCTTTTCGAATGAGTCTTTTCGCATCGCGGCGCGATTTGCCAAAGAACTTTTTGTACCTAATGGGTCGATTGAGACCGCAATGGGGAACGATTTTCTTCACAGTCGTTCGTTGAATGAGTGAATTTGATGAACTGATAGACCACAAGATATCGTTGGAAAAAAGCTTGACACTAGGCAGCTATACTATGCCGCGACGCGATCTGCGACACATGAGCGATAAAACAAATTAATTAATTCTCATGTATACACCGTACATCATCAATACAATGTGTAAACTGTTTCGCTCATCCAGTCGCAAATCGCTGTCTAATGTAGCCTCAGCCTGAGAGGGATGCTGAAATAACAGCAAATCAAAACCTTTGTGCAACTCATCAGTGGTAACATTTGCACCACGAAAATCGCCTTTACAACTACGGAACAAGGAAGTCTTTACAAACAAGGGAATCTTATGATCTTCAAATTGTTGATCAAGTGTTCACCACTGAAAGGTAACCAAGGTTAGGTTAGGTTCCAACCTAAGTTCTACGTTCTTCGAGAACGAAAACATCAATCAGTTTTTGATAACGTCTTTCTCATTTTCGCTATACATATTTTACTGAGGGAAAAATCCTGTTCTACATAATAATCATATAAAGGAACACACCTACATAAAATATTACGTAAACTCAACATTGTGTGTAACAAACATGACCCAATTCTGGACACAATGGCACAAACATTTTATTAGCACAATATAGCACAAAACGCTCTTTATAATTGAGCTTACAATGGACCAATAGGATTAAGTCTTTTCGATACACTTCACCTAATTGGTAAAAATGAACCGCCATTTTGGAATAGATTTGAAGTTTAAAATTCGAATTTTGGAGCTTATATTTGTAACGGTTGAACATTTTTGCTAAGAACTATCACTAGGAGACTACCAAGAGCAACACAGAATTATCATTCTTTTGCCCTTTCATAATTCATCCATCGTACTCGTATATAAAAGAATTGTCAGCAGGGCACTAAGAAGACTGGAAGGAGTTAATCCATATTTACTTGGGTTTTTCATATACTCTTAGAATGAGCAATGCAGAAACCATTTTTTTTTAACTGGGAAGAAAATGTCTGACTTTCGTTCGAAGTAAATGAGTCAAAATATAATTCGTTGTTCGCTTCTTTGCATAGAAGCCCAAAATTTGAGGTTGTATACTATTTCTGTTGTTAGCATATTGAAGATGACCTTCAAACACACGTTCTAATACTAGTTCCAGTCCATCACTTAAGAAGTTAAGGACGCCAGAGTACCTCATTAATTTCACTGGCACGCAATATTTTACCATCACTTAACAACACTAAACGTTACTCACATGAAATCTTTACAAATCAAGTTTGAAACGTAATGAAAAAGCCTCAACAAATGGTAAAGCTATCGAGACCCATTATAAAATAATTTAAGTTTCGCTTTAGATATCTTTTAAAGCGATTTTCTAATGTGTATCATGAAAAGCCGTGACCAAACAAATTATATTGAGTCAAATGTTCAATACGTCTGTTCGATAACTGCGTCCCTCTTTCACATATAGTTTCGTCCTTCTCGTGTACACTGGCGGACACATTAAGGGTACACGTATAAGCTGCTTATTGTATTTTTATAGTTATTTTGATCGTCGCACACAGGGTTTATTGTGTGGATTATCCTATATGAATACGGAATGGGGTATTTCATTTATTGTGTCCCGATGTACACAGCTGATGTTTTTCGAAACAATAGCTTGCCGTGTTTGCGAATCGCCGGTACCACCTTTTGTTAACATTTTTATTTTTTTAATAACTTGTAAATATGTTCCGTTTTTAATTGAAAACCCATTTTGTATTGAATTTATTATGTATTATGTTACAAAGGATTATAATTATATTGTTGAGGGAGTGTTGTTGCGATTGGCATTTGTTTTGTAATGTAATTAACCTCTCAATGACGCACATTGATCTATTTGTATTATGTTTTGTTATGTTTGTACCCAGCTGTTGATAATGAATGGTGTATGATGAATAAATACTCGTAATTATATATATTTAAAAGTGATGACTTGAAACAAAAGAATAAATGAAAGGATAGAACAAGGACAAAGTTAAAGATGAAGCAAATGTACAAACATCAACTGATTTATGTATTTGAATCGGATTAGAAAGAATAGCGATCACTGCAGTGTCAATCGCTCTATGGAACTATTTGTGGATGAAAGACAATCAATCAGATTTTAAAAACTTTTTAATTAGAAAATTTTAACCGATTGTTTCTAAAAACAACCGGTTAAAATCCTCTTATTTTCTCGTAATTATTTACTATATTTAATGTTCTTAATGCACATAAAAGTGAGAAAATATTTGTATTTCTTAAAATAATCTAAAATCTACTGTGAAAGCATATTGTTAAAATAAATTTCCGAACTTAAACACCACAATTCTACAATGAGACAAAGATTTCACATCTATCGCACCTCGAACCAATAAAAAGATCTAAAATCTTAACACACTCGTGACTTAAAAAAAACTCTTTAGCGGCCATAAATCGAACGCAATAAATGCCACTGGCAACAATACCGAATTAAACGTAAACCCGCACTGGTAACACAAAAAGTAATGGATAACGATACAAATAGAAATATTCTCTTTACACGCATTCTACTATAGACAATTGGACCCTATAAATCATAGACTTGACAAGAAAACATGGATCTACAAACTTATAAAATGTACCTGTCAAAATAATACTAACAGCAACTTCAACTTTGACGAGCAAGACATAAGGGTTACAAATCCAGGTGTGGATGGAAATTGATTTTGTGTAGGTAACACGCATTCGCCGCCCTAGCGTTTAAAAACGACTTCAATCGAGTTTCGCGTAAATTATGGGACAACCCTGAACAATGCGAAGAAAAAACACAATTCGCTAATGGATTTTGTTCTCAAAAATTAATTTGGGGGTACTTGACAAAACTGTATGCACCCAATCAGATGTCAGCATTATAGGGTTGAGTTTGTGGGAGAATTGAAAAGGTTAATTATTACGCAACTTTGGATAAAAAGTTACTTTTTGTTATGTAATAATTTCCTTGTTTGTGTTTTGTTTCAGACTGTGAGATCACATTGCGTAAGTTTTTGTTTTGTTTTGTTGATAAAAAGATCAAAGAACAAGGCTTCACAAAAGCGTTTAAGATCTTTGAATTGTTATTCTTTAAATGCGGCAAAATAAAATGTCATTCAGAATTGTTTTTTTTAACAGATTAACAAATGGCCACAAATCTACTTATTGAAACATTTTTACATTAAGCATGTTCTTGATCTGATCCGTTCATAACCTTAACTGGGAAAATTGCCCAAGATAATTCCTCGTTATACCTATGCACAGAGTCAAAACCCAGCCTAATGAAGCATCAACTCAGGAAATTACAAGAACAAGAGACGAAAGCTATATAGCAACTTCGCTCTTAAACAACGCTTAACAATAGCAGCATTTCAATTCGGTTTGGTTTCATTTATAAATGAAATGAATAAATCCCCTCAAAAGCATTTTCATTAGTTCTTAATTTATAGCGTCCCTACCCACCCTTATTACCTAAGGGCGACAAAACTTAGATCTCTGGTAACAGGGTGAAGTAGCATTGTTTCCCCACCCTAGCCAAGCTAACTTTTTAATTTATTAACGAAGGGGTTGCCACTCGTAAAAATTACTTTTATTGTTTGTAACGACGTCTCGGCCTACGTGATAACAATGTATATTATAATTCACTTTGAAAACGGTGTTGTCATCTAACATAACTTGAACTTTAGATAAGAACTTTTTGGTTTCTTCAAAGGGTTTATAGAAATGGTTAGTTTTATTAAAGACTCCGCGTGTGGCTTATAGATCTATATAATGTCAAGTGTTTTGTTATTAAGTTTATGTCCCGCCAAAGGTTGAGACAACTGTCTATGAGGTTCGAAACCTGTTTGTGCCAATGAAACGAATGATTTAGTGCACTGGGAATGCTTTTTAGTGACGTCTAAATGTGATAGTTAGACAATGATATGGTCATAAATTTAATTTAGAAGTATTCATAGATGTAGGTTTAAACCTGTTTGGGATATGTTGTTCGTAGCTTGTTTTTAGTACAGTTATATGTAATTAGGTTGATTGCGACGGTTATGATGATAACATTTCTGAATACAACGATTTAAATGATGCAAGATTTGTAACGAGAGCGACGTTGGAAGGCTCCATCACAAACTATGGCTGGTCTCCTGTTCTGCAATTTTGTAATTCCACCTGCACTAAGTGTCCTGTCAGAAGCGTCAGTTTATGTCGAAGCTAATTTAGCTATGTAATGAAAAGGAAAATGCACAGGAGAAGAATATAGGAGATATTGACGCAAAATCTGTTGAAACATACATCAACATCAATCCTAGATAACAAAGTCCATCGGTTGTTTAAACAGCTACATTTCCCACAGACGTGCAATTCGCAGTTTACTGGACTATAAATAGAACAGGTTCTTCTTAAAAGTTATATGTTTGGAAATAAAGGAATATATTTAACTGTTTGGGCGTCGATATCTCATTCAAAATTTACTTTACTTACTTACTCAAAAATAAATATAGCTCCCAAAATAGAGTCATCCCAATAACTTTTACAATATGCCAATTGTAAATGTTCTTGGATTTATTCTAAAATATGAAGAGGGTCTGGAGAATACAGATATGATGAAAGACAAAACGTACGAATCCCAATCTCCCTTTTGCCCAAAAGTAAAAATAACCAACAAAACCACACAGAAAAAAAAAACTAAATAAAATTCCGCTATCACCACAAACCCTTCACAAAATAACAATCTATAACTTTTCCGGCGTTGAATTGAAAACGGGAACTTTGGTAAACCGAATTTTACTCCGTATTCAAACGGGGCTAAGAGGGGAAGACATTATCGATACGGCGACACCACTACACCACTCCTCTGAGGCCTACTGTTGATTCTATCAAAAATCTACTCGAAATCATGCACTCCTGGTTACGTATGGAGATTTGGTCGAGTAGTGTTGTCAGAAAAGATAAAAAGATTTGTGTTGGAGAAAACGACGTAGAAGGTGTTTCTTTAGAATTTTGTATAGTTTCGAGCAAATTAGGCTCAGTGTTTTTATCAATGTTAATTGTTCTGTCATTGTTATATGTATTCTTTTTGATCTCTTCTTGCTTTCCATGATTATCTTCATGTTTACCATTTTTAGCTTCAATATTGGATTTAACCGCTCTGTTACATATATTTTTGAAAGCTATTCTTCATTCTTCAAAATGCTTGCATTAAATTGATCATTATCATTTTTCAGCCTATGTCTGATTTTACTGGTTTGGGGATTTATGCAGCATGTGTTCTTCTTCGGCTGTGCATTCCTGTCAACCGCTGCAGTTAATAAATTTTCTCACTAAAATAATATTGGGAGCCTCTTATGTTTTATTTAAGGCATCCAAAGCCATAGCATAAACGGGAATGTGGGTCATCTGGTCCCAAAAGCAAAGGTCCTATTTGGAAAAAGGTCAGGTTGATGTGAAATATATTTTTATGTAAATGTCGTGCCGATGTCGGCACAAAGCCTCTGTGGATCTGTTTAGAGACGGCATACAATAATGTCCAGAAAAGTCCATGTTTTCAAAATGATAACAAGTAATCCATCCATTCTGAATGATGAATAAAACTACAAAATTAAACAAGCAAAAAGAAAGACAAAGAGAAAAAATTGACAATTACGTACTTACATATTTGCTCAATACATGATTTTTCTCATCATAAGACAGTTTATTCATTAGTTTTCAGTTGCTATCACGTTAATGCTAGACCACTTTTATGTTATGTTTTAGGTTTAGAACCGTTATCCATAGGTCTTTATGATTGTTTTCGTCCATTACTGATGCTGAATAAATTGTTTCAAAGTTAAAATCAACTTCCTCAAAAATCCTATCACCAATGCCCTCAACAGTATTCTCAAGAGACGATCCATATTTCGCAACGAATCGGCCGTTCCAATTGTAGGAAAACCTTGCCATATGTAAATAAGATAGGCTGAGCACCATCCAATTTAAATTGACATTAATATGGCAACACAACATTCTTAAGCAGAGGTCAAGTTACAATAGTCCATCCATGGTATTATTCAGTCCAATTTAAATTGACCTGGATATCTTAAAGATCTTAACTCAAGAAGGGGTCAAGATATTCTAGATGGAGTCCAGGGTACTTCGTGGTCGATATTTTATTCGTGCTTGTTAAATTTCATTGTGACTGTGAGATTTTTACGTGCTATTAAGGTTACGTTACTTTATTTATGTGTACAGAATTTCTGTGAAAAGGAATATTTTCAATGGCGAGACTATGACTGTTATGTAGTTCATAATGCATTAAATTATTATTATGTTATGATACTCGTATTTTAATGCGTACATAAGTCAATGAAATGAGTTCTAGAGTCACAGTCCAAACATTTAAGAGAAAAAAATGCAATGAAAGCTTTGTAAAAGTTAAGAGAAGAAGTCTCTTTGTAGTCTCCAATTTAACAAATAAATTTTAACACACAGACTCAAGGATCAGTTTACCAGAATTACGGTGACAACAAATCGGGCCCTTGATTTCTACTAAAAGCCGGAAGTCCAACCAGCCAAATAAATCACAACACAGCGATCAACAATGCAACATGTTGCGCTTGCACACCTTGGATTTGCGCGCGCGTTTATTGTATCGCTAATTGTTGTAGACCTGCATTGTTAGGCAGAACCTAATGGTGCACCTGCTTACTAAGGCAGATAAATTAAAAATTTAATGTATTTTTCAAGTCTTGGTAGGTTTAATTAATTTATCATTTCCTAAAGTTACAGACGCAATTTTGAACAAAAATTTAGTGTTATTTCGTTCATAACTGTTTAGGGAGACATGTTAGCCATATTATTAGAGTTCTCTGAAAAAAAAGCAACTCGTGACATAAGTATATAAATGTCATATAGGTTCGCATAATTTCAGTGGCTTTTTTAGATACTACCATAATACTGCATACAATTTTTAATCTTAGGACAAATAACATTGTGCTTGCACTTATACAAATAAATACTTAAAAGAGAGCATTTAGTACTACAAAAGTGTATTACTATGACTGGCTTTAAGTCCACTAGGACTCCCTACTAAGACAGACGATGACGATGTATTCACAAAAATTGGTTTGGCAGACAATTTCAAAACTGATTGTGAAACAAAACCGAACAGTTATACTTTCTTTTAAACACAAACGTCTCCCACAGTTATGTGTCGTAAAAATGCTCTAACAATAAGTTTAAAGAAATCAGTAAAACAAGACACAATACAAACAAATTGTGACCAAAATCAACCCGCTGTGACGCCCGCATCTGATGGGTAAGCAGGGTTGGCCACAAAACTAAATACTGTAGGTTAGCGGAAGCCACCCTTTTGTACAATACAATACATTATTTTATTTTTGTATTACAAACGACACAAATCGCCGTATCCAGAAATGTGCGCAAAACAATTGTTGAAGCACCCCGCGGATCTAGCCGTAATGACTAGGAAAGGTGTGGAAAAATTATCGTATTTGCTGTTGATGGTATAGAATTTTGAAACGTACACCCTTGGTATAAGGACGATGGGGAAGTTGGATAATGATGTTTTGTAAGTTAGTCAAAATTCCGAATTGTCAATGCAGTTTTGCGAAAGGACAAAAAGGAATATGAAATCTGTGCTTTGGGGGTAGGGTTGAAAATCAAGAACCGCCAGTAAAATATATCAGGAATAATGTTTTGTGTATTTATTTTTATTTCTTCACTTGTAAAGGATCATTACGGAGCATTGTTGGATAATTTCACGCGTTTGGGCGACACTGCGGGCGTTTGGCGCGAATTTAGCGGGAATTCCATTATAAAGGTTTGTGTGAAGGACAGTATTGTCCACCATTTTTGTTAACAGTGGCATTTGGTTACTGTGAAATTCACAAAGGTGAATGGAGTCATCATTGAAACCTGTATGAAAATAGAACAGCTATTTTAAGGGCAGAAAAAGACCATTTATCGTGTCAGTGAGTTGTTTGTTGATTACGGTGAAATTACTGATGCAATTGAAATGGAGGTGAAATTATTAAGCTTTCCTGACGATGTAAGGATCTTGTCCACAATGCGTGTTGGAACTGGATCAAATACGTGCGTCACGAATTAAAAATGCATGACTGATGACGGAAGAATAGAGACATTTTAGCATTGAAGATATTGTTTTGAGCCATAATTACGCAGAATCTCTTAAGTATAGATACAGACTGTTTCTTGCATCAATAAAAAAAACAATATTAATGATTTAGATTGACAACCAGTCTTACTAAGGAGTGTCTGTTGTATTTCCTATTACTAACTTGGTTGTGGAGCTCAGATAGGCAGTTGCTTCATGTTTTTACAAAATACTGGTATTCATCTGCATCTAGTAAGCCCGAATGCCAACTCCAAGATAATTGGGAAAAGGCTAGACAGATGTTGATGATGATGATTTTGATGAGTTCAATAAAGCACTTGAACAATATAACAAGCACTTGAACCACTAAAGCATCATCTAGGTATACACATCTCACGCGAAGTTGGTGGAACTCCATGGCTGTCTCCATATTTATGTCGACGTGCCGAGACAGGAATTATGTGTGTGAATGCATATTTATGCGAATCTCGCGTGGGAGGCTGTGTTGGACCACAATACCTGTGAAACTTATAAGGATTAATGTTTGAATTAGTAAGTTATTGGCTGTATAACATTTTTGCGACATAAATTTTTCGTAGTGTAAATGTGTGAAATTATTTTTGTCATCGTAATTTTATGTATTGTTGTCAAATCTATTGAGACATTTTAAAGGTAGAATTTCTTAAATTTCTGCGTTATTTATTCTTAATCTATGAAAGTGGCTTCATCTACACATCAATACTATTACTTTGTGGTATCCCACACCACATTTGCAAACCTGTTCCCATGATGTCCAGCTCTTCCGATCCAGGCCAATATTGATAACTGGTTATTGATTTTGTCGTTGTGCCGTTCCGGCATGTTCTATGTATATGGCCTATTGGGGAATTATAATAAAACTCCCTCAATGCCCTCTTACTCCAATCTCACAAGCACCTAATCCAAAACTCCTAATTTACTCCATCTTGTTGAATTTTATCCCAATCCCAAAACACAACATAAACCTTATCTTTATGACTCAGAAGGAACCAATCAGGTCGCTGTTATAAATTCTAAATTCAAACACCTCTCTGCTTCCCTGCGCGTTCGCATGTGTGTGTGAGGCGACGGTGCGTCTGCGCAGTCTCGAAGGAATGCGGCCGTAGGGTGGGGGGATCGAGTCCCGGTTTGAGTAATGTCAACGATTTCTTAAATGACTTTTTGTTTCGATTCTCCGATGGTCTGATTCGATTCGGGTTGGATGGCTTTATCTAATGCAGATCGAAGGTTTAGAGGATTGATTTTTGTTTGAAACAGGTGTGTTGGAAGCATGCATAAAATAAAACAGATCCTGTGGAATTTATTATTAATATTTCTTAAAAAGGAATTACATAGGGGTTTTGCCACTTTTTTTTAGCGTGCTTAAATCATCAAATGAGTCCTCCCACCCAGGGTGGAGCGGGAGGGACTGTCAGACTCGTATTGACTAAAATCCACGGTGTCCTTCAATAGCCCTTTACGTTCCGGGGTCACGGTAATACGTAAGTCCCGCGACCCCGGCAGGCTTTGGCACTCTAGAGGGCCCCCTCATTTTTTGCTGACACTCTTCGAGGCGCGCGTGGAACTCAACAGCCGTCGACCCGGGCATGGTCCATGGTCGGACAACGAGTTCCCCATTACTCGCTTCGCTCGCCCATTATCTATACTAATACTAATATACTAATATACTAATATACTAATACTAATACTAATACTAATATACTAATATACTAATAATATTATAAAGAGGAAACCTTTGTATTTTTGTATGTTTGTATTGAATAGGCTCAAAAACTACTGGACCGATTTCAAAATTTCTTTTACCATTACTTAGAGGGATTCTTCCGAATCCGTATAGGCTATATTTTATCAAGGAAAATAGATAGGATTTTTCGTGGTAGTGAAAATTGTGGAGTAAGGCGTCGAAAAAACTGCCGTACGTTAACGATTCTCGCGAACGCTGCCTAAATGGTTAGAGATGTATGGTTGACTTCTATAGAAAAGTTGTAGAACTCAATAATGCCTACAAAAAAGTCCGCGATAGTATAAACCAAAAACTTATATTTTAGCCATTATAACCACTTTTCCATAGAATAAAAGTAATTAAAATTATTAGCCTTTGTTTATTGATCATATTATCGTCAAATACTAATCCTTATCCAAATAAACTATTTATTGAGCAAGATTGTTTCAATAGCTATAAATTACTTTTTATATTATTCCAATCGGACAATCCATTCAAAAGATGTTACGAATTTAATTGGTATTAAAATGAATGATGGTGTCGCACGACTCGCTCACATTCCGCGGATCCCGATGATACCGACAGATTTGCCTATTTCCTTTAAAAGATAACAGTTTCCCGTCAAGGTACCGTTTGCCCTTACAATAAATAAATCCCAGGGTCAAACTTTTTCAATGGTAGGCATCTATCTCAGAAAAGAGTGCTTTTCTCATGGCCAATTATAATTATGTTGCTTTACTTTCTCGAGTAGGATCTCCTGAAAACCAATGTTTTAATGCCATCTACAAATACTACTGCGAACTTAGTGTATAGTGAAGCATTAAGGTAAAGAGAAAAAAAAACAAAAAAAAAAGAAAGCAGGTACGAAACAAAGAAATGTCACACGAATAAAACAATTTTTTTTTTCTGGGAGCTTTAAAAATAAATGTCCACCCGTGCGAAGCCGGGGCGGGTCGCTAGTTATTTATAATTCAGTAGATATTATACACTGTTGGCTATGCGATTCTTTTTCAACTGTAGTAGTTGAAAAAAAAAATGTAGAACAAAGTGCTGAGCTGATCTCAAATATGGGCACGAGGATAGAATAATAATGATGGTGGAACGTTACAAACTATAGAGAAAACTTTCCTACACCATAACCTGTTATGAATAGTTAAGCTTGCACCTTCACTAGCACTAGAAGTATTTCTGTTTCCCACAGCTTATGGAAATACAAAGTTCAACTCTCAACCATTACAAATATCGCCTTCAAAAAACTCAATTTTTCAACATCGGCTCTACTTTATAAACATATTACTCCGAACCTTCCCAAATTAAATCATAATTTAACGTAACCCGACTTTGGACACTTAAGAAATGATTATATTCTTTGAAAGTTTCTCATAAGTAAATTATCTGCTTTGTGAAGTCGGTTAGGTGACATACGCAGCATTTGACTATCCTATGTTACAACTTTAATCTCGGCTTGGACCACAAAATGTTTGTATAGCTTAACTAATAATGGTTAGGGTTCCGTGGTGAGATGAAAGATCGCAGAAATTGTGAAAAAGTTACCTTTCGCTTTTAAGAGGATACTAATATGCTGTAGATGAATTATTATTTCCATATAAGTGATATACTATTCTTCGTCTCCATACGGGACAAAACTTAGCCTAAAAGATACTTAAGCAATTTTCTTAGGGGTTTTGTCTTCGTCAAAACAGCGTTAATTCAGCACCAATGAATGACGATGCTGGCCCGTCTGCCCTGATTCATTCCTTTAGTGTGACTCATCGCATTTCAGAGTGGTTGTAAAAGAAAAAAATATACAGAATAACGAAACCTTGCCTAGGAATTTTGAGACAACTAACCGCCATTTCAGCTTAACATATTATTTAATTAGCATCGTCTCTCTTATCAAAACCACAGACGAACACATAATTGGAACAAGATTGCCAAGATAATCCAATTTGTGTCCTCCGCATCGCGAACCCTTTGAACCGAAACGTTCACACTTGACCGCTTTTATTACAATAAGAACTTTACGCTTACTCCTCCTCCAACAGAATAGGCTATGATCACCAGCCCACTCGTTCCAAAGCCTCGAATAATAACATTATCATGAGAACCAACACTTTTTCCTTTTTACCCGACCTTTCAAACAAAAATCCAATCAAAAACCGACCTTAAGTTGAAGATGATAAAGTTAGGAAAGTTCGAAGTGAGGGAAACAGTAAACTTGGTGTATTAGAGTACATTTTTAAGCGTCTTTGTCGTTTGATCACTGCCCGAAGTGCCACAATACTTGCTATAGACGCATTCAACCTTTTTGGTAACAGTAACAGTTCACCTTATAAAACCTCACAGTGCAGTGGAAATGAATAAAAGAAAAATCCCGTATTAGAAATATTAGAGCTTTGACGATAACCTCAATAAGAGTGTTTATTGTGGCTTGATTTAAAGAGAATAGGGATTTTTATCCAAATTTTATGAATTTGAGAATCTGTTTTTGAAAGCCTTGTGTTAGGCTTTTGGTAGTTTTAAATTCTTACTTGAAGGTAAATTACTCTCACTAATTCAATCAAAATCTTCTTGATGTATTCTTTTTAAATTTCCCACGTTGGAATTAACTCTACTTGCTTGCAGGTCTTTTGAGTACTTAGTTCGCTCTCAATATTGATATAGTATCTTTAAATCTTCCAAAAGTATCGACAAATATTACTAAAGGTATCGTGCTTAAAATCATTATGACAAATAACACTAATACTAAGGATGATATTAAAGATGTACAAAAAGAAACGCGATTAGACCCTTTTACATCTAACCGAGATATTCATATAAAAGGAATCGATAAAACAGATTTTATACGAAACAATATGACACTAAACCGAGTCAATGTATCGATTTACAATTGTTTTGGAAATAAAATCGATTGTCATTGGATAGTATCGGTTCATCTCACGACTGTCATAATCTTAGTGTTGCGATCGACGCAAAATATTTACGAAAATAATATTATTATAAAGGTTGGGCAGGACAGCGTTGCAGCGGGTACACTTTTGATCTTGTAAAGGTGGGGTTTCACTGACGAAATATTAAACAAAATAATACAATTTAATGCAATGGATCGTGACGACAAAACCGACCTTAGGAAAGAATGTGTCTTTTCTAAGGTCGGTTTTATGTCAAAGAAAAATGGAGCAGTCCTAAATTAGAATACTCAATTCTAAACCTGCAAAGTTCTCAACAGTATTCCAAATTATGACAGACGCCAGCTCATTAACCCACCAGAATCTGTCAAAATTTGCCAATCAAACGTGAACCTTCTCGTTATGTGATAAAGTTGAAAATCTATTACGAAAATTTGACAGATTATGGTAGCTTGATGTATCTGAATATTAATGAAATTTCTCCACAAAAGCTAGACATAAATTTCGAAATAAAACAATTTAAGAAATACTTAAACCAAAGACAAAGTTACTAAAATCAGAAACCACAGCATCAGAACCCCACCTGACCGTATCCGTGATAGCGTTGATAAGGCGAACGCTTAAGATTCACTTATTGTTCGATCAGCTTTTAAGATGCGGCTGATAACACTACCGATGTTGACAAAAGACGCGGCCGACACCCGCTTTGTCATAATTTAGGGTTCTTCATCGGAATGTTTATGGTTACGGACCATTTTCCTTGATGATGAAGATAGAATTTGATAGAAGTTAAAACGTTTGGTAGAATCAAGCTACGAGTATAAGCAGTAGCTTCGTGCTCAGTTATCTTTTCTACTTAGGTAATGGTTTTTTTCAAGTGGATTTGTAGTGTATATAGCTTCTGTAGGATCCAAATCCGTTAAATTCTTACTCCAGATTATTTAGTAGGCACAGTTTATTCCGGCTTTCATTCATCTAATAATTAAACTAATTTAATATAATGAGATTCTCCAAAAAATTAGAGTTGACATTTTTTACACAATCTAGGGTAGGTTGGGTAACGGCGCGTTGTGTTCCACGTACGCCTCAACGAGTGTCAGCGAAATGACGGGGCCAAAGCCTACCGGGGTCGCGAGACTTACGAATGACCGTCTCGCCGGAACGTAAAGGGCTATTGAAGGACACCGTGGATTTTACTCAGTACGAGTCTAACAGTCCCTCCTGCTCTGCCCTGGGGACTGAAGACTCTTTAGATGATTTTATCACGCTAAAAAAAAGGGGTAAAAAAAGGTTAATATAAAAAAAATACAAACTTGCCCGATCTGGGTTTTAAACTACCAATAAGTTCTTTAGCATGACCATATCTCCGTTATACAAGCTTTTGGTGAAATCCTATCCGTAGATGCTTTATAAATTATTCAATTATGTTTACAATACCTTTATATTTATTGTATGAAATTAATATAATAATTATCCAAATGTCAGCTCTAACAAATTAATACAGTTCCTAGGAAAACCCACTCAAATTACTTTTCTACAATTGCTTTTATAACTGTAAATGTTAATAAAATTTACAAATAATATGCCCAAAGAAATACCTACAGTTCCTTTAATATGCCAATGTTTTGCAGATTTGTTTAGTGAAGCAATGCTCAGCTGGTGTTTTCGAAATATCTCGATAAACGTAATACTTCATTCAATTGATTGTAATGGTGAAATACCGGAATCTGGCCTAGTAAGCAGAGACATAGACTAAACTTTATAGGTAGAGTTGACTGAATTGATTGGTTAACATTTATATGCAGAATAGAACTTGATGCAAACGAATACGTTACCACTTAATAATAAGCTTGCATTGAAACATCCATTGGCTTACAAACATGGCACAACTTAAACCACATGATATATAAAAAAATGAGCAAAAGAGTTAAGTTGCAAACACAGCAAAAATGAAAATATTTTAAATTTAAAAGTTTTTGAAAATCCGTTTTATAAACTGGTCCTTTTTGCCGAAGTGTTATCACACGACTCGATTGTTTTATAAATGACCAAATTTTGCTCACTGTTTGCTCCCCTTCTCATGTATACTCTCGAATATGAGTAAAAACTAGTAGACAATAACCCTGCAGGGTCTTACCAAAACCTGCATCAAAGTTTATGAAATTCTGTTCAGCAATATTTGCTTGAGAGCGTAACAAAAATAAAAGTCACTTACGCATTACTAAGGCTAAGAAAAGGCGGTTCTTACGTACTGAACCCTTTTCAATAAACCACGTCACACACAAAAATCTTTGTCTTACCGCCGCCATTATCTCACAACGAACTAAGAATTCACCGGACACCGTATGATCGGCTGATTTATACGTGTTTGTCTTTGTTATTCTACCTGTTTCTGATTCGTTACGCTTTTTGTGCTTCAGAAGAAATATATGCGGAGTGAGATTGATTGTAATGTGAGTGAGGTCAGTTGCAATTTGGTGTACTCTCTTTTGTTTTAGCAAGAAATAAACGGAGTTAGATATTCTAAATTTTTTGTTGCTTCTGTTTACTAGCACCTTATAACTAATGGATAGTTTCAATGAATTCATTTTGTACTAGGAGTTGGGACATCGTTCATCGTCAGATCTTGTTTACTACCTCTTGCTTTTCGATTATAGTTTTGGTCGGTGCGGCTACTTAAGTACTGGCCTACAGATGGGGTATGGCTGCTTCACACTTTACGAAAAAAAACACAAAAAATACAGTTTGTCCGATTTTTCTCATACACACATGTGGATTTATCGTTGCAGTTTGAACTGTACCGTCCAATCGTAACGATTTTTCACAACGTGTGTAGCAGCCATTACAGATATTGTCTATTCTGATCTAAATTAACGTTTGGATAATATCAATTTAGAACTATTTGAGAAAAAAGGTTTAGATAAAGAATTATTGTATAACTTAGCATTGGTAAGCAAAAATGTTAGATTTTGACACACCTGGTCCCTCTTTAACTCCTACACAGAAACCTGACATTTAAAAATCTGCAAGCATTTAACTACATTACTACACATACGACATTCTTCATTGTCATATTAATCATAACCACTGTTTCCACATTTCAAAGACACAATTATGTCAGAATTGGTCCAAAAACATCTTTGTCTTCTTCCATCATTTCTTTTGGACAGGCTAATAATTCATCACACACTGTATGACCGATTGTGTCGGCTGATTTATAAGTGTGTGTCTTTTCTTATACCTGTGTTTTGTCTGTCATTTGTTTAATATGGTCACGGTCCTCTCGTGTACGTAAGCTATATGTTTTAGAAGTATTTTGTGTTCTTTCTGTCTATCGTTGCAAATATTTTAATTGATAGAGCTGGCTTTGTTTTATTGTTCTGGTTAGTTATATCTTTACCGTCTTCTTCATCATTCGAATACCCACTTGCAGTGGTCTGTTTGTTAGTGGCCTTACCTTTTAGTAAAACTCCTTACTACTCCTTGCTACCCTAGGCTAGCTCAAGGTCAAATTATTATTACTTCTTTCTTGCCAGTGTGTCGCTTTATTTTATTTTCCTTACAAAAATAATCATTAGCTAGCAACAAAGCGTATACGATACATTTATTCTACATTCCACCATGTGTTAAGCTTCTTGTTTTACGCGTATCACCTACTAATAACCATAAATCTTATAGATTGCTAGTAAATTATCTAATGTGGTCACTTCTTTAATTAAAAATAACTCAGTCATAAAATAAAGCTATTTCTGACCCAGGAAGATGATTCGCCGACATTCCTTATAAATTCTGTATGAACCATAGCTAATAACCAAATTATTATAATCCAAGCGGCTCAACGAAAAACCATAAATCGTTTACTGGTCTAACTCTAAAAATGACAACCCTTTTCATTTGGATTTTTTATTTTGACTCCAAAACAAACCGCATTGTGCCCTTGAATCGTAAAGACTGGGATTATAATAAACTAGTGATGTCTCCCGGATTCATTTGGGGTTTTTGCGTCTGTATTAAGCGGTTGAACTTATTTTACATAGAGAATTTGATACTAAAATGTGAGGAATTTTTAGACTATTTCGATAGCAAGTTCAATGTCATCCTTTTTGGTTGGGATGATTGATATTCTTTTAATATTTTAGAATCCAAACCAACTTATTCACTGTCCACCGTCTGTCTCTTTATATATTCAAATAACAGCAAATCGTATGCATCGTAAAGTTTATGAGATCTCCGTATCAACTTTTATGACAAGAGATTTTACGGTGCCTTATTATTGAATGTTGTCGTTTGCGAATTAATTAATTTACATTCTTTGTCATTAAGCTGCTTATGTCGGTCTTATGTAAACACAGTCAAAACGTGTCTTGTTTAATTATTAATTAGTTTCGAGCATATTATCTGTAAAAATAAAAACTGAAAAAAGTTTACACGGTTCATATATTTTATTTTTCCATAAAAACCTTATGTATTTTGAAAACAATTGAGCTAATTATGGTTGGCCTTACTTTACGAAAATCCATGAGTCAATGTATGTTCAGTTTCTGTTCTGCAAAAATGATCCAGGTTTGGGAGCAGGATGCAGCCCCACACTTAAGCCTTGTGAGGATGGATGGATAGTTGCAAACATAATTATGCACATGCAATACGCACGGTTCTTGTTAGCGGAATTAAAACTAATTGTCTGACACGGCATTTAATGATAGAGTAGGCTGCCTTCAAAATTGGTTATCCAAATTCTGAATAACCATCGAGATGGTGGGTAACACAGTATACGGGTAAAACCAGATGCTTCCATTAAAAAGTCCATCAAAGAAACAATCAATTCCTTAATCAAATTGAATCATAAAATCGAAACTCAATCGATATCTACATTCCAAAGATATCCGACATTCTTTCCGATTCGCCACACTCATCATCAAGCATCGTTAACAGAACAGGGTTCTTTGACGCAAGCCATTGATACCGACTTTACAACAGAAGGTGTTATGTTATGCCAGGAATGTCCGTTGTCCATTCGACTTCTTGTAACAATTAATTTTAATATCAAAAATATAGAACCCTCAATGCTATGCGGTTTCTGTTAAAGTATACGTAAAAATTTAGATAAATAAATAATGTAGGTGTATATGTCAAAATGTTAGATACTTTTTTTATGGTTGTCAATTTTTTATGATAAAGTTTATTTATATTATAAGTATAGCAGTTTAATAGCTGTGTCGTTTTATGAAATGGGTTTGTTAGACCTCCCCGTATCTTCGTGTGGGTGTTTTATACGTTGTACCGACAAAAAGGCCGTATTTTGTGGGTGTAAAACTCATCATCATTATCAATAAACGGTGAACGACTATTCAGTAAACCTAAGATGATTTATTTGACCATGATAACCATATAAAGCAAGATGAAATGATACTTTTCTGCTAATTACATGATTTAATTAATTCTGATCATTAATTCACTGCATAAAACTTACCTAAAACTGCTATAAATCCCGAAAGGTTATTAAGAACACTAATTTTAGTACAGCCTTCGCCAGCTCGACTTGCTGTCCGACCATGGACCATGCCCGGGTCGACGGCGCGTTGTGTTCCACGCGCGCCTCAAAGAGTGTCAGCAAATTGACGGGGCCTGTAGAGCCTGCCGGGGTCGCGGGACTTACCCATCACCGTAACCCCGGTACGTAAAGGGCTCGTGGAGGACACCGTGGATTTTAGTCAGTACAAGTCTGACAGTCCCTCCCGCCCTGCCCTGGGTGGGAGGACTCATTTGATGATTTTACCACGCAAAAAAAAAAAAAAAAAAAGCCTTCGCCAGCTACAACCCGAAAGTTATCCGTTGGCACAAAACCCGGGTTATAACATTGGATAGTTTTTACCCCGAGTAAAAACTATCCTACTTTATAACCCAGGTTATAAACTATCTGTGTACCAAATCCGTTCAAAAGCTTTTGCATGAAAGATTTAAAAAAATACTCACAAACTTTTGCATTTATAATCATTGTTAGTTAGATTCTTTTGTAAGTTTTACCATTTATGTTATAGTTCTACTTGTACGCGATACACTAGACACGAGTTTATTACCACCAGCCGCGTAACAATCTAGACTCCAGACCGTTACTAGAACCCGCCGGGGTCGCGGGACTGCTTCCTAAGGTAACCCTGGAACGTAAAGGACTATTTAAGGATCACCATGGATTATTGTCAATACAAGTCTGATAATCCCTTCTACCCCGCCCTGGGTAGGAGGACCAATTTGATGAATTTACCACGATAAATAAAAACCGTTACTAAGATATTCCTGCTCGAGTAGTGAATCTAACCAAAGATCTGAACACCATCCTTAGTGGTCGTCTAGCCAGTAAATTACCTAAATGGTTTTTCAATTAATACTGTCATTAGAACTTAAAATGTGATATTTACCATGCTTATTATTTCTTTTGTCTTCCTGATATTTCACCCATATTTTTGCACTGCCTCAAGCGCCATGATCACATCATCTGTGTAGAGATAATTGAAACGTTACCCAAAAATGAAAAGAAAATACAATCAGTATTATTATCAATGTAACCAGACTTAGTTATTTTTATCACTACAATACCACATTCATAGCGTCCAATTGTATTGACAAAATCGATAATCTATTATAACACAATTCAGAAACTCGGCTCCAATGGTTGGTCTGGCAGTGGGATGGGGGAGGGGGGAGGGGGCAACAAGACTGGGATAGACCTAACCACTATCACAATGATCAGTACAAAATGTACAGTATTTCAACTAGGAACCAATGTTGAAATCGGCTCACATAGGGCTGGTACTCAAGGCCGATGGCTTAGTCCAAGTGAAGCTCGACACGCCCTAATACTCCACTAGACACATTGACAGCTATAGTATGTTTTTAAATCGACAAGATTCGCAAGTTTTTGTAAGGAGTAATCTGTCAAATTTTGTCAATCTGTATGTAAGGAACATGTGTCGATTCCGGTTAGTATACGATTTTGGTGTAGTACTCGTATAACTATGCACTATGTACACAATTTGGTGAGATTGATTAAAATAAGCTCTTGGAATGTGAGTTTATACATGTTTTAGGTATCAGGTATCATTACTCTTTAATAAATTAGGGTCAGCCCTAATTTCAAGATTCAAAAAGATTAAGATCTTCAAGACCAAGTAGTAATTTTTTCTGGAAGTAGTGTAAAATACGCTCTAATGGCGGATTCTGCCATAAGCTATTTGTAAAAATATAAATGAACTTGAGCTGTATTGCAGTCCCGCGTTTTGATACATCCGTGGTAGATATCACAAAAAGGGCCGAATTAGAATACTGCTTATCTTTATACTGTGCCACTATCCTGATATCACCCTGTATAAATAAGTAGACATCATCCCCCTGTTGTAGCCTATTTTGTGTCGGTCTAATTTAGCTGACCTAAATCTTTCTATTGAAATGTTAATTAAATAACTTTTTGGGATTAATATGAAATGAATTGTTTTAGAGACCATTGTTCTCGTTATTTACTATGTATTGGTACAAAAATTGTAAAAAGAAAAGTGTAGTCCCAAGAGCGATTGCTGTGCTGAGGTTTAAGGTTCAATTTTCAGGTCACGCAAAGTGTTATTGGATTTTTCCATGCGGCTACGTAGTCTGGATTCGTTGCCAATTGATGCCAAAAGGCTCTTACCATATTACATGGAATTTAAACATAACTGCCGAAATGTGTGTGTGCTAGAGGTGTACTTCTAGTTTTTGGTATTAAGGGCTTCCAATTAACTAAAATGTCCGATTTGTGAATCTAATGTAAAAATATACAAATACATAATCATTAACAGTCTATTAATGTTCCCACTGCTGGGAAACAGGCCTCCTCTCTATGAGAGGGAGCGGGCTGTAATCCACCTCGCCAGTGCCGATTGGTAGATGTCACATGTCTTCGAATTTTTGGTTCTAGGACATTCCGGCTGCCTCACGATGTTTTCCTTCACCGTTTTGAGAGCAGTGGTGATGAAATAAATTACACAATGTAATGCCGACTGGGTGCATCTTCTAAATCTCGTGGTCCTACAAGTCGTGACCGATACCACCGTGTCCTCACTGCTCACTTACACACATACATAAAATATACACTAACAGCTTATATATCTTTTTTTTTAAGTGGTATAATCATCAAATGAGTCCTCCCACCCAGGGCAGAGCGGGAGGGACTGTCAGACTCGCACTGACTAAAATCCACGGTGTCCTTCAATAGCCCTTTACGTTCCGGGGTCACGATAATTCGTACAGTCCCGCGACCAGCTTATATATCTTGGTAATTTTTCATTTAGCCAGCCTATTTATTAATTGTTAAGTGTGTTTCGTCTTTTATACTGTAAAATCGACTTAGATTTCTCTCAGATTGCAAATAACTCCTCTTTACTGAAACTACACCCAACGACAAAGACAAAATCCTCTCTTCTGCCAAAACTTAGAAACTTTTGTATTAACCTACTTACTCAAAGAGCTTTTAAGCTTTTACAGGGCACTTTGGAGTCCTGATTGAATAACTGAAAAGTGCTTTTGTTGATGGTCCTGAGACCCTACTGTAACTTATAGCGTAGGCATTTATCGTCTGTGTTAGAGCTTAGCTAAGCATAACAAGAGCTTTCATAATAAGTTTTAATTTTAAAGTCGTAAGTTTTACAAAGTATAAAATAATTAAGTTTTTAAATTAATTTTCGTCTATGATGCTGGTTCGAGGAACAGGAGAAAAGCTCTTAAAGAAGAGAAAAAATAAAAAAGGTCTTCATTAGAACGATTAGACTTTTGGGAGATTGATTCGATGGGAAGCAGCCGCCTTCTTCTGCGAAGCAGTCATGCTCGCGAAGAAGGAGCGGGCCGCATGAGGGAGAGGACAGCGGCCTCCCTCCACTCCAGCCGCAGTGGTAGATGCCCACGGCGACGGACATCAACAGACGATCTCCGGCCACCGTAGGCGCGGGCATGCGGGCAGCGAGTAATGGGCAACTCGCTGTCCGACCATGGACCATGCCCGGGTCGACGGTGCGTTGTGTTCCATGCGCGCCTCAAAGAGTGTCAGCAGAGTGGCGGGGGCCTCTAGAGGGCCAAAGCCTGCCGGGGTCGCGGGACTGTACGAATTACCGTGACCCCGGAACGTAAAGGGCTATTGAAGGACACCTTGGATTTTAGTCAGTACGAGTCTGAAAGTCCCTCCCGCTCTGCCCTGGGTGGGAGGACTCATCTGATGATTTTACCACGATAAAAAAAAAAAAGATTGATTAGACACGATAAGACTATTTGGCCTGAAAATGGTCGGAAATATTCACATGCGAATTAATTTGTTTTCAGCTACGCCACAAGGAAAATCTCTTTGTAATGAATCACTAAAAACAAAACATTATCAGGGAAGGAGGTACTGTCAAACTTGTACTGACTAAAATCCACGGTGTCCTTCAATAGCCCTTTACGTTACGGGGTCACGGTTGCTGTTTAGTCCCGCGACCAGCTTATTAAATAGTACGGCGGGTCCCAACTTCACATAAACCTATCTGATGAAAGAAATCCAACTGGGTAAAGCACGGATACTACAGATGTTCACTAGGGGTCTCGTGCTCCAACTAATTATTGTGCAGAGATGCAGTAAATTATTTTCCCTACATGATTAAAAAGTTGTTGTTGTTCTATTGTATTTTTCTTAATTACTTAACTGTACTGATCGCACGGACCCTAACTCCCCACGAATAGCGCCCGAACCCAGGTGGAGAAATAGGTGAAACACAGGTCCGTAGATCCGTAGATCCGTATTTACATTATATTTACGCTTTACCCTGCGCGCTCGTGCTAAAGCCTCAGAAACCATTCTATAACAAAATTGGCCATATAAACAACAAGGGCCTAGAAAGATCCGAAGGTGTTGCAACCGCTATACATCTTAATTGGTAGATATCACTCGTAAACAGGCAGCGATCATCGCTTTCAAAACGTTAATTAAAAAACTGTTTACTGCCATCATAAATATGTCTGAATGATATAAAGGTTCTGTGAAACTTGGCGTTAGAATGGACATTTTGAAATAATTATTATAACCAGTGTTAAAGGTTTTGAACTGAAATGGATAAGTACAGTGGATATAAACCCTAAGATTCGCATTCAAGTCGTTAGATAGCTATCGATTAACTTAAATCGTGCGAAAAAGATTTTATACTGAGCAAAGTGCATGTATCGTATGAAAAGACAGATACAATTATTCGCATGAATGAGCGGGATAAGAAGTCATGATGTCGTAATTGATGAAGTAAGACAAATTAGGTGATTTAAATCTTCAGCTGGATGTGAAAAAGTTGTTTTACCTATTTTCAAGACGAGGAAAATACTTATACTTCATTTTCAGACTTTAAGCATAGAATTTCTTTACAAGATTTTGCAGATTATATATTTGCAGGTTCTTGAAACATCGATAATACTGTCAATTGAATTTTATGAATAGATAATTGAACTTTGGAATTTTTTTAAAGCGTTTCGGACACACGCCAACTCTATTCTTTTCCCTACTCTGCTTGGGACCGCCGGTAGCCGTCATTAGTACGGCCGCGAACTTACGACACCAATTTAATTGGTGCCTATATATCATCCCGAGAGTCCGTCCGTCTGTACCGTTTTATTGTCCGGCACAGTAGCCACTATAAACATGTGAAACGATTGTAGTTCATGTAAGTCGTAAATGAGTTGTTCTGGCTTTTTGGTTGATTTTACCTGGTGGTGGTGGTTAACAAGGGGGTTTTTAGGAAAAAAAAATGGTCGGTTTTAATGATGTATTGAATTTTAGTTTGGGGCAAAGCCGCACTCTATTCGCGATAATTGTAAGTCAAAATTAATATAAATAAAGTCGCTAAAACTTGTCGACGAGGTAAAGCTCTACTGACAAGTGCTGAAGAAATTATTAAACAAGCTAGAATACTGAAACAAAATTAATTACAAAAGAATAGTGAAAAAAGGCAAACGATTTCAAGTTCGTCTGCATTTATAGAGGTGAAGTAATCAATCAAATCAACTAAGTAAGATGAGAAGTACGGATAATTTATAAATTCACTTGAATGACTGATTAAAAATATATACAAAAAATCATTCAGTATCTTTAGAAACAGTGGTCCGATAGACAGTCGCTCCATGTAAAATACTGATATTCAGCTGCATCTGGTTCGACTGGCTCCAATACAACTATATTTAGAAAAGGCTAGGCAGATGATGATCTTTAGAAATAGTGTTTTATAAACACTTTCTTCTGATAATTGTCTTCTAAAACCAAGCTCATCTCCACTCCACTCCATATCTTCGAAACAAAAGTGTCACAATTACAACATTGTCACACATAATACTTAAATACTTCATTATAAAGCCGGGCACACACGGTATAATGCAGCGTTTGGCACAATGTCTTATTAACAGATACCATCGCTTTCGATTAACATTCCAAGATGGCTTCCGGATGTGTCAGAGTGACGTAAATGTCAAAATGCCATTTTTGTGCCAGCTCAGGGCGTGAGAGCGGCCTGGTGGTCTGGCAGATTGGATTGTGATAATAAGGCTTTATTTTTATCCTGAACAAATGTAATTACGAAATTGTTTTTGTAATGAAGTGTCAAAAAGCCTGCTTTTCTTTCAGAGTTATTTATAAATAATATTAATTGAACAAGTAAAAAACTAGATAGATACTAAAGTCGTTACTGATATACGTTACTTAGCACGAACTTTAAGTTTAAACAGGCCCAGCAAGTTATTATAAGTCCATGAAGTTCTATAGCTTAGTGAGAATTAAAGAAATAATGCAATATCTGAAAATCGTGCTAACTAACTTTTATCGATCTCGAAATGAAACCTTTGACCAGCGAGATAAAAAATTATCGAATTTAAAATCCGGTTTTTGGAATGAAACCTCATAAAGTAGCTCTCTGTCAAGATTTCGCTTCCTATCTAACAACCAGCCTACCAAATTAAATTGCCAAAATTATGAATAATACAAAACTAAATAATTTAAAAAGGTGACAGGACATTGGTCAGAAGTCAGGACAAGTATTCTAAAAATGTCGCCTCGAATCCATTTCGTGATTAATCAAACAAAGCCGTGCAAATTAAATTAGTTTTTGATACCAACTTTTCTTTTGCAGCTGATTAAATATATCTTCATTCTTAATGCTTAAATAACAAGGCTCAATTTTGTTTTTAGTGATTGAAAACGTTAGGTGTTAATCTTTTTTGCAGGACTCAAGTAAAACAGATTTATGTCACACTAAGGTGTAGATTAGTTATAATGTTGATTGCAAATACAGAGGTCTTTTATTGGAAATAAAGACTTTATGAAAATGTATGGGGAATCAATTATTATTTATTTAGGTAATTTTGATTAGTTTTGATATCAGTAAACACAATTTTATTTCTTTCTTTCAATTCAAGCTGTGACTATTATAAATTAGTGGATAGACTCAAAACTAATGGAAAACCGAGGAATCCAACCTTGTACCAAAAGGACTCTCAACTATGAGGCTATGTTAAAAGATTTAGCCATAATAGTTTTTTTGAGTGGGTTAAATAAAGTTGGGTACCGGACGGGCGTCGTTGCCGAGGGAGGCCTAGAATACGCTGGCGTGACGACCTAGACACCTTCATGACTAATTGGCCGGAGAAAGCCGCAGCCACAGGGAAGAGTGGTAAGTTATGGGAGAGACTTTTGCCCAGCTGTGGGACACAGGTTAAAAAAAAACAACAGGTTGCACTCTGGGAGTGCCGGCAGAAGTTAAAACTTGAATAGTAATAAACACACACGAACATTCGCGCAAGCGCCCTGCTCCGTTTTACGAATTTTCGATCAGGTCACGTGTCCTGACGCGAGTTTAAAATTTTTTACCCATTCCAAAAAAAGAAGTTTTCACTTCAAAAACAAATTTGTCCTCTCGCCTTGGGTGGAGCTTAAGGGACTATCAGGCTAAAAATCCACCTTGTTCCTCCAAATACGTTCCAGGGCCGCGGTATCATAGTTAGACAGTCCCGCAAAAAGTTTAAGCCCTTGTCAATTTAAGTTTTTGATAATTCTGTTTTTAACTTAATCTTGTCTTTACCAAGTTCCATCTATAAATCCCTTGCCTCTGGAACCAGCTGGTGCAAGCTACCGTGTTCAGTAATGACGTCACAGCAGTAGGTTGTATCAAGAGCGGCCCGCTAATATGTCCCTGTCCACCGCCACGAATGATGGCCAACCGCACCATTATGGAACCATGCGTAAAAATATGGACTTTTTCGTGTTATTGGTAAAGGAGGTTGCATATTATCGGACGTTACGTTACTGTGCAATTTTCCTGTCATTTCAACTGTCAAACTGTCAGTTTACTGAGGCCTTATCATAAGATTTCTTTATCTTTCAACGTACTTGAAGTATTTACAACGTTTATTGTATGGAAAATGAAAAAGCGCCTGTAAGCCTTTGTCAAACAGACAGGCGTGACGAATGCGAAGCGTGACGTTTTTATTTGAACGGATGGAATTGTTTGAATCCAGTCACATAGAAAAGCGAAAGCGATCCGATAGCGTGACAGAACTTTCGGACTGACGTCTCGTTTCGGTTCGGTATCACTTCGGAAAGGCAGTAGTGTTCGAATGCGGAACTATTTTTTTTTTTATCAAATTAACGTCAAAGTTTCCGTTCACTTTACGTCACAAAACCGTAAAAAGTCATACTAGGGTTTAAGTTAGTTATACATGTTACTTCCAACAGTATTATGTGTAAAATTATTGAATGTGTGACTAGCAACGACAATAATGAGAATGTTGTACATAAATTATACTTTACAATTGATTGTAGTCACTCAATTTCTGATGACTTCATCAGAAATTATGCAGTATAGTGCATTTCGATGGATGATTTGTAAATAGTAAAATAGTCACGAAGAAGATTATTGTTACTGAATATTGTCTTGTATAATTGCTTCGTTAAAGTTTTATGAAATTATGGCGCCATTAGCGACCAAAACACTAAACAAAATCGCTTTTAATTACGAACAATGTACTAAAAGGAAAACCCTAATTATATTTTATTACAAAATACCGGCACAGACAGACATTGTAAATCAAAGACCCTGTTTTACAAAGCAATATGTCATAAACATCATAATAGTTCTCTAAACACAATATTGTTTCAAATTTTGGACTATTCCGTATAAACACACAAGAGATTTTTTTATCCTCCATTTTGCACTGGTCTGCGGCCTCCTTTAGGTCCATACTTATTTTATTTGTCTCATAATGGCCGTCCTAAGGCGAGGAGCGCACTCACAGCGGGGTGTTCAAAACCACTACAACCGCATAAATTCTACATTTGTCACGGCATTAACACTCGAAAAAGGGTTTTTTAACGTGTCACCCCCGTATCCGGTAATCTTAAACTGATATTATGAATATTTTTGCTTTTTAAAATATGCTTTTGTTGTTCGCCGTGGAAAATGGTGATTGTAACAGGTCCGTTGAGGTAGCTGATCATTTTTAGGTTATTTTTTAAACATTAATTATTTTGAATTTTTTAATGGTTTAAAGTGAAAGAGTGGTTTATTGAAACATTGTTTTTTATTTAAAACCATTGCATACCTTAGATAAATTAAAAATAATCACCCAAACATGAATGATAGATGCTCACAGAAAATAAGTAGTATAAATCAAACATCGAAACAGCAACATTTAATAAATGCTCTCAATACAGATCGTGATTTATCGAAATCGGGTAAACACGAACATTAACGACCATCTGTGTAATAAAAATAATCAAATTTACACGCCGGCAAACTGATATAAAGCTTAGTACAAGCAATATTGTCTATCGAACAATAGTATGAATGGACGCGTTAAAAATCGCGAAAAAAAACTGTCGAATCGAGTAAAGAGCGATTGTTGTGCAAACTTATTCGATACGGTTAAATGGGGCGTTGTTAAATGCGACGTCATTTACCCGCGCATGTGAACCATGCTTAATGATTTAGAAGTAATATTTTTCTCTGCCTCATTCAAATTTATACTTTATTTTGTGAGGGTTATACTTGAGAATCCATTAAGATATTTATTTGTAAAAAATCTGAAATTATTATAAAAATGAAATCATACTATTGTATAACAATAAAAAAACAAGTACCTATCTACTTTTTTCTGTAAATATCGGCGCCATTGATGGCTAATTTAGTTCGGATGGTTGGAGTCGGTTTCTTTGCGCAAATCAACTCATGCGCATACAAGTAGGGTATTTTGGAGTTATGGATCATAATAATAGTTTCAGGATATGATATGATATTTCCGTTTCATAAGTGGCGGTGCCTTTGGAAGCATAATTATGTATTTCCTCTTTTGAAATATTAAAATCTATTACAATAGTAAAAGAGTATTTTTGTAAAAGGTAATCACTTGCAAGACCCATTGTATAGAACAGGATAATCCTATTCTCTCCATCATAGATATTATAGGTTTAAAAACCGTTATTTCAAAGTCCCAAAATACAGTAACCACCCCCATAATTACATAAGCGAAACATTAAACAATAGAATTTAAAGTATTCAGGTATCTACGTTTAAATATCTTTACAACACTACAAAAAGCGGCAAACACTTTTAATTATTAACGATAACGAACAAAAGAAAAAAAAAACAAAAATAATCCATCTATTAAAGTTCTATAACACCCATTTTATTGAGATACGATCGAACTACTAAAGATAGGACATAACATACGCAATCAAAAGGAATGCGCCGCTCACACATAGAGACGAAAAAACATATGTAACTAATAAAAACAAAATAACATTAAGTAGACAGAGAGGAGAAAAAATCCTCAATGAGCAAGGCGATGTGGACATCACTACCTTACAACCAGACAATCAAAACCGAACTCTATCCAATAAAGACAAAGTTGGAAATCCCAAATTGGCTTTGAAAGCGGCAACTGCCTCGTATCTTCCACCTGTTAAAAACCTTTAAATCCTTTACATATTTTTATAACGCATTCTTTCGAGAGCATTCTTTGTGTTTATTTTAAAAATGATTTTAAAGCAGGATAGGATGATAAATAACGCATGATATTTGATTAAAATGACACAGCAGTTTGGCGGTGTTACAATGGACGCTTCTGAGCTTCCGAAAGTGACTACAATGAGCTTGATCATTTCTTTCTTACTGAATTTCTTATTCTTTATCGTAATAATATAGTATCTGTTTATTTGTAAGAGGATAATGCAGGTGGTAATGAATATACTCAATTAACTATTGGTAGTTTAAAAGAGTATGACTTTTCTATAATTTTGTTTATGTTATAAAATATATCTATTGATAACGATGAGTTTTGACTTCAAGCAAACGCAGTTGGAACAACACAAACTAATTCAGATGACGATGATGTTATTATTGAGCAAGTGAATGCTAAGATGAATGATGTTGAATTGATCGATATTGTTCTATTAGCTAAAATACCGCAAAAACAGCAACAAAAACAATAAGTACTCGTTACACATAATACATGCAAAACTATCAATCATTGGATTAGACTAATGTATTATCGATTCGCAAACCGCCAAAGGAGAATACGTGATCAAGAAACTCATAGTAATCATTCAAAAGTTAGATGATAGTGAATAAACTTTTGAAACATACTAATCAATGTTAAATCTTGCTCGATTATCCCAACCAAAGAGGTTATACAATTCTGAACGAGGATTGAAAGCTCAATACTTCTAAATGTATCGGAGCGTGTGGCGACGATCAGTCTGGTCCGTTTCTAAACTCGTTTGTGCTACAATACGTTATAACTGGTAACACCCGTGGGCTATTGATGTCCTTTTTTTTGTTGGCCAAGAAGTTCGGAGACTTGGAGACAATCGTCTAGTGAATGATTGTTAGTAATTGTGAGTTTGTTGTCAGGTGTAGGATGGTTCTCAAGTTTATACGAGTAACAGGAATATATAGTTGACTGTTTTGTAACATTAGATGAAATTCATTTAAAAGCTTTCGAATATTGTCATATAGTCAGCGTTACCTGTTTGGAAATTCAAAAAGATATGGATAGATACTGACAAGTTTATTTGACCAGCTTTTATCGACGGTGTTATCTAAGGTATTCAAAACGATTATGAGAATTATAGCTGTCATATTTAAACAAATATGCGGCTGAGTTCTTAATTTGAACTTAACTACAGCCGAAGACTTACCAATTCTTATGAAAATATATTCCAAAACCCGATGAGGGCACAATGAAAAAAATACTATAACGTACTTATACAATAAAAGTTTTCACCACACAATTATTCACTGTCACTAATGAATCTATTACATCACACATAGAATAAAAGTAATCATCCAAACACACTTACAAAAATAACAGAGTCACCATTTTAAAAAGACGAAAAACATTATTCAAATTAAAATACTGAACAGTAGGTACAACCGAAGTAATTACTGACGGTGAATACGAACAACCAATTTTTAGGTCGACAATTTATCTGACATCCTAAACGTCAAATTTAAATAACGTATCTTTCATCACATTGACTGCAACCCTTTTGTCTTCATCTCTTGTAACCCTTGCTACATCGTCTTACAGTTCAGAATCTTCTTTACTAGTAGTATTGGTATTTTTGTCAGCTACTTTACAAGTAAAGACTTTTTCTACTCGAGCCCATTAAACAGTAATGAGTGGACTATGAAGTGGTACTTTGCGTACCACGTGCCACTCACAATGTACCAAAGAAACCAACTACCGTTCGTTTTAATACAATAGTTAAAAATAATTGTACAATTAACGTCTTGGATTGTATACGAGTGGTTAATGCCTCTTGAGACAGTCCCGTGTATGTAATTGGAAGTCAAAACCTTGTTCCTTTTTTTTAAATATTAATTTTAGTTTCAAGTCTTTAAAAGTTAAGATGTAATTGTAAAGGTATTTCGATTGAAGCTTTTGTGTATTGCTTTTTATTATTTCTATCGTTAAATTGAACTTCTTTAGATTCATGAAAAAAAAAAGATTGCTACAAAACGATTTTTCGGTGTTTTTAATTGTTGTATAATCGCGTTTACATCATTTACCATATACTTAATTAAACTAATACTAGCGTTCTCATCATCTCTAATAGCTTGGAATGTTTTTCTCAAAATTCAATATTTCATTTATGCGACAAGAAACCATAAAATGTCCAAAGTAAGGCTCATACGGATCCCATCATTATTCCCCTACTCAAACCATAGAATCAAAGTTAAAGTCCAAATTACAATCCCATTGAAGCCCCTTTGTTATCTGACCACGATCGTAATAAGACAAGAGAAGCTAATTCTATAAAAGCAAAGGGTGTCATACAAAAGATAAACGATAACGAAATACCAAATAATACAGACAGTCACAAAAACGAAAACCAAACGAAACTGACCCTTTTGTTGACGACATAGGAGCTAATACAAATTTTGAAAATGTCAATAGCATTAAGCAGCAAAAATAATTCCGTATGTTTTGAGATATAGGATCAGTTAATTTTTCTAGTCTAATGCCTTTTCTGAATTGAATGTTATAGTTTCACACTAGGGGTGTCTGATTCTACGGATGTTCTCACGACGAATATTTTTTGCTGCCAAACCAATAAATAATACTGTTCCGAATACGTCATCCAAATAAGCCTATTAGTGGTGGTGACAAAGAATTAAAACTCAAGACTTAATTTAGTTTCCCACAAACAATTTTCAACGATTTAATCTGATCTTCAGAATTTAATACACCACTGAAAGCTTCTGTTTGAGTTAATGTGAATGGAACATTATACTTCAGACAACAATAATAATATTGTAATAGCTATAACGAATGGCACTAAATACATACACAAAATGGTGGCATACGTAGAAGCACACAAAACCAACAGCGTCATAATTGCTCATGTTTATATAACAGAAGTCATTCACAAACCTACAGAAGCCGAAAGGAGATTTTAAACAAACACACCTTAGAATTTCTTTACATGGCCGTCTGTACAAAGAATACTTCAAGTGGCCAGGCCGACCAGACACCACAATGGTGGGCAGCTCGTGAAAAAACTAAATATTATCACGCACAGCTTTACTCGAGGTTGTCGCAAACAATGCCGGGTGAACAACTATACTCCTCTGATAATACAGGGAACATTGGACACCTTTGTCGTTGAAACAAAGATGCAAAATTGGCCAATCATCTTTAAGGTCACGATTCTGAACATCTGCGCAAGACGAGAAAATTGTGCGCCCCAAGCCAACTTCGTTAGCGTACAGAGACAATTCCAGTTTCGCGAATTCCGATGGACACAATAAGACTCCAACAATTCCTTTTCGACAACAATAGAGTTATTGTCATAAAATAGCCAATAGGTACGAAAATGACGGGTTGCGAACGGCTTTGTGCGTACCGAACTTTCGGCCATTATGATGGATTCTTTGTTACTGGATATCCTCGGGGAGACGCGAGACAACGTCCATAATACCACCGTGAAACGTATTTATAAACGTTATGATATGAATGGATAATATGCGAGAAGCCATTGTGTTATTGTCACACGACAATGGTGGCAAATCGAGGCCTTGAGTTTGTACAATTATGAGATTAGACACTCGACGAGTGAGGCTGTTGATTTGATACCAGATGTTTTAAGAATTGACCCCTTTGTGCCAGCATCACAATGATGTACTAAACGAATGTTCGTACTAAACATGATTTTAAGATGACGGTTTTGATTATTATTCGCTATAAAAATATTAGGCGAGTATAACTTGTATATCAAGTCATCAGAAGTGGTGTTGTAGGACAGTCAATTTTTCTCACAGGAATTCTAACAGCTAGCAAACTCCAAGATCTTCTCTTTCTACATGGATTAAAACTCGATGTAAAATAATCGATCTAATGTTTGTCAGAGTAACTTAGGAATTATCTCAAACAGTGAGTAAATCTTTCAAAGAGAAAATATGAATCTAATCTAAACTAAAGAGACAGAATGTTTGATCACACCCAAATAAAATGGCTGTTCCGTTCTGATTAATCTCTTTGACTGTATATCACCTCGTTATTCCGTCAAAAATAGAAGGAATGGAATAGAAAGCTTAGTTCCCGCACTCACAGGTGTTAAAACATAACATATTTTTACCTTAGCTGGGTAATAAAACTCAACGCCCTCGAAAAACAAAGTGAAAAACATAGGTAAGTAAAATACCACGGGCACAGCGCGCCGCCATTGTCCACAGAATAGAATAAAAGATAAAAGAAAAAGGTAAAAAAAGATTGTGTCGTTTCTGTTTGAACAATGACGGTTGTCAGTGGCAGCCATTTTGGATTTGACGCGCGTGAGTCTGACAAACGGGATCGCGGGATCTAAAATGTAGATGCAGTAATTGTAAAAGATTATATTGTTTGTTGTTAAGATTTTTATTCTTTTAATTGGGTGTTGTTTTCATTACCTACCTATCGAGTTCTTGTATTTTGAAACAGATATTTTTATTGTAGCGTCAAAGTAAGTTAATGATGCGCCTTGCCTTGAAGAGCTTTTGAAAACTGTATGTTTGGCCTTGGTTGATTGAATAATAAAATAAGTTATAAGACGGCAGCAAAACTTAAAGATTCGCTTATCACTGAAGCTTTCGTTAAACTTTTATAATTTATTTCTAATTCTGTTCAGAGCCATGCAAAAACAAGAACGATTATTTTGTTTTTCGCAATTCTTGAGTTACTTGTTTTTTTTAGTGTATATACTAAAAAACAGGTTACTCAAAAACTAGTTAATCTTAAAAAGTCATTGACAGTTTTTTACAATGAAAAAAGGTATAACTGAACTTTACGATATAAGTATTGTTTATTTTTGCATTCTTCTTTTAAAACTCTTGTTTGGCTTGGCTTCAATTTTTTTTATTTTCAGTAACCATTTCTTCATTAGTACAAGATAAGTTTACGTCCTAGTCTAGATGACCGTGCATCCATGGACACTAAACTGATTTTAGCACATTTGAATCAGTGCATTCATTTATTTTTTACAAATATTTATAAAATTAGAACTAGTTAGTTTGTTTCTTTGTAGGAAACAGAAACAAAGTATCTTTAATAAATATCTGTTTCGCTTGAACAGACAACTCAATGAGCGTGCTTCACGAATTTATCGATTCACGTTTTATTTCCACTTCGTTTAAAAATTTCGCGAAAACTAATGTTGGTTGGACACGATTCTTGTGTTGTCTTCATTGTATTACGTTTAACTTTAGCTGTGTTAGCACGCGATAACCATAGTTCATGATGTATTTCATGACCTTTTCATCGGCTGTGAGAATACACACGATTTGCTTGTTCTTTCTTGATTTTGTTCAGGAGACATTCATTGCTTATTATCAATTCTGATTTAAACAGAAATTATTATCTGCCTAGCCTTTTCCCAACCATATTGGGGTCGGCTTCCAGTCAAACCTAAAAATTCAGCTGGATATCAGTATTTTACATGGTGCGACTGCCTGTCGGACCTCCACCACCCAGTAACTGGGTAATACGATACCCCATAGTAAGACTGGTTGTCAGACTGGTTCTCAGCTTCTGACTAACAGTAACGACTGTCAAAGATCTACAAATGACAACCGGGACAAACAGCTTTACGTGCTTTCCGAAGCACGGAGGAAACTCGCTATGACAGATGGTCACCCATCCACAGACCAACCTCGGCAAGCGCGGCTTAACCCGGAAGATCGGCCTGTGCGGCTGTATTTATTAGCCACGAGCTCCTCATTTAAACAGAAATACAGTAAATAAAGTGGAACTGAGACAGACTGTATAGAAGATGGGACAGGAAAGTGTTAGTGTAAGAGAAAACCGACTAGGTGGACAGACAGACTCGTAAATATGGCCGGAAGAAACCGGATAGCCATGACATAAAACCACCAGAAGTGGAAAGATTTGGAAGAGATCTACACAGCATTGGATTGAAGAGAGAAAACAGGGTAAATAACATTGATATTGATGAGAATTTCATAAGTGAGTTAATTATTTGGCAATGACTAGAGGAAGGTAAGATGATAATAAAGTATGAATTTGAAATCAATCGACAAAATTAATGAGTAAAGTAAAGTTGGAATAGATTACGGTTAAAATGATAAGCAAGTAAGCCTAGCCTATTTTTATTGCATCATATTATGCAATACAAAACCCCTTATTATTGCAAGTGTCAATCCGAAAATCGATTCCGTCACTGCAAAAACAGATAAATGCCTAATTCCAATTCTCACAGTAGCTTTTCTACCAAAAATAACATTCGATATTGTGTCGCCATATTGGATTCTAAGATTGCGTGCACAAGCCTTTGTATCTTTTTTCTTTCTTTTTATCTTTTTAGTTACAAAGAGATTTGATACGTTGTCGGATTTCAATGAATGGGTTTTTTTGTTTTTTTTTTCTTCATTTTTGACACCTGAATCCTAGCATCCTTTTTGGAGTAAACTGCTGATCAATTTTATTTCTTTTGTTGGTAGATTGGAGA
Source organism: Agrotis puta (assembly GCA_943136025.2). Lineage (NCBI taxonomy): Eukaryota > Metazoa > Arthropoda > Insecta > Lepidoptera > Noctuidae > Agrotis > Agrotis puta. Next base: position 1,864,428 of record OW964170.2, read on the forward strand.
TTTTTGTCCGGATGCAAGGCTTTGGTTTTCGAAGGAGTATCTTTACATTGAAACTGAAGATGGTTAGTTACCATTGCAACAGTGAAAGATAACAAATGAATGCAGTTATCTATTTTGGTGGCATGTTACAAATGCGCGTTTAATTTTTATTGCTTACAAATGTTGGAATTGTTGTTTTACTTATCAAAACTATTTATTGGTTATGCCTATCGTGAAACACGCGCTTATTAGTTTTTATTTTTTAAGCTATACTCTTATTATTTAAAACCTTCCACCGTTTGGTGCTATTATGGATGCTATTACTTATATTTAACTCTTTTCAACACCTCAATTGCTTAACAATAAAATTATTAAAAAATCCGAAACCTGGGAACGTACAAAGCAAACCATTCACACTTGAACATTTTACAATTTTAACTTCTTTAACAACAAATTCATTACTTGTATCAACCCGCCCATTTTTCTCATGAAACGTTATTGTTTTCTACTTAACTTCTAAGTTAGTGTTAACAATGTTTGTTCCTGCTTAGTCCTCAATCTTCTCTGCGTGAAGATACGCCTACCGTAGGAGAGGCGAGTTGCAAGTTCTAGGCAAGAATGGGGGACGCCCCGCTGTCTTTCGTTCAATGGGAACTGTTGTACATTATTAGAGTTTAATTTATCGTTTTAAGTGACGAATATATTAATAAAATTATGTATATTGTGATTGTGTGTTATAGGATAGGTTACTTAGATAAATGGTTTAGAGTTCTGTGGCCTTGATTTGGTTTTCTTTTTTTGAGATTGATAATTTAGACCAGAGGAAGGTAACGATGTGTATTCTGTTTATTAAACTGGTGTGCAAAGTAATTAGAAAATTCTCCAACTAAATAAATAAAAATAAATACTCGACAACTATCACACAACGCCATCTAGTCCCAAGCTAAGCAGAGCTTGTGTTATGGGTACTAGACAACTGATAAACATACTTATATATTTATAAATACAAACATATTATAGATAAATTACACCCAGACACAGAACAAATGATCGTGCTCATCACACAAACATTTGTCCTGGGTGGGAATCGAACCCACGACCTCCGGCATAGCAGTCAGGGTCACTAACCACTAGACCAACAGGCCTGTCTCTAACTAATTGCTATTAAACTCAATACGTACAAGTATTAATTATCTTCATTCTATATCTAAACTCGCGTCGTTTTTTAGAAATCGGCAATAAAACAGTTTAATTTTTTTTTTTAAAGAAACATAATACAGAGAAATATTTAATTTTGGTACCAGCTTCAAACGTTTCTAGATCTTTCCCCATCACAACATTTTCTCAGCCACCACGTCGTCACACCCACCACCACGGGATACCACAGGAGTAGTGTGAAGTCCCACCCAGAGTACCAAAGTGCAGGAATGCTACCAGGAGTGCATGGGACCGTAGAGGTAGGGCGGTGCGGTCATGCTGGGCGGCCCGCCCATCGCTGTGCCAATGGAGATTATATTCACACGATTAATTTTAAGTATGTGATTTTGAAGGATGTGGGAAATTAGTTTTTGTGTACTTTAATGTAATTGCTACTTTTATTTAAAGTAACTAGGTAAAAGGGGAATGTAATGTTATTTAAGTTTTTGACGTCTGGAATTATTTGCAAAAAGTGTAGCGAAGTTTATTTTCAATTGTATTGTGTTTTCTAGAAATCAAGGGTCAAAATAATTACTTGAAACATAATTTTGTGGACACTGTTACTTTGTTAGATTCTCACAATGGTATAATAACCTCATGACTAACGATTTCATTTGATAACGAAAAGAAAGAAAACGAAGAAAACTTTGATTTTGATAACTGAATTAGACATTTGATAACTGAAACAGCGACACGGGGCTGCGGTAGACCTCGAAAGAGATGGCGGAACTGGGTGTCTTCCTTGAGACGAGGTGGCGCAAAGCCGTGAACGTTGGAAGGAACGAATGGAGGCTTTTGACCAGCAATGGGACAGCACAGGCTAATTAAGAAAAAAACAACAGAAAACTAGTTAATTTCACAAAGAATTCACTATATTAAAACAACTATGCCGTTAATAAAAGACGACAAATAATCAAAACTATCCCCAATTTGACCAGCAACCGTTTATGTTTAACTACGCATAATCCTTAATACAATTATGTCATGTCAAACCATGGTTCGCCAAACAAGTCCACCTTAGCAAAGCCATAAACAAAATTAAGCCTTCATAAAAAAAATATTTAACAACAAAAAACTGTCATAAAACGACTATCTAAATCAAATAATCCCGCTAATGCAATCACTCTGACACTCACCCATTCAAATTCCCATACAAAACTCACTTCCATAAAAATTATACACCCTTTGTAGAATTACACTATGGAATTACCATGTAGCATAATTAGGTGTATTATAACATAGTTAGTACGGTGGGCAGTTATTTTAATTCAAAAATAGACAAAATGGGACACAATACTTTATGTTTACCTAGTGTATGAATGTATAATTAATAATATATCATTGGTGTGGTCATGAGAAAATGGAGTGAGATGAGATTACATTAGTTTAAGTGCGCGCAAGTGTTGGGTCGCGCCCTTTTTTGGGCCAAGTCGGATATGCACGTGTGTGGTACTAGATGAATAATTAATAGAAAGATAACACTGTGAAAATTTCATCACGCTTCAGAATATTGCAATTTTTTCAAGATGACAAACACAGAAACGTGACAGTTTTAGTAGTTATAAATGTAAGTAAATAATTAGTTAACAGTTTGAAATAGATAACTAGATTCTCATTATTATAAATACGAAAATTTGAGATATAATTGTTTGATGAATACCTACTCTTTCACGCACAAAACTACTGAATGTTTGGCACATAAATGTACCTGGAGCTGTATGCGAAAAAACCGCGGGCATAAGCTAGTGTAACATTAAATAAAATCAATTGATAACCACCAGAGGGCTAGCAAGGTTTTTTTTTATTATTCATTCAACAAATACAAGTTGTAATAAACTACATAACTTCTGCCAAACTGCAGGACAGTTTGTCGGCAGTGAAGCGGGTACTGACGAATTTGATGACGAATTAACGACTTATATAATGCTTAATAATGAAATGCTCCATCCATACACTTTTGAAATTAAGATAGGACTGATTATATGATAATACACTTGCTTCTCACAACAATTAACTATATTCAGAATTGTGCAAATTCCAATAAAACAAATAAAACCAAAAATATGCCTCACAATAAACATTAAATTAAGTCTCGCACCACACTACCCTATAAACAATTTCCACAATGCGCTTTAAAAACAAGAAAACGCACAAACGTAATCGTTTATTCCAATACGTCACACCTTCACGCCTTTGCCGTAAGAGTCCAAACAGCAGACAGGATCCTGAATTATGTGCTACAGAGCATGGCAAGCCATGGCCCAGCATGGCCACACAATGGATGATCAATAACAATTTGAAGACGAAGACGGAAAGTGATTTGTTGGTACACTAAAATGTTAGGCTGAGTGCATATTGTTGGGTTAATGTGAGCCCTATTAAGAAGTTAACGACCATGGGGGGAATTTGCCTGCCGGGTCGTAACCTCAACCATTGGGTAACCTAACCTACCTAACCATCGGTACCTTTTGCATAAGATTTTTAGAACAACAGTTTTTTTTAACTGTTGTCGTTGTATAAAATGCACAAAATCCATTCCAACTTCCAATCATTGTTTGGTTTCAGATTCTTATCATCGCACACAATAGCGTACTACGTTGAAATAGCTATTTCTGAATAGTTTTAATTCAATCACAGTGCAGACATATACTTAATCGTATTAATAATACAACCAGTAATACGTTATAGCTTTCTCACTTTTCTTATTACCTCTAAGAGTTAAAGATTCCTTTCACAACGAATACAAAAACACGAATTGAATTTACTTCTAAGCCACATTCACGATACCAAACGGAGATCGCTCACAATACTTAAGCCTATAGATATTTACTTTACAGTCAATATTATTTATGTCCTGTCATTAATTGCCGACTCATATATCAGATGCGACCAGTCAACGCACTTGACGTCACGACTTGCGACTTTGCGACCAGGCGCGCTTGTGTGCACACGGCTTTAGGAATTGAAATTTAATTCTGCGTTATGAGCTATGATACTGGAAATAAAGATGAGTGCATATTATTATTTTGGATGGAATTGATATGAAAAATGGTCTTTGGGGGATGATGCAAAGTGAAGATTTGTCAAGAAATTCAAGAGATTTTCAAAACAATGGCTCATTTAGGTGGAAGAATTTATGAAGAAGAAGCAGCAGAATACCTTACTTAAAGCTCATCCCAAAATGAACGCTACGATGTCACTATCTTAGACAAACGATTTCTGGATAGTCCTAAACAAAAATGTCACAAAAAGAATAAACTACCCCAAAAAGGATTATATTTATTTAACATGCTTAAAATCATACATCAACCACAAAAAAACACCCAATAGACTCCGAACTACAACATAAACTTCCAACTATTTTTTACATGGACTTACATAAGTATTTCTTTCCCATTTTATTTCCCATGTCAATATGGACACTACCGAAGAATATCTTGGGCTATGGCCGTAGCTCAGTAAATCAGGATTAGCGCGCGTCCAAGCAGTCTCATTTGTGTGTTATTTATAAAGTAAATCCGCGCTCCACGCTTCGAGGTCACTGCGTGCGGAAAAATGAATAACTTGGGATTTTTACGATGTCTTCTCATAGTGTGCTTTTTGTTTTTGGTGTTTTTGGAATATGGTTTATTGGGTTGGAATGGTTTTATTTAGCTGGATGAGTTACCGATGTTAAACTGGGTTTGTAAAAGAGTGTGATGACTTTAACTTTATAAGCTTACAGGATATTATATGATTTACATCTCGAAGGTAGCACCTCTCTTCAAAGTCAGTGTTTGCGGAAAAACAAATAAACGTACTGCAACGTTTCATGTTTTTATCATCATCAGCCTATAAATGTTCCAACTGCTAGGAACACAGGCCTCCTCTCTGTGAGACGGAGTGGACCATAATTCACCACGCGGGCCCAGTGCGGGTTGTTAGATGTCACATATTTTCGAATTTGTGGTTCTAGGACATGCCGGTTTCCTCACGATATTTTCCATCCCCGTTTTGAGTGCAGTGGTGCTAGAATAAATTACATAAACTAATGGGTCTGGCTGGGTTTGAATGCACGACCAACTCATAAGTTAGGGCCGATATTGCGCCACCAGTGCTCCCCATGTTTTTATAAAAAAACCTTATTTCTTATTGTTTGTAGTAGGTAATGTTAAATAATATCAATTAACATAAAGTAGCGTTTAAGCTTTTAAAACCACTTTTGAGAACAAGGCATAGGCCCTTTACAATACTACCCACACAATCCCATATGACATTAAAAAAAAACATTATTTACATAAAAACTTTTTTATATCTTTTTCATGCCAGTGTTATGACTGTTGTATTAAGAAAATAGACATTCATTAAACAGAGGAGCCCCTAAGCGAGAATTAGCGAGACAAAATAAAAAGCATATGGCGTCAATATCATAAAGCAGAAACACATCAATTGTTTATTGTGTGTGCAAATTGCTGTAAAACTATTGTCCAGTGAGAGTGTGTGGGTGGTTCACGGGATGAGCGATTAGCGATTTTATCTTTCATCGAGGTTCTGACGATTTGACATGGACGTCCACTTACATTACGCCTTACTATGAAACAAAAGAAACTCTCCATATTTAAAACAAAACAGATTTTTGAAGTACTACTTTGCACACATTTTTGTCATTCCATATTTATAAATCGTATTCATCATCACACGCTTAAAACTTAATTTCTCAATCCAAATCCCGTTCCTTTGTTTTTGACGGCTGCTTCTGATTGGATATTTTTAAGACAGAAATCAAGATCAAGACAGCAACCGTGATAGGAGGATAGGAGAAAATTCCAACTTGAACCACCATATCAACTGCACAAAGCCTGCTGCTGGAAATATGCCCCAACAAATGTGCTTCTTAAATCCAACGTATTCGCTAGTTCTTCAACTGGTCATCAGCCCATCTTGTAGGAGGACTTCCTACACATTTGGGTGCGGTGTAGACTTTCGAAGCTTCAATCGCTTTAGCTCGCAACTCACACCGACCGCACCGAGATGCCCTGAAGCGCTACACATGGTAACTTTAAGCGGATAATGCCTTTTTTCCAAAAACAATACATACAAGCATACATACAACGAAGGAGTTTTTTCTAGTAATTGTTGTGAAGCGATGTTATTGTAATTTATTACTTTTTACGTCTGTCAATTTTGTTTGTTGAGGGATAACATATCAATTACGCTTGCAACGAATTTTAAGTTGATTCGGTATTCGGCCTATTCGGCTGCTTTTATTATATTCGGCCGAATACCGAATACATTCATCTTTTCATTTCTCTTATTTAAGTAGTCATTGGTACATTAAACAGGTACATATTCATTTTCTGTATAAGAAAAGTTAAGGATTCCATATATTTGAATTATTTTCGTAATCAAAATTTAGAAGGGTAAGGTTTTCGTTTCTTTTATAATCATTTAAGTAGTCATTGGTACATAACACAGGCACATAATCATCTTCTGTATTAGAAAACTTAGTAATTTTCTATACATTTGAATTATTTTCATTTATTTATTTATTTATGTTATGGTGCAGAAAGACTATTTTTCTGAATTTTTAGGAAGTACCTAGATTACTTCTTTTTTTCTCGTAGACCGCCCAGCTTCAGAGAAAAGGCTTTTAAAGGATTACTTCCTGGCGCCGATAAATACGATATCTACGAAATAAACTTGTCTATACATACAGTGCGTTGGCAATAATTACACCGCGCAGAGCAACTGCAGGCGCGCGGCGGTAGGTACTGGTAATGTACTCGTACATACATTAGAAATAACGAGCGCGAAACAATCACGTCTATACATGTTTTGGCGAAATACGGTCGAATACTTTTACCTAATATTCGGCTATTCGGTCAGAAGGTTCGCCGAATATTCGGTATTCGGTATACTGCCAAATATACATACTATTCGTTGCAAGCCTATTATCAATGGCATAAGTGTGACAATTACAAAAAGACAGAGATATTTGTGCCAAATGAACGTTTTGGTTTTTTCTTTCTTTCTATTTTATGAGAATGATTATCTTTGTTTTTTGGAAAATGTTTTATTATTGCACCGAGTACCTTTTTTAAAAGTTTTTATTGAAATTACCGTTTTTTGTTAGAAGTTGTCATTTTTATAATGTATGGAAAAATAATTTCTTGTATTTTTACTGAATATTAGTATTCAGGTCATATTGTCATTTGTTACCATTTCAATATGCTCTTATCAACTTCACAAGGTAGCCAAATCCATTTCGGTAATTCAGATGTATAATGAATCTAGTAAATATTCTTTTACATTAAAAAAGAAATTTCATTCATACAAAAATTTCTTTCATGAATCGAACAATCGAATTCTCGAAAATATAGTGTTGTGTGCCGAAATTCAAAATAGTTCGTCCTTTGTGCGGCTAATGTCCGACAATGGGGTCTATCGAGCCACGTTGAGCCGTTTGAGCCCATATTTTGCGCATCTCTGCCCCCGTTTGCCGATGGGTGGATGGCCGATCCACATGAAAGGCTACATTGTCATCCGACAAGTAGTTTCGGAAAAATATACCACCCCGTATCTGGCACTAATTTGTGCAGGGCCGAATTTGGGGGGTGAAGTAAACGTTGGTGATACTTTTCGTGGGTAAAATAATGTGTTTACTTCTGAAACTTTTATTGTTACTACTAGCTATGTTATTTTGTGAAAGTCTTTAAGTCATTATGTTTGTTTTGAATATTTTTAGTGAATTTGATTATTGTGAAGAACGAAGAATTTAAATATAAAGGACAGTTTCTGTTTGAGCTACAAAAGTTTTTGTTATAAAGCATAATTGTTTATTGGAGTTGTTCTGTTTATTTATGACCGGTAATAAATGGCGTTTAATGTTGTGAGTAGGTTTTTAACACTTTAAAAAATATTGTTTTATAAACTAGATGAGTTTTGTATCAATTTATATTTGATATCGGTTTGTATTTTAGTTTTTGGACCAATCTGAAGACCTTGTTAAGGCTTCAGAATTTTAAATACCTAGTGCTTAAATGAGAATATGTGTTGGGTACTTCTAAAATGTTATTTTGAGGAGCCACACAGATTTGATCAGACACGGCAGTCTAGACGCATGAAGCTTACGGGAATGAAGAAGTGTGTCAGTGTCATAGTTGTAACAAAATCTTTAATTCCCTGAATCCGTCTCTGTGTACCAAGGTGCAACCCGTTGCAAAAACAGACAGAAATTGTCCAAAAATTCTGAACGTGATCAAGTCATTGTGTGCGCACACCCGCCACAATGGCACACAATGGACCATCCTTAGCCACTCTTTATTCGCAACAATGCCACTTTTACTAACAATAAAAACCCATGCAATACCACACAGTTTCCAGTCAATTCCAAAATTCAAACGGTTATGAACTTTGGAATATCGACCATAGAATTTATTTTTGAGATGGCGATCGATGACTTTTGCGACATTTTCTATAAGGTTGGTGTCCATCGCGTGTTTGCTATAGTTGTCATTGTTACCTACACCTATTGTGGCATTGTTCGTGTTCTATTCAATGGGATCAATGAGAAACATTTTAATATTACTAAATTATAAACGTCTTCCGTGATTTGTGTGGCCGAAGTCAGTGGAGTCGCCAGCGTTACCCAAAAGTTTTTTACGGAAAATTCCAGCTCTCATCATATTCCTGGTCTTATTTTATTTTACTTCGTCGGCGATACACGTGTTTTTCTTCCATTCTTCCCCGACAGACGTCTCAGTATAATTTACTCGTGTTTTATCATTCCTCACCTAATACATTCAGCTTTTCTTTGGCCTTAATCTTCCTCTCCATTTATCATGATTTATACCCATCACACTCTTAGCCACATGAGCGTCGTTCCTCCTCATCACATGTCCATTTACTTCCAGCTCTCATGTATCAGATAAAGGTAAATAGGAAAATCAAGTAACATAATAAAGCTCCAAATTTTATTTTATTTTCATAGCTTAACCGAGTTTCTAAAATATATATCTCAATAAGCAGCAAAATTTATACTATCCATGAAACTGCTGTTTTGGTAATCAGGGCTATAAAACTCCGAAAATTTATTAGAAAATGACTATAATTTTTAGCAGTCTATTCAGCAATACTATTCGCTAAAATATAAGTAGACTATTTTGATATAACGCTACTCCACTCTTTTCTGAATCCACCCACGCAAACAATATTTATTGCAATACGACACTGTCTCCACATGCATTCATACATCAACGGCTCAAACACTATCCCGGCACGACACATCCGTCCCATACAACGCCATACAACCCATACAATATCTTTGCATCACCTTTATTCTATCCCATCACTTTGTTACAATTGTAATTGTTACTCTTATTTTCTATATCTATCACCTTATCACCTTAAACTGGTCATACATAAGTGTCATTTTCCTGTGCTTCATTTTTGTCATAATCATTATCCGGTCAACTGATTGCACAATTGAGCCTTTTTGCACCGGAAGTTAAGTGGTTGAATTAAGGTTATTTTGTGTGGAAAATAAAGTGTTAAAAGGAAGAAATAAGGAGTTCTATGAAATAATTTGCATGGTTGACAGATGTTAAAATATTTACTATGTGCTGCAGGTGTCGAATGCATCTGTTGATTCTACAAACAATAGTTTTGAAGTATCTGGCTGTCTGTATTCTGTAAGTATGTCGTAATACCTAACATTCCTATGGTTGATTGCTGCCTGTGTCCTGTTGCTAAAACAATGGAATGATTTGTGGAATGGATGGGAATGGTAATCCACCACCCGAATCATCATCCAATCATTATTTATTCGTGCCTCAAACATTTTTAGTTCATGATTGTGTAAAATAAAAATTAATTCCTCAATTTTTAGACTTTTAATTTTCAATGTTTGTCACTAAATTATCCAAAGGTTATAAAGGTTATTATGATAGCAGAAGGTCCAAAATTAAGATCCGTGTTCTTTGATGGCTGCTTATGATTGGATATTTAAGATTCGCTATTAGAATCTTAAATAATCGTATCGTAAATTCGGTTTTTCTTAGGTCCCGAACACTGTCTGAAGACAATGATCGGGATCAAGAGACTATATTAATTTCCGGCATTAAGTCCGTCGTCGACTTACTCCGTGCTTACAAGTTTTAAATTACCGAGGAATTACGACGTCATCTGAAGACAAATACTTAAGTGTTTTCTCAACTTTGCATGTAACAATGGTATTGGAAATTGCAATACTGGCTAAGTAGTACTGTAAACATGTGAAAATGTGAGCTTTGAATTTAAGTTAATAAATACAGAATAAGTTCTGCATTTATTTTGATTCGAACAAATATTTTCAACTCAACTCGTTTGCAAAAACTTAACTCATTCTTATTTACCCGTGTTTCATTTTATTAGGTTTCAAGTCAAAGAAACAAGGAAAATTCTACGTGTTTATTATCAAAACAAGAATTTCATGTAGAAGTTTAGAATTACTCATGAAAAACCAAACTTATAAAATTGTACAAAAAGCTTGAGCAAAATTATTTTTTCCTTAAAATCCATTACGATTGAAGCATTTTGTAACTACAATGATAAAAGAAAATGATATTGCTAGGCTTGTAACAGCTACGAGTATCAACACGTAAAAATATACCGAGTCAACAGTGGCAGCTGGCTGGCCAATTTGAAAATATTCTTTTACCAGTTCTTAAGAGCCGTTACTTTATCTAAAGAAAGCCGAAAATAACAAGAAACTGCTACTTTAGTCTCTTCATCCAAACCCGAAGTTACTCGTATTTAAGCCTTCCTCTTCATTGTAAGCGGTTCATTTGAAGCACTACAGAACTACAGATCAAGCTTAAAGATGTCCCTTATCTGAAATTTCATTCACAAATATTTACAAATGCGGATTTAATTTGCGACAATGCTTGAGACCGTTCCGTGGTTCATTCATAAACTTACATTCAGTTTCATTCATGTTTGTCCAGGATCTGTAAATGTTGCGTTCCTGTAATCCTGGTATTGTCCGGTCGTTTGTGGATTCATTCATTTCAAGTTGTATTTGGATCAGTCTATCTGTGTTTGAGATCTAATCTCTGGGATCATCTGTTTCTATTTGGACTGCGGCTGCTAGTATTCTTGTTTCCGTTTTTGCAAAGATGTGCTATGTGTCAAACAGTATCTAGGTTTGAGATGTTAACATCATCGGGTTCCCACATAATGTGAGGAACACCACGATGTTTTTATTTAGTTTAAACATTGCAGAAAAATAATCATCACAAAATGGCAGAATTTTATTATAAAGTCCCGTTGACTTTCGAAATGCATCCACTTAACCAACTAAAGTACACCTTTCACGTGCCATTATAACTATACAATCATCTTTAAATACATGATCAATAAAATTGTATTTCTACAACTTATACATTAATTCTAAATCTCTTTTCAACCGACACCTTTCGTAGAATATCATTCTGTGGGTACACTTACTATTCAGTTACAATCTTACTCATAAAATCATCGGCTGCAATTCGTTTGTCTGCAGCCTCAGACATAGCGGCACCAGGCTTATCCCTATTGTTATTTGAAGTTTCATTAACATCTTCGGGGATATATTTTTTATTCAATACCTTTATATATTAGTGTACGTTGAAGTGTAAACTTCGTATTGTGTGCAAAGTCGGATTAAGGAAGTCGGTTCGGATAGCTTTTTTTTTAATTTTCACTTTGAGCTACCGATACGTTTGAAAGAATGTATTTATGCGAGAAGCATTGAATGGAAGAACTGAGGCGATACGAAGCATGCCATTTGATTTGCTTATCACAGAGATGAAAAATTACAGAACATTTAATTAGGAAATATAAAGAGTACGGATAATCCTGTATAATACAGAGACGCCCAGAAAAAACTTCGCCAAAATGTATCAAAACTTATATTGACAAATGTAACTATTTACTTTTACAAATAAAATTAATTTCCTACAATCTAACAAAAAAATCAACACCCATTGACAACCAGCTTATACGCATCCTATACTCACTACCATTTTGTGTGACATCATTCAGAACTAGCCACGCGTGATCATCTAGTCGAGTGACAAAATTAATTGGTTAAAGCCACAATAAAGTACGTTATACACGATACAGGGACAATGTCGCTATTGAAACCCGGATTAGTCGGATCCCGCAGCGACCAATTTTTCGCTTGTGAGAACACAGCTTTTGAACAGTAGCAATGATACTCTTATTAGAATGTGTAACTGAATTGTTTATTAATATTCCATTAACATTTCAATTTTCTAATTAGATTATTATTCGTTTAGATTTTAGCGTTTTTATTGAAATCACATAGTGTTTTGTGATTTAATAGTACATACACGTAACTTATAATCTCAAAGAAAAAACCGGGTTATCCTAGTAATGGTCAAATTGATGCTGTTATATCGAAATTAGCGATCAGTACCTTAATAAATGTTATTCAAATATATGTACGCATCTTAGATATTAACGCACTTGATATTAACTGCCTGTGTTTGATTTAGGAAGAGCTTTTGATATTGTTTAGCTTTCATTTTAATATACGTAAAATAGTGATATTATAATTTATATTAAATTATAGTTTGCCTATATAGCCAGTTGCCTAGTACATGCAAAACGTGTTTTGATAAAACTTCACATTTTTAAAAACTGTTATTGCTTCTTATTGCTTCTTTTAGAATACTCCAAGGAAGTATGGTTGGTCCAAATATATTATTAAAAACACGCAGTAATGAGATTGACAATGGAACCAAAACATATTATTTTTACAGCAATTTTTGTTTTGTATCTGTCACTTGAATATATAATAAGTTAGAAATGTAATAGAAACAGAATGTGAAACACAAACCAATTTAATCGAAATATGTAATTACAAGATCCAAAAATGTACAGAAACTACATCCCTTCTGGTGCAATGTAAACTCAGAGGACAGCGGATGACATCAATTCATTCATCATTCCACATGATACTTTGTCATCACCTCGTTCCATCTCGAAATATCCTTGATTACCCCAAGACGCCCCCCAAGAATTCTTAACAATCCACGTTGGGACTCCATTGCCTGAAACATTGGGTGCAATTTTAAACCCATTTTTTTATCTTGGAATACATTTTTTTTTATAAAATTAGCATATGCAATGACTGCTTCGTTAATCAAGTGGTTGCAAGCTTGGTAGTTTGATTCCTAGGTCGAGCATCAATGTTATTGAGTTCTACTAACAGGTTTTTCTCAGCCGCAACCACTAGAATCGTACTCGCATGATGCCAATAGGTTCACCTACATTGGACTTCATCATAATTGGCGAAATTTAGGTACATATATTTTTGCCTTACTCTTCCATATTTATGTTATGTTATATACATACAATATTGTTTAAAGGAATCAATTAACTTCTAATAATGTTTGGCTAACACTTTAGTAACTGTTTATTACTCACTATCTGTTCCATATCCGACAAGTAGGACTGCGTGATTGACAGGACCGACGTTACACTGGTCATCAGGTATTGTACCACCAAAATGTTGTTTCAAACCCGAAGCCTTGATTGCTAGAAGAAAACATTCATTATGTATGTAGTAAAGTACCCTTTTTAATATAATCTTCTAAATATTTTTAAACGCCTTAACATCCGTTTCGCGAGTCGAAAAAAATGTTGAGTAAAAAAATTCGACTGTAAGGAGGATTCGAACGGTGTCCTGAATTCGTACTCCAGACGAATAACAAGCAAAGCTATAACAGCCCTGCCGACGAGATCGAATTTTTCACTCTCTTGTCAAATGTGTTGCGGTGACGTCGACTCCTGTACGCAATCGAACTTATTTCCTCAAAAAACTTCCTAAAATAATCTTATTCTAAAGCTACATAAAAGTCCGACTAACCAATAGATATGGGCCCGTTTGAGTATAGCAACTCTTTCACTCTTTCTTGAGAACTTGGAACGTAGCGCTTACATCCAGACAATCTGACCTGCACTTTACTTTGATCGAACTGGCATGATCCAACAGCGTTATTGTATGGATAGTCAGACTCGCCCTCAACTCCACCAGCATCAATAAGATACCTGCAAAATATGACAAGGGAGGTCTCTCTAAAAAAAGCACTGACAGCGGTGAATGAAAACATTTTAAGGTAACCAGGAGTTAAACATAACGTGGACATAACATATCAAAAATCAATTTTTACAGGAGAAATAAAAGAAGCTAATTTGTTTATAGTACAGTGTACAGGGATCCAAAACAGCGAAACAGTAAACAAAAACGTCACCAATTATTACACCATCCGTAGTCCATAGTGTCGCTTATCTATTTCCTTCTCATCAAAATCAAAATAATTTTTCTTTCCATAGAAAATCTTTGAAATTCGCATGCGTTAATGCGTATTAATTTATACAACATTTGGTGTGGTTGACGTCATCTGTACAACATTGATTTGAATGAAATGTCAACTTGTTGATGTAGCTACTTGAAATAACTCTGCAATAGATGGCGCGAAACGTCACCGTAAGACGTTAGAAATGGATTGAAGAATTCGACGCTGTAGGCAGGAACCTCGATGGTACGGTTGGAAAGAGCGTGGGATGTACTAAATCCCGAGGTCGCAGATTCAAATCCTGCTCGCGGTTCGAATTCTTCTTTCCATAGAAAATTGGAATTCGCGAAGCATGCGTATAAAATGTATAAAACCAAAGATGCAGTTTTAGTTTTCGTCAAAATCGGCCGCGAGACTTCTATTAGTATTTTTCGATTTTCCGTAGTTCCATAATTTCGGATAAACACCACGCCCAGTTGAAAAATTTACCCTGTATTAATTTAAGTCTAGCAGGGACTTAATTCACGCGCGCCTCATAGAGTGTCAGCAGAGTGACGGGCCCCCCTTCTAGAGGGCCAGAGCCTGCCGGGGTCGTAGGACTGTACGAATTACCGTGACCCCGGATTGTAAAGGGCTATTGAAGGACACCGTGGATTGTAGTCACTACGAGTCTGACAGTCCATCCCGCTCTGCCCTGGGTGGGAGGACTCATTTGATGATTTTACCACATAAAATAAAAAATAAACCAGGGACTTAATTTATCATCAATACAATTCTAAAGCTTGTTAAGGCCTGTGAGGTCCCCACAGGCGGTTTAGTTCCCCACTTACGAGAAAACGTTGACCATGGTTCCACCATGACAACCTTTAGTTAAACTATCACAGTCAACAACTTGTTGTTCAGATAAATCCAAAAGCTGTCCGTTTTTGATGGCATATTGACTCTCAATATTGCCTGAAATAAAAATAAAACTGTATAAACTATAATATTCGATATTCTGAAATCCGAACGCGGAATACCCAGTTTATTCGGAGGCATAAGTTAGAAAGGGTTTCACTAACCAATGGAACTAAATGCATAGCAAGATCCACAATGAATTTGATTTTTAACGGGAGTGACAGCATTTTGTTCACGCCAATCAAATGCATCGGGAGCATCAACTTTTTCAAGCTCTTCGTCTGATACATCAGAACATGAGGAACCGAAATCGTTGGGACTTCTAACGTAACCCGTATATTTCAGGAACTCCTCGTGTGTGAGATCCGTAAAATATGTCGGTCCTGAAAGCAAAGACAATGTTATTAACAGAAAAATGTATAGATTCTGGTGTGGCTCTTTTAGAAAGTGGATTACCATATGTAGTAGTATTTTGCCCCTCGTTGGCTTGATTGATTTTTTCTAAATTGATTTTAAAAATTTCGAATCGAGCCTGCTTCTCATTTTCGTCTTTGTATATTTTGCCGTGTACTTGTATGAAGTTTTCAAAGTGAAATTCGGCATCTTTGAGGTCGTATATCGGTGCCGCCCGTATGGCCCAGGCAGAGGAAGCGCAAAGCACTAGGAAACACAATACTAAAGACATCTTTTCTTTGAATGATGCATACTCTACCATCATCTTCTGTTTTATACGTATTAGTGGTCAAACAATTTAGTAAAGAATTTAAATTATTCACATTCCTACTAAGTTATGTATTTAGAAAAGTACGAAATATTTGTAATATGAAGAGTGTTAATTTTTTTTATCATCTTCGTAAAGTGTGTTATTAATTATATAGATAAGTTAAGTATGCAAACGTGTAAGTTAGTATAATATTCAACGCAGCTTTGCTTGTGTGATGTTGTATTGACGATTGTATTACTTTTTGCACTCATAATACGCCGAGTGTATAATGTAGTTCGAACATCTAGATTTTGCCGTCAAAAGATATTCATATTTGGATTCTTTTATTTAGAAAATACCTTCTGAAGAAATCTTTATAATCAAAACAGACGAAAAATCATACATTGAAGATTTCATAATTAATGTTAAAGATAAGAGAATACCTGAAGTTAGTGCGCAACTTAAATTTCGGTGTTATCGAAATTCTGCACATATTTTCTAAATAATATTAATATAATATAAAATTGTCGAATAATCAGATAAGTATAAAAGAAGCTACAGTTTTCGTTTGCTTCACTAGATATTTAGGGTGTTCTAAGCGATAATGTCTCCATTCCTATTTTTGTTGTTCTCCTGCCTGGCATCACTTGCAGCAGCCAAAACCAAACCTGTGGCGTACCTCACCGAACATGCTGAATTCCATTTCGAAAATTTTATCCAAAAATTCAATAAGCAATATGCAGATGAACAAGAAAAACAAGAAAGGTTTGAAGTATTTAAAAAGAACTTAGAAAGGATTAATATTCTAAATGAACGTAGTGAACACGCTACATTTGGTACGTAGATATAGCTTGTTATAATCAGGTTTTTCGTTTCAAGGTTGCAATATTTCGGCACTGTTCTACGTGCCGTGATCATGGATAAAGCGCCGGTTTCTAGATATAACATTGTGTTCGAAATTTTGGTTCTATGACACACTGATTTCTTCATGAGATCTTCCTTAATCTGTAGAGGTATTGACTATGAAAACGCCCGGTTGATTTGAACCTACAAACTAAGCTGGAGCATAATAACTATAACGTGTTCTATTTCAGGTATAACGCAATTTAGCGATCTGACTCCTAATGAATTCGTCGTGCAATTTACCGGTTTGTCAGCACCCACAAATGTTACTGCGTATGGATGTCGTGATATATCAGATAACGACGTTCCAAGTAAGGGTGCGCCAGAGTCGTACGACTGGCGAGATCTAGGTGTTGTCACTCCAGTCAAGAATCAAAAGTCTTGTGGTGGGTGCTACGCTTTTAGTGCGACAGGTGACTATGTTTTATTTTTTTTTTTAAATAAATTTTGCCTTCTCCAGCAATTTCTCCTGAGTCGTGGGAGCATTTACAAACATATAAACTCACTTATAGAAACGTCATCTTAATATTGACGCTGTCGGACTGCCTTATTCCACTACTAAAGCTAAAACTTCTATTTTGAATAAAGAGATGGTAATTTTGTATAAATACCTCAATATGTAGATTCACATATTATAATAAGATCTTAATGTCTTGAAAATTAATCGATAATGATTTATTTCCAATGGAGCACCGTTCAACTCCTACTTCTGGGTTGCTTAATAATGATAATCACGAAGGGGATGGCGAGATCTGAAAGACTTCGCTATCCCCTTCGTGGATGTCCCCATTATCCTCCAATTGGTTTTTTTTTTCATTTCACAGGAAACATCGAAAGCCATTACGCAATGAAACATGGCCAGGTTTTGGAATTATCTGAACAGCAGATCGTTGACTGCGATTGGGGTTCACATGGATGTCATGGTGGATCGATGACTTCTGCTTTTAGGTAATACTTTTGCATCTTGCTTAGGGATAGGTAATTAATTAGGCCATTTTGCTTATTACGCTTTCCCCGCCAAAACCGCATGAGCAACGGCATGGAGGAGAAAACAGAAGAATATCAATGATCGATGGACTATCACAAAAACAATCTATACAGCCGATGAGAGATAAAAATAGACCACAAAAATAAAACACTAAACTTGCTTCAGATCAATTATTCAGCAGGGTGGTATCGAATTAGAACCTGATTATCCATACGTGGGAGTACAACAAGGCTGTCGATTTATCCCGGGCAAGGCTGCGGTAAGGGTCACAGACTGCTTGTCAATTAACCTACGCTCCCAAGAGAAATTAAAGCAGCTATTGAGCATGAATGGACCTATTTCTATTGGTAAGTTCAATATCCTGGGATATATTTTGTATGTACATGTGATTGGGTTCATGGTATTTTGAAGTGGGTGGGATCCATCTCCTAGCGTTCTCAGCCTTGCTACGGCACCACAGGCTATCTGTTACCTGTACTGACATCCGAGCGATCCCACTGGCTGTGGTAGGCCTCATCAGGGTCGATTGGCTCACCACCATCCTGTCGGAGTCCAAAAAGTTTTTAGTGTGGTCCCCCGTGCGCAAGATTTTCAGTTCCTTATGGGTGAATGATATGTATGTAATTTATTTTTCTGTTTCTCTTACAGGCGTCCAGGCTACAAATTTTCATCTTTATCATGGTGGAATAATGTCAGATAGCCTGTGTAATTCTGGCCGAGTAAATCATGCGGTTCTTCTTGTTGGCTACGGTGCAGGTAAGTCGTGGTGATCATCCAAAGATAAAAAAAAAATGTTATTAGATCGAATACCAACGGGACTGTTTTAATAATAGCTTGCTACTGTCCCACCGCTGAGGAAAAGCTTTTGCTTGACACGCTTGCTCCACATAGGTGATTGAATACTCCGCAAAACGATATCCTATTTGTTAATTCAGAATATAACCTTTCTGATTTAAATTTCATGAAGATCTTTTCGGCCTTCGTTGAGTATTTAACATCCATCCATCACATTATTCGCATTTATGAAATGTATAATCTGCGAGTACACTCACATTATTTTAATAATCGTTTTAGAAAATGGCGTACCATACTGGATCGTTAAGAATTCTTGGGGTGAAGTTTTTGGTGAACGGGGGTACATCAGAATACATCGAGGAGAAAGTGCATTATCGTGTGGAATGATGAATAATGGATATATGTCAACATCCATAGTTATGTAATTATCCCTTTATTAATTACGATGACAATATTAGCATGGTGAGGAAATATGTTTCCAGATTATGGGTACATAAATAAATAATATATATCAAGCAAAGCATTTTTTTTGTTTTATTTTTCTATGCAAATAATCGTCTCTAAGGTTTCGTGTATCTCTGTACCAAAATTCATCCAGCCGTGTTGACGTGAATTGAATTGATAAATAATTATTATTAGTGTCCAACCGAAGGTTCAGTCGGACACTAATCATAATTGTTTACTAATTATAAACAGGAATGGATCTAAAACTGAACCCTGTGGAACGCCTTAGGTAACCATACATCCTTTAAAAATCTTGCCACAGAACTGTTTAGTAGAACAAGAGGGAAGTAACCTTAATATCAACCCTCTGAATTCTGCTGTTCAGCTAAAAGCTATGAGTTCTTTCCTTCTATTTTACTTTCCTGACGCAATCAAATGCCTTGGAAAAGCCGGAGAAGAGTCAAATATTGCAATAGTGTCGAAATAAGGGAACATAATGAATACCCCGTTTTAAATCAATCATAGTGTTGGAGATCACGTCTGTTGTGTACTCGTCTCGCCAAGACGAACTCGGAAATAGGACCATTCGGAATGCCTGTTATCATCACAAGTGAGGCAAATCCGGCTCGAAGGACCATTTCTTTGTTTGGAATAAAACAATGAGAGAAAGTAAAATATGGATATAATTTATTTAAAAAAAAAAACTAAGGCGTGTAACGCTCATCAAACGCATATGAAAAGTGGGTGTTGCCACACTTAAAAATATTTTTAAGGCACATTTGCAAACTTAGAAAGAGTAAAAAAAAACCTTTTCTTTTTAAATTCCGAAAGATTGTAAATCAATGCAATTAATTGCAATAATTTATAATATTTCAGAATAAACACATAAATGTTCACATTGCATCATTGCACTGAACAACGTCAGTTTAAAAAAAGAAGCTAATATCCAATGGTTTTACAACATTACACTACATTTATGATATTTTATCATACTGCTGATTTTTCTTTTTAAATGTTTTACAAATGACTGTTCAACTAAGGAAAAAGTCGCAAATAAATAAAAGGTTTATATTATGATCATTTATGCAGACTAGAGTCACGTACATTATATGCACTAAGGCTGAGGCTACATTAGACAGCGATTTGCGATGCGACTGGAAGAGCGAAACAGATTACACGTGGTATCGCTGATGTACGTTGTAGCCATATACGTGAGCATTCATTTATTTGTTTTACTCGCTCATGTGTCGCAAATTGCGTCGCGGCCTAGTGCTGCTTTAGCCTAACACATAAAAAATGGCCTCCTAACGTGCATGTCCACGATAAACGGTATCTGAGCCTCGCTGAAAGAATGCGAATGATTAAAGTTATTAAAATTCTATACAAACTATTTTCTATTTCATTTTTTCCAAACGGTAACACATATTGTGGAAACTATAAAAAAAGTTTAAACCTTAAGACTGACTAATGGAGCCAACACGTGTATACTTAAGACTCATACGGCCGCTCCACTCACAAATTGGTGTTTCTCTGCGGGATGATGAACCACAGAATATGCAAGCTGAAGTGGCAATGGATCAGCCTCTGTCCAGCTGTGGTAAGCTATAGGCTGACGCTGATCATGATGATGATGAAAAGTTACCGAATTCCTCTGTATATCTAGATTCTTAAGAAAGTACTAAGCGACAATGTTACCATTATTGTAGCTGTCATGTTCTGGTTTAACGTCTCTTACAATAGCAACTAAGTCCTGGGTCAGAGGTCCTGCAGCTTGAAGCCTCGAACTACATTTTGAACGCTTTTTCATTTATTTATGTATCTATACATATAATAAATCTGTAGAAGGGTCAATTCTGTACATTGAAAATATTGAAAAAATAAATAGCGGGGGGTGTTGCTGGATCGATACCAAACCCAAATATGTGATTAAAAAATGTTTTGTCTGTCTGTCTGTCTGTATATGCAGGCATCACGTGAAAACTAACGGTTAGATTTCGATAAAACTTGGTATAATTATACCTTATTATCCTGGGCATAAAATGGGATACTTCTTATCCTGGAAAAATACGTAGAATAAAAAATCTTATTTTTCAGTTACTAGAGAACGCGAGCTCAACAGCAGTAGCTCAATAGAGGGATCTCCTTAATTATTATAGGCTTAGCCGTATTTGGGTCCAATAGATATTTATAAGATGTCATTGTCAGAGTTACTCAAAATGGAGAAATAAAACATCCACGCGAAGACCGACTTCCGCGCGGACGGAGTCGCGGGCGGAAGCTATTCATCATATAACAGAAAGAAAGAAAATCAATGGATGTGAGTTCGTGATATTTTCCGTAATATTTGACATCACGTTACGTAACATGTAGATTACTATTTTATTCAGGTTTAGTTTCTGAGTAAATGCAGACAAAAAGTTGCTTCATCTGCACGCTTTTTTCATCATTTTTTTGCGTGAGGTTTTAATTGTCAAAATCAATTAATGAAAATAAAGAAACTTCGAGACGCATTCAATTAAGCTGGGCGGAATGGTAAGCTGGAAGATGTGTGATGTGAAAAATCAGAAAATTCCACAATGCCTGAAGACCAAATTCCATGGACAATATTTTTTGCCTACCACGTCATTTGGGGCCGAAACATGGAGGCTTACTAAAGAGACTATGTAAAAGATAAAGGATGCACAAAGGGCTATGATGGAGAAGGCCAAAGACGATTAAATTCCGTAACGTCAGTAACAAGTACAATTTTCTTACATTGTCTCACCAGGGCCATCACTTGTTTCTATCACGTAGCTTATTTTTATTTATGTTATGTCCGTGTTTATTTTTTTAACACCACACCTACTTACAACCAACGAATGTTGATGGATGGAGAGGAAGAGGAAGGCCAAAGAAAAGATGGATGGATATGGAAGAAAAAGGAGTAAATGATACTGTGACGTCTGATAGAAGAGAAGAGAAGAAACGTTTCGCGCTGACCGCAAGTTAAATGGGATAAAGGCAAGAAGATGATGACCTACTTACAACCAATATTTTTTATTTCATTTTTTATCAGAGCTCTCAATTATTTTTCTTGTAACACTTTTTCTATTTATTTTTAAACATTTATATTATTTATAGGTATAATATGTGTATTATGTTTGTTGTTCCGTCAGTGTGACTCAACCCCAAAGGTTTATTGGAAGACTAGCGTCAGACAGCCTCACCCTGTCTGGCATGAATGCTGAAAATGAACCTTTTTGGCGAAGCCATACAGCACAGCACTATGTATTTTCGCTCCTTTTTTTTACTATTCCTTTGTTTACTCTTTATTATTTCTCTGTATTTTTTAAACAGTATGTGTGCTACATGAACTGACGTCAAATAAAACTATTTCTTTCTTTCTGTGTATGAAATTCAGAAATCCGACGTAGGACTAAAGTCCTTAATGGGCGACTCGAAGTAGTCATGCTGGCGCAGGAGGAGGCGGGCCGCGTGAGGGATAAGACAGCGTCCTCCCTCCACCCCAGTCGCAGTGGTAGACGACCACGGCGACGGACAACGACAGACGATCTCCGGCCACCGTAGGCGCGGGCATGCGGGCGGCGAGCATGGACCATGCCCGGGTCGTCGGCGCGTTGTGTTCCACGCGCGCCTCAAGGAGAGTCAGTATAGTGACGGGGCCCCCTGTAGAGGGCCAAAGCCTGCCGGGGTCGCGGAACTCACGAATTACCGTGACCCCGGTACGTAAGGGCTATTGAAGGACACCGTGGATTTTAGTCAGTACAAGTCTGACAGTCCCTCCCGCCCTGCCCTGGGTGGGAGGACTCATGTGATGATTTAACCACGTAAAAAAAAAGGACTAAAGTCCAATATATCGGAGTGCTGCTTAAAGAGTGGAGTTGGGTACGACACTTGGCAGGTTTGGCATTTTTTGGCAGGTAGAGTAGAGCGCTCACTGAATGGTTACCGAGATACGTACATACGTCGAAGAAGTGTGGGCAGACCAACGGCCCTGGATCAGTAGACGATATTCAGAAGATCGCAGGCAAATCTTCGTTTAGACACGCACAGTTCAGGAAACCATGGCACAAAAGGGAGGTGGCGTATTCTCCGCAGTGGGTGGAATAGGACTCCTAGTGATGGTGACGATGAAATGAGCAGGCAAAGCTGCTGGGAAAAGAAAAAAAACAATAAACATTTCAAACTAACAAAATAAATCCACTAGTTACTTTTCTCCAAGAATTTAAAAATGTATGTCGGTCGTTAAAATATTTATTCAACATGAACTATAAAACACAAATACTTTTCAATCGCATGACAAAGTTCAAAATTCTTAAGGGGTTAAAAATTGTATATAATATGGCGTTTGTGTTGAAAACTACACACTCTAGGAAGTGATTTTATAGTAAGCGTTTGTTCTCGATAGTAACGATGACGTCATCAATGTTGGCACTGTTATGTGTGGGTTGGTTTGCGCTCGCGGCTGCGTGGTCAGTCCACGCGCCTGCGCCGTACGCCCTCGAAGACGCGGAAATACACTTCGAGCAGTTCATCAAAGACTTTGGAAGAAACTACGCTGACGAGACTGAGAAACATGCTAGGTTTCTAATATTCAAAGGAAATTTGGAAAGAATAAACAACATGAACAAGAAAAGCAAGCACGCTGTTTACGGTAACGTTATTTTCAAATTCATATTATTTCACCTTATTCGATGCTTTTTAAGAATTTATCATCTGCCTCGTATGTTCCCAAATGTGTTGGGGTGGGCTTCCAGTCGAACCGGATGCATTTTAATATCAGTATTTTACATGAAGCTACTGTCTAGTGTCTACATCACATGCTTTCCGAAACACCTAGGAAACTCGTTATGATGGAGTCACCAATCCACAGACCAACCTCGCCACGCGCGGCTGGCCGCTTAATCATGAAGACCTGTACGGCTATAATTACTTAACCACGAGCTTTAGAAACTATTTAACAAGTTTTTTATTCCTTTAGGTGTAACAAATTTTTCGGATCTATCTCAGGAAGAATTCAATACCAAAATCGGCTGTTTGGGTGAGATAGGTGGGGACATCAAGTGCACATTCGCTCAAGATAGTGACATCAAATACAAGGATGCGCCGGAGTCATGGGACTGGCGCGAACACGGCGCTGTAACTCACGTTAAGGACCAAAAACGTTGTGGTAGTTGTTATGCATTTAGCGCAATTGGTAAGTGCATGTTTCACACAAGGTTATTGCATTTAATTTCGTCTTTAATGACCAGTCTCAGCGGAGTCAATGAGGCACGGGTCTGTTTCCACACTCTTATGGCACTATGTACTGCAACTGAACTGAAACTGTTGTTAAACACAAATAAGCCTATAAGTAATAATTACTTCTCGCAGGTAACATCGAGGGCCAGTACGCCATCAAACACAATGACTCTATAACATTATCTGAACAGCAGATTGTAGACTGCGACAAGGATAGCTATGGTTGCATGGGTGGATATATGAGCACTGTAATGCGGTAACTATGAATATTTTTGTATAACACGAATGGCGTGTATGTCGATGTAAACTTCTTCAGGCCTTTTTTCTGTTGACACTGTATTTAAAAGCGGATACAGACATTGCAAGACCTAAGGACCTACCACAACGTCTTAAAGAAGAGTAGTTATGCTGTGGGAAAGAGGCAGAGATATACAAATCATCTAGCGCCATCTCGTTCCCTGAGCGGAACCTCTCACGCTTTAAGACATGGTAGGCCATCTGCGCAGCGTACGGCGATCGGCGCAATATTGTAATTTAGATCGAAGCTTGCATTGATAGGCGTGGGCAGCGCATGCCTTGTAATGACTGTAACCGCCTTAATGTAAATATTGGCAGGTCGCTGATCAAGCAAGGAGGTAGTGAATCTGACGCTGACTATGCATACACAGGGCACAAAGACACTTGCCACTTTGATGCCAAGAAAGTGAAGGTCCAGTTAACAGACTGCCGTTCCTATAATCTTACGTCACAGGAGAAACTGAAACAACTGCTGTACAATAACGGACCGCTCTCGATTGGTAAATGGCTATAAAATCATTTTTTAAGTGAAAACTTCTTTAGCGGCGTTGTGCACTTTTTTTTGGAATTGGTAAAAAATATTAAACTTGAACTGATCGAAAATTCGTAAGACCGCGCAGGGCGCTTGCGCGAATGTTCGTGTGTGTTTATTACTATTCAAGTTTTCCAGAGTACAACCCGTCGTTTTTTTTTTAATAGTATCAGTCTAGAATAATCCCAGAGCTTGCGACACAAGCTCCCTTTGCAACTACAATTGTTGTTATTTTGTTTAAATCAATGTGTTAGCCAGGCCTATGGGTCAATGACACTCCATAATCATGGCGCTAAGTTCCCTCTTTTGACTGGTGAGACACCACAGCGTCATTTTCTACTTAAAGCCTCACCGGACACAATTGTGTGGGGAGGTTCCTGTTTCAGATCCGGTGATAAGATAGGCCCGAGTGACACCATTCTGTGGAACGCCTAAAAGATTATGATGGAGGTCTGCCTGATGGAGTCCTCATGGTGTTCGACGGTGTTCTAGCGTCCAGCGCTGGTCCTGGCTATGACATGGCGAATCTGAATATATATGGCCGCTGGACTTGAATGTTTTACAAAAATACCTTGAGAAACTAATTTTGGTCAAGTAGTTATATCTGTTCTATTTGTAGCTCTAAAGGCAAATGCTGTACAGCAATATAAAGGAGGAATAATAGACGATCACGATTGTGATGAGGGTCCAATAAATCATGGAGTACTTCTGGTGGGATATGGGTCAGGTACGGATATTTAATTAAACATGTGTAAGGAAGCCGTAGACTGCGCTCAGTCGTCAGTGTATTAAGTAACCAGCTCGTGTAATTTTGTTGTTTGTCGCTTGCTTTCCATCTAATGTTGATTTTTTGGGAGATCTTTACAAGTTTAAGCCAATTTTTTTGTTTTGATACTTACAGTTACTTGTAGTTCATATTGATCAAAATGTTACCATCGTAATTTATAGAACGCAAGTTAAACTAAAATCTCTTTCTTTTGTTTCAGAGGATAGTATGCCATACTGGATTGTGAAGAATTCTTGGTCCGAAACATTTGGAGAAAAGGGCTATTTTAGAATGCACCGTGGAGAAGGTTTCCATTCATGCGGCATGTTGAATGATTTAATGGCGTCCGCTATCATCGCCTAAGTGTTAGAAATGTAACATTTATAAAGTTTTGATTTGCCTTTTTAAAATATTTTATGATATGATAAAATAAATCAATAGGCCTGAAAAGGCTGGAGATTGTCTGTATGTTAACTTTTCATTAATTTCATTGTGAGTATTTTGTTTTAGTAGGAAACAATACACAATGTCTATTATGTTTGTTCACTGTATTTTTTATTAATAAACAAAATTAATTCAAATAACGGTGAAATATTCAATATCCTACAATTCCTTTCATGGTAACTGGTGGCGCCCGTATATTAAACTGGTAAACAATATAGCTATAATAACTACAAATTATTGTATCATAAATATAAGAATGACTATACTAAATTCCAGACTTACAATTTATCTTGAACAACATTCCCTTTTATCTCCATCACAGTTTGGTTTTCAATCTGATAGATCAACAACTGCAGTCATACACGAATTAATTGATCATTTAGTCAACAAGCTCGATGATAAGAAAAAAACCTTAGCAATTTACCTTGAACTAGCTAAACCGTTTGATACAAGATCTATCCCTGTATTGCTTAAAAATGTGATAATATGGGTTTAAGAAGTCTGCCACTTTAACTTTTTACTGACTACTTGAGCGACCACAGACAAATGACTAAAATTGAGAACTGGGTCAGTGCTGAACTACCGAATCAGTACGGCGTTCCACAGGGCAGTACCTTTGGCTCAACGTTATTCTTAGTTTATACAAAAGACTAACGTAATATTAAGCTATAAAATGGAAAGATTGTCACTTTTGCGGATGATACAGCCTTAGTCTTCGATGCTAATATATGGATAGAGTATTAGTTTTTGGGGTTGACAGTTTGGAGACTCTAATTTTGCTTACGGGTTCTTTTTAGGACGTAGGTGCTACCTAATACGGGATTTTGTGAAATACAACCTCTAAGGGGTTGTTTTTGGGTTGATAGTTTGTATGAAACTTCATTACTACAAGTGCAAGGAGGTTCATATTTAGCATGAGGTTTCTTCTTAGGACGTGCATGTTTTCTACGACAGTACTTTGCAAAATTCGACCCTATGGAATTGTGTTTGGGGTTGATAGTTTTGAGATTCAAATTTTACCAGAGGGTTCTACCCGCGACACCCAGCGGAACAGTCCACTAACCGCTAATTAATTTTGCAAAGAAGTTCTTTTAGGACGTAGGTGCATACTATGAAGGGATTTTATGAAATTCGACTCCTAAGTGGATGACTTCAGTAATGATAGTTAGAGGTCTCAAATTTTGCAGAGGGGTTCTATTTCGGACATAAGTTTCCACTAAGAGAGGATGTTGCGAAATTCGACTCCTGCAGGGTTTTTTTGGAATCGATAGTTAGCATTCCCAAATTTTGTTATTTTTAGGACGTAGGTGCTACCTAAGACGGCATATTGCGGGTTGCTTATATTTTTGTTGGATATTGATGTTGATTTTCCAAAAGTATGCAGAAAGAATAAAGAATGGCCGGGAGTAGATATTCACAAAAGCAAAGTTCGAAAATCACGTGGACAAAGACGCGGAGTGCTAGTTATTAAAATAAATGATTTTGATGTAGGATTGCTTTTCATGCCCGTAGCAGCAAAGTGACAGTTTTACTTTAGGACCTCACTCAACAGTGGCGCCAACTGGTGAACCGAAGAACGTTAGACCACATTACATTTTTGGACGTGAAAATACATTATAATTTAGTATACCAATCGATCGATCAGAAATGGACGGATCAATATCTACCATTCTAGACAGCTGCACTATGTGGTGGGTTCACTCAACAACCACGCATATGATCTATGCTACGAGGTACGTTTTTTTTTTTTTGTTAATGGCATCTCGCAGGTCAACCTAGAAGAGGTTGTGAGCTGCTTAACCGGACTTTTCTGTGGATGCCTTAAATTACTCTAAGGCCTCCAGCCAGGGGCTTAAAACTAGAAAAAACTACAAACTAAGTGACCACACGCTAAGGGCACCCCCTGTGGGGTTCGGACCTCGGCTTAGGGCGTCACTGAGAGAGGACAGCAAGGGACAGGCTGGATCACAATGATATATTATTTAGGGGCTAATTTAAAACTACGGCTCAGCATCGCGGGCTGGCTCTTGCAAGGGTCGGGGAGGGCATTGATTCGGACGTCGCGACGGGCGTCCTCGGCGGCGAGGACGGAATGACGGGATCGATTTGCGCTTGTGTTTCCTAAGCGTGCTGGTTTCCCTATTGCTCTCCTGGAGGAGGGTGATGCGGTCATCGGGGGTGACGAGGGTATGCCTTGGTCGGCGAATTTTACTAATACGCGATGGCTCGTAGTCAAAGAAACGCTTGGAAAGGCGTTTCATGAACTGGAGTATGGTGGGGATTTTAAGATCTAAGTGGAGACTGTCATTGCGGACATAGGTAGTACGGGGCTGCCGTGACTTTCCTAAGATAACGATTTTGAAGGACCTGCATCTTATAAAGGAGGCGGGGGTGGGAGGGTGCGAAGATGACACCAGCGTATGTCATGATGGGACGGATTACAGCGGTATAGAGGCGAATTTTGCATTTAAGCGATAATTTGCTTCTTGCTGTAATCATGAAGTGAAGCCTGCTTACGGCAAAGGCAGCCCGATCTCGAGCTGCTTTTATGTGGGCGCGGAAGGACAGGTTACTGTCGAGGATCACACCTAAATACTTGGCTTGCTTCTCCCAAGGGATAGGCTTACCGTACATGGTTATCGGACTGAGGGGGCGGAGGGGAAGTCTTTTGAGCGTTGATCTAAAGAGAACCGCCTGACTTTTATCTGGGTTAACCTCAATTCTCCATTTCCGAAACCAGTCGCCAAGGACGTTGGCTGCGGATTGGAGGGTTTGGGCTATAGCGGCTGGACTGCGACCAGTGTAGTACATGGCCGTGTCGTCCGCGAAGAGAGCTAACTGAGCCTTTTTGCTCTTGGGAATATCGCTAGTGAACAGCGTGAATAAGAGGGGCGAGAGAACTGAGCCTTGAGGGACACCGGCTCGGATTGGATGAGGGGAGGAGAGGGCATTCCCGATGCGATAGCGGAAGGTGCGATCCGACAAAAAGTCTCGTAAGATGAGCACGAGACGGTCTGGCACACCCATTTGGTAGAGCTTATATAATAAGCCATTGTGCCAGACTTTGTCGAGGGCTTTCGCTATGTCGAAAAATAGACCACCAGTCATTGCTCCGCGTTGGAACCCAGCGCTAATGTGCTCGACTATACGGTGGACTTGTTGAATGCACGAGTGGCCGGTCCTGAAGCCGTATTGCTCGTCAGGAATGAGGCTCTTAGCTTCGGCGTAATCTTTGAGTCGCTTATAGATAAGTCTCTCGTAGATTTTGCCGAGAACGTTCAGGAGACTGATAGGACGGTAACTCGTGGGCTCAGACTTGGGCTTGCCTGGCTTAGGGATACCGATAACAGTGGCCTCTTTCCATGCCTGGGGAAAGATGTTGTTGCTCAGAGCGCCATTGAAGATGGCGGTCATTAACATAATGAGCTGGGCGGGGAGGATTTTAAATACCCTATTATTGATACCGTCCGACCCGGGAGCTTTCCGGGAGGTCCTACGCTGGACTTCAGAGTCGACCTTGAGGAGGTGACTTTTGTCTACCGGTTGGGTGCTGGGAGTGCACTGGGATTCCAGACTGTCGGCCAGGCATTCGGCTTTTTCAGAGTCGTCAAAGGCGACGCTCTTATCGGGACGGTTGGAGGGAGGCATAGTGCTACGAGGTACGATGTGACCTAACATATTTGTAGAAAGTCCATATTTGTAGTAAAGATCATAACACAAAACACAGTGACAAACACAGGAAATTGGAGGACCAAGCGACATTTTTGCAAGGGAAGTGAATTTAAATTGTGGTTGCTAACATTCTCCGAAAATATGCCGTAAAATTATCTTTGCTACATTCAAACCATTTTCTTAGATAAACAATGTGTCCAGTAATTTTGATCGAGAACTAACCAACCTTATCAGTACACACGTGTATTGATAAAGGCAAGGAATTTAGTAGAAATTATAACATTACGATGTCTACAAAATTCCTATCCTCATGGAATCTTACCCTAGAAATGTCGATTAAATATACATTTTATCAAAAAATGTTTCAAATTCATAACCGCTCTGAAATAGTATATAATGTTACGAGTGTGCTGAAAAGTATATAGATTAGAAACGAAGTGCATAGTAGCGATTGTTCAAGATATTAACGATGACGTCATCAATGTTGGCATTGATGTGTGTGGGTTGGTTTGCGCTCGCGGCTGCGTGGTCAGCCCACACGCCTGCGCCGTCCGCCGCTGAAGACGCGGAACTGTACTTCGAGCAGTTCATCAAAGACTTTGGAAGAAACTACGCTGACGAGACTGAGAAACGTGCTAGGTTTCTAATATTCAAAGGAAATTTGGAAAGAATAAACAATAAGAAAAGCAAGCATGCTGTTTTCGGTAACATTATTTTCTAATTTATTTGAAATTTCCTGTAAAAATTATATGCTTTTGAGAAACCATTTAACAAACTGTTTAAATAGGTATAACGCAGTTTTCGGATCTAACTCAGCAAGAACTCGAATCCAAATTCGGCTATTTGGGAAGTAACAAAGACGGTGACAAAGACGACAGTGGCTGTACATACGTTCAAGATAGTGACATCAAGTACAAGGATGCGCCGGAGTCGTGGGACTGGCGCGAACACGGCGCTGTCACTCACGTTAAGGACCAATTAAGTTGTGGTAGTTGTTATGCGTTTAGCGCAATTGGTAAGTGCGTATTTTTGGCCTTTAATTACACACCGGTGAAACTTTCTTCAATCACTCTCATAGTGTATTATTAAAGATTTTCCGCCGCTTTTATATGTATACCTTCGCGACCGCGTCACCACCGCGCTGCCTCTTCATCGCCACCGCGACGCCATTGGGCGTTTTTCCATTAGCCGGCCCGGCACCGGCACCGGCACTGGGTCTTCGTTTTTCCTCTGCGCCGGTGTCGATGCCGGTTTACGGCCGGTGAGTGGTACAGTACTGACCGGACTTCAACACGACGACACGTAAAGTACAACAAGTAGATATAACAATGGCATCAGCAAGCCGTTGACTTTAACTATTTGTGATATCCTTTACATATACGACGTCAATACTAAGGCCGAGACGTCGAATTGTGGACCCATTCAAACGAACTACAAAGTAAATACAAGTACTATACTCTCCCTCCGCTCCGGGTCCTACTAAACACCCGCGCACTCATGCACGCACACGGCTACAGTTAATATACACGTGCAGATTTGCCGGGTCGGCACCGACTGGGAAGCATGCTTCTCCGGCGAGCGCGACGACGCCGGCAGGTGCGCAAGCGTGCCATACATCTTCATACATATTTGCTTACCCGGCACCGGCACGGCACCGGCGAAGGCGATCGATCGATATCGGCGCTGGGCCGGCTAATGGAACCATTCGCTAGTGTTTGATAAACACTAACCGGTAACGATAGGGGGCGGCGCGGTAGCGGCGCGATGGTGGAGTGGTGTCGACGCGGCAGCGGCATCGTGTACAGAAGCTGTTACAATTTGTGATTTATATTCAAAAATTGAGAAATCGTATTGGTAATAATTGTTACTTCTCACAGGTAACGTCGAGGGCCAGTACGCCATCAAACACAAAAATTTGGTAACATTATCTGAACAGCAGATTGTAGATTGCGACAAAGAAGATGATGGTTGCGAAGGTGGATATATGAGTATAGCAATCCGGTATTAATAAAACTTTTTGAGTTACATGACTGGCATGCATGTCGATGAGCTTCTCTGTTTCATTAACCTAACGTTAATATTGGCAGATCACTGATCACGCAAGGAGGTAGTGAGTCTGACGCTGATTATGCATACACGGGCAGACAAGGCCAATGCACTTTTGATGCCAAGAAAGTGAAGGTCCAGATAACCGACTGCCGTTCCTATAATCTTACGTCACAGGAGAAACTGAAACAACTACTGTATCATAACGGACCAGTCGTGATTGGTAAAGAAACTATTCATCTTAATTATTTTGTACAATATCTGGCATTAGCAAATCCGAATGTTGGGAATCTCAAGAGCTGTAAACGTACCTTAATAGAAACTATATTTTTGAGCCGTTTCCGGCGAAACTCTAGGGCCGTGCGGAGCCGAGTGCTCACAACCTCTTTAATAAAGAGATATAAACGACTAGTTGACGCTTTTCCTCACCCAGGGGCTGATATTTACCGCCATACAAAGAGGCCACGTCACCAATTTCTTAGGCACATTAACAGCTGGCGGTTTTTTATTTTTTTGGTTGTTTATTGCCATAGAATTGCCCATCACACTTTACATCCCAGAAAAGTTAGCAATTAATTTTGGTTTAGTGGTAGTGTTGTTTCTTGTTTGAAGGTATAAAGGCGCTAGCTGTATTGGATTACATAAGCGGAATTATAGACGATCACGATTGTGATGAGGGTCCATTAAATCATGGAGTCCTTCTGGTGGGATATGGATCAGGTACGGTTCTAACATCATAATATAATCATATAACTAATTATTAATAATTCTGTGTACAGTCTTGTCCCCGTGTATCAAATCACCAAATCGCTTCACAAGAACTTTCGATTCCAAACTATCCTTGAAAATTAAGTCAGCTATTCAAAAATTAGCTAGCACTCGTCAAACCTCGGTTTCCTTGCTTGGTCTCAGGATTTTGTCGATGGTTTTTGAAACGTTTCTGGATAGACTATAGATAACTATTAAACTGTTAAAACGGTAATAAATAATGTTTAAACTTACACTGCATAACCTAACTCTTTTGCTGACTGTACAACTATCTTTACAATAACGATCTTCATCGCTGTCCAGTTGTTTTATGGTGACTCTACCATTGTGATATAAAGGGGTTGTTGTACATTTGCCACAAAGTTAATTTGGGCCATTTTTTTAAACCTCATTCATTGAAAATTAATTTGCCACAGCTACTTTTTATTAATGTAAATTTGCCACATAATTATCCTCATTTCACATATTTTTTACTGAAGGCGTCAGCACCAACACCTTCATGATCCTGTTCTCCTAGTACTTTCTGTTCAGAATCCACATTGTGTCCGCGTTATCTGTAGTTTTTTTTTGTGCTGATTGTTCTGCTATCCGCGCGGTAAAAAGAAATGGGGCGAATTTACAATAGAAAGAAAAACAAAAGTCTTTGGCTTATTTATACATACTTTTTTCGTAACGAATTAACCTTTTTTTATTTAATGATTGGTTCACGTTTGAACACTATCTCGCCTGATGGGAAGCGAACTTTGTGGCAAACTTGTTGTACAAC
Organism: Agrotis puta; assembly: GCA_943136025.2. NCBI lineage: Eukaryota > Metazoa > Arthropoda > Insecta > Lepidoptera > Noctuidae > Agrotis > Agrotis puta. Next base: position 1,898,188 of record OW964170.2, read on the forward strand.
CCACAATTTCGATCTTCGTCGCTGTCTCGTTATTTTACGTTACCATCGTGATATAAAGTGTGGGGCCTTATCTTTTTCCTTTGTTTCAGAGAATAATGTGCCATATTGGATTGTAAAGAATTCTTGGGGCACAAAGTTCGGTGAAAGCGGCTATTTCAGAATGCACCGTGGAGAAAATTACCATTCATGTGGCATGATGAATGATGCCATGGCGTCCGCTATTGTCGCCTAAATGTTACATTAAAAGTTTATTTTTTTTCTTAAATATTTTAACATTTTTTCTTTTGTTGTAGATTTTCTTAAAAATAGTTTGAATTTATGTATGTATTTTAACTTTTTATCATTTTAACTGTCAAAATTTTACCACTTATTGTCCTAAAATATAATCTCTATAATTATTATTCATATTTAATGCATTTTTAATTTCACCTTGCATCATTAAGATTAAAACCTCGAATTTTTGCAATTGGTAATGAGGGCAAAGTCTGACAACCAGTCTTACCATGGGGTATCGTATTACCCAGTTACTGGGTTGTGGAGGTCCGACAGGCAGTCGCTCCATGTAAAATACAGATATCCAGCTGCATCTGGTTTGACTGGAAGCCGACCCCAATATAGTTGGGAAAAGGCTAGGCAGATGATGATGGTAATGAGGGCAATTCTTCACCGCTGTTAAATAAAACATTCATTCATAAAAAAACTTAACAAAAATATTTAACCGACTTCAAAAACAACCACAAAAAGAGTAAAATATTTTTTTTTCGAAAATCAGTAATCGTAGCTTTATTTTTTTTTGTAATTGACTTCTTTGCCACCGACTTCCGAATAATACGTTATTTTACACTTTTTTGTAACTATGGATTACGTGGCAATGTGTGTAATTCATAGTCATGAAAAAATTACGCTGTTGCGGGTTGACCCGCGATCATGACGCTTACAACGTCGAAATATCGGGAACTCAAACAAAAATGTAATTACGGAAGATATCCCGATAGTGACATTTTAAATTTAGACAAACCGTGAAAGCTTAAAACAGTCTTTAATTACACGTACAGTTCCATAATTTTCCATTTTTACACCACCGAGAGTTTCAAGTACGAGTATCATATGAAAACACATAAAACTGAAGTTTAGTAGATGATCTAGAATTACAACAGCTATTGCGTGCTACTCGTATTTAAACATTGCATAAGTTACACGTTTCTGAAACACTTATGAAAAACGTTTTATTTATTTGTTTAAACGTTCACATATTTATGCTGATCACGTAGCGTAGATCTAAGATTAAGAGCAATTTCAACCAAATAGTTACTCGGTCAACAAATAGGTCCAACATAGTTACTTGTGGAACCCCATGATGATTCTATCTTTCCCGTATCTTAAATTTAAAAACAACCTCCTATTTTAATCATCGCTATATCTTATTCACATACACAAATCTCTTATTACCAGGCTGCTAAATAAACGAGGCATCAAAATAGTAAACTGTAAACTAAGCATTTTTTCTCACCACTGCGAGGACCGTCCTGAGGACACGGTGGAGCATACGGTGCAGGACTGCCCCGCTTGGGCAGAGCACCGCCGTGTCCTCACGACGGCGATAGGCGGAGACCTCTCGCGCCCGGCATTGGTCGAGGCCATGCTGCGGGGCGAGACGGAGTGGGAAGCGGTCGCCTCCTTCTGCGAAGCAGTCATGCTCGCGAAGGAAGGAGGCGTGCCGCGTGAGGGAGAGAACAGTGTCCTCCCTTCGACCCACCCGCAGTGGTAGACGCCCACGGCGACGGACGTCGCCAGACGATCTCCGGCCACCGTAGGCGCGGGCATGCGGGCAGCGAGTAATGGGCGACTCGCTGCCCGACCATGGACCATGCCCGGGTCGACGGCGCGTTGTGTTCCACGCGCGCCTCAAGGAGTGTCAGCAAACTGACGGGGCCTGTAGAGGGCCAGAGCCTGCCGGGGTCGCGGGTCTTACCCATCACCGTAACCCCGGTACGTAAAGGGCTCGTGAAGGACACCGTGGATTTTAGTCAGTACAAGTCTGACAGTCCCTCCCGCCCTGCCCTGGGTGGGAGGACTCATTTGATGATTTTACCACGCAAAAAAAAAAAAAAAAGCATTTTTTCTAAATTACTTACAAAACCACAAAGAAGACGATATCCATTTCATTACTCCCACTACTTCAGAATATTCTATTTCTCTAAGTTAACAAAGAAACAAAATCTAATATAATTTTCGATAGCAATTCAGAATGATATCGAACGCATTAAAATCGAGACAGCATTATAGCAACACAAAGTTTAATTTAACTCACAATACATTTTCAAGTAACAAACGCCATTATTGGCTAAACATCGACCAAAGAACCCGCTCTTGTGTCAGTTTCATTTGATATTTCCATTAAATTTCAATTTCGAGACTCATCTCGGCTGACAATGGAATATTTCACAAAGGTTTTCGACTGCTACTGTTGCACGTATAGTATTTGTCTTCAATGTAATGAGAGAGTGGGTACCGAGAAAGAGCAAATTTCACGCCAGTCCATGTATGGAGTAAATCCTGAATTCTGAGGAACGTATTGTTGCTCGTTCATTGATGATTTTTTTCCCGCTCCGCCCCACAGGCTATTGTGGGCAGCGATGGCGGTGGAAACAAATTCCCTCACATCTTTGGGGTTCTGTACGTGAAGGATTCAATGGAAATGAGTATGTTGATGAAAGATTTTTATTGAAGTGATTAATTGAGTTAATGAATCTATTATGCGGTCGGTGTTTAGAGACGTTTGAATTCACACAGTTTCTGTAATAGCCATTTAAGTATCAAATACATGCTTAGCGACGAATAATTAATTATGAATGAGTTTGTTAATTTAGTAATTAACACGGAAACTTAGTAATTTCCGTGTTTCTTCGACAATACCATAAATTCAAAAATTAAATGCAAGGTACTCCAATCCAATATCCAAGAAATCATGTAAATGAAACTAAGATGCGGAACCTTCGAAAACCTGATCCCATACCCGCTGTTTCCAACAATACCTCACCATTGTTACATTTGTATTTTAATACACACGACAAAATCGGTATAGATAAATAATGCTTAGTTTTTTTGGTCATTTGTTAGTGAATGGTCGGTTCCAGCGAGTCTGGCTGGACCGCCATATTGACGTTCATTCATCATCAGCGTGGAATATATTCGTCATATAATGTACCACAAAAGTCCTTTGTGTTTATTTTATTAGATCCATATGTATTGTGGGTGTTTTTGGAAATTATTTGAGTCGAGTGGACGGCCTGTTTAGTAGAATGGATTAGGCTTCTTGTTGAAAGTATCGGTATTGGTTGTGTGATGAAAGAGAAAGACAGCAAAAAGAAAACACGGCGTGTATGACACTGGATTCATCCATCTATCCTATATTTTGGGTGATGCTGACATAGAGACATGGAGGCACTAGCACGTTTGAAGTCAGGCTATCGATGATGATGATCACAATAACAGTACTCAATTTTCACTTAAATAAAATTTAACTGGACCCAATGCGATTAAGGGATATCAAACTACAGAAAAATCAGACATATCTTTCTACAATTGCAGACAGCAAAAAAAGAACCGTCTCAAAATCAGTATTAAATGCAATCGCAGGGTGTGAACCTCCCCTGTTCATATCTTTATTATCATACACATCCGGTGGCCGCCCACCCGTCGCATCAGTAATGCTATCCGTACATTGCTCACAATGTGTTACACCTTACGTTTTTTGTTCGTGTAAAACGATATTGTAATCTGCTTTGTTATCGTCGTGTCGGTCTTTAATAGGTTAGGTGTTAGCCTTGTCTTCTTATGAATTGTAATCGATTATATTTTGGTTTTCATTTTTATCGATATTGCTAACTTTGTCAGAAGTACTGAAATCAGCATTCGAGAGTTTGATGGCTATGTCCGGCATTTCAGTTATCCCCCTTTTCTATTGTTACTTGGTGGGAATTTATATCTAAACATTTTATCCGGCATAAATCAGACCTTGAAGATGGAACACAATACATCACATTTTGGCATAACAATAATCTATTGTTATCGTCACTAAGCAAACTTTGACTTCTAATAATACCTCCACACAACAAAATCAAGTTTATTAAGAAAACAACGTTGTACGTAAAAGGGTGCTTATCATATTTATCAATGTCTGGTCACCCCCTTGGAGATAGGCGTCGGACCATGTCAGATCCTAACCAAACTGCCCGCGGCAAAGATTAGGAAACAAGTTATATTTGTCATCCTTGTCTAAATTCTATAAAAGGAAAGAGAGAGGTGGAGACAGCGGCAGGGTTTGAGCAGGTTTGGAAAAAATCCAAAGTTACTTGTTCGACAGGTTATAACAAGGAACGTGGGTGCCATTGTGCATTTAGTAACCGATTGTTATGGACTTAAGGAATTGAGGGTCGCCCTGAATGGTGAAGGACATTAGGAAGCGTCATGTGAATGTAACTGAAAATTATTCGGCGTGTATATGGATGACTTTCTGACTTTCGTAAGCATCTAAATTGTAGGTATTATAGGGAATAGGGAAGTTTCTCGTGAGGTCGGAAAGTTGTGTGTCGTCTTGATCTCTTTTAAAACTTACTCTTAAACAGGTGTATATTTTCATAACATTAGCTTTCTTTTCCTTTTTTTTAACGCAAGTTTCAGGATGCAGGTACAGCTTCATCACTCAGACAAAACTGTATCAAGTTTTTTTTTTTCAGCCAAACAAGATTTATTTCCGAAGACTTAAAAACAAACTTAATTCCGTTGCATTGAGATCATCAACCCTACAAACCTTAATTGCTTATATTTATTTTATAGAAAAACAACTTGCCTTTGAACTTTACACCTTTACAATCGGTCCAGCGGCTTCAAAGCGACTGGACACCAAACTTCAAGTACCCTCATATTCAGAGAAAGGGGAGCTTGTTCCAAATACCCCATAGATTTTCCATACAGATCAAAGCCTGTATGAAAAGCCACTTGGCTCTAAACGCCACTCATACAGCTTTGATTTGCTGAATAGAGCCTATTATGGCAAACGTTGTTCGTGTGTTATTTCAATTTTATCGTTTGTAGGTCTTGGAAATAAAAAGCATCTATTTTGAATTGAATACCTTTGAGTGTATGCGCTGGTTCTTTTTCTAGATCGTTTGAGTTATTTCTTGGATAATTAAGCACAAATAAGCCTTCAGCTTCTACAGAGGTATTTTCTTGTAAAGACTACAACTATTTTTCTAAAACAAAATATGTATTACGAGAGCAGTGGTGTTCTTGTAGTAATTGACCCGAATTATAATTTATAGTTCGTGTATTCTAACTCAGCTTGTCGTATTATTTCGTGTAATTTATTTTCATCACCGCTGCTTTAAAGCAGTGGAGTAAAACATCGTGAGGAAACCGGTGTCTCCTAGAACCAAAAATTGGAAATCATTTGACATCTATCAACCCGCACTTGGCCCGCGTGGTGGACTTAAGCACACCATCTCATAGAGAGAAGCCTCGTGTTTCTACAATGGGAACATTTTATGCTAAATAAACTTGTGCTTATATTATGTATGTAGTTGTAGCTACCAACATTTTTAACCGTTATCGCTTTAATACCGAATCAGTCTCACTTTAATATCCCTTCCTTCTCTTCAACTATATTTGGAAATTTTGCGACAAACATCTTTAAAAATAGAAATAATCTTCGCCGTCAATATCGACGGTAATCCTTTCCTATATTTTCCTTCTACAGTCAAAGATATTATTGCCAGTATATTTTTAATACTACATAAAGGGCCTTAAACGTTGGTTAAGAATATTGATGATAAAAAAATAGACATCTGTGTGATCATATCAATAGCAAATAGAAACATATGGTGTGTGGCGTCACGGCACCCATTACTAATTTTTCATTTGATTACGATTGTATTACGTTAGGAAGTCACCGTTTTGAGTCTTTTGACGTTACGTTTAGGGGCAGTTCCAGTCATGCATGGATGATGTTTCTGGTATATCCAAATGTTCAATTTTGTTAAAACGTTTTGATAATCGATTCTGGTTCCATAAACTTCAGATTTCAAATAAAAAACTAAAGCGTCTAAGAAATTACAGAAGACAAAATACTCTTCTTAAACCACTCACCCAAATCTCAATTCTGTTTTTCGGCAGTTACTTCCTTCAGTCGTTAGAACTTTTATCAGAAAACTTGATGACATACTAATTGTTACAGCTCTGTACTTCAAATCAGTTCTTCAAATCTCGATAAAATAAATAATGACAGTAGAATCAGCAATCTAGCTAGAAATGCTTAAAGGCCATTTTGTTTTGTAACATCTCAAATATTTCGAAAACACATTCGAAGTCAAAAACTGATATCACATGGCACCAATTAATAATATTATAGATAACCCAAAAACGTATTCCAGAATTTAAATCCAAAAGCTGGTGCCAGTCTGTCTGCCGTGGCAGACGCTACGGCACCTACCTGGCTTCCAATCCTTCTTGCATCGCACTCCCACACATACGTTATTTGTATGAGTGAATGAAACCACAATATATCATTCCTTTCATTTGAATGAGAAGGTGAAAAAAAAGATGGCGCGAGTACGATTTTGTTTGTTCTAGCCGCCCGAACTGACCCACGTCATTATAAAGTGTTATCTCAGATGAATATATTTTTAATGCAGGCTTTTTTCTTTTTTAAATGTGTGAGGAATGATATTTCTGAATGTATCGAGTATGACGTGCAGTATATGTGTGGTTTTAAGACAATGATGAATAGGATTTGTAACTTAATCAAATAAGCCTTTATATTTTCTGGTAGCTTTAGTATCAAGAAGTCATCTACCAACAAGACATACATACACAAAGCAACTCTAAGTTCAAAACTTTAATCGAGGATATTTTGCTTTTTGTTATTACCAATTGAATCACGAAACTAATATTATACTGTAATAAAAAGACATTTCATCTTGCCAGTTCAAGAGGGAGACCCTTTGCCCAGAAATATCATAATATAGGTTAAAAATTAAATAATTTAATATTTTTATTTTCATGCGACTATCAATGGTACGCAAAAAGCTCTCGTTGAACATACACAAGAAGTCCGATTGCATCACTTATTCCAATAATTAGCTTTTTATCTGAAAATATTCCCTATACTGGTGCCACCAGCGCCCGCGCATCGCAAAGTGATCGAACTCCATTTTATTAAAGGTTTTATTAATGTACAAGGATGGTCGCAGGCATTTTTATATCCCTGCCTGCTCCCGAACGGACTGGCGTGACGTGGGAACTGTGAACGGTGACTTTACATTTTTTTTTTGTGTTATGTAGATAATATTATGTCGCGTTTTTAAATGAGAGGAAAAGGTGGTCGAGGTAGAGATTTGGATGGGGTGGTCGTTTATCTACTAAGAATCTAGTCCATATAAAAACGTATAAGGTTATGAAGAACTTATCACGGCCTGAGGTTGAAGACCCATGACATGACGTGATCTACCAGAACCAGCGTAGGGATTCATAGTCCAAATCCCATCGAGTAAACCACTGATAATGACCCCAATTTAGGAGTAACATTTTAAACTCTGCCAGGAGAATTATTGAAGGGAAAACTTCTTAAGCGGCGTTGTGCACTTTTTTGAATGGTAAAAAATGTTAAACTCGCGTCAGGACACGTCACCTGATCGAAAATTAGTAAGACGGCGCAGGGCGCTTGCGCGAATGTTCGTGTGTGTTTATTACTATTCAAGTTTTCACTTCTGCCGGCACTCCCAGAGTGCAAACCGTCGTTTTTTTTTTGGATAATTTAGTTCTTCACTACTGCTCTCAAAACGGGGTTGGAAAACGTCGTGAGGAAACCTAGGAAAAGAAAAAAATACATGTGGCATCTACCCACTCGTACTGTGCCAGTGTGGTGAATTATGTCTACGCTGATGTCTGACAGGCTTGTGGGCTATGCCAGAAAAATCTAGAATTGAAAATACGACACAAAGTGCTTTAAATAATCCTGATATATTACTACGGGCAATGGTTGACCAGAAAGCAATGGTGAACCAGTGTTATCGGCCCTGACTTACGAGTTATAGGTCGTGGGTTCAAACCCTACCAAGTGTATTACTTTGTGTAATTTATTTCGTCACCATTGCTCTTAAAACGATGAAGGAGAACATCGTGAGGAAACCGGCATGTCTTAGAACCAAAATTCAAAGAAATTTGACATCTGCCAACCCACACCGGGCCCGCGTTTTTAGTGCATTGTGGCCCACTCTCTCTTACAGTGAGGAGGCCTGTGTCCCAGCAGTGGGAACATTATAGGCTGGCTTATGATGATGATTACTTCAGGATCACACTCATTTTTATCAGTTAGTTTTAATTCATAAAGCAGTGAATACACACCATGAAACTATTAAACACGCAATGATTTACGCCACCAACAAAAATTAGACGTAGGGTTGTCACTGTCATTTTGTCACACCAAGGGGCGGCGCAACCGTGTCAAATTAAATTGCTCCACACAAAGATACAACAATGAATAATAAGGTAAACATTATTTATGGAGCGTGTTTTAAATCTTATTTTATGGGAAATGCGGTCGAAGAGCTTAACGGCAGCTTACCAGGTTAGGGGCGATGTCCGGTTCTGTCCGGTGCTGTCCGGTTCGCCTAGATAAATCATTAGGGGAAGTTTTGCTAGGTCATTGTGATGTTGGAATTAGGGAAAGTCGGTATTGATGACATTGTTGGGTCCTTTTAGCATTGATGGGAATTTTGTCTTTAGTTTTGTGTTTGTGGGTTTGTGAAAATACAGTACCTATTGTTCGGTAAGTTCGTTGCAGTCATTAAAATCTTATGGAATGCTGTTTCATTCAAATTTTACCATTCCATATATCTGGGATGTATAAAAGATGTTTCTAAAATTTCAAAGCCGCGTTACCTTTATTACGAAGTAAACAAAAAAAACATGTTTTTATTTTGAAGTACCTAAGTCAAAACCCTCCTGTTTAGACAATATCCAAACTAATATTATAAATGCGAAAGTAACTCTGTCTGTCTGTCTTTTCTTCACGCCTAAACTACTGAACCGATTTGTGTGAAATTTGGTACAAACATAGTTTGGAACTTGCGAAAGGACATAGGATACTTTTATTACAAAAAATATTTTTTTTTATTAATTTTTGAAGAGATCCCGCGAGATCGGGTACTATGTGGGTAAAACCAAAAATCTGCCGGAAGTCACTATTCCACGCGAACGAAGTCGCGGGCAAAAGCTAGTAAATATTATTTAATAACTACTCATTAGACATTATGAAGCGAATTTGACTCCAAAGTGCAAATTGATCCCTATATGAAACTTAAAATAGAGTATAATAAAAATCTCATAATTTTCACAAACAGACTCACCGTCTGCCGCGGTCGGGAGTTCGGTGCAGTACGGCAACCTACCTTATAGAAAATATGGAGAGTTGGTGCACTGGACAAACTATTAGCGAAAAATACGGGGAACATTTTTCGCCAACAGTAAAAAGTGTTTTTTTTTTAACCTTATTAGATACATGAGAAATTATGTATCGTGAGTGAGTTTGGTAAATGAAAAATTTATAACTGCAACAAATCTTAAGATTCCAAGTAACTTCAAAAGTAACATTTATTTACCTATCTTCACAGTTTCCTGGTAAAAAATAACGATATCATCAAGATTGAATCATAAATCTAACTTACAATTATTGTACTGATATTTACAGTTATTATGCAAAATCAAATTCGAAAATAAAATTAGTTTTTTAAGGCTTTCAATAATCATCCTTCTAGCCAGTCGTAAAAAAAATACGTTCGATCTACAAATTTGACACAAATTCACTTTTATGTCATCTGCCTAGCCTTTTCCCAAATATATTGGTGTCGGCTTCCAGTCAAACCAGATGCAGCTGGATATCAGTATTTTACATGGAGCGACTGCCTGTCAGACCTCCACAACCCAGTAACTGGGTGATATGATACCCCATGGTAGGACTGGTTGTCAGACTTAGAGCTTCTGACTAACAGTAACGGCTGTCAAAGATCTACTAATGACAGCCGGGACCAACGGCTTTACGTGCTCTTCGAGGCACGGAAGAAACTCGCTATGACAGATGGTCACCCATCCACAGACCCGGCTTAACCCGGAAGATCGGCCTGTGCGGCTGTATTTATTTAGCCACGAGCTCATCTCACATTCACTTTTAAGTAATATTAACAAATCAAACTTTTTTCGATTTCTTGTTCTCCGCTATCGCTTATAACTTGTATTTGTAAAAAAAGTTTGTGTTAAACTCTTCCCGCAGACAAAGGTTGATATTTACGACTCCAACTAATAAAGTATCTGTTGTTTATGAATTCTCAAAAATATGGATTATGTGTGACCGTTGGACGCTCCAAAGTTAAGTGAGAATAAACCTAAATGACCTCAAAAATAAGCTTTAATTCGTTTAGCATGGTGTGAACTTACTTTATGTGTAAATCAGATTGAAGAAAGAAATTCACTAGTGCATTTATTTTATGGATGCCTGTGTTTATTTAAGAAGCACGAGGTTTTGTCTGTTTTAATAATAATAAATAAATATATATATATTATATTTTTAAATGTTTTTTTTTTGTGTTTTGTTTTAAAATATTTAAAAATGTAAATTAATATGTTGAAAAATGAATAAAGGCAATAAATAAATAAATATTCCACAACTATAACACAACGCCATCTAGTCCCAAGCTAAGCAGAGCTTGTGTTATGGGTACTAGACAACTGATAAACATACTTTTATATTTCTAAATACATGCATATTATAGATAAATTACACCCAGACACAGAACAAATGATCGTACTCATCACACAAACATTTGTCCTGGGTGGGAATCGAACCCACGACCTCCGGCATAGCAGTCAGGGTCACTAACCACTAGACCAACAGGCCGATCAATGATTACGTAGAGTGACAGGTTTTTTAAGGGAATCAGGTAACATTCTGCACCGATGCAAACAGGTACTACATATGTACATCATTCCAAACCGTTATAAACATTGACTGCCATTTCTTTATTGTACCTGCTGCACTATCTGCGGTCTTTGATCCTTAAATACTTAATTCTAATTTTTGATTTTTAAACATAATTTTATCCTCTCCGTCTATGAAATATGACCTTGTCGATTCAATTTGCAGCTTATAAGATTGGACACTTGGGTAAGTACTCTTATTAGAAAATACTCCAAGTAGAGTGAATTTCTTGAATTATTATGTAATGATGCGTAAGGAAGGAGTGGAGGGAGGCCATTGCCCAGGAGTGGGACAGAGCAGGCTCTTAAAAAAATAAGGGGTTATAAAAATAAATGTAAATGATCGTGGAAGTGAATGTAAAAGTGATGCAATGATAATATTAAAGCTATATCTAGGGCAGTTATAAATTATTGCGTTTTTTTTAAAAAAACATTGCCCCCACATTAGGAATTTCTCCTGTGTCGTGGGTGCGTTTACAAACCTAGAAACTCACATACACAAACACCCAGACCCGGAACAACTACCTGCAGATCATACAATTATTTGTTCCGTGCGGGGATCGAACCCGCGACACGCTGCGCAGAAGTCAATCACTCACACTCACTCAACAAATGCGCCAGCCGTGCCGTCAAATAAACAATCCAATTTAAAAAAAAAAATACGACGGGTTGCACTCTGGGAGTGCCGGCAGAAGTGAAAACTTCAATAGTAATAAACACACACGAACATTCGCGCAAGCGCTCTGCGCCGTCTTACGAATTTTCGATCAGATCACCTGTCCTGACGCGAGTTTAACATTTTTTACCCATTCCAAAAAAGTGCACAACGCCGCTAAAGAAGTTTTCACTTCAAAAATCCATTCCTATTTGCTAAAACCTTGGATACTCTGTATAAAATTATAATATATTGCTGGCAAAACCGTCGAAGTATTGCTGGCAAAGCCGTCAAACGTTCAGCTTTGAACGATATGGGTTTTTTTTTAACGTGGTAAAATCATCATATGAGTACTCCCCCCCACCCAGGGCAGAGCGGGAGGGACTGTCAGACTCGTTCTGACTAAAATCCACTGTGTCCTTTTACGTTCCGGGGTCACGGTAATTCGTGAGTCCCGCGACCCCGGCAGACTTTGGCCCTCTCGAGAGGGGCCCCATTATTTTGCTGACACTCTTTGAGGCGCGCGTGGAACACAACGCACCGTCGACCTGGGGAACGATATGGGTGGTGCAATTTGGCCAGATCGTGTCAGTCGACTAGTAATTTCACGATATGGCCCCGATCGGCCGACTTCACATAGTTTTTAGAAAGGTAACTGATTAAACTAGGATTTCAAATAACTACACACCTAGCGAGAACGCCCATAAACAATATTTTAAACAATTAATTACAATCAAATCTTGCAAAATGTTAACTCTCCTGATTAATGATAGTCTAAACGATCCCATTAATTGAATTATCGAGAGAATTTATGACCTTACACAATAAATATCATTTTTTATTTTCGAATTGTGCCATACAAAGTGGTTCATACTAAAAAATACATCAGACAACTATATCTTCCACTCGATTTATTAAAACTGACATAAATGTACGCCCACTTTAACCCTAACGTGCTGCAAATTTACTATTGCTAACCCTTTCCCTGCAGTTTTATATCTTTGTCTTTGTCTACTCTATGGGGTTGGAAAGAGAGGTGAATATTATCCCTTAAAGCAATAAAGTTGTCAGCGAATAGTCACAAATTTGACGTTTATTGCCAAATTATACAGGAACACTTCCTCTATTAAGTTTTTGTTGATTTGTGTTATTGATATTGTGCTGGTGTGTTTTGCATCGAGTTTGCTTTGCACTAACGAATAGGTTTGTTCACACTAGTTTTATTCAGATCTTACCCTGTTAAGATGTTGATCATGATCATTTTAGAAGTACAAGTGACAAGTCAGTCGCGAGACTATACGAATCACCATGACCCCGGAGCGTAAAGGGCTATTGGAGGACACCGTGGATTTTAGTCAGTATGAGTCTGACAGTCCCTCCCGCTCTGCCCAGGGTGGGAGGACTTATTTGATGATTTTAACACGTAAAAAAAAATGTCACAACTCACATTTATTGCTGTAAACAACGCCTGAAATCTATTTCAGGAAGAGACAGTGCATAGAGCGCAACTCAAGTTATCTTACTTACAAAATTAAATTTAAAAAATGTTGATGTTGAATGTTGATGATGAATTATTAGATCGATGAATGAATACTGAAGTTCTTTTTTCTTTGAATAAGTCCTTTCTATAAGTCCTTTTTAGGACTCCTTAATAGAAGTACGTAGTTCTTAGTGTGCGGCAACGATTTTTGTGGTGGGTGCGTTTACAACAATTTAACGTCACATAAATGTTTTTTTTTATATATATTCTTTTGACAGAAATATGGTATGTTTATAAAATGTTCAATATAGGTAATATAATGCACAGTGCCGTGTGGGAATCGAACAAAATGATTACAATTCACTCAAAAATATAATTATATCATCATCTTATAATGTTAAACCAAAGATCATTTCCGATGAAAGCAGAATAATAACAAATGTCACTGATTGAGGACATAACAAAATAAATTATGTTAAACGTTGCTTTAACTCTGTCTTAAGCTCAGATTAATAAAACCGTACGACACATTACTTTTACTTTATTTGAATGAGAGTAAGAGTGTCAATTTTGGTTTTTATTTATTTAAGTGTATTGGGATGACTTGGTTTAACTAAGAGCATTGACCCATCAACTTTGATGTTTCAAATTCGTTCTAGCTAGATATTGTTTCGGGCACGCCGCAATCGCGGCGGTAAGACCCCTCTTTGAGGAGTGGCTGGATAGGCGTCACGGCGTCCTTACCTTCCGCATGACGCAGGTCCTCACCGGACACGGAAGTTTCGGGAGGTTCCTGTGTCTGATAAGGAGGGAGGAAACGCCTGGGTGTCACCACTGCGAGGACCGTCCTGAGGACACGGTGGAGCATACGGTGCAGGACTGCCCCGCTTGGGCAGAGCACCGCCGTGTCCTCACGACGGCGATAGGCGGAGACCTCTCGCGCCCGGCATTGGTCGAGGCCATGCTGCGAGGCGAGACGGAGTGGGAAGCGATCGCCTCCTTCTGCGAAGCAGTCATGCTCGCGAAGGAGGAGGCGTGCCGCGTGAGGGAGAGAACAGTGTCCTCCCTCCGACCCACCCGCAGTGGTAGACGCCCACGGCGACGGACGTCGCCAGACGATCTCCGGCCACCGTAGGCGCGGGCATGCGGGCAGCGAGTAATGGGCGACTCGCTGCCCGACCATGGACCATGCCCGGGTCGACGGCGCGTTGTGTTCCACGCGCGCCTCAAGGAGTGTCAGCAAACTGACGGGGCCTGTAGAGGGCCAGAGCCTGCCGGGGTCGCGGGTCTTACCCATCACCGTAACCCCGGTACGTAAAGGGCTCGTGAAGGACACCGTGGATTTTAGTCAGTACAAGTCTGACAGTCCCTCCCGCCCTGCCCTGGGTGGGAGGACTCATTTGATGATTTTACCACGAAAAAAAAAAAAAAAAAAAAAAGCTAGATATTGTTTAAATTTTCTTCAATAACTCTGGTACCTAGACATAGAGTTCTAGTATTTAATTTAACCCAAATCTATAGTCAAAAACACCTGGGTATAGATTAGAACTAAATTGGTCTAAAAGCTAAATTTTTCAAAAGTATATACGAAATCTGATAGCTAATATTTGACTTTCAAAAATCAGGCCCGTTGGCATCATAAAATGCGTCAACAATTAAAAGGACATCGTTCAAAGTTGACGTGAAAGAATATCACTTGATGAGAATGTAGTATTAAAACACCACTTTATAATATCATAATACCTACTAAAATAATTTAAATCTGCGATTTATCATAATTATTCAAATTAGTAGATAATTTAAAAACAAAGAACAGACTACTTTCACTGCTTCTAGACAAAAACTAATGTTAAATCAAATTCAAATTATTAAAAGACGACCTATCGGCTCCAAATTAGGTCAAATAAGTAGCAAAGATTTTAATATTCATTGAAAAATTAATTTGTGTATCATTTAATAGCCTTTCGTAATATATGGAACCCCTTATATGCCTGCTACAGAGGATTACGTGCTCTATGCATTAGTTTGGTATATTTTTGAATAAAATCAGAGACTAATATTTCGCGTAGTATTTTAATAATGATGTTCTACTTCCAAACGTGCTAATAAACTGGAGCATTCACTTGTAATGAGCATTCATGCGAATGTTACATCATAGAAAAACAAACGAGAGCGTTTTAGCGAGCATTCTAACGAACGTTCTGGCGACCTTTTTGCCGAGCCGACTGTGAAGTCTGACAACATCATGAAGAAAAAAAATTGACGATATCGACAAGAGCGTTCGCTAAAAAGATCGGGGAAATGTTTGTAGCGATGTTTGACTCAGTGTTCGGCTCTATTTGTTATTAAGTTCGGCAAAATTTAAAAGGTGAATGTTCGATGTTCTGTTACAAGTGAATACTCAAGTCTATCAGCACCTTAATGATCATATACATGATCTAAGATCATATTTAAACGATATAACTGTCCATGAGGAAGTAATTCACACAATAACTGCACTTGACATTTTACAAGCATAGAGATCAACTAAACTTTTGATGTAAGTATGTTGGTAAGTGTAGTCGAAAAGGATACAGTGCACAAAATGTAGAACTAAACTTACTGAACAACTTTCTTAAGGGTTTCTTTTACTTTACAAAATAATTTAACTGTCCCTTGCATTTTGGATGGGTAAGCACAAATTATTGTATGGGCCATCTAATTACTTAATATTTTTTCGTAAATACCATGTTGGTTGTTCAAATACCCTTAAATGTGACCACACCTGTCTTGTCACACGTTATATTTATATAAATGTAAAAATAATAAGTAGATACAGCCACTGACATACTATAGTTACTTTTTTTATCGTGATTAAATCATCAAATGAGTCCTCGCACCCAGGGCAGAGCGAGAGGGACTGTCAGACTCGTACTGACTAAAATCCACGGTGTCCTTCAATAGCCCTTTACGTTCCGGGGTCATAGTAATTCGAAAGTCCCGCGACCAACTAACATACTTACTTTAAGGGCCATTGTAAATGTTTTGTTTGTGTTTGAAGACAAGTAACGGTTACAAATAATTATGAGTTTTTTATCCTTTCTAATAATACTTGAGTGTAAATACTACCTATGTGCAATATTTATCATAGTGTTAAAATATAGTTCGTAAACTTACTTTAACTTTCACGACGTTGTAATTTTAACGACGTGATGATGTTAAGTTAATGATCAACTTTAAATGATAACTTAACTGGAATTAAAGTGACAGTTAAGTTGTGTCGATTGATTCATAAAGAAGATACTCCTTAAGAAATTGTGATTCGTAAATACCAGTCTATTAAAATGTGACTTGATCATACTTTATTTTAATTCTTTTTTTTTATCAGAATTGCTATTTAAGTCTATGAGTACAATGAGATACATGTTTGCTCTAACTTAATAAAATATGCCTTTGATTAATACAATTCTATAAATTACACGTGAAACATCGCGTTAGTTGCAACGCTTAACCAACAGTTAACCCGTTAGTTAAGTAACGTGAGATTTACAACAAAATTACTTACTATAACTTTACAAGAAATACCTTAGTTAGCACGTCAGTTACATAAGATGTGCCACTTCCAAGCAAACGGCTACAAAACTCGATCTTCGCATCTAAAATACAAAACAAACAGCCATCGCAGTCGCAATTATACGACCAATCATATACATAATCCTTAAGCCGTATTCACACTTTCGCCACCTGATGATTTCTCCGGCTCTCCTGCTATGCCTCATAACGCATAATCTTAAGCAAGCAGGCAGCCTATTAACTTTATGACAAATTAACGAGGCAACATAACTAAAGATTAGCCGAAGATTAGCGTTTCTGTAACGGAGGATTAAACGCTGGTTAATAAGGTATCGATTTAATGTATGGTGGTGATGGACTTGTTTATTGTTTGTTCGGTTGTTTGTGAATTTATTTATTAAGAATATACAATTAGGTACGTAAGTTTGCTATTCACTGGTAGACATGCGTTCCTTTAGTTTTCTTTCACCCTAGAAGCTTAATCTATTTCTGAGGTACGCAAAATCACACACACAAAGACATACTTATTTATTTTTATTTTTTTCTTTTAGGATTATTTTTATTTTTTTTAACCCGCAACTTCTTATAGAGTCATTGTACAACATCATTATGATCAACTCTTTCTATGGCACCAACTAAGATAACAGATCTTTCATACATTTCGACGGCATACATGAGTACAAATTAATGTGTCAGGAAGAATTTTTTTCTTTGGTTGCTAAATGCAATTTTTGATGTTAGATGTTTTAGGTTTTTGATTTTATTAAAAACCTAAAACAACTTTGAGAATTAGTTCACACACGTGACTTTCCACAACTATCAGTGATATTGGCCAAAGGCTTATGCTACAAAGGACTAATTCTAATGTGGAGTGATTTTACGATTGAGATTTAAACTTGAGATAAATCCTTTGGTAAACCAGCAAAAAAGTCCAATAAAAAACCCACTCGAGAATAAAAAAAAACAAATGAATATAGTTGAATAACCGTGAATCAAGGATGATTATTTTTTCTATACACACGCCTTAAAAAAGGGTGAAAATCACAGAAAATTGTCTTTACCAATTCTTCCTTTTTTGCTCAAATACAAAGGACAAATAAGAAATTGAGGACAGATGCGATTGTACGCAAGCTCCAACAATGTGCAAAGACAGAAAAAAAATCGCACAATCGCAAAGAATTCACAGTTCTTGTCATTGTGTTCCCCCAATCGTAGTTATATTAAATTTAAAACCCTTTTTAAATACAATCGAATGATATTTATTGCGTTTTTTTTTTTGTCGCATCGATTCGATTTCACCGTGTAATGCTCCAGATACGGACAATTGGGAGAAAAAAATCGTAAGGGTGCGTTATGGGTAACTTGAGGTCAGACTTGCTCACACCCCTATACTTCCTGTTCCACGACAGGGTTGTCACTGTCACTAACTGTTCTCTGTGCTTTTATTATTATGTTAATTTTTAACTTTTGTTTAATTTGAATAATAGAATTTAATGAAGTTCATGGCACAGTCCAGCCTTAAAAATCGTAACTGGACGATTTAAAATTAAGTCTCGTTTGCTAAAAGTTGCTAAAATAAGCAAATATATGGAATTGTATCGAATACACTAAATATACTTTATTATTTATTACATAACAGAGGGAATAATATCATAATCTCCTATTTAAGAATCTCAAAAGATTCTTAACTTAGAAGATTAATTTCTGAATACAATTTTATAATTATAATATAAAAATACAAAGAGCTAGAATTATATTTTCGTCCATTTCTATTCAATCAAATTTATTCTCACAATACCTACTCATCAAAAATAGTCTGCTTCAGTTATAATAACAGCCATTTTAATAATAAAAAAAAAATCTAATATCAGATATTAGTGTTTTACGACCACACAATCTTCGTCTCATCAATGATATTTGTAGTTTATTAGTGAAAACGAACCAAAACCGGTTTTGACACTTAAGAATTTGAGACTGACATAAATCAAAACGATTTTATTAATTACTAGCTTCCGCCCGCGACTCCGTCCGCGTGGATGTCGGTCTTCGCGTGGATGGTTTATTTCCCCATTTTGAGTAACTCTGACAATGACATCTTATAAATATTACGGCGCTGAATCCACTGCGGGTAATGCAACGTGTGTTCGCGGTTCTACATAACAACGTCAATGAATAAAACTGAAAAATAAGATTTTTTTCTACGTATTTTTCCAGGATAAAAAGTATCCTATGTTATGCCCAGGATAATAAGGAATAATTATACCAAGTTTCGTCGACATCGAACCGTTAGTTTTTACGTGATGCCTGCACAAACAGACAGACAGACAGACAAAAATTTTTTTAATCATATATTTGGGTTTGGTATCGATCCAGCAACACCCCCCGCTATTTATTTTTTCAATATTTTCAATGTACAGAATTGACCCTTCTACAGATTTATTATATGTATAGATTATATTATGAACCACATTCTCTTATAATATAAAAAAGGCAATTTAAATATAAATAAGAAATTATGTGTCGTTTGTCTTTGTGATAGCCATTTTTTGTTGGAATTAGTAATTCATTTAATGCTTCTGAATTTTTGACTGACTATAAACCACCATGTAATCTTTAGCTAATAAATGGTGAAAATATCTAATTTAAATGGTGTATTAATGAAATGTTTTTATATTATCATTTAAAGTTAGATTTTGTGCGCCTTCCTATCTACTTTCAAACAGAAACGTTTTAAAACGCCAACAAAATTCGCTTATGACACTCGAATAAAGTGTCGCTTGAAGTTTGGGAATCGCATCAGTAGTTTTGAAGATTACTCCCAAACAGCTAAAGTTTGGATTTATCCAAATAGCAAACATTACCTTTTTAGATACATAGCTTATGTCACTGGTAATTAATAAAAATAATTTAATAATAATCTTTAGTAAAATGAAAAAAAAATTACATTGAAACTACTTTTGCCAACCCTAGCCCAAACAATCGCATCGCAATTCGCAAGTACAGTAATTCCGCGACAGGTCACACATTCGACAGCTCGTGAGAATGCGCGTACGCAGCTGACGGAGACACCCGAATCGAACCGATGACAGCCGGAGAATGATCTGCATTGTTCGACATTTTTAATAGTAATTTTGTTTATTTGGCAAATGGCTTTCGATTATTCCTTGAGGAGGCAAATAGAGGATTAAGTGAATAGTTCCTTAATGGAAGAAAAATAGAGTTGATGATACAGCTGCTTCTAGTCAAGTTGGAGTTGAAAGAGTCAAATAATTGGGTTATGGTGTTTGAATTAAGTTAGCAACTTGTCTGGAATTTGCATAACGTCTCAATCTTTTCAACCTTCTGTGAGAAGAAACAAATAAAAGCCATGTCGTCTTATCTGGTCGCGGGACTCACGAATTACCGTGACCCCGGAAAGTTAAGGACTATTGAAGGACACCGTCAAGTCATTCATCAAAAGATTCTTCATCACTCATTCATCGATCACTTTATTTTCATCATCGTAATTCAATCATTATCACGTGCGAATGCTTTTACAGAAATATGTTTTTTACACATAGGATTTTCGGGATACATGTATTTTTTACAGAAAGGATTTTTTGACAAACTTGACTCACGTACTTATAACAATTTTTTGCAAACTTTACAATTGTATCATTCAGTTCTCCACCACTCCAGACAACGTGTTCTTCTAACACACTACATGAAACTTCAACACAGTCTATTTATTTACAACTTACGTAACTAAACTTGCCACAGTTAACGAACTCTATAACCAATATATTTGACCGGACAACTGTCAGTGACCGACCCTGACTGAGATCACTGAGACATGTAACTTGAACTTAGCTTTTAATTTCCATTATCATTGTTTCGGTTACTACTTGAGGTATGGGATAAACACGTGCCCATTTTCGAAGAATATTTTGTTAGGCGTGTGATATTAACAGGTTAACTATGACGACCTTCATTCAATAACTATGATGATGTACAAATAACGTCACGACATTACCCCCCTTGAAAGCGTAGGTTCTTTCAAGGGGGTAAGACCATCGTAACTCTGTCTGTACCGTCGATTTAGGGTACTGTCGATTCACCATTAATCCGATGGAACGTTTTGGATACAGCGATCGTCGATGTAATAACTATCGATATTATAAACCAGGGTTAAGTAACGTCAAAGTCAAATTTACGAAAGGATAATACTTACCTCAGCCAACGAAATCCTTTTGAAGCGGTGCTAGTGTCTGTATCATTACATCAAATCGCATTTAAAAAATTTAGTACCACGAATCTTCCTCAGATCATGAGTGGTGGCACGGACTCTAAGGGGCTATCTTTCAAATCGCAATATCATTCATTCTTAGTTCGGGCTCGTTGTCAAAACGCCCGTAACTAAGACCGAAACCACGGGTTTCGTGTGTAGAGATTAGACCCCTAGACTCGAGATCCTTCCAAGCAATTCACGGACAAACCTGGTTACGTAGGACCTGCGGTGACGGCTGAGTGCCGAAAGGCTCGCCATCCTGCCGGAGTCCAATGCCAAATAGTTTATACTAAGTTCCGTGAGTTCATTCCATCTGTAGTTTCATCTTTGCTTCTGGGTTAGACAAGACAAACCCATAAACAAATCCATAGCAAATAAAAACAAGTAATCAACACTAATTTACTAATATAATAAAACTGAAGAGTTTATTCGGTTGAACGCGCTAATCTCAGGAACTACTGACTCGAATAGAAAAAATATTTTTGTGTTGGATAGTTCATTTATCAAGGAAGGCTATAGGCTTTATAACATCACGCTGTAACCAATAGGAGCAGAACAGCAATAAAAAATGTTGCAAAATCGGGAAAAAATATTCCTTATTGAGAGCTTCCGTTGCGTGCGCTGCATAAATGGTTTATGTTACGCAAAAATCATGTATGACGGAATTGTTCCTCATGAATAATTCTAAAAAACCAAAAGGAGCCGAGCAACGGAGGTGAAACCTGGGGGAACAGCTAGTCGCAAATAAAATGTGAAACGGGACTGTACGAATTACCGTGACCCCGGAACGTAAAGGGTTATTGAAGGACATCGTGGATTTTAGTCAGTACGACTCAGTACCCTGGATGGGAGGACTCATTTGATGATTTTCCACGTAAAAAAAACTATACCCGCGGCTCCTTTCAAAACTGTAACATATTAATGACGACAGAGTTGGCGTAATGGTTGAGGGATTGGACTGGTGCGCAGCGTGTCGCGGGTTCAACTCCCGCACGGATCAAATATTTGTATGACCTATAAGTAGTTGTTCCGGGTGTGGCTGTTTGTGTATGTGAGTTTCAATGTTTGTAAACGCACTCAAGACACAGGAGAAATATATATATATATATATATCCTAATGTGGGTATACTTACGTCTTTTTTTTTTTTTTGCGTGGTAAAATCATCAAATGAGTCCTCCCCCACCCAGGGCAGGGCGGGAGGGACTGTCAGACTTGTACTGACTAAAATCCACGGTGTCTTTCACTAGCCCTTTACGTACCGGGGTTACGGTGATGGGTAAGTCCCGCGACCCCGGCAGGCTCTGGCCCTCTACAGGCCCCGGTATACTTACGTCTTTAAAAAAATAATTAAGAACTGTAACAACGGTATTATAAAGTATTTAGTCTAGTTCCAGGAACTAAAACCCTTTTTCCATTTACAAACCGGAACATCTACTTAAAGCCTACAGTCGGAACTTTAAGTCCTCAAAGAGGTTTGAACCTGAAACCCGACATTCTTCCCTGCATTGTATACACCTCTCGACTAAATATTATAATATCTACTCACCCACTTCCGTTCGCAGCGTTATACTAATCATTTACAATGACTTTCTCGTTATCGTCCTTAAGCCTTCCTTGAAGATTTTGTTATTCAAAGAAAAATGTATTTTATTTTAAGAGTCAAAAAGTTGTTTTTCAGCTGTGACGAATCTGGATCAGTTACAGCTACTCCAAAAAGGGATATTGAAATTTAAAGTAAGATAGTTAAAGTTGAATTTGGATTTTAGGGGTGATCAAAGTAGATTGATGAATTTCCGTTATTTTTTCTTCGAGGCTTTAATATTTTTTCTGTGGTTTAAATCTGTTAGATTGTATTTATATTGAGTATTAAGTGGTTTTGTCAATAGTGGTTTAATAAAGTTGTAAGGGTTGATCCTAAAGAATAAGGGCTGATGGCACAATCGTCTCACATAGTTGCGTGTAATTTTTTACAGTTACTTAAGATATTAAAATAGATAGGTAGATTAAACTTATATTGCTTTATCAATTAATTAGGAGTTTTTCAATGCTCTGTTATAATTAAGGTTAATAATTTTTGTTTTTTTCTTTTTATTTTTTTAAATAATGATTTATTTGTATTAATTAAAAATCTAAGGATTTGAAATACTACCTACATAACTTTTGAGCTGTAATTACCTACTCAAGAACAAAGCTAAGCAGATCAATTTTGTTAATTAAAATTAGAAATGTGAAAATATCCTTTCAGCTAGGTAAATGTCGATATGAAAACATTTATCACAACAAATTAAAACATGTTTTAAATCATCATTTAAAAATCTGAATATTCCCAGTTTCACACACAATCATACAAAAGTGAACCAGCTGTACATTCCTATAACAATACGCAACACCATGTATACCGTCAAAGCTGCCGATACAAACAAAACCTATGGGAATCTTTAACGAAAATCGGACATCGATAATCCTCCGAATGAACGAAAGCTTTTACCAACTTATTTTACAATTAGACGTTGCATATTTAACCTTATGACGAATGTAACACAGTCCATTGTAATGATAAAGATATCTTTGGCACACCAAAAGCTCAGTAGAAAATTACAAACTTTTGTATTGCGGTTGCTAAAAACGTTTTCATTCAAATATAGACTTTAATTCTATGTGTTAAGAGTTGGAACATTGAATGGGGAAGAATAAGTAAAAACCAGTAGTCGTCCATCAATAGAATGCAATCCCGCAAATCTGCATTCAAAATTAGATTGTTATCTGTTAATGTGGCCAGTTCCACAATATCCGGTTGGTACCGGTTATTGTTGGTAAATTCTACGGTAAATAAAACAGGGATTAACGGAAGAAAGTCCTTACATTTTTATAATGAAGTACTTAATCTTCGGTTAATTGAATTGTAAGAGTTAAGTGGTGTCATCTGCCCCTTTGGGACCATTCACCTTACTTCATAATGGTATAAAAGGTTACTTGAATAACATTTCAAGTCGGATGTCCTGTACTTGCATGCAAAAGAAAGTTTCATTCATTATAACCTAATAGATTTTATCTTATGTTAAAGGAATCACATGCTTGGTTACCACATTTTGTCGCATTTTGGTTGTAAGCACTTAATCTTCGATCAGACAATAGTCTGTTACTAATCGGCAGATGAATGGTGCACAGCTTTAGCAACTTTGGCCAATTTCGTTTTATTTTCTTGGGAAATGGACAGATGGATCATGAGACCTGGCAGGCAGATGAGAGTTCGATTGTCCACTAAGCAATTCATTACATTCTTAGCTTTCTTATCTTGTCACGTTATTAGCTTTGCAATTCTTCTTTTTATAACCTCTTAAAAGTTTTCTAAAACTTGCTATGTTTTGGGTAAGGACATATCATACCAAGGTTTGTTGATCGGCACACACACACGACACGGCACGATACTGCAATTTTAAGAGCGGTGTTGAAAGCTGTACCTGAAATCCTGAATAATGTAAAACCCAATGTTGCCATGGATGAAATGTCTACCGGAGGAAATAATATACGTTACGAGAGAACTGAGACTATTTTTCTCTAATATTAACTTTTTCTATGATTTTTTTTCTTGGACTATGATGCCAATGCAACATAGGTAGTTCGGCCTCTTAGTAGTATCTCTTTTTTTGGATAATTTTGAGGCTTCGTTAGCAAATAAACGAAACAATGACGAGAGTGCATATAAATAAAATAATATTAATAAAACAAAGGTCTAATTTATCGGCAACCCTTTTCTTCAAAAAGCTTACAAAATAGAGCTTGTCGATTTTTTGCGACATCTGACATCTATCTCCCTGAGATAAACAGACAACTCTATGGTTTCCTTAACCCTCAAATACGCTTTGCCTTTTTTTTTGATTGGTAAAATCGTCAAATGAGTTCGCTTTGACATCAGACAGGTTTCGGTACCAAAAGCAATCTTCCACTGGATTTAACACGTACAATTAAATTCATTCGACTATTTGATCTTATCATTGCACCTAAACAAATAGAGGTCACGGATATTTAAATTGAGATTGATACAAAGCCATTTTCGACTGTATTGTTGCGTAGGTAAGGTTAGAGTTTACGTGATCGTTTAAGTGTAAAAAAGGTGAAAAAATTGTGTCATGATGTAATTTTTTCAGCAGTTTACGTGTGGTCTAATGACAAGTTGAAGCGAGTGAACATTTTTTTAGCATGTTAAAATCACCATATGAGACCTCCCACCCAGGGTAGGGCAGGAGGGACTGCCAGGCTTGTAATGACTAAAATCCACGGTATCCTTCAATAGCCCTTTACGTTCCGGTGTCACGGTAATTCGTTAGTCCCGTATGCCCGCGCCTACGGTGGCCGGAGATCGGCCTGCGACGTCCGTCGCCGTGGGCGTCTACCACTGTGGCTGGGGGTCGTGAGGGGGATGCTGTCCTCTCCCTCACGCGTAATATGTTTTAAACTCTGTTGCTTGAGAATTAGAATAAAACATACCATTTCACAAATTATATCTCAACTCACATTTTGATTCTCCTAAAAGGACATTTTTACAACTGGGGGAAAGATGCTACACGCTCAAATCTCACCACTTAAACCACACCACAGTTTCGCACATCCAAATGATCAGCACACTATTCAGCCCAGATTAAGTCCCAGGTCTTTCGCTCGACGGAGTGCGAATGCCCACTCGATCGACATCCCATACCCCATTGTTGCTTTGTAAAAACGATCAAGTCTGCGAACTTTCGTCGAATTCGTCGCATTGTTTGCGAAAGTGATCGAATTAGTGATGTGTCTTTGTGGGCTTCTGGTTTTCGCAGTGAGGATTATGTCAATGTCATTGTTGAGATTGGTTGTTGGAGCGTTTTATCTGGTGCTATCATTTGTTTTTTTTTATGGTCTGGGGAAATGCGATAAAGGGGCGTTGGCGTAGGTACCGACGTTGTAGCGGAGGCAATCCACTAGGTCACAGAGCTCGTCAGCAAGCTTATATGATTCGATTTTCAACTGTATGCTCTAGATAAGATAGTTTACAATCCAAATAAGACAAAACTCCACGTAGAAAATCAATTGAGGAGATTTTGGGGCTTTTTTTTTACGCGGTTATATCGTCAAATCAGTTCCCCCACCCAGGTCAGAGCAGGAGGGACTGTCTGACTAAAATGCACGGTGTCCTTCAATAGCCCTTTACGTTCCGGGGTCATAGTAATTCGTACAGTCCCGCCGGAAGGATTTGGCCTTCTAGAGGGGGGGCCCCGTCATTTTGCTGACACTCTTTGAGGTGCGCGTGGAACACAACGCGCCGTCGACCCGGGCATGGTCCATGGTTGGACAGCGAGTTTCCCATTACTCGCTGCCCGCATGCCCGCGCCTGCGGTGGCCGGAGATCGTCTGGCGACATCCGTCGCCATGGGCGTCTACCACTGCGGCTGGGGTGGAGGGATGACGCTGTCCTCTCCCTCACGCGGCCCGCCTCCTCCTTCGCGAGCATGACTGCTTCAGATATCGGGGCTAGGAGTAAGATTTTAAATCTGAAATTATAAGTAGCATCACATAACTATTTCAAAACACAATTATACGAGTACATTGCTAAGTATTCGTTTGTCTCATATTCGCAGCTATCGATATACAACCAGTACATCAAGTGGACGTGCGTCTGATTGATGCGATTGATGATACTTATCGACGCGTCTTTTTGAGGAGGGTAATTTTTATTGTCTGATCTGATCTGTTCGAGGGTAATTATGTCAGGTTCAGGATGACTGGTAGTGATGTGTTTTTTTTGAAGTGTTGAGACAAGGTTATGCTAGCGGCTTCGTCTGTGACGAGTACTTACGGTAATTGTTCTACGAGATCTCATTAGCTGGGATGAAAAGTATCGTATTTACGTATATAGTGTTAAAGCTGTTTTTTTATAAACGTTGCCTCACATAAAGAATTTCTCCTGTATCGTCGGTGCTTTTACAAAGATATAAATTCACCTGCGAAGGGCAGCCGGGAGAGATTGGATGAGGAAAGCTCAGGGGAGGGCTCAGTTGCGCACATTGGGAGAGGCCTATGTCCACTATGTCCAGCAGTGGACCTGGTGGACATAGGCCTCTCCCAATGTGCGAGATGGTCGGCTAAAAATGACACCGTGGCCCTGAAACGCAAAAGGCAAACGAAGGAACGACATGGACTTTTAGTTAGTAAGATTTTGGAAGTCTCTCCCGCTCCACCTAGGGACAAAGGGTTATTTTGGTATCATTCAAACAGAATTTAAAAAAAAAACACGAGGAACATAATTATCTGCATTCTGTGGGTTAACTGCAATACACAACGACGATCTACACACGACGGAGATTACACGCATTAAAAATGATAGACATTATGTTCAATGATTCTTGCACACAGAATAATATTCTATTTTCAGTTATCTAACTGATATCCTTCTCCAGAAGCCAATAATTTGAATGGCAGCGTGATAATCCAATCAGACCGTATCACGCACTTATTTAAATATCAATTAATCAGTCCTTGTATTTTACCTCTTTTCAGTAGGAATGTCACAATGACCTTTATTTTCCTTAGCGTAAGGTTTATTATTGTGAAAGGAATACGCAATAACGGATCAATCACTTTGTTAAAGTACTGTGACTTTAACGTTCGATCCTAAAACTTTTGCATAAGAAAGCACCAATCAATCAAAAATCGAATTCAAAATAAGCGTTATCTAAATTCAAATTTTGAACATAGAGCGATCCGTTCACGCCCGTTCATGCACAAAGGAACCATCGTGTTCAATCTATGACTGCATCGATTTTAAATTTGTAAAAAATTGAATTTGCATGAAAATATCGATATAACGGATTTGTTCGTAACACAATGAGCGACAAATACGCGAAATTGTATCCTTTTGTAGACCAAATAAATTAACATATGACATTGTGTCATGTGCATTGGCAGTGTAACTGAGTTCGATATGCTAATGGTACTTTATTGTGATCGGTGTGGTGAATCGCTTAGATATCGAAATTATTTGTTGTTACGCGATTTCATGGAAAATCTGATAGCTTTATAGCTGACTTATGGTTTATTACGAATTTCTTGAACAGTAATGGGGACATTGAGATATTTAATGCAGAAATATTTTTTGCACAACCAGTTGTATATTTTTAGATAATTAATAAAAAAATAAAACTTTAGATAATTAAAAGAATGAGAAAAGGGCTTCCGTTATGGATTTCGGTTTTTGATCAAAAAGCTTTGTATTTTCTTTTCTATTCCTTCATAAAGTAGTAATCATATGTGTGAAACTAAATCATTTTCAAAAATTCTATCTTATTTAATTCGTAAATTTATGTTTGCTATGAAAATAGTAGCCCACCACCATCAGAAACAGGGTCCAAGCTGCCGGTGGTTAGGGCTCCAAAGAGAGAAGCCTCCTCACTATGCGCGCCGTGTCCAAGAGCACTGACTTCTGCATCGAGCCCTTAAGCCAGCCGCGCAATGAGAGCCTCTTAAGGTATTGGTCGAGGCTCTTAGCAATTAATCCATTGACCGCAATGACTATCTGTACGATGGTTGTAGAATCCACGACCCACATGTCGACAATCTCGTGTGCTAAATCAAGTTGCTTTATTTTTTATGATTTTCAGCTTTCACGAGATTTTCATAAAAGTTACTTTTCTTTTGACGCTTAATATTTATAGCTTTCTGTAATTGAATCCATGAGTGATAAAGATATGAATTTGTCAAAGGATTTTAAACTAATATCAATGAATGCTTATGAATAAATTTGAACTACTATTGCAGAACTGGCAAGTCAAGTGTAAACTATGTATAGGTACCTATAACATCACTAGATAGAAATTTGTGACCAAATCGATAACATGTTTTTTCAAAGAACATACTCACAAAAATTGCATGGTCTAAAAAACCAGCTAAGTTAACCTATGGGTGTTATTAGATTTAATATGACATTATTATTCAAAAAGTTTTTATTAATGTATTTGCCTATTGCTAAATTAAGTATTTATATCACTTTACCAATAAACGAATTTGTAACGGTCTGCTGAGTTTCGTTGTGGATCGTATTATGCAATTTAAATCACAGTAGCCGAAGCAATAAAAATAACAAAGCTACCTGCATTTACACATGTTACGAAATCTGCATACAGATTTTCGTGCCCCAGTCATATGTTAAAATCATTTATCGACATTTTAAATTCTTTTATCAACGACACATGTACACTGCGACGCGAATCGCTCAATAGATTTTTTATTGCCAATAAAATGTGTATGTAGTTAATTTGCGTATGTTGCATTGTAGACCGCACATTGTGCGTACACGTCACTCCGCCGCCCTTAGGGCGCGACCCGCTGCCCTCGTGTCGCCAACATTTCACACAACGTTACAATTCAATTATCGAACGCTTTCATTGTGTCATATTCATAATTTTAAATGGCCTTCCACGTTTTGGTGGCCATGTCAATTTCTTGACAAAACCTCATTTGAATTAGAAGCAAACGGATGACATTCCTGAATTTTTTAGCGATTTCGATAGGGACATCTTGTATCACTTAAGAATTTGCATTTTACTTGTATTGTAGTTTTATTGGATCATATCGTACATGATAGACATATGCTAATCCTCATAGAAATTGTATTGATCCTTAGCCGTTGGAGTTATTGCCTCCTTTGATACGACAGAATGTTATTCTTCAATATAGCTTCCGTTATGATTTCTATTGATGTTAAAATTGCATTATTGTAGAATGATTCTTGACCTTAAAATATTCTAACGGTCTTTCTAGCTTAGAAATCGATACGTTATTATGAGAAACGATGTGGAATAAATTCTTAAGCAATTGTAATGCATATCTTAAAATATTGAAGTTCTTATAAAAGATGTGCGATGCGATGAAGTGATGTTGCGATTGGTTTTTTTTAATCGTTATCATGTTCTTATGTCGGACGAAATGTTGATAGCAAGAAATCGTCGACATTACTGCAGTGAAATATTTAGGTTGTTGTCTTATTGATTACAATCAAATCGATTTTTTTTTTTTTTTTTTTTATCGTGGTAAAATCATCAAATGAGTCCTCCCACCCAGGGCAGGGCGGGAGGGACTGTCAGACTTGTACTGACTAAAATCCACGGTGTCCTTCACTAGCCCTTTACGTACTGGGGTCACGGTAATCCCTTGGTCCCGCGACCCCAGCAGGGCAATCGAATCGATAGGGAAATATTTTAACTTTATCATACAGCATGCGTAAAAGTTGTGATCATAAATTTAAGGGTGTGTTTAGAAACACCACGTGGTAGACGTACTACCACGTAGACGAGCAAGCAGGGAAGCGCCACTTACGTATGATGACCACAAAACCATCTATACGCCTTTCCCCAAACATCTTAGACGCACTACATCGCTATGGCAGTCCCAACAGTGAGTGCGGTATTATACTGGACACGTAGATCGCTATATGCACGCAAACTATACTAACTTAGAATATATGAAAAATTATCCACAACATAATTTCACAAGCATTAACGTTTTTAAAATTCTACTCAAATTAACTCAAGATTAAGGTATTGCTAGAATAGTTATAATTCTTGTTAGTTCATGATCATCAATTTTGTGTTTTAAATGGTTTTGAAAATTGAGAATAGGCATTAAAAATGTTAGTACGTAATATTTGAAAACGATTCCAATAATAGTACTAAATCATTAAATCTATAATGTATTAAATCACACTGCAAAGCTTTTTGATTTGTGTAATAAAACCTGCAAAACTGACAATTGGTATTTTAGTATGTATATTTGTCAATTTTCCAATAAGTGGGAAAGTTAAATGAATTGGTATTTTTTTCCCGTTAACAGCAAAAGGTTTTTATGCAGCCACATTTAATCGACACAATGATATTTTCATCAAGCATATTTTTAAAGCTTATGTTGTACAAATGCCTGACAAAATATGGATGTACCAGAATCACCTCTTTTCTAATATTTCAGGGAAAACAGACGCGATGTCATTTTATATTCATAGATATTTTATAGACTGTAGACTAAGTTAATTTTTTATTTCTGGATGGTAAGCTTGAAAATATTTCAATGAGAACAATATTTTTTCGTTGACTTACACTCATTTCATAAACACGTTCAGAACTGTTATTAATTTATATTAGCTGACATCAAAAAGTACGGGGTTAAAAAAATATGATTCATCCCAATAACTATTTATGTAAATATTTAATAAATTTAACGATGCATTTCTTATTTATCAGGTGCGGGTGTGACACAAGGAAAATATATTATTTTCTACTAAGAAATAAATCTTGTTTGACTTTACACCATGGTTTTGTCCAGCTTGACTTTAAGTTGCCCACTTTGCCTATTGCTGATCAATTACCTCTCTATAGTGATCATTTACAGGGTCTCGAGTTTGACCTCGCCTTAAGAAATATGTCTTAATAGTGTAATTTATAAGCCAATAATGTAACATAGGCTTCCTTATTATAAAAGTTTTTAAAGGAATGCTTAATCAGTCATTATTATTTTTAAGTATAAAAATATTAAAAATAACAATAACCCTCGATATTATTATATTTGTTGCAATATAATGTAATTAAGGCTTATTTTTTTTCCCTTTCAAAACATTGCAGCATTGCATATTCATACTTAAATAAATAGAAACAGCATGCATATATATTTATTAAGAAATAAACTAAATATTGGTCGCCAGCATTGTTTTCTCAATAAGCATTACAATGAAAACGCTAAGTAGCCATTGAGTGGTTCAGGTGTGACTGAGACAACCGCTGTCATACGAATTTATTCTTGTTTCGTACATCGACTCATCATAAACAAAAAGACGGAGCATCAGAGTGAGACCGCGTCTCAAACCCGCGCAACCAATTTGCATTGTACGCCCGGCTAGTAAACGTTTAAAATTCTTACTTCGAACTGTTGGTCTCGTTCTGCATAATAACATCCGTAAGGCAATGGCAGTTACTTGGCCAATGGGGAGGCTCGGCGCGCACTCGTGGGCGTAGTGGAGCGCGCCGATTGGCCCGCTCGCTCGGGTTTATCACTCGATTTGTCGGTAGCGGCGTCACCGCAGTCGTGGCGCGCGATTGTCGATTGTCGCCATTGTGTCGAGCGAGCGACGGACGCGCGGACCTCGCGCTTGTTTGATTTGCAACACGCGATACGATAACGCATATCGAGTAAATCGATCGTTTAATATAATAAGTATAATAAAAGTTACGAAAACAATGACAACAGTTGTTTATAATTATTGAGTCATTTGTTTATTTTTGAGAAAAAGATTTGTGTGTGCAGTGCCGCCGGAACTTTGTTTTTTGACGTGATTGAAAGGCTTCATTCTGGATCTGGAGTTACATCAACGTGCCAGCGGGCACTTTATGAGGTAAACATAAGTTTTCTTTTGTAAAAATAATCTGTGGTGTGGTCGAACGTTTTGTAATGATGGCGGCTGTCTCGAGCTCGAAAGACTGTCGATGGTCGATGAACCTGTGACAAATCGATTTGTTTTGCTGTTGTTCCACGATTGTTGTTTCCTGCTTTTTTTGTTTATAAGTAAAAATACCCTCGAATCTAATTTCTCGGTGAAGAATGTCAAGGCCAGTGGAGTTCAAGTTTATTCTGGAACTGAATGATTTTTTCATTTATTTATACTTACCTTAATATTTTATTTATTGTCATTGACTTGTATGTGGTTGTTTTTACTTTTTACTTTTTATCACTAACCGACTTTTGTACATATTATAGGTACTTATAAATAAATTAGCTGTACTGTAGCTAGATACCTACCTATCTACATATATATTATATAAAAAGGTGCCCATCACAGTAAAACAAAACATCGTTTATTGTTTTTCTACGGGCCCTTTCAGTCCTACAGAAGGTACCTACCTAATTTAAATAAGGGCGTGTCCAATTTTATCACAATTCTTATCTTATGAAAGTGGAAAATAAAAAATGGGTAAGTACCTACTACTTATAGCCACTCAAGAAGTCGAGATCATTACACAAGATCAAGTTGTTACCCTGTTCAAATTGGTATCTATAGACTACTTAGGTACTACAATAAAATAACTGTGAAGACTATAAGTAAGTACCTACTTACCTACCTAAGTAGATACACTTTGCTGGGTTGCGTAGGGCAGATAGACAGTCGTTCTATGAAAAATACTGATATTCAGCCTCATCCGAAGTGACTGGAAGCTGACTTAAGAAAAGGTTAAGCAGACGGTAATGTAATCGACATGGGACTAGGGTTACCAGATAATTTAGAAGTTCGGAGAAGTCCTGGGATTTTTGGACAAATCCTGAGATTTATGGTAACTCCACAAAAAGTTAACCTCTCGGGCGATTTATAATTGAAAATGATAAAAATCAACGTTTAATGAGCGACTGTCTGTTATGTACAGACGTGTGTAGGTAAGGCGCTGGGGCGTTTGCTAGCTTTCGCTTATGTACACCCGGGTGTACCTACGTAACGCGCCCGAGAGGTTAAGTAGACTTTAGGACTTTAGGTAAAATCGTCAAATGAGTCCTCTCACACAGGGAGGGACTGTCAGACTTGTACTAACTAGAAGCAACGGTGATCCTTCAATAGACCTTTTCGTTCCAGGGTCACGGTAACCTCATAAGACATTCCCGCGACCGGCAGGCTTTGGCTCTCGAAGGGGCGCCCCGTCAAATGCATATCCTGGTGTTTGAACTAGTCCCCTCCGTCTTCAATCTTCATCTTTCTACCCTACCCTTTAGACCTTCAACCCCTTCTTACTAAAGGTTGATCCTATGACCCTGAAGCGGCACACCGCTTCAGGGTCATAGGGACCTACTTAATTGAAGGAAAGCAGGGTGTTAAATTGCACACAATTTAACACCCTGCTTTCCTTCAATTAAGTAGGTGTATCTACTAGGGCTACATAGGTAGATGAATAGAAATAGGAATTTAGAAATTTTGTATGATTTTGTTAGTACCTAGGAAGAAATGTATAGAACTTATGCGGTACCTATACCTATGAGAACTGCCCCGTTGGTCTTGTAGTCGCGAGCGCGACTGCTGAGCGTGAGGTAGTGTGTTCGATTCCCGGGTCGGGCAAATGTATAATTGGGTTTTTCTTTAAAGAATTTCTCGGTAGCTGCCCGGAGTTGGCGAATCATCACCTACCTGGTCTGAATATCCTAACTTTTCAGTGGGTTATGAAGAACTTTACACTCTATTCCACATACCCCTGAAGTTCCTTAGATTTTCTTCTTATTTAAATGTCAAAATGTCCACTTATCCGCGCTGTCTCATCAAGTAACCGTGACCCTGGAACGTAAAGGGCTTTTGAAGGATCACCGTAGATTTTAGTCAGTAGGTACAAGTCTGACAGTAGGGTGTAGGAGGACTTATTTGATGATATACACACGATAAAAAAAAAACTGTCGACTTATGTAATTCTCACATAATTTATTCATGAATTGGGTAGATGAAATGATACTGACACCGGGCGGTCTAAAAAGGCCATTATTAGATACTCGTATGATTAATATGAATTACCGTGTATATTATTTATACTATTGTTTCAGTAATAGATTAGTCAGAGTATGTCATTTCAGAGCTAGTGGCCTATCATTACGTCTTAAAGCGTGAGTTGTTCAGCTGTGGGAACCAGATGGCGCTAGACGACTTGTATAGTTCTGTCGCTTTCCCACAGCAGAAATACGACGTTATGTTAGGTCACCTGGTGTCACCGGCCGTCGCAATTTTCTATGCATACATAGCTAGGTACCTATTTTCCGATTATTCCTTCTTTTTCCGTCGATGATAACGGTAGTAATTCATACAAATTTTCAAGACCTTATATTGCTACGTTTCAAAATTGTTCTCTGAGTTTTTTTTAGACGTTGCCGTGTTTGTATGAAGTTTCATTTAAATCGGTTTCAGTCATTTAGAAAAGTTAGTAAGTATGAAAGTTTGTATAAACGTAATGCCGTGCGTTATAAAATTTGATGTAGTCGCAGGTGCATTGATGCTTATAAGATTCCAATTGGTGCAGTATTTATGTTTTTATTAAAACATTTTTTTTAATACGATAAAACTAACTGTATGAGTATCAGGCTAAATTATTGACCATAACTAACACGACCTTACTATTTTTGTAGGGTGACCATAATTTTGAAGAAACTGAGACACGTCATAGTTTTTTTAAATAATAAATCCCATCAATATTAATAAATAATAAAAATCATTAATTCGTTATCAAATAACAACGATACTGCATTTTTTTGCGAATATTCGTTGTTAAGTACGAAATGTAATAATTGTTTAGCGGGTTTTAGATAAAGAATTGAAAAAGTGTGCTTGAGGCATATTATAATATAGCTATCTAAGTGGGTGCGTATCTCTGATAGATGTTACTTCTTTCAAATATCCAGGTGACGAATATGATAACAGAAAAAAAAGCGAATAAGAATGGACGGCACGTTTGGCACAGTGGCTGAGTGATTGGACTGCTGCGCTGCGTGTCGCGGGTTCGATTCCCGCACGGAGCAAATATTTGTATGATCTACAAATACATAGTTGATCCGGGTCTGCGCGTTTGTGTATGTGAGTATATATGATGGTAAACGCACCCACGACACGGAGAAATTCCTAGTGTGGGGCAACGTTTTTTTTTTAAAAAAAAGAACAGGAATTAAAAGTTTATCATCTACGATAATTATTTTTTTCAATAAATTCGATTAAATAACTTATTGAAATACAAACAGATGTGTAACAAAGGCAGAGACGCTGTGAAATTTAAAGGAATATAAATTCTCACCCAAAAACAAAAACAACGTGCACCTCTAGAACAAAAATCCCCATGACACATTTACAGGCCCCTACAAATCGGCAATGTTTTATAAAACCAATTAGTGCATGAACTGATGGCCTAATGAGGCCACAATCGCCTCTCTTTTACAACTGGTTGTAAAGGACCCGTATTTACACGTTTACAATGGTGATTAGCCTTTGTGGTAAGCCGACAATTTTTATTCTGTTGTGAAGTCTTGAGACTAATATGTTGGTGTCTGTTCTCGAGGAATGTTGCTTCTTGCTTTGTTTGGTTGATGATGGAGATGATGTCACTGAGGCATGAGGATTTGTTGAAACTGCCTCCGAAGTTTGGGTGAACAAAATTCGCTAGAATTAGGACTTTAGGAAAAGCGTTGTTTAATTGAGCTCATATTTAACCTTAATTTTATATAACAGTAATATAGGGGTTTAGGTTAGCAAGTATTATGTTATTTGGACCTTTTTCTTACGATAGGTCAGTCGGCTGATTGCTATGTAACAACTATGCGATTTAATTGTCTTGTTACGTTATAATATGCCTTTTCAATAACTACTATGCGACATCTGACTTCTACGAAACTACTGTGTGATATAACTGTCTCGTAATTGGGGACTTTTTAACGTTTTAAAACTGTTATAGAACTGATTTGTTAGTTGTTTAAAATCTTTGTCGTATACAAAGAGAATAAATTGTCATTGGTCGTATATGACCATAGGTACGGCAAAGTTTTTAATCGCGACTTCGCACATGTTTCACGTCTCTGTATTGCACTTGTAATTGGACAGCTGGTTTAATAATTGTTAGGTATAGTCACCGATTTTTTCATTACACTTTGAGTTTATGCTTTAATAATTTAAAGAGTTAATAAAAATGTGATTTAAAATGTAATAGCAAAACGTTCAGAATTCTGCGTCATCAAAAACAAAGAATCCAGGTAGACCAGTCTTATTGGAAATGGGCAACTCACTGTCCGACGTGGTCCGACCATGGACCAAGCCCGGGTCGACGGAGCGTTGTGTTCCACGCGCGCCTCAAAGAGTTCCAGCAAAATGACGGGGCCCCCCTCTAGAGGGCCAAAGCCTGCCGGGGTCGCAGGACTGTACGAATTACCGTGACCCCGGAACGTAAAGAGCTATTGAAGGACACCGTGGATTTTAGTCAGTACGAGTCTGACAGTCGCTCCCGCTCTGCCCTGGGTGGGAGGACTCATTTGATGATTATACCACGTAAAAAAAAAGGC
Organism: Agrotis puta; assembly: GCA_943136025.2. Taxonomy (NCBI): domain Eukaryota; kingdom Metazoa; phylum Arthropoda; class Insecta; order Lepidoptera; family Noctuidae; genus Agrotis; species Agrotis puta. The sequence goes on from OW964170.2 coordinate 1,935,248, forward strand.
CCAAGTCAAACGGTTGTCTAGTGTTACAAGTACACCTGCTCCTTTGAATCTCCAGATCAATTCTTAAAGCATCGGAAACATCAAGCTCTTCATCTCTCATTAGCATACAATTACTTAGTACCTTACCTTCTATGACATAAAGACTGATTTCAAAATCAATAGTCAGTCTACCTCTAATTCTGATTACCACCTTCCAACAGTCGGTTACATTTTAACACGGGCTTGTGTTCTCGCCGGCTGCAAACAGAAGATCATGCGTGCGTTTGCGCATTCAATTAGAACCTCTCAACGAGCGCCGATTTCACTTAGGTACCAACTGACAGACGACTGTTTTTTTTGGGTGAGACAAAAGGTCGTGGTTCTTTTAAGGTTACTTGGTTGGTATGTTGGATTCGAGCGAAATATTCTTGACTGCTCTTATTACCTAATTCCTGATCACGTTGTTACGTATTGTTTGCTGTCCTGAATTTTTCGTTACTTACGGTCCTTGCTTTCATCATCATAATATCAGTCGTAAGACGTCCACTGCTGAACATAGGCCTCCCCTATAGACTTCCAATAGGACCAGTTGGAAGCGGCTGTGGTCTTCATAAGTCCTTGGTTTATAACCAGCAATCTCTCGTTAGTTTTTAAGAATCAAATAGGTTACCACTGGTTTGAGAATTTGTTGCAATTCATAAAGTCTATCAATGATTTTATTCCGCTGCATTTCACCTTTTATACCAATATTTTCCAGTTAATTTTACAAAGTTTGGATCGGATTTCATTTTAAAAGGCCAAATTATGACCAAAACATTAAGATTTCAACCACCGTATTGACGCAAAAATCGGACCCACCTTCGAAATCAGTCCAAAACAGAGTGCAACAATGACTCAAATTCCTACAAAACACTTGAAAAATCGACGGAACCTTCACACAAAGAATGTAAGCGCATTTTTCGAGCGTCCAAGCGAAATCTCAGAGGTTCGACGTCTGGTTGTTAATTGTCAAGACAAATTCTCTTGTTGTTTGCATCGGTGATGTCTTACGAGTCGTAAGTAGTTTACAGTAGCTTATTTGTTCACTACCGTGGTTTAGTTTGGTCTTTCGTCAGCTTTTTAAAAAGAAGCTGAGGCTTTGAGGACTGAATTATTGAGAAAACAATTGTGTAATGTAAAATTTGCCGGTTTCACTTTATTTAATCGAACTCTTTATCTACTCACTTCAAATATAACAGAGGATTTTTCTATGAAAACTATCTGCCACTTAATTTCACGAAATAATAGTCTTGGTAAGGGAGTCTTGAAAGTCAAGCCCAAAAGTAATCATTGTAACAGTCCTGAGAAAAATTGTCACTCTATATTCCAATTAGAATGAAAAAATATTACAATAATTGCATTTAAAAATGGCGGCCGTCAGAAGGAAACTCCTGCGCCTGCTAATGAGCGATAATGACAGGTTAGGTGTCAGAATCACACCTTATTTAAACCCTCATTATGGCTCTTCAAATGCGCGGGGTAGTAAACAGAAAAAAGGTTGGAAAATTTACAAAAGTATATCTTTTTGCAAAGCATTTTTAACGAAAACAAACCTTTTTAGAATGCGTTAAGTAACAGTTTTTTTTTGTGTTATTGTGACAATAGAAGCATTAAAAGTAGATGTATTCACAAGATTCAAGCCAAGATTAAGTTGTTGAAAAATTTAAGTCTGACTAGATTTACGGTTCGTTGATTGTATACCTTTCTCGTCTTGGTACAAGTTTTTTTTTTCATTGAGGAATATTGAAGTAATGTTAAGGTCATATTTTTTCGTGTAAAAACTATTTTTGTAGGTTTACCTAGCACCATGAAAGTATTGTGGCATAGTATCGTAACTACTATTGGTACACAACATCATCACCATTATCAGTCGTATACTACACGCAATCACCATCAAAATACGTTAAAACTAGAACAATTCTGTAGTCACATTAATTGCTGTTAAAACCTCATAATACTGTTTAATAGAGCATCCGGAATCAGAAATAATACGACCAAATAGCAGGCAGTAGCGCACGGTTGCACGGCGACAAATATTGACACATTCCGCTGACAAACACAGACACACACCCTTTTTGACCCAAATACAGCCTTCTAGGAACGTGAAACGTTAAGTTTTGAAAGAAGAACGTTCGAAGTTTGAAATAAAGTTCGATCGGTAATAGGGTATTTGACAACATCAAAATATCGCAAATCTAATTAATCCGTCATTTAGAATTTTGAAAAATAATGGACACCTCTTTTACCTTTTGTACAATCAATTAATGTTTACAAAGATATAACGCATCAAAATTCGAGAGTGGGGGCTCGTGACGTCACTAGCAAGTTAAAATTGTAGGCCTTGTGACGATTTGCCAATTTTAAAAGTGTCATAGGTATATCTTCGTCAATTTTGGTTTACGTAACAAAAGAAAAAATACTTGTCAAATATTTTTTCATAATATAACTGACATACTAATTAGTTTTTTCAGTCAAATGCTCTATCCGGAATTTAAATCAGGTGAAGTGGGTCACCCTAGTTGCACACACAAGTGTGTTTTTACGTATACAGTAATTAAGGGTGTGCTGTCATCTGACAGCAAAAATGACAGCAAAACATCTGTTTTCCTAATGTGACACAGTCACTTATACTGTGTTTTGTTAGTGTCAATTTAGTGACGGAAACGCGTGTCATTACTTGTTTAATAAATGGTGCAACTAAGATAGTATTTTTATAGTGTCTTGTTATACTGATTTGATTGATGGAAACACGACGATGTACATAACAATTAATGTGGCATTGTCACTTTTATTCATGAGACATTAACAAAAGTAGTGACGAACTCAATGAAAATTACAGGAACAAAATTGGTGAATCGAAGTACCAGATAGCGATTACCTAGACCTACCCTGAATAATACCACTTTATTTTTAACCCACTGCTGGGCAGACATCTTTCTCCAGACCAGGTTTTCTAATGTTGTTTTTCTTATGTAATGTCAGAACGCGGGCATGCGGCCGGCGAGTAATGGGCGAGGCCTTGAGGCTCGTTGTGTTCCACGCACGCCTCAAGGAGTGTCAGCATAGTGACGGGGCCCCCTGTAAAGGGCCAAAGCCTGCCGGAGTTGCGGGACTCACGAATTACCGTGACCCCGGAACGTAAAGGGCTATTGAAGGACGTCGTGGATTTCAGTACGAGTCTGACAGTCCCTACCCCTCTGTCCTGTGTGGGAGGACTCATGTGATGATTTTACCACGTAAAAAAAACTGCTGGGCAAAACCATCTTCTCATAAGGAAAAGTCAGCGATTTCAGTCGTCAGTCCAGGTCTTCTAATGTTGTTTTTCTTATGTAATGTCAGACATACTATTAAATAATAATGATATCAAGTAACCACACCGAGTATCATCCACCCCACCAGACAACGAAAACACATCGATTACTACCAACCGTATCAACCCTAGCACTAGGGTGACCATCAATTGTGACGGACATACGTTTTTCTACATTTTGTCAAACGCCCCTTATAAATGACTACCCTACGTCATAGGTTTTGTGGTTGTGTCTTCTGTACAAGACCCTGAATTGATTTGTATTATATAATCGTTAAATCTGTATTTATTTAGTGATGAAAGGCCGATTAAGATTTTGATAGTTGCTGACTTACTTACTATTGGCATTAAAGTGAGGTAAAAAAATAAATAAATCAATTCTTTAGTGCATATGACCCTATAATTTAGAAAAAATATCTTTGGCTACCTTTTTAAGTTAACGGTTTGTTGCACACGAGGTATATAAAAATAAAACATGTAAAAGACGTCACCTGTACAGTCTATTATGATTCTTAAAGACCAACCTTTAAAAATCTTTTCTTCCTCTCTTAATTCGCTTTCATCTTCACACCCTTAACAACATAAGCTTTTCATTACTTCCACTGTGCATTTCACTTCTTACCGTCTTACTCAAGGAAACACCGGCTCGAGGGGAGAGCCAATCAGAAGCGAGCTATTTAAAACCATCCCCGCGTCATAAGCCATTATAACACCCTCTTTAATATTAATATTTTCCACATTTTTGAGCACGATAATTGTCAGCCATATTAAAAGTTAGAAACACGTGGTGGACCGTTGGGGCACTAATGCCCGTGTTGTATCGTGGAAACGTTTATTAATTTTTTAGGGGTGTCACTTGAAGTTTTTTTTATTATTAAAAACATGATTTTGCAAATATGTAGGTAGTGTTATAATTGATGTTGTAGGGTTTTGAGGGTGATAATGGTTAACAAGGTGCTGTCATTTTTAACCAGATGGCACATTCGTAGAACTTTACTGTTTTTCAAAAAGTTTGAATTATTTTTTCTCTTTCTACGTTGCTTGTTTAATAACTGGCCAGAAGCCAATAAAATGCCTTACCAACTTATAACCAGGTCACATGAGTGTTTTCCAAGTAACTACAGAGAATTAATGTTCAAGATGTAACCATGGGCATTGCAAAGCCAAACAAAAATAAAAAATCTTAGTTTTTCTTATTAGAAACTTTCCTATGAACATAAATGTATAGAGAAGTTTTTTTTTGCGATGCGTATTTCTCTCTATACTAAAAGTTGTTTAGAATAATAAGCACCTACAGTGGTCATTGCATTAATAATTTAAGATATTTCTTATAATAAAATCGAAAACTAACTGAAATCGTTTCGAAGCCAACCACACAGAAATCCGAAAAAATCACTAACTTCAACTATTTAACCATCATCACCTTTATTTCCAGTGCCGCTGGTGCGATGTGCGACCGCACGGGCTTCGGGACGTCCATGGGACACTTCTCCATGGGCCCCATGTCCGCCATGGGGGCCATAGGCACCATGGGCTCGATCTCCGCCATGAACGGGCCCCAACAGAAGAAGGTCCAAGAAGAACATATAAAGAGACCGATGAACGCTTTCATGGTGTGGTCGAGGCTACAGAGACGGAAGATCGCTCAGGATAACCCGAAGATGCATAATTCGGAGATTTCGAAGAGATTAGGTGAGTGTTCCTTTATTCTAACGTCATTGTAATTTTCTGGGCGAAAATCTACCAGAAAATTACATTGACATGTAGTAGAAAATGCCATTACGGAAGGATGCAACATCAAAGAACCCAAGCCTTTTTGTAATTGCATATTCTATTAATTGCTTTAGGATCCAGAAAGTATCCCGCAGATATAAGTTTTGGAAAAATGAAAAATATAATCGTTAAATTGTTTGGTAATGTGACCATGGTTTTTTCTGGAAAAACTAAGGACAAAGTTGATAATTGCTATTAACAAAATTTTCTTTTTCGGCAAGTATTTTTTTATATCGTGGTAAAATCATCAAATGAGTCCTCCTACCCAGGGCAGAGCGGGAGGGACTGTCAGACTTGTACTGACTTAAATCCACGGTGTCCTTCAATAGCCCTTTACGTTCCGGGGTCAGGATAATTCGTAAGTCCCGCGTTCGGCAAGTACTTGCTGTAATTTTAACATATCAGCAGAAATTAATTGCTAAAACCAAACCACTAAAAACATTCAGTTTAGTATAAATGAACACCAGACTAAGTGTTTTTCATACACGTAGACACGGCTACACATCAAGCTATGCAAAACCAGTATAAGCTGATCGTTAAATGTGTGGAAAGGTCATACAAAGCGAGACCACGATAAACTGGGTTCGAATAGCTTGATCTGTAGCCGTGTGTACCAATACTTACAAAGAATTCAACTAAATATTGTATGTAAATAATGGTAAATAAATACAGACGTGTTTCAATATATGTAAAACAGTAAAGTTATTTGATTTTTACTACACACGTAGAATATCATGTGTAGGTATTTGTGTACTGAGCTTATCTGAATGTAGATCATAATGAAGGACGGTTATTTCAGCGAGATGGGAGGGGAAGTATTTCAAGTATTGTATCTCCATTATCAAATTCGCTTTTGTTCTCATGTGTTAGTGATGTTTATGACTTTGTATTGGAAAGTTATCAATAAATACGAAGAGAATCAGCACTTTACGAGTGTCAAAAGAAATTTATGCAATTTCTCAAACGCTTGACTTTCAATCATGTTATACTCCGTACCTCTATGATTAAAATCTTCATGTGGTCTTGATATCCTACCCAAAAAAGGCTTCACCTGTAAAATTTCAAAGACCCAAGTGAAGAATATGAATTTAATCCAGGACTATCGCAGACGTTTAAATAACATTCAATTAAAACAAAACTGAACCAGATCAAACAAAACACAAACAAAGCACGTTACCGTTTCTAAATTAACGTTGTGAGTAAGAATACACCTTTTGTGTTATAACTATAGTAATATACCATTACGTCACTACTCTAAGACACCATTGTTCCGTACAATCCATTCAATTCGGCACAAGTAAATTACTATTATGGTAAGCGATGGATCCCACTCCATAGTTTGTAAGGGGCTCATTTTGATTGCAAATTGATCATTCTAGGATCTCACCTGGATTATGATTTATTGAATCAATTTAATATTAATTTATGAAGTGAGAAGTTGTTCTGTAGGTGGTTTGTTTGACAGCATTGTCTAGCTCATTGTCGCTATTGAGCTAAGTTAAGATGACAAGAGCTTGACGGGTTGGCTAAGGTATTGTTGCACACTGGAAATGTCAAAAAATATTGCGTAGGTTAATTGAGCATTGTAAACTTGCAATGCCAAAACTTTCCTGTAATTTAATGCGTTTGTGCTCACACTAGCATTCTAAAGATAAAGTTTAAAGCACTACCAAAAACAGCTTGAAAACAATTTAAGCCCAATATCCACTCCTGACCAGTCCATCGCCCTTCCACAGAGACGAGTCCAAAACTCTGAAGCACAAATTAAAAATAAACTGCAGCCTAAAGACGAAAGAAAAAAAATGGCCGCAATCAGCCAACAGAAGCTTACACAGCGGGGGTATTCTCGAAAATAATCAACAGCTCAAATGTAAGCACAGTTTCGTATTCGAAATTTAAAAACGCCCAGAAATAGGGATGGGAGGACACGAGCGGAAGAGTATGAAAATACGAGCAAAACCGGCCACGGCCATTCTGGCGGTGACGGCGAGAGGAAACGACATTTTCTATTTTTTCCCCCTCTCGGCTTTTTTCAACTCGGCCCGTGCGATGCGGTGTGTACTGGGTTTTAGACACCTATTTGTTAATATTGAAGATGGGGTTTTTCATACGGTATGGTGTTCAAGTTTTGTTTTAAATGAATTGCTTTACAATGGAAGAATAAAATGATTAATCTTTCTACGTGATAAAAAAGACTAAGAATAAACAAAACAAAAGGTATTCAGTTTGTGGAAAGCTTATTCTGTACAATACTACCCGATACTAGAATCAACCCATCATAAATATTGAAAAAAAGAGTCTGTTTTGGGCAAAACTATTGGACTTGGTCATTAATCGTTACATTGGTTGTATCTGAATCCCAGCCAATATTATAAAACACAGTGTAAATAATAAAAATTAGTATTACGACCGCATTCCTCTTTAAAATTCACCGAACAGCCAGCGCCATCTATTGTCGAAAGAAAACAACGCGTTCAATATTAGTTTTTCCTTTTGCAAGTGAAGCGAGGGTGACAAGGCTTTACGTAAAACTGGTATTGTCCTGTTCAAATACAGGGCATGCATTATTCATAGTGGCACGTTTTCGTCTTGCGTTTTGTGTCGTATGTTTGGATTATGGAGGGGAGGGGATTCAAAAACGTAGGCATTTTTCTTTTAATACTGTTTGGTTTTAGGTAGGTATTTTTTTAAAATTAAGTATTTGGTTAATTGATACTAAATTTAAAAAAAAATGAGGATCTTGAGAAGAAAAGTAAAACATATAAAATCATATTAATTCCTCACAGTCATAGACATCATAGAAATAAAAACATTGGTTTTATTCAAACTGATTAAGCTGTTTGCACTTTTAAATACCTAGTAAAAATAAAGGGGGTCTGTCTTGTTTTTTAATTCAAAAACAACCTGTCAATTTTTGTTTTAGAAAATTATACGCTTCGACATCAAATCAATCATTGCAATCAAAAATCTTTTCCACCCTCAATTGAAGACAAAAAAACAACACAAAACACGAGATATCGTATTCCCCAAACATGTGTAAACGCATCTGCGTTGTGCACAGTACGCCGACTACGCAACCTGTCGACAAACGCGCATTGTTTCTCGAGCGCGCACAAATAAGTGCGCGTTTTGTACTTACGTCAAATCAATCGTTATGTCGATCGGTATAAAGGTACCGTGCACAATGGCGGGAAAGTTTTAGCGTTATTCACTGTTTTAATGGATGGCGCGAAGGTTTGTGAACTTGTTGGTTTGATGTGGGGACTGAATTGATTTGATGTCGTCAATAGAATTGTCTTTGGTGTTGTTAAATTTTTTGGCTTATGTAAAATAACAGGTTAAAGTATGGGGGCTTTCCTAAATAAAAATAACTAAGGGTGTCGTTTTATTTTTAATTATTTGTGAAAATGTAGCCGAGTGTCAAAGAGATTTAAAATAATTATAGAGCGGGCATTGGGTACCTATATTGTCATACAAAAATGTTGATGTCGTGCGTCAGTAGCACTATCTAGCGTTGCATAGAAAAACCACGTATTAAAATAATTCGTCAGAATATATTTCAGCTATTACACGATAGGTGGCACCTGAAACAGAAATAAAATTATAAGTTATTAATGCAATCGTACCTACCTATATTATTAATTTGACAATCATGTTTAACAGTATTATTATTAAACTATTGTTATTAAGTTAGTCAATCAACAACATAAAATTGATTTTTTTTTCGCTCATATAAGTTATAAAAAGTGGAAGTTGATCAAAATCAACAGATGATTTTGATCAACTTCCACTTTTTGAAGTGTTTTGATCAATTTTTTTTCCCATATAATGAAATGATTCTTACATGAAATGTGTCTTTTTATAATTGATATTCATATCGTAATATCCACATATATTTCCTATTATAACAAAGTATTTAAATATTCTTAAATTACATATTATACCTAACTAAATCTAAATACTTATATATGATACTACATTGAAATTAAAACTATATGTATTATTAAAATAAAAACACAATTGATATTTTAATTACTCTTCGAATCAATGAATATCGATAATACATATCAATAAACAGACAACTCTAATTCCTCAACAAAGTTGTCGTACAGCAACTGAGGGGTCAGAGCCCATTCGTACCCTAAAATTCGTCCCCCAGCATAAAAGTTGTGGATTCGGCCCCTATATAGGTGCCCATTGGTCTCCTGGTAGGGGACCAGTTAATATTTTAATAAAAAATATTATTTTTAAGGTACCCATTCGTACCCTCTGATATATATACAATATAAGTTAAAGATTCGGCACCTATTCAGGTGCCTATCGGTCCCCTGAGATAAAATTAGTTATATTATACATAAGAAACGGTTAACATAGTACACTTGTGAACAGTTTATTGACGGAATTAATTTAATAAATCATAACAGATCATTGAAAAAAGAGCTTTGATAAATGATAATCCGTCATGATAATAATATAACCTGTCGATAGGCTTACGATGTAATAATGTCTCTCTACGAATGGCCTGTTAAAAAGAAAACGGGTTATAAAATAGATAAGGTGTTTTGTTTGTATGTTGTGGCTGCCTCGGTGACATATTGGTTCTTGAAAGTGACTGCGATTACGAGACTGTTCAATGTGTTTTTGGTCTTTTATTAAATGAAGTTCGTCTAACAAAATAAACAGTACTGTTAATATTAGGCGTATGTTTAACTTACGACCAGATATAGTAACAATTAACAGACAAAAATAGTAAATGATCATCAAAATTAAAACAGCCAAAGTTTTAACATCTCACTATCCTATTTAAGCAAAATAACTCCAAATAAATCATTGTTAACTCAAAAGTAGTAAATGATCACCAAAACTAAAACATCATTTTAACGTAAAATTATAACCTAAATGTTTACATCTTGCTATCCTATTTAAGCAAACTGACTCCAAATAAATCATTGTTAACCCAAAAATAGTTAATGAACACCCAATTATTGGGTACGTATCAAAATCAAATTTTAAAATACCGATGGACAAAATCCCGAAAATTGCACTAATGAGCAGAGTATAAGGAGCTCACATTGGCAGTAGCATGTCGACGGAGCCCCGCTTCGCGGGGCTCCTACTTCTGGGTGGTTTAAAAAAAATTACCACGAAGAGGATGGCGGGGTCCTTCAGACCCCGCCATCCTCTTCTAACCTAAGTTGGCCGAGTCGGGGTGCCAGCAAGTCCCGAGCTGTATTTCCAGTCGCTCAACAGCGCAATTAATGCTTTCTTTGCTAAGCCTACAATTTACGGCAATCGTAGTGGTTTACTTAGGCAGAAATAGCGTATTAATTTGCTCGTTTAGATTTGGTGATCATTTACTATAGACTAGACTAAAATAGCTAGTGCTATTGTAATTTTGGACTTTATTTTTCTGGTGTTAAGTATATATTATTGGTAAAAGAACTAAGGGTATCTAAGTATTTTATGGTGGTCATTATATTTAATCCCTTAATATTATAATAATATTTTTAACATTATTGAATCGAATTATCTCATTTGAATCCTGGAATATGATTAGTATTATTATTGATGGTTATTCACTTTATGGTGGAATACTACAGTCATATTTTGACTAAAAAGTCAAAACCAAATTATTTTTACTCCTAAATATGTACAGCGATTTTTTATCCGCAATTATAATTTTATCATATTAGTGGATGTTATTATGTTCTTGTATTGTAAGTGTTTCGTTTTAGCTCAATGTGGAGCCGTTGTCACCCTTTTAATGTACAAAAATAATGAACGTTCTAACATTAATTCTGTTCATGCTCCAAAAACTGCGTTAAAATTGGTAAGTACTCTCCACATGTGCGCGCTTTAAACAGTTACACAGTTTTATTTTACTTTTTTTTTATCGTGGTAAAATCATCAAATGAGTCCTCCCACCCAGGGCAGGGCTGGAGGGACTGTCAGACTTGTACTGACTAAAATCCACGGTGTCCTTCACTAGCCCTTTACGTACCGGGGTCACGGTAATCCCTTGGTCCCGCGACAGTTTTATTTTACTGCATAAATTATATTATAGTTATCATATATTTTGCTAAAGATTTACAAATGTACAAGAAACCAAAAGTTCACTAATTATATTGAAGATTGGCTTAATGCCTAGAGCCTAGAGGCATTTTATTAAACTTAATCTTATTTGAAATAAACATGATATCTACCAAATTACTATATTTTTTTATTTTACCCTTTTCTGCGCGACTGTACCAGGATTACCAAGCTGCAGTATACACATATACATGTACTTATATTAGAAGAATGAATAAAAATAAATATTCTCCAGGGGACGAATGGGCCCCTCAAAAGTTCCAGGGTACGAGTGGGCACAGGGTGCGAATCTTAGGGGACGAATGGGCTCTGACCCCAACTGAGCAAGAGATGGCGTTTATTTCAAAAATGCAAGTGTTCTAGAATAATATCAAAATATTTAAAAACATCTTAAATATTAGGTAAAAATAAAATAAATTTACAAAAATAAATTGATTTGCAGTTACGCAAAGCGCAACTAGATATTTTCTTATACTCGTCTACCGAAGTTTAAATTTTGGCGCACGGTCTCAATCCTGTCGGAACTAGACTGATCGACTTAATTCAACTTGTTACCTAGTGGTAACAACTTGTGATGACAACTTTCTTCGTGATGTCCCGTCTATTGCTCGTACATAGTTTAATGTTTTTGCCGAGTGTCAAAAGAAGCATGTAGGCTTTAAGTTGGATACTGCCATAAGTGAAAGAAATACATCTGAACAGGGGAATAGGGAAAAATGAGCCTGAGCTATGCGTCGTTTTTGTTTAGTAAGGCTTATTTGTCTATACACTTGTGTCCCACCTAAATGTGCTCCTTCTTAACAGAACTAATTCTTGAAGTTAATCAGCAATTCAGCTCTAAAATATCTATTCTTTACTATTATCTACGCAATACAAAAGTTTAGTGTGTTAACGTCTTTTTCAAAGATAATAGTAAGTATTCCCAAATAAGGTAATATTGTAAGAGCTTGTTATTTCTTTTTGATGCTCATCAAATGCCTCGGTACATTGCAATTTATAGCAATACTATGTCTTTTCTAAGAATCCTGTTATGTTTGTGGTTAAGAAAGGAAACGGGTTGATGACCGCTGGCCATTCTTATCGCCTCGCTGAACGTTGTTGCTAGGGAAAATTTCTTTTGAGAGGTTTCTTAGCTTTAAGTATGCCTGTGTTTAATTTCTACCTCTTAGGTTTTCATTGGAGCAGATTATTTTGCGTTTTATTGGAATTTTAATTTAATCTGTCGTATGGTTTATGTTCTACTGCCGATTGAAGTCAACATTTTGGACTCGCTGGCAAATTAAATGTTGGTACAGTGCTCTAGTTATACATCTGCAAAAGTTTTGAGTAGAGGTGTAAATAACTCCTATGATTACAGGAGTAATGTGCCTCATTGGCAATTCAGAAATAGGTTTTTTTATGTTGGTAAAATCATTAAATAAGTCCTCCTACAATAGAGGAAACGAAAAGGACTGTCAGACTCTCCCTGACTAAAAGTCCACCCTTTTTTTAAAGTCGCCTTTAGCGTTCCAGAGCCATATAATCCTGCTAAGACAGACCCATGACCCCGGTAGAAACATGAGCATCTTTTTTTTTACCTCACAACATGTTCAATATTAATTGCTTGCCATCCTCCACCCCCGTATGTCACACATGTTTGTTTTCATCAGTGTCTGATGCATACCCTTAATAGTTTACACGTAGGGGCGTTGCAACCCAGTTAATATTAATTAAGGTAGGGAGTGGGCCATTGTGTGATGTGTAATGGGGGCCCAACTATCGCCTGGTGTCGTGTACTACTTGATTACTATGTAATGCATATTAATTGTAAGTTCTAAGTCACTTGTGTTGGTTTGCTGAAACTATTATAAGTTAAAAAGGTTTCTTACTGCAAGTTCTATATGAAACTACTATCTACTGTTTTCACCATTCTACTAACCTTTTTTTATGGGGTCGATTTTCAGTCTAAGCGTTATGGAACCAAACTTCAGTATTTCACATTTAGTGATTTTCTATCAGATCTCCAACCGAGTCACTGGCTGATACTAAAAGATCTTCGAAAAAAAATGGTGTGAATGGTTTAACATGCCTTCCGGAGCCCGCTTTTTTTGGTGGCAAAATAATCAAATGAGTCCCCCCCTCCTGTGTGGAGCAGAAGGGACTGTTAGACTCGTAGTGGGTAAAATCCACCATGGTCCTTGAAAGGCCCTTTCCGCCTTGCATAAAAAGTTTCTAGTAGTGCTCCGTAAGGCCGCACCAGAACACCAGATTGTTATTCAGCCAATTTGTGAAGCTTTTATTGCTTTGCCAAATGTCCAGGTCAGTTGGTTCTATTATAATTTGAAAAGCCACTAACTACAGTTCAATTTAACACTGAAAATACTGAAAGAACTGTGTCAAAGTGACTAAATTGGAACTATTGAGTGTGAATTGGCGTTAAAGACATCAATTGATCGGCTGTTTGTGATACAGACTCAATTGAACACTAAAGTAATTCAACTCTTAAATGTTTCTGAGAACATGAATGGATGATGCGCAAGAGATGTTATTTTCGTGTTTAGGAAAAGACGAATGTTTCTTTTTTTGACACCCGGACCCTGAACAACTACCTGCAGGCCATACAAATATTTGTTTCGTGCGGGGATCGAACCAGCGACACGCGTAGCAGTCGATCACTTAACCACTGCGACAGCCGTGCCGTCAATTTGCCAATAACATTTGCTGATCTCGGTTTAGACACCCTGATAGCGTTGTAGCTAAAAATCATCCATCATTAAATTCATCCATCCATCGTCAGCATCCCCACAAATGATCAATACGGAAATTAAAACAGTAATATTCTTGCTTTTGTATGTCTAATCATTATTATCGGGGCCTCAAAAGACCACCACATAGACCACTATAGGATCATAATTTAAAATGTGAATTGTGATAAAAATATGTGAATGGTGGCGGACACAATTTATTTTATAGTCCTTCTATGAAAAATTAAAAAATTTTGTCGCACTTTATATAAGTAAGCCCCCAGAATTAATTTTCAAAGATTCAAATAGTTCTATTTTGGTATTAGTTACATGACCATCATTATGAATCCTGTGTAAAAGATAAAAAGGTCCCAATTAGTGTATGTTGTACGTACAATAATTAACGACTACCGTTGCGATGGCTGTCAGACGGTCACCACAAACTCTCATCAAAAATGATACAATAATTAATAAAAAGCCGTTCCAATTATTTCAACATCCGCCATATTGTGAACGGTTTACAGTTTCTTTCAAAGAACACATGACATACCTGATGCTCCATCTTTGAAGAAATGAACACCACGACAGATGCACCATTGTATTACATAACAACAGCACATAGCTAATACCTAATTTACGTCGATTTTCCTCGCTCAAAGTATCGTAGGCGTATCGGGATTTTTTTCCACACTTTTTTGTTTTCAAACATTTTTTGTCAGATGCAAGTAATTACAGACTACTATTGGATATTTTGGAGCGACCAACAGGGGCACGGCCAATCGTAGGACCGTGACGAATGCCCACAAAGAAATCTCTTCTCATATAACAGTTGAGACTTTTTTACGGACAAAACAGTGTATAGTCCGCACAAATAACCTATACTCTTTGTAAAGAATCTATTAAAGTGATACTATAGTAAATTTTGTGAGAATGACTCTTTCATTTATAGTCCGGGAGCTCATCTATTATAAGTAACTGATACAAATTGCATAATACTTTTTTATTATGTCGAAAAAGGATGAGTTATTCATGTCTCGTCTGGTTTTGTATTTAAATTGATTTATAAGGTTATTGTACTTTTGATGTCGGGTATTGATGCCGTTTTTAGAGATAAGAGATGCCAAGTTTTTTACTAATTAACTACTAGTTCTTTTTTTGTTGTATTCGAAATTCGGATGTTGATCTAACGTTATGACTAAGTTGCACAGCATAATATATTGTTTCAATGCCGTCTTAACAGCACATATTCATCAATTAATAATTTGTACTTTCTGTTTGAGAAATTATCTGTAAATAACACGAAATACTTAGACTACTTGTCACATTGAAGTTTCAGAGTTGGAAAAACATTTTTAGGGGTTCAAGTCAGCTGTAATTTGGTTTCATTTCTTTTCAATTGAACATAAAAAATAAAAATAAAACTTTTACTAAGACTTCGCTGTCTCGGGCACGGCGCAATCGCGGCGGTAAGACCCCTGTTTGAGGAGTGGCTGGATAGGCCTCACGGCGTCCTTACCTACCGGGTTCTCACCGGACACGGAAGTTTCGGGAGGTACACCTGTGTCTGATAAGGAAGTAGGAAACGCCTGGGTGTCACAACTGCGAGGATCGTCCGGAGGACACGGTGGAGCAAATGATGCAGGGCTGCCCCGCTTGAGCAGAGCACCGCCGTGTCCTCACGACGGCGATAGGCAAAGACCTCTCGCGCCCAGCATTGGTCGAGGCCATGCTGCGGGGTAAGACGGAGTGGGAAGCGGTCGCCTTCTTCTGCGAAGCAGTCATGCTCGCAAAGGAGGAGGCGGGCCGCGTGAGGGAGTGGACAGCGTCCTCCCTCCACCCCAGCCGCAGTGGTTGACGCTCACGGTGACAGACGTCGGCAGACGATCTCCGGCCACCGTAGGCGCGAGCATGCGGGCAACTCGCTGTCCGACCATCGACCTTGCCCGGGTCGACGGCGCGTTGTGTTCCACGCGCGTCTCAAAGAGTGTGAGCAAAAAATGACGGGGCCACCCTCTAGAGGGCCAAAGCCTGCTGGTGTCGCGGGACTTACGAATTACCGTGACCCGGGAACGTAAAGGGCTATTGAAGGACACCGTGGATTTTAGTCAGTACGAATCTGACAGTCCCTCTCGCTCTGCCCTGGGTGGGAGGACTCATTAGATGAGTTTATCACGCTAAAAAACAGGACTTCGCTGTCCGTCTGACTTTCTCTCTGTCTGTCCGTCCGTCTGTTACCAGGCTGTATCTCGAAAACCGTGACAGTTACAATTTTCACAGATGATATGTTTCTGTTGCCGAGTGATAAAGCTATCAACACAGTTACAGATACTGTTTTGTAAAATATTATAGGTTTTTGATCCATAGTCCAAAAGTTTAAATTTGGGTAACACGAAGAGAATGATTTAAATTTACTTCTATTTTCAGTCTTTAGCTAAACGGCATTATATTATTTTGTATGTATTTTTGTCAAATTCGCGATACAAGCTCAAGATTACGTGTTCCTTTTCGCCACAATACAATATCAAAGCCATAGTCTATCATTTGATCGTTCTAGTACACACTCACATACCCGTTCAAAGCAAAACCTACCCTCGATTCATAAAAACGAAACAAAACACAAAGGAAGTTCCAAGAAAAATTGCCTGTACTTAAGTTCTACTTTTCCATATACGACGAAAACTCATAACAATAAAACCTACTTTAGTCTGTAACCAGAGATTGATGTTAGTTTAAAAACCCTGTCTAGTACACACGTAATACATAGTTATGTGCTTGAAACGGGGCGCTTATCGCCCCGTCGCAGGCACTCCGCCCCGCCGGGGGTGTTCGCAACAAAAATACTGTTGTTTCCTTATTGTTGCTGTCTGTTGTCGACTGTTGTCGTTGTTGCCGGCAAGGGCCCCTGTTGTTTGCTGTTGTTTAATTACTAGCGTTTTTGTGACAGTGTGTAAACGACGTTATATTTTTGTTGAGTTCAGCTCCTTGTCTATTTTTTGTTGGCGTAATTTAGAAAGTCTCTTTAGTGTAAGGTTGATTGTTGTGAAAAGCGTGATTTTTATTCTATGAATTATGATTAACAGGCATTGAAATGGTCTCGTAGAACTCTAAACACCTCTATAAATACGATATCCTCTACAGTTGTATGTATCAAAACTTAACCTTTACCAACTTACGCTTGAACTTAGTAACATATTACATTCATCGCGGTATGAACTCCAGAAACTAGCAAGAACTAACGCAATATCCGATCTCGATACAGCTACATCACAAGTTTAATACACCAACAAAAGTACAACTATCGAACAAAGTTAACAGCGACACCCCTCGAAAAAAAAATCTATTAACATTTAATAAAATCATGACCTAAATAACGTTTCTTACCATTTCAATTTTACGGACTAAAGGGTGGTGGGTGCTCCTTCGCCATGCGTCTTTGTAAACCGCCCCCTACTCCTGGTTCTTCCCCCCTCCCCGTCCTTCTCCCCCCGTTCTACCATTGTCGCATGGCACACAAGCTTTCAGAGTAATGAAGAGCATTTTCGTCCGATTCCGAACACAATAGCCTCTTTAATACTAGGTAGAGAGGAAACTTCTTTGTTGACAAGAGTATTGTACCTACCCGTGTGTGTTTGGTGTACGCTTTGTTTTTTGTTATGTTTGTTCGCGTGATTGTGACTGACAATGCCGTTATGTATGATCTGTCTAATGTTAGGTGTTTGATGTTTTGTGCGTGTCCTAAATTTAGAGGTGCTATTGTGTGGGGTACAATGTGTTGAAACGTATCAAGTTTTCAGTTGATTTTATTTGTTTGGTCATTTAATTTTGTTTATTATAATATTCATAGTTCAGGCAACAAAAGATTTACAAATTTACAAATATTCCAAAAATAAGTTAAAAGACTGCTGTCACTGCGATTCCTAAAAGAATCAAGTTTATTTCGAAAATTTGGGAAAAAACCAATAAATTTTGTCAAATGATTAAATTATACTGGTGTGCTGCTCCTTTCCTAAGAATTCCAGCACTTTGTAAGTAGTTACATTTTATAACAGGTGACAATTTCTAGGAAATATCTTTCTACGGAATTTATATACTACTGAAAACTTTGTATCGATGTTATGTACGAAAATATTTTTTATACTCCGAGACACAAATATTAATTTATTTTACATGCGGGAAAAGAAAATCTCATTTGCAGAACTTTAATGAGCCTATTAATTAAACACATTTTCTAATTTCTCAATACCAGTTAAACACAAATAACTAATAACCATTTATACCTAATTCCGCAACTGAATACCGGACAATCATTGTTCTGTGTTGCCATCCCATTGGCATTGTTTTCCCGTAACGAACGGGCGCTGTAGGAAATAATTATTGTGTAGTGGCAACACTTTAGTAGTATCGACACGTGCGTATTGTCGCCACGATTGTTAGTGTAGCCGTTAATTAAGAATAAATAAATACCTGCAGGGTTGGCAGAGCGAAAAATGTGGGGGATTGAATTGTAAAGCGAGGATATCTGTATTGTCGTTATATTATGAACCGGCTTTTTGTGGATATTTGACATTATTGGTAACGGTTATATTTAATATTTTTCGTGTAGGAGTCCATTTGATAGTTTTCGATAATGTTCGAAATCCAAATTATACATTTTAAAATTCAATTTGTTAATAACATTCGTTTTAAATAATGTACCTGTGTTCGTGAAGTGTAGCTTTTCCATTGTTATCGAATAGATATTCTATGATGATGGAATTACCAGTTGGCTTCGAATTAAAACTTAAAAATAAAAAATGTCTAATTAACTACAGACCTGCAAACATCCAGTCTATTTTAACCACTGACATTCACAAACAGATCAACATTGAACAACACTATAAGCTCGTCAAGAAAAACTTTCACGAAACACAAGAATTACGTGTCGAACAACAAAAACATGCAGTCGCTATTAACATTATAATTTAACATTGTCTTAAAAACAATACTCAAGAAAAAAAAGACTTCTACTCCGCAGTCCACAGCTTTCTGACACAATGTTCACAGTGTTACACTTGTAAATAAATTGTGACACTTGTATTCCAAAATGGAGGCTGACAGCCGTGCACAGTGGGCAGTTGGAAAGCTACTCGATATTTACAAAAGGATTTGTTCCACTGTGTTGAAAGGTTTGTCTTCGCCTTGTCGTATGTAAATGAATGATGCAGTTGTAATTAGCTAATATTGAATGTATGTTTTGCGTTCAAAACATGTAGGTAGGCAATTGAATAAATAAAACATGGAATTTGTTAGTGTTGGACATTTTAATAGGAAGGAAAATTGTGTAATACGCAGCTGATTTAATTAGGTGGGTTTACAAAATAATTTGAAGGTTTTGTGACATCTATAACTTATAATGAATACGAAAATAGAGAAAATAATTTTGAAAAGGTTGAAATTTTTTTTTTTCTAATGCAATAGGTAAACCATATTATCATTTGATTTATCAATCAAACAAAAGTTTGAGGTATCAATGAACTCTTAATAATAATAATATCCCATTAAGCATTTCCATCAATGAATAATTAATTCAATCATTAATTAAATAACATAACAGGTCGCGTAATTACAAATGCTCAACCGACGAACTTTTCCAACTATTGAACTTGTGAAAACCTATTCGATTCCAGCGCAGACAATGACTGCAATGCCCGGTCACAATCGAATAGTATCAATCATTGTTCTCGATGCTTTGTTTGAGACCCAGTTAATCGACCTTTGCGAATTAAATTTGTATTTAGATTCAGCGTTTCGATGTAAAACTGCACGCTCTGTTAAAATTGTGAACGATTGGAATCATAAATAAATATTTATTGCTGTCATTTTGGCGTCTACTTTTCGTAACTAAGCGCACTGTGCGACTTATTCCAAAATGTGGTTTTTCCGAATTAAAGGGCATTTGCAACGAATGTGGTAAGGGTTTGGTATTTTACCCTCAAAGAAGAAAATATAACAAAACAATTTGTACTTATAAGACTAATGTGTCACTTTCTTCTCACGCAAAAAAAAGGAAAGCCGATTTTTCCCGAACAATCACGAAACCGTCAACGTAATTTTAATAGAACATTAGTCTTTTATACCATTGTCGTTACTAAGCACACGATCCTATCATCCGCGCCGACAAAAGATACGAACCCACCCCAAAGTATCGACATAATAATGAGGAACCGGGAAAAACTTCTGTTGTGGAATGAAAAGCGCAAATTCGTCATTAGGCGGCGCTTTCCGCCATTGTTGTTCCTATCTCTTTCACTCTTAGAGGCCTTAAAACGAGTGCGAGTGAGACTACCGCTGGTCCTTCGAGCCGGATTGTTCCTTTCTATGTTAGCGACATTGTTTTCGCTTTTATACCCGCCTGAATTGGGATTGTCTTGTCTGTTTGAATGGACGGTGGCGCCCCTCCACGGTGGATGAATACAGCCTTCTATAAATGGGGGGAGACAAAGGGTTGGTCTCTTGAATCGCGCTGGGAGACAGGTCGTTGGTGCCTTCGATTATATTGTATCGATTCAATGCCATTGTTTTAGCAATGAAGGATGGTTAGGGCAAATTACTTTTCTGTTTTTGTTCTATGTTTTTATAGTTTATGGCCGTTATTAACGATAAATTACAGCATAATAGAGATTAAATGATATCAAATTTATTTTATATTTTGTTGACATTAGGATCTGGTAACACATCTAATTTATATGACACGCCAATTTACAAATGCAGAGAAAAACGATTGGGACTTCACTTGACACGCTTAAATTATAATTATTGGCATGAAACATTGATGTACGGAGTGTTTATTACATTGATTACTATACAAATTCTTTTTATGCGATACGCAAATCAACTATAGAATTTCTATCTCAATGTATAAAATCTGGAGTTAGAAGGTATCGACCACACTTATCTAGTGTAATCGACTAAAGCTGGTCTGAGGTCGTTTTTTTTTAACGTGAGAAAATCATCAAATGAGTCCTCCCACCCTGGGCAGAGCGGGAGGGACTGTCAGACTCGTACTGACTAAAATGCACGGTGTCATTCAATAGCCCGGGGTCACGGTAATTGGTCCGAGGTCGTAGCACAAGATTTCCGCATTCTACCATACAGTACTTGAAGTATTTACTGCGTTAATTGTATGGAAAATGACAAAGCGCCTCTAGTGTCGAATAAGGAACAAATTTTTCCGTCAAATTGACGTCAAAATTCCCGTTTATTTTACGTCACCAAAACGTGAAGTCATGCCACGGCCTCAGATGTGAACGCAACAAAAGCAAAGATAACTACAGTCGTCTTGTCGCGGTTTATTAGTCGCAACTTGACACCACGCCGAGTTAAGCTGAATAAAAGTCGTAAAAACGATCGGTTGAAACCGATTCCATGTAATAAGTGTGGTACGCCTAAAAATCGAGAGATCAGTACCAAAACATAGAAGTTTATAATATCTAATAGGCAAATAATATAGAGAAGATAATGTGTTAATAGCAATTTTACACACTATGCTGTGAATTGAGCAATAAAAGACCAAGTTTCAGCATTTCGAACCTGTTAGTGAATGTGACGCGAAAAGTTATGAAATCGATAGCGTAAGGTGAATAGTACGGTACCTGAGTTAGAATTTTTACGGAGGTGTTAAATTTATCGTCAGCGCATCTATTGTAAACAGTTCCAGTGTAGCTGTTGACTGAAAATTATATTATTTCAACCATATTATATTGGTCGCGGGACTTACCCATTACCGTGACCCCGGTACGTAAAGGGCTTGTGAAGGACACCGTGGATTTTAGTCAGTACAAGTCTGACAGTCCCTCCCGCCCTGCCCTGGGTGGGAGGACTCATTTGATGATTTTACCACGCAAAAAAAAAAACCATATTATATTATTGTGACAGAATTCGATAGAAAACATCAAAATGTTTAATTGGATAATACAAACAGAATTTTTGAACGATCGAAGTCAACCAGTAAAAGCTTAACATGTGTTGTGAGTGACTTTTCCATCATAACATCTGATAATTAAGCCTGAACAGATCGCAGGACTGTCTGAGCAAGTTTCCGCGGTCCTGGTACGCAAAGAATAGGTTAGAATGGTTAATAGTCAGTCTGACAGTCCATTCCATTTCACCCCGGGCAGACGAACTTCTTGATGATTAAAAATCAGACGTCTTTACAGAGTAACAATATTTAGGCAATAATAATGATGCATTAGTGAAAAATA
Organism: Agrotis puta; assembly: GCA_943136025.2. Lineage (NCBI taxonomy): Eukaryota > Metazoa > Arthropoda > Insecta > Lepidoptera > Noctuidae > Agrotis > Agrotis puta. The sequence continues at coordinate 1,957,402 of OW964170.2, forward strand.
TTGACATTATGACTGTTCAAATATGGAATGCTTTGAAAGTAGACAGGCCTGTTGGTCTAGTGATAGTGACCCTGACTGCTATGCTGGAGGTCGTGGGTTCGATTCCCACCCAGGACAAATGTTTGTGTGATGAGCACGATCATTTGTTCTGTGTCTGGGTGTAATTTATCTATAATATGTATGTATTTAGAAATATATAAGTATGTTTATCAGTTGTCTAGTACCCATAACACAAGCTCTGCTTAGCTTGGGACTAGATGGCGTTGTGTGATAGTTGTGGAATATTTATTTATTATTTAAAGTGATTGTCACTTGTTTTTTTCCAAACTGCAACCTGTCTTCTTTATACTCCAGCCACTTGCCTTCAAATGCTGTACGTAAGACTCCCCCAAAGAGGCCTCAACCACCCCAGTCTTGGGCAGACTAACCTTCTTTAACCTATGTAGTAATACAATCCACAGCATAACCCAAATTAAATCCTCTTTCCCAGGAGCGGAATGGAAACTTCTCTCTGAAGACGAAAAGCGGCCGTTCATAGACGAAGCGAAGCGCATCAGAGCCATGCACATGAAGGAGCATCCTGACTACAAGTACAGGCCCCGGAGGAAGCCCAAGACCTTGAGGAAGGAGGGGTATCCTTACTCCATACCGTATCCCAGCGTGCCCATGGATGCGTTGAGAGCTGGTGAGTTTTTGATACATCTTTGTTACTATATTCATCATCATCGTCAACCACAAGCTGACCATGACCACTGCTAAGCATGGGCCTCTAATTAAAAAAAGAAATAATAGTTTATTTGGCGCAAACACAACATACTCCTCCTTTTTTTCGTTTATTGCCCGGCCGTTATTCGTTTATTGGTACGACCCGTTGTACTACCAGTAGTACCATGGGTAAAACAATAGGGTATTCACTGCATAAAAAAAATGAAAATCTGTTTAGTCCGTCAATTACAATATTGAAAAATAATACACGTATTTTTTCTTTTTTTAAATCAATCAATATCAACATAGATTAAACGCTTCGAAATTCGGGAGGGGGGAGCTTCTGACGTCATAACGCTTGTAAAATTATACCGACCGAGTGACGTTTTGTGATTTTTAGAAACTTTTATCTTCGTCAGCGTACTCGCGGATAGAATCGTTTGATTAAATTTAGAACAAGCTTTAAACGGCTGATTTCTTCCACCACGAGTCTCTCAAATCGTAAAAAAAAAAAACTAAAACGTAAACCCTATAACACCTTGCGAACAACATTGTCGCTAATGATGAACTAATCGTCATTGTGTTCAACATAATGTTATTGCGTCGAGTGCTGTCATTATGTGTTGTAAAACCTTTGTTTATTGCATTTTATTGTTGCTGTGGACCGATGAAGGGATAACACGATTGTTGTACTGTTACAAACTTTTTTTTTTATAGACAGTGGTACGAAATGTTTTGTCAAAGTTGTACTTAAGAGTTAAAAAAATTTAGGTATAAACTTGAAAGGCCCATTCTGCGGACGCTGTATCTAAGAAGAATTGATTGAATTAATCAAAGCTATTTTCTGAAAAAAAAAAAGATTAAGATAAAGACAGGAACGAGTATAAAAACACTTTTTAACTAAGCTAAGTTTGAGCCCTTTATTGTATGTTTCCTTCTATGTTTACATTTCCAAAGCACATTGCTTACGTTATGTAACCCCTGTAACGTACCAAACTCAAAGTTTAATTAAACAACAACACCAAACATCTCTTGCTACAAATAAAAAACCACAACAGAAACTTTTTTCTCTATAATTTTTCTTCTTAGTAGAGCATTCATTCCAAAAACGAAATCAGTTAAAACTCGTTCCGCGCCAGTTCACAATCCAATATCGAATATATTTTTTTTCATGGCGAAACAATATTCTGTTATGTAGTGAATGTTATAAAAGTTTCTGTACAAATAGCTAGATAGAAGGCTCCGTACAAAAGGGCCAGTTGTACTGACGTTATCAGTCTATTCATTCGATGTCATCGAATCCGCTAGGTCATTGGTTCTCAAACTGTGAAGGCAGAGCTAAAAGTGGCCCGCGAAGGGTTCCATTTATTGTAAACTTACACAAGAGATAAAAGTCCCGGGGTCGCGGGACTCACGAATTGCCGTGACCCCGGTACCTAAAGGGCTATTGAAGGACACCGTGGATCTTAGTCAGTACAAGTCCGACAGTCCCTCCCGCTCTGCCCTGGGTGGGAGGACTCATGTGATGATTTTACCAGGGAATAAAAAAAAATGAGATAAAAGCTCTAAATCTGCGTTAATAAAATCATAATTTTAGTCCCTTCCTTCTTCCAAAGGTGGTACGACGTCCTTTAGACCCGCTCCCCTAAAAGTTTCAAATATTAAACTTACAGAAAGGATACAAGCTCAACCATCTTATTAATGCTATCATTATAATCAACATTTTGGCACGGAATCACACTATGCTGGTATTCTCTTTCTTAAGGTGTATGACACCTCTCAAACTGTGAGTCCTTTACTGAAAATAGGGGTTTCTAACTATACTGACAGAAAATATACGTTCATGCCGTGCTGCAAAGTTTCCGTAAAGAAGACCCTCGGCTGCTCCATGAGCAAGTGCATCTGTATCCAAAGGAGTATCCTTTAAAAACAAAAACATAACATAGTTAATTAATCAACAAAATAAATTAGGTGGTCATTGGTTGCCAGGGTCACGGAACTGTCTTATAAGGTAACCGTGACCCTGGAACGTAAAGGTCCATTGAAGGATTTCAATCAGTACGAGTCTGACAGTCAAAAAACAAAAGGTGGTCAATGGTCAAAAATAGTTGAGAACCATAGCCAGTCGAATTGGGATTACACAATTGCTCGTGCCCCGTTTTGACGTACTGGACGAGATAGTGGATTGAGTCGAGTAGGTATTTGTACTCGCCTTTGTGACCAAAATAATAGTTGTTGTTGAAAGAAATTACTGTTAGTGTTATCGACTGTTGCTATCTTTTTTCAGGTTTCATGTGACCGTTATGAAGATTTAGATCTCACATCAATTTTATTTTCAGTGCACCTTCATTTTTCATGAACAAATTCTCATTGAAATGAAAACAGATTCATTGTTAGTTATTGTTTTTGCAATTATTAGTAAAAAAAAATTTAACATCCGTTCTTTATACAAATTTACCCTTTTCAATGGCCATAATCACGGCTCACCTCAAATAAAATTGAATAAGGGTAGGGCAATGATACTGACTTATTTAAAATTCAACACCACTTTTTCCCATGATGTTCTCGACTCGGCCACTATCTTCCAGTAGCAACAAATGACAATCAACTGGCTTCTAAACGCAGCAAGCGGGTCAGTCGCCTGCCGCCAACAAAAAACGACGCCCACAAGCACGGTCATATCTCGTGACTCCTAAAATAAAACGAAACGTAAAAATTTTACACGTACACTATATAAAACGTTTTTATATCAAAATCTATATATTCGATACGCTATTTACTCATATAACGTCGATAGCAACACATAAATATCGTTATTTATGATTCTTTCAATAGTTTTCATCCAAAAGTTGAATCGTTTTATTTAGAAAGTTTTCAAACGTCCTTTTTGAAGATGGTGGTTGAGAAAAACGTTTATTTGTTGCCGTCAAAGTGTCTACAACTCTACATATCAAATATGTTTCGTTGAATGGAAGGTTGTAATGGCTGTGGTAATGGCCTTCTGTGGTTGGTCGCTTTGAAGTTTGTCGTCTGTTATCTTTTTGACAGAGACATTACCGTGCCATCGCACTACACAATATCGTAATCCACAATGAACTTTCTATATGGGCATACTTATTTTTTTCTTAATAAAACCGTAACAACGAAACTCAAGAAAAAAAAACAATATCATAAGCAATACAATTTAAAAACACGCCACATTTAAATAAAGCTCAGTACACATAATCGAAAAAGCGCTTACATCACATAAGAGCGCCCGCCGCGCTCTCAACAAAAGATTTCCAAATATGAAAAGCGAAAATGGAACGCATAGTTTAAACCGTCTTGGCTGCTTTTGACAGTTGACAGTTTTCACTGTCAATGTGAAAGTGACAATAGAGTTAGTTGGGGTGCGTCAAGCCTCGTCCGTTTGGGGTTGCCCCATTGACATGCGATTAAAATGATTGAAAGATTTTCGCTTTCTAAACGATATGCGTGTTGTTATTGAATTTTAAAGGGTTGTTTGTGGTTTTTACTTTGAAAGTTTATACGGCTTCTTGAGTTTGAAATAAAATTAGAAGTGAAAACTCAAAAGTTTTAACACTGTTGCGAACTTGATTAGTGTGACAAAGGGTTCGTTTTCTTTGTTAGAAACAAAACAAACTAAAATAAATATAAAAGAAAATTTATGAATCGAGTAAAGGGTTTCACATAGTACATTTTATACTTTGATGGAAACTTTATGTTAGCTACTGAAAATATAGCAATAGGACCATTATGTTTATGAAACAATATACAAATCAACAACCTATTGTTTTACAGTAAACTATAGAACACTCTTCAATGGCTAATCCAAAACATGATGTCAATCACTTCATTTTTTTTAAATTTTAAATCCCTGTTGCCATGCCCTCTCCACCAACCACATACAAAAAAAGTAAACACAAACATTTTACATACCATTCGTAAATTACCCAATTCACACTATTTTTCACTTGCCGTCAACTTTGCGGTCGGCGAACTAAACGTGGGCGGAGTCGGCACGTGTGTCGTGACCCTTATTTAAGGTCGCGCCACACTTTGCACTAACATGGCTTTTAAGTTAATTGCAGCAGTGAATTTATGTTCAGAAATAAAACTGGGGGTGAATAATTACATCGCGAGTTCGAAATCATTTTTAAATATGGCTGCGGATGTTTTAATTAGTAATATTTTTTGTTTTGTAAGTAAGTACTCGACGCGAGTTTTTTTTTTAGTTTAACTAATTAAATATTTGAGTTTGATGGATAGAAGCATGTGGGGTGGTAATTAGTAAAAAAAACTCTTTTGGAATGTTAACACAAACAAATAAGTTTTAAACACGATAATTTGACAGGTACAAATCTACTCATTTATTTGCCTAGTTATAAGAATACGGTAAAAAGGTGTTATTTATGTTTTTTTTTATTCCCCATACAACAATGTGTCTTGGACTTCCATAAAATATTTTTTTAAGCAATTTAATAACTACATGAAGTTTGTAATGTAATTATAAAATTCCTGCCTTTATTTCCCAAATAGGGTTGGGCAGAGTTGTACTTGGTACTTTTCGCTAGTTCACTAATATACCTAAATTCTTTAAATAACACTGCTCGACCCGGGTATTTAACCCAGAACTGCTTGACCAATAGTATCGATTTAGACCACTATACTAACAAGACTGTTTCTAAAAACATTATTTTTTTTGTCACCAAAACTACAAATCAAAAAAATACAATCGCAGGAACTATTCGAAAAATAAAAACTTACAAAAATATATTCATCAACTAAAAGCCCTTTAACTCTAAACGCCACGCGGCCGACACGTGACGTCACTGACATTAGGGCTCCACACTTCGACCTAAGAGCATGCGCACGCGCCGGCCACGCCCCTTACCGGGTAATTTGACCAAACTTTGATAGGTTCATGTTTGTGATTTGGACACAAATTGTGGCAATTGGTCTGATGTAATTAAGAGTTTGGAGGTTATTGGTACAAAATTACAAACATCGATATCAATTCTTGGTATGTTGTATCAAGGGTGTGGAGACGCGTGTTGAGTGAAACATTGGAGTCAATTTCGGTACTCTATTTTTTATCGACATTATGGGGATGTTGACTATTGGGTATCAAAGAAAACCTCCTTTTTTAATGGCATCTCGCATGTCAATCTCTAGTAGGTTGTGTACAGCTCAAGCGGACTTTTCTGTGGATGACTTAAGAATTTAAGGCCTCCAGCCAGGGCAACAAACTTAGTTAAAAACTAAGCGACCACACGCTAAGGGCACCCCCCTGTGGACCTCGGTATAGGGCGTCGCTCGGGGCAGCAAGGGACAGTCTGGATCTCAATGAATTAGGGGCTAATTTTTTAACTAAAGGCTCCGCTCGCGGGATGGCTCTGCAAGGGCCCGGGTGGAAAGAAAACCTCCAGGTATCCTGCTGAACTTATAGTCCTGGTTTTTTTTAATGTTGCCCGTCATGAAGTGCTACGTAACAGTACTAGACACAAAGCATACTTCTGTACTCCTATTACATGGGACTCTGGGTCTAGCCGGGTACGGCTGAATATCAGTATTTTACATAGAGCGATCTGACCTCCACCACCTAGTAACCGGAGATCATACACCTTGTTTGTTAGACTTTTCAGCTACCGTACGTATAGTATATAATAGTTACGACTGCCATAGATCATAGACTTTTCAGCTACCATTTAATAATTACGAACGCCATAGATCAACAAAAAGCAGCCAGGATCAACGGCTTTATGTGCTATCCGAGGCACTGAGGAAACTCGCTCTTATAGATGGTCCGTGGTCACCCATCCACAGATCAACCTCTCTCAAGTTTGCCGTGATGTTTAGCTTTAACTGCGAAGAACTGCAGTTAAAGCTATAAAAAAATATTTGCCATGCTCAAAGTATCGTAAAAATGATGATTTGGTAGGTTTTCTGTTCCTAAGAAGAAGTTATCACTACAAGTACAAAGTGAGATGAAAACAATGGCTAATAAATAACAATACTTGCACCACACATAACAGTTAGAAGAATAGGTACTAACAATGAAAACCAACAAACTGCTTGTTATGCAGTATTCTAAATGAAATCTAACAACCAATGAGAAGCGTCTGTGCTATGTACTGAAGATATTATCATGATTGAGACAAATAGTGATGTAAGTGCGAAAAGTAACGTTTGTTTTTCTTCAAGAAAATACAATATGGCGCTTTATATGTATACTAGTTGTTGCCAGCGGTTTTGCCCGCTACAACTCGAGAATTATCCCACGGGTTCATAAAATCGGGATAAAAACTCCAGTTCATACTGTTTTGAAACCACTGAAAACATGTCAAGATCACCAATATTTTTTTTCTATCGAATTTTTCTCTGTCAAATCATCTCTTTCCCACCGGATGCAGCTGAATATCAGTATTTTACATAGAGCGACTGCCTATCGGACCACCACAACCTAGTACCTGGATAATACAATATCCCTTGGAAAGACTGGTTGTCAGACTTTCGAGCTTCTGACTGATTATCGACTGTCACAGATCTGAAAATGACAGCCGGGACCAACGGCTGAACGTCCTTTCCATTTCTTATAATACCATCTAAAAACATAATTCCACAAATACTCGTACTAGTGATGTTCCCAATCATAATCAGACATTGTGAACAAGTACCGAGGCAGAGGGATTCATTCCATCAGTCATTGTTGTGGACACAATACGTACAGGGCTCGCACGAATTATGTTGAACACAGCAACGGAATCTCTTGAACAAATAGTGTTGGGATGTGGTCAGTGTCTAAGCGGACAGCGGGGCTTTAAGAACCTTGTGAGAACCGTGGTGAGTGTAGTTGTATAGGCAACTTAGTTATATTTAGGTTAGAGACGCATAAAGAAATTTATTCGCGTGATTTTTTTTTGCAGAATTCTCGGAGTAGAAATTCCAGTATGCGAATTATAGAGATCTAATCATCTGAATGAATAAGTTGCACTGTAGCATATTAAGTTTTTTATTGCAATATAGACATTATCGCTGCCTATCTTTTATCCATGGATCAGACATGGATCTCAGAGTACCGATGCGATGATCGGTTTCTTCTCAAGTACAAACAACCAACACAGCACAATGAAGGCATACAACACTGCGTTTTCGGAAATCTGAAATGCATCAATCAATTTTTTATTTTACATTATTAACCTATGTTCTACATGAATTACACCGAAAAATTACCATAGTACACATAGCTCAGCTAAGTTCTATAGTTCTCCGCTGTCAGTGAGACCTGACCTTCACATTAAACCTACATAAATACAAGGACAATGTAAACATGTGTTACAGATTATGAAAGGTATTGCTTTTGAAATATTTGATTTCGACAAAAGCTTCAGTATTTTGCTCATGAAAAACTGTACCATAGTAAAGAAAAATTAAGTCGCTTCTCGCGTCGTCTGTGTCAGTGATTCAAGTGGGGGTATAGATATAAAATAAAACATGTATTAGCACCTGTGTGAAGCCAAGGCGGATCGCCAGTTCGAAATAAAGCGAATAATATCAACTTGATTGCTGTCCCCAAAAGTATAAAATATCAAAATTAGCAATAGGTAAGATGACTGAAAAAAAAACTTATTGTTCTATCAAAAATATATTTGACCTGTATTTTTTCTTTTACTTAAGCTAAAATTAACGAAGCTATGAAGCTTAAACAACGAGTACGAGTTTTAACGTCTCAAGTTTTGAAACGTTTATAATACTGTTCGGGCTGTGATCTCGTCCCAGGCAGGATGTTTTAAATAAAAGTCTAATGGCTGACTTTTATGATTGTATTGTTGAAAAATTATGACACACAATGGATTTAATGAAATGGTATCCCGTGCGCCTGACAACGCCCGCTCGTGACGGTTGATTTGGACGAAGTGATGTGAAGCGGGGAGCGGCGATGGCGCCAGCGGCGACCGGCGCTCGGGGCCGCGCGCCTGCGCAGATGCGCGCGGCCCGCGCTGTGTGACAACGTCCGCTCTCGGCGGCTGTCGCGGACGAAGTGAAGCGGCTCGCGGGGCTCCGGCCCTCGGTAGCGGCGCGAGCGGCGGCAGGCGAGGCGGTGAGGCGCGGGGTCGCGGGGTGAGGAGGCAGTGGCGTGATCGCTACCCCTCACCACCCGCTAACCGCGCAGGTGTGGTCGGCGCGCGAATGCGCGTCAACAGGCTCCCCCCGTTGGAACATGTTCCAAGGTCTGAAGTGGGCAGCAGGCAGAGCCTATTGTAGGCTCGGCGAAGCACTCCCGAAGCCGTCCTGACGTCCGCGACGCGAGTGATGCCGTCGGAGCCAGGATGCAGATGTGTGATGCGGCCGAGTCGCCAATGATTTGGTGGGAGGCGGTCGTCCTTGACCACGACCAAGTCTCCCAGCTGCAGCTGCTCGTGATCGTGGCGCTGCCATTTTGCGCGTTTCTGTAATTCTGAGAGATATTCTGTCTGATATCGTTTCCAAAAATGAGCCGCTAATGCTTGTGCTCTTTTAAATCGGGGCAAAGTGCTGATCCGTGTCTCTCTTTCTATGTCCACCTGAGTAGGCAACATCATGATCGTTCGTCCAATTAAAAAATGAGATGGAGTCAGTGGAGTTATATCGTTGGGATCAGAAGACAATGGAGTCAGAGGGCGTGAATTTAAAATCCCTTCGATTTGAATTAATGCTGTGTTTAACTCTTCGTAAGTTAAATGGGCTAAGGATAGAATCCTTTTAAGAAGGAATTTAACAGACTTAACTGCGCCTTCAGCTAAGCCGTTGAAATGTGGACTATAGGCAGGAGTGAAATTGAAATTAATTGCCTGCTCTGCTGCATTTAAACTAATATCATTACACCTTGATTTTAAAAAGTTCGAGAGTTCCTTGTCGGCCCCCACAAAATTTGTGCCGTTGTCGGAGTAAATGTTAGCAGGCCGACCTCTGCGTGCGATGAATCTGCTTAGTGCAGCTATGAATGCGTCAGCACTTAAATCTGTGACTAACTCAACGTGAACTGCCCTCACTGCCAAGCAAACAAATATACAAATGTATGATTTTATAAGTTGACAACCTCTACCTTTCCTGTTCGCCACCAAAATTGGCCCAGCGTAGTCAACAGCTGTATTAATGAATGGATATTCACTATAAACGCGTTCTTTAGGCAAGTCCGCCATGATTGGCTGAATGGTCCTGCCGGCGAATCTACAACACTTGTGACACTCATGTGTTATTTTTCTGGCAAGACTACGACCGCCTATTACCCAAAATCTTTGCCTTAATGTAGCAAGCAATAACTGAGGTCCTGCGTGCATTAATAATGTATGATAATGTCTGAATAACATTTGGGTAACATAATGAGAAGCATGAATTAAGATAGGATGTTTAACATCATAAGTATAATTTGAATTTGATAATCTGCCTCCAACTCTTATTATATTTTCATGTGACATGAACGGGTTAAGATTAAGTAATTGTGACTTTTTTAAAGATTGGCCTTTCTTTAAAGTATAGTATTCATCTGAAAACTTATCTAGTTGAATTAATTTACATAGAAGTAATATGGCTGAATTTAACTCCGAAGTAGTCAAGTATGCAGTGGATTTATTATGAGGATGCCTACAGTTGTTTATAAAGCGCAATATGTAAGCTGTGACACGTTGCAATTTACTAAAGTTTGAAAACTTATGAATAAAGTTATTTGTTTCACTAACAAGATTGCACAGAATTTTGGTTTCTGGTAAGTTAGTGGGTATGGTATGAGTTTGAGCAGGCCATTGTGACCTTGGTTGTGTTAAAAATTGTGGTCCTGCCCACCACAGTTTTGAGTCTTTAAGCTGTGTCGCATTACAGCCTCTGGATCCTACATCAGCTGGATTTAATTTAGTGGAAATGTAATTCCAATCCTTTGCATTGGTAGTATCAGTGATTTCGTTAATTCTATTTCGAACAAACGGTTTTAAAGATGACTTTGGTGTTCTTATCCAACCTAAGACAATTGTCGAGTCACACCAGAATGTCCAGGTATGTATATTTAATCTTAGAGCGTTTTTAACTTTCAATGCTAACCTAACTGCTATTAAAGCTCCACTTAGCTCTAATCTTGGTATAGTCATACTCTTTAGAGGTGCCACCCTGCTTTTAGCCATGACAAGATGAACCATAATATTGCCGTCGTTTGAGACTGACCGAACATAAACACAAGCACTGTATGCTTGCTGGGAAGCATCACTAAAGGTGTGTAGCTCATAACGTACAGCTTGACCACATAGAATGAGCCTAGGTATGGTAATGCTATTTAATTGTGAAAGTGATTTTAAAAAATTCAACCATCTTTCTGTAAATTCCAGTGGCAATATATCATCCCATGCAATTTTTGTAGCCCATAATTCCTGTAAAATTACCTTGGCCTGTAAAATGCAAGGATTCACAAGACCTAACGGATCGAAGACCTGTCCTACTGTTGACAATACGGATCGTTTAGTTATTTTCTTTATGGGTTCGCTGACTGTTGCAAAACTTAAAGTGTCAGCTATACATGACCATCGCAAGCCCAATGTTTTGGCATGATCATCATTGATTAAATTGAGTAAATGATCATCCATGTCACCTTCATTAATGCTGTTTAATATATTCATGTTGTTTGAACGCCATTTTCTTAAATGAAATTGACCCTTTTTTAATTCTACAATAACTCCTTGACAAATTTGAATTAATTCTGTTTCTGAGTCATGGCCCGAGATCAGATCGTCTACATAAATGTCATGTAATATTGTTTCACGCACCTGAGGAGAAGAGCACTCCTGACCTAGTTGCACTAGACACCGTGTGGCCAGATATGGGGCAGCTGTGGTGCCATAAGTTACAGTATTAAGTTTGTAAGTATCTACCTTGTGAGTGGAATCAAACCGCCACAAGATTTGTTGAAGACAGCGTTGCTCTGGTGTAACCAGTACACAACGGTACATTTTTTCACAATCAGATGTCACAACATATCTGTGTTGCCTGAAACGAATTAATATATCTATTAAACTATCTTGAACTGTAGGACCTACATACTGTATGTCATTAAATGACAGCTGTGATGTAGTCCTTGCTGATGCATCAAAAACAACTCTTAGTTTAGTGGTTAAGCTAGTATCTCTAATTACACCATGATGTGGCATAAAATATGAATATTTATCATTAATATTGTTAGCTATAGACATATGACCGAGGTCAATGTACTCTTTAATGAAATTTGAATATTTTTCTTTGTATAATGAATCACGTTTAAACTTTCTTTCCAAAGACTGAAACCTAGATAAAGCTTGTTCATATGAGTCACCCAATTTGTCTGGGGAATCCTTTAAAGGAATTTTTACAATGAAGCGACCATCATTGTCACGAGTGGTTGTTTTTATAAAAAATTGTTCACACTCATTTTCTTCATTTGTTGTTTTGCGAGGTGAAACAGACTCTAATTCGAAAAATCTATCTAATTGTTGTTGTAGCTGGCCACTATTTATGAAATTGCATTGAGCTGTGTTTGAATATGTTGTGGGCTTATTATGTTCCTGGTTGTACATAACGCCTGACACCAACCATCCAACCTTAGTATTAATGAGATTTGGTTTGTTTTTTCCTAAAGATATTCGTTCGGTACCTAGGACTTTCCAGAATATTTCTGCGTTTAACAATATGTCAATTTCCAATGGCACATTGAAGTTAGGATCTGCTAATGTTATATTACTTGGTATATTTAAATCTGAAATGTTAAATTGGGTTGTAGGTAACAATTGTGTTATCCTTGGTACGATGAAACAATCAATGTTGTCCACATATGACTGTGTACGTGAGATTATAGTCAGAGTGGAACGTTTGGTAACTTGAAGTGAATGATTTAAGCCTTCCACTGTAATGGCAGTAGACCTTATTGGTAAGTTGAGTCGTTTACTGAGGTTTTCTGTAATAAAGTTGGATGTACTACCATTGTCTAATAACGAGCGGACAGTATGTTTTGTACCATTGCAATCTACAATATCTATTAGTGCCGTAGAGAGCAGTACACAACCATTGTGAGAAGATGATAAAGCAACATCTGCTTGTAATGTTGAAGCTACCTTGGAGTGGCAGTCCTCCTGTGAGGCTAACATAACACACTTGTCCTGAGAGACATCACTATTGCTCTGCTGTTGTGGAAGTGAGGACTCATCTATATGTAATGTTGTATTATGTTTTTTAGAACATACTCTGCAAGGCCCAGATTTACAATCCTGAGATACATGTCCCTGTCTTAAGCAATTGTTGCACAGGTTGAGACGTTTAGCTTCTGCAATTCGAGATTTCACAGACAATAACATAAACTGAGGACACATGTAGATAGGATGAGATTCCTTGCACCGAGGACATGTATAAGAACCTGTTACTTGTCGTTTTTGTTTTTGATTAGCAACAAATGTTCTTGGTTTAGTGTTTGAAGGTTCACTTTGCCTACGTGTGATCCTATTTGTGTAGTCTAATGATTCTAAAAGTTCAGCACGCCCTTTAACAAAATTGATAAATTGCTCTAAAGTTAATGTTTTATGTTTTTGAAAATTCAAATGTTCTTTCCATGCCCTGTTAGTAGTACTGTCTAATTTTTTACTCATAATGTGAATAATGATAAGGTCCCAGTTTTCTGTGTTGACCTCTAACATTTTTAAAGATCTGAGATTTTTGTTGATACTATCTATGAGACTTCTTAATGTTGAGGAAGATTCCTTTGCTATATTTTCAAAGTCAAGCAATGCATCAATGTGATTGTTTATGAGCAAGTTGTTGTTTTGATACCGTTCACATAATAATGACCATGCTGTATCATAGTTATGTTCAGAAAATTCTAGAGAAGTAATGACGTTCGCAGCCTTGTCTTTCAGAGCTGACCTCAAATAATGAAACTTGCTAATTTTTGGTATATTACCATTTTTGTGAATCAGCGATACATAAGTGTCATGAAATTCTAACCAATTCTCATGTTGACCAGAAAAGGTAGGTAGATGTATCGTAGGTAATTTAAGGTTTAAGCTTGGCCCACCTGCAGCGAGGACAGAACCTGTTATTGATGCATCCGAGTTGTGCTCCGCTTCCGCAGAGACCGGCCTGCCAAGCACCTCTCGCGCCTTGCCGACTGCTGCGAAATACTGCGTCTCGAAGCGCTCGCGTTCGTTGTATTCGTCTTGACACTCAGCATCTGAAATGTCCGGCAAGCTTTCTATTTGAATCTGTATGGAATCATATTCACCGTAGCACTCTTCCATCTTCTGCAACCTAGCCCCAAGCTCACTTAATTGAATGCTATTAGGCCTTTCGCACGTGCACATGATCAACAGATATTTTTCAAACTGTGTAAGTTTGGCTTTATATGAAGCACGTTTCTTTTTTAAATCTTTTAGGTTAGGCATTGTGAAAACGTTAAATGAGATTAAATGAATGTATTGCTGATGAAATAAGCCGTGGATGCACCGGAAAACGCGAAACTCAAGAACAAGAACTCTCTTAGGTGTAATGATAGCAGGTTATACTTAAATGCAAGCGTGCAGGGACAGGCAAGAAGCGGGTGATACACTCGGAGGCGAGCCGCCGCTCTCCGACTTCAAAGCAAGGGCGTAGCCCTGATGCAGACGAACACAGCAAGCAACGTGTGACACGTGGCGCGTCGTTGCTCTGCTCGGCTGTGGTGCAAATCCTGTTGGAATGCGATAAAATTACGTTACTAACGAATAATGTTATAATGTGAAACGGGTTCCTAAATAGGGACGGGATAATCACAGTTTTTGATGAACTTTAATGTTTCGAGATATTATAAAGAATTAATGTTTCGAGAAAAATGCAAGTCATATAATGCATGAAATGCTATGATCAACAAATGAATGACTGTTGATCGTATTTGGGATAATTAATGATATATCCACATAATGATTTTAACTTTGGGAAAATAATTGGAACGAACTCACAGGAAATAATGCCCTCCAGGTTACGATAATGCACGTTATCGATGTCTACAGCACCGACGCCATTTTGTCATGCCACCACGCGATGAGACCGATGAGACGGATGCCGCGACACGAGCTTCGATCTTCGACGATTTTGATTGACTCGTAGCCACGTTGACACGACGTGAAGCGACGACTCGAAGACACGACTCACGAGACGCTTCCTTGAGGTTCCACGTTGTTTCTCCAATTATCTTCAATATCCGGGTTACGAAGGACCAATGTTCGGGCTGTGATCTCGTCCCAGGCAGGATGTTTTAAATAAAAGTCTAATGGCTGACTTTTATGATTGTATTGTTGAAAAATTATGACACACAATGGATTTAATGAAATGGTATCCCGTGCGCCTGACAACGCCCGCTCGTGACGGTTGATTTGGACGAAGTGATGTGAAGCGGGGAGCGGCGATGGCGCCAGCGGCGACCGGCGCTCGGGGCCGCGCGCCTGCGCAGATGCGCGCGGCCCGCGCTGTGTGACAACGTCCGCTCTCGGCGGCTGTCGCGGACGAAGTGAAGCGGCTCGCGGGGCTCCGGCCCTCGGTAGCGGCGCGAGCGGCGGCAGGCGAGGCGGTGAGGCGCGGGGTCGCGGGGTGAGGAGGCAGTGGCGTGATCGCTACCCCTCACCACCCGCTAACCGCGCAGGTGTGGTCGGCGCGCGAATGCGCGTCAACAAATACATTTTTAATATTCATTTGTAAACAATGAAAAGTTGACATTATTATTCAATACCCCAAATAACGGACTCAATAGATAAACAAATTATTGATTCTGTAATCATGCAACTTAACACAAGAGATTACAATTTACAACATTCCTTCTGCGTTTTCATACGAAACGCTCGTACGCGCGGCTAACAGCGGCGGCGCTTACGTGTGATATTCTGTCAGAATTGCCACAGTCTATACAGTGACAGTGTCTGAAAATAATATCTACGACTTATTGTCCAAGCAAAACCGGCCTCATCTAGTTTAAAAAATAATAATAAGGAATGTGATTTGACGTGTAAAAGAGTTTGTCAAAACCAATTTGCAAAATAAATATCATTTATCATTAAAAAAATAAAAGTATCCGGATTTACTCAGCTGTGTTTAATTATATGCATGAGATAATGGTGCTTTAATAAGTGTACAAAGCTTGTTTTTCATCGCCTTTAAAACGATAATATAAAGAAGTGTATTCACTGTGTCGTTAGTTAGAAATTGCTTCTAATCTACTCTTAAGCAATTTCTTTACATCATTCCAAAAAAGAGAGCTGTAGTGTCCCCGTGGGTCTCAGTTTACGATTTGTAGGGTGAGAGTTCGAACCAAGCGAAGCCCACTAGTTTGAGTAATTTATTTCATCATCATTGCTCTCAAAACGGTGAAAGAAAACATCGGAAATCGGCATGTTCTAGAACCAAAAATCGAATCGAAGGAATGTGATATAAACCAATCCCCACTACTAGGCTTGCGTGGACTCTACTACACGTGTATCCCAATAGTGGGAACATTGTAGGCTGATTATGCTCACCTGTTTTTCGTAAAAGCAGAATCTGCCAGCAGTGAAGTCATTAAGAAATACGTGTATACCTTTACAGTCAATCTCAGCAACGTAGAACTTTTATGAACAGAACTTTCGATATAATTACTCACAAATTCATCTCACATTTACAGTCTTGGATAGTAAGCATAAGCACACGTCTAAAATTGGGCTCATTCTGTATTCAGATAGATTTTATTCCTACTTGGATTCGCTGCGACAACCTGTAAAGTATGTGTTCTCCTTTATCTGTAAGACGTAAACAAATCTGCCATAAATCAATACCAATGTTACCTTTTAAAATTGAGAGACCTTCGATCTATTGAAACAATAACACAATAAATGATGAAATAGAAAAATAAATAACTACTGACAAGCATTGCACATATTTTATCAACTGTCTGTAAAAGCCTTATTGTCATATACAGTTTCATAACACTACTCTATATTGTGTCGCAACGCCCATACATAAATGTTTTATTTCATCTATATGTTGAACTTAGATTAATTGTTATGCTAATTACAACATTACAATGCCATCTTTTCATACAATTTACCTTTAACATGTTTTTCAACCAATTGTTTTATGCACAGCTATTAATAATACTAATATTATTGACGCAGATATGTTCAATTGTTTTCTTATTTATATTGTACGGTTGTATTGTCGATATTGTTGCGTCGCTCACCTGTTAATGAAAATAATGCTTTATCATTGTCGTACGAAGGTCGAATTTATAATAAACTTTATTTATCTAAGTCAACTGTCATTGTCCTGCTTTCTAGGCTGTAATAGAATCAAAATAGTACCTATATACTGGACAAGAGTCGCAAAAGAACTTGAGTCGAAAGAAAATTGAAGGTCTTAAAGAAATAAACAAAATACAAAAAAAAAAAACATAATAGTTGCGTCACAATTAGTATGAAGTTTCAAATTTTTTGAAATGGTATTTGGTATTGAAAGTTCTCATAACATAATGATTTTATATTACTTACTAGCTGTGCCCCGCGGTTTCACCCGCGTTTTTCTCGTTTCCGTGGAAATACCGAGATAAAATATTGCCTATATTATAGCCTCCTTCAATAAATGGACTATTGAAAATTTAAACAGTTTTCATATCAGATCAGTATTTCCCGAGATTACCGCGTTCATAACAAACAACCAAACTTTTCAGCTTTATAATATTAAATTGTAAAGTCGCAGGCAATAGCTGTCTATCTGTTCGACATTCAGCCAGACACATAAGACTACAGACGGGAGTGTCCGTCCACTTTAAACCGGGTTAAAATATTATTATAAAGTACTTCTGAGTAAATTACATTTTTCGTTTTATTTTCTTGTGGCAGAAGAATATATTGATTGTTTCCGCAACCTGATCTTGACAACGCGACATATAGTTGGCCGTGCGAAAAACAGTCTTGCCGTAAATCTAATCTACATATTTAAATGTTTGCCCCTGTGATCTATTTATCGTTACGGCAGAAGATAATTTAATTGGGAATGGGACTCTTTTAAAATGAAAAGGCAAATCATTTGGAATCATTGGGATCCGAGGTATAAGTACTGTTTGACCAACCGCTAGACCAGCCAAAACTGTTGCAACGATCACGTTATTGCGAAGAAATTTAACCTGAAGTCGAGTCCCGTTACATAAATTTGGTGGCTTTTTTTATCGTGGTAAAATCATCAACTGAGTCCTCTCACCCAGGGCAGGGCGGGAGGGGCTGTCAGACTTGTACTGACTACAATCCACGGTGTCCTTCAGTAGCCCTTTACCTACCGGGGTTACGGTAATTTGTGAGTCCCGCGACCCCGGCAGGCTTTGGCCCTATACAGGCCCCGTCACTATGCTGACACTTCTTGTGCGCGCGTGGAACACAACGCGCCGTCGACCCGGGCATGGTCCATGGTCGGACAGCGAGTCGCCCATTACTCGCCGCCCGCATGCCCGCGCCTACGGTGGCCGGAGATCGTCTTGCGACGTCCGTCGCCGTGGGCGTCTACCACTGCGGCTGGGGTGGAGGGAGGACGCTGTCCTCTCCCTCACGCGGCCCGCCTCCTCCTTCGCGAGCATGACTGCTTCGCAGAAGGAGGCGACCGCTTCCCACTCCGTCTCGCCCCGCAGCATGGCCTCGACCAATGCCGGGCGCGAGAGGTCTCCGCCTATCGCCGTCGTGAGGACACGGCGGTGCTCTACCCAAGCGGGGCAGTCCTGCACCGTATGCTCCACCGTGTCCTCCTGACGATCCTCGCAGTGGTGACACCCAGGCGTTTCTTCCCTCCTTATCAGACACAGGTACCTCCCGAAACTAAATTTGGTGGCTTAAGATTTCTAAGTAAAATAACTGGGGCACCAATTTTTTACTTGAGAGAATGTGGCGGGAGGCCACTCGGGTTTAGAGAGTTAAGAAATTCCTGTGGAAAATGGACTGCATCTTCTTGATCCATTACATTATCAATAGTGTAGGTGACTATATCCCCTGGAAGTTTAGTTAAAATTAAATCGTTAATTTCGCCAAAACCACTGTTTCTCGCCGCCAATATTGCTCGTTGACACATCCATTGATAATCTTTATTTTCTATTTCGACGATATCTGGGTAAACTTTAAGATCTTATACTTACAATCATCAACAAATATATTTCGAAAAAGATTATTACAGGATTTTATGTTGATAAAAAACTCTATGGCCCATAACTCACTAATAGGTACCAACTCTTAACATCTTACAAACGTGATAACTTTTAAACGAAATATCCGATTGAGATGAAACAAAAAGTATTTTACTTCTACATAAATACCCTTGATAACATAATGCTTAATTTCGATAAAGATCAATATTACGATACATATGTAACGTAGTTTTTTTTTCTTCAGACGATTTAATAATTATTTTGAACACAAAATCGGTTATTGTGATTAAACCATGATAGCTAGATATATGATCTCGCGGACTTTTTTGTAGGTCTTAATGGGATCTACAAACTCGTAGTACATCATTTTGTTCTATTGTCAATAGTTTTTGCAGCGCACGCAAAAATAGGTTTTCGATTTTACACCTTGTGTTACAAAAAGCAATTTTATTACGGATCCCTAATTTTGAAACAAAAAAAACATAGCCTATAGCCTTCCTCGATAAATGGACTACCCAACACTGAAAGAATCATTCAAATCGGACCAGTAGTTCCAGAGATTAGCGCGTTCAAACAAACAAACAAACAAACAAACAAACAAACAAACTCTGCAGCTTTATAATATTAGTATAGATTATCAATGTCGTTTATTCATTTATCTAAACATATTAATACATTATTAAAAGAAAAAAAAAACATAAAAAATACATTAAAAAATATAAAAATAGTGAACCGCCGGTGTGGGAACAGGGTTCAAGCTACCGGTAGTTAGGGCTCCAGAGACAGGAACCTCCTCACAATGCGAGCCGTATCGAGGAGAACTGCCTTCTGAATCAGGCCCTTGCTCCAACCCCTAATGAGAGCCTTGAAAGATGTTCGTCGAGGCTCTTTGCCATGAGGTCATTGGCAGTAACGACAATCTGCACAATGATAGCCGAGCTCACATTCCACATTTCGACCTCAACAACCTCGCGCGCTAGGTCGAGATATTTGATTTGGTTATCTTTCTCAGCATTTAATCAATATTTATTACATATTAATAAAATAAATGACAAAAGAAAACAATACATTTAAGTCTATAGTGACCAAAAAAGTACACCAAATTCAGTATTATCCCCTTTGTTTTTATTCACACCATTCCTAATTAAAAACCATGAACATTTTTTTAACAAGTTATGGGAACATTTTTTTTTGCTCGATAGTTGTTTTGTTCTAAGTAAATTCTTGTTTGTTCAGCTAATGATGTTGCATTTTCATTAACCTCAAGTGTATCAAATTATGTAATCGATTTGTCTATTTTTGTCGCAAAAATGGCTCTTTTGTACGATATTTCTTAATTAGTAGTCTAAAACCGGATAAAAATTCAGATAAAACTGGTAATATCTGGTATGATTATGGTGTATTTAATCGGTATGGAATTGTCACGGTGGTACAAAAAATATAGCAGTGTTACAGTAAATTAATTAATGACACGTTCACGGTACTGGCCACAAAAAATACGATCAAATTTTTCCTAACACGCATTTTTCGTCAATCGTTTTTACGGAACTTCCGTCTCGTGATTGGTTTGCAAAAACATGTTTACTGTTAACGTACTGAAAAAACGAATGCAATAATTACATTAATACACAATGAAAGTTTAATTGGGTTACATAGAAAGTAATAAATGCTTTAAAAGCGAACTACAAAATGAAGAGAAGCTAGCAAAAAAAAAACCATGTTCAAATGTTGAACAAAAAATAACGATTCAGCCAGTCATATTGTACGGTACCTACTCGAACTTTTTACTACCGTTATTTTCGTATATGGAACAACAAAGTTCCTATTATAAAAAAAAAAAACCAACCTAATCCTCACTTTCAGGCAAAACAGGCAACGCTAATCCATACAATAATCCAATAAATTGCTTATTCACGATTAGCATATTATATACCAGCAGTTTGTTACCGAACGGAAGTGTCCAATCGCGTGCGTCGCCGGAAGACCCTCCCCCCGCCAAACTGCTTCCGGTCACGTGACGTCATTTACATGACAGTTGATCGCGGGACGACGGGGATAGCGGACGTGTGGAGCGAGAAATTTTTGTTTATGGCTCTAGGAAATGACTCGCCGTTTTGTTTATATTTTTGTTTTGATTTTTTTTTGGGTTTACGGCACATGATATTGTAAACGTGGGAGTTTTGTTTATAGATTTTCTTTTATGATGCAGAGAGAACCATAGTTCAATAAACCGTGTTACTGTTTTGATCAAAAAATAAAGTTAATTTAATCACCACTACATCGAAAAAACCTCAGTTTATCTTTGAACTCAGTTAAACTCCAACTTATCTCTCAAAACATGAATCGCCACACAAATTCAAATAAAACAGATAACAGTTGCCATTATGAAACACTCCCAACATTTATTACCATAATTCCAACGAGATAATTCTATCACTCAACGAAAATCCATATCCATAACTGCAAACAAGCAAAAACGATGAATTGCACAAATTGTGGCTAATCTATCAATTTAACCACGGCTTGTTAAGTACGTCTGCGGACAACCCTCCCCGTGCTATGAAACGGCGAAAATATACCCCTTGTCATTTGTTCCGATCGGTTTTGAAGGATAAATGGAACTGCTGAAGGTTTTTAGGGTTCCATAAGGATTATGTTGTGATTAGATTTTTTTTGTGAGTCAAAGAAATTGTAGGAAATCGAAAATAGTTTGAAACTTTAGAGCTTTATTATATCTAATACCTACAGGAATAGTATTAAATGGAATACTTTATA
Organism: Agrotis puta; assembly: GCA_943136025.2. Lineage (NCBI taxonomy): Eukaryota > Metazoa > Arthropoda > Insecta > Lepidoptera > Noctuidae > Agrotis > Agrotis puta. Next base: position 1,979,051 of record OW964170.2, read on the forward strand.
TTCTAATCGGATTTTATAACACTGCTTCGGCCCAAATAAATGAACCCGAAATAACTACGAACAATTCAACAACCCAAAACTCATTTCGACCAAAACTCGTGAAATAAGCCACACATTCAGCCATTGATACCATCTAAGGTCACTCTATAAATCACCTTACCTACCTGTCGGGACAGAAAATACGCATTTTTCCGAGAAATTTAACACATCCAAATATAAAGAGAGGAAAGAAAAAACGGGGGCATTGAAAAGGAAACCCGTACGAAAATCCCATTTAGCCCGGTGTCCGACCTTTCTGTCGATCCATACAATGCAGGGGCTATATTTACATATTCAGGGGCCGGTCGGAAGATGGTCATTATGAGGGAATATGGATTGTGACGGAGGTGAATCGTGTTTGAAATTACATCCATTGTGGGCCAGCTTCTAATTTTTGTGGAGGTTGAACCGCGATTGATGAGAAAGAATTGTGGAAACAATTCTTTTGTACATTTTATATTTCCCTCATATTCTAGCACTTTTGTACTTTTTTCCCGGGAATTAACCAAACTTCGTCCCCCGTGAGATTTACAACTTCTAAGCAGATTGATGCACTCCTATGTTTTCCACGTGTAAGTTTTTCTTAGCGTTCCCCGAAATTTTGTACAATATTTTTTTTCTCTATTCAAATTCGTAAACATTTATAAACAAGCAGGTTTGCTTTTTCTTTTACTTTCCAAACTTCGACAAAGTAACAAAAATCGCCTATTTTAATAACCCTTTTGAACCCTTTCAACGACTTTTTTTTACATTCAAGCCAAGTTTCGAGTCGGAAAAGTCTCGACGTAACGACTCGCTAAGGAAAATTTCATTTGTTTTATTAATTAAAATTAGCCATTTACAGTTTTGACGTTGCATTTAGGCGGTTTCTGTATAACCCGTTGGTAGGAATTAATTGGGTTTTTGTTGTCGGTCTGTTCGACCAACAGTGAGTTAATTTAGGGTTATGTGCAGCCTTTGATGAACTTGTAGGAGTTCGCTTGGAGAAAACCTAATGGAAGTTGCCACGTGAGCTAAAAGATTAACTATTCAATCCTTGTGGTTTTTTTTCATAATTACGAGGGAGATGGCTCGTAGGATTAACATCCAAATGATTTATTTTAGAATTTTAGACGTAGATTAAGTAACACAAACTATAATAGCCCGTTATAGTATTATGAGGCTAAATTAGAAAGTACATAGATGTATTTTAACAACTTTGACACCACATCTCGTCTTGCGAACAATGAAGTCGTCAACATATACTACAATGATCCGCTTTCCTTCAGATGTCAAGCGCGCCATAATAAGCATTTACACGCTATTATTCTTTCATACTCGGATGAGCGTGTAAATAGTCGTTTATCTATAGTAATTTATAGGCACGTTGAATGCCAGCAATCACAGACAAGCACCTTGTATGTCAGTTACATGTAAATGATAATTTTCTTTCACTGAATCAGCATTTATACTTGAACAAATCTGCCATTTACCAAGTAATATTAATGATGGCCATGCCGTCAATCAACGTCATTATTAGCAAGCGGAATTCATTCATATTTTCCTACAAATTAAATGAAAACTTGGGAAATATGAAAATAAAAATCCATCGCGCCACCGCCAATACCAGGAGGCCAGATACCCAAAAGAGATGACAGGGAATTTAATTATAAATATAATAAAAAACATCTCGATCGTCCCTTTCTAAAAACCTTGACGTACCTATTTGCGTTCCTGAAAATCAACTCCCAAGCGATATCGCACCTTACTGCTTTGACGGAGAACTCATTGTCCTTTTAATAAACTGCTTTGTAATTTTGCTGCGGTTTATAATATATTGTAGATTCGACTGACGTCACCACAATAGGGGTGTCTCATATATTTTTTTATTTAAATTCTATATTCGTATATTTCACGCGAGACATGAAGTGTATTTCGATTTTCACGTAATAGCATTACGAGTGGTTAGATTGTCGTGACATCCTAATTTGGATGTATTATCAAATATTTTTCGCGGCAAAAATTGACAGTTCCATTTTACGTCTGTGACATCGATTGGTGACGTTATTTATAGGTTTTAATTTAATCAAATAAATTATTTATGGTGATCCCTCTTACAATATTAAAAATGTTGAAATCAATATTCTAACAGAATTGGTAATTTGATTGTATCATTGTGCTTTATGATCTGTATAATTTATGTCCATATATAGGAGATCAGTTAAGAAAAATCAGATTAAAAACAAGATTTGAACTTAATAAATCAGTTTCTCTAAATTAAATTCCTAATCTGAATTCATTAGTTATCAATAAGCGAGTGAACTAGTCCCGTTGAGGCGTATTTAATAAACACGTCTAAGGAACTGACCGTTAGTTAATGGCACTCGAGGGCGGGATTATTCGAGGTACAATGAAATAATTAATTGGTGCTCGAATCAGAGTTCCCGGACCGCCATTATGAGAGTGCGTCGGTCTATAGAGCACTGTCCATTACGGCGGCCACTTGCCCACTGGCTGGTGTGAATTAGACATTCCGTTCAAACGTCTGTGGATGTTTTGAATTTAGAACTGTTCTGGAATTCTGTTTGAATAGTTTGGTGAGAATTGTTCGTTGATACATAGGCTTTGTCATAGTTACTTGTGAGCAAAATGGGTATAAAAAAAATATTTCGAAACAAAAAAATACTTTCATTTTTTAAATTAAGTATTTTAATAATTTATTGGTAAGGGATTAATGAACCAAAGAGAAAGAGAAAAGCCAAGGAGCAATTGTAAAAGACATCGTGCCAAAAACTTTTACCATTAATTTCACATGATTCTAATCATAAATTATGTTTAATTGACATTTTGTGGCCTTAATCGGCCCAGTAACCAATGTTTCCTTCTCGTCTAGATCAATGACCCGAAGACAACTTTCTTCAACAAAGAAATGAATCCTACCAAAGACTTGAATGAGGTAGAAAGTATGAAAAAGTTTTTCTTTCAATAAAGTTTAAATGCCTCTCTGACGTCAGTTCACCTGTAGTGACAAAAAATAAACAGTAAATACTTACTTATTTGTTTTTATTTTTTTCAAAAGTGTGTTTTGTTATTGTGGGTTCTCATTGGCAGAAATGAACAACTTCTCTTCAAACTCTCTATCCATATTTAACTCTGATCGGGGTCGTATGAAAAAATATACCTATGTATTTCATAGTTCTCATTTTTTTTAAATGTTTAAATCATTGTTATAGACCAAGGTTTAGATAATGCGTTAACTGGCAAAATAAAAAAACGTATGGAAGTAGAAAGTACATTCCTTAATCATTATCTTTTTTCCTACAGGTATGGCAGGTGGTGGCATGGGCCAGGCGATGGGTGGCTACTATGGAGCCGCGTATGGGCCACTAGGGGCCAGCATGGCGGCGGCCGCTGCTGCTGCAGCTCAACAGAATGCTATCAATGCTGCTTTAACGCCTAACCCACAGGTAAGATTCATAGACATACTAAATGCAGGACGTTTATAAATTACCTAGTTTACCAGTCCCGATGTTGTTGGCAAACCAGTGTTATTTAACATTTTGCTGTTCTGTTTGACTCTCCGAATCAGACACACATTTTTCATGTGTGCCATCTGCGGTTGTTTCACACAATCTTTATTGGCTAGGTAGCACACGACCACGGTATTACTTAAAAATTTCCGTAACACGGATTGTTCTTGTTTTATACTTTTCAGTGCGTGATTTTTTCGTAGTCGGGTTTTAATTATTTTGAACATATTAAAAAAAAAAGGAATTCAAAAATGATTTAGTATTCCGATTGACTTAGGCTGACTACAATTACTTGGAATGCTGTTAATTATCAACATTTAATGACTATTCTATTTTTTTTATCGTGGTTAAATCATCAAATGAGTCCTCTCACCCAGGGCAGAGCGGGAGGGACTGTCAGACTCGTACTGACTAAAATCCACGGTGTCCTTCAACAGCCTTTTACGTTCCGGGGTCACGGTAATTCGTACAGTCCCGCGACCAATGACTATTCTATTAAGAAAATTAACGGCAGGTCCCATAAATATGGTCCCCGCATAACACATTATTCAAAACTAGCCTTTGCCAGCGGCCTTCGCCCGCTCCTAACCTTTCCCCCCCCCCCCTTATAGCCTATTTCACTCAGGACCAATACAGCTTTCTACCAGTGAAACAATTTTTAAAATCGGTTCATTACTTCCGGAGTTTACCCCCTACATACAAACAAACTTTACCTCTTTATAATACTGGTATAGATAACAAATCCCTTCAAATTGAAACAAAAATATGTCGATGATAACCGAATATTCCCGAGAAATGCCGAAGTATCGCCCAATCTTAGGTGCTAATTATATTATCAGCCGGTTAGCGCGAAGGCATGAAATCTTTAACGTTTTGCTTAAACCATGAAATACGTATATCGTGCGGAAAAATTTAAAAAAATGATAAAAAAAAAATGTGCTGACACGTCATAATTACGAACCATGTTAAAATATTATCTAATTTTGAAAAAAAAAATGCTACCTTTAAGAGAAAAAAGTTTGGAAAGTTCTAGATGAGCGTGTAATATGCTTGGAATTCATCAACCATATGGTAGGAATTGATGATTTTATGAAGGATGGGAAATTCAATTTGTTAAGGATGGATCTTTAACGCGAAGAGATCGATTTGGAATCTAATTTTAACGGTGTGTTAAGTGATGTTTACTTTTTTATATAGGTAACTTGAGGATATGCAATGATATAGATAATTCGCAAATAAAAAATAACATAGTACCTGATTACAACATCTGTTGGTCAACAGGAGCATTACAATATTCATCAATTCCTAAAGAAATAGGGTAGTTTATATATTGATGCCAAAATGACCGTTTTTTCTGAACTATCAAAATACAAGGGATGTTACGGCAAAAGCAAACTGTGAAGTTTGCCAACACATCATATCTCAACAATTAATTGTTTTTAAAATTACTAATATTTCAATTTTACAACGAATAGAAAATCATCAAGTTTTCTTGAATAAAATTCAGTATGTTTTTAAGACAAGTTTATTTTTTATTTTTTTACGTGGTTAAATCATCTTATGAGTCCTCCCGCCCAGGGCAGATCGGGAGGGACCGTCAGACTCGTACTGACTAAAATCCATGGTGTCCTTCAATAGCTTTTTACGCACCGGGGTCACGGTAATTCGTGTCCCGCGACCATTCGTGAGTCCCGCGACCAAGACAAGTTTTATCTTGGATTTGGTTTAAACTGTCAAATACTGTTTTAATGGAAGTACAGGAATTTTCTTAAGAATATTTTAAACCAAACAAAGTTCAAGTAAAACGCGATGTTACAATGTAATTAAAACTTAATAACAGGTACCCACAAAGATTAATTATCCCCTAACTGAACCAGATTCCTCTCGTCACACCGTATCTACCCCTGTGCGTAACAGCGGGTAGTCGCCAAATAATTAGTGGCCGAGGGGTTGTTCCTGATAGTCTCATAAATGTAGATCTATGGTGTTAATGCGAATTGGAATGAATAATTTTGGTAGTAAATATAATTGAGGACCAATACTTTTGATACTTTCTTAGGCCAAATCTGGATGACGGGCCCCCTTAGAGTCACGTTGACATGATAGACGTGACAGTGCCAGTGTTAGGTTTATTTTCGTTACGGAATTTCGTTCGAACGGAGATTCGTTCGCCGCGCTCAAAGCCCGCGATGAAAGCTATGCAGTAGCTTAAAAAAGAAAAGGCAAAAGCTGGAAATTAAAAAACTTATCTCTCATCGTTGCTGGCGTTAAGCCTATAATTAATTATTTACGAGTATTACTCTTGCTACCGTTTCAAATGTGTTTTATATTGTCGTGAGAAAATAAACTGGTTTACCTTCAAGAAACCATTTCCAAAATCAACACTGAAAAAACATTCTCATCACAAATAACTCCAAATCTACTCACATTTTGCAAATAACAAACCTCTTTCGCAAACAAAGAAACCCTTTTTCAATCAGACGTCAAAAAAATAAAGGATTACGTCCAAACGCCTACTTGTTTAGCGCATCTCATTGATTCGCGATCTCTTCCCCCATTCTCCTTTAGTTGAAACTAAACACCCTACACATTTGCTCCCTAGAACAAATTCTGGCGAATTAACACCGTACTTGACATGTAAGCACCCTGTTAGGATAAAGACACGTTATGGTGGATATATTTCGGGCACGCCGCAATCGCGGCGGTAAGACCCCTCTTTGAGGAGTGGCTGGATAGGCGTCACGGCGTCCTGACCTACCGCATGACGCAGGTCCTCACCGGACACGGAAGTTTCGGGAGGTTCCTGTGTCTGATAAGGAGGGAAGAAACGCCTGGGTGTCACCACTGCGAGGATCGTCCGGAGGACACGGTGGAGCATACGGTGCAGGACTGCCCCGCTTGGGCAGAGCACCGCCGTGTCCTCACGACGGCGATAGGCGGAGACCTCTCGCGCCCGGCATTGGTCGAGGCCATGCTGCGGGGCGAGATGGAGTGGGAAGCGGTCGCCTCCTTCTGCGAAGCAGTCATGCTCGCGAAGGAGGAGGCGGGCCGCGTGAGGGAGAGGACAGCGTCCTCCCTCCACCCCAGCCGCAGTGGTAGATGCCCACGGCGACGGACGTCGCAAGACGATCTCCGGCCACCGTAGGCGCGGGCATGCGGGCAGCGAGTAATGGGCGACTCGCTGTCCGACCATGGACCATGCCCGGGTCGACGGCGCGTTGTGTTCCACGCGCGCCTCAAGGAGTGTCAGCATAGAGACGGGGCCTGTAGAGGGCCAAAGCCTGCCGGGGTCGCGGGACTCACAGATTACCGTGACCCCGGTACGTAAAGGGCTACTGAAGGACACCGTGGATTTTAGTCAGTACAAGTCTGACAGTCCCTCCCGCCCTGCCCTGGGTGGGAGGACTCATTTGATGATTTTACCACGATAAAAAAAAAAAAAAAAATGGTGGATATATTTACCCTATTTAGAGTAGATATTTCTGTCAAAAATGTTTAGAATATTGTCTTTTGTTCCTATCCGTTCTTTTGTAAATAACTAGTCGTTACCACTGGCTTCACCCGCGTCGAAAGTTATCAAGGGAATGTAATACTCGGAAAAAAGGTGAAAAGGTATCCAATGTGTTATGCCCACAGAATATGCCTATATGTATCATATCACATTCATATCCAAAATACCAATTCTGTTTGGTAGTTTATGTGTGAAAGAGGAACAAATATCCAACCGCATTTGAACTATCGCAATTTATAATATTAGATTATAAGTAATGATGCTGTTGGTAGTTTTTTTACTCTCTTCATTTGTTCCTTGCTATGGCCCATTCGAAAGTTATGCCATTCATAAGAATTCAAAGTCATGTAGCTATATAAAAACTTTTAAATTTTACTCGTACCTACCACAACCAGTAGTTGCCCAGTTTTAATTAAAATTTTAAATGGATTTCAATGACTTCAAAATCGTACAATATTTAGTCTACCTATGTGCTTATTATATTATCGCGAAGGCATGAAAGCTTTAACGTTTTGCTAAAACCATGAAAGATAGTGACGGGGCCCCCTGTAGAGGGCCAAAGCCTGCCGGCGTCGCGGGACTCACGAATTACCGTGACCCCGGTACATAAAGGGCTATTGAAAGACACCGTGGATTTTAGTCAGTACGAGTCTGACAGTCCCTCCCGCTCTGCCCTGGGTGGGAGGACTCATGTGATTTTTTTACCACGTAAAAAAAAAGTAATGTAGCTATATATGTATATAAAAAAAAAACATTTTACTACAACTAGTAGTTGCCCAGTTTTATTTAAATTAAGTTCAATGATTACAAAATCGTACAATATTTTGTCGACAGCATATTACAGCACCATTCTACCAGAAAACATCGCTCCAAATTCTCAATCTTCACCATATTATGACAACACCCTAATCGCTTGCCCCTGGGACTTCGCCCTTCGATTTAAAAACCTGCTTCCCTCTTCTATTTGACGTTTAATCTTGTGAAAGTGACGTCTATGTCGGGGGCGGAGGGCGATCCTTGTTTCAGCTTTATTGCATTATGTTGGGATTATAAAATTATTTGTTTGTAAGTACGTGATAGAATTAGAGATGTGGGCCGGATGTGGGAGAAAGTTTAAATGATGTGGTTGATCGAATGATGAAGTGTTTATAAAGGTGAACGCGACAGAATTATCAATCTTGGAGAAATTTGAGCATGAAATGACACAAAATTGAGTTATTGTTGATTATAGTGACGGATAGGTTGAATTTGTCTAATATTCTTGAGATTTCATGTAGGGATCAATTATTTCACGCAATTTGAATTTTCGAAATTAAGGGATGTCTCTCCCAGAACATTCAATATTACTCTTATTAAGGGCTTTGTAAGAGCCTTACCGAAGCCGAATGACTTCTGGTCATTGCGTTTTTTTTTTTCTTCATCATATCCGAGATATACCGAGAATGCCTGGAAAAGCTATTGGTCGATGAAGCACTTTATGAAGGGCACTCTCCCTCTATCACTGAAACGAAAGCTCATGGACATGTGCATTCTCCCTACCCTCACCTATGGAGCGCAAACATGGTCACTCACACAGTGTCAGAAGTCCGCACTTGGAGTCTGCCAACGAGCTATGGAGCGAAGTATATTGGGTGTCTAACTTTCGGACCGCATCAGAAAATCCATGCTTCGCTACAAAACCCAAATAGCTGATGTTGGCCTTATAGCTGCAAGATTGAAGTGGAACTGGGCTGGCCATATCTGCCGCATGCCCAACGGGCAAGAAAAGTCAACGCGGCAGACCCAGAAGGAGATGGCGAGATGAGCTGGATTCAATTTTAAAAGGTTGGCCTACAATCGCATTTCACGCGATTCGCGAGAGATGGAAGGAGGGAAGGGAGGCCCTGCAGTGGGACAACATAGGCTCATAATATTAATAATATTCATCATATCCGGGAACCATTTAGATAGGTACAGAGATATTGAAGTTTTTCCTCATAATATTGTTACCTCTATATACCCTGTATTATTCAATGCATCCATAAGCATAAATAACATTTTGTCCCGTTTCAATAATTTTCAATACTTTCATGAAGAGTTCGTTTACACTATACGTTTTCTTTAAAATCACTGTAGCATCGTCCTGCAATCTTTATATTATGATATAGCGGCCCCTCCCGGCTTCGCATGGGTGGCCTATGTTACTCAGGGTTAATGTAGCTTTCTAATGGTGAAAGAATTTTTGAAATCGGCACAGTAGTTTTTGAGTTTATTAATTACAAACATACACACACACAAAAATATGTTTATAAGTATGTCATATAATATACCACACAAGTCACATTTCGACCATTACACATCTGGCTCAAGTGAAAGTACCGATGGTGGTGATAACAGGTTGTCTGTGCGAATTCAATTAATTGATTACATTAACTGATAACCCTGTGCTTGGGTAAATGCTTTTAGCTCCAACTTGAGCTTTCTCTAAAGTAAAGTGATACTCGTAGCTGTAAGATATTGTTGTAAAATCGTGATCATCGTTCATGTTTTATTTGATATTCATAATGTTAGAGAAATGTTTACAGGGTTAGTTTTCAATGAACAGCCAAATTTTCAGAAAATGTCCAGAATCGATAACATTTTCGATATATTGATTTTATTATTATTTAATTTTGCTATACCTACATAATATATTTTACTGATTTTTTAACAATATGCTCCGTGAGTGCGGTCTGTAGATCTTAATTTTATAAATTTTATTTCCAGTAATGGATTACCTAACTATAAACCTTACAGTTTTTCATCAAAGGCAATTTTTCATCAAATACTGACAATCATAATTATGAAAATATTTTTAGTTTTATTTCTGAAAACGTAATCTTATATTTCTTTAATATCATTGTAGTTATTAAAAAGCGTGTTGTCACCGCGGTATAATTTTCGTGGTATAGGTATGCGAGCGAAGCCGCTGGCAACAAATAGTAAAATTACAAAGGAGTACTAACAAAGAAAATCTCAATGAAAAAGTGACGATTACGTCATACTCTTCAATATTTCAAAATACTTGCTTACCAAAAATAATTGAAGACATAAAAGGCTGTATCAATAAAATGATTGTCATTTGACATTGACATGAATTCGTTAACGAAATCAAATTAAATGAAGCATTGATTGAAAATGAAAACAGAATGAATATTTATAAAAAGCAATTATTTTGTTTGATATTGTTTCTGTTTCTTTTAAAATATTTATATTGATACTGCTAGCCTACTTCATCCCTGCGCTGGGCGAAGGCCTCTCCCCATGACCTCCAGTATTCGCGATCTAGGGCCAAAGTGGTCTCGCGCCCGGCATTGGTCGAGGCCATGCTGCGGGGCGAGACGGAGTGGGAAGCGGTCGCCTCCTTCTGCGAAGCAGTCATGCTCGTGAAGGAGGAGGCGGGCCGCCTGAGGGAGAGGACAGCGTCCTCCCTCCACCCCAGCCGCAGTGGTAGACGCCCACGGCGTCGGACGTCGCAAGACGATCTCCGGCCACCGTAGGCGCGGGGCCGCCTGAGGGAGAGGACAACGTCCTCCCTCCACCCCAGCCGCAGTGGTAGACGCCCACGGCGTCGGACGTCGCAAGACGATCTCCGGCCACCGTAGGCGCGGCCATGCGGGCAGCGAGTAATGGGCGACTCGCTGTCCGACCATGGACCATGCCCGGGTCGACGGCGCGTTGTGTTCCACGCGCGCCTCAAAGAGTGTCAGCGTCGGGCCTGTAGAGGGCCAAAGCCTGCCGGTGTCGCGGGACCAAGGGATTACTGTGACCCCGGTACGTAAAGGGCTATTGAAGGACACCGTAGATTTAAGTCAGTACAAGTCTGACAGTCCCTCCCGCCCTGCCCTGGGTGGGGGGACTCATTTGATGATTTTACCACGATAAAAAAAAAGGGCCAAAGTGGACCACTGATCGTTAGTTGTATCTATCTTATCCTTTTTTTAGGTAGTAAAATCATCACATGAGTCCTCCCACACAGGGCAGGGCGGGAGGGACTGTCAGACTTGACTGACTAAAATCCACGGTGTCCTTCAATAGCCCTTTACGTACCGGGGTCACGGTAATTCGTGAGTCCCGCGACCCCGGATCCAGCTAATCCTAAAATAATTATAAAGTTATTTAATTACTCAGTATTTCCAGCTTAGATAAGTAGTCCTTGTAAAATACTGTTATCCTATTCTCTATAAAAAATCTTGTTGCTGGACTCTACGATATGCTTTTAAACAAAGCGACTTTCAGATCGTCCGATTGTCGGCGCAAGCGGTGACCACTCACTAGTGGCTGTATGTAGTCTGTGTGTAGACAGCGACTACACACAGACTAGACAGTAGCTTAGTGTAAATATTTCCATTAATGAAAATTAGTTAGCTTTCTTAGAAAATTGCCGATTAATACTCAACATTTAACTGGTCTACCAATATCGAATATTCTACGCAATCTCGAGTTATTCCGATACGAATTTAGAAGTGCAATAATCTTCAAGGCATGTTATCTAAACTCGGGTTCCTTCATGTTTGTTAGTAAAATATTGTCAGCTTACCTTAAAATATTTTGAAACATCAGTAGATCTACAGATCCTGACAAAGAAATATATACCTATACATACACTCGTTATGTAGTCGGGTAAAAAACATCTCAACATCATAACTCACACATCACCCAAAAAAAACCTAACCTTAAACTGCCGAGGTGTGACCAAAACATTTAATTAACCCTGCACCCGTCGGTCGGTCTTTCGCATCCCCAACCTTAATAGACCAGCTATTGGATGATACCGCAGTTTTCCGATTACCGTGACGAATGGCCACGATACCGATACCGGGATACCGGTAGTAAACAATATAATCAGCCACTATTCATATCAACAACTGCAACTTTACCTGCGTTGTATTAAAAAAGGTGATTGGGCGTTTTCGACTCATTAGGGTTGGCTGTTTTGTGAGTGCGTTGCAGCAATAAATACAAAATTGGTATTATTATGTTGTTCTTTGATATCTACACTGAAATAAATACTGAAACGAGTACGGCCCCCATAGATAATTATGTAGAAGGTTGAAGATTAATCAGATAAAGGAAATTAAACGCTTTGTCTCTCCAAAAGGCAAGCGTTCTGTCCTTTCCATCAGCACTATGTTCAGCTTTGTGCCTCCCCCTGCAAAGTATAAACCTTCTTTTTTCTGCCATGTCTATTCCCATCCAGAACTTCCCAGCGACTTTCTATGAGTCACTCAACATCTTATATCGGTAGCAGTCTTTCTAAATCCATACATCAACTTTTTTAATGATTAATACAAACGCGGTAGGCCAACTTTAAAAAAAAAAACATCGGTAGCAACCCTACTTTTCTTTCCTACCGCCAAATGTTGAGTTCTTTAATGAACCATTGTGATTTCAGTATTCGATTATGTTGATAGATGATTTATCCATGGTTGGTTACCGACGGGTGATATGGGTTACATTTGGTTACTTTCACGGTTGCTGATGGTTGGCGATTCATTAGCAACCTGATGTAGTGTGAAATCAGTTTTAGAGTATTTTTTCAAGTTCGCTAGTTTTTCTTGGAAAAATGTGTGGTGTCGACGAATAGTCCAGTCACGAATCTGTCTTAGGGAAACGGTTGCGGAATCGGTAAAAACGGCTGTAATTTTTTTTATGTTATCTAAAAGATGATTAGGTGTAAAAAGGCCACTTTGGCAGAATAATATTTTAAATTATATTATTTATTCTTTAGCTTGAGAAACTTCAGTTTAAGAATTTTATCGCTATTCATAATTATGATTGTAATGAAGCGAAAATTTTAAACCCCAAAAGGTGTAGCGCTTGGACCTCTCAACATAAAGTCAGATGAGGAGGGTCAGAATCAAAATCTGATCCTTTTGCGTTCAATTTTGGGTGGGACAAAACACTCTAGATAGTGGTTTGTCCCTCTCTCTACTCTAGAGATGAAAAAGACTAGTCTTTTTCAATCTTCCAATGTACAGGTTGGCACTCAGTCAACCAACATACAACCTCATAAATTCATCATCTGTATTGTGGCCGAGCAATACTCAGCACACTTGGTAGAACTGGCTTGTTCTATTGAGTGAAAGAGACAGAGCTATTCAAGTCGTTTAGCGCCACCTCGTTCACTCACTGGAACAAGCCTGATTTTAAGGCGTCATAATACGGCCCCTGGTTGTCGTAAATAAAATGTATGTTATGTATGGCTGGGACCCGATCAACGTCACGACAGGCTGGTGGACCTGAAAAGGGTCGCCTGCGAAACAAACCACCATCCTTTCGAAGTTTGAAGCGAAACAGATTTTCCTGTACTACATCGCTGCGCAAGAGTTTTATTATTCTGGATGAACTTGCTCTAACTGACGTCTTATCTCGATTGAGATCAAGACCGAACCCATTGTTATAATAAAATAAATAAAAAAACATTTTTGAACTACTTGATTCACTTTAGGGAGTAAAAATAACTTAAATAATAAATCGTGCTCCCTAAAATTCCTTTTCCAAAACGTCTCTTTCCGAAATACCTGTACATAATCACCCTATTTCAACGTTGATAAACGCCGCATAGTTTTCCAGAACAAAAAAGCAGTGGCGTCGTATATAACTGGCTTGCAATAAAATAGCCGTAAGGGTGGGCAGTAAACTCCGTACATGATGCCTGAACGTCGGACTAATCCTGATTTAGCGTTCTAGCTATGACCGGCCATCGTATGTTATGCTCAAACGGGCGATACACACAGGGAGGACGTTCGGGAAGCTTGTGGGCGAACTTGTTGGGGATATTGGCCGTTGCATTTTTTTCTGGCTTGGCTGGGATAGGAATATTTTGAAAATTCTTTACCATTTGAATCTTTATTTTATGGCAAAGATATCCATTGGTTTTGATAGAAATAGAATGTACCTATCAAGTCCGTTAGTTCAAACTTTTGTATAGAAGTCAGATAGCTTAGCAGGGATGGAATATTTTGAGTGGGTTAATACCTTTTGTAGTATATTTTGATAGTTAAGAAGTTCTTTTGTTACGGTTTTGAGTATAGGATTTGAAAAAACGATGAATGAGGATTAGTGAAGGTCCTTAAATATTTTTATGGTTTTTTGATGGAATTGTGTAGGATAAATGTCAAATCGTCCGTTTAATCCCATTTTATCGTGATCGTGAACCTGTCAAAACTAACCAAAGATTGAGTTTATCTTTTTTTCATTATAAATACCCGAAATAAAACTACTTCTTTACTGAATTATAGTCCTATTCAATGTAAAGCACCATCACATTTTTCCTCGCTTGCATGTCAATATTTGCATAAGGCAGAATACTCCACTACAATGTTACAGCTACATGAAGTATTAACGCTTACAAAACGTATCACCTGTCGAGCTCCGTAAATTATAGCACACGTAACTCCAACCTGTATCCTTCCATTGTTCGCCGAACAAAGTGTTCGTGTGTGTTACGTCCAAACGATATTTTCCTCACAATATTGTGTAGGGCTCACTTCATTAAAAAATTTAAAATTCGAAGCTTTATTCGATTCCATTGTTACGTGTGATTTGTGTGTCTGAGCGTGTAAAATACAGTACTGTATTACGTCCGCACACAAATTCGAACCTTACCTTCGGATCATAAAGTAGAATATTGATTGTGTGCGTTAAACATGTAAATTGTTAACGAAAATTCATATTTAATTTCAGTTGAATTATGTTGTTTGTGAGTAATTCTTGTTAAGATAGATTATAGTTTTCATACAAAAGTTGTATGAAAAGATCTGTGTGCTGCTGACTTGTAAATGTTGAGCAATTCCTCGATTTATGATTTGTTTGCGGCTTTCTCATTATACATGCGGTATTCAGTAGTTATCCGATATTTATGAGGAAGATATTGAAATGAAGACTTTATTCATTTGCTTGAATTCTTAACTCATGATAAGGTCATTTTTGAGTTTCGTTATTTATTTTTAACTGCAATTATATTTATTACAATCCTATAAATCCCAAGGAATGGTATTGAAATATAAATTATACTTAATTGACTACCTTATTAAAAGTAGCCAATTAGATATTAGAGAAAAGAAATACGAAAACTTGTATTTATAAAACTTTATTTGATTTCAATTAACGGTGACATTCTTGTGTAAAGAATATAAATAGAATAGAATAAGAGATATGGATTTGATTTTGGTTTTTTTTTTTCGCACACAACAACAATAATAAAGAAAAACAACCCTTGCTGCCCTACTGCTACGCAAAGATAAATATATAAATATAAATATTCCACAACTATCACACAACGCCATCTAGTCTCAAGCTAAGCAGAGCTTGTGTTATGGGTACTAGACAACTGATAAACATACTTATATATTTCTAAATACATACATATTATAGATAAATTACACCTAGATAAGATACATATTCGTTTATTCTAACGAATTTCTCTCCTTGTTCCAGGTTGGCTCATCAATGGACATGTCCAAATACTCCATCGAGGCCGAGAAGTACCGCAGCTACGGCATGTACCCCGACCCCTCCCGCGGCTACCTCGACTCCGCCGCCCTATCCAAGGCTTACATGTATATGGACCAGCAACAACAGCGCTCATACCCAGTAGACATCAGTAAGATGTACTCAGAGGCTTCAGCAGCAGCTATGGCAGGACTTAGCTCTGTCAACTCTGCCCCCTCAAGCCTGTCACCCCGCTCCCCTGCTGAATCACCCGATATGACCCCCAAAGCACAGGACAGGACCGAAGGCAGCTCATCCTCAGGCTCAAACCCTTCACCCTCCCTTCCCTACTACCAAGGATCTTCAAGTATCCTTATGCCCCAGTACCCAGGACAGTACCCCCAGGCTACTCAAGGGGGTCCCGAGTTCAGGCGACCCCTCACCGTCATATTCTGACCTGAAACTTAGTTTGTTGTTGTTGATTGTTTCGTTTATTTATTCGTTTATTTTTATAGTTTTTCGACTGCGATCATTTGGAGGTTAAGAACGTTTTGTTCGAATTCTTGGAACGGCGAAATTTATATTTAGAGAGACGAAATTCGATATTTAAAATAAAATTGTAAATTGATTCTATTATTATAATAAAAAAATATTAATATTATTCTATTCAAACGATAAATGTTTTTTTTAATGCGAATTTTCACGGACTAAATTGATTTCGGCAGAAGTTTTGGTCTTTTTAAACGGCGAGTTGCGACTTTTTCATATTTTTATTTTGTGCTCCAAAGTTCCTTCTTAATTTCCTCGGAAATAAATTATAGTTACTAGGTATTAATATGTGTATAGGAATATGTACCTTGTGTACCCTGTGAATATAGTTAATTATTCAAATAAAGGGTATTTCTTTATCGATGAAGAGTTTTAGTAAAAACACTATTCTAGCTGTTACTTACATGGCAGTAAAGCACTTTGAATCACTTTCTCAGTTTTTTTTTGAGCAGAAATAGTTATTTTGTCTAAAAATCATTTCTAAAACGGACCGCGGTTGATCACTTTTGAACCGTATTGTTTAAGAAATAACAGTGAAAAGAGTTAGATTTGACTTGCATACTACTGTTCTGGGGAAAAAATAATAGCTGTCAGATCAAAATTAGAAACGCAGAAAATAACTTGAAACTTGTTTATCGATAAAGAAATATTTAATTCAATTATTGTAATGGTGACACATTAATAATTTTCATAATTAATTATTTACAATCATAATTTATTGAAAAAAATAAAAGTGTTACTATTACAATAATTTATTGGAATTTAAAAGTCCAAACTTAATTACAACGACTTTTGATATTATTTGTAAATATAGTTAAATAATAATTGTTAAATATTTTTGTCTTTAGATTCGTACGTGTCATTTTGTAAAATAATAAAATGTTTAAATGTCGAAACTGCTTTAGAATAATGAAGATCTTTCCAGTGACTTTTCATAAATAAAAATATGTCATTCTGCTTTTTATGCCCAAGAATAAATAGATTTAATTTTGGTGGCTATTTTTAGAAATTATTGACTGATTTAAAAATTATTTTATTAAAATAATGCCTTTGTTATTTCTTATCTTATTTTTGTTATTCCAGTGAATAAATGTTAAAATAAAGTTAAATAGATGTTGTTAACCCGTAGTTTTTGGGACAGATTATTTTAAATTGTCTCTAGTTTAATATTACACTTACATTCATTCAAATTATTGTTTTAAATTAATCTGTCATTTGCAACTATGGGGTCCAAAGCTTACATTCCATCTTTAAGTTTTAAATTATAAATAATTGCAATATCATTAAATAACTAAATGAAGTTATACATAGTATCTACTTACTTCTATTTGGCCATTTATCGTCAATTTGCATTTAAAAGTTGCCATATAAAATAATGTTCTCACTTTTTTAGTATTTTATGACTGCAACCGGCAACCCAGTGTTTTCTGTTTTATTTTACACTGAGTAAAAAATATATCCTGTAAGTTAAATACAAAATAACTTTTTAATCACTATATTTAGGAAAATAAATTGTAATTTATGAAAAATTAAGCATACTTGTAAAAATATGTTGTAAATTATAGCCGATTGTAATGATGGGACTATTATCTCAATTAAAAAATATTATACGTCGTAATTAAAATGATTAGAAATTTTGATATTGAATTTTATTTTACCAATCCCAATTTACTTGATCTGTCTTAAATGTAAGTACATATACATATATAAAGTAAAAAAATACGTATACAGGTATTTATTTGAGAATAAAAAATGACCGCTAGATTTTGCTAGCAAGCTTTTCCTGGTAACGAAGTTCTAGAACGAAAATAAATTGCCACCTAACATATTAGTAATAAAACTATGGCTATTTACTGATTACTTTATGCTACTTATCCAAACCCTAACGAATCCCAATACCTCTACTCACATAATATATAAAAAAGGTCTCATCATAATAAGTCCCAGCCTCTCATACAAAATCAACATTTATAAATTTTTTGAAGCAAAACAATCTATTTATTCAGTCATTATCACTGCTCAATACACAATTTTAAATTTTATTAAAATAATAAATGACTGTCGCCAAATTATTTTACTCATCACACACTCAAAAACCTACCTATATTCTTCCTACAAACAAAGTTTATTTTCACAGTGACGATACAAGTATTAAATTTTGAGTAGCAAGCAACATGCAAAAATTTCAAAAGCAATGTTATTGGTAAAGAAATAAAGTTTATTTTTCCAGTGACAACGAAAGTTTCGAGTAGCAATCAAGTATGAAATTCGTGAAGGCGCATTCCCCTATGTTTTTTAATAAAATATGTGCTCTTGATAGATATCATTGCAGCGCACAAGGGGGTAGTGATTTGGCATAAAATAAACAACTGGGCCGTCTTTTGTGCGCCAAATACGGAATAACATAAACAATGGACCCCTAGTAATTGAAAGGTGAAAATTTACAGGGTGTTACAAAAATTAAGACGAAAATAAGTAAGAAAGAAAAAAAAAAATTTGATACCGACATTTACATACATTCAACATAGACAAAAACATATATTAAACAAAAAAAATACACTAAATCCAAAAACATACTAACAAAAAGAAACATACAAAAACATAATAGGTAGGCTGTGTGTCATGACTGTGACAAGAAAGGCTTCCTTTCCTCTCCTTTAAGTGTATTATAGAGCAGAAGTAAAGTTAGACCAAGTCTCAAAGTGAAAGGAGAAGAATTGGACCCAAAACAAATTCTGTGTATACACCATAATTATAATTGTAGAGTCAGGAAAAATAATTGGTAAGTCATTAACTAAAAACTACGCATACTCAAATCAGAAGTTCACAGCTGTCATTCTTTGACAGTTGTATAAACTGGCTCTAACAAGGCACATTGATGTATGTCATTTTACATATCTAATTAAGTACCTTCGCTTCGTATATAAGTCTCTAGAAGCAATTGAGACATTTTTATTGTTTCTGTGTTGATCAACAATTAATTTCCCTGACCGTACTAACACTTCGTCTTTAATACCAAGTAGTAATTGAGACATTTCCAACAATTTCCTTACTGTAATTTTATGCAAACTTAACCTAATTTACATTCTACTTAACAGTTGATATTGAGTCCTATTACAAAATGTAATAAGTGCGGTTATAAGTTGCATAGTATACGCAGCCTTTAGAATATATTACCTTGTATAATAGGTAGATATGGTAGCATATTACTCAACGTTGTTGATATTACATTGCTCGTTTCTTCGTTCAGTCGTAGGTACGTGGGAAGTTATCTATGCACGCACTCTTTTCAACTTATCTGATTGGCTGTTGGTATCTAGTAAATAGATATATTTTGTTGATCCAGCAACGTATCTTTTTATGTGTTTGTGCACGTTTTCTTTTTATTGTAAATACTCGTTTCAGATAACCAGCTATAAAGCTTAATACCAGCAATCCGTTTTAAATAAAGCTTTGAAGCTCTTTACAACTCAGAGTTGCGTAGTATTTGTATAAATATACGTAATCTAATTACTAAGGTAAAAAAACGCTCATAAGAAAAAAAGGGGTATTGCACAGTAGACAATCTAGACAAGAGGACACCACAGTTCAGGATGCATTTGATAAAACAGAAAATATATAAAAAAATATATACAAAAATTAAAAACTTTAAACAACAGTTACCACACCCTGTACATGCCCTACACCCCTGCCATTACGACAAAACGAAGGAAAATAAACAATCAACGCGTCGGATGCAGTTCTCCTGCGATTGTTTTTTGTATAAACAAAATCAGCATTAATATTAAATATATTTGATGATATAATA
Organism: Agrotis puta; assembly: GCA_943136025.2. Taxonomy (NCBI): domain Eukaryota; kingdom Metazoa; phylum Arthropoda; class Insecta; order Lepidoptera; family Noctuidae; genus Agrotis; species Agrotis puta. The sequence goes on from OW964170.2 coordinate 1,998,921, forward strand.
TTACTATACCATATTGAGGGTCTTTAAAACTTCAAATAGATGGGAGTGGATAAAAAATTAGGTATTGGTCGAGTGGATCCTTGTCATAGAGTATCCTACTGTTTTTTTATGGCAGCAAAGGGTTTTTGCAAAGTAAATATAAACATCAGTCTCTAAGTGACGGGGCCTGTAGAGAACCAAAGCCTGCCGGGGTCGCGGGACTAACAAATTACCGTGACCCCGGTACATAAAGGGCTATTGAAGGACACCGTGGATTTTAGTCAGTACAAGTCTGACAGTCCCTACCGCCCTGCCCTGGGTGGGAGGACTCATTTGATGATTTTACAACAATAAAAAAAAAACGTCAGTCTCTGAATATAAGTTTTTGCTTATCGTCGTGTTCCTATTTTAACCAACCTAGTTGACATCGGCTTCCAGGTTTACCTGATACCAGATAAATACGTACAAGTATACCTAATACATGATACAAGTATACCTAACACACGGAGCGACCGTCTATCTGAAGAGCTAATACAAACAGTTGACTACATTATATACGTCGATTTTTTAAAGTAAACCAAAATAATAGGGGACTTTGGTCCAGATAAGTGCAGTAAGGTTACTTTTTACTCAGTTTTTTACTAAGTACCTAGTGGTTATGGCAACTTTAGTCTAATGAAAACCAACACTTACTACACTGTCAGTTCCAATACAACAATCTTCTATACGAGTATAACACTCAATATTCCACCGCGTAATTCCTACACATATTTTCATTTTCCACAGAAATTGACCATTACTGTCCTACAATTATAACATTAAACGCTGAAACATAGCCTTCCACACCCCTATAATCATAGAACCTAGAAGTGTTACTAGCCTCCAATGAAAATAGTAATTACGCTAAATAACAGTTATTACGAAACCGTTATTTACTGGAACAGTTCCAATAACGTTACGAATGCAGTGTGGAAACGCGGACAGGTGTGGTTGTGATAAATTGTTGAAAGTATTTGTGTGATAGTGAAATTGATTTGTCTGTTTGGCTAAATTAATTTTAGAATCACATTTACTTTTGGAAAATAAGATCGAGAGGGCGAAGTTAAATACTATCGTACTATCTAAGTACATTAATACATACATATCGTATTATCTACATTTACTTGGAATTGATCCGGGATAGCTCCTTAATTAATGGAGTGATTTAAAGGAATTTGGTGGCAATCGTTATTATTTTTAAAATGGTATCATTTGATGAATCTTAACTAGTTATTAAGTACGCAAGATCGTGCGGAATCGAAGTAGATGTTTTTTTTTTTCGTGGTAATATTATCACATGAGTCCTCCCACCCAGGGCAGGGCGGGAGGGACTGTCAGACTTGTACTGACTAAAATCCACGGTGTCCTTTAATAGCCCTTTACGTACGGTGTTTTGTGAGTCCCGCGACCCCGGCAGGCTTTGGCCCTATACAGGCCCTGTCAATCGAAGTAGATGATTCGATAATTTTGCGCGCGAGTGTAGTTACTGCAACTATTATGTAATTTTCTATAAGAATGGATAAAGGTATGAGTTCGTAGTCGACCGTAAACTACAACAGTAGACAACGATATGACATTGCGACATGTCGCAGCATAATGTTGTTGAAGACATGGGTGATTCCGAAGCCAACAGAAGCTGGAGGTGGTCGCTCCAGGTTGCACTATTGATGAACAAGGAAAGAAACTCTAACTGATACTGACTGCACACGTATACATACAGAATGGTGGTCCAGCTGGCTGGCAGGCGGCTCTATTGTGGCCTACCATAGCCCCTGTCAGATCACTTAGCCGTCACCGCAGCCCCGAATGGTACAGGTAGCCGGCAGGAGGTGGTGCCGTTGCCCGGGGTTGACTGCTAGGAGGTGGATCGTGGACCACACCCACCCCAAAGGCCTCTTTACTTTGTCACTTATTCTTTCCACAAAATGAAGGACATAATACTTACATTTTTACCGTTTCCCATAAAAAAAATCTTGAATCATTGTAACAACTGTAAGTATCAACAGAGTATTGGGGAATTGAACCACCATCAACACTTTAATACTAACAATTTTCTTGTCACCACCGACCCCCGTGGTCAAAAGTCAATTTAAAAGAACAATAACTTGACCGTTCGCTCTCCATTGTCAATTTTGACAGCTCCCGACATGTCAAATTTCAAAACGGCACGTGTCGGCGCGTGCGCTTTAAACTTTTATCAGATTTTGACAGCGTCCTGTCAAAATGTGATCGTATTTTGAATAGTGGGTGACGGCGCGCGATAATGATTTTGGTTTATTATTATTGTAGTGTGGTGTGAATTAGAAATGGTATGCAAAAATTATGAAATACTTGATGGGTTATATTAGAAGGGCTTTTATTTAATTTATTTGTTAGATAAATGTTTTATTTTTAAAGACAGACGAAATTGTCTAACATCTAACAATGCCACAAAACAAACACTAGGAAAATAACAAAATAAAGGCTTAACTCTTTTTGGTTAAATTGAAAACATGCATCATCTCATCATCTCTTATACTAAGTATTAAAAAAAAACAGTAAATAAACATTCAGTTGACTAATGCAGTCACACTTCTTCATTCCAATCCATTTTCTCATTTCCATTCATTCAGTTCCTTCCAAATTCAAATTAATCCTTCACCATCAACCAGACTAACTTACTCACTCATCAGTCATCAAGCAAAAATGGCCGCCATTTGCCGGGTACAAATATCAACGTTTTAAATAACAAAACCTACTTATAAAGACTGTTTCAGTAACAATTCTGTGTTAGTGTTAAGTGTCAAAGTCCGTGGATTGTGTATTGAAGTGTCACCACGGAACATCGTCGACAACGAAGACTAGACTAGTAAGTAACTTTCACATTAGCACAACAAACAAACATTAGATAACATTAGTCCTAGTTTTCCACGTGATTGTGCATGGTCACACACAGCGACAAATCGCTGCGTATGTCTACTCGCCGCGAGTATTCGCTGTGCGATCAGAATTAAGCATGTTCAATTTTACTCGCAGCGAATGAACTCGTAGCAATTAGTTGCTGTGTGTGACCCAAGCTTAAAGGCTCGCCTAGGGACGACTTTTGTCAATCAGCCGTCAGGACATGCATATAGAACATTTTACGTTTTTCGCAATTTATAATTTGTGATTCTTCTAAAGTGGTATTCTTGGTTAGATTTGACACGGTCTAGTAGCAAAATCAAGTAACAAGAACCTCAGAAAAATATGTTTTTTGAAAGCAACGAACGTTGTTTTTATTTCGCTCACACCAATACTGCACCGAAAACACCCCGCGAACCTTTCCGCATATTTTAAACAAGAAATACAATAAATCTATGAATCCGAAACTTGGTACAACTTTCTGTACAAACACATAATTTAGGTGCTGTCTGACATGTATTGTGTACCTCCTCACCCCTCTGTCACTCTGAAAAACATCCTTTGTTAGACCCCCGGAGGACTTTAAAAAACTCTCTTTTATATCTTAAAGATTGCCCCTCTAAGATTGTTATTGATTATGAGTGATATCGAGTATTGACGTGAGGCCATTGTTCTTTGAGATTCTTTTTTCAAAAAGAGAAAATTGGAGGCAGGGGATATAATTTTTTTTTTATTTATACTCGTAGGGAAATTATAATCTGGTCCTGTTTTTTGTTATCTAACGATTTTTTATGAATTTTTAGAAACAACAGTTTGGACTGTCAACTATTCATAGAACTATCCTGAACCAAAACTAATTTCATTTTTTCAGCGATTATACATTTTTTTAACGTGTTAAAATCATCAAATGAGTCCTCCCACCGTGGATTTTAGTCAGTACAAGTCTGGCAGTCCCTTCTGCTCTGCCCTGGGTACGAGGACTCATATGATGATTTTAACAAGAAAAAAAAAAAAAAACGTAATGGGGCCAGTATGAACCATCGTGTATACTGAGTAACCAAATTAAATCCATTATCAAACTCATCACATTGTCACATCACCCCCTTTACATTCACAGACCACAATACTCATTGTCAATTATATCCATAGACTATCTTCCACAGACAGACAGACTGATATTATCTATGGTTCTGTGACACAAAAGTATTTAATTATAAGGCTTTTTATCACGCCTCGCGGTGTGAGGGATGTTTTGAGTAGCTAGGTGATATTGTAGTTTGAAGGGGGAAAAAATGGGAATGTGAATTTGTATATTATTCTGATGTGTCAAAAATTCTTTTGATTTTTCTCCACCCTAGTATCACTTACTTGATGGCTATCGTTATGGCGCAGAGGTATGCACCTCGCCTTTTAAGCACAATGTTGCGAGTTGAAATTTGGACATGTAACATGTATTTTTCAATGCACGTAATGATGTACTTTCTGAGTTTATAATGGACATTAATTCCATGATCGATGAAAGAAAACATCGCGAGGAAACAGACTCAGATAATCATCATTAAGTCTAAAGCCATGGCCAGGGTTCCCATAGGCGGATTAATTAACTCTGACTCTAGAGGTGGCCACATCCTCACACGAAAACTAAAAGATTTACTAAATGATAGACGTTATCCGTTTATCCTTCTGAGTTCGGCTGTCCGAAATCGTGTCTAATCGTGTTTGTGTATCTACTACTCGTATCGAGGTCTCAAGAAAAATCGACTAGTCATTTAACTTTTTTTTATTATCGTGGTAAAATCAGCAAATGAGACCTCCCACCCAGGGCAGATGAATTTAACACGTGAAAAAAAAATGGGGGAGACCTTTGCCCAGTGGTAGAAAAAAGTAGGATAAAAAAAGCTCATGTAAACCATCTCTGCCTTTTTGAAAACTGAGTTTTCTTATCTTTACCGTAGATGTATTCGACGAATTTTATATTGAAAAGTACGTTACTGTTTGCTAATAATCCTTCCGCACTGAATGTATTTCCCTACAGTTGAAATTACCTACCTACGTCATACGCAACAATCCCGGAGATACCGACCAGGAACAGCACAGAACAACCTTTATTCTCCATAGAATAAGGTGTGTTTCCGTCTAACAACTGGAATTCTAATGTCACCCGACTCCTTTATTGTGCTCCCATACACACTATTGTAGATTGTTATATGATATCTCATGTGTATGGATTTCTGTGCCGAGTTGGATATTAAGGAAAGGTAGGGTAACAGTTTATGAAATAGGTCGCGTACTTTAAAGGATCTGAGGTAGAGGTTGCAAAGTATGACTGCGTACACCGTCGGTAAAAAAATCGGTGTAGGTAATTTACTTTAAGTTAACATGCCATGCGGGCGTGCGGGCGGCGAGTAATGGGCGACTCGCTGTCCGACCATGGACCATGCCCGGGTCGACGGCGCGTTGTGTTCCACGCGCGCCTTAAGGAGTGTCAGCATAGTGACGGGGTCTGTAGAGGGCCAAGCCTGTGGGGGTCGCGGGACTCGCAAATTATCGTAACCCCGGTACGTAAAGGGCTATTGAAGGACACCGTGGATTTTGGCCAGTCAAGTCTGACAGTCCCTCCCGCCCTGCCCTGGGTGGGAGGACTCATGTGACGATTTTACCACGTAAAAAAAAATGTTGACATACATAATAAATATTTCAAAGCGTTTCGTTCGCTTAGGACCGATTTAAACATCCTTAAATAAGCATGTTCAACTTGCATACAATTATTTGGCAACTTACTCATTTACTAACTTGCCGGGCGTTGTTCTCACATGGTGTTTACTTAGTTCTGGATGTGTGCCATTTATCACTTTTTTTTGTGTAAATCGTCCTTTACGCTAATTTGATATTAACACCAGTCCTGTGATTCCGGAAGACAGGCAGAAGTGTAGTTGATACTGATGAATACACTCACATTGCGCCAGTTATATTTAAGTCCCGCCGAGCCCATTGTCATCAACCGGGCAAAAGTCCAGGCTTAGTGGCTGGTTCTAAGGAATTTGATACACTCTACTTCTTGTGGAATATGTTGAATCATCTATTTTTATACTCAACATTTGAAAAAGATCAAGGAATTTACAAAATAACACTGCGAATCGGAAAGCCCAAAATCCCGCACCAACTCACATGATTGGCTGTTCTTATAGCAATCAACCAATCACAACAGCCAACACAAAACTCCACAGAACCACAGCTCAATCTTGATCAGTCCCTCAGAAACCGTCAACCATAAACGAAAAACAATTCAATTATCCACAACGAACTAAAACAAAACAGAATTTAATTAAAAATCGAAATCTCTCGAACGAAGAAGCCGATGTCGTCGGTTTTAATTATTGGCCTATTGAACCCTGGCCTGGCTCTGACGCCGGGTTCAGTACACCACAATAAAACTTGGTAGCGTTGAATTGGCCTCTATTCAACATAATTGGACTGTACTGGGCCCAAGTGGAGCCAATCAAAGTTCTGCGGCGACAATTGTGCTGAACTCCATCTAATTGGCTGTTGGATTGATTAAAAATAATATATAGGTAGCCAGTGTTTTTCTTTTGGGTAGATTTTTAGTGCATTGTCGAGGTTCATGCTTGGACTTGAATGGTGGCGGGATTTTGAGGGTTTGGGGGTAAAATATGAATGGAGGAAAAGTATCTGGCAAGCATGGATAGTATGGAAGCTAGAGGACAGTCGTATTCGGCAATTGATGACGTCAGATTGAAGTTAGCGGGGTACTTTTGATAACTGTCTCCACGTAAGGTTATTATCTAAATCTTAGATTATCACCATTATACAGAAATATGTTCTGCTGAGTCAAACCGTCATACTCACAAGCCACACACCTGCATGGACACCTGACATGGGTCGTCTTCCCTACTTTCAAATACATTGCATAGCTCAAGCTGCGCATCTTCCTCGCGCAGCTACTCTGCGGCGGCGATCTTCATAGCACATTTTACTCGCACCGCCACATAGGTTAGCATCAGTGGAAACGGTCACATAGTTTCGTAGCTCAGCCTTTACATTCTAGCAGCTTAGCTGCATAGCACGTGCCTTTCCACCCTCTGGTGGTCTTATTCTTGAGGGATTGACTGGAGAAATCAAAACACAGGCAGAGTTGGAAAGGAATGGGTGTAGACTATTCCCAGCATTTACATAATAGCCTGCCGGGGTCGCGGGACTGTACGAATTACCGTGACCCCGGAACGTAAAAGGCTATTGAAGGACACCGTGGATTTTAGTCAGTACGAGTCTGACAGTCCCTCCCGCTCTGCCCTGGGTGGGAGGACTCATTTGACCATCTTACCACGATAAAAAAAGGCATATAATGCAGGCAAAAAAAAATACCAACTGGATCTCAAGTGGACCGTGGACTTCTAAAAGAATATTCTAATCAATTTTACTTGCACAAACTTGTTTCAGCTGCCAATGTCTCCACAACAGAGGCTGACAAATCTATGGTTGTTGTAAATAAAAAAGGGTCATTGATAGGACAGTGGCGAGGAATTCCCGGCTCCCATGGAGTTTTTGTGTTGTTCTCTGGCCGTTACTAAATGTCCTTGTGGGATCTGACTCAGCAAAGTAGGTGCTATTATTTTCTTTTTTTAATTAAGTACTTGATGAAATGGTATTGTGGTGGTTGTTAGAGCTTTTTGGGGTTTAATTTATAGGGTTTATAAATAAGAAAAGTTATCTTTAAATAGTAACTTTGCTTTAAGCGCGCCACACACGGCTAAGATACTATAATATTTTATCTTAAGATACCATATCGCTCGCCATATAATTCTATCTTAAGATACCAAAATATGTAATAAATATATATTATTTTGGTCGTGTGTGATGGGCCATTGAATTGTATGGCAAACGATATGGTATCTTAAGATAAAATATCTTAGCCGTGTGTGGCGCGCTTTACAATAGGTAACCAGAGATGCGACGATATTTTATGGCTTAATAAGTTTTTGCAGTCGATGAATTTGAACTTTCCTAATTTCTGATGTTGGACTTGCTAAAAGAAAACAAATGAGAGTTGCGTTGGAACGATGACTGGCGGCCGGCATATTTATAGTAAATTCACTTGTTCTAAACAAATTACATTAGGATGCACAAAAAAAAACAAATCCTTTCTCACAATATTCCAAATACAAAATATCGAACGCGAATCCCAAACAGAACGAAACTTTATGAATGAAAATTAAAAAAAAATAAAGTCAAGTCCAAGAAGTTTTATGGCGTCAGTTACTAAGGGTTTTTATCACTTCCTTTCTATTCACCAGGGGTTGTTTTTTGATATATTTATAGTGGATATAAAGACGCAGGTGCTAAGTTATAAAGTTGCACCCTTGCACCCAATGATTAGCCAAACGGTTGGCTGTTTGTCAATGCACCTCTTTAGGAACGCCGCTTCGCCGCCGCCATATTTTTTTCTAACCTATAAACTCGGCCATTCATGTAAATGATCGGTTGTATTTTTTATATTTTTTCACAAGATTGATTATAGAGTTTTTGTGTGGGTTGAGCAAGAATGTTAGCTTCTATTTTATTTATATAGGTAAAGGGAAATATAAAGTTTATCGGAGGCAGAGTAAGAATTGTTAGTCAATATGTCTTCGGAACTTTTTGTAACCTTCTGAGGTTACACGCTACATAAGTGATCGAGTGGCGAAGTTAGAAACTACTCATCATCTCACCTGCCTGGTCATTGGTCATGTATTTTTGGTTCAACATTAAATATGGCCTCGGTAGAATGTAGGTCCCATAGACATGTAAATATAGTTATCCCAAAACGTCATACATAATAAGTAAATATTATTTGTGTTATCAAGATTATAAATATAAAGTATTATTGTGTGTTATTAATATAAACTAACATTCGTCTATCCTCACAACTTTTACATTTATATGTAATAAGTGACGGATTTGACTGGCTACTGGGTTCTTTCACATTAGATGATCAGACTATAACTATATCGACACAATATCGTTGGGATGGGTAGTTCCATACATTTCTAGGGAAAATGAGCGAGAGTAGACGATACAATGCCAGTGTCGTGTCGTTACGTTATCGACTATCGTCTACTAAAGGCTCATTGGCTTTAATAAAAATTGTAATTACTTCAATAATTTATTTTGTCACACACCATGAGATCCTTGCGAACCCCACAGATTAGACTCGAGAGCATTATTTAAATTTCTATAGTGTTTAAATTTAATAATATGGTACAACAAGAGTAATTCATTAAATAAAACATTGATCACATTCCTCACACAAGGTAAGACGCTGAAACAGCAATGGCGTAGCAATGAAAATTTTAAATTTAATTAATGGCAAGTGGCGACAGACGATTATATTATTACGCGGCGCCATTGTGTGCCAGACGGGCCCGGTCTCCCCGCTAGGGTAGCTGCGTTTGTCTACATGGTCGGGATAATCGAGATTATGAGGATTGATGCTATGGTCGGAGTGCTTTCGTGGTAAAATCATCAAATGAGTCCACCCACCCATACTGTCAGACTTGTACTGACTAAAACCCACGGTGTCCTTCACTAGCCCTTTACTTACCGGGGTCACGGTAATTCGTAAGTCCCGCGACCATGGTCGGAGTGCTTGTATGACTTGATGTCTGGTGGCCTACCATGACCTCTTAAAGCGTCAGTAGTTCCACTGTTCGAACGAAATGGCACTAGACGACTTGTATAGCTCTGTCTCTCTCTCACAGTGGACCTACTAACGCGCTAAGACGACATGGCACCTGAACGTAGAGGAAAAGCGTAAGCATCGTAGCAGGTAGTGTTCTGTAGTTTCGGTCAACCACAATGTATGTTAGAAATTTTGGAGGATAGAGGAGTAAATTGGTAAAGGAGACACAGGAATAGAAGTTGTCTTTTTCGGAATCTTATTTTCATCTCTCTCTTTCGAGGAAGAGGAGTAGGATCTCTCGTTCAGTCATCAGTTTAATTTAGCCATGCACCAACAATAAAGAAGACATCGATGTTTCAAGTGTTTTTCAAAGTCATCTTTAACTTTCACGCTCCAGACTAGAAATCAGCCAATTGTAACTTGCGTCAAGTGTATTTACTACACGCCCTTTTCGCTTTTTTTACTTCCAGTCGCAAGATGCATCGTGGTTGACTCGTGGCATTGTCTAAGTTATTTGTTTACTGCTCAGACGTTACAGTAACATGATTGCTTTCTACGTGTAACACGTAGCCAATTCGTTGTGGAAACTCACGAGTGTTAACTTAACATGTTTCTGTTTCTGACAGAACCATGGTGACACTAGTACAGTTCGCCCCCACCCGAGACGCGTTAGGCGTCGCATTGTTGAGAAAATCCGAGCCAAGCGCTACCTCTGCTTGCTAAATTAATACCACTGATAAGTGATATCACGGAGTAATAGAACTATATTCATCATCACTTATCATCAAAAGAGAACGTAGTTACAAAAATTGAAAAGGGTATGCTTAGATAGTTCGGTCATGTTGAGATGATGAGTGAAAGGCGACTAACAAAATGAATTTATGAGGAAGTGGAAACGCCGGGACGCCCTAAGAAGACCTACACTGTCCTTATCGGTGAAGTGCTTTAGAAAAGCCGGGTGCGTAGAACTTACAATCAGCGTGCTTGTATGACCAGATGTATGAATGTTGATGAGGCGAGAGGAGTATGTAAGGATCGCAGCAGGTGGCGCTGCTGTAGTTTCTGGTTAACCCCATAGGAAGAAGGACACGACACCATGTATGAATTAACTGCAGTGTCTAGAATCTAGACAGGGTTCGGACCGAGCGTGACTTCAAAACGACAAATCATCATCTCTTATGTCTTTCATGTTGGAGTCAGCTACTAGTTGAAACTAATGCAGCTAAATATCAATATTTTACATGGAGTGACTACCTATCTGACCTCGACGAATAATTATAGCAATGGGTAATAGGGATACCTCTTGTTAATACTGATTTGAAGATATCCGAGCTCATAACTTACTGTAACGACACTCATAGATCTACGTATGACAGCCAATGCCTTTATTTGTTTTTCAAGGAACGGTGGAAACTTGATATGGTAGAATATAGTCCCAACCATAGATTATAGAATGCCCAGATTCTTAGTAGACCACTGAAAATTGAAGCCAAATAAGGAGGTAAAATTATCTCTTCGTTCGATTCCTACGTAAAACAAGTGAACATCTCCAAGGAAAACATTTAAATGTGTGTTTATAAAAAAAGTGGATTCACGAAAAACGTTACGTTTTGTTTTGAACATGGAATCTGGAAATTTTATAAACATGGTCCCAACACAGACCAACTTCTCGGTAAGCACCACTTCACCTTCGGCAAACGATCTCCGGCCACCGTAGGCGCGGGCAGGCGAGTAATGGGCGACTCGCTGTCCGACCATGGACCATGCCCGGGTCGACGGCGCGTTGTGTTCCACGCGCGCCTCAAGGAGTGTCAGCATAGTGACGGGGCCCCCTGTAGAGGGCCAAAGCCTGCCGGGGTCGCGGGACTCACGAATAACCGTGACCCCGGTACGTAAAGGGCTATTGAAGGACACCGTGGATTTTAGTCAGTACGAGTCTGACAGTCCCTCCCGCTCTGCCCTGGGTGGAAGGACTCATTTGATGATTTTGCCACCCTAAAAAAAAAAAGCACCACTTCACCTTGATGAAAGACCTGTGCGGCTCTTATTATTAAACAACGAGCTACAAAACGTCGAATAAATCTTTTAATTAGCCATTTTAGTTTAATATTTTTACAACAGACAACTATTAGGTAATATTTTTCCAACTGACCTTGACTGCACGACTGAGTCACACATGATGATCAATTTCTTTTATGCTAAGTATTTCTCTGTCTACTGTCATTTGGACATTTCTCCTCCTCTCCTCTCTTTCAACTCCTCAACTTAAAAAAAAGGTTTGTATAGAAAATTGACACAAACCTTTAGAAGTGTGAGTGACATCTGTAAGTACAAATATTTGTTCATACACTTGTATTTGAGTACAGAAAGTGTGAAGACTTTTACCTTTCAAGTCCAGATCATAATTGATGATTATGTTGATCCTTGACTTTTTTCTCACGGCTGAACCTATACAGTGGGTACACAGGCCGAACAATCCGAGCATTCGATCAAGCTTGTTCACTTCTGAATGATCTGAATTCCTGGAGAAATCAATCACTATGGGGATCATTTCTTTAATCAATACAAAACAAAGTCGCTTTAATCTGTTTGTACGGCTGCCTCAAATTGTTTTTTATTATCCGCAAAAGATTGGTATTATGTTTTTGGAAAATCCACCGTTCCGGTTGAAAATTAGAACCCGTTTTTTAAGATTCTACTAAAGTGGGAATTAAGAAGAGAGCACATCATCTTAATACTCTTCTATCTTAGTCCTATTTTAATCTGAAACATTATTTGCTCTGTTTCTAGTGGTGGTATCTGATCAGTTCAAAGATCTTTTTCCTCCCGTTTTGTTTAATTTTCTATGATTCTACGTACTTCAAACAAGCTTTGATATTATGATCCATCTGGTTCACTATTACTTCTGTCACGATGACACTTCACGAATATTTATTTCTTCTAAAAACAAATCTAAATTACTTTTCTTCTCCACAAAAAGACTACGTATAGGAGGATAATAACATTGCTATTGATATCAGAAGGTAATCCGTTCATCCCAGACGGTCAGGTCATTCAATCTCGCGGCCTCGGGAGGCTGCGGCTTATAAGAGTGGACAGTGTGACTGCGAGCTTGCTAGCTTTGAAGGAGGGAGTTCGTTTCAATGAGAGGACATTTGTTTAAAAAAAAATTAGAATAAATTATATTTTACAATCAGGTACTTATATTTTAAATCCCGAGGCAATTCCAAGCCTTTCGTCAATACCACATTTTGAAAAGATATCTTCCCAATAAAATAAGGCTACATCCCTTCAATTCATCACTTTTCCTATTCGACAACGAAACAAGTGAAAATGCGTGTCTTTTTGCCATTATTTTGATTTTCATACATTTAGCCCCGTTTCGACACCAATATTTTTTTTTTTGGTGTGAATAAACGCTCCCAACGACAAAAGATGGCTCCTAAAGTCCAAAGGTATTACATATCTTTTTGAAGATATAGTAGGCCGGCTTTTCATAAAAACAATAGTACAGAAATATAAAAATATTTTTTTTTCAAAATATCTCACCTACTTTTACCAAATCTCGAAAAATTTGAACTAGGTACAATAGACGCCCGAAAAACGTAAAATAATCAATACGACAACAACACAGGTGTACTGTTGTCGTGGGGTATTACCCATTGAACGTGTCACAATACACCACGCAGTCCATACAACCCCATACAGCTCTATAGAGCCCCCATAAACGGCGAAGCGTGTACACTCTTGCATTATTAATATTTTGTACGTCTACACTTGAGTGGAAGCGAATGGTACACCGATTGATTTAAAAAGGATTAGTATAGTGGAAAACTCTTTGGGGAAATTTCTTTGTCAACCTCTTTTTTTCTTTTGTTTGGTAAGCTTTCTGACTACATTTTCTATTTTACTCCCCATCTTGATCATAATTCGATGATGTCTACCCACAAGGTGGACAGATGAACTGATGAAGACCACAGGATTGCTCTGCATGAAAGTCGCTTCGAATTGGTCCTATTGGAAATGTAAAGGGGAGGCCTATGATCAGCAGTGGACGTCCTACGGCTGATATGAAGATGACTGTGATGTAACATACATCATCACGGTAACGTGGTATGTCGAAGTCACCTTTCAGTTCAATGCGGTTGAATATTTTACATGTAGCGACTTCTTATCTGACTTCCACAACCCACTGGATAATTATGATGCCCCTTGGGCCGACGGAGAACTAGTCTACTACCGAGTTAGACTGTCGAACAATCGGATCACTGACTACTTGTAACGACTCTCATAGATCTACCAAAACCAGTTTATATCAGCCTGTACCAACGGCTTTCCTAGGCATAGACTCAGTATGTAAGGAATGTTATGAATATTGTTTAAGATAGTAATGTATTTTAAGAAAAAGTCTACTATTTGAGAACGCGTGTGTTACTATGGTTGACGTTTCTTCTTATTTTTAAAACAAAAGACTATTGATAAAGGAATCTTCGTCGAAATAGTTGAAAACGAAACTTTCAATTGTTTCGGTAAACGTATTTAAATCTATAACATTTCTGAGACGCAAGTCACACGAGTGTTAATTGTAGATAAACGTGAAATAAATACTTTGGAATTCAACATTGATTACGGTTGTTTCACATACAATATTGCCATAATTTTAAGAATTTATTCGTGGTCGCGGGACTTACCCATTACCGTGACCCCGGTACGTAAAGGGCTATTGAAGGACACCGTGGATTTTAGTCAGTACAAGTCTGAAGTCTCTCCGCCCTGCCCTAGGTGAGAGGACTCATTTGATGATTTTACCACGATAAAAAAAAAGGTACTTATTGATATTTCTTATACCACTAATACTTGTATTTACGTATAAAATTCGCCATATTGCGCTCAAACTAATGCTTTTCAGCTAAATTGTTTGAGCAAATGTGTTTAAAACTATGTAACATAAGGTGGAGTGACGCGAGGTAACGTACGCGGGCGTCTCGCGGCGCGCTCGCGTTGTCGCTGCGATCAATAACATTGTCTGGCTGACACTCGTTTGTTACGTCACTTTTATTGCTCGTGTATTGCTGTGTAGAGTGGAACTGGTTAGAGGAGTGTGAGGGACAGGAACTAGGAGGAAGATAGTTGGTGAGATGGTCTTATCTTCAAGAATTAGATCCTGAGGGCAAAAACATAGCTTTTAATCCTAATCAGTAATGGCTAAGTTACACAAACTACTTTTATTGCTCTTGAATTGGTCATCAAAGAGTTGTAGAGTGTGTAACAGTAGCTAGGAAGAAGATTGTTGGTGAGATGATATCTAAGAAGACATTGAGCACATAAAAAAAACATAGTGCGAGTTTTAATCCAAACCACTGATGGATAAGTTGCACAAATTAGTAGTTAACATCAATAACGCTATCTGGCTCACCCTCGCTTGTTACGTCACTTTCATTGCTCGTGTATTGCTCTATAACGAAGAGTTGTAGAGTGTAGAATAGTAGCTAGGAGGAATATTGTTGTAAGCTGATAATAAAATATCCCTAAAGCCTTTGTCAAACAGACTGGCGTGGCGAATGCGAAGCGTGACGTTTTTATTTGTAATGTATGGAATTGTTTAAATCCAGTCACATAGAAACGCGAAAGCGATCTGATAGCGTGACAGAACTATCGGACTGACGTCTCGCTTCGGTTCGGTATCGCTTCGCTTTTGCTTGTCTGTTTGACAAAGGCATAAGAGAGTCAGGAGAAGATGTAAAAAAGAAAATCTGAGATTTATGATAATTGTCTCACGGTTGTAATCCATAAAGGATTAATTAGAGGTGTAACTCTGTCGTTTGTTAACGATTTCATTTTAATAATACTAATTCCTCTGTGTTGCTCTGTAGCGAAGAGTGGGTTAGTTTTAGGAGTGAAAAGTTTAACTGAAGGTAGTTTGTTATTCAAGGATAGATGGCCTTTCCGTGATTAATTATTTATCCTTGGATAACCAGAACTAACATTGTTTGAGACGATAAACTTAGGTTCTTAGTGCTGAGATGTCACTTGATAATGAGTTTAGAAGACCTGAATCGTCCCTAGATGGAGATAGATAGATAGAGATTCTTATCTCTCAAACATTACGTTGTTTCGTTGAAACGAAATCCCAAAGTGTATGTACCCCGTACCCCAAAAAGTGAACTAGTCTGCATTATAACTAATGCCCTATAAGTGTAAGAACTGAGAATCCCACGTATTTAATCACCAATTCTTTCTTATCTCCCGTTACCTCCCAAGACAGTGTCCCACCACACCAATCAAAACATCCTCACTTTAGGTAAAAACGAAATTTCAGCACATATCAGACTCGCCCCGCCCCCCGTCACTGCCTGCCAACCACACAATAAACGAACAATGCCCCCAACAATGAGCACAAAGGGACCAACTGTCATCCCATTGTGGGGAACAAAGAAAGACACGCCCCCAACAAAGGCGGTATTGTTTCATCTCAAATACAAAGATTCTGATTGGAGGAGAAAACGACCGTGTGTAGGCCACCCGCGGTCAAGAATGTTTCGGAAAAAAATATCATGCTACACACTTGGATGTTAATAAAGTGATAGTTTATCTTGTACTCTCGAAAATAGAGTTGGTTTTTGTGTGAAAGGAAAGAACAGATGCTTTTAATCGACCAGAATTTAATCCGAATTAAATTGACAGCTCTCTATAAATAGTATTTTTTTGGATGCGTTGTGTTTTTTCGTTGGGGGACTTCGAACTCTATTTTATTTAGTATAGGGTTGATTCTGGATTGCGGAGGAAGTTGACTTCATTTTTTTCAGTTTACGACTGGGTGTATTGGTAGTTTGGTAGGCAGTTGTTAGATTTCGATGGCAGATACACGAGAGTCGTAATTTATAAGTTGTGAGTAGGTTGCTTTTAATTAAATAGTGGTATATAATTAGGCTATAATTTATCAATTTGATATGGTTATGATATAACTAGTATGGCCAACGACTTTTCAATACGGTACTAGGAAAGTAGGAAGATTCTACTATTTTTTGGGGTGGTAAAATAATCAAATGAGTCCTCCCGCGCCCTTGTTGTAATGGAAGGTATTGTCTGACACGCACTGACTAAATAATCCACCCTGATCTCTCGGTTATCCTTTGCTGTCCAGAGTCCCAGTGTCCTGTTAAGATTCCGGGGATTTGCCGGGGTCGCGGGACTCACGAATTACAGTGACCCCGGAACGTAAAGAGCTATTGAAGGACACCGTGGATTTTAGTCAGTACGAGTCTGACAGTCCCTCCTGCTCTGCCCTGGGTGGGGGAGTACTCATTTGATGACTTTACCACGATAAAAAAAAAATGATGGTCCCACGACACCGGATCTCTACTTGGAGTCTAGAACAAACAATTTCAAATCACGATTCAGTTGCTTTGCCAATTGTTTTTTGAGGTAGGAAATTCGGTCATCTATTTATGGTCTTACTAGCTTTTGCCCGCGACTTCGTTCGCGTGGAATAGTGAAAACTATCCTATGTCCTTTCTCAAATTCCAAACTATGTCTGTACCAAATTTCACACAAATCGGTTCAGTAGTTTAGGCGTGAAGAAAAGACAGACAGACAGAGTTACTTTCGCATTTATAATATTAGTTTGGAAGTTTGGATTAATATGTAGGTAAATCTTTACGAGTGACGTTTTGGACTCGTTATGTGTACGATTGTATGTAAAACCAGCAGGTCAACCTACCCGAATCTGTCAAATTTTACCAATGGAACATTAACTTTTCAGCATTGTGATAAGGTTCAAAATCTATTAAAGAAAGACAGATTGAGGTTGGTTGATGTGCAAGCTGGCGTTTGTACCTTAGAAAGTCCTTCGACAGAGGTTTTTTTTATCGTGGTAAAATCATCACATGAGTCCTACCACACAGGGCAGAGCGGGAGGGACTGTCAGACTCGTACTGACTAAAATCCACGGTGTCCTTCAATAGCCCTTTACGTTTCGGGGTCACGGTAATTTGTGACCATTTGCGACTTTGGACAGAGGCTTTGTAAGTTTTAGAACTAGGTAGGTATTTAAATATTTCCTTCAATTGCCTCTGTACAAATATTTTGAAGCCCTTCACTTGGGTAGGTACCTATCTATACCAACCCCTGTAAACCCCTCATACCTTGCCCGTAAAAGTAAATAACTTTCAGTAGTACCTCGATGGTTTTACTTACTGGTAAGAAACCTTTTGAAACCAGTCAGTTAGACCTCCAACTGACTGGCGAGGGTTACCATTCATCCATTTTCCATTCCATTTCCGCATAAATCCAGGGTCAAGTAGCTAGTCTAGCCTGCCGGGGTCGCGGGACTCACGAATTAGCGTGACCCCGGTACGTAAAAAGCTACTGAAGGACACCGTGGATTTTAGTCAGTCAAGTCTGACAGTCCCTCCCGCCCTGCCCTGGGTGGGAGGACTCATTTGATGATTTTACCACGATAAAAAAAAAGTAGCTAGTCTACGTTAAGTCCATGGATGCAAGTGAGCCAGTTCTTTGTGCTATCCTATCTTTGTGAACCGTATGCTCGTTCGTCACCTATTTATGTATAAAAATTAGTTGTGCGTGCCATGCAGTCTCCTTTCCGTTATCTCTTATCACATCCTACGGTATTCTACTACATATTTCTGAATTTGAAAAATTCTGAAACATAGATCTGTTCGTATTCTCCCTTTTCAGTTGGTAAAAATAACCCTATGACTACAAATCCAAAGCCAAACCCTGTCGGGGTCGCGGGACTCACGAATTACCGTGACCCCGGTACGTAAAGGGCTATTGAAGGACACCGTGGATTTTAGTCAGTACGAGTCTGACAGTTCCTCTCACTCTGCCCTGGGTGGGAGGACTCATTTGATGATTTTACCACGTAAAAAAAATTACTATAAATCCAGTCAACAGACAAAGCTGGACACAGTCCAAATTATTGAATGTAGGTACTTTATTGTACACAAAAATACAAAAAAAAAAGGAATTAACTTCTAAAATAACCAAAAATTCACGTATGTATAGTATACCTACCTACACTTAAAGCCAAATAAACGGACGCCACTCGAGAATGGCAAAATTGCCAAGTTGTCGTTAAACGTCGAGGGCACGAAGCTAAGGGGCAAACACATTCGTCTAAGTGTTCCAGGGACTGGCAAATTGGCACTCAAGGCGGACGATGGTGCCGAGTCAATGGGTCGAGCCGACTAATGATTTTGGCCGAAGTGTATTTGGATTTCTTGAAGATGTATTCTACAGCGGCCTTTAGTTTCTTAAGAAAATCATTTAAAATGATAAAAGAAATAAAATTGTTTTATATTTATTTAATCTTATACATTAATAAAACATAGTAGGTGTAGGAGGTAGTAATTAGTATATTAAATTACCGATACCTAATTACCTATTTGACGAAAGACTTCACTAGAAATACTATCTCCGTACTACCGTATTAACTTTTTGTTTTCTATCCAACCGAGCTTCTTGCCTTGTCTTGGAGAACCTACTTTAATGTTTTAGAAAGAAACCTCCCGATGCAATAGAGGAAAATAAGAATTAAAATCAGAGTCCTCCCATTCAATCGTATAGTGACATCTAGCGGAAAATGGAATCAACAGTTTTAGCGCCATCTGTTTTCTAACGGCTGAACTAATTCAGGAGTTTGCGATCAACCGGACGACGAGCAGCTGTTGACGCTTTTAAGTTATTTAATTAGTATCGGAAGTAAAAGATAGGTGGCGCTTTGCTAAAATAATGTGTTCTTTGTTTGGTTCGGATGTGTTGTATTGTTATTTTACTGTAATTAGCAAGATTTAATTTACTTAATACAATTTTATTTTTACGTACTCATCGTTTTGATTTTAATGATCTAATAATGTAAGTTCTTACGTACTAAGTTGATGTAAATTTGAAGATGTAGGGATCCACTATCCACCCACATGTTGGGATTACATCAAACGTAGAAGTAGGTGTATTATTTTTATCCTTTTAGTGTTGGATCAAAAGAAAATAACACAAATGAGATTTTAATTGTTACAGGGTTTGGGAAATGTTATTTTTCAATTTTTTCTTGTATATTAGGTAATAAACAAATCAATAAGATGCACTGTATCGCATAGAAATAAATTAATGCTTTACTATTATTATTATTTTAAACAAAATATCACCAAACGATGACCGATCGATTAAAATTCGAATGTAACAAATAATTTTGACCGAGATATGCAAGGACCGTGTGGCCTAATGGATAAGGCGTCGGACTTCGGATCCGAAGATTGCAGGTTCGAGTCCTGTCACGGTCGAAATATTCTTTTTGATTTAATTCACACGTTTATTTTGATAGAGTATTTTATATTTTGTGCACAATTTAGTGCGCGTAAACAAACAATTTAAAATAGTTGATATTTTTTATATAAGATTAGAGTTTTCTCTTCAAGCAATAAACAACAATATGATTCGTCTAAAAAGAAAAGAGTTTTATTCATTAAATACAAGTTAGTTTTACAAACAAAATCTGAACTAATGAAATTCTTACTAACCTAAAAAGAAAAGAGAATCAACAATTAAATGTTCATGCTTTCCTTGTGTGTACTTTGCACTGTTCTTTTACCTGTATCATTTATACAAACACAACTTTTAACAATAACTTATTTAAATCATAATTATAATTACATTATTAAACAAAATTATTAGTTTTTATCTTAGACACGAGAATGTGTTAAATGTCAATGCCGTGTCAATGTCAAAGCTTTCATTTATTTATCAATATTTTTTATCGCCATTAATCTCTTACCAAGCATAGGGAAGCTTCTGGAATCTGTTATTCTAACTCATCTCTCTAAATTAACAGCCCATATTATCCTGAAGCCAGAACAGTTTGAATTTCGAAGCTCACATTCGACCATGCAACAACTGGCTAGAGTGGCTGAACTTGTTTGTAACACGCGGTCTTTCCAAGGGTTTGACTTAAGAGGCCTCTTACAGTCCACTAGCGCCGCCAATCGAAAAAATATCTAAACATAAACGGCCGTTTTTGTTACAAATGCACGATTTAGCTAAACAGCTATATTTCAAGTGTTGACAATGTGTTATAAAATTACGTTATTGCCTTTTCTACAGTAATTACAGACCACATTTTGTATTTTTGATTCTATTTACGAGTTATGACACTTTTTCGATTGGCGGCGCTAGTGGACTGTAAGAGGCCTCTTAATTAGATACCTATTGAAAAAGCTTTCGATTCTGTTTGGCACGCCGGCTTACTCCACAAATTAATACAACAGCAAGTACCTATTTGTTTAGTAAAACTCATCCAGAATTACTTAAATGATCGATATTTCTCTGTTTATGTGGGTAAAGAACATTCTGATCCTAAAACTATCACAGCTGGTGTCCCTTAGGGTCCACTAGTTGGACCTTATCTTTTTATTCTTTTCCTAAATTACATAGCTCAACAGGCTCATACACACTTAGCCATCTATGCTGACGACACACCACATTCACGACCGACAGATATGTCGACATAATTGCTGGGCGTCTGCGGTTTTCTTTGCATTTACTCAGTCAATATTTTGACATATACAGATGCCTGTAAAATGATAACTACGTTTTGTGATTTTTAGAAGCGTCGTTTCTTCGTAAATTTTGGTTTACTTAAGAAAAGAAAAAATACGTGTCAAATATTTTTTCATGATGTATCTTTCGGACTACTTAATTTTTTTTGAGTAATTATAGTCTAAGTACCATAAACTGAGGTTACTTTGATCAATTTTGAACTTAAATTTACTGTAATTTTCGAATGTGAAGTTCTAAAAAATTACAAAAAGGTAATAATCGGTTTTTATAGTTCTCTCTGTAAAAGTAAAAAAAAAAACGAAAAAACCACACGGTGTCCTCTACTGCCTTTAGCCGGGGGTGCGGGGCCACTTGCGCAATCACCGCTCCTCGGCAGGCCTTGACCCGAATACATCGCCGGGTCCTCTCCTCAGTGACGAAGGACACGTCGCCGCCAACTAGGCCTGTATCTGGTCGGGCGGCTGACTGCCCCAAGTCAACCGCCCGCAGGCTACCTCTCATGGAGGACGCAGATCGAGACCTGCCAAACCTGCTCTTATTATGCAATAAGTTTATTTTAGCTGCAACTAAGCAAATTCTATGTCATTTTAATTACTTAAGTATGTTTGAAATGAACTGATCCAATTTATTATTTTTTATTACTTATTTTTGTTTAATTTACTGCTTAGTTTTAACTGCTGAACTGGTTATTAAACGTGCCATTTGTAATTTTTAACTTACCAAAACCGCTATTTACAACTGCCTCTTTAAATCAGTGCCTTTTCTTTTTGTTTTTAACTGCAGTCAAGAAACATTTTTGTCAAGTTCATTATTTCATTGACAGTCTGATTTTTGTTAGTTGTACTTGTAAATACTGATTTTACATTAAAAATCTATTTATAAACAAACGAAATATGCCGCCATCTAGTGATACTTGCAGAAACTACGATTCTCTCCCTCTGGTACTGTACTCGCAGCCACTTTAGTTCTAAATGGTAATACTAGATGGCGCTGACTGTATGTTATGCGAAAATTAAAGCGAGCAGGCGTTGTTTTTTGCTCAAAATTAAAAAGGATTAATTTTGAGTTATTAGTTATAATATGCATGTCTCTGGAATAATTCACACTTTGTAATTTTACTTGTATTTTTTGTATTTTTGTATTTTTTTACTTTATTATTGTTTTTTTTATGAAATAAAAATTATTGCCCCTGATGCATTAGCGTGATACTTTCATTGCGAAGTTTGCAGCTGATTTTCTATACAAAAAGTAGGTACAAAATATAGAATGATGATAGAAAAGTTTTCTTGAATGATAGAAAAGTTTTGTTTAATAAAAGAATATTAGGTATTAAATAACAAAAAACATAATATATTTTGAGAAATCGAAGCCCTTAACTACCTGAAATGCCTCATTTGTTAAAATACTTACATATTCTTTAAATAAAGACCCACCTAAATAATAAACTTTTAAAGCTACTGATGCTTTTTTATACTAAATTTTATAGCAACTACAACAACAAAATAAACCGCCTTCAAAAATAAACACAGCTTTAACCACTAACTGTTCAGTCCTTACTGTACAATCTACTTTATATTCTTATATCTACACTTGCCAGCCAGGATATAACTTGGCCGGTCAAAGGGCATCTCATATCCGGGCCTTTATATCCGAGCCAGACGTCGGGGTGTAAGCAGGACGGGTGGTGAATGCATTTTACTTATGTAGGTAGCCGGTTTTTTGTGTTTTATTATTGGGAAAAGTTTGTTTTGGGAACATTGGGATGGGGGGAAAAAACTGTTTTTTTTTTGTATTGTGGTAAGACAGTGTCTGATTCTGATTGAACATTATAAGCATTTGTGCAATCACACATTTTAGTGGGAAGACATAGGTGGATTGGAATAGTAGTATTTAAAAGCGTATACAAAATGTCGACGCTTCACTTTCAAAGATGCATATAAAATCATTATCTATCTATCACTTAACGTATAATTTCATTCAATAGTTTGCCAACCTACTTTATAAATTCCCGGAGAAAATTCTATCACTTTTACTCCACTTATAAGAAAACTATGATCCATACGAATGACGTGAGCTTATACAAGAAGCGAAGATACATTATGCAAACAGTTTTCAACTCCCAAACGAAAAGAGACGATAAAACTTTATGACTAAAAATATCTATAACAAACACGCTCTCAAAATGCACAGTGTACCTATAAAAATGTATGGAACTGTTCTATTCTGTGGCCCACAGTATAATTTTTTTCGTCTCAAGTCGGTTGAGAAATGGGACGATTACAAAATTGATGGTTGGAGTCTCCGTGACGTTTATTGGTGAAACGATAACCGGCGGAGCTTTTTAGAAATATATTGAGATGATTTTTTATGTAGATGTAGGGAGGTGGCGGTGTTACGACTTTCAGTTGTGACAGCGCCATCTATTGGCAGTGAGAGGGAATTATTTTAGTTTCAAATAATGAGCTTAGTGTACCTAGTCCGATTCTTATTTCGAATGCAAAACAAACGAATTACTTACGTAAACAAAAATTGTCTTGCTCAGTCACGTATCCATGTTATGTAGGTATTATGTATCCTTTAGGAGTAGGTTATTTACAAGAACGAACTTTCTAAGCAAGAAAGGATTATGACGGGGCCCCCTTAGAAGGCCAAAGCCTGCCGGGGTCGCGAGTAACTAACGATCTACCGCTACATGCGTGACCCTGGAACGTAAAGGGCAATTGAAGGACACCGTGGATTATAGTCAGTACAAGTCTGACAGTCCCTCCTGCCTGCCTGAGGACTGATTTGATGATATTACCACTCTAAAAAAAACAAAAAAAAAAGCAAGAAAGGATAATTATGAAAGTCCATTCCAGTTAAAACTGCCAAAAACCAAATTAACATTTAAATTAGCCCTCCAAAAATAATAGCGTTAACGAAAAATCCGAAGCGCGACACCGAAAATTAGCAGCGAAACTTTTTCTTTATAAAAATGAAGCTCTTACTTTAGACCGACCGTCCCTTTAGGCGATCGCACCCTTTATAATAAACTTTAAGGTATAAGAAATATTTAGAGTAAAAAAATCCCTTGGCATTTACCGAAAAAGGTTTGAAACATAAAGAAATCTCGCGCCATTTGTAAACAAACGACGCTTGTGTTCCAGTTTTTTCGGTGTAGTGATAAAATGCGTAAAATGTAGTTCCGACCTTTTTCTTGTCGCTGCGTTCTGTGAGGAAGAAAATTGAGACGTTTTATTAATATTTTGATTATCTTGTATTTTGGTCATGAAATATAATACTACGAATAAACAGTAGCTTGATCGAAAACCGGTAAAACACTAAAACTAAATAAGAGTTTTTAAAAAGATTACTGACATAGTTTTCCAAGCAAGCAACACAAAAATATCCCACACTATAAAAACTTTAAAAAAATACAACTTTAAATAAAAAAAGGGCCTCTTAAAAAAAAACCGGACCGCCATTTTGATTTACGTAATATTTTCCGCGCCATCATAATATGCTCGACCGGTCCGACAAGTAACCGGGCCGGATACGGAGCCTTTTGACCGGAGCACGGATCATCGGGCAGGTTCGCGTTAACCGGCCCTCGAACATAAGTAGGGATACGATTATTTTATTTTAAAACTAGCTGCTAATCTCGGCTACGCATTGACTTATCTGGTGGATTTTTTAAAAACTCTTTTACATACTACCATTTTCTAGATAATAACACAGGTCTGCAACAAAAATGCTGTCTGAATGTTTTCAACTAATTTCTGTGTATTTAGGTGTTCTGAAAACTAAAAATAAAAAAAAATCCTAGAACGTCAGGTTATTTTGCTAAACGCATTTTTTTTTAAAGATGATCTTTAGTCTAGTTTGAAATAAATACGTACAACTTTATTTTGTTTTTTTTTTTTAATGGATTTCATCAAGATATTAAGGAGATGAAAAAAAGATACCAGGGAAGATGGAGCGTCTCAATGATATCAGACTACTGTTGGATGCTTCAGAAAGTTCTTCCAGATGCTTCTTACATGCGAAAATGTACCAAAAAGAGTCTTACTAGGAAAAAGAAATATGTTTAGTGCTTACTAATTAATGTATTTTAGATAAAAAAATAAGTTTTGTTACGCATTTTTTTTTGTATTTTATCTTTTATTTTAAGATGATATTTTCTTTAACATAGATACCTATACTGTCAGAAAACGTGACTTATTCCTATCGTGGGTGTTTTTAAACATAGAAACACATACTCAAACGTCAGACCCGGAACAACTATTTGTAGGTCATCCAAATATTTGTTCCGTGCGGGGATCGAACCCGCGACACGCTACGCAACAGTAGTGTGCGCCGTCAAAAGTGTTTGTTACTCTGTCAGACAAAAAATCTGATCCTATTTGGATACAAAGGATAGTGATAACCTGGATTGACACATAAGATAGTTATTCACGCTAGTATATCATAGAGTGGGTAAAAGTAGGTACGAAGCTACTGATGTCAACATGTTGATATTAGTCAACCGGCAAGATATTAATAACCTCATCAGCAAGCAGGCGCTGGCTGATAGGAATCCGTTAGCACATCTAAGACATCTGTAATTGATAAATTACTACTATTAATTCTATTACTGGTAGTGAGATGTCAACTGCTATTAGTTTGAAATTTGATTGAGTTATCAATTCATGAGGCTTTGCTGAGCTGTCAAATTCACACTCTGAGAGATTAGATTTAATTGTGAAAAGTAGGTAAAAACTTTGAATTAGAATTACTACTTAACAAATATTGTAGAAGTAGAACAAATACTTTTATATCAACCACCTCCTCCTTTGCAGTCATGCTCGCGAAGGACGAGGCGGGCCGCGTGAGGGAGAGGACAGCGTCCTCCCTCCACCCCAGCCGCAGTGGTAGACACCCACGGCGACGGACGTCGGCAGACGATCTCTGGCCAAGGGGCTATGGAAGGACACCGTGGATTTTAGTCAATACGTGCATGACAGTCCCTCCCGCTCTGCCCTATGTGGGAGGACTCATTTGATGATTTTACCACGCTAAAAAAAAAAGGTCGTTCTGTCTCCTTCGTTGGCAAACATCTCTCCCTTTGCCCAGCCGTCATCGCCGCACGTGATCCGCCCAAACCCTTGCGACATTACTAAACAAGGGTTTTTGCATCACAGATCACACAATTGCACGATAAAAATAATTATGTATATGTAATTAAACCCGGCAACCCCGTCGCTCGACTCGCACCTGGTCCTTGATCGGACGGCGAGCTAACGTAGAATTATTATCCCTTGAGAGGTTTCTAGTTAAGAAAAACAAAACTTTGTATTTTTATCTTTCATCCAATTTTACTACAACACAAAAATTCTAGCAAAAAAATACCACGAATAACAGCAAAATTACTTGAAATGGAAGCAAATACTTGATATCCTTCATAAAATCAATTGATCTGTAATGCGGCTCGCATGATCCCCGCAATTGGACCGTGAGGATATCTGCTGGATTTAAATAACTATTCGCGAAAGATTTGTATGTTTATTGAACGAATTTGGAAAATATTTATTGGGTTCACGTTATAGGCTCGTTTTTAGAGATGGATGGTTTTTTGTGGACATTTGGTAATAGAGACTTATTTGGTCTTCAGTTTGTAAGAGAAAAATAAAAAATGACAGCTCTTGATGATGATTTTTAATAACATGGAAATGTAACATCATGTCTCTAATTATATACTTGTAGATTATACAAATATTTGTTGAGGCGGGATTCGAAACTGCGACACACAGCGCTGCAGTTAATCACTCAGCCATTTCAAAAACACTATCACGTCTAAGTATTCCTCAGAGGAGAGTGGGTCGTGGGCATGCGGGCAGCGAGTAATGGGCAACTCGCTGTCCGACCATGGACCATGCCCGGGTCGACGGCGCGTTGTGTTCCACGCGCGCCTCAAAGAGTATCAGCAAAAATGATGGGGCCCTCCTCTAGACGGCCAAAGCTTGTCGGGGTCGCGGGACTTATGATTTACCGTGACTCCGGTACGTAAAGGGCTATTGAAAGACACCGTGGAGTTTAGTCAGTACGAGTCTGACAGTCCCCCCCGCTCTGCCCTGGGTGGAAGGACTCATTTGATGATTTTACCACGTTAAAAAAAAAAGAGGAGAGAGGGTAGCGAGTCTAAAACGGCCACTTAGCAATAATTCTAATGATTCAGTTCGTGAATAAATAATAGAAGTATGGCCAATCAAGTTGTTGGAAATGAACTAGGTGGAGTATTTAGGAAATTGGCCGGTTTAGATCCAACGCAGAGAGTAATTAAATAGTAGAATGTTGTGTCGGAATGTGATATCCAACTTATGTACGAAAAGTTTACCACAAATCTTGCATAATAATATACTGTTATTTTTGGCCTGTGTGGAGGGCTAGTTCCAAAGAATACCACCGTGGAGTTGCATAAGTATGATTCAAACTAGAGCCATCTCACCGTATAATCGCTACACCATCAAATATTCACATTTATCAGCGGGCTTGGATAATTTTATTCATAAGGAGCGTGGTTACCACTCGTTGGGGCCGCGGGGGCTTCACATTATTATAGAAATTTCGGCGATACATGACCTTCCACAATCACGACTACTAAGAAATAAACAGTCGAGTTAAATACGAAAGTGTAAAAAAATCGAGACTTTAATATGATAATTGTTAGTAATTTTCTCTTAATTTTTGGTCGATTCCCGGAATGAGCATGTTTGCTTTCTACCAAGAATTTCTCAGTAACAGCCTTTTTTTTGGGTGGTAATATTGTCGAATGCGTCCTCACATTTTGGGTGGAGCGGAAAGGACAGTCAGTTAAAATCCACCGTTTCTTTGGTTGCCCTCTGCGTTCCAGGGCCACGATATTCTGCTTAGGCAAAGACAGTCCCTCAACCCAGTAGGTTTTCTCAGTAGCAAACATTATAGTGTGGAAGAAAGATGTGGGTATACCATAGGGTGCACATGCACAATGCAAATCTGTTTCTTTCTTTCAGGGATTCCAGGTATGATGCTTTACCCTCAAATTCTACTTATCTTCTGTTTGCTGGGTCGCGGGACTCACGAATTACCGTGACCCCGGTACGTAAAGGGCTTTCGAAGGACACCGTGGACACTTTTCTATATTCTCATACAAAAGATTCGTAATAATACTTAAAAGTCAATTTGAACTTTAATAACATAGCATTGAGTTTAAGTTTTAGTGGAGGGGTTCCGGGAAAGCAAAACAATTGAGTGACGTTAGTTATAGGAGGTACGAAGTTTCCCGGGTCAGCGAGTTTATTATAACTTCAGAAGTGAAAAAATCTGGGAAATTTAGTCCAGTTTAATTAGCTGTTTACGTAGGCAACATTTACTTCGCCCAAGGTCTTTCAACACTTTCTAAAGTACCGCCTGGGGCCACTACACTAACAGAAAATGTTTTCACTAACCGACTAAATTTACCTAGCCTTAAGCTAAAACTTAACATCGAAACCCACTTAAATCTCCACAAAAAATAACAAAATATTTTTTATTTACACAAAAACATCTTGAAAGCATTTCAGCAGATATGAACAGCTGACTACGATCTTCGGTAACAAGTCCTGAACAAATATTTTATGTAAGTTTACAGTAGAGGCAGTAAGGAAAGGCCATAGGCTGTAGTAAAACGCGTTTAACCCCAAATATTACTGAATTCGTTCACGTATTGGCGAAAAATTCGCCTTTCTCGGATCAACAAGAGATCTGGCTGAAAATCATCAGAGCAGAAAAACTCACAGGATTCTGCGGTTAGCGTGTGGTGCAAGGTATAAGAGGAGCGGGAAGCGATTGATAAATATATTTGCATCTAACTATAGTTTTAATTGTTATTTCTTGGAGATTTTTTTGTGACCTTACCATTTAAAGTCATAACAGAAAACCGTTCCCAATTAAACAACTTATTTATTCATCAGTAGTATGTTAAAATATTTTTCTGGTGCAGAAGTAAACAGCAGAACAAAGCCCTCTCCAAATAAATGTAACTTTTCTCCTATATTTCTCTATTATTTAGGCTAGTGTGTACTAAATCTTGATGGTATAACTAGCTGGTAGTCCAAACATATCGCCGGAGTGAGTTATACAATGTCTAAAACTGTAGAATATGTCGAGCGTAGCATGAAAAGACAGATTAAAGGGTAATTTAATCTAAATAGTTTAAAATAACCTATCAATTTTGTCTTATAGTGAAGAAGAATCAAGTAATTAAATTTAATAACATAATTTTTTTTTTTGCGTCAACACAATTTGATCACAGTAATTAGAAAACAAGTTAAAACATGATATTTCTGTATATCCGAGGTTTAGGTACCTCAATTAACTTTTCTCGAAGCTGAGACATTACCGATGAAAGAAATAGAACATTTTTATAAGTAAGCTTATCACTTGCACCGCTCGTCACATTTCTATGATTCTTATCACGTCGGCAAAGGTATCCCTGTCAAAAAGTTAACTCGTGCGTCGTCGGCACAGCCCCTGCAAACATTCCTTTGAGAAATCATGAGTCCTTTTGCTTATATACCTTCTGTTCAGGAGTGTACGGTAAAAATATAGCTTTTTTTTATGTTCACCCCCCGAATTGGAGGCGACGCGTGAATTTTAATAGACAGGGTTGAACTTACGGGGGTTTTGATTGCGAGGGAGTAATTAAGAGGTCGGTTAAAAATTGCAGACTAAATTAAAAACAAAACGGAGTTTTTGTAATACTTGCGTCTTTTTACAGTGCAGTTTTGTAGTAAGTACCAAAGTTGTAGAAAAACCATACATTTTTTTAGGAAGTAGTACTAACTATCAATCACTGTTTACTGTTGGGAGAAGTTAGTTTTTTCTCAGACGTCATTGTCCTGGTCTGAAAATGACAAATCAGATATCATGAGGAAGTAATAGCTTACATACTGATTTGGACGATTTAAGACATTAGAGTCATCGAAACATAATTTAAAAATTGCTTCAACATAAAATTCATCATCATTTACTTAGGATGTTAAACTAACGTAAAGAACTTGTAAATAAAGCTTGCAGGTTTGAGCTTTGTCGCTCAAATATAATTGGTTCAATATAGTAAATTGACCTCATGAAATCATCGCCATCAGCAGCCTGTACTCGTCTTCTGCTGGACATAGGTCTCTACCATTGTACGTCACTGAGCCTGGTCTTGAGCTTTCCTCCTCCAGTTTCTGTCGGCTGCCTTTCGAAATCGAGATTAATAGAGTCAGTCAGCTTCAAGAGAGGCATGAAAACATCGCGGCCTAAACTAATAACTAAATACACGTTTCTTGACTGTTACCCTCGCGTTAGAGCATTTAAAAACACATTAACCCCGAGCATACTTCTTTCACTTCAAAATCACAAAAAAAAAGAAAAATCGTGTACGAGGCCAGCATGAAATGTAGCAAATTCTTTTTTATTCGCATTCCAATGCGGTGTTTACTCGCAAATATTTCGACACTGATTAATGATCTAACAGAGATGGTGCAATGGACTGTAAAACGATACACCAAACTTCTGGGTCGGCATTTCTTAACAAGTTTCAGAGGAGAAATAAATGTACCGAGGAAGTTTGTGTCACACTTGTTAAAGATGCTTAAGAGTTCTGTTTCTATCTTTGGGGATATTTAGCAGATGTAAGTAAGGATTAAAGGATTTTATGGCTTTTAAAACTTCTCTGTTTTAGTCCTAATTACAAGCTCTTGTAATTAGGACTGAAACAGAGAAGTTTACTACTACTACTACTAACTAAAAGAATAGTCTTCCATGAACACTTGAACAGATTTCGTATTGAGTTAATTATAAGTCAGAACTGTAAGTGACAATCGCTTTCAAAGCATTTTGTGAATCTTTCAAGGACCTATTCGGTAGCCTGGGTCTACTTGTTCCTCGTCGGTTCACTCTTGACAGAATGGTCGAGGTCAGCATGTCGCAGTGAGACACCGCACCATGATTTGCTTCACGTTGCGACGCCATCCGCCAGGCTAAGTCCCATTCAAACTCTTGAATTTTTCGTTCTAAAACCATGTTGTCATTGATGCGAACAGTAGAGTGCATTTCGTAATTAAACTTCAATTTTTTCGCTACATTATTAGCGTGAAAACTCGTCTACACTGCGGATCCAATCAGGCGCCAAGCAAATCTTTTACGCACCAATTGACCTTAAACCAATTTATAGTCCACTTAAACACCAAAACAAGCATGAAACAACAAATCCTGACAACGAATAAACCTAACTTAGGTAAATGAACCCTAACAGAGCCAAAAAGATCTAAGAAAACATTTTCTCGGACATCTAATTTAAAACGAGAAGTCAACAAATGACGGTAGGTCGAAATAACTAAGCTGCGGTCTCCCCCCACCACAAAACTCATCAGTCTCGCTTCGACCGTCGGCGGGGTAAGACCTGCGGACTGTCGAATTAAAAATTAACTACCGTAAGGCGCTAGACGTGAAAATTTATCGGTCAGTCAACTTTGTTTATGGACGGTCGGACCTTTTAGGTGATTAGTTTTAGCTTTAAAGTGATTTAGTGTGGGTATGTTAGTTTTAAATTTTGCGTTTATTTTAAGTTCCTGGTCTGCGTGGGGTTATTTGATTAATCTTTAGGGTGCAGGAAGTACTTTCCGTTTATGACGTTAAAAAAATATTGATGTTCTTAACATATTTGCTGTGACTACGAACCAAGCACTATATTCGTTACTATTCCTTTAAGCCTTTGTCAAACAGACTGGCGTGGCGAATGCGAAGCGTGACGTTTTTATTTGTAATGTATGGAATTGTTTGAATCCAGGCACATAGAAAAGCGAAAGCGATCCGATAGCGTGACAGAACTATCGGACCTACTCGTATCGCCTCGGACTCGCTTCGCTTTCGCCTGTCTGTTTGACAAAGGCATTAATCTTATCATAGAGCGGTGGTGCCATGAACCCAGACAAGCGCATTTCTTTGTGTAATTTTTTCACCACTTCTCTCAAAACGGTGAAAGAAAACCGGCATGTCCTAGAACCGAAAACATTCGACATCTAACAACCCGCATGGTGACTGGGCCCGTGTGGTGGATTATGGCCCACTCCTTCTCATAAAGAGGAGGCCTGTGTCCCAACAGTGGGAACGTTTATAGGCTGATGATGATTCCTTTAATCGCGACTTCACTCTCGAAACCTTAAGATATCTTTACATAGTATAAAACAAGGTTGCTTAAGTCTGTATGCACCAAACTGGATAACTTTTTTTATTGTGTTCATTATTTTTTCGGAAAATTCCACCGTAAACATCGAAAATCTGAACCGCTATTAAACCCGTAACCTATGATAATAAAGCGAGCGTACAAACATGCAATTTACTTTTGCAAAATATTACTATGGATTGAATTTCTCCAAATAAATATTTTTTTCATTTGACAATTGAACAAAATTAAATTAAATTTGAAGAAACAAACTTCTTTCTAAAAGCTCAAGACCTTCAATCCCACATAACGCTCTAAACACTAACTGAATCTTCCAGAAGTCAAATCGAGCTCCCCACACAACCCAATTGAAGAGAATTCAATGTAGTACGAAAGAAAATTGGAGCTAATCTGTAACGCCCCGGTTTCAGCTGAAATACGACCCTGAAGTATCGTAAGCGCGCCAATCGACGTCCGCCGCACTTTGTTACACTGTTTTTTTGCCAAAGATTAGGGTACAAACAGATGGGACACTTAATTGCTTGAAAGATTTTGCCTAAAAGGGTTTGGCATAGAAGACTTTGTTTGTTTTAACCTAGTTTGGATTTTAAGCCTAAAAGGTTTGTTAATTTTGCTTTTATGAATTTATGGTTAGGCAGGTATTTTATTTAAGAGTGCAAATGATTTTTTTTCTGCTGTTTGCGGTTGTGGAGCAAGTAGCTGAACCTAAATGAATAAGAGCTGGTTTGAATATTTTGTGTTGATTATTTATCTTATTTATAAGTTATGCTTAGCTTTCCTTTTATAGGAAACAATAAGGCAATTTCATTTAGTTCCCCAAGCAGACTTTTCGATCTACACCTACGGTTAAGAAAAAACTAGCAAATATAACATTATTACACAAACTAAATAGTATAACTATTTTAAGCTGCTCATGTCGTTTCAAGTACTTAAGCCTTTGTCAAACAGACGAATGCGAAGCGAGGCGTTTTTATTTGTAATGTATGGAATTGTTTAAATCCAGTCACATAGAAAAGCGAAAGCGATCCGATAGCGTGACCGAATCGATGCGAAGTCGTGGCGGAGGCGTATTTGCTCTGTTTGACGTCGTTCATAAAAAGCCAGCTATTACAACTGCCACGCCTCGGTTCGCGGCACCCAGTTTGATGTCTCGTATCGGTTCGTTATCGCTTCGGACTCGGTCCGGTTCGCTATCGCCTGTCTGTTTGACAAAGGCTTTATTGTTAATTCATGTTACTGCTCAGCATATAGTCAAGGTCGAAAATATGTGAAATGAAATTATAGTTATTCAGGATTTTTAGGTTTAGAACAAACACTTTTACATGCAACAGAAACTTTATAAACTAGATGAGGGCGGTGTTTTGTACCTGATTATTCCGAGAAGAAACAGTCCTCCCTTTTTTTAAATTCCTGTCATTTTATTGGTCCTGGAGGCGCAGCGCCGGGGCGAGTCCCCGTTGCCTCGACAAGTTGCCTCGAGGCGCGGCGGGCGATGATTTTACCACGATAAAAAAAAAAAAATGGTCCAAAATATACGGGAACCATGCAGGTAATTCTCAGATGGTCTTCTGAAGAAAGAATCGCAAATATTTGTGTGGACTTGTTCAATCAATACAGACATCTGAAAATTTTGCAGTTATCGTCTGACCAACCATAACTGAAGGAACTCAACGACACGACGAACAACACCAAAGAAAGGTCACTTGGGTAGCCGCATAAGTTACTAAAACTATCAATCAATATAAATAAATTAAATTAACCGGAAAAAAAGCGTATGAGTATACTATCGGTCGCGGGACTGTACGAATTACCGTGATGCCGGAACGTAAAGGGCTATTGAAGGATACCGTGGATTTTAGTCAGTACGAGTCTGACAGTTCCCCACACTCTGCCTTGGGTCGGAGGACTCATTTGATGATTTTACCACGATAAAAAAAAAAATGGGTATTCTATTACGTACTGCCTGACCCATCGGAGGCTACAGAAGTGTGTTAACCATCTTAATTCGCTACTCTATGTCGGGTTGCGCAAAATGGTTAATATTCATGACAGTTTGCGGGCGGCGAGTGAAATTGCTTCACATTTTTTATGTCTACTCCCGCTACAGTCAAACAAAAGTCTTGTGCTAAACTTTACGCGTTCCGTAGTCGGGTATTGTCTATTTTGGACTAGTTTTTATTGGTAGGTTGCGCTTATTGCGATATCTTGTATCTTAGAGTTATTTGTAAACTACTGAAGACATCTCTTGTAGTATTTAGAATAAGAAAGGAACCAAACCTAAAATCTCACTATTGCCAGGGTTGCGGGACTAACAAATTACCGCGACCCGGGTACGTAAAGGGCTGTTGAAGGACACCGTGGATTTTAGTCAGTCAAATCTGACAGTCCCTCCCGCCCTGCCCTGGGTGGGAGGACTCAGTAGATGATTTTACTACGCTAAAAAAAAAGCAGCCCTAGGTTTTCATGGCTACTCAAGTGTGAGAATATACTTTCTCTAAACCGCCAAGTAACATCTCTACTTACACTCTCGCGAAAAAGCGAAAGTACCACCAAGGCACCCATCCAAACATTAGTTGACGATAACTTATCAAACGTATGAC
Source organism: Agrotis puta (assembly GCA_943136025.2). NCBI lineage: Eukaryota > Metazoa > Arthropoda > Insecta > Lepidoptera > Noctuidae > Agrotis > Agrotis puta. The sequence goes on from OW964170.2 coordinate 2,033,875, forward strand.
AGATTTGATGAAATTTCCGGTGTTCGCTGGAGGCTCGACCGGATATTACGTCTGCCGGCCAACGTGTGTGGATGTGGGTCACAGACCATTCAAATGGGAACGGGACCAATGGATGGCCCATCGATCTGTTGTGTTAGGAAAAAGAAATGGGTAAAACGCTGGGAAAACTTGGCGGATTGTGTTGTGAGGTTTTCGAGGGAAAATTGTTTGGGTTTTTGTGTTTGATATGGTGTCTCACTGGTGTGTGTGGTTTCGTAATAGTCGTATTTTTTTTTACTTTACCTGTACTACTCCACTTCTAAGGGTAGGTAGTATATTTCTGCCGTGATCCTGTAACTGTCTTATCAGGTTGAAGGATCACAGTGGATTAGTCAGTACAAGTCTGACAGTCCCTCCCGTCCTGCCCTGGGTGGGAGGACTAATTTGATGGTTTTCCCGCGATCGTAAAAAACGTAGTATATTTTTACCAAAGGCAAATAGATAACTTCTAATTAAAATTCGGTAATTACACTGCTTGTTCTCGCACATTTATTATTAATACATTAATTTACGTATCGTACTAACAAATGTTGAGAATTGTTACATTTTGTTAAGACTTTTTAGACATTTTAAGAAATCCTACTCTTATCGAAATTGACAAACATTGTTTTTTTAAATATAATAAATTAAAAGCAGTGAGGAAGTACCACGCGTGTCCCAAAGAGCTATCAACAATCTGACAGGGCCCCTCTTAGAGGACCAAAGCCTGCCGGGGTCAAGGGACTTTTTAATAACTTAAATGTGGCCTCAGAATGAAAAGGCCACTAAAGGACACCGTGGATTTTAGTCAGTACAATTCTGACCGTCTCTCCCGTCCTGCCCTGGGTGGGAGGACTCATTGGATGATATAACCAAACCTGGGGATTGAGGAAGTACCATTAGCGATCAAAGGTTTATAATTATTTTCATACCCTCATCACAATTCATTTGATTTCGTTGCAGCATGTCTTCTTTTACTAATCAAGCGTTTTTCATTTCCTTTCACATCACCTGCCACAAAAAAAGCCATCACAAATATCCTAACGTCACAAAAATCGTCCAACAACAACGCACATACTACGTCAAACTATTCAGACGCAGGACATTTCAATCAATGAAAATCGCACTCCGTCCGCTCATACGTTCAGTAACCACGCTGTACGGGTTTGAGAGACTTTTAAACTAATTGGGAACTTTTTATTTTAGAACGAATGTCACGTGAAAATGGATGAGGATTTGTTGGTTTTAGAATTTATATTTTGACAGATACCTACTACAGCTTCGTGTGAAATGCGATGTATAACAAACATTGATTAAATCATACAAAAAAAATATATTTTGTTATCCATAGCAAATTGACGGGGGCCCAAAAAGCCAAATATCTACTTGCTTACCTGGGTCTGTCTGACTGTACGTCTTAATCATTATTGACAAGACGCGACAATTTGATGATTTATTGCTTTCTTTTAACAAGCTAAAAAAAACCACTTACCTTTCGTTTTCAGTCTATCCAGCAGTTGCTAGCTATACACTTTATTGATGCGTTACGCATTACATAAGGATCCATATTATATACTACTTCAACTTTAAATCCATAATATTTAAACACCATTTTCTAAAAAAAAATCTTTACTGAAGGTTTAAAGGCTTCTATTGGTATACAAAGTGAGTATAAATATAACAATTTACAAAAGACTAAGAAAGAAAAAAAAAGAAAATTAAGAAAGACGTACTTGTACTGTTTCATATTAACTAATAAAAACTCTTAAAAGTTCACATTAAAAGCGCATAAAGTCAATGGCCCAGACGTATTTCACTCGATTTTTACGTGCTTAGGTTATTGAGACGGTATTAGGTACTCGTACCAGTTATTTTATCTATGTTTTACTTAAGTGCATGCTAATAGCATTTTCAGAAATATACACGTAACTAACCAGTATTTCTGAATCTAAAACTAATTATATAGTAAAAAAAATGTATAATATATGATCCCAGGGTCTCGGGACTAACGAATTACCGTGACCCCGGAACGTAAAGGACTATTGAAGGACACCTCAGATTTTAGTCAGTAAGAGTTTGACAGTCCCTCCCACTCTGCCCTGGGTGGAAGGACTCTTTTGATGATTTTACCACACTAAAAGAAAAGAAAAAGTAAAATATATTATGATCGAACAACTGATATGTCTTGATTTATATTGCGATTTTATTATTAACCTTTCTTTAAGCACAAAGGTACTGATAGATGTGAGCACTCCATAGTAACAAAACATCGAGCATTCGGCGTTTTTAATTTTGTCGATCTGAACAACGAACAGAGCCTCAAAAACGTCGTAATAAGAAAGAAAGAAAAGAGATTAATTGGCACATTGGTAATAAACATTTTCACGATCTTTCTAGCAAACGCACTAGAGCGTTCGCTAGAAAGTCGTCAAGATATTTTTCTTCATGAAATAGCTCGCCAGAACGCTCGTTAGAATGCTCGCTAAAACACTCTCATTTGTTTTTCTGTAACGTAACATTCTTAAGTTTACTAGCACCTGAGAACATACGTGTGTGTTTATTTTGAGGCTGGTAACATTTATTTATTGACCGTCTTATAAGTCTTGTGTTACTGAGAATTAGAGAGATAGAAAATCTTTCATAATATCTTTTAAATTAAGTTTCTTCACATAGAACCCCCTTTTCACGTTCAAATTAACATACCTAACTGATTGAACTACAGAACCCCTATCTTCCTTCATGATGACCCGTATCATAACACCCTCAAATCTAAGGGTCTGTCCTTCAAACTATCCCAGTAGCGGAGTCAGCACATAATAGCGATTCAGGTATGCAAATTGTTCATCAGCTATTCAGTGTTTGGGCATTCGTTATGCGCGTCCCACGTCCAGCCTGTGTTACGCGCTCACTGCGTGGCGTTTTGGTACGAGGGATAAGCGGTAGCGATTGGTGGCAATGCAGGAATTGATGTGGAAGTTGGTTATGTTTCTGTGTGCTGTCGTTGCCACGGTTTGTCATTGCTATAAACTGCTACGCTGCGTGAAGCGGGTTCAAATTCTGCACATAAATAATAATTGTATAGTGTTTACAAGTGGTTGTTCAGGCTCGGACTGTCTGTGTATGTCAGTTTAACTGTTTGTAAACGCACCCACGACACGGGAGTGGTTCCAAATGTTGGGGTAAGGTTTTTTAAATGCACTTAAGGTCGTAATTTTATTAGCAGCAGCTAAAGTATTATGCATTTTTTCTAAGTTTGAGTTCATTAAGCAAAATGCAGGTGTTTTTAACAGAGTATTTAAATGCAGGTGTTTTTAACAAATATTATTTATCATTACATGTCATTTAATTTCGAAAGAATTACATTTTGTGTAGCATAATTCAATGGTATTTCTTGTCGAGATGTCTTTAATAATACCTGTTTGTGCAAGAAAGCTAAACTAACACCTAAAAAGTTAATTTATCGCTATCCTCCTCTACTTACACCACACTCCCTGGAAGCACTCAAAACAGAATGTTTTATGTCGTATGCGTCCAAATCGCCTACGGAACCATTTGATTGACAGATTTTATTTAGGTTGCAGCGCGGATGTCAAGTTGCATTCACTTTTTGATAAAATAGCACGGTACAAAAAACTGGTGCTATTTTAATGGTACCTACTGTGTAGTTTGTTTGGTTTGGAATGAAAAAAATATTTGGACAGTATGCACGATAAGACAGTATTTTTTTTCTGTCATAGAAAAAACAATTTTTGAAGTACAAAGTTTTATGTTTTCGTCCAGGTTGCCTCGCCAAACGTTTCTCGAAGGCTGGTTTTAGGAGTCACAGGATATGAGCTCCTGGAGAATAGAATAAAGAAACATAAATTGCTTGAGAAGGTTTTCAATTGCAGCTAAGTATGGGCCACCACCAAGGGTGACGGGTTCGGGCACGCCGCAATCGCGGCACGATCTCCGGCCACCGTAGTCGCGGGCATGCGGAAAGCGAGTAATGGGCGACTCGCTGTCCGACCATGGACCATGCCCAGGTCGACGGCGCGTTGTGTTCCATGCGCGCCTCAAGGAGTGTCAGCATAGTGACGGGGCCTGTAGAGGGCCAAAGCCTGCTGGGGTCGCGGAACTAATGAATTACCGTGACCCCGGTACGTATAGGAAGGACACCGTGGATTTTAGTCAGTACAAGTCAGTACAAGTCTGGGTGGAGGACTCATTTGATGATTTTACCACGCTAAAAAAAAGGTGACGGTTTTTCTCGTTTCTTTTGACACGCGTTTATTTTCTCTTTGTGGAGGCGACATTTTTATTGTAAATCCTCAGGGCTCTAAGGTTGGGAAAGGGATCAGCAGAAGATGTTCCCAAAATGTCTATCACCAATGTTGTAACAAATCTAGCCAATCATAAATACGTATCGACCTGAAATACATAGGTACCGAATTGTTATCTCAAAACAACTTTATTGGGAACCTGAACAGGTTTCAGGTCATCTAATACAATTAGGACGGGTATCGTTTGTCCAATTAAGTGAAAACGATGCCGCGGGTTGTTAGAACTATACCAGATTGCTAAGGTTCAAGGTACACTTGTCTAACTTGGCTAGTTTTGACGAGGTATGGAGATTGCTGATGTTACAAAGGAGGAATTTGGGTCTGGAGTTGTGATATCTATTGTAGGGATATATTTGAGAAAATGTTAGCAAGATTTACTGCTGTTGAACGAATAAAGTTCTGCAGTCAATTTTACGTCTAAAATCGATTAAAATAATGTTGTCTTTGTAATAATTTAAAATCTGTTTATGTGTAGAGGAGATACCTTTTTTAGAGCTACACTGGGTGGAGTGGAATGACTGTCAGACTCTGAGTAACTAAAAATCGTGTGTACTCGTAGCAGGTATTTAATTTTCCCTGGCGTATTCCATGGCGTGAGGTGTCGTTGGATAGGTTACTAAGAATATTGCGAGATTATGGAAACAATTTTTCGATTAAGGACTCACGAATTACCGTGACCCCGGTACGTAAAAGGCTATTGAAGGACACTGTGGATTTTAGTCAGTACGAGTCTGACAGCCCCTACCGCTCTGCCTTGGGTGGGAGGACTCATGTGATGATTTTAACACGTAAAAAAAAGGGAATTTAGCGTTAAATTGCATCGTACAATCGACTTTGAATTATGACTCGCCACAAGCTTATTTTCTTATAGACATTCCAATACAATTAGGTCCACATTCGCGACTGAAATCCATGATACAGACCTCGATCTTTGTTATTTTGACGAATTCAAATAATTAATTGTCAAAATGGGTCATGATTCACTTATAAAATTACTCCGATAACGCATTTTCCTAAACAAAAAGTATGGGAGAACATGTCTTTCAAATTGTAATGCAAGTTTGTTTTTTAATATTTAATTTTTTATTAAATTAAAGAACCCTTATTTTGTGTGTGAGTACGAACTCTCTAAAACTCAGCTGGTTTTCACTATTGCAGTTGAGATACTACTAAAGCTACCACCCAAAATCCTAATCAAATCTTACACGGTAAAATCTAAACTTCATTTACAAACACGACGTACTAATTCTTGCATCCTTGCATAGCATACCATAGCAGTAACTACCAATTGTTAGCATGAACCACTCCCGTTTCATGTAACTATGAACATAGTCTCGGGAGGGTAGTTACGAGGTTTGAAGTTACGACTCTATCTTGTAGGGTAATGAAATAATTGTTGGATATTACTTGTAGTCTTAGATTATAGAATGTCCACATTCCTCACAGGCTACTGGGAAGGGGCATGCGGGCAGCGAGTAATGGGCGACTCGCTGTCCGATCATGGATCATGCCCGGATCGACGGCGCGTTGTGTTCCACACGCGCCTCAAAGAGTGTCAGCACAGTGACGGGGCCTGTAGAGGGCCAAAGCCTGCCGGGGTCGCGGGACTCACCGTGACCCCGGTATCTAAAGGGCTATTGAAGAACACCGTGGATTTTAGTCAGTACGAGTCTGACAGTCCCTCCCACTCTGTCCTGGGTGGGAGGACTCATGTGATGATATAATCACGTAAAAAAAAAGCTGCCTAGATCCCAGACCCTGAATCTCGATAAGCTCGATAGGGTGCAGTGTGGGCGTCCTCACCATGAGGTACCCCATTGTCTCACCTTTCAGTAAGAAGCATTATCACACACTATGGATAACTCTTGTATCCTGAGTGCGGTTAACATTTTCAACGGACATAAAACACAAACTCGGAACAATTTGATTTACTTATAGGTCATAAATCCGTCTATATTTTTATTTTAAACCAGTTTTTTTTTTAATGCTGACACTCCTTGAGGGAACACAACGCGCCGTCGACCCAGGCATGGTCCATGGTCGGACAGCGAGTCGCCCATTACTCGCCGCCCGCATGCACGGGATATAGGCAGCTAGTGAGAGAATAAACAACACACGGGAATCGAATTCGGCAATTCGGGACTTCATATTCAGTAGTAGCACCTGCGACCACTAAATCTTCACAGATCCTCATGGCACTGACTCCCAATCAAAGCCAAACTGACAATTGACTGCCACTGCCAATTTGAATCTTAAACTCGTGTGACCAGCATAATGTTCTACTCTCCCTACATATAAATACAAACCGTTATCCAAAATATAATATCTCACACCTCCCAAAGTTCCAGAGCAGCTAGTAAACAATATAATCTTTATCACCCACATTAGGCACAATGGCCGCGCAGTTCCAGGTGATCCTGGCCCTCCCAGCTGTTATAAAGGTACAATTTGCGCGGCTGTAAATACATCAGCTCAGAGTATTTATGAAGACGAGACATTAAACTTGCCCTGCGACTAATGTTGCTTCTAAAATTGTGGAGACTACTATGGGAACTCGATTATTATAAGATTTTCAACGTAGCTCGTGGCTAATTGTTGGTTTATCATAATCAAGTTGCCTCCGTGCCTCGGAAAGCAAGTAAAGCTGTTGGTCCGTCTGTCATTTGGAGGTCTTTGACAGTGATTAAGTGTTAGTCAGAAACTCGAAAGTCTAACAACCAGTCTTACCAAGGAGTATCGTATTATCCAGTTACGTGTTGTGGAGTCAGACAGGTGGGAAACCACAATGCAGACGATAAATAGATTATTCAATGAGATTTATTTTTTCTACGAATTTCGATCTAGAATTCAGATTGAATTAGGGTGGTAATTGTGTATCACACAAATTAAATCAATGCCTTTTTAAAGTTTTTTTTCATAACTGAATGACTTTTAACTCTTGGAGCTGGCATAAGGTAGTATTAGGTGTATAGTTACTTGAAGTTGTTTTTTTTTTATTCGAATTGCATCTCTCAGGTCAATCTAGAGGAAATTGTGAGCATTTTTTCTTGAAATTCAGGTACCAATTTATCGTATTCAAAACTCCCGGAAAGATAGTTGAGCAGTTTCAAGCGCCCTCAAAAGTCACTCGAAACTCGTTTAAGAAATTCTAAAACGCGTGATAAATATGACCAACAGTACCGCATCCCTGGTGGTCAAATGCACAGGCAGCGCAACTATTTGGGCGAAGAGTTGGCTGTTTCGCTTAAATGCTTTCACGTATTGTTGGAGTCAAGCGATGCAGCGCTGGATTGTGTACAAATGGGTGATTACTTGCGATTGTGAGTGCTAAGCTGTATTTGTTGAAAAGGGGTTAAAATGTCGACTTTATAACCTTCTTTTAAAGTTTTAGGAGATTGGTTGTTTAGTTAAAAGGTGCCAGTTTTCCAGCTATTGGCCCAAAACATACATTTTTTGTGGTGGTAATATAATCAAAAATCTACCCTGTTTTTTTGTTTTTTTTTTTACGTCGTAATATCGAATTATGAGTCCTCCCACCCAGGGCAGAACGGGAGGTACTATCAGACTCGTACTGACTAAAATCCACGGTGTCCTACAATAGACCAGATCAAAATTGAACCTGCTGATGTTCAGTCAATCTTCTACGTCAATCCCGTTGAAAGCCTTAGTAAGAAAACTATATTAGAAATATTTTTAATTTTCTATAAAATGGCTCTTTTCTAAAAAATACAAACTCTTTACTTTTGAATTTTAAAGTTAAAACATTGTCTTAAATCCGTCGCATCCTTGTCGTCACATGTACGTCTCGCTCGACTGACTTCGGAACACTTCGGCAGGTGCTCGGGAAATGCAACAGTTTTAATGTCATGAAGACATTTTCTATTTTACACCTTGAAGAAGGAAAGGTACAGTCTAATTTACATATATTTAGAGTTTAGCGAAGTGTATACAGTAATAAGTAATAATAAGTTGACTACCTCGTTTGTGTAGTGATAGCAAGCGCGACTGCTGTCCATGAGGACCTGAATTCGATTCCTAGGCCGGGCAAGTGTTATTGGGTTTTTCTATCGGAGTCTGAATTCCCGCCCAGTTTTGGGCAAGTAGCTCGCTTTTTATTACATCTAACATAAACATGACTTCCGACATTAGATAGAAAAACTACACGTCGGCGGTCTATAGGAGTTTTCAGTGTAAGGCAAATATTTCGGGAATTTATTAAACTTGTTTTTTTTTTAAACATTGCCCCACACTGGGAACTTCTCCTGTGTCGTGGGTGCGTTTACAAACATATAAACTCACATACACAAACGCCCAGACCCGGAACAACTACTTGTAGATCATACAAATATTTGCTCCGTGCGGGAATCGAACCCGCGACACGCAGCGCAGCAGTGTAATCGCTCAGCCACTGCACTAACCCTGCCGTTGATTGAGATGTTCTTGCCTCTGTTTATTTAATAACCTATCCAGTCTTAGAAAACTAGGAGAAGGCAGATAGTGGTCGACCCTTTACTCAAAATTAACTTACCCTTTTAAAAACATCCAAAACTACGACCTCAAGAAAAGAACATGTTGGGCTATAAAACCATTGTTTTATACTCATCCACGTACCGACACATTCATTCTCCCGACAGTTCTACAGTTCCTTCGTAAAAGCGAATTTTCCGTAACATTAAGCTGACCCCACGCTTGTTTTATGGCCCACAACAAATGTATTGCAATACACAAAAATAAAGAACTCCAATTGTTTATTTATATAGAAAATGGAATTTAGTTTTCCGCTGTGGAGTTGGAGAAATATGGAATGTAGTTATTAGATTATTTTATTGGGTTGTTGCTAAGCATAAAATGAGGTCTTTCAGTGCATCTAGAAAATCTCTATTATATACGAGGATGTATAGAAATACAGTACACATACAATACACATACATACAATACAGTACAGTCATTTTTTTTAAAGTGAAAACTTCTTTAGCGGCGTTCTGCACTTTTTTGGAATGGGTAAAAAATGTTAAACTCGCGTCAGGACACGTGACCTGATCGAAAATTCGTAAGACGGCGCAGGGCGCTTGCGCGAATGTTCGTGTGTGTTTATTACCATTCAAGTTTTCACTTCTGCCGGCACTCCCAGAGTGCAACCCGTTTTTTTAATACTCTTATTCCTTGCCAAGAAAACCAACCGCAACTTGACAATTGTATTATAAAGCCGTTTTTTATGTGACTATGTTGTTTGGGACAATAAACCGCATCAAAATCGGTTTAGCCAAACGCGAGATAATCACGGACAAACATACATACAGGTCGAACAGAGAAGCTTCTTCAGTTTTTTTAAAGGTGGTTAAAAATACTTTGTACTCGCGATTTCACCCGATATATTTGTGGCATCTACGGGTCGTGGGACTTGTTCAATTCTATTATTAAAAACTGGATAGTGTGAACAAGACAAAATATGTCGAAATAAGGTAGTTTATTGCATAAATAAATTGAAAATCTGTTTAATCCGTAGTTAGAGTGTTAAAAATTATGAACACGTATTTTTTGTTTTTTTAAATCTTACTGCATAAATAATAATCTGTTTAATCCGTAGTCAGAGTATAAAAAAATATGAGCACGTATTTTTTTTAAATCAATGAATATTGAAAAAGACAAAATGTTTCGAAATTAGGGAGAGGGGGCTTCCGACGTCATAACGCCTGTAAAATTATACCGACCGAGTTACGTTTTGTGATTTTTAGAAGGTCTGTATCTTGGTCAATTTTGATTTTGCGTAACAAAAGAAAAAAACGTGTTAAAATTTTTTGTTAATCCATCTTTCGGATTGTTAAAAATATTTTTTTTTATCGTGGTAATATCATCAAATGAGTCCTCCCACCCATACTGTCAGACTTGACTGACTAAAATCCACGGTGTCCTTCAATAGCCCTTTATGTACCGGGGTCACGGTAATTTGTAAGTCCCGCAATAAATAAAATTTACCGCGGCAGTCCCCGAGTGCTGCACGTATTTTTTTTTATACTACACACCTCTAAACGATTTTATCTAACAAAAACTCTACAACACTCAAACGTTCGTAGTAATAAAATTTTCTTTAATATTCCTAAACGTTCTCGTCTAGACGTTGGAAAGTAAAATTATAAATAATATGAAAATGTTATTCGTATGCAAATTTGTTTCATCACATCTCGAGTTTAACTTTACACAAGAGGAATAGAATGTTCTCAATTAGTATGAGGAATAATGCTAGTTGCATAGAAGGACACTTTTTGTTTTAAAAAGTATCTCTCAGTTTTACAGTTTGGCTGGAAGAGATCTCTTTATAAGCTCAACTTTTTTAACGTAATTTTAAGTTTGGTTTTATTGAAAATATTGTGCACAATAAAGAATTACTGTAATTAGCTTTGTAGGATTCCGTAATTTAAGGGTAAATAAACGGGACTCTATAAATATGCTTCCGTTGTCCGACTGTCTGTAGGTGGTATTTTGTTAGATATTATGTATCACATATATATTTATAATCTTTTTTTTTTTGGAAATCTAACATCTCGGAAGAAAGTTTCTCTTAATAAAGTTTATCTTGATATTTAAAATAATAAAGTGCTTTTTAATCAAAATCAATTATAGATATTTTTATACTAAAGTTACTAAACTCGTGTGAATTGCTACTCTTTAAAACACTGCATCCACAAACTTCCACAAAATTTACAAGACACTACAAAACAGCTCACGTATCCCACATAACGTTCACTCTCACGGTAGCTCGAAGTTGCGCCGTGTGCAGCCAGCTTAATACCGTGATGTACAAAATATGGCCGCACACCGCACAAGTTCGCTACTCAAGCGAACAACCTGGTTATTTGCAGTTTTGCTACTAGAAAAGGTGTTGGATAGTTTTAGAGTTAGGACTGAGAATGGTGTGAAGGTCGATTGAAAAGTGAGTGTTTTTTTTTTTATCGTAGTTAAATCATCAAATGAATCCTCCCACCCAGGGCAGGGCGGGAGGGACTGTCAGACTTGTACTGACTAAAATCCACGGTGTCCTTCAATAGCCCTTTACGTACCGGGGTCGCAGTAATTTGTTAGTCCCGCAACCCTGGCGGAGTGAGTCTGGATACTACATAGTTCTTAGTTTCATTTAGGATAGCAATTTTGATGTATTAAGCATTTTGCTTACGAGTGTTTACACAGAGCGAGTTGCTGTCTAGACATTAGACAGCAGTTTGAATCTGCCGGGGTCGCGCGACTGTCCTATCAGGTAACCGTGACCCTAGAACGTAAAGGGCTATTGCAGGATCATCTATACATATAATATATCTGTAGAAGGGTCAATTCTGTACATTGAAAATATTGAAAAAATAAATAGCGGGGGGTGTTGCTGGATCGATACCAAACCATATGATTCAAAAAATTTTTGTCTGTCTGTCTGTCTGTTTGTGCAGGCATCACGTGAAAACTAACGGTTCGATTTCGATGAAACTTGGTATAATTATTCCTTATTATCCTGGGCATAACATAGGATACTTTTTATCCTGGAAAAATACGTAGAAAAAAAAATCTTATTTTTCAGTTTTATTCATAGACGTTGTTCTTTAGAACCGCGAACACATGTTGCATTACCCGCAGTGGATTCAGCGCCGTAATATTTATAAGATGATTGTCATTGTCAGAGTTACTCAAAATCGGGAAATAAACCATCCACGCGAAGACCGACATCCGCGCGGACGGAGTCGCGGGCGGAAGCTAGTCGTAAATATTAGTCAGTACAAGTCTGACAGTAAGGGTAGGTAGGCAAAAAAAAGATGTTTGTATTGTGTATTCGTATGTTAACAGTTAGGGTTGCTTTAACTTTTTTCTGGAAATAATTGCTCAAAGGGGAATACCTCACTTTGCCTCGTCTAAAGTATGAAATTATAGTTTATTTGCAAGCATATTGTTATTATATTTATTACACGTATCTTTTAAAGAACTAAGTTGAGGTCAGTGCTCGTACCTGACTACTCTGCGAAGAAACTCAGACTTTATTGTCTCTTTTAACTGTCTCTTCAGAACTTCAATTAAGATTTAAAAGTTAAAATCTTCGACTTACGATAAAACCTTCGTAGGAAAAATAATCGGCTTCCTACCTGCATCTTACCTGGCGTATTTTATACATCAGGTACTAGAATCCGGTATTACCTGGCAAGATGGAGCGATATCCAGCTTGGACACGTTTGCACTGGAGTTTTAGACTTTTACAAGACCGAGAAGAGGGCCGTGTGTTAGCTCATTTATAGAGGAACATCGTCTTGGGTAAACAAGTTTTAGAAGCATGTTCTTGTTTAGTTTTAAGGCTTTATAGATGACATTGTTTGCTTTTATATTCTTTTGAGTTTTTTCTTTTAGAACGTTGCCCTGCTCTAGGAATTTTCGAGTGCGTTTACAAACGTTAAAAAGTCACAAACATGAGTTAGAACCTGAAGTGTTGTTCATAAACCTTTGAGTTAGATATAGATGTATTATAGATATTTTAGTTGAGAGAGGCCTGTTGGTCTAGTGGTTAGTGACCCTGACTGCTAAGCCGGAGGTCGTGGGTTCGATTCCCACCCAGGACAAATGTTTGTGTGATGAGCACGATCATTTGTTCTGTGTCTGGGTGTTATTTTATTTTTAATATGTATGTATTTAGAAATATATAAGTATGTTTATCAGTTGTCTAGTACCCATAACACAAGCTCTGCTTAGCTTGGGACTAGATGACTTTGTGTGATAGTTGTGGAATATTTATTTATTTATTTATTATTTAGTTAATCTTCTTTTGCATCTCCTTATCTTCTTAATGAGTTAAAATATTTGTAAACGCATACTCGAGACAGGAAAATTTGCTAGAGAGGATAAACAAAATCATACTAATTGCATGCGAAGCGGGGCGACTCACTAAAACGTATTCAAAACTTAGACGTCCTTCCTCAAAATGCTGAATTCTCCAAGTTTAAGTTTACTTCAGGACTTCTTTGAGGATCGCAAGTATTCTCAGTAGGAGAACCTTTTAAATATAACTTTCTCAGAGTCTGGAGAGAGGCGGTAACTCGGAGATTCCTAGACATTTCGTCTAGCCCACGCCTACGGCTAGATTCCTAAAGTATAAATGGCTCTATGAAGTTTCTACACTTTGCGGTACGAACTATTAGCAGTAAAATACAACAGCTTTATTAATAAACAAAACGTTATAAAGGAAGCTTATCCTAGTGAATATTATAGAATGTATGTGTCTTTGTTTGTTACGCTGTCACGTCTGAACTACAGAACCGATTTTGTTGAATTTTTGTTCAGTGCCCGAACAAATGGTTTTGTTGATGTAATATTATTAAAAGAGATTCATTAATTACCAAATAAGAAGTTTTTTATATAAGGAAGATGTTATCTTACTTATTTTTTACAAAAAATAAAAGTAGGTACACGAAACAGCTAAAAATCTGAATAGATTGATGCTCATAATATTTCTACCGAAAAAAAAAGAATCCCTTTAACAAAAATATACCACTCTGTATAACAAAGTTGAGTATCGGGCATTTTTTTCTAAAACAACTCCCTGTAGGAGCTTCATTAGCTATTAATTAAGGGTAGCCGCGCGAGCGATCTGTTCATTAATTCAGAGCATCGTCTGCGGCCAGTCTTAACAATGATTTTGGGAAACACTTTCATTGGACAAGGATGAAAATATTTTTGAGAGAAAATTAATGTATTTATACTAAAAAAACAAGAATTATATAGAAGAGATAAATCGTTCACTGGGACACAAAAAAGTGAGGTGTAAAATAACATCAGAAATATAAAAAAAATGCAAAAGGTTATTGTCTTAATAGTCTTACATTTCCTGAAATTAACATCTTGTTGGACGCGGGACTTACGAATTACTGTGACCCCGGTACGTAAAGGGCTATTGAAGGACACCGTGGATTTTAGTCAGTCAAGTCTGACAGTCTCTCCCGCCCTGCCCTGGGTGGGACTCATTTGATGACTTTACCACGATAAAAAAAAATTACGTCTTGTTATTAAAATTCATTTCTTTAAATGCATTGTATTTTTAACCGTAGTTAACGCTATACCTATTTGAAAAAAACGTAACCTCATGTGTTTCTAAAAATGATTTTCAACTGTACTCCCTAGTCGTTAATCGAGTGAACGCTATGTGAGTTTTAAATTAAATGAAAAATGACACACAGAAAGTGGATACAACACAGATAAATTAAAAGATAAAAACCGGCCAAGAGCGTGTCAGGCCACGCTCAGTGTAGGGTTCCGTAGTTTCCCGTCCGTTACAATAAGTGTTAACAAATAGCCTTTTTTTAAACTTGTGTGTTAAAAAAAGGTTATTTGTTACGTTGAAGTTAAAAAAAATGCTTGTATATATGATTAAATAATTAATTATACTACAAACTTAGTCCAGGAATTTTGTACCACCTTCTTGTTTTTTTTGCACAAAAACTGTTCTTTCCATCAAGTTCAAAATAATTTTCCTAGAAAGTCCTTATAAAGTTCTACTTTCCAGATTTTTTTCATATTTTCTAAACTTATGGTTCAAAAGTTAGAGGGGGGGGGACACATTGTTTTTGACTTTAGGAGCGATTATTTCCGAAACTATTGACATCATCAAAAAATGATCGTAGTAAACCCCTATTCATTTTTAAATACCTATCCAACGATATATCACACGTCAGGGTTGAAATTAAAAAAAAATCACTTTCTATTTTACATATAGGGGGGCTACCCTAAAAAAACATTTTTTTCCAATTTTTATTTTTGCACTTTGTCGGCGTGATTGATATACATATTGGTACCAAATTTCAGCTTTCTAGTGCTAACGGTCACAGAGATTAAGCGAGGACGGACAGACAGACAGACATGGCGAAACTATAAGGGTTCCTAGTTAACTACGGAACCCTAAAAATGACTAGATCCTTACAAAGAACCTAAAATTGGTTGATAAAGGAAGAAGAAGCAATTCAACCCTTTAAGATCACATCCAAAAACAAGATACTTTAAATTGTTTATTCGGTAACCGTACTAAAACAGTGTGTTTAGGACACAATCTTGGCAAACCTTTATAAACAGATAGATTTTACAGTAACAATTCCTTGATAAACACATATTTAACTCAAGTAAGCTGATAAAAGTAAAGTCCAAAAGACTTTTATAGGTCGTACTGACACCAACTTCCCACAATTCCTAAACTTAAGCTTCCAACAAACTGGTGTAAACTGGTGGAATCCGGTAAAAACCGGTTAAATCCGGTGTCCGCTGCCCCTATAAGATAAGACGGAGCTCTCACTTAATCTTAAGATTTCACGACTTGTTCCTTCTAGGTTCTTCCAAGACTTGTACAAAGGCAGGCATTAAAACGGAGTTAAATGCAAGGATTACGTAAATACCTCAGGATTTTGATCTTTGAAACAACGGAGATGTGATGTTTTTGTAAATTGAGATAGGTTAATAATTCCGGCAGATCTTAGTTTACAGCTATCAGTATTAATACTGCATACTTACGTAAAGGTGAAACTCGGTTTAGTAATAACAGCCTCATTAGTCGATTTTCATGGCTAAGCCGTGCTTGTTAAGGTTGGGTGATGGATGGGTTTATTAAACACCGAGTTTCCTCAATTCTTCGGATACTATGCTGGTTCCAGCCGTCATAGATCATTAACACAAGGTACAGGCACTCCACTTACTAGTTGTTCTTTAGTTGTTCTTCCGGGCCATAATTGGTCAAGGGGTATCTTATAACCCGATGTCAATTGAGTTATGGTGGTCAGATAATAATAATAATAAATATTCCACAACTATCACACAACGCCATGTAGTCCCAAGTTAAGCAGAGGTTGTGTTATGGGTACTAGACAACCGATAAACATACTTATATATTTCTAAATACATACATATTACTACATACATTATACTGTGTAGGAACTCATGATTAAAATTTGCATGCCCACATGGCAAAATATGGCTGAACCATTAAAATGTATCCACATCACCTGTATTGTACCTATGTTTGCGAATAAATTTATCTTTATCTTTATTATAGATAAATTACACCCAGACACAGAACAAATGATCGTGCTCACCACACAAACATTTGTCCTGGGTGGGAATCGAACCCACGACCTCCGGTATACTCGTAGCAGTCAGGGTCACTAACCACTAGACTAACAGGCTTGTCTGATAAGCAGTTGCTTCATGTAAACTACTGGTACTTAGCTGCATTATGCTAGTCTGTAATTTTGAATTTGTATTAATCACAGAGAATTAGTATTGTGGGATATTTTTAACTGATCTTTTCACAGATACAGTTTTTATTTTTCTTATTAGTTATTGAAGGTATAGTAACTTCCAGGTAATTTAATTCTTACATAAACAATTCATAACATAACACAAAAATAAAATAAAAAATGTTTTTAAACAAACTGGGAGTCATACTTCTTTTTTATAGTGGTGAAAAAAATAAATAAATTAATAAAACATAGTACGTATAGGAGGTGGTCGCGGGACTGAACGAATTACCGTGGCCCCGGAACGTAAAGGGCTATTGAAGGACACCGTAGATTTTAGTCAGTACGAGTCTGACAGTCCCTCCCGCTCTGCCCTGAGTGGGAGGACTCATAAGATGATTTTACCACGTCAAAAAAATCGTGGTGAAATCATCAAATGAGTCCTCCCACCCCCATACTGTTAGAATCGTACTGATAAAAATCCGTGGTGTCCTTCAATAGCCTTTTACGTTCCGGGATCACGGTGATTCATGAGCCACGCGACCTGGGAGTCATACTTAGAGTCTTTTAACTTTTATTATGATATCGTTGTCACCTCCAGATACTTATCTTAATAGCATATCTGATTTATTTCCACCATCTAAGGTATTTATTAAATTGTCAAAGGAAAGCCGCTTTCAAGGGAGTGCGAATAATCCCTATTAGAAATGGCTAAGGTGCTGCTTTTATGGGTAATTGACGCCTTTTATTGCAGATTATGGGATATTTTCTATGGTTATGATATGGGGAGTGTATATTGGAGTACGTAAATACGTTGAATTTACAAGTTTTGGAAATCATTTTCTGTTTATGGGATGCTAATTTAACTGTGCGTTTTATTTTTACACGCTTTTGGTTTCAAAAAAAAGGCAAATAACACTATCACATTGATCAAATCAGGAAGTTTTCTTTTTTATGCGAAACTGTCAGTTACTACCCTACTTATTAACATAACGTGATATTAGTATCCAGGCAAGGCTTAAGAAAATGCTGCTCACTCAGAACAGGCCTTGGCAATCTCAAGTCCTTGTAGCTCAGAACGTGCGAAGATATCTTAAAAAAGTTATCTCCAAGGTTCGAACTATTAATATCAGTCTTTTCCTATTCCACAGAGGGAGCGGTGACCGTTCCTCTCAAAGAATAATTCGCAGAAAATCTGTCCGAAAAGAGAATACCTCACGACTGGCCTTTCGTGAATTTTAGTTGGACTAAATAAGAGGTCCGTTTCGTTATACCGACGGACACAGATTCTATGCACATTTTTTTTTCCAAGGAGGTTTTTTATTTGCATCTGATTTCAAAGGCAAAAGCTAGTTAATAATATAGGTGAATTGTTATAAGCTATGCTTAATTTTAGTGCGACTTTGTTTCTTTCATGAGTTCCTATTAGGTGTCAATTTTTGACATGGTGTGTGAATCAAACCAGCTCAGTTATGTATGCTCTAGATTCTACATGTTCGTTAGGTTTTATACAGAATTTGAAATGTTTTTACTATGCTCAATATTTTTGTCAACAAGTTGTAGCAGGTCTCAAGGTACTCTGAAAAACTAAAAGAAAATTGATTGTCTTTTAGTCAGTAACAGTCGCTTCTGCGCCTCTAAGGGCAGGAAGACTCATTTGATGATATTAAAGAAACAAGGTCCATCGAATTTATTTTATACTAGCTTCCGCCCGCGACTCCGTCCGCGCGGATGTCGGTCTTCGCGTGGATGGTAGTTTTTTTTTTTTTTTCGTATTTTTCCAGAATAAAAAGTATCCAATTTTATGCCCAGGATAATAAGGTATAATTATACCAAGTTTCATCGAAATCGAACGTGATGCCTGCATATACAGACAGACAGACAGACAGACAAAAATTTTTAATCACATGTTTGGGTTTGGTATCGATCCAGCAACACCTCCCGCTATTTATTTTTTCAATATTTTCAGTGTACAAAATTGACACTTCTACAGATTTATTATATGTATAGATTTAGTCGTAGTATCGCAACAGAGAAACGCTCCCTAAAATAAGGCTACTTTTGTATTCCCGCCCCGTTTTCAGCCACAGTGGCTAATGGCAGTGGTCGTCATAAGTATGTGGCCTTATCTTCACGCTTGTCCCAAGAGGGGTGATCTAGTGCGAAACATTCCGACTAGTTCTTACTTTTGGAGAAAAGAGAGATAAAATGTTGCAGAAGAATTTGAATGTGGAGATGAATTGGTTTGTTTTGGTAAGAAATATTCCTCTTTTATAAAAAAAAAGTGGTCAATAAATGTACAGTGAGTTATAGCAATGACCTTTCTTTGCAGTTTTATAATTCCTAATTGTAGAGCAGTTAAAAAAAAATACTATCTTGTGTTTTTGGTACTACCTGCATAAAACTCCACAATCCAGTTAGTCTGGGCTAACCCAGACTAACTGGACTCTAAAGTGTTGCCAGCCTTTCAAACCATTGAATCAATCTATTATCTCTGTAACGACTGTCAAAGATCTCGTAGGAAACTCTCTATGGGATAACTCTCAGCTCACCCAAACACAGCCAGACCTAGACGAGTATTACGATTATGAAAGTTATTTTTAATCCATACTAAAATCATAAAGGAGTGAAGTTTATAAGTTTGTTTGTAGGAATTAATCGCTGGTATTGCTGAACCAATTTTGAAAAAAATTCACCATTATTCTTGAATGACCAAAGCTATACTATCAACTAATAATTTCATAATATAATAATTCTACTATAAATCTTTTTAAATCTCTTTTCTTGATACCGTTATATACAGTACAAAAATCACAGAATAAGTAAATAGAAATACCCAAAAACAAACGGATCCCTAGGGTAGAAAATGATTTAACACTAAATACAGGCCGCTAGAAAATGATTTTTGCTAAAAGCCGCCTGCTAAAAGCTAGCTCACTATATTAGGTTGCGGTCACGAGTCGCCGTGGTACTAGGGAGACAGGAAACAGAAGTTCCGAACCCCGTAGACACTTGTATGTTCACCTTGATACTGTGAAAATGCATATCATAATTAAGTTTGCTGGAAACTATGTGCATTTTTGCGAAAGTGCTTGAGACTCGCTGAAAACTTGTCCAACAATTCTTCAATTATCCCTAAATACAGAAATGTAGACCTGGCTGAATCGGGATTGAACTAAGCCAGACGGATTTAAAGATGCGATTGTTTTGGTCCCAAAAAACGTCATTAAGGCATTTTGAAACCATACCTTTAAAATTTAATATTTAAAGAGTGGAAAAATGAATAAGCCAGATAATTTAGAGTCATCAATCTCAGAAATTCAAATGGGAACATTATCAAATAAATGACGGCACAGTTGGCGCAGTAAATAGACTGCTGCACTTCATGTCGCGGGAACAAACATTTGTGTTTTCTGCAAGTAGTTATTCCGGGTCTGGGTGTTTGTTTATGTGAGTTTCTATGTTTGTAAACGCACCAACGATACAGGAGAAATTCCTAGTGTAGGGCAAAGTTTATCTTTTCTTAAAAATAATTATTTTGTATACGCTGATGAATCATCATCATCAATATTTAAGTGGAGTTGTCAAATCCTTAGTTTTTAAATGTAGACCTTCTGTCTTTTCTTCATTTGTGTTGTTAGTGCACTTAAGTTTAGCTTAAAATGAGCCATCATTTTTTAATTTGGGATTCCTCTTACATTTTTTGTTGGTCCGCGAAATAGAAGTTTATTAAGTGTGTGCAAAGCAATATCGTTATTAAATTGGAAACATAATTAAGTATTTTCCATTTTGTTTATTCTGTTAGAGTCTAAAAAGACAGTATCGGCAAAATTTTGAATTCTTAAGTATTTATGAAAGTGGTACTAGGTGATTGTTTTACGTCTTTTCCTGAATGTTTCTTAATGCAAAGAGATGAAAAGTACTGGCTCATAAAGCTTCTCCAAATATCATGCCCAAAACAACCGGTGAAGTTGGGCTAGTAAAAATACCGTGGGTCGACGGCGCGTTGTGTTCCACGCACGCCCCAAGAAATGACAGCATAGTGACGGGGCCCCCTGTAGAGGGCCAAAGCCTGCTGGGGTTGCGGGACTCACGAATTACCGTGACCCCGGTACGTAAAGGGCTATTGAAGGACACCGTGGATTTTAGTCAGTCAAGTCTGATAGTCCCTCCCGCCCTGCCCTGGGTGGGAGGACTCATTTGATGATTTTACCAGCGATACGAAGAAGAAGAAGACAGTACTTACGATGAGGTACACTGTTCCTGTTGCTAGTTGCTATAAACTTTTACCTATAGATTTCAAAGTCTCCTCCAATCTTGGTAGTTCCCATTTGTTTTATGGAACATGACGTAATAGAAAATATTGTCCCTATTTGTACTATAGAACTAAATAATAGCTTTTGCTCCTATTTTTATTTGAACTAAATTGGGAATCGCTTTTCCCAAATTCTTCCATGAGGAGATATAAAAGACGTGAATGACATTAATCACTGACATAAATACCAGGTACAGTTTACTATCAAAAAATTGAAACTAATTGCTACATAATATTTTAAGTTTGAAAAATAAAAGCAAAACAGCAGTTTAACAATACGTGTGTCTGTAACTACAAACTAAAACCAATTCTTCTTACCGTTAATATATATATATATATATATAACCGTCATGTTCTATAGAACAAATGGGACCTACCGTCCAATCTCATTGAAAAACTACAAAAATCCATCATCAAACCGTATCCAGGTACACCGCATGCCCTAGAAAGGAATGGAAACTTTACAAAAAAGCGCTTGTGTCGCTTTCAAAGCGTAATGCAATGTGCATAATTGTAGTATTGTGGCGACACACGTCCGTTGTCACCGTAACCCATTTGCACCGTTTCATAAATCATATTGCGACACTACGGTGGCTGTGGACTCCGGAATATATGGGGATTGATTTCTTTTTCTGATTAAACTAGGCACGCCTTTTGTGTGTTTAAATTATCTTATGAATCCAGCCTGAGGAATCGTCCGATATATTGACCAATATACCGAGTATTGATCGCAGGTTCAAATCTCGCTCTCAATATTTTTGAAGTGAAAACTTCTTTAGCGGCGTTGTGTACTTTTTTTGGAATGGGTAAAAAATGTTAAACTCGCGTCAGGACATGTGACCTGATCGAAAATTCGTAAGACGGCGCAGGGCGCTTGCGCGAATGTTCGTGTGTGTTTGTTACTATTGAAGTTTTCACTTCTGCCGGCACTCCCAGAGTGCAACCCGTCGTTTTTTTTCTTTCCACGAAAAAGTCTATAATTCGTGATGCAGGCGTTAATTAAATGTGTATAGCAAACGTATTTAAAATTAAGTATAGTCTGTGCGCAAATACAAGTTACAGCCAATTAGCAACAAACACTAATATTGAGCTTGTTCCTAGCTATGTAATAAAGTTACTACATAGCCGCCATTATTACAGACCACGACATCAAGTTTAAACTTTGTATTTTTTACGCTTCAAGTCTCAGACGCTTACAATAATAACGCATATAATTCCGCCATACGCAAGTAAAGATAAAACTTTCTTTATGTTCTTTCTCTATCTGTGCAAACATTTTACCAGCTTTTAATGAGAATTACACGTCACCATGCATTTTTATAACACACTTTCGATTGTTTTCTCGGAAATCTATTTTTTTTCGGGATGACTGTACTTTTCAATGTCTATGTCTGTTTCTACGCACCTGATAATGTGTTTATTTACAAAAAAAAAAAAAAAAAAAAAAAAAAAAAAAAAAAAAAAAAAAAAAAAAAAAAAAACAATTTGAAGTATTTTATTTATTCTCTTTAGTTTCTGAGAAGTCCAAACTCTTCGTGGCCGTCCCAACCGGCGACAGATTTTAAAATGGATGACAACCATCGTTTCGCTTTGTCCCCCAGTGAGTGACTATGCAATTTGGCGGCGCTCTTCTTCGCTGTCATTCATTTGCGAATGTTCTAACTTATGGGTCGGTGCATATGTAAGTGATAGCCGAGGTTTTTGGTAGGAAGGCAAGCTCTTTGATGAGTCAGGATGGTGATGTAACGTGTTTTGTAGAATTTATAAACATTCATCTGTACACCTGTCTCAGTTTTTGACACAATTCCCTAATTCCGATTAAGGTGACATTTTGCACGCATAATGTTGGTGCGAATCAGTCATACTAACGAAGGAGGAGATGAAGGAGGAGGAAAATAAGGAGAAGAATGAGGAGGAGAAGGTGAAGGAGAAGGAGAAGGAGAAGGAGACGGAGACGGAGACGGAGGAGGAGAAGGAGAAGGATAAGGAGAAGGAGAAGAAGAACGAGAAGGAGGAGGAGAACGAGAAGGAGAGGGATAAGGAGAAGGAAGCGGATATGGAGGAGAAGGAGAAGGAAAATTAAAAGGAGAAGGAGAAGGAGAAGAGAAGGAGAAGGAGAAGGAGAAGGAGAAGGAGAAGGAGAAGGAGAAGGAGAAGGAGAAGGAGAAGGAGAAGGAGAAGGAGAAGGAGAAGGAGAAGGAGAAGGAGAAGGAGAAGGAGAAGGAGAAGGAGAAGGAGAAGGAGAAGGAGAAGGAGAAGGAGAAGGAGAAGGAGAAGGAGAAGGAGAAGGAGAAGGAGAAGGAGAAGGAGAAGGAGAAGGAGAAGGAGAAGGAGAAGGAGAAGGAGAAGGAGAAGGAGAAGGAGAAGGAGAAGGAGAAGGAGAAGGAGAAGGAGAAGGAGAAGGAGAAGGAGAAGGAGAAGGAGAAGGAGAAGGAGAAGGAGAAGGAGAAGGAGAAGGAGAAGGAGAAGGAGAAGGAGAAGGAGAAGGAGAAGGAGAAGGAGAAGGAGAAGGAGAAGGAGAAGGAGAAGGAGAAGGAGAAGGAGAAGGAGAAGGAGAAGGAGAAGGAGAAGGAGAAGGAGAAGGAGAAGGAGAAGGAGAAGGAGAAGGAGAAGGAGAAGGCGATAAAAGACGCCGATAAAAAGTTGGACTACGCCGATATCGAGTTGGACGACGGCGATATCGAGTTGGACGACGGCGATATTGAGTTGGACGACGCCGATCTTGAGTTGGACGACGCCGTTATCGAGTTGGACGTCGGCGATATTGAGTTGGACGACGCCGATAATAAGTTGGACGACGCCGATCTTGAGTTGGACGACGCCTATATTGAGTTGGAGGACGCCGATAATAAGTTGGACGACGCCGATATCGAGTTGGACGACGCCCATTTTGAGTTGGATGACGCCTATATTGAGTTGTAGGACGCCGATAATAAGTTGGACGACGCCGATATCGAGTTGGACGACGCCGATATTGAGTTGGACGACGCCGATAACAAGTTGGACGACGCCGATAACAAGTTGGTTGACGCCGATAATGAGTTGGACGACGCCGATAATGAGTTGGACGACGCCGATCTTGAGTTGGACGACGCCTATATTGAGTTGGAGGACGCCGATAATAAGTTGGACGACGCCGATATCGAGTTGGACGACGCCGATATTGAGTTGGACGACGCCGATAATGAGTTGGACGACGCCGATAACGAGTTGGACGACGCCGATAATGAGTTGGACGACGCCGATAACGAGTTGGACGACGCCGATAATAAGTTGGACGACGCCGATAATGAGTTGGACGACGTCGATCTTGAGTTGGATGACGCCTATATTGAGTTGGAGGACGCCGATAACAATTGGACGACGCCGATAACAAGTTGGACGACGCCGATATCGAGTTGGACGACGCCGATATTGAGTTGGAAAAATCCGATATTGAGTTGGACGACGCCGATCTTGAGTTGGACGACGCCCATTTTGAGTTGGATGACGCCTATATTGAGTTGTAGGACGCCGATAGTAAGTTGGACGACGCCGATATCGAGTTGGACGACGCCGATATTGAGTTGGACGACGCCGATAACAAGTTGGACGACGCCGATAACAAGTTGGTTGACGCCGATAATGAGTTGGACGACGCCGATAATGAGTTGGACGACGCCGATCTTGAGTTGGACGACGCCTATATTGAGTTGGAGGACGCCGATAATAAGTTGGACGACGCCGATATCGAGTTGGACGACGCCGATATTGAGTTGGACGACGCCGATAATGAGTTGGACGACGCCGATAACGAGTTGGACGACGCCGATAATGAGTTGGACGACGCCGATAACGAGTTGGACGACGCCGATAATAAGTTGGACGACGCCGATAATGAGTTGGACGACGTCGATCTTGAGTTGGATGACGCCTATATTGAGTTGGAGGACGCCGATAACAATTGGACGACGCCGATAACAAGTTGGACGACGCCGATATCGAGTTGGACGACGCCGATATTGAGTTGGAAAAATCCGATATTGAGTTGGACGACGCCGATCTTGAGTTGGACGACGCCGATATCGAGTTGGACGACGCCGATATCGAGTTGGACGACGCCCATTTTAAGTTGGACGACGCCGATAACGAGTTGGACGACGCCGATATCGAGATGGACGACGCCTATACCAAGTTGTAGGACGCCGATAATAAGTTGGACGACGCCGATATCGAGTTGGACGACGCCGATATTGAGTTGGACGACGCCGATAACAAGTTGAACGACGCCGATAACAAGTTGGTTGACGCCGATAATGAGTTGGACGACGCCGATAATGAGTTGGACGACGCCGATCTTGAGTTGGACGACGCCTATATTGAGTTGGAGGACGCCGATAATAAGTTGGACGACGCCGATATCGAGTTGGACGACGCCGATATTGAGTTGGACGACGCCGATAATGAGTTGGACGACGCCGATAACGAGTTGGACGACGCCGATAATGAGTTGGACGACGCCGATAACGAGTTGGACGACGCCGATAATAAGTTGGACGACGCCGATAATGAGTTGGACGACGTCGATCTTGAGTTGGATGACGCCTATATTGAGTTGGAGGACGCCGATAACAATTGGACGACGCCGATAACAAGTTGGACGACGCCGATATCGAGTTGGACGACGCCGATATCGAGTTGGAAAAATCCGATATTGAGTTGGACGACGCCGATCTTGAGTTGGACGACGCCGATATCGAGTTGGACGACGCCGATATCGAGTTGGACGACGCCGATAATGAGTTGGACGACGCCGATAACAAGTTGCCGACGCCGATCTTGAATTGGACGACGCCTATATTGAGTTGGACGACGCCGATAACAAGTTGGACGACGCCGATAACGAGTTGGACGACGCCGATAATAAGTTGGATGGCGCCGATAATGAGTTGGATGGCGCCGATAATGAGTTGGACGACGTCGATAATAAGTTGGACGAAGCCGATATCGAGTTGGAAGACGCCGATATCGAGTTGGACGACGCCGATAACAAGTTGGACGACGCCGATAACGAGTTGGACGACGCCGATAATAAGTTGGATGGCGCCGATAATGAGTTGGATGGCGCCGATAATGAGTTGGACGACGCCGATATTGAGTTGGACGACGCCGATAACAAGTTGGACGACGCCGATAACAAGTTGGTTGACGCCGATAATGAGTTGGACGACGCCGATAATGAGTTGGACGACGCCGATCTTGAGTTGGACGACGCCGATATTGAGTTGGAGGACGCCGATAATAAGTTGGACGACGCCGATATCGAGTTGGACGACGCCGATATTGAGTTGGAGGACGCCGATAACAATTGGACGACGCCGATAACAAGTTGGACGACGCCGATAACGAGTTGGACGACGCCGATAATAAGTTGGATGGCGCCGATAATGAGTTGGATGGCGCCGATAATGAGTTGGACGACGCCGATATTGAGTTGGACGACGCCGATAACAAGTTGGACGACGCCGATAACAAGTTGGTTGACGCCGATAATGAGTTGGACGACGCCGATAATGAGTTGGACGACGCCGATCTTGAGTTGGACGACGCCGATATTGAGTTGGAGGACGCCGATAATAAGTTGGACGACGCCGATATCGAGTTGGACGACGCCGATATTGAGTTGGAGGACGCCGATAACAATTGGACGACGCCGATAACAAGTTGGACGACGCCGATATCGAGTTGGACGACGCCGATATCGAGTTGGAAAAATCCGATATTGAGTTGGACGACGCCGATCTTGAGTTGGACGACGCCGATAACGAGTTGGACGACGCCGATAATAAGTTGGACGACGCCGATAATGAGTTGGACGACGTCGATAATAAGTTGGACGACGCCGATATCGAGTTGGACGACGCCGATATCGAGTTGGACGACGCCGATATCGAGTTGGACGACGCCGATAATGAGTTGGACGACGGCGGTATTGAGTTGGACGACGCCGATCTTGAGTGGACGACGCCGATAACGAGTTGGACGACGCCGATAACGAGTTGGACGACGCCGATAATGAGTTGGACGACGCCGATAACAAGTTGCCGACGCCGATCTTGAATTGGACGACGCCTATATTGAGTTGGACGACGCCGATAACAAGTTGGACGACGCCGATAACGAGTTGGACGACGCCGATAATAAGTTGGATGGCGCCGATAATGAGTTGGACGACGTCGATAATAAGTTG
The DNA here is from genome assembly GCA_943136025.2 of Agrotis puta. NCBI lineage: Eukaryota > Metazoa > Arthropoda > Insecta > Lepidoptera > Noctuidae > Agrotis > Agrotis puta. The sequence continues at coordinate 2,061,001 of OW964170.2, forward strand.
GACGAAGCCGATATCGAGTTGGACGACGCCGATATCGAGTTGGAAAAATCCGATATTGAGTTGGACGACGCCGATCTTGAGTTGGACGACGCCGAAATCGAGTTGGACGACGCCGATTATAAGTTGGACGACGCCGATAATGAGTTGGACGACGCCGTTATTGAGTTGGACGACGCCGACAATAAGTTGGACGACGCCGATATCGAGTTGGACGACGCCGATATTGAGTTGGACGACACCGATAATAAGTTGGACGACGCCGATAACGAGTTGGACGACGCCGATATTGAGTTGGACGACGCCGATCTTGATTTGGACGACGCCGATAACAAGTTGGATGACGCCGATATTGAGTTGGTCGACGCCGATAATAAGTTGGACGACGCCGATAATAAGTTGGACGACGCCGATATCGAGTTGGACGACGCCGATAATGAGTTGGACGACGGCGGTATTGAGTTGGACGACGCCGATCTTGAGTGGACGACGCCGATAACGAGTTGGACGACGCCGATAACGAGTTGGACGACGCCGATAATGAGTTGGACGACGCCGATAACAAGTTGCCGACGCCGATCTTGAATTGGACGACGCCTATATTGAGTTGGACGACGCCGATAACAAGTTGGACGACGCCGATAACGAGTTGGACGACGCCGATAATAAGTTGGATGGCGCCGATAATGAGTTGGACGACGTCGATAATAAGTTGGACGAAGCCGATATCGAGTTGGACGACGCCGATATCGAGTTGGAAAAATCCGATATTGAGTTGGACGACGCCGATCTTGAGTTGGACGACGCCGAAATCGAGTTGGACGACGCCGATTATAAGTTGGACGACGCCGATAATGAGTTGGACGACGCCGTTATTGAGTTGGACGACGCCGACAATAAGTTGGACGACGCCGATATCGAGTTGGACGACGCCGATATTGAGTTGGACGACACCGATAATAAGTTGGACGACGCCGATAACGAGTTGGACGACGCCGATATTGAGTTGGACGACGCCGATCTTGATTTGGACGACGCCGATAACAAGTTGGATGACGCCGATATTGAGTTGGTCGACGCCGATAATAAGTTGGACGACGCCGATAATAAGTTGGACGACGCCGATATCGAGTTGGAAAACTCCGGTATTGAGTTGGACGACGCCGATCTTGAGTTGGACGACGCTGATAACAAGTTGGACGACGACGATATCGAGTTGGAAAACTCCGATATTGAGTTGGGCGACGCTTATCTTGAGATTGACGACGCCGATACCAAGTTGGAGGACGCCGATAATAAGTTGGACGACGCCGATATCGAGTTGGACGACGCCGATATTGAGTTGGACGACGCCGATAATAAGTTGGACGACGCCGATATCGAGTTGGACGACGGCGATATCGAGTTGGACGACGGCGGTATTGAGTTGGACGACGCCGATCTTGAGTGGACGACGCTGATATTGCGTTGGACCACGCCGATAATAAGTTGGACGACGCCGATAATAAGTTGGACGACGCCGATATCGAGTTGGACGACGCCGATATCGAGTTGGAAAACTCCGATATCGAGTTGGACGACGCCGATCTTGAGTTGGACGACGCCGATAACATGTAGGACGACGCCGATAACAAGTTGGACGACGCCGATAACAAGTTGGACGACGCCGATATCGAGTTGGAGGACGCCGATAATAAGTTGGACGACGCCGATATCGAGTTGGACGACGCCGATATTGAGTTGGACGACGCCGATCTTGAGATGGACGACGCCGATACCAAGTTGGAGGACGCCGATAATAAGTTGGACGACGCCGATATCGAGTTGGACGACGGCGATATCGAGTTGGACGACGGCGATATTGAGTTGGACGACGCCGATCTTGAGTTGGACGACGCCGATAACAAGTTGGACGACGCCGATAACAAGTTGGAAAACTCCGATATTGAGTTGGAAAACTCCGATATTGAGTTGGACGACGCCGATACCAAGTTTGAGGACGCCGATAATAAGTTGGACGACGCCGATATCGAGTTGGACGACGGCGAAATCGAGTTGGACGACGGCGATATTGAGTTGGACGACGCCGATCTTGAGTTGGACGACGCCGATAACAAGTAGGACGACGCCGATAACAAGTTGGACGACGCCGATAACAAGTTGGACGACGCCGATATCGAGTTGGAGGACGCCGATAATAAGTTGGACGACGCCGATATCGAGTTGGACGACGCCGATATTGAGTTGGACGACGCCGATAATAAGTTGGACGACGCCGATATCGAGTTGGACGACGGCGATATCGAGTTGGACGACGGCGGTATTGAGTTGGACGACGCCGATCTTGAGTGGACGACGCTGATATTGCGTTGGACCACGCCGATTATAAGTTGGACGACGCCGATAATAAGTTGGACGACGCCGATATCGAGTTGGACGACGCCGATATCGAGTTGGAAAACTCCGATATTGAGTTGGACGACGCCGATCTTCAGTTGCACGACGCCGATACCAAGTTGGACGACGCCGATAATAAGTTGCACGACGCCGATATCGAGTTGGACGACGCCGATATCGAGTTGGAAAACTCCGATATTGAGTTGGACGACGCCGATACCAAGTTGGAGGACGCCGATAATAAGTTGGACGACGCCGATATCGAGTTGGACGACGGCGATATCGAGTTGGACGACGGCGATATTGAGTTGGACGACGCCGATCTTGAGTTGGACGACGCCGATAACAAGTTGGACGACGCCGATAACAAGTTGGACGACGCCGATATCGAGTTGGACGATATTATCAGAGGGAGAAGGAGAAGGAGAAGGAGAAGGAGAAGGAGAAGGAGAAGGAGAAGGAGAAGGAGAAGGAGAAGGAGAAGGAGAAGGAGAAGGAGAAGGAGAAGGAGAAGGAGAAGGAGAAGGAGAAGGAGAAGGAGAAGGAGAAGGAGAAGGAGAAGGAGAAGGAGAAGGAGAAGGAGAAGGAGAAGGAGAAGGAGAAGGAGAAGGAGAAGGAGAAGGAGAAGGAGAAGGAGAAGGAGAAGGAGAAGGAGAAGGAGAAGGAGAAGGAGAAGGAGAAGGAGAAGGAGAAGGAGAAGGAGAAGGAGAAGGAGAAGGAGAAGGAGAAGGAGAAGGAGAAGGAGAAGGAGAAGGAGAAGGAGAAGGAGAAGGAGAAGGAGAAGGAGAAGGAGAAGGAGAAGGAGAAGGAGAAGGAGAAGGAGAAGGAGAAGGAGAAGGAGAAGGAGAAGGAGAAGGAGAAGGAGAAGGAGAAGGAGAAGGAGAAGGAGAAGGAGAAGGAGAAGGAGAAGGAGAAGGAGAAGAGTTGGACGACGCCGATATTGAGTTGGGCGACGCCGATGACGAGTTGGGCGACGCCGATGACGAGTTGGGCGACGCCGATATATAGCACCACAAGGAGCCTCCAAACGTAGGCAAGTAGCGATCCGAAAGGTTGAAGGTTGAAGGTAGCGCTTGAAGCCAAAGGCCCGACTCCCACTCACCCACAGCCAGCAGGCGGGCACGCTCCGCAGTATTGGTGGACGTATTCATGTAATTATTCCGTACCAACCTGCAGAGCGGCTCATCCCACTGTCTCTGGGAAAACGGGTTCACGGGCCGATCCGTATCTGGGCAAGCCACTTTCCAGGCGTCCTTAGCGGTCAAACACGGCACCTCAGGGTCGACCAGGGAGGTAGATAAAATTGTCCTGGTCAGCTTTTGAGTGCTGTGGATAGAGGACAGGAACGTAAGCTAACACTGGAAATTTTGCGGACACCGAGCCCACCAAAACGAATTAGAAGGGTGGCTTGAAGCCACACTCGGTCATCCAGGGTCACATTAAGAATGGATGTCAATGTTACGAATAATTTTGTCAATTTTGTCCAGGAGTTGTGGATGTTTGAAGAAAGGGGATCAAGAAAGAAAATACATGAAAGGACCAAAACAACAATAGTGTGTAATAATAGAGTGAAAGCCGAATGTAAACTAATTTAGGAGTCTTTCCGAAATATCATTAAATATTAACTAAAATCAAGGTATTTCTTTTTTTATTTTGTCTTTGATTTGCAAAATGCGGATTAAAGTCTTCTGGAAATAAAATATTTTTACCTTAACCATAGGCACGTAGGATGCTACGATCGATGGTCACCCATCTTCATACCATGGCAGGCTTGTCTTAACTTCTAAGATCGACCTGTGCTGTTGAATTTTTTTAGCCACGAGCTTTTTACTATGTTTTTTTTTGTACGTGGTAAAATCATCACATGAGTCCTCCCACCCAGGAGGAGTCCCGCGACCATTCGTGAGTCCCGCGACCATCTTTTTTTTACTATGCTAGTAAAGGATTTTCAAAATGAATTTTCATAGGGAATCAAATCATTTAAAACAGATTAGCTACACAAGAACGACACCCACACTCCATAAACAGATAGGTAGAGAGCTAGACAAAGGGTGTTAAGCGATATCCCATGCATGGGCTGTCAGGCGGCCGGCGGTCTATATCTATTTATACACGAGGGTGTGAATTGACTGGTGCATCATATAACAGCTCTGACCACCGCAGTCTGACTGAAGTAGGGGTGGACAACATTTTTGCATTGTTTTGTTGTAAACCTTAATTTGAATCCTAATAGTAAAAATTCTAAGGTGAGTTTCTTTGTTTTACTATCACGCTTATGCGTTTATAGTATAACAAACAAAAAATATTGTCAAAATCAGTTCAATTTTTTTTTTACCTTTTTGAAATCGGCACTGAACTTTTTGAGTTTATTCATTACAAACATACACACAAAAATACAAATCTTTCCTCTTTATTAAATAAGTGTACATGTAGATAGCCTATTAAAAATAAAATATAAAATGATAAGCAGTTTCCCTCAAAAACCAGACGTATTTTAATAACTTCACTCAATATTCGGTGCTGGTGCAGTACAGTCGACAATCTCGTCGCTCCAGGCGGTAATATCATGCCAGAGAGACATCTCAATATAAAACCGTATGTCTGTTTATTTGTATGGAAGTTTCCTACTTTAAATGTGTGGAAGGAAGATGGAAAATTGAGTATGATGTGGAGCTGAAGATGACTGTCATCGTGTATCACGGTTAATAATTTGGTTAAACCGGTTTCTATTATTTTTTAAGAAGTATCATCGGCCTATAACTTGAATTAGTATTTAGACTATTTTACTCAAAATTATGAATTAGTCTGAAAGATAAATTGTCAAAATATTTAACCTTTTTTGTTTTCTTACGTAAACCATAATTGAGTCAATCCTAATGGCACAAAAAATTAAACTTCACTTAATCAAAACACCATGTTTCACCTACAAAACAAAAGGTCTTCTAATAAACCAAATGTTATGCACCCCTGTCGGATGTCGGGGCGCACTTGACCATTCAAATTTATGTGTTGTCGCCGCCATCGGCTTACAGCCTGTGTTTAAACTACACCATTATTGATTAACATATTATTTGTTTATGAATATGTACGAGTATGTTAACTTTCTGATAGGGAAGGAATGAAAAACAAGGAAATGTTTGTTTAAGGGTGTTTAATTTCATAAAGCTTTAGAGTTATTTTCAATTACAGTTAAAATCGATAATATTTCCACTTCTGGGCTAGTGGCTAGGGAGATGTCACATGTCTTCGAATTTTCGCATCTAGGATATGCCGGTTTCCTCACGATGTTTTCCTTCAAAATTTTGAGAGTTATGAAAAAATTACAGAAAGTAATGTTCTTGGCTGGGTTTGAACTCATGACCTACAATCTAGTAATTCGGGGCCGATACTGGCCACCACCGCCCTCTTCACAAACTTTAAAGTTATGGCTAACACTTATTAGTAAGACAAAAATGGTAGGTCTAACTTCAAAGATTTATGCCTTTGTCAAACAGACAGGCGAAAGCGAAGCGTTTCCGAAGCGATACTGGACCGAAGCGAGACGTCAGTCCGATAATTCTGTCACGCTATCGGATCGCTTTCAGTTTTCTATGTGACTGGATTCAAACAATTCCATACATTACAAATAAAAACGTCTCGCTTCCCATGCGCAACGCCTGTCTGTTTGACAAAGGCTTTAGTAATACACTACAATACACTCGTATTTGACCACTATCTCGGTGATGGTTCTTTTTTTTATCGTTGTAAAATCATCAAATGACTCCTCCCACCTAGGGCAGGGCGAATGCGAAGATTGAAGTTTTTCTTTGTAATTTATGGAATTGTTTGAATCCAGTCACATACAAAAGCGAAAGCGATCCGATAGCGTGACAGAACTATCGGACTGACGTCTCATAACGGTTCGGTATCGCTTCGAACTCGCCTGTCTGTTTGACAAAGGCATAATAAAAAAGAAAACATTACTGTGCGTACTCGAAAAACAGTTATGGTATAATTACAAAATTCCACATTCTCATTAAAAAATACTTTTACACCATAAAACGTAAATAAAGTGTTAAAATGTAAGGTAACTAGGGTTGCCCCGCGACTCCGGCCCTGAGGTATCAAACTTTTAATTAACTATACTGTCCATTCTGTATTATTCAGGGCGCTTACAAAAAATAGAGAATTTTTTTTTAAATCTTTTATGTATCGAAATAAGTAAAGTGTTGGTAAGTTTCATAGAGTTTGGGTTTAATTTTTTTCATGTGGTTTAGGTTTTTTGTTAACTTATTTTTTTTGGTGGAATATTCTCAAATGTGTCCACCTCCCTGGGTGTAGTAGAAGGGACTATAATTTGCATGGGCGATTGGTCAAATTAGGGAGTTCTGTCAGAGAAAATAAGTGTCAAAGTTAATTAAAAACCCTAAAACTAAAAGTATGTGTCTCGTCTAATGTAATACCTTGCCATAGAAAAAAAACCTACAAAGCGATGTCAAATTAACGCTGCAACGCTTCCCTCTACGCCAAATCTACGTAGCTGCCTACGCTGCTACGACAGTGCTACGAACTCTGTCTACGCCGCCTGCGGCATGTCGCTACGATAAAGTGTACGTTAGCTTCCTTATACTAAATAATGAACGAAATGTTTTGTAATTTTTAAATATCTTCAAAAAAAGAAAGAGAATTTCATTTCGACGAAATCTATCTTATTAAAAATGAAATGTTTGATTAAATAAAATAATGTAGTCTATTTGATTTTTTTAATTATTTTGCCCAATTGGTGGCAATAGACTGGCACTTTTAACTTAAACGTAACTTGTTTTTTTGATTTTGGTTTAAAATTATTTTTTAAAAACCAACGAGTAAAGCTTAAAATAGAAATGCTTTTTCATGGCATTTCAAAAGTAGAAACTAGCAACACTGGCTAAACCCCACAGAGCTAATGCATCCATTAAAAGTATGCGGATGTGGTAAGCCTAAAAAAAAGGAGTTTAAAAGCACCAAAACAGAATAGCATTTTCATACAAGGATTTTGCCGTTAAAATGAATGTTTTGTATGATAGAAAGTTTATTGTATGTGATCGTATACTTATTCATATTTGTATCTTAATGAACTGCTGCTCGCAAAAGCCACCGACAAAGTTCTCGTCTAGCTTTTATTATTTGTTTATGAATTATACTGACTAAAACCCAACCTATACCTTCAATTACTCTTTGCATTCCAGGGCCGCTGAAACCTCTTAAGACATTCCGAACATAATAAAAACATCCCAACGCTAGGTCAGTTCTCAACTCAACATGTTTTCTTTTTAAATTAAATTTTTATTTTTCGTATAATAAATGAAACTTTGTGGGGAGGGATGGTTACATTTTCTTATTTTTTTAAAACGTTGCCCCACACTAAGAATTTCTCCTGTATCGTGGGTGCGTTTACGAACATAGAAACTACAGACCAACAACTTGTAGGTCATACAAATATTTGTATCTTGCGGGTAACAAACACACGACACGCTGCGCTGCAGTCGATTGCTCAGCTATTGCGCCAACCGATCCGTGGAGTAAACCGTTATATTTTTATGATTTTATTGGCACTATGTTCCCGTGGGATAAAGTACGCGGGCGAAGCCACTGGAAGACGCTAGTACTCTTATAAGCATTCAAAAACCCACCCTTTTATAACAGCCTCTTTACATAATAAAAATCTACATGTGTGTTCTAAACTTACATGATATTAAAGCCTCTTTGGCCGGCTCTATGTTACCGAAACATTTCACGGCAAAGTTGCACTTAAGTATATTAAAAATGTAATGTTAAAAGCAATGTATGATAAACAGTTGTTTTATTTCACACAGTGTTTTAAGTTAAAAGGGTCTTTTAGGAGGTTCCTGTCGGGTTGTTTTTGGGCTTTGAAAATGTTGTTTTAGTCTTTTTGGTGTGTGTTTTTTACTATAATTATATTTTTTTATGAATGGTTAACATTTTAAACTAATGATTTATGTTATTACCGACCAAAATTGGCCTTTAGACAGATACCCATTTGTCATGATAAAGAAAATACAGATATTTTTATATTCGAAAATTCCTTTCTGTTTTTCTTTAAAACGAATTTCAAAATTTTGTATGACATTATTTTTTATATTATGATATGTTTATTCATTAAAAAAAAACATTATTAAATTTTTAATATTTCTTAAATAAAAGTATTAAAAAACATTTCAAAATATAAAAATAGTGATCCGCCGGTGTGGGAGCAGGGTCCACGCTACCGGTGGTTAGGACTCCAGAGACAGGAACACACAATTCGAGCCGTATCGAGAAGTACTGCCTTCTGAATAAGGCCCTTGATCCAACAACCCAACGATAGCCTCGACAGATGTTCGTCGAGGCTATTGGCCATCAGGCCATTGGCCGTTACAACAATCGGCACAATGATAGCTCACATTCCACATGTCGACATACTATGATGATTATTAAGATGCTTCCGAAACATAAATTGTATTGATAATTCTCTAAATAAAGTTTAAAATTTTCCTTAACATTATCTAGTTGCCAAGCAAATAGTGTGCGTGATGTTATGTTCTGCTTTATAGGTTTTTACGTATGACCGCGTTGTATCTAATGCGTATTCGCACGGCCGGTTACTTTGACTGGAATGCTGGGCAATATCTTGTGATTTTATCAGTAAGCTTATCGAACTATCTAAAAATCGTTTTATACCGTGTGTGGACGATCTATAAAACAATATGTTTCCCTCCGCAAGACGAGAATAAATGCGTGTCGTAAGAAGGGAAAAATAGTGTACAACTAACTAGCAACTAGTACTCATCAAATGAGTCCTCCCACAGGGCAGGGCGGTAGGGACTATCAGACTCGTACTGACTAAAATCCACGGTGTCCTTCAATAGCCCTTTATGTTCCGGGGTTACGGTAATTCGTAAGTCGCGCGACCCCGGGGCAACCAGTATTCGCATAATTTGAGACTTGAGTATTTCGTCTGCTTTTCTTTTCAGGATGCATTCTTTTCTGTGAAACTTTCTTCTCTGCAGATTCGCCAACACACAGACGAAACCTCGGGTGTGGCAGGCATCCATAAGTTACTATGACCGCTTTTATCAGTCGGGTCGTATGCTTGTTTGTCACCCATCTATTTACAAATGATATAAAGAGGTAAAATCTTGTTTGGAAAAAGGTAAGAAACATATTTCTGGTAAGAAACTAAATTATTCCTAAGTACTATAGGATGGTTCCACGCGCGCCTCAAGGTGTGTTAGCATAGTGACGGGGCCTGTAGAGGGTCAAAATCTGCCGGGGTCGCGGGACTCACGAATTACCGTGACCCCGGAATGTAAAGGGCTACTGAAGGACACCGTGGATTTTAGTCAGTCAAGTTTGACAGTCCCTCCCGCTCTGCCCTGGGTGGGAGGACTCATGTGATGATTTTGCCATGATAAAAAAAAAAAGTACTATAGGCTAAAATATATTAACATCGCCGAGATATCGCAATGTTCGACTACCTAGTCAGAAAAAATACTATGTATATTAGTGGCTGGCGATGCGATTCGATGTTGGATCAGAAGTTCACTTCGCACGAGCACTGTATAGTACAAAAATCCTTCCACAACTCCGCAAGTACAGTTCAACACTCCATAAACTCTTTACAATTAAGACCACGTCATTACTCCGCAGGTGAGCGCTAACAGCATCTCCTCTCCCGGGTGCCAATCAAGCACTGATGAAATTAGCAATTAGCACACGGAGTTCGCGAGGTGGAGGTAAATTAGTCGCAAGATGTACCGCGGAATGTCTGGAAGGAGAAAGTACTCATCGAACTGTGTCTGAATGGAGGTAACTTGAAGTTAGAGCTAGCTTGGAATCTAGTTGTTACTTTATTGTACAATGACCTTTACATGACCCTTGATGGAATAGGTAAAGTGGTCCTTCCATGGAATAGCTTTAGAATTAGTTATATTTAGGTGATTTTCAAATGAAAGATTTAACGGCAACACAAATGTATTGAGAGGCGGTGCCCCGTGCGGATATGCGGTTTGCAGCGCGGAGAATTGGTGGGCATTGGTGATTTTTTGATATTTAATCGTTGCTCTATTTAAATATCAAAAAGCGTTTTATTAGTTAGGAGATTAAATTCGTTTACGCGATTAAATGTAAAGCCTATTTCGTTTTATATTATGTCAACGTCTCGTGTACCTAAAGAAGGCCGTAAACATTACATTAAATATCTAAACTCTGGGTTGCTACAAAATTCTTTAGAAATACGCTATCTCAATAAAACTACTTTCTTTTTGAGTGGAAAAATCATCAAATGAGTGCTTCCGGCCTGGGTGGAGTGGAAAGGACTGTCAGCCTGTTGACTGCTGTTACCCTTTGCGTTAAAGAGTCACGGTAACCCCTTAAAGCCTTTGTCAAACAGACAGGCGATAGCGAACCGGACCGAGTCTGAAGCGATAACGAACCGATACGAGACGTCAAACTGGGTGCAGCGAACCGAGGCGTGGCAGTTGTATTACACCTAGCTGGCTTTTTATGAACGATGTCAAACAGAGCAAATACGTCTTCGCATCGGTTCGGTCACGCTATTGGATCGCTTTCGCTTTTCTATGTGACTGGAATCAAACAATTCCATACATTACAAATAAAAACGCCTCGCTTCGCATTCGCCACGCCTGTCTGTTTTACATTCTCTCAAAATAACGAGCTGAGAATTAAAACCAGGACCGTCCTATCAGCAGTAGCATATACAACCACCAGATCATAGAGGCAGTTTAGTGTAACATTTCTGTTTAAATTTTCAGTTTACGACGTAAGTTTAGTCGGCCGTATATCATAGTAAGTGACATTGCGGTCTCGCCCTAAAGTGTTAGGGATACTGTAGTTTTGGGGGAGAAAACGCTGCGTATCTGTGTCAACAAGACTTTTGGGTTAGTTGGACTGTAAGTTACGCTGTTGTGTGGTTTAAACTAGTGGTCACAACTGCTAGTGATGAGTATGAAGTCCTAACTTTAGATCATTGATCTGCCGAAACTTTGTTAGGTTTCTCGGCAGCAATATTTCAACTCTGAGTCTATATTTCGGCCCCGTTGGCTCGCATAGATTTTTTGAAGTGAAAACTTCTTTAGCGGCGTTGTGCACTTTTTTGGAATGGGTAAAAAATGTTAAACTCGCGTCAGGACACGTGACCTGATCGAAAATTCTGAGTAGGGCGCTTGCGCGAATGTTCGTGTGTGTTTATTACTATTGAAGTATTCACTTCTGCCGGCACTCCCAGAGTGCAACCCGTCGTTTTTTTTCTGGCTTTTCTTTTAGCCTCAATCAAACGAATTGGAACTCTTGACGGGGCTCCGTCGAGTTATGTCGATGGTAATCAGCAAAACTGACTAAAGATGCAAGAGTGACCGAAGTGAGCTCCGGACTTGGGGCAACCCCGGCTTGGACACGTTAGGTTCGTTTCGTTTTGCGCAACCACGGAGCAGAGTAATTTTTTTTTGGCACCTGGCTTCGAAAGGACAGTGGTCGCGAAATGATGTTATGGATCAACGTAGGGTCTTGAATTAAGAAATATATCAGAATACTGTACGTAAGTACTTGTAATTGCAGAAAGTTACTTTGGAGTAATAATAATTTTGCTTATACTAAAATGACCAAACAAAACTTCGCGGTGAAAGGTGGTTACCTGTACTTGTACCTAGACTATTTGTATATCTGCGCTAATTTCAAAAACGACTGTTTAGTTTTAGTTGTTGTTTCACCACAAAAGTTTCGGTGCATTAGTTTAACGTGTACGCGCCGCAAACGGACCGCCAGTGCGTTTTGTATGTTAATGTGTTGTCCCCTTTATAGCTTAGAACTTAGGTAACAATATTGTAAGTACTTAAGTATTAAGTTTTAGCATACAAAAATGGCGGTGATGTTTTTGTTATTATGTTTTTATGGGAGAACAGAGACAGAGATGACTTAGTATTTTATTTAGCATGTATTACGCGGTCGCGGGACTTACGAATTACCGTGACCCCGGAACGTAAAGGGCTATTGAAGGACACCGTGGATTTTAAGTCAGTACGAGTCTAACAGTCCCTCCCGCTCTGCCCTGGGTGGAAGGACTCATTTAATGATTTCACCACCCTAAAAAAAGCATGTATTACGCAGGTAGTAGATACCTATAGGAAAATAACGCTTTGGCGGTATATTATTGTCAATAATTGTGGATAGATATCCCGATTTCATACATTTGTGTTATGCTTTGTTTGTGTTGATGGATCATCAAATTCCCCCATTCTCTTCCATTAGCGGAAGAAAAAATACGTCTCCTTTATTTTAAAAAAATATATATCTGACCGAATTAATTTTATTTGCAATTTATTGATGCAGTCAAAATGCCTATTGATTATCAAATACTCAATTAAAGAACGACGCTACGGGCAAAAACTGGTTTTGAATCAAATACTTAGTATCACTCTAGTTTCTCAATGGACCAAGCAAAACCATCAACAATTCCACATTACAACACAAGACCTCAACCGAACACCAGGGATCACAAACCTAAACAACCAAACGTTACACACCACAGTCAAAGCTTACAAATACGTAAGAGAAATGGCGGGCCTAACAACAAACCCTTAAATCCGTGACGTCATTGGTAATGATAACAAATGATAGCGTCGTAAGCACGGGCTCGCAGGACTCAGTGTTCCCGCTGGTTAAAGACAGGTACGTGATACACATTGTTGGGTAGTTTGGTGAGCAAGTCGGTGAACATGTCGCTGCTTAATTTTTTTTTTCTTTTTAAAGTAAATATCATACTAATTCTGGCAGAACTGATATGAAATTTGCTTTTAAAAAATGTTTTTTTTTCGACTTGTGACCCTTTTGTATTTAAGCAGCGATGTGTGGAAAAATAGGTGGCGTTATCGAAAGAATAGAGGAATTGGTTGGTCTTAATCGGTGTTTAAGGAATTAATTATATTCACACTAAAGTAATAATTAATCAAAATATAAATTTAAAAAGTTTTTCGTGTGCAGACTAGATGCTGACGTCTATTAATACCAAACTTTCTGATTTTGTGATACAGTTGAAATTTTTTTATACAAATTTGACAGATTGGGGTAAATTGATAGTCTGCAGGCGTTTATGTGTATTTAATAGTGTTCTATGTGATATTTTGATACAACGTTCAGTTTATCTTTAGGTTTTTATGACAATGCAACTGGCTGGATTTCTGTTTTGCCTGCTTTTGCTTAACATGATCGAGAGAGAGTGTGGCCTGACAGTCATCGTCTTTCCCGACGGTAACAAACCGGTAATAAAAGAAAGAATAAAACGAAACGAAAAAAAGAAAAAAATCATTTTTAAACACCGCAAAAAAATAACTTACACGAGATCATCGAGTAAACAAATGAAATTTTTCAACAATAAATTCTTAATATTCAATCATCTTTACGGTCCGTGTGTCACTTATAAAGACAAATTGGCTCCTTTACATAATAATCGCGGCAGCTCTGAGAACAATGGTAAACGACGCTGTCTGATCAGCAATATTGTTACTTTATTCTGTACATTGTAACATTTATAATTTTGGATATTGCAATTAGATAATTTTTAAAATCGGAAGCGGTGATCGAGTGACATGGTGCGCGATTGGAGAGGCCTATGTCCAGCAGTGGACTGATATAGGCTGATGTTGATGATGATGATGATGATGGTGAGGTAAGGAAACTGAGGAGCCCTGGGCTAGGCAATAGCAGGTCGATCTTCAGCGTTAAGCCACGCTTGCTAGGGTTCGTCTGTGAATGGCTGACCATTTATCATAGCGAGTTCCTCCGTGGCTCGGAAAGCACGTCATTTGTAGATTTTTGATAGTCTATACCGTTAGTCAGAAGCTCGAAAGTCTGACGACTAATCTTACCGAGGGGTATTGTATTATCTAGTAATTGGGTTGAAAGGTAAAAAAGGCAATCGCTCCATGTAAAATACAGCTCAACCAGCTGCAACCGGTCTGACTGGAAGCCGACCCCGACATAGTTGGGAAAAGGCTACGCAGATGATGATGGTTTTAAAAACACCTTTAAACGCCAAAAACAAAAATTCATAGACGGTGTTTCTTTTCAGATTATTCTGAGTAAAAAAATAAGAAACAAACTCAGACACCAAATACGATAGTGATTAAATTACATAAGATGAGAGAAGAAAAGAGATCGACTATCAGTGATTATAATAACTTTTAGTGATGAAGTTTACTATCTGTTTCCAGCGGTTTCACCCGCTATAACTCGAAAATTTTCCCTCATGAGCATAAAATCGGGATAAAAATAATCCTACGTGTTAATTCAGGTTATAAACTATTTGTTTACCTAATTTCATCCAAATCCGTTGAGTAGTTTTTGCGTGAAAGAGTAACAAACATCCATCCATTCAAACAAACTTTCACGTTTATAATATTAGAAGGATTGGATGGTGAGTGACGGGATTGACGGTTCCTCGCGCGTCTCAAAGAGTGTCAGCAAAATGACGGGACTATAGGGCCAAAGCCTGCCGGGGTCGCGGGGCTGTACGAATTACCGTGACCCCGGAATGTAAAGGGCTATTGAAGGACACCGTGGATTTTAGTCAGTACGAGTCTGACAGTCCCTCCCGCTCCCGGCTAATTTCCACAATATTACACACTATTTTATAATTTATCTACCACTTATATTAATATTGTTTTGGTTTTTCTGTTGACATAATGTCTGCTGCGCCCGCGTCTCTGATTTGCCGGTGTTGCCAGCCTTAAGACAATCACCCCATAGACAATCGGTTACGTCGGGTGTCAACTTAGTACGTAATTTATTTCATTTTTTTATTTTGCTTACTTGTTATACTTGTATATTTACATCTTTGTTACGCGCCAGCCCTATATCTATATCGCTGACGGTGCATCGACGGTGGAAGTTTACCTTCGCGACACAAATACATAGAATTGTGCAAGCTGACGGAAACGCTGACGATGCAGCACGTGTAAGCGACGCGCGGCGCGGTGGCCTACGTGACGTTGGAACTCGTTCATTCCGATTCCCACTTCGAATCTGTATACTAGGTTTATTATAATTGTAAGAAAGTTTTGTAATACTTTTATTAATTAAATAATTATAAGAAATTTCGGTTTTTTTTGAGTCCTCCGACAGCGTTCGACATAATTGGCGCAGTCGGTAGGATACTCGCGGGCCGGTTCGCGAGATAAATTTCGAATTATAGAAATTAGGTGAGCCGCCCGGGTGGCCTTAGGCACCTCTGACGAGTATCCCGAACCGTCGAAGAGCTGCGGAGATCCAGACATTGATACTGCTCAGGAGAAGCCGGAATGTACAAGTAAGTGCACAAGAATCTTTCTGGTGTCGCTTTCCTTACCCTTAACCCTTAATATATTTCAAGATTTTTCACCCTAGGAGTTTAGGGACCCGTGAGGCTGTTTCTTATAGACAGTTGAGACGGGAAGATTTAGTAGATAGTAATAGAGATATAGACAGCACTATGGCACACGACCCCGATGCTATTTGGAAGGCCCTCCGCCTGGTCCCAGAATTTGATGGGAACCCCCATATCTTAACTAGATTTATTAGGATTTGCGATAAGTTAGTGAATGCGTATGTACGCGAGGGTCCCGAACACGAGTTAAATAATTTGTCTTTGATTAGTGGTATACTAAATAGAATAACGGGCCCCGCTGCGCGAACTGTCAATTCCAACGGTATCCCCGAGAACTGGAATGGCATCAGAAGTGTGTTAATAAATAATTTCGCGGATCGTAGGGATGAAACCACCCTCTATAATGACCTCTCGTTGCAGACACAGGGAAATGATACGCCCCAAGAACTTTATGATAGATGCCAAACATTATTTAGCACCATCATGACATATATTACACTTCATGAAACAGTGCCTACAACTATTAATGCTAAACGCGATTTGTATAAGAAGCTGACAATGCAGGCTTTTGTGCGCGGGCTCAAAGAACCCTTAGGTTCACGCATACGATGCATGCGGCCAGATTCTATTGAAACAGCATTACAATTCGTACAGGAGGAGCTAAACGTGCTGTATCTGCAACAGAGAAATGATAGTTTGCCTAAACTCACTAACACTCATCCCAAGTCTGTGACACAGCCTAACCCATCACCCATGCATGCAGGCTTCCCCGCTTTACGCAATACTAATGCTATGCCCTTACCTAAACCGGTCACGCCCGCTTATGCACAACCACGTATGATGCAGTTGCCGCAACCAACTCAATTTAGATTTAACGCCGGTTTTAATGCCCCCTATAATCAACCCCGTATGCCTTCGCATACGCAACGAACATTTGGCGCTCCACCCCCAAACTACAATCAGCACAATAACGCATTTAGAATGGCTCCAAGACCCCCACCACAAAATCTAGGGCCCAAGCCCATGAGTGGTGTGAGCAACTTTGTTGCTAAGCCACTACCTCCCACTCGTAATAATTGGGATTGGTCTAGGCAAGGCAATCCACCACCCATGAACTACTTCAAAACGCGCGATGTAAATGTTAACGAATGTCTAAGTTACGAAGATTTCTATTATCCCGAATATTACGTGTACGAGCAGGAACCTAATTACTATGAAAACAATTATCCTATGGACTACTACGGCAATTATCCTTGTGTGTACGATAGCGTCCCGCAGACGCAGACTGAGGTGACGACTGACATGACAAATGACGGCAACGCTCAGGTAGATGAACAGCCCCAGCCTTCCACCAGCAAGGAGGATTTTCAGGGAGTCACGAAATCAAAAAAATCAAAATAGAATTGAACCTTCAAACACAGCGACAATTGCCATACGTTCATATTACTAACCCTAACTTAAATTTATTAATAGACACCGGCGCTAACCAGTCCTTCATAAGCCCGGATGCTGTGGAGAAATACTTTTCACATTTACCATTGAATTATGATCCATTCGAGGTTACCAACGTACATGCGACGAGTAGGCATAACCACTCCATAAATATACCATGTTTCCCCGAATTCAACGATTTAGAGCCCATAAAACTATTCGTATATAAATTCCATAATCATTTTGATGGTCTTATAGGATTCGATCTACTTGCAAAGTGGCATGCGAAATTGGACCTTAAAGATTTGACGTTGACCACGAAATCCGCGGTAAATCATATTAGCATATACAACTCCAGCAATTTAAATTTGTATGAAAATATCATCCCGGCTCAAAGCAGTAAACTACTTAGATTACCAATTAACGCACAAGACGGAGAAGTTTTAGTTAACGAACAGATTATCTGTAACTGTACTATTCATGAATGCTTAACAACCGTTGTAAGTAACCGTGGCATAGTAGAAGTTGAGAACCCCACCCCTAACGATATAATATTCTCGCTAGACCATCCGGCGCAAGCATCATTGTTTAATATCGAGTGTACGCATACGGAACAATCGTCACCCCGCGTAAAAGAAGTTATATCAAAATTGCGTACCAGTCACTTAAATTTGGAAGAGAAGGCAAATTTAGAATCATTGTGCGCTAAATACGCTGACATCTTTTATATCGAAGGAGAACCGCTAACTTTTACCAATAAAATAAAGCACTGCATTAGAACTACCGACGAAAACCCTGTATATACTAAAAGTTACAGGTATCCATTTATTCATAGGGAAGAAGTCACTAGCCAAATATCAAAAATGTTAGAACAGGGTATAATTAGGCCATCGGAGTCAGCATGGAGCTCACCAATTTGGGTAGTACCAAAGAAGGTTGATGCTTCAGGAAAGCAAAAGTGGCGCGTCGTCATCGACTTTCGGAAACTGAACGAAAAGACGATCGACGACAAGTATCCAATACCAAATATCAATGATGTACTTGATAAATTAGGGAAATGCCAATATTTTACAACCCTTGACTTAACATCCGGCTTTTATCAGGTTGAAATGCACCCCAGCGACATCCCCAAGACCGCCTTCAATGTAGAACATGGGCATTTTGAATTTTTACGAATGCCCATGGGACTTAAGAATGCGCCCTCAACGTTCCAACGCGTAATGGACAACGTCCTCAGAGGGCTCCAGAATGTTATCTGTCTCGTCTATTTAGACGATATTATAGTATTCAGTACATCTTTACAGGAGCATATGGTTAACTTAGAAAAGGTCTTTCAGAGGTTAAGTGAATCTAATTTCAAAATACAGTTAGACAAATCGGAATTTTTAAAATTGGAAACCGCCTATCTCGGTCATGTAATAAGCAATGAAGGCATCAAACCTAACCCCGACAAGATAGCAGCCGTAAAGAAGTATCCCTTACCAAAAACCCCTAAACAGATAAAACAATTTCTAGGACTTTTAGGATATTACAGGAAGTTCATTCCAGACTTCGCCCGGATTACTAAACCCCTAACACAGTGCCTAAAGAAAGGAAAGAAAATTACATTTGACCCCGACTACATTAACAGTTTCGAAAAATGCAAGACATTACTGACTAATGACCCCATCTTAAGATACCCTGACTTCACGAAAGAATTCATACTTACCACTGACGCCTCTAACTATGCAATAGGTGCAGTGCTATCACAAGGACCCATAGGATCAGATAGACCCGTATCGTACGCTTCACGTACACTCAACGAGAGCGAAATTAATTATAGCACGATAGAGAAGGAATTGCTGGCTATTGTCTGGGCCACCAAGTACTTCCGACCATACCTTTTTGGACGCAAATTTAAAATCGTAACGGATCATAAACCACTCCAGTGGGTTATGAACATTAAAGAGCCGAACTCGAGGTTAACTCGATGGCGGCTAAAGTTAAGTGAATACGACTTTATAGTCATTTACAAAAAAGGCAAAAATAACACCAACGCCGATGCCTTATCCCGTATCGAGTTAAACAACGAAGAGACAAGCTCAATGATTGCCAATCCGACAGATAAACCTCCAACCTTAAGTAACTCAAACACTCTCACTGCCCACACTGACAATGAACACCCTATACTTGAGATACCTATCGTTGACGATCCGCTCAACAAATTCCATCGACAATTATGTTTGACCATAGTAGGGGATATAAAAAGAAGACCGACAGTGACAAAACCCTTCGACACACATACCCGAACATCGGTGCAACTATCTGAGTCTAACTTAGAGGAGGATCTAGTCAATGCAATAAAGGAGTATGTAAACCCAAAAATTAAAACAGCTCTCTTTATAAACCCGCCTTTGGCCATGTACAAAGTTGTCCCCATCTTACAAGAGAAATTCAAGAGTTCAGCCATGAATCTGGTAATAGCTAAGACGGAAATTGAAAATGTCAAGGAATATCTTAGGCAGCAGGATATTATCCGTCACTATCACGATGGTAAAACTAATCATCGCGGTATTAATGAATGTTACCTGACCTTATCACGTAGGTACTTTTGGCCAAAAATGAAGGAGCATATCTCCAAATTTATCAATGATTGTACTATATGTGGCCAGGCCAAATATGACAGGAACCCTGTCAAGCCTAGGTTTAATATAGTTCCACCAGCCACAAAACCGTTCGAAATCGTTCATATGGATTTATTCACAGCACAAAATGAAAAATATGTTACTCTTATAGATGTATTTTCTAAGTACGGGCAGGCGTATAACCTAAGAGATGGTACTGCACTTAGCGTTATACAGGCTTTACTAACATTTAGCACTCATCATGGCTTGCCACTCACCATCATTACTGATCGGGGTACAGAATTTTCAAACCAGATGTTTTCAGAGTTCTGCAAGACACACAAAATAACTCATCATACAACATTAGCTCACGCACCGAACGACAACGGCAACATCGAAAGATTTCATCTGACCTTGTTAGAACATTTGCGCATCCTAAAACTACAGCGTCGGGACGAGTCTGTCATTAATCTAATGCCATATGCTTTGATAGGGTATAATAGCTCAGTCCATAGTTTCACGAAGTGTAGGCCATACGATATCATTTTAGGACACACAGATCCAAGAGATCCACTAGATATGGATTTAACAGAACATCTGCTACAACAGTACACACATTCACATAGGGAACAAATGAAAAAGGTCTATGAATTAATCAATGAATCATCTCTCTCTAATAGAACTGCAATAATAGACAATAGGAACAAAAGTCGTGAATCAGAAGTAGATTATCAGCCACAGCAGCAAATATTCATCAAAAACCCAAGTGCTAGCCGTCAAAAGCTCGCACCAAGATACACTCAGGATACAGTTTTAGCAGATCTTCCAATTCACATATATACTTCCAAGAAACGTGGTCCAATAGCAAAATCGAGACTCAAACGAATCCCTAAAAGTGCCACATTGTTACAGGATTCCACTACTGATGTTGGTCCTCCACCTGATACAGGCGGAAGAGATAAAACTTGAAGGACTCAACGATGGACCGGGAATCTTACCTTTTAAATTAGGACCCATGAGACTTACGACCCACTATCATACATTTCTACAATACATTGAACTTAAAGATATAAATGATAAAATTAGCTCCGTACGAATACAACTAGTTGAAATCAAAGAAATTCTAGATAACTATACTTACGCCTTATATGAGTTACAGATTGATCATTTAACAAGTAAACTAGATAAAGCTTTACTTCAACTATACAGCTTAGGGCCTAGTCGTCCCAAAAGAGGTCTTATAGACGGTTTAGGTTCCGTAGTAAAAAGTATAACCGGAAATCTCGACTATACTGATGCTACGAGATACAATGATGCTATTAAAATTCTCAAGGATAATCAGGATAAAATAATTTCTGAACAAAACCATCATATCAGTCTTAGCAAAGATTGGATGGGCCATCATACCGAAATTATAACCAAAATTGTTGAAAATCAGTCGCAAATTAACAATACACTACATGATTTACTAGATAAACAAAAGTATGCGCAGCACAGTCTCTTAAAATTCGCGAAGTTCGCGCAAATCTTAGGTATAGTTAGCGATAACGTAGATAAGTTACTAGATGAGTTACATAGAATTGAAGATGCAATAGCCTTCAGCCGTGCCGCAAGCACGCACCATTCTATGATAACGTTAGAGATAATGACTAGTATGTTAGGAAAACTTAGTAGTATCTATGATAAGGATCAGCTGTTAGATATAGAGATTAGGGAATATTACGACGTCATAAAACCAGGATCATTCTATAATGGTCAACACATCGTACTAGTATTCCAATTTCCCATCCTATCTCCTCTCAAATATATTCTGTATAGATTAGCTATAGTACCGAACGAAAGTAAGCAGGTAGTAATTCCCCCTTACCCATTCATAGCTATCACTAGAAATTTTCACGTGTACATAGAGGCTGAATGCCCGAAGTTAACCGAGCAGTATCTCTGCGAAGAAAAACTCAATCATCAGTTAAGATCGCAACCAGATTGCATACAACGTATAATAGACGGCAAAACGACGGACGATTCCTGTACGAAGACAACCGTTTCCCTTTCAAGAGAAGCCATGGAGAAGCTGGATGACCGCCACTACGTAGTCGTCTTCCCACAACCAACGAAACTGCAACTCACCTGCGAACGAGATGAATACAACACTTTGACCGGCAGCTTCCTGGTTACCATCCCGCATAACTGCCTGCTGAGAACACATGAATTCACCATAGTTAACATCAATGATCGAGTGAACGGCCAGCCAGTGAAGATCACTGAAATCACTACAAAAATGCATGAAGATCATGAACCTCAACCTCCGCTTAAGATAAACTCTATCAACCTAAGAAATCTGCATAACCTACAAGATGAGATCAATCTTCAAACACCTGTTCAACTGGAGAGTCTGGAGTCATCATCATCATTCTACCATACAACCATACCTTTCTACGTAATGTTATCTGGTGCACTTGTACTAACCATCATAGTACTGTGTTACCGTTACAACGCCTGGAAACTCAAGCCACCAACAGAGCAATCACCCAATACAGCTGCTGCAAATCGAGATCATCCTTATGAAAAACCAGAAACATCGCGACGCCAGAGAGAAACTCAGATGCCAGCAACATTTTCACTAAACGTCCTAAAATAGTTGCTGAGCTACGGGGGGAGGTGTTACGCGCCAGCCCTATATCTATATCGCTGACGGTGCATCGACGGTGGAAGTTTACCTTCGCGACACAAATACATAGAATTGTGCAAGCTGACGGAAACGCTGACGATGCAGCACGTGTAAGCGACGCGCGGCGCGGTGGCCTACGTGACGTTGGAACTCGTTCATTCCGATTCCCACTTCGAATCTGTATACTAGGTTTATTATAATTGTAAGAAAGTTTTGTAATACTTTTATTAATTAAATAATTATAAGAAATTTCGGTTTTTTTTGAGTCCTCCGACAGCGTTCGACATAATTTCTTGCATTTGGTTATTTATTTATTTATTTTATAACAACCTAATGGTACGTATCTGACCGTGACATCACTATGGGCCCTATCAGAAAACCAGCGCAGTGACAATTTTAAAATGTCGCAGCACATGCTGAGATAGGAGCCTTTTGGCCTCGCACAGGACTAAATTGTTTTTGTCGTTTTTCTTTTATATATTTTGTTTCTTTTGTTGTTTTTATTCATGTATTTATTTTTTTTAACTGTCCGGTGTGTGTCAATAAATCTCTTTTCTTTCTTTCTTCTTTCTTTCTTTCTTTCTCTGCCCTGGGTAGGAATTAATGATTTTACTACGTAAAAAATAAAGATAGGATGGTACGAGTAGGAAGTAGGATTTATGCACGATCTATATACCCACCTATACACTGTGCCTATTCTATTCATCTATCACCGATTCGCCCGATAAGTGTACATACATATGTGAAGCTAACGAATTTGCATGGAACCACCTATTCACGTATTCCGTCAGTGAATACTTTGTCTGTTATTCTATGATGTTGATGGCTAATATTATTTTAAGGGAAGGATAACAGTGGGAAATAGTGATCTGTGTTATAGAGCTGAATACCTTATAAAATAATTATAGAACAGTTTTAGTCGGTATAAATTAATTACACTCCGGTCATAATTAAATATTCCACATTTTGGTTAATGAACAAATGTAACCTGGGTACGTACCTCCGTGACATTAATGTTTTGACTGTTTATAATAAATGATTATATCTATTTATAATATTTAAATTGATTTTAGCTGATAAACTGTCGTCTATAAATTGAATGATAAAAGCTATTAATTTTTAATTTTATGTATGTACGCAAGAAAAGAATGTTGAGCTGATTTTATTTCCAGAGTGTTTTAAATTTGTTAAAAAAAATATTGGCTTACTGCTAAAATATTTTAAACAAAAAAAATTGCGTAATTTATCATTTGCGCCCTAGCACCTCAATTTTACTTTTATGACTTCTACCAGTGGCTTTTAACACACCTTACAACAATACCCTCCTCATCCATAAACATTTCCCCACCATACTCAAACTGCATGCAATCACACAATCACACAAACACAGACGCACGAATCGCCTCCAATAGCGTGTTTGCTCGAACTTCGTTAATCTATCCAGTTTGCACAGCCAGCCGTCTGATCATCTTCTAATTGTATGCGAATGCTTAATGCGAAATTATGCCAACTACAAACTCAGCGCTTATATTAGACGTTGCCTACGTTAAATTGAACTGTAGTGTAAAGTCTAGGTGCTATAGTTTGATGGAGTTTCAGTATTTTTTTTTTTTTTTTTTTTTTTTTATCGTGGCAAAATCATCAAATGAGTCCTCCCACCCAGGGCAGGGCGGGAGGGACTGTCAGACTTGTACTGACTAAAATCCACGGTGTCCTTCAATAGCCCTTTACGTACTAGGGTCACGGTAATCCCTTGGTCCCGCGACCCCGGCAGGCTTTGGCCCTCTACAGGCCCCGTCAATATGCTGACACTCTTTGAGGCGCGCGTGGAACACAACGCGCCGTCGACCCGGGCATGGTCCATGGTCGGACAGTGAGTCGCCCATTACTCGCTGCCCGCATGCCCGCGCCTACGGTGGCCGGAGATCGTCCTGCGACGTCCGACGCCGTGGGCGTCTACCACTGCGGCTGGGGTGGAGGGAGGGCGCTGTCCTCTCCCTCAGGCGGCCCGCCTCCTCCTTCACGAGCATGACTGCTTCGCAGAAGGAGGCGACCGCTTCCCACTCCGTCTCGCCCCGCAGCATGGCCTCGACCAATGCCGGGCGCGAGAGGTCTCCGCCTATCGCCGTCGTGAGGACACGGCGGTGCTCTGCCCAAGCGGGGCAGTCCTGCACCGTATGCTCCACCGTGTCCTCCGGACGATCCTCGCAGTGGTGACACCCAGGCGTTTCTTCCCTCCCTATCAGACACAGGAACCTCCCGAAACTTCCGTGTCCGGTGAGGACCTGCGTCATGCGGTAGGTCAGGACGCCGTGACGCCTATCCAGCCACTCCTCAAAGAGGGGTCTTACCGCCGCGATTGCGGCGTGCCCGGACCTCGGTTGCGACAGTCGCTCCCTCCATACTGCCCTGAGATCGCGCCGGAGCTCTTCCCGCCGCGCCTCGACTTGTCGAGGCAGCGGGGATTCGCCCCGACGCTGCGCCTCCACGCGCCATTCATAGACGCGCTGGAGGGCAGTCGCCTCCAGATCCCAGGGCAGCAATCCTGCTAGGAGGTTGGCTGATTCGCCGGCGATCGTGCGGTATCCCCGGATCATCCGGATAGCCATGACCCTCTGGCATGCGACCAGCTTGAGTGGTCGCGTCCGGATGCTTAGGGCCCACACAGGGGCCCCGTAGAGGGCCATGGACCGCACGACACCGGCGTACAGCCTCCGGCAGGAGGCATTTGGCCCGCCGAGATTGGGCAGGAGCCGCTTGAGAGCGACTGCTGCCCGGTTCAGCCTTGGGGCCAAATGCAGGAAATGCTCCCTGAAGTTCCACCGGCTGTCGAGGACGAGTCCCAGGTACTTCATCGTCCTCCCGACGCCGATGCGAACCCCCTCCACCGTAATGTGGGACTCTGAACGTGGCGCGTTCAGACGGCCATGAAAACACATGGCCTCTGTTTTGTGCAGCGCCACGTCGAGTCCCAACTGCCGGATCCTATTAGCGACTGTCGCTACCGCCTGCGTCGCCACGTCGGCCGCCGCCTGGTGCGACTCTCCCTTCGCCAGGACGAGCGTGTCGTCGGCGTAACAAATCACGCCGACGCCGTCAGGGAGGTCGCCGCGCAGCACCCAGTCGTAACCGATGTTCCACAGGAGCGGCCCCAAGACCGATCCCTGTGGAACACCGCACGACATCTCTCGCCGGTTCCACTCTCCCCGGTGACCGGGGTAGATGACGGCTCTGTCCGTCAGGTAGTCCTCGACTATACGACGGAGGTAGGTCGGCACCCGGTGATACCGGAGTGCCTCCCTGATGCAACTCCAGGGCAGGGTGTTAAAGGCATTGGAGATGTCTAAAGACACCCCCAAGACGACCCCGCCCCGGGAAACCGCATCCCCCGTCGTGAGGGCTCTCACGCGCGTGATGGCATCCACCGTCGAGCGCCCCCTGCGGAAGCCAAACTGGCTCTCCGCAAGGTCCGGGCCCACCCGATTCAGGTGCCCGACGAGGCGGTTTGCAATAACTCTTTCAAAGAGCTTGCCCACCTCGTCGAGCAGCACGATGGGCCGGAATGCGGACGGAGAGTCCGCAGGGCGCCCGGGCTTCTGGATCAGGACCAGTTTCCCCGTCTTCCAACGAAGCGGGAACTGGCCCCTCTCCAGGCACGCGCTAAAGAGCCCCCCCAGTCGAGGCCCGAGAGTCCCCGAGGCCAGGACCCAGGCTTTTCCTGGCAAGCCGTCGGGTCCTGGGGCGGTATTCTTGGCTTTGAGCCGTTGTACCGCCACTCTCAGGTCTACCTCGGTCACCTCCGGAGCGTCGTAGACGTCGTCGTCGCTGTGGTCCGCGTCTGCGTCAGCGTCAGGCACCGCCGGAGACGGAGCCATGGGCGGGGGAGTGTGCTCCTCCCGCGAGGGGAACAGGGCGCTCACCACGTCCTCCACGAACTGAGGCTGGAGACTCTGCGTCAACGGGGGAGCCCAGGGGCGGAGCTTCTCTCTCACCCACTTATAGGGCCGGCCCCATGGGTCCCCGTCCAGAGCCTCCAGCATCTCCTTGCGGGCCAATTCCTTGGCCCGCCAGATCTCGTCGCGGAGGGCGGTCTTCGCTGCCCTGTAGCCATCCTGCAGCTCCGTCTCTACAGCCACCGCATCCGGAGGTCGGGTGCGGCGCCTGCGGAACCTGGTGTACCGGCGTCGCGCGGCAACGCACGCCTCGCGCAGCGCTGCTAGCTCGCGCGACCACCAGTACAACTGACGCCGGGCGCGTCCTAGCCGGACCCGGGGCATGGCCACGTCGCAGATCTCCGACATGGCCTCCTGGAACCACCCCGCCTCGTCGTTGATGTCGGCAGGCCTGTCCGGTGGTGACACCCAGGCCTGCACGATCGAGGCTTCCAGGAATAGCTCCCGGTCCAGCTGCTTCAGCGCCCATCGCGGACCACTTGGGTTCCGTCGGACCGGCGCGTCTGAGGTCTGGGCGGAGACATCAAACCGGATATACCGGTGATCGGAGTAGGTCTCCACCTCCTCTACAACGCGCCAGTCGATGACGCGCGGCGACAGGGCGGCGTTGGCGAACGTTAAGTCCACCACCGACTCGCCCGTCCACCGCACGCACGTGGGGACGGAACCCCGGTTCTCGGCGACCAGGCCATGCGCCAGGGCCCAGCGCTCGAGCGTCCTGCCCCGCGTGTAGTCCGTAACCCGGGAACCCCAAGCCACATTCTTGGCATTGAAGTCCCCGAGGACGAGCGCGGGGAGGGAACCGAAGGCGACGACGACGTCTCCCAGCTCCGATAGGGAGTCCTGGAACTCGGCGAGAGTTCGGTTCGGGGAGAAATAAACGCCTATCACGGCGATCTCCCCGAACCGTGCTGCGACGATCCCACGCCCTCTCTCGACGCGATCGAGGGGCGGGGTACCGGCGGCGGCCGACGAGATGAGGGTCACCGAGCCGTTCAGGTCCGCCACCCAGTCATTCCTGGGCGGGACAAAGTACGGCTCGGCGACCACGGCGACGTTGATCAACCACTGCGCCATGCTCTGGAGCAGGAGATCCTGAGCAGCGGCGCAGTGGTTGATGTTCGCCTGGAGGAAGCGCAATGGAGCCATTAATTTGAGTCCATTGCGGCCTCCTCCAGGGCCCTCTGTGAGGGCGCAGCCACGGCGGCAGCGGCAGAAGCGGCGGCGGCGGCGGCAGCGGCGGCGGCGGCGGCAGCAGGAGCTGCGGCGGCGGCGGGGACGGCGGCGGCAGAGGGCCTACCTCTGCTCCTGGTTTTGGCGGGGGGCGCGCAGGCCTTGCCCCCTGCCCGGTGATCGGCCGGCTTGCCAGCCGCCGCACATGCGAAGCAGTGCGGCGGGGCGGAGCACGAGCCGGCCTTGTGACCGGGCTGACCGCAGCGGAAACAATTGTCGCTGCGGTCCACCTCCGAGGTGCACCTACATGCCGCGTGGTTACCCACTTGGCAGCGGAAGCACCTCAGGGGCCTGGGCTCCAGCAGTTTTACCTGCGCGGAGACCCAGCCAACCAGGAGCCTTCGGCTCTCCTCTATCTTTTTGGCCGCCGGCACGGGGCAGCTGACTGTAATGGTCAGCAGCCCCGCGAAGCCAGGGCGTAGGATGCCTGCCTTAATTTGGTCGGCAGGGCATTCCCCAGCCCCGGCGACGGCGGCCACCACGTCCCCCTCCGTGACCGAGTCGTCCAGACCCATAATGCGCAAGTCAGCGCGCTTAACGGGCCTGGACACCCGGGCCTCCTCCGCGTTTAGGGACGCTCTGAGCCTTTCGGCCAGAGCGTCAGCGGTAGGGCCGCTGGCCGCGCCGGGGATCGACAGGAGTCTGGCCCCCGTCGCGGTGACGTGCACCCGGAGGCCCCCGTCGACTCCCAGCTCCCGGAGGTCCACCGCCTCCCTCGCTTTAGCGAACACGTCGCGGTACGTTACGCCCCTTTTGACCGCTTCCGGCTGTAGCGTAATTACTACAGCCGCGGTCTTGGGGGCGCGGAGTCTTGCCGCGACGGTTCGTCTTTTGCGTTGCCGCTGCCGCCGTCTCTGCCTCTTGTTGGCAGCCTTCTCTCCAACCGTCTGCCACTCGGCGACGGCTGGGGGAGCCTGTGAAGGCTGTGAAGGCGTGGTGGGTTGGGACGGCCGTCCTGCCGCCGCCGCCGCCGCCGGGACACTCTTTTTTGGCTTTGCCTTCGCCGGGGCCGATGCTGGGGCGGAGCCCGGCGTGGCCGGTGCCACGGGGGCCGCCCTGGATGGACCCGGACCCGCCGTTGCCGTGGCCGCTTTCCCCGGGGGCTGTCTCCCTTTCGCTGGCCTCGCCGCGGTTCGGTTCTCCGGGGCCGGGGCTGGAGCCGGTCTAGGCAGCGTGGAAGCCGCGGCAGCCGCGTAGGAGATCGCAGCAAGCGGGGGGCGCAGGATGCGGCCCTCTAAGACCGCAAAACGCTGGTTAAAGGCCGCCAGCTCTTGCCGCACCAGTTTTAGGACAGCGTCCTCTGTTGGCGCGGCCTGGGCCGGCGGCTCCCTGCTCCGCCTCTGCGGGACCTCCTCCCGGCGGCCTGCACTCCGCAGCCCGGCCAGTTCCGACTTCAGATGGAGATTCTCCTGCTGGAGAACCTCCATCGCGGCCGTCAAGCGGGCGACCTCCGCCCGCATTTCAGACATTTCGTCCGCTGCCGTCGATGATGCGGGCGGAGCCTGGCCGAGGCTAGCCGCCGCCACTGCCGCCATAGAAGAAAGAAAGAAAGAAGAAAGAAAAGAGATTTATTGGCACACACAAGACAGAACAAAAAAATTATATGAATAAAAACAACAAAGGAAACAAAATATATACAAGAAAAACAACAAAAGGTAAAACCAATAAAAAACAACAATTAGTCCTGTGCGAGGCCAAAAGGCTCCTATCTCAGCATGTGCTGCGACATTTTTAATTTTGTCACAGCGCTGGTTTTCTGATAGGGCCCAAAGTGATGTCACGGTCAGATACGTACTTATATGTTATTATAAAATAAATAAATAACCAAAAATATGATATAAATATAAAAGTATAATAAGTAGATAACCATGTTTAAAATAAAATAAATAATGCACTAAATTGACACCCGACGTAACCGCTTGTCTATGCCATAATTGTCTTAGGCTGGCAATACCGACAAATCAGAGACGCGGGCGCAGACATTATGTCAACAGAAAAATAAAAACAATATTCATTTATGTGGTAGTTATATAATAAAAATAGTGTGTAATAAAGTGAAAATGTCACCTAGTTAATACTATGGACTTAAATAATAATTATTAATACCAAGTTTGGCGTAAAAAAATACAAGATGAGAAAGACAAATGCGTCAAGAAGTTGAGGATTCAGTAACAGTCGCTAGATTGTACGAATAATCCCTAAATAGTACATCACCATACAGTTATCCGCTATAAATATGACGCCTCCAGTCACCATCGCGAACTGCGTGCAAAACATAGTGAGTTACTCATGTTAATTGGTATTTTGTTGCTGTTGGAGTAAATAACTTTTAAAATTGATCCTAAAAGTACTAACTGATTTAAGAGCACGAAAAGGTGGTGGGAGGTCATTCCAGCAGCGACTGGCAGCGAATTTAAAACAACCACGAAAAGCGGCAGTTCTGTGGGAGGAAGCCAACATCAGGTACGATGATGCTCTGGTTTTTATTTGATTAACGTCGCGCGACCAAGACAGTTTTTTATACAAATAATCTGGTTTTTTTGTGAGAATGATGCCAAAAAGTAGGGTAGCCAGGTGAAGCTTTCGCCGCGCTGACATTCTCATCAAATTACCCTTATTCAAAAAAGGAGTGATATGGGTTCTGGGCGGCACATTGTAACAAAATCTAGCACAAGCATTCTGTACCCGCTGGATTAACTTCTGACTTCTACCGAGAATGCACGCCCCATACACAGTGTCAGCATAGTTCAGCTTAGATAGGACAAGTGATTCACAAAGCATGACTCGCATATCCACACTTATGTAGGGACGGACACGATACAGAAGCTTGAGTCGGTAGAAGCAGTTGCGCACAGCTTCCAGAATGTGAGTTTCAAAGTTTAACTGTCCGTCAAACACCACACCTAGGTTACGAGCTTCCAGAACCCTCTCTATAGCACAACCATCAATCCTGATATCCAGATTACTAGTGCGCATTTTGGTTTGAAAATCCCTGGAACCCATCACAATATACTTAGACTTGGTTGGATTCAGAACCAGGGAGTTTCTCCTGGACCAATCAGCAATTCTGTCTAGATCTTCATTTATGAGTCTTACTGTTTCTGCAGTATCCTGGGCACAGAAGGAGAGGTACATCTGCAGATCATCAGCGTATAGATGGAACTTGGTGTTGATCAGACATTTGATAATGTCAGCGCTGTACAAGATAAAGAGCAGTGGGCCAAGAATCGATCCCTGAGGCACACCCCTGCTCACGCGCCGTGGACTAGAAGACACATTATCACCATTGTCACCAGACACCTGGACAAACTGTGATCGATCAGTAAGGTAACTCTCGAACCATTTTACTGTTTCAATGTTAAAACCATAATAAGATAACTTTGCGAGTAGCAGAGAAGTATTAATTGAGTCAAAAGCACGAGAAAAATCTAGTAGGACAAGGAGAGTTCCCATACCCTTGTCCCTGGCTTCAAGAATGTTCCCAACTACATCGAGTAGAGCTGATGTTGTGCTGTGGCCTCTGCGAAAACCAGATTGAACCTCGGGTAAAATAGCGTGGTGCTCTAGATAAAACCTAAGTTGGTTAGAGACAACCCTTTCCAATATTTTGGATAGACAAGGGAGCAAGCTGATTGGGCGGAGATCCCTCACACTGGTGGGATTATTCACTTTAGGGAGAGGTCTAACAATTGCCATTTTCCACAGATCAGGGAAGGCAGACGTTATGATTGATCTATTGACAATAGCAGTAATGACAGTAAGAGTACGAGGAAGTGTCAACATCAGCATCTCCAAAGAGATCCGGTCAGAGCCCTGCGCATTGGATCTGAGACTACGCAGAACTCTCAACACTGCTTCCCCCTGCACTGGCTCAAGCTGGAAATTACTGTCACTGTGCCGATGCTGTTGAAAATATAATAGATCCGCAGTAGCAACCTCTCCACTACCTGGAACGTCTAGGAAGTGCTGATTAATATTATCCGGGTTGTTGCAGAAGTGAGGCAAACTATTTTCTGACTTTTTTGAATTGACAATTGTAGACTTTATATGACTCCATAACTTCTTAGGCTGTGTAATGTTATTATTAATATAAGTTTTGAAATATGCGCACTTCTCAGTCTCAATTGCCGTTCTTACCAGGTATTTTAATTCTGTATAAGATTTCCTATGACTATCTGAATTAGAAGCTTTAAACTTTACATGACACTTGTCTCGCAGCTTTATCATTTCTCTTACAGTGTAGGTTATCCAGGGCAGTGACTTTTCCCTAATTAAGACTCTTTTAATGGGTGCATGCAAATCAAACAGTGCCAAAATGTATCGATTAAATAATTCCACCATTGAGTTCACGTCTTGGAGACTCTCAATATGTTCCCAGTCAATTTTATTTAAGTCGTCATTAAAAAGTTCAGGGAGGACATCTTTGAGCGGCCTATAAGTTATCCATTGTGGGACAGGCCTCTCTACTTTAAAGTTTAGTTCGATACTTATAATTGCGTGCTGACCTAGTTCAGGTATGTGTGAAACTGAGTGTCCACACACACGGGCGTCAGTACAAGCCAAATCTATTAACGTTTCGCTGTGGTCTGTAAAATGAGTGGGCTTGGTTATAATTTGTCTGAGCTTGCAACAATGCAAGAAGTTATTTAGCAGCTTAGTTTTGTTATCAGAGGGGTTTAAAACGTTAATGTTAAAATCACCCACCAGGAGAACCTTGTCCGCATTGGCAAAAGAGGAAAGAGAATCCGTGATCGCATCCAGGAAAACATTGACATCAAGCCACGGTGGTCTGTATGCAGTCCCAACAATGACCGAATGTGAGTTGATGTTAAGTCTAAGCCACATCTGCTCGACCTGCGACCCCGGCGGGTGCGGCAGAGCGCGCACGCGCACTCCGCGACGCAGGTAGAAGCCCACGCCGCCCCCCCGCCCGCCGCGCACGCAGGCCGGGCGCGGCACGTGCCGTAGGCGGTAGCCCGGGACTGACGGCGCACGGCCTTCCTCTCCCTGCCTAAGCCAAGTCTCATTTATGGCCATGATGTCCACCCCGATACTTTCCATGGCAACAAGAAACTCGTCATGACGTGATCCCAACGACCCTGCGTTAAAAAAACCAACTGTAAGATGTTTAGTCTTGTTCATTTGTTCATAAAGATGTAAATGTATAGAATGCTCATATTGTGTAAATAGTTAGTATAATTTAAATAGCTAGTGTAAAATGTTGTTGATAAACGTGTACATAAAATAGTTAGTATAGTAGAATTATAAATGATAAGCCGCCTTTTAAAGTATAAATAATGTAAATAAGATGTAAGGAGTGATTGGGCACCTGGGCCCCAGCAGAATAATGCCAAAATATACAGAAACGGGAAGAGATCTGACCTCACACAGTACAAACTTAAAGACAAAACGTAACAAAAATGCACACTGAACAGAAAAGGTAAACAATGTATGGGTTTAGTAAAAAAGTTATTAATACGAGACACATTTAAACAGATGTTACACCCGATGGTCAGCGGACGCCTCAAGACCAAAAACCCGGGAAAGGTCGTCCTCATTGCGGATGCAGTGTATGGGCTTGCCTTCACCTTGCCTTGCCAGGATGCGTCCGAATTTCGTCCAGGTGTACTTCCACCCGAGACGACTACTAGCTTCACGAACTCTGTGAAACAGCTGCCTGTTTTTCCCTGTAAGCCTCTCATTAAGGAAGAAGCGATGCGAGGGCGCGGGGAGGCCAAGATCGGAAGTGGTGGCTCCGCGGCGCACGCGGGCGCTTTTCAGCAGATCGTCGCGCAGCCCGCGCCTGGTTAGGCGCACCACGATACGCCGGGCTCGCGCCTGAACTGCCGCCGCTCCTCCTGTTGGGCTCTCCGCACTCGAAGACCGCGGCTCACGGCCAGATCTGAGGCCCACCCGTTGCGCGAACACTATATCCCGCTCATCAAGTGCAACACCTAGCTTCGCCGCAACCAGTCCTACGGTGTGCAGCACGTTCTCACCCGGAACCTCAGGGATGTTCGCAATCTCCAGGTCAGAGCTAAGCAGGTCCTGCTCGCGGTCGTCGAGCTCGGACTGCAGCCTTGTCACTATTTGCTCCAACTGGCTCACCCTGGCGTCGGGCAGAGCAGCGCTTTGCCTGGTTTCCAGGTCCTCAATTCGGGCCTCCAATTTGTCAATCCGCTCAGTACAGACCCCCAACGACGCGTGAAGGCCAGTCATTTCTCGGCGAAATTCTCTGACCTCGTCTCTGACCTCGCGTAGCTCGGAGCGGAAGAGCCTGATTTCCTCCCGAAGAGTAAGCTGGGTTTCCAGGGATGAGGGTTCGCCGTCTGTCCCCTGTTCACTTCCAGCCCGAGACAGTACCTTAGCAGGTGGCTCGGCCTTAGAAGGCTTGGCCTGAGGCACCGCGACAGGTGATTCAGCCATACTGCCCCGTATAGCAGCCGCAGGTGCAGCC
Source organism: Agrotis puta (assembly GCA_943136025.2). Lineage (NCBI taxonomy): Eukaryota > Metazoa > Arthropoda > Insecta > Lepidoptera > Noctuidae > Agrotis > Agrotis puta. The sequence continues at coordinate 2,095,136 of OW964170.2, forward strand.
ACCGACGAAGCCTCCGCCGCTGACGAAGCTGATCCCACAATAGCCACTGGTGTTGATGACGCTGAGGCCTGCGCAGCCGAGGGTAGAGCAGAAAGATCACCGTCTCTGACGTGTGTGGCGCCCCCAATACTCTTGGGCAACCTTTTCCTGCACTCGGGGCACAGCCAGTCGCTGCCAATCTGCGACTGTTCAGGCAGCAGCAAGCAAGCGAGGTGGAAACGATTTTGACACCCCGATCCAGTACAAATGGCGCCCCCTTTGGACGCCAGGAATCTTCCACAAGATGCGCACTTTACCATATTAGCAGTATGACACGAAGTAGCCAGATGGCGCCACTCTTCTAATACTGATCTATACCGGTAGATGGCGCTTGCTCCACAAAATGTGACACTGCGTCGATCTTTATCGGAAGTAGCAGTACCACACGAAGTAGCTAGATGGCGCCACACTCCCAGTACTGATCTATGCCACTAGATGGCGTTTGCTGCGCAAAATTTGACCCTGCGTCGATCCTTGTCAGAAGCAATATGTAATTAATGTAGGTACCACTGACCGCATACAATCTCAAGTCACCCTTGTTTTTGTTAAAAAACACGAGATTCACAATTGTTTTACTTAATTTACACCACTAAAATAAACAAGTCAGTCCCACTAACAATCACACGAGTAAATCAGGCTAAATAGCACACCTGAACACGAACTTCACACGAAATATTGCAGTATTTATAATATTTACTTGTGTTAACATGTACAGCTGATGTGTATCGCGCACTGTCCGTGACGTCCCGCACTGTCCGTGACGTCCATAATCGTGGCCGTGGCCGCGCCTGCGGCCCGATCTTTGGTGGCCTTTTTCCCTGACTTGTTTGAGGCCAGGGTGCAGACGGCGGCCTTGATCGTCTCCTCCAGCGTGGGCTCTGCGCTGCCTCTTCCTCCGGTCCTGCCTCGGCCTTTACCCCGCACACTAGTGGGGATCTTCCGGCCCGAGGCAGGCTCGTCGTCCTCGGACAACGAATGTGGCCGCTTGAGGAAGCGTTTCTTCCTCTCGGCGGCCCCCTTTCCTCCGCGCCCAGAGCCATGGCTCTGGGCGCTGATGGCGTCTGACGCTGAGTCGGACTCCGACATCGAAGACGGCGTCAGCACCATCCTCTTTTTGAGAGCGGCACTCTGTGCCCGCTCGTTCGGTGCCGGTGAGGCGGACGTGCTGGACAAGTCCAGCGACTCCACCTCACAGGCACGTGAGCCACCTTGGCTCGCTGCGGCGACTGCCGGTTGGGGGGGGGATTTTTTTAAGTTCTCCATACAATTCCCACGAGTGTGGGGGAAAAAACGGTCCATCTAGGCAGAGACCCCTGTACCTAGATAAGCCTACAACATTTATTACTCGCCAGAGGGTCGGCCGGTACCCTGGCGAGGGTAGCACTAGCGACTGATTTGTTCAAAAGAACTCCCGTCAGCCATACATCTCCTCGCGGTGCTCCGCCGCTTGAGATTCGGGGTGACTTTTTATAGAGGTTTTCTACCTCGCGGCCCGGGCGGTTAAGCCAAGGCCCTCGACCCCCGTCGAAAGTCAGAGACGTGATCCTGACAATCTTCGGGGCTACGAGAATAGCGGTGACAAGAGGAGGTGGGAGTGCAATACCTCCTCCTGCCTGCCCGGCGGCAGGGTAATTGCACGCCGTGCCCGCTCTTGCTCCAACCACTGTGCCCTCTGCTGAGCAGAGGGACACGCGTTGGAGCGACGCGACAGGACATTGGCATACGGGCAAGGAGACCCCATAGGGGAGTACTTGCCCACATCCCGGGGCGCACCGTCCCGAGAATCTGGGCTTCCCCCCGGACGTATCCGGAAAGGAACTTCCAGCCTCGGGCACTCGAGGAGGTTTCCTGTCCTTAGCACCCCGGAGTTTCAGTATAGGAATATTATTTTCATGATTTATATTGGAAACACTCAGGAGCCGCACAAGCCGATCTTCCGGGTTAAGCCGCGTTTGCCGAGGTTGGTCTGTGGATGGGTGACCATCTGTCATAGCGAGTTTTCTCCGTGCCTCGGAAAGCACGTAAAGCCGTTGGTCCCGGGTGTCATTTGTAGATCTTTGGCAGTCGTTACTGTTAGTCAGAAGCTCTAAAGTCTGACAACCAATCTTACCATGGGGTATCGTATTACCCAGTTACTGGGTTGTGGAGGTCCGACAGACAGTCGCTCCATGTAAAATACTGATTTCCAGCTGCATCTGGTTTGACTGGAAGCCGACCCCAATGTAGTTGGGAAAAGGCTAGGCAGATGATATTGGAAACACTCAAGCTGCGTATCCATCACGCGCTGCTGGCGCGCGTGCCATGAACACCAGCGCCGAATGTGTTCCGTAGAACGCGCTCCAAATATTTAAATGATATCATCTAAGCGCGCTTGGCGCGTGTGAAACCTTTGCCACAAATGAGCTTCTTTTGATGCGTGGTAAAAAAGTAAGTTCGAGCGTTCTAACAAACACATTGGCGCGCGTTTCAAAATGGCCGGATGGGCGGCCGGAATTCCATCGCTGGTTGAAAGTAGTAATATGCTTGTTTTCAATATTTCGTTGTGGGTAATGTTTTCTCACGAAGTTTTCCTTCATCGTTTTGAGAGCAGTGTAGATCAAATTAATTATACAGTGTACACCTGGTCGCGTGACTCCGGTACGTAAAGGGCTATTGAAGGACACCTTGGATTTTAGTCAGAACGAGTCTGACAGTCCGTCCCGCTCTGCCCTGGGTGGGAGGACTCATGTGATGATTTTACCACGAAAAAAAATAAAAAAATAAATGTACACCAGTCTAGTTTTGAACTCGCGTAATATAAACCGTTACCACTGAGGCACCGCTGCTCAGTGATCTAACTTGACGGATTCGATAAAAACAGCAGTTCCACACAAAAAAAAAACCATAAAAGTTAATACAGAATATTAATAGTGAAAAAAACAAACTGATAGAGAGGTATAATATAAATTATTTTTAGTAAACGAATAGTTTTTCCGCTATCACTGTTAAATATTGAAGTTTTAAATGGTTTGTGTATTTTTATAACGGAACAAATATGTGTATTTTTCGTTTGTTTGCATAACCGGGCTCTGTGTATTATTTAATATCCGGTGAAAATGAATTTTACGTTCGATAACTTTAGCAGTTTTCATTTTTAACCGACTTCGAAAAGGAGGAGACGTTGTCATTATTTAGTTTAGTGTCAACAAGCGTAGAGAGAAATGATGAGCAAACGCAACTACTGTGCCTGAGGTAGTGGATTCGATTCCATGCCTGTCGGTTTTTCCATTAGGAATTTCTCAGGAGCAACCACGAAGTGTGGGTTTGTACGTTAAATGGCAATAGGGACGCCCTAATTACATGACACATCGTTGATGAAATGTTGGTTTACTATTAGTATACCTTTATCAAACCCATTGGAAATTACAGTTTCTCCTAGTTTTAAGATATTTCCATAATTCTAACTAGGCATTTCATGAAAGCTCTATACATAAGAACTGAGTGAAAGAAAGAGTGTACAAGCTTACCAACATTTAAAAAAGGTCTGAGAGATTTTTTAATGGACTCATAAGTCTGTTTAGTTTGTTTGTTCAGAGTTCAGAGGCTTGATTTTTCAGATTTTTTTTCCCTATTGTGACGTAAAGTAAACTGAAACTTTGACGTCAATTGGATGGGAAAAATTAGTTCCTCGTTTTGTACACATGCGGCGCTTTTTCAATTTTCCATTCTATTAACGCAGTAAATACTTCAAGTACGCTGTACGTAAAATACGGAAATATTTTGATGGGGCGTCAATTTCTCGAATGTAACGCGATGGTGTGAACGTCGTAATTTAATGTAAACCTAATGTTAATTTTAGTTAAGTTTCTCTATAAGTGAACTGTAATTTGTTCTTTGAGAAAATAAATGTCTTTAAACCGAACTTCGTTTTATTTGACATAAAAAAAGACAGGCTTTTCCACGTTACAAATGAAGTATTCATTTTTATTCCCTTGTCGAAGCACTTAAATAAAATGCGTACGATCCAGATGCGATCAAAACACTATTAAAATCGCAGTAAAAATTATATCTACTAGTCGTGAATAAAAGCCCTTAAATTTTGAAAAGCTCCCTAGACAGTGCCCATAAAATAACGATTTCTTAACAAAACCACGCTTATCTGGACATCTAGACACTAACTTATTACCAAGCATTAAAGGAGATTTTTCTTCAAAAAGAAAGTAAATAAAGAACCTAACTTTACACTGTCTAGCAATTGAAAGTGCCAAGTTTACGAGCGAGCACTGTAATCGATCGATGACGTGACGAGTTTACCAATGTTTCGGGCACTAAGTGTAAATTTGATGGGTGTTTTAAAATTCCAGGAAGTGTAATAAAATTTATTGTTGTATTGATTGTAGACAGGGTGTTACTTTTTAAACACAAAGTCAGTTAAATGGACAATAAATTTAATGCAAAGAAAAATCGTAGTAGCGATAAAATAGATAACTAAAAATCATTGATTAGTCATGAAATCACTCTTGGACATATTACCAAAATGTAGTTGTTGATAATTACACAGCATACAGAACAACAAAATCGCTTAATAATGCAATAAACGCTCTAGTTCTGCCTCTGTCAACCTCTGATTAAAATCACTGTCACATCGGATTCTAAAACAAATATATCAACTACATATTATGAGATCCGATTACATGAGAATTAAACGGCAAATTCTGACAAACGAGCCATCGTACAAACATTGTTTGAGCAATTGTTTGTCCGACACGTCAAAGCTAACCCATGACAACCCGACGTATAGCAAATACACGAACCTGTATATAACATACCTAAACTTTCCTCCATTGGAAATTCAACTTTATAAAGTTACCCATAGGGTGTAGATTTCAACGGGTGGTTCTTAGATTTATGTTGGCCCAAGTTAGCATAACTGTAGTGGAAGTTTGCAATGCAGATTGGCCAGTTGTATGAAAATGCAAATAATGTGCGCCCCCTGTACATGGTGCGGGTTGACGCTGAAGTGATATCAATTCAATTTTCTGTATGTCAATTTTGGGATTAATATCAAGATTTTACGATGATGTATTTTGTGATGGCGGCAACTTTTTTATTATTTTCAAAATATTAGTCAACAAAATATTGCTTGTACTATAGCTGGTATAGTAAAATGTATAAAATAGAGTAAACTCTACACATTTACACGAAATAGATTTTTATCAGAATGCATTTAAGGGCGAAGTACAATCATCCATCTTCGATACAATTTTCACAGTAGTAAATCTTGTTGAATTCAGAGAAAAAGTAAAAATCTGAGGAAACTTCAATAATATAAATTAAAAGACTTTTTTAAATTTTTTCATCTAGAAGAATATTATGTTTGTGACTACCCAAATATTTAATTGTTAACAGAAACAAAGGTATGTACTAAAATAACCTCAACCGGTGAGATTCTGGTTTAAAACCCTATTTTTCAGTTATTTTTTTCAGGACTAAGCAGGAGAAGAAAGTCTGAATAATTTCCACGATGTAGTTTTTATGTAATACGAAAAACAAATATAGTTTACAAATCTGTATAATTTGTGAATATGAATTAATGGATTTTCATTATTCATCCACACAATAACGACTGAACGGATTATGATAAACTTTCGTATACAGATAGTTTAAAACCTGGGTTAACACATAGGGTACTTCTTATCCCAGTGCAACGTTCCCGTGAGACTGAAGTCGATAGCAACAGCTAGTGATCAAAATAAATTCTCAGTATTCCAACAGTTTCAAATCTCAATTACTTACGTCTTATTCCAATCACAAGTTTATAACCCAAACACATTTTAAGCAATTCACTTAGTCATAACTTTAAAATAATTACGCCAGCTCCCTAGGGAGTCTGGCAGAGGGCGAGGTGTTCAAACAAAACTTGCTGCGATCGAATTATTTGCAATATTAATCATATTTGGGTTGCCGTAACTAAGGGTTTTGTAGTTAGGGTAAGACCTACTGTATCAAAATGTTGTTAGTGGGGTTGATTAATTTGGTAAAACCTATTTTGTTTAAGCGATGACATTGGAATATGTATCGGTTCAACTAAAATGTAAATAGTTGTAACGATTTTTTATGATATTTAAAATATAATGCGCAATCACTTGTTCCAAAATTACGATTTAAATAGCCTTTAATAAAAAATATTTACACTTCCTTTCGCTTCTTTCAGATCATCAGCTATACTCTTGAAAACGTCATGGAGAGACTTTAGTGATTTACAAAAAATAGGTACGTATAATTTGCAGTGGTAGACGCCCACGGCGTCGGACGTCGCAGGACGATCTCCGGCCACCGTAGGCGCGGGCATGCGGGCAGCGAGTAATGGGCGACTTGTTGTCCGACCTTGGACCATGCCCGGGTCGACGGCGCGTTGTGTTCCACGCGCGCCTCAAAGAGTGTCAGCATATTGACGGGGCCTGTAGAGGGCCAAAGCCTGCCGGGGTCGCGGGACCAAGGGATTACTGGACCCCGGTACGTAAAGGGCTAGTGAAGGACACCGTGGATTTTAGTCAGTACAAGTCTGACAGTCCCTCCCGCCGTATAATTTATCTTAGCTATACCAAGATTTATGTTACCTTTAGTGACGTTCTAGTACATTATCATTCAGCTCAGACTGTTCGATATTTTAAATAACCAATTCCAGCTAGGTCTATTCGGAAATTAAATTAAGATTTTTTTTAAAAAACGACTAAACCTCGCATAAATTATAATTTAAATCTCTCTCTTGTTATTGACTAAATCATGAAAATATCTGGTAACACGAAATATATCAGCTATATCAAAAATTGAAATTACACGTCACACCCACAAAATCGACCCAGTTATTCGATTTAAGTGATATTCCTATATAATACAATTTGGTAAACACAAAGACTGTTAGCTTCCATTGTAAACCCATCCCAGTCCGGTCACAGGCGTATCTATGGAAATTCAATTTTCCATGGACGACGTGTTTTTGTCCCGTAGTGTACAGTGTACAATGGCGGACATCTATTAGTATTTGCATTGCACTAACGGGAATCTGCAATGCAAACTGGTTTATGTAATGGTTTACAATATGGTTACGTGAAATCTGTGTGCAGTTTAATATGTAGAGAAGTGTATTTAAGGTGTATTTTTTTACCAATTTTAATGTAATAAATTTTGCCGTTGAGTAAGTAATTGAGTTAGAGGGGTTAAGAAAGGTTAAATTAAATTAAAAAAAAATAAAAACCTGTATCTTAGTAGAATTCTTGATGAACAAAAAATATTGGATTTGGTTACACGTTACCTATAACTAGCGGAGAACTAAGACGCTTCTAACGATACCTCAATTGTCATTTAATGATAAGGAGTTTAGAAGTTATGGGGGAACAAACAAACATACGTAAGTACATATCGGTCAAAATCATAACCCTCCTTTTGGCTTTGCCGTAGTCGGGTAAAAATAATTTTAACAAAAAGCCAACGACACGCGGTGTTCCCAGGCGGTCACCCATCCAAGTACTGACCGCGCCCGATATTGCTTAACTTCGGTGATCGGACGAGAACCGGTGAATTCAACGTAGTATGGACGTTGGCGATTGCTATACTTAAATATGGGTGCGCATGGTGTTCCAGAGACAAATACATTTATAAAAGACGGCACAAAGCATTTAAGGAAAGGAAAGACGTCATAAATTAATACAATCATATAGGTAGTATTCATCATCTACCTAGTTTTTTTCCAACTACGAGTATATTGGTCGCGGGACTCAGGAATTACCTTGACCCCGGACCGTAAAGGGCTATTGAAGGACACCGTGAATTTTAGTCAGTACGAGTCTGACAGTCCCTCCCGCTCTGCCCTGGGTGGGAGGACTCATTTGATGATTTTACCACGATAAAAAAAAACTATTTCCAACTACATAGAGTTGTAGAATTTGAAAATAAATTCGGGTTGTACGCATGGAGCTATCTATTATCATAAGAAAGTAGAGAGTGTTGTTGTTTTTTCGGGAACAGGATATTTTTTGCGTTGAAAAGTATTGACGTCTGTTTCTGCACATTTGACGATGTAATAATTATCAGAAACTTTTTTTTTATTTACGTGTTAAAATCATCACATGAGTCCTCCCACCTAGGGCAGAGCGGGAGGGACTGTCAGACTCGTACTGACTAAAATCCACGGTGTCCTTCAATAGCCCTTTACGTACCGGGGTCACGGTAATTCATGAGTCCCGCGACCCCGGCAGGCTTGTGGTTTAAACTTAAATAAAAAAGTAACCAACAATCACACTTTCGAATTACCTTTTTTTAGTTTTTCGTAGCTTTGTAATTGTTTTTTCCTTTATTCGTTATTTATCCTGATTCTTTACATTTTTACAAAGAGAAAAAAAAAACATTTAAAAATATAAAACAGCAGTCCACCAGCATCGGGAACAGGGTCTGGACTACCGGTGGTGAGGGCTCCTGAGAGAGGAACCTCCTAACAATATGCCAGAGTACTTACTGCCTTCTGAATAAGGCGTTTGATCCAGCTGCCAAACGAGAGCCTCCTCAGATGTTGTTCGAGTCTCTTGGCAATTATGCCATTGGCAGACACTACTATCAACACAATAACTGCTGTATTCATGTGTCAACAATCTCGATTAAGATACTTGAATTGTTTTTTTTAATATTTAGTGCTTTTTTATTATAAGGCTTTTTAGTAATTTGGTATATTAACACACGTTATTTCAGACGCCTGTTGTAAATTTTGTTTTAAACTAATAAATAATCTGTTTAGGATTATAGTAAGCTACATACTATATCTAATGTTATAAATTTTATGTGGCATTTTTATCCATAATGTAAAGCATTATTATCTACTTTGCTCTTCAAATTATTCCGTAGCTAACGCACATGACACAACTTCAACTTCCGTAACTTCTGTCCTATCTGCCGCATTATATTTAGTAGTAAATTCCGACGCGCAGTGACAAACAAACAAACAAACAGTGACGTCACATTTACATGTTAATAACACAACGAGGCTGATGGTACTCAGTATTTAGGAACGCGCGACCCCTTTTAGTAGCATGGTGAAATTGTGTGGTGGGGTAATTGCGTTTTTGATGATCATTTTTTTAATGAAAGTTGGCAGTAACTTCATAGGCTATTAAAAGGCACTTTTGAAAAGAAAGAATAAGGTTTATTTGACGTTAGTTAATTTAGCACACAAAATAGTAAAAAATCACACAGAATAATAAAATAAACAGTAATAAAAAGGAAGAGAAAATATGTGCTGTGCTGTCCATTTCAGCATTCATGCCAGATAGGTTTATCAATTTACTAATAATTTAGAAATCGAATCTTTGTTTCAATAATATCAAAAACTATTTTTTTCGTGATTAACATCTACAAATTCGCGTCTTCTTACATTTTCGCTGTATCTACCCTTCATGGTTGCGTACTAGTTATGGATACAGCAAAAATACACATATCGCACTCAATTTCGGAATTTTAAATAAGTTTATTTACAGAGGATTTAAAATAAAACCATCGGTTACACTGTCGAAATTGTTAACTAGGAAAAAGAATAATGAGCCAACACCTCTTGTGTGATTGTTTACATGACTGATTCCTATGGAATTCAATGAAAAATCTTCCAAAAGTAATGGGTTTGCCATTTACTGCCGCGTTATCATAGAATTAAATAATATATCATTAAAGAAACCAGTTAGTCTAACCTTAGTCATAGCTATTGGGAAACTTTGCTGTTATTGTTGTCCCATAAAACGTTGTACGGTAAAAACAGTACATCCTAATAAATTCTCATCACTTTACACTTACGTCCTCATGCCAGACGACCCACATCCAAGTACGGTAACATCGCGCACTGCATGCAAGTTAACGACGTCATTAATGCGGATGATTGCGTTACCTGTACTGTTCAGTACAGTCATAGCCACAATATCTTAGTCCCATTTTGGGGTATTATTTTCTGTTCCCCCTTGTTACCAGGCCTACGTTTTTCTCACATATCTAACCATCGAAAAATTGTAACAATCTGTTTGTAAAACTATACCATATTTTAAAAGAGTAACCATGGAGTTTCTTGCCGGTTCTTTTCCATGGAATCGACCAACCCGAACCGAGCACCTGCTGTCGACGTTTTATAAGTGCCCTCATGGGCCTATGTGAAATAAAAACTTTTGATTTTGATTTTGTTCAATATAATATGGCAGTAGCTACTTTAGCATACCAGTATATTCTGAAAAAAGAATCATATTGAAATAGCACAAAAAAATGGTGAATACAAAAATGTTGAGTCACATATAACCCAGAATTAAATTCAGCCGGCTGATTGTGAAACGTGATAATTTAATTAAAAAGGCTATCTAATTTTAGACGTAAAAAGGTGGAGGTTCTTAGTTCAAAATATGTAGAAATTTTTTTTATTTATGAAAGTTTTGGTTAGGTTAACAAAATGATTTTAGTTTTGAATGCAACATATTTTCATTAATTAATAAGCAACAAATTGAATAGCAAATAATATCTGCTGTACTTTCAAAATGCATCATGTCGTGTCCTTAATAAAGGACAGAATTTGAAAACTGACGAAGGTATAAAAGTCTCGACTGTACACTACACTGTACAGGGTTACTATACGCATAATGTTATTTAACATTATGTTTACAGGACTAATTGTTAAGTGTTAGTGCGGGTCGTTTCAAAGGTTTTGCGTTACATGTTTTTCCGGCAAAATGGTGATAAAGAATTTCTTGTTAATTTTTTTGTCATATGTTTAGAATTAGATGGTTAGATTAGATTATATATATTATATAGATTTAGTTTAACTTTAGAGTTATAATATTGATAGTTATTAAATAAATAAATATTCCACAACTATCACACAACGCCATCTAGTAACCAGAGCTTGTGTTATGGGTACTAGACAACTGATAAACATACTTATATATTTCTAAATACATACATATTATAGATCAATTACACCCATATTGCTAGTTTTATGAGCTTAGGCTTTAAAATTTACAGGTGAACTGAGAAAAATATGTGAAGCAAGAGGAATAAATAAGTTAATTTAAATTATGACTGAAGTATGTGTATGAAGGACGTTTTTTAACGGATTTCGACAAGGAGGTAGGACGAGGAGATTTTAGTTCGATTCAGAATACTTTTCGTTTGGTCTCATAAAAATAATTCAGGTATTTTAAAATAACTTTCAAACTTCGCTTATAAAATTTACTGTTGAAAACAGCGTATTGTGGATTAGCATTACAATTAATTCCGTCTCCCAGCAGTGGGAACAGTTAGATAAGTATGCACACGGTAATGATATACTCAAAACTATTTCTCACTGTACAGTAAAGTCAAAGGAATTCTCATTCCCATCCTTAAACCTTGAAACATTTTATGATAACAACAGCCATAAGATGTCCCCCGTACTGTTTGCTTACGACGCCATAGACTATGTAGTTCTATGGTGTCATAAGCAGGCACTAAGGGCTTAACCACAAGGATGCCAGCCATATCCACCTGTGTTTACTAATGACCGTCATACTGTACTAATCCTTATGTCTAGTCTGTATGATTATGGGAGTTTCTCCCCCTTCTATGGTCGTTGGTTATGGGAGTCCGTGGTGGGGAGCTATGTTTAATATGGGATGTTGAATGGTAATGATATTTTGCGAAGTTGGGTTTAATGGAATTTTGGATGGTAATGAGAATTTGGGGATCCAATGCTGGATGGTAATGATAATTGTTGGGTTGTTTTACGCGCCTTATATTACACAAGGTTACAGTTGTTAAATTATTATTTTACATAGTTGTTGTAAGGTACCTACTTTTCGTATAGTTTTCTGTATTTTTGATATTTTTTTATTCTAACATAGTGGAAGTAACTTCTATGAGAAACACTTCAGTCTAATCCTTCGGGGTTCTTTGGCGTAATGTTATGTTAAACGCCACTGGAAATTTTCAGAAAATACCCATGAGATGAAGGTGCATCAAATTATCACCAACATAAAACGACCCTTGACATTGGGACAAAACTACGGTCAAAATGACAACATAAACTATACGGGCCCACTTATTACCACAACCTCTCAACTTATGACCACTGTAATGACGTGTAATATTCGGCACGCGCTGGTAATACCCGGTAATATCCGGTAATAACCGGTAATATTGGGTAATACCGGGTAATATTTTAACGGGACACTTGCGGTTGGTTCGGCAATAAACCGATACCTAACAGATGCCTGCTTGAGGGGTGGCGTAGAGTATGTTTGTTGCGTAGATGAGACAGTCTTTTTCATGTCTGTTAAAATGGTAAGAAAGAAGTACATACATCCATGCAAAAATAAATAGATGCATAAAGAAAAAAGTAATGATTTGTTTGTCTAAAAGGATAGTAACCATTCAAGCCTACGGTACTGAAGACGTGGACACTGTTCGTTTAAAGTGCAAATAATTTATTAATCGTCGTCTTTACTTGCAAACAAGTGATGTAGCAAAGATTATTAAATCAAAATACAAGTAATGTTTAAAAAAAATCCTATGAAATAAGACAAACTTAGGGTCTTCTTTTGCATTGAAAACAATTATATTGAGTGGGCGGTAAATGTAATTTCGACTAGTTTTTTACTACTTAATTAAATTAGAAGGAACTGACTTACCGCACGGCTAAATAGACTGAAATTTTAACCGTGTAAATCTCCCATAATCGAATCTAAAATATTTCCATACTTCAATTACAAATCTCTCTCATCTACACCTCTATAATCTGTGTCACAAACGATATAGTCAAGGGCGTATGACGGATGGCACCGAATGCGGTTGAGCCGCGTGACAAATGCGGCCGCACTGCGACCACGCGCCGTGACCGTGGCGTGATCGTGACGTGAACCGGACGTGTGGAATCATTGTTACGGCTATTTGGGGATTAAATCTATGGATTTCGTTTTTTTTGCTTATATATGTACTTGGTTTGATCTCTATTCCAAAGAACAAATTACTGACGAGTTGTTTATGAAACTGTGCCACAAGGTAAGAAATTGAGACATATTACTCCCGTTGACTGCTTCCTTGGTCTAGTAGTTGCAAGTGCCACTGCTAAGCATGAGGTGTCGGGTTCGATTCCCGGGTCGAGCAAACTGTTACTGTGTTTTCCTATTTGAAAATTCTCAGTAGCATCCACGGATCCGTCTAGATTTGTGCACGGCTGATGATAATAGGGTCTTCCGTCACAAACTTCCGTGCGTTCAAGCGTTTTTGCCATACCTATTATTGGTTTCAAATTTAGCAGCTCACAATTTAGGACCCATTAATATTAGTAGTCATTTTACCCGTGGTGCTAGGCAACTGGGCTTCTCCGAGTTGTAATGTCCCTTTGTGCCTATTGGCCTTGTTTTGTTCTGTCTCCTGCTTGCATGGAGGGAAGTGGAAACATATATTTTTTCCTACTCCTCCACTATTCTTTTCTGATTAATTTCGTTGCAGGATCCAAGACAGGTAAATTCATTCTCCGGGACACGTCGAGCTTCATTGTCTCGGCCCTTTTCTGGTTGGTTGCCACTGTTGATTCTGGCGCACAGGAGTTGCAGTGGTTAGGGAATAGTGTGGTGGGTTTGTCCCAAAAAAAAAAAAAAAAAAATAGGGTCTTCCTTATTACATTGGACTTAAAATAATATAACAGTCCCTCCCGTCCTGCCCTGGGACTTTTTATTCCTCTCAGGAATCATTATTTTGATGATTTTACCTAAAAAAGTTTATTTCGGGTAATTGGTTTGATTCCGGCACGGAATAAATATAATGTATGGCCTACAGGTCTAGGTCTGTTTGTGTATATAAATAAATAAATATTCCACAACTATCACACAAGGCCATCTAGTCCCAAGCTAAGCAGAGCTTGTGTTATGGGTACTAGACGACTGATAAACATACTTATATATTCCTAAATACATACATATTATAGATTAATTACACCCAGACGCAGAACAAATGATCGTGCTCATCACACAAACATTTGTCCTGGGTGGGAATCGAACCCACGACCACGTATAGCAGTTAGGGTCACTAACCACTAGACCAACAGGCCTATATCATTTTCAAAGGAGATAATCTTAGTGTGGGGCGCTAAATTACAACCACGACCAATTCCTCTCATTTCCACGTACTAGGCGATTTATCACCACACTACAAGTGTGTACCATATTACATTCCATAATTACTACTCCTCCCTTCACGAACACGCGTCTCCTTCGCCTCAAATAATTGAATGTGAGCGAAAATTTATGGTTTTTGCACAATTTTTATAGCCTCCTGTGTTTAACGTGTCTGCTGGCTACGATTATGAACGGAGCTATGATGTTTGTCACCCCTCTGGCTTGTGTTAGCGTGAGGGTTGGGATGTGGGTATAGAGTTCTGGTGGGTGTGACTGGGTATCATTTTGGTGTGTTTGCGAAGATTTGGTAGTGTTTATTGCATGCGTTGGTAGTTCATGAAGTGGCTGGTTCAAGCTTTAAGCTAATTTTGCATTGGATCTTGGGCTGAATTTGAAACGGCTAATTAAATGGTGTCTGGAACGTTATTGGAAAGTTACCTAAATATCAGTAAAAGTAAAATGAAGTGCAAATGACTTAGAAGCCGACGCCCAAAAAAGTGGTTTGATCAAATTTTAACATTCTAATAAGCACTGCTCTCCAATATGTCACTGCTCGCAACCAATGGAGAATAATTGAGAAGAAGTCACGGTTCTCAGTAATTTACACCATTTCAGGAAAATTTCAAATTATATGATTTTATTAGAGCTAAATTCTTCATGCGTATAAAAATAATAAAACAAGAACTAATGACCCATACATTGGAAAAATTAACACCTACAAAAGAGTTTGAACTACTAGCCATTTAGAGTCACACCAAACTTACTATCACACTACACAGTTACAACAACTCTATATGAATCCCAAAAATAGCCATCCACCCTCGTTGCATCACTTCGCGGAGCTACGTTATAAGAATGGCGAGAGAAACTCAACGTTATTTATATTGAATTATGAGGGGAGCAGGGACACCCCTGTGCAATGTGGTATGTATGTCGGTATGTCCACGATTGTCACTTGCTTCTGAGACAATCAAATTGATGGAGCTGTAATAATTAATAATAATAATTATTAATTAATAATTATTCCACAACTATCACACAACGCCATCTAGTCCCAAGCTAAGCAGAGCTTGTGTTATGGGTACTAGACAACTGATAAACATACTTATATATTTCTAAATACATACATATTATAGATAAATTACAAGCTGTGACGTCATTCAAAGAAGATTGTAGCTGGTATCTTCATTTTCATTAGCCGAAAAACATCCACTGCTCAATAATGGCCTCCTCTTCATAATGTCGTCGGTTCACCTCGGGTGTGGCCTGCCTACGTGGGTCATCATAATCAGCCTAAAATCTTTCCACTGTTGAGATACAGATGTCTTCTCTGTGAGAGGGAGCGGGCTGTAATCCACCACGCAGGAACGTAAAGGGGTATTGAAGGACTCCGTGGATTTTTAACTGACTTCAAAAAAAGGAGGAGGTTATCAATTCGACTGTATTTTTTTTTGTTTGTACAAGTCTGATAGTCCCTTCTGCCCTGACCTGGGGACTGGGGCGGGTAGACTAATTTTGATGACTTTAGCATGTAAAAAAAGGCTCCGGGGCGGGTTGTTAGTCACATATCTTCGGTTTTAGCAGTCTTTGATGGATGACCAGTGACCAATACCAATGAAGGTTAGTGTTCTTTCATTATCCACCTCGAATGTACACTTTTGTTAACCAGAAACCTTATCACAAGATTTCTGGATGTTATTTACAGCGTACTTGAAGTATTCACTGCCTTTATTGCGTGGAAAATTGAAAAAGCGTCTCTAATGTACAATCGACAAAGTTGAATCATGACCCACCATAAACTTATTTTCTTACAAACATTCAAATATTAAATTAATTTAATTGCGCATTCGCGTCAACATACATATCTGTGGTCTTTATTATTCTCTTTCTATCTTTATTATTTTGACGGATTCAAACAATTTATTGTCAAAATTGCTTATGATTCAACTTTACCGATTGTACAAGCGAAGAACTAACTTTTTTCCATCAGATTAACGTCAAAGTTCCAGTTTACGTGACAAAAACGTGAAAAATCATGCTAGGGATTCGGATAATTATACAAAAAAAAAACAAAGAGATTTCAGCCAACACAAACTCAATTCCATGTTTACATTTTAGGTCCTCCCCTGACATAGTGTCACCATCTTTATCACTCAACCCATGACCAGAGGGGCCATAAAGGGCCCCAGACGACACTGTAAAATTTCCATAGCTTTTCCTATTTCACCATAGTAACCCATTTCCTGGGACTAACAATCTTTGTGAGATGAGAAAAGGGAAGGGTGTATTAATTTTTGATTTGTCTCAAGTCTGTGGCGGTGGTAATGGATTTAGGGAGCCTATTTTCACCAGAAATGTGTTAGACAGCTATGTTGGGAGAATGTAATTCACATCAATATATTCCGGAATCAAAAATGAACTGGTTTTTGTGATAATGTTAAAAATCCATTAAAGATACTTTAATGTGAAACAGCGTGTGAAGTTCCTGAATACTTTTTGAAAAGGAACCTTCAAGCTGACGAGTGTTTAGTCTGGTGGGCTTTCTGCCCGAAAAACATTGAAATTTAGAATTTTAACTGTGCGATGCGGAACACTAGTTTATCCGTCGCTCCATAGATGTCGCTAGTCATCTTTTTGATGACGACTGAAATATCCGCTTCTGGTTTTTCATTATGAATTTCTTAATATCACCTCAACTACTAGAAAATGAAGTTAGAACAAAGGTTCACTCAGTCGTGGGACTATCCAAGCAAGATACAAGGCCCTGGAACGCATAGGTTAAACGGAGGAATAGCTGACAGTCTCTTCTGCTCCACCCAGGGTGAAAGGACTTATTTGATAATAATTTTACCTACAAAGAAACAAAAAAAATTACCTGCCTGCTATACGAGTACACCTCTGCCTGACCTTTTTCGAAGAGCAGGCGTAATATAATGCTGTCTTAAGGTGCGTACAGACCATGGAGCATATTATATAACCTGTGTTTTGTAACACATCCACACTATGCAACATTGTTATCAAACATTGCAACATAAAACAATACTGTACACATTAGAATAACACTGCAATATAACAATGTTATATAACCATTGTCGCTTGTCGTTCTTCAGGGCTACACGTGACTAAGTTATATAACATTGTTGTACATATCAATAACCACCAGATTTATAGAATAGTCTACATCTACGTGACAATAACTAACTTCAATTCTAAGTCATAAAGTTGTAAGTACACGATACTATACCGTAATAACTTGAATATCTCAAGTAAGATCGTAAAGCTGTAAATTGTCAATTTCCACTCAATCTGAGGGGCTATTAATTGAGTTATTTATAACCCAATTACAATACAGACTCGTCCTCCTAAGCAATCTAGAAGCGGGTTTAAGTCGTAAAACTGGCAGTCGGTTACAAAGTCAAAAAATTGATCTTAAAATCTACAGCAGATTTTCCGTAAATGTGAGATTTTATAATATAGAAAATACAAAAATTTGTCGTTTCTATTATTATCATCGGCGAGTAATGGGCGACTCGCTGTCCGACCATGGGCCATGCCCGGGTCGACGGCGCGTTGTGTTCCACGCGCGCCTCAAGGAGTGTCAGCATAGTGACGGGGCCCCCTTTAGAGGGCCAAAGTCTGCCGGACGAATTAAAGGGCTATTGAAGGACACCGTGGATTTTAGTCAGTACGAGTCTGACAGTCCCTCCCGCTCTACCCTGGGTTCAGGACTCATAAGATGATTTTTCCACGTAAAAAAAAAAACTATTGAAATCATCATCATGATCATCAGCCTATTAATGTTCCCACTGCTGGGACACAGGCCTCCTCTCTGTGAGAGGGAATGGGTCATAATTCACCACGCGGGCCCCGTGCGAGTTGGTGTAATTATGTCACATTTCTTCGAATTTTTGGTTCTAGGATATGCCAGTTTCCAGTATTCAAATAGACTAATAAAATTGGATCTTCCTAGCCTAATCCCTGAAATCTACCAAAAGTTACTAATCTAACAAAATGTTCAACTTAACTATTAAACAATACTTAAAAGAACAACAAAATGAACATGCTTGATAAAAAAGCACGAAAACAAACTCTAAAATACTTCTTATCTGTCCCAAAAACAACAATTTAAACAGAACTGGAAACGTCGAACAAAATATTCAACAATTTGAATAATAACATTACAAAACGGCAAACAGAAACTCCGTAGAAACGCTATTACTACAAAAGTATGATTTTATCTCGATCGACGTCTCTACCGAATCGTCGTTCTAAGTGACCAAGTTTCGCTAAGTTTTCGCATAAATTATGCTAGATAAGCGAAAATATTGTCTTCGGCGGCATATTTTCGGTATCTCTGATAAGTTTTCGCAAACAATTCGTAAGTTGTCAGTCTCAATATGTCACGGGTCGCCTTGTCGTTGTTTTGTTGAGTTGAGTGTAGTGGAACTGTGTCAGTGAGGGTTTAATGCCTTTGTCAAACAGACGGGCGAAAGCGAAGCGTTTCCGAAGCGATACCGAACCGAAGCGAGACGTCCGTCAGTCCGATAGTTCTGTCACGCTATCGGATCGCTTTCGCTGTTCTATGTGACTGGATTCAAATAATTCCATACATTACAAATAAAAACGTCACGCTTCGCTTCGGAAACGCTTCGCTTTCACCTGTCAGTTTGACAAAGGCATAAGTGTATTATAGGCGATTTTTTTTCACGGTTGGTTGTATGAAGATTTGATCAATAAAGATGCACGCGACTTTGGTTCGGGGGGCTAAAGTACAATTAAATGATAACTGTTTAGTATTTAGAAAACTAAAGACTTATCTGAAGAAGCACTAAGTACCACAATAAACCATTTCTGCCCGCATGTTGCCCAGGATATGCACAGTCAGAATGCTCACGAATCAGGTGGTCTATTTGATGTCGTCATTGTGCCACCTTATTTGAACCTCGAAGGCGACTTCAATCTATGGAAAACCAGTGCATGAAGGGTGTCCAGGCCGCCACTTTTCATGCAGCTGTCGTGACATGAAAAAGTACTTTAAATCCTAACTATAAAGCAGTAAATGGTAAGTTTGTTACTTTTTAACACTGAACAGATCATGCTGAAATTTGAAATGTACAGAAATGGACACAAACTACTTTTCCTCCTAAAAAAAGTACCTCCAGTGCCCGAGCTAAAGAAAAGGACAATTACGTTTATAGGATAATGGATGGCGCTACAGCTACTAGCTTGTAACATGTAAAATAATAGTTATTTTATCATATAAAAATACTCTCCCAATATAAAATATCACAGGGTCATGCATCTCGTAGAGGCGACGCGACACTGCGACAGGCCGTCATCGCAGTCGCGCATAAATCCAGACGCGCTCATACCGTCGCGCGGACCGTTTGCGCGTGAAATAGAAACTCGTGCAGTGTAGCCTGTCACTTGCATTATACATATTATTATTTACTGCTGCGGGTTTATTTTGAGGGACAGTTTTATTGATTCTTTTTTAAAATTGTTTTTAAATTTTTATTTCCCATCTGCCAAGCGTATTCGGTAAGACTGATTGTAAGACTTTTGGTTAATTGACTAACGGTTTAATCTAGTTTCCGAGGCATGGAAGAAACTCGAAATGTATTATGATGGTCGTTTCATCCTGGACTGCCTTGGTAAACGTTGTTTAACCTTAAGACCCGGATACGGATGCTATTATTTACCAATGAGCTACGAAACCGAAATTAGCCGATAATTTCTCAACAAAGATTGATATGCAAATGGATGGACGAATATTCGTTTTGAATGAGAGGAACAGAGACAAGTTATAGTCTAGTAGAAAACGTAATAGCGGGACGAATGACTGGAACAACATTATAGTATACCTGTCATCCCGGTATTATGTTTCCTATGGTATAATTTTCGATATTTAAATACGGGCGAAGCCGCTGGCAACACCCAATGATCAATAAAAGAAACGAGAAAATTCCCATTACAGGACAAAACACAGTGACTTTCCACCAAAACAACTAGAAACCCTCATCACTCGGAACAACACAAAATTACTTCATTCTCACAGACCACAAAATCTACATAGAAAATAAAGCAGTAAGAATAGGAGACAAGTGAAAAACTACAACATTTCCCCTGTTAAAACACACTATAACTCTGGCGGGTCGGGTCTGCATTTCCGCGCGAAGATGAGACCGACGCGTCTAAGAGATTTATATGCCGCTTAAGGAAATTGACTCGGGAGCTAATACTGAAAACGTCGTCATGTGTTTTATTATTAGTTCTTGTGCTGTGTTTAGCATATATTTATTTATTGGTTTTGAATGTTTGTGGGTTAACCCGATGACAATGTTAAGTACTTTCAAAGGACTTACACGTGTCTGTAAAAGCAGGTGTTGAGATCTATACTTTTGTGGTAGATAACTGAAAGTAAAAGTAAAAACCATTCTGTTCCTTCACATAGCTTTTGCGTTCCAGACCCGCGGTATCCTGCTTAGAAAGTCCTAGAACTCCGGCAGGCGTATGCCTTAATAAGGGTCCCGTGTGTTTTCTAAAAGCTCCTTCAGGCGCACGTGGAACACGACGCGACGCGTCGCGTCGTGTTCCACGTGCGCCTGAAGGAGCTTTGCGACGCCGCGCCGGCGATTAGTCTTGTAACAATATAGCACAGTATTTATACAAATAAATATTATTATCTTTGTTTACGGAAACTTTGCTAAATGTTTTCTGTATCGCATTATTTTTATTTATTAATTTACTCTATTTAAAAAAAAAAAAAAACGTCGCCCCACACTAGGAATTTCTCCTGTATCGTGGTTGCGTTTACAAACATAGAAACTCACATACACAAACACCCAGACCCGGAACAAATACTTGCAGATCATACAAATATTTGTTCCGTACGGGGATCGATCCCGCGACACACAGCGCAGCAGTCCAACTGCTCAGCCACTGCGCCAAACGTGCCGTCAAATTATTAAAATAAATTATTGAATTTTTTTTTTTCATAAATCAATTTTCCGTGACAATTTCACAGCACAACTGCGGGCTGCAATTTTGAAACAGTCCACTTCTTTGCATGATAAACAGATCCCTGTTAAGTCCAAGTCAAGGTCAAAGTACTACCACTGACGTGAGGTCTATCGGACGTGACAATATGTACCCACACGAATAAGACTAAAGAACAAACATCCCTTATCTCTATCCCCGAGGGACTCGTATGAGAACGCTGAAGGGGACAAAAGATTGCATCTCAACTGTCATAGTCGGTAAGTAGGTAAGTCGAGTCAGTAGGAACGTGATATAGAAATAAAATATGCTGTGTTTTGCTAAAGCTATATTGGATGTTGAACCTGATTGTGTGAAAGGTGAGATGAATGGAGTGGTAAGTTTAGATCTTTCATCTCTGGGATCTAGGAGACGGGTATATGAATCTTACTAATATCATAAATGCGAAAGTATACGAGGATGGATGTATGAAAGGATAATAAATAATATAATAATAAATATTCCACAACTATCACACAACGCCATCTAGTCCCAAGCTAAGCAGAGCTTGTTTTATGGGTACTAGACAACTGATAAACATACTTATATATTTCTAAATACATACATATTATTGATAAATTACACCCAGACACAGAACAAATGATCGTGCTCATCACACAAACATTTGTCCTGGGTGGGAATCGAACCCACGACCTGCGGCATAGCAGTCAGGGTCACTAACCACTAGACCAACAGGCCTGTCAACAAGGATGTTTGTTACTCTTTCACGTGTCCGCAAAAACTACCGACGGATTGATACTTAATAACCTGGATTAATACATAGGTTCATATTCCCGTAGGATAATTCGAATTAGAAGCTAGTTATCATATAAGTGGTCGCGGGGCTGTACGAATTATCGTGACCCCGGAATGTAAAGGGTTATTGAAGGACACCGTGGATTTTAGTCAGTATCAGTCTGACAGTCTCTCCCGCTCTGCCCTGGGTGAGAGGACTCATTTGATGATTTTACCATGTAAAAAAAAAGTTATCAAATCAGTGCGCAGACGGGTGTCGTCCCTTTGAAAATGCGATGTAATTGTCACCAAAGAAGGTCAACGTGACAAATATCGTTTTTAGACCTTGATCTAAAGGACTGACACTATCTAGAATCGATGATGATAAACGGTGCTTCCTATAATAAATCAAAATTTTTTGTAAGACGACTTTTTCTGATTCCCCAAGTCGGTCTTCAGCCACTCATCCGAATATCGGTCAACATCGTATATTATCTCAAAGAAAATCTTATTACCCTGACAAATACACCAAATTACATATTAAATCGTTTTCCTATATTAAAGGGCGAAAATCACCTCAATGTGGCGTTCGAACGAAAATTTATCGTCAAACGTCACCCCGAATTTTATCGTGGAAAAATACATCTTTTTCTCCCCGAACGGTTTGTCAACGTCCCACGGCGATTCAGTGGGAATGGTCGCCATTTTATATAAACTCAACGTTGTTACTGTGGTTGAAATGTATTTTGGTAACTAAGTGCTTATAGGGCCGTCCTTTTACTGTTTAAGGCCTTGTGTATTAAGATGATGCGGCCCATATAAAATACACAAGTGAGACTAGTAAATCAGATTGATCGCACACCACCACTGATACTTAGTTTTCTAACAATAGTTCATTCAAAAGTATACGTAAGTATTGACTTGTGCAGGAAATTAAGAGAATCATAGGAATGTAGGATAAAAAAAGAGCGTAGCGAGCTCAAAAATGTTAGAATCATCCCATTCATGGGATAATATAGATAAATAGATAGAATGTTCTGTATTGTACACCAATATTTTTAAATAATTGCATTGAGTTGTTTTTGTTTTTTTAGGCCTTGTCATTCAGTAACTTGGGACCACTGAGGGTTGCGGAGCTCTTTTTTGTTCAGAAATATCATATAAGTCCACCCACTCTGTCAAACTTGTACTGACTAAGACCTACCCTGTTCATCCTTCAATTGCCCTTTGTGACAATTGAAAGAACAGGGCCGCAGTAATCTCTTAAAACAGGGTTGCGGGCCCTAGGCACATACCTAGAGGGCCCAACGGAACAAATGATCCTGAGTGCTTATTGTTAGGTTTTAGACCTGATAGACTCAGGCTGTTGCGTCTGGGTATACAAGATACTGTCGTATCTATCATTAATCATTAGAAAAGGCCTTGACGGTCGTTGCTGGCTGTCAAAAACAGTCCATTTGTCTCTTGAGCGTCGTAAGTCGTTGACAAGGTTATATTAACAATAGTGTCCTTTTGTGTCTTGTAACGATATACAACAATCACTAGTTTTATTTTTAAGTGGACTAAGCTTGGAGAGCTGAGAAGACTTGGAATTTATTCGTTAATTTTTTTAAGGTTTGCCCTTCACTAGCATTTTATCATGTATCGTGGGTGCGTTTACAAACATTTAAACTCACATACAACTAGACCCAGTACTCGTAGATCATAAAGCTGGGTATTCACTTAGCAGTGTTGCATGTAACGTATCAGATACTGTATCAACCCGCTAGTGGGTACGGCTCGTCCGAGCACACTGCGAGCCGCCTTTGTGTTCGCAGTGATACCGCCACTCGGCGGGTCACTGCGAGCTTACAGCATTCCTCACGCGATCGGTTCGCAGCGGGCTTGTGCCTACATACTCACTTGATACCGAATCTGATACGATTCATGCAACACTGCTAAGTGAGTACCCAGCTTAAAACCACCGATAATTCACACTATAGGACAGACTCTCGGCGCTATGTTTATACGTACCGAGTACTCGGCCGAGAGCACTGACTCGCCTGTTTGTTCGTTACGAGTGATCATGGCATAAAATACCTTATATTTAAAGAAATGTCTCGCGAACTACATGGTCTGGAAATATTGAAACTATTAGAAATAACAACGTGGTTTCGGTTATTTTAGGGTGCGTCCCATTTAGGTAATTTTCTCATAAAATATACTCCAATTTCAAATCCATACACTAAGGGTGCAAACACACCTAACAGCCGGTTCCCCTGAAGAAGTTTAACGCCGAATTAAACCACCGTTTGGCGTCCAGGGTGAATAAATTTGTGCCAATATGTTGCTTCTGAGCTCTAAATGATATTAGTTTAAATTGTCTTTAAACACTAGCCTAGTTTAACCGCATGTTAGTGACGGAGAGTTTAACGTAGGGGAGGTTGTCGACACGTGTTCAGATATTGTTATTCTTCGGTTAGGGAAAATATTGGGTTTTGTTAAAGTGTTTACTTTTTCATAATTGTTTGTTTTTGTCCTTATTGAAGTCAGAAAAAACTAAGCCCAGAAAAGCAGGTCTTTTTTCTTCAATTTTTTTTGTGTTATTTTGAGTTGAGAAATTAATTTAAATTTAATTTAGTTGAGATAACAGTCCATATCATCCTAGTTTACCGACTCTATGAACGTATTTTTTACTTTCATTTTTGGTAGGATATATTCAAACGACTTCTCTCGCCCTGGGTTGAGTGAAAGAGTCGAGTGTGATAAGACTCTTACCTAACCTTCAATTGCAGCAACCTTTTAAGAAATTCTGGCAACCCTGATAGAAAGACAGACAATCTTTGATCAAAACACATAACAAACATTTGTAGTTTTTTTTTATCGTGGTAAAATCATCAAATGAGTCCTCCCACCCAGGGCAGGGCGGGAGGGACTGTCAGACTTGTACTGACTAAAATCCACGGTGTCCTTCAATAGCCCTTTACGTACCGGGGTCACGGTAATCCCTTGGTCCCGCGACCCCGGCAACCATTTGTAGTGGACTATAAATCTAGTACGTAATGGATTACGCGCTGGAATTAAACCAGCGACACGTAACGCAGCAGTAGATTTCTTACATATTACATTTTGTGTAAACAATGGCCGTTAAGATCTAATTTTCCTTGAATTATTCGCATGGAGTTTTTCATCAGTTGCAGCCGGCTCCATAAGGCAGTGGAAAGCGTCGGGTAACCATGCGTTCATAATAAAACGGGACGTGTGTAATGTCTTGAGGAAAGCGACATTTTGCGTCACCTGCGACTGCGAGCCGAGTTACTTCGCCTTTCTTGGCTTTTTCATAGTCTACTGAGTTGGGATTTAATATTTAAGGATTTGAGGCGTCATTTCTTATGTCTAGTTGTATGTATATTGCTACATGTATATATTATGTAATCGACATCCAAACGAAAAGGGTTTTTAACGGCTTTTTATGGTTCTGCTCAGCTATAATAAGCAATTATATTAAGGGCCAATTGTTTGATCAATAGTTAAACAATTGTTAAAATCCCATATAGTTTTAACAAATGGTTAAAAAAATAAATTTAAGAAACAATTAGTTTAAACCATTGATCAAATAAATAATCAAATTAGTCCGTCAGTTAGATTATCAAATAATACGAGTATTTGTTCGTATTTTGTTTTCTTTTCTCAACATCTTTATTCTAAACTATTGTCGGCCGATTAAGTGCGAAACATCAATTAAAATAAAAAAACGTCGACTTCTAAAATTAAGACTAGGTATTTAAAATATTTTAGTAGTTTCTTTTATGAAACTGGTTGTATTTTATATATAGAAAAAGGTTTTTTCATTAAAAATAACAATAAGAAACATCAAGTACAAAAAAAAACGTTCATCTATTCAAATAGGTCTATCAAAGGATTTTTGTTGAATGTTAACGTTTGTATTTAAAAACGAGAATTCGTAAAAATTTCGGGATTTTTCCAGTGAGATTAATGAACCAAACCAGACAGCGTGGGAGAGCTACACACACGAAACAAAAAAAACAGAATATAAGTAGAATGTTTAGCAGGTTTTTTAATAGCTAGCGGCCCCTTCTCACGTCGCTGGACGTCAAATATTATTACCTATGTTTATAAATTAGAGAGAAAAAAAAGCCATTAAAATTGGGTCAAGAAACACATTTTATACATTAGAATATAACAATGAAGTCAGTTGATCTTATTTACTCAATAAATAACTAAACTATTAAGGACAAGCAAAATAAATAAAACGGAAGCCAAACATACACTGCTGGCCCAAAAAATTCGGACACTACATCAGCAACAATGTCCGTACACTGTCGAGAGAACGAGCCGCAATTTCAATTTACGAGTGGCGATGCTATAAAATTGGCACGTGATCGCACCGAGACAAATAAGTGGATATCGCTTATATGTGTATTAGTAATAATGCTCGGAAGTGTAGGGCTGGGTGTGGGGAGAGACGGGAATATTGGATGGAGAATGATTTGTGGGAATTCTTTGGTGTTTGTCTGCAAATGGTAATTTAATGGAGAAGTAGATTTCGTCATACTGGTGATCAAGGACATATTAGATGGACTGTGTGTGTGATGGATGAAAAACATAAAAAAAAAGAATTTAAAAAAAATGTTGAAAGTGTCTTTTTTTTTATTTATTTAAATCTTATTAATTTTAATGTAATATTTTACACCCTTGCTTAGATAGTATGTGGTCTAAAAACGGTGCATTAAATTGTCACCTTATGAAATACGTACCGATATTTAACAAAAACTGTTTTGATTTCAAAAAGTAGGTGACTACTGAGGTGACAAATAATTGAGTAGTATGGAAAAATACATGCTACGCATGCTATTAACCTCTCGGGCGCGTTACGTACACCCGGGTGTACATAAGCGAAAACGACCCAGCGCCTTACGTACACACGTCTGTACATAACAGACAGTCGCTCATTGGACGTTGATTTTTATCATTTTCAATTATAAATCGCCCGAGAGATTAATTAGGCTACGGGTAGAAGAATGATGAATTAATTAAAAATCACCACTTCAGATTTGAAGCAGCAGCTTGATATTAACAATTATTATACGCTTACACATTCCTGAATTCTGCACAGGGTTGTTTTTAGTCAGAACGAGAATAGCCGACTTATAAAAATAAATAAATATATGTAAAATAAATAAACGACTTAAAAAACATTCATTTCAACAGTTGAAATGACAGATGAATTACTGCTGTCGTTATGTTAAAAAAAAACCGCAAAAAAAAATACAAGACTGGATTTTTGTTGGCTAGCTTTCTACGTGAAAACCCTAACAAAGAAACCTACAATGCAGTATGAAATTGGGTAACATATAAAAATATGTAACATATTGTATTGGTACATTTTCCCAAATTGTGTCCAATAATTCGATATATAAATAAAAGAGAATGATAAAATAGTAATGCTCCTAGTGGCTATGAGATAATAATTATTATATTGAGATATTTTCCTTGTAGCTGTTTTATGATACTTGAAGCAATTCACTCAAAGATACGGTTGTCTGGTAGTGTGCCTACATTTCAATAATGATAAACTATTCTGTAATTATAACTCAGTCAAAGTTACATAAACCGATAAGTTATTTTAATAGAAACTAAGACTAGTTTTCAGTGTTTATGAGGTGATTAATTACATAAAGTCTGCTCAAATTACAAACAAAACAAGTTTATTACCTTGTTAATAATATTTTTACATCTTTTAATCATTTATTCAATCTTATATTTAATTGACTATGTTTTTATATTTCAATTGAATAAAAAAAAGACTTTAAAAAGTAGCCCACCAGCACCGAGAACAGGGTCCAAGCTGCCAGTGGTTAGGGTTCCAGATAGAGGAACCGCCTCACGCATACTGAGGAGGTTCCTCTCTCCGTCACTCTCTCCTCACGTCGTACCAAAGAGTACTGCTTTCTGCATGAATCCCTTGAGCCAGCTGCGCAATTATGTTCACATTATTTTCGTAAAAGTGTTAGAATAGTGTTTTAAAAGAATGATGCTATCACACAGAAAAGTAAGTTAGTCTCGAACAGTACTGAACTGACCTCAAAATGACCACAGAATTCCGATACGAATGCTGAATAAACACACAACAACTCAACACCAACATATTGCACCAACACAGTTCCAAATATAGTTGAACAATACACAATACATTACACTCATAACAGCCGTAAAATTGCATCTCAAACACACACATACCCTCCGTGACCTCAGCTATGTAAGGGTCCTTCAAAATCCATAACTTTGTCGTGGGGTTCAAGCCCCTCACTTGAACAATACACAAATTGCAGTTCTAATGCTCCGGTACAATTTACTGCTCCTGGACTAGGAGCATAGAGTAGTTGTGAAACAGAGGCAACAGAGTGGATTGTTCGGTTAATGGCGCCCCAGAGAGTAGGGAAATTGTTTAGGAATTGGATTGTTTTGCGATTAATTTAGTTTCTGTTTTTTTTTGGGTTCTCAATGGGAAGGGATATTTTGGCGTGATTAAGGTTTAGATGCTATAGAGATACAAATGCAATTGAAAAATTAATTAATGTGACTCCATAGAAATGTTTCTCGATTATTCTCCACAATTTAGGTACGATACACCATGTGGTTATCGGTTCACAGCTTATTTAAATCAATTTCAGTTTTTCAGGTTTTCTTAACAATTCTGAGGAGGTAAGTATGACGAGGTTCTCTTATGTTTGATAAAACAAGACAGTGTTTTTTATTTTTCATAAATCCCTCTGTTTTCATTTACATCATACGTTTACTAAAACTGTTGACCCAGCAGTTCAGTTTTTTTTTCAGTAAATAATTTTAATTAATAGCAATTTAAATACTGAAAAGATCATGACATTTCATTTCCTTATAATTAACTACTCTGAGACGCGACCTTGCGATAGTCCAAGAGTTCGGGTGCGAAAAGTAACAGATGCTGTTAACGCAATTTAGATAATCGTTTGCGTAAATAAATAGCTGTCGAAACTCAATTAGGGTCCCGTAGTGAATGGGCAAGCCACTCGTTCTGTGGGAAGGCAAGTTTCCTAAACATCTGTCGTAATTTATACGTTATTTTACACCGAGATGGAGATGTCCTGTTGTTCAGTCTGATTGGAGTAATTTGAGATCGATTTCTTCTTTTCTTTTTTTTTTTTAGTTAGTGAGTCGTTTATATCCACTAATCACTATCGTCTATTTAGTGAATGCCAAAAATAAGTTGATTTCTTTAGCTTTAAAATTTGTTTTATTTTTATATATATACTAGTGTCTGGTTTATTGAATGCTAGTTTTGAATTAAAATAAAACTTTTCACCGTAAGAGTTCTCCAAATCTCACGCATCGGGAAATATAAAAAAAAAACAATAATTGCTATTATTTTGTGCTTTGTTGCTAGTTTCTGCGTTGCTCGCTAGATGTTGCGTAGTACTCGTATAAGTGAAACTAGACATTATATTAGACACTTGTTGGATCTGTTTTTAGATAAAAAAAAAATCTCAATTAAACTTTCAACTTTACATGAAGAATAAAAGGATTTATAAAGACCACTTAAATCCAAAAACTATTAAGAATAACAAAACTCGTCTAGCAACTGAAACATCAGACACAAAGCAGTGTTGCCAGAAATATAAAAATATAGCCAGCATACGCACAGACATGTTTAGAATTAGCTATAGACATTGATATACGGTTACATATCGCCTCATTGCTCTTGACCTTGGCAATGGACTTGGCACATGAAAAACGAGAAAAGCTATCTTACTATGGTCCAAAGATTGTTTATTAAGGTACGGTTCTGAAGACTGCTTTTTTTATTCTCGTGGTCATTTACGCGGCTGTAGAGCAAGCAACCCTGACTAGGGTTGTGGGACTGTCTTAAAAGAGCGTCGAGGCCCTGGAATGAAGGGGCCAACTAAAGGACCGTGATGATTTTTAATCAGTCAATGTGATGGCGCTTACAACAATGCGGTAATATTAGAAAATAATCAATAAGTAAACATTTCGTTTTAAGTTTTAATCATTGATTTCAGTCAGTCAAGTATGAGAGTTCGTTTCACTCTGCAGCTCTACCCAAGATAGAAGGACTCATTTGATGACTTTCCACTCCAAAACAAATTTGTATTGGCTTCATGACAATTTAATAGTTTCGTAATACGTGAACGTAAATATATCTGACGAAATGTTGTAAGTACATATAATAATAATAAGGTACGCTTCTATCTATTCCTTCGGGAATTAAATGTGTGGTGCTATATTTTTAGACACACATAGCGGCTTAGCCAACCAATAGCTATAAAAAACTGCTGTAACAGGACTGTTTTCTATGTAATTCTACGAACACTGCAATGTTACATGGCCACATTGCAGTTTCATAGCGGAAACAATTACAGAGAATTACAGAGAAAACATAGTCTCACATGGAACTTAAATATGTACGTATTGGCACCTCAGTTGGATTCACATACAGCTCTGCTTAACCCTTCAATGATTACTAGCGTGATATGTACATACAGTGTAGCATTATGTGTGCAGCACTGTCACTGCGGTCTATGCAGTTTGCAGTTCCGGCCGCTTTCAGAACTGTACCTTAAACTTTGCTCCAAAGATTACTCAGAAACTTTCCTCGCAGTTATTTTGATTATCTTTTATAGACATCGCGGGAAAACAGAATGTGTATGACCGTTATTATTCACACTTGGAACTTGGGAGTTTTCATCAAAGAGTAATAAATTATAGTTTAATGTAACATTTTTGATTGTTGTGGATTTGGCTGGCTGCCAGAAAGTTCAGAAGAATTGATGGAGTACTTTTATAAAAATAATACCTGCAAGGTTAAATATTGATCTTATAACAAGTGGAGGTGGCCAACTAGTTCGTTGTTTTTTTTTTAATGTAAAACCTTGGAGTCGTTAACTCAACAACGAATAGCTTACTTCTAGGATAGCGTGCTTCATCGTTGACCACATCATTGCTTACCATCAGGCGAGATGGAAGTCAAACGAGAGCCAATCGTAAAAAAATTGAACTGTTCCAATATCAGTAAAAAGTTCATTCCCCAGACGGTACATGTTACGTTGAAACATGGGAAATCTAAAAAGAACAGGTATTCATTACTTACTGGACGCAATCAATCTATAATACTGCCGCGCAATTTATAAACGCAGTAAAGAACATGTGAATGGTTTCGAGAAAAACGCGGTCAAAGTTGACATTTTATTTTTGGTTGCTTGCAATTTGTTACTCAATTATTAGTAAAAATATATATATGGGCTCAAAGAGCAATTTTAGACGATGAAGTTGATATTGGATTTCTGCTTTTTATTTAATATTTTGTGTGTAAAATATTAAAAAAACTGTTTCTGTTATGGCTTCACTTAGTTTACACTCGATACTCAACTACTCATGAATGCAGTATAAGTGTTGCTTACTGCATTTATCTGTAGTTTCCTGTTTTTACGGCACATATGTTAGATGATTCAATGTAATGATAGATCCTACAACATAATATATGCACCGTATTTTTACAGGTTACTGCATTTATGT
The DNA here is from genome assembly GCA_943136025.2 of Agrotis puta. Classification (NCBI taxonomy): domain Eukaryota; kingdom Metazoa; phylum Arthropoda; class Insecta; order Lepidoptera; family Noctuidae; genus Agrotis; species Agrotis puta. The sequence continues at coordinate 2,126,671 of OW964170.2, forward strand.
GTAGAAACACGAAACGAAATAACTGTTCAAAACTTTTACTGCGCAGTAGTATTACAATTATACTGCGTTTATCTTATGTCAATACCACTTCCACATTGAACTTTACCAAATGAACAATCAGTAAATGAATCAAGGATAATAATAATTGCTGGAATTTCCTATTTTTCCAAGAAAATAATTGTTTAAAACGTACATAACTGGACAATAAATATGTTGTTAACAACAATCAACACCAAACCTAAAGTTAAAACTAAAAATATATCATCATAAAAGGGATTCTGATACTTAAGAACAAACAGAAATAAGGAACATGAAATGTCAAAAATTACGGTTCTGAATGCTGACTAGAAGCAGGACACAAAGACTACAAGCACACCTACCATCTCCGGGCTCGTCGCTGAGCTCGGCCTCGCAGCCGCCGGGACGCGCCACCCCCGTGAACGTCGTGTCACCGGTAGTTGAAGCCGCGTCGAGCTCAAGCGACGACTTTTACTCCCCGCCGTCGACGCCTCCACAAGCAAGACTACAAGGAAGAGCACGGCCACCAGCGGGCTTGGGACCTCGAGGCCAAAAGATTCTGTTCGGCTCTGTTTCAGGTGCTGGAGCCAGATGTCAGCGTAACGGCGCAACGATTGTCGGATCAGGTACGGGTCATTCAACGTAACCGTATGTTGAATGACACTGTACTTGATCGACTACGCTCTGAATCACGGAGTAACCTAGTTACTGATCCTGCTTTGCCATTGATTGCGGTGCAACTACAAAACATATCCAGTGTGCCGCCGCGGTCTGACCACGTTGGTCAAGAGGATCATGACGAAGTTATATCCGTGAGTGCTCAGTGCAACGTACAATTGAGGAGCGCTTTGGAGTGTGCGTTTCGGGAGTACCGTTCAACACCTCCTGAACTTAGACCACGTTTACCTCGTTTGCCTATGCACAATAAAAACAAGGCGCTGGTGTGTGCTCTAGACTCGGAGTTGTCAAATTATTTTGATAACAGCAAAGACCTCGCTGATACCCACTCAATATTGTACTGTGGCTACACGACACGCCGCTACAGCTGTAGCGGCGTGTCGTGTAGCTCATGTCAAATTCCTTGATAGTGACAGACCTACGCGACCAAAATCAGCTGCTCCAGCTTGGCAGTGCAGGATTGAGCGGTGTATCGGTGAGGCTAGAGCACTCATTGGTAAGTTGACCTGCTTCAGGGAGGGTAATACTCGCCCTAGAGTGATGCGCTTTGTGAGGCGGGCGTTCTCGGGGATTGATATTAGTACACGTGAATATTTGGCCCGCGTCATAGAGCGTATCGACTTCCTGAAGTAGAAGATTTGTGCATGGGTAAACCGTATTCGTCGGTACAAGCGACGAGTGGAGCGATACACTTTGAATCGCACATTCCAAAGCGACGAAAGGTGGGTTTATAGAGCTTGGGAGCGACCGGACCAAGGTGTTGCTGACATGCCCCTGCCGGATGATGACGCCATGACTTCATTTTGACGCAGCATCTGGTCGGTGCCTGTCAGTCACACTGAGGGCGATTGGACCCGGGAGATTGAACGAGCGTGTGATCAGATTACCGAAATGGGGGCAATTACCATCAGCCCCCAAGACGTAGCTTGTGCAGTCCATCCGTTGCCTAACTGGAAAGCACCAGGGCCGGATGGGCTGCACAAATTCTGGATAAAATGGTTTAAAAGATCACACGTCTCTTGGCATCCCAGTTCCAATTAGCCTTAGAGTCAGGGTCGCTGCCCCAATTTTTGACAACAGGAGTAACCCACCTGCTCCATAAATCGGGTAGTACTGCGGAATCCAAAAATTATAGACTGATTACTTGTCTACCAACGGTCTATAAAGTTCTTACATCCATTTTGAGAGTTAAAATAACTCAACATATTGTGACTAATTCTATCATGTCTACCTCTCAGAATGGATGTAGGTACGGGTCCCGCTGTACTAAGGAGCTCCTCCTCATTGATATGGCCATTAGCCAACAGGTTCGTCGCTCCCGAAAAAATCTGTCCGCATGTTGGATAGATTACAAGAAGGCCTATGATTCGGTACCCCATACATGGCTCATGAGGGTACTAGAGTTGTATAAAGTTGATATAACTCTACGTACCTTCCTGTTCTCGTGTATGGGAACCTGGAGAACAGTCCTTCGCTATCCAAGATGTCAACAGATCCGAGGTAGCAGCGAACCGATAAGGATAGAGCGTTGCATATTCCAGGGTGATAGTCTGAGTCCTTTATGGTTCTGCCTGGCCTTGAACCGGCTCAGCACATTGCTGGAGGGTTCGGGGTTAGGATATCGGTTGAAGAGAGGTGGTCAGGTCATATCTCACCTTCTTTACATGGATGATCTGAAACTCGTTGCCCCCAACAGCTTGCAACTGATGAAGTTACTGAAGGTAACAGAAACTTTCAGTAACGCCATCAGGATGGAATTTGGTGTGAACAAATGTGCAGTCATGGAATCCATACACCTTAGATCTCTCTCTTCAACAGAGACCTACAAATATTTGGGTATGTCGGAAGCATTAGGCATCAATAATACTGACATGAAACAATCGTTGAGGGAGCGCTTCTTTGGCCGCCTGAATAAAGTACTTAACAGTCTTTTGTCGGGTGGCAATAAGGTGCGCCCTTTCAACAGTTGGGTCATGCCGTATTGATGTATTCTTTTGGCATACTCAAATGGACTCAGACGGAACTTGACGCCCTGGATAGGAGAGTCCGTTCACTGCTGACTGCAAATCGGATGCATCATCCACGGTCGTCGGTGATGAGATTGTATATCCCGCGGAAGTGCGGGGGTCGTGGCTTCTTAAATGCTAAGACCCTGCACAACCGTGAGGTATGCAGTCTTAGGGAATATTTCCTAGAAACCGACGTGGGGATGCACCGAAATGTGGTCACAGTGGACAAGGGTCTTACTCCGCTCTCCTTGGCTAACGAGAACTGGCGCAAACCTAAAGTATTAGGCACTAATGATCGTAAGGAGGTATGGCAGAGCAAGGAGCTTCACGGACGCTTTTACCGGGCATTACATGGTCCCGATGTAGACTTTTTAGCGTCCGTATCCTGGCTACGCTTCAGTGACCTGTTTGGGGAAACCGAAAGTTTTTTATGTGCAATTATGGACGAAGTTATGATGACGAATAACTACCGGAAATACATTGTGAAGGATGGCACGGTTGACATATGTCGGGCATGCCACTGCGTTTGTAACATGTTGCAGTTATACAACACTCCGGTGAACCTTAATATATACGCAGTATAATTGTAATTACTGCATTAATATTAAGTACGAGTCATCTGTTTTTACTATAGAAACATATCCATATGTGATTAAGTGAACTTACTGCGCATATACTATGTGCAAATTAAATTAATAATTGTAGAAACGTAACAAGAGAGACGCAATTGGCACATACTGCATAATTGTTATGTTGCACGTTCAGTAAGCATGAGTTTTCACGTAATATTAAGTTATTAAGTACTCTTACTGCGATTATACTAAGTACATAAATCTTAAATCTGCTCTTTACTGCATTTATGTTAATATGTTTTGGCCTTTCTAATAGAGATAGAAAAAAATGGGTTTTTGATTCTTATAGATTTTAATGTCAGCATCTTGAATATCTAAAACAACCATAAATGCAGTAAGTGGTACTTACTGCGTTTATAAATTGTGCGGCAGAATACCATAGGCAAGCAAAGTTGAAGAAGAACGATATAGTATTTTTTACTATTATGCTACCACAATAATAAAAAAGCCGCATTTTTTAAGAACGCAAAACTAGTACATTTTACGTTAAAACAGCCCAGAAAAACAATGTTTTCTCGTTAACGCAACGTCAACACACACACTCGATAACTCACGTCAAAAACTTGAAATAAGTACTTGTATGGAGTTAAATTCATTTATTTTTCCCGAACAGCAATCTATTAAGGGGACGATAAGCGGGGGCCGCGTTAAAATAAATTGATTTTATTCAAATTTCTATTAAGGCACCGGCTCGCTGTGTTTCTGGAGATTGCTACGGGCCCAGACTTGTTGTTTGGGAGTTGGGAAACTAGGAGCTGGGTGGATATGATGTGAAAGTACACAAGATACGTTCCCAATTTTAATTTATATTTTTATTAAGTATTTTTATGCCACCAAGGAGTCGGGCGTTAATTTTCAAGTCTTAGTTATTTCGAAATTGACATTTAACCTGATTCAAACGGTAACTAAAACTAAATATTTTATGAAATCGGTTTATGGTTAATTCATAATATAAAAATGAGTAGCTATTGTTTCAGGACAATTTATTTTAAGATCAAATAAACGTTTAACCCATGGTGGGTAATGTGTTCAAAAATGGTTAAAAATAAACATGATATAAAACACAAACTGTACGCAGGTCGAGCTGTACCTATCTGTGTAATTGTCTAAGTTACACAATATACCAAGAACAATATGGGAAAAGATAATCGTTAGACAACGCGGTAATCCCCATTTTCGCTACTTCTTCCACTTCTACTTTCGAATGAAAATTACATTTTTAACCCATTAATGACACTTGTTCCCATATCCAGAGATACCGCATCCACAGTTCCCACTTCCACCGCAGATTCCCACTCAAAGCTTGTAATTGAAAAGTTTGCAGGGAGAGATGTAACGTGATTTATAAGACAGACGAAATGCTCGTCCAGCGACCTTTTTATTCAACGAAATCTTGTTAGGTACTCCACTTATATACCTACTTTAAGAAAAATGTGCAAGTTTTTTTTGTGATTATTTTTAATTTTTGAAGTGAAAACTTCTTTAGCGGCGTTGTGCACTTTTATTGGAATGGGTAAAAAATATAATACTCGCGTCAGGACACGTGACCTGATCGAAAATTCGTAAGACGGCGCATGCCGCTTGCGCGAATGTTAGTGTGTGTTTATTACTATTCAAGTTTTCACTTTTGCCGGCACTCCCAGAGTGCAACCCGTCGTTTTTTTTTTACGCAATTTTTTGTATTAATCTCTTATACTTTTTGACTTTTTAATTAGTGTATGATTATAGCTGATTCTTCAAGTATTGTCACATGTTGGTTATTAAAAAAATACCCATGTCTTATGTGCCTACATGGTTCAAACATGTAAAGAGAAGCCGTAGGATGCGTGACGATGTCTTTTAGGTACATCGTTTATTTAATTGTATAGGTACTCTGTATATTTACAGTAAAAAACTTTTCGCGTTATAAAAACATAAATGATTTAATTTAAAATGATTTTAAATATTTATGGAATCTAAAAACTTTTATAAAATATTTATAAAATCTACCTAAAACGTTTAAAAATACACTTACTTTTAACAAACTTTTTTTTTTATTTTCATGAAAATACTTAAAAACAAGGTGAGTACTTAATCTAAAGGCTTAAATAAACAATACAAACGAAATGTTCAAACAAAAAAAGTAAAACAAAGTACATACTCAGGCGTCAAAGTACTTCGAACTTTTTATATAACAAACTTTATCTCTCTCATTTCGATATCAACATAAAATGTAGTCTTTACCGCTTGAATATTTAAAACTACATTAATTTTAAATAAAACATTCAAAATTCACTTTTCAGTTTTAAAATTAACAAGTTTATTTTAAAACTTTTTGGACATAAATCACTTGGATCGACTTTATTAAAATAATTTACATTATAAATTGCGTTAAAGGGTAATATTGGGCATTATGGTGCAGCCATGGCAATAAACAGGATGACCGTTAGTAGATTGTAATTGGGGTTTCTGGATCAGGTCAGATCCAGAAACACCCAATTACAACCATCATTCATTATTTTTTCAATCATTCATTCGTAAACTTATGATTCAATTTGTAATGTTCGGACTGGTCTGATCTCAAGAGCAACTATGTTTTAATTCGTTTAAAAACTGGCACATATTCTGACCTGATCTAATCTAGTATATGGGTGTGTATTCATAATTCTAACCTGATCTGATCTGTTATCTGAGTGTGTATTTATATTTGTGACCTGATCTTATCTGTTTCCTGAGCTTAATATTTAGCAGGAGAGGAGGTCAGATGTTAATGCATTTTTGTGCTAACTTTTTTATTCAAAAGGATGATCTAGTGACTCCTATATTTATTTATATATTCATTCAATATGCACTTTTATATGCATTCTATTTTTTATATTGTTAAATTAGTACGTTAATTCAACAACATTTGACACTCGTATCAAATTCGAGCATATACTCGATTCGATACGATAGCCTAACGAAAATGGAATGCGCTCGCTATTGTCAATTGCGCTGCCTTATATAGGCACCCACGTAGTGCAGTAGCTATGAAGTACATTTATAAGAATGAGGAAGCAAGAAAATAAAAATACGTATGTTAATTTCAATTATTTTATTTTAAAGTACAATATACAAGTTTTAATATTTTCATAGTCAATGCCTATTCATTAATATGCCAGATACATAAACTTATATTTTAAAAGATTAAATATTTATACATACATAGTTATTACACAGTTGATTTTATTGTGTCTATACAATCTATACACAAATCTCTACTCTTACTTACAATCTTATACTCTTGGTTCGATGTCATCCTGAATTTTGGTAATTAATTCTCTCGTACCGGTGTATATATCATCGTATAACATAGTTTTTACGACATGTTGAACGCACACATCAGCCTCACAATTACACATCGGCTGTTCGGATTTTTGAAAACTGTCTATGTCATAGATTTCTATTTTGATTATTTTAACCCCGCGAGTTACAGGCTTCTTTATATATTGAAAGAATGTTTGATCTGTTTTTGATCTCTTGCGAGCAAGACCCAGCGTCTTCTGTCCGGTGGTTTGTTGAACTGATTGATTCATGGGTACGAAATTGAATAGATCCCCCGAGTCCTGAAATAACAATACAATATATAATTAATTATAAGTAGGTACACTACAAATGTTAAGATTGGAATAAGGGATTGTGTGGAAATACGTTATGCAGTAATGCTAATAATATCTACAATATTTAAATTGTTAGAGAATAATTATTATATTAAAGTAACACTTACCGACATTCCACAATTATAACACTTTACAATCCGATGCAAAAAATGAAATGAATTTCAATTTGTTATACTCCCCTTATATATTTTTTAATTAATTTTTTTTTTAATACATAGAGTTCAAAATCGTATATTTTATGTCAGATGTTAATATCTACACAAAAATGGTATGGTGAAACTGAAACCTCAGACATTCCGACGCCCATGATTTTAATTGTTTATCATAAATGTATATCGATAAGATAATACTACTGTCCGTGTGTTCATGGTGATCGTTTTCATACATTTTATTCAGTTGATTTGACGGGCAAAATCATGGTATGTTAATAGTATATCAACGTTAACGAATTCGCAACGTAAGTTGAATTCTTTTTAAGGAGACGGATCAAAACAATAATCAATATTGACATACAACTATTTTGGCCTGGTTTTACCTACAATTATTATAAAATATATTTTTTGTTATAGACTATTTTTTTTTAAATAGCTCTATGCTGGAATGAAACACAAGATTTACTTTAATTTAATGTACCTAAGTGAGCATCAGCATGTTTTATGTTTTCAAGCAATATCGTATTGGCTCGGTTAGAAAAAAATGTGTGAAAATGGTTTCATAAAATAACATTATAAAACACATCACCATCCTTTGTTTGATGCAGTCGGGTAAAAAATATCATAGTAAGCTAAATTAGTGTTAGATTACAATATTGAAGACAATGTAAACTATCGTATTTGGGTTGAGTTATCTGACACAGCATTTTTTACACGTGCCCTTTTCTATATTTGGTATACTATGACGTAGATTTATCACTATTTAAGAGGATAGCTGCTGAAGTAAGACCACAAAGCATTTCTTCAAGAGCTACAAGCAAGAGCTGCCCTCATCAGTACCTGGAAGCTTACCAGACCTTCTCTAATATGTAAGTTATTTTGGTTTACATGTTTATCTAATTCTAATATTCATTCATTCAACTATTCAGTAACTGTTCTATTCAATCATTAAACTTTTCAATAACTCTACTATTCAGTCATTCTATTTTTCAACAATTAAGTTTTTATAAGCAATCTGTTATTTATCTATTATGATATTACTAGTTGCACTTCCATTTCAAACATTCCACTTAAATGTTTTCAACCAATATGTAGCTAGCTTTATCGTTAAGTTACTACTATCACTTACTTATTAACCTTTATTTTCAGGTCCAAGCAAATGGCTGACCAATTGTTCCCGTCGTCTGATGAATCGATGGTTGACACTTCAATAAAATCGAGCAAGAAGAAGCGAAAGATTCCTGAGAAGACAACAGACAACCAGCCTTCTACTTCAAAGAAGACGAAGGTGAAATCTACGGCGCGAGATCTCTTCGGCACCGATAGCGACGATGATGAACTGGATCATGGCACTGCTGCTGGTAAAAAAATTGCACCTATTTACTCCTACATAACAAGGAGATTAGCGAATGGCTTCTCGCGACAAATAGATGAAGATAAAACTGGGGGTTATTATATTGAATTGAAAATATATAATACCAATGAAATTGAGCGGGTGCCCCCAGTCAATCGATGGCGGCATTCCGTTATAACTATTAAAAATTAAACTAATACGGATACTGAGTCCTGGAAGCTTCTAAATACATTCATAAAGGAAACGAGAAAAGAATTTAAAAATCGCACTCCTACTTTTATAAGCTCGTACCAGTAGAATCTGTACCTAATACTATCTGATGTATTCCCCAGTAAATGTATAATCATTCTTTTTTATTTTTTTCCTTTTTATAAAACTAAACTGTATTGAATTAAACCTATATTATCATTTAACTGTATTGATTAAGTACTTAGTTGTGTATGTTAAATGTAGATTATTTTGTTTAATTAAATGTATGCATATTATATCTACTCTTTTTTAATTTTTTTTCTTTTCAGTAAAATCGTCTTCTACCGTTTCACCGTCAACATCTTATATAAATTGTGATAAATGTAAAATTGAGATACCTAGACCTGAATACAGATATCATAAACGAACCAATATCCATAAATCGAATTGTTTGATAAAATCAGAGTTTGAACATATTGATATAATAGCTACAGCATTTAAAAACAGAATAATGACTTATCGCTTAAACCCATCCATAGAAGACGAGTACCTCCTACCAGAGGCGTTCTTGGACGGTAAGCGAGATGATGTTTTTAAACTAGTTGAGCTATCATTAATAAAGAATACATGTATTAAAGTTAACTTTGAGCTGTTTGCTTATTTCATTTTACCTAAATCAGGTGAGCAACAGCTTAAGTCTTTTAATACAAAATATGAAGTTATTTATAAAAGTACTGATTTTGATGAAATTTATTTGAATGTAAGAGAGACTTTCAAGATGAAATTAACTGAATTTGAGCACTGTGAATCTGGGTGGTCATTAACATCATTGAGTCATTTAGAAATAAATATAAATAAGTATTCTCCTATGAGAGGTGGATCTTACATAGAATTACCAGAAGTTATTAAGAATACAAAGAGCTGTATTAATATACAAAATAACGATGAATATTGTTTTTTATGGAGCATATTAGCAGCATTATTTCCAGTCAAAAATAATGTCTGTAGGACAAGCTCTTATCCTCATTTTAGTACGATATTTAATATAACAGGGATGTCATTCCCGCCATCACCAAAAGATATCAGATTATTTGAAAGTAATAACAGTGATTTAAGTATTAATATTTACGGATTGGATAAACATTACAATGTAACTGGCCCCTTATATGTGACAAATTTTAGGAGAGATAAACATATTAATTTATTGTTTTACGAAAAAGAGAACAGAGCTCATTATTGTTTAATAAAAAACCTATTACGCTTAGTGAGACGTCAAGTTTCAAAACATAAAGGTCGAATGTATTTATGTGAGACTTGTTTGCAATTTTTTACTAGTGAAACAAAATTCCATTCTCATGCATGTTCTAAAATTATAACTTTATTACCAGATAAAAACAGTACGCTGCAGTTTAAACATTTTGAAAGACAACAAAAAATTAACTTTGTTATATATGCTGATTTTGAAAGCCTATTAAGCAATTTTAATGAAGTGAATACTGATAAAAATACTATAAAAAATAAGTTACACCAGCCTTCATGTTTTGCATACTATGTGTGCTGCTCGCATGACAGTAATTTAAATAAATTTGTTTCTTACCGAGGGCCAGACTGTGTACAAGTTTTTGTTAAAAAAATCATTGAAGAAACTAAATCGATACATGAGATCTTGACTACTGAAAAAACCATGAAACCAATGACTCTAGAACAAATTGATAATTATCGCAGTGCAAGTACATGTCATATTTGTAAAAAAATATTGTTTGATGACAAAGTTCGAGATCATGATCATATTACGTCAGAGTATAGAGGCGCAGCACATTCACACTGTAATTTAATTTATAGAGTTTGTTCATTTATACCAGTCGTTTTTCATAATCTATCCGGTTATGATTCCCATTTGTTTATCAGAGAATTAGCGAAATATGATGGCGAAATAAAAATAATTCCTAAGACAAAAGAAAAATATTTAAGTATTACAAAAATTATTGAAACCAGTAAATATAATAAACCGTTGCAGATTAAATTCATAGATTCCTTTCAGTTTCTTAACACAAGTCTTGATAATTTGAGTAAAAGTTTAGAAAGCAGTGGTTTCTTGAATTTGAGATCAGTTTTCCCCGATGACGAAAAATTTGATTTAATTCGAAGGAAAGGTATATATCCATACGAATATATTGATTCATGGCAGAAATATAATGAGACACAACTTCCCCCGAAACATTGTTTTTACAGTAGTATGCAAAAGAAACATATAACAGATAGCGAGTATGAACGTGCACAAACTATTTGGAGTTGCTTTAATATTAACAGTCTTGGTGAATATACTGATTTATATTTAAAGTGTGATGTTTTATTATTATGTGATATTTTTGAAAATTTTAGAAATATATGTCTACAGCATTATAATCTTGATCCTGCATACTATGTAAGTTCTCCTGGTTTAAGTTGGGACGCTATGCTTCTTTACACGGGTATTCAACTGGAATTGATTCATGATTTAGAAATGTATAATATGATAGAAAAAGGAATTCGCGGTGGATTAGCACAATGCTCTCATCGATATGCTAAAGCCAACAATATTTACCTCCCTCATTTTGATGATTTAAAGCCGTCAACATATTTAGTATATCTTGACTGCAACAATCTTTATGGACATGCAATGACTAGAAAATTACCTATATCAGATTTTAAATTTATGACAAACCAGGAAATAGTAAGTTTCCATCTGTTCGATATTCCTGACGATGCTGAGTACGGTTATATTTTGGAAGTAGATCTAATGTATCCTGAATATTTACATAATTTACATAGTGACCTGCCTTTCGCTCCAGAAAAATTCATACCCATAGGAGGAAAGACAGAAAAGTTAATTGCGAATTTGTATCACAAGTATAACTATGTTATACATTACATTCATTTGAAAGAATGTGTTAAAAATGGCCTTGTGTTGAAAAAAATCCATCGCATACTTCAATTTAAACAAGAAAACTTTTTAAAAAAGTATATAGACTTAAATACTCAATTGCGTCAATCAGCAAATACCTCTTTTGAAAAGGATTTCTTTAAACTTTTGAACAATTCAATATTTGGGAAAACTATAGAAAATAAACGAAAGCAAATTCATGTTAGATTAGTGACTAAATGGAATGATAATAAAAATAGAACAAATAAAACAATAGGCGCAGAGAAACTAATTGCAAAACCAAACTTAAAAAGTATTTGTATTTTTAGTGAAGATTTTCTTGCAATTCAATTGAATCCTGACAAACTTGTTTTAGATAGACCCATCTATGTTGGATTCTCTGTACTAGAATATGCTAAACAACATATGTATAATTTTCATTACGATTTCATTAAGAATAAGTACGGTGAAAATGTTAAACTGTGTTACACTGACACTGACAGTTTATTATACTTAATACATACACAAAACTTTTATAAGGATTTGAATGAAAATATTTTAAAATTTGATACCAGCAATTTTGATTTTAATAATCCTTACAGTATTCCAAAGATAAATAATAAAATTCCTGGCTTGTTTAAAGATGAATTAGGTGGCGATGTAATAAGCGAATTTACGGGTTTAAGAGCAAAACTTTATTGTATTAAATCAATAAAAACACAGATTAACAAAGCTAAAGGAGTATCAAAGCCCATTACAAAAAAATTGAAAATATCTAACTATAAGAGAGTTTTATTTAAGAATATTACATTACAATGTAAGATGAATATGATAAAGTCAAGCAAACATGTTCTGTATTCACAGGAAGTAAATAAAGTAATTTTAAATAGAGTAGATGATAAAAGAATTGTTCAAACTAATCAAATAGACACATTACCATGGGGTCATTTTGACCATATATGTTAGAACGTTAGTATTAAGCTATGATATTTAAACTGCTATATTTTAAGATATACTATTAGTGTTAGTTTAGTTGTACAATTTATAATTATATTACTTATTTTTATAAGCATAATAAAATACATAATATTTTACTCAGAATTTGGCTTTTATTTATAGTCTTATCTGTATCGCCTTTCCTGTTTTTAAAGTAAAATGTAAGACTTTGCGTAGGTATATATTGGTATGTTCAATGGCAATAATATTAATACGTAAGATGAAGTTGATCAAGCAGCCCATAACCTTGAATGTTAATAATATAAATTTTAGTGACTCTCCTCACTATATCAGGCATAGCCCTTTATTACCGAATACAATTCGTTGTATAATATGTGGGCCATCCAACTGTGGTAAAACAAATGTTGTCATCAGTTTACTGCTACATGAAAATGGACTGAAATTTAAAAATTTATATCTTTACTCTAAAACTTCTTTTCAACCAAAATATCGCTTTTTGAGCGAAGTGATAAGAAGGGTGCCACAGATAAAATTCTACGAGTTTAAGAATGATAAAGATGTCATGGCTCCGAGTGAAGCTTTAACAAATTCTGTTTTTATTTTTGATGACGTTGCAACTGAGAATCAAACAAATATCCGTAATTATTTCTGTATGGGACGACATAAACAAATCGATTGTTTTTATTTATCTCAAACCTATTCAAAAATTCCGAAGCAATTGTTACGTGATAACGCTAATTTTCTTATAATATTTAAACAAGATGATGTGAACTTAAAACATATTTATGTGGAACATGTCAGCCCTGATTTAAACTGGAACCAATTTAAAGATATTTGTGTAACAGTTTGGAGTAATCCTTACAGTTTCGTGCTTATTAACAAAGAATGTTCATTAAGTAATGGGAGGTACAGAAAAAATTTCGATATATTTTTTAAATTTAATGAAAGTTGATGATATAATTATGAATAACATACAAAAAAAAATAGTATTCATTCCTCTTTAAGCGAATACGGTCGTTGAACATAAGATGGAGAAAAATATTAAAATTGAATTAATGAAGTCTGTAGACTCCATAAAGAATAAAATAAAACAAATGAAAAACCAGGAACACTCAATGAATTTGTCACTTGATAAAATGTTTAAACCTGTCACAGATCCCCTTAAAACCCTAGTTGATTCGAATAAAACAATAGAAAAAATACAAAATTTTGAAAATACACACTCTAACTTTGAAGACGTGGAATTGGATGGCATTGATACCAGCTCATCTACAAAGTTTGAAGAATGCTGCGATCCAGAACTGAATTCTGCAAAAGACTTGGAAGTGTCTTCTAAAAAAGAAAAACCGGATGATCTAGAAATTTCGCTAGAGGGTCGTGATATCCATGATATTTATGATCGTGCAAATCTAAATATACCGTTTGGAATAAGAAGTGTAAACAAAATATTGCTAATGGGTAATTCAGTAGTCTCGTTTTCTAAAATCGATAGTTTGAATGACGACAGTATCATTTTAATTAAAATCGGTGACAAATCCTATAATTTAACCCCTGGCCTGAAAGAACTTTTACTTCGAAAAAAACCAGATTTAAAATTAATTTCGAGTAAAGATAAACTTGTATATAAAGATATGCTGCACTATACCAATGCTCATAAGAGAGATTTTAATCCTAATGGACAAATAAGAGGTGATAAAGGAATAAAATACCGTGAAATAATCAAACCAATGTTTTCTGAATCTTCAAACGACAATAAACTTGCTTACACTAAGCTTGGAGGAAACTTACCAACGCTAAAAAAATACAAAAGCAACACTGACTTGGTATATTGGGATGACCCTAATGAATTAGTTGAGAGATTGAAACTTTTAGTTGCGTCAAGAGATGCTGGCAATACAAACCATGACAATGAAATTTTATCTATAATCGAAGAATTAAAAGAAGCTCACATTATTAAAGAATAAATAGTTGTAAAATATGCTTTTCATTCAGTATTATAGATGAATTCAAGACAAATATACTGAATTCTAAAAATGAGCAAAGCTGATGTGGTAAACGAAATACATAAAAATGTGAGAGTGAACTTTCCGCGAAGACGTGTTATTATGAAAGATGTAGATGACCTGTGGCAAGCAGATTTAATTGATATGCAATCAATTTCAAAAGAAAATCAAAATTATAGATTTATTCTTACCGTTATTGATACATTTTCGAAATATGCTTGGGCCTTCCCTCTGAAAAGTAAAACCAGAGATGATGTATGCAAATCTTTCAAAATATTGCTGGCTATGGGGCGTATACCGAAAAATCTTCAAACGGATAATGGAACAGAATTTTATAATAATAAGTTTCAGAAGCTTATGAAATCTAATCATATCAACCACTACTCTACTTACTCAACAAAAAAGGCCTCAATAGTTGAACGATTTATCAGAACATTGAAATCTAAACTGTATAAAGAATTTAGTTTAAAAGGCAACTATAATTGGATAGACAATACCCTTAACGATGTTATTCAAAAATATAATCATACTTACCATCGGACAATTCAAGAAATCCCTGCTAATGTAGATAAGATTAATAAAAAACGTATATTAGAAAGGTATTTAAGTTTGGTAAAAAACGAAAGAATAAGAAGCAAGTATAAAGTTGGCGATTATGTTCGTATCAGTAAGTACAAAGGAACATTTGAAAAAGGATATACCCCCAACTGGTCGACGGAAATATTTAAAATTCGAAAAATACAAAATACAACTCCTATCACCTACCTAATTGAAGATACAATCAGAGGTCAACCTATTTTAGGAGCATTTTACTTACAAGAGCTTCAAAAAACAAAACATCCCGACGTATATCTAGTCGAGAAAGTTCTTAGAAGAAAAGGTAACAGGGTTTTAGTAAAATGGTTAGGTTTGCCTTCAGCTGAATGCAGTTGGATTGATAAAACGAACGTAATTTTATGAATAAAATAACAGTAACTTAATAACCACTCCCATCACATAACTATTTATTAAAGTATTCAACTGGAATCATCAGTCTTATAATGTGTTTCGGAGAGAGTAGTCTTCTCAATTGGTTTATTAATAATTTACCATTTGAATTACACTTACCAGGATATAATTACTGTGGTCCTGGTACTAAATTAATAAACAGACTTACACAAGGAGATAAGGGTGTTAATAAGTTGGACGAATATTGTAAAGATCACGATATTGCATATCACAAGTCATCGAACTTAAAGGATCGACATAAGGCTGATTTAATTTTGTTAAAAATGGCAAAAAGGCGAGCGGTTGCTTCCGATGCCCGTGTAGGTGAAAAACTCGCGGCACGCTTAGTAAGTAAGGCTATGTCGGCAAAAATTAAAACTGGATCTGGTTTGAACAAGCATTCTCCAAAAATTACACCTGGAAAAGGTTTAAAAAGTAAATTGAAATCTGTTATTACAAAAGCAAAAAGACACATAAAAAAATTAAAACCTAAGAGCAAGAAAATGGCTATAGAATTAGCTATTGCCGCTACCAGAGAATTAGCTGATGATTCATCGATTAAGCTCCCTCGTGTCATTCCTATTCCAAAAACTGGAGGAGTACTACCTTTGATTCCTATTTTTGCTGGATTGTCAGCGGCGGGGGCTTTAGCAGGCGGTGCAGCTGGTATTGCTAAAACCATAAATGAATTCAAAATGGCTAAAAAGCTGTATGAGGAATCGAAGAGACATAATGAAAAAATGGAAGCTCTATGTATTGGGAAAGGACTACATCTTAAACCACATAAGGGCGGTCTTGGAATTTTCGTATCAAAAGAAAAAAACTAAGATATCGGCTACCCAAACGGGCCTTAACTAACTTTGATATTTTAAAGTACGGAAATAGAATTCCTTATTTTAGAGGTGTCTATATGAGAGATGAGCTCCCTAAATATCCTAATAAAAAAGAATGTGGAGTTATTAATTTAGATAGTTCTAAAAATTCTGGTTCTCATTGGGTAGCCTATGCAAAATATAATGATTATGTTGAGTATTTCGACAGTTACGGAAATCTTAAACCTCCAAAGGAATTTATAAAATATGTAGGTTCTAACATTCAATATAATTATAAAAATATTCAACGTGATCACCCCTTCAACTGTGGACATCTATGTTTAAATTTCTTAAAGAATTTCTGGCATAATCAAGAAATAAAATAAACAGGATCATTTAAAAGAGTTCAGTATGCAAGTATGTCTGCTACGGTTACCATCTCTGGAAATAAATCAGAACTGGTCTCTTATTTTCAACCACCTCTTCATTTGTCTGATCAATACGAGTGCGGATTACTATACTTTTCAGTATTAAAATCAAGACCGAATGTACCCGTTCATAACAGCAGTTTAACAGCTATCAGAATCGAATGTGATCTTGTGCACGGTTCATATTACAACGGATTACCGACTCATTTTATTCATGAATTTATATGTGATACTGCTTCAAGTCACGGGTACACTGAAATACCGCAGAACGTTATTTACTTCCCGGTGAACAAAAATATAATTTCATCCATATCTGTCAGGGTTGTAGATCAGTTTGGTTCCTGTATTGACTTTGGTGAAGAACATATTCAATTACGTCTTCATTTAAGAAAAGCAAAATGATAGTATATAATAAAAACCCTCCAGTGAAAATAAAACGTCCTATTCCATCAACAACCATTAAGGTGCGCAGACGTAAGAAAAACGTGAAGAAATTGACTAAATCAAATAGAGATTTTCTTAAAGCCTTAGGGTTTAAAGTATGAATATACTACAGATCACTGATTTACCACACTTTGATAGTTCAATCGAAAGCTATGAAGTCCATTCATACAATCCCTACAATAACAGCTTTAGAGAAAACGATGAAATCAGAATCCCCATACACCAACAAGATATTTACGTGCTACCATCAGCCAGTTCAATATACATCGAAGGTCAGGCAAAGCTGTTCGGTAAGGATGGGCATCCGATCAAGAAAACTGTTACGTTCACTAATAACCCTGTTATGTCTTTGTTTCAAGACATCAGATACGAAATGAATGGTATTGAAATAGACCGTATTAAAAATTCAGGAATTACGTCAACAATAAAATCATACATTTCATTAAATGGAGCAGAAAATAAAGTTGCGGGCTTATGGGGCTGGAACTTAGCAGGATTCCAAAGTGATGGACATTTTAGTGCTGTGATACCATTGAATAAGATTTTAGGGTTTGCAGAAGATTACAATAAAATTATCTTAAATTGTAAACACGAACTTATTTTGAGTAGAAGTAACTCTAACTTAAATAGTGTTATTCTTACTGATGATGTTGTTAATTTTCAAATAGACATAGAAAGAGTTCAATGGAGGGTGCCACATATAAAAGTGTCAGATCGAGAACGACTAACACTTTTGAAACATTTAGAAAGAGACAAACCTATTCAGATGGCTTTTAGAAATTGGGATTTATATGAGTATCCCTTGCTACCTAAAACTACAAAGCATTCTTGGTCGGTTAAAACAGCTTCACAATTGGAAAAGCCTAGATATGTTATATTTTGCTTGCAAACTAATAGGAGAAATAATCGGACTAAAGACAGTTCACTATTCGATCATTGTGAAGTAACCAATGTAGCACTCTATTTAAATTCGCAATATTATCCCTACGAACCTTTGAGTTTAAAGTTTTCTGAGAACAAGTACAGTATATTATATGAAATGTATGTGAAATTTCGTCAGTCGTATTACAACAGTCCTGTAGACCCATTGCTGGATCTAACAGATTTTAAAGAAAAGGCCCCCCTTTTCATCTTAGATTGTTCAAGACAAAACGATAGTTTAAAAACCGGTCCAGTGGACGTGCGGTTAGAAGTTGAATGTTCCACACCAATACCAGATAAGACAACTGCGTATTGTTTGATTATAAACGATCGACTTGTTGAATACAAACCTCTCAGCAACATTGTACGCAGGTTATCATGATTGCTGTTGTTGATATTCAAGGATTTAGAACAGAAGCAGGTGAATTTATATTAAAAGAAATCGCTATATTGTGTAACAAAAAATTACAATTGTTTTTAGTTAAGCCACCATTTCCATTTAAAAAATTAACGGAATCTGAAAAGAAGGTAGTTCTTTGGATTCAACGTAACAAAAAAATATACTGGAGTGAAGGATTTGTACCTTATTCCAATTACCAGACTTTGGTTTCCGATATATTAAGAGATAAATGTATTTATGTTAAAGGTTCAGAAAAAGTTTTATGGTTAAAGCATATTTTAGAAATTAGTAATAGTAATATATTTAATTTAGAAGATAAGGGTTGTTCTAGTTTAGTACATTTATATGATCAATATAAACAGTCTGAAGATTTATATAATTGTATTTATCATAATTCTGTATGTGCTTTAAAAAATGTATTATGTTTAAATAAATGGTGCCATGATAATAAAATTTTTATGAAATAAAAAAAGGAACTTGTTTCATTTTTTATAATACCTATCCATACTATTTTTCCCAATCCTGTTCAATCACGTTTATAAATTGCTTGCATCATTAAAGCAATGTCATTCTATGTTAATAATCATTAGCATCAAGAACTAGCAAATAAATACCTAAATAAAATATGTATCAAACTGAATATAAACCTCGATATGATATGTATAATACATACAAAATACGTGAATTATCCTTTAATTGTTATTGGGGGACGAATAATTCGAAGAAAAGATTGGTGATGGAAATGGCTGATGCCGGATTCTTTTATTGCGGGAGTAATCCGTATGATAAAGCGGCATGTTTTTCATGTGGAGGTGTTATAGAAGATTGGGAAATTTATGATGATCCTTGGATGCAGCATGCTATAAATTTTCCACAGTGTTTTTACCTAAACGCTGTGAAAGGGAAGGAATATATCAATAAGTGGCAAAACATCGTCAAGAATTGTGTTAGTGAGAAATCTTTCATGTTGCAATGAAAAACGCATATGAATACACACTCAGATAACAGATCAGATCAGGTTAGAATTATGAATACACACCCATATACTAGATTTGATCAGGTCAGAATATGTGCCAGTTTTTAAACGAATTAAGATCAAAGCTCTTGAGATCAAACCAGTCCGAACATTACAAATTGAATCATAAGTTTACGAATGAATGATTGAAAAAATAATGAATGATGGTTGTAATTGGGTGTTTCTGGATCTGACCTGATCCAGAAACCCCAATTACAATCTACTACCGTTATTTAAATGAGAATTCATGGGCAAAAAATAATTATGGTGAAATAGTTTATGAGAAGTTTTTACTGTAGTACTGTATTGCACTGTAATAGAAATCGCTTTGCATAAACTAGGTACAACTAAAATCGTCTAATACATGAGAATGAGAGGAATTAGTCGTGGTGGCAATTTTGTGTTTCGTAAATAAAACGGTTTATTTTTATTTTTGGATGATAAAACATCAAATCAGTCCTCCGCCCTGGCTGGAGTAGAAGGGACTGGCAGACTCTTACTGACTAAAATCCACTCTATCCCTTCAGTAGCCCTCTGCGTTTCAGGATCATGGTTACTTTTACAGACAGTCCCGCGACTTTATCTTTTACCCTAATTACCGTGACCCCGGAACGTAAAGGGTTATTGAAGGACACCGTGGATTTTAGTCAGTACGAGTCTGACAGTCCCTCCCGCTCTGCCCAGGGTGGGAGGATTCATTTGATGTTTTACCACGTTAAAAAAAAGGTGTAAAATAGTTCGCTATGTTTTGGAATCAACGGCGTAAGCAGAGTTGGTTTGCAGTGACGCTTAACTGCCGATACGACATAATAAGCAAAAAAAAAGTAAAAATGGGTCATGACTTCATTTAAATTCAGAAACATCGTAACAAGATTTACATTACCCCAATTTAACAGTAATAACGTAATCCAAAACCTTACTAACACCACCACATTAGGAATGAAATTGCCAAAATTGTACCTGTTGCGTTCGTTAATTAATTCTTAGTTAAACTCACTCAAGAGAGAAGCGGGAAAAATGGCGTGATGAAGGAATTACTTTTTTTACGGGCCGTCGGGTCCGTGGGCCTTCGAGCCGGATCCGTAATGATTTATTGTGGACCCGGGCCTTCGGGCTGCAAATGTAGCTATCCATCATCGTTGGTACTGTGACCAAGTTTCAGATTAGTAGTTTGTGAATTTCAGTGATTTTGTAATGTTTGGCAGAATTCATTAATTATTATATATAATTAATAATAATTGAGATTTTAAATCCCGGACTACGGTCTACTTCGAACTACGGTCGCGGGCCTCACGAATTACCGTGACCCCAGTACGTAAAGGGCTATTGAAGGACACTGTGGATTTTAGTCAGTACAAGTCTGACAGTCCCTCCCACCCTGCCCTGGGTGGGAGAACTCATTTGATGATTTTACCACGCTAAAAAAAAAAAGATTAACCAATATAACGTTGCCCGGCATGAGCATCGTACCCAGAACCTTATTCTATCTAATTCTAAGTAGTAAAGCTGGCAACCACAAGACCAACGAGCTTGACCTACTTACCTGACTTTATCTAATAAATACATCGACATTAACAATCCCGGGATAATCTCAATAATTCTCATTAACCTGGTCGCACTAGTGACGCCGTTTCTCTAATTAATATAAATTACATCATTGTTGTAATGATTAATCGCATTAACGATTAATTTATTATTATTGTAAACAATTGTTTCGTCGAGGCGATAATTAATGCTTTAGTTTCGTAAGTTAATCCAGGGAGGATAAAAAAAAGAACAAAGTCGTTTATTAAGTAAAAAGTAATGATTTTATTCACCAGTAAAACATTTAATTTTAGGGACACCAAAAACTCTGATATAGAAAAGCAGGAGCAAATATTAACTGGGTCGCGGGACTGTCTTCAGGTAACCGTGACACAGGAACGTAAAGGGCTATTAAAAGCACACAGTGGATTTTATTCAGTACGAGACTGACAGTATCTCCCGTCCCACCTTATGCGGGAGGACTCATTTGATGATGACCACGATAGAAACAACCACTACCGCTTCTCCTTAATCTCCTTTTGAATGCTCACACACTGCCTATATTGTATTTGTATAATAGCTATAATTGCAATATATTGTGAAAATGTGAGCACCGTGTACCTTTTATCTGTGTAATTTTTGTTTTTTTTTTTTTGTTTTGTAATTTATCCTTTAAATAGTCTAGACTTACGGGTACATCGCATTTGCATTTATTTTTAAATTTGTGACATCAAAACATTGTGAAACATTTTTGAAAAAGAGTAAGTATGGAGTTTCTTGCCCATTCTTCTCCATACAAACCTACCCTTGCGAATGGGTGTAAAATCAATCCCTTCCCATCCCATTTCCTTTAATTTTAATAATCGACGTTTAAAAGTGCCTCTTTGATGGTCTAATTGAAATAAATGATTTGACTTTGACTTTAATATTAAATTCACTTGGATGCCTCAATCCACTCAATTTATTACTGTCCACTGCTTGTCATTGGCCTCCAAGCTACACCAAGACATTCTGAACTCCGAATAAATTTAAAAATAAAAGTGGTTGGAATAAACTGGATGTGGCAATCTATACGAACTCGTTTTTTAATTTCGTCGGTCCATCTGGTTGAAGCTTCAGCTGCCGCTGGGGACATGCAGAAAAAATTAGTAGACGAAACGTGCATTTGTTCTTGGAGTGGAGATATAGGACCCAATATCATGCCCAATTCACGGCCACATAGCTTGCTTTCTCAGCATGCTATACTACCTCAATTTCTTAAACATAATATAAATAAAATATAAAAAAAAACGACGGGTTGCACTCTGGGAGTGCCGGTAGAAGTGAAGACTTCAATAGTAATAAACACACACGAACATTCGCGCACGCGCCCTGCGCCGTCTTACGAATTTACGATCAGGTCACGTGTCCTGACGCGAGTTTAACATTTTTTAACGATTCCAAAAAAAGTTTTCACTTCAAAAAAAATATTACTACTATTACTGTAAGCTTGTGTCATCCCACGGTTGAGCAAAGGCATAACTTCCAACTATTTCAATCTAGAGCCAATGTGAGCTACTGGTCGGTAGTTTTGTCTAGCTCATCCATCTACGTCTTTGATCTGTGTTTCGACACGTAGTGTAGTATTACGAATATGATGAGCACTCGTGGCATGACCAATTCTATCTAGATTCCACTAAAAATATTTATATACAATTCCTCTGTTTTTTTTTGCACATACGAGTATAATGCCACGATTCAAAGATGTTAGAAGAATATAAACTTTTCTTTTTTCAAATTTTTTTTAAACATTGGCACAATAAAATCTTTGTACGTTCTGTCATTTTGTCTTCCGCCGACAAAAGCAGTATCTACTCTGCCATGCTACGTGAGGAGCTGGTTGGCAAATATCGACTTTTGTATGTTTTACAAAAACCAAAATAAATGTCAAAAAAAAATATATATAAACACAATTTTATTCCCTTCAAAGTAAGCAACCCATCGCGTGTCTTTAATAATTGTTTTGATGTATTGTGGCGTCCCTAATTAATAAGTAAGCACGCAATATTTATGGACTCATACAAACGGACAGTTGATGTTCATCAAAATATAACTAAAAACGTTTCAAAGATTGTGAGCTAATTTGTTGGGCAAAATCATTGAATAATAAGAGACTATGATGGATGGGGTTTACCCAAGCCTGTTCGTTCAGTGTTAATTCTAGCTTTGAAGAGATTAGGGTTATATACGTTCAGAAATACAGATGCAGTTCATCATCTGCCTGGCTTTTTCCCTACTATATTGGGGTTCGGCTTCTAGTCGAACCAGATGCAACTGAATCATCAATCATCAGTATTTTACATTGAGCGACTGTCTATCGGACCTCCACAACCCAGTAACTCGGTAATACGATACCACATGGTAAGACTGCTTTTCAGTCTTTTTCTGACTAATAGTAACGACTGTCAAAAATCTACAAGTGACGGCCGGGACCAATGGCTTTGCTTGTGTGCTTTCCAAAGCACGGAGGAAACTCGCTATAACAGGTCTACCATCCATAGACCAACCTCGGCAAGCGCGGCTTAACCCGGAAGATCGGCCTGCGCGGTTGTAATTATACGCCACGAACTTTTCAGAAAAACAGATGCAGTAAGAGATTTTTTTATAAACCATGTCCGAGACAAATATATACGGCCCGCCTAATGGAAAGTGGTCGCCGTAGTCTATAGACGCCTGCAACATCAGAAGTAACGCTTGTATGTTGCCGACCCTTTTTTTTTAACGTGGTTAAATCATCAAATGAGTCCTCCCACCCAGAGCAAAGCGGGAGGGACTGTCAGACTCGTACTGACTAAAATCCACGGTGTCCTCCAATAGCCCTTTACGTACCGGGGTCAGGGTAGATCATAAGTCCCGCGACCCCAACAGCCATGTTGCCGACCCTGCAATAGGATGTGAAAAAAGTAAGAAGGTACATTGTGTCGACACCGAGCTCTACTCTTTTGCTTTGCGCCAAAAATCATCAAAAGCGTGTTAAAATCATCAAATGAGTCCTCCAACCCAGGGCATGCCACGAGGGACTGTCAGACTTGTACTGACTAAAATCCACGGGGTTCTTCAATAGCTCTTTATGTTCCGGAGTCACGGTAGCTCGTTAAACACGCGACCCTGATGTCGCTATGGCTAGGAAATTCTTTGAATGATACTCTGAAGTCTATGATTTTTTTTTAAATAATACAGCTAATTTCAGTGGTGACGAAATAAATTACACAAAGTAATGCTTCTGGCTGGGTTTGAACCCACGAGCTACAACTCGTAAGTCGGGGCCGTTCAATCTATTCGTTCAGAAAATAAAAAACACGAAACATACATCCAAATTTCAATCCTTAAACATTAAATAAAAATCATAAACCCGTGTAATTTGTTCAAAATCGCGATTCCATCCCATGTCATACAACAAAATGCTTACAACCGCCTTGCATATACTATCTTTCCATAATTTCTTGGACCTTAAACCTACGCATTATGGTTGATTTTCGCTTGGGCTTTTTTGTATGTATAGGATATGTAAAATTGTGGTTTTAGATAAAAGACGTTTACGATTTGTCGTATGGCGGAGGCTTGTTAGTGTGACGTGGATTCTGAGTTTCGTGACGTCAGCAGAGGTTGTACTAACAAACATATTGGTCGGTATTCAAATCGAAAATCGTAAAACGTATGTGAGGACGTTAGTGTGCGGCGGTTGTGCGATGGTTGTGCGACGGTTGCATGTTTGCTTAGTGAAAATAGGCTTAAAATTTTATTTATTAAATAATAATTGTTTAAAGAATCGTCGTAAGGTAGTTGAGGTCTTCAGACCACTTATTTAAAATAAACTACTGATTAAATAATCACGTTTAAGTTACCTCACTTTAAACAGTTTCTTTTTTTTTTGGTAGGATAAATCATCAAATGAATTTTCCCTCAGTGAAGCGAGAGGGACTGTTAGACTCTGACTAAAAGTCCACCTTGTCACTTCAGGTCCCTTGTCCTTTACAGATGGTCCCACGTAAATTTTCCTGTGATATAATTTTTCTTAGGACACAACATAATTTGTTTAAAAAGAAAAGAGTCGAATGTTATGTATATAAATTCACCATTTAAATCTTCCTAAAATCACTAAGGTTATTAAAAGAAAATCTAAACTTTTGGTCTGGTCATTGACATATTAGTTGGAATTTAAATAAGCAACCAGTAGCAATTGCTAGTTAAGTGATAAGGATAACCGTAGGTAAACTGAGTTACGATTTGTGAGGTTTTCGGCTAATGATATATCATGGTGTTTATAATAGGGTACACTAACAAGGGGACGAGTATTACTTTAAAAGGGAAAACGTGTCAGATTTATTAGGGAAATTATTACTATAGTGGGTAAAAAGAATTTTATTAAAAAAAAAATATTCTTGTAACACTTCCACACTCCTAAAGAAACAATTATTATCATATCATGGAAATAACAATAATGAGATGATAACGATATTCATAATAATTATTGAAAAATTAGCTAAACGTTATTTTTAAGTGCCAGATAGAAATCGTTGAAGTTTTCGTTCTTGTCGTGGCCACATAGTACATGTACCACGAAACTCTTATGCAACAGCCGCAGGTGATAAAACCAAGTAACAATACACTTAGAGCACATTATCTCGCTTTTTTAGACACCTGAGTAACACATGATAAATGGATCTTTGTTACAGACATACTACATACTAGTTGGGACACGCAGTTTTGGTCGAGGAGTTATGCCTTTGTAGACAGAATTTGGAGAGCAATGGTAGCCCAATGGTATCAGTCCCGACTTACGAGTTGTAGGTCGTGATTTCGAACCCCGCCAAGTGCATTATTTTGTGTAATTTATTTCATCACCACTGTTCTAAAAACGGTGAAGGAAAACAGCGTGAGTAAACCGGTATGTCCTAGAACCAAAAATTCGATGATATGTGACATCTACCAACCCGCACTGGGCCCGCTAGGTAGATTATGGTCCACTACCTCTGACAGAGAGAGGCTTGTGTCCCACCAGTGGGAACATTATAGGCTGATGATGATGATGATGAGACAGAATTTTGTTCATAAATACACATCATCTGCCTGCCTTTGCCCAACATGTTGGTGTCTGCTGCCAGTCGAACCAGATGCAGCTGAATATCAGTATTTTACATAGAGTGACTGCCCACCTGACGTCCACAACCCACTAACTAAGTAATACGATGCCTCTTGGTAAGACTGGTTGTCAGACTTTCGAGCTTCCACAGTAACGAACGACTGTAAAAGATGTGCAACTGACAGTCGGAATCAACGGCTTTACGTGGCATGGAGGAAACTCGCTTTGATGATTATCGATCTTCAGAACAACCTCGTCAAGCGCAGTTTAACCTTGAAGATATTTTATAGTATTTAGACTCTTGGGTATAAAGTTTGTTATTACAAATCTGCCGAAAAAAGGAGTGTTACTTTAAGAATTGAAATTATTTAATAGGTTTATCAAACTAAATGTAACGATTATTTGAAAACTCTAGCACAGATTGCCCGATTTCAAATTGCCGCACCTCATGAAATACGTTTACTTAAAGTGAATGAAATTTGTTTCTGTCAGAAAACCATCTCACATACCTTTCCAAGCGTTATTTGATTTGTGACGGGGCCTGTAGAAGGCCAAAGCCTACCGGGGTCGCGGGACTAACGGATTACCGTGACCCCGGTACGTAAAGGGCTATTGAAGGACACCGTGGATTTTAGTCAGTACAAGTCTGACAGTCCCTCCCGCCCGGCCCTGGGTGGGAGGACTCATTTGATGATTTTACCACGATAAAAAAAAACCCCGGTACGTAAAGGGCTATTGAAGGACACCGTGGATTTTAGTCAGTACAAGTCTGACAAAAACCAAACTGTAATTTCGACTCTGGGGTAGTGCTGAGCCGATCTATTCTTAGTGAATGGCAAAACAGTCCACTCTTGATCTATTCTGTCACGAGACAAAATCTGTCCGTTAATTTTCCATACAGGAAAAAGAAACAGAAAAAATAATTAAATAAAAGAAACCTTAATTAATTACACGAGCGAAAATTAAAACAAACGACGAAAAAAAAAACACTAACCCAAATTCTAAATCCGGAAAACGAAATAGAGAAAAAAAATCTTTTCGAGTTGTAGGTTGTAATGAAGATTCAATTAGAACCAGATTCTTTATATACTCCGAAGCGTGAATGGACCTCACTGAAAGGACGAGGCTCGTGTAAAAATAACGTAAAACATAAATAAAAAAAACCTACTAACAAACTTGTTTTTGCAACGTCTTCAATCAGACGAGAACCGTTACTTATGAGTTAGAGGGTTGAAATTCGAACGTGTTGGAGTTTTTGGGGTGTGTGTTTAAGTTTGCAGATTTGCGAGGAAGGAGGGACGCTCACAAAGGCGTCCGAGTCCATATTCATGCAAGTCCGGATGAAAAGTTGGTACAATACGAGTTGCGTCATTAGGGAGCGCGCGCTTGAGTGTGGCTAAGTGGCAAGTTGCTGAGCTTACCGGGTACTCGGCGCATTCGAGTTTCGAATACTTTCGTGCTACTTTCGAAAAGGAATTTCGCGTTTCGGCTTGATTTCGGGTGTTAACGGATACTTCGCTTATTCAAGGACCGAATACTTTGGAATGTCGAGTTTTCGAATATTTAGACGTTTGAGGAGAATGTTTGTTGTTTACTCATTTTTGGATACTTACTATTGTAGATGTTGTAATAGCGGTTTAGGGGATAACTCTCATCTACTTTGAAACTGTACCCAGGGACTAGTTGCTCCGTTTCTTTTATATTAGGGGTCAACTCGTACAATTCGAAACTTTGCATCTGGAACAGTTGCACCTTTACTTTTTATTAGGGTCAAATCGTCACTCGTCCACAAGATGCATGTGCTGTTTCTTGTTAATAAATAGTGCCATTTCATTTCAGTGCCAATCTTCCAATTTGTATGCAACAATGGAAGATGTTCTAATGGCTTCATTCCGTTTGCATGTTGTCAAGATAATGGGATGTCAACTGAGAGATGTTGAGATTATGTTGTCTTTAATGTTACATTGTTGATGCCAAACATACTCGTACATACATAGAGACTTTTGTGTTTGCCAAAGAATTAAATGCATTCTTGACACTGATAGACCAAAAAATTTGCAATATCAACATCATTTGCCTAGCATTTTCCCAACCATGTTAGATTAGGCTTCCATTCCACCACATCCACCTCAATATTTCAAATGGAGTGACTACATATCTGACCTCCATAACGCAGTTACCCAGGTAATAAAATAACGCTTGGTAATACTGGTTTTCGGACGAACCAAAAAACTTTTACCTTGCATATAAAAGGTTTTCGGACCACTGACTACCCAAAAAACTTATACTTTGCATATAAAAATTTACTTATAATTTTTATGAGGCAGCAACTTAGCTCGCCGTCCGACAACGAACCAGGATCGCGTCGAAAAAAAAATCGCGTCTTTCTACGTCGTTCATGTCTATGCATCTGACCTTACAAGCATTATAGAGGTGGTTCGTTGGATAACACCTTATCAATAACTCAAAACCTCCATTTCTCAGAATCTCCCCTCTAAAATATTATAATCACCACTTCACCTAAAAATCCAAGTGCGAACTTAACACACATCACTGAATTCTCAAAACGAAAAAAAAAATTCACGTCATCTTTTTTTCTTTTCGAGAAAAGTATTTTCGCTCACCTTTCGCGACATCCGATCAAACAGGGGTACTGAGGACCATTGAAGACTCGTCTCGTTTTAAAAAACCTATCGAACTGTTTCAAGTGCCGTGATCTTGGCTGTTTCGCTTGGCCTCTCGCACTCGATTCAAATAGGGCATGCAGAACCTGGTCCGGTTCTGGAACATGCACACCCGGTTCTGGGGGCATTTGAAACCGGGTTACCCGGTTCTACCTGGTTCCATGCAACCAAAATGTTTTTTATCTTTCTTGATGAGGATTCGCTTGCAAACTGTGAATAGAACTTGGGGGCAACCCAACTGCAAATCTATAAAACAACAGATTCAATTATTTATTTGATAGTTTTTTGTACATTTTTGTTTTATGTTGAAATAAATAATAAGCTCACATTTTTCTAAGCTTAGCTTAGCTCAGCTTAATGAAAACAACTTAAAAAAGCTCTCAGACGCATTTTTTTAGACTTCATTGTATGTCAGTTAAGTCGAAAACAACCACTTCCATTCCGTCTCGCCCTGCAGCATGGCCTCGACCAAGGTCGGGGTTGGGAAATCACCACCGCCTATGGCCTCCGTGAGGACACAGCGGTACTCTGCCCAAGCGGGGCTGACCTGCACCGTATGCTCTACCGTGTCCTACGGGCGATCCTGCATTTTTGACTACAAGTTTTGTTTTAAATATCGGTTTATTGATGTGCTGTGATATCCGAATGAATGTACCGTGTCCGTATTTTCCTCGTAGTTTACGGTACAATTGTTGTAAAAAATAGAATTCTATAATTACGTTTTTTGCTCCTTGTCCACTTAAAGCGCGCCACACACGGCTAAGATATTATAAAATTTTATCTTAAGATACCATATCGCTCGTCATATAATTATATCTTAAGATACTAAAATATGAAATATATATTATCTTCGTCGTGTGTGATGGTCTATTGAATGGTATGGCGAGCGATATAGTGTCTTAAGCTAAAATACGAGTATTATAGTATCTTAGCCGTGTGTGGCGCGCTTAAATCATTGACAACATAAGCATGGATTTTTTTATTTGATTTGTCTATTACAAATGGAGTTTTTCTTTCTACATTCTGACAAAATTTAGACAGGGAGAGCAGAATGATTTGTTTCGTATAAATGAGTATCCGCAAAGTGATTCTCATCGCGGATACAACACAAGGACATCACTATTTACATTCGAAATTCAAAGAAACACGTCTACGCCTGCCGTACGTGAAGATCGTTTGATGTGGCCGCTATCGATTCTGATTTGATTGTTATCAATATCCAGATTATACACGAAAGGGATATCAAAGGAATTGGCTGAGGTGTAAACGAATAAGAGGGCGTAGGGAAATCTTGTTAAAGTAATATCTATAAGAATTTATTTTTCTTATCGTAATCGTACCGTATCGTATGAGCTCGTTGCTAAATAAGTACAGCCGCTCAGGCCGATCTTACGGGTTAAGCCGCGCTTGCCGAGGTTGGTCTGTGGATGAAAAACACTGCACTGTGTACAAATCGGTTTAAAGTCATGGCACACTATACCGGCACGACAACGGTACAGCTAAAACTTAGCAATTAACTTGTCATTCAAATTAGAGCATTAATTAATCGTCGTATAATATATTTCATAATGTCAATATGAAAAAGCCAACGGCGGGCAGTTAGCGCTTGCCTTTACACTGTATTACAAAATAACAGCCTCTTATTATCTATTGATCTATATATATAAAAGGAGAACTAACTGACTGACATATCAACGTACAGCCGAAACTACTAGGGCTAGAAATGTGAAATTTTGCACACGGCTTCCTATTATAATGTAGGGGAGCACTAAGAAGGGGTTTTTGGAAATTTAACCTTTAAGGGGGTGAAAAGGGGGAATTAGGAAAGTACGTAACCCACGCGGACGAAGTCGCGGGAAAAGTGCTAGTGACACATAAATGGTTTTTTTTTTAATTTTGATAACAACTATTAAAATATAGGCAATTGCAATGAGTAGGTACATAATAATATTTTAGAAATGTGATGACTTTGAAAGTCAACACGTTGTTTGAAAATTACTGCGGGAAACGCAAACAATCATAGAACTTGCGAAATTTTAATCTGGTGAGAACTGCGCCTTGTGCCGTTGGTCACTAGAAAGGCATCAACGTAAACGCTTTCAGACACGATACAGTAATAAATGTTCATAAAACACAAATACACAAAAAAAAAATATTCCCCAAACCTTTATGTCGTAGACCACAGATATGACAAAGCCGTCTTAAGCTTTTCCAACATTTTCATCTCAGCAAAACTTGATATGGGCCTCTTGGGATGTCGAGGGAGAATCTAAATTTTATGCAAGAGAACCCGCGGGCGTGTGCTAGCGAAACTAATTTACGGGGGTAAACCAAAGAATCACGGACGGAATGTTAGATGTTATTATGTTTCATACAGGATTTTTTTTTACCTACTTAAAAAAAAAAGTGGTTTTCAGTTCGGCCTTTATGTATGTATGTTTATCCGCGATTATCTCGCGTTTGGCTGAACCGATTTTGATGCGGTTTTCAGAAAAGTGTTTGTTATATTCTGGAGAAGATTTTAGTACATAACAATAATGAATATCTCGTGATATTGCCCGCATAGATCCGTTTTTGTTGCTTACTTGGATTGTAGATTTTCAAAGACGCCGATTATATTAAAGTCAATGAAATTAAAAACAAAGCCACCGACTTCCGAAAGATAAGTTATTTAAAACTTTCTTTTAAGGATGACGCTGGGCAGTGTATTTCTCAAATTTTGCAAACCGTAAGTATAACTTTTAATCAATACAGAAAAAGCTGTTTATAAATGACACTTTAATATATACTGTTTAATGCAGGATCTTAAAGAACCTTCTCCTTTCTTAAGTCGGTTAAAATGTTACGATAACCAGTATGTATTAATATGATGGTTTGCAAAAACGTTTATACATAGTTGGTACTCTTTCTGAAAATGGATACAATACCACAAGGTATAGAACAGACATCACACACCGGTCACAAATGATGCCAAACCACAAACAAAATTAAGTTTCTCTTCAAAACGGGAAATTACGAAAACTGAGCGAAATTGCAGCAAAATATATCAAAATAGAGGCAACACTCAGAAATGACGTCACTCCTGTCAGTGACGTCATATGCCTGCCGGCGATATTATGACACGAGATTTCAGCCAAATACTTATGAAGAAAACTGTAAAACACATATCATCTAAAAAGAAACCTTGTACCTAGCCATTAGAGTATAGTTTTGAACAAGTAGAGTCCTGCACAAATTATATTCAAATAGGAAAAAATCTAGGGTTGCCATCTGCGAAATTACTGAGAATATGAGTTCTGACGCTTTAATATTTTAATTTAAAATCGTGTTTTTTATTCGAGCGGTGGGATATTCTCGTGGTTGATTTTCGAAGTTGATTAATGGTGGAAAGTTGTCCGGTTTATCAAACATTATCATAGGAACCAGGTTTTATTACAGATAATAACAATAGATTCAAAGACTATAACTTTATTTTAAGTTTGAAAATAATGGTCGCGGGACTCACTAATTACCCTTGACGTAAAGGGCTATTAAAGGACACCGTGGACTTTAGTCAGTACGAGTCTGACAGTCCCTCGCGTCCTGCCCTAGGTGGGAGGACTCATTTGACGATTTTAAAAGGCTAAAAAAAAGTCTGAAATTAACGTCGATGGGCACGTGACATGGAGAAATGAGGAAAATGTATTGAGGAAATAAGTATTTTGGATGATGAGTATAACTGTATAAACACGCGTAGCATGACAAATTCTATCTCTATTCTACCAAGAACAGACAAAGTGTTTTATCGTTATTTGTATACAAATCGACAATTTTTTTGCACATGTATGACACGATTTGTACACCATTGAAGAATAGTAACATTTCTTTTCTATAATTTGTACATTTCCATGCTTAAAACGGTAAAAATCTTTTCACTTTCCGTCATTTTGTCTTTTCTTCCGTCGACAAAACCTGTTTTTACGGCGTCATGCTACGCGTGCTGGAATAGAAATAGAAACTGAATTAACAGGTTAGTGTTTGGCCAAGTTCCTTTCGCTCCACCCGAGATTAGACGACATAATATTTGAAAATTTACCATAATAAATACAAAAAACTTTGATTTTCCGCACCACTTAAAAAAATACTTTACATATTTTTTTCATAACTTAGAGGTAAGAGGCAGTTCAAAAACTGCATCCAAGTTTTAAAAACTCCATGATAACCCTACCAACATCAGAAGTAGGTTACCCCGACAGGTACCAACTATTTTCAGTTAATTAGTACGATTTGAAAGTTTTTTTTACGCCACTCAAAAAACTAGCAAGCTTTGACTGGCAATGAGCAATGTTGGGAATTTCACAGCTTATTTACTTTAAAATTCTGTATTTTTAAGCATTTTTTCAGTAAGTTTCAGGTTCCATTAAAACTGTTACCGTAATCGGGGTGGAATGAGGACTGAAAACGAATGTAGTTCATGGATTAATTTCAGTATTTCATTTGAATGAATTAATCGCAAAACGGAATAAACGGCCAAGATAGGAACGAATTTTCAATGACCTCCATCATTCGTCATTTGTCATTCCTAAAAAAGGAATAATCGCTGCGATTGGCGTGCCCACGCTAATCTTGACGCGATTCGTGCAATTTGCAATTTCTACTAACTAAAAATGAAAATCGTCTTGCTACTACGATATAATGATGCGATTCTACTGACTTACGTTGTCGTGGCGAGAGTGTTTTGTTTTTCATCTACCCGTAGATAACCGCACGTTTTATGTCATACTAGCTTCCGCCCACGACTCCGTCCGCGCGGATGTCGGTCTTCGCGTGGATGGTTTATTTCTCCATTTTGAGTAACTCTGACAATGACCTCTTATAAATATCTATTGGACCCAAATACGGCTAAGCCTATAATAATTAAGGAGATCCCTCTATTGAGCTACTGCTGTTGAGCTCGCGTTCTGTAGTAACTGAAAAATAAGATTTTTTTCTACGTATTTGTTCAGGATAAAAAGTATCCCATTTTATGCCCAGGATAATAAGGTATAATTATACCAAGTTTCATCGAAATCGAACCGTTAGTTTTCACGTGATGCCTGCATATACGGACAGACAGACAGACAGACAGACATAAATTTTTAAATCACATATTTGGGTTTGGTATCGATCCAGCAACACCCCCCGCTATTTATTTTTTCAATATTTTCAATGTACAGAATTGACCCTTCTACAGATTTATTATATGTATAGATTATTATGTCGTAGTGGTAAGGATGATTTTCACTTGTAGTTAAAATCGGTCGCATCGGGTTATCGGCCAGCTCGCTATCTACTTTACATCCCCTTTCGCTTCGTCCACATTCATACATCTGGTTATACACGCACGCTACATACACCTAGCCAAAGCGATTATAGTGTACTAGCTTTTGCCCGCGACTTCGCTTGGAATAGTGACTTCCGGCAGATTTTTGTTTTTTTTTTTTATATTTTGTAATAAAAACTATCCTATGTCCTTTCTCAAGTTCCAAACTATGTCTGTACCAAATTTCACACAAATCGGTTCAGTAGTTTAGGCGTGAAGAAAAGACAGACAGAGTTACTTTCACATTTATAACAATCCAAACTAATAAGTTTGGATTGTCAGAATCATGCAACAGGCACCTCCAGAAAAAAAAAACCTTTTACATTTTTATTTTAATTTCTAAATAAGGAAAAGCCAGCATTAACTGATTAATTAATTTACGAGATTCAGACCATTAGGACCCTGGCCAAGATAAGGAAAGGCCTTCCCCGTGGGTTTGTAAAAGGTGAGTAATGGATTATATTCTGTGAGATAAGCGGTAGAATCCATCTGTGTTCAGGTACTGGTATATCGTAAATTATGAAAACTGAAATAAAAAAAAAAACGTATTTTATTCTACGAGACGCTGATGAAAATATTGGTCTTGCGTATCTAATCTTCTTAAAAAATAAAATTAAAATTGGTTAATTGGAAAAATTCCTGGGAACTGTCTTAAAAACCACCACGGCCCTGGAATGCAGTTGGTATGTAAAGGAGACGGGTGGTTTTAGCCAATAAGAGTCTGGTACGCCCGTTCTACTCCACTCAGACCGGGTGGACTCATTTGATGACGTTTACAACACAAGAAAAAAAAAGGAGTCGACTGCTCCCATCACCATTCGTCTTTACAAAAGACTTCTTCCAGACAATTCAGCTAGTGAAGCTAAAATCAATTCTTCATCCATAAAAACAAGATATTTAATCCTTCAACACTACCCACAACTTCCCCCGCCAACGCCATCTTGCAATTCATGAAAAATAAATTCCACTTATTAGGCGCACTTTAAAACCCACTACCAGTCAAGCTGGTCTGCTGGACCGGTATAACAAAGTACACTTAGTATAAAATCTAAATGAGCTGAAAACTTGCGGAATATTAAAAAGTAAGTGAAGAATAGACCGCCGCTGTGAGCAACGGAGTTAAAGAACAGTGTACTGCCTTCGTTGGGGCAAAGAGTTAGGTTTGATAGAAATGGCATGGGAGGGTTGGACTTTTTGCTTAACTTCTATGATGGAATACAAAGTATATCAGTTGTTTGATAACCAAAAGAACTGTCCCACTTGTCAAGGTACCAAGAACAGAGAAATTGTTCTGTTTTTTCTGAATCTTATAACAATTTTGCGTGCACCGTCGTTGTAATATTAGCGCGTATTTCCAGGGCAGTAGGGACTGTCAGACTTGTAATGAATAAAATCCATGGTGTCCTTCAATACCCCTTTACGTTCCGGTGTCATGGTAGCTCGTTAGTCCTGTGACCCCGGCAGGGGTCCCCGGGGGGGGGGCCGTCATTGAGCTGACACTCTTTGAGGCGCGCGTAGAACTCAACTCGCCGTCGACTCGTGCACGGTATATAATCGGACAGCGAGTCGCCCATTACTCGCCACCCGCAAGCCCGCGCACATACGTATGTCCATGGTATGTTAGAATAGACCAATGCGCTAACTGTGACCATACATTCAGTATCGATCACAACACTGCATTTGAACTAATAGAGTAGTTTTGTTTCAACAACCAATGCTCTCAGGATTTAAGTCAATATATCAAGTTTCTTAAGGGTTGTTTAATTATGGTCTTCCTGCAATGTCTACTTGTAAATTAGGTGTCAGACTTAAAAGAAACATTTTTGATTCTCACCCTTTCCTTACATAACGGCACCTCCGTTCTCTCTAAGTCTGCGTCCTCTCTCAAACTTTAAAGGGGAGTAGTTAAATTTTTTCTTTAAAAAAACCACTACACCAACTCAAAACCCTCTAATGGAAGGAACCATTAAGCATTCATCGATTCCTAATTTATCTTACTTCTTTAATTGTTCTTTCTTTTCAAATCGATAAGTTACTCGAGAACTTTTTTACTCGATTACAATCGATTTGAAAACTCGCAAAATGTCGTAAGTCTCTGCGATAATAATGTCTTAGAAATATTTTTCAAGTTAAATTATCGTATTGATGGTTCGGCCTAATGACTTTTTGAGGAAAAATATATTTTTAACAAAAGTTTTAAAGGGTTTTGTGCTTTTCGTAATTTAAAAGGGTTTTGGAATGAAGTGACAAACGAGTTTGTGCTAACAAAAAAGATTAAGCGGTATTTAATAGAAACTTCAATTTTAGCTACGATAATATTTTCCGTTTGTAATAAATGTGAATGGTTGACATTCAAGTTTAGTATATACTTGAAGTAAGTGCTCAAACGAGGGCGCGGTCAACAGCAGTCCATGTACGTTGATCACTGGCTAACTGCTTGAGCAGTCCGTATATGCGCCGGCAGCCTATATAGCCATGTACTGCAAAAATATTTGGCGCATACCTTTTTGGCTATTAGGCTAGCCGGTTACTGGTGACTTTTTGTCATCCATTCGAATGCTAAAAAGATTCCGCGCAGTTCCATTATATAAAAAACTAGCACTTTTCCCGCGACTTCGTCCGCGTGGGTTACGTACTTTCCTAATTCCCCCTTTTCACCCCCTTAAAGGTTAAATTTCCAAAAATCCCTTCTTAGTGCTCCCCTACATTATAATAGGAAGCCGTGTGCAAAATTTCACATTCCTAGCCCCAGTAGTTTCGGCTGTACGTTGATATGTCAGTCAGTCAGTTCTCCTTTTATATATATAGATATCATCATAGCACTCGATGGGGAATCAAAAACTCACCGCGGCAGGTCATCTGTGAGCGGCTGGCTTTACTTTATTGTTGAAGAAAATAGTATAGAGGATCCAGTTTTATAACTGGCAGCCTAGAAAAATCATCCAGAAGAAAGAAAACAAACCTCCACCAAAACAAAGGAGTTTCAAAGTAAAAGAAGACAAAATTTGACAGTGACAGCGTCCCAATAAAAATTACTTAAAATTATCCGTGATTTTTTGTATTACATGGTGTTGAGTTGTTAGTCGTTGATGGAAGGCTATGGGTACCCATATCCAGCCCCGTTCCCGCCGTTGCGACCCCCGGAAGGAGAGTACCCTGACCATGGAGATGGTTTTGGAGAATATTATTCGCTTGGAACTTTGAATGAAGACCGGGAAAAATCCAGGTATTGAAGCTTTATGGGTAGGAGTCTAAGTTCTAAAGAGCTTGAGGGTCTTAATTCTGCGACCAGCAAATATAAGATGTTTTTTTTGCATGACCTGGAAGTCATACATCAGCATTACGATAGGTGTTACTATCGACATGGTCTGTTTTTAGTGGCTAAGTACTTGTTAAAGGGGTTGCAGTTCTGGTATTCAGTTTCGGCATCATCACCTGTGACCCAGTACGGAAGAGTTTAGGTATATCAAAAAGAAATGTACAATAAATATTTTCGTACCTTGACTTAACAGCGTGGAGAAGTTTTGATTCTACTTGCCTAAATATTGATCCGTGTTTTATAATTTTAAGTATCAAATGATTAAAGTTTGAAATGTTGGAAGAAGACCGTTTTGTTCTATGTCTGTTAATATTTCATAATCTAAGAATGTATTATATTTTGTTTCTTTTTCAGAAGGAGAAGTAGATCTAGACAAAGGGAGCGGAAATACAGAGATACAAAACGATCTCGTTCACGGAGCACCAGTCTACGGCCGAAATCGCGTTCTAGGACTAAATCCCGATCTAGAACGCGATCAAAGTCGCGATCACGGTCAAGAACGACTTCAAGAACACGGTCACGGTCACGATCGCGATCGCTCACAAGAACGCGGAGTCACAGTCGCACACGTTCTGGCACCACACGGCCTCGCGAACTAAACTATAAGGAACCCGGATTTCTCGACGCTTTTAGAGTTTTGTATCTTACACGTAAGTTCTATTTTGTATCTTTTCTGATGAATTTCTCAGTCCCCTGCCTGTTCACCTTATTAATGTCATCATTCTATCATCTAAATAACGTCTACGTTGAACATAGACCTCGTCCAGCAGATTTCCTTTGCTTCTTCTGGGTCATCGGCCCTTGGTTATTTTTTAGGAAGGCTGTTCAAATCCTTTATGGAATCCACAGATTGTTACCTGTTTACTTTTTTATCTAATAACAAAAAGACCCTGTTTGGTCAAATAAGGTGCCTAGAAAAAGTGTAGGTTTTGAGTAGAGGTTTTAGTTATGTGGTGCTGTAACTCTTATTGCCCACACACATTTATTAAAATCTCACAAAAATATGAAATTAAGAACTCCAAATTATTTCACAGCAAGCAATCATAAAAAACACTCGTCAAAGTTTTTGCCAACGAAAAAACGACAGGACCGCATTCAGGAGATTCTAAAGAGTGATGGGTTCGGCTCCAAGAAGTGGCTGTTCTACCCCAGGGTCAATAACCAGGCCGAATCTCCTGCTGCAGTTCCCGTCCCAGGGACTAGGGATAATGTTGATCAGAGAATTAAGGTAAGCAAAATCATTCTATATCGAACCTCCTGATGAGACCTCCTCTCTGTGACAGGTAAAAGGCCGTAGAGCGCCGTCCTCCCCGTGGGTCCAGTATAGGTTCGTGTATGTCACATGTTCTAGGAGATGCCGGTTTCCTCATTTTTTTTTTCCATCACCGTTGTAGCAAAGTAAAATGCCTGACTGGGCTTTAACCTTATCTAATGATTGACTCAAAGTTCTTACAACTCGATTTCCGGCTGTAGACTATAATCGGCAGAGTATGCTGAAGTGATACTGGTCTGGGTCATGACTGATGTAGGCATTTCACTTATGACCAAAAAAGGCCTCAAGTTAAGACCATGTGGCGGAAACACTCTTCTGGGAAATGGAATATGATCATTAAAATGTGACTGCGTTGGCCTGGTTCGAAAGAGAGTGTGTATATGTGGTGCAGCTCGAGGGAGACGCTTATCCAGAATTAGGCTGCAGTATGTTGATTTGGTCCATTGAATTATCTAAAACAAAAACAATACAAATACCTAACAAATGATGATATTTTAATCACCAGGTCGATGCAGACTTCTTTAGGAAATACAAAAAAAGTAAGAAGATAGACAAAGATGCCCCTATAAAGAAGTTAAAACGGTGGGAACTGATATTCTATAAAAAGCTGGGCTTCATACAAGCCGTCTGACGATGTTTTTTTTAAATGTTTTTAGTTCAATATACTTAGATTTTCGTTTATTTGTATTCTGCAGTAGTATTAGTAACAATGAAACTTTAAAAATAAAATCATACAAATAATTCTATCTTTTTTGCATCGGTAGTATTTGTAACTTTTAGATGATCTCGGTCGTCACCACACGAATATGCGATCGTGTATCGTGTCATGCAGCTAAGCGTTCGAGTTCGCTTAATAAACTGAAGGTGCAATGTTCACGTAATAATCCCTTTGATTAATATGCAGCCAGAACAGGTCTTTACTACTTATAAGTCTTTTCAAAGATACTTTTCCGCCTGGATCAACACGGAACTCTCGAATCTCAGCACTCTGGAAGACGCCAAAATTACAAATGTACTACACCATTCTTCCCTCGTCAGCTCTTAATTGGACTCCAAGATTATTCTCCATCAATATGCAGTCACATAAATCTTGATTTTATGTTAAAGAAACCCCACAAATTCGCCATCAAGGCCGACATAGTTTGGGGTCTTTTTTCCCGTAGGCATGTCAATTTTCCGCGCGATAACTCGGAGATTCGGTACTAATTTAAAAGTTTTGCTGTGTTTTAGGCGAGCCATTAGTTCCCCCACTCAGCTTGTATCCAGTCGGATTATGGTTGAATTTATGGGCTTCTGTGACTGTTGTTATGTGGGTGAAAGATGGGTTTTTTGGGTCGAATGGTACTTGAAAGCTGTTGTGTTGAACAGCTTGAATACTAAGATCTAGTTTTGGGGACTGCTTATGATGTTGTTTTAAGCTCACTTGGATCACTTATATAATAAATCTGTAGAAGGGTCAATTCTGTACATTGAAACAATTGAAAAAATAAATAGCGGGGGGTGTTGCTGGATCGATACCAAACCCAAATATGTGATTAAAAAATTTTTTGTCTGTCTGTCTGTATATGCAGGCATCACGTGAAAACTAACGGTTCGATTTCGATGAAACTTAGTATAATTATACCTTATTATCATGGACATAAAATGGGATACTGGAAAAATACGTAGAAAAAAAATCTTATTTTTCAGTTTTATTCATAGACAAACAGACTCCCCAGCAACACATCTGTCGGTTAGAGGAACCAAGATTGTATACAATTTAATAGAACATTCACATTATACATCAATCCGAAATTACATCCCAACCGTGACTAGAAGGCACAATAGATAAACTAGGACCAATGCAGTAAATAACAATTTAATGAAGTAGAAATTAAATAACAGAACCAAAGGTCAGCAAGTCGACCAGTCACCACAAGCAGCACCCGTTCACGAGTACGCAAGCAATGTAACTAGGGGAGCATGACAACTTACTGCCGGTTCCTCATTTGTCAGAGTTACTCAAAATGGAGAAATAAACCATCCACGCGAAGACCGACATCCGCGCAGACGGAGTCGCGGGCGGAAGCTAGTTATGAATAATATGCCTTCCTTATATTTATAATACTCATTATGTATCTGTTAATTTAATGAGTTTCATTTCGTGTTTTGCATTGATTTGCCTAAGACTGAGCCTCTTAAGTTTCAATTTTTTTTTAGAAGGAAG
Source organism: Agrotis puta (assembly GCA_943136025.2). Taxonomy (NCBI): domain Eukaryota; kingdom Metazoa; phylum Arthropoda; class Insecta; order Lepidoptera; family Noctuidae; genus Agrotis; species Agrotis puta. Next base: position 2,167,679 of record OW964170.2, read on the forward strand.
ACGTAGTTCCTATATTATTTTTAACCAAGTTTTTTTTTTTATTCTTGTTAGAAAACGTTGTCTCACACTAGGAATTTCTTCTGTATCGTGTGTACGTTAACAAATATAGACACTGACATACACAAAAACACAGACCCGGAACAACTACTAATCATAGAAATATTTTTGTTCCGTGTGGAGATCGAACCCGCGACACGCTGCGCAGCAGTCGATCATTCAGCCACTGCGCCAAGCGTGACGTCATTTGTTTTTTTTTATTTATTTAAGTATTTTTTGTTATGTGTACACCGATTTCTTTTACTCCGCTATTACTAGACCGATTTTCGTGTTTCTTTTCAAAATGTTTTTGACTATAAGGTTACATTATTCTTCCAATGTTGCCTCACGTTGCGTTAAAAAAAAAGCATGATTCATCAAACAAGTACAAAAATACCTAATTAATCGACCCAAATTATGTTGTCAGCATTTCAAAATTTATTTACCTATTGCCTAACCCTCCTGTTATAGAAATAATAGTTTCCGCTCAATACGCCCTTTCCGCTTAATTCCCTATTAACTTACAATACATTTCTGACACGCGAACTTTTTATATTTCCTCTATAAATGTTTGTTTTGGAGGGAGTGTTGACGTTTCATTCTTATTCACTAGCTCGTGCCAGCGGCAACATGATTTACCAGTAACCTATGGGACACATGCCTTCTCTCTATGATAGACAATGGGAGTAATTGACCATACAAGTCCTTGTGTTTTGGTAAATTTAATAATTGCGTTTTTAGTTTTTTTTTTGTGTGTAATGAGATTTCACTACATAGTATAAAACAAAGTCGCTTCCCGCTGTCTGTCTGTCTGTCTGTCCCTATGTATGCTTAGATCTTTAAAACTACGCAACGGATTTTAATGTTTTTTTTAAATAGATAGAGTAATTCAAGAGGAAGTTTTATACTTATGTATATAACATGCATAATATAGTAGAGATTGCACCCGTGTGGAGCGGGGACTGGTCGCTAGTCAACAATAATAATTAAAGCCGTGATAACTGGGTAATTTTTGGTTTCATTGAAAATAATAAAGAATGCATCAAATAAATTAATTCTGTGATTAATGTTAATGTTGAAATGAAGAGCAGAGGTACCTGTGACAGGAAATAATCTATTTCGACATTGTTATAATGATATTATTTTATCTTAATTAATACTACAACTGGAAACACTATAAAATTTGTAACGTAGAATTAATTTATCGCATTTAATTTTATGATTCTGCTAAATTAGCTTTATACTCAGCAGTTCCTATCTGCTTGGTTGTTGAAAATTAGATCATCACTAGACCCTTATAATAATAAAATACCAGTCTTCGGGCCGGTGCACCCTGGGATGCGGGCAAAACCTCTTTTAGGCACTGTGTGCCTAAGGGGTCTCTTTGCCCGTATGCGAATAGCCTGTCGGGTGGATGCTCCAACGCGTGTCCCTCTGAACAGCAGAGGGCACAGCGGCGGAGCGGGCTTGCGGACGGTGAGTAATGGGTAAGCTCGCCGTCCGACCAAGGACCAAGCCCGGGTCGGTGGCGCGTCGTGTTTCACGCGTCACCGACGTGGAAAAGCAGCGACCCCAGCAGGCATTTGGCCCCGTGAGGGTCACGGGGCCAAATGCCTGCTGGGGTCGCGGCTTTTTTCTTAATCCAGGATACCGCGGCCCCGGAACGCAAAGGGCATCCGAAGAAACACGGGTGGATTTTAGTCAGTAAGAGTCTGACAGTCCCTTCCGCCCCGCCCAGGGCGGGAGGACTCATTTGATGATTTTGCCACCCTAAAAAAAAAAAAAAAAGAGACCCTTATAACCCATCTAGGTTAAAATAATGTACGAATATTGTGATCCTTTTTGTCTTCTGTGTATGGAATTTCTTACATTGTTTAATTTTTTGACAACACGTAGAAAAACCCTTTTAAATTTTTATATTTATACGCCTGCTTCTCGTTTTCCATTAAAACAAAAAAATTAAAGATTCAGCTGCAACCAAGGTGTTGCGATAGCCTAATTGGTAATCTGGAGTGCTTATCTGTAGGACGAGTCCTACTCGCGGCTGAATTATTATTTCCTCAAAAATCTTTGCTTTTAAAAATGTCACTGCTGCTAAAAATTTAAAACGATGTTGTCACCTTAAAGTGAAAATCACACATTTAAGTGTAAAAATCTTTTCTCAGAATACAGTTTCACGTCACCCCTTCGTAAAAAAGTGTGGGGAAAATATACGTTTACACACATGTGCTTTTTTCCCGTCGTCTCCAGAGAAAACACGTGCACAACGCATGCAAATATGCCATATGTCGATAAAATATAAATTGTTGATAGTCGGCCGCTGCTTAAAATTCTACCACTGTCGTTTTTTGATGTTTTAGTAGACGGTACGAGCAGATTTTTTGTTAGGAATCATTTGGAACATTTTACTTTATTCAAATGTTGGTTTCTTTATGTCACAACTTTGAGGGGTTCTGGATTGGAATTCTAAGTTGGCCAGTAAGCTATTAAAATTCGTTATTGGTGGCGGACAGACTTAATATTATAAATAACTCCCTATCTCATTTATGACTCTGGTATTTTGGTGGCCCCTGGTCTAAAGAGATAATTATCTATACCACTTTTATAAAGCTGAAGAGTTTTTTGCTTGAAGGTGCTAATCTCAAAAAGTACTGGTTCTAATTTAGTTCATTTATAGAGGAAGGCAATATAACATCACGGTATGATCAATTGGAGCTGAGTAGCGAAATTGCGACAAACTTCGTATAATCTATGGATGGTGATGATGAATGGACAATCTATGGCACCCTTTCAAAATTCAGTGGTCTTTTTAGGCTCCATATAAAACAGATCTGTACATTAAGCCTCATTTAGACGATGCATGAACTCGCACGCGAGTTGCTTTACATTGTGGATTTTATATGTACAACGAATTCAGTTGATCAAACAAATACCGCAATATAGTGAAACTCGCATGCGAGTTCTTGCTCTGTCTAAATGAGGCTTAATGTAGAGATCTCTTTTAATATGGAACCTAAAAAGACCACTGAATTCTGAAAGGGTGCCATAGATTGTCCATTATACGAAGTTTGTCGTAATTTCGCAAAAAAATTCATGGCTTAAATGTCACGGTGTCTTAATCTTACACCGTGAGATATTATTATAACGATACCTGCACCAGCATCGTCCTACCAATTAATAAAACAAAATGTATCACATAGATCAAGATGAAAACTTCCTCATATTTCCATCCACACATGATCCACAAACGGCCAACCACATAAAGATCCATCACACAGCACTATAATTTACAAGAAACCAAATACTTTACATGCATAAATAACTGACGGTACCTACTCGTTATAATTTTAATTCATCCCCCATGTTTACCCAAGGGACGTTGCGCCGGGGTGAAAGGGGGCATTTGAGGGCAGCGGGGGGTGTAACCAGGGTTCCTTTTTATATTTGCATTCAACTAAAGAGCCCCCGACTTTCGTTTTAAAGTAATTGGTTGCATTTTCATTTTGAAATAAATGTGTTACTTTAGTGATTCTAATGTTAATGTTTCTATTTGAGTTTTTCTTTTCTAATTATGGTTGGTGTTTGGCTGTCCCACTTCTGGGAATAATAAGCCTCCTCCTGACTCCACTTCTCACAAATTCGCGCCAAATCTAGTTAAGATGGAACCTATTGTGTTCATTCCCATCTCCTAAATAAATCTTGGTCACATGTAAGTCATTGTTTTTTTTTAAACTTACAAATCATTAAAAAAAAATCATTTCAATTATAAAAATTTTAGCCCACTAGCATCGGGAACAGTGTCCGGGCTACAGGTGGTCAGGGCGCTTGAGAGAGGAACCTCCTAACAAAACTACTACCTTCTGAATCAAGCTTGATCCAGCTGCTAAACGAGAGCCTCCTCAGATGTTGTTCGAGGCTCTTGGCAATTGAGCCGTTAGCCAACACGACTATCGGCACAATGACTGCTTATTCACATTGCTGTATTTTTTTATAATTGTCAATAAACACTTAAAGGCGAACAAACTTTAGAACTGTCAAAGCTATTGCTTAGTTTATTGTATTCTCATTAATTTACGACACACAATCATATTGTATTTCTGTACTTAAATGGTTACAACACTAAAACCTCTTTTCCAAGTACTTACGAGTACATTGATAACCTCATTTTCTATACCTTCTTTGACTACAGTCACACCACTTACAAGATTGCATCTCATCCATCTTGTACCAGTACAATTAATTCTGGCACTCCAGCGCCACCCAAGCCATTACCCAGTCATGATTTAAACAAAAAAATAAAATAAAAACAGTCTCTTGGTCCAATCAATTACTTTAACGATTTAAAGCTAGCATCTGCCAAAATGTCGCCCGATTTTGCAAATTAATGCGGCCCAACTTTGAACCCTGCTGCGAGAGCTGGATTGTTGAAATTGGATAAGAATTGTCTGTGAAATTGTTTGTAGAAAATATTTTTGTAGTTTATCCAGTTTTTAAGATGATAGGTTTGGTTCTAACTTTGTTCTTACTTTTCGAAAAAATTGGACTTAAATATGGTTAAAAAAAAATTGTACGTTCTAATGCAACATACTGACCGGAGTTAATGTTTCTTTCCAAATTATAAAAGATCCGCTAACTTATGATCTTAGTAAAAAGTTCGCTTAAATCGTCATCAGACAAAATTCCTCATAGTAGATTTTATACCTTCATTTCAATCACATGTTCGCCAACGTCCATACTACGTTGAATACACCGGTTCTCGTCCGATCACCGAAGTTAAGCAACATCGGGCGCGGTCAGTACTTGGATGGGTGACCGCCTGGGAACACCGCGTGACGTTGGCTTTTTGCTTTTTTTTATTTGAAATTCTTTGTTTTAGATTGTTCTTGTTTTTTAAAATATACTTTTTATAGTTTACCTATTTTTTACTTTTATCACAGAATATTTAATAGCTTTTATATAAAATATTGACTACAACTTTATACAATTCTATTCCACCATTTTACATTCCCGAGTATGACCCTCCAAAATGGCGCAAATAAAAACATTAGATATTTACACTTGATCAGTTTTGCGCCCTTTCGCCTAATGCGTTTAGTTAAATGACCCTAAAAATGGTTAAAAAGGTCCAGAGACCAACACAAAGAGGCGGGAAATTAATGTTTCTATTCAAGGAAATGCTACATGTTAGAAAAATATCGGGAACCTTCGATAAGTGATATTGAGAGAGATTCGAATATTTATATTCTGCTGTTTATTTAAATAGGTATAGGGATTATGTATAATAAACAATTGATAAAATAATGTAAATGTTAGTTTAAATGTTTGTAAACGTACGCACGATACAGAGTTATTCCTAGTGTGGGACAACGTTAAAAAAATGACCATAAAAAACCGGTGCTTGAAATTCGGTGATTGGAATTATAAATAATTATAATATATTGTTGCTTGTAATTAAGTATAATAGTGAATGAAGATGGTCCACGTACTTTATCAATTTTAAAGCGCCTATCCGTTATAGTATAGCAGTGATTTACTCGAAATGCATTGCTCTGAAGTTTTGCACAGTCTTGTTAATACGTTCTGTATGTATAACTTTAAATAGAAACTAAGGGGCTTTTGAATTTATGATCAAAGAAATTAGTTTCGTTTGAAACAATAGTAAATTAGATAATGCGTATGTGGGGCTTTTGTGCTCCTTGAGTTATGGCCACGAATGTACAGAAGGTATACTGGATACGTTTCAACAATATTTATTTCAATTCTTTTATTAAGGTCTTTAACTATTTTTTGCAATGATAATATTTTTGAATGAAATGTCAAAAATATTGGTAAATGAAGTCCAAAGCAGGGTGCCAGAAGCTACTGGTGGTTAGGGCTCCAGAGACAGGAACCTCCTCACAATGCGAGCCGTATCGAGGAATAGGTACAGCCTTCTGAATCAAGCCCTTAATTCAGCCGTTTAAGGAGAGCTTCGAGAAGATTCTTTGAAGTTCTTGGCCATTAAACCGTTGGGCGTTACAACAATTGTCACAAAAATATGCCCATTATTTTTGAGATGAGGGCTAAACTTACAGATAAATTATAATCAATTTAAAAAAAATATGTAAAATAACACTATTAATAATTTTCCACGAATAATTAATTCGGCGATGGTAATCATCAACTGCCAAGCCTTTTTCTCAACTATACTGAGGTCGGGGTCCAGTCAAACCAGATGCAGTTGAATATTGAATACAGCGATGGTAATGCCGAACAATACCAGCTTAGCGGCTCGAAACTAAATAAAATTGATCACCTACTTTATTAATGCGTAATAATTGCTTCGGTAAGACTAAGTTGATTAGCAAATACTGCCGAATAAATAATCAAAAAATATTTTTTTCCGTTGTAAAATCGTCAAATGAGGCTACCCACCCAAGGCAGGATGGAAGAGACTGTTAGACTTGCACCGACTAAAATTCAAGTGTCTTAGCCCTAGCGCCCTTTACGTTCCGGAGTCACGGTTAGCTGACGAGTCTCGCGACCCTGACAGGTGAGTCTCGCGATCTTGGTAAATGGGTAACATCAACACATATTTATTCGAAACAGCACAACTTTTCAGCAAGCCGTTTCCATTCCCTCTAGATCTTGGACCACCGCATACTGGTTATTCCCTGAGGTGATTCGGATGCAGAGTAACAGGCACAAGTTCTGAGCATGCTGGGGAACTACTGCGAATGTTTTGTGCGCCACTTGTATACCTTAATAGCCACCTTGAGGGTACAGGGATGGTAAACCTTTTTGGTAAAATTGTTTGGAAAGGATCTTTTGCCACCGAAGTCGGCTCTTTTAAATAATTTAATTTATAAGAGAAAAATATATAACGGCGATATTGGTAATATAATTGAATCGCCATAAAACTACTTGGTTTCACTGAATAAATCACTTGATTCGATTTATTTTTTTCACAAACACCTTAACCCGAAACAACTACTTGTAGATCATACAAATATTTGTTCCGTGCAGGAATCGAAACCGCAAAACACTACGCAGCAGTCGATCTCTCATCCACTGCGCCAACCGTGACGTCATTATTGTTTCTAGTCTCTATTATTCGTTATCGTTTTATCTAACCTACCTAAAACTAAAATTATGGTGGTTGTGTTTAGTATTAAAATATCCAGTTATCTATAAGTATTTATAAACCAGATAATTTTTAACTAAGTGGCAGAAAACTAGCTTGAGCCACAATTCTGTCACAATTTATTATTTCAAGTTCTCTCTTACAAATCAATGCTTTTTAACTTTTCCCTTTTGGTTCAGTTTCTGTGCCAAAGTTTTACAACCCCTGACGTAAGAGACTGAGAATTTCTCGATAGAGAGGGGTGAATACCAGAATTAAAGATTTACGCGAATTAGGGTACCGTGAGGGTCGGCTTTGAATTCAAAGTCTTTAAATGTCTTTGTTCGAATGTCGCTGTGTTTTAATTAACCGTATTATTTACGTTTTGTTTGTGTCTTTAGGGATTTAAGGGTAAGGGTGGTAATCGAGTGGATAAGTATATGCATTCTAATTAGTATAATGAATGTGAGTTTGCTTGTCTCTCCTTAACATCTTAACGGCTGTAAAGATTTTAATGACGTTTTTGCAAAGTAGTTTTCAAAAGATCGTCAAAGACTTTGGTATATAAATGGTCATTACATCGGACATTTTTATCAAAGGGTGTAACTATAATTAAATGTTGCATCTGAGTTTCAAAGCAAGGACACCGAGAAGACACCTGCAAAATCTAGACAATAATATTATTTCAGTAATTCTACATCAAAGAATATCTTAAGCCTAAAACCGTTTTTGTATGCTTTGATTTGAATCGAAAGAAACCTTTGCAGTAAATAGCACGATTCATTTAGATTTATCTCCAGAATTATCTTAAGATTATAAAACCATTGTATAATATAAAATTGGGTTTTACAAATAAAGTCGGCACCTTAATTTAGTGTTTAGGTTTAAAAAAGAAGACTATTAATTGTATTTAATTGCGTGAAAATGTTTCTTTATCAATATTATTGATTGATCTTAATAATTCAACCACTTTGAGGTTTTTTTAAACCTACTGTCATCAGATCCATGAAAAATACGTTTCCAATTTTTTAATGTAATTTACAGACTTAATCGATTTACAGTTTATTGATTCTAAAATCTAGCCTATTCTTCTTGTCCTGACAATATTAAGGACACATTATAAATAACAATATAATCAAAGTCAACCTGAGCAATTCTTACAAATGCGAAATTTTATGAGGATGGATGGATTGATTGATGTTTGTTACTCTGTCAAGTAAAAACTACTGAACGGATTTGAATAAAATTTCGTACACAGATAACTTATAACCTGGATTAACACACACCTAATATATTTTGTTTCTCGTTTTTATGTGCTTGTGGAATAATTTTCGAGTTGTAACGGGCATCAGACATTTCAATGTCAAGGAATTCAAAAGGAATACGTATCATATCCCTTCTCACTCAACACAAACACCTTCAAAATATGCCGACTAACATTAACAATTTTAATTCGGCATACCTCACCCTTCATACCGCTTATCAAAACGTCCCCTACCCATTTATCATATCACCCAAAACTTGGTATTATGTGGTCCACAACAATTTCAACCAATTTAGGGGTACCCACGTCTTGCGAGCTGCGAGCTAAGGGGAATTGTACACTATTAGTAAGAGAGCATAAGATATTTATGGGGTAAGATCATCGATCATAGAAAGTGATGACTTTGTTCAAATTAATAGTTTAAGTTTAAGTAGAGATGCTTTGCAATGCTCGGAGCTTCTGAAGCCCAGAGAACTAGACTCACCGATATTGGGAGTAGAATCAGCATGCTGAAGTGAACGATAAAATGTTTTACAACCAGAAAAGGAATAGAAAATTTAAATTCACTAAAATATTTCTTCACTAGCTGCTGCCAGCGGCTACACACGCTATAATTCAAAATAATTATCCCACGGGAGCATACAATCGGGAAAATATCAGTAAAGTATGTGTTAACATAGGATAGTTTTTATCCCGATTTTATGCACTGAACGGATTTATCACCTGGATTAACATCCATCTGGTGATAAATCCATCCAAAGAGTAACAAACATCCAAAGAAACTTTCACATTTATTACATTAGTAGGATTATGGACCTTTCGAATATAGATCTATGAGCCTCCAAATGGCTTTTTTTTTTGGTGTAATCATCAAATGAGTCCTCCCACCCAGGGCAGGGCGGGAGGGACTGTCATACTTGTACTGACTAAAATCCACGGTGTCCTTCAATAGCCCTTTACGTGCCGGGGTCACGGTAATTCGTTAGTCCCGCGACCGGCCTCCAAATTACTTAATGCAAATCGATGACATAATAATGGATCTCCCCCTAGATCTGTTATTCCCAATTACCAACAAGTACAGCAAAAAAGAAAAACGCCGACGCACTCAATCACAAAAAGGCCTCACAAGATTCTCCCCATATTGGATTATATGGATAAAAAATCTATTTGTAAGCTTGGCAATTGGTGCCGGGCCCTTAAAGTGTCCAGTGCAACTTATAGGGGCAATTCATGGCAGATAACTCATTGTCATAGGGGGCAACAGAGATGAACTTGCGTGGGGCAAAAAGTTGAGTCAGATTGAGCGTGTGAGTTGTGTTATGAGTGGCTAGAATATTTTTTGGTTGATGTTATGGTGCTAATGTGATATTATACTGGCTATACTGGCCATACTCTGCTCCACCTTATAATAGTCAAAACATAATTTAGGAATCCAAAAGTTTTGCCGATATAAATCTTTTGGAATAAAATCTTTAAATGATAGTAAAAACCGTATCAAAATATGTTGCAGAAATGGGAAATGCGATTTTGATATATTGTTAAAAATATTAGAATATAATCTATATATATAAAAGGAGAACTGACTGACTGACATATCAACGTACAGCCGAAACTACTGGGGCTAGGAATGTGAAATTTTGCACACGGCTTCCTATTATAATGTAGGGGAGCACTAAGAAGGGGTTTTTGGAAATTTAACCGTTAAGGGGGTGAAAAGGGGGAATTAGGAAAGTACGTAACCCACGCGGACGAAGTCGCGGGAAAAGTGCTAGTTAGTATCATATGACATGGAAATAAGATAATTATGACAAGGAAAAAAAACTGAAGGTATTATTACAAAGAAAAAAAAAAATAAGGTATTGCAACATTTAAACAAATATTTTGATTTTCGAACGACTCGTTCGATTTTCGAAACGTGGGTAGGTTTTGAGCTACGTGGCGCGTCATGCATTAGTGCTCGTGGAGGTCCGAGCGCAGCGTCTGGCCATTTTTTTTTTGCAATTTGATAGGTATTCGGATTCAGAAACTATTTTTTTATGTTATTGTTTGAAATTGTGGACTACTTGTTTTGTGTGTGACTGTGTAATAAGTAATAACGATGGTGCGTGTTCTAGTGTTGGTTTTTTGAGTTGTTGAACGTAGTCGGAGCAACGGATAAGACGATGGTCTGAAGGTATGTACATTAGAATCTTTTCTCGGCAACCCTGCGTTGCAGCAATGCAGCGGCAGCATTTATGCCGAGTTCAGATTAGAATGTCTTTCAAATCTATTGGATAATTATGGGGATCAGTGTGCTGCAGCAGTTTTACTGTTGAGATCGGAATCATATCTTCGAACTGATGGGATGACCAAACCCAATACGATTGGTAACAGATCCTTAGTAGGTACTTCACCCAAATGAGCTTACAATCGAATTCTTTTTTTAAAAGTAAGTATTCGCAATGATGAGACAATAAAAATCACGTTCGAAAATCGAACGTAACGGTGTTACCTCTACAACCAGCAATGATTTACTTAAAAAAAAGATAATAGCACTGCAGGCGGATTAACAGCATTTTGCTCTTTCTAAGGAACAGTGGCGTCACACCACCAACGTCCTGTCTCGGGGCTGGTACGAAGAACTTTCTATAGATTCCTGTTTATATTTTTATTAGCAGGTACTACAACTCAATGGTGCGGAGGTACTCGAGGCTAAATGATTCTGACCGCACAGGCCGATCTTTCGGGTTAAGCCGCGCTTGCCGAGGTTGGTCTGTGGATGGATGACCATCTGTCATAGTGAGTTTCCTCCGTGTCTCGGAAAGTCCGTAAAGCTGTTGGTCCCGGCTGTCATTTGTTTTGTTTTTTGACAGTCGTAACTGTTAGTCAGAAGCTCTAAAAGTCGGACCAACAGTCTTAGGTACCATGGGGTATCGTATTATCCAGTTACTGGGTTATGGAGGTCCGATAGGCAGTCGTTCCATGTAATATACTGATATTCAGCTGCATCTGGTTCGACTGGAAGCCGACCTCAATATAGTTGGGAAAGGCTAGGCAGAATATTTCAATGGTAGAAAATGTCCCACTAACCCTCCTGTCGACATATACCTATACGTCACTACATAGTGTGTATAAAAAAGTGGCTTTACGTTCTGAGACGCGCATGGAACACAACGCGCCGTCGTCCCGGGCATGGTCCATGGTCGGACAGCGAGTTGCCCATTACTCGCTGCCCGCATGCCCGTCCCTATGTATGCTTTGATCTTAAAACTACGCAACAGATTTTGATGCGGTTTTTTAATAGATAGAGTGATTCAAGAGAAAGGTTTATATGTATATAACATAACATGCATAATATAGTAGAGATTGCACCCGTGCGGAGCCGGGGCGGGTCGCGAGTAATAAATATTATAAGGTCAAATTATAACAGACGCAAACAGTATTCTATGAACGCCAGTTGATTTAAATAACAAAATGACCGAATGAATGAACTAAACAGTCACAGCTTGAGGTCTTTCAGAATTTGAATACGAGATTAAGGGCATGTTTAATTTGTTAGCAGTACAATGTTTAACATAGGTTACAGTATTAACAATGGTCATGGGACTTTGGTCCCTATTTGTGTTCAGAGTCTAAGGGTCCTTTAAGTGTGTGTGGGTAGTGTATGTCTTAAAATTTTGCTGGACATGCCTGTCCATCAACTTTATTTAACAAGCTTTTATTGAACCCGGGTTCGCGGGACTAACGAATTACCGTGACCCTGGTACGTAAAGGGCTGGGTGGGAGGACTCGTGTGATGATTTTACCACGTAAAAAAAAAGCTTTTATTGAATTCCACTAGACCCGCTGTCTCTGTGTAATCAAATCTAAGTCAAATTTGACACACTTCCCCGTTTCCGATAGACCTGAAAAATTGGACGCGTATTGTATACTGCGTGACAACGTAACAATATGATGATGTGGAGCTGATCTAATGATGGAGCTTGAAGGCGGCCATAGGAACTCTGTAATAAAACGAAGCAACCGTCGAGTTAGGATATTTGATTCCAATGACGAGGACTTGGCTTTTTTTGTAACGTTGCTCCACACTAAGAATTTCTCCTGTGTCGTGGGTGCGTTTACAAACATATAAACTCACATACACAAACACCCAGATCCGGAACAACTACTTGTAGATTATACAAATATTAGCTCCGTGCGAGAATCGAACCCGCGACAAGCAGCGCAGCAGTCTAATCGCTCAGCCACTGCGCGAACCGTGCCGCCAAGTTATTTAGTTCTTTAAAATCTTGACTAAACATATATCAATAAACTTGTTTTCAGTATCATTTTAGTACCAGGTAGTAACCAAAACTAATATTAAATTACTTTTTTCAGTGTCTCGAGCATTTTGGAGAAAGCAGAATGGAATTCGCTTCGTTTGTTTTGTAAGTAAGCATCATTTTTCCTTTTTTTTCCTCAGGAAGTTTATCTTTTGACTCATAAAAAATATTATTTAATATTAAAAATATAAAATCATAAAAAAATACAAAAAGCCAACGTCACGCGGTGTTCCCAGGCGGTCACCCATCCAAGTACTGACCGCGCCCGATGTTGCTTAACTTCGGTGATCGGACGAGAACCGGTGTTTTCAACGTAGTATGGACGTTGGCGAAATGTAACATGAAATATAGCTTTACATACATCGATTTCATAGTTTAATTTCATACCAATTATGTTAACCATTGCAAACAATATCTACGTTTGTGTTTGAACCTTAAGTTATTGAAATTAATAATGATTATTCAATAACAAACCTCAAAATAAGCAATTCGTTTACAATTCAAGCTTAATTAATATAAATTTGTACAATTGGTAGATGGTACATTAGTTAATTCATTTCATTAATTAAATCAATTAAATAAAGTTTATGGTACTTCTGTTTAAAGAAAACAAGAATAAAAACGGTTTTCACTCATGTGTTCCATTCGAGTCCGGCCCTCTCAATACGAGACTTATCACCGCTTAGTTTTGAGTAAACCATCAATAAACGCCCCTCGCGAGTGGAGTGAATTGACAAAAAGAAACGGAACAGTATAATTCTGACGTTTTCGACGAATCAATCGGTTAAGCCTTTGTCAAACAGAATGGCGTGGCGAATGCGAAGCGTGTCGTTTTTATTTAAATGGAAAATGTTTGAATCCAGTCACATAGAAACGCGATCCGATAGCGTGACAGAACAATCGCACTGACGTCTCGCTGACGTCTCGCTTCGGAAACGCTTCGCTTTCGCCGGTCTGTTTAACAAAGGCATTACACTGTCTCAACTGTCTGGAAGGAATATTGACATTTTTTTTTACAATTGAAGCATTTTTTTACATTTTAAGCAATTCGTTTACAATTTGAGTTGAATAAAATAATTGTTTATTTACAGTCGGTTAATTAGATGTTTTATTTGTATTCTTGGTTGTTTAATTACTTAAACATTCTGACAATAATTACTTTGAGATTGAATTCTATTAAATAGAAAATAAAGAAAGAAAAGTATTTATTTCGCTCACACAGGACAACACAAATAAATACCAACAGAATAAAAAGTAGAAAATGAAACAAAATAAAAAAGTGCACGTAAATAATGTCCCGCACGAGACCAAACGGGCACAGCTTATTACTGTGACATTTAAAACAAAGTCAAAACACTGGTATTCTGATATGACCCAAGGTCTTTAACATATCAGAATTATTGTCAACAAACAAAATTGCAGGCCTCTTACGCACACATGAAACTATCACCTAATCTCATTGCCTACTCAAATTCGACTATCCGTCAGTTCTACGTATAAAGTGCGCCTCACACGGCTAAGATACTATAATACGAGTATTTTTATCTTCAGCGCTCGCCATACAATAAAATTTAATAGACCATCATACAAGACGAAGATAATAATTATGTATTTCATATTTTGGTATCTTAAGATAGAATATTATAGTATCTTAGCCGTATGGCGCGCTTAAGAATGCGATTTTTGATAAATTCGTAATGAAGAAATTTTTTTGAAGTATGACGAATATTCAACAACTTATTAATAAAGTTTTTCTATGGAAAGAAAAATTCGAACCGTGAGCAGTATTTGATCCTGCGACCTCCGGATTCAGTATATCCGACGCTCTTTCCAACCGAGCCATCGAAAATTGGTTAAAAGAAAAAGTAAATAAATTAATTGATTTATTTTTTCTTTCCGTAGAAAAATTTCGCGACGCGACGCATGCGTTAATGCGTGTACTATTTATAAAACTTATTAATAGTTGATAAAGTTTAGTCTTGCTTGGTGGACATTTTTGTTTGAATTTGTTGTGTTGAGAAGGCGGAACTGTTAGTGGAGCTTTATTCGGAAATGTTTTCTTTCAACTTTCATAGTTAGTAGTATTTAAGAAAGTTGAGCGTTCCCTTTTTATTTACTTAATGCTACACTAGGTAATATGACAACTTAAATATCAGAATGTACTTAATTTTTTTTTTCTTTTTTTTCCACAACTATCACACAACGCCATCTCGTCCCAAGCTAAGCAGAGCTTGTGTTATGGGTACTAGACAACTGATAAACATACTTATATATTTCTAAATACATACATATTTTAGATAAATTACACCCAGACACAGAACAAATGATCGTGCTCATCACACAAACATTTGTCCTGGGTGGGAATCGAACCCACGACCTCCGGCATAGCAGTCAGGGTCATTAACCACTAGACCAACAGGCCTGTCTGTTGGTCTAGTGGTTAGTGACGGATCGATACGTCACTAACCACTAGACCAAAAAAAAATTAATTATTTTGATGTCATTGTTACGCTATGATGACATATCTGGTAGACGCCCACGGCGACGGACGTCGCCAGACGATCTCCGGCCACCGTAGGCGCGGGCATGCGGGCAGCGAGTAATGGGCAACTCGCTGTCCAAAACCATAGACCATGCCAGGGGTCGACGGCGTGTCGTGTTCTACGCGCGCCTCAAAGAGTGTTTGCAAAATGACGGGGCTCCCCTCTAGAGGGCCAAAGTCTGCCGGGGTCGCGGGACTGTACGAATTACCGTGACCTCGGAACGTAAAGAGTTATAGGTAAAAAAAAAAAACACTTAAGTTTATGAAAATACAGTGTTCTTGCCATTTGATTCATTGCCGCAAAATAAAAATAAAACATTTTAAGTATTCACAAATAATACTGGCAGGGTCAATTTCATTCGGGGTTGCGAACTGCGTTATTATGTTATTAGAGTATCCCGGCCCTGAAACGCAAAGGGCAGCCGATGGAATAGGGTATTTTTTCGTACGTAAGAGTCTAACAATCTTTTCTGCTCCACCCAGGGCGGGAAAAGATTAAATTCATTTAAATTCTTTTAAAAGTGATTCCAGAATCGTCTCTTTACAAAATCAATAATACCTGTGTCCACACCATCCATATGCCTTATCGATACTTATCCTTAAAACATGTTTTGGTCCAAACAAAAACATTCCCTTGTCATAGACAAACAGACGCTGCTGACTACAAGTTGCATACACTATGGTTCCCAAGAGACCATATAAAGAGGTTCCCTAAAGAGAAAATTCTGGAGAAATTTCCTCACTGTCCCAACTTACCCTACCATCCCCTCACAAACTTACCACTACAGCCTTTATAACCTCTATTCCTAACAGCCTAAAGTTCATTTTCTAATGATTCAGGTTTGAGTTAAGTTTGTTTTAGAGTACATGTTCGCTACGTCACAATAGGGGTAAGTAATTTAATTGATGACGTGTTCGATTTAGGAAAATGGATGGTGCGTCGTTTTAGAATTAAAAATGCGATGTCCCCTTCGCGGGGTGATGTCTGTTGAGTAATATTAAATGAGAGTGCGTCTGTTTGGAAAAAAGAAAAAAAAATATGGAAAAAAAGAATGATTTATCACAACGCTTAGCATGAAATGTCATAGAAACGGGTTTTAACAGCGAGAGAATACATAAACGGCGGTTGAGCGATCAACTGCTACGCAGCGTGTTGCGGGTTCGATCCCCGCACGATACAAATATTTGCATGACCTACAAGTAGTTGTTCCGGATGTTTGTGTATGTGATTCTCTATGTTTGTAAACGCACCCACGACACAGGAGAGATTCCTAGAGTGGGATGTTTTTTCAAACAAAAAACCTATTGATAAAAAATTACAAAATGTAAAAAGATTTATATTCACCAATGAAACATCCATCCATCCGTCTCATGCTCTTTCTCAGTAACGATGGTAGAAAGACAACGGAAATATGTAATTATATTAGAGGTAAAACAAATTCCATCGTAATTACTCAAAATATCGTAATATCAGTAACAAATATAGGATTATAGGGAAACAAAATTATGTTTTTTTATTCCGTATCATAATAACCGGATTATTTCAGCGTAATCATATAATTAGCCATCCAATTATCATGTTATTATGAGGTAAATTATGTATACTAATATTAATTTCACTAATCATAGCTTTTTTTTTTATCGTGGTACAATCATCAAATGAGTCCTCTTATCCAGGTCGGGGCGAGAGGAACTGCTAGACTTGTACTGACTTAAATCCACGG
Organism: Agrotis puta; assembly: GCA_943136025.2. NCBI lineage: Eukaryota > Metazoa > Arthropoda > Insecta > Lepidoptera > Noctuidae > Agrotis > Agrotis puta. The sequence goes on from OW964170.2 coordinate 2,184,648, forward strand.
TGATCCTTCAATAGCCCTGTACGTTCCAGGTTCACGGTTACCTGATGAGATAGACCCGCGACCCCGGCAGGCTTTATGGAATTACTTACTTGGAATTGATCCGGAACAGCTCCTTAAATATTGGCGTGATTACAAATTTGTGTATTCTTAAAATCGTACCATTTTTATTAATCTTAATTAGTTATTAAGTACTCAAGATCGTGCTGAATCGGAGTAAGTGATTCTCTTTTGCTCGCGAGTGTACTATATTTAGTGGGCAACGTGTTATCTGAGGCATTATCACGAGTTTTCTCGTTTTAGTGACGTTTACGGGAACTTTGACGTTAATTTAATGGATAAAGTTTGCTCCTGATTTGTACAGGACGGGTGCTTTTTCATTTTCTATACAATTTACTAAGGCTCGACCGAGATCTCGGTCTCGGTCTCGGTCTCGGCATTCTCGGCTACAAATCCAACCGAGAAATTTGTTTCGGTTCTCGGCTAGTTATAGCCGAGATTCTCGGTAATGGCCGAGATTGTAACTTTGTTCGGATCGGCATTCAAATTTTGCCGCGCGCGAAGACGATTGGTGTAAGTGCATGAGAGAGCTAAATTGTGATTGGTTGAAGTCTCGGGTGCCGAACTGCGGCCGACCTCCTTCGCTCCGTTCGTGCAGTATTCGAATTAATAATTTGTTGTTTATGTTTACAATAGTAACATGATGAAAGTTTGTTCATGCAGTAAATTAAAATAAGTTCTATTTTAAGAATTGTGTTGCTAGTTGCTGTGATTTCTTGTTGTTGATACTTGTAAATTGATTAATTACATTGGTTTGGTGAAAGCAAGATCATTACTTACCTACCTATTTATAGTTTTGCAGTGGAATATAAAGTGGGTAAGTGGTTTTAGGATAAATATACGTAAATTAAATAAATATATTTTACAGATTGATAGGGTTTTGTGACTTTATGCGTATGTATTTTCATGATAATACGTAAGGTAAAATTAAGATACTAAACATAAACAAACATGTTTCGTTTGTCGATAGGTACCTACAGCAATTGCAAAGGTTTTTGCTAAAAACAAATACTTACGTTGGGTACGTAGGTTAAGTACCTAATTTCTTATTAAAATTAACCGAGATTTTTTTTGATAAATTTGACGACCTAAGTAGGTACCTATTTCTGTTTAAACAACAAACTTACCAGGTGCTGTTTTTCAGTTTTGTTTCGATTTAATGTGTTTAATATTTAGTGCTGTATTAAAAAGTTATTTTTTTTTCACGCTATGTCTATTCTCGGTCTCGGCTCTCGGTCTCGGCCGAGATAGTATTATATTCTCGGTCTCGGTCTCGGTCTCGGCCGAGAACGAAAAACCCATCTCGGTCGAGCCTTACAATTTACTTTTTAGTATTTTGTTGTCAATATTTAGTTTTTTTCTTAAATTTCTAGTTTTAGTTATGTAAATACTTTTAGTTAGTACTTTTCAAATACATAAAATATATTTATTGGACGCCTGTATGCACAGCACCATTATGTTTATAGGATATTATGACAAGAAAGTGCTGTATTGAAGCAATTATGAAACTATTTTACTTTGTTCTACTATCTTGCTGATGAATATTTACTTATTTATTTTATTTATTTATTCTGATGGACCGTGACGTGACTCTTCTTCTTTTTATGTAAAGTCCACATTCACTTTTTGGAGCAAGAGTCAATTAAATATGATTTTGGACATAAACATTTATTACTCGCGACCCGCCCCGGCTCCGCACGGGTGCAATCTCTACTATATTATGCATGTTTTATACATATAAACCTTCCTCTTGAATCACTTTATCTATTAAAAAAACTGCATCAAAATCCGTTGCGTAGTTTTAAAGATCTAAGTATACATAGGGAAAGACAGACAGCGGGAGGGGCGACTTTGTTTTATACTGTGTAGTGATATATGTAAGTCCAAAGCAAAACAATAAATAAGACGTATAGAAAGCATACAATTGTCATGTCAGGCTGGACTAAAGGTTTAACGTGCTTTTTGAGGCTCGCTAAAAACTCGTACGTAGTCCCAAATTCGTTGTCAACCATCCTCAAATCAACCATGCCTACGTTGCTTAACCTTGTTATGATTTAACCACTAGCCCTTCCTCATGAATGACGTCATCAATAGAAAAAAATACACGCGTCCCTTATACCGTATTGCACGCACAGTTCAAAAACACCGTGTGCCATAAACTTGTTCTATTTATCGTTCCCCCGGGCATAGAGACGCCCTAACTCCGTCCTCGTCACGCAACTGTTTTACAACTGGCTGTAAAAGTTACACTATGAGTCATTGGGAATTTTAAATAGGATTGTTAAATAAATATTATGTAAAGGATGTAGCTTTCTCCTTAGAGCCCGAGCGACGAGAGAGCAAAAATGTAAGCGTTTTCTAAAGGTTGATTTTTAGTATTACGTGACATAAATTATTATTTATTTTCTTATAGATTAGTAAGTGAAGGATGGAAACGGTAAAGGAAAACATCGTGAGGGAACGTAAATATCCTAAAACCAAAAAAAATAAAAAATGATATCTATCACCCCGAGCTGGGCTTGTGTTGTGAATAAAGTCCACTCCCTCTCACAGAGAGGAGGCCTCTGTCCTAATAATGAGAACATTAAGGACTGATTATAATTTTTAAGGCAAGAAAATGATAAAGCTATCGAGAAAAGCGGGTAGGAGGTAAATCAAGGACCTACTGATACGATTCCATGATATTCTTTTTTCTAATTGGAAGCTATTTTTTTCCCGAGTTTCACACGCCATTTTTAAAACGTTCCTGCAGGATGTAACCCTACAAAGCCGCGGGGAAGCAGGTGATTTACAATAAATAAACATATTACCTCGTCAATACCCAACGATCAATCATAAAGAACAAACAGCACAACAGGCGTAAAAAACTGACGAAACACATGAATTTAGGAAATTCGGTCCAAATGCCATCCGTCATGAGACCCAACCCGTTAGCTTTCGCATTATACAGGGTTAAAAATCACTTCGCATAAATCTGCGCTATCGGGTCTAAATGACCCGCGGTGGTTCTGTGGGTTAAAACGTGGAGTAATTTAGTCAGAAGGCTTATTCCAAATAAATCGGCATAATCAGCCAATAATGATCCCACAGCTGAGACACACGCCTCCTATAAGTTAAAGGGAGTGAAATGTAATTTTTTGAGCGTTATCAGAACAAAACATATAGATAGACCTCCTGTTCTAAAATGTTTGTGGTGGGTCTAAATTTGTCTTCTTGAGGTTTTTCTTCGCTCTCTTGCGACGATTAAGACTTGTTAGAGATGATTGCCCAGACTCTTAATTTTTTTCCTGGGGCGGTTGGACTTTTGTACTTTTTAGTCTTCATTGAGCTACATTGAAAATGGAATTCCAGCCATTTTAACTAGGTGGGATTACGTATATAATCTCCTTATAGTTTTGTTGTTTCTAAGGTCAACCAGTTGCTAAAACCACTGTAGGAATCTTTAGGAAGTCCACGCATGCCTTAGCAATCATGCAATATGTATCAAATAGACCTTCTGAAAACCTTATGTTACACCCTGTAACGTTATCTCAACTGTCAACTCTAGTTTTTCATCGCGGCTAATAGATGGCGTTGTTTACAACTCAGTTGTTCCGAGTTACGGTATTTAATCACGTTTTGACGGCCGATAGATGCGGAATTTCGGTTACCGTTTACGGTTTCCGATAGGGAATTACCGATAGCTTATAACTTTGATCGATCGTGTACCTGACAAAGTCGGAGGTGACTAAATGATGAATGCAATGATTATTAGAGCAAGTTCGGTAAGGATATTTTTTAGAATAAGTTTTCTGACGCCTCTGAATCTTTGCTTGTCTACTCGTCACATCATCTTGGTCCAAGTTTTAGTTACGTATGGTGGAAATTGCATGATCATTAATGAAATGCCTTCTACTTATTTTATTTTTAAGAGTATTAACGATGAGATCCATTTAATTGACATAAGTTTCTGCCCCTAACAGAAATCGTACGAAGTTTCTTGTTTCAACTAAAACATACTATTAGCAATCACCAATAATGCGCTTTGTATCAGTGAACATAATTATTGAGCTTCGGAGAATGTCTTTTTTTTTTCAAAAGTACCTCTTTATAATGTTAAGGGTACATAAATTGTTAATGTCAGTGTTAGAAGCGACCGATCGCAAATTAAGGTAACATTTTTTTATTATAAAATCCACGTCTCGTGTTTAGTGAAAGACTCGAAAATTTCATCTACAAAAGACCTTTTCACGAGTGAAGAAGGTCCTCAATTCCTTATTAAACTCCAATTTAAAAAGACAAAGAGATTCAACTAGTTTTCCATTTCAAGTGTAGTCATCCGAAGAAAGCGGTGGCCTCTGTCGTTGGTAATGAAAAACTAATCCTCATTTGGATCTATTAAGATTTCATTTAAAATCACAATGCTCCGATCTCAGGGCTCGGCAGACGGTAGCCATCTTCGTTTTCTGAAACAAATCGAGCCTGTCTCCCGGCGGAAGTCGGCGGCTTTAATTTCCGACTTCGACTTCATTTTTTGCAGCCGCTTTAAAGAGATTAGGATTTTTGTTGTGTCTCGTTGAGATTTAATAGGAATTGAAAAGGCTATGAAGTTGCCAATACAGCAATTAGATTTTTTTAAAGGCTTTTGATTTAGCGTTCTTTAAAAAGGGTTTTATTTCGTCGTTTTTCCGATTCGTAACTTCCGTTAGCAAACTGAATTGATTACGATTGATTGTCATGGAAAAAAAAAGGTAATGGTGATGAATTGCAATTTGAGCGGAATTACAAATTTTCAATAACATTGAAAGTTTATAATTCCTCTGAAATTGACTTGATTCATTCGAAACAATCATTTTAAAATGAATTATAGATCATCCAGTGGTCTTATGGCGCTTTTGCACAAGCTTGACCAGGTTCTATTTTTGAATAAGGTTTTAATGTCAATAACCTCTAATCGATGTTTAACTTCAGTAAGTACGACATTGGCGTTTATTGCCCGTTGTACTACCAAGCAATCTAGTACTTGAAGTACCACGGGAAATATTTTTTTATTATGATGATTTCATGACATTTAGAGTGTGTCAATTGCATGGTAGTGTGTGTAATGTTGTTCTATTAATTTAATATTGTATTTAAGGCATTTTATTTATAATATTCCCTTTTTGCGTTGTACTACTTCTACACATAAACTTTTATTACGTCATAAAGCTAGCCAACTTACTAATAGTTTCTTTTTTTAACGTGGTAAAATCATCAAATGAGTCCTCCCACCCAGGGCAGAGCGGGAGGGACTGTCAGACTCCACAACTTCACGGTGTCCTTCAATAGCCCTTTACGTTCCAGGGTCACGGTAATTCGTGAGTGCCGCGACCCCGGAATTTACCAATAGTTACCACATTTCATTAATTAGACGTAAGTTTCCTACTGTCTTGTACATACCTTGATGATCGAACTATGCAAAAACTAGAACTCTCCTTAAATCTTATTATAAAACTCATTCACTATACAGACGTTATAAAAAACTTGATAGTTAAAACAATCAGAAGCCGTGCCATTAAATCGTCCAATTACTAAGACCTCTGGTTCATCCCCATATTTCTCTTCATCCCTCTAAATTTAGTCAGACAGCGGGGAGGGGAAGAGGTCTAAGTAAAGTGGTAAGTTGACTATAACTTTCGTCGCTCGAAGCCATCAAGATAATTGATTAATTAAAGCGCTGCAGCGTCCTCAAGCGGCTTTTTTCCTTTTTGTTGTAAAATGGCTTTTTTATGGGAAAGACGCTTGATGGCTTGACGTTTGCTGCTAGTTTAAATTTTAGCTAACTGTAGAGGTATTATTGAGGAGGCAGGTACTTAAAATTATATTAGCCATTGTTCTTGTATTCCGCAGCTCCCCATAACCGCGACTGCTGAGCGTGATGTCTTGGGTTTGATTCGTAGCTCAGACAAAGTATTATACCGTTTTTCAGTAACTGTCGCAATCTCCGTATTTGTCAATTGATGGTAATCGGTTCCCCCTATCAAAAGGGTTTTAAACATAAGATAGCTGTGTTTCCTCTACCTATCCCTTGGGAGATAACAGGTGATGACATTTGTGGTGAATCATTAATATATAAAATTAAATAACAGTAAAATTAAAAATGAATCAACTGAAGTTTTGTTGACATGACTACTCGTTAATAATTTTGACAATTGACAAAAAAAGCAGCAGTATAAGACCCCTTATTTTTTTAGTTTTATGCTAAATTGTGCTTAAAGTGCTAAATAAAGCAACAAATAACTTGTTTACGGGAAAATTCTCGTTTACAGCAATTTAACATTACTTCCATTAGGGTTCTGTCGTCATAGCGATCCCTAATTCACCGGGTTCTGTGCCACATACACGGAGCAATGGCAAAACCATAAAATTTTTGCCATGTCATTGGTTATTCCTAATTTTAGTTTAACCTTGGTACAAGTTATAAACGGCGGGATGGTACCTGTTTTTTTTTCTGGACAATAGCACATTAAACTAGATTAAATATTTCTGCCTTATTTCAGGTTATTGTAAAATGAATAACACTCAACTGGTTATAATTCAGCATATCACAGGCAATCGCAGTGCTGTCCATCCAAGTTTCCTTAAGCTGTTCTACACTACACAGACTGCTAGTAATGGGTGACTTGCCGTTCGATCATAAACCATGCCTGGGTCGACGGCGAGTCATATTCCACGCGCGCCCCAAAAAGCTGTCAGCAATCTGACGGAGCATCCCTTACAGGGCCAAAGCCTGCCGGGGTCGCGGGATTGTCTTATCAGCATATTGGCTATTGAAAGAAAATCGTGGATTTTAGTCAGTACGTGTCTAACAATCCTTCCCATCTCGCCTTGGGTGGGATGGGAAGGATCATTTTAACCACGTTTAAAAAATTCTGTATCACATTACACTGTCATCGACCTCTATGATCTATACCCAGTTTTACCAAGCTTATAATTGGTCAATCTATATACCTAGCTATCACTAATGAGGCTCGCCATACCCGGCGGTTGTTGAAAAAGTTAACCATGGTAGACCATACCCGCGCAGCTAAACCTGATACGGCTGTACTTACTTCTACTTCGGGACTCGTTTGCTCCATTTATTACCAGACCTTCTATAGCTATCACAAGCTCACTGCTATTTCAACTTGCTTGTTTACTAAAGCAACCTTATAAAAAATCATACTAGGCGCGGGCGGCGAGTAATGGGCGACTCGCTGTCCGACCGTGGACTTTGCCCGGGTCGACGGCGCGTTGTGTTCCTCGCGCTCTTCAAAGAGTGTCAGCATAGTGACGGGACCTGTAGAGGGCCAAAGCCTGCCCGCGGTACTAACGAATTACCGTGACCCCGGTATGTAAAGGGCTATTGAAGGACACCGTGGATTTTAGTCAGTACGAGTATGACAGTCCCTCCCGCTCTGATGAGATGATGATGAAGATGATTTAAAAAAAAGGTGCTATTAAAAAGTGAGAGGAAAAAAGTACACATGTAGGAGATTTGACGATATGACGTTGACCTGAAATATGTTAATAGAATATAATTTAACCTAACCTGCTACTACTTACATCTTGGACGGTTCCAATCGTCCTCACACCGTCTATAACTCAGTGTTCCGAGCGATTAACTGAACTCAAATGTAGTGAGAGAGGGTTAATGAAGTACGTGTGACCGGGTACAACGGGACCCGGGACGGTTTAACTTGATTGAACCGTCATTGCTGATGTGTGAGGTGATTTTTCAGGGTTAGGTTTGCATCGGTCCCGGAAAGGGTTATCCTTTGAAAAGTCTCTTAGTTAAGTCGAAGGTATTTCTGAACAAGCCCTTGATTTTCGTTTCCGACCTTCTTTTTTCGTTGTTTTTAAAAAAAAACCTGAGGTTTTTGGCGGCATTTTTTTATTTGGCACGGGAGTGACATACCACAATATCTCTCTTACTTGTTTAAATTGAAGATAGTCCGCTGTTCAAATGTATTCCTACTTGAAGTCAAATAACTTGGTTTCTTTTTATTATTAGGTTTCTTCATTTAGTTTTATGTTTACTTGGTAGGAACCTATTATTATTAATATTAATCAATTTCACTGTCAATGACACAAACGGAACTCCAATTTCAATCTGAATAACATTATCTAACCGTACCAAAAACATCACAGAACAAAATTATAATGAAATTATTAAAATCCTCATAATCCTCCGTATCGAATTAAAATCGCAAATGTAAGCGCGATGTCAATTAAAACAAAAACAGTGCGGACATCGCTTATTCGCCGAAAGCCGAATGCCGACGGCCGAAAGCCGACGATCCGATTAGTGCGTCCAATAAACAAAGAGCATGGGCCGTTATTAATTTTCGATTGGTGCAGACGTCGCGAACGTTCCACAATTTAAATTTGAATTGGGAATCTGGGATTATGATTGTTTGAAAGCAGAGGTGTGGAGATAATTTGAAAGGTTGTTTGATTTTAAAAGGATTATTAACAGAAATAATGGTTTGGTGTTAGTGGTAGAAAAACTAGAGGAAATTTCGTTTGATTTGGCTCTGTTTTGTATGTCTGAGCAGTTGAGTTTCGGGCACCCGTATCGCAAGACATTTTACAGTTAGGTTAGTGCTAAAAGAAGAAAAAAACATGCACATATGCACAACACATCTTTTCATTCTACACTTGCTCATTTCTAAACCGCAGCTAATTTTCCCAATTCTAATTTTCTTTTCAGAAAATTTAGTTCTGCTCCAAAATAACAAAATTCTTGCTCCAGTTAGAAAATGTTGGTGAGTCCTGACCATGCTTCCTGACTGACCCCGTGTGACGTAATTTCCTCTTTTATGCTTCTGTGTCACGTTTGCTTCGCTTCGGTTTCATTACCGTCAAATAGGCAGGGTTAAAATGATAAAGCTATACCTACGGGTATATACAGTTGTGTATAGTAAAGTTGCATCTATATGTAGACTATAAATGCAACTTTGCTAACAGATTTTCATCTTCTTTTCGTATCAATGGTACATTTACTTTACTAGGTATTTAAGCTCACGACCATTTTTTCTTGGTAAAATCATCCAATGAGTCCTCGCACCAAGGACAGGACGAGAGGGACTTTCAGATTTGTACTGACTAAAATCCGCGGTGATCCTTCAATAGCCCTTTAAGTTCCAGGGTCACGGTTGCCTGATGAGACAGTCACGCGACCTAAGGCCACGAACATGAACCGAGAGACGAAGCGTAGGCAGTTCACACGTTGTGAGAGTCGCTTTTAAAAGTCCAATATCTCAAAAACCAGTTTAAGCTCAGTGTTTTTGAGGTTGAAAATGTTGTAAATAGGGTCTAGTGTCACCAATTTCAAGGAATGCACCCAATTACAAATCACCATATATACAGAGTGTAAGAGACATGGACGTACAAACGGATACCATGGGTTCAGGACGTGATTCTGGACCCCCTCATGTTGGAAGTTTTCGTCGGTTTTTCCCAAATATTCTCTTTTTTTTACTTTAGACTGTTCATAATCGTTATTCTTACTTAACCCAATGATATTATTAATAAAAAAGTAATTATTTCAATACTGTCAAAAAAATTAGCAATGTAAATAATACTAGAAATGGGTGTTTTCTCAGCTGTTTATAAAAGTTCAAATAAAAGGTTATTGTATACCTAAATGCTATGTCCAGTACCGCAGTACCTGTAGTACCTAATGTGCGGCATAGTATTTAAAAAAAAAAAAAACAAATATTTAAAAAAATGGAAAGAAACCGACCAAAAATTCCAACACGGGGCGTCCAGAATCATGTCCTGTATCTTACACCCTGTATATAAAAATTTATTTCTACAAAAATAAACTAAATAAACCACTATTCCCATCCCTATTTACCGAACAGCGCAGAACAATCATACACAACACAACAAAATATATATATTTTAGGAAAACAACGAGATGTCCCCACAGAGGCGACATGATTCGCTTTATCTAACGAACGCCGGAGGCTGTGTTCCTCTCCATAATTAAATAATATGACACAAGACAGAACGCGCCTCAGGAAAACAGGAAAGATTAGAAAAGAAACGTTAGAGCGTTGTGAGGAAAGTTGTTGCTTTAGTAAAGGCTTGTTCACACATTGGATAGGTAGTTAGCTAATGGTACGGAAGAGAGGCTTTGTTATTTATGTGCTAATAATAACAGAACTTCACGTGTAATCATTGAAGAGCTTGCATAACCGTTTTTTTTAAACGTTGCTCCACACCAGGAATTTCTCCCGTGTCGTGGGTGCGTTTACAAACATATAAACCCACATACACAAACGCCCAGACCCGAAACAACTACTTGTCGATCATACAAATATTTGCTCCGTGCGAGAATCGAACCCGCGGCACGCAGCGCAGCAGTCCAATCGCTCAACCACTGCGCTAGCCGTGCCGTCAATTAAATAGTACCTGCACACACCTGCATTTGGACAGTCATGTTTAAGTCTCTTAGAATACGACCTTTTCCCATCAACTAGGCACAATCTCCCTGGCCCTGATTCTGGCTGCTACTGAGGAATTCCGTACTAACCATTATGACATACGGACTAATTTCCTAGAACTTAATTCTACTAAAGATCTTAGGTGTAAACAAGTCATTCCGTGATACATTTGTTCTCTGTATGTACAGAACATTTTCCAGCAATGTTCTCAATTAGAGAAATGTGTCAGCTGCAAGTCGGAGCGAGTTATAAAAATCAACGGACGAGAAATAGGTTAATGTTGTTGCAAGCAGACGGCTATTGTTAGTGTTAACTCGGATATTTTTGTGTTTCTGCATCTGGGTACTTAAATTTTTATGCATGCCTCTATAAATAACAGACCCCCTCAAGGGGTTTAATTCCTATTTATTCAATTTACTTATGCTCCCCCTTTCATTTCTGCAACCTTCAAGATTTATCTAAAAACATAATATAAAATCAAATAACGTGGAAACATATCCATTAGTATTACTCGTAGTCAGATACACACTGCATCTAAAATTAATCAAATCTGTTCAGGGGTTAAGACGTAAAAGCTTAACCAAAAACATACCTTTTTTGCATATGTAATGTGAGTTACGGTTTACCACAGGTTTACGCACCCCAGTATAATTAATTTCTCAAATATTATGAGCCGAACTAAGAGTTTCATTAGTTCGGTGACTAACAACCGAACTACTGTCACTAAACGTGCTTTCCAAGACGGAGGGAACTCGCTATGATATGTCATCTATATGACACCTATATCACATATGATAATGTCACCCATGCTCAGACCAACCTCGTCAACCCGTGACCTTGAAGATCCCCATGTGCAGTTATCCAAATGTTCAGGTGAAATCCATTTGTACGTACGATAAAAAACGTTGCACCAATTTCCCAGGAAAATACCTCAGTTCCTGGTGAGTGGTGTTTGTGTAACATTTATGACACAACATTGTTGATAGTTAATACTGTCGGAACTGCTCTCAATGCTTTAAGCAACATAGTAGTTTTATTATCAGATGCAGCTTAACGCGTTGCTGAATAACTAAACGTACTTTTAGTGCAACTTGTAAAGTTTGAAGTGTTTGCAACAAATCTCCTAAAAATGTTGCTCTCGAACCGTTTTTCTGTCTCGTCACTGAAGATCGTAAAAATAAGAAAAAGGATTTCGACAAAGCAATGACTGAATTTGTTTATTTGGAGACGAAATCAATTTTACTATACAAAGGCCCACGTATTCGGTTCGGGTTTATTGTTTCCATGGAGAAGAATCTGCAAGAAACTCCTTACTACTTACTCTTAAAACACGATTACAAACATCGAATGTCTAGTACTCATAAAAATACTGATATTTTATTCTTTTGTCTTTCAGCTCTATTGTTACCTTGCATACTCCTCTTTAATTCTTCCTTTTTAATACTTTAATTCTTCTACTTCTTTCATATTTCTTAGTCAGTCGCCATCTTGGTAATCACTTCTTGTCGCCTATTTTTTCCCACAGATCATCAATTCTTTCTTTGACTTTTTATTACTCTCATAGCTAATTCGTCGTACTTAATATTCATCTAGTTGTTGTAACATTTATGTGTTTCGGTTAGCTGTATCAGGTAACCCTTAACAGTAATGCTTTTTGGATCTATAATCATAACTAAAAGTTCAGCAACAACTTCACCCGAAAACCCAGCACACAAAACTATTTTCCATAAGTGCAAACGCAAAGACGCATCCATTTCAACCACCTTCAAACTCAATTTGAACGGAAAGGGAAACAAAGAACCAACTCACGAACTCCAAAAAGGATTCGTAATCAAATTCCTAGTTGGTATAATTGAAAATAGAGACGTCTCTGCAACGTGGTGGAGATGTTTTGAAGCCAATAAAGAGTTAGATGCAGAAGGTTTATATAGGGTTATGGAACTCCCATATGGATTAATGCTATACGCAGGTGTTGCGTTACAATGATAGACGTAGCTGTTATTTAGTCAAGTTTTTTGATCACGAGTTGCAATATTTTATTGATGGAGTATGCATACTTTTGTGCAATACTTTTTGATTTGTTACTTTTGGGAGAGTGTTATAGTGTAACTTGTATACTTGTATTTCGTACGTCAATGGCTTTACTAGAAACCTCCTCTTCTTTACTTCTTTTCGTTGAACGGTTTTTTGACTTTTAACTAAACATTATTAATCTCATTGCCAGTCTTGAAATAGTTCAGTTCAACGGGTAATTTGTAAACCTCTGCAGATACCGGATACTTAAAAATCTTAGAAACAATATCTATCAGTCCCGTGTCTGGAATTACTTCCTTAGGGCCAGTTTCGCCAGTCTCTGTTAGTTAGTTTAATGCCCTGTTACATGTGTTAACCGACTGTTAAGGTTAGTGAGTGTTCCACCACGTGCTAATGGTACTTTAATTTCATTGATCGACTGTTAAATTTAATGACTGCTCCATGGTTCCGTTACATTGGTAACAGACGATTAATACTGTCAAGATAACAAGTTTGTTTTTTTTATATGGAGGTTTTTACTGATGGCCAGTACGCAGCAGACTAAAAAGATCGCTACTAAAGGATCACGGCGACCTCACCTTCCGCCTGACGCAGGTTCTAACTGGATACTGTTGTTCCGGAAGGTTGTGTAAGAGTGGTCGTGGCAACCGAGTGTCTGGTACATGGACACTCGGATGTCACCACTGCGTGGACAAGGTGGTGGCGAAAGGTGGCACCTATTCAGGCCATGTTATGGAGCGGCGGGTAATGGAAAGCAGTCACTTCTTTCCGAGAAGTGAAGTTAGTGAAGGAGGAAGTGGAATGGGTGAGGGAGAGACAATCATCCAGGTCACACGACAGATCGCGGGTAATTTCTAGCTAGCGTAGGCGCGGATTTGTGGGCGTTTTGTAATGGGTTACCCGTACGATCAAAGACTTTGCCCTAGTCGATGGCACACGCGCTTCATGGTCACGCGCGTTTCTAAGAGCTGGCAGAAAACTCACGGAGTTCCTACAGAACCAAATGCCTGCTACGATCGCGGGACTATCTAAACTGGATGTCGCGGCCATTGAACGCAAAGCAAAACCGACAGAACAGGATTTTTAGTCAGTACGAGTCTTACATTCTCTACTGCTCCACCCAGGAAGTAACTAAATATTATTTTAACACGAAAACGATTACTACTTATTTAAAATACAAACTCTTTACACAACGAAATGAAAAACCTCAAACTCATTTTATTTTTTTATATTAATTAGCTGTATTATTGACATATTATCCAGCGAAACGGAAAAGTAGTTCAGTCGTCTATTGCATCGTTGAGTTTTTCATCTTTTTGTTTTAGTTGATTTATAATGTGACTGAATGGTTTTGTGTCTCATTCAAATAATGATGGATCTAGCAATGGTCTGTTAAATTGTCACCATGGGACACATAACATTATAACAGCGCTGTTAATTTTAAAAGCACATTAGCTAATGTCTGGTTGCAAAGAGTTTGGTGAAATTGGGTCACTTTCTGTAATTAACGTTTTCACTGCTAAGAAAGTAATAGCCGATTTTCAAAAATGATTTATGAGAAAATTTCTCGAAACTATTTTTATTCTTATGGGAATTGTAACAAATTTGCCTTCTGTTGTAATTTATGTTACGTGAAAGCTTTTACATGTCTAATGTTAGTATCGGAACTTAAAACGGAGTTTAAGAGGAATGTTCTGAATGTAGTGCAACTTTGTCGATAGGCTTGACTTAGAGTGAGGAATTACGTGTGGCTTGGACAGTTCCCTTCCAAATGGATCCTTTCTTTTTTCTTTTATCGTGGTAAAATTATCAAATGAGTCCTCCCACCCAGGGCAGAGCGGGAGGGACTGTCAGACTTGTACTGACTAAAATCCACGGTGTCCTTCAGTAGCCCTTTCACGGTAATTCGTAGTCCCGCGACCATCCAATTGGATCCTGGTAGATTTTGATAAATGATGTATCATAAAGGAGGGGGAGGGTAGAGAAATAAGGTAAATATGACAGATTTATAATATTGATCATCTAAATTAATTGACAGTCTTATACCGTATTTATGTTTAACTCTGCCGCTTTTGTATAATGTTGCAACGAACATGTCTTTATCGTAAACTTAACACCATTTAAAAGGTTTTATCATATTGCTTTGAGTTTTAATATTGGACAGTTTTGTATGTTTTCAATGAATCCTGGAAATCTTATCCTTGTTGAAGATTTTGTTTTGTCCAAATAGCCATAGCACGTACAAAACCAAATCAGTGACTTCCAAAAATAAATGCGAAGTAAGTTCTCTTTCGTTAACATCTCAGAACTCATCTCAATGTCTATCTACAATCTACATCTAATACAGCCTCCAAGTAACGTACGTTCGTTAGTAAGACACAACTCTCGCAAGCTTTTAATTCAGTTAAACCGGAAGTTGTTCCGAACGCAACCGGAAGTGACGCCTTCGTTATTTATTCGCCACTCTCTGTTGGTACTGTGTCAGCGTGTCGCAACGAGATTTAAATTTAAATTTGTTTTGTGCCCTTTTTGAAGAACATGAACGGTGAATTTTTTGGAAGGATTAGAATCACAGGTTTAGAGGGTAGTATGAAAACTACTTTGGTGTCTAAACTGTTCGCAAATAAACAGTAAACAAAATTAGCCGGGAATTGAAAACCTCTTAGGGCCAAGTGGTGGAGGAAGGACGCTGAATGTTAGACTTAGTATAGATTAAACGTTCCATCACATCTGCAAAAAATTAAACTTGAAATGTGAGATAAAACCATCAAATAAAACTGAAGAACATCTTACCAAACAATTTTAAAATCACATCAATACACGAGCGATTGTGAGCGGCGGGGTAATGTGATAAAGCTTGTCCGCGGTTGCATGCTATTGGCAATTTGCCACAAGCCCGCCACCTGCACTGGCAGCCTGATAGTGTGCAAACACCCTTATTTGAGGTCTTTATGTGTCATTTGCATTATGATTTGAGTGATGATGATAGGGTTATTTATGTGTAGGGATGGGTATTTACTTTTTTGATGGTCGAAACAGGTGATCTGTAATTCAGCTGTTTGTGTGGAAAAAGATAATGAATGAGTCTGTCAAGTTTACGTTCTGTACACCAGTTTATACGCAAATCTTTGTTCAAAAGATGTTTTGTTGGCTACATGTTTATGTGATGTAATCTGCATTTCAATAGTCCTAAATATACGCAAATTATTAAAAAAAATTAGACCCGTATTTTTTCATTTATTACGTAAACCAAAATTGATGAAGATACAACGCTTCTAAAAATCACAAAACGTCACTCGGTCGGTACAATTTTAAAAGCGTTAGACGTCAAAAGCCCCCACTCCCGAATTTGGAAGCGTTTTATCTTTGTCAATATTCATTGATTTAAAAAAACAAAAAATTCGTGTCCATTATTTTCCAATATATTAACTGATAGACTAAACAGATTTTCGAAGTAAAATACCCTATTGTGATTATTGGTAAGTTAACCATATGCCTTTAATCGTAATTCTACACAAAAAAGCAACTTTCAGCTTTCTAGACAAGCAAGGTTGACGGTTGCGCAGCGTGTCGCGGTTTCAATCTCCGCACGGAACAAATATTTGTATGATCTACAAGTAGTTTTTCCGGGTCTGGGGGTTTGTGTATGTGAGTTTAAATGTTTGTAATCGCACCCACGACACGGGATAAGTTCGTAGTGTAGGGCAACGTAATTTAAAAAAGAGACACTTTTTTCAGTGAATTATTATAAATAAGGACCTGATTAATATAGATCTGTAGGTATTAACTCCTACTGCATTATATTTATAGCTAGTTCACCTAGACTCCAGTATGACCACCACCAAACTTGGCATGAGCTACATATTTCAAGGTTATGGGCTTGACATAATATTGGCAATTCGCCACGCAGCACCTGTTCCTTTCAAGCTATTGCATTTTGATCGCATTGTTTTTATTTTTATGTGTTTGTTCACAAACATATGACAAATACCTACATCAAAAAAAGTTCGCGATCACTTTGAAAAATCTATTTTTTTTTTGTTATGGTAGATGATGTTATGATTGCTTCTTCTTTTTAGATTCTTAATTTAAAAATATAGATATGGAATATAAAACAATAAAACAGTTCAATTATTTTTCTCACAGAATTAAAAAAAAAAAAACGACGGGTTGCACTCTGGGAGTGCCGGCAGAAGTGAAAACTTGAATAGTAATTGTTGGAAATATCTTGTGAACAGATTTTAGTAAAACTCGCAAAAATGGTTGACTTTTTATTTCAATAATTTTCCAATGTGACGTACATCTTTTATAAACAATGTTACCTAGCAACGTCACACGAACATTCACGCAAGCGCCCTGCGCCGTCCTACGCTTTTTCGGTCAGGGTCACGTGTCCTGACGCGAGTTTAAGATTTTATACCCATTACAGAAAAGTGCTCAACGCCGCTTTTTTTTTTTTTTTTTTTTTTTTTTAGGGTGGCAAAATCATCAAATGAGTCCTCCCGCCCTGGGCGGGGCGGAAGGGACTGTCAGACTCTTACTGACTAAAATCCACCCGTGTTTCTTCGGATGCCCTTTACGTTCCGGGGCCGCGGTATCCTGGATTAAGAAAAAAGCCGCGACCCCAGCAGGCATTTGGCCCCGTAAGGGGCCCCGTCGGTGACGCGTGAAACACGACGCGCCACCTACCCGGGCTTGGTCCTTGGTCGGACGGCGAGCTTACCCATTACTCACCGTCCGCAAGCCCGCTCCGCCGCTGTGCCCTCTGCTGTTTAGAGGGACACGCGTTGGAGCATCCACCCGACAGGCTATTCGCATACGGGCAAAGAGACCCCTTAGGCACACAGTGCCTAAAAGAGTTTTTGCCCGCATCCCAGGGTGCACCGGCCCGAAAAACTGGTCTTCCCCCCGGACGTATCCGAAGGGGAACTCCAGTCCACGGGCGCACGTGGAGGTTTCCTGTCTTAGCACCCCGCTCAACGCCGCTAAAGAAGTTTTCACTTCAAAAACAGCTTATTCCAATGACCACAAACTTTTTTTATGTATGTTTTATTTCGGTTGATATTAAAATGATAGAATGAGGAAATAAGAATAGCAATAGAGTAATTAATTATTGCAATTGAGTAGTGGATACTATGCTTTGCGTCATTTTTACCAAGCCGTAAATGAGAGATCAAGTGATCTTCATAAACTTTTAGTTTCGAAATGCAGTAGCTGTCAATTTATACATCCTTGACAGTCTTGAAGAGTGGACAGAATCCTGAATACAGCAATTCTTACCGACGGGAATGGTAGTAGCCGATAACTGGGTCGTAGAGGTTAATATAGTGGCAGTAGTTCCATATAAATACTAGTATACAACCACATGCAGTTAGTTTGAAAGTCAACCCCAAAATATCAAGTAGCGAATAGAATAATACTTAATTATTGCAATTATGATAAATCGCCGTCATTATATATCTATCGGTCCCTACTCTACCAAGATGGCAAAATGTGATTATAATCATTTTAGGCTATTGAAGTCTATTACTAGGCATAGGTCTCCTCCAAGGAGCGGCACAGCATCTCCCGATTTTTCAATCAGTCAGATACCTTGTACAGGTCATTGGACCATCTTACCGGAATTCGCATATCTATACATATACGCGCGATCATCCATTCGAAAACAAAATCTAGTACACAAATCAAAAAAAAGTTTGTAATTGAACTGTAAAACAATATTGAACTGTTTTTATTATAAATCTTTATTTTTTAAATAAAGAATCCAAGAAGAAGAAGAAATCATAATTAATCCAGCGTAACAAAAAATATTTCGATATGTGTGTGTGTTAGTAACTGTAGGTAACATACTAATTTAACGTAACCCTGTCTCACAAGACAGGAGATTATTTGAATAGTTAGCTCCCAGCTGTCACATTTCCGTTGTTTAATTGCGAACACGTTGCAGTCTGCCGTATTTCTATACTACTAGCACCTACCTATGCAACTCAAGTGCAGTTGCTGAATCATAAATGGGAAACATGCAATTTAGTCCTTAGAAGTGTGCCATTTGGCACTTCCAGAAGTTTATTTCCCTTTTTTCGGGTGGTAAAATCATCAAAAGAATCCTCCCACCCTGCGTGGAGCGGCAGGGACAGACTCTTACTAACTAAAAATCAACTTCGTTCCAGCCGCCTTTTGCATTTCAGGGTCACAGGAACAGACGGTCCCGCGACGTATTGGACTTAATTGAGATTGTACCTCCTAAGACACTTTCTGAAAACCACCACACATTGAATATATTTGGTAATGGAGAAAAACACCAACACCTACTCCATGCACTTGAGTCGAATGACAAATTAGCCAAGAAGTTTATAGGCCATGGTGCACTGGATGACTCAAAACTTCAAAGCCTTGATGCTATGTCATGTCGCCAACCTGTCGGTTTTTCATCAGTTACATTTCGGGAAGTGTGATTAAACTGCACAATTCGATTTCGCCTGGTCCTTTATATCATTGGACTACAAGACTTTAGCCATCGGTATTCGATCGATATTCCTTTGACTATTAAGTATTCTGTGGCACAGCTAAGGAGTGGTACTCCACTCCTTAGCTGTGCTTGCTTAGCTCACACATGTGCAGGTTACTCCCTGCCATAGTTTTTGTTCCTGATAGCTATGACCTTAAGGTCTTTAAGCTAAGAGTGAAGCATGCTTCATCTACTATGTTATCGTTTAATATCAGGCGAGAACATAGTCCCCTATCGCTTGATAAAAAAAAGAATGCCTCAAAGACCAAAGATTTCTGAAAAGCTTGCTTGCTGAAAGCTCTTCCACCTCCGTACCTTGCATTTGCCCACACTTACATCGTTGACAACAAAAACCTTCTTTCTCCCATGCAGTAACTCAAGCACCCTCCACGATGTATCAAAGCAAGAGCAAACGTATCAACTCCTTGACTGAGTTAATAAAGATCCCGTAAAACTGTTCTCGTCACTTTAATTGCGAAAACTCCGAATGGTATGCGAAAACTTTCGGGAGAGCTCGGCAAAGTTCGACTGTTTACGAATGCACTTTATTTTTGTTGTACATAGTCGCCTGCTTTCTTAATTGCATGATGTTAGTTTTTTGGAGGGCTATGGAGTATTTTAGTGAACCAGGCAGCCATGCATCCTCACTAAATTGTGTATTATCAGTGAGAAAACGTGGAACGTTCGAAGTTTAGAAGACCAGGAGGCCTACTATGACATCTTAAAACAGAAATAGTTCCAGTGTGGAAACGAAATGGCGCTAGACGCCTTGTATAGCTTTGTCTCTTTCCCACACTGGAATTACTCTCGTTTTAACATCATGTTAGGCCACCAGTATGTCCCAAAAGCCGCTGAGGTTAACAGCTGCTTTTCCGGGGTCACAGGACAAAGGCAACTGAGGGAACACGGTGGATTTTAGTCAGTCTGACAGTCCCTTCCACTCCACCCAGTGTGGGAAGATTCATTATTTGCTGATTTGGGAATCTAAAAAAAATATGGTTAACAGTGCTGGATTTAAGGCTTGTAATGATGTTGAGCATTAGGCCTGTTCTAACTTAGAGGACGCTTTAGCTGCATGCTTTTTCAAACTTTTCTTTTCAAGGGCCAGAGATCATATAACAGAATATTCGACAATTACGTATACGACATATACATCTAGATTAGATGAAAACTGCAGTCATTCTCGTGCAATATTGCTCATTCTGTAGAATTCACACGTAATTTTGTTTCTGTTTACCCTGATCAGAAATTTTATTCTTCAGATATTTCTCTTTTCAAAAAGGTTGCACCACACACAAGGAATTTCTCCTGTGTCGTGGGTGCGTTTACAAACATAGAAACTCACATACATAACACCTAGACCAAAAACAACCACGTGTAGGTCATACAAATATTTGTTCCGTGCATATCTGATCTGTTCTGAGCACATCGAACCCGCGACACGCTGCGCAGAAGTCCAATCGCTCAACCACTAAGCTTACGTTTTATATTCTGGTTATCTGATTGCACTGACTAATCTTTACGAAAGGTCGGTCGACGGTTAGTAGCACAGACTCCATGAAAAACTCATAATCTATATATCTTCTATCTATATATATAAAAATGTTATGTTGGTTTGTGTATGCTTTAAAAACTCAAAAAGTACTGCACTGATTGAGCTGAAACTTTAGCATGATATGTAATCCGCATCAAGGATTGTTTTTATCTATTTTTTGCATCAGTCACATATCCGCAACCGCGAAAAAACAGTTTTTTTAACGATCAGCTCTGTACCAGTGACCGCGCCATCTACCGGAAGCGAGGATAACACTCGCTGACAACCGCAGTCGTAATGACGCTGTCACATGAGAAGAAATTTTAGCATGATATATAATCCGCATCAAGGATTGTTTTTATCTATTTTTTTTTTGTTGAAAAAACAGTTTATTGTGCCACAGCGAAGCGGGGCAAGGTAAAGCTAGTATAATATATAAATGTTATGTTGGTATGTGTACGCTTCAAAAACTCAAAAAGTCATCAATTGAGCTGAAATTTTAGCATGATATATAATCCGCATCAAGGATTGTTTTTAACTATTTTTTGCATCTGTCACATATCCACGATCGCGAAAAAACAGTTTTTTTTGCACAGCGAAGCGTGGCAGGGTACAGCTAGTATATATTATAAATATTCATAAACTTTTACAAAGATGAGTGTAAAGAGAGCCACAGAAAGTTAATAAAGTTGTATAATAATGCATTATTTAGTGCCTAAATAAAAACGAGTATAAAACTTAAGTCAATTTATTATAGGTATAAGATTACATAGATAATGATTTAAGTTATATGTAGAGACCTGCGTGAAATAAGTTTGATTATGAAAAATACATGTAGCAAAAATGACATAAGTAGGTATTACGAGATATAATTTCAAACATTTTTATTGTTATGTCCCGACCGAATAAACATAAAAGCCCAGGGTCCTACATACGCTATAAAATTGCAATATTATTGTCTTCTCCAACGCATAAAATTATATGATGGGTTACGTCGCCATTTTGAACGTATTAAAGACTTTAAAAGCCTCGTCTGAAGGGCATTGAAGCTTTATGTTTAAGCGTGTTATATGTATTTAAGTAGCGATTCACCCTGGCTTCGCACAGGTGTAAATTTTTTTTCTATGTAAAAAATAAAAATAATTCTAGCTGCCTACTGGTGAAAGAATTTTCAAAATCTGTTCACTAATTCCAGAGATTCCTACAATGAAAGTCACGAACTCATACCTTTATATGACTAATTCTATTTTACCACGAATAGACACAGTTGCTATTTCTTTAAGTTTCGTCTTTTTTGACCTTTTATTGCACGAAAACTACAAAAGTACCTTGTTGGCCTAGCTAGAGTAAGTACTAGGTACTGATAGGCATAATATCTCGGTGTAATTTGTTTATACATATACACAGAACACATAGGTACCAGAATCAACATACAGATACAAGAGCACAAAGGTTTATGCTTCATCATCTGCCTAGCCTTTTCCTAACTTTATTTGGGTCGGCTTCCAGTCGAACCAGATGCAGCTGAATATCAGTATTTTACATGTAACGACTGTCAAACATCTACAAACGATAGCCGGGACCAACGGTTTTACGTGCTTTCCGAGGCGCGGAGGAAACTCGCTATGACAGTTGGTCACCCGTCCACAGACTAACCTCGGCAAGCGCGGCTTAACTTGGAAGATCGGCCTGTGTGGCTGTAATTATTTAGCCACGAGCATCTCACAAAGGCTAATTCTATTAAAAAATCTCTTCCAGCAGATTAATGACATAAGACATATAGACGTTAACACAGTGTGTGTTTCATTTAATAAATATTTCATCAGGAATTTCACTATAGCAGCCCAGAGTCTAAATCTGGTTCGGTTGATGGCATTAGGCTTACCTTTATTACGCTTATTATCGGACTTAAACAGGCGATTAACTGGCATAAAGGTCCAGCTCTGCTTTCCCTTTGGGGATTACTAGCGTTATATTTTTAGGTTTATAAAGTTGAAAAGCTTCGTCTAAAGGATATCAAGGGATTTCTAGCTTATTTTAAGCATGTTATATTTATGAGGATCAGCAGGCATTTATGTGATGATTTGCTGATTGTTTATGGCAAAGGCGTGGGTTTTTTATTGTACAAGCACCAGCACATCAAACCCTATTGTGTAAATTTTATCCAATCGAAAATTTACCGACTACCTTTGTGACAAAGTTGAAAGTCGATTAAAGAATTTTGACCGATTAGGGTAGGTATATGTGTTATCGTCTGACTCTGTAGATAGTTTTTTAGACTATCTCGTTGGTGTAGCGGTTGCAAAACGCTTCTGCTAAACATAATGGTCTTCAGTTCAAATCCCTCTAGCAACAGCTACACAGGTTTCTTCAGGCAGCATCTTCTGGTCTGCATCATAGATAATTAAATATAGGTACGGTTATTGCTTCATAGAACCTTCAAGAAGGTTTTGAAGTCGGTCTCCAATTCCTGGTGGTCGACCATTAGATAAGAAAGATTTATTTAGTTCAATAGAGACACAACCACAAATAGGTGCATAAAAGGATACACAGTAACAAGAAATAAAAAAAATACAAAAAGGCAGATAAAAAAAGTACCTAAAAATTCCTTCTGGGTGAGCTTGTCCCAATCTGGCCTAATCTTTGCTAGATAGACAAAGTGCTAACCCATTTTAAATGAAAAAAGTCAGGATAAATCTCAATGTCTATGTCGCATTTCTTGCACAGACGCCAGCACATCAAACTACCTCAATCTGTCAAATTTCTTTAATAGATATTTAACCTTATCACAATAGAGGAAGGTTAATGTTCCATTGGTAAAATTTAACAGATTCGGGTAGGTAGACCTGCTGGCGTCTGTACAAGAATAAAACGAAGTCAGACGGACAAGCTTACCTGCTTTTAAGGTTAGCTCCCAGACTAATTTCAGGATTACTTGCGAAAACCTAATTCTTTTTAAATTTATTCAAGGTAGGTAAATACTACAAAAACTGTTTTAGAACTGCCATAACACTACAGTTTCAAATTAAAACAAAAAACGTTAACATTTTAAAATAAATTCTAAAATTATCTCCATAAACGACATACTTAATGAAGCTGAAACTGAAATATGTTTTATCATTAAAGTTCTAATCCTGTAATACGGTTAAACTGCTTTTATTACTTCATTTTAATTCATAATTTCTCGACTCTGCTTTTAATAAGAGAAAGTTATTTCAATTTAATGTAATTAAGTGTTAATGTTTGAAATATTATGAGCGCAGTTTGAAATATTAACTAGTTTAAGGGTTCGTCTGGTTCTCTTTGCAACTGTTTGTAATTTATTTGTCTGGACTTTAGGTTACGTATTTCCATCAACGGTCTTCAAGATGTATAAAGCGGGAGCCAATGACAGATCTAAGTGACCAATTTCTTCTCAAGCTATAATTAGCAGACTACATGACGGAAGTTGTATCATAAAGACTCGTGGAAGTCAGCTGCGATTCTGTTGGTGGGATAAGCAGCAATAGCCGTTTAAATTAATTTTTTTTTGTCATTTATTCCTAACTGAAACCTGGTTTATATTGAAGATTACTTTATATCATAAGAATAAAACCAAACAGCTGACTGTACCATTGTGGAAAACACAGTGTACATTATTTTCAGTGATTTCCTCTCGACTCAAATTTTACCTGATGATAGTTTACATGAAGTTATGGATTAAAAAAACCGTCAGCTGGATGTATCTCGGTGGAAAGATCGTCAGCTGATACTTTGAAAATTACAAGCAGGACTAAGGTTCTCAACCTAAATATACATTTAGTTCAAAGTTTTCAATTCCTCCCAACAGAAAACTTGTTTATATTAAAGCTTACTCAATATAAAAGAACATTCAGCTAATGTTAACAGGCAGTTATGGATAAAAATATAGAGTTATTCTTATTAAGTTGGGCAATAGGGAGATATCTAATTCCGTAAGAGATACGAAAAAACTTAGGAGACTTTAGCTCTTTTTGATAATAAAGGCCCATGCAACTTTTAGTATGGACCTTGGCATCAATTTTTTTTCTTTTCGCAAGTGATTAAATTTTGACCACCATTAGACTACTACCTAAGAAGTCCATAGAAACAAAAAATAAGTTTCTAAACCGTAACCAACCAGAGATATGGCGATTTTAATTTTGTTCCAATCAGGAGTGATTTACTCTCGATTAGAACAAAATAAAATCCGTTATATCTCTGGTTGGTTACGGTTTAGATTTTTTTAAATATTTTTTACGATTTTCTCGGGTTGCGGTCTACTAATGACCAACATTTCATTACAGGCGAAAGAAAAGAAAAAATTGATGCGAATAAGTTGCATACCCCTTTGGGTATTTTAGTTTTTTGGTCAAGTGTGAATTGTCCACTGAAAATAATGAAAATCAATGAAATATATATTACAATGAGATAGTAATTAAATATTTTGTTGATTCCATTGGTCATATTATTAAAAGTTAGGCCATTGTATCTGTGCTCTCTAATATAGGTACCTTGTTGTATTTTCAATCGAAATTCATCCGTAATCCCTCTTTCTTACAATACATTCTTGTCTGATTTCCTTTTTTTTACAACCAAATTGTACAACACACTTGTAGATATAGCAACAAATTGTTTCATGTCCTCGCCTAAGTTGCGGTCGTATTCATAATGCAAAGGACAAAGTTTTTACCGCTGCTCCCGCCATTTTGCTACCGGTGAAATAGGGATACGAAGTGGCCCGAAGGTCAACGAGGATTGCCGAAGGATTATGGAAGGTTAGACGTGGATAAAGGAGTACGGTCTTTTTTTATTTTGTATAGGAATATGTTTTTAATTATAGTTGGGAGTGATAACCCAGTAGTAATAACTCCCAATTAAACATTTTAGAGCATTGATTTGATCCCAGCTAGGCGCTTTTTTATTACTCTTTTTTCTCTCCAGCTTCTTTTTAGTTGTGAGGGACTTTACCATGTGTTATTTTTTAATACCACTGCCGTCAAAATGCTGAAGAAAAATATCGGGAGGGAAGCGACATCGACATGTCCAAAAATTCGACTATAATAGCAACTGCACCGGGCTGGCCTTGTCTCAAGTTTTGACTACGTTTCAAGCGATCATGGTAAGAATTAAAATTAGCGTAAAAAAAAACAATCTGCAAATCGTCTAGAATTTTCCGAAATAAAAAAATCTCAACTCATCAGGGCAACGCTCGGAAGCGTTCCCGCGTCATCACGGTCCGCAGTAAAAGTTTTATTTATTCCGAAACTTGTTTCATTTTTCTTTGCGCACATTCGAAAGAATAAGGCCAGATGTACACCGCAGAAACACATAAATAACGCAGCCACATAAAAGATGTATGAAGACAAGCCCACTTCAAGAATTATTTACAAGGGGCCGGCTTGAGGAATATACTTCGATTTTTTTTCTACCCTTTTAAACAATTCCGTGTGTCGTGTGGGATTAGGGAAGGCTGACTTAAAGCCAACCACTCCTTTTAAGGTTACAGGAAAATTTTCAGCGAGTTACAGAGTTGTTAAAAAGTTGTTGCCGCTCGTAAAACTCGGAAATAGCTGGTTATTTTCGCAGTTTGAGGAGTTTAGCCCATATTTTTGTTTAATTACCTTCTTTTGTTATGATTAATTTCCTTGTTGGATTTTAATAGTTTTAATGGCACGGGTTGCGCAGTGGCTGAGTAGGTTCGATCCCCGCACGGAACAAATATTTGTATGAACTGCAAGTAGTTGTTCCGAGTCTAGGTGTTTGTGTATGTGAGTTTCTATGTTTGTAAACGCACTCACGATACTGGAGAAGTTCCTAGTGTGGGGCAACGTTTTATAAAAAAGAGAAAGAGAAAAGTAGAGGTCTAGTAACTGTTTGAATATATTCATCAGCAGTTTTTATTTCTATAAAGAAAACTCGTTTGTCGAACAAATCTACGTCAGTTCGATCAAAGTCAGCACAAAAGTCATTAATCATTCAAACACAAAAGTAAAGTTACTAAACCCGCTCAATAAAAAAAAAACAAATCTACATTGGAATTTAGAACAGTTACTTGCGAAGTTTCTGGAAAAAAAACACAAGAGTCCCAGAAAATCTTTATACGAAAAATTCAACTATTTCAATTAAGAGTCTCGTAGCGTTCCATTTTCCGAAACTTTGTTTTAAATTGCAGCGCCAGAAGTCGAGTTCCGAAGTCATTCCGAACGGTCCCATTCGACGTTCCGCCGGTAATAAGGTTCCGACACGTCCCGACCTTTTACGATCTTTAACGAAGTAATCGCCTCTGATCGGTGATTTTTTTTTTTTTTTTTTTCGTGGTAAAATCATCAAATGAGTCCTCCCACCCAGGGCAGGGCGGGAGGGACTGTCAGACTTGTACTGACTAAAATCCACGGTGTCCTTCAATAGCCCTTTACGTACTAGGGTCACGGTAATCCCTTGGTCCCGCGACCCTCTGATCGGTGATAGGAAAAAGTGTGCAATTATCTTATAATGCCTTCCGTGAGTTCGCTTTTTATCTACCAAGAATTCATTTAAGTTTAATCGTCTGACTTATTGAAAAGGAGATAAAGTTTAGAATTCAAAGTGAAATAATTAGGTCAGCTTCTAACTTGATAAATGCATACTTGGCGATTCATTAAATCTCCATTCGTTCAACTGTCATTTTTCATTCTCCTGTCGTGACCAACTAAGTAATTATAGTTTGTCTTTCTCGGTATATATCCTCCTCTTCCTCCGCAGGTCCTACTCCTCATACTCACTCCTCATTGAGGATCATGACCCTCCCTTGAAAACGTCTTTACCCTGAAGATTTTTTGCCATGCGTTTTTGTTAAAACTGGAGTATTGTGGTTAATTTTTAAACAGGACATTTTTCTAGTTAGGAGTATATCAGGAACATACTCCTAATTCTGATTCTTGCCTAGAAACACATCCTACTAATATATTCGACAACATATTCATACAAAACATTATACATATCTAAATACCCATTCTTTTTGACGGCCGACAGCTTTCACGAAAGTTATATTTTATGCAAAAACTTATTTCATATTTCTTATTCAAAGTTTTGCGGTACAGAAAAAGTAGCTACTATCATTATAAAGTGAGGTAACTTAAGGGTATATATGAAGAGTGTGGGTAGTTGGATAAAAATTCTTTTAAAAGTCCTGGGATTGATCAGCATTTAACTTTTACATGTGGGTTGGTTGAGCTGAAATTAGTTTTGTAATGAAACAAGAAGGTTGGTGTGCACACGTATTATGTTTACCGACTCCTAAAAGTAAGTTTGATGTTGTTGTTGTGTTTTGTTTTCAGAACAATTGCTTTTGAGACTTTCTTAAAAAAATATTATAAATAAATAAATAAATAAATATTCCACAACTATCACACAATGCCATCTAGTCCCAAGTTAAGCAGAGCTTGTGTTATGGGTACTAGACGACTGATAAACATACTTATATATTTCTAAATACATACATATTGTAAATAAATTACACCCAGACACAGAACAAATGATCGTGCTCATCACACAAACATTTGTCCTGGGTGGGAATTGAACCCACGACCTCCGGCATAGCAGTCAGGGTCACTAACCACTAGACCAACAGGCCTGTCAAATTTTTATTATATATTAATAAGTGTCTTTTGTATAGTGCTTACTACGTATGTGCCTCTGTCCAAACTATCTGTGCCTCGCTAACTATGTACTGATAATGTACTACATACATATTACTTGCTTATGTATGGTTTGTGACTGTTCTCCTTGGAATAACGATTCTGTAGTGTTAACAAAATGTACCTATCTATACTTAATATTATGAAGAGGAAACCTTTGTATGTTTGTATTGAATAGACTCAAAAATTAGATTATTAATTAGAGGGATTCTTCCGAATCCGTATAGGCTATATTTTATGCCGGAAAATAGAAAGGATTTTTCGTGGTAGTGAAAATTGTGGAGTAAGGCGTCGAAAAAACTGCCGTACGTTAACGATTCTCGCGAACGCTGCCTAAATGGTTAAAGATGTATGGTTGACTTCTGTAGAAAAGTTGTAGAACTCAATAATGCCTACAAAGAAGTCCGCAGTAGTATAAACCAAACATTTATATTTTAGCCATTATAACCACTTTTCCATAGAATAAAAGTAATTAAAATTATTAGCCTATGTTTATTGATCATATTATCGTCAAATACTAATCCTTATCCAAATAAATTATTATTAATATTTATTAAGCAAGATTGTTTTAATAGCTATAAATTACGTTTTATTTTATTCCAATCGGACAATCCATTCAAAAGATATTACGAATTTAAAATTGTGAGAGAGCTTAAAAAATAAATGTCCACCCGTGCGAAGCCGGGGCGGGTCGCTAGTTTCAGATAAAATTCTTGTAGGTGTGGCTAATTAAGTGATGATTGAAAGGCGCCGTCAACATAATAAAGAAAAGATTTGTTAGATAACAATGGACAGTTATACTTAATTTTAAATGCCTACTGATCTATGTAGCATCACCAAAGATCGTCTCATCCACGTTCATGCATTATTTTTTGATAAAATTACACAATGTAATGAGCCTGGTCGCGGGACTCTCGAATTACCGTGACCCCGGTTAGTAAAGGGCTATTGAAGTACACCGTGGATTTTAGTCAGTACGAGTCTGACAGTCCCTCACGCTCTGCCCTGGGTGGGAGGACTCATGTGATGATTTTACCACGTAAAAAAATATGTAATGAGCCTGGCTTAAGTAAAACACTTAATAAAACAACATTTAAGATGTACACATAGTCCCAAGAATGATCCCCCCAATTCTTTCTCAGCTTACCAAATAGTTGGAGTGCACCGGACAAGTGCACATGAATCAATATTTGGTATAGTGACAGTGTAAACAGTCTTTTAAAACCACGACTTAGGGGGCATTGTCAGAACGATTGGGTTACTGTTTGCCTTCATGGTGTGGTCTTTAATGAGGCAAGCAGTGAACTGATGATGTTAGTATAAAACGGTTTACTTCATAGTCTATTTATAACGGACTTTTTAAAAAAAGGAGGAGGTTTTTTTTAAGACTGTATTTTTTATGTTTGTAACCTCATAACTTTTCTCTTTGTTTTTTTTTTTCACTTTAAGAAAACGTTGGCCCAAACTAGGAATTTGTTCCTGTATCGTGGGTGCGTTTACAAACATAGAAACTCACATACACAAACACCCAGACCCGGAACAAATACTTGTAGATCATACAAATATTTGTTCCGTGCGGGGATCGAACCCACGACACGCTGCGCAGCAGAAGAAGAGAAGCTCAGCCACTGCGCCAAACGTGTTGTCCTGAGTTTTCTTTGGACTGGGTCAATCGATTTTGATGATTCAACTTTTATTTTATTTTTCGGTTACATAATCATTTGCCAAGAGAAACCATTTATTCTTCTAAATATAATCCTGAAAAGTTAAACTTTTGTGAAAACATGGTCTGTGCTGTTTTTTTATCGTTATTAGTTTAATTTTAATTTTAGATCGTCATACTCCTAAAGAATTCATAAAATTAAGTTATTATACACTATAACGGTTGCTTGTACAATTTAAATCTTTATTTTCCCACGTTTTGAGATTTTAGGTCACATATCCACTAAAAGCAATACTGGTAAGAGATATCGATAGATAACAAACTGTGTTTCAATAGCATGTCAGCCGAAAGTCATTTTATACAAAGTAGTCCTATATTTTCCAAATGACCTAAAACCGATTAATATGAAATTTCACACGCATAAGCAGGATCCTAAGGTTATCAGAGAACACTCGAAAAATAGACAAATTTTCGAGAATGTCCTATGAAACAGCTAAATTAGACCGATTTTAAAATTTTCCATAGACACAGTCTTCCATATTTTTTTTTTTTTTAATGTGACATTTCGAAAATGCTCTCTGGTAGCTTTAGACAGTAGACATGACATGCTTTGATTGCGCTGTCAGACATCTGTGAGTTTTTCAGAAGAGTATTAATTAACTCAGAAACTAGAGGGTGGCAACATCCTTACACGAAAAATAAAGATTAGTCTTCAGAAATGTCTTAATATTAATCACCTTTATGATGGATTAATAAATTAAGCAGCAGCGTAAACATAGCACGCATCTTGCAATGGACGGTACCCCCTATTTAGGTAAAATATTTACGTAACTACAAACCTGTGACATTAAATTTATTGCATTAAGAGGGCAATCTCACGCCCTTGTTATAAATTCAATCTCCCTCTGATTATATATATAAACATTGATAGTTATTTTTAAAGCAAAATTGAAAATATTGGGATTAAATGATGATGAAGTTTTAGATTAGAAATTTATTTCGATGTTTTGTTTTATAACAGAAAATTAAATATATTTTCTGATTTATATTTTTAGTAAAATGGATAGTCATAGTAACCTTAGCCGGTTCACATCTATTACTTGGTGAGGTCTAGTCTACAGGGAAAAGATTAGAATAGACAATTTGACAGTAACATATTTGTTTGAAGGGAAGAGATATTTTTTATTATATCTTAAAGCAAAAAAACCTAAGAAATTACAAGCACAGTGCCGTAAGTCATCAAAAAAGATTCATATATATGCAGACAGAAACATTTAAACAGTTTTCCAATGTTGTGTTTAAGTTTAAATGTGTCTGTGTACTAAACTTTTTGGCTGTATGCATCATACAGACAAAGAGTGCATACAGTTTTTTTTTTACGTGGTAAAGTCATCACATGAGTCCTCCCACCTGACTAAAATCCATGGTGTCCTTCAATAGCCCTTTACTTTCCGGGTTCACGGTAATTCGTACAGTCCCGCGACCCCGGCAGGATTTGGCCCTCAGAGGGCCCCGTCACTCTGCTGACACTCTTTGAGGCGTGCGTGGAACACAACGCGCCGTCGACCCGGGCATTGTCCATGGTCCGAGTTGCACATTACTCGCTGCCCGCATGCCCGATACATACAGCATAGCATACAAAAAAAAAACCATTTGAAACTTGCCGTTTGCGTACGTAAATATATCTTCTGTTGATTGCACCAACTCTACTAACCAGCCATCACCATCATCATCATCATCAACTTATAAATGTTCCCACTGCTGGGACACAGGTCTCCTCTCTGTGAGACGGAGTGGGCCCTAATCCAACACGCGGGCCCAGTGTGGATTGGCGATTGGTGGATGATACAATGTCTTCGAATTTTTGTTTCTGGGACATGCCGCTTTCGTCACGATGAGAACAGCGGTGATGCAATAAATTACAGAAAGTAAATATGCGCCTGGCTGGGTTCGAACCCACGACCTACAACTCGTAAGTCGAGGCCATTACTGCCCTCTATCCAACCATCTGTTTAATATTGAAATTAATCCAGCTGGAAGGTGCACAGCATCTTTTCTTAGATCACCTTATAATATCATAAAATTACATAGTCATAAAATCACATAAAAATATTATTTTTATTATCGTAATAATACGACATAAAATTGTCGTAAAACCTCAGGACAAGTATTTACACATAAACATTATGTACATTTATGTTTTTATGATGCATCTAATATAATTACGCTAAAAGTAATGTGTTTGTTATGTTTATTCAGTTTAGAAGGCAGAAAGATTTTTTAAAAACATTATCCCACACTAGGTAATTCTCCTGTATCATGGGTGCATACATAGAAGCACACATACACAAACACCCAGACCTGGAACAACTTCTTGTAGTTCATACAAAAATATTTGTTGGAATCGAAGCCAAAACAGGCGGTGCAGCAGGCCATCGCTCAATCACTGCGCCAACTGAGCCGTCATTATACACTGTGACTTTTTAGTCGTCTTACAAAAGTAGTCCACTCTTTATTTATTTATTTATTTAATGTATCCGACATAAAATAACTCTAGGCCCGATTATTATTTTTTTATCATTAATAATATTTTTTATCATTAATAAATAGGTACATCAGAAATATGAAACAGCCTGTTAAAATGTTTACGTATCAAACTGTAGAGTATGCCTAGGCAGCGCACGAGTCGAGCAGATCATACCATCTCCATTTTCTATGAGACAAGGGTGTTTCTAACTACACCTTGTGTCATAATAATGAATAATATTTTTATTTTTGAATTATCCAAATCTCATAAATACCATTTTTTTTATTATGAACGTTTACTAGTCATTGAATACATGAACTGGGCTGCCGTTGTAAGACGACTAAAAAGTCACGGTGTATATACAGGATGTAAGAGACATCGACGCACAAACGGATACCATGGGTTCAGGACATGATTCTGGACGCCCCCCATGTTGTAATTTTTCGTCGGTTTTTTTTTACTTTAGACTGTTCATAATCGTTATTGTTACTTAACCCAATGATATTATTAATAAAAAGTAACTATTTCGCTACTTTCACTAAAAGTAGCAATGTAAATAATAGTACCTGTAGTAGGTACCTAATGCGCGGCACACTATTTGAAAAAAAAAACAAATATAAAAAAAAAATGGAAAGAAACCGACGAAAAATTCCAACACGGTGGCGTCCAGAATCATGTCCTGGACCCATGGTAACCGTTTGTGCGTCGATGTCTCTTACACCCTGTATAGGTACTTTTTATTTTTATTTATTTTTCATTTTAAAGTTCTCTTTGCTTGTTCCAATATAAATGATATCACGTGCGTCTTGCATAGTTTAAACAGGAAGTGCACCAGTGTTCAAGTTAAAGGCACCGAAAGTAAACACTAAACCATCGGGTATTCAAACCTTTAAACATTTGTTTAGGAGTTACATATTGAACAAACTTACTTATTGACCACACGGTTGGCGCAGTGACCGAGCGATCCACTGCTGCGCAGTGTGTCGCGGGTTCGATCCCCGTACGGAACAAATATTTGTGTGATCTGCAAATAGTTGTTCCGGGTTTGGGTGTGTATGTGAGTTTCTATTTTTGTAAATGCACCCACGATACAGGAAGAAACTCCTAGTGTGAGGCAATGTTTAAAAAAAACCTGTTACTTCACGTAAGGTAAGCTAGTATTATTTATAGGCATAATTAAAATAAATACGTTTCAATCCTGAGTTCGTTGTTTCGAACCCAGCAAGGTACATTCCTGTTATTTATTCCATCACTCGAAATATGAATGGAAAACATACATCTACTTCAAAAAAAAACGACGGGTTGCACTCGGGGAGTGCCGGCAGAAGTGAAAACTTGGATATTAACGTTGTGCATTTTTGATATTTTGGAATGGTTAGGGAATAATTTTGCACGAATTGCTTTAATTATCAGTAGAAAAGTACTCTCATTTATGTGGTAGAATACAATATTTATTTATTGGGCTATCGTGCACAAACATGACAATTTATATTACATTAAAAAGTTTATCTCTTAGAAAAATCAACTTCCATCTATAATTTGGACGACTTTTTTCCCATAATTACTACCAGAATCATCATCGCCAATCTCTAAAAGTAAACAGCATGCGCAGGCATACATTTTCACCGCGCCGTAGAAAGAGAGGGGGATACTCCCTCTCCTACGCCGCGCCAGCTGTCTCTAGTCTGTCTATCAGGTCACGTGTCCTGACTCGAGTTTAACATTTTTTACCCTTTCCAAAAAAAGTGCACAACGCCGCTAAAGAAGTTTTCACTTCAAAAAAAAAACGACGGGTTGCACTCTGGGAGTGCCGGCAGAAGTGAAAACTTGAATAGTAATAAACACACACGAACATTCGCGCAAGCGCCCTGCGCCGTCTTAAGAATTTTCGATCAGGTCACGTGTCCTGACGCGACTTTAACATTTTTTACCCATTACAAAAAAGTGCACGCCGCTAAAGAAGTTTTCACTTCTAAAACTATTTTTTGCATAAAACAAAGGAATTTTTATTTGAAATATACAAATTCTTGTATCATGGTGTGTGCTTATGACGTCACTTCTATGATGTTAACAGTAATCATGACGAAGAATTTAGTAGAAATGACGTCATTCGTTCAAGACTGGTGTTTCATTTAACATCTATTTGACAAAAATAATGAAATTAAATCATAAATTAAGTTGATTCTATGACATTTCTATCATATCTATAAGGGTACTCTAAAACCACGTCTTGAATGCAACACCATGCTTCAAAAATCGTACAATACTACATGAACACAATATTCGACAAAATTATTAATACGGCGGTAGTTTTCAACGCTTTCACGTCCCCGACTAGGGTGGCAAAGCAAGTGTCTAATTTAACTGAGACTCTCTAAGTTTGTTCATTAACTTTAACAAGATTTTGTTGCGTCACCCTTTGAGACTGCGCACAACGGTGAAATATTAAGAGTAATTTTTTAAAAAGGTATATTTTAGAAGACGTAATTGCTTTTCCTGCGAGCGTTATTTTTTTAGTGGATCCTTTTATAGTGGGCGTTTTGTTGCCGCTTTGTTACAGGCTTTATGTGCTGGATTTCTTTTTTTTAAGTGTTAAAGGTAAGGAAGGTAGGTACTAAAGTTTCGCCGTACAAAGTTGAATGAGTAAAGGTATTCTTTTGTAACAGTAAACAGTGTTGAAGTGTGAATTGTTTTGTTAAGGTTTTTTGTCAAGTTGATTGTAGACTTCATTCTGAAACACGCGTGAATTTAGATATTATATATATTTATAATTAACTAGGACTTTTCCTGCAACTTCTTCCGAAACTGGCGCTGTCGTTTTATGCTGGAATTAATAAACTAAAAAAGTTGGGTAGTTTCGGAGATTAGGGTGTACGAACGTTATGTTTCTTCATTTTCTCTTTATAATATTCTAATTAAAATTCAAAACAAAATCTAAAATCGTGTTAACTTTACCCAAACTTAATTTGAATCCCGAAAATTTGCCCTATTTCAACGGGTTAAAAGTAAACAAGTTTATAAAATCCGCACCACTAATTATGCTCAAGCAAAAATGTTTTTAATCTATTTATAAATTTACAAAAGGTGTAGCTGCAAAGTTTTCCTTTCACAACACAAAAAAAAAAAACTTACAAAGGCAGTTCCGAACTATCGGCCGAACAATATCTTTGCGTTGGAACTCTTAAAAAATATTGAGAGCGGAAATATTTAATTGCATTATTTTACAAGAGAAGTTGGTCGGGAAATGTCCTGGCTTGAACAGACTTTGTGGACGCCGTAACAGCTCAAAGAATGTTAGGAAAATCTTTTATGAAAAAAATAGTTTAAATTGTTAGGAGTTTAAGAGTCATGGCACTAGTAATTGGTGTTACTTGTTATAATGAACGTGGTTTTCTTCAAGTATTAACATTATAATTATAGGGGAACAGTGTATAAGTCGGGGACGCGAAGTAAAATGGGGACATACACTCTTTAGGCATACTTAACACAACACTAACGTAGCGCAAGCGCCAAAAGGACGCCATTTGTTAATGGACGCTTGCAAATGACGTCCTGATGGCGCTTGTGCTACGTTAGTGTGTGATTTCCCATCATACTTCGCTTACTGGAACGCAGGCCTCCTCTCTTTGAGAGGGATTGGCCTATAATCTACCACATGTACTAAGAAGATTCGGTTTTTAGATTGTATGTACTACATAGATAGGTACTTCTTTCTTACTCCATGTTATTGCACTGTTTCGAGAGCAGTGGCGAAGAAATAAATAACGCAAAGTTATTTTACTGCATGTCTGGGTAAAACTAGAAGTTGTTTTTTTTTTTAATACAACGTTAATAGAACTATTGTGGGTTGCGTTTGTACAAAATTTTACAAAAAAACTACATGTAGGCCATACAAATATTTGTTCTGTGCTGGAATCGAAACCGTATCACTCAGTGTAGCAGTCGACTGCTCACTTACACAGCCACCCACCGCCACCGTACAGTCACGAGCAATCATATGCATACATTTGGCAGATTTCAAAAGCGATGTTCTCCTACCATATTGATAATTAACTTTTTACGTTTTCATGAACGTTCTATTTTGGAAGCCCTGCCATTACGAAATAGGTCTTATTTCAAAGTAGTAACCAACATTTCACGAGTGTGTAGAAGAAGTGTATACATCTTATTGGTCGTGACTGTACCATCGCATTTTAACATATCATTAAATTAATAAAAAAAAAATAATTACGGCGTTTTCGTTTTTTGGCCAAGCCGATGGCCGAAGACGATGATGAAGCTTCACTCGGACTACATCTGACAAAGAATGATTAGTTTTCTAAGCTGATGTCGCAATAAATTAATTTCGGTAGTGTATCCAACGCTACCGACATTAATTCCTGCGTAGTCGTTTCTAAAAACTAAATGGTAAGACAAAGTCAGGGCCAAGACTTCTTATTGTTTTTATTACTTCCAGATAATCCAATTTTATCTCGAGAAGCAGAAATAATAGTAATAAAATATTGGGTTCCAGTAAGGAAAATAATTGCTTTGTCATAATCCTGGCTAACGAAATAAGTTATATAAGTCCTAGAAGAGGCAATATTTATAAAACAAAATACGAATAAATATCCTAAAAGAAATTGTGGCTAAATAAAATCAGATGGTCCGGTCAATCTTTATGATTAAAACGCGCTTGCCAAGTCTGTGGATGGAGGACCATCAACTATGTGTATTAAGATTTGGGCACATTGGATCCTGGCTGCCATTCCTAGATTTTCGACAGTCTATTCAGGTTGATAGTGGCCTGAAATTCTGTCAGCTGGTCTCACCAAGGAGTAATTTTCGTATAACGAGACTATCTTAAGCGGAATGATCTAGTTGATAGATATTAAATAATACATAACTATTTTTGCTGACTGTCCAAAAAAGTAATTGAGCCACAAAAAGGGCCAAATTACGCTTTGGGACAAATAGAGCATATTGTTTGCTGTTAATCAGGAATATTTTGAATGTAAATTGACTTTGGGACGAACCAACGTTAAATCACGATAAAATATGAACGTGGACGAAACAAAAAAAGTAGGCTAGGAAGATCGTCGAAAGGTAGTTCCGTAGCTTCGACTCACCCCCAAGACTAAATGCATGAGTTTGCAATTTCGTTTGAATTCTTACCAGTCCTTACGATCTATCCTCAATAGCTCTGTTTCTCTGCTTCCTTGCTCTGACGTCACAGTGCTCTCGAGGAGAGGTACGAAATGGTTCAAGAATGCATCACCCATATGTTTAGCATAGGTTATAGCAAAGAAGAATGTTCACGTTTTGTTGGTAACCAGATTTACGGAGGTGCATCGCGTGTTTTAACAACTTATCGAGTTTATTGATGACGCGATGCGACACAATTCGACCGTTTTCAACTACAAGTGAAAATCATCTTTACCACTACGACATTAGGCCGTATACAGAAAGAAAGCTGGAAACTTATAAGCGCTTACCGGCGCTTGACAGCGCTGGTCCGTTCTACACAAAGGAAGCAGATTGAAGCAAGTTGTTTATTAATTTTAAATGGCAGCGCCCAGCGCTGACCAGCGCGTGTTAAAGCTTGTCTGAACTTGTCTGCACCGTTCAGTGCTTATCGGCGCGCCTTCATATATTTTCCTGCCAGCGCTGTCAGGCGCTTATAAGTTTCCAGCTTTTTTTCTGTATACAACCTTCCAAAACATGCGGTTATTTACGGGTTGTTTATATAAATAAAACACGCTCGCCATGACGACGTAAGTCAGACGAATTGAATAATTTCGTAGTAGCAACGACGATTTTCACTAATTAGTTAATAGGCATCAATTTGCGTGCAGCGAGTGAAGGGTAGCTCGACGGCGTAGAGTAGACGAGGCCTGAGTCGACGGCGCGTCGTCTTCCACGCGTTATCCAAGGAAACTGACGGGGCCTCCATAGGACCAGACAACTAACATACCGCGTGTGAAACCGCGGGCAGAAGCTAGTTGTTAATAAAAATGCTTTCATATCTACAGACCAGTGGCTTAAGCATGCAAGTGCAAGCAATAGAGCGTATAAGGATCGTACGTAACATATGGCGATCTAAACTTCAGATATGCTGGCTCGGAAAATGTTCGTTATTGATAGCAAAAGTAAAACAATACTTACGTTTTGTTTGCGATCAAACGAAGTCTGCTCTGTGGTTTCTTGAACCGTGAATTATTTGTTTGCAATTGGTATATGGGAATGCGTAAATAGCATTGATGTATATCTCGATAAAATCATGAGATCTCAATTTTTCATCTTCTTAATTATCATCCATAGAGTAGGTACGCTTCTACGTAGTATTAATGTGAATATATTCTGTGCTTCAACGCTTTATTTTTTGTACGGTTATTGTACGGAAAATGAAAAAGCGCCTCTTCCGTACGAATGAGAATCTAATTCTTTCAATTATTTAACGTCGTTTTTCGACATGAAAAAGTCATACTAGTGCCTCCGATATTTTATTCGGTACATAATAATCTATTAACGATCCAGAAAATATAAATATGTTTCAAAATGAATAAAAACATGTGTCTGAATTCAAACAGTCTGCGTCCTAACTTAACCACACGGCTGTTATCACATCTGTCGGATACCCCAAAACCGCACATTTACCACTCTAAAATCATTGTGTATCATAATTTTAAACTATTTGCTACGAAAAATAAAAATTCAATAAAAACGAATATCGCAAGTGCACTGTGCAGCCAGTGTGAACGAATTTAAAAATTCGCTTTATTGAAAATTCTATCCGATCTTATGATGTTGGTTGATCAACCATGAAATATTGGTCTACGGCAACCCTGCGATTACTCTCAACCATACACACATGTCTGGTTGTGCTTTTAAATTCAATCAACAAGCGAATTTCTACTTTCTGTTAAAATAGTCAGGGTTTTATTTGCCTTGTTGAACGGTTTCAACCAAAAATTGGTCTCGGTGAATGGACAATACATCGAGGCTGCGAATTGTTCGAATATTAAAAATCATTGGAGCATTATTGAATTGCTCTTTGCTATTAATTCGATGTTGGTTTTTGGTGTCGGCGGTGGATCATAAGCGAAGCGGGCTGGCAATGCTAGCGTTTCTGTACACTGTTCGTCAAAACTGTGACCTCTTGTGAGCGCAGGTTGTTAAAAAGCAAATACAAACTTTACTAATAGAACATGATGGTCTAAATAGTTACCAAGTTTTTGCCTGTTTTTATACGTAGCGTTTGAAGCCGAGACAAGCTTATCTTTCCAAAGGTGCATTTATTTATTTTTTACTAGCGACCCGCCCCCGCTCCGCCCGGGTGCAATCTTTACTGTATTATCCATGTTTTATACACTTAAATCTTCCTCTTGAATCACTCAATCTATTAAAAAAACCACATCAAAATCCGTTGTGGAGTTTAAAAGATCTAAGCTAGGGACAGACAGACAGCGGGAAGCGACTTTGTTTTAGGCTATATAGTGATAACTATATGTATAGTATCATAACAGACCGATACGCCTCAAGTAGAGTTGGGCAGGACATCTGAGTAGACTAGGAGATAGCAGACGGAGTAAAATTTTAACTGAAAGGAGGCCACGGTTCGACCAAAAAACTAGGTCTGTCCAAAATCGGACGCACGGAGAATAAATGGATATTCGATCACCCACTGGTGACCCAGGCTGATATGACGATGGTAATATGTTTAGTTTTTTAATGCTGAAAAGTATAACAGTAAATATATATATATTCGAAATAACACATGCGAATCGTCACGAAACGTAAAGATTTCTGTGAAAGAAAAAAAGCGTTTGAGGACTTATACAGAAAGACGCAGGTTCGAGTCCCGCTCGCAGTTCTTTAAGAATTTTTTTTCATGACAAAGTACTTCCCAAACCCGCTGCTATTAGCACCCCACCTCAGCATAGCTCTAGAGTTTCGCACAGGAGTGGCTCCGTTTGAACGATAATGGTTTTTAAAAGGGAATGCCGGTTTGTTTTGTCAAACTTTTGCTCTTTGTTCAACTACTATGGATTTCGGATCTCATCGACATCTGTTTTGCGGAGTTGTAGTTACTGATTGTATTCGGTATTGATTGGTTTTTATATTGATTGCATAGGTTTGATGGTTCTGATTTTAAAGTCATAAAGGAAACTAATCGTGCACTCTGAAAGTGTACTTCTTTTGTAAGGTCTATTTCGGGTAAGAACAACACCTGATGTTTATTTGAAACTATTCTCATGAAAACCTCGTATTATTACAGAGCCGCTTTATCAATATTGAGCTTCAAAAATTCTCTTGTTTACAAAAATGCTTCATTTATAACATTAGATTTTTTTTTCTTTTCTTTTTAAACATTGCCCCACACTAGGAATTTCTCCTGTGTCATGGGTGCGTTTAAAATCATAGAAACTCACATACACAAACACAAACACCCAGACCCGGAACAACTACTTGCAGGTCATACAAATATTTGTTCAGTGCGGGGATTGAACTCGCGACACGCTGCGCAGCAGTCCAATCGCTCAGCCACTGCGCTAACCGTGCCGTCTAATAAATAATTCCGTTGCATAAAGTATACTATATACTTTTCTACCACTACTATTATTTAACTTCTAATCTTCCATGAAAACAAAATACTAGCGAATGCTGCAGGAACAAGATTAAT
The DNA here is from genome assembly GCA_943136025.2 of Agrotis puta. Taxonomy (NCBI): domain Eukaryota; kingdom Metazoa; phylum Arthropoda; class Insecta; order Lepidoptera; family Noctuidae; genus Agrotis; species Agrotis puta. The sequence continues at coordinate 2,225,760 of OW964170.2, forward strand.
GCCACTATTAGTCTGAAAATTAAACGTATGTTTAAAAACAAAACAACGGTGACTCAGTTAAATACACTCCTCTGTTATCCCAGTTTACATTTAAATTGTATTACTTCATACTAAGCAATTTTATAGGGACGTTCTGACCTGAGAATGAACACAGTTTTTTTTTTTCGTGGTAAAATCATCACGAATGAGTCCTCCCACCCAGGGCAGAGCGGGAGGGACTGTCAGACTCGTATTGACTAAAATCCACGGTGTCCTTCAATAGCCCTTACGTACCGGGGCCACGGTATTTCGTGAGTCCCGCGACCCCGGACACAGTGAACAATTAGAAAAATAATACAGAAAATGATAAATATATTGTCGATAACGTTATAGTGATTTGTCTCCAATTTTCACCGCCCAAATTTTAATTATACTTCAAATAATTTTATGCACAATTAAATTTTCAAGAACTTAATTTACATACTATGAGTTAGTATGTAAGTTAACTTCTTGAATAGCAGTAATTAGAGAAAATTACACACGTGTTACTTTGTAAAAGATTTACAATTTCTATATTCAGTATTTTATATTAGAGCACCCTTAACATATTCTTTAGAAAGTTAAATTATGCGAATGCTACAGTTCTTTCATGGTTATTACCTTAGCCCTTATATCGATGTCATAATAAAAGTTATCTTTATGTGTGAAATAATACGATTGCTATTCGTTCATTTGCTATGACTGGTAAGTTTGCCAATACAGTATTTCTTTATTTTTGTGACCACAACTTTCATAATGAAATATTTCAGTGCAATAAATATCGGTACAGTTTCGTTTTTGAGGTAAAAATTTATCAATATACGTCCTCCTAGTCTGGGTAGTGTGAAAGAGACTAAGACTCGTACTAACTAAAAACAACCCTGGTTACTCAATAACGTCCAGACTCTTGGTAACCTCTTAGGGCATTCCATCTCCAAAGCAGTGTCTCGGTAATTTAAGTTCACTAGTCAGATATTGAAATACTTGACAATTCCAGCTGTCACAGGTAAAATTAATGTGAAAGAACTGTAAGTATGTAAATATTATACTGTGAGCATTTTAATTTATTATAAAAAGTAATAAAGACGCATTTAGTGCAAACCCGCAGGTGTGTGATACGCCTTAATTGCTGCTCTCATTATTAACTCTGAGTCAGTGTGTGCGTGCCTTTACGAGATTTAGTAAATTGCACTGCGGGGTGTGTTAGTATGTATGTGCCTTTATTCTCGTATGTGGGGTGAGATTTCATGTCAGTGGGATTTGTTAGTGTTACATTATTATGACACTACCGACTACCTACTTACTTTTTTTCACGTGATAAAATCATCTTATGAGTCCTCCCACCCAAGGCAGAGCGGGAGGGTCGACGGCGCGTTGTGTTCCACGCGCGCCTCAAGGAGTGTCAGCGTAGAGATGGGGCTTGTAGAGGGCCAAAGCCTGCCGGGGTCACGGTAATTCGTTAGTCCCGCGACCAGATGAATTAAGGCTAGTTATAATTTAGGTAATATAATTATTAAAACTTATTTAATAAAGGTTCTCATGAAGAAAAAAAATAACTACCTACATAGTCTACAAAAAGACAGCGCAAAATCAAATTGTTGTTACAAACAAATATTATTCTTTGTAACTTGATGAAGACTTTAGGTAACTATCTATTAAAACTTTAGTTTTTGTTTCAATTGCTAGACGAGTCTAGAAACTTCTAACAAAATATTGTCTCCCTGAATTTACTGTGGTTGATTACTTACCTCCTTTCAATTATAAAACAATTGAAATATCTTATTTATAATGACTTAAATTGTTCTGGAAATGAGACAAGTTAGCTTAGACTTTTAAAGCTTGCTTAGCAAGTTAGCTTAGCTTTGGAAATATATTTCAAACTTTATGAAGTTCGTTTAGAATTTATTCTGTGGCAGATTGAGTAAGTTATTTTCTTTTTATTAATTACAAGTAAGGTAGGTGTATTTTATCAGTTTGTTAGACCCTATTTAGGCACAAGGGGTTTTAAAAGGCCACTTTAGCAGATTTTTAATATGAATTGCGATAAAAATCGTATTCAATAATATTATTCATATTTAATGTAAATGTTTTATTCAATTGCTCAAGCATTAGACTAGGTTTTACCTAGTATAGAATAATGTTATAAAACACGCACGACTAAAATAAAATAAACACGGTTAGTGCAGTGGCTGAGCGACTGGACTGCTGCGCAGCGTATCGTGGGTTCGATTCCCGCACTAAACAAATATTTGTATGGCTTACAAGTAGTTGTTCCGGATCTGCATATTTGTGTATGTGACTTTCTATACTTGTAAACGCACCCACGACACAGGAGAAATTCCTAGTGTGGGGCAACGTTTTTTTCTTAAACGTACTTAACGTACTCACGTACTTTTAACTTAAATATTATATTCTGCCTAAGTGATTTTTTCAAACCTTACTTTTAGATGAAATAAAAACTTCAAACATCAATAAATCGTTTCTCAAACAAAATTATTAAGATACAAAAGATACTTTGATTCAGAAGCGGCACCACGAATCCCGCCTCATAGTCTGCATAAAAAAATGTCCATGCACTCAGTTTTTAGGGTTCCGTAGTTAACTAGGAACCCTTATAGTTTCGCCATGTCTGTCTGTCTGTCTGTCTGTCTGTCCGTCCTCGCTTAATCTCTGTGACCGTTAGCACTAGAAAGCTGAAATTTGGTACCAATATGTTTATCAATCACGCCGACAAAGTGCAAAAATAAAAATTGGAAAAAAATGTTTTTTTAGGGTAGCCCCCCTATATGTAAAATAGAAAGTGATTTTTTTTTTAATTTCAACCCTAACGTGTGATATATCGTTGGATAGGTATTTAAAAATGAATAGGGGTTTACTAAGATCATTTTTTGATGATGTCAATAGTTTCGGAAATAATCGCTCCTAAAGTCAAAAACAATGTGTCCCCCCCCCTCTAACTTTTGAACCATAAGTTTAGAAAATATGAAAAAAATCTGGAAAGTAGAACTTTATAAGGACTTTCTAGGAAAATTATTTTGAACTTGATGGAAAGAACAGTTTTTGTGCAAAAAAAACAAGAAGGTGGTACAAAATTCCTGGACTAAGTTTGTAGTATAATCAATTATTTAAGTTTAAAAAAAGGCTATTTGTTAACACTTATTGTAACGGACGGGAAACTACGGAACCCTACACTGAGCGTGGCCTGACACGCTCTTGGCCGGTTTTTTTTACTAATGGTAGCCGGCGCATATAGCCACAAATGTCAAACATAAATTCTTTAAAAACACGCATTAATAAAGGTAAAACTATAAAAGGGATGTCACCCGCTGTTTATACTTTTTTTTTAAATTGAAAATAATTTACGTTTTGGGAATATTTTTAGTTATCTGTGGCAGGATCGGCTTAAAATCGTGTAAATGTCATTTGGTATTAAAACTTTTTTCGTAAAAGTTAGTTTATTAATTAGACGTTAATTTTATGTTGATCTTTTTATGGTTTGTCGCGTGTTCCATATTTATTAGTTTTTTTTTTATTCTGGCGTTTTTTTTTTATTTTGTAATGCTTGTTGTGTGTGGCATGTAATCAGTAGATCTCAATGGCTATGCAAATATGCCGTGAACCACGAGCAAAGCGAGCGGTTCAAATATAGAATCCTGAGCGTAGCGAAGTAAGTAAAAACTAGTTGCTCGAGCAACTAGTTTTCGACGCTGGTTTTCAACTGGACCTGTAATTAAAATCGGGATTGGGGATGCCTATAAACTGTATCGAAAATACTTATCGGCTTGGCCGACTAGTCAGATTTATTGTGCAGCCGACATAGAATCCGAATAAATTCATAGCCGGCCCAACTCTAAAGTTATGCACATATTTATTTTATTCCATTGTTTAAATTTGTAATTAGAATTCAATATTTTTATTGCCAATATTTGCATACGCACTCGTGGTTTCTATTTTAATATAATATTATTTAAACTGTAATTACTGGCTGTCTGGAATATTTGTATAATAAAATATTATTTGTTTTTAGTAAAAAGTTTACTAATTAATATTTTTCTCTATTCTTTATGTAAAAAAAAACATTGAAGATTTATTTAAAAAAAAATGTTTTACAACCCTGAAATTGCATTTATTTAATTTAATTTATCTATCAGTAAAAACATGTACCTAGAGGTGAAAATGTTTGGTTAATGGTGGTGTATATAACATAACATGCCTGCGAATCCTGTGATCCTCGAATGGATAATGATGATGACTCATATTTAACGCCAATTATGTTTTAACGTTTCATGTACATAGGGGGCTACCTCATTGCCATCATACGGGCATAAAACCGGACTCCGTGGCTGCTGCTGACAAATTTGAAAAACCTGATAACACTTTGATCGACCTCAGTAGTCATTCTTGCGACCACTATAGCAACGTGTATTAGAACTAAAACATAAGTAAATAAAAAAGTATATAAAGCTTCGATGTATAATATATTGTGAGAGGACTTCATTGGTACATGGTGCGGATTTTAATCTGCAAGACAGCTGTAAGGAGGTGGTCCAAGTTATAGAAAGCTGGAGGACGTTAACAAGGACTAGGTGCTGGTTCAACAGCAATCATAAGTATCTGCATTAGGCAGACAATAAGTATGGGGTCACTAGATGAAGTGACAACTTTTCAACAGTCAGCCAACAAGAGAGTTAGACAATAGAAGGTAAATTCACTCGTCCCATCTCATTGAAAATAAAATTCATTAAACAACTACTATCCAAAATGAATTAGACATAATGCTTGAAATGCCTCACTCATCAGAATTTTCTCAGTAGCATTTCAATTTGCCCTCAGTTAATAACTAGCTCACCTCTTATTACATGAGATTTAAGCACTTATTACTGGTAAAATATGGTATAGGTACTATAGGGTATACGTTCGGTTTACCCTTGTAAGGGTGATATTACATGTAATTTTTTTTTTTCGGGCAGGCCTGGCTCACTCCGCGGTGTAGGTATAAAACTGCAAGTACGTGCGGGGGCCACTTCGTAGTGGCCATTTAGTCGGTTGCCGCGCGCCGCCCACTACGCACGCGCTTACTTAAATAATATTTAAGTTTGGTGTTTGGTTGTATTTACGCATAAGTTTAAAAAAATATATATGTATATGATGAAGAAAAGAAAATACTCCATAACGTTTGGTTGTTTAAATAATGACAGTGATAGGAGCCTCACGTTTCACACACTACCGTGTGATTTCGAAAGGTAAGGAAAAAAATGAATATTTATCTATGTAGTGCATATTTAATAATGATCAAAAAACTATCTACCTGCTTGTGGTGTGCTTATTAATGTCATTCAAGTACCGGCTAGTAATCATGATCAGTATGATTAGGTAGGTTACAAATTTGGCCTACAAGACGACCAAGATAAATAAAATAGACGAATATCAAACCTGACATCACTCTCACTCACCTAAGCTGAATACGTAGGTAGGTCGAATTATGATCGGTAGAAAGTAGGAAGATGTTTACGTTATCGTTGTCAAAGACACGCAACACGGGGCCTGTGACAATGAAATGAATGAAATGATAAGGACTAGTTACCTATTTTGCCGTAAACGATAACTATCGATCTTTAAAGTTATGACTACAACTTGGCCAGAACGGATTGAAACGGAACTAATCTTTTTGTTTCTGACAACGTTTTCCAATCTTTGATATTTGATGTAAACAAAGACCGCAGGTTTGTTAGATTTATTATTGTGCCACAAAACTAACGTAATAAGAGAAAAAAAAAGGAGGTAATGAGGAGTGATATATATTTATGTTAATTAATAATGTAATTAAATAATGCATAAAATACGTATTCTTACCTAACTGTGCCCAAACTCGCGAGTCGCAACCCTATTGAGCTTGACCGACAGTAACCTTTTAATGTCGTTGGCGTCAGATGAACTAAAATGAACTCTCGCGCGTCACTATTCAGTTCATTTTTGCTTGCGCACGGGAAGTTTAGGCTATTATAAAAGTAGGTGGGTGATGCGGGTGCAAGTAAAAATGGACTCTATTCTTTCGTGCATAGATTTTACATTTGTTTGTTTTCTTTTTGGGAGTAACACTTCTGTACCTTTAGGTACTATTATATATTCTGTGTTTCGGGTAAGAAATTTCAATTCGTACCTAATGTTACCCGCTACCGCTTATGCCTTACACAGTCGAACACAGACGCTCCTATGGCGAAAGTAGACGATAAATCTTACCATTGTCACAGGCAGATGGCGTTCGTGTCCAGGTTTTTACCGCTATAACTTTGTAACAAAGAGCGTCCGCTTTTTGTGGCACCTGTCTTTATGGACTGGCTTCGGCTGTTTTAGCTTTTAGTTTTAGGTTTTAGCTCTAGTCTGGTTTTTAGTGATCTTTTTTGTGACGTAAATATTACAGTCTTGCGTGAAACTTAGGATGATTTTCACAATGATATTGCACGTCTATCATTTTGAATACTGAACCAGTTAGTAAACATTTTTCGAAGTGTATTGAAAAATCAAGTAGCAATTAGGATGCCCATCAGTGGTAACAAAACTAGTGTAAGCTTGCCTCGTTTTTAATTGAAACTCTGCCCTATATTATTACGGTTAAAGGTCAATTTGCTGTTACAACAGACTGTATTATTTTTATGTTCTTCTTGTAGAACTCAAATTTTATTCAACAAGTACATACCTACGTGGTCGCGTGACTCACGAATTACCGTGACCGCGGTACGTAAAGGGCTATTGAAGGACACCGTGAATTACCGTGACCGCGGTACGTAAAGGGCTATTGAAGGACACCGTGAATTTTAGTCAGTACGAGTCTGACAGTCCCTCCCACTGGGTGGGAGGACTCATGCCCTCCCACTGGGTGGGAGGACTCATGTGATGATTTTACCTAGTAAAAACAAAAGTACATACCTACGTAAAGAAAAGAAAGAAATTGATTATTGATGGTTCGAATCAAATAAATTGAACATAAATATTTCAAGATATTTGTAAATTTCAACCCCTAAAGAGGTCATTAAAAATCACAGGAGAATATTAAATCCCAGACGGCCAAGTCGCGGGTGGAGTGCAAGTAAGGTATAAAATTAAGTATTTCCAAGAATTTCGGTAATTCAAAGAAAACAGTAAAAACCTACAAAATATATTCTAGTCACACTCAGATTTATGTACGTCCATTTAAATTAATCAGTGAAACTGTAATCTTGATCTCAAATAAGATAGTAATTAAGTGCCGTATCCACGGGTGGTCCAATTAGTAACTCTATAAACTATACCCATCCCTTTCAACCTCTTTGAAACCAAAAGGGACAGTGATATAGTCCTAGGGCCAAAATCCCGGTAGCTTAAGTAATTGGTCGTTTGAAACGCTGTCGCCATATTGTTTTTAGTGCAGGTATAAATTAGTTGTTTTATCTCTGTCAGTTAACATAAATAATTAATTAATTAAAAATGCTATTTTCACGGTCAGAATTGGTTGTAAGACTTTTAAATAAATCTGCACATAATTAAACCATTAGCAGGCACTTTTGAACTGTCTAGTAGTTGCTTAGTTGCTCAGAAAGACGAACCACAAGTTTTATAACATGTTACAAAACATTACGTAACACGATGACGTTTTATAACAGTGTGTTACATTTTAAAGATTCTCTTACAACAATCTACTTTTATGCAAGATTCTTTATCGTTATACATATAACTGCTAAGTGGGGCTGCTAATAAATAATTATGAAGAAGAACCGACATGAAACTCCATGGAAACTGAACAATGTTGAATATAATTACATATTTATTAGAATACATATAAATAACCTACTTCATTTTACCCACTTTAGAAAATAAATATCTAAATACATCAATCTTAATTAATCAAGCAGCAATTGCCTAACCGTTAGAAACTTTTTTTTTATCGTGGTAAAATCATCAAATGAGTCCTCCGACCCAGGGCAGAGCGGGAGGGACTGTCAGACTCGTACTGACTTAAATCCACGGTGTCCTTCAAATAGCCCTTTACGTTCCGGTAGGTTTTGGCCCTCTACAGAGGGGCCCCGTCATTTTGCTGACACTCTTTGAGGCGCACGTGGAACACAACGCGCTGTCGACCCGGGCATGGTCCATGTTCGGACATAGTTTTGCCCATTACTCGCTGCCCGCATGTCCGCGCCTACGGTGGTCGGAGATCGTCTGCCGACGCCCGTCGCTGTGGGCGTCTACCACTGCGGCTCAGGTGGAGGGAGGACGCTGTCCTAGAACTAAATCTAACTGCCTAATCGAAACCGTAGAAAACAGACTGAAGTCTAAACGGCGTACCCTTGTTGAAGTATGAACATTATATTCTCTTTGTATTTTTTTTTATTTCGTACAAAAAAACTTTACGATGTCCAATGGTTCTAGGTAATTATCAATTATCAAAAATCAGTTAATTACCCTATAGTTCTCATTACTGGGATACAGGCCTCCTCTCTGTGCAAAACCCAGTTATAAAAATATTATTTTCAGCAAAATTTAGTCTAACTAAATAAAATTTTAGAATTTAGCATTACTTTACGCTATAGAAATCGCTCAATGTCCGCGGTACCAACTCACAAAATATAGCCACAAAAAAACATCCAACTAACACATACAATGAAGGTCTGATCAAAAGACTCCAAATATAATTTCACAAAATAATTTCCAAGCTCCAACGTTACTTGTATCCAGCGGTAAGTAACATTTTTACAAAATACAACTACATAAGGCAGGCGAGACCTAGTTCCCGTGAAAGCATTAATGAACCCATTCAAAAGGTTCGCAACCCCACCCAGTCTTCCCCCCATTTATAGTTTAAGAGAAATAACAATTTTTTGGTATGATGATGATTTAGTGGTGTTAGGAAACTATAATTATCAATAATTTTATTTCTGAATTGTCTTTTTTATATTTACTTTGGACACTTTTTAACTCGCTACATCGTTCACACATAATTTACCATCTGAAAATGAATGATGTAAAAAAGGTTCTGTAATCATTTTGGCGATTGAAAAAGAGTGTCCATGGAGTTTCTTGCCTGTCCTTCTCCATAGAGATCTACGCTTTGGAATGGGCATCTACAGTACTTTCAGTTTTTATATCTTGTGACTGGGACTGTAGCACCATAATTTTGTAATGTTTAATAATATTTTGTCTCTGACATTTCAAAAGTGCCTGTAACTGGCCTACTTGAAATAAATGATTTGATTTTGATATACATAAATGTATAACTTTTCAGTTACACGCGGGTAGAGCCGCTGGCAACAGCTAGTAGGTTTGTATTATTTTGAATATTAAGAGCGCGTATTCTGAAAGTCGGCAACGTCGCAAATAGCTGTCAAATATTTACAAGTTCTAATTAATTTGGCAATTTTACTATATGTAAATAAGAAATATGGCTGTGTGGTGCACTAAAACATTAATATAGGAATGTCAATAAAACACTGAATTTGAGGTTGTAATCGTTTCAGGTATATAAAAGGCATTTGGAAAGTTCCCAAATGCTTTTCTTTACATCTAAAACTATATATTCGGTGTTACGATATTAATTATTGCATTTCCTTATCAATTTTTAAGTGCACTACAGAGCCATATTTATTATTTCCATACAGTAACATTGCTAAATTAATTAAATCTTGTTAATATTTGACAACTATTTGCGACGTTGCCAACTTTCAGAACGCGCGCTGTTAAACCGCTGAACGGATAAAGATTGCAGAATGAGATACGGTTTCCAAGGACAGGCAATTCGATATGGGGATATCCCATATAAATCTTTTAATTGTAGAAATATATTGTAACAATAATCTAGCAGCGTAACTTGATAAGGTATCATCAAAACAAGGTCAAGTAGAATTTTCTTAATAATAAAAATTGAGCGATATGGTAATGGATATTGTTTATTAAAGGCGGTAGAAAAGTTTCGAGCTCTCTGTAGAACAACTCAAGTTCTACTCAATGATATTTAAAAACATTTTGCCCAAATTACGTCCTAAAACATCGGAGAGAAAATCTGAGAATTGTAAAAAATTATTTAACCAAAATATTTATTTACTAGAAACAACAAAAATTAAAGCAATTTTATGAATATTGTAAGTGGTACACGTAATTTTCTAAGAAAAACATTTTCCAAAAAGAATCGCCCCCGGGTGGGCTCGAACCACCAACCTTTCGGTTAACAGCCGAACGCGCTAGCCAATTGCGCCACGGAGGCGGATGGTGGGGTGGTCGAAATAGTCGTTTGGTATCCATAGCATGTTTATAGGTGACTATAATCATGACGTCATAGCTCGAAGTCGTGATGTTATCAGTTAACATGATTATGAGTGTGAAAGGTGATTTGAAATCATTGAGCGTATAATTAATTTTATTTAAACAAATGTTCAAATGCAATTTAGCATAAAATTAAAAGATTCGTAACGTGTTAGTTACAAATTATTGAATCATTGACATATTCACGACATTTCATATTTCTTGACATGTTTTTAAATCTTAAGATGGGCAAAAATAATGATCAACTTTAAAATAAAGAATTTAGATGTCGGCCATCTAAATTCTTTTTTTTTTAATCAGTTAAATAAACGAATTCCTTTTATAAAATTAGTTAAAAACACAGACAGGTGACAGCAGATTTTAACTACAGTTAATTATATAGTTAAAATATGAACGACAGAGTGTCGCAACTACTAATTAAAAAGTTTTAATGTGGGTAGTAAAATTTAACACCAATGCAATTATTAGATAAGCATGTAACCGGCTTGTCGAATTATCTGATTAATTACTAGATTAAAAGAAATGTCTTTTGTTTTTTCTGAGAAAATATTTTTCGTATTACTTAGAAATATTTTTGAAATAGGTACCTTTTAGTTATTTATTAATGATTTCCATTAATTCCGTCTCTAACTCAGTTTACCTTCTATAACTCTAAAATTATCCCACAGGAAGATAAACTCGGGATAAAATTTTGTTAATCCTGGTTATAAACTATCACTGTACAAAATTTTATCCAACTCCGTTCAGTCGTTTTGCGTGAAAGAGTAACAATCATCCATCCAAACAAACTTTCACATTTATAATATTAATAAGAAGTAAGATTGTAAGACTAGTAAGATAAGATTTATTTGAAGTCATCGCATACTCGAATTATTTTTAAAGCATATACGTTTGTTACTGGTATGACCAATTGTTGAAACCTAGGCTTCTTAAGGTTCTTCATTATCCTCAAAATGGCCAATACTCTAAAAACCAACTTTTTCAAATGGCCAGTTCTCAAAACGTCTGATTTTCAAAATGTTAACGTCTCGAAAAGCCTATTTAAAAAGGGCAAATGATCAAAATGGAAAAAAAATCTACAATTGGGTGCATAATTCATGTATTTTTTTTTCAAATGACATGAAACAACTTGGTTGAATTGAAGAGTAGAAATCTTTTGTTTACTTACAAGAATATTCTTCTAATTCTAAAAGAATTCTTTCTTTTAATTTTGAGTATTTACTTTTCGAGAACTTTCCATTTTGAAAATCGGGCGTTTCGAGAATTTTCCATTTTGATATGGCCTTTAAGGAATTTGCCACTTTGAGAACTGATCCTTTTGCGACTAAACCTTCTGTAAAAGAATGCTAAGAGGTTAGTTAGTTACATTGGTATTTATTGTTTTCCTCCATATAATACAAACTAACTTCTTCGAAATTCGCCGAATCGCATCAACCATTTAATCTTAGTTCAGCTTAACTAATAATTAGACAATAAATCTGAACAGTCCGTCTATGATTCATTTAAACTTTTCACTAGGTATGTCTCATACATTTTGTATGTTCTTAGGACCATAACCGACCAATGACTGTCCAATTTATTTATTACTTTGTGTATGAGCCTCTAAATCATCTGTTAGTAAGCACCTTGTAAAAGATTTTGCTTGGATTTTTTGTGCTGGACTAGGCTTTTGTGATTTATATTTTAATACCAAATCTTTAGTACCGTTTTCCGTTTTAAAATGCCTAAGTGGTATGTCACTGATGAGTCTTATCTGTAATTAATCGCTACTCATTAAATATCAGGCCAAAGATATGTGTAGTATTAATTTAAATGTTAAAATAAAATGTTTGTCGGCGCAAGGTCTAGAAATAAAAATAAATACTGAGTCACGTTTTAAGGATAATTAATAATTTTAAACATTAGTAAAAAGAAGAATGGAAGTAAAAACCTGCCTAGAATCTGGAACCAAGCTGTATACAATGACAAATATTGTACAGACGCCAGCACATTAACCTACCTCAATCTGTCAAACTTCTTTAATAGATTGTCAACCTTATCACAATAGTGGAAGGTTAATGTTTGTTTGGTTAAATTTGACAGATTCGGGTAGGTTGGCATACTAGCGTCTGTGCACCCGTTATTATGCATATTTTAGTAAATAGCTTTCTCACTCTTATTACTAAAATTTTGCTGTGCCCGTCCATTTTAGTTTCAACTCCATTATATTGACCACCTAAAAAAAAATCTACATAGCTTAACCTATATTTCAAATAATTATTACAAAAATATATTATAAAACATGGGTATATTATGTTTGAATAAAAAAAATGTTAATCAAATATCCAAACACAATAAGTAGGTAAATCCCATAAAACATTTTTTTTTGGACAGCCAAGAAATATTGTTTCGATACACTCTCCGTAGTTCTACAAAGTTAATAAAATGTTCCTAAACTTTCTTCTAATCCACCAGCAACAATTCTAAGTCGTCTCCTTACCTGTGATTTGCGCAAATCATTCTCCGTTGATTTATTTGAGACACCCACGTTGTTGGTCGGTGATTCATATTTTCTGTTTATTCTAGCTCCGAGAACTGACTGGCTAGACTGAGGAATTTCGAGGATGACAAGGAAGTATTGAATTATGTGAAGTTTAATTGAAGGATCATAATTATATGTTTTTTTTATAACGTCGCTCCATACTAGGAATTTCTCTAGTATCATGGGTTCGTTTACAAACATAGAAACACACTCAAACACCCAGATCTGGAACAATTTGCTTTGATTTGTTTTTTTTTTTTTGATTTAAAAAAAAAACGTTGCCCTCACTAGGATTTTTTCCTGTGTCGTGGGTGCGTCCACAATCATATAAACTCACATACACAAACGCCCAGACCCCAAGCAACTACTTGTAGATCATACAAATATTTGCTCCGTGCGGGAATCGAACTGGCGGACTGCTACGCTGTCCAATCGCACAGCCACAGCGCTAACCGTGTCGTCAAATTACTTGTAGATTATACAAAAATTTGTTCAGTGCGGGCATCGAACTCGCGCTCAGTCACTGCGCCAACCGTGCCGCCGTATAGCCAAGCATGTATAGATAGTATAAGTTTTATGGGATATTATATATTATATTTAGGGGATAAATATTGGGAAAAAAGCATATAACTTAACTTTAGACCTACTAACGGCGGCGGCGACGGCGTGACAAAAGAATGTACACCTATCATCATCTGCCTAGCCTTTTTTCCAACATAAACATAAACAAATATTGGAGTCGGCTTCCAGTCGAACCAGATGCAGCTGGATATCAGTATTTTACATGGAGAGACTGCCTGTTGGACCTCCACAACACAGTAACTGGGTAATAGGATACCCCATGGTAAGACTGGTTGTCAGACTTTAGAGCTTCTGACTAACAGTAACGACTGTCAAAGATCTACAAATCACAGCCGGGACCAACGGCTTTAGGTGCTTTCCGAGGCACGGAGGAAACTCGCTACGACAGATGGTCCATCCAGAGACCAACCTCGGCAAGCGCGACTTAACCCAGAAGATCGGCCTGTGCGGCTGTATTTATTTAGCCACGAGCTCCTATACCTATTAGATTATAGTTATTTCTGGTCTAGGTGTTTATACTTGGGCACGCCGCAATCGCGGCGGTAAGACCCCTCTTTGAGGAGTGGCTGGATAGGCGTCACGGCGTCCTTACCTACCGCATGACGCAGGTCCTCACCGGACACGGAAGTTTCGGGAGGTTCCTGTGTCTGATAGGAAGGGAAGAAACGCCTGGGTGTCACCACTGCGAGGATCGTCCGGAGGACACGGTGGAGCATACGGTGCAGGACTGCCCTGCTTGGGCAGAGCACCGCCGTGTCCTCACGACGGCGATAGGCGGAGACCTCTCGCGCCCGGCATTGGTCGAGGCCATGCTGCGGGGCGAGACGGAGTGGGAAGCGGTCGCCTCCTTCTGCGAAGCAGTCATGCTCGTGAAGGAGGAGGCGGGCCGCCTGAGGGAGAGGACAGCGTCCTCCCTCCACCCCAGCCGCAGTGGTAGACGCCCACGGCGTCGGACGTCGCAGGACGATCTCCGGCCACCGTAGGCGCGGGCATGCGGGCAGCGAGTAATGGGCGACTCGCTGTCCGACCATGGACCATGCCCGGGTCGACGGCGCGTTGTGTTCCACGCGCGCCTCAAAGAGTGTCAGCATAGTGACGGGGCCTGTAGAGGGCCAAAGCCTGCTGGGGTCGCGGGACCAAGGGATTACCGTGACCCCAGTACGTAAAGGGCTAGTGAAGGACACCGTGGATTTTAGTCAGTACAAGTCTGACAGTCCCTCCCGCCCTGCCCTGGGTGGGAGGACTCATTTGATGATTTTACCACGATAAAAAAAAAAAAAAAAAGGTGTTTATACTAGTTTTTGTGAGTTTCAATGTTTCTTTTTAACAGAATAAACGTAGAGTGGAGCAAACTTTGAATTAACGTAATACATATAACTTATGTTTATCCAATGGCTTTATCCAAAAACTTCAAAGCCGCTTCACTGCCCAAATTATTTTTAAAATTAAAATCGTTTTACTATCTCAATGTATCTAAACTGCTTCGTAAATAAAATGATTGTGTCACCCACCCTTTTTTTATCGTGGTAAAATCATCAAATGAGTCCTCCCTGGGGCAGAGCGGGAGGGACTGTCAGACTCGTTATGACTAAAATCCACGGCGTCCTTCAATAGCCCTTTACGTTCCGGGGTCACGGTAATTCGTACAGTCCCGCGACCGTGTCACCCACCGTACGTTAGCTTTCACGGTTAGTGCTGAACCATTACACGCGTTCTTTTTTTTAATTTTTGTAAATGTTGAAAGTTGGCAGTCACTTATTAAATTTGCAAAAAAAGGTCCAGTGCGAGTCGCATTCGCAAACCGAGGGACATCGAACTAACTTGTAGATACTGCTATTAATAATCTATATATTTATATAAATCAATTACTGTTCGTTAGTCTCGCTAAAGAACTGGAGAACGGCTGAACCGATTTGGCTATTATTGGTTTTGAATTATTTTTGGAACTCCAGGGAAGGTTTAAAAGGTGAGTAAATAATGATTTAAAAAAAAACTGAGCTGATTTCTAGCCTCCACGTCACCCTATAACTATATGGTTTGTCAGCTTTTGATAAGAAGACATGCATTTATCCCACTCCGCAGCAATGAAAATTGACCCTAATATAATAAAGCTTGTAATAAAAACCTTCAGAACAGGTCAAAACCTCTCATAAACTTCAGCCCATCCATCAAAACAATTCCGAGGTAAACCGCAAAAATATGTTCAAACAAATATCGCAAATTGAGCAAGAAGGTATGCAATCAAACCGGCTCCAAACTTGGATTGCTCCCAACTTGGCTGAGTTATAGTCAGCTTCCGTTGGTCCCCAATAAAGTAGTTGAAATCCCTCTCAAATCCGTTCACTCCAGACCTCAATGATTTCCCAGTTTTTGACGTTCCCATACAAGTTTATGGAGCTCTAACCTACGTAATGCATGAGTTGGATTTCAATTTGACTTGCAGTTACTTCTAGTTTTGGGCGCTCAAGTTCTGTTTCGATTACCATTTTAGATTTTGTGATGCGACGACGAACCGAATTTGACTATTGTTATTTAAAATCTCGATTAACTTACCGAAGCTATATAGATAGACTACTCTTTGTTATGCACATCATACAAATTATACAGGTAAGATGGACAAGGTAGATCTTTTAAATGGAAATTAATATTTTATCTCAATCAAAATCTTGATCGATGTTTTTTGACCGCTGCTTGTGATTAAATATCTTGATTGGCAAAATCGGTCGTTGATTTAGTAACAAACACTGTTCGAGATCAAGATTGCGACCGAGATAGGTATATTATTAATGTCCAAGTTCCAGCATACAATTTTGGAAACATTGTTATTTTAGCATATAATATAGTGGTGATTTTAGATCCACAGATAATTCTTATATTCTGCTCCTCTAAAGGCTTGAATGAATGCTCTTTCAAAGAAAAACCCTTAAGTGCACATATTTGAACAAAGTTTCAGTAAATTAATAAATTGCATAAATAAAAATAAATAAAGCAGTTGTTTAACACTTTAACAGTTTTGATTAATCATCCGAGCAAGTTTTATACGTCGGTTGAGTAACTAAAGTTGTTCAATTTGAAAAAAGAATGCTTCATATATTTTTAATAAACATTTATTAGAATATTCTTAAGCCAGTCACATATTCATATTTTTACGTAAAATATTTTCAGTGTTACTAGGTTTCAAAAAAACATTTACAAATTCATGTTTTGCTTTTAAGGATCATTATTTATTTTTATTTCGTTACACAAGACTTGCTTTTAAACAATGTTTGAATATTTACAAGACATTTCGATTTAAATTTCATCTTGTTTATTATGTTTATTCGATCAGCAGCCAATTTAGGTAAAAAAACAAATCCAATTCAGGTGTTTATGTAATAATAATAAATAAGGATCATTTGGAGCCATTATGTCGAAACAATTCTCGATAACGATATTTTGATCCTCAAACGCAATTTTTCATTTACATTTCAGTCGGTCACTACATCCAAAGGTTGTCTAGAACATAAAAGCTATTACCATCTATACATATAATAAAATGGTAGGAAAGTGACGGCACGGTTAGCGCAGTGGCTTAGCAAGACTACTGCGCTGCGTGTCGCGGGTTCGAGTCCCGCACGGAACAAATATTTGTATAATATACAAGTAACTTCCCATAGAGCAACGATGGGATGATATTCTCGTTAAATATTCGGGTAAACGCTTTTTCTTTTTTTTTCATAATTAAATAATTATAATTCCATGTAATAGCTTTACCGCGGCAGTCCCCGAGTGCTACACATATTTTTTTTACATAGCTCACACTGTCACACAATCATCTTTGCAACGGCCTTTGCAAGTTTTTCGAAGAGTTCCTGTCCTGCCAGTACTCAAGATATGAATCCAAGTCATCTCGCCATCTCTTTCTGGTTCATCCTCGGCGGCACCGTCCACAAAAAAAAGCTGTATCACACAAACCTACATTGGAACGAACCCATATTGACACTAAAGAATACCGCTATGACAACAGGACCACCCTTCACTCGATTAAGGCTATTCTTTCCTTATTTCTTCAGACGATAAAATAAATATGTACAATAATAAAAAAGGGGAAATATATTACGGCCTGGTTGAGGCCAATCGCGTTATGACAGGTGACGGGGCCCAAAGCCGAAAAACGGCCAGTCATGGCCAAATTATTATCGGCCTCTTTGGATGTCAGATCACTTTACGTTATTGAAAAAAGAATTTCTTTTTAACTTTTCTTTTTCTTTTAAAGATAATTATTTTTTTTTCAAAAGCTATATTTGGTGAAGTTGGCGGAATTGTTTGTGATTTTAAGCTGTATTTATGCGGGACATATTGATTAGATATAGCTACTTATAAGCTTGTAGGTATAGCATTTAAAGTTGACCTACAAAGAACTTTTATTTATTTATAATAGGTGTTTGGGGAATTTTCTAAAAATAAGTTATGATTATTATTTTAATGTCTCCTTAATCGGTTCTTCCAACTTATTAAAGTGGGTAAATTTAAAAAATGTTGATAGTCTTGGAAAATAATAAGAAAATTAGTTACAGCGCAATATTCATAAATCAAAACAAGTTCAACAAAATACAAAGAAGCAAAACAATTTAGTTAATGATTATAACTGATTAAAACAAAATGATCATGCTTAATTAAAATCCGGTAGCCTTTCAAAATTTTCCTTTGTGAGCTCTTATACACCTTAAGAAAACGTTATTAAGGCACCTCCCTTGTTGCGATAAAACCTTTGTGGAACCCCCTATTGTGCTGTCGACCCCTTAAATCTTTAGAAGCGTAATAGAAAATATTGTTCACAAAATTAAGTAATTTTCAGTTTAAAGGATAATTTTAGAAAGTTTTTGTTGCGTTATTAAAATTAATGATTTTTTAGTAAAGTTAAAAATTGCAGTCAGTTGGAATTGATGGGGTTAAAGTTACACATTTTCTTTTTCTGTAGAATTTTAAATGAAAATTTTATTGTAATTTTAGTTTTAAGTTAGTTTATTTTTTTCGAATTGTAAGTTAAAATGGTTTTTATGCAAATATTTATTCATTTCAGTTTTATGTTTGAGTTCAACTTTGGTACTTCATCTAGTCTCCAAGTATTTTTGACTCGAAATTACAAATATTTTTTAGTCTAATTTGCATGCAACAAAGTTTTTAGATATATTTTGAACAAAATTATGTAAACTCAGTTGGTTTTCAATTGTATAAGACCTTTTGCTTAGTAATTTAATTATTTACGTAACTTACGTATAATTAAATGAAGAACAGAGAACTTTAGTATTAATAGTAACGACGCTTTGTTGAGATGACGAGTTATATATTACTATTGGGTGAGTTATTGTTGTTCCTTACATGTGATTCGCAGTATTTGTTCCATGAAACAAGAATACGTGTTGCATTAACCCCAAATAAATAGATTCAATTAAAACCTTAATTTTATTTCTGTTTGAAGAACTTTACTTTCACAAAATAGTCATTTATTTCGTTTTTTTTTATCGTGTTAAAATCATCGAATCAGTCCTCCCACCCAGGGCAGGGCGGGAGGGACTGTCAGACTCGTACTGACTAAAATGAAAAAAAAAAAGAACGGGTTGCACTCTGGGAGTGCCGGCAGAAGTGAAAACTTGAATAGTAATAAACACGCACGAACATTCGCGCAAGCGCCCTGCGCCGTCTTACGAATTTTCGATCAGGTCACGTGTCCTGACGCGAGTTTAACATTTTTTACTCATTCCAAAAAAAGTGCACAACGCCGCTAAAGAAGTTTTCACTTCAAAAACCACTATAAAAAAGTAATAAAATTCGTAAATTTTCAAACAATCAGAATAAGTTCTAAAATAAAGCTAAAAAGATTTCCTTCAATGAAAATTCAGAAGTAACATTTTGAAATATCCCAGTGAACTTGGGTCCTCTGTACGATTCCGTTCGGATAGTTCGGATGGTCCTTATTGGAAAACTTTCCGCTTTTCGATGTTATCCGAACGAATCAGATATAATAGTAATCGTTTCTCTTGAGCGTACTTTGATTTCCATTCAATATTGTCTTTAAAAGTTGGTGTTTCTGTTAGAGTACGGAATCTCGTGATTTTCTTTGGGAACTTAGTAAGATTATCATTGTAATTAGGGTATTTAGTAGTAGAGGTTCTGCGAATTACCATAGATTTATTTCTTAGTAATTTGTCAGTAACAGCCCAGAGCCTGGATATGTGCCCTTATGCTCCCAAAATACTTGAACTCCTTTAGATAGATTTTAACATTCTTGTGTTTATTTTTTTTATCGTGTTAAAATCATCAAATAAGTCCTCCTCGACCCCGGTACGTAAAAGGCTATTGAATGACACCGTGGATTTAAGTCAGTCAAGTCTGACAGTCCCTCCCACCCTGCCCTGGGTGGGAGGACTCATTTGATGATTTTAACACGATAAAAAAACAAAAAAGGGGGGCCGTCAGAAAAGGAGAGAATGGGAATGAGGCGAACGGGGTATGTAAGGATTGTAGCAGGTGAAACATTAATTATGATGTTATGCCATATTGTATTTGTTAGATATTAAAAATAAAAGAGTTTGAAATGTAAATATAAATCAATCAGGTAGCTTACTAGCGTACTGGGGGACTAAAAAGCCACTTCAGAGAATCGTAATAATAATTTGAAATAAACGGAATATAATATTTGTTAGCTCGATAATATAATAGACAAAGATTATTATGATTATGATAATTATGATTCTGTTATGCCTTTGTCAAACAGACCGGCAAAAGCGAAGCGTTTCCGAAGCGATACCGAACCGGAGCGAGACGTCAGCGAGACGTCAGTCCGATAGTTCTGTCACGCTATCGGATCGCTTTCGCGTTTCTATGTGACTGGATTCAAACAATTCCATACATTACAAATAAAAACGTCACGCTTCGCATTCGCCACGCCAGTCTGTTTGACAAAGGCTTTAAAGTGGCCTCCAGCACTTCTCCAAATGTCGAGTGTCTTTGACCTCTAATTCTAATATCAATAGATATTGAAAAGAACAGGTGCAGCTTAAGTTCCAATGTCTGCACCAAACTTGACGATATTAGATTTAAAAGTACGATAAGACTAACGAGATCTTTATAAACAATGATAGTTGAATGATGTTGCGTTTTTTTGTTGATGCACGACAGTCGTAAATACTCGTAAAGTCAAGTTTTTGGATCGTAATTACGGGGGAGCTGGTTTTTCAGTGGTTAAACTAATTGGTAATTCTATTCTTTATAACTATTTCTTAAAAAATACTAGGGGATTTTAACAATAATTGGTTTAATTACTGATCAATCAACTTAAGTTTACCTACAGACTTCTTAATATCGATGTTTTCTGGAAAAATAATAGAATGGATTTGTAGTGGTAAAATCATCAAATAAGCCCTGCCGTCTTTCCGGAAAGGACTGTCGGACTTGACCTACTAAAAATCATTCTGTTTCGTCGGCTGCTCTTTGCGTTCGAGGATCGTGGTGTCCTGTTAAGACGATCGCGTGAATTTACTCTAGTGGTTAAAAGCTAATAAAGGTTTAAAGCTAATAATATTTTATTTAGGTGAAAATTTTATTTAAATACTAATTTTATTTAACACTTATTTAAATACTGAATTATCTAACCTAATAATAATAAATGCGACTACAAACTGCTTCAGTGACGTAATCTGCCCACCCCCGCAGCTAAACAGGGTAAAGATAAATGATATTAAAATGATGAAAGTCATTGTCGTGTGACATCTTGATGCCTGGAGACGGGGTGGGTTGACATTTTATTTTAATAGGGTTCCGTATGATTAATTTATTCGCGGACGCGTAGATAAATGAATGTTGGTTTGCGCTGTTTACTGAAACAAAATTATATTGCAAAATAAACATGGAAATAGGTATATTTTTTTACTTTCTCAAGGTCGTTAAAAAGTGTTCAGTTTAAACTAATTAAGTAATTATTTAAACATTGTTTTCAATCAGTTAAAAATAATTTTTGACTGGTTTCTAAAATACAAAGAAATTGTGATTAATACGAGTTTTTGATTTTTCTCTCACGCTTAAATAATATATATTTTGTATCAATCACATTGATTGATAAATCACACACCCTTTTTTTTAGTAAATTACTAAATAAAAGTATCTATATAAAACAAAAAAAACATGTAAATTGCATTCTAACTCATAAAATCATGCAAAGAAAAACACAACCCCTTTAAACTCGTAAATATTTCCACGTCACATCCTACATGACTTTTTAAACCCTCCAAAATGAGTTGTATTAGATCCCCTATGAGATAACACCGAGATACAGTCACTGATAAGGCCCTATACCCTACTGGACCCACTTAATTGACTCAGTGAGTAATCAAATTCTTTTAACATGCTAAAGACACAGTATATTTATTAGTACTAACGTACAGTATATCAACTCGAAACAAATGGTTAGAAATTAATCAGAATCAGTTTACAGTATACTGTAGAGTAGTATGCAGAAGTCTTAGGATGACTTTTCACGATTTTGTTATGTAAAGTAAACGGGAATTTTGACATTGATGTGATGGAAATAAATAAATCCTCTTTCGTACACTAGAGGCACTTTTTCAATTTTCCACACAGTAAATGCTTCAAGTATGCTGTAAAAAATACAGAAAAATGGTTACGATTACGTCTAGATTAATTAACATTTATAAAACTTTCTACATAAGACGAACAGGGGTAATGGAAATGACCTATCCCATGGTGCTATTTAATTAGATATATACTTTCTTAAAAAAAAAGAACTACTTTTTTTTAACTTTGCCCCTCACTATAAATTTCTCGTTTACGACAAACGAGAAATTTATAGTGAGGGGCTTACAAACAAACACATAGAAACTCACATACACAAACATCCAGACCCGGAACAACTATTTGTAGGCCATACAAATATTTGTTCCGTGTGGAATCGAATCTGCTACACGCTGCTCAGCAGACAAACGGTCAGCTTTTGCGCCAAACGTGTCGTCAAACTATGTATGCTATAGTGTAACATAGTGTGCAAGTGCAAAAAAAAACAACTCTCCTAATCGAAATCAAACACGAGAGACATCTTTTCAAAAATGATCCAAGCTGGTTTACTGCTTATTTTTGTACTGTGGTCAATGACTACTTGATTGGAAGCTATAACATTTGTTTTTTGATTAACATTATTTGGGTAGGGAGAAAATGTGCCTTTTGTACTTGATAATGGTTATAATATTCATTTGTTTTAATCAGAGGATTTGTTGCTTAAATTAAAAACAATGCACAGTGCATAAAGATTGCCTGAGTTTATCATAACTTTTTTGCCATAATTGGTATGAAATGTACCTCCTGCTATATAAATATGTAGTTTCTCAATGAAATTTTATAAAAAAGGGGCTCCACATTCTATGATAATAATTATGTTAGACTTATTAAACCCTAACGTTTCTTTTTCTAAAAAAATGTTACTTCACACAAGAAATGTCGCCTGTGTCGTGGGTGCAACTACAAACATTTAAACTCATAACATAAAAAGCCCGACCCAGAATACCTATTCTTGTAGATCATACAAACATTTGTGCCCAGTGGAAATCGCAATCGATCGCTCGCTTATTGTGTTAACTGTGCCTGTAAATTATTTATTTATTGGCAACTTACGACTTCTATCGGGAATTAAAATGTTTGCAATAGTGGGGGACTTACGAATTACCGTGACCCGGAACGTAAAGGGCTATTAAAGGATACCGTGGATTTTAGTCTGTACGAGTTTGACGGTCCTTCTCGCTCTGCCCGGGGTGGGAGGACTCATTTGATGATTTTACCAAGATATTTTTTTTTTAAATGTGGGAACATAGCCCCATGAATCGTTAATTAGCAATACCGCAGAAGCCCAACCTGTCTAAAATAATACCTTATTACATTTCGGTAAGCTCAAGGTATCAACACCGTTTCTGAACGGCCCTAAAACATCTTTAAATAAAACAAACACAGTGAAGTGGTAAATAAAACGACAACGCCATTGTTACTAGCCAAGCCACAATGTGACTTAGCGCTTGATGCAGCATAATCCCCAATGAAAGCAGGCTCCCCTACTTCCCTCTTTATTTTATTTGATACGGATTGCGCTGTAAATGTTGAGGTGATTTATGCTGGATTGCAATTTGACTTTGAATATTTGACAATTGGAACGAATATGGTAGAATTTGATAGAAATTTGTTGAGGTACCTCAACAAATTGAGGTAGAATTTTCTTGGATTGAAAATCTAAATATACAAAATCAATTGCTGTTCTTTAGTCTCACTAACACTCGAGAACGGCTGGATCGATTTGGCTAATTTTGGTTTCGAATTATTTTTGTCAGTCCAGAGAAGGTTTAAAAGGTGAATAGACACGATTAAAAAAAAATCTACGGTCGTACGAAGTCCGAGTCCGGGACCTCGGAACGTAAGGGGCTATTGAAGGTCACCGTCGATTTTAGTCAGTACAAGTCTGACAGTCCCTTCCGTTCTGCCCTGGTAGGAGGACTCACTTGATGATTTTAGCACGATAGAACAAAAATAGATTTTCTTATAGTGTAAGTTGTCTTTTTGCTATAAAACCTGAATAATGTGCGTAGGTTGATATTTTGTTTGAACAATAATTTGAATTTTTCATCTGATTTATTTTTCTGCCACAAAATATGAGGTCTGAATTCCCCAAGGCGTAACAATGTAGGTTGTATTTACAAAATTTCCTCACTTTACCAGTTATGTTTTAGTCCCAATTTTAGGCGACCTAAATATAAACTCCGTACTGATACGAGAAAATTGTAGATTAAATATTCTACAATATTTTGTATGTTGTTTTTTCAACTAGGTACTACTTTCCATTTTAGGGTTCTTTAAACAAAGGTTAAAACTGTCCGTCCGTCTGTCTGTTCGTCTGTCCGTCCATCTGTCACCAGACTGTGTCTCATGAACCGTGGTAGTTAGTCAGTTGAAATTTTCACCTGTGATCTGGAGCTCCCATACAACAAACATTGTTTTTTTAACGTTTTTTATTGATAACTAGCTGGTCCGGAAACTTTATGCCATGGTAAAGTTAAAGTCCGACCATGGACCATGCCCGGGTCGACGGTGCGTTGTGTTCTACGCGGGTCTCAAAGAGTGTCAACAAAATGACGGGGCCCCCCTCTAGAGGGCCAAAGCCCGCCGGGGTCGCGGGACTGTACGAATTACCGTGACCCCGGAACGTAAAGGGCTATTGAAGGACACCGTGGATTTTAGTCAGTACAAGTCTGACAGTCCCTCTCGCTCTGCCCTGGGTGGGAGGACTAGTTTGATGATTTCACCACGATAAAAAAAATTGGTATTAAAGTTCAAATTTACTTTTAAGTATTATTATCAATCTTTTGTATGGGAAATGGGAACATAGAAAAGAGTTGTATTTATACTTTTTTTCATTTTTTCTCTCCGTAAGAACCCGTGACAACTACTTGAAGGAATATTTAAAAAATAAACAATTAGCGAAATCTGTTCCGCTGCTCTGGCGCTTAGCAAGACGTTTACCGATTAATTTTTGTATAATAGAAGATGGTACAGAAATACTTGTGCGTGAGTTTAACTCGCACTTGACGGGTTTTCAAACGAAACAACACATACATTTAAGGACCATTTTTTACCAATGAATAAGTTTATGATTAATGGTGCACAAACATTGCGAATAATCTTTCATTAATACTTCCCCCGTGACAGAAGGGGTGTGGTGATTGGCGTTTATGAATATTAATATGTGAAGATTATTTCAATCTTGATCGGTGATTTAAGTAGCATAGGCAGGGTGCGTGCATTATCCTCCTTCTTCCTTTATCATCCATTACAGAACTGTGGTACATCAGTACTATAACTGAAGACAACATAACAATTACTGGGAAGTAGCTACATATTTCCTTATCATTATACAATTTCACGGCGACGGACGTCGCCAGACGATCTCCGGCTACCGTAGGCGCGGGCATGCGGGCAGCGAGTAATGGGCAACTCGCTCTCCGACCATGGACCATGCCCGGGTCGACGGCGCGTTGTGTTCCACGCGCGCCTCATAGAGTGTCAGCAAAATGACGGTGCCCCCCTCTAGAGGGCCAAAGCCTGCCGGGGTCGCGGGACTGTACGAATTACCGTGACCCCGGAACGTAAAGGGCTATTGAAGGACACCGTGGATTTTAGTCAGTACGAGTCTGACAGTCCCTCCCGCTCTGCCCTGGACTCATTTACCGAGTAAAAAAAACCATTATACACTTTGATACAAAAAAAACAAATCAGTAAAGGGGTCTTTAAGAAATAAGGGAACATACTTCTACCACGAAGTACTCTTTATATGGACGACTCAATAACGAAACTGGCAATTTTTACATATTTGCCAGTAAGGATCACAATCATACCCGCTTATTATTTAATTACACTATATTATTGTTAATTTGAGATACAACTCGTTTCTGCTGGAGCTGGATTTTATTTAGCATCTTGTCATTTACTTGTTATCCTTTACTACATTAATGAAAGGTCAATCAAAACTTATAGAATTGTCATTGAAAGACTAATATCTTTGAATGACAATTCTTTATAATATACAATAATATAGGCAGTTCATCTACTCCAACAATTTCAACCAAAACTGTCCTTATAATTACCCCATTTATTTCAAAAGCCGTAGATCAAAAAGCCGGTATTGTACAAGGACTATCAACTGATAGAGCCAGCTCTCCATTGTGCCGAATTGTCCGCGCACTACATAGTTATTGCTCGTCAGAACCCACAATAGTGCTCGTGGAGTGACGGCCTAATTCCGGTCGGGATAAGTACGATGTCATTTATTTGTTAGATGTTTTTTTATTTATTAATTACAAATAAAAACTTAACGTGGCCAGATATACGACCCACATTAATTTATTATAATATTAACAACTTTCATTGAGGTGTAATCCGGTTCGAAGGACGACATATAAATGTAAAATTGCGAAAGTTCAATCGAATGTAAAAAATGCTTCGTTGAAGTCGAGTGATATTCACGTTTTTGGGTTGCTAACAGTAAACTTGTAATCAAAGTACTATTTTCTATAACAGTTTTTGAATGCTGTCTCTTCATTTAGTTTTTCTGGTATTGGTTCTTAAAAATGTCCGTTTGCCCATCTTATAGCAACATATTCACTACCGAAGCTGTATAAAAGCTTCTTCTTTTTCTTCGATTCTTTTAATTCCAACGTTAGTTTCCATCTCGTTTCAGCACTGCACATTGCTCTCACCAATCTCCCAGAATAACCCTCCAGGGTTTCTGTTTAGGATCTGGCCCATGTCCGGCGTGTTAGCCCGAGGCATCGCTTTTGCGGACAACGCCGCGTGTCACCGACGCATAACACAATGCAGCTTAAAGGAATTTGTGTTGTCAATAACGATCGATAAAATGGTCCGACGTTAACATCACGTTGTTAGGATTGTTTAGATTTAGTATATTTGATTTATTAGCCGCGGGTCGGATATATTTTGCATTGATTTGTGGTTGGTTGGCTTAAAGATGGTCTCAGTTTGGCTTTGTGATGGAGCGTGTGAATGATCATTGAAGAAGCTTTTGCTTGGAGGCTAAAGAACCCGCTTCTTTAGCATTATTGTGAAATAAATTATTTACTTACGTCTAGATGCTTTCGAATGCTTCCCAATGAAAAATTTTTAACAATCGTCAAATAGTGTACAGAATAGTACTGCATTTGTGTCACACTCATGTTGTGCAGTAAGATACTTACGTAACTATATAGGCAAAAGAACCCGTCCCAACTTCACACTTCCAGTAATTTAGGAACATTTAATTGAGATATAAAAATACCGTTAAAAAGTATGATATTTGACCGACAGATTTTCTAAAGTAAATGGAAAACTTGTCCTGACTATTACAGACACATGACAAAAATACACCTAACTCGGTCAAGTTGTCTTCAAGTGATGCTCCGTCATACATGTTGATGTTGATTTATATTTATAGACACATTGATATCGGCAGCTGATAACTATCTAAACTTTCCCCTTTCCATCATTATAACAACATCAATGTTTAGGCAGTGATAGCCGAGTGGAACGACCGTTGGACTGCCAAGTCAAAGGTTGCAGGTTCGAACCCCGGCAAGCACCAATGTCTTTTAGAATTCATGTGCGCATTATAAATTAATTATCACTTGCTAAAAACGGTGAAGGAAAACATCGTGAGGAAACCAGCACACCTGAGAGATTTTTCAACGGTGTGTGAAGCCATGTCAGAGGCCTACGGGCGGTTTAAACTCTGACACCAGGTTGTTCACCAACCATACGATAAGAAGAAGAACAACATCAATCAATTAATTATCAAACATTTTGTTAACAATTTGTTTTTGTTTAGTTCTGTCCTACCTTTTCATATTACGATACCCAAAGTCTGATTAACAATCGCTCTGTTATCCATTTGTATCTTATTTATTCCTCAATTTACATTTTGACAGGCAGTTAATTTATTTTACATTTCACTCCACAGTTTTGGTGGAAAACAATTATTTCTAACTTCACAGTAACGTAACCATTCATCAAAAACAAAATTCGGAGAAAAGTGTTTCAAACTTGAAAATTGGAGTTACAGCTGAGAAAAAAGGAGAACTCGATAATTTCTCGCTTAACGACTTTGGAGCAACACTGAGATTTTTTGTTTGTCCGTTTGTGTGTACCGGAAAATAGATTAAAATGGCCCCGAGCTAAAAGGAGCTACGTTGTGAAGGCATGCAGATTAAAAACAGAGTAAAAACTTGTATTTTTTTTACACAGAACAAAAGTACACAATCTGGTAGAGCGCCTTTTAAGTCTGAATCATAGGCTTCGTTTGTCCTTTGAAAAGTAAATGAGAATGCAGTTTTCATTATTTCGGCAAAAGAGTTGTTTGTTTAAAAACGTGGAAGAATTACTCCAATGAGATGCCTGATTGTGTGTTAACATTTTCTACAGTCTACGTTTTTTGTAATGAAAACATCCAACGTATTCCAACTTTAACGGGAAAATAACTGCTTTACATATTTCTGCTTCTCATTTCCACAAAACACTTGCAATCACGAACAATTTTTCGACATCACCATAAAAAAGCCATCCAAGAAAAATCATTCGAAAAATTCTAACCCGTCGAGCATCGATTTCACCATCGATGCTACCAAATTGTCCACCGAGGTCAAACAGGCCATCGATTTCGCACCATCACAGGGTTAACACGGGGTTAACCGAAACGCTACGTGGGAACGGGTTAACCGATCTTATTCTCACGACATTAAGGCAACGCATTCATTTGCATTTGCCCGAACAACAATAATATCGGCTGATCTCCACTGCACACTGTTTTAAGAGTTATTCAAATTAAGCAACGGTTTTGCGCTTGCTCTAAAAGGATTCCTGGATCTGGAGCGACGGGGTAATGAATTCGTGTCTTGGTTGGTGAAAGGACCAAGCATTCTGTACTGCAGTATAGATTGTTGATGGTGTGCTTACTGTGTTACGGTGTGATTCAGTGAGTCATATTTAGTTCGGTTAAATTTCATGTGAATTATGTTCATTTCATTTTGAGTTTTTTCTCTACCACGACTAGAATAAGGCCTTCTCCATAACTTTCAAGTTCACCTGATGTGAGTGAGTTTTCTATTTAAAAATGCCAAGTTGTTATCACTTTCAAACCGTGTTTTGTATTTCTACAAAGATTTTCAAACTGTATTGACATAAGCTTGTCGTTACCATAAACCATATGATATTTTTTCAACTGTTCTCCAACTCTATACAATAAATAAACCATTAGTGTCTGACAGAAACTTCTGGGACCTATGCCTACTCCCTCTGACGTGAGGTGCCCGTGGCTGATACAATGTGGGATATATCGATTTTTGTAGATACAACTACTGTTCTTACCCAATCATCAATGATCTAACTATCAATTATAATAAAAATAATTCAAAGAAACTAGACAAGCATTTCAAACACACATTAATTAGGATTTCAAACACAGTACCGAATTATCAAAAGGTCACAAAAAATCCTAGACTTTCCTTTTCAACGAAATTTTCCATCCATTCTTACTGTTAAAAAATCAAACTCCGCGACTGTCATCACCAAGTGAACAGGGTCCGGGCCGACATTTGGTATTCATCCCGCGGGCATGGCCGTGTCACCTTGTCCAATAGCCTGGATACGACAAAGAAAAGATTTATTGAGCACAGTCGTAGATGGGACAGCGATATCATATGAGGCTGTGGGCTTATTCATTTGGGAAAAAAAAAATTATGAATCATAATTTTTGCCTATCTGTGGAAACGTCAGATTAGTTGGAAAGAGATTTATAATGTGCGATAAGAAAGTAAAGCAATTGTTTATGACAATTACTCTCTTCATAATTGTTAAAGTAACACAAAATAACAGAAGAAAACAGTTAAAACATATCGAATTCAAAACAGATCACGAACTCCTTAAAATCAAGAAAAGTTATTCAAAAGATTAGAAATAAAATGAAAATTGAAGCTCGGACGAAGTTTTTACCCAACGCCACATCTTTCCCTTGGAATCTGTTTTCATCGCGGCTCTCGATAAGTTTGCGCCCTCAGGGCCAGGAAAGGCCTTCTGCGAAGTTCTTACGAAATTATTTCAACAAGACTTCCTATCCGACCTTCTAAAGCGACCAAACTATAACAGACCCCACACACAAAACTGGCCCCTAAAGACTTGGAGTTAACATTTTCCCTTATGATGAATTACACACGATTGTTAAAGACGGTTTTCGCGTGAACGAGATTAAGAATAAAAATAAAATAGTGGGTAAAATGGCCAGTGCTTACTGTGACGGTGAAATGTGAGAGACAAATACGAAATATGAAGTTGAAGTTGAAAGTTTTGTTTTTTGTTACGAATATGGTTCTTGTTTCACAAAAATATATTACTTTCTTCTTTGTGGATGTATCTAGGTTTATTTGTATTTTGTCAAACAGGGAATTCCAAACATTAATGAAACGGTGGTAAGAACATGATAATACATTATACAAAGTCATCATTATCATTTCAGTCTGGGAACACCTTCTGCTGGCATTCCTCTCTGCCATACTTCATTCTTTGAGTCCCTTATCCATCTGTTCCCTCGATTTTGACGATATCGTCAACCCAGGTCAGACAACTCAGGTCTAATAATACCAAAGTAATTAATGTCAAAACATACACTTCGCAATCTAACTAAAATTGTAAGCGTAAAATTCTATGCTTTTATGTAACACCAAAAAATATGACGACAATTTCAAATTATTTCACGTACACCTCGTTTATAAAATTCATTTGATTCAAGATTAAAGTGAAGTGAGGGACGATATCATATACATGTACCTCATATTATATTACGTTGGACGTGTTGCTTTGGGAGATTGTCAAACGTGAGCTTTTTTGGGTGCCGACGAGATTAAAATGAGAAATCTTGATAGTGTAGACGTAGTAGCTGGTTATGCTGTTATGTGAAGGTGTTTTGCTAGGAGGATGTAGGTGGAAGGTTTCGATCTTATCGTAGAACTGGTAGCCAGACTTACAATCACGTGTAATTTTCTTGATAATACTAATTGACATGTTTGGCATTCAGAAACTATTTGATTTTTCTATTGAATGGTAACTTAGATACCATACCTTTAATATCTATGATAAAAAGGTTTAATTTAATCTAAAAATGATGACGTTATATCTTTTCTAGATATCGTTATATTATACACCACACGAGTGTTATTCTTGTTGATAAAATGTTCGGCTTTTGGGTTAAATAGCCGAATAAATTATAACTTCTAGACTCAACAACCACCAAATTCATGAATAATAAAGTAGTTAAACGTAAACAACACTTATTTATACATTACTATTAAAATATTCAATCTAATCACACAGAAACATTCAATGATCATTGAGGTAAGAAATCTAATTTCCATACCTCTATTACAACCCAAAAATATATTATAACAGCAATTACACACACCCAAACATGGTTTACTAAATGGCTGATTATCGCTTAACCTTTCGATAACGTTAAGTATAAACAAAAAAGGACAAACACAAAAACCTCAGTAACAAATTCATTACTGGCGCAACACGATACCAATTCCATTCACAGCTGGGCTATAACGAGGCTATTTACGTGCGTATATGTAAAAAGTCCCACCGTACGGTCCGGTGTCCCGCAGGGTTCTCTTCTCGGACCCCTGTTTTTTAATGTGAAAATATGGAGTAATGACACATAATAAAATTCCTTTTGGACCGGACACAAGCTCGTCGGTTTTATAAATTGGTCTAAAATTTTAAGCGTACACTCCATTCTTTTTTATTGTATGTAATTTGTACGTTTTATTTAAGTGTGTTCTTGAATGAGTTGGAGTATATTTTTCTTCATTTTGAGATATGACTGGTAATTAATGCTTTGCGATTTTAAGTCAAGATTCTTTGTGATTTTAGGAATGAGAAATTGTTTTGCAATCCTTTTCAACCTTAAATACCTAGGTCGTAGCAAAGTTAAAATTAAAATATGTCAGCATTACATTACACACTTAATTATGATATTAATTAAGAAATAAAAATATTTTATGACAGTATTTTACTAACTAATGAAGCTTATAGTAACAGTGACGGTAATTATGAATATACATATCTATTTTAAACGACAATGGATTGTTTCGGGGAACTAATCATGCAGATAGAGAAATATGAATGATGCCCCTCCTTTGTCGTGTATGCTCCCATGTGGTGTTAATTAGGCGTTAGACATAAAAACACCGGTAGTATGCGTGTGTATACTGTTACTAGGAATATTATTTCGTGCAAATAATGTACCTAAACTATCGATTTTAGTTCCATTATTAACATCTTTAATTAAAAACTTGATGTGTCCCGCGGCTTTGCTTGTTCCCCTACCTATTTATCTTTGTATCAAATTTCAAAATCCGTTTAGTCATTTTGATTTGAAAATCAAACACATACAAACAAACACGCTTTTGTATGTTCAGCACAACGATAACAGACTGCACTGTCAAACATTGTTATTTAAAAAAAAAACATTTTCTTTTTGAGTAAATGTAATGTTCGTAATATGTTATAAAACATATAAGACTATTCTATCAAAAATATTTTTATATGAGTATCAAATTCGTTGGTGTATTTATTTCTTGGTAGTATTCTGTAGGAAAGATGTCCAAAAGATTTATCGTACATCATAATGTAGTTAAATAAAATGTTTCAGTAAAAGAAAATACTAGAAAAACAAAAGAAAACTGTTTCGGGGAATGTTTTGTAATAAATTAAGTGGCAAACATTTTAGCAAAACCTTAAACACACTCGTATAATATAATTTATGCAAGAAGAAAAGGCTGTTTACGTTTATTCGTAAACAGCCGTTGAATTTTATTAATATTTCAAAGGTTTTTTATTTTTCTTAAATGAAGTTCATTTATTTGACACAAATAAAAAATCTAGTACAAATCTTTTAGATCACGTAATTAAGCAATCATGACAATCAATCAAGACCTAGTGATAACATAAAACACACCTTTTTTGGGCAGTTGTATTATAAATAAAATACAGTCATAACTCACGTAAATTAACCTACTTTTTAATATAATCTACAAAATTAATTAATCTACAAAATTAATAGATAGATACTCTACCATAGAGATTTATTAGTTGATACTTACGCGCCGACATAACTTTTTCTGTTTATGGAGTAGTTTACATATCTACTTACAAACACGAACAAAATAATGTAAACACAATTTTAAAAGCAGATTGTTTTCGCCCCTATACACTATACTTTCAACTTCACGAAACACATCTCCCGAAAATATCCGAACTCCACAGTTCCTGTAGTGAGCCATACTTGTCAACATCTCAAATTAGGTACCGACAAATAGCGGAGATACCCTGTCTTACTAATTAGAGCTGCAGTGTTGATTAACACGAATAATATTTAATGTAGATACACTCTATGGTTTTTGACAAAGGATTTCGGCTCTTTGTCTTTTATTATATTGTGGAGTTGGTTCAAATATTTAGACTTTGAGGAAGACTTCGAAATGAGGCGTTCTTGATATAGTTCATTTCTTTTTTTGAAGTGAAAACTTCTTTAGCGGCGTTGTGCACTTTTTTTGGAATGGGTAAAAAATGTTAAACTCGCGTCAGGACACGTGACCTGATCGAAAATTCGTAAGACGGCGCAGGGCGCTTCCAATGTTGCGCGAATTCAAGTTTTCACTTCTGCCGGCACTCCCAGATTGCAACTCGTCGTTTTTTTTTATTTAACGATAGGCTCGCGTGTGACCATTATCTCGCCTAAAGGTAAGCGAAGACGTGGTTAAAGGTGAAGTACGCTTGCCTAGAAGTAACTTATTTACTCTTTACTTGAAGACCCTAAGGGTCTAACCATCAGGAAATACAGAGTCCGGCACGGAATTCCATTCCTTAGCTGTGCACACAACAAAAGCCCATTACTCGCGCTTTCCCAATTGGAAAGCTCGAGTAATGGGCGACTCGCTGACCGACCAGTGACCGTGCCCGGGCCGACGACGGCGCGTTGTGTTCCACGCGCGCCAAAAGGAGTTTCAGCATAATGACAGGGCCCCTTGTAGAGGGCCAAAGCCTGTCGGGGTCGTCCCAGGACTAACGAATTACCGTGATCCCGGAACGTAAAAGGCTATTGAAGTACACCGTGGATTTTAGTCAGTACGAGTCTGACAGTTCCTCCTGCTCTGCTCTGGGTGGGAGGACCCATTTGATGATTTTACCACGATAAAAAAAATGTTCCGATGATGTATTGCTGCACGTCTTGTAGTCCAATGATGGAAAGTGGCAAACGGAATCAAATTGTGCAGTTTCATTGCACACTCTCCAAAAAGTAACGTATGAAAAACCGACAAGCGTAGT
Source organism: Agrotis puta (assembly GCA_943136025.2). NCBI lineage: Eukaryota > Metazoa > Arthropoda > Insecta > Lepidoptera > Noctuidae > Agrotis > Agrotis puta. The sequence goes on from OW964170.2 coordinate 2,260,132, forward strand.
TTGAATTAATGACTTTTTAATTTGATTGTTTTTAATCTTAGCTTCTTAGTAGTAGGTGGCGTTTGTAGGCCAGGCCAGGCCTGTTGGTCTAGTGGTTAGTGACCCTGACTGCTATGCCGGAGGTCGTGGGTTCGATTCCCACCCAGGACAAATGTTTGTGTGATGAGCACGATCATTTGTTCTGTGTCTGGGTGTAATTTATCTATAATATGTATGTATTTAGAAATATATAAGTATGTTTATCAGCTGTCTAGTACCCATAACACAAGCTCTACTTAGCTTGGGACAAGATGGCGTTTTGTGATAGTTGTGGAATATTTATTATTTATTTATTTATATCGTGTGAAAATGCGACATGATCAACATTACAAACATCGAACACAACAGTATCATCAACATCATCAATCATGCGCTCTCAAGCGGACAGCAGTCTAGTCAACGTATTAAGACGTCGCACTAAACCCTTTGCCAGCTAATTAAAATGGTTGAGACAGATAACTTGGCTGACAAGCGGTTCCTGCTTCAGACGGCTTTGATTTATTTCGAGTGGGTGCTGGGAGACAAAATCGTAGATAAATAAATAGATAAAAAAACGCACCTACATGTATACACATACATGAACTCTAAAAGCATGTGTCTAGATGAAAACCAGGTCAAGCAGTGTCGTTCGGTTTCTCGATCTGACAGTCTTTAGAATCGATGCGGATTTTTGGTTTTGATTACAGTAAAGGGTACAACTTTAGTATGGACCTTGGCATCAATTTTTTTTTTCTTTCGCCAGTGATTAAATTTTGGGCACAATTAGACTACTACCTAAGAAGTCTATAGAAAAAAAAAAAAACGACGGGTTGCACTCTGGGAGTGCCGGCAGAAGTGAAAACTTGAATAGTAATTGTTGGAAATATCTTGTGAACAGATTTTAGTAAAACTCGCAAAAATGGTTGACTTTTTATTTCAATAATTTTCCAATGTGACGTACATCTTTTATAAACAATGTTACCTAGCAACGAATGTATCCAGCATACAAACTTCTTTAAAAGTAATAAAGTCACACAAACATTCACGCAAGCGCCCTGCGCCGTCCTACGCTTTTTCGGTCAGGGTCACGTGTCCTGACGCGAGTTTAAGATTTTATACCCATTACAGAAAAGTGCTCAACGCCGCTAAAGAAGTTTTCACTTCAAAAAGTTTCTAAACCGTAACCAACCAGAGATATGGCGGTTTTTATTTTGTTCTAATCAGGAGTTATTTTTTGTAGGAATCCGTAGATTTATTGATTTACTTTTTACGTTTTCACGTTAAAACGGCTGAACCCGTTTTATAAATTTTGATACAGATATAGATGGGACCGTACAGACGGCTATAGCAAAGGGGGCGAAGAAACTCGGGAGAAACAGCTAGTTTGTTATAAACCGTGACAATGATTTCCGCGCTTCATTTTTAACTGGGCCTTTCACTTACAATCATATTGGGCTGGACATTCTGAATGAAATAAATCTTTAGTCACCTGTCTTCTAAATATAATCCTAATGCAACTTCCTTCTCCACCCAGCGAAACAGAGGGTGTGTCTTCAAAGAAGGAAGTCACGTGTTGAAAAATTAACTAAGTTGTAACGCCCTGAAATGTTGACAGTGCAATGAATGGTCTATATTTGATGATGAGGAGGATAATGTGGTTCGAAGTTATGAGATTTTTTTTAATAGAAGTTAGAATGATTTTGAATGAAACTATTTCAGCAATAACTGAATTTCAATAAGACTGTCTTGTGGTTGTAAGCATGATTGTGGAACATGATATCGCGGGTATGATTACCATTCCGTGCAAAATTTTAGACTGAATTTGTGCCTGATTGTTGCCAATAGGCTCTTTTTTATGGCATTTAAACATAACATGGTGAAATGTGCGTATTCTAAGACCTGCCTTCCTTGAAATTCCCTCCCAGGAAATTCCTAATAGATCTGACAAAACCCATGTTATGATTAATGAAACAGGTTATGATAATAACATTGTGTAGTGTGAAGTCCATAGAATGTGTGAAAGCATCTTATTTATTTATATAAAGCATATTCTACACTGAAGTAAATTTCTCACAGTTCAACTAGTACAGCTTTAGACGCTCCGAGACTAGAGGTAGACGGTGGAGAACGGCCCTAATCCTATTCAGTACACTGCGGTAGGCTGAGTTTATTGAAAGGACCTGTAGGTAAGGCCTTATTTTTTTAGGCTTATAATTACAACTAATTCAATTTTTATAATGCCATAACGTACCTTAAATTCGAACACTACAGTCGTCAAAATTGCAAAATAAAACAAAGTAATAGAATCCGCGCCACCACGACTCAATAGGCGCTAGAGTTTATGTCATTACATTCATTGTAAAAAATATTGTACATACCTCGAATATTCCGCCGGTCTTGAGTGGTGGCGCGTGCTCTACATAACATACCATTACAATAATGATTTATGTGCATTTGAAATTAGTATCTATTGAATACGGACTATTTTTGATTGGCTATAACAACGCGTCCTCTAATTTAGACCCAAAAATTTAGGTTCATATTATATTTTAATTAGGTTTAGATCACTATCAAATGCAAACATCTGAACTTCAAAAAATTTCAAGGTTACATCCTTAAAGTCCTATTAATAATAATTAATTACTTCCTTTTATCCCTTTCGCCGTTTATCACTAATCGGTAGACAAAATCCAACATTCCTAACATCAGAAGGGGACACGGTTTGCTCCCGGCGCCCCGTTGTGAACCTCGCCTTATTTACGGCACATCACTCTACTGCCAGATGTGTATCTGTGAATAAATTAAGCCGCGGACATATCGCCGGGATGACTTTTTAATGTGGAACTGATTGTCTATGGAGTGTGTGGAGGGGTTGGATACCCCTTCAGTCCAGTAAGATTAACAATGGCTGTTCAAGAAAGCATGTAGACGTTTGCACACCTGTATAAATTCAAATACCTACGTTTTTGAATCGATGCAAACGCGCGTATGCGCGTCAAAGACGCGCCGGATCCGCGCGTTTGACGCGATACATACGCGCATTTGCAGACAACAGACTGCTCTGTTTGATAAAAGCGCGCCGTCGACGCGCGTTTCTAAAACATGCGTCGACGGCGCGTTTATAAAACGTGGTGTGCATAGGCTCTAAACCGACTTAAGATTCATAACGATATTTTTTACATATCTGTAAACAGCGTGATGAGCATACTTATCGTCGTAATTGAAATAGGTTTTAGAATCCATAAAGTTACCTACTTGTTAAGTTTCAAATAAAATACAAAAAAAAACAGAAAATAGTGCTTTCTATACAACAGAACAAAACACAATGTTATAAGGTCTTTATTTCAGTAAAATGTGATATGGCCATAATATTCTGTACTAGATTACAGGCTACGTGGTAATAACATCTCTATACAACTACCAGAATCATCGGCCTTACTTAGTCATACACTATCAATATCGTGTTAACCGAAGAGGTATGATAATACACCACGTATTAACAGCCGCTATCATTTGTAACCCGTATTAGTGGTACAAAAAAACTTAATGATAGGAATCGATACAGGAATCGAGTAGAGAATCGAGTTGGATTAATTTTTTGTCGAAATTCTAATTGATATGGGAATCAAAGTGTAATGGTAATGTAAAAAAGAGAGGATTAATTTTATTGTTTGTTTGCTAGAAATCTAATGGTGGAATGATTTATGTATGTCTTTTATACAGTCGATTGTTGGAACTATTTAAAATTAAACTCATGATTATTTTCACACAGTAACTGTTTATTTTTTTAATTAATATTTTGTTTGTAATATTCAAAGATTTTAAGGTTTAGGACAACTAAAACTAAAATTCTTTTAGTTAAAGTTGTACTAAACTAAAAAGTTACAGTATAAAAATAAATAGAGGTGAGTTATATTATTTTAGTAAAAGGAAATAAAAGTTAAAGTGCAACGGCATTGCTTACATCAAAAGAATATAACCTGACAAAGTTAACCTTTCTGTTCAAATTCGAAATAATAGTTATAATTCGTAATAAAAGTGGCCTCTCTGCTACCTTATTCACCTAAAATATTAAACAGATTTCTCAATAAATACAAAGTATGACTAGTATTAGGATATAAGATACTTAATAGTCCTAGTTTTTTTTTTTTTGCCCCACACTAGGAATTTCTCCAGTGTCGTGGGTGCGTTCAGAGCAGTGTACAATACATATGTTCTGTTTTTTATGTGTAAAAACAGTTCACCAATTTAAAGAAATGGCTACCACCGACAAACATACTTGAAAACAGCTTCTTCTCTATACCAGATAATAAAAAGACGCAATATATTTTCCATTTCGTAACTTCCTAACATTACTTCCACATTGATTACTATTCTGCATATAATCTAGCACAATACTGACTTCCACATTACAACCACACAACAGACAACAGAATATATTCTACATACTCAGTCGTTACAGTTTTTTATTGCCACCATAAAGCTCTAAGGACGGTTTACGCTTTCAAATCACGGAGTAGATACAATACAGAGGCAAACGTTCATAGAATAGCACTGATCTCCATACAAATGTATGTTGTAATGTATAAGCTGAACTAATCACTCTCTCGTGTCGAAACGACAAATGCATAGTGATAGTAAGCCAATCCGAAAAGTTTCAGTTTACTTAAAAGTCATTTCAAAATAGTAAAATACACAATACCAGTCTCCTTAAATTCCCCATATTGGCCTTTTAAAAACTCCAACACCCAAAAATGAGTCACGTAAAAGCTCGGTAATCAGTAAGTTTCTATTTGAATTACCGCCGCTACATCTCATTTTTGCTCGAGAATACTAAGCTCAACTTTTTTGGCTCACTCCATCAAAGCTTCGCCTCTGTTTCACTATCTACTCAATGCTCTCCGAAAACAATATTGACGGTAACACTGCGACTTTGTAACCTGTTACACATAAAGTTACATTGTGACCATGTTAATGACTTTACGCTCTTTAAAGATGTTATGAAAAGATTGCTGACGACGTTTTTATTGGGGATTAACGTGTAATAGGATTTTAAGCTCTTTAAGCGTTTTTTTATGGTTGTCTTTCATGTTGACAATATCAACGATACTGTTGGTGTAGTATGTGTTAAGTTTATGGGCAATACATAATAACTGCCGCTCGAGTCAATCTTCAAGGTTAAGTCACGCTTGGCAAGGTCGGATCGTGGATGGGTGAATGTCTATTACATACCGAGTATACTCCACCATACCTCCTCTTTAAACTTGACGGCCAGTCTTCTAGGTCCAAGGACATTGCCCGTTTTGAGTATATTTTGTTGTTGTACATTTTTGTTATAACTTTTATCATAAATTATTACAGCAACAACTGACACAAATAAAACAAAGAACCCTATTAACAATGAAGTCGGTTAAAAACCAACATAACATCGCGTGCATCCCATATAATACAGAAACTATATTTGGGTTCAGTACGGTCTCCTGACAAGGGCAGCGCACATTGCGCAAATAGATCCGGCCCCGAGGGAGCCATCCGTCTCGGACGAATGGCGGTGGTTAGGGCCAACGCACACGGGACAACTGCGTCTAATTGAGTCGTTGGCCACGACTTTAGTTATATTGTGTTTTGAATTTATAATGTGGTTGAATGTAGGTAGGGTTTCAATTTGAAGCTATGTTAGTTATTCGGAAGTGAATAGTTGAACATTTTTGGTGTAGAACAGTATGTATGATGTCTTTATGCAATTGCTGCACCTTAAAGCTAGTTTTTTTGTATGATTAAGTTGCCTTGCACGAAGAATGTCCCCTGTGTCGTGGATGTTTAGAAACATAGAAACATACATACACAAACACTCATTCCCGCAACAACTACTTGTGGGTCATACAAATATTTGTTACGTGTGGGAATCGAACCTGCGAATCGCTGCACAGCAATCAAATGCTCAGCCGAATTGAAACAACCACCAGAAAAGAGCTGAGGTAGAGGAATCTTAGCGAAGTACCCGAGAAAGAATTCTCTTGAATCACGCAGTGAAATTAAAAAGAAATAAATAGCTGAAGAGATATATAAGACGTTTAAATTTACTACCAGGGTTGATAAAAGCCTAGATGAAGTCAATCGATTTTTGGAATAAGAAAACATGATGCCTGTAACTTTCGAAAAACTAGGAGGAGATCATAATTATATAGTACAAATATATTCAGCCAGTCACGAACAAATTGCCAACGAGCTATCAGCTTATTGCTATATAAGAATTAAAAGATTACTACAACAAATAAAGCTGCTTTAGGAAACAAAAGCGAATCGAAATCCATTGAACCGAAAACTTGTAATAATCAAGTCAAACAAACATTTTTTTTCAAACCGGATCTCGTCCGAAATAATATCCGCTACAATCAACAAAACACACAATTAAAAGGAACGTAACGACTCAGAATCAATTTAGCAATAATACCATTTATATTCTGTGCACATGCAATTTTTTGTTAAAAATCACATTTGCTATATAAAATCGAATGCTTTCGACGGATCGAAATACTCCCTTGTTCAAAAACGAAATGGCTTTTCAACCAATTGCTTTATATTTGTCCACGCATTCGATAGTAGTGGAAAAAATCTTTTGGATACTGGTAGTTGAGTAAAAATTTAATTGCTATCAAGTGTACTGTGCGAACGGTAACGAATCGGAGCGATACGATACGATGGTATAGTTGAAAGCTTTTCGCCTGTTTTAATGGATGGGAATGTTCAGCATGGTGGAATATAGAACGGTAAAATGTATGCTAACATGTGCAACTACCCCAGCCGCAGTGGTAGACGCCCACGGCGACAGACGATCTCCGGCCACCGTAGGCGCGGGCATGCGGGCAGCGAGTAATGGGCAACTCGCTGTCCGACCATGGACCATGCCCGGGTCGACGGCGCGTTGTGTTCCACGCGCGCCTCAAAGAGTGTCAGCAAAATGACGGGGCCCCCCTCTAGAGGGCCAAAGCCTGCTGGGGTCGCGGGTCTCACGAAATACCGGTACGTAAAGGGCTGTTGAAGGACACCGTGGATTTTAGTCAGTACGAGTCTGACAGTCCCTCCCGCTCTGCCCTGGATGGGAGGACTCATTTGATGAATTTACCACGATAAAAAAAAACATGTGCAACTAAAAACGTTGTCAATCCTCTAATGAAACAATAAAATCATAAGTGTTTCAGTATCAGCAAAAATGTCACAATATCTCAATAACTTCCACTTGGTTGAAGAACTACGACCTAAAGATTGATTCGACTTTGAAGAAATCGCAAAAATATGCATCAAGTCGATTGAAATAGAGCCGTTAATTTTGATTCAGTCATTTTTTGTTCAAAACAGTAGTAGTATAAAAATGTAGTTTATAATAATTATTCAACTATACACTACTCAATCAACTTATACCTTTAAATGTAGTTGCAAACGCCACAAGCTCCCACGAATCTGTAACCAAAATTCACTTTTACCATAACATCATAACTTGGTTTCCATGGGTTGCGAGGGATTGTTCCCTGGAGTGCCTGTATATTTGTGCAGGGTCGGCTGCCCTCAGCCCTAGCCATGAGAAAACTGACATAAACACAAATAGTTTGGTGAATTTGTTTAGTTATAGTGTAAAGGAGCGTGCGTCTGTGAGTTTAGGGTTATTAAAATTATGGTTCGACAGCCCAATTTACGAGAAGTTTAAACGATACTTGCATTCATCTGCAAATTTTTATGATATGTTAGATCTGACATATCACCTTAGTAATAAGCAGCCCGACTTTCGGCTTTCATTTGGAGACATAAAACTTGTCCACAGAGATAGCTAGTCATGTGTTGCATGACCTTACTCATCCATCCGAAGACTGACCTCGGCATGAGCTTTTGATTTGACCAATTCTATTCCACTTTCATCTAAACACTACCGTTACACGAACATTTTACACTTCACGAAATCATTCCAACAGACACTATAAAAATAAAAAAGATGATACACAAATAACTCTTTCAAAAGAATAAACTGAAAACCTTTCGTCTATCGATCGTTAAAACGACCAAAAACCTGTGAAAACAACTTATAATAATTGTTTGTAATGAATTTAATATTATTACAAATAGCATTAATTTGATAAATCCCCGACGTAAGCCGGCGTGGCCGTTGTATGACGATTGTCATTGCATTACCAACCAATTACAGAATGTATGAAATTAATTAATTCTGATATTCGTTACCATTTCGGTCCCGTTTGGACAATTGATGGGATTCAGTTTTGTGATCGTGAATGATGCTTTTAATGAGGAGAAGCAATTTAATTGGAAATTAATTATTATAATTGATGTGGTGGTCTTTTGTTAATCTGTTGTTTATGACTATAAGAGCCGCGGAAAAAATGCTAAATATACCGGTAAACCGGGGTTACTTTGAATCATGGGGTTAATTTGATAGAAACTACTTATCGACATAAAATTGCAAATTGCGTAAACAACTTTTAGTAGATTTTTTTTCGGATTACAACATTCGTAAACTGTCACAATTCTTTTTGTGGGTGCGCTGGTGATGACACGTTGTTTCGTGCAAAAAAGTTAAGTTTTTTATCAATACTTTTTCTTTCTGTTTTTGTAAAGTTTGTTGGGGCTACTTTCAGATTCTATGTTAAAAACGACGGGTTCCAAAGTAACCCCAGAATCATTTTAACTTTTATCACTTTGTTATATTTTTTTTCTGAAAAACTTATCATTATTTTTGTTTTTTTTTTTACTTTTACAGAGAAAACTATACAAACTGATAATTACCTTTTTTAAAAACTTTTTTAGAACCTCACATTCAAAAATTACATTATTTTAAGTACAAAATTGATTAAAGTAACCTCAGTTTACGGTACTATTATAGTCAAGGATACGATTGAACGGAGCTGGCGTGGCGCTATCGCCGCATCCATAAAATGGGAATCTAGTAATAAATGATTAGGTGTTTTGACTATTATTCTTCACAATACGTCGGTATTCCCAAAAAAAAAATACACAATAAAAGGGTGACAAGAGACGATTACAATAGAGGTTTAAATCCTGATCAATATTCATAATTTGGTCCAAAAGGAAAAGGGAAAGTTCTTCGTTCTGCAGTCGATGTCTTCTAGCTGATGATGACTGTTGCGAGAAAATTTCTAACTGAAAACGTAATAATACTCAACTTGCATTCCAAAGCCTGCCTATCTCGAGTGTTTTATATTTTATTTTTAAAAAAACGTTGGACACACTAGGAATTTCTCCTGGGTCGTGGGTGCGTTTACAAACATATCTCACAAACACAAACGCACAGACCCGAAACAACTACTTGTAGATTGATACAAATATTTGCTCCGTGCGGGAATCGAACCCGCGACACGCAGCGCAGTACTCCAATTGCTCAACCACTGCACCAAAGTCAATAGAATGAACTTTAAAAGTTTACCTGCAGATGATTTTGTACAGACGCCAGCAGGTCAACCTACCGGAATCTGACATATTTTACCAATAGAACATTAATTAACCTTCCCCTATGGTGATAAGGTTGAAAATCTATTAAATAAATTTGACAGATTGAGGTAGGTTGATTTGCTGGCGCCTGTACAACGATAAAATTGGCAGTTAAAAATTTTATAGTTATAATAAGCGTTGCAATAATATGTTCTATATTTCGTAATCTATTACTTGAGTAATAGAATACAATATTGCATTTTATGAATTTTCTAGCTGTTTCCCGTGGTTATATAGCGTTCCTCGATAAATAGACTACCTAAACAAACACCGGGGTCGCGGGACTCACGAATTACCGTGACCCCGGAACGTAAAGGCGTATTGAAGGACACCGTGGATTTTAGTCAGTACGAGTCTGACAGTCCCTCCTGCTCTGCACTGGGTGGGAGGACTCATTTGATCAAAAACCTAAACCAACAGTTTTTTTTCAATTCAAGAGCATGGTTGGTGCAGTGACTGAGCGATTGGACTGCTGCTGCTTCGATTCCCACACGGAGAAAATATTTGTATGATCTATAAGTAGTTTTTCCGGGTCTGGGCGTTTGTGTATGTGAGTTTATATGTTTGTAAACGCACCCACGACACAGGAGAAATTTCTAGAGTGGGCAACGTTTTAAAAAAAACCAAACAAAAAACAAATTCTTCAGTATAGTATTCTTTGTTATGATTTTGCTAAAGTGATCTTCCTAGACCTATAAACCACTTCGAGTGATAAGTGTATCCCACGATATACACCATTATCACATACTATAATGTCACCGCGAAATAATTACAATTTTATAGCCACAATAATTTACTGTAAATTACTTTCTACGGCAGCACGTAAGTACAGGACTAGGAATATGAGGGAACACTTATCTTGTGGACCACTTCAGAATATTAAATAGACATTTTCGCCTTCTTCCTTTGCTAGTACATTTTATACTGGTCGTAAGGTGCTCAGAGTTTTATGCTTTGTGTGGTAGTAGTGGCTGGTACGTGGTCATAGTTGATTTTACAAACGTTGCTTTCAAACTAGCGTGAAGTATTGTTTGGATGAGATAGGGTGTGCAAAATATTCAGGACAATAAATTTTGGACAGCGTGACGGAAATTGTGTTGTGGAAACCAGTGTATCACAATTATTTGACTGCTGAGATGACGAGCATGATTTGACTGCTGAGATGTCAAACAGACAGGCGTGACGAATGCGAAGCGTGACGTTTTGTTTGTAATGTATGGAATTATTTGAATCCAGACACATAGAAAAGCGAAAGCGATCCGATAGCGTGACAGAACTATCGGACTGACGTCTCGCTTCGGTTCGGAAACGCTTCGATTTCACCTGTCTGTTTGACAAAGGTATAAATGTTGGACAGCGTGATGGCAATTGTGTTGTGGACCAGTGTATCACAAAGATTTGACTGCTGAGTTGACTAGCATGGCATAGACATGCGAATATGGAAGAAGAAGTCATGCGGCTCTGAAGCGAATGATGAACAAACATAAAATGATGTATGTGTTTTATTGTTTTTTTTTTAGAAAAAATATTTTGGACGTTGAATTTTAAAACAACAATAAAGCTTCTTTCTGAAATCCATGAATTAAACACAACATTCAGAATTAATTTCAGAACAATTCCGATTAATTATTACGCAGTTTTTCGATGACAATTGGCACATCGATGTTTAATAACCAGGATTATACGTAAGATATGATGTTCCTGTGCGATAGTCACCAAACACGGGCAAAGCCGCGGGCATAAGATATTATACATAACAATAAAAAATACTTATCAAATGTTTAAACCTAATATGCACGTAGGTTCCCGTCGCCATAATAGCTAATATGGTGAACCTAAAAAAAAACAGCTTTTCGACCCCTTTCGCATAACTTTATAGATAGTCGCCAATTCTTTGTTCCTGTCATAAAAATTGAATATTAATTTAAAAAGCAAACATTGGGGACCCTTAGGAACAATGTGCACCCTATTTCAAAAGGGGTTGGTATTATTTCTGCCGGTCAATTTAAATTTTATAGCACCCCTGATTAGGTGATGTACTTGGCGATGTGTCTGATTTAATTGTCAAGGGAAGCTTTAGGCATAAATTATGATAATGGTTATCGTGAATAAGCATTCACACAGCAGGCTAACAGAGGTTTCATTACAAAGACTAGTTTGAATAAATGAAATGAAATGAAATGAAATGAAATGAAATGAAATAAATTTATTTGCTTTGAATGCAGGTATTTATAATTTGGTGTTAGAATATTATTTACAGGGCCTTGTACATTCTGCCTATTAGGCATGCAAATTTTAAACTTAATTTACTTAAAGTAGAGCAAAGAGCTTCTTTTTGAAAATACTTATTGGCTGTGCTTTTATACAGTCAGGTATCTTATTGTAAATTTGAGGTGCCATGCCAAAAACACTCTTTTTTAACAGAGCTGTTTTGTAGCCGCCTGTGTATAATAAGTTTTGGTACTGAGGTCTCATAGAAGTAGTCCGGTGTCGAACTTCACAATACATCTTAAAAAGATGAAGATTACCTTTTACGAACATGGCTAACTCTAGAATATACAAACAAGGAAATGTTAATAATTTATGTGTTTTGAAAGCAGGAACACAGCTATCTGTGACTTTAATATTGAACATGGACCTTATACAGCGCTTTTGCGCCTTAAAAATGCTTTCTCTCAGACTACAATTGCCCCAGAATATAATTCCGAATCTTAATTTCGACACAACTAAACCGTGGTATGCAACTAGAACCGTCTTAGTATTAACTTTTTTAGCTAAATTATAAAGAGCATACGCAGATGCACTAAGTTTCTTACATATAACCTAATCACATTAGCCCCTTCGTACACAACGCGACGGAAGTCTTCGATACTTCTCCGACTTTGGTATCCATTGACGCGTGCCTGTGGACGAACCTCTATGGATTTGTATTGCGATAGTCGACAGCATACCAAAATCGTAAGGTATCGGAGACTTGCGTCGCGTTGTGTACGAATGGGCTAATGCTGTGTGTTGGTCTAGTGGTTAGTGACCCTGACTGCTATGCCGGAGGTCGTGGGTTCGATTCCCACCCAGGACAAATGTTTGTGTGATGAGCACGATCATTTGTTCTTTGTCTGGGTGTAATTTATCAATAATATGTATGTATTTAGCAATATATAAGTATGTTTATCAGTTGTCTAGTACCCATAACACAAGCTCTGCTTAGCTTGGGACTAGATGGCGTTGTGGAATATTTATTTATTTAGATTGATGAAAGAAAACACACATCATTAGACACACATTAGCTAGACGATCTCATGTCTGGAAAAATCGTTTTTCCATATTTTCACGCTAAAAAAGTTCGTGCAATATGTTTCATAATTTCACCACGCTGTCCGCTGACTGAATAGCTTTGTTTAAGTATTTTTCTTTAAGTTTCTTTTTTTATGTAGTTAGTTTTTTCTTTCCTTTTCAGGGCTTTTGTACTGGTATCTCTTTAATAGAACCATCAATTTGACTTCTCTCTAAACTGAAACAGCCCCATAATTACATCTCTCTTACATGACAATTCCACTTGAAAAGGTCCAGAAGAACACTTCTAAATAGCAACTGAAACAAAAAGTCGGATGAGCAAAAACCATGTAATTGTGCCGCCTCGCCATTGCAATTAAACTTTTTGTCTCTCCCGCTGTGACAATTGTCGCCCATCTTCAGTTGAATGATTAAAAAAGTTTCCAGTGTTGAAGAAAGTGTGGAACACTGTTTATGTTTGTGTTGGTTCTTTTAAAGTGTGGGTGTTGGACCGTTGAAGTTTTTAGTGAACTTTTTTTAAAGTTGAAAATTCTGTTTTGATTACAAAATTACCAATAAATACAAGAATTGTTATTGACACCGAAATATTAAATACAATTTAATGATTTTGTATCAATTTGAAAATATTGGGTTCAATAATACGAGTACCTACCTGTTATAATAGTAGATTATGCACCGAGGGGCTAAAGTTGTGTCTTATGTCACGGGCGTCATATTGAATCTCGAGCGCAATGAAGGATTCGGGATTTAACTCCCGAGCGTAGCGAGGGAGTTAAGAGTTTAACTCACGAGCGAAGCGAGGGAGTTAATACAAGAATCCTGAATGCAGCGAGGGATTCAAGCTAGCCCAAGGCAAAGACACCTTTAGCCCAGAGGAGGATACTCTACTTTTTACACCTACTGTGAGAAAATAATAGCCATAGTACGAAAAACAAAGTATTTATTAAATAAAAAAACAGTAACGCGTAGTAAGGGTTTCGAGAATAGCTTTCCTCTTTCTGGCACACTAAATCAGACTTGGCTGTATGGGCTCAGCTCCCTTTGCCTGCCCCAAAGAGGGACGAAAAGAACCAAAAAAAAATCTAGGCTGCATGGGCTAGATAGATCCCTTTGTCTTCCCAAAAGGGAAAAGAAAATTAAAAAAAAAATCTTTCTGGCACCAAAGGGTGTTTGTTGTTTATAAACATATTCCAAATTCAAATCACATTATTGACCAGCGGGTAATAATGAAATCCAGTACAACATTATTGACCGGCTGTGCCCTCGGCCACTAATGACTCACTTTAGGTTAAGGTTGCTTGACATATAATTTGACATTTTCGAGAAGGTGGTGTGAAAATATAATTAAACTAGCACGTCACTGACTGATATTATTACTTATTGCATCTTATTCTTCATCATTCCTGTCTGGGTGGACAAATAAAACTATTATTATTTATTTATTGTAGTTTAGATTTTATTTATTTTGAATTAAACACATAAATATTTATAATTAGTTACATCTGCACCTTTACATACCTACGTTTTTCGATTAGCATCTGCAGAAGTTTAAGACATTTAAAAGTTTAAAAAAAATCACTACATAACCGGATGATAATCCATCAAAACGTTCTCTTATAAATGAAACAAAAACCTAAATCCAAAATAAATTCGTACCTGTTTAAAATATCTTAGCAAAAAGGTAGAATCCACGTTGAATACAGAATACTCACTGGAGAGTAAGTGGAACGAGGTCCTAATAATGTACCTGGGATACTACTATTTAAGCACGAAACCCGTAGCTTCTATTGACGTTTCGGGCGTTTCTTAAACGAGTACTTTATCAGTTACGGAGATCAAACTAGTTAGTGTTGCGAACCATGATTTGACAGTTATCCTGACTCCCGATATGATATCCAGACTTATGAATTTAAAACTACTAGTAAGGTTCACTCAAATGTTTCGTACCGTTCGACCCGTATTTTCGTTGAAAGACTAACAGAGTAAACCCCCTGGACCTAGGGCCGTCACATAAATCAATATTTGAAGTTAATTTAAAATACTGCTAAAAGACCCGCACTGAATCGAAAGCTTACCCTTAGCTTAACGTAGCGTTGACGTAAAAACTTTGCTTTTTGTCCGACTTCAAAGAAGACGTTTATGAATTTTTGATTTTTTTTTACACTTATGTTTATAGAATCCTACTATTTTTCATTTTATTACATGTAAATATTTATATTTCAATTCTTAGTTAGATTAATGATTATTGTTGTGTTGTTCTATATAAATAACTAGCGAGTAACTAAGGAGTAAGAAAACACATTAAAAACCTTTCGTCTGGTGTTTGAACTAATATAGTTCAAAGCTCATAACAATGATATAAAAAATAAATATCAATTTATTGCTTCGCAGACAAATAATAATCTTTCTATTCTATCTAATAATATTGACTCAAACCAATGGTTTCAAAATTTTTGTTCATTAGTGAGCGAATGTATATAAATCAAACCAATTTTATCGAAATTGAAATCCCAAAGGCTATAAAATAATGTACCTATTGTATATTATTTTAAAAGTCTCGTTTGCTCTCTCATTGAACTCATATTGTAACCCTAAAATGCAAACCCAAAAAATCTTTAAAAAAGTTTTAAAAGTCAGAAAAGTATTTAGAAAAAAAAAGTATTTGCAATATTCTACTATCTCTACTTATACACGTGAAGACTCAACGTAATTCAATTTTATCATAGTGATATTAAGTGTCAAGACACCTAGACTCTTAACTGTATTCACAGCACGTCGCCCTATCTGAAACTTTTCTTTTTAACCATTTCTTTACTAAAAATGTAAGAGGTTTTAGTAAAAAATTAGTAAGCCTTCTAAAACGAATGTGCGTGATACACATAAATTAGGGATTCTGAAATATAATTCTTGGATCCAGATGTTGCCAGATGGATCACTGTAATTTGTTAGTGTTAAAGAATGTATTGCAAGAACTATAGTTTTAAGGTTTTTCGTTATTTGTTTTATTTACAAGCAAGTTTACACAAATATAACTTTTGAACTACTCAATCATGTTTAATGTCATGTTGTTTTTTGTTATGTTTCAGACTTAATCTTGAGTATTGTATATTATGCTGTTAGTATAAGAAAAGTTCTGTTTGAATAATAAAAAAAAAACACTTAAATAATTGATATGTCTTAAACTTAAAAAAAAAACGAGAAAACATTAACCCCGCTACTGCTGCCTCGCTTTTTAATTTGTACTACGAATGTTAAAATGTAGTTACGTTTTCCCTCGCAAACGATACAAATAAAAAAGTCCGGAGAAGAGCAATATACGACTAGGAGTAATTAAATTAATTAAAGTAGACGTGGCTGACGGACGCACCGTGTGTCCTTTTCTTGTTTTAAACCGTCATTTTATTTAATTGCTGGGGACTTTTTGACCCACGACCGCAGGGGGTGGGTTTTTGATACGTAATTGGTTGTCAAAGGAAGATTTTTATCTAGTAATGTAATTAGATTTTATGTTTTGTATAGGTACACATTCGTTTGGGATTTTAGGTATAATATTACGATATTATCAGTTTAGCTCAGATTTATGTCGTCTAGGTTTTACACGTATATGCCAATACCATTTTTGTTTAAAACTGACTCAAAACCTTTTCTTGCTTTTGTAAATTAAGATTATCGACATAGACACATACAGTATGACAGGTGATCAATTATTCCTTAAAAATATCCTTTTGAAAACATATTATAATTTAATCACACCAAACAATATGAACCATGACATTTTCTCTTATTAACATAAACCGCAACAGATTGTCTCCAAGACTTATAAAGCAATTTAGTAAAATAAAACAGTCTTGCAACAATTGTACAAAGACTCATAATTTACCATTTCTGCTGTCCCCCTTATAATATTTCACGCTTCTCGAACAGGGTACAATTTGCGGTTTTAAATCATTCGTAACTTAACAGATGCGTTTGCGCACCTGTTGCAGTGAGAGGGTTAAATCGAATGGCAGATGACTACTAATGTACGTACTTTGAAAATTTTGAATAAATAATGTTAATATTCTGATTTGCACAACACATAGTTGAATATCATAGGACAAGTAAAATTAATTATTAACATGAAAATATTTTACCAATTAAAATTTAAGAAATGCTGTGATATGAATGTGAATATTCTTTTTTGACATACTTTAGTTTTCTTCACTCGAAGAGGAACAAAAAAACAGTCAAGGGTCAATCCACATCGAGAAGTGACGATGCGCGCACATTTCAATAGAGCGACACGATATAACTTTATGTAACACACGAACACATACACATTTCCAGTATAGTCGCGTCGCGTCTCGTTGTGAGCTGACCTTAAGTGGAATTAGAGGAGGCCCAGCAGTGTGACAGTACATAATTTAAACGGAAAACATGACTCAACAATATTACTTTTCAGTTTTAAAATTTCATTAGAAAATAAATATGCAATTCGATACTAATTTGCATTTTTGCTAGCCCAACCATACTTTCAGTTCATGCCGACGGCAAGTAATGGGCGACTCGCTGTCTGATCATGGACCATGGCTGGGTCGAACGCAACATATTCCACGTGCGCCTCCAAGAGCTGTCAGCAACGGGTCGCGGGACTTTCAGGTAATCGTGGCTCCGGAACGTAAAGGGTTTTAGTCAGTACAAGTCTGATAGTCCCTCCCGTCCTGCTCTGAGTGAGAGGTCTCATTCGAAGATTTTACCACGTAAAAAGACATACTTGCAGGTGGAATTACTCTAAAAAGCCATCCATCTCATACCACAACATTCCTATTACTCTCGCTTACTTTTCGGATCCAATGTACCACCACCCTAATTTGAAGCGCCAACCATCTGCTCTGCGCGAAAAAAAACGTCACCAACCGCTTTTCGTTTCACCGTCTAATTTGCATGAATATCGGCTGTTCTTCTTTATAATCGGGTCTCTTTGAATGAGTTATTTTCGGTTTTTATGGACACAATTATACTTTCTGTGGTTGTCTGAAATCTGTTTTATTTTGAAAGTTAAATGTGGGAGAGGGGGCTTCGCTTTTATAGTAATTGTTATTTTTATCTCATATCGTGTCTTTTCATTCCATGTAAAGACATGTAATGAAAAGTAAGTCAGCAATAATATTTTTTCTTCCTTTTGTCATACATTTTAGAACGTTTTTTGTTCTCAATTTTTCTAATTTCGGTATAATGAGAGTGTTCAGTAGGTGTTGCTGCGTAACGAATTTTATAACTTATTTTGTGTTTTTTTTTTAAATTACGTATGTACCATACTATTTAATTTTTATTAATTAGTAGTAAACTAATTAAAAAAGAAAGTTAAATCATAGTGCTGTACCTATAAGTGATTTAAAACTCACCAAAAATAAATCTCCAAAAATAACCTAACCATCCCAAATACCTCACTACCGTGTGACAGCGATCACCTACTTAGAGAATACCCTTGCTTCCACAAAATCACATTTTATTCACTACACTAACGGTCCTCTGGAGCTCGATAATGTACGCCTAAGGTTGGGACGACTCTCCCAGGACTTTGGATGACCATAAACTAGTACTGGTTGTTTGGGATTTGAAGCCGAGCTATTTATTACGTACTGAGGATAAAAAGTGTGTCAGTGTTCTTTGTGCTGTAGGTAAAAGTATTTCGATCAATGCAGTGCAATGTTACTTTTATTTAGATACATTATTCTTAACATGGTAGGAGCTCGTTGCTATATAATGTCGTGGCTATAATGTCGTGGCTATAGGTAATGTCGTGGCTATAATTACATGACTAAAATGCTGTGGCTATAATGTCGTGGCTAAAATGTCGTGGTTGTAATGTCGTGGCTATAATTTCGTGGCTATAATGTCATGGCAATAATGTTGTGATAATAGCCACGGCTGCACATGCCAATTTTTCAGGTGAAGCCACGCTTTCCTTTGTTAGTTCGTTGTATGTAGATGACCACCTAGCATAGCAAGTTTACTTAGAATAAATCTTTGACAATTGTAACTGTTAGAAACTCGAAAGTGTGACCAACAGTCTTATTGAGGGGTGCTAAAACGGGATTTGACGCAATCAACGCCAAATCATTTTTAATTTAATTGAAAAATCAGTAGTGAATGCTAAATGCTAATGCATTTAATTTTGATTGTCCCGAAAGGAACCTCTATTAATAGTCCAAAAGTCTTTCAAACCCCTAAAATTTAACAAAGCATTTATAGCTCAAACGTTTAGTGTTGCAGTAAAAGTTATTTATTGTTTAATGATTATATTGCCCAGATTTGTGGTGTTATATGCTCTAATCGATTTTTATTACTTACTTTTACGACTTGATTTGAAACTATGTATCGTTTTATTTGGAAGGGTGGAGACATGTTCGTTGATTTAGTTTCTTGTGTTTTATTGTTTTAACAACCTTATGGTGGAACAGCTGCCTTGTTGATACTGTGATCGCAGGGCAGGGTTCTTAGCAAAAGAGTTTGGGTTCAATTTCCAGGTCAGTCAACATTGTATTGTTTTTTGGATAATTTCTCAGCAGCAGACCGGTGACTGGTGGATGGTGATAGTCTGGCCTCCAACTATGTACATAAGCCGTAAAATTAGTGAACCTGAAACTTTCGATAATGATTCAGGCATGATGGCTACATTATTTGCAAAATATAACTCGACATCATTTAGCCAAAATAAGCCATTTAATTATAATTCTACATATACGCCTTTTTATGATTCATCGCTAGAACGTTATAATTTTTAAAGAATATCAAACCTCTTACAAATTATTTACACGCAATACAAAGACGCCATTTTAAAAATGCTCTCATAATTCATTGGCTAATAATAACTGGCTGGCATTGCGTTGCGTAGCGGCGCGTAGTCATGCGTGGTTGACACGCCTATGGGAATTAGGTCTTAAGAATCACTACTGATTTAAGAGGGAGACTATTGCAAATTATTTTAATTTTATTCTGAGTTTATTTTTTTATTAAATAGCCTAATGCTTAAACGGTTAACATCGGTAAATATTTTCCGTATGTGTATCTTTATAGTAATACGTGAAGCAAAAATATTTTACTATTTTTACGAAAAATACGCGGAAGGAGGAATATATTTGGACTAAAGTAGAATATTTCCTAGGATTGTTTATTACTTTTTTTTTATCAATTTTTTATATTACAAGGGCCGCTCAATGTGTTTTTGCCTTGGTTGCGGATTTATCATTCTATGTCATTGTATTTATTTCTAACAAGCTAATAATCACACAAAAGTATTATTAAAACCCTGACTATACAAAGTAACTATCCTGTTTTTAGTTCTAATGATAGGTACTTTTTAATTCATTAGGTGACACTACCTAATTAATCTCATGTAGTCAACTCATTACACAAAATATTTCGAATCACAGACTCCCCTTAAACACAACAGTTTGTTCCACAATCAACCTTTAGCAACCGTCTATTTATGGCACATGAATTAGGGTAATTACACCAATTATTGTCCTTTAGTCCTATGGGAGCGACCGACCGCGGTTGACAAGGTTCTTTTGTTTTTTTTTTTGCTACATTCTCCACGATAATTTCCGATAATTGAGATGGGACGGTAATTATACAGATACCCTTAGAAGTAATTGGTAAAATGATACGTTAGAAAATTGTTGCAATTTATTGTTTTTGCTTACTTTCTACGTTTTACTGGGAATCGGAATTCCCTAGAGAAAAATATAATTGTGTTTCAATTTAAATAGACTAATTATGTGATTTTTTGCCTGTATTCACAAAATTGAACAAAGTAGGAAACTTCTAAGTTACAAAAATATATCATTTTCTTTTACATTTTGCACGCTAGCTTTGAAACCGTTACTGTTAATTCTACCAAAATGTTTCAAAAATAATTATCTTGGTTACCCGTTATAACTTATGTCGAACTCATAATCATTAAAACCTACTATGTTACTACTATCATGAGACAGCTATGATTTTAGCTCTGCATATTTGGGAAATATATATCAGAAACGATAAAACAACAGATAAACAAACTATTTATCTCTAAACTAGACCGACCATAGACCACACACAATCACAATCGATCATCTGAATGAAAAACCGTACCCGCAAAGACGAATCGCCGTTCATAATTCCAATTTCGAACGCTGATAAACACAAAATGGCGGCTCGCAACCGGCATTTATTAACCCTTTCGGGTGGCCTACCACCATTTCTAATAATGTAAGTAATAAGACAGAGATAGAGAATATGGGACATCATCAGCAGAAGTTGACAAATAGACGACATTGATGTTTCTGTTTAAAGCGTAGAAGTCTAGCAAAAATTGATGCGTCACTGAAGTTATTTCTAAATAATACTGTTTTAACATGTGACTGTATTTTTCTTAGCTTGTTGGTTGCAATTTGTAATGATTCAATCCAAAACTTAGCTGCAAGTTTGGCGCACTATCGTCTGTCAATCATTCACAACACGAAATCATGTGTTGCTCTCTTTGTCGAAAGCACCGCATATGTACTCAAGAAAAGAATCGAAACCATAAATCTTCACCAAAGCATGTTTGCTTTGCCTTAGCCTGACAGGACTGAAGGTTACTTAAGGCAACCAGAGGTTGTGGTTGACCCCCAAACCCCGTGTCCAGGGTGATAAATACGGGGTGCTTCCCTTAACTTTTCCCCGTGACTCATTACGGCATTTAAATAATTCGTGCCAGAGTTGGTTATGATTAATGATACGGCTCCATGACACGGGTTTAATCTGTGCGTTCAACTTGTATGACAGTTGTGTGCGTGAGTTTATCTTGATCGCAAATGCGCATGAAGGGTTGGTTTTTGTCGCGTGTCGTGTGTAGGTAAGGGTATTTGGTAAATAATGTTTTTCGTTTAAGAGTAAAGTTCAGACGGCAAAGCGCTCTTAAATAAAAAAATGTGTGTGTTTTTTTTAGCCTGCTTCGTCCCAATTCTAGGCAAAAGGCTCCCTCCTTTTTTAAATAACATTGTTTTATCTATATTAATTTATGTGTAATGTATTCAGAAAATCATTTTTTTTATTATATAGCGATAGTCTCTCGTTTAATTTTTTCTAATGGTATCTAGAAAAAACAGGGCTCTATTAACGCATCGTTAAAAGCATCTCAGACGCTCCATTCGCAAGAGACAAGACCTCTAAATACTGTTATGTTACTTATAATTCTTAGTATACTTGTCTCGAGTTTAGTTCTTAATTTGACTTGAAGAAAACGGCCACAAACTCACACTATCTTCAACAATTACTGCTAATCACTCTTAAATTATTGAGTTTCTCTTTAGTCACCATATGCCTAGCTTTTTCCCAACTATATTAGGGTCGGCTTCCAGTCGAACCAAATGCAGCTCAATATTACATGGAGCGACTGCCTATCGGACCTCCACAACCCAGTAACTGGGTAATACGATATCCCATGGTAAAACTGGTTGTCAGACTTTTAGAGTTTCTGACAAATCCACAAATGACAGCCGGGACCAACGGCTTTACGTGCTTTCCGAGGCATGGAAGAAACTTGCTCTATGACAAATGGTCACCCATCCACAGGCCAATCTCGGCACATGGAAAATCGGCCTGTGCGGCTGTAATTATATCAGTCACGAGCTCCTCGACGAGTTTTTCTTTAGTATGACTCGTTAAAATTTCAATAACCCAAAAGCTGCAAATCCACAACTTAACCATCAAAACACGGAAACTTCTCTTCAAAATTCAACTCTTTTC
Source organism: Agrotis puta (assembly GCA_943136025.2). Lineage (NCBI taxonomy): Eukaryota > Metazoa > Arthropoda > Insecta > Lepidoptera > Noctuidae > Agrotis > Agrotis puta. The sequence continues at coordinate 2,282,716 of OW964170.2, forward strand.
CCTTATCCATAAGAACTCCGTAACCCATTCACCTGGATCCTTTGCGACGGTACTTAAGCACCCACCTCACGTACCAAAAGATGTGTGGTGTAGCACACCTAGTCCGCGACACTATTTTTATCTAACAGTTGGTAGTACATCGGTATGTCCTGAATCTATTCGCTTTGGAGATGCGATCGTGCGCTTTGGATTTAGAAGGGGGTGGAGTGGATATGGTAAGTTAAAGTTTTATTCTAGATTATTCCGTAAGCTATTACGATATAGAAAACTACTATAAAAGGTAACTTAGACAGTAACAAAATGTGAATGTACACTCATTTTGATTTAACGGTGAAAGAAACGGTAGAAATACAAAATGCATTTATGATTAGAACCTTCCATCTGGTGTTAAATCTGAAGTATTTCAGTCTTTCACTATCTGCTATGAAAACAAATCTTTATAATTACCTGAAGTCCAGCTCGATCCATCAAGCACTTTGTTTCTCTGCCAATCTTTAGAGGTCAACTAGATTGCCAATAAGCTCGCTCATTATTTTTTTAGCATGATACCATCCTTTTTAGGGTTCCGTAGTTAACTAGGAACCCTTATAGTTTCGCCATGTCTGTCTGTCTGTCTGTCCGTCCTCGCTTAATCTCTGTGACCGTTAGCACTAGAAAGCTGAAATTTGGTACCAATATGTATATCAATCACGCCGACAAAGTGCAAAAATAAAAATTGGAAAAAAATGTTTTTTTAGGGTAGCCCCCCTATATGTAAAATAGAAAGTGATTTTTTTTTTAATTTCAACCCTAACGTGTGATATATCGTTGGATAGGTATTTAAAAATGAATAGGGGTTTACTAAGATCATTTTTTGATGATGTCAATAGTTTCGGAAATAATCGCTCCTAAAGTCAAAAACAATGTGTCCCCCCCCCTCTAACTTTTGAACCATAAGTTTAGAAAATATGAAAAAAATCTGGAAAGTAGAACTTTATAAGGACTTTCTAGGAAAATTATTTTGAACTTGATGGAAAGAACAGTTTTTGTGCAAAAAAAACAAGAAGGTGGTACAAAATTCCTGGACTAAGTTTGTAGTATAATCAATTATTTAATCATATATACAAGCATTTTTTTTAACTTCGTTTACGTATTTCATTATTCTGAACGTATCTTCTTTCAAACAAAAAAAAGAATTATTGAAATCGGTTCGCGCATTCCAAAGTTATCAAACGCATAAAATGTTAAGGTAAAAACCAGTTCATAAATGGTTCGAAAGATGGCGTTGCGTAATGACGTCAATTTTAAAAGTCGATGTCTTCGTGCTTTCATGACCTACCTGTGGTAAAAATTTGCTACTACTTAAAATATATGTTCTTAGAGTGCATAATCGCTACCTGAACTACTTACTCTTTTCGATTAAAATAAAATAGCTATTTGATAAAGGTTTGTGGGAAATTGTTATTGTGTCTTTTCAAATTTATATTGAGGGTTTTTTTAGTTATCACCGTCCTTTGTGGGCCCGTTTTTAGGGTTCCCTTTTTATCAAAGTTCAAAATGTCAACGTAACAAATAACCTTTTTTTAACACACAAGTTTAAAAAAAGGCTATTTGTTAACACTTATTGTAACGGACGGGAAACTACGGAACCCTACACTGAGCGTGGCCTGACACGCTCTTGGCCGGTTTTTTATTTTCTAATGATTTAAAAAAAAAAACGTTGTCAGACTACGAACTTCTCCTGTGTCGTAAGTTCATTTACAAACATTTGCTCAATCTTAACTCACATACACAAACAGTCAGATCTATATAGAACTTGCAAATCATACAAATATTTTTTCCGTGCGGTTAATGAACCCGCGACACGCAGCGCAACTGTCAATCGCTCAGGCATTGCGCCAACCGTGCTACCGTTGTAACGCTTTAAACTACCTTTTATGCTACTAACTACGGATTAGATTATATCCCTTGAAATTGCTGATATCGTCATTCCAACGCGTTCAATTGTTTTCGACCAGTCCGAACCAAAACAGCCAATAAATCTTCGAACATCTGTGAACAACACATTGTCACCTCCACAGTTTTGACCGCGCACTCGGTTGCACTGCAAAGGACTGCGGATAGACGTGACCGCCATGTCTATTGCACTTATTTACTCTATACTTCTCGATTCCGCTTCTCGATTATCGATGTTCGGGGAAAGTGGGCGTGGTGCAGCACTAGAGGTTATTGAGATGTTATGTTTTATTGGTATTTCTGGTGAAAATAAATAAAACATAAAGTATAGTTTACTAGCTGACCCCGCGAACTTCGTAGCGCCGCAGAATCAATACTACTACACTACTAATACTACTACTACTACATCATTTGTTACAAAAAATGTGATAAATGAAGAATCGCTCGACCGATTTTGATCATCTACTAAATAGTCCGAACAAAGCCTAAACATTTGGTAGGTATAGGTGAGCCCGTTCTTGAGTTATAAAATAACAACGAAATGTGGCATTGATTTTTATATATGTATATATAGATTTATTTCAGGCAAAATGCTACATACGAAAGTTAAAAAAAAATGAAATGAAAGTAAAAATTAAATATACAAAAAAATGTATAAAATAAAAGTGTACAGGGCCAATAAATTAGTTTTGGTGATCTCTAAAACTAAAATAATAGACTTTTCCAGTAGTTTTCAATTTTAATAATTTAAAATAAGGTTAAAACAACAGCATACATAAACATGTTAATTAAAAATAAATAAATAATATTTTCAAGGCATTTATTTTTTAATATTAAAACTCCAATAAAATGCTCACGGGGTTGTAAATAGCCTCATTAACTTCATGAGTAATAAAATCGTACAGTATTAAACAGTTTTACTACCTATCATTTTACTGGCACTTTTAATTCTCTAATGAATATCGGGGCTGCCAACCCTGCAATATTAACAATAAAAATTACATAAAACTGCTTAAGAGGCCTCTTACAGTCCACTAGCACTATATGTTTTATATCTACTACTATCCACTTTATGTTTTTAATGCACGATTTAGCTAAACAGTAAAACTATATTTCAAGTGTTGACAATGTGTTCTAAAATTACGTTATTGCCTTTTCTACAGTAATAATAGACCACATTTTGTATTTTTGATTCCATTTACGAGTTATGACATTTTTTCGATTGGCGGCGCTAGTGGACTGTAAAAGGCCCCATAAGAGACGCTATACTCTCTAGTTAATCGCAACTGTAAAAGTAATATTCAATAGATTTTTATTTCCATAGTGCGTAATTCAAAAAAGTTTTCCACATAAAAGCAAGGTGGCACCGGAATAATTCACAAACTTTTTGTGTTTAAAAAAAAAATTGGTTCACAAGCTGTGAACAGATAAATTTGCCTGACACAAGAGTTTGTGGGGAGCATTTAAAATTTTATTCCACCATAAAGTTTATACCTCACCTCCTAACCAAACAGACGAAATAAATTTATAAATCAAACACCGAACAATCGAACGGTTTAAAAAAAAAGAAATCCTTAGAAAAAATTATTCGTGAAGCGGTTCGAACCGGTTTGTAACCCTCAAACGCTGGGCTTATTGAGATATCAAATAAAAATCAGCAGTCTCGGGCGGCTAACAAGACCCCCTTCAACAATGCTCCTTGATTTAGCTCAAGTTTATTGTGCAACTTTATTTATACGTCTGTGTTCCCTACTAGACGCTATCCGATATTACCCTTCCTACTTCCTTACAACCGAAACATACTTTCCACCAAACAAAATTCAACCGTATCAGTCTAGCAACACAGCGCACATTTCTTTGAGCATGTGACATGACATAAGTCAAAATTTCCTGTCAACAAAATTTACCAACGCATTTTATTAAGAATCGTGAATGTGTATGTCGGTTTGTGTGCGGTTTGATTGGAAATATGCTTATGGTCGTTTCGGTCGGCCATTGGATTACGTCTGCAGTGGCTGATTGCAGTTGAGCATCGCTTAAGGAGTCTCTTTGAGGAACGGGGAACCTTTGAGGGGTTACGATGTGGGTAATACGATTGCTTGATTGTTTTGTTTATTTTATTTTATCCACTTATCAATATTTTTCATCTGATTATCCGGGGATGTTGGGGGGAGGCATTGCTGGAGCAATGTTGAGTGATTTGCGAAAGTTATATTTGAGATTGTTTAAGAGAAACGCAACTTCGCATAGTGGTAGCAGCAATCAATGATTATGGTTTTTATTATTAACTATGACTTCTATTTCTTGCATGATTGCACTAATTAATCAAGTAACTATATGCATTGCAGTCCACCGCAGATTGTGGTCCTCCCTCAACCTTAATTACAGCACTATTTCGTCCTCTTTCCGTGTCCATGTTTCTTGCATCATCATCACCATCATTGGTAGTCTAGTTCCACTTATGTATAATTTAGTAATTTATTCGCCTTTGTGCCAAACTACCCTTTTTTATGGTGGTAAAATCATCAAATGAGTCCTCCCACCCTACTGTCAGACTTGACTGACTAAATTCCACGGTGTCCTTCAGTAGCCATTTACGTATCGGGGTCTCGGTAATTCGTGAGTCCCGCGACCCCGGCAGGCTTTGGCCCTCTACAGGCCCCGTCACTAAAAATCAAAATCAAAATCAAAAGTTTTTATTTCACATAGGCCCATGAGGGCACTTATAAAACGTCGACAGCAGGTGCTCAAGCACTATGCTGACACTCCTTGAGGCGCGCGTGGAACACGATGCGCCGTCGACCCGGGCATGGTCCATGGTCGGACGGCGAGTCGCCCATTACTCGCCGCCCGCATGCCCGTGCCAAACTACCCTGGTGTGAGAGACTCGTTCGCATCACAGCACCCTAAATTGGAGCACTACTTGACATTTTGTCTAATATCCTTTCATTATTGTTTTTTTTTATTGTGTAATGTCAGGGTCTTGTGTCACCATTAATGAATGATTTCCTTCAATCAAAGAGAAACAGTGGACGGCAGAGCGAAATCAAATTAACCGCTTTTATGGCATTTAAAAGCAGTGGGTCGGTAAGGGTTACCACATAGAGGTTTTTATATATACATATATTTTTTATGGCAGATTTTAAGATAAAATTAACTAAATTCGGATATTTATTTTATTATCTAGTCAATTTTACAGAATTGTTGGTACTATACTATTATTGGAAACCAAAAACCTTTTAAAATTCTTTTTAGTTATGTTAAAATACATTTAGTTTTTTTTGGAATGTTCTTATTATGTATTACTCTATATAGCTCAAATCTCATTTTATTCTCACGGCGCAATTCTTATTTTTTTTATTTTATAGTTTAGGTAAACACTTTTGTAGCTGTGAAATTCTAGTTTTTTTGTGTGATCTACGTGTTTCTGTGTTGGACCAACCCTAAGCTGTACAACTTTTTGCAAACAAAACTGGTTGTATCTGTACTCTATACTGTCACTAACAAAAGTGCTCACCGGCTCTGTGTCTATTATTAATTAAAAACCAAAAACGTTCCAGTTAAGCCCGCGAGTGTACCAAAATCGAATCAAAGGAGTAATTCGAATGGAATCGCTGAATGAATTGATCGAATCGGACGGTAGTGCAACACTGTTTACACTCAACCAATTTTAAACCCTATCTGCCTTTTTTAAAGTTTCATTTTGATATGTTATTTTGTAAAACGAATTTGGGAGCTGTTGTGAAGAATTTTGAACTTTATATTGGAAAGATAGAGTATAGTTTATATTTGTTTATGTTGTAGTAAATTTTGATGTAGCTAACGCAGTTACGTGTGTAAAAGAGTCGTGTTTGCACGATTGTCGTTCGTTATAATTCGGTTAAGAGACGTATTAGAGATGTCGATGAATATTTTGATTACCGAATATCCGTTCTGTTTTATTTTTTGTTGTTGTATTTAATCTTTGTTATATTCAAGGAAAGTTGGATACGTCAACATCAGTACATCGAGCTGTTGAAGGATCACCATGGATTTTAGTCAGTACGAGTCCCGTCCCACCCTGGGCGGGAGGATTCATTTGATGATTTTATCGCGATAAAATAAAATCATCGTATCTAGACAGTATGTCCATATTCAGTGCAATATAGATCAATAATAATTGAACATAAATGAACAAAAGAAAAACATTTTCTAACTAAAAAGAGATTTAATCTTTAAATTTTCTTTGAACTCATCAAAAAAAAACAGTACAAACATATCCATATTGTTTGTCTATCAATCTAGAACAAATACTCACCTTGTCGAAAAAATCCTTGTTGTATTTTTATTTTTTCGAACCCCGCGATATCGTGGTATGCGTTGAGTTCCATTGGTATTCATGAACAGCAAATCTGTGAAGATACGTTCAGAATCTTATTTCGGCTTCGGATTTTTGTATAAAAATCCGCGAGATCCGACAAAATATTATGCGCATCTCTATAGTTTTGTCCTTTTATTGTTTTCGGGGAAGATTGGTGTTGCTCCGAAAATGGATACACTCTAGTGTAAATGTGATAAAATGTTGTGGGGAAGAAATTGTGTTCTAGTAACGTATAGGCAGAGGTGGAAAGAAATAAATATTCCACAACTATCACACAACGCCATCCAGTCCCAAACTAAGCAGAGCTTGTGTTATGGGTACTAGACAACTGATAAAGATACTTATATATTTCTAAATACATACATATTATAGATAAATTACACCCAGACACAGAACAAATGATCGTGCTCATCACACAAACATTTGTCCTGGGTGGGAATCGAACCCACGACCTCCGGCATAGCAGTCAGTGTCACTAACCACTAGACCAAAAGGCCTGTCAAAAATATAAAAGAAATGAAAGTTTCGACCTTGTCGGGTATGACTATAATGGCCTAGTTCGTAAGGCGTCTGATGTAGTGAATCAGAAAGTCGAAGGTACACGTCCTGCTCCCAATCAAATTTTCTTTAGCCTATCAAAAAGTTTTACAAATGACGACTTAAGCGTTAATGTGTATAAAATTTTTAGAAGGAATACTCGAAACAAACTCGGAGGTCTCTTAAGCCCGGGGTCGCGGAACTAACTGTCTCATCAAGTAACCGTGACGCTGGAACGTAAAGGGCTATTGAAAGATCACCGTGGATTTTAGTCAGTACAAGTCTGACAGTTAAGCCCATCCCGCCCTGGGTTGAAGGACTCATTTGATGATAATACCACGATAAAAAAAAGGAATTGAAATGTACAAAATATTTAGAAGAAACACCTGAAAAGTCACTGTTTCTTTTGTAACAAGTGCAGGCAATTTTTTCGTTCAATCCAATACGAATAAGATATCGTTGAACACTAAATGATTTCTAAAATGAATTCTAACATGACGAAACATACTCTTAAAACACACAAATCTCTACAAACCAAATACCAGATAATTCAAACAGCTACGGAGTAGAAAATTTGCACTATACTGAGTGGTCTTACGATTAACATGGATCGCATTCTGAAACTAAGTTGCTTATCGCTAGCACAAGTTTATACAAGTTGTCAGCAACATTCCAGTTGAAACTTGTTTCAGTACCCACTCCGTACAATTAACAGTTAACAGATTAATTATAATGGATAGGAACTATTTATTTATATACGGTATTATATGCTTCAGTTTCTATGCATACATATACGCTCGAGCCTTTTTGCGATAAGATTAGGTTGAATAAAATGAGAGACTGCCTCCTGACCTTCACAACCCGATAACTGGGTAATACGATACCACATGTTAAGACTGGTTGTCAGACTGTAGAGCTTCTGATTAACAGTTAAGACTGTCAAAGATCTACAAATAACAGCCGGGACCAACGGCTATACGTGCTTTCCGAGGCACAGAGAAAACTCGCTATGACCCACCGCTATGAGTCACCCATTCACAGACCAACCTCGGCCAACGCGGCTTAGCCGGAATGATCGACCTGTGCGGCTGTATTATTTGGCCACAAGCTCCTCACCAAGTATACAAACACACATCTAAAAAATTCTATAAGGAAAAACCATCAACCATTTTCCCCATAATTACCATCACAGTAAAGGCGTAACTCCCACAAAAGTGTTTCTAAATTCCGGCCTACCTAATCCTTGCTCGCTAAAGCTCGGGGTGGTCTCCCATCCATTTTTTCCGGAACATATTTGGGCTATACAACGTTAGTTGGATGTATGAATAGCGTGAAGATGTATTTCATGGAGCAGGAAACGAGGCATGTTCCTGCCACATCGCGCCGCCCACAGGACTTGGTGTGTTCTGCTTAGGGCGGATGATGGAAAAGTTATAAACAGCTCTAGGTCGTTCTAGAGGTGGGTACCTCGTGGGTCTAGTATGGATTAGTAGATGTCACAAGTCTTGGAATTTGTGGTTGAAGGACATCTCGAATCCTACACCATGGTTTTCTTTACCGTTTTGAGAGCAGTGGTGATAATATAAATTACACAAAGTAATGCGCCTCGCTGAGATCGAGCTCATGACCTACAATGCGTTGGTACGAATTGGCCGTTCCTACTTGGCCACGTTTGCTTCAAAGCTCTAGGTTAACCCAATAATAAATATCCATGTCATAGAACTGTAGAACACCATACATAAGCATATGTCGCGGGACTAACGAGTAACGGTGGCCCCGGATCGGAAAGGCTATTGAAAGTCCCCTGGATTTTAGTCAGAACAAGTATGACAGTAGGGCGGGAGGACTCATTGGATGATTTAACCACGTGAAAAAAAAATAAGCGTATTTTCCAGAACAAAAAAGAATTTCAGGTACAAATCACTGCGCCCCAAATGAACAACACCAAAGAATCTTGGTGCGGCGAGCTTTTAAATATTTCCCCGTCCTTGATTTATCGCTCGCCTTATAAAAGCCTCCCGCAGGGCGATATAGCCTTCCACGGCGAGCTTTTCGGCATTTTTTGCTTTAATAAAAATCGCGTCTTCAGTCTGCTACAGGAGAATTTTAATTTTTCTGTCTAATATTCGTGTTAGAACATTTTCATTTGGAATCGTCCAGTGTGAAATTAAGGAGGGAAGACTATGACGGTTGTAAGTGGAAGATATCATTTTTGTAAGTGATTTATTAAATTCGGTGCTTCAATACAAAATAACATCGTAGACAGAAGATCGTTGGTGCACCTCAGACCGATCAGTGTTATCAGATATTGAATTTATTAGTAGAATTCACAGCTTTATTAACTGATTATTAACTTTATATTTCATAATGCGCACAGCAAAAGAGTGTAGCTCACTACCTGCGTCTGTGTTCCCAAATGCATATGAACAGGATCTTTTTAAACAGGCGTCTTCTGGGTAAGCTCGCTCCATCGTCGATCTTGTCTTTGTCAACTCTGACCTAGACTAAGGTCAAGAGCATACCCACCATACATAAAAAAAGCAACCGATGTGGGTGAACTATCCAACACCAACGCCTTACCTGAGCTTTTCTCTGAATTTACCAACAAAATAAATACTAAATCAACCAAAAAAAAATCATGTTCAAAATTTCGCTCCATTTTAAAGTAGCCACTACTTCCACCCTACATTAATGAGTATCATTAAAATAGACTGCAAGAGAGCAGAGACAAAGAGTTGTCGCAATATAGCTGTCGGCTGAACGACCCTCGTCTTATGCTGCACTATTAATCACAGTCAGTATTAGGATTAACAGGAGTTCCGAAGTTTTGGATGTGGTAGAATTATACTTTTGTGCAGCGGCGTGTATGATTTAGTGCTTTAGTAAGACTTATTAATAAACTGTGTTTAATAACAATTATTAATGCAGAATAGTAGATTATAAATAACATAATGAACAGTATAATAAACTAATTAATTTTTACATGCTATATTTAAAGACTAAAATTAAAACATTTACAAAAATGACTAAATTAGTAAGATGGATCTTCGTAGATCTCTAGGTGGATAAAATAGAAATATAAAAAAAGACTTCAGAGTATTGGAAAACCTACCAGAAACGTTCCAAACAGTGCTAGTATTAATGGGCAATAAACGCAAGATAACAGAAACAATAGTCGCTTTTCGATACTAAGTTTAAAAACTGACAAATTAATATTTATTTATGTTTGTTTCAGTGTTTCTACAATGTCCTGATAATGAGTACAATATTAGGTAAGTACTTTAAAATATTCACTGAAAATAGGTTTTTGAAGTGAAAACTTCTTTAGCGGCGTTGAGCACTTTTCTGTAATGGGTATAAAATCTTAAACTCGCGTCAGGACACGTGACCCTGACCGAAAAAGCGTAGGACGGCGCAGAGCGCTTGCGTGAATGTTCGTGTGACTTTATTACTTTTAAAGAAGTTTGTATGCTGGATACATTCGTTGCTAGGTAACATTGTTTATAAAAGATGTACGTCACATTGGAAAATTATTGAAATAAAAAGTCAACCATTTTTGCGAGTTTTACTAAAATCTGTTCACAAGATATTTCCAACAATTACTATTCAAGTTTTCACTTCTGCCGGCACTCCCAGAGTGCAACCCGTCGTTTTTTTTTTTTTAATTTAGTTATCCTACTCGTCACATTCCAGATGTCACAAAAGTCAGAATGTGTTACAAAGACGTGGCACATGTTGCGATAAAAAAATAGAATGCTCTTAAAAATGATTTTGTTAGTTGCTATTAATTCCATACAATTATGGTGTTACTAGCTTGTCTACTAGTCTTACCAGCGGTTTCGCCCGCTACAACTTGAAAAATATCCCACGGAAAAATAAAATCGGGATAACAAGTATCCTATGTGTTAGTCCAGGTTATAAACTATATGTGTACCAAATTTTATCCAAATCCGTTCAGTACTTCTTGCGTGAAAGAGTAACAAACATCCATCCATCCAAACAAACTTTTACCTTTAAAATAGTACTAAGAAGTAAGATTCATAAGTCAAATGTGATCCGGATTGATGCCGAAACGATATAGAAATAATTGTTTTATCTAAAACCTTATTGCCCACGGCGACAGACGTCGGCAGAAGATCTCCGGCCACCGTAGGCGCGGGCATGTGCAACTCGCTGTCCGACCATGGACCATGCCCGGGTCGACGGCGCGTTGTGTTCCACGCGCGCCTCAAAGAGGGTTAGCAAAAAATTACGGGTCCCCCCTCTAGAGGGCCAAAGCCTGCCGGGGTCGCGGGACTTACGAATTACCGTGACCCCGGAACGTTAAGGGCTATTAAAGGACACCGTGGATTTAAGTCAGTACAAGTCTGACAGTCCCTCCCGCTCTGCTCTGGGAGGACTCATTTGTTGATTTTACCACGCTAAAAATAAAAATCTAAAACTTTTTTAACGCATCCATGCTTCCAGTTCTTTAGTGACTTCACGTTTAATACAAACTTAAAGGCACTTAAACACTTATTTAACTTACTTACGCTGTGAATTACGAGTCGACTACTTTATAGAAATCGAGACGTTTGTGACTTGCCTAATCCTATTTTGGTTTACGACTAAATAATCGCGTTTCAAGACGGTTGTGTGAATTGTGTATTAATTTGTAGCTTTAAAAGGTACCAAGGGAGTTAGGCTGCTTTTAAAGCAGAGCTATGCTACGTCGCTGCGGATGGGTTTGATATCCACCAATTATATTCATTGGTTTACATAGCACAGCACCGTGTCCAAGTGAAATGACCTGTGACCCCGGAACGTAAAGGGCTATTGAAGGACACCGTGGATTTAAATCAGTACGAGTCTGACAGTCCCTCCCGCTCTGTCCTGGCTGGGAGGACTCATTTGATGATTTTACCACGAAATAAAAAAAAAGCACCGGTGGAAACGAATTCAACTAAGATGTGTTTTTAAAATGGAAGGATGCGTGCTATGGCTGCGTGCTATAGATGCGTGCTATGGGTCGTCTTCCATACTATCGATATATCGCTTAGCTCGAGCTGTGCATCTTCCTAGCGTAGCTACTTTGCGGCGGCGCATCTTCATAGCACATCTTACTCGTACCGCTACATAGCGTAGCATTAGTGGAAACGGTCACACAGTTTCGTAGCTCAGCTTTTACATTCTCGCAGCACAGCTACATAGCACATCTCTGGTGGAAAGGCACCCTTACTGTTTATAATAATATTTATTCTAAATTATTATTATCTACCTGAAATCTCCTTATTATCCCAAAAATAAACTGTAAATTACTTCTACTAGACATTATAAACTTTGACGGATTTCATTAATATTTTAGGGACGCTCAATTTAAACTAAAATAGGCACTTCTCGTTTGCCTAAAATATTTTTAATGTAGCAAAAATGAATCAAGGAATTTTGAGGAAACGGAGGGGACGAGCGGCAAAAAAATAACATGAAGTGATAATTATTTTCTACACAAAAGCAACACTTATTCTTCAGATAAATATTATCTGACTGATTTCCTTTGAAAAACTTTTTTTAAAGAATTAAAGTAAGAAACTTCGAAAAGTGGGTTACTTAATTATGGTTGATAACATGAATCATACTTGTCTTAGGTACTGTCAGGTTTTAAAGAAATTAGATCAACATCAATGTCTAATTCAATAAGTACTTACCGCGAATAAATTTTCTCTCAATTTACCCAGACAATGCTAATACTCAATTGATATGACACGCGTCTTCCAAAGAATTCTCACGAATTTTCGATTTTTTTTTGCAGTACGAGTACGAAACAGTGTCAAACTAGATAAGAGAATCTATTTTATACATTACACAATTGATATAAAGTATATTTTGCTCTGTGGGTCGTGTGTTCAAACCAAGACAATCGCATTACTTTGAGTAATTTATTTGATCACGACTGCTTTCAAAAGGGTGAAACAAAACTAGAACTAGAACCAAAAAATAGAAGAAAATTTGACATCTACCAACCCGAGCTGGGTCCGTGTAAACCATTACAGACCACACCTTCTTACAAAAGCAGGTTTGAGTCCCAGCAATTCAACATTGTAGGTTGATTATGCTTAAACTACTTTATAACAATTCGTAACAAAAATTCTCTTCCATTCCATTCTGCGGCAATGAAAATTGAACCTAAGTAAAAGCTTTTCCATACAGTGACGTATTTTATTCCTCATTCTATGTGCTAATCGTATTCAGGCTTCTATTCCAATCCATTGTTTCAAGTCTGTTTCACACGTGCCACAACCACACCACAACGAAGCGACAAAATGTGGTCAAGTAATGATTAATATGAATAGTGTAGATGTATTTTGCTTCAGTCATGTTGCGCCAAAATGTGGAAATTGTGATTGTTGATAATTTTTCGATGCGGTTCGCAACACTATTATTTATATGTCAGTATCCTCCACTTGTTCCATAATTACCGAAAATGTGCTCCATGTATATTCTCCAATGTATTTAATTTTATTACCAAATAATATGGTAATTGTGGTTATGGTGTAGCTGTAGTATGATTGCGATACGGTTGTGGCGTGGTTGTAGAGGAGATTGATTGTGGTTGGCATGTGGTTGTGGTGTGGTTATTGTTGTGGTATGTGTGAAACAATGTTACATCTGTTTATGGCTAGACTTTCCCGCCATATACATAAACCTAAGTAAATACTATCTGAGTACATACATGTATTATGTGGAAGGACTGCAAATAAAGTACCTTATTTTGTATCGGTGGTACATAAATCTTGTGTAACGGATCGGAATAAATTCTCAGACGTTTGCAGACCTGAAAATGGTGTGGTATTGTTTTTGATCTGACCTTACTTGCTTCTGATGTGTAACTTTTCGCATAGAGGCCTGTGTCACGGCAGCTGAACAACATCATGTACTTTAACTTTTTAGATGATTAAATTAAGAATTAAAACAGTCCTGAGAAAGATATCATGAGAGAGATGGAGCTCTTTCAATCTTTTTCTGCAACGTAATAACGATCAATAGGAGAAGATTTTCCACCTCACCTTAACTTCTCAAAGAGTCAACAAAATGGATAATCTGAAATCAAATTTTGAGTGACTAACTCCAGACAAAAATCGTCTATCAGAACAAACAGATATTCAATCTGTAATTAATACAGGATAATACCTATTGCTCCTGTGTCCTATACTCAGGCTACAGTGAGCAGTACCTACGTCCTACACCAAATAACGTACATCGTCTGATCCTGTTCATGGCATTGTTAAGGCAGCCCATTCACTGTGCGACCGGCGTGTCTTGCGGTCTAAGATCAACCGCATAATGGCGCCAGCAGCAACCGTATACAGACTTGTACTATTAGATAATCTGACATTACAATCTAGTGTGTAAGTAGCTATTTGTGGGTTAGGAAATCAAGGTATTAATGGAGAATAAGGTGTTACGTGGAGGGACTGTATTAGACTTGCTGATATGATAATCAAATATAATTTAACTATTATAAATGCAAAAGTTTGGATGGCTGGATGTTCGTTACTTAATCGCGTTAGAATTTCTGAAATGTTCAAAGAATTACCGGTTATATTTATGTCGGTTTTACGTTCTCGTCTGATAATTTTCGAATTACACGACTGTTAAAGCTCTTGTCAACAGCTACTATCATAAATGAACCACACAAGCGTTTGGCCCTTCAAAAGCCTTGGCCATGATCGGACGACGAGCTACCCATAACTAACCGTCCGCTAGCCCGCTATTATATCTACCCTTGACTAAGAAGTAAATGTATTTCATCATCATGATTTCTTTATCCCAATTTAACTGGTAGTGGCACAGCATGACTTTTTCTTCCAAAAATCGATCTCTCTCTTCTCTCACACAGTCAGAATGAAGAGGTAGTCAAAAAGTAAACGCATTTCCTCAAATCTTGTCGCATCACGAATAGTCTTTCAAACTGAATATTTTATAAACCTTTGAATTTGTAAAGGGAAACTTTGATAGTTGCTTTGTATTTATGAAGGGTATTATTAGGCTTTCATTAAAATTTCGTTCGCACGGAACTTTGTGCGTAATGGAGACTTCGAGTGATGTTAGTGCCGGCATGTGACTTTGTTTGTGCATATTTGATGCTAATGTTCATTTTCACACTACTGGTTCGCTTTCCCCTTTTGAGAAGGATCCCAATTATGGTAGTAATGACGTTGAATTTGGTATGAAATGTGTTTTGAGTCCTACATCCCTGTTTGTAAGATTTATAATAATTTTCAGTCATAACTTTTGGCCTGTATTCTTTGACGATGCAGGCTGGCTGATACTATGAAGTATTTATTACCTAGGTCCCTATTTCCTTCTTTTAATCCGAATTCTAAAAAAGAGCAGGTTGAGTGTTTGGTCGGCATCATAAACGCATAACTGTGAATTAATCAGACCTTGCATTGCTACGGGAAAATTCCACCACAGTCTAAAAACCTTATTTTATACTGTGGTAATACATATAGCTAATAATCCGCCTATTCATTAATACTCACCATAAAAATCCATTACTACCCAAATGACGTCACAACTAATTTTCGGAAGTCTCAACCGAAACAATTAAAACCGATATTGGATCATAAATAACGAATTTTAAAGTCTATAATAAAATGAACGGCCATAAAAATGTTTGGAGAAGTCATGAAAAATTTAAATTGAATGATGTATGATATAATTAGTGGGAGGGGTTAATTTATGGTCTTCTTTGAAGAACCGAGGACGTCGGTAGTCGACTTGTCGGACAAAAGATGTATAAACTGTGGCTGTGGTGCTCAAAGTTTTGTGGTTTTCACCCCTTGTAGTGTTGTGTTTTGTTTGGAGTTGAGTGGTTTCTGTGTTCTGTGTATTAGATACGAGTAAGCATTTCGTTTTTCAAGCTCTCACCAATTTTAGACTTACAAATTCTGTGATTTATAAAATGCTTAGGTAAAATAGAGTGTCATGTTGGTGTACACGGTACAGCAAAGATTAACACGCACACACATAACATAATCCGTCAAAAAAAAGTTAATCTTCTGTTGAACACATGTCTAAAAAAGTGTAACTGCAAAAACACCCTTATATCAACGTCAAATGTCACTTTTCAGCTGACAGTTATTTTAGACAAGTGTTCAACAGGTGTTTAACTGTTTTTTTGTAATAAGGCAATGATTTCGACAAAATCATGTAACCATCTTAAGACCACGTAGTTATACACTGAAAACATGGCACACACAGCAATACCCTGCATGAATACTAGGTTACAGGTAGCTTGTGGTGCCAAAGACCAGGCTAAACCGTTAAGAGGTAGATCCCACATTCCCCAAAAATAACTATGCTCCATGCCAAACTCCGGGATGCTAAAAAATCATCATGAATAACACTACATCTTTTCCAGAAACACCGTTTTGAATACCACAACCCCACTAGACCCGGATAAATCAACGTCAAAACACTATGACAGAAAGAGACAGACGATATCGTTGTCTCAATGTTTATCAGTACTGACACGACGTAGATTAGGCCTAAGGCTGACATGAGCGGCTTAAATTAGATCACGTTCTATGTTGTATGTAAAAGGGGTATGTAACGATAAAATATTACTTTATTTTCTGTTATATTTCGGTATTCGAGAAGAATAGGGTTATGAGGTTGTGAAATGTTTAAGTGTGAAATAAAGTGTTTATTTTTTCATGGGTTTTTTCTTCAGGAGGACGTTGATAGGCGCTTTGTTTACGTTAAGGCTGTGTCTAAGATAATATATCTTCTTAATATTTTTAAAAGAAAACGTTACCCTTCACTAGGATTTTCTTCTGTATTGTGGGTGCGTTTACGAACATTTAAACTAACATACAAAAACACCCGGAACAACTACTTGTAGGTCTAACAAATGTTTGTTCCGAGCGGAAACCCGCGAAATCAGGGCAGCAGTCAATCGCTTCACCGATGCGTCCACCGAGCCTTCGATTTTGAAGCGGTTTCATACATCTCGGCCACAGAAAGAAACGTTCTCCAATCTCTGATCTCGGCCTTAGTTGCATACGTTTTGACATCGTGCCCGAACTAACAATTAATGACAATTACGAGTATTACGATTTGATAGATAGCTCCTTAGAATTCGCGTCACCGGCGGAAAAATCTTGAATTTTTTAAATGCAATTTGACCGAATAACATAGACACTAGCGTCAAAAGAACTTCAGTCGAGGCAGTTTTATCCGTCCGCAAATTATATTTCGACGACGTCTTCGTTAACGGACTTAGAAAGTAGACCTCAGGTCCGATTCTACATCGGATAAGAGAGATGCATCTTGATTCCCAACTACATGTATCGGCTTCCAGTCTTAGACGTCCTGGAACATCAATATTTTAGCCAAGCCCACACAATTCAATTCAGTGAGAGTAACACTATCTTACGGTTAGACGGGTCGTTAGACTTTCAGGCTCCTGAGAGCCTTTAACGACTGTTATAGATATTCGTGCCCAGGAACATTGATTTAACGTGCTCTTTGAGATACGGAGTCGATGTACGAGGAATATTTGTTCTAATGTAGCTTTCGGACGGATGTGTGCCAATTCATTCAGTTGAGCAATACTGTTGTCTGATACAGTATTTCCCATTTTTCTGGTCTATGTAAAAATTTAGCAGTACTTCCACGATAGATCTATGTATTCTGATTACTAGTTAACCAATAGAGATACAGAAAACTATTTAAGTAGTCAAGTGGACTCGCGGGTCTAGGAGCGCGTCTTTCACTTTCAGATCCATTGTATTTCTCATTGAATCTCTGTTTTTTTTTTTTACTTACTTTTTTACACTACTCGCGGCCATACCGAATGGGATTCTTTTGGAAAATTTAAATAAATATCCAACAAAAAATTGAGAATTAATAACGAAGTTTTCATACAAAGTATCAACCCCAAAAAAACCCTTAGGTTGAAACTCCTAGCACTTGTAGTGTCTGAGATTTCGGAATGAGTGAGTGAATGAGTGAGTGAGGAGGGAAGTAATCTTTCACTTTTATCATTAAGATAGATGGATAGAGTTTTAAGTCTGAAATTCTCGTTATAAATATAACATGCCTAATTAATAGATCTGATAACAAGAACAATATCGGCCTTCACAAGTCACGTACGTGGGTTCGATTCCCGTATCGTGGACAAATTGATGAGACATTGCTAGGATTACAATTGAGTAAATAAACTTGTCTCCCCCTTTTCGCTTTAAAGTTTTCCCACTTCACCCTCGTTTTGCCGTGGGGACGTGAGCAGAAGTCTAAGTAGTAACAATGTCAAGTACTAGAAGACTTCAAACGGTAAGGCGTGGCAGATTGGACTGATTCACCAGGATATTGTTCCTCGTAATGAAGAAAAGTGGTAGGCAGAGGTTTGTACCTATATAATAGCATTAGTAATAAGTGGTATTTAGCACTTCTTTTTTTATTTAACGTTGCCCCACACTAGAAATTTCTCCTGTGTCGTGGGTGCGTTTACAAATCGACGCCCCCAAGGAATAAACCTGTATTATACTATTACTGACTTTTTACTGTTATACCATTTACGGTATCTATGGGTCGGGATACACCTATGCAATTTTTTTCAAATTTTTTCTGCGATAATTTCCAACGTTTTTCTTTAAAACACTTTTGTTCTTTGGAAATTTTTCATTTTTAGTTTACTAGAACAATAACGAAATACGTTATTACGAATTATATTCTGTGGCTACATTTCGGTAAAGTAATATTACTGTAAAATATTTCAGCTAAATTTCTGGTTAACGCGATTACAGGTTTATTATCGTAAATTTTGTGGTAGACATTTTCGGTAATGCACCGTAACAGTTATCATCTGGGATATAAATGTAAACCTACTATACGCATTGGCGGTAACTTGCTCGCGCTCGGCGACTCAAGGACGCGTTTCTACATGTAATGCACTTTACGCACACTAATACTAATACTGCATACTTTAAATCTAGACTAAATATTATTTATAAAAATAAAACAATAAGAAATAATAAAAAAAAATAGCAAAAAGGTACAAGGTGTCCACATTTTAACAAAATATTGCAGTTACCTACAGCTATTTTACAAATACAATTTAAATGTGTGAGCATTCAAATTTCAACCAGCTTGATTCTGTTTAAACCCTAAATTGTACTATGGAGCAGGACCAGCATGTTTCCAAACATTTTTATCTTGAATAATAATAATCTTCTATTTTATAATATGCTTGTTTACCAAGTGTATTTTTATGTAACTTTAAAATTTTAATTTAATTTAGAGTTAAAATTTCGCTAGGTATTTTGTTGTAACAATTAACACAGTACCCCATAAAAGATTTTTTGACTTTAGACAATCTAAAATAAGATTGATAAATTTTATCTTTATTTCTAGTTTTAAAATTATGTCTATCGCTTATTTTATTAAAAAGAGGAAGATTTTTCCTAACATACATTATATTTTCATAAAAAAATTGACAAGGCACTGTCATTATATTAATCTTTTTAAAAAGTTCCCTAAGAGATTCACGACGACGTAGATTGTAAATGGCTCTGATGGCTCTCTTTTGCAAAATAAAAATAGATTGAATGTCAGCCGCCCAGCCCCACAGTAGAATGCCATAAGACATAATGCTGTGAAAGTAGCTGAAGTAAACCAAACGCGCAGTTTCGACGTCTGTTAACCGTTTTATCTTTCTAACAGCTTAAGCGGCTGAGCTTAGACGGCCCGCTAGAGATGCTATATGGGGGCCCCATTGTAATTTATCGTCTAACGTGATTCCTAGGAAAACTGTCTGATTAATTAATTCCAATTTTACTCCGTTCAATAAAATGTCGTAATCGCTACTTCTAACATTTGGCAAAGTGAATCTAATATATTTAGTTTTCTTTTCATTAAGAACTAAATTATTCAGAATAAACCAATTTTGAACCTTAACCTGAACCTTACCTAAAGGGCCCCCAGCCACTACTGAAAACAAAAAACGGCGGTAACTACGCCCTAGGACAACGTGGACGTAATTTGCAAAAATTTTACTCATCGCGGTCTTGAAATAACAATTTATCGAGCTGGCTCCGCTCACTCTAAAATTAAGCCTTTGCTAACAAGGCACGAACGAGCTTTTTCTTAAATTCCCAATACAAATGTTTCTATTATCATTTTGCTTTCAACATTCTACATGCATTAGTTTAAACCAGCGGTTTTTGGTGGGAAAACGCCATATGTGTCGCTTAACTTCAAACTCGGATGTGTACCTACAATTTTACTATTTTTGACGCTCTACGTAAAAAAGGTTATTGCTACGTGTGGCATTACCAAATCGCAAAACGTGGCTGCATAGAAATTGGGAGTTGAATAGAAACAGGAGCGAGGTGTTGACAAAATATATCTTTATTTAGATGGTTGTTATGGCCAAAATAAAAACAGATACATTTTTGCTTTATATGCATTGCAGCAAAATCTTTAAATTTTTCTATAACGCACAAATTTTTCAATACTGGACATAGCCAGAACGAAGGGGACTCGATGCATGCCTGTATTGAAAGGAACATGAAAAATAAGTCTATTTACAGACCTGATCAAATATGTAATATAATTCAAACTCCAAAGTCTCGGGAGAAAAATATACTACGAAAGAATTAGAGCAAACAGATATTTTAGAATTAAAAAATTGGGAAATCCTTTACATTGGCGTCGCGATATAGATGGGAATATGATACGCTGGTCTGATGTAATGGAAATTCATGTATCATCATCCCAACAGGACAAGGTTTTCTTCAAATATGATTTTGATGATGCATATTAATTAAATATTTCAAATTCATTTCAAACCAAACGACGTGGGCGTAAACCTAAGACAGATGCTTTGATAGAAGATACTGTATTGGCACGTACTTATCATCAACCTCTTCCTATAAGGAAGACGTTGCATACAGATTTACTGTCTTTGTGCAATAGTGGAGCGATTCCACGGTATTACCATGCATTTTATGAATCCTTAATTTCTGTAGAAAATAATGATGATCGCGGTGATACTGATGATGCCACTTACAATACCGATTAGTTATTAAATTTTTAGCTTGCCTTCTTTTGTTATACTTTTACTAATTGTAATTTCTGATCTCTATGAGAACTTTGTTCTCCACAAACGTTATAATTTTAATAATTCTTGTGAGTTTCCTTTAATTATTCCTCGGAGATACCGACGACAAATTTATTTTACTTAATCGGTTTTCAATGATTACAATAATATGACTACCAAACATTTTCTATAAAATAAGGGTTACACTACTTTACCCTTTTATTGTTAATTAAAATTTTACTATAAGAAGTCGGTAACTGAACGTTACAATCTTTCTCTGTAACGAAAAAACACGTTTAATAATCCAGTAAAGCAATATTATGCCTATGACTTTTAAGAAATTTACAAGAATAATTCGGTAAGTAAACATTACTGGAATAATATGGTTAAGTCAGGGTGGTAAGATATCAATACCCTAAATATAGTAGGAAACCATTTTCGGTAATATGTATTTTGGTGAATAACTAATTCTGTGTATCGTTAATAGTTATACTTAATACTTTAAACTTTTCGGGTAAAAATTAGCTTTTCCGTCATATAACAATGTTGTCATAATTACCTTTTGTTGAAGAGATATACCCCAAAAACACTAAATCATTTTTCCTGTAAAATTTGATTTTTGCGATTACCGGTTTATTCCCCGGGGACGTCGAAATATTATAATCTAAAGCCGGGTTTACATTTGTGTGAAGTGTTGTGTTGTGATGCATCAGAACGGTATCGGTTTCATACATTTCGTATGGTGAGGTTTACATTTGTGTGTCGCAATGTGTTGTGATGCGCCATATTAAATATATGAAACCGTCCTGTTCTGATGCGTCACAACACAACACGTCAGACAAATGTAAATCCAGCTTAACACACACAGATGCCCAGACCCGTGACAACTACTTGTAGTTCATACAAAAAAATGTCCTCTAGCCTTAAAAGGAGTGGGAGGTACTGTCAGACTCCTACTAAAAGCCCACCCTGTTCCTTAAGTTGCCCTTTGCGTTCCAGGGTCACGGGTACCTTTAATTTACCCATCTTCACAAATTTAGTACATTTGTAGTAAGATACTCTACTTTCAAGATTCAAGATGTAGATAGTAGATCTATCATAACTTCTTCGTGCTGAAATTCGCAATTACTCTTAGCTTAGCTTGAAGCCTTGAACTAATCTCGGCGACTGCTGTTGACAACAGCTTCATTTTTCGCTAGCATGATGCTAATACTGCAGGTGAGGTAGACGTCTAAGGAAGCTGCACTATTCCTCCATTTTCATCTTAATTATTATAGCTATCTGTCTTATTAAATGAGTACATTTGCCCCGCTGCTTTGCTTACGTAGGGTGTGGAAGTTAAGGATATATCTATTTGTGTTTTTTTTTCTAAGTTTAGCCCTTAACGTTCCGGGGTCACGGGGTCCTCTACAGGGGGCCCCGTTATTAAGCTGACACTCCTTGAGGCGCGCTTGGAACACAACGCGCCGTCGACCCGGACAGTGTCCATGGTCAGACAGCGAGTCACCCATTACTCGCCCCCCGCGCCTGTATTACCACATAGGAAAATAATTTATCCCGGTACGATTTTTCCATGGGATATTTAATTATCATCGCGCTTGCACCGCTATGGCCATAAACAAGTAAAAAAAAAAATTGCCGTGACTTGAAAACAAATCGACAGATTTGGCTGAAATACATAATATTGTCAATTAGCTGTTCCCCGCGACCCAAACCCACTACTCGGCTCCTATTGATCATACCGTGATATTTTATAGCCTATAGCCTTCCTCGATAAATGGACTATCCAACACAAAAAAAAACTCTCAATTCGAACCAGTTGTTTCTGAAATTAGCGCGTGCAACCAAACAAACTATTCAGCTTGATTTTTTTTCCGCTTTTTCAACATTAAATTAGGCACACTAGTACAAAGCCGAAGTGATTCAAAAGCTCTTGATAATATATAAGTTCCTCAAGATGGTTAGTAAGGTCGCGGGACTTACGAATTACCGTGACCCCGGTACGTAAAGGGCTATTGAAGGACCCCATGGATTTTAGTCAGTAAAAGTCTGACAGTCCCTCCCGCCCTGACCTGGGTGGGAGGACTCATTTAATGATTTTACCACGAAAAAAAATAAGATGGTTAGTAAGAAAAATAAATCTGTCATAAATTAAAGACGCCTTTAGCCTTGTAGCTCTATTCCCGCGTTGCCTTATCTCAGCCCCGGGCATTTTGAGCTACTATTAAATTATGATGTTTACGACGCTTCGTGTTTTACAGCACTTGTGTTTTTACTAGGTAGTTATCTAATTTTGTTTCAATTCTATGGTTGAAGTTAGGAAATTATACTTAACTTCTGCCAGCGGCTTCACTCGGTCCTCCCGCCTCTATAGCCTATGTCACTTAGAACCAAAACAGCTTTCAACTGGTGAAAGAATTTTTGGAATAGTTAGGACCCTATTCAATACAAACAAACAAACAAATCTTTCCTCTTTTTAATATTAGTATAGATGAAAATAATATAGTAAGTAAAAATCCGTCCATCTCATCAAAATCAAAGTAGGTATAATAATATTAAAACTGAAAAAAGCAAACAAAAACAAACACTTTTAAATTATTATTTAATATTTAAAATAAATAGTAGTAAATAGTTTTTCTTTTCCTTATGTGCTTAGGACTAAATTGCCTCGGAGCGTCGGCGATCGTGGGGTGATCTCCAACCACCACCGTAGGCACAAGCTTTTTTGCAGTGGAAAATCATCAGAGCGGACCAGTCGCCAGAGCCGTTTGCGTTCGAGGACTGCAGTTGATAGTCCCGCGAATAAGTTTATTTTATCCATTTAGAAAGAATGAAAAGGTTTTTATTGGACTCACACAGGACAGAACAATAAAAAAATAAAATAAAAAAACAAAATAATGATAAAAAAAACGAGGTTATTATTTAATTTTAATTTATTTACCTTTGCCAATGCCTTCTTGAAATTCAAGCCTGATATATTTCACCTAAGTACTACCCATCACAACACCATTATCAACACATACCTTCCAGGCAAACTCCCAGCAAGAAGTCTGTATATCAACCATAATGCTTGGCATTTTACTCACTCTGACAGATGACAGATACGGAAGACATCCCCGCAGGCCACCTCACTGTCAACTGTCAGATGTTTTACCGGGTTGTAGATATCGCGCCTTGTGATATGAAGGATGAATTCTCTGTTTGTTTATGAAAACGTTTGTAAGGATAAAATCTAGAGACTTGTAAATTTTGTTATAAACAGAGGCCTTAGTATAAAACCTAAGTATTTGGCCGTAAAAGTACTTGAAATTCGCAGAACAGTCTTATCAAGTAACCATGGCTCCGAAACGTAAAGGGCTATTAAAGGACACCGTGGATTATAGTCAGTGCAAGTCTGACAGCCCCTCCTACCACGCCCTGGGTGGGAGGACTCATTTGGTTATATTATCACACTAAAAAAAACATACTTGAAATATTACAACGTAAATTGTACGTAAAGAAAAAAAGCACCTCTAGTGTACGAATAAGGAAATAATTGAATCCATCAAATTAAGGTTAAAATTCTCGTTTACTTTACGTCATAAAAACGTAAAAACTCGTGATAAGGTCTCAGAACGTGTGAGTTGTTAAATAATATCAAAGTAACTACTTCAATTGTGATTGGTATGAATGCCAGTGCATGAACCTAACCCAATCTATATTTTTTCTAATCGAATATGAAGTTTTGGGGAAGGTTGATATGCTTGGTCGCGGGACTTACGAATTACCGTGACCCCGGTACGTAGAGGGCTATTGAAGGACACCGTGGATTTTAGTCAGTACGAGTCTGACAGTCCCTCCCGCCCTGCCCTGGGTGGGAGGACTCATCTGATGATTTTACCAAAAACAAAAAGGTTGATATGCTTGTGTCTGTACATGAGACGTCACAATAACAAAATCATGTTACAATTTTTAATGAACCCAATTCATGATACATAAACTCACGTTTTATGCTTGCAGGTAGACAGAACCACTTAGTACCACCTGTTCAAATCCTTACAATTTTTTTTTGATTCTATTTATCAATAGTTAACAGAATTGTCAATTTTATGTATATACGCGTTCGCAAAACTGGTTCCTAACTGTTATTGATTATACTCATGACTGTTTACAGGTCATGGTGTTGCCTCATGGTCACGGTATCCCACCCAGGGTAGAGCGAGAGGGACTGTCAGACTCGTACTGACTAAAATCCACGGTGTCCTTCGTTACCCCTTTACACGGTCACAGTTATTCGTGAGTCCCGCAACCACGGCAGGAATTGACGGATTACCGTGGATTTTAGTCAGTACAAGTCAGACAGTAATGGGTAGGAGGACTCATTTGATGATTTAACTACGATAAAAAGGCCATAGTATTACATCAAATCAAAACACATATCACATAGAACCTATTTGAAGAAACCACTATTTCCTCTACCATCAATTTCATCCCTAAATAATACGTGAACCAATACAGCGTCTCCTTATTTATTTCGTATCATTTTTCGTCACAGGCGCAATGGACAGAAAATGTATGAAATATCGCTTCTGCTCCATACAATATCTTATTCACATTCGTGTGTCATACAGGCTATTTCTCCATGACACGTCTTACATAGATTTATGTGTTTTCCTACGTGTAAACGTAGCAGTTTTGAGTATATTTTATTTGAGAATGTGTTTATAAGATGGGTTTTTTTTGTTCAGTATCTATATTTTATTAGATTGGTACAAGCATAATCAGCCAATAATGTCTCCACTTCTGGGACACAGGCCTTCTTTCTGTGGTGTATTCCATAACGTGTATCCATGGTAATTATCGCTTGTCTTCTAGATTTTTAATTAAAAACATAAAAAACGATCGTTTCTTTCACCAGATAGAAATCAGTGCTGATGTAAAACATTACACAAAGTAATGCGCTTGGCTAGGTTCGAATGGACGAACCTACAACTTGTATATCTACGTAAAGGCATTTTTTTTACCGTGGTAAAATCATCAAATGAGTCCTCCCACCCAGGCCAGGGCGGGAGGGATTGTCAGACTTAACTGACTAAAATCCACGGTGTTCTTCAATAGCCCTTTACGTTCCGGGGTCACGGTAATTCGTGAGTCCCGCGACCCCGGCAGGGTTTGGCCCTCTACAGGGGGCCCCATCACTATACTGATACTCCTTGAGGCGCGCGTGGAACACAACGCGCTGTAACTCGCCCATAACTCGCCGCCCGCATGCCCGCGCCTACGGTGGCCGGAGATCGTCTGCCGATGTCTGTCGCCGTGGGCGTCTACCACTGATATCTAGGTAAAGGCTAAATAATGAATGTGGAACTATATGCCTCGCCTAAAGCGATTTCTGCGCAGCCATCAATGATAAGATCGTGACAATAGCGAATTATTAATCCAATAAAAGAAGTATATTTTACAAGGAACAAATAAAAGACAAAAAATAATGTAAACTTTAAAAATAAAAACAATTGAACCAAAACTAACTCAAAGGCCGGTTGGTAATCAGACATAAGTATTTCTTTAAAGTTTCTTTGCCTTTCCTTTCTAAAAATATTGAATATGGTCACACAAATAAATTACAGACCCATAACACTATATACCAACTACCAAAGAACTCAAAAACGTACTAAAAATGGACTTTAAAGCCAGTACTGGGATTTCCTCGGGCGTGCCTGTGCAAGCCGCACCAAATTTTGTAGCAGCCACCAAAGGATAGGTTATGAGGCTCGGATCTCAAGACATATGAGACATATCTCTGAAGAATTTAATATCTAACGTTGGCCGTACATACCGAGTATCGATTCTGTGAAATTTCGAGCTGTACGTAGATTTTTGTGACTGTTTTAAACAGTTGCTGGGAGGAAAAAAACTTTAGATATTTATGAGCTTTTGAGGTAATAAAGCCTTGTGTTATTTTTTACTATGTTTTAGCTAAACATTAAGTGAGTTTGTTAACTCTAAACTACGAAAAACAACAGTCATTAATCCAATTTTCTCTCGAACTAAATATGATTTTCAATAGTTTTGAAAGTTCTAAACCGCCAAGTTACTCGTACATTCAGCGATACCTTAAATAATGCGTCAATAGCAATACTCTGTTGCAAAAGACCGTTTTAATGTTAAAAAGTTTGCATAAGGTTCTCCTCAACCTTTAATGGTTTATTAACCAACTTACTCTTTTTTGCTTTTAAAACGCTACCCTACACTGCGAATTTCTCCTGTATCGTGAGTGTTTAAGAAGTATTAAACTCAGATACACAAACACCTAGACCCGGAACAAGCCTCTACGCCAATCGTCCCTCCCCCATAACCAAATCACTGAACCACAAATCCTACCACGTCCCTTCCCAAATACCACCATTTCCCTTATTACTTTTTTTTTTACCAATTATTTCTAACATCTAAACCACTTCAGACATGCAAATCCTCTTGTACAATACAAATGGCTGGTTGTATTTTATTCAGGACCGTGGTCGTAAATCTGGTCGATCCTGATTGGAGGCAGGTAGTATTAGTATAAGACACACCACACATTTGTTGGCCATCGACAAGGAGGACTGATTAGAATCACCTGTTTTGTGGGTTTGTGGTCGTGTGATAAAAGTAGGTTGAAAGCGAAAGTGGTCGTAAACGAGGTTCCGTAAACTGGGGTTTTGTCAATTCTTGGAGTGCGTACCGTCGTAGACAAAACAGTTTCGTTTTTACACCACGCTTCTTCTTTTTAGGGTTCCGAGGTTAAAACGGGACCTTATTACTAAGACTCTACGGTCTATCTGCATGTCTGTCTGTCTATATGTCTGTCACCAGGCTTTATTTTTTGAACTGTAATAGTAAGACAGTTGTTTGAAGAAGACAATGTAGTTCTAAAAAACAAAGTAATCCAAACATTTAAAAGGGGTCCCATATACTCGTATTATACATGATTTTTGATTTAATTGATAATGGTAAGAACCCTTTGTGCGCCAGTCGACTTGCACTTTGCCGGTGTTTTAGTTATTTTAGATCTTTTTTTTGTGAGACCAACATTCTTCTTAAAACATTGAACTCCCTTCTCAAAATCACCAATAATAACCCATTAAAATACAATCGAACTACCCTCCATTAACTAGTCCAAGCGCGAAACCAACCTGATATACATCAGTTAGCAAAACTTTTTTCGGCGCCATTCTTCGCGGGTTTTTTTCTTTCTTTCATTCTTTCTTTCTTTTGAACGGCTGGTGACAGGCCACTAATGGAACGATACTGCGGATCCTTTCCGTACTTACGTTCAGAAATGAAATAGTGGGAACTCTTTTGTTTGGCCCTTTTTTGCACCTACCGTTTCGAAAGTAGTTTTTGTTTGTAGGATAAGATATTAGTTGGATTTTTATTTAGTGGGTAATAGAATGGTAAGGTGTGTGTATTTTATTGTAGTTGTTGATTAATCTTTTTAATAAGATATGGTTATTTCTGGTGTCAGAAGTTAAACCGCCTTTAAGCATCCTACAGCATTCTGACATGGCTTTATAATTAGTCATTGTTTCCTCATTTTACCGATTTTGAGCTCACAACCTCCTGCATGAAAAGAAATTGATTAATAGTATCAGTATAGTCCGGAAAAATATTTATTCAGCTCATTTTCAGATCACAACACAGTTTAGAAAGATGTTAAACGTAAAAAATACTTTATTGCTTCAAAAGCTTACAAAAAAGTTTATTGAACGAACGAAAGAACGAATTGACCACAAAAGTATCAATAAAAAAAATTGGCTTAACAATTAATTATCTCAACTTCACATAAATAACATTCGTCAATAACTTTATATTTAAATTTTGCTTGCATTATTTTTATCATATCATCAAATTACTCCGGACTGTAGTTTAACATCAATTGAAGCCAATTAGTAATTAATCTCCGACAATAACAGAGTCTGCTCCAAAAGCGTGCCTCCGAACAAGCAACACGTACCAAAGCATGATAACTAATTTATTCACTACAAACATTTGCTTCAAATAAACCACACTCAAACCCAACTTTACCGGATATAACCGGTTCAGACCAGTAACAACTTTACCTGCAACTGCAAGGTAGACGAAAAAAAAACAATCACTTTAGCACTTTTCATTTCTGCAATTTGCAGTTGCAAGGCTGTGCTGCCAGTCCATGCCCGCCCGCCCTTCAGTGCGCACGTTGGGCGGGAACTTAGTTAACGTAACGTGTAACGTAAAGGTTTACGTTTCGATCACAGTTTCGTATTTCAGTGTTGTGCTGTGTATGGATTGTGAGAAGATTTTTGAATGTATGTACCTTGTAGCTACTTTGTTTAAAGTAGATATTCGGTTGTTTTGTTTTTTTTTCATGACTTTTAGGAAATGCAGTAATATTTTAAATATTTCGGTCAGTGTTCATCTCACTTTTCCCTCTAAAAAAAAAGTGATGATCTTCGATCATCATTGAGTTGGACAATAAAGTTTATTCACAGTAGTTAAAGTTCATTTGCCAGGTAACCGGGCAACATAATTTTAGAGAAATACATCCCCTAGTTATTTACTTGAAGTTTAATTTAACAACAAATATGATTTTTAGCCTACTTGGACGGTTAGTAAAGTTCTAAAGTGATAAAATAGACAAGAAGTGGGTAATTGGCAAAAAGGGTAAAGAAAAATATTAATATAATAAATACTATATAGAGCGATAGTAAAGTTTTTGAATATTATAACCGACAAGAGCGCCTAGAGAATTCGCAATCACTTTCAAAACGTTTTGTGTATTTCAGATTGACATTTAAGCTAACTGTAATTAATATTTTTATATCCATACTTTTATTGATTTTATATTAAATATTGTTTGTCACTGTCTGTTATTTCTTATTATTATATCTGTGTACTTCGTAATTTGCGTAATGTTTGGAATTATTATAATGTATTTGTGTTTATCTACTTCCTGTCAGCTGTGAAGCAACCTATTATAAAATAAATAAAAATCAAACAGATGCTAATTTTCTTTTCAGTTGTTATTATTTTGAAAACCAGAATTCCAAATAATGCACACACACGCATAATGTTTATCGGTATATTCTTCGGTATTTACGTTGTGAAGATTAAAGGGCTATTGAAGGACACCGTGGATTTTAGTCAGGCAAGTCTGACAGTCCCTCCCGCCCTGCCCTGGGTGGGAGGACTCATTTGATGATTTTACCACGATAAAAAAAAGTAACTCTTTTTAAATTATTTTATACTAGCTTCCGCCCGCGACTCCGTCCGCGCGGATGTCGGTCTTCGCGTGGATGGTTTATTTCCCCATTTTGAGTAACTCTGACAATGACATCTTATAAATATTACGGCGCTGAATCCACTGCGGGTAATGCAACGTGTGTTCGCGGTTCTACAGAACAACGTCTATGAATAAAACTGAAAAATAAGAATTTTTTTCTACGCATTTTTCCAGGCTAAAAAGTATCCTATGTTATGCCCAGGATAATAAGGAATAATTATACCAAGTTTCATCGAAATCGAACCGTTAGTTTTCACGTGATGCCTGCACAAACAGACAGACAGACAGACAAAATTTTTTTTAATCATATATTTGGGTTTGGTATCGATCCAGCAACACCCCCCGCTATTTATTTTTTCAATATTTTCAATGTACAGAATTGACCCTTCTACAGATTTATTATATGTATAGATGAATGCTAGCTGTTCCCCGTAGTTGCAACCCCGCTGCTCGTCTCCTATTAGTCGTAGTGTGATGTTATATAGCCTAAAGCCTTCCTTGATAAATTGACTATCCAATACAAAAATAATTTTTCAATTCGTACCTGTAGTTCCTGAGATAAGCACGTTCAACCAAATAAACAAATTCTTCAGCTTTATAATATTAAGTATACTCTTAGATCGATCCGGGTCGCGGGACTGCCCGGGGTCGCGGGTCTTATGATTTACCGTGACCCCGGTACGTAAAGGGCTATTGAAGGATACCGTGGATTTTAGTCAGTACGAGTCTGACAGTCTCTCCCGCTCTGTCCTGGGACTCATTTGATGATTTTACCACGATCAAAAAAAAATCGCATATATAGATCGATATGTTTAGGTACAAAGAATTCATCATAAACTGTGAAGTACTTAATATTCTACACCGATTCCTTCTCACGCAAGGATGTCAATGACCTTGTGGAAATGGCTGTGTAACAAATTAACTTATCTAGTTGAACTTATGTTTTTTAAAGTAAACTTAAAATAGTTCCAACAGTTTCAAGTTTTTTTTTAAGCGTGGGTTCTAAGTTCCAGCTATGAATTTAAATGATTTTCAAATACGTAGATTTTTATTGTGAACAAAATAACTTTTGCGTTTTAAACACGACGTTTGACTTTCTCATCTTTTATAATTTGACGGCGCGGTTGATGCAGTGGCTAAACGATTGGTTGACGTGATAGGTGTCTCGGGTTCGATTCCCGCACAAAACCAATATTATTATGACCGACAAGTAGTTGTTCTGGGTGTTTGTGTGTGTGGCTTTAAATGTTTGTAATAGCACCCACGATAGAGAAGAAAATCTTAGAGTGGGGTAACGTCAAAATATTTGATCTATTCCTGGTTAAAAATCTCAACGGCCTAATTGAAATATAGTAGTTTGACTTCGACTTATGACTATGTCATTAATTATATACAATTACTGAGTTATATACAAATTTACTCAAAAAATGTCTGTTAAGGTTAAGCTGTCTAGACAAAATCTCTAAACCATTGACATCTAACTTGTTATATTTTGTTTTTAGCTCCTTCCCAAATAAAATAGTTCTAATAAAATTCTTGTGTAAATTAAGATGATAATGAAGACCTTGCAAAAATTCTCACAAAAATTCCACAAGATTTTTCTTAAAATCTCTTGTAATATTTTTAGAAATTTAGGTAATATCTTAGAGTGTTCTTGCGTAAAATATTCTTTAGATATTTTAATACCTATATTATTTGTAAGTTTACCTCAAAGGTTTACACACTACGAAACCATTATCCCAAATTATTCATAAGACGTTGCTTAAAAGTTTCTTGAATAATTCAAAAGAATCCGCCGATCAGTGTGCTGTTAAAAGTTTTGAATAATTTTTTGTTCGAAAAAGAAATGTTTGGGAGAAAATAAATTATAATAACACTTAAGGGCGCGTAATCAGGAAGTTGGCAACGTCGCCAATAGCTGTCAAATATTCACAAGTTTTAATTAATTTGGTAATTTTACTGTATGAAAATAAGAAATTTGGCTCTGTTGTGCACTAAAACATTGATAAAGGAATGCAATTAAAACACTGAATTTGGTGTTGAAACCGTTTCAGATACATACTCGTAAAAGGCATTTGAAAAATTCCCTAATGCTTTTTGTTACATCTAAAATGTATTCGGTATTACGATATTAATTACTGCATTCCCTTTACAATTTTTTAGTGCAATACAGAGCCATATTTTTTATTTCCATATAGAAACATTGCTAAATTAATTTAAACTTGTTAATATTTGACAATTTTTTGCGACGTTGCCAACTTTCAGAATACGCACTCTTAACATTATACCTGTGAACTTCGAAGGTTTGGTACCTACTTACCTAATAGTAAAACTACTTTTTTCAAGTTGTCTTAAAGTCTCTTTGTAATTGAGCTAAGTTTTATTATTACCTGGTTTAAAAAAAAACTTAACAACCCAAAAAATATGTTATTGTTTTGCTATGTTCTATTAATTTATTTATTACAGATTTTTAAATACTCTACAAATTTAAAATTACGCAGTTAAATTATACTATAAGATACTTATAAACATTCTACAACAACATCCATCGCAAGCAAATCATTTGTGTTTAAAGGTTTTAAAAACATTAATTTCAGCTGGATATAATAATTATCATCATAATTAAAAAATACGTGTGGCACTCGGGGACTACCGCGGTAAAGCTACTGCATAGCATTTTTTATCAACGTATGCAATTATAATTATTTTTTTATTTTATTTATGAACTAGCGACCGGCCCCGGCTTCGCACGGGTGGACATTTATTTTTTAAGCTCTCTGAAAAAAAAATTTTCCGGGATAAAATATAGCCTATACGGATTCGGAAGAATCCCTCTAAGTAATGGTAAAAGAAATTTTGAAATCGGTCCAGTAGTTTTTGAGCCTATTCAATACAAACATACAAAAATACAAAGGTTTCCTCTTTATAATATTAGTATAGAAAAAAAAGAAAAATTATCGTCTACCGCGAATATGTAACGAGAATATCAACCCTTCGTTGCTCTATAGGAAGTTACTCTACTAATTAGGCTACGGTCAGCCACGTCAATCAAGTGAAACGACAAGAAAAAAAATTATTCATTCAAATTTTATTCATTCACGTTGACATGACAGATGTGACAGTGACAGTGTTAGGTTTATTTTCGTTACGGAATTTCTTTATTCGGTCGCCGCGTTACTTCTCGGTTCTTCTTTGAAGATATCTTTAACCCAACGCACATTTGGACGGCCTTGATTCGTTTGGCCGAATCTTAGTCACCATTCGGTCAAAACATTACTACAGTTGGCATTTCCATATCTGTACGAGTATAAAGGTGGCTCACAAAAACAAAGGGGCCAGAAATACAATAAAAATTTAATAATACATCAAAATTGGTACTCCAATCGAAATTAAAACGGGAACCGTTTGATGTTCAACGAACTTGAATGTGTACTAATCAAAATTTCATTATTGTTGATTACTTACTAATTGAGAGTTTTGCAAAAACCGTCAATAGATGGCAGCGCCTATCAACGATGGTATTTAATTATATTTGAAAATTGTACTAAAGTTTTTACGAAGAGTACCTAAATGGATTAGGAGATATTATCTTTTTTCGTGATGTTGAATTCTTCTTCTTCTTCGTGTCGCTGGCACGACGGTATTTATATTTTATTGGCCCAAAACTCCGCCCTCTCCACCGCGTTATCGGTAGCAGCGAAGAGATCAATTTGGCTGCATGTTTTTGGGCTAAGAGGGCAGGATATTAGGTGAAGCATGGTTTGTGACGAATGTTGAATTCAAATTTAAGCATTTTTGTATACAAGTATATTATTTACAATATTTGGTAGCTCCTTAAAAAAAATAAAGATAGTAAATGATAATTCAATTTCTACCTAGACTTTTTCTGAACACTTAATTTAACTATCAACACACTATCAAATTAAAGTCAATGCAAAAAAAAAAAAACAGAAAGATTTATGGTACCGTTTCTGGAAACATCATTAAAGGATCTGTTCCAGCTCTGGAACGGGAAACACTGTCAAACATTTACTGGCAAAAAATCTACTCTGATATTCTTGCCCATTTAATTTCATGGCCACGGTAAACTTTTAAGACAGACCCGCGAATTAATTTTAACCCTTGAAGTTGGTAGTAAGACAATTTAACATTAAACTAGTGATATGAGCGCATTTAAGTAGATAGAAAATATCGCGTAGACAATGTTTTCTTAAATCCTAAAACAGTTCCTATTTTACTTATCCCTCAACTTTGTGTATACATGCTTTCTTGATCCCCAAAGCACTTCTTTCCCTGCTCATCCTTCAATAGCCCTTTACGTTCCGGGGTCACGGTAATTCGTCGGATCGGTCGGAACCCTAAAACTACAACAAGTTTTAAACATGTCCTGACCTACATAACATAGTACGTGATACACCAGTAGATAAAGTGAGATAATCCCAGCCGAGTCAGGGTAACCTAATTAGATGAAGCCATTAAAATACCGCTAATTAAGAATACTTAGAGGAAAGTTACTACTTTGGCCTTGGATTGGAAGGCAAACTGTATAATTATGACATTGTTTTTAATCGTTGCCCCTGATTATACAGAAATTTCTTCTGAATCGTGGTTGCGTTTCAAAACATTTAAATTTACAAACAAAAACAGCTAATTTCGGAACATGACTCGATTATGCAATATGTGTGTTGCATGTGGGAGTCGAACCCGCGGCACTTGTGCCAGCAGTCGATAGCTCCGCCACTTGTCCAATCATGTCTAATCGATCTGCTTGAGTGGAGCGGAAGGCACTGTTCCTTCTGTAGCTTTTTGCGTTCCAGAGTCACGATATCCTTTTAAGATAGTCCCAGAGAGTCTCTTTAAAATCCTAGAGGCCTACGTGGAAAACAACACGCCATTAACTCGGGCCTTGAACCTTGATCAGACGGCAAGCTACCCATTACTCGCTGTCTGTAAGGCCAGGATTTGTAAACAAAACTATCAAAACCTGCTAATAACCTAATAACACACATCCTCAAACCAAGTTTACACAAAATTGGCAGTACAAAGTTAACAGCAAGGTTTATCAGATAGCCTGCATGTCTGTCTGTCCTGTAACTCAATTACCAGCGCAATGTCCAATGATTGGCCCCAGGAGTCTCGTTCGCACTTCCACTGGCCATCTGAATATCAGAACGGGGAAATATTATGAGATTTTCATGGAAATTTTAACCTATATACGATATTAAATATTTTATTTTTTTCAGTTGATTGTTATATTTTATTGTGTAGCTAAAGTTATAATATTCGGTTGTTGGCCGTGGTATTACCCGTTGTACTACCAAGCGATCTAGTACTGCCACGGGAAAACATTTTTATTTGTAATGTATGGAATTGTTTGAATCCAGTCACATAGAGCGGCGAAAGCGACCCGATAGCGTGACACAACTATCGGACTGATGTCTCGCTTCGGTTCGGTATCGCTTCAGAAACGCTTTCGCCAGTCTGTTTGACAAAGGTATTACTTTGCCGGGGTCACGGGACTGTCTAACGCAGGGGTTCCCAAACTGTGCGCCGCGACGCCCTAGTGCGTTCGTAGAGAGTACAGAGGGGCGCCGTGAGACGCGAGGATCGACCGTTCTCCTCATTGATATTGCGTGGAACTAAGATTCCATATATATCCACCAGATTGCAGCAACAATCCCAGATGCACGAACTCTGATTTCGTGGAGTTCAGAACCAGGTATTATTGTTTTATTATTCACCTGGTATCAATTAGGTAGGGCGTCGAAAATCGAAATTCGCGAATTCTAAACCTGTATGTGCGCCGCGAGCTTAAAAAGTTTGGGAACCCCTGGTCTAACGAGTTAACCGTGACTATCCATGGAATGAAAAGGGCAATTGAAAGGACACGGTAGATTTTAGTCAGTATAAGTCCGACAGAAGGACTGTCTACTTCACCCAGCGAGAGAGTCATCAATTGACGATTTTAAACACAAAAAAACGGTGCAAAGTAATAAGGAGATGTTCTGTATCCGTAAGATTATACAGAGAATACTCATCTAGTTTGTAAAAAGACGACGACTAAAAGTGTTAATACTAACCTATTTGCCAAAAAATAAATATCGTTTCTTTTCAATAAACGTTAATATTTACATAAAATGAAGATATCACGCTTGTATTCCTGTACTGGGGCCATATTATGACGTCTTAAAACCAGGCTTGTTCCAGTGAGTGAACGAGGTGGCGCTAGATGACTTGTATAGCTCTGTCTCTTTCACTCACTGGAATAAGCCGCCGGCCGCTGGTCAGGCAGAGGTGTCCCTAATATGTCACACTGATTTGTTATGTTTTCATGTTTTCAAGTCTAATCTGACAGGGAGTAAACCTATCGCCATCAACTTCACAAAAATGTAGACTCCAGGACTGCTACTGAGAAGTTCCTGATGGAAAACCCAATAACACTTTGACCGACCCGGGTATCAAACTTAGGACTTCCGGACTGCCGAGGCCGCGGAACGAACGAGCTACTGTGACCCCGAAATGA
This sequence comes from Agrotis puta, assembly GCA_943136025.2. Taxonomy (NCBI): domain Eukaryota; kingdom Metazoa; phylum Arthropoda; class Insecta; order Lepidoptera; family Noctuidae; genus Agrotis; species Agrotis puta. Next base: position 2,319,434 of record OW964170.2, read on the forward strand.
AAAGGGCTATTGAAGGACACCGTGGATTTTAGTCAGTACAAGTCTAACAGTCCCGGGGCGGGAGCCCTGCTGTGGGTGGGAGGACTCATTTGATGATTATGCCACGTATAAAAAAGGACCTCCGGATTATATTGGAACGAATATTTTAAAAAAGAAAAAAAAAAACAACAAATGTAAGGTTTTTTTGTTCTTTTATTTTTATAAGTGTTTTCAACTTGTCAGCTTATTTCGGTCCATTTAACTATATCCGTTATTAAGTGCGGCCAGTTTCGTCAAACCTTGCATTAGTTGTCCGAAATGGAAAAACTAAGTAGGAAAACATAGTATTGCCTGCTATTTATATTGATATAAAATATATATTTTTCTTTTTTCACAGTGTCGTTGGAGCAACAAGGTTAGAGCATATTGGATATCGGTAAGCATTATTTTTAAGTATACTCACAAGAAGACACTTTTCTGTAATAAATTGTCAACACATAACAATACTTGTTTTTCTCTACGAGCAATGAAATAAATATTTAAAAAAAATCTCGTCAAATATTAGTCTCTACTTTGAGACACTTGACGTCTTAAAGCATCAGTTATTACAGTGTGAGAAAGAGACAGAGCTATACAAGTCGTCTTGCGACATCTCGTTCCCACACTGGAAATACTCTCGCAGTAAGATTTCATGGTAGGCCACTTGGTACTAGACTAGATACTTAATTCTGAGGCACTAGTACCCTACGTCACGTAACCGTAAAGTAAATAGGTACTTCAAATTTTAAATTGAAACCACTTGTTTCCCATATACGCATCTAAAGGATATAAAAATATTATATTCATAAAAAAAATCTACGTATTTACTTTACGTTTTGAATCATTAAAAATAATTTAATAAATGCTGGTTTTTATTCAACGTTGTTAAGATAAAAAAATAACGTTAACGACATAATTTTTGGCTGCATATTTGAACCTCATTAAATTTTTTGAAGCCACCTTACAAAAAAATAAACAATATATCATTTTCAAATTGAATTTCGTCATTATTGATGTAAATAATACATAATTGTTGTTCTCTTATTGACTTAATTGGAAGTTCCTTGTTATTGATAATGTTGCCAGACATTTTGAAGCCGTTTGAGGTTAAAATGTCAGGTGGAAAAGGTTTTAGCGTAATTTCAAAGTCACCGATTGACAATTTAGGAGTAAGAAAAGGATTGAAATTGTATTAAAAATATTACGAATTAATACACGAATATAATATTTGAAATTGAATCAGGTGATTGCCTTGCATAACCTATAAAACGTCCCCAATTCGAAAGAAACAAACCGCAGCACTCAGTATCATGTCACCGGGTATATGCACCAGTTGTTGTCATGTCCTGCCGAATTGGCACGCCGTGTCACACGTCATACGTGATGTACGAGCCGAATAAAATATAGGCAGGGGGCGTGACGGAAAAGGTGACGTCATTCGTCAATGAACTGTCACTTTTTTGTGGCCGATACCCTAGTTGTTCCATTTTCGAAATTGTTTTTTAAACTGAATTCTTTTTCGTTACATTTTCGGGCAGTGTTCGTGTTATTGGTATTTTGTTTTTGTTCTTTTTCGGTAAAAAATGTAATTGATCAGTTTGACAGGTTGTCATATTTTCCATTTTGTATTTATTTTATATGGAAAATCGGTTATTAATCAACAAGAATTAGTATTAAACCTGTTTGTTTTTCCTATATTTAATTCCCTATTTTAGATTTGTCTGATATCAAATTTTCGAAGATTTAAAAAGTTTATTTCAGGTGCATATATCAAATTATAACATTTCTAACGTTAATTTCCCCTTAACCCTTTCCTGCTGCAGGGGATATAAATAACCCCAAACCATAATAAAACGCTAAGCCGACGACTTTAATCACGGTGATAAAATTTTTACAGATCCTATTTAGGGCCATACTTTAACTACGAGGACCATTGTCAAAATGGTCGTATGAAAAATTATTGTTCCTCATTAATAATTAGGGGACCAATTTTTACGTGTAATTATGAGTAGGTAGGTACTAGCTACCTATAATAATAAAAGGGGTTGTTAACTTAGTTTTGTTACTAGTGAATGCCTACGTACTAAGCCTTTATTCATTAGGCTATTTTACAAAAAAATAATAATATTGGTCCAAAAGATACATTATAAAAAAAATATATGACTCGTGTTTATTTTTTCTTACGTAAATTTAAATTGACATAGGTACAACGCTTCTAAAATACACAAAACATCACTTGGTCGGTATAATTTCACTGGCGTTCCCAAATTTCGAAGCGTTCTATCTTTATCAATAACCAATGTTTAAAGAAAAAAAAATACTTGATCGTTATTTGTCAATACTCTAATTGACGGATTAAACAGATTTTCAATTTAATTATGCAGTAGGTAAACTACCCTATAATTTTAAGAATTAATTATCAGCCTAGTATTTTCCTAGTCCTATCTGCCCATCTGACCTCCACGATCTAGTAACCAAACAATAATACTTGGACTCATTCATTACATCTTCTGTCTTACTATTTTCACTTTTCCTAAGACGCAGCCTCGTACTAGACAGATAGTCATTCGTAATGGAGTCCCATTACCACCCCTTGGGTAAATACCCCTAAAAACTAAATTAAACTGTAGCAAAAACAGCGCAAGAAATGACAGAGTTCCCCAACATCCCCAGACTCCCCCTACAACCCGATACTACCCGTGTACTGCAAGGGTTAATTTTATTACACAGCCCTAACTACATATAACTCTGTTCCCGTGTTAGTTAAACTTAATTCAATGTTTGTAATTGCTTTATCCCGTATTAGCGTGTATTTGTGTGTATAATGTATCGATCCCTTAATGTGTTATTGTACACTTTTCTGGGAAGAAAGTTAAAGATTCAGGTTGGTATTTATTTTTGTGTACAAACGTAAAACAGATACAAGAAAATAGTGGCCTTTTCGCTGCCTATATTTTTATTATAAAATCTTTCATAATCGGAATCTGAGAATCTTTTATAAAAAAATATAATTTATCCCTTTATGAGCTCAGAAAATAATAACATAACATAACGCTTGTAATCCCCGAAGATCAAACGTCAATCGCGGTCGCGGGATTGTCTAAGTATGTAACCGAGATGCTGGAACGTAACGGGCAAATGAAGTAACATAGTGGATTTTTAGTCAGTAGGAGGATTTGATTTTATTTTCTCGATCCTGCTCTGTCCCAATACTCGGCAAAGGCCTCCCTCGACTCCTTTCACCTTTCGCGATACTGAGCGTCCTCCTACCAGTTCAAAGATTTGATTTTACCAACCAAAAAAATAAGTTAACCAAAAAAAAAGAACTGGTCGCGGGACTCACAAATTACCGTGACCCCGGTACGTAAAGGGCTATTGAAAGACACCGTGGATTTTAGTCAGTACGAGTCTGACAGTCCCTCCCGCTCCGCCCTGGGTGGGAGGACTCATGTAATGATTTTACCACGTAAAAAAAAGTCAGTATAACTTATCTACTTGTTCGAATTTTATACATAATAGAATAAGACATTAGTTGTTTAAAGTTACTAGAAACATTATTTGTCTTGAAAGATTGTTTTGCGTATTACATGCCACCATAATGTCTATTGTTTTTTAGTCGAGCTAAATTTAAATATTACTTAAACATAAAACTAAACATAAAAATTCGTATGCCGCTTTATGCGGTGGATATGCTGTACTAACACCTACCATATTCTACGAATTCTTTATCTTTACCATAACTATGTACAGACGCCAGCAGGTCAACCTACCCAAATCTGTCAAATTTTACCAATCGAACATTAACCTTCTACTATTGAGATAAGGTTGAAAATCTATTAAAAATTGACAGATTGAGGTAAGTTGATGTGCTGAGGTCTGTACTAAATCTGATGAATGATGACATAGGGTTCCACATGGTAAACTGTCTTATTATACCATTTTTCCAACATTAAATTCCGGATAAAACATGTAAATCGAAAGCATTTTTTTTTTTTATCGTGGTAAAATCATCAAATGAGTCCTCCCACCCAGGGCAGGGCGGGAGGGACTGTCAGACTTGTACTGACTAAAATCCACGGTGTCCTTCAATAACCCTTTACGTACTAGGGTCACGGTAATCCCTTGGTCCCGCGACCCCAGCAGGCTTTGGCCCTCTACAGGCCCCGTCACTATGCTGACACTCCTTGAGGCGCGCATGGAACACAACGCGCCGTCGACCCGGGAGATCGAAAGCATAGCTTAAAATCATTACGTAGCCATAAAGCGCGTCTAACACAATCATTATCTTCGCACATATTAGCAGTATAAATGCTAATAGGACAAATAATACCATCAATGATCGAATTACAGAAACGTAGTCCAAACTGAACACGAATAATTATTGTATTAGTCGATGGCATATTTGTTAATACAGGGTTTAGCGTTTAATCTGCCGTTATTTGGTAATAATTCAACGAATTGTATTGTTTTAACTAATCTAATGTTAGGCCTAACATCTGCCTACGAGGCGAGCGAAATGTGCTTATTTTGCTCTGCACGCATGGTATGGAACCGTTGAAATATATTTTGTCGGCGAAAGAAAATAGCAAATGACAGAACGTACAAAGATTATTACCGTTTTAAGCATTTTTTTTTAAATCATCATATGAGCCCTCCCACCCAGGGCAGAGCGGGAGGGACTGTGAGACTCGTACTGACTAAAATCTACGGTGGCCTTCAATAGCCCTTTACGTACCGGGGTCACGGTAATTCGTGAGTCCCGCGACCACCGTTTTAAGCATGGCAAATAATGACAATATTTAAAATACAGAAAATAAATTAATGTTTTTATTCTTCAATAGACCACGGATCGTGCCACACTCGTCCAAAAATACAGATGAATTCCATAGAAAATACCATGACATAACGTTGTCTACTCTTATCAAATTAAAAAAATTGGTCATGTTTACCTGTTAGACCGTGCATTCATTAAATTTAAATTGTAACTGCAAAAAATTTAGAAAAATAGAACGTTGTTCTAGAACATTATCGGTTATATCTCGGAGAGTGTGCGGTGGAACTGCAGCAATTTGACCTCGCCTGCCTCTTTTCAACATCGGAGTACAAGACGTACAGCAATGCACCACCAAACTAATGACCAAACGAGAGCCTATCGCTTAATAAAATACCTTTACGAACATTATAATTTTATAATTCATCTAATACCATTATCAAAGTCATCTTCTCTCTTTCTGCTCTTATCCAATTTCACTTGTGATCGGCGCAACACGTTCTCTTCTTCCATTCTCTTCTGTCAGACGTCACGACATCATTAACTGCTTTTTCATTCATATAATTTCTCACACAATCCATCCATCTTTTCTTTGACTTTCTTCCTCCTCTCCATCCATCAATATTCATATTCATGACTCTCTTAAACCTTTGTGAAACAGACAGGCGTAACGAATGCGAAGCGTGACGTTTTTATTTGTAATGTATGGAATTGTTTGAATCCAGTCACATAGAAAAGCGGAAGCGATCCGATAGCGTGACAGAACTATCGGACTGACGTCTCGCTTTGGTTCGGTATCGCTTCGGAAAGGCTTCGCTTTCGCCTGTCTGTTTGACAAAGGCATTAGCTACAGTACTGTCATCCCTCTTCATCACATGTCCATAAAACTGACCAAAGTACACTACCGGAATGGGCTCACTATTTTGTACCTTATCAAGAGTTGAAAATTTCATCACATACGATGTTCCTATTCTATAACGGTATTCCACTGCCCGAGGCACTAAGAGGTATCCCTATACTCACAAGTGTACTATACAGAACCAGAACAATTTTAAAATAAAATAAAGGATCGGTTCGGAACACGGGAGTAGGCTACACTAGTTGTTGCTAGCGGCTTCGTCCGCGTATATTTTGAAAATTATTCCAAGAGGCCGCGTGAGGGAGAAGACAGGGTCCTCCCTCCACCCCAGCCGCAGTGGTAGATGCCCACGGCGACGGACGTCGCCAGACGATCTCCGGCCACCGTAGGCGCGGGCATGCGGACAGCGAGTAATGGGCAACTCCCTGTCCGACCATGGACCATGCCCGGGTCGACGGCGCTTTGTGTTCCACGCGCGCCTCAAAGAGTGTCAGCAGAGTGACGGAGCTCCCCTCTAGAGGGCCAAAGCCTGCCGGGGACGCGGGACTGTACGAATTACCGTGACCCCGGAACGTAAAGGGCTATTGTCGGACACCGGGGATTTTAGTCAGTACGAGTCTGACAGTCGCTTCCGCTCTGCCCTGGGTGGGAGGACTCATTTGATAATTTTACCACGATAAAAAAAGAGATAGTAATATCGGGATAAAAGGTATTCTTTGCGTTATTCCAGATAATAACCCATATCTGTACCAAATTTCATCCAGATACCTTCATCTGTTTTTACGTGATAGAGTTTTGAAGGCACGATTGGCGCAGTCGTTAATCGATCGACTGCCGTGCTGCTCGTCGCAGTTTCGATCCCACGTAACAAATTTTTGTATGATCTACAAAGTATTTGTTTCGGGTCTGGGTGTTTGTTTATGTGAGCTTTAATATTTGTAAACACACCCATGATAAAAGATAATTTTTTAGTACATATATGGGGAATTGTGAAAAGACAAAATACATCCATCCAAACATTCGTATTAGTAAGGATTGAAAACTCGACTACCCCTAGTATTCAATTATCGCATTGTCGGCTCCGGTTAACATGCAAATTCGTCCGTTTCAAAATTTTGCGGCCGAATCCCACCACTAATAGGAAATAACCGTTTTCCGTTATCATTCACGTAAGGACCTTTGTTTTCCATTTAATGTAGATTTTCGTGAAATTATTCGGTTACTGGACCCTTTAAATCGCGAAGTTGAAGGTCCATGAGGTCCGTTAAAGTGGACCTCTTTTGTTTCCGTTGCTCTTTGTAAATATGTTGGGTAATAGAAGGACTGAATTTGAAATTAACCCGTCAAAGGTTTGAGTGCACTGAGTTTAACAGAGTTGGTAATTGGAGGGTTGGTGGAAATATTACCTGTGATGTATTGCGTAATGCTGATCGATTGTATTGGACCAGCAGAGCATTGACAACTACTCCTAACCTAATTTTACAGGAGGTGCGTTAACGGTGGTTATCGATCAAAATAAGAATTAACTACTGAGCATACGAAACACTATATCAGGGTTTATATTTGCTTAAGTGGGTTTACTCTAGGCCTTTTTCCAGCACAGAAGCTTAAGATGATGTGAACTCACCCATAATGAATTGGAACTCCTGCGCACTGACTGCTGTAAGTCGCCATTGTTCAAAACGTAAAAATTACTTCATTTTGAATAAAATTCTATACTTATAATCTAATAATAGCTCTTTGTACATAGTTACATTGTTACTCCCGTTTTAAATTAAGCCTACTGAAACTATGCAAAAATTCATGAAAAATATTAATCAAGTATTAATAATATATGGGCGAACAACACACCTGAAAAAGCAAATTATTAATTAACACTGCAACCGCCTCCTCATATAATCGAAACATCGTCTCTCAACTAATTAATCAAAAAATCCAATCAAAATTTTCGTTCATTTTTAAAAACAAATGGGGAACGTTACCATTGCAGCCCCAACGACTTCAGTTTGAAACTAAATTGACTCATTACTTACCCCTTTTTACAAATAAACACGTAAACAACAGTACTCCTTATACCTTTACAAATTAAGTCGATATTCGAGTGTATGTTTTTTAACCCTGCGAATGCTAGACCGGTAATTCAAGCGTGCTTTCATAACGGTTTAATAGAGTTATTTTTAGTGTTTTCTTTTATTAAGTAGATGAGTTGATTAACGTGGCGGATCAACTTTGGGGATTAAGTTTCACTGCTGTAATCAAGCATCGTGTTAATGTTTGACAACAATGTTGCGCAACTCCTGTTACAATGGACACATTATGGACGCTTTTTTTATTATCGTGGTAAAATCATCAAATGATTCCTCCCACCCAGGGCAGAGCGGGAGGGACTCTCAAACTCGTACTGACTAAAATCCACGGTGTCCTTCCTGATATTATAGTGCTTTCATACGAAAATGGTAACAACATGACACTGAAATATTGTCCGTACCCGCTAATTTTCTCAGAAAATGTTTGGAACTTCCAAACCCACCGAAATCGTGTCGTTGCCGATATCGTCTAATGTAAAAGCGCTTTCGATTGGATGAATGAAAAAGGTTTAAATGAATCTCTTTGTTAAAAAGTATGTACTTTCTTGTCCCAATTATTATGAGCAATATGGTCGACACAGATGATGGGATAAATCCATTCCCGTTCTACTTAAACTTGTTAAATATAAACATACATCTCACCTGCTTATTCCATCATTTTATTCGCTTAATCCATGTTCTTAAAAACCACATAATCATAAACCACTAACGATCCGCCCTGACTGCACAAGACTATAGAAGAATTTTCAAAATCAGTTAACTGATTCCAGAGATTACTTCCTACAAACTAACTCACAAACTTTACCTCCATGGTTTTTTAAAAAAAAAACGTAGCCCCCCATTAAGAGTTACTCCTGTGTCGTGGGTGCGTTTAAAAACATATAAACTCACATACACAAACGCCCAGACCCGGATCAACTACTACAAGTAGTTGATATTTGTTCCGATATTTGTTCGTATCATAAAAATATTTGTTCCGTGCGGAAATCGAACCCGCGACAGGCAGCGCAGCAATCCAATCGCTCAGCCACTGCGCTAACCGTGCTATCATATTGTAAGTAATAAGTATGTTTACACTGACAAACCGGAGAAGCAAACCTAGGATCAGTAACACATTCGCACATGCAATAACTAGACTAATACAGAAGAAGTACCTAAACAGACGATTTTACTCCAAGAAAAACTTTCACAAAAATAACGTTTTCATAATAATCTGCCACAATCAAAGTGAAAACACGTAAACTCAAAATATACTTCTCTAAGTTTGGACGTGTCGAGGCATGTTCTCAAGCTGCGCCCTGATTTATTGGCGTTCGCAGACTTCGAAGGGGGGGGGGGTCGGTGTGGACCCTGAGGGGAAGCAATGTAGCTGGAATTAATTATAAGAAAGTATTTTAGACCACCGATGTTTTTGAATGGTAGTGGGTAGTGACTCTCGATTGTTTTAAGACCAGAAGCTCTGTACCCTGAACATGGTAATATTCTATCCCCCTCTTCTGTACCCCATTCGCTATGAAAAATTGTCTAAGAAAGAAAAAAGAAAACAGTGTTTACATGTAAACTTAAAACTAATGAAACGAATCAAATTAAATAAAAAATAGTCTCACTGTATGGACACTGGAATCTGTCTCTGGACACTATTTTTATTTTATTTTTAATTTATGGTCACTGGTGGAAAATTGGGGATGGATAACGCATAATCGGGAAATGTTGGTCGTGGTTATGTTGAGCTTTTCGTCAATGAATACCAGCCGAAGTGTCTTATAATACCCTAGTATAGACGCCTCCCACAGTACTGCCAGACACATAGAAAATAATGTGACATAATAATGCATCAGCTTTCAGAACTTCACAGGAACAAACTTACAGTTGATATGAAAAGTAGAACTACAATAACTAACATGCTTGTTAAAACTTCACATTATTCCCAATACAGTCTTTATTATTAAATATTTCGTAGTCTTTACAAATATGAATGTATGCTTGAACTAACATTTTGCTCGTGAGTTTAGCCGCCTGAGTTTAAAAATTTGATTTATAAACTTTTATCAATCAGCTGTAACTTGTAAAAGAAAAACACAATGTTTTATTCTAGTTATCTGACTGTCTTAAACAATTTATTTTGAAATTGTCTTCCAACTTTTTTCAGCTGCTGACCTTAAATTCTGAAATGTTTATAAATAAGAAGTTTTTAGACAACTGGCATACCTACAATGAGTGATAAGTTTAAATACATATGTATTTTTTTAAAAAAAGAACGCCCCGCGCTATGATTTTTTTCCTGTATCGTGGGTGCGTTTACAAACAAAGAAACTCACATACACAAGACACGCAGAGCGATAGTCGATCGCAACAACGGTTCCGACAAAAAAATAAGCCATTACTTAATTTTCTCAAATGTTTTCACTATGTCTTAATAAATAATATGTATGGTGATGAACTACTTAACCAACTTCCATTCAGCCACGAAACAAACAAATAATAAATAAACATGACTCCGTATTCATATCGATTTTACTTAGTAAAGTGTATTCAAATGTTATCCAGTAAACAGTGTTCGCCCGTAATTCCCAGTAAACAAAGTGTTCGCCCGTATTTCTCTGTCGCAATAGTGATGAAAAGTATTCGCGACCGCGTCTAGAAGATTTGTTTTGAACTTATTGTACTTAGGGACGTGTTTTCTTTAACTGGGTACTAGTGTAATGTATTGGTTGTGAGAGTTTTTCTTTGTAATTTTACTTTACAAACTACAGTATTTCTTTCTTCTCTACGAATTAAACAAGTAAAAATTGTCTGTTTCTGCAGACGTTTAACAAAATAGATAGGAAAGTATAGTTTTTTTTTTAAGTAGTTAAATCATCACATGAATGAATCCTCCCACCCAGGGCAGAGCGGGGCCGCAGTGGTAGACGCCCACGGCGTCGGACGTCGCCAGACGATCTCCGGCCACCGTAGGCGCGGGCATTCGGGCAGCGAGTAATGGGCGACTCGCTGTCCGACCATGGACCATGCCCGGGCCGACGACGCGTTGTTTTCCACGCGCGCCTCAAAGAGTGTCAGCATAGTGACGGGGCCTGTAGAGGGCCAAAGTCTGCCGGGGTCGCGGGACTAACGTAAAGGGCTATTGAAGGACACCGTGGATTTTAGTCAGTACAAGTCTGACAGTCCCTCTCGCCCTGCCCTGGGTGGGAGGACTCATTTGATGATTTTACCACAATAAAAAAAAAACGGTGGAATATAATAATGTATCCCGATCTTTGGTTTCAATCAACGATTGAATTTACAAATCCGAGTCTCAAAATATTTTCAATTATTACCAGCCGTCAAAGAACACGGGTCAAAATTTTTGCTGGTGATGGTTATCTACTACAAAACACGCATAAACACAGCAAGAACAGTAGGGTGGTCCTTATTCTTAAGGAAAAAAAAATTTCTTTAATTTCGGGGGGCACCACGTAATTTGGTTATATACCATAAGAAAATATTACAGTAATTTTTTTGATTTTTTTTTAATAACATTTAGAGGTCGCTACCAAGGTTTAAATTTTAAATAAAAAGCCAAAATTTGTTTTTCTCAGAATCCTTTATTTTTTTACCCAAGTCTTAAAAATATTACACAATTTTTGTTGATGCCATGAAATAAAATAATCTGAATGATTTACTTTTAAGATACAAGGGTTGACTTGTTAGTATTGGGATACTTTTTCCTATACTCTTTTACCAACAAAAGCAAATATTGATTTTGTTCTTCATTTGTGGTAATTAATTTATTGTATTCTTCCATTAAAGCAACACCGCGCTCAGCAATCATGTCTGCCTTCAATTTTGAGTGCTTCTACCATTTTTTTCTTCTCTTGGACTGAAAGTTCGTCATCGAAAAATGCAAGCGAAACCAGCTCTTCCGACAAATACCACAAGTGATTTAAAATCTTTTTCAGCGCAATAGTAGCTAGATTTTTGAGAACACTTTCAAAAGCTTTAAGGTCTTTTAATAATTGTAAGTCGTTAGATGGAACTGAAGTGCGAGGCGATCATAACAATACGAATGAGGGGTCGAGGAACGGAGGGGGGGGGGATAAGAAGGTATAGTCCATGCTAGTCTCACTTGCACGTAAAATGTTATGTACCTAAATTTTAAATAAATGGAATCAGCATTTAAGCTGTATTTGAACACTTTTTGTAAAAAATTGACAGCTGGTAGCGACCTCTAAATCTTAACAGAATCAAAAACAAAAAACACGTATTTCGTATTTAGAGGTATATAATCAAATGAGAAAGTGCCCGGAGGATAATTCAAAAGTTGAAAAATAAGGACGACCCTAAAGAACAGCCCATAACGTGCCCACTGCTGGGACGCCGGCCTCCTCTCTATGTAAGTAAAAGATAAGCACATTTTCTTTTATCATAAAACATTAAACCAGCGGTCGTATCTATAGTTTCCAACAAATCGTAGAGCAATATCTCCACATACATAAACTAGATAGAGGTGCGAAATCCTCGCACGTCCCTCTACCTGCTCTATGGTAGAGTATAAAAGTCAGTATGTAGAGGTCGACGCGCATAATTCTCTCTGGAAGACAAACTACCCCCGTTTAAGGGGAAGTGTCTTGGTTTAGTTATGGGGAACGTTAAGAATTGTTATGGGAAAATTGTTTTATTTGTTTAAATGGGGAAATATAGGCAGTTATGAGTAGTAACACTAGAAAAAAAAAACCTTGCGTTTTGAAGTTTACCTGTTTACGGAAGTTAGTTTATTGTCAGCATTGTTAAATATTAATTAATTAACACGTACTAGCCTGGTTGGCAGGACGCTGAGCATAAGAGTATTAAGTGTGTTTGTGTTTAATGTTAATTTTAAGTTTTATCTACCTACAATAAGCACGTATTTGGATAAGAGGAATTGCATCCACGAGAACTCTGCCGACAAACTGTACTGCAGTTTGGCAGAAGACAAATGTTAATTTTATGTATGTTTGCCTGATATATAAATAAATAAATAAATAACATTTCGTTTAAAAACATACTATGAACCATTTGCGAGGTAAATTTTTGCATGGAAAAATAGACATAATATTAACACTACATACCTAAAAAGTTTAAATCATATAAATAAAACTGTTGACAAGTAAAGCTTGTTAGAAAATAATTAAGTTTTTTTTTCATTAGCTTTTACTGTCCCACTGTTGGGGCAAAGACCTCCCTTCGTTTCTTCCAGGCGTTTTTCTTTTCTCCCTTTAACTAGCTGGATTCCTCGTGGCACAGACCGTGGTTGTCTTTACACCTTTTTTGCGTAAAAGATAACAAAAGAAGACTTACCATTATTTTAGGGATGTTAAAATCATCAAATGAGTCCGCCGCCCACGGTGAAGCGGGATGTACAAACGCCAGCACATAGAGCTACCACAATCTGTCAAATTTATTTAATGGATTTTCAACCTCATCACAATAGTGGAAGGTTAATGTTCGATTGGTAAAACTTGACAGATTCGGGTAGGTTGACCTGCTTGGGTCTGTATTGTCAGACTCTTACTGACCAAAAGCACCCTGTTGCTTCGGTTGTTCTTTGTATTTCACGGTCAACAATACCCTGTTCAGACAGTCGTGTGACCCAGGATAACTTGCCCTTAAGTGAAGAATTTTGCCACTTCTAAACTATTCCTTGATAAGGGACTGTGTAGGCTGATTAATTTCATTACACACACTCCGGAGCTGTCAACAGATGGCTCCTTGTAATATTAATTGAAGTTCTCCTAGATTCTCCAACCTTCTCTAGAATTCTCCAGAGTTCACCGTAATTTGTTGAGACGAAAATATTTGTTTCTTCTAAGCTAGTTATGTAGATTTGCAATAAGCCGTGATGTTTTTTGGAAATTTCCGTGAGTTTTATGATCAAATTGCGTATAACTTTTTTTTTACGTGGTAAAATCATCACATGAGTCCTTCCACCCAGGGCAGAGCGGGAGGGACTGTCAGACTCATACTCACTAAAATCCACGGTGTCCTTCAATAGGCCTTTACGTACCGGGGTCACGGTAAATCGTGAGTCCCCTACCAAAATTGTTCAGCAACGGGATTTTTTAAATTGTTTTCCTTTTTTATAATGAAGAAGAGGGTTTTCCACATCACTGTCACGACTGCTGTTAGGGTACTCATTCGTATTCCTTGGTCAGGAATTGTATCACTGAGTGTTTCAATTCCTTTCAGAGTAAAAAAACAACACTGATGAGTGATGTATGACAGAAACCTTATTTCAATTTACATAGAACTTTTAATACAGAAGCAAGTAGCCTTATCAGTTTTCTAAAGCGATAAGACCGCCGTTGTAACCATAGAATTAGAAATATTGCAAAACTGTTTTTTGTAACAATTTTGGTGTACAATAAAGTGTAATCTATCTATCTAAAGTTAATTTAAAACAGCTGACTATGGTATCTAGTTAAAGTTGAGTCGTTCTCAACCCAAACGATTTGGGAAAACGTCTCTTCTTGGAGTATGTCATTACAATTGGATTTTTAAGCGACTATTTTCTAAAAACATCCATCTAAAATGCCCCCGCTCTTCGCCAGTGCGTGTTTTGCCTGTAAAGAAGAAGTATGAAAGATTTATTATTAATCTTAAACAAAAACGTCTTCTACAATTATATGATTGGGCTTTCTTCGTTTCGTATTCGGCGACCGTCGGCTCTCATTCGCGCGCCCCCCAAAGGAGTACTACATCACTGCAAACCCAGCTGAACCCGCCACTCATTAACATTTAAATTAATTAATTTCATTTTAATATCCACGTTGCTCCCAAGTTAGATATTGCTGAACAGAATATTTATTTTATTTATTATGCAACTGTGAATAAACGACACTGTTGGCGTAGAGGCTAAGAGATCGACTGCCGCGCAGCGTATTAAGGGTTTGATCCCCGCACGTAACATAATATTTGTATGACTTGCGGGTAGTTGTTTCAGGTTTGGGTGTTTGTGTATGAGAGTTTAACTGTTTGTAAAAGCACCCATGTTACAGGAGAAATTCTTATGCCTATGTCAAACAGACAGGCGAAAGCGAAGCGTTTCCGAAGCGATACCGAACCGAAGCGAGACGTCAGTCCGATAGTTCTGTCACGCTATCGGATCTCTTTCGCTTTTCTATGTGACTGGATTCAAACAATTCCATATATTACAAATAAAAACGTCACGCTTCGCATTCGCCACACCAGTCTGTTTGACAAAGACTTTAAACAAAACACACAACTAGAAATCTGGAGTCTGTCCTAGTTTGCCATGGCCTGAGATTTGATCAACGCGTGGTTTAGGTAATAAAAAAGCGAAAGCGATCCGATAGCGTGACTGAACTATCGGACTGACGTCTCGCTTCGGAAACACTTCGGTTTCCCCTGTCTGTTTGACAAAGGCATAAGTGTAACAAAGAACTTTCACCTGCAACTTATAAAATAAATAATGCCCCTTTCGATATGATATACTTCCATGGAAACCTTGTATAAAACTGTGCGTACAGCTTTCAGCGCTGATTTTTATTTTCTTTGCCTCAAAGCGGAATCCAATTTACCATCAATTCACGAATCTGACCTTATCTTAATAAAAATATACTTACACACGCAACGAGACCGGAATCTGAAAAATTATTGGCAAAAATACGAATTTTATCTCATATAATTTGAGGGCTAATGCTTATTCAGAGGAAGATACCAAAACTTTGGCGAATAAAATGAATGAAATGTGATTGTTTTAGGTTCTCTTGCTAGAAGAGAATGAAAGAAATAAATTGAACTTGTGGTATATTTTTAAGAGGACCATCGTTTGGAAATTTGCATAATTCATTCACAATAAAAATACTTTTGAAGTGAAAACTTCTTTAGCGGCGTTGTGCACTTTTTTTGGAATGGGTAAAAAATGTTAAACTCTCGTCAGCACACGTGACCTGATCGACAATTCGTAAGACGGCGCAGGGCGCTTGCGCGAATGTTCGTGTATGTTTATTACTATTCAAGTTTTCACTTCTGCCAGCACTCCTTAGAGTGCAACCCGTCGTTTTTTTAATTCGGTTAGTTTAACAAAATTCATTCCGTTATAATTTTTTGGAATCTATGAGTCAATAGACAAGGTTAATTCCTCATATTGTAATCAAAAGTGTGTCACAAAACAGTTGTTGATATGGATGGCACAGTTGCTGACCGATCAACTGCTGTTCTATGCGTGTCGCGGGTTCGTTTACCGCATTTAACAAATTGAATTCTCAATTATTTCGACGACTTTATAACATAAATTGTCCCACTTCGGAATATTATTCCATCAAAGTTATATAAAGAAGACAGACAGTAGGCCATGCGTACAAAATGATGATTTCCGTATTTTTAGTTTCTTTTTTTTTTCTTCATAGGATTTGGCTGCAACCAGTTACACTGGAAACCGTGAGGATGATGTCTTTTCTTTTTTTTGTACTAATACCATCAAATGAGTCATCCCACACAGAGCGAGACAGGAAGGACTGTTAGACTCATAATTACTAAAAAAACACGGTGTCCTTTTACGTTCCAGGGTCACGGATACCTGGTAAGACAATCCTGTGACCCCGCCAGGGGACCCCTTAGAGGCCCAAACCCTCTTAGAGGTCCCCGTCAGATTGAGGACGATGTCTGACTTAATCTCTGACTAAGCAGCTCAAAGATACCAGAAGAGATGATTAATCTTTGACCAAGATAACGAGGCTGTAGATAATCTTTTACCAAATATTAATATATCAGCTGACAGTAACTGAGATATAGTGTGTGACAGTGAAATATTAAGAGCTTAGCGCCTCGGAAGTCATGTAGATGAAAGAAATAACCGGGTAGGAAAGTATTAAAGGTTACTTCTTGTTAGTACTTTGGACTAGTTGTCGGTATATTAATTCTGATGGCAACAATTTTGGAAATATTGCCATGGTTTTACCAAACGTTAAACCAATAAATGTTACCAAGTTTTGACACTTTCTTTTTACCCATTTAGGTTAAGTTTTCCAGGGTTACGGGATGGTTAGAAACTGAGGCTGCAGAAACGCAAAAGGCAATTGAATAAACAGGGTGGTTTTAGTCAGTGTGAGTCTGACACTTCCTTCCGATGCAGCCAGATCTGAAGTCATTTCATGATTTTCCAAATTACCAAAAATAAGGTCGGTGTAATAACATTTATTTGTCAAAGGACACATTAAAGTTGACTTAAAGAGAAATGTTAAAAAGAGTTATCTTTTTTTTTCAAGTAAACAACACTAGTGCTCACCGTTATAATATTAAATGTTGTGGTTTAGTTTATAGTACATCGGTGGACTATCAGTAGCTGAAGTAGGATAAATAGTCCATTTTTAAACAATTAACACTGATATCTTATAAAACTAAAGAAGATTAGCACTCAGTGTTTAAAAGTTGCGGAATAGAAGACACTAAAAATATATTTTTTACATATAACAGGGTGTAATACTAAAATTGTTGTTTCAGTAAAAACTTAAACTTTAAACCACAACGCACTTGTCGAATAGATAATAGACAAAGCCAGTTAATTAGATCTCTGAAGCACCTATTATAAAACGCGTAGAATCACAAACAGGGATCTAATAAGGCTGGTGCCAACGACTTGAAGATACCATCGCCCTTTAGAATATGCAAACAATAAGCACTTCAACCCATTCGATAAAGTGAAACCTCTCCAGTTTAGAATTCATTGCTGATTATACTGGATCGGTTAAATTGCGCTTATAATAAAACCAGCAATGTATTTTGAACTGGGTTGAATGAATGACCGAGATAATGATCAGTGACTGTTTGTGGTGGAGGGTGCAGTACTGCCTCCATTAGCCAAGTAACGGTAACTCAACAAATCTATAAATATTAAATGGCATCTTTTTATTTCAGTTGGTAGTTAAAAATTCCAACAAAAAAACTCTATCTAGCTCGATATTTTCCGGGGTCGCGGGACTCACGACTTACCGTGACCCCGGTACGTAAAGGGCTATTGAAAGACACCGTGGATTTTAGTCAGTACGAGTCTGACAGTCCCTCCCGCTCTGCCCCGGGTGGGAGGACTCATTGATGATTTTTTTCACGATAAAAAAAGCTCGATATTTTAAAAGTAATTTTACACATCAAAACGTACTTTTAAATTATCCTTCTTTCTTCTTATAATATTATAATCGTAAAAGTAAGTTTGGATGGATGGATGTTTGTTACTTTTTCACGCAATAACAACTGAAGGATTTTAATGAAATTTGGTACACACATAGTTCATAACCTAGAATAATACTAGTTTTTATTCCAATTTTATGTTATCGTGGGATCATTTTGGAGTTGTAGCGGGCAGAGCCGCTGCCAATAGCTAGTTAAAAAAAAAACATTATTTTTTAATCCCCAAACATTGTCTTGGTTGGATCATTAGGGCCATATAAACTAGATTCTGAGTTAATCTTTTGAGAAAGGGATCACACTCGTTTGAGAGGAAAATTAAATGATTTTAGCTGTACTGTGTATGTTTAGTTACGGTTATTGTCATAACTTTGACAGGCCTGTTGGTCTAGTGGTTAGTGACCCTGACTGCTATGCCGGAGGTCGTGGGTTCGATTCCCACTCAGGACAAATGTTCGTGTGATGAGCACGATCATTTGTCTGTGTCTGGGTGTAATTTATCTATAATATGTATGTATTTAGAAATATATAAGTATGTTTATCAGTTGTCTAGTACCCATAACACAAGCTCTGCTTAGCTTGGGACTAGATGGCGTTGTGTGATAGTTGTGGAATATTTATTTATTTATTATTTATTAACTTCATTTTAGATTTAAAGTTTAAGAAGTAAAATCAAACAGGATTTTTGTTTCCTCAAGTTACTGCTGCTTTGCTTAAGAGATCAGAATTGTAAATTTTAAATAATTGGACAATAGTGTGAAATGGCGTGTCGTGCCCACTAAAGGAAATCACGCAGTGATTTTATTACGGCCGAAGTATTATTTGGACCATCTAGTTTTGTATAAAATGATACTTTGAATAGTTAGCTAAATAGTGGAGGCACGAAAGGTGGTGGCATAAATGTTAATGTTCCTTGCAGTAAAATGTCTGTTGAATTTATTGTCACTTTATTACGATTCTCGTTTAAATACTTGCTGATTATGATATTGTATATTTTGTAATTTTTTACGAAAAATCAAGGTCTTATTTTTTTGCTTTTCAACTGAGTCAATGACTTTTTTGCGATAGTCCTTTTTACAATGACGTAAGTGTTATTAAAAAATACTTCTTTTGAAAATTTAAAATGCAAAATTATTTAAAACATTTATGCTATAATAAGTTTAATAGTTGATTATCCCTTTTAAAATTATGGTTCATAATTTTTTTTCTAGTACGAGTCTGACACTCCGTTTCGCTCCTCCTAAAACTAATGGAAAACTAATTTTGATATTAAAAATAAAAAGTATTGTACATGCAATGAACTTTATCCAAATCTATACTCAGAATCTTACATTAATTTCTCAATAATAAAACTGTTTTAAAGGTTATCAAATTGTTACCCACACTTCATCTTCGTGAGCGAGAGATTCAATTGAATCCAGCATACAATTTGACTGCGTTGTGTTACATAAACTTTTGGCTTTACAATAGATTAAGATGCCTTTCTCTGATAGATTTGACAAATGCGGTATTTTTACTTTTGTGGGAAAGAGTATAGATATCAACCTACAAGATGAACTGACGATCTGGTGAAGACCGCAGGATCGCGATGGTTGCAAGCAGCTTCCAACCGGTCCTATTGGAAATGTGCAGGGGAGGCCTATGTTCAATAATGGACGTCCTATATGATGACGATGAGTATAGACCTTGCTCACACAAAAACATTAGGTCTTGTGGGTACGTTTAGAAACACGTTAACTCACATACATAAAAAACCAGACCTTTTAGCGTGGTAAAATAATCAAATGAGTCCTCCCACGCAGGGCAGATCGAGAGGGACTGTCAGACTCGTGCTGACTAAAATACTACGGTGTCCTTTAATAGCACTTTACGTTCCAGAGTCACGGTAAATCGTGATTCCCGCGATCCCGACCGGCTTTGGGCCTCTATAGGGGGGCGCTGTCATTATGCTGACACTCCTTGAGGCGCGCGTGGAACACAACGCGCCGTCGTCCTGGGCATGGTCCATGGTCGGACAGTGAGTCGCCTATTATTCGCCGCCCGCATATATAGATAGACCTGGAAAAACTACATACAGGCCATACACTTACGGGAATCAAACTTGCAACACGTATCCCGGCAGACAAACTCAGCAACTACGCAAACTATGCCATTATTTGGTCACATGCATCGTGTGAAAACCTAATCGGAGGCCTGTAGGTTTCTGTCAGATTCCCATAGAGGTCCAAACGCCTGCCGGAGTCTTGAGACTGCATAAAAGTGTAACCGTGACCGTATTACGTAAAGGCCTATTGAAGAAACTTCGTGGATTATGGTCAGTACCAGTCTGACAGTCCCTTCCGCTGCAACCAGGTCGGAAGGACACTCATTAACCACGATAAAAAATACCTGTAGAGTTCCCAGAGGTGACTTAGTTAATTTTGACATCAGACAGCGTCAGTTAACATCTTCACTCGAAGTGTCACTTCAATGAAATGGAAATATATTTTTTCCTACTCCTCCACTATTCTTTTCTGATTAATTTTGTTACAGGATCCAAGACAGGTAAATTCATTCTCCGGGACACGTCGAGCTTCATTGTCTCGGCGCTTTTCTGGTGGTTGCCACAGTTGATTCTGGCTTTCAGGAGTTGCAGTGGTTTGGGAATAGTGTGGTGGGTTTGTCCCAAAAAAAATATCTTCACTCGAAAGAGCTGTTCTATTAAGGCTTCCGCAAGAATAGAAATATACCATCGTTCCATTTGACGCAAGTACTCGGTAGATCAATTTTCCTATATCGCAATTCCATGAGGAGCCTATAATTTGCTAGGGCGTAACACAAAGCCAATTGACCCACTTCTGAAAGTGCTACAAGGTACTTGCTGTATGTAATATTTCACGTTTTTACATGCAAGTGGAACGTGAGTCGTATGTTGAGTACCTACTCGCTACGTTTTTTTTTTTGGAAAAGAAATAATGAAATTGCGAGTAGGAGTAATAATTCACTCATTAATGCGTTCAATTCTTTACAAACTGCCGAGTGCGGTAGAGGCCTGGGATTCGTTCCTGTAACAGCCAGTGTTATTGATTTTGTTTATGTAGAATTTTCCCTTTATCAGTGTAGATTTATTCCCTGTTAATGTCAAAAAAATTCAATACTTTTTTGAAGTGAAAACTTCTTTAGCGGCGTTGTGTACTTTTTTTGGAATGGGTAAAAAATGTAAAACTCGCGTCAGGACACGTGACCTGATCGAAAATTCGTAAGACGGCGCAGGGCGCTTACGCGAATGTTCGTGTGTGTTTATTACTATTCAAGTTTTCACTTCTGCCGGCACTCCCAGAGTGCAACCCGTCGTTTTTTTTTTTGTAGTGTAACTAAAAGAAATTCAGATAATGATCTGAATTTCTTTTAGTTACACTAGGCTTTAAAGCAGTCAATGTAAGAAGCAATATTCCCACTCCTGGTAAATAGACCTCTTTGTGAGAGGTGACAAGGAAGTTGGCTGTAATCCATGTCAGGTAGAGTGGAGGTCCATCAATGACAAATGTAATCCAGGTTATAAACTATCTGTGTATCAAATTTTGTCCAAATCCGTTCAGTAGTTTTTGGGTGATAGAGTAACAAACATCCAAGTAAGATTTATTAGATTGTCACAATGGGTGGTCTTATCCTTTAAAGGCAAACTTTGGATGGATTGTGAGGAATAATATTATGGCTGGCACCTGTATAAAATTATTTATATAGAACCCAAACTGTACTACAATCCTACAATCACGTCCATCTAGCCATATATCCAATACCTCAACAGACGCCCGTCCTCAGCCACGTCTCGTGACGCACTAAACCCGACCGCTGACATTAATGACCATTGAGCCTACCAGCCATGTCTTCTCAGCTGACGGCTGACGCACACTGACAGCTGCATCGGAAACCAGCTGCCGGATAGTCTGGGGAGTTCGTTCGTAAGGGCCATAACTGTGTGAGGTGAGTGACTCGTTGTCGATAGGTGTGATTTGATTGGTTGGAATGTTGAGTTTCGAAATAAGAATGGATTGATAGATTTTGTTATCCTAATCCTATCTAAAAATGCGAAATCGTGTTTGTAATTTTCTTACGCCTGCACGCCTAAATCGCTGAACGAATTTTAAAGAATTATGTTACAGAGATAGATGAGATCGTGGAAACGGTTATAGGTTACTTCTTTTTGCATAAAACTTGTTGGATAATACATGTTTGATACGCAGACAATATATATTGTAGATAAATGTATAGGATACCTTTTATCCCAATATTATGTTCTCGTGGGATATTTTTATTTTTTCATATTGGATAAAAAATCTCTTCCGACCTGTTAACACACAAGCCCATTGGTGGACATTCTAGAACATACCGATATAAAATGCTTGTCTATTGGCGGTAAAGTAAACAAAATTGTGCAAAATAACTCCCTATAGAAACAAAATCTCCTCAACCATGTCAGTGAGCACCCATTCTTCGTATTACGGTAATTTTCTAAAGTCAAATATTTCGATAACAACACTATTGCCCGTAGCTATTGTGAAAGCTTGCCCAGTCTTGCCCGTAGATCAAACAGACATCGTGTAATCATTGCCCGTTGTAAATTATAGGTGCGGGTTCGAACCGGGTGCGCAATTTATTTCAGTGGGGTATTGTTGTGTTTTTTTTTATGTTATGTGCTATATGAAGCAAAATTATGTCTAGAACTTGATATTTATAGGTGTGTTGATGGATTTTGTGCAAACTAATTTTTTGCGTAATTAAACAATTTGAGCATGCAATTTGTATAGCAAGGTTAGCGCAGAGGCTGGGCGATCAAGTGCTGCGCAATAGGAAGCGCACGGAACAAATATTTGTATGACTTACAAGTAGTTGTTACGGGTCTGTGTGTCTGTTTTCTGAATGAAGACATTATTTTAATTTAAAAAACAGTTTAAACTGCAATCATAGATTTTTAAATAACTACATGGTTGGCACTCCTACCCGCTACACGAGAAAAAAATTACCTTTTGGGTTTATCATACCTATCAAAAGGCTTCGTCATAAGGATTATGTTTTGCTAAACAATAAAGTGTCAGAAATAAAAGGAAGACCATGAATTTTAACATTTTTAATACAAAATTAATCAATTTAACAAATGCTCAGCTCGGGTCGATTTGTTACATACAACCAGGTACTAATTACGTATCTTTTTATCATTCACTTCAAATTATAATAAGCAGTAAAATGTTCCATCTACAATATTCAAGGTACTTTCCCTCCAGGCTTGTTCCAGTGAGTGAAAGAGACAGAGCTATACAAGTAGGTCATAATACGGCCCCTGAAGATTATCACGTAAACACGTTCTTTTTTTTTTTTTCGTGGTAAAATCATCAAATGAGTCCTCCCACCCAGGGGAGAGCGGGAGGGACTGTCAGACTCGTACTGACTAAAATCCATGGTGTCCTTCAATAGCCCTTTGCGTTCCGGGGTCACGGTAATTCGTACAGTCCCGCGACCACGTAAACACGTTCTTAGCGCATTTCTCCGACTGTTTAGCAACGGTGTGCGCCTGTGTGGTCCAAGTTACTAGATAGGAGCGACTAAAGCATTATCAAAAGATATTTTAGTATTATTTGTGTGTGTATTAATTAAAAAAAAATTAAAATAAATATGGTCCTATGAGTTTAAAAATACTACATCAAAAAACAATAACAAAAAAACAACTTTAACTTCAATAGTAATAAACACACACGAACATACGCGCAAGCGCCCTGCGCCGTCTTACGAATTTTCGGTCAGGTCGCGTGTCCTGACGCGAGTTTAACAATTTACCCATTCCAAAAAAAGTGCAAACGCCGCTAAAGAAGTTTTCACTTAAAAAAAATAGCTTATTTCGTCAAAAAAAGGTTATACCAAAAAAGGTTACTGATAAGCAACCTACCGTTAACTCGTGCTCATCACCGCCCCGCACCACCCGTTTGCTGGCCCATCGCTGTTTTTTTTTATCATGAAAGGTTTCATCATCGTTTAGGTAAAATCGATGTCACAAACCCTGTACCTAGACAATACAAGTAAAAAATACAACTTCCCGACCCGCCAATTTATAGGCACTTAATTAAAATTTAGCTAACAACCCTAAGACAGTAGGCAATTATATCGCGGATTGGGCCGAAGACTTCCCGTCTTTATACTATGTCAAAACTTCACCAAATACTCGTTTCATTCATGAACGACTGATCAAATTTTGAATACAACTTATACCCTAGATAGGATTAGCTTTTACGTGGTATTACGTTCCCGTGCTATTCTAGCAAATTACAATTCAGATGAAGCTTAAAGCAAAGGCTAGTTTAAAATAAAAATAAGATTGTAAAGACAGTTCAAAAACTTTAAAAAAAAATGGATATGTTTTCGTTTTACCTGGTCTTCGGTAAACACTACGTGGAGAAAAACTAAGAATAGGTAACAAAGTGAAGTACATCCATAGTTTATGTAGTACAGAGGAAGGCGAGCTGCATGCCATGAATCGACAATAGAAGCGGAAAGTAGCCGGCCAGAGGTGAATATCGTTGAGGTACAAGTTACTAACTTACAGCGGATAACATAGGTACTCTTTTCTTATTTTTTCTAATCGTTGAACCACTCAATGAATTTCACTCTTTTGTGTTATCGATGTTTAATTGACATAGTCAAACTTGAAGAGCAGCAATGGAGACGTGGTGAAAAGTACTAATAAAAAAAAGTACTAGTAAAAAATAAAAATAAATGAACTGTGATATCAAATGTAGTAAACTGAATTTTACAGGTATCCATGTACTTATTCTAAGTTTGAGTGTTTGTATCTTAAAATGTAAATATTTCAGAAACAAAATAAATTCATAGTTTTTAAGTTACTACAATCAAAACTGCGAAACACTTAACAACCAAAATCGACGACGTGACGCCGACGTCGCTAACTTCAAAATGGATGCAAGTCGTGGTCTAAGGGGGAAACTGATGTTGATATTTATGCAAATTGCACCCACGATATAGAAATTAACAGTCTGGGGCAACGTTTTAAAACAAAATCTCTCGTACCTTGGACCAAGTCCGCATGTAGCCTCCGGACTCCAAGATAACCATTTAGCAGTTGCTACGAACCTGCCTATTTCGCCCCTAGACCGTCCATTGTTTTCTCGCTAAAATAATAACCCGGCAAAAATTGTTCGCGTATGCTCCGAGCTCAAAAAAAGAGAACTTTTCGAACGAATTATGAATTAAGTAAATGTTCATTTGAAATTGAATTGATGTGTTTATTTGAATTCTAGTGTTTCTGTTTTTGAAGCTTTATTTGGACGTTGTTTCTAGTTTTGTTAGTTTTTGGTTATGTTGTTATTATATTTAAATATTATTATTTTGGAATCATGATATTTATATTGGCCGATGTTTTTTTATACCTTCTTTTTTCGTTGTGGTTCAGCTAATCACTAAATAAGGACAACTTGATGATAAAATTCGTTTTATGCTAGGTATGTGTAATCGCACTGAAATTCAAACACAACGGACTAACACTTCAGTATCTATCAAGCCTTTGTAAAACTGACAGGCGATAGCGAACCGGACCGAGTCTGAAGCGATACGAGACGTCAAACTGGGTGCAGCGAACCGAGGCGTGACAGTTGTATTAGCTGACTTTTTATGAACGACGTCAAACAGAGCAAAAACGCCTTCGCCACGTCTTCGCATCGGTTCGGTCACGCTATCGGATCGCTTTCGCTTTTCTATGTGACTCCTCGACGCCTCGCTTCGTATTCGTCACGCCTGTCTGTTTGACAAAGGCTTCACAGTCTGGTGTTCGTAGCCATGTCCACAAACCACCATCAGAAATCGCCCATCTCAACAGATGATCTGTTTGAGGATGGATGGTCGAAGATTTTATTGGTATGCCAGAAGTACTGTGAGATGATTTTATAAAAGTGTTTTCTTTTTATGAGCCTTGTTTTATTTACGTTTTTCATATTTTAATTTATTATTTTTATATTGTTTGCATAATTGTGTTTAAAAGCCCATGAAACTTTTAGTATGGACCTTGGCATCAATTTTTTTTTTCGCCCGTGATTAAATTTTGGCATCAATTAGACTACCTGAGAAGTCCATAGAAAAAAAAATAAGTTTCTCAACCGTAACCAACCAGAGATATGGCGGTTTTAATTTTGTTCTATTCAGGAGTGATTTACTCCCGATTAGAACAAAATAAAATCCGTTATGTCTCTGGTTGGTTACGGTTTAGATTTTTTAAAATATTTTTTACGAAGTTCTTAGGTTGCGGTCTACTAATGGCCAACATTTCATTACTGGCGAAAGAAAAAAAAAATTGTTGCCAAAAAGTTGCATACCCCTTTCTGTAATTGGTTGTTCACACATCCGTTGTAATTTATTAAATAAATAAAAAAAGTGCAATCACCAGAATTTATTTAAAAACAAGTGTTTTCATGCAATTCTTTGAAAAAAAGATCCTGGGTTGAATGCAGGGTGCAGGCGACTGAACACGCTATGCAACCAAATCAACACACGACATGTATTTTACCTCACCATTCGGGGCATCCTCAGGAGACATTAACTCGACGACCACTCAGGCAGGAATGAGCCCAAACACTGGCATGTTCATCGCAAAGTGAAACCTAATTCCATAACTTATCTAAAAAACAATACGTTAGCCGTATATTAAGCTCAACACCTCACAATAAATAAATAAATATTCCACAACTATCACACAACGCCATCTAGTCCCAAGCTAAGCAGAGCTTGTGTTATGGGTACTAGACAACTGATAAACATACTTATATATATTTTTTAAATACATACATATTATAGATAAATTATACCCAGACACAGAACAAATGATCGTGCTCATCACACAAACATTTGTCCTGGGTGGGAATCGAACCCACGACCTCCGGCATAGCAGTCAGGGTCACTAACCACTAGACCGACAGGCCGTCGATGTACTTTGCAAAGCCTCGCATAATTCTAAACGGAGCCATCGTAACGCGAGGCACAATTGAAGTCGATAACTCTGGCTGCAACTCTGCAACTCTGGAACTCCGGCCAACTATCTCTAACTCCGGGCTCACAAAGCCCTAGTTCTAGTTCCTGAAACGATTTATTAGACTAAGTATACGTGATACTTTCGGTTTTGTTGCTTCTGACGGTTGGTTGGAAGCCGAGGCTCTAGCATGAATTCTACGTATTAGCCGGACAGCGCACTTGAAGTAGATAACGATGAACGAGGATGACTTAAACTAGGGGATGTAAAGTCGTAACCGATAAAAAAATATTTTCACACAGTATCGATATGGGTATCAAATTAAAGGGCTTAATGAACACATTTGAATTGTATAAACATTATATAGCTTTTACTAGCTAATTTGCTGTTTACATGGGTAGCAAATGATAAATCGAAAAAATCGTAAAACGAATCGATTTTTTCGTAGTCGGGTTTTAGTTATTTTTAACAAATTTTTTATACTTTTCAGAGCGCGATTTTTTTGTCTCTTTAATCTAAAAAAACATAACATTTTTAATATTATATTGCTGGAAATGAACCGAATTATTCAGCTCCAAGGAAACTCGAACGAGTCGCGCGAATACCCGCGTATCTCGGGCATCCTCGCGACTCGTTCGAGTTTCTCATGCGATAATAAATATTATTTTAATGAAAATAAAGTTAAAATTCATATGACACTGAAACTGCCGCTCCGCTTCGTTGCCCTTCGCCGCTCTTTTGGTGTGAGTTGAGCCTTAAGAGGAGCTCGTAGCTTAATAAATACAGTCACACAGTCTGATCTTAGTAGAGCATTGGTGGTGCTGTCATATCGCCCCCGACTTACGAGCTGTAGGTCTTGGATTTGAATCCAGCCAGGCGAAATACTTTGTGTAAAATATTTCGTGACCACTGCTCTCAAAACGGTGAAGGAAAACATAGTGAGGAAATCGGCATGGCGTTGAACCAAAAATTCGAAGGCATGTGACATTTACCAACCCGCACTGGGCCCGTGTATATTATAACCCACTTCCTCTCACAGATAGGAAGCTTGTGACCCAGCTGTGGGAACATTATAGACTGATGATGATGAGGCCGATCTTTCAGGTTAAGCCGCGCTTGCCGAGGTTGGTCTGTGGATGGATGACCACCCATCTTACATATGTGGCTGTCATTTCTAGATCTTAGACAGTCGTTAATAATCAAAAGCTGGAAAGTCTGTCAACTAGTCTTACCTAATATTTAGTCTAATTTAACCGTCACACTATTTTTTGAAAATAATACTTTAATTACCATGTTCATTATTTATTAGCTTGTCTCGAAATAAAAATATTAATAATTAACTTTATTCTCGTCAGCTTTTAGCCCTAATGAACCCTCCACTTCACAAAAAACAACCGTTAAATCTTCATCTTATTTCAAACACAACTTAATTATTTAATTATTAGAATTAGCAATATTACAAAACAGTTCTGTAACAATTTTGGAGTACAATAAAGTATATTCCTACTTAATTATTCCAACGAATTCAAAATCTCCGCCATAACTCATGACGGAGATTTTGAATTCGTTTGCCTAGAATCTAAACGACCGTGATCAATCAGTCGACCATGTTAGACCAAAGTCTTTGGACCTATGTCCAAAGACTTTGGTCTAACATGGTCGACTGCTTTTGAAAGCGGTTGCACAACCCTGTATTGAGTTATTTAAACTTAGGCAGTTCGGAGTTTGCCTGTCTTTGCTTTATCTATAGATATAGCATTGTTCTATTCATTCTAGAGCCTTGGTGGTTCTGTAGTAACGCGATTTACATGTCGTGGATTTCATCCCACGGTACATTTGTCGTAGTAGCTGAGCAATTGGACTACTGCGCTGTGTCGCGACGCGAAAAAACCTAAGCCTATATTGTAGAAAAAAAATCAGATTTGAGTATTGAGTACGTGTAGCATTCGCCTAATAAGATACGAAGCGTTTCTATCTACTCAATAATTTGTATCAGTGACTGTACAATCTATTTAGTATTTTCAAGACGAAGTGTGCAAAATTAAATTGAAATCCAAGTCAGCGGCCAACTTCTCTCTAATTTACGTTTACATTCTTAATAATCGCTACACTTGTTCAAATATTAACAGTTCGTTCTTGTTTCTTGGATTTTTTTTTCATTCTTTCTTCAAAATTAAATAATGTAGCTTGTTTTTATTCCGTTTTGTTACTGGTTTACATTTTCCGATTTCAAATCTTGATTCCATGTTTAAATTTTTCCCCCTTAGAAGACCTACTGACCTTATTGGTACTTCAGAAAGTCCGGGTGGGTAGTACTTGCAATCAGCAGGCTTGTATGACCAGATGTATGAATTTGGATGAGGCGAAATGAGTATGTAAGGATCGTAGCAAGTAGCGCTCTGTAGTTTCTGTCCCCGCCCAAGAGAAGAAGGCATGAGTTTATGTACATTTTCTTTTAATAATTTGTCTGTCAGTACATGACTGTATCGTACATACAGCTGTATATCAAGCTATGCAAAACCAGTATAAGCAAATCGTTCAATGTGCCGGAAAACCACAGAAAGCAAGGCCATAAAATATACGTTTTTTTTATAATGGATGTCCTATCTTAGAAATTCTCTTGAATAGCAGATGGGTTTAATTATACTCAAAAACCGAGGCCCGGAGCAGCTACTTGTAGAACTTACAAATACATTTTGTTTCCGTTCGGGCATCGAATCCACGAGTCACAGCGCAGCAATCTAATCGCTCGATCACTGCGCCAACGGTGTCCAAGTTATGAATAGGTATACATCTTATCCTGTTATCCTACTTCCTATGTGTGGATGTTTGTTACTCTTTCACGCAAAAACTACTGAATGGATTTAAATGAAATCTGGTGCATAGATAGTTTAGAACTAGCTTTAACACATTGAGGGTTTTTTTTACTGATTTTATGATCCCGTATTTTCGAGTTGTAGCGGGTGAAACCTATGTAGTATAATATAATATCGGTTTAGTAAATGTATACCTTTTTTTATCGTGGTAAAATCATCAAATGAGTCCTCGTACTGACTAAAATCCACGGTGTCCTTCAATAGCCCTTTACGTACCGGGGTCCCGGTAATTCATAAGTGCCGCGACCCCGGCAGGCTTTGGCCCTCTAGAGGGGGGCCCCGTCATTATGCTGACACTCTTTGAGGCGCGCGTGGAACACAACGTGCCGTCGACCCGAGCATGGTCCATGGTTGGACAGCAAGTCGCCCATTACTCGCCGCCCGCATGCCAGCATCTGCGGTGGCCGGATATTGTCTAGCGAAGTATAGGTACGTAGAACTTTTTACTCGTGCCGAAATACTTGTACACGTGACTACTTCTCATCTTCATAAGCCACGTGTACAAATCATTCGACACGTGTACAAAATCTGTGCACAAACCAGTTTGTGTAATAAGTAGCATATCTACCAAAATTGTACGCATAGAAGCGACACAGGCGTTAACATGAGAGATGACGGTAGCTGTGCCGTATTTCATATAGTCTCGATTTATGGCCCTGTCGGGTGACGTATGTGGTTCTTGAAACGTATGCTCCGAGGGTAGATTGAGGTGCAAGGGCCTCGACATGTAAGGCTTTTGTTCGATTATATGTTTAAGAGTGCTTAGTGTCAACTTAAGAATATAGTCGCCGCCGGAGAAGCTTAAAATCTATACAAATATTACAAAGCTGAAAATTTGTTTGGTTGAACGCGCTAATCTCACGAATTTCTAATTCGAATTGAAAAAATCTTTTCGTGTTGTATAGCCCAGTTATCGAGGAAGACTATAGGCTAAATGTAATTACGCTACGACCATCAGAAAGATCGTGAAAATGTTCGTACCGATGTTTGGCTCGGTCGCGGGACTGTATGAATTACCGTGACCCCGGAACATAAAGGTCTATTGAAGGACACCGTGGATTTTAGTCAGTACAAGTCTGATAGTCCCTCCCGCTCTGTCCTGGGTGGAAGGACTCATTTGATGATTTTACCACGATTTAAAAAAAAAGCGATGTTTGGCTCAATGCTCGGCTCTGTTTGTTGTCCAGTTGCGAGTTGAGGCGCATGTGCATGGTCCATAATCGGACAGCGAGTTGCCCATCGCCGTCTGCAGGTCCATGGGAACTATAGGTAGTGAGTGTTCTTACTTAAGGGCCTAAAGATTGGACTGCTGTTCCAAACAAACAAATAGTAAAACCAATTCAAGTGCCGGATGTCGTCAGTAAATAGTTTCGACACAAGTTCACAAAGGCTTGTTGAACCAACACAGCGAGCCGACTAGTGTTGTGCTGTTGTCCCGTTTGGAACGATTTCACTAAGAAAACATGCTGATTGTTGGTCAATGGTCTACATTTACATAGCAACAGACATTACTTACACATAAAGGGGATAGAAGATTTTAGTATGCCTTATCCGTCACCCGCCATTTTGTTTTTTTTTTTTTAAGAATAGCTGTGCACAACAAACAAAAAATGTAATCCGCATATCATAAAACCTAAAATTCTAAGAAATGTGACATGTACCAATCCGCACTGGGTCCGCGTGGTAGATTATGGCCCACTTCCTCTCACAAAGAGGAGGCCTGTATCCCAGCAATGGGAACATATAATCTGATGATGATGATCTTACCACACGCTGCCCCGCGCTATGCCACCGTTCACATCACATCATCACTCATAGCGGTGCTCTGCGGCTTGTTCCAGTGAGTGAAAGAGACAGAGCTATAAAAGTTGTCTAGCGCCACCTCGTTCACTCACTGGAACAAGCCTGGTTTTAAGACGTCATAATACGGCCCCTGGTCTTACTTTTAAATTTATATTGCGAACCTGTTCAGCTCTCCGTTGTATGTTATTGTTTTATTATAGGCGGGGTACACACGTCAGTTACATTCCGAATCCATGTGAGACCGCAGGCCGCGTACCTGTGCGCCTGTCACCTCCAGCTTGCCAATATTGTAACCTCAGCTTTAAATATTACTTTAATAAAAAAATATCACTTACATTCGTACAAAACTGGGTCTAAATTCCTCTAACTCTGATTTGGCGCGTACGAATATACATAGTGTTCAATATAGCATCATACTGCGACGCTGACGTTAGCGGCGAGTGTCGCAAGACTATCGGGTAACCGTGGCCCCGGAACGTAAAAGTCTATTGAAAGACACCCTGGATTTTAGTCCCTTCCGTCTTGTCCTGTCTGGGAGGACTCATTTGATGATTTTGCAAGGTAAAAGAAAAGAAGATTTTAAAGGTTTTTCACTATAACACGCCATTGACGACGTACGAATTACGTAACATTTTAGAGATCTAAGCCCAACATTGCCGTATTTTACCGCAATTCAACTTCCTTTTTTTTAAATAATAATTTTTGACACCCCTTGGGTACGAGTCAGCTAGTGTATTATGAAATTTTAGAGATTGATAAAGACCGACTTTTTCTTATCCAAAAATAGTAATTAGAGAACATTCCGTTGAGTGTACGCGACTACTAATTATACAATACCTACAGATTACGAGTATCTGTAGGTTATTATGACCAGAGACTTGTCAGACTCGTACTGACTAAAATCCACGGTGTCCTTCAATAGCCCCTTACGTTCCGGGGTCACGGTAATTCGTACAGTCCCGCGACCAACCAGAGGCTTGCTAGCAATATGGTATAATCGTTCGGAAGTTATGCGCTTTTGTTTTATTATATTCAAAGAAAATAAAGCAGAGTAAAATTTATATTTCAATTATAGAAAAAATAAATCATGATGGTTCTGGTTCTTCTTCAGAAGATGATGTTTCTTCGGTTGTGGAACTAGTATGGTTAGTAGAAGATGTAACATTACACTCTTCACTTTCCGCTTCGGCAGAGACTGTAACATTAGGTTCGGACGTAGACCCTTCAGTAGTAACTGTACTACTAATGTCAGTTACTGTTGTATTCGTATCTGCTTCCGTTCCATTAACCAAAGTACTATTCTCCGATGCGATGGTAGTGCTATCAAAGTCGTAATCTATCATTTTTGTGGTTTCCTCTGTATCTCCTCCACCGTCAATTTGGTGCCAATCCTGTTCCTGAGCTCGCACTGCAAATATACAGGTGGTGACACATTCATATTCGTCTTTGAACATATTTATGTTCGGGAGACAGCCACGCCAAATGCCGACTTCACATCTTGATCCTGGTTTCCAGTAGTACATGACTGGTGTTGGAGTTTTTCCGCAGTCGTCCGATCTGAAGTTAGCGAAGCATTGCGAAGGTGGAACTGGAGAATGTATTTAAAAACGTTGTTACAATTATATTATCTGAATGATTCATCAAAGCCC
The DNA here is from genome assembly GCA_943136025.2 of Agrotis puta. Classification (NCBI taxonomy): domain Eukaryota; kingdom Metazoa; phylum Arthropoda; class Insecta; order Lepidoptera; family Noctuidae; genus Agrotis; species Agrotis puta. The sequence continues at coordinate 2,352,662 of OW964170.2, forward strand.
TTGAAAACTATACTCGAAAAAAAAAAAGAGAATCCTTGCAAAATTACTTTGTTGTACGTCTGTCCGTGTGTCACGTCCATTTTGAGTCCGTTGAGGTATCAAGCTAAAATTAATATCAAACTCTGAGGTCTACAATCCCTAAAAGTAGAGTAAAAAACTTCTCAGTTCTGGAAATTAAAAGAAACGCCCGTTAAAGCTTCGTTTTTCCACTTATAATTTGATGTTGGCGATGTTATCGAAACTACTGATTACTTCCCCTTGACCTAACATCATGAAAGATATATTATAATCAGGAATAACACATAAGATACCGTTTATTCCAGCATTAAAATCCCACGGGATTACTTTCAACCATCACGCGGGCGAAGCCCTAACAGACAAGTGCAACTTACTCGGATGAACAAGTCGTACATAAGCTGCGATGCCTATGATCGTCAGCAATGCTGCCATCTCCACGTTCTGGTACAAAATGAGTACATTCTTTATTGAATAACACTTCGTTAAGATAAAGTGTTAATTGCTTTGCGCTTGAGTGGCAAGTAATGGACATTTATATCTTGCAATTTCCTATTGCGTCATGCTTTTTTGTCATTATGTTTAAGTACAGAGGCTAAAACATCAACTACCCCGATCTGTCCAATTTCTCAATCGATCTTGAGCCTTGTTAAACGGTGATAAAGTTGAAAATATGTTAAATTTTGACAGATTTGTAGTAATGTGCTGGTGTCTGTACTTTATTAACGACACGGGCAGACGATAATGTTGTCGTTATGGTAAAGACGATTGATATTTTGCTGTAATAGATAAGTAAAATAGAATAGAAAAACAATTATTCAAATATACACACAAAAACTACAATCACATAGTTAAAAAAAACGAACAAATATTAGAAAATGAACATCACAGATGAATTGGGCCGCTTGTAGTTATTTAATTTTTTTTAAACTTAGCCCCCCCCACACTAAGATTTTCTCCCGTATCGTGGGTGCGTTTATAAACATTGGAACTCACATACACAAACACCCGGACCCGGAGCAACTACTTGTAGGGCATACAAATATTTCTTCCGTGCGGGAATCGAACCCGCAACATTCTGCGCAGTAATCGATCGCTCAGCTAATGCGGCAAGATCCATGATATCGAGTTCGGACTTATACCTATAATATTCTTTTTATTTTACGTAAATAGCATGGCTTCTCTTTTGCATCTGTTATTTATACATATCCATATCTTAGACAGGAAGATTAAAATTTCCATGTACATTGTTTTATAAGAAAACTGCACCATCTGTCCATTGACGAGGGTACACGGACAGGAGCGCTTACGGATGCCGTTGTCCTTTTGTATTAGTTTGTCCTTTCTCAATGTTCCATTGGTCATTTTTCTTTTTGATTTAAATATAGAGACGTTGCATGGACATATTTTTAAGCTGAAAGAAGGCTATGAGCAATTTGCTAATGTAAAATTTATGAACGCTTTTGTTATGGTGATGATTATGTTATAGCGCATCAAGCGCCCCAGGCCTTCCGAAATCGAAATTTATTCGTCATAATATATGTTTTTTTTTTTAACAAAGTAATTCCATTTTATCCAGATAAACGTACTGCGGCCGTATTATGACGTCTTAAAACCAGGCTTGTTTCAGTGAGTGAAAGAGACAGAGCTAGCGCCACCTCGTTCACTCACTGAAACAAGCCTGGTTTTAAGACGTCATAATACGGCCCCTGGTGGCCTACCATGACGTCTTAAAACGTGAGTAGTTCAGCTGTTGGAACGAGATGGCGCTAGACGACTTGTATAGCTCTGTCGCTTTCCCTCAGCGGAACCACTCATTGTAGGCCACCTGTCTGCTTTTATTTTATTTTGTTTCTTATGCATAAACAAACGAATCACTGACTTATGAGTTTAAGTTACAGCATACCCGAAACAACTGCTTGTAGATCATAATTTAAATAAGTAATAATATTTGTGCGGCAATTGAACCCACGACATGCGGTGCAGCAGTAAATCGTGCTGTCAAAGTTAAAATTCATTATACATATAATCTTAAAATTCATCCCACCAAAAGACCAGGAAACTTTTGTCTCAACAGAGAACACATATATTCCTTTGTCAAACAGACAGGCGAAAGCGAAGCGTTTCCGAACCGAAGCGAGACGTCAGTCCGATAGTTCTGTCACGCTATCGGTCACTTTCGGATCGATTTCGCTTTTCTATGTGACTGGATTGAAACAATTTCATACAATACAAATAAAAACGCCTCGCTTCGCATTCGTCACGCCAGTCTGTTTGACAAAGGCTGTAATGCTAGGCCGCGCACGAAGGACAATAGTTCTCTTTAAAAATAAAGTACATGATACGACCAATAAGCTCATGAACAGCGACTTATGTCATAAATATTACATGGAACCATTTCCTCCGGCCACAAAGAGGTCCCGCGGGCTCCACACAAAATAACAAGTGATAAATAATGTTGTGCGATAGACATCTCGGGAACAACGCTGTCTATACCTGTACCTAAGTATATTGTTTAGTGTCCATATTATCTTGTAGAATTGGTTTCGTATGGGCGAAGAATTTACACCTGCGAAGTATGCCCCTTCAAACAAAAGATGATTTTTCTAAATTGGTCCAGGCATATTTGAGTCATCATCATCAACAGCCTATTTGTTCCCACTGCTGGTACACAGGCCTCCTCTCTGTGACAAGGAGGGATATAATATAGATGTCACATTTTTTTTTTACTTGGTAAAATCATCACCTGAGTCCTCCCACCCAGGGCAGAGTGAGAGGGACTGTCAGACTCGTACTGACTAAAATCCACGGTGTCCTTCAATAGCCCTTTACGTACCGGGGTCACGGTAATTCGTGAGTCCCGCGACCAGATGTCACATGTCTTGGATTTTTTGGTTGTATGACATGCCGGTTTCCTCACGATGTTTTCCTTCACCGTAGCAGTGGTGATGTAATAAATTACACAAATGCGCCTAGCTGGGTTTGATAACTTACAACTTTTCCCGCGTGGCCATCACTGCTCAGTTTTTATTCATATTTGAGTAATCGGAAAATATTTAAACACGGATGGTTGCTCTTGCTTTCTCTAAGTCACAATTATGAGGTATTCCACGAAGCACACCCAAACGAAGCACACCCAGACGAAGCACACCTAAAGTATTCCACTTAATGGAATATTTTAGATGTGCTTCGTTTGGGTGTGCTTCGTGGAATACCTCACAATTATTACATTCTGATTAGGTGGGAATGGGATCATCTCAGGAAAATAATCTTTTAATAAAAGAATGTTAAAATCGCTCCATAATTGACGGAGAAATCGGTAAGCTTAATTTAAAAATACATATAAATCGTATTATGTTCTCGAACATATTTGACAAACTTGTGAAAAGTTCAGGATATAGCCATTTCACATTATAATGTAAAGGAGTTACAAAATGGAAAATTCCATTTATCAGAAATGGTGGATTAATCCTTTTCAGTAGATATGATTCGTAGAAAAATACAAAAAAAAAAATTATGACCGCTAACAAAACCCGTAAACAGACATTATTTTTAACAGGTATTCGATTTATGAAAACTAATTTATTAAATTGATTTTCGTTCACATAAATCAATTAAAATACAAACTTGATTGGAAAATTACTCATCTACCTTTCCACGATTTCTTTGGCTTAGATTGTTGGCATATCTCGGTTACCTTACCTCTCAAAGTAATATTGACGACCGCGAAATATTACCACGTTACCGATATTTATGACCTTTAAAAAGATATCGAAGGAAAGGTAATTAAATACAAAACTAACCGTTAGTTAGCATTTAGTCATAAATCTTTAGCACTCTGATTAATTAGGGTTACAAGATGTTTTATTTATTTCCAAAGAATTATTGGAGCCTGAGTCACTACATCCACATTAAACAACACACAGTTCTAAGATTTCTTCTTCATGAAAATGTCACGTGTTAACGTTTTCTTTTTGTCTCAGAAATAAAGAAAGAAAAAAGGTCGTTTATTGAAGCTAAAAAAAAACTTAAAACTAGGCAAAATAAAATAAACTAACAGAGTAAAATAACTAGCTACGACTTTTTCGCGTAACTCAGGTTAAATAAATTGAATCACTACGGCAACGGTTTAAAATGCCTATGCCCAATCTACTTCTGATTATTCGCTATGTGCAAACTCGTTGGTGGAGACTGTCAAAGCGATCGCAGCGCGCGATGTGGCAATCAAATTTAAAATTCACCACAAGTAGTTTTATGTTTTAAGAACTTTTAAGTTTTATTTAATTTTAATAAAAAAACATCTAGTTTCCAAGAATTGACAGATCTTATAAGTCTTGTAATAATGTGGTTACTAGGAGGGTCATCGCCGCCAGCACTTTGCAAAGTTGTCGGTTACCTGGATCGTATGGCTAAGATCCTCAAAGACAGATGATTCGACGGGGCATTAATGTACCCCGTGTGGCTATATAATCAATCCCATCCCATCTTCGTTAATTTTAATATTCGACGTTCAAAAATGCCTCTTTGACGGCCTAATTGAAATAAATGTTATTAACAACAGCTGTTAGTGGTTGAGCTGAATCTATCACTAAATTTGATAAAAAAAAAAGTTTTGGAAAATTTTATCAATTACAGATACAACGTACTCGTATATACCTTACTAGCACTTTGCCCGCGACTTCGTTCGCATGGGTTACGTACTTTTCTAATTCCCCCTTTTCACCCCCTTATGGTTAAATTTCCAAAAACCCCTTCTTAGTGCTCCCCTACATTATAATAGGAAGCCGTGTGCAAAATTTCACATTCCTAGCCCCAGTAGTTTCGGCTGTACGTTGATATGTCAGTCAGTCAGTTCTCCTTTTATATATATAGATAGAGTTGATATGTCAGTCAGTCAGTTCTCCTTTTATATATATAGATAATCAATGCTGCGAAAGTATATAACAAACTATTGTGAATAACTAAGAATAACACACGTAATAAGGATTAATTATTAATAAAAATGCCACTTAACATGAAGTCAAACACAGTGGTATTAAATTTTCATAAAAGTACCGCTTATTTCCCACTGCACAGTGAGGCAAAGTTTCTTCGAAATGGAAAAAGTAGAATAGAAAATTATGGTTTGTCAAATGGAAACGCTTCGAGCCCAATAATTACAGTTTGATGTCTGTTTTACCATATCACAGGTTGAAATGTCCCTGTTTTATTTCAATGCTTGTATTTCCGGTTTTAAGGTAGGGTTTCTCTGTAAGAAAAGTGGAGTGTGAGTGTGGTCATATTTTTTCCGTAACCTTCGCCCGCGTCTACCTCGAGAATAGACCTACGGGAATTAAATAAGTATGGTATTCTATGTGTTATTCTAAACTATAACCTATCTCCGGGGTCGCGGGACTAACGAATTACCGTGACTCCAGAACGTAAAGGGCTATTGAAAGACACCGTGGATTTTAGTCAGTACAAGTCTGACAGTCCCTCCCGCTCTGCCCTGGAAGGGAGGACACATTTGATGATTTTACCACGATAAAAAAACTACTATAACCTATCTCTGAGCCTTTCATCAGGATTTTCAGCCTTTCTGACGTGACAGTAACAAACATTCAACTTATTGATGTTTAATCGAGGTTAGAGTTTGTCAACCCTGATCTAACTTAGGTAAAGAGCAAACCCATTGAACATAAAAAAACAAAACCTACAGACATCGCAGATTTTGTCGTCACGTTTCGACTTTTAATTAAAAATCAAAACAACCATCCGTCAAGAATAATTCAATTAAATGATTTAATTTTGACGTCCTTTAAAATTTTATTATAACTTACCAACAGGTAGCTTATACGTACGTTACGGTACAGAATATTAAAAGTATCAGAAAATATTAACGTGTTCAATACACTTCACTACATGTCGCATTGGTCTCGTGGTCGCAAGGGCGACTGCTGAAGTCGGGTTCAAATTCAAAAATGTGCTATTGCGTTTTTCTATTACAATTTTTCAGTAGCACTCCAGAGTTTGTAGGTTGGTGGTATAAAATAATAACAATCATAAAATAATCGAATCTCCGTTGAGGTTGCCCTATGTTGCCAAAATCGGAAAAGTGGATTAGTAAACATAATATTTACCCTGTAACACTGTGACTCAACCTTACTCGACTCAAAGTCGACTTTGTGATTAAGTTGTCCTGCCCGACTGATCAGTTTATCACATGTACGTTCAATTGAAGACACTTTTAATTGGAAATGAATGTTGTCGATATTAATTAATACTGAGAACGATATTTTTATTCAACTAACAATAAGCATTATTTACTAGATTGCAATTGGATTAACATTTAAGAAATTAAAAACTATCTACTTAAATACCCTAGATATACAACATTATTTTTTGTTTATGCGAAACCCGATACACCTGTCTAGTATTTTTGTGTAAAGAATCTATGTACAAAATTTTAAAACCGTATCATAAAAAATCACAAAGTTATAAGTATGTATATTACCTGGTTGTCCATTCAAAATCATGCTCATTTCGCGGTACACGCGCGTAAACCGCGTCTCCTGTGTTATACACTCGTGATAATAGCTTGGCAATAGGTACTTAACCGTACGATGATTGTATTGTAATTAAGTGGTAATAAAATTTAACTAAAATATTTTTGAAAAAAATATAACATGGTGTAAAAATTATTGGAATCGAATCAGTTACTGATTCTGAACAAACTATATTCAGGTTTCGCATATACTAAAAATAATGTTGTATATAACGAAAGACTTGCTGTGGTTTCGCCTACAGCAATTGGAAAATTATCCCATGATTCTCTGGGCAATGCCTGATAGGGCGAGACCCTGGGAGACCCTGAAGCAGTCTCCTCTGGAATACAGTCTATCTATCGTTTCCTTGGTATTTATTCATACTTATTGCTAAAACAATGTATCCCAGTTCTGTACGTATTTTTTAATGTGGTAAAATTATCAAATGAGTCCTCCCACCCAGGGCAGAGCGAGAGGGACTGTCAAACTCGTACTGACTAAAATCCACGGTGTCCTTCAATAGCCCTTTACGTTCCGGGGTCACGATAATTCGTAGGTCCCGCGACCAGTTCTGTGCGTATAAAGAAATAAAGTAAGTCACATTCTTAGTATCATTTTAATATTAGATAGTATAGTCGAAACATTCGCAAAACTTAGTAACAACAAAACAATGGCTGAAGAGATTGTCTGCTCCTCCGACTCTTCCGAGAGCCACACTTTTACAGGTATCTCTGAAAACTTCAGTGGCTTCCTTTTGTTATAATTCGTGTAGTATTGCAATAGTTTGGTTGTTTAACGGTCATTGCTGGTGCAACTTTGTCGGCATTCTTTTGTTCTAAGCAGGAGATATCTTAGTTTGGATATTTGCATAGGAGATTTTTGTTCGCGGTTTTTTTTTTACTGGCTGTTTGAAGTTCCGTTTCCGGTAAAAGGGTGAAACGTTTACGCTTAATTTTTTATTTGTAATTTTGCTTATTTCGGGCTGGTTTGCTAAGGAAAGTGCAAAGTTATGTCACATAATAAAATGAATGCTAAATGGCAGATAACGTTGAATTCTGTTCAGGATAAATAAAGCTCAAGTTTGCAGTTGACCATAACTAACTAAGATTTAATTGTTAATTAGTTATAGTTAAAAGTGACCTGAACCAAACTTAGTGAAAAATTAAAATTAAAAATATAGTATGGTGTTGTTGACATCAGGTGCTAGTCGAATTTTGGGATTTATTAAATCAATATTTTCAGATATCAGAATTACTTTTGCTACCATTGATTTTTTAGCAAAACTTATTTTGTGTCATTTGTAAAACTTATACTTTGTCTCTTAAAAAAAAACCTAGCTGTTGTAAATATTTAGTAAGTAACACTTGTATATTTCTAGTTTTAGTTATGTATAATATTTTTGAGTTAAAATAGTACAATTTATGCGTCAACCGTATGAATTCCGAATTACATCAATAAACCTTTTTACTGTCTTTATAAAAAAACTAGCTGACCCCGCGAATTTCGTAGCCCTACAGAATCAATACTACTACACTACTACTACTTCATCATTTGCTACAAAAAATGTGATAAATGAAGAACCGCTCGACCGATTTTGTGCAATATTCACATAAACCATCTACTAAATAGTCCGAACAAAACCTAAACATTTGGTTTGAATAGGTGAGCCCGTTCTTGAGTTATAAAATTACAACGAAAAGTGGCATTGATTTTTAATACTCGTAGTAAAAAATAAAAAAAATCAAAACTGCATTCTGAACTTTATAAACAGATTCTGATTTAACAAAAACGTTCACGTGAACATCAAAATTTTACTCCATAACAGCAAGAACAATATTTGAATACACATTTCAGCTTCTGTTATCTTTTTCGAATAAAACAAACAACAAAACGAAGCTAAAACAACGTATTTCCAAAATGGCGAACAAGCAAAATGTTTCTGTAAAAGCATACTGTTGTTTTTTAACTAAACCGATTCCAATCGGTTTAACGTGCACAGATTTTTCCGATAGCGAATGCTTTGTCAATAAATATGGTGAAAACATTTTTGATGACATTATTTTTTGGTTATTTAGGATTTATTAGTAGACTTGCTTTTGGCTATGGCTTCGCGCGTCAGTAGATTAAGATTTTGAAGCAAATATGATGACAAATTAAGTATTTTTTCTATAATTATGTCTTGTTTTTTCTTTAATCCAAATATTTTTTTCTATAAATATGTCTTGTTATCAAGTACTATGATACTGTTTATTTATTTGTTTTGCACTATGTAAAACCTTAAGTATAGTTGTCAATGCGGGGTTACAAAGCATTTTACAAGTTTTGCATTCTTTAATTATCACAATAAACTGTACTACAGTTTATAATTTCTACAGCATCTGAACAACGTAAGGAGGTTATTGAAGTTTTTTTTTATACATTAATCAACGTACACTAGGTGAATAAAATAAAATAACCATTATACAATAATATAAAAAAAAAAACAATCAACGGAATTAATCGAAACATTATAAAACGCAATGACTTAAAAAAACGCAGACGTTTCCTCTTTGAGATTTCGGTAATTGTCATTTAATTACCTAGTGGGGGTGAGAAAGGGGGGGATAAAAAAATAAACCTTAGAGCCTCTTAATGGCCACCAATTTTCCGGTCTGTGGTCTCGAAACCGTTTCATTCTGAAACATTGTTTTAGCGAGCATTCGTTAAAAAATAAAATATTTTTTTTTGGGCATTCGTAAAATGTTAGCGACCAATGTGTTTTGAAAATGGTTCTAAAATCGTGTTATATTTATTTTGTTTAAACACAACGGTCAGTTGGTAAAAGTATATATACAGGGTGTCCCAAAACTCAACGTCAAGCCGAAACGGGGTGACAGGATTGATCATAACCATCACGAGAAAAATCTGAAAAAAAATCTATCCCATGCAGTTTGAAAATTATGGGCATTTTAAGAAAAACCTAGAAATGTGATCAAACTGTACCATTTTTCGGTTATTGTGGTTATTCTTTTTTATTTTTGTTCATTTGAACTTTGGAAACGTAATCCTTAATAACATTTCTAGAATCCCAATAAAAAATAATGACACAATTGCCTCAAGTTTCCGAGAATTGAGACTATTTGTTAAACTACGAATTTAAAATTTTCTAGATTCGTCGACTTTGACAGGCCCTCCTATAAAAAAAATGTACTAGAGTGCCTTGGCAAGTGGCATTAAAAGTTGGCGCATTTAATCAGAATTCTAAAATGGTACAATACTTGTTAGTTCCATACAATAGAAAAGAGTAAAAAAATTAAAACCTCAAGTAACCCGAATTTTGCTATCACATTTTACTCAGTTAAAATGTTTTTAATTCGCACAAGCTGTAGGTAGGTTCTTAATTTTAAGACAAAATGATGAGAGAGATGGATAATGGGTATGTTTGTCATGAGTGAGCGAGACAGATAGTGACGCCACTTTTACCAAAGTGAAAAAAAGTTAGTAAAATAATTAGGTTTGTTGGACTAAAAGTCAGATAGAGAAAAAACATTTTTATTACAATAATAAATAATAAATGTTCAAATTGTTTACCATCAGCCTCAATACAAGCCCTACATCTTCTTAAAAAAGATCTACTTATAAGTCGGGCATATCTTCGAGAGTTGATCGCCTCAGCTGCTTGAGAAATGCGTTCACGCAGGTCGGCTACGTGATCAATGGGCTTTGAGTAAACTTTTTCTTTGAGAACTCCCCAATAGAAAAAATCCAGGGGATTTAAATCTGGTGAACGGGCGGGCCACAAGATAGTGCCTGAACGTCCAATCCACCTTCCCGGATATTCCTGGTCAAGGAAATCTCTTACTTGCACTGCGAAATGCGTACCCATACCCATTATCCATCTCTCTCATCATTTTGTCTTAAAATTAAGAACCTACCTAGAGCTTGTGCGAATTAAAAACATTTTAACTGAGTAAAACGTGATAGCAAAAATCGGGTTACTTGAGGTTTTAATTTTTTTACTCTTTTCTATTGTATGGAACTAACAAGTATTGTACCATTTTAGAATTCTGATTAAATGCGCCAACTTTTAATGCCACTTGCCAAGGCACTCTAGTACATTTTTTTTATAGGAGGGCCTGTCAAAGTCGACGAATCTTGAAAATTTTAAATTCGTAGTTTAACAAATAGTCTCAATTCTCGGAAACTTGAGGCAATTGTGTCATTATTTTTTATTGGGATTCTAGAAATGTTATTTAGGATTACGTTTCCAAAGTTCAAATGAACAAAAATAAAAAAGAATAACCACAATAACCGAAAAATGGTACAGTTTGATCAAATTTCTAGGTTTTTCTTAAAATGCCCATAATTTTCAAACTGCATGGGATAGATTTTTTTTCAGATTTTTCTCGTGATGGTTATGATCAATCCTGTCACCCCGTTTCGGCTTGACGTTGAGTTTTGGGACACCCTGTATATATAGATACGCCTGAGGATGGTTGACGCCACGGATACCATCCCAGAAACAGTTGAGGATAATATGACCTAAACGCTCACTGCCTGGTTCAAAGTGGCACACAAAAACAGTGTATTTTTTTACGTGGTGAAAGGGAGGTACTGTCCGGCTTGTACTGAATAAAATACACGAAGTCCTTCAATAGTCTTTTTACGTTCCAGCGTTATGTTTGCCTGGTGACACAGTCCCGCGACCCCGGCAGTCTTCGGCCCTCTAAGGCGGGACCCGTCAGATTGCTGATACCTCTTTCTCAGAACGCGACGCGCCTTCGACCCGGGCATGATCCATGACGGACGGCAAGTCACCCATTACTCACCGCCCGCGGCACATGGCGGCTCTGGCTGGAAATTGCTCAACAGTGTGGGATTCAAAAAAAAACGACGGGACTGCACTCTGGGAGTGCCGGCAGAAGTGAAAACTTGAATATTAACGTTGTGCACTTTTGATATTTTGGAATGATTAGGGAATAATTTTGCACGAATTGCTTTAATTATCAGTATAAAAGTTCTCTCATTTATGTGACAGAATACAATATGTATTTATTGGGCTATCGTACACAAACATGACAATTTATATTACACTAAAAAGTTTATCTCTTAGAAAAATCAACTTCCATCCATGATTTCGACGACTTTTTCCCCATCATTACTACCAGAACCATCATCGCCAATCTCTAAAACTAAACAGCAGGCGCTGGCATACATTTTCGCCGCGTCGTAGAAAGAGAGGGGGATACTCCCTCTCCTACGCCGCGCCAGCTGTCTACTCTCCATCCGTCTTACGAATTTTCGATCAGGTCACGTGTCATGACGCGAGTTTCACATTTTTTACTTGATTTTACAACGAAAAAAAAATACCAAAAAAGCGCACAACGCCGCTAAAGAAGTTTTCACTTCAAAAACATTTGAAATGTGACTTTTAACCATAATTTCTCTGGTCAAGACCGAGAACTCAGCCCCTTATCTAGTTATTGCTACCATCTCCTATTAAAATCATATAAAAAATGAGTTAAATAAAACTAAGTTTGAAGTACACTATTAAAATTAAAGAGTTTCTCTTAAAAGTAAAACTACTCAAATAGTTTGACGACCTATTTAAAGACTCGAAATCGGTTTTTGCTCAATAAAATAGAAATAGTATTTTATACCATTTTCTGAATTAATCGTATACTAGCGCCCCGTCCCGGTTCCGCACGGGTGCAATCTCTACTAAATTATGAATGTTATATACATATAAACCTTCCTCTTGAATCACTGTCTATAAAAAAAAACTGCATCAAAATCCGTTGCGTAGTTTTAAAGATCTAAGCATACATAGTGACAGACAGCGGGAAGCGACTTTGTTTGATATTATGTAGTGACTAGTAATCGCGCTCTGGTTTCGCCTGCGTTTTGCAGTCGATAAAATTATGAAACGAATCCTCCCGCTTTGGGTGTAGTGGAACGCTTCGCTTGGGTAAAACTTCAGGAGTTATAATTTATGGCATCTTCAACAATTATCGTAGTATTTAAATCAATGTACACAAACTTATTTATCATCATCTGCCTAGCCTTTTCCCAATTATGTTGGGGTACGCTTCCAGTCAAACTGGATGCAGCTGAATATAAGTATTTTCCCTGGAGCGGCTGCCTATCTGACCTCCAGGATCCTGTAACTGGATAATACGATACCCCTTGGCAAGACTGGTGATACCCTAAAAATATTTTACAACTTTTTTTCCATTTTGTCAGCGTAACTAATCTGTATGTTCATTATAAGTTACAACTTTCTAGTAACAAATATCTCTGAGTTAAGCTGCAAACAGACAGACAGAATGTCATAGCGAAACTATATAAAAAATCATGTCCCTTGTGTGGGCGCCCCCTTGAACATTTATTTTATTTGTTATTATAGTAGCAACAGAAATACATAATGTGTGAAAATTTCATGTGTCTAACTATTACGGTTTATGAATTACATGGTGACAGACGGACAGACAGACGGACAGCGTAGTAACAGAGTCCCATTTTACTATTTTGGTTCGGAACTCTTAAAAAAACAAGAATAATTCCTTTCTACCTATTTAGCCTGCCGGGGTCGCGGGACTGTACGAATTACCGAGACCCCGGATCGTAAAGGGCTATTGAAGGACACCGTGGATTTTAGTCAACGAGTCTGACAGTCCCCCCCGCTCTGCCCTGGGTGGGAGGACTCATTTGATAATTTTACCACGATAAAAAAAAATCTACCTATTTAACCCTAAGTCTGCATCTGATGGGTTGAAACACAAAATAATAAGTTGGAAATGTAAATCGGTGAACAGATGTTTGTGACAGTTGCGGGTTCATTTTTAAGCTTTTAACTTTCAGGGAATTGTTATTTTTCTTGTAATTGTGACATTGTCTGGAAAATTAATTGCTTTGATTGCTGACTTTGCAGAGTATAATATTAAAATGAAGACATTTTCTTGAAGTGGATTATATTTTCTTGAAACATAATTGACAATAAAATCAAAATGAAATAATTAATTTCAAGTAAATTACAGTTACCAGCTCCCGCAATACTACTGGAGGTCCCCATTTCCTTTCCAAAGAGTACGAATTACCGTGATAGCAGCTCTATCTCAAGGAGAGATCTCGACTAAGAGGACCAAAGCCTGCCAGGGTCGCGGGACTGTCTCAGGTAACCGTAACCCTGGAACGTAAAGGGCTATTGAAGGACATCGTGGATTTTAGTCAGTACGAGTCTGACGATGTGATGATAATACCATGTAAAAAAAAAAGAAGATCTCTATGGAGAAGAGCGGGCAAGAAATAGGTGTTAACTTAGGAACATTAATATTCATTATTGTGCACCACTGAAAGTTATAACAAAACGTTGAAATATACTACCTGTATTTAAAGTTAGTGTAGAAACACAGAAAAATAAAAACGTACCTACATCAAGTACCAACGCGTACGTGTGACACAATATGGCGTCCTCTCTGACGTCAGACACGAGTGCTTGAGCTAATGAGGGGTAAGCAGACAAAGCAGTGTAACACAAAACTACGCGACTGTTTACAAATGAGTCACTTGTGCATATTTTTAGAAGAAAATAGGGAAATACTTTAGGGTTTATGAAGCACTTAAACACGGCGTTTATCTAGGACTCATGTGATGATTTTTCCTTTTTTTTTTATCGTAGTAAAATCATCAAATGAGTCCTCCCACCCAGGGCAGGGTGGGAGGGACTGTCAGACTTGTACTGACTAAAATCCACGGTGTCCTTCAATAGCCCTTTACGTACCGGGGTCACGGTAATTCCTTGGTCCCGCGACCCGTGATGATTTTTCCTAGTAAAAATAAAGTTGTTTCGTAAATGTTTTACAACTGAAAAAACACACACAAAAAGTCACAAAACTCTTTTGTATAGACTGCTTGCTTCTGTTGGTGTAGTGGCCGCAAGATCCGCTGTAGTGCTTCAGATCCAGGGTTCGATTTCCAAGTCGTGCATTATAGTAAGTGAGTTTTTTATATGATTTTTTTGAGGTAGCAGCCACGTGGTTTGGATTTGTTTGAGGTTGATGAGTTCATGACAATAGACTCAGCCAGTTTTACAAGGGCCTTTTTTCTCGTGTTAAAATTATCAAATGAGTCCTCCCACCCAGGGCAAGGCGGGAGGAACTGCCAGACTCGTACTGACTTAAATCCACGGTGTCCTTCAATCGCCGTTCCGGGCTCACGGTAATTCGTGAGCGACCGCCACACCAGCAGGTTTTGGCCCTCTAAAGGGGGGCCCCATCATTATGCTAACACTCTTTGAGGCGCGCGTGGAACACAAAGCGCCGTCAACCCGGGCGTGGTCCATGGTTGGACAGCGAGTCATCCATTACTCGCCGCCCGCATGACCGCGCCTTCGGTGGCCGGAGATCATCTAGCAATACAAGGGAAACATAACTTTTGAAATGTGGGTGTTTTCCGAGTCACGCTATCTTAGATTGTCACCCATCAAGTAACCGACCTCGGCAACTGTAGCTTAACCTGGAAGATCGACCTGTGCAGCTGTGATTGTATAGCTACGAGTTTCCCACAAAACATGAAAACATTCTAACATAAAGTGAACTAATTTCTGTTGCATACATCGCTTCCTTATTCCTCATTGCGAGGGGGTTGGCCAGGGAGCTATGAATTTGCCATATGGATCTGATAAATCCAGCTCACAATGTAAGGCGTCCGTGACCAACTGGAAACGATAGGATTAACAATATGCAATAAACTGTACGAGGAATTGATTCAAATTATAGATTGTGGCATCTGTTTTGCTGCGGTCTTTGTACGTGGTAGGATTAAGGCATGCCAGTTGGGTTAAGATGGGGAATTCACTACACGGACAATAAACATGCCCGGAGGCAGTTTGTACGGGCATGTCGCTACAATACACTACACAGACTCATCAGTATATTGTATAGACATGTGCCCGCGAAGTTAAATGAGATGAGCGCGCCGATGAGCAACGGGCAGGTCTGCCAGATTGACTGCGACGATTCTTTAGTAGCGAACAGTTGCGTGGTCCGGCGGGCATGTCGGCAGACTTGCCCGCGGGCATGTCGGAGAAGTGAGTCCGCTTATTTTGTTTCTGTACTGCTAGGCACTGTGCAATTTAGCTTAACTTAGTACTTAATGCATCTTTATGAGTAGTGACGAGTAGGAGTAAAGGTGGCACAGTGGTAATGGTCCCGATTCACGAGTTGTAAGGCCTGGATTCAAACTCAGCATGTTCAACATCATCAACATATGAGCCTCAGGACGTGCACTGCTGAACATAGGCGTCCCCTATTGGTTGGAAGCTACTGTAATATCCAGCAAGATGCATTACTTTATGTGCGTTTATTTCATCACCACTGCTCTCAAAACGGTGAAGGAAACATTGTGAGGAAACCAGAGTCTTTGAACCAAAAAAATCGAAGACACATGATATCTACAAGGCGACTGTCTCTCACGTTTATGTGTGTTCGTACTTATCTATGTATGATTTAGATGTAACTAACGTCCGTAGCAATAAATTTTGACAGCTTCAAAAACAAGCCTTTACTCTTTTTGGTTCAAATATTGAACTCAAATTGTTGTCATACACATAAAAATTGGTGCATATGACAAGAATTTGAGTTCTTTAATGCACATTAAATAAATTTTGTAATCTTTAGTAACGTCAATAACATCGCCCAAGCTAACAATAACTGCGGTCGCGGGACTTTCCCATTACCGTAACCCCGGTACGTAAAGGGCTAGTGAAGGACACCGTGGGTTTTAGTCAGTACAAGTCTAACAGTCCCTCCCGCCCTGCCCTGGGTGGGAGGACTCATTTGATGATTTTACCACGAAAAAAAAAAGTTAACAATAACTGTAAAATGCTCTACAACGCAAACAACAATGAACCAAAAAACAACAATACTTACTGAAAACTACTGAACTAATTTTTTATGGAACCAGCTGACAAATACTGCATCGAACCAAAAAATAATCACGCTAATCGGACTAGAAACTATGGAGTAATCGGTATTAACAAAATAAAAAAAACGACACAATTTAGAACCTATTCCTTTTTGAAGTCGGTTAAAAATGGAAGGCATTATACAGGACCACCAAAATAGGCCTTTTTTATAACTGACATAATATCGTTCTTACTATCACCAAGGGGAATCTATCATTGCCAGTTGCCAAGGTTAGTAATTATGGCAATATCCTCTCGTATGCAATTCAAATTGATTAGCTGATAGCCACATTAGTGCTCGTCTCATTCGCGACAAGGAAAAATATGTATCTATCATGCAATACATTCACGACACGATTAGAGTTAAAACAATCTATCGTCGGCAATCAACTGAGATGCAAATGCGTCACCATTACACAACCAACTATTTTGCAGCTGTCAAACTTTACCAATACTCTTACTGTTTTAGAAATAAGGTTCTTAACTGTATAGAAGTCTAATTGGCTAACTGTAACCATAATTTGGTTTGAGAATAATCATAAAACAAATGAAATGCTATCCAGAAAAAAACCAACGTTCGTATTGCAAACTGAATAAGGACTAAATTTATTTGTTTAGTAGTTTTACGAATATCAGTAAATGTTTGTATGTCCGTTTGTCCCTAGGGCGAATTAATAGTCGAGTGTTCATAGTGCATGCTTTGAAATAAGACTATCTGGATAGAAAATGTAAATTTCCGTAAGTTTATGCACCGCTGCGTAGGAACTGCCGGGGGCGAACGCTAGCTTGATTACGCCGTGAATTTTCTGAAGGCATCAAGTGTTTTATAGAAACTAAATAACTTAGTATTCTTGATAATATTGTTGTGAAGTATGCGCAGCACATTATAAAGAACAGAGTAAAAAGGCAAGCTATGTTCTGAGAAATACCTAGGTTACATTTTAAAGTCGAATGAATCATAGGTATACCTATATCATTCAAATTTTTCATCCAAATTTGGTTAGTTTTGTGGGTATCTTTGGTCTACAACTTACAAATATTATCGATGAATTGTGACTGAACTAAACATACCTGTGGATTAACTTTTCCAAGATAACACGCGTGATGTTATGTTATGAAGATTTGAAAGTAGAACCAAAACATATAAATGATTACTATCAATTTTTCAATGTCATTATAAAACTAGTACATCTTTATCATAACGCTAAGCATAAAGTGGATCTAGAAGTCTTGGCTTCGCAGGAAACAAGAAATATCTCCACATCCTCCATTTAAACATGATACGTCCCGTCTCTAAGAAACTTGTTACTCCTACCACTACTTGCACCCGTATGTGCCTGAGGGTACAACTGTTTGTAATTAAATGAATACGGATAAAGAAAAGGTAAAGGATAAATCTTCATCGTCAACTTTGAAAAAGATTACTACATACTGTCGGAACACCATTCCTTTCTACTTTCCCAGTCTCTAAATACTGAAAAATTTGAAAAATCAGCAACTCGCAAGCGATAACTCTGGTGTTGCAGGTGGATACAGGCTACGGTGACCGCTTTCCATATGGCGGACCGTAAGCTTTTTTGTCACCTTTGTATAAAAAAACGATTTCGTCATACATAAAATCGGCGAATGAATATGCATTCGCCCAAAATAAAATATTAACCATTCAGCGGTATCCAGTAAGACTGACAGCCAGTCCCAACAATGTAAGAAAGTCTAGATGTATACAACATTAAGATAGAGAAAAATAGACTATAAAATGGGTCTCCAACTTCTCGAACTAGAACAGAAAACTCAATAGTTTCTCTTCTAGACCTTCCAAATTCATGCAGTCGCGTGCTTCCACCTATAGACAATAGACATACTGTACAAGTTTTATTCTAACTATAAAATTCACAGAGAAAACGGTAGCCCGAGAGACGGGATGGAAAAAGTCTTACTATTGTAAAAATAAATGAGTGAGCATCAAGTAAAAATTTTGTGAGAAAAAAGTTGAAAAGGAAATTTTTCAATTATTTGTATTGACAAATTGTTCCACGCGCGCCTCAAGGAGTGTCAGCATAGTGACGGGGCCTGCAGAGGACCAAAGCCTGCCGGGGTCGCAGGACTCAGAAATTACCGTAACCCCGGTACATAAAGGGCAATTGAAGGACACCGTGGATTTTAGTCAATCAAGTCTGACAGTCCCTCCCGCCAACCCTGGGTGGGAGGACTAATTTGATGATTTGACCACGATGAAAAAAAAAAAGGGGCCACACTAACGGAAAATGCCGTTGATTACCGCGATATCGGACGTTTATACTTATTGTTATTATTACTGTTCGAGAGATTGGTGAGTTTGAAATGACACAAACCCGTAGTAACGCCACAGCAATACGTTAGAAATATCATCATCTTGCCTCTAAACTAGCTGTTAAGAGCTCCCCACACCTGCATACGGTCTCTTTAGAGAATAGCGCTAGTAGGAGTAAATTTAAGAACTTCTGTCTATAACGGTATTTTTTTGAACTGAAATAAGTACTGAATTGACAACTAGTTTAGACTCGCGACTTGGCCCACATAGTGTAGAGTTGGGAGATTGTCCTAGGGTATAAATTAATCTAGGTCAAATCTGCCTGTGTGGTAATTTTTGCCCTGTTCTGTTTGATGGTTTCTCAAACTTTTGTATTTATAAAAAAAAACAAAAACAAAAAAAAAACTTTATTGACATAATTTAAGTACAAAATATTATTTGTGAACCCTGACTCCTGTGCTAGTATGAACTGTATTACATACCCTTTACGTACCGAGGTCACAGTAATTCGAGAGACCCGCGACCCCTGCAGGCTTTGGCCCTCTACAGGGGGCCCCGTCACGCGTCTTCCGTGCTTATAAAAAAAAAAACAGTGAAAAAAAAACTTCAACAGCCAACATCGACAATAACATACCAATTCCAGCAGCAGCTAAAGTACTCTGCCAAGTTTCAAATACGTACAAAAAGTGTAATTTGCGACCTGCCAAACCACAGTTACCATCGCGGGCAGCTGCCGCTTTGCCAATTCTTTTGTGCGAATGTACCAGTGTATTAAACTTCTGTATTAAGTTCTGTACAACTTTCTCGAGTAATCGAGACGAGAAATGTAGTGAGGGGCCTGTATCGATGAAATAAATAGAGAAAAGTCGGTTTTGGAATAGTGATGTGTATTGTGTCCTAAGGACTGAATTCCCCGTGCGCAATTGCGGCAGTTAGACCTCTCTTTGAGGAGTGGCGGGACAGGCGTCACGGCATCCACACCTACCGCCAGACGCAGGTCCTCACCGGAACTCCGGTCCTCACGACGGCGATTGGCGGAGATCTCTCGATCCCGACATTGGTCGAGGCTATGCTGCGGGGAGAAACGGAGTGTTTCTATTAATTACTCAATCGACCGGTAGCGACTGATAATGAATTCAGGCATAATAAAAACGATCATGGCAGCCACGTTCAAATGTCACTATTTGCTTTGGAAAGTGCCTTCGAGTTCGCTGAAAAATTGAACATAACTATTTTTCATGTTCGCTTGGGTTAGGAAACGGCCATTATTTGAGTATGGTGACTTTAGTATATAATGCAATGTGATAGTAAATGCAACGGATATGTTTGAAGTGAACTGACATATAAGTCCTTGAAAAGTAATAGAAATTTATCTGGGTGTAAAAATCATCAAATAGGTACACATTTGATGATTTCTACACCACCTCGGTGGAACTGAAGGATTGAACTAACTCTTACTGACTTAAAACCTCCGTCTTCCTTAACATGGATACTTGCCTACATTGGTCGGAAATCGCGTCGCGCCTGAGCGTCCCCCGCGATAGCTATGGCTTGAGATGGATGTCCTCTCCCTCACGCATTCCACCTCCTCCTTCACTAGCAAAATAGACATAATTAGAAGGCTGATCGACGAAAAAAGTTCTGTCTAGCTTAAATTCGAAACCGAGAATATAGCAATACCTATCTCAAAGTAAACACGATACACGTGTCGTAAAATTGTTACGTATCCTGTTAATCAGGATACGTTACAATTTTATATTTTTATACACGCTGCTTTGATATTTATTAGCAACTAGCACTTTTCCCGCGACTTCGTCCGCGTAGGTTACGTACTTTCCTAATTCCCCCTTTTCACCCCCTTAAAGTTTAAATTTCCAAAAACCCCTTCTTAGTGCTCCCCTACATTGTAATAGAAAGCTGTGTGCAAAATTTCACATTCCTAGCCCCAGTAGTTTCGGCTGTACGTTGATATGTCAGTCAGTCAGTTCTCCTTTTATATATATAGATTAATTATGTTATACGGTTCTAACTCATTACATACGTATTTTAATAATTATAACGTTTTACGGTTGGTACCAATATATTCATTACGGGTAATTAGGTACCCGACTAGTTTCTATTTAAAAAAATGTTGTTGATAGATAAAGGAAAGATTATTTTCCTTTTAATTAAAGCATTTAAAGTGGATTAAAATTGTTTCTGCACTCATTCGCACTCACAATATTTAAAATAGAACAGTAACAAAATTTTCAGAATTACAATTAATAACAGAATTACAAACACCATCGCTGTTAATCTGTTGAAGTATGAACAAACCCATAATCGGCCTTATTACAAAAACTAAAGAAACCTTGGTTTAAACCTGGTCTATCAAGTCCAGGCTTATCTGCAGAGCTATGGTTTAAATTTGTCCGTATTACAAAACTAAGATAAAACGTCGACTTTAGTACCGCCATTTGAACGATTGTCTATACAATTAAATCCACAATGAGTAATAACAATTAAATCTACCTTGTTTCAATCCATTTTGGGTGAAAATAACACAAAAACTACAACACAATGAAAAATTTGCTATGAGAAACTTTGACATACCTTTGACAGCTACTACTGTTAGACCATGGTTTATCGCAAAACCACGATTTGTAATAATCTTTGTTTAAACCGTAGTTTTACAAGATTAAACCTGGGTTTTTAGTTAAACCCCTTTTTGTAATAAGGCGGAATAAGTTTAGTCCATCATATTTTTTTTTAAATAGAAAAAAAAATCGCTCAAAAAGTTCTCGGAGTCCAAAATCTACAACCCAATAACTGATACACAACTAATTTCATAAGAATTACCTTCAAAATACGAAAAAAAAAATATATTTAAAACCGCCAAAACGTTTTCCTTTGCCACTTGTCTTAAACAAAATGCTCGTTGTTTCTCAAAGTGATGCCCCAGGTAAATCGGTACTCGTATTAAATCCCGGGTCTGGAAATCCGCTTAGCCAAGCATCGCTACCGTGCCGCTCTGGCCAGTCATTAAACGCTAAATTCCTTTCCAACTGTTGTGGCCATCCTTTGGGGGTTACAAAGATGTTTTCAAGATAGTAGGGGGGAAACTACCCGGCAAAGGAAGGTCTGACTGTTTTTTAAAGATAAAATAAGTGAGAAATGTAAGCTATTAGATTCCTAAATTTAAAAAAAAAATGTTTTAAGCTACATTGAAACACTAGACGTTAGATACTCACAAGGATGCGCGTCGCAGGTTTGATATCTGCATGTTTTTTTTTAACTACTATTTGTCCCGCGCTTTTTTTTAAAGCATGGTAAAATCAACGTCGCGGGACTTACGAATTACCGTGACCCCGGTACGTAAAGGGCTATTAAAGGACACCGTGGATTTTAGTCAGTACGAGTCTGACAATCCCTCCCGCTCTGCCCTGGGTGGAAGGACTCATAGGATGATTTTATCACGTAAAAACAAAAAAAAAAATATCATCAAATGACTCCTCCCACCCAGGGCAGAGAGGGAGGGACTGTCAGACTCATACTGGCTAGGGTTTTTGTATAAGTGAGTTCAAATGTTTTTAAACGCGTCCGATACAGGGGATATTTTTCAGTTTCTATAGGAAATTATAATGATACTACGTTTTGTTTAAGTATTGCCTGTTTTCGTTAGTTTATTTAGTAAGTATACAGTCTATATTCAGTCTATATAAATATAAAAGTCTAATAATCTAAAAGTATTTTTATGTAGTTTTCTTGAACTGTATAGACATGCACATTGAAAAACAGGCCATTTTACAATATAGTAATCACGCAGTCCTGTTTCAGAAATTGTCCCCTGAATCCACAACTCGGGGCCCCTGTACGCAGGCCTCCCCTGCCACGGAAAGGGCCTCCTTTGAGCCGGTCTCTCGGATGCACTGAATGCCCACCCACCTTGAGACTCCTTAAAACGCTCTTATAGCAAGCACTAAGTAATAAACTTTGAGTAAAAGGCATTTCTGTATCGCTATGTTTTGAGAGCGGCAAACTTCCAGCTGCTAATTTTTTATTGAAGTTAGAGAGTTTTTTTGAATATTATAAAATAATCGTAACTGTTTGAATTCGTTTTTAAAGTGAGCAAAGTTTTGGGGGATTTTAATTGCTTTTTAGTTTCGCTTAGTTTGTTATGATTAAACCGGGTTTACAACATTTCGGCGAAACTTTATTCTAATGTTTTGTTTTGTTATATTTCATTTGATTTGATTTTGTGCTACAGGTGCTACAGGTTTATGAGATCAAACGAGCTTTCCAATGAAAACTATTATTAGGATTGTTCATATCTCATTTTATTAATCTGTCAACAAACAGTGTCTTGCAACAGTATGTACTGCGTTCGCAATTTTCTCGCAGCGGTTATACCGAACCTTTAAATGTAACCGTACCTACCCCAGAAAAAGAGGATAATACAATTAAAAATATATATATTTTGTGGGAAAACTATAACCAATCTTCTAGTTATTGTTGACTTTAGCTTCAGTTGCGGTGTTTATAGTGTAAGTAAGAAATGGATCAATCGAACCCAACTTTTGCCTTTCTTTTAACTTTTATTTCAGCTAATGCTGAAATTTTGTTAGAGTACAAAATCATAAAGAAAGGTTTAGATTACAGCACCTTTCAAAGCCTAAACAGTAATAAATATAAATACAAAAGTAATGAAATTGCATTCAAAACAAAAGTCACAAAGATAAAGCGTAGCAGCGACATTCAAGAACTGTCGTAAATAACTGAGCAGGCTCATGAAACTTTTTGAAAATAAATGCAAACAGCACTCACTACGCAGGTAGGGATGCCAGCATTTTGATATGTTGCGGACAGATCTTCGTAAACCTATAAAAAAAAATTGTTACTAAATTTATAGTTATTGCCATTCTCAGACAACATAAAAGGTAGGTATAGCATATGCTTTGCTTTCCCTAATAAAATTCCGAAATATCTCTTGTAACTTATATTCGTTTATTCATTTTTAAACATATTATTAATTTTTTTAATATTTCTTACACAAAGTAATAAAAAACATTTAAAAATATAAAAATAGTGATCCGCCGGTGTGGGAGCAGGGTCCAAGCTACCGGTGGTTAGGGCTCCAGAGACAGGAACCTCCTCACAATGCGAGCCGTATCGAGGAGAACTGCCTTCTGAATCAGGCCCTTGATCCAACCCCCTAATGAGAGCCTCGAAAGATGTTCGTCGAGGTTCTTTGTCATCAGGCCATTGGCAGTAACGACAATCGGCACAATGATAGCCGAGCTCACATTCCACATATCGACAACCTCGCGCGCTAAGTCCAGATATTTGATTTGTTTATCTTTCTCAGCTTTCACGAGGTTCTCGTCATGTGGGATGGTAACATCGATTATCATTGCGCGGCGCGCTGATCTGTCTATCACTACTATGTCAGGCTTATTGGCGACAATAGTCCTATCAGTAATGATAGGCAGATCCCAGTATAACGTGACATGGCCTTGTTCAAGAACTGGGTCGGGCACATACTTGTAATACGGTACCTCAGAATCCACAAGATTGTATTTCAAAGCAAGTTGCTGGTGGATAATTCTGGCTACTAGGTTATGCCTGTGCAAGTACTCGCCGTTAGCAAGACGAGAACAACCAGAGACAATATGTCTAATGGATTCACCTGGACGATGGCATGCCCGACACACGTCAATCGTCCCATCCTTTATAATATGTCTCCGGTAGTTGTTCGTCAAGATAACTTCGTCCATAATCGCACATACAAAACCCTCAGTTTCTCCGAAGAGGTCACCGAAACGTAGCCTGGACACGGACGCTAGAAAATCTACATCGGGCCCATGAAGAGCCCGGTAGAAGCGTCCGTGTAGCTCCTTGCTTTGCCATACCTCCCTGCGGTCGTCGGTACTGAGTACCACAGGTTTGTGCCAGTTCTCTTTAGCCATGGACAGCGGAGTGAGTCCTTTGTCCACTGTGACCACATCTCGGTGCATACCCACTTCCATTTTCAAAAAATATTCTCTGAGACTGCACACCTCGTGATTGTGGAGGGTCTTAGCATTTAAAAAGCCTCGACCCCCGCACTTCCGCGGGATGTACAGCCTCATCACCGATGATCGTGGGTGATGCATCCGATTTGCGGTCAACAGTGTACGGACTCGTCTATCCAAGGCGTCGAGTTCAGATTGAGTCCATTTGAGTATGCCGAAAGAGTACATTAAAACCGGCATGACCCAACCGTTGAAGGCGCGCACCTTGTTTCCGCCCGAAAGAAGGCTATTTAAAACCTTTTTTAGACGTCCAAAGAAGCGCTCCCTCAACGATTGTTTCACTTCCGGTACATCAATGCCTAACGCTTCCGACATACCCAAATACTTGTAGGTCTCGGATGAGGAAAGTGATCTAAGGTGTATGGAATCTGAAAGCTGAATCCCTTCAGATTCCATAATCTCCCCTCGCTTTACATGCATGACTGCACATTTGTCAACACCAAATTCCATCCTGATGGCACTACTGAAAGTTTCAGTTACCTTCAGTAGCTCCATTAGTTGCAATTTGCTGGGGGCAATAACTAATATTATTGTTAGAGCTTGCGGTGTGTTATATGAGGAAACTGAATATAACTGGTTAGTTTGCTGTAATCAACAAAGTATTCTCGTCAAGAACAACTCTTATAAATACTTTTAATTCAAAAAATACAGGAACTCTGAGGCAAAAATAGGCATATTGGTAGTACTCAATTCGTCAGACGTACTACACTGGCACATTTTGGTCAGTCATCTGTGTAAATTGAAAAAAGCATGGTCACCCTAGCTCGACCTCATCTTAAAGACAAAAAGGACTCAGATAAAGTTGTTAATTTATAGCTTCAATGGTGTTTGTCCTTTTGTAAATTATTTATATATAATACAAGCAATCCACCCGGCTTCGCGATCACATTAAGTCTATGCGATTCATTATTTCGTCCATTTTACCCAAAACCTTTAATGAATAACCTAAATCTTAATTTCGTAGTTTTTTAAATTTATCGCGTTGAGACAGACAGACACTTTGTTTTAGAATGTATAGGGAAAATATACAACATTGTTATATTGTAATTTTGATGTGGAATCATAGTAAAGTTATGAACCCATAAGTACAAAATATATAACAGCACCTATTAACATTGTTATTTTATGTTTTTTTTTTTTAAATTCTATATCGTCTTCGCAAGTTATCTTCTCTGCTTTACCCTGAGCCAATACAACATACTACCAACATTGAAACAGCAAAAAAACACAAAGAAAATTCAAGTCTTTATCGCCATATTTATCTACGTCCGATAAAAAATGCGTGTCTCCCTAAATTGGACAAAACAAAATGTGTGTTTTTTGTGGACCCACCCTTACGATCCCGTGCCAGGTAACGGTCGACCGATTTTGAATTAAAACGCGCTAATTTGTTTAACATTTAGTTACGGAAGGTTTTTTTCACCTACGAATTGTTTGAAGGTAGGTCCATGTTAAGGATGCTAATTACTGTTATTATACGTGACTGATGTTTAAATTGGATGCCTTAAGGACCCCTTTTTTAGGGCAGAAAATCATCAAATGAGTGTTCCAGCTCTACGTGATGCTCCCTTCCGCTTCACGCTCACTGTCAACCTGTCCTGTTCTTGCAAATAAATGTGTTACAAACTAACGCCCAAAATTAATATTCTATCTGAATCCAAAAAATCGTTCTTTTGTTTTTGATTATAGGCAAATGCGGTCATTGATTGGTTACATACGAAGATCGGGATATACACAACAACTGAGATAGGTTATTTATTTCCATCGTAAATAAATCATTAGTGCACTTTTGTATTTGCATTGGTGATATTGACTTATTGTTATTGTTCCTATCGATATAAATATTCTAATTCAAAAAGGCAGTCGTTGATTAATCAATAGGTTATATTTTAATACAGAATATAATTACAGTTATAAATTATGTCTTGTGACTGCGACTGTAGCACAATAACTATTTTTATACCTTTTTTTGTCTTTTGACAATTCAAAAGTGCCTGTAACTGGCCTACTTGAAATCAATAATTTGGTTTTCAGTTTTAAATAATTAGTTATAATATTCAATATTCGGTATAGCGGTAAGTTTCTCAGGTGTGTTATGCGTCGTCTTTCTACAAAATACCTGTAAGAGACGGGCTATGAAAGGCGCGACTTCACAAATACATAGACCCATCTGTATCACCACTAGGTATAATATAAATAACTCTTCAAGAATTCAATTGCTTTATTTGATAATTGGTAGCTAGCCCAGACTTCCCAGTAGGTGGACCGACGACATCGTGAGAGTCGCTGGTAATCGATGGATGTTAGTGGCGAATTGTCGTTCGGCGTATCTAAGATGGAGGCCTTTGTTTAGCGGTGGACGTCGTCCGGCTGATGATGATGATGGTGAGCTCAGCTACTAGAAGGTCTTTGGTTCTGTTCTATTCCCACAAAGCAGCTTTTAGAAATATTTTATTAGTAAAGTTTTCAGTAACAGCATAGGAAATGGAATAGGCTTTATTTTTTATTGACTGTACCCCGTGGTTTCAACCCCGCTGCTCGGTTCGATACAGCAATTCCTGAGATGAGCACGTTCAACCAAATCAATAAACAACCTCTTCAGTTTCATAATACTAGTACAGATAATATAGGATTTTAACATCACTGATGCAATTTGAAATTACTGCAGAACTATATTCCCCCTTTGAAGAATACAAGCGTGATATTTTACTTCCACATAAATTACGAATAACGTTTTTTCGACGACAATAACATGCTGCACGTTATGGCTCCAACCGAAAAGTGTGTCACTCACAGACGCAGAGCCTTTCTGCAAGATTACTTTCAGCGATATCAAGATACTGCGTACAAACAGCAAGGCTGTAGGGCTGACACTTCTACGCAGCACTCTAAAATATGTACCTTCTATGAAAAAAACTGGATGAATTTTGCCTATAGAACGTTTTGGCCCAGCTGTGGGTGGGTCCATTCAATTCAAATTGCTATCGACACACTTAGATGTGGACATTGTCGTATAAAAATATTGGTTAGTTTACTATGTGAGAATAAAACGAAATGATTAAACTAAGTAGAAAAAAAAATTTAGGGACTCATAAAAATACTTTTCTACAGCGGAACCCTTAAAGGATTACTTTCGTCGTCAGTCCGTCTGTCAAAACCATTTTTTTTTAGATTATAAAAAAATACTCAGGTCTCTACGAAAACGATAGTAGTTGAAGAGAGAAAAAATTATATTATTAAGTCAACGCAATTAAAGACATGATGTGACGCTCAACACAACTTCCGCAAAGTTGGCAGCCCTACGTCTAAGGCATATGATGATTTGAAGGCAAAAAATGTAAGCGCCGCAGCTATAAAGATTTTAGTGATATAAGACAAAACGGAGGCAAACGTTTTTTACCTGATTGAAGATGATTGGCTGACGGGTGACGGGGTCCTAAAATTTTAGTATGGATGACAGAATTTATTGTGATTCTGGTTTAGTTTTCTAGAACTGAAGAAAACCTACTATACGTACCTATTTACACATAAAACAGTGCACATTCCAAAAAAAAATCGAAATAAAAAATTGGATATTTCGTCCATACTATTGTATCTTTTTTTATGTCAGTTATTGAAGATAGTAATTATACAAAACGCCGCTCCTCCATGCGACTTTTCTAGGTCCTTGTATTAGGAATCTAATTGAATTATAAGAAAAAAAAATCTGTCCAGGTATTCCTTATTACCATTCCATCACAGACATAGTAAAACCCAGTTTAATACAAGAAACAGTTAAAAGCAAGATTCGAGCAGGATAATCATTGTCTTTGGTATTTATCAGGACCAATATCGTCCAAGGGCCGAATTATACCATAATTCAAATTTTAAGTCTGATAAAAATTGCTCATTTTTTTTTGCCAAATTATGCTCTGCCAGTCCCCTCTGTCACTGTAAATTTCATAAAAAGGTATATAATGTTCTTGCTTATTTTAAAAGATAAATCACACAAATTAAAGTAGTCCACAGTAATTTCGTAGCTACTACAGAAAACTTACAAGAACTAAGTACTTACTTATTTAAATGTCCAAAAAGGCAAAGTGACATAATCCTACCCAATGAAGTAGGGTTGCCACAAGCAAAAACGTGTTGGAATATTGTTACTGCTAATAGAAGCTTCAAGAGCGTCTCGTTAGGGGAACACTGAAGGGTGTGGAAACGCACCTGAGCCCTTAAAGTAACTGTATTGAAAAAACAATGATCTGAGGGAATTTTCAGCACAGCATCTTTTAATATTTAAGTGAATTGTTACGTTTTTATGTCAATTTAAAAGATAAATTGTAAGTGTTATAGAGCCGCATTTTTATGGTGATATTACATTGCACAAAATGGTTTGTTGTGTTATGAGAAAGGAAAGTTACTGGCAACATTAAAAACTCAATGAATGTGTAACAAATGTTGTTTTAAGAAACTTTTGAGAAACAGTGCTTAGTGACTGATTATTTAGACAAGAAAACGTGTATTAACAATCAACCTTCGAATGGTTAAGCACATCATTATTTAATCCAATATCAATATCTTGTAAGTCGTTCATAATACAAAAAATGGGGATTTGGTGCGGGTGAGATTCACTTCTTCACGCCGGCCCGACCACGACCCGTTCACGACTTTGCCACTGTGAGCGGTCACTTAAGCCTTTGTCAAACAGACAGGCGATAGCGAACCAGACCGAGTCCGAAGCGATAACGAACCGATACGAGACGTCAAACTGGGTGCAGCGAACCGAGGCGTGACAGTTGTATTAGCTGGCTTTTTATGAACGACGTCAAACAGATCAAATATGCCTTCGCCACGTCACCTCGCGCCAAAGCCTTTGTCAAACAGACAGGCGTGGCGATTGCGAAGCGAGGCGTTTTTATTTGTAATGTATGGAATTGCTTGAATCCAGTCACATAGAAAAGCGAAAGCGATCCGATAGCGTGGCCGAACCGATGCACGGCTTTGGCGCGAGGTGACGAGCAATAAGATGAAATGTTTGAAACATGCTTCGAGGCGCCGCTGCCGCTAGTGGTGAATTCAAGTACATACAAAAGTAATTAATGTCTTATTCGCGCCACCCGCTGCACTGCTCTCCGTTTTGATCGAAGTTGTGAACGGGATGTCATGGCTCATCTTCGCCCTTGAGCTAGATTGTGAACGCTTTGATTTTAAACAAATAATTGTAGTGTGTAGGACAGCAACCTGTTAGAGGTTCAGAAAGCCGATGTGCTTACCCAGCGGACTGTGCAAGTCGGATTGGTTGCTCAGGTGACGATGCCCGACGATACATACAACCACATAACCGAAATATCGGCACTGTTCAGAGATATGGAAATATCCGTGATTCCACTGTCTTACTTACGTGTGAATAAAGATCGTCTATAGAGTTGATTTTTACTTGAACTTTAGTGTTTTTACCCGACTACGGCAAAGCTAATAGGAGGGTTCTGATTTTGACCGGTATGTATGTATGTATGTTTGTTTGTTCCCTCATAACTTCTAAACTACTTGTCATTAAATGACAAATCCATCATCCATATGGCGGCCTCTAGTGGATGTAAAGTCGTAACCGAAAAAGAAAAATTTGCACAGTATCGACATGGGTATCAAATTAAAGGGCTTGATGAGCACATTTGAAATATTTCTACTTTATATAGCTTTTACTAGCTAGTTGCTGTTTCTAACAGTGTCAACTTGATAAATTATTCCCTAAAAACAAGTTAAATATAACTAAAACTCGACTACGAAAAAATCGCGCACTAAAAAGTATAAAACAAGCACAATATTATTATATGTATTACTAGCTTTTGCCCGCGACTTCGTTCGCGTGGAATAGTGACTTCCGGCAGATTTTTGTTTTTTATTTTTTGTAATAAAAACTATCCTATGTCCTTTCTCAAGTTCCAAACTATGTCTGTACCAAATTTCATACAAATCGGTTCAGTAGTTTAGGCGTGAAGAAAAGACAGACAGACAGAAAGACAGACAGACAGAGTTACTTTCGCATTTATAATATTAGTTTGGATTATAATATTTGACCGAGTAATGGCCGTGGTCGTGTGCCACTTGCAGTTGTTTCAAACCTGGCCGAGTGGCCAGGTTTTTGTTATTTTTAACTTTTTTTTAGAAAATAATTTTAATACCAAAAAATCCAAACAGACACTCGTAAAAGACTGCTGTCGCATCTTTACTAGATGACGTTCTACGGGGAAAAATTTAGAAGTTTAATGACGTCATTTTTCGTCACCCGGGCCTGGTTTATCGGCTTATTAAAGCAAAACGCGGCTATTAAATAAATATCGCGCCATCTACGGACGGCCGCGTTTCAGTGTGGGCGTGCCTTTATATACAGAGTGGGATTTTGAGATGAGACAGTAAGAGCAGTCTATCCATATCCTGAATTAAATTGATCACATCGTTTGCTATGATTGTTTTTTTAATTTTTCTTTGTAGACTTCAGACGTCATGAAAACTCAGTCTTTGATTACATAAAACAGAAAAAAAACGGCTATTGGGGGTGGCGAGCGAGGCAACCGCCCAAGGCCACAGATTATTTAAAGGGCCTCGCTCTTGCAGGGATCTCAAGCTATCAACAAAGTTGTAGGGTACGACTATACATTTTACCAAACGCACAAGGGCCACGTAAAGACCTGTAGGCCGCTCGTGTGAAATAGGATGGATTATCCTACAAAAAAATCTTGCTGACTGTACACTTTTCTAAAATTGAAAATACACCAAAAAAATATGGTTAATCTTAGGGCCTCTTTCCAGTAGCTACTACGGTTAAAGGTGCCTGCCCTGTCTCATGCCTAAATTCCACTCTGCACATCGTAGATAGGTACTTACCTACAGTATTATACAGATTATCATGGGGTTTGTTCGTGAAAATGCGCATTTTTATGGTGTTTTCTTTTAGAAGGATTAAGGCTTTATGGTGTAAGGCTATACGTTTAGGTTAACGAAAAAAATTGTTCTGCAATTTTTGCATTCCCTCACGTAAAAATGACCGCACGATTATTTAGGTATCAGTGGCCCTACATAAACAATAAATAATAACGGTCGCTTCAAAGAGTTAGTATGTTAAGTTAGTATTTCTATGACGATTTTCACCAATTCCCTAGTAGCGTATGGACTTTTGCAACACCACAGGTATCACTACCGTGTTGCCGATCCTTCAGAAACGTTTCACGCTCTTTTTGAAGAGCACCATGTTGTAGTTTATTGGGAAAATCTCGGAAGTTCATTCCACAGCCCGATCGTTCTATGAAGCAATTTTTTTCGTAACCATTGTTACAAAACATGTTGTTCAATAGACGAGCAGCGGTCTAATCTAAACTAAGTCTAGCACAATACGTTACAGTGTCCAATATGGCCGCACAAAGACTATTCATACAAGATTTATTGTCCATACATCATCCTAGCTTCTAATATATGTGTATCTTGTACAAATATACGTGTTTCACTATAGGACGATTGATTTGATAGATTATAAAAAGGCATTGTATTCGTTTTTTTCACTTAATATTTGAACAGTGTAGCTAGAACGATACAGATATACCTATTTTTCTTGCCGATTTATTTATACGCACGATATCTGTCGAATTAAAACTGAACAGGCTTCGGGATGCATTCCTAGTCCTTATCTTTCCCTCACCGTTTTAAATTCGCCGCCACTCGCACGCGCCCATCGCTGCAAGTGCGACTAAGACAACGCATCGCTGGCGCCATCTGACGGCGTGAACAAAAACAACTAGTTCGAACTCAAACAAAGTGCCGGCCGGCCACAAACCGCGCGTGCTGTGAAAAAACACCAAAATATCGTGAAATACGACTGCCAGTGATACAGTGTGGTGATCTCCTGACTCCCAACATCTCGTGAGTACCTGACCTCCTTCAATTTAGATCCTTTAGCCTGTTTCTGAGTTAGGAACTTCAAAAAGCGTCGTTGGCAATACGCGATACTCAATCATATTTGTGGTCCATTTCGAGCGCGAATACCTGTAGATTACAGTTTTTTCAGGCATTCTCAGGTTCAATTTCAATAGAAAACTCTGAGATTTGCTAGATTTTCGCATTTTAAAAGTATTATCCTACAAAATTGTGTTGGTCATACTCGCAGTGTAACTTATGCGGATTCAGAGGTCATCTTAATTTTAGTCGGGTTATATCACAATAATTCACGTAATTTACGCAATTTATTGTTTGTAATCTTAATATCTATAACTATTCACGGTATTTATTCACTAACAAACATTATTACATAACTATTTCACCTAAAGGTATTGATTTACACCTAATAAATCTCAACTTAGGTTCGTATTTTTATACCTACATTATTTTACATTCGAATCAAAATGGAGGAGGGTAAACTTAAACTTCTTCAATCTCAACGCGAATATATATATATATCGTGATATCCAAATCCTTTACGACTTATCAAAATCTATGATTCAAGATCGTTCAAAGGTATCGTCATTCAAGGCGAGATACACACGGATACATTCAATTCGCGAAGAATTCGTTGCGGTATGTAGTGAAATACAAACTTTGGAGATAGCCATGAAACCTGATGCAAAAGTGTGTCAAAAGTCTTTGAGTTCGTTTGATGATTTGTACTATGCCGTAATCAGTGCAGCGGCTGACTTGCAGATCGCTGATAGCGACGGAACGTCGCAGGCGACGGCACCGCCCGCGCGGTCGGGGGCGTCCGACTCCATGCAAACGGGACGTAACGCACGGTTACCTAAACTTGAGTTACCTAAATTCGATAGTAAAGTTGAAAACTGGCAAACATTTTATGATATTTACAAAGCTTTAATTCACGATAATAATTCGATTTCGCAAATCGAAAAATTTCATTATTTAGCGTCTTGTTTACAAGGACCGGCTTTGTCTATTGTCAAAGGGGTTCCGATGACCGCCGACAATTACGAAGTAGTTTTTAATAGTTTGATCGAGCGTTATCAAAACAAGCGTATTATAGCTTTAACATATCTAGACAAATTCTTTAATCAGCCAGTTTTAAAATCGGGTAACTTCCAAGATCTACAAACTTTAACAAACGTAATTTATGAGGCATACCATGCACTCCAAGGTTTAAAAATTGAAAATTTAGGTGATTTTATCTTGTTTTGTTTAACTTCACGCGCGCTGGACTCGGACACGCGTAATCGTTTCGAATCTCAGAAAAACATTTCACAAATACCTACTTTTTGTGAATTGTTAAAGTTTCTTCAAGATTATGTTAAAATCTTAGAAACAAGTCATTTATCTTCTAAATCTAACATCATTAACAATCCTAACCCTCGTAATCTTGAAGGGAAAAAACCCTCGCCCGCGACTAGTAGGCAAAATAGCAGCGGATCCAAACGCTCATCTTATCTCGCAAAATCTATCCCACCTGCAAATGTGGCTTGTGCTCATTGCAATGAGGTGCACTTGATTTATCGGTGCCCTACCTTTCAATCTTTAGATGCTCGTGCTAGACTCGCGTTAGTACAAGGTAAAAACAATATGTGTACAAATTGTTTACGTACAAATCACGTCATAGAAAAATGCGTATCTAAAATTTCTTGTACGGTATGTGGATTACGTCATCATACCCTATTGCATGTTGACCCAGCGCCATCAAGCGCCGACGCAACCACTGGAGCGAACGTTACAGCTCATTCTCACGCCGCCGTTCCCAACCGCGATATGGTTTTACTAGGGACATGTCAGGCGCGCGCGTTCAACACCGCCGCCGGAACTCAATGTACCGTGCGTGCACTCGTGGACAGTGGGGCGCAGGATTGTTTTATCACCGCTACTTGCGCGCGAAAACTCGGGTTAAAACTCCGCCGGTGTAATCTTAGCATAGCCGGACTAGGACAAAACTCAGTCACACAAGTAAAGGGGGTGACGGAATGCACTATACGACCTATACATGGTGATGCTCCACACTTTAATATCAAGCCCGTCGTGTTAGATAACATTACTGCTCTAATACCTAGCGTTAAAGTACCATCAGTCGTTCGAGAACGTTGCAACCATCTAGTGCTAGCCGATCGCGACTACGATGTTCCCGCTAAAATCGATTTATTAATTGGAGCTGAGCTATTCCACGAAATCTATGACGGTCAACGTATCAATCTGGGGCCCGGTTTACCTACCGCTCTGCATAGCGTTTTCGGGTGGATTCTGTCAGGAACAGTAAACTCTAATTCTGCACCTTTAAACACCGCGTGCTTTTTTAGTGGCCACCACATTTAAATTAGATGAGCAAATTCAAAAATTTTGGGAAGTGGAGGAACCACCGCGCGCTGTTATCACCGTACCGGAGAATGATACTTGTGAACGCATGTACACTGATTTAATCTATCGCGAACCTAACGGACGATACGTCGTACCTATCCTCTTAAAGGATGGCGATCGCTCTTTGGGGGAATCTTACAACAGTACGCTGTCGCGTTTGACTCATCTTGAAAAGAGACTTAATCGTCAGACTGAACTTAAATCCGATTATGTTAATTTCATGCGCGAGTACGAGAATTTAAATCATATGTATCCCGTACCTAACCCTACGGTACCTACTCTCAATCGTTATCTTATTCCTCACAGTTGCGTCGTTCGCCCAGAGAGCACGACCACTAAATTGAGAGTAGTTTTCGATGCTAGCTCTAAAACTACTAACGGTCTATCTTTAAATGATATTGTATTCACTGGCCCTAAGCTTCAAGTGGATATTGTAGATATCATAACCGGTTTCAGATTACACACAGTAGTTTTAACTTGTGACATCTCAAAGATGTATAGAGGAATCTTGATTAGACCGGAGGATCGGAAATTTCAACACATACTATGGCGAGAATCTCCTAGTGATCCAGTTAAAGAGTACGAACTTGCGACTGTCACCTACGGAGTTAGTAGCTCACCTTATCTGGCCATCCGCACCCTCCACCAATTAGCAGCCGATCATGGCGCCGCGTATCCACGCGCAGCTGAAGCTCTTCTTCACGAGACATATGTCGATGATATTACGACCGGCGCGCCCTCTGTACGTGAAGCTATAGAACTAAAAGATCAACTTATCAGTTTATTAGGTTGTGCTCAACTTGAGCTCCGAAAATGGAGTAGCAATTCACAATCCTTTCTTAAATCCTTGCCTGCCGATCATTGTCAAATACCTAAAGTTTTCTCTGAAGAAAGTGATAAATCAACGTTAAAAATCTTAGGAGTCCAATATGATCCTGTGAGTGACAATTTCAGTTACTCCCAGTCCCCAATCGAGGACAATGAATGTACCAAGCGTTCCATCTTATCTAGCATCGCGCGTATTTTCGATCCTCTTGGGTGGCTCACACCTTTTATCTTAAAAGCCAAATTGCTCCTTCAAGATTTGTGGCGTCTTAATCTTTCATGGGACGAACCTGTGCCCAGAGACATAGCTCTAGAATGGCAAGGTTTCATAGCAGATCTTCATAACTTAAAACTAATAGAAATCCCTCGTAGGATTATACCTTCTAAATCTAAGGAATTTCAACTCATTGGATTCTGTGATGGGTCCACTAAAGCATATGGATGCTGTGTTTATCTTCGTGTCGTTACCTCTCACAACGTACAAGTTTATCTTTTAATTGCTAAGTCCAAAGTAGCACCTCTAAAAGTGTTGACTGTCAACCGCTTAGAGCTTTGCAGTGCTGTATTACTGTCCAAAGTAATAAATCGCATTCATTCCTTGCTTAGTTCAAAAATCATATTAAATAAATCTATCTTGTTCACAGACAGCTCGACTGTATTGTCATGGTTGAATACTGAGCCACACAAACTTAAGACCTTCGTTGCCCACAGAGTGGTCCTCATTAATGACAGTCCTGTGCCAACTGAGTGGCGACATGTGTCCACCCATGACAACCCAGCCGACATCTGTAGTCGTGGCTTATCATGCTCATCTTTATCTGTTTCTCAAATCTGGTGGTCTGGTCCTCACTGGCTGTCCAACGAACCCTGCAACTGGCCTGTTTCAGCAGTTGAAGTGTCCGATAACGTACCAGAACGTAAACCTGCCGCACGCACGTGTCACACTGGTGTGACAGGTGAAGCTGACCTGCTTAATTCCATCAT
Source organism: Agrotis puta (assembly GCA_943136025.2). NCBI lineage: Eukaryota > Metazoa > Arthropoda > Insecta > Lepidoptera > Noctuidae > Agrotis > Agrotis puta. Next base: position 2,389,604 of record OW964170.2, read on the forward strand.
GGAACGCCACTCCTCTCTTTCCCGAGTGGAAAGAGTGGTTGCATGGATCTACCGTTTCATTAACAACGCAAGAGCTAAACGTTCTGAACGTAACTTATTACCTTATCTGACAGCCATTGAATTAAGCCAATCTTTAGATCATTTAACAAAATATGTTCAACATCAAAGTTTTACTGATATCATATCTTTAATAGCATCCAAGAAACCTTTACCCAAACATTTATCTAAACTCTCTCCTTTTCTTGACACTCGCGGAATCTTGCGAGTGGGGGGACGTCTCAAGCACGCGTCATTACCAAGTCGCGTCAAACATCCATACCTCTTCCCTAAGATTTCACGATTGAGTACTCTTCTTATTGACCACTATCATACAACTTATCTTCATTGTGGGCCTCGCCTACTCCAATCTTTAATTATGCGTCGATTTTGGATACTTGGCATTAGAAATCTTATCAGATCACGGTTAGCTAAATGCGTGACCTGTTTTAAAATCAAACCTATTCCACTTCAACCTTTACAAGGTGATCTTCCATCTTCCCGACTACAACCAGGTCATTGTTTTCAAACAATCGGCATCGATTTCGGAGGTCCTTTTATGATTAAAGAAAGTAGACGTCGTAACGCTAAATCTTATAAAGCGTATCTTTGCCTCATAGTCTGCCACGCGACCAAGGCCGTTCATCTCGAGCTGGTTACTGAGCTCACATCTGAAGCATTCATAGCGGCCTTAGATCGTTTTGTATCGCGGAGAGGACTTTGTCACTCAATAGTCACAGATGGTGGCACTAACTTCGTGGGTGCCAGGCGTTACTTGTCGGAAGTTAGCAAAATGCTCAACCGCGACAGCGATAGTATTTCCAGTCACCGCGCTTCTCGAGGAATCACGTGGAAGCTCAATCCTCCTTCCGGTCCTCACTTTGGAGGCATTTTCGAGAGCGGTATAAAATCAACAAAATACCATCTCAAACGTATTATCGGATCCCAGATTCTTACCTTTGAAGAATTTTATACTATCCTAACAAAGGTGGAAGCCATGTTAAACTCTAGACCCTTAGTGGAACTATCTTCCGATCCCGGCGAGGTTGACGCTCTTACAGCTGGTCATTTCCTCATCGGTCGACCTTTAGTATCTCTGCCTGAACCGGGCTATGCAGAGAACGAGACATTACGTACTCACTGGCAGCTATTACAGCGCCTATCACAGAGCTTTTGGCGCACTTGGCAAAGGGACTATTTGCATACCTTACAACAGCGAATGAAATGGTTTAAACACGGCAACCGTCAGCCAAAACTGAACGATCTTGTAACCATTTATGAACCTAACTTACCTGCTAACGAATGGAGGTTGGGTCGCGTTGTACAGCTCCATCCGGGTAAAGATGACATTACTCGAGTTGTGACAGTCAAAACATCTAAAGGCTTACTTGTAAGACCTGCTGTCAAAATTTGTCCTCTTCCAATTGAACAAACTAATTAATTTATCTACATATATTTCCATACCTATAATTTAACTCACTTATAACACTTAAACATTTTCTAGTATCTACTATATGTATATCAAAATCATAATTACCTTTAAACTTATTTTGTTCTTATCAGCTTAACTTTAAACTTAGAATCTTATCAGCATGATGACAAATGAATCTGCATATGCCGTAAGTCTCGAACTTCATCTATCTTATCTTATGAAATCCCTGGGTGATTTCAAGTGGGGGGATATGAACAGGCTTCGGGATGCATTCCTAGTCCTTATCTTTCCCTCACCGTTTTAAATTCGCCGCCACTCGCACGCGCCCATCGCTGCAAGTGCGACTAAGACAACGCATCGCTGGCGCCATCTGACGGCGTGAACAAAAACAACTAGTTCGAACTCAAACAAAGTGCCGGCCGGCCACAAACCGCGCGTGCTGTGAAAAAACACCAAAATATCGTGAAATACGACTGCCAGTGATACAGTGTGGTGATCTCCTGACTCCCAACATCTCGTGAGTACCTGACCTCCTTCAATTTAGATCCTTTAGCCTGTTTCTGAGTTAGGAACTTCAAAAAGCGTCGTTGGCAATACGCGATACTCAATCAAAAACTTAACCCTCAACCAGGGATACAAAATATTTTTTTCGTTCTGGTCAGTGTTCAAGTTGGTAAGGTTAAGTACATACCAATCATAAATATAATCCTTCCAAATTGTGCTAACAAATGCAAATGCAATGTCTTAAATGTTCGTAGAAGCGCACTCAAACCAAAAAGCTGTTCACCTTCATTATAACTTTATATGCATCTTATATTGTTCAACACACACCAGACCTCAGTACTGCGTCTGAGTCAATTGATTTTTGTTGGCCAAAGGGACTCTTTTGAACACTATCTCGCCTGATGGTAAGCGCTGCCCTAGAAGTAACAGACCCAACAGTGAACGTTATACTGTTTCCTAATGATCTACCAATTGTCTCAAGGCCACTATCGCCGGGCAATAACTGCCAAAAACGGCTCATATATCCATAGTTTTACTCTCATATCATACAGTCTAACTCAGTCCCGATTCAACGGTATGATTTATAGGTAATTTCCTTACAATCGCAGCCATCTCATGCGCAAATAACACAACCTTCGTCAGCGCCCGCTTGAATGCCTAATTGGTTAATTTAACTTAGTTTTGTAAGTGTCGTTAATTATCTAAGTGTGCTAGTTTGGCAGTGGTTTTGTGAAATGTTGCGAGTGTTACTATGACGGGTTTGAAGTTTAGGATTTTGGTGTGGGGAAATGCGGCGTTTTTGCTTAATCAAATACATGTCATGTGAGTTAAAACTAAAAGTTGATTTAAGAGTACCTACACTAATCCAGTAGCTACATCCAGCGTCACTGGATTCCAACACATGCAGTGGAATAAATAATGTAAACATCCAGTACAGCGTCCGATCCAGCGCAGGATCGGAATAGAGCACATTCCTTTCTAATTTTTTTTTTCGATCCAGAGACGCTGAATCCAGCTGAGTCAGTAGTGTAGTTAACACTTTTATTTGAGAGGGTAAACCTTTTCGTCTACTCATGACACGCAATTAGTTTAGTTTATCTGCGATCATGGCACTTGCAACATTGTGAAAATATCGAAAACTGAAAACAAATAATAACTATGGTAAATATTCCATTTAATAATTTCTTTAGGAGAGAATTTGTGCAAAACAGTAACTGTTGGAAGGAATATAAGTACGGAGGTCTTTGCCCCGCAGTGGGATAATACAGGGTAAAAATAATTATCTCATTCTAACAATCACGGAGTTGGAAATTATATCCAATTGATGAGATTATAGCCTCGTCTTCAATGTCTTGAGACAAGATAACTGTTAAATCGTAGGTTTTCGACAGACGCCAGCAGATCAACCTACCCAATCTTTCAAATTTTACCAATCCAACATTAACCTTCCACTATTGTGATAAGGTTGAAAATCTTTAGGTTACAATCATAGGTTGATGTGCCGTCTGTACATACAAATCTGCCTTACCCTTAAAAGGATTACAAGCGTGTTGTTATGTTACGTTTAGTCCCAAACTCAACGTCAACAAAGATAACAAAACCCCTACCAATTCAAAACAAATAATTTCAACCACCCGCAATACCCCGCGTTGATCCCAGATCATATAGCTTATAGAGCGTTAAGATATTAACATTGTGCCTTCCAGGTCATAGGGTTAAAAGCATCGTTAGGCCTCTACCTTTGGTAACCCCTTTATGGTATACCATCGTTCTTTACATAAATATTTGTGGTAGAACGGGTATTTAGTATACCTTAGTAGATACGGTTAATTTATCTGGTTGTTTTGGATGCGAAGAATAATGCTGTGAAATGTTTTTTGTATAGGCAAACAACAATTTTTTTGTTCGTTTCGTTGTTCCTGAATGTTTTTTATTCCGAACTGTCAGTTTTTCAGATTACTATAATTTTCCAATTGTTGAGCACTTGTAACAAAAGTTGTTAATCCTACCATGGGGTACCATGTTAACTGATTAGTAATCAGTTCTCAGACTATTTTTTCCAAACACTGTGAACAGTCTGTCAGTCTACTGCCACTAGTTGCGTGATTTTTGTGAACCGAAATACTGCTACTAAGTTGAAATAGTTCGATCAACCGGACTAAAAACAGAAGTACTGCCACAACACCTAAAATTTTAATAATTTCATTATGACTACAAACCTTTCCACAGTATCACCATCCTTACTATCCTCGAATCCCCATTAACCAAACTAGTCCTAAAATGTGACGATGCATAACGAACGGGAGGTCAATCTGACCCATAACCGTTCCTTGCTTAATGACGGGTACCAATGACCGGCCGAGTATAAAACATTTAACTAATCTAAGGTCAGTTCCGTATTGTCTTTTGTCAGGCGATAGTGAGAGATATTTTGTACAATATTATGGTATCATATTGGTATCCTCAGAAAGCCACCAAGCCGCTCTGCTCCGCTCCGCCTCAGTGGAACCGCAGCCTCATGATCGGACGACAAGTCAACCATTACTCGCCGTCCGCATTGCCTATTTAGACAGTCAGGTGACCCATAACACTTAATATTAAAAGTCGTCTCACTCATCAAAGTCAAAGAGGAAGGTCAAACTTCTAAAATTAAGAAACAAGACACATAAAATATGAACATTGTATGATGTCACTTTGTCAATACCAATGTTAATATCATTGTTCGACTTCCTTTGGCAAAATTAGCATTAAATTAAGGTAGGACTAGATTCTACGATAGTTTATATTAGTTAAACAAATGGATAGGCCATTTGATTTCTTTATATAGATAAAGTGGGGTTTTAATAGCGTGTTTGTAAATTTCAATAGATGTTCGCCGATTGCTTCCGTTTATGTTTTGAATTTGGAATAGAAATCTGCTATTGTAAGTATTGGTGGTCGATTGTTGCAGTAGCTGATCGAAATTGTAATAATTTTTGCGATATAAAAACAGTGTCCATGGAGTTTCTTGCCTTTTCCATAGAGATCTATTCCTTGGAATGGGCATCTACGGTGCTTTCACAGTTATTATGTCTTGTGACTAGAACTGTAGCACCATATTTTTGTAGTATTTAATTATGTTTTGAATGTCTTTGACAATTCAAAAGTGCCTGTAACTGGTCTACTTGAAATAAATGATTTGATTTGAAAGACTGCTGCATTGTGTATTGCAGGTTTGATTCCCGACTGGCACAAATATTTGTATGGCTTACAGATAGTTGTTCTGGATCTGGCTTTTTGTGTATGAGAATTTAAATGTTTGTAAACGCACCTACGATACAGGACAAATTCTTAGGGCAATATTTTAAAAGAGAAGTGTTTTTAGTAACAAACTGCATAATTTTTTTGTGACTTCAACATATTTTTGGAAGTCGTGTTTCATGTTATTTAGTTTCGTAATCGATTACTTGTTTGACTTATTTCCTGCATCAATCATGTTCTGTTTTCATTAAACATACTGTGTAATTTTAAATAATTATGTTTTTCATACAAAAAAATACAGCTTAAAGCAAATTCTTTCTACGTAATAAACAATGTTGAGGTAAACCATTCATAATAGCATCAGATTTCAATTTACACAATGCAGTTAAACAAAACCATCATAAATTCAAATACTTTTAATTCTAAATACAACGCATTATCTACCTTATTTCATACATTTTAAGAACTACTTTGAAATCTCAAACACATTAATTTACGAACAATAATAAGCCACTTTAGTTCTTCAGTCGCTGAACTGACCGTTATCAAAACATGGACCTTAAACTGTGCGTCATAACGTTATACATTTCTGGTAGTCTTTGCATATTAACAGCAAATATAAGTTGGTAATTACAACAGGTGCGTTCTGTGGCTGGAGGCAAAATAAGTAACATGATTCTTTTTTTCGCGCGAAGCAAAGGTATTTTCTGTGGAGCCGTTTATTAACAGGGAGAAAGTTTCTACCATATTTGTAATTATTTAGTTATGTTTAAATATAAATATGGCTTTTAAAAATACCAGAAATTACTGGCCTAAGTCAAAGCAGGTGGTGGCTCTGTAGTATCAGCCTGAACTTACGAGTTGTTGGTCGTGGGTTCGAACCCAGGTAGGTGTATTATTTTGTGTAATTTATTTCATTAAAACGGTGATGGAAGACACTGTGAGGGAATAGGGATGTTCTAGAAACAAAAATTTGAAGTCATGTGACTTCTGCCATCCCACACCTGCTTGATGGATAAGGGTACACTCACTCTCACAGAGAGGTGTCCCACCAGTGGGAACAGTATAAGCTGAAGATGATGATGAATGCCCGAATAGGAGCTGCCTTTAAAGAGGAGCTCGTGGCTGAATAATGACCATCGCATGATTCGATTTTAAATGTTAAGCCGCGTTTGACAAGATTGGTTTTTGTATGAGTGACCACTCATTACATACATTTAGTTCCCTTCAAAATGGTTGAGTTGAATGTTGCTGATATATGTGTCATGTTTGTGAACGGGCGCTGTCTGTTGGGACTGGTCATCTCTTAGCTGCTCCGGTTCTTGCTCATTCTTCTCCATGGAGATCTACGCTTTGAAATGAGCACCTACGGTACTTTCACAGTTTTTATGTCTTGTGACTGGGACTGTAGCACCATAACTATTTTTGTTCTAGTTTTATTTTATGTCTTTTGACAATTCAAAAGTGCCTGTAATTGGCGTGGTTGAAATAAAAGATTTGATTTGAACCGAGCTTGAAATAAATGTTACGTGGTATCCTTGTTAGAAAACACGAAGGAAACTCGCAACGAAAAGTGGTCGAACATCCACAGACCAACCTCAGCCAACTTGGCTTTACCTTGAAGACCGAACTGGGCGGCTGTTAATATTTCGCCACTACCTAAAACATCACTACTTAACCCTCCAAAAACCCGCCGTGCCTACACACTTCTACTTCAAAAATTCGACCACAGAATCTAGAACGTCCTCTCTAGGGATCATGAGACGGCACGGTACCCTATCAAAACCGTACGTGTTCCGTACGGGCCAGACAGCTCGTAACAAATAGGTTCTCTGTGACTGTTGGCCGGTATAAAATATTATGGCAGATGACGGGTTAAAGTAGATCTGGGAATCGGAAAAATAGCTCGAGTTAGGTACTTGACCTTGAGAAATGCCATTTAATGGTACATTTTAAAAGATCTTCGCCCTTCAGGCTATAAATGGCTATCCTATCAAATAAATTATCTAAAATTACCCTTACTAATCGTTATCAAGCTGACGAAATTCGTTTAAATTCGAGTATTTATATTGTCAAAATAATGTTGGCGTTGATAGTTCGTGGCGAGAATAAATTAAAATGATAGTGGACTGTATAATTTATATTTTGGCTGATCAAGTTAACATGAATATTAGGAATTAAATGCGCAAGCGCAGCCGTGCTTGAAGACGTGTAACAGCTGACTGGTCGTAGCGTCAGGGCCTCGCTCGGCCCTCGCCCCTCTTTCACTACCGCGACGCGCGGATTGCGGCGCGCTGCTGATGGTGCCTGCTGGGTTGAGTCTAGTGGCCTTAACAATAACTTCATGACGCCAACAATACCTGAAGTGTAAAGCTGGGTTGTACCCACCCACATATTGCCACTTATGTTTGAGTTCTATTTTAGGGACAAAATTATTTCCAAAAAACTGTCACGAAGTTAATTTTCGTGGCTGATGCTAAGAAATTTTCAATAGACGTACTTTAGAATGCTTTGCCCTAGCTGGCAATCGAATCTCGAAACTTAATATTCAACAGTAGCTATAGCAGCTAGGGTATAGCTGAATGCCAGTATTATACAGGGAGTTAGCTATTTGACCTTAACCGGAGGTCAAACTGGTAAAATACTAATATTAACAGACGATCAGTCTTATCAAAATTCTACGCAAGCCAAAATCCACTATATTTCACACACCCATCCATCAAGCTACGTATTATCTAACTTCAATATCAAAGGCATCCCCCGCCATGCAACATGCAACGCGCAACGTGCAACGCTCGCTACAATTTATTGGCAACGTAAACACGTTGCAGATTAAATTCCAAAATATATAACTTTCAATCAACGTCTCACGTGCACCCATCAGGTTGAACTTTAAAAATTTTGAAATATTACTCAGCTCTGCGAATTGGGGAGTGGTGCAAGGTAGGCTCTATGTAAAGGGAGTGAGTCATTATCCAAAATGCAAGGCCAATGGCAAAAACTTCTTCTTCCCAGCCAAAACACTAAAAAGTGTCGAAGGGGAGGCGCTTTGGGGGACTGTCTTATGTAAAAATTGACCTTCTAAAAGTGCTTCAATTTGCCAAATCATTCTAATTTGAGTAAATGGCTTTTGATTTTGAAAGTTTTGGTAAAATCGAATATTTCCCGATTTTTTCAATACTTTCAGACCTGAACAATTGCCTTTTAGTCTTTGGTCAAATAACACCGCAAAAATCCCTACACAGAATCCGCTTAATTCAAGTCCGCTACCTCTTATATTTTGCACCAAACCGTAAACCCGTTGCGGGAATCTCTCATATCGGGCCGAGGCATCGATGGACTCGGATCATCCCGGGTTTTACGAGCGTCCGAAGTAGTATATAGAACGAAAAAACCCGAAAATATCCGGGAATAATATCGGGAAATACGAGCCGTAACCGATGAATTAACCGCGCACTGGTTCGGAAGTAGAAAAGTGTATATTTTTTGTTTTTATTTGGTTTTGCTTATGCTCATTTTTAGTTCAGAAGTGACTTTATCAACATCACAATATGCATTACGATAAAATCGAATCATATCAGAAAATCGAATTTTCTATAATATTGCTCAAGCAATTGTTGTTTATTGTTTAGTGTATATTCTTTAGTTGATAAAGATCAATTTTATCGCAATTGAACGTTAAATTCTCAATAAAAAATGAGTCACATTTTTATCAAAACACTTAAGATACATAATCATTATTCGCAATACATGAATAAATAAGAAATACTTTGAAACTATAAAATGTGCCCAAAACTTTAGTATCACTTCTTACCATTCACAACACATATCTCGCCATGACGAAATAAACCTTTTCAATAACTCTTTTCTTCACATTCTCACTAACAATCTTTATTTCTTTTCAAGGTACAGTCAGCATACCAGTCATCCGTTCCACATTAAGGTCAGCAAAAAAGGTTAAAAATGCAAATTCTTGTTTTTTAGTACCTACTGTTTCAAAAGCTTTTGGTCACAAAGATAATTTGCAAACGTTTCGTCACTAAGTTTTACAACGGCAAAAAGGTAAGGACATAAATGTCAACAGCAATGTTGTATGATGATAATTTGATACAGTGTCTGGTTTTAAGTTTTAAATTATTTTGGCATGCATGTTCTTTTGTGTAGAATTTATGGAATGTATTATGTGGTACCAAAATTTAAAAATAGCCTAGTAGACCTAAGTACGAACATTATTTGCTCATCTTCTTTTTATAAGGCTCTGTAGGTTTCATGGTTGCAAGAGTAACTACTATGCGTATGGCTCTAGGTTTGATTCCCGAATCAGGCGGAAAGTGCTTTTGAGTTGTTGCACTAAAAAATCTGTAGTAGGCCCAAAGTTTGAAAGTTGGAGATAAGATACCTCCGTAACTCGGAAAGCCGTTAGTCTTGTGTCTGAGATCAGGCGGTCTACAATCGTGACGGATTGCCGTTTCATCGGGCTACGATAGTAAGGGAATAGAACGTGCACGTAACTATGTGGGCGTACAAAAGTGTACCTCCGCGGCCGATGGCTAATAAGGTCCGGTCTATTTTTACGTGTGTCTACATAGTGAAACTTAAATTAAATAAATCACTTTAATAAGGATAAAAGTGTTTTTTTTTTAAAGGGTCTTTCTATTTTTTATAGAAACAAAAAGCTTGGGCATAAATCTTAGATAGATTTAGCGTTTTCGTAATCAATCCACTGAATCAATTTATAAAGGAAACAATTTATTTTCAATACAGACGCAATTAAGTACGCAATCCAAACAATTTGTACCGACTCATAAATAAAATCTTTAACCCATTTTCATAGTACGTACTAGACACAATAAAATCGCTCCATTTTCATTATTCCCGCAACAAAACAACGTTATACAGATAAACAATTTCATTGCAATGTTCAGTTTTTCCGGTTGAGCGTCGTTTTTTACCGAGAGCCTACAATATTCGCGCTTTTCCCATACAATCCTACTCGTAATAGCAATTCAATTCGGCTCGCGAAAAAACTTCGCTTTTAAGTTGCATAAAATTCGAGTTTCGGTTTTTATGTCCCCGGGTCGTTGTAATTGGGGCAATGTTGTGTAGTTTTGTGTTTTGTTCTCTTTTTTACATGTCGGTACTGGCCTATTTCGTTTTTAGAATGGAATAGATCACCCTTTTTTATCCGAGATTGTTTTCCGAATTTATTTATTTATTTATTTATTTTAAATTGAGCTGAATTTATTGCATTCATATCAAGTTGGTAAGGTAAGTATGAAGGCAGTCACATATATATCCATGACAATTTTTGCAGCTGACAACGTTGAGTTTTTTTTTAAAGCTTACACTAGGAATTACTCCTTTGTCGTGGGTGCGTTTACAAACATACAGACTCACATACACAAACGCCCAGAGTCGAAACAACTACTTGTAGATCATACAAATATTTGCTCCGTGCGGGAATCGAACCCGCGACACGCAGCGCAGCAGTCCAATCGCTCAGCCACTGCGCTAACCGTGCCTTCAATGGATGGATGTTTGTTACTCTTTCACGCAAAAACTTCTGAACGGATTTGTATGAAATTTAGTAAACAGATAGCTTATAACCTGGATTAACACATAGGATAGTTTTACCCCGATTTTATCTTCCCAAGGGATAATTTTCGAGATGTCGCGGGCAAAGCTGCTTGCAACAGCTAGTATTAGTTATATTTCGAAAACTTTGTTAAACTTAAGTTAAAAATAACTAAAACCCGACTACGAAAAAATCGCGCTCTGAAAAGTATAAAACAAGAACAAGCCGTGGTCGTATGCCACCTGCGGTTGTTTCACACAATCTTTATTGGCTAGGATATGCTGTACTAACCATGTATCACACCTGTATACCTACCATGTTCTACGAATAAATATCTTTATCTTTTATCTTTATCTAGGTGTTTTCGTAGTCGGGTTTTAGTTATTTTTAACTTATTTTTTATTTACACTATTTTGGGGTTATATTATTTGAAGTAAGTAAGTAATTAATGTTATATGTATAGTTTCTGAGTTGTGAATTCAAAATTTATCATTTGATACCCAGCCATGTTGACACTGTTAGAAACAGAAAATTAGCCAGTAAAAGCTATATAATGTGTATTTATTTCAAATGTGTTCATCAAGCCCTTTAATTTGATACCCATGTCGATACTGTGCGAAAATATATATTTTTTAACGGTAACGACTTTTCATCCCCTAGAGGGCGCCATATTGGATTTGGTGACACGTCACCTATAACCAGCGGACAACTGAGACGCTTCTAACGAGACCTCATTTGTCATGTAAAGATTAGTAGTTTAGAAGTTATAAGGGAACAAACAAACATACATACTATTGTACATACATACATACATACAAACATACATACAGGTCAAAATCATAACCCTCCTTTTGGCTTTGCCGTAGTCGGGTAATAAATACACAGTATTCTTCTATGAAGATTTCTATTCGTTAGAAATATATTTGTTCACTGAAATAGTCCAAAACTCTAAAACGGACCAAAAATAATGGCTTACTAGTGTCATCAACATCCTGGATTAGTCAGATATTTATAATTATCACGTTAGTATTCACTCTCAGTTAGGGTTGCCATACGTCCGGAATTTTCCGGACAAGTCCGGAAATATAGGTCTTTGTCCGGAATGCGGGGGGAATCTTAAACCGTCCGGAATTTCTACAAATAAGTGAAGAGTGAAATAAAAAAACCAAATTATTTATTTTTATTCTTAATCAAAGAAAATCAAAATTATTTTTATTCTAAATCTTCTACATTACTTCTGATATTTAATGCTCCCAGAAATATTGTTCAACATTTCTGAATCTTTAATAATAGTTTTTTTAGAACACTTCGCAATTCATAATTACGATTTTAATAAAAAATTGACAAGATTGTCCGGAAATTTCATGGAATGTCAGGAATTTTCTCCGGATTTTTGATATTTTGATCTGGGAACCCTACTCTCAGTTTATATTACAGCTTCTTCTTGTATCCAATTTTGTATTGTGTGTCGGTGAATATAAGCTCGTGTCTAAATAAATACAGCCGCACAGGCCGATCTTCCGGGTTAAGCCGCGCTTGCCGAGGTTGGTCTGTGGATGGCTGACCATCTCTCATAGCGAGTTTCCTCCGTGACTCGGAAAGCACGTAAAGCCGTTGGTCCCGGCTGTTATTTGCAGATCTTTGACAGTCGTTACTATTAGAAGCTCTAAAGTCTGACAACCAGTCTTACCATGGGTGTCGTTATTACCCAGTTACTGGTTTGTGGAAGTCCGACAGGCAGTCGCTCAATGTAAAATACTGATATCCAGCTGTATCTGGTTTGACTGGAAGCCGACCCCAATATTGTTGGGAATAGGCTAGGCAGATGATGTGTGTCAGTGAATAAAAACCGGTCATAAATAATAATAATAATGATCGATGTCTTATATTATTCAACGGCACTTTTGTAAGTAGTCTTATGAAATAAAGCACTTCCGATCAATTTATAACGACCATGAGAAAATAAACAAATCGTCATAATAATATTTTGTTACCGGAGAATCCTCAAAATCTACGAGACTCTGCCAAGATAATATTTGTCAACCTGGTCGTAAAATGGCAACAGACGACCCTTATTGCGTACCCATAAAGTTTAAATTACAACAAATTACTAAATAACAACACAGTGCAACTGTGTCGAGCAATTGACACCTCAAAAGCCCATGGGATTCGACCATGCAAGATACCAGTTTAACTCTGCGGCCGCCAAACTGATCGGTGACACTTATGTTTTCGTGACAAGGTTGATATCTCAGTGGGTTTTGAGTTAGCGGTGTCATGTGTAAGTTGGTCGCTATCTGCATGAATTTAAGTTTGACAAGTTGAACCTCCTCAGTTGATACATGGAGTGGGTTCGTAAGTAGACCTGACCCACTTCGTTGGGAATGCCGGTGGGAAATTTTAGTGTTAGTAAGATGTAAGATTTTCGTATTGCGTTAGTGGGTTTAGCTGGAGGTAGAAAGATACCTTGGCAGTATACGTCATTATGCAGGGTTGGGATAAAAATATTATTATTTAAATTTTATAAAACAAACGATTCAAATTGTTTTAAACAAGTTTTTTTTTAGTTTCTGGTTTTAATTCAAATTAATTCGACCTTATAAAATTATATGCTTCATTTCTAGACTACATCTTTTCGGATTCGCTGTTTGTAATGAAATATTTACAAAAAAAAAAACATCCAATGTCTTTTTCTAATGTTTTTAAGTACCTACAAACAAAAGTTCAAAAATTTGACATTGCAATGGCATAAACTCAAATGGTTTTATGTCATTGATTATGCCAACCCTGATCATATGTCGTACATCTAGATTAGACTAAACTCAAACTTAATTAAAGTATGTCAGACATTTCTTCTTCAATTAGAAAAAAAAAATACCTACCGTTACCGTAATAATTACTACGTAAATTGTCTTGGATGAAGTCTACTAATCTACCTAACTGATATTGAAAACCTCAAAATTAATTTGTCTAGTCAAAGTGCTTTATATATATCTCAGAATTAAAATTAGAATTCCACTTTAAACTGCAAAATGGAATGATTAAACCTGTGTGCTTTGAGAAATTCTGATTCTAGTGTTTAATTAAATACCTATTTCGTTTTCATTTTTTTTATCTAAATATGAATTTTACTAAACTAACCCATAACTAATATTAATACTCCTTTTTAACACTTAACTTTCACCCCAATAAGCGCGCTTGGTAGTTTCCCAGTAAAACTTAAATTGCCTGTTACTTGGCTTTATCTTTGGGAGTTAAGACGTACGGTAAAGCTGGTCCGATCAACTACGATGCAGTTGTTCGAGTTGTTCGTCGATTTGCCGAATCAGACGTATAAGCTTGTTGATTCGTCCGAACTACTTCTTTCAATTTCTTTGAAAGATATTTGTGCTACAAACACTAGTATTTCACCGAAATGATGGTCCCACTTAAACTGTCGGCACAACGCTTCCTGTTTTTATCAAACCTCAAAACTCTCAAAAATCTCGCACTAAAAAGTATAAAACGAGAATAATATTAATTCGACCGAGTAATAGCCGTGGTTGTGTGCCACCTGCGATTGCTTCAGACAATCTTTATTGGCTATTACTCGGTCAAGTGATTATTATACTTGTTTTATAGTTTTCAGTGCGCGATTTTTAAGTAGTCGGGTTTTAGTTATTTTTAACTTACTTTTCAATACCACTGAATTATTCAAAGAGATTTTAATAAACTACGATTGCTTTTACTATTCAAATGAACACGATTCCCAATTAAATCTCCGGCTAGACAACAAAAGAACTTCACTCCAGTTAATTCACTATACAATTAAAACACATATCTATACATAATTTCGAAGCAAAATAAATGAAATATGAAATCGCCGATTGCGGTCGGGACATATTTAAATTGATTCTGTGATAATAATTCTCGTTGCTGATACAAATCAGATGTGTCATTTAAATGGAGACCACACTTGTTTGAGATTTCAATTAATATTGTTTACCAATGCTGTTTGTGTAGAAATTATGTGTTTATTCAGCGTTAAGTGCGTCTACCTAGCTGTGGATACAATGGTCATATCACATTTTGACGATATTAAAAGGTTTATTGCGTTTATTTAAAAACACTGCACGGGGTTATGGAAGAAAAGCTCGAAAGACTGCTTTAGCAGAATCTTGGAATAAATTGTAATAAAATTATTGAAGCAGTCGATTTTATTGTATTCTATTTTTTTTTCTTTTTTTTAAACGTTGCCCCACACTAGGAATTTGTTCCTGTGTCGTGGGTGCGTTTACAAACGTTTACACGCTGCGCGTCGTGTCGTGTCGTATATTCATAATAAGTTGTGGAAAATGGCGTTCGACAAAAGCATTAATGTTGAGCCCGGCCATGTTTGAAACTTGTTCTAATTTATTTCATCACCAATACTTTGAGAATGGTGACGAAAAACATCGCAGGGAAACCGACACGTTCTAAACTCAAAAATTCGAAGACATGTCACATCTACTAACCCGCATTGGTCCCATGTGGTGGATTATAGTTCACCCCCCCTCGCAGACAAAGGCCTGTGTCCCAGCAGCACACTATAACCAGATTATGTATCCATTTTTAATTTTTGATACAGCAATGTCACTTCTACATACCAAATAGGTGCCGGGGTCGCAGGACCAAGGGATTACCGTGACCCCGGTACGTAAAGGGCTATTGAAGGACACCGTGGATTTTAGTCAGTACAAGTCTGACAGTCCCTCCCGCCCTGCCCTGGGCGGGAGGAGTCATTTGATGATTTTACCACGAAAAAAAAAACAAAAAAAAACATTCCAAATAGGTATCACATATCTACCAAGCACAACTTCAGTAGGTACACAGGTTCATTCCCTAAGTCGCACACGTACTGCGTCTGACCCTGCCGGTATATCTGGCGAAACTTGGCGCTGTTCGGTTATGACAAGCGAATTTATAACCTCCACCATTTTATATGGACTTATTTCGAGTTTCAAATAGTCTTGAAGTTTGTGCGAATTGTGAGTTATTGGAGTTCGACGTGGTTGAATGTTGAAGGTTTGTTTTTCGACGAAAAGTGGTATTTGGAGGTTATTTTGATCCATTAATTTTTAAATCAAGTCTATCTAGAAGAGGTCGTGTGACTGCCTTAGCGGTGAAACTGAAACATAAATGACAATTTTGAGGAACACGGTGCGCGGGTCTGTCTCATCAAGTAACCGTAACCCTGGAACGTAAAGGGCTGTTAAAGGATCATCGTGGATTTTAGTCAGTACGAGTCTTACAGTCTTCCCTCCTGTCATTTGATGATTTTACCACGATAAAAAAGGGGTAAAATAAAGTTAACAGTCATGCGTCGCAAGTCTGACTGCTGATGAGGTCCTGGATTCAATTCCGGATCTGGCAGTGTTACTCAGCTCAGTAACTTTTATGGCACAAAATGTTTGCAGGGACATTTATTTTACGAAACTTGTATACTTAAGTAATCTGTTTCATTAATTAATCGATAGATTACAATATATAAATAACTATGGTCTTCAATAATTCTAGGGAAATATTCCGAACGTCACAGAATACGTAAATTACTTTGTTGTTCTGAGCGATATTTTTGAGCATTTTATAACTTTGAACAGTTCAATGAAATTTTATTCTTTTTGTACCTTAAATAACTATCTTCAGAAAGTAATCACTGTGTTTTTTAATAGATCTAAACAGTCATACAGATCCACGGTGTCCTTCAATAGCCCTTTACGTACCGGGGTCACGGTAATGGGTAAGTCCCGCGACCCCGGTGGGCTTTGGCCCTCTACAGGCCCCGTCATTATGCTGACACTGCTTGAGGCGCGCGTGAAACACAACGCGCCGTCGACCCGGGCATGGTCAGGCAGCGAGTCGTCCATTACTCGCCGCCCGCATGCCCGCACAAACAGTCATAAAAATAGGTTTTTTTATTCTAGAGGCATAATTATGACTACACTTCGGGTATAAAACAAATTCAAATGTCTGTACACGCATAATTCCCGAATGACTGTACCAAATTGGATAATTCTTAAATTCTTTGTTTGTTGTGTTTACTATGTAAAGGCAAGTTTGTATTCCGTTAAGTTTTCGGACAACTCACCGGGATGATAGACATTGTGAACCCGTACAAAGCAAATTCAATTAATAATAAACTAGCAATCCCCCCGGGGTTCGCTAGTTTATTATTAATTGAATTATTTTAAATTCATATTGAAATAATACAATTTGCAAGACGTGGAAAAGAAAATATCATTGAAATGACACGAAAAAAAATCTTGAGAATACCGCTCAAATCGAAATCAAGTCTCAAAAATACTCGACTGTAGACCCTTTTAAAAAGAAACATGGCAAGTAAAAGTATATAAATTCAATCGCGATTCCAAAGCCACACGATCATGCAGGTGCTCCACGAAATGAAAAGCAAACTGCGGTGCACATCTCATTATCACCACCTAATCCAGCAGACGAGAGTGTAAAATATTCATTTATTCGGAGCGGAGATCTCACAGAAATAGACACGTCACGGTTTAATTTGAATTTGATTGATTTTTGAAGTTTCCAATCGAGTTTAGGCTAATCGATTCGATTGCATTGAAGTAGTTGGTCGGATTTGGGAAAGTTGAAGTTCGATGTAGAAAATGCTGATAATTTTGGAAAAAATTCAGGATGTATGCAAAAAATTAACTGGAATGCTCGGTCTTCATCATCTTTCAGCACCCAATGCTGAGTGTAGGTCTTTTCTAAATATTCCCTTTTACTTCTGATAGTTTTGTTAAAAGAAAGAAGAAGAAGGTACGATTATTAGACACTCGTACATCAGAGCATTTTTCTGGAAGAATTCCGTGTCTCGTGTCGTTTTGTTCAAAACTGTTTGATTGATTCTTATTTTTTAGAAGTTATTACGATGAATGTTATTGTTGTTGTTAGCTCATTAAATCGTTAAGAATCAAAGCTATTAATTGAAATAATAAGTAGAAGTTTATGTATGGGGCATTTAGACGAATATTTTTTTTCTTTTAAATCGTATTAGGTTGGTTGCTTTTCGCTGTACAGACTAGATATAGCCTAGTGTTCTTTTAGCAAACATAAATAATACACATAATTAATCTCACTAAATAAATAACTACCCAGTTACCTATCTGCATTACTAAAATATAATAAACAGAAATAATAATTCAATTTCCTAATTGAATACCCTTTACAAACAGCAAAACAGTGCAACATCCAAAGAAATATCCTTCCGACGACTATAACATTATCACTCGCAATCCCCGACGAAGACTTGTAGACTGCAGCGCTCGATAGCGCATAAAGTTTAATTACAATTTCACCGCAATTAATACTAGTGCGATTCAATAATAGAAACTTCCCATGTTACTTCCAAACTCCCTCTACAATTTATAAATCTTTGGCTCTTTGGTGTATTCAACTTCTTGGATCTGGGCATCTGGAAATCTAGGAACTCGGACTGGGAACTGGGAGCCCATTCGTCCCCGCACTCAATTGTATTGCTAATGAAAATGTAATTCTGCAGACGTTTTATGCACAAATTGAAAATGTTCAGAATCGCTTACTTTTTTTTTTTTTTTTCGTCGCCACGTCGGCCGCCGCCTGGTGCGACTCTCCCTTCGCCAGGACGAGCGTGTCGTCGGCGTAACAAATTACGCCGACGCCGTCAGGGAGGTCGCCGCGCAGCACCCAGTCGTAACCGATGTTCCACAGGAGCGGCCCCAAGACCGATCCCTGTGGAACACCGCACGACATCTCTCGCCGGTTCCACTCTCCCCGGTGACCGGGGTAGATGACGGCTCTGTCCGTCAGGTAGTCCTCGACTATACGACGGAGGTAGGTCGGCACCCGGTGATACCGGAGTGCCTCCCTGATGCAACTCCAGGGCAGGGTGTTGAAGGCATTGGAGATGTCTAAAGACACCCCCAAGACGACCCTGCCCCGGGAAACCGCATCCCCCGTCGTGAGGGCTCTCACGCGCGCGATCGCATCCACCGTCGAGCGCCCCCTGCGGAAGCCATACTGGCTCTCCGCAAGGTCCGGGCCCACCCGATTCAGGTGCCCGACGAGGCGGTCTGCAATTACTCTTTCAAAGAGCTTGCCCACCTCGTCGAGCAGCACGATGGGCCGGAATGCGGACGGAGAGTCCGCAGGGCGCCCGGGCTTCTGGATCAGGACCAGTTTCCCCGTCTTCCAACGAAGCGGGAACTGGCCCCTCTCCAGGCACGCGCTAAAGAGCCCCCCCAGTCGAGGCCCGAGAGTCCCCGAGGCCAGGACCCAGGCTTTTCCTGGCAAGCCGTCGGGTCCTGGGGCGGTATTTTTGGCTTTGAGCCGTTGTACCGCCACTCTCAGGTCTACCTCGGTCACCTCCGGAGCGTCGTAGACGTCGTCGTCGCTGTGGTCCGCGTTTGCGCCAGCGTCAGGCACCGCCGGAGACGGAGCCATGGGCGGGGGAGTGTGCTCCTCCCGCGAGGGGAACAGGGCGCTCACCACGTCCTCCACGAACTGAGGCTGGAGACTCTGCGTCAACGGGGGAGCCCAGGGGCGGAGCTTCTCTCTCACCCACTTATAGGGCCGGCCCCATGGGTCCCTGTCCAGAGCCTCCAGCATCTCCTTGCGGGCCAATTCCTTGGCCCGCCAGATCTCGTCGTGGAGGGCGGTCTTCGCTGCCCTGTAGCCATCCTGCAGCTCCATCTCTGCAGCCACCGCATCCGGAGGTCGGGTGCGGCGCCTGCGGAACCTGGTGTACCGGCGTCGCGCGGCAACGCACGCCTCGCGCAGCGCTGCTAGCTCGCGCGACCACCAGTACAACTGACGCCGGGCGCGTCCCAGCCGGACCCGGGGCATGGCCACGTCGCAGATCTCCGACATGGCCTCCTGGAACCACCCCGCCTCGTCGTTGATGTCGGCAGGCCTGTCCGGTGGTGACACCCAGGCCTGCACGATCGAGGCTTCCAGGAATAGCTCCCGGTCCAGCTGCTTCAGCGCCCATCGCGGACCACTTGGGTTCCGTCGGACCGGTGCGTCTGAGGTCTGGGCGGAGACGTCGAACCGGATATACCGGTGGTCGGAATAGGTCTCCACCTCCTCTACAACGCGCCAGTCTGTGACGCGCGGCGACAGGCCGGAGGTGGCGAACGTGATGTCCACCACCGAATCGCCCGCCCACCGCACGCACGTGGGGACGGAACCCCGGTTCTCGATGACTAGGCCATGCGCCAGGGCCCAGTGCTCGAGCATCCTGCCCCGCGTGTAGTCCGTAACCCGGGAACCCCAAGCCACATTCTTGGCGTTGAAGTCCCCGAGGACGAGCGCGGGGAGGGAACCGAATGCGACGACGACGTCTCCCAGCTCCGATAGGGAGTCCTGGAACTCGGCGATAGTTCGGTTCGGGGAGAAATAAACGCCTATCACGGCGATCTCCCCGAACCGTGCTGCGACGATCCCTCGCCCTCTCTCGACGCGATCGAGGGGCGGGGTACCGGCGGCGGCCGACGAGATGAGGGTCACCGAGCCGTTCAGGTCCGCCACCCAGTCATTCCTGGGCGGGACAAAATACGGCTCGGCGACCACGGCGACATTTATCAACCACTGCGCCATGCTCTGGAGCAGGAGATCCTGAGCAGCGGCGCAGTGGTTGATGTTCGCCTGGAGGAAGCGCAATGGAGCCATTAATCGGAGTCCATTGCAGCCTCCTCCAGGGCCCTCGGCGAGGGTGCGGCCACAGCGGCAGCGGCGACGGCGGCAGTGGCGGCGGCGGCGGCGGGAACGGCGGTAGCAGAGGGCCTACCTCTGCTCCTGGTTTTAGCGGGCGGGGCGCAGGACTTGCCCCCTGCCCGGTGATCGGCCGGCTTGCCAGCCGCCGCACATGCGAAGCAGTGCGGCGGGGCCGTACACGAGCCGGCCTTGTGTCCGGGCTGACCGCAGCGGAAACAGTTGTCGCTGCGGTCGACCTCCGAGGTGCACATGCATGCCGCGTGGTTACCCACTTGGCAGCGGAAGCACCTCAGGGGCCTGGGCTCCAGCAGTTTGACCTGCGCCGAAACCCACCCAACCAGGAGCCTTCGGCCCTCCTGCAGCTTTTTGGCCGCCGACACGGGGCAGCTGACCGTGATGGTCTGCAGCCCCGCGTAGTCAGGACGCAGGGCGCCCGCCCTCACCTGGTCGGGAGGGCACCCCCCAGTCCCGGCAACGGCGGCCACCACGTCCTCCACCGTCACGGAGTCGTCCAGACCCAGTATGCGCACGTCTGCGCGCCTGGTGGGTCTGGACACTCGGGCCTCCTCCGCATTTAAGGACGCTCTGAGCCGTTCGGCCAGAGCGTCAGCGGTGGGGCCACTGGCAGCGCCGGGGACCTCCAGCATCCGAGCCCCCGTTGCGGTGACCCGGTAGCGGAGACCGCCGACGATGCCGAGCTCCGTGAGGTTCACCGCCTCCTTCGCCTTCGCAAGCACGTCGCGGTATGATACGCCCCTCTTGACCGCTTCCGGCTGCAGTGTAATGACTACAGCCGCGGTCTTGGGGGCGCGCAATCGTGCCGCGACATCGCGCTCCTTGCGCCGCCGCCGCCTCTCCCTCCGCCTTGACGTCCTGGCTGCCCCGTCAGCTCTCCTCTTCTCCCCAGCCACTTGCCAATCGGCGTCGGCCGGAGGAGTCTTGGGAGGAGGCTGCTGGGACAGCTGGTTCCCGGCCTGGGCCTTCTTCCGTTTGGCCGCCTGTGCCGCCCCCGCAGGTGTCGGGGTCGGAGGCGACTTTGACGGGCCCGGTTTCGCCTGGCTAGGCTTGGCCGGGGTCGTCTTCGCCTTCGCAGGGGCCGTCCCCGCCGGGGCCGTCCGCACCGGGGCCGTCTTCACCTGGGGCAACTTCGTCTGGGGCGGCTTCGCCGGCGGGGGAGGTTTGGCCGCGGCCGCAGCCGCGTACGAAGTCGCCAGCGGGGGTCGCAGCACGCGGCTCTCCAGTACGGAGAACCGCTGCTGGAAGGCGGCCAGCTCCTGCCGCACCAGGGTGAGAACTGAGTTCTCCCCCGATGTGGGCTGGCCTTTGTCCTTTGCGCCCCCCGGTGGCGCCTCCCGGTGGCCTGCCTTCTGCAGGCCGGCCAATTCCTTCTTTAGGTGGAGGTTCTCCTTCTGGAGAACCTCCATCGCGGCCGTCAAACGGGTGACCTCCGCCCGCATTTGGGACATTTCGTCCGCCTCTGTCGATGCGGGCGGAGCCTGGCCGAGGCTAGCCGCCGCCACTGCCGCCATAATTGTGGCCGTGGCCGCGCCCGCGGCCCGGTCCTTGGTGGCCCTCTTCCCCGGCTTGTTTGAAGCCAGGGTGCGGACGGCGGCCTTTATGGTCTCCTCCAGGGTGGGGGCCTCCTCTGTGCACCCTCTGCCTCCATTCCTGCCTCGGCCTTTACCCCGAACACTTGTCGGGATCTTCCGGCCCGAGAATCGCTTACTTGGAACTCGATTAGTTTGATTAATTGAACTGGATTATTCGATTTGTGTGTACGTTTTTATTTAATTTTGCGAGATTTTATGATTTGATTAGACGTTCGTGGGGATTGTTATTTTCTTAATTGCTGAGGATTACCTAAATATTTGAATGTTGTATTGAAAAGTAGTCATTTTTAGGGTTCCGTACGTCTGAATACAAAAACGGAACCCTTATAGGATCACTCGTGTGTCTGCCCGTCCGTCGCTTACAGTCAATTATCTCCGAATCTATTAGACCGATTAAGTTGAAATTTGGTACACATATCAATTCCTGTGACCCAAACACAGAGGTGTGACGTGAGCAGATGAAATCTGTATATGGGGGGTCATTTTTGGGGGGGAAGGGGAAAATTAAAAAAAAAAAATCTGAAAACTGCATCGTGTGGCATATCAAATGAAAGGTCTTGTTGAGAAGATCTTAAATGTATTTTTTTGTAATTTTAAAATAAGTAGTTTCCAAGTTATTCAAGAAAATAGACGAAAATTGACCATTCCCCCCCCTTATCTCCGAAACTACTGAACCTAAAATTTTGAAAAAAATACAGAAATTAGTTTTCTCCTTATAGATTATAGGAAAACCTATAAGAAGTCCATGATATTAAAATAACATGGTAAATCACTCAATATTGTGCGTACCAACTTACATTTTTTTTTTAATACGTCATAAATCGTAAACCGCAATTTATCTTTCAAAGTTACAACCAACTTTTATATAATGTTACTTGCTGCTACGGAACCCTTTAAAGGCGAGTCCGACTCGCACTTGGCCGGTTTTTTTATTTTGAAACTATCTGTGGCCAGCAACTTCTCTCGTCCTCGCCATATCTTATAACACACTTTCACATTTATAAGTACAATTCATGATTATATTTTCTACTGTTCCTTTATGCTACGAGATTACTATAGAGATAACGATACGAGATGTCGTGTAGTATTCAATCTTCCCCGTTCAATATCAAAAGTGGATACTTCCTAGTCCCAAGCTGTCCCTTACAAAATAATACCGTTTACTAAACAATACGGAAAATATAAACAGTTTCATAACAGCACTATCAATCTAAGTTTTAAACAAGAAATCGTAGCTCACGACTATCAAGTATTCCCCGAGGCGACCGACGGAATTAGTTTCGATGTTGCATAAATCTCATAGTTTTGTGTCTAGCAGTTTTCGAGATGTGGTGTCGTGATGAACAAATGCGCGACTTCAAGGGACGATGCAGGGCGTTATTGGGGCTACACGATCGCCGCGGGCTTAAGCGGGAGATGGGAAATGGTATCCATTGTATTGGGATGAACACATGAGATCATTTTTGTGTTCAAAACTATGCACTGCGCCTAAATGTATAAAAAAAGTATTTATACTCGTAAATACACTTGGTAACCTTTCTTTAACTGTGAAGCTTAGAGGTAGCCTGCAAAATCCTTTTCTGTGTGTCAAGTTGTACATAATTACCAAATCTAAGTTTGAGTGAAGTAAAATAATTAATGAATACATCTCGACACCACATTTATAGCCCACTTTTGGTCAATATTAATAAAATATCAGAAATCGAACTAATATAGAAACGTGCATAATACCATGATTGAAGTCGCTTAATACAGTCCATTTCTATAGTTTTGTCGACATGGTTGGTGCAGTGGCTGAGCGATCGACAGCGTCGATACCCGCATTGAACAAATATTTAAATGATCTACAAGTAGTTGCTGCGAGTCTGGGTGTTTGTTTATGTTTCTATGTTTCTAAACGCACCCATGATACAGAAAGATGTTCCTAGTGGAGGAAAAACTAATTTAAAAAAAGTATAAATTCTCGGATAAGTTATCGTCCGTCAATGGACACAGTCCATACCCATAGCGGGTAGCGTCACATCACATTGTCGCCGCCGGCGGAACCCGCGTCCTGGGGCCGGCACGCCTGCCCTATGCAAATATGCGACCCCTAAATTGATGATAATCCGAGCCGTACAATATTGTGACCTTTCGCTTTTGGATGTGAGGAAAAACCTACGTTTAGGATACCTAGATTAGATAATATCTGGATCTTTTATACATGACACTTTCAAAAGGTAATTGTTTTATTACGGTATTACCTTTCCGTGGGATAATAATCGATTTGTATGCTAACAAAGCGGCTGGCAACAGCCAGTAATATTATCACTACATAGTATAAAACAAAGTTGCTTCCCGCTGTCTGTCTGTCTGTTCCTATGTATGCTTAAATATTTAAAACTACGCAACGGAATTGTTTTTTTTTTATCGTGGTAAAATCATCAAATGAGTCCTCCCACCCAGGGCAGGGCGGGAGGGACTGTCAGACTTGACTGACTAAAATCCACGGTGTCCTTCAATAGCCCTTTACGTACCGGGGTCACGGTTACCTGATGAGATAGATAGTCCCGTGACCTCGAAATTTTGTGGGTATCCTATGAATGGAGTTAGTGTTCCCCTTAATAATGTCAAAGGTACACTTACCTACAAAGTAGAGTTATTATTTACGAGTACTATTACGTAAACGACATTTTAACTTTTATGAGTGTATGTGAAAGATTTTCTTCACAATGTAGGCTGTTTGAAAAGGCTCTAAACTCTAAAGAAGTTTATTGTTTTACATTAATAAGCGTGTTATATTTTTCTTTTGGAACTAGCTTTTGCACGCGGCTTCTTTCGCCCTCTCTCCCTTTTAGATCCCATAACACCATATATTCTCTGGAATCTTATGTGCCTCTTTAACATAATTCATAAAAATCGGTTTTAACGTAATAGCGTGACAAACAAACTCACTTTTGCATTTATATTAGGATTTTATTTTTCAGTTTCGATGGTGTTCAAGCAAGTCGGACATATTTTTTTGATTAAATTATTATTAACGACTTATGTTTCTTAGCTACTTTGAGCCAGAAGTTTCAGGGAAAATATGAAAGTATTATCTATCAGTGTTTTTTTAATTAATAATTTTCAATGCATACAAGATAATTTCATAACATAGAGGCTTATTTAATCGTATACCGTACAGAACACGAACATAACCATTATTGGACATGAACATGATATACCATGTCCCTATCTACAAGCATGGTACATGATATCTTTGTCGACAAGATAACGACAACTCTTTGGGTGGTGCACTCACAGTGTTATCATAAAACACTGGACATATTATGCGCATGCGCATGTAGATTGTTTCTACACAACTCTACTCAAAATGTGTGATTCCATGGTGTGCAGGGTGTGGGGCAGCTCCAACAGTATCCTGGGTATGATTTCAAGTCGTTTCGTCAATTAGAAGTACCATTGGGTTTTCCACTGGGAACTGCCAAATGTCTAGATTTGTGTCGGTATGACGGCAAGAAGTTCGTTCCTAGCTCCATATAAAAATACAACTTAAGAAAAGTTAATGTACCTACTACAGACTAATACTTTGGGGAATATAAAAGAAAAACCTTTTTAAAATCGCCACAGTATAAACTCCTAAGTTTCCCGTTTTCCCGATTATTGGAAATTTATAATATTTTTAACTAGCGGCCTAGCGTGCATCTATATTATAAAATGCATGTTACATACATATAAACCTTCCTGAATCACTCTATCTATTAAAAAAACCGCATCAAAATCCTTTGCGTAGTTTTAAAGATCTAAGCATACATAGGGACAGACAGCGGGAAGCGACTTTGTTTTATACTATGTAGTGGCAAGCTTTTATTTACTTTCACCTGTCCTGTTGTCTGTAATCAAATCCTCCATATTTTGATTCGTTTCCCAGTTTCCGATTGAGCTGTAATTTTACACGTATTTATGTATATCGCGTGACAATGCAATATTCTGATGAAATGGAGCTGTTCCGATGATGGAGCTGGAAGGTGGCCAGAGGAACTCTGTAGTGTACCACCGCAAACCCAGAGTTTAGACTCGTTTGATTCATCTACTTTATGTATTGTAATATTTTTTTACAAGCTTTTATTTAACTTGCAATGTTTGTATGTTTGTTTAGATCAAATCTTGCAAGTCAAATTAGAATCACTTCTAATTACTCAATCGATCTGAAACTTGGTATTAATATGGAACCCCGATGACAATGCAATAATATGGTGACAGCGACCTGGTGGTGCAGCCAGGATCGTCTGCTCACGAGAGAACTCCTCAATGGTTAATAGTACACAACTAAAACTTGAAATATATATGGAAACCCGGTAACAATGCAATAATATGATAAGTGCGATCTGGTGGTGCAGCCAGGATCGTCTGCTCACGAGAGAACTCCTCAATGGTTAATAGTACACAACTAAAACTTGAAATATATATGGAAACCCGGTAACAATGCAATAATATGATAAGTGCGATCTGGTGGTGTAGCCAGGATCGTCTGCTCACGAGAGAACTCCTCAATGGTTAATAGTACACAACTAAAACTTGAAATATATATGGAAACCCGGTAACAATGCAATAATATGATAAGTGCGATCTGGTGGTGTAGCCAGGATCGTCTGCTCACGAGAGAACTCCTCAATGGTTAATAGTACACAACTAAAACTTGAAATATATATGGAAACCCGGTAACAATGCAATAATATGATAAGTGCGATCTGGTGGTGTAGCCAGGATCGTCTGCTCACGAGATAACTCCTCAATGGTTAATAGTACACAACTAAAACTTGAAATATATATGGAAACCCGGTAACAATGCAATAATATGATGATAACAACCTCTTGGTGCAGCCAGGGACATCTGCTTACGAGAGAACTCCTCAATGGTTAATAGTACCGAGCTATAACATTGAACATAATATATGGCAACCCAAATAATAATACAATAATATGGTGACAGTGTCTTGGTCGTGCAGCCAGGATCAGCTGCTCCCGATAGAATATGGTCACAACGACAATGAAATCTATTTAGGCTATTAATAAAATTAATTATTACATTAATCTATTTTGTCGTGCCCTGGGATCTGGAGGCGACTGCCCTCCAGCGCGTCTATGAGCGGCGCGTGGAGGCGCAGCGTCGTGCCGAATCCCCGCTGCCTCTTAATAAGTTCTTAGGAAGAGCTCCGGCGTGATCTCAGGGCAGTATGGAGGGAGCGACTGTCGCAACCGAGGTCCGGGCACGCCCTCTTTAAGGAGTGGCTGGATAGGCGTCACGGCGTCCTGACCTACCGCATGATGCAGGTCCTCACCGGACACGGAAGTTTCGGGAGGTTCCTGTGTCTGATAGGGAGGGAAGAAACGCCTGGGTGTCACCACTGCGAGGATCGTGCGGAGGACACGGTGGAGCATACGGTGCAGGACTGCCCCGCTTGGGCAGAGCACCGCCGTGTCCTCACGACGGCGATAGGCGGAGATCTCTCGCGCCCGGCATTGGTCGAGGCCATGCTGTGGGGCGAGACGGAGTGGGAAGCGGTCGTACCCTTCTGCGAAGCAGTAATGCTCGTGAAGGAGGAGGCGGGCCGCGGGAGGCAGAGGACAGCGTCCTCCCTCCACCCCAGCCGCAGTGGTAGACGCCCACGGCGTCGGACGTCGCCAGACGATCTCCGGCCACCGTAGGCGCGGGCATGTGGGCAGCGAGTAATGGGCGACTCGCTGTCCAACCATGGACCATACCCGGGTCTACGGCGCGTTGTGTTCCACGCGCGCCTCAAAGAGTGTCAGCATAGTGACGGGGCCTGTAGAGGGCCATAGCTTGCCGGGGTCGCGGGACTAACGGATTACCGTGACCCCGGTACGTAAAGGGCTATTGAAGGACACCGTGGATTTTAGTCAGTACAAGTCTGACAGTCCCTCCCGCCCTGCCCTGGGTGGGAGGACTCATTTGATGATTACACCACGATAAAAAAAAAAAACTATTTTGCCGTCTATTTAGGCTCAAAGCTCTTCGCTGCTGGCCAAGCATACGTGGCCTTAAGTAGAGTCAAATCGCTAGAAGGTCTCCTTATTTAAGAACTTGACTGTACGAAATTAACAGGTAAACGACCATGCAACAATGACGCACTAAATGAAAAGGAAAGACTGCGAAATATGTCCAACGAAAACTAAAAATTTAAAAATAAAATAACAGTAAAAAAACAATTTTAAAAACAAGCTTTTATTTAAATGCTCTAAAAAGGACAAAATAAACTTTAAATTAAATCAAACATATAACTTAAGTATAATATAAAAGCTTGTCGCGAGATTTACTTGTCACAAACAAAACAAACAAATAATTCAACGACAAAATGTATGTATCATTACATACTTTACACAGGTAAATCTCGCGACAAGCTTTTATATTATACTTAAGTTATATGTTTGATTTAATTTAAAGTTTATTTTGTCCTTTTTAGAGCATTTAAATAAAAGCTTGTTTTTAAAATTGTTTTTTTACTGTTATTTTATTTCTCATGGGTTAATTTGAATGTTGTAGCATGCTAAGCTACTGGTATCAGCTAGTTGTTCACTAAAAATAATTCCCCTTAAATAATTGCGTTTTAAAATCCTGAACACGACAGTGTAAACTCGTGTTGAACCGGATTACCTCACGATTATAACTTGTAATAATTTGAACAGAAGTGTACAGCGAAAGTTTCTAAAGAGATTGATTATAACAATGGGCTCTTTATTCCTTGGTGCAGGTTTTAAGTGTATTGCTTTAAAGTTTCTTACTTTTTAACCGACTTCCAAAAAGGAGGAGGTTCTCTATTCGACTGTATGTATTTTTTTTTTTTTTTTTTTATGTATGTTCACCGATTATTCGAAGACGCCTGAACCGATTTGAAAAATTCTTTTTTTGTTTGAAAGGGTATACTTCCAAGTTGGTCCCATAGAAATATTGTCATGATCTGATCACGAACTTCGGAGATATGGAACGGAACTCTTCAATAATAGACAGCAAATCTGTCGTGATTGCTGCAATCGCTTGGATGTTTATTGTTTACACAACATCATAACATAACATCACGCCTGTATGCTCTGAGGGGGTACGCAGATGTTTACAGTATACCCATATTTCGACAGTTTGGTGTGTTAAGTTTCATTTTATTGGAGATAAGCCTATTACCATGAAAAATATTGTTAATAATAACAATGTAAAATGCATAGCAAATATTTGTATAGGATATTACAACTAATAAAAATAATTGAAAAATAAAAAAAAACTTTTTTGCAAAAAATAAAACCGACTTTAAAAACACAAAAAAGTGAAAAATAACTTCAGAAATAAGTCTAGTCAATTGTTGACCGATTTTCAAAATTATTTTTTCATTGAAAAGAGTATACTCCCGAGGTTAGAAAGAGGATCTGATGATGGAATCTGGAAGGTAAAATTCCTTAACGGTTAAAAGTCAAAATCAAAGTCAGAATAATAACTCAAGCTATATGACGTAGTTCAACTTACTACGTACGTACCTACGATATTTACACTAATAAAAATAGAAAAAAGCAACCTACTTATTAGATGGGGTATCAAGACAGAGGGTTTTATAAATTACTAAATGTAACTAAAAGAAAATGACAAAGTTAACTTACTACATACGTACCTTTTTTTTATCGTGGTAAAATCATCAAATGAGTCCTCCCACCCAGGGCAGGGCGGGAGGGACTGTCAGACTTGTACTGACTAAAATCCACGGTGTCCTTCACTAGCCCTTTACGTACCGGGGTCACGGTAATGGGCAAGTCCCGCGACCCCGGCAGGCTATGGCCCTCTACAGGGCCCGTCACTATGCTGACACTCCTTGAGGCGCGCGTGGAACACAACGCGCCGTCGACCCGGGCATGGTCCATGATCGGGCTGCGAGTCGCCCATTACTCGCCGCCCGCATGACGCCTATCTAGCCACTCCTCAAAGAGGGGTCTTACCGCCGCGATTGCGGCGTGCCCGAATACATATGTACCTACGATAATTTATACAAAAAATGGAAAAATAAAAAACTTTTTAACAAAAAAAAAACCGACTACCAAAAATACAAACGCCCCACCTAAAACCACTAAAAAGAGAAAAATAAACTACTATTTATCTATTTCAGAAAACAAAAATGCACGTATATTTCAAACGAATTAAATAAAAAACTTATTACCTACCAATTCTAAATCAACTTACAATATTATTTTATTTAACAAACAAGATAAATTATGTATTTACAAACAACCTATAATGATTTATTTACAAAATTACAATGTGACCATTCTTGTCTAAACCTAATTAGCTATAAATTTAATTATAATATTTTTATAATGTTGTGTGCTAGGCACCTACTGATCTGTTTGAAGTCGGTGCCAAGCCAAAAAAAAGAGAACAATAATACTTAGTAATATAATACACACAGGGTTATAATTAATAACATCTAATATTTTTATTAATAAACAAATAGCAACCTACAAACACGTAAGCGACTATCAAAAATACTAAATTTATCAACAGCACTATAACGCATCAAAACTTAAATGCATTCAAGACGACCGTCAAAGACGCCTGCCTGCACGTGTCTGCCCGTTTGGGTTGAACCGCTCAAGACTTGCCGACCCACGATCGCGCGTTCGGTCGCAAGCGCAGGGTGATTTGGTGTGATTTAGATGTAGCGCGATGGCGTGACGGGGCTAGACGTGCGTATCCTATCGAATACCTATTTGGCTTGGCACCGACTTCAAACAGATCAGTAGGTGCCTAGCACACAACATTATAAAAATATTATAATTAAATTTATAGCTAATTAGGTTTAGACAAGAATGGTCACATTGTAATTTTGTAAATAAATCATTATAGGTTGTTTGTAAATACATAATTTATCTTGTTTGTTAAATAAAATAATATTGTAAGTTGATTTAGAATTGGTAGGTAATAAGTTTTTTATTTAATTCGTTTGAAATATACGTGCATTTTTGTTTTCTGAAATAGATAAATAGTAGTTTATTTTTCTCTTTTTAGTGGTTTTAGGTGGGGCGTTTGTATTTTTGGTAGTCGGTTTTTTTTTTGTTAAAAAGTTTTTTATGTATTATGAAGTATTGCTGTATTTCATGTATTGTTGAATGCCGTGTGGATTTAATTGATTGACGATGGATAGAGTGTTTGTGTGTTTGAACTCTGCCTCTTGGTCGCAAACCAGAGTAAACTCGAATAAAAAAAAGACCGACGGGTTGCACTCCGGGAGTGCCGGCAGAAGTGAAAACTTGAATAGTAATAAACACACACGAACATTCGCGCAAGCGCCCTGCGCCGTCTTACGAATTTTCGATCAGGGTCACGTGTCCTGACGCGAGTTTAACATTTTTTACCCATTCCAAAAAAAGTGCACAACGCCGTTAAAGAAGTTTTCACTTCAAAAATACAATAGATCATTGACTCGCCATGTTGAAAATGGTGTCTCAAAACGATGAAGGGTTATTCTTCACCGTTTTGGTTCTAGGAAATGTGACATCTACCAACCCGCACTGGGCCCGGGTAATGTATTATGGCCACTCATCACTCACGCGCTCTCACGGAGAGGAGGCCTGTGTCCCAACAGTGACCACATTTATAGGCTGATGATGATGATAATAATAATTGACTAAAGCCTCATTTAGACGATGCAAGAACTCGCACGCGAGTTGCGTTACATTGCGGACTTTATAGGTATGTATTCTGTTTATCAAACAAATACCGCAATGTAGTGAAACTCGCATGCAAGTTCTTTCTCAGTCTAATGCCTTTTTCAAACAGACAGGCGAAAGCGAAGCGAGTCCGAAGCGATACCGAACCGAAGCGAGACGTCGCGTCAGTCCGATAGTTCTGCCACGCTATCGGATCGCTTTCGCTTTTCTATGTGACTGGATTCTAACAATTCCATACATTACAAATAAAAACGTCACGCTTCGCATTCGTCACGCCTGTCTGTTTGACAAAGGCTTAAGTGGTAGCTTGTAAAAAGCATAATAGTAAAGCTTACATTCTCATTTTTATCAACCTTTAATAGACAACTATTCCAATTATTTTATGTTTTTGTGAATTTGAATATAAAATTGGAATAACTGTTATATTATTGTTGGGGTTTTTTTTTAAATTGGAATAGTTAATTGGCAAAAAAATCTAAGCCTTTTCTCATTGACCCATAACATTTTCTACTCTTTCTTCAATGGTTTAACATTCCCGTATAACTAATATTACAAGTGATGTAAATGTACTGCCGACTGGTCCTGAATCTGTTCGGAAGCTCAAACGTTCCCGAGGAGATGTTCAGTGATTCATACAAAATGTATGAAGGGAATTCACGCGATTTTTCCGTTTCAATCCAACCCGGGAACTGGGCGAGTAGCGGTCGACTGTGTAAATTTCTTTTCCATATGTAATTTTTGGTTTTGGGTAAAATTTTCTGGGATGGTTTAGCCATTTTTTGGGGGGTTTTACAAACAAGAAATGCATAGTGGTTTTCATGTAATACCTTTTTTTATCGTGGTAAAATCATCAAATGAGTCCTCCCACCCAGGGCAGAGCGGGAGGGACTGTCAGACTCGTACTGACTAAAATCCACGGTGTCCTTCAATAGCCTTTAACGTACCGGGGTCACGGTATATCGGATACGTCCCGCGACCTCATGAAATACCTACTGCAACTTCTAAAGGCAGCTTCTTTCCATTTTGACAGCCGATTGATTGAATGCATCAAACTTTGTCTGCATTCAAGTAGAACCCACAATTTCTCATAATTAATTCAATGAATAAAATACAAACTGCCAAGTAACTTATCGGTTTAAAGCATTTGGGATTTGTTCCACAATTTCGGGGAAGTTCTACAAACATGTATTGTCTTCATCATTGAGTCCTTAAACCTCCAAAAAAATATATTTGTGTTTTTTTAAATAATTGTTGGGCAAAAAATACTCAGAATCTTATCGGATATGTAGTTATAAACCTGCTTCCTTTTGTGCTGAGTTTCTTTGTTTTATATGAGGCTCAACCAGATCTTACCGAACTTCAACCGAATTAATTAAAGGAAAAGTGAAAAACCAAATGAAAAATATCTAATGTAATTCTTATTTTTTGTTTATCTGTGAATATCCTCGTAGTCTTCGTCCGCACGGGGAAGACGGAGGGGCATGACAGACCCGACTGACTAAAACCACACGGTATCCTCTACCGCCTTTTGCCGGGGTGTGGGTCCACTTGCGCAATCACCTTGACCCGACTATATCGCCGGGTCGGGCCGGCCCTCATGGGTTCTGGGTTGTCATGTAATTCTACAAATATCTTAACTTTCCTGAAACTAAAATCATTTAAACAATCTTTAATATCCCTTTCTTATCTCTAGCCAATCAAATCGACCGAAATAATTCAGTATTACATTTTAATCCCACTACATAATACCTTTTGACATTAAATACTTTAGCTCGATAAATCACCAAATCAATGCCATTCTTTCCAAGCTCGCAGGTAGCCATTTTTTTGTTCAACTACAATTCCATCTTTTGTCATCTGCTTTAAGGGAGTTTTATAACACGCTTTGAATTAGTTAAAAACGTATCAGCAGAGATCTTATCGATGTATTGAGGGGTGGCTTTCACACTGTTCGTTTTAATGATAAGAAAGGTGTAATAACTAAACAGGGTTTGCTTTTGTTGGATGTAAAAGTTTGATGGAAGTAATTTTTATTTTTACTTAAAACCCACACTAGGAATTTCTCCTGTATCGTGGGTGCGTTTACAAACATAAAAACTCACATACACAAACACCCAGACCCAGAACACCTACTCGTACGAGTAGATCGTACAAATATGTGTTCCGTGCGGGAATCGAACACCCACGACACGCTGTCCAGCAGTCCAATCGCTCAGCCACTGCGCTAACCGTGCTGAAAAATTATTAAATTAAATTATCCTTATATCGACGTTATCTCAATTGTTAATAAACTTTTTCTTTTGGAAAATGACTATAGCAGATAGCGATTTGCAAGTAATATTTAAATTGGTGTTTGGGCCGCGAAAAATTAATTGGTTGCCAGATTTTCGAGCCATATTGAACCACTGTCTAAGATCTGCAAATGACAGCTAGGATCAACGGTTTATCGGTCACCTTCTGTTAAGTTAAGAGGGACTGTCAGACTCGTACTTACTAAAATTCACGGTGTCCTTCAATAGTCTTTTACGTTCCGGGGTCACGGTAACTCGTTAATCCCGCAACCCTGGATCCGTATAGATCATGAAGTTTTAAGTCAGTTTTCCTGCGGAAACCGGATCACGCGCAACAGATAAGTGGAACTAATTAAACAAGAAGTGTAAACTTCCTGATAACAGAGCATCCTTATCAATAGCGAAGTTCTAGCAATAAAGTCTATTTTGAACACGTGTGCTTTTGTTGGGAAGAGGATGAGGCTAAAAGGTGCCTTTGTTCAGTACAGGTAGACGACACAAAATGAAGGGGAACAGAAGGTTTGGTCGGTACAAAGTCGAAACTGTCACACAATATACGTGTATGATTAGGTCGAGCTCGTGGCTAAATAAATACAGCCGCACAGGCCGATCTTCCGGGTTAAGCCGCGCTTGCCGAGGTTGGTCTGTGGATGGGTGATCATCTGTCATAGCGAGTTTCCTCCGTGTCTCGGAAAGCACGTAAAGCCGTTGGTCCCGGTTCACTGGTCATTTGTCGATCTTTGACAGTCGTTACTGTTAGTCAGAAGCTGTAAAGTCTGACAAACAGTCTTCCCATGGGGTATCGTATTACCCAGTTACTGGGTTGTGGAGGTCCGACATGCAGTCACTCCATGTAAAATACTGATATCCAGCTGCATCTGGTTTCACTGGGAGCCGACCCCAATTATAGTTGGGAAAAGGCTAGGCAGATGATGGTGATGATTAGTTAGTAAAAGTTTCTGTGTAATCGACAAAAGGTGAAGAGGCAAAAGAGATCATAAACAGTTGGACGTCATCACAAATTGACGTCCAATAGCGCCTGAATTGACGCACAACACAAATGTGATCAAAATTAAACACTCTTATTTTAATTTCCCTAAATTACGCTAACGGTTTAAAATTAGCATTTGAATCAAGTCATTCAAAATATGATTGTAGTAATCTAAAGTGAAAATGCACTTAAACTCAGTAACGCTCGGTACTCCCCAATAGATCTTCAACTTTATACCCCAAAGCCTAAAGTTGAAAATCTATTAAAGCCTACTCAGCGTTTGCGTTTATCGTTTGTTACATGGCTACAGGACCAGTCCTTCTGTTATTTTTATGTTTTGTGGTCACAGGTAAAGAAGACTGTTTGTTCGAACTTCTAACATCGTTTTTTTTATTACTCGGATACGGTACGGCGCTTTGTAGGATTCGTATTTAGGAATTCCCGTCTTGGCGTTCAAAATTTTTGAGATGTGTGTTATTTTCATTGGCTTATAGAAAAGACTAGCTGTTGCCACCGGTATCGCCTGCGTGTAATTCGAAAATTATTTTATGAGAACGTACCGAAACTAAAGAAAAGTATGCCATGTGTTAATCCAGGTTATAAACTATCTAGCTATCAGAATTTGTCGCGGGACTAACGAATTACCGTGACCCCGGTACGTAAGGGGTCACGGTTATTGAAGGACACCGTGGATTTTAGTTAGTACGAGTCTGACAGTCCCTCCCGCTCTGCCCTGGGTGGGAGGACTCATTTAATGATTTTACTACGTAAAAAAAAAGGTATCAGAATTGAAACTTTACGAAACGGTGAATTGAGCGTTTTCAATTCGAAGAAGCAAAATTGTGTGCTTTTATTTATTTCGAAATGTTTGCAGATAAGACAAAATTATTTTATATGTTTTAGTTGATATTGATTTGTTAATATTATGTTTGTATTGAAGCTGAATTAATTGCAAGACTATAGCCACTACCAACAGACAGTCCCGCTACAAACTTAATCAAATTGCAAACATTGCTTAATTTTAATCGATACAGATTTCCATAATTATTACTATGTTAATGAAAGACTTAAATGCAAATCATTTGAAGACATTTTACACAAAATATTGGGCTTTGATTTTGAAAATAGTAACTTCGACTTTGATTTAAAGAGAACCACAAAATGATTCTTATCTCATTGCAATTACAGTCAACAAAAGCATTCTATGAAGGTGTTAAAAAATGCACATTTTACAACCAAAAACTCAATGTTATCTTATGGTTGGATCAGGTAATAGGAAAGCAGTTATTCTTGGTCAGAGTTAAAACTGTGAGAATTTGTTTTGTCGTATCTTTATTTCTTAGAATTGGTTGAGGAAGGATTTTACAAATGATTGTGACGATGGATGGACGGATGTTTGTTACTATATCACACCGAAATTACTGAACGGATATTGACGAAATTTGGTACACGGATATTATATAACCTGGGTAACACATAGGATAGCTTTTATCCCGATTTCATCTTCCCATACCCGTAGTATCCCTGTTCTTGTAGCGGGCGGACGAACCGCTAGCAACAGCTAGTCTTTCAAAAATACGACTGAATAGAGGTTTCGATTTCAAGTGTGTGTATAGTTTACAAATATTTATATGGAACTTTACGCTGCTCTATTTGCGTAGATATAGGAAATGTCTAACCGGGTTAAAATCCCCTCATCACACTTTTCTCCAAAATCCACCACTGCAGCATAACACCACAATGACGTTACTTGATACTACAACCAAAAAAATGCGCGGTGCGCCGCTCGTCTTCGCGGATCGACGGAGTTGTGTGACTTCAACGGGCTTTATACAAGCGAATGCAACATGAGATCCGATTGCGCGGACGAGGCGTGTCGTTAGAAAACCCCTTTGGAATACACCTAGACCATTAAAAAGAAAGCCCGACATTACCGCTCACATGAATTGAAGTAGGAGTGACGTAATCACTAAGATGTCGCCCTACATAGCGATAATGAGAGCATTCAAGCTCTGCCGCCATTAATGTCACATTCTTGCAACAAAAGAAAACTTGGGTACTTTTATTTTGTACGAGTGATTCTTGGCCTTAACTTTGCTGTGCATATACAGAAAGTTTAAGAAAAGCAGGTCATATTTCGTTATGTTCTAAAAATCATTAATCGACGTTGACATTGTCCATCACAATCATGTTTCAATTATTTATTTGTACCGTGCGGGAATCGAACAAGCGGAGCAGTCGACGTCGCCAAACTTGCCGTCACTTTGTATTTAATGGAAATTAGTTGTTTTTTTTTACTTACTTGTCAATCTACAGTCTTACTTAGGCTTGACAGTTTTTTTACCTTATTCACATTTTTCATCAATACGATCACGTCTTGTTCGCGGGACTGTACGAATTACCGTGACCCCAGAACGTAAAGGGCTATTGAAGGACGATGGTGAGTGATGTGATGATGGGGAGTGATGGGCGACTCGCTGTCCGATCATGGACCATGCCCGGGTCGACGGCGCGTTGTGTTCCACGCGCGCCTCAAAGAGTGTCAGCGCCTGTAGAGGGCCAAAGCCTGCCGGGGTCGCGGGACCAACGGATTACCGTGACCCCGGTACGTAAAGGGCTATTGAAGTACACCGTGGATTTTAGTCAGTACGAGTCTGACAGTCCCTCCCGCTCTGCCCTGGGTGGGAGGACTCACGATCACGTCTTGATTATTTAATCTTCATAGATTAAATTAAGGACAAAATTTCAATGAGGCAAATGACAGATTTGGTCCAGGTTGCTACAAAATGGCTTGATGGCCAAAATATGGTATATTCCCGTCCAGTAACACTCCTTAGCTCCTTCGTACCCATGGCGACTCAAGTCTCCGATACCTTACGACTTTGATATCCAGGTGACTATCGCAATACAAATCCATAGACGTTCGTTCATAGGCACGCGTGGATGGATGCCAAAGTCGTAAGGTATCATCACATGAGTCCTCCCAGTGAAGAGCGGGAGGGTCTGTCAGACTCGTACTGACTAAAATCCACGGTGTCCTTTAATAGCCCTTTACGTACCGGGGTCACGGTAATTTGTGAGTCCTGCGACCAAGTCGTAAGGTATTGGAGATAAATCAGAGAAGGCGTCGCCTTATACATATACGTAGGGGCTTACTGTCACACTGTAACTGGTTGGGAAAAATGTTTCGTCATCGAGTAACAAGCTGTTTAGCTTGGGTCACCGATTTGAAAAATACAAGAATTAGGTACACTACCTTGACTTTTGCGAAACTTTATTGTGGTTAAATAGGCAGTTACTCCATGTAAAATATTGTTATTTCGTTGGAATCTGAGACTTTCACAAAACCCGGAAACCAGATCTTCGTCAATCGCAGAAATAAATTCTTGCCTCACCGCAAACTGATCCATTATGCATGATAAGATAGCACACCACATGAATAACCTAAACACGACCATTTGCATAGTAATACATATGTACTGTTAGTACATACATGTGGACTCATTACTCGTATTATATTATTATCATCTCAGTTTATGTGCCTATATCTTTATGTAAATGACATTGATGCTTGATAGTGGATATCGTTTAATAATTGAATTTACTGGAGACAATTATTATAAGGTAACTGGTTGCAAAAAAAAAAACACTTTTACACATCACAACCAATCATTTGAAAGCAAGACGAGGCCCGAATTTTGTACCTGACTACCCTGAGAAGAAACAGTCGAAACAAACTCAGAGGTCACTGTCTCTTTTAAAGACCAGTCCAGAGTTCAGTCATGGTATTGCTCAGGTCATACGAGAATCACACAGATTTGATTGAACCAGCAGCCGTATTATGACGTCTTAAAACCAGGCTTGCTCCAGTGAGTGAAAGAGACAGAGATACAAGTCGTCTAGCGCCACCTCGTTCACTGACTCGAACAAGCCTGGTTTTAAAACGTCATAATACGGCCCCTGTCCAGTCAGTGCAAGCATTAGTCAGTTATCGTTTGATTCAGGTTTCTTCAAGAGATCATGATTAAATAATAACAGCTACGCAGGTCGATCTTCAAGGTTAAGTCGCGCCTTTGAGGTTGGTCTTTGGATGGGTGACCATTCCCTCCGTGTTTCGGAAGGCATGTGGAGTCGTTTGGTTTTAGCTGTCAATTGTAGATCTTTAACAGTCGTTACTGTTAGTCAGAAGCTCGAAAGTCTTTAGTGAGCTTACACTACGCTACCTACCATAACATGAGTTATTTTCATATCCTTTAAAAGAAGGAAAAGTTCTTTCTTGTACAATAAAAAAAGGAAATCATACCTTCTCAAAACACAACAACGTCCAAACTTTCCCATCAGGCCACGAAATGAATAGCTCTGAAGAAAAACAACATAAATCATAGCTCGGCACTTTCCGCCATACTTCGGTGCTTGCCACTACAGGTACCGATAACCAGTTTAATGAACAATTCCGCATTGTTCTGGTTGCAAGTTTGTTTGTTCGTTAGTGCTTTGTGCAATCTATAGTGGCTGTTAAGTAGTGGTTCATTATCTGATTACAGAATGTCAATGTTTATCAAAGGCTGAAAAAAGTTTGTGTTTGGAAAAGTCTGGCAGGTGAGAAATCGTCGGCCGTAAAGCCTTTGTCAAACAGACAGGCGTGGCGAATGCGAAGCGAGGCGTTTGTTATGTATGAAATTGCTTGAATCCGGTAACATAGAAACCGATGGCCGAACCGATGCGAAGACGTGGCAAAGGCGTATTTGCTCAGTTTGACGTCATTCATAAAAAGCCAGCTAATACAACTGCTACGCCTCGGTTCGCTGCACCCAGTTTGATGTCTAGTATTGGTTCGTTATCGCTTCGGACTCGGTCCGGTTCGCTATCGCCTGTCTGTTTGACAAAGGCTTATAAATGTCGCATTTGGAGATTTAGAAAAAGATTGCTACCATAGAGCGCTGTCTTTGTCACCCATACTTATTTAAGGGCCATCGTTCTCATGTGAACTCATGAGGCTTATTTTATAGCTTTTTTGTACTGAAAAGACTGGTAGTTAGTGTATTGGTGATTGTGTTATGAGGTCGTAGTTTTGAACCTAAGCATTAATTTGCGTCAAAACTGCTCTAGAAAATGGTGAAGGAAAACATCGTATGGAAATTGAACATGATGAAAGAAAACATGCCTGCCAGGGTCGCGGGATTACGAATCTGATAGTCCTTCCCCGCCCTGGGCAGGAGGAGTCATTTGATGAAATAATCACGATAAAAAAAAAACCTAGAACCAAAATTTCGAAGACATGAGATAACTACCTAACAATACCCGCATTGAATCAGTGTGGTAGTTTATATACATTGTTTATAGCCCATGACGTCACATACTCATAGTGAGAAAGCCTGTATCCCAACGGTGAGAAAATCAGAGGCTGATTGTGCTAGAAGTCCTGGAAGACCTGGCCAAGCTTCTGATTGAAAGCTAAAACCGTTTCACAAACCAAAATCTTACTTAGCATGTAACTTCGTCGGGCATGCGGACGGTGAGTAATGGGTGACTCGCCGTCCGATCATGGATCATGCCCGGGTCGAAGACACGTCGTGCTCCACGCGCGCCTCAAACAGCTGTCAGCAATCTGAGAGGGGCACCCCTTAGAGGGCCAAAACGCCGTCACGTGACCCTGGAATGTAAAGGGCTATTGAATGATCACCGTAGATTTTAGTCAGTACAAGTCTGAGGTACGAAGACTCATTTGATGATTTTAACAAGAAAATAAAAACATATAACTTATTCCCAAAGTCCCAAAAAATATCCACACATTTTTCTTCTACAAAAACTCTCAAACTCAGACAGCTTAACAGCAACAACTAAAGGAGTTCCGGACATCTAATCTCAGAGAGATCAACAAGCAATTCATCATTTCACGATCTTTCACAACAACGTGAAATACCGAGTTTCTTTCAGCCATACTTAAAAAAAATACAAATAATAATAGAGGTAAAATCGCGGCGGCCTAATGGATTCCCCGGTTGGATTCCGCGTTTTGTTTTCGCATTTTTGCTATAGTAATCCAAAGTGGGGTAGGTTTCGTGTTTCCAGAAAAGATGGTGGTTGAATATTTATTGGAAATTCTTTGAAAAGTGCTTTTAAGCCGTGGTATAACCAAAGAGCTTGTTGAAAACGGTAGTTCCTGTAAATCTGTTACCAGGATATCATTTTTGAAGTGAAAACTTCTTTAGCGGCGTTGAGCACTTTTTCTGTAATGGGTATAAAATCTTAAACTCGCGTCAGGACACTCGCGTCAGGACACGTGACCCTGACCGAAAAAGCGTAGGACGGCGCGGGCGCAGGGCGCTTGCGTGAATGTTCGTGTGACTTTATTACTTTTAAAGAAGTTTGTATGCTGGATACATTCGTTGCTAGGTAACATTGTTTATAAAAGATGTACGTCACATTGGAAAATTATTGAAATAAAAAGTTAACCATTTTTGCGAGTTTTACTAAAATCTGTTCACAAGATATTTCCAACAATTACTATTCAAGTTTTCACTTCTGCCGGCACTCCCAGAGTGCAACCCGTCGTTTTTTTTTTCCCGTGGTAAAATCATCAAATGAGTCCTCCCACCTAGGGCAGAGCGGGAGGGACTGTCAACCTCGTACTGACTAAAATCCACGGTGTCCTTCAATAGCCCTTCACGTTCCGGGGCCACCGTAATTCATAACTCCTGCGACCCCGGCGACTCTAGAGGGACGCGCGTGTGGAACACACAGTAGGATATCCTACTATCATGAAAGAGTACAATTACACATTTATTTCTGATTTATTTTGATTATAAAATCTTTAAAAAGGTCCTCCGGATTTGTGTGTACCAAAAAGGACTGTCAGACCTTACCTTACGGACTACACCCCCTAACTACTACTAAGGACTAATTCCCTATACCATAAGTGACCCTTTTCATTCCAGGGCCTGTAGTAGTCTTTACCCTGTTTAGACAGTCTTGTTTGGAACAAACATATTTGTACGATAAAGAAGTAGTTATACCGAGACTGGGAGTTTGTGAATATGAGTTCAAATGGAAACGCACCCACGATTTTTTTATTTTTTTTTGCGTGGTGAAATCATCAAAAGAAGAAGAAGAGTCATCAAAAGAATCACCCAGGGCAGAGCGGGAGGGACTGTCAGACTCGTACTGACTAAAATCCACGGTGTCCTTCAATAGCCCTTTACGTTCTGGGGTCACGGTAAATAGTCAGTCCCACGACCAAATATTTTTAGCTTAAATTAAAACAAAAATTGTCTTGAAAATTTTCAAAATCTCTTCACTTAACAAAAGATTTAGACTACTGAAATAAAGATCAAGCTAGTACACCTAAGCACTTAAAAAAAAAAAAACGACGGGTTGCACTCTGGGAGTGCCGGGAGAAGTGAAAACTTCAATAGTAATAAACATACACGAACATTCACGCAAGCGCCCTGCGCCGTCCTACGCTTTTTCGATCAGGTCACGTGTCCTGACGCGAGTTTAAGATTTTATACCCATTACAGAAAAAGTGCTCAACGCCGCTAAAGAAGTATTCACTTCAAAAAGATTATCCCTATAATTCCTAGAACAGAACGGTCAACCTACGTTACTGGCAAGAAGGAATAAGACGAAACATAAGTAGTAAAAAAATTAAAACAATAACAAATAGCTCTTTACAATATTTTCTCCTCAACCCAACACGCAAATGGAAATAGCAAAGCAATTTAAAGAAGAAATTAAAATTAAACACAATCTGTGTCTCCAAGAAACATATAAGCATTTAAGAGCTACTGTAACATGCAATTAATCTTATATTTTATAGCTTCCGCTCTTTCCACGTTTTATGTAATAATATATACTGACAAGATGTTACCGACGATAACGTATTACCTTTCAAAGTAATTGCTTCTTTCTTAGTACAAACACCTTTAACTTATAATGTTTCTGCCACTTGAAAGGTGTAGAAATAACCTTAACTAACTATACTACTTGTACTTTGTGCTTCCATCAATGTTTTAATTTTTTTACTTTGATTAAGTGCACCTTATGGAGAGGTCTCCAAGAGATGATATGGAGGTGTACAATGCAAGCGTGCGCTTCCTCTTGGCTCTCAAAATACGCGTTACTAAAGCGCGCGTTTGGAAACGCCCAATAATAACCGCTCCTAATTGACTAATATTTAAAGTTACTTGCAGACTTACATTTGTTTATTTTTTTAGCGTGGTAAAATCATCAAATGAGTCCTCCCACCCAGGGCAGGGTGGGAGGGACTGTCAGACTTATACTGACTAAAATCCACGGTATCCTTCAATAGCCCTTTACGTAATTCGTTAGTCCCGCGACAATATTTGACTGGCATAAAAAGGCTATAAGGTAAATTAATATACTCTCTACGTCGCGTCTACTTCATTCACAATACTATTTTTATTCAGCATTATTGCAGACTCTGATTTCTTGAACAAGAACGATAACACAGCTTAGTGGCAAAATAAAGCAAATCGAAAATTCCACGATAAATTCATTTCGCACGCAAAAGAATTCGAAAGAGAGAGCTTTAAAATGTAAAAGAAGCTAACAACGTTCAGTCAGATCGGATAAAATGAAATCTATAAAACTTTAGGAAATTCTTTCAATGGTAATTGTCTTGAAGGCTTCCAGATCCAGCTCCCAGGCTTCTCCCCAGCACCTCCTTCAAGTTGAGTGTCCTATACAAAGACCGACAAATTAATAGCACGCTAAAGATGCGCTGGAACTTAGTCGAATCCTTTCTTAAACTTCGAATGAGCGAAATGTACTATTCAAATAAATTTTCACAAGGGAACCAAGAACAGAATGAAATTGTGCGATTCTCTTTTTTGAGAATAAAACTGGTGTCTCACTGCTCTTTTGTGGTGCTACACACTGGTGTTTAGAATGGAGAACTTTAACACAATACGGGCGAGAAAAAGCGCAAATGACAATACCGATGTGATTCTAATATCCTCGGTTGTCAGGTGGCACTAATATCAAACTTGGTGATGTGGGCTATCAAATCGATCACAACGCGCGATGTGGCAGAGAATCAGATGTGAAATAACTCGAGACTCTAGGGAGCGCACCACATCCTTCTTAAGTACTTTCATTTAGTTTTAATGAAATCAAGCCGAAAATCTTAGCCGAAAACAATCTAGTTCATTTTTAGTCAACATAGGGCTGTATAACTTACTTCTAGGCAAGCATTCTTCACCTTTGACCACATCATTGGTTACCATCTCGCGAGATTGTTAGCGATACATAGAAATGTGTCGTTTCAGAACCGGCGAAAGTCTGTCTGGTCCACACGCTTGTACTTCAAGCGTTGGTCAATGGTAATTGAAAACTACT
The DNA here is from genome assembly GCA_943136025.2 of Agrotis puta. Taxonomy (NCBI): domain Eukaryota; kingdom Metazoa; phylum Arthropoda; class Insecta; order Lepidoptera; family Noctuidae; genus Agrotis; species Agrotis puta. The sequence goes on from OW964170.2 coordinate 2,434,083, forward strand.
TTATTACCTCATTCGATTATCAGGTCACTCGGCCTATCAATTTGCTACTGGACATGAACGATTCCTAAAAAGGGAGTTAATGGCTGTAGTAACTTTCCTTGGGAATTGCTTTAGCGTTTGTAGACCCCGTCTTAGCACTTAGGGGTATTTGAACTGGGTTGTTAAACGGCTATCTGCAGTCTGTGTGGTGACCTTATGCTATTTCATTTATATCTTCGTTTAGAGCATGTAGGTGTTGAAGATTGAACTATGACTGAAGAGAATTAAAGAGTCTAAATTTTCGTGTGCTAATGTAGTCTCTTAGTAATCTTTCTTTGATTTTCTCACATATCATACTGTTTGTGTTTATACCAACCGAAGTAATAATGGAAGTATAGAGAAATGGAGGCAAACAATCACACTACAAAATCATGCAAGCACTACACAAATGTCAATTCTTAACCAGTTTATGTTGCCCTCGGTTTGTATGATCTTTCTGCACATTCAAAGATCAGCTTGAACTGGTTTTGTATAGGTTGTTGTGTAACAGTGTGTACTAAAAGATATTCCAGTGGCCATTTTAATAGTGCAGGACTACAATATTTCACGCACATTAGTCACTCAGGTTATAAATAAATATTCTCGTTACGCAGCATACACAAACAATTGTTACTGGAGTACTGGCGCCGTGCCACGGAAATTATTGAGTAGTTTCTGTTTAAAATTAATTTATTATGTTCTCTCTACCCTTGTTGTGAACGCAGGCTTAAATTGAGATCTTGGTACAAAGAGTATGTTTCACAATAGCTATTTATGTTGTTCTTACTTCAAAGACGCAGGCTTCTCAACAGATAGTGTGCCATCTATAATCCACCGTTATGTCCTTAAATAAAAATATTGTCCTTTTAACTCAGCATAACGTTCCTTTCCGTCAAAAAGAACATGAAAAATTGCATGGTCAGCAAAGCGCAAGCGATATCTCTGGTGTTGCAGGCGTCCATAGGCTACGGTGACCGTTTTCCATCAGGCGCGCCCTATGCTTGCTTGTCACCTTCATTGTATGAAAAAACAAATATCGACTGACTATTCAATAATGATACACAAGTTGCCCCACGCAAATAAATTATTCTTATGTCATGGGTCTGTTAACAAACAAATAAACTCACATACACAAATAGCCAGAAATATTTGCAGGTTATGGAAATATTTGTTTCGTGTGGGAATGAATTTTGAGACACACAGCGCAGCATTCGATCGCCATCGCTCGATCCTCGATCGCCATCGCTCGATCCTCGATCGCCATCGCTCGATCCTCGATCGCCGTCGCTTGATCCTCAATCGCCATCGCTCGATCATGGCTGATCGCTCGGTCGTAGTGTCATATTTAACTTTCCACTAGATTAGTAAAGTGAGGTTTACTGGCTGCTATTGGGACATTTACCGTTCGCAAAACTAGATTCAGATAAGAATGATAAAATAACATCATGCAGATAAAGAAACAGACTTACTTTGATAAAGTGTAAAATAGAGTAAATCCTGTAATCGATAAGGTTTCAATTCTAAGTAAAGTGTTTATCGGAGTCCTGTACAGATACTAGCACAAAATCATAAAGATAATATCACATCAAACATCACATTTATGATCAAGAAGAATAATCCTCCTCATGAAGAATAATCCTCCAACAGAGAAGAACCTGGTCGCGGGACTAACGAATTACCGTGACCCCGGTACGTAAAGGGCTATTGAAGGACACCGTGGATTTTAGTCAGTACAAGTCTGACAGTCCCTTCCGCCCAGCCTCGGGTGGAAAGACTCATTTGATGACTTTACCATCCTAAAAAAAAAAAGAGAAAAAAACCTTTAAAAGACCTATTTTTAAGTTTGTAATAGGAAACGAGTGAACTAAATGGCCACAAATTTAAATTCAGAGCTGTATGAGATGAATTGAGACTATCTTGAAAGTGATCTACAATTTGTCCAAAAGGGTGAGCAATTGGCTGCTGTGCATATCACGGATTTCATTCTTGAACGGAAAAATATTTGTATGGCCTGGAGGTAGTTAGTTGTTCCGGGTTTTGCTGGTTAAGTGAGTTTAAATGTTAATCAAATAAATAGCAAAAGTTCTCGAATCGCGACCGGAACTTGCAGCGTAGGCAGGACTCATATCAGATGGACGAAATGGCGTGAGTCGCGGATAACCTATGGTGGCGAATTGTAGTGGCGGTCTAAGGAGGAGGTCTTTGTTCAGCAGTCAGCTGATAATGGTGATAGTAAAATGCACCCAGGATACCAAAGAAATTCTTAGTCCGGATCAACGTTTTTTTAATCTAGGTTTCATCCCCAAGACCGTCATTCTAAGCTGTGACGTAAGACCTCTAGATGAACCCAATATCGATATAGCTTGTTCTTTTGAACTTATAGGAACATTTAATAGTAAGTATTCTCAGGAGATCGTTAAATGTTCATCGTTCTGGTTCACCGAACGCCCAGCCGGTGTATCTCATGCATAATAGCGGTTTTCTCATCTCGATATTCATCTGCCTTTCCTTTTATATCAGCGTTCTGTTTCGATTTTACGAGTTCCGACCGAGAGCCGAGCGGCGTCAATGAGCGAGATGTAAACCTTCCGCGTATCCATAAAAAATAACCACCAGGCAATATTAGACTTTATGTTAAAGCAGCAAAGATTGTTGTGATAACTCGAGGGGTAATTTTAACTTGGTCGATCGACAATAAGTCTTGTTTTGGCATTAAACCGCGATTTTGACTTGAAAGGGTCGCTGAATGGCTTGGTCCCTTTGATTTTGACATCCGGTGCACGTGAACGATTATTCCTTGCTAGCCTTCATAGCAATAAAAATATTGAATTCTCAAATGCAGTGAGGGAGATTAATATCGTCTGGGTTATTGTTTTGAAGGGTCTTTTGATTTATAGAATATTTCTTATACGTGTTGGGTTTACAAGGCAGATGTGAGTGGCAAAGTTGGTAGGGGACAACTTAGAAGGACAAACACTGACCTCAGTGGCGTCCTTCAGAAAGGTCAGGTGCTTAGTACTCGCTACTGTGTCTCTATGTCCAGATATGCTATATTCTCTAAAATACAAAATGACAGACAAAGCTGTACGCTACAACGATCTCGTCATCGAGACTGTGCCTTGAGGTAGTGTCCCCGACATGTAGCTGGTCAGCAGCTTGAAAATAACACCAAACCAAGCTGGAGAAACTCTGAAAACAAGGCTAGGAGGAAGTGAGGATCACAGCATAGTTCTGTAGTTTCTGGGAATCTCCAAAATAGGCCTGAGTTTATGCTTATTATGTCTGTTTTACATATCTGTGTGTAAACTGTAAAGATTAATCGTGTTTCAAAAGAGGAAGTTCCGCGTATCAATTGCTTACGTATCAAGTTTATTTAAATGAAGCTATTAACTATAGTGTAATTGGAATGCAAATTGATTTACAGAAAAGTTTTACCGAATGTGTGAAGTTAATGAGAATTTACAACGGTAAACTGATTAAATTAATACGGTGAGCTTCAATCATTTACCGCGACGGCGATGGTCAATTATAAATACATAGCAATCAATGATTTATAGTATTTGAAATATAATAAATTCCACTTACAATCTGAGTGTTCAATTAAAATTGACCTAGCTATGCATCAATCGTTGGAGTGACTGTCAAGCAGCTTGTAGCATCTGGGTTAGAGTTGCTGAGAATAGAGTTGAATGGTGTCCGAACAGGCCTTTGTCCAACAGTGGATTGTCGTGACTAATGATTGTGTTGATAGAGTTACAACAGTAGACACTTACTTTAGAATTTCTGTGAGTAAATAATAAATTTAGATAGCTATAAGAGTGGAAGAAGTCCAAAGAAGTGCAAGTGATGATATGCTTAGAAAATGAATGACCGCTGAAATAACAAGACATGCTGTGCTGCCAATAAATGAAATAGAAGAAAGAAAAAGAAAGAGGGAGAATTATAACTATATAGCAAAAAAGCATAGAAATGAAAAAGGTCGTCGGTCTCTAAAAAATTTAGCTTCAACAGTAAAAATATCTACGGCAAATTATTCACAAAACAAATACTAAAAGGATTAACAATCAACCTAAAATCTAAAACTTCGAGATCAATTGGCTTTTCTGTTCCGAACCAGAGATTAGCCTGTAACAAATACTCTAGCTGCGAGCTATTCTGGGAATAGCAGTCGGAAACAATGTTAGAGTCCAAACAGTAACAATTTGTGAGATTTATATCAAATCGTCACGCCTCATGCCTGGAGTCACAAAACTTGCAGTGAATTGACCTATACTCTACAAAGCACCTATACTTAGTTCCGTGATTCAGTTATATTATCACTTATCAGCATAGACGTACCTCTGGATTAGGCATTTTGCAGAATTTTCATTGTAGACAACATCGTAAAAAAACCAGCAAAAAATGGAATAATTGTGACAACAATACGCACAATAAAATTGTGGTATCTCTGCATTCCAGCAGTAAGAAAGTTACAGGCTGTTGATTATAATTATTTAGGCTTTTCATTTACCTATCCATCGAACGGTTTTAGAACTGATTTGTTTTCGTACTAAATCTTAATATTATAAGTACTGCAAAAATGTCGTAGAATACTTTATCTTCAGGTGACAATACACCAGTTTTCATTACTAGAGAAAATTAAGCAAAAACCTAACCTCTATTCGCTTTTCTATTCACACGTGCGTATAATCAGTTTTCGCTTCCAAAATCTGGGAATATTAAACACCCACATTCCAAAATTCCACTTTCACCTGCTGAACAAAAACAACAAAATAATTAGCATAACAAATCGATCACCGCTTCGTTCGAGAAGACTTTTTTTTGTTGCAGCAACAAATGATTTAAGAGAAATAATCGAAAAAGTAAAAACAACACAACTCCTTTAGCTCGAAGCAAAAGTAAAAGCAATCGAAGTAGCCTCGAAAGAAATTGAAAGAGAAAGTACATTACACGAGCGAACAGAAATTGTTCTCTTTGATTAAAATACTTTTACAGTAACAGTGAGTGAAGACTCCTTATCAATCGGAACGAGTATGTAAAAAAAGATGGCTGAAAAACCGGTCGAGTACTATTTGAAGTCGGATTTAAATGGAATTGTTCCGTGGTAGAATAATATAGTACTTACTGAAGTTTTTTTTTAAGGTTGCTAACAACGTTAAGAAATCTTTACAACCGTTAGGTAATAATCAAAATAGAAGACCTATCTAGCACAACCTAAGTATCAAAATGTAGGCACATCTACCTCCTACACTGCAAGTTTATCAATGAGTCATCTTAAATTATCTTTCAAACCAATATAAACCTTCAAGAAATACTTCACTTTGATTCACACATCCCGTTATTACTCAAACATGCTCATTACAACACATTAACTCGGCAACTTATAATTAGCAATACGATTTCATAAGTAATTCATGCCACGAGATCAACCCACTTGTAATTTAAAGAGCAACATTAAAAGATTAATTTCATTTAATTCATATGAAATCAATCAAGTTACATTAACCGATAAAGTTTAACCAGTAACAGGACTTACGCTTAATGATAATCAAAAACCGTTGTCCTAGATACGTCACTGGCTTTCTTAATCAACTTATTTATTATAAACAGACTCTTGATCAATCAGCAAGTGGTTATTGTAAAAAACCTGCACGCAAATATCGCTTTTATGTTTTGGGTTGTAGAGGTTATGTTCTGTTGCATTTATGTTGACGATATCATGATCTGTGAGGGCACACAAAAGCATCTTTCAGATGTAGCATTATTATTGATCTTTATCTCGGTATACGGGACCCAACAATTCGACATGCATTATTTATGCTCGAAGGGAGACCGTTTATTGAAATCGTACGACACAAATGTAAGAATGACGCTTGCCTCGCTATCGAAACTGATCTAAACATTTCCGTAATGTCCCATTAAAATGTTGTACGATGCGGGCCGTGGATATGTAGGCAAATTGGTCTTTGTTTGAGATTGCTTGATTTTCAATGCCGTAATTTAGCGTCTTTTTAGGTTGTTACGTGGTTTAACAGTAAAATCAAAATTTTTAAATAATTTCCTGAATTTGAATTTTTACTACCTTTTGTTTCATCAATATTCTGCTCCACTTAATAAGCTACATACCTCGCTTCTAAACAAAGATTTTTCCTTTTCTGGTCATGTTATTGTGAAAAAAGTGCCCTTCAGGCTTTAAAAAAATAATATTCATTAACGTGTTCAAGCTTCATCAAAAACGTATACGATCAAACGAATGGAGCCATCGAGCCGTGTTTTTGTATTCAGTGCTGCTTAGGGGAAGGAAGCAGTATAAAATTAAAGAATCGATTAGCAAAGGAAATTGGAAGGTCTATTGTTGTGTACGAACGAAAAAATAAACACGACCTTGCGGTCAATTTTGGCTTGGCACTATTCCGTAATTGTATGATTACGCACCTTCTTTAAATTAGTTATCACCTTTATTGTCACTCTCTTCTCTTTATTAATCCTTTAGATTTGCACAGTATTCTTGTTTCTTCATAATTACTACTAATTTAATCGTCAGTAGTGCTTATACAGCCTGTATCAGAAATTCTGATGAAAATCTGTACATTTTTTCGCAATACGGTGGGAGTCCCATCCAGAAAGACATTAAGTTTTATCGTTTATACTACAATCCTATACAACATTTTTGTCAGACTCTTACTGACTAAAAATCCACCACGTTACATGTTACTTCAATTGACCTTGACGTTCCAAGGTCACGGTGACCTGTTTAGACTGTCTCACGACCCCAGCAATCCACTATACCTTTCATCTATTCCACAGTTTATCCATCGTTTCTTTGTTTTCAAATTCACGTCAATATTGTAGTCTTCTAAAGTATTCCGCATTTCGAACCGTTTGTTCTAAGAGCACTTAAGTAAAGAGAGACTACATCAGTTGCATAACATCTTACACAGAGTGTATGGGTCAGCTCAGAAAAATGGGTCATGTTATGCTCGCATACGATAAACCAAGTGCTCACAAAATATATACCGTCATAGTCTTCGAATTTAATACTGTTAGTTGATAAGACTGTTGTATACTTGTAGTATCGTGAGCTGTTGTTAAAGATGAGATAGATGAGAAGTCGTTTCAGTGGGAGGGCGAAATTCATAACTGTATTAATTTTTTTGTTAATTATAATATGAGGTAAAAGCATGTTTGTAGTTACAAGTAAATAAAAGATAATAATAACGATAAAAGCATGTTTGTAGTCACAAGCTAAATGTGGTCCAAAAGACTGACAACTAATCTTACCAAGGGGCATCGTATTATATAGGACGATGTGATTTATGGAAGTCAGATTGGCCATCGCTCCGTGTAAAATAGTAATATTCAGTTGCATTCAGTTATACTTTTTTTTTTATCGTGATAAAATCATCAAATGAGTCCTCCCACCCAGGGCAGAGCGTACTGACTAAAATCCGGCAGAGACCTTCAATAGCCCTTTACGTTCCGGGGTTACGGTAATTCGTGAGTCCCGCGACCGCATTAAGTTATACTGGAACAACAAACATACTTTTGGAAAGGCTAGGCGGAAAATTATGAAATATGTAAGCAATAGTTTTGTTGCGGCTGCAAACATTGGCACATGAGATTCAGGTTTTGTCTAAAGTTGCAAATAACAACAGACGGCGGTCTCAGTTATCATCGTGAAAAATCTGAATTATTAAAAAAAAACAGATAGGTATGTCAGAAAACCCAATTATCAAGTATGAGTCATCATACGGAACGATCTCTAAAAATAAAGCTGTCGCCGCCAGAAATTCAAACAGAAACTGTTGTAAAAGAACAAATCGCTCCAAGTTGTGTGTTTGGCATAATAATTCCATTGAACGATAACCTGGGGATTCGTAGTGCCGCGAAAAATGAACGTTTTTATGTTGAACGCGAATTAACTTGTTACGGATATAGGGCATGTGAGATCTGATACAGATTGTTATGATATATTTTTGATGGTACGTATAAAAGTTAACATAAAGGACTATGCTGATACAGCGCCGTCTTTTATCGCGTCTTTGGTGGATGATGTTGTTACTCTAATGTTATGCTATTTACTGTTATGGTTTGTCTGTCGCACAACAACAAAGCTTTGTAATTGGTGCTTTTGAAAGTAACCTTTATCATTATTTTTTTAGATACCATCAAAGAGATGAGCACAGTCATTCACTGTAACATTAGATTTCTTATTTGCTTTTGTGTGGTCGATTAAATTGCAATTCATGAATTCTCGACGTCTTACTCATAGTTGAGAACTCAAAATATGCCAGCGCTATCTTCATCTCAGCTTCACTGAATATTCATATCAAAATTACTAGTTCTATAGCTATTAAAGCTTGCACTCGAGCAGTTTGAGATTAACTCTGGATAGTGAACCGGAGCAAAAACCTGATTCGGTCGTTATTATGTGAATTCTGTTCGGTTAAATCTCCGTTTAATATCATTCGCGGTGAGTGAATCAGATGCTGGAAAGTTGTTACTGACTCATACAGTCTCATCAAAAATGTAGAAAGAAGTGCATTAGCAAATAATTGCACGGGCCTTCCAAAAAATCTGCAGCAGCTTTTCGTAATTGTTTTTAGATGATTCCAAAGAAACAAAGAAGCCGAGAACAACAGCGCTAATTTCATAATATTTTTTTGCCTCGAAAGATTTTCGCCTCGAGGATTCTGCAATCTCTTTCGTATTAGCAGAAATGTGAATTATATTATTATTTATTTCGGCCTTTGTCTGAAGTTACTTGTTTACACTAGCAAATCCAATGTGTTAAATACCTACACAGTTCGAATCGTATTTGATTTGTGTGGACGCCAATCCTCGATACAGGGATTTGTAGTGTGAACCGATTACTGACCAAACGATCCCTTCGGTCAAACAAAATAACAAAAAAATATTTCATCAAAAAAGCCAGCTACAATTTCTGATATATGAGAAAGCAAATGTGTTGTGTTTGTAAATATAATATGACGGGAACAACAATGGAGGCCAATAAATCACTCACGGTGCCGTGGACACAATCGTGATCGGAAGATGCCGGAACTACACTGATGAATTCCAAACCTCGCAACCGCCGCACCATTGTTGGGAGTTGGGGAAATATAATAGTCTACACGAGGTGTCTGGGTCATACAAATGTTGTACCGCAGTAGGTGTTGTTATTGTGCCTTGTACATGGGAGCACTGTAACCAAATAGACAGATATAGTGCAGAGGAATGTGGTGAATTGCAACGTATATTTCTGCATGAAGTGAAATATACAGGAGATAGAGAAAAACAGCCTCAATTACAAGCTTCATAACTAGGTACGAACTATTAGGAGACAATAAATAGTTAATTCTTTTCATCAGTCTAAAGCCAAAGCACATTTACCGTCTGTAACTTTGCCCTTCCTACATCAGTTTAGTTTGAGAGAGTTTGTTGATATTGCAAAAGTCATTAAACTACTTAATAGATTTTGTATGTTCAATGTAAGTAAGTACAATTTTAGATTCTTAAGTATTATAATATCCACACTTACCACGCTAAAAAAAAAGTAATACATGGCGACGAAATCTTCGAACGGTGAAGCAGATCTCATTTCGCATTGATATGGTATGAAGCTCATTGATGCTTCATATGTCACCAGACCGCGCATACTACTGGACCCGACCGCCACGGGATGCACTGCTGTGAGGAATAGTCCCTATCTAATGTATGTTTCTCTATCAAAATCATCCAAACTATTATTTCAGCTACAAGGCTCAGCGTCATTGTACCTGAAATCCATTTCACGGTCCATGACAAACAATACGGTACATAACATCCTGACCTAACTCAATCTAAAAGTTACTAACCTGGCCAAATTTACATAAGACGTTTATGAATTTCAATTCTAGTTTGGACCGGTGTATCAATACTATCTTACCAGACTGATATTGGCTTAATTTTGGTAATGGTTAATTGTTTGAAGTCTCTAGAGAGGTCGTCTCGTCAAATAATTGCGAAGTCGTCTAAGATAGAGTCAATTTTCATTGTCTTAATTAAGATTTTATTTCGATTCGGCTCAGCTTCCACCAATGTCAAATATTAAATTAAGAAGCCTATCGTTTACATTTGTCATGCTGTACATTGTGAGACGAACGAAATGTGTGTATTTCTTTGTTTCCATAATCAGCCTATAAAATTATGTTAACACTACAAGGGTAACGTTTTCTTCTCTATGGAAGGAAGTGGACTTAGGCGTATGTTCATTGTTATTGAGTTCATTATTAACTTCTCTACTGTCATGTCCATTACCACCCTGACAAATCTAACAACCTCATTAAACTTCGAATCATTTATTAATTTCCACAATCATCTATCTCTAATAAACTGATCGGTATTATTCAATTTCATATCTTCCGAAGCTCCGCAACTATGGTCAAACAGAGATGTATTTGTACGCCATTTCATGCTCGCTTGACAAATTGCCACTGTACCTTTTATTGAAACGTGCATAATATAAATTGGTTGAGTGCGCCCGCTAGCAATCTTGATGTGGACATATCCGGTGGACAAAAAAAGTTTCGGGGACAATGGAGGAAGGATGGATGTAATAAATTAATCATAAAATATGGACCAAAGTTTTATTGATGGGGGCTAAATGCGTATTGTTGAGCTGCAGACTAGTTTTGATGGATATTTGTCATAAAAACATAAAAATGATATTGTGTATCGTCATTTCTGATGCGTTTATTCATGTGAAAAAAGCCGTGGTGCTAACTGCAGTAGCATTAACTCGTTGCCAGAAGAAAGTGGTATTCGTATTGAATAATTACAGTGCAACCAGAAGAAAATAGATTATGTTAGTGGACCAAGGGCCTTTTTCAAGTTACTGAGATATCACGCTGTCGAGTTTTAGATATTCGTTAATTCACTATTTTAACCCGAAACCACTTCACCGAAACACCGAAGTTAACAAAAGACTTTAGTAAAAATAAAAATACATAAAATCGATTACTAAAAAAATGTAAGCAAGAATAACAAGCGATCATTTCTCACCTTCATATCATGATACTACTTTATACGACCATATATCAAAACGAGGTACTTACAAATATTGATAAATGAATCGTGAAAAATAACGGCTCACTTGGTCAAGACGCAGTATGAAAAGAAATAACAGAAAACCAACTAGGATAGAGAATAGTAGTTTGAGCGAAATATGGCAGAAATTCTGTGCCGATCCCAAATAAATTGAGAGAAGCGGGTCTAAAAAACGAATTTGATTGCAATAAACATTCGTAACATTTTATATTCTATTCTATTGCTCAAGCAATAGAGTATAATTGACAGAGAACAATTATAACAACAATGTTATTAGCAACGTTTATACAGTGGCTATTTGAGATCCGAAGAGCAGGAGAAGGGTGAAGCTGATAAACAATGAATGTCTGATGTAAGGATCTTTATGAAATCAAATTCTGATATTTTAAGCGACGTAAACTAAACATTTTATTATAAACTACTCACATAAAACGTAACCACTTGGCTCAATGCGACATACCTAACTTACACACGGACAACCTGTTACTTGCAGCATGCTTAGAATTCGTGTAAACGCTTTGCATGTGTGTGTAACTATAACCATTCGATCGTAGTTGAAATACTGTTTGATCTTTTATGTCTACTGTGGTCAATTCAAGTTGTTTCAATACAAAAGTTTCACTGAAATTAAGTACAATAATATTGTTGTGTACGTATAATCGTATTTATGATGTTCACTTGTTTTGGTAATGGGTATTAATTGGCGCTCATTTGTTTCTGTTATAACTGATTGATTCGGTAAAGAAGATGGAGTATAAACATTTTGATTTTTAAAAGCCAATATAACTTGTTCATCATTTATTTTGGATTCACCATTATTGTTAAGTTCGTTTAGATAAGATTTTTCTTCATCTTCCTTATATAGTTCTAGTATCATCATCATATCTTCCATTTTGTCAGTTTACCCTGACCTATTTACCATACCAGTACTGCTTACCCCATAATCTTACACAGCCCGTGATCGTAAACCAGGCCGACCGTAAAATATGGCTTCGGGCAATATCGTTTCTCAATATTCAGTGTAAAATTGCAATTTTCAGACGAAATCTGTTTTGATACCCTAGCAGAAAATAAGCTGATTTTAATCAAATAACTACAGTAAATAAAAACATACCGATAACATAAACAGCCAAACATTCAATATTATTTTATTCCAAAAAGTTTGCTAACTCTATATCCAGAACCACTGGGTTTAGAATTGTTGTTAATTCTCAAGAAGTTGTAAACTTTTCATCAACTGTAGCTTTAAACAAATACCGCTTTGATGTCATCCCGCCACTAGACCATAACAAAGAGTCCCTTCAATAGTCAATAGGCTTGCCGACGGCAGGTAAGGAAACACCCAAGTCGTCAAACCAGTTAATTTTATACTTGCCCAAACGTTCGCCGCTAGACTGTACTTAAGTAAGGAAGAGGACCAATTTCAATGCAAAATAAAACCAAAAACAGCTGCAGCGTGATTAATAACACTTATTTCGGGCTACGAGAAGGTTTGCCAGGATCACGCCGGTCCAACTCGAATGCGCCCTATGCGTTCGCTCACACAGGCTAGACGGCCATTCGTTCATCGCTCGTCTCCCGTACCATTCCCTCAGTCGGTCGACCGCCTGCGTCGCGAGCGGACGTATTTCGCGCCACGAGTTTCTCTCCTCACGTAATCGTCGTAATAACCAACAAAAAATAAAATAAACTGTGACTGGTCTGTGTTCACGTAACGTTCTCTCGTAAAGGGAAATACGGCTTTAGCTAACTGGATACACGTCGGTTTTACAACGTTTATTGTTTTTAGTTGGCAAGTGCAAAATGTGATGTTATGTGTGTTCAACGAGCGTACCGTCCTGTGTAACGTTGCTTCAAAGTGAACTACATGGATGTAATGTGCTTTTAAAATTGGAAACTCATAATCTCCATACTTCGCAACCGGATTTTTTAATTGAGGTTGGTAAAAATATTCAAGCTTCATACTTACGCACCGCTCTGTTGAGATAAGATTATAGTGTAGGTGTTTGTGCAGAGTGACTAATAAAGTCAAGGTGAGGTAGCTATGCAAACACGAATTCATTCTAATATCTAATGTACATTTTGGTAAATATCAGTACGAATCAACGGAACCGAATACAGTAATAAGATTAGACCGGTTCTGAGAACATTCAAATTCGTAGAACAAATAAGCTGGACGATGAACACGATGATACAACTGATTTCAGAGAAATGAGGAAATCAAAATTGCTTTTGGCAAACTGAATGAAATTCAAGTTGAAAGACAACAAAGAAAAATCTCGCAAAGAATTGATATCGTGCTCCATTTCGCAAATGAAGGTCAACTGCATCGTGGACGGCTCATCGAAATGGTCAATAAGAATGGAATATGAAATAATAAATAACGATATACATTTTGATTTCCATCATTCTGGCACAGACCCAAATATTGGAGGGTTGATAGGAATCGGACTAGAAACTACTTACCGATTCCAAGCTTAAGAGTTCAACTATGATGAGATGACTGTTATTGCATCGTCAAGACTTTTAAATTGTTTAGCTTCCTTCCTTTGTTTTTCGGGTGCTCGTATTAATTACATTCTCTTTTATCTGAAGTAATTTAAATTGTTGGCTATTTCACTTTACGAACAAAATAAGATTTTGGACAAAGATAAACTTTGCTGGATTTATTTTTGTTTTTTCTTTCTAGAGCGATATCGTTAGCAGTGTGATTACTTTTATCGATGCTTCGTACTGTAGCATTTATCTCGTCAGTTTTGTTTTTCTTTTCGACAAGCTTAGCTAGAATATCATTTTCTATTTATTCGTAGTCTCAGTCTCCATCAGTATTTATGAAACGTTTGGTCAATAGTGGAATAATATTTATTTCATCAAAGTATCGATGCGTGGTGCGTATTTGATAAAGTAAACAATCGGGTCCGTTTCTTTAAAAGAGTTTATCCGTGTAGAAAATGTTGTGTAAACACATTGTAATAATACACCGGTGGGTTCGTGTGTTTGTTTATCAAACTGTTTCTAAGAACGCAGTGTCAATGTGACCGAGCCACGTATTCATTAACTGAAACGCGATAAATGTAAACATGCCACACTTGCGCAATTGTAATCTTAGGCCTCGTTTGAGACGGGATTATAAATGTGTACAGTATTGTGGTGTGTGCGATGAATAATGTATTTCAATGCTGTGTGAAGAAATTATGATGACAAATATGTTCAGCTAGAACAAATAATACTGTTAATGGGCATTTTTATTGTGTCTTTGGGAAATAGAATGTGATCTTGAAACTAAATTTTCTTTTAATACAGTACCTACTGCTAGATGTTTAAATTTGTGAGAATCATCGACATGGCGAAGAAGAGGATTAGGATCTATGTACTTATTAGTATTTTTATACAAAACACTCGCCGTATTTTTTTACCTTGTATACGAAACCTCATTTCGAATCTCTTGTTCACGAGTCATATTACATTTCGTTTCAGAATGGCGAGTAGAATTTCTTCCTTAAAGAACAATAAGAACCTCTTACCGCGAAACAAAGGTATCAAAAAACAAATAAAAGGGACTCACGCGTCCTTCATAAAAAGTTCCGCCATTTTAAGAGTTTAATCAAATCTACCATGTTCGGCGTAAGTGCTCATAAGAGTTTAAGAGTAAAAGCATGATTTTTTGACTAGAATTTTCAGTCTTTGATATTTAATTTTCTTTTAAATTCTTAATCCATTTTTATAATCCAAAAACTTTATCTCAACGGGGATTATAAAGGGTTGTGAATTATTATTCGAATTTCTTAGTAAAAATGGCTTTGATATTTACAAAGCTTATTGTGATCAACGTCAGTGCTACGGATTTATTTAGCGAGCTTTAACTTTTTCTTGAATTCAACGTCAAGATAATACTGATTTAACTGGGATTTGAATAAACTTCTTCTTAAGTTGGTTTTAGAAATGTTTCAATGGTAAAAAGTAAAGTTCCATGAAACTAAACAATATTTTCATTGACTAACACGTTTAATGCACGTTTTCACAATCATTTATGACTAAATGACAAACACAATAAAAAAAAAGATATTAAATGAAAAAAAAAACTGCAGTTAAGCACTATTATTAACTAGAAATTACAAATTAAGGTGTTTCTTAGAAAATTAGGAACATAATTCTAAACTTCACTATTGTTACCTTAATTAAAATGTTTTATAAAGCAACGAACAACAAGAGCACAAAAGCAATATATCTAACTATGTAGTTGAGGTACACAAACCAGCCTACATTCTCGAGTCTTGTCTTCGGTGACCCAAATACAATTACACAATTACCTCGTTTGTGCATTTGCAGAATCCATTCAATTTCTAGTTGGAGGACAAACAAACTACTGATGCTAACTTTAATGCTGTTTGTTTTGACATACGAATACGTAATAGGTACTGTTAAAGGGAGATCCGTCAAAGCAGCCTGCAAAATTGAAAATTTTGCTGCGCCTCTGCTAAGGTCTCCTTCAAGTCTTTCGAGCACCTCCTGTTAGAATGAGTATTGTTTGGTAGATCACCATGATGATATGCTT
The DNA here is from genome assembly GCA_943136025.2 of Agrotis puta. Taxonomy (NCBI): domain Eukaryota; kingdom Metazoa; phylum Arthropoda; class Insecta; order Lepidoptera; family Noctuidae; genus Agrotis; species Agrotis puta. The sequence continues at coordinate 2,449,744 of OW964170.2, forward strand.
ATAAGACTTTTTTCTGGAAAATATGACATTAAATTATTATAATATAGTTTCTACCGACGCCATAAAAGTAAATTTTCGCCACTTTCACGGCATCGTTGGTGGCAACGCAGAGGTCACTTAGGCTACAAATCTTGGGAGAGCTTATAAATTGATCGTTATAGATTGTAATATAATATTTTATTATTACTGCCTTGCATTAGGTAAAACAGAGCTACAATCTGAAGTAGAGGAAAAACTTTTATTTTATTTTTTTAATCACTTTTCTTACCTTACTTTTTGCACGCCCACATTTTTGCTTGAGCGTGCAGTCACATGCAAGAGTAGGCAAGACTATTGGCATTCACAAGGATTTCAAAGACCGGTATGATACTCGTATTATTACTACCAAAAATTTTGTTACTGAGAAATCATGTAATATTGCTTTACCAGAGATAGAAAACAAGGACAAAATAATTGGAAATAGCAAAAGACTATGAAATTGTAAATATCGAATGAGTGCTACCTACATAAAAGGAATGAATTTATACCTGTGTCTGCTCGAGTGTATTTGAACATTGGGAAAGATAAAGAAGCAAAAAGAAAATGGCCGATGAAACGTTAAATCTCAGAGCAAAAATTTGAAAATTTTACTTTTAGGCAAAACATCATAAAATTATTTCGATCTTCAATTTTAGTATTTCGCTTTGGCAGACACTGTTTCCTCGAATAAAGCGTTAGCGAGAAATCTCGAAACGCAAAGTTTAATAAATATGTGCGATTTTTTAGTGTAAAATAGATTTGTATCTTTTTTATATCTGTACGTGAATAACCAATGGGATGTATTACAGTAGTAGCTTCTCTATTATTAGCTAAAACATTTTCTGTTTTGCAGATGACTGATTCGTCATCGTTATCAAGTGCCTTACTTAGAATTGAGTCAGCGCTACCTAGCACAGCATTTTAGGCAAGCATTGTGAATGGTTTCAAGACTAGGTCGATTAACGTTTATTTTAGAATTCTATGGAAGTTTCCAATTTGATACGATTAATCAGAAAGATGAGCCATGCAATAATATTCCATTTCACAATTTTTTAGCAAAGATTCTTTCCAAACCATAGAAATGATATCCGAGTATAATAAAACCAAACAAACATTCTCTGATATTTAAAATTTGTGTGGGTTTAGGTTCGGATATCAGCAATAATTCTGGCTTTCCGAATGATAAACTTTGTTTTAGACGTGATTTCTGTCTTGTTGATAAAACAAAATCCTTGTTTGAACGAAATTGGTGACCCGTAGTAAGTGGAAGGTGTGTCGATAAAGTTTATTTTGCGATGCTTAGCCTCAGTTTGTCGTAAACATCATAATGACTAAAGTCTTGTGTATAAGATGTTCAAGGTTGTCTTACATCTTCTCATAAGCATGCAAGACTTTGTACAGATTACACAATGTTTTTATTACTGTTATTATTTCACTTGTTTTTATGTTCAATTACTTGTAACAATCTTGTAGTTTTATTTCATTCCCCTGATATTTTGCTTGGAATATTCCTGTCTTTCTGGTTTTATTTGAATAAGCTGATTTCCGTCTGAGATTCTTCGTTCATCGAAATAATTTAGTTTAATATATTCATGAATTCTTGGAGCCTTAAATCATGGAGATGAATCTAGTAAAGATTTAAACATTAAAAACTTACGTCGTAAAGAAACCGCTGATTTAACTTATTCTAAATTCCAATTTGAAATAATTACTCTCAAAACTGAAACTATTATTACAAAGATAAGTAGATAAGATAAAACTGCCGCGCTATTAATTAATAAGACAATGACTCAAGTCTTTGAGTGCACTCCGCGTTAATTTGACTGGCATCAAAGTTACTAAAATGTTTATGTTAGTTTTAAGTTTAAAGTTGACTTAAACAGCCGTTGACTTAACAAGATTCTCTGGAATCTAAGTTTTTATTGCATTTACTGTTTTCACTCATCCATTCTGAACTTTCATAATGAAACTAAAGACATTTTGGAGTTAATTAGATTCTGGTTCGAATAATAACAAAAAGTTATTTGATGTTGGAAATAAGTGCTAAAGTACAAAATATTATATAAAATTAAATAATTATGCTTTTGCATATAAACATGCTGAGCATACGCGGAGGTCATTTTAGCAGGTTGTCGTAGATCAAGGGAAACCCGGGTTTGAGATTAACCTCTCGGGCGATTTATAATTGAAAATGACAAAAATCAACGTCCAATGAGCGACTGTCTGTTATGTACAGACGTGTGTACGTACGGCGCTGGGGCGTTTTCGCTTATGTACACCCGGGTGTACGTAACGCGCCCGAGAGGTTAATAAAATAGACAATTGTTACTAGGAAGTCTTGGAAACCTGAAGGAATCTTAATTCTAATCAGAATCCAATAAAAAAATCCTTTTAACAAATTATTCAGATTCAAATTACAGCAACAATTACCCGTTTTTAACTTACAGAATTAGCCACATTCGCTAATTCTACATCCCAAAAATGAAGGCTCATCTTTTAAAACATTAACTTTTGTCTAGATCAAGCTCCAAGATATATTCTCCGCTTCAAACATTCACATTACGAGACCAAGGATATGCCTGTTAAAGTTGTAATGTCATAAGCGTTCCACTAGGCTTTACGTGCGGTAGAATTAGCACATTTTGTCTTTTAAGCCCTACACTTCATGTGCTTAATTATGGAGGATCAAATAAAGTATACTTAAGTCACGCGTTGAAAATGCTTTTGAAGATTTTATTTTTGAATAAGGTAAAGAAAGAAAACATGTGATGAAAACGAAATAATAGAATTAAATCCAAGAACAACGAAGAATCAAATCAAAACAATCTGAAAACTGAGAATGAATAATATAGAGCAGATTAACCGCAACTTTAAAACACTTCAAAAATCCCAAAAATAGTTGCATGCATAAATAATTCACTTATTTTTAAAAACTCCTACAATTCAAAACACAGAAACTGTAGACGCTGACATTGAACAGAGGAATCTTAGAAGGAGCCGAAAGCAACTTCCAAACTCTGCAGCATCCCTAGGGAACCTGGATGAAATATTACTCAATCGGACCACAGTGGATCTAGCATAATTGAGTTTGAAGTTGAAATACATGTGGCTGGATCGTGAAATATCGATTTTGGGAGATCGCAGATGCTTTGCAATCGTTGGAAGATTTTTTGTGTGCGTTAATATTTTTGGGTAGTGCTGTTTATTACTGGTATGGACTTATAAATTGCCGTTCTGGTGATGTTTACAGTAGAGTAGGCCTTTAAGAGGATTAAGGATTAGAGTCATATGTGACTTTTAAACTTTTTTATCAAATGCGTAATTGCTTTAGCTATCTGACATGCTAAAGTCAATGCAGTTAGATAGCCGTGAGCACCCACTAACCGTATACATATCTGCTTGCAACATTAAAATAAGCAAATAATTACATTTCTGTAGTTAGTTATTTGACTCCAAGGTTCTAAATCCTAAGGCCTTTCTTGAGACCAATTAGAAATAAAAAGCACATTATTAAATAGACGTTGTTACTAAAGGTTCCTCTATACCTGCTATGCACTTTTGCAGTATTTTTCATGATTAATTTTAAATTAAATAAATGCCTTTATAAGCCCTTATTCATTCCCCTACTTATTAGGACCGTCGGTTTCTCTTCAATCTATTATTAGCTTCATTACAGCAATAACGTGGCTATAAAAAATTAACGAGCGAATATGAACATGTTTCTCACACAGTGCGTTAGGTTAGGTCTCATGCCCGCTGTTGATGTTTAAAAAGTTACTTGAACGGTCGCGTGGGGTCCGTGACACCCTGGCCTTATATCTGGAGTAGTGTTGACCGGTGTTTCTCTATTCGATATTATTATGTGTTCGATTATACAGAGTGTTTTTGAGAATTAAGTTAATGGAGTACTTTGCATGATAACTCGAATCAATCTATTTTGTATTTTTTATTATTTTAATGATATGTTCGCGTCTGACCACTATCTCGAAGCAAAGCAAAGTTTTAAGACGTTGTAATATTTTAGGAAATGCATTAAAAAAATGATTCCGTCGAATTGTAAACCTTTTGTCCTTTTTTTAGTGTGATTTTAAAAAGTCAGCGAATATTCCGATTTTAATCAGGCGCCAAAATATCATTGTCCTTTAGAGCGTCCAGCTAAATGTCATGTCGGTCCAAAATCAATATGTCAAAAGATTTACAACAGAAAGTTTAGTCGATCGTCAAATATTTGAAGCTTAACAAACTTGACTGAATTTACGACAAAAGTTGGTAAATATTAAATACTTTTGAAGGCCAATATTGGTCAAGTCTTGTGTTATGCAAAGTCTATTGGAGCCTCGAAAGAGTTTATGTTATTCATTATGAATTAATTAGAAAAACCTGACTTTAAAACTATTTTTTATTGCCTCTTGTGTGACATTTTATTGAATGATGGTTTTATTATCGTTGTTGAATGAGTTAAAAAATAGTTCTATTGAACAAAGTTAACTTAAATGGCTTTATTGAGTCAGTTATGTTAACTATATTTTATATAATTATGAAATACAACACATTATTTTTGTCAATGACTTTCTGAACCGCTTTCTCGGATTTTTCATCAGATTTTTTATAATTATGTAATTCGTGTAAAAGGTTTTAATTCAATTGGAATTTTATTCTCTTTCAGTCAACAAATTAAATAATACATCATACATGTACTCATTCAAGCTTCCTGTAACATTTTAATTTTTGTTTCGAATTAAAAGTACCTTAGCCTTTTTCACATATTTTGTCGTATGTTTTGACAAAACATTATCTATCTAATTCAGGTGCCGCAAAAAAATACTGAAGTTTAGTTAATTATCCACAAATCTTATCTCAAGTGGCTACTACAAACTTATGAAACAATCTGTAGTCGAGGTACAGCAGCATTTTGTAGAGATGGGACGCAGATATTTTTAGTTTTCGAATATGATCTTTAGCATAGCGGTATCTATAAGGCGATAGTGCATTTGCGAGTTCTTTCGATACGAAAAGAGAATTTTAAATAAAAAAAAATGATTTGTATACACTTTAATGTCACTACGTAGTATAAAACAAAGTCGCTTCCCGCTGTCTGTCTGTCGGTCCCTATGTACTGCAATCCCTATGAATATGCTTAGATCTTTAAAACTACGCAACGGATTTTGATGTGGTTTTTTTAATAGATAGAGTGATTCTAGGGGAAGGTTTATATGTATATAACATGCATAATATAGTAGAGATTGCACGCGGAGCCGTAGCGGGTCGCTAGTGGTAATAATAAATACGAAAGTTTGTAAGGATGGACGTATGGATGCGTTTTACTCTTTCACGCAAAAACTATTAAACGAATTTGGATGAAATACACACATTGTTTTTATAACCTGGATTAACAGATAGGATTTTTATTATCCCGATTTTATGAACCCGTGGGATTACCTTGGAGATCGAGCGGTTCGCCCGCTCGAACTTCAAAATAATCCGCTGGCAACAGCTAGTCACATATACATATTATTATAACACTCTAATAAGTTGTTGAAATAAAACAACGATATTAATTATACAATAGTTTAATGCTAAAACCGTAAAAACAGTTAATAATCAAGTCACACACTCATTCTCAATGAGGGAACAATTTAACATTTTGACCTCGTACAAAGTTCATATAAAATGAAACCACCTTGCGTAATTTGAACAGTGCAACTCGTGATTGCAATCTTGAAACTTAATACAATGTTTGATAAGCAATGCGCTAAGTGCTATTAACGCCCTTGGTGTCGATATCCAACTGTTTGCCCTGGGAATGGAAAGCAAGCGCAGTATGAACGAAATAGCATAATAATATAAAAAATCTTTTGCGTTTCAATTACAGTTTTTAATACAATATTATTTACAAGTAAAAAACGCTTGAAAAATTTCACATAGGCATCAGTAGCAACTGTAAATTGCGCTATATGCTAAACTTACTAAAACATCGGTAAACTGTCAATCGTTTAAAGATGACAAAGGCAGATTGATGATTTAAAATATGTTAGAGCTAAAGTCTTGTTTGTTGTTGTAAAACAGATGGAAAACAAAAACACACATTATAAACTACGTTATATTGAATGCATGTGATCAATGCTCAATAAAAAACTGTACCCACCTATAATTTAAATACAGGAAACAGCTACAAAAAAAAAACCTGTGGGTACGGAACCGTGTAACATACGGCTACCTTTACTAATGTTTTTTTAACAATCGTTAATATTAAAAAATAAAACGTTTTATTACAACTTTTATCGATGCTAACTGTCTAACGGCAGGTGCTCAAGAAAAACATGAAAACCACAACAGAGACTTCAAATTGAGCGTCACGAAGATCATAGGCTACTTTTTTTAATTTTTTTTTTCCTTGCTCGGTTTTTTATAGGTTTTTTGTATTAACACGTGCTAGGTGAGGGTAAACATGGCGGCTATGGGTTTAAACTTGGAAGGTGTTTCCAAATACAGCTGAAGGTAACATACGAGCGCTGTTTGAAATAATGTGAATGCTCTTAACGTGTTTAACTTGCTTTTTAAGGGTTTTTGAAAGAAAAAGTAAAGAAGCGGCGTCTGTTGATTTGAAGGGGAGTGTTTCGGTGTATTATGGTAGAACTTATTACACATTAAGGTAAATGCAATATGTGTCTACTGACAACTTAACAGTATTATTTTTTGTAACTCGTACTCTTTTTATACAATATTTTTTTATCAAGGACTTGAGCAAATAAAAGACAAATAAAAAAGTGAAATATATATGTCACGGCTAAAGGTAGGTGTGAACCTAAACTTAAGATTAGCCGGCTAAACCTAGGTTTATCTTCGACGAAATGTTAATGTTAGTTTGTTCTATCTTTAGCCGGCTAAACTTAGGTGTAGCTGCAGGTCCTTGGCTAAAAATGTAGAAGGAAATGGAAAAGGAAACAATGTAATAATGTTTACTATTTTGACACGAAAACTTTATTAAAAAATAATCACTTTCATTACACATGAGCGAGCGAAGCGAGCTCAGGACTCGCTGGCACCCCGACTCGGACAATTTAGGATAGAAGAGGATGGCGGGGTCTGAAAGACCCCGCCATCCTCTTCGTGGTTATTTTTTTTTTAAACCACCCAGAAGTAGGAGCCCCGCGAAGCGGGGCTCCGTCGACATGCTGGGAAGCGTGAACGCCCCGCGAAAGCAAGACCATTCCATTTCCTTCATTTTTAGCCAAGGACCTGCAGCTACACCTAAGTTTAGCCGGCTAAAGATAGAACAAACTAACATTAACATTTCGTCGAAGATAAACCTAGGTTTAGCCGGCTAATCTTAAGTTTAGGTTCACACCTACCTTTAGCCGTAACATATATAAACTGTATAAAAATAAAATATAATCTGTAAAATGTATGACCAAAATTACGCAGAAAATATAAAAACACCGATAAAAATGAATTCATCTCACTTTATGAACACTTTCCAATCCTAAAATGTCGCTCCGAACGAACGGCGCGCTTACGTCATCCATTACCTCGGAACACACCCTAATCTATTTCATGCTCAATTTATTACTTACCGATACACGACGAGACTGTAGCCTAACAAACAAATTAACAGCCCGTAACTAAACATACGTAACATAATTATTAAAAAAAAAACATAATATTACAAAAACATTGTTCCAATCATTTTCAACGCTTCATCTGCTTTACGCGCGCTTTTTTAATGGCGGCCAGACAGCTGTCATTGCGGTGTCAGTTCTAAATTTAAAATAAACATTTATTTTTATTATAAGTTTTTATGAGATGGGTGAGGTTAAGGTTTTAATGTCGATCGTTAGCTTAAAATGTCGTTCTGTATTTGAATCGTAAAGCAGTCTGTTTAGGGTTCATAAAGATCCATTTTTCTCGTCTATCAAGAAGTTTTTAATGCTTGAAGCGGTAATGGACGGATTAAATAGAGTAGGTAAGCTTAATACAAGCGTTTACTTGTCATCCTTTCAAAGTTTTTACTCCAGAGACAGACATAATAAATTCTCTCTTGCAAAAACTCAAATCATGATCACTACAAAAGCTTTTGAAATCCCTTCTGCGTTACTTTAGCGACACACATACGCTTTACACATCACTCAAATGGCAAAGACGTATTTTAGACTGTTCCTTTAAAACCTTTATCTCTGAGGCCGTTCGGGGCCTATCTGCGGAATCCTGGCCTTCAACTGTCATTCAGGAATTGGCTTTAGAAACCGCGTAAGACTAGACTTAAGTAAGACTGATGTTTTGTTTTACAAATCCTATACGAAATTGATTGTCTATAGTTTACAAGTAACAGATAGCAGAATTAATTGAATTAAAAAAAAAAACAGGATTTATCGTTGTGGAACTGGCAATCGAAAGAAAAAGTGAAAAATGCAATGTCATCCGCTGAAAATTCATTGGTTCTACTTTTAAATACCATTCTTACGATATGCTCTAGTAGTAGCAAAGAATTACAAAAAACTACAAGCAATAGACATTCGTATAGATGAAAAAAAAGGTTAAGGATGTTTCAAATTAATGAGTATTCATTCCCTAATTAATGTAACCATACCCTTACCTACACTTACTGGTAAATTAATCCATCATCAAGTTCAAACCAACTTTCTAATAACATTTACCAACTTAACTATTCACATCCTTGCCTCCAATCAAAGGTACAAAGACACCCGTTAAATGTCACACCTCAATCATGGCGTCATACTAAACACACCTGCAGGATACCTCTGTCTCTTTCATTAAGATAGTGTTGAACAGAGAGGGGTGGTGTTGAGTCTAATGTCACATGAAGACGCTAATTCACAGAACTGATTGATGTAAATATCAGTTATTGGGTATCCGAGTGCTTGTGTAAAGTAATTTCGATGTTGGGTGTTAAATTGTAAATGCATTGGATATTGCAGTTAAGTTGTTGAGTTTCTTTTTGAAATGCATTATCTTTGTAATTATGACTGTAGAGATGTTTAACTACGCCCCGAAATAAAAAATACAGCTCTAGATTGCATATTTTTCTAAATTAATAGGAAAACCCTAGAGATTTTTACAGTATTAAAACATAAAGCGACATCCTCAATACATTACTCCGCCTATGTATTGCAAATTCTAATACTCCAATCCATACATAACTTAAAAAAAAAATTCGATTCACAAACTTATAAAGAAAGAATGGCAACACACTTCCAAGACCCAATACGCGCACAGCCAACGTTCTCACACAAAAAATTCACGACAAAAGAAAAAATAACTTGAGAAAACTCTTCAACTCCATATGCGAGGAAAACAAGAGGCAAAAGTAGGCACTAATCGAAGTGGAGCCATGCAAATACCGGGCACACGTTGCGACAACTTATCAATATGGTGTACGTGACCTGGATTATAAAAGAAAATGGCGGAATAAAAAAATGGCGCGAATCTACGGCGTGACCTTGCTAGAGGCGGGAGATTCGGGATTAAGTATGTTGATTGTTGTCGTTGATATGCTTTTTTTATCGTGGTAAAATCATCAAATGATTCCATAGAGAGTACGTAACGGGCTATTGAAGGACACCGTGGATTTTAGTCAGTACGAGTCTGACAGTCCCTCCCGCTCTGCCCTGGGTACTGACTTAGACTTGTACTGACTAAATCCACGGCGTCCTTCAATAGCCCTTTACGTTCCGGGGTCACGGGAGCATTAATAACTAGACTAACAAGTCCTTATAAAGAACGATATTCCCAATAAAGTATAACAAAAACAAATTAACTGTATTATTCATTGAGTAATAATCTAAGAATTAAAAGACCGAATGGAATGAGGACAAGATTTGCATAAGGCCCGCATGACATTAAAATTCATTACAATAAGTTCCTTAAGTTCATTCACTAGGACACGAAGTAATTCACGAATGAATGAACGAGTGAAAGAACGAACATGTTATTTTTTCCTCTATTTTTCCTGCATTTTATAGACGACAAGATATTTTATACATATTGTAGGGAGGGATAAGGATAATAAAATATTGTTTTATGTAAAAGGATTTTAGGAGGCAAGAAATTGTTTCGTTGCGTGTTGAGGAAATGTCATTCTGTGTTGAATTATTAAAAGAAAAGTTACATTGCTATTTAATGGCGTCGTTTTTCATTTGTTTTATGAGAGATGCCTTTTATTTTACGTTGAAATTGAAAGCTAGAATTACGAGTAAAATAACTTTATACAACTTTAAACAATGGTTTCAAGTAGCCCCTTAGTTTTACAACTTAACTCCTTAGTTTTAAGGAAAATTTAGTTACTAAATCAGTTCGAAAATTACTTGATAGCAAGGAGTCCTTAACTTTTAATTCAATAGGTATCATAAAATAAATTCGTCAGCACTTTTTCAACAGAAGTACAATTCGGTTGTCTGTTAAAAAAGTGCTTTTGTTGATTGAATTGTCCATACGAATTTTTAAACAGAAATTCAACCGAAAAGTTCCAACCTATTTTTACTTTTTAACAGAACTTGCTTATTATCATTTTTACTATAAGGTAACGTACGAACGTTAAAGATTGTGAAACATTAAAAAAATAGATGACATAACATTCTCCCACATAATTCGATCAATATCTCCTTAAATAGATATAAGTTACGTAAGTCGTTGGCTTCCAAACCTTCATATCTCGACAATGACGTATAAAAATATCTATTGGCTCGAAAGTGTCGAATCTTCCCCGACTGGAGCTTATAATTTCAATTGAGTATTGGAAAAGGATACGGCTGAGAGGGTCAGAAGCCGTATTTACTCGCCTATTTCACGATGTTCAAGTAATGTTGACAGTAAAAGGATTAAACGCTCCTCTACTGATGGGTGTTTTTTTTTTCTTTTTACGGTTGATAAGGAAGTAAATACATGACATGTTTTAAGCATTTTAAGGTAAATCGTAACGTCATTTTCTAATAAGTACCTTCAGGTCGAGGCGTGCCGCGTGAGGGAGAGAACAGACCCAGCCGCAGTGGTGGACACCCACGGTGACGGACGTCGCCAGACGATCTCCGGCCACCGTAGGCGCGGGCATGCGGGCAGCGAGTAATGGGCGACTCGCAGCCCGACCATGGACCATGCCCGGGTCGACGGCGCTTTGTGTTCCACGCGCGCCTCAAGGAGTGTCAGCAAATTGACGGGGCCTGTAGAGGGCCAGAGCCTGCCGGGGTCGCGGGACTTACCCATCACCGTAACCCCGGTACGTAAAGGGCTAGTGAAGGACACCGTGGATTTTAGTCAGTACAAGTCTGACAGTCCCTCTCGCCCTGCCCTGGGTGGGAGGACTCATTTGATGATTTTACCACGCAAAAAAAAAAAAAGTACCTTCAGGTCACTAGATACAGCAGAGTCGTATTATGATAGAAAACATTACACGAGTAAGTTTTATTTTTAATTGACAATTTTCTAGCTACATTAAATAAGTAAGCAATAAAAATTACCCAAACAGTCAAAGACAGTCTCTTAAGGCCGATCTCCTCATGCGAGAATGGTTAGGTACCTCTAGTAAGTTCCTATTATCACCCTGTATCACGCTCAGACCGGGAGGGACTGTCCGACTCGTACTGACTAAAATCCACGGTGACCTTCAATAGCCCTTTACGTACCGGGGTCACGGTAATTCGAGAGTCCCACGACCACACCCTGTATCACGATTACCAAAAAATAAAAAAGCAGAAATTTATAAACAGGATAACTAGTAAAAATATGATCGACCAAACCTAAGACCCACAAAACAATACATCAAAATGTTATCCACGTATATCCGTCAGTATAATTAATAATAGCGATAAGTGTCGAATAATAATTAGCTTCCTAATTACTTTTAATAAAACAGCTCTTAATTAATATTCCATTCGAATAATTAGCTGCCGTAATCTAAAAAAGAGAGAAACGCATTTGAACTGTCAGGGTTTTATCTTTGACTCTTTCTTTTAAGTCGGTTGACAGATTTAGGTAATGATGACGGTAGTTTGAAATTTTTTCGACGCCTTTATATTTTTGTCGTTACATTGATGTCACCTAATTTTAATTAGCTCCTACATTATTCATATAGTTTATTAGTAATAGCCATGTTGCGTACTGATTGTCTATTTGGTAATTATCTGTATCTTTGTTATATAATTATGAATAAATAAAGTAAAAAGGTTAAAGGAAAATAGGATTAATAATTTTATTTCTCGGGCATGACACGCAGACGCGTTGGAAATCTTAAGTAAAATCAAAGGACGCCTAGTTAAATTAAAAAAAATATTGATATTCAAACATTTTGGTATACATTACAACAATTAGTAAAATAATTTCATATTTTGCTTCTGCCATATTTTCTGAAAAAAAAACTTTATTGCTGTTCTTTTTTGAATGACAAAATAAATATAAAATTCCAAAAACTTTTAAAAGGACACTATTGACAAAATCCTTTATATTTAACGTTTACTCTGTGCTTTTGTACGAGTGCCATAGACTCTTTGAATCTTCTACTCAAAGATTTATAGTCGAACCACCATTTAAACTGTCACCCGAACCAATCTCATCCAAAGTGACAGCTTGATGAATACCAACGTTATCTCCCAAAATGTTATTAACATAATTATTTCTATAGTTTTATTACTGCCGCAGTAAAATTTTAATTATAACAGGTTTTATCTCGTATTCGTTAGTAAGAGTTGGGTAATAAGTAATATGGGTCTTTTCCGGTGGGAGCTGGCGGCTGTGATGTTCCCAGGTTCAGGTGTCATTCCGAGTGAGATTTTTATGGTGTGTTATGGTGCAAGAGTTGGTCATTAATGTTGGCTAGAGCACTACTATTTTGCAGTTTCGAAACGTGACATTTTGAGAACGGGTTCGAAATGTATGTAAAAAATTATTGGTGAACTTATATTAAACCTTAAACTGTTGCTCATTAAAAAAATCTGCTGCCTTTTCCTATTTCACAAACATTTCAAATGTCGCGTTCACATTGCATTATGACGGTAAAACTCATTTTATCACAAAACGATAGAGTTCAAAGTACTGAAGTTTCTAATTCATTTCCTCATTTTATTTGGAAAATTCGTTAGCTTGACAACTTAAACGACTTCATTAATATTGTTGAAGGACATTATAAATGTGTTACACTATCGCCTCAAAGTAAGATTATAATTTTAAATAATAAGCTGGCCTTTAAAACCAGGGAAAATAAGTGAAGCCTAACTCTGTCTAACTTACACAGTAACCTGATGATTCCAAATTCTCTTTTTCCTCATCTCTGGCTTACCACTGGAAATTACTCTCAAACTCGGTATGAAAATTAATTTGAAAGTATCCAACTATCTTTTAATCACAAAGTTGAAAGTCACTTCTAATAAAACGACGTTTCTGACGAAGATTAATTACTGAAGAAATTTTAACATCGATTTTAGGAGCTGTTATTATTACAGGTTTAATGAAATTAAGGACAGTAGTAATCAGTTGAGATTATGGAACAGATTTTCAAATGAAATTTGCTATTCTTTAGGCCGGTTGCAAATCCGTAATCTTGAGCCGTGTTTAATTTAAGAAAAGGATAATAAATGGAGACTTCCTGTAATTCTCGTCTTACAATTTGACATCGAGAAATGGACTCATTTGATACTGCATAGTTGGAAATTGCTACGTCCGTCTATCAGTTTAGATCATATTTCGTTAAAACACACTTCTATCGCATTCAATCTGTCAATATTCTACAACAATGATGACACTGACATCTAGCAGTCTATAGTCTATGCAGATGTACTGAACGCATCCACTTTCACTGGTCAAATTCGCTCTTATTACTTACAGCTGTAGATCCAGTAGATCAAAACACCTGTTTTTAATTTACGTTAAACAACAATTTACAAAGATGCTACTATTTACCTACAATTCTAGTACTAATTGGTGTAAAAAAATAATTAAGATATAAATCTTCTCTCTCTCTTTTCCAAAACCATTCTATGAACCTTTCTCTTCACCGAATCTACAGTCATTCACACCAGTTGAAGTCTTAATCAGCCGTATTCAACATTCACGATTGTATTATAAAATAATTACCTAGCGGGATTTCAGTAAAAGATAAAGGTAGATTATGATATACAGTCTGATAACTTTTAATTAAGTTTACACCCAGTACCTGAATAATGTTTATTCATTTCAACAATTAATTATTACGTAACGGTAAAAGCTTTCAAAGCTTCTGTTCTTGCATTAGTGTTAATTTTTGATATGGACTTATCTTTATCTTACAGAAATATTACATTTTTGGTTCTATTAAGTCGAGGAATTTAATTTCGATTTGATATCTTATAAAACCGTTTTAATTTTGGACATAATATTAGGTTATTATCATTTGAAATGGGTCACTTTAGATTAACTTTTAATCTAAATGCATTTATATGGCAGTTAGGGTATGTGTCACAAGAAATATTCAGAATTCCAAACATTACAGACTACAGATTATTTCATTTTATATTATGAATCTTATCACAATACAATATAAAATTCACTTAACCAAAACATGGCCGCATCAAACGGTCAATGTAAATTGAAAAAAAAAACACATTTAAAATCCGTTAAGAAAACAAAACATTCCATTCCAAATTCAAAAAGGAGTGAACAAAGAGCTGTCACTCAAACATAGAATGGACACGCCCAGGGAAGGTTCAATCAGAGACCTCTTACTTCGTAATTACTCATGATTCTTGGTCAGTTCCGAAGTAATGACAGGGTACGATTTGATGATGCATTCTCCGAGTCTATGGCCATAGAATAAGATGACGTAACTGTATGATTAGGATGATAGTATTCATTACTTTTTAATTTAGTTCGGTCATCGTCGGCGTTTCTTCGTATCATGGCGGAAGAAAACGAAACATTCCGAGCTTAATGTACTTTAAATAGTTTATAATATTCTCTTTGGAGTACGCTTCTTACTTTTCTCATAGCAAAACACGCCTTCGCCTTCGCCTTCATAGAAGCTAATTATTTTTTCAAAAACGTCTTTAACTATTAACAGAGTTACTTCAACTAGCACTAAATCTCGAGAAATGGAGTTTTCTTGTTTGCGTCGGGAATAGCTTTCCTATTTGTTGTTTTATGAGTTTTTGAAGTATGTCAACAATATTTTTATAAATATTAAACGCATTAACGCAAGCGTAGCGAATTTTAAAGATTTTTCTTTGGAAAAAAAAATCGAATCGCGTGCAGGATTTGAAACCTCCAGATTCAGTACATCCGACGCTCTTTCCAACCGAGCCAACGAGGTTTTTACAACAATCAACACTGTTTACACACAACAATGTTTTAACAATCTTCAAAAATTAAGTGAGAAAATTGGGTTTGAAGGCACGAAGGTATTAATTACAGTAATTGGCTTACTTCAATTAATACGGAATTAGGTTCACTACATAAATGGCAATGATTCAGAGCTAAATTTAGCACCTCTGTGCTCTTGATCTATGCGTCAGCGGAGGAAGCGATAATTCGTAGGTAGTTGGTGTAGTGAGTTCGCGATTCAATCTTTGAAAATGTAAACAAATAGGTTTGTACGTATTATCGTTTAAGTAAAAATATTTTTTAGTTTAAATTAAACGTTGGACATCGTTTATAGTAGTAATGTAGTACTCATGAAAATAAATAAGTTTTTCTATGAAATTAAATTTGAAAAAAAAAAAAAAAAATTGTCGAGTTACGCTAATATTTATGTGAATGTAGCCTTCGCGATTTCAGGTTAGATCCTAGAGCACTACGATCCATAATATAACTTTTATTTCTATGCTGCGCTTCCTTGAAATGGATACGACGCTGTACACATATACATAAAGTTCAGTTTACGTAACATTTGTAAACATTTTCACGTTTTCGATTTAAGAAATAAAGATTTATGTAGACTTTAAAACCGTAGTAAAGTAACGTATGAATCAGTGTTAATCGCGTTGTGAGCGATACAATGCCGGTCGCAGCGGGGAACGGCGAGTCGCGATTGAATATTTAATTGAATGTAGAGCGCACATGGTGAGGTCATCGACCGAGTTGCTTGACCGATGGGTGGGTGATAAGATAAGGTTATATTTAAGTGGACATACCCTGGGTTGTGACCGTTAATTTTAGATTTTGCAAATACTGTTTGCTGTAGCGTTTTATCATCTATGCTGTCTATGCTGTCAAACAATAAATTGTATAGTGTTGTGTAGTAATTATGTTATTATTACATCGTCAGAAGTATCGTTTCAAAAAGATGACGAATTTAGTAAAAAAATATAGTTGAATAAATTTATGTATACCATTTCATTTCAGGTGACGTTGAAACATTACGTTAATACAATTATTAAAAATTCATAAATATTTTCATATTACTTACCAATTAAATTTAAATTCAATTACCCCATTCAAATTAAACCCTTATTACTGCACATCAAGATCGTTATGTAAATTATCATAATTCGTACGTCATTATTAACCCTCCCGTACTGCCCCGGTCTCGGAGACCGATTGCAATATTCGACGCAAAATCTGACACAGTGAAATAGACGCGTCAGCTGCTCTGACACAATACTGTGATCCAATTTTAACGTACATCTGCCGCAAATGTCAAAGCTTATAGAATAATCGTGATTTTGCTATCTGATTGTATTTTGATTTTTAGTTTTGTAATGTGCTTCTGAAACAATGTGTCGTAGTGTCATAAATAAACGTATATAGACTATAGAGCTAAAAAAATCTTCGTCTTATTATCTTATGTTTATAGTAAAATATATGCGTAAAATTATAAATAATAGGAAAAGTTGAAAAGAAGACATAAGGACCTTCTTATTGTGACATCTGTAGTGCTTACGTTGAGGAAAATAATAAAAGATTTCAAATAAACATAAAGTCAGTCTAGTTTATTTTCGTTACGTTCCTGATAAAACAAAGATTCTTTTAATTGGGAGACCATGTTTTTCTAAACAAACATGTAGCGCTTTAGCGCGGAGTATGCCAAAACGGATTTTAATTTCATTCAAAAAAAGCAAAGCAGGAATAATCGAACGAAAATCGACTTTTTAAGGCCAGCGCTTTAAATTAACGAACGTTGGAGGAAAGAGAAAACGACAAAATAGATGGACGAGATAGATACTAGCCTTGCATTATTCCACTCAAATGCAGCTGTGACTTGCAAGTACATTCTTAAGACACACGAGCGATATAGGGTTAATTTCAATGAAATGTAAGGCACAAGTACACAGTCACCCTTTTCATATCAAGTAAGAAGCACTACCGAAAAATAACCTTTTTAATATTTAAAAATGTCTTTCATCCATTATGACTTTCTTTTATACTTCGCACCGCTATCGCTCCCCCTGGCGAAGGCCTACTGTCCTAACACGCCGGGTGTCCCAAAAATGGCGACAAAATCTAACGCGCGTGAATAATTTTGTGACACAAATGCAACCGTTGTTGACTTTACTCTCCCCATTATTACTTTTTACGGTTTAACAAGCTCGTATTTTTACTTATCTCGTTGTGTGAATTATTATTATACATTTTTTTCTACAAAGGGTGTGAAACCCTAGTTTCGTATCGGTCGGTAGGGCTGATGCTATTGTGGTCGCTTATATCAACGACGTATATTGTGACGCTTTTAAACGCGAAACTTTTTTATTAGATGTCTTTTTACAACTCTGCGTAGTTTTTATGAGTTTGATGAGCGATCTCAGCCCGAAAATTTAGAGGCGATCGTCACAATCTTAATATCCGAGAAAGTTTTGACGAGCGCTAAAAAGATGTGTACAATATTTTTTATCGCAAATCCTGAAGTTTTTTGCTTTTACTTCTATCTGTTTCAAACTCTCTCCCTCAACAAAACACATGATTTTGAACTAATTGGTTTGCAAAATTGCTTTCAGCACAATTACAAATAAATCGACATGGCCGAAAGAATAAAAACGTGCTAAAATAACATACATATTTACAATTTTAAACATTTAATTCGTAAAAAATATATAATTACAAGCTTTGCATTTCATAACTAAACACAACATGCATCCTATTTTAAATAAATTAACATTTAGCCAGCATTGGGGATGTGTCCAACAACGGCGGAGCAGTTATACAAAAACAATTATATCACAAAACGTTGGAACTTAAAACAGCTGACAACATACAGCCAATCCGATCAAACCGTACGACGATGCAGCCTAAACAGAAAATAATAGAGCGACCTTTCAATAATAGAACATTGGATACGAACACGATACCAATTACCTACGAGTGTGTTACGTCTATACTGGTAATTTCAAATTGATATCGAATTATATTAAAAGTTTATTAACTGTTACCCTCGGTGTTTGATTGTGATTTTTGTTTGAACTGGTATCGTATAATTGGTATCGATTTATTGTCGTTTCGAACACTGTTCGTAAATGTTAGTCATTCGTTGATACGATCGGAAGATAGGAACACAAAATTGTTTTATTGTAATTTTGTCGTGTAGTTCTTTTTGGTGTAATAGTGTATTAATTATAATTACACAGTCAAATTACAGTCAAATTATTTTGTTACAAAATTAATCAGTTACAAAATAATAAACAAATCAGTTACAAAATAATTTGACTGATAAAATAATAGGCATAGTAAACATTTTGCTGTAATGTCCAGAGTCTGTATCAATTCTCTTAAAATTAGAATGACATGAAAACATCGCCCTATTAATAAAGCCAAAAACGTCGCAAAATTCATGAACTTTTCATCGAGCGACAAACTGTCAGATAGCTAGCGTGAACGCAATATTCGTTCGGTTTTTTTAAGCACTGTAACGGAACTATTAACCTGTGTCAAGCAAAGCACAAAGCGTTGGTCCCAGTGACCACGTTTTAACAACAATTTCACCGTACAAAGACCAATTACGATACCTCGTTTCGATCAAACGGGTATCGTTGAAAAATTGGTATCGTTTCGACCAGCGAGCATCGGAAGGGTTGGGCCGTTTGAGAGAAATTCTGCCGCCTGATCGATGTTTCTGCGGAAATTTTCCGGATAAAATACGGTGGACATAAATAGCAGATTATTGGGGATTCTGTTTGATATGGTCAAGTGTGTATTTGGAGGTGAAATGGGATTTAGTTTATTTTTATTTCTTTTGTAAGCGCCGAATACTTTTTTCGAATACGCTGACTTTAGTATGATATTACAATATCAAGAAACTAAAAAAATAAGTAAAATCTTGTAATAAAATAAAATACGCATGCTGCCGACATTTATGGAGTTCTTATAAACAAAATACATCAGACTAAACAGAATAACAATAGGAAAAAAAAACACTCTTATATATCCTACATACAAATATTACTTGAGTTGTGAAATCAAAGACATTTGCCAGGTACCAAATTGTAAGGGGTACTTCGAACTTATTATTAGATATACACGAAAAATTCCGATCACGAAACGGTACTCCGGGAGAATAAATTTAATTTATTTCTCTCCACCCGTTACCGTTTTTCATAACCTGATATATAAAGAATTCCCATTTTATCGTCGAAATTGTTATTTTCTACATATTAGCTGTGTTATTTTATCGCTTTTTCTCCCATTATTTAGTACCTGTAATAACCCTCACTCACAAAATATTGGGTGTTAATAATGTAGCTTCGTGCAAAAATTCTGGAAAAGGCAATCTAATTTTGGTTAGAAAAGGCCTCTTGCCTTGAAAGTATTACGTATATTTATCAATAAAAGTGTAGACTTTTTCCTCATTTAGTTTTATAAACTACAGAAGAATTTATTAACTTTTTTGCTTAATAAATTCACGTTAAATCCACTTTATGCATTACACCAAGCCACTTTCAATCTAGAACTCGATGCAAAATAATCACGTCTGAAATCCGACACCCAGTATTATTTCATAATACTAAAAGAAACTAAAAAGCAGCAATTGAAGTGAAAATTCCTTGAGAGGAAATAAAAATAAAATAGAAAGAGAAACACCGACTGTTTATCATCTGGCATAAGTTGCAACATTTCATGGCGGCAGCGCTTTCTTCCGAGATGTTTGCAATCTCTCACAAGTTATACTGTAGTTCTATTTTTAAATCCAACGTGTTTTGTGTCTATGGAGGTTATAGTTCGAATAGAATTATCTTTATGATAAACAAAGATGGCTGACGTATAGACAATTAGGAACATTTTGTTCACAATTCTTAAGTACGAGGTACGAGTACCTACAGATTCTTTAAATTAAAATAACACGTGAGACTGACAGCCAATTAAAACAAGAAGGAAGATAATATTACAAGTATTTTAAGTAGGTACATAATATTAAAATAGGTACAAAAATGAAACAAAATTAAAGGCTGACTAAACTGGTTGTTACTTCTGTTAAAACTTCATAAAGGAACACATAACAAGTTTCATGGACTTTTACTTACACATTGATTATTCAATGTCGACTCATATTATGTCAATCTATATATATAAAAATTTAATATTGGTTTGTGTATGCTTCAAAGACTCAAAAAGTTCTGCACCGATTGAGCTGAAATTTTAGCAAGATATATAATCCGCATTAAGGATTGTTTTTATCTATTTTTTGCATCAGTCACATATCCGCGACCGCGAAAAAACAGTTTTTTTGTGCCACAGCGAAGCGTGGCAGGGTACAGCTAGTATCTAATAAAATACCAAATTCTAAACAGGAAATCTCTTGATAACCTTTAGATAAAAAGTATCAGAAAGTGTATTCTACACTCTTGAACTTGATGCTCTCAATTTCTCTATACAATACTAATTATTGAAGTAAATAATGTAATACAAGAGATTGCAACTGACACATATTCCACGTCCTATATACATCTGCTATCACATTTGTCACTCGATCCATTTGTCGTAAATAACAAGGAATGGTTTCTTTGCATAGAGCAAGTCATAATTTAGATAAGGCACGCAATTTAATATTATAAGTAAATCATATTTGTGTCTCTTTCCTCCGTATGAAATGTATTATGGCTAACAATGAGCGCACTACAGTTTCCTCCTCTTGCATTTTCAACCATAGAAAAAGATTTTTGTGCGAATAAAGTCATATGATTTTTAATAATATCAAAGAATTAAGACGGCCTTACACAGATAGACTCACTTCCATCGATAGTGATTAAGTCTTTCGTAATCGATAGTTCCACCCCTAGTGGCCATTTCGGACTTCTGACTACTGTCTAATACAGACGACACAAGTTTATATGGTCTGTACGTTCATTTATAACTCTGTGTAAATAACTGGAAGAATCTCAACTCATCGCTAATTATTAGAGCAGCCATCTGTCGACTAACTTATGATCGATACTGAGGGGAGCCGATTGTGATTGTGAATCGAGTTTATTTGATTTACGATTATTTTTTTTGTTGTCCGTTCTTGCGTGTGAAGGGTAGGTTGAGTAGTAAATCAGAATTGGACTTGCAATTTGTATTTCAAAATATATAATAATATATGTGTTGCTAGTTTTAGGTCAAAATTTATCGCAAACATTTTGACAGTTTATATGGGAGTTAGTAATTTTGTTCAATGGTAAATCCTATCAGGAACAAGAATTGTTCTCTAAATAATTTCGTAAAAATACCGACAAGCAGGAACGTCCCAAAAATGCCATCCTAAAAATTCCTGAAGGACTCATAACACCGCAAATTCCTAATAACACCCAACATTAATCCAGTTACGTGCGGATAAAACCAGTTATAACTGGATCTAACCAGTTATTGGAGGGGGCCGTAAATTTTACGTGTACCAATAACGTGTTGCGATGTGCATGTGACATAAGCCGTGTTCGCCTAAATTGGACACTATGACAGCACTGGGTCCCGGATTGGTGATAAAATTTTTGTTTTACATTGGAAATTGACCCTTATGCACTTTTGATTAACGTAAGTTTTGTTTTTGTTGCAGGTAATTCGACTTTTGTAGAGAAGATTTTGTATGGAGCAAGATGTTTTAAAAAAAAAAAGCAAAAATCAGTTAATGGTTCTTATAGTACAATATAGTACAGTAAGTACAATAATTCTGTTATTGAGAAATTACAGTTTCTATTATTATTAACTAATAGACTTGCAATGAGTAATGGTTGTACACGCAAAAGCTAGGTTATGTTTAACCTTTCTTTTATAAGAGATGGACAAATAATATTTTTGGGATAATCACCTTTCTCGTGAAGTGTTTGTTCAGAAAAAGCTGCGGGTCTCAAACAGCCACTTTAAGCAATATTCCTAATGATTCACTTCATTAGTTAATAATAGAAGAAAAGCCAATATCTTTGCAAAGGGCATCATTGGAAATATTGCTAAGCGGCCGTTTTAGCCCCTCCGTTGTAACTTGTCCGTTGTCATGGATTGCTATTTATTATTTAATGGTGCTCCTACAAGCAATGTCACAAAATTCTCTACAAAGGCTTCAACAAAAGCATCCATATTTGATCTAACAAATTTAGCCAAACATTACATCTATGAAGAATGAAATAAACAGTTTTCCTTTAAAAGATTTATGCATGGTACTTTCTGCGCGCGTTGCAGCTATGCACTTCTGTTTAGGGTTACCTATCGTACGAATTTGGCTGGATATGTCCAATTTTTCGGGGCCTCCAATTTGCTAACCAACGGTTTAGGACAAATTGCTTACTGACTATGAACATCAGACGCTGAGACAGATTTTAACGATTTTTTGGTTACCTGTCGTAAGAATTTGGTCGGACATGCTCGAATTTTGAGACCTTTCGGCCAAACGGTTTAAGAAAAATACAGCAGACTGACTGGCAACACCGGACACTGAGACAGATTATAACCCGGTACAGGGCAAAGGCCTCCTTTCTTTCTGTTCAACTTTCTCTGTCTGTGGCCTAATTGGGACCAATTTTAAATAAGAATACCTACAGCAGAAACGACAACTGTTATATTTTTGAAAAAAGAACTGCATAAATAAGTACTACACTTCGGTAACATGTCCAGACTTTTTGTCAAAATATCCAGGTTTTTTTGTAAATACTTTTGATTCAAAATGGCAGCCCTACATATAACGCAACACAAAGCAACCTGTAAAGCAGTATTATCGGTATTTTATAGAGAATGCATCGCCTTTGAACACGACTGTGAGCAGGTTTATTTAAAGTAACTTAGTTGCTAAAATCGACGCTTTTTGACGCCCAAACTGCTGAGTTTTGTGTCGTTTTGTACGCTTATAATGGAGTTAGTGTAGTGTTACTTGATAGGAGTTTGTGGGTCGAGTCGAAGGATGTTTTTTGTTGGTTTTTTGTTACATGATTTATTAGTTACTTAGCTAGTAAATAGCCAAATATAATTAGCCTATTTTGCTATTCAAGTTGCTTTATTGTATTCTTCTTACATTGATTTTACCTTGAACTTTTTGAACGTCACACATTATTAAGTATTTAAGCTTGAACCTCGCTTATTTTCCTGGAGGTATTGTAGAAAATAAGAGGGATATTAATCCTTTTTGAAAATTTAATTTAATCAACAAATCTGGCAAGAATGCCTACGCATTTGACAAGATTGTGACAGTAACTGTAGGTAAGATGAGTGCTACTAAGTAATAAATGGACGGCACGTTTGGCGCAGTGGCTGAGCAATTGGACTCCTGCGCTGTGTCGCGGGTTCGATTCCCGCACGGAACAAATATTTGTATAATCTGCAAGTAGTGGTTCCGGGTCTGGGTGTTTGTGTGTGTGAGTTTCTATGTTTGTAAACGTACCCACGATACAGGAGAAATTCCTAGTGTAAAAAACGTATTCCAACGTAAAAAAAAAAGTCCAATGTGAAACATACGGCTTTTAAAACCGTCCGGAACGCCTCTTTCAATACTCAAAACCATAATATTCAAATAAAACCATCTAATGACGCACCACTATCGCTTCATCAAAGCACACACTTACATAAACGACAATATTAACATGTCGTATCTAACTGGCACAAATCGTAGACGTCGTCGACCGATACGTACCGATAGCGTCCGATACCGCACGATAACGGACGATATCGGGCGGAGCACAATGAGTGTCAGTGTTGCGAAAGTTTACGTTTCTAAAAGTATTGTGTTATCAACTGGTACTTCAAAAAGCTTGATTGATAAGCATATTGACATTATTGGTGAGTGACTAAATATTTTACGTGACTGTATTCATTATTTATTCATTTTGAATATTGACAGTATCGTCAAAGTCACAGGAAACATTTGAATTAGTGACGCACAAAAAATTTACAGATTTCATGTTTATTTATTTAATATTTTATGCGCGTTATTAACGCCTACTTCGCAAATTGTAAAGCTTTTTTGTGTGTATGTCTAGCCTAGTTGGGAGCTCATTTGTTGAATCATCTGAATCAGAAGGTCACAAGGTCACAGGTTCTGCTCGCAATCTATCTTTTTTCTATCTAAAAAAATACTTTACGTAGATATTTTATGATCTTATTTTGTTCCTAAAACACATTTTCATTACGAATTCCCAAAAAAAAATACACTTGAGAGCAATAAAATCGCACACCCCTTGTAATTTGGTTTATTACTGATTGTTTTCTAAAATCGAAAGATATTGAGTAAAAATCATTAGACAAAATTAAAGCACACAAGCTTAGCTTTACAAAAACATAAAATTAAAATCATTGACCTTCACGTAACTTACAAAAACCGACCGTACACCGAATTCCCCAAATTCACGCGTTTGCGTTGTCACTACTTGCACCCTTAGCCGCAGGTATAAAAAGGTCAGTTTATTGGAATTTTTATTCAGTTGCATACCGACGGTCAACGTGATAACATCTCTACTGGAAGCATACGGATTTACTGGAAAAATATGGATACCACGCCCGCAGAAGCCGCTCAAGTTATTGCCTTGCTCGAAGCAGGCCATAACCAAAGTGAAGTTGCTCGACGGCTAAATTTGAGCCGCTACTCTGTTCGTCGTGTATACCAGAGGTTCCAAGAGACCGGTGGCTACATTCGGCGACCAGGATCTGGCCGGCGACGCACAACATCAGAGCGTGATGACCGCTTTCTTGTGACAAGGTCTTTGAGAAATCGGCAACTGAACGCGGTTCAACTGGGACAACAGCTTCGAGAAGTTCGCAATGTCAGTATAAGTCGGTGGACAGTTCGAAGAAGACTAGGTGAAGCAGGAATGACTTCACATCGCCCAGCAAATGGTCCCAAATTGACCACAGCTCACCGACAAGCCCGGCTACAATTTGCTAGGGAACATTTAAATTGGACGTATGACCAATGGCGGGCTGTTATGTTCTCTGATGAGTGCAGAATGACTTTACATGGTCATGATGGACGCTCTAGGGTCTACAGAAGGTCATCAGAGCGATTTTCACAATGCTGCATAAGCGAACGTGTGGCTTTTGGAGGTGGATCGTGTATGTTTTGGGGTGGCATAATGTTGGACACTAAAACTGACATTGTATTCATCACTACGGCGAATACCGGCCCGAGATCGAGAAGTTTGACGGCTGCACGATACGTCGAAGAGGTGCTCGAAGAACATGTGAGGCCGCTTGCGTGGCTTATGGGAGAAGATTTTCTCTTAATGCACGACAACGCCAGACCGCATGTCGCTAGAACAGTTTGCGACTACATGGAAGATGTTGGAATCACCGCGATGGAGTGGCCAGCTCGTAGTCCTGATCTCAATCCGATTGAGCATGTCTGGGATGAGCTAAAAAGAAGAGTTCGAGCAAGAAGCCCTGCTCCTACGCGCCTCCAAGAGCTTCAACTTGCCATTGAAGAGGAGTGGAACGCCATACCACAAGATTTCATGGTGAAATTAATACAGTCCATGAAAAACCGATTAAGAGCTGTAATCAAGGCTAGGGGAGGGAATACACCTTATTAAAAAACAATTTGATCAAGCATTTTGAGTTTTATTTTTATTCTTTGTTAAGCTAAATTGGGTAATTTTATCCGTATGTTGGGTTTTGTGCCCTAAAACTCCCTATGGGTACTTTTTTTACACTGTATTTGATATCATTAGAAAGGTACTGAAGTAAACATTCAAATAGTGTAAGTTTTATTTTAATATGTATTCACATTTATGAAAAAAACTGCTTTAACAACAAAAAGTCAACGTGTGCGATTTTATTGCTCTCAAGTGTAGTAGTTTTACATCCACAGACTCAAAAACAAAACAGACAGTCCGACGTTGTCATTTACTTCTAAAATTTATTCTTCTTTTAATAAAATGTTAAGGTGAATACACTTAAGAGTCTTGTTATAATAGTTAATGGTATTATCTTGGGGACGCGCTGAGAATCACAATAAGCAATTAAGAACGTGAGAATAACAGAGTAACAAGGTACAGAATGCTAACTCGGGACTTGTGATAAGAGATTCAAATTGTTAGTACGGAAAATGATGTTGCTTTTGTTGTGGTACGGTGGATTTTAATCATCATTTTCTAAAGCTAAGCAGTCTAAGTTAAAGGCAATGTAGTGTCCGAAATTAAATTTGATTTTGGCCACATATTCTTTTTTATCCAACGTCACTGGAAAGTAAAGAGACATACTTTTTGGAAGCTTGTCAAATTGTCAGTACATTTTCAATTATTTCATCGTTTTCGTGTCTTTTAAGCTTTTCTTTTATTCCATAATGGAAACAGCAGTACCAAATTAATTGAGACGAAGATCGATTTTTTTCTATTGTACAAACTTGTAGGTCACGATTTAATCATTCGACACTTTTTGATTCTGCTAAAATAGCCTCTATAGACCCGCAGAGTTCTCCTTCTGTGCTTTATTTACTCTGTGGTAAAAATTAGGCAATTACTTATGTTACCTACATGAAGACCTACTATTATTTATTTCACGTGAAGTCGTTAATAAACTAGAGAATCTACGTAGAACGTAAATTATTTGATTATTGATTTTTTGTTTAAAAGTCTAGACTGGCGTAAGACTTTCACGCCAGTCACGGCTTTTATAGTAATATCACAGTTTCCATATCGTAGTGTTGATTTTTTGTCAACAGTGTTAACTGATATTGGTGAAATGTTGATAATTATGTAGTTTAAAAACACCAAGACCTGTAAATACTGAATTTCCCTACGTCACAGTTAATTTCGGTCTAGATTAGTGCAGTTATGGCAATAAATTCACCACGCTATGATTAAATGTGACATGAAATGTGAATGATACCAGATTTGAACATTACTAGCCATATCTGGGTTTGCTGTAGAAACATCTCTATCTAACCTTTCAGGCACTACAGTTGTGAGCTTGCTATGAAACCAAAACCCACACAGTCACTTAAAAGAAGCAACAAAAACTGACACATTTACTTAAACCAAGATAATAAATAAAGACAGAGCATACACACCCTCGACGTCTTACAAAAGATAAACCTGCAACTATCGACATTGTAGATAAAGCTGGTTTACATTAGCTAGGCGTTAGGCGTAACTCAGACACTCCGTGTGAATCGGATGCACAAATAAAAAGAATTTACGTTACACTGCTTGCTTTGTTTAGATTTTGTTTGAGAAATGTACTGTTGGGAAGTTTTATGATGAAGTATTGTGGAAGATGTTAGGAATGCTTTCAGTGATTTTGATAAAGAACACTATTTTGGTATTTTTGGAGTTTTTAGCTCTGTTGTGCAAATGGTATCAGATTTATTAAAAATCGAGCATTGTAAGGTTTTCTATATTCGGAAATCATCCTTTTTATATCTATATATATAAAAGGAGAACTGACTGACTGACATATCAACGTACAGCCGAAACTACTAGGGCTAGGAATGTGAAATTTTGAACACGGCTTCCTATTATAATGTAGGGGAGCACTAAGAAGGGGTTTTTGGAAATTTAACCTTTAAGGGGGTGAAAAGGGGGAATTAGTATGTAACCCACGCGGACGAAGTCGTGGGAAAAGTGCTAGTTCTGTATAAATGCAGAAGTCGAATATTTGTATGGACGGATGAATGTTTGCTTATTATGGTTTCAAGTAATTCGTTTAATAAAATACAGTAATCTTGTGATAGCCCCTATTCTTTCGGTTGCCCTTTGTGTTCCGCATTGCCCTGTTTAGACAAAAAAATAAAGTCATCTACCTATTTCTAAAAGTAATTATATAAATAACTAGCTGTACCCTGCCCCGCTTCGCTGTGGCACAAAAAACTGTTTTTTCAACAAAAAAAAAAATAGATAAAAACCATCCTTGATGCGGATTACATATCATGCTAAAGTTTCAGCTCAATCAGTGCAGTACTTTTTGAGTTTTTAAAGCATACACAAACCAACATAACATTTTTATATATATAGATTATTGAAAGAAACTTATGTTTTAGACAGTTACCTGAAAAAGGCTCTCTTCATAGCATACCCTCAGCTACTCAACAGTCCTGATAGAGAAAAATCAACAGACCACCACTAGTCATTAATTAACGCCAAACTATTTCAATGAAACTGTCAAATTAAACCTTTGTTTGAACTGTCAGCCCTACAAGAATAGAGAGGTGACACCTATTGCTTTAACACAGTGAAATTTCTCCAATTAGTGTGTTTCCAATCAAATTAATAGCCTATAGAGGTTACAATGAATGTACGGTGTCCGGTTTTCGACAATAAATTAGATTCCAACTGTGAATGCTTTTAACTCTTGGCCACGAACTTAACAGTTCTTGCGATTGCGACAGCAGCGTAAACAAAATTGAAAGAAGTTGGTTCCGAGTATGCTGCGATGCCGCGTGTGTCCACAGTAGTCATTCGAACCACAAGTGATATGTTCGTGTATTGTTTTGAAACACGTCGCGCGGCAAGTCGTATCGCCCGAGGCCGTGAACGGGTGCTTAGATGGCTACTAATTCTACGTTTTGTTAAGACATTGTATGGGTCATTTGTCAAGATAAGGCAGTAAATCTGGTTGTGACTACTCGT
Source organism: Agrotis puta (assembly GCA_943136025.2). Classification (NCBI taxonomy): domain Eukaryota; kingdom Metazoa; phylum Arthropoda; class Insecta; order Lepidoptera; family Noctuidae; genus Agrotis; species Agrotis puta. The sequence goes on from OW964170.2 coordinate 2,478,684, forward strand.
GTGAAAGTGAAAATAGATATTCTTGAGTACAAAGAAATATTTATGGTCTCTTTTGTACATACACAAATGGTAATAAATAATCATATATACGTACAATATACAATGGGCTATAGTAACCGATCGAGGCATATTCTGTATAGTGACGGTGTCGGGAGACTGTCTTAAAATGGCACCGCAGCTCTAGAACGCAAAGAGCATGTGAAGGAACACGGTGGTTTTTAGTTACTAAGAGTTGGACAGTTTCTTCTACTTCACCCAGGGGAGGACTCATTTAATTACATCCAGAAAAAAGGCAATGTTAATTATAAGATCTAAATGTAGACAGTATAATTCGATTAGAAAAAAATGTAGAATATGCCGTCAATGGTTTTCCATTAAGATTCAAAATATACTGTAATCGATTCCCATAATCCACCATCATTTCCCCATAAAGATAGTTCCCCACATTTCACTCACGTATAACCTCAAAAATCAGTATGTAATTATGTAAATCCTATGACAAAGGAAGATAACAGGTCGGGTTTGAGATAACTTTATTCTCATAAGAATACAAAAATTCACTTACATGAGAATATTAAAACTACAACATAAGTCGGTATTGTTGAGAGCTTAAACAAAACTAGACATTTTTTCTAATAATTATTTGTGGGTAGATCGAAAATAGTAATAAAAATGACTCAATGTTCGCTCGATACATGGGCGCAAAAACTTCGACATAAAGGTAAACAATGTCTCCGTTCGACACTGATAAGCAATAACTGGATGTGGCTTGAAATTATTGTAAAGAATGTGATTTTTTTATGATATGTTCTTTGAGTAGTTTTTTAAAAGTGGTTATTGATTTGGATTCTGTGATGTATTTTGGTAGATTATTATATAATTTGGATCCTTCATACATGATACTTTTTCTTCCGTAGTTTGTGCGGGGTGGGTATAGCTGTAGCAGGTCTTGTTCACGTCTTAATTTCATTTTGTGTAATTTTTTTCTTTTCGTAAAAGTTATATTTGAGTGTATATTTTTATTTAATATTTTTCGTATCAGTATGCATGTATTATAAATGTATGTTTGTGTAATGTTCATTAATTTCGTTTCTTTGTAAAGTGTTAGTGTTGGGGTGAGATAATCGTAATTAAACAACGTTTTAAGTAGTTTGTTTTGTGCAATTTGCAGTTGGTTTAAGTGTGTTTTTGCGGCGGAACCCCATATTTCAACGAGGTAATCAATGTGTGGTTTAACGAGCGAGAAATATATTAAATATCGAATCTGGCGTGGTAAGCAACGAACGATGCCTCGAAGGATTCCCATAAGTGATTGTAATTTTGATTTAATTTTTTGTATGTGCGGTAGCCATGTCAATTTGCTATCTAAAATTAGTCCTAGATATTTTTCTTGATCTACTTTATTTATATTGTGATTGTTTATTTTTAATGGTGTATAATTGCCAACTTTTTTATTCTTTGCTGTAAATATTATATAATTAGTTTTTGATGTATTTATGGTAAGAAGATTTTGCTGAAACCACAGGTTGAGTAAGTCTAAATCACTTTGTGCTTTATTTATGACTGTGTCAATGGAGTGACCAAAATAAAATAGACATGTGTCATCTGCATAAAGGGTTAGGTTCCCTTTCAGGCCAATTTGGTGAGCACTATTTATGTAAAGAAGGAATAAAAGGGGGGCCAAAATTGAGCCTTGGGGCACACCGTATGTTATCAGTTTGGGATTGCTTTGTGTGTCCCCAATCTTTACTACTTGGTAGCGGTTCGACAAGTAGGATCTAAAGATGTCAAGGGCAGGGCCTTTTATTCCAATTTCATAAAGTTTATTTAACAGTAGTTCATGACTGACCGTGTCAAACGCCTTTTTCAGGTCGATAAAGACACCTAGACCAATTTGTTTCTTGTCGATATTAAGCTTTATAGTTGTCACCAAGTCTATTGTCGCTGAAAGTGTATTCGACTTCGGTCGAAAACCGTATTGTTTCTCATAGAGGAAGTTTAGCGCGATAAGGTATTTTTCGAGGCGATTGTACAGAACCTTTTCAAATATTTTTGACAGCACGGGAAGAACTGAGATGGGGCGGTAGTTTCCCGGTTCTAATTTAAGTCCAGATTTATAGATAGGCGTAACTTTTGCGATTTTGAGACTACCTGGAAATGTTCCTGATTCCATACATTTGTTTATGCAGCTTGTGAGTTCTTTTAATATTAAGTTTGCAACGCTTTTTAATGATTTTGTGGTAATACCTTCTAATCCTGAGCTGGTGTTGTTATTTAGGTTGTTAATGATTTTGAGTATTTCGTCTGTTGTAGTGGGTTCTAGGTTATTGAGTGTAGTTGTGTGAGATCCAGATAAACTTATCAACTGATTGCCGGATGGATGATGTTGTGTGGGTATTTGATTTGCCAGTATCGAGCCAACATTCGCAAAGAAAACGTTAAAACATTCACAAATCTCCCTTTGATCACTCACAATGCCACTAGGTGACTGAATTTTCCGCGGGATGGCATTTTCAGTTAATTTGTTGCATGACAGACTGTTTATAAGTTTCCACATTTTCATTGGCTGTTTCTTGCAGTTATCGAAGGCTTTTATATAGTATTTTGATTTCGTTCGACGAATGCATTCAGAAACTTCATTTCTTTTCTTAATGAATATGTCCCTTTTTTTCTTATCTTTTGGGTATTTCTTGTGTTGGTTCCACAAAGTGTTTCTACTATTTATTTCTCCTACAGGTCTTTCATTTAACCATTTATAAACGCATTCACGTCTCCCATAAGCTGGCACTACCGACTTCTCGATAAAAACTCACAATTTATATCCAAAAGTAATTTGGGAATTGTGTTAAAAGGGAAAGCGCAGGTTATGGTCACAGTGTATAATATAATAAACAGTATTTCAAGTGGGCAATTTTGGGGCAATATGGATATTTAAAAATGGCTGGCTGGAAGCGAAAGTCAGCGTATAGGATATTTTTTTTTTTACTTCGGGTTTTCATCAAATGATTTCTGCTGTTCTAGGAGACGGGGAAGACTGTGTCCGACTAGTACCGACTAACACCCACTGACTATTGGCCTTGTTTTGTTCTGTCTCCTGCTTGCATGGAGGGAAGTGGAAACATATATTTTTTCCTACTCCTCCACTATTCTTTTCTGATTAATTTCGTTGCAGGATCCAAGACAGGTACATTCATTCTCCGGAACACGTCGAGCTTCATGGTCTCGGCGCTTTTCTGGTTGGTTGCCACTGTTGATTCTGGCTTACAGTTGCAGTGGTTAGGGAATAGTGTGGTGGGTTTGTCCCATTAAATAACACCCACTGAGTTTGAGTTTCAGGGCAGTGGAAATTTTTCGAACCATTTCATAACTTAAATGTTGTGACGTCGGCTTTGAACTGCATAAGGTTGAGTTGATCAATGCTTCTGCTTTGAAATGAAACATTATGCTCCCAAGTTCAGGTTCATTACACTATTGGTCATTAACCTTTCTAATTGGCGCCTCTAATTGCGGTTTTGTACTCTCAGCTTCAAGATTATTGGATAGTTTGTCCTTGCCGCCTTCATGAGGTCATCTGAGGACAGTAGGTACAGAATAATAGGTAGGACAATAGTCAATAAGGATACCATTGCAAGTCGTCTAGAAATAAGCTTGAAAGCGGCACATCTATCCCAATCTGTTAAATTTTCCCAATCGAACATGAACCTTCCTCTGTTGTGATAAAGTTGAAAAATCTAATAAAGGCAGATTTATGACAGACAGCTTAATGGTAGCGGCTATACTTTTCAATGAGTTGCATTTTCTACTTCACCGTCACTTCAAATGTTATTCTGGCATCTCCATTCTTCACCAAGCGTTCCAAAATATTCTGAGTGCGTGTAGTTCTTGGAATACTGTTAGTATTTAGATACTGTGTCACAGTGTCGAGTATGTCAAAGAGTTAAAGTCAATCATGCTCAGTGTGACAGTTGGTGTAGAGGATTACAGTGATAAAATTGTTTATGGTTGATAAGTAATGGGTTTTTGATTAGGCAGGTTATTAAGTTGGAGGATTAAGTAAGTTTTGAAGTGTTGTGAGAGGCTTTCACTCAACAATTAAGTTATGGATGTTTTTCTATTTATAAGCTGATGATGGTCACGATTATTAATGACATGAATGTATCAACCATAGTATAGTGTTTTGACCATTGTTTTCAAGATAAACACTAACCGATTGATGGGCGAATCATCAAATACAGCCCACGCGTTTGCTGTCTAGAGTGCAAAAACACAAACATGCATACATTCTGCTAAACACATTACATTATCCTACGCAATCGGGTCATGAGAGATAAGTGTGTATTTGAATACTGACACAGTCAACGAAAATAAAACAGTATCCAAGTACAAGTACTAGTCTGACAGTCCCTCTTGTCCTGCCCTGGGTGGTAGGACTCATTTGATGATTTTACTACGCTTAAAAAAAAGTCGAAAATATTCCAGACATTTCTCCGAAAAACTCATTAAAATCTAGTACACAGCTCAGAGTCTTAAAGACAAATAAATGAAACATTCTTCAGCTCGTGACGTCACATCCAAGTAAATAGTTGAAAGAAATAAGTTGAAAGCAGAATTGAAACGAGCGGGTTGGCGGGAGCGGTTAAGTAACACATCACGAAATATTCATACACGGAAGGAACATCTTAAGATTCCGAGTATGCAAATATTACTTTGCCAACGTTTGGAGTGTGGTGTGAGTTTGGAGAGGAGAGCGGTTTGAGGGAGACTTTTTTATGAATTTAAGTGTTTTTGCAACTTTTTTTAAAGTCACATGAAAGCAAAGCGGCTGGGTAAATAACACTATATAGTGATAAAATAATTGATAGATTTTGTCTTACAGAGTTCAACGTCAGCGACGTTGAATTTTTTCTTTTCTTCTAGGTACTCAAATGAAAGTCAGAACAGTCGCCTTTTACCTGTATTGAGTTACAAAACATGGACTTCGACAAAGTTACATTCTATCATTGAGTATTTAGATATAAGTCAAAATCTGTGTTGTAAAAAGTTGCTGTATAAATACAAAAGCGAGCGAGTGTCTAAGTCCTCATGGACTTAAGGTCGCTTGCGCTTAAAGCCTTCCCGCTACCGCTCATAACCTTTACTACCAAAGCGACTATACCTTACCCCAGTATATATTCGGCAAGAACTCCGGCTGCGTTTAGAGCGGCGACAATGCCAAGTCGTTATTACAAATTATTGCACTTTTTACTTGTGCTTCCATACGGTTTTATATTCTTAAGTGTCGCGATTCATTGCCTGCTTTCTCCATTTATCACATAAATTGAAAAGTAGTACTTTAAGTTCTTGAAAATGGTGCTTAAACAGACCGACTCCTATTTCCATCATCAGATCGAATTTAGACATCACACGAGCATCGATCTCCATTTGATTCCTCGTCGTGGAGTCATCTTCTATGTTTTACCTCTCTATTTTTTCTTTTATCAACGATAGCTTTTGTCTGCGGCGTCTCCTCTTCTCTTCTTTAATTCAAAATTAAGTAGCCTTATACCGTCTCCTGGGTTCCATTTATCTCTATACCAAATTCATCAAATTAGGCTACTCGATTCTGATTCGAAAACAAACAAGTAAACTTGCTTACGCATTATATTCTGCTTATATTTTCTTCAGGAAAGCAAAGACAAGCAGTTACTTAAAAACCAATTGAACGCTGCTAACATCAAAAGAGAGCGCCCACAGCCCTATCTTTAAGACGTTGTCTGAAAATCGATAAGCGATGGGTCCCGAGCTGAAATCCAACACGTTTGAACTGTACTGAACTCAATGACTTGTGGTAGCCGTATTCAGTTGAGTTCAAGTGGGTAACAAGACTCTTAGCACCTACCCAATATACTTCAGTTCACACAACCGGTTACCTAGCGAGAATTAAATATAGATAGGTAGAATAGGCTTTATTGTCCGTTTACATAAAGCCAATTGTAGTAGTAATTGTAGTTATAACACGTTTCGCCTAATTGTTATGCTATTTAATGTGCTGTTTATAAATATGATAACGTTAGCCCATGGTCAGGGTCGCGGGACTGTACGAATTACCGTGACCCCGGAATGTAAAGGGCTATTGAAGGACACCGTGGAATTTAGTCAGTACGAGTCTGACAGTCCCCCCCGCTCTACCCTGGGTGGGTGGACTTATTTGATTATTTTACCACGTAAAAAAAAATAAAAAAAGCCCTTGGTCAGAGCTATAGACTGACTGACTTGCTTTCATCATAATCATTTATCGTCGTTTTTCTTGCTTTATTAATCTCTCCTTTCATACTTCTCTATTTTTCTTTATCTATGCTCCACACTAAGAATTTCTCCTGTATCGTGGGTGCTTTTACAAACTAACATACACAAACACTCAGCAGTCATCTTCTTTAACCACTATATTGGCTTTTTTAATAGTCTGACTTTCATACTATAAATAAATTCCTTCATAACCATACTACGCAATAAAACAAAGATATTCCCATCCCTTCACAAAAAAAAAACATCAGCCAATACCACATAAAATTACCATAACCGTTTCTAATCTTGAACAAGCCACAAAAACAAAGCATATAGGTGTTTAATACCGGCCGTAGACGACTATAGCCGTTCCTATACCCATAGCCCATGGTAAAATGAAGCTATAAAGGGCCTGTGGTAGCGAAACGGTAGATGCATGCGGTTTATGATGATTGCACGTCAAGAAACAATAGCCTCTTATTGTTTATAGAGGACGGTGGTAGATTTACAGGGACTGGATGTGACTGTTCGGAATTTTAGTGGGTGTGTGCGTACTTGGACAATTTTCTTTGCTTTTGTGCCAAAAAAGAAGAGCAAAACTTTAAATTAAACTAGCTTTGGTACGCCACTTATTTGCAAAAGACCGGGATATAGAAATAAAAAGTTATATCTTACGTGTTAATCCATGTTATATTATATCGATCTGTGTACCAAATTGCATCTGTTTTAGCGTGCAAAAGAGTTACAGACATTCGTCTATCCAGGCTCGCAAACTTTTGCAGTGACATTTCAGTTTTCAATGCGAGTGTTACTTGCATGTATTGCACGTTAAAATTGCAAACGAAGTCATACGTTTACTAATATACAACTATACTGAAAATCCCCCAGCAACACCAAAAAAAAATAGTGATCCTTCTAAAACTTGAAAAATACGAGTGTGTTACGCAAATGCTTCGCAATAGAAGCAATAATTTTGCCACCAGGAAGAAATCTTAAAGAGATCCTAAACCACACCATCTTAGAAACACGGAACTTAAAACAACACGATATCGATTTAGCAAAACCGTAACATTTTAGCCAGTCATATATCTAGACGAACAGTCTCACCATAATAGTAACTCGAGAGTAATCTCCCGCCATTATCAGAATCCCTTTTTGATAAAACGTGAAGATACATAGACTTCGCCATTTAAGAAATGGTCCACAAATGCTAGTGAAAGTTTTATTTCAAAAGGATAAAGATCAGCACAGATTTGGAAACGTTAAGTACGGATTGAACCGAGGTTTTTATTATATTTGAAATAGCGGATATGTTTTATTTGGAAAGTAAAATACTTACTAAATAAGAAAGTATGGAATGATCACATTTACTTGATTGTTTTCGTAACTAAATACAACATCATTTTCCGATGAATTAGGTCGGTACTTACTTAGGGTCAGGTTCGTTCAATTACCTACGGCTTATTTATTTCGGCCTTGAAAACCTTCTTGAAAACTAAGTGTATTTGCTATTAAAATTAAAGGCTATTTAGTATTAAACTTAGGTCCAAACTTCGGTTTTTCCTTCAAATCAATGACATTAACAATTTCCCAAAAAAAAAAAACGGTTTGGCTCTACGATCCACAACCCTTTTGACCTCTTTATTTAAATCGTTCCAAATTTAATTTTCCCGCCGGCCCGCCATTTCCATTCAGCCAGTATCTCGGGCGATACTTTCGTGTTATTCTCGATATCATTGGGGCCACATCGGCATGCACGTCACGTCTTAACCCTCGCCCGCTAACGACGCAGGTTTATCAACTACGCTGGACACAGAAAGAGTTACTTGGGAGGGTTACATGTGGAGGTAAAAAGTTGTTGGAAAATGTTTGGACTTTTGCGGTTTTTGTGGTAGAAGGGTAGGTAGCCATGTAAGTAGATTCGAGGTTCAGTCATAATGACATTGGCCGAGAAGATGGCCCCCTCCCCTGAGCTCATCAGAAAAAAAACAGTTATTCGGGTGCATTTTAAAAACTACATAGCTCTAACAAATAAAACAATCCCGTTTCCATCACAAACAAAATACAGTCACAAAAAAACTAAATAGAAACAATTCGTATTTTTTCATTCGCAACACGAACCGCGCGAACATCTTTTATTGACTAGTGGCGTAACCCGACGCCACACGTCTACGCGAATCTCCGCGGAGCGTATGAAATCTGCGGCGCAGAATGTAATATTACACTTTGGCAATGATGTGAAATATGGAGGCGCGCGGGCCCCACCGGTGTCAATTGTACCTACGTACATGTGGTGCAACTGAGTAAAATTGTGCGCGCATTGAAGGGTGCTTACTATGTGATGTTTGTTTATTTTTGTTTTGTTGAGAAATGTCACATCACTCTTTATACTATCTTATATACTATCTTTAATTGTTGTTTCTTGTAATTTTTATTCGTCAGCTGTTTTATTTTGTGAAACATTACACTGTATTTAGTCTATTTTGAATGACTGATGAATTTATAGAAATCATATTAAAGTATTTTACACACCTATCAAAGACTTATTTAACATTTTGAGAACGCAGAGAAACTTTTACTTGCGTCGAACATGAAAAAAGCATTGTTTTTGGGAAGTAGAAACAAGAGCAGGTCATTGATAAGGCAAGCTATATTACTATCTAATCTTTTTAACACAAACACCTGACATGCAGTACTGTTTTGATGACAGAACCCGGTTTCTTTATGCAACCTAGTTTCATAACAATACTTATACTTATAACTATAAATTAAATGAGACCTCTGAATTTCGGCTGTTTCTTCTCAGAGTAGTCAGGTATGAAACACCGGCCTCATCTAGTTTGTAAAAACGACGTATAAAAGTGTTTATAATAACCTACTTGCAAAAATAAATATCATTTCATTACTATTTTTAACTTTCATGCACACGTTTTACTACTAAAGTGGAGAGTTTGATCCTCAAAAGTAATCCTATGGATTTGCAACAAAATTTTTTGTTTGTATGTAGATTAAAAATTATCCAACAAGTACACTACACGGGTTATAAAAAATATCCTTTCAGTCATAAACGTGTGTCAAAAAAACAAACAAACTTAGACACATTTTCTAGGATTTAACACTTGCAAAACCACTGCCTTTACTAAGGATGATACCCCATTTATAATTCTATCGTAATTAATTTATGCTCGTCGCCTCTGTATCCGCAAACTACTCTGTGCACTCAGGACCACATGAAAGCGACGCGCGGTTCGCTTCACTCGTCCCTTTTGACATTTTGAACTAAGTCTGGGCAACTGAGAAGTAGTGGAACTATTCCGTGTTATCCTAGCGACAACTTGGAGTCTACTTAGTTATTATAATACTGCTTGTCTTCCAAGTCAGAACAAGAGGATATCAGGGATATTGTGGTGTAGCTTTAGTTTGGAATAACCTGTCTGAATCCACGTGTAATGCCGTCGAGGTGTCAGATTGCAGAAGCTTATTTAACTTTAGAGGAATCATAGGAACGTCGAAAAAGAATGGTAAATAAATTGTCTACTGGAGGATCTAAGCATAGTGAATCTTTATCAGAGATGGACATTTCAATAATATAGTGGGACAAGATACTGATAAGCTTCTGTCAGCTCCGTTAAAGTCTTCGAAATTTAAAACGCTTTAGAACATGGTTATCACTGGCCACACCTGCAGATTAAAAAAGAACTCGCCATTCTATTTACGAAAACACACTTGACTTTTTGTTTCCAAATTTGAACAATTCAAATATTTACTTTTTTTTTTCTTAATTCACTATTACTAACAAAACAAAACTGCATCCCTTCTGCACTTATTTCGTGTTTATTCTATGCAAACAATGAAAGCGGGGCGTAGGGTATCGGCGCCAGTATGTCCCTGCTGACGCCCCGTATCACGTTACTTGAAGCGAGGTGACGCTCATGCTTCGGTTTGCGCACATCTGTGATAGTTTGTAAACGAAATAGTATGACACAATAGTTAGTTGGATGAAAACAATTGAATAATACTTACGTTACTTACGTGTTACATCCGCGTCCAAGTCACATTTAGTTTTTTTTTTTTCGTTCATACTTATGAACCATATTTTTAAACTAAGAATGGAAGCAACAATTTCCTAGGTGGCATCGAAGTAGCCAGTGCCAATTTCTAAAAGACAAAGCGCTTCGATTTTTCTTGCCAAACAGCTGGGACTTTAAATAGACTTGATCTAGATTTAGTGTGAATTTTATCAAATAAATTGAACGCGGTAGAATATCAAAACTGATCGAGAGCTATTACTATGCCGTTGAAGTTGCCCTGACATGTCTTGATCGCCGTTAAGTTTCATATCTGTAATCCTCCGTAAAAAGTAAGGTTAATCTTACTAATATTATAATGAGTGTTTGTTACTTAGTCACTCTAGGACGGCTGAATGAATGAAACTTTTGTCCTGGAATAATATAAAACGGTCCTTGTGAGATAATTTGCGACTACCACGCGAGTGAATTCATTCGCAAAAGCTAGTCGTCTACTAAAATGGTCATAATAATGTCAAAAGTTTCCGAAATCAAAGATAAACCACTACATAATACCATTAAACAGCAAAATTTACAACCGAAACTGCATTCACGAGCAAATCATGAATTACTGGATTCATTTCAATATATCAGAGTCCAAAAACGGGCCAATTTTGCCAACCAATCACCAGTAACAATTTACCTATCCCGTGTCTATGGGCAGACTATAAAACATAGCCACGTAGAGCCGGTACTAAATCTGCCACTGTTTATTCGCTCAAACTGGGGTGTAGTTCCGTTGCAAAAGTTCAGTAGGTCTCTCTGAGAGTCTTTCACGTAAATGGAAGCCTATTTTTAGTAGCAGCTAGTTCTTAAGTGCGAGAACAGTTTGGCTAATAGTCGGACCTTGAAGTTTTTAGGTTCAGTGCTTAGGTTAATCAAAAATACATGATGCAGAAAAACGCAGCTGAATATTAGAGAAGACTTCTGATCTTACGAGATTTTTGTATTTCATTTACAGTGTACTTGAAGTATTTGCTGCGTTTTTTGTATGGGAAAAATGAAACAACACCTTTAGTGTACAAACTAGAAACTATTTGTTTCCTTCAAATTAACGTCAATGTTCCAGTTTACGTCACAAAAACTGGAAAAGCCTATCCAGTGCCTCTAATGCGCCCAGTAAGAGTTTTTTTTGACTGCACCCTGGTCTCGCTAATTGTGGTCCAGGTCTGACCATTTCTGCGCCCTCTAGGGTTTGCAACCTGTACCTGCTCACACCCCGATTAGCACTGTGCCTATCTGAATTCCTAACCCAGTAACTGAGTAATACGATATTTTTTGGTAAAACTGATTCGGACCTTCGAGTTTCTGATTTATGCCTTTGTCAAACAGACAGGTGAGTCCGAAGCGATAACCAACCGATACGAGACGTCAGTCCGATAGTTCTGTCACGCTATCGAATCGCCTTCGCTTTTCTATGTGACTGGATTCAAACAATTCCATACATTCCACACAAATAAAAACGTCACGCTTCGCATTCGCCACGCCTGTCTGTTTGACAAAGGCTTAACAGTAACGACTGTCAATGATCTAGAAATAACAGATGGGACAAACGGCTTAACATGCTTTCCGGGACACGGAGGAAACTCGCTACGTCACCCATCCACAGACCAACGTCGGCAAGCGCGGCTTTACCTAGAAGATCTTCCTGTGCAGTTGCTATTATTTAGCCACGAAGTTGTAAAATTCTTGCGTACATTAATTTCGTGAAATATAATAAATAAGTAGAAATACTCTTTTATAAGTTGAATTTAATGTTATTTTTAATGGTGTGCTGTTATACAACTCTGCTTACCCTTTCAAAACCACTGGCGAAACGGTCACTGTGCGTGGTTTAATTATGAGTTATAACTTTGAAGCGTGTGTTCATGACCTTATGAAAACGTAAAAAAATATATTGTATTCGTAAGAAATCATAATTCGTAAAGAAAAAATTTTTATTTTTCATAAGTTAAAGTTAAAATGACGTGTTAAAAAGTTAAAAAAAATAAGATTATGAACGTCATTAATGATAACACAGCTCTTTTAAATTAGAAACTTAATATAATATAAACGAAGACAAAAAAAAAAAACAAATAGATGTCATTATTTTCAGAAAACATTCCGTTAGTTCTTCTACCAATTTCAAATCAAAGTTTATGAAAACAGTTTGTGATAACCCTAAGCTGAAGGGTTACATAAAAGCCCTTTTCGCGCCCTCTCGTCACTCACACCACACAATATTTTGACCTCGCGTGCGAGTGCCTGAAAGCCTTCTTTGCCCTCCAGAGGAGGGCTTTATAACTTTTTTTTACAAAGAAATGGGTTTGAATAGAAAACCCACTTATTTTGCCCTAAGCAAAGTCTGGATATCAACTAATGTATGAATTTCTGTCTGTTGCAGGTACGTTCCATTTCGAGTGTGTTCGTGAGTACTTGTTGATACTTTTTTGTGTTGTTGTATTTGTAGTTTTATTTCTATTTAATTTGTTGTTACTTGCTTAATCAATAATTAGTTCATTATATTAGGTTCTAAAACGGCCACTTTAAGCAACATTCCTAATGATTCCCTTTGCTACGTCTATGGCTCTTCTTCTGTTATTCCTTCACGAAGTGAATAATTAGGAATATTGCTAAGTGGCCGTTTTAGACCCCAGAACGATGACAAATATTAGGTGCCTTTTAAAGTGTTTGTATGTTGATACTCGTAATTCAATCATTTATGCCTTTGTCAAACAGTCCGAAGCGATACCGAACCGAAGCGAGACGTCAGTCCGATAGTTTTGTCACGCTAACGGATCGCTTTCGCTTTTCTATGTGACTGGATTCAAACAATTCCATACACTGTCTGTTTGACAAAGGCTTTAATCATTGGCAATCTGGTTCTATCTTAAACAGCGCGATATTTTTATAAAACCTAGTAGATATAGTCCCTTGTAAAAGCACTCAGCGTCTTCCGCCATATTGTGAGCACATACGACTAGGAGATAACATAGTATGCTAGTACGTCGTACACTAGACTTCAGAGCCACAAGCCGGCTCCTTGTAGCGTTCGAGGTTCACTCCGTACATCGGATAAGCTGCTATAGCGTGAGTTATTGTTGTATGGCTGTAGTTAGTTTCAGTAGCCTAATGTCTTGTATGTTTACTCTTTAGGAAATATTGGTCTGTTACCGACATTATTCGACACTTACATTCGACGACGGTTTCGCTCAGATAGCAGTTTGAAAATAAAAGATAGCAAATGTTGCCCGCTGACAAGTATCTTCTTATACCTAGGCTGAAAAATAATTAGAAGGAAAGAAAAAAATGTTTTTTGGTTTTAGAAAAAAGAAAACAACCAGAAATTTAAAATAAAACATAAAAAAACTTAAGTAAAACTTCTGATTCAGAAGGCAGTATTGTTACGCACGACGCGTATTGTTAGGAGGTTCCTCTCTCAGGAGCCCTGACCACCCGCAGCCCGGACCCTGTTCTCGATACTGGTGCAATGCTAATTTTTAAATGTTTAAATGTTTTTTTTATTTCTTATCATTTCTTCTAAACATATTTAAAAATGTAAACAGATTAGTAATAAAATTAATAATTTATTTGACGGCCGCTTGCAAATGACGTCCTGATGGCGCTTGCGTTACGTTAGTGTTGTGTTAACTATGCCTAAAGAGTGTATGTCCCCATTATACCTCGCGTTCCCGTCGTATACACTGTTCCCCTCGTATACACTGTTCCCCTAAACCTTTATTTTGATTCACTAGGATTGTGACAGCTAAAAATTCCTTTGAACCAACGAATTTATTTTATTACAGAACTAAGCTCATGTCAAAATTGCACCACCAACCCTACCCTAGATTATATAATACCTGTGGTACCTGTTGAAGCACATCAACTTATTTTAATACACGTAGGTGTACCCACATAATATAAGCTCTGACCCCTTCCACCTGTTATAATCCCTTGATCCAACTGGGCCCACAAAAGGGATAGGTATAGGCCTTTTCTTAGCCAGGCCAGGGCCTTATCTAAGTAATTGACTTTACCAACAGTTACACTATTACATTTGAACGTTACTAGTCGTATTTAACTTTTCATCCCAAACCAACTGAATTAATACAATTCAAATTAAACTTAATGGTTGCAAAATCCAATCTAATTTCTCGGTACTGTCTAAGGAGGATTTCTGTGTAACTGTTTAAGCTTTATTGTAGTTTAGTTTATGTAATAGTTAAACAGTTAATTTATGCTCTTGAAATAAGTTCTTCAAATATGCTTGCATTGATTTGACAGGTACACTAAAGTCTGCATCACTAGATTTTTCAGTCGTCAAACGACCTAACTCTGACGAAATCCTCCATTGCCTGCACATGGTGTGACCAGGACAATCTCTAGACTTGAAAATAAGCTGTAACTTAAATACTAGTGCCTGTAACGTAAGTTGTTTCTTTGTCTTAGAGTGGTCAGATACAAACCTTTTCCAGATTGTAAAAAAGTGTTTTAAATAATGCCTGAAAAAAAAAACTCACTCGAGACCGTCTCTAAACGTAACTGTGACCCTGTAACGCAAAGGGCAACTGAAAGAAAAGGGTAGTAACTTGTCAATAAGAGTTTGATAGTCCCTTTCGCTTCACCCCGGTCGAGAACACACATTTGATGTCTTTACCAAGCCAAAAAAAGTTGAGTTAATAGTTAGACAGAAGGACCAAATTCTGACACTTAAGTCCTTCATCAGTTCTTAATCATTACGGCGACAATACCGAGTCACGCAATCCGTTTAATTTCATCCAAGCTTACGTCATTACTTCCAGCTGTAGCATTGGAGAAACAGACAGGTGCTTTATATATCAAAGTAAGAGCATTGTTGGATATAGTTGGTCTAATTTACTCTGTCTTACTCTATGTAAGTCGAGAAACGCCTTTACCGTACAATGCCTTGAGCAAACGAAGTTGCTAAACCGTTTTCATGTACCACAAGTCCAAAACTGCTTCGGAACGCCAAAGGAGTGAAGGCAAACGTTGTTCTAATTAGAAGTAATACCTACTGTTAATTAAGATGTATGCTATTGATATTACTAATGGAAACATGTGATTGGATTGCATTGATTGTACTGATAAAATCATAGATAATGAGATGGGCTGGGATTAGATGAATTCGCGTATGTTGCTTGGGACTCTGGTCTCAAGTAAGGCTCGACTCACACCAAAAGAGCGGCGAAGGGCAACGAAGCGGAGCGCAGTTTCAGTGTCATATGATTTTAAACTTTATTTCCATTACTATAATACTCATTATCGCACTCATACTCGAAAGAGTCGCGTGAATGCCCGCGGATCCGCGGGCATCCTCGCGACTCGTTCGAGTTTCTCATGCGATAATAAATTTTATATTAATGGAAATAAAGTTTAAAATCATATGACACTGAAACTGCGCTCCGCTTCGTTGCCCTTCGCCGCTCTTTTGGTGTGAGTCGAGCCTAAGACTTTCGGAGTCGCGGGTCTGTCTTATCAGGTAACCGTGGCCCCGGTACGTAAAGGGCTATTGAAGGACACCGTGGATTTTAGTCAGTCAAGTCTGACAGTCCCTCCCGCCCTGCCATGGGTGGGAGGACTCGTTTATATTGCAGGGGCGGGGTCAGGTTCTAAAACACAAATACTAGATAACTTATTGCGTTAAACACTTGTCTTTAATTTCAAAATATAAATGAATACGTTTAAGAGCATATAAACACATGGTAGGATTCGAAGGTGAAGAAATCAACGTCTTAATGGCGCCTGCCACACATGAGGCTGTAAATGTATTATTGATCGAAGGTTCCAAATATATAATTCTGACGCCTAAATGGCTGAGCAGTTAATTTCAGTTCAGTTCATCATCACAAAACCAATGAAAGATATCCAAAAGACACAATTCAAATCAAATCAAAAACTTGATAAAATCCCAAAAAAATCTGAATAACATTCCATCTAAATAAAAAATGACGTAGAACAGACTTTCATCACTGTCACCCCCCCCCCCCCCTCTCGACGTAACCTCTCACAAGTGCTGTCATCACTCACCATCCATCACTCGGAGGAAATTATATTGAAGATTAATAAGCTATTAAAGATGGCGCTTCCAGTCGTGACTTGTGACCTCTTTGGTTTTGGAATAGGACCTACTTAGTTAACGGTAGATCTGCGACGAGTTTTGATAGGTTCATTTGTTTTTTTTTGCGGTGGGATTGAGTGACGTTTAGTTAAAATAATGCTGCAAGGATCTTTTGTCTTGTGAGTTATGTTGAAAATTAACGATTTTGAGATTGATTTGAGAAACGTTTGTAAAAACTGAAATTGTGAAACCAAAATGAAATAATTTTCCCAAAATTCGAAATACCTTGTAAAATTCCGTTAATTTATTGGACCGTCAAAAATTTCACTTGTATTTTATTCCGAGACGAGATAAAATGTGCTCTGATTAAAGTTCAAAATGTGTATGGTTGGTTATGTATTCGTAAGAGCTTTTTAAAGCGAAAAACCAATTTAAATACCTGCTGAACACAAAAATGTGCCCTTTAAACTTTTCCCAGCAACCCGTTTAACTGGAATAAAACGAAACGTAGCTTAATTTCCGACCATAAAAAATCCACACACTAATTGCCGGATTTGCTTTTAAACTTTAACCAAATCCTACGCAACGTAAACCGAACTTTCACAATTCAACTTTGGCATTAAATATACAAAACTCCAGATTAATTTCCTCAAAGGAAATTGCACCTTAAACCGAAAGTTATAAGATTGATTTATCCTATAAAGGTAGCTTTGAATGAAACCCTTGTTTTGACAACTCATTATTGGTATGCTCCTAACTGGCCAGTTCGTTTCGTACTCGGCTATCCGCTTGATACGACCGAATTCGGTACGCACACCAACTGTTTGTGTTTGCCAAAGATATTTTCGCGTTTGTACAGCTGATTGCGTACGATGAGGTCACCCCGCGAATCCAAATTGTATAATGTTAAATTCGATTTTACACCTAGCCTCACCGAATCGATGGGTAACAAAAAATTTCAGTGATTATTTGGAACATCTCCCTTTGTTAGTATAATACTGACAATTAATTATCCTTTAGAGTAGGTATGTCATTATTTCTATTATTGAATTCATGAGTGTCCAAATAATTTAAACTTTGACCAGCAATACCGCCAAATAGAACCCGAACGCCAACCACACATTATAAAGTTAAACATTTTTAATAACTTCCCAACAAATCATACGAAATTAATTCACATCGCAACACCGTATCCATTTGACATTCCACTTATTTACTTCCAACGTTACGTATTAAAATTTTATTCAAACACAACAATGGCTGCCTAAAATAAATCGCGTACCCTTGACTGCGTTACTCGCAAGCCGCTTAATTTTGTCAAACAGAACCTCCTACATTTTGACGTATACATACGGTACGCGCGTAGAATACCGAATTGTGACGTTTACTGAATAACTGATTAGGAACGAACCGCACCTGTTGTTACTTTTATTGTACGCGCTCTTTTTTGTTCATTAAATGTTTGTGTTGTAACATGTGGTTTGATTGGTGTTTGCAAATTGTTGGAGGAGACGGTGAAGCTGAAGACAAAGAACTTTTAAACGATATGTTGTCAACTTATAAATGGCGAGAAATGTCATAGGACATGTATCTAAAAGAAACATCATAATCAGACGAGACTTCAAGAAAGATAGAATATATAGTCAGACAATCTGTCGTATCTGTCAAGCTTATTACCTCGAATTATTCATGAAAAAAGGACAAAAGGCCGTGGGCAGAAATACCAATAAACTTAAATGTGTGAATTTTAAGTAAATAAATTAAATACAGAGCAATAAAATATACATTGCCAACCACATCGCAAATTAATCAAAGGGCAATTACAATACCTACTATTTTTCACATCATCAAAACGATATCACAAATAAATACAGGCTGGACGGACGAAGCACAAAAACAATGGTAAGCGATGCCAACCAAGTTTCGCAAACAATTTATTCCACACATAACGATTCCGAAAATTATGTAAATCTCCACGACTAACAAATGGATGTAAACATTGAAAATGTTGACGGCAATAATTGCGACACGATTATTCAATTTGACGTTTTGCAATCAGCGGGCACAAACGAGCAAACACTCGTAATCAAACATGCCCGAATCGATTATCAACTCGATTCAATTCGGCCGATAACGCGGATGTCCGATTCGATACGAATTTATATCGTTCAGTCGTGTAATGATTGAATTTTATGATCGATTCCGTTTGTATCGATATGTGATGTTTAGATAGTTGATGTGATCCCGATCTGTTGGTCAAATCCGTTAATGGCGGACAGATGATTGGTATTACCGCCATAGAATCATATAATTTCAACATCGTGATCCTTTCCATGCGATAGTCGAATAATTGAGCAACAACATCCAAAAACGCAAATATTTATTATTTATATATCATCTTCATCTAAACTTCCTAAAATTCGCCCACACCGCCTAGATTACCCATTTTCTTAAACTAAAATACTTTAAACAACCAACAAGAGAATCAAACTTCAAAATGAAATTAATGTCGAACATTATAATAACAAATGCGACTCACAGGATTTAGAGCGGCACTGTAACGAAAAGCATATAATATAACTTATACATAAAGCAGATAGTAAAACAAGTTCCACTATTAATCCCGGGAGTGTGGCTGTAGTGATGTGCAATGGTACGGGACTCCGGGATGCAAAGACCAAGTTTTGAAGTGTTCCGAGATGTTCCAGTTTGAATATAGCTGTGAATAAGAATTAGTGCGGCAACTGCTTTTTATGTTTGACAAGTATTTCTGTTAATGTTTTATTTAAAGCTCGGTAAATATATTCCGTTGGCGGATTAAATATTAAATAAGACTTGGTTTTCTCAATTAGTAATGAGTTTTGATATTCTCTTACATTTTATCTTTGATATTATTCGAATCGAAAATAACTCTCAGTAAGACTCTATTCATAAAGAATGAAAATTCCACTCGCGTCGACAATCGCACACAAAAAAAATATATCTGAAGACATTTTAGTGATTGTGATATTAACCATTCATGTCGTAACATACTTTAATATAGTCTCTAATGGCAGCTACATCACTAAAACACGACTCTATTCCCTTGAGCCTCGTAACTTACTCTCCTTTTATGACACTATAGAATATTTTAAGTGCATTAAAGCGTCCGAAACGTAACTGGAGCTTAGAGGCGGGAAGAAGAGACGAACAGGCTCCAAATTGATGATATAGATTAAAAGTTGACAGCAACAGACAATGCTGGTTCTCTCTAAAGCAAAGCGATGGAAATTGAATCATATATTTCATCTATTACCAGCCGTTAACGGCAATTCGATTCTGACAGACGAGTTATATTTGATCTCGAGTTGAAAGACGTTGATAGACTTTTGTAAAGTGTTTGATTTTAATAATCGGCTGCTTGGTATTAGCAGATAACATAGTAATAAATGTAATGTATTCGGACAATGTGTAGAAGAACGAGAAACAATATCTCTAAACGAAGGCAAACTGTGATAAAACTCAAACAATTTAGCTTTCAAAACACGAAGCCCAAGGAAATATGGCGAAGATATTTTACATCAAAGAAACATAACTCCCCACACATTAAAATTCAAATGCCAACGCCAAACATTTAGCGTTTTACGTTATACCAAAATACATTTTAGGAAGGAGAACCTAAATGATCCCCCTATTGTGCGGAACACAAATCGTCGATGCAGATTACAAAGGACCCTAGGGAGTGAACAGTCGCTCGGAGGAAAGCCCTCCGATCTCATTGTGATGAGCTCTTTGTCTTATTGGATAAGGTTCAAGTGATGAATGACAGCGAAGGTATCACAGTAAACGATCCTTTTATTGAGGAAAAAGAAACGTTAGAATTTGTTGATGACAAACATAAAGACGTTCAATTACTTTAAAAGGCTGACGATGGATTAGCTGTCGAAGATGTAGGAATTAGGTTGGTTGTTCGTTTTTTGGACAAATGCTGCGGAATTGACGGTGGCAGTATTGTATTTGTCTGACTTGCCGTTTCTTTCACGCAATGTTTCTCTGAATAATGTTCCTTTAAAACTTCGCTGTTTTTGGTTCAATCCGCGTTTAGTAGCCTAATTAACCCCGACAAATTCGAGTTTTGAAGTAAATCCAACTCAGAGTAAATCTGCAGAAAATTTTAGAAAAACTTCGTTATCTTCAGAATCCCGGCTCGAAAGTTTCGAGCTTAGGCTAACATTATCCTAAACCGCTTTATCTCATTGTTTGATTTATAGTTAGCAACTTTAAAGAGCAATTCAGTTGCTGAACAAATTGAATCCAGCCACGTTTTGAGAACATTAGCTAGTATCTCCAATGCATTTTTTTATCTTGTACAGTATTAGCTCTCTAGGGGTCCGTTGGTAACTTAGAACTACTTTGTGGATAAGATGCAAAGTATTTACGACCAAAAGTTTCTTTATTTTTATTACTTTCTTTTACTGCTTTTTTAAAGTTTCCATAAGTATCCCGACAAACCATTACATTCTCTGATATTCTGTCAAATCTTTGCTCTCTGTTTTATACAACAGCCGATTTAGAAACCTTTAATCAGGACAGAAATATAAAAATAACCGACCCACTAATTTCGGTTCGCCTTTGATTTTATTTACGCAAGTTTTGTTATATTTTTATCCGAATATCAATTATGCTTCGTTACTCTGTAGATTAAATATCACTTCTTGTTATATTTGTGGTTACAGTTTGGTTAAAAATATCACCGAGAATTTTAGATTCTTGTACAGAATTACAACGTGCCTAATTAAAGTGTTAATGAAGCATCAAAATTAATTGTGTGGGAGAATTGTGGGACCTCGCTATAATTACTGACTAAATAACGTCCACAATATTTACACCGCCTAATAAGACGATGTAGATATTGTGGACGTTATTTCACGTAACAATGTTATTTGATTATCAATGTTATTTATTCCTACCCCCCAATGTTCTATTAATAAGACTTGTTGAAATTCCTTCGATTTTCTGACAATCGTTGGTGACCCACATACGCAAGTGCACCTAGTCCTAATGCTCAAAGATGCAGATGACTTGATAGAAAGTTGTTGGGACTTTAAGAGTTTTCTTGCAGGAATCTTTCCAGTTGATTACGTCAACGTTGACAGAAGTCTTTAACGTAGTAACTGAAGTGAATACTGACAATAAGTTTTATGATATACATGACCGTGTTGATGTAAATACGAAGAAAAGTGATAAAAGAGCAACGATTAAGAAGGAAAAGATTATTAAGATTATCATACGTTTGTAATGAGTTTCACAAAACCCAGTAGGCAGGTTATAAATTACAATAAAATATTCTAAGAATACGAAATTGCAGTTACCTAGTTAAACCAATTTCCTTTGCGAGACGGATGCGTCTCATTCTCAGGAACAAATTAACTCACACGGCTTTTAATAGGATAATGTCGTACTTCATACAAGCTTTATTGAATGACTGGTCACTTAATTGTGGGTTTGCTTTGTCACTCTTCTGTTAAGCTTTAAATCTTAATCATGATACGGGAAATTTATTTAAATACTTAATTACATAGCAATTGGGGCTTCGTTGGACGAGCCTTGTATAATTTGGGGTCGTAATTGGTCTACTACAATTTGAAAAAGTGCCGCTCTTTCTCCCTATTCAGTCGTTAGGACTACTCAAAACTTGTAGAAGACACGATTTTGGTATTTTTGGTATCATGTATTTTGCTTAGGAACAGAACTTTGAGTATCATTTTAAATTCTGTACGCATAATGTTTGAAATGTTAAGTTAGACGTTTTCGGACGTGTTGGATATTTTATTCATAATCAAGTGTTGACGTTCCTAAATTAAGGTATAACAGATGTTATGTAAAATTTAAAGCTTGGAACATTTATGAGACACACCCGACTTTACGTCTTTCAATTAACATTGTAATAATAACTAAGAGGTAACAACGTCATTTAAAAATCAATAGTATTTCCTTGAAAAGCTTCCGCAGTAGGTCTATATGAAACTTTAACGTACGAAACACCAATTTATTTTCGCCAGACGGAGGTACACTTCTGCAGAAAAGCTTTTCTGTTCAGAAAAATGTTGAAAAATTTCTCAACGTTGTATTCTTTCTTTAGCTATTCTTTGTAAATAATTCATAGGTATTGCTCGCACGACCACAATGGAGTATATTTTAGAATTAATAGTATGAACGTACTTTCAGTTTGTAATAAAGCGTGTATTGGGGAATAATGAATCTCTTATAATCCTGAAAATTGTAGGCCTTGTGTGTAATATTATTTTCGGAGCTTGTTTGTTCAAAAAGGCGTTGATATTGATATTAGGTCCGCTTTGATGGTCTCCGGAATCATTATTACCTAATTCATTATTTATTAATTATATTATCATCTTGATGTTAATTAGGACAATTACAATATTCTAATATGTTTCACAAAACTTTTACAACAGCACTATCTCTGTCCCATAAACTATACGGTTCTCTTCTACAATCATTTCCTTATGAAGATCATCAACATACATAACCCCATCCATAAATGGAAATCCAAACACAGTCCGCGACAAACCAATGACACTGATTTCATAAACATTTACTACTCTATAAACCTAACCGCTTCGTTCAATAAACCGACACGATTAACCGCAGACAAAGCCGTAAACGACACTAGTGTAGTAAAACGTTAGAAACTAATAAAAGTTGACGTGTGTAGCCATCTGAAAGATCATCACATGTGCGACAAATGAGCGGCTATTTTTACTCACTGACTCCCTTCCAGAGTCGTAGTTGGTCCTAATGGGGCCCTGAATAACAAAAAAAATCGGGCCTCTTGAACCTGACTGCAGTGATACTCGAAAAGTATTTAGGTACATTATTTTTTTTTGCAAAGTTCATAAATACTATTACCAACAACCAAACCATAATACTGTTGTTTAAACTAAGATTTTAAGAGTAAAATGAGATAAAAAATTGAGAAAAAACCTCAAAAAAGAAGTTCTTAACGTGTAGCAAGAGAAGCGTTTTCAAAAAAAAAACAGTTAAAACTTTTTTTTTTCACTAATTATGGATCTTATTATATTTTTTTTTTTAATTCATATTTTGTTAATTTTTTTTTACACATCCGGGGCCTCTGTTGCTCAGGAGCCTCGTATCATTGATATGCCTGATACCACGGTACAGCCCTGCTCTCTTCGTAAAGGGCATTGAACGGTAACGTTAGTGTAGTGTTGGACAAAGCCTTGAGGATAGTTGCCGTATTTTTTAGTCTTGCAGAGGTAACGGCATTTATCTGTGCTTCAATTGGAGATATCAATCATTTGTTGTTAACACCTCATTTGGTCTAGTGACCGCGATTTCTGATCGAGAGGCCTTGATTTGGAATGGCAAAAAAATTTATCCAGCTATAAATTGTTATGGTGTAACAATCAAAAAGGTCTATCGTATCTTCTATTCTGAATTTAAAATGTGCCTGTTGCGATTGCCCTATTTCTAACATGATGGTCCAAATGTTTGTCATAGGCAGGTTAATTTTGGCCATCGTCATCATGCCTTCATCTATTTCTTTAAATACAATAGTAGCTTTATCAAATACCTTCCCAAAATCAGCAGCCATTACAGATTTGACCGTTTCACAGATTTAATACCTTCGAAGTTCAACTTTGTCCATTTCTCTCTCCAGTTCTCACCAGTTTACCATCTTCAGTTTGATCTCGAATGTCGTAATAAGGTAATTTCGAGCTGTGACCGTTAAAAAAGGAATAAATCTCTCTAATGTGCTGTGAACACGATTTAGTGGTTTGACGATGACACAACGACGAAAATGTCAAAGATGACGTTTGGTGTCAATTAGAAAGTTACCGCAGCTTTTTATGTAGCTTAATGATTTGATTCTTTTTTTGTTACGTTTATTTGTGTGGTTCGTTAAATTGGGTTGATACATTTAAAAAGTGCGATGAAAGAATTAACGAAGTTGGTTGATGATTCATTCATGTTTCAAATCCATGCGTGCTTCAATCGATTCCAGAATACTAAAAGTATTTATATCAAGTATTTAAATGACTTTTTATGTTACTTGCGTTCTTTATTGATATTCTATGAAGACTTTCCATTATCATTCTTCCATAATTTTATTGAGGGTCTGTTTCAAGTTTCAAGTGACAAAGAACTAATAGAGGTATGTATGGGATACATACCTCTTTTAGTTCTTTGTCACTTTCCTCACCTCCCATCATTACTATTATGTTATCTATAAAACATGAACTTGAAAGTGTAATGCATTATTTTTCCAATCATTCCACTAAACAATGTGGCCAACCAAGATTAAGTATGCATTGTTCCATTCGGAATTCAAATTCCCTATCTACTACTACACCAATCAACGTCGAAGCAATTCGGCTATTGTCGGCCATTGTCGCTACTGCAGTCTCTTCATAGTTAATTTATCTAACATCGCTATGAAAAACACAGTGAGCTTTATGCTCGAAGCAGTTAGATTGAATTTGGTTGTTACCAGTCATAAGTCTGTCAAAATCAGTGTTCCTAATGCTCATTAAAATAAGGTTGCGTTTTGGTTGTCTCTCTCAGATATAAAATGTGAAGAGACCGTAGCTATCAATTTTATTCAGGCGTTTAGCGCCACGAAGCGTGTAAACGCCTTATAACAGCTTGACGCGAACAAAAGCGTTATTTAATGCCATTATAATACCCTTGCGAGAGTGGGCGATGATGGTATCACATGGTGATAAGTGGACGATCGTCACACTCCTACAATTTCTCTGTTTAGTTGGTTCACTGATGTTTAATGGATTATAGAGGCTGTTTATAGCTTTGATATTGGTATACCTGAATAGAGAAAGTTTATTTATTTTTCTTCTGAAAACAGTGAAGGAAAACATCGTGAGGAAACCGCACCGGAATGTCCTGGAAACAAAAAATCACAAAAGATAATTTGATATCTACGAATCATCTAACCAACACTGGGTCTACGTTGTGGGCAGCCTTCTCAGAAAGAGGAGGCCTGTGTCCCAGTAGGGGGAAAGTCAAATTGTGATCAGATCTGAAGATACGTAAATAGTCCACGATATAAACTTCGGTTCGATTGGTAAACTTTAAAATGAAATAAGGTTGTTGTTCGCGAGCAAAACCTCGGTCAAAAAGTAATATCTTCGTATAAAAATAACATTATTTAACTAATTACTTACTTCCCTTAAAAACGATCTCAACCAAACAAAATCAAAACTCAATGCCTCGCAAATTCTCAAATACATTTCACTCAACCGAAAAACCTGCAATTTTTCCGCTTCCAAAACACGAGGTGGGTCGACAAACCCCTTTCAAGCATTCGGAAAGCGAAAATCGTAGTTGAAACCAAATATTCAGTGTAAAATCTTTAAAGGTTTTAATTATACTAAGTGGGAGGAGCGAAGGGAGACCAACATCAATCTATTTAATGCGAGAGATACCTGTCCGGGGCAAAAACGATGTTTCCGTCGACCACACCATCCATTACTGGGCTAACGAGAGTTCGGGAACGATATTTTGGAGTTGGAACGTCGATAAAACGCAAACTAGTTGCAATTGTCGGTTTGCACTTTGGCACCGCGATGTTTTCCGTGTTTGCGCCAATGGTCGTCGGTAGAGCAATTGGCATGCCAAGTTGTTCTGCTTATGAAGTTTTAATATGAATAATGAAAATGTTTTTATTATTTCTATGGAAACAACATATTTTCTAAAACAATAATCAATGTAATTAGGATCATGATTCGCAATGGACAGTTTTTTTTTTATCGTGGTAAAATCATGAAATGAGTCTTCCCACCCAGGGCAGAGCTGGAGGGACTGTCAGACTCGTACTGACTAAAATCCATGGTGTCCTTCAATAGCCCTTTACGTTTCGGGGTCACGGTAATTCGTGAGTCTCGCGCCCTCTCGATGGACACTAACAGTTTTCCCTGAAATTATTCATTTTGTACTATTTGTATATATTGCCCAAATGAAAAAGAGTTTATTTTTATTTTTTACATCTTATCTTCAGTAAAATATGGGGCAGATGTTTGCAAACAGGTCAGAAAAAAAAAGCATTAAAAAGTATCTTCAGTTACCGACCTAACTTTATTCCAACCAATAGTAAATCCTGGGTACTACAATTTATCTATCCAGTTATACCAACATTTCAACCACAACCCACTCCAAAACATCAAGTGATAAAATGATAAATTCAAATCGTAAATATGAAAATGCGCGAAAGCATTAAGTGGCTCATAATTAATGAACTCGTTGGAACAACTTATAATTAGCATGTACTTGCATACTAATTGCATTGCCCAAAGCGGACCTGGACATAACAGACTCTGCCGACTCTATGTCGATTCTACTGTATTGCTGCTTTTACTAATGCATTGAAGAATTTAATTAAAAATGACTTGTACTGACAGTAGTGGTGACTGAAGGTCGGGTTTGGACCTACGCGGGCACGACTGTGTTATTTGCTTTATCACTACGGCTCTCAAAATTGGGGGAGTAAAACCAATATATCCTTTTTTTTACGTGGTAAAATCATCAAATGTGTCCTCCCACCCAGGGCAAAGCGGGAGGGACTGTCAGACTCGTACTGACTAAAATCCACGGTGTTCTTCAATAGCCCTTTACGTTCCGGGGTCACTGTAATTCGTACAGTCCCGCGACCAAAACCAATATATCCTAGAACTAAAAATCTAAGATGTGTGTCACTCACTAATCCTTACTGGATCCACTCCCCATCAAGAGGAGCACTGTGTCCCAGCAGTGGAAAAATGCACTGGTTATACAAGTGCCGCAACGTAGTGTAAATAAATATAAATTCAAAGAGGTAACACCCTAAATAGGGCGGTCAATGCGCCCTCACGCTCTCTCAAGACATTACCCGACAGATTTGAAAAGTGTCTCCTCCTCCGGTCTCCCCCGTCAAATTAACTAGACTTTTTAAGTTGGCCGGATGAATTTTTAAATTAGATTAAGCCCCAGGCCGATCGTGACGGCGCAAAGAGTATGAATGATGACTTAAAGTATACGTACATTGTATGAAATGTATATCAAATGCTGACCAATTTAGTTTGAGCTGTCAATCTTTTGATTTCCATTGAAAGTGTATTTTTCGGTTAGCTGGTCGTTAGATAGTTACATAATCATTATAAAATTGAAGCAATGTATATTTTCCGGTGATATAATTGTATGTTTGTGTGTGGGGTCCCGTTAGGCGCATCGCTGCAACGGTACGACCGTACAAACGGATTTCCTGGGTTCAATTCCCAGGCAAGTGTGGAATTTTTAGCGCTCTGGTAGAGAGGCGACTGTTTTTTGTTTTGTAGGAGATGGGAATTGAATTTGAGATATCGTATTGCTGTGTTGAGCTATTAAAGTGGTTGGTTTCTTTTTGCGAAGCCGATCTATCTGTCTTTAATGTTGAGTTGTTGATTGGGACAGTTTTTCTTGTGGATTTTGCGACTAATGCAGCTGCTATGTATGGGAAGCCGCTTACATACCGTATAGTTCTAATAGATTATTTGCTATTTTAAAATTAAACAATTTATAGTTTCCTTGTAGATTAGAAAAACGATCGGATTGAGATTTAACATACCTATTACAAAACCAGTTTCGCGTCCCCGTCTTGTACACTGTTCCCCTATCTGAATTGAGGAACAGTGTATAAGACGGGGTCACGAGGTATGATGGAAAATCACACACTTAAGGCAAACTTAACACAAAACATACGTAGCGCAAGCGCCAACAGGATGGCAATTGTTAATGGCCGCTTGCAAATGACGTCCTGATGGCGATGTTGCTACGTCAGTGTTGTGTTAAGTATGCCTAAAGAGTGTTTGTCCCCATTATACCTCGCGTCCCCGTCTTATACACTGTTCCTCTACATTGTTAATCCTCATACAAAAAATGCTATTTTCCTTGAGAACGTGTAGGTAAATAACAATGAACGTCTATGTCTTTAACGCTTTATACAACATATTTTTAACCTGATAAACTTCACCAATGAAATGGAATAGGAGCTAAAAATTCTGCTCTAGTGGCTCGAAAGTCGAGCTCAGTTTGGATAAGTTCCAAATTGTGTGACAATGATGCAGTTAGAGCGCTGTCAAAAATGGCTCGAGTTTAATAAAAATGTCGAGGCAAAGCTCTGGGGTTAGTTTATGATGAACATTGATGCTAGTGTTTGAAATGTCAATTGAGGTATTCAGTAGATTCGATAGTGTAAATAATATTTGGTCGGTAAAATAAAACTAGGATTTTTTATGTTCGTATAGAACTGCTCAGTGAAGTAATTATACAGTAAGAACTCTTTTGCATTTTGTGGAGTTCTGAGTTAATGTCAATGCCATCGGGCCATCGACACGGAGAACTCTTTCTCGCCTTTTTAGAAATCAAGGAAGATCAATCAAGCTACTGGTTAGGGTCGGCTTTCATTCGAACTGAATGCAGCTGAATATCATTACTTTACACGGAGCGACTGTCTATCTGACCTCCACCACTCAGTAACGGGGCAATACGATTACATCTTGGTAAGACTGGTTGGAAAATGTCTATAAAACATCGCAACTGTCAACCGAAATTCTACCTACTCAAAAAATACCAGTCCAAAAACTTCCTCTAACAAAACTTCTACTACCACTCAGTATTCTCCAGGTATCGGGGTCAAAATATGCACCAGCAGTAACAGGTTAGTGCCCTACAAATGCCACACTGACCCCTTTTTACCCCTGTTGACATTTATTCTACGAAGGGACCGTCAGGTGCCAAGCTCTATAATTAAATGAGGGGTTTACATGAATATTAATACTGCCATGGCTTGGTAGATGTCACTTGAGACTATTCTTTTTGGTTTAAATTAACTCGCCCTATGTGAAACATATCATTATATTGTCAGGACAACTGTGCTATTAAATAGAAAATTTTATAAGCTGTATGCTCGCCCCTTATTTAATGGGAATAATAATATTTAAAACGCAGATGTTCGGATTATTGGATGAATGTTTGTTGCTGAGTCACGTCAAAATGACTGAATAGATTTGGAGAAAATTAGGTATATAGATAGTTTATGGTCTCGAATAACGCATAAGATACCTTTAATTCCGATATAAAGACGTGGGGTAATTATTGAGACACATGTGAATGGAGCCACTGGCGACAGGCAAGTAAAATAAATAATAACTGGCGAAGTGTTGGTGTGGTACTTTTGCCTAGTCTTCATTTGTCTCTGTCTTTTTTTAAATAAACGTTGCCCCACACTAGAAATTTCTCCTGTATCGTGGGTGCGTTTACAAGCATAGAAATTCACATACACAAACACCCAGACCCGGAACAATTACTTCCAGATCATACAAATATTTGTTCCGTATATGGGGATCGAAACCGCGACACACTGCGCAGCAGTCGATGGTACGGCCACTGAGCCAACCGTGGCATCAATAAGTAGTGCAAATCCGTAAATACCTCCACCTCAGTTTGACATACCTATACTTACTCGAAAGATAATATAATCATATCCAATGACACATGAAACAAACCACGATAGCGCTCATATCTCTTAATTCTCCATTAAGACCCGTATCACAGATTACCAGCATCCGTACCGAAGTCTTTGTGCAATGATTGTTGGATACAGATGCTGGTCGCTCATGGAAGCAAGCAATTAACTGTTTTGTTCATGGCTAAGAAAATAACAGTGATCAATTGGTAGAAGAAAAACGACAAACTCCACTGCGAATATATTTCTTAGAATTCATTCTAAAATATGTTATTCTGTAGAATTTAATCCGCTTAGAGGTCGGAAATTGTCCCACGAAAACGTACTAGGATAAAAAGGCTAAATATGTCTTGACTAGATCTTCCTATCGACCAATTTTAATCAAAATCCATTAATCCATTAAGGTATGATAAGTAACAGACAGACAGACAGGATCACTTTCGCATTTGTAATATTAAATCTGGATTTGGAACTACTTCAAAAATTTACCAAATTCAATAGTAACTACAACGTGTAAAGATTGTGGTAACGAAAGAGGGTATCAGAAGTATCCACAAATATTAAAACACACTCTAGAACTTTCTAAAAGGAGGTCTTTGCGAAATTTGCTTAACAGAATACTGTGCTAAAACAACCAAACACACCAGATAGAGAATTTAGGATTTAGGTGTCACGCCTAATTAAACCATAAGTCCAAACTATTTCTATATACAACTCCAAGTATGAATTAGCACAGAACTCTGCCTACGTAGTTAAGTTAGCATAGCGTGAAGACGAACCACCTAGTTCTCATACATAAAGTTAGTCCATTCAAAGTTCCCGTCACTAGAGGTTGTATTAAACATAACGGAACTAACTTTTGTATGAATGTTTTAGTATAATTAAAACTAGTTGGGTTAGTATGTTGACATGGACTTTTGTTGCGAAACATAAGGCCCGTGTGGCATAAACATAATCAGACTATTATGTTCTTACTCCAGGGACACAGGCCTACTCGTTGTGAAAATGAGTGGGTCTGTGAGCCACTGCCCAGTATGATAGATGTCACGTCTTTGAACTGTTGGTTCTAAGTCGAAAGTAGATGGTGATGAAAGCAGTGATGATGAAATAAATTACGGTAGACTGATGGTAATGGCTTCGGAGATCCAAGGGTCATTTGCGGCCACATCTCTGTATGCGTTGGCTTACGGATGGCGTAAGTTAGTACGTGTAAGGTCCTAACAATGCGTCGCAGTCGCAACAAAGCGTCTCAGTTCAGCCTAACTACAGTGGAACACTGTCCGCTGTCGCACAGGTCACATTAGTCGCTAACTCGCCGTCCGATCAAGAACCAGGTCAGAGTTGTTGGCAGTTTTGTTATTAAAAACCGCTACCGATTTCTAATAAAGAATATGATGAGGAAAACTTAGCACTATCCATTTTTAGTTTTCCCTACGCGCCAACTCAAAAGATTGTTCTTATAAGATCGAAGCTTTTAACCTAGATTCACTCCAACCTCGACTAAGAACGGAGAAAAAAAATAAACTTCGAAACAAAAAGAAAACTCTAAGTAAGCGTGTTAATGATTGTAGAAAAAACTTAAATTAAAACAACAGAGTCCCGAGTTTTGTACGAATAAGAAAATGTCCCGAGAGCACGATATCTACACCACGCTCCAATTGGAAGGGGGTAAGCAGAGGTGATTAAATTAAATTGTTACGAGCTGGGGTGTTAAGAAAATGTACTGAGTAGAAAGAAAACAAGGTACTTGGTATAGGTACTTTAGATGTATACTTATGTCATGAGACATTTAAAGATTACCAGTTTTAGAAACAGCTACATGTACCACTAGCTGTTCTAACCCCGCTGCTCGGCTTCTATTGGTCCGACGCTGTGGGCGTCTACCACTGCGGCTGGGGTGAAGGGAGGACGCTGTCCTCTCCCAGACGCGGCCCGCCTCTTCCTTCGCGAGCATGACTGCTTTGCAGAAGGAGGCGACCGCTCCCCACTCCGTCTCGCCCCGCAGCATGGCCTCGACCAATAAAGGGCGCGAGAGGTCTCCGCCTATCGCGGTCGTGAGGACACTGCGGTGCTCTGCCCAAGCTGGGCAGTCCTGCACCGTGTCTTCTGGACGATTTTCACAGAAACGCCTGGATGTCACATCCAGGCGTTTCTTCCCTCCTCATCAGATACAGGTACCTCCCGAAACTTCCGTGTCCGGTGTGTCCGCGTCCGGTTGATCTGCGTCATGCGGTAGGTCAGGAAGCCATGACGCCTATCCAACTTTTAATTTTCTTTCAACCGGACTCTTCGTTATTTGAGTGCTAGCTATCAGAAAGCGCCGAGTATTTCGAGTCGCAAGGCGATATGCTTGCTTTCCTGCCCATCCTGCCCAGCTGGTGCAGTTGGCACATTCCATGATTTGAGGCAAGCGATAGAACTGTGGCTACATATTGATCCGATACAATTTGAGTCTGTAGACACACAAAGAAGAAGACAGGTTTCTTGAAGTGGATGAAGTCGAGGGCAGAACTAGTAGTTAATTCAAAAAAATAGTTTTCAAGAAATCTGCTGAAAATAGGATCGAGCATTCGATTTCCAAGCCACACAGTTTTGTACTGTGTGGCTTGGAAATCGGATTTGTAATAATTTGTATAAACTAAAATACCAATTATAAACATTTACAGAAACGTACTAGGATATACAAACCAAGCACCATACAAAAACCAACTATGTCTTGG
Organism: Agrotis puta; assembly: GCA_943136025.2. Lineage (NCBI taxonomy): Eukaryota > Metazoa > Arthropoda > Insecta > Lepidoptera > Noctuidae > Agrotis > Agrotis puta. The sequence continues at coordinate 2,511,306 of OW964170.2, forward strand.
TCGGAATAAGATAGAAATTCCAGCATCAATATGACTCAATTATTCAGTCCTTTGAGACCATCTGTGGTGTGTGTAACAGTACTTACACGCTCCATGTGTCTCTGCCACGTGTGGTATGACCTTCAGACTTGCCCCAACTTTATAGTTGTCGCTCGTTTTATGAAGTAATTTTAATGACTGCTGCGTATAGGTTATAAGCTTTCAGTATCATACTTTTGTAGTGAGATAAGATACCGTTTGGCCTATCATCCCTGTAGGGATATTTTTAAGATACTTTTGATTCCTGTGTAATAGGGGGCGAGTTTATAGCCATCACGTGCTTTTGGGTGGACAAACATCGAAGTCTCCTCCGGCTTTAGGTGACACAGAAGGAACTGTCAGAATTGACAAACTAAAAATCCATTGCGTTTCTCTTAAAACATCTCCGCGACCCCGAAAGGCCCTATCGGGGCCCTACCAGTTTGCTGACAGCTACCTGAGGCTCGAGTGAGATACAACGTGGTGTCGACTTAGCCTACGTTCTTGATCAGACCGCGAGCTATACTTTACTCTCTGGCCCGAATTCCTTAACAGGACTCTATCAGCCTAACACTGATTCTGAGCTGTTACTGAGAAATTCCTTGAGGAACCCAATGTCAGTTTGTTTTTCCTCGGTATCGGTACCTCATGCTCAACAGTAGCGATTATGACCAGTAAACCAACGAAGCAGTCTGATATACCAGCATAATTACAGAAGAGCGAATTTGTTCACTTTCGACTATCAAATCCGTTAATTAAAGTTAACGAGCACTGTGTTTAAAAATTAAAGCTTACACTAGAAGCCTCTGACTAAAAATCTTAAAATGTTAATTCCAAATTGCCAATCAAGCGTCCTGTACAAAATTTGTACGGGATCCCGAATAAATACCCAAATCCCGGCGGCCGGGACCGGACACGGGACTAATGTCGCGGGCAGCCGGACAAATAGAGCGCTGGATTAGCGACGCCCTGATTAACTAAGCCTGATGTCAGCCTGTTTTGTTATGCACCCCTAGTACTTTCAAGAGATTGGACATTATTTCGCTGCGTACGTCGCTGTTTTTGTGTCATGAAATTGATGTGATCACGCATAGTAGCAGGAAGAATTAAAGGAAAATAACAAAACACTGGTTTAGCACAATCGTCCATTGACCTTTGTGTAAAATATTCTGAATGTTAATCCCGCAAACCGTGGCGTAACAAAGTTGGTGATCCCGGATGGACCCTCAATCCCGTGGGGCATCCCGGACACGGGAGTAATGTCGTGGGCAGCCGGACAAATACGATGTTGGATTAGCAACGCCTTGATTAACTAAGCTGTGTCGCCTATTTTGTTATGCACCCCTGGTATTTCGCGAGATTGCATGTTTTTCTATACCTCTATAATTAAGGCTGTGGTTATCGTCTATGAGGCTCTATGGACCTGTTTGGCGAGGGAGGGATAGAACCAAGCCAAAAAGGCATGAATATTGATAAGTTTGACATTAAAACAAGTAATTTGGGTTGTTTTTCGCTAAACAACCTTGACTTTTCACTGGTTTTTTGTTAATTATTCCAGTCTTATTTTTGAGTAGTAGGTAGGTAAGTTTATAGCTTCTGCCTGCGTCTTTGCCTGAAAGTATGTTGTTAGATGTTTCCGGAGATTACAGACCTCTAAACTAGGCAGCTACATAGTACATACAAACGTTACCCCTTTTCAATATAATAGTTCTGTGCTCACCGATTGACCAACGCAATCACACTCAACGTTCAAAGCAAATTGGCCCTTATCCCTTTCACAAACCCCACAAAATTATTAATAAAAGCGCCTCCAACCTCAACATTATCACTTTCATCAACAGAGTAGAATCTTGCTTGTTCACCTGGGACCTGGTGCTTTATTGCATAATATGGGGTATAAGTGAGAGGCGCGCGCGGCTCTGCATAATGCTGCATAATGCTGGTCGCGATGCATTAACATTTGCGTTGACTTGGCTCAAGTATACACGCGGTGGTTCCGTAATTAAAGGAGCGATGCGTGTGGTCTGGGGTCTGTGGAAAATTTAACTTTATATGAGGAAGGAATTAAGGTATTTCCTGAAAAAATATCATGGTTTTGGACTGATACTAAAATTGTTTCACTGTCATCGCTGGTGGATAAATGGGAGTGGAAATCGGGAATCATCACAAATACAAACATGGATAAAAATTTAACCTTTTATGCGCATCATATATCTCGGCTACCCTCATCCAGCTGTTATTGGCCATCTTGCAAAGGTCGTCAAGGATAGAATATAACCTGGATTAATACAAAGGATACTTTTTATCCTGGTACTGCGATCCCGTGGTATATAAATTAATAAGTCAGTAAACGGCATGATGATGTTGATGACTCCTTTCAAAATAGCATCACATATGTTCTAGAACACGTTAACGACACTCCTTTGTTTCCCACTCATACCTAGGCGCTAAATAATGTTCAACACGTACGATACGAAGATATATGAGCAACATAAACAAAGACGCAGCTAATTACAAAATCGTGTGCAACATACAACCTCATTCCACGACATTGCTTGCCCTCAACAACTCAAATGATATCATCATAAATGATATCATACATTTATCTTAGAGTCAAGAGGTAGTTTGTCACCTCTTTAAGGTGCATCTAAACTTTTTTTTTCTTTTTTTTTCTTTTTTTTTATATTCCACAACTATCACACAACGCCATCTAGTCCCAAGCTAAGCAGAGCTTGTGTTATGGGTACTAGACAACTGACAAACATACTTATATTGTAGACAGACTATGCAATATAATGACAACATTTTGAATGTGCCGCTGCCCACATATTTTTGACGTGGCTGTAAGACTAGACATATGAGCCATACATAATATTGCCGAGATATACTACATTAAAACGTTTTTGGTGATATTGAAAATGTTTTTGAGCTAGTCGGAAATATTGTAGCCGCATGCACACAGCCATTGCTGTAAAAATGTTGCCCGTTTAGATACCTTTAGTGTTGCGAAACACATGACACTTTTTATTATTGCGTCGGGTGTATAAGGCGCGCATTAAAGTGCTAATGCTCGCATTAAAAGTTAATGATTTCGATGAAGTTTGTAATGCGTTCACACGTGCACAGTGTGAGTTACAACAAATATATATACATAGAAACTCGCATACATAAACACAAACACTCTGACCTGACAATTACACTTAAACAGTACTCGTAGAGTTAAAAAAAAAAACATTTAAATATTTCTTCTCTCTTTTTAAGAAAAGAGATCTTACTCAATAGAAATTACTTAATTTATTAAAGAAAGTTCAGGTATGAATGATGACCATCGTTCCTACGTTGATCCTTTTTAGGTTATCATCAAATGAAACAGTCCTCTCGCCCTGGGTAGAGCTGAAGGAACTGTCAAACTCGACTGACTCTTGGCGTTGTCCAGAGCCACGGTAAATAAATATATCTCTCCTGTTCTCTTGGTTACCAGGACCACTATTTCGCGTTTAGCCCTAGAGAGGCCAAAAGTCACGATCAGAATTTAGTGTTAAATAATGTGAAATTAACAAAACATATCTACTTAATATTCAATTATTGTAGTAATCAAAATATCCCTGAATAGCTTGGAGGTATTTTGCACATGTTAATCGTAAATGTTTTCCACATTTTGAGTAGTAAAATTTTAATTACATGTCATTAAAGTTGTTAATATCATTAAACATTGTAAGGGTTCGTTCATTTTATCATGTGTTAATAAATGTTCGTTAATCTAGCGGTCGCAAGCACTGCTACTCAGCATGAGGTCTTGGGCGGCGGGACTGCTTGAACAGGGAACCGCTGACATGTAACGAAAAGGGCATCCGATTCCTTTAGGATGTCCTTTGTAGGGTCAGTTCCTTCTACTCCATCATGGGCTGAAAGACCCATTTGTTAGAATTTATACTACAATTATTAATACATGCGGTCTTAAGTTCATTTCCCAGGTCGAGTAATGTGTTAATGGGTTTCTCCAATAACACTTGACCTGTCGAAGGGCTTCCATTGTTTTATAATTTTAAAAAACTGGAATTACTATAGTTACTGACATACTTTGCTGACTAAGCTAACTCTAGTGAGAATGGGCCAGTCAGATTGATCAACAGGCGAAGAGAAACGAGTTCTGGAGTAGACACAAGCTCACTGGGTCAAACTCCAAGTGGAAGACGTTGTTTCCTCTCATCCTCTGTGATATACTTATATGATATATAACTGAACAAATTTCCTCCGAAAATAACAACATTTAACCATTAATTTCCGCGTCTTTTTCGGTCAACGTTTGTTTTTGCCGATCAGTCCTTTCAAGGCGTTCCTGCTCACCTTTTTACCTCCACTACAATAAGGTGATTAATAGCGATCTTTTGTCTTCAGAGCGTGGGTAGAAAGGCACATACTTAGGACCACCATTGAATAGGTTCCAACAGAAGTTCCATTATACATAGCGGAAGACCGGTACAAAAACAGTACAATTATTAGCCTAAATTAAAAAGGCCGCGGGACTGTACGAATTACCGTGACCCCGGAACGTAAAGGGCTATTGAAGGACACCGTGGATTTTAGTCAGTACGAGTCTGACAGTCCCTCCCGCTCTGCCCTGGGTGGGAGGACTAATTTGATGATTTTACCACGATAAAAAAAGCCTAAATTAAATTACCTAAAAAAGCGGGAACTTTAATTTAAACAAATAACTACCTACTACCATTATCTACCAGTCAACCTTTGGGTCAAAAGGAAAAGCAGTTGGACTTGCAACAGTACAATACGAAACAATTAAAACTACTTCATCTAACTATGGCTATTTATAAATAATATACTAATAGATATGAAAATATATACCTATAATAAATATACCTAAATGTATAAATAATATTTGAAAAATATCGTTTTCAAAAATAAGCAAAACAATCACATATATTTATTATGTTTTGTTTTTTTACTTTTCGCTGTTACAGCAGCAACAGAAATACCATATAATTTATCTATCTATCTATCATCTGTGAAATTTTCAACTTTGTAACTATTGCGATTCATGATATACAGCCGAGTGACAGACGGACGGAGACGGATAGACAGTACGGAACCCGAATAGCAATTTCGGGCTTGTCCTTCTGTCCTATTTCACAGTAGCACACTTAGATACAGCCACACAGCCACAGCCTGTATACATACCTACTGCATTGTTTACTTAGGAGCCGATGATGTCACCAGGCGTATAGACAACCATTACTGCCGACCGACTTGATAAATACTAGCGAACCAACTTGATACATACTTAACTAAGATTTATGTGTCTCTGAGTAGAGCTAGGAATTTATAATGTATGATTATGTTTAATGAGAACAAATACCCAAGTACTGGATAAAGTGCATTTGCACCAGTGATTAGAGCGATAAGTGATTATTTATGCACATTTTATTGACGAATACATTTGTACGATTTGATAAGACTATCTATGTACGGATTATTACGACAGGCCTAGTGCTTAGTGACCCTGACTGCTATGCCGGAGGTCGTGGGTTCGATTCCCACCCAGGACAAATGTTTGTGTGATGAGCACGATCATTTGTTCTGTGTCTGGGTGTAATATTTCTATAATATGTATGTATTTAGAAATATATAAGTATGTTTATCAGTTGTCTATTACCCATAACACAAGCTCTGCTTAGCTTGGGACTAGATGGCATTGGCCGTGGGGCGCCGGCTTAGAATTGCGTTCCCCCAAATCATCCCGTGGGTGTCGTAAGAGGCGACTAAGGGACAAACCGGAGGTCGGGCAGCAGCGTCCTCCGTGTACTGCACATCCTCACTGCGATCGCCAACCCGCCTGCCTAGCGTGGCGATTTAAGGCATTACCCCCTAATGAAAAGCACAGAAACCAGGCCCCCAGTCCCCGGCAGCTCCGCTATCCCTGGCGCGGGTAGCAGTCAAGGTAACGGCGGAGCAGGGGGTGCGAAGAATCTCCGGAAGAGATCCGGCTACCCACCCCGACGACGACTGGCCCTGGTAACACACAACATACGCACAATGAGGACTGACGAAAAGATCTGCGAGCTGGAAGAGGAGCTGAGCAAATTACACTGGGACATTATAGGGTTATGCGAAGTCCGTAGAGAGGGGGAGGACACCGTAACCCTGAAGTCTGGTAATTTGCTCTACTACCGGGAGGGCGACCAACAGTCCCAAGGTGGTGTCGGGTTTCTCGTTCACAAGTCCCTCGTAAACAACATAATAACCATCGACAGTGTGTCGAGCAGGGTGGTATACCTAATACTCAGAATATCCAAAAGATATTCGCTGAAGGTCATTCAGGTATACGCACCGACCTCGTCTCACTCCGATGATGAAGTGGAGACTATGTATGAGGACGTAAGTAGGGCCATACATAGTTCCAAAACCCACTTTACTGTTGTTATGGGGGACTTTAACGCAAAGTTGGGCAAGAAAAGCGGTGATGAGTTGAGAGTGGGGCAATTTGGATATGGGCAACGGAACCCTAGGGGGCAGAGGCTGGCCGACTTTCTGGAGAAAGAGGAACTCTTCATGATGAACTCTTTCTTCCAGAAGCCGCCTCACAGGAAATGGACCTGGTTGAGCCCCGATGGTTTCACGAGAAACGAGATAGACTTCTTCATGACCGACAAGAAACGGATATTCAGTGATGTCTCTGTGATCAACAGGGTAAAAACCGGTAGCGATCACCGAATCGTAAGAGGCTCACTGAATATCAATGTTAAACTTGAAAGGTCCAGCTTGATGAAGTCTACGCTCCGACCTACTCGGTCCCACATTCAAAACCCCGAAAGCTTTCAACTCGAGCTCTCTAATCGCTTTGCTTGCCTTGAGAACTTAGTTTCAGTGGACGAGATCAACGACGGGCTAGTGGAAACTGTCCGCACGGTAGGGTCTAAGTTTTTTAGACCCTGCCGTAAAGATAGACCTCAGAAATTGACCGAGCAAACCTTAAACCTCATGGCTGAACGACGTTTGCTACAGTTGCAGTCTTCCGATGACGCGAAGTCATATAGGCAGCTCAATAGACGTATATCTAAGTCCTTGCGACACGATCTGCGTCTCTTTAATACGAATCGTGTTAAAGAGACCATACAGCGAAACCAAGGCTCCAAAGTGTTCGCAAAGGACAAGTCTATTGGGCAAAGCCAGATGACAAAGCTGAAACGGGAGGATGGCAGCATAGCGTCGACCAAAGCAGAGGTTTTAGGCGAGATCGAGAGGTTCTATGGACAGCTATACACTTCGGTCGCAAAGCCCGTTGACAGCTTGGTAGGAGATCCAAGAGCCAAGCTGTCCTGACATTATACCGAAGATATCCCGGACATCAGTCTGTACGAGATTAGGATGGCCCTGAAGCAGCTTAAGAACAACAAGGCGCCGGGCGAGGACGGAATCACGTCAGAGCTTCTGAGAGCGGGTGGAACACCGGTACTTAAAGTCCTCCAGAAACTCTTTAATTCCGTCCTGTCCGAGGGCAAAACGCCTGAAACGTGGAGCAGGGGTGAGGTGGTGCTGTTCTTCAAAAAAGGTGATAACAGCCTATTGAAGAACTACAGACCCATCACGCTTCTGAGTCATGTTTATAAGCTGTTTTCAAGGGTTATCACGAACCGTCTCGAACACAGACTTGATGACTTCCAGCCTCCCGAACAAGCCGGTTTCCGAAAAGGCTATAGTACCATAGACCACATCCATACGCTGCGGCAAGTTATACAGAAGACCGAAGAGTATAACTTGCCATTATGCTTAGCGTTTGTGGACTATGAGAAAGCCTTCGATTCGGTGGAAACATGGGCTGTGCTTGAGTCACTCCAGCGATGCCGTATTGACTATCGGTACATCGAGGTATTGAAGTGTTTGTATAATAACGCCACCATGTCGGTCCGAGTACAGGAGCATAGCACGAAGGCGATTTCATTGAGAAGAGGCGTAAGACAGGGGGACGTTATCTCCCCGAAACTGTTTACTGCCGCAATGGAAGACGCCTTCAAGCTCCTGGAATGGCAAGGACTTGGCATCAACATCAACGGCGAATACATCACTCACCTTCGGTTTGCCGACGACATCGTGGTCATGGCAAAGTCGATGGAGGAACTCAGCATGATGCTCGATGGCCTCGACCGAGTTTCACAACGGGTGGGCTTGAAAATGAACATGGACAAGACGAAAATTATGTCAAATGCCAATGTTGTGCCCACCCCAGTCTCTGTTGGAAACTCGGTACCCGAAGTTGTTGACTCATATATCTACTTAGGACAAGTAGTCCAATTAGGTAGGTCCAACTTCGAGAAAGAGGTCAACCGCCGAATCCAACTCGGTTGGGCAGCGTTCGGGAAACTACGCAATGTCTTTTCGTCCGACATACCTCAGTGCCTCAAGACGAAAGTCTTTAACCAATGTGTGTTACCAGTGATGACGTACGGCACCGAAACGTGGTCTTTCACTATCGGCCTCATCTCAAAGCTCAAAGTCGCTCAACGAGCTATGGAGAGAGCTATGCTCGGTGTTTCTCTACGTGATCGAATCCGAAATGAGGAGATCCGTAGACGAACTAAAGTCACCGACATAGCCCACCGGATTAGCAAGCTGAAGTGGCAATGGGCAGGCCATATTGCTCGCAGAGCAGATGGCCGATGGGGTCGAAAAGTACTAGAGTGGAGACCAAGGACTAGCAAGCGCAGCGTAGGACGTCCACCAACAAGGTGGACAGACGACCTTATAAAGGTCGCCGGAAGACGCTGGATGCAGGTCGCTTCCAACCGGTATATGTGGAGATCTAAAGGGGAGGCCTATGTTCAGCAGTGGACGTCCTATGGCTGAGATGATGATGATGATGAGATGGCATTGTGTGATAGTTGTGGAATATTTATTTATTTATTATAGACCTGCAAATATTAATTCTTTATCCTTTTTTCCTGTTGTTAATGTAATTCTCGTTTATTATTGTATCGTTTTTGATATTTACTAACGACATATTTTTCTTTTTTACAGATTTAGCGGGGATGACAGTAGCTCTTCTTAGAGAATTTTCCTGGTGAGTATTTTCATTTTTTAACTTAGATTCAGAACCATAATGGAACTAATTCAATTAGATAGTGGATGTATCGAGTAGAAGTGTTTTAGTATATTAAGAACGGATGTATCTTGGAAGAGAGGCACCCCACTACCAATTAGGCTATCAAGACTAAGTAAATGTTTGTCAAAATGGTTGCAATACACTAGTTCCGACTTCCAAGCAAGCAGACAAGCAAGTAGGTCACGCGATAAAGAACCCTATCGTACAGAAAACGCCCCACTTTACCCCCTATTTAAAACTAGAACGCCTATAATAGGGTAATAGGGTGCATAATCTGCAGAAAATCTCGTACGGTGCACATAAAACGATAGTCGAGACATTTCTCGTTATCTCGCGTTCGTTCGGCGGGCGTTCGAGGCAAACGATTCGGAAAATCGAACGGAGCTGGCCCGTGTCGACTTCCATTACCGGTATTAGAGTTTCGAACGTTCGTCGCGATCTCTATCGAAAGCGCGCGATAGCCCCGTTTCGATCGCGGTTCTGAGATATTAATGCGAAGATTGACGGGCGTCTGATGCGATTTGAATGTTCAAATCCTGTGGAGAGAATTTTTTTATGAAGATTTTTTATAATAAAATTTTAAATGTAGCTATTGACGTCATTCGTTAACCGCGAATAAATTAATGTAATCGGTTTTCAATGAATCAGTATTTGTAGAAGTGTTTTATTGTCACCTAACTAGTTGGAATATACGCAGTACCTAGTTATAGAATAACTGACATCGTGTTACGTAATCCTGTGTTTCTTATATGAAAAATACAATAACATTTAAATTTTTCGTAAAAAATTTTGGAAGCCTTTGATGTATTAGCTACGATAACTGTGCCAACTATCGAAGCTTTTGATATTGAATAAGCTTCGAATAAACAATTCAAATACATTCCAAATATAAAAATTTAAAATATACGGGCAGAGTATTTTTCGTCATTTAAAAAATGGTCTCAATTTACAGAAAAACAAAAGAACAATTGCAATCGACGGATAACTCAATAATTTCTGGACGAAAAATCACAGGGGAAAGTCCCCTGTCCGGAAACATTTCTAGACGCACAACGAATTGAGTAGGGGTAACGGCGGTAGATTCTGTGATACCAGGGTAAAACACCCTCAAACTTGTTAAACAGGGGGATGCATATCGCTTCAGAGGAGACAATAGGAAATACAGAATTTGGTATTAAGCTTCCTGTCCCCTGAGTATTGGAATACAGATTCCATTTTGCAACGTCAAAAAGTTTCCGGAATTATTCCGGTCGGGTAGTTTTTATTTTGCGAAATGTATTTTTGATTGGTGTGCAGTGATTTTATTGTCTGTGACAGATTTAATGAAAAGATGAAGTATGTAACTAGATAATTATCTTAACGACTTATTTATGATAATTTTAAACAAAAAATAAGAAAAACGTTGTGACGATTTCTTCACAGACATTATTCTGTGGCAAAATGTAATTCTTCATTTGAGAAAAAAATATAAAGACAAGTGAAGTATACCTAATTGAATCGACAATACCTAGAACAAAACAAATTAATCATCGATTTACCAGGTATTTCCGTTGACTTTACTCGGTACCATTTTACGAGTACTTTAAACCTACAATTCTGCCTACATTAATGAATTACCAGCGATTCAACGTTACTAGGACTTACATGAATATTCGCCACAAATACCTCATAATTTAGGTCGCCAGATAAACGCACAGAGTAAACAGAGAATGTAACTATGAACCATAGAGTATTCTACATGGTATAGAAGCGCCAAATGCTTACCCATATCTATCACCCATACTGATACCATAGACTACCCTACTTGATTGCTTGTACAGTCACGAGCAATAGTATGTATACACTAAGCAGTATTTAAAAGCGATGTTCTGCTACCATATTGCTTAAACTTTTGCTTTTTAATAAGACTTCTATTTTGGAAGCCATACTATTACGAAATAGGTCTTATGTCAAAGTGGAAATCAGCATTTCACGAGTAAATTGCGTTTGAATTTTGTTAAGTGTACGAGTATACATGTTATTGCTCGTGACTGTACTCTCAGCGCCTACCTTGCTACCTCTAGTTTTGTTTCCATTATATCTTTCAAATCCTATCGAACTACTTATTCGTTGTTTAAATAAAATTTCACCCATTTATCTTCATTAGCTCATAGGAATTATTCCTGTAATGTCCCTTCACGTTATGTCGACATTTGATTTTTCCAAACCGTCTTTTTATCCATCTAGATTACTTGGCCACAGCGCCAAGTATGCTGTCAAAATTCTCCCGTACATATGTGCCATGTAAATAGATCAACCTAAAACGTTCACATTTTCCTTTGAAAATAACCCATCCCAATCTAATCCCAAGTTAATTACAATTAACCCAGGGTATTGCCAGTGATCACAGACTACAGCAATGAGTTCCACTTATAAGCGGCACCAAAATGAATACCAACACACTTTCCCAAAGGTTCAATATATCTGACAATCTCTGTCAATTTCTCACACACCCGAAACAGGGGTACGAAACCTTTCCACAGCTAGTTATCGAACAATAGTAGTATTGTGTTGTCTATCCGGATTCAATCACCGGCCCTTTTGTTTAGCCACTCGATGACAAATTCGAATAGCTCGTGACATAGAGCTTTTTAATAATTTATGGTACGGGTTTGTTTACCTGCGCTGTTTGTTTATAAGACTTGATTTTTTTTACTATTTGTTGCAGTCTGTGCTCAAAAGGGTGTAGTTGGATAATGTAAAGTGGGGTTAATGCAGACAGTCTTTTTTGACGCTCTTATGATTCGTATGTATTGGTATAATTATGTATGTTGGGTGTATTGTTTCTTAAATATTTGTACTACATTTATCAATTGTACAATATGCACCTTTATAAAAGACTGTTCCTTAAATTGTAAACAGTTAAAAACAATGTAACAATTAACATTATAAAAATAAATCATATTTATTTTTAAACGTTGCGGTCGCGTGTTTGTTTTCGGACAAGACAAAATATTTTTCATATAATTACTTGTTAACATAATGTTTTACTGTATGAATACACCAATTATATTAAAAAAACAACAGCAAAAAGTGCACAGTGACAATCTGATATTATTCGTGTAAAAAACAAGACGTCTTAATAAGCTCCACATGCTGCATCGAAACGCCAAACTCTTTTTTATAAACGTCAACTTGACGTTTGGCATTCCGAATCGAAAACTCGAATGAACAAAAACTCGTATTCCATGTCTCGTTATGTGTTAAAGAGAATTTATAACGCAATCTCTGTTCATTGATAGCGAGTTTCTTCGCGCGAGGTTTACATGAATTAAATGGCATTTTGTGTTGCGAAAAAAATAATCGATCATCATTCGATTCTCGATTCACTCGTGGACATTTTACTGAGTAAGTACGACAGGTGTCATTAAAAATCGAATATGCCACTTGAGGATTTGTAATCGTTAATTATTTTGGGTAACTACTGAGCACGTTCTGTAAATGAAATTAATACGTAGCTTTGTCGAAACGTATCACGCAATATGTCGTCACCAAAGGAAGTATGATGACAGAGTACTGAGACATTCATTCCCGGTATTTTTTTAAAGCGAATGCAATGCCAGGAAACCGAAATGTGCATGAAATAAACCTGGCGTGCGTCAGGATAACCCTGTAATTTCCCCTGCCCAATGTAGGGGTAAATTAAACTTGTAATACCGGGGTAGTCAACGATTACGTCTTTCTTCCCTTGATATTTAAGTCTGTTTTTAAAATAATTTTAAGTCTCAAACGTACCTAACCCCACAATTAGCTAACCACTTCAAAATACAAAACTTTCGCACCTTGCATACAGTTTAAAACATTTACTTTAAAGTTAACAATGCTGCTTGAACTGCTCATAAAAAAAAACAAACACAAAAGCCGCCATCTTTGTCCATAAATTAAACTAATCTGACAGTGGGCTGATCAGTCATAGTGTCAGAGTGAGGCGAGCACTGCGCCTGCGCCTTGCGTGTCAACTATCATCGTTCGCGATCAACGGCCTATCGCACGCAAACCTTCCCGTGAAACGTTCCTTTTATATTTATTTTATATCCTTCGGTTTTACAAGCAGGTCACACGGACATACTATTTTCTTTTTTATAGCATTTTTTGTAAAACAAATTACTGTTTGTTTTTAACTTCCTCGCTGCTAGCATTCCTATTGATCATGAGGTCCTGGATTTGATTTCTAGATCAGTAAAACCGGAGTTTTTTTTTGCCCCTATGTGTGTCTTCTTTCACCTTGTTTTAAATCGGAGCTTTAGGGTACACCGCTGCCTCACCATCCGAAAGTGATTAGCGTGAATACGGTCGTGGATTATTTTTTTCTAACCGCAACTAATTGTAAAAGAATTAGCGAGGGTGTGTGAGTAATAAAGTTACTAGTCACGTAAATTACTCATACACGCAAACTAGGGTTAGAGAAAAATAAACTTATAAATAAAATGATTCAAGCTGTAGAGAGTTCATAACTTCTGTCATAGTTTTTCGTTTAAACTGTTAGATTTATGCAATACATATTTTTTTAATATTATAAAATGCAGCTACAGTTCTAAGAAGTCTTGTCCGACTAAGAAATAAGTGCTTTTCAATCTTGTACTACTTTGTAAAAGCATATTTCAAAGGAGGAAAATACAGGTTGCTCTATAAATGTAAGCCCATTTTACTTCAAATACTTTGTTTGAAGTTTTTATTTTGCGAATTCTTCCAGCCAGTTCAAACAAGTGAATTACTTTAGTAAAATAGTACGTTTCATTCACCCCACTTTGCGCTTGCATTGTCGCGTACCCGCCAATTTTTGTTGAAGTCCCCTACTTTGAAAAGTCGAAGGGTCTTTCGACTTAGGTACCTACCTCTTTGTGCGAAAACTTTTTGAAGTGAAAACTTCTTTAGCGGCTTTGTGCACTTTTTTTGGAATGGGTAAAAAATGTTAAACTCGCGTCAGGATACGTGACCTGATCGAAAATTCGAAAGACGGCGCAGGGCGCTTGCGCGAATGTTCGTGTGTGTTTATTACTATTCAAGGTTTCACTTCTGCCGGCACTCCCAGAGTGCAACCAGTCGTTTTTTATTCCATGAAACAGGTATAGTACGTAAATAGCAAGGATCTCGAATGAAATATTACAGGAACACAAGATTTTTGTAAACGTTTGTAAAAATGTGATAAAATACGTTATAATTTTGACCATGAGCTATATTAACTAAAAGAACAATCTCTCAAAATAGCCTTTATAAACAACTAAATATTTATAAGGTAATCAAATTAATTTTAATGACGAGTAAAACTGAGTGTAAATAATATTAAGTGCGTAATATTATTTACACTAATGATTTTAAATTCGTTGAAAATCGAATTCAATGTTGTTGTTTATTTGATAAAAGCGAAACAAAAATGTGTAGTTAGCAAATTAGCATGTTAAATTTTGTTTACACCCACATTGAACCTTTACAAAACAATTCAGCAATTAACACTACCCAAATATAAACACAATTAGAATTGATTGCTGAATTACATTTTTAAAAACGAGTGCACTGTTTCGTGTAAATATGTATTTTTTGCAAATTCTCCACTCCAGACTTGAAATTGCTTCGTGAAATTAAATACAAAATAAATAAAAGTGTTTTTTTTTTCTTATTAATTAACGAAGAACCAAACTGACCGCCATTTTTTCATTTCGTGAATCTTTCATAAAAACGCTTCTAGTATTTTCCTAGCAAAAAATACCAATATATCCCCAAAAACTCATAGTAAGGGTGAATTGAGAAGTCAAGTCACGCGCTACCAACTTCTTTCGTTGTTCGTCTCACCCTCGCCTACTTCTGTTGCTACCCGTTAAACCCATAACTTCGGAATACATTGTAGCTTTTTACTCTTACCTTTTGCGTACCCTCGAAAACAAACGGCAATAGATATCGAGACGTGTGTCTCGTTTTCATGGTTGATTTGGTTTCAAGCATGGATGCCGTGGAAATTGTGTGTTGGTTGTTGGCTCTTCATCACCCTGTGTAAGTTTGTGGGTCAAGTGATTGAGATGGGTTTAGGGCAAACCCTGTCAGTTGTACCATTTTATGGTTTACTCCAACCTACTCTAAACTAGTAGGTTGTAGTTACAGTCAGATACGGCAAAGTTGAAATTAAAAATCACCCTGTAAGTTTTTAATAACGGAACGATATGTTTTGTAAACTATTTTTCGTGATAATTTCAGTAGGTACTTCGGTTTTCGCCTCCTTCTGCGAAGCAGTCAGGCTCGTGAAGGTGGAGGCGGGCCGCATGAGGGTGAGAACAGCGTCCTCCCTCCACCCCAGCGGCAGTGGTAGACGCCCACGGCGACGGACGTCGGCAGCGATCTCCGGCAACCGTAGGTGCGGGCATGCGGACAGTGAGTAATGAGCAACTCACTGTCCGACCACGGACCATGCCCGGGTCGACGGTGCGTTGTGTTCCACGCGCGCCTCAAAGAGTGTCAGCAAAACAGCAGCCCCCCCTCTAGAAGGCCAAAGCCTGCCGAGGTCGCGGGACTGTACGAATTACCGTGACCCCGAAACGTAAAGGGCTATTGAAGGACACCGTGGATTTTAGTCAGTACGAGTCTGTCAGTCCCTCCCGCTCAGCCCTGGATGGGAGGACTCATTTGATGATTTTACCACGTAAAAAAAAAGTACGCGGTATTTTCATAGCTTATTGCATTTATCTTTTTGTAAGCTTACAGTTAACATTAAATACCGAGTAAAGGCTACTTACTACATCATCAACTAATTTACCTACTTTTGATCTTCAGTACTGTAATCTGTATTCAGATCGATTTGTACTTTGATATGGAAAAGTTAATTATTATTTACCGATAAGCTAAAATTACTAGTTATTTACTTACAAACATATAATTAAAGAGACACATAATCGTGAACGCTCCAGGAAGATTTAATATCAAGGTTTATACATAGCATAATCATAATCAGGCTTTGGCAGTTATGTTTTTCAAGTCCCATGTGTTACGGTGAGGACCCTATTACCATCAGCTGGGCACAAATCCAGATATCTGGATAAGTCAATGTCTAAATCAAACCAGTAATTTCAATTAGGCCATCGAAGAGGGACTTTTGAACGTCGAATGTTAAAATTAAGGGAAATGGGATGGGATAGATTCGACATCCATTCGCAAGGGTAGGTTCGTAAAGAGAAGAATGAGCAAGAAACTCTATACCACTCTTTTAAAAATGTTTTACAATACTTTTTGATCCTACTGAATAATTCCTGATTGAAAAACAAAATAATACTTTACTTAAGCCAGGAAGCGAAGCCACCAGACGTCTTCTCAGTCCCTCACTAGACCATTTTTTTTTTGTCTAATTAATATAAAAATAAAACCGATATTTAAGGCCTAACCAAAACCCCACAGAGTAAATAATAGCTATTAATATACCACAATCACAATCACATTATAGATAGCATTTGAAAACCAATAACCGCAAAGCGAAACGCCCACCAATCAGAAACAAAATAAGCCTTTTACAGGGAGGTATTCTAGGCCCGATAATGATTTATGATACTTTTGGTTTGTAACTACCTCAAAAGTTAATTGAATGAGCGTTTTCAACAAAGGTCAGGAAGCCTTAAATCAATTCGTATCGATGACGGGGTGATAAGCTAGTTAAAGTAATTAATTACAAAGAGGAGAACGTTTTGATAAGGAATTTTTACATAATTTTGATTTTGGTCTTGAAATAAATCGTCAGAACGAGTGAGGTTCCGAATAAATAGTTCCGAAGAGCAATAATAAAAATTTAATAGTCCATAACTTAGCTCTGTAAGTGTAAGTGAGTAAAGAAATATTATTAAAATTCATCTCCTAAGAAAGTTAAATAAGGAATAAAAGTTTGTGTATAAGTACGTGATAACAGTACTGCTTCGACTTCCATAAATTACTTTGAATGAAATGAAAGAAATTCCTTCCAAACGTTTTTGTAGTAAAAGTCCGCAGTAATATTGCGATAGTTGGCCGAGTCGACCAGCCGCGCCATATTACAATATCTTTGATTAATAACAATCGCCTCTCGAGGACGCTCATTACTGAACCAATGACATGTAGGAAATGCCACGAGCAATAAGGCAGAAGACCTATTATGATTAATATGTTAGCGTCGACTTGCGCTCTCTGCGATTCACTAATGAAGAATGCCCCCACTCCGAACCGTCGCCTGGTTATATACCCTACCCCCACCCTTCCTCTCGCGACCCGTGTGATTGATGACGTAGCCACAACGTCACTGGTATCCTGCGGGCTATACGAGTGATGTGGGTGCGATCATTTATTTAATAACAGCTGTTGTGTAAATGTATAAAAGATGATCGTTTTTGGGTCAGTAAGGGAAATATTAATATAGAATCCCCTGTGTTGTTATCTTCCCTGGATTTATTTGTGATATTAAACGTCTCTGTATTAATGTTCTCGTAAATCTTAAACATTGAGCTTAGAGAGGAAAAAAACGAAATTAAAAATGTTTACTTTTATTTCTTCATTAACAGAAACATTTTTCTTAAATCCCTTTCATCCGTTTTTTCGGAAATGAGAGTTGCTAGCATTAGATGCTAGCAGGAAATGAAAATAATTGTTTTTCTCCCCTTGTAAATTGCTTCAGATGCACGGCAGGTAATCTCTATCAATCAAATGAGAAAGTAATGAACAGAATTAACGGCGAACTACAAATTATTAGAAATGATAGGTAAAAAATGAGCGATAATTGTGTTTAACATTCTTGTTTCTTTCTCTTATATAGTTTGTATTAAATATTAATTTACTTAAGGTTGTTCAGAGTTTGTAGATAATATCGAATGTTTTCTAACAAGTTATGTTCGGAACAACTTCCAACCAATTCTTGTCAAAAATAAATAAACAATGACTTGTGTCCAGAATTCAGCCAGAACAACCAGTGATTATTTCATCAATTATGACTCCACTCGAAAATACTAGTCAATCAGAAACATGTCTGCCAAAAACTCCTGTCCTAGAATTACTGCCCAATTTTCACGAACTCCCATTTCAAATTGAACACGGAAACTATTCGAAACAGCGCTGCCAACCAAACAAAAATCAAACTCCAGCACTAAATTCAATGCTGCCAACGTTAGCAACAAAAGGACGCACCTTAACCGTCCGAACGCGACATTCGTTTTGATTAATAAGTGCTGTTGACATTTTAATTAACCCTGCTAAAAGTCGGGCCATGCTTTGTTTCAGTTGAATAGGGACGTGAAATGCCCCGGAGAATACACTAGGTGTGTGAAAAGGCTTTTATATTGCGTAACGCTCGATAATTTAGTGGCGTTTCAGTGTTTAGGCAAAAAAAGCAGTGATAGCCGAGTGGTACGACCGTTGGACTGCCAAGTCAGAGGTTGCAGGTTCGAACCTCCGGCACGCACCAATGTCTTTTAGAATTCATGTGCGTATTATAAATTAATTATCACTTGCTAAAAACGGTGAAGGAAAACATCGTGAGGAAACCAGCACACCTGAGATTTTTCAACGGTGTGTGAAGCCATGTCAGAGGCCTACGGGCGGCTTAAACTCTGACACCAGGTTGTTCATCAACCATACGATAAGAAGAAGAAGAAGAAGTGTTTAGGCTATATCGTGGACTTTCGCGTAGAGGGTTGTTCGAATCTTACACGTACCGTATAGGTTGCCTTACGCCTGCGACATTGTTGGAGTAAAACTGTCAAACGCAATATTTAAAACAATGTCTATCTTACAGGTATAGGTGTATTTATTCTTCTGATCCGTATTAGCTACTGTGAACGTTTCAGTTTCTATGTAAAAGGAATAAATACATCCATCCACTGGATGAACAGTGTTTCTTTCGATATCATAGTTCTACTAAATTCAATTTTATATTCTAAAACAAAAGAACACTAACAAAAAACACACAGGGTAAAAGAGCTGGGTAAAAGCATACATTTTCATCAGTGTTATTGAAAATTCTTTTTCTAATTTTGGAGAGATGGGATCCTATGAGGCACACGACTGGTAGATTCACTAACACAGTCTTTCTAACTAAAGACCTGAATAATAAATCTCGATCGATAGTCTATGGATACAACTACTTAAGTATACAGGATGTAAGAGTAACATATAATCGCAAAGCCGCATACATTAGAAACGTACAAAGTCCAGTTGAAAACTGTGGTCAGTTGGTCACCTTATTAGAATTGAAATTAGAAATCTTATTCTAGCCCTATTGTTGCCCGGGTCAACGGCGCGTTGTGTTCCACGCGCGCCTCAAAGAGTGTCAGCATAGTGACGGGACCTGTAGAGGGCCAAAGTCTGCCGGGGTCGCGGGACCAAGGGATTACCGTGACCCCGGTACGTAAAGGGCTAGTGAAGGACACCGTGGATTTTAGTCAGTACAAGTCTGACAGTCCCTCCCGCCCTGCCCTGGGTGGGAGGACTCATTTGATGATTTTACCACGATAAAAAAAAGGCCTTTGTTTGCAACCTAGGCGTTTATCTTTTGTTCGAATGATTGGAAAACCTGAAGTGTTTGCCAATGAGACGTGCATCGACGTCGCGGGACTGACTAAACATGTAACCGTGAACCTGGAACGTTAAGGGTAATCGAAGCAACACGGTGGATTTTAGTCAGCACTAGTCTAACAGTCCCTTACGTTTCACCCAAAGTGGGAAGACTGACTCATTCGATGATTTTACCACCTGAAAAAAGCATGCATAGACAGTTTTTTTGAACATTGGTAAAAAATGTCAAACTCGCGTCAGGACACGTGACCTGATCGAAAATTCGTAAGACGGCGCAGGGCGCTTGCGCAAATCTTCGTGTGTGTTTATTACTATTCAAGTTTTCACTTCTGCCGGCACTCCCAGAGTGCAACCCGTCGTTTTTTTTAAAATACATTTTATAACCAGCCACGAAGTTCTATTTCCATTAGAAGTGGTAATCTATCGATGATACTAATGATAGAAAAATCGAAAATGTATTGATTTCGCATATTAAGCTACCGAAAACTCACACAACAATGCAATTGAAATTCGACTCGAAAGCGATATTTGATTACTTATTTGAATTTTGATGTTTGTTTTTAAAACCTGGGGCTTAGATTTACAAAATTTAAGGATCAAAGCAGGTTATAAACAGTATAAGCTGACGTTCCTTCTTGCGCCATCCAGGGCGCGAAGAGACTCTGTCTGATTTACTACCTCCAAAAGGGGCTCAATATTAGTCTATGCCTTTGCCTATACAGCCATCTTTAGGTAAAAATGATTTCAAATTTTTCTTTGTTCATTCCGTAGTATGTTTGAGGTCGCCGTTCTGCAATATTTTCCTTTTATTCAAAAATAATTTCCCGTTACGAGCATTCCAGAAAAGTTAATTTAAACTGAAACTGGCTTACTTCATAATAAAGCCACAATTGAAACACAAAAAGACACACTTTTAATAACGCACGACCAACAATGTAAGCAAAGAAGAAAGTTAATTTTGCGCGGAGAAAAATATCGCGGGACAAACATGGCCGCTTGCAGTGCTGCAGCGGCAGGCAGCGGCTGCATGGCACACGCACACGATTTTACAGTAATTTACATTTTTACGAGCCCGACCCTTGTTTTTTTTTTTGCGACGAAACAAAGGAATCGCTGACCACAGCCCACAGGCCAGACTTAACAGACTTTATTAAAACTCGATTGTAACCAGTTCATTTTAAAAAGGCATGCCCGTTTTTGATAATTTGCTACGGAATTTTTTATCACATATTTTTTTGTTTTTATTTTAACAAAATTGGCCTGTGTAAATATTTCATTCTAGAAATAGGTGAATAGACACATAATTTTGTTTTCATTCCACGTCGAAATCATAAAAAAGGTCCGTCTACAAAATAAATAAAAATTCCTTTCTCATACACAGCTGTTTACTTTATCCAATTTCGTTGTCTATTGCCTAGAAAATGTTTCAGTATCAAATAAATATGTCAATGTCAGTGGCAAAATGGTCTGTAGTAAATAAAATTACCTTTATTGCTAAAAGGATTTTCAATTTCAGTATTACTTCTCGCGAAACTTTTCGAGGTTTATCAATCGAATTTTTTATCGAGATAGCTCTAATTCCCATTTGATTTGAAGCACTAACTAGCTTTATATGGCTTCGCATATCTTTTTAACAAGTAATTTGAACTGTAGCAGCTCAAATGTAGAGTTGAATTTCCTATAAAATCTACGGTATAAATCTAGCCAGCCCGCATTGCAATTTAATGACAGCTCAGATCGAGTCAGACGGCAAAAAAACGTCGCGTCTGAGGTGATGTCATATTAGATTTATAACTAAAATACGTCATAGACATTTATAGATAGATCAACGAACAAAAAAAGTTGTATTCACCATAGATAATATTAATTCTATGCCGAATTTCGTTGAATACACTAAAGGATTTATTTCGTCTGGCAATTAAATGCCATTATACGCTCAACCCATTAGCGTCGAAATTTAATAGGCAAAAAGTTCAATAAAATAAAATATGGAGGCCTATTATATAATAAAGCAACACGAATGCCTATAAACAAAACTAAACGAGACAAACTCACATAACTCAAAATGAATAGTGGTCATTTAACACGCGAACGGATCGCAAACTATTCGAATACTAAGTTTTAACAGATACCAAGATCGAATCGGAATCTATGTTCAATTCGATCGCAATCACTAGGGAACAGCACTAATCCAATGACATCATCGCCAGGTGGGCGGCTCTAGACAATTTAAATTTGAAAATGGAAGCGTTTGTTCGAATGATTTTTAAATTCGATTGTCTGGCTTCCTTTTTCGAAGTGGTAATAAAAAGTTTATTTCGTCAACGTTTTAAGAATTTTTAAAGAAGAATGTGATTTAGTTTAAATGTTTTAATTTGAATACAACTGTCGATGTAGTTTTATTTTTATGTGTTAAATTTAAATTTTATTATAATATCGAAATGACTATAAAATCTTGAGCATTATAATAACTGGAAAAGTGCATTATTTGACCGGTTGTAATTTTATTTTATGTGAGCTTTAAAAGCCTGTATTATCATAAAAGTATGTAGAAACTTTTCCAGAACCACCATTTTTTCATAGTACTCGTAAGTCTAGTAGAGACTAGTCAATTCCCAGTTTGGAATCTTTCAGTAGCAGTCACGGAGTCTGGGTTTTTACCCGGTTAGCTAAATAAATAACTAGCTAAATGTAACTGTACATTGTACAATTAGGTATAATGCTCTGATTTGATTACAGGCGTAATGTCGGTTTAGAACTAACACTTAACTTTTACTTATTTTACTACACCTTAAAAAAACAAATGTCTTTAATGTAGCGATATGATACAAAGGCCCTGAAGCCATGTCAGAAAAATTACAAAAAAAAAAAAACAAATGTCACAAATGCAGTTCGATATTCAAAATCCTAAAAACAAACACGCGCCAAAAAATTCCTTCTCCATGATTCACAAACTGCTAAACTCGAGTAAATCTCCCAGCAATCGACCTGGAACTTGCTACCAGCATTACAATTCTCAGTTTATGCGTTATGTTTCTTAGAAGAACGTGTGCAGTTCGCTTAATGGCACAAACAAAGGTGCATTGCCTATCGGGTCACGTTGCCAAGCACTCGGAGTAAACGTTGAGTGTGACGTCATAGACGGTTGGTATGACTGCAGTGTACAGAAAGTCTCGACAAAAATATTTATGTACACGATTGACAACATTTCTTTTTGTTTTAGCTAATTACGTTAAATTTGCAATGTTTGTCGTACTTGACATTGTGACTGTATCTTTTTTTTTTAATGCTACTTCAATTTTTTTACACTATAAAACTTTAGAATGCATCTAATTCTTCGAAATACATCTAAATAAACTGGTTTTTGCATGCATCTGATTACCAAAGGGATGGGTATCCTCCACATTTTGCCAGTTATGTTATTTTTCATAATATAAAATACTGCCCTCACTTACCCTGCACTGGCAACTGGATCAATTACTATGTCAGAGAGGTTACTTCAATGCACTTTTGATAGATAATACCAGGATAAAAAATCTGAAACTATCTGTGTACCAAATTTATTCAAATCCTATGGTAGTTTTTTAGTGAAAAGAGTAACAAAAAAAAATACATTCTTTTAAAAAAATCACATCTATTGTAATACATAATAATATTAGTTAATTTAATCTGTCCTTAATATAAAATAGGTTTTATTCCACACTTCTTTGTTTTGACCTACCTCCAGCAGCTACCCCAAAAAAAAAAAACACAAAAAAAAACAACAGTATCCAAAGAATTCTTCATTAAATCCCTTATGTTTTATTCTGTGATCAACATGTAAATTGAAGCATGTATATCCTCTTAATCAGCTACATATTCATGAGATTTCCGTATACATTTAGTATGTAAGTATGGTGTTCGCCATTTTTTTTTCCTAACAAGGCGAGAAAAATTCGTATTCATTTTACTTTTAGAATCTTTGACTGTTTGGCAAACTTAAAATAAAAGACATTCTGTTAGTTAAATTATATGAGATTACAGAAAAATTCGTAGCAACTTTACGTTTAGAATGTTTGACAAACTAGAAATAAAGTTATCTTAAGTTGTCGTTTATAGGATTCCAAGAAAATCGGAACCTATTTTTCTTACAGATTCTAAACCTTTTTTTCTATTTTTGGTCCAGATATTCCTGGGTCGTTATAGTCTACGAAGATCAGTACCAGAGTCAGTAGTTTTTGATTTTACCAAGCAAAAATAAAAAGTATAATAATCTCGTATACAACTTCCGTTGCACTGTACACTACCTTGTGTGACACCATACTGATTGATTGGTATTTTAGTCAATCAATCTGTTGTATTTGCATAAAGCATTGTGTACAAAGTTGTTTTACAGACAATAGAAAACTTAAAGCTTTTGTCTATAACTATCATATCATGCAAATGTTATAAATGATGTAACAAAATGTTTTCCGTCTAAAAACAACTACTACTTTGTAAAAAATACGAGTGCTTAACCAGTTGTGTAGTTTTTTTTTTATCCAAAATTTAAAGTTTTTAATAATTTTAAATTGTATTTAATATTTCAAGGCCAAATTTACTTTGCCAAAGCTTCTAAATAGTGACCATAAAAACAGCTGTATACAAAATCAGAAAGCTTTCCTACTGTAACACAAAACCGCCAAGATATTTCTGAATTTCACCAATAAATAAATTCTGACCATTCTATTACTTTACCGTCCTCTAGCTCAGAAACATGTTGTATAAAACCAATAGTAAATTACCTATGTTCAGTTTCGAGCACAACTATTTTGTTGCTTCGTCTTTCGCTTGCTTCCTTCCTTCTTCAATGCTTCATACAAGAGTATGTGGCCTAAGTTAGGAGCTGAAGAGAATTTAATGTTACATGACAAGTATACCAGCCTTTTTTTAAGTGTAGTTAAATCATCAAATGAGTTCTCCTGCCCTAGGTGGCACAAAAGGGACAGTCAGACTGTCTACCTGCCTAAAAATATACCCTCTTCCTATCGTTGGCTTCTAGGACCATGGTGTTCCTTTTAAGACAGTCCCATAACTGCAGCAGATAAGCCTACCTATTAAATGCGAATCCCTTATACAATTACCAGGCATTCGCAAGGTTATATCAGTAAATAACCAAGAATTTGCATTTTATCGATATCAGCCAGAGTGTAGTAACAAGCTGTTTAGTTTTGTGAATTTAAGGGTCAATTGCTTGATCAGTAGTTAAGTAAATTGTAGTTAATATTTTGACTAAAAATCACAATCAGTATTCCTCTTAGATATGAATAAATCTATTATATTGTCTAAATATTGATATTGGAAACAAGTATTTTAAATTTTTACTTTACGTTTACGTCACTCGTGCTGAGTCACAGAACGTTCAAATATGATATTCATTTGTGGCCTTAGTAATTATTGTGACTGCTGAGAACGTCAGTAGTATTTATTTCAATTACCATAATTACGTATCGAGTCTCATAGGTAACTTACCGGTTTCCTTAGAAATGATCAGCGCAACTGCCATGTTTTCTTAGAAACACTGCGTCAGAGATTATGCATTCAAGCACCGTATAATATTACACACTCCATTATACGTACAATTACTGCAGCTATGTGCCCCATAAAACGTTTCATATAGTCATTAAAACTATGCTCGCATCTTGGCATAATGGCCGTAGTAGCACATGACCTTAATTCCAACACATTTTCAAAAGAAAATAGATAAACATGCGGATTACGCCACTTCAGCCGCTGACAGCCAAAATATCTCTACAACAATGCACCATAAACACAATAAAGGGTAGTATTATCAAAATAACAATGAGAAAAATTCTCCACATTTTTAATTATCCAGAACGCATAGCTACATAAATCTTTTGGAAGCACCCGCTAACGCAACCGCTCGTAAATTAAACGCTCACAAAGATTGTTCTAGAAAAGTCCGAAATAACGCGATTAAGCGAATGAAAGGGCCGAAATGAACAAAGCAAATGTGATTACCGCGTTGCCAGCTAAAAGAAATAGGTAATATTTCTTTTGTGGATTTGCTGGTAGCTGTATTTTTTTTAATTCGCCCTCTGGCTATCCGTTTTCCTTTATCCTATTCCTTTATTCATTGATAGCCGCAGACAATGGCGGTTTTAATCAAAATGGCCGATGGAAATTTAGAAATACAGTTTTCGTTAAGATACCTTCAGTTGATTCAATTTATGAGAAAATGGATGCTCGCTCGTAATCCCGGTCGAAAATAATCCTCTTAGATGAGGCATGGCTAGTGAAATGACCTTCACAGAGCTTCAGAACACATACCTAATAGAAATAGAAACTGTTATGGGAAGCAATCTGCTACCATACTATCACAAATTGACCACCAATACACCTAACAGGATTATAACAATGGTCATGTCCGCTAAACACTGTTTATAACACAAACCAAGTTCAATGTCCCGTAGTAGACAGCCACTGACAAAATTAAGTAAAAAAACAGTAGAATTCACTAACAGGACAGTAAAAACTCCGAAGTACTTAATGTACTAGGTCCAACCACATAAAAGAAACCTAGACTCTAAAGTAATACACACGCCGAAGTTGTAAAACTTTCATTACTACTAAATAAAACACGACAGCGAAGGAGCCATAGTAAAAAGACTCAATGAAAAGGGTTTTTAACGAAGTCAAGAGTAAAATTCTTGATTGCGAAACTGATGAATGAAATATGATTACAGTTCGTGTTACAAATTCTTAACTTCAATAATGGTTGATTACTCCGGAGTGCGTAATCCCAGGGAGGGTTCGACGGCCCCAGAATAATATTTTATTGAGGGAAAATCAATATTGTATTTTGAACTCCGAATAGAAATTATTAAGATTATGAAGGCGTTCAAGTTAGATTGTTATTGGATTTTTGGGGACCTCGAATCAGTTCAGTATTTGTAGACCGTCTTTAATTTCTTTTCAAACTTTGTCCTATACCCTAAACTACGTTTAACGAAGATCAAAACAATATTACGGTTCTGTTTAAAAATGTTTTTTTTTTATCGTGTTAAAATCATCAAATGAGTAAGAGTGAGACTGTCAAACTTGTACTGACTAAAATTCAAAAGCCCTTTACGTTCCAGGGCCAGGTTACCTGAAGAGATAGTCCTCAGACTCCGGCAAGCTTTAGCCCTCACCTTCAGATTGCTGAGAGCTCATTGAGGTACGCCTGGAACTGGGCATCAAGTAAGCTTTGGTCTCTCATCATCTCGCGTCAACATTAAAGTGTCAATCTTCTTGCTAAAGAGCTTTCAGCTTCTCAAAAACTTATAATTAAGACAGCCAGAACGACTACAAAGCAGGTCCCAATACGACTTAACGTAACATTTTCTCTGTACCTTCTACTCGTCTTAACCAACCATGAACTAATATGACAAAGCCTCAAACTACATTCGCTACAGTCGACGAGACGTCAACGCGACGTCGCCGACGTGCCACAGGGAACTGACAAATTGTCGTCTGCCAAGTTGACAGCGCCCCTCGCGGATATTGCCGTAACTGAAACAAACATGGAGGGAAAGTTTATATTTAATCTGAGACTTTGAGTGTCACAAAAAGCGCAATCCAACTTAGGCTTGCGTCGTCGCTTTTGTTTTTAGAATGGCGCTTGTCTCGGATTGGCATCGGAAAAATAAGCGTTTCTCGTAAAGGGAAGAGCTTTGTGAAGTACGTATTGCGAAAGCTATTTAGGATATTTTATACATGGAAGAATCGTTTGGCTAAAATATTGACGCAAGCCAAGATATGTCTCTAGAGAAATTAAGATTTATATGGAGTGAAGATAATACTGATGTTGAAAACTTGGAATAACACACAGCGCCACAGGCATACATAATTTGCAGGCATAACTCAAGTCCAGACAATTTTATTTCTCCATTCATTATTCATAACAAAGACCAGGATAATTAACGAGCTCCCCTAACTTTCCAACAGCGATACACCGCTCCCAGCAAAAGGCAAAAATAGCGAACTAAACTGAAGAACTAACTCAAAACCATGTCGAAGGCTTCCACGGCTTCGCTAATTATTTTTAATCGCCTTCAACTTTGCATATCTCTAACGTTTTTGTCCCAGATAGGGTTAAACCGTACCAAGCCACTCTGCCGACCGAACCTTATCGCTAAACTCTAAATTGTCTTCTAAGGGCCCAAACGACAGTGGAAGAGGAATGACGTCTGATAGTACAGGCCTCGCTAGCCTGATATTGAGATTTGCATAAAATGAGGTCCTCTACATAGTGAGGTTGAAAATGTAAAGTAAATAAGACGAGTTTTATTAAGAGTTTCGGAGATATAGTAATTGTACGACAGCCTGCGAGGTTGTTACTTGATGTTGGTGGGAGTAAGAATTTCGGTATTTTCTAGAATGTGTAATTTAACCGGCAGTATTGTAAATCTTTCCCGCTAAGCTCTTTGCCTTTTAAAAGCAGGTTCTCAATATTTCACGTCGTGTAACACGAAACAGGTTTTAATCATGGATGTTTACTACGTAAAACTATTACTGTGACCCATTTTCTTAGTATACCTTTCTATTTTAGGAACATTTTCATTAGGTAACTGCCACCATATTGTGAACTTACAAATACCCGAAAGTATTTAAATGATATTCAGCTGATAAAATAACAATAAAAACATAAAAGAATAACAATTGTACAGAAAAAAGAGTGCTCGCTACATTCAGAAATCTTCAAAAACAATCTCATAATCTAATAAGCGAGGCAGGGACTACGATAAATTCATTACAGCACTCCTCGCAAAAATATTATTCCCGGCCACATCTGGACACGCTAATGTTCATATAATTGTATGTATAACTATAATAATATGTGCCGTAATTGCATGTATAACTTAGGGAGATAAGGCCTTTCGGAGTTGCGGCAGCCGTGAGTTATGTTAGTTGTTATAACTACTGCTAGCATGAAATGTTGCTACATTTTCGGTAATATTGTTATTGTCAGTCTGTGTTTCATTAAGTCTTGGATAGTCCTTTATGCTTGTATCAAACTCCTATTGTAACTTCTAGATATTGTTACGAGGGTTATTGTGTTACGAAAAACAATTACTGTTACGCTTACTCTAGAACACAATTCGGAATGGAATCACAAAGAAAACAGGCATTTCGAAACGAGCAGCGTTGATTCCGGTCAAGACAAGCAAAACGTAGAATCAACATCCATTCCAAAAAACAGGACTCCGTCACACGAAACTCGAGCAAAAAGAACGTGACTGACGCGACGCAGGCCAATCAGCATGCGAGTAATTAAAACTTCAACCGAACTAGTGGAGGGGAAACTCGCGCCACCTCCGAATGCATAAACTTATACTAATTAGTGAGGAATTCTTTCACAGTAACGCCCCGCCAAGATTTGGAACTTTGTACCAACTTCCACGGCCCGAGTGTCTCAGCTTTTAATTGGGAATCTTCAGGAATTCGCTTTGTCAAGGAATTCTCCGTGAACAAGCTGAAACGGGAGGATGGCAGCATAGCGTCGACCAAAGCAGAGGTTTTAGGCGAGATCGAGAGGTTCTATGGACAGTTATACACTTCGGTCGCAAAGCCCGTTGACAGCTTGGTAGGAGATCCAAGAGCCAAGCTGTCCCGACACTATACCGAAGATATCCCGGACATCAGTCTGTACGAGATTAGGATGGCCCTGAAGCAGCTTAAGAACAACAAGGCGCCGGGCGAGGACGGAATCACGTCAGAGCTTCTGAGAGCGGGTGGAACACCGGTACTTAAAGTCCTCCAGAAACTCTTTAATTCCGTCCTGTCCGAGGGCAAAACGCCTGAAACGTGGAGCAGGGGTGAGGTGGTGCTGTTCTTCAAAAAAGGTGATAACAGCCTATTGAAGAACTACAGACCCATCACGCTTCTGAGTCATGTTTATAAGCTGTTTTCAAGGGTTATCACGAACCGTCTCGAACACAGACTTGATGACTTCCAGCCTCCCGAACAAGCCGGTTTCCGAAAAGGCTATAGTACCATAGACCACATCCATACGCTGCGGCAAGTTATACAGAAGACCGAAGAGTATAACTTGCCATTATGCTTAGCGTTTGTGGACTATGAGAAAGCCTTCGATTCGGTGGAAACATGGGCTGTGCTTGAGTCACTCCAGCGATGCCGTATTGACTATCGGTACATCGAGGTATTGAAGTGTTTGTATAATAACGCCACCATGTCGGTCCGAGTACAGGAGCATAGCACGAAGGCGATTCCATTGAGAAGAGGCGTAAGACAGGGGGACGTTATCTCCCCGAAACTGTTTACTGCCGCAATGGAAGACGCCTTCAAGCTCCTGGAATGGCAAGGACTTGGCATCAACATCAACGGCGAATACATCACTCACCTTCGGTTTGCCGACGACATCGTAGTCATGGCAAAGTCGATGGAGGAACTCAGCATGATGCTCGATGGCCTCGACCGAGTTTCACAACGGGTGGGCTTGAAAATGAACATGGACAAGACGAAAATTATGTCAAATGCCAATGTTGTGCCCACCCCAGTCTCTGTTGGAAACTCGGTACTCGAAGTTGTTGACTCATATATCTACTTAGGACAAGTAGTCCAATTGGGTAGGTCCAACTTCGAGAAAGAGGTCAACCGCCGAATCCAACTCGGTTGGGCAGCGTTCGGGAAACTACGCAATGTCTTTTCGTCCGACATACCTCAGTGCCTCAAGACGAAAGTCTTTAACCAATGTGTGTTACCAGTGATGACGTACGGCACTGAAACGTGGTCTTTCACTATCGGCCTCATCTCAAAGCTCAAAGTCGCTCAACGAGCTATGGAGAGGGCTATGCTCGGTGTTTCTCTACGTGATCGAATCCGAAATGAGGATATCCGTAGACGAACTAAAGTCACCGACATAGCCCACCGGATTAGCAAGCTGAAGTGGCAATGGGCAGGCCATATTGCTCGCAGAGCAGATGGCCGATGGGGTCGAAAAGTTCTAGAGTGGAGACCAAGGACTAGCAAGCGCAGCGTAGGACGTCCACCAACAAGGTGGACAGACGACCTTATAAAGGTCGCCGGAAGACGCTGGATGCAGGTCGCTTCCAACCGGTATATGTGGAGATCTAAAGGGGAGGCCTATGTTCAGCAGTGGACGACCTATGGCTGAGATGATGATGATGAAACTGTGACTGCGTTGATAATTCGTAAGTTTACCCTCCCGTTGAACGATGGTAAACACTTCTAATTCTGTGCAACGGAAACTCATAAAACGCTAAGTTAATGTCACGGATACTTCGGCCTAAGCTCCGCAAATAACATGACACGTGCCAAAAAAGTCTTCCACTTTACGACCTGCTTCGGAACCAGCAAAATAACAGAAAATTGGCACATTCACAATATCTGTTTATTATACTCGGAATATGTCGTAACGGACGTATATTCGGAACTATGTGTTCAAGAACCTATAATTGGGAACTGAAACGCGTTTACGTGGAAATAATAAGCAAAGGAAAGGCACACAAGGCGAAGTTGCGGCACGGCGACGGCACGGAACCGGCAGGCGCGTTAATTAAGCAAGAATTTACTGTATTCAACCGCAAACTTTAAGTCAAACCAACCAAACTTGGGTACCGAATTTGTTTTCTCGTGTACGTATCTTCATTAACTTTACGAGTGAAAACTTATTACGTATGTTTGACTGGGGACGCATTAGTGCTGCGGTGCCGGAACACACTCCTAATCC
This sequence comes from Agrotis puta, assembly GCA_943136025.2. Lineage (NCBI taxonomy): Eukaryota > Metazoa > Arthropoda > Insecta > Lepidoptera > Noctuidae > Agrotis > Agrotis puta. Next base: position 2,542,724 of record OW964170.2, read on the forward strand.
GGCCAATGTTCGAATTTCAACTAATTTCCAGACGCATAAGGCACCCGAATTCGACCCAATTATAAAGCCGGGTCGAGTCAAATTTGGACCAATTAGATGAGCCAACGAGCTGTGTCGCACTCGGGAGCAGTTTTGTCGGCAATATAATTTATTAGGGCGGCTCAAAGTCGAAGGCTTTAACCCTTAAAGACTCGAGTCAAATTTGATTACGAACGTTTTAAACGTGTCCCCTTGGCCGCACTCAAAGTTTTAAACGAATAGTCTGAGTTACCGGTCCGGAGACAATGATTGAGACAAAATGCACGACTCCATACGGGTCTCTCGAGCTTCAAAAATCGTCCATTTTGGTAGAGACAAACGAGTTTAATATAAACGTAGCATGTTGATGTGAATCGTCAAATCATTTGTATCAATTTCCACCCCGATATTGTCATATCCGTTTCCTGAAGGGTGCGTCAGTTAAGAAAGTTTATGTCACCGGCAATGTTTCCGACATGATACGAATGAACTGCCATGAACCTTAAGCGAATCTTATTAAATATTTTTGCCGAAAGAATATTAAAACAATAAATCTCTTTAGAAAGAATATCTACAGTTTTCACATTTACATTTTTATTTGCGTTTGTAACGGATATAAAGAAAGTTTAAATACTCTCCCTAAAAGACATTCTTTGCTGTCAATTAAATTCTTTCAGTTTACTTTTTTGCCTTGATTATTTTCCTAAAGCTTCGTTGTAAAGAGACTGTTACTGGAACAAAGGTACTTGATTGTTAATTTAAATTTAACTAGAAGCTAGTTAACTTGTTTTTTTTTTATCGAATTCCTTCAAAATCTAAAGCTTTTGATGTTGTCTAAACATGAACGCTGTAATGAGTTGTTTTCGCTAAAACATTTTTATAAAGCTTGATTTAAAATAAGATTAGAATTTTTCGTTCATTTTTCTCATTTACTATTAATTTTTTGATATAAAAAACTCTTTTATTTTTATACGGTCTTTATTGTACTCATCAATATTATAGCCCTCGACCGACTGATCCCTACCCTCATATGGTCAGTGGTCTTTCTAGATCACACACGACGCACTTCAGCTTGCTGTTATTGCAAAAGCATTCCAAAATCATAAACAACTTATTCAGCGACTTAAACGTCCAAAATCAACTCAAAAGTGAACTAAAATACGACGACATTTAACCCTCCACTATTCGCAGCCTGCGAATATCAGGAGGGACACAAAAAAGGCCAAAAAAGCCTCAGACTCAAAAGTCTTACCTTCCCGAAGTCGCCGAGGGCCAATTAAACGTTTTCAAACTGATTCAATGAAACTCACGGGTCTTTGTAAACGTTCTATTGACATAAGACATCGCTCGATCGCCGTTTGATGTCACGTCTTCAGTCCGAAATGCCGTTCTCTCGTCGTGTTTTTCCTTGTGATTTTCTATCTTGGAGTCATTATTAAAGGCAACAAACAAATGAGTGTATAAACAGTCTCTGTTAAATAAGTTGTTTTTGTCTTGGATTGGGTAAATTTGGTTTTAGGTCGTGATTTGAGGGTAAAAAATGTTGGTTGTATTTTCTTTGAATATGCTAATGAAGTGCCTGGCCTAAAAATTACAAAACATGCTAACTCATCTAGATATTTCGTACTAGAAAATCACGTCGTACCCATTATATCAGCAAAATATTCTGAAGCCTGAAAAGAAAAGGGAAAATTTTGCTCACCTTGAGTTAATTTAGCCTAGACCAACACTAATCTAAAAACCCAACTCCACAACTTTCGTGCCACATCACTTCTAAACTACGATTAATTAAAGAACTGTATGTAACACTGAAGTAATAAATCATTAAAATTACTCTGAAACCGTCTGATTAATCAATTAATCACTTGGGATTGGTCGTTCGTAGACTCACCGATAGGGCCTGAAAGACCCGCCGTGCGCAGCGGAAGGGTTGATTTATGAGAAAATAATGTTCCACTGGGAAATTTAAAGTGTTAACTAAAACTAAATTTGATTCGTGCAAGCCGTCGACTTCAAGCGGTTCGTGTGAGCTAAGTTGCACTCGAGTTTGTGTTAGTTTACATAGCAATTAGGTAAGAGCTTCAAAAGAAATTTTAATAAGGTACGGGAGTTTTGTTTTGTAACGTAAATAAGGTAAACTTGAGTAGGTAGTAAAGTTTTGAATAATTAATAATGATACGCGAGATCTTGATAACGCTCAAGGCAGCGGTGAAGCCGTAAGTTTCAGTAACTTTCGAAATATAATATGGCTATTTATGTAGAAATTCAAAGAAATACACGAAACTTGTAGGGAAATTATAATTACAACCTCTTTTGTTTAACTATCGAAATGCTAATTCTCAGAAGTCTGAAAATAGCTATGAACCCTTTTGTTATAAAATATTCATAAAATTCTTTAAAAAGACGAATTTTGTTAACCATGCGTATCGTTTATTAAAAGACCGTCTCAAAAACACAAAAACCTCACTGGGTGCAGCGGAAAGGACTGTCATACTTAACTGAGTATAAACCAACGTGCTGCTTCAGCATTCTAGTGGCATGACATCTGAAAGCATTACCGTGACTCCAGCATTTCGCAAACAATCACCTTAAAAGCCTCCTAGAAGAACCTACTAGAAAATACATAACATCTGAAAGTTCTATTTCAACCTATCGTAAAACGAGTCAAGGTCGCATTTGATGTGATGGCCGACAGAATGCCGCGACCAGCCGTTACTGTTTCATTGCACATAAAGCTAATACACTAAACATCCATAAAGGAAAGGCTAGCATTAATCCTATGGGAGCAAATTATTCATATATACGGCATACGAGAAAAATGTTCAGTGTAGTGTTTCTGACTTTCTGACTGAGTGGGCATTTGAAGCGATTCTAGTTGAGTAAACATCACGTTTATAGGAAGGGCAATACATTCCTAGGGATGTGCCTTACCAGGCATTACACAGAATTCTCTGGAGCTGGTCTCTTACGAGGATTGTGAGCTCCTCTTCATGTAATGTTGGTGACTCCTTGGTCTTATCTCAGAAGACTGGGCATTTTGAAGGATTCCCTTCGACAACAACAAAAAAAGAGTAATACATTATACGTCAACTCACAGAACACTTACATTTTGCCAGAATGTTTTAAGTCTCATTTAATATGGGGCGAATCTAATGCTATTAATCGGGCATCGATCCAGGATTCTGAGAAATTCCTGTTGAAACGGAAGCAGACCCTTACGCCCAGCAGTCGCGCTTGCATCCAATATACCAGTACATAACTGATACAGTTTGCAGTTAATATTACTGCTTGTCCATATGATGCGCAGTGTTTCCTTCATCTTTTAGTAGTTGACACCTCCATCCGTTAGTCATATCCGCAGTTAAAGTGGTTGTTCTTAGAAACTGTTTCGTATAACTTCCTTTGCAAATGCTACTTGAGAAAAGCAATCGCCGTTTACTCTAAGCCCTGCGGCCATATTATGACGTCTTAAAACCAGGCATGTTCCAGTAAGTGAAGGAGACAGAGCTGTACAAGTCGTCTAGCGCCACCTCGTTCACTCACTGGAACAAGCCTGGTTTTAAGACGTCATAATACGGCCCCTCGGCATTCTGACTGACACTAACCATTGGAATAGTAAAAATGAAACTCCCGCACACCGACGGAATACTCTAAAAAAAATTGACACTGGACTCCAATAAATGGTGGTCGCGAGGTAGACAGCCATTGTGAGGCCTACCCCGGCATAGTGAAATCACTCAGACGTCATCGTTGGCATAGATAGCCTTTTTGAGAGAGGTCAAATCCTCAAATGAGTCCTTCCACACCAGGTGGAGCGGTTAGAAATTAGTCTGACAGTCACATCCGCTGATTAAAGTTCCACCCTATATCTTCAATTGCATTTTAAGTACCTTGGTCTCGGTAAGGTTACGGATAGACTGTGGTGCCATCACCCACCAGGGTAGACTGCTAGAAGCCCGGGCAGTCCACCACAAAACTTATGAAATGTATTGTAATGCTTATTCTTCTTTTAGTTATGCTTATGGTGACAGTTATAACGAAAAAGAAAAACATACAAAAAATAAACCATTACATACTGACACACATATCTTTGGCATACATTAAAAGCCTTGTCCAAATGTAGGTCGTAGCAATAAACATGTAGGACCTCTCAGTTAAGACCGGAGTCTGTCCATTGAAGACGAGACGCCGGTACATTAAACAAGAGTTGTTCTCGAAGAATCGCAACAAATCACAATAACTGCGCTACTATTGTTGTTGTGTCTTTTATGAGCCATGTCACCATATGTGCGGTTTGTAGGACCCGACCTAGTTGTGTGGTATAAAATCTTCTTTATCTGGATCAAACTGTAGATATGATTTTGGTTTGAGTTGTTGGATCGATTATTTAGTTCATTTGAGAAAACACATTTTTAAGATTGCTAATAAAATCCTTGACGTTTGCAAACATTTTTAATCACTCCTAAGTTGCCTCCAAAACCTTCCAAGAATAAAAGAAGCCAAAGACAGAGTTTGTCATGTATCAGCTTCGTTTTTCAACTAAATTTTGCAATACGTAAATGAATACTTCCCGATCAAAATAGGATATTGCGCATGTCAGCCTTTTTACTGAGCATCAAGTGAAGAGTACTTCAAGGGCATTAAAATCGTAACCCGATTTCCCAGTATCATAAAAACATATTCCATAAATCTCAGAAATCGTAATATCAGCGAATCTTAACAAACACGAGTTTCTCGAAACAGCGCTTAATCGAGTAAAAGTTATTTGGAGGACACTCCATCACGTCGCGGATATCCTGCTGATCGTTCCGACCACCATAAAGGACCTGGCTTCGAAGATAGATTGTTAAACATCCATAATTTATCAATATTGCCCATTATTCTCATACTTTCGCAGTGACTAACATTATGCGGAGGTATTACAATCAGCTTATAAATTTTTAGCGCAAGGGCTGGCATTTGTAGATCTTTAAAGGCCTGTTGGTCTAGTGGTTAGTGACCCTGACTGCTATGCCGGAGGTCGTGGGTTCGATTCCCACCCAGAACAAATGTTTATGTGATGAGCACGATCATTTGTTCTGTGTCTGGGTGTAATTTATCTATAATATGTATGTATTTAGAAATATATAAGTATGTTTATCAGTTGTCTAATACCCATAACACAAGCTCTGCTTAGCTTGGGACTAGATGGCGTTGTGTATTTATCGTCGGAGTTTTGAAATCCCGTCTTATTAAGTACAATCGTATTACTCAATACATGGTTTGTGGTGGTCAGATAGACAATTGCTTTTTTGTAAAATACAGGTGCTATCATCCTATTCCAATATCGCTGTGAAAAAGCTAGACACCCCAGATTCCCACGTCAACTGGAGGTTGTCGTGTGCTTATTTGCTGAATTGGACTAAAGCTAAGCAGTAAACTCTTACAATAAATACTTCCCTGATTTGTGCAAACCTATTACTTTTAGGTGGGTATTCACTAAATAGCGTTACTTACATACGGAGCATTGAGTGAAAAACTTTTCTTTAACTACCGACGTATTTTGTTTGCTCTTTCAAGGGTTAGAAAAATTAGTGGCCACAATAGAATAAATACATCGGACATTTAACCTTCAAGAAAGATATTGGTCAAAAGTCTGTCGCAGACTCTATTGTTATCCAGTATTTTTCCTCTTTTAAATTCGCTGAGACGTCTATTTAATTATTCTGGGCATGACTCGAATAGCGTCTAAATATTTGGTGTTGAAGTATTTCTCTTTTGTATCAGTATTTGGTTCTTGTCCAAGAATTACAATACTTATATTTCTTTTCTTTGAGAAATACTTTCTTCAACCGAGATTATACTGAGATTTGAAACGGAGACATTAATAAATATAGTCGTAACTTGTACTTGAGCTTTTGTGGACTATACAACTATGTTTTGAACATCTTCTTCACTAACATACAAAGATTTACAATTCATGAGAACTTGAACTATAACATACTCTGTTGAAGTAACTTCTTTGCTGTTCATTTTTTGTAGAACAAAAAATAAATTTATTTGCTATGAAAGATTTAAATGTGATATTTTTACTAACTGCGTCAAAAATTGATCACGGGTCTATTTTGGAGAAGCTATCCCGTTCACTCATGTTGAAAATCGTATATACTCGTATCGTTCCATGAGAAATGTAGGAACTCCACAGATATAGATAAACCTAGATAGCGTAAGAGTAAAAGCGAGTAACTCTCGCGTGCTCAGCTTACGTATACAAATCGTAGGCCGTGACTTTCGCGCTTAACCTGCATCTGTCAGTTGTTAATTTAAAAAATTAAAACGATTAATTGCGCTATTATGAATATATTTTGACATCATATTAGATAGTTAAAAATGCCACGCTTGTTTTAAATACAGATAGTGCGTCGTGCTTTGTGATCATGCCTTATCTAGATAGAAACCTAGGCTTATCTATATCTGTGGCGAGCATACTCTATCCAGTGCTAACAATTTATAGCACAGCCTAAGTACAGTAAATCTAACAATCCAAATATTTGCGTACACTGTTATTGTATTGTTATTTGTGTTGTCGGAGTTTCTCTTTCAAACTGTTATTGTTACAACTTCAACTCAAACAGCAATTCGTTCAGAAATAACGTTCAGTCCCTGATCGGATTACCATCAAGATTTGGCAACCTTTTTGCATATAGAAGTTGTACGCAGAAAATAATTTTCCATTTGTGTTGCTTTTTCCTAGGGAATGCAAATCGGGAGATTGTGGCTCAAGCGAGATTATGAATAACAATACTGCGAGATCTCGTCAAATTCGAGATCTCGTTGCTGCGCGTTTTTGTGCTCGAGTGCAATCTCGTTAAACTTGCGAGATCTCGCTCTTTTTTCGTCCGACATAAATCTCGCTAAAAAGCCGAAATCTCGCGAGAACGAGATTGCATTCCCTGCTTTTTCCCAAATGTGTTGTGATCGGCTTCTAATCTAACCACTTAGAGTTGAAACTAGTATTTCTCCTACTGCTTAAATTGGTGAGGTTGTCCGGAAAGGTCAGGTGCATAGTACTCATAACCGGCGTGCTTGTTTCACCAGAGGGTCTAAAACGGCCTAAAAGGGTCTAAAAGGGTCTAAAACGGGTCTTTCAAGCAATATTCTAAATGATTCACTTCGTGAATGAATTAGCCAATGATGTTGCAAATGTATGAGACTTGCACACGATGAAAGAATTATGTTTGGATCTTACAGCTCGCGTTCTGTGGTTCCTGTCTTCTAGAAAAAACCTGTAAGTTAATGTATGTCTTTAAGCCTTTGTCAAACAGACTGGCGTGGCGAATGCGAAGCGTGACGTTTTTATTTGTAATGTATGGAATTGTTTGAATCCAGTCACATAGAAAAGCGAAAGCGATCCAATAAAGTGACAGAACTATTGAACTGACGTCTCGCTTCGATTCGGTATCGCTTGGGAAACGCTTCGCTTTCGCCTGTTTGTTTGTCAAAGGCAATAATGGTGGAATACTTTGGCAAACGACTGTCATAATCTACAATTGACAGCCGTTACAAACGACTCTATCTTCTTTCCGAGACACGGAAAGGTTCTTGAATTTTCCAAGAAGTGTTCCCATTAAAAATTGATGTCGACAGAACGCGATACCGGGAATCAAAAAACTCGAGCCTATCAATATTGTTATTTTTTTGCTTCTTCAACAATTGCTCGATATATAGCTAGATAGGAGACAGCGACATGTTTTTCCGCCCAAAAGTTTTCCCTTATTTTCTTTATTTATGGGGAATCTAATAATTCAACCTGTTCTGACATCACACCTTAGATAAATAAATAAAATAATAAATAAATATTCCACAACTTTCTTTAACTGCGCTGTACAGATTGGGTACAGTCACGAACACCAATATGTTTTTTTTTTGGGACTAGCTCGCTGGGACCTTTACAATCAACTTATACGGCTGTTGATTTCTTAACTAGATCGACAATTAGTAGGGAGGCCTAGAATTTAGGGTATCCAGCCATAATAAAAACCTCAGAAACTGTTTTTTTTTTCGTCTAGCCCATTCTGTCCCACTGCTGGGAAAGACCTCCCCCAAAGTTCTTTCAAGACCTCTTGGTCTGCGCAAACTCGAACCAGCCCTCAGAATACGCACAAACGTGTTAGCGCAATGGCTGAACGATAAACTGCTGCGCTGAATATCGTGGGTTCGATCCCCGCATGGAACAAATATTTGTATGAACTAGAAGTAGTTAGTTTCGAGACTTTAAACTCTCAAACGTTAAAGGACACTCCTTAACACAGCTGTTTCACGATATCGCTATTTCTACGGTATATTTATTTATGCATATAACATATAATATATATTCCTAACGCAAAAGAAGTTTACTAATAGTCCTCGTAAACCAGGAACCTGTAGCTTGTCCTTGCGATATTGTGACTATCAAGTCGATACATTGTTCAAGTAACCGATTCTATCGCTTTCCGTCGTGTTTGCATGCTATAGCAACGTAAAGCGTGTACAGACAAGAGCTATGGCTTTAGAATGGTGTACACGATATGGACATAATATGCGGTCAAAGATTTCTGGTATACCGCTGCATAAACGCTACCTCTTTCATTTTTTTTGGTTGCTAATTCTTGAAGTGAGTCTCCAACACTAGGTGGAATGGAAATAACTGTCAGACTGGTACTGACTAAAAATACACCCATATACTTAGAGTGCGTTCCAGGGTCACGGTAACCTGTTGAGACCACGACCCCAGCAGATAAATAAATAAATAAATAATAAATAAACAAATATTCCACAACTATCACACAACGCCATCTAGTCCCAAGCTAAGCAGAGCTTGTGTTATAGGTACTAGACAACTGTTAAACATACTTATATGTTTCTAAATACATTTATATTATAGATAAATTACACCCAGACACAGAACAAATGATCGTGCTCATCACACAAACATTTGTCCTGGGTGGGAATCGAACCCACAACCTCCGGCATAGCAGTCAGGGTCACTAACCACTAGACCAACAGGCCTGTCAAATAAAAAGATATAAGCTTTATAAGCTATCCTTACAGATCTTATAGGATCGGACTGCTATGCTGCATGTCGCGGATTTGATTCCTGCACAGAGCAAATATTTGTATGATCTAACAACTCCTTAGTTGTTCCGTGTAAAGAAAATAAATAAGTTACAAATGACATTAGGGCCTAGACAAGTAATAATTACGTACAAAGCGTGTCTATAGTTTTAACAGGATCGACAAGAACCACTAAAAACTTAGATAACATTTTTGACTATTCTTGATTCATGTAATTTAGTTTTAGTTAAGTTCTCTTATGAAGATTCTGTGACTTTCTGTATATCAGTACAAACAAACCTAACACCGCATTAATCAGTTTGACAATGACTCAACCCATGGCTAATGCATACACAGATATCATTCATCAATTACGGTATTAACCCCATATAATCCAACCCGATCCGTTCAGCTTATCGTCATTTAAACCATAATAATTTGCAATAAAACCATTTCCAAACATTTTTATCAAATTATATTTGGCTAAAATTATTTTACGCACGCTATTTGCGAGTGTCAAATCATATAAATTTATGTTGGATTTGTTCCCCGCAACACCTGCGTGTAGGGTGTCCCGGTTAATCCTTATCACCGGGATAATTCCCTTTTGTGAACGCGATTATGGTACGTTGTGTAATTCACATAATTCATGCGTCTAGCTTATTATAAAGGGCGAAATTAGACTGTAATGTTTTAAATTGGGGCAGTAAGGTAGTAGATTTTATTATTTATGTTTCCCGGGTGTAAAATAATATGGTTGGTGTTAAATGTTTACTGTCTCGAGGAAATTGTAAAATAGACGGGAAGTGGGTTATAACGATGTTGGTAGATGTTATGGTTGCATGCTGTTACTGTTTATGCACTATCGGTATTTTACAATATCCTGTTTAAATATTGACTGAAACTTTCGACCAGCTACCTGTATTAAGATTTTTTGCAAGTTATATCTTGAGAATAGGTATTGTGTCCATTATTTTGCGTACTCCTAGTAGAACTATAACATGATAAACAATCTAACTTAATAAAAAGCATCCAAAGAAAATCCCAGCTCTACCTAATTTCGACGAAAATCTTTTTATCTCCTGCCACCAATCTTAAACGGTGGCTACTTATAAATATCACGGAGCAAGCACTACAAATAGCCGACGCAAGTGGCTCAGGACTATCACGACTAAGCAGGTCTCAATTATTGTCGCCCCCTCTCGCAGACAAGCGATATAATCCGCTTACCACGACCGTAGCGAAACATTAAGCGATAATTATTAATAGCGGCCTGTAATAACTGGATGACCTTGTTTGCTCAGCGCTTTTTTGGGGCTATGTCGTAATAGAGATTGAGGAAATTTTGTTATAACAAAAAAAGGTATTTAACCTTTTTGCTTTCAAAAATAAACCGGCAAAAATTAAACATCGAAATTCCAAAACGGATATTTTATTACAACAAAAATCTCTAGCAAAAACTCTGCATAGATATTTATACCCTTAGGAAATTATTTAAAACCAGGTATTCAATTTATTACGATAAAAATTATTCGGGAAAACGCGTAAAATGTAATAAAATGTCCGCTTTTAGGTACGTCGTTAACATTCATTGGCTAACGACATTATATTAACGAAGATGGAATATTTTGCTTTCACAGTCTCTAGGCACTATTTTAAGGGATGATAAATTGAATAAAATCTACTGGCTAATGAAATAATACAGTTATGTCGAGTTGGCATTGCGACACAGACATTTATCAAGGCTGTCAAGGTACACAGTTATAAGAGAATAGAGGCATAACTCATTAATAGGCTAGATTAATTACATTGGCTCATTTTACAAAAATAAGATTTAAGTTCCTATGCTATGAACAAAAAAGCAAAGGCACTTGTTATCTTCACATCAGTTGGACTTAATACATACCTTGTGAAATGTCCTATTAGAGTTCACCATTATAGCAAGACAAGAATAAAGTTATAAAATCATCAGACTTACAAACAATTACAATCTTTAGATATTTATGTACCAACAAAATAACTAAAACCCGATTCCATCTAATCTTATAAACCACCAGCGTAACTTAACAAGTTCAGAACCAAATATACTTACCGCTCCCCCTTTCCCAAATAACAAAAAATACCCAAGTGTCGAAAAAAATATTTGAAGTCTGTAATAACGGCACCCTTCTTTAATGAAATGGGAAGAAAAATCCCGACGAAATACCTTGTCACCCGGCTGATGCGCGTCAACACAGATTAGTGGCGCGACGTTCGCGTTCACTAATGTCACCGGCTGTGCTTTTTTCCTTTGCCCTTTTTTTAATAAGAAAATCTGTTTTCGACAATTCTTGATGTGGTTTATTAAATTTACAATAATTGCAGCGGATGTTTAAAAAGTTCTGTACTTGAGTATGTTGCAAAGTATAAGAAGTGTAAGTTGTAATGTTTAGTGTAAGTTATCACCAACCTAGTAGTTACATATTAAACTTAATGTTTGAATAGACACTTACAAGTCGTACTTTTTTGATACAGCATTATCAGTTCAGTTTTGATGACGAAGTTCCCATATAATCCTTAAAATCAACCTCATCAAATTTTTCTTATAAAACATTTTTTGTCGACATTCGTTCGTTCCAATTAAATCATTCACGGACTCCTGTACCGTGTGATGGTAAACAAACTTAAACCCTCACGGGAACCAATGCGGAGAAACGATGAGATGGTATTTTTTTCCCCAAAACTGATCAAAAATTAAATGAAACTACCACTACCATTTAAACAGCAAAGCAATTTAAATCGAAAGTTAACTTTATTTGTATTACTGGAATTTAATATCGTCTCAAATATCATCAAAGCGAAACAAAGAAAATATTTGCAGAAAATCTAGGAACAGAACTTTGGAACTAAATCAAAATAAAGCTACTCCTAGTTTGACATCACCAATTCAAATATAAAATATATAACATTACTAACCTCGTTTCTTATTCCGGGACCTGTTGTAGATCTGATTTATATGATAGTTACCCAATAAAGATCTAAAAATACCTCCTATTGTTTCGGAATCTCAAGAATCTAAGGATAAAAGAGACGTCTAATACTGTATCCGGGCTCCTAATTCCGTTTGCGATTCCAAACAAGGCAAATATATTTCGCAGAATTAAAGCTCCGAATTCGCAAATCAGTTCCGTGACAGATTCGATTCGCACACCGCCTTAACATGCAAAACGAACTCGATCTTTACAGAATACTATATTCGCTGCCTTTGCACGATTCCAAGTTTTATTCCTGCCAACTTGTTTCCCGGGCTTGTTTTTAGATAAAATTCGAAATAGATGCAATCTCTCGCTTGTCTCAGACATAGAAACGAAAAATCTTTCAAATACCTGGATCCGAACGCAGAATGATTGCTATCTCTATACAGTTTTAGTGAGGGCTTATTTTCGATTGTCTCGACAAATGGAGAGGTATTTTGAAATGTCGTTTTAAGAATGTCAATAAAGAATTGGAGTTTGCGTTGTTTTGTTTATTGAAGATGTTTGGGATGTCGGGAGGTGGCTGGGTGGTTTATTAATTTTATATTCCGTGATTAAATCCTCATTCAATGTTAGAAGGTACAGCCCTCTCATAGTTGAAATTCTCGGCGTGATTAAGGTTACTTTGTTATTGTAACCTTCAACAATTCGCTACACGTGTTTCTATTATCTATATTTAACGCTTTTTGTTATTGAATGATTAATATCTTAAGACAAATACCTAAAATGCGTGACTTCTCGCTTTTCTTTCGTGACATTTTCACAGCACTTTCTGATTCTCCAATGACCTATAACCTCAATTACCATTAAATCATACCTACCAATCACACAGTATTGAAGCGAGGCAAGCCGTTATCACGGGTACTTTCCATAATGGCTGCACACCATGCATTTCCATGGTTTATAATGAGCCTATCACTTGCTCATTACCACACCATAGAACATAATTGCAGTTCTGCGTTCCCGTTAGGCGACCTGCGCGTGCGCTGCGAACTAACGTTAATTATAGAGTGGAGCTGTCAGTGTGCTAGAACGAATAGACGCTCCTTAATAGCGTGGGGACAGGAAGGTCGGCGATTTGTTGATCAATTTTGGCTTTTTGGCTTGTAGTAAATCAGTCGTATTTATGTTCGTGATACTTTTGGCTAAGACAGCTGTTGCCATAGTAGTTAGATTCATTATTAGCATGTTAAGCTAATAAATTAACAAGCTAAGGTGTTATAAAGTTGTTTGGAAAGAGGTTTATTGTCAGGACCTGTACATACATAAAATTACAGTTAAGTGACATGAAAAACGATTTCATTAGTTTCTTGTGAAAACTTCAACTTATTCGCGAACCATATTTTTTCCTTATAATTAAGACGCTTATCAAATAGATCATTCACGGAAACATTTTCCTCATAACTGAAACTTTCCCGCTTACATATTCAATTCCATTCAACAAAATCCGGTTCAACCAGCCATTCAATAAAATCCATTACGTCTGATTAAAAAATAATTTATTCCGAACATTAAGTCATTGATAGCAAATAATTTTAATTAGAAGTGAGCCAAAATGGCGGCTCCTGTCATCTGCATTCGAGTTGTACGGAAACGTCAGTCACTGCTCAGACTTGCTCGTCAATAGACGTGCCAGCTTTTATGTGCGGACGCCGTTTATAAGCGTTTTATGTAGACCTATGCCGCTGATTAGTTTACGGAACTGGATTGAATAGGAAACCTTGTTCAATCAATCCAGTTCCTGGTAAATGTGTGATTAATTTATGCTTCATGAAGGATTTTGTTATTTTGGGTAAAAATTTAAACAGGATTGTCCTGAAATAGAAAAAAACATATTGACACTAATTGAAATGAACTTAGATTTAGACTTTAAAATTAGAACTGTGTTTTGATATTTTGAAAACTACACAATTATGTTATGCTAAGAATCCATAATGTATATTCTGTTTCTACACTCGGCGTCACAAAAATCGCACCTCTTCGAAAATAAGTTTAAAGCATATCCCGCCAGTTTAATAGTTAGTAATAGTAGTGTAGTTTAGCAATGCTCAATTCTATGAGTAATCTTTACTTAGTTTAAATAAAGTTCCTTAAGTTTGTCAAAACGCGTATAACTTCGGAACGACTTTATCAAATTGGATAAGAATTTTTTGCGTTTTTTATTTTCAGGTTTTTTACATAATAAATAGTAAGTCGAAAATATAACCCTGGGCGGGCTGCTAGTCATATATCTTTATTGTCTTCGAGTTATTAATTAATTTCTGTAGTTTTCACACGAAACCTACCATCTGTTGCTGCATTAACATACCTAATTTTACATTATGGTAATGCCAATCAACTTTAAGCTCAATAACCATAAAAATTAACATCAACATGCTCATAATGAGCAAATACATCAATAAAATCGACCTCCATACAAAAATCTGTTTATTAAAAGGTTTTAAGACTCAAAGAACGAGTTCCGTTGCATGCCTGTTCGCATGAATGAAGATATATTTAAGCGTGCAATGTAGGAAAAAGAAAAAGAACCGGTATGGCGGCATAATTTAGTGGTAAAGCAATGTATTGCCGCCAGGTGGCCGCCGCTGCGTCTGCGCATGCAACCGGTTGGCTGTTGAAACAAGTTGTGAAAAAACGGCGGCGGTCAAAAAGAAAAAAATAACTTCTTTTTCGTTTTTGTTTTTGCAACTAAAGAGTTTGCTTGTGAAATACTAAAGGAGATTGAATAAGGTCCTTTCATAAGTCTAGACTTGTGTTAGGTTTACCACTAAGTCTAAGTTTGGCAGTTAAGACAGTGTGACGAGATAGCGACTTAACCGAATCCTTGAACATGCTTACAAAGTTTTTCTTTTTACTTTGTATTTGACTAACTATAAATTAAAAAACGGTTATCGACTTTGTTAGTCATAGCAAATGTCTGATAGCCTAAAAATTACTATGACTGATATTTAAAACATTCAATTATTAGATTAACATAGGCACTCCTCCTTGATTCTTCAAAAGCAGAGATGAGATTATGTAAAACCATGGTCTGGTCTTTAAAAGTATGTAAGAAGTAAGTATGGTAAGAAAACTAAGCACTGGCTTCATGTTTTTTCATCCTTGATTTAATATAACTAATTGTTTGCCACCGGCTTTGCCCTCATGCATGCCGAAAATAATCCCAAGGGGCTAATCCTCTAGAGGGCCAAAGCCTGCCGGGGTCACGGGACTTATCGAATTACCGTGACCCTGGAACGTCAAGGGTTATTGAAGGACACCGTGGATTTTAGTCAGTACCAGTCTGACAGTCCCTCCCGCCCTGCCCTGGGTGGGTCTCACTGGATGATTTTACCACGAAAAAAAAAGGGACCGTTCCAAATTTTAGGATAAAAGATATGTTATGTAATAATCAACACTATAAATCTATCTCTGTATCTATCATAATCTGTTCAGCTCTTTTGACGTAATTTGAGTGACAGGCCTGTTGGTCTAGTGGTTAGTGACCCTGACTGCTATGCCGGAGGTCGTGGGTTCGATTCCCACCCAGGACAAATGTTTGTGTGATGAGCACGATCATTTGTTCTGTGTCTGGGTGTAATTTATCTATAATATGTATGTATTTAGAAATATATAAGTATGTCTATCAGCTGTCTAGTACCCATAACACAAGCTCTGCTTAGCTTGGGACTAGATGGCGTTGTGTGATAGTTGTGGAATATTTATTTATATTTATATTTATTTATTTATTTAAACATACATCCAAACAGCAAGCTCTCGCATTTCTAATATAAGTGAGGATAATTTAAATTGCTTTTGCCTAAGACTTGCTCCACACAACAATGTCAACTTGTCAGTAAGTAAAGATCGAGATAAATCGAGATGATTTGTGGGTCCCACTCCGGAGACATGTATCTTTTGATTAACGCACAACGCTTCAAACACGCATCCATTCATATTTTACTTCGGTATTTTAATATTTATTGTTTATAAATAATGGACTTTTGTAATGTTTCTTATGGTACACATGGCTACACATCAAGATATACAAAACCAGTTTATCATGGTCTCGTCTCGCTTTATATGATCTTACCGTGTTTTACACGGTCAGCTTATACTGGTTTCGCGTGGCTGTGTGTACGAGATTTTATATTTGTGTTGTGAGATTAAATAATAAGATAAACAAAGGTTCTGGTTTGTAATTTTTGTGTTGCTATGAGTAAGGTGAGTGGACTATGGAAGGTCACACTCACAATAAAATAGTTAATATTCGTTTATTTACTAAATAAATAAAACTAACAAACATTTATTCAGTATATATACCCCCTGATATTCATAGCTTATAGGAATCTCATAGGCTAGTCTATAATAGGCTAGCCTAAAATATGTAAGTAGGTACTATTGAAAGAGCCTGTCCATATAGTATATTGAGAGATCATACAGTACATCATCATCATCATCGTTGGATGAACACTGCTGAATCTCCCCTATATATTACCAATAGAACCAATTGGAAGCCTATTGCATCCAGTGCGATCCTGAGGACTTCATCAGATCAATACATTATCATTACTATTAAAGTAAAACACAAAATCTCTGATTAAGTCTGAATTGTGAAATAAGCACATAACTCAATAAATTCATAAGATTTACCTTCGCCTACTTAACACATAAATAATAATGATATTCTAAGCATTCATAAGACATACATAACCATTAAATCTTCGATTCATTAAAATGCGATAAAACATGTCAGTTTTACATTTTAAACCTTCAATATTTCGACGGGTAGTCGTAAAATATTTCAATCAATTAAAACAAAATGGCTGCCGCGACTATAAATAAGATATTATGTGATGCAAGAATTAAGGTGTTTCTTAAACTGTGGAAAAATATGTCGTTGGCTTTCTCATGGTGTGGCTTCCCTTTTAAGGTCATGTTTTGTTTTTAATTTATGTTTATTTTATTCGGATTGTTTTTCATAGTTCTTACATAAACCGCAAGGAATGAAGGAGCTTATGAAAGGAAGTCTTCCTTTGACACTCAAGCGGAAAATCATGGACATGTGCATTCTTCCCATTTTGACCTATGGATCTCAGACTTGGTCTTTGACAAACATTCAAAAGTCCAAACTCAAGGTTTGCCAACGTGCAATGGAGCGCAGTATTCTAGGCGTAAAAATATCAGACCGCGTACGCAACACAACACTGCGCTCCAAAACACAAATTGCTGACGTTGGTCAAAAGGCCGCTACACTGAAATGGGCTTGGGCCGGCCACGTCTGCCGCATGCCCAATGAGCTATGGGCCAAAATCACCACTTTGTGGAGCCCTGACACAGGCAGAAGGCGTCGCGGCAGACCCCGTAGAAGATGGCGGGACGAGCTTGACAAAACCGATGACCAGTGGCCCACTTTGGCCCTGGATCGTGAAAACTGGAAGTCATGGGGAGAGGCCTTTGCCCAGCAGTGGGATGATGTAGGCTAGCAGTATCAGTATCAGTATAAACATGGTATCATAAAATAAAGTATAAGTATTATAATTCAACACCTCGATACATAATATTCCTAAACAGTGTCTTCTCTATTCTGTTCTTGTGCAACTTGGAAAAAACTATATCACTTTCACTTTATGTATCTTTTCATCGAAAAACGAAAGTTTGTTTTCTCATTTTGGTTCTAGCGTAAAACTCACTATACGTAGACATTAATGTTTTGAAAAACTACATATTGCGTCCTCCATAACCAGACCTCCATTTGTTAAAATAAATGTATAGGATTTCAACAAATAGCTTTCGTAACAACTAATACAACTACAAAGCTAAAGCTTTCCTATTTAAAAACAAAACAAACGGTATTTTACTCTGTTTTACTTCCCGTGTTTAAGGACGAGCAAAGATCCCAACATACCTGACCCACATTACAACCTAGCCCTTTCCCAAAACTATGTCAAACCACATAGAAACACCAAAAAGAACTCACAAAACGGCAATAGTCACGACATGTCACCGAAAAATACCCTTTCTACCCAACATAACCACACCCTCGACCACATTATCCCCAATTCTGGAATATTCCCTCAAACGAGAACTCCTCTACTATTTTGTGCGTACGACGAAACTCACGCAACTTACTAATTACGGGCCATCATTTGTAGCCTAAACTCCTGGAGCACGACAAACTTCCACTAAATACTGAGAGGTTTCGGGGTGTGGTCGCACAGGAAAATGAGCGAGAAATAATTAGTTTAAGAGGGTTAGTGATGGCTCGTTTGTATGGCCAGTTATATTTTGGCGTGTCAATGTTTACTCACTTACTTTTATATGGTCACCTTATTAGCAATCAAAAAGCTACAATCAAGACAGTCTGCATTTAAATACACTTGAAAAGTTACACCTCCAAATCTCTTCCGTACTTTAAGGGTAAATTTTAATCACATTTAAAATCCACATAATCTAAGAACGCCTTGTACGCCTTTAACCAGGGAAGCTACCCCAAATAATTGTCGTATCCGCATTAAATAGTTTCCATCCACTGCATTTAACTCCATTCAAACACCCATATCTACCCCTTTTAATTAAAGCATAGCGAAGCAAGACAGTCATTTCTCTCTTCGCTCCGCTCTGGCTCCGACCTCGTTCGGCTGGGACCGCAGGCCAAGCGACCCTTTGTTGCGTGAGAAACAAAACTTCTATTCGCAAGAATGTGCGGTTGGACCTCCGCGGTTAATGTTCTGTGCCTAACTCCCAACCGTTTTGGACTTAGATCATTGTATGTACTTAAAACTGTTGTATATAATCATGGTTGGGGATTTAGATGAGGATGTGAAGTCTCGTTTGTTATGGGTGTTGTGAAAACCGATTACTTGAAGACTTGATGTTTATAATCACGTCATCGAAGCAGTCTTTGAGGAAATACAACGTGGTATTTTGGCCACACGGAGTCGCGGCAGACCACGAAGGAGATGGCGGTATGTCTTCCTTGAGAAATGGAAGGAGGTGGCAGTCGGTCGTGATGGTCGTTATCGTTGAATCGAACGGAGGAGGCCTTTGGTCAGCGATAGGACAGAAGGAACAGGACATGCAAAAAATTTAAATCCGCTTTATGAATTAATTATAGTCACTCATAAAGAAATGAATGACGTCAAACTTCATCCTTAACATCCAAAAACATCCCCTTGCTGCATAGACTTCTACAATCATAAGCTATTTAATTTGATTCGGAAACTCTCACCCGTCTGTTGCCAGCCTCTTGGCGTCCAAAAACCTAACTTATTTTTAGCCCTCGACAGCTCTTTTTCCCTAATTTCCATATTCATGAAATTAATCTAAAAGAAAATGTTAATCACGTCTCCGAACCGTCCCAAGGTTGTGTCGGATTGCCCACGCTGTTCTTACACCACTGTTGAAGTGAATTGGTTCCGCACGTCCGCACTACTTAGTGTCGGTGTCTAAAGTGACCTTAAAGTGTACTTGTTATGGGCAGGTGTCAGTAGAAAGGTTCGGATTTTCTCTGCTATGGACGGTTACTTCTTGAATTAAGAAGATTACATTATTTCTAACACACCGCATTGTTGCTTAAAATCAAGCACTAAACCCTTCTCTGTTATAACAACTGTATGAGGTTCTACAATCGCACTTGTTGGAAAAAAAAGAAAAAGAAAGAGCTCTACAGAATATCTATCTCCATCTCTCTTGCGCACTGAAATAAGATTAAGACTCAAGAAATCAAGAATGAAATAGGACAAACGAAAGCTTCTTTTCCAGGACAAAAACACAAAAGAAAATTTCGCTTTAGTACCGGAAATGGAAGGCGAATCGTTTTTACACTCAACAAAGAAAAATACACTAAACCTCTCTCCCGACAACTTTGGTTTATGGTAACAATTTAACGGAATCATTGTCTTAAATTAAATATTTCCGATCAAAACAAAATGAGAGACTTGAGAATACCCACAAAACACGAGACTTATTCCTTCTATATGTACAAAGAATAATGAGATTAACGAATGCAATCCCCGGATTAAATTTATTATGCGTGAAAGAACGGGGGAAGAATACTAATCTCCCCGGGTGATTCAGGGATGGCAAACCTTATGGCACGCGCCAAGTCTACACGGAATTGGCAGGGGTCATAAATCACGGCATTGTGGTTTACAGAGACATTGGAATCTCTCAAAATGTAAATGCCCTATCGAAAGTCCAGCGATCCATCTTTGTTAGTTGATGGAGAGTTTAACGTAGGTTGTTGTTTGGTCGTCCCACTATTTATCACTTAAATTTTCGACTATATTAAAGCCATTGATATGGAAAGAAAAACTTCGATAGTGAGTAGGACTTGAAAATGCGACCTTCTTATTTTGTACACCAGACGCTACACCAAATACGTCACCATGCTCGACAAGTTCGAATTTTTCATTCCTTTCGTAACATTCATGGTGATTTTTGACTATAATGTTATCCTCATATTTTGTTCCCTATACAACGATGCAGCTTCAGAAATATGAATATATCGAGGCACTTACATTGATACCACTACACTCTTTCCTAAGATACAGACAGATTTTATGCCTAGTATTGGAAAGGGAGTCTTAGGACCCATTTTATATGTGTTGTACTAGTTATATTTATTTATAACATCTAATTATATAAGACAACCTTGTATACCATGTACAAACTACTGACTGAATAAATTATTATAATACTCGTATCAATACTACTGACACTTCTGTAGGTACCTCTTTAGAATATCGCAGTGATTTTGACATTAGGTAATTTTATATATTTTTATTATTTAAGAAACAACAAGTGTTTAAGGAGTCGTAAATTTTCCCCAAAAAAAAAAACAAAGTCAATCCACTCGAAACGTACGTAAGTTCTTGTAACTTAATAATTTTCTTTAAAAGTTGTGCGTAAGGTTGAGAATCTCTGTAGAAAGGCGACGAACCCGCCAAAGCTGGTGGCTCTTTGTACTGAATTCCGCTTGAATTACGAGTACCCACTCGCAAGTATTACTTACTGTTCACGCTATTTCTACTGAGGGGTAGAGCAGGACTTCAAACAATAGTAACATATTGGAAAATGGCCGTGTATTTGACGAAAACGAGAACAATTCGTAATTACTTGCAGTCTCGTTGCGTTGAATTGAAAGTGCGAAAATTCTTTTGTTCGAAAATCTCTTTGCTCCAGAAATTAACAGTGAATGAAACGGATATTTATCTTTTCGAAAATTTTCACCTTTTGGAATGTTGTTTAAATCTGATGAAATTTATAAATAAGTTTAACTCCTTATTATCGAAATTTCGCATATTGCTTTTCAGCATACGTCCCTGAAAACAGATTGAATTTAAAATGAAAACTTTTTCTTCGAACGTGACATACCCACATGCATGCATATGCACATGACATACATAAATGAACATATATTTTATTAACTCAACATCATTTGCCTAGCTTCAACCAGGTCTGCTCCAAGTCAAACCGAATGCTGCTGAATACAATATATTCCATGGAGCGACTGTCTATCTGACCTCCACAATCCAGTTACTGGGTAACATCATACCCCTTGGTGAGGCTAGTTATCACACTTTGAAGTTTCTAACGTTAGTCAATTTTCAACGTTACTTCAACAGTCAAAAATTAATTAATGACAGTTGAAGTAATAGCACGTGCTTTCCGAGGCACGGAGAAACCTCCTATGATTGATGTTCATTCTTCTACAGATCAACCTCGGCAAGCTCGATTTTACTTAGAGGATTGACCCGTGCGGCTATTAGTATTTATCGATTAGCTCTTCAAACTCAACAAAAATAAAATAAAGAACAATAATATCAGCAAACATAACATAAAAATAAAATCACTACCTTTTCAAGGATTAATTTCATCAAAAATAATTGAAAGTTACCTAGCTAGTAAAAGGCATGTATTACAATCCTAGTATAAATAATGGTACATATACATACTATCTATGTATTACGAACGCGTACCTACTATTTGCACCATGACTACATAATTTGTATGTACATTCGACACAGTACCACTGTGTGTAGTAAATCAATTTTTATAGTCCTTGAACAATTGTTAAATGACTGTAAAGAGTTCATTTGTCACCCGATTTTTTTATTTTTTTATAGCAAGGACAAAACTTGCTATAAATAAATAAAAAAATAACTTTGTACAAATAATATTACTAATAAAACAGAAAATCTCAAAAAGGTCCTACTAGTTATTGTGAACAAGTTTTACAATTAAACTCAACTTGAAATTCAGAATAACAAAAATCAAACACTCGGAAATAAACATCAAATTATTAGGTATTATTTATTTTCTTAGATCCATACTTTGTTAGTTAAAATGTTAACTTAATTTTAGTAGAAATTAAAGAACAGCTTACATTTTGTTCACTATGACAGTGGTTGGTGGTCGCGGGACTGTACGAATTACCGTGACCCCGGAACGTAAAGGGCTATTGAAGGACACCGTGGATTTTAGTCAGTACGAATCTGACAGTCCCTCCCGCTCTGCCCTGGGTGGGAAGACTCATTTGATGATAATACCAGGTAAAAAAAAATGACAGTGGTTGGTATCAAAAAGTTCTTCATAATTATGTGTATTATAAATCATTATCTCAGTCGTCCTCCCGCACTGCGTGGAGTGAAAGGTAGCACCAGTCTCTTATTATTGAGGACCTAGACAATGATCGAGGTTATTTTTCTTATCGTGGTAAAATCATCAAATGAGTCCTCCCACCCAGGGCAGAGCGGGAGGGACTGTCAGACTCGTACTGACTAAAATCCACGGTGTCCTTCAATAGCCCTTTACGTTCCGGGGTCACGATATTCATACAGTCCCGCGATCATGATCGAGGTCCTGAGTTAGATTTTAAAGTTGTATAAGTTTTATTAGAATTCCTTAGTAACAATCATGGAGTTTTGTTGGATTCAGGCAAAACGCTACATTTGATTTGATAAAAATAACTGGTAATAAGTGTATGTACGATAAGTTACACCTTATCTAACTTATCATGTAAAATAAATAGGAGTGATATTTATACTATGGGACAAAAAAAAACATAACATTTTTGACTTTACCACCATCAATATTGCTAACATAACTTGGACCCTCTGGTCAAAGCCATTAAGTATAAATTGAAGCTATACCGCTAAAATTATACAGCTCTCCTATACTATGCTGACCCGAGCTGACCGCATTTTAGTGCTCCTAGTCTACATTCAGTACAACGCTATACAATAGGTAGAGTAAGTAGCTAGTTAGGTTTCAATGGACGACCATCGGCCATTGCTGGCCTTAGCCTTTACACAATGGCTTACAATATATAATCTTGTAGTTGTATTAATAGGAAGATCTTTGTCGAAGAGCTCTATGTTAAGAAGCACTACAGGGATGAACTGAATTCGGGCATTTTTAACACCAACACAATTTAACTTGTAAAAGTGAGACTTCTCAGAAATTAGTTCTACTGCTTTATATGGGTTGGAAGGGACTGTTCCTTTAATTGCCCTTTCCCTTCCAGAATCGTTTAGGTGTTTGGCCTTGTCGAAAGCAGCACCTTGAGACTCGCCGTTGACTCTAGCCTTGTTCTTGATCGGACGGCGAGTTCTCTTGAGCAATTGTTTTCTGCAATGAAAGCAGCATCACTCAAGAAAAAGTTAGGCAGCTGATTTTATTCAAATTCAAAAATATTTATTTGCTAATATGGGAAATTACTTAAAGTTGTGTATATCCTTAACCATTAGATGAACCGGTTGCTACCGATAACCTACAAAAATATCCTTAAAAAGAAACGAAAAGATTATCCCCATTTGATTCAAAAATTAAATAAACCTTACTCTCCCGTAAACACCGGAGTTTATATACCTCAACCTTTTATCCCATCGTTTTATCCGCTTTATACAAATTCAATCTCATCACCGAACCTTGTCACACATAATTAGATGACTTGCATCTTCTATCATTCATTTTCTACCTTTCATCCCTAACCAAAGGGTTGCCAGTTGCCGTAAACCTCAAGCTCATTAGCGAAAACCAAAATAAAGCGTGCAATATAAAAGAATGAGTTGGCAACTCCGACAGCCCTATTCATCACAGCTATGTAGCTAGGGTTGTACGCAAATTGAACTTTTCGCACTTAGGCTTGAATGGGATTTCGTCGATACTGAAAAAGTGGGGGTGTTATAGGTCGTAATAGGTGTTTGAGTGCTTCGCGAATATAGCTCTTATGTAGTTGCTGTAGGCGTATGTAATAAAAGGGGAATGTTAAGTCGGTAATGTTCGAATACATAACACAACTTTAGATAGATGCCCTTTTGAAAATGATTATTGAAACGGTAAAAGAGGATTTATTGCGTTGGATTTCGTTCGTTTTTTGCGAAAATGTCTCGCTATTATTGTACATATTTATTAAATAAGCGCTAAAAATCTCTAACCGAAAAAATACTTTTCTTCGAATACATTACAGTTTTTAAATTAGAGACTATCCACTGTAAACTTTAATCTGAAACATTTATTTATTTATAACATGGATACATTAAAACCAGTACTGACCAGTTATTTCTCGTTATTTCCAGATCTTTGCAGCTGATTGAAATGAGACGAAGAACAGACCAGCGGATATGTGAGGTAATTAGTTTGTGTCTATTTTAGTAGCGCGTCTATACAGAAAAGTGCCTTTTTTTAAACTTAGCTAAGTTTATCACTGCAGTTTTATATTCAGACACGTATAGCACTGATACATGTACTACGAAAATAGTCCTTAATACAATATACCCGTAGAATCTTATTTCTACGATGCGTTAATTTATTAGTATTTATTACCTTCTGTTGTTTGCATACTACCCATATTGTACTCCAATCTGTGTAGATTGCCGCCAGTTTCTAACTTTTCAAATGCATTTGAAAATTCTGGATACAAAGTTAAAATTTTCGCTGGCTCCAGCTCCTTGCTCCCAAAACATAGCAATGCTTTTTGACGGGAACAGTAAATACGGTAACATTTCCCCTTTCACAAACTACTGCTTAACTAAGTTATAATACTTGAGCCCCTATATTGTTCAATGGGGTACAAATTAGGACCTAAGGCGTAGATCATCCCTCAACACGTTTTCCATTACTATGCTTTCCTACCTAGTTGAGAAACAAGGATGATATAGAGTTATAACATATTATGTAACATAACATAATACAGTTTGAATGCCTGTTAGTCTAGTGGTTAGTGACCCTGACTGCTATGCCGGAGGTCGTGGGTTCGATTCCCACCCAGAACAAATGTTTGTGTGATGAGCACGATCACTTGTTCTGTGTCTGGGTGTAATTAATCTATAATTTGTATGTATTTAGAAAATATATAAGTATGTTTATCAGTTGTCTAGTTCCCATAACACAAGCTCTGCTTAGCTTGGGACTAGATGGCGTTGTGTGATAGTTGTGGAATATTTACATTTATTTATTTATTTTTAGTGGTGGGTTAAACAGAGGTGAACCAAACCTGAAGCAGATTTGGCATCTTAAGTTTAAGTTCCATGTATTTAGGACAAGAATCCTCAAATGCTATGGCTACTCGTAGATTGTGTAGTGCAAAATTCAATAATATTTTGTCTGACTCGAGAATCAAGTCCGCCTCAAGCGCAGTAAAAGCCAGTGTTGGAGAAACAACAAATTTTTGTTCACATTTTTAACAAAAATCATCCCAGGAATCTTTGCATATCAGCGTCTTTGAAAATGCGCTGTCCAAGTAAGCAATGAGCGATTAATGTGGACTGAAATATCACGACATATCCATTATTATATACCAAAACCTTTTCCACAGAAGTAACGAACAGTTTTCTGAAAGCCGCATCAATATCAATTTAGCCAAACGCGAGATAATGGTAGACAAACAAACATACGTGTCGAACTTAGAACCTCCTTTTTTATTGAAGTCCGTTAAATACTTCAACCCTATACTGCTTCATGCAGCACAATTAGGACCTAAAGCCTCTAGATGATCCCTGAACGCGTTTTTCATTACTGTCCGCTACTGCCCAGCGGTAACAAGGGTGTAATAGAGTTATAGTCGGTATTAAAACTCTAGTACAGATCCTCTGTGGACTGAAATTGGTTAACATGACAGGCGTAAACCCCTGGTGTGGTCAGCAACGGTAGAGGAACTTTTAATACAGCTGATTAGTGGACATTTAATGTTATTAGGTAAACGAAATTGATGTTTATTTTGAGAGACCAACTTCGCTCTCATGTTGGGAATAAAAATCACCAATAGCTGTACAAAGCAAAATCAGGCTGTGAAGTCCCCATTGCTGGGACTTCAACCTCTTCTTTGTGAGTGGGAATGGATTTTAATCCAGCATTCCTATTCTCAATTGACACAGCTTTGTCACCGCGCGGCTGCAGCGCTCACGCCGTGTGACCTAACCAATCGTGCGGCGCGAACGGTGACCGCTCGCGCATCGCGATTGGACGATCTCAAAGTCGAAGAAGACATCGTAGAGTCCAGCGATGTAATTTCTTCTCAATAAGAAATCACATCGCTAGACTCTACGATGTCTTCTCTCTCTCAGCAGTATGCCATTGGGTGGTAGATGTCACAACTGTCTTCGAATATTTGGTGCTAGAACATGCAGGTTTCCCCGCGATATTTTTCTTCACTCTTTTCGAATAAGGAATCAAAAATAATAAATTCTATTGAATTTATTATTCAATAGAATTTAAAAACACAACAATAAAATAATAAATTCTATTGAATTTATTATTTTATTGTTAATGCTATTATTTTTGTTTAAGATGTTTTTTGCTAAAATACGATCCTATATGATTAGGTGACCTGTCTTTCCTATTGAGTGCATTTCAGTGTTAGTTATGACCTAACTCAACTAAGAACGTTAACTTCTTCCCATCCAATTCTTAAAATGCGCTTTGCTAACGCGCGTTTTGAGAACCAAGAGGTGAAATTGAAGTATACCTACACGACTAGTGGCAATACGCTGAACGCAACGCCTAGCATCCAATGTGTACTAGTTCTTACATGTTCTGTCATTTTCTTAACACTGGCTATCCCAATAATCGTATTGTGATCTCTTTTATTCAAATTCAACACCTTTGCCAACCCAAGACCATTTCATTTCAAACAAACTACAATACTACTATAGAAAAATCTACTCCAGAAACCATAACATATGAATAAAAACTGTCGGACCGTCCGTTCATTGATACAAAATCCTTTCGTAGAACACTCGGCATAATGTTATTCCAAATATATTCCGTAGCTTCTTACATTGAATAGAATCACCATTTATTCCTCTAGGTGTGTTTAAAGTGACCCTTTTGGAAAAATAAAGTGTTGCCCGTATAAAACTATTGCCAACATAAATGTGTTCGTATGAATTACTGCTATAAATATAAATTGTTTCGTTATCTGGCCAGTGTTTTTGTGTATTCGATTTTTTCGAAACATATTTTTTTCAATTGGAAAATTCGATTGGTTTTTGTTTAGAAGAATGGGCCTTTCGAAAATGGAACATAGAATTTTGAGTGAAATGTTGATGATATTAAACCTATTTGGTAGTAGAATCTAATAATTTTATATTGCCATTTGTTATTTCCAAATAATCAGCTGGTGTCTCGGTACTCATGAATAGGTATAATTTAGATATTAAAATAGATGTAGAAAAATACTTTTCTTTCAAAATGCTTGCTTAAATATTCGCAACATAAATAATAGTAGATTTGATACGTTAATTTGATCAGCTATGTACGAGTATCAAGATTTCTCAAATAGTTTGTTTTTTCTTTTTGGACAAAATAATAAACATGAACTCTCAAAAAATATTGGGATTTGTTAATAAAACTGTCTATTAAATGAGGCCTTTTTGCGTAGATACATGTTCGTGGAAAATAAACTACTGTCATAATAACCTGGGGCATATTGGTAAAATGTATAATAATTTCTTTTTCAATAATTTTATATAATTTTGTAGTTGTTGCCAGCGGCTTCGCCCACGACTCGTAACTCGAAATATTTCCTAAGGGAGGGTAGTACAGATGCCCTACCCTCTCTTTTTTATCGTAGTAAAATCATCAAATGAGTCCTCCCTCAAAATCCACCATGCCCTTCAATAGCCTTTACCGTTCCGGGGTCACGGTAATTGGTAAGTCCCGCGACCCCAGCAGGCTTTGGCCCTCTAGAGGGGGGCCCCGTCATTTTGCTAACACACTTTGAGACGCGCGTGAAAAACAATGCGCCGTCGACCCGAGCATGGTCCATGGTCAGACAGCGAACTCGCTATCTGACCATGGACCATGCTTAGGTCGACGGCGCGGTCATGCGGGCAGCGAGTAATGGGCGACTGCCCATTGCTCGCTGCCCGCATGGCCGTGCCTACGGTGACCGGAGATCATCTGCCGAAGTCCGTCACCGTGGTTTTCCGCATTTATAATAAAATTACGAGAAGTTATGCAATTTTCAAAAATGATGAAACATCATTCGAGAATTTTACAGTTTAAAATCTTACAATTTACATTTAAAACCAGATGTAAAAAGTTGCTTGCAATACTAATAAAATAACAGTACGCACGACTCTTACTGAAACGATGGGGAATCAGCATGCAAGGTGAAAGGTCGCCGTGGCATACATTAACAGTTGCCACAGCAGAAAAGTATCAGAAGTCCCATTAAATTGAATTCACAAAAAAATTAGGCAATCGTGAAATTAAATGTTAATGTGTTAAAATATGATCATGAATAATAAAATCTTACTTCCTACTAATATTATAAACGTGAAAGTTTGTTTGAATGGATGTTTGTTACTCTTTCACATAAAAACTACTGAAGGAATTTGGATGAAATTTGGTACACAGATAGTTTACAACCTGGGTTAGCACATAGGATACTTTTTATCCCAGTATTACGTTCCCGTGGGATACCTAATATTCGACATAAACGCGTGCGAAACCGCTGGCAAATTAATTAGTCAACCTAAAAGTTATTTCACAAGGTTAGTCTACTAGAGTAACTCCAACGATTCATAAATGAAATATACAAAATTGAACAAAGATTTGTAATTTTTAATAAATTGTCAAAAAGTTCAGGCATGAGAATATTCATATTTTATTTGAAGATAAAGATCAAAACCTTGTAAATAGAAAGAGGTACTTTAAAATTTAGGAAAGTCTTAGTACCTAATTTATTCGCATTACACATTTATCTGAGATGAGAAAACATATACGAGTATGCTATGCTTTTTGTTATATTTATATTTTTGTGATTTTCTTTTATCAACAACTTCGTAATTAAATATCAATTTCGGTTTGTTCTTCTACAATGTTGCTTATTAAGTGTGGTTGCATATTAGCATAAGAGTTGGGGCTGCAACGTGCGTGCGCGCAGAGCTGCGCATTGGACGCGGGCACGCGCGAGTAGGGGCAACATGTCTGTGAGAGATTTATGGGACGTTCCGGTTATACACTGTTGTTTATATTTTTTTATATTGTTGATTATAACGGTATATTAAGCGCGAATAAAAAACTTTCTCAAGCCAAAGTATTTATGGGCGATTTTGAGTTTTTTTTTTGTGTCTTTAGATGGTTGGTTTTTAGGACTTCAATAATGGAAATGTGTTAATAGATCATGATAATAACCGACTTAAGAATCGATAACTTCTTATATAGACGTTGGATTGCTGGCATTGCTGGACTGCATTCACCTAATAGCTGCCTTCATCAGGTCATCGTTCCATTTTGCAGATTTGTCTCCTTATGCCTCGCAGAATTCACTTAAGACTTCATTTTATAACAGAAAAGCCACAATATTTAAGGAATATAAGATATCTTCATTTCTCTGTCTACCTAGAAAACATAAGAATAATTACATACCAGACAAATGGAATAATCATCAAATTCCCTCCGCAATTCCTAGTCCCACTACTAGCGGCGCTAATCTGTGGCTGCGCCCGCGCAGTATGCGCGCCACGTCGCAAGCGCAGCCGCCCGGAATGCAAGATGACCGATTACGTTTTTTGCTACACACTGCCATGCAGCCACGAGAGCCTTATTTGTACAGACAGAAGGCTTATTAAGTAATGGTATTAATTTTACTTATTGTTTTTGTTAAGTCTGACTTGGAGAGATAGATTCACAGTTTATTGAGTATTAGAGGTGACTAGAATTAGTTCTGATTTAATCTTAGTCTCCTTAATAGCTGTACTCGATAGACAAGTTGTTTAAGTTTTGGTAATTGTAGGATTTTGCATACGTGAAGTACTTGAATTTTTGTTTTTAACAACGAAAACTACGGATATTTTCTTATAAAATGTTTTCAATGTTTACTACATTTAAAGCTGGCTTCTCACGGAGTGCGTCACGCCTGGCCCAATCGTGTAAAGCCAATGGCTCGGCGTGGATTGAACTGACACATCTGATGCGTATGTCGCACAACTTCAATGGGCACCCCGACTCGTGTTATCACGCGCCGTGACAAGCTAGCTTAATACTGAACAATTATGTTTTTTTTTAACTGGCAAAATCATCAAATGAGTCCGATCGGGAAGGACTGTCAGACTCGTACTGACTAAAATCCACGGTGTCCTTCAATAGCCCTTTACGTTCCGGGGTCACGGTAATTCGTACAGACCCGCGACAAACAATTATGATACAGAAATAGTTACATACTTTTCTAGGGTATTTATTTTGTTTATACGTCTTCAAGTCTATAACTGATGTGTTCATATTTCAGTCAACTACCGTTTGAGTTGTATTATCCTCAGATCCACATTTTACATAAAAAAATTGCCAAAAAAACATAAACCGCTCAACAGAAATATAATGTAGGTCTGAAACTTATTGCTTGTAAAGGTCAAGCTGAAATGCTGAAAGCTGAGGGAATTATTTTCATTCAGTTGGAACTCGTGGGTAATGTTAATAACAGTACATTATTCTCTTTAGGTTCTGTTTTATATTATTTTCTGGAATTTTCCGATTTGAAATGAAATGTTCAATTGTACGAAAAACAAAACATGAAAAAATTAAAATTAATTTTCTTTTCGAATCAGTGGTTTGGGCTTTTCGTTCATTGACTTTGTTGCAAACATAAGGCCGATAAAATTAAAACCTCCTCTTTTTTAAAGTCGGTTAAAAATACTTGAAGTACTGCTAAGTTTACATTTTCAGCTTCACCTTGCTTTGTCCCGCGGTAGCGAAACCGCTTTAGCTGTTTAGCTGTTTCTGTATGTAATTGTGAGTTTAAATGTTTGTAAATGCATCCAAGACATAGGAGAAATAACTAGAGATGGGCAACGTTTCTAAAAATAAAAATGATTTAAGTGACTACATGAAAAACAACTACAAAATAGTGTAAAATAGTGGCTTTATTTTCTTTTTCATTGACTTTTTAAAGTCTAAAATTGAACGTAAATTATTGTCACATAGGTACATAATTTTCTTACATGGGCACTTAAGTTTTGTCCTAATTGACCATCTCCTCCTTTTTAAAGTCGGTTAAAAATCTTGTGAAAATCTACACCCTTCTAAAATCATTATGAAGACCGTCCTCATAACATAATCTTCAAAATCTCCGGTGAGTCGCCCGTTACCTTCCCTGTGATGTCTTGGGGGAAATCATTCTTGGCAACAAAGCTCTTGAATGATGATACATAGAAAATATAACGGTTTAGTCGGTAGGTATATTAGAACTATCAAAACTTCAGATTCTGTATCGCCATTAAATAAATAAATATTCCACAACTATCACACAACGCCATCTAGTCCCAAGCTAAGCAGAGCTTGTGTTATGGGTACTAGACAACTGATAAACATATTTTATATTTCTAAATACATACATATTATAGATAAATTACACCCAGACACAGAACAAATGATCGTGCTCATCACACAAACATTTGCCCTGGGTGGGAATCGAACCCACGACCTCCGGCATAGCAGTCAGAGTCACTAACCACTAGACCAACAGGCCTGTTTCAAGTAATTAGCATTACAAGTAGGTAAGTAAGTAAGTAGCATTACAAGTAACTTACCGTAACTTTAAGGAAATCTAGTTTTTTTTTAATATACCTAGATTAGTAGGTATATTAAAAAAACTAGAATAGTATATAGTATATACAGAAAATAAAAAAAAACGACGGGTTGCACTCTGGGAGTGCCGGCAGAAGTGAAAACTTGAATAGTAATTGTTGGAAATATCTTGTGAACAGATTTTAGTAAAACTCGCAAAAATGGTTGACTTTTTATTTCAATAATTTTCCAATGTGACGTACATCTTTTATAAACAATGTTACCTAGCAACGAATGTATCCAGCATACAAACTTCTTTAAAAGTAATAAAGTCACACGAACATTCACGCAAGCGCCCTGCGCCGTCCTACGCTTTTTCGGTCAGGGTCACGTGTCCTGACGCGAGTGTCCTGACGCGAGTGTCCTGACGCGAGTTTAAGATTTTATACCCATTGCAGATAAAGTGCTCAACGCCGCTAAAGAAGTTTTCACTTCAAAAAGTATATTGCTGCGGAATACCTGAGTCTCCTTATAAAGGTAAAACTTGCTTAAAAGGATGCTCCAATCACCGACTTATGTAAAGAATTGGTTTCAGAAATAAATCTATTGTGTTTATGATAATAAGATTTATAGAACGTTGTGTTTATCACTCAAGCTGTCACTGAAAGTTAATTTTTGTTTGTTTAAATCTCCGACGTCCTTGTAATGCGAAGAAAAATTACGCCACGTTCATCATCATCATCCACAGCTATCATCACAACAGAGATGATTCTGAATCTAAAGTTGGGTATTAGCCTCTCTTTGTTTGTACCAATATCGACTTTCTTTTATTTTTGAAGGGATAACCCTCATTCTACATTAGATGCTATAAAGGGCTATTGAAGAATCACCTTGGATTTTAGTCAGAACAAGTCTGACAGTAGGGTGGGAGGACTTATTTGACGATACTCGTATTACCACGATAAAAAAATGTCCCTGTGAAGGTTACAGGGGCTGAAACTTTACACTACATTTATAACTTAGCAGGCAAGAGTTCTTTAAATCCACACCCGGACAGTACACAAGAAATATCCCAACACCCACAATATTCAAAAAAACAAAACACTCTCAAAAATAAACTAAAGAGAATCCTGCCCACCTCTCTCCAGTTCTAGCGTGAGGGTAAACAATAGTGGCCAGGAGCGAACCGCATACGTGACGTGTTCCGCACAGTCGATACACCTGTGTAAGTTGCATTTATTTATGCGCCACGATGCGTCCATTCTTGTGGAGTGGGTGTGTGGTCTAAGTGAAGGAGGCAGCGGGGATTGTGGTGTATTTTTTTCCGCAATCATAAAGAGATCAGATTTATCAGATGTCTTGTTCAGATGGGTATTTCTGTAATTTTTCTCCTTCGGTTTTTCCCATAATAGTATCTCTATCTAGCTTCTAGTATATTTGATTCAACTTTAGTATTTGCCATTTTTTCAGTCTCGTCGTGTCCTTGTCATGTCGGTGAGAATTACACAGATAAATAAAAATGATAGCTATAGCTATCCTGCACAGTTCTAAAGATTTATATATTAACTGAACTTTATGAATAAATTTGTTAAGCCTAATTAACTCATTGACATATTTAAAACGAACATATTCTATTAATAGTCTTTACGTTCACATATTTTCTGGTACCTGACAAATTTCGGTACATTTACAACTCCCGTTTCATACACTTCGCTAGACCGCTTCTCTAAAGCAGCAAAATATATGACAGTAGACATTTGAAACAGACTAAATATTTTATATCGCTGGCGTCCATCACTTACACAGTAGTGCACACTCCATCTACAGTGTAGTATCTCAGCAATGCTTAGCATAACACAGAGTGCACACTAGCGACCTTTCACGCGGTGGGAACCGGCGCAAGCGCAGAACATTTGAATATTTGCGCACGACAGTGCGGACCCAGCTTTATCCCGGTGTTAATATTTCATGAACTGAAAATTTTAATTTAAAATTCAACAGTGTGTGGTCGCCGGAATCTCTTTGTTCGCCATTGTGTATTGTATCTATGCTTCCTTGTTTATGGTGAAACGGGAATCCTGAATTATCATACTTTACAACAGAAAACTTAACTTACCTGAAAATTCCGTTATACAAACTAATTCAATTCCGCTCAATCTCAATTAAAAAACCATTATAGTTAAAACGTTATTTTAGAAAAGCAAACAAGGTCTCGCTCAATCAGTTAGCCAAATTAAACTCGAATGCAAGCCATTAATATTGACTAAACATTCAAACAGCCGTGAGATTGGCGTCCATTTTTAATTTATTACTCGACACACGAACGCATATCGACACTAATAGTTTTCTATAATTGAGATTCAAATTGAGTTTCCCACGACTAGCGAGCGAATCGATCGACAAATATATCGAGAGGTTGATTAATCGTATCAATATTTAGGCGGCACTATAGGACGTAACGACGACGTAGTGATGTACGCATTGCGCATGTTAGCTCGTGACTATTCGATGAGAGCTAAAAGTTTGTCACATCTACCTACATATTTATTGAAAACAAACCGGGTGGGATAGGACTGCCAATGCGAATATATTAAACTTCGATACCATCTTTCATGCCTCGTAGAATCAAATTAAAAACATAAGCTTAAGTTAATGACATATTAGGTATATCTTATTAAAATAGCACGTTTTTAGATTCATTGATTTAAGTTGTTCGGTGTTTCTAAGTAAATTTCAGAGCAGATTAGATGCAACAGACTTTTCTTTTATAATCGAACTTTAATTTAAACAAGGCGAAGCAATATAAATTTGAAACGTGTTAGAACAAGCAAAGATTAATCAGCAATGCGTTATTTATATTACATTAAAATAATCGCGCAATCAACATATTTCACGAGAACAAATATTTGCACACGTAAGTATTTAAATTGCTACAGTAGAACAATCTGAAACAAACATTAATTATTACAGTTAGTAACGAAATAAATGAACAATAGAAATTGGGTTAAGTTTTGTAATAGAGTTTACAACAACTTTATTTTAACATCAGATTTATTAAAGTTTCATTTAAGTTAAGTCAGCTATAACAAACTAACTATTTTCAGACTTTTTTATTCATAGTAACAATTTAACTACAAACTTTTTGAACAACTTTCCTATGCATTATTTAAACTTCTATAACCTATTTGAAGCATCTCTAATTCGAAACAAACTTTTAATGAACTTACTTTTATTTACAATAGATTCGTTATTTAATAATCTTTAAAAGGTGTAATTTTAATGTAGGTAAGTCCACTTCGAAAGTCGTGTTAAAATTGGTATCAGCCTCTATTGTGGACCATTTCTTTTGATATTTTTTAAACTTTAATAACTCTTGTAACTTTAATAACTCTTAAAAAACTAGTCAGTTTAACTTTTTTTTTGTAATTATTACTTTATGTCAAGTTAATTTTGTTTTGTAAAATTAATTTAATTTTGTCTTAATAATGTTTTATGATCACTGTCAATATCAATAACGTAATTTTATCAAAATACTGTTATCGTTCTCTAAAAGAATTCACTTCATACCTCTACCTCTAAAATTTTCCTTTCGTACATAAATATTATATCACAATATACTACCGAAATTTTATCGACACGTGACATCACTACAACTCAATAATGTGATAACACAAATAGTGCGGCGCCATTAATCTTGTGTGGTGTATAAGAATTTACTGTGTGTTAGCACTGGCAGATGTAGGCTAGAATTTATAGCCTAGACTTAAGTCAGAACTAGTTGAACTATGCGAAAACTGGAAAATTAATTGTGTTGATGTGATTAAAAAATAATTTAACATAAATTATACGTAAAGAGATGAGATTTGTATCTTTATTTCTATTCTAGTCGAATTAAACACGACCTACTTGTCAACAGTACTAAAAGTATGCAACCACAATAAAAACTGAAACGTAAAAAAACAAAATTTTGTATGGCTATATCACAATGTAACGTCACTAACTAGTTAGCTCAATGATCTTATGTACTAAAAAACTATATTAAGTTTTTTGAAAGTTAATTGCACTGTCAGTTCCAAAATAAAATGAATTATTAGAGAAATTGAGTTTTGGAATTATTGGTTAAAAGTGAAAAAATAATACCCAATTCGTCGAAGGATTCTCCTATAGTGACATTTTCGAGGTCCCAGTTCTCCATACCTGTTAATGTAAATCCTTATATCCATCTAGTTAATTAACCAAGATAAACTCACTGACTTCATAGATAGACTATTTGAATAACTCGGCTAAGTCAACCCGATATAACTTTATCTCAACTAAAGATTCCAATTAACGTAATGGAACCGTTAGTTATCATTCAACTAGAGTTGTAACTGGGTTAGGAAATATACGAGTTTAGTTTTTAGTTAGTAACCTTGACCTCTTACGGGGTCATTGTTCTACATACCTACTGATAATAAACATTTTATGGCAAGATCAACCCCAAAATTTGTATAAAAATATGCATTTGTTTGGCTTGTTCAAAATGGGTGTGCTTACTAAAGTAGAGTAGTTAAGTGAGCTTCTGGATTAGATTGAGGCCAAGAGCACACCATCATCAGCATCTTAGGCCTAATCCTTAGATTAGGTCTAAAATGAAGTAAGCTAACTCAGAAAAAACTGGAACAGGCCTACCAACACCAGTGGGATAGCTCAGTTATCACCGCATGTGGTTAGGTAGACCGCTAGGAGGAGCACCACACCCATCCCAAAACTACATTTAGGGAAATAAAAAAGTGTACATATAAATATTTAAGAGCCACTGATACAAGACACGAGAGAAATCCCAAAAATATTCATGGACTAGTAGCTTTTTCAGGCGGTTTGACCGGCTCATCGATTACACACAATCCGGGTTCTTATCTTAGACAAAATTGTTCAGAACCCATGAGTATAAAGCTCCCTTTATTACTGTCTAAACAAACACTAAGCTCATGTAAACACACTCTGTATAATTGATAATCGCATCACATTCTTAGGCCGTAAATGCCATATACATAGTAACTGCTATCTCAAGTCCTAATATTCTGCGATGTCTATCAGATTATACGCCAAAATATCACAAGCCCGGCCACCCATCTCTAAATAAACCCACTGTCGACCCACGCAAACAATCAGGCACTCTCATTAAGAACTTTAATGTCATACAACAGTGCCAGCGTTTGAATCTGCAACGAAATAGATCTTCATTCTTGCATAACACTGTAAAGGCTTGTGCATACTACCGGTACCGGCTTCTCGGTAGAAATTCGCACATCGATATCGCGATTTTATGATATAGAATATCACTATTTCGTAACGTAAGGGCAGGGTTTTTTTCTGCAACGGTTAGGTTAGGTAAACATTCCTGCACTTCGAAGTTTGCATTTGGCTACTAATTAATCAGGCATCACAATTTGTTTTGAATTATGACTCAGTAGGCATGAAATTGTACTAATTACGCTTTATCAATCGTTGACATTAAGCTGACAATAGCTTTGTGAACTTTGGCCGATATTTCTGGTCTACTTTTGGCTCACGAGGTAAACGTAAAACAGATTTATCTGAAATATTAAAGGCACCACAAATCTACGGTAGTTACACACCTTCCTTATATTTGCCTCAAAATATTATTACTTTATACTTTTAATTGGATGTTGGTTTATCAGCAAGAATGTATAAGAATCCAATTGAGACGAGGCAAGAATCTCCTTGAGCACACTAAATAAAAATAACTAGAGCAATCACAGTCACACACGCTGTTCTCATCCATCCAAAATAATTTTAGAATATAGACTCGCCCTTACCAATTCGTTGCATAAAACAATGCATTCACCCGGCTAATAAATGTTGCATTGCATACTGCCATATATCTGTGGGCGTTAAGGTCGCATAGACTCCCACGCACCATCATATTATACAGAATAGTGAAATTACTTTCCAAATGGATCACACTAGTTCAAACTGATTTTAAAACTATTGTTTCTGGGTTAAACTTTCGTTGTTTATTTTATTGAAGCTTTGGAGAAAGATTTGTAGATAGATATTGATTTGTGTGTAGGAGGAAAGATTCCTCCAAATTTTATTTATGTAAATATAGCTATAAAGTGTATACTCTCGCCGATAGACTACACTTGAGGAGCTCGTGGCTAAATAAGTACAGCCGCACAGGCCGATCTTCCGGGTTAAGCCGCGCTTGCTGGGGCTGGTCTGTGGATAGATGACCATCTATCATAGCGAGTTACCTCCGGGCCTCTGAAAGCCTGTAAAGCCGTTGGTCCCGCTTGTAATTTGTAGATCTTTGACAGTCGTTACTGTTAGTCAGAAGCTCATAAGTTTGACAACCAGTCTAACTATGGAGTATTTGCCCAGTTCCATGTAAAATACTGATATTCAGCTGAATTTGGTTCGACTGGAAGCCGACTCCAAAAGTACGGAAAAGGCAAGGCAGATGATGATGATAATAAAAGACTACGAGGCACTACGAGAGCGAGAGTGTACACTAAAACCACTCCTTTTTTGGGGCAGTCGTGTGACAAGGGACATCGGGCCTAGACGTTTTTGCCCTCGTAGGATCATTTTTGCGAAAGCCTCTACCTCGAAGTGAAAATGATATCTGTTCAAAATGTTAGATTGCACTCCTGCAATCAAACATTTTAGACAGGTGTTGAAGTCATTTTTAAAATGGCGTAAATAAGAAGAGATTCCTTTTTTTATCGTGGTAAAATCATCACATGAGTCCTGCCACTCAGAGCAGAGCGGGAGGGACTGTCAGACTTGTACTGAAATCCACGGTGTCCTTCAATAGCCCTTTACGTTCCGGGGTCACGGTCATTCGTACAGTCCCGCGACCCCCAAGAAGAGATTCCTTAAAAAACTTTTTTCCATATTCAAAATCCCAATGGTTAATAGAATATTAGAATAAAAAGACCGGAAAGATCCTGCAGTACTCTCTCTTATCAAATTATAACAATCAATCAGTTTCGCAAACCGTTTATTGTGGCACCAAAGTTCACTACTAAACAACTACACAATAAAACAATCTCGAATGTGAACCTTTCGAACTAAATACCGCACTTAATACCAATACCACATCAAACCCGATACCGATACCACTGCAGAATCGAAACAAGCAAAGTTTTAAACCCAAGTGCATAATCGTGCTTTTAAAACCATACTCACACACATACATACCACTAAATTAAAGACATGTACACAGTCACAGCTACAATTCTGCTCGCAAGTGTACCCGCGACCTACTTTCAGGAAATCGATTGAGCACTCGATTACGCGCCGTTTAATCACAATGTGGAAAATTAACTGAAAAGTACTGAAAACTTTAATGTACGGACATAGGTATTTTTGAAGGCTTGTACGACCAGCACGCGTAGCAGAACCAATTATATATCTATTCTAGCAAGAATAGACAAAGTTTTTTCTAAACAATTGTGTTTTTACGGCACATAGACCAGTGAAAAATAGAAATATTTTTCTTCCAAATTTTTAACATCGTCATGCTTAGATATCGATAGAAATCTTTCTACATTCTGTCACTTTGTCTATTTCCCATGGACAAAATCCGTTTCTACAGTGTCGTGCTACGCGTGAAAATGAAAAAAATCACGATTTCCTTACATCATACTGTAAGGAAATCGTGAATTTTTTTATATGTAAATATTATGCGACATCAAATTTTCTTCGCCATTGCACTATGAGTAGAGTTGAATGGAAAACTTATGAATGAGATTTGTCGGATTTATTTATTCATTCACCCAGTCAACAGGGTTTTCAAGGCGTTAGCAGGATTTTGATTGAGAATTTAGATCCTCCTGGTAAACTTCTGACAGTTTAATGTAAGACTAAAATGCTTTGCTAAAATATTTTTTGAAACAGCAGAGCTAAATTAAGTAATTCATAACAAACCAGAACAATCAAGAAAATGAAACATTAAAAAAATTCGTTAACAAAATAGAAACTGAAGTGTTTCTATTTTGCTACTAAACAAAGCTTTAGATTTCGAATCAAATGTCAGTAAAAGTCTTCTCATTTATTTGGCTATCATCATTTGATCAGATCAGTTTATCGCGAGAGCAGCGAATAACCTTTCGAATTTATGCTAAGAAACCAAAAACACTCTATACACATATCTAAAAGTCTCCCATACATCGTTTTCGAACACTGTTTACGATGTTTGAAGCAAACATTATTTTTCTTGCTCGCTATTCATGTTAGAAATACATACATTAAGTATATTAGTTGGCAACATCGAGGAAACGAGTAAAAATCACGTACACACAGAGAATAATAGTACGTGCCGCCGCGTTCGTTGGCAACACTAGCTTTATTTTATGACATAGAGTTGATGTTACATCGGTAAACGTCGGCTAGGTTAGAAAGGTTTACGGTTCACGGTATAAAATATATTCCAAGGCAAATTATGCTACAGGTATTCCAAAATAGGCGAAAGAAAAAAAGGTTAAAAATTTGGAATAAAATCTAACCTCACAGGCTAATTACATTCCAAATAAAAATACTGGCGACATCTTAAAAAGCTACATTTAAACATTTAAAAATACAAGTTCCATTTTCAAACAACAAATTCTGCGATTTCCATACGAGCGTTTACACTGCGAGTGCAATAGACAGCACTACACGAAAATAAGCGCAGCATGTAAAACGGAACGGGCGCGTTTCGTCGCGCGGCAGAACGCGGGTCGGCCCGGAACGCGATTATTGCAGCTCCAATGGCGCGATTAACCCTCCTCCAGTGTGCTTTTGTCGTCTAAAACGTACTTTTTATACCAACTCAATAGCATCGGCAACGTTCTCGACAACGCTTGTGCCCCACTTTACAAGTCTTTATATGAAACTTTAAAATGGCTACATAAAAACGTGGTAATAGATATAGTACGACAAAAAGTCACCGAGCCACGGCTCGTTGCGGTCTCGTTCAACTGTTCCAAATCCAATTGCACCATTAACCCGTAACTGCCGCGACAAAACACGGGCACCGCAATAAAATCAATGGGACACTTACACCGCCTATTTTCATTCAAATAAATTCTCTCTATAGGCTCAAGTTCGCGGATAAACTAGATATAACCGGTACCTATTAATCGAGTTCGGAGACGGTCGATAGTTAACAAGATATATGGCCAATTTCTGGGGAGATTTGTTTTAGAATAAAAGCTTATTGTCTGTGACTGCGAAGCTTTGTCGATGGTATTAAATTACTTGCGAATACTGGTTGACAAGTAGTATAAAAGGTTTCGCGTGTAATACATTGAGTCTTGTATCCAGCTAGGTCTAGAGGAGCTGGCTTGGCGCCAATTTTTTCATGTTTCTAGAGATCCATTGTGTTTGATAGAAAACCCTGTTGCTTTTATTGGCGGTGAATGTAAGCTAGGTATATTGCCGAATCATGTTATGCATCTTGGAATATATTTTACAACGTTGAAAATTGCTTGCAAGATTTTCTGCTTGTATGGGTTTGAATGATTGCTTGCAATTTTCTTTTATTGATGCTATGACGTAGCATAGTTACAAATTGATGTTCGATGTTTCTTGCGCTCTAGCTATAAAAGTGCATGTCTAATAGCTAAGTTATAATTTCTTCTTAATGCATTTGCCTTGACTGACATTGAAAAGTCATAAGATTTTAACTCAATTCTTCGGGT
Source organism: Agrotis puta (assembly GCA_943136025.2). Classification (NCBI taxonomy): domain Eukaryota; kingdom Metazoa; phylum Arthropoda; class Insecta; order Lepidoptera; family Noctuidae; genus Agrotis; species Agrotis puta. Next base: position 2,584,512 of record OW964170.2, read on the forward strand.
TTTTCCTCGACATCATTTTTACCCAACTGCGCCTGAAGGAGGTTTATATTTTTCGAGTGTATATAATATGTACTGTATATTTCATTGGCACGCTGTATAGCCTAAACGGCTTGATAGATTTTAGATTTGAACTTTAGATGTAAGGGATTTCAGAGAGAACTATAGACAATACCAGATTGATTGTCTGTGGTATGCCATATAAAATATAATACGCAAAAAAGACAACGCATACATAATTATTCATTACACAATCTATTTATCCAACGGAAAATCTCTACGGAACCCTCCTCATAAACACTTAGTCCTCAACATTCGAGACTCGAAAGCAAGGAAACATCCACCCACTTTATTGGACCATGCTGTCTTGCACACAACTTGTTTATAGTAAGACTAGGCGCGCCCCGCGGCGCCGCCTCGGATTCCTTTACCATTGTAGAACTCTGTAGGTACTAAGATTTAGTTGGTACGTTTGTGTTTGGTTAAGGAATTAGATAAAGCATGGCGGTTAGTTTACATTTAACTTGGAGTTAAAAGGGAAGGATAACAATAAATTTAGTTGAGGTTATAGGATTTCAGATTGTAACTAAATACTTTTCGTTTTGAGCGCTTTGAAAGTAATTTTGTGTGGGGTAGGTATTGCAAAGGTTTTGTTGGGTAAGTAGGTATAGAATTACTACCTACAACAGAGGAATTTTCCAACAAACTATTGCTGGTAGCAATATCTCTCTATGCCGTATGAATTCATACTTGTCATTGGATTTTTCCACCAATTTTCTTTTCAATAACCGTCTATATCTTATGGTCGTGTACGCCGATAGGCATTTAATACAAGCTTTCACGGCTTTATTGTTCGAAATGATTGAAACGATTTTCATCAAACTCTGATAATAATTTATAAGACATATTATGTACCCTGCATAAGCGTATGAAATTATTTAAAATTTGGTTTAAAAAAAAATTGGGCTAAGGTAATTTACGCTTCGAGGATTGCAGACAACTCGTTATATTATATCCTCAAAACATAAAACAGTCAAAAACACCTAACAATGCTACAGACAAACAAACAATCAAACAAATCCAATAGGTCAGCCAGCCAGGAAAAGATCAGTACTAAGATAATATTTTAATGGTTCATTTAACAGCTCCACCAAGCTTTCTAAAACCATTAGAAAGGCGACATTTGCGTGCCTGCATTATTTATTAGGAAAACGTTGGATGAAGTAAACGTGAAGGTAACCTGAAGTGGGTTGTGGAAAATGTGTGGCGGATCATACTTGTGATAGTTTTTCTCGATAAGTGTCGGGCAAACACAGATACTTTTTTATACGTGGTAAAATCATCACATGAGCCCTCCCACCCAGGGCAGAGCGGGAGGGACTGTCAGACTCGTACTGACTAAAATCCACGGTGTCCTTCAATAACCCTTTACGTACCGGGGTCACGGTAATTCGAGAGTCCCGCGATCGAACACAGATACTGAGAATAATCTTTATAAGATGTTATTGAAATTATAAGGAACTTATTGATAAAAAGGGCGCTAAAAATTGACGTCACTTATTGCCAAACCGAACTGATCAATTCTTTTTTATTTAAAGTATATTGTCATACAATGTCATTTTGTATGTGTCATTTTTCTTGTTGACAATGTTGCGGACGATTTTTCGCGTGTCAACATAGTTTCAAAGCAACAGAATCTAAATTTAAGCAGGTATACTATATTGATATCCATTATTATAAGGTTTATTCTATTTAAATACTTAATTATTATTTCTATTACAATTCAACACGTGTTAATGATTTATTTTCCTCTTTACAGGTAAGTGTTATCTTACACACAACAGAAATAAATACAAAAAACAACACCGAGTAAGTACACTACAGAATAACATTGTACCGAAAGCATCAATCGTGGATGAAAACACAAGTGTTCAAAATCCCAGTAGGTCAACTTACTGTTTAACATATTTATTCCACGTTTCTATCTTCCCTTCCGGATTTCCTTTTGCAAATACACAACACATTTAATCAAAGCAAACGTGTCACGACATGTCATACGTTTTGTTTTGATATAGAAGACACAACACAAAGTAAATAACAATCGAATCAATATGGTCTACCACAGAAAATAAGTAAGGTTAGGGGTGGATCTCACACAGAGTGCTCATGACTTCTTCCGTACAAAATTGCCGACCCGAATGTGCAAGTGTAAAAAATAATTTTATTGAACATCAACAAAAATTACAAATGTGACACTGAACGCAAAGGGCCATCGAAAGAAAATAGTGGACTTTTTATGAGTAAGAATTAGCTCCATCCACGACAGAAGGACTCATTTTGATGTCACCAACCAAAAAAAAACTAAATGACAAAATCCAATATGACATCGTGGTAAACTAGACTTGGCTAGAATTGAGTCCTACCAACTTCAAACATGGCACACCGATGACAATGCCGAACGGTGTTTACCGATCGGCAAGAGCTAAATGTATTTATTCCTTCGGGTCGGCTTTATTGTTCAATGTTTGCGTCTTCATCCCTAAATCCATCCACAATATGACAACCTTAAAATACATCTCCAAGCAAGCAGGCAATTACGAAAGCAACTCTTGCGCAGTCATTTCGTTCGAGTGTTGTTCGTACGTGCATTTACATAATCAGTAAGTAATGTTTTCATCGCAGCGGCTGCGGTAGGTTTAACTCAACTGTTGTGACTACTGCAAATGACATGTTGGCTTTTGTGCCGCGTTCGTGAAAAGACCGGGTTCCGTATAGCTTGCTTGTTTTAGCTTCTTTAGTATTTATTTGTAGACCATATTATGCTGTTGACATTCGTTTTATTTTTTAGTCGAGGTTAGTCACAATTGTTTTCGAATAATTTGCTAACTACAGAAAGAAAGAAAGAATAAGTTTTATTTTACGTCAGTTCATGTAGCTCACATAGTATAAAAAAAAAACATAGCATTATATAATACCCCAGTTATTCTAGTGGACTGCTAAGCTTAAGGATTCACGAGTCGATGAAAGTTTTATTGGGTTTTTCCATGAGGAATTCTTCAGCAGAAGTAAGTCTGGATTTGTGCCCGGTTGATGGCAATCGGCTCGCCCCCTATTCTATGGAACTTACCATAACTAGTGAAATGTGTATGTATTAGGTGAACGCTGGAAAAAAAACTTCGGTGATTGCAGGCGCAATGTTATGAACAGTAACTAATAGTTTTGAATAGCCAAAAAAACTTTTCTATAAGGGTAGAAATTTTATAGTATATACAGAAGTATTCTATTCCTTCCTTAATCACAATACGACCGTAAGCCAATTTCCGCTTCACCAAGCAAAATAATAATTACTACATACTAATCTTCTACAGCCCTTATCATAGACCGCAATGCTACTACAATCCCCTTACTATCCCCTTTATTTCTCGTCAGCACATCTCTATCCTCCGATAAATCCGATAATTTTCCTAAGAAGGCCTTCGGATGGCACCGAACAAAATCACAGGCTACCTCCATGCAAATGTGGCCATACCAGGAATACTCGCAGAAACCGAATGGAAACATGCCAAGCGTTATAAATATTTGATTTTATGTTACAGTCTATTTGATTTCATTTGATTTGAGATTCAGTCAAAGACTTGGAATTTTACTAGTTAGCATTGTCTTTTGTGCTTCTGCCAAATTAGTTTTGAAACGGGGTTTGGATTGGTAGAAATGCCGCGTTATGCTTCATCGCTCGATCTCTTATGCAATTCTGCGCCACGTGCACAAATATTGCTTGAACTGGATTTGAGATCTGTGTAAGATTGAACAAGGCTTTGTTATCGCTTTTATCGTCTATTTGAAATCTATATTATATGACTTTATATCTAAATGCGTTATATATTGAAGTCGCCTTTGAGTTTCTGTATTTATGCAATGATTGTGTTGATTTTCTAAATCGTGCAACAGATTTTGAAGCGGTTTCCTATATCAGTTCGAAATTTATTTAGTAAGGTTTGTCCCTGTCTGGAGGCTTTAAAATCTTAAGGCATCCACAGAAAAGTCCGGTTGAGTAGTACACAACCTACTAAAGGTTGACCTGCGAGATACCATACAAAAAAAAACAAAAATAGTAAGGTTTGTGTGTCTATTATATCAAACTAACATATAATAAAGGCGTTATACGACGTTATAGACGAATAAAGACGATAAGTCCTTTTCGTTCTTAAACTACACACTGATATGTAAAAAAAACGTATGTGTCGTGGTTTCTTATCGAGGAGAACGGGCTACAAACTCCATGATTTCCAATCATAAAAACCAGCAAAGCAGGCTCTGGTAGCCACTAGTACAGTAATAAAGTCTACGTCAGGAATATATACTGATATATATAATACAGCAGTAATCGTTAGCTTGTCTGTCGCCTACGGTGGCTAGAGGTGATTTGTCTTAGTACCCACAGCTAAATGTTGTTCAATCACACTCGATTTACAGTCTAGCGTTGATATTACTCCATTATCGATATTTGTTCTCTATTTTATTGAATGTGGAAGTATCTGGGATTTCTCTTTGATTATTTCTAGTAACATCATTACCATTTTTCTGCGATCAATTAGCCTTTATCAAACAGACTGGCGTAGCGAATGCGAAGCGTGACGTTTTTATTTGTAATGTATGGAATTGTTTGAATCCAGTCACATAGAAAAGCGAAAGCGATCCGATAGCGTGACAGAACTATCGGACTGACGTCTCGCTTCGGTTCGGTATCGCTTCGGACTCGCGCGTCTGTTTGACAAAGGCATTAGGGTGCTGTAGGCATTGAGCCTTTACTGTACCCAATGCTGAGATGCACATCTCCTGTCTGTGGGGGACGAATAAGTCGTAATACACTCCGCTGGCTTAATGCGTATTGGTGATCACAAACTCCGAATTCAAAAAAAAAATTGAAATAAGAAACAATCATGTCTTCGAAGTTTCTATGACATTAGATTAATGAAATGTTATAATTTACAAGTTGTTTTGTGTCTATGGTATTTAGTTAATTTCTGCAACTTGAAGTATTCAATCCACGCACCGATGATACTGGTAAAATTCCTAGTGTGGAAGCAACGATCTTTTCATTCCTTCAATTAATAAAAAAATACTATAAGTGTTCGATATTGCAGAAAAAAGGCAGTAAGCGATGTATCGGAAACCCTTAATCGCCTTCCATTACACTCGATGAACAACTATTTCTGGATAACGATGATGATGATGTCTCTCAGTATATTGGCCAATAAAGTTTGCCTCGTTTCTCGATCACCAGTCCAACGCGACAGCCCAACGACTGTCGCACGCCGTTTGGACCCAAATGAGTTTAGAAATCGGCCAAATTCTGCGGGTTGATTATTTCGAAATGGAATAAAATGACCAAATAAAAATTGATGTTATTGCAAATATGGAAAGAGGTTGGGTGGTGCTTGAGATGTTTTTGCTCCGAAATCGTTTTTTATTTTTCTGGATAAACGAATTCGGTTTGTTTAAGAGTAAAAAATTTCACTATTATTTTAAGCAATTGTTTTTACTACGTTTGATGGCGTGGTGGAGAAACCAACTTTGCCTAGAGATTCGTGATATACAGCAACCCACACTTTGGTACTAATTCATATTTACTAAAACCCTCACCCTCTCACAGAGAGGAGGCCTGTGTCCCAGCAGTGGGAACATTATAGATTGATGATGAAAACCCACACTTTCCTCCCGTTCTTTTCATTGACATTTGCTTTGCAATACCGCGGTGGCGCTATACCCTCTTAAGACATTCGCGCAACCTTGACAAGGGATAAATTACAGCCCTGTCACAGAAAATAACTCAGCTGTAGCTCCTATTCTTTATACTATGACGTTAGGTTTGTCTACAACAAATTGTCCCTATTGGATAATCGTGTATATCCTCAAGACACTTAGAATGTCACACATTTATTTATTTCTTACAGCATTCGTTGAAAAAGAGAAAAATGTTAGTACAAAAAAGGGACAAGTAGACTTTCTTATAGCTCTCTAGTCTCGTTACTCATAGACTAGTTCTGAAAATAGCATAAAAATACTGTAATATATTCTCATTCAAAGGATATTTTTGTAAAATAATGTTAATTGTCAAGACATTTTTTTGCGATTGCAATTTTTATCTACACAAACGAATACGTTCCAATTACGAAAACATGGAAAAACTAGACCAATAAAGAAAATAGCTATTCGAAATCAAAATATCGGTATTTGATCAGAAAGAGTACACAGAAATCGGAAACTTTTATCTGCAAACACTCGGACTTGATAGTTTTATATCCAGTGTTACGATGACATCTCGGCAGTTTGAAAAATTGCGAAATTCCTAACAATGTATCGAAAATAGTGAGGGGACACGATAAACAACAGCATCGATACAAATATCGAAGTTTGAAGTTTATAATAGCGTTATTTTTAACGTGCCCTTTAGCTGAAATACTTTTAGATGGTGTATTTTAGATACGTACGTTTTAGGTTTTTAAGATAAAAATAACCCTACGTTATTTTACGACGTCTCGCATTATCTTTCTCAACTTTACTACGTCTGACGAGAATCCCAATAACTTTCTAAACGTAAAATGTGAGGGAGACGTTGCTTTAAGTCGCAGATTTCGCAAACGAACCGTGCAAGAATTGTGAATTTATCGACTATATTTATCGACTAGTTAGTACGTGGGCATCACTATCAGTGAAGGTCGCGTTGATTTATAGTGACGTGCAACATGAGTTATCGATACCGGTGTCTCGATTCGATCGGCTGACAGGTTTTGTTTGAATCTTTGAATATTTTATCGTTTTATTTACTGTCGTTTTAAATTCTGAATATAATTTGATATGTGGACCTGCCACACATGGTTCCAATGAATATTTATAATTTGATATAAAGATATTCCTGAAAGAGAATGATTAATGAGATGTATATATTTATTAGTTAAAAATAATTAACTTATGAACTAAGTTTAAGCTGCAGAGAACATTGCATTTACATTAAATTACAATTTACTATATCTTTCAATTTGGAACTACCGAAGTGGCATCAAAAACAAATCAATTAAACACAACAGAGCAAAGATTGCCAAATAAAAACCGTCTTAGACACAAACTAAGTGGCTACCACTCTCAAACGTCGGTAACCCAAGTCAAGAAGGGATTTATGGATTAGTCTGGTAACCAACCATTATACCCCACTTAGCCGGGGGCCGGCAGAGAACGGGCTTATTCCACGTCTTGCACAATAGCTTTGAGAACCCAGCTTTTGAGATTAGTGGGAAGGCACAGACTTTATCATCGGTAACTGTGTTTTGAAGGTCTTGACTATCGCTTGTTATGTGTTCTTAATTAAATTTTACTAAGCCCAGGATCGCTGCTTAGGCCGCGAGGGAGATAGGGATGAAGTGTCGGAAATAATCCGGTGTGATTTATTAATCGACATTTTATTGTCTGTTTTATGGCACATCACTAGAGAACGATAGGGTCGCCTTATATTAAATGGGACTTCAATATAATCAGACAATGTTGGGTGCCCTTTAGTTTTACGACTGCCTTACACTGGAATGATTACAGGATTACCAATTAAAATGGTTAACATAGAAAAATAAAACGATAAAAACAAGTAGTTCACTAAATCCATCCACAAGGAATTCCATAAAACATTAGATTTGTAAAAAAGGCTACGGTGACCGCTTTCGACCAGGTGAGCCGTAGGCATTTTTGTTACTAATGTGGTAGGTACGGATATATATTTAAAAAAAAAAATAGGTATATTAGCTATATCGCTTTTCACCAACAAAAACATAATGCCGTTACAAAACATATCTAAATCAGTAACCACCATTAAAAACTTTCCACACTTACTATCTTAAACGGCAAACTAAGCACATATAAGAACACATAAGCAACAAGGCATAAATTCTGCCTTATCAACCAGTTGTACCATTCTACATACCCCAAAACATGACATATCACATGATACTAAAGTAAACTAAACGCAGGTGTGAATTGTGCACATTACTCAGACCTACGTGTGTCTTTACAGTTCCTTAGAACACTACATGGGCAGGGACCTTTATATGAAGAGGGATTCTCGGTTTATTAGAGGCGAGTGTCCATGCGAGTGTTTTATGCGATACTTTTACTTGGCGAAAATGTTAGCTATTGTCTATAGTACAGGTAACAATCAACATTTTTGGTAGTGACTATAAAGCTACATTTTTTTTATTCTTAACGTGATTTAAACAAAGAAAAGCAATGCAATATTTGTATGTTTCTTTTTTTATTAGGGTAAAACTAGGTGGTCGCGGGACTTACGAATTACCGTGCCCCCGGTACGTAAAGGGCTAGTGAAGGACACCGTGAATTTTAGTCAGTACAAGTCTGACAGTCCCTCCCGCCCTGCCCTGGGTGGGAGGACTCATTTGCTGATTTTACCACGAAAAAAAAAGGGTAAAACTAAGTAATATAACATTTTGCGTAAGGGACATTTTGCAACTGAGTCAGATATAGTAGTTGACAAAACGCCACATCATTCTAGCACTCAAACTTACTGCTCGGAACCACACGTGAGTGTGGCCACTTTGTGCGTATAACATGGCTGTCGCCGAGGGTTACCTTCTTGTATTTATTCTACACATATTATATAGTACACGTAAAATTTTACAAAATAAAAGTTAGATAAAAATTAATCGTAATAAAAATAAGTGTCATCATCATCTGCCTAGCCCCAACTATATTAGGGTCGGCTTCCAGTCAAACCAGATGCAGCTGGATATCAGTATTTAACATGGAGCGACTGCCTGTCGGACCTCCACAACCCAGTAACAGGGTAATACGATACCCCATGGTAAGACTAGTTGTCAGACTTTAGAGCTTCTGACTAACAGTAACGACAATCAAAATAAATGTCATATACCTAGGTAATTATGTGATTCCGGCGAATTTTGTTTTACACGCACATTTTTTCAGAACGGTAAATTCTCTTCTTCAACATGGAAATAGGTACGTCCTTCTTTATCTGACTGCCCGACACTAAAACTAGTCGTTTTGTCAAAAATAGCCTACTTGAAGCGAGGGACTCGCCTCGTGTAAACGAGCTTCAATGTTAGTAATAAGTCGTTCTATATAAATAACTGTCGGGTACCATGTTATCTGTTGGACGTGCTTAGCTGAATTAAGAATTTACACTATAAACATTAGACAGGGATGAACGAGGTCGTTTGTTTTAGAGTGACTGCGGGCAAAATGTAACATCCCTAATTATTCTACGTTCTATTTTTTTACAAAATATTTTCTGTTTATTCGGTGGAATGAAACTTATCTTCATTTTATATAAAAAATATGTAGTTCAAATTTTGCTTTTACGACTCTCGTAAAGTTTTATGATCGTTAAGAACTTATAACAGACATGATTGTTATCATAAAGATTCAATTACGTATGTTCTTATAAAATCTCTGAACAAAAAGCGCCAATAAAATATAGGCTTCGCATTTCAAGAGCCAAAAATCACTTGAACACACACTATGAACTAAAATGTATCTCGTAAATAAAACTAAAAAAGAAAACACCGAAAATCTTTATCTTGAGTTTATTTTTCATTAAGTTGGCGACATTAAGTAAAATAACGTAAAAACTAATTGTTAAATTGCCTGCCGGGGTCGCGGGACTTACCCATTACCGTGACTCCGGTACGTAACGGGCTAGTGAAGGACACCATGGATTTTAGTCAGTACAAGTCTAACAGTATGGGTGGGAGGAATCATTTGATGATTTTAGCACAATAAAAAAAAAAATAATATACTCGTACTTGCATTAAAAAAAATTTATAGACTAGCTGTTTCCCGCAGTTACTCGCTGAATTATATTTCCAATGAGAATTATATTTTCAATTTGAACCAGTAGTTCCTGAGATTAGCGCGTTCAGCCAAACATCTCTACAGCTTTATAATACTAGTATAGACTAGCTGCTTCCCGCGACGTCGTCTGCGTGAATGTGTTGAAGAAATAAAGGTTTACTGCTCGTTCCTCGTAGGTGATAGGGTGATAATATGTAGCCTATATGTTGACCCTTAATAATATACGTGCCAAATTTGAAGTAAATCCATGCAGTACTTTCCGAGTTTATCCCGGTTATATCTACGAGCATATTTTTGGCTTCGGTATCGATTGTAGATCACACACCAAGTATTCATTTTAAAAAATATTCGATGTACAGTTTTGACTTTCCTACTATTTTTTTATATGTAATAGATTCGAATACTAAGAATACAAATTGCCTCACTATCTCTTACAATCATTCATTCTTTGGTGTCGTTCATTCTTTCGTGACGTTATAACGTGTGAATAAATGAATGACATGACCGAAAATCGACAACTTGTCTCTTGAAAGCCGTTTAAATAACATATCAACGTACCTTATATTTCAGTAATAGTTTATTAAAGCGTATAAAAATACTTTTTGATACACTACATTTTTGTTTTTCATGGAATCTTACTTTCTCTTTATCTTTACATTTTTCTTGGGAGGTTTTGACCTTTTTACAGGCTTTTAAAACGTTTGATGTTTTTTAGTTGCTGAAAAGGTCATAATGGCTAGACTACTAAAAAATATCTCAGATGCTAAACATTATTCTTTCCTTCAAAAAAGCTAATTTTCTCGTCGAAGACATTGCTTAACAACATAATCTCTAAAAACTGTATTAAATCACTATCCGAATATACGACCATTAAAAGAAAATGTCATCAATTCCACATTTTTCTAACAAATTAAACTATTAACTGGTACTAAGTCAGCTACATCTCGTCCGCCCACAGCACTCATAAATGATATTAACTATTCACCTTCATCCTCGTACAACAATCGTAATATATTCTTCAACGAATATATTATATCTTCATTAGGTTTTATTGTGTTACCGACTCATTAGTATAATTTATTGTACCGACCAGTTATATCCTCATATACTTTCGCTGTTAATTCATCAACTTCGAACATTTCTTATTTCTACTCGCGGGCTTTGTCTCCGCTTATTGCTTTATTGTTAAACTACAAATGGAATATGTTACAAGCGAGAAATATGGAAATGAACAAACAAATGTCTTGTTCTCTACTAAGCAAAATAAAATGTAGCATCTTTTTACATATTCTCTCTTCGTGTGTTTTAAGAGTTTCTGTTACCGTTTTTACTTTGCAATTATGTTAAATTTAGGTCGAACGTGACAAGAATTTAGTCTTGTTTGCCATTTATGAAGCACTTAAACTAGAAAACTATTTAAAATTCAATAACCGAAAAACGGTGATACAGCACAAAGTCGGTATTTAGTTTCCAATGAAAGAATCATCCAAAACGGTCCAACGCTTTTCGAGATTTCCACAAACACAAACTCTCGGCGCGAAGATAAGGAAATATTTGACTAAAAGGTTCTTGTCGTCGATGAAAATAATCTGTATATTTTCCTATAATAAAACAAGCTCAAGTACGGGCGAACCGAAAAAACACATTAAGAACATTCTAGCTATTGAATAGATCAATAAAAGGAGACGAGGAAAGAAAAAATATTATGCAAAGGAAAAACTCAGTGAAATAAAGTGAAGTGAGACGCGCGAGTGAATACGAGTACATGCCCGTCGGAAATGTTCCGTTATTTTGATTTATATCTGGCGTGCACTTGCGATTAGGAGACTGGGAATATAAATCGTGTTCGTGTTAGGAACTGAATTTCCCCGAAACAAAATTTTACGATAAATTCCAGAATAAGAATATTAAAGCTATCCGAACCGGATCTCCATATTCCTGAAAGTTATAATACGTGTTTCCTCTCGATTTGATGATTTAATCTCGTAGAAATTCTAGTTATTACTTTATGAAAAATGTAAATTTTAAGCCATTAACCTAATAGCTTTGCTTTATAATGGTATGTAGGTACATCTGAGCGCTGAATATTTAACGAGTAAAAATTCTTGCGACTTGAAGTCGTGTACATGCGCGAGTGTCGGCTATCAGATCGTAGAGTCCCGGGCGAGTTTTCACCTTCCCTGACAATTTTAATATAATAATATTTTCCTTGCGCCATCTCACTCGCAATATTAAAGTGGAGTCCCGCCATCTTGGGGTACGGTTTTTATTCAAATTACGATAATGCTTTGTGGCTTTCATAATGAGTTGGCTCTAGTCCTTTATTTTTATGAATTACAGCATATTTATGTTGGCTTGATAGTACGGGTTAAACAATTATAGTACATTCATAATGAACGTTAAAACTGTTATGAATAAATAATTAAATTCTAACCAGTGCTTTTCAATTAACAGAAGTAATATTAAAACAATTAAATTAATGAATACGAAAAATTTGGATGCCAGCAACACTTGAACCTAAAAAGGTAATTTCCATTTTGCGTTTATTCAGCATTGCAATGTTATTTTTACACTTTTCTCTCTTCGGTAAAACTAAGCAAATAGCACAGGATAATATTGTTGCTTCCGTTTCCGGAATTTTTAATTTACGCGCAGATACGATGCTCCAATATCCGGCCATCGTTCTCGGAATCGGGTGAAGCTAGAGTTTTATTAAAAAAATCGCACCACTTTTTTACGATTTTCAAACAAAGCACTGGTGATTTTTCCCCACCCTCCCCTTCATGAATGGCGATTGACTGTACCATTCAAGAGAAGGAAAATCATTATAGTTCTTTATCAGGTTTGCATTTAAGAAGCTCTTCTCCGGTGAAAATAGAGGATATGCTCGGAAAAATGACAAAACCATAAAAAAAAAACAAAACCTTAGTCAATAATCTGGGGTCATCTGCTGTCGTTATCACAGTAGGCCAACACTTTCGATCACACAGTAAGACGATGCTGTCGGCAACTAAATTATTAAACATGTCTAGAGGATAAACCTATTTGCGTGAAAATACGGAATAAACGAATTTTCCCAGACGATCTAGCTAAATGAAAATAAATGTAGGTACATACAAATATTAGTCGTTTAAGCCCCTTCGTACATATTACGACGCAAGTCTCCGATACCTTACGACTTTGACATCTATTGACGCATGTCTGTGTACGAACCTCTATGGATTTGTATTGCGATAATCACCTGGATACCAAAGTCGTACGATATCGGAGACTTGCGTGTCTAGTGCACGAAGTAGATAATAGTGTAGGATTTTATACAACTGTAAAAGAACACTGGCAATTAACCAACTTCCTAAACAATCGTGTTCTTCGGCTGTAGAAAATGGGTGAAACCATCCATGGGCTTTAAGCAAACATAGTTTTTATCAGCAAGAACCATTAAAGAGGGAATCACAGTAATGTGTCATACATTGCTATCCATTTCTTGCAATGTTGCAGAAATGTGTTGAAAACCCATTCAGGGTCATAAAACGCTTAGGGACTCACGAAGGCAGTTAAAGTCAAAGAGAACTCATGTACAATAGAAACCCATAATGCTTGGGCACCAACCTTTAAATAAAATACAACGTTTATAACACAATGTTGCAGGTTTTCTAAAAGGCCTAGAATTTTCTTAGAAATAGTAAATTTTAAGACCTTAACGACAACAATAGTTACCGACGAAATGAATTTTCTGGCTTTGAAATGTTTATTCTTTATTCATAACTAGCAACCCGCCCCGGCTTCACACAGTTAATAAAGAAATTTCCCACTACACATTGGTTTTGTTATGTTTCAAAAGGATAACGCGCCTTTTCGATGGATGAACGTTTTCTACAACTATCGGTTATGTACTTTTTACGGTTTTCTTGTAAATTTATATTAAAAATAAAACAATTACAAATACACTTAAACATTTCTCATAAATTACTTTATTACTGTTATATTTTGATGTTCTATGAATTTAGGGGCTAATGTTTAAAACAGTTGCGTATTCTTCTTCTGAGCATTCAAGACCTAAACTACTTACTTTATTTCTGAAATAGCAACTTATGTCTGTCAGTAGAATAGATTGTTCGCTGATAACTACTGCATGATTTTATCAATACAATGGAATCTTCTGCCCACGTAAAGCCATAGGGTCAGTGTTTATAAATAGCTCATGATAATCTTGGCAATGTACCTTCATAGCTATAAAGGGCATCAGCCATTGAAAGAAGAATGATGAATGGTCGATTGATGTAGATTCTTGGCTTGATCTAGATTCATGTAGTTACGTTATAGCAGCTTGTTAGAAAATAAAGTATTTTTTTTTTAGCATGGTAAAATCATCAAATGAGTCCTCCCACCCAGGGCAGAGCGGGAGGGACTGTCAGACTCGTACTGACTAAAATCCACAGTGTCCTTCAATAGCCATTTACATTACGGGGTCACGGTAAATTGTAAGTCCCGCTACCAAACTAAAGTTAATCTAGTCTAAAACATTTCTACAACTTGGATACAAGACTCGTCTTTGCGAAAGAATGCGGTGGTCCTCCCCGCAGGCCTAGTCCCGATTGGTGAATGTCATATGTCTTGAATTTTTTTGGGTTTTTAAGATACCAAACCTTTTGAATACAGTAATGACTCTCTTCATCAAATAACCATCCACTGGACGTATGCCTATCCCAAAAACAATCAAGCAATCCGATCCTGGGCAGCGGTTCCATACGCGGTCCACTCCAACACATGCCTGCAGGCATCCGATGTCTATCCCAGTGAAATAAAACTTCTACATAAATTCCATACCAAGCCCAGCCAATAATGTTATCGTTCGGCTAGAAATTTTATGCATGGTACACACACATCAGCCGAATTCGATGTCGAAAGCAGACTATCGCATATTCGAGCTATGTTCACACACTTGACGGGTCGTAAGCGAAATAGCATAATGGAGGAATCAGGCGGGGCGATGTGCTAGGATAAGCTCGAACAGGTCGGTTTGGAGGATATTCCGGGGTGAATGTTTTGGAAAAGGGGGGTCGAGGGATGGAATTCGGTTTGCAAGATGATTTGTTTCTGTGAATGAGGATAGTGTTGTTGTACAATGAGTGGAATGGTCATTCGAATATCAGCTTCAGCCCTTTAGCTCCTTTAGCTGGATAACTGGGAATTCTAAAGTCTACTGCTGCTATATTTGTGGTGATATTGGACTCTGATGGTGGTGTTGGTCAGTGTCTAGAAGTCTGAAAGACAGACACAGTTCAGAAAAATGGGTCGTTGTTTAATTACAGACAGATCGGTATTAAGTTTGCGACCAAGGCAAAATCTTTGTAGTTCAAAATCGATCGTAGTTTAATTTCACACAAATCGGGATCAAGATTTCGACCGAGATTAATTCTCTGTTTACTGTATAAACAACACATAATTTTGGATCTTATTTTTAAAATCCAGATTCGGCAATCCTTCATCTTTCACAATTGAAGTTGTTAATGCAGTTTCCTTATATTAACAAAAAATCTAACCCATTTGGTCGCGGGACTTACCCATTACCGTGACCCCGGTACGTAAAGGGCTAGTGAAGGACACCGTGGATTTTAGTCAGTACAAGTCTGACAGTCCCTCCCGCCCTGCCCTGGGTGGGAAGACACATTTGATGATTTTACCAAGAAAAAAAAAAACTAACCCATTTCAATGGTCAAATAAGTTCTTTAAAAAAAAAACAATCATCTTCTGCGAACGCTATGAAAACTTGTTGACTGACTGCAGGCTATTTCTCTTCACCACCAAAGTGACGAAATATAAAAAAAAACTGACAGGCCTTTTGAATTTTTTTGCAATTCTCAGCCACTCTGGGATACAAATGTTTCACTTTCCTCACTTCCTCCCATTCTAAACTGACAGTCATAACCTGTGTAGCTGAAAGACTGAAGTCTATTTTCAGGACTAAAGGGAGCAAAACGAGAAGCAATAAACTTAGACACCCGTAAATCAAACTTACCGGACTGCTCTCGTCACGCACCGTTATAATGTACAAAGAAATAAGTTCGGACTATGTTTAGTACTAGGAAAATGGAAGGGAATGTGTATTTATGACGATGAATGATTATTGTTCGTCAGTACCTCTAAAGATAGTCCAATGCATGTTTGTATCGCGAAGACATTGTTTTCATGACAATTGTACAATTAATTTTGTACTTTTTAAAGATTTATATTAGAAACACAACGGTCTAAAGTCTAGAACGTTGAGTTCATTTTATTTTTGGTAACTCTTCTATATTATTATGCCCGATTAAACTTTCTACCGGTTTGATATTCCAACTGAACCGTTGTTACCATTTCTCCCACAAAAGTTTTTATGAATTCTTAATGTAATGCTGACAAAAAAAAACTGAAACATAAAATCACTAAACCATGAATCTAAAATTAAGGGTAGTATTTAAACGCAAATCAAAAAACATCCTTTTTCTATGCAATAAGATTCCGAATTCCCATCAAAATTACTGATTGCACAGCAAAATATTCAACTCAAAATATCACTAAACACACTACAATTTATTTTTGCAGCGTACAGCGATTTTTCCTAAAGCAAAAGCTTTTTCATCAATGCACAGCTAATAATCTTAATGCACATTATACATGTTAACTCTTTTTCTTTTAAATATAGCTTCTATTTTTATATTATTTACAGCAGTTTTTCTAAATAAAACAGCATTTTATTAGTCACAGTCGTCTTATTATTTATTAATTACCACATACCAGTAATTTATTGAACTATTAAAGCGGGTCTTGCTTTCGCGGGGCGTCCACGCTTCCCAGCATGTCGACGGAGCCCCGCTTCGCGGGGCTCCTACTTCTGGGTGGTTTAAAAAAAAAATAACCATTTTTCTCTTCTAACCTAAATTGTCCGAGTCGGGGTGCCAGCGTGTACTTACTGGTTAATATGCGACTGGGATAGTTATTTTGCTATGAAATATGGAAAATTTGCTGTGCAGTCAGTATTTATGCTATGTATGTAGTATTTTTGTACAAAAATAAATTTAACTGTATTGCATTATGAGAAAAAAAGTAATGTCATATTGATGTATAATTTCGAATTATCTGCAGTTTGAGTTTTGTAAAACATTTAGTTTATTTGTGGTGAAGTAAGTTATTTGATGTAAAAAAGAATATAAATGATGAGTATGTATTGATAGGCGATTATTTATTTGATATGCAATTTATAATATCCCTAAAATTAATTACAATTAGTTCAATGATAAAGATAGATCACCGAAAAAACATCGCAATTCACGTACACAGAACAGTGACACATTTATCAGGATTTAGCTCGTAATTTTACCAGCATGTGTACTGTTTTTGAATCCGAATACCCAAAAATCTAAACCAAACTTTGGATAGGTACGTGGTACGATGCAATCTTGCACATACAAACGTATGTTAGCTGTGTCACTCGCATTAGTGCCTCAATATTTATAGTGGGTATCGAACCTGGGCTAATCCGTACCGCGTCGGATTGCATACGCATTGGAGCATTGGGTTATAAACTACCGCGGCATTGCTGATTGCTACATCGATTTGACGATTTTAGAGAAGAAATACAAAATACTTTATGGTGAGTACATTTAAGTAGGAGTATTCGCTGAAGAATTAGAATCACCAACATAATAAAGTTGAAGTGGCAATGCCGCCCATCCCCCACATCACACGTAGAACTGATCACCGATGGAAAAGAAAATTTCTCGAGTGGGGACCACGGACCGGAAGACGCAGTGTAGTCAGACCTCCCACTAGGTGGACCGACGACATCGTCCTAGAGTCGCGGGCAAGCAATGGTTGCTAGTGGCGGATTGTCGTTTGGCGTGGTGGTCTAAGGGGGAGACATTTCTTCAGCAGTGAACTTCTTCTGGCTGATAATGATGATGATAAAGTAGTTCCTTATATAAATGAACAAATAGGTAAACTGCCTTTCTGGAAATCGAAATCAATGAGTTACTAAGTTAAAAGATCGAGAGACGCACGTGTTTTATCTTGAAAGAAAAAAGAAATGCCATTCACACTGTCATCGTAGATATACGAAAGAAATGACTGATGTACAGACTATAAATCAGACATTTGACAGGGGTGCGAAAGGACTATATCCAGATAGTCTTTGAAAAAAAAAATACTCCCCGTCGTAAGATATTGCTTGCACAAAAAAAAAACATACTATTTTTGAAAAACTTTGTTTTAAAAAGTTTAAAATCGGAACAACGAACCATTAAAACTTACAACCCAACGAGACACCAGAAATTCGTCATTCAGTACACTCGCGTAAAGATCTCGTCGGCCATTACAGCGCTTTGTGCCCCCTCCATTGTTCCTAGCCAATTAGTCGTAAGTTCCCACCACCGCACCTCAAGCCGCTACAGCGTTGACTAGCGCTATTATCGCTTAATAGATTATGGCTCAGCTCGCTGCTTTGTCTCTGGATAGCTACAAAACCAGGGAGTCTCGACCGTATAAATAATTTTAGTCTCGCGGCTAAGGTGGTGCTTCCAAAGTTTAAGTTTAGGGCTTAAAGTTTACCTTAAAAGACCTAGTTCTAAACTAGTTTGAATAGAATTAATATGAAATCTGTAGCTAATCTTTAGGTAATTAAAACTTGATTAAAGTTACATGGAGTTGGAAGATTTTGGTAAGACTTTCTGAGATCTTTGTGGTATCTAAAATAGGTAAACTTTGTAGGGATCAACGGACACATAGAAATTGCGACTTTACCAGGAGACAATAATTTTATTAAGGAATGAGTAGACGTACACACATGGACATCAAAACAGGGAAATAATATAAAGCCCCAGGCCACAGTACTTTCCCCAACTATCAAAAAAAGAACGTGACGAACAATCCACAAAGCAAGGTACAATTAAATTTCACCTCTGGCAACACTAAAATGCGGGAGTACCAAAATCCCACAATAGCACATGGCAACACCGAGATCATTTTTCACCGTCGCGTCGGAAGGAATACGTGTTTGTGTGGACTGACGGCTCCAAAATATAAATCAGACATAATGGTATCTGTACAAAGCGCTTTTGAGTTCACACTTGCCGGTTTTTGGGGTTCCATGGGAGGAAAAACTCATTTGTTATTGTCAACGTTATGAATATTGTTTACTGTAAACATTTTATAAGACATCGTCCTCTTTTTGAAGAGAATCTCATATGCTTGATGAATATAGCTTGGAACCAAACGCTAACCCATACCAAGTTTTTAGCGTTATTTTCAACACATCCCTATTTGCTCATCAGTTATTTTAATGAGACGTCAAATATCACCAATTTTATGTTTATGGTCTTCTAAACTTGTATCATGCGTATACCAGTACATTTCTTACACAAATCCTTTCAAATACTATCTTTTGGAATGTGCAAGATACTTTCCTAAACTCGAGGTTACTACACACATTCCAAAACGTCGAAACGCTCCAAACGTAGCAATTTCACAGTGATCACACAAATTGTGTTGCACACCGATATTTCTGCCGCGTGTATGCAATTCGAACGTCAGATTTTTGCGATCTATTTCGCAATAACACCACGATATATTGGTATGTTGGTAGGCTTAACACCATAGTAGGTGCATAGACTGTGTGGCATCGCATTGTTGCTAGGTTGGCCATAATCAAAAAAAATGGTGGAACAAAAGCCATAATTATAAAAGACGTTTAATAAACTAGATTCATAAAAATAATAAATAGGTACGCTGAAAAATTAGGAAAATCTTAATCACAATACATAACAATGGAACAGGTTATAACTCAATGACACTGAAAATCACTAGCATCTACAATATAAATCATAATTATTCAAAATGGTAATCATAATTATAGCACAAGGATTTAGTGAATCACGACCAAAAAATAAAGAACATTCGCAAAGAAAATATCCGAGGCGAAATAAAGCTCTACATTATACTGTCAAAGATTTCTAAGCAACGTTCTACGACAAGAAACAATATCTTAGATTTCTACAAGATTGTAAAGTACGGAACCTTTCGACTCACTTCCGAAAGCTTTCATTGTATCTAACACAGTGCACTAATTACACGGCAGATATTTTTCTCGATCTCGTCTCTCTAATGAACGAATGAACGAGTGAACGGAATGTTTAGCCGTGTTTATTTACAAACTCTTTGTTCAAATACAGTTAGCCCTGAATGAATGGCAATGTCATTCGTTCTCGTTTCAAATAAAACGTGAAATATGAACTGGATTTTTAATGTTTTGTTCGGTCTGTAATGGGTAGCATTTTAGTTGATGGTTTTAAATGACAGTGTGAAAAGGATAATGTGTCCTTTTGTACATATGTCTGGCATTTGTCTAGTTTAAGTTGTAGCGACTGAACAGCATCCTTGGCATAGTTTTTTGCTTCTTGTTTTGTTTCACCTGATCTTTTCAGTCTCATGTTTCTGCATTGTTAAATTATGAACAGTCTTCATAGTAAATGTATGTCACAACATGAAATAGAGGAAAACGAAATGTTAACTTACACAGTATTTATAGGTTAGAAAAGTTTCAACAATATACCTGAAATACGTTGCCCCAGCGCAGAAACACAAAACAAACTTTTCCCCTCAATTGACTTTTCCAGCCAGCGAAAAATATCAGATACACCAGTTTGCACCGTCCACAAACCCGCACAGAATAATTGTTAAAAAAAAAGAGGAAAAAAACATACCGTAAACCATATCCCTCTGACAAAGCAACGTAGTATCTATGTCGCTATTATTAAAATTCCCGTGTCCGTCAAAGTACAACGCTATTTATCTATTAAAAACGGTATAAAAGCCACAGACACGTCCGCGCGCTCATGTGTCCACACGTTGCGCAAAAAGTACGAAAAAAGTGCAAAAAGGTGTCGACACGTTCGCGGGACAGGCCCGCCCGTGAAATATGGCCACCCCGGACACTCCCGAATGCGTGGATACCCTGTAATTTATTTATAACCCTGTACACTGTTAATGGATATATTTTTTAATGATACGAGGTTAGGGTGACATGATTATACGAGCAATAAAGGGACAATTTTATTTGGATGGGTTTTCGGACAAATTAGATTTCTTTTAAAGGATTAATTTTGACGTTTTCCCGGGCCGGGAATGTTATATCTGTTTCAGTATGTGATATTATGTTTTTGGTAAAGTAAGTCCTTTGTTAGCTTCAGCGTTCGGTTTATTGACGTGTTTGTTTATAAAACATTACACACATAATACCAAACGCCTATTTTTCTGTAAAAAAATCCTGTTACTTCCACTACGTTCAACTCGATTTTAACGTTAAAGGTTCACGCTTTGTTTATACACCGTGTATTTTCGTCGAACGAAAAATTTGCTCTTTCGAATAAAGGAGAACAATTCTTCCTATTTTTTCCCCGAATTTCTGTATTGTACGTTTTTCCCGCTGCGAGACGTAAGTTAATAAATTACTTTCACATGTTACAACGTCTCAACAAAGCCCAGGTGTTACAGTTTCAGGCCATTGGCCTGACAAAGCAGCCTTCCTTTTCTGAGCCGTTTCTTTACTCCATTGACAAATTCCACCCCTGATTGGGAAAGGGTTGAAGAAATCCCGTCTGTTGCGTTGTATTGTTGGATTTTTCCTTTTTATAGCGAAGTTTTAGGAAGCAATTTACTGGATGATTTTTGTAATCTCTCTTAATAAAAACTATTACAGTTTTATCATGATTATTGTAATTTATAGCGTTGCCTATATTTTGATACTGCTATAAGTGCCATAATCAATTAATCACTAAAATGTTTCTTTCTTTTTAAAAACGTTGTCACATACTAGATTTATCTTCGAATTTATCTTGTTTCGAGGCTGCGTTTACAAACATTCAAACTCAAAGAACTATTTAGATCTGATTCCAGGTCTGACTGTTTGTGTTATGATCTACAATTGTAGATGATAGGAATATTTTGTTCCGTAAGGAAATCGAACACGCGACAAGCAATGCAGAAGTCAACCGTTTAGCAACTGCGCTACCCGTGCCGTCAAATTTAATCGATATTAGTTCTATTTTCCTGAATTTATGGTTAGGTACTATTCTGAGCCATCTGAATCATGGTCGTTCTTGATACAAACTATGTTAAGAAACTTGCACGTGTATTCGCCTACACATGTGTCGTGTTTGCTTTTATGTGAGTTAAAGTATGTAGAACTTGGTTCTACTCGCTGATTATTTAAAAGAATATTCTTATTTTTTAGCATCAACCTTTGAATATGTTTTATGGTTGTTTTATTATTAAAATCTAGGAAAATAAGTGTGGACACAGCGCCAAACTGGCGCTCATCTAGATGATTTAATTCGAAAATTATTCTAATGTTTTTTTTTGTTGTTACAGAGTACCGAGTCCAGTCTACGCAACTGTAACGACTCATGTAATCACATGCCAACGGTAAGCTATTTTGTCTATTTAGTAAAGTGATAAAAACGGAGATGATCTTTCAAATGATTCTACCTTCGTAATATCTTCAGTCCAGCTCCGTCTAAGTGCGGATAGTTCTTGACAGATGGCTTTTTGGTTTACGACCTTCGGGAAAGGTTCACATTTTCTACAGACGCTTTCGCATAAAACTAGGATGTCCAATATCTCGCCATCTGCCGTCCGATGATCCCCAAAATATCACTCAAAGAGCAGGAATTACGAGCTCTACTTTGCTTTATTCGCGTCAAGTGCGAAGGGGACAGTTTTCATAAAGGTCCCGCCGATGCGGAATGCGTAAGAATAAAATTCCGACTTTACGACTGATGCGGAATGTATCGGATTCCCCTCTCATCCCCTCTGCCTCCTTAGACGCCCTCTACCTCGAAATCCTAGCGAACTAATTACGCGAGACGATTTCGCCTCGAACGGAACGCGAAAAACATTCAGCCTTTTATTTTTGTATTTGAACAAATTTGTCAATTACTTTTGAAGAGGGTCTGTTCCGCTTTGAAGACTAAAGAGAAATACATAAATTAGAGGACTTCCCTTTTGTTTCTTTATATCAAAAGGACAAAAGTTTTAAAATCTTGTTTAGATTCATTTTGTGTGGGTTTTTTTTCTTTCGGTTCCGCTAAAATTGCTATTTGGCTTTTTGTTGTGTTGTAAATCGTAGGGGCTTATTTTTTAATCCCTCTCCGTGGCCGCGGACCGTGGAGTATGCGCTGATTCACCTCGACGGCCTCACCTCGGACCGCAAATAATGAAACGTCTAAAACAAAGAGAATAAAAGAAAGTCCCGAATAATATTTACGCGGGTGCCCCGTCCGACGGAAACAGAATGTTGGACTTAAATTTTCGGGGTTTTTCCCGGTTTTTCGGACAAACTTTGGGGACTTTTCCTTCCTGACTTTATAACTGGAGTTTCGGACCACGATTTTAAGTTCGCGCCGCGGTTTCCTCTTGTCCTTTGTTTGAATTTATGTATTATAATAACCCCGGTAGGATATTATGAACAAGGTAAACTGATTTGGAAACATTCTCTTTTGTTGTTATTTCGGTAATGGCCATCCCGGAGTTCGCGCACTTCCATTTAACGAAACGATCAAACTCGTCGGAATTAAAAAATATCGTTACCATTTCGTTTCAATTCGCCGGGGGAATTCTTTGAAAAAACTCTGCAGAGGAGTGAATTCATGCTATTACTAATGTTACCCCACCTTCATTGTACAATACCCACTTAGTGCTATTGAATAATTCATCGTATCGACAGCCAACAATAGGCAAAACAAACAAACAAACAAGCAGAGAAAGCCTTCGGCACTGTGGCATGTTTGTTTCGGCACTCTGTTCCCCCCCGCGTGTCTGTGTGCCTCCCCCCTTGGTGCATGTTACCTCTTCCACTTTTAGAGGGCGCATCTGGAATACGCTTTTAACGACAAATTCATGAGACCCCCCAGATAATGTTGGCGTGATAATAAATATAAGCTTAGTGTTTCATCCATAATTCAGTTGAGAACATTCATGAATGCAGCTGAATGTTATGTTGGCTTTAATTTTTAATTTATTACAGTTTGTTAAAGTGAAAAGTGGCAAAATTAAGTGCACGGACTTCACGTTGGAACAGTGTTTGAGAAGTTTTGTGAATAATGAATGAATGAATAGCATTACAAGACGGTGTTACGAAGTGCTAATAAAGAAAGACGGGACGCATTTCGTGGCACGTACTTTAAATTAAAATTGGGTCGAGAGAGCTCGACTCGAGCTATGACTCGGAAGTGGCAGGCACTTGAGTGTAAATAAATGTGTTGATAATTGAAGTTAACCATAATATCTGTTGGTGTAAGCGCCATGTTTTAAGCGCCAGAGATAGAAAAGACGTATAAACAAACAACCGTACGTAGGAACAGCTCCCCCCGATAGAATTGACTCAGACTGGTAATCCAAGAGATGTGAAAACACAATACAGCGAGGACACAAGTACTCGACGACTGAAACTCAGCTAAAAGCTGTTTGCAAATAAATAGCTGCTGTTAAAAGCAATAGTTTTTCTCGTCGTTGCAAGAATAGAGGTTTTAAGTGATCGATGTATCTTGTGTTGTTGTATTTGTTAAATAATGGACTGGTGACGGTTTTTCTGTGTACCCTAAGTGCTTTGACATTATACTGAAAAGAGTCACGTCAATTTTATATTATTTTTGGTCTTTGTAAAAGGTTAGTTTTCTTTTGAACACTAAGGGCTGGTTTTAGTAAAATCTTTCAGATTTTTTTATTCGTGGAACAAAATTGATGTCGCACACTTTATATGGACTGAAAATATGGCACTCTAAAAACATTCATCAATTCTAAATTTATTTTTAGCTTGAACATTTATACTGCTGATGTATTTTGTACGGAACATAATTCAGTGGTCAACATAAACGACCACAGGTAACATCGATAGAACTATATGAGAACCAAACGTGAAATATGCATCATTGGTGAATAAAATTTTTCCAGGAGTCGAAAATGTAGAAAATTCCGACAATGATTGTCGGAGAAAAAGCTCAGAAGATACATTAACCGTCTGCGTCAGATCACAGCTTAATGGGGTACAGGAACATTAAAACCTGTTCCACATAACTCCAAAGTATAAAAATCGTCCCTTAGCCCAGCCTATTTAATGGGCGACTCGCTGTCCGACCATGGACCATGCCCGGGTCGACGGTGCGTTGTGTTCCACGCGCGCCTCAAGGAGTGTCAGCATAGTGTCGGAGCCTGTAGAGGGCCAAAGCCTGCCGGGGTCGCGGGACTAACGAATTACCGAGACCCCGGTACGTAAAGGGCTATTGAAGGACACCGTGGATTTTAGTCAGTCAAGTCTGGCAGTCCCTCCCGCCCTGCCCTGGGTACGAAAGCCACGAATAAAAAAAGAGCCCAGCCTATTTATTTAATGCCTTTTAAAGAGCTTTTAATGCAATTCAATAAAACTCCAGTTTTTTCATCCAAACAGATAAATCGTAGTCACATATCAATTACGGTAACATCACCCACATTTTTACTGAACGTTTTCATTCACAGTACAACGTCCCGTGAGATAAGTTTAATTACAATCTGCTCATAAATTAACGGGACAAATTGCTGGGCGATACTATCTCAGTTTTATCTCTTAACATTTTTGTCCCGTCACAAAAGTTCATATATCAACTAGATACCAACCCCTGTTTGGTTAAAGGATTCCGGGTTCTGTACTGTGTTTTAAATTGAAAAACGGGATGTAATTATAAAACCACAAGGGTAGATATGTCTTTTAATTTGCATTTTTCTGTCTCTGTTAAAATGTACGGTGTGTATTTTTTTGGTGAGGTTAAAATTACATGTTTTTAAGGTTTCCGAAACCTTTCTCAAATCCATTTTTTGTCCGTCTGTCACGTAGGTATCTTCCTTGATACTGTCATTTATTTTGATGATTTATGTTTTTAAATATTGTCCAATATAGTAATTATTACGTCTAAATCATATATTTTTATTTTGCACTAGCTTGCGCCCGCGACTCCGTCCGCGCGGATGTCGGTCTTCGCGTGGATGGTTTATTTCCCCATTTTGAGTAACTCTGACAATGACATCTTATAAATATTACGGCGCTGAATCCACTGCGGGTAATGCAACCTGTGTTCACGGTTCTACAGAACAACGTCTATGAATAAAACTGAAAAATAAGATTTTTTTCTACGTATTTTTCCAGGATAAAAAGTATCCTATGTTATGCCCAGGATAATAAGGAATAATTATACCAAGTTTCATCGAAATCGAACCGTTAGTTTTCACGTGATGCCTGCACAAACAGACAGACAGACAGACAGACAAAAAAATTTTTAATCATATATTTGGGTTTGGTATCGATCCAGCAACAACCCCTACTATTTATTTTTTCAATATTTTCAATGTACAGAATTGACCCTTCAACAGATTTATTATATGTATAGATACGTCTGCAGTACTCATAAATCGTCGAAAAACAGATGAACGTCGAAAAACGTCATTATAGACTTAGTGTAGGTTGGTGGATGGGCTAATGTATTGAACATTTAGACAATGAAACACTACTCATCGTTTTAACAATATTAATGCATACCATCAGCTTATAAACAGGCGTTATTCAAGATACTATGCTACCTATTTCTAAAATATCAAATTCTCTACGACACGGAACCCAAAGAAACTAACTAAAAGTCACGCTTGACTTTACAAGCCGAAACTCACATAACTTTGAAAAATCGTTAGTCATTCATTACGTTTATCACCCCGGCCTAAATTAAGTCGAGAGATAGGAGCCCCTAATTCTAAAAGTCACGGATACTTTTCAAACAAGAATTGATCACCTGGCTCAGGAGTCTATACGTCTGTTGGCTCACTTGTTTTTTAAAGTGTCTTTTACTCGATTTATTGGCTAAAATTTCTGCCGAAATTATACTTAACCAGCTTATTCGGTTCGGTATCCCACGAGATAATTACCTAACTCGAATAAGTCGTGCTGCGATAAAATAATCCTATATCTTAATCCAGGTTATAACCTCTATGTGTACCAGATTTCATCCAAATCATTCATCTAAAACATCAACCTCCTGTATCGTTTTTTATAGTAGCATGATTGTCAAGTTCAGAAAGTTTTTTTACTTTGTCAATTCTTCCGTACTAAGGTTTTCCAAACCACTGCAAGTGATAAAAGTCAGAATTAGGCAAGGCCAATATGTCAGTCACTTAATTAGATAGCTATTTATTTTGATTATAAAACTATAAAATGTGAGTACTTATTCTATTCACACTTAACATCTGCATGTATGCAAAATGTACTCGTATTCCGAATTTATGAAGGAAAAACATAAATCAGTTATCAAACCTCGCTTTTCCGAAACTCTGCAAAAATCACAAAAAAAAAAACTTCCAAAATATAGAAGAACTGATTCGTGTCTCAAATTGTCCATAAAAACGATATCGAGTCACCCTCATGTTGTCCCCTTCGGAGGTCGTAAGTAACGAACGAATGGCTTTCAAATGAGGGCCGGGAGCTAAGACACGGTCTACCGTGAGGGGACCGCACATCTGTCAGACCCTCCCTTCAAACGGCTACTTTAATACAACTCTTCGGCCCTTCTAAGCGCCTGGTAGCTCGCGGAGAGCGCGTCGAAAGTGTAACCTTTGACCCCTCGCTGTTTAAATCTTTACAGGATTTTTAAAGTACGATACTGTGCGGTTAGCTAGAAAAGAATGGCTTCATTTTATGTGGTCCTGGTAGAAAAGTTATACTTTCATAAAAATATTAAAGGTATTTAAGTGACCTGTTAAGACATATTTCAGTAATTTATTTCTTGGAAACAGAAATGTGATGTTTCTAAAAAAAAATTTACATTAAAAATATACTTTATCAATAACTACTAATAAAATAGATTACCAGGTATTCATAAAAAAAATCGGCGAAATAGAAATATTTAGGCCAGTCAAGCGTTATGATGTCAAACGAGGCGTAAATTTGATTGTCATCTGGTTTTATAAGTATAGATTTCGTGGAGAAAATACTTAGAATATAAATAAAAAAGTAAAATACAGAGTTGGATTATAGAACTCGTAAGTCTTAATTGAAGTTCTGTTTAGTTTAAATAAAGCAATGTCAACCTTTCAATTTTTATTTTTCTTACTCTGGATTATTTAAAAGAGTTTTCTGCACAAAAAACTTATATCAAAACCGAACAATAACAATACTATTTTCAATATCAGAAACTTCTGCTTAAAACTTCTATTCAACTTAACTTTCGATGACACAAGAAATAATAAGAGAAGTTGAAAAACTAACCAAAAAATGTCTGACCTTCGACGTCTCGTCGCCATTTTGTGCCAGACTGGCTAACTTGTTTATGATATTGTCTAATACATTATTTATTGCGACTAATATCGCTGACATAACTAATACGTAATGCTCTGCTTACAAATTAGACTATTACAGTAACTAGTTTACATCGTTTTAGCATAGGTAAGCAATTCCATGCATCTTCATAATTACAATGGCAATAAGCTTTTAATTTATTTCTATGGCAACCTTGGCAACTCCCTCAAATCTCTACGGCCAATGTCTACACGACCCGTTTTTTTAGGAAAGAATTTAGAAACGCCTGATGATCCTTTCGACTCTTTTCTATTCCTCAATAGCATAACTAAATTATTTTATCTGGCAACAAATAACCAACCCTTTCTTAGTGATGTCCTTATCTCTAACTCTTACGAGCACAGAGTATCGATAAAATCAAGAAATTGTATCCTTTATTATATCCTGGACACCCTTTTTGCGCACTTTTTGGGGAAAAAAGCGTCCGTATGAGCGTAAATTATATGTTTATAACATGCGCATTATCTCGCACAAAGGGTCGCGTTGCTCGCGAGCCCGGGGTGTGCGGCCGCTGCCCCACTCTCCCCTGACGTTAATTCTCGCCCGTATTTGTGCACTCCCGTATTGGTTTAGATTCTTTACTCTTTGAGGAGAGAGGGACAAGTAGTTACTGTAGGCGCTGAATTTGTTTCTTTAAAGTGTCGAATTTTATTTGTTTATGTCAAATATCACGCTCGGAAATATTGAGTGGGCAGCAAAGCAACAGCTGTACACTCACAATACATTTCCTTGACCAGCTTGTTGAAGTTTTAAGAGACGGATTTTTTTTTTCTGTACTTTGCGGCTTGTATGAAATAAGAGCGTAAATCAAGTGAGTGTTTTATTAAGTTTTAAACAGTTTAGGCACAAAAAGCCCAATTCTCAAGCAACCGAGTCGCAAAAGGACAAGTTCTCAAAATGGCAAATTCTCTAAAAGCCTAATTCTCAAAATGGCAAATTCTCGAAAGGCCTAATTCGTAAAATGACAAATGATGTGAATTGGGCTTTCTGCATCTGAACCTCTTAAACTAGCGTTTTCCAAACATTTATGATCCATTACTAGTCTACATAAAAATCCTTCCTGTAATATTGAACTACAAGAAAGAGGAAGATTCATTAAACTAGTAAGTACCTACACGAAAACTTTTGTAATATGAACAGAACATCCCTTAATCTCAGATAATGTTCTTCCAGAAGTTTATAATAATCACGAAATGTTAGATACTTATTACGTCTGTCTGTTCAGTTCTCAACAAAACAGAAACACTACAACAAACTTAAATGGAACTTCCACAGAACTTTTAATAATATGGCAACACATAATTGTCTCGTCTCCTCAACCATTTTTCTTAAATATTCTATTTAGCCAGTGTTTCAAAAAAAGAAAACAAAAATGAACCGTCTTTGATGTAGAGTGTAGACATAATTTAAAAATAGAATAACATATAAAAAAAACCGTAAAACCACAACTAACAGACCGTTTGGGCTAATTATAATATAATCAGTAGTTTACACAGACAGGGTCTTTGATCGGGGTGTTATTGTAATACCACGTGCATTCATGAGCACACGTGCCGGGCGCGTATTGTAAACACCGGTTACACGATAAATAACCGAATGGCGTGGTGCGTCGCGCGGGTAATCGAATTATTAATCGATACTTTTTTTGTGCCAATGATAGAGACGTAATTGACGCGGATGAAAATAAAAGTTTCATGTAAAACTGATGAATTTAGGGAGTGTTATTTTTTGTTGTTTGTAGTATGCGTGTATTAGCAAACAGTTTCAAGACAAACAGTGAAAGAGAGTAAGTGTTATTTATTACATTGTTTTATAAAGTGCGTAGAACGATACTTCGATACATAAACGAAAATCCCATAGAAAGGCAACCGATTAAAAAAAATCCTATATTGACACTACTCCAAAAACATTAACAGAATCCCTATCGAGTAACACTGACCGATTAATCGAATAAAGCATCCAAACTTTGCAACTGGCTGAATGACTGTCAAAGCATTGCGAAAAAAAAAAGTAAAAAAAAACGGACGCGTACAGAAATGAAGCGAAAAATTCCAAAAATGCCAAGTTCGCGCTCGTTTTACACGAAAGGTTTTTTTATCGATGGCATCGGTGATTGCTTTTGAATATTTTACCGACCAAACGTATTATGGATTCACGTCATAACCGAAGTAAATATTTGATGGCTCGCTATCTTACCGAGTTATTAATATTATTGTTTGTGCGACTGAGACTTTGGTAAATAATGCTTGTTTTCTTAGTTGCTATTGGCAGTATAATTTATTATTTTTTATATATCCAAAACGCTGGCAAAAGTCACCTAACCCATTTACACGACCCATAACTCTTCTAATTACCGCTCCATTACTTTCAACAGCATTCTAAGATTCATATTCGGTTGTTTATGATTCTCATATTTTGAAACAGGAATTCAGATTTTCTAAGTTTGAATACACGCTAGAGTGAAGCAGAATGTGCTCATTAAAATTCCATTCAGTCTAATTTTGCCGTTGTATCCGAACGTACGTATACGGTAGATGCAGGAAGTTATCAAAATGTAATTAGAGAATATACAATGCATCTGTTAAGCCATGTAGGATGATATCGTGTATGAATCTTGTGGCTCTTCGAAGTGTGTCTCGTGGTTCATTGTGTGGTGGAGCTATTAATAATGCATCATTATTGCATAATAATCTAATGAGATAGCATACATTATAGTACGTCTCGTTCAATAAAAGGGGGTCTAATCTCCAAGCACAAAACCCGTGGCTTCGGCCTTAGTTACACGCGTTTTGACAACGAACCCGAAATAAGAATGAAAGATATCACTATTTGTCAGATAGCCTTGGAGTCCGCGCCACCACTCAACCAGCGAAAAATTCATGGTACCACATTTTTTAATGAATGTCAGTAAGACAAATTGCATTAAAAAATGTTGTACAACGAATTTACCACGATTTTTTTTATGTCAGTACAAAGATACTACCGCCGCGTGAAAACAACTTCAGTCATGGCGGTATTATTCATTCGCAAATTTCATTTTGACGTTAGATCTGTATCCGTGACCATGTCTTTATTAACGGACTTAGAAAGTAAAAACCCAGATCCGTTGGAGTCTCTGGATAATCTGGACGCCCTCAGGCTTAGTTGACGGACGATCACCGCAGGGTGGCTGGTAGCAAATAGATGAAAGTTGCCAAGAATAAAATGATGTACCTACAATTAAAGATATCTACACAAAACAATGGGCTAACCGATAACTGTAGAAACTCTTAAAACCTTATCTGAGGACCAAGCGTGTTGGCAATCACTTCCAATAGCTTCAGAAATCTGCGGCTTTAAAAAGCACTTATATTAACTTTTCAAAAGACTTCTAAAAAGGATTACATATTCGAACGGTATATTTTACGTTTCTATCACAGCTAACTTAAGTATAGAATAATTTATGTACATAGAATATCATTTGGTCTAGTTTAGGCATGGCCAGCCACGGCTGCAAAATTGATAAACCACTTCGTTATCCAAAAATATCACTCAGCTTCTCAGCAGTACCAAAAACGCAACATTTTGAACAATTTATGCTACAATGATCCATACCATTACTAAAACCGTGAAATGGTTAAAATATTCACGCAATATCGTGAGTTAGCTTCACAATCTTTTAGTAAATCGTTTCGGGGTAATGCGGTTAATATGATGTTAATGAATTCCGTTTCCGATGTTCATTTTGGGTCGATCCGTAATAAAGTACCTCAAATTTTATAGCCAAAAGCGGACTGTATAAATATGTAACAACTAACAAAGCTTATTTGAAAATAGTTAAGTTGATCATTTCGTTACTATTGTGAATTTGTTATTCGTTTATTTAGTTTTCGACAAAGGTATTCCAACAACGACATCGTTTCCTGTTTGTGTAGTCAAATATCTTTTTAAATATTGATGCTTGCATACTTATGTCATTTGTTGGATTTTCTTGTGTAATGGAACAAAACCTTTTCAAAAGACTTAATTTTCGTGTACCTACTTCAATTTTACGCAAAAGCTTCGAATTCAATAGACCGAATAACTTTTATAATGTCACTGTTAACGGGGCAAAGGACACACCCCCATTCAGCCACTCGCTATTCCACAGATTAAACTGTCAATTTTAGTCTTGTATTTCTCTTCTTTTTTCTCATGTAAGGAACCCTTCGCTGCGAGTAAACGGCCCGTAATTTAGGGTTCCACAGCTGCCGCGTGTGTAATGTTGATTGTATTGCGAGAGTACTTGCGTTGTAATCGAACACTTTACCCTTTTTATGTGAATTAGACGAATATATGAATTTTATTTACAGTAAAAAAGCTGTTTGATTGCTCGTTTACTTTAAGTGCGACTTTGAATAGGTATATATTGAGTGAAAGGTTTCAGAGCTAACAGTATTTCTTTACATTTAAATAACAGAGTTTTCTATTGACTTAAAAAACCAACAAAATAAACTCGCCTCGGATGCCGCACGACCTAACCTTAAACGAACGTTACTCTTTACCATTTAAAACGCTAACGATACCTGCCACGATAAATTCCTTGAGGCGTGCCCCTTATTTTTGTTTAGACAATCGGGAGTAGCAATTAGCACGGGACCTGCCGCGGGACTTTCATTACATTAATCCTGGACATAAATTGCGGCCGGAAATAAATTAAGTCGCGACTTAAACCGAGCACTTAGCACCGGAATTAACCGACGTTTAATTGAAACTAGACGAGTATAAAAAGCCTCACTGTTGCAGCTGATAAGGGAACCGGTAATCCTCTTCTAAACAAAGGATTAAACTTTAACTTTAGTTCCCTACCTTAGGCCGGTGTTAAAATATTCAACTGTGTTGTTTTTAACTCTGATTACAAGTTCTGACGTAATCTCCGGATTGTTTTTTGAGATGAAAATCTTTCGCAGTAAAAGTTGTAAAGATTTGTTTCTTTAATCCGACGGACGCTAAGGGTTGATGAAATTATTTCTTAAGGTTTTTCCGTCCATAAATCTTTTACTAGGAAATATTATTGTTAAATATTTGACGTGAAGACAAAATGTTTTAATCAAAGCTTTTAAAGATTGACATTGTGATTAATTTTAATAGTGTAATATTTTGTTTATTTTCATTGTTTTACACAAAATATAAGAACAACAAAATATTACACCTTAACAATAGTTATTGATGTGGAATCTCTAATCCTACATAATTAAAATGAAGTTAAATATTTGGCTTTCCAACCTTTCCTGTTACTACATATTTTCATTTAATTTTAGTGATAACGTCAATATTTGTGAATCGGTCAATATGAAGCAAAATATTTTTGAAACAGCTGCCGAAGTTGGTCACGTGGCCCAATACTAACCGTGTCGCACAATAATGGCATCAATTTCACACAAGTCCCCTCGCGGGACCTCAGAGACCCGAGGGACCCTAAACTAATATTCTATAGGATCAGAACCGCCTGACAAAGTCACCGCGTGTGGAACTATTGTGACAGAATCCGCCATGTTGTTAGTTTTCACACGATGCGTCAACACTATTGTTAATACACTTTTGTTGCAAATAATAAAAGAAAATTAATGTACGAAAATAAGTAATTCATGTATATTATTAATGATTTCGCCTTCTATGAAAGGGATCTTGTAAATCCCAACCAAATCTTTATTAAGAAAGAGGAATAAAGAAATTGTACAAAATAACCGGCATATATTTTACCTGTGTAATAATTATTATCTGATATTTATAATAAATACGTATTAACGTTGTTTCCTTATAGTAACATGGTTGTTATCTCAGATGGACATGGCGGCCTATTTTTCATGTTTGTTAAACATGGCCCATTAACGGAGAGATTTCGTAAGGATAGGATAAATGTTTATATTTTGTTATGGGAGTTTTTTCGTACGCAAACATCACCTAGTTTCTTATAGATCCTTATTACTCACCAACATTTATATTACACGTGTCTCTTATCTTCTCTCTGGAAATAGACATTGTACCCTAAGGTTGAGGCCCTAAGCCTCAAAATACAGATATCTATTTAGTTTGAGGCTCACTGGAAAGTAATACCTATTTTTGTAAATAGCTGTATAATGCTTATTTTACATATTGGTAATATTCTAAATTTCATTGTCGTCTTAACTTCTGTTAACCTATGTAGGTTGAACCAAAGTGCTGTAAAACAAGGTGGAAAAACACGACTCTATCAGCAGAACCAGATCATGTCTGTCATAAAAATATGTTGTCATCAGAACCAAGGAAATGTGCAACAGTTTAGGACAATTAGTTCAGGGAAATTTAATTACAGCATTTGACCACAAACAAAATAACTAAAAGGGTTAAACAATGTTTGTAAAAAAAAAACAAACGAATTGGCATTCGAATTCGAATTTTGAATTTTTAAAACACATTGATCACGCGACGTCTTACCAAAACCTACGAAGTCAGACATGGCGACCAGCCCCAGAGGAATAGCTACAACTCAAGGGCGAGGGTCTGTTAAACAATGGTAGTATTTTCCTTAAGGTCACTGGTTCCGGCAGATGCAGGGGGGATCGGAATTCCCCCGCGAACTGAACTCCATGTCCCCCTCCAGTCATGTGTGCGAGTAATACGCATTTTGTAGGTTCGCAGTTGTAATTGTAGATTTTATAAAAAGAATTCAGGATTAGTTTTGCAAAAACAAAGTTTAAAAAATATTGCACAGCAGAGGCATTCTGTTCCTTCCATTGCTGACAACACTTTTAAGTCTCAAAATACAGGAAACAATAAGCCGAATGTTTTTTTTTCAAAGATATTTTTGCTGACAATAATTCACTGCAGGCTATTTTAATGCATCCTTGAGGCTTGGTTAACTATGTATTTAGTAAAAAACATAGCTGTAAATTTAAAATGTAGCACTCACTTATACATAGACAAAGTCAATCAAAAAGAATGCGCAAAGACGGAAGAGTAAAAGCAAGTCCTTCAAAGCAGTAACTGTAGATTCGTTCAAATTGTCTCAGTGAATGTTCCTCATGTTCGAGATAGTTTAAGCTTTCCCGCTAGAGTTGCATTATCTTGCCGTTTCATTATTCTTTCCCGATGTTTTACGCATGTCGCGAACAGATATCCGTACATACAGTCTGGTAAAACAGAACAACAAATAACATGCGATTCGCGACTCTGACGACACAGGACAAACTCCTTTAATTCAATTGTAGGTGGGCGCACTTTGCCCGCCATCGTCTTTCGCACATTACCCGGGCAAAATGCGTTCCCGATGTCTGCCCGGGACATCGGGACATCGGCCGTTTAACTTAATTGTCGTCTAGCATTATCTTATCGGGAACAACCGGCTTATTTATTTTTATGTCGTCGACGTATCGCAAAAGAGGTTCAGCCTTTTTATCCCGAAATTGTCGTTTTTATGGTTACTGCTTTTTTATTTTGGCTTTATTTTTATAAAATTAAAACGAGACAATACTACATTCATTTTTTATTCCTTTTCTGGTTGTTGAAAGTAGGTTTTCAATTATGAAAGGCCATTTTAAATAAACAGTATAAATGGATTCGGAGAAAGATGGATGAGTTTTTAATAACAAAAGTTCTTGAAAGCTAAAGTACGTCAGATTTTAAACGCTAGGTACTTTGGAGATGTCAACGAACACCTATACAATGAAAGTTCTGTAAGCCTTTTGAGTAGACTAAAAATACACAAAACTTTAAAACAAACAGCATTTTGTTAATAAGTCTGCTTTTGATATTTCCATGAACTCATTTAAAAAGTATGAAATTTAACCTTTCGAAATTAACCTAGTTCATTTTATCACAACAAAAAATTCCAGAAACATCTGCGAAACAAATACTTTCTTTTACATCAAACAACTCAACCGTAAAAACAAAATTAATAACATACAACAAATTCTCTAACACAGATTCCTAGGCTAAACCACACATTTTCTAAAAGATAAATTGTTCAAAATGTATGGAAACAATTGTAAATTAAAATTACAACATGTTTTGGTAACTAGAGCTGCATAGTCGACAGTGCGTGAAGCGATGCCGGCCGTCCTATGCAAGCGAAGCGAATATTTACTGCCAAGCTATAAAATATGTCACACGGTGTAGTCGGTGCAAAATTAATTTTAACAGGTTATAATGTCAGAATATTATTTATACGCTGGTTTAATAAATTTGTATTGTTTTGTAGACTTAAATCGGGGTGCGATGTTAACAAGACTTTTTTGTCTTTATCGCATATTTATTCAGTCATAACATTGTGTAAGCGGTTTCTATACTCGTTCAAGTTTTGCAAGAAAGTTGGCGCTGTTAGAGCAAACATTTTATGTAATCTGCACTTTTACAACAATTACATTATTTCCAATGGTTACGTAGATTAATACTGGCGCCAAAACACTTAGCGGCGCCGCAGACTTCGCCCGAATATCTAGCAGCCCATTGCAATATTTAAACTCGAAGCCTGAAGTGATTTCGAACACAGCTCTTAGTGTACACTTACTGTCTCAACGAAAAACATATAAACATTCATAAAACTCAAACTCGCATTGGAAAACAAACTTTACGAAATAGGGTGGACGTACCCGTCGGCGCCGCTATATTTATTATCCGATTATTACCACAAAACGCTTTCACATTACAGTGCCCCTCGGACGTGTTATTGCACAGTCCAGTAGGGGTGCTCCTGCTCACCCTATCGCGTCATGTGAGGCGTGAATAAATTCAATTAAAACCTAGTTTCCAGTTCGTTATTCGAATATTTTCAATGTGACTAAAAATGATGTTCTAAAATTGAAAATAGGATCGCGGCTGATTGTTTTTTGGTTGATACAGTCCTTATACTTGAAATCGTATTTTGCGAACCAGTTTTTATCTGTATTAAAATTGATATTAAATTAGTTTATGAAAGAATATTTGATAACAAGCAAACATAGCAAGTTATGAATTTACATCGCTTAATAAACACAACCGTAATACTGACTAAACGTCAAAATATTTCACAATTTCCTCCACTTTGTAAGGAAGAATAAACGCGATGTTTACCCCAATTCCCAAAGACTCCGAAATAAATTCAATCATAGAAGTAACGTTGATGAAACGTAACGTCGATTCAATTCCACAATGGCGGACAATTTGACTCCTCCCGACCCACATTTTCTGTCAGAATTTCGCCAAAAATTATGTAACAAAATAAATACAACCGTCTTGTCATGGCGGTTGATTCGAATAACGTGTATTTTCGTTTCCATTCTTGTACTCAAAAGGGAAGTATGAATTAATATCAGTTATTTATGAAATGTCGACGAGAACAGGCGTCTCCATGATCAGCGTTTGTCGGGATAATGGTTTTTTGTGCGACAAAGTGGGTTTGTCATGGCTTGTTAATTAATAACGTGGATCTAGGAAAAAAATACGGAAACAATGCTTGTATCGTTTTTTCTTTTTTTTTTGAGGTACTAGACAATAAATTAAGTAAATTTATTGTCTCTGAAATCTGGTACTAGCAATTATTTACACAGCCTACTTTTATCTCAATTTATAAATTAAATGAGGTTTATGATCTAAGTATTAAGTTTAGCTTCATAATTTAAGCGACATATGACACTTGAATATATCCTTATCAATTCATCTGAATTCCAAAAATCACCAAATTGACACCAAATTCATAAACTTTGAATTTTTTTACAATTCTAACATTTCTCTGTTGAATACTTCTATTGCTGTTAACAAAACAATTATCGTATGGAAAAGTTAAAAAATACCTAAAAAAAAACGTAGATTCCGCCTACTCGAGACTTCACCAATTTTTTACCGCAAAGTCAATGCCCACTTTAGACCGAATTTAGATTCTAAATCGACCAACCTTTTTTACCAGCTTCCAGGGTCATAAAGAAGCCATGACTTACAATCGCAGAGTGGTTTACAATTAGCTAAGAATATACCGCAGCGTTGCCCGGTCAATCGATGTATACTTAGGGCTGCCATACACCCTGGATAATTCCAATTTTCTAATCGTTTGTTCAGATTTAAAAAAAAATGGAGACTTTAAAAATGTGTTTTTTAAATAAATTAGTCCAGTATACCGTTAGACTCAGCAGAACTCTGCAGTATCAAATGTGCTCATGGTCTTCCGCATTGGTGGAACCCTGACTAGGTAGTAAAGGTCAGATAGACAGTTCTTCCATGTGGGATACTGGTTTTCGATCTTAACATACGTGTAGTTCGGAAGAACAAAACGGATTATGATACTTTAGAAAATCGTATACTGCTTGAGCCTTTTACTGTCGGTTTTTATCGGTTACATTTCGGAGAGTGTGCGATGGAACTGCACAATGTGATTCCGCCCGGCCCTAACCATCATCGGACTGCAAGATGGACGGCAATGCGCCAGCGATATATGGTGGACATCCTTCCGGTACGTACAAATATTTTTGCCAATAGGTACTTTTATTGTAGGCACAGCTAAGTAGTGGAATTCCCTGTCGGCAATTGTATTTCCCGACAGCTAAAAACTTAGGGTCTTCAAGTCAAGAGTGAATAGGTTACTTCTAGGCAGCAGAGATTGAAAAGTAAAATGTCTAGCTTTTTATCAAGACATTTGGAATGGCAGCCCTGTGTTCGCGGAATGGCGAACTAGAGCATTATTCTGTAATTTATTACAGTTGGAAAGATTACTGTTTGTGGAGATGAGTTGTTTAGTGAGTTAAGTATCTCGTTAACAAGGAGTTAGAGGAGCCACAAAATTTACAAACTCAAGATATGAAAAAATATAGGCTTTAGAGGGCCACAGCCTGCCGGGGTCGCGGGACTCACGAACTATCGTGACCCCGGAACGTAAAGGGCTATCGAACGACACCGTGGATTTTAGTCAGTACGAATCTGACAGTCCCTGCCGCTCTACCCTGGGTGGAAGGACTCATTTGATGATTAAACTACAAAAAATGCCTAGTACCTTCGTAAATGTTGCTAGCTGTTTTTAATATTGTTTTTCTTGTGTGTAAAAATCATATCAAATAAGTCCTCCCGCCTGTTAAGAAAGGACTGTCAGTCTCTCACTTATTAAAACCACCCTGTTCGTTCCCTTTACCAATTTTGATTATTTAGAACCTTGGAATGTACAGTCACTTAAAGACAATTACTATGAAGAATTCACATATACAGCTCCTTCTGACATAAAATATATCTTGTAATTATACCTTGATAGAATAGCACGCACTATCAATTTTCTTTTACGACTCTTTTCATTAATACTGCAAGCTGCAGTCAAGATTCTATAATTACCGCCTGTCCTCTACCATGAACTTACAAGACAGTAATATATGGGCAATTAATTTTACAACGGTAGCAATCAGCGTGTTTTATTGCGACAAGAACGATTCAAAATGGCCGCTCCGAACTTGTCCGACGTCTGACACTCATCAATTTTTATTAACGCAGTGACAGCTGTATTAATTTCTTAATTACAAGTAATATGTTGAGTTGTTATGTTAATGTGTTCTTTAGTTGTGAATTAATTGTTTTTATTGCTGAAATTATGAAATTTTAATCTGTGGTTAATTGTTGGGTGTGTCGGCATTATTTTTCGGTCCAAAACGTCAATTTTATTAAAACTGTACTTTACGTAACAATTAATAAATTCGCCTTAATAATTATTTATGTCTGAAAGTATACGAAAGAGTGAATATAGAATTAAATTCCACTACACTTTGTCTGCAGTCCTATTCGCGAGACGAGTCGTTGTTCCAGCAAAATTGTATTTTCTTATTATTGTTTAGTAAACACAGAAGTTTTAACTTATCCCGGGGCCGTTTTTTACTCAATTACCCCCCATGAAACGCAAAGAGGCGGCTTGCATTCAACCAAACCCGAAAAAAAAAAACAAATAAAAACTTTTTTACAAATCACTGCACGTACAAAGCAAAAGTTTTTACGAATCTTATTCAGCCCGGATCTTTTGGAAAATATTCGGGGTTTCAAAGTTAGGAATATCAGAATAGGGGCATTATCCGGCCGAGTTGGCACCTTCGTTAGCTGGGCTTCGGAACCGTCTTAAGGGGATACGACCAGTCGGGTGAAAAATACAGATACCGATGAACTGTGCCCCGTAGTGTCTGGGATTATTTTTATTCCATTGCTGAGGATTTTTTAGTTTCGGTATTTCGAACTCTTGTAAAGATGGTCGAGATTCTCTGGTTTGCAAATATAACGACATTTGAATAACTTGTCCACTTCATTTAAGTACGAAAACACAGTGGGGAAAATGTAAACTATAAATATTGAACTTTTATAACTATTTTGAAATACCACACACGGGCCTCGCAATCGGTGATATTTTCCGCATATTAAAATATTTTAAACTTTTCAATAGAAACTCCATCTCATTCATCCATTATGTTGAAGTTTTCAAAAATCGAAATGAGCGTTCGTGAACCGCGAGAGCGTTCTGAACTTACCTACATCAAAAGTCCATTTCGGCGATACGTCTTGGCATCGACCAACTATCGAGATTCGAACGTCTCCACCTTTTGAAATTCAACGATATTTTAATGGCCACTATCGGCTGGGTCGATTGATTTCTTTTTATCCTTTTTTTTCCAAGTTCCGCTCTTAAGCTTTGACAGAGCCCGATATTGCTTCGGAGCCCGACTTTTTATTTACGGTTCGAATAGTAAATAGACTTCAGTGTTTACACCAAAAGGTTTTGATTTTTAACGAAGAGTTATTTGACTTATTGATGGAACTTTCAGCGTTGCCGCTTTGATAAAAAAAGTTAATGATTAAAGTTTATTTACTGTTTTCGCAGCATTTACTGATACAGCTTCCGGAGCCAAGAATGTTATCTTGACCAACAGTGTTCGTTTAATAATTCATAGACGTAACAACACACGATCCTTGGAGTCTCATCCCTTAGAATCGGTTTACTGTTGTTTATCATAACAAAATGGAATAACAAACATAATCATAGTTAAACAAGCACATCCTCACGTCTGTTTAAGCAATTCTAGTTCTAAAACCAATGCGTTTTGGATGAGTATTGTGTGGACAAGACGCAGCTGTTAACAATGTCATTTCGAGTACGTTATGTTAGTAAACCACTCTGTGCCGCAATGAATTTCAGCTTCAAAATGATTTGTTAGCAATACAAATATATTTACTACGGTCCAATTTAAATAGACCTGGTATTGCATGAATAGTTGATATAACCGTGTGTCAATATTAATTGGTGATGTGTACATTATATTTGTTTAAGTTGGGACTGATTGGAAAGCACTAGCTTTTAAATAACGTTATTGTTGAGTTATAAACCTTGTTAAATATCGATTTCCATGTCTCTGAGCACATGTTTAAAGAGAACTGAAACGAGAAAGATATTGGTTGAGGCCTTGCTGCGGGACGAGATGGAATGGGAAGCGGTCGCCTCCTTCTGCTAAGCAGTCATGGCGCGGGGCAACAGGCGACTCCCGGTTACCATAGGCGAGGGCATGCGGGCAGCGAATAGTAATGGGTGACTCGCCGTCCGATCATGGACCATGCCTGTGTCCCTCCTGTTCCACGCACACCTCAAAGAGCTATCAGCAATATGACGAGACACCCTTCGAGGGCCAAAGCGTGCGGGGGTCACGGAATTGTCTTATCAAGTAACCGTGACCCTGGAACGAAAAAGACTATTGAAGGACTGTGGATTTTAGTCAGTTCAACCCGTTCCGCCCCGGGTGGGAGGAGTCATTTGGTGATTTTACCACGATAAAAAAGGGTGTAAAAAAAAGTCCGTAAATAAAAAAGGGTGTAAAAAAAATTGTTTACGCACAAATCAGCGTAAATTCTTTATATGTCACAGAAGAATGTTCTTATTTCTTCAAGTTTTTTTTGCTATTACGACTTAGGTATATACACACATCAAAAGTGTCTAGGGATCAACATATATTTTTGCAATAACTTTTCTCCTGATTGATATTAATAAAATTTTTTTTTAAGGATTCATCAAATAAAGTGTTTTCGTTTGTCACAGTAACGATAAAGCAAGTCACCTTTGCATTAATAAAGAAATTTGCCATTTTCCTAATAAAGGGATTTTTGACATTTGAACCACTAACACAAAAGTTCGAAAAAAAGACTGAAATAACAGTTTTCTTTAAAATTTTATTGGGTAACTTAAACAATTAATAATCCGTGTTTCTACCGCGAACACTAACAACACAAGAACATCGGTTTGGCATACTCAAAATGAGTTCATCCAAATCACGCTGTGGAATGGCCGCCCATGTTCGTTGCAACAACAAAAAAAGGTCTTCTTGCGACTGGATACCCTCCATATTCGGCAGAGCTCTTCTCTGTAGCATATCCCATGCATGCTCAATCGGATTCAAGTCTGGCGACTGAGCAGGCCAGGGCAGGACATGGATGTTAGCTGCGGCGAGAGTCTGTCTTACAACTCTTGCGGTGTGCGGTCGTGCATTATCATGCATTAACTGAAATAAGGGACCGATTTGCACTTGTAGAGGAACGATGACGTCTGATACAATCGTCTCAGCATAAATTTGAGCGCTGAGGTTGCCTCTGATCCAAATCAACTCAGTTCTTCCGCCGATCCAAATACCCGCCCATACCATGATGGTTCCACCACTATAAGGATGGACTCTGATGAGTCTCGTTTTGGTATGAGACCGGATACAAGACGTATACGATACTGGAGAAGCCCTGGACGCCAACAGCGATTAAAATCCTGCCAGGAAGTCCATCCTTATAGTGGTGGAACCATCATGGTATGGGCGGGTATTTGGATCGGCGGAAGAACTGAGTTGATTTGGATCAGAGGCAACCTCAACGCTCAAATTTATGCTGAGACGATTGTATCAGACGTCATCGTTCCTCTACAAGTGCAAATCGGTCCCTTATTTCAGTTAATGCATGATAATGCACGACCGCACACCGCAAGAGTTGTAAGACAGACTCTCGCCGCAGCTAACATCAATGTCCTGCCCTGGCCTGCTCAGTCGCCAGACTTGAATCCGATTGAGCATGCATGGGATATGCTACAGAGAAGAGCTCTGCCGAATATGGAGGGTATCCAGTCGCAAGAAGACCTTTTTTTGTTGTTGCAACGAACATGGGCGGCCATTCCACAGCGTGATTTGGATGAACTCATTTTGAGTATGCCAAACCGATGTTCTTGTGTTGTTAGTGTTCGCGGTAGAAACACGGATTATTAATTGTTTAAGTTACCCAATAAAATTTTAAAGAAAACTGTTATTTCAGTCTTTTTTTCGAACTTTTGTGTTAGTGGTTCAAATGTCAAAAATCCCTTTATTAGGAAAATGGCAAATTTCTTTATTAATGCAAAGGTGACTTGCTTTATCGTT
This sequence comes from Agrotis puta, assembly GCA_943136025.2. NCBI lineage: Eukaryota > Metazoa > Arthropoda > Insecta > Lepidoptera > Noctuidae > Agrotis > Agrotis puta. Next base: position 2,628,150 of record OW964170.2, read on the forward strand.
ACTGTGACAAACGAAAACACTTTATTTGATGAATCCTTAAAAAAAAATTTAATTAATATCAATCAGGAGAAAAGTTATTGCAAAAATATATGTTGATCCCTAGACACTTTTGATGTGTGTATTATCTATCTAGTATGGGGTTTAATTATTATGCGAAAGTTTGAGAAAAGAATGGATGTTTTCTTTTTCTATTTTGAGCAATACCGACTGAAAGGATTCGAAAAATATTGAGCACACATTATCTTTTTTCTTATAACTTTATGAGCCCTAGTTTTTTGTTTTTTTTTTTTACATTAATATCATGATTACGACATAGGACACTTTTCATCCCACAAACACGATCTCGTTGGACAATAACCAAACTCCACACGGTCAAAACCACGGGTATAACCTAGTTCTATACAAGCCTTAAACCGTAATTATAATACGCAGTCCTATCCACATCAATGTCATCGGCTCAATATTAAATCCAAAACGCGTACTGTTCGAAATAGAAAGGCGTCCGTAATAATATGGCGGCGCGGACTAGTAGCTGTCATCGGCAGTACACCTGCTCGTAATTTGTTAATTGAACTGACAATGCAAACAATACACTCGTCCTGTACCCTATTCAATGGAGCTGGGTAGAATTAGTGAGGTTTTTTGTGGCCCAGAATATTGTACTGATAGTATTGATTTACAGAATTAAATGTTTGAAAAAGGGATTAAATTAACATCTCAATAAAATTAGACTACATGAGACTATTCAAAAAGGGCGTGAAAAATTTTCTGGTCGTCAACACGCAGTCCAAGCATAGGCTACGGCAGCGATTCCCATCTGCGCGGGTCGCGACCCGATACCGGGCCACCAAAATAAAATACCGGATCACAGGTCTTTTTAGAATTAATAAATATGTATTATTTTATTAAACCCAGCTTGGACTTAAATTATTAAGTGGGTCACGAAGAGAGTGTGATAATTATCGGGCCATGTGTTCTGCCACGTTTGGGAAAAACCGGGCTACGGTAATAGCTTTCCATCAGTCGGACCGTATGTTTGCCAGTCACCTGTATGTATAATGGTATAAAAAAACTTGATAATGAACTCTAACCAAGTCATGCCAAGAACCTTAGTCCTGCACCATCTCTAATCAATCCAGTGGGAATGCGTCCAGGGGCCGTATTATGACGTCTTAAAACCAGGCTTGTTCCAATGAGTAAACGAGACGACTTGTATAGCTCTGTCTCTTTCACTCACTGGAACAAGTCTTTTTTTAAGAAGGGCGCAGGTCATCTCGTCAACTTTTTCGGGACTGGCTAGACCCCATATATCCATTGTGTAAATATTTTTGTCTAGCCGTCATCGTATTTTAGTTTTAAGTTGACAAAATTTTACTCTATATAACCTATCCTGTTTAAAGGTTGTAAAGGTAGACATTCCTCAGACAGTTACTGGGTTGTGGAGGTCCGACTAGCAGTCGCTCCATGTAAAATTCTGATATCCAGCTGCATCTGGTTTGACTGGAAGACGACCCCAATATAGTTGGGAAAGAGGCTAGGCAGATCATGATGGTAGACATTCCTCAACAACATCCATTCTTATACTAATCTCCATAAAAATAACAGCGAGAAACCACTGTACAAACATCTAAGCGCTCCTCAATCGCACTACATCAATATTTACCGTGGCAACACCAACATCATCCTCTATGCAAATGTTCTCGAGTCCTCCATAAACAAAGGTATTGTCGACAGAGATTAACTTTCCGTTAATGACAACGTTACATGCACCCTCCAGACACGACGAGTGCCGAGTCTAGCCGAATCCAGCCGAGAATAGACGAGAATAACCGAGTCTAGCCGAATCCTTCATATATTTGCTGACATAAGGAGTGTGTATCCAGACTGTTTGGATTGGAGCCTGTACTCGTCAAGAAGGATGTTTATAGAAAAATTTGATTTATGTCGTTAAATCAATTTGAGAAGTACCTAGAACCTAATATTATTGCCCCTTAAAAACTGTTTGCGAAACGGAAAGAGCCTTCAAATAAAAATAAATAAAAAATTAAAAGCAACAGCTAAAGTTCCGATTTCAAACAAGCCCGATGCCAATTTGACTCAAAAAGCAACTACCAAAAACACATTTGAACATCGAACAAAACAAAACTCAATAAGCACAGGCGCCATTGATCATTCGGTAACGCACGAAACAGTTTACCAAAGTTTCCAATTTTCGCTAACGACCCGCAAAGAGACTGGCCGGTTAGTTCATTATTTTCCAAAATTGTACGTGAGGGTTTCCTTTCTGTTTCGTAACTTGATGTATGATTAAAGTTTTTGTCCTTGTCTGGTTTTCTTTTTTCTCGAGTGTAATTTGGCGCGAAATTCTCGTTCGGGCACAGATTAAAAATAATCGCAGGTTAAGTGAGTTCAAGAAGTTTTATTATCTGTGAAATTGTAGGTCGAGCCTGATTTTTGCGGTTCATGTTACGAGTACGTCAATTTGCTTTGGATGATTATTTTAATAACCAAAATAATTATTTTTGTTTGCGTATTGGATTACTGCTCATGTCGAACATATTATCGCTAATTTAACGGCTGGATGAGTATCATAGAGATAAATTGTCGGTCATTCATTACGGATTAATGTCAACAGTTTAAATAAATATATGGAAAGAGCTCATCTATTTAGGAACTTAAAGCAGCGTATTCAAAATTAATTTCGTAATAAAATTCAGCTTTAATTTTGTAAACAGAAGCTCCTTGTAAAGTAAAATTTGTCCCGTAATCAACCGGAACCCCCGTGCCGTCAACATTTACCTGTCCTTTCTCTTAATATCTTAATATTCCAGTACATTAATAACAATTAACGCTCTCTCGCCTTCAATAATTCAATCTTTGCCTTCGGAGTCGAGTTAGAGAGAATTAAAACATTTCCACCATTGCCCCTGGGGAGTTTAAAGGGAAAATGTTTGAAGGCGTTATGAAAATTGACGTTATCTATTTTTGTATTTACTTTGAATTAATTTTGCTGGGAAACTGATTCGAGAATAAGTTTCCCTTTCAATATGAATATTGTGATGATTTACGCTGTAAATAAACGAGTAAATAGATATACTAACAAAACGATATCAAACAGTATACATATATTGGAATTAAGTTCGCTTAAGTACCATTAATTGTGCATGAAGTATAAATAAATAAACACGAATATTTTAACAAATAAAAAAGAGTTGAATACAATTTTTCTCACAAAAATGCGAGCCAACTCATCACACATCGAAAAAATCATCGAAAAAAATAAATAACAGCATAGTTGTATATCGTAGAGGCTCTGTATTAAATTTGGTAGCACTTTAGTGCTCTTGGGCTGAGCTCTTGACGCCTATGCTCGTAAACTAATGTTATTCGGCGTATAACGCGCCTTGGGAGACCTCGAGGCAGCCTCGAGGCTTCGAGGCATAAATTTTTCATGAACCGAGGACGGCAGAGTGATTGAAAAAAGGCTTCCGCGATATTGGTACTCATTGAAGAGGCGTGGCGATCTGAGTCAACCAAGATGGAATTGGTTTTTGATGTTTGCAAGTTGAAATGCAATGGCCGTTTTATATAGTATCTAGAAATGGATTCTTTTTCATTTTGCAACCGTCAAGTTTATCTAAAATGTTTATAGGAATTGTTAGTCATACAATTACTTGTCTACTTAACGTAGGAGAGGGTTCCCTCATTTCTGCCTACCCCCATAGAAAAAGGCGATATATTTGAAATGTTAAGTTTTAACGACAGACATAAAAAAAATATGGCAGTGAAATTGCGACCTGTCGCGTAAATATTAAAATTCAAAATGAAAACCAAAACTCTTGTTCGAAATAATTATAGTGTTGACTAATTAATTATTCCGTACCTTAAAACTTTTGACTCTTAATTAATAGCTTTCCGTAACAAGCAAAATTATTTAACACTTGATAGGTAAGTAGGTACTTTAATTTTAGTCTTAAGTTCCTTCAACTTTCTACTTTACGTCAGAAATGGCTAATTTTATTAAACAACTTTTCGTAACGTTGTTCCTCCATCAATATCTCCGCAATCCTTTTGGGGTATTTTCAATTAAAATACCTTAATCAAGACTGTGACGTCACAAACCGCTCCAGGTATAATTCTCGGTATATTAAGGCAATCTTGGCGAAGCATGGGCAACCCGCTGTATCGCCTGGAGCCATCAGCATAATTGATAGTGGAGGAAAGGGGGATCCTATCCTTCCAGGGTTAAGGGTGCTTTTCCAACAGAGATGGGCTACGAAATTATGTGACCGTTTCCACTGATGTTACGCTATGTAGCGGTGCGAGTAAGATGTGCTATGAAGATGCGCCTCCGCAAAGTAGCTGCGCGAGGAAGATGCGCAGCTCGAGCTATGTGAGGTATCGGTAGTATGGAAGACGACTTATAGCACATCCATAACACACATCCACAGCACACATCCATAGCACGCATCCGTCCATATAAAAAACACATCTTAGTTGAATCCGTTTTCACCAGTGTTATGCTATGTGCACCAATGAAAATTGGTGGATGTCAAACGCATCCATAGCAATGTAGTATATTATAGCACATCTCTAGTGGAAAAGTAGCCTAAGACTAACGTTATTTCTGACGAGATGCTGACGGGTCTGTGAGACGCGAGAATTCGTAATTTAAATCGATAACTTTCAACTCTTAATCAAAAGTTATTAACATAAATTAGTATGAAAATCAGCACTTTGTGAAGTTTTTGGAAAAATCACAGAATATTTAGACATTTGAGCGGTGTTTGAAACGAAAAAAATGTGAGTGTTTGTTTAAATATAAAAATCACCACATTTTTGTGAGATGTCATGGGTCGAAAGAAACAGTCACTATGTCACTCTGTGACTGTCAGTGTCTTACTGACTAAAAATCCTACCTGTTTCTTTAATTACCATTTGCGTTCCAAAAACCACGGTGCCTTATTAAGACATTCCAGTGACCCAACTGTGCAGTGGCGAATTTACCCTAAGGTCCAGTAGGCCGGGGCCTAGGGCGTGTCAAAAAAATAACTGATGATAAGAATATCAACAAGAAATAATTCAAATTCAAAGTATCTTAAAGACGTATTAAACGCTCGCGTACCTTATTTAATTACTATTGAGTAATCAAGCATTAATCTATATATATAAAAGGAGAACTGACTGACTGACATATCAACGTACAGCCGAAACTACTAGGGCTAGGAATGTGAAATTTTGCACACGGCTTCCTATTATAATGTAGGGGAGCACTAAGAAGGGGTTTTTGGAAATTTAACCTTTAAGGGGGTGAAAAGGGGGAATTAGGAAAGTACGTAACCCACGCGGACGAAGTCGCGGGAAAAGTGCTAGTCTATACTAATATTATAAAGAGGAAACCTTTGTATTTTTGTATGTTTGTATTGAATAGGCTCAAAAACTACTGGACCGATTTCAAAATTTCTTTTACCATTACTTAGAGGGATTCTTCCGAATCCGTATAGGCTATATTTTATCCCGGAAAATAGATAGGATTTTTCGTGGTAGTGAAAATTGTGGAGTAAGGCGTCGAAAAAACTGCCGTGCGTTAACGATTCTCGCGAACGCTGCCTAAATGGTTAGAGATGTATGGTTGACTTCTATAGAAAAGTTATAGAACTCAATAATGCCTACAAAAAAGTCCGCGATAGTATAAACCAAACATTTATATTTTAGCCATTATAACCACTTTTCCATAGAATAAAAGTAATTAAAATGATTAGCCTATGTTTATTGATCATATTATCGTCAAATACTAATTCTTATCCAAATATTTATTAAACAAGATTGTTTCAATAGCTATAAATTACTTTTTATTTTATTCCAATCGGACAATCCATTCAAAAGATATTACGAATTTAAAATTGTAAGAGAGCTTAAAAAATAAAAGTCCACCCGTGCGAAGCCGGGGCGTTTCGCTAGTAATTTTATAAACTAGCACCTTTCAGTTAAGCCTTTGTCAAACTGACAGGCGATAGCGAACCGGTCCGAGTCCGAAGCGATAACGAACAGATACGAGACGACAAACTGGATGCAGCGAACCGAGGCGTGACAGTTGTATTAGCTGACTTTTTATGAACGACGTCAAACAGAGCAAATACGCCTTCGCCACGTCTTCGCATCGGTTCGGTCACGCTATCGGATAGCTGTCTGTTTGACAAAGGCTTTAAAGTTAACCAATTTTTTGAGTCAGTTTAAAGTGGCCGATTAAGTAAATTTATTAATAATAAAGTCTATTGAGATAAGATGGTTGCTGAGAAAGGGGTAGCACATGTTGTGGGGCCGAGAGCGGCCAGGAAGGCAAATCCGCCACTGCAACTGTGACTATACAAAATATCTATAGGTATATACACAAGTCCGATGAATTAAAACAGGTCTCAGGTATAAAAAAACTCTACTAAGTAAAACGCAAAAATATTAAATTGTTTCTGATTAACAATGCAGATGCTTTCGCAAAGTTTATGTTTGTTTTAATTTTATTCCACTTAGGCACTAGGTACTACAGCGTCTGAAATAATTCAATTTACATTCTTCACGAAGAGGGCAGCGGATTGCTAAAATCTTTGTAAGTATTTTTGTCAATCTTGCGGAGTTGTTGGCATTTTAGTTATTTATAAGTTCTCGGAAATTCTGGAAAAGGATCCAAAGACTAATTTGCTAATTTCGTAACTGACTACACCTACGTAATTTCAGGAAACCTACGCCAAGATTTAATTGTCAGAACTATATTTAGCTTTTTTTATCATGGTAATATCAGCAAATGAGTCCTCCCACCCAGGGCGAGATGAGAGGGGCTGTCAGACTCGTACTTCCTGGCTAAAATCCACGATGTTCCTTCAATAGCCATTTACGTTACAGGGTCACGGTTAGCGCAGACAAAATATAGTAGGTACAGCAAAAATATATTTAGCAATACTATATTTTGCTTGCATACACGCAGTTATCTATTTGACCTAAATCCACTAAAATCATCAACGCATTAACAAACTTCATAACATGCCCAACACGTTAACCCATCGAGTTAGCAGCCAAAACCAATAAAACATCAAAAATAGCATCACGAACCACAATGTCCGCTACATAATTTCCATTAGCATTTAGTTATGAATCAATTCTGGTGTCCGGCAGGCGGGGGTGTCCGGGGGTGTCCGGGGGTGTCCGAGGGTGTCCGGACTCCAACTGTCCGATTGAATAATCAATCAGCAAAATGCAAATAGAGCTGGCAACAGGCGTCGGGCTGCGGTGTGCGGAGCTGTTTTTGGGTCCATCTTCAACCAAGATATTGTTTTGCAGATTCCGTTTGTCTTGCGATTAAGTTTCTGTTGGTGCTGCGTGTTTGAGAAGTTTGCCTTTCCTGGTTATGATAGTTTTCGAGTTCGCATTTCTCAGTTTTCCCAAGAATTTCCTGTTATTTTGCGATTAGAGTGTGTGGAATATTACTAGCTTAATCTAAGTTTAGAAATGATAAATAGCAAACATGAGAAGAGGTTTGTTATGAGATGATTAATGGTAGGATGTATTTTCGTTTCTTGAGGTTGTTAATCTGGTGTACCTATAAAAATAAAAAGCTTTTGCTGGAATAGATCTGCCATAAAAAATATTTTTAATTATTTAAGCTTTGAGTATATTTTTATTGTTCCTTAATGTTTGTTGAGAGTTATTTAAAACTCAATATATTTATTTATACATTCTTTAATTTACATGTTCTTAAAAATAGCCTAGATGTTTTTTAAGTAACAAGACAAATCAGTAATAATAATAATAATAAATATTCCACAACTATCACACAACGCCATCTAGTCCCAAGTTAAGCAGAGCTTGTGTTATGGGTACTAGACAACTGATAAACATACTTATATATTTCTAAATACATACATACTATAGATAAATTACACCCAGACACAGAACAAATGATCGTGCTCATCACACAAACATTTGTCCTGGGTGGGAATCGAACCCACGACCTCCGGCATAGCAGTCAGGGTCACTAACCACTAGACCAACAGGCTTGTCAAAAGAAGATTTTTTCACAAATAACTGTCAATGTAAAGGAGCCATCCAATATAATTAACTGTCTATAAAAAAACACTAAAATAATTTCATCCCTAGTTTAACTTTCAGTTGGAATTAAATTCAGGAGCTTATTACAATCTGTAATCTTATCAGGATCAAAGCCATCCTACCATTTTGGATTTCACTAAAGCCTATTTTGTGGGGAAAGGAAAAATCTGGCGCAATTACCGTCCGTCATAAGACAAGCATTTTGGAGTAAACCTATTAGGGTGGGGAACAAAGAGGCTGGATATTGGAACTCTGAGATGGAGGAATGATTGAGAGTCTGTGAGATTCGTACAAAGGCCTGTTATTGACGAATGGTGGGCTAGACATTGAATATGGTAGGAATTTTAAATGAAGTAGAAAAGTGGTTAGTACAAACATGTAAGTAACTGCTGAAAATTGCACTGCTACCTTTCTCTTTTTCTTTTTAACGTATTTTTGACCGCTTTTTAAGACATCTTTATAATCTAAAGCCACAGAATGCGTCTTATGTATCTTTATTTTATTCTAATCTGATCTTATTCTCTTTTTATTTTTAACTCATACACTCCATCCAATGGTGTTCTGAAATATCCGCAAATGGCAATATTGAAAAACAGTCTACAATGTATCTTATTTCATTTACTAATGTGAAAATTGTAAAACTAATGATATTTATTTCCTCTTTTCAGGTAAGTGTTCCACACAACAGTAATATAACTCTGAAAGCAACACCAAGTAAGTACGATATAATCTAATTCCTTAAGAACATGACTTGACAAATGAGGGATGTCGGAAGGCATAAACCTTTTAGGCGTAAGTTTAAGTCGTAAATGGAAAAAAGCAAATTAATCTGCATATTCTGGCTTTTTGAACAAATATGCAATGTGACGAAAATTACCAGTTATTTTGGAATTTAATGAATATAAACAAACTTACATGTGCGGTTAATGCAAGCTGCTTCCAACCGAAACTATTGGGAGTCTATAGGGTAAGCGTTTCTTCAGCAGTGGACGTCCTAGGGCGATATGTTGATGATGATGTCCAAATATGAATGATGTGAGTAAATAGTGAATCTCCTTCGCTGAAATAAGTGAAAGAGATTCACTATTTCAACACAAAGGTAGGTAAAAATCAATAAAAGACATGTAATAACGAATTAAAATTCCTTAGAGAGGATCTAAAGATTTTAAAATAAGCCTAATTTGCTCGTTTTGAAATAAATCTTCAAGTCTACCAAGACAAGATAACACAAATCAGCAAAAATATTCACCAAATTATTTTGTCACGATATTAAAAATATTTTTTATTATAGTCCCAATAGACAAAGTCCGTAACCGCGTAGCCTAAAGGAAGATTACCACATTAACAAGTATTATAGGGTCTATTGTCAAGGTCTTAAGAGCGACTATTGTTTAAAGTTCACTTAAAATGAGGTCACTTATAATATCTTGAGCCGACACCTGGGATTTAATCGTGGTGTCTTTGTGTTCAGCTCAATTGTTGTTGGTAAAGAGTCGTTCAGATCGAGGTGTTCTGGAGATAGGTTCTTGGGAGGAGAAGCTTGAAGTGGTTTAAGATACTGTAAACACAGAAGGTAGCAATCGGACAATAAAATTTTAAAGAACATAAAATCACTTCAGTGCCATTTTCTTTTGTCTAGGGATTGTAAGCGCTTTTTCTAAGGAAAACGTGATTTTCAATAAAATCTAGGACGTTTTGAAAAAAAAAAAGCGCTCTTCTTTTTTTTTCATTTCATCCGGAATTTCTAAACATTAGCTGGTAATCAAGATTTTCTCAGGTAATAAGCTTTAAGTTGTGAATATTAATTGCTCAAATAATAAAAATAGAATAAAAATTTTAAATAAAGAACAGTAATAAACACAAAGTTGCTCTGATGCTCACCAACTTCCCACCTTTAAGTTGTAGCTTATTTTAGATACATTAGTACTATTGCTGGCGACCGGCGATAGAAGCAAAATACTTTAGAATATCGAAAACATTTATCGAATTTACATTTTTAAAGACTAAAGTAATATAAATTTGAAATCACAAAGAATCATTCAAAATGTTCACTATTTTATCAGCCTAAAATAATATACTATTAAAAACAATATTTCCAGCCGTTTTCGTAAATGAAGGACTCATTAGATAATTTTACCACCCACCTAGGGCAAAGCGCTAGGGACTGTAAGACTCGCACTGACTAAAATCCACGGTGTCCTTCAATAGCCCTTTACGTACCGGGGTCACGGTAGATCATAAGTCCCGCGACCGTAATCGTAAAACTACAGATAGTTACAGGGTAGCGGGCCCAACAACCATCCACCTAATATGACCACAAATCAATAATCCATTACGTTATAATAACATTTACTTTGTCAATCGAGAACGAATACTACCTGCTAGCTGTTTCTCGTGTCTTGAATTAATTGAAATTATTTATTTTAGACCAAAAGCAAGTACAAGTCCATTATTATGTTAGTAGGCAGATACTTTTTTTATGTTCAATGGGTTTGCTCTTGACCTTAGTCTACGTCAAGAGTGACTAAGACAAGGTCGACGATGGAGCGAGCTTACCCAGAAGAAGCCTGTTAGTAGAATTTAAAATGATTATTAATACGGACATGCATGAGCGACCAATGCCTCAGGAAGTGGTTGTCCACTCTGCCCGACACCACGCTCAGAAGCGTGTTGGTATCCGCAACTCCACGTCATATACGGCAGTACTACCCCGTACCCGCGACCACATTGAGGCTGTTCTTACACGAAGCTCCGCCTGGAAGCCGTCCGTTCTGTGCTGCGCGAACATGCCAGAGGCGCTGCACCGCCATGGACGGCCCAAAAAACCTCTGAATGCGTTGTTATACTGCAAGCGCAGAGCATTGTAGGCTTTTTGAGTGTAATTTACTCCAAAGGTTGCATGTGTATAACTTTTGGCAATAGCTTTTGAATAGTGTGACTTTAACGTCACATAAGCATCGTGCAACCAGCGAGAAAGCATATTACCCCTCACCGCAACGCTCTGCGCTCCCTATCCATGTCCATCTCATCATTCAGTTTTTCATTGACCTTTTACCCCCGCTGCTCGGCTCCTTTTGGTCGTAACATGATGTTATATAGCCTATAGCTTTCCTTGATAAACGGATCATCCAGCACAAAAAGAATTTTCCAATTCAAACCAGTAGTTCGTTAGATCAGCGCGTTCAAACAAACAAACAAGCTCTTTAGCTTTATAACATTAGTATGAAAGATGTAAGTCGACTGGCAACTAACATGTACGTTTACCCGCTGTCGAAGTATGATGTATGGCTCTCGATAAGGTAAAGTATTAAGTGTTGTAAGCGTTGTGCACTCCGTCCTCGTAAACATTTGGTAGACAGACTTTTTACTGTTGGTATTACGCTAAGTTACAAGTTTTATTATTGTGGATTTATTATTTTAAAGGTAATGATTATGTATTTATTATTATTGCTTGAGAACGTACGTAAAACAGGAATTGCGCTTCTACTTGAAATTCAATGAAATAATTTTATTTTCTGCATAAAAATTTGGATCATTAGATACTCCTCAAGTTTCTATGAAAAGCTTAGCAATTCCTTGGTGTGACTGATGATTTTATTTACAGTGATTATCCAAAGTTTTTATCCCGGACTTTATCTGAATCTGAATCTAAGTTCAAATAAAGAAATTGGAGCAGAATCTTTCCGTAGCATTTATTGAAATGTATGTAGCAGTAATTTAATTTGCATTAATTAAATACTGGCTCCTCAGAACTCGATCCTTATTATTTCAACAGCTTACAAAAACCTTTGATCTGAAATTCAGATCCACTAATAATTTCATTAGAGCGAGATAGAATCTCGACAGGATTTCTTTAAACTGCTCCATCTTTTTAGTCCGCCAGTGAATATGAACAGGCTACACAAAGGGTTTTTTAAACGTTTTTTTTACTGATCCCGTCTAATATTAATTACTTTTATTGGAGCTATTCTTTTGAACAATTGCACACAAATGAAGTGAGTCAAAAATCAAACCATTTTTGACTCACTTCATTTTTCCATTTTTTTACTTCCGGACTCGCCTGTATATCAAAAAACTACCCTCCCTTTTCGGGGGTATCAAAATGATCAAATAATGTAGACAAGTGACAAACTCTCATTGACGAAAAACCCCTATAGGTACTTTCACATGCCCCTTGCGTTTCAGGGCCAAGATAAAAAGTCTTGCGACCCCGAAAACTACCCCTTAAACCCAAAAACCCATTAACAGCGGTAAATCATGGATCTTCAATCCTTATCGCCAATTGTCCCAAATGTGGCTCACAAGCTATGCATAGCGACATGTGAGTTATCGTGTGAGCTCGTAATGGCGTCGTTTGCGTGTTTTAATACCCAAGTTCCACCATAACATAAGAATATGATGGTAACTTCTCGAATGTTCGCGAATGACGGGCAATACATTCGCGATATGCGATATATGTAGATGTGTGACGTCAATAAAGTTTTTAAGGGTTGTTTTAACTTGATTGTGAAGTTAGTGTCCTCTTGAGTGTTGTTTTGTTGGGGCCGTGAAGCAATGCATATGGCAAATGATTGTGACTTTTCCCCAATTCTATATTGTGTATTTTTTATTAAAAAGTGAATTACTTATTCATTTAATCCACACTTATGGTACACTAGCATGTCATATCAATGAAAAAAATAGTTGATATTTCGTCGTAGTCGTCGAACTGACTTGAGACATGCCATTGGATGATTTGTGGACATGTGATATTACCAAGCAGGAACATCCATGAAAAGCTATACTTCTATGAAATGACTGTTATAAATATACCCTATTCCTTAAGTTGCCCTTTGTATTCCACGGTGTCGTTTACAAGCGGTCCCTCATGCTTTGTTCCAATTAGATTTCACACCTTCAGTTAGATTTTGAAAAAAATAACTTTTGTAAGTTGCTTCGGGTCTGGGCGTTTGTGTACGTGAGTTTATATGTTTGTAAACGCACCCACGAGACAGGAGAAACTCCTTGGGACAACGTTTTATATAAAAAAAAAACTTTATTAAGTCGAAAACCATAAATAAGATCACAATCTGTCCTCAAGGTCGAAGACAAATCGCGGAAAAAGAAGCAAAAAATAATAAAAAGCATAATAATAACGAAACATGTCGGATCAGACGTCTATAATTCAGTGTTGGCACGTTGGACGGAAGCGGGGTAACCGCCGCTTCCGGTTGCTTTCAGTTCACTCGTTCGATGTCTTAGAGTTCAATTGCGGGTTGGCGGATAACCTTTCAAAGTTTAAAGGTTGTTTCTGATGAGGAAATGGGTTTTGTATTTATAAATCCAGAAATAAATAGGGATTATTAATTGAATTCATTATTTACAAATACAAAGGCTACTATCGGCCTTTTTTCTTTCGTTTCATGAATTTGTCACATATATCTCTAATTCGTGGAAGACCAGAATATTTTGTAACTGTTATTCAGATGTTTTGACCTCATACATGAGTAATTTGTTTATGTTTTAGTTTTTTTTTTAATCCCTTTGTTTTGTCAGAATTCATGATGTTTTTTCCGTCCTTAATGGGTCAATAATAACTTTTCTTTCATAATTTCATGTTCACGATATTTATCATGCTGTTTGTCTATGTACAGCATACGCAGCTCAATAAAAATCGGGACTATACAAACTCAGTTTTGCTTGTTCATATAATTCACAGTACAAAACTCTTACACCTCAATAACAATAAAACCATCGATCATCGAGGAACATCACCACGCTCCAATTTCTGATCCTCTCAAGTGAAAATAAATATACGGATCACTGAATTATTTATGACAGTATACACTTTCGATACTTTTTTTCTAAGATGGCTGCTACGGAACTGTCCCCGGCGAATAGTTCCGGGGGCGTTACGGTGTCTATATAAATTACGTGTTTTGGTACATCAGAGTATTCCAAAAGGTAATAAATAATATGTTTTTTGAAGGCACGATTGGCACAGTGGATGGGCTTTTGCCTGCTATGCTGCTTGTCTCAGGTTCGACTCCACGGAAAAAATGTTTATTTGGCTTACAAGTGTTGCGAGTCTGGCTGCCTTTATACAACATTATTTTTAGTATATGCAAAACCTGAATATAGTTTGTTCAGAATCAGTAACTGATTCGATTCCAATAATTTTTACACCATGTTATAATTTTTTTTAAATATTTTTATTAAATTTTATTACCAGTTAATTACAATACAATCACCGTATGGTTAGGTACCTATTGCCAAGCTATTATCACGAGTGTATAACATAGGAGACACGGTTTACGCGGGTGTACCGCAAAATGAGCATGTTTTTGAACAGACAACCAGGTGATATACAAACTTATAAACTTGTGATTTTTTATGATACGGTTTTAAAAATTTGTACATAGATTCTTTACACAAAAATACTAGACAGGTGTATCGGGTTTCGCATAAACAAAAAATAATGTTGTATGTACGTCAGTTTTAATGTTTGTAAACTCAAGGCAAGATGTACCGATGACCTGAAAAAGATAACGGGCAGTGGCTGTTTGAAAAAAGCGCGACGCTGTGACGCTCCCTGAGAGAGGCTTATGTATGCAGTGAACTGCAATACGCTGAAATGATGAAACACACCCACGATACAAGAATAATTTATGTCTGAGGCCAAGATTTGAAAAATCTTCTGACTGAATATATGAAGAGCGTGGTCAAATGGACCTTTTGAACACTGTACTTTTGTGTTATTTTATTCTAAACGGGTCTTTATGATAAACGGGGGTTTATTTTCAAGTGTGAACTTGAAAATAAACCCCGTTCCTAATAAAGAGTTTGCACAAAATTAATCTAGGTTTAGGGAGACCTTTGTTAAAGATATTTTGGCTTCAAATGATTTTCGAGTTGAATGAACTTAAAATTAAGTCGGTTCTATTAACACTTTTAAACAACTCTAACACTCTGAAAGTTGAGATTTAATAAGTTTATGTCAAGGTTTATATAAATTATTGGTAGTCAAGTGAAAATTGTCCTTTTATACATTTTAGTGTAACCCAGTATTCTATTTTAAAATTCCTGCCAAAAAAAATTGCTTGAAAGACAAAAGTATCGACCAATTGCGATACTCAATCACTACCTCATGACTTACAAGATTTTGCCATCGACGTTGACTGCTCATTTACCCGCCCTCACAGACTATGTCAATCAAAACAAATGCAGCTTTCATCTGAACAAACATTTTATTAATCGGTTCCGTAATTTTTAAGTTTTCTCATTAAAAACATGTAAATCTTTCCTGTTCATAATAGAATAAAATGGACTATCCAACACAAAAAGATTTTTTCAAATTGGTCCAGTAGTTTCGGAACCTATTCAATACAAACAAACGATCAAATCTTTCCTCTTTATAATATGTATTAGTATGGAATTGATGACTATAAATAATAATGTCAGTAAAAGTCGATTTGACCGATATAATACATAGTTCACAATCAGCCGGTCCGTGTAAGCCTGTGGTCGGAATTGCCTCAGGATCTCATGAACATCACTCTAAAGCCCCTAACAAGAAAACTTACCTTAGTTTACTTTCTACATTATAATAATATTATTATTATGCTTGTAGACATGTATCTGGAAGATATCTCCATTAGCGATAAGACATTCTTACCACAGAATACGCAATATTGAAAAACAGTAGTGTTAAAAATGTCTGTGTATATTAAACATTTGGACCTCGTTGTTTGAAATCAAGAAGTATGTGATAAGATTTTTTATTCTAGTATTACCTATTCTATTCTCTGCTATGTATTACAAAATAAACATTAAAATCTCATAAATATCTACACCACAGTAAAATGAGCTAAAGCTCACACAAATTCCCTACACAAAATACTTAACGCATCCAAAAAGGGCTCACATTAAATATCTCCGGGTACATTTTTCGCGACACCGCGGCAAGCCAGGCTCGCCATTATTTACGAGCCACACCTGCGCCGTACACTTCTTTCTGACACCTCTCGACACTGGCTAGAGCGCTCTCGGTGTCGGCGACACCACGTTATTAACGGCCCTGGTGTCTGTTGCCGAATGTCTCTTGTTTATGTGGGATTTGGATGGTATTAGTCAAAGGACCTTGGTCGCAAGGTTGCTGAGTGTATTGTTTAGGTTGGATTTCAGCACGCGTAGCATGACTAATTCTATTTCTATTCCACCAAGAATAGACTAATTAATTTTATCGTTATTTGTATACAAATCGACTGTTTTTTTGCACATGTAAGAAACGATTGGCACACCATTGAAGAATAGTAACGTTTCGTTCCTATATTTTATACATTTCCATGCTTCTAACGGTAAAAAACTTTCTACATTCTGTCATTTTGTCTTTTCTACTGTCGACAATACCCGTTTCTGCCGCCATGCTACGCGTGCTGAGCTGGTTAAAGTGTTAGTAGGTTTTTGGATTAGAACTTTTTCAGTAGCAGCCTTTTTTTCTTTGCGTAAAATCATCAAAATGAGTCCTAGCCTTGAGTGGAGCAGAAGTCTGTCAGACTTTTACCAACTAAAGAACAACCAGTTTCTTCATTTCCTCTTACTTTCCAGGGCCGCCGCACTCTCTGAGAGAACAGTCCCGTGAACCTATTTTCAATAATAGCCTAAAATTTTGATTTGCACACGTCGAATAGCGTCTGGAATCGTCCTCTGCTTCATGGGAATTCAACATAACTGGCAAAATATAACTCTGCTTCTACCCTTTCGGGGATTTTAAGCGTTATTTTGTGTAATCAAAGGAAAATCATTATTTAATCGCATGAAATAAACATTTATTTTTTAAACAAAAATATTTGAGCTTAATTGAATAACGTATTAAAAGTTTAAAAAGTCTGAATTTCACCGCCAAAAAAATCTTCTTTTGTTGTCAAAGGCCGGTTTAATTGCGCAGCGACGTAAAAACCTCTTTTTTAAAAACCTATACGTATTTGATTTAGGTAAATTGCCCGAGGGTTAAGTCTGAAAATGTATTTAAATAAAAAAATGTTTTTTATTACCATCATGTGCAAAAACCGTTTTTATTAACCTGCATGACTGCGCCTAGTTATTTTATTATTATGACGTACTTTGTGAGAAAAAAATGAAAACGTTTTTGCATGGTATGTGCCCACAATTCTTTCTTTGCTGTAGTTTTGCGGTGAACCACAGCGCACATTGTTATTTGTTATTTTTTTTTTTCAATAATGCTACATTATTACTTTAATTACTAACGAACATCATACTTATTTATTTTCGCTAACATGCACTGAACATGTTGCTCAAAACTGCGGTATAACGGACACTACATTGTTGTAATTATGGAACTTTCTCTTAAAATAAATATTTCGTCAATTTTATTTTGCGAAATACTACAAAGTCTTAAGGTAAATCGAGTTTCAGAGCTGTCAGCATTATACTGTTTAAAATTGACATTTAACACTGACAGCTCTTAAACTTAACGATAGTCACGGATCAAAACGAATTTATTTGTAAAAGTTGCTTCGTTAGTAAAATTGGCTAAAACTCAGACACACACATTGATAATTCACACACGAGTATTGTTGACAACATAATACAGCTAGAATTCTAAATGTAACAGTCCGTAGCACCCCATATAACCAATTAGGTAATATCATCACGTTTCTCAAACTAATTCAGTAATAAATCACCAGACGACGTAAACCATTTCCAATAAGTGCGGTCCACCGGCTATTAGTCGTTCCAACAGGTGCAACACTTCATCATAATTAATTTGGTTCTGTTTGTATACCACCGCATACATATGCATTGACCTTCGGACCAGCTCTTATAAGTTATTTAAGTAAATAGTGAATAATTAATTTAGGTATGTTAGCTATCGGTTTGTTTATTACTCTGTGGTGGATTAATCATGTAGTCTGTGGTCAAATTCGACTACAGAATACATTTGTTTGATTTTGTAAATCGAATTTCGAATTCAACTTACAAATAATTTAAGTCAAGAAGGCCAGTTACAGGCACTTTTGGATTGTCAAACAAAAGACAAAAACAATGAAAATATTACAAAAAAATTATGGTGTCAGTCACAGGGCATAATGAGTCCATCAATAAGTCCATTCCAAAGCGTAGATCTGTATGGAGAAGAACGGGCAAAAAAATCCATGGACACTCTTTTTCAATCGCCAAAGTTATCACAGAACCTTTGTTATATCTTTCATCTTGAGATGATACATCACGTTATACGATTTGTAAGTAATGAGTTCGAACTCATACCTAACAGACACATTTTTGCAATTTATTTCATTGCCACTGCTCTCAAAACGATGAAAAAATACATCGTGAGGAAACCAGCTTGAAGAACCAAAACATGACGTCTACCACTTTGTATCAGACCCATTCCTCACTCTCATAAATTGGAAGCCTGTAGCACAGGAGTGGGACAATTATTTTCTAATTATGTAATTATACTAATATTTCTGTTATACATGTTCGTTATTCGATCCTTTAATTATTATAATAACTTTCTATAAATACATAATAAAATAAATGCTCGCATGAAAATTACTGTCATGAAAACTGATTTTCGTCATAAACACTGAAACTTTTTGGTTTATAAAACATATTTTATTACAGACTAATTAAATAAGCCGAATTGAAAGTTTTCAACTGTTTTAAAATTGTTTGCAACATGTACGCGGTTTGTCGAAAATGCCTTGTTCGACTTTAACTTTGAATTTTGATATTACAGTTGTGTTTTACATACGTATTGTTTTCCTCTCTCCTGGTTATTTTAGGTTACAGCGACAAATATTAACGCAGATGAGTAATTGGCGTGTGCATTTTTTTAAGTACATACCTTATAGTGACGGGGCCTGTAGAGGGCCAAAGCCTGCCGGGGTCCGGGACTTACGAATTACCGTGACCCCGGTACGTAAGGACTAGTGAAGGACACCGTAAATTTTAGTCAGTACGAGTCTGACAGTCCTTCCCGCCCTGCCCTGGGTGGGAGGACACGACTTGATGATATTAGCACGCTAAAAAAAAAACATACCTTAACGAATATATTAATATACACGTATGTTTAATTTGACCAACAATGTTTAACATTATGATGTATTAAAAACGCTTACTATGCTAAAAAAAACTTTAATCAAAACACAGATTAGACAAAAAACAGTAATATAATAATTATTTTTTTACATTTTTGCGCCAAATAGGTCCTGTTCAGCAAAATGCACTCAATAAACTATCAAAATATAATTCAAAGAGTATTGTCGACAAAACACCATTTCAAAAATACTGGTCCAAACATTTTCCTCCACGAAGCGTTGTATACGTACCAAGCAAAAAAAAATACAAACAAAAATTACCTTTTTCTTTACACGTAAAAGTACCTACAGTTTCTATTCAAAAACTTTTTCGATACTCCCGAAAAATATTTACCTCGTAAAGTATGAAAACAAGGGCAAGTACACAAACAATATGTGTTACTTGGGGACTTGGGGGCCTTGGGAACTGGGGGTTTTGGGAGCATGGGGGTCTTGGGAGCACGGGGGCCATAACAGAAAGTTCCACTAACCTAATAAAGAAAAGACGCTACTGATTGATGACAGAACAACAAACACTTTGAGATTGTAACTATGACAAAACATAGCGAATATGACAAACACGTTCGTTGTGGAAAGGTAATCTTACTATCTTACTTCTTCCTAATATTATAAATGCAAGGTTTGTTGGGATGAATGTTTGTTACTCTTACACAAAAAAACTGCTGAACGGATTTGGATGAAATTTGGTATACAGATAGTTTATGACCCGGATTAACACATAGGATAGTTTTTATCCCGATTTTCCCGTGGGATAATTTTCGAGTTGTAGCGGGTGAAACCGCTGGCATATATTATAAATGCAAGATTTGTGAGGATGAATGTTTGTTACTCTTTCACACAAAACTGTTGAACAGATTTAGATGAAATTTGGTATACATATAGTTTAAAACCTGAATAAATACATAGGGTAGTTTTTATCCAGATTTTATGTTCCCGTGAGATAATTTTAGAATTGTAGCGAGCAAAGCCATTGGCAACAGCTAGTATTTTATGGAAACGTTCTTGATACAATATTGCCACGGTTTCGGATTGAATTGTCGATGGTTTAATAATAATAAACTAGATGTTCGATACTAAAACCTTAAACGTCCTTCCTAGAATTTCTAACTAACTAGGTAATAGGGACGGAAACTACGGACAATGTGTGGGAATTCTCCGAAAGACGATCGACTTGTTTATTGACTTGTATCTAGTTGGTACGATACACAAATAACATAAAGTTCAACTTGGTTTGTAAGATTTCGTACATAAACCTTATGGCATCGAGATTAAAGTGTGTCCAAAATTCTGCAGATTATGCCTATGTAGGAACCCTTACGTACGCCTACGTACGCTACGTACGCCTAAGTAGTACGCTTTTGTACAACAACTTGAATGTGTAATTCAGGTCCCTTGTAACATTATCTTCTCTCTGTCTGTCTCTCTCTCTTTCTTTTTCTTATTACTCGTTTTTCTACAGTGCTACTATGAAAATCACTAATTAAATCAAAAAGCATGTGGTGGTCTCAAAAAAAAAGTCCGGATATTTTATATCTAGGACTAAATAGAGCTTTCAAAACTCACAGATCAAAAACCCCATCCTAGGAAGTTCAGAAAAGTTCTAAGCTCAAAAGCTTTCAAACTTTGGTCCTGCGGAACGAACTTTCAGTCTACCATAATTCCACTAATGCTACTTATTTACGTCCACAAAATAAAAACATAA
The DNA here is from genome assembly GCA_943136025.2 of Agrotis puta. Taxonomy (NCBI): domain Eukaryota; kingdom Metazoa; phylum Arthropoda; class Insecta; order Lepidoptera; family Noctuidae; genus Agrotis; species Agrotis puta. Next base: position 2,649,054 of record OW964170.2, read on the forward strand.
TCGTACATACCCGGGTGTACCCTAAGACCCGGGTGTGTATCCTATGACCCTCGGCAAACATGAACCCGCACGCGACGCCCAAATATTTGACCTCCTATTATTGACCCACACCTTGTGTTCTCCGCCTATATACATTATTTGAGGGTTAAGTCACAGGTAGTAGCGGGATGTCTGACTACTGTATTTTGAATAGGGAATTCTACTTCTAAGCAGTCTACTGAAATTGAACGGTTTCGAGAACTGTAATTAATGTAGGTAACGTGTACTTAAAACTGGTATCTGGTTCTACCTGAAGTGGGGGGGTCCGTGCAGGAACGATTATGTTGAAATGTAGATAGAACTCAAAATCTAACTGGCTCACAGGTAGCGTCCAGTATCTGCACCATCTTAGTTAAAGCAATAACATCATCTTACGTAGAAAAGAAGTCCAGTTACTGGGTTGTAGAGGTCAGATAGCGACAGCCTATGTATCTATAAATATAACATATAAATATATCATGACATATAGTTTTACTATACTAGCTAAAAAGTTGATCACAGCCCTTAAAACAACTACCAGCCACCTAACCTAACCATAACTTAACCATCCCTTTTGAACCCTCAATAATATCTTAAAAAAAAATCTTGGAACCCTTAATACCTGTGCCATTAAGTATGGCACGGGCCATTTGAGAAGAAATCAAGGCCCCTCCAATCCGCTCGCCCCTCATCCCCTGTCCATTCGCAAGAGTTACGTCGAGGGGGCCTGTTGGGGTAGTTGTCGAAGTTACAAGGTGCTGATGATATCGTACTGGTATGCCGATGTATACCTGTCGCTTGTTAGTACTGAAGTGTTGTCTTTGAAGAGATATTGGATAGATTTAACTTTATGAAAGGACTAACTTCTCTTTCTAGGACTTCTTCTCATTTCTCGTTACTAGCAGAAAACAAAATGAGACTTGAATCTTTAGTTCTGGAGATTACACCCTACGTACCAATTTGTACCTCTTTATAATATTAGAATAGATGAGATTCTAAAGCATAGTGGTATTAACAAGGTATATACGTTTTTTTTTTATCTAAGGCATACAAAAATCGTCATCAAAGTTAATGAAACATACGAACTGTGCCTATAAGACATAGCTATATGTCAAACAGAATCAACATTAAATGACGCCCCAAAATAAATATCAAAACGCGAAAAGTTGCAAATATTTTACATAAAAAGTTATCTTAATATCGTTCCATAATAATATAATAACTTTCTTCACTGAAAACCGGAAAATCTCTGAACAAGAACGAAATACCGTTAACAATTACAATTCATTTTCATTCACTCGCTCTCAACTTCCCTAAGAATGCTAACTAAATCTCAATTAAAACACCTACATTAAGTTAAAAGCTCAACATTAGCAAGTACTACCACCGCTACTTAACTCGAACTTAGTCACACGTTTCTATTAAGTTGCACTTACAAAAAACTTAACCCGTAACCCGGGAGTCTGTACCGTAAAACTCCGAACTTTATACGTTACGTTTTACGGCCAAAGAAAGGGTTTCACGTTGCTACGATTTTATTGGTTCCGTGCTTATAAACCTAGGCTTAACTGGAGTTACTGGTTTTAAATGGTGTGATTAAAAGATAGATAGTAGAGTAGGAGGTCGTGGCTAAATAATGACACCCGCATGGGCCGATCTTCCGGGTTAAGCCGCGCTTGCCGAGGTTGGTTTGTGGATGGGTGACCATCTATCATAGCGAGTTTCCTCCGTGCCTCGGAAAGCACGTAAAACCGCTGATCTCTGGCTGTCATTTGTAAATCTTTGACAGTCGTTACTGTTAGTACGAAGCTCATAAGTCTGACAATCAGTCTTACCACGAGGTATCGTATTGCCCAGTTACTGGGTTGTGGAGATCCGATAGGCAGTCGCTCCATGTAAAATACTGATATTCAGCTGCATCTGGTTCGAATGGAAGCCGACCCCAACATAGTTGGGAAAAGGCTAGGCAGATGATGATTAAAAGATAGATAGTAATGAAATAAATTCGGAATAAATATAAATTAAATCTGACAATTAATAGTGCGTGTTATTTTTTTTTTTTTTTTTTATCGTGGTAAAATTATCAAATGAGTCCTCCCACCCAGGGCAGGGCGGGAGGGACTGTCAGACTTGTACTGACTAAAATCCACGGTGTCCTTCAATAGCCCTTTACGTACCGGGGTCACGGTAATCCCTTGGTCCCGCGACCCCGGCAGGCTTTGGCCCTCTACAGGCCCCGTCACTATGCTGACACTCTTTGAGGCGCGCGTGGAACACAACGCGCCGTCGACCCGGGCATGGTCCATGGTCGGACACGCTGTCCTCTCCCTCAGGCGGCCCGCCTCCTCCTTCACGAGCATGACTGCTTCGCAGAAGGAGGCGACCGCCTCCCACTCCGTCTCGCCCCGCAGCATGGCCTCGACCAATGCCGGGCGCGAGAGGTCTCCGCCTATCGCCGTCGTAAGGACACGGCGGTGCTCTGCCCAAGCGGGGCAGTCCTGCACCGTATGCTCCACCGTGTCCTCCGGACGATCCTCGCAGTGGTGACACCCAGGCGTTTCTTCCCTCCCTATCAGACACAGGAACCTCCCGAAACTTCCGTGTCCGGTGAGGACCTGCGTCATGCGGTAGGTCAGGACGCCGTGACGCCTATCCAGCCACTCCTCAAAGAGGGGTCTTACCGCCGCGATTGCGGCGTGCCCGGACCTCGGTTGCGACAGTCGCTCCCTCCATACTGCCCTGAGATCACGCCGGAGCTCTTCCCGCCGCGCCTCGACTTGTCGAGGCACCGGGGATTCGCCCCGACGCCGCGCCTCCACGCGCCACTCATAGACGCGCTGGAGGGCAGTCGCCTCCAGATCCCAGGGCAGCAAATAGTGCGTGTTATACGACTGATAAAATAATGCGAGCAAGTTATTTTATTGTTCTCCTTATGTTACCCAGATTATATAGCTTTATTTTTTGTAGTCGTTTGGATTCTTCCTTACTCCTTGTTTGTGAATGTGAGAACATTGTAGGTCGTGTGTATACAAGGTGTAAGAAACATCGACGTACAAACGGATATCATGGGTTCAAGATATGATTCTGGACCCCCCCCCTCCCGCCGTGTTGGAATTTTTCGTCGGTGTTTTCCTAATTTTTATACCTGATTTTTTTTTAATAGTGTGCCGCGCATTAGGTACTACAGGTACTGTGGTATATAAGCAATAGAACCCTACCGGTTTCGGGAACAGGGTCCAAGTTACCGACGGTCAGGGCTCCATAGAAAGGAACCTTCTAACCATGCGCCCTTTAATTCATTAGCAGCTGAAAAAGCTATGTAACTACCAAAGCAAGTTTCCCTTACTTCATAGAGTCCTTATCTAAATCACGTAAACCAAATTATTGTGATTTATATTATCACTCCAAACAATAGAATATCAAAGATAAAACTACATCTAAACTAGGTTAACCACACGGTTAGTTTTGATTAAATTATTTCCTAGCAGCTTATATTTCTTCAGCAGAATTTACGCAATTTACCAGAGCACACAATAAAATCGATTATCGGTAAAATTATGGTCAATTATTTATTGGTTGTTACGGTATTGGTATTACTGTGGTCAGTTTAATAAAGACTGGGTACCTATCAATAAATGAAATACAGATTTTTTTATTGACTAGTCAGATTCAGTCTAAATGTGACTATCTGAGATTAGATTTTGGATTAACGTACAACTAAAATGAATGTCACTTAAAGCAAATGAAAGAGTTCAAACTTATTATACCAAAGAACATTCTAAAATTTTCCTAAAGTGTGGACATCGAGTAACTGTAGCAATGCGTGCTACGTCGTAGCTGCCTGCTCGTGCGTGCGTAGCACTGCGAGATGCGTAGTATTGCGGTACGCCCACCAACATTGAGCAGATTTGTTACCTAGCTCTGAAAACGCACATTTTTTGTAGTTTACTTTTCTATTGTCAGGATGAACAAAGCGACATATCTGAGGAATAAAAATTCGCTGTATACAAATAAAAACCGCAATTCAAACAGTAAAATTTCTGTGAAACCTATATCAGCCACACACGACTACATATTTTTTTCAATGTCCACACAAACCGTCAGTTACAAAACCAAGCCAAAATACGTATATCAAAGACAGAATCTGAATAAAACACTTAACTGTAAAAACTATTTTCTCATCTTTACGCAGAAGGGTAGAAAAAAAATCGCCCAAAGATGTTGTTTTAAAAGCCGCGCCATCCACCGTCCCAAGGTCGGCTCTCTCCCATTTCCCTCCGAATATTCTTAATTTACGAGCTCAGTTACCATAAGAACTCACTCGAAAGCAGTAAAAAGCGTCAGTATCAACAAAATACGTTTCTGTCCATTAAACTGGGCCATTTGCGAGCGATCGTCAATGCGTATGTGACGCTATAAAAAAAAGTTTAGATATTTTTTTTTTTCATGAAATCTACTATTACTTTGGTTACGTTACGTTTTTGCGGATAGATTAGTGGATTTTTTTGGTTGATTGCGCCTTTTGTATTTCCAACTAAATTGCTTGTCGTTCAAATCTTTTTTTCGCATACAAGCAAAATATAAATGTCACAAAACACATTACCAGTTATGTATGAGACCCATATTATAAAGGACGAACCTATTATTGCCATGAATTGGGCATAAATCAAGACATTGTGACTACTTCTAAGAAATTCCTGGAAAAATACTTGGACACATTGCATTTTTTTGGGATTTATTAATCACCTGAGTGGGTAGGTAGAGCTGAACAGACTGACAGACTCTTATCAACTAATACTACCCTGGTTCTTGCAAGCCATTTGCAATCCAGAACGACGCCCTGTTTGGACAGTCTCGCGACCCCGATAGGATTGACACTTTGCCTGACCTGAAAGTTGAGCCCAGGACCTCAATACACCACTAAACAGTATACTAACTGATTGCGTAAGATCCTCCAAACCATTGCAATATAAAAATGTTCCATCTATCAAGTGATTTGATCGACAACATAACTGATGTGACCATCAATCAATTAGGGACAATAACAAACCAATAAATGTCCGCTTATTGAATAAACAATAACAAAACTCTTCAAAGACTGGCATGAATATGACAGGGGGCCAAAGCCTGCCGGGTCGCGGGACTAACGAGCTACTGTGACCCTGGAAAGTAAAGGGCTATTGAAGAACACCGTGGATTTTAGTCAGTACAAGTCTGACAGTACCTCCTGTCCTGCCCTGGGTGGGAGGACTCAAATGATTATTTTACCCCGCTAAAAAAAAAAGGCTTGCACGAATATCATATATTCTTCCTGAAGTTTTGATGGTGGGATCAGGTAGGTTTTACTACCCCCAGATGACGAGATTTGATCGTCACACGAAACTGTCTAGGGAGGTGAATTTAATGAGGCCGATGCGAGAGGATTTTGGACCGTTTATACCTAAAAGTAATGAGTTATTTTAGCCGTAGAAAAACGTTGGTAATGGAATTAGTATGTTGGGCAAAATGTACAGTAGTAAAGACTTTGCTTTATTTTGTTTCGAACCAGGAAAGCTCTAATCAAGTGTACTATGCGTCAATCATGAGAAAAAAACTTCAATGATACCATATTCTGACGACATGCTAGTTTTTATAACACTTGCGTTCTCTTTAATTAACAATAATGGCATGGAAATTTCTATTGTTTGGAAATAACGTTTACAAGATGCAGCAATAAGTATCATTGAAAATTATAGCGCACAAAATATTTTTCCAAAATTTTCAAGTGAGAACTGATGGAAGTTAGTAACATTTTTGTTGTTATTGTGGTCGCATAGTAAGAAAAATAAAATTTAGGACTGTTAAAATTTACGAAATTAAAAATATTTTTATAATAAAATTATTTTAATAAATAATTATATATGACTAGCACTTTTCCCGCGCCTTCGTCCGCGTGGGTTACGTACTTTCCTAATTCCCCCTTTTCACCCCCTTAACGGTTAAATTTCCAAAAACCCCTTCTTAGTGCTCCCCTACATTATAATAGGAAGCTGTGTGCAAAATTTCACATTCCTAGCCCCAGTAGTTTCGGCTGTACGTTGATATGTCAGTCAGTCAGTTCTCCTTTTATATATATAGATAAGTATACTGAAGTATACTGCTTTTATCTTCACATTGCTTTTCCAGGAACATTTTTCTCATGATCGTATATTGTATGTAACAAATACACACGCTCCAGGGTCACGGTTACCTGATGAGACTGTCTGACACGTTCCCTAGATTAACCTTCGACAATCACGCGAGCAAAGCCAGTGGAAAAAGCTGAGAAAAGAATATAATCAAAATAACATAGCACGTAAGCTAACCATATATTTCGTAGAAATTCCTGGCAGTTGGCGGGCTGTATGTTCATGTACTTATTTACTCTGTATACTATTTACTCGTACCACGGTTAGACACAGGATTATAGGTCACATAAATCGTCCTGATGTTTCGGCGATGGTCCCACAGATAGCGGGGATCTACATAGGGAGCGATGGTTGTACTGCCATAAATTATTGTCTCGCATAATTTGTTTGTAGGCTGTGGTAGTTGATAAGCGAATCGTAGTTATTATTTACAAAATGTTTTACGTTTTATGAAACAAAATATAAATCTGTTTTGTGAAATTGTTACATTTACAATAAAAATAATCCGGCCTGAAACTTGAATATAAGCCTTTTTGTTTTTCAATTTTCATTTTCATTTTTCAGTATCCCTATTTATTTTGGATAGTTCAAGTGATCAATTTCAAAAATTGAATGATAAAAACACAACAAGTCATTTATATTCAGTCAAGTTATCTCCACTTCAACTTTTTTCTTCGTGATACTCGTAATATGTACTTCGTCCCACAACCAATCTTCTAACCGATCCTATTAATAACGCCGACCCCCAATATTAGATCTATAAAAAACCAGGCTAGCAATATCGAGTTAAACTTAATCTTTCCTTTATTTTATTAGAAAAGTAAATCCTAGAAAAAATGGAACGGAACTCCCAGCCTACGTCCGAAAGTAAATCAAGATTGTCCAAACTTTCAACGGAATCCTATCAAGATTTATACGGCGACTAGATCCTATATCTATCCCAGCGGATATCACTCCGATCGCTTAATGAAACTTAAGAGAATACTTTGCCAGTAATCCAATATGGCGAATGGCTACGACGACGCCCCGGGATTTATTTCCCACTCGATACCAATCGCGATACCGTCCCGCCTCCTACCATACGTAATTTAAGTTCCCGAATACGGACTTATTCCGGTATCAGAAAGAAATTATAAGGGAATCCCGGTGTGTGGACAGAGCCGTTGTCACCCTACTTCGTGTAATGGTCTTTTAACGTAATGGCTGCCTCGGTGCTCCCGGGGTTTTGGACGAAATATCGCTTAGGTTTCACTTGATCTTTCCTGTATTTGAGCTTTTATCTCCTAGACGTAGTTCTCAATGAACAACTGCGAGCAATTTGTAACAAAAGTTTTCACACATTTTTCTTAGAACAACACACGAACACCTAACTCTTTGTTTTTGTTTCATATCAGCAACACATTCATTTATTTTCTCGTTCAAACGTGTGGATAAGAAGTCTCGTAATTAAACTGTCACGTACACCAATCTCGCCCTTATTGCACAAAAATATCTCACTATCTTCAGCGCAATTCGAATAAATGTATATCACATTTTGATCTACAAATATACATTTATTTCTCGTTATATACGATCTTTTGTGGTGCACCCGACAGTTGTCCCGAGATGCAGCGGCGACGAAGAAAAGATGACGGATTTCCCCGAACTCTCCCGAACGCTTCCGAAGTAGGACGAACTCCAACGTTTCAATACAAAGAGCTCTTATCTTTCACGATTCGTTTCGTTACATTTTAATGTGTATATTTTGTGTTGGAAGAATGTTTATTGCACAATTTTGGTTTGAATCAGAAATAGCGTTTTCGTCGTTGATTCTGTAAATAATGGGAATGTTGTATACGTTTTAGAAGAACAGGAAACCTTCCTAATTGTGATGGATGACTTACTAACTTACATTTAAGTCTCAACCGCATTTACGAAATAGATTTAAAACAACCCAGTAACTCAAACCAGAAAAGTCCAGAAATACTACAATTATTGTATTGCTAAAAATACCTAGTGCTCATCTACTACCTACCCAGAAAGGGCCCAGGCTATACATACCAAGAAGGTATATTTTCAAACCTTTCAGAGATCTCAAACTTTCCAAAGACGTGAAATAAAATCTTAATAATTGTTACTAAAGGTCTACAACCCTTACGTGTAGCTTTGACTAGGACTACTATACGAAGATTCTTTTAATATTTAAAATATGATTTTTATACGAAAATTCGAAAGTAGAATTACGAGACTACTATAATATGTAATCTTCATACGAGAATTCTACTAAATATTTATTAAACTTAATACATAGTACTAGTTATTGCCCGAGGTTTTCGCTGCTCGGCTCCTATTGGTCGTTATGTGATGTTATATTGCCTTCCTCGATTAATGCACTATCCAACACAATACAGTTTTTTAGGTTCGAACTAGTAGTTCCTGAGATAAGCAAATAAACGAACAAACTCTACAGCTTTATAACACAAGAAGGTAGTCATTAGCATTTTTTTATCGTGGTAAAATCTTCAAATGAGTCCTCCCACCCAGGGCAGAGCGGGAGAGACTGTCAGACTAGTACTGACTGAAATCCACGGTGTCCTTCAAAAGCCCTTTTCGTTCCGAGGTCACGGTAATTCGTAAGTCCCACGACCCCGGCAGGCTTTGGCCCTCTAGAGGGGGCCCGTCATTTTGCTGACACCCTTTGAGGCGCGTGGAAACTACGGTACTTTCACAGTTATTATGTCAATTAATTGTATTTTTTTTTCTTTGACAATTCAAAAGTGCCTGTAACTGGCCTACTTGAAATAAATCATTTGCTTTTGATTTATTAAGACATTCATGATTGTTATAAACACTGGCAGCTTTTAGTGTTTTTCCATTAACAAATAATGAAGAAACACTAATGTCATCATTGTTAAAATGTCTCTTTGTCTAAACTTTTGGGTTAGGACTAATTAAAAATGCTACCATAGCGATATTGGGGCAGATTTCTAGTTATCTCCCGTCTGGTGTAGGGGGATTTTGTCGACGGAAATATAGGCAAAGTGGTAGACTATAGAAATATTTGTATCGTCTTAGGAAATGCCCAGTCAAGCCATTTAAAAAATAGGTTTCTATTTTTCAGTCGTCTACGGGTTGCGTTGCTTAGGCAAAAAATAAACGTCGAATTTTATAGAAATAACTTTCCTTGGTAGAATGGAGATATGCTACGCGTGATGGACACGCCCTCCTATCAATAAGCAATGGACTATTTTACTGCAAAAATGTAATAAGTCCGGAAAATTTACAAAAAATATTTGACCTGTATTTTTTCTTTTAAAAATCACAATATGTGACGCGATCGGTATAATTTTACAGGCGTCATGACGTCACAAATCACACTTCCGAATTGTTTAATCTTTGTCAATATTCATTGAATTACAAAAAAATACCGTGTCTATTCTTTTTAAATACTAATAGACTAAACAGATTTTCAATTTATTTATGCTGTAAAATACCCTTATGAGCGACCAAATGCAATAACATTTCAAGTTTCGATAGTCCTCGTATCTTGTGGTATTTTCTCAAGAAAGCTGAACTATTCCTCGAACAATCTAGAAGCCACACCAGACCATACCCAACTCCTATCCAATAATATTATTTAAACAAATGAAGCAGCCATACCGCGGGGTGGTTTCCGCCCGCTCGCAGCATCCATTAATCTAAGTCGGAACATTGCACAGATGCCGCATCTTGCACTGGAGAGAGCAAAGACCTCCGGACCATTTGATATCTTTTATACCGCGTTATATTATGCTGTCCGATGTTATGAATGAGATAGAATCGTAAAAGTTCTGTTTGTCTGGTTGTTTGTGATTTTATAAGAGAATGAGAAAATATGTGTGAATGTATGAGAATATATTTTCAAATCAAATATGTCTGCCTGACATACGTTTGGATTCTTATCCTCTAAGGATGGGTGTGAGATTACGAACGAAAATAACGTAATTTATTCACAGATTATTATCAGATGTTGTCTGTATAATTGTTACGTTATGAGAATAAGGTAACCATACATTTACTTTCGCGGGACACGTTAAACAGGGCACCAAGGCCGCTATGTGCAGGAAAAACGAAGAAACAGGGTAGGTTTTTATTAGTAAGAGTCTGACAGTCCTATCTTTCCCACTAATAGAGGAAGAGTACCCAAAAAAAAAAACACTAGTACCACGAATTATCCGCAGGATTTAGACGTGGCGTGGTCTCTTTAGGCGTACTTATGTTTTTCTAAGACTCGAAACACTTTGGGCATGCGGGCTGCGAGTAATGGGCAACTCGCTGTCCGACCATGGACCATTCCAGGGTCGACGGCGCGTTGTGTTCAGCAAAATGTCGGGGCCGCCCTTTAGAGGGCCAAAGCCTGCCGGGGTCGCGGGACTTACGAATTACCGTGACCCCGAACGTAAAGGGCTATTGAAGGACACCGTGGATTTTAGTCAGTACGAGTCTGACAGTCCCTCCCGCTCGGCCTTGGGTGGGAGGACTAATTTGAAGATTACACCACGCTTTTTTTTTTTTAACACCGCGCTAAAAAAAAAGACTTGAATTAGACTGACTTAGAGCCATAAAAGCCACAACGAAAACATTTACTTAAACCGTCAGTACAATACTGAAGGCCATACGAAACAAAATCGAATCACAGAATAAATAAAAAGCAAGCAATTCCTCTTATTACATCTAAGCTATTCAACCGATTAGGAAGGCAATTTTCTTTCACGAATCCTGAATTATCTGCAATCAATCGGACAAAGGGAATGGACGGAGTTATTCCACAAACGTCCCGCGATTTATCACTGCGATAAATTTGTTTTGTCCACTATTGTTTAGATAGTGGACAAGTGCTGGGCATAGTGGGCTTGATGACTTTCGAGTGGGCTTCGACTTCCAATCAACGCACTTTTGTTTTCGTGTTATCAGATGTGTGATTGTGTTTTGTTTTTCGTCACTCGATTTGTTTCTAAATAAGTTGTCGTTCCTCTGATAAGTCACAAGGACCAGTACAAATGATAATCACTTGCAATGAGTTTTGTTTATACTAATATTATCAAGAGGTAAATTTGTTTGTATGTATGTAGGGGGTAATCTCAGGAACTGCTCAACCGATTTTGAAAATTCTTTCACCAGTAGGAAGCTGTATTGGTCCTGAGTGACATAGGCTATAAGGGGGGGGGGGGGTGTTAGGAGCGGGCGAAGCCGCTGGCAAAGGCTAGTATTTCTATAACTAGGTAGATACTTTCTTTTTAATGAAATGTTTCAACATTTTATCAAACAATTTGGTCAAAAGTTATTCTATCAAAAATAAGTTGATTAAGTTACTTTTGACCCCTTTGTTTGATTAGGTGCTTCATTAATCAAGCGGCCGCATGCAGTAGACCCTTGGTTCTTTACCCAGATCAGGCAATGTTATTGGGTTTTTCCATAAAGAAATTCTCAGTAGCAGCCACAGGCTGGATTGTTATGTTGATGGCAAAATACGCTCTCTAGAGCTATACTAAGTATATCTCTGCATAATGCTTCGGGGAAACCGACGTGATGCTATGATTGACTAGTTTTAAATAAAGACTTGAAAAAACTTAATCTTATGACTTGGACCAAAAATCCAATTCAAAATGTAAACAAAACTGATTGCTTTTAATTACATACTCCCAATTAACGAACAGCGTTATTAAAAATTAACAACGCAACATTTGACTGCATATTTGCCAAATTATACATATTTACAAAATGATCGAGGGCTAACAAATTTAATAAACAATTTTAAACATTTCCATACAATATGCAGGTTTGTTGTAATGACACACATATTTAAAGTCAATATTTTGCAAATTAAAGTGTAAATATGGTACAATTTTCAAGCGATAAGCGGTTAGCATTTTTAAAATGACTGGATTGATACCTGCCAGGTTTGAGTAGATTTTCATCCATCATCGTTTTCATCTCCTTATCCTAAGATATTTCTAAGCGGCGCAGCATCTTTTCATCTTTCTCACTTCTCTGTTATGCCTTTGTTAAACAGACAGGCGAAATCGAAGCGATTCTGAAGCGAACCCGAACCGAAGCGAGACGTCAGTCCGATAGTTCTGTCACGTTATCGGATCGCTTTCGCTTTTCTATGTGACTGGATTCAAACAATTCCATACATTACAAATAAAAACGTCACGGTTCGCATTCGTCACGCCTGTCTGTTTGACAATGGCTTTAGTGTGTTATCTCAGTAATCACCCAGTTTCTAGCCATATCTTACACACAATTCATTCATCGGTTATTTTGTCAACTCTTGCACTTAAAGACATTCATGGCAACCTTACTCGTATACTCAGGGTAGGCTTTTTTTTCTACGTGGTAAAATCATCATATGAGTCCTCCCACGCACGGCAGAGTGGGAAGGACTGTCAAACTCGTACTGACTAAAATCCACGGTGTCCCTTTACGTACCGGGATCATGGTTATACGTGAGTCGAAAGTCGAAAGATTTCCATTTCTAATTCTTAAAGATCTTCCTTAAGATCTGGGCGCCTAGTACCTGTGGCTACCAATTTAAGCCAAAGGGCTTAGTGGCACGACAGAACAGGGGAACTCCATGGTATTATGAATGCAGATAACCAACAATAGGTGTATAAATATTGTTTGGGGTTGCCAGGTCTAATGAATATTTGTAGCTTTTGTAAGGAGAACCCGGTCTTTTGGCAGGCTTAAGAAGGGACGTGGGTACAATGCTCTTTGGTATTTTAAAGCTTTCTAATCTATCCTAATATCATAAAGAGGCAATGTTTGTAAGTTTATTGTAAGAAGTAATCTCTGAAACGACTGAACCAATTTTGTACCAGTGGAAAGCTGTTATTTTGAAGTGGTTTGAGCAATATTTTATTTTGTAATTGCTTCAGTGCGAAGCCAGGGCAGGTCACTAGTCTAAGATAAAATGGAACAGAGGAACTAATTAAATTCTTAGAACAGGGCTTTAATCGCTTAAATAAGCCTTCTGCATTTGATCTTTAAAACTCACACCATGTAGAATATAAAATTCTAAAATGATGTGACTTTAAAAAACTATATTTACAAAATTCTCATACAAGTAAAGAAGTAAAGATACGTTTTACTGCTACTATAGTTCTCAACTTAACCCTTCCCAACCTGTGTTTGTAACTAAAATTCATTCGGCACTACTATAGCTCATTGTGAGAGTATCATTTCGCAGCAATTCGCACTGGAACATAATTTATTATATTGAAACGAGTTTCATTAGTCCACCCAGGGTTTATGAAATATTAACAACTGAATAATTAAGCTTTTAGCTTTCGAACTGGTCGGCAGTCAGAATGATATTTGGTTATGATTGATTTTGGAACGTTTATTTTTTAGGTTGGTGTAATTATTTCAAAATGGCGGACTTTTATTTGGTTGTAAAACAACATTTGAAATAAATATTGAAGCGAAACTACCAAATAAATGCATTAATCAACATATTATTTTTAACAATTTAAGCCTGTTAATGTGTGTTAATTTCCGACCAATGATACAGTGCACTGGCATTTTTGTTAGCTTATTGCTTTTAGTAATACTTTTTATCTCTGGTATTCCAAAACCCGTCAAGAGGCAATTACGAGTACTCAGCTCAGCTCAGTCGTCATGAGGACTGTTTAAAATCGCCCACCAAATCTTTTTCTTCAATTGGCGCACACTCAATCGGAGGTTTCAAGCAAAGCTCGGCTCAGATGGCGCTACCAGCGAATGATGTCATCTTCTATATATATAAAAGGAGAACTGACTGACTGACATATCAACGTACAGCCGAAACTACTGGGACTAGGAATGTGAAATTTTGCACACGGCTTCCTATTATAATGTAAATTTCCAAAAACCCCTTCTTAGTGCTCCCACTAAGAAGGGGTTTTTGGAAATTTAGCCTTTAAGGGGGTGAAAAGGGGGAACTAGGAAAGTACGTAACCCACGCGGACGAAGTCACGGGAAAAGTGCTAGTTTACTATAATGATTAACTTGACATACACTACACACTCGAAGCTACACTTGACGTTGTTTACGTTATGCGCTTGTAGCGCCACTAACGGCTTAAACTCGCAGTGAAACTCCCTATTTTGATAGATAATTTTATATGAAAACTCTCTAATCGTGGGCATTTCTGTTAATTCTCAAAAAAAAACGAATTAAAAAAATACTATCTGTCAATGTGACAGCTACGACTTTGGGGTCTTTGAGTCAAGAGTGAATAGCACCATTGACTACATCATTGCTTACTATCAAGCGAGATGGTGGTCAAACGCGAGCCTATCGTATTAAAAAAAAATGTCTAATAAGTCTGAGTTGAGGCGTGTTGAGCTCGACTTAAGATGAGTCAGCGATCACCTTAAGAAATGATTAAATTCTCAAAGACAAAGCTACAGATATTCCGTCACGAAACCCCACCGAAATCTCTTGAACAATTCTCTTCATCCAAATATAGGTATAATAAGGATTAATTAACTCAATGCCATCTACTGAAACAGTCTCACAGTAATTAGTTTCAGTAAAGTTAAGTAATAGTTATTCACCGTTACTAATCGTGAGTACCCGAAACAAATGAGATTTGAGCCGGAGATTTAGTTAAACCTGGGTTTAGTTTCATGTCGATCCTGTGATGGGACGGTGGATTCCCATTTTGGCCCTGAGGTACAGATGAGGAATTTGTTTTAAAATTAAACTGGGAGTATGTTGTGTTGGGGTATTCTAAGAGTGGTATTAAATAAAAATAAATAAATAAATCATGTTTAGTTGTTGTCTTTTCTTTGACAAGGTGAGGTTGTAAAAGCAAATGCTTTAAAAAAAAAAACTTAACGCTCTAGACTGGGTCCCAAGACTGTCTCATCAGGTAACCGTGACCCTGGAACGTAAAGGTATATTGAAGGATCACCGTGGATTGCAGTCAGTGCAGGTCTGACAGCCCCTCCGCCCCGCCCTGAGTGGGAGGACTAATTTGATGATTATACCACGATAAAAAAAGTAGTTCGAGTCACATGAAATCTAATAAAAAAAGGGTAATAAGTAGGTACAACTAACCATACATATAGCATCATACATAACCCTAATCTTCTTTAGATTTTATTAAAGAAAACACTGGATACATCATAATTTATTATAATACATTATCAAATTAATAACATTACCAAGAGAACATTCACAACAAACCTTCTTTTCATCTTGTTTCCACCATTTATGAAGATGCGAAATGAAATGAAGGGAGTAACAATTTAATTTAATTTCAAGAAATAGTAATAATGCACATTTCTTTGAGTCTTCTTGAAGATATTAACTTTATAACGTAAAATCTCTAGAGGTGTACTATTCTTAAGCTAAATTGAAATCTTGAATGTTACTTTTTATTAATTAATACCTAGTACTTACTCAGGTTATTAAATATTAAGAGGTCGAATAAAGAATATCCGTAATAAAGGAAGAGCTTATTAAACGTCTGCTTGTACCTCGTTAAACCCTGAATACTTAGGATATATAGGTAATTAATTTCCGCACGTAAAGCTCGCAATGTAATTAAGCTAAATAATAAAACAACACCACTGTTACGGTATATTAATACTTATGAGCTAAACTATAAACAATGTTACAAAATAATTGCATAACGCGTGCAAAACAAACGTAAACGTTTACAAGAATAGAGTCCCGCTTCCGGAAAAATGAATATTATTACAATTTCATTTCGCGTAAACCGCTCCGTAAACACGATTCCATATTCATAGGAAAATGATCTTATTACCCCCGTACTAAAGCTTAAACTACAACGTGTACATAAGGAACATGTAAACTACAACGTGTGCATTTACAAAGGCCGATAGAGCAGTTTATACTTTTTGCTCGCGATCACGACACCGGTAACGACTTCCCTTGCAAACGCGACGCGAAAATGCAACGATTCCGAAATACGCGCGAATACCGACGCCGACGCGTCGCTTAGCAAACCTTTGTACAGACACGAGCAAAAGGCACATCGATTGTTCCAATAAAAACGGAAATATTGCTGAGCGTGTGAAAAATGAATATTTTTCCAACTGAACGTCCCCAGCGTTAGTTGTGAGAATTCTGACGCTCGAAATTTACCTCGCAATTTATAGTCGTAAAACAATAGCGTTTCGAACAAAAACGTCCGAGCTGATTGTCGAAACGTTCGTAAACTCGTTTAAATCGGCGGTATGTCCGCCGGACGGTCGGACAGTTTTCCGTGAAAAATTACCGCCGAATGGCAGCTAAGCGGTGCTTTTAGCCTAGTTCCGCAACGAGCGAAGTCACGGCACGACCTGGCGATTTCCTCGGACCACGCCGCCGTTCAATTTACCGGAACGCATCTGCCAACTAAATAGCGCGGCCGGTGTGCACCGGCGCGGCGACCCGTGCGCCCCGGAACGTCTTAACTCCTAATAAACGCTGCCATAAGCGGGATCGCTATTCAAAACTTGAGCACCGATTAAAACAAAATTAAGGAACAGGACGTCGAACGAAATTCAATATGGTGAATGTAGTTGATCACAGAGTACTAATTGTACAGAGAGGGCACTACCATTCAAGTGGTTTTATTGCCGGTGGGGCGAGTGGAAGGCGAGCAATTTGGCGGTCTGACCGCAAGAGCCGCGCATGTTTATTAGAGACAAAGAGCCCGCCGCGTCGGCCCCCGATTTGCATAACGGTCTGTGTCGTAATTAGAAACCATCTCGGACATCCCTCCTTTGTCCCGTCAAGTCTGGAGGGGGACAACGTCAAACGCCTTCTATTTAGCCGCTCACAGGATAAGCCGTATAATCCTACTGAATAAAATAAAATGTGCATCATGTTTCTCGGGTACGATGATAGTAAACTGTTGAGAGGGTGTAATTATTCTAATAAAACATTACGCCTGAAGCTTGAGACATTGTTGAACAGGATAATTTTCCTTTTACTTAACTGGTAACATCTGGTAACAGTTTTAGTATATTGTTACAACAGTCGGGAAAAATGTAATAATGTTAGAATGCTTATATGAGTATTTAAACAAGAAATGTAATTTAACTGAGTGTCAATATAGCACACAGAGATACAAAGCCGTTCGTCTACTAAAATCTAATCTAAAACAGACAGGTAATGAAAATTTTAATAAACGCGCCACAAACGTTGCCTACAATTTTCGCGTCAGAGCCAACATGAAAAATAAGCCCCACAAAACATGCGTAGCTTAAGAACAGGGTAATTTATTACTTACATCGTTCATTACTCAAACATATACTTACCTATACGATGAAAAATCGTTTAAAGAAATTGCTTACGTACCAAGTAGGTACAATAAATCGTGGTGTAAGAAGCACACAACAGAGGCGGGTAGGGCATAACTCATTAACTGGAGGCGCGTTTACGAGGTCCGCTATATCGCGGGCC
The DNA here is from genome assembly GCA_943136025.2 of Agrotis puta. Classification (NCBI taxonomy): domain Eukaryota; kingdom Metazoa; phylum Arthropoda; class Insecta; order Lepidoptera; family Noctuidae; genus Agrotis; species Agrotis puta. The sequence goes on from OW964170.2 coordinate 2,666,663, forward strand.
GCGCCGGGATAATGACGCTAAACCGATATCCTTATTTACTGCAAATTGCGTCGGCTCTTACATCTAGGCCGATATGGTATTGGGGCTCAACTACAAATATCTTGTTACGTTACTTGATTAGTTTTGTTTCATGGTTAAATTGAAAGTTGTTGGACATAATGTCAGTGTTTTATGACAACCGAGTATCTTAAAGAGCTAAACGCTACCCAATAAAAGTCATAGCTGGAACGAAATATTAGTTGCAAGTGCATTTAACAGTATGTATATTTATCTTTTGACTACCAATAACCAACTACATGAACGAGTATAATTAAATTGGTTTCGTAGCCACACATTAATAACTACAACTACACTCAAACATCAATAAAGTCCTATTCTAAATCATAATTAACGTTGTAATTACTTATTAAACAGACAGAATCAATAACAAATTAACTTTAAACTATTAAACACACACGTATTGCCAATAATATCCCTCGCAATACAACCGTGAAATTTCCCGAAACTCCCAAGTTGAATACGGACAAGCAAATCATCCGTGAAGTGAGTTTGCAAAGGGCACGCGTCCAAACGCAGCGAGCTTCGTAAACGCGTTTACACACGTCAAATGCACAATGCGGCCATTGTTGTAGATTGATTTAAAATGAAAATAGAAGTTTTGTTTATGGAACGCTTTATTTTAAGTGGCAATTATTCGCAACTGAAGATATAAGTGTTGCAAGGAGTAATAAAACGCAAGGCTCCCATCCCTTGCAATTGAATGGAATTCTTAATTAAGTTTAATTTTAATATCCGTTTGTTAATTAGTTCATTTTAGAAGTAATGAAATACAGGCTTGCTATTGCTTCTTTATTTCTTTGGCTGCGTTTTATGTTATATTGTTTAAAGATAGAAAGAAAGGAACACAATGCAGTCGGTTGTTTAAAGACTGTAAAAATGCCATTATTTTTGCGATATTGGATGAATAAGAACACAGGCGGGCCAGTAGGTAATTGTATTTTATAATGTGCACAGCAAAGGAGTGGTACTCTCTACAGTGTTTCCGAACGCATGCCACCCTAATCTCTTCTAAGTTACAGTACTAAACAGGGTTCTTCTAGGTAAGGTCACTCCATCTGTCACCTTTGACCTAGACAGCGAAGAGAAATACCATCTTAAATAAAATTTAAAAAATGTAACCTTTGATATTTGCCATAGGTTCTAGACATCGCATTTTTAAAACTTTGCCCCACACTAGGAATTTCTCCAATTTGTGGGTGCGTTTACAAACATAGAAACTCACATACACAAAAAACCAGACCCGGAACAACTACTTGCAGATCATACAAATATTTGATCCGTGCGGGAATCGAACCCGCGACACATAGCGCAGGAGTCCAATTTCTCAACCACTGCGCCAAACGTGCCGTCATTGCGTTGCCATTACTTACCATTCCAGGAACAAAAATGTTTCTTATTCTCGTAATTACAGAAACAGTTAAAATTAAAACTTAGCGATTATTAGACAGGAATAGGAATAGTGCTACGTACAGACGCCAGCAGGTCAACTAATCCAAATTGTCAAATTTTACCGATCGAACATTACCACTACATCTGTAATAAGGTTGAAAATCTATTAAAGAAATTTGACAGATAGAGGTAGATGTGTTGGCGTCTATACCTATAGAAGCCTATGGAACCCTTTTTTTGTTTTTTTTTTAAATCTACCCCGACTTCTTAAAGAGACACACTCGTTCCAATTGCAAATCTTGTGATCTTCTATTTATGTACAATATTTGATTCAATTTAAGTAATATTCTATTTAAAACAGTTTACCTACTTTTTAAATAAACTTCCGCAAAGTGCGCGGCCTAACATTAAAGAGTTTGCATACTTAGTGCCTACAACTAAATTGATGTGACGTCATAACGGGTGTATAATAAATTATGTAACAAGTTTATTCAGCCCTGCAAATGATCGGAAATTACATAAAATAATTAATATCAACTTTAATAAATAAATTAAATTCAAACAATAACTGATTAAATTAGCTACATTGGACGTTTAGTAAACCTTTTCGTAGTTTTGGACATAAAACTAATTATTTAGTTCATCAACCAATTTGTTTTTGTTAACTTAACTGATAAAATAATTTGCGGATACAGTACAGTGGTTGAGATGCTGACGTTCTCATGCTGCAGCCTTTCACCTGGTCATGACATCGATGCCCCAGCGTTGCACTTTTTATTTTTATCGACTGAATAACAGTTCGGTCGCTATGTTGAAAAAAAACACGATTTTTTCTATCAATGTCGACTTTCGGAAGCCAATTGAATTGATATTAAAAAAGTTAAGGCAGTTTTTTCTAACCAGTCTGATGTCCCGTTGACATCCCCCAAACTTGTTCTAAAACTAGGTTATGTCTACGCTGTAATTTTCGTAGACTCGATATTCCCTCTTTTCCGAAATCAAAAGTACTTATCTCATGTTTTTATCCAAGTTATGCTAAACATCCAAAACAATTCAATTTTTTTTTTTACTTTATTTTACACAGTAACAAACTTCCATCCATCTCTACAAACGCTCACATTTATATTAAAAGTAAGTAAAAGCCATAAATATAAAAAAAACTGTCCTCTAACTTAACTAACAAATCCTTTTCAATTGTTACAGGCCACGACGAACGAGCGTTCACCTGACGCCCACAAACCAACGGTAAGTACAACAAGAACATACAGTCAATCAATGGAGTGCTCATTAAAATGATCAGTTCGCTAATTATTCACCGTAATGAGTTGACATATCAGAATCAAATTATGGATACTCGTTACAAGATTTCAAAAGTTATGGAAAGATATACTCTTACTAGCTTTTACCCGCAGTTTTCCCCGCGTATAGGCCGGGTAATACCATATATCATACCGGGATGAAATTTATCCTAGCCGTCAATGCAGGTTATAAAATGTCGCTATACTAATCACATCCATTTAGTACTTATTTTTCTGGCAAAGTAACAAAGTTTCATCCATCCATCTCTTGAAGAATATAATCCAGGTCATCAGAAGAACGCGTAGCTTATTAATAAAAACCGCCTCGGTCTATATTCACGGTTAAGTGCACTTGCCTTGGTTAGACCAAGGATGGGTGAGCATCCATTACAGATCGAGTTACCTACGTGTCTCAAAAAGCCTTATTGCTTATAGAACAGCACTATTATTATCTAATTCTAAGTTACGTATTGTCTGTAAAAAGCTTTTATCATAAAAATACTCTTAACAAATATTCTTAAAAATCACTAAATAATACTCTTAAATATACTCTTCTTAATATAGGTCCTCACAAACAATAAATACAGACTCTGTTACACTTGCTTTATAGGTTATCATTTATCACGTCTGCTAACTTAACAATGATGTCGGCAGTCATTTATTTATTTCTTTTCATTACAACAATAAACTTACAAAAGCGATCACACGAATACTTGTTACAACTAAATTGTTAGTTGCCTTACTTTACCGTTGCACGTTTGGAGCAGTATTGCCAACGGCACGGCACTAGAATTGTAGAATCTATCCCTTTAGTTAGAGAAGTAAAATGTAATGCTTAGTTATATGTATAGTTATTTGTCTTTTCAAATAACGTTAATCTGCGTACTACACTGTAAAAAGCTGGCGTTCTTAGTTAGGGATCTACCCCATGACGCGATGCGACGCAATTCCCGATTCCAACTACAAGTGAAAATCATTACCACTATGACATATGACATAAAACGTGCGGTTGTTTACGGGTAGATGAAAAACAAAACACGCTCATCACGCATCGTCAAGTCAATCGAATTGCATCAGTATATCGTAGTAACAAGGACGATTTTAATATCCCTTAGTAACCGGCTAGAGATAAATCTAAAACTAAAAACTCTTAAATAAATACCAAATCTTGTCATACGTGCTGTTATGAGCACTTTTATTCTAAATTCAAACGTCAATATACGTACATAAAAGTATATGTTAGCGCATTTGTGGTGATTTATGGTATAAGTGAATTTTAATGAACAGAAAAAAAAAAACATTTTGAAAGGTTGTAAATTACTCAAAAATATACTACCTATTCCTTTAATAACATTCAACATGGCCGCCGCACCAGTGCCAAAGTTTGAGTAGATTCTGCTGCTTAATTACTCCATGTCTTATCGTATATATTAAACCGCTTACAGCGACGCACACTAATAATTACATTTGGATAATAATATAATTCACTGAAACAGATACTGTTCAATTAATGTAATTATAATTGTTATTAATATCGAGTTATCTTGTATTGGGTATCGAGATTTTGTCTATGCTTTGATGCTGCTTCACATAATGAATAATTTATTACCAAAGATAGCTATAGTCTATGAATTTATTATCCAATAAATTTGTAATATGCCACTTCAATTTATCAAAATACAATGGAAGTTTTATTAAGTCTATCTAATAAATCCATTTTGCATAAACTAATCAAATGCAAGATAATTTAAATTCACATATATCTAATAAAATATCGAAAGTACAAAAGTTCTGCTGACAACCCATTGACATTTAAACAGTGTTACCATGATCCTAAAATGTAACGAATACGTTAAAAAAATCAAGTCATTCGGAAAACCCGCCTTTTTGTCCGTTCCCCATTAAAAGAAGAATGGGAATAAGTAGCAATATTCCTGAATCACACGTTCTTCTAATTCAGTTGCGGCTGTGTTTCAGAATCGATTGCGCTTTGAAGAGCCACTCTTTACCTCTTTTGTTCTAATTGTAGAGCGAGGACCCTGCTCTAACCAACTTTGATGCTTTTTTGTTCCGTGTTCTCATTTTGAATAAGAATGAAGTGTTTTAAAAGTGATCGGAAATCGCAATGTACACTCTGTTGTCTATGGCAATAGTGAAGGGCTAATTTTATATGAATTTTACAAAGAGGTTGTAAAATATAGACTGTACAACCTCTTTTGGGAATATGCTTTAAAAAAAATTAAGTAGAAGAATTACCTAGATCTGAAGAATCTTTTGCGCAAAGCAAAGCTTTAAAACACCCATGGGAGCTCACAAAGTACTTCAATGTTAAAACTCATGCACTAACACAACCTAATTAAAATAAATTACTCATCGTGCACTCAGTAATTTCCAAACTTTTTGAGTGCAAAGTTACGGTTTGTTCCTCACGACAAAAACTTTGTCGAGCCGTATAAAAAGAACCTCATGTATATTTTAAAGTAACTTAGGAAATGCAAATGTGGACAACTTATTACCGATAGCAAACACCGAATTTCCATCGGTACTTATGATTTATAACATTTGTTTTAAAGAAACTCAAGTTTGTTACATAAATACTTTTTTTTAGATGTTGCTTTGTTAATACCATATTGAAGTTTTGTCGAGAGTTGCCATCTCTCATAATAAGCCCGCGTAAACTTCATTTTCTCGGAACCCTTGAGAACCATATTTCTTTGATGATTGATTGATTGACAACTGAATTAATAATGTTTACTTTTAAAGTGTGTTGCTACATTTTGTTATATAGCAACACACTTTTACACGCTTACGGTTAGTCAGTGCTTTTTAAAGCTAAGCTTTATGAAATATAATTTGTAATCTGTCAGTCCCTAAGTGTTTTTATGAAGTTTAAAATAGGATTAAGTTAGTGACAAATTAACAGAATTCCTTGAAAGTAAACAAAATCGAAGAAGGGAAAATGTGTTTATGAAGTAGTTCATTTTTGCCGTAGAATTTTGTATGGCATTGATTGAGGTGCGTTCGGAAGCAAACATTCATCAACGGCGCGATAATTAGCAATGGCTGCGTTCCGAACACGTACTCCCCCCAAAATTCGATTCGGCAGCGGTTAATCAGCGCCCGAACGCCAGTAATAGGTACCTAATGCGACAACTAATTTCCTGAAAGAAGTGCTCTACCTTCGCAGGTTTTTATTGTGGGCACTCGCGATTCTTGTCACGATCTATCCTCTACTCAGCCCCTCCCCCCCTCACCCCCCTTCGCCCCCTCTCTCCGCATCCACGGTGTGCAGTCATCAAGCCCGAAAACTTGCGAATTAATACGTGCTTAGATTTCGAGCAAAGGAGACACGGATAAGAAAGAGATTGTTATACAACTTGTCTCCGAGTTTCAAATGAAATCTGTTAATTTCCGAACCACTTTCCCGCCCTTTTTGCGTTTACCTGAAGGATGCCGAAAGTTTCCGAATTGTAAGTTTAAACCGTTGATACAAAGGCTTGTAAGTTATTCGGCTAATTACTTGGGTAACTTTGTAAAAGGCACCTCAACCTCTGTAACATGTAAAGAAAAAGTTTTCTCGTTCATTTAATATGTATGATAGTTACTTTACTTTGTCTTCACCGTAGTGTGAACATTTTCTCTACATTAGTCAGGTTCACACTTTCATAATTAAGTTTGAAAAATTACCTCTTTGTTACATAGGAGAAGCTCCACATTTTAGCATTGAGTTAGCTTATTTCTGAGAATGAATATGAAAATGAATGTCAGGATTTTCTCATAACCACTGTCGACCCATAAGTAACGCAGACAAATGGTACATTGTTCTAACTCAGTCCAAGCACGCTATTCTGGTGCGAGTTTTCGTAGTTTGTGAGTAGTAGTGAACGCTATAATAGCGTGTGTACATCATCGTATCCCGCACTAATCTCAGGGTACTCCAAACGCGAGCAATTTCGCGATCCAACTGGGGCTCCGAGCGACCTCGCCTCTTGCTAACTTAGTGCCACTTGTCTGCGCCTCTCTGGTGCCGCAGGGCTGCACATCCCGTTTGAAACCTTAGTTGTTAAGATGTGGTCCTCGATTGAAGCAATAAAAACCAGAAAATTCTCAAGTAACTCGAAATATGCTCCTTTAAATACTACAAATGGCCTTATTTGAACATGAAAGCCTTATGTTAAAGCTTTTAAAACTCTAAATTCAGGTTTGATTGCACACCCAATTACGAAAGACCCAAACAGAAAGGGCGAGCCCAATTTCATATTTGGCCCAGTTATCGGGCATGATATCTAATGGCGGACATTCCGAGGATGTCATTATACTATATTATACGCAGGACCCTTATTTTGACCCAAAAGGACCATTCACTTGGGAGACAAAACACTATACAGTCATTAAAATCTAGGGCTCCACTTACTGAAGCCTAAATCACGATCACCCTTAACCTAAGTCAAGCGTCGGCACTGTTCGGACCCTCTCGTCGGTACTCGGGCGCACTCGGCATTATTCGGGAACTAAACAGAACGTATCAGAACTAATTGGCGGCGGAACGTAGCGAGCCCGCAGATTGGGGACTTCATAAGATTAGCAATGCTCTTGGGGGTACAGTACAAAATTGAGAACCTCTGTGATGTATTTTAAGGCTTCGATGGATACATGTATAGGAAAATGTTCAGGAACGCTGCAAAAGAAACTTACCTGCGAAACAGTTAAGTTTTGAGAAGAAATAACTGCCAAACAAATAATAAGCATGACTGTGAAAGTAGCAACGATTTATTAAAGTCAAACATTCATATTTCTTGAACACGCTTTCAAAGTGTTATCAAAGCCGAGTGAAAGTTACGTAAGCGAACACGTACTTACAAAAGAAATCGCGATACATCGACATTTAACAAATGGCCCTCGAGCCGCCCTCTACAAATCGCTTCACAATTGATCCCGCCTCACATTGGCTAATCCGATATCAGTAAAAGTAAATTCAACTCGCACATCAATAACCATTTTGACAGTTAAGCCGCCATTTTTCATTTGGCGCGTAACGTTCAAAAGTGGAATCCAAGCGAAAATCGCGCAGTCAGAGGTCGCGTTCGAAACAAAAAAGCTTCCTTGTACCGAGGGTGCGCAAACATCGAAACTGCATCGAGAATCCCCTTTTAAACCCCTTATATTGCAGCTTTAATCTCGCTGTGGAAACTTTTCGCCGTAACTAACGCAGCGATGGAATGGGAGGTGGAATTTCGCTCTTCTAACGTTGGAACTGGGGCGGTACTGTAGATCAACTTCCGAGCCATTTATTCACAAATCGAGTTATTGCACCTCTCGCAGATCGCTTTACATAGGTCATTTGTGGAAATTACACGTCGCCGCAACTTTGCGTATTCTGTTCAAGATTAATGAATAAGCTGGTAGGAGGTAGCTACCTTTTTTTTTCAAAGACTAATGCATTGTTTTCGTGAAAGAAGCTCACGTTTTCTTAATTTCCTCCTTCAAAGCGGTGCATAAGCCTTAATTTATGACATAACGTGGCGAAGATAAATTCGTTGTTGTTTATCACGGCGGAGCTTTAATAAACAGAGCTTTATGGCTATGCAGTTTCACGTTTATTCACATCAAAACGTCGTAATATATTTTAAATTTAAACCCTTGTGCCATTAGGGCGTCTGTTTGCAGAATTCCACAAAGGCAAATCAAGTTATAAGTGTAACGCCGCGCGTCCAAACACTGTTATCCGTTTATTTCGCTACGTACTGTTGCCGCATATCGCAAATTAAATAACGTGTTTCGACTATGAATAATAGTCCGGCGCGGCCTCAGAACGCACCCCTTACCATGTTACAATTTGAAATTTAAAATAACAACAATTTTATTGTTTATGGTTGAAACGCACGAGTACTTTGAAATTCGTAACTTATATTTTGCATTTGCATACTCTCGTATGTTCGGCAGTGGACTGTTTTATGACAATGATGATGATACATTTGTTACCTGTCCACTTTCAAAGCTTAAGTGTTCATGTTCTACTCATTAAATTATATTTTGGTCCACATTGATTACTTCTTAATTACCTAATAACTATCTGGGGGCACGGCAGTGCCCCAGCCAAGTCTCGAGCAAAACGGGCACGGCCGTACCATCTTTTCTCGATGCGATTCGCGGCTGTTTCGCCCCCCCTATATCTTCGACGTGGACAAAGCTAGGAGTTTAGGTTTTCGGTGAATAATAGTAGGCATTAGAACAAGCTTAAGTTCGAAATTACATGCCAATTGAATTAATAGTTTAGGAGTTACGGTCGATCAAAGTTACACCATTTTGTCACTCACTCACTGACTCACTGACTCACTGACCGATCATCAAAAATCTAAGGTACTTCTAGCAGACTTAGAAACTTCAAATTTTGCACCAAGATAGGTCATTAGCCACATATAAAGGAAAAATTATAAAAACATTAAAAAATAATATACCATAGAAAACAATTTTATATTTGCGGTTTGGCAAGAACATTATGTATGGATTTTGACTGCATTGTTAACTTTGTTCGTTGTTTAAGTATTCAATTGGATGAATAAATACATGGAATAGAAAATAATAATAAAAATGTAATACATAGACTATAATTAATTGATACATAAAGTTCATAATTCATTAAATTAATAAAGCTAAAACTCCATTGTATTGCGATAAATTTCGATTGTATGCGCGCTCGATAGATGGCGTTGTACCTGTCTGAATCGCGCTATGGTTTCGTTACCGAGCGCAGTATAAGTAGTACTTTAAAATAATTCGATAATTTTCATTTGATAGCGCCACCTACCTATGAAAAACCATTTCGAAACTAAAAAAATATTGTAGCTATATTCGGAGAACTTAAGTTAGCCGGATTAGATAGTAGATTTATTATTGTTACTGAAACAGTTATTTAGGCGAATAGTTTATTAATATAACATAGACATAGGTAGTTACAATATCTAGTTGTTTACGTGTTATTTAGTTTAGTTATATTTATTTTGTAAGTTAGTAGATTTATGTTTATTTAGCTCGTTGAAAAGAAACAAAAGAGATAGAGAATGGGTTCTAAGCAAAGCAGTAGCTGAAGTCCAAGAAATTATGAGGTCACCTAAAAAAAAAGAAAGAAATACACTTACAAAAAATAAATGAGATCCCACCAAAAACATTAAAATAATGTAAAAAAATGCCAAGTCTCTCGATGCAGTCTTTCCATCGTAAAAAGTTTTGAGATCTCATAGAAGCCAAGTCCTATTCAAATTATTTTGTAGTTATAAATCAACATTTAGTAATTGTATCAATAGTTTTCTTTATATTATAATTATAGTGACTTGGCAATGAGCACAAGAAGAAACAAAACGGCATATTTGGAGTTGAAAGTCACACACCGCATGCGTAAACATTAATATCACAAAATTAATTTTCTTTTGGTTTATCCGTGTCGTCCCAACCGAATTTCGGCAACGGCAGTCAGTCTCATCCAAGACTAGTAAACTGCGCAGGACATAAATTATAATGCACAATTGCACAAGTGTGTACGCAAACACTAGTGTTAGTGTACTCTCGGTTCATTTACTTTCATAAAGCGATGGCCCGTAAGGTACTTATTTTTTATTATTGCATTGGAGCATGTAGTCGGTAGTGATCTGATCACAGGTCTCGTCAGTAACATTTGCACATAATTCCAGGCAGCAAGCAGCTTTTAATTGGTGCTCATTGCCAAGTCACTATAATTATAATATAAAGAAAACTATTGATACAATTACTAAATGTTGATTTATAACTACAAAATAATTTGAATAGGACTTGGCTTCTATGAGATCTCAAAACTTTTTACGATGGAAAGACTGCATCGAGAGACTTGGCATTTTTTTACATTATTTTAATGTTTTTGGTGGGATCCTTTTTACGTCTTGCCCTTTAGCAGTTGTTGCAATTGGAATATGCAAATTAAACTTTTTTTTAAATTACCAACCCAAGCAGCAAGTATGCTAAAAGTTACAGGTGATATAAAAAGGACACAACCCAATATTTTTGAGCCAGCGAGATGATACCACCACAATTAGGCAGTCACAAATAAAAACAAAATCTCATAATGCCACAGTGAAGCAAAACGTCAATTAATAAACCCCAAACTCTGCTGAAAGTGGGCCACTATAAACACGAGCAAAACCTTTGAACAAAACTGAGCGACAACGTAATTATGGAACAGCTTGTTATCATAAGAGAAAACAAGCTATAACAAAAATAAATCAGCTTATTCCCACCATATAAGGCTAGTTACACAATTTTCGCATATCATACCTGAGCCGTAGTTTCATAATCTTTATTAAAAATCCCATCGCAGGGCGGGGTTCGATTCTCGAATATCGTGCGGCGGCCTTATTATATTCGATCTCGCAACGCACGCGAACATTTTGACGTACTAATTGCAGGCGGGGTTGTTAGATACGGCGTCACGGCATACTGGTGTAAAGGGGGCTTATTATGAGAGCACGGCAACCATTTTCAAACAGAATAAGGATTTAAGGGCCAAATATTTCGGGGCATTGTTGTTTAAGGAATGTAAGTAACAATGTTGTGAGTTTTAGCCTGGGATGTCGCGTTAATTTGTAAGTGTTGATGCTGTAATGTGTACCTGCGTTATACGCATGTATAAGTAATTATGTAGGTATGTTTTTGTGTGTGTTTTGTTTGAGTAACGTGTTGGGCCATGATATAATATGGAGTAATGTTTGTCTTTACACTGTTTTACACTTTTGAGGTGAGGTTGACATTGTTATAGCTTAAAGTCACGCAAGACAGTGACACATTGCTCTATCCCTCGCTGTGTGCGTGGAAAGCGCGCAATTCAAACCGTGCGACATGCTTAATACTTCGACCACTAAAATAAAAGGCGGCCTCCTTTGTAAATTTCTAATATCTTAACAACAACACACATACCTAAAACAGGACTTCAAGAATGTGATTAAAAATAAAAACCGTTATCGTGAAATGAAAATATGAATCTAAAATCATAATTGCATCGTACCTTTGCACTAATAGAATACGATAGCTGGCACATGTAACCAGCGATATCCTCATTGACATTATTTATTCGTATCCGTACTTCTCGTTGCCATACTTATTCACTTCATTTGCAACCGGTGCACGCGATTGGCGCGAATTTTTACGATTATATTTTAAATTTTGAACGTAAAATTCAAACATCAGACGCTTGGAACGACTTTCCGTTAATAGGCTGTAAGAAATTGCGCTCAACTTTACTAAATAGGTTTTATTAACTCTTTTTTTAAAACTTTAAAAATAAAATTTAAAGCAGAATTTTATGCCCCTCTGTGGAAGTTGGTACAGTTAAAAGTGGCACAGGCCTTTATTTTCTACGATTCCAATTTTGGATTCAATTTCCGGCTAAGCAAACAAACTTTCTCATTTCAAATATTAATTTATAGTAGAGACTTTTAACCCTCAAGTCACTGTAAAGTGTTTGAGTAGTAGTCTTTCACGACCAGACCTAAAATTAATAAACTTTTGTTGACCTTTACAACTTGGCTGGGACGTTGGCGAGAACGGGTAAAATAACTACGAACTCATATTTTACTTTTTGTACGGTCCTAGAGCAGCGTGAAGAACCTACCACACTCATGTTTCATTCTATATTTAAATTCTCTGACGCCACGCTTGTCGTTATCATGAAAAACCGTGTCTGGCAACCCTTTGCTTATTATTTTTATTTACATAAGCACCCTGTGCGATATATAATTCATTTTCACTACAACCTACTTGCTTGCGTGACGTCTCAACTACTTTTTTTTAAATTCGTAAATAAAAAAGGTCGGACCACATTCGTCCTACTTGAACACGCAAGGGACGTAATGTTTCAATTTTTTTTTCTACTCCGATGTTATCTCTGTAAACAAAAACTATTCTATATTTATATCTTTGTTGTTGGGTTCTACTTTCGTTATTAATTTTAAGGGCAATTTAACCTTTGATAATTTTAAGGGCAGATGGTATCGTTTTTAATTTAATTTGGATAATGAAATACGGTTTTGTCTAAAAAAAATGTAAGGGCGTTCGAAAATGTTTATGGTCAACATTTTAACATTACAATAACAGATAGGTAGTTAATAAAAAGCTGACGTAAATGAAAAAAAATAAATCCACTTGCACAACAATAAACTGTATAATTTACTTTCCATTCAACTTAAAATAACCATTTATACTCATCAAATTATTACGGAATAATTTATTCGCGCCATTACCCGAACACAAAATGGCGGCCCATATTCATATGAGGCGTGATTTGCAACATTGGCTCTGATTATACCATCAACTTCATGACAGCTGTTCTATCAATCATTTTCTATCAGCTCTCATGGAATCAATTACGAACGCAACTGTTGCACAACCACTGTCCCACAAAATATAATTGGTTTAATTTGACGAACAAATCATGTGTCACTTCAATATGTCACATTCCGTTTTGTTGTGTTAGAAAGTAATTGATTTTCTATTTAAATGACTCGCACTTTCAAAAGTAATGGATGGTAAGTTCAAATCAAATCAGTGACTTATTGGTTCAAAATAAAAATACTTAATTACTCGTACTATTCGTGGAATGACATGGATGGTGCTAACTCTAGCCATAAACTGTTCGAGCTCTCAAAAAGTTCAGTTAAAGCCAATTACTCTTTTGTTTATCTTAATTAAACTACATATTTCTACTCAAAGAAATTACGGTATTTTTAACTACGATAGAAGAATCAGCTGGCGAGGTAATCACCATAAAGGTGTCACTACCTACACTAAATATTTTAATTAACTTTTGAAATGCATCTCAACTCCAGCATTAAAACTTTACAACCTGCACGCGTAGCATGGCGATTCTATCTCTATTCTACCAAGAAAAGACAAAGCTCTTTCTATCCAACTCGAGATGTCTTCTGCCCGAGCATGGCGATGCTATAGACTCGCGTTTCTAGGAAGACAAAGACAGACGTTCTCTTTCCATAGCAACGGTGAATGATTGAATGTGACTGAACTAAAACGTTTAGTTAACCAAAAAAAACGTGTAAAAATCATAAGTTTTCAACACAATTAAAATGATTTATTGAAATCAGACACAATTATACATAATTCTAGTAATATGTGCATTCATTTACAATTTAAAAAAAGTTTTTGCTCATAAATCAAAGCAACAACAAAACGCAAAAAGTATACAACCCATAGACATACAGTATGGTCGAGTCTTTCCTAGCCAAATGTTAAATAAACTTGACAAACTTTCTAGAAAGAGAGAAAAACAAGTGTGGAAATGATCTATGTGTTAAAGGAGAGAGATAGATATTTAATATATGATAAATTATAATTATGACAATTTTAGTCAGATAATGTTTGGTCCATTCTTTATGTCTATGAGTGATGGGCAACAAGTTTCTTGCAGCCATTTTTAAACTTTAAGGCATAAAAACTGATGCGATTGCATTGGGAGGAGCCTTACTTGTTTTTAAAACAAATTTAAGTCAATAAACACCAAGAATATTATAAAAAGAATCTTATCTAGGTCTGATATGAAGTAGATAAATTTCTCTTATAGAGAAGAAACTTGTCTTCACCCAAGTGTCAAAAGTAGAGAAAATATTATCGGCATGCTTGACGTTGTAGACTTGTCTCTATCGTAGAGAAGAAACATTTCTTTTCTACTTGTCAAACATCGCCATGCTTGGGACGATAGAGATCTTTCTTCAATCTGTCATTATGTCGATTCTCCCGTCGATATAACTCCTTTCTACGGTGCTCATGCTACGCATGCTGTACCATAAACAGCATCATCATTATGACGCAAGGCTGCGTCATTAGTGGCCAGCATTATTTGACATTTCATAGCGGTGCCATTTGCAGACGCAAACGTCAAACTTACGTCAAATTTAGTTCAAATTTAGTTCCATATTCCGCCGCTTTGCCAAGAAATACGGTTCGCTGTATATGACGTGAAATCTAACAAGGAATACGTGTTTTATCGCGCACATAGATCAAACTAATGACCTCAGCCTGCGGATGACCGCGTTCCTTATATTGCGACATTTCGACGGTCGTAACCGATGGCCGATGGCGTACTGATAATAAATGCAAGTTTTATAAGGCTTTTTATCGCAACGGAACGGAATTTATGCGTTCACAGCGGTTTAACTGTTCCCACGGCGATGCTTTATCGCGTCGAATGCTTTTTTAATTTGCCCATAAAGTATTTGCTTTGATGATACTTTCAATTAATATTTTTATGCGTTTTAAATATTTAGATGGTGAGGTTCATAAATTTCCGTTAAAACACGTATATTTTTTCGAATATTAATGTTTGATGTGAATTAATAGCCGTTATGATAATTTTCATCGGTGTCGACGCTTAGTTTCATTTCACAGTCCAGTACATTTGCATTACCACAAAACGCATGCTCCAAATTCAAATACAAACTAGAGGAGCACCGTAATCAATCATGCCATCGATACCCGACTAAACTTATCCGATTACACACATAGTGCATAAACCGCGGGTCCAAAATTCTGTTCGCAGTTAAACAGAGCTATGTCTGTGTTGCTCGACAGTACGAACTACGGAAGCGAACAGTGGAAGCGGGCAGTGCATTTGGCCGCGAATTCGGAAAAGTTATTCGGCGAACGCGCCGTAGCCGGTCACTCGCGTATTGTTCCCGCCGCGCCGCCGTCCGCATCGCCTACTGAGCTCGGTTCCGTTCAGTGCCACATAAAGAACCCCCCTTTATTGCTCGCTGCTCGTGTGTGTGTAATCTATGCGTACTAAACCCAGAGCAAGAAAACTAATTCGAACATAAAGATCGTGCCGTTTTTGCTTGGAGTGCGCAGCGAAATTTTCATTTTGTTTCTGTAGGTAATAGGTAGAGTAATAAGCGGTGCTTGTTTATGGTCAATGAACTATCAGATTAAGTGTTCATTGTTTGAACAAAGATCCATGTTTAGAAATGTTAGCAAAACACAAATACAGATATTATAGTGCAACACAAAGCTACGTTACTGTTAGATAGTTACTCCAGCACCACAGAGAACAATTACATTTAAGCTAGACCCATGTTTTCAGGTGCGTTAACGGCAGTTAAAATAAGCATAAAGTTGTTTCCCCGACAGCCGGATGCGGCGGCCATTCCGCGCGAATCTTGTTGAATTATTTGTACAAAATGGCGGCCAGTGACCGTCACTTACGCTTTGTCCTGCAAACCGTCCAGAAGCTCGGTGTGTGAACATTATGGCGATATAAAACCGCTAATAATTGTTCTCGTTAAATGCACGCTTTTTCGCAATAAAAATACTCATATAACAGAGAAAATAAACCAGAACTATAGCTGAACATTAAACTGCGGACGTAATTTAATTCGCAATAATTTCATTTGTTATAATTTCCCTCCATAATCGTATTTAGCACTTACACCGGTATTCAGTAATAACAGCATTATTTGTGAGTACAGCGCTCGGTGGGAATCGTAATTAGATGATTACAAGTACGACATTGAATTTAAGCTTTAGTGAAGCGATTAATCCAAATTATCAACACTGGATGCTGGGAGCGTTTCAGTAAAATATTTTGATGTACCGCTTCGCTCTACATCTCTTTATTCCATGTTTTGACATGTCAAGATAAGGCCTAATTAAAAACAACAAGCGGAGCGCCGAACAAATTAATCGTCAGGGCGCGGAGGCGCGGCCGTAACAAATATAATAAATTAACTCCACGTATCGTAATCGATCGTGTGTAGCATCGAGATGTTGACTTTTCAATTAAGTCGACTGCCGATCTTGTGCCGACAACCGTACGATTAATCAATCGTGGTCGGACGAATCGGGTCCGTACGGCCGTACCATGGGACGCGCCAAAATTATCACGAATTAATGGACCCCGGGCTGGACGGGGAACTGTGCTCACTCATGTTTTATTTACTCGTCTCGTACCGGAATAGAAATAGCCAGGGGATGGACCTCATTTACCTATTAGAGCAGTATTGATTTGTCTCCAGTACAATGTTTACTGGACGCTCCATTGTTTTTCTTTACTTTCTAGGAAATGTATTCAAAAATATAGCTTCAATTCAATTTAATTTCTTTTTGATTTGCATAACAATACAGAAGTCAATTAGGACCTTCCAAATATTATAACCTTATTAATTAATTTATAGTGTCGTTATTTTTTATTCCGAGTCCACGTTGGTCTCCCAAAAAATGACACAAAAGTAATCTGTAGTTTCTATTTCTCATTAACTCGAGTTTATTCGTTTATACTCGAGTTTAACTTAGATAATTTACCCGAGTAATTCTATATTATAATCGAGTTCCCTCGATTTTCAAATAGTGAGTTCAGTACTCGTAGTTGGTCGCTATCTATCGGGCAGAACATTTCGATTCGATACCCAATAGTCTATGCACGAAGTAATTACTTTTAACATCAATCTTGACCTCGTTTCATTTGTGTTACGATTAAAAGAACAATATTGTTTTGAACGCTTTGTAATTTTACTTAAATGTTTTTTTTTGTGCAAACATTTCAATTCATTGTTTTGAACAGAGTAAATAAGTTTATAATAAGTGAACAAAGGCCGTGAAGATTAGTTTCTTATTTTCTTCGGTTAATTGTCGATCAGTTTCAAGCTTCTTGGTTTATTTTAAACAGGTTCATTGAAACACAAAATAAATAAATTATTTTAGATTATAATTTTATTATTTAATGAGCAAACCTTGAACATGTGTTTTATAAAAGAAATCTTACGTCAAAACAAAAAAATAAATTTACAAACAATGTGAGGCCGGTGTTTCGTACCTGAGTACTCGGAGAAGAAATAGCCTTAAAATACTCAGAGGTCACTGCCTCTTTTAAATTCCAGTCATTAATTTGGTCAAGTCATACGAGGACGATGCAGGTTAGTGTCTGAGATGGTCTTTTGAATAAAGAACCACACAGATTTAAGAGGACCAATCCAGTAGAGCATTTGTCAATGATCGTGTAGCCCGACTCATAAGTCGAGGAGCTTATGCTAATCTCCATGTTCTTCATCCAGGTCCTACAAAGTCAACCTTATCGAATTACACAGACTAAACCAAAGTCATGTCTCTGGATCCCTTCAACCCTCACCCCAAACCTCGTGCTCGTCTATAACCCACATTATACATATGATTTGGGACTCCCAGTTTAATAGTTGCGGTCTTCGTCGGATTGTCGGTCGCATCGCACGACAGTTTGCGGCGCCCGGGCCCCAATTAGATTAAATCTAGATGCATACAAACCTAGCCATTACAGTTACGGATCGGAACAATGACGGAGTTTCGACAAACTAATTGTTTCGATAGTTATTCGGGAAGTAATAAACTTGGGGTGGTTCGATTGTCGGTTGTGTAGGTATTTTGGTTTGAGAAGTGGGTAGTTATAACATGCCTGTTAGCGAGTAATTTGGTCAATCACTTGCTATATAATCAGCTGTGTGGGCTTTTCTCCTTATTTGTTTATTGTTTAGTTCAATATTTCTAAAAGTGTGTATAAAAATTGTTTAACACGCAATGTTACGCAAAATATGTTGACATAATGTACGATTGATGTTACAAGAAAAGAAGTTGCGTAGCGAAACTAAATCGCGTAGCGTACCATCAAGTGCTACGACCGCGTAGCAAGCGTAGTCAATCATCATGACAGCTACGACGTAGCAACAATACAATTCTTTTATTGTCTTCATACATTGTTTGTTTGCGTGGCTATAAAGAAAACTCATATTTATGTCTTTAGGGGTTGGGCAGATAATGCTATAACCACACCCCATCTGCAGTCAAGGGAGAAATTACCCCTAGAGTAGTCAGAAGTGAACACCTGTGATCTTGTGTAACATCTTACTTAGCTGCCATCATCAATCTACTAGACAAGTGTGGCGTATTTTCCCCTTGGCAGCCAATGATAGAGACTCTCTATTAGAGAGCCACAGACGAAAGTGTGGTGTTTTAATAAATGTTA
This sequence comes from Agrotis puta, assembly GCA_943136025.2. Taxonomy (NCBI): domain Eukaryota; kingdom Metazoa; phylum Arthropoda; class Insecta; order Lepidoptera; family Noctuidae; genus Agrotis; species Agrotis puta. Next base: position 2,685,431 of record OW964170.2, read on the forward strand.
AAGTACACGACTGTACCGTTACATTGACAAAAATAAATTATTTATCACCGTAATCAGCGATTCTGACCGCTTGTCCGCGCGGACGTACAGTGATGCGGATCTCACGACACATTGATATTAGTTTATTACTCATAAATAACAAACCCACAAGTTATGTCAGATCGGGAACACAGCACAGCGGGCTGGAAACATGCGCATGATTACTTTAAAACCTGCCTGGCTTGGTACGACCTCTAGCCTTTTTACCTTCTTAATGATTACAACACGATTACGATTACGGTATGGATGCTACTTAATGAGATTCATTTCATTTCACCGGTTTGTCAGCCCATCTGAGGCCCTAGCACAGATTCTACCTATTTGACCGTACTTATGAATTAAATTGTATGTGAAATGAAAAAGCGCCTCTAGTGTACGAATAAAAAACTAATTTTATACATCTAAATAACGACAAAGATCGCGTGTACTTTATCTCAGTAAATCGTGAAACGTTATACTAGAGCCTTTGTTACTGTACTACTTTGAAATCACCGTAAAATTTACATCTAATCTTCCCCACTCCTCTACGAATCAGTTAAATTTTCTTTAAGATTTTTGAGAAGGTCGCGGGACTGTACGAATTACCGTGACCCCGGAACGTAAAGGGCTATTGAAGGACACCGTGGATTTTAGTCAGTACGAGTCTGACAGTCCCTCCTGCTCTGCCCTGGGTGGGGAGGACTCATTTGTTGAAATTACCACGATAAAAAAAAAGCATTTTTGAGAAAATAATAATTCAGCTGCGAGTGGGACTCAAACTCGCGTCTTCTGGATAAGTACTCCAGACGCCTTACCAATCAGGCCAACGCAACACACTCGTTTGAAGCTGAATCTTTCATTCCCTTGTTTTTGAACGTTTTACTTGAAATTTCTTTGCAGCACCTCTCAGTGCCATATCATATTCTTTGCAAGATTTCCCGCAGCATTAATACTTAAACTTCTCTCGTTTCCTCTGCGTCACACCTAGGCATCTAGATCATTGTAATTGCTAAAATAAAATATGCAATGTAAGTGCTGAACCTAAGTAGTTAAAAAGTACGCAAGCTGTAATAAAATGTCCATACATATGACCGAACTCATTCCAAATGCATACAATCTCAAACGAATATAAAAATAAATATTTTTATCACTTCGATCGCAAAGGGAATGCATAAATGATACTCATCTACATATATAAACCATCTGATGCACATTGATAATCACGTACAGGTTTTATCAACGATTTTTATGAACTCTTCCTATAACTTTAACAGATTGTGAACACTACAATTTAAATACAAGAATATAAATGCTAGCTTATTATGTTTAAAATCTTGTAAAATCACAATCAAATCGCTAAATCTCCAATCTTATCCCGACAACACTCCACAAATTCCAAGTCGCTAATATGTTCTCAGCGCCGACGTAATTTAAAAGTATTAGAACCTTGGGAACTTTTACACGTTATTTTTTTTAATATTCTTAACCTACATTTATTGAAGCAGTCTAAAATGAACCTTATCTTCGTTGCTATAAAGTTGTGTCGCTGTTTATATGCAAAGTGCATTCCGTTAAAGTCGGAACATAATCGGATCGGGGCAATAAATCGCCCGGACGGTACTACTTGTGTTTTGGTCGTTCAGAAATTGTTCACACAACATTATTCATTATCAAACGTGAATCTAAGCAATTATTACGTTTCCAACGTGTTTGTTGTGTGATTACTATCTATGTTTTATTAATACTTTGGGAAAAGGAAAATGTAGAATGGTCCGTGGATTTAGAAAATGTTTTTAGTTTTAAAAACATTGCTGTACGTGGAAAATAGAATTGGAATGTTTTACTGAATTCTTTCTTGCTACAACATTTTTACCTCGCAAACGGTAGATAATATTTAATTAAAAGCTTCAAGTTTTGTTAGATATTATGAGGAAATACTCAGTCTTACCTGGAGTAAAAGTAGGTCAGTTTATACGTCGAAGATTTGAAATGGAAAATGTTGACGGTCGTTTTACATTATTGATTAATAATGCTATGACATAAATACATATACTAGAATCACCGTTTTTGAGAAATACAAATTGATAAGAACATAGTACTAACTAAAAGTATTTACATAACTAAAACTAGAAATTTAAGAATGTAAATCTAAATATTTACAACAAAATAGAATACGAATATATATTGAGAAGAACATTCAATAAATATTTAAACTCATGGACAACGCTTTTTAAATAAATCGTCCAGAAATGGCAATCATAACTCATAATAGGTAAGTAACCCATGAAGACAAGCAATACCCAATATCTTTCAACCCAAATAGGTAAAACTATGCCGTCTATTAATTTCAATTTCAATACAATCCCAATAAACAGTAGTAAATAAATATCCGTTGTCCCAAACAAGGAGATAAATGGCCGTTTCGGACCATAGACTATACTAGCAATTGGCCTTAGCGAGGGTCAACAAATGCCAGATCCCGGGACCCATGAATCACGGGAACTGGGTGCATGGATCACCGTTTTTGTGCTGTGGTTTAGTAGAGAGCTGGGGATATTAATCAAGAACACATTTGGCAAAATTGGTCCTTCCACCTTGGGCGGCATGGGAGGGATTGTAAGACTCGTTCTGACTAAAATCCACGGTGTTCCTTCAATAACCTTTTACGTTCCATGGTCACGGATACCTGATAAGAAAAACTCTGAGGCCTTATCAAGAGAGAAGTATTTTACAGCATACTTGAAATATTTACGGCATTTATTGTATTGAAAATAAAAAGCGCCTCTAATGTACGAACGAGGCACTTTTTTTTTCGTAAATGATACTCAAGCACTACATGTAAAGAAACCATCTGTCCATCACCAACACATACAGGTTTTATGATTATGAACGCTTCTTATAATTTACCCAGATTACATTTTTTTTTTTCTTCAAATAAGATAAAGTTCCCATTTACATCACAAAAACTTAAAAAATCATGTCCATACCCAGGCACTACGGTGTGTAGATATCACACAGACATAGGCATATCTCTGCCTTTTGCTTTACAGAATATTAAGCGAGATATTATGTTCACTAAGGCTTAAATAAAAAGAAGAGGAAAAGAGTCCAAAGCCACTTACGAAACTTGGAAACAGGATAAAGAAAAGAAAATTAGAAAAAAAAAAGGAAAAACAAACAAAGAAAAATAATTTTGGTCGTTTAGACGGTAAAAGGAAAACATCCTTTCAAAATTACTATTCTTAAATGAATACGCGGTACATGGACAGAATAGACTATTAAGACTTATTTTAGTAATGAGCAAAAAGTAAGAAACAGTTTCTATCCATATTCTAACTTATAAATTAAATGTGAAAATAATACAGGCTTTGGCCCTCTACAGGCCCGTCACTATGCTGACACTCCTTGAGTCGCGCGTGGAACACAACGCGCCGTCGAAAGAGACGGGGTATATATGGGGTACCTTTCATCCACAAAAAAAAGTACTCTTCACTTGAAAAACTACAATTAAGTTAAAGTCATAATAGATTTCGCCACATATACGAACCAAAATCTAAATAAACGGAAGCGAAACCGCCAGCGAAACCTAATACTACAATATTAACCGTTGGAACAACGCAAATTGTTAATACAGTGTGTTCATCATCCACGCCCAGCAAAAATAAAGGCGGCCCTTATCGAGGGACGACAAACGGTCCTTCGAGCCGCCATGAATTACACCAACTACTGACATTTGTCACACCACCACGTCATAAGCGCTGCTCTGACCTTACAGCCTTCAAAACATGAATTATTGGGCCATTGAAAACGGGGACGCCGACATCTTTTAATTCGAGTAGAGGTGTAAATTTACTTATGCGATTTTGGCACGATGAAAGAGGTTTTTATAAAGAATCGGTTTTGAACCACATTCGCAATTTCTCCTTAAACGTGAGTGCGTTTAGTAATATTTAACTCACATACACAAACACCTATTATTGTATACATGTATTTGAATAGGTAGGTGTAATCGTGTTTACGATATTTTAGAGTGACACTAAATCAAAATGTAAACATACTTAGTAAGAAAACGTTTGGTCGTTCAAGACATATCATAACCATCTAAAGACCAAAATTTACTCAGTTTATAATTGCTTCATGTCCACCACAGTATACATATGAGGTCCCCCAGTAAATCTCTGGCTATCCTATTAAGATAATAATCAGCAATTCGCAAACATCGACCACGGTCCCTAAGGCCCCCATAACTAATCCCGGAGGATTTAAATCGTACATTTTTGGTAGGATTAATTAGAATTCCTCTGGCACAGTTTGTGATACGGGATTATCCTGTACCGCTAAACGTTGTCATAACTGTTAACCAGGGTCTCTGCTCTCCCTTTATGAGTAATTTCCAGACCCCATATCTATGTCGGCCTAGGAAATTATGTTACACTCACTTGAATATGGGATTAAATAGTTTAGAATACGAAAATTGTCTATACTGATATTATAAAGAGGTAAGTCTGTTTGTATGGAGTAATCTCCAGAACGAATCCAATCCTAATTGTGATAGGAAGCTACATCATTCCTGAGTGCTAAAGACTATAAATTATATTTAAATCATGTTCATTAACCGAGCTATCATGATTTTTACATTGACAGGATACAACGCAGTTGAAGCCCCTTCGTATATAAGGCGACGCAAGTCTCCGATACTTTACGACTTTGGCATCCATTGACGCAATACTGTGTACGAACATCTATGGATTTGTGTTGCGATAGTCGCCTGGATACCAAAGTCGTAAAGTATCGGAGACTTATCGCCTTGTATACGAAGGGGCTAGAACTCCACGCGAATGAACTCGTGAAGAAACACTAGTATTAAATAAAATAATATGTCGTAACCTTGTAGGTTATGTTTGGGACTAGTATTTAGAGAACGAGTACTATGTGGTAATATTTCTGAATATACTACCTAGGTTACTAACATTTCCTCCGTTATAGGCCAGTCATTACTCCTCAGAGGTTAAGCACAGGCATTAGTGCAGGGGCACTAAGTGCTATGTTTTAATAACCTTTTATACGATGGAATACGATTATGGTTTCAGCTTTTACTACGAATAACATCAGTTTACTAGCCAAATACCGGAGAAACGCTTATACTCATAGTATAATTATTTGCGCTATTACAACCCAAAATTGGTGCGTCAATACAGATACCATGAACGTCTATGCTCCAAATAATTATGATAAAGACTGCCATTATCCTCAATATAATTTTCGAGTCATAGTTTTTATGAATATTACTCGTATGATCTGCGTATACAAGACCTTTTAGATAGAAACACCTTTCCTGGTTTAAAAATCATCAAATATGTCCTCCCAGCCCCGGAGGAGCGGAAGGAACTGTTAAGGCCTATTAAGACGCTTCAATAATTTGCCTGCAAGTTTGACTCCATCGTGGTATTGATTTGATCAACGAACTTCTTGTCCACCAATAGTCCGCAATGTATTTGAACTTGCATGCAATTTCTTGCAACGTCTAAATGAGGCTTTACTGACTAAAATCCACAATTTTCCGTTACATGCTTTTCACATTCAAGGGTGCTCTTTTGAGACAGTCTCGTGACCCAAACAAATGATACATGAGGTAATATTAACAGAAAAGGGACAAATTCTACAATAACCTCTGAGTTTCAACCCCTGCTAATATATTCATAGGACAATAATCGTTATCGGCCACACTGCGCACTTGACTGAACTTAGAGTTACAATCAAAACTTGTCTACCTATAGAGATGGGCAAATAGGGGTAGATTATGTTATTATTCGATTAATGGCGCCAATAACAATTTAACACTAAATTTAAGGATGGTGAATGATGTTGGAGATGATGAATTGATGATGATGGATCAACTGTCAACCTACGTGTCGCGGAATTAATATTCGGGTGTGGCTGTTTTTGTATGTGAATTTTAAATGCTTGTAAACGCACCCACGACACCTTGTTTATTCCAAGTGTGGCGCAACCTCAGCAATAAATCTACGGAAGATTGAATTAAGTTTGTTCCGATATTTTTGCAGTCGTCTCCGTCTCCACATATCTTTACGACCATGAATATTCAAGCTTTAACACACGCAGCGCTCATAAAATAAACAACAATAAATCCAACCGATACGATTTTACTACTTAATAGTATTGCTATCCGTCGAGCTGACTCGGCTAAGTAATCAGCTTGTATATGGTCGAGTTCTCGGTAATCGAATACGCCGATAGATTGAGTACATCACTACTAAGTCCTAGGGCGTTCTAAGTGCCCCGGGACAGCACTTTGAGCGTGATGAGAATCGCAGCCACTGAAGGATTTAGGAGGATAATGTATATGAAATACAATGCTCTGATAAACTTCGTCGCGGTTTGTACTTGTACGACATGATACATTTTGCCCCGCGGCAATAGTTCGGCCCGGCGAACTCTTGGGTACCGAATTGATTTTCCAATTCTGTCGAGCAATTTCTATTCAGTAACGTGTTATCAATCTGAGTTTGAATGTAATTTAACCGTACCTCAGAGTTCATCAGAACCTCTTAATAGAAAACTTAATTAATAAAATTGGAGAGCCAACATGCCTTTTCAAGGGTTTATACGGAATTTCACTTTTAGTGGCACAAAAACAAACATAAGTAAACCAAATTACCGTTCGCTTCCTAGCTTCACATCGCGAACAAAGTTAGTAACAAGCAGGAAGGCACGCCGAGTATCAACGAAGTATCCCCTCGTTAAAAATACTCACTGACATCTGAGTCGGCTGTATGCTATCTGCTAACTAACTTCAATGAGAATCACAATTCCAATCGCCTTCGGAAGTGCATGGAGGGATGCGCGTGTTATCGTCGTCGCCACGCGGCGCACTCCCCCTCCGAACTGCTCAAACTCCTCCTAACTCCTCTCATTTATTCCTCATATTCCCGCGAAGTGCGCTAGAGGATTATTGGCCTGTTATCGGTAGTGGATAAATTACTTTATTACTCGCTCGCGGGGAACCCTTTCGGTGCTACAAAATGGGAGCATCGGAGCTATTTTCACGGCGGAATAACGCTCGTTCCGCTTATAAAAGGATTCACTTTTAAATCGATAGGTATTATTCTGCGTGTGAATAATCGTCCGGCGTTATGGAAAAATGAATGTGTCGCACCAGCGCCCTTCCCGCTCGGCCGGCTTCGATATTTTCGGTCAAGTGTTTTTCTATCGCTACAAACTCAATATAGTGATAAAATACGATCTAAATACATTAATATTAATATTAGGCGACCATATTTCTTCTACACAGCGAAAGTATCTGTCTTGAATATAAATCCGTCTCCTACTTAGCTCGTAAATTCCTACAGAATACTAATTATAACTCATTTAATATTTACATTAATTTTAATATATCATCCCCCAATCTTATCTTCGGTCAGTCCCATTGCCTTTGGCTAAAAACGGAATCATGCTAATTTCGAAAATGGACTACCCTTCAATTAATTATTAAGGAACTGAAAACCCTTTTAACCCCGTTTGGTACGAAACGTAACGGCGGAATGGGTGCGGTCATTTATCTTTATAAGTGTTCGGGGTATTAGCGGGGGCGCGGGGAGGATTCATTACGTGACTTTATACTAATGTCATTAATCGTGTGGAGTGGACATCACCAGCTTTGTGTTCCACGCGCCGTTAGTGACGGGGCCTGTAGAGGGCCAAAGCCTGCTGGGGTCGCGGGACCAAGGGATTACCGTGACCCTAGTACGTAAAGGGCTATTGAAGGACACCGTGGATTTTAGTCAGTACAAGTCTGACAGTCCCTCCCGCCCTGCCCTGGGTGGGAGGACTCATTTGATGATTTTACCACGATAAAAAAAAAATGGCAACATTGAAGCTTCAACATCAAATCGAACTGACACAGAGGAAGATCTTTGTGTCATTTTCACTTCAGCTTCTGAAAAAATATTATTTACAAATAAGAACATCAAACGCACAGAAAATATTTATTTTCATACCGAGAAATGACAACAGCTTGACAGCTAAATTGGTGGAAACTGAAAACAAACCTTTGTTTAATCGGTAATTACGTATTACACGCCGTAGCATCTCAGAATGGTTTTATTTGCATTGCCATCAAAACGTAACCGCGCTAATACAAGTGGGTGCTTCAATATTCAACAAACAGGCGTGCCTGTTGTTGTGTTAATCCCTCCGGATTATCCCACTTACTTGGAGTTTGATCAATTTAAACACCGTCACTGAAGCCTTTTAATAATCTCTTTGTTTACGTTTAATTCCGAGCTCCGGGTCTTAATCTAATGTGAGTAATGTTGCCTGATTGAAATTACTATAAGTACTTACCGTTCACTGTGTACGCTGAGCACCTTTAATATTAATTAGCTGAACACGTGTTTAGTATGCCTTCTACTTAACTAAACAGCTTTAGCGCCTGATATAAATTCTAAATTCTCTTTAGGCGACATTTACCTAAATAATATAAATTACGAAGCTCAACGCAAAATGAATGTCATCTAAAAATTTAATTCTCACGTGCCCTGAACAGTTACAACATTCTGTTTATTAGCGAAACTATCCCAACAATTGAACAATTCAGGTAACAAGAAAAACTAGTGGCCTCAGCATAATAATGTGCCCAGTTTACACCCAAAACATTTTTAACGGCCGCCATTTTCTCGTACCACGGAGTCGGCTACATGTAGTGTATAGCCAAAATATATAGTCGTTAGCATAATGCTGTTTCTGACTCTTTAATTACGAAACTATGTGTTATGTAGAAATGGCGAACGTTACAGAGAAAGCTTATAATAGCTTGCGAACTTTCCAGTCGTAAACCGTCGGTTATTATGTTAAACCTCTTTTCTGTCAGCAATAGTAACAATGCTGGAGGAAATGTAGCTTTTTTAATGTTGGATTGTTTATGCTTTCCTCTCGTTCGAAAATGGAACGCGAACGGGATTTTTAAATATTAATTCGACATGTTTTTCGCTTATTGTTCGTCGCCAGTTTGTATGTAAATTGAACGAATAAGAGAACATGGAAGGATATCAAACTCACACTAGGGTTTTGATATAAAACCAACTTTTACTTTACAGCTTCCTTGGTTAGCTATAAAAGGAGCAACCAATTTACTCTGAACAAGATGCGTTCGATTCGAATCAAAAGTGTCCCTTTCTCATTTTACCTGTCGAACGTTTAAAATTTACGGATTCATTAATAATTGAACCCTGCAATAGTGAATAAATTTCAGTAGTTTTAACTTAAATTCCATTGTGCATAAATAACCTCGTTCAATGGGCCGATGTCACAACTTGTCGGACAATAAATTACTGACAGATGAAATGCGCCGCCAGACCTCTCCGTTAATAATAAACAGGGTTTTCAACAAAAATAAGCTTTTAGATTTATAATTGAAACAGATTAAAGGTGATACTTGTCCAATTACTACGGTTTTATTACTATCCTTCTATTTTCGGTCGTCTGTAGGTGTATTTTGATTCACGGCCTGTCAAAACATGATTTATATCTTTAACAATAGGACAATAATGTCTTGATTAAGATATTTATCAATGCCAGCGTCCATTACTCACAAATCAACGATACTTAGTAACATAACGATTTTAAATAAAATGAAACTAACATTTATTCATGATAGTTTCATTTTAAATTTATGCAACCTAGAAATTATTAAGATGAAGCAATCAAAAACAGGAGGCTGTTTATTTTAAATAATTGAAGAGTTCATTTCTTACCTAGACTGTGTAAATAGAATCTTACGGAAAATCCAGTCTACAAGCTGCAGAGATTCAATATTTGATTCACCCTTATCTGACTGAAAACGTTTAATAAGCTCTCGCAGACCAGGCTCGAACCACCGCGCTGCGAGCCAAGCAGCCATAGTTCCGACTCCCAAAGCAACTTCAAACGTGAACGGATAAGATCTCATTTCATTAACATAAACAGCGCTTTGTTAATCCTTGCTCGACTGGATGTGAGACACCGATTTGTCTTTGTTTCTTTCTATTAAATTCAACAGAAATCCAGCGAGCGCCATTTTGTTTTTACCATTTTCGAGATGGTAACATTGTAGCGCTCCACTGCCGCCATTACTTAATGAAATATTGTGAAATCACGATGAATGTTTACGTCATCTCATGTTTTTAAAAGTATAAATATTTACTGTATTTTATCCTTTTGCGTGTTGTGCGATTTATTTCTGAAAATGATGCTGTATAAGAGTGTTATAGAGCTGTTTAAGCGCATTATATTTTGTAGTTTACTTTCCTGACTTTGTGTTGGATTCTTATTAACTTTTTGTGCCGTCTGTGCCTAATTAGTCGTCAAATGATGCCAGGACCTAAGATGTATCGTCTAAACCATGAGCGTTTATTGGTATCTGGGCACATATTGCGTTCACGTAGGTACAAGACGGAGCTACCCTTAATGGGCGCTAATCCATCTCAGTCATGTGCACTTCCATTTCCTCGGGACGTGAAGGAACGTTCGGTCATTCTGAACGGCGGATATTTCATACAGTATGGGAAAAAATCTATCCCACCAAATAAATATGTTTGAGACCTAAGTAAGTGAAACCATTTTCGCACAAGTGACAGCAAATTTATTCCGTAAATAGAATGATATTTACTCAAGAACTTCGAGGCAATTTATTCAGAGAAAAAATGTGATTATTTTGGTCCATATGAAGTATTTATTATTTTTCTGTCTCCGGCTAGCCGGGAGTTTTGATGGCAAGTGTTCATCAGTTGTGTTAAGTACGGGTATGGAAATATTTGATTCCACACGGTTGTAAGTACACAGACGATAGACGTGACAGACTACATTGTCCGACTCTTACTAGGTAGGCAATAATTGCTAGCTGATAGGTATTATTATTACTAAATTAACAAAAAACAAAAAACGAAATTAACAAAAAAAGTGATGAATACTTGTGTAAAGATTTCAGATAAGTTAATGAATTTAAAAAGAAAGTCGGCAAAGAAAACAAAACAAACATAATAGAATTCGAAATTCAAATGTTCCACGTGATTACGTTTCGTTTAACACGAAGGCGCGTAAAGCCCGACTCATTCAAGATCACTCGACATAATTAACGCTTACATTGAGTTATTTACACGCCCGCATGTGGCGGCGGAAACGACAAGAACGATTGACGTGCCTAATTCTTAAATTATTTACAGAATCTATCCTACAAATCCGATAAAAGTCGATCGAAGCGAAAACAAATGGAATTGTTGCTAGAGCAATTGATGTTTTGAATTATGTATCAGGCGTGCAGTCTTTTAAAACCCCGTCAAAGTTGCCATAAAAAAGAAACTGGCAATTTTACGCTTATATGCATCAACAGCGTAAAATTTATTGCGGGGCCAGCTAGCCCAACACGCCCCGATCCGCCATATTTATTTTCTTGTTTATGGTTTTTAATCAAGTGACATTTCCGTGTCTGCAACACTTACCGCGGATGCACGGAACCTGCTTTAGTTCATTTCATTATAATTTTAACGCATTGTTCGCTTTATGAAAATTTATTTACATTTCTATGCATACTGGGACTGTGCGGAACAGACAATATTTGTTTTCACTTTAACAATATCATTTTAGTTCTGTTCAAAAATATACAGTGAATTCATGATTTGTATATGCGGTTAGTTCGATATTGTTGTTTGTGTTTTAAACTGTTATTAATTTACTTTGTTAAAAAAAAAAAAAACTAAAAGCTTATCGACATAAGTCAACCAAAAAGTTAACATACGTTATTAGGCAAGTGATCGATGTAAATAATACATTTTCTCATGAAAAACTAAGATGGGCGTCACCCCATCGATCAGGGCTTGCCGGTCGCCATCCAACAACTACTTAATGTACTTATTGCACGTGATCGATCACTCCCAGACGACACCCGAATCCATTAAACCATGTCTAATTGATCGCCGTAGGAATTGAAAATGGCAAAAAGTACCCGGGTAGTCGGGTAGCTGGATACCCGAACCCGGTTCTCCGGACAACGTAGTCTAAAGTATTTGGTGTGCAACTATGCAGGAAGTCGACGGCGAGGGTGGACGAAATATCTCCGGTGAAATTTAGGAAATTCCAGCTGGAAATTGTTTAAATATCTGGGGATAATACTTAGTAGCGCTTTTGTAGTGGTATGAAAAATATCTGGACATATACAAACTTAATTTTTATTTCAAAATGTTGAGTACAATGACCACCCAAAGATTACTGGTAGAGAAAAACTCTGGTTGTATCTTATGTCTCCGAGAAATGTGCATCCAAGACTTTCTTACTATTCAAAGCGTTCATAAACTTCTACGGTACAATAAATCGTTGTAGGTAAACCCCGCCAGATGTATTTTATCATCAAGAATTTTGTTTTTCTTTAACAGTACAATACCTACTGATTGGCAGAACAGAGCAAGACCTGCCAACTTTTAATAGCCCTTTCATTCTCTCTTATCAAGCGTTTGCCGATAATTTACGATATATTATGCTAGGGTTGTGGATAAAGTTCGGTTTTATACAATTTGCCTTTTAACGACTTTTTGAAAGCGATGTGTTTATTATCTACACAAAAAATTCTATCAAAGAAAAAAACCCATATTACAAAAAGGACCCCAATAGTAAAAAAAAATATCTTTTTAAGTAAAACCTTAAAAATATTGTTTTTTTTTTATTCAGTTTTAACAATTTTTTCTTTTACAATTCGCCTGATATGTTTAAATGCAACCTTTTTTGTTGAGGATTAAAAATCATCAAATGAGTCTTTTCGAGCAAAAGAAACAGCTAGACTCTAGGTACTCTACTGAAGACTCTTACTGACTAAAGTCAACCCTGCTTTTTCCACATGCTCTTTGCATTCCAGGGCTGCGGCATCCTGCTTAGACAAATCCTCGACCAAATGGCCTGGCGTGGGTGAAAAACAGGCCTAACACAAGACTGCGCCACTTTCAAAAGCTGTTGCTGGCGGAAACTCAATAAAATTTACCACTACATATTAATATTATATGATACACTATTATAATATAATAGTAGTGGTACTGTCGGTAACGTAGAGCACGCACGTGGCTCAGAGCGCGGCATACCTCAGATCGCCGTCATCCTCGGCACGCCACCCCGACCGTATGTGCACATGAGACTATGTGCTTATATACTTAGGTACTGTCCAGTACTATATGCTCCTACCTTATACCGCAGTACATGTAGCTTTTTATCTAGGAATTTAGAACTCCATTGTTGGTATTGCCATCACAAAAGCTATTGATTATTATTTTTACTTTATGTAAAAATTGTTGTACAGATGCGAACTTAATGCTACAAGACGTTCTCTGCCAATAAGCCTTTGGGTTAAATAAGATAACATTGTGGTAGCGTACAAAAAATATATAGTTTAAAAAAACGGAAAAATAAATTTTGATACCGTGACTCCGGAACGTAAAGGGCTATTGTAGGACACCGTGGATTTTAGTCAGTACGAGTCTGACAGTCCCTCCGCTCTGCCCTGGGAGTACTTATTTGATGATTTTACACCGCTAAAAAAATAAAAAATACATAAATACAGATAACAAAAACTAAAAAATTAAATGAGCAAATACAAAAATTATATAAATTAAGATTATGAGGTTCATCGTCATATTATTGTTGATATAGATAGACATTTGTATAAAATAGGGACTGGTTCACCAATCTCAAATTAATTGACACTACTTTTCGAGCAGCGTATTTGCTCTACTTGAAGAACACTCGTTGGACTTCCTGAAACTTGCATTGATGAAATTTTCTGAATCATGTACAGAAGGAGAAACCGTTAAAATAAGGCCCTTTACAATCTAACAGCCCCCTATAACTATAATAGAACAATAGCACTATTTCTTGAAGCACCCTATATCCTTCAGGTATTGGTAGCACACAATAGCGGCAATTGCTTCGTGCGTCTGCATAAATCACCCTGTATATTGTGGGGGGTAAATCATAAGATCTATCTTTCATCATCTGCTAAACCTTTTCACTATTAAGTTGGGGTCGACTTCCAGTCTAAAGGACCAGCTGAATATCAGTATTTTACACGGAACGACCTGCTTGGCCTCCCCAAGCCAGGTCCTGGGTAATACGATACCTCTTGGTAAGACTCGTTGCCAGATTTTCGTGACACTGATTACCTGTAGCTGACTGTCAAAGATCTACAAATGATAGTCGAGACCAACGGTTTAGCGAATCACAGAGGACACTTTTTAGGTCACCCATCCACCGACACTGACAGGCAAGCTTGGCTTAACCACGAGCTCCTCACCAAAACTTTTTTGTTTTTTTTTTTTACGTGGTAAAATCATCACATGAGTCCTCCCACCCAGGGCAGAGCGTGAGAGACTGTCAGACTCGTACTAACTAAAATCCACGGTGTCCTTCAATAGCCCTTTACGTACCGGGGTCACGGTAATTCGTGAGTCCCGCGACCCCGGCAGGTTCGAATAAAACCTACTGCATAAAAATAGAGGGGATAACCAGCATTCTGCTATTTTGTTCGAAAGTAGGTTAATTAACGAAATATTCGTAATTTTAATTAAACAGCGCACTTACCTTCCACAGTGAAACTAGCAACTAGCCGTTGTTTCCCGCTGTTGTTTTTTGTTGGCTGTAAAAATCAACAAATGTGTCTCCCCAAGTCCCCACTCTGTGGAGAGCTAAAAGATCTGTCAGACAGTTACTAACTAAAAACCACACTGTCCCCACATGCCCTATGCGATCTAGGGCCAGACCTGACGGGGACAAGGAAGGACAGAGTCCCTCCCCATCTGCCCGTAGGCAGTGCAAGTGCACACCGGGCCCGTCCATGCTCCAGCACTGTGCCCTCTGCAAGACAGAGGATCACGCGGAACAAAGCCCCCACTTGTCCAAATGGGACCCCTCCAGTGTCAGACTATTCGCCACGGACAGTGACTTTCCCCGATGAACAAGATGAAGAAATGATCCCGTTCCGAGGGGTACGTCACTGCCGCACCCAGGATGCACCGGCCTGGCAGCTGCCGTTCCCTCCCAACGTATCAAAAGGGTTAACCAACCGACAGGCACACGAGGAGGTTTTCTGACCTAGCCCCCCAGGGCCAGACCTAATGATGATATGAAAAACCAGTTCGAAAGAAAATGTAGCGATAATAGCACGAAAAATTCTCCTCTTTACAAGCTTTTCTTTACTCCCACCTGTCCCGTAGTCTGTAATCAAATCTTGCAAGTAAATTTTGATCCTCTTCCCGGTTTCCGATTGAACTGAAATTTGGCACGTATATGTATATCGCGTGACAGTACAATATTATGTTGCCATGGAGCCGATCTGATGTTGGAGCTGGAAGGTGGCCATAGGAACTCTGTAATGAAACGCCGCAAATCCATCGAATTTAGACTCGTTTGATTCGTCTTGACGAGTACTTTGTCTATCGTAAGTTAACAATAAAAGCTTATTAATTAAAGCGATTCTGGCTTACAGGAGTTGCAGTGGTTACGGAATAGTGTGGTGGGTTTGTCCCAAAAAACAAAAAAAAAGCTTATTAAGAAAGAACGTAGCTTTTTAAATGATTAACTTGCTTCCACGAAATCCAAGACTTTTTCTTTTTAACAACAGTACCTGTTTG
Source organism: Agrotis puta (assembly GCA_943136025.2). Classification (NCBI taxonomy): domain Eukaryota; kingdom Metazoa; phylum Arthropoda; class Insecta; order Lepidoptera; family Noctuidae; genus Agrotis; species Agrotis puta. The sequence continues at coordinate 2,701,111 of OW964170.2, forward strand.
AAGTACATAAATTTAAGATGAAATACTTGTAATGTGCGCCTTCATTAGACGATGCTATGTCTAACAGACGTGGGGTTAGGAATGTGTATATTAGTTACATGAAATATGCTACAACTTTACTTAAACTTGCTCTAAACTTACCTCTACTATTATATTAACATAACATCAGTTTTCTCGGACTATTTGAAGGATAGCGTGTTCCGGGAACCGGGAACGTAAAGGGCATTAGAATGAATAGGGTTGACTTTTACTCAGAAAGAGTCTAACAATCCCTTTTGTTCCACTCAGGACGGAAAAGCTCATTAAAGCCTTTGTCAAACAGACAGGCGTTGCGAATGCGAAGCGTGATGGTTTTATTTGTAATGTATGGAATTGTTTGAATCCAGTCACATAGAAAACCGAAAGCGATCCGATAGCGTGTCAGAACTATCGGAGTAACGTCTCGCTTCGGTTCGGTATCGCTTCGGAAACGCTTCGCTTTCGCCTGTCTGTTTGACAAAGGCATAAGAGTCGAACAATCCCTTTTGTTCCACTCAGGACGAGAAAGCTCATTAAACGATTTAAAAAATAAAAATTAGCCGGTGTAACAAAATATCCTAAAACCCGACGATATAATATTCCCCGCATTAAGATCCTGTGGTAAGTTAAACTCCACTCCTTCTCACAGGACCTGTGTCCCTACTGTGGGACCGTTATTGGCTTGGTATGCTTTATAACATCACCATGAAAAATAAGCAGAACATAATGTATTACTGAATCTAACATACCATGAAAAAAATCATACTCATTTTGTCATATTCAAAGCAAAAGGTCCGAGGTAAGTAAAGTTAAATAAAAAATACGCGCGTTATGGAAAACAAACCTTAGATCTGAAGCCGAAAAGATAAAAATATAAGCATGAAATAATAAAAATATAAGCCATTAACAATTTAGCCAGAACGAGAGCTTAATCTAAATTTCTCAAGGTCAGTTTCAAGTTCAACTATTTTCTCAATCTCTCCAACACTTACATTCTACGTTGAAACATAATTCACCTAAGATTGCCTCTAAGAAATCTTAGATAATGCGTTCCCAAGTTCGACGCCCATTTCAGTCATTTATTTCTCCCTTGTTCGAGAGTCGTAATTGTACCTCTATTATACCTTTGTTCAATTCAGAAGGTACTTTTAAAGGTATTCTTATAAAATATTAACTTAATATTAATTATTCTTGAGGTTAATTGAATTTGACCTCTGTTAAAATCTCAGTTTCATTAATTTAGTTCAGTTAGTTCAGCTAGGCATAATAAGATTATTTCTGGGGAAATATTTTTAGTGCTAAATTTTTACTTAGTAAAATATTCATATTATCACTGGCGGGTGTGGTAAAATTTGGTCTGCTAACAATAATAATTGAAGTATCTTATTTTATAGGTCTGCATTTTTTAGCTCGAGACGCTTTTTAGCATTCGTTCAATCTACACGGCTCCCATGGCGTTTATGACAATGGAAATAAAATTATAGAAACCTATTTTATCAAGTTCCCTGACACGCTCATTTCCAAATGATTTCAACAGATTTAACTATTTATCACAATTTTCACAATCAAAGCTCGGTTAATCTCAACTATCGGCTCAAAATCTAATAAATTATAGTCGAAGACCAGAACAATAAAAATAAACCTACGATCAAGCGGTATCCGAAAACACGTCATTATCACACGGTATCAACCGCGACAAGGCCCGTCGTATTGTCTCTGGAATACCTTACACGCTAATGTCCACTTAATTTAGTTCAACCAGGAACCACTAAAAAGAAAATAAAGAAGAGCCATTGTCTAAATACTCCGTAGTTGAATAAAAACTTTTTACAATTTTTGAATTTTGAATTAGGAAAATTTTCTTCTTTTATTTGAGGCCAGATGTAACGTACTTAACAACTTCCAAGACATATTCTGGCCTCAAATTACTTATCCAGCTATTATTAACTTCATGTGTAGACAAGTGAACCTATTGTTACCATCTACATCGCGCCCGATAGACTCTTGCGCAAGTGCGCGGGTGGTCCGGCCACCCAACCGCATCACAGTTATCGATAACGCACCACACTAGCCCACTAAAGTGCGTTACATGTCGATTTTATCGAGCGCTTTAATTATAATAGGTGGCCGCCGCCTCCATTTATCGATGACCAAGAAATATGAGATAGTGCGACAAGGAAGCTTAATGTACCACAGATAACCTCTGCAGCGATTTATTTTGACGTTTTGCTTTTATTATCTGTGGCACGATGATTTTTGATAGCCGATGGGAGCGACTTAAGCCGCTGAGATTCAATTTTTATTATTTGTCGTTCATTCATTTTTATGGTACGAGTAGTCCCTACTATGAGTTTTTTTTCAAGTTACATGTTTAATCCCTTCTTACACTTAAAGCGACACAGTAGCCAAGAATGTCCACCCTTCATCTTTTAATTCAAGTTCCGTATCAAACGTAAAATTATTGCACGATGCCGGCAATTTCATAATCTCATCGCTATGGATGTCAAGTTTGTCAAGTGAACCTGCAAAAAACACGACGCACTCCCTGTAATTAATGAAAAACATCAACACACTCATAAACAGGTCAGAGCAGCGTCAGACCATTTCCAATTTACCCCTTGTATAATGTTGATTGGTGTGAGAACCTTCAGTATAAACGTAATCGGCTTTTAATTACCGGTCCCAAACAAATCCGCATCGTGGGCCAGTCGGGGCGCCAACCGAACCGAGGAGCGCCGCGAATGTTGGCATCCGACGTATCGACTATTTAGAAACGGTTCCCGTGATACGATGCGCGAGAATCCCTCGCGGTATTTCCTTACGAAGTATCTTAATTGCGGCTAATTGCAAGAAAAGCCCTCCCATTAGAGCCCTCTTCGCAAAGAGTAAACGAATTAACAGACACGTAGCTCGCTAACAAAGAGGCGGTAAATTCGTTTTAAAACACCCCCGGTTCAGGTGCGAAAAAGCCAGCTCTAAGTAGAATAGATTAAAGTATGTTAAAGCAAACAAGGCGAGATTTTTCCGCGATAAAATCGTAAACTTCCATTTTGTACTGTACCGCAATAACAAAAAAAAAATTTTTTTGAAGAAACGGTCAATGATTTTGAATAATTTAGAACGTTCCTACATTCAAATTCGGAATTGAGCTGCGTTTTGTTACTCCGTCGCACGTATCACAAAGTGGTCCGTTAATGTTACGGTTAATTGACCAACTCATTAGTAGCAGACAGTAGCGGAAGGCGGCATCTTCAGAACTATACTTAACGCAACTTTAGGCCAGTGTGACTTTTAACTCGACGGCACACGGTAGAATATTGTGTAAAACATTTTCCTAATACTGAGAAGTGTTTAGAATCGTGCGAACTGCATTCGGTTTCCGCTCTCGCAAGTTCAATACCACGACGACTGCACTCAGGGCTACCGTGCTTTTGAAGTTGTATTGAATTAAAGTTTTTCCTTTCATTCAACGCTGTTTAAAATTGGTTGTTTTATAACTTGAGTTATAAAAGTGCAGTGTATTTAAAAGTGCTTTTACTGTAATTAAACACAAAAGAATAAGAAAATAATTATATTAACAAACGATTGTCTCACACACGTAGGTAGCCAAAAAGTTATAAAAACCTTTTCACAATTTATCTCATTAGGTGCTTCCCACATACTCGTACAACCCTAAATGGGGTTAGCAGGTGAGGATATTAAATAGAGTGTATATAATCTGTACTGACACTAACGCCATCTGTAGTTATGATGATACAAGTGCACATAGCGTGCACTAGCTAGACACTCGAACATTAAATCGAACGCACCCGACAATTACCGGCTAATATAGTACCTACACGATATAGGCGGGATTGCTAACGCAATTTTGCTAATTAATCTATGGATAAACCGCTGTTTTCTGTGGTGGATAATGGCGATTCAATGCTAGAATGCCAATACAATCGTTAAATGGACTGATAAACTATTTTATTGTTGCAAAAGCATTATCTTAGGCTTTTTATTAGCATTTCTTTGTCTACTTTTTCTTGACATTTATGAAATGTGTAAGTATAGTAACTCTATGCCATAGATGTGCGTTTTTTTTATACCGATTTGATGTATTTTTGCTGATGTCGATAATGTAAAAATTAACTATATTTATTTCCTCTTTTCAGGTAAGTGTAATGTTCCACACAACATAGTAATATAACTCTGAGAGCAACACCAAGTAAGTACGATATAGTCTAATTCCTTAAGAACATGACTTGACAAATGAGGGATGTCGGAAGGCATAAACCTTTTAGGCGTAAGTTTATGTCGTAAGTCCCGTAAGTAGAGAGCTAACAAACCCTAACCTTAACGTAATCTGCATTTTCTAGCTATTCTCTGTGAAGGAAATAGGATTCTGAAAAAGAGGCTTGAATTTTTGTCAATACTCATTATTTATTTTGTTTTCAATTAGAATAGGTAATTATTGTAACTAGGGCTCCCCTATATATTTGCAACGACACTAAAAATTATGATCACTCAGACCATAAATAATTGTCGTTTTTCTCTACAACTTTCACAGACAAAACTAGCAAGCACGTAACAATAGCTTTTCCAACAATAATCCAGACATAACAAAACCACTATATCCCGACATAAAAATAAGAAAACAGTCTAAAACTTTGTGTAAGATTTTCAACCTTTTCAACAAAAGGTACTAAACCTTTTTCATTACCTTCAAGTTGAGACGCGGCCATCTTTCATTCGCTGTCTTGAAGACGACGCAACGCAACTGTCGTCCCGTTCATATCACGGCATTAAAAGTTTAGGAAGCGGCTCGTGGATTCGTGGTTCTGAGAAGTTTTTCTTTATATTTACATAATTTTCGTGGCAAGAGTTGCGGGGATAAATGTTTATTTAGCTAGTTCTTCTTGAGTGTTGCGGCTTGAGTTTTCAGACGATTACGCAAGAATTTTCCAAGAGAATCTTTATTTCCACTTTGGTGCTTTCTAGGCCAAAGATTAAAATTAAAACAGATTAGAAATCCCTCCTTTACTTGAAATCCCTTCCAAAATTGAACTCATCCATTAGTCCCAACTATTTAACTTACTAATAAACGTTAACAGCTCCATTCTAAAACAGACTCATTAGTTAGAAACCCAGCAATGGCCTATAAAGCGTACAGAGGTGACTACGGTACACACACGTATTTATATGTACGTTTAATACCTGTGTGCCCTTAACGTGGCCATTAAAGTAATCCCCGCATCAATTAACACGTACTTATGATCTCATTCACTTCCAGCATGTCTGTCTAGTAAAATCCGCGACACGACACGGCACAACTCGTAAAACTGAATTAAAAGCGCGAAAATGCCAAAGTTGGCTATGGTTTGATGAATTGCTTGTAATGCGAGTTTGCGAATACCCGCCTTGTGTGACTTTTGACTCGTTATAACTTGTACAGTGTGTTTTGTTGTGTTATTAGAATATCATGTATGTTTGCGAATAATGTAACATTTTCGGAGCGTTGGCATGATGGCGTCATGTTGTTTATTTTCCGTACACGCGTAAACTCGTGTGACGAGTTTTGATCAATTTGAAAGACATCTCGTTAGAAACAGTTTGAGGGGCATACCTACACAATACCACAATATCTACCGCACACAACAAAACGTACACTAACCAATACCCATAGACAAGAAAAGAGTAGTCTATGGGTGTGTTATCATCTTCGTTATTCAAGTCATGGCAACTGCGCTTGTCACCATCAATATCTCAGAGCATTGAAGTAAATAACAAATCTCATCAACCAACGAAATATTCACTTAATTGCCGGTCTTGAGATTCCCAATTACCTATTCTTAGTCACCAGACAGCTGTAATAATATGGCAGTCGACATAATGTGTAAAGCTCTTTATTACCGAGTGATAGGTCCACGTTAATGTTCGAATGAATTTAAATTGGTAATTATTAATAACGAACTTTGTGTCTGCCGTTAAAATTATCTGAAATCCATTTAGCTCGTTCTGATTTCAAATAGAACTGCGGACTTTTGAAAAGAATAAATTCTCTTTTGAGGATAATGTGAAAGCTTTTTACATGTAAATGTTGGCATAAAGTATTATTTATTATGTTGGTACATTGCTCATTATTTTTATTCGTTAGGTTAAAGGATATTGGTAGATAACTTTAAATTGCGTAACGAGATATATAATAAAGAGAACATCATTATATTCCTCCTTTTATCCTCAATTTATTTTGGAAGCAACTCAGTGTATGTTCTCCCACACTTCTGTTTTAAGTACTCGTTAGCTCAACAGTCAGGTGATCTATTAAAGTCAAAAAATACCAATTCAACCCAAAATTAACACACGCTTATCAATTTATACGCCCAAATTCATAATCATGCAAACTGGCCTTAAGGCTAACTCAAAACATAACCCCATTAAACATCAAAAGTGACCCAAAGCATACCAGAGACTAGGGTGACATCACACAGGTAGAGGTAATGAATTCCCGCTATGCGCTTGCGTCGCATGCATGAATATTAAATGTAGTAAGAGATAAAATGCTAATACCCGCAATATGCATACATATTTATCCTGCGGTGAGTTGAGAGATAACGCCCCGATAGCGAATAGGATTAGCTCAGCTTAATGCTGTGTTTGCATCTGTTATATGGATTATTATTGTGATTTTTATTGCATAAACGTTGAATAATTTGCTTTGAAACAAGATGTTAGTTTTTGAAGTTGCTGGGGCGGGTTTAGAGACTAATTACTGTTATACCAAGCTTAGGTACGATCTTATTGCAATTACTCTAAGGTATTTATTTATATGTCAGACTTTTTGATACCCTAGACATGGCTGGCATTGGAACGTGGAGCTTGGCACAAACAGTTAGTTGACTTAATTATGTATCATTACGAAGAGATTTATTTTAATGAAACAGACGTAGTAACAGTTGGTCATATAGAGAATTGAAGTATCCATTTCGTTTTAAAAACAAATATCACCAACAAATCTTCTATCAATAGCTTTACACATCTTATGAATGCATAAGATGTGTAAAGCTTTATGTATTGGCTTATAATAATATTTTATTTGTGAAAAAAAAAGATATCGCCCAGCGCGAATATTCAACGAGAAAATCATCCCATCTTTGCTCTATGAGAATTTACTCTTCTAATTAGGCTATGGTCAAAGAAAACTAAATCAGACTTGGCTGTTTGGGCTCAGCTCCCTTTACCTGTCCCATAGAGGAACGAAAAGAACAAAAAAAAAAGGCTATGGTCAGCCACGTCAAGAAAAAAAAATATTTCATTCAAATTTTATTCAATCACGTTGACATGACAGATGTGACAGTGTTAGGTTTATTTTCGTAACAGAATTTCTTGATTCGGTCTTCGCGCACAGAGCCCGCGGTAAAAGCTATGCAATAGCTTAAAAATCTTCAACATTGGATAAGACAGAAACGCCTTCGCTACTAAAATATTGCCACAACTTCAAGATTCTCTGATATTTATAGACAAGAGGAGACAATAATAGATAAGCAAACAATAAACTATCCCCAAAACGGTTGTTTGTATTCAATTTCCATGTAAATATTCAAATAGGATGCCGAGATACGATTTCACTACAATTTATGGGTCTTAGACCTGTTTCACTAAAACTAAGTGAAATCTAGATGAATTCCTGAATATTATGGAACTGTTAGAATTTCTTGCTCTCAAAATGGTAGATAAGTAAAGAAAAGCGGCATGTCCTAGCACCAAAAAATCGAAAACATGACATTTACCAACCCGCAATTAGCGTCATTAAGAGGGGGTTTTTTGTTTCCCAGCTGTGGGGTCATAATAGGCTGATTAAACTTTTGCTTAAGAAGGTTTTAAGCAGTCCGTTAAAAAACTAACACAGAGCTATCATTGAGTCATTTGATTGGGTGTTACCTTATAACGGATACTTAGTTTTGGTTGCCCTTAGCGTTCCAGAGCTATGGTATCCTACTTAGACTATCCCGCGACCCTGGCAAGTAAGATGGGGGCAGGAGAATGCCTACTATAAAATGTGCCAAAACTTAAGACAATCAATTCTAACTTCGAAAACTCTCAGTACTTGTAAATCTGTTAGAAATAACTTGTAATCTCTGTAATTTTACTAATTAAGTGTATCTGATCTTCTGAAACTTGAGTTAATTATCTCTCGCACCTTCTTAATGAAGTGACCTACGTCGGGATTAGAAAATACTTGTTCGTTTCATTCATGATTTTGATTTCTTTGTTTGTTTTTTAAGAACTTACCCCCACTTTTTTATTTCTCCTGTGTCGTGGGTGCGTTTACAAACATAGAAACACACAAAGCATCGGGGTAAAATAGAAGAAACTTTAAGAGTCGTACTGTCTAAAACCCAAACTCTTCCATTGCCTTCCCATTCTTACTTCCGGGTAGATTTTTCTGCCAAGGGGGACGGAATGTAGACGCCAAAATCAGGTTTTTTTTGTGCATACCAGGGAAGTTAATAGAGTTACCTATTTTATAATATTTCAGCTCATAATAATGATTGTCTTTTTTTTATCGTGGTAAAATCATCAAATGAGTCCTCCTACGCAAGGCAGAGCGGGAGGGACTGTCAGACTCGTACTGACTAAAATCCACGGTGTCCTTCAATAGCCCTATACGTACCGGGGTCACAGTAATTCGTGACTCCCGCGACCCCGGCAGGCTTTGGTCCTCTAAGAGGGGTCCCCGTCATTTTGCTGACACTCTTTGAGGCGCGCGTGGTACACAACGCACCGTCGACCCGGGCATGGTCCATTAACTCGCCGCCCGCATGCCCGCGCCTACGATGCCCGGAGATCGTTTAGCGACGTCTGTCGCCGTAGGCGTCTACCACTGCGTAATAATGATTGTCTTAATGCAAATATACTCAAATATGGAAATGGAAGAGATAACCAAATTAATCAGTATTTACTCGTGGCTGTTTGTAGCGGTTATAAGCGGGATAAGGGTATCCCAACAATTTGGGAAAATGTAAAAAAAAAGTTAATTATTTACTTGAGTACTCGTTCTTTTATATAAATGGTGTGAGCTGTAATTTGTTTATATTCAATGGATCAGATCTTTGTATAAAGTCTGATATAATTCGGCTTCGTAAACTGTCAGTAAATAATTTAATATTTTTTTACGTAGGATCTGTCTATAACGTTTAGACATATCTTCGGAGTTAAGAATATAGCGGCTGGACTTGAACCATTGCTTGTAAAATTTTAACATTGCCATCAGCAATGCTTTTGAACCAATACCGTCAACTGAACGATTATTACGACGGAATATAAACAAGCACATCTGAAAAATCTTTACAAGTGTGGTCTGCCTTAGGCCTTAGGCATTATCTACCAATCTACCTTATCTTTATATCGTATGGTAAGCTTCAGAGAAAACTCATCCCTTTTGGTAGTGACATCAGTACCAAAGGGGGTGAGATTTCTCTGTAGCTGACTAAAATAAGCTTGCGCCCGCAAGTATTTAACTTTTATCTTTCTCATTTGCAAAATTAGTTGGAAGCAGGATATGCCTCTTTATCAAGCACCCTTAGATTTTCAGAGACAGTCTCAACATTCCAACACAAGCCGATCACAACTACTTACATCAATATTAATTTAAAAACCGCACCTCGGAGAGTTACCGCAAAATATCCTTCTAAATTTTAGCGGCAAATACCGCGTACAATGGCGGGTCTTTGTCTTTGCGGTATTAACCCATTAATAACATTAACAATGCGGTACACCAGCGGCTTGGTAATTGAACGCCGGTCCATCTGTTATCTTACCATGGCCTAGTGAAATTGTCTGTGAACGATAATTAATTATGCTAAGTCTGGATTTGGATATCTAGACGCGGGTTTCTGGAAAAAAAAAAGGAACATATTTGTATGGAAACTCTTCGGCCTGCCTTTGTTTTGATTTATCTTAGAACCGGAATTAGATACCTTTACACGGGAAAAGAAATATATCTTACAAAGTTTATGCTATCTTCTTCAACCATTGCTTTATATCGGAAGATTTCAAAGTTTGGAGCTGTCCCATTTATTAAAATATTTAGCTCCAATTTAATTCTCATTAAGTTTTTCTATAAATTCATATCCAATATTCAAAGAATAATTTTCAAATTCATAAATCTCTCTACGTAATATTTATTGTATGCAAATAAAAAAATATCGGTTCAATTAAACTTTGCTGGGAGACTGTAAACCCAGTGTCAATATTAGACTCAATTGGAGGGCTCAATGGCTCTGCATCCCACACTTTCGTAAAATAAACATCAATTGCCTCTCAGTCAAGTGCAAACGACATCGATGTTGATACATCTAACAACAAAGTATTTACTTAGAAGTACGGTAAACTAGGTATCACGCCAAGACTTGTTTAATTAGAACATGTAATAACATAGTAAGATAATTTAAGCGTGACAATAGCATATAGTGAGCTTGTTCTTCTCGAAGGTTAACTTCCACCAAATTTCTTTTAAATTTTCAATCCTCGCTCTGAGAAATCCTGGCGTTAAAACCAAATGTAATATAACTGAAATGTTTTCATTACATTCGCGATGGTAATCAAGGCTCATACCAAGATATTATGTAAGGGATCGTCTCACGTATGCTCAAGCGTTGACCTAATTGCGTAAGACGACAGGGCCCATCTTGTTGGCCCATTTAATAAAGCCTCCAAAATAAAAAGTAGAGGAGAACCCTACACATGGCGTTGCCGCCGTACGAAAATGTTATTTTGCACATTTCCCTCAAACGCACAACGCTCAGCGTAATCCCGAGGATTGGGGTACACATTCGCAACAATACATTTTCCAAATTGTCTCCTTGAAGACGCAATAATTTAAAAAGGCGTAGCCTTGGGACTCCAACTTGTGATTTCATTGTCGCGTAACGCGGGTAACGCGGCCCGAGGTGCCTATTCGCGTTTTTATTTACGTGCCAACACAGTTTGTTAATGACGATGATGTATTGCTACAATTTCTTGCAAAATCTCTGCTTAAAATTAAAAAGGTTCCCCAAGGATCTATTCTCTGTCCGGTAGTGAATAAGTTTCGTGGAATGGTGTGATTCGTATAATGTGTAGTTAGTACGAGTGTACATTACAGAGGTACATTCTGGAACAGGTCCTGGGAGGCCTCGCTTGCATAAAGCTGAGAGGCACACTATGGAGGATGTATTAAATCAGCCAACGTAGAAAAGATTTAATCGGAATGCTTTCTCACTACGAGCACCGCTAAGGAAGCGATGGTTTAGCAACGTTGTAGTTATTCGTTTATGCATCTTGCAATGTTGGTGGAAGTGCTTACATTATTACCGAGAAACATTATTTTCACTTTACAAAAAGACAGTGCTTCAGTATTCTGCTTCAAGGTTTTTACTCTTATTTAAACTACTAGGAATTTTTCCTGTGTCACGGATGTTGTTGCTTGTATTTGTACAGAAAGCTGTTTCGATTACACAAAAACATGGTACATAACAGTCTTCTTTTTGCTTGTAAAATATCTGCATTGCCGTAATTGGGGTATTAACATTATTTTGAGGAAAAATACTAAACAGTTAATTCAGAGTTATTCAAGTAAATTGCATATGAAGAGCAACACAAACTAATTGTTAGCGCAGACGTCTAAACGAAGTCACAACGAGATTGCATTTGCGAAATGGGAACAAAGTTACAGCGAGTCCCCGAAACAACTACATCTCTCGGCCTTAATCCAATAAAAATAAAGAAGATATTCGCTTGTCTTCTTATTTCCACCTTCACCAGTTGTTCCGACCACCTCTGATTTTCCAAAGGGCTTTATTTTAAAAATCCACCTCAACGTTAAAAAGGTAAAAATATTGTACTTGTGAATTTTTGAATCAAGTTTCCTTGTTTCTGTGTGGAGTTTTTCTTGATTTTTCGTCGCCAAGGGATCATTAATGTGCGCCCTCGGGGTTTAGGGCACTAGAAACTTGGAGACGTGTGGGGTGAGCCTAATCAGCAAGGGTTCCGACGGAGGGTTGGACAAACAAGGGAAACTTAGGACGACTAGTTTTGTTACTACAAAAGCTTTCGAGGGCTGTTTTTTCTTTGAGGGATATAATGACTTTGGAGGCGGCTGTGTGTGTTGGAGACTTGATCTGAAGAGGGTAACCGCTTTAGAACTATACAGACAGGGTCGTGACTTAGCTGGGAGATGACCCACCATTTTAGACATCTTTCCCAATCATAATCAGATCACAGAAACAGGTTAATCTACTCCACTTAGCAATTAAAAGCCTCCCCAAGCGTACAACAAATCTTCTCTTATAGCTTGTTTACATTTCAAAAACGAGGTTGTTGCATAAAACACTAGCACAACACGCAGCTCATAGTACAAGCAATATGTATATGAAATTGAGCGTAAAACACACAAAACGAAACAGTATTGGCCCACTTTGCTGTTTTCCTACTCTGTGTAAATCATCGAGTATAATATCAGTATAAAGCGCTGTGCAGCGATTTATTCGGTAATATACTTTGGTAGCTATTACAATATCATTGTGTTTCATATTGTTGATAAAAGCTTTGTGAAATGACGAGCGATTGGCAGCTTCACTGTTTTGTAATCTGAGTTTATTATGATTGGAGGTCTTGTGTGACAATGTGTTGTTTTTTTTTAAATCTTTATCTAAAGTGTTTTTTTTTTTAATTTTCCATTTGCATTTTTGGTAAAAAGTACTTTTATAAATATTTTCATGACTCTTCGAGGTTAGATAACATACACACATGTATGCGACTGCTAAGAAAGAGGTTCTGGAGTCAATTCCCAGGTCGGGCAGTGTTTTTGAGCTTTTCTATTGGGAATCTCTCAATAGCAGCCACGGGCTCTTGGTGCCCAGTTGATGGTAGTAGAGTCGCCTCTTATTTCTGCCTTCGTGGACGTTCAATACATTCCGACGGATGGATGTTTGTTTCTCAATTACGTCAGAATGGCTGAACGGATCTTGATGAAATTTAGCTCGGAGATAGGTAGGGATAGTAGTAGGATAGGGATATAGTCTATAATGATACACAGGCTACTTTTTATACCGGTGTAAGGTTCCTGTTGTATAATTTTCGCCTATCATTAACTAGTTTACAATGTTTCATTATATCTTCGTAATATTTTACGTTGTGTATAAACTCAAGCCAGTTCCACAAGGTGCGATCAAAACAATTACCCGGTTTCGCCTGTATTGAAATGAATTCACAAGGATTTAATTTACAAACATAATGTTTGCGAAACTTGATACCCTTTAAACACGGGCTGTAAAAGTGAGTTGGCGTGTCGTAAAGAGTGACTGAGCAGTGGAGTTGCAACGTGCAAGCCTGTGCACTGTGAACACTGTGTCGTTGTTGGAACACGGCGCACACAGCATCCATAGTGTCGGTATCGCCAACAATAACAGCTCTCGTAAAATTTGATTAACCCGTCGCACGCCGCACTAAAATATTTATGTATAACTATCTTTTGCTCACGGTTTTGCCTGCGTAGTTCCAGTGATTGTAATATGAAATTAGCTTAACAAAATTACTCTTTACAAAATCTGTTAGCGAAAGTCCCGTCAAAATCAAACCAGTTCTTTTGGAGATTACAACCAACAGATAGATATACTTTTTTTTTTGTTTTCCTGCTTGTTGTAAATACCGTATATCTTTAATTAATGCATTTCCTAAAAAGTTATTATTTTGATATTACAAACAGACACTTCATTTTCTTTTTGTATATTAATGCTAATTCTGTTTCACAACACGTCTTTTCCCTTTCACATAATATATTTTAATACAGTAAATTGTAATGTAATGTAAAACGTACTTCACAATTATGCAAAACTAATTTGGAATAACGTAAACACGCTATTAGTAGTTCGTGATGTTGTTATATCTGACATTTAAATTGGGTTACCTAACTTTAATGATATCTAAATTTAATGTTGTAGATAGTTTAGTTTAATTTTTAAATTAACAGGCTACATCGATATTGCAATTAGTGAAATTAGAAGTATCATTGTAAACCAGTAAAATGGGAAAACATCGTGAGGAAATTTGGACTTATATTTAAAGCCACGTCAGGCATGTGAGATTCCCAGAAGCGGCTTATTTAAATTCTTACGTCCCACGAAAAAAAAAATGTATTAGAAATGAAGAAAACAATAACATCTCTTCATGATTCTAAAACTGGTCAAATCAAATTGCTATTCAATTATCCTCCACATTTTAAAACAGACGACAATCACAAATTATTAAAACGTGCTGTAAAAGATTTTTTTCTAATTTCTAACGAGATTTCCACGTGTATAAAAGTTTCCATACAGATCTGATAATAAAAGAAAAACAAAGGCTCAGCAGCTGGGGGTTTTCCCACTAGCAAAAGGGTGCGGTAAGTGTACGTTTATTTTAAAGGTATTAGATTTCTTAACTACGTAAGAAACTATCGACTCGATTTAGAATTTAGAAAATATTCTTTTTTTTGAAGTAAAAACTTCTTTACCGGCGTTGTGTACTTTTTTTTGAATGGGTAAAAAATGTTAAACTCGCGTCAGGACACGTGACCTGATCGAAAATTCGTAAGACGGCGCAGGGCGCCTGCGCGAATGTTCGTGTGTGTTTATTACTATTCAAGTTTTCACTTCTGCCGGCACTCCCAGAGTGCAACCTGTCGTTTTTTTTTGCCCTTGATTTTCGTGTACCTTTTCATTTTACTGATATTTTTTATTTTTTTTAATTGTGCCAAGACTTTATCATAAATTAATGTTTTATTATAAGATTATATCTATTTCGTAACAGTATGGTCTCCAAAATTACTATGTTCGTGAAAACGTTACCGTAGATCAAAATAATGGAAGAGAATACTATTTATTTTTTACATATGTAAATACTATATTTTAAATGGAAGCGCCACTAATAAAATAATGGACGTTATCCATTACCACCACTTACCCAATTCTACATATTTTAATTTAAACAAAATGTCAGCAAAAATCCAACGTTTGTCAAAAATATTATTAAAAAACATGGCGGCTACAACTTACACTGCATTTAACGGTTGGTTGTTAGCTCTACAATATGCTTGGTATTAAAAGCTTTTAGCTTCCGCATCTAACTAACGGGTTATGGTCTGTGATTTAGATGCCACCTACATGTTTTATGGGTTATGTCGTTTATAGGGAGCCTGGTTTTATGCACATGAATAGGCGACGCAACGGGGGAAACAACGGTTATTATATGGAGAACGGTTCGCAGGGTTAACTTCAAAGACTTTGGAATTATAAAGTGTAGTATGCGTCTCGCTAGTCTTCTTATAAATTCTTCTTCTCTTCAACTGTAATAAGAACAGTATTTTAGAAGTATTAGCTGGACCAAATGGTACAGAAAGGTTAACTGCTCACGGTGTTCTTATCAATAATCACGATGTATGAAAATCAAGTATCGTTTCGTTCGTACATGCTAATCTCTCTAATTATCCAGCCCTGTTACTGCCTATGGTTTAGTTTGATGCCAACTTGATAAATAGTATAGCTTTGGATTCGATAGGTGACATCATGAGAAATGAGGACAAATCATTCAAAGAGATCAAAGAGAAAATCACACAGATTTTGATAAGACACTAACAAAAACCTCTTTCAAGGACCAACTAACAAAAAAATTGGTCTGTAGTACCAACTTTCCCAATACGCGACACAAAAGCCCTTACTAGAAGTTATTTCCGCGACTTTTCGACCCCTAAAGGTTCTTTATGAATGCCCTGTGCCCGAATATCGGCCATTAGGCCAGTGTGACGCTGGTCTCGGGATATGTGGTGATTTATCACAATTACAGGGATTTTGGAGCCGCGGGACCGAAACCGAATATGAGCGTGCGTAGCTCATTGTAGTGCACTAGTGGGTAGTGACGTATTTGGGACAATCGATTTTTCATGACCCCCAAGGGAAAAGGGGTGAGTTTCTGTATTTAATTAAAATTCTATTAGCCTGATGGGCATTTCCTGTTCGATTTTGACGACCCCGTTGTCGCTGGCATAAGAAACAGGATCCGCGTCGAAGAAGTCGCGGTCTGAAGCTAGTAATGATATAAACAGATGTAATCCTCTAATAACGGTAATTATTTTTAAGTAAAAAATATAAATCCCACATCGTATTAACGTAGTTAACTCTCACTCAATTTCATAGCAATTCATATTATTAACCCATAACAGTTCTACCAAAGTGGCCTTATTAGACACCTTATCTTTACACGTAACAAAGACATGTAAATCGTCACCTTCAGAAATTACTCAACTATCCAAAAAAATCCTTTTTACTCAGTTTCAGACTATTTTCAGTTTTTTTATCGAGTGGGGTCAAAGGGCGCGACCTACGACCTTCCTTCGCAATCACTTAAGGGCCCGTCGGGGTTCAAAAGGGATTGTTATAGATAAACTTCTTACGTGTACGCTGTTCGAAATAACTATAATATTATTATTTTTTCTATTTGAACTCTTCTGTGTCTAATGTGAAGTGATATTGTGAAAGATTTCATTGTTATTATTTTTAGATTATCAATGTTTGTTTGTTTTAGGTGCGGGTTTATTTTTACCCGACTGCGTTAAAGGGGAGTTATTTTGGGGAATGTTTTATATTAGTTAGATATCCAATTTCATTGTATGATAAATATGATACTAGATATTAAACCTTTATATGTATACTTTGGTAAATAGGTACTTTGAATACCGAATTAATCTGTTTTTGTTTTGGACTAAAAGCTTTGTGAGAAGGTGCAAGCAAAAAGTTGCGAAGTTTTATCAATTGGTCAATCGGTTGGACGGAAAAACAAACTTAAAACAAAAGTTTATAATTACAACCAAATGAAAGACTAAGTAGATTATAATTATGTCTTGCAACGGACTTAGCCAAAGCCAAATATTCCTGAAACCTCACGTTTCCGACTAATTAGTGCTCATAAAAAGTTACTTCGAATTCATATTCTAGTCGTCTCGTATTTCTAAGAAGAACCTTCAAAATGTAGCTCTGAAAGAAGCCTATCAAATCAAAGTTATAAACTTTCAGAATCAAGTTATGGCAATAAACGCACCAGATTTTGGAGATAACTCAATCCTAGATATAATAGATTGTTATCACGAACTACGAGTACCTTCTTTCATCTGTCAAATAGTGTCATTTATCTTTTTTAAATAAAAATACGTTGTAACTATGTACAGTCACGAGCAATAACATGTATACACTTAACAAAATTCAAACGCAAATAACTCGTGAAATACTAGTTTCCACTTTAGAATAACACCTATTTCGTAACAGTATAGCTTCTAAAATAGAAGTCTAATGAAAAGACTTAATCAATATGGTAGCAGAACATCGCTTTTGAATACTGCTTAGTGTATACATACTATTGCTCGTGACTGTACTCAACACCTTGACACTAACGTGTAGCGTTTAAAAAGAATTCAGCGATCGTTGCAATATCTCGTAGGATATTTGAAAAAAGAATTGCTATTTCATACCCTCGATCTAAATGTATGGAATACATTACATAATATAAATTACAATAAAAATATTTTGTGTTAATTATCGTAATTCTATACATCGACTAAGGCCTCTACTAAATTGGCCTTCAAGGCCCGACGAAGGTTTTACATATTTAGGAAAACTGAGGAACTTTTGTATGAAACAGCTGTCCTTTTTCGCAGTTTCTCGTCAAAATCCTTTACATCCTGTACATGTAGTACCTAAAAAAATATCTGCCTGCCTTTATCCTGTGGTTGAACTCCTGTAAACAACAGCTCACTCGATGGATGAGCTCAACTAATAGATCATATTAAAACTTTGTTTATTAAAACCAACTTGAAGAACTAATTATTTCTTCTAAATTAAATTAAACACGACCGAATTGATTTGAACAGAAACTTTGTACAGTCAAGGGTAAATACTGATTTAATCAACAAAAACATTGTAAAAATATTTAACTTTAGTCCAATTTTCTGCTTGTTGATATTGTTAATTAACTCCTTTCTAAGTTAGTTGGCGGGATTCTCTGTTTCCCTTTAGGCTGTACTTTATTACAAATTCGTAGAAAAAACAAAGTCATGAGAAGAAAAGTAAAATAATTATTTATTCACTGAAATATTATAGGTAACGAAACCCTTATACAATAGTACGTAATAAAACCTACTTGTAACGAACCTGTCTATATAGCGGCTTTACGAATTTCCCGCGCATTTTGCTGTCAAGTTTCCAATAGGAATAAGGCGGCCGTATCACCGAATCGCGACGCGTTGCGTGTAAACTTACAAAACAATAGTGTATCTGAGTTCACGCACCAACTTTCTACTATTCAGCGGCTAAAAGCCTTTTGTTCTTAACAAAAAGCCGCTGTAACTCATGCAGTAACACTTGAGATTGACTTATGGTACAAGCGAAAATTCGTACTAAGAAATTTGAAAATGTAGTATTAGATCTAGCTCTTTTGTTAGAAAGCTTAAAATATTTAATTAAACAATCAACGATAATATCCCTCATATTTCTAAAAGGTCTAAAAATGTGGTGAACATTTTATTAAAACCTAACAATATTTATTATTCAGCCACCAAAGGTTCAGACTTATCCTAAATTACATTTCTCAGATCCCCATTCATATTTACAGCCGACGCAAATATACGAAGAACGTCTGAATACAGCAATTTACACACATCGCGGCCCATTCACTTAAATGGAACATCAAGCCGCGTTCAAATTTCGCACAAATAGTGGGTAATGTTGGCAAAACTGGATCGCTCGTCGCTTGGGCCCAGCGTTTCTGCTGGGGGCAATTTCACCCCTTATCTTCTGGAACCGTAGCGCGTGACGCGAGGTTATTTACGCGCCCGGCGCCGCCCCTAATCCCCTATTTATTCCCGGAGATGTATCTGAAAATTAGGGATCACGTCTAGGGAGGGATCCCGGGCTGGTTAATTTGCGGGATTCAGCGGTGTTGCGTCGCGGAGACAACGCTCCGTAATGATTATGATACTGATATGCTGTCAGACACTGATTGCTACTGCAAGCTTTAGCTTTTGTATAATGCTTTCTTTTAAATAAACCTCATATTTTCGAATTCAAATATTCCATTTTGAATATTATTCATTTGACTAGCTGTTATTTACTTCGCTGCCAAATATCTTTTTTGATAATTTTCACTCTGATTGGGAAGAAGTCATATCAATTTATTTCCAATCAAGAACCAATAACTGGTTATTGTGAACGTGTCTGGAATATGAATTACTCTCATTTCTTGTTGTTACGAAACCCTGTCTTAAACACGAGACGCAAGACGCTTCAGTAACCGTACTACGCCCTGCTATTCAGGCGTGAAAACGTTACAAAAAACGTAGTAAGGATGTTTGTATCCGCATGCCAGTAACTCCATAAAATGACTGCGGAACACGCTTATGTATAGTACAGTGACTTCTACATCAATACAAGTTTATATAAAATTCGCAATTCGTCTGGCAGTGCGCTGTTAAACCCGCGTTAACCTCTTCAAATAGCGCCATTGAGGCCGATCCCCTTCGAATGTACTATAACACACACATCGCCTCTGATGGGCGTTTTAAAACACTTTTCCGTGTGTTTAGGTCTCCGCCGATCTCTCTTTAATGTCTACGGCCCTGGAATGAGACAAGGAAATAGAGTAGTGATTGGGAGTGAGGCGTTTTTCTCGGAATTCGAATAAGGATAAGGATCGATATCTTTATTGATATGACGAGTTTCTTTTTTACAATTTTATGATACCTACTCAGCCAAATTCTTAAATACACGACGTAATTTAGTATCCGTCGTACGACGTAATTTATAAGAAACTAGTAGACTATTAATTACATTTATATTTTATTAAAGGATTTATAATAACTAAATAAGATTTGAATTAAGAATGGTGTATCTATTTCAAAATTGCAAATCGCATATTTCAGTCATCATCATTATCATATCAGCCGTAGGACGTCCACTGCTGAACATAGGCATCCTCCATAGATTTCTCATAGATATACAGGGTGTAAGAGACATCGACGCACAAACGGATACCGCGCACAAACTCCAAAAAAATTAGAAAAAAAAACCGACGAAAAAGTCCAACTCACGGGCATCCAGAATCATGTCCTGGACCCATGGTAACCGTTTGTGCGTCGATGTCTCTTACACCCTGTATATCTTCACTATTTATTTAAAATAGATTCTGGCTGTATTGTAGTTAGGTAAAACATATTTTTAAATTAAGTTCATTCTACATGCACAAATCATGGTAATTAGATAATATTTGTACCTAATTATATATTTTTGTTTTATCACATTTACAAAATCAAATAAACATAATTTATAAATGGTGCTCATATTAAAATGTTAAGTATATTGAATTGATAATTATGCTAACATACAAATCATAGTATTATATTGAATGAGTCCAATTGTTGTAAAACACATTCTATTATGGCTAATTTTACAATTATTACTTATTTATTATATTAGTTTGAATATGTAACAAATACAAAACCTCATAATTATTAATATTCTACACCCAAACTAACCTAACCATACATCAATACCATCCTGATAATTAAATTTCAACCTTCGACAATCGAATAACTCGAATAATTCGAATAACTCGGATACGTGGCACACCTCTATCCCATCCGTAAGACGTGACGAGAAACCCACTATACGCCTTTAACGAAACCTTTGAGGGCCAATGGAGGGATTTTCAATTTTGTATTCGAATCTCAAATGTCCTTGAGACGCGGTGAGATTATCTAAGTTTAGTTAGAAATACTTAAAAGTAGGCAAGAGAGTGATCTTGACTCAAACATATTAGACTTGATACTAATTCGAGCTAATTTTCATTTTAATTGTAGAAGTTTTTGTGATTTCTTTGAATGATTATTTTAAGAATTGGCTACGCCCCGACCTCTTCTTTTTTTCAGCAATTAATCAAATGAAAGCTGTCAGAATCAACTTGACAGATCTTTCAAATTAAGGACTGTTCATGAATAAACCTTTTTATAAGTCGTGCTCATGTCTGTATTAGGTATAATATAAAAGAAGACTGAAAAAATCTACACTGTTTATATACTATCACTGTTTGACGATTATCAAAAAATATCTTCTCGTATTTTTTTCTTTTGTAGCCAACATTTACACAGATACGACGCTTTTAAAATTCTCAATACGATACTACTAGGTATCATTTATGATAGTTTTGACATCTCGAAGTCCCACGCTCGAGTTTTTAAGCGTTTTATATTTAACAATAACATTCATTGATAAAAAAAAATGAATCGGATTCGTTTCAATCCCCAACTAACGTACTAAACAGATTTGTTATTTATTTATTAATGCTGTCATCATGCCTGCCTATGCCTGATGCTCATAATGTAAAATGGTTAATCTAAAACTAACGTTGATAATAAACTGTTATTAAAAATTACATCACAACTTTAGTCTTGCTATCAAGCCATAGCGAAACTTCACTTCGCAAAGTTGTTTACTAGAACTATTGTTTAAATACTTATTACGTCAGCATTACTGCTTCCGGAATATAACTTCCTTTTAGTTAAGAAAGTATTATATTTCACCGAACCAGTAATAGTTGCAAAAAAAAAGTTTTGCGGAAAATGTTTTTCTATAACTGAAAGTAACTTCTGCCACTGCACCAAATACTCCACTCAAAAGTGGAAAAATTTTTAGACATTGCCATAATTAGGACGATATAAATCTTTCTATATTCTATGATTTTGTCTATTCTTCCGTCGACAAAGTCGTTTCTACGGTGCCATGGTAAACGTGCTATACTTCCCTGGGCTGGCTCGGTCACAATAGAACACTACCTACCAAAGTTGAACTTATTAACATCTACATTGTACATGTATATAGCTATGTCTATGTGTTTCGAAACTGGCCGCTACAAAACTGTGGTCAATATTTAACTTGCTTTGCCCTCTACGAAATGAAATAAAGTTTCCACTAAACCGGTTTCATAGTACTTTATTTATTTTAGAATAATAAAAAATAGAGCTAGCATTTGTTATATTGTTGTTAGACTTTTTAATTCAAAATGGGCTAACAAAAGTGTTTTCACGCTTAAGTGTTTATCTGATATACCGCAACATATTTTTGAAATAAAACAGTTGGAAATTTTGAAATAACTAACAAACATACAAAATGTAATTCAATTTATGTCCTCATAAATGATTCTACAGTAATAAAACAAACAGAATCGAATATGTACGAAACTGGAAACAAATCGGATTATTAATATATGGAAGCAAATGTTACTAATCATATTAATCCGTTATAAACAGTCGGAAACACTGCAGAGCCTGGCAGCATGCCAAATGGAGAACCGTGATTATCAAATGAGATGTCATATTTTATCCAAGTTAAAAACGTCCGGATTTTCATTAGTGCAACCCACTTTTTTAGAAGAAAAACTCCAGTTCACTTAATTTTGAATTGGTCCAGTTTTATTTCCAATTCAATTTCAAACAGGCCCAATAATAAATAGAAGACACCAACCCTTTTCAGTGAGGAACTTGCCAAAAGTATCCAGGAGGGTCGCAGGGCAATGGACACCCCCGACAAAGACCCTCGGAGGTCACATACCTCTTCTAAAAGGGCTTTTTGTAAACACTGTCTCCTTTCCGATAGAAAACGAGTTTACTTTATCTAACAATATCTTCTTAGAAAGGGGTAAACCACCCTTCTTTTTTGCAGAAATCACTACTTTAAATGTATACAATCGTGTCGTACGGTTTTATTTGCGAATCGTATCGAGACAGAATGTTGGGAGGTAGTTTTTTGAAAATAACTTTATCTGTTTTGTAAACTGTGTTCTATTTACATTTATGAGCTGATATGAGAATGAGACAATGGAGCTGGAGCAGATGCTGATTGTTATTTTTCGCAATTTTAAAAGAACTAAACTATAACAGAGTCTGGAAAAGAAACATTGATTTTATTGATAGGTTCTTGACACGAAAGGAATCTTTTGAAAATAGAACACTTCAACCATTAGATAAATAAAAAATAAAAACTTTTTGCTATCTTAGTTTGACTGGCCATATTTAAAAAGTATTTATTTATACCCTAATTCACGCTCCTTGATTTCATTGACGGATTAAAAAGTGAAAATAAAAAAGGTTCCGTCGTTTCTTTGAAGTTGGAAGTATAATTACATATCTTTAAAAAAAATGCTATCCCTACTTTCACTACCTGCGTCATTGTTGTCAATACAAAATAAATAGTAATGAAGAATCTCTTTCTCTTCCCTTCTGAACCACAATGTTATTAATTTCATCTTGGTTAGTAAATATTCTGTACACAGTTTGCGACACTCAGGACTTAGGTCGACGGCTCACTGGGTACGCCACAGCCCCACAGCCCGACAAGACCAGACTGTGGCATCTAATCCTTCGTCCTGACTATCCTTGACGTCCTAGAGATAGGACTGATTGGCTACCGAAGCGTAAACTTAGATGGTACAGGATATTGAACTTAAGAGGCGACATTCCAACATTATGACAAATTTTCATCATGAAAATTTCCCTCAACTTTTCAGTGGTCTCTGAAAACATGGTAATACTCGTATTTGCAGTCAAAAGTTGACAAAATAAACGCAATTCTGTAAATCGCATTT
Source organism: Agrotis puta (assembly GCA_943136025.2). Lineage (NCBI taxonomy): Eukaryota > Metazoa > Arthropoda > Insecta > Lepidoptera > Noctuidae > Agrotis > Agrotis puta. The sequence continues at coordinate 2,724,811 of OW964170.2, forward strand.
GGCCTGTGAGAACTAGCTTTGTCCGCTGCTTCGCTCGCCTTTATGTAGATATTGACAATTAATTTGGGTTGTATAATCTAATTTAATAATGTTTTTAAGAAAGTTATTGTTGTTCTCTTCGGGAACTGTCTACGAAACAGTACTTTTTTTGAGATGATAGAGTGAGAGCATACGTCCGTTTCTGTGTACCTGACAAAGTAGGTGATCGCTTCAATGGTTTAGGAATAAAAAGGTACCTAACAGTCAAACTTACTTTCGAATTTGAACTGCCAGTAAGGATACAGAAATATTAATAACGAAAACAAAAAATATCACAGACAATTTTAACATACTATTTAAGATTTTCTCAACAAATCATATTTAATCGCCTTTGGACTATTAAGTCTAAAAGATACCGCTACCAATTTAAAAATGCAACTCCTAATTCTCCGCTTTCCTTGAACCCATAGCGCCTTTATCGCAAGCAGCCATAACTCAAGCCAAACAGCTTTAATAAAGCTCTCACTGAAAACACAAGCTAAGCTATTTCCTAAGTACCAGCCGCGGGCTAACAAAAGTCGTTCAACAAACATTTTTAAACCAGCACAGTCATTACCGACCATTCTGTTTTGCATTTCACAAATACGTAGTGAAATTGAAGTCGCTTGTGACGCAGCAAATTACTTTTTAGAGGAAATTTCGCGTAGTCACTGTTGTAACGAGCATTTGGTGGTCGTGTCCGCAAACAACCAAACCTACAAACCAACTAAAAGTTTAACTTGACTTGCGTAATAGTTGGTCTGCGAGTTTGAGACCTGCGCCGTGTCATCCCTAGTCCGTAGTACGGGCGACGCGACGGGCCATAATGAGCGCAATAACTGCATACCACTGTCGGCTACGTAATTATATGGTATTATCTGCGCTGGACAGATGTACGTAGTGTAGGTATACGCGTGGTGTGGATTTCCTGATTATACAGCGATGGGCAATGGATTGGAAGACCGGGTCCGAGATACTTAGTATTGATAGCTTTTGGCTTAGCTCGATTATGTACCTACTCTTGGAGAGTGAGGTACTCTAAGCTACAGTAAAGCTCAGATGAAAGCAGCGTACGATTAAATAAGCTTTCCATAGAAATAAATTAACCCGTACAACGTTAACAGGGTACTTTATTAAACAACAATTTTCCTTTAACCCCTCGTATGAACACGCAACTGAACAAACGACAAACAAATTGAAAAACAAAACAGAATCAGTAGAACAACTAGAAAACATATTAACATCGCTTACTTGCTGACCACTTGAAAGCTTGCCTATTAATAAATATGCTATTACGGACTTCACAATAGGACTTAAGTATTACGTACGATTCGCAGAATTGCTTGGCAAACTAGCTATGAAATTGCCTTGAGAAACGTCAGGTTAAAAAGTGAATAGGCGAATAAAGAATGGCGATTAGCTCGGTTATGGGAACTGGTGACTGCGTTTAATGAAATTGTTATAAACATAGAGGGTGGATCGTAATCGCAGGCCTAGTGGGAACGGCCATGTGGAGCCGGCCACTGGTTAATGCGAACCTGTGAAGAATTGGAGCCAGAAGACAAGCGGGGCAATTTTCGCAATTTGCACTAATTAAAGAATATGAAACGAATCGCTATGAGTCTATTTGGTTTTATTACAGTTTATTTGCAAATTTTTGGTTTTTCAATTGTGTTTTTCCTACACATGAATAATTAATAACTGTATATTTTAAAGAAAGGGTTCTTGGAAGAAGGTTTATACCAAGCGGAAAATAGTTGCAGACAAAAGGTTAAGAGGCTAATTTATGTTTTCTAGTATGATAATGGATGTGTATGATATACTTAAGTAGTACTTTTATAAATAAATAATCTAGAAGCTCTGCTCAGTGTTAAAACTGTCATGAAAATATTTCAATCCTTCCTCGACTGACGTAACCGCGCCCGCTACTGCTCAGCTCATCCCAACTCGCTGACTTCAAAGCCACACAACCTGTCTATAATAAGCCCATTCCATTTTAATGTTACCGAAATGGAAATAATAGAGAGTGCGACAAATCCCAGTGTATTTGCTTCTCAAATATGACATCTACATACTGGTGGGCAATTTGCACGGGCGAAATTATTTTGCTACCCTTCGTTCAGGAGTAGGACACCCTAGTTGTTAGGTATTCGTGATGGGTGATGGATAGAATGGGCTCTGATTGAAAGTCTAGAATGATTTGTGCGGAAATTGGTGCGATTCTCCTTTTTCAATAAACCTTTTTATACTGACTTTTTATGGATTTGTTATTAACTTGTTATTAAGTGCTAGTTTGTTTTTATGTTTGCCCATTCTGTCGAAATCCTGAGCTAACTGCCGGGGTCGCGGAACTCATGAATTACCGTGACCCCAGTACGTAAAGGGCTATTGAAGGCTATTGAAATCCATGGTGGATTTTAGTCAGTACGAGTCTGACATACCCTCCCGCTCTGCCCTGGGTGGGAGGACTCATGTGATGATTTTACCACGTAAAAAAAAAGCCTATTCCTTCCACTTCTCTCGATTGTGAGTTTCACCGCACCAATTTACAAGGAAGCCATCTTAAGAGTCCCGCCATGCATTAATATTCTAAATATTTTATGTTTCACGTTTGAAAACTCTGAATTAGGCCTATGAAAAGCTGGCCTAGACTTTGTTCGACCGTTTCTTAAGGTGTTTATGAAAGATTGCCCAAAAAATACCACAGAGAAATCTGGACAGCATTGGGCAGGACTTTGCATAATATTGAGATCTAGATGCCTAAAGAAGCGTCCATCAGCTTCAGTAACGATCAATCGACAGAGCATCAAGCAGACAGGCTCAGTAAAAAGTGCCTCATCATTTATAGAAGAGCACCACATTTACACTAAAAAGCAGAGTCGTCAATAAATCTTTGAGTGCTTGTGTATTCAAATGTTTGTAAACGCACACACAAGACAGGAAAAATTCCTTGATCGGAGCAAGCAGCTAAAAAGCGAATGATAAACAGCAACTTACTTAATAGAACCTTTTCCATCATAATTCCATGACGTACCTCTTCATTACCTTCTCAGCTAATGAAAAAGGTTCTCAGAATTAAAACCCTAGTTTCCATTCCATTATCGTCACCATTTTGTCCTCAAAGTTCCTGTCATATTATAACTTGTAATAGTTTCTTAACGAAGTCTTTGTCATTGTTCACAGATGTCTCCCCTCCGTGCTGGAAGACGGCTGGCTGCCTTCATCACGTCCAATGCTTTTCTGGTAAGTATTTTTCTATAGTTTTTCGAAAACTAGCCTTGTTAAAGAACGAGTAATTGAAAAATTAAAATACAAAAAGACATGTTTCTAATGGAACTAAGAAGGCAATAACAAAGGTCAGACCTCTGGCTTGCATCGTAGGAGACTGAAAAGTAGGAGATGGGTGATCATCTATCATAGCGAGTTTCATCCGTGCTGAGGCACAAAGCACTTAAACTCAAATGTTCTAGATCTATCTTTAACTTTTAGTCAGAAACTCGCAAGTCTGACAACCTGTTTTACCAAGGGGTATTACCCAGTTACTGGGTTGTGAAGGTCAGGTAGGCAATCGCTCCATGTAAAATGTTTCCGTTTGGGAAAAGGCACGGCACATGATAGGTCTTAGGAGACCGATTACCTTGTTGATCTGCTAGTTACGAACGCATGTAGCGTTAAAATATACTTAGTATATCATGTGGTGAGCGGTTTTTCGAACTACCACTCACCACGTGATGATATGCTGAGTACCTATGTATTCGTTCGGATTATGGGCTGTATTATTGGGTTTTTTTTTTAGTGACAGCCTCATCTTCTTAAACGTAAATAACGAAATATGTTTTTACGATTCACTTCTGTCCAACCCTTCGAGATACCGAGACAACCATGTGCTTTAGCTCATATGCTTAATAGGAGCTCACTCATCAAGAATAGGCTTTAATAATGATTTCATGGCCAATCAAGAGATAAAAGCAATAACTTCAGAATTTCTGATTAATTGATCGGAACATTTTCTTCCCTTATGAATTTATTGCCTCGAAGCCTATTCCACTTGTGTTCCCTTTATGTAATTATAATTAATGGTCGCAACTAACTCAACTGATTTATGTAGATATACCGTCTAGACACTGGATCTGGATTAACACGCGTGGCAACGACTAGATTAATTAACCGACCCAAGTTTGAATCAAGGCGTGAATTTGAAATTCAATAAATGACACAATTGTTCACGGAGATTCAACGACTGGGGAAAAAACAGTCGGCTTTGAGCGCTATGGGTGAAACTCTTCAGCCCCATGCATTCACACATTGTATATTGTATAGGCCTCCCTTTTTTCTGTCATATTTCTCGGTTCTTTACGAAAAATTGATGCATGAAACGATGAAGTGGAGAATGAAATTCAGCCACATGGGTTCTGAATTCGTAGTAAAAGGTCGCGCATCGCTATCCCATTCACCCGGTATGTAAGTAGATAGTTGATATTGGTAGTGTCGGTACACAGTATCGTCGCTTTACCAATTACGGCGGCGCGTAATAAATCTCGATGAAAATATTGATAACAGCGTGACGCATCGTGCAATGAATTACGTACGTAAACAACGTGTATGTAATTTATACCGTTTATGTTATTAATTCGGTTATAGTGTGTTCGAGCGGATTGGGGCGTGCGGTCGACGAACACCCCGGGCTCTGTGGCAATCGAATCAGGACGCAGACGCCCGATATTATCTAGCTTACCGTCCTACCTATTATAAGGGTACATTGGTTTGCACTGACACTACGCCCAATTGAACATGAATCTTCTTGAATAGGCGCAAATTAAACTCTCTGACACAGGATCGTTTGAAACAGGATACGCAAATATTGCTCCCCTCAAAATAGAGATACCAACATCCTAACCGCGGCCATCTCTAGCAAATTATTATTTGCCTATTAGTGCATGGACGATTAACATTCTGGTTGAAACGAAGCGCGTCGGACGGCGACCGGGCGGTAACCGGGCGGCAACCGGCCGTCCGTCGCTCCAGTGCGTCGTTCCTGCAATCTGCATAATGCGCGACACTCATTTACCGACCGTTTGTGAGCGACAAATGAAGCGAGCGCAACTGAAAATGTTTAAAACGTCCAACACAAATAGAGCCGTGTCTTTAAAAATCACCGCAGGTACCCAGATGTCAACGGTTCCTGGTTATTTCTGTGCGGCCGAAACGCAAATATTCGCAAAACTGTGGCATGTCTAATAGCGCGTGAACCCAGTGATTGTTCGCTTGGGATGCCGTCCGTTTATTTATTTTACGTATCGGTGCGTTTTTTGTGGAACGTTTGTTCGAATTTCATATCATGGAACTTTCGAAAATGGACTGAGCTTTCGAAATTAAATTATTATTGAATGTGACGTCAGGTAACTGCAATGAGGTTTTGTAATTTGTACGACAGATTTACGTAACAAGTAAGCAGGTATCGCTAACAAGGCTTGGTTTTAACCAACTGACGATAATAACGCTATGTGTCAGGGCACCGGTTGAGCCACGTTCAGCCATCTATACGTGTATTCGATTTAAACATTACTATACTCAATTGAATGTGACAGAATACCGGTCTAACCAATAACGTTAAAAACCAAAGAGAATTAAAACCACTTGAGAGCTCATAGAGCGATTTCGCCTAGGCACACGATTCACCAGTGCGGGCCGGGGACCGGGGGATTGCGTCTTCCCCCGTTCCTCGGCCCGCGGTAGTTGTGATTGGTTGATGCAACAATGTCAGTAAGAATAGTGATAACAAGTAAATCCAGCAACAATAATATCGATATCGATAAAATCGATGGCAATTAAGTTTTCTTTTGCTTTTTTCAATGTTGATTTGTATGTAGAGAAATAAATGAAGATTAAACGAAAAATAATATCCTTTATTTGTTATTCTTTCTTATTTACTACATTTCTAAAAAAATATAAAAACATTTTTTTAAATTTAGACAACTCACAAAAGGTCAAACAGGGTCGGCGTTGCTGAACTAAACAAACGGCGCCGGTCCTTTAAAGCTTCAAAGCAATCAGCTGTGAAATGCCTTGAACAAATGACGCTATAATATTTTGGAAACCAATTTTCCCTGTTAATGGCATTAATCCACTTTTCTTTAACTTCCGGAATATTTGGAAATCTAAAATGTAAACGTGAAAAATAACATTATTTTTTATTTACCATTAGAAATTATCGATTAAATAATTTATCAACAATGTTTTAAGTTGTCACATCACTTCAGCACACAGCACAAAGTACTTATGGATAGAAAGAGATAGACTTATCTAATATTCTAGTGAAAGTAAAGGACTTTTCAAAAGACATCAACGCGGTATCCCAAAAGACATCAACGCGTAATCCTTTTTTCGTAACCAACCAGTTTAGCTTGAGCCCTCTAATTACCAATAATGTACATAAATATTAACATATTTTACTTACCGATGAAAACTTATACCATCTTTTTTATAACTAGATGTTTTAGATGATTTCCCGCACCATTTAATTGCACAGGTACTCATTTTTGCTTCGGTTTTATTCGATAAATGTTTTTTTAGGTTCCAAAATTAAAGAATGTGCACAGATCCAACAACTGGTCAGTACTAAAACATTCATTCGTATCGGGATCTCATATAAGTGCTATTCCATTGATGTGTCGTGAGCCTGAGTCGCCCGTATGAGCGGTCAAGTGGCTATATTGTCATTGTTAAAAACTATGGCCCTGTATGCAGTAAAAATACAATTTCGGCAATAAACATAGATAAAGAATTCAATTTGCCCTGAAATATTTCGATTCAGAATAAATGTTATAGATAGAAAACAGTATATTGTCTATTAAAATAATGATTGTTTTTTGAAAATACTAACGTTATGAATCAAACAGAAAAATGCAAGTATGTAAGTACTTACACGTGACAAAGAATATTCAATTAAATTAAGAACGATCACAAACTGTAATGGTGACATTATATTATAATAAGAAAATAGAATGATACGAGTACCTCACTATGTATAATGAATATCAATAATATTTCAATAATAATTCAATTAGAGACAATATACCATACCCATATAGGTACTTATATCAAGTAGATACTTGATGAAAATGTATTATTAAATCCTATTATTGGCTTTTATTGTGATTAAAATCATTTATAACATTACACTACATAGTATAAATTTTATACTATGTAGTTGTTACTACGCTGTCTGTCCCTATGTATGCTTAGATCTTTAAAACTACGCAACAGATTTTGATGCCGTTTTAAAAAACTTATGTCACGGTGTTTGTGTTAACACTCATCCGAAATCATCAGACACATCATTGGTTACCATCAGATAGATTGTGTTCAAATGCATACCTATCATTAAATAAATAAAATGTTAGACTGTTCAATAAGACGGCCTGTAATCAAATAACTTAATCTTTTCTTCCTGTAACAATACCTTACATGTGGTAACTGCTGGCATTTAACGCTTTGAGCTGAGCAACGTTATAATACGTAAAATTTGATAAACGCTATTTGACACAACGTTTAATCACGTCAGTATAACATATGTCTTTCTTCAAAGAACGTGTATAAAATCCTTCAAGCTACGTCATCGCGCAGTATCACTTTAAATTTTGGGACTGCTAGCGCCACTCCAGGTTAGTTTTTTTGTGCACTTTATAAGGCTACTCGTACACATACATTCTCATTACGCATACATTCAGAGAAAATAGTGCGCCACGCAACAAACATTTGACTATCCAGATGCTCAGCTGATAGTGTTAAGAGAGACCAAGAGTCTAAACGAGCAATTTAAAGATCTATGTTTGGAGTTTCTTTGCGGGATAAAATCCGGAACAAGGATATTTGCCGAAGAACCAGAGTCACAGACATAACTCGTATTTGCAAGTTGAAGTGGCAATGGGCAGGCTACATCGCTCGTAAAAATGATAACCGATGGGGAAGAAAAGTTCTCGAGTGGCGACGGAAGACCAAACGGAAGCAGACTTCCCACTAGGTGGACCGTCTTGTCGTTCGGCGTGGCGGTCTAAGTGCCATCACAGTGGCAGCGGGGCAGGCAGCGGAATCCGCTGGCGGGTAACACAGACACATCGTTTTTGACTAAGGTGCACCAAGTGCGGGCGGGGCTTGTGAACGGAAATCTAGTCTGTTTTATAACCCGCCACCCGCTCCCGCTGCCCGCCCCGCGCCATTGTAATTGCACACTAAGGGGGAGGTTCATGTTCAGCAGTGGACATCTTCTGGCTGATAATGATGGTGATGATGACGTGGTAGAGCTTAGTATGTATATTATAATATACAAATCTAGTACATCACCGTGTTCACCATATTACTACCTGTGTTAGCAATACAGTACACGCCATATTAATTAATAGATGATTGGTTTAGTTATCTCAGTTCGGTGTATGTGCGACATAACTTATAATATATATGTGGGAGTATATACCAGCTTTGTGGGCCCAGTAATTGAATTTAGTTAAAGTTTTTGATGAAGGAGTATTCGTAATTTAATTACAAGTAATCAAGGAGGTGGGCGAGGCCTCCTAATGAATTCTTTTGGCGTGCCTTTGCGCTGTCACCAGGGAGATACGTTTCAAGTTTTCGAATTTCGAAATCTTAGCACGTTGATATTAAAATGAGAAAAGTAACTGTGGATTTAATGGCGCTAGCGACGCTTGTCCCTAATGTCGTCATTCTTTGAAAAGGTGTTAATGATAATTTACATTTCATAATAGCGTGATCTCATTGGTCATAGTGGGATTGGATTATATGACTTCTTATTGGTGGCGAATCATCAAATGACTCCTTCCACCCTCCGTGAAATCCATGCTATTCCTTCAATACCCTTTACGTTCCAGACCCCAGTGACCTCTTAACACATTTTCGCATAGATTAGATAGCTAAGTCTCAATTCAACATCTATAATGAGTTTAATTCTACCTTCCCCATTAAAAGTAACTAGTTTGTGCTAAATGGCTACGCAGAAACACTATGATCGTTTTACTAATACTGTTAGTCTTATACGTCATTCCACTGGACAAAAGCCTCTTCTCCATAATTAAAAAAAACACAATAGTCAAATGATCAATTTACAAAAAAAAACGAGATACTTAAAGAACTATGAATATAAAAAAAAAAAAAACAAAAAAAGAAAGTTCTTTTGTTCAAAAATCGAACCATTTCTAACAAAGCTCAATTATTTTTAAACTAAACGGAATGTCAAAAGAACATCAAACTACGACGCAATCTCAAATCAAATCTGTGGACGAAAACTTTCAGCCATTTATTTTGATAGACTTACTTTCTGCCAGAGCTTGGCCTGATATAAACGAAGGCTTATAAGATAAAGCACGTTTCACTTAAAGGTGCCAATTCACTTTTACTTCGAACTTTTGAGAGCTTTGAAGTCAAGACTGCAATCTTTGAACATTTGCATTTAGAGATGATATCTTTAAAAGTACTTTTTTTTTAAATAAACCTTAACAAACAAAATGCAGTCAATGGCATTATTGCCCAAGAAATACTTTCGCCATCAGACAAATGAAAGAAATGAAGATTTGTTTTTTGAGCTCGCTCCACAAGTGCATTTTCAAAAACTTAAATACTCGTACCTATTTGTATAAAAATCTTGGATAATTAAATGCATCTCGGTTGCTTAATTTTATTTTATACGTTGCCCTGCACTAGGAATATCTCCTGTATCGTGGGTGCTTTTACAAACATATAAGCGCACATACACAAACACCCAGACCCGGAACAACTACTTGCAGATCATACAAATAATTTGTTCCGTGCGGGGATTGAACTCACGACACGCAGCGCAGCAATACAATCGCTCAGCCATTGCGCTAATCGTGTTTGGATTATTTTTCACGCTGCTGTCTTGTTTTTTGCATATCCGTCCAAGAGCTTTTTTCCAACGCCACTTCTAACCAACCATCCGATAAAATTCAATGTATTTTATAATTAAAATATTTCTGAAATGTTTATCAAAAATGCTCTCTTGCCAGTATCATTAACACGTCAAAAGCTACAAGGCATTTTAAATATTCATGTTTTAAAAATATAACAACTCTTTCAAGATACAATTTTCCGGCACGACCTAAATTCACGATTTAATATTCAGTCGTAGGCCGTTACGTCTTCATAAGTCGCATTTTTAATCAACAAACCCTCAGAACTCGCTAATTTGAATAACGGACAGCGCAAAAGGGTTGTTTTAGGGTTCCACACTAATAAATGTGAGAATGGCTGCGGTAATAGCTTGTGTTAAGGATGGGTCAAGAATTGGGTCTCGGTTTCTGTACCGATATCAAAGGTCAGTGTTATCTGAATTTTGGTGCCGCCAATGTCAGAAATAATTTAATTGCTAAATTAGTCTTTAGTTAATTTTCGTATTTCGTTACCTTTTACATTGGCTTAAAACTGCATCAACTGACTCATAAAATAAAGCACCACAAATCCTACTTATAGAGGAATTCTTCTCCAAAACGAATATTTAACAATTATATATTCATTGCTATTTTTCTGATTTTCTTGCAATGTTCTCACATATATTACGCCGTACACACGGTAAAAGATAACGTAGTAGCTTGGTAACTACTATTTGAAATTACACCCAAACCAATACCACCAGGTCACTGCGCCTTTTGACTCAATACCTAAACTAAACATTCAAAACCACAATCCCGAAATTAAACCCGATACCGATACCGAATACCATCTCTACGACGACACTCTAAAACTGGGACATTAGCATTTTAAACGGCATGTGTTATTGCTCTCAAATTGTTGCGGATCTATTAGTGAGTCGGCCACGGATGCGCTGGATTAAGCTGTTTAGCTAATAGCCCGAGAGCCGCTGAATGAGCGCTGTAAAGCCTATTTCTCGCTACTTTTATTAAGTAATAGAATGTTATGGAGTATTGTTTACTAAACTGGCCGTCTCCAATGCAAGATCGGGCAGAATGCCAGTTGTTGAGACTTTTGAAATAGCCAAGAAGTTGGAGACGGAAACTTGTTGTTTAAGATTTTTGAGGTGGAAAACAAGAGGCAATATTCGGATTTCCGTGAAAGTATTTGGTAACTCATACACCATTTAATCATTCAGCATTTCAGCAGGGAATTCAAAAGACAAAAAATACCCTAAAATTTTATCACTATCTAATTCCTCTGGCAAAATAAACGCTCCATAAACACGCCCACCAATTTACACCACTCCATAATTAAAGCCGTTAGTACACAACTACAGGTGTACCTGCAGTTGTGTAGGGTGTACGGGGCCGGCCATTCCGCGCGGGCGCACTCTTGGCCGCAATTTTTCCATCACCGCTTGCCCACCACAATTATGCGATTTGCATACCTATCGCGCCGGTCGACGCGACGCGTTTTTGTGCCCCTACCCGCTACGCCCTTTCAGTGTACACCGGCTGAAATAATTTGTAACTACATGAAGGGAAGTGGTGGCTATACAAAGAGACTTTTTCGCATACATGTGGCGAAAATTTACATACAGTTTTAGTCTTTACTTATGAAATAGTAGTAGTTTAATACAGCAACATTTCGCATTTCATTTAAACATTTTTAGAAGGTACCCATCTAAAAGAGTTTTATTTTTAATTCTGAGCTAAAGATCAGACTAAAAAAAAAGACGGAGCCAATTAGTCGCCTATTTGTCGCGCACAACTTGTAGCTGTACGAGTCTCGAAAGCAGGTCAAAGCGTCCGACATCTTACGAAGAAACACATTTTATACAGCTTAAGAAACTATTTTACTTCTCCGAGCTAGCAGTATTCTAAAAATAATTATTGTGATACAAAGTGGAACAGAAAAACGTGGGTAGACAAAGTCGAAACCATTAAAAGGTACTCGTATCATTACGTCGCTATCAGCAAAAAATTCAAATTTCCGGCAAGCATAGTGCAAAACGGTTCAAAACACAACACGTTGGAGCCCGGGTTTATTGGATTTTAGCGGAAATTTCACTCGCACACGGGACCAAACGAGCAAAACAGCCAACACTGTTTGCGAATCACCTCCGCATATCGAATTTTGATTCCTGATTTGTATCGGCACAACCGCCGACCCTATAAATAGGACGGCACGCGGGATGCGCAAATGGAATGCAAAACGCTGCGGATGCTGCCGGACACACCGAAATCCGTTGTACGGATAAAACTTCCATAGATACATATGCCGCCGGAAATTTTCGGAACAAAAATACTACACAATAGGCACAGTTTTTTCGGGCACACAGCACACTGCATCCGCCAAATTGTTTTTGCGTATCGACATAACAAACAATGAAAACCAAACAATATTCCGTGTAAACCGGGCACTATAAAGTTTCGCTAAAAGTTAATCTTGAAGTCCGCGCGGTCCTCTCTGCAATAACCGATCCTGGGAGGAGCAAGGCAAACACTCGAAACTTGCTCGATGCTATCTTGGATGTCCAATTGAGTTTTCATCCTATGCCGCTCCTCCATAGAATGCTAATAAACCCACTTAGCCGACAAACTACTGGTAGCTTTGTCTTTTAAAGTAAGGACTGTAAGGAGATTGTCGGCGTTGCATCTATCAGCAATCTCGTTGTAATGAAATTAAACTCGACTTTGTAATTCTAAAGTCGAATCTCGACTACACTCGGATCTCCCTGCTAATTGTTGGAAAGAGGAAACGTAATAAAAGTGCTAGTCTTTGAAGCAAAGAAGCTGGCCCGAGCGCCTCGGAGGAGCGCATTTTAATAAATTAAAACTGAGCAAAATTCCCATTCCGATATCATTTTATTTTCCTTTTTACGCCGGCTCCGGAGCTCGCCCGCCTTACATTGATTCCATTTTACTGAAAGACCATCAATCTACCTACCTACTTCAGCGTATTAAAACATGCCGTAGATTTTCAAAGAGCGTTTCTTACCTACCTCGGTGGAGAAGTAATTGAAATCATTCGGATTCACTTACACGTTAGTGGACAAGCGGTCGCCCTAACGTTTGCGGTCCAGTTTGTGCTTAACGAAATGTAGCAGCCGGAATTGAGATAACATTCGGGCGTACGTTTAGACACCGTATACAGCTATATTCATTAAAAGCCTAGTTGCTTCAAGACGGAATGTGTAGTTTCTTTTGAGTGTCAATCGAATATTGGATTTTACTGGAGTGCCTTTGAAAGAGGCATTTAAAATAGTGAGCTTGGAGTTCATTGAGTAAAAGATCGTAACTTTTTATACTCTCAAACTGTAACAGTCTGATAATGGATTTCTTCTCTTAATTCCAGGTGCTGTTGATATCGCTGGAGCTCCTTGCGTCGCGAAGTGGCGCAGCAGCGCTGGCGAACTGCCCCGGCGGATGCAACTGCAACGACGAGACTCTCGTAGTGGTGTGCGAGGAGAGCCGCCTCGACGTCCTCCCCATCGCACTCAACCCCTCCATACAGCGGCTCATCATCCGCAATAACAAGATCAAAACCATAGACAGCTCCATGCAATTCTATGCAGAGCTGCAACACCTAGACCTCTCACAGAACCACCTAGTTAACATACCGACGAAAAGTTTCGCATATCAACGGAAACTACAGGAACTACATCTTAATCATAACAAGTTATCTTCAGTGACAAACACAACTTTCCAAGGACTTAATCAATTGACAGTTTTGAATTTAAAACGAAACTTCTTGGAGGAACTGACTAACGGAGTTTTCACGACCTTGCCAAGATTAGAAGAACTGAATTTGGGTCAAAACAGAATTTCAAGGATCGAACCCAAAGCTTTTGCTGGTTTATCAGCTTTGAGGATTTTGTATTTGGATGATAACCAATTAAGTTCTGTACCGACTACTTCCTTCAGCCTCTTGGGTAGCCTGGCAGAGCTACACGTGGGTTTGAACGCGTTTTCATTCCTGCCAGATGATGCCTTTGCAGGTCTCAATAGATTGACAGTATTAGATCTTAACGGAGCAGGACTCTCCAATATTAGTGAATACGCATTCAGAGGTCTTCCAGGATTGAGAAGTCTCAATCTTTTTGGAAATAGATTACTCACAGTGCCTACACTCCAGCTGTCCGGTCTTACGAGATTAGAGGATTTGTACATCGGACAAAATGAATTCCTGACACTTGAGAGCCATTCATTCAAGGGCTTGAAAAATCTCAAATTATTAGACATCACTGGCGCTACCCAGCTGGAACGAATTGAGAAAGGCGCCTTCGAAGATAACATAAATTTGGAAACTATTGTCCTGGCAAACAACAAGAAATTGGCCATCATAGAAGACTGCACACTATTGGGGTTACCGAAATTGAAGCATGTTTCTCTAAGAGATAACGCCATTGTAACGTTAAGTGAAACAGTATTCATTGGTAAGGAGTTAAAGCAGCTCGATCTAACCGATAACCCTATCTTCTGTGACTGTCAACTGTTGTGGCTCCAACAGTTGATGTATGATAAGAGCAACTTCACGCAGTTACACTGCGCCAGCCCGGAGCACTTAAAAGACAAACCTCTAAGAAACCTGAACGCCGAAGACTTGGGCTGTGTCCTTCACGACACTCGGCAGCAGACTATCATCTGTATTGTTGTAGCCGCATGCGTAGCCACCATCGCAACATTAGTGTTAATACTGTATAGGTATCGCAAGAGCATGCAAGAAAAACTGAAAGACTACAAGTGGAACAAGGGTCGCAAGAACCTGGAGTACCACAAGCCCATCTCCACCGAGGAGGACTGCATAGTGCGCGGCATCCACCCGTCGCAGTACCCCGCGCCCCCGCACACCCCCGGCCTCAGGCCAATTCCTGTGACGGAACTGTAGCTAGAGCTTTACGCCTCCCCGAGCGTGTTCTTCATGTCAGGCGGCCAGCAGGGCTCCGCGCGGCGGCCGCAGCGCTCGGGGGGCGGCGGCACGCTACCCGCCAACGGCTTCACGTACATTGGCGGCGACACGCGTCCGCACCAGCCGCTCACGCTCAATAATGGCGCACCGGCTCATCACCTTAACAATGGCTCTTTACGCTCCCTACCAGACAAAAAGAAAAACCGTAACGGTGTGGTTTGCCACCCGGAGAACTTCCAGCGCAACCTCGACACGCGCTACTCGAGGAAGCAGGAGAACGGCTACATGCGCAACTCGGAGACCATCATCGGCTTCCCGCGCAACGAGCGCGAGTACGAGCGCGAGCGCGCGGAGTACAGCGAGCCCGAGTACTCCATCATCCCGGAGAGCTACGGCAGGCCGCTGGACGAGTACCCGCGCGCCTGCGCACACTCCAACACCTTCAACTGTTGAGCCGCGCGAGTGAACTCTCTCAATCGTTTGTGATCTTGTAATTCTAGCAATAAATCTTCATTCCATTAAGTTTTGTATGGACGGAGTCAGTCGTGACGGACTTAGTGCTCTAGAGCGGTTAGTGACATTAGTATTTGGGGTCCGGTGTACGTTCGACCAGTGTGGACTATCCTGTATCGTATTCGTTTTAAAAGAGTACCTTATTTGTAAATTATAAATTTAAGTAGTGATGGATCTATTTTTCAATGGACGATGGGGCTCGGAGCGTGTGCAAGTGAGACTTCGCACGAGACAACGGTACAATGTACAGACTAGTCGCAGCGAGCAGGGGGGCAGAGCCCGAGTCGGGCCCGTCGGGGAGCCCCTCTATGATGTACATCATAAAACATTGTGATTTGTAATTTTTTCTACCAGTGCGGTGGATTTTGTATTTGATTTTGTACAAAAAACCATTCCATATGATATCTTTTAATGTCTAATATTTTATTTATATATGAGTAAAGTAAGTGTGCGTTAAATAAGACACCAATATGAAAAATATTAGAATTAATGAATGTAAATATATTTATACTATATTGAGATATTTATAAAATTTAATACAATCTTGTTCTTCTAAAAATTATCATAAAATTATTTCGGGATATTGTATTGTTTGCTATAATGACTGATATCCTAATTACGAGATTTCTTATGTCTGTCACTACCTACCTATAATTATATACTTACACTACATTCTTATTGTGTAAGAACGAACGCACCCATTATTTCTAATATGAACACATCTTCGAACACTTTTATGCTCAATCCTAATATTGTATGTAATAATTTATTAAGATTGAACTAAACGAAGAAACATAATGTCTTATTATTGTCATTAAAATGTACCTCTATGTTAATTATTATCTTTTTGTTACCTATTTGTTTAAATGTCCCATAACATGAATGCTGTGTGGTCTATTCAGACATATTTCTAAATGATTAAAGGCAGTAATCAAGTGATAGGTTCTCAATTACCCACACATTGCATACAAATGAAGTTAGCCCATACTAATTAGTTTAATTGCAATCAGATATAAGCATCGCTCCATTAACGTGGTCCGCCCAATGCACACGTATAACTGGGCTATAAAGAAACCAATTTAATAGGCAATCTGTTAAACTAATTAGTAATACACCCACTTTCTGAATTGCAACACCAAGAATTTTTAATTTCTGAACAGAGCACACCATTTACAATAATGTGCCTCTAAAGGATGTTACTCGTCGATATAATACAACTGAATATTTTCTGTAAACTTTTTTTTTTATCATTTAATTTAAATATTCTTGCCATATTCCAATAAGGCATGATGGTAATATAAAATAGGTATTTGATAATCACTTTTATTTTGTAGAAAGTGTTTAATAATTATAAAAGTTATTGTAAAATATTATAAAAGCGTCAGTTATATTGCAATTGTAATAATAAAAGTTACGTAAGAACTCGTAACATTTTAGAATTGTGATAAGAGCAAGCTTTTATAATAAACGAGGTTAATTAAGTCGCTAGATACCTTCTTAGTGCCATTTTTGTGTCTTCTTGGATTATGGTCGTTTTTTACTCCAGTTTTATATACCCACACGACATACTTACCTGAATTTTGGTGTTATTGAGTTATTGTAAATATGGAGAAATTAAAGACTAAGCAATTAAGGCATGTGTTAGTGCCTAGTGAATGCCTAAAAAAGTATACAAGAAAAATGATGAATACATATGAAAACATTGTGATTAGAGTACTCACGACATTGTAATAGAAATCATCGGTCATTTCTGTACTTTATTGTAGTTATTACCTACATACAAACTCGATAAATATAACATACCTCAAATTTAATTGTGTTTTATTTGTTGGCAACCTTTATATTAGAACCAGGATTGAAGTTATGCACAGATCTCACATAACCCTCGGCCTACGTTAACAAAACAAGCCCTAACCATACTTGTTCTTGACACCCTACCGCTCAAAAGGCATGATAGCCTTATTAAATATCAACTGCTTTTATTTAAGGACAGAAATCGATGTCTAGTGCGCATCTTGTTAACAGCGCCATCTATATACAACTTACAACACTCCCAGCTATGTACAATGAATGTATTTCAATGAAGACAGGTGGCGCTTTTACAGATAAGCAGTGTAATATATTTTCCTTAAAAGCAGAAAAACGTTATCAATATCATTGTCAACATAGACACTCGCGGCTTATCAATGACGTCAGAGGCCTGGCCAAAAGCATGTAAAAGTCTAGTCCTAAACCAGTCAGAAACAGGTGTTTAAATACACACCATCTTGAAGTTATGGTAACCTAGTAGTTTTGCTAGCCTTTCAGTTAACCTATCCAGAAATATTTAATAATAATTATGTAGAAACCTATGAACTACCTCCTTGAACTTATGCCAGCCTAGTACCTACTCTTGTTGCATATAATGTAATAATCAAGGCAATTTCAGATAACCAACAGCCTTAAACCGTATTTCAAACCATACCATCTTGAACTTATGCCAGCCTAGTACCTACTTTTGCTGGTTGGCAATGTAAAATCAAGACACTTTCAAAATAACCTATCCCCGAATCATTTTAAAAACACCACCTTGAATTTCTGCCAGCCTAGTACCAACTTTTGCTAGTTAGCAATGTAATAATGAAGACACTTTCGAATTATTTCTTAACATACCCACTTTGAACTTATGCTAGCCTGGTACTTACTTTTAATGTAATAGTCATAAACTTTCCCAGAATTAATTCAGATACCTTGAACTTATGCTAGCCTAGTACTTTTGCTGGTTCTTTTGGAACGTAGAAATGGTCGAATGGCGGCCCGCCTCAGTTCGGGTTAGTTCCAAGTCCAAAATGAAAAGTATGTATTATGAATTCAGGTAAAGTCAACTGCACTGAACATGAAGTTCTGGGTGTTCCGAGTCCCGGATCTAGCAGTACTATTTATTAGGATTTTCCACGAGGTCCTTCTCAACAGAAGCCAAAGTCTAGAATAGTGCAGAAGTCCATTGCAGCGTCGCCAAATCGCCTACTACCACATTAAGAAATATTCTTGTGGTCAGTGTTGCACTAATTCTGCCTTTCACTCAAAGGATAAAGAATAAGGTGTGATGTTTCAGTCGATATTTCAGTATGTACAGATAGTTATATTGATTAGGGAGTCACTGACCTCTAAAAAGTTTAGTTCAATGAACTGACGTTCACCTCGTAAATAGGATCGTGAATTTGCGACTCCTAGGACATTGACCTTAACTTCGTGGCAAAGCCTAGTTAGTATATTGAAGTCAACCTTGCAGTTGCAGAAATACAAAGAAAAAGACAAGAGAATTGTTCATTAGTTTATTTATAGTATGCAACATTTATTTATTAACATTACAAAATTGTTCAGCCTTGTGATGGGAGAAGCCGGTTCCAGCCGATGCGCAGATTGACATGATTTTGTAAATAAATAAAAAAGATATGAGTTTTAGGCGCCTGTGTTAGAATTGGAATATTATGAGTAGTTTTCACTTATGCTTTAAAATTAAAACTTCTCCTCCTCAAGACCGTGTTTGAAGAACATCATGATGGGGACTTGTGTGCCGTCGATATCCCTGTACTCCATCATGGCGACCATGCCATCACAGTCCATGGACTCCCCAGTGAAGAACTGGAGTTCCTTAAACCTACCGAGGATGTCCTTCATGACTTTGTTCATGTTGGTCTTGAAAATGTCAACCTGATCAGGTGCCTTCTCTTCCAATTTTGCAACTAATCTGGAATTAGAGAAAAAAAAAATTTGAAAATACTCAATGATTAAAAAGATTATAAGTTCTGTGGGGCAAATAACCTGACTAGCCACAGCGGCCAATCTCAGCCATCTGCGTGGGACATCTGTACACAATGTTGTACACACAGGTACACTCTTATTTTTTCTTACTCTCAGAAACCAATGGGATGACAATCCAATACATACATCATAGCATATATACAAGATACACAACTTAGTAGCATCTTATGATAACTAAAGGTCACATTAATAGATAAATCAGGTGTCAGCCCCCTTTCATGAACAATCATTACAGAATGAATGTTTTTTCATAAAGGTTATTTGTTTTTGCATCAATCGCTCCATAGGAAGACATTGAGGATCAACCACTGGTATTAGATGATGCACCATAGACAAAAACATAGGTTAAAAAACATATAATGTGGTTTGAGACAAGTCTGTGTGTTTTTTGTAAATGTTGCAATTCAATATGTGAAATATCATTATGCTATAATGTAAAGACATAGAAACTATTTAAATGCACTAAGGTGGAATGTGATAAACAATTTGTACATACAAGGAAAATGTACATTCTAACACATAATGTAAAAAACAAGCTGTTATTGACACTAAGAGGTCACAAACACCGTTTAGATGTGATTATATACAGTTAGAGCTACTCTTAACACTAAATTCTGTATCTCAACTTATACTAGTTACTGCCTGCAACTTTATTCACATCAAGTTTTGGATATATAGCGCTATGGAATTAAGGCTGCCTAGCAGTAAAAGAAATCTAGAATCAAATCATTACTCCTCTTTATATTGGTATAGATTTAATTCTATACTAATTGTAGATCTAGGTTAAGATTTAAACACTCCAGTGTGGAAAATTATAGGAATAGGAACCAGTACTTATGTAATCAGAGAATGTTTGCAAAACACATCTAAGGTTATAGCAGTGTTTTGTTTTGAATGGCCAATGTTTCATGTTGTGTGAGAAACCATGATTCTAAAATTGTAGCCATTTCAAACTAAGCTAAAATATTAATATGAACACAATATCAACAGTGCCAAATTATGGGGGTGCCAAGCCACAGGCAGGAGCACAGAAACGGCCACACCACAACCACAAATGGCCAGCCCAAGGTGCAGTAAAGTAGAACCTTGAATTGGGCGCATAAAATGCTAGTTACGGAACTGAATATCACACTTGTAATCTCCAAAACACGATATCTAAAGATACAATTTTCTAATGGTACCATTACCCAGATTTTTCTAATGTAAATGAGGTTAAAGAAATGATTTTTATACTAGAATTGTAGTCAATCTTGGTGGCTTGAAAGACACACTTGGATAATGAAGATATCTGCTTATACCCAAGTTAACATTTTAAAAATTCATCAAACAACTAAGTTATAATAAGACAGTGCTTTAAAAGGCAGTGCTATCACAAAACAGCTGAAATCATCTTGAACTTAACCTACACTGATATGCTGTTATCATGATGCCAAAATATAGATAACAAACTTGGTTACATAAATATTGATCATGCCATAATTTGCATGCTGTCCTCATGTAGAAAAAAAAAGTACTGGTGACATAAAAAGGCCACTACTTTCTAGAAAAATGTTTCTTAAAATTAAGACAAAGGAACATGAATTAAAATAAATAAATTATATGTTTAAACTGAAATATTACATATCTTTGTAATTAATAAGTACAACATTCTGCCAATGTGTACATGAACCATTTTTATCATTGAATGACTCACAATGCATTCATTGCGTGAAAACTTTCTTTAGTGCAAAAATAACACATGGCATGACTAAGCTTTCGATTTGAGACAAGCTGACCAATGAGAGGGAAGTGCAGTGTGCATCAAATACATGATTGGCAACACCTAGCTGTTCTTCAGGAATTTAAATAAATTGTAAAATCTAGTGACACACCTTGAACATAGTTTCAATGACAACATATGTCAGCAATTTAAGATAACCAAGTAAATACCACATGTACTTTACTTTCACCAGCGAAACACAAAGACTTGCCTTCAAACCTGTAACACTTATCAATGAATACACCATTGACTGAACTTGTTCACAATTTTAAGCAATAATCACTGAGGCACTCACTTTTTCATGTAGTCTTTGAGGTATAATGTGTAGGATTTCTTGTCACCGAAAGCGTATGTTTCGACAAGCCTGTGGTTCAGGACTATGTCAACACCACTTTCAACTGCAGAATCTGTGCCTTCGTCGGCCTCCTCAGCCGAGGGGTTGAAGCCTTCGATTTTAATATCGCCCTGTGCTCTCGTCACCAGTCTACCGGTCACTTCGTAAATTACTTCATCGACCAGTTTCATTTTATATGTGTCTGAGAACATCTCATCACCTGAAATAAACAAATCATAACATAGAGTCCGTGTTATTACATCCCCATATGGCTAAAATGTAGATGTGGCAATAAATTTAGCCAGAATTAATGATGAGACATCATCACATCACTGCTCTACGAAATGTCAAATTCACTGATATCGAAGATATACATCATAAATGAAATATTCACGCATAATTAATGACAGAAACACAATAAACTCAATTACCAGTAATAATATCTTTATAGATCCTCATTTTGATGGATTAGAGGCGATTAAAAATAATAAAAACCGAAGCAACGGCTTCTTGCCCCAAGAACTAAACCGGAAAGGGCTTTGAAAAGAAAAGACGGAAGTGCCTGGTGTTGCCAATTTATACCACATGGAAGCAGATTTGTACAATAAAAATGGGAGGTTTCTTAAAAAAATCGGGTATGGGCAAATAAATAAAGCAAATACTACAAAAACTTAAGAACCTAGATTTGCGTAAATATCTAACAAAATAGATATTTTAAAAAAAATGTTAAATTACTCAATCACCAAGTGATAAAACTAAACGTAATGTAAACGTCATTTTGATGTGGGGCAGTGCAGGATGTAGGTGGCGCTTTCAGTTCACGAAAAAATGGAAGTAGTTCTTTACAATTCGAATGTTTGTCGTTTATGTGGAGAAGAAAATGATAATGGAAACTTATTATATTCTTGTGAAGAAAACAGTCAAAACTTAAGTGAAATAATTAACACATATTTGCCAATCAAGGTAAACCATTTTTATTTATTGTTATTTGTATTGACTTCAATCGAAATGAAATTAACATGGCTGACTATAAGGACGAATTAACATTTTCCAACTTATTTCTGTAATTATTACGGTAGCAAACCAGACTAACAGGGAATAGCATGATAAAAAAAATATTACATAATTCTAATCATGGAGTTTTAAACTTATTTATAAAGATGGACATATTCAATTTGTCAGATGTCAGATTTATCATTATTTCAATCCGTAATAAAGTCCGCGCCAAGTTTGTTTTTGTTTTCTAGCATTAATGTCGAAGAAATTATTTTGCCAATGAAAATATGCTGAACATCATCACCACGAATTGTGTAATTTTAGGTTGCAGACGATGGGCAGCTGCCTCGTACTATTTGTCCAGGATGCACCATACAGCTGGAAGCCACCGTAGAATTCCTAACACTGATTATAAACGGACAGGTAAATAAACAAAAGTTCACGTTTTATAAGATAATTATGACCCATCAAGCCCTATACTGTTAGCTAAATTTAGGAGAACAATAATTAGCAACCACTAAGTGTAATAGATGCCTCATTAACTGAATTAACAACTAATATTCCAGAGAGTGATACGTGAACTCCACCTCAGGGAGAAAGAATACAAGAGAACATTACTAAATCCCCCTACGGAACAGGAAATTGTAACAGATAAGATAATTTATGAAGGTACAGTAGTTTGTCTGGGATCTTGAAACACCAATTACAGTGTCATTTTCAACTATTATTAGCAAAAACATATTTTTCCCTATAGGATTAACTTTATTACAACTCTTAAAATTCAAAGCTGCCCTGCTAAAATAAAATTATTGAATGAAACATAAAATCATCAACAGGTTTAGTAATACTTGAATATGACTTGAGTTCATTGACTCACTCAGAAAAAAACTAGCTCGTAATCTGCTCTTAATATTTATAGTTAATACAAGCGATGGAGTATACCAAGTGGAACACCCAATATCCTTACAAGTGGCGGGTCTTGAAAAGCCAAAACGCAAGCGAGGCAGGCCCCCTAAAAAACCTAAAACTCCTGAGGAATTAGCCAAAGAAGCAGCTGCAAAAGCGCAGGAAATGAAACATGTTAAAAAGCAAGATAGAGAAGATGAACCAACTGGCAAACGGAGGAGAAAAACTCCAACAAGATTCCGAGAAGCGGTCCAGGTAATAAATTGTGAAAAGATAAATTGATGTGGAAATACAGTATGGGGTAGTAGGGTTGCAATACGTTTGGGTTTCCCGGATTTGTCCTAGTTTAGTGGGCATACGGGGAGCATATGCAGGGGGCTTCATTTGTAGTCCAGGGGTTTGCTAACCAACCTGCTTTTTGACTGTGTCTTCTAGGGAAAAGAGCTTGAGAGGATATTCAAAGAAGAGGGAGTCACAGACGGAGATGACAGTGAAGCCGAGGTGAAGATGGAACCTCACATAGACATAAAGCCTTCTGCACCTAAAGAACCGGAAGTAATTGGCCACCTGGAGGAGTCTGGAGAACTGGTTGTTGTTGTCAAAGGCAAGGGCCGTGGGAGACCAAAAGGTAAGAAAAGGCGGGAAGAGTAATTTTTTTATAATTATATCAACACAAAAAAAATTTGCTTTTCTTGAAATGTCTTGAAATAATAAGTTTTATTATTGTGTCTTTCATTGTTCCAGGACCCATGACCCCAACCCGGAAAGAATGCGCGATATGTGGCATGGAGTTCACTTGCACCGGCCGATACATGTCGCACGTGGCCCAGCATGGCCCAGTCCTGTACCAGTGTAGCCCGTGCTCTGAAATCTTCACCACTCGGTTACACTTCAACGATCATCAGACGAAAACCGGACATACAGGACAAAATATAATACCGTGCAAGAAGAATGTTGAGCGAGCTAGGGCTAAGGTGGGTTTGTCTCAATTATTCCTTTACTTCATGTTTCGAAAAGTAGAAAAAATCAACCAGGAACAAACAAAATCAGATGTCTATAGAACAGCTGTTTTTTTTTTGTTTGCAAATAGGTTTTTGTTTCGTATGTGTTAGCAGAAAATGGGCTTTGTTACCGAGAGGCCTAACAAACGCGGGCGTGACGGCCAAGTCGCTTTGAAGTGAGATTGACCGCGGAAAACTACAAAGCGGAAAGAGTGGGTATGGGGGAGACCTTTGCCCATTTGTGGTACAATATAGATTAAAGAAGGATTCAGCTGAATATTGTAAAACTTGTACAGTTTTCTGGTCTATTCCATATCCATAAATGTGACCTCGCCTTTCTAAAACAGGCTATACTTAAACTCACCTGCATTGCTAATTTTATACACCTGCCCTGTGATGCCTTGTTTACGTCATTGTGTTACTATGGTTTCACATTTCATTTGTCATCACTCACCATTTAGTCGGTCGATTTTCGCCTCACGGCTAAAAGAGATACCACACGGCCATTGGGGTTACGCTGCGTCGTCGCAACGCAGTCAATGCCACACGATCGCTGCATTAACGCACCTATCTCCGACGTCGCAGTGTTTGTCATTCTAACGCATCCTGTGGCGTGTCGTTCACATTTATATGTAGAACGAGTTGACGCAGCGCCAAGGCAAAGCACACAACCCTCTTATGGACATGGCTGTAAATCGTCCAAAAAATCTAACGGTGTAAATCCCCCATTACCTATTAAGGTCGCTAACATCGCTCAAAACAGTTTTCATGCAAAAGAAAATGATTTCGCGTTGTTGACGAACATGTATCCTCATGCGACATTCAAGTCATTATAACGCGAACTCAGAATTAATTTATTAAACATTTGTTTTCAGAAAAATGACAAACAAAGAACTGAAACAATAGTAATACCAGATGACCTTCAACCGCAAGTGACCAAGTCTGACACTGTACAGATCCTGGAAAATGTGATATTACCTATGCCTATGACGACCTTGCCAGATTTAAATGCTCAACCGATAGTTATTGATAATAATGAGAATGGCTCAGAGTTTCTGAAGACGGATTCAGCTGTTGAGATTACCAGCTCTAGTCCTAGTGTTGATAGTGATGTTAAAATTGTTGGTGAGTATAATATCTAGAAAATTTATTTATCTTTTAATATTATTTAAATAAAATATTGGTTCTGATACAGAAATGATTGGTAAAAGAGTCAGGGCTACAGTTAATTGTGTTCAAAATGCCAATAAACACAATTATATTTAAAAGAGAAAAAATAAACTGGATCTCTAATCCAGCTTCCCAGACTGGATGTGGTCTTTGACTGTAGTGGATGTCAGCACTGCAAACTGACTCTGATAGGACGTGCCAACCAGGGTTGCAGCAATCTCGTGAGGTTACTGTGACAATTAAAGGAAAAGGTTGTGTTCTAGTCAGTACTAGTCAGACAATCCCTTCTGGGTGGGGCCAGGGCGGGAGGAGTCATTAAAGATTTCATATAACAAAAAAAAATGCCGATGACTTGAACATACCTGAAACTGTTAACAATATTTGTGTTCCAGATCCGAGCACAGATCCCCTTGTGTCAGAGAAGTCTGACGATGTAGAACTAGTAGAAACAACTCCATCTGGCAAGCCGAGGCTGAAGTGCAACCACTGTGATAAGACCTTCAGTAGTAAACAGAGCAAGTCTTTGCATATCAAGGTAAACACCAATGATTATAGTAGTCAATTCTGGGTTCAGTTTTGTGAACATCAGGGTATTATGCTATTGATTTCAACAGCAATGAGCAGTCTGTTACATCCACAAAACAATAAATTCATCTAGATCTCTAACACTGCTTTTGCAAATGCACTTTCTAGGTATATCTTGGACGTCACTGACATTGCTGCAGAAACTTCGCGAGGAAATCTGAATTTTTAATAAAAATATGTCTAAAGCAATGTCAGAAGCGTGTGGTATTCCCAAAGGCGGCAAATAATTCCGATACTAGAGGTTGCCACATACGAAAAAGAAGAAAATTGGTTTTATTTATAGTAAATTAACGATGCAGTGTTTCCATCGTTAACCTTTTAAGCACTTGGCTAAATATCAATTGCCGTGCCCCTAGCGCCCGGCTACGAAGCGTGCTTTCCTCTTCTCCTCTCTTTCTGCTCCTTTTAAGCTCCGATTTGTAAAATATAATGGTGTACAATAAAAAGTATTGTATGTGTCTATCTACATAGATAGAGAGATATAGAATAGATGCAATAAAATCGAAGAAAACAACAAAAATGGTGAATATTCTCTGTCGGATAAATACGACACGGGCGATAGGGGCACGGAAATGTTTGTCGTATATATACGACTCTGGCGGTTAAAGGGTTAATATTTCATCCAATCATGTAAAAAAACATTATTCGGTT
The DNA here is from genome assembly GCA_943136025.2 of Agrotis puta. Classification (NCBI taxonomy): domain Eukaryota; kingdom Metazoa; phylum Arthropoda; class Insecta; order Lepidoptera; family Noctuidae; genus Agrotis; species Agrotis puta. The sequence goes on from OW964170.2 coordinate 2,751,401, forward strand.
CGTGTTACAGGCGTCTCATCAAGGCGAGCGTCCATACGTATGCAGCGAGTGCGGCCAACGGTTCGCGTACCCGCGCTCGCTCGCGTTACACGCCGTGTCACATCGACGACGCGCGGGCAATGCTAAGGGCTACGCTTGTGATCTATGTGGAAAGGTAACATATAACTTGGCGATCTATCAAACTACCATCTCGCGAGCGCTCATTTATTCTGTCTGACGTATGTGTCCGTACAACACAGCACTTTTTGTCACAAGATTTCATGGTTATAGCCGGAAAAACTTTAGTATTTTCGTCGTATTATTGAAGAAATACCTGCAATTTTAGTCAATACGGAGTCTCAATGTCCCTTCCAGTCCACAGAGGGTGGGTCAACTTTTTAGCATCCAAAAAAAGCAGTAGCACACTAGAATCTCTTCACGGTTAAATATTGTTTTCTTTCTTTGATTCAGGTCCTAAACCACCCATCCTCCGTGGTATACCACAAGGAAGCTGAACACGCGGGCCAGAGATACGTATGCAACAAATGCGGCAAGTCGTTCAAGCACAAACAGTTGCTGCAACGACATCAACTGGTGCACTCACAGGACAGGCCTTATAATTGTAAGGTAAGCTATCCTTTTCTCACAGGACAGAACTAACAATTGTAAAGTAAACTATCTCTTTCTAGCGTGAGGCCATTTAAAGGCTGATCTAGCACTATGCCAGGTTATCCACGACTGACTTCACACTTTTTTTATACAACATTATTTTTTGTTTATGCGAAACCTGATACACCTATCTAGTATTTTTGTATAAAGAATCTATGCACAAATTTTCAAAACAGTATCATGAAAAATCAAAGTTACATGCTTGTTTTGTTACCTGGTTATCCATTCAAAATAATGCTAATTTCGCAGCGGAACGCGGCATCCCCGTCCAAACCGCGCCTCCTACTTTAATTAAAATAATTTGGGAACAAAATACAATATGGTGTAAAAAATATTAGAATCGATTCAGTTACTGATTCTGAACAAATTATATGTTTCGCATATACTAAAACACTGGGCCAACCCGCACTGGGCACGCGTGGTGGATTATGGCCCACTCCCTCTCACAGAAAGGAGGCCTGTGTCCCAGCAGTGGGAACATTATAGGCTGATGGATGGATATACTAAAAATAATGTTTTATGTATTAGATGGGTCTGATGGGTCGCTCTTGACTTTAGTATAAATCAGGGGTGACGGAGGCAAAGTAAACGATGGAGCGAGCTTACCTAAAAGAAGCCTGTTCACTCTAACTTTGAAGAGATTAGGGTTGTAAGCGTTCAGACATACAGACAACAACACAGACAGAAAGTTCCACTCTTGCTGAGCGCATTATACGTTTCGAATTTAACACTATTTTCACATAGCAATCTGTATATTCTGTAAGCTATGAAAATACACAGTTAAGCACTGCTAGCAATCTGTATATTCTGTAAACTATGAAAATACACAGTTAAGCACTGCTAGCAAGGCACAAATGGTTTTTTTTTAATAAACACTGGATAACCCATCATTTTCTCTCATCCATGCTAAAATTAGCATCTCGATGCAGTAATATAATTTATTTACAAACACGAAACCATATTTACTATTGAGATGTTCAATCCCTAGCTATGCAGTGCCTCGTTCAAGACGAAGGCGAACCTGCTGAACCACTCGCTGCTACACACTGGCGTCAAGAAGTTCTCCTGTGAGATTTGCAAGCACAAGTTCGCGCACAAGACTAGTCTCACGCTGCATATGAGGTGGCATACTGGTAAGAATTACATTGTACTACATACTGTTCACAAAACTCTGTAACTTTAAATATAGTTGAATGTGTGGCCTAAATGCGAAGTAAAGTCAAGAGTGAACACGTTACTTCAAGGCGTCTATAATTTATGTGATACTAGCTGTTCCCTGCCCCGCTTCGCTGTGGCACAAAAAAATTGTTTAAAAAAAAAAAGATTGATAAAAACCATCCTTGATGCGGATTAATATCATGCTAAAATTTCAGCTCAATCGGTGCAGAACTTTGTGAGTTTTTGAAGCATACACAAACCAACATAACATTTTTATATATATAGATTGGAACAACACGGTTATCTTGACTTGGCTGCAGCATCACATTTGAAGGATACAGTCTTTTGCCCTGGGCCCCTGTTATAACGGGTCCTCTAACTCTATCTACTCTGCTTCAAAGTTAAACCGGTCCTGTCTACATTCTACTACCGTATGGAACAAGTCAATTATAAAATTATGTAAAACTAGCTTCCGCCCGCGACTCCGTCCGCGCGGATGTCGGTCTTCGCGTGGATGGTTTATTTATCCATTTTGAGTAACTCTGACAATAACATCTTATAAATATCTATTGGACCCAAATACGACTAAGCCTATAATTAAGGAGACTCGCGGTTCTACAGAACAACGTCTATGAATAAAACTGAAAAATAAGATATTTTTTTTCTACGTATTTTTATAGGATAAAAAGTATCCTATTTTATGCCCCGGATAATAAGGTATAATTATACCAAGTTTCATCGAAATCGAACCGTTAGTTTTCACGTGATGTCTGCACGTACAGACAGACAGACACAAAAAAATTTTTAATCACATATTTGGGTTTGGTATCGATCCAGCAACACCCCCCGCTATTTATTTTTTCAATATTTTCAATGTACAGAATTGACCCTTCTACAGATTTATTATATGTATAGATTAACTTTAATCTTCCAGGTCAAAAGCCGTATACGTGCGGCGTTTGCGGCAAGAGTTTCAGTCAGAAAGGCAACCTGTCGGAACACGAGCGTATCCACACTGGAGAGAAGCCTTTCCAGTGTTCCATGTGTCCGCGCAAGTTCACTACGTCCAGCCAACATCGCTTGCATGCGCGGCGACACAATTCGGACAGACCGTTCACTTGCACGCATTGTGGGAAGAGGTATGTTATTATGTTTATCTACTATCATGCTATTAATCCTCTATAAAAGAACCTATAACAATTAGCTTATCGCCAACATTAAAACACTCAATAATATAATGATCATTATATCATCCAAACGCGTGATATAATGAATTTCAAAAAAAGAACATTCTCATGCAATGACATTTTCACCACCAGATCGCTAAAATTTTGAAAAAAGAACAACTCGTCTTATCGTGTTATATCCCGCCATTTTTTCACTCGAATATGGTATGTTATGAGAATCTTTTATAGAGGATTCACAGCATGATTGTAGATAAAGTCTTGTATGCAACCGTTATAATTAGGTATTAAAACACTCATGTGATACTATTATCACACTCGGCTACGCCTCGTGTGATAAACCCACATTCGTGTTTTAATACCCCTGATTATACAACAGTTGCATAAATAACTATTATACTACACCTGCGTGGAAAGTACCTTGATACTTTATCAAATGCACGGTAGAAAGTACGTCATTGCATATCGAACAAATATGCGGGGAGAAAACGCATCTGAGCGGGAGAGAAAAGTGTATGAAAATCCATTTCTTACGTGGTTTTTCTTTTTTAATTTTGGGTAAGGCTAGGCACCGGTAACCTAAATATCAAGAGCCAACAAGTTTTTACAGTGAGTTTTTATCTCCAAGTTCGCAAAATGACACTGGCCACTAGCTGTGTGTTGGATGGTGTCGGGCTGGCAGTGCGACCCTGCGGCGGCCGGCTATACAATTTGAAAAAAGAACATATGAAAATTGCAGACGCCATTGGCGCCATTTTCAATTTGTGTGTTGTTTGAGGATTCAGTTTTCGTAGAAAGTAAAATAAAAATAATAAGTAGTGATAGTGATGATGAAAAATTTTTCCTCGTAGGTGTAGTATAAAGCACTATGTATCACTCGAGAGAAAGTGCGATTCCCGATCTCGGGTATTTTAAAGCCCTCCCCTACGGGTCGGGCTTCAAACGACACCCTCGACGGTAATCGGTCACTTTCTCCTCTTGGTGAACAATGTACTATTATATTAGCTGTTCTCCTTGGTTGTACCCCGCTGGTCAGTTCCTATTTGTCGTAGTGTGATGTTGTATAGCCTATAGTCGCGATAAATAGACTACACAACACAAAAAGTTTTTTTCAATTCGAACCAGTAAATCTTTGATTAGCGCGTTTCACCAAGTAAAAAAACTTTTCAGTTTTATTTTAGTATAGACTAGCGACCCGCCACGGCTCCGCACGGGTGCAATCTCTACTATATTATGCATATTTTATACATATAAATCTTTCTCTTGAATCACTCTATCTATTAAAAAAAACTGCATCAATATCCATTGCGTAGTTTTAAAGATCTAAGTATACATACGGACAGACAGACAGCGGGAAGCGACTTTGTTTTTATACTATGTAGTGATTACTACAGAATAATTGTTTTCTCCCTCGCGGAGAGATTCGTGTCTCAAAATTGGGAATGTTTTAAGCTCAATATGGTAATCTTGTGGCAGGTTCAAGCTAAAATAGCAAAATGAGTTTCACCGCTTCATGAATGACTCGACTACGGTCATAGATAGCCTCGAAAAGTGGACGGAAACCTTTGTCCAGTCTTATGACACTATGGGCTGATACATAGCAATACCCCGTGTGTCAGGTTCGTGTCCCGCGGCTCGTGGGCGGCGCACGTCCGTCGGCTGGGCGCGGGCCGGCCGCACCGCTGCGGGGAGTGCGGCCGCGGGTTCGCGGAGCGCTGGCCGCTCATCAAGCACCTGCGGAAGCACTCCGGGGAGAGACCCTTCCGCTGTCCGCACTGCCCCAGGGCCTTCGCAGACTGCTCCAACCTTAATAAACATAAGAAGGTACGTGACGATTTACAATACAAACACTAACCCTCGAAATTAATATTCTATCTCAATCCAAATCCTTATCCATTTTATTTGACGGCTAGTTCTGATTGGACAGCTTTAAGAGACAGATAGGAAAATTCAGTTTTTGATTGGTTCACAGACCAAGATCAAGATTGAGAACAAAAGAGATTATTTTTCCAGCATAATCATCAACTGTTTACAAATAATTTAATTCGTACAAAACAGCAACCTTATTTAGATGTTTCAATAAATTGGAATTTGTGTCTATGTAACAAGATCGTCTTACTATTGGTTGCATCAAAATAGTGCTAGAAAAATACTCAGGGAGCATCTTAAAATGTTATAAATGACAGTCGAATTCCAACCTTTTCGCAACAACTAATTAATACTTCCCTTTTTTAATTTACAGCAAGTCCACAAACAGATCAGCTTACTAGCGAACGCGAACCAAGCGGCGATACCTTCACCCATACCTCTGAAGATGGATCAATCAGAATCTTCCATCATTCAGCTGGAAGAACAGACGATTTCCCTCCCGGAGAGCTCACCCGTCAAACTGCTAGAAGAGGCGACGGAGGACGAGTTAGAAGAGAGGGTTATTTACGTGACCTACGATGTGGAGGACGCTGAGTCGCCAGCCTTCCACATAGTGGACGCCGACCAGGTGAGTGGTAGATTACTACTGTTTATGGCGGAGAGGGAAAAGTCAATAAGTCGAGAAAAATGATTTGAGAAATTGAACTTTAAAAGTTGTTGCGTTAACTCTTAACCTCTCGGGCGCGTTACGTACACACGTCTGTACATAACAGACAGTCGCTCATTGGACGTTGATTTTTATCATTTTCAATTATAAATCGCCCGAGAAGTTAAAGTCACGAAGCAGGATTTGTTGACTTATTGACTTTTTCCTCTACGCCGACGTAAATATTGTGAAATGAATCCTACTTATCTTTGTTTTCACATGAGATGTAACTTCACGTTACTTTGGAGGTACATAGGACGAAAGTGCAGAGTGCTCTTAGTATTTTATAACATAGTATTTGCTAAAGTAATCTTGAATGAAAAGTGAACAATTAGCGACAAGGTTTAAAGCTTAGAGCGTTTCAACTCTTGCGTTTAAGTTACTCCATTATAATTGAATCAGTTTACCTGTATGGTTGACGAAGTGGCTGAGCGATCGTCTGTTGCGCTGCGTGTCGCGGGTTCGATTCACGTACGAAACAAATATTTGTAGGACATACAATTTGTTGTTTTAGGTGTTTGTGTAGATGAGTTTTCATGTTTGACACCGTACCCACAATACAAGAGAATTTCCTGGTGTGGGGCCATACATGGTTAAAAAAAAGTAACATACGCTTAAGGGGCCTTTTACAGTCCACTAGCGCCGCCAATCGAAAAAATGTCATAACTCGTAAATAGAATCAAAAATACAAAATGTGGTCTGTAATTACTGTAGAAAAGGCAATAACGTAATTTTATAACACATTGTCAACACTTGAAATATAGCTGTTTAGCTAAATCGTGCATTTGTAACAAAAACGGCCGTTTATGTTTAGAATGCACGAGTTATGACATTTTTTTCGATTGGCGGCGCTAGTGGACTGTAAGAGGCCTCTTAACATCTTCGCAGCACTAATTTGTTAATTTTCTTTCCCATTCCAGGCAGCCACCTTAGAAGACGATAAGGTGCTAACAACATGTGAGCTGTACTCAGGGCCCTCACTGTTGGTCCCGCAGCCTGAATACGAGCAGCTCGAGCTGGAACACGAGCAATTAGAGCTGGAACATGAACAGCTTGAGCATGAGGAGTTAGAGCAACTGCCTGAAGAGCTTGTGTTGGAAGGACACGATCATAACATGCCTGTAAGTTCTATAAAAAAGAAAGAAAGAAAAAATATTTATTTGACTCGCACAGGACAAAACAAGTAACGTAAAGAACAAAAATCAAAATTATTTAAATAAGTGATTTAGATAGGTAACAAAAAAAAGAAAATTATACAAGGCCAAAAGGCCCCTATCTCAGCATGGTGCTGTAACAATAAAAGAAAAAGTCACAGCGCATTCTAATAGGGACCAGATCGATGCAACGGTCAGATATGGTATATTTAACAAAAAGAACCTATATGGACCTCTCTTATCCATTCTAATATTATGCAAGGGGAAAGTTACTTTAAACAAACAAGTATGACCTGGTTAGAAGAATATTTTGACCATGCTAGTACTACCCTTTCTGTGATAGGTATTATAATTATAGTGGTGTGATGCACGTCACAATAATGGCGTACATAACATGGCAATCTTTCAGCTCGGTGATAAAACACAATTATTTAAAAAAAAGCCGACTGTAACTACGAACAGTATCGAAACTGCAAATCACGTACTTTACAGGAGAGCAATTTAAAGTTTTACTTCGCCATAGAACGCATTTGCAGTTTCGACTTTGTTCCATTCAAAAATTGATGAAAAATTTTTTTTTTTCAAAAAATCTCTTTGCTTATGTGATAGTATTTTGGACATTCAATTTCTGTAATAAAACAAAAATGGCGATTTTGCAGTTTCGATAGTGTTCGTAGTTACAGTCGAAACATACTATACAATGAAAATGGAATTAAAAACTAACAGTGCATACACAAGAAATGTCCAATATAATAAAAATAGAAATGTTCAACATATTATTATAATAAAAAGGTTTCGTTCTATAATGCAGAAAAAGGTCTCTTATTCATATAATTTTAAAGTAATTGACAGCCATTGCTAATGTAAGTCTTTTTTGTATGTTTCTAGGTTACAGATGAACAAGGCAATCCGCTACACTTCACCATGCAGGATGGAACACGGCTCGCCATCACGTCTGCCGATGGAAAGTCTTTACAAGTAAGTTATTCACTATCGCTGGAAATTAAAAATTAATCTCGGTTGGATCTTTGTCTGTAACAAATCAACAACCGAATTAGCCTATCCCAGTCGTTCAGAAACAAGGGAACGGAATTCGGATTCAGATTGAATATTAATTTCTAGCGTAAGCAGTTACAATGCTAGGAATGCAAATGGCATTAGTTTTCTTTGTGAAATATTACAATACCTATTTTAATGTTACAGGTGATAACTCAAGATGGCCAAACTATACCTGTTGAGATAAACGGATACGCAGATGAGGAGGTAAATGTTTCATTTAGAATTATTTAAACTTTCGTAACGAGCAAAATATTTAGTGGAAATGTAATCTAACATTATTCATTTATCGTTCTGCAATTATTTTACACATGATTACATAAAACACGGAGCTAACCTTTTTGAAAGCTATTATAACTCATTAATAAAATAGAAGATTAAAACAATTCTGTCTTATTTTTTTTTCAGGAAGTGGATAATCCAGATACAATAGTTCACCAGCTGAACTTACAAAAGAGCATTGACTCAAACGTTACGTCACCTGTCACGCATTACTTTACCATTGTTTAAATGGTTCCCACTGCTGGGACGGCTGGAGTGGACCATAACGCGCGCCCAGTACGGGTTGGGGGATTATTTAAAAATAATTATTAAAATTTATTGATTATAACGACTGCGTTTATTGGCGGGCTTTGCGTCTTTATATAATGGTATTTATTCTACGCGTAAGCCTGCACTGTATTTGTATGTAGAAGAAATGGTTACCATATCCAAGCAAAGTGTCTTCTCATGATTCTATGGTAATTTATTGTTATTAGTGAATGTAATGCTGCCGTCGCGTAGCTGATTACTCGCGTCGGTAAGGCGTGGTTTACAAGAGTTCAGCTAATTATTATTAGTACTTGTCATTAGTCACACCGTATACATGCTAATTTAGTATTTAATAAAAGTGAACAAAATCTAATCATATTTTATTCGCATTATAAAGGTCTCTACATCGAGAATTATAAAGCTTTTTGTTGGTTTACATAAAATTGATTGCGACCAGGACTTGCTTTAGTACACCAGATGCTCAAGTCCTGCTCGCATTAGATTTTTTTTTTCACAAATATAGCTTTACAATCTGATCCTCTTTATTTAACGTTAAAGTACTAACGATCAATACTGTTAACTCGTGTGAACTAGAAATTAGATAAGAAACTATCTATGAGTTTCGGTGTGAGCTAGAGACAGTGGTTGCGATCTAAGTATATAAAACAAAAAACTGGTGATCGTAATTCTTGACTTCTTTGTGGTGATTTCTTGTATTTATTATTTCGCACAATGCATGTAATTTGCAGAAAACAAGCAAATATATACTTCTTTATATGTCTGCCTGCCAAAATTATAAGCATTGTCTAAACTTTATTTTCTATTAAATTATTTATAAGTAATTATAAGTTGCTAACTTCTTACTTGCTCGCAATGGTGATTGATGGATCTCTTTTTAGATATTATTAATTTTAGTTAATATACGTAAATTATAATTTTAATAATTAATGGAAATAGACAGTTTTTAAGTTTTCGTAAATGCCGTCGCCAATGTAACATTAGTACAATAAATAATTTAGTCACAATATTTTGGCCAATAGTTTTAGACAGTATTGTAATTCAATTAAATATAATGATAATTGTTATGTAAATATGGAATAAAGTTAATTTTATATGATTAAATATTGTTTTTATATTTACGATGACACCCACCACAAAATAAAAATAGGAAATAAAACAACAGAGTAATATGAAATTCAATATTATTTCGTTATGGTTTTAAGTAATACAATATATTTGCATACCATATACTATCGGTAGTATATTATTGATGACCAATCATTAAACAATGAAAAATGATATTCATCAATTCTCCTTTAACATTCGTTTAATAAATAGCTGTATACAAAAAAACAATTATTTACAGGATAAGGCAGTACAATTACCACGTAAAATGTGCCTCGTCTTACTTTTAGCTATACAAGCAGTAAAAAATGGAAATTGAATTAACATTGAATGGGGTCAGTTAAACAAATCTTAGCTCCAGTCAACTTTAACGTAATCACTAAAGAGTTAAATATTATAAACGAATAAGCGATATTATTAGTTTGTGAACTTGTTACTTTATGTGTGAGGAGACAGTTCTACTAAAACAAAATTAATGTATCTAAATTATCGACCGTAATCTGACATTTGGCTGTTCTATTTTTTTGTTTGAGACAATTTAATCAATTTGGAACGTATCGACCATCTCACTAATACATATGGCAAACATTGCGATTATACACTGAGTAACACATTTGGAACTAACGCAGCATCAATCAGCGCGGAAGCGATCCGCCGCACGCACACTGGACTGAGTGGACAGTCGGACATCGCTACAAGCTCGACACGGAAACTAATTACAACACAAACACGCGTCAGCGAAACATCACGAATACAGAACCGATCGAAGCAAACATAACAAACTCGATTCGAGCCGACAACCTTCCTAACTGTACAATATGACACAGGCACCGCTCGGCCGCGCTCGGCCGGCCTCGCTCCCTACAATTGATTACTATGACTCGAGACTGATTACAGCTTACGAGCGAGGCCGGACGAGGCTTCCGGTACAGAACACATCGGTCGACAACACACCTTTACACAAGCAAAATTAACATAATTTTCATGTTCAATAAAACAGCTTCCGCCGAGGAAAACGCACTAACCGACTTTTTAAAATACAATGTAATGGACACTGGCACTATTGCCCTACCATAGCGTTTAACTGAAGAGTAAAAAGGCTTGACTCGACTGCCGCCGGCGACTAGATAATGGATTCTTTAAAATTTAGTGTAATGTCTATATGACAAGCGCCATGTCCTTCTTGCTGGGCAGCTGCACCTTCTTGCCCTGCCACAGCGAGTTGTGTATCGTGAAGGCGTCGATCGTCACCGTCAGGTGCTTTGTGTGCACTTGGGAGAAGCATTTGCTGCCCGAGTTGTATCTGGAAATATTACAAAAACACATAAGTGTCATAATTCAGAATAAAAAGTTTTTTATTGTATGTAAAAGAAGAAATTGTTCATGAGATTGAGAAAAGTTAGTTTGTTTGCCAACTCACTTGAAGAACTTATCGAACATCCTATCATTAACGTGTTTAGGTCCCGTCCCGTACAGCTTGGTGACCTGTTCAGTGTCGGGACAGTAGCTGTACAGCGCTCTGAACTGGCAGCCAGCGTCGCGGAACAGTACGAGGAAGTGTTTGCTCTCGGAGCGCGCTATCTCTTCTAGTACGCGGCGCTTTGCTTCTGCGTTGACTGCGCCGGGGAACACGCAGTACTCCACCGCGTTTAGCATAATGCCACGGTTTGACTTTGATGAAGGCTGCTTGTAGAGGCGCGGACCTGCAGATTTTGAAATATTAATATTTGTCGAAAAATAATAAAAACTTCGACCTCTAAAGGCGAATTATTAAATTATGATTGAGAAGCCTATATTGATGTTATGTGTAATTCGCAAAGTAATAGAAATATCAACGCTGTTTTTTATAGAACTAAAAATTGGTCTAAAATACTATCTTTATTAAAATTGATTCTACTGTGGGTTGATGTTGCAAAATAAATTCGTGTCAATCTAATTATTTCTTCATAGGTTTGACATAGTGGTTGTTTTCAAATACCTCGCAATAAATACTCACTAATGCTATTAGTACACACAAATCTGATAGTAAACTCTCAGCAATGTTTCATGTTTGTTTATTTACAGCTAAATTAGTAGTACAAAACGATGTAAAAATGCACAGTGAATGCACGAAGTTAAGTGCCGTGAGTAGTATGTGTTAATCTCGGTGAGAAAGCGAATTCGAAGCGAGACACAATGCAGGTTCGTTAGATCAAATGCTTCGCAAAACCATGCCTTATAATAAGATGATCAGTTGGCATGACATCGCTGACATAATTACGGTGTTTTCTTCAAATTTTTTAGTGATTACTGTGTCGTTTGTTGACTTACTCCACTCTACCCCAACAAGTTGTCCCAAAGATGGGATGAAGTGAAATGTTTCAAATTTGAAAGTCCACGTCCCACTAGAAATATACTAAGGCTGGGCTGGCGCTAGCGCTTAAGTTACCGCTGTGGAACACAGAGGAGAAGTGAGAGAAAAGGGTGGGTTTTACTCAATAAGATTGTCATCCCACTCAGAGGAGAGTAAGTAAGTAGTAGTAATACTGCCAAGCATATAAGGCTTGGCAGTATTATGTATTATATCTCAATTAACTTCTACCAACCCTCAAGCAATAAATTGAATAATAGAGGAAAAGTAGACATCAAAATTTAAACATTTCAGTTTCTTCCTCAGATGGGACAAACTATTGCGGCAGATTGGAATAATCCCGTTCGTTCTAGAATACGTGTTCGTGGCAGACTAGCTACCTAGTAATTGTATATGGACCTTTGCGACGATGAACCTTTCCGATAGAAGTATCGGAGCTCCCTAGATAAACAAATAATTCGCTGTAATAAAGTGCTGTTGGGTTATTTTGTGGTATCAGTCTTCATAGAGTTGTGCATTTGTAAGTTTGGTTTTTAGAGTTAGTGCTCCGTTTATGTGTGCATTTATTTGGTCATTTGTTGTCAATTTTAAGATATAAATATTATGATAATTTGTTTTGCAGACTGTCTCATATTGGTTCACTAAGTTGGTGACGTTTAAGTTCATTTTTAAATGTAAGTATTTTGTAGACACCAGCAATGTAAATATTAACAAATACTTTACATTTACATCGGTGGTGTGAACTCAAATTATGTTTTGTAAATATAACTGTATTTCAGAACACAAAATATTGAAGTCCTGGTGAATAATAAAAATCATTTGTAAAAATAACATACTACATTAAAAAAATTGAACTTAATTTCATCTCTTATACAGTTGTCAATAGCCTAAGACTTATATAAAGTTGAATCGAATAAAGTCTTACCCGAGTAATCCATGATGGAGGAGTGCGTGGAGGAGACGTCGGAGGTGTCGTCGCTGGGGTGTCCCCTCCTCTTCCCGATGGCCCCCGGCAGCGAGCCGGGCCCCGAGGCCGGGCTGGCCAGCGCGCGCACGCCGGGCGAGGCCGCGCGCCGGGGCGGCGTGGCGCGGCCCAGGCCCGAGTCTGTGCCGCACGCCGCACGTTACTACCACGACCACACTTACGACCGTACCAGCACCCACATGTATGTTATACCATGGCCTAAGTTATTGGCCTTAGGGCCTCGCGGTTAGGTTTATTAGGAATCCTAGCTAAGAATTACGACTTATGGCTCACAACGAGATAAGGCCTGCGTGAGATCATAATAGGGTGATTAAGTAAGAATTCTAGTGGTAAAACTTTCTGCTATCCTGTCTCTTAAAATCCAAGTTATTCAGAACTGTTTTGCTTCTTCTAACTTAGTTTTTAATCATCATCTACGTAGCCTTTTCCCAACTATGTTCGATTCGGTTTCTAATCTAACTAGATGTAGCTACAGAACCCTCTTTGAGATAAGTTTATAATTTTAAATCACTTATTTTTTTAATATGTATGTCATCTAACTCTTTGTTTACTTTAGCTTAGAGTTAATTGAGTATATTCCAAAATACCCATCACTCACTAATTTTATTATATCACAGACATTATTTACTTTACCAATATTTTAGGTACTAATCCTCCAATTAGGCGAAAGTTAATAGTTTATTGACTAGCATACAATTACAATTAGTAATAGAAAATTATTCTATTAATACCTATAAAATTTTCTCTTCTTCAATTTTGATAAGAAGCGTAAAATACTAAATGTGTGTCAAACTACGTATACAGGGTGTTGTCTACTGCCGCTAAGCAAAACTAAAAAGGCAAAACTGAACATAAGAAGCGACATTTTGTATTTTACGCATAAATATAACATGATAAACATATATATATATTTATTATTTATTTATATTTATTTATATAGGAATTTTGAATACATAAGGATATGTATACTAATTGATTTAAAGATGTAAACACTTACAACCATAAATATTTTGATGATGTCTTTTATTATACAGGATGTATGCCAAAAAGCTTTTAAATTTGTCAATTCATCTGGTATTGCGACTAAAATTATAAGATTATCGAAGGCTAAGGCCCACTTGCACCACAATCACTAAACAGGTTTAGCGCTAAACTGATTTAAAACATCGTTCTGTCTCTGTCAACTTCAAACAATTTGACAGGGATACAGTGATATTCTAAGGCTTCTAAGGCTTTAAATTATTTCAAATATGCCAGTTACTGGCACTTTCTAACTGTCAAAAGACAAAAAAAATGAAGCTACTGTCCCAGTCGACATAATAACTGTGGTAGCCCATTCCAAAGTATAGATTTTTATGGTGAAGAACGGTCAAGAAACTCAATAATTCAACAAGGGTTTCGCTTTAAAGGTTTAAGAGAGACGTCTAACATAAATCATCTTTTTGCTATGAAAGTATATCAAATTAATACCAGAATTATAACAAAAAAAAAAAAAACACCAGATGCAAACTTATTTGGATTTGAACATACACTCTGTATTATACCATCAAAACTATTATATATCTATTTTTTTAAATAACCACTACTGCAGAATGGCTAATCTAAACCTGTCTCAGCTATCTTAAAATCACTTCTGCAGAAGATAATGTTCGCTACACTTAGATATCTATAAGTTATGGGGGTATTACAACATCATGCATTAAACCATTTCCTTACCTTGTCAAAAACCCAACTTAAAAATAAATACTGAAAGTAATATCATTAGCTTCGTATTAAGTTATTACTTAGTCACTTTGAAGGAATAAGATCCAGTAATAGTCAAGTTTAGGTAAGAAGGGAGATTTTGTAGAATATCTTAGCTGTTAACCATATTTAATTAACCTCGTATATCCCTCGATAGATTATTAACGTTTTAGAATTAAAATAAGGTTGTAAAGTGTTTAACGAACGAATAAAGACGATGTCACACCAACACCAAGATATTTATAAACATATAAAATAATATAAAACATGCGCTAACTCAGACCGAGTTACCCGACCATAATATTATGATACCATAACCGAATAAGCCTCTGTACACGATGGACGATGATGGACACACTTCCACGACTTAAAATGGACCTTTCTTTTGTTTTAAAACCTCTTTTTGCTTATCACTGGTCTAGTATTTTTGCAACAGTAACAACTCAGTAATTGCAACACAGGTTTTGGTCGGTTTGTTCAGCACAGGTCGGGTGGCAAAATCGAACACAGATTTTGCCGCCAAACAAGCTAACCTGACAAGGTAATGTGCGTGATCTAGCCTAATAGAAAACAATAAGTGTGTCCAAAGTAGAGCCCAGTGTGTATAGGGGGTCGAAAATAAAATAATAAAATATGTATTACTTATATATCGCCGATGACCCAAATGAAATAAATGTGCACAAGACGAAAGAACGCAGACGACGAGGACCAATGTGGCGTGGTATTGTGAGCTCTATGTCTGTAGGGGATGGCTGATGGCATCTTCAGAAATTAATTTGGATTTTTGATATAATAGTGAGTTCAGAATATAAAACCAAAAAGTTCGCTGACTAATAAATCATTTTACGTATTCAATACGAGAAAAAGAAACGAAATGAAAAATTAAGAAATTTGTGACGATTACATACATTATGTCAATGATATTGAATGCCGTTCACTACAGACACAGACCGTTCCCACATCGCACATGCGCCCGCGCCGGCCGCACAGCAACAGAAAGTAAACCCAACGCACCACAAGCGACGGAACAATATAGACCCGTCCGTACCAACGTGAGTCAAGCCTTTATCTCGTGTTTACAAACTGCTCTTACCGCACAAATTCATAAGAGAGCTTGACTTCCGTCCCGCCTTAAAGTTACTCTGGTAACTCGTATATTTAGACCTTCCACGGGAAGACTGAGGTTCCTCATTCACGCGCTCTGAAATGTTTCCTATACATGTCATCTCGCAACTTCATGCAATACGAACTCCATTCTGTTATGTCAAATGCAGCATTCGATGTATTGCGACGCCGACGCGTCAAGCATGCATCGTCACACAAGCGAGCCTCGATAGTCTTTACACAATATGGCAAACAAAATTAACACTATACCGCGATAATAAAAATTGTATCACATCACTTTATTTATTTACAGTTCGGGAACCAATTTAGTAAATGCGCGGAAGGTCTAGAGGGCGTATCGAAAAATTTGGAAAAAAAGCTTTTATGAAAATATTGTACCACTCAAATTCAAATTGCAACTACATATTATTATGATGGCCAAAAAAAGGGTATGAAGCATAATTTTTGCACTTTGGAGTGGTGTCTATAATCTATGCGATGCTGAAATCATACACATATAAAATAAAATCGATTATAAATATAAATAATTGAAATCGAAGCATTCTACTAAAACCAAAATGGAAAGAAGCGCCTTCATACACACTATGATATCTGATCGTGTTGACCTACAGTTCGGAGTTCAAATTGTATTTCAAGCAGAATTATCAGGATATAGTTGTTTGTGATACAACTTCGAAGTATTATAAAAATAGCTTTTATTCGAGGACATGAAAGTTTGTTGTCATCTTGTGACACTACTCCTAGTTTGTTATCACTATGGTGGTCCAGGGCAAACTTTCATGTCCTCGATACAATTAACATTGACGGAAAACTGGTGATTTGTTCTGATACCCAATACTTTTGAAATAATTTTATTAATCATCCATAATCCGATCTTCTTTTACTCGATATGAAAACAAATCACATAAAATACAAAATGCACCGATACATTTACAAATAACGACTTCTGTTATTGACCAACCAATTTAATTGGATGTTCCAAATCGTTATTCGTGAATGTTCGGCTAGCGAAGCGAACGCCGGGTGTTAGTGTGGCGACTGCGAGCGAGCGAGAGGGAGCTAGTTCCCTGCGAGTGCGACAGAGACACACGTACCTCGCGACGTCTTGCACGAACCTCTCCGTCCGAGCGGCCCGCTGGACGCGCTGCCCGGGGACATGCCGCCGCGGTCCTCAACTGGTGATTCTGAAGATAGATTCCAACATATTTAGTACAAATTATTTCAATTTTGTGTAAAATGTGTGTATGTTTATTAGTATAAAATTAAAGAAGAAAAAAAATCAAAGCTTACATTTATAATCATGCTTCAAAAAAATGTTGTAAAAGCATTACGGTAAAGTAAAAGCGTTAAGCGCTTTCAATTGCTTGTTGGAAAAACAGATGATTATATTTTCACATCAATTTCGTCTTTATAGCTGACAATTATATTTAAGAAATGGTTAAATACCATCTTTACCCATTCCATGTCTCATTGTATTACAATGATACAGTGACAATAAAATTCGCAAAGGAAGTTTTATATGGCAAAATTGGCCCTTATTAAAACCTGGCGGCAGATACCACGCTGAGTTCGGTATCCAGAGTCTTGGCGGCAGTTTTTCAGAACCAATTCGACCGTCAATGTGTCAAAATTGCCCCAAACTACCAATAATCAATTGTTCCAACAAGGCAGTAGATCGTGTGCACACTAGTGTAGTTACCTCTGTAGAGCCCGGCCCGCTCCGCCAGACTGTCCTGCGACCCGCGGTAGTAGTCGCGCCGCATGCTGCCGCCCGCTACACAACAACACAACGTCAAGCGCCGCACGACGTGCGATATGCTGAAGCCTTGTTATGTCACTTGGTGACGTCATTATGTTTGATGTAGTCTCAGTATTGTTATTTTAGAAGCAAGTTAGGTTTTCCTTATCCAGTAGTAGATGTCTCGTTGGTTGATGTGACGAAGTTAGTGATTTGTACGATCATTGGCAGTTGTTAAAAGCGATTATATTTACCGTCTGGAGTATGCCAATCATTAACAGAAGCAATTAAAGGAAAGTTTAAGAAAGTCTGTTTTCAGTACAAGAAAAATAAAAAGAGAATATTCAATTTTTTATATGGCTCTTGAAGTAAAATATCAGATGATGCTTGAAGAAGTACAACAATATATTTCCTTGAATCATTACTTTTTGAGACTACATCATAACTTGCACAAAAAATATTTGCAGTTGGCAACACTCTCAGCATAACACAACTCGTTTGGAAACAAAAAATGGCAGCATGCCAGATGGCAAATTAATAAACGTAAAAAAGGGAAAGCTAACATTTAGTGCGGCTTCAAAAAGTTAAGGGAAATTAGCAAAAAGTATTGTGTTCAGTTCAGTATTTTTGTTGATAAGTAAATTAATTTAAATTAGATTTTTAAGTTAATAAAATTTCCACATAATATTGGGTGTTCTGATTCAAAACATCAAATATTTTAAAACTCTTTAAGTGAAATAATGTTCAGTGTAAAAATGTAACAAAGTTAAAACAAAAAATAAACGCGTGTCGGCACTGCAAGGCGTGCTCAACGATGAACTAAAGGGCAGTGCACAACAAACATCGTGCGGCACACAACGTACAGCACTCGAGAGGTGGAGGTTCACATTGAGCTTCAGAAAATTCGTTGTAAATGAATTTAGACCAAACTATTAAACTAATAAAGACCGAAATAAGAAAACTACGGATTTTCGATTTTAGTTTAGAGTCATGTGATAAAGAGATAAAGATATTTATTTATTTGTTAAATCATGAGTAGTATACAGTATACAGGTCTTATGTGGTTACTACGAGCAGTTACTGGTATAATCTGACCTTTCTTCTGCCACCATCAGATTTGACGTTTCATCGGATTATTGAAATGCGACAAATAAATATTCCACATATGTCTGCTGTGACGGTTTTATTAATTTACTCTAGAGGACAAGTATGGTCTAAATTCACCAGTAATAAATACTTTCAACGTTTTCCGTAAGTCAACATGGCACTACCAGCCGCGTACGGTACCAAGCCACAGTACCTGTGAGGTTGGTGGAGGAGGGCTGCTTGCTGGCCATGATGCCCTCCGCGGCGTGCAGCACGGTGCTGTCCACGTGGATGGTCTTGGGCCGCGCACGTGCAGCCGCCGCCTTGCTGCGCAGGCGCGCGCCGCCCGCCGGCGTGGGCGCAGGGGTCACTGTGCCGCCGCGGTTCAGGCTCTCCAGGAACTCGGATTTGTCTAAATGCTTGCCCTGGAATGTTTGGTTGTGATATAATTAGAATGGGAAAACTTCAAAGTCTGTAGAATAGAACAAGTTAGATCTAGGCAACTAATACTTGTTGATAGGCCTGTTGGTCTAGTGGTTAGTAACCCTGACTGCTATGCCGGAGGTCGTTGGTTAGAAATATATAAGTATGTTTATCAGTTGTCTAGCACCCATAACACAAGCTCTGCTTAGCTTGGGACTAGATGGCGTTATGTGATAGTTGTGGAATATTTATTTATTTATTTACTATGTTGAAATAATCACTGAAAACATTAAGTGAAAGAACTATTAATTGTATTGAAAAAGATTTTGTTTTTCCAAAGGCAAAAAAATAAACAATCCATATTTCTAGCGTTATTTCGGTAACATGATTACATCAAAGTCACTCGATACCACATCGAACTATTTATTCCCTTTCATTACAAGAGTGTTAAGGTCTTTCTAACTAAATTCAAAACGGTTCTGAGACGCTAAATGTGATCACACCCTTGTTTCTTAACACATGAATTATTCAAGAAATAACCTCTCTCTCCGCCTCCTCTATCGCCTTCTTCAGCTTGTACTGGTGCAGTATGGCCTCCCTCCTCCGCGCCTGCTCCTCCTTCCGTGCCAGCTTGACCTCCTGCGCCGCCTCCTCCCGTGCGCGGCGCGCGGCTGCGGCAGCTTCGGCCCTCGCTCGTGCCTCGTCGGCTCGCTGCCGTCGTTGGAGCGAGAGGAGCATTATGCGCTCTTTCTTGCGCTCCATTTCTTCTGCTGAGTTCTGGAATGGATAGTTGATATGTAAGTTTGTGTGAAGATGCAGTCGCATTTGAACAACGTTTCTACGGATCCTCAGATATCAAAATGTATGGTTCAATTAGTCAGAAAACGATGAACAGGAACGGGGAAAATAGGGTTGATATTGCGAGTTAATTAAAAAAATTAATTGGCAGACTATAATAAGTTCATGCAGCAGCAATACAACTTACTATTTTAAAAGACGCCGATCTATTCTCAATTAATTGCATTTGTAAATCAGAGAAATAGTTACAAGGAATGATAAGACTGTAAACTGTTTAAAATTAAATAAAAATCGTCTCACCGGGTCAGGATTCAACTCGCCGATGAGTAAGGCGGCGGGTTCTGCATTGTTGGTGCGTTGTGGCCGCTCTCTAGGTGACGTTTCTCTGCGCTCCGAAGAAACGTCATTAGATCTCATCGCCTGCTCCAACCCTGTACTCCTGTGGACCACGAACTCATCTTCTCGAGCCGGCTGCAGTCTCTCATTCCACGTATTCTCTGGACTTCTTTCAGGACTAATATCAGTAGATCTTTCTTTTTTAGGGGAACCCCGTTTCGCCCGCAAAGGAGGTTTTGGCCGTTTCGGCGCCTCGTTATCGAAGGAGATGTAGAAGCCTTTCTCGTTCTGTTCGCTGACGTCATCTTGTTCCAGCTGTTGGAAGGAGTTTCTGCTGAGGGAGGGGCGCGTGGGGGAGGGGATGCGGTAGGTGCGCGTGCCTGACGATATGTTCAGTCTGTTGATGCCTTGCCTGAGGGCGTCGTCTTCCGCGTTTCCGATAAAGGAGATGTTCTGTGGCTCCATGTCATCAGGCGGCTGCGCCTGGACGGGTGTGTGTGTGGGCGCGTGTGAGGGTGTGTGTGTGGCTGCCTGCAGCTGCTGCAAGCTGACGGGCTCGGGCCTCCTCTGTCCGTCAGTGAGGCTGGCCTGTCTCTGCGGGGTCTTCGCTCGTCGCTGCGGGCTGGCGGCCAGCGGCGGCGACTGCGACACGTACTGGTTAGAGTTTATCACAGTGTAGCTTAAATGGTTTTGTGGTTCTCGAATGTTTTCGGTTCCGTTCTGGTACCGGTCGTTATTGTAATGTACTTGGAAAGGTTGTGACTGCTGGTTGGTGCGGTCGTGTAGCACGAAGCCCTGAGGTTGCCAGTTCCTCTCGGGGGGAGGTTGGGGAGAGGGAGACTTCCACGTCCGTTGAGGAGGTTCCGGCGTGGAGGGAGCGAACTGTTGATGTTGCTGGTGCTGTTGTTGGTGGTTCTGCTGATGTTGCTGATGCAGCTGGAAACATAGAACGGTATATTGAGGAAGATGTTACTAGATGTTGGGAAATTTTGTACATTATGCAACCAACACCTGGGTGCATAGTGACGGTTTGCTGTAAGCTTGCGACCCGACAAGTAAAAACGTAACTAATCAGTAATATAATCCTTCAAATCATACCTCACAAATTACAAAACTAAAAAAGATATTTTCTGCTGCAAAACTACAATTTATACTCTAAGATTATAAAAAGGCTTTTAACTTTTAGAGCTTTCATTCAATCTCGCTATTAAAAAAACACTAGAATATCTTCTACACAATAAAACGATGTGTTCGTGCAACCGACCTGCCACCCCCGCAGCTCCCCCTCCTGTTGTTGTTGTTGTTGTGCATGTTGCGCCCACGTGCGGCGCGGCGGCGGGGTCGCATCGTGGAGGTAAAACTGTTGTCGCCCATAGTCCTCTATATCCCTATACTGATTGTTGAACTGAGGATACTGCTGCTGTTGTTGTTGTTGTTCGTAGTTGTAAAATTGTTGTTGCTGCTGTTGTTGTAGTTGCTGCAAGTGTTGTTGCGGTATGTGCGGCGTGGAACCGAAGCTGGCGAGACCGGGGCGGGACACATTGTGCTGTGAGCTGAATTGGCTGTGCTGCAATGTTAGGCGGGAGTCAGCGATGTGTTGGCGGGAGGTGCGTTTCACAATTTCTCAAATAGACGTTGTTTATAGAGTTTTATGAACTTTTTTCGAGTTATTGAAAGACTAGTACGATATTTTTTTCCGGTTACAGTCAATCCGTGAATGCAATAACAGATTACACGTAAATCTTATTCTAAAATAAACACGAAATATTTCACCATTGTGATTCTCATTTTAATAAATTATACCTTTTATGTAACTACAAAACTACAATTTGACTGAGATGACTGCTGAAGTAATACTGCGTGTATGGTAGGGTATCATAGCAATGAATGGTGTATAACAGTTAAAAGTAGTTAGGCATAGGCACTCTCTATTTAAGTTTTTGTATTGAGAACGCCAGAGATACCTAAGTTTCTTTTTAAGTCTTTGGCTATATTGTAAAATTTATTTTCGGAATGACATAGAGAATTGTAAAACGCAACCTCAATAAATATGTATAATGCATGTGAGTGTGATATTGTGGGATGAAGCGCTGAAACTCGATCAATTAATTACAATTCAAAACTCGGTTTAATTCCACTCAGTTATTTAGGTTAGCTGTGCTGTTCTTTTATATTCACTTTTAAATGGTATTTAAAAACTGCTCTCAAATACATATTAGTGTGTTCGGCTATGATTATTTCTCTATCAATGGATCACACGAAGCGAAGTGAGTGAAAATGCAAGTTCAACGCAACTATTAAAGTAGGTATTGACTTTATTTTCTACTAAGGCAATGCCCATAAATGTAAACCTTGGGTCCATATAATGGATCCAACGTTTGTACCAACGTGTCGAGCCAAAGTACCACCAATGTATGCACAACCCAAACAATGATTATATTTTTCGTCGAACTTGTAATTTCAAACACAAAACATTCTTAAAAGGCGCAATTCCGTAACATTTGTACATACAACTTACCAATTGTGGAATGTTAGGTTGATACTGTTGTTGTTGTTGATAAGGCGACTGCGGTAGTTGTTGCATAGGCTGCTGCGGCTGCATTTGTTGTTGCAGCTGCTGCATTTGTTGCTGAAGCTGTTGGATTTGCGGCTGTTGGATCTGTTGTTGTTGAAGCTGCGGTTGTTGGAACAGCTGCTTGGCTTGTTGTTGTTGTTGCAACTGCGTCTGTTGGCTGGCCAACCGCGCGATGTCACTCTGAATGTCCTGCAGGCTGGAGTTCATTCTGTAAGTGACGTGCACTCACATGGTATTGGATTTTAAGCCAATATTATGTTGATATGACGGTGCGATTAGTGATGGTTGAAATGAGTGTTTAGAATATAAACCGAAAAATTTAAGAAACTTTGAAATGAATACGACACATGCCAAACTAGTTAAATATAAATTTATTTTGATACCGTTCCGAATGTTTTCATAGCTCGCAATGGGACCAAATCTAAAAAATTACATGATGAGCAATTTATACCAGCAAAGAGTTTTACATTTCGTCATGAGTGTGTGTACTTACTTGGCAATAGATTGCTGGTACTGTTCTAATACTGCGTTGTCCACTGTGTCCCGCTGACTCGGTGGATCCACCACCAATTCCTATACACAACACACTTTTTTTATGAGCATAAATTATTAAAAACAATAAAAATATCACGTATTGATTAGGAATAATCTGTTTTGTAAAAAATAAGAAAATAGAAAAATAGGCCACCCTTGCATAAATTGCTAAGTATGTTCTATTTCTATCAATTGTTTGAAAATGGAAGAGATACAATATATAATTGTTTATTTACTTATACACTTATGGTGCAATTAGACTGGACAGGCGATTTTAATCAATACGTGATATTTTAATAGTTATACTTAAGTATAAGTTTAGAATTTTCATAATAATCTTGATATAGCTCGCGTTCTAACTGATTATCACAAAGGTACTGTGATGTATTACTTGTCCGTTCTACATGCAATTTAATCACAAACTCATGCCAATTAATCATTGTCATTCGTGTTCAGTTAATTTTGAAATTATCCCTTTACCAGTTAAAATACAATTTTAAAATTACTGTCGTGAACAATGGCCGATGCAACGAAACTAAGAATTTGAGACGCTTAAATTCGTTTGGGGTAATTTATCATTTTTTGATTACTGTCGCAGTTTAGGTATACCTATACAACATTACACCCAGTTACCAAGGAACTCTAAAAAAACAAATTCTTTCAAATTAAAGCCAACACAATTAAAAAAAAAACAACCAAATGCAAATACAGTATACAAATACGTTCATTGGTTTAAAAAGTAATGGTTCGATGAAGTAATCATCAGCGAAATTTACACGCAAAATACACCTCAAAATTAACGGACACAAAAGCAGTGCTAAAGCTCGTTGCTGTAACAAAACCCGTGTCGTTGCATCACCCATACGTTACATTACCTGTTGCGGCGGCAGCTCCTGCTTGGGCTCGTCTTCAGCCGGCGTACGCGCGCCCTTGCCCTGCAACACGCGCGTGCAACCGACACCGTAACACAAACGTTGCGCAACACTGTTGCAGCGTTGCTTGTTATGACATGCTAGTGCATGCTAAGTGTTGGTTGGGATATATGGAGAAATGATGAAGTCAATTTATGAGGATATTTCTATAGAATATTTTGTTCTAAAGAATTTTACAGAAAAAGCTCGTACAGGAAATTGTCAGTCATCTTTGTTCCAACGCGAGAAAAAAATGATAATATACATCCTGTATAGCTCCTTCTCTTTTCCGCACTGGAACTATTATGACTTATTTCTTCCTTTGATGGCTGCGTGTTCACAGGACCGGACTGAGGCTGCGGAGCGGGATAATCAAGAAATATTAACCAATAGGATTGCACTAAATCTTCGCTCCTCTTCTGTGGTGCAATTCTATTGATATATCTCTGTTTCTCCGTTCCGTAACCTAGCTACGCTCTTGTGGACAGGCAGCTTAAGTGTCCTAAACTCAAGTGTTTCTATACATTAGGTAGTACTTTAAGCAAATAATTTCGGTAAAATAAGGATATACACCAACCAACGGAGTCATGCTTACAAATAAGTGTAATGTAAGGGGTCTCCTACAAATTAATGTGCTTCTTCAAAACGTGACTCAAATGTACCGTGAATTGGACTCAGGATGTCTGACATTATAAATAGGAATCAATTTACCTTCAAACGATTTCTGTAGTACTAGGATTGAATATTATAAAAATATGATTGCGCTGCAAAATATTTATGAGTTCGGATAATAATGATCTTAGAAAAAGCTGCCTCTATTAGAGTATGCTAGGCTTCAAAGTAGCTACCGTATTTTAAGCATTTATTATCAAAATTACAAATTGATTAGGCGATTTTTAAATGAATAAACTTAAATTGACACTTGAGAGTACTGTTATAAAGTCAAAACTCAAATGGTTCAATGTTTATGTATCGATAAGCTGTGTAAGCGTGTACCGAACTAAAAAATCTGTACAAAATAACGATAAAGGAACATGGTAACGAAGTGATTGTAAAAAAGTAATTATCAAAAAGGTCTAAACTAAACGGAAAGGGTTCAACTCTTGAACCGGCCACTCACCAAGTTGGCCAACTGGTATTGCAATAATGTATCCTAATGAAATAGAAAAAAAGTATAATTTATATATCCGTCGGTAATATTAGAAAACAAATTGAGAGAAGAACATAATATTAGTAACATTGTGCTGTATTTGAACGTATTTTATAAAACCTTTTTTTTTAACTTTATACTGTTTTATAAAATATGTTCTAAAAGTGTGTGTAGTCTGTTAAACAGAAACATTTAAGTAACAGAGAAGTTAATATTCTACTTTAATAATTTATTTAATGTAATTTTTTGCCAGAATTATTAATAATTACGTGAAACTACTGTAAAATATACTACATTACTGATTTACTCTCTGATCGAACTCACTGCCCCAATTTTTAGACTGTTACAATTAAATCTAGCTACCAAATATTGTCACTCACACTTTTAAACTAATAAGATCACACTAGAGTCGGATGTCAGAGCGAATGGCGTAAAGACAGAAACACAAAGGACGCCAATTCCACTTTTATAACAAGACAAACATTTTTACCCCACAATCAGATCCTTAGGATTAGGACATCAAATTCTCATCATCAACCGCCTTGTGTAGGATTACTTTGTGTATTTGGACACACAATATCTACTAAAATCCCATGATAGACTTGAAATGTACACTTTTCAATCGAGTTGTTATAAAGCTTTGTTGTGGAAATAATAATTCGATTCCGAACTAGAATTATTATTATTACAGACGCCCTTTACAACCGACCCACCACAATCAATAATCGCGCAAAAAAATATTTTTCCATTATAAACTTGTTTTGTGGCGTTGCATTGTTCAAAGCTTGCTCGCAATTGACTCCTTTTCTATTTTTTTTAACAACAATCTTTAAACATTCGCTACGAAGACTAAATACGTTTAAAATACTTGAATTGATTTGAGCTCGCATACTTTTCTGTAATTTCTTTAGACTTGTTCTTGTACCTATTTGATAACTATCTTTCCAATTCGACTGTGATGAGAATTCGACACCCACGAACCGCACCAAACCCACACCCCACATCCCAGACTCACCCTAGTAACAGCTTGTAGGAAGGCCTGCTGCCCCAGCTGCTGCCTCTGCCTGTTGACTGCCACCTCCATGCGTCTCTTCTCCTGTTCTATACGTCGTCGTTTCTCTTCTAGCTTTAGTCTTATATTGTTCAGTTGTGCGGCCATCTGTCCTCCGCTTGAAGTGTTCGATTCGTCTGTTAGGTCTTCGCCATCTGTAATTAAGTTGTGTGTTTGAGTGTTACGTTCGAGAGATTTTGCTTGGGTGTATCGGGTGTAGGGTAATGTTGATATAGTAAGATTAATCTTGAAAATTGTAATTTAAGGTCTATATTTGTCTGGCAACACGATTCTTTATGATGAATGGCGAAGTACGCCAACTATGTAGTTTGCGAATTGCGTCTTTGCGCCACATCTTGCATCTCCGCACTTAGCGATGACCAAAGTACATAGGCTTAGTCGTGTCAACGTAATTAATGTCGTGTGGCGCACTTTCAACTGATATTTGTGAGTTTCGAATGATTGCAAAACACAAATCATCTGAGCCTAGAATCAACCCCAGCTGGCTATACGCCTTCCTTTTCTTCTGCCATGTTTTCAATCAATTGAATTAAATCAAGTGGTTATATCGTTACTAACTGGGCTGATTCTCCTGCTGCATGTACTGTTGCTGCCAGGTGGTAGTGTTCGCTGGCGTCACGAACGTGGTGCTCTTCCGTCGCTCGCTGGGCTCGGAGCCGAACTGCGACTGAACACCTGGACAGCAACCGACAACCGTCACCTACTGACTATGGAGGCTAACTTTCAAAGAAATCGTATCTTTTCAGAGAGTGAAAAGTATTTTTAAACGACAATATTTCCTGAGGACCAACGTTTAAATGTTTCTAAAGATATCTGGTGTTTTATATCGAATTCAATAAAAATAAGTAAAACTTAATAAAACTTGGTAATTTGTGTATTTTCACACCCTGAAATGATACAAATAATTTCAAAGTCAGCCAGTATATCGTCATCATCAGGTAATCACTATACTGACGAATGTTGTAGGACAAATACTACAACTAACTATAGGTACTGGTCTCAAATTTAGAATTTGGAATAAATGGGAATATGTGGTCCTTTAACGACAGACTGTACTTACTAAATAGTGCTGTTAATAATGTTTTACCGAATACAGTGTGCCGTTAAACTCAAGCGCAATCAAGGCAAACATTCAAAGCGGTTATAATGGCCGGTTCAATAAGTGCCGCGGAAGCGAAGACACAGGCTAGGGAATGGGAGAACGAACTTGTTGACATACTGGTAATGCGGCAAGCTAAGATATTTTTAATTTTTTAAACTGTAACAAGAATGTTGTCCCATCCGGTCGGAACAAACCTGTCTGGTCACCATTACTCCTGATTTTATTGAGATCGGCGAAGCTAGTTTTGGTCGCGTCACCGTCGGTCGAATCTTTATCGTTTAGGAAGAACCCGCCATCGCCTCCACCTTGACAAGAGAACCCGAAGTTCTCCTGTCTCTCTCTAAAGGTTATGGTGTCACTGCTCAACTGCCTCCGAATAGGGAAGTATGGTTCTGGTTCTGTGGTCTGTGGCTGTGAGTTCTGTCGCTCGACTTTTTGTCGGTCTTCCTTTTCGGAACCGTTTTGGAAGTCACCGTGGAAGAATTGTATCGAGCCTCGGATGTCTTGGCGGGAGGAGCGGAGGGGCGGGTTGTAGTCGAGGGGACCTGTAAATGTTACAGATATAAATTACACTTTATGTCAGTCACTTTACAGTCTCAGATCATCTTGAACTAAAAAGTAATATTGTTGTGCCTAATTTTTGGGCAGTACTATGTATACAAAAAGGCGGGGTGTCAGCGTTATTCGTAAGGTTTTAAGTTTTGACCGATTATCCAACAATTCGTAATGAATGCATGACGACGAATATCAATGTTAATTGTGTTTGTCACAGGCTAGGCTAGCCACAACCATATTCGTTCAAAATCTTTGTCACATGTCCTCAGATCTATGGGCATAAACTATAAACGGTGCCCCAGGATGGTTATAGAGCTGACTGACAACGTCCTGTCTCACGTTAAGGCAAAATCACCTCTAAAACAGGCTATTTCGATGTTAGTATTGTCTCACTCCCTCCGAAAACTCACCAGAAGGCGCTGAGATCTTCCTAACATTAGCGACGGTCGCCAGTTCCTTCTCCGGGTTCCGTCCAGCGAAGTGCAGTCTGTCCTGCGACCCTCCAAAGTTCTCGACGGTGAGCTGTGAGTCATCACTGATGGAGGAGCGACGTGATCGTCGGCCGGCGAAGGAGTTGTCGCGGGTGTCCATCCAGTTGGATGGTCGGCCGGCCGCTGTCATGTTTGTTTCTAACACTGCCAATAACAAAATTATAAGAGTAAAAACTTTTGTAATTATAACTTTTTATTACTAATTTATACGTTGTTCGATGCTCTTCTGAGCAGGGCCGTCTTTCCCAATGGGAATACTGGTCAGTTGCCCAGGGTTTCCCGAGTTCCTATGAGCATCAAAGCATAATATAGAATGCCTAACTTATCCAAGTTATTCAAATTTCCGAGCTCTTTAGGCTCGTTTCTGCGTCCTACATTCTAGTGATTATTTAGTTAAATACGTCTATGTTTACGTATATTTTTGTTACTTGCGATTACGTTAGATTTAGAACTGTTAGTCAAAACAAAATCTAACGTAGTCCAGGCCCCGTTGTCTTAAAATGCCCAGGTCCTCCAATTAACGACGGCCCAAACTCTGATTCTCTCAGATTGTCTGAGGAATAAAAGTTATAATAAATAGCCAGGATACAATATATACATACCATTTTCATCATCCCTCCGTGCCATAGCGGAGAGAGTGGTGACATGTCTAGGCCGGTGTACAACGAACTCATCTCTCGCGGGACTGGCGGAGCGGCGCTCGGGCGTGGAGCTGGCCGAGCGACACGCCATGCGGGAGCGCGAGCTCAGCGAGGACGGGGAGCGGGGAACTGTGTACATAAGGTGCATGTTAGCTTTGGTAAAATATGGTGGTCGATATACGATCAGGCTTAAAAATCCTTTCATAAGTAGCAAATGAGAAATAATGGAGTTTTTTGTTTAATTACTATATTTCTTATTTAATTTCTTTGACTGGAAGCCGACCCCAATAAAGTTGGGAAAAAGCTAGGCAGATAATGATGATTTTATTTCTTAAAAATAATACATGGACACGTATTTTCTCATTTTGAATAGGTGAAAGGTAAAGCTGTTTGAAGAACCAAGAATAAAAACGGCAAAACGCCATTTATGCAAAGATTTTTTTTTAAATATTATTTGCTATTGAAAGTTTTTGAAGCCTGATCGTAAACAAAAACAAACACATTCAGCATTCAAGAAAAAAAAAATCTACTTCAAAATCACAACACCTAAAAATCATAACAAATAATCAACTTACTTGAAAAGTATCTACTTGCAAAAAAAAAAACATTTCATATTTTAACTTACCCATCCACTGTTCAGCAGTTTTATTAGTTAGTTAATCGGCCAATAGCATCAAGCCAATCAAGTTTTACTTTTAAATACAAAAATGCTGGGCATGTAACACAGCTACATGGCCTTTTTCTATGATCAACAACGCATTCTCTTATGACTTGGCCACTACGAAATTTCTTTAAGTTCTATGGATCTCCTAATAATACTATACGACGACAGGAAATATAAATCTTCTGCCTTTTTTCACAAAAAGCTATAGATTCCACTCCTCTTCCCATTGTTGCATTTTGAAATTACAACAGAGTGATAATCACAATTGAATTTATAAGTGTTTCAATTTGTCATATAACGTCAGGGTACTAAAATACATAGTAAAACTTGATAGCATATAGTCTACTGTGCTGGCATCACTACGACATAGCTGGGAGCCGTGAGGACATAACGTCATTGACTCCAAAGTGCCTCAAGAAAGCGTTAAAGAATCCCATGCAAAAGCGCTAGTTCCGAAGCCCACCAAACCATGTAAAAAGTGTTTTATTCATATTAATATAAAGCTCAATATTAAGTGAAACGTGAAATAAATATAACTCACATTTAGAGGTACATCCTATAACACAAATAGACATTCCATTTATGACGACATTTTATTTGACACTCACACACACACACAAACGTAAAAAACAACAACTAAACGCATTTGACACTATGTTTTTTTTTCTGTGGGGAAGGCAAGTGCACACTAAGTTTTCTAGATAACCGTGATGACTAATTGTGAGAAGAACTGATTGTAGTTTTTTTTTTTTTTTTTTTTTTGCGTGGTAAAATCATCAAATGAGTCCTCCCACCCAGGGCAGGGCGGGAGGGACTGTCAGACTTGTACTGACTAAAATCCACGGTTTCCTTCACTAGCCCTTTACGTACCGGGGTCACGGTAATCCCTTGGTCCCGCGACCCCGGCAGGCTTTGGCCCTCTACAGGCCCCGTCAATATGCTGACACTCTTTGAGGCGCGCGTGGAACACAACGCGCCGTCGACCCGGGCATGGTCCATGGTCGGACAGCAAGTCGCCCATTACTCGCTGCCCGCATGCCCGCGCCTACGGTGGCCGGAGATCGTCCTGCGACGTCCGACGCCGTGGGCGTCTACCACTGCGGCTGGGGTGGAGGGAGGACGCTGTCCTCTCCCTCAGGCGGCCCGCCTCCTCCTTCACGAGCATTACTGCTTCGCAGAAGGAGGCGACCGCTTCCCACTCCGTCTCGCCCCGCAGCATGGCCTCGACCAATGCCGGGCGCGAGAGGTCTCCGCCTATCGCCGTCGTGAGGACACGGCGGTGCTCTGCCCAAGCGGGGCAGTCCTGCACCGTATGCTCCACCGTGTCCTCCGGACGATCCTCGCAGTGAACTGATTGTAGATGAGAGAAGTTCACAGATGTATTTACATAAGTACACACTATTATGTATTTAATAACACGTTATGTTTATAAAACTTTCATGTTTTGTTAACAATGACTGTACGTGATTTCGGCCCGTAGTAGTTCCCAAATAAGTTTTATGAATCACAAGATATTTGGTGGTATAACCCTCTCAAATGTTTTAGGAATAAAAAATACCATGAATAATCAAAAAACAATTGAACTCAGATTTCCCAATGAATCGTGACACCTAAAAGCACCTAGAAAGTGTTGCGCAGCCTTCCCCTGTAGTAAGAAGCACGCGTGACATGATGACGTCATGGGGCGAGCTGTGACGTCATGGGTCGTTGGTGAGGTACCTGCGAAGGGCGGCAGCGTGTTGTCGTCGGCGCCGGCGCGCAGCTGCGGGATGGGCTGCGGCGCGGGCGGCGGCAGGCAGCGCTTGTGCCGCACGCCATACGCGTTCCCTCCGCCCGCCGCGTGGCCCGCTGCGGACACCACACCCGCTCAGCTCGCACTATCACCCTGTCTTGTGGCCACACCGGGTGACACATACACCAACGTACGGTACGTTCTGACAACACAATACTCCGTGCCACCTCATGAGATATTGATATGCATCCGATAAATAAATTTTGTGCGTCGCGCTCGTGTACTGATACGTCCCATTATAATGCAGTTATGCGAAGCTTATAAGGCTCCGAATTGCAAAGCAAGACAGGGTGACAAACATTAGATACGGAATTTCATTCAGCGAAGCGTACATTCGTTTTTATACTAAATCAAACTTACCTCACACACGCATGTAACGATATAATATAAAATAAAGTGTATTTTACACGTAATTTAATAATAAATACATCAATATTCAAATAAACGTATTGACAATTTGGTCTTTGTAATAGTAACCCCAAATGTGCCTAAAACTTAGTATTGCCAGTAAATAAAATTAAAGCATTATCAAACCATTTCCGTGAAGGTTTTTTATTTTTTTTATTTCTAATATTAGTAGGCAAAGAATCTTTGATATTATGACCACATACTCCCATTACTATTTAGCATGCAATACGGAGGGTTTAACTTGGATCAACAGGGGTTGGGTGTTGTCTCATAACTCACCACTTCCGGGGTATTTAACAGATTTGACCGGATGAACTTCTAGCATATTGAAGAGATCGGCGAGCATTGCTACTAAATTTTGACGCATTGACCTGAAAACAAGAAACCACACAATCAATAAATGCGACCATCCCACCGTTTTCTAACACCGATGAAAACAAACAAGTTGACAAGACATCACTACCACAAACAACAGGAATAACTTAACCAAAACAACTTGAGACAATATGATGGCGTTGCTTAGAAAACCGTCATCCACCACACTAAAGTTACTTTCGGGGTCGCGGGACCAAGGGATTACCGTAACCCCGGTACGTAAAGGGCTATTGAAGGACACCGTTAAACAAAACAGCCAAATAATAAATATTCATCATACCAACCCTCTCATATAAGTGACGTCCTCAGGCATCATATGGAACACATTATGAGGCAGGGCCGTCCTACAGAATTCATGAACCAGCATAAGATTATGTAGACAGTCTTGTATGGAGGCCATGCGACCGACGCGCACCGCGGTGCGAGGCAGCGCGTCGGGGCAGTAGAACGAGATCAACGCCGCGAGCGCAGTGCCGTCGCAGATTTCTTGGAGACTTTTCAACATCGGAACGTGCGATGATGTGTCCTCCTGGAATGTACAAGTTTTTTATTAGAGTCAGTTTTACCGGAAACGGTTTTTTTTTTATTAGTAACAATGATTAAGATCAAATGTTCTCGAAATTCATTAAGTCACCCAGACTTAATGAATTTCGAGAACATTTGATCTTTTGGAAGTTGTTTCGAAGTAATAAATTCACATGAACGTATCAACAATCAAAAGACATTAACAGTTTGTTTCTTCAGCAAAAAAATTGGAGCAAAGCAGTTATCGATATAAATATTAATTTTTACTTGACCATTACTGATGTGAAGAGAAAATGAGTTTCTTCAAGCCAGTTAAAGCTTGACTAAAAGCTAAAAAAATTTGCTACAACACAAACGCCTGTCTGAGAAAATCGTGGGAAGCTTTTTTTACACAAAACAAATAATTCAGCTTAGTTTTGATGAACAAATTAGCCGTAAGTGAATTGGCAAATCCGTTTTTTGGGTCATTGTCGTTCCGACTGAGGACTTCTGAAAGTTAGAAAGAGCCTTTACTTTCTTTCATTCGGAATGACTTAGGAGCGAGAGATATCCCGAACCTAGTTCTTTAGTTAATATTGAGTCAGACTGACTCATAATAAGCATTCACAAGCATAGTACTTTTTTATCATAATGGTGACAAACAAGCTTACGGCTCGACTGGTGTAAAGCGGTCACTGTAGCCTATGGACAGTATATTCTATCTATCTATCTATGGACACCTGCAACACCAAAGGTGCCGACCCAGCAACCTATCCCACCTTCTTTGAGGATGTGAATTTAGTCGTAATGGTCAGGAGGTTTCGCACCTTGCTTGCCTAAAGCATGGAATTGCGAGTACAAACCCAGACAAGTCTCAATATGTCTTTTTCAATTAATATGACCTTTCTAAGTTTATTTTGGATATCACAATTGTCGCGGAAACGCAAACATGTTCCCGGAGGCGACTTTATTAACTTTATCACCAGAAGGTGGCTACATCCTCACACGAATAAAAAAAGAAGGATGTGAAGAAAGTAGGAAGGAGCGTTAAAGAGACAAAAGTTTCAATTAAATGTTACCTCGGCCTTGTTGAGCGCGGCACAGGCGGCGTTGATCCAGCACAGCAGCCCGTCCTCGTGCGGCGCGCCGGGCGTGCTGCCGGGCGGCGGGGCGGCCGCGCCGAACCGCTGCGCCGCCGCAGACACGCGGTCCGGGGTCACGACTTCACGCGCGTACAGCACCATCAGTGCTTCTATCACAGCCATGTGACCGCTCTGGAATTGTGAGGAAGGTTTTTTTTGTTCATTTATAGGTAGTACAGACGCCAGCACATCAATTAGTCACGTCATAAGAGAAGCCGTAAAATAAGCGATGGCAATGGCACCCAATTCCGCTGACAAAATGTGTAGAGGCCATCAGACGTATCATTAGGATATGTGTGAGAAAATGGGTTTATCAGGCAGCAACTTTAATTACCGTCAGCAGTGTGAACTATATTATATTATGCACTTTATTCATGCTTAGCGAATTATAGTGTAGAGGCACAAGAACAGATATATTTTGAAATCGTAAAGACTGTATAGTGACACCTCTGGTATTTTTTTTTTATCTAATTAATCAAAGGCGTCAAAACAATCAATGAAATCGTAAGACGAAATCATTCGAAGGAGCAAAAAATACATCACACCTGTGTTCCATAAAAAATGCAATAATAATATACAGACTACCGACTTCAATTAACAACTCAAATAGTTCTATAAATTGTAGCCATTCATTAACAATCATATTAAATCGTGCATAATGAACAAGTAGCACTTTGTTCCGTATGACTTAACTGATCGCATTAGAATATGTTTACATTTCATTTGCTAACAACAGTCTTGACCAAGTTTTTGCCTGTTTGTCAACACCTGCATTCACGGACAGGGAAATAATGGATTACTGTGTCATTTGTGTTTTCACCCTTAAAGAAAACGTGCATACTTAAGGGGTCTACCCACCACACCGTACGATACCAATAGGACATATCATACTAGGACGTATCTTAAAACCCGTTTCTGCCGCAGTTTCAGGCTTTTTTCTTTTTGGTATTACTTGCGGATATAAGATTAGTGTGGCAAGAACTAAAAATGTGTAACAATGCGATTTGACAGCTGTCCCAACTCCCAATGTCCCAATTTGTTGTCAAAAGTAATAGGTATATAAACAAAATTAATAGGGAATAGGGTTCACTAAAAGGTGTAGAGTTGCTTTCGTACGGACTCGTTACTTCGTTGTCAGACTTAAAGACTGACATTCCAGACACTGAAAGAATCATGACACAGGGTACCTATGCCCACTAGAACGTTCGAACAGAGTATCTTGTAAATTCCCACTCTAATATTTAACGGACTCTCTCTTGCCATGCTTGCATGCTTGCCATGCTTGCATGATAAGACAATGTTAGTTATTGACGGTACGATATAGTGGGCGTAGTATGTTTTTTTAAGGCAAAGAATATTTTTAACTCGACAAATTTTTATCACGGTCATGGTACGATACGGTCGTGGGCAGACGTCTTTAGAGCAACTGTCGCCTGTATAAGTGCTATGACAATAGATGACGTAACGCGAGTAATTCTAGATAGAAACTATGTTTATCATTCTCCACGATAACTGTCGGATTAACATTCCCTAGAACTGTGTTTATTTTTGTGATCAATGCTTAATACCACGCGAGACTTGATAGCATGGTTTGTCGATGGCTCGGTTTGTCGGTAGTTTGGTTTGTCGTTCACACGTTATGCAAAACACTTGGAAAATCTAATCTAGAGAGGCCTTAGGAGTTTTAATTGGCTGTTACGTTAGTTTAGCTTCAAAAACTTCATTTAATGAAGGACGAATTGATTAAGTGAGACTATAATTATGTGGTAGAACTTTCGCTTTATACTGTTTCGAAAGGCATTAAACGATAAAGGTCTATTTCGCTTAGTTGTATGGACAGGTGATAGACCAAAAAAAATATATGCCAAAGTTGCTTAGATTTAGAGTTTCATAAGAAAGTTTTCCAGTATCTCTTAATTATGTAGTGTTCATTCGGATTTCCTCCTGTTAGCCAACTTAAACGAACATTATGTTTATGTGAGTAGAGTAAAAAATGGATCAAGAAATCTGGAACATCCATGATAATCATAATTTGCAAGCTATTTTGATTTCCTAACTATGAACAGAATTCTTCACCTTGTACATATTCTACTCCCTGTGTAGCTCGGGTTTAGACAATCTTTTCGTATCAAGAATGCAAAAAATAAACAAACAACGGAACATATGCAATGATAACTCATAAACTCATAACACTATTGCTTGATATCTACTAATTCTTTCACACATTTCGCATTGATAAGATAAAAGTGAAGTTTTTATGTCTTACTTTTTTCGCCTAATTATGAATAGTAACGAGATACTTACTACAAATACAAGACATCAAGTTAAAGTTGTTTTTATTAAACATAAATTCCTATTTAACCTCAATCCCAAGGGTGTTTTACTGCATAAATAAATTGAAAATCTGTTGCGTCCGTTAGTTATAATATTGAAAAATATGGATACGTGTTTCTTTTTTTTTAATCAATAAATATTGACAGCAGTGGGACACAAACTAGGCTATAAAAAAAAATTGTCAAAGATAAAACGCTTCTAATTTCGGGAGTGGGGGCTTATGACGTCATAAGACTTATAAAATTTGACCGACCGAGTGACGTTTAGTGATTTTTAAAAGCGTTGTCGCTTAAATCTTCGTCAATTTTGATTTACGTAACAAAAGAAAAAATACGGGTCTAATATTTTTTAATAATCTATATTTTGGGCTAGTAAATTTTTGAGTAAAATTCCCTATATTAGATAGATTAATAAGATACAAACCAGGCAGTCTACAACACTTTACTAGATTTCCAAACCGCTAGCAAGTACTTACAACAATTTAATAATCCACATAGCTCACAGTCACACGACAGGCATTTGGCATTTAGTTCTTGTACAAAATAGGACCTTATTGTCGATGCTAAGCACTTGACTAGGTGTCGAAGCAAAGTCCGCAATAATGCATAAGTAATGACTGGTAGTCGGGTCCGTTATAGACATCGTTTAGTAATCTGTTTACTTGACTAGACCAGCTCAGACTGTTACTACATATACGTGAGTGGAATTCCAATCGAGATTACTGATATATTCCGTGTTTTCCTTTCATTAAAGGTATTTGAAGTGTAAAGTGGTTTTCTGTAGCGGTAGTAACAGCTATCGGTTAGCCGGAGACGTTTAATTGTATAGAAAGGGTATCCGCCTTTGTTTTTTATCGTCGTAAAATCAGCAAATGAGTCCTCCCACCCAGGGCAGAGCGGGAGGGACTGTCAGGCTCGTACTGACTAAAATCCACGGTGTCCTTCAATAGCCCTTTACGTTCCGGGGTCACGGTAATTCGAAAATACAGTCCTGCAACCCCGGCAGGCTTTGGCCCTCTAGAGGGGGGCCCCGTCACTTTGCTGACACTCTTTGAGGCGCGCGTAGAACACGACGCGCCGTCGACCCGGGTATCCGCCCTGGAAAATGAATGGGAACTGAAGGGACAAGGTGGTTTTAGTCAGTACAAGCCTAACAGTCCATTTGACGGCACGGTTAGCGCAGTGGCTAAACACGTAACGTTACGGCCTTTGTGAAGCAGGACAAACCTATTACCATCTACCAGGCACAGGTACTGAGAAATTCCTGATGAAACACCCAATAACACATTTCCCGAACTGACAATCGGACCCAGAACCTCTTACTCAGCAGTTCAGTAGTTAGGCTAGCGACCATTAGACTAACGAAATATCTAAAGCTGGAGGTATGAATCATGTTTTACCATCCATGTTTTATTTACAGTCAGTCATTCGTTTATTTTCAAAGCAATAGGTACTAGTAGGATAACCGACAATAGGTTTTTAATTGATTCAGCATGGCGTTCAATGGCACTTGAAGTATGTCATGCTAGTAAGGCAATGATGAAGAAGAATGGCACTATTGTTCATGGTACTGCAATCAACAATGGCTCTTCCAGGACTGACCGACTGAGGATCGAGGTTGTTCTAATAGGCAGCATTTAGACGTCTAGACATCCACATTAAGTGTAATTTATCTTCAGTAGAGGTCATATATAGATATACTTATTTGAATATCTAAACAACTTTCGCTAGCAGAAATTACCCGAGAATTACCAGGGATGTGTCCCTCTCCCTCCTCTGTCCTACAACAGATCATGGTCAAACTGTGTGTGGAACTTCAGAAATACGTTTAGGTATAAAAAGGCAATTTACAGACAGACTGTCAGATGTAGTTTCTTTTGAACTTACTTTTAGTTGGATATTATCAAATGTCTTCCTCCGCCCTGAGTGGAGAGGAGGGCCCTGTCAGTTATGGTGATAGATCATCACAGATCTTTGCGCCATAAACTCGGGGGTGGTCCTTACAGGACGGTGATCTAATCTAATTATACCAATTGCTCGTCGTTTGCAAAGCTACGAGTTTTTTTTTTAATTTACAAGCCTACAAAATTCAAAAAACAAAAAATTGTCTTGTAAATCCAAAACCGCCAAAATGTTCAATAACTTCACAAATACGTACAATTTTGAGAGGATTAGTTTGTATGAGCACAGTTTCCGTGAGCGCGCAGTCGGGCGGGTCTGGTACATGCACGCCTTTCCTCGCGAAGGTCTGGAGTATGTTCCAATGGTTCAGACTGTGGTAGTTGGGGTCGGAGTACATGTTGGCGAGCGCCAGGCAGTACAGCTCGGCGTTCGCCAGGCCGCCAACTATAGGCGGCTTGAGGTGTTCTTGGTCCTGAAATTGAAAAATGTTGTGGTTAGGCTTTTGCAGGATTAGAATAATTAGGGGTTCACACGCATTTTTATCTCGTAAAAATCTAAGGGTAATTAATGGTCGAAATCTACGGTCATCATCATTGTGTCTACACACAGGTATAAAATCACAGCGACGACACAGCAGTGCTCCAGACTTACGTAATCTCTCACCTTAAAATTTATAAATAAACAAAGAACTTAAACTTGTTCTTAGTGACACAAAAAATGGGTTCTTAAGAGCGCATCCAGATGTTCACTTATTCAGCCCCTGGCTGGAGGCTTTACATTCAAGGCACCACAAGATAGTCCGATTAAGCAGCACACAACCTCCTTTAGGTTGACCTGCGAGATGCCACTCACATAAAAAAGTTCACGTGTATAAACGTGCAGTCCAAAACCGGTCCATGATAAAACGGTATGCAGTATCCTGCTGCGTATAACACATGTGATATAAATATGCAAACAAATAAAGAACGGAAAAACCAGCGTGTATTTATAGTAGGTTACTCAAATACTGACTGATCAAATTGATCATAAATTGTGGGATAAACTACGCTTAACGAACCAGTTTGCACGCATCTTGCTAAAAGCACTATGATTTCGTATAAAGTCAGTGTAAAGCTAGATAATCCTGCTCTGTCACCATTGATTTATTACGAAGCCTATAAAATACCAGTGCGCAGCTCACCCTTTCAAAAGAGACGGAATGCAACAGCAGCCATTGATGCAACTGAATTACAAAACGACCAATTAAAACCATGACCAAATGCATTTATTTGCGCTAAAAATGCAACAGTTCGCATGATGGGGCTCTAAACCCAGTTTACGATAGAGGCAGTCTAAACTAAGTCTGTGCACTAGTAATAGTACTGTCGTTTAAGTTTCAACTCTAAACGAAAACTAGGGCTTGGCAAACAGATAACTGCGTAACTTTGGTACTTTATGTAACTTTCGCTATGGAGCTGAAGATATGCCGCTTTGGGAAGTAGGCCTTATAACTTGCCAAGATTCTTTGCCAGTTAGAAACTAATTAAGAAGACTATGAATCTGGACCAAACAATTTTCGACACAATTTTTCCAACTTGCCTGGTGGAAACGATTTAGTGCGGTTTACTATGGGTGAAGTTTACCTTTTTACTGTCACTGTTAGATGTAAAGAGAATGTCCTAGTTCAAAAAAGAACAGATTATATTCAGGTAAGGGCCACTACAAAATATTTACCAGAAATTCAATTAATTTGGGACGGTCTACAACAAATTCCTCACTAGGACAGTGGTCGTCGAAATGACAGACATGAATTTTAGTAAAAATGTTCGCAATGCAAACAATGTTGGGAGCGCTGACTGCGCTGATGAGCCCTGAATCTAGATCAATGTTAGGTCACGTCCTATTTTTAACGGAGCAAGCTACTTAGCAGTGTTTTTAAGTAGTGTGAGTTTCGATGTGATAACCTTCTGATAGCTTCTAATGGAGTGTAGGTTGACCGTTCTTAATTGACGAAGATTTATTGGACAGGACATGGTTGCATGAAAACTTTACATCATATCTTATAACGAGAGAGACATGAATATTAGGACTATTTCATTGACATAGTCAGGTTGTTTGTGCGCCTTAAAAATTAAATGTCAAGGACCAAATAGCAACACTTCAACTTCATTTTGTAAACAATAATATCATAAGAAATATGTGAACTTCGCATTATTTTAATGAAGATTCCCAATGTCAAGATCGGTCGTATAAAAACGTGGTCTTAAATAATATTATGTTTATTACAACACAGTAATGGATTTGCAAATTACAATAAATCATGATAATAAACTTCCAGGACAGAGTCATTCAAGAATCTATTAATAAGCAAGTAATTTAAGGTGTGTAAACATGCGTCACAGAATGGGGTGAACACATTAACCTTGGTGGAACAGGTGCGGCTAGACCAGACGATGCTATTATGCCATCATTTGTAAATAACACCCCTAACGCACAGGCACTTTCATAAACTATGAGCCTGACATTTGCTACCAAACCGGTATTGAAAGTAAAGCTGTTGAAGGGACTTGAGCTTTTCACCTGTGCAAATTAGCCTTTAAAACTCTAGTTACAATTTAATTTCCGAAGCCAGTATTTTTTATCTTCAATCTTAAGCACAATAAGATCCAAAGTTCAGTGACTTTCAGAATTTACATATGGATGGTTATGAAACGATAATTACATCAGAAACTGAATATTAAGTAGAGGCACTGTCAACAATCCTAGATTCGGCAATGCAGCTTAGTCCGGTAGATTAGGCAAACGAGTGGCGACCAAAAACCGGTTTTATTGCAAAATCCAAGTATTACAACATAAAATTACCATCTCATTGACCATGAAGCGCTGACAAACGAAACGTGTGAAAAATGGCGGGCCAATACTGGCCTCAATAGCTCTCACTTTTAATCTCGATTCTTAATAATCCCGTGCCGATACACGCAGACAATGCAATTATATGCAGTGAATGAGTTTACTTAATGACCACCACGGTCTTGGTTTTTATGACAGACATTTAAAAGAATATTTAGCTACCGATATTGTGCAAATTCAATAAACTGCCATTTCAGAACGTTTCACTCATCAATGACCAGTAAATGTCCGAGTATTTCTAAAAGCTTTTCGAAAAGAGAAATTTTATTGAAGTATCAGAATATTGCGTATTGTAACACAAAATAACTCATTTGAACAATTCACTTTGAGTTAATACTGTATCAGACTACAGTCGATTCTCAACAAAATGCTCGCCCACTAAGACTAAATTCGGAGTCTATAAATTATTCAGATAAGACTAGGGGATCCATGACCCGAAGGGTAACGTTAGGAATGTGCGAAGTTAAGAACAGAGTTGCACACCTTATTCAAAACAAATTTATTGAAGCTGCAACCACATAGATTTATGAATCCAACTTATGACCCAAACCAAAACAGTGTGTATTTTTACGACTTAGTACACTAAAATTTCGCAATTATAATTGAAGGTGTCTACTGTTTAGCCAAGCCCTACGGGAACTTGTAACTAGAGCTAAACTTAAGCCTTATTGGGAAAGTTTCTCAATAAAGGTCTGTCTAATTCAGCTTCTAAATAATCCCCAGGCGACACCCGAACCTATTTCGCAAATATTGAACTATTCGGACAGCAAAATCCTATTACACAGGATACATTCACCCCTTGCACGTATCGCCACGTTGAAAGAAAACAATTCTTTACAATGGATTCAATTGCTTTCGTCGCAAAACTGTCGGCAAACTTCGTATCAAGAATTTCTTCAAAGAATGTTACTGATGTTATTGTTGGGCAGGTCATCGCTCGAATTACTGTAAATAAATTAATAGCAATGTTCGAGGAGACTAAAAACGACGCGAATGTAACATCCAGACTCCGTTAACTTGGAGTAGAGACTTTTGAACAAGAATCCCAAAAAGAACTTGAATAGTTAGCTGTAGGTAAAATCTGCAGTAAAAGTAAATTGTCCGAATAAATAATAGAGAAAAGTGACAAGACATGAGTCATAGATGACCATGCTACTTTCAGTAGCAATATACATACATACTTATGTAGACAGAGTACAGAATCGGTGCATTCAGCACCTAAGGCCGCCCACAGACGGACTGCTCGAGCAGTTAGCCAGCGATCAACATACACGGACTGCTGGAGCAGTCAATCGACAGTTCGATCAATCGAAGCAGTTAAACTGTTCATGCGGTTTCGTGTATGTGTGTACGTAGAACGCTGTACTTTGCTGTCGATACAGACTGCTTTAAGAAAACCGTGTATGGCCTGCCTTATAGAGCCAGACTTAAAACAAAGAGTTCTGAAACCGCGAACGATACTTGTATTGATTGTATCGCTTACGTAATAATAAATTGAAATAGATTGATTAAAGGTCTATGTGGGCGACATTCGTCGAACAACATTTAGTTGTGTGAGTTTACTGATTTATTAGATACGAGATTTGTTTATCGAAATAGCCTGTTGAACAGGACAAACATTATATTAATGGATAGCCCATCATGATTATTGCAGGTTTTCATTATAATGGCTTTTCAGAATCAATTACCAAAAGCTACACTGTGTTTGCAGGATTAGCCACAAACTATCTATTAAGTATGATAACTGTGTAATTGGAAAGCATTACCATTCTTATCCAACGGTAATGACCAACAGTCTGCACACCTTCAGTGAGACAGCTGCCTCCAACTTTCCACTCAAGTACAGCACAGTTCGCTTCATCAATGGGCTACCCAGAGAGGAAACGAAAGCTTTAGTGGACCCATCCGTAACGACATGTTGACGCGGAATGTACCATTAGAAAAGAAACATTTTCTTTTCACTCTGGAATTAGTTGATAAAAAATGTCAGAGAAGACAACTGCATCTATCGGTATCCCTATGCTATTTGAATCAAGTGCTCTCAACTAATTAACTTATCTTCGGATCGGATCATTCACACGCTCGTGAGAACAACGCCGGGCATCGTGCCATCTACCAAAAGAAACTTCACCGACTTTTTGCCTTTGTTAGCTGTTGAGCTAACGTTTCGCTCTATATTAGTAAAATAGTAGTTTTATTAGTCGCTGTGATGTATTACTTCGGCATGAATTTATTTCGTAAGTACAAGGAAAATATTCGTAAAAGTTTTGCGTAAAAAGAGCATGAAACATAATGGAGGCTGTAATTCATTTTCACGGAATGGCATATCAGATTGTACGATCATTTTGCGAGACAATCCAAAGGTACAATATTACGATTTGAATATCGTCGGGTATTCGAGGAGAGCCTTTCTAGAGTTGATTCATCTTTCTGAAGCATCATATGGAAACCCAAGAATATTCCCAGATAAAACACGTATTTTCTAACATTTGATGACACGTTTGATAAACAAGAAACTCTAATCACAGAAGACCATAAAACCCGAAGAAAAGCAATCATGACGAGTTCACAAGCCCTCCCAATGATATAGATGCAGGCAAACTAGTTGGAACAGTTATTAGCATTCACTTTCAAAGAGCAGCCCATTCACAGCATCTCAATTAACACGAAACATGTGAGTACTCCATGATTAACAATTCCGATGAGATTCTAACCTGACGTGCACATAATTAAGCAGCGTCAGCGGCACGACAAAAAGACGCATCGAGACTGCGACAAGTAGACAGTGTCTGTCTGCGGGCGCGGGTCAAGGAGAAAGGCGTCGAAGTCGGCGACTAAATACCTTTATTTAATCTGTAATTCGCACATTTCCTTCAATTCTCTCTGGTGTCGATGTCTAGAATATTGGTTTAGTTATGCGGAGACTATTAGCGTCTCGATGTACCGCAAGAAATGGCTTTTTTACCTATGAGCGTCAAGATATTGCACTTTATTTATGGTCAGTTAAAACTTTGCCATAATTTAACGTAGTTATGGTTCAAGGCAAGAACCAATAAACGACGCCTAATAAGGGCAGGAGCCATTATTTAACTTGATCCGCTTTACAGACTTAAATTATTCAAATATCTTATTTTGGTCTCGTAAAGGTATAATGGTATCATTACATTTATACCTGAACAGTGAATCATAAAATCTCAATATACTGCAATGAGCTTGGTACTTACGATGCTGAATCAAGCTGATACAACTCAGTAACGGCATTGAGTCATTCATTGATCGAAAGTTAACTAACAAGTCTTTAGCGAATAAAAAACGTGTGATTTTTACATAGAGATGTTAGTCAACAGTCACTTGCCTCTTCTTTAAATTCAATATTGGTAATTATTACATAATATTTATTTTTATCATTATTTTGACAAGAAGATAGACAGAGATGAATGGTCGCAGATAAATACGATAATATGCTTTAAGATATGCAATCTAACGAAATGTCTCTAAATC
Organism: Agrotis puta; assembly: GCA_943136025.2. Lineage (NCBI taxonomy): Eukaryota > Metazoa > Arthropoda > Insecta > Lepidoptera > Noctuidae > Agrotis > Agrotis puta. The sequence goes on from OW964170.2 coordinate 2,795,957, forward strand.
TCCAGCAGTGAATCAAGTTTGAGTAGAAATACGGTTCTTACATAACCATTAATTAAGTTATTAAGCAAACTAATTCAGAACTTCTTAACTAACTTCGATATTGGGCTAACAGAAAATAATTATTCAGAACCGATACTTAAGGTTTGTTTTAAACTGCCACAAGTTTCAACACAAAAGCTATCCGTTCTACTTTGACGAGCATCCTAAGAAACACTGAAGCGTGGCAACCTGAAATCAGAACCTAGTCCACCGTGTAACAAACATATACAGTTACTATGGGGTCGCCGACACTAAAACAATTAGTATTGACCAAGGTAGACTCGTTAGACGACAAAATTCACACAAAATGTTATATCATCTGCATGGGAATATACTTGTATTACTAGAACAAATCCGGAAAAAGATCATCCATGGGCAATAAAACCAGCTGAGTCACCAACCACAGGCGAAAAGAACAAAAGATCACCAGTTTCCCGAAGGCGGAAACGACGAAGACTATTTTTAAAGCGACGCGACAATTTTACCTTTTGCCTCTTATGGAACAGATGTACATTCCAATTTCGACTCTATGTCTATCGGGAATCTTCTGCCGAAGATTACTTCCCATAAAATAAAAATATCCTGGTGCAACAGTTAGACGAATGTGCGTTCATTAGAGAATATTTTCGAAATGAAAATCGGTTAGACAATTTAGATGGGCCAGAACAACAGCGACTTACAACATTTCAAAGGAACATTTCAGTTATTTATATGGATTGAAATCGGTGTATCCGAGTGTTAAATCCAAAACAAGGAACTAATAAATACCCAGCGATTGTTTAATCCATTTAAAACTGGGTAGTGATTTCATTGCGTTGGCCATTTGATTTTGAATGTCTTTAGGAAATATGTAGATATAGTTTATTGTTATAGACATCTTTATTGTTGAGTACTAAACAAACGTAGGCTTCAGGAAATAATTGGTCAACACTTTTTGCCAATGTCTGGTTATCGACCCCTGAAACAAAGCAATATCATCCATGTAACCTTTGTTGGGGGTTCAACCAACTCAACAATGTGGACGAAAATTTCAAAAGGAACATTCGACGAAAGCAGAATACGCATCGAGGCTCGATTCACCCACGCATTCAATGAACAGTTATCTCACATAGATATTAGCAAACAATAGTTAATTCAGATGATAGAATTAAATTATTGCTATTACACATTACTTAAATGAAGCATGACTACATTGAGATCAGATTGTAATCTGATTTTGTTATAACTTTCAACCTACGCGAACAAGTTTTTAAAGACTTTTCAAGGGATTTGAAACTTCGAACATAGATAAAGTTTCTACCGATCTAATATCATCCTTTATCTTTTGAAAACTTTTAACTGCTTTAGATTTTAACTACTTTAAAAATCTTTTCAACGAGATATTATGGTAACGTAGGTACACAATGAAAATTGGAAATCTGTGAACCAATCCCAAGAGAACTTAAGATTGCAGTGTTCTCATGCCCTAAGTACAGATATATCTGATCCAAACATAGTGGTCCTTGAACTCGTTCGCAACAACAATCGTTAATGGACATCCGCTGTACACCAATGATAAATGAACAGGCTTCTTAGAAATCATCGGAGAAAGGCTAACCAAACAAATCATAATCTCGACGGCTATTTGAATCTCTCGTTTTAGAACACGTGGACAGCTAAAATAATTGCTTGTACAAACCGCTTTGATAAAGGTTATGAAAAGACGAGGACCAGGTATTAATTACACAACACCGTTAGCAATCAAGCCTAGTGAATTAAATGTCGTAGGGATTACGTAACCAAGATAACGATGAAGAAACTTAAATCCTAGATATCATCTTAATTTACGGTCCGGCTCAGACAGCCTTAACTCTCGAAGGTTATGAAGACCAAATAAAAATTTCTGATGATAAGAAAACTATTTTCAATCTTGCCTAGTATAAGATTTTCAAGAAACGTTACATAGACTGTAAAATCACGTTTTCATTTCATAGTCTCGAGAAAATGTTTACAAGCTACTGGGAATTCAAAGAGCATATCGCCTTACATTTTTATTATGATTCCGCTTCTTTCTCATCACAGCCATTGTGTTACACGAAAACAAGCTGCCACTGGGTCAAATAAACTCATGAGGACGTAATAACTAGGGACACTCCTATAAGCACGATTTGTTCAGTGCTGAAAGCTCGCGTGACACTAGTTACCAACCCCAGGCAACAGTGGCGGGATGGTTGCGATCAATATTGTACCATGTTCATGCTGAACTTTTAATTCAAGGGCAACCTTTTCGAGCTGGCAGCTGATAAAAATGGATTACGTATGAAGGGTAAAATCGAAATTCCCGATCGATTAGACATTAGACATGTGGCTGGTTTGGCATTGGTTTTATTTCGCGGGGAACTGCTTTCTTTATTGCCGTTTCCAACTCTTACTTTGTTACGGGGGGGTCGAGGTCACCAAGGAAGGTCTTTTACCTGTTCCAAAAATCTTTATGCTTATTTTCAATGTCCTTTTCCAAATTTTAATTAAAAAAAAAAACAACACTGAATGTGAAAACACCAACCTGACATAACCACCACAGGGTGCATTAATCTGATATGAAACCGGTCATGGACTTGAATATTTAAATTTAATTTGCACAATTTCGCTTTAACCCACTCTGTCTAAGGACATTGAACTTATTACTACGGACATATTGTAAAATGAGCTAAAAGTAAACATCTGGCAATTTTAGTTTGATAAACCAGATTAACGCGATTTAACAAAAGTAAGATACATGAATAGAGAAATAAATAAACAATGAAATGTAAATGTAATACAGAAAATCTCGTAGCAGCAGACTGAAAAATAAAAAGGGGTCGAGATGAAAGGTCAATCCTGTAGGCGGTCTGTGGAGATCTACCGTAGTAGGCAATTTCTTTTAGTCGATAGAGCGGCCCGAGCAGGGAAACTAATCTCGCCTATGTAACCATTTCTATTTGCTGTCCAAAGGCGAATGCACTTTTATTCAATTTTAAGCCAGACTGACATATTCCAAAACAAATGATCTCATACTCCGTAGCGGTAAAGTGGCAGAATTAAAACGATTATGTAATGAGACACTGTATTAGCAAAAGCAGATTTGAAATATGAACCTTGTCTCCATTTGGGACAATATCCGTGATCTAATCAAAAACAACCAGACTTGAGAACATTCCAGAATAAATAATAAGAACCATAAAACTGTATACAGACTTTGAATGTGTTTATTATCTTTTCTTAGTCAATGATGAGCAAAAGGAATATTAACTGTTTACAGCATTGGAAGCATCTATTAAAACCGAGTGTGTACACAAACGGATACGAGTACAAATGTAGTGGAAATACAAGTTGAGAAATGTCTGAACATTGGCCGTGTTTAGGGGCAACGTTCTTTTATCTGCTTCAAAGGATCTAATGTTGTGGTTGCAGTTAAAATATTTCAAGAGATAACAGCAACGATTCATGTTAACATCGAACGACAAGTTTTTTCATACTTTCGTATTCGTCACGCTTTCACAGGGTAAATACTGTCTTAGTGGTGGTATTTACATAGGAACCAAGGTAGCTGATAATGCCTGCGTTAAAATACTCGTCAGAATAAGTTAGAATGACCTGGTTAGGGTAAGGATTGCGGGGTTAGAGGGCGATGCTCTACGTTAACGACGTGAAGGAAATGGGCAGTAACTGGCTAACGTATTGCTGACCCAAAATCAGGTTCCGCATTTTAGATACTTTACGAGGTTTAGGCTAATCCTTCAGAGCAAATTACAGCTTTGTAGCTCATTCTGAAACAGTAATAGTTTCCTTGAAAGTATAAAACCTTGTGCGAGGTTAAACATGCTGACCTCCTGACATTTAGACGACAAATATGACTCAAATATTAATCTGACGCATATCATATGAAACGAAACAAACGATCCGTAAATAAACTCGACAATTAATAGTGACCGCGACTGAACAAACGGAAAAGTTGGCAAACAAAAAGTTACGTCTAGAACTCTAGACTGTTACAAAAGGCAGAATTCGGCAGTAATCAAAATCATTATCTTTTTTAACAATGCGCTTCATAAGAGAACTTGATTTACTTTCTTGAATCTTTATGTGGCATCTGTTCTCATCGATTATTTGACTTTATAGTGATTGATGAATGCAGACTAACGACTCCTTTCACATATCCTTTTTGGGAGCTCTTGCGGTAAAAAGAAACCCTAATGAAGTTACGTAATATCTAAAGTCTATACGATACACGAAACGCTATCGTTATTTGTTGGCCTAACTATGATTACTGCTCAAATTCAGGGTCGGTGATTACCGTGTACGCAAAAACGCAAAGGGAACCTTTTGTAAAGATTATAATAGAACTTTTTCTGAATTAGGTTTTAACTTTGGACGGCTCAAAACTTTGAACAGCTCTGAAATTCATTAGTTTAATGAAATATAAATTTCACAGCTTCTAAAGATAAATAAAGAGAGATTTGAAAATCTTTGGAAATTACAAGAAGCTGATATTCAATAACAGTCGTGATCAAAGTGTAATAAACACTTCTTTTGAACCGTATTTAATCAGCAAGTGTTTGTTTTGACATTTTGGACATCTGTGTGTGAGAAATCAAGGAGAAAATATAATTGTCTCGAAATTCGAAAACAATAGACTATTGTATCAACTCAAGGACATTGTAAGACTTTAATGAAACCTAAAACGTTATTCTTTCCAGATTTGCTTGATATCAGAATTTAAATGAAAATACTCTGGATGTTGAAAATATATGAAAGGTCAAATGTAAAACTCACCTCATGATCCCTGTAAAAGGGCTCCTGAAGGTTATCCGGGACCCTGTTGTTGAAAGCCTTCGTTAACAGCCATTTGATTGATGCCCGTTGCTTCGACTGAAACAATTAAAATCATCATTATTATATCCTCCAGATAAAAGTAAAAATAGGTAGGTTAACGAAGTCCGACTGCAAATGCGAATAGTGGTTTTCTCAATGGGAACTTTTTGAACAGTGGTCATTAAAACTTGGCTTCGATAAACTTTATTAGCTCCTTCACCAAACTAAGGCTTAAAGGCTTGACCCAAATCCAACTCTTATTGATCATTTTAACCTCGACACGGCATATAAAATCATAAACCAGTACAACGAAGACAAACTACTCATATCTTAGGTCGTCATCTAACGTTAACGAGGTAATAATTGCAAACAGCAGTTCTATTGAGCCAGTTGTCTGCTGTCGATTGCCACAATTATTGTCCACCGTCAGCCAAAGCCACGATATGGCAACGTCCGCTTATTGTGATCGCATTGATCAATAAGTGGAACCGAATGGTCCTTGTCCTAATTTGAGGAGTGCACTATCATCACTCGGTACTTGTTAATGTGACAGTAGATGGATTGATTGTAGAGAAGTTCAATTGAATTGACTCGGGCGTAAACGACAAAACGAATACGTCGACATATGAAACCGTAAATTAGTCAACCGCATTAAGAAAATGTACAGTGACTGTTTATTTGTTACAACTGGCACATTACGATTCATAACGATAAAGCTTCATAAAAGTACAAAGTTCTTTCATACGTTTTACGTCGCATGAGCTTGCCAAACGCGCCTTAAGCACTTAAATAACGTTACTTCATATTCCTGATAATAAAACTTACATCATGAGACAACATAAAAATGATGTCATAAAATGTGACCGCGAGGAGAATATTCCACATGTGTATTTTAAAGTACAATGTCAAGGCGATATGGATATATCTGCATAATCAAGTAAAGCTGTTAACAAGTGCATTGATGTCGAGGACCCCATCGCATCTCAACATCGTCAAATTCGTCATGCAAGTGAGAAAGCAAGCACGCGAACCATCACTCACTGCTTTTAATTTACTGTAAACTAATAGTTAAAACATGCAAACGCATCACGATGCTGAGAAATCCGTTGTGATGCAGAATTTTAATAACACGTACGGTTAAGCCACACGGCACGATGAAACGATTCGAGGATTTCAGATCTATATCTTAATGGAGATATTAGAAACTGTACCCATGCACTGCTAGACTTTGCAAATGAAAGGCTAAGATGTTTAAAGTTCTATCACAGGAATCAGTCTTTAACTTTAAGATTTACTATACCGATCAAAGAGTCGCATCAAAACCCCTTCCGAACCAGCCCGGAATTAAAAACAAAAATAAAACTACATTCAAAGCGGAAACATTATGAGAAAATGTGTTAGAAACATTGGAAAGAGACGGAGCAAAAAAATGAAATGAGCTTAGCTATCAATAACAGTATCAGAACGTCGACAAATCATAAAGCTGAAAGGTCGGGCGCGTGCCGGTGCATGCGGCCACGGTTAAAAATAGTCCACTGCACGGAGACACTCCCAAATAGGAAGCTACTTGGACGGGCTTGATCAAGAATGTCACAGTAAACAACTGTTGGATCAAAGATTCCAATGAAAACCGAAAATTATAGAAATATTACTGTTTTTTTTAATCATAGTTTACATATCACGCCTCGCAGTAGATACATGTTGACATTCTTAATTTAAATTAAATTGATGACTATATTATTAAAAGCTGTCTACGAAAGCAATAGACGAATGATTAATGTTAACAATAATTTATGTATTAGATTCCAGAATAAATTACTTAATCTGAATTCAATTAATGTTCAATGAGATTTGTGAGAAATCAACATCAAAAGATGTATCTCTTGAAGCATAAAGATACAGCTAATAGGATATCAATGAGTGATTGGCATTAAATCTAAATGAAATTTTTACACCATCACAGACAGTAGCGCGCGTGGGTGGTGGGTAAATATTTCTTCTCCGAATAAACGAGGATATTAGAGCAAACTTGTAGTGAGAGAACTACTACCCTGTGACATGAAATAATTATTAAATGAACCACTGCAAATATTTCGAGACAAGACAAATATTACGCAACTTTGAACATCTTCTGCGATGATTATGAATTCCAGTATAAAAAGATACAACGTTAAACAAAATATTGAGCTCTCAAAATGGAGCTTGTAAAAACACTGAACCAGTTCTTTTATTTGCACTGAAAAGAAGGTAAATAGGCCAACTAGACTTAAGCAAACCGTTATGGCCGCCTACACCTGTAGCTATCTAGATAATATCCCGGGAGAACGTCGTCGGGTCGTTAATCTTGTACCAATGCTATATTAAATCAATCTCGTGAATATTTTAGCCCGGCAGAACAAAGGCTTGGTTCAGCAACTACATCAAGGGAGTTCTATTTCACAATAATTACATGAATTCAGTTTCGGAGTTGGAATAATTTTTATTTAAAACCAAGAATGGGCTCCATTGTATGATCTTACGTACGTCTATGCACTAGATTCTTGAAACGAAGTACATTTTATATTCGTTTTTGCAGGCGGCTAGTTAACAATCCATCCACTTGATTACGACTGCAAATCTTTCACATCAGCTTTTTTTTTACTTTTCGTTGCAGCCGTTAAACCCAAGCCGTTATTGCTATGCACCGCTCCTTCTGCATCAACTCCACAATTAATGTTCATACTACCATAAAGTATATATTAAACCTGAGTATTAAACTAGCACTTTTCCCGCGACTTCGTCCGCGTGGGTTTATGTTCTTTCCTAATTCCCCCTTTTCACCCCCTTAAAGGTTAAATTTCCAAAAACCCCTTCTTAGTGCTCCCCTACATTATAATAGGAAGCCGTGTGCAAAATTTCACATTCCTAGCCCCAGTAGTTTCGGCTGTACTTTGATATGTCAGTCAGTCAGTTCTCCTTTTATATATATAGATTGCATCGGTATGAGTCTTCAAAATAACTTATCCAGTTTCTTTAATAATATTTTTGCAGTTTATTATTAAAATAGGCGCCAATATGGCGTAATTACTCAGCTGGTGGCTTACACGGACATAGTGGAAACCTTTAAACTGATCGGAATGTAAATATTTTCATCAATTAGATATCAGCCGACCATTAACGAATTAATTAACATTGTCTGCCAAGAATCCCGTCACCGTAGAAAATATCTATGCAAGTCCTTGCCAATACGAGGGAGACGCAGGTGCAGATGTGCATGTCTTTAATACAGTATTTCAAATTTATATTTATCCCTTTTACAATGTGTGTACATTTTCAAATCCAATTTAATATCCATTATCTCGGGGTGCTAAGACAGGAAACCTCCACGTGCGCCCGTGGACTGGAGTTCCCTCTCGGATACGTCCGGGGGGAAGACCAGTTTTTCGGGCCGGTGCACCCTGGGATGCGGGCAAAAACTCTTCCTTAAGCACTGTGTGCCTAAGGGGTCTCTTTGCCCGTATGCGAATAGCCTGTTGGGTGGACGCTCCTACGCGTGTCCCTCTGAATAGCAGAAGGCACAGCGGCGTAGCGGGCTTGCGGACGGTGAGTAATGGGTAAGCTCGCCGTCCGACCAAGGACCAAGCCCGGATCGTTGGCGCGTCGTGTTTCACGCGTCACCAACGGGGCCCCTTACGGGGCCAAATGTTAATCCAGGATACCGCGGCCCCGGAACGTAAGGGCATCCGAAGAAACACGGGTGGATTTTAGTCAGTAAGAGTCTGACAGTCCCTTCCGCCCCACCCAGGGCGGGAGGACTCATTTGATGATTTTGCCACCCAAAAAAAAATATCCATTATCTCTTTTAAACTCAAATTGTTATGGTTTTCATCACGTGGATTAGTAAAACAAACTTATATTTAATGGGAGATAGGAGAAATGTATTCAACAAGTTAGTGTATTAGTGTTCAGGCACTCGCAGCCAGATAGAAGAGAATTCAATTCAATTCTATGCGGAGTTCACACATTTAAAAAACATCAACTACACTGTCGGAGCAAACTCATTCAATTTGCAAGCGTAAGGAGCGTTTCGCTCGTAAAGAGTCGACTATTAAGTACTTTCATACACCACGCTATAACATATAGCAAGTGGAGCGGGCAGGCTACTCTCTACACTCAATTCTTGGTGCTTAATTGGTGTGCAATTAGCGAAGTCGTCGCAGTACATACATTTCACTCTCTCCAGTTTTAGGTGGTTCAACGAAGCAGTGGCGCTTGCGAGGTGGTCAGCGCGGCTCGTTAGTGCCGTCGACGTCGAACGGAAGAATGCACTTCCTGCGTGGTTGTCAACCCACCATCACAGATTTGCATCGAGCAGCTCAGCTCAAGCGGAACTCTAAGACTAGACAGGTCGACGCCACATCATCAATGCTTTCACGAGCATATGGCTTGCTTGCTTCATGAATTATTACGCGATCGTTTAAAGTACAGACACGCAGTAGCAAATAGTGATTTCAAAGGAAACCTGTTTTGAATGCATGCCCTCAATGCCTTTATCCTTCACACGGATTAAATTATTTTGTTGGAGTAGGACTAACTGCACTCGTGCTGCACTCGCTTGACCCGTGGAACAAAGGGCAATGGAACTTGTAATAATATATTTTCATTTTGTGTTAAATGTAAAGAGAAACATATGGGTAGATCTCAACACGCAATTTTCCACAGAATACTTCTTTGCCAAATAGCTGCTGTTGCCAACCAACATGCAACGCATTAAAAACGAGTTAAATCAAGGAAGTTGCCAAACCATCAGGATTGATAAGAAATGGGTAAATAACAAGATAGAATCAAAGAAACGAGGTGAAGGTTCGTTGCAAAACAATCGTAAACAGTTAACCGAGTCGATTATCGTTGATTCGGATCGCAGGCTTGCAAGCCACAGCAGTCGATGCGTGGAAACTGGAAAGGTGCGTTGGCACCTGCAGCCCACGCGATCTGCTGAGGTCGTGCGCCTACGCAGCCCCCACACAACCTCGCCGGCACTTAACTTGTGACTATGAAGATATAAGCTCTCTTTTCTACCATGAGAGCAAGAGAGATGACAAAACGATTAAAATTTTGACACTTCTGTAATTGATCAAACTAGCTAGCACCAAATGTGTATTTAGCCTAGTATACTAATATGAGCAGAAAACCTGAAGTGGTTCAATGAGCAGTAACTATGACTTAATGAGAAATTCATAATGAACGATTCTGAAGCCATTGCATTAAACATATTTTATGAGTAAAACACCAGTAAGATCATCTTTAAACTTTAATTTTAAATAATAAAACGATACATGTTTCGCCTGAAAAACACAAAAGTAGAATCATACAGAGCGAACGTTATGGTTCCGTCCCCATAATTATCACGGAAACGAAATTCCTTAAACGCTACCAAACAAGACAAGAAAAAATAAAAACATTGTTATTGACTAATGCACGAATAAATTTCACATCGCGTGCCTAGTAATAATATCAGACAGTGTACTTCACCAGACATTGCATTCTGTAATCCGCATGTTTTGGCATTTTAATAGGTCAAGCTGTCTCGACAAACGATATCATACGATGAGCCCTGCATCTGCTGGCAACGGCTGCTATCCAAGCTCGAGCTTTTTGTTTTATGAACATTGTATGTACAACTTTTTACATTCATCTTAAATAGTCACCTGCGAAAGCCAGGTTCTTCGATACAGCTGTTAACGGAGACACAAAAGATAATTCAAATTAGGTTAAGCCTCAGATAGAAGATGGAAATTCACGGAAGGACCATCGCGAGCTCAAAACGCCAAGCTCACGATGTACACCAAAAATACGTATTATACAAAGTCAATATACTCGACACGTTTGACGAGACGTGATTCATGAGTGACCAAATATGGGAGACCAGCGGTGCTGAGAAAAAGAATTCTTGTCCCTAAGAACTTATGCATCAATACATATTCATTGGAAGCTACTAACATGGGCAAACGGCCGAGTTAATTCTATGCACCTGAATGGAATTTTGCAAGGCTCTTATTAAGCACGATTGGATTACCGTAATTGGTATAGGAAACAAATAACTGGAATCACGAAGTCCATGTTGAGATGAGTTGAACCTCGAGGATCTAGGAACTTACGAAAGTATAAAAGAACTTTAACATCAACAGAATACAATAGACAATGGAAACGTGACCTGCATATTTGTACAGAAACATGCAAAGCCAACGATTTTAAAATTCACGATGTCTCGCTCAGCCCTCGAGTAGCAGGAAGCAGGAAGCTTTAAGAATTTTAACATATTTAATTTGTGTGTGTGAAACTGTGAGCAGTCTATGGCGCAGATACGGGCACTGTCATAGTGGAGGCAATTGTAGCACTACTGAGGTTAAGCTGCTCGCGGAACTAATGCAACACACAATTAGTTTTGCGGTGCAGGAAATAAGAAATGATTTGCCCTGCTCTGAGTCACATCGATCCACCTGACTGAAGCGATGGTTACTCAGACAATTTCTGCTTAAAATGGAGTTTTGAAAAAAAAAATATAAATAATAGGTTATGATGATAGCCTTGATACTTTTGCTGATGCATACATTGTTTTTGTAACAACGTTTTAACAGGTAGTTAAAAAATTCGACTAAAATTTTCTGTATTTAGGTACTCTGAAAGATTAAATAAGAAAAAAAGATAATCGAAAAGCGGATAAAAACAAACATGGCTCTACTTAGACATTTTATTCTATATAGAATACTAGCACTTTTCCCGCGACTTCTTCCGCGTGGGTTACGTACTTTCCTAATTCCCCCTTTTCACCCCCTTAAAGGTTAAATTTCCAAAAACCCCTTCTTAGTGCTACCCTACATTATAATAGGAAGCCGTGTGCAAAATTTCACATTCCTAGCCCCAGTAGTTTCGGCTGTACGTTGATATGTCAGTCAGTCAGTTCTCCTTTTTTATATATAGAAGACAGTTAACTGAATTTACAAATCATCAAATCTAAACAGCGGAAAACAGCCATTATGACTACTGAGACCAGAAATGTCAACAGATCAGTGTTGCGATGAAGTCATAACTAGTAAGAACTATAAATATATCAAACCCACGCAGCCTCGATCAAAAAATTAAGTTATTGTAGAGCAAATTGCTGTAGGCTGTTATTGACGAGACGTTAAAAAACGTTTTGGGACAAAACACAACAAAATCAAGACAAGGACATTTTTTCAAGCCACCCAAACAATTATAATTATCATATTCGGTTATTATACAGATGACTATCACTGATGGTACAGATGAGAATTTGTGTGATCAACCACACGCGAACGATGTTAATGAAAATTAAAGTGGCCTCAGTTCCTACGCTGCCGCTGATATCAACGTAGCACTGTCAAGGCCCATTGTGAATGCTTCCATATGATAGTGGGTGGAAGTTACCGTTCATACTGATTCAAAATAATATAATCTTTATCCTTACCTAAGTTCTTTTAAAGATTGGCATGAAATAAACGACAAAGAAACGGTTATCGCAAGTTAAAATATTTGTGTGTCTATCGTCTTTGTTGTCAACGATAACAAATGCCGTATTTAAGGCGAAATCGTCATGTCCGATAAGTTATCTCACGGTATTATCCTGTACACTCTCCTGATGTTCTTTCTCTTGATAAACATGTGAAACATACCTATTATTTTACTCTGGAGCTAAAAGAATTCTGTAAAGGTATGTATTTTGTTTTATCTATCTCCAAGTCCCATCGTATGACCCAGTTGGAAGGTGCAGAAGCGAGATATCTCGGTGAAAGTCGGAAATGTGGCGCCTATATGCAAAAGGGAGCAACCGACGACGACTAATATAAACATTTCGTAACCATCACAATTATGAGTACAATACGTTGGACGATCGATATTACCGTCGGCTCATTCGGCTATTTATTAGACGTTACATAGCCCATTTCGACAGAGCTTGTCTAAAATATCAATTGATAAACTTATTACTCGTGTCTAAAGTAGCTTTGTGTGAGCAGAAAATGTTGCCAATGTGATACTGGTTGATGAATCCAATATAGAAGAGACCATTTTTCGCGTTAGCAGTCTGTTAAGGTAAATAAGGCTAGGTGGGTGGCATCAGCATTCCACGCACGAATTCTTTGATCACCGTGTTGGTAGGGTACACGAATATTAAATAAATAATAGATACTAGTAAACGAACAATGATCATCGTCGTGTGTCCCGAGCTGCCGACATCTGGCCCAACGGCCCAAAGAGCTTTTTACCGCATAACTTTTACGCCACACGCTTCGTCACAAATGTGCGACCTAAAATTGCTTTTTTTACATGCGATTTTCGGGTGTGTTGCGTTTTAATTATATAATTAAAAACACAATTTACCTACTATACTTTGCAATAACCATAGAAACATGTTATTACTTAAATACTGCAAATAAAATGTAGTAGAAACAAATACTTTGGAAGCAATTAGCAATTCCAATACAGAAGAAGACTTATTTTGAATGTTGAAATCGAGACCTCTGCAAAAAATGTAGTAGGTAGGCGTGGTGACTTTGCTAATCGAAACTACAAATAAAACGTTTAAATGTTCAAGGTTTCAAGACCAAACAAAAATTCGACGTCTTCATTAGAATACGAAGCGAGCAGGCATTAAGAGATCATCGAAGTAGTGTTGGTTGCAAATGTAATAGGCGATAGATCAAATGTTCTTACCGAGGGAATTTGAATGCACATCTCTTGAAAATATCACAATTGATTTCCTTTCGAAAATCAGAATTACAAATTGGTATATCTTGGTGATAAGTGATTTGATCATAAGCCAAAACAATCTCATCAATTCAAATACAACAAATAATACAGAGTAAATCCCATTGTGGGAAAGAGAACTTACTAAGAACTTAAACAACAGCTCTGCAAGAATAAGTAAGTCTATACAACAAATCATTATGTAGTATTTTAACAACAATTAAAACATTTGTCTAACAAATCCATTACCTAGTAGAAAGTTTAATGTCGATTCCGTGATTCTCGATGGAATCACAACAGATCTCAAGCAAGCACAATTCGATTCGGTACTCAACGTTACACCATAACTTTTTATGCAGAGTTTTTACCAAGTTCAAGAGTTCTTATCGACAAAAACACCCAGTTCAAATAATATTCAAGTTCTTCTTGATTTTTTAGGTCACCAGCAGGCCGTAATTTAAAGGAATAAGTCAATTCTCAACATATAGATAAGTGATTAGAGCGAATTGGCATACGTTAATTGAATAACTGTAAAAAGACCACTTAGTTAATAACCTGAGAATCCTGTAACTTTCATAACAGCAACATAGCAAATGACGAAACTGCATCCGAACTATCAGAGGCCAGTTACTTATGCATGCAGGCTCGTTTTCAAGATTTCCCACGGATGTTGCGGCGTACAATACTGGCAGTTTGCACGACATAACCACTTGCCATGGAATCCGGACCACTGAGGGAATTGCACAAGAATCCCTCGCATCTCCAACCAAGATGCGTGAAATGCGCTTTCTCGGAATACTATTGGGACCACGACGTATTATGTTTTGCGAACTCTGGAAGCACTAAACGATTTCCCGCCGACTACCACCGCTTTATTGTTTCCTGAGTGTTTTGTGTGCGTTCATTTCTGCATAGAATTGATATTCATTCATACATTCCATTGTACTGTTACTGCTGTAAATATCAGTTAAAAGATCATAGGTCGCTTTAAGATACTAGAGGAACAATTTACTTCCTATATCTTAAATAGGATAGGACTTAAAACCAAAGCGGGTAAATATGTTACACTCGACTAGAGATGATTGCTTCCAATCAGTCACCGCTATTATAAGCACATTAGCAATAGAAACGAAGATCAGCCATGATGAAGCATTTAAAAGCCTTGATCTTGAAAACTGAGAAAAAAGAGCGTCATTGTTAATGTTTCTAAGACCGCAAGTTTTCCTTCTCAGCAAACATAAGTTATAATAGAAAACAGTTACTTAATCTGTGTAATAAAAGATCTTAGTTTTTTACCAGATCAACCAAAAAACATCCCAAGAAATGAAAAAATGTGCACTGGCGGAGACAGGAAAAAATATCGTGCATCGGCATAATAATTTGAAAAGAAACGACAATTGTATCCACAAAATACTTTCGCAAATTGTAAAAAAATAGAAATAAGACACTCGTCACGAATCTGTAAAGAAATGTGAGCATTGAAAAGAGTTAATCTTTTGTTCAGGAAGAGTCAGTCGATTTAAGTTTTCACCAGCTCAGTATTAAGTAAGAAAACAAATATTAAGATTTTTACTAATAAAGTTAAATCTTAACTCATCATCAGAATGAATAAATGCGTAGATTTTATGATAATAATAACACAAGAAAGTTATCGCACCTAACTGTTCTTTTCCAAAATATTCGTTTCGCACAACAGCAAATAAAATTACAGACCTACAATAAACACGTACAAAACAAGTGCATGAAATTGGTTTAACAAGCAAATTCATATGCAAATGTCAGATGTTTGCGATAACAAGATAAAAAGAGACAGTGAAACACGATAACACATCACGTCATGAGAGCTGCTTACTTTAGGAGAAAGTGATGCTGTAACCTTGAAGCATCCATTGCACACGTCTTTATTGCGTTGTCTAGATTTTCTACTAACGATGTCACTTCGTTTGAAGACTTCGGATTTGTTTCGAATAAGACTTGGCAGCATATAGCTACGAAGAGAAGGAAAGTATTAGCCTGAATAGGATAATTAAGAAAAAACAATGCCATTTTGGTAGTATTTGGAAAATTCTGGTAAGTTCAAGTTCGCAGTAAAAAAACTGACAGTTTGGCTTGAGCGAAGTTCCTTATTAACTTCAGTCAATAGTGGCAACAATACATGCGGGACAGAATATTATGAATTGTTTGCCCTTTGAAAGCTTTTACACCAAAAACCCTATGCTAATTTATGTTGATGACCAAATTGTGTCTTCAGACATTTGTCCAAGCAGTAATTTATCAA
Organism: Agrotis puta; assembly: GCA_943136025.2. Lineage (NCBI taxonomy): Eukaryota > Metazoa > Arthropoda > Insecta > Lepidoptera > Noctuidae > Agrotis > Agrotis puta. The sequence continues at coordinate 2,811,849 of OW964170.2, forward strand.
GTACGTAAAAATTTCCAAATGCTGTATTTTGAACGGGAGCCATTTTTACCCACAACAGCTTTGACAGTTGACGTGTGTGTGTTAACTCATATGTTTTGAATTCGTATAACCGATTGAGTACTTAAAGAGCTTTGTTCGTGAATGTCGTTGGTCCCATTCAATTCGCTCTCAAACATTCGATTGTTAGCATGTGATTTGTACAAACACATTGCCTTCCGGGAGTCAATTTCACTTTTCGCAATGACATCATGTTTGTTACCATTACCAATATTGTTAACCAACACCGACACGGCCGACCAAGCATTTGCACCAAAATTACATATAGTTTTAAATTAGTGTCGCTATTAAGAGGAGGAAATCGGTACTAATTGATTTCGAAATAATGCTATAGTTAGGAATGCCATTATATTCCAAGAATAGTTAAGGAATGTGCTCTAGACAAAGCGATAGAGTGAAGTAAGATGTAATGATTACAGCTAACGAAGAGCAATAAAGAATGTAAAAGCTTTATGATTAAAATAATGCATAGGTTCCTATATGTATGTAATGACAGGGTGCTAACTCATAGTCTATCGTTGCGCAGTAATTTACTTCCTTCCTCGAAGAGATGGACAGTTAATTACAGTTTATGTTTTATTACAAATGAGATTTACGTGAAAAGTCAGCGTATCTGACAAATCGTCGCGGATATGGATGGTAAAATATTCTTTAAGTACTCGTATACGTAAAGAAAATTTTCATTGTACTCGTATGTGGTCGCGGGACTTACGAATTACCGTGACCCCGGTACGTAAAGGGCTAGTGAAGGACACCGTGGATTTTAGTCAGTACAAGTCTGACAGTCCCTCCCGCCCTGCCCCGGGTGGGAGGACTCATTTGATGATTTTACCACGAAAAGTACTCGTATGTAATATGGAGAGCTCTGCTAGGAGACGGAGTATTCTCATTATTTTAGAAGTTAGAACAAGAATCATAGATTAAGTAAGGTGTAAGATATTTTCTGACCATAAAACAAAATTAATCACATGTTCCTATTAATACTTAGTTCCGGATTTCAGAATGAGAAAGAGATGTTTTCCTCTTCATGCATGCTTAAACACCAATATAATAGACAAGCATACTAAACTAAGCAAGCAGCTAAAATAAGACGTCTTGAAGAGTTACCATGCAATATTCTCACAATAACGAAGCATTGTGGAGATTAGCCGCATCGCAAAACACATGTAGGCAATACTAAGATCATAACAGATAGATTTGAACAGGCAATTTCTTCACTAGCATGAAATATAAAGCTCGACCACATGAAAGTAACCGCGCGAAACATTCCTCTTATAGCTTTCTCTGACCATCATAGCGAATGTGCCTCAATACCTGTACTGATGTTGACACGTAACCGCATTCCTGGTTAAGTAATAGCTAATAACATTTTTTTTATTAAGTGCACAATGAAAATAGAATTTAGGTGTTCATTAATTTTATATTGTGCATATCGGCACAGATGAGATTACAAGTATGAGTTTTTATTTAAATAAAAAATAAATTAGAGTAAGAATGACGTGGACTGCGATTTATTCATGGAGTGGCTTGTCATAAATCGTGTCCGAAAGTTGAGTGTACAAGGGATAAATGATGCTGAATGACAACTTTCAAATCCAGTCATTTAACATGCTTATAGCGGACATAAAAGAGATATAAATTAGAACCAATATGAAAACAGGACAAACGACGCAACAGATGGCGTAACTCAAGGATACCAGCCCGTCACAGGCAAAAATAATGTTTCCCTGACGATTTGTTTGATGATTAATGTTTGTATTGCCTATTTATACTCTGTACTCTTTGTGAAACTAACAATTAACGCCTTTACAGTCATCATGTCATTACATAAAGCATTCAATTTGTCAGTACATTTAAACATAGTTGGCGTAACAAATACGCTACGGTGTAAACGATGTTACATAGAGGCATTAAACTCAGTCTAAAAATCAGTAAAGCATACCTGATAAAAAGAAATCAAGAGATTTCACAACTAAATTAAAATTTCCCCTCAGATATAACACTTAAGTAGCGAGTGTGACGACTTTAATTAATATTTTCTTTGACACCGCGATTGTTAGACGTTGCTGCATACGTGCTATAATTATGAAGAAATTCTTAAGCAGACTAATCTGGGAATGAATCTTCATTGCGAACCGTACACTACTACACTTGCTTTAAGAGCGTTTCTAATCTTTGATCGACGTCCGCCTTCGATTGTGACTGCTTAAGATTTATTTCGTCCATTCATTTCACTTTGATCATTTTTGAAAGTATTAGTATCATTAAAGGCGTAGGTAATAAGTTTTGTTTGTAGAGCTTCCATCTTGCGTAATGTTTATAGCTGATAGTTGTCAGAGTTACTTCACCGGGCTACCTACTTAAATCGAAAGCCGAACTAACTATTAAAGTCTTTTTCATGTATTTTCTCGTTCACACCGCCGTACTTGGAGACATACTAGCAACAAAAGATTATCAAGGACTGTTCAATCAAGAATGCATCAAACAATTAAGACGAGGATGTGATCTAGTTAAAGATATAGGCATTTAGCAAATTACAACCTTCCGGACAAGGCGACACAAACATAACATTGCAAAACCTAGTCGTGTGGATGTGTCTACGTAAGGCAACCGTAACAAGGTCCTCACCATATAAGAGGACCGTGGGCGGAAGTATGCACCAAGAGGTGGCACCACAATGTTATGCCGTGTCGCAACATGTCCGACTGCCTGCTGGAACTAACTGTGCCAAATACTAGCAACTGCTACGTTTTACACATAGACATATTATGGAATTCATGCGTATAATGTCTGTTCAATAAAATGTTATTTAATGTTCGAACAAACTTGTTTTCTCAAGATTTTCGTTCTGGCTGTGAGAATGTTTTCGTCTCGATAACTTTAATTAGATTCTTAGGGCAAACTTGTCGACCTCGTTTACGACAAAATGAGCATTCCAACAGCGACTTCCACGATGTGGTCCAACTTGTTTATGTGCAATAGATAAACCGATAGATTCTCATTACTATAGCGTGAAATAAATCTTTTTCATAATTTCTCGATGCGGATCATTTGTGGATCAGTTTCATTGCAATTTTACGTTACGTTTCTCTTAAAATGTAACGCGAAAGTCTGACATCAACATCAATAGCTTATTCAAATTTGTTTTATCGGAGTTTAAAAAACTAGCGGGTGGGAAAGGAAACCACATCGAACAATCTAGGTGAATTACTAGGTACTCTCCGTTTCCATTGATAGTGTATTATTATCACGGCGATCGTATTGGATTTGTGGCGTTTTCTCTACGCACCGATGCGGGCTAATACAAGAAAGCGCTAAAGAGGAAGGAAGGATTGCGCGTCTCTAATCAAGACTGCGTCCATTTACGGAAAGCCAACAAAGTCGCCAAAGAATGCGGTATTTTTCCAGTATAGTGAGTCTTCAATTGTCGCCTAGTGTCGTTTAGTAAGTGGAACATTTATGCCAATTTGAGTGGAGACAATTCATATTAATTCAGATAAGGTAAAAAGCAGGTAAGCGCTGTCTGATCTGGGTCGGTAACCACTGAGTGAGTGATGCGCTCCTTTCGCGGATGGTGAGCAACGAGCCGTGATCAGCTAGAGATACAGCCACGGTCTGTTGGTCTAACCTTGGCCGTATCCATCCCGTACATACCCCAACAGATCAGGGTGACATCATCATCGAAAAGTATTGTTCAAATGGTCCGTGTGAGGCCAAGGCCGGATTTTGGATCGATGTTAATATTACAGTGGAATAATAAAAAGGAAAGTAAGGTTGATGACCCCACTGTGGACGGTTACAGCCAGTAGACTGATGGATTTGTCCGGATTCTTTTTTTAGCTGTCTTAATGCGGTGTGCCGAACTCAGCCGAACCAGTTTCAAGATTTTGGTAACACGCGCGCAGCGTCGAACTCTAGCAAACTGGTCGTCAATGAGAAACGGTCTAGTAATAATACAGATTTCGTTATCCACTCACGAACACGACAGTAGGTATTTTTTGCACAAGTCTGGTAATTTTAATACGCACGTATACGTTCTAATGGAACCTGTAGAGCGAAACTTTCTAGTGTTTTAATTTTTTGCCTAAAATTTCTGCAATTTGTGATTAGTTCCTAACAAGTGAGTTGAAGTTATATGCACGTACAGGTACGTACAAACTTTTGAATGAAGTGCTGTGGAAACTTCTGAAATTGATATCAATCATTCACAGAAGACGCATTATCGGCTACTTATTAACTTACTAGTAATACATGAAATGCATACCTAAGTCATATCGGTTATCGTATCGCAAACAAACTGATCAATGGCATCGATTCATCGCGCGGATTGTTGTATATTACAGTCACACCTCGATAAAGTATAACGCATGAACAAGTCATTATCGTCGGCATTCCAAACGCATAACGTTATCATTCATCGTTGTGCTTAACTGTTTCTAACAACTGAGATCTTACCGAGACGGCAACGGAGTTGCTGGGTCCGACCCCTGCTTGAGCAACTGAATGCTGTCCATCGGGCACGCTGAGAAAGCGGCGGAGGGTGCCATATCCTGACGCTGATGCCACCATGGCTACCATAGTTAATTCACAATCACAGCACAGTAACCACTGGTTCTCCTTGTGACATCACTCGCGGGCGTGCTCGATAAGTTCGCGGGTAACGCGCGCACGGCGACCTGCGCGCGCGACGCGTTTCAACTGCGCGCCCAACTCGACGAAGTGCGCGCGCCCCCTACCACGACACCAACAGTCAGCAGGCGACAAGTTAGGCGTCGGACGAACTTAGATAAGCGCGTTAGTTTTGTTTGCACTTCCGTCGTAACTTTTTGGGTATTTGGAAAGAGTTTCGTGTTCGGACCTTTTTCAATTTTTGTCTGATATATACTAAGGAACTAGGTACTTCAGCTAGGTTGAATACTGTTACAAGGTTCCACATATCCATATCTTATCAATGAAATGGATTTGGCCTCAGAGTTTAAGTGAGGTTTAAAGCTGAATAATTCAACAATTATGTTGAAAAGATCACATCAGTTCTCAAACAACTATTTTGGCTAATGTGACATACTTTTTAAAGATTGACAAATGTGTGCTCAGAATATTTACATAATTCTCAATAAGTAATATAAAATATTTTTCACACTACCATACTTAAGTTACTTAACGTTTTGCCAAAAGATTTGTGTAATCACACATGGGATGTTGGTAAGATGATTATTTCAGTTATTTTTTTCATATGGGGTATGAATTCCTGGTCGAGTCAAGCCAAGCAGATTGAATTTTTGGTCAGAGTTCCATCTTTATAAGAATTTAGTATATCATTTTAGTATCACTATTGGGGCAGTGACTGAATGATTGACTGCTGCGCTGCGTGTCGTGGGTTTGATTTACACATGGAAAAAATATTTGTTTGATCCACAATTTATGATCAGGACTATGTATGTGAGTGTAAATGTTTGTAAGTGGCCGACCCAGGAAAAAATTGTAGAGTGGGGTAATAATGTGTTAAAAAAAATTAATAAACCACATCATGCAGTAAACATACCATTTATTTATATTTTTGGCTTCTCTTGAAAACATTTTAAACATGTTATTTCCCTGTAAAAAAATACCAAAACAGTCTTGTTTACTTCCTTTCCAATTCTTATGACATCACAAATGGGTAATGTGGCCACCCACTGCTTACCCAAAAACCCAAATAATGTATGAGTACATGATTTCAAAAAGCATTGACCTCTCACATTATGCATCTTAGTGAATATTGCATGAATGTGGACTTAGCACACAATATGCAATGTGACATGTTTACTCTTTTCATATAGACTGGCAATGTACACTGAGTCAACCACTGTACCGTCTGCTGTACCTTTTTCTGAAGTTCTAAGGCTGTCCAAGTGTCCAGACACATGTGCGTCTACTTAATTAGGGTCAGTTTACATGGAGATACGACACTACTGGGAACATGTAACTTTTTGATTTAGTAAAATCGAGTTATTCTATTAAAAAGTGCGCTCAGCCTTGCGTCTCTAATTCACGCGCGGTAACTTAGTCAGAGATATACCAATCATTATCACAGGATATTAAAATTTATTCATAAACCATCCACTTGTTTTCGGGGATCTGCTAGCACTATCAACCACTAAACATGTTTTAATTATTCAAACAATTTAAATATTACAAGTATTATTCAAAGTTTCAAATAGTTTTACTATCTAGTGATATTGTTAGAGAATCATGATAGACTAGCACTTTGCCCGCGACTTCGTCCGCATAGGTTACGTACTTTCCTTATTCCCCCTTTTCACCCCCTTAAAGGTTAAATTTCCAAAAACCCCTTCTTAGTGCTCCTCTACATTATGATAGGAAGCCGTATGCAAAATTTCACGTTCCTAGCCCCAGTAGTTTCGGCTGTACGTTGATATGTCAGTCAGTCAGTTCTCCTTTTATATATATATATATATATATAGATGCATCAAAAGTTGTCTTGCAAAGATTAAATAAATAAGGCCACAAATTGTGACACCCTTGTTGTAAGTTTTATCAATCTGTATGACATACATAGGAAAGGCTGTTTTATCTATCTATTGGGACTGGAAGCTGATCCCAAACATGGGTGGGTATGAGCTAAGTAAGTACTTAGGTGATAATTGACAGACATTAATCTTTGACACATACTTAGTCACTCAATGAAACCTAAAAACTTCTTCAAATGTACTTGGAATTAATATCAAACTTGTATCAGTGACTTTTATGACTCACAAACTTGAAGTAAACTCACAAGTGAAGATTGGAAATTTACATTTATAAAACCTGTTTAATCTTTTTTTATTAAGCTTTATCTAAAAGAATGTGATTAAACAAATTTGTAATAATTTGTAAACAATAACAATACCACAATATTATGCGATTCTTTTACATAATTATTATGATAGTTATTACAGAACTATTATGAAAATCTGATCCTGATAAAATAAAATTGTGGACCAATACTAAAATGAAGTCTTATGATATTATTCAGGTTTGATCATATATAATTTCTTTATAATTGGCAAGTCTGTTTTTATGAGGTGACTCATTCTGAGAAATTACTTTTAGTAATAAAGTAAACTTTCTACAAACAGGCAGGTTATTTTGAACATAATATAAATATTCAAGAACATTCAAAGATAGTGGGACTATAAGGGGCAAGACAAAGACACACACACACATAATTGTGTGTGATATGACAATTATGGCTCATAACAATGTTCTAATGCCAATAATTTATTCAGTTAGTGTGGGCAGCCACCTCCAGCGCCCACCTCTTGCCTTGATATGTTTTTACATCATTGAAACCATGAAGTTTAATTAAAATTAACCATTTGAATCATCCTGTTCAATAATTTTCTCAAAAATATCTACAGGAAATCATTTGTACACCAAAACATGCATGCTCAAAGTACATGTTTTACTATACAATACACTGCTGTAGGCACATTCCAATGCAAATTTCACAAGCACCAAGGCGATACGAGTAAGCCAAAGGTGAAATTATTAAAAACCGGCAATTATCAGAGTAGGACTCACCTGTTTTGTGTCCACACAGTCACTGGCCTCCATGTTGGCATGTGTTCTCTCCTGCCTCTCCATGACTTAGGAAACATCAGAATCTCTTATACCATTTACAAGGCGTTATAAAAGCACATAGTAGAATACTAAACATAACAATCGCGATGGGCTCAACAATTTTTAACGAAACAATGTCAGCGATTGCACTTAACACGTACTGCACTCTATGTCTGTTTCGCCGATACAATCGTAATTTACTAAGCACAGTCACTGGTTTAAACACATTTTATTCTTTTCAGCAAAATCACAAAGCTACAGACTTGATTTTTTTCCTAATTTATGAAAAATACAGTTGATCACCATCTTAAAATTTTCACACATTCCGTCATCGAGGCCGACTGACGGTCGCTGCCCTAAGAAAAGTTTCATTAGACGCATATCATCTATAAAATGTCAGGAATGAACTGCGACAATTTTTAATTAAAAATACTGAAAGCCTCGAAACTATATTTGATATTTAACTTTGCATAGCTAAAATGGAACAAAATTCTTTATTCAAATGTTTGGTACTTTAAATAAAATATTACAAGTTAATAGTGATTCATATAGAATCAATGAGTTACACGTGAAAAGGAACTTCTGAAAAGCAGTTTCAACTGCCATCTATTGAGTTTCTCGTGTATTCACTGGATCATTTGAAATTTGAAAATACCGGTACACAATTTTGGTTTTTTGACGAGATTTTGTTTAAAAACTAATTTAAAATATAATGTTTTTTTAGAAACAGAAAAGTCCACGTTTTATGTAGCCATGACTTAGAGTAGCTACAAGGCTACAATATAAGTGAATTTATAGAATGATATTTGTTTTCTCTTTATTTTTTGGGTTTTATCACACAGTGATAATGTCACCCAGAATACAAAAACATCTAAACATACCTACTGCTTGCAATTATGAGATCTGAACTATTTCTACTCATAAAATGGAATCAAATATTGATAAGTTAATTGAGAGGGCGCTCTGGGTTCGTACAAGTTGAACAGAGAAAGCATTATATTTTCCTTTACACCATACATAATAGTAATAAAAAATATCTAATAGTGTTTTTTTTCAATTAAGGTTCTCTTTTAGCAGCAATATCAAACAGAGCATTAATTTTGATATATTTTGTGGAGTAACTAAACGAAAACTACGCGATACGAAGCTATGACACAGGTCACAGGTTAGGTGATTTGACAGTAACTTGACAGTCAGCTAGCAATTTGAGATTTTGAGGTTATGATGATAAATAAATAAAATATTTTTTTGTATTTCAACTATGCCGCGCGACAGAAGCCGGTATCGGGACAGGCGAAGTTCTTCGTATAGTTCCGAGTCATCTTATGACAGAAAGAGATCCAAAAGTAAGCATAAACGTAGATCTAGATCCCGAGATCGATCGGAGTCTAGTAGCCACAAAAGAAAACGGTCTACGTCGCGATCCAAACACAAAAGGAGGAGTTACACTAGAAGTCTTTCTAGAGATAGGTACGAGTCGAAATCCAAGAGGCGATCTTCTTCGAGAACTCGGTCGAAGCGAGAAAGATCGCGGTCATTGTCGAGTTCGCGGAGTAAAACTAAGTACAGCAAGAAGAAATCTAAGAGGTCGAGGTCCTCTAGCAGCCGGAGTGGCTCCTTTGAAATAGGCAAGTTTACCATTCATAATTTTATAGTATTGGATACTCCAACACGTACATCCAAACAAATTGATCAGTTTAATCTAAAAAGTCTTGTTTTATGTTACAGAACGCCTTCCTCAAACTAAGAAGGTAAACCTAGATGACACTGAAATTAAGTTGGAGAGGGCAATCAAAGCTGCTGCTGCTGCAGGGTTGACTATGACCAAGATACCTACTTACGAGTATAAGGAGGTTGAAATCAAAGAGGATATGCCCACAATACATGATAGAAACCTTTTGGCAGAGTTGAACAATGATTCATTTGTTCCTAAAACCTTCACTTCTTCAAGGAATAAAAAGCAGTCTCAGAATATTGTGATAGATTTGAACTCTCAGACTGTGACTGTACCAGACTCGGATATAAAGATTCCAAGTGATGATTCAATTATTAATTTTGATGTAAGTAACACTAAATGTATATATTTCCCAAGGTTTACCCATTTTTACATACATATTTATACTTGGAAGCCTTGCAAGTGTTATTCATTGCTAGGATAAGTTAGTTCTATAACTGTTTCATTTTCTCAATAATAGAAAATATGCAATTTGATAGCAATTATGATTTTGCCAGTTTCCTTTTTTAGACCCCTTTATTATTTCAACCCTATGTACAGTTTTGGTACATGCTTTTGCTTAGTGTAAACCAGTTTTGAGGACTTCTTGCTTTTACAGGAAATACCAGATGAAGCAGAACTGAGGGAAATGTGGATACAAAAGCTCTACCATTATAGAAAGAAGATGATCAAAGGAGAATTATAAGCAAAGAAGGAAAAGAAAAAGAAATTTTGATTACATAAGGATCGGGTTTCAAATACGAATGAATAAACAATAGCAATTGTTTAATTTAACTTATAATAATTAAAAATACATTATGATCCCTACATTCCTGTGTTTTAAACATTTATTTTTTCTTGTTGATTATCTAGATATTGCATCAGATATACTGACCAACACCAGTGGATAGTTCTATGAACCAGTCACTTAAGATTTCAACTGACCATTATGTGGCAAGGATTAATGCCTAATTAAAACTTGTTTCAACCAATGCTTGAGTATTGAGTGGCATTCTGTAATACAGGACTAAGATTGACTATTACATACTGATTAATTCTAACACTTTATTAGCAATATTCTGATAAAACTTCACATCTCAATAACATGTAACAGGAGTGCTGCAGATCTGTCTGTGACACAAACTACCACCATACAATAAAAAAAAACAAGTAACAACCTAAAGTACTTTATTGAACACATTAACATAACCGGCAGCCGCAACTCACAATTTCAAATGCTTGTTATCTACTAAGTCGTCTATATTTACAGTGACGCGATGGCCCACAGCCCTCAGTCGCTGGTGCTCTCACATGTTGTTTCTCTCTCGCTGGATACGAGTGCTGTATGTCCGTGATACCAGGTTCCACGCGTCCATATACCTGTCCATGCACATCGCAATACATTTCTGTTCTGAATTGTCTAAGGCTGTTCCAGGTTTATTGATGCACTTCTTGAAACATTTCTCCGACATTTTCGTCAGTAATTCCTGAGCGTTTGCGATGGCAATTTGTTGTTTCACCTGGTCCATCAATTCTTCTTTTTGCGCTCCAGAGAGCGAACCCGTGGTCAAGGTATCCATTGTTGAAATATCTTAGATTTTAGGCAGATGACACAATTTACAAAATTTTGTAGTAATATGACAGTATAACCTCAAATTTCTAAGTGACAGCGAGTGAAGTAGAGACAAGACGACCAAAAAGAATGAAAAAATAATGTTGCTACATTTTGTTAACGTTTTACGTACCGGGGTCACGGTAATTCGTTAGTCCCGCGACCTGATGGGGGGCCCTTGCACAAGAGTGTGAGTGTAGTCCTTGTAGATACATTTTTGACTGACCATATTTGTGACGGTATAACGGGTATGACCATATTTGTGACGGTAACTGACGACTACAAGAGTAGTCGTTCCGAGTCTGGGTGTTTCTGGTATGGGAGTGTCTATGTTTGTAAATGCACCCACGATAAAGAAAGGGAATTCTTAATTTAAAGAAAAGTTGTAAAAAAAACTCGTCAAATCAACCTTAATCTTGAAGTAGGTATAATTATGTGATATTTCTAAATCGACCACGGGAACATGCATTAGTGCTCAGAGAGTTCGTTGCAAAAGTCATGAGCTGTGTATAAAGGAGGTTTAAGATACTTGCCGGAGTCACCAGACTTTTTGACTATCGTGTTTTGAAAGAACAGGAATGACATACTTATATCTAATGACGATCCAACCCAAAAAAAAAGTTGTATAAAAGCAACAAACATGGTCGTTGATAAAGCGATATAACGGTGCTAGCACAAACTATGAATGGCACCAGTGTGTACTCCAATACTTAGGTACTAATAAAAATATGAGTGTTGTTTTTTTTTTAAACATGTTCCTGCAGGAATAATAAAAAAAAAAATCTTTGAATAAAATCCATCTATTTAAAAAAAAATTAGCGGAACAGAAACGCAGCGTTGATCGTTTTCGCAATGATAATTTCTCAGATCAAGAAAAATAGGCATATAGAACGTGCGCGAACAACAAAGTGAAGCCGGTTTTTATTTTAGTGTGCGCGGCAAATATGGCGCGCCGTGTACGAACACGTGCATCTGTGTGCGTTTACGGTTGCCAGATATTGACAAATACTCCCACATTTTGTTAAATTGTTAAATTGTTCTCAATATTGTACCACTATTTTTTAAATTGGAAACGCGATTTTGCTTTATGGTTATACCCAGAGAGCAAAAGCGTGTAGTATTTATTATTTAACAGAATAAGGAATAAAAGTTAATATGCGTAATTACTTACTACCTATTTAATTAATTTATATCAGAACGGATAACACTTCATAACGCTTTTTAGTAATTTGATTAATAAACTATTTAAGCACAGGTTTTTTAGTTTAAAAAGATAAACAATTTGTTATAACAATCAACACATTTATTAAAATAATAATAATTTTACACACAATCATTAAACTTTAACAGCCTTAGTTCTGCACCAATTATGTACAAACATAATATTAATGTTTCAAATTGGTAACGCGATTTTGCTTTATGGTTATATCCAGATAGCAACAAATAATAAAATAATCCAGCGGCCCGAGCTCGGCACATCCTTACAAGTACCGAATAGCTCAAAGGCATGCTCTCCGTCCCACTTTCTCACGCAAAAATACGAATACAGCCCCGCGCGCGGGGGTGCCATCCCGAGACGAGACCCGAAGTCTTTACGACCCGGACGGAACTAACTAGTGACCTTGTGTCATTACGACCATACAACATTATTTTTAGTATTTGCGAAACCTGAAAATAGTTTGTTCACTACTGAATCGATTCCAATAATTTTTACACCATGTTATATTTTGTCCCAAAATTATTTAAAAAGGTTAGGAGTTGGACACCTATCCGCAATCATACGCGAGCACTACAGAGGTTACGGCAGATCATAGCGATCAGCTGAAGTCGCGTGCGGCGGCAGCGCACAGGCAGTGGGGGACGGGGAACACAACCCGGTCGGGGTTGTGTTCCCCGCCCCCCGCGTGTGTCTTCAGTCGTCCGGTTGTAACAGTCGCACGCGCCTATGACACAACGCGATACGCGAAATAGTTTAGTGTGTATCTGATAAGTGATCGTGAAAAAAATACTAGACACGTGTTTCAGGTTTCGCATAAGCAATAACGAATGTTGTATATGTACTATAGATTACGACTGTGCAGTTGTATTGACGTATTTGATTGTTATTTTTTATGCACAATACACATTCCCCTAATTCAGGGTAATTTACCCGTCCTAAACTAGCAACACAGACGATTTACTGTTAAGGTTTTGTGTTTCAAGTGAGCCGAAAATATTTTATGGAAAATAAATACCAAAACAATAAAAATAACAAGAGTTACCTGTGGAAAGATATTCCATCTTGTTTTCTTTGTTTTTGTGAACATTTTTTGCAGTGTTTAAACACACAAGACGGCATGTTTTGACTTAAAATGGCAAATCACTAGTGACGTGTGAGCGAGACGATGCGTAGCTTGGTACTGTCGCGAGTTTGTATTATCCTTGGATTTTGTATTATCTTTGGTCGACACACTCGCGTGTTCTGAGCGCTCTATCTGCCTATTTTTTTTGATCTGAGGATAATTTGTCCATAAATGAAATTAACTTTTTACCCTCAAATGAGGTAACTTTCTTTTTAATGGCCACTCTAATTAAAAACAAAATTACTGTCTATGATAGTAGAGGTGCTCCTAGTCACATGAAACCGTAAAATATGCAATTATTTTACGGTTTCACCTTTTTTGATTTTGACAGACAGTATCTTGACATTTTCAATTTTCAACATAAACAAATTACTGTCAAAACACACTGTAGATACTTAAAATACTGGGACGGCAATGGAATATGAAGAAGAATTAGCTAGTGAATTGTCACACGATGAGCTACTGGAAGTAACGCAATCGTCACTCGCGACTCTAATGAGTAAAGATTCCCTATTAAAAGATCTTCCAACTGATATTATTACTGAAGAAATTTCATCACTGGTAAAAACTGTTTAATTCCTTTTTAAAGCACATAATACAGTTAAGTATTCGAACTAAAACAAGCAGTGTTTAAAGTATCCATTTTCCCGTAAAATAGTGCTATCAAATTTCATTTTTATCATTAGAGGGAAAGTTGTTGTTACAAAAAAGCAAATTGGCTTTGAATTTGTTCATATTATAACTAGGTAGCTATGTATCTTGTAAAAATGATTCATTGTTTAGTTTAATAATCAACAATTATTGTTGTTCAATATTTTCAGGTAGCTGTTGAACATGGCCAGTCAATCACCATTTTTCTATCAAGGGAGAGTGAACCAACACTGAAAGTTATTGTAAGTCTTGAATTTTGGTCGCGGGACTCACGAATTACCGTGACCCTGGAACGTAAAGGGCTATTGGAGGACACCATGGATTTTAGTCGGTTCAAGTCTGATAGTCCCTCCCACTCTGCCCCTGGAGGAGGCTTGATGATTTTACCACAATAAAAATAAAACTTGAATTTAGTTCATATTGAATGAACCATAAACTTCTGGCTTCATGTAATTTCATGATTTGAATTAATGATTAATCATTCTGATCAATCACTTCAGCAACTTTATTTTTATGACCACACATACTTTTATCTTATTTTTTTTTTATTTGAATTTTTTTTTTAAATCTTAATGAACCCAAAACAAATAATAAACATGGTAAATATCCTGTTGTTAAGTTCTAATACTTTATCATTACAGGTGACCCAAAATGCAACAGTGAAAAGCCTCAAAAAAGCAATAGAGAGGCACTTTGAACTATTCCAACGGCGAGCTGGCAACAAGACTAAGATATCATGGAGATACATTTGGAGAACTTACAGCTTGAACTTTGACAGCATAGCTTTAGATGATGATAATGCTTCCATCCAGGAGTATGGGGTCACAAATAAAGTCACATTAAACTTCAAGAAAAAGAAAGGAAAGAGAAAATAATGAGTAGTCTTTTCCAACTATTACATTGATGGAACTTCTCATCTATTATTAACTAGCTGTTCCCTGCCCCGCTTCGCTGTGGCACAAAAAAAAAAAAAATTAAAAATGATAAAAGCAATCCTTGATGCGGATTATATATCGTGCTAAAATTTCAGCTCAATCGGTGCCGAACTTATTGAGTTTTTGAAGCATACACAAACCAACATAACATTTTTATATATATAGATTTGGGCCCAGAAGATGTCTTACATTATTTTGTTGCTGTTTCATAAGTAGTGTTTTTAAAATTTTAGAAAATTTGGGAGTTTCAGGAAAGCGTCACTGGCACATAACAACTGCTGAGCTAGAGGGTTTGATTCCCGGGCTAGTCAGGAATTCCTCAGTAGCAGTCAAGCTCGCTCCCTATTATATGGGACTAAAAACACAACTGGCGAAACGTAGCTGCATTTGTTATGTAC
The DNA here is from genome assembly GCA_943136025.2 of Agrotis puta. Lineage (NCBI taxonomy): Eukaryota > Metazoa > Arthropoda > Insecta > Lepidoptera > Noctuidae > Agrotis > Agrotis puta. The sequence goes on from OW964170.2 coordinate 2,827,160, forward strand.
ACCTTACAGGCGTTATTTTATGTATCTGTAGGGTTAGAGGGTAATTGACATCAATTTTGAGGATAAATAAAAGAAGCAATGATTTATAAAAGCATTTATTTATATCTTGGAGTCATAAACTAAGATACCACAGTTGCTGCTATAGACATTTAATGCTCTATTGTGTGTCTTAAAATATAATTTGTTATTCTTTTAACTTAATGGAGTCGGAAGACTTATAAAACAAACATAATATGTACTCTTTTAATAAATGTGGTAAAGTTATCTATATATCTCAACACACAATTTATAACTAAAGGCACAGATGCCAGTACATTAACCTACCTCAAATTGTCAAATTTTCCCAATCGAACATGAACCTTGTTTTATGATTAATTTAAAAATCCGTTGACAGATTGGGATAGATTCACTGTACAATCGTCCAAAACAAAATCAGGCCACTCTAAAGACTATTTCTGCTTGCACTGTAAAAACGGTAGCAATAACAAGACATGGAAAACAAGCTACACCCTTATTAAAGTGATTTCTTTCTGCCTAATTGTTCAAGTGCTAGTGGTAAACCATAGACTGCAAAATATAACAAAAGCCTATAAAGTCCGCTCGCAAAATATTGCTGAATGACAATTGAGTGTGGATGCACCGCCAAGAATGCAGGACACAAATTCCATACAAGTTGACTGCATATTGCATAATTATTAGTACATATTACTATATCTACTCATAATTATGCAATAGACAGTCAACTTGTCATTAAAATTTTATACATGAAGTATTTTTACAAAAGGAAACAAACCTGGTGCATTTGCTATCCTTTTAAAATATAATTCAGATTTACTGCACAAAGTTGAATCATGATCCATTTTTACAATAAATCGTTTGAATAGGTTAAAATAACAAAGATCAAGGTTGTTGCAATGGATATGCATGTCATGTTTACGCGAATATGGACTTAATTTTATTTGAATGTCTGTAAGAAAATAAGCTTATGGTGGGTCATAATTCAACTTTGTCGATTATACATCCAATTTACTAAAAAGTAATGTAACCAATCTTGCGCATGCAAAAGGTACTTGTTTTTGTCGCAACATAAACTCAGTCATGATGACAAAATGTTATATATCTCAGCCGCGTAGATAATACTTGTGTTAACCCACTTGGAGGTAAAGAAAAGTTCAAAATGAAAAAAAAAATATCTGTTCTTCTTGCATTACAAAAGTGTTTCAGTTAATCAATTATGTTTTATATCACCATTCCAGAAATTGTCACTGCAATATATACTACTGCATTATACCTGATAAAGTCCTTAAATTAATCCATCCACTTATGAACAACATTATAGTCTACCACAATACCACTATTGGTACTTTATACTTCTGTTTAATATTACAAGTTAGTTGCATCGTCGTCTTTGTAAAGCTGTCGACTCCCTAGATAAGTGGCAAACGATAAACGTATACGCTCAGCAGTTTTTAATAGATTTTCAACCTTATACCGAAGCAGCCAAAGTTGAAAATCTATTAGATACTGCTGAAACGCTGCCTATGGATGACCCAAAGACTTACAACTAAATAAATGAATGATGTTTCTAGAGCTGTTCAAAGTCGGGCTGCGGCGGGGGCTCCTGCGGCAGTGGCTCGAAGTCCCCCAGACTGTAGTGGGGCTCCTCGTGCCGCGGGGTGGCCAGGGGACGGTCGTACGTGTCCTTGAGGAGCTCTTGTTCATGCTGGGGGAACAGTGCAGGGGATTATTAGTAAACTGGCTATGGACTAAGTTTTACATCAAGATGTATTGTGGGCGTGTGAATTGAGAACAAACATTTTATCTCACAGTTGGCTCATTGGTTGAGCGATTGACTGTTGCGTTGCGTGTCGTGGGTTCGATACCCCACGGAACAAATATTTCTAGGAACTTCATCATCACACAAACACCCAGACCCAGAACAAGTAGTTGTTGAGTTTAATTTTTATGTAAACGCATCACGCTATTAAAAAAAACACAGTAAATAAATTCGTGCGGAACTCACGACACACAGCTCAGTAGCAGATCAATTAACTATTGCGCTGCCTGAGAGTTGGTCATTTAATAGTAGATTATTAACCAAGGGCTGTATGACATCAATTGCATACGAGGTTTTTGGCGCCTGAGCGAAGCGAAGGCGCTAATTAACCCGAGTATGCAATTGATGCTTACGCCCGAGATAAATACTCTGCTTTACATATCGATTGTGAGGTAAGTAAACAACAAGATAGCAGGTTTCAATGAACATTTATTAAGAAGAAAAAAATGTGTATTTAATTAAAATTAATAGTAAAATTATTACAATTTGTAAGAGATATGGTCACGTTCTTTTTAGGTATATTTATAAGTACTTTGAATATGAGTTTGTGATGATAAGACTTGAGTTTGAGTGACTTGAGGTTCTTGCATCGTCAAGCGCGTCAAATCTTGCTGGCCAGTTTGATTTTTAAATCGATTCCATCTAACATACGATGTGAAAATAAATAGTTCCATATTTAAAATAAAAACTTTATAAAATAAATTGTCTAGATTCCGATTCGAGTAATTAATCGATACCGAGAAAAAAAAAATTAACTTTTTAAAAATATTCTTCGTGCAGTATGAGTATGACAGTTCTTTTTTCAAATTCCAAAACCTATGCTGTAATGATAGTCATACACCCCGGCATTCAGGGGTGTAAGGGTGTACTTACAGAGCAAGAGATATGTAAAAGTATTTTGTAAAGGACTGTTAAATTTTCAATGATAAGCTCTATCGAGGGCTGTCTCATCAGGTAACCGTTACCCCGGAACGTAAAGGGCTATTGAAGGATCACCATGGATTTTAGTCAGTACAAGACCGACAGTGCCTCATGTCCTGCCCTCGGTGGGATTGGTGGGACTCATTTGAAGATCTTACCACAATGAAAAAAAAAATGCATAAGCTCAATACCGATTGTTCTAAGATTGTACATACCTGGTCGGACTGCAGCACAGAGGGCGGCGCGAGGTCGTCCAGCGACAGCTGTGTGTTCAGTACGGACGGCGGCGCGTAGTCCGACATTGTGCTCTCTACTGCCGGCTGGATCACAAATAAACAAAGTTTTAATATTTCAGGCCCATTTACATACTGCAAGAAACTGTGTTATAAGCAAGTTTGACTTCATTGCAGACTATTAATCGGTGATGAATTCAGTTGATAAAACAAATAACGCAAAGTATGCAATGCAATACATGCAAGCTCTTGGATTGTCTAAGGCCGCGTTTCCACTGACGCGGAGCTGGACGGAGAAGAGCGGTGAAAAGTGGTCAGTGTTTCCACTGAAGCGGAGCTGGGCGGAGAGGAGCGGAGCTGGGCGGAGAGGAGCGATGAAGAGCGGCGAGTGGTCAGTGAGCGGAGCAGAGCGGAGTGGAGGGCGTTTCACCAATCACAAGGCTTGAAATCCACATCTCTTCTCCACTCAAGCCATGTGATTGGTGAATCGCAACGAAGACAACTGACACACTGCACGCGAGTCACGCACCGTCCCGCTCCGCGCCGCCCCGCTCAGTACCGCCCCGCTGTCCTACGCTCTGCACCCCAATGCTCGCTGTCCTCCGCACTGCACCGCCTCGATGTATGAATATCCGCTCAGCTCTGCTCCACCCCGCTCGTACTGTTTCCATTGAAGCGGAGCGGAGATTTCAAGCATAGTCATTGGTCAATTTGTGCACCGCTAAGCTCCTCTCCGCCCAGCTCCGCGTCAGTGGAAACGCGGCCTAAATGAGGTTTTATTTTTAGACCATGTTTTCTATTCTTTGAAGACTTAATGGATCGCCCAACGGTTAAAGAAAGAGACAGAGCTATACAAGTTGTCTAGCGCCACCTCGTTCTCTCACCGGAACAAGCCTGGTTTTAAGACGTCATAATACGACCGCAGGTCCTCTTAAGCACGAATTTGTTATGGGTACAAAACAAAGTAGGACAAAAATAACCTCTTACAGATTTTTTTTTAATTTTACTTGGACATGAGAGAAATATAAAACTTCCTTCTTCTTTGTATCAGATAAAGCATTTTGTCCTTTTGAGGAACAATAAGGGCTGTTTCCGCATAACTTAGACGACAAAAGGTGGTTAGGTGGGCTTTTTTTTTTTTATCGTGGTAAAATCATCAAATGAGTCCTCCCACCCAGAGCAGGGCGGGAGGGACTGTCAGACTTGTACTGACTAAAATCCACGGTGTCCTTCACTAGCCCTTTACGTACCGGGGTCACGGTAATCCCTTGGTCCCGCGACCCCGGCAGGCTGGTTAAGTGGGCTAGGACGAATATTTGAAATAGAACTCGGAGCGGGCCGTTGGTATTATTTTTTATGACAAAACTCACCGTTTCTACCGCCGGTGGAGCTTCCTCGGCCGTCTTCCCGCCCAGTGTGACAGCCGGCAGGTCGTCCAGTGCACCCACCGTGTTGGCGCGCGCGTCGTCCTCGGAAGCGTACGCCGACTTGTGGTCGCACATCAGTAAGTGAGTCAGCATGTCGGTGCCTGGGGGTTTTATAATATTCTTTATCTACTATCATGCTATTAATCCTCTATAAAAGAACCTATAACAATTAGCTTATTGCCAACATTAAAACACTCAATGATATAATGATCATTATATCATCCAAACGCGTGTTATAATGAATTTCAAAAAAAGAACATTCTCATGCAATGACATTTTCACCACCAGATCGCTAAAATTTTGAAAAAAGAACAACTCGTCTTATCGTGTTATAACCCGCCATTTTTTCACTCGAATATGGTATGCGAATATGGTATGTTATGAGAATCTTTTATAGATGATTCACAGCATGATTGTAGATAAAGTCTTGTATGCAACCGTTATAATTAGGTATTAAAACACTCATGTGATACTATTATCACACTCGGCTACGCCTCGTGTGATAAACCCACATTCGTGTTTTAATACCCCTGATTATACAACAGTTGCATAAATAACTATTATCTACTATCATGCTATTAATCCTCTATAAAAGAACCTATAGCAATTAGCTTATTGCCAACATTAAAACACTCAATGCTATAATGATCATTATATCATCCAAACGCGTGTTATAATGAATTTCAAAAAAAGAACATTCTCATGCAATGACATTTTTACCACCAGATCGCTAAAATTTTGAAAAAAGAACAATAAATTGTAGACTAATTCGTAATTTCGGATTCTCGTCTTATCGTGTTATTTCCCGCCATCTTGAATTTACATAGTTCTGTACAACACCCTATGGTATGAAAATCTTTTATAGAGGATTCACATCATGATTGTAGATAAAGTCTTGTATGCAACTGTTATAATTAGGTATTAAAACACTCATGTGATACTATTATCACACTCGGCTACGCCTCGTGTGATAAACCCACATTCGTGTTTTAATACCCCTGATTATACAACAGTTGCATAAATAACTATTATTGTACAGAAAAAAAATATACTCATTCGTAGTATCGATATATAGCTAGTGTAGTTAAATTTCAATCTACGACAAAATTTACAGTAAAACTAGTTGAAGTATCCGGTTAAAGAAAATGCATATTAGAAAGTCACACAAACATAATACCATAGAAAATGTTTCATAAATTATTTTTCTATGCTACATTGCAGTCGTTTTGTGGCATAGTTCCATCTTGGAAACCCGTATTTTTTCCTGCAGTCCATAAGCATAAATTAGTTTTAAACGTTTCCGATTCTCTATGACAGGGAGTAAGTTGTAACCTTCGCAGATCTCATACGGATTTGTCTGTCTTCGAATTTTAAGTTTAGAACATGCCGTTTCTTTTGTGCAGTAATACATACCGATGGTAGTGTTGTACCCGCACACGCAGTGCGAGCGGTACGGCGCGGGGCGCGGCGCGTCCTCCAGCGAGTGCGGCCCGGCGCAGTAGCCGTTGTGACGCAGCATGGCGCGGTAGCACGACGTACTGTACGAACACTTCGTGCAGCACGTCGTGCCTCTGAAACATAAACATCAATTTAGTATCGAGAACATTAAAATACTAGCTATTGCGCAGGCAACAAACCGCAGGGTTTCACATACTGCTCAGCCACTATTGGTCGCAATGTGGTGTTATATGCCTGCCTATGGTATTATATAGTGTATTCTAACGAGCAAAATTCGATTTTATTACTTTTACATATGGTCCTTCGAGCCGGATACCCGAGGGTCTAAAACGGCCACTTAGCAATATCCCAAATGATTCACCTTCATGAATGAATAGCCAATGGCGTTGCGGGTTCGTTCATTTCCCGCATCGCCATTAGCTATCCATTTTTAGAGAAAATAAGATAATACACAATCCGACACAATTTTTTTAAAATTTGAATTGGTATTTCCTGAGATTAGCGCTTTCAACCAAACATACTCACACACACATAGATTCTTGAAATAAAAGAACAATCAAAATCTATACAAATATTATAAAGCTGGAGGGTATTCCGCTATGATCAAATGAAATATAGTGGCCATCAGTCGGGTTTCCCGCGATTCAGCGCGATTTTCACGCGTCTCGGCATCATCGTAAAACGTGCGCGTTTCAAACGAGTATTTTAATGTGCATAAATTAAGGGAAAACAAGTGACATAATTATGGCGGCCTGAATTTTTTTTAGACTGATATTTATATACAGGATTTTTCAACTGGGCGTGGATGGCTATATCCGAAACTATGAGGAAAATCGAAAAACATTGTAAGGAATCTCGAGGCCGATTTTAACGAAAACTAAAACTGCATCATTGGATTTAGAAAATTCTATAATCCTGGCCAGGATACGAACTGCTGATTTGATGCTGATAAGGATTAAATACTGGGAAATTGTTCCCTGATAAGTTTGAGAAAGGTATCTGTTGTTTGCCCACATTTTGCCATTTGTAACCAATTTGCGTATAATAGGCATGAGTTTTGAACCTTATGTTATAATAATACTTACAAGAAATGTTTGTCCCTCTCCAGTGGAGTGTCACATTCCCTGCACAGCATGCCGTCAGGTAGCACCAGGGTCATATCTTCAAAAGTTTCTGCGATCGTGTGGTTAGCAGAGTCCTTTACTGGCGGACGCGCTTTGTTCTGTAAAGAATGTTCATTCACTCACATAAAGTATCAGATTGTCATTTTATCGGACAAGGAGAGTAAAGAAATAGATTGTACCTGCGTCTACGCACACACTTATGCACTATACGTAAAATTTATACATTAGTTTGTTCAAGGTACTCATCGTTAATAGTGTCCGATTAAACAGAACTTTAGAACCACAGATCGTTTCATACAAAAATTCTAACGACCTTATCACTTTTACTATATGGTCCTTCGAGCCGGATACCAGTCCTCGCCACCCAAATCTTGACGTTAAAGCTTAAACAGGAGTTGGCTATAAACTATATTAGTTAAGAACTTACTTTGGGTTTGGTAATCAAATGCTCTTCAGAGCAGAGCGGAGTTGCGCCTTCGACAGTGATGTGGTCACGTACTTGATGTTCCTTCAGTTGACCTGCAATAAACGAGTCAGTATTAATCAGGTAGCAAGCTCTTGATGTTATCTACAGCGCAGGCGTAGTGCGGGTTGGTAGATGATTGTATTTTCTACAACAAAAAAAATATTTTTTGACTCACCAAGATGCACAAATTTGAGCACACATCTGTTGCATCGTACTTCCATCTCCTTGTCTTGATGCTGTTTCAAGTGGTCCAAGTACAGGACCACGTTAGCTGTCAATTCGTGACCATCGGCGTATACCTTGATGACCTGTGAACAATATGATTTTTGTGACATTTGTCTGAGTATATTTTATTTAATATTATTGTGAGTCTTCTCCGATCTTTATTCTCAAAGATTGTTGCTGCCTTTGCCCTGTTGTGGCTGTCGGGAAGGTATCTGAAAAGTGTTTAATGTATAATTGTAAACTATACCTTAAGACAATAAGGACAGAACACAGTATCGCCTGTGCAGTGAGCTGTTTTGTAGTGGTCTGCGATGGCTCGGTGTGACGACACGCGGTAGTCGCACGCGTCGCACGCGTACGGTAGTTCTAAAGGTGCGTGTGTCTTTTGCATGTGGGACGCCAGAGTCAGAACTGCTGCGAAGCGGACCTGCGGGAAACTGATCGTTAAGTAAGGCGTACTGATACGCCAAAACACAACAGAGAAAATTAATTGAGGCAGTTTTGTATCGCGCAGGACACACGGCAGAAAGTCGTATATCTTGAAGACTTGTTGCCGCAAGCTTTAGCTGTGTGCTAACGACGAAGAAATGGAACTTTTAAAAGTTTTTTTTGAAGTGAAAACTTCTTTAGCGGCGTTGAGCACTTTTCTGTAATGGGTATAAAATCTTAAACTCGCGTCAGGACACGTGACCCTAACCGAAAAAGCGTAGGACGGCGCAGGGCGCTTGCGTGAATGTTCGTTGCTAGGTAACATTGTTTATAAAAGATGTACGTCACATTGGAAAATTATTGAAATAAAAAGTCAACCATTTTTGCGAGTTTTACTAAAATCTGTTCACAAGATATTTCCAACAATTACTATTCAAGTTTTCACTTCTGCCGGCACTCCCAGAGTGCAACCCGTCGTTTTTTTATTCGTTATAGGTTTGCTTTTGGCCATATCAAGGCCAGTCTAAAGATGAGACAAGATGGAGTGAGCTGCAACTCCTGCGCACTGACGGAAGACAGTAAAAACTGAGCTGAGAACGATTTGAAAAAGGTTTCGTGAAAAAAACATTTCATTCTTTCTTATTTTTATTTTGTTTCCGGCTAATTGCTTAGTCGGAATGTTAACTCCAATATACTAATTGATAAAAAGGCAAGAGTGATAAATATCTTTTGCTTACGGCACGATGACATTATTCCAGCATTTTTGTTTTTCAATTTACTGTACTTTTTTAAAAAAACATTGCCTCTCTAGGAACTTTACTACATTTACAACTTACCTCACATATCAAACAAGCATAAGTAAATAGTTCCGGTGACTTGGTATCAGCAGGGTGGTTGTGCTTGAGATGTGTGTCGAGCTCGTCCTGCGTCGGGAACTGTGTGAGGCAGTACACACACTGCGCGGCCGCGCCCGGCGAGGACACGGCGTGCCCGAACAGGTGGGACATCAGGGTCATGTTGTCGTTGAATTCCTCGTGGCAGACTGGACACTGTGGGAGAGAGATAGTAGTTGAGATAAAAGCACCAGTTAGAGCGAGAAGTATTAGTATTCAAGCGAGAAGAAATACGCCCTTATTTTCCAACTATTAATCATTTGGTTTTGTATGCGCTTTAGATGAATACTGCACGCTGGTTAAAACCACAATATCTCTAATTCCAATGTACAATGGGTGATTTGACTAAAAAATTCTAATTAGGCCGTCAGCTGGGTAATCAAAAAATATTCGTCCCGTATTTTTCCTTTTGGTATATAAAACTAAAATGACGGAGATACGACGCTATCAAAATTAGTAATACGTCACAATTTAGTAAAAAATTTATGGAACTCTGACGTCATGAGACCCTTTCTCGAGTTTTGGTGTATTATATCTCAGTAAATATTCATTGATTTTATAAAAAATACGTGTCAGTTATTTATAAAACCCTAAATAACGGACTATTTAGATTTGTAATTTATTGATACTGTTAAATAGCAAATTGAAGCATAAAATTATACAAGTAGAGGTTACCAAATAAAGTAAGTGGTAGTTAAATGAGTCGCATAACATAATATTATCGGATAATACTAGTATTTCGAAGAATCGAAATGACTCGAATGAATCGACAATCGACAGTTGTGTTAATAAAAATATACAAATCACGAAAAAAAAGATAGTCGACTTTGGCCTGACATTATGACACTTGATGAAGAACAGAACAGTAGTTTGTGCAGAATAAATGCATATTCAATCTCAAATAATATACACACATCAAAAGTGTCTAGGGATCAAGCATTTTTATGCGGATTTCTTGAGATTGAGATGTGGCTTTGTAATAAATTTATGATTTTATAAATTTATATGGATCCTTTTTGGTGCATTTCATAATTTGAATCAGGAACTGTGAATCAAATTCGAGTAAAAGATGAAAATCAGCTGTCAATATTTTCCCTATAAAAACATACAACGCATTGAAGACATTATTAGTTTCCCTACTACTGATTAAAACCAACGTTATTATGGAGCGGCGACGTCATTTAAGCAGGGAAGAAATGCTCAGAGCCGTGGGAATGATAGAAGCTGGTTCCCGGCAACGTACTGTGGCTTTAGCTCTGAATACAAGTCAGAGTATTATCAGTCGACTTTGGACACGTTACCGAAGTACTGGTACCGTGGCTGAGCGCCATGGAGGACGGTATCGCTGCACCACACGGAGACAAGACCGATACATTCAAATCTTAACTCGAAGAGCTCCAACAATAACCGCCATGATGTTAGCCGTGAGGCTTCATCACTCTTCAGGGAACTTAATTAGCGACCAAACAGTCAGAAACCGCTTGCATGAAGTGAACCTTCATTCCCGAAGACCGCTACGGGTACCACCTATAGCAATGCACAATCGTAGGATTCGATATCAATGGGCTCTTGAACACAGAAATTGGGCAGAAGAACAATGGCGTTTCGTGTGCTTTTCTGATGAGTCTCGTTTTGGTATGAGACCGGATACAAGACGTATACGACACTGGAGAAGCCCTGGACGCCAACAGCGATTAAAATCCTGCCAGGAAGTCCATCCTTATAGTGGTGGAACCATCATGGTATGGGCGGGTATTTGGATCGGCGGAAGAACTGAGTTGATTTGGATCAGAGGCAACCTCAACGCTCAAATTTATGCTGAGACGATTGTATCAGACGTCATCGTTCCTCTACAAGTGCAAATCGGTCCCTTATTTCAGTTAATGCATGATAATGCACGACCGCACACCGCAAGAGTTGTAAGACAGACTCTCGCCGCAGCTAACATCAATGTCCTGCCCTGGCCTGCTCAGTCGCCAGACTTGAATCCGATTGAGCATGCATGGGATATGCTACAGAGAAGAGCTCTGCCGAATATGGAGGGTATCCAGTCGCAAGAAGACCTTTTTTTGTTGTTGCAACGAACATGGGCGGCCATTCCACAGCGTGATTTGGATGAACTCATTTTGAGTATGCCAAACCGATGTTCTTGTGTTGTTAGTGTTCGCGGTAGAAACACGGATTATTAATTGTTTAAGTTACCTAATAAAATTTTAAAGAAAACTGTTATTTCAGTCTTTTTTTCGAACTTTTGTGTTAGTGGTTCAAATGTCAAAAATCCCTTTATTAGGAAAATGGCAAATTTCTTTATTAATGCAAAGGTGACTTGGTTTATCGTTACTGTGACAAACGAAAACACTTTATTTGATGAATCCTTCAAATTTTTTTTAATTAATATCAATCAGGAGAAAAGTTATTGCAAAAATATATGTTGATCCCTAGACACTTTTGATGTGTGTATAATCATTATGTTATTTTTAAATTCTATCAAATGCTGTAATCAGTTTTATTACCAGCATTTATAATGAACCTGTTTGTAAGACCTTACCTCAACAGCTATAGCAGTCTTCTTGAATTCTCCATTCCCCCCGATCTGTCCGAAGTAATACCTCTCCATTGACACGGTTTCCTCCGGCCGCACTTCTTTCTTGATGCTCTTCAGAGGAATGTCATCCAAATCGTCATCTACATAAGACTTAGTTTTGTTTGTGCGTCGACTTCGAGCTGTGGTAGGCTCAGCGGCGTTCTTCTCTTTGGCGGGTTTCTCTTTCTCTTCTTTTATTTTAGTTTTCCGACTGAGCGCTAGAGGGATCTGTTGAAGATAAAAATGGTTTAAAACATTTTGTACACAAAGTGAACACATTTTTCGACATTAAGCCGGCAGAAGTCGGACAGATTCAGCTTTTTTTTTTTTTGGTGGTAAAATCATCAAATGAGTCCTCCCACCCAGGGCAGGGCGGGAGGGACTGTCAGACTTGTACTGACTAAAATCCACGGTGTCCTTCACGAGCCCTTTACGTACCGGGGTCACGGTAATCCCTTGGTCCCGCGACCCCGGCAGGCTATGGCCCTCTACAGGCCCCGTCACTATGCTGACACTCCTTGAGGCGCGCGTGGAACACAACGCGCCGTCGACCCGGGACAGATACAGCTTAAAGTCAATTTAACAAAACGAAAAAACAAGCATCGTTTTGTTCCGAAAGATGTGACGAATTAAATGCTTAAATCAACTGGATATGTATGGTTGGGACCATTGTCACTTAGAAGATATTAGGATAAAAAATGAAAAATAGGTCATCAAGCAGATTATAAAAAAAAAACTGTTCAAGACATGTAAAAGTTCTACAATGGACTCAGGACACAAGAATTGTTTCTAGTTTGAGGAAGCGTTTTTAAAAGATATTCAGGCTGTCAAAATAGAGTCATTTGTGAATTTTTTTACTAACTCTATTATCGCGAAAAAATATCCCATACATGCATACATGTATGACGACTCGTTGTGTTCCTCGCGCATAATTACGGTCGCGGGACTCACGAATTACTGTGATCCCGGAACGCAAAGGGCTATTGAAGGACACCGTGGATTTTAGTCAGTACGAGTCTGACAGTAATGGGTGGGAGGACTCATTTTACTACGATAAAAAAAAGAGATGCATGTATATTGCGGATACCGCCCGTCATACAATACAATACATGCATTCCCCTTTAATTTTCGCGATAATAATCTTTAAATTGCTCATAGTGCCGTCCACACGTAGAATTCGCGTTGTTGTGTATTCGCAATGTTACACGGTGGATTACATTACGCGTTACACCAGTCTTGACCCAGCATTACTGACCTCCTCATCATCATCTTCAACGTAGGTGGTCTTCTCCTTCTTCCTCTTCTTGGGCGGTGGCGAGGGCGAGGGCTCCTTCTTCTTGCGGCCGCGCCTCCCGCGACCAGTCTCCGGCTCGGGCTCTTCTACCTTGTCACGTTTCTACAAGTTTAAGTAATCCTACTATTATTTCTACACTAATATTATCAAGAGGAAAGATTTGTATTTTTGTGTGTATGTTTGTAACGAATAAACTCAAAAAATACTGGGCCGATTTCTAAAATTCTATCACCATTAGAAAGCTACATTCACCCTGAGTAACATAGGCTATATATATCATGTCCATCCGTGGGAAGTCGGGACGGGCAGCTAGTATTATATAGCTGAAGAATTTGTTCGGTTGTACGCGCTAATCTCAGGAACTAGTGGTTCGAATTCATAAATACTTTTTGTGTTGGATAGTTCATTTATCAAGGAAGGCTATAGGCTATATAACATCACGCTACCAGCAAAAGGCGCCTATCACCGGGCGTGAAGCCGCGGGCAACAGCTAGTAATATTATAAACGTGAATCTTTGCGAGGATGGATGTAAGGATGTTTGTTCCTATTTTACGATAACAGTATAGAAGGATTTTGGATCAAATTTGGTACTCAAATAGTTTATAAGCTGGATTAACACATAGGTTAGTTTTTAACGTAAACGACGTTCCCGTGGCAAAACTTTCCATTTGTAAGGCGGGCGGAGCCGCTGGCAACACCTAGAAACTGATATAATTTTTCATGGATCTGGCTGAATTTTGGTACCAAGGTTATAATGGTAAGGAAGAACATAATAGTGATACATTTTAATCCCGATATTACGAACCCATTATCTCAACATAAGACACATATCAAAAAAAGTATGCGATCATTTTGAAAAATCGAAATCTTTTTTGTTACGGTAGATCTTCATTATAATTTATTTTTCTTTTTATGCTACATTTAAAAACTAAAATTAAAAGAAAAATGTTTACAAAAATGACTATATGTACAATAGGGTAGATAATATTATTGTTTCTTCTTCTATTTAGATTATTTAAGTAAAAATATAGATAGAATTAGAATATAAAACAATAATTATTATTGTTCATTGATATCCACAAAAAAAAAACAGCTTAAGCTACTCATCACAAACTTTTTATGATACAAATAAATTTGCTAGTAATGTGTCATAGTTAGTAGCCCCTTACCTTTCCACCAGAAGGATACTTCCAGTTCTTGAAGGGATTGGCAGCGATCTTGTTAAGGCGCACCGTGATCGGGTCCTTGGACTCCATCTTGCTTTGTTCAGAGATGTGGATCACTATGTTGTCAAACGCTTGGCCCGGGGTTATGCCGTACCTTGATAAAATAAAAGTTTATATTTTTAAGGGTTATAGAGTAAATAAACTATTTGAATTTTTGGTGTGATTTAATATTTTCAGTTCTGATTGTATTGTATTACCCAGTTACTGGGATGTGGAGGTCAGACAGGTGATATTCGCTGCATCCAGTGAGATTGGTAGCGGACTGCAACATAGTAGTCTGATGAACTTTGGATAGAGATACAAATGACTTCGGAGTTGTTTGTTCATTTATTCTTGCAAAAAACTTGAAGGGGGAGATATGAAGAGGGGAGGAGTAAACGTCGTCACTTTTTAAACACCACATCTGTAATCTCCAGAAGATACAGGTACATGTATTCACTATGCAGCGATTTTAATAATTAAATTAGCACCGCTAAAAAGACAAAGCCAAACATATGTGGGTCAAAACATCGGAAGCACATATATCCTTACCTCTCTCTCCAAACCAGCTCATCCAAGAACTGCTGTATAATCTGCCTGGATAACAACGACAAGGTATTCTGGAACATTCTAGGCACGATTCTTCTCAAATACTCCATGATATTGGCATTACTATTCCTTGCATTGGACGCGTCCGTATGGGCAGAGGCTTGATGAACATTCTTAAAGCCCATGGCAAGCAGGGTTCCCTTGTCTACCGTCAGATCAGTGAGGATTACTGATGCGGGATGCACCCAGGCTGTTAGAGGTTCCAAGATCTTTTGGAAGCGTTTCTTGTAGTTCTTTTCGTGTTCTGCTAGAGGTTCTACTGCGCGGAGGCGGATCTGTAAAGAAAAGATGGATGATATGATTTTTGCTTAGGTATGCCACACATATTTTAGGCGGCATGATTAGGCGGAAAGTGACTGTTAGTCCACTCAAATAAAGAATTTCAGCTGAGAATCTGAAATAGAAGTTCTAAAAGTTGTCTCAAAATTCCATAAACCTACGTATCTACGTCGCCAGCAAATTAAATCGTTACAACAAAACAAGCTTTCGTTGAAATTTTATCAAAATGAAGGTGTATACAAGTTTCCAGCTTATTATCTCTTATTTCAAGGTTGATCCCTATTTTTGCTTAAAGTAACTGGACTACGTATGTTTTATTGCCCAACTGTATCAAATTAATTAAATTGTTCTAAAAATGCTTATGACACGTCTTAAGTAAAACATTGGGAATTTAAAACGCAATTAGGTTAACAATAAAAACATAAGTGTGTGATCAATTACAAATTCTTACTTCGAGACTGCATTTGTCACGCTAAGAATCCAAAAATAGATTTCAAAAGCAGAGTCAATCAAAAGTTCGAATTTCTGACTCACCAATTTCTCAACAGGATCCAGCACCCCCAAGACTTCAACTTTCACCTGCCTCTGGGTTCCATCATGACTCGTCGTACCCAAAGAGATGACTCCCACCTCCACTTTCTTGCCAGACCCACCAAGTAACCCCATATGCTGATGTATAGCTGATGTGCATATAGCTCTAAGCCAGGTGAAGAGTCCCTTCACGTATAGATTGTCGACTTTAACCCATTGAACCACGTTTTGCACGTTGGTCTGACATGCCCAGTGGTATATCAACTTCAGGAGTACGCTGGGAGGAAAAGTGGCCCCTTCGAAGATCGAGCTGGAGTATACGGAGACGAAACGTGTGGGACAGCACTCGGAGATCCAGACGTACCCGCCGGAGTACGGGAACTTTGATACGTCGGAGTACATGCCTGAAATTAAAGTTTGATTGTAAGGTTTGGTTCTGTAAGTGAATGCCCAGTAATTTTAAGGCTATTATCGGCAGTCAGCTTCGATAATTTGGTAAACTCTTAAACTTCTAGACGTCTTTTAAAGTTCTAATCGAGAAAAGGTCGAAATCAATTGTTTAAAATTTGAGGTAGTAGAATTAGAACCAGTTAAAAGATTGTACTGCAGCTTTTCCTAATTAGTAAGATTTTTTCTTTCTTTCTTACATTCTTCCTTTCTTTTACGGCTTCATGTTAAACACTATAGTCACTGAGGTTTCGACTGACAGCTTTGCACGCGTTCAAATTCACGACCTAATCGGTGGACTTTTCCGATATCTTTCTAACATACAAACACAACTAATAAAGAATTATTCAATTTGATGACGACAGAAATGTAAATGCGTTACAGACTAAGAATGGATGGAGAATTAATAATCTATCATGGGATTTGGATTGAAATAGAATATGAATTTCAGTCGTTAAGCAACTTTGTTTTATACTATGAATCACTCACCAAGTTTGAGCTTATTCCCAGCATGTATAACGCACCATTGCTCGGAGCGCACCAGTCCCTGCTGTATGAGCCACTCGGTGAACTTCATGGGCGTGTGCATCAACACCGACTTCACCTTGCTGTCCAGACTGGACCGGTCTGTAGGAGTCGCCGAGTCCTTCGACCGAAGATATGGACGCGCTACTACTACTAACGATGGGAATGTTTTGCCTGTGAAGATAAGGAAATAATTTTAATTTATCTATATATATAAAAGGAGAACTGACTGTCTGACATATCAACGTACAGCCGAAACTACTGGGGCTAGGAATGTGAAATTTTGCACACGGCTTCCTATTATAATGTAGGGGAGCACTAAGAAGGGGTTTTTGGAAATTTAACCTTTAAGGGGGTGAAAAGGGGGAATTAGGAAAGTACGTGACCCACGCGGACGAAGTCGCGGCAAAAGTGCTAGTAGTGTATATGATAAGGAATAACGGGCATGTTAACTGTCAGAGTTACATTTAGTTTAAGTCCGCGACTTGGCCCGCGACGATTTCGGAGGTAACATCATTTCAGGATAAAAATTCATAACCCAGTGACAGCAAATATTAAGTATTTTTCAGATCAGTGTTAAAGATGTGTATATCAATGATATATTGCTATTTTCCATACTTGGACTGGACATAATCTTTAATCTTTATTTTCACAAAAAAGGTACTCAATACATACAGTTAAATGCTATGATAAATTTTACACAAATTTATAAAGTTTGTATGCAGATCTTGCAGCAATCATAAAAGGATTAATTGAAATGAAAATGTTATTAAATTTTAAAATTATACTATTGCCTGTGACGTGAGCATCTATAAAGGTCACTTTATAGGAATCATAATATGCATTGTGACAATTATATTTTTTATCTATTATCTCCTTTATTGCTTGAGAAATAGAATCGAATATTCCATTTTAGTTTGTGTCTTCTGTTTATGGCATTTTAAGACCCCAGCCCCAGGTTATTTCAAAAGCAATCTGCAAAAAAAAATGATATACGAGAAAGGCTAACAACTTACCTTGTAACTTATTAAATGAGACCTCTCTTGAATCAGCAACATTCTTGTTGCCATCATCTTTAGTGAGGTCCACAATGGCCGTGGTCTTGGTGGCGCTGCCGGTCAGCAGGCCACCGATAGCGGTCGCTTCAGACGGACGCACGTTTGTGACCACGCTGTGCACATCTGTGGGATTGCATAACAAAGTTATATGGAGAAGATATTAAATGAATTTAGGGGAAATGTGATTGATAGAGAAAAAATTATTGCATGAAAAAATCAATTTAAGAGTAATTTATGTCATGGTTCAGCTCCTGTTGTCGGCAGTTGACTTTGATGATAAAATATAGGGCGATAAATATGTTATACGACTTTTAAAGTGCTATTCGAGATAGGGTTAAAGTAAATTGTTTATAATTTGAGCAAGTGATAAAATAGTTACGCTCAAAGGCTTAAAGCAGTAATTTGGTTCAGCTCTTGTTGATATATATAATTATATTTCATGGGAAAAAACAATGGTGCGTTAGTTTTTCTTAATGTTGCCCGACACTAGGAATTTGTCCTGTCTGTGAATGCGTTTACAAACATTTAAACTCACATACACCAATGCCAAGACTTGGAACAACTACTTGCAGATTATATAAATATTTTTTTCCTGAATCGAACCCGACACTCAGCGCAGCAGTCCAAGTGCATATTCTTGACACACAACAAAAACTATTATTTGATGAACGCTTCCCTAACATCAAATTATATTTTAACTGCCGCTAAAAGGTATGTTTTCTTTGAGGCTAATAATTCTTCAGCTATTACTCAAAAAATCAGATGTATATTTAAAAAATACTTACTAGAAGGTGCAAGAGTCTTGTCTTTAGTCTTGGTGTTCTCTTTGTCTTTTTCCTTATTTTCTTTCTCTTTCTCCTTAGTCTTCTCTTTGTCCTTCTTCTTCTTTTTATGCTTAACTTCTGGAGTCTTCGCCCTTTCGGGAGACGGGGAGTAGTCACGATCATCTTCCGGAGTGTTTGCTTGAGGTCGGGCTTTCCTTGGACGTCCTGGGGAGAAAAAACAGTGATAAAAGTAGTATTAACTTATAAGACATGGCTTAAGCCATTTAAAGACAGACTTCGGCAAAAGTTCCTACACTCTGACGTTTCAATCTAGCAACGCAACACCTTATTGGTCTAATTAAATAGCGAGCGCATTTGATTTGATCAACTTTGGTCCACTTCTGTTACATTTCACAAAATTACTCCAACAGAAGCGATAGAAAAATGTTACATACCAGACAAAAATGGAAAATATTTGTTGATTTTTTACCTTGTGCAGTTTTTATTATAAATAAACAAACATCAACTATAAAACAATCTATCAGAATAACTGATAAGAACATAGTCAGTAAGATAATACTAATAAAATGAGGTCTTCAAGGAATTTCAGACCTTCAATATTTCAAATAAACAGTTTTATAAAAATGTACTTCTCATTAACAAAACAAAAACAAAATTACCTCTCTTTCCTGTTTTCTCTTTAGAAATAGACAGGGAGCGAGATCTAGATCTGATAATCTCAGCACTTTGTCGTTCCAAATCTTTCAGTACTGGTTGCCTGAAAATAAAATGGTAAGGATGTAAAATATGATACAAATAAATTATATAATAAAAGATTTTTTTTTAAGAAAAGGCCAAAAGCCTATAGACCCAATGTTTTTTTTTCTAAGTGTTGCTTTTGTGTGACTTAAAGTAGTGTGTGTATAAGCTTAAGCTTTGATACATACACTTGTCTATCTCATGAACATGAAAGCCAGAGATTTTAAGCTTGTCAGCTCAATCAAAACAAAAGCACGCACAAGCAACCGTATTACGGCCAAGGAACACACTACAATACCTGTTCTAAGACTGTTCTAGGAGCAAAACTAAAATGTAGCAAGGTATTGGGTATAACTTACTTCCCAAGCAACTGGTAAGCTGTAAATTGGTCGCCATTGTACACAATCTCTCCACCAGTATCCTTGACCATGTCATCCAACTTGTTCTGAATACTCTTGTACTCATTGTCAGCATTCTTATAAGCTTGAAGTTGAACCTCCGACAGTTCTTCCTCCCAGCACTCCAGCTCTAAGGTGGGCACATCAGGCCCGAAGTACGCACGCTTATACAAGTCGGCTTCAATGATCTCGGGTTGAGGGGGAAGCACAGGGGCTACCTCCTGAAAAGGAAAGGAATTAAGGAATAGATTTTAATATTAGTTGATTTGACCATCGCTACTGTTACTGTTTACAAGTTTTTGATGATGTCTGGTTGTGTAAAAGGGCCAGACGTGCATATTATGAAGAAAATATGAATGAAGCCGCAGTGATCCTGGTTAAGACGCATGTCAACAATAGACATTATTATTGAATTTATTACCTCAGTATCTGTTTTTGGCTTTTTCGGCTTCATATTGAAGGTATTTTAAGCGTCTGCATGCAAAATCGTCTTGATTTCTATTGTATTTAGCTGGAAACCATAAAATATTGAATCATTATAGCAACAGACGCGAAGAAACTTGACAGCACTTTGACATGCTACTTACGCCATAGACAAAATAGATTTTCGAACGTTGTTTGCATAGATTGTTTGTTTTTGAGTTTGTGATGAGCACAGACAAAATATGTTATCGGAGATTTACGGTTAATCAATTATTGCGTGGTTTAGCCTTTGTGAAAAGGACATCCAGATACAAAAACTCAAGAAAAGCAATGAATTACCACTAATTAATAGCATGTCTATAAACTGTTTTCAAGTAAAATAAAAAGCAAGATAGAAAATTCACAGCTAAGTAAAGAGCACGAGAATGTCAGTCTTGTGAACCGATATTTAAATAACCGGAATCAAGAAAAGAGGAACGCCCTCTAAATTAAAACACAAAAAAATGACAGTGGAACAAATAAGATAATTTGTGATGAAATTGTTTTACCGAGTGATTAATAGTTGAAAAGGGTAAAAACAGCTTTGGTAAACATGGAAGCCGTTCCAAAATTACCCATGATAAGTTTTGAGCTGAAGGTGACCCACGAGAATACGCATTTCGGACCAAAATTGAAACAGGTAAGTAGGTCTCGTAATCTCTAGATAAAGTTACTTTCAGAATTTCTTTGTCACGTATTTACGTTGTGTATTTTTTGCAGTATATTGCGGAAGCTTATAGAGAGGATCCAGAGAGCTACAGCAATGAGATACATCAGTTGGAAGGTTTGCGGTCGGCAGCCGTTCGACCTACGATCGATTCTTCGGGGTTGAGTGCCCTAATCAGATACTTTTGTCAGTTGCGGTCACTACAGAGCCGATTTCCAATGGCCAAAGGTCAACCTGCTGCGTGTTCCTTCAGCTGGTAAATCTAATTAACAGCCACACTACATTTATCCCTATTGATTTTTCTTTTAATGTTAGTATGAATCATGATTAGGTATCACTTGTTTACATTATGTCTAGAGCACTTTATCTGTGTCTGATAATGAGTTTACAAACTTTTGTTTTTGGGAATGACTGTAATCTACTTTCTCCTTTGAATAAATCCTATAGTTTAGAAATATAACAACAACAACATGAATTAACTCTTTGGCCCCAACAATTTGCAGCTGATGAAGCTACCGAAGGTAACTGAAATCTTCAGTGTCAAGGGCCTGATTCAGAAGGCAGTTATTTTGGACACTGCATTGTTAGTTTTCTTTCTTTGGTGTCTTGACCGCCGTTGGATCACTATAGTTTATAATTTTATGTTTTTGTAAAAATATAATTGTAACAAATAGTGAAAACCATGAATTATGATAACATTCTAGAAGTCATGGGTATGATGATTCATCTGGCAGAATAAATTAATAACAGTATTCATACTTATTTTGCACTAGTTCAATCACACTTTTCATACAAGTTTTTCTTTCTTTTCTAGGAAAGATTTATACGCTAATATGAACAGAACTCTAGCAGATTTAAGGTTCGAAATGGCAAACATCTTGTACAACATAGGGGCACTGCTCACTCAGTTAGCAGCGTCAGAACCACGGAACACAGCGGACAGCTTGAAGTCAGCTTGCACACAGTTCCAACAGGCTGCGTGGGTGTTCCAGTACTTACGAGAACAATTACCACAACCATCCGGAGTGGATGTCTGTCCGGAGATTGTGAGGATGATGCAGGAGATTTGTTTTGCTCAGGCACAGGAGTGTATCCTTGATAAAAGTATCCAGGATACTAGAAAACCCAGTGTAGTGGGTAAGTTTAAACCATCTTTAAAAATTGTGTTTGACCTTATCTTGAAGGTTAAGTTACCCAGAATACAATAAAACCTAAAAAAAGATACAGAACATCTAAAACAAAAGAGGTTCTCTACTTCTTTTTATAAACTCAAAAAAGTATGTACTTAGACAATGGATGCTAAGAATAGTGAGAAAACTCATAAATTGTACTTAATTATTTTATACAAAGTATGTGTGCATCAAAGTATGTAGCAGCTGTTTATAAAATATCAAAGATAGATTAATGATGAAGATTACAATAAAATCACATAGCATATAGAATGAATCTGAAAAACTTAGCAAAGCATTTACAAACCAACATGAAACAGGACTTAAAACTGACTCGAAACTTACAAATGTGGTTTGAATCACATACCAACACCTGAGTCATAGCCTTAAGTGAACCAACCACTATATAAGGCTCAAATGCCTCCACCTATGAGACACTAAGAAATAATTTTGAGAAGCAGACTTTTTTGACACTGTGTTGTATAGGATAATAAAATTGTTGTAACATAAAAAACTCCTTTCTTCCGTCACAGGCGCCGTAGCAACTCAAGTGATGTACTTCTACAAGAACTCGCTGGCTCTGCTGGGCCCGTCCTCTGGCATTGACGTGGTGCACGAGATTATTGGCACCAAGTTGTACAACTACTGGCACAGATACCTCTCCTTCAAGTATTCTTATATTGGATGTGTTGTTTGCTTGTATCAAGGTATGGATTGGATTAGATAAGTTTAAACATTTTTAATCATTCATATGGTCACGTCTGTCGCATGCAAGAGGAGCGCTGGGCAAAGATCTTCACACAATGGGTGTTAGGAGATGGACAGCGCCGCCAAGGCCAACCCAGAAAAAGGTGGCAAGACGACCTAGACATTCACCATGAGTGCTGGTTCGAAGCGGCCCAGGAAAAGAGTTTCTGGAAGGAATTGGGGGGGACTTTGCCCAGCAGTGGGACAGTAAAGGCTAATGGAAAAAAACTGACATGGTCAATAACATGGCTTAGGCACAGTTGGCGTTGACTGCTGCACTACGCGTCGCGGGTTCGAATCCCGCATGGAATCATAATTATATCTATTATAGCATATCCCCAAAGGTTTTTTATACATCAAAGATAAAAAATATGCATGCATATGCAGAATTTTTAAAATGTCTCTTTAAAAATGCATGATGTTGCATTTAGTTGGCGACAATAGAAAATTATTCTCATCTCACTGTAGCTGAATAAAAAGAAGAAACTTCATAATTGGACTTTAAAGTCTACGTCACAGACTGTCATTGTTAAAGAGCGGTAAAGGCAAATAAATTAAAAGCGTACTATACCCGCATATCTCGCAGAGACCGCACTGCAATACAATGGATGACACACATTGATGATTGATCTGACACATTTAGCTTTCATTGATATATTTTTATTGCAAAAAATAAACACCCATAAATAACAGATTATGATTATACCTAAAGTGAGCTTCGTCTGTCTTATATAACTTCTATTATTGGTAGTTTATAATTGCGCATTCGATTTTCAGCTTTCGGTATTGAGCAAAGAGTTGGAAATTCAACAAACTCCATCCTTTTTTTTCATCTGTTATTAGCGTCTGGGCGTAAAAAATGAGTATTAAGTAAAAACTTTCTAGATGAATTCTGTCTAGTCTAGGTATTTACGAACACCTTTCTCGATGTAAAATATATTCGAGGTTGAAAAATTTAAACATTTAGCCTTAAGGAAAAAGAAACACAAAAGTATTTCCTACTATGTATATTTTTCCTATAGATTAATAAGACCAGTACACTGAAAAAATTTAATTAGACCATTAGTTAGATAATGTTGACCCAATAAATATTTAACCCGGGTTGTTACTTTAGTTACGGACGAAGATACAACACTATTTAAATTCACAATATCACGAGTCCCACTCCCGTATTTTGATGCTTTTTATGTTTGTCCCATATTTTTCACATAAACTGATGGATTTGCAATTTATTAATGCTATTGACTAGCCTAATTCATAATGTTCATTTTCCAAACAGGCATGCATGCAGAAGAGCAACAAAAGATGGGTGAGCGCGTAGCTTTCTACCAGCAAGCTGTCGAGAAGCTAGCGGACGCAAGAAAGCTGGCCAAATACATAGAACCCACACAAATAACGCAGGAAGCGCTCACATTCACCAACGATGTGGTGGAAGGGAAGCGGAAAGCTGCGAAGAATGAAAATGAGTTCATTTATCACGAGGAGGTTCCTGAAAAGGACCTGCTTTCGGACATGAAGCCTGTGTGCTTGGTGAAGGCTTTAGCTATTAATTTTAATGATCCAGAGGTGAGTGGGAGATACTATAATTAAGGTGTCACATTACATTGACTGGCTTTCGACTGTTTGACGACTCGTCCTGTTGATGCGTACGGCATGCCATACTCTGTGCTTTTTTTAATAATAATAAGAAATAAACATGTTTTTATGTTATTTTTCTTGTAAAAAATGTAGAAAGGAAATGAATTCTTTGTATTCCATTTTCCGATTGGGATTGTTTAATTGACATAGTAGTTTCACAGTAACTGTTTATATTATTCGTTTTTAGAGTTATTAAATGTGTGTGTTAAATATGACCTTAGTTTTGGTTTAGTGTAGTGTAGTATTTGCAAGGTAATCCACGAAATTCTTTCAAATTAGTTGTGCTATACTATAGTGGATAATCTGAATTGTCAATGAAAAGTCTGAACTGTGCCACTCTTGGTGAATTCTTCCTCTCAGTAGCTCTACAACTTCACCGTTTGAGAGTTCGTCAGTAAAATTATCAATAAATATTCAATCCGTATTTTTCCTTTTTGGTACTTAAACCAAAATTGACGGGGATACGACCCTTTAAAATTGACAATACGTCACAATTTAGTTCTGGCGTCACAAGCCCCTACTCTCGAGTTTTGATGCGTTATATCTTGATTTTACAAAATAAAAAGTACGTGTCCTTTATTTTTCAAAACTCGAAATGACGGACTAATTAGATTTCTAATATATTGATACTATGATATAGTCAATTCCATCTTTTTTTTTATGGTCCAGGTGTCAGGAACCGACGTGTTCTCTCGCTTGGTCCCGATGATGGCGCACGAGGCGGCCTCGGTGTACTCGGAGGAGAAGGCGCAGATGTTGCGCAACATCGTCACTCTGGTCGAGGCCAAGAATACGGAGCTCACCGAGTTCATGTCATCCTTGCAACTGGACCAGTTGGATGTCATTGAGTCAGCGCAGAAGTAAGTCATGAAGACTGAAGTATCTTTATTGGGTTGTTTGTGTATTATTCCTGTGTAATTACTGTTTATCTATTTTTTAGAGGTTTAAAAACCTGTAGTATGCATGTGATACGTTGGGACATCGTAAAGTTGATATAGTTGTCTTTATATACGTGACCAAAATATGCCTATAGTAAGATATTAAAGAAAAAAGAAATGGTATTCCGAATTCGATTGCCTATGTAAAAAAAGTAAATTTCTCAAAATACTGTTGATTTTTTGAACTTTGCTGTCATCATTCTTACTTGGTTTCATTTCATTGTATCATTCTCTGGCATCTCCATAATGTATATTCAAAATGATAATTACAGAATACCTCAAGAAATAGTCGACCGATGTGCTGCAATGAACGCTAAAGCTGAGATCATACAGACGCTGGTCGATTCAATGAATAATCTTGCTGAAATTATCAGTGACGTTGAAGAATCTTTGCGTGAGATTCATGAAATTATACAAGTAAGTGGACTTTTACATTTTACGTGTAGACCTTACTCCAATTGGCCCGAAAGATTTTAAATTTTATCACAAAAGGACATGTCTCCGCGACTTTGTGGGACAATTTCAATATCTCAACATTTGTCTTATTCACACTACCCACAGTTTTAACTAGCGTCGATTTGCGACAAGTCCTTAGATGTCGCAAGCTACGTCCGGCGACATCACGCTCGACACCTATATGTATTTGGTGTCGAGCGACAGAGTCGCGGGACAAATGTCCCCTAGTGAAAAGAGTGATTTAAGAGTTTATGCTCGTCTGCATTCTGCTTTAAATGGGAATTCAGTATAACTGCATACGTAAGGATTTTTTATGAAAGCTAGTTTTTACAAAACTGAAATTAAGTTAATGTTTTAACTTAATATCGATTTTTTCAGACAAGAAATCACAGAAAGGTTTCATAGATTTCTTATTCCAAAGTTTAATTTCCATCGTTCCAGGAAGAGACAGCCAAGGAAGCAGAATATCAGAAGGTGATGGGTCACCGCCCCCCTTCCATAGTGCAAACGGAACTGACCCGCGAGTACCGGAAGTACCAGGAAGCGCACACCCGGACCAACGAGAGCAACCAGGTGCTGCACAAGGCTATGACGTTACACATCGCCAACCTGAGACTGCTGGCGCAACCATTAGATGTGCTGGAACATAAGATACCAAGCATTGATAATATTGGTAAGTTTACACTGTTTCTTTTACATCTACTACTGTTTGTATCTGCAATATGAGTTACCTAAAGGTTAAATTGTTTAAATAACATAGATGATCAGCCAATAATGTTCACACCACTGGGGCGCAGGCGTCCTCTCTGTGAAAAGATTGGTCTTTAATCCACCAATTTGTTTGTTGACAGATGTCACATGTCTTAGAATTTTTGGTTCTAGGAAATGTTGTGCATTGCAGAATGCCATGTATCCATAAATCCATCCATGTGAATGGTATTACGCGATTATGCAGGGAACTATAACTAGACACTATCAAAATGTTTTAACTCCTGTCTCAAAAGTACTGGTTTTATAAGGTTAACGTGTGTATCGATGTGTCGCTCTGTATCGGCATCTTACCTCCTAAATGTTTCGTTAATAGTTCATAATGGTATGTTGATTTACAATATCTTTTCCTCTATCTACAGTTGGTCTAGACCGCGAAACTATGACAGAGATGCGTCGCGTAGTGGGCAAAGTACGTGAGATGCAAACACAACGAGACTCCTTGGTACAGCAACTAAGGGAAGCTGTGACTAGCGATGATATCACTGCGCAGCTGTTGGCAAGGAATAATGAACCTAAAGAGGAGATCTTTAAACAGGAATTAAAGAAACATAACCCTCAGGTCAGTATATTATTTACGTAGCTTATATTCATCGTTCATATGTAGAAGTAATTTCTAAAAGCAGCCCAATAAGCGCTCTTGTTCGTAAGTTTGAACTTTATGATCCTTTTTATTTAAGATTATAAGTTGGAAATATTTAGGATCTAGTGTGGTACAAATTGGTCCAACTGCGTTAAATCGGTATCTCGACCGCCGTGCGACTAGCGTGTAGTTAGCGTGCATTCGTTAGAACTGCAAACCATCTACGTATGAACTGCATTAGGGATTCCTAGTTGGTTCGCAGTTTTATTGTAAATAAGCTGCATTTAAACTCAAAAACTACAGTCACAGTGCAGTTGTAAAACAGTCCGTCTGGAGCCTTAAGTACAAACGACAAAGTTGAATCATGACCCATTTTGACAATAAATCGGTTCAATCCGTCAAAAGCAAAGCAGCAAAGATCAAGGTCGTTACCATGGATATGTATGTTTACGCGAATGTGGACTTAATTGTATTTGAATGTCTGTAAGAAAATAAGCTTATGATGAGTCATGATTCAACTTTGTCGATTATACATCATTGTCCTGGCGTTTTCATTTACAATGTTTATATTTTTACCAAACTAGTTTTGAAATACTCTTTATTGTAACAGATACAAATCATAGAAGCCAACCTGGCCGCCCAAGAGAACATCATCAACAAGCTAACTTCAGTGTACGCGTCATACGGTGACTCCAGGCGTTTGTTGTCCGATGTACTGAGGAAACGAGAGGGACTTATCAATGGTAAAGTATTGTTCCATTATTTAATGTTGTGTAGGTGATTGAGCCTTATGTAGAACAGTTCTTTAATAGTAATTTTCTCTGGCAGCAACTTTACTGCAATGAAAATAAAGATTATTATTAATTTTGAGCCAAGAGCAACCTTATTTTAAAGAACATAAAATCTCTGTTATTTGATAGTCACAATTAGAGTTGAAATAATGTAGTGCTTCCCGTGACGATCACGGCAGACCTCAATATCAGCCTAATTTAAAAGTAACCAAAGTCCTTTCATACATGGTCGTGGGACTTACGAATTACCGTGACCCCGGTACGTAAAGGGCTAGTGAAGGACACCGTGGATTTTAGTCAGTACAAGTCTAACAGTCCCTCCCGCCCTGCCCTGGGTGGGAGGACTCATTTGACTCATTTCACCACGAAAAAAAAATCCTTTCATACATTTTATACTTTTGATATTGCATCACTCTCATAATAATAATATATTGATCTCTTTCCACTGATCAATCATTAGAGCAGATTTCTTAGATTAGCCAATTATCGGCCGAATTTTGGTCTCTATTCAAAAACAAGTCTACCCATCGTCAAAAAACAAGTCTACAAATCGTCATCAGTTGAGACTAATATGGCAGGCCTACTGCCATTTTAGCTTTACTATTCGACTTTAACTGTTACCTGCGGCCCAGGACCAGGCTTGTTCCAGTGAGTGAAAGAGACAGAGCTATACAAGTCGTCTAGCGCCACCTCGTTCACTCACTGGAATAAGCCTGGTTTTAAGACGTCATAATACGGCCGTTGAACTAACATTTGACCTTTCTTTCTAGCACTCATCACATCTTACGATACATACGAGGAGTTGCTGGGCAAGTCACAGAAGGGCCAAGAGTTCTATAAGAAGTTGGCCCACAACGTGTCACAACTATTAACTCGTCTACGATCCACCTGTCAGGTGCAGGAAGAAGAAAGGGCACAGTTGTTGAACAAACACACGGGAAAAGGTAACGAAGGGTCATTATAATAGAGATAATTTTACAATTAGGTGCGTAAGTAGTAGCTTGATCAATTCCAAGATTGTTTTCGGCCTGCTTTCTGCCCGAATTTGCCTTCGGTAAGTTACTGCGTATATAGTTAAAAATTTTGTGATATTTTTTATTAAACTAATAGCGCCGGAATCTACATGATTCCTGACAGTAACCGCTCAGACTAGACGCTTATATTTATAGTCTAAAGGGGCTGAAAGATTTGTAATAGAACATCAAGCACTTTTTCAAGATTTTGGTGCTGGTGTGGCTAACTTGAGTAGTCCTAAGATCAATTTTTTACTGATGAAAATCTGTGCGATCTACCAATAGGGTATTTTACTACATAAATAAATTGAAAATCTGTTTACTCCGTCAGTTACAATATAGAAAAGTAATGGACACGATTATTTGTTCATTTTAAATCAATAAATGTTGACAAAGATAAAACGCTTCAAAATTCGAGAGTGGGGGGCTTGTGACGTCATAACATTTTTTTATTAAAATAGTTTATTACAATTGAAGATTTTTCGAAGTATCGAATAACTATAACAGAACACGTTCTCCCCAGCATCGACCCCGACCCCCGCCTCCTCGTCCGGCCCCAGCGGCCCCCAGTCCCCTGCGCCCGCGCAGCCTCCCGGACAGGCTGCGGCTGCGCTGGCGGCGGGCGGCTCTCGCAAGCTGAAGGACTACCTGCCTTACATGAAGAACAGGAACAGTCGCAGCGTCACACCGCAAAGTAAATAACAATTACTTTTATTTTAAAAGTTCCTTGTTCAATACTTTAAGTTTGTCCGTCCGTACTTTAACTTATATGGTTGTCCAGTTATGGGGTTCCAATTGCGATTCGATCTTCAAACAGCAAATTAATGCTCCCTGATTCATAAAAAACTCAGAAGTTTGTTATCACCTGAAATTGAGCACAATGAAAAACGAATTACGAGCTAATGCAAGATCATACAAGTTTGTATCGTAAAGTTACGACACTATTAAAGAGGTGTATACAGCGTGTAGTTTTTTCCCAAAATAAACAAGTTCAATTTCGGCCAAGCATATAATTTTTTTGAAACTCAGTGATGCAGTTTTAGTTTTCACCAAAATCGGCCTCGAGACTCCTTTAAGTATTTCTGATTATTCCTCCTAGTTTTTGATTTATCCATCCAAGGCTAGTTGGAAAATTCATGTCACTTGTGCCTAACTTTTGTAAAGATTTGTTTTTTTTTAAATATAATATTAACATGCTGAGTTAGGAACCTTTTAGCCTCGTACAGGACTTCTAATTGTTTATTCATTAACTGTTTTTTCTTTATTTTTCCTTCTTTTTTTCTTAATTTTTATGTAAGTTTGTTTCTAACATCTGTTCATTGTTTTGACCTAGGCACGGTAAATATTTTCCTAATGATAATGTCTGTTGATTTTTTTTTATTGCAGCTCCAGTGGACCCCATAGGTTCGGATACATACTATCCGGAAAGTATATATCCTACTTCCGTGCGACCAGCACCTGTTGGCTCTGAAGGTATGTCAATTTAACTGTTCTGCTAATTGTAAAAAAAAAAATCTATTTTCGTCTTCAGTCTTTCCATATCTTAAATACCTTAAATTGAAATACTGGCATTCACGAACCCCAATGCCATTTCTCTCGTCATTTCGGCGGCCATCTTCATTCTTCACATGGTCCATACATTAATTATTTTATGCTACCCATGTACACATGTCTATAGTCATTAACGTACATCATCTAACACTTTTCCCCACAAGGATCATAACATTATCCCTTGTAACTGCAACACAGTAACTCATAGAACTATATTTGTTGCAGCAACAGACGTAAGCCAAATGCAGTTACCTGACGGCGTAGTGATGCCTCCTCTACAAGCCGTGCCGAGTCCGTACGACCGGTACATATACCCGCCGGACGCTGACCCGTACGCGATCCCCTCAAACTACTTGTTCCCGGCGACCAGTAAACCGTACGAGAAAACATCCCACGAAGACATGAACTACGGATACTCTACATACACACCGCCACAGTTCTCAGCCAATTCTTCCGAACAGCAAATCTATTCCAATCCGTACTATTCTAACTCTTACGGCGCTCCGAACAACACCACTGCTGTCACAGACTCACAGAACTTTTCCACAAATGTTAACGTGAACCCTAACCAAACTTACGAATCGTATATCACTCCGATGGGTACCATACCCGAAGCTTCCATGTCAGCCGCTTCTGCCTACAATACTGCCAACCAAACGGAAATGGTGGCGAACTTCGCACAAATGCAGGTGTCAGTGACTAAGGCAGAAGAATTTAACACTGATTATTCGCATACGTTCTATAACGCCCAGTACCCGAATGTGTCGACACCTGGTTCGGCCGCTTATACAAGTGCACCACAGAATTCGAATACAAGTTTGGCGCAATCACAAGTGCATTCGGACTACAACTCATTGAACTACCCGTACAGTACTGAGTCGACGCAGTACAGTCAGCAACTACCGACTTTTACTTCAGCAGATCCTGCATACAGCTACTCTACCACATACGCCTCAACATCTCATGGGTATACCTACACTAATGCTATCACTTCGACGACTTCAACAATCGAAAATTCAAGCAATTTTCCATACTCATACCCATCTGAAGTTGATTCTAACTACAATCCAGCGCTATCACAGTTTGATGACCTTGATAAACCTATAAAGTCACATACGACTGGTCAAGCATTATCTTTCCAGCAATCGTATCAGAACTACAGTTCAAGTGTGCCTGGCTACTCGAATCAACCTGAGAGCTATAACCCGACCAGCACATATGGTTACACGGACCAAACAAACACAAGCTACGCACAGTCCTATCAAAATCATCCGGGTTATAATTTCAACTCTTCCACTGGGCAGTATGAATACCACTTCGGTTCTCAGAATTCGTATACGGGGTACGATAGTACTGTGCCTGAGAATGTGAACTATCAGCCGACGGATAAGGATACTAATCCGAACTGGCAACAGCAAGCGATTTACACGAACGCTGGGAAGATAGGGACCTGTGAGACGGTGCAGTCTCCTACTGACAACTCGCAGATTGTGCCGCAAATGCCAGCAGATCAGCCAATCAATACGCAGATATACTATAATAATAGTTACGGCTACCAGAATGTGACTTCTCCAACCAACGAGGTACCTGCTGTTGTCCCTCAACCTACCAACACTTACCAACCGGTAGCCAACACTCAACAACCGGGAGCCAACATTCAACAACCTGTAGCCAACATTCAACAACCTGTAGCCAACTATCAACCACCAGTAGCCAACACGAACCAGGCAGCCTACATACAAAACGTGCAGGTCCCACAAGAACAAGTCCCGTATAATACCAACCAAGGTAAGAGCTTATTATAAATAACTTGTACCAAAAATATATTGTAATTATTTGTCAATAAACGTATTTAAACTAAAAAAGGCATTTTATTCGACAGCTGTGACGACACCGAAAGAGGTTACTGAGCCAAAGGTAGAGAGTAAAACTGAGGTAGACAATCAAGCTCCTACAGTTGTAGAACAAAACGTGCCGGAGACGCAAACGGTCCCCATTGAAGACAAAACTAAACCTCAGGAAGTCAAAACCGAGTTGACTGCCTTCGACTTGTTGTCCGACATCGACTTTTCAGTAGAAATGCCTCCTTTAATGCCCGAAATTAAAGTGCCTCAAATATCTGAAAGTGCTATTCGGAAGCCGGTCGTACCTAAAGTGGAACCTGTGAAGAAAGTACCAGTAAAGGAGGAGGTTATAGAAAGGCCTGCGAAACGGGATTTGTTTACTGATCCGAGTTTACTGAACCAGTTTACGCAAGAAGTGAAGAATTTGCAGAAATTGACTGATTCGTTGACTGACAAAACGCCTAGTGGTCTGACGGTGTTGGATGCTAAGTGGAAGACCTTCCAAGACTTCCAAGTAAGTATCAATTATTAAATTCTCCTTGGGGACATTCTCTTTGCTTATCGTTTAACTTTTAGTTCATTGGGACCAGCTTTTGTGTGCGTTCTTTTGCTGAGCATTTTTTGCACGTTTAAAATTTGTTTTTGAAAATTATATTTGTTCATAAGTACTAAGATAACTTACTACAAAAAATAATATATTATTTGATCACAT
The DNA here is from genome assembly GCA_943136025.2 of Agrotis puta. Classification (NCBI taxonomy): domain Eukaryota; kingdom Metazoa; phylum Arthropoda; class Insecta; order Lepidoptera; family Noctuidae; genus Agrotis; species Agrotis puta. The sequence goes on from OW964170.2 coordinate 2,859,966, forward strand.
CATATTCATAAAAAACAGAATTGATCACATCATATTCATAAAAAAGTCATACTTATTAGCGCCTGAATTTACTTACATTTCCGGTTTTTTTGAACTTGGTTGGTTGTTCTAAATCGAACCGAGGCCGTCCCGAAAATGAGATCTTTAAATTGAGAATTATTTCTGTCTAACTCCCGTAAACATAACGTCACATTCAATACTCAAGCATTACTTAAAACTGGATTCAAGCCATTTGATTGGTTGAAACTAGTTTTAAGTAACCCTTGAGCTAATTATTATTTATCTATTTATAATTTTCCTGCACCAAAAACAATTCATATGCTTATGCATGGGGGTCTATATTAAACAAAAGTATAATTATTTCTTTTTAACTTGTAGACCAAGCAGAACATGACGCGGTCCAAGACAATCGCTATGCAGCACACAAACGGGAACATAGTGACTGAAGTAGTGCCTTTTGACGACTCGAGACTTACCCTCAAGTCTGACCCTGACGCGTTCATCAACGCCTCTTATTATAAGGTAAGATTTCGGTTCGGCTGACGATCTCCGGCCAAAGTATGGTCGGACTCGCTGTCCGACCATGGACCATGCTCAGGTCGACGGCACGTTGTGTTCCACGCTCGCCTCAAGGAGTGTCAGCAAAATGACGGGCGCTTTAGAGGGCCAAAGCCTCCCGGGGTCGCCCTTTCTAATTACCGTGAACCCCGGAACGTAAAGGGCTATTGAAGGACACTGTGGTTTTTATTGTGTGTAAGTGGAACCCACTTCATATAACTCGTCAGCTGGGTAGTTACCACTGGGGCACCACTTCTCTCTCTTTTTTTATGTTGGTAAAATCATCAAATGAGTCCTTCCACCCAGGGCAGGGCGGAAGAGACTGTCAGAGTCGTACTGACTAAAATCCACGGTGTCCTTCAATAGCCCTTTACGTACCGGGATCAACATAATTTGTGAGTCCCGCGACTCCGGCAGGCTTTGGCCCTCTACAGGCCCCGTCACTATGCTGACACTCCTTGAGGCGCGCGTGGAACACAACGCGCCGTCGACCCGGACCACTTCTCTCTCTTAGAAAGAACGAAATAAATGTACCATACTTTATTATGCCTCTAAACACGTTACTTTTGTTACAGCAACTAGCGCCCTGGTGCATCCCACTAGTGATATCTAAGAATCCCAGCGAGCCTGAATACAACGTTTTCTGGAAAGCAGTGCTAGAGAATAAAATTAGCTGTATCGTTTGTTTGTTAAGTGAAATCGAGGTAAGTAACAGTAATAATGACTTCAGTTGATGTTACTTATTAGTTGAAACAAATCATTTGTTAATTGTCACTTGTTGTAGTCTAAAGCAGTGTTATTTGGTGAATAGAAAACGAAGTAAGGAATAAGGAAAATGTAATTAAAAAAAAATAAGAAGGTTAACTATACATTGGGGTCTATTTTTATCGCAAAGAAGTCTGCCCATAGTAGCATCAACCAGGGACGCTGGACTGCCTTAAAACGACACCGTGGCGTTGGAACGCATATTGCAATTGAAGAAACAGCGTGGTTTTAGTCTCTCAAAATACGAAGTTCCGCTCCACCAACAGCTGGTGTACTCATTTGATGATTTACTGATAAAAAAAACGACGGGTTGCACTCTGGGAGTGCCGGCAGAAGTGAAAACTTGAATAGTAATAAACACACACGAACATTCGCGTAAGCGCCCTGCGCCGTCTTACGAATTTTCGATCAGGTCACGTGTCCTGACGCGAGTTTAACATTTTTTACCCATTCCAAAAAATGTGCACAAAGCCGGTAAAGAAGTTTTCACTTCAAAAAAACGATGACTCATTTTTTACCGGTCAGTCAGTCAGTCCATTTAGAAACTCACTAATTAGTTCAAAACACGACCAAGAATTTTACTTCCCCAAAAAAAAAAAACTCTTGTTTACAGCACTTAAGTTCTACATCTCCTTTTTTTTTTTTTTTATCGTGGTAAAATCATCAAATGAGTCCTCCCACCCAGGGCAGGGCGGGAGGGACTGTCAGACTTGTACTGACTAAAATCCACGGTGTCCTTCACTAGCCCTTTACGTACCGGGGTCACGGTAATCCCTTGGTCCCGCGACCAAAGTTCTACATCTCCTAACAAATTCTCTTTTCTACAGATGCAAGGCAAATCCTACTGGCCCACAGCTAAAGGCCAGTCCCTAGACCTTTCAGATGGACTGAAAGTCCTCCTCGAAGATGTGATATGTACCGTGCACTGGACGGAGAGGAGATTGACAGTGACTAGCGGCAAAACCGTACTGAATGTCACGCATTACCAGATTAACGTGTTTCCTGCCAAGTAAGTCGTAGTGATAGTTGAAGTTCAACTTTATTTATGTGGTATAAGATTCACATTAGATCTGTCAGATGTAGTCAAAGCTCTTCTCGTCTATGTAATAATGTTTCAGACATAATCAGTAATTTAGTTTCAGACATTTTATTTCGAAAATAAATTATAAACACTAGAATATATTGTCAAATACACTGAAAAGATCCAATTTACAATCTATCCTAAAAACTGGCAAAATTATTTTTTAACAGGATCAATTTATACAACATATTTTTAACAGGTTTCGAAAAAAGGAGGAGGTTCTCAATTCGTCAAAATCTTTTTTGTAATACTTATTAAATTGTACACATTGTACAACCCAACAATGATGTCAAAATAAGTAACGATCGATCCAATTCCATTTGAAAAACAAAATAAAATTAGCAATATTGAACCTTAAAACCGTTTGCTCATGGTATAGAACCTCCTTCAAAACATATATTTAGTTCAAACACAGAAACCCAACCCTAAAAACATTGCGTGTATTCAGGACCTTACCGTTAAAGAGGCAATTCTGCGCTTAAGTGCCATAATTACTTAGCTAATGCGTTTGTTGTACTCTATAATTTAGGGACGAAAGAAATTGAGTAGCTCTTATGACAGTTATTTCATTTGAATTATGGTTATTGCAAATTTTATCTGAAATTTTGTTGTTATATTAAAATTTTGCGAGGCTCTTGGTTTGGTGCTATCAAATTAAAAGTTGTATTTAGAAGGAGTCTTATAGCTCACTGTCACGAAGTTTAAATATACAGGCCGCCGCCCTTGAACTTGAAAGCAGTTTTTAAAACTAGCTGATAGAGTTCAAAATTCTCTATCTTTGTGAACACAATTTATAATTATTCTATCACTTCAAGGCTAACCACATTTCTGCCCTGTATATAGCAATAATTCTTTTGGGATAAACAATTTAAACATCAACGCACAAATGTACGAATAGTGTCACTTCTTTCTTCTTGCCGGGAGTCTAGATTTATGTACTGAATTCATGGTAACAATTTGTGCCTCTGTCCTTTATATTGTGTATGGAATGATATGGTTGCATGATCTGCACTTGCGAAGGTGACGAGTGCGTTGTTGCCTTTTCCAAACAAATGAACATCGTTATGACAATCACGTCATGTTGCCGTCAATCGCCATCAATCACCTTATGACAGGAGTTTATTTTTAGACGTGCCATATTGTGCTGGTCTTGTAGTGCATATGGATCCTCCTTATCATCCATTTAGCTGAAAGATGTACTGCTGGACATAATCCTGTGCCAAAAATCACCAAATTGAACAGTCCGATGGCAATAATGTTTATTTTGCTCATGGCATCGTGCGAGTTCAATAATATTATCACTGAAATCTATTAGCATCAAAATAGTATCGGGTCTATAGATTGAATTTAGTCTTAACTCAGTTATGCTTCATACGAAATTAAACTTTATGACTAAACGGTTAAAATGCATATTTCTACAAGCGACACCGATGAAGCATCTTAGAACATTAGTGTTATTTCGGATGAAGCTTAACTCTAGCTAAGCTCACGCTTAGCTTTAGCAACGACTTTAATTCGCTCTTTATATTTAGGCGTTAGTTTTAGGGCATCGAAACCTATTTAAAACGCCAATACTTCTAAAATCGTATCCCTCCACAGGATCGTCTGCTCCCCGCTGGTACTTCTCGCAGACAAGATCCTCAGCCAGACATACGAGGGCAAGCTGAGCAACCAGCTGTGCGGCGCGTGGGTGCAGTGCGCGGCCGGGGCGGGGCGGAGCTCTGTGCTGGCACTGTTGCTGATGGTCATGTGCCAAGTGCGTGCGGGGCAGCTAGCGTTGTGTGGTGAGTGATTCTTGCCGATTTAGGGTTAAAGAAGAAAAAAAGAAAGCGACAGACAACCCCAAAGAAATTGTTTCATGCAGTTGTAGCCAATATTTAAAAAATGCGTCAAAGGCCCATGCAACTTTTAGTATGGACCTTGGCATCAATTTTTTTTTTCTTTTCGCCAGTGATTAAATTTTGGCCACAATTAGACTACTACCTAAGAAGTCCATAGGAAAAAAAAAATAAGTTTCTTAACCGTAACCAATCAGAGATATGGCCGTTTTAATTTTGTTCTAATCAGGAGTGATTTACTCCTGATTAGAACAAAATAAAATCCGTTATATCTCTGGTTGGTTACGGTTTAGATTATTTAAAATTATTTTTTACGAAGTTCTTAGGTTGCGGTCTACTAATGACCAACATTTTATTACTAGCGAAAGAAAAAAAAAATTGATGCCAATAAGTTGCATACCCCTTTATGAAGGGAATAATCTCTTCAGTATCCGTCCTTTCATTTTGTATATACCAGATACTTAATATTATAAGGCTGAAGAGTTTCTTTGTTTGGTTAAAGGCAAATAATATTTTTGTGTTTGAAAGTCCATTTATCAAGAAAGGCTGCAGGCTATATAACATCACGCGACGTTCATTAGGAGCCGAGCAGCGGACATTGCCGAAAATAGGGGTGTGTCAACGGTTTCCAGGCCTAGTGCGCAGAAACTGGAGGGGCGCAGAAATAACCAGACTTGGACAACAATTGGCCAATCTAAGGCCCAGTTAAAGAAGCTCGTACTGGATACACACAAGCACATAAAAGGCTAGTTACGGCACTGACAGCGTATGAAACTTCTAGGAACAGCTAGATTCTCATATCCTAACACAAGATCAGGAAATTACTTTTACTTTGATCACCACTACACCCTACATTGGATACGCTTCATCTTACGACCTCTTATTTCACAATTATACGTAACGGGTTTTTCCTAGAACATACATTATGTTCAGGCGCAGTCAGAAATCGGGACTTTCCAACCAGTCATACAATAATTTATCATCATATATGCTAATAAAGTGCAATTGTCCACAGATATGTTAGACGCTGGGTGCCTAAACTTGTACACTCATAGAAGCAACGTTTTGGAGGACACCAAATACTTAGCAGACGCGTATAGAACTGCACTGTTTTACGTCCAAGGAGTTTTGTGTTCCGGTAAGTTAATAATATAATTAACTTAGTAAGTAAAGTGCGCCACGACTGAAGTACTGCGGACTTCTTACATAGACACTAGCGCCGCGTCAATAAGACTTCAGTCGTGGAGTGGACTCTTTTTTTCTTATCGTGGTAAAATCATCAAATGAGGCCTCCCACCCAGGGCAGAGCGGGAGGGACTGTCAGACTCGTACTGACTAAAATCCACGGTATCCTTCAATAGCCCTTTACGTTCTGGGGTCACGGTAATTCGTACATTCCCGCGACCGTGGAGTGGACTCCAAAATTTTTTTACAGGGCTCATGATCTGACACTAGAAAACGAGCCAGTTATTATCTTTTTTTTAAAGCAGGAATCTTTCTAACGTCACCATAAGACGTTAAGAATGGTATGACCCCGTTGAGCATGATGAGCATGACTGCGATAGCTTGGTTGGTAAAAGCATCTGGTGTACTGAATTAGAAGGTCGCAGATTAAAATCGTTCTTGCGTTTGACCACTATCTCGCCTGGTAAGCAATGATGTGGTCGACGGTGAAGCACGATTGACTTAAAGTCAAGAGTGAATAGTTTACTACTAGGCAATCTGCTCCCAAGCTTGTTAACTTTAAAAAGAAACGGTACCGAATTCGTATGGTTGTAGTCTTGAGTTTAGAAATAAACCTTCATATCTGCCTCTCCTTTTCCCTAACATGTTTGGGTCTAGCTATCAGTCGCGACTGCTTATCTGACTTCCACAACCCTGTTAATGGGCAACACAATATAACCTTTGTAATTATGAGATGGGTGTTTACACAAAGAAGAATCAATCAATTTAATCCTAGCACAAATTTCTGTTCATAACCAAAAATTCTCTGACAGAATCGATGAATTACTTTTTAGGGTTCCGTACCCAAAAGGTACAACGCGACTCTATTACTAAGTATACGCTGTGCGTCCGTCTATTTGTCTGTCTATCCGCCTTTCACCAGGTTTTATCTTACGAACCGTGATAGTTAGAATGTTAAAATTTTCAAAGATCATGTATTTCTGTTGCCGCTATAACAACTAATATTAAATAAAATAAATATTTAAGGGGGTTTCGATACAACAGACCTTTAGCCGTTTTTATAAATACACAGAACCCTTCATGCGCGAGTCCGCTCGCACACTTTTTTTTTAGCGTGGTAAAATCATCAAATAAGTCCTCCCACCCAGGGCAGAGCGGGAGGGACTGTCAGACTCGTACTGACAAAAATCCACGGTGTCGTTCAACAGCCCTTTACATTCCGGGGTCACGGTAATTCGTAAGTCCCGCGACCCCGGCAGGCGTGAGTCCGCTTGCAGTTAGCTGGTTTTATGTTAAATAAACAAACAAATCTCTGTTTTGGCCCATTTAAGTGCCCTACCCCAATCTTATCTCATCAGATATAACTTCAGTCAAGTCCATTGACGCACGAGATAATAAACGAATAGATTACACATGTATGCATTTGTGTTTAACGCCAAAATACAAGCTACTGTTCACAAAGGAGTGTTAATAAAAGTAATTAATTAATATGATTCATTTTTATCAACGATTTAATAGATAACGACTCACGATGAACTGAACATATGTTTTGGTAGTTACCCCGTTTGTATCAGTTGGCTAAATGGTTTATTTAAGTTTCAAGTACTGCTGTAGGCGCGCGAGTTAAATGCTGAGCTAAAGGAAGCGCAAGCGCATGTTAAATGTATGAACAGGAACTACGCTGCGGGCGTGAGAGGTGCAGATGTCGCGGAGATATGCCCTCTCCCTTCGCAACGAACTCCGACATCCTTAGAGTCTTGGGGCTGTGGACTGTCTAAACAGAGTTATGCAAAGGGTAGTTTTTATTCGGTACGAGTCTGTCTCTTCTGTTCCACCCAGGGCGGGAGGACTTAAATGATTTTCCATCCTAAAAAGGCTCCGAATTCAACTCGCGCTTACAATTTATATACAGGCAAAATGCTCATACCCTCATGGGAATAAGAGAATTATGAATTTAAACTATCTTTACTTCGACCATGTGTTAATTTTATATCCTGGAATAACCCTCTGCTGGATAACTGGATCCTGTGGTGTATTTTATATCCTGGAATAACAGCACTATCAGTTTCCGCCTCCGCAAGGATAATCCTATATCTCCAACAGATATAATCCAAGGCCTAACATCTTTTATAACTCTTCATCTCTACTCCCAAAAGGTACAACCAGCTTCAACGGCGAGGCAGTGTCCGTCCCATCAGGCGCCGCAGTGCTTCCCCCAGTTACTCCAACCCCGACCAACCCCACAACTACTGGACAGAAAGCCACCAAATTCTCCCGTGAATCCTTTGAAGAAATGAAGCAGTCACCAGGGTTAAAAAGCGGGGACATGAAGGATCCCCTCAACTTCCTCGACCCACTGTGGAGTTTGAAGAAGAAGTGAGACTAACCATTCGTTCAATGAAAGAATGACTTGTTCTTTGATCACGTCAGCTGACAGCGGTACATGCTACATGGTTCTTTAGGCCTTTGAGTGACATTGACAGCAGTGCGCTGATGGTAACATTGGTGAAATTGTCTGTGGTAATTGTATCGAAAAATGATGTCGTTAGTTCAGACCATAGACATAGAGAGTGAAATGGGTTTCCAGTGTAAAGTGTTATAGAGACAAAGTGATTGTGTCTCCTGTAGTTGTCTTTGAATACTATAGGCCGCGTACTTGCTTTTTCTTTTTATCAATTCATACTATGTGTCTATGGTTTATTTTAACGCCACGCGCCAAAGAACTATGCAGCACTATTATCAACCTTCGGCCCGCTTTTGTATGTCTTTCGGATCTCACGTATAAAGAGTATTACTTAGTATGTATAAAGTAAACGATGGTTGAAGTTCGCCTGTATGTTTGCGGCCCCACAAAATTATAGCTTGAGTATCGCTGATGTAGATAGAGCATGCTAAAATTGGATAAAATCATGTTCGTGATTTTCTTCGCCTTCTTCACACGATGTGCCGAATATTTAAATGTTCTAGATGTTAGTTACTTAATCTTTATTATTTAAACGTTTTGCGTGAAATTTTATAATCTTAAAAGTTTTGGAATGAGTAATGGACGTATTTTATCGATATAATAAGGTTCTTAAATATAAATTCCATAAATTACGCGTATTCTTAATTAATTTATATTTTAAAATGTAGATAGATTCGCCCTTAGATTGATATTAGCAGGTTTCAATTATCACAAAAAGTATCACAGTGTGAGTGAAAATATTGAATGTCAATAACGTGACACGAGGATTTTCGATATAATAATTATCAATATTTTGTTAAACATCGATAAAATTATAAGTATGCGATTTTTTTGAAAATACCAACTGCTTATAGGATAAAAAAACATACATTTTGCGTATTTCACAAAATGAAAACCGCGATATCGTGAAATATAAAAAGTACTGTACACAGACACGAGAGCGTGAGGTATACGTAAAGAAAATACGATTTTTCAATCAAAATAATCACTATCCTATAAGCACATTTAGGTCAAAGTTTTGACTAACAACAAAAAAGTATTTCTCATGCATATAAATTCATAACATACGTTTTATTTGCGCGCTCGAATTTAGTTCGATTAGAATTAACTTCGTTCGACTTTTATAGGTAGGTATTTGTATGTTTACTAGAAAAATATTTTTAAATTCAAATTAACATATGATAAAAAGACAAAAAAAAGATACAGTAAGATGTGCACCTAGATTGCCAACTTGAGCTCTTTAGGGTTGCCAGGTGCTAAATTTTCCAATTGTTTAAAGCGGATTTTGTTTATTTGACAAATCTGTCGCGTTTTTTTGATGCGCATTTTTTTGTCATGGCAATGAATTATTTAATTGCCTGTACTCAGTATTGCATATTTTGTTTAATCAATATTTTTTCGGACATCACCCGTATGATATTAGAATACAATAAAATATAAATCGGCAGTTGCTATTACAAATAAATAATTGCTTTCACCGCCCATCACTAATTACATTTATCTAGCGTTAAACATATTTAAATAATTATTGTGTTTTTGTCATCTACCAATAATTAACAGGAAGATGTTTTAATGAGTTTTGCTTTAAATGTTTTAGTGATTAGTGGCAAGCAAGCATTAATCGCGAACAGTCCGAAGTGATAAATTTGAGTGTTAAAGTTTTACACTAAGGCTCGACTCACACCAAAAGAGCGGCGAAGGGCAACGAAGCGGAGCGCAGTTTCAGTGTCATATGAATTTCAACTTTATTTTCATTAAAATACTATTTATTATCGCATGAGAAACTCGAACGAGTCGCGGGAATGCCCGCGGATCCGCCGGCATTCCCGTGACTCTTTCGAGTATGAGTGCGATAGTAAGAATGAGTATTATAGTAATGAAAATAAAGTTGAAATTCATATGACACTGAAACTGCGCTCCGCTTCGTTGCCCTTCGCCGCTCTTTTGGTGTGAGTCGAGCCTTAGTGTAAAACTTTAACACTCAAATTTATCACTTCGGACTGTTCGCGATTAATGCTTGCTTGCCACTAATCACTAAAACATTTAAAGCTAAACTCATTAAAACATCTTCCTGTTAATTATTGGTAGATGACAAAAACACAATAATTATTTAAATATGTTTAACGCTAGATAAATGTAATTAGTGATGGGCGGTGAAAGCAATTATTTATTTGTAATAGCAACTGCCGATTTATATTTTATTGTATTCTAATATCATACGGGTGATGTCCGAAAAAATATTGATTAAACAAAATATGCAATACTGAGTACAGGCAATTAAATAATTCATTGCCATGACAAAAAAATGCGCATCAAAAAAACGCGACAGATTTGTCAAATAAACAAAATCCGCTTTAAACAATTGGAAAATTTAGCACCTGGCAACCCTAAAGAGCTCAAGTTGGCAATCTAGGTGCACATCTTACTGTATCTTTTTTTTGTCTTTTTATCATATGTTAATTTGAATTTAAAAATATTTTTCTAGTAAACATACAAATACCTACCTATAAAAGTCGAACGAAGTTAATTCTAATCGAACTAAATTCGAGCGCGCAAATAAAACGTATGTTATGAATTTATATGCATGAGAAATACTTTTTTGTTGTTAATGAAAATAAAGTTGAAATTCATATGACACTGAAACTGCGCTCCGCTTCGTTGCCCTTCGCCGCTCTTTTGGTGTGAGTCGAGCCTAAAACAAAATTACAGAAATATTAGTATTACATACATACAGGTTCTGATAGATTTTTGTTTTGGTTATGTAAGAAGTGGGTGCGGTGTTATTTATTTCCCAAACTGTAAAACTTTAAGTTTTGAGGTTTGGGAAATAAGCGTGCTTTAGATTAAAGCCTTTTGCGCGTAACTAGAAAATAGCGACCAGATAGCAATTAAAATCTTTGTGGAATCAAGTTTAATAAACTTTTTGAATCGAAAAGCGCGCACCCGCGCACTAATATGGTTCCGTTTAGATTGCAAGCACTTGACACAACGTCAAATCATAGATGTTTTTTTAACTCCAATGAAATATTATATACGTAAAGAGAAAAAATATGCGCAAGCGCCTGTTATCTAAACTCGGTCTTAGTTCATTATACTCGTACATTTGATTTATTTTCAGTGAGGCAATTTAGGATGGATATTATTAATTTAATTACATTCCTTGTTTAGTTTTATTATAACTGTATCAATATTGTTCAGTAACTATATTTAACGCACGCATGAGTGTAACATTTGCATTATTAGTTCTAGACAATGTCGTTACAGGCAGATGTGTGCACTGACTGGTAAACGTCAACATTGCCTACGTAACTAGGTGCGATAGTTATTTTAAAAAAGCAGCTAAATTGTTTAATATTAGATCATTATACACTAATTCTAGTTATTTGAATTTTCATACATTTTAATAAAAGTTGATTTTGTATTTTTAATATTAAAAGTGTAACGAATATTGATGAATTTAATGTGTTTGTATTGATATTCATAACATACTCAAATATAATAAATTGGACTGAGACATTCTTGTTTTATTTTTTTGCAACATATTTACCTATCATCGACTTTCGAATTATGATATATATATATTATGATATAATGGCTTAGCTAATAATCTTATCTGGGATTCCAATTTACGAAGACGGATATTAACTGCTGGGCTAAACCCAGAGCGGGCTACTTGTGTTAGGAAAATTCTTAAGAAAAACTAGAGGAAACTATAGGAAGTGGTTCCGTGGTAGGGCGCATCTTATCGCGGAGGCTGCGGGCCTCGCGCCGCCAGTCCGCGTCGAGCCTTCGCCGCAGCTACACACGTCACGTGTACTACTTCTCCGCGCGCACGCGCCAACGCGATCGCGCACCACCAAAACATAACAACAAAAAAAAAAATTCACGCCACCCACTTGCCAACGAAAAGTGACAGTGACGTTTCGGGAGAGCACGGTGACAATAACACGCATTCGTATTATGTAGTTTACAAAAATTATTTACGTGATTTAGTGAGAAATTTTCAGTGGTACAATCAACTGGTGAATTTTGTGCGATCGATAGCTGTCGCAGTGGTTGTGTTGTTGGTTCCGAGGATGGATGGTAGGCCGGCGGGGTAGGCGCGATGATGCGCAAGGAGAATGCCGGGGCGCCCGGCGGGACGGAGTTCTCGCTGGATGCGTCTGACTGCATCAACCTGCAGCAGATCCTGCAGGCCTTCAACTCGACTATCAGTGAGGAGCACGCCTGGGCGCTGTTCTACCAGGCCGCCCGCGCCTTCCAGAAGTGCCTGACTGATGGGCCCACCTGTTACTTGGTGGCGGAACCAAGACATGTGCTGCTGCACAAGGACGGAACTGTACATCCCAGCACGCTGACACATCCAGGAGGTCAGTCTTATATCTGTTTTCTAGTTGACCTTAGTGATGAACTCAGATACTTTAATATTTTATGACAAAATTTATAGATACCTAAAACTATGTTTATCGGACACGTCAATAACTGTTTATCACCAAACTTAAAGTGATAAGAACAGTAACGTACCTACTTCATTATATATTTATTGAAATAGCGGCTACCATTGTTTAGCAGATAGCTTTTCTCCATAATCATGCATTATCAGGGTGGTACAAAATCTTTGGCAAATTGCGATCTTGTGTTATCAGTAAAGTTGCATCAGCAGCGTCAAGTACCTACCAACCTATTGTTTGTAATTAGTACTTGTAATTATTTAAATCAGTCCGTTTTGTGATTACATGTTTTGACTTATCAAGTTCACTACCACAACTCATTAGGTACCTACTGATAATAAGCTGAACAAAACTCATTATTTTTAGCCACAATATATTTTTTTGCAGAACGAATAAAAAATCCAATGACCAGTCTTTATCAGTACCTACTGATACCGAACTGATATTCTAAAGTCTACATTATGTGTAAGCATTGATTTAAAATTGATTTTACTATCTCAGAATTACAAATAATTTTCTCCACCTTCCTTCACGACGTAAAATCAACTGCTCATCAAAGACCAATCCTGAAAACGACTTTATTCCCCAGGACTAAGGACTGTTTTTACAGAGGTCTTACAGATATTACGCCTGACCGTGACCATACCTACCCGGAAAGATCTTCCTCCGATACTGTAGCATGCTAATAATCATGCGCAGCATAGTTAAGATTGTAAAACCTTGCATAAAACCTCTCTGGACGCTATCGGAACATTCTTCGGCCGTATCGATGCATTCATCTATATTTTACGAAGAACTTTAATAAGATAAGTAGTGTCTATGGTCGGAATTTCTATGCGTGAAGAAACTCATTGATTGGAATAGTTTCGCACAGGGGTTATATTGAAATAGTCTTGTTATCTTCATTACAAGTTATGAATGGGAGGAATACAGCGTCAAGAGTGTGGCCTTCATCAAGTTTGTTGGCATTAGACGGACTGGCAACCTGTTATTGCTATTTAAGATAAATTTGTCATCTAGACTTCTTGTCTCTGGACCCACCGCGTCGTTTGTGATGAGTATATTATAATTGAAACTGGCTGAACCTGACACTGTTCTTGGCCCCATCAATCATTATAATTCATTGCAGTCAACTGTCCTAGCGGCCTTCCGCCTGTATAAAGTTAGGTTTTTTTATATAAATATAATTTATATACCTCTCTTCGTTTCATAAACGAAACACTCTTGTCAGAGTGATCTTGGTTTCGCAGACGAGGTAGACGGAGAGATGTCCGGTGAGTCGTTGACTTCCGTCAGGATTGCTCTTTCAGTGATGGGCTTCGATGTCTACCGGATGCTTTACAAACTATAGTGTATAATTATTTATCAGATCTGTTTTTGGGAATAAAAGAAAAGCTTCTTTAGAATAGCATCCTTGTGGAAGAAGTGTTTCAGAGATATTGTCCAAAACTGTAGCAAGCTGAATTGGCAGTGGGCTGGTCTTGTCTCAGAACCGACGAACCGACTGTGGAGGACCGAGGACCAAGGACCGATGACCTGAAGAAGGTAACTGCCACTGGCTGGATGAAAAAAGTCTGACAGTGCAATAAGGCTGAAATTATGAAAATCTTTTAATACGTGCCTAAGTAGTTACTTTACTGCCAAACTGGTATATTTGTCAGTCATTGCTCCAGTTTTTATTGGCACGACATTCATATGGGAATGCGTACAAAGTACAAATGAATAACTTAACAAACCCACTGTGTATCGATCCAAGCTTACTCATACATGTTCCTTTACGGACGTTGCTTACGATTCAGGTTTACGTGCACGCGTACGTTCGCGTTATTATTTCAGTAACTTAAGTCTTCCCTTATTACGTCCGTTTTGATTTCCGTACGTATTTTTTTATACCTACTGAAGTTTGGCCTGGTTATCAGAAACTTCATTTAGGGTTTTCTTATTTCGTCCAAAACTTTTATCGCAAATTCTGATTATTTTCATAAGAAAGCGTTGTAAGAAAGTTTTACCTTAATCACATTGAGTCCATAAATCCAAAAGTTTGTTTGTTATTATTACCTAGGTAACTCTCAAATTGATAAACAGACTTTAGGAGATTTTAGACGTAGCTTTAAAAAGACCAAAGAAGCCAGCTGGAAAATTAACTATCTTCTTAACGCTTAAAGTACTGAATCTTATTTATGGGAATTTTGTACAAACCTAAAATACAACTTCAAAAAGAACACAGAGACATACATGAGGGAGACATTTACTCTATTTCGTTTTATAAAAGACACAGCAGACCGGAAGGTCACGGGTTCATTCGAAGAACCGTTGAGGTATAAAATCGTCTGACTAAGAGCTAACAGGATTAGCAATGCGTCGCCTCTCCATGCGTTACTAACAGGTTTCATTCAAACGTTACTGTATGCAGGTTTAACTCTGCGTTAAAATATAATTGGTGGCTTTTAAACGGCACATATATTTTAGAAGTTACGTAGAATAACTTACGCCTATGGGCAATCCTCTTTGGTACAGCCTTGAGGTACACAAATTAGATGATTTAAGCATGCCAAGAAAACAGCGGGCTGTGCTATTTTTTTTTTAACTTGGTGAAATCATCATATGAGTCCTCCCACCCAGGGCGAAGCGGGTGGGATTGTCAGACTCGTACTGACTAAAATCCACGTTCCGGGGTCACGGTAATTCGTGAATCCCGCGACTGGGCAGTGCTATTAGGGACTTTGTGAGGTGAAGGGTGAAATAAACCCCAAATTCATTCACTAAAGTGTAAGTCTATGTATGCCATCCAATACGCCAGAACAGCTGTATCGAATAACAAATGCCTAATCAAAACCTATTGAGTCCACTGTCCACATCTCATATATCCCGGGTAACATTTCATGAGACGCCTTCACACAAATAGTCGGTTCCAGTGATTGCTAGGTGTCGAGTGACAATTTCCATGTATCTAGAATTCTAGACCGAATACTGCATAGGCAGGGCACCTTATCTGACTAAATAGGTTTTAGCTGGGAGGTCTGTCCCGCGCAAGATATTGTGAGGATGTAGATATTGGAACTTTTCTGGATGCTAAAGAGATAAATAAAATTGTCTATGAACCGCCATTTTGATCTATGGTGTGCAAGTTTGCCATACATAATTTAAACATAATTATGTCGACTACCAAGAGTGTTAACCATAGGAACCCTGAATTTAGCTATTGGCGTAAACCAAAGAGTGGTTCTTTGATTTATGCCAATAGCTAAATTCAACTGTCTGATTAAATGTTTCATTGACGGGTCCAAAGTGCCTATAGATAAGTTGTATTTTTTTTATTTGCGTCAGTGTTCACATAGCTGTATGCTGCTGCTCATCCTCATGGAATAATTTCTAAAGTGACCTTTTACGACATTTACAAAACAAAGAGGGTGATTAATTAACAAGAATGTGTCTCGTTGAAAAATGAAACTATGCAAAGTAGACCTTGAAATCGGGAAAACGCTTACAAAGCCGCACAATATTTTCCGGACGACCTTTCCCGAACAAAACAGCTTCGTGGTCTATTATAGTCGTATTAATCACTCGCAGCTGGTCATAACCCTCGGCTGCCACACATAAAACATCGGGCCGCAGGTTGAGAGCCTCTGCAAAACCGACAAAACCCGACACTCCCCGAATGCCCGACACCAATCATTGCTGACAGTGACAGCCGCTCATACATTGTATTGCCTTGCAATTTAAGCGATTTTGCATGCATGTTTCTATTAGGCTATTTACCGTTGACCCATATTCGTGAATGCTTGCTAACAAGTCTGACTTTGTACTCTCAAGTGACAAGTTTTTCGCTGTCGAGATGTCAATTGATTTATTCATGTTTGAATCGATATTGCACAATCTCTGTAATCGATTTTCCGATGTTAATTTAAATTTGTTTTTAGGTTAAGGAGTCAATTAAAGTATTATCGTGAGTTTTCTCGAGAATGTTGCGACCTGATTTTTGGAGAGGTGTAAAACTGTCGTCAATATTAATGTTGGCCATTACGAGAACTCACTGTAGTTAAGTTTAAGTGCTGCGTACTTGGGATTGTGGGTAACCTTTTGGATTCGTTATATTATGTAATTCTGTGTCATCTACAAATATACTAGAAAAAGAGAATGTGCATACCTACTTACATTAAAGTCAGTAAAATGCACTACCTATTGAATATATATATAGAAGTGTATACCTACTTACCAGTTACAACAGTTGTTACGTCATAATCTACCTATTTATAATATTCATGGGAGGTTCCTGTTTTCATTTCATCTTTTTTCACTTCAATGTCCATTGAACTTCCGTTCTAGACATAATTTTTTATCATATTTTTATTGCTTATTGGTTTTTTCATCAAGAAATATGTATGAGATGTAATATTCAGAAAAAGAATGTGACAACTTTTTGCCATTATATAATTTTAGCGTGAAACCTAAAAAATCTCCAGAATTACTAACTAGATTAGTCTGTGCTGTAGACAAAAACTGTAAATACCGTACATTCAAGGTTAGACAAATGACGTTTGGTGCCTAAAAAACTAAACACGGAATGTGATAGAATTGTTTAAAAGCCTGTCTTTCAGGCTAGTTACAGTACCTAACCTTAGCGTTGTTTGTATTGATCGCTACTTCGTCACGCGAACGTCAAGTCATTATTTAAAGGATTATTAATTAAATTTATTACAAGTTGGCTCTTTGGATTTCACGATTTGGAGAAAGGTCGTTGTTTTAATATACTTAGTTTAGATTGACAAGTAATTGATAGATATAACTTGTATTATTATAGGTACAAGATTTTAATTTGGCTGCGAAATTGGGATTTGTTACACGAGTTTAAATTTTTGGCACGTTTAAGCTTCATCTACTCTTCTACAGTCCGATTTTCTTCTTTAAACTTACAATATACTTAGTTCTTCACAAATTGTAAGTGCAGAAAAGAAGTTAATATTACGTTCTGAAGCAACAAACTTGTGCTGTAACTTTTAATAGTTTTAATGCGATTTTAAACTCCTTTCTCGTTTCCTCGCCTCCGACATTTATAACTAGTGCAAGAAGAAACTCTGCTATCTATAGTTCCGGATTGTTATCGTCATAATAAATCAATTAAGTATTACAATAACACAATGGAGTAGCACATGTGATCACGCGATCATATGTTAAACAACACAGCATTTCATTGACACAATACTGTGTGACAGTGGTGCTCAAGCTTTTAACGCCTCTTAACCCGCAACGACCCATTGCGGGTTTAGTCGTTGTAAAGTTTTGATACAAACGCCATTTTTCCTTTGAAGTTGTTTCGTTTTACGTATTTAGGGAGCGCGTGTTACGGATTACTTGTCGTATTTTTGGAGCAATTGAATAATCCGTTTATGATGAGCTCGGGGACTTAGGACATTAAATTTGTTTCCCAAATATTTGTCATTTGGTATTCGTCTTCCTTTCAATTTTTCGTAATCCCTGTTAAATATATCGTATAGATATCCTAGAACCGACAATTTCCTTACTTCTCGCAAACAGGAGGCCCGTGTTCCATCTTTCAGAAGGAACGATAATGGCTGATTGTTTTTCATTTTCATGATGCTTTTTCTATTTTGACTCAGACTGTAGCTTTGTTTTTATTTACGTTCAATAACTCAAAGGCCTTCTTGAAAGAAATGCTTTGACGATGATTTTGACAGGTCTTATGAATTTTCAGTCCTTACGTATTTTCTCAAAGAAAAATTAAAGCCCGTAAAATCTATGATCTGTTAAATTCTAACAGTTGATCACCACTGTACACCCTGCGTACAGTCAAGTGCAGTGTATCGTTGGTTTTTGCGGGCGGTATTCATGCGCACGTATTGTTCTGTCAGGAGAACGCTTCACCCCGCAGCTCGCGTGGGAAACGGGTCTCGGTCCCGGAAGGTCTCGAGCGAACATCGATCGACACTTTTTACACAGCGTGGCAGAGAAATTATTGTACAGTAGAACTAACTGTTTTGGTATACAGAGGGTTTAGTAAAATGACCTTTTTCTATTCGATTGCGCTGCCTGGTGAAAATAACTGGAAACAAAATAGTTCGATGCAAATTGAGGATTTCCTTGAAAGCAATTTTGTAGGTTTTGTGTCCGTGTTAAACTCGAAATTGTTCACACAACAACTGCTAACCACCGACTTCTTCTATACGACTGCTGCTATCGTGATGATTTGATGTTTACAAACCTATATTTTAGGGGATCTAATTAGTCAATCAAAATTACATTCACTCTTAAAATATCGTTACTGAGGCATACATTTTTACTGCGGCACATATGGATAAATTTCGCCAGAACACCGAATAGCTGGTCTGATTGTACATCTATTAGTTCTGTTAGGTTTATTGAACTGCTGCAATTAAAAGGGGTGTGTAATTCTGCAAGTGTTTGCCAATTATTCGCATGTCGTTAGAATGGACGGACCAGTTTAATGGGCATGAGAATTTTGACAGGCGATTGAGGTCATTATTAACCACATGTATAAAACAAATCAATTATCTTGCTATTAAGACCGATAAAAGTTACCTACGTAATTTTTGTAGTCTTTTATGTATCGGTAAAGTATTATCTGCCTATTCAGATCCGATACAATCTGAATCAACAAATTTTCCGTTAATTTCTTAGAAAACATGGTTCAAAATTAACAAAAGGTTTAACGCACTAAAGAAGTTAACCCTAAAATGGCAACATTGGGTCACTAATACCCTTCGATGACACTTATGACACCAAAAATAAACCGGATTATTGTTTAACACTGAGATAATTTATTTTACGGCCTCGTAACTGTATTGTAACGATTTCTATTTTATTAGTAGCATCTGTACTGGACTACATTTTTCTGCTTAAAACCGGCTTTTTCTGTTATTTATTAGTATACGGTAATAGATAAAATCAAAAGAACCTCAAAATTGAACGATTGAAAGTTGATACAAATGTAAGCAAAAATATCTTTACTTATTAAAAGTAGATTAAACGAGTCACTTGATTAGTAACGTTTACTTTTTCTCGATAAGTAGGTATGTATGCTAATTTATTTGGATTGATCGGTGATAAGTGGACATTGTAGCCTAAAGCGACATTTTTGGGTTACAGATTCCGATACAGTAATTGCAAATATTTCAATTAGGAACGCAACTGGTTGGAAGCCTGTGTTGGTCACAAAATGTGTCTATAGACAAGCACTTGGTCAGACAGAAACTACATGTACCGATGTACCGCCACCTTCTTCGATCATTTGATTGAAAAACGTTTATTAGAACTTATGTGTGGTTCACAATATTTTAGAATTTTAGATCGATATTTTTTTCTCCTGTGTCGTGGGTGCGTTTACAAACATAGAAACTCACATCCACAAACACCCAGACCCGGAACAATTACTTGTAGGTCATACAAATATTTGTTCCGTGCGGGAATTGAACCCGCGACACGCAGCGCTGTAGTCCAATGGCTTAGCCACTGCGCTAACCGTGCCGTCAAATAATATATATATAATATTATGTATGATTCTCTTCCAACTTTATTTTTCTCAACGTGCTTGAAGCAATAACTCAACAACAAATTCCAGTGTCGGCCCTAAATCAATTAAAACGAAGGCCTGTATGATGATAGCCGCAATTAAATAACATTCGCAATTTATTTCCCAATCATAAAATTAATTTCTTGTCGCCAATAAATTATAGGATTCCATCTTAGCAAAAAACATGGCGGTTTCTTTGATTGTTGTGCTCGCTACAAAAACCGATCGACATTGGAATCCTTTTTGTGACTTCAAGAAACTGCCTTCCTCGGAACGGCTTCCGAACGTAAAAAAAACTTACAATAGAAATAAACGTAGCTATTCTAAACTTTAACACATTGTCATAGAGGCTCGTGTTTTTTCTACTTACCTGCCTATTTCCTGGAATAGAAGATACTACAGGTAGGTTTACTCTCAAGGGAGTGAATGACATTAGAGCACACACGTAAAGTGATGTAATTGGACATCGTCGGCCAAAACGTACCAATGACCTAATGAAGCATTGAACCGGTTCAAAAGTAACATTGCAAAAAAGTTATTGGATCAAATAGTAATGCAGGAAAAAATCAAGAGTAAATAAAATAGCACAGAATGTAGAAGGCGTTAGGGGGCACTAAACTGACTTGAGAATTTTAAAATACGCAACAAAATCGAAAGGAATTTTTGTAATTACAAGCGTGTAATAAACTTGGAGCAACTTTGTATTTAACCCTTGGGGTATGCGTTTTGCTTAGCCTTTTACTATTTATTTGTGCATACAACGTTGCGGGTAAAATTGTGCGCACAAAATAAATAGTCAACATAGCGTTGAAGTGTTGATATTCGCTGAACGAACGTTTTGCTTTGATGGCTCTGTCAATATTCTGGAAGATGTATTGGTAATTGTAGGGAATTTTATGTGTTTTGTTTGGGCAATTACTAACCACTACTTTTATTTGCTAATGCTTGGGTTTTCTCAGGATTATCCAATTAAAAGAAATAAATCGGAAGATAAACCGATAAAAATATCGAAGATCAAACTTCACTCATCATGTGGCATTTGCAGGGTCAATTTATTAAAGAAACTATCAAAAAGAAAATTAATTCATCCATAAAAAAATCCACAGTTTACCTAAACGTTGGCAATAATATAGTGATGAACAGTAAAGATCTACTATAAAGAAACAAGCACATTTTATAGGCCAATAACAACTGCACTGCGCTGAATTCACAGAACTGCAGATATCGATCGTAACAGCGCAAATTAGCCTAGGTTAGCTTTTCCACTACCAATTGAGTCAAGGCTACAATGTATTTATGCCGCCTCTCTTTAAGTACCATTTCTCCAATGAAGGCTAATTAAAAAGCTCTCAATCAATACTAGAAAGTCAACAGGGTCCGGCTATTGTAATAAAATTCATGTTTGCTAGTGTCCACTGGCTGCAACAATGTGATCGTGTTCGCACGACTTCGTGACCCGACCACACCCGACCTCTGCCGAACTGAGAGGATGACACCGCCATCTATTGTGGAGAAGATAGACAATTTCTTGCCATTGAAAAATATTTTTGCACTTCGTCAAGTCTGACTTTTGAATAGCAGAGAGTATTTTTTGCGATCTTTTTTAGGCCTATTGTATTTGTGGTTTTATAATAGTAGGTTATGAGATCAGATAGTACCTAGGTGCCCTTTTTTTATCGTGGTAAAATCATCAAATGAGACCTCCCACCCAGGGCAGGGCGGGAGGGACTGTCAGACTTGTACTGACTAAAATCCACGGTGTACTTCACTAGCCCTTTACGTACCGGGATCACGGTAATGGGAAAGTCCCGCGACCGTTCCTAGGTACCTAAAGAAACTATGCCGTATATGAGCAAACAGACTTGCTTTTGCTCTAGAAAATGAAATAGTTTCAGTTATCGTGACTCTGGCTGAATTCGTGATGAAGATGGAAAAAACTTTCTTTACGTTCGGGCTTTAAATCTCCGTTTTCACTCAAAATGACTCTTAAAATAATGCCTGAATATTTTGGCCTTAATGAAACTTCATCGCTCGACTTCGCGCTGACTTTTGAAAATTCAATGACGCATTTTTATTTAATTGTCGCATAGTGTCAGTGAAGAATATAGATTAAATACCAAGCCTATGTCTAGTCTTGACCTATTAACTAATTACCTGAGTTGCTATAATAACGCTAACTACAGCCAATTATACAAAAACAAACACAGCGCAAAATTAAAACTCCAAAATATAAACAACTAAAATAATATTATTGTTTATGAAAAGTCAAATGATTTTGCTAACTGAAGTTCAAATAATGTACACACATCAAAAGTGTCTAGGGATCAACATATATTTTTGCAATAACTTTTCTCCTGATTGATATTAATTAAATTTTTTTTAAGGATTCATCAAATAAAGTGTTTTCGTTTGTCACAGTAACCATAAACCAAGTCACCTTTGCATTAATAAAGAAATTTGCCATTTTCCTAATAAAGGGATTTTTGACATTTGAACCACTAACACAAAAGTTCGAAAAAAAGACTGAAATAACAGTTTTCTTTAAAATTTTATTGGGTAACTTAAACAATTAATAATCCGTGTTTCTACCGCGAACACTAACAACACAAGAACATCGGTTTGGCATACTCAAAATGAGTTCATCCAAATCACGCTGTGGAATGGCCGCCCATGTTCGTTGCAACAACAAAAAAAGGTCTTCTTGCGACTGGATACCCTCCATATTCGGCAGAGCTCTTCTCTGTAGCATATCCCATGCATGCTCAATCGGATTCAAGTCTGGCGACTGAGCAGGCCAGGGCAGGACATTGATGTTAGCTGCGGCGAGAGTCTGTCTTACAACTCTTGCGGTGTGCGGTCGTGCATTATCATGCATTAACTGAAATAAGGGACCGATTTGCACTTGTAGAGGAACGATGACGTCTGATACAATCGTCTCAGCATAAATTTGAGCGTTGAGGTTGCCTCTGATCCAAATCAACTCAGTTCTTCCGCCGATCCAAATATCCGCCCATACCATGATGGTTCCACCACTATAAGGATGGACTTCCTGGCAGGATTTTAATCGCTGTTGGCGTCCAGGGCTTCTCCAGTGTCGTATTCGTCTTGTATCCGGTCTCATACCAAAACGAGACTCATCAGAGTCCATCCTTATAGTGGTGGAACCATCATGGTATGGGCGGGTATTTGGATCGGCGGAAGAACTGAGTTGATTTGGATCAGAGGCAACCTCAACGCTCAAATTTATGCTGAGACGATTGTATCAGACGTCATCGTTCCTCTACAAGTGCAAATCGGTCCCTTATTTCAGTTAATGCATGATAATGCACGACCGCACACCGCAAGAGTTGTAAGACAGACTCTCGCCGCAGCTAACATCAATGTCCTGCCCTGGCCTGCTCAGTCGCCAGACTTGAATCCGATTGAGCATGCATGGGATATGCTACAGAGAAGAGCTCTGCCGAATATGGAGGGTATCCAGTCGCAAGAAGACCTTTTTTTGTTGTTGCAACGAACATGGGCGGCCATTCCACAGCGTGATTTGGATGAACTGATTTTGAGTATGCCAAACCGATGTTCTTGTGTTGTTAGTGTTCGCGGTAGAAACACGGATTATTAATTGTTTAAGTTACCCAATAAAATTTTAAAGAAAACTGTTATTTCAGTCTTTTTTTTCGAACTTTTGTGTTAGTGGTTCAAATGTCAAAAATCCCTTTATTAGGAAAATGGCAAATTTCTTTATTAATGCAAAGGTGACTTGGTTTATCGTTACTGTGACAAACGAAAACACTTTATTTGATGAATCCTTAAAAAAAAATTTAATTAATATCAATCAGGAGAAAAGTTATTGCAAAAATATATGTTGATCCCTAGACACTTTTGATGTGTGTAGTTTGTACGTTAAATGAAACAATGGAAATGCCTGGAGGATCAATTGTTTGGACAGCTTTTGTTTCCACTCAAATAATGGCAGCTTACCTACGGGTACTTTTTGTACCCGAAGTCTATTCAAATTCTTGTTTTCAATTTATGTTAGGTACTGCCATTTAAACGAGTATCAACTTTCAGCTAGTGTAAATTGAGTTGATTTTAGAATGCTGTTGAAAATGTCATAAAAAGATTGACATGGTGTGCAAAACTGAACTGAAGTAAAGGTATGGTGGGACGTTATGTTTTCAAAAACTTATTTTCATGGGTAGGTAACTAAATTGCGATTGTAGACTTCACAGTTACGTGATACCGTACTTCTTTTATATTTTGATATTCTTGAGCGCATAAAGTACTGAAATTGATGTGAGAGTTAAATAAGAATTATGAATCATTGACAGATGATTTCGTACAATGTAGAAAAACGTTTTCATCCCTGCTTAAAACTCTACCAATTGTTTAAAAACATAAATAACGTTGTTATTATCTAAAAGTTTTCCGACACTGAAGAACTATTAACAAGCGTTCCCTCTTGACTATAACTTCTGCCTTCTGAACTTGCCCTGTGACTACTTCATTAGTGATTTGTTTGTAACTATTAATAGCCTAAAGAAAGTCAACAACATTATTAATAATGTCTTTATTCTGTGAACTACAATATAAATTATCCTCGACTAACGTTTATTTTGTAGAAAAGATAAGTCTGTTTCTGATTAAATATTTCAGATTCTTATACCAGTAATACACGTTCCAGTTAACCGTCAAAAATGCACAAGCGCTGTGCAGTAAACTTGACGGTGTATGGCTATCAGAACTAGACTTGTTATGCACACAGGCGACAAGTCTTCTGGCCATACTTACCGAACACCACTTCCAGCGTGCATGGTGCATCGTGTATGGCTGGCATTAGATAAACACGTTAGCTTGTATTCATAGAAAAAGTAGCTTGTTGACAAACAATTATTACATTATATTAGTCAGTTGTTTGCCTCCGTTTTGTTTGTTTACAAACATCGGAATATTTATTTTAACAATGTTTAACAAGATATCAGAAATTGTATTTTTAATTGCAGAATGTACAACACCTGATTTTTTAAAAACCTGATCAATTTTTATCTGTGGTTACAATACCCATTGGTGGGGATTTGTCAGTGGGGATCAATTGGTGTTAGTCAATAGTCGATCAGAATGACAGCATGACAGCAACTCCATCACCAATTTAATCGCAACAGTTTATTTAGCACCGTCTCTAAACTGCCGTCATAAATGAAAACACAGTAACTTCAATAGCTATTCATTGAAGTTAAAACTAATTCGAGCTCATGAACTGTCAGTGTCACAAGTACTGTGGGATTTTGACACTGACAACTTGAATGAAGTACTAATTTCATCGGTGTAACTCTATTGAAAACAGGAGCTAACAGAACAATCCTTAGTAGGTACTAACTTGTTTCCAAAGCTTTACATTGTGATACCAAACTGCAAGTTGTAGCTATAGTTATGTCTAAGATGGGGTGTCGACGTCCTTGCAGACCCAAGGTCGATCGATACACCGCCAGTAGGTACGTGACGTCACGTTCCGCCATTTTGGAAGATGACGTCACTCTTCTGTAAATAAACGCCTTTCAGGAACGTTAAGGGAATCGTATTACAGTAGAAGAGCTTTAACGTTTACTTTAGCGTGGAACATTGAAATAAATGGTATTTTTACTGGAAGAATATACTACGTAAGTACGTACGAGTGTGAGCGTAAGTTGAAGGCGCCTACTTGGCAAGATGCCAATAAGGTTGTATTGGCGTGAAACTTTATGTACTACGGTGCTGAAGAAAATTCAGAGAAGGAATTACCGACACAGGAATAGTACATAAAGTGACATGTAAAACTAAACTAGTGTCATGCTGACAAAGTCCCAGGACCTTTAGGAGAAGGGTAGTTCTTAACTAATAGGATTATAGGACCCTCTTTCAAAGCTGTTAATTGGAATAGTTTAAGTCAAAGATTTGAAACGTTTGCAAATGTTGCGTAGAAAATTATTCACCTTAGTAAGATCCTTGAATATTTGACAAATCTTTACATAATCTGCATATTCTATTCGTGTGAAGGTTTACCTACATTATTATAAACTTAGACCAACTATATTCAGTTCAACGTGGGCGTCGCGTGATCTCACACATTCTCTGTCAATTGGATTACTTATTGCACACTCACTTTAAGGGTTAAGACAGACTTTATCTTCTTTCCACTTCAGTAGTTTTCTGTTATAGTATTGAATTTTACTTGCTTGAGACGGAGCGAAAGGAAAATTTAAGAATTGAAGGCCGTGATCATCTTTCTCCGTGCTTATCCCAATGGACAATTTTCGCTCACGAATTTTATTTCCTAAAATCGGGTGAAAATCTAATGAGATTTTAGAACTAACAAGCTCATGCACTCATGCTCCTGTACGTCTCTCTCAATGTGCTTAATTAATATTAGTTTATGGAGCACTGCTTATCATCTTAAACTACCGTACTCATCAATCAGAAGACAAGTTTTTCTCCCTTCTCCATAAATTATTATTATAACTCCCCTGTAATGTGCATAGCTACTTAGTCATTGGCACGCGACCGACACTCGCGACCGGTTGCCATTGCGTCGCACGCAATTACGCGATCGATAGAATCCTTCCTTATTCGCTGGGACATCCCTACAGGCACCTTATACGCGGTGAAAGCTATTTGTACTTGATAATTAATTATCGTCTCACTTAATGAGCTTTTTGTTTGCAAAAACTTGATCAGAAGTGCCGTCGCATACCAGAGGAAGATAAGATGTTTCTTCGTACCCTTCCGCCCCTCTTTAAGTAATTTAATAATTCTTCGGTTGGCAGTTGGCTTAAGTGTAGAAAATCGTCTGGGTAATTAATGAAGAAGAGAATCGATTTGTTAAAGATATTAATAACCTAACTAGTAGGGTGTTCTTGGGCCCCACTTTGTGGCTGACCATTCTAATTTTATTCAGTGTTGGTCAAGCACAACTCCTTAGAATTAGTTGTTCTTTTGAAGGTGACCGTAACGTAAATAGCAGGAGGATCACCTCCCAATCACATTGAATTACCGCATCACCTCGTCGGGCTTCTATGGAAGTCTATAGAAACGGTGATAGACGACAATGTCGATGGTTTATCTACGTAAGCGATTGGGTGAGGAACTGACGAAACCACCGTGGTTTATCGCTGCGGTCACCTTAAGAAGAGCACTTTAAACCAACGATTGTTGTGATACTAATTTGGTAGCTAGTTACTAAGGATATGAGCCTTTTCATCGCTTGTTCCCAAATAATACCTCTTTCTTTCCGCAAATCCGCATGCCACAAGAACGCCACTGTTCTTTTCGTAACACCTCCAATTATGCCGTAACAGTTTTGGTACAGCACCCGTCAAATTATCAATTGTGGAGGATGATCTATCAACTTTCTAACTAATAGCTGTATGTTTGTGTAAGTGCTATTATCTGGTGGATAGGTGGATAACGAGCGACCTTTGATTCGTATAAACATCTTGGATTATCTGGTATGCGTCATAGTCATGTAATTCTTGGTTGTCCGAAGTATTATCATTGAAGTTGTCATGTTTT
The DNA here is from genome assembly GCA_943136025.2 of Agrotis puta. NCBI lineage: Eukaryota > Metazoa > Arthropoda > Insecta > Lepidoptera > Noctuidae > Agrotis > Agrotis puta. The sequence goes on from OW964170.2 coordinate 2,887,399, forward strand.
TCACCTGAGTGTATTTTGTGATTGATTTTAGTCTTCATATCTTAATCCTGTCTTTGTTATTATACTAATAAGTCCTTGGTAGTAAAGAGGTTTTATGCAAATATTTAAATTAATTATTGATTTAGGTCATTGAAGAATTTAAGTCTGGCCCATTCTCACTGAAAATCGTAAATGTAATCGTATCGTTTCTTGTGGAAATGTGCAAATTATTCTCATAGGGAACACCGTGGGGACAGGTTGTCATGATCTTAAGTATGGTATGATTTACTTAGTTCAAACCATAACAGTCCGCATCTCGACATGAACATCGCCAAAGTTCCATGATAACGTCTGATATCCTCGTAGTATCTCATAATCTTCAACCCATTTTCGTGTTTTATTTTTGTTATGGTGCCAAAATTGTCCCGAGATAGGGATTTTGTTATTTGGCACAAAGCAGTTTCTTTCATCTTTTGCGTCGTTCATCAGCCGGAAATTGGCCAGAAATACATTTATGATTCTGCCCCTTAAAGTGCCATTAAAAGAGCTCCAGGATATTTTTGCAATAAAGGCATTACATGTTTCCGTTTCGAAGACGATTATAAAAAAAAAATCTAAGAAATGATTAAATTTCTCGCAGCTGCTAGCTGGTTCTAAAACTGAAGCTGCCAGTGTCAAAAGTTTCTGAAAAAACGAACATGTCTATGGAAACCTCAAATTCAATTTTCCGTTTTTCGTGTACAAAATTGGTTTCAGTTTTAACGAGCATACAAAACCAGATAGTCAATTAAAAAGATAGAATAGATTTTCGAATCCAGCTGTTCTTTCACCACCTTTTGATCACGTTGTCCACAGTCATGCGTGCGTCGATAACATCAATCATTATCATCACCTCTGCACAAGGTCATGACATAGAAAACGCATAAATACCTAATATGACATTAATGACTTGTCACGTCACTTTGCATTATTGAAATCATTGTGAAATGTGCTGCATATTCATTTAAAAATAGATGCCACATATGCCTTATCTTTAACACGTTAAATATCTTTAATAATATGTAGGTATTTATAGATCCATAGGTCATAAGTACAGCATGCACTGGTGACTCGATCCCCTTGAACCCTATTGAACTCGAATCCACAACCATGTGAATCAAATGCTTGGATTAAGAAGCTGTGAGACCATAGGCATGAGTGTTCTATCGTTCATTCAATCATATTTGCACTGCTCGCTATTAATAAAAGGATATACCTTATCCTTTCCCACGTTTCGCTATTTTTTTTCCTTCGTTAACAAGTAGACAATGCACAACCTTATCATCGTCATTTGATTTTAAACCTTCTTCAATTCTTCTTTTTGTCGACTTCATCTATTGTAGGGGATCGATAGCGGGATCTCCGATTCCTGATTATTCATAATTTTCCTATTTGTATGCTTTATTAAATGTGATGATGGGTTTTTGATTGCTCCTTTGGCTGCTAATTTACAAACCGTCTTTCTTGTACGCGTTGTAGACGCTGGACGAAATTAATTCATTTTATATTTTCTATACGTTTAATATCTCTATGTCCACCAGACAATACACTCCAAGCTATCATCTCCATACAGCTACACAGTTCTGTTATTTTAATTGACTTGCGATCTTCCGGTTCGAGGCGATTTGTTTGGTTGTGGGAAACAATACACTTAACGGTTGTGTGTAATTGAAGTTCAAGGCCCGTAAAATGTACGACCGCTGTAACGTTTACATAATACGTTACGTTTTCTGATTCAAGTCACTTTCATCCGTTTAGTTACGACTGTTAAGATTGTAACGGTGTGTAACGTCACTTGTGACGAAAAATCAACTTTACGAGTTCTGAAAAGAGTTGACTAAAGTCTAGATACATATTTAAGTTTATGTGGGTATAGACAAATAATTATTTGTCTATACCCACATAAAGCTGACCCAAGGTCTAATTATAATTAGACCTTGGGTCAGCTCTTAGGTAAGTACCCAATTAGTCCTGCAGACAGGGTTCAAAATTAAGGCCCTAATTTATTTATCCGACAGCAAAGCCTAAATAAATTAAGGGTTCTTCATTATCCTATGTGGTCTGTTCAAGCTAGTCATTAATTTTGAATACCGTCAATATAACTTCTGTCGGAGGCGTTCGAGAATCGAAATCTTTATTCACCATAGTGTGTTCGTTTCTATAGTGCTTGCTTTATATGTATATCACAAATCAATTCAACTCTCATATAAAAGGCACTGTAATTCCTTATTATGCGTATTTACATCATCGCTCATAATCTACGTTTCATTGCGGCTGCTGCAATGGTTGCATTGCGTTTGCTTCACTTTCAATTTTGACAGCTTATAAATTGCGTGCACCTGTGATGCAGCGTCAAAGAGCAAGTAATTATGGTCCAGATAGGCATTAACAACATTAAAGTTTTATGTTGAGTTCCTGTAATCGTACTTTCGTCCGCGTTGGGTCGGTATGATGTTATGACAAAAGATTTATCTTCGTTTTGGAAATATTCCAAGTTCCGTCAACTTTAATATCTTTGGTATGTTACTAAGAATAAAAAGATCCAATTTATAGATTGTTACATAAAGATGTCTGTTTCTTTTATTCCCATATTACCATAAAACATGAGAATTTACATGAATAAGCATATTTTCTGAGTTGTTCCGTAATTTGTTGGTAAAAGACCTATAAATTCTAAGATTATTGTCTTTATATTCTAATTAGTCGCACAGTTCCTAGGGATTTCATGGCGAGCCACAAAGCAGGCCTCCAGCTTGATGCAAAGATAACATTCTCAGTTAAATAATGAATGCACAATAGATTCTCACATTTTAACAGGCCAATCCTTTTCTGTCGTACTCTAGGGAAATCCGACTACTCCAACGAATGCAATCATATTTTTGAATGTGCTTAGTTGGTGGTAATAATTGTCTACTTCGATTAAAAGAATGTGCCTTAAATTAAATTGATTACTGTAAGCTTTATAATGGGCAACCACTGTAAGAGATTTGATAAAAACTTATCCTTCATAACCTTATCATTTAATGTCTTTTGGAAAATAGGCACATTCTATTGCTGTGAATGGTACCCCCATTCATTTTTCAGTTCTGGCCGTATTCTATGGTCGATGCTCACACACGTACCAAACATTTACCATCTTAACTCTTAAGCAACACCCATTATTTTACCTTGCTCATCGATATATTAAGTAATCCAAAGATGCACTCCCAACATGCCATCGAATTAAAAATTATGCCCTGCACATTGAGAAATCCAGTGCGTAGAACCGGAACTTTATGTTTCGAAACTATATTTATACCGTGTAATGATGCATTTATAAATTGATGAGCCGGCCTTTCTCGATCGTCGAATTAAAATGAGTGATGTTTAGAATGATAACAATGACATATTTATGGACGGTGTTCTGTGGAAACCCGCCTAGAGATTTCCCATTACGTGACTGCCGAACGCTGATGGCACTTTGTTTTAAATTGTTTTTGGTTGCGCCATGTTGGGTCTGTAACCTGTGGGAAAAGATCATCTTACCGTTATGCGGAGTTGCCAAATATAAAATACCTTTAACAGCTTAGATCTAGAGCATATCTTCTGCCGTCCTAGAAACAAACGTTATTGGCCCGATATTTATTACCATAGCACTTATTTGTTCAACTATTTTTTTAATGGGAAAGTCTATTTTAGCCCCGGGTGTCTTCGGTTACCAGGGAACCTGTTTTAAAATCTCTGTTGTAGATAATTTAATGAAATTGTAAGTTTCGTAAGAGTTCGCTGTCTAGGTGCACTCCCCTTCCTTTGTGTGGGAACCAATGGAGACTAGTGTGGGACTTTTTAAATGTATAGATGGTCTGAGGAAGCATTTCCGTTTTTGTGGTTGTCTTGTAGATTGTCTATTACTTCTTGGGGATTTCCTTTCTGGTAAGTCGTAGAAATAAACCCTTTGTTGTACTAAAACGCTGTGAATGCAGCTTTCTTTTCTTTTTTAGTTTCTTCTTTATTGTTGTACTTAGTAGAGGGTGTATTTACTTCTCTAACAGTTATATTGTATTACAATACTTCCATCTTAACTATCGCAAGCTTTCATCTCTCATCCAAAATTAACTCAACATCGTTATCTTGATTCCACAATCCTCTTCAACTATCCTGTCTTGTTTAAAAACGCAGTCATTAAAAAATACAGCCACGATTTTATCCAAAACGGTTGTTTAATTAATAAATGTTCAATCGTTAATTACCTTTCTGTTTGCTTAACAGTCGATGATATTACTGTGTTAATTATTTAATTACATCAATTATTTTCATTAGTCTGGACATTAGTGGGTAAGTAAGAGCCCATCACTAGTACTTAATAGTCAAGCGGCCTGTGGTCTTCACTGTGAAACTCTTTTATTTTCGAGTAACTTGACGTAACGAGCTTCTATCGTGGGAAACTCGATGATAGGTGCAAATTTCTACCAGCGCAAATCGTAGATGGTAGATAAGTAAAAAAGTGCAGTTTAACCATACTAAACGCTGCTCGCTCTTTGTTTCTTTAAGATCCAAATCACCGTACAGAATACGTTTCATTTCCTTTTGCGTAACTATATCTTTTATTTATTCTCTTTATATAATGCATGCAAATTCGGAGCTATCGATTTTGTGAATCAAATGTAATGAGAGTCATTGTGGTCATTTAAACTGTACTGTGTCTGTGAGAAAAGTGTTGGTAACAGTTCTTGTATTGTGTTGTACAGATAAGTGTTGTCATTGCTTTCGCAAAGTTTGAACATACCGTCGGTAACTTTGATGTTCGGTTCTTTGACTGCTTTTTATGGAGTTCAATTTCCCTGCTTGACTAAATAGTGCTAAATGATTCGTTATTGTTATTCATTTATGCTTTTGAATTTGAACCTATATTTATTTTCCTTATAAATTATTTATCTTGACTTTATGGGAATATCAGACAAGGGCTCGTAAAACATTAAGATACAGATAAGCTTTAGCCAGTTTTTAAAGTTTTACATATACGTCAGTAGCTGTCAGTCATTCGCTTTGCATATCCTAAATTTGACACAATCCAGTGGGCGTCGGTTTTTTGACCGTTTTATGGCTTTGCTTCCTTTTATCGTCCTGTTTTATTGTCCAAAGATAAGATCTAAGCGACAAAAGATTTTTAATTTACCAAATTCGTGGCGCTTGTAAATGTCCGTCCGCTTAATTTATTGTACAGGCCTTTAATTGTTCCGGTAAATGGTTTAAACTAAATGAGAGAGGATATAATGGAATCTGTAAAATAGCTTTTGTTGATTTTGATCTTTTGTAACGTTCAGTGATCTAGTATCATCTATGTATTTGTTTGTACCATTATAATGAAGTAGTTGAACTGGCATCTATTATTATGAACCATATAGTCTTCCATCCAATTTAATAGAGCCTGTAAATTCTTTATTGCTTCTCTATATTCCATTCATACGAATGCTACTTAACCAATAAAGTTATTTCACTATGATGTTTCTTTTATAGCTGTTCTAAAATTTACTATTGATCGCGATAGATCTGGAGTATTTTTATTTCTTTCACTTAAAGAGTGATTGACAGTTTGTTCTCATAAAAACTGAGACTAGTAAAATGTCGGGTCTTTAACTTGATTCAGTGACTTCTTCTACGGTTCATCGGCTTCAAGCAAACAATTAGACACGTCAACTATATTTACATTTTTTGCCAACAATTATAAAGCAGTGACAGGTTTTGCTCTTATTTCTAGACTTTTAGTCGTCTGTCTTGTTTAATGTTTGGATGACATACTGTTGTACCGACGACGTTGTCATTCTTTATTCATCTTAATTCGTGCGGTTCCGTTGTTGCGAAGAATATCCTGTCTTGTTTTATTGTCTTCGCTATAAAAATATAAGTATGTTCTTAATTTTGGATTAACTCGATCAAATAAAACAAGGAGTTAAGCTGAGCTCTAATTTCAAATTTCTCTAGCTGATTTCATTTTTTTTCATCGTTAAATACGATGAAAAAAATTTGAAATTGGAAAAATATCTGTTAGTAAAAAGCGCACAAACTATTTTACAGTAGCGCTAAGAGACGAGATGGCACGCTGCGACAGATAATAATGTACGCACTACTTATTTTATTTGACTAATGTTGCCATACATTTCATATAACGTGCAACAACGCGGAAAGTCAATGTAATAACAACATTTATATCATTTATCTAGTTTATTTCCGTCGCATATGATATCGTCATTATCGCGATTGATTTTCACGTTGTTTTTATCTTCAGACGTCATCACTATCAGATTTATTCAATCCTTTCTAAAAGACTGACAGTCTGTCAGGTGAATTTTATCGATGAGAATTTAAGCTGCACGATATGGAGGTATTTTTAAGTTTAAGATAAAATACCAGTGTTTTAAAGAAATTTCTAGAAATTACAACCGGTGATGAATGATCAGAACAGGAGAACAGAAGTTTTTTTTATAAAAGATACAGACAGTGGACAGGAAATTTGTAACAAATAATGTTGTCATTGTTTTAAATTAAGAAGCACTCAATAACGACTCAGATATTTTTATCTTTGACACACAAGGACGTACATACTCGTAAAAGTTGGTCTCAGATATAAACAAAGTGTAACCCTCACACTTGAGACTGATAATAAACTTCGATAAGAGACCATTATCAAGGAAACCATATTCGTGAAAAAGTTAGAAAGTGCCGAACTGCGACAGAAAGGAAAAAAAGGAAACGAGTAATAATCTAATTTAAATTTATTGGAAACAGATATCCGATCTTGATATCTGTTTCCAATAAAAACCAATTGGTAGAAAGATTGTTAAAATAGAACATCAATCGCTAATTTATGATTAGAGACCGCCACAAGGTTATCAATCTGAGTATTTGATTTGACAAGATTTGAAACGATGATACTTGACTTAACTTATCAAGTCCAAGATACGATTATCGAAAGATAATGTTACTGGTCACTGATTCTTTGATCAGATAGGCAAATGCCGTCACGCTGTCTCCAAACGGCAAAAGCAAAGGAAATATAAAGAATCCTGCCAAATCTCCAACAGTACATGACTTAGTAGACAATGCATGCAAATATAATAGAAATACTCAAACTAGATGTGTTGCAATATCGGCGTACGCGCACCGCTTCGAATCCAAGGCTGAGCTGTCAAACGTCATTGAATTATGATGTATGTATTCATGTCAAGGACAAATTATTGTATATTAAGCGCCACCTACGAGAATTTGCATACGAAAGAAGCTCTAAAGGAAAGTAAGAGAATATTAGTAATCTTAAATTTTATCTAAAATACAGGAATCAGGTATTCAGGACAAGGATCCGGCTGTCGAAATTAAAGCAAAAAAAGGGATAGGCGATGGTATACTTACGAGTATTGGTAATTCTGGAACATAATTATAGTTTGCGTATTCACTAAAGTTGGTTTCACCTTCGTCATCCTAGTAAAAGATAAAGGGACGGGCCCTGCTTTAAATTCTCCCAAAAATAATAACAACGGACGCAACATTTATATCCTGTCTCATGTTACTCAATCAAGCAAGCCATATTACGAGTTCAACAACATACATACATACCTAATCACGACAATAAGGTTGACAATGCAAATTGTGTCTAATAATAGCGCCTAATCGCAGACACATGATTCAAACAGTCACAATAGGTCCTTTCTCCTAACTAGAGCGTAGGTGTACCGACGGCCTTGGGGACCACACTCAGTGGGCGGGTGGTTGACATTTTGATGTGTTGCATACTCGCGAACACATTGTGATGGGCCATCATGGTACTTTAGATCCGTCGGAACTTCCCGGGCTGTAACTCTAGCCCACCTAGAGGGCAGGTAATGGAGCGTAATTTTTCTTATTGCCTAATCTTTTGTTGCAGATTCTTAATGTGCGTCTCTTCGCAATGGGTCTTTATGGGGGGGTTGTAACTTACGCAACGGAGATAGGCAGGTCGTAGCAAATTTTTCGTGATGATGTTTGACCTAATTATTTCAGCGATCGGTTCTCTCATTGTTGTTGATATGGCACGTTTTGTACTTTCTATCTCCTACTCTTCACTTTATAAATGGGAATAGAGACTCAAGCTCAAAACGATAGTCTTAAATTATTAGAGAATAAATCCCAGCATTATAATCTAGATTAAAAATGTTGCTGTAGCATTGCAGAACTGCAACCATGTAAATTGGCGGCACGTGAAGGCAATTAAATAACCATTTCCTTCTACTTTACTCACAATCCACTTTTTCCCTCGTTTTCCTTCGCGTGGAAACATTTGGAGTGAAGCCAGTATAATTCCACAGTTAATCTTACCGCTCGACTCTTGTCCTTGACTTGATTCTACGGCAGTAAACTTATTTTCACGTCCCAAATTACATAATTAAGAAATGCGAGGTTTTTGTTTTATATATTCTGAAAAATGGAAGTTTATTCATTTTTCAAGCTCAGTATTACAGAAATCTTGGCTACAGTCTCGAATATTAATCGAAGCCAACCATAAAAAGCTGACATAGTTTTTGTGTTCACTTTTGAATACATTCTCAAAATACTTGGAAAATCCCATTGACCACACGAAGAAATTTCCTCAGCTAACATAAAAGTCCGCCGACAAAATCATTTATCATAAGCACCGTGTGTTTACATGGTCGTGTATAAATATCTATTTCTAAATCCAAAGGGACAGTTTACACGTGATTGAGATAGTCATAAATACATAGTACAATATGATAATCCGTAGTATCACGCTGAGTGATAATGACTTCCGCCATGCTCAGATTAATACGCGATCATTAGTATCATTTTACAATTTCGTTCCCGTGCTTCTTCATTAAGAAAATTATTACAGTCGTCAACTTAATGCGGGATTAAAAAAATAGTAACTGTCATCTTCATTTTCCCATTCTCATAATTTTCTGTCAGTATTATCTAAATTGTAAATCTTATTTAATTTACTTTAGGTATTATTCAAGTACAACGACTTAGGCCAATTGCCTGGAGGATATTGAAGCAATTTTTCAAGTTTCTCATTACCAGAAATAGATGGTCTCTCAAAGTATTTACAAAGATCAATAACATTGGTGTACGTGACTGCGGCGCTTTGGTAACCGAACACAACGAGGCGTAAGACCGAGCAACGAGTGGCGACCAACGCGGACGACGGGTGGTAAGGTAACACAATACTTACTATAACCGCAAGGACAGTGGAAAATGCGAATCTCTGAAGAATCTGACTCATTCATGAATTGATCGAATCGTGAGCGTCGATCTTTAGAATACTAGCTGTAAGACAAGAAAAAAGTTCTAAAGCACACTTACGGTTAAGTTTTTAAGATATAGATTCGGTTTTGCTATATTCAAGCTGAGAATATGACTATAAAAACCAGAGACTTACAACTTACCCAGCTTGTAAATCTCTTACCCAGCTTTATGCAGCAGGTCAATAATTGACAAAAGGCGTATCATGCGACCCTATGCACACCAACTGTAAGCTATCACCTTGACCTGTCTATAATTATGGCAAGACCCTAGGTGTAAATTGCTGTCCTACATGTGTTGTAATACCTGTACATTAACCTATTAGACCCAGATACAATTACATAAGCAACGTACAACACACGCACCGCATTGTATGAAGCCAAAACATATTTCTCCAACAGTGTAGGGTTCCAAGGCGCCGGCAACACTTTGGTAACACAATCCAAAGCATCCTGCAACGATACAACTGGTCAATAACATTAAAACAAATTCCAAAGACGAGACGAAAAAGATAAACAAAGCAGAACACAAGAAGCAGTCACATAGATCTTTGATGTACGCGATTGGCAGTGGCGGCGTCACAAGAAATCGGACACAACGAAGCGTACAACCGCTGCAGTCGACGGGTTAGTAATGCGATACGAGAAACCACAAGGACGGCGGAAAATGCGCATCTCTCAAGTATTATAATTTAATAAAAATAGACGATACTGAGGTGGTGGCTTTGCTATTCACAGCCTGGTTTAACACGTTTACGGAATCAGTAGATAGAAACTCAGTTCAGTAAACATCATTCCATAATTTTTTGTTAAGAATTGCTAACAATGTGTCTTCACATTTAATTATTTTAATAGATGATGTATCAATTTCTACTCTTAATTATTGAGTCCTAATTATAAATTCGTCGAATTCAGCATTACTTTCACTTTCTACATAATTTCATAAACGTGTACTATTAAAAACATATTCATTATGCTATTAAATTGTTTGGACTCCTGTCATCCTAAGCTTGGTCCAAAAAACATAAATAATAACACCACACTGCACTTTAATGCTTCGTTAACCATAAATCATTTGAACTATACACATGTCCGAACTGACATTGTTCAATTTACCAACACTGTTAATTACTACAACTTGCTTCAGCTTCACTTATAACTGCAACATTTTGACGCTACAAAAAACTTAGTAACAATAGGCTCATCTAAAGTTTCCAATTAAGTGACTCTGCGAAAATTATTCGCAATGTCATTCATTAAAATTTCAAAGCCAAATTCTCGTCAACTGAAGATAAACGAAGACCATAACAACGATGACAATATCTCTGTAGTTTGAGCAAGATGCGAATGATTAGAGATAAGAGTGTCGTTTAGTTCGTAATCGAAGCGGTTAATTTCGCAATTTGTCATTTGACCTTTAAATACCTATAACAGACAGTATGGACCAATGTCACGGTCAGCTTTCTGGCTGAGTAGTATATATTTTCTGTTATCCTCAACATCTTCTAACATAATCTTCAGAGAAAGTAATGCGTCCTTGTTGGCATTCATCGTTAATTCTGTTTAAGTTTAAAGTTTGAGTAAATTATATTCAGTGTAAGTTGGCAAATTGTCGTTGATTTGTTACAATCTTAAAGCCTTGAAGGGTTAGCACTTTAGCACTGAACATTCCAGTCAGCCTTGCGTTGTGTAACGTTTTCGTAATTCGGTTATCTAATTTGCACCTTGCAGTTGCTGTTTCAAACGGTGCATATCTTTAAGCGATAAAAATGATAAAGCGACTTGCTGTTTACAATTTTATGACGTTTCTGTATCATTAGGCGTTTTGTATACTTTTCCCTCGTTCAATGTTTACTTAGCTTCAACGTCTCCTTTTACATCTTTGTTTTCTTTTCCCGTATGTTTAGTGATTATTAAGGCTATTTTTGTCATAGTAGCTATCCTTTCTCTTTTAACATCCTTATGTCGGTTTACGATATTTTGTTCTTTTTTGCGACTAACGTCCGCTTTAGCTCTTCTCTTAACGAACTTAAGTGATTTCGATTTGTTAAACGGATAATTGTCAATTCCATGATCACTCAGTTATCCAGTAGTTTAACGACCGTCTGAGTATTTACGAAGTGACTGTGACACATCTCCAACATAATTTCTCTCTAAGGTCGTATCAATCTCTCTGGACTTTTCTACTGTTTAATTGACTGTTGTGTCATCGATAAACAGCTGACCATTCTTCCGTAAAATTCAAGTTCAATATTCAAAATCAATGTCATGTGGATCGTTTATTTTTTTCCGTCCGGCGTCCGGCGACCGTTACGTCATTGACGCCGCGAAGGTAATCCGGCGGACAGCCACCCGTGTCGCCCGCCCGACTTGTTCCTTCTTGCGTAACGTTTACTTACTCCCTTACGACTCTGCAACTAAATAGCTTCATTAAAACTAAAAGGGTTCCAAATTCTACAACGTCTCGCAACTGCACCGGCAATTTCTTACAATCTCAGTTCGTTACGGTACTATTGACAAGACTTTAATTTATTTATTTCTGTTATCTCAGAAAATCTCTGTTTATAAAGAACCATCGGAGTGTTAATCAATGTTCTGTTATCTACTTTATCTGTGACCAGGTAGCGTTCATATCAGTTGCCGGGCGGCTTTTTGTCTTGTCCGAAATCGACTGTGAAAATTGATGGTGTCATGTTTTAAGTCATAGAATAGTAAAAAGTTCTATTTCATTCGAGATATTTGATGCCATCACATATCAACAGATAAAGTGTTGGCCACTTTGATTGATCGATGTTCTGATTAGGCGGGTTTTTCCGCCAGATTGACGCAAAATGTTGTTGTTACAATTGTCTCCACAACTCGCTTACACGATGCAAAGAATAAATAAAACGTCTGATACTTGATTGGCCGTGGAAGTCGTTAGGATTGTAAATAACTCGATTGATGTCTCTAAGTTAAAAACGGGATTTAATCAGCCAGGTTGACATTAAAAAATAAACAATAGCTGTACATGTTTCTACCAAATATGAAAACACATCACTAACCGTACCTTCAAAAGCATCTTTAATTTTTACTCATCCGAAATTGCTTGATGATGGTGAAAATGAATATGACTGTCATTAAAGTCAAAATCACAACACTAGCATGTGACCAAGATAATGTAAGAATTGGGTAAAATTTCTCTTTTGGACCAACTTACAGGTTTATAATAATAACTAATTTACGTCCAACACCAACAATTATCAGCAGAAATAATTCTTGTTCCACTTGTGTTACTTTCTTCGAGGCATCGAGTAACGGTGCTTGAGCTTTGTCTCTAGATTCAAGGCTGAAGTGGCCCTTACAACGATATGGCAGAAAGAGCAGAAGACCTACTGAAATAAACTGAACGCTTGCAGAACAGATTTCGGATTCTATTAAAAAAAAAATAACTGTTAAATATCTCTTGTAAGATCGTCTCATCTCCAACTGTATTTTTCTTTTAGCGTTCAGGTAACTTGTAAGAGTGACAGTCCAATCTGTTTCACCCAGGACGGGAAGACTCATTCCATATATTTTACACCCCAAAGAAAAACTGTTTAGGCAACGCAAAAAGGCATTTGTCAGTCATGTCCTCCAATCACCTTCGCAGAAAGTCTTTATTGTTAATAGAACTGATCTTCGTATTAATTTTTCTGTCTCGGTTCATACTTTTATTATATGCTGCTTATATGATGTGGTGAAGAGTAGACTTTCTGTACCTAATAATGATGCTGACTACTTGGTAGCAAACTGTAACGGTTTGATCATTCGTTTGTAGATGAGTTTTTAATTCTTCATTCACTGCTCGATCTTTAGCAGTGTTATGGTTGGTGATTCAATGGTTTTTATGTAAGGTGCCATGTTTAGTGGGAAAAGCAATAGAATTCGTTGTTTATGCAAATGGGTTGTCTTTATTTAATGCCGCTACAAATGAATATGAAGTACTATTTTATGCAGTATAATTCACAATCATGCTAATTCAAGTCATGAATATTCTAGACTGATATAAATGTAATAAGTAGAGATATCAAAATAATAAAAATATCAGAACATTTATTACAACAGCATCCAAACAGTCGTACATTAGTCATCATTATCAACACTACGATACTCATCGGGCATTCTCTTACACCTTTACCTCGTCTCTATAAAGCTGTCAAAGAATTAACTTCATCTGATGACAGCTGGTAATTATAAAACACCCGTTGCTGTATAATATCGACTTTTTTCAATGTCAATGTCGGTTTTACCGCTTCGAGACAGCTGTTTGCGTGCTAAGACGTTCTTGCTCCGATCTGTTTAAGTTCCTCCGTTTAAGATAAAAACAACTCAGCCTGTTTTAGAAATAGACTTCTTGGTCCGAGATCAAGATGTCTACAATGTTTTCATCGATATTCTCGTTTCACATAATGCATAGCACCTTTCACTAAGTTTGTATTGTCGTAACCATAACATTGAAATTGATTCTGTTAACATATAAAATATCATCACCTACTTTGCGAAACTTTCGTGCGAATGATCGAAAAGAGATCGTAATTTCACTTATAACTTACCACCTTACATTTTCACTTTATTTTAAATAAGTAACCTAACATTATCTCTCTAATTACGATATTTTGTTAGCCTCCCACGCATCGACGTACGCCAATAAGGCTCTCACGTTCTCATCGTGAAACTTGCACTTGACACTGTTTGGGACAGTCGGACGTTAATCTACTAAATTGAAAAGTACTTGTTTGGTTTCATCTGTTTCGTTGGTGATAATGTTTTTAAATTAGCCGTTTTATACTGCAGTTTTATCGAACGGCTCGCGTGAGGTCCGACTGAAATGTTGTCCAGTTCTGTCTCCGTCGGTGTCCCAAATACCGATTATGAGGTAAAATTTATAGCGTCGACTGCAGCTCGATTGTCATATCCCACGAAGATGCTGTGCTGAGATTTTACTTTTGTAATTATCCGTTGCGTGTTCTGTTTTTTTTGGAATTCTCATTTCTAGCGAACCTACAAGATACGAGTAGCTTGTTTTTATAGGCATATTTTTCATTATGATTGCTGCAAAATTGTGTCGAATGAGTTTTCATGGAATAAATTTATATACGTAATTAAAAGCTTTGACATTAGTATATCTATTAATATAATTATGTCAAGTTTACTGTATACCGCAATTCTCCACGGGTGGGGAAACAATCAAATTACTGCTAATAGCTTTATTACTTTATGTCTATGTTCTGGGATGGGCTACTGTCAAGGTCTAGCGGTTAACGACCTTATTTATTGGCTTGTATATTTATTACTCTCACCTCTTGTTTACGTGTTTGAGAAGGAAAGAAGCATCATTTATTGTCGTTTCCTCACTTTGCAGACTTACGACTAAGAACTTTGATTGAATCTAATTAGTATTATTTATTGTTTTTGAAATAATGTCGCCTTTCTCCTTTTAAAGGATTGTCGTTATCATCAACAACCTAAAGATTCCTTTTCTTTTTGAGACCTACCTTGCTAATCGTTACTACTTATTACCACCAGTTCTCTTTGTCTTTACCTAAAGACCTTAACATACTAACCACTTGTACCATTTTCCCTTTCCGAATGATTCCGCGAATCCCACCATTTTTTATTTTATTTGGTTTAATGTAAGTAGAGTAACCCCATGGTACCACGGTGTCCCGCGGTGCATGACGCCCATGTCCTGCGAATGTTCCCATGGGACTCAGGTGCCATTGTAATAAACTTCTTTTGAATTATTTATGGGATCATTGTTCGCCTTTTACGGTCAGATGATGTTGTAAATTACTTTTAGGAAGTTTCTCGAACAGGAACTTAAAGGCTTTTTATGTTTTTTTTTCTTGTAAAGTAGTTAGGAGGATCAATGTAGCTTCGGTCAAACTAAAAGCTTTTGCTTTGTTTTATGAAATAAAAAAATAAGATTAAAGGCAGCAAGGGCAAAAGCAGGAAGAATATTGGTTCCCACGGAATTTGAGCTTGTTGTGAGGTTTTTGGTTGCTATGCCAACAAGCAAAAGGGACGCAGTCGAAGGAAAGAGTAATACAATTTCCAAACGATCAATATCAGGTTGATGCTTTTAATCTCAGCTTATTCATGGAATTTTCTGATGTTCATTCACTTCTACAATCTCCAGATTATCTCTAATCTTTTCCACAGCTCCGTATAATCTAACCGTTACAAATAGTTTCTATAATTGGTTCTTAGTTGGAAACTAACGCTACTAAACATTGGAAATCAGCAAGACGTTTAATTACATTCATTACTTTCAGCATCTTTACGATTCTCTTCTCATGTATACGCCAAGTTCGTGTTACTGTATCCTACAGTTCTGTTTAGCTCAACAAATTAGCGAAATTACTCTCTTCGCAGATAAACTTTACGCTTTAAACCCACCAAGTTGTTACAGCATCTACATTTGTAATAACAAACTCATACTCAACTGTAAAGTCTTCGACTTAAGGTAGTATTCTTAGTGGTGTTAGTTTTGTTCTTCGCAGTTGTAATTTTGTTCAGTTAGGTACACGTTTCACGGATTACCATCTGTTTACTTTCATGCTCTTGCAATTGTTAGTGCAGGTCATGTCATAGCTTTGCACGGGGATCCGGCGAACGCTCAGGGCTCCTAGGGGTCATCAGCTAGCGTTCTTACTAATTAGTGCTATGTGTAATTGATTATGAATGGCTGTCTAACAGAAAATTGTGAGAATCGATACACTGCAAGGTTCAGAATTTTTGATTTTACTTTCTAATAAAATACTTTATCGTATAATGTGGTTTAAACACAATTGGAAATAATGTTTCTTTGTTTTGTTGCGAAATTACTTGCTTGTTTAAGTTCAAAATGTTTTTCTTTACCTTGTTTTTAGCTTCTACAAAGATGAATTGTTATTCTTTATAAGTTGTTCAGCAATTTTACATTCAGGATTACTAAATAATTAAATGTAAGTTTCTTTTTGTTCGTAATTCTTCTAAACATTAGTTATTTTTCGTGGGAGTTCTTATTTTTGTATGTTATTATTTGGAAGTAAGAGATACATACTTTAAGATGGTTTATCAAAATACTCTTATAAAGTAACCATCCCACTTCTAATCTTTGGAGTGTTAGCAGAGGTGTACTGATTTACTGTATTATGAAGTATAGTCCACCCACATTTCGTATCTTTAGTTATTCCAACGTAGTAGGAGTGACACTACACAAGGCAGTTGTTATACAACAATCCTGGTTATTAAAACGTCAACATCATTTGCTATGTTCGCAGTGTAGTTTAACAACACAAAGTTATTCTGAGTTTTCTCAAGTAAATTAGATTTTCTAATTTCTTCACACTTTAATGTTGGTGTAATTTCTCCATGTTTAAGTCTTTTCCCTTATTTCTTGCCTTCGTCTGATGTGGTTTTAGTTAAATGTTTCTGTATGTAGGGCGTAGCTTCATCATAGATTTTCTCTAGGTTAATGCCTCTGTACAGAAAAGCCATCTCGTCTTTAGTACAAATTCAAATATAACTTTATCACCGTTTATAGACTCACATTAACTAAATTCTATCTGCGCCACTTTATGAATTTGGTTACATGTTAACAGATCTGTGGCCCCTAGATCCTTGATAATTTAATTTTATATTCCAATCATCATTCTAAAAATATGCATATCTGTGTTTTCATGAGCTATACGATCTATGATGGCAGCTAATTTGATACCAAGGTGATTTAATTTTCTATCAATGTTAACAAGAGATCAATTAACTTTACAAATTTACCGAAACCCTTTAGCAAACCACACTCTCTACAAAGCAAAGGCTAATTAAGTTCGACTCACATTCTTATTCTCACTGACACCCTTTCTATTTCAAGACATTCTCCGTATCAACCATTGTCTGCAATTTATTTCCTTCACCAATGGCATCTTCTCGATAACTACTCATTTACACCGCAGTATGAAAGCGATGTTCAATGAGAGTATCGCAAATGGCTCTTTGCCTCCATCACTTCGTCTGGCGAATTACCTGCCGTCTTTAACATCGGCCATTGTAACTAAGTACGTGGTAGTACACTGTTTGGTCTCATTGGATTCATCTCAAGCTAAATTATGACCTTTGTTGGAACGTTCCGGTTTAATAGGTGAAATTTTTGCCTTCATATGATTGACTACGTACGTTACT
Source organism: Agrotis puta (assembly GCA_943136025.2). Taxonomy (NCBI): domain Eukaryota; kingdom Metazoa; phylum Arthropoda; class Insecta; order Lepidoptera; family Noctuidae; genus Agrotis; species Agrotis puta. The sequence goes on from OW964170.2 coordinate 2,904,870, forward strand.
GTTGCTTTCTTCTGTATTCAATTTTGTATTTGGTTTGTTTGAAGTACTGCCATGACAAACTGTTTTTGTTTTCATTTATGCTTCATTTTCTCTTTCGTTAAAATGAGGATAATTAATGTGTTTGATTGTTTGTTTCCTTTCACCTTAACCACTACATGTCAAAAAATATACAAAAAAATCATGTGAAGATACACGGAGATGACAGCCTTAATTTAGCTAGGTCAAACATAACTACAGAACGGTTTCACGTTTTTTCGCTAAAATGTGTGCTTTTCCTTCTTTTAGGTGCCTTGCATTTCTCTCTGTTATTTTGCTTTGCTCTAAAACAGCAAACGTTGGGATCTAATCTAGCATACAGTAAATCCGATATAACAGTTCTCTCGTTGAGTTGCGTGTACGAAACAGTTTGTATTTCGACTAATGGTTGTCAAGCACGGAAGCGGCCGATCGTGGACCTTTAACCTCTCAGCAAATTATTGGTATAAATAATAAAATTACGAATTTCTAAACGGTTAGTAAGAGTCACTTAGCACAGTTTTGGACATTGTGATGTAAAGGTAGGTTAGTGGCGTCTCGTTGTTTGGTGTCGTGACGCGAACGCGCGCGTTTTTGCGAGTTCAGTCTCACTTTCACGTCATGTCCTTATTAGTCGGATATTGTTCAAAATTTCGATTTCGTTCGGATGCCGCGGGCACCGGGTCCGATTATGTTCTAAAATCGGAACAGTTATAGTTTCTTTGTGCCTCGTTGTGGTTGAATGCTTGTAACGCATTAAGGCTTGAAGCCTAGTCTTCTGACACGCGATTGTCGCGTTTTTATTTTCATTTTACATTACTAGTGGAAGCCTGAGATTCTTTTCAGTGCATTAACCCTTTCTTACGTGAATGTAGATTAGTTTGTATTGTTAGAATTTGTATTAGATATTTTTGTAGCAAAATATTTTCATGACGGATATAATTAAACTACTATGCACAACCCGGAAAGCAAGGTGCGTAGATCAAAATGTCATCGTCACTGGAAACAAAGATGACAATGAATTATATTATCTTGCTAATATAATACGGAATCGTACGTGTAACGCTCGTGACCCTGAAGGTGTGCGATAATTTGCAAAGATTTTTATTTTCAGCATTGCATGGTGGTTTCGCAACGTTGTAAGATTATTTAATGTATTAAAATTATTTTAGGTACTGAAGATTCTTGCTAAGTCTAAAGATAATATATATTATTTTTTAGCGTGATAAAATCATCAAATGAGTCCTCCCACCCAGGGCAGAGCAGGAGGGACAGTCAGACTCGTACTGAATAAAATCCACGGTGTCCCTCAATAGCCCTTTATATTCCGGGGTCACGGTAATTCGTAAGTCCCGAGACCCCGGCAGGCTTTGGCCCTCTAGAGGGGGCCCCGTCATTTTGCTGACACTCTTTGATGCGCGCGTGGAACACAACGAGCTGTCGACCTGGGCATGGTACATGGTGGGACAGCGAGTTGCCCATTACTCGCTGCCCTGCTGATTCTGAGCAGCAGAAACTGTATCGAACTACTATTTTAGTTTGACATCCTGTATTATTTATACACACTACCAAGTTTACGAGTGGGGCAAGGACATGATTCTATCTTGTTCCTACTCTAGTAACTAATTTTGGATGGATCCTGAACAGTCAGACACTTAGGACGTCTCTCTTCACTGACATCGCCTTTTACTGATTACTTTTAACAAACCAGAAAAGAAGATCTAAGGCTTAGTTCAGCTTATAGCAACTCAAATGATCGCTTGATAGCTGCAGCGTTTTACAGTTGTAAAGCGCACGAAGGTGTGTAAAAGCTCATATTAACTTTGCCAAGCTCCTCGCTCCATTTATGTCATCATAAAACCTGAGCAGACGGTCAAGTTGAAAGGCGAGTCGGCTCGTTCCTCTGTGTGGTGTAATCTCATAAACCATTAAGTTTTAAGAGGCGATTTGCATCCTACGTATTTGTAGGAACAATTTTGCGAGTTATTTTTTAATTTTCCCATGGAGTGACCAGACAAGAACACCGTTCTTATGTTGTTGGACTCTTTTGCAACCTAAATTCAGGTTTACTTCTATAGGCTACTTTTGTTTAAATCCTAATTTAGTTCTCCATCATCATGCTGAAGCTTGCCAGTTTATGCTGCTGAATTCCAACTACTGTCAGTTGTACAAAGACTCCTCCCATTACTCGCCCCCAAGGTCTATCCTTGACTACCTTCATCCTATTGCCACCAGTTTCCCTTTAAAGATCCCGTCACTACAGTTACTTTTATTATAATTATCTACTTTTAATTTTATTTATGTTCTATCTAAAATATAGGTGTGTACAAAGCCCTGACTACTGCCGCTTCGTTGGTCAGGCAGGAAGCGCCGGCGCACGATCACCCAGGGCGTTTGTTTTTCGTGACCCACTGTAGATCTTATTATTGCCACACTAAATGAAATTACGTGCCGCTTAACCTTTACTGTATCGAATGAACTTAACTCTAATCAGCTCGACCAGTGTTGCAAAAGTTTTAGTTATAGGAGGCGTAAGATGGTACTTTACATTTGTAATATTGCCAAATATCTTTCGATTTTTAGAGCAAACGACATCAGCAAATAGCACTAACTTTGGAAGTACAGATAGATAGTTCCTCTCCAGAACAAGAATATGGCCAAGAATTCAGAACAAAGAAAATATTTTCTGACACTTTGTGTTGCATCACCTGTATCTTTACAAACTTGGAAACAAACACCAACTCCTAAGGAAAAGTTTATGTAGCCATTGTAGGATTTTTAGAGTGACTGCAAATAAACGGAAACTTTCCAAATCGAACATGGTAAAATGATCTCAGATCTGGCTTGATCGTTATGGCAAACACGGAACCATGATTAAATTGCGCTCGCACTTGACTATCACTATCTATATCACTGAATTTAAAATATGAATTACTCGTTTCACTTGCGGAACTCGGTGATATCGTGGAAATCGCAAGCGCATTTTCTTCAAGCGTCGTTTTAGCGGCTTTTCTAGAGATCGGGAGAAAGCATTTGCCTTGCGGCCTATTTCTATCCATATCTCTGTCACATTACAAATTAACTTTCGAAGCTTCTGCTTCGACATGTGATCAGTCAGACGTTGATAACCACTCATTGAGTGATGCTGAGAAAATGTGGAAAAAGTTGTTGCAAAGTCTAGTAGCTCGGTCGACTCATTTGAAAAAAAAAATAGTTTAGCTAGCAGGCGGGATATCTATGAAGTTTCATAAAGCTTAATCGTGAAAGTCTTGGCGAGAGTTTTAGCTGTAAGCTTTCGCTCTATATTTTGCCTTGATAAATTATAACACACGATATCTAGATCCGGTACAAGTTGAAATGTGGGGCATACAAATATTTCCATCAATGTGGAGAACGGAATTGCTACTGCCTTCAATGGTCGCTGTACGTGTCCATATTTCCTTTCTCACATTGACACTTTGTTCATGTTTTTCCCAAATATTTGCGTGCGACAGACAGATAAGCGGACGCTGACATTTGTAGATAGTATCTGGGTGGCTTGCACTGCACTGATGAAATCACCTGTCTGTTATGTTTTGGTTATCTTTAACATCTGTTGTTTTGCTCCTCCTCCTCAGGGACATAAAAAAGGACATGGTACTAAATAATTTGTTAGTTATTTATAAATACTAATATGATTGATTGATTGTTAAAGATGGTCGGTCGCCTGATTAATCGCTATTAACAGCGACGTCAATCAAGTAAAGGCTAAATTAATTTAATAATAGAAATCTATCCAGTAAAGATATTTCTTGAATAAAAATATTGCAACGTATTATTATTTTATATTGATAAAAATTGAGATATAGTATTTTGCAAGTGAGCAACTAAGTACTTCAAAGTATTGCTATCATCAAATAAGAGTCAGAACTACTTAGGTACCACATAAGTATACACAAGTACAAGTGCAAACACAGTAGTAAACACTGAACGGTTATTAAGTGATAAGAATCAGACGATAACTCGATAAGTTTTTACAGTTTTCAAGTAAATGCTATCAAGACTGATGGAAATAAAATTTACGGTCGATTGTTCTCAGATAATCTGCTGTTATCTGATCACATCCACCATTTTGATGTTATAATCTAATTCGAAATTAGTAGTTGCGTCCGCAGTAGTTTTGAAAGATATCATTTTATTATTACTGCTGGTAGTTTTGTAGTACTTTGCTATTTTATCATTATTGCTGTCATCAACCTGACATTCTGCTCCTAGTGTTGCGAGCCTATTGTCTACATCACTTGTATGGACATATTCATTGTGCACTTGCTAATGAGCATGCGATTCGTCATCCGCGATATGTATATGACTAGTTTTAGGTTCCATATTGAGTGATTCGACTGTGGGATGATATGCGTCACTGAAGAACTGGGGTTTATTTTATCTTCTATTTTAAAATACATACTTGAAATTACTTTATTTGGACTGAGTCTAGACGAACAAAATTGTATGAGTTTTTAAACATAGGTTGGGGACTTTAGGGTTAATTGACTCGTTGCGTGACACAATATTATTCAACACGAAAGCAAGTATTATTTAATCTTCAAGGTCAAACTCGCCGATAGCACTTACAAAAGGTAACCTATCAAGCTTGACGATAAAAATATGGCCTAATGATAACATTAGCGCTAGCTGTGTTACCCCACTTAACAAAGGTTAGTTCACATTTCACATAACAGTTTCCGGCGCGCATAGTACGATGTAATAATAGTAATAGCTACACAATTCCTTTTATTCTTTGAATCACGTTTTATTACAATAACAACCCTTGTTTTTAAACGTTTTTCTGTTTCAACGCTTTTAATGAATTAATTCAGTCTTGATTTCGTGATAAAAGCGTCAGAATTTCTAAATGAAAAATGTCGATTGTACGGAACCTTTTCTCATTATTGTTCTCAAAGGGAGATTTTTCCTGACTTTGATGTGGCTGTTATTGTAAATGAAGTATGTTTCACGCTTGCGAGTATTTTGACTGAATTTACGTCATTGAAGGCGTTATTGGCTTCATTAACATGTTGACGGTCGGTGTCATTGTCACCAAAGTGTATCTGATAGTGCTAAATGGTAGCAAAAATCAATAAATCCCATGAATGCAGGGTCGAACGTACGGCCTTGAGGCACGCCACTATCAACCAAACAAACTGTTCCACTATAGTTATCTTATCACCATCAACCGTGCATTCAGGTCAAGTGATGAAACGCCCTGCTTCGTTTGTGTGTCTCCTGCGCCGATTAATTTCAGATTTACACACTTATAATACGCTTTTAGGGATTATGTCTGTGTCATTGTTGGCCCAAATAGTTTCGAAGAGAAATCTCTTTAGGAATGCTTGAGGCAGGTTAATTAAACTCGTGAATATTCATGGTCTTACTTTTAAGGGGTGAACGTAAAAGCTTTAGTATCTAGACAGAATCTTAATAAATAAGTCTTGTAAACAATTTCGGTTTCCGCACTTAATATTAATCGAAAAAGGCTTTAGTAGTGAAGCTTGTTTACTGAACTCAATTACTGGAGCGAAAGACAGCTCAATGGGGAGCCTAAATAAACAAAAACTAGTTTTTATTTTTACAAATTTGAATGTTACCTAAGAAACTTCAACGTCACAGAATTTTTTCAGACGGTACGGTGCCTAAATCTTTGCCCGTTATCGTCATAATTATGCAATTTCATAACTGTAAAGTATTCACGAGTGTTTCTGTGTGTATTAGTAGGTTTCACGTGACGATAACATTTCCTCAAAACAATGTAGTGTTTGAATTCGCGTGTTTGTTTTGGCAAACTCACACGCCTACGTTTTCGCTGCGTCGCCTTCGTCTCGCCGAAACGGGACAATTGGTCTTGTTCAATTAATGTTTGGACTGCTACAGTATTGTACAAAACATTTACAATGTGGGTTTGTTTATTGAAATGTTCGTAATTTAATGGTGATTTGCGATTTACTTGACATTTTGTGCTTACTACTTGAATGTTTCTAATGCCTCTATGATGGTCGTTGGCAATGATTGATGGTGTAGTTTAATTGATTTCAGTCTGTAATTCTACATTAGATTGTTTGTTCCAACTACTTAACGACAAATATTCTGTGATGATCATTTCATTAACTATACCACGTTCCTCTAAATTCTCACGCGTGATATTTACTTTATTGCACGTGATAACTTTCAATTTCTCTCTTATGACTTCTGATGGAGCATAATTACTTAGGCATTGCATCTTCTTTATCTATACTCCGATCAATACAGCTAATAACAAGACTAATTTGATAAAATCTTGACTGCTGTTTGCTATTAACACGTGAAAGAAATTGCTTGAATTATTTTTTACGGAAGCACTTTCAAAATGAAATAACATTCACCTATGAAAAAGTTATGTAACTTTTACTTTAATTTTTAAATATGTTATTAATTAGTTTCCTTATTAGGTCTTCAGTGTGGAGTTACTTTCTCGTTTCAGATCAATTTACGATGTCTAAAAACTTTTAGACGTTCACAGGAAATATTTGTTTCTCTATTTAATTAGTCGTTTTAATTTGGTTTTTTATGTCGACAGCATTTTTTACATGGACAGTCAACAATTTATATATTAAATTCATTAATTCACATCCTCTGTATAATTCAAAATAATAACAGAAAACAATAATTGTCTGTTATTATTTTATTTGTACTCGTACCTCAAGTTACATGAAGATATTGCAGCAGTACAGCCAAATGCAAACATGAGCGTGACTCTTAGGAATGATAACTTATCTCATAAACAAATGAAATGCATAAGACAAGTGTTTGATTTAGAGCAACGCAAGATAATGAAGAACGCGCTAACAGAGTATGAATATTTTGCATATTATAATGCAGAAAAATATTCCAATGATGTCATAAAAACATTGAGTGTTTGAATAACACCGTTTGAGTGTTGTACTCACGGCAACTCATTGTTTACCGTTCTCGATTTTAAGTGTGTACTTAGTAAGTGACACAGAAACGGGTGTGAATAAAATTTTATAGATTCACAAGAGATCATCCCGAGGTATAACCAGTTACAATAGGATAGTAACAAACAAGAGAAAGGACTCCAGGTAACTTAGAAACTGTACATTAGGTTTCTAAAGGAAAATTGATATATTTCATGAAAATTTGCATAGATAATGTCCATATTCACGCTTTCTAGCTGCAGGGAAGTAAAGCTTTAAGCCGAGGAAATTATATCGATGATATGTTACGGACTATTTTATATTGGTGTTAATGTTTGAACGGGGCGAAAGTGGTGACAGGTTGCTAATCTTTAAACCACGAATACTGGCGTAACTTGATCACACCATGTTTTTACTTATTATTAAAATTATTCTTGCAAATATTGAAGAATGCAGACGCAAAAAAAAACAAAGGAAACTACATCCTAAAGCTGTTAAATCCTCCTAATGACTTGTCAATCAATAGATGTTTACTTCGCTAATGAATTTACAAAAACGACATGACGAAGCAGCAGGAACTATGAACACAAAAAACACAAAGTTTTTATCCAGTAACTACAATTTAGTGAAGGATTAATATAAGGCAAGGAGTTCTAGAATTTGGACGTACTGTGGGCGAATATCGAAGCTTGGTAAATAAAAATCAGATTGTGAAACCAAACACCTACTTTGTTAGACAAAGCAATGCCGTAAGCATTCGATTATATGTGGGCTGAAAGCAACGATAACAGTCATTCTCTGAAATGACTGGTTCATGATAAAACTTGATATGTGATATATGGGCGTTGCAGATTTGGCAAATGATGTCATTATCATGTCAGCACTGACCGAAGTTGGAAAGATCAGGGACAGTTTAAACAAATCCCAATTTAATGTTTAGTATTTGAACTATGTTTTATTGAAATACTGAAGTGATCTATTTGATGGTCTCGTTGGCCTAGTGATCACAAGTAGCGCTAACTTCTAGGCTCGAGATCCTGCCTGGGTTCAATTCCCAAATCGGAAGTATTATTGTGGTTGTCTATTTCAAATTTCTTAGCCGCTACGGAGTTTGCAATTTTGTTCGGTTGATACCTAGTGAAAGGGATTTAGGAATATGAATTTGTCAGCTTTTCAGATGATTTTTAGTAGCCATGTGACAGGCTGGACAATTTGAATTTGTGCCTGATTGATGTTTATAGCTTCCTATTACATGGAACTTAATAACTAGCTAAATCTGCATCGGTGCTTAACTCTTAGAGATTACAAGTGTAATGTAACATAAAATAATATTCTGAAGCACTCAATGCAAGATCGGGAGGAACTATTATATTAACAAATTCAAAATGATTTACTCACGGAAGCCAACGAGTTGCATTGTCATTATTTGATGAGCGTAGGCGAGTGTCATTACACTTCCTAATAACATTTACATAATATTGTCAACGAAGGTCAATGTCTGCTTGTTATCTACCTACACTGTCTCACTTACAACCCTCTTCAAGGTTATTTCTGTTTACTTGTAAATAATTTATTTAGTTACTCTTTTCTCTATTGTTTCATTGCTCGCTATACATCTACTTTAATAGAAATGATTTTGGCACAGTATTTTGCGTAGGCTTTATTACGAGTATTAATAGTGTATATTCTATAAGACTGTTTATCCTTACATCAGAAGCAACTTTACCAAAATCATATTGTTGCTGTTGCTAAAGATACTCTAAGATGGTCGCGGGACTGTACGAATTACCGTGACCCCGGAACGTAAAGGGCTATTGAGGGACACCGTGGATTTTAGTCAGTACAAGTCTGACAGTCCCTCCCGCTCTGCCCTGGGTGGGAGGACTCATTTGATGATTTTACCACGCTAAAAAAGAAAAGGTAACTAAAGATCGGGCATATATTTACTTCTCAAACACCGCCAAAGTTAAAAAAAGGTTAATTCAAACTTAAACGTCCATAAACTCATTACATGTTACGTGTAGCTATTCCTTCTGTCGGTCCTCGTTGGAGTATAAATTGATTATATTCATCATTACGAGGGATCCGTACGTGATAGCTAGGCTTCTTACGTGACGCCATTTTCCCTACCGCTCTGTATTTGACACTGTTTTTTTGATAAAATGAGAATTTTATACATGTAGGTTTTTTGTTGCTTTTTGTTAAAAGTTGTTTCGTTATGGTTGGTACGTAAATGATGTTGATTGTTGTAATGGGTAGTGATGTAACTTTTATCATCTTCAAAATTACTTGTTTTATCATTTTCAGTGTTTACATCTCTTTCTTACCACTTACGATACATATTGCCAGGCGCTGCGTATCAAAATATGAATTTATTTGTTTTTGAATTAGAAGTACCTGATCAACTTGAACAACCTGAATCTGTTCAACCCGTTTGAATTCAACACCTGTGCGTATCCAGCACCTTGTTTCAACTTAAGACTTATGTAAATTAAGCTTCAACTTGTTACAAAATTAGACAAAATACAACGAGGCGTTGAACTACTCCTACAATTCAGTGGAACGGTAATCTAAACCCCAAAAATTTTTTTGCATAATCAAGGAAATCAGATCGTGGAACGAGACTCATTCGGTGGAACCTCTTTAATCTTCAAGTCTCCGCCACATATTTGTCGTCGCCATCTCAAGTGTACAGTTCGCAAATTGTCGATTCAGAGAAACGCGGCTGTATTTAGTTCAAGTTTAAAGTTGTCCAACTGCATCGGCAAGTTGGTTATATAAAAGTGTAATGTGTTATAATGTTATGCCAGGATGGGTTTGTCACGAGCTCGTGGGGGTGAATGTACTGCGCAAATATGTTCGCTCCGTTAAAATAAATCTTTGTACGTTTCATTATTTTTCATTGCTACGAGTATATGCCCCGTTGAAGATACGGTTATTGTAGACGATGTTTCTGTTTTGCCAACAATTATATTTGTATTAGTGAAGCACCCAGGCGATACTAGCTGCGTGAAGACTAAAATCGAAAGCTGTGATCTGCATGAAAATTAGATCAGCAGTTTTTAAGATGTGTACTAAATGCCAGATGGATAGATGATTAGTCGAGGTATTGCAAATCTTCGTACTAAGGTTATTTCTTACAAACTTTCAAGTGTAAAAAGAAAATTTAATAGAATAATAATTAACGCACAATTATGTTGAATAGCGGCACCTCAAAGTGTAATCCAAAGATAACGGTCGAACTTAATGATCTCTGAAGTCATTATTATATTTAGATGATGTGATAGGTGACTTGTAAATAAGTTGTGTGTGTATCCGCATGTAAGAACATGTGAAACAGTATAATTACGATAAAGAGAAGTAGGTATTGCGAATCGTTCTGCAATTATTTTACATTAATTAGATAAAGATATTGGCTATAAATGACTTCCACCATTTTGCCTCTTAGCTGGCGGAGAAAAAAAAAGTTTGTTGAACCGATTTTCCCACTGCAAAATAATAATCTAACATTAAGGAAATCCAGTGATCTTATAGAAATGGTTCTAATTGAATGCTTACAGACGTTCAATTTTATCAGGAAACATATATAGATTTCTGGTTCTCTTATTCTTATTCATAAGCTTATAAACGTGTCATTATGAAGTTTAAAATTAAATAATAAATATAAATATTCCACAACTATCACACAAAGCCATCTAGTCCCAAGCTAAGCAGAGCTTGTGTTATGGGTACTAGACAGCTGATAAACATACTTATATATTTCTAAATACATACATATTATAGATAAATTACACCCAGACACAGAACAAATGATCGTGCTCATCACACAAACCTTTGTCCAGGGTGGGAATCGAACCCACGACCTCCGGCATAGCAGTCAGGGTCACTAACCACTAGATCAACAGGCCTGTCATTGAACATAGCAGCCAAAGCATCCAGATTGGGTCTATAATTAGGGTATCTATCGACACTGTAAATAGTACTGACTGAAGTAACGGTTCAAAGATTGCCATTTTACCTTCAAGTTGTATTGGAATATCTCAAGTCGCTACCGTTCGGAATTCTGCCCGTCATTGTAAGGGAAACGGCTTCATACAGACTTCGGCGCTTTCTGCGAACCAGTTCTCATAACCCAGATGTATTAGCAGTACAGTATCGATGGATTTTAAAATTTACCTGGCAGTAGTCGCGGTTTCCTTCGTTTTAGTGTCGTGAAACATTAAGTGAGAAAAGAGACCTTAAAAACTAGGCTTATGATACTCTTTTTTTTTTATCGTGGTAAAATCATCAAATGGGTCCTCCCACCCAGGGCAGGGTGGGAGGGACTGTCGGACTTGTACTGACTAAAATCCATGGTGTCCCATTACGTATCGGGGTCACGGTAATCCGTTAGTCCCGCGACCCCGGCAGGGGCTTATGATACTCGGAAAAATGCACCTTTCCATTAGTGAAAGAATTTTCGGGACCGAAGATGGCTACTGAACTTGATGGCTATGAATTGAGGTGCTGTTCTGAGGGTCTCAAACGGCCTGTTAACAATATATCTAATGATTCACTTCGTGAATTTCCAACAAACGTCATTGGATGTTCTACTATTATTTCATTCAAGTGTGGCCGGTTTAGACCCGCTGTTCTCAAGGTATGAACCATCTTCTATCAAGTCTACGGTATTGTTAAAGTGCTTAGATACAAATACCGCAGATAAAAGAATTGCTTGTCACTGAAACTGCGATCTGATTGCCAGGACTCGCGGTAATGGCGAAATAAACGATAGTATTTCATATTAATGTTCTCCATTCATTGGATGGTTATTTCTCTGGATGTTTACTGGTTTGATGTATGTGGCAGTACCGAGTACACAATAATGTCTTGAATAATTTTCGCCCGTTACGAATTTAACTAAACGGTCGATGCGTGACCAGTCCCCATAAAATGAAAGGTCAATAACATCAGTTCTGGGTTTACTGGAGTAGGTATAATTTTGCAAAAGTAATGTTAACGTATTAGGGTATCATTTTTATTTGGTGTAGTATAGTTTTATGGGTAGTAATAGAATTTTATTACTTTATCTTGTCTTGTTCGGCAGTAAGATTGGTTTTTGTGTCTCTTTCATGATTGGTTGTGCCATTTTAAGGTTTCATTAAATAACTTTGGGTAACTGTCTCTTAATTGATTACATCATGCGGCATTACGTCATAATATTGGCCTGACGTCGCATTATTTGGGACTGGACAGTTAGTAATTTATACCTACCTTTAGCTTAGATATTACTTAGGTTCAATACCAATTTTATTTGCTTACGAACTCACGGAGTTTGACTTAAAATTAACTCAATATGGCAATAAGCCTTCTTTTTAGTACTTTACTATTCGCTTTTCTTTATTACGCTACTGCAGCAGATTTCAACAGTATTAAATTGTTTCCTTTGATAAAGGACCTCACTATTCGATCTCTCGGGTCTGCATGAGGCACCACAAAAACTTCAATATTTTTCATTTCGTATTGCACTATAAATAATTCGCTCATTCACCTGTTCACAAAGCTCGACTGACGTGCTTCTCGTTAGCGATGGCTCGTAAAATGGAACGCACCGCAACTGCTCTTAGATACGTCAATAGAAGCGAAGTGCAGTAATTAAGAGACTGTGTTTGTTTGTCTCAGGCGCTCATCTCCAGAATTACTGATCAGTTTTTAAAAATAGCGTCATAACGCTGCGATTTCTCTTTGTTTCTTCTCCTTTTCTGTTAAAGTTAATAAGACTATCCTAACTAAACCTTTGCTAATAAGTTTGAGATTTTAGATGCCAGATTATTGTCGATTGCCGCGATACCCAATATCATGATGCCTTGTTTTCTGACACCCGAAATGAATGTCCTATCATAATCCGAATCCCGATCCATTTTTTTTTATGATTCCTAATTTAGTAGCTGATTGGTTACAGACAAAGTTCGGGATCAAGATTGTAATTGAAATAGATTATTAATTTCCTGCATAAAAAGGTTCTCTTTAAACATGTTTTTTTTTTCGTTTATAAATCTTCAATCTACAATAACTAAATAAGTTCAGAAAACATACACATATACTTCAAGCTTCTGAATCACAAAGTTAGGCTAAAATCCGGTTACGATACGAGCAAAAAAATCAGTTAGATGGGCGGACAGGAAGTGACGTGAAAATTGTCTGAAACCGGGTCGGGCCGGGTCGTTTCGCTAGTGCTGCATGCATTGATTGTGTTATGTGTGCACCGTGAAATTGTTGCTAGGTCGCCGGGGTCAGTGACCGACTGACAGGTGGTGATTCAACGAGTATACTTTTGATTTTTAGTGGGGATTCTCTCGTGAGTTTAGAATGAATCTAGCTGAATGATTTTGAGTGTGAAATCTGTTTTTTGGTTTCTCCGCCAATTTCGCGTGGATCAGTTACATAATTTGATTGTTCTGAAGCAATAGATTGTTATTTTTATAATACATATTTTTTTCTTTATCATAAACCACAGGGAATTACCTGCTACGATCTTATATTCAAACGAAATCTCTAGGGCATAATTCATATGATTATCATTAACTCATGCATCTTCGCTTATTCTTATTAGTAGCAAGATGACGCTAGGTTTATAAAAACCCATCTGTAAAGATACCTGTGACCCTGCAAAGGGTAACTGACGGAACAGGTTGGATTTTAAATCAGTAAGAGTCTTACGATCCCGATTTTGCTCCACCCGGGATGGGAGGAGTCATTTGAAGATTTTACCAGCCGGTCTAAAGAAAGTACTACAAGTACCGTTCCCACAGACTCCTCGTTAGATCACCCAAGATTGAAGAACAAGGTGAACTGTCTTCGTAACTATCAAACTATGTCATTTAATAGAGTATGACCATCTTGTCATGGTATTCGCTATGTGGGAATATAATGAGACTTATCTTGTTACAGTTTTTGGGGCATAACGTTGAGCGAATTAAGTGATTCTAAGTTAAAAGTTGACGACTCATACTCGCAATTGGTTTAAACTTCAGTGCAGAAAAAGTAGTGCACTTTTTTTGTAGAGATTTTGGTTATAACTAAAATGTTTTGTAACTTTGTAGCGGTATGGTTTTTTTTTTATCGTGGTAAAATCAGGCGGCAGGGACTGTCAGACTTGTACTGACTAAAATCCACGGTGTCCTTCACTAGCCCTTTACGTACTAGGGTCACGGTAATCCCTTGGTCCCGCGACCCCAGCAGGCTTTGGCCCTCTACAGGCCCCGTCACTGTGCTGACACTCCTTGAGGCGCGCGTGGAACACAACGCGCCGTCGACCCGGGCATGGTCCATGGTCGGACAGCGAGTCGCCCATTACTCGCCGCCCGCATGCCCACGCCTACGGTGGCCGGAGATCGTCTTGCGACGTCCGACGCCGTGGGCGTCCACCACTGCTGCTGGGGTGGAGGGAGGTCGCTGTCCTCCCCCTCACGCCGCCTCCTCCTTCGCGAGCATGACTGCTTCGCAGAAGCAGGCGACCGCTTCCCACTCCGTCTCGCCCCGCATTATGGCCTCGACCAATGCCGGGCGCGAGAGGTCTCCGCCAATCGCCGTCGTAAGGACACGGCGGTGCCCTGCCCAAGCGGGGCAGTCCTGCACCGTATGCTCCACCGTGTCCTCCGGACGATCTTCGCAGTGGTGACACCCAGGCGTTTCCTCCCTCCTTATCAGACACAGGAACCTCCCGAAAATAGCGGTATGGTTAGGGACAATTTTAATAATGTACTGATTTGCAACTTTTTTTTACACTGCAAATAATGACAAGATTTTATAAATGAGATTTACAACATTGATTGCACACACGTTAACGTTGTGATGAATTAATAGGTTTTACTGTTGCAGTATGACCATCACAATTATTATGAAATACATAATAAGACCTATACCGAAATTACACACAAAAGAACATCTTCAGCTCTTTGTTATTTCATGTAAATCACAATAAAATTACGTGTAATTTCTTCAGCAACCGAAAACATCTTTGTTTTATGTTTATTAACACAAATTAAACCTATTATTTCATTGTTACAGATGACAGCAGTCGAGAGGAGGTTTCTTCAGAGCAACAGGTATGATTACGAGTGATTATACTTTTAATTAGAGCTTTAATTTTGTTATCTCAGAGGTCTGTTCACACACTGTCGCTAAGTGAGTTATTGTTCTGCTCTAGATTGTTACGTTGAGGTGAAGTTGAATGCCAGTGTAGATGATAACTTTGAAGGCTTATTTTAGTGGTCTCAATAATTATGTGTTTTCAATGCCGGACTTTATCTTGCCCGCAAAAATATGCGCATATATGAAGTATTGCATTCGGAATCCAAATGTCTATAGTTTAAGGCTGAGTTTATACATATTTGAAATATCTAAATTGTTTTGCGACTGAAAAAGTTACGAAGGCTGTTTAACATGTTTTGCTAATGGCCAATTGCAGGATGTCAAAAATCTGCCAAGTAACTATTTGAGGAACTTCAGTTAAATAAAATGCCATATATCGAGAAAAGTATATCGTGGCCTAGTGCCTCACAAATAGTGAAGACAAATACAACAGCAGTGGGAGTTTAGAATGAATCTAGCTACTCGTAAATGATTTTGAGTGTGAAATCTGTTTTTATAAAACAGATTTCACACGATTGAACAAAAAGAATACGTTTAGCTGAACATCTTCTTGAATTTTTATGAAAACGTGGCGTATACAGTTCCGTCAATTATTATGTAACTTTAACCGAAAATATTGTCCTTTCGAGTGTGAACATGGCATAGGTATGTACTTTAATTAATCGAGTGTTTATAACAGCTCGATTAGATACCGTTAAGTTAAATTTACAACCGGGTAATCTGTAACCCAATTCTTGCACTATCTCCTAGATACGAGTATCATACCGACTGCAATTTTTAATAACAGTATTTCATACTCGTAAATCCTGTTACGTATGAACCAGTAGAATATTACGCACATTGATGTCGAAATGTTGTGTTTTTTTTATCATAGTTTCCGACATTTTATGAGTCAGACTATTGTAATCGGTTTTGGATTCATGCGGTTAGATTAGTTATTTGGATGATAAACGGTTTTGCGTATTTTTCAAGCAAAGTCCCCTTGGTGGTTTATCACAAATTTGGAGCTGTCGGTGCCATCTTGTTTTTAAAGTGAAAACTTCTTGAGCGGTTTTGTGCACTTTTTTGAAATGGGTAAAAAGTGTTAAACTCGCGTCAGGAAACGTGACCTGATCGAAAATTCGTAAGACGGCGCAGGGCGCTTGCGCGAATGTTCGTGTGTGTTTATTACTATTGAAGTTTTCACTTTTGCCGGCACTCCCAGAGTGCAACCCGTCGTTTTTTATTTATAACTTTTCACTTTATATGTGCATTCTGTCAAACGTTATTTCAGCGTCGCAAGATCTCTGTTTAAGGATTCTTGTACTTACGACAATTTTAATAGTCGTATTTCCTGATTTTACAATCATCTGTCATTATTATCACCATATCAGCTCATTGCCGTCCACTGCTAGTCGTAAGCCTTCCCTAAAGAGCGCTGACCATCCCGGTCTCGAGCATTCTGCATAAATCCGTTGCCAGCCACCTTCTTTAAATCATTGATCCATCATGTCGCAAGTTGTCTCACACTACAATGATGATGAGATCTGTTTCTACGATCACCATCACTATCCATTACCATCATTACTATTACCATCATTCTCCTACCCTTATACCAATTAATTTAAGGATGTGAGATTGAGCTTAGTGAATCTTCCTCCATACTTCTTTGATCGTATATTCCAGAGAAATAATTTCCAATTGAAACCCCTTAACAACAAATACACAAGTTTCATACCCTCATATCTACACACAACCACTCAACAACCTCAATCCACGTTAACCCTTCAAAATAATTCACATATCCTCGTAATAAATTCACAAGTACGTTACCATACGTCGTTCCCATTCCCCCATTCATCCTGAACAGAACCGTCATGGCGTCAGGTAGGGGACCACCGTGCGCCGTGCAGAGGGTTACCACACACGATGTTGTCCTAGTCGCCATTTGTAAACTTGTCTAAACAACGGTTAACCTGTATTGTGTTTGGACGTATCGATTTAGGGTTATCTGGGTTGAATATCGATTTTGTTTGTGATCTTTTGAAAGCACTAAATGTTGTGTATCACTGGGCGTGTTATAGTTTAAACTAGTTCGTATCAAACTGACATGACCCCTTTTTGTTTGTGGCAAAAGGTATCAGCAAATGACTTGTCCCGCTCTAAGTGAAGCGGAAAGGATTGTCAGAGTCGTATTAGCTGAAACGGTTCTTTTTCTTCAATTGCCTTGTTTGCGCTCCAGGTTCGCGGTAACTCTTGAACATTTTCTCTACCCTAGTAGAAACAAATTGCTGCCAAATGGAAAAGAAAGACAAAATATCAACAGTCGTAAATATAGCGAAAAGTAATTTTCCTCGGTTGCTTCTGAAGATAAGTGGGAAGATTTTTTGTCTCTAACTAGTTCAATCCTCATGAGGGTGACTTATGTGACGTAAGGACCGAGAGAAAACCTTTTCATGGTGAAAAGCGATCGTCACATGTGTTTAAGAAAAGTTTTCTATCTCCAGAAACACAAAATTTATCAACATATCTGCCTAACCTTGCCAGTCTTACCAGATGCAGTTGTATACCAGTAATTTACATCAAGCTACTGCATATCTGACCTTCTTTTGGTAAGAATGACTATAGGCTTACGGGTCACTGATTGTGACTACCTCCAATGTCAGTCAAAGATCCGTGGCTGTAAAAGACAGCCGAGACCGTATGAAGCAGAATGATGCTTTGTTTAAAGACATCATCATCATCTGCCTAGGCTTTTCCCATCGCTTGCATACATACGTATGACGGCCCCCCCCCTAGAGAGGGCTAAAGCCTGCCGGGGTCGCGGGACTCACGAATTACCGTGACCCCGGAACGTAAAGGCTATTGAAGGACACCATGGATTTTAGTCAGTAAGAGTCTGACAGTCCCTCCCGCTCTGCCGTGTGTGGGAGGACTCATTTGATGATCATACCACGAAAAAAAGCATACGTATATTTACTCATTTGTGGTGTACCTTTTAATGAAAAATATTCTTAAATAAATTAAATAATTTCCTACATTCATAAAATTTCACACTCAGTTGTAATCTTACTCAAGGACGCGTGTCGTACACAATTTTGCATGGAATGGTAAAGCGTGAACGCAACGTTCAACGTATGAATGAAATCGTTCCACGTTTGAATATTGTGCAAAGTTGCGTACAGTTCCGAATTTATTATTATATTTTAACATATATTATTTCTGGGCTGTTATTTTTTCACGCAAGCGTAAAAGTAACTGTTTTAGATATTAAAGGTTGTTTGAAATATTTAAACTTGTGAAATTAGTAAACAATCCCGTTTTAGTTTCGAAGAACAATGTATTTTCATGGTTTAGTTAATAATGGTTGCACTTGTAAGAATCTGTTTAGCAGAATAAAATATTTTATCATCAAATGGTAAAATATTTTTTCCTTTTACCTAAAGTTCACCAAATTTTACCATTTATATCAATAAACATAGAAAAAACTAAACCAAACACTCGCACACAATTTACACTTACGTGCAAACTTAACACGCCACAAAACTAACAGTACCTACCTTCCGTCTTCCACTCGAAGCTGTTGCACTAACAAGTTGCAAGACAAGCCGTGGAGCGAGCACGTTGCACGACAGTTACCACCATCTGTTGGCAGTAACAAACATCAATCAACATGATGGACGCACTGAAACTAGGCCTGAGAAATCCGCTCAGCAGTATGAAATGTTTATTTCGATACTAGCTTTTATGGCAAGGTTCGTCCACTTTTTCTGGTGAAGCGCATGCGCTACATTATACATGAGCACAGTTATGCGGCCAGCAATAACGTACAGGACGTTATTGCTGGCCGCATATGGGTCGGTTATTCGTGCATTATCTACAGGGTGTCCCAAAACTCAACGTCAAGCCGAAACGGGGTGACAGGATTGATCATAACCATCACGAGAAAAATCTGAAAAAAAATCTATCCCGTGCAGTTTGAAAATTATGGGCATTTTAAGAAAAACCTAGAAATGTGATCAAACTGTACCATTTTTCGGTTATTGTGGTTATTCTTTTTTATTTTTGTTCATTTGAACTTTGGAAACGTAATCCTAAATAACATTTCTAGAATCCCAATAAAAAATAATGACACAATTGCCTCAAGTTTCCGAGAATTGAGACTATTTGTTAAACTACGAATTTAAAATTTTCTAGATTCGTCGACTTTGACAGGCCCTCCTATAAAAAAAATGTACTAGAGTGCCTTGGCAAGTGGCATTAAAAGTTGGCGCATTTAATCAGAATTCTAAAATGGTACAATACTTGTTAGTTCCATACAATAGAAAAGAGTAAAAAAATTAAAACCTCAAGTAACCCGATTTTTGCTATCACATTTTACTCAGTTAAAATGTTTTTAATTCGCACAAGCTGTAGGTAGGTTCTTAATTTTAAGACAGAATGATGAGAGAGATGGATAATGGGTATGTTTGTCATGAGTGAGCGAGACAGATAGTGACGCCACTTTTACCAAAGTGAAAAAAAGTTAGTAAAATAATTAGGTTTGTTGGACTAAAAGTCAGATAGAGAAAAAACATTTTTATTACAATAAATGTTCAAATTGTTTACCATCAGCCTCAATACAAGCCCTACATCTTCTTAAAAAAGATCTACTTATAAGTCGGGCATATCTTCGAGAGTTGATCGCCTCAGCTGCTTGAGAAATGCGTTCACGTAGGTCGGCTACGTGATCAATGGGCTTTGAGTAAACTTTTTCTTTGAGAACTCCCCAATAGAAAAAATCCAGGGGATTTAAATCTGGTGAACGGGCGGGCCACAAGATAGTGCCTGAACGTCCAATCCACCTTCCCGGATATTCCTGGTCAAGGAAATCTCTTACTTGCACTGCGAAATGCGTACCCATACCCATTATCCATCTCTCTCATCATTTTGTCTTAAAATTAAGAACCTACCTAGAGCTTGTGCGAATTAAAAACATTTTAACTGAGTAAAATGTGATAGCAAAAATCGGGTTACTTGAGGTTTTAATTTTTTTACTCTTTTCTATTGTATGGAACTAACAAGTATTGTACCATTTTAGAATTCTGATTAAATGCGCCAACTTTTAATGCCACTTGCCAAGGCACTCTAGTACATTTTTTTTATAGGAGGGCCTGTCAAAGTCGACGAATCTTGAAAATTTTAAATTCGTAGTTTAATTAATAGTCTCAATTCTCGGAAACTTGAGGCAATTGTGTCATTATTTTTTATTGGGATTCTAGAAATGTTATTTAGGATTACGTTTCCAAAGTTCAAATGAACAAAAATAAAAAAGAATAACCACAATAACCGAAAAATGGTACAGTTTGATCAAATTTCTAGGTTTTTCTTAAAATGCCCATAATTTACAAACTGCATGGGATAGATTTTTTTTCAGATTTTTCTCGTGATGGTTATGATCAATCCTGTCACCCCGTTTCGGCTTGACGTTGAGTTTTGGGACACCCTGTATACTGGGAGAAGCGTACGGTTTGTGCGTAGGTACTTTCATTTTTGTGGTAAAATATGTTAGAAATGTTTGAGGTCAATGTGAGTGGCAACGCCCTAGAAAGACGTACTCTGACCTTATCACTGATGATATCCTTCAAAGGTCACGTCAGGTGCGTAGGACTCGTAACTGTCTTGAGTGTATGACCCGATCACTCGATATATGAAAGTGGATGAGGTGAAAGAAGTAGTTTTATGTGTATGCAAAGGACATAGCAGGTGGCGTTCTGTAGCTTCTGCCAAGACATGAATTTATGTATTTATTTTAAAAAGAGGTTGATTAACCTGATATGGCTCGAAGAACCAGTACAATAAATTACGAAGTACTATTGACCTGTAGATTGAATGACGAATTGGAGACAGCAGGCATTTTAACAAACTCAACTACTCCTGATATATATACATAGTACAAAAGTACACACTTTCTGCAACACTTTTAAATTATATGTCTCAGTACTCTGAAACATAACAAGACAAATTCGTCTCAGCAATTCTGAATCATATCAAACAAGATCTGAACTCGCGGTACAATGAAAATTCTCATCCGTGGGAATGCACTATTTATTTAGCTACATCTCAAAAGAAACAGCCACAAGTATACGAAGAATTTCACGTAGCTTTATATAATACTATTCTATCGCGACCAGTTCTCAAGGATACTAGCGATCTGGGTTCAATCACTTCCCTCGCGGTGAATGAAATACAATCCGGTCGAAAGTAGTAGCACAAATACTTCGTAACACCAATAAGGTACCTGTTACACGTTTGAAATTAGTAAGGTTATACAGGAACCATGGAGGTACGGCTAGTGCTGCCCAACTACTTTTTGCGATAAGAATCGATGGCA
This sequence comes from Agrotis puta, assembly GCA_943136025.2. Taxonomy (NCBI): domain Eukaryota; kingdom Metazoa; phylum Arthropoda; class Insecta; order Lepidoptera; family Noctuidae; genus Agrotis; species Agrotis puta. The sequence goes on from OW964170.2 coordinate 2,926,317, forward strand.
GCGAAAGTGATTCGATCGTCGTTATCGATCCCGGGGTAAGGTTGCAATCTTTCGCTGTCGAACACTTGTGGGAAGTATCAAGATATATTTAAGTCATTTCATTTTGTAAAGCGATTCAAATCTTGTAGGTGATTATGAAGTGGAAAGTTAAGTGTAAAAGTTAAGAAGTGTCGATTAGAAGTATAGTCTTGATTCCGAACTAGATTGTAAAATAAATATTGCTGTCAAAGTTAGGTGGTTAATAAAAGAACGTTCAAGTCGAAGGCAAAATATAATCCAATATACTTACTGACCTAATCGTCCAGAAGTAATTCGTTCAAACTAATTAGGTTAAAACATATCCAATGATCTATGATGTCCAATTAACAACATTATGCCAACGCAACAAAATGCCACCGCGTGTTCATGAACTCGCCGTATTTTCACTAATTACTTTAATTAATTCATTGGTCCGATGCTTGTCATTATTAATCTTTATTTTCGTGTCCATTGCCACTAACTCAATTGTAGTTATGAAGCTGTTAGTAATGTAATACTTCCTTGGATTAGTGTCGCCTTTAATAACTTTGATGTGAGTGAGTAAATTTTTACCCCATTATGGTAAAGTACTGAAACGTTGTTGATTTTCGACGAAATGTTTTATTTTATGGATAGTCCAATTACTACCCCGATATTGCCTTTGACTCACAGATTTTCTGTTTGAACTGCAAGTAAAGTGTTATTTACATATTTACTTTTTCGAGTTTATAATTTTTGATTTTGTCATGGTATTATCGTTTATTGAACGTTATATTTATCTGCTTTTTTGAATATAAAATAATTATTTCTAATGAGGACTGTAACTGGAATTGCAGTTGGAGCAAGAACTTTTTTAGAAATGTATAATAATACTTTGCATTTACAAGTGGTTCAGAGCACAGCACAACGATAATGGCATTCAGACACAAGACAATAGTATAAAGAATCAAATGGCTTGAAAAATTGCAGACTGCATCAATTAAAGCTGAAATGAAAGTATCTCCATTAAAATACAGTCTGCAACAAAATGTTCTGGTCCCTCCAAGTCATTTAGCACATTGCTGGTCTTTTAAAGTCTACAAAATTCTAAAAGGACCACAAAAGGGTTAAACGGAAGTTGGTCAGTCTTGTTGTTTTTATTAAAAAAGTGAGTGTTGTTTAAAAAAGAGTTTAACACGTTGAATAGTGTTAAAAGTCATTTTCAAACTGTTGCAGTGCAAAGTTTAATTGTTATTCAAATTGCGGTAACAGTCAAAATGAAAACTTGTATGTGCGTGTATTTGCATGTTCTTGTACTTTTTTGTAGCGTCTTGTAATTCTTTTTATTCTTCTATTTCATTTACTTTTAAAGTACAAAGATTTATTAGCTTGATCATAATCTTATGTTAGCCAATTATAAATTAGATGTAGAGCCTTTTGTTGGCCTAAGGGCCAACGTGTAGCAAAAAAATCTGTATTTTCTAACAACCTCAGGCGAAATCTGTTGTAAACTCTTTTAATATGAAACTTTTGCTCAACCCTATGTAAAAAACATCTTAAAAGTGCTATCTTTATAACAAAACGTCCGTTTCCACGAAGACTTAGGTAGAATTGTCCCTAAAGTATAAGCATGATTTCGCCAGTTATGAGTAAGTTTAAGTTTCATGTACGAAAGGCTGAAAATTAAGTCATCATTCGGGGTTAAATCCAGTGGGTACCCTGGGTGCTCGCAGGACGATCTCCGGCCACCGTAGGCGCGGTCATGCGGACGGCGAGTAATGGGCGACTCGCTGTCCGATCATGGAACATGCTCGGGTCACCAGCGGGTCGTGTTCCACGCGCGTATTTAAGAACTGTCAGCACAATGACGGGGCCCCCTTAGAGGGCCAAAGCCTGCCGGGGTCGCGGGACTAACGAGCTACCGTGACCCCGGAATGTAAAGGGCTTTTGAAGGACACCGTGGATTGTAGTCAGTTGGTACAAGTCTCACAGTCCCTCCTGCCCTGCCTTAGGTGGGAGGACTCATTTGATGACTTTACTACGTTACAAAAAAAACCCTGGGTGCTATTGAAAAATTCAGTTGGAAAAACACTATTATACTTTCTGCAAATTAGCAATCAAACTTACATCATGCTCAATAGTAACGCTTCCAACCACTAGATCAAAATGACAGTTCTTCTAAAGTACCTTTGTATGCTCGATTTATGACTACCACACTACCGTATATTATGTTTCATGCCGCTATCATTGCCATATCATTTCCTTCCAAAGAAGGGCTTAAAACTCCACCATATCTACCGTTATTATTCATCAGCTGAGCTCTCAGTGAGGAAATTATCGGACCCGCAGCAAATGAGTAAGTTCATAGATTAGTGTTCGAACCTGTCCGCGACTGGTTTACGCATTAGCTGTGACATACAAGCCTTATTAACTGAATAAATACTTTGCCTCTGTTACGAGTTATTACCATCACTTAAAGCGTTATTATGCATATCTTATTAATGCACTATTGGGACGTGGTTGATTGATTACTGTACATTGGTTATTAGCAAAGTGGTCATTAATTCTTGCTCTGACACCTCTTTCCTAGTTTCCTGTATCAACATTAACAGTAATTGTGAGTCCCACAATTTCTAATTCTTTATTGAGGAAATGATTATCTTTAGTACAGCGTTTAGTCTGTGCGTTTATTTTATTATGTTGGAGTGCCATTTGCTAAATTGTTTTGCTTAAACGGTTTATAGGATGTCTTAATGCGCTTTTATTAGGGATAAATATTTATGATATGGTAATGACAATAGGCTTTTGCCTCGCGCCCTATAACATGAAAAATAAACATAACTGTTGAAATGTAGGTACCAGTAAATCTTCGTTGATTTAGAACAGGCGCGTGTTTTGTGATATTAAGAACATTAAGAGCTAATAATTATGTTGTTTGTTTTATTTCCTTCTCCAAATACTTTTTTACCTTGAACAATATTTATAATTAACCATTTCAAATCATCAGAATTACTACCTAAGAAACCTTTTATAGAGTTCTGTTCAAATCATTAACTGAACTTTAACGTTGTTTTTGTGTAATAATTATGTCCATGTTATGGTAATTCTTGTTTTTTATTTGACATTGCGATTAATGGGTCGTGCAGATGAGGTAACATTATCATCGTGTTTCCGCTGATCTTTGTGTTTCCTGGTAACAATTGCTTCCGGTTAAAAATGTGCTCGATTGGATTGAAAATTCCGTCGGCTTTGTATTTTTTGATTTTAAGTATCATCAGAAAATAATGTAATTTCCAATTTAATTTAACTGATAATATCTGAATTCTCCCACGTAAACATTTTATGACAGTTCCGCTTTTCAAATAGAACAAAATTGAATGTGCATCTATTGGTAAGTATTTCTGCAAACTGAACTTTTTATTCTACAAAATATAATTCGTGACACAAATAGCAAAATACTGTATTCATTATTTTCTCATCAAATCTTCATTCATTTGTGGTATTTACCAACTCATCGTTACTTGTACCACCTTTATAGCCAATTCAATGCAAACGCTATTCGTGTTTTGGGGCTCTGTTAATTACTCGAAACACTTCGCATTGTAATATTTATTGTCATTATATGTCATAATTATATTTAATTATATTACATTATATTCCTCATTCAAATTTTGGTCACCATTGTAAATTACACGCATTCTTGTTCCCCACGGCTCACTTTGCTGACCCCAATGAGATCTAAGCGGCTTCAAGTTATTTCTGCAAGTTAACTCGACACTTGCATGATATGTTGCATTAAGTTTGTCTTTAACTAGATCTTCCTCTTGTTTGTAAGTTACATCATTCTTTAAGTACCTTACCTTCAGTTAAATGGCAAAGTTTGGCATTATTCAGCGTCTGTTCAGACTGTCTCATTGGTCACAATTGCTATTGCTGACCATGACGTGTTAGATTCAATTTCCAGGTTGGTCGTGGTGGTCACGGAGCCAAAATATGAGTTTACTATTGATACATTTCTGCTAGCCTTGGCCCAACTATGTTGGGGTTGGCTTCCATTCGAAATAAATACACCTATATTTCAGTATTTTATATGGAGCGATTACCTATGTAATCTCTAAAACCTAATAACTAGGGATAATACTGTACCCTTTGTTATACTGGTTGTCATTTTACTATCAGTACATTTATTAAAACAAAAAACAAAACATTAACACATGCATATATCTTTGATTGACCTTTCCTAGATTATAGGCGTGTGCCAAATGCAAGCTTTGAAATACTGTAAGTTTAAAAACTGTGGTTATATCATCAGTCTCTATATACGTCTAGTTTGAGAACTGTCAGCTGTCCATTAGTGGGCCGGAAGCTAAGTGTGTCGTGCCTTTCTTCCTGCGCTGTGCGTCGCCTTGAGAAATTCACGGAGTAAAATATTTCAGCTTTTACCGACACTTGACTCTTTATGTTATAGTTCTTATTTACAAAGAGATCAGTTGTAATAAGTTGTTTTAGATCATTGATATTATGTGTTACTGTGTAAAGTTTTCTTCTTTTTTCACGACTGCCCAAAAAAGGAGTGATACTTACTGTACCTAACAGATTTTCAAGATCTTTTGGCAAATTAAGATTATAATAGCGTTTTCTACCTTTGAATTTAAGCTCACCACAGCTCGCCAAAAGCATTTTTCTCATGACTTCCAGCTGTTTAGATCTGGGGCTCATGCGAGCCACGAATTGTTGAAAAACACGATATTTTCATACTTATTTGTTTAAATCGGCACAGTAGGTTGCCTTACTGATTTGCTTTGCCATTAGTATATTATGATAGGTAGACTAAATAAACATTCCAACGAAATCAGCATTCAGAATTCTACGACTGCTTTAGTCTCTAGCCAAGTTATAATGACATACTTACTTCCTCTAAATACCGTTTCATATCTTGCTTTATTATTAACTAATTAACAATTTATGTACAGACAGTTAAAAACACTGGAAAAAAGGTATCATACCAGAGTATAAAAGTTCTGCTTATTTCTTAAAAAAATCTGCCAGCATAATCGTTAAAAGAAAATAGAAAAAGAGATGTAGAAGATAGTGTGTGAGAAAAAAAAATGTGCTGTGTGTATGTCTTAACCTATGTTAATGTTTATATATAAATATATGTAGGTCTTAAATCAACGATTAAGATAATAAAGCCTTACCATATAATTAGTAGACATTAATATTAATAAAGGTTATATAAAAATAGCTAAGATTAAATAAAAATTCTATTGCCGATAGGTGATTTAATTAATATAACCAAATTCTTGTATTTATAATTAACAATAAAACACAGGATTTGAGCTTTGGACAGTTATAGTGATATACGGTTGGTCAGATAAACCTGTTGAATTGTTGAAATTTTGGTTTATATACCAAATCACGTTTATCAAACTGTTGATGACAAAAACAGAGGATTCTGTGTTTGAGGTCTAATTATTGAAGGCCACAGGGTTAGACCACCTACCGGTTTTGTCGCTGTTTATTTGGACCCCAAACTTTATGTATGGACTAATAAATGTCAGCGTCAAACTCTACTATACTTCAAATTAGCTCATTAAAAACACGTTTTTAACTTTTGACGTCAGTTTTTATTTACAAGAAAATTTTGATTCTAGTTGCCTAATGGAGGTCATACACATTAGGGTTTGCATGATGGTTTTACCCTTGCATGCATAACCGACATACAATCCTTAGCGTGTATGTGTTAAAACTTTACAGTTATTGGTGCATGTATCGGTTATGCCTGCGGTCGGTTTTGTGCGTGCACGGTTAAAATCATTATGCAAACCCTGACTTTTATGGCCTCCATAAAAGAGAATCTTGTTCAAAAATTCAGTAACAGAATAATTACCACAATTAAAGTAATAGAAACTGAATTGATGTGCTTACTGTGAATCAACCCGCGAAAAATCTCTGCATACAATAGGCCCATTTTTTGCTCTAATCAAAAAACAAAACAGAGAGATTACGACTAATGTACGTACAATGATAAGCCTAGGCATAGTAATTTATATTTAACTAATAGGCAGTTACGAATAGCCTCGAGCTTCGCCGGTATAAACTTGACACAGTTTCGGAGCTTTTAACGTAAATGCTATCTTTACGATAGCATAATGGTATCATGCTTGACGAGTTTTTTTTAATGAAAGCACAGTAATTGAGTCGCGGGAACTTGAAATGTTTTATTTTTATTGCTTTTTACTATTTCGAAAGGTGATAAATATAAATAATAAGGCTTATGGATACGGGCTGCGAGAGAAAGTAGAAAGAAAAAAAATGTTTGGTTTATATGATTCAGTATGAGTCTAAAAATCCTTCCGATCCATTCAGAGGGGGTTGAGTCATTTCTCGATTTTACCTAAAAAGGTTCGGTGATAGACCAATTAGGGAATAATATTGAACCTATTGAACCTGTTTACATTTTCATTTATTTTTTTTACTTATTTTCATAACAATTTTAATATTAATATCGCACACCCCCATAACAGTTAAAATAAACTATCAGACACTCTCATTATTCTTTGAAAACGCTATAGTGCAATACGTAGACATTACTTTTCAAGTCTAGTCATAACATTATAGTTTCCTAAGAAACTATTATGAGAGTGATAGAAAATCACACATATTACGTGTTTAATACACGTCATTATACGTAGCACTATTGCCAATAACACATTAAAATATTCCCAATGGCACTTTAATAACAGCCAGCAATTACCTGAATAAAAACTCATTTATGCATTTACTTACTTTCCAAGAACCTTTAATCGGTAGCCATATATGCAAGCAACAGATTATCAAGTCCCGATATCGTTTGATAAGCTTGCAGTAAACTTAGTGGTGTTTGAACCACCGTTAGCCGATGATAGGAACTTCTAATGATTTGCAGGCTTCGCAAGCACAGTTAGGCTGTTCCCATCGCCTACCATGGCGGGCTGCGATCACCTGCAGGCAATCAGCGGCTCTCCATAATAACCTGATAAGTTATTGCTTCTGTTCACGTAATTATAGGCTTTATGTTCCGAAGTATTGGCAGTTTAAGCGGAAAAATTAGGTTCCGTCATCGTGTTTGGATGCCCGTGAAATTGTGTAAAGAATTCGCGAGAAATTTAAGTGTATTTCGGTATGCAGTTATGAACTAAATGCATAAAATTAACGGGGTATACGTCTTATGATATTTTGTTTTAATCATTTTACAGTTATTTATGGTGAACTGGAATTAATTATACAAATATTATTACAGAAACCTAAAAATGTATCGAATGACGTGAGTGATTTCAGGATTCTAAGCACCGAATGCGACCATTATTTTATGTTGCTTATGGTCTAAGACTTAACCCTAACCAAACCTAATAAACCGATATTAAATTCTGTGTTTTCCTTACAATCATAAAATTCATAAAAGATAATATTTCTTCGCAAACGATTAAATTAGATGTACATTTGAATCTAACCATAAGAATTGTTAAATCTAAGTGTGTATTGAGGCTTACCAATGTGTTAATAGAACATTTCCCAGCATGGCCACTTGTAATGAATATAATACATGTAATGTCCGCTCAAGAGTTACTATTACCAGTCCTGTCACGCCCAGTTATTCTAACTTTAACTTTATTAACATGATCACAGATTTCAGCATCGTTAAATTTTGCATCTATTACTTTGAATTTGCCGTTATCAAGAATTACTGCCTCAGGATTATGTGCCCTATTATTGTTTACTTTAAAGGCTGACACTTCTTAATATGTATCGCTGAAGTTATCGTGATTCGTACTATTAGTATTGTTAGAATTCGGTGTAATGTTCTCAAAAGATCACTCCCACGGTAGGTTATTATTGTCCGTTGAGTCTCCTGAGATAATTCTTGACCTTGTTCTAAATTTTCATGTGATACGATTTTGGATTGAGATTATTTGTTTTGTGTATTTGGTTTATTAATAGTTTTGGTTTTTGATGCTACGAGTATTAATATTCGAGTGGTCTTTCTATTTTTATGCAGGTCTTAATCGTGGTCTTCTGAATTTAATTACTTATTAGCATGTCATTTAACGATGACGTTGCCACTCTCTAATTTGTGCTTCAAAGTTCTATGACCTTCAATTTCCCATCAAACACTCCTCAATTTTACGACAATTTCTATAATTATTTAAACCTCATTAATAAGATATCAGAGTTTAATAGTTTTACCGTCGGCTTCCGTTTACCTCATTATTGGCATATCTGATGCTCTATAAACATTTTACGAAGCTGCATAACTTACTGCTTGATTACTTAGATTTAAGACGCAGATTATAGCTAATGCTTCCACGCCGCGTTGCTCATGGCTTTCAATATGCTAATTAAAATGTCTGTTTTGTAACAGTTTTGTAAAGTATTTTTAAATTGTTGAGTATTTGGGAAAATATCTTGTTTTACTACTTCGATGCCTTCGAGGATGCCTGCGTTAAACGCTCAATATACGTTATCTTCTACGTTAATTGAATAAATTACAATAACTCCCCAATGAAGAGTCCTCATCAAGTATTATGAGTTGTTAAGTTTATCTTATACAATTCGAAATCAATAGTAAAAATGAATTTGAAATCACGTAATTTTTGGCGTATCCACCGCAGCTCTTTCACTAAAAAAAAAACTAGATTAAGTCGGCATCCAAATTCTAGCCTACTTACCTTTGTCTTATATCTGGTCTCTGCACTATTAAAACATGATTTCTAATCTTGCAACTATAACCGTTACGTCACATGACTTGTATCTTCAACTATGTCAGTATCAACAACTTACCTTTCTTCTTAAACTTCAAAAGCGCAAACACGAAGTCGTAGTAAAGCACCCACTGCTACTTAATTCGCGTCATTGATCGAGAGCGCTGAACTTTCGCGGTTTAAAAACCAGCGAACGGCTAGCCTTGACCGTGCTTGCGCTTGCGCAGCCGTAGCTCATTCGTCCGCGACGTTCCGTAGCAACGAACTTATTATGCTAATTAATTGATACGTATTAAGAAGTTTTACATTTTATCGTATTTTTTACGTGTTTGGAATTGATCATTATTAAAGGTAGATTATTTTTGGGTTTAGTGGAGATTTGGGAGTGAGAAGAATGTGAGTGGTTTCTTCCCACGCGAATATGGGATTAAAAGTTTGATGTATTGTAGATGGATGAGGTCTAAAGTGTTATTTATGCTGATTGGGTGGTATTAGATGTCTCTCAAATTCTCAATATTCTAAAAAAACTGAATCAATAAGTTTCAGCCTCTTGCCAAATGTTGACATTGGCTTCCAGTCAGCTGGATGCTTGTATTCTATAAATGTTTTACGAATGTTTATCTGATCTCCACAGCCCAACTGAGTTAGTATCGTAATACTTAAATAAATAAATAAAATAAATATTCCACAACTATCACACAACGCCATCTAGTCCCAAGCTAAGCAGAGCTTGTATTATGGGTACTAGTAGACAACTGATAAACATACTATATATTTCTAAATACATACATATTATAGATAAATTACACCCAGACACAGAACAAATGATCGTGCTCATCACACAAACATTTGCCCTGGGTGGGAATCGAACCCACGACCTCCGGCATAGCAGTCATGGTCACTAACCACTAGACCATCAGGCCTGTCAACTTAAAGCTGGTTTGATATCAATATAGCTAAAATACCTAGCTTCCGATATTGATATCAAATATTAGATCGGAGTAATATTAAATTAAATGCAGGTTGGTATCTGATCCATGTTTATTAGGTCATTTGAAGATGCAAAAATTGAAGAACGTAAAAATAAAGAAACCAAAACGACTTTACCCAGTTTCTTATATTGATCACAAATATTTGATCGAATTATTAAAAGCGTAGCGGTAAAGCATGACCTGAGTTCATTAGGTCACCTTGCAAAAATAGAAGAATGTATCAAAACTAAAACAAAAACAAATAATATTCAAAGTCTAGATGCATGGCCTAATACAATCTGAGTCTCTTTTAATATCCTTTACAAAGTAGATAGAATACAATTTAATGAAATGGTTGTCATAAAGTAAAGAGTGAAAGGTCACAATGTGGGTAGACGATGATTTTCCTCTGTCAGTTACGTTTAGGCCATTAATGAAATAGTTATTTTTACCTACAAAGGAAAAATCTGGAAAAGCTTTTCATAAGCTCGATGGAAAATTGTTCGAAAATGTTTGAGCTATTTTTGTAGTTACGGGAAAACGTGAGGAGTGGAAGTCGTTTAACGAGGTGTCATTATTAAAAGAGCTTTATTAAATACTAGCTTTTGCCTGTGGTTTCGCTAGTCGAAGCAACATTTATGAAGAATGTAAAAGCCTATTACCGAACCACAATTCGTTAAAAGCGAATTAGCTGCTAAAGCGTTACCTCACTTTAGTTTTTTTTAAGTGATGCTCGCCTTAAATGTTAATAACAATATCCAGTTATGAAATGGCAAAGCCTGGTTAAGAGTATAGATCAGGTGAGGGAAATTTAGCACAAATTCAACAGGTCTGTATCGAGCAGTGGTTGGAACAAAGGTTGCCAATGATGATGCTGATAATGATGGACAGGCTACATAAGTGTTTTATTAAGTAAACTAGCTTCCGCCCGCGACTCCGTCCGCGCGGATGTCGGTCTTCGCGTGGATGGTTTATTTCCCCATTTTGAGTAACTCTGACAATGACATCTTATAAATATTACGGCGCTGAATCCACTGCGGGTAATGCAACGTGTGTTCGCGGTTCGACAGAACAACGTCTATGAATAAAACTGAAAAATAAGATTTTCTTTCTACGTATTTTTCCAGGATAAAAAGTATCCTATGTTATGCCCAGGATAATAAGGAATAATTATACCAAGTTTCATCGAAATCGAACCGTTAGTTTTCACGTGATGCCTGCACAAACAGACAGACAGACAGACAGACAAAAATTTTTTTAATCAAATATTTGGGTTTGGTATCGATCCAGCAACACCCACCGCTATTTATTTTTTCAATATTTTCAATGTACAGAATTGACCCTTCTACAGATTTATTATATGTATAGATTAGCAAAGAGGAGTACTGAATGAATGGATTATACATATTATTTTCTTCATGACCATATTGAGCAGTATCAAAAATAACTCGCAACAATTTTAATGTAGTATCTCTTTTAAAATTTCCTGTTTCTAATCGAATTAATAATACTGTGGGAGGCCAATGTCAAGTTCTGGTTTTGCCCTCGATGATAAAGGGAATTTACTGTGAATCAGAAATAAATTGTAACAAATATTTAACGATGAATTGTTTAGCAATTTGAAATTAATTTGATAAATATTTGCTTTAGTTAATTTGTGATAATTACTTATACTATTATTAAAGATAACTTGGTAATAGTTTATTGCTTAGTTGTTAGGTTAGTCTATTATTTGTAATATTCGTCGGTAAATATTTCTAAGGTGATGTAGTGCATTTAATGCAAGCCACGATGGACGTCTCGATTACAAACTTGGTATCGCGAGTTTTCAATGTAAATGTAAACTCTTGGCAATAAGTAGTTTAAATAACTCATGTGTTACTTAAAAATAATTCATTTTTCCTTTTTTAGTGAAGTGTTAGTATAATGTAGTGAAGTGAGTGCTACCCATAAAGAACACAAGAACAAAGTGTCTTCCCCTTAATAGAAACTTAAGAAAAGTGTTAATGGACACATTCTTAGGCTAATTTTCCCTAGCAAATTAAGTCAAAATAGAATTACTCATTAGCTTTAGTATTAAGCTAGATTGTATTTTTATTATGCAACCGTATTAGGAAACATCATAAATAAAAAAAAAAACTTTTGGAAGGTTGTTTACACAGTGTCAGTGGAAAACCACACGGAACCTGTTCCTTTTTCTATGCTGCTCATCATGCAGAATGGCATAAGGACCGGAAGGTTATGTTGATTAAATAACGACATGTTGATTAAATTTCGACAGGCCTGTTGGTCTAGTGGTTAGTGACCCTGACTGCTATGCTGGAGGTCGTGGGTTCGATTCCCACCCAGGACAAATGTTTGTGTGATGAGCACAATCATTTGTTCTGTGTCTGGGTGTAATTTATCTATAATATGTATGTATTTAGAAATATATAAGTATGTTTATCAGTTGTCTAGTACCCATAACACAAGCTCTGCTTAGCTTGGGACTAGATGGCGTTGTGTGATAGTTGTGGAATATTTATTTATTTATAACAGAGTTGTCCAGGTAGTAAATAACTGGTTGAATAGAGCAGTAGACAGATAGAGAAAAGAGATTGATAGATTTCGGTACGAATGCTATTCGTTCGGCATTGCATGTTCATTCAATTTAACAATACCTGTATCTATTTGCAACCATAACACTGAAAGCCACAAAAACAATGTCCAATTTGAATGAATGATGTTCAGTGTTTATAAATTCAATTTTGTATTATAATATAGTGACGAGCAAAATGTTTTCACTTTCCGTTTGGAGGTTTAACTAACAAGTGAATGTACACAAATAAGTGGGTTTCAGTAAAAGTATTGCACATTATAGTATTTAAATTTCACCTGTCCTTTCAAACAATGAAGTTTCTAACATTATTGCTGCACTAGAAATTGTTCGTTGGCTTCGTTGTATTAAGATATTTTGTACGAAGAATAAAGCCGATACAATATCGAAAGTGGTGATGAAAATCTTTTTGACATGGAAATTAGAATTTCTTTGTCGCTAGCCTCTTGACACCTATTTGTCATGAATTCACTTTTTTGACCTTTTGTTTGGAAGAATTTGGTCACTTAAATATATTGCTCTACCCAAAGTCTAGTAAGGTCTGTGGCAGTATTTTTGTATACTTAATCTCTTTTGGGAAAATCGTACAGGTAAATTTTGACTTGAAGGTCAAAATGGTGGTAACTATGGTGTTAGTAATTTTATTTTTGAAGTAACTTTATTTTTGAACTGTCTTTTTTATATTTACTATGGACACTGTTAAATTGCCACATCGTTCTCACATAATGTACCATCTGATGATGAATGATGTAACTAAAGTTTTGTAATAATTTTGGCGATTGAAAAAGAGTGTCCATGGAGTTTCTTGCTCATTCTTCTCCATAGAGATCTACGCTTTGGAATGAGCACCTACGGTACTTTCACAGTTTTTATGTCTTGTGACTGGGCCTGTAGCATCATAACTATTTTTGTACTAGTTTTATTTTATGTCTTTTGACAATTCAAAAGTGCCTGTAATTGGCCTAGTTGAAATAAATGATTTGATTTGATTTGATTTGAACTGGTCATAAATGTGTATTACTGAAAATCAATCGATGGACTTATGTTAGACTAAGGTGAAAGACGTTATAAAAAGCAACAGAAACTAAAAATACGAAGGCAATAGCCACCAGGCCTTCTGAAACATGTTAAATCATGTCAGTGGTAGGTATGGTAAGCTCCAGAGTAAACTTACCCCTTTTGTTAGTGACATCACTACAAATAGGGGGTGAGATTTCTCTGAAGCTGACTAAAAAAACATCCATATCCTTTTAACAACATTGTAGGTAAATTCTAATCACTCATTACCGATTATACGGGAGTAGCGCGTGCGACCCCGCGGCTCGACGCACGTCTGCGCAGGCGAAACGATTTGCACGCCACCAGAGTAGGTACGAACACCATGCGCGACCGTTGACTTTGAATACTTATTACGATTGGCGCGATCTTTAAACAGGTTTTAGATTTATTGAGAGCTTTTGCAAATTTGTCGTTATTCTGATAAATATCAATAAGCTCTTTTGAATAAAATATGGTAACTACAAAATTGGCTGTTGCACAAAAGAAGAGTAAAAGCCAGTAATAAAATATGCAATTTATAATTTATTTGAAAAATTTAATAACTCTGGTACTCTATCTTTATCATCATCATCATTATTCACGGCCAGACTTCACCTACTGCTGGATATGGGCTTCATTTTTCTTTGCTTACCTATACATATTCGTCCTACGAATGCAGTATGGCAGACTCCGTCAGTAAAGTTTATTTTCCCCCAAGGGTTTTCAAAATCTGATAACATAACATTATCAATTTATTCCCTTCGTGCAAGATAATGCATGATATAATAATAATGTTTTCAAACAGCTGTTTTCAAAAGCGTGATAGTTGCAGCCCACCTTCGTAACTAAACTTTACATTGTAACAGTACCACAGAACAGTAATCAAATGGAGTGACAACATGAAAGCCATGATTTCACTTTAATAAGTCTCAATAATTATGTTGTTCTATAATCGAGCAAATGTGCCTTTGAACAAGCAACCTTAGCTTTGAATCGAGCAAAATATGCCTATAATCGATTCCGTTGCCTTTGTTTAATGGCCGATGTGCCTGCGCATGTAATTCCCTCGCGCCACTGACACGGTGAACCTAAGTGACCGCCGGCCACACTGCGGTATGGTCGAAGGCCATTATGGAATGAGAAAAGAAGATTGACTTGAAATAAAAGACAGTGAAGTAGAATCCTGAAGGAAGGACTTTGAAGAGAACAACAATAAAGTTGTTGGTACCTGGAGCAATCCTGCGTAATCTAAACATTCTTAATTAAACTATGTTAGAAACAATCCTTAAGTTACTTCGTTAGACAACCCCACATGATCGTAATTATTAACCACAAGAAAAGCACGACCACATTTAAATAAAAAATGATCGTGTCCTGCGGATCTAAAACGGCCATATAGCAATATTCCATATTATTGACTTTGTGAATGAATAATAGAAGAATAGCCAATGACGTTGCTGGAAATTAACCGTGGCCGTTTTAGACACGCTGTTCCTCTTGTCGATATTTTCCCCAAACCAAACCATGTTCAAGATATTCGTCGTGAGTGAACCCTCTGTGCTTTATTTATTCAGTGTAACTCGATACTGGTTCCTTCCGGATGCAGTGCAATTGTTCCTAATAAACTTCTCTATATTTGGCATTCGATTTAACGGTTTAAGTTGTACTAGAAATGTTAACAATACCATTTGATTATTATTTTTACTGCTGTCTGAATGCTTGCTTCTTCATCAACTGAGCTGATTTATGTTGCAATATGCCTCATCTATAATTTAATTTCTTCTATACTTACGCTACATTGAAGAAAACAATGTACGATTATGATTCAAAACATTATGAATTTTAATCCATGAGGGTTTTTGACTAATCATGTTATTTATATTTGTTTCAGGTATGTAATTTCAGTTCCATTAATATCTGCTTTACCACTATCAATCAGATAAGTACCAACAATTGAGTCAGTGAAATATTTTTTATATCTATAACATCCAAGTTTTAGCTGCAATTTTCCGTTAACCGACCTAAATTTTGTTTCTTTAACTAAGGTGAGGAGAGAAATAAAATCTGCCGCCCATTACACAATAAAAGAGAAATTCTTCAAAGTAGCAGGATTTCCTTACAGTGCCATAAATAAGGGAAACAAAGAATTTGACTTATAAAATGCAAGTCCGTGACGACCGTTTTCCATTCCTGCAATCATTCCCCTTATCTCACGTTCTATTGCAACCGTTAGGGTTCCCTCGCCATTACCGCCGCGATCGACTGGTTTATCAATAAATATAAATTGGTCACCATATAAAAGTTGACCGTTTGGCTTCAATTGAGGTTTATTCATGTTTTACTGTTGATAATGCGTATTACACATAAAACGTAATGAAAGTTATTTAGAAAGATGTTGTTCGGTCAGTTGTACTTTTTTTATGGTGTGTTTTTGCGTTGTTTTACATTTATGTACCAGTGTACCTTATGTTGTGCAGTGTAGATTGCATGTTAGTAGTAAGTGCTAGTATAATTGTAGTATTAAACTTGAAATGTTCGTATTAGGCCTTATGAAGGTCGTTTTAGTCGAAGATAATCAGAAAGTTAGAACCAAGAAATAGTTAAATATTTCTGTGTAAATTTAGAATATATTTCATTTTCATTATATTATTAATGTGAAAACTTTTGGTTATACGCGTCGTACTCAAAACTCCAAATCAGTTTACCCTTTTAAAAATAGATAGTGAAAAGCTGGTACTTTTTCATTAATGTACCTCTCTTCTATTTAAAGCTCAGGGGCAATGTATCAGAAACAGGTACCATTCTCAAGTAGCTTAAAATTAATCACAACCTAATTAAAACTTGTAGCTTTAAATTCTCGTACGTCTTGAGTACCCTCTCCCACGATAGCTAGTCCTACCCCGTCATATTATAAACTCTGTACCATTATTTTATCGTTCAAATATTGCTAATTAAATACTGAATGCGTCCTCATTTCACACCGTAACTGGAGAGGCTCGTGTCTTGCGTTATTGCCCGGATTGGGGCCGGCAAGATTACTTCGTTAACGGTGTACGCCGCGCCCTGCCACTGTATGTATGTCGATTTACTACCTGCCGACTAACTAATTAACAAGTTACATGAATATTTTGATAATGGCTTTAAAAGCTTTATTCTGTTTGGCAAAGTTAATAATTAGGGGCCAGGATTGTTGAAACATTGACGGCCCAAGACGTAAACTAGCAAATACTGAAGATCCGTTACATAACAAACACATTAAAAAAATAAGTTAGTAAAATTCCTGATCTACTTAGTTACTACCAAACTTACAAAATTATCATTGCCAAAAAAAATCCACAATATAGTAGACGAAATCTGTTCAATTCAAATAAGCGTTAAATCAGGATTCAACTCTACTAGATCCAATTTAATTTGAAGAAAACATATAAATTGTGACCAATGTGATCTTTCCACTATAAAAAGCTTGTCAAAATATAAATTAACGTAGAAACAAAAAACCTAATTGATCTTATTTGTTGTATTCTGAGACATTCAATCAGTTTATGGTTGGTGCTAATTTGGATTCAAATGAGCCGTTTTATAACGATCAAAAGTGACTTAAATCGTGTCTAACGTGTTTAGTGATATCACACCATTATAATTTATTAATTAGTAATATGTAGATGATCTTATAATTTATAATCAAGCAAAGCTGACAGGTTTAACTCTGGAAGATCATCATGTTTATAATCTTTAATGAATCTTCTCACATTTTTTGGAAGCATTAAAATGGAGCGTGGAGGCGCAGCGCCGCGGGCGAATCCCCGTTGCCTCGACAGGTCGAGGCGCGGCGGGAAGAGCTCCGGCGCGATCTCAGGGCAGTATGGAGGGGGCGACAGTCGCAACCGAGGTCCGGGCACGCCGCAATCGCGGCGGTAAGACCCCTCTTTGAGGAGTGGCTGGATAGGCGTCACGGCGTCCTTACCTTGGGCAGAGCACCGCCGTGTCCTCACGACGGCGATAGGCGGAGGCCTCTCGCGCCCGGCATTGGTCGAGGCCATGCTGCGGGGCGAGACGGAATGGGAAGCGGTCGCCTCCTTCTGCGAAGCAGTCATGCTCGCGAAGGAGAAGGCGTGCCGCGTGAGGGAGAGAACAGTGTCCTCCCTCCGACCCAGCCGCAGTGGTAGACGCCCACGGCGACGGACGTCGCCAGACGATCTCCGGCCACCGTAGGCGCGGGCATGCGGGCAGCGAGTAATGGGCGACTCGCTGCCCGACCATGGACCATGCCCGGGTCGACGGCGCGTTGTGTTCCACGCGCGCCTCAAGGAGTGTCAGCAGCGGGGCCTGTAGAGGGCCAGAGCCTGCCGGGGTCGCGGGACTTACCCATCACCGTAACCCCGGTACGTAAAGTGAAGGACACCGTGGATTTTAGTCAGTACAAGTCTGACAGTCCCTCCCGCCCTGCCCTGGGTGGGAGGACTCATTTGATGATTTTACCACGCAAAAAAAAAAGCATTAAAATGGAAGTAATATGTTGTAGGATGATTTTTAATTCAAGTTTAACTCTCACCAATTTTCACTGTGTACTTCATTTTCTTAAATAGTTCATGTCAACGATGTTGGTGATATAACAAGTTAGCACTTTAGTAGCATTTATAGAAACCGTAGAAATTTTCTTATTCGCGAGAAATTCAATCATACTTGTGCCTACTCACGGCACTTACATATGGAAATACCCGCTTTTCCTTACGTAATGTTCTTTTCAAAGAGGCTTCAGTAAGAAAATTTTGTATCATCCAGTACTTATTAAGTGCCATTAAAAGTATTACAATTTGCATTTAAAATTACTTCTTCTTAATACGATTTTATGTTAATGTTAAGAGTACGTCAAGGTACTATCATCGGTCCACGTCTCTGACTCGTGATCAATGATGGCTCCAACTAGTGAGGTACATAGTCGCGTGGCAGCGACGATGGTAACCACAATATTAACACCAGTGATACAGATCGGGTGTTATCTTGACCGCAACGCTTCCTTGTTACTTCTCTTTATTGATATGTTAGTTGTTCCGGGGTCAAATGATTCATAAATCTGTGCCTAGTTTACTCGCTTGTAAAGAATACTAAAGTATTTTCAAGATATTTAGGTTAAAAAAAGAAAAACAACGAAATAAATTTTCCTACCAAAATCAAACCAGGACCACAATCAGAGCGACGGATTTACTTTTCTTGGGATTCATACGAATAAGATGGAGTCGTAAAAATATGCAAAACGATTCTAAAAATACACTAAGACGACTGTAATAAGAACATCGTAAGGCTTTCGATATAACTACAGCAAAATCCTCCGTGACTTCGCACCGAGATGCAAAAATATAGCAATTTCATATGAAGCGTATTCGAATCATGAGCAAGTAAAAACTGGTTGTATTTGCGCAAAGTAATTAGGATTGAGAACACTTTTGCTTTCATTACAGGCTGTAAGGTGTAAATAAAATACTTGCTGCTCAGTTTCATTCTTTGTAATTTCGCTGGAAGCAGGTGTAATTTCTATCATGATGTGGTGTGGGAATTAGACGAAATAATAGACTAGCAATTTTATTTTCTCGCCGAGTTATTACGTTCAAAATTTTATTGCGCTAGTCTTGAATTAGTTCGAAGTCTGCTACCGAAGAGCATGAATTACGTTTAATAGTCTGTGTGTGGGTTCGTTGCCATCGATTATTGATGGAGATCGTGAGTGGAAAATTGGCAGCGAGTCCAAACCTAGGATTAGCAAGCTTGCTTTCAATCATGCTTCGGATAGTTGGCTTCGAAATGTTTGTTTCAAAGAATTTAATTAAACTCCGGTATCTATTTATGTTTTTGCAACCTACTTGATAGATGCTTAAGAACCAAATGCAACAGTAAACCTTTCCCAATATGGCACCTACACTCCACCTTTTTCAACTCAGTTGTCACACTTATCTTGACCATCGTCACCCAAATCGTTGGTTTAACATTATAACCGACTTTTTCTGTATCATCTTCATTTATAATTCCAAGTTGTTCCACATATGAAGCGAACAGGTTTTCAATCGACGGTTGACGCTGATTGCGTTAACTTAGATTTGTGTGCGCGGTTTTTTACTAGAAAAACGAATCAACGCGACCGGTTGTGGCCATTGAAGTATCGGTGATCTTGGATTATGTAAAGACAGGATACAGCATGATGCCTGTTGAAATTGACTAAAATGAAATCTTTTGTATACGAGTGTCTGGATAATATTTCTTGTCTCCTTGCTTCAAAATCATTATAATAATAACACTAATTCCAATGCGGCACTTGCTACTTTCGGAATTCTTTCATTTAGAATGATCCAAAACAGCATGTCTAATTCAATTACCTTGCGTGTCAACAGCTTATCCTCATCGGTATAGTCTAAGATAACATTCAGATTATCGACGATTGAGCGAAAAACCAGTTTGGACGACCGTTAAACTTTATCTGATCGGCTTTTAACGTACGTCCGATAAGTCTAACCGTTTGATACGATACCAGTTTTCGCGTGTATATGATAATAGATCAACATTTGCATTGTTATACTTCACTTCATTCATTGAGTAGCATGTAATTATTTGATCTTTTGTCAAACGGGAAATGTAACCCGTTGCTATTTTTAAGTAATTATCGTCATTTAACTTTAATTATTTGGCTTTCATGTTATGATCATTTTGGGAACAATAGGTTATTAGGGAAATGTGTCTTTCATTATGTGATTTTCGCGTACTATTCACAGATTAGATGATACAGGCATCAGATTAAGATTACGATATTCCATATGAATGATTTGGGGAGGTCAATATGAAAAATAATTGATTTGGGTTAATTATCGAGAATATTTAAATTGTGCCTATAATTTGATAAAACCTTTTAAATCCCCTTGGCTCTCACCGATTTGGGTAGTACCGAAGAAACTCGATGCTTCCGGTCAAAGAAATAATTCGATAGGATAACCAGTTCACTTTTAAATATAGAAGTGAAGGTGATGAAGTTGTTTAAAAAAACAAAGGCATAGAGAGTACCTTTACAAATCGAAAGTGCTTATTAAAGACTAACCAGTCATCAATACAAACAATAGATCACCTTATAGAAATTTTCCCAAAGGCCGCACAAATGTCACTCGTTGCCCACAAGGGGATGTCCTGGAGGTTAACTAAAGTTTAACCATCCATCGATCGTTAGCTTTCCATTACTTTGCATTCTAAAGGTTGTTACTTTCCAATGCGTTTGTTGTGCGATCGTATCGCTTTGCTATCGCTCCGGACGAGTATCTTCGCCCCTTTGTGCGTTTATCAGCACATCAACGTGTGGGAAGTTTGTGTTACGTTAGATTTGTCTTGTCGTTGTCTGCTTCTATCTGTTTGTTGTTCTCTTGTTTTGTCTGGGATGTTTGGTTGTTGATTTTGGAATTGGATTTCGATTCTATAAAATGTTTATAAACGATGGGTCTGATGATTTATCTTCAGCTGTTGTGTTTATTTTGTTTTTATCGGAAATCCTGTAGTTCGCAATTTCAAATGTTTACATTTCAATGCTTAATTACATACATACTAAATAACCTTATGAAATATCACCTACTATTAAACCAGGAGCTTGCATGAACATTACAGCGCTCCAGCTTGTTACACATCATTATCATAGGAAACTTTACGACTAGCATAGGAATATTTATGGGGTAATATCTCGCTTCCTCAGTTATTACTGCTCACGGACCCCATACATTGATATTTGCTGATATAACTCATGTGTTCACCGTTAAACCAACAGCAGGACATGGGAAAATTATCACGTTTTGTAAGATAGAATTATGACTGGCCTTAGTATTTTATTTGCTTGATCGCCTTTACGATGTGTAGTTGTAAAATGGTAATGGTCTGGTTTAACATTGAAAAATATGCAGCAGAATTGAATTGTGTCCAGTGACATTTATGAGAGTTCCAGTGAAAATACGGCCAGGTCATGGAATTCTTCAAGCGTCGTAAACGTGACTGAAGGATAAAACTAACTGTAGCAACATTCACCTGTCAATTAGTGATGTTATACTGCCGTCACAGGTCGCACGCTGAGATGTTGAAAATATTTTCTCCGGATCAAAAACTTGGGCTAGCGCTAATCGAAATTGGGTTGCATTATTGAAGTTTCATATTCCCTAAGTAAAAACTGATTCAATCATGTTACAAAAATTATTTTCATTCGACGATTCTGTTCATGGTAAATAAAAAGTGTAAACTACATTAACTTTTGACACGGCATCAAGAGCATCAAATCGATGAATTTAATAATACAAAAGTTTCCAGAGATTCAAAAAAAAAAAATTCTGCCGTCGCATCGTTGCAAAAATTCATCGATAAAAGTTATAGCTTATTGGACTAAACCTTTTATAAAAACAAGAACAGCGTTGTCAAACGCTAAGATAAATTGGATTTATCTACATATGAAAGATACATTTTATGACTGTCGCCTCAATTAGGCGTTTGTGTAAGATTTGTTTGGGTAACATAAATTAATTTGACAAAGATGAAGATATTAGAGCTAAAAATGCCAAATTTAAAAAAGGACTCCCGTGGGTTTGGGATTTAATCAATAAACGGCAGTCTGTCTCATTTCCATTTCTAGGTCATTACGAAGAATAATTACATAATTATACTAAAATACGAGTATTACCAGCCGTGTTTATTCATAATCCATATTTGGCGCCATTAAACACTACAAGATACTTATATTCAAAAATGTTGTTTCAAGAATAAGTGGCCAAGATTATCAACATCCAGTCTTATATTAACAATCGCAATAATAACACCTCTATGGAGTGTTATATCTATATAGATCTTGTTATGCCAGCAGCTGATACCGGCCATCAAGAAATTCTTCGTACTCAGTTAAATAATACTGGCACTACGTAATTCCTACAGGTTTGTTCTGTAACATACCATAAAATTAAAGATCGCATTCCGCCGGCAATAATGACGATTACTGTTTTTGCGACAAACGCTGCAGGTGACACGGGGGAATGGCGACCAACGTGCGTGGTCCGAGCACCTGCCTTGATAAAAATAGTTTTATCATGATCTATATTTAGTAGGCGGCTGTCTTCTGCCCTTTTTGAAGGGTTATTTTGTTTTTCGTCCTGTTTTATTGTTTCGTTACAACTTTTGCAGATCCTGCATAATCTAAAAATAACTGAAGTTCAGTTTTTGGCAATACCTTCCAATTTTGAAATCATTTATTGTATTAATTATTCTGCATCTTTTATTCATGTTGCTTGTATCACATTGTAAGTAAGTACGGTTTTTTATTCCAGTTTGAATATTAACTAACAGTTAATCTAGTTTCTCGAATTATTAAGTTCCGTTTGCTATTTGCCACTTAATTAGATACTATCACATCCGTACAAGCAGTTCTATTAATACTATTTTCCTTACTACAACGTGCTTCTAATTTAATTTTGCATCAGTCATTCATAATGCCGTCTCTGAAATACCACTGCGTCAATATTGTGTTGTGTTAGGAATCCAATTAACGGATGGCCCATGTTCCGTTGATTTGTACTGTACAGGGTTGGATTTTCTTAAGTTAATAAGATCGTTAAATACATTCGAGTCTAATTGAAAGTATTCTCCTTGTTGAAAGCTAATATAAAAATAGTGATGTTTTCAATAATGAGATGATAAGAAAGAATGTTGTGACCGGAAAAATCGTAAGAGCGTTTACTATAGCATCAGTATAGAAATCGTAAACATATCATCAATCAGATCTTCAGTGTCATTGTTTGTTATGTTGAATATCATCCTCTTTTATTAAATATTCCGTTCCATTCAACAAAACATCCCGTCTACCTTCCTCCGCTAAGACACTCACGAAAGTAAATTCCTTCCAATCCGTCTGAGCTAATCGTCTATATTTAGCGTCTTCAGCAGAATTCCGATGCCTCAACCCTATCCCGGTACTTTCCTTCCGTGCGGTTCAAGAATGTCAATTAACAATTACAAACAGTCGCAGTGATCGGCGCAGGCGCACGCTCTTTACTGTCATTATAGTGAATACCGTATGTCTGTCTCTTTGTTGCTGCTATTACGTTTTTGTTGCGGTTTTTATGTGTCTCGTGTGTATTTGCTGGCATTCTTGATGTAGATAAGTGGGTGTGGGGTATGGGGTGTACTGTTTTAGAACGGAATGCTAGGAACAATGTGGTGTTATATGTTTATCATGGGACTAAACTAAAATGAGAAAGAGAATTAATGAATAAATTCGTTTTGAAGGGATCAGTGTTTTAAAGGAAGGGATCTAAATAGTAAAGAAGATCTAATTCTTAAACTTAGGAATAAAATAAACTACGAGATTAATCTAAATTACATTTTTACTTAAATTACTCAGATGGTTAAAATTATCGAATATTCGAATCGAGCAGAGTCAGGCCTCAAAGCTTGTTTTAGAGATAATGAGGATTCATGAATACCCCATACGGAGTTTAGCGTCGAGCATTTTGCTTAGAATGCGACGTTCACGTACATATAAATAGGAGCTGATTAGTTCGTTTAATTGGAAAACGTTGATGGTAAACAGAGATATGGCAGATAATTATAAAACCTGGGTCTTTTTGTTTACTTTGTTTCTAATTTGTGAGAAGGGTTGCCTAAGAAAAATAAAGACTGGAACTGGAATTATCAAAATGTACATCTTCTTTTTCTTTACAATAAATCTGTGCCATCTTTTCCTGTATATTTTTATAATTTCCTTTGTCATAGATAGACTTTTGTAAGGTTTTTGGTGCCGCCTAATAAATAAATAAAAAATAAATAAATAAATATTCCACAACTATCACACAACGCCATCTAGTCCCAAGCTAAGCAGAGCTTGTGTTATGGGTACTAGACAACTGATAAACATACTTATATATTTCTAAATACATACATATTATCGATAAATTACACCCAGACACAGAACAAATGTTCGAGCTCATCACACAAATATTTGTCCTGGGTGGGAATCGAACCCACGACCTCCGGCATAGCAGTCAGGGTCACTAACTACTAGACCAACAGGTCTGTCAAATATAAATATAATAAAAATGACACTTCAAAATTCATCTATCAAACTTTTAATTTTTCAGTACTCTTTCCACAAAAACAATTAATGTAACTTCATCATCCCTATCCTTAGATCTTATTACGACACCATACGTCCTAGTTTCAGCTTTAACTAGAAAACTTATGGAGACAGAACTAAATGCTTTCAATAACGGTGTTTAGCGCACTCCAGTATCGAGGAAAGTGCTTGAGTACTTCCTACCCTCATCTGTACTTGTTGGTTTAGCAACGGCTCTTTATTACATTCCTGATTATGTCCCATTAGAGTTACATGTTTCGAAGAATGTGATTGTGGCACTGTGATTCCTTTCGTAGGAACTTCCAGCTTTTGTGGATGATTCTTGTCACCAATCTTTGTTTTTGTGTAGGGACTTCTATATATATTTCTTCACTATCCCTAGCTTATTCGGTTTTGTTACTATAAATTGTATTAAATACCTGATTTTTTAAATCTCTTGGATTATCTAAATTCTTGCTATGATCTTCGAATTTTATTTTACTCTCAACACGTATGAATTTCTCACCTCGCTATCCAATAATATCCCCAGAAATTCTCTTTATATTTATACAAATTCTTATTCCATATTGGATCTTACCACTGTTCCTCGTTCTGTGTCTCACTTACATCTAGACAAAACACAAACATTTACATTTATGCCTGCCAGAAGTGTAGATAGAAATTGACTTTGCAGCACTTGTCTGGTCTTAATTCCAGCAATTGTGTTAATCGTTTAGAAACCTAGAGAGGGCGTTAACTGATCGTAAATAACTAATAAACATTGCTTTTAACATTGACGCTTGTAAACGTCGGTTATTATTGATATTAGGAGTTTCGTTTTGACTAATACACAGGTTAGTCACCCACTTTCCTAGATTTTGTGAAATAATAGATAATTATCTGGAGAATAAGTTGTAGCTTGTAACTCGGTTGGTTGAGGGGTGTTATTTGAATCTACTTGTTGGTCGGTTGGGTTGGTCTTGTCGTTTCTGGTACGATATTTAATAGTGAGTCATGTCTATCTCTCTTAGATAAGATAAGGTTCCGCTGATATTGTTTTGTTTGTTATCGTGGTTTTTCTATAGCTCATCATTAATTAGATCGATTTTATTAGGGGCTGTCATTTTGAAGGTTATTCTCTTATTTTTCTTGCTTTCCTCCATGTGGATCTTTCATAAAATTAATGTTAACTTTCGCCATAATTTGTCTTTCACATCCTGCATTCGCTTCTACCAAAACATCTTACTTCTCAAAATGAAGATCTATACGAGGCTTATGTTCACATTTCACCTTTGTGTTTTATTACACGTAAAATATTCACGTTCGCATTGCTATCAATATTCGGCGGTAGGTCAGCGACCGTAATTCGTCAGTAGCTTTTGGGAATCCAATACCACTGGTTTTCATATGAATCTCACTTTTTTACTGCCCCCTGATAGAGAAGACTCGGCGTTGCCCAGGAGGGGTCTCCTGAGTAAATGCTTCCCTTCATTCCTTCCACTTCTTGGGAATCCAAAGGTTCAGTTCTGACGGAACGTATCCTATTATCTCGGATTATCACCACTTCTTGAAATTCAGAAAGATTTTTTTTTTTTTACAATTTTAAATAATATTACCTCATCTTGCGAAAAAACTGAGACAATGTTTTTATAGGAGATGAAATGAATTCCATTTAATATATCCGATTCATAAGAAACCGTTATGTGTTTTATTTTTATTCAAACTGTGAAACTGAAACAGCCGTCTGAACGTCGAGACTGAGGAATATTGGAATTTTAGATATTGAAAGAATACAGTTTTGATGAGAAAATGTTATTGTTCTTTTGCCTAGACTTGACTAGTTCAGTTAAATTCTAGGAACAACATGTTCTACTTCAGCAATAAAAATAGCTTTTTTGTTTTTACGTGGTAAAATCATCAAATGAGTCCTCCTACCCGGGCAGAGCGGGAGGGACTGTCAGACTCGTACTGACTAAAATCCACGGTGTCCTTCACTAGCCCATTACATACCGGGGTCACGGTAATGGGTAAGTCCCGCGACCAATAAAAAATAAATAAATAAATAAATAAACACGTGTGGAACCCTATTTTTTATGTTTTATTTAGGTTCAATTCGTCCCGGAATGCTGATTTCCCACGAGATCAATTCCGTGTTTATATTCGCCGATCATTTAGGACTATAAAATTATCCAAGCTTAAAATGGATTAAAATAATAAAAATCCGACGTTACATAATAAAAATCGACGTATTTTAATTTTTATAAAGAGTGCTCTTGCGTCAGCCAATAACTGGCAATCGGCTTTGCCTAATTTATGCAAGATTAAATAATAACGTTCTTTTTATCGGTACTTGTGCGATAATTATCGAGTAAGTTACCACAACAGTGTATGAAGTGTCTTCTTGTGTGGTAGGGGCCGCGGTAATGCGTATGCGCATGATGTGAGATGAGAATTTATGGCATAATTTAGTCAATAATGTGTGTCACCTAGTCAACGGTGCAGAGACGTATTGTACGTAAAATTCGAAAGAAAGTAGTAATTTTGTTGTTGAGTGTGGTAAAAACTGATGAGTAATTTTGCTAAACCATCTGTGAAAGCTAGCATATTTTCCTTAATTTAGCACATTTTGATTTGACTTTTGTTGTTGTTAAACAGAAATAATTTCAGCACCTTAATATTGAAAGACACATATTTTATGATATAACAATATCAATGCTTAAGATCCATACAGAGTAAGAGGATTTTATAAACGCCTCAGCCAAAATACAAAGATCTAAAGACAATGGAACGCATCAGCTGTTTCTATTCTTATAACTTACAAAAGTCAAGTGAGGTAATTGTGTTATAATCATTGTATACAGCATACCTATTAATTACTGCAACGTTCTTGCGATATCTTCGCGGCATGCGTGCACGCCGGCTGCAAGCCGTTTTATTACGCCCGGTTTGCACAAAGCGGAGTTGAGTGTGGCCGAGAGAAGTTGAGCGGAGCTGAACGAAACGGAGAGGAGAAATACTGGAATCGATCACTCATATGAGAGATGGGAGTATGACTGTGGATTTCATTATGTAAGAAAAGAGAAAGACCAAAGAAACCTAGAATAGAATGGAGTTGACTGAAGTGATGAGTGTCGAGTAATGGAGAGGTATGGCGAGATTCGCGATGGAATTTTCAACCAATCATGGCCGCATGTTGCCTCTCCGCTCCGTTGGTGGAAACCGGGCTTTATACACGTATACTTTGTAGTAAACGACCATCTACTTAGTCCGATATTACCACTTTTTGTAACTGCTGTATAAAGAAACATGAGTTGTACCTAACAGGTTAAACATTATGTAAAATTATCATTTTTATGATATCGTAAGGATTGATGAGTGTTTAATTAGTATTTTTTTATATTTTCTTTAAGCGAAAGTATGGTCAATGTGCACTCTAAGGAATTTGAAATCCTTTGTCTAGCTTTGAGAAATATGTACCTATTTAATGGTGTTGGTTACATTTCAGATCATCAGAGACTTTTAAAAAACCTTACTAAATTTAATACAAAAAATAATGAATAAACCACGTACCACGTCCCATTATGAAAGCTTATAACAAAAGGTGATCTCATGATTACCTTTAATAGCAAGAAGTCCCAAATACGTCCCACTGGTCCTAACAGCGGAACTACTAGCTTAAAATACCTCCACAAAAAATGTTTCAACTAAAATTCCTCTAAAACTACCCATATCAAATTAAATTATACGTATTCCATACAAATTAAGGCGTGGGAATGTTGTTTTTTTGCGAGCAGCCGTGACCGCGATTAGAAGGTTTTATTCTACAAAAATTTGAACTAATTATGTAGCTTCACACTTCTATTTTATCATATATTTTGTTAAGTAGAAACCTAGTAATTATTTTTGTGACCTGAAGCTGTTTTTATGGGCTGTTTCTCTGATTGATGGCTGAAGTTGTATCAAAATCTGCCTGTCTAATTCTGAGATGAGCCTAACAATACACACTAACAATCAGAAATATTGGGACAAGTTGAATTCTATAAAAAATACTGGTATTTACCGGCCATTTAGGACCAGACATTTTTCCTGAAAATGAATGGAACGAAAATAGCACAAATGTAAGTTAAAGCTCCCTAAAGTTAAAATAATATATTCGGTTGCTGGATTTTATGTTCCACTGAAAATATAAAGTAGAAGAAGATTATATCACTATGGCAAGCTTTTGTTTCAGCTGTAAAAAGCTATTTCAGGCGCTCGAGTAGAAACTGAATTTTGAATGAGAACTAGTTTTCTTTGTTATGATTGGTTTAATGCTAAAAGTTTTTGCTTTGATGAAGCTTTTATATATGTGACTAACGAAGCTCGAGTTGAAAAGGTCTCGTTATTAAATAATTTTGTATAAATGAACTAGTGTTGAATTATAGAACCAGGCGTTACTTTTTTTTATCGTTGTAAAATCATCAAATGAGTCGAATCACCCAGGGCAGAGCGGGAGGGACTGTCAGACTCGTACTGACTAAAATCCACGGTCTCCTCCAATAGCCCTTTACGTTCCGGGGTCACGATAATTCGTAAGTCCCGCGACCAGACAGGCACAACTTTGTGAAATTAAATGCAATGAAAAACATCTAGTTTTAATATCTAATTTAACATGCCATGCAACCAGACCTATACCAGACCTCTTTAGGTTTTTGAAAAAACTATTGGGTAAATAAATAGGTACCCTTTAATTATGCAGCCGATGTAAAATTAAGTTCAAAGTCGAGATTGTTTTCGATAAATATTGCAATTATGTGCTATAAAATCATCTAGTGATTGGAATCCATGATTGTGCCTTGAGTACTTAATTAAATATCTAGATATTACTCTTTTTTAAACAGTGAATAAACCTTTACGATACACAATTATTTTGAACCAGTTTTGTATGTAGTTTTCTAATTCTTTGTCTACTAGCAAGAAGATTTTCAGTATGTACAAAAGTAACAAAAGAAAATTCAAAAACAAAGAAAAAATTACAAAAGCGAGTGCATCGTCATACGGACGCGCGGATTTAGTTTTAAACTCTGAGTTGACTTTTTCTGTCTCTTTCTAAAGCGTGTCGTTGCATGTCTATGTTCAGACTGGTGTTGGTACGGAAAAACGTAAGGTCGAAGCTGATGGTACGAAAAGAAAGGAGTAAAAAAGGCATAAATGTTCGGTCGTAAGCTTTTTTGGAAAGATAAATACATGACTGACTACTTGAATACATACTCGTGTTTTAAGCTTTTATTATTATTTTACCTGACTTCTTTACCTTTTTACCTTTATCAAATGAAGAAAATGATCAAAAGGCCTAATAAAATGAGCGGGAAACTTACAAGCCCGCCCAATGACAGCGGCTTTCGCGCTAAAATTAATGGCAGGCGTAGAAATTAGTGCGCCTGCGCAGTTCTGCCCGTTCGTTACGCTCCACAAGATTCTTGATTGGCGTTTTTAGCATAATGCTATACAATTTTAAATATAGTTGTCAAACAAACTGGAACATGAGATTAACGTCTGTGGTCTGCAATTATTGCTTCAAGATCTAGGCGCCGATGTTTTATGATCTTCATTAGTAAGTACTATGTTTATTGGAGTTTGCGCACGATATTTGGCGAAGTCAGTTTTTGTTGAGATTTTAAGTGGTCCTTTGAATCGCGGCCATATTTGTCTAGTCTTTTATAGGTAATTGCACGGAGGATCAAAATTGGAAAGAAGAAATTCTCCAAAAAAAAGAAAAATATGCAGTAAAAATAGCAATTTATTTTATTGAGCGTTCAGTAACTGTCAATTTCTTATATTAAAGTCGGGTGTAAAAAGACCAAAAAATTTGACCTCTAAAGTAGGTTTTATGTGTTTGCCCCCAATTCTTGCAATCGTCACCGACATTATCGGTTGTCATCGGTGACCCGACAACCGACAAGTAGCGGGTGCCAAATACTGAACAGGTTCCCGACAACCTGTCCAACAACTGACTGCGGTTGATTCACAAAACGTTTTGTTTTGTGGGTCATAGATGTAAGAAATGAGGATGATATGACATCACCGCGAATCATTTAAATGTAAATTAATTACACTTTTTACGAATTTGATGTTAGATATAACACAGTTTTAGTATTTTTAACGTTCTAAATTGAATAAAAATATAATACCAAATAAAAATACAGTTTCATTGGATGTTATGATATTTACAATGATACTCTTTGTGAAAGGGGAAGTACTACAACCACGCCAATACTGTCAACAAACATATAACGTGGTGGTTTAAATAGGTGCCGGGAAATTACAGTCACATGAAACATAAGGGACCTCCGAATATCCTTCTTTTTTTGCACAATATCTTGCACTACTTTATGCCTGCGGTATTGCCCGTGAGGTAAGGTATTTATCCATGGGGGAAGGCATGCTGGGGATGTAATGTATCCGTGTTAGTCCTGGTTTTAAACTAAATATGTGTGTGCCAAATTCCATTCTAATCCGTTCCTTAGTTTTTTGAAGTGAAAACTTCTTTAGCAGCATGTTAAACTCGCGTCAGGACACGTGACCTGATCGAAAATTGGTAAGACGGCGCAGGGCGCTTGCGCGAATGGTCGTGTGTGTTTATTACTATTCAAGTTTTCACTTCTGCCGGCACTCCCAGAGTGCAACACGTCGTTTTTTTTGTGTAATAGATCAATAACATATTTTTGTAAGTAGATACAGTAAGATTTTACATTGCATAGCTGTTATTGTATTGCTGACAGAACAGTCTCATGTATGGTCTTCTCCAACCAAAAAGTAAGAAACGAGACCAAATGTAACCACGAGGTTTTTCTGACCTGCCACACTTATGAACCTCTCTTCAGTTAACGACCGTGTGACTATTCTCGCCCCAAATGTATCCTAGTAGTGTGACCTACCGACGCAGTCTCAATCACCAACATTCCATTAAATAAAAAGTATAGTTTACAAATAATCCGACATTGACCGTGTCATATCTTTTCTAACATCTCAAACAAACCGAATGAACTTTCCTCACAGATCTAACGGTCCATTCATGTTGTTTGTGGTGACAATTTGGAACGTGTTAAAGTCATTTATCAAATCAATTGTTTTTGCTTGTAATGAGGTTTTAGTAAGCCACAATCATACATCATGGTTATGATCTCTAATGACATAGTCACAATACAATGAATACTAAAAGATATAATTGAAATCATGTTTGGCACAGATGGGCTTGAATGTGTACAAGTTTATTATTTAGGTTTTTAGTACATTAAGTACATTTTTAACTTTCAGAATTTAGAAAGGAGAGAGAAATATTACAGAAAGAATTGCAATAGAAAAGTTCTCATATACGCTGTACTAGGATACGCAGTGTGACATTACAAATTATAAAAAGAAGAAAAATGCGAATGTAAATCGACTTTATTGGATATTAAATATGTTATTTGTTTTCAGTTTTATTCGTGTACTCTCAATATGACATTGTGATTTCATTTTTATCAGACACCAACATATCAAGGCCCTTTCCGTTATAATTATAAACATGTGCCGATAATTCATTATTTATTTCAGTTCTAATTATAACTATTGTAATATTCAACAACATTTGTATGTCACCGTGCACCATTCACATTTTTACATAATGCAAACTATAAGGAAAAGACAAAACACAGCAAAAATTCCGAAATTATCATTAAAATATCGTTGAAACAAATAAGGATGCGGCAATTGGTTGGTAAGCGCCTCTCAAGACATTACTTTCCATATTTATTGTGAGTTTTGTACTCTCACCAGCAGATTCTGCGATGTGGGTCATTATGTCGCGATTCTGCGTACAACTTTGCTAATGACCTTGGTTTATTGATGAGGAAAATTCTTCATTATGTCAACTACGAAATGCAAAATTTTTTGCTTGAAGACCACATATTCTTCTTCGTGTCTCTGACCAAACATTGCCACCTCTATTGGCTTTATGATGATGGGAATATTCCCACAATCTGCAGACAGGGGGTAGGCACAATCTGCAGGGAGAAAAAAATAAATTAATAAACATCATACCCAATACTAAGACCGTTTCGATTCTTTCTTGGCTAGTTGAACCCGCAAAATACTCACAAATATGAGCTTGGTTGAAGAGCTATGGTAAACTGCGCCTCTTAGTCAATTAATATGCTGAAGTTACACAGAATTACACGTTGACATCTCTCTGACAGTGTAGAATAAGCCCGAAACCCACCAAAATAACGTAAACAATAACGTCTACTGCTTAATTCATCATCATCATGGGATTTTGACGATATCGACAGCCGAACCTCGGTCACCATTCGGTAAAAATCATCCTCCATCTGGCTCCTTAACCTCTAGCCAGATGTCCTACCCACTTTTAAGTACCAAAGAAAGTCCCGTGCTATAAAATTAACAAGTTTATTATTGCGAGAAAACGATACTAAAATAACTTCGTTAATAATGTTATTTAATAGCTAATTTTATTAATGACGGTGGTATGTTAATTGTTGTATGTCAAAAGGTGTCTTGAACTGTCGTTAAACTTTGATTGATGATGATTTGCAAGACGATAATGTGTCCGATGGTTGTTAACCCGCGGAAGCTGTCAGCTACTGGTATCTTGTTAGAGAAACTTCAGAGTTAATATACGAGCACATGAGCGGACATTTAGAAGACCGGCTGTGTTGTTGAAGAGATTAAATGACTGATTTGATAAATGTAATCACTGTTTACCATTGTCATTGAAGAAGCAGTTTTGTTCTTCGGTCCAGTAACTTTAAAATGTACTAGGGACTTAATAAGGCCAGAATTGCGATAAAACCCAGGTTTTATAGTCGCAATTCATATTTTTATCACACTACTTGTGCAGAATCATAATATTCTTCTCATTCATATCAAGAATTAAAATTGACAAGGGATACTAAGATATTATTAAAAAAATTAACTGATTGATATTATATTGATACTTTTTCGTTCATCATCATCATCTCAGCCATAGGACGTCCACTGCTGAACATAGGCCTCCCCTTTAGATTTCCACATATACCGGTTGGAAGCGACCTGCATCCAGCGTCTTCCGGCGACCTTTTTCGTTATTGCTGCACAAAAAACTCTCGTACTGATCGGCTCAAGCTGATTCCACGTCAATAAGTTTGGTGAATCCCAAATCCGCCCTTTAGAGCGTAGTAGTAGTAAACTGAATAATTATCTTCTTCAATCTTCTTCTATACTATAATAAATCTGTAGAAGGGTCAATTCTGTACATTGAAAATATTGAAAAAATAAATAGCGGGGGGTGTTGCTGGATCGATACCAAACCCAAATATATGATTAAAAATTTTTTTGTCTGTCTGTCTGTTTGTGCAGGCATCACGTGAAAACTAACGGTTCGATTTCGATGAAACTTGGTATAATTATTCCTTATTATCCTGGGCATAACATAGAATACTTTTTATCCTGGAAAAATACGTAGAAAAAAAATCTTATTTTTCAGTTTTATTCATAGACGCTGTTCTGTAGAACCGCGAACACACGTTGCATTACCCGCAGTGGATTCAGCGCCGTAATATTTATAAGATGTCATTGTCAGAGTTACTCAAAATGGGGAAATAAACCATCCACGCGAAGACCGACATCCGCGCGGACGGAGTCGCGGGCGGAAGCTAGTTTTAAATAAGGTATGCCTACCAAGTCAAATATCATCGAAGATATAAAAAGAATCTTTATATTAAAACCGTAGCCTGTAAAAGATAAGAAAAGTTTTGGAAAGTAAACTTTATTGAGATTGAAATATCGATAAGTTTTTACTTTTTTACTGTTAATTAGCTTTCGCCTTTTCATTTAGGAGCATTATTTAACGATGTAATTAACGTCGATATGTTCTTATCATTGATTAAGTAACGATATTGTAATCGAATCGATCAATCAATCGGTTTATCGGGATTGATAAAAATAGCCAAGTATAGCCGTTTGTCCTAGTTGTTTTATTTTGTGGGTTTGAAATTAATACTTATGTAATATATTATACTGTCTGCAAAAGACTGATACTCATAGACTTTTAAGCTCCATACTTGGGCACAAAGGGATTTTTCACGACTTTTTAACCGCCGAAATAAAATTAGCAGGTTCTGAATTCGACATGTACCTATATTTATTTTTGGTTTCATTCAACGTACATAGTTACGATCGACGAATGAAGCTTCGGATGCGATAAATATGTGGAACAAAGAACTTTTGAAAAACTATTTTAATATTTGATTGGTGTTAAATTTGGAGACGATCAAAAACGTAAATGGTGGATGAAATCGGCTGCACAGCTAATAACTAACGATATGACAGGGTACTGTTTGAAAACAAGACAATACAGTATAAATTATCAGTGCCCATTACAAACATAAACACGGAAAACAGATGCCCTTTCCATCACAATTACTACAAAGTATGAATAGTTTCCGCAACTAATAAATAAAGATAATTTCGCGCACATGTCCATTGATAGTCTGATTGACATACATATGAGTCATTGTAGCAAGTTTGTCGCACAATCGGTGTCAATACACTTTGCGCTGGCGCACGCATCGGTTGATACTACGGTTATTTTTCGCACAAAACAACAGAATTTTGTGAAAAAAATAATGGAAATAAAAATGTTTAAAAATTAGGTTGTATAAATCTGCTATTTATACACACCGTTTTCGTAGTTTTTGTAATCTTTTTTTTTTACGTTGTGTTTTACCACGTAAAAAAAAAGATTAAGAAGAACATCACATGAATCCAGGGCAGAGCGGAAGGGACTGTCAGACTCGTACTGACTAAAATCCACGGTGTCCTTCAATAGCCCTTTACGTACCGGGGTCACGGTAATTCGTGAGTCCCGCGACCAGTTTTTGTTACCTAGGCCGCTTTCTTTCTGGAAGAATAATGCAAGCTGATTTTCAAATAAATTAATTTAATCATCATTTTGCAGTCCACCACAAAACTTGCCTCTTTTACTTGGTGCGCAAGAACATTTTGTCCTCCTTTTTCCGCATTTGGCCAATCCAAGTACAAATAGCTGATGAGTTATCTAAAGTAGGTGTTATTCTCATGAAACACTTCATAAGTTAAATATAATTATTGCGTGTTATCATACCGCGAATAATATTATCGTCAACGTTGACTTTCGCGTGAAAAACTTGTGAGTTTTCCTTTCGTATTAGTCAGTAGTCACAATCCGGTGCGTCCCCAGACCTTGCGCATTTCCTCTGCTTTGTCACGCGATGCGTACTACCAATTGCAGTGTTTTGCATGCTCTGTAGACCGAGGTATGCTATCACATCCCACGTTCACAGGTATCAATAGTCCTGAATGTTGATCAGTTATTTCTTATAGCCTAGATTTGTAGTATATTGCAGTGTTTAGAAGAGGCAACTTCTTGTTTTTCCGGATACTTACCATTTTCTTTTATTACCGGGCTACTTCTCGCGCCCGGCATTGGTCGAGGCCATGCTGCGGGGCGAGACGGAGTGGGAAGCGGTCGCCTCCTTCTGCGAAGCAGTCATGCTCGTGAAGGAGGAGGCGGGCCGCCTGAGGGAGAGGACAGCGTCCTCCCTCCATCCCAGCCGCAGTGGTAGACGCCCACGGCGTCGGACGTCACAGGACGATCTCCGGCCACCGTAGGCGCGGGCATGCGGGCAGCGAGTAATGGGCGACTCGCTGTCCGACCATGGACCATGCCCGGGTCGACGGCGCGTTGTTTTCCACGCGCGTCTCAAAGAGTGTCAGCAAATTGACGCTGACGGGGCCTGTAGAGGGCCAGAGCCTGCCGGGGTCGCGGGACTTACCCATCACCGTAACCCCGGTACGTAAAGGGCTCGTGAAGGACACCGTGGATTTTAGTCAGTACAAGTCTGACAGTCCCTGCCGCCCTGCCCTGGGTGGGAGGACTCATTTGATGAT
Source organism: Agrotis puta (assembly GCA_943136025.2). Taxonomy (NCBI): domain Eukaryota; kingdom Metazoa; phylum Arthropoda; class Insecta; order Lepidoptera; family Noctuidae; genus Agrotis; species Agrotis puta. Next base: position 2,962,716 of record OW964170.2, read on the forward strand.
TTTACCACGATAAAAAAAAAAAAAAATACCGGGCTACTGATTTGCAATTATTTTAGTTTAGTTTATTTTTGCCGAAAATCCTTTACTTCTATCCGTTGAGTAATTCAGTCACAATATACTATACATTATTGACATGATATATGTTCAATAATTTACAGATACAAATACTTGACTGATTAAATTAATGAGGTTATTCACCTCCATGTTTGCGGATGTTACCTTTGCTTGTCGCCTTTTAATTGATTAGACTTATAAATAAAGAAAGTACCAACAACAAACATACCTAACACATTCACCGATTGTTTCTAATCACAGAATGACTGAGCACAATAAAACAACTCGATGCTCTGACATTGAAACAAGTGAAAATCGAAACCTCCTCACGATGTGTCAATAACTATTCGTATACTGATACAAAACAACAGACCACAGAATATGATAACAGTCAGAAGAACCACAGGGAAAAAATCAGAGGGGAAATTTCTTAGAATCTATTTACTTTTTGACATTGATGGTCGTTAAGATGAAAATTTGGCAAGATTTTGAACGTATCGGGCCTTCAGATATCCAATTATGTAGCACGTGCGACCTGCATTATTAAAAAAAAACTGGAGCTTTCACTAGGTCAATCTGGATTCAATCGTTCCTAGCAGGTAAGCAGTTTCTTTACCGTGAAATCAACATGAGTCGTGTGTGGTCCTTCTGCGCAATCTTGCTTTGTGAAAAGGCCGTTCATCGCACGAAAGCGAACTCAATCACTTTCATCTTAGTTTTTTGTGAACCACGTAATGAACGACACAAAAATATATTTTGCATCTATGTGGTACATCTTTTTTTTTGCTGTCAGATAAAATTGGGCACCTTGAAAAAGTTTGCTTAGGTGTGTGGTGTACAGATAGCTATTTTCACGATAGATATTATTGGCACTTACTGATTGGTCACTATATTATTAAATATCTGCTCTGCTGTTGTTTTAGAATCTTTTCATTACAAGTTAAATCTTGATCTTTGAGAAAAATCTATAATATTTAGTTTTATTATAATTAATATTTTAATTATAATAAAACCATTTATTTTCATGTAGCGAAATGAGTTTTATTGTTTGTTACTTAATATGCTTTCGTACCTGTATTGCTAGACAAATTTTGATGAATTTGTATAGTTGTAATAGTTAAAGGAATCGTGGAAACGGTTAAAGTCCATAAAGGAAGTCATTGGAAATTTAAAAATATAATAAATATTTCCCCCTAGAATGTACTGTAAACTTAAATAACACTACTAAAAGTGCATTTACTTATTCAAATCGGATTGGTCATCAGATGACAAATATAGCAAAAAGCAATCACTATCTGCCACTGGACCATCGACCTAACACACAACCAGTTTTCACTTCGACCTGTTGCCCGTACACCATTAATCAGCGCGATGAACAAAAACATTCATTTTATTAAACATCAATTTATTAACAGAATTACTCTTACTTTGTTTTAAATCGTATTAGAGTTCAATTTGGCGTGATTACCCATTGTTGGGGTTTAAGCACCTATTCTTCTGTTTTGAATAATACTCTGTGGTTTTGTTCTTCCGGACGATATTTTCCAATTTGTAACTATTATGCCAGTGTTATAAATTGTCCTTTTTGTAACATGTTCGCGTGATGTAATTTTGATGTGGACTAATAGTAATGAAAGTGAAGGCTTTGATATGTGATGTGTTGATCTCATTACTGATTATAATTGTAAGGTTTTTGACCTGCCGGAACTAGAATTATTACTTCGATAACAGATTAATTTGAGTTTTGTAATTACCTTTTGTGCTATTCTAAGCTGATCGGATCAAATAAAACGACTTCAGGGAAGACAGATAGACAGATAGAATACACTTTATTATGCACACCATAAATTACTGGTACAGAGTATAGCTTATACATAGGGTGACACAATAGGCGGTCTGGTCTGGAATGGGTTGCCTTTCCGCCAAGGAATCTGGAATACTTTAAGTATATGGCAAGCAGTAGAGCTTGGGATCTTAGCACTTATATATAGTTGGACCCAAACTAATCTTAAACCACAAAATGAGTGTTACTTATTTATTTAACAAGTCGAAAAAGAGTCGTGTCATATGAAAGTTTCGAACAGGCATGTTATTTTCAAATATTTATATACTTACAAAAAAAAAACTGAAATCGTTTTGAAAGTCCAAAACATTTATGAAGTAAAATGCTACAATTTCACCGGTACTTTACTTTCAATTGTTTGTATGTTATTGGTCAATTTAGGCTTCTTACATGCGATAATTTCGTTCATACTGGCTTTAAGTGATAAAATTGTTTACTACCTCTCTCCAAAGGAAATTGCATACTTTGAATTTCTTGTGTGCTTACTACATAGTGTCTTTATTGGAGATCAAGTTAATTGACTAGTTTTACCGTAGATGGGTGTAGTGAAATTTTTATAGAAGAAAAGTAAATTGGAACTTTATACGTAGGTAAGAAAGGAATAAAATATATAGACTAACCTTATTGGAGATGTTTTTTGGAAAAATAAGGTGAAAAATCAGATGTCTGAACGCGTGGACTAAGCCATAGGTGCATTATAATTGTCTTAAGTTGTATATATACATATATATGCATTTTTTCATGCTAAATTGATTAATCAATAATCTTTCTCTTGCCAACATTAACACATAATTTCATTGGTTATCTTCTCTTTGCTGACTTATGCAAAAAAAAAACACAAGAAAAATCGTCAATGATGAACGAAAGTGATTTACCATTGCATTTGTTAAAAAAAAAAAACAAAGAAAGTGACATTCGGCGTATCTCGTATCGTATCGCGTGTCATTCCACTGAAGTTCATTCAATAGTCTTCGATAGTGTGATAACACGTCATTGTACACGCAAACCGAATCTTATTACAGCACTCGAAAGTTTTTAATTATCACTGCCAATCCCATTTAATAAACCAACACAACTTTAACTTTACAGTCCTTCAAAAGTTTTAGCTCCAGCTTCCTAAACATAATTCAGTTTCGTAACCGCAAGCACAAGTTGGTAATCAAATGCTTTATTAACCACAATGAAAGCATAATACGTAACGTTACGAATTCGCATCGAGAGTACAACTTTCTTCGTACTATTGTAGTTACTGAGATAATTAATACAGTCCAGCCTCCGGGCCAGTCGGGATACATGTCGATAGAATCTCACTTGCTTTCGTCTTCTATTGTGATTATTGGGAGCCTTTGTGTCTAGGTTTCACTATCATTTGGATATACCCTGAGGTATGCACCATAAATGTCAACTGACAGTATTATGATAATAATATTTTGAATAGGTCTTTTATTGAATTGATATCCTTTGATTTCACTTCCTTTGTCGTTGAAGACTTTAATGTTCTTAGGTTAGTTTGGCGACAAGTCAAAGATATGACGGTCTAAACAGAAGATGCTTTGAATAGGTGATTGTGCCAAATAGCAGTATTGTCACGATTGAATTATATTTCCAGCAATTGTACTGCGTGGAAGTACAAGTTTACTGTGAAGTGAATAATGGAATGACAAATACAAATATTGCTTATGAAATACACGTAGTTGTAAAAAATATAGTTCGGTTAACGACGAAGCCATTAATAACGAAGAACAAAACTTCAATCGGCCAAATGCAATGATTAGAAGAATAAAAGTATCAGCTCAATTAATACCTTTTTTGATGGTTGTAGTCGTAAAAATGTCATTCATAAATTGCAAGACATCCATTAAGCAGCCAAACAGACAACGCTAATAGTGTCGATAATAATCGGACACAAAGCGAGCACTAAAATGAAGACAATCCAATCTGTTCCTGTCCACCTACACAGACTCCTATGCATTATGTGACGGAAATTCCGACATGTGTAGATTTTGTAACTCATAACTTCTTCCTGATTTGGAAAAAACAAAAGTGCAAGCAAGAGTATCCACTTTTGGATGTGATCTATGGTCTTAGGATTCATATGAATGGGATTTAACTTTGGATATATGAAGATATCTATCCTAATTTTATTTAATCACACAGATTACGTAAGTAAATCTTGGATGCTTGAATTAACTTCAGCTTCATTATTGGAGATCGTAACTTCGAAAGAAGTACTCGATTGTAACTTCGAAAGAAGTACTCGATTGTAACTTCGAAAACGCTTGTGCATTATATAATATTGAATATTTCTAGCTCGTATAACTCGTTTAAGACTCAAGTAAAGCTTTTACAACTAATTCAATATCCACATTACCCAACGTTGTGTGAAAACGGTGCAATTTTCGCGTAACTCGTATTAAACACAAGTAGAAAGGCGTTGGCACGCGATCGAGCCATCTTTTACCTAATTCATCAATTTGTCTTGTAACAGCATCATTTTCTGTCATTGCGGTTTCGTAAATAACTGACGTAGATGAAGATGGATTAGAGGAACATATGGATTGAACTTTTAAAGTAGGAAGTGCTCTATTATGTTTAGCTCGTTACGTTCCTCAAATGTTACACGCTTGTCTTTGTGCTTCCACGAAATAATTCACTTTCATATTTAAATTATTATTGATTTTATAAAGCAGACTAAAATCACCATTGATGTTTCCGGAAGTAGTGTATCTTTACTAGTTTGCGTTGGATGTATTGCTCATTCAACTGATGTCATATTCTTTTTGTATCCTAAACGAATGGCACAGTAACAACGTCCATGTTTCCTTTTTGGGTTAAGACCATATCTAGCTTTTGCTTTTTCAGCGATGGCGATGACATAACAGTAATAGTTATAAAACAAACAATTTATTTTAACTTAATTGCCACCAATTATAATAACATCTGACAAATTCACATGTCAGTGGGCGCACGCAAAGCCATATTGGTCGAGTTTTGACTCCCACAGCGTATGATTTTCTCCAGTTAATTGTAAGGTTAGAAATCAAAAGTCCACTTTCGCTATCGTTTCGGTATTAATTAATACAAAATAAAGCAGTCTCCAGCCAATTGGACAATGGAAATGTATATGTTGAATTTTAATTTAGCTTGATGAGTTTTCCTAATTTGAAAGTTAACTTTATTGTCTTGTCAACAGTTTCACATTTAAAATGTCTTTTACTGACACCGTGCCAATTTTAACATTAGGTGGCCAAATTGGAATCTCCATCGCCATCTGTATATGGATGTCCATGCAGAAGCAGCCTAGCCAATAGGCCTTGTACACCACTTGTAGATTTAGTTGGAATACTTGATCTCCATAGTTCCTTTAAGGACTTTTTAGCTAATGACAGCGATTTTCAGACAAATCCCGAAATAAATGGTTCCAAAGGTTTTCCACTTCTAGTAATTCTTCATAAAAAAACGCAATATTTTTTCGCTCATCGTAAACCTAACTTTATTGTATCAAAACATGAGAATTCATGTCCCAAAGTTACAGCCTTGCATATTAGTAATGAAATAAACAATGATGCCGTAGTACATAATTCAGAATTTCAGGTTCATTATTATTAGTTGTTTTATAGCTTCGTGCAAGATTTATGTGAGAAGAAAGTGTAGAAGGAAGCTACATCGATACAAGCACTTAATTTAAACGAGAATATGTCTCGTTTCTGACACATCTGTGCTTTATTAATCTCCATATCTCTTAAGTTAGACTTTTAGAATTATTTATAGACTTTCTTATGTTTGTAGGAACTAATTAATTGATTGGCTGCCTGTGAAATGTATTTATTGCTACAAGTCTGGTTATTAGGAGTCGAAGCTTTTACTTTTTAAATCAAGGAAATCGTTAATTGGATAGGTTCCGTAGGAAGCAGTTTTGCAAGGATAATTTCTAATTGATATGTCAAATGCAGATGGCATTAAATTGGATCTTGGCTTAATGTTCATGCCAAATGCAGACCACATATTTATCTGTGACTTAGAGACTGTGCAAGTCTTAAAAAGACATGAAAGTGCATTACAATTACATTCACAAGATTGTTGAAATAGCCGGAACAGCATCAGTTCACCAGTTACGAAGAATAAAAACAATGTCTCTCATTGTCAGATCTACTGAAGTATGCCTTACAAAATCGTCTCGGATACATCGCGGGTGCCTTCGATTGACCCCTTATGTCACGAATCCGAATTGTTTGTACAACAACAGCATTATCCTTTGTTTGATGTTGCAAAAATATTATAACCAAAATTTTCGTTCTCTCGGAACATTGTCCGTTTTGTTACGGCATCGGAATTCCATATAAAAGATGTCATCTTTAAGTAGGTTTTTGATTATTGCAGTTTTGGCCCAGATTTGTTTGCGAGTCAGTAGGACGATCGGATTATTTTTTAATGCTTCCTTATGTCATGGCATTATCTTAAACTGGTCTGATTAAAAAAAAATTAAGAGATAGTGAGGAAGCTCTTTTCTTTGTAGGTTGCTTTCGTTTTTTTTAAAAGATGGGAAACATTTTCAAAAAAGATAATCTCTTTTATATGTCCTTTCATCATTGATATGTATTTACATCCATAAATACGTTATTTATAAAATTGAATTATTTTCAGTACCAACATTGTAGTCATTTTCATCATTACGAGTATCATTAAATCTAATGTCAATAATGTCATCACAAAAGGTCTGTTACACATTTAGATCCACTTTGTTTTGACATACCTTCCATTTAATAACATGTGTAAGCTACTATGCGTCCATTGTTTTGTCCCTGCCAGTCAGGCGTGACTGCTGCTTCCTACTTCCGTCCTGAAGGGTGTAGCTGTAATTTAATTATGTGTGTTTGACATGTTGTGTTTACTCTTTGTAAATTGTACCTTTGATACTGTTTGATTAGAATTTGTTACTTTTGATGACACTTTAATGCCTTTATTGTTTTCTTCTTTCTTATCTTTTGCTTTATTTTTTTTTCTGTTTTAATTTGAATCTACCTGTATTTTATCTCGGTCTAGTCAGGAATTAAACTTGATTTAGCTCTAGTCATATTTACTGCAGCTATACATTCCAAAATTACTTTATGAAGTTCGCATTTGAAAATTAGCATTTCAACATCCGTTGTTTTTTCAACTCAAAATGAATACTGACCATCATTTGATCATTTGCATATAATCTACCGTCATGCTGTGCCTAAGATTTAAGTTCCATTCACAGCACCGCATAGATAACACCGTTCACTATAATTACTTCCATCTCATTTATCATAACGATTACAAACAGAATCACTGAGAAAGTAATTCGCGAAAGCGTTGTATTTGTATCGCAATTATGACGTTGGTATTTTTAAAAATGTTTCCAGGGAAAGAAGAAAAGATTTACGTTTCGATAAGAGAGCAGTTAGTACTTGGTGCGAATTAATAGTTATTATGATCTCACTCACCTTTCCCTTATACATTGTTGCACAACAGTGACCGTGAGAACCTAAATAATGAGACATTGTGGATTTGTGGCAGTCACTGACTTAATCGCTGAATATTTTGGAGTTAGACTACCAGAATTATTGTTACGACAGTCTTTAATTTTAATGGAAATACAGATGATTCGAAGAGCACCAATGCACGGACTGAAGCAATATAATAACCCTCTCTTTCTGCCTCTGAGATTGGATGCACAATGTGGGTTTCTATAGGTGATATTTACATTGAGTACCCACGTAAACATCACGATAGAATTCCACATTTCTGAATTGGTGATCTAAACTGAATACCTCCCAAATGACATACATCAAAATTACGTATCTTAGAATTTTGAACTGATAAGGAACAGAGTCCTCTTATTGAATAGGTAGACTGTTATTATTAATCATAATCATCTCTCAAGCGTAACGATTATCACGTAATGATTGTTGCTCATTGACTTCTAATTAGTTTTATTCAGCCCTTATTTATGAAATTAATTTCTTTGATCTCATTTCATGTTACGAAATCTTTATGGGTATCTTTTTCATAAAAATAAAAGAGTTCATCAATTTCTAATAAACTTGCACTGAAAACGTACTGTTTTCGACACACGTGCATTGTTTACTAACAAAAGATCTAATATGATATGGAATAACAGTGATATTTAGGTTCACGTAGTTATGTCATTGGCGCCACTTGTCCGGTTTCAACAAATTGAGCTTAGCATGCAACTGAATCAGTGCATACGATTTCTATTACGCTTTATTAGCTGTTATTTGTAGGTGAAATAGAAGACAATCGTTTTCGTCTCGCGTTACAGGTGCCTATGTGAAAACTATTCTAATAAGTACTTCTGTATAGAAAAAAATCTGATTCACCTTTTTCTTTATGCAAAGAGAAGCCAAATAGTCTCGGTACAATAATAAGGATTATTGAATATATGCTTCTTCTAGAACCTTTTGTAGATATTCCATCTTTCTATCTTTTAGTTTGCTGAAGCAATTTTTGCCTTTACTCGGCAACCATTCCATGACTATTATTACATCTACGTTTCGAGCTGTCGTAATTTCTTAAGGTTGGACATGTGTAAAGAGTTTTCGATCTACCTATCTTTATTAAAACTATAAAAATCCCCACACCAAAATCTGCACTATTTCTCTAACCTCAAAAATCCATTAGAATTCCATTCAGTGACTTTCACACGCCACAAACTGAATTTACTCTCGTATCACACGTCAGGGGCACAGACAATACAGTCATATTCCCATGGGCATGCGTCGTGAAAGCTATTCAATTACCGGAGTGTCGTGGTGACGGAGATGCGAAGACGATGATGTACTGGAATGAAGGCCTTTGAAATTGCAAAATGTTTTGTGTCCTAGCACGAGGATTTGCGTATTATTATTTTTTTGGTCGCTGATGAAGTTGAAAAAAGAAACTTTTGTGTAAGAGAAACATTGGCGCGTGATTTCAAACAAGGGCTGTTTGTAATGTTGCAAAAAGAAGAAACCTCAGGCTCCAATTTTTCTTTCAATTATTATAGTATTTTTATTTTTTTCACTGTACATCAACGGACTTCAATCTGTCAAATTTCTTTCATAGATTCTCAACCTTATCACAATACTGGAAGGTTAAAGTTCGATTTTAAAATTTGACAGATTGGGGAAGGTTGCCCTGCTGACGTCCGTACGTAAAGCTCTGTTCTCTAGAAATGTTCTTTCCTGTGTGACCTTCCACGACACGGGACCACTGTGGGATGGTATTTACTTGTTGTGAGTGACCATGTATTTGAGCCATCAATGAAGAGGGTGGAACACAAAGCTTAGTATAGGCCATGCCCATTTTGCACATCAGGTCATGGGCAAGCAAAAGTAGTTCAATCAATCGATACGGGGGATCTTGATAGGCACATATTATGATTGGATCTTAAACTTGAACTTAGAACGGTTTTTAACCTAGTTCCATCCAATCAAATTTTGAACAATGGAAGAAAATATACATCTTACATCGTAATATATCTTGTTAAAATAAATAATATTAGCATTATTCCACGCAGAGTGATCCATATCAGAGCATCCATTGTTTTTGTCCAAAACCTATTTAAAAAAATTTTTTCGACGTAAACGTTGATAAGAGAATTAGTATCAATTTTTTTTTTTTTTTTTTTTTTTATCGTGGTAAAATCATCAAATGAGTCTTCCCACCCAGGGCAGGGCGGGAGGGACTGTCAGACTTGTACTGACTAAAATCCACGGTGTCCTTCACTAGCCCTTTACGTACCGGGGTCACGGTAATCCCTTGGTCCCGCGACCCCAGCAGGCTTTGGCCCTCTACAGGCCCCGTCACTATGCTGACACTCTTTGAGGCGCGCGTGGAACACAACGCGCCGTCGACCCGGGCATGGTCCATGGTCGGACAGCGAGTCGCCCATTACTCGCCGCCCGCATGCCCGCGCCTACGGTGGCCGGAGATCGTCTCGCGACGTCCGACGCCGTGGGCGTCTACCACTGCGGCTGGGGTGGAGGGAGGACGCTGTCCTCTCCCTCAGGCGGCCCGCCTCCTCCTTCACGAGCATGACTGCTTCGCAGAAGGAGGCGACCGCTTCCCACTCCGTCTCGCCCCGCAGCATGGCCTCGACCAATGCCGGGCGCGAGAGGTCTCCGCCTATCGCCGTCGTGAGGACACGGCGGTGCTCTGCCCAAGCGGGGCAGTCCTGCACCGTATGCTCCACCGTGTCCTCCGGACGATCCTCGCAGTGGTGACACCCAGGCGTTTCTTCCCTCCCTATCAGACACAGGAACCTCCCGAAACTTCCGTGTCCGGTGAGGACCTGCGTCATGCGGTAGGTCAGGACGCCGTGACGCCTATCCAGCCACTCCTCAAAGAGGGGTCTTACCGCCGCGATTGCGGCGTGCCCGGACCTCGGTTGCGACAGTCGCTCCCTCCATACTGCCCTGAGATCGCGCCGGAGCTCTTCCCGCCGCGCCTCGACTTGTCGAGGCAGCGGGGATTCGCCCCGACGCTGCGCCTCCACGCGCCATTCATAGACGCGCTGGAGGGCAGTCGCCTCCAGATCCCAGGGCAGCAATCCCGCTAGGAGGTTGGCTGATTCGCCGGCGATCGTGCGGTATCCCCGGATCATCCGGATAGCCATGACCCTCTGGCATGCGACCAGCTTTAGTGGTCGCGTCCGGATGCTTAGGGCCCACACAGGGGCCCCGTAGAGGGCCATGGACCGCACGACACCGGCGTACAGCCTCCGGCAGGAGGCATTTGGCCCGCCGAGATTGGGCAGGAGCCGCTTGAGAGCGGCTGCTGCCCGGTTCAGCCTTGGGGCCAAATGCAGGAAATGCTCCCTGAAGTTCCACCGGCTGTCGAGGACGAGTCCCAGGTACTTCATCGTCCTCCCGACGCCGATGCGAACCCCCTCCACCGTAATGTGGGACTCTGAACGTGGCGCGTTCAGACGGCCATGAAAACACATGGCCTCTGTTTTGTGCAGCGCCACGTCGAGTCCCAACTGCCGGATCCTATCAGCGACTGTCGCTACCGCCTGCGTCGCCACGTCGGCTGCCGCCTGGTGCGACTCTCCCTTCGCCAGGACGAGCGTGTCGTCGGCGTAACAAATTACGCCGACGCCGTCAGGGAGGTCGCCGCGCAGCACCCAGTCGTAACCGATGTTCCACAGGAGCGGCTCCAAGACCGATCCCTGTGGAACACCGCACGACATCTCTCGCCGGTTCCACTCTCCCCGGTGACCGGGGTAGATGACGGCTCTGTCCGTCAGGTAGTCCTCGACTATACGACGGAGGTAGGTCGGCACCCGGTGATACCGGAGTGCCTCCCTGATGCAACTCCAGGGCAGGGTGTTGAAGGCATTGGAGATGTCTAAAGACACCCCCAAGACGACCCTGCCCCGGGAAACCGCATCCCCCGTCGTGAGGGCTCTCACGCGCGTGATCGCATCCACCGTCGAGCGCCCCCTGCGGAAGCCATACTGGCTCTCCGCAAGGTCCGGGCCCACCCGATTCAGGTGCCCGACGAGGCGGTCTGCAATTACTCTTTCAAAGAGCTTGCCCACCTCGTCGAGCAGCACGATGGGCCGGAATGCGGACGGAGAGTCCGCAGGGCGCCCGGGCTTCTGGATCAGGACCAGTTTCCCCGTCTTCCAACGAAGCGGGAACCGGCCCCTCTCCAGGCACGCGCTAAAGAGCCCCCCCAGTCGAAGCCCGAGAGTCCCCGAGGCCAGGACCCAGGCTTTTCCTGGCAAGCCGTCGGGTCCTGGGGCGGTATTTTTGGCTTTGAGCCGTTGTACCGCCACTCTCAGGTCTACCTCGGTCACCTCCGGAGCGTCGTAGACGTCGTCGTCGCTGTGGTCCTTGTTTGCGCCAGCGTCAGGCACCGCCGGAGACGGAGCCATGGGCGGGGGAGTGTGCTCCTCCCGCGAGGGGAACAGGGCGCTCACCACGTCCTCCACGAACTGAGGCTGAAGACTCTGCGTCAACGGGGTAGCCCAGGGGCGGAGCTTCTCTCTCACCCACTTATAGGGCCGGCCCCATGGGTCCCTGTCCAGAGCCTCCAGCATCTCCTTGCGGGCCAATTCCTTGGCCCGCCAGATCTCGTCGTGGAGGGCGGTCTTCGCTGCCCTGTAGCCATCCTGCAGCTCCATCTCTGCAGCCACCGCATCCGGAGGTCGGGTGCGGCGCCTGCGGAACCTGGTGTACCGGCGTCGCGCGGCAACGCACGCCTCGCGCGGCGCTGCTAGCTCGCGCGACCACCAGTACAACTGACGCCGGGCGCGTCCCAGCCGGACCCGGGGCATGGCCACGTCGCAGATCTCCGACATGGCCTCCTGGAACCACCCCGCCTCGTCGTTGATGTCGGCAGGCCTGTCCGGTGGTGACACCCAGGCCTGCACGATCGAGGCTTCCAGGAATAGCTCCCGGTCCAGCTGCTTCAGCGCCCATCGCGGACCACTTGGGTTCCGTCGGACCGGTGCGTCTGAGGTCTGGGCGGAGACGTCGAACCGGATATACCGGTGGTCGGAATAGGTCTCCACCTCCTCTACAACGCGCCAGTCTGTGACGCGCGGCGACAGGCCGGAGGTGGCGAACGTGATGTCCACCACCGAATCGCCCGTCCAACGCACGCACGTGGGGACGGAACCCTGGTTCTCGATGACTAGGCCATGCGCCAGGGCCCAGTGCTCGAGCATCCTGCCCCGCGTGTAGTCCGTAACCCGGGAACCCCAAGCCACATTCTTGGCGTTGAAGTCCCCGAGGACGAGCGCGGGGAGGGAACCGAATGCGACGACGACGTCTCCCAGCTCCGATAGGGAGTCCTGGAACTCGGCGATAGTTCGGTTCGGGGAGAAATAAACGCCTATCACGGCGATCTCCCCGAACCTTGCTGCGACGATCCCTCGCCCTCTCTCGACGCGATCGAGGGGCGGGGTACCGGCGGCGGCCGACGAGATGAGGGTCACCGAGCCGTCACCCAGTCATTCCTGGGCGGGACAAAATACGGCTCGGCGACCACGGCGACATTTATCAACCACTGCGCCATGCTCTGGAGCAGGAGATCCTGAGCAGCGGCGCAGTGGTTGATGTTCGCCTGGAGGAAGCGCAATGGAGCCATTAATCGGAGTCCATTGCAGCCTCCTCCAGGGCCCTCGGCGAGGGTGCGGCCACAGCGGCAGCGGCGACGGCGGCAGTGGCGGCGGCGGCGGCAGCAGGAGCTGCGGCGGCGGGAACGGCGGTAGCAGAGGGCCTACCTCTGCTCCTGGTTTTAGCGGGCGGGGCGCAGGACTTGCCCCCTGCCCGGTGATCGGCCGGCTTGCCAGCCGCCGCACATGCGAAGCAGTGCGGCGGGGCCGTACACGAGCCGGCCTTGTGTCCGGGCTGACCGCAGCGGAAACAGTTGTCGCTGCGGTCGACCTCCGAGGTGCACATGCATGCCGCGTGGTTACCCACTTGGCAGCGGAAGCACCTCAGGGGCCTGGGCTCCAGCAGTTTGACCTGCGCCGAAACCCACCCAACCAGGAGCCTTCGGCCCTCCTGCAGCTTTTTGGCCGCCGACACGGGGCAGCTGACCGTGATGGTCTGCAGCCCCGCGTAGTCAGGACGCAGGGCGCCCGCCCTCACCTGGTCGGGAGGGCACCCCCCAGTCCCGGCAACGGCGGCCACCACGTCCTCCACCGTCACGGAGTCGTCCAGACCCAGTATGCGCACGTCTGCGCGCCTGGTGGGTCTGGACACTCGGGCCTCCTCCGCATTTAATTAGTATCAATAGTGTTAAATAGAAAAACTAACTCCATTAACTTTGGCCATTGTATTTTTATATTTGTGTAAATGATTGCGTTTGCGTGATAATTTGTGACCGTTATGACTGCGCCGGTCACGTGTGGCATCTTATAGATAGACCATTTGCGAGGTCTGTTATGCAACCGGTGAAAAAAGTATTTCTCTAGTCACAACTTTATTTTGGTCTGCTTTAAAGTGTTGGCGTGGTTACAAAATTATTTAGATTCCAGTCTGCTTTACCTAACGTATTATCAAGTTAGTTGGTAAGTGTTTTCCAAAATCGTGAAGTCGTACCTGCCTTTCATCTCTGTAAGTTTTGGGAATATTAGGCCACCATTTTGGCCTGATTGAGAGCACCAAAATGGTGGCTCGCTTGCAATCTCATTCTCTCTTCCCAAACATTCATCTGCCTCAGCCGATTCCCTAATTGTTTCGTCAGTTAATAGAATCTGAAAAAAAAGTTGCAGTTTATTATTACGTTTTTTTTCAGTTTCTTGTTAGGTTTACCTACGTTTATTATCTTTTAAATTCATCACCGAGTATCTTCTTTCTTCCAAAAACAATCACAATAAGAACAAGCTCCTAAACAAATACACACTTTTTCGTCGTAACGTAACGTGCAACAAAAACGCAACAAAAATGTAATACGGCCATTGAACTGAAGTTTCAATAAAAACCCGTTGATAACAAAAAGTGTGACAAAAGAAAAACAAAACAAACATGAATAAACAACAGATGGATGGAGCGGTGATGGCGTTAAATTGTTTTTAACGGTAGTGTTAGTACAGACAAACTCTGTTCTTAATAACCGTATCTGTAAATGTGCTAGTGTCAAGTAGTAAGAGACAAAAAAAATGTGAGTTATGTAAATAAAGAGTTATTTTTGGTTCGATATGTAAATTCGTGTGAGAATATACAGCGCTGCAGTCTTCGGACATTGTATTCGGAATTTTGTGAATAAATTCTTCTAAACAGAAAAGTAATTATTTAAATCTCTGTTTCTAAGAATAGGATATGAATAAGAGATTAGACTTACTTATTGTTACTGACAAAAACCTGCGGAAACATAATTAATTAAAAAAAGAAACATACAGTTTGAAACTAACACAGCTGATTTTGGCAAAACAATTTCGCAAAGGTTTACCAAAACGTTCCTTTTCACTCCTGTCACTGTCACTGTCATCCGTGCGCCAAATAAATCCTGTAGCTCTAAACACAGAAAGCTTTTGTAGTAGCACCATAAATAATTCCAATAAATTCCCAATTCGCATGCTCATATCATAACCAGAACTCTAAACCCCATGCATTGTAAATCGCGATCGGATACAGCAACGTTGTTACGTAACGCGCTGCGAATAGCTTGCGTGTTGACAGCCGGTGACATTCCTGAGCAGGCGCACGCATAACTTCATTCTATTCTATTCTATTCTATAATCAATAGAGGCATTAGCTTTGTGTGGTATGTAAGGTAGAGGAGATGGCGGGCACTGGCAGGCTTTGCCAAATTAAAAAAATAAAATTACACTTATCAAAAAATAAATTGTGATCACAAACTGTTTTATTTATTTATATTCTTAATCTAAATTTTTAAATAAAGAATCGTAAAAAGAAGAAGAAATAATAATATTATAATCAACCGTAACAAAAAAGATTTTGATTTTTCAAAGTGATCGCAAACTTTTTTTATTTGTCCAGCTAGTTTTGTATGCTGGTTTAAATGATGGTAAACGATTTACCAACATTTAAACCAGACGCTGCAAGATAAATTCCTAGTGGGGGTACATACATGTCTAAAATTGTCAAATTCTAAATTAACGCCAGTGAAGCCGTGGGGAAAAGCTAGTGTTAAAAATAGTACTTTTAGCCCCGAACTAGACAAAAAATATAATCTATACCTATTTAAATTATCTACGAGGATGTAGACACGAGTGATTCGTATGAAGGTCCGATTCTAAAAAAAAACAATGTAAGTGCGTTTAGGTAGTTTTTTTTAGAACAGTTAAATTCAAAATTATGCTATCAGCTACTTTTAACGGAACATAACAAATTAATTAACTAAAAATAATATTATCTACATTGTTGATTAGTTTTAATGATACGATTGTGTATGTGTGTATCGCGAGTAAGTCTTATCTTTGATACTCTTATTTCGTCAACATGGACAAGGGCGCCGTGGCTTAGTTGGTTAAAGCGCCTGTCTAGTAAACAGGAGATCACGAGTTCGAATCTCGTCGGGGCCTACAGTTGAGAAAATTTTTTTGGATGTTTAAGAAAATTGTGTTCATGAATATTTAGCTTTTTTGAAGAAATTAAGGAATTTTCTAGAAAAAATAGTTTAATTTTAATATTAAAATGTACCAACTCCGGCAAGTTATATTTTAAAGCTAAGTTTGTAACTTCTACCATTTCTAAACATGAGTTTTACTTCAGGAAGACTAGTTAGCGACACAAGACTCAGATTTGCATCCATTCTGCCGTCATTTATTTGCATAGTCACTTTCTATTTCCGCTAGATGGCGTTATTCAGACTACCTGTTGCGTAATGTGGCCGTATAGTTAAGTTTACACGAGTTTATCTATTGTTTTTTGTAAACAATGCAAAACTATAATTTAGTTAGTTTTGTTTTCAATTTTTGTGTGAATTGAAAGGAAAAGTGGGTCTTATTTATTTTTTGTGACCATTATGAAACCCGCTGGTTCTGAAATACGAATATTTTGAAAATATTCTGAAAATACACGATATAGTAGATTATTAACCAAGGGGATAAAGCAGTGTCTTCTGTCGCGGGTGACGATTTAAATCGCGAGCGTAACGAAGGACTCGAGGTTTACTCCCGAGCGTAGCGAGGGTGTTAAAAACTTAAATCACGAGCGAAGCGAGGGATTTAAGACGAGTCCTGAGTGTAGCGAGGGATTTAAGTTCACCCAAGACTAAGACAGCTTTATCACCGAGGAAAATACTCTACTTTTCGTACCATTTGCGAAAAAATGAACTCAATAATAATATGAGATAAGCATTTATTGAAAATAATGACAATTAAAAGTAAAAGTTAACATTCGAAACATTGGTCCAATTATTGATAGAGAGAGTTACATTTTTGTTTGGTACATTTATTGTCGATGAGTTAATTTGAGTATATCTCTGTTCTTGCGTCTGAGGAACTTGCGTCTCATTTGATTTAACATCGTTACGCATTTTTAGAACATTAACTTATTTATAAAAATAAAATAAACTCAAGGTTTTATTTGAAGAAAACAAAAACGCGGCAAATTCCTAGACTACATTTTTTTTGTCGGAAAAGCAAAGGCATCAAGCTCATACGGCCTCTTCGGTTTTCGTAATTTTGTTTAATAATCATAACTGCATAATAAATACGTATTCCTTTTTCAAAAAGATGTGTAATGCTTTATATACAAACTCAATGGTGTAAACACAGATGTAGTTCAGTATAAATTTCGGTAAGTATTCCAAATTTAAATCACATTCTCTCCCTAGAGGATGAATGAAATTCAGTACAACATTCTCTCCCTGTTTTTAACAGATTAAAAATGACTATCGTTATGTTCGATTTTTGAAGCATAGAATGTCACTTTTTTGAGCAAGTGGTACGAAAAATATTTTTATCTACTATCATGCTATTAATCCTCTATAAAAGAACCTATAACAATTAGCTTATTGCCAACATTAAAACACTCAATGATATAATGATCATTATATCATCCAAACGCGTGTTATAATGAATTTCAAAAAAAGAACATTCTCATGCAATGACATTTTCACCACCAGATCGCTAAAATTTTGAAAAAAGAACAACTCGTCTTATCGTGTTATATCCCGCCATTTTTTTACTCGAATAAGGTATGCGAATATGGTATGTTATGAGAATCTTTTATAGAGGATTCACAGCATGATTGTAGATAAAGTCTTGTATGCAACCGTTATAATTAGGTATTAAAACACTCATGTGATACTATTATCACACTCGGCTACGCCTCGTGTGATAAACCCACATTCGTGTTTTAATACCCCTGATTATACAACGGTTGCATAAATAACTATTATCGATAAATCATTTTTATATACTTTTGATGTGGCAGATTTTTTAATGCAGTCATTTTTAAGGTTTTTTTTTATTGAATATAATACTGTTCTTAAATATCAATAAAAAATATAAGAATAATATTCTTTTGTTTATTATATTTAGATTTAATTCATTAGACCCTTAACTAAAAGCTCCGTTATATCGCGTGTCGAAACAATCTATATTTAATATTAAACTGTACATTTGTACACTGTTCAATCATCCATCTGTTGTATAAAACATTAGCTTCCTGAGGGTTGTCACCACTCAACGAGAGGTACTGACAGCCGTGAGTTATGTTCTCCTGAATATTTAACAGGTCGGACTGGGAGATATTGAGGTTTTGTGGCAACCCTACAAGGGCATGCAAATAAAAGTGGCAAGTAAGACACGAATCGGAATGCTGGCACACTGTACTGTGATGTTATGAAAAACAAAGAAACGTAGATTGAATTTCGAACTGTTTTTGTTTTGTTTTTGATATTGACAGGAAAAAGCAAAATAATCTGGATCAATTTACATTGTAACGATCTGGAACTTTTTTTTATCGTGGTAAATTCATCAAATGTGTCCTTCCACCCAAGGCAGAGCGGGAGGGACTGTCAGACTCGTACTGACTAAAATCCACGGTGTCCTTCAATAGCCCTTTACATTCCGGGGTATCGGTAATTTGTGAGTCCCGCGACCCGGCAGGCTTTGGTCCTCTACAGGGGAGCCCCGTCATGATGCTGACAAGGTCGGACAGCGAGTCGCCCATTACTCGCCGCCCGCATGTCCACACCTACGGTGACCGGAGATCGTTTGCCGAAATACGTCGCCGTGGGCGTCTACCACTGCGGCTGGGGTGGAGGGAGGAAGCTGTCCTCTCCCTCACGCGGCGCGCCTCCTCCTTCGCTAGCATAACTGCTTCGCAGAAGGAGGCGACCGCTTCCCACTCCGTCTCGCCCCGCAGCATGGCCACGACCAATGCTGGGCGCGAGAGGTCTCCGCCGGTAATATCTTAGCTGGGGAAACTTACACAAATACTCAATTTCGAATTTGGAGATATGTAGGATAGGCTTGACTCTTTCAATATAGACAGTTATTTGTCGATGAAAGTGACTCATTCCAACGAACCATAGACGAAAGTCTTTGCATAAAGAATGCTAGATATCTTAATTAAAATTCTCATTTGAAACGTGCTTATTCAACAATATTAATTACTAGTCGCCATTGCAACGTTGTATTATTCCATTAATTAATTATTGATCATTATGTTGGTAGCTGCACGATATTGCCGGTAGACACGACTGAAGTGATTCAAGTGTCGACAAATTTTCATAAGAAAAAGGGTTTCCTGTCTTTCAAGTATGCTTTTAAATATGAATGTGTTTTCTCAAAGTGAAACAAACATGTGACATTATAGTCTTCTTTAGAATATTCTCAGTCCTTTGTCATGCTAATGTTTCACCCGATGTATTCATGAAGATGCGTGTCGGCGAAACAGAAGCGTCGATGTGAGTTACGGGCTTGTAAATTATGGTGATGAGCGCTTTTGTATGGGTAGTCTTGTGATGCACACAGAAGCTGTTCCATGAACAATTGTAAATGTTTGTGAAGATGGTAATGATACTTTTGATCAGCACATCAAATGTTTGGTCATGACTTCTAGCGATTTCTGTACTTGGTGCATTTGCATCAGAATCAGTGAAATGTTTGACTTCTCCTTTTATTTTCTTATTCCTATATTTCATAGAGTACCCCGTCTATAACAATTTCAGCTAGTTTAGTACTAGGTTTACCTTTTAAGAACATCGATCGTCTTAGTGGACTAGGGTCTTGTATTGTCATCATACGGACTTTAAAACGGGTTTTTTTAGCTTGCCCGTACTGTTTGTTTGGATGAAATTTATTTCACGTCTATTTGCATTTAACCATCAAATTGTAGTTATTTGATTACTTATTGTTAAGTATACTTAAGATTGCTTAAGTTTACTTATGTAATTTTCGATTGAGAAAGTTCTGTTTTACGACCTTAATTCGGTGCATTCCTATCGATCGACAAAACATTTGCATCAAACATCTTGAAATCTCTACTTCTCTCTCTCTTCTTTTTTGACTCGGATCTCCTCCATCCTGGGCTGTCACAGCTGGTAATTGGGCTTGCTTGAGAGAGACCTCTCTTTATATTTTACCACCAGATCGATGAACACAGACAGATGCTCACTTCTCTCTCTTCTTTAATTTAAAATCTTTTTTCTTTGTACCTGATTCAATATGGTTTTACGTAAATCTTTTGCTAGAGGTAATGCAAAGTAAACCTTGTTTCCCGTCAATCCTGCATACAATTACCCAGCCGGTTTGCTCCTAATTCGGCTAATGCAATATAAAGTGCGGCCGCGGTCCGACGCGGCAAAGTCCATGTGCGTTAATTAATTTGATTTGTCGCCTGTCTCCGCTCAGATTGCGTGCCCAAAACAATGTGTACAGGGTGTTTGGTAACTGTTGCGGTTAGGAGGTTCTTGTGGTTTGTGGCTTGGTTGAGAGTACTAAACTGCTATTCTTCTGAAAGTGCGAAAGGCCTCCTTAATCTTATGCTCGATTGTAACCTGTGTTCGAGTGGTGTTGCTTGATTATAACATTGTGGTCATACTTCAACAGTATTATCTTATTAAGTGTCGGTGTGAAGAAGGATTTGAAAACATGTAAAATAAGCAGGTAATAATTTATTTGCAATGATTAAATGGCTAATAATTTAAAAAAACAAGCAGAATAAAATGTCTCCAAAGTGGTATTAAAGCCAAAAGCAAAAAGTAAAAAAAAAACATTTTGGAGAGCGAAACATCCTGTATTTTACAACTAGTGTAAACGCAACAATTGAATGTCATTCACGACTAATTTAATCGAATTGCCCTACACCTAAGTACCAAATAACAACGTAAGTGACATACTTACTAATGTGTATTATATTTTGTGCATTTGTGGAATATTATACAAAACATACAGCTGCAGATGTTTCTGGAGGCGTAGAATAATTTCGTTGGGTTCATTACTTCAGGGTTCGATCTTTTAGTAGTCATTCGTATCAATAAATACTGCTTTTTATATCTCTTGACAAAAATTTTGTAGCAAGATTTTGTTGCTAGGTAATTTATACCGCAACCCTTCCTAAATTTTACAAAGGGATAACAGAGTATCTAGTAACTGGAGGTTATAGAGGCTCTAGAATCGCTCCACGTACAATACTCGTATTTAGTTGAAGCCGGTTAGACTAGAAGGCGATTCCAACAAGGTTTGGGAAAAGGCAAATATATGATGATGAGCATGGTTTTGTTGCTCGATGCAGACAAAACACCAAAAGTAAATGTTCATTACCAGATGACATTAAAAATACAAGGCCGTTAACCATACTATTTGGTTCCAAAACTATTCATTGCCAATTTGCCTTGTTTATAATCGGCCTTATTACAAAAACGAAATAAACCTTGGTTTAAACCTGGTCTATCAAGTCTTGGCTTATCTGCAGAGCCATGGTTTAAATTTGTCCGTATTACAAAACTAAGATTAAACGTCGACTTTAGTACCGCCATTTGAACGATTGTCTAAACAATTAAATCCACAATGAGTAATAACAATTAAACCTACCTTATTTCAATACATTTTGGATGAAAATAACACAAAAACTACAACATAATGAAAAATTTGCTATGAGAAACTTTGACATACCTTTGACAGCTACTACTGTTAGACCATGGTTTATCGCAAAACCACGATTTGTAATAATGTCTGTGTAAACCGTAGTTTTACAAGATTAAACCTGGGTTTTTAGTTAAACCCCTTTTTGTAATAAGGCGGATTGTGTTTATCAGTCACTTAGTCACTTCTTTAAACCAGTTGATAAGTTATCGCTTATTTATATCGCCAACCTAACATTTCTTATCCATCTACTAAACTACCTACCTACCCAACTTCCTACATGCGACACAAAATCAATACAGGCTTGTCTCATCCATCAGAGTCCTTGCAAACGCGCCAACCCGCGTTATCGGTTTGCGTTTACCTTGCACGTGGAGACTCATGGGGCTTCCTTCCGGAACAAAAGGAAATAGGTGATAACCTTCTGAAAGGACTTATTATAGTTCATGATATGTGGGTAGATAATGATGATAATGATGCATCTTGTTATGGGATGGAAGTGATTATCAAAGGCAATGATGTAGAAAGGAGATGACTGCTGAAAAAACGAATATTAAGACATGGAGGAGAATAATAAAGATGATGAAGATAAAGGTAATATTGTAGCGTGAACGTAACAAACCATCATTATAATTCCCGAAGCAGAGGTGTACCCTGTAGTACGCCCACATTTCCATAATTATGATACAGTCCATGTAAAAGAGTGCAAGCAAATTGTCATCAACTGAGCATATATCCAGACTCTGGCTCTTGCAAAGTCCGGTTACATTTCAACCAACATCGAATTCCAATCCAGGATCTCATGTGCAGCAACACTCATTTAACTTCAAATTATGACACATCCGTTATGGGGTGGAAGAAATTATGAACGAAAAGTCGAGCCATTTTTTATTGTTCCAATTCAGGTAACTGTATGAAATCTGTTACGATCCTTTGATCTGAGTTTCCGTAGTTTTAAATTGGGTACAATCTGATTTGATTGATCCAACTAACGTCAATCTAGATACGCCTATGCCTTTCGTAACCCTTTTGTAGTAATAGGGCTATGTGTGCATAGAGCTAGTTAGGTATAAAATTCCTTTCTTAGAAACCTGCATTCTCTTATCCGTCCTTACTTGATCTAATTCAACTAGTCTCGTAGATATATCATCATCATAACTTTCCTGACCGTATGCTAGATTATTTGGGACCGGAGCAGCATTTCTTCTTCTTTTATACTTACCTGTTAGTCGTCACTTCGTGAGTTACCCCTTCGAATCCATATAATTTTTCATGCAGTTCATTCATCGTTTCTTTGGTCCCCTTACTCGTACATAGCCATTCATATCTCTTATAAACAAGCAGCTCCCACAATAAACCAATTTTCACACATCAAGCTTGTAAATATCTAATAACTTAACCCTTAACTGCGCGGACTTTCTCTCCGTACCGTATAAGGGTCACAAAGACCGCGTGTTTCCTTGTAAGACAGTGACCGAGTGAACTTCGGTTAACTAGACAGTGGAGGGTTATCGCGGGCCGGTCATCGTGCGATTGGGTACTTTCGGTATTAGAATACGAGATTGCCAGTGTTGGGACAAGTAATTCGGTTTTTGAGGGCTAAGTGTTGCCGTTGTTGTGAATTTAATGACTTCACAACGGTTTGCGTCTCGGCAGTCTGCAGAATTAGGATATCGGTATTCTGAAGTAAGGTTACGGAGGTCAGGTGGTGGTTCCGTGTTAAATACTGGAATTTTGCCATATTCGGTCAGAATGGAAGTAGGGCCTAAGATAAATGGGACAAGCGAGGCGGTAATGATAGAAGGTTCATACTGTGCATTTGTGCAGGTTGATTTAGATGCAGCCTATAAAAGCAGTTCGTTCTCAATTCAGAGAAAGCTAAATTCATTTGTTTTTATTTTTATCATAGAGAATATATCCAAAAAATAGTAATCTAAGAGAGAGGGCTATACACAGCAATGCAGCAGTGGGTGAAGCTGGGTTATAGATAATGATAATGCAATGATTGACACGTGATATTTTAAGAATTATTACTTAGTAAATATCTGATATAGGTAAGTAAAACTGGCAGTACGATTCTTTGTAGATTCATATCTCTCACCATAGCCTGATTATTGGTTGCAATACCTTGTAACCTGCCTTGCCCAATATCTTCCATCAGATAAAACGGAACATTGCAAAAACTAACCATCTTCCTCGATGCCAATCTCATACAATCCCAAGAAGCACTGATATCATACGCGACAGAAACTATTACCAACATTCACATAACACACAGTTTCCCACAATTTGCGCAAATGATTGATGCGCTGTCAAATCAGCGCGTATATTATCTCTAATAAATAAGTGTGGATTATACAATATTCGCTGGAGGTCTGCAGTTAGATATTGTTTTTGTTGACGTTATTATGGTATCGGTTATGGGAAGTGAGGCTAGGGAAACAGCGATTTTATAGTAATATGGGAATACAAACCGTATTTTAATAACACGTACATTATACAAAGTCACATTCAGTTTGTGCAATGTACAGACGGAATGGGACTTTTGACGAGGAACACAAAGCAGAGGGACTAAATTTAAAGAAAGGGTGTTACAGAATAATTTATGTTCCATAATATTTCACTAATGTCTCACAACAAACAAATACTGACGAACAAATTATTGTAATAATTGAATACAGCCTTAATTAATTAAATTTTAAAAGACTGGGAAATAAAATTATAGAATTTCTATTTACAGATAATAATTGCTGCTCCAGCTTCTACCAAACCAATTTACTAACAAAATTGCAAGTTATCTCTCAATCGCCTATTAAACTCATTGACTTAACAGCCACAACTTCTTTACTTCTTAGTGCTACAACAAAAGCTTTACTGCACCACAGTATTACGGATCACCAGCTGAACATCCAGTATCCGGTCTCCTAATTGATTCCGCAGTTATTAGCACCGCTTCATTGGCCATCGCAAATATCTTTGCTCATTATACTAAGTGCCTGTTAATCTAGTTCTTGTGTATTTACATTTGGTTTTGCTTCAAAATTAAAATTGCAAATGAGTTTATTTTTAGTTGTTTTCACTTTAAGATTGTGTTTGACATGTTTTCCTTCTTTGGTTTATTGTTTGTAGTGTCGTTATAATTATTTGCAGAGATTTACAACCGGAAAGGATTCTTATTTACAATGACAGTCGTTTGTTCTTCTACTCTTTTACGACTAGCATCCTTCTTCAAAAAGACTTAACCTCAATAGATTTCAATCTCGCCTTGCATAGAATTTTACTAATCGCCGTACTAAGGACTTTCATTGTTTACCGGTCATACATCGATCGTCACAGTTGCGTGCGTTTGCGTCTGCGCAACTCCGATCATATTGCACGCGATTTGCATACAATGGATAAGCGATGCGCCGGACTTTGGCTGATCCGAAATAGTTACGTACTAGAGCAGGGAGTTATTTGAAATTATGAGATAATCTGTAATTGGCTATTTCGCGATTATCCGTACATATGATTAGGACGGTACGAGCGATTTCGGAGCTACATTCCGCAAATGTAATTGGTTATTTCCTATGCATGGTTTAAATAGTATATTTTACCGTTAGCTCCGATTGTAATCAAAGTTTAAGTGCTGAACATATTTTTAATATCTGCACTAATCAAGCTGTCTTCAAACCAAAATGTTACCATCTACATTCTACGCCTTTACGTGATTCTTAATTACCTTAACGGTAATGAATGGGTTCACAACGGAACTAATCTATCCATTCTGTTGTTACACCAGTTTACTAATTAATTAGTACTTCAAAAGTCACCTTCACGAGAGAGCCCTAGTTTGAATCACCCACGATTCAACATAGAACAAGAAAATGTAAAAGGTTAATTATAAAGCTTTGGAGGAACTTTGATACGATTATGTCTGACTGGCGGAGTATAAATAGCTCGTAGTTTGCTGGTCAGGAGTCGCACAGAACCGAGAAATATGGCAAAAAAGTGGGAGGCCTATATCCAGCAGTGGTTGATCCCAGGCTGATTTGATGATGATGATTGCTAGTCAGGTTGTTCCTGGTTATAAATAAACCTTCGTATAGCAAGTCTGGGTCTGTCATACATGTTGTCGTTTTCGTTAGTTGGCCATAGTCCAGGAGCATCAGAGATCTAAGGAGGTACTGGATTTGTTCTAATCAGTTTACGACATCATACTTTCTTCTAAGGAGTGGTCCTTCTGTTCCAACTATAAAGCTTCCCTCCACCATTAATCTTGTTTCCAAACATCGGTTTAATGGAGTGTGTAGTTGCATGTACGGGAGTGGTTGCATTCAGATGAGTTGGGCAACACATCGCCAACAATGGACCGGGTGCTGGCGATACGGTCGGTGCGTACGATAGTTACGGTGGTGGCCAGCTTTGTGGTGCTTCTAGTGATGAAACGGATGATAGATCAAGGATGTAGCTTGTTTGTTTGGAGAAAATAATCTGGGTTTTGATGTTAAGTATCAATGGAAACTGCGATGCAAAATGTTTTTGCTACTATGTCTTCTGCAATCTGCAACTGTTAAGTACCTCTTTGATGGTCATCAGATAATGATAAGATTTCATCGAGAAAAAAATCTGTCCTGAGAGATTGCCTACAAGAGGCATGAGTATTCAAATCCTATTTCTGTTGTTAACATGCACTTTTTGTGGCTAAGTAATTTACTAAACTACGGTTTTTAAATGTTTAACTGGAATGTTAGTCACATCAAAATTAATTAACTTCAGGTGCGTCACGATTCGTCGTTTATAATTTGTAACACCTAGTATTGTGTGGGGAGACACGCCATGTAGAGTAATAATAGTTACAGTAGTGAATAATGACATAAAATTACTTATTAAGCAGAAAAGTACATTTATCATGTTAGTAGGGCGTCCTAAGTCTGGTTTATTTTTTGTCATCATTATCTAAGTTCATGTTTACAATGGTATTTCGTTTTTGAATCTGGGCAAATAGAAAAGCAGTGGATAATTATTTCACGAGTTTAAGCAATGTTATCGGCTATATTATACTTTCCTGTAGCACGAGTGTTTCGAAAGATTTTTATAATTTGTACCAATTAAACCAGTTTATGCTTTTCCAAATAGTGCTGGGGTCGGTTTCTAATGCAACTATCTGGCCAGAATTTTTAATCAATGGTGTTCATTGAAAAAATGTCTATGGTGGCTGGGTGTTTGTTTTGTGCCGAATGGATCTCCTTCAATGTCAATTATATAAGCACTCTTTCCAAATTTTAAACTTATAGCATCGTTATCCTTGTTACAGTTGGTGGTGAACTTGGCGCTGGTGATCTACCATGCCCTGGACTACACGCACTCAGAGGACGAGGAGAGGCTCATATCGCCGGACCTCGAAGGGCTCATCACTGAGATGACAGCGTGTGATACTACAGGTAAGAGTCGATTTAGAATTGTGTGAGAAAAAATAATGAAATCTAAGTAAAGTCACAATCTTAACAGGTACATGATCGATTAGAGACCTGTGTTTAATGGTAGACTGCTGTATCCTGATGATAAATATTATAATTCGATAGATGAATTCACCTCATTTGCAACATTTGTCAAATATTTAATTAAATATTTACGGTGTTTACGGGTTACAGGTTATCTAGGCTTTTAAACATGTTCAATATTAGCAATGAAATTACTTTCTATTGTTTGCATCTAAAGCTAAGCCTCATTTTACCACAAAATTTCACAAGTATCTCGTTTGGGTTGCACCCGGAACACTAGTTAGTGCCTTTTACAAACTCTTAGCAATTCTCTGTGTCTCAACAGCCCCATTACTACCAATTACCTATCAGTCATTTTCTGACCACACTCAAATTATATGACCACAGCATTATCCATTTACTACCAATAAATAGTTTTCTTGTTAGCTTCGTGTGTCCGTTCCTTTGCAAAGCACAAAATAAGTAACTATTACTAACTACAATTTATTTCAATAAATCTGTAAGAGGAAATTTCGAATTATGATGGCAGTGTCGATTTTAGTCGAGTTTTGGTGAAGGATTTCACTCAGTCGCGGAGGCGTCATGGAAAGAAATGTAAGAATACTTGCTATGCTATTACCAAATAATCGAAACTCTTCTACCAACCCGTTTTTAGATTAGTGGATTACAGTTTATTCCTTCTCTCAGAGTTGATGAACTGACTTTTAGCAATTAAGTTATGACATTTTATCGCCATCAATTTTGTTACTTCTTCTTTCTTGTTCATCAAAGACGTCTTGATCTATATCGTCTATCTTCGTATGTATAGACCCACCTTATAAACATACGTTGATATGCTAAACACCATCATTCCATTTACTCCTCTACTTACGGTAATTCATCTCACTTGTAACTAAGTATTGGTACAATGCAAACTTTTACCCTGTTGACCTTTATATGGCGTCGTGTAGTACAGATGATGTCTAACAATACTTGAACGACTGTTTGTTCGATTATATTTGCATTATTTATGTGCTGTTTACTGATCTTGTTATTGTATTAAGCTGAGCTTTGCTGGTCTAAGAACTTAGGCTTTACAAAGTTAGGTGGGGTAGCAAAGTTATTGTGCTTTAAGTCAACTTATCATCTGCTCAGTCTTTTAGGTTGGGTTCGGCTTCCAGTCTAACCAGATGTAATTGTATACCAGTATTCTACATGGTGCGACTATCTACATAATATCGGACTTAACAATCCAGTTATTGGGTATTACGATATCCCTCGATAAGACTGCTCAGTCTTTCGGGATGGTGATTACCTGTAACGTGTCTAAAATCTACCGACTGGTACGAGTGCCTTTGGTATCAGTCGGTAGGTTTAGACTTGCTATGCGTCCCGAGGTAAGACTTGAGACAAGAGAAGGAAAATAGATTATAGTATCTAGTATCTTAACCATCGAAGATCCAACAGTGTCGATGTTATTATTAAGTCACGAGGTACACGGGTTAATATAACTTGTAACCTCGGTATTCTGATTTCTGTTTCGATCTCTTTAAGGGTCCTTTGATTTTTCTCTTTGAGGTCATATTTTAGGAGTAGAGTAACATGCAGAACGTTAAAAGGGTTTCTACTAAGGGTCAATGATCTTTAAATATGGACCACTTTGATCCCAAGCTCCCTTTACCATACCATCAATATTCATCGATGCGAATGATTACTGAAATCCAAAATGTCTATGTTTACCATGGAATTATAATATTAAACGCATGATTCTTCATCATTTGCAATTCGATTTTAATAAATGTTACAGTTTTCTTTGAAACGATTGAAAAGTTACCGCTGTGCTCGATGGACGTGCGGGCGACCGATGTTGGCCGAAGATTCGCTGTTCCGTTATGTTTGTCAAATGTTGGACGGCCAACAATCTTCAATTCTAACTCCTGCGGTTTCATCTGTGTGTACCCTTTTTTTTAGCGGAATAATAAATTTAGACAACGTTTCCATTAGTGAAATTATTTTAAACGTTCTTTTGGAGATTACCTTCTATATCCAATCTTACAAACTACTTCTTTATAATGCCAGGCATGCACGAAAGCAGCGTTCGGTAAACTTGACGATGCATGGCTATCAATGTGCATAACAAGTTTAAATGATAACCATACACCGTCAAGCTTACCGGACGCAGCTTTTAGCGCTGTAAACTTGACGGTAAACTGGATTATGTATGGCTAGTATAATGTTTATCTAGACAGGCTTTTCCCTCACAATGCAAATAAGATTCGGTTGATCGACGTTCGAAAATGGGGGTATAATATCTAATGACCACGTGAATTCGGACGATAATGATTGATGTTTGCGTGTTCGCCCTTTCTTTTCTCCCTTGAATATTTTTATTTCGAATGTGACCTTGATTAGTGAGAGTGTGGTGACTATTACGTTTTATACTTTCCTTATTGTATTAGCAATTTGTTGGATTCTATCAAATAGAGATTGATTTGCCTCGATTGACTTCCGGTCCGTTCGCGTAGTGGG
The DNA here is from genome assembly GCA_943136025.2 of Agrotis puta. Taxonomy (NCBI): domain Eukaryota; kingdom Metazoa; phylum Arthropoda; class Insecta; order Lepidoptera; family Noctuidae; genus Agrotis; species Agrotis puta. Next base: position 2,992,150 of record OW964170.2, read on the forward strand.
CTAAATGTATCTATGTACTGTTTGGTACAACTCTGCCTTATCCTTTGGGTGTTACCGACGTTACCACATGATTAAGCATATTCATAATGTTTCCATTCCTAGGGCACAGGTTCCTCATTTAATTGTAAATCGCTAAACGATGAAAGCCACACGTATTCTTTGCGGGAGTAACAACATAATTAGTTTTAAACCAATTAACAAGAATACATAATACAGCGAGTATCTACATGAATTCGGATTTCATATTGCTACTGCAAAGCCTGAAATTCTATTAGAAGTCAATTTAGGTGTGCTTCTTTTATTACTTCGTTGAAGTCGAAAGGGGTGTCCTGGGAAATTGCTACTATTCAATTTGCTACTACTGTTTTCCAATCATCATGTCGATTCGGATTGAACAAATAACAAAGCTTCGAATAGCGAGATTTGTTTTGTAATCGATTGGATCAACATGGATTTTAGCTATCAGAAACGTTTTTATTTTATTTTTAATCTGTATTGTATTGTAATCAAGGCAGTTTGTATTGTTGGTAATTTATGTTTTTGTTTTCAAATGCATTTGGCTACTTTTTTGGGACGGAATTTCATCAAATGAGTCCTCTCGCCCTGGGTGGAGCAAAGGGACTGTCAGACTCGTACTGACTATAAAATTTCTTTGTTCTTTCGGTTGCCTTTTGCGTGCCTTGTGCCGTGCCGTGCCTGTTTGCACAGCCCACGACTTAATTAATTCGTGGGGCTACTGGCTAAGTATTTTTGTAGGTTTCTTGTAAGCTGTACTATTAAAAAGTATCCGATTTCTTTAAAGTTGTTCAAGATATGATGGCTTTGGGTCTTTTCAAATCTCCGTTCAATTATGATTACTTCAGGTTCAGTTTCATGCAGTTGGTGCTTAAAGTGCATTAACCTTTTTCCCTCAATATTTCCTTCCGGAAAATCTTTTCTACCTTCATCGGATCTTCGCCACACCATAAACAACTATCACATCTATCAAACCCCATAATTTACGTATACACACGAGCAATTAGAACCAAACAAAGTACCATTAACTACTACACGCCATAGACTATTTCACCATGAGAATATCTTCTTCCATAATAAAAACCACCATGGGAAGTGCTTCAGTACCTATATTAATATTGCCATGTTATTGTTCACATCGGGGTCAGGTTTAATTAAGTTTTTGTTTGTTATTTACAATCGTGCGTGTGTCGTAGGAATGTTGCTACATTGAAGGACCGTTAGGTTGTGTTCTTTGACGTTTGTCGTTGATTGTTGAGGAATCAATCTTTCTATGTCTGAAAGTTAGTAAGCTTAAACACAAAAGTCTTTAGTATACTAAGTAATGGAGAATATGGTAGACAATTTTTAGTATATTATCTAACCTTTTTCTTTCATTAAGTGTTTGTTTACATGAATATAAATTTACCATTAAATATGATTTCTGAAGTTACAACTTAACTAGCGAAATGTGGCTGTATTATAAGGTGTTCCTCTGCATGCCTGTAATCCCTGAAGGGTCCCCTTCAGGGGTTAGGCGCGATATTAATTTATGAAGATACCTGAATCGATGTGAAAGAAGTGTGAAGAAAGTGGAATCTTACAGCATTCTTAGCATGATCGCTAGTCGGCTGGACTGCAGTTACATCAATCACTGCTGCTCCATTTGTCATGGGATGGCACAGCGGTGATTGTAGTGTTTGCATCCATTTTTATGTCTTGTTGTGTGTAGCCTAAGTTTTAGTAACACTAGTCTATAAGAGCTTTGTTACTAACAAAATGGACACCATGGTCTGAGTTAAATTAATAAATAAAAAATTAAAAAAAAATAACTAGAGAATTAGTCAAGCAGGCTTAGTACGTATCATAACTCTGAGGTGGTTCAATTATGGTAGTAGGCTTGACCAAATCCAATACAGCAGCACGGAATACACGCATTAAACAAACAGTAGCAAAAACGAAGCTTTACGTGATCGATATGAGAACTTCTGTCCAATGACACAATAGTAATGAATTTCTTTCATTGCTCTGTTCTCATTGCATTCCAGTACACCAACGGTGTTACTTCCGGCCATTCTCAATGTTGGTTTATCTGTATTATAGCCACCGAAATACTGACACTGTTCACAAGTAATTAGATAAAACTTTTATTTAAATTGTTCCCTTTTACTTGTTCTTACTAAGTGGTTTAAAGTTTTAGAGAGCATTTGTTTTTGGGTCGAGATAAAACTGTTGAAGGATTAAGATTGTTATCGTTTTATAAGTGAAGTTTAGATTAAAGATTAACTTTGAGGATAAGACTGAAGTTTTTGTACCCACTTTCTGCAAACAACCTTTAATTTATACAACAAGTATCTGACTTAATACAGTCTTGTACATCATGATATGCAGTCAACTCATCGTGGTTCACACGCCCCATTTCATTACATACGCAGATATCGTCGTGTTCAACAAGATTGGGTATTAATTCTCACTTTCTATAACACAATCGTGTCCACCTTATGCATGCTTCTATCTCAGCCAGACAGGCTGTCTACGCGATGACATTTGGGCCGCACCGCGACTGTGTTATCAGGGACCTTTGCTCTCGCACCGACTCCGTCGCCTCCCATCGCGTTTAGTTCACAATACCACGATACGATTCGTTCCGGTTGTCTTTCACCTCCCTTTCCAACTCTCACGGACCCACTCAATCTAAATTAACTTGTCATATTTTCTGCTTTTCCCTCGCGAAGGCAGTTTTTACACCAACATCGAGCCGACACAGTCTCGATTCATAATCGAGTTGTAATTTCTCCGACTACGTATTTACAGCTTCCTGCAATGTTTCCTATATGTATAGGCTAAGATGAATTTATCGCGTTTTAATAGCTCACGCAGGAAAGTGTACCGTTTTGTATCGCCCATAATTTAATGCCAATCAAATTGTAAACACCTGGCTGCATTTGTAATGTCAACAGTTTGTTGTTTATGAATAAGAAAATCGTGCTGTGTAACAACGCGGAGCGGATAATTTGTGAGTGGCTCGGAGGGAATGCACGTACACTTGTTTCAATCATAATCGAGAATCGATCGCGTTGTATCGAGCGCTGGCTTGTATCAGACAACAGAACCATCATAAATCTTACAAATGATTTTGATCATGAAGTTCACGGCCGCCGTTTTTGACGTGTAACTGTTTATTTTGTTACAAGTGGGCGATCGAATGGATCGCATCGAAAGTATCGATCGGTTCGAGAGATGCGAGATGTAAATACCGGTCAGTGGGTCGCAGCCGACAGGTGAATAAGTCGAGAACACAATGGATGATGTGACTGCTGAGCCATTGTTCCCAAACATCAAAGTATTTTTAGCGTTGGAATGTTTGGACGATGACATTATCTTTATTGATCTGACGTGTTCGATGCTGCCAGCGCCGATACAAGGTCAGATTTAGATCGCATTTCCTTCTTATCAATATTTTTGAACACTTTCCTTTTAAGTGTAACGAGCAGATACCATGCTGCTCCATTGTGTTATTGATTTGATCGACGGGCTATGAAACTAGGACATTTAATTTTGTTACTAAGAATCGTGTCCATCGTGTTCGACCAGAATACTTAACCAGAACACCAGACAAATTAAGAAAGTCAAGTTTAAACCACAAAAAAGGCGAACATCTATAATTCCTAATTCATTATAAAGAGAAGGTTGACTAAAAATGCAGCCCTAATTTCTGGACAATACATCACCGCAACTACAAGGCCGCCACAAAAAATCAACGAGAAAGAAAAGAAAGAAAGTTTCTTTTTATCTTAAACTTTTATATGCAGATCTAGGGAACAATGTTCACGTTTTTCTCACGGCTTCGGCAGTTTTGTATGGTATGATTCTTTTATGGACGTAAAAGGTTAACGCTATCTTTAGTAATAATTTGATGGTTCTACGGATTTGGAGATGCGCTTGGTAATTTTTTGAATCATAACTGTATTGTTTTTTGTGAAGACTGATATTTTTTGGACTGAAATGTTTCTTGGTTATTCTGTTATCCATCATAATCTGCATACTTACTCTTTTCTTCTGGCGATCGCATACAGTCTATCCAAAAAGCTGTAACTTCGTAACAATCATTTTTTAAATGCTTATGAGAAAGATGTAAGTATTCAATTTTGTCGCTAACATTCATTTCATTTTACGCTGTAATTCAACGGTAACATTCTTCAACGTAATTTATGACATCACTATTATTATTTAATTCTAAGAATTTTCCGTAGCCGCTGACCTGTGAGACCTATCTAGTTTTAACATCTCCGGTATGCTATATCATCTAGCTTTATAGGAACAACCGTCTTTTCACAACCAAGAAAATGAGCCAATTTGTTCGGGCATCTGTCTCATAAGACAATAATGAATGAATGGCAAAAGAATGAATGAAATTACCGCACTCCAAGACTATTGTAACCATTATTCAAATCCGGAACTATCGGACAAGCGTACATAATACCGTGTCGTATGTAATAGACAGTTTTGCATCAGTAACGCCAACATTACTCACTCGGGAATGTTTCGCGCTCCAAGTTTGTTTGAACGAGATAAAATTTTGACGATTTTGCGGTACATTCTGCACGGTCCGTTATTTTGTTTACTTGAACTAGCTACAAATAATTTTGAACTTTTTGTTTTGTGGAAGAAAGTTACTAATCGTTTGGTGGTACAGTCGGTTATTTGTACGATAAAATGTGAAGAAGTTGTAGATAATTTAATTGCTCACCGCATAAGATGGGTAATCTCGAATTTTATGCGATCACCTTTTGATTTAGGAACGGGAAATTGATTGAATATCTGTGTAGGTACTCGTACTTGTATTTCTTATTCGATGCTCTTTGAAATTTCCTAAGGACAGTTATTTGAGATAGTGTGAATAGCTTCATCGATGAGAGGTCCCGTTTTTCCCAGTCAACGGGATAGTATTTGAAACTTTGTTTTATTAGCTAGTTAACCATCTCATTCTATACTTGACTCGGTACCTAAATTTACCTGAAATTAATTTATCAGTACAATGACCTTTTTTTTTATCGTGGTAAAATCATCAAACGAGTCCTCCCACAGAAAGAAAACAAAGATTATTGGCTCTCAAGTAAAATACAGAAATTAAGCTGTAACCGGTTAGAAGATAACCAAAACATACATAAAATACAAACAAACATACGAAAAAAATATTTGGAAAAGAGTAGGCTATCTCCAGCTCTAGACAGGTGGGCTGGTCGTGGGCCATTCCAATGCTACTCGTAATGTACTGAACTTTATGAATGTACTTTTAAGCAATTTAACAAAATCATAATCTTAAATGTGATGTAAAATATAAAAAAAAACCGGCCAAGTGCGAGTCGGACTCGCCTTTAAAGGGTTCCGTAGCAGCGAGTAACATTATATAAAAGTTGGTTGTAACTTTGAAAGATAAATTGCGGTTTACGATTTATGACGTATTAAAAAAAAATGTAAGTTGGTACGCACAATATTGAGTGATTTACCATGTTATTTTAATATCATGGACTTCTTATAGGTTTTCCTATAATCTATAAGGAGAAAACTAATTTCTGTATTTTTTTCAAAATTTTAGGTTCAGTAGTTTCGGAGATAAGGGGGGGGGGAATGGTCAATTTTCGTCTATTTTCTTGAATAACTTGGAAACTATTTATTTTAAAATTACAAAAAAATACATTTAAGATCTTCTCAACAAGACCTTTCATTTGATATGCCACACGATGCAGTTTTCAGAATTTTTTTTTTAAATTTTCCCCTTCCCCCCCAAAAATGACCCCCCATATACAGATTTCATCTGCTCACGTCACACCTCTGTGTTTGGGTCACAGGAATTGATATGTGTACCAAATTTCAACTTAATCGGTCTAATAGATTCGGAGATAATTGACTGTAAGCGACGGACGGACAGGCACACGAGTGATCCTATAAGGGTTCCGTTTTTGTATTCAGACGTACGGAACTCTAAAAATACACAAAAATGTTAATTCTGCTAAATTTTTTAGTGCTTTGTAGAGATTAACAGTACAATATTTTTGTGTAAAGATTCTTGGATTTTTAAAATAACAGCAGGCCTAATTCGTCAAAATCTACCTAATACATATTTCCGGTCGCCTGTAGAGGGCCAAAGCCTGCCGGGGTTGCGGGACTCATAAATAACCGTGACCCTAGTACGTAAAGGTCTATTGAAGGACACCGTGGATTTTAGTCAGTACGAGTTAGTACGTTAAAAATACATATTTCCACTTTGCAGTCTCCACTTAAGAATACTACATACCACATACCTTATGCTAATGAAATAAAACCATTTCCCCCATACGTGTACGGAGCAATATAAAAGTTATACTGTTTTGCCTTACAAATTGATTGTGCAATAAACTGGTATATTGAACCATAATGTGAGTGCGCCTTGCACGGCCATTGGCGTCGCTTTATTGGAAAATAATGTGCCGTACTTAACATTGAGGACATTTTTGTTGCGGGACTAGTGCTATGTGCGGTTTTGCTCGGGAATTATCATTTTAATTGGTGGTGTAGATAATCGTAGAAAACAGGATTCTTTTTCTTTGAAATTCAGTGTGGTCTGCGTTATCTCGTTGTTTTAATGCGACACCAAGTAAAATGACATAATATGACAGGAAGATCATGATATTAACAATTTTGACGGAGATTCCTTGAGCTTTCGGAAATCCTAGTTTTGTTCAGGGCGCCATAACAGGTTCTTATCCTAGTCAAATTATAATACTCAAAAGGCCATCAATATTAAACTCTCCCTTTCTTCTTTGTTGTCTTTTCTCTCAATATCTAATTAATTACATAGCTGAATAGATAATATTCGACAGGCCTGTTGGTCTAGTGGTTAGTGACCCTGACTGCTATGCCGGAGGTCGTGGGTTCGATTCCCACCCAGGACAAATGTTTGTGTGATGAGCACGATCATTTGTCCTGTGTCTGGGTGTAATTTATCTATAATATGTATGTATTTAGAAATATATAAGTATGTTTATCAGTTGTCTAGTACCCATAACACAAGCTCTGCTTAGCTTGGGACTAGATGGCGTTGTGTGATAGTTGTGGAATATTTATTTATTATTATTATTATTAATATAGAAACCTCATTCCCACATTACCGCAGCGATAGCGTAACATTTAATCTATTTTCTCATAAATCACTAGTATATTAGCACAATGGATGGTTCCGCGATGCAACACCATCGATCATCATGTGGTACGGTCGATAACTCGCCGATCTAACCATGTAATTGATCTCCGACTAGTTTGTGGTGTTATCTTTCTTTCGTGAATCATGGTTTCAACTCCTGGATTTCGTGTTTGTCCTTTCTTTGGCCTTAATTGTCTATACAACAGCTACCTTTTCGTTTAGATTTGCAAATAATGTCTTTTACATATGTATAGATTCTTTGTCTGCATCCGAGTGTTGAGTATTTGAATCTATTGAAACTATTTTTTTTTTACTATGGACAATTTGCAAAAGGCACACTTTGTGATAAAATTCGTAAACTGTACAGTTTAGTTCAGGGAATACAATATTATAGACTATTTTATGAATTCTATCGCTATTTATATTATGATTCTGTTACTAAAGTGGCTTTTCAAAATGCTCTGCTGTGTTGTGTACTATTATTATTTTTCTTAGATTTTTAAATCATTTCAATGAATGTTCTTTGCTACTTCAATACCTTCAATTCACAGAACACGAATACTAGCTTCAATTTCGTTTAGAATCAGTTCATGTTTACTCTCTTATTCCCCGAACTAATTTTATAAAACCTTGAAGGGACTTGCCACATTTTCCTTCCATGATTTTTAAATCATTTCAATGAATGTTCTTTGCTACTTCAATACCTTCAATCGCAGAACACTAATACTAGCTTCAATTTCGTTTAGAATCAATTCATGTTTACTCTCTTATTCCCCGAACTAATTTTATAAAACCAAATGAAGGGACTTGTCACATTTTCCTTCCATATTAGATTTTGAATCTCGTTACAAACAAGTAATTATACCAATATGTACCAATTATTTATATTTCAATAAGGGTTTAATTATTCCTTCTGGTTCATCATGGTTTTAGAGAAAAACCTCATTCAAAACTTGAACTTCTTTATAAACTGATTTTTGTTTATTTATCTTTTGTACATATTTTACATATTTTTAAATATTTTTTACAAAAACAAAGAAATGAAAAAAATAACATAAAAAGAAAAATAATAAATAGTGTTCCACCGGTGTGGGAGCGGGGTCTAAGCTACGGGTTAGGGCTCCAGAGATAGGAACCTCCTCACAATACGAGCCGTATCAAGAAGTACTGCCTTCTGAATCAGGCCCTTGATCCAACCCCTTAAGGATAGCCTCGAAAGGTGTTCGTCAAGGCCCTTTGCTAAACTTATTACTGAAACTAAACTGATTTATTATTATTGTCATCGTTTTTTTCAAAGCAATCTTCTCTCATAATCGTCGTCTAATGGCCTAACACAAGTTTGGTTTAAGCGGTGACCAGTGCGGCGGGCGGCGCTAGTAAACATCAATTCTTTGTAACTACGCAAATTCGCCACGTGCAGCGCGTCGTGGCGTAGTTCAAACATGCGACAACGATCGCCAACCCGCGCTAAACCACCGCCCTCAAGGTCTTGAACAGGCCATCAAGCATTTTTATTTCTCTTATAAAAATATATTCCTTTCAACTCTAATGCGTTCCACCTGTACAAACTCACAGATTTACTCATACATTCTCCCTTTCCAAGCTTAGCTCGTGTCCTTTGTGTCACAGTGTCTATATTTTCTCAATGGACTATCAGATTCTCACTCGCAAATATAATGGTTCTATTTGTCCATTTTGAGCCGAGCTTTGTGCCTATGTTCAATGTTATCGCTCTATGTATTATTTATAAGTGGGATTAGGAAGTGTTTAGGCTTTCTGTGCTCCTGTGAAAGTTCCGTTTTGTATGGTTTGTGTTTGTTTGGAGATTAGGCCTTAATACGAAATATTAGATGCTTAAGTTGATTTATCGCTATTTATTTTATTGTTATTTAAGTAAATGCATATTAAAAGGAAAGATACGTTCAGATTTAAGACCTAAATCGATTTCGTGGTGGCAATTCATAAAGCACTTTAATTTTCTTTCACAATATCAAACGCAAAAGGAGAATCAAGGCTATTAATAGTTTAGAAAAGCAGTTTTCCCGCTCTAACTATCGAAACTAAACATTTTTGACGCGCTTTCTCTTTAGCTCTTTGAACCTATAACATTAACATACTCGTAAATACTTCAAGAAACAGTCGTTTTACTCGCTTATCCTAACAGTGACTACGTAAATTGTACTATTAAACAATAACATAAAACAACGTACGTCTGCGTTGTGCTTGTCGTAAAGTTGAAGTGCGTCCCGTTTCGAATGTGCGAATTTATGGTCACCCTATGTCTTGGGTACCGTTATTGTGTTTAGGAGTTATACACACTGTACTTTTCTCTCTCTCCGGTGACTTGAGTACCAGGGTGTCTGGATAATTTATATAAATGGATAGTGGATGAGGGAGAATGGGCATGATAATGACTAAGTCAAGGAGTTTTTTTCTACAATTACCTAAACTTGATTATAACCATTTGCTTAAAAAGAACCTACTAAAATGATATGTACAGTCGACTGAAGTTTTATATTTTTAGGCTTAGCGTGCATGAGATGGGACGTAATGTTTTAAGATGTCAAGTGTGTGTTGCTTAAAAGTTAAATCATAGTTTGTGGACATAAAAAAAAGGATGACAAAATGTATTAAATCAGGCAGTTTAAAATTTAGCTTTGTTAAGGAGCGAAAGAAGATATGAAAGTGTAACCATAGAAAATCAGGTGAACAGGAAGAAAGAGCAAATTCTTTAAATATAGATAACACTTAACTAAACGGAGAACTGAAGATATAACCCAGTCATAAACGAGCGTTAGATTGATGGCATGGCCTTGCACACTTTACTACACAGCGCGAATTTAATCATATCCTAGCATTGTGCTAGGTTTCAATAATGAAGCTTCATCATATGACCTCTTTCAAACATCCTCTATCATCTCCTAAAGGTCGTAAACACAAATCTTTAGTAAACAAATATATGATAACGTTCGTGAGGTGTTTCTGTAGTCATTTAAAACTGCTCATCGTAACTTAATAATTACATCCAATGGAAGTAATTCTTGTTTACTATACTTTTTTTCTCGTGGTAAAATCATCAAATTAGTCCTCCCACCCAGGGCAGAGCGGGAGGGACTGTCAGACTCGTACTGACTAAAATCCACGGTGTCCTTCAATAGCCCTTTACGTTCCGGTGTGACGGTAATTCGTACAGTCCCGCGACCCTGTTTACTACCCTAGGGAAACGTTAATGTAGATAGATATTTGAAACATTTATTTAGGTTCACAGTGCCTACTTGTAAATGAGTTCCTATTGTTCCCAATTGATCTTTGAACCAAAGAATTTGGGGACGCGGTAGGCCCCGAAGGAGATGGCTGATGAGTTTTACTCTTATTTATGAGAATGTGCCCAAATAACCATAGACAGAGAAAAGTTTCTGACCTGGACACGTCACGCATAAATAAATAAGTTTATTAACAGACGTTTACAGCCTTGTTGAAACGTTTATTGATTTATTTTTTAGATGACTGTCGAAGACTTAACAGAGAATTTTGAACTGAGTGGCAAAGTCAATCGAATATCGGACAACAAAGAAATTCAGGATTTCTTGGATGGCAAATTATTTTGGGACTTGCAAACAATTTGATCAGGACAAACGACAATAGAGTACAATTTCGAATATAGGGTTTATTTTTATTTTTAAAGGAATTCTTTTATTTGATTGCTTTCTCGTTATTGGATAGGACAAGGCGTTGAAATTCAGTCCATTCAATCTCGTATTTGCTAGCTCAGTATAATTTTTTTTTAATTATAAGTTTCAGTTCGCAGATTTGTTGATTGATTAACAATGATGTAAGATTCTTTTGCAGAGGTGTACCAAAAACACTAGCGAGCAAGAGTATGGAATCACCTTAAATAAGGGCGTGATTTGAATTTGGTATCAATTCAAAGTTAACAGATAAATCTTAAAACAAAATGGTACAATTTTTTATTATTAATCAAGATCGCGCGGAATCGGAGTTAGAGATTCTATACTTTTGCTCGTGATTGTAGTATACCCTAATTCAGTTTTATTTAAGTTCAACAAATCCAGAGTCTGTAACTGGAACTAAAAATTCCATTAATGGAAGAGTCAACGACTCTTTGCCCGATCAAGAAATCGGACTCAGGACCTCGCGCTCATCAGATGAACAAGACCACTTAAACATTTAGTTTTCTCAATAAACGATCAAAAATGTGGTGGGGCTGATTCCCCAGATACCCCGATATTTTTACCCGTTATTCCGGAGAAATAACAGTAAAAACAAGTAAAATCCAGGTTTCCACCAATTAAAGTCCATATATTGCTTCGAATTCTGCCGATGACCCAAACTGCTGGCTTGAACCCATGTTCGGAGGAGAAAGTCTCTTCACAATATTATAAATTGTTATTAATAGTCCCCCTGGTATGGTAGGCTTCGGGCACTTGATAGATTATTGTAGTAATATTTTTGAATGTATTCAAATATTTAAAAGAGGGAATCGCAAATTAACGTTTTTCATTTATTTCTTCTTCATTTAAAATAACACTTCCCCTCGCTAGGAAATTCTCCTTATTCTCATAATTTTCTTTCGTTGCTGCATTTACTAACATTAAAACGAGTGCATCTGTGGGCAATACAACATACAAATGTTTGTTATTTGTGGGAATCGAATTTGCGACACATAGCGCAGTAGTCGTTAACTCTGCCAATCCGCCAACAGTGTCGTGGAAATTCGTGTTGTTATCGCCGTTTTTAGATTTGAACCGAAAGTCTGATATACATTCTTGATTAAAACAGAACAAAATCACAACCGCAAAACTTTGGGAAGGAATTCCTCAAGAGTTCCCATACTACTTCAACAAAATCCAATCTAACTTGATATGTTTACTGCTTCAAACACTTGAAGAGTGATTCTAAACTTTTGGAGTGTTACCGTGGGAGTCAACACCATTAATTCGGATCAACATGTAGTTTGTCACATGAAAGTTTGCAAATCTGTGGGGTTTCCACCCACCACGTGGTTATCTAACCAACCAACGGGAACTTAAAAGGAAAATTGAATCGGAGCGGTTTTCTCTGAGACTTGTTGCTATTCATCATGGTTGCAAGTTGCTGTGCTATTTCCGTCTTCCAAATTTGCATAATGTACGTATTCAAAAGTTCAAGGATTTTACGCAAAAAGCTTTATAAACATAAAGAAGTTGGTGCTTATCTTAAATTTGTATATTGTTCTGAGTGTAATGGATCTTATTTTGAAAGCATCAATTGCAAATCATTGTATTACAGTTGATGCAATTATGTTGGCAATACCTTTTAAACAAATGTATTTTGCAGTAAACAAATCAGTGTTTAAAGGATACAATACAAGCACTTAAAACCTTGCACTAACTTTCTCAACTATAATTCCACTTGTCCATGGTACTCGTACTTCGCTTCGATTATACCAGGATAGGTGCTCACATCTTAAATCAAAAAGATACACACATTTACCATACGCCAGGAGGAAAACAAACTGCCGCGGCTTACAGAACATAGTGCCTCTAAGATAAGCCGCCACACGCAGCCCTGAGAAACAAGGCTTATCTGCAACAAAACGCACAAACCGTTAACAGTCTGTATCTCCCACGATACACGCAAGTTTGTCGATTACAACCAACTATTACATGGAAACTATTATATGCTGATGTTTCCGACTGCTAACTGCTTTTTGTTTGCCGTTTGCTTAATTTATTTCTGTTCCCAGAAATAAACGTTTGTTCCGACCCTGGTAATGTCAAAGAAACCTAATTTGAATTTACTAAGGCTTTTACATTACTGGAAGTTGTTGAGCTCGACAATGAATGCACACTTGATTGGAGAAAGAGACCCTTTTAAAGTAAGAAATGAGAGATCGAATGATTAGCAATCATCTAATTCAGTAGCTTGTGAAATTGCGAGCAAATTCACACATATTCATAATACCGACGTACTAGGAATTCATAACACCAGACAGTAATAAGCTCATGCTCACTATGTCGTCATAATTGGCGCCGAGCTCTCTCGAGCGAATAAATCTACGCACAGTTTATCCATGCTACTAGACGTCTGACGCTTGCGTAACGAATTCGCGTCTATTTATTACTATTAGCTCACTCTGACTCATGACACCCTGGTATTAGCATGTCGTCTTTGTGAATTCGACTTAATAGCGTCATAATTTGTGCATTGTTGACGTGCTGGTAAATAGAGATGGATTAGACAGGTTGAGGTGTAGGCAGATTATTCTATTCATCCTTGAAAATGATCTCTAGCATTCGATAAAATGTAAATGCGAGCTTTCAATCGTTTGAATTGTGCGTAAAAGCTCCATTTGAATTCAATGTTTCATTATCGAAGCTACTAAAGTCACTCGCAATTAATCTCAGTACATAACCTTGGGGAAATTCTAGCTTTCTTTGGTCGTCTGCTCACGTTTATGAGCTATCTTAACATAAAATACGACCCATAAACAAAGGAATATGTTGTAACAGATTCTAGGGGAGCCATAACGTTTGTCATTTGAAACGTTAATTTGACCGTAAGTTGCAGAAAGTGTTACTAATGATACCATTACTCCATTGATCACTTTATTATGCCAGTTACTTTGAATTTTGTTACGTAAAATTTCTCCGCACTCATTAGCATAGACTCAGCTTTTAGCGCTAGTGTTTGGGAGAAATTATTGGAGTGATAAAGTAGTTTGAAAGTGTTTATTAATGCTTAATAAGGAAACGTAGTTTGCAAGGAATGTCGCGGTAATGTTAGGAAGTGAGTGCTTGAATATGTTTATAATAGATCAGATAATACAAGCGGAGGTAATGATAATATTTAGAATGAGAGATGCAAACATAGCATTCCTTAAATTAGTGACCCGTAAGATTTATTATTTCACTAGTCTCTTCCATAAACTTTATCCGCCTACCACAAAAAGATAAATACCTGTTAAACACTTCGATCAATGTCTATACGAGTATGACATATTCCAATCGTCAGTTTTTCTCCAACAATCTTGTTAACGAAAACTCTAATGATTGATTGCAAGTTAACAAAACAATTACTTTTTCAAAGCATTGAAGAAGTTTTGTCCTGACGAATGGTGCTGTTATATTTTACATTAATCAAGTTGTTTGGCAGCCGACTATCGTGATTGCCACTTATGGCTTTCCATTGTTTCTTTTATTGTCCACTGAACAAAAATAATAAAGTTTATAACAGCCCTGTAGATTTTATGGCTTAGCGGTCTTACACATTAGATATATGGATAGGTAGAATACTCTTTGTTATGTTACTGATCTTTTTGAGACAAACTTTGGATAGATTACCAACAGGAAGACTCTCTCAATCTGTGATTGGAATGTCCAGAACGTTGAACTGTCGCAGACAATCGTTAATTATGTTGGATAATGAACACAACACAAAGGAAGTGAATCTATAATGAGTTTCCCTATAGCCTACAGGTTTCTATTTCGCGTAAGTATTTCCATGTAAACTTACAATCTTATGTTCAACAATCTTGCAAACTCACTTGGAAAGAACCTGAAAACTGGAATTTAGTCGGATCAATTCGAAAAAAAGATTTTGATTGAAAAATATTATGATTGTTCAATCAAAATCTTTTTTCTAAGGCTGCCAAAGAATTCACGAGGTTCCTCAAGAAAGGCTTGTTTTTTAAAGAGCCTACTCTCTCCCACTCCTGGAAACCACCATTGTTGGAAATAAAGAAAGAAAGGCATTGCTTGAGAAAAAAAAATTAGTAATAAATAGTAGTAAGATTATCGTCTCCAGCCTATAGTGCTGGACATAGAACAGAAGAAGCTCTAACTTAGATATAAAACACCAAAGAGTGACTCACAGAACAGAAGCTCGGAGGTAAAGAAATTAAGAGTCCACCTCTCGTTAGACGCTATAGACAAAGCCGAAAAAGTCCACTAGTGTATAATAAGCCTCTTCACAAAACATTAGTTATCCAAAGATATGTTTACGAAAAACATAGTAAACTGTCGGCAGCCATTGTTTGTTTGATTGATGGTTTCACATCAATTTTGTTACTTTTAGTTCTTTTGCCCCTATTCGACGAGAGGCGAAACATAATGGTTTAATTTTCGAAGTTTATTTTTTGTTGTGTCATGTGATAATTAGTGGGCTGACGATGAAGGTTGATCGATTTTAGTTGGTAGCGCTGTTTAATTGAGTTTATTTGTGACTTCGGAAGATTCATTAAGTTTTTGTTCTATGGGGATGATTTAGCGTTGAAAGATGATGTGTCTGAATCTTATTTCAAATAAGATTCCACATATTTCTTAGTGATCTTAATAAAAATACTACAATAGTATTTTTGGTAACTTTGCATACAAAACAAATGTTATCAGTCAACGTCCGAATAAGCAGTTTTTAGTATATTATGAAACTTATATCAAAAGTTAACATCGTGAGGAAACCAGCACACCTGAGAGATTTTTCAACGGTGTGTGAAGCCATGTCAGAGGCCTACGGGCGGTTTAAACTCTGACACCAGGTTGTTCATCAACCATACGATAAGAAGAAGAAGATATCAAAAGTTTATGATATTAAATGGAGTTCCCATGTCACAGGAGAAACATTATTATCACTATAAAATCTATAATTATTAGAATCTTTTAATGGACACTTTCGATATCCGCCCACAACTTACTCAATTAAAATTATAGTATCTATAATAATCGTGATATCTATACTATTATAGCACTCACAGTTAGGGTTGTCACATATTACTATTATATTATTTTCACTAGCCACTTTTTTTTTTAAAACGTTGCTCCACACTAGGAATTTCTCCTGTGTCGTGGATACGTTTACAAACATATAAACTCACATACACAAACGTCCAGAACCTGAACATCTAGATGTAGATCTTAAAAATATTAGCTCCGTGGAGAATCGAACGCACACTCACTCTCACTGTCACTTATTATTAATATTCATTCGGAAGGAACATTATAGTTTTAAATTTTGGTAGAATTCATAATTTCAATAAGCTAAATTTCCGTCTGTTACTGTCTAGAAACCCTTTATACCTTAGTCCAGAGGCAGTATACCCTATTTAGAATCCTGTCAAGGGTAGTTTTATTTGATATGGAAACGAATCCCCATGGACCAACCCTTTGGCAGAATAATTTTATGTGTGTATTAAAAGTAATAATATTCAGATTGGAAACCTGTGTCCCAACATTAATAACATTGAAGCGTGACAACCCTACACATACAAACTAACCATTGACACATAATCCGCATCCAATGTCAAGAGTCAAGCGCCACCGCGGCACCGGTGATTGGTCAGCGGCGACTCAAAGCTTGCAAATATGCGCTTGCGCAACTAAGCCACGCGTTGACGTTGTCAATGCAGTATCGAGAATTGATTCGATATTGACAAGTCGTGGTTACTTATAGTCAATAGTGTGCAATGCGACCACATGTGGTCACTAGATGGATTAGGTAGTAAGTTTTGTTTGATAAGAATTTAATTGGGACAGTCTGGGTGATAAGATAAGAAATATTGCATTTTGATGTTTTGCATTTTGACAATATTTTGCTAGACAGTCAGACCAGCATAATTTGGCTGGGCGACATAAACGAATGTATTTTGTAGTAAAAAGATTCGTAATGACCGTAGATGTATTAACAGAGTTTGCCGAACTAGAAAGAGAGGAATCGAAGAGCGGGTCCTATTTTTCTGTTACAGGAAAGAGATAGGTTGTTACTCTCTTTCTAGAGTATGGCTAATTTTATCTGTCAGTTCGCTAGGGAAGGCGCAGACCATTTTCTAAGTCAATGGTAGTAACAAAATATTTCGGAGAATGAATCTCTGCACTCTCCATACGCAAATTCCAAAATGAAGCACGCTGAGCTTACAAATATCAAACAGGGAACTATTCCGCCTCGTAACCCAATATTCTGCTTTAACTTTGATGTCAATACTGTCCTTTGAGCTGCGCGTGGAATAGTGTTCTACGTGTATTAAAGTAGCGCTGTGCATACAGGGAATATTCCCACGTAGATGATTAGTAGTAATATGGTTCCACTTTGACGAGCTGCACAGTTCCCGACCCGTTATTACTAGTTTCATTTCGATTGCAAGTCTTTAACTGTGATCACTATTTCCACCTATGATAGTATTCCTTTCTTTAATAGCCCATAGGCTGATGCAGTATACTGCAAACAGACAGTCTGTAGTCTATAGTACAAGTACTTTACATGAACCGACTACCTATTTATCTGACCTTCAGATCTCAATTTACTGGATAACACAAACCAGTCACACAAAGTATCTTGGTGTGACTGATCTTCGTTTAACATTGTTTTTTCACTTCGTTTATCATTTTCAGCCTGAAATATTCAAATTTGTGTGAGAGGGAATAGTCCAGAATAGGCAATAGACTTGATAAACCGCATAGCTAGGTTCATGCGCTTTTTGTCTACAAGCTTAAATTTCCCTTTCTCCTTTTCAGATGATGACGAGGAATGCGGCGCCCTCTCGGAAGGTTCAGAGACTTCGGAGTGCGGCCGCGCCGACACAGATGATGAGGGCATCGAGCGGGACTCCGAGCCCGCACCCAGGAGGAGGCTCCGGCGGAGAAGGTTCATGCTCAAGGATGTCGTTGAGGTACTTACGTTGATCATCAGTTAAAACGGGCACAAGGGCTTTTATTTTGTTACTTAATGTTTAGCTGCAGTTGTGTGCAAAATCATTAGACCTAGTCCGAATCAATAACTAGAACCTATCTGAATTCCGGAAACTTCTGTAAGGTTTTCAAAACTCGGAAAGTAGTTTGAATAGTCCTGACACATATTATTAAGTATTACTACTTTGACTCTCTTTTAAATTTTTTTTTTATCGTGGTAAAATCATCAAATGAGTCCTCCCACCCAGGGCAGAGCGGGAGGTACTGTCAGACTCGTACTGACTAAAATCCACGGTGTCCTTCAATAGCCCTTTACGTTCCAGGGTCACGGTAATTCGTAAACAAAGATTTTCTCTGGAAAGAAAAATCCGACTCGGCTCCGGATATCGGACATCCGACACTCTTACCAACCGAACCACCGAAGTCTCTGCCTACAAGCTTCAAATTCGTCGTTTTCCTCTTAATAGTTCTGATATAAGTGAAAAAATCTGTTCTGTTATCGATTTAATATCGACTGCCTTAGGTGTCAATCTTGATTAAATTACGAAACTTGGACTATCCCATCTTTATCTTTTTTTTTCTATAAAGACTAGTTCACACTATCAACTTTTTCTCAGTTATCAAACCTTATCGAACGCAATGAACACCAAGCCTTATCGGCTTGGTGTTCATTTACTGGCGAGCGATGACAAAGCCCCGAATGAAATGTTACTTGTATATTTAGATCGGATAAGGACGGTACACAAGTTTGATAGAGAAGGTTTTAGAGATAAATCATGCGTAATTGAGATTTATTTCAGATAATTCCATTGAGGGAACGATGTTTGTAGAGGCCCTAATATGTTTGATTCTGTATAACGTTGATATAAGAGTTTGGGGTCAATTACTTACTTAAAAAGAAAAATATTAATTAAAAGATTTTTTTGGTTTGTATTGTCATTGTCATCTCTGTATTTATAATTTTTTATACCGAAAAAAATTTGACAACATTAAAAACTCGTCGAAAATGATCAAAACATATACAGATTTCCCAAATATAGAAAGTCATGAAACAATCACCGAAAGTGTCCTTGATATCCTACAAGATAAAATCACAAAGGACCAAAAATCTCCCTTTCTTTCCATTGTGCATTCCATCGACCCCACTTATGACGTTGCATCACGTCTAATGGTGCCCGATGTCATCCACTTTCACCGCCACGTATTAGGAAGTTATTAGTGGATAACTCTACGTTATGGCCCCCTGATGGACTTGTTAAGTGAATCCGATTGGGAGTTAAGGTGTCAGCGCATTCGGGCGGTCGTGGGAAGCTAGAGATTTGTTGGTGTTAGCTTTTGGTTTGAATTGTTGGGTAATAAGTTATTAGAACGGATTTTTTGTTCTTTTTGGTAATGACAAACTGGAAGTCTGTGGAACTCATTATCTTAGTAAATAAGAGTTTTCTTTAATGTCCATTGAGACTTTCATTGATGCCCTTTTTTAATTAATTTTGTTATAGATATCTCTATTTTTCCTCTAACCACGATTTTCTCTATTCTGTCACATGCCATGTGAGTCTTCACTATCTATTTTATTTCGATTATGAGTTATAATTAATCACAGTTTTGAAGCTGTATAATTTAGTCACAAGCAAATGCTCGTCCCTTAACGCACGCCTTCATAGAAATGTTACACTCCAGTCCGCTAAGACCTTTACGTTCATAATTTTATGTAGTTAAGAAAAGTGCTTGATCTCAAATTTCTATGCGTTTGTTTTACGACCGATGTTAATTTCCACATAGTTGTCATTAATCCCATTATTAGACTGTGTAATGACTTTCCCATAGATATAAAAGGCTTATTATGAAATGGTATTATGATATCACCGGGTAAGTGAATAACTAACATAAATAAGTTGTAATGGAAGTTGCATGACATTTAAAATGTTTGTTTGGACCTTTCCAACTAAGATTTTTCCGACTTTTGTTTTGTATATTTAATAATAAGCATTAATATTCCATGTAACTGTAACTAGAGAAATTAGTGTTGATACAAAAGAAGAAGGTAAGGGATAACTTTCGACTTAACAAAAAGAAATCGAGAAAATAATCAAAAACATTATAGCCATTTTGAATGTCACTTAAAGTTTTACGGTTTAAGCTGCGAGCAGAAACTTGTGACAAGTTTAAAAGAAAATGCTTAAAACGCTATTACTGACAAAAGAAATTCAATTTCGTATTCACTTGAAGAGAAAATCTTAACAACATGGAATGCGCAACAAATTCATTGGAATAGTCGTGGAAACTGATGATTTTATGTGAATTGTGTAAAATGGAAAGTTTAAGTGCAACGTTACGGGCCGTAAATTACGAATGATGTGCATTACGATACCGGAATGCAGTCTTGCAAAAAAGTAGTGAATTATCGTCTGGGGTTGGTATGCAAATATGATTCTTAATATTATGTAACTTTAGAATATTGTTCCGGCATAGGAACAAGGAAATATCCAGCAGCGGGCGACGACAACAATGATCTTTGAAATGTATACAGAGCCTCTTGTAATAGACGTTATTCATTAAGTATTATATATTATTATCCTTTATTCATTTTTCAACATATTATTTTACATTTCTAAACATTTTAAAACAAAACAAAAAAACAACATTTAAAAATATAAATAATAGTGGCCCATCGGTATCGGGAACAGGGTCCAAGCTACCGGCGGTCAGGGCTCCAGAGAAAGGAATCTAACAATGCGCGCCGTGTCGAGAAGAACTGCTTTCTGAATCAGGCCCTTGATCCAACTGCCTAACGAGAGCTTCCTTAGATGTTGGTCGAGGCTCTTGTAAATTAAGCCATGGGCCGACACATATATATTTATACATATACATAAATATTTATATTTATATTTATATATATATATTTCTTAGTTTAGAAATCAATAGTGTACAATAGACCATTTTCCAAATTTTTTAGCAAATAGTGTTATGATTCTGATAAAGTGGCCTTTTAAAGCCTAGTAGCTGGCCATCTTCTTTAAATTCGTCAATCTAATGAAAGAGGCGCAACACGTTACGCCTATTCTTACGCGGTCTTCACTCAATCTGAAATTCTTGTTACGTATCAGTGAAGTAATCACTGTAATTCCAATGAGATTGTCTTCAATTAGTGTTGAAACGTGTTGATTATTCTACATTTCACATGTAAATTTAAGCTGTTACGCTATATAATTGATCTATTTATAAATTACCACTGTATGACGAGTACACTAATCATTGTGTTGGTTGTTAAATCACGCGTTAAATAGACTTGCAACAGTTGGAACGAGGTGTGGATGTAACACGAGAAAATTGCACGGCTTGGCGGAATTAATTGAATTATTACTTAAAAAGTTTTTACTTGCACTATAATGTAAGTAAACAAGGAGGTCGTCTCGGTCCTTCGAACCGGATACTAAATATTTTTCAATTGTTTTCTAATTAATTAAGTATTACTAAAGATACTAATATGTAAGTTAGTAAAAATAGCATTACAGGTATTTAAAACCTATTATAGATTTTAAAGTAAGTTCTTAATGGTTTACACAATAGGGGTTCTGGGATAAACTCTGAATGGCTGGATATTTCATATTAAAGTCGTGGCCGAGTATGTACTTGATACTGATTTATTTATAATGGCACGGACGTGTGGCGTTCTGCCAAAACTTGCCGGTATTTCCCTCGTGGTTTGAGTGCTTTACGGTCCATCCTTTTTTAAAGGATGGGGGAAATTCGTTTAAATTTTGTGTGTAACAAACTTATAGTAATTTTATACTTTACACTTTTGACTTATTGATTGGAAAAACGCATAGGCTATCATAGATAAAAGACCATTGCTGGATATGAGACCTCTCCTAAACATAGCAACAACAATCTCTTATCCATAATTTTGTATAATTTTGGTAAATATATTTCAATGCTCAAATAAATAAGAATGAACTCTTAAAGTTTGCGAAACCTTCTTCGAGTACCTATTCATGTTTACCTCAGAAAACTCCCATTTAGCAGAATTTTCCTCACTGACAGTATCAAGTTTGTAACTGAAGCCCTCAAGGAATCATTTGCACGTTCCCACAATTGTTAATTTTATTAATTGAATTCAATTTATCGTGTGAATGAAAGTTCAAAGCAGAATTGTGTTTCCGAAATCAGCTGATATTTAACCCAATGTTCATTGAAATACAAACAATACAAATACAAAGTGTGTCCGGGCCTTTTCATATGAAATTCAATTACTGGACTGAACTAATGCTACAATATTTTGTGCTTTTCTTTGGGTAGTATTTAAACGCAAATCAAAAAATATCCTTTTTCTATGCAATAAGATTCCGAATTCCCATCAAAATTACTGATTGCACAGCAAAATATTCAACTCAAAATATCACTAAACACACTATAATTTATTTTTGCAGCGTACAGCGATTTTTCCTAAAGCAAAAGCTTTTTCATCAATGCACAGCTAATAATCTTAATGCACATTATACATGTTAACTCTTTTTCTTTTAAATATAGCTTCTATTTTAATATTATTTACAGCAGTTTTTCTAAATAAAACAGCATTTTATTAGTCACAGTCGTCTTATTATTTATTAATTACCACATACCAGTAATTTATTGAACTATTAAAGCGGGTCTTGCTTTCGCGGGGCGTCCACGCTTCCCAGCATGTCGACGGAGCCCCGCTTCGCGGGGCTCCTACTTCTGGGTGGTTTAAAAAAAAATAACCACGAAGAGGAATGGCGGGGTCTTTCAGACCCCGCCATCCTCTTCTAACCTAAATTGTCCGAGTCGGCGTGCCAGCGTGTACTTACTGATTAATATGCGACTGGGATAGTTATTTTGCTATGAAATATGGAAAATTTGCTGTGCAGTCAGTATTTATGCTATGTATGTAGTATTTTTGTACAAAAATAAATTTAACTGTATTGCATTATGAGAAAAAAAGTAATGTCATATTGATGTATAATTTCGAATTATCTGTAGTTTGAGTTTTGTAAAACATTTAGTTTATTTGTGGTGAAGTAAGTTATTTGATGTAAAAAAGAATATAAATGATGAGTATGTATTGATAGGCGATTATTTATTTGATATGCAATTTATAATATCACCTTTTCTTTGAATGGGAAAGGATGATAAAATAAAACATGAACAAAACAGAAAAAAGACCGGGATTTATATGTTTTTATAAAATGACGTCACTACCTTAATTTTGGGCATCTAACTAGCTGTAACGATCATTTTGATTTGGGTTGCCTCGGACATCATCACGATCGACAAGTGACAATTACTTTCAAAGAGTTTCATACATCTTTCTCCGACGTTTATTAATACGTGATCAGCTTAAGCTTTACGGTGTCTATAAATAAAAAAAAATGACAATCAAATGTCTAAAGCCTATCAAATCATACATTTTGTGTCAGTTTTCAGGACCAAATTCACATAAAATTACAGCTTACTTAACCACCCTGAATAACCAATTCTCTTCTGCTTTTTTCACAAGCATCTACAAAGAAAATTAGCATGATAAATAAAGAATAAAGATCCTTTCTCTAAAAGGCATGTGAGCACTTGAATAGAAGGTGGAACCGCGCAATTTCCTCTTTTCTTAGCGAGCTGTGTAAGCGGGTGGGTGAAATGGGTCAGTGGGGCGTGTAGGACCCACTCATCAATAATAAATGTCTGCTATTGCTGTCTCATTTTATTTTATGTTTGAGTCCCGATGGTAGTTAATGGGTTAATTTATGTGTTGGTTTCACTTCTTTTTTATTATTTTTTATGTGTTGATTCGTGGTTTCAATTATTTTTATTTTTAAAGGGTTCATCTGTCGGTTATTAGGTACTTGTAGAACCAGTAAACAATTTCGAAAGCTGATTAGATGAGTTAGTGACTGATTACTTTTTTTCTGGTTGGTAAAATAAAAGAAAGAGTCATCTTGCCTTCTGTAGAACAGAAGGGATTGTCAGACGCTTAATCACGAAACTCCACCCTGTTTCTTCGTGTTGCTCTTTGCGTTTCAGGGCCACGGTATCCTGGTTTGACAGTCTCGCGATCACAAAGGTTGCCCTTGGCTAACATTTTGATAAAAGTGTTAAAAAGAAGACTGCAGTTATAGTTTCGATATGAATCTAAGTACATATTATTAATCCAAACTAATATTATAAATGCGAAAGTAACTCTGTCAGTCTGGCTGTCTTTTCTTCACGCCTAAACTACTGAACCGATTTGTGTGAAATTTGGTACAGACATAATTTGGAACTCGAGAAAGGACATAGGATAGTTTTTATTACAAAAAATAAAAATAAACAAAAATCTGCCGGAACTCACTCCTTCTCACTTTGTATTTGTATTCCACGCGAACGAAGTCGCGGGCAAAAGCTAGTAATGCATAAATGCATGAAGAATTATTTGTTATTTTTTTACACGCTTTAAGGATTAGAGGTTATTGGCACATATTATGCATGTTTACAAGATTAAAAATGTCTGAAGTGATATCGTAATCTAATCCACGCAAATTATTTGCTTAGTAATGCGTTTAAACCAAACATTGCCACTTGCTTCTATCTTTACTTATTATATATAATCTATCAATTTCGTTCAATCTACAAGAGCTTCACTAGTCCATCTCTTATGTCGATATAATTCGTTACAAAATTCATCTTAATGTTCGTAATAACTTATCTTAAATTATCATCGACTCGAAAAGAACATTCATCCAATACTAAGAAGTTGACATCTTTCAATCCAAAATTCGTAGATCTTAGACATTAGAATAGACAATTCATATCCAGAGGCACAAAGTCATAACTCACTGTTTATTCAAGATTTATAGATTAGAGGTGGCATTAAGATAATGATAGCGATGTGGGTGTCTGTCGAGTTGTCCGCCGCTCGTTATAATGTTGTCTTTGATTCGGTGTGCGGACAAAGGCGTCTTGCGAAAGTGGTCGTGTTTGCCATTTTGCCCCCTTTGCCCCTGCGCCCTTGACATGTTGAATCATATTGGCAGACAAAGGACGGTAGCCTTAAGTTTAGAGTCTCTGAAATGGGTACCTCTTTTTAAACGATTTCAAAAGGAGAGGGTTCTTTTAATTTTAAATAATATGATGTACGAAGTAATTGAGCCGCTATTTCATATTTCAAGTGTCTACCAATTGCATAACGAAGAGCAAAAGTACAAAATTAGCCGTCACTTCAAGGCAACATCCGTCCATGAATTTGCTTTTCTTAACCATCTGCATTTTTGTTACTGCTGTCACACAAAATGTGTTCGTCCCAGTTGCCCTTGCGCCCTTGACATCTTGGATCATATTGGCAGGCAAAGGACGGTCGCCTTAAGTTTAGAGCCCCAGGAGAGGGTAATTCTTCTTTGAAGTTTGGAGTACTTAATGAAAGGTGATTGAGGCTCGGTTTGATGTCTTAAGTGTTTATTGTTGTTTCAAGTTTGTGAAAACGGTTATCTTATTTGAAATTCAGATGAAGGACCAACTCTTCTGAATGAATCAACATCTTGTACAAAATTAGTAGTTCAAGGCTGCTTTGTAATTCTTTACTACTTACGTGGCTACAACTATTTACATACACACATAAAAGCAAAAGCACCTATATTACATTTTGTCTTTTGTCTAAAATGCAGTAAGAATGACAAGTCCAAGGTTATTCTTTAACCCACTTCACATACCACGCGTATACTTTACAGTGCGTATAATATTGCCATGTGTGCAATGCCATATTGCGTACGAAAGCCATTATGTGGCAGTTTTAATGGACAAATTGGCAACTGTAGAACGTGTGGTAATTAATGGTGATTTGCAAACTTAATGGACTTTCAAATGTTCGATTTAATTACCTTATCCGTTCATATTATGTCTATTTTACAACTTATGGGCGACAAAATGAAAAACGAGAAAATTACGTGAGAATTTTATTTTCTTCCTACAATTAAAAAGAAAACAATTCTTCTTAAAACTGTATCAGATACAATGTGTAGGTGTAGACTACAATCATATGGATAAACTTTCTTTGGAATAAAATAACAAGCATTTGAGCCTAAGGGTTACCATGGTTTCTTTGTCCACACTTTTAGATTGACGATATACGGCTCTAGCAAAAATGCTTTTCGATCTCAATCAAGATAATACTAAAAACATACTTACTTACAGAAAAGGGTTTCTTAGAATGCCTAAAATATATTCCACTGCAAAGACGAAAATTCTTAAAGACATCGGCATTTAACTCCTCACAAGTCGCAACAACGTTCACACGTTTCAATTTGCGAATACAAAATGGCGATGGATGCCGACGTCCATTCAGAACAGGCAGTCAGGCACCATGCGAATGTGCATTCATTTATGAGCACCGAGTTGCAACACTTATGCTAACTAATATATTCTCACGTAGGCTGCATTCCTGGTACTTAGTTCAGGGATATCATAATTTTGTATGGGAATTGAGTGGGTGTGGTGTATGGAAAATAGATAGCTAATACATTGAAATAACTTTTTGAATGGCGAATTTGAGATATTTACTCCTCAAAATGTGGCAAAAAAGTATTACAAAAAATTGCATTCGCAAAAAGCTATGTTTCCGCCCGGGATCGAACCGGGGGCCTTCTGCGTGTTAGGCAGATGTGATAACCGCTACACCACGGAAACTTGACGTCAGAAAGCAAAATTTTGCACTACTCGGTCCTCACCGCTCGTGACTATTTAATTCTCGGTAAAATATTAGCAAATTATTTTTCTACAATATAATTATTAAATTATAAGATGGGCCATGCGGCATCGAAAAGGTACAGTCAAACACACAGAGTGGTAACAATTGACAACGCCTTTATACCGTGCAAGTTCTCATATACTAATGATTTCGGGTTGACTGTATCAACTTACCTACACCAGAAAGGCTTTGTTTGCTACTAAATTATCCCCAATTAGTCCCAAATTAGATCTTCATTTCATCAACCCTAGATTAGGAGACCCTAATTGTTTTCGTAGCCTAATCTAATCGACCTAATTTGTGGTCGTTCGTTAGACTCTCAGGAATTTTATCGAAATACTGTCTCATAAAAGTTAATAGATGCTCTAGCGCTAATTTTCGTACAGGCAATCCATCATTAGATTTAGTATGCCAATTACTGAGAGACGTATTTTTTTTGTTATTAGCGTATCGCAGGTCTACCTAGAGGAGGTTGTCAGCTCTTAACCGGCCATTTCTGTGGATGCCTTAAACTACTCTAAGGACTCCAAGCCATCGCCTCCTTCTGCGAAGCAGTCATTTTTGCGAAGGAGAAGACCGTCTGCATAAGGGAGAGGACAGCGTCCTCCCTCCACCCCAACCGCAGTGGTAGACCCCCACGGCCACAGATGTCGGCAGACGGATCTTCGGCTACTGCAGGGCAACTCGCTGTCCGACCATGGACCATGCCCGGGTCGATGGCGCGTTGTGATCAACGCGCCACCCCCGCGCGCCCAAAGAGTGTCAGCAAAATAGCAAAATGACGGGGGGCCCCCTCTAGATGGCCAAAGCCTGCCGTGCGGGACTTACGAATGACTGTGACCCCGAAACGAAAAGGGCTATTGAAAGACACCGCGGATTTTAGTCAATACGAATCTGACAGTCCCTCCCGCCATGCCATGGGTAGGGGGAATCATTTGATGATTTTACCACGATAAAACAAAAAAGTAAATGATGGTATTTAAGAATAAATAAGATAATTATGTGCCAGTGGTATAATCAATTTGTCCAGTCACTGTGATACTGGTTTTACAGAGCTTACTTAAAACGATTAGGTTCGATCTTAGTCATATTATCAAGTCGAATTAGTCTAGCATGTTCTTAGGACAAAGTGATATATCAAGGAAATTTAATAAAAAAATACTGATTGGCCATAAAACTGTCGTGGTAGCATAATCAAATCGATATTGAAAACCTTATCGTTCATTGACGTAACACCGACCCACGTTTTTTACCAATCCTTGTGCGTGATTCCAAAATATGCATAAATTTGAATAAATTCTTCTCTTAGGCTTTCGGTTGTAGTTAGGTTAGAAAACACTTCGATCTCCATACAACTAAGTATTAAAAGAATTGGACCGTGAATGAAACTAGAAAATCTAAATCATCCTTTTGTTGAATTTCATCTTCTTTGCCTGCCTAGTGTTTGCTACCGTCTGAATTAGAAGCGGATTTCGGTTTAACTGGATTCATCTAATCAGTATTTTAAACAAAGTGATCAGATTCAAAGAAATAAAACACTTCTTTCGATGCCCTATATTCTCTAATCACCATGCAATAAATTATTTCTATTTTCTTCCACAGCGCTGCGTCTGGCACTGCGGTGGAGGCGGTCGTTGTGCCCGCGAAGCCGCTGCAGCGCACTACCGCGCTGTCTGCCGAGCCCTCGTCGCTGAAGCGCTGGAACTGGCCTCCTTTCTCGCGAGAGTTAGGGTTGGAGGAGCAAGGGACATGGGCGCCGCTGAAGACACCGCGAAGCATCTCGACACGTTACGGTTTTCAGACTGGGTGGGTATCTATAAGGTAGGACGAAGACGATGTGGCTGCAATGCAGGTGTTAGATGTTGAATGAAAGAAGGCTGGTAGAATTTAGGTAGCTCGATATCAAATCTCTGGGGAATAAGGTCTAAGAGTTATGCTTGTTGGAGGTGGAAGGCAATACCTAACAGTACTTATCTTCAATGTAGATATTTGATTCATGTTGAATACGAGTACCTAAATTAAGGCTGGTAGAGTATAGGAAGGCATTGTCAAATCTTTAGAAAATTAGGTTTAAGATGACGCTTGGTGGAGGTTGTAGACAATATCTAACAAAACTTACTTACAAGCTCGAAGGTTAAAGGGAAAGTACGAAACAAATGTCGCGGGAATGAGAATTCCAGGATAATGTCAAAGAGGAACTTTGCCAAAGTCTTGAATACCGCAAAATGGCTGACGAACTAGTTCCTTGAAACTTCAAGTACTAACTTGAAGTTTTAAGGAATTTTCAAAGCATGAATTCGTTGTGCTTGTTAAGGGATCTTGGAAGTACGGTGACGGAAACTGAAAATATAGTGAATGCCTTTATTAAATTTCTTGTTATTTATTATGTCTTAGAAACGGTTTTGGCCAGTAACAATAACACACATGTTTATCTGCATACTGCATAACACTCGCCATTAGCAATTTCATGAGACAGGTACCTAAGTTTATCGCTAGAAGAAGCATATAAATTTTTCGATGACACCATTATAAAGGTAAAATCAATCACTGTTTTAGGCCAAATTACATATTTAGGGACCTCCAACCAACATAGAACGCACATACTTCATCGATAAAACCTCATTAGGTGCCAATGCGCCCAAGTTCCCAAAGAAACGCATACAGATTGTTACGCGTTGCCTAATGTACCCGCGATGCATTATTAATGTTCTGAGCTATTCGCAAGTAATTCGCTTTAGGGTTTGTTTATGATGGAGAGCAGCGCGATATGCATATACGGCTTTAAAAGTAACTGTAGCGCAGTATAAGTCCCAGGACCCCATAAGATCAATAGATTTTCTGGGGTCCTGGGACTGTCTTACGGACACCACGGCTCTATGGAACGCAATGGGTAAATAAAGAAACAGGTTAAAATCCCTCTCACAGGGCTGGAGGATTTATTTGATGATCCTTCAACTCAACGAAAATACTGTAGATAGTATTTCTGTTTCAAAAATAGTTAAGATGCTGAAAGGACTCACTGAATAGTCTGGTCCTTTCATGATGAAAATAAATGTCTCACACATTCAGTGAACGCACAGCCTTAGCCACTTAAGGTGGTGAACGAAATAAAAAATAGTAGGTGTACAAAGCATTCGGAATGTGATAGAATCGTAACAGTGCGTGTGTTGGTATTTTTCAATATATAAGGAAGATTTTTACCCTCTTATTTGATTACGTAGGGTAATGTCTTAGTTTTCTATACAGCAACAAGACGCTATACGCTCCGCTTTTACATAACACACAGCCTTAGTCTGTGCGTAAATATTTATGGCACTCAGTTCTAGTAATGAGAATTCTTGTCCACAATGTATGCAGGGTATTTATGCCTACTTTTTAGAGTCCTGTCTCTGGTTGTATGAAATTTGGAGTAGTGGAAAGGTGAAAAGCGCGTTGTGAATGGTTGATGATGTAGTTTAATCTTGGGAAAGAAATTGATTAACTTGACTAAATAATTTGTAGAGTTAAGTAAGGGACATACTACATATGAAACAAAAACAGAAATCTAGAATAATGTGTGGCTAACTGTCTACTAAATGTAAGAAACCGATAGTTATACTTATTATGCATCTGACGCGACACGCCAAAGAAGTGTTCCTCTACCCTTAAAATTGCTTTTACTAATATGAATTGATTGCGTTTCCTACAAACCCTCAATAAATCTTCGGAAAGATTTAATGTTTATATTTGTATGAAACAATTGAATGAAACAATGAAACGCTTATTAATGTTTGAGTCTAATCGTCTAATCTGAGTTTGCTAGATCTAAACTAACTGAACCTAAATGAAAATTGCTTCAACTTCATTAAGGAGGGTTACTAGAGACTAAATCTATCGAGCCTTCATGTAGGACTATTGGCTATGTAATGCACCTATGCTTAAATTTAAAGCAGATTTTGTTCATATCATTGAAGGGAACTTGAACTTTTTTGTTGGAATCTCTCCTTCAGAATAAAGACTTAACAAACGTTCATAGACAACTTCTATTAGTTCTATTTGGCATAAGTACTCGTATCTCGATCTTTATGTTCCCCTATTTATAATTGAATACCTTCTACCTACCTTATTATATTGTAACACGATATTATTTTCAATTGTAGTCGAACCGAAGGATATGGAGAGCATTACAAGTACGTAAATTGAGAAGTTGATGGTGTAGTGAAATTGTCGCTTTTAGTTTGTAAATACAAAACATCTTAATGCTGAAGGTATACCTAAAGGCAGATAACTTGGAATGCATGCTTATTAGATGTCACAAAGTTCAACATCCTCTTGGAATGTACTTGTATTGTCATTAATTTGATCATTAGTCACAAACAGAGTTTACCAACATACCGTATGTTTTATGTTAACATTTTCCATGTCAAGGCTTCCCTACAAGCAAATATTAATCATAATTGCGAGTGAAGTATTCGATGAAATCTTTGTATCTTAAATAAAATCCCTGCTAAATTTCGGTCCGTATTACAGAACGCACTTCAAAACTCAAGCGTTACTTAAAACTAGTTTTAACCAATTAAATTCTGTAATACGAGCCTTAGTTCCTCATAAAATTATACCTTATAATACAAACCCAGTGGAGGTAAATCCTCTACTGCTTCAAAATTAATTAAAGCTTTTTGCTGTTACCCGAGAAGTCATGACGTAAACGCCTGCCAGAAATCTTATAGCAAGAGTATCGCACAACTAACTGCTGTTACAAATATTTCAGGCGCGGTTTTGGATGCAAGTCATCGGCGAATTACGGATGGGTGTCAAATTAAAGAAAGTAAACTATTCAAGGACACCAATAGAGTACGAGTTAACACCGTACGAAATATTAATGGATGACATTAGGTCAAGGAGGTACACGCTACGGAAAGTTGACGGCGCGATACCTCCGAGGTAAGAAAAGTTCCTATTTTACAACAGTCATTTATGTACCTGCAATATTGATGTTAACTTCTTTGTGCCCGCCTCTATTTAAATTTTAAACTGAATTAGAATTGAGTAAAACTCATACTTATAAGATTTATTGCTAAAAAATGTATCATAAACAAATACTTTGAAACCTGGATGCGTTCGAGTGACTGATTGCTAAGTGCTAAACTATTTTAAAATAGATTAAAACTTTTTTTTTGTTCACAGTGTAAAGAAAGACGCTCATGCAATGATTCTCGAATTTATTAGAAGTAGGCCCCCACTTAAAAAGGTAAGTTACCTAATTGTTCGTAATAAACTGTTCATTATAATATACTTTGTGTTATTCGCTGGAACTTTTTCCTTTTACGGTAAGTTCACACTGAGACGTGAAGCAACGCGACGTGACGCAACGATTCTGCAAAAGTGTATCTTTTCGTGTAGTAAATGGAGTTAGATTTTGAGAAGCTCTATTGAAATTTGCGCGCAGCGTCGCGTTCGGTGTGACTTGACCCTTAACAAAAAGATTCATAGCATAAATAATATCAAAACCTTTCTCAATACATAAAACATGGATATATTTTAATGAAGAGTCTTCTGTTTAATGCTGTATCTAATAATTACATGTTTTATTTATGAACCTAGGCATCTGACCGCAAGTTGCCGCCACCCCGCCGGGAGGTAACGCCTAGGGAAAGGCTTCTTGCCTCCATTCAAGTCGGAAGGCAACTGCGACCCACTCCGTACTCAAGGCGTTTATGTAAGTACTTTTGTATTACATTTATTTGATTTACACTTAGATGTCTAGATTTTTTTTAAACCTATTTATGCGTGTCCACGATTAGGATGAACAGGTTCGAAAACAGATGAGAAGAAAACAATATAAGCATCAGTCAACTTTTAAATTTTCATCGTCATAACAATAATTTGTGTCTCTAATCAGTTTTACGGTGTTTAACGTGTAGGTTATGTTCTTGAAATACTGACAGCCACTTCCTTTTACTCCCTTTCTGATCCTAATACAGTAACTTGTTCCAGATCCTCCCCCCGACTCCTTTACTCAGGGAAAAAGTCAGACCCAAATGAAAAATTTGGCCCCCTATTATCGACTGGTTGCCATAGTATTAATGTTTATTCTTATCTATCGATTAATGCGAGTATGTCACGTAAATAAAAATATAAGCATCGTTAACTTTTCATTCATTAAACAGGTGTTTTGGACGTATTTCTTAAATTATATATGTAATGTGTTTGAAGCGCCTTGTAAAATGTGATGAGCAACCTGTCTCTCGCTACATTTTGCTATTGCAATTGCTAAGGCGGTACGAAGTCTAAGCAGGACTTTTTGCTTCGGTTTTTATTTATTTATTATTTTACAATATTGTTTACTATATTATAAAGTTATCATAAAAGTTTTTTTTACATAGTTTTGTATATTCTTTTTTTCAATTAAAGTATCTTGTAAAATTGACTACATAATTTGCTTTAGTTATTGGATCACCCGAGTTCAAAAGTGAACGTCATAAGAGTATGATTTGAATATATAATAGCTTTGCCCCACACTAGGAATTTCTCCTGTGTCGTGGGTGCGTTTACAAACATGTAAACTCACATACACAAACGCCCAGACCCGAAACAACTACTTGTAAATGATACAAATATTTCTTCCGTGTGGGAATCGAACCCGCGACACGTAGCGCAGCAGTTCAATTGCTCATCCACTGCGCCAAACGAGCCGTTCGGCGCAGTGACAGCGCAGTAATTAATATTCAACTTTTCATTCAATATTTATAATGGAACGATTGTACAAGTTCAAGTATTCAAGCAGTCTTTCTTTATGTACCTAACAATCTAAAAGAAATAGTTTATTTTTCCGTCCACGCTCGTTGCATCACGTAACTAAGTACTTGCATATAAGGTGTGTTCTAGTTTCATAACAGATCGGTACACAATGGTGTGATTAAATGTTTTATAGCACTAGTGATAGAACATGTTGTTTGTTATACGAGGTATGGTTTAACGGATGATAAAGTATAGACAATTCGTTGGTTCGGAGATATTAATAGAATCCATTTTAAGGATCCAGTGAAAAAGTTTTTGATAGCAACGAAAAACCCGTCTTTGGTAGCACGGTTTAAGGTTCTTATTCTAATGATACCCAGAAATTCTTATTATGGTGTTACTTAAAGAATATAGGCGTCAAATACCTATTATCTATTCGTTTTGATTTTTTCAATGTAGAATCTCTTCTTTATA
Source organism: Agrotis puta (assembly GCA_943136025.2). Lineage (NCBI taxonomy): Eukaryota > Metazoa > Arthropoda > Insecta > Lepidoptera > Noctuidae > Agrotis > Agrotis puta. Next base: position 3,025,931 of record OW964170.2, read on the forward strand.
TTCTCCCCTTATAACTTATGAGACTTCAGCGCGAAATTGGTCAGTTAAAGGTGCATATGAATGATGTCCAATTTAGGCAAAATTAGGTTACGAAATCTTAGACCTTTATAAAGGAAACTAGTTCATACAATTAAAAGAGATAAATCTCTTATGATATAAAAACACGATGTAATAAGAGATGTATTAACATCTCGGGTTCCTATTTGCACAGAATACTTCAAAGTATGATTGATGGCTTCTTGATGATCATGTCGTAACTGGGAGAACATGTTTACAACCGGAGGGTGGTTTTGATAGATAGCGAAGTTTTTGCGGGATGTATTTTTGCAGTGAAATAGTAAATGATAGGGATAGGAGGATACTATAGGATCATCACTAATTTTTTGCGCTTTTTTTTGCGTGGTAAAATCATCAAATGAGTCCTCCCACCCAGGGCAGGGCGGGAGGGACTGTCAGACTTGTACTGACTAAAATCCACGGTGTCCTTCACTAGCCCTTTACGTACCGGGGTTACGGTGATGGGTAAGTCCCGCGACCCCGGCAGGTAACTTTTTGCGCTTTAGAGAATTAATGAAAGGTGGTGCAGGTACAGTGATTTTTAGCAGCAATCCGAACTGTTTAACTTGCCGCCCGCTGAAAGTAGTAAAGTTTATTTTATTTTATTTACCTTGTGCACGCGTTTGATCACTATCTAGCCTATATGGTAATCAACAATGTGGTTGGCGGTGACGGTGGCGGGAAGTAACCTTTTCACTCTTGAGTTAAAGACTTTACACTACTTTTACACCAGATGTATGAACATAGACGAAGCGAAAGGGCTATGAAATAATCGTTCAGTGATTTAGTTCTTGACATTTTCTTTGTTAGGAAGTTACTGTCATACTCTTACTGAGTCTTAAAAGTCCACACTGTTCCTAAGGTTGCCCTATGCGTTTATCCTGTTTAGACATACACATGTTTTTTTTGGAAATAAGTTTATTTTATTAAGTTAATTTACTGTTATGACAATATTTACATCAACATAATACCAGTGCAATGGAAAGGACTTCCATCACATTAAAACCTCAGAGATTTAAATGACCCTCAAAGTAGGTACTTAAAATTTTGGACAAAACCCCATTCAATCTTATGTAAGCCTGGTATCTGAACTACATCAGTAGTAGCAATGTGCTCAGAATTCTCATTACAATTGCAATATGTATGTACACATACTTGGAATATTTATGACAAAGTTATTACTTAAGACTGTTTCGTTGACCTAGTGAACATGGCGTAAGTTTAATTTTTACTTCATCATCAGGAATCAGGAACCTGTAGGCCATAAAATATGTAACGGGGATCGAATACGCCACACGCAGCGGAGCTTCCAATCGTTTAATTCCCAGCTCGGGTAAAGTGTTGTGTGTTAGAAAATTTTATTAGGAGTTCTGCACAATAGCCTGGGGCCTACAATGCCGTAATGAGAGAGATAGAATCTCTTTCGCATTATAACGTCAAAAGTTCGAAAAAAACTTTAAGGAAAAAATTCAACCGACTTCTACCAGTTCAGGCGTCAACGACAAATCGGGAATCATACATAAAAAAATATTCGATGAATTGAAAATCTCCTCCTTTCCTTAAATCGATTTAAAATAAATAGTGACACACTATTTACAATCCAATAAAATTATACACATAATTAAGTCTTCCCATCCTCTTTGGGCTGACTAAAAATCACGCTGTTCCTTCGGTAGCGCTTTGCTTTCCAAGGCCGCGGTTCCCCGTTCATAAAGCCCGCCTTACTTGCCCCTCTCAGGCGTAAGGTTATGAAAAATCCATAAGAAATAGCTACAAGTACCGGATTGTCGTTCGGCGTGGTGCAATGGTGGTCTAAGGTGGACGCATTTGTTCAGCAGCGGACATCTTCCGGCTGATCATGATGATATAAAAAAATATCTCTGAAAAGTCGTTTCACATATTAATTAAGTGAAGGTAATTACTATAATAGGAGAAATATCAGTCAGCGCATGTAGCCTAGCTTGGCGATGGGCCATAAATTGTGAAAGGCAATCAAAGGAAATTAGTTAGAAACCATTGATTTTCTAACACAGTCTAGCTACAGGGGCGTTGGTAAAATCTTCAATGTTTATACGTAATTTTCTTCTGCGATACAATCCAATAAATCCTTAACTACTAACTTTCATTGTGAAATGATTCAAGCAATGTGTAGACTCTCCGTTATACTAAACTATGAGTATAGGAAGATGGATAGATATCCATAATCTGCCGTTCATCTAGATTAATCTATGATCGGTGCACTATGTTTTCTTTTTTTATATCTCTGTAATCTCTTTATTTCAGCTGACAAAAAAATGCATACATAATTATGCATTTTTAATAGGTTTTATTACTCCAGAATCCAGGACTAAGCCATAATTTGTCTGTAAACGAAAGACATTCAAAAGAAAATTATTGTCCATTAAATTAAATACCATTAACTTTTATGCCGATATCTACCGAGTGACTGTTTCGTACACATGAGCAAATATTCCTGAAAAGAATACGTCATACTTACATTTTATTGCAAGAAACGGCAACAGTAAAGTAAGATACATCACATCTAACTAAAACTACTCTTAAAGAGGAAGACAGTAAAAAACTGCACCCCAGACCCAACATACAAGCAAGAAGAACTATCATAACTCATCTTAACATCATATCAACTTCTATTCCCTAGTTCCCGTCAAAAAAAGAATCACAAGAATCGAAAAACTTCTGAAAAAGTCGCCGAGATATTTTTTCTGGCTCGACTAACACTTCCCGGTAAAGTTGGCCTATAAAAATAAACCACTGCATCTTCACTGGATATTCAATGTTATGGTGAAGAGACAAGGTTCGGTTTGCTGTTGAAAGGGTTGGCGCCTGCCCGTCTCTGGCGTAAGATAATCTAGACGTCTAGGTCACTGGGAACTCGAATATCGACCTGGATACTGATAGTTATGTAATGGATACCCCAGCTTGGCTTATGTAAGTAACTTGGTTTCTATTTTCTTAAGAATATATAGGTTATATAAGTTTCTAAGTTTATAGTAACTGCAGAGAGATGGACAAATGGATGTAATTATAATAGCTCCAGATAAATCCCTTCAGAGATTACAGACAGATATAAAGTCACAACAAAATTTGCATATTTAAAAATAGAAAGCAGTAATGTTATGTATGATTTACACAAACGTCGCGAAAATGTCAAAGAATTCGGTACCTGTAAAGAAAAGTGTGTCGAAATGAATTTTATTCTTGATTGGAGTACCATTCATCTTACGTCTCATTTCGTGAAAACAAAAGACTGGCAATATTTCTCATTGTTTTAACTCTTATTTTTGCTTCTTATAATTTGGCCACTCCATTACGTCTAGGCAATGCGGTTAAAATGAAAAAGTATGCTATATTTCTCGCTCGAGCCGCCTTTTGCAGTAAAATGAATAAGTCTAGAGTTGCATAAATAAAACTGGTTACTCTTGGTCTGTGGTTCGATAACTTTAGCACTAAACCTGAAAAAATTGCTATAAAATAGAACTGACTGAACTGAATAAAACTCTACGTGACTTTCTATAAAAACAATGTCAGTAGTTATAAAACTGTTAACAGAGCAACTTTAGTTTAATTATTATTACCTAGATACGATATGAGTTTGTTTACCTAAACTATGTCATAGATAACACATCAAAATATTTTCTAGCTACCTAAACAGGATTTCCCAGAAACAGTAGAAAACGGCATTAGTAAATCAAACACAAACAAGAGATTTAGTTACAATACAGATGGAAAACCCGAAAGATTGAGAGCCGCTTGCTCAAAGCAAAACTTACAGCCTACACTTTGTACCGCAGTCTCCGTCGGATTTCGTCGACGCGCGGTCGCTTGTACTCGGGCTTATTCGACAAAAAAAAACATGGCCGTCTAATGTCAAAATTAACCGGTACATTTAAAATATCGAATGTTTAAATTCAAAGTAGGAAGAAAGGGGTAATTAGATTAAGTTTATATGAGGCTTCAGCCAACCCTAGTGAGGTTACTTCACTAACAGGATTTTGTGTTATATCAGTGCGTTCGTATCAGTATTTACTGGGATTCAGTGCAAGTGGTGTGTTTTGTTCCTAGTTCCACATTAAGGTAGAAAATTAATTAAAAATTAGGTGACTTCTACTCAATTTCGGAGGTTTTGAGGCCAAACTGAAGATGGGAGTGTGTGTTACTACTACTTTAGCTATGGATATCACCCGTAAGTATTTTTACTTTGTATAAGAATAAAATGTGTGTCAACATAGTTAGCTAGAAAACTGAAATCGGTCTTGCATCACAAATGCATTGCACCAATTAAGCATTTTTGTCGTCATTGCAAACTCAGTTCTGACGCTAGACTTTAGAACTCTATTTCCTATGTATATGCAAATTGATATTATTTTCGCCAAGGTGCTAATATTATGACATATTTGCAAGAATTCGTCATCAAATATTCACGCAGACATCATCGAGACCCAGTTTTGTAAACTTGATAATAAACTTGGCATACATTTACTGCCTTCAAATTATAATAAACTTGGCCAATATATAGGTACTGCCTCCGAAATAAGGTTCTTTTTTTACACAAGACAATTTCGACGTCCATAACAACGTTGGTACACATCTTAGAAATAAATGGAGCATTACTCTTCAAAGTGTAGTTAAGTGTATAGAAGGCTTCACAGTAGAACCAGTATTGCTTGAAATTCTTCACATTAATGGGACTCGCTATGGCCAGACAATTTTTTCTAAGACATGTCTCGCTTTGAACTTGACTTGTTAGTTTATGTGTTCTTAGTAGCTGGCAATTATTTATTTAACATTCTGTCTGTTTTTTTAAGTGTTACCAAGTAAAGGCTAATGGTAGAGTGAAGACGGATGACACCCTTTTGAATACTAGTACAAACGCTTAATGTAGTTAACTAGCTACTTACGTGATTTATGGACATTATGTTGGATTTAGAATAAGCCCGCAATGCATCAAATAATGACTATGACAAATTAATAATCATGTGTTATCCCTGAAGTGACCTTGCGGTTACCGCAGGGAACTATTTTGGGTCCGCTACTGTTACGCAACTAAACATACGCAGAGTATCTTCAAAAGAAGTATTGCTAAATTCAAGTGAATGTAAGGATGTCAATCTAGATACATAAGGCAACTGTACATGAGCCGTGAATATTCGTGATTCGTTACTGATAGTTGTCTTCGGGACTCTAGATTACTTAGTCGTTCAATCGTTATTTTCTTCTCTTATATTTACTTTGACAAATTCATAACACATTCGGAAGTCATAACAGATGCAATACATTTGTTATTATTTACGTTTTCATTATGTCATTTGTTTTTAATGAATTCATTAGATGTATCAATCAAGTTCAGTGAGCAAAAGAAGAGAATCTTTTTATGTAAAATTTTTCCTTCTCTTGAATGAACACTAGTAATCTTATCTGTCATCTTAACAATATGAACTCGTAAACCTTTGTTATCAATTCTTGATAAAAATAATCTTATAGTATCGTTATGTAAGAGGTTCTCTTATTATCGACTTCTGCGCAACTTTCTTCAGTATATTTGTATTAGAACTTTAGAAGTCTGTTGTTGTTTGGTATTGGTATAATTGAATCTACATTGACGTTACCAACTTTACTTGACCTATTTACCTCGAGATTTTTTGTCACCTTCATATCTCTGGAACTGGTTTCATCTCTTTTACGCGTACCAGTTCGAATATTCCTGGATCTAATAATTTGATCCCCTTTTTGAATAATCTTATTATTATTGAATTCCACGATCAATTGTTCATGCTGTGGCATTGAAACCAATACTTATTTGTACTCTTATACTTTTATCACAATACCACTTCCACTGTAGAGGCCTGTAGAGGGCCAAAGCCTGCTGGGGTCGCGGGACCAAGGGATTACCGTGACCCCGGTACGTAAAGGGCTAGTGAAGGACACCGTGGATTTTAGTCAGTACAAGTCTGACAGTCCCTCCCGCCCTGCCCTGGGTGGGAGGACTCATTTGATGATTTTACCACGATAAAAAAAAAAAAAAAATACCACTTCCATTGGTCACGGAATGTTTTTCATTATTCGTTTCTATAAGTTTTACTTATTCGAGATTATTTTTAAACGCTTGAAAATCAACTGGTCTCGGGTCATTTCGTTCGCATCCAATGTTCAGTTTCATCAGAAAAGTGAGATCAAATCGTTTCGTCAAACTTTCCTTAGTCAGCTGTACTGTTTCACTTTGTTTCGCCTGCGGTTATCAACGACCACATTTTTCATTTTGATTGGGAAATCGATGCTTATCGAGAATTAATAAAAGTAATTGATAAAGGGAAATCGATAGGAAAGTCAATTAAGGAATCGTTTTCTTTTGTAGATTATGCTTTTGAATCTGTTTTACTTGTTAATTGGTTTGTGGAGATCGACTGGCAGTTGCTCTGAGTATGGCGCAGTCTATTTATGGTTTTGCTTTCTACTGAATTTTCTTTCGATCAAGATCCTTAGGCACAAAATAGTTAAGAATAGTAAAGTCAGCTAAATACTTCAAGCTGCAACTGCATAGCAAACTATTGTCTTCTACACATATTCACGGAAGCGTTCGAGCCGTCGAACTGCTTCGGGCGATCGGTGACGAGAAGCAGTCACCAGACATAAACTGACGGCTCGAGTAATTATAAAATCATATACGGACTGATTTCATCTCTTACCTATTTTATACCTGCTTTATAGTCTGGTAGTCCTTATTACCGGTCTCTTGTGCCTTTTGATTTTCTTAATAAACAGTCAAGTAAATTGCTCACTCTTCCGTAGTTAATTTATAAAAGGAGCAAGAACTCGGAAAATTAATATCAAAGAAGCAGTTCTTCACAAATATACTTTAAATGGAGCCACAAATCAAGTTAATTTAAAAGTCACGTAAAGTTAATTATAAATTGAAACAGTAATTACATATTTGGAATATTTTATTACTCTTGTAGTTGTAATGACTTTAGTGTACTGATTTCCAAGTAGGATTAGGTAGGTAGGTGGAATTAATATTAAGACTGAGAAAGTAAGTTTATTTGAGACGCTTTCACGCCATAACCGTTGGGCTGATTTTGAAGAGTTTTGGTATAAATGGAACCCTGAAGACGTATATACTCTATTAATTTCACAATACGTCCAACTCTAATGATAAAAGATTTTCTTTAACCGCGTTTTGATAACTATTGTTATTTACTAAAGGCAATGGCGCTAAATGAGTAATAGCTATATGGAAATTCTCTTTTGTCAGTTCCAAATGTTGTGTCTTTTATAAAATAACTTACGACATGAGGACTTCTAATGGTCCCTCACAATTTCACAAGTATTATTTAAAGGATTGAGTAAAATATTCACTCCTCAATCTCAATTATGTATAGTCTAGTCAAGAAACTCAGTTACAGCAAGCAAAGGGTCATATAAGTAATGGCATCTTTCTTGATGATACACCACAGCTATTGATTTATTCATTGTTCTGATGTAACCTCTGTCGATTACCGAGAACTATACAGGGTTGCCACGCATTCTTTTCTGATGTTTCAAAAAGTTGGACACGCACAGACATTAAACAAAATCGCTCCTGTAATCCTATAAGATTAAGGTTCATTTTAAAATTTAAGTACCTATGTTTAATTACCAGGCAAAGCGTCCTTATTGCCATCGCTACGTTTGAATAAAATTCCAGGCTATTACTCAAGCTTCTGTGAAAAAATCAATGATACTCTAACGCAATAACAAGTTGAATGAACTAATCGAAAAACATCATAAGTCTTCTATTATTGTCTAATGATTTCTTTGACTTATTCAAATGTTCCAACTTGTGTATGTAAAGTTGTTCAAATATTTGCTATCATTGGAGCGTTGACCGTCTTGTAAGTCAGGTAGAGTCAAATACATATAGGTATTGTATGGACTAGTGGTAGCTAGAGTGACTGGTAAGTTGATTCCTCAGAAAGTGCATTTTCTTGTAATTAAAAAAAAGAAATTTACAGTAATAATCTGAAGTCGGAATTGGCTACGATAACTTGTTAACCTACTTATAAAACGGTGCTTGATACATAATTATGCTTCAGTCTGCCTCTGCTACATTTAAGACTCCAGCATATAACTAACTAAAAAATTTTATCGGTGGTCCCGTATCTACCAGAATTTTCTTTCATCAATTGACAACCATAAAACAATGGTAGAGACAGACACCTAACGTATAACGTCTTGTGACCAATTTCGTGCATCTTGCAATAATCGTAATTATCTGTAATTTATTCCGCAACGCATTGGTCAATCGATTTTTATATAATAATTGATACTATGTTGAAGTCCTACATTTACCGGTTGACCGATTTTTGTTAGAGGAGAAAAAAAAAACCTGTATGCAAACCTTTCGCTCAGACTCATGCGATGTTACATAACGTACTTGTACTTAATAAACAGTGATATTGTGTCTATGTGTTACCACCTTATTGATCTTTCGAAAGCGCTATAGCTGGCATGGGGTCCAGGCGAAAAAACAGGCCCTAAATGATGATGATGACACCGGCTCTGGGAATACCACAGGCTTTTTTTTTACATGGTAAAATCATCAAATGAGTCTTCCCACCCAGGGTAGAGCGGGAAGGACTGTCAGACTCGTACTGACTAAAATCCACGGTGTCCTTCAATAGTCCTTTATGTTCCGGGGTCACGGTAATTCGTACAGTCCCGCGACCCCAGCAGGCTTTGGCCCTCTATAGGGGGGCCCCGTCATTTTGCTGACACTCTTTGAGGCGCGCGTGGAACACAACGCGCCGTCGTCGACCCGGGCATGGTCCATGGTCGGACAGTGAGTTGCCCATTACTCGCTGCCGGCATGCCCAGGAGTACCACAGGCTAAGACTTTAAAGGGAATTGCGGCATTGAAACGCAAAGGACATTTCTGAAGAAACGGAGTAGTTTTTAGTTAACAAGAACGCTTCCGCCTCAGCCAGGACGGAGCATGTGAAGATATTTACACCCAAGAAAAAGGCTATATGAATAGATATTCTGGTTACCCTTCACAGAACAGTAGGCGTGATGTATTGTACAATCTATGCCGTAATCATGTTTGTCATCCATTCATTGATTGATGTTATGTGTTTAGTAAATATTTGTATGAAGAATGAGAATAATATTTAGATTGTAAATATTGAATGTAGTCGAAGATAGCAGAGCATATTGACTTATGTCTAGTGGGTGAGAATTTTGTTAGCTTTATCATCGGACTCTTTTATCTTGATTATAATTTAACATAGGACAAATGATAACTTTAATCCTGTTTTTTTTTTCGAAAGAGGATTCCTACACGGCATTTCGCGAGGTATTACCTAACTTTCTACATGAAAGGACATGAATGGTGTTTTAGACCTCTGCTTCGAATCTTGCGGGCAGCGGGGCGGCGGCGGCGGCGGCGGCGGCGCTCGCTGTTCGCCCCCGCCCCGCTGCCGCGCCGCTGTTTCCGAGGGCCGGTCCATTTGAATGTATGCCTAAGATCCTGCCGCTCCCGTGCCGCCGCCGCCGCCGCCCCGCTGCCCGCAAGATTCGAGGCAGAGGCCTCATGTATAGTGGAACGATGGAAGCCTAAAAGTATCGAATAACTGAGGCCTTAGTACAAGATTTCCGTAATTTACCGTTCAGCGTACTTGAAGTATTATGATTTTAATTGTATGGAAAAAAAGCACCTCTAATGTAGAACGAGGAACTCAATCTTTCTATCAATTTGACGTCAAAGTCCCCGTTTACTTTACGTCCCAAACACGTGAAAACTCGTGATAACGACTCTGTTTTGTTTAGATTCCTACTGTCTGAGCTAGCCTGATGCGGTTAATGTATTAATTAAAGTAATATCTCTAACTCGTAACTATTAATAATACATACTTTATTACGAGTATTAGAAAAATGGTACAGAAAAATACGATGCTAACTAATGGAGAGGTCGTATGTCGAATCTGATTTAATTCCTTCATCACGCGATTGGAATTTAAAATAAAGAATCAACAAGGAAATCAATTCTTGGAACACAACACTGCGTGCGCGCATGCGATGATGATGCGACAGACATCGATGCAATTACGTTGATAACTGGTTGTTGTTGTTTCAAAAAACGTGTTTTTTTTCATCCCGTCTTAATATCTACCTGCATAACACATTTGTTCGAGGAAATTGATAAGAGTTCTGTCGTTATGTCGACAATAACGACGGCGGGGTTTTCCGAACTTTCCGTATGAGTAATATTGGGAAGGTTGATGTGAGGCAAAAAAGAAAGTGGAACACCAAGATAAAGCCAGGTTAGCCGCAAGGTATGATGCCGATCTCGCCAGCAAGTTTCAGTGATGACGCAGCGCTAGGTCCCCATATATTCTCTAGGTACAGGGATAAGTGAGTATACACGCCGAGCTAGGCAGCAATGCAGCGATAGTCCTGTGGTGAGGCAGTGTTGCCCGTTTGCGGGCTTGCTCGGAATCATACCTTTAAGCTACAGACTATACCATAAATCACCGGTTCACATAATACCTCGAACACGTTAGTTCAAACAGTGTAGGTCTTTGTGTCTTTCTTGATCGTGCTATCACATCACCAAGAAACATTAAAGCACATCACAAAAAAAAAACTAAAGCTATTGTCAGACATTCTATTGTTATTCTTTCCTTTTGACCAACATCCAAAAGCCAATCTAAGTACCACTCAATTCGCTTTTGACCTTGAAAGCATGCACGAAGATCTGGCCTACACACACGGAAATTAACGAGGTCACCCGATTCACTTTTTACAACTATGGCCAGCTTCGGCAGGCTTCGGACCTACTTCATGTCAGCTTAACCGAATTTTTTGCAGTTGCTGTAATGGGTCGGAACCGCAGACTGCCTTTCTCAAGTCTTCTTACGAAACTAGACAGATAGATGCATTTTAGTGGCCCAATGATAGATTGTGAACGTGCGATTGTATGAGAGCAAGTCACGGGGCCTAAGATGTTGCTTTTGTAATTGTACAATCTCGAAGGATATTTCCTTTGATTGTTTGAAGTCATTTATTTGTGTCCTTTCCTTGTTTTTCTTCTCTGATCAATCGGTGATGTCGATTAGCCATTCCCATAGAAGTTGTCTTTGATAAAAATGTAAATTGTCAGGAACCTTCAGTTGCAAAACAGCTGGCAAAAAATAGAATAAGTTATTGCTTAAAATTATGTTTAATTCATTTAAAACCTTGGAAACGTCAATTCGGCATAATAATTGTAAAGGCAGTTGTGTAAATAACAGTAAAATATAATATTTTTCACCTTCAAAGTTTGAAAAACTTGACGACAGTATCCTTTAGAGAAATGTATGTAAATGCAGTATGAACATAAATATCTTTAGAGCAGAAAAAACTAGGCTACACGCTTGTTATTCAACAGAAATAAAGACAGGACATTTCGAAGTAACGGCAAAGAGAATAGAAGATACAAACGGTATTTTGAAAGAAATATTTCATCTACAATTGTATGCATTACCGAGTTTTTGTCCATCACATCACGGCAGCAAACAAAATATGTAAACTCAAATACATAAAGAGACAAAATGGCTGACAGAAACATAACTATTGTAACCCATCACAATATTAGTAACATAAGTCCAGTAACGAATATGGAAGGAACACCAATAGTAAACGATGCTAAACCGTATACACCTAAAGTTTCCGAAGGTCGCAAAACAATACCTTGCTTTGCTATTGAACTAACACAGTGAAGATTGATGACTCCCTAGCGTGATTTTAAACTTACTAACGATTGTAGAAACTCGAACAGATAGCCAAGTTATGAAACTAGTATATTATATGATCAGGGTCGTTACTGAGGTCTTTCAGAACAGAAAGCTCGGGTCAAGGAGACAAGGTTTGGAATTCTGCCAACCGCAGTGATTGGGACGCGACTGTCTTAACTTGGAAGATGAAATAAGTTGCTTCTTGTGATTGTATTGTTTTATTTCTTGTGCAGTCCATTGGAACCAATGGATGTAGCTATAAATCTCTGCTCTTATAGATAGTTAAGTAATACCTTGCGAAATGCCGTGTCATGCCAGGATAAAAGTTATCACTTGTCAGGGCGTCGTCTACCTTTGGGCCAAAATTAATTATTAAATGACAGAACGGCACAAGAACAGAACTTCTTGCTCATTCATATTATTAATTAGGTATGTAGCATGATATTGGAGATTTTTGCTCCCTGTATTAGTTAATTAATTTTAATCTTGCTTTTAGTACCCTAGTTAGTCCATTATGTTCTCTTTAACGGATATTACGTTAACGTAAAGATTTTTCTTCAGATTAAATTGTTTTAGAAGCCAAAAGGTATAGCTCTTTGTTCACTTAATTGAGTTGTTACCCAACACTGTAGAACACAATTTGCTCGAGATCCAAATGAAGTTTGCAGTTCGCTGTTATTATGTTCATAAGTCGGAGCTAATTGTTGTTATTAACGTTTATTTTAGCGCTGCTAAGTGGTGCAGTTTCTTTTCTATTGTTTGTTTCGGTTTAGTTTCTAATAGCTGCATCAATTGACGTAAGAGGTAAAAAAAAACTCTTAAGTAGCAAGTTAGAACAAGATGTGTGTGGAAAGGCAGACCATGAAACACAAACATAGTAAATAGGTGCAGATAGTCATACTGGTAAAGAAGATGTAGAATCTTTACCAGAACACCTGGAAACTGAGAGAGCAGTACTAACCGAGGTCAAAGATAATAATTCTTTAGAATAGGCTATAGGTTTTTTGTGAATGAGTACGAGTATCATTAACAGTAAAACTCTAATGGCATCTATAGTGGAGCCGCCGAATACATGAAAAACTTCATTAAACCGGTTTGCTTGACTCAAATTTAATGACCCTATCAAGTGCAGTCTTTGATTAAATAGCTCCATTGTGATATTGATTGAATTCGTTTACGTCACATCCATTATCTGTTAGAGCAGTCTAACCTATTAAGATAGCAAGAGCTTTATTAATATCAATTGAATTGTTCATTGAGTTCATTTTATTGCAAACTGTTTGAAAATGTTTGAATTATGAACTGACGGTATCTTCGTTTGAACTCTGGATTGTAGCTTTATAAATCAAATGAATCCCCTTTTTAATCTACTATTGGAAATTTACCACTCTCAAACGCCACAACATCTAGTCTGATCAACCCACCTCTTAAGAGTTATAGTCATCACCGTCATTTTCACTCTTGATGGTATTTCTTAATCATTATGGCCATTATTTACATTATCAATCATCCTGTACTTCTCGCTTCACTTTATGGGTGGGTTAAGAAAAAAAATTCTGTCGTCCTTGAATAGCATACTTTTAAAATCAGTCTGAAAAGCCGAGTCATAATTAGGACAATGTTTTGTCAGCTGCGCTTACGAACTAACACCGTTGATGATGTTTTGTTTTTACTCTAGTTTACTATTGTATTGATACAGCAGGTCATTCTAATGGATACGAAACAATATCCAATTGTTCACTATGTTTACAAGCTTTATATTATGAAACAACGATCGGGATGCAATAATCCAAAGACCGGATTGGATGTTTTGGACTCTATTGAATAACTTCTCTTTTTTTTTTCTTTTTCACTTTTTATGGTTATAAGATAAGCCTGGTCTACCACGAAAGATAAAGACATTCCAGAGTCCCGCATTTAACGGAATAAAGTATAACAGTAACCGTTTAGCACATTTTCGTGCGCCAGCGCATCTGACCGTTATACCTCTCACGATCGGGTGGTATTGCGTCATCCTAACGTTACCTCTTTGTTAACTTTGATCGGTTTTCGGTATTTCAAAGAATTTATTGAATTTTGGCTGATTTAAAATCTTGTGCAAGTAAATTATTCAATTGATAAGCAAATACCAGATTGAAACTTCATTTTAATTTAAGTTGCGCTTTACTTGAAATTTAATTTTAGTAAAATGCTGTTTTCTTGAATCTAATTAAGACAGAGTGCTTTCACAATATTGTAATATTGAACTTGGTAAAAGCTTTTTTGTTTGATCGAAAAAATAAAACCAATATGAAGAAACTGTTTATTGTATTTTTTGTGAAGTGAGAAGGAAGTTCTTAAGGTTTCAACCTAAAATGTAGAACCGAAACTTTATAAACTCACGTGTTGGTCTGTACCTATTGATAATATTGGTATTCACTTGTATATGATTAAACCCGAAGGTGATCCCATCAGAGAAAAAGACTAGGCTGATGAATATCGTTCATATTGAGTTTCTTATTTTTCTCATTTCATATTTTGAAGGACTTTTACCACTTCTATTACATTAAATTTAGAGCATTCATTTGAGTTAATTAAGTGCTAAAGAAGAGAATCTTGATGAAGCATTAAGATTAATCCGATACAAGAGTTACTAAAGTTATATAATTAATAACTCAAGTTTTAAGTAAATGACATTTTTTTCTGGAATCCAGTAGTTATAGTGCTCCTCGTAGTTTAGATTGCGAATGAAATTAACTTATTTATCACGCCATATCGCGTGTTTGTGAAGATAATACTTTAATAACCAGCAGTTTTCTATTACATGATTATGAGGTTTCTAGTGAATTGTATTCTGAATCGTTATCTATGTGTACATGCTTATTGTTTTTTGCGGGGTTAGCTTCATTTAGGCTGGTTTTGTTTGTTGTTACATCCGTAGTGTCTATATTGTTAAATTCTTCTGTGTAATTAATGAGAGATTATTCATTATCATAACTGGCAACCTGGTTTTTACGAACTGCCCAGCAGTCGACTTTTGAAGACCTAAAAATAATACAGGACGAAAATTAGGCGGATGATATTTTAAATGAGATGGCACAAATGAAGGAAAGGATAGGCTTTTTTGGTCTATGCGTCAAATTGGGAAGTCTGAGAGATATTCTATGGAAGATTTTATTTATTAAGCCGCGGGGCTGTCTAAGTAGGATACCGTGACTCTAGAATGCAAAAGTCAACCTTAAGAGCAGGACGGAATACTAAGAGTCCGTTAGTCTCTTGCGCTCCACAGAGGGCAGAGCACTCATGTGATGACTTACTTTATAGCCCAAAAAACTGGCAGATTCTATGACATCCTGGATAATTGTTTTGTACAAAATGTTCACTATTGCTCAATAAATCGTGATATAACGGTAACCATGATGTGCGAATGCGCGAGGCTATTATCTGATGATTTTTACACCGTCACGATTTTGTGCCGTCACTAGTAATGTTTATTTCGTGACGATAGATTTGTAGATGTTTTGTCTCTTTTAAGCTACGAGTATCATTGGATCTCCTTCCTTATTATAGTTTGCTTTCCTCATCCCAGGAAATTGCTCTATTTACTCGGAGACAGGGATGGGACAGGGTTATTTCCGGTTCTTACTAAGTCTTACGATGATCCGTTTTTTTCCTCATGAAGCTGCTGGGTTATTTTAGTTCCTCAACCATCTCTTGGGTTCTTTAGTCAAAAGATAGAAACAGGCCATTAAGAAGTCAATATAAATACTTACTACATGTTGAAAATTGTAACACCGCACTACAGAAAAAAAGTGTAATTAGTATGGGCCCAATTATTTACAACAAAATTCCTAATACCATTAAAAATGACACGTTTCAAAAGTTTAAAAAGAAACTGACAGCATTATTAATTGCAAAATGCTACTATTCAGTAACGGATTTTCTAAATGACAGTGACATATAATTTTTGTATAATTTTGATTGTAGATGTATTTTTTTTTGTGACCTTGTTTAATTTATATTTTAATTCCCATAATCTGGACATTTCTATATTATTTATGAGTCCTTTTGTTATTTGAATGTGTTACTGTACCAAAAATAGTTTTAATTATAATGTTTGCATGCCTAATAGAAGGTAGATTGTATAAGGATCATGTTTTGAACTGTAACATCTTATGTACTGTACCTGCAATCTATGCAAATAAACGTTTACTTACTTACTTACTTACTTACTTACTTAGGGGCCTATAAATAAGCTTCAATGAACATTTTTAAACATTAAACAATGATGCGTGACTAATAGTCGCATTGACTCAAAAGGATACCTGCATTTAAGAGAATACATAAGGCGATGTTAGACACGGTAAGATTAAAAATAAATTGATGCCCCATTTTTATCTAATTCTGAGACTCCATGTTCGGTCCTTGATGGATCTGTAATAGTTTGATCAGCGTATAACTAATTTTAGAGATCATAAACCTTTGCAAATTGTTTTCTAGTTGTAGAAGGATTGCCAGCAATAAATTGGTGATCATGGAATGTTAATTACATTGTCCAAATAGAGAAAATTCCTTGCTTAAACTACAGTTAACCACTTTCTTCCAAAATCGTTGATTTAGCTTGAACAATCTGAAATGGTAGAAAGTGTGGTAATTGTTGCCAACTAGAACACTCAAATAAAAGGTTTAAATGTGTGTGTGTCATTGTCAGAGGGGCTCGTGGCTAAATAATTCCAGCCGCACAGGCCGATCTTCCGGGTTAACCCGCGCTTGCCGAGGTTGGTCTGTGGATGGGTGACCATCTGTCAAAGCGAGTTTCCTCTATGCTTCGGAAAGCACGTAAAGCCGTTGGTCCCGGCTGTCGTTTGTAGATATTTGACAATCGTTACTATTAGTCAGAAGCTCTAAAAGTCTGACAACCAGTCTTACCAAGGGGTATCGTATTACCCAGTTACTGGGTTGTGGAGGTCCGATAGGCAGTCGCTCCATGTAAAATAATGATATTCAGCTGCATCTGGTTCTACTAGAAGCCGACCCCAATATAGTTAGTTGGGAAAAGGCTGGGCAGATGATGAAATGTTTGTGTGTCATTGTGATTATAACATGTGCAGGAAACGGCTTAGATATGAAATTTCCGTTGATTAATTTATGTAGGAGTTTTGGATTATCGTTGCTATGCACAGTTAAAGTTGCAGTTTATAGTAGGTACCTATAATACAGTTATATTCATTATACAACCCCTTTATTTACGTGCTAGAAACATCAAATGTGTCCTCCCGCCCAGGGCGGGAAGGGACTGTCAGATTCATATTGACTGAATTCCACGGTGTTCTTTCAATAGCCTTTTACGTTCCGGTGTTATGGTTTTCTAATAAGAAAGTCCCACGACCCGGAGGCAAGCCTTCTATTATGTCTGTAGAAATCAGTTACTCAGTAATATTATAGGTAGACTTTAGTAAGACTGGTTGTGTGATTTCTGATTGTCAAGATCTATTGAAACCGAATTGAAGTTGTTATAACGTCTTTGTTGTTCGTACAATAAACGAAATGCATTACATTATTTATTAAATGTTGAGAAATATTATCCGCAAATATCCTTGTTAATCTCTACAACAGACACTCAGAACTTGTATTAAAAGCTCCATTCATTCGTAATCAAAATTTAACATGGCATAAATGCCATTTCAGCTTACGTTTTCAAAAGCAACATTGAAGTAGCAACTTTATTACCATATTTGTTAAGTATAAATTGTAATGACAAATTAACAGTCACGATTGGCAAGATTGGTCAGTAAATGCCAGCTCCGAAGGCTAGCCACTACTCTCAAGGAAATGCTACTTCATTATAAATGTTACAGTAATGTTATTAAGTTAGACTTATTGTGAAAGGGCTAACTCGCGTTATTTTGGAGTTAACACAATAATATGAAACTCTATTGTTAGAAAATGTTAGGCCTTTTATTATGTAGGAATAGATTGCATTTAATGAGAACGAAATGAGTTGTATTTCGTTTCGTTATTGTAATATTCATGTAATTATGTCAAGAATGTTACGAAAAACACGATGCACTACATTAAACAGTTTCAAATTCTGATTCTATTTCTAGAATAATTTAACTGTAGGTAATTTAATTTGAATGAAATAATACGAAACACATTAAACATGTATTTTGTTTAACAGTTTAGATAAGATTTATCGTAATATTTAATTTATTATGAACACCTAAAGCTGGCCATTTTGAAATGAGGCTATAATTGCGAAGTTGAGCGGTAACATGAAAAATATTAATTGAAGATTGAAAAGGTCTTTGAGTGTCTTTAAAATACTTTAAATAGTATCTAGTCAATATGTAATAAAAAATAAACCATTAGTGGCAATCTAATCATTCTAGTATAATAATATTGTATCATACATTTTATTTTTAAATGCTAAGGACAAACGTCTAGGAGATTATAAATCCCGTTCTCCAGGTAGCAAGACTCTTAAGGCTCTTTGTAATGTTACAAGGTACTGTGAAAAGCTTTATACATGCTTCTTTTAGGTCAAGTGCATACAACATCCCGGGTCGACGCCGCGTTGTGTTCCACGCGCACCTCAAAGAGTGTCAGCAAAATGACGAGGCCCCCTCTAGAGGGCCAAAGCCTGCCGGGGTCGCGGGACTGACGAATTACCGTGACCCCGGAACGTAAAGGGCTATTGAAGGATACTGTGGATTTTAGTCAGTACGAGTTTGACAGTCCCTCCCGCTCTACCCTGGGTGGGAGGACTCATTTGATGATTTTACCACGCTAAAAAAAAGTGCATACAACATTTTTGGAGCCTACCACTTGTAAGGGAATATGAACAACCGTATGTTAGGGATTGTTATGCCTTGTGCCATTTATGTGTTTGCTTTGGTTCTTGGTTAATTATTGGCTGGTAATATTGTAAAATTCATGTAGTTTCCTTCGGCCAGGGAATCTATATCTCATCCTAACGACTGAATGTAGTACAAATCAGACACTCCTCGAAGACTGGGCAAAATCTTGAAGGTTAGGAAAACTAGATCTTGCATACATTTCACGTTTTCTTGATCAGGAAAACAATATTTGTCGTAAAGTAGAGAAAGTATTATAGCGAAGATTTAGAGACAGTAAGCAATAATGCCCATAATGGTCATGTTTTATTGGATGGACAATAAACCAGCTACAAGAGATAGTCTGTTGAAAATGTAGAAAAGTGAAGGAGCACGAATTTTCCGGAATTATTCAAGGAAGTTATGGTAAGCTCTTTCCTTCCAAGATTATTAAATCAGATGAATTACTCGCACCAGGTACTAGGAATGCAGATGTTTTCTTTATACTCTGAACAAAATGGTATGCAACCTGCATACCATTTTGCAATTACCCGAAACATTACCTTTTTCTTGTGTAATCTAATGTAGGTACCTTGTAGCTTTAGTCTTCCGCATAGATTATACAAAGATTTTCCCATAAAACTAAGATATAATTGAGAATGAAACAATGCACTCGCCTATTTACATAAGTTGGTTAATTAGAATTCGTTGTTCAGATGTGTTTTCGTGATTTCAATAGATTGTTGATTTAAATTGGAGGAAAAGTGAAATTACATTTGTAAGTGGACGTTCTCACGATGCTGTCCTGAGCCGTCGTATTTTTTAGACGTGAGAGATATAACTAGGATGTTGTTTTATAAACAGCCTCGCCTCGATCAACTATTTGTAGGTCCTACAAGTATTTTTTTGCTATGGGAATTAAACCTGTGACACGCATCGCAGCACACTGTCATATTGTGTCGTGAATAATCACAAGGACAAACAAATTCACAATGAAATCCCCAAATCCCCATATCGTACTTATAATCACCTTTTTGTTCAGGATCTTACTTTTATCTTTTCTCACGAAATTCCAAGGTCAAGAAAGTGTTTATCAAACTTAAAAAGGTAAAGTTTGTTGCTCTTAAAGTGTAAACGGTCATATATTGTTATTTTCTCGCTAAGCAATTCTCGGTGCTGCAATGTTTTAATGAAAATTATTTTTATCACGAAAATTCTCTCGTTTCTGCTTTTAAATGAAGAGCAATTTTAATATCTCACTTTATCAAGCTGCAACACTTTATCCCGACTACTTTTGAAACTGCCTGTGTGTTTGTTTGTCTGGGAGTAGTTACCCTTTTTTTTACGTGGTAAAATCATCAAATGAGTCCTCCCACCCAGGGCAGAGTGGGATGGATTATCAGACTCGTACTGACTAAAATCCACGGTGTAGTTCAATAGCCCTTTACGTTCCGGGGTCACGGTAATTCGTAAGTCCTTCGACCGGATGTACTTACTCAAGAACGCATCTTCATCATCATTATTCATATTTCTCACTCCTGGGACAGAGGCCTCCTATCTGTGCGAGTGTGCCCAGTGCGGGTTGGTATTTAATTAATTGAAAGATACTTTCGATGAGTATACAAGCAAGTAACAAGTAATAAAACAAGTTAATGTTCTTTAAAATATTTTCAGCTTTTTTAAACAGTCTTGTAATAAAACTTATAAAAATAACAGTAACTGTAATTTGACAATACAATGTTTTGCAAAATATGCGTCCGATCTGAAGCACAATCTCGGAACTGAACCATGGTTTAACATCATGTCTACACAGTCAGACATGTCTCAAAATTCTCGATGCGTCAATCGACCCTGATCTTAAAAACCAGACATGTCATATCGTATCGAGGTCACTAATATCAATTTTCTAATTCCTTATTCAAAAACAGTTTTTTTTTGCTTGCAATCAATAATATTATCGATGCTTGTCTATTTGTCTGTAAGTATAACTGTAAGTTCCATACAACAACATCATAATTATTCAAACAGGTTTCATTTAAACCAAATAAAATATTATTATGCTTGACAAATACATTAAAATCACTTACCTATCATATTTTGTGTACTAGATACATTTAATTATGCAAATGTATGTTTGAAATCTGTATTGTTAATGTTTGCATAAAATGTATATTAATATGATACCTTGTAATTTATTAAAAAGTCAGGTCATTCGTCTGTATTAAATAATGAAGAGAAAATGGAGCACTTTATTTATACATTTTAAGCAATTTAATATGATCATGGTACCAGGTTTATTCTTAAAAGATTTCTGTATATAGATTTATTGTTTTCCAGTCACCTGTTGCTATAGTGTCTGTCTTTTTCCTAACCCTATGATTTTACGCTGGGGGAAATTATTGTAGTTTTCAACCATACGATATGGTTCTTACATTCATAGGTGTTTTTGCATTCAGTAGTCGAACGTGTCCCGTCCCAGCCCCATGTTTTCACAAATGGCAACTGTGCTGACAGAATATAAAATGACTAGCTGTTCCTCGCGGTTTTAACTACTGCTCGGTTGTAGCGCGATGTAGCCTATATAGCTTGTGACGGGGCCTGTAGAGGGCCAAAGCCTGCCGGATTACCGTGACCCCGGTACGTAAAGGGCTATTGAAGGACACCGTGGATTTTAGTCAGTACAAGTCTGACAGTCCTTCCCGCCCTGCCCTGTGTGGGGGGACTCATTTGATGATTTTACCACGATAAAAAAAGCCTATATAGCTTTCCTTGATAAATGGTCTATCCAACACAAAAAGATTTTTTCAGTTTGAATCAACAGCTCCTGATACCAGTGCGTTCATCCAACTAAACAAGACTTTTCAGCTTTATAATATTAAGTATAAATATAGCCTTGCCGTTCCCAACCTCGGATAATTTTCCTTGTTTTGTTGATACAATGAACAGCAAGAATAACTCCATTAGAAGCCAAAGTAAACGTGGGTAGATCGCAGAGGCGTTTTGTCAAATGATAAATATGCTTTTAAATATTTGAACTACAGGTTGTTGTTATAAAGAACAATTTCTAGTATCGAGTGGGTGGGTGTTAATAAGTAGTTCAAAATATCGACAGTTAGCAAGTTTATTATTGACTAGCTTCCGCCCGCGACTCCGTCCGCACGGATGTCGGTCTTCGCGTGGATGGTTTATTTCTCCATTTTGAGTAACTCTGACAATGACATCTTATAAATATCTATTGGACCCAAATACGGCTAAGCCTATAATAATTAAGGAGATTCGCGGTTCTACAGAACAACGTCTATGAATAAAACTGAAAAATAAGATTTTTGTTTATACGTATTTTTCCAGGATAAAAAGTATCCCATTTTATGCCCAGGATATAGGTATAATTATACCAAGTTTCATCGAAATCGAACCGTTAGTTTTCACGTGATGCCTGCATATACAGACAGACAGACAAAATTTTTTTAAATCACATATTTGGGTTTGGTATCGATCCAGCAACACCCCCCGCCATTTATTTTTTCAATATTTTCAATGTACAGAATTGACCCTTCTACCGATTTATTAAATGTATAGATTTATGTCTATTTAAAATAACGGTAATATTTACTGTACTTGGCTGGGCTCAATACTGTTTCCTGCGCAAATACCAATACTAAGCACGCTCCTTTTTGGGCATTCGTGTAAAAATGTAGATATGTTGAAGAAATCCAATCTTTAAAGTAACATTTAAATACTACTTTGGCAAGGTGAACACAAAAATTAAGTTAGATTAAATGTATATGAACACGGAAACTAATATCCGGTGACCGGTTATTTGATCAATTAATATATGAAATTTAATTTGATTTAGATCTTTGCTCATAAATTTCCATATTTTTTGTCTGTAGAGTTCATATAATATATGTATTTATTTTATCAAGCACTAGCTTTAACCCCCAATCTCTTCAAAGTCAAGAAACTCACTCCATCATTAAGGCAACTGAGACAGTCACTGCGCCACCCCAAGTCAATACAAATGATGATAAATGTAATGATAGAGTACTCAAATAACATTATCAAATACAAAGAAAAAAGTTAAAGGTTACGCTTAAAAATGCTTAGGCACTAACAATGTATTTCTTGCAAACTCAACCCTTTTCCCATTATAAAAAGGGTTACACATGTAATCCTCCCGGAGCAGTGCGACCTTCTCGATGTTATCCTTAACCTTTGCTGTTTATTGGAACCCACGCAAACATCTTGATTTTAACTTGAACTTCTAAGAAGTAGTTTCGGCGTGGGTTGGCTCGCCTGGGGCGGTGAAAGATTTCCATTTTGCTTTAATTATGTTCAGTAGAATAACTGTAGATTTTTGGTATATACTTTAGAATAAAATACTCTAAGTAATAGCATATTGTAACATCACTACTGTCATTTCAAAAGGTTAAGACAGAGGCGTACCTAATAGTAGATACACCCACACTTTGCCGGCCAAGTCCCATGTGATAACACCACGTATGGGTCGTATCTTAAAAAGATCGCTTTTAGCGATAAGACCGCCCATTGTGTCACCCTATTTATAAGATATACTCTGTACCAATAATTTATATGGTGTGCATAATAAAGTGTATTCTATCTATCTGTCTAATCCACACACTTGTCCAGACTGCGTGGCGGCTATTGGGAAATTCCTTTGTCCGACTTGGGACGATCTAACCTGGGACGTGACCGGGACCTTATGCTCAGTAATCACGCTTGCAAACACTAAATTAACGAGGCAGCCTTGACTTAAGTGATTTATTGAATTCCATTGGACGGCATCCACTTTTAGACCTGTTAAATCACTTAATCAGTTGATAACATTTTTTTATAGAAAAGAATAAGGGTGGCGGAAAATTAGTGACACTACATTATTTTTCACGAAAATTCACGTAATGACACTAGCGCCGCGATAAAAGCACTTCAGTCGTGGTGCGACTCTAGACATTGTTTTAGGGATTTGTTTCTAAATATTTAAACTTATTTGAGCGACGGAAACTGCTGATAGTTTTTGGATTGGCGAAAGGAGGATAGTTCGGTCGACATTTAGTTCAAATTCAGTTGGAACAACTTGGACCGTGCATCTAGCTTCCAGTCAGCGTGCAGTCGGAACTGCACTCCGACTGCACGGTTATATTGCAGTCGTAATAACAGCATTCACACTGCTTTGTAGTCAGAGTTGAAATGCAGTTTGTCTAAATCCTTAGGGTAATTAAACTAACTTAACTAACTAGGGTAAGTAAAGTAACCCTGCGGTATCTACTTCTGACATAGTTATAAAGGTCAAATCTTTGTGTTATGGTTAAGTCTACACGTGTCTGGTGAAAACTTAAAATTTTCATTATGTATATAAATTTGCTGCTGGAAATTCAAAGGTCATCTCCGAAAATAATCATTTAGTTGAACACCCGCAAGGCTTTTATTTAATTTCGCTAGCATAATTATTTTATTTTCAGCAAAGCAAGAAGGTAGGTAGATAAATTATCTATGTATAAATAATATGGTCGCGGTACTCCCGATTTACCATGACCCCGGAACGTAAAGGGCTATTGAAGGACACAGTCTGACAGAGAGAGGGAGGCCCCGTCATTTTGCTGACACTCTTTGTGGCGCGCGTGGAACACAACGCGCCGTCGACCCGGGCATGGTCCATGGTCGGACAGCGAGTTGCCCATTACTCGCTGCACAAAGAGGGGTCTTACTGCCGCGATTGCGGCGTGCCCAAGTACTTAAATAGCTTAACGGAAAATTGTTTATAGTGGCACTAGAACCCACAGGCCCCATTGAAAGAAGTGTGAAGTGTTTTTGTCAATAACGGTACTGATATAAAAAATTTGATTGATAAACTCATCAAGCGGTTCATTCGCGCCTTTTTGACCGAAATTCCAAATGTTTTTTCGTCAGACCGCAGCGGAGGAGGCAATGATTTCTGTTTATAAAAAAAAAACAATTTTTAATTTTCTTTTTTTATAACTACTTGATTGACACTAATCCAGTTGCTGAATCCAGTGTTACCAGATTTAACAATAGGAACGTACTTTATTCTGATCCAGCGCTAGTTTATTGCGAGCTGTATTTGATTGAACATGTTTACATGGATGCAGTGTCAATTCCGCGCTGGGATCCAGTGACACTAGATCGTGCAACTGGATGAATATAAACCAGCCTTTAGTTCTTTTAAATATTGAGTAATGAAAACCTTTTGATTAACTGATTGCAGTTTATAGATAGTTAACATAAATTGGCAATTAGTAAGAAAACAGCATTTTACTAATTGGCAATTATTAAACTAACAAACGTAGGTATAAAAAAAACAGAATTGGTGGAATATTTTTCAAATATTAATAATGCAATTATTTTCAGTGAATTTATCTTTGCATCCCAGAAAAAAACTCTGAAAAAGAACACTTGGAAAATGGATTTAAATACAATGGAATAGTATAAAAGCCTGCAGTATTCGATAGTTCAAATTCTCGGTATTAAAACCGGCTTTGAAAGGTCGAACGCTTTTGAATCGCTTTTGAAACAAACAAATCTCCGGTTTTCATACTTTTTTCTTTTATGCAACCTCTAAGAAATAATTTTAAAGCTTCTCTGGCACGAGGACGTGTCTTATCTTATAGTTCGCACACTCAAAGCTGACTGTGACCCCTCATAGTTGCTGCTGCCATTTAACAAAGAAATTATGGTTTTGTTGGTACATTTTTTTTATATCTCTTTACGTATTAATGTGGTCACTTTTCTTGTTTGCTTATATGATCAGTTACATCTAATAACTGCATTGACGTCTATCAATATGAATTCCAGAAAGTTGATTCAGATCTAGCAAAGAACTTTCGATGTTTCGAAATGCTGGCATTGTAAATTATATCCTGAGTTTCTTCATCCTGATGATGATCAAGATTTTTATGAAGAAACATGTTTTTTATTAGTTGTATATTTCAGTTATACTGTCTCCGATAAGATATCTTCATATTCTTCTTCTCCAATCATTCTCAGGTTCATTCATGCTTCTGTTTCCTCTATCACCTAATACCTCCTTCAGTAACTTGTCGTATAGCCAGCTTTATTTACCTTTCAACTCCTATTCAGACAACATTCCTGCAAATGAACACCGCCTCTCAAGGCTCCCTTCACGCGCCGATCAAGGCCGACCATTGTCCTAATGATCACTTATCTTTGCTATCTGCTCGACATTGCACGGTTCTGTTGCAAGTGCCTTAACAGATAATTTAAATATTACAACACCGATTTATCTGCACGATTTTTGGATTAGAGCATTTGAAAATGGAACGGTGGATAATGGCTTGTGTAAATTGTAATAAATACCACTAATCTATAAATAAGTAGCTGTTGCTTACGGCTTAAGAGTATTCAAATTTCAACCTTCAGTTTGTTCAGTTCGGGGTCTCGAGACTCGGGGGAATCTTGATAATATATACCGAGACTTTTTTCGGAATTCCGATTAAAGTTAGTTTAAGTAACTTAAAAGTATTTGCCAAACAGAC
This sequence comes from Agrotis puta, assembly GCA_943136025.2. Taxonomy (NCBI): domain Eukaryota; kingdom Metazoa; phylum Arthropoda; class Insecta; order Lepidoptera; family Noctuidae; genus Agrotis; species Agrotis puta. The sequence continues at coordinate 3,052,103 of OW964170.2, forward strand.
AGGCGGAAGCGAACCGGACTGACTCCGAATCGATAACGCACCGATACGAGCCGTCAAACTGGGTGCAGCGAACCGAGGCGTGGCAGTTGTATTAGCTGGCTTTTCATAACGACGTCAAACAGAGCAAATACGTCTTCGCCACGTCTTCGCATCGGTTCGGTCACGCTTTCGCTTTTCTATGTGACTGGATTCAAACAATTCCATATATTACAAATAAAAACGCCTCGCTTCGCATTCGCCACGCCTGTCTATTTGACAAAGGCTTAAGGTCCTCGTCTATCGTCATCTTCCCGTGTCAACTTCAGCGGCTTATGCCTTGTTAGTTAGTCACGAAAGTATTTTATACCACAGTCTATGTCGTTATATTTTATTACTGCATCAAATAGCCAAGTACAAATAGAAACGTCAATAGAACATTTAAGGCGTCCAGGCGACCTATAAAACTATACAGGAGAAATACGGACACAACGAGGAAACAGAGCAATATCTGGACGGCCATTTATAAGTTTTGAGCAATATTTCTCAACAGTTAACAGAACAAATCATTTATGAACTTGTACCTACATAATTATTTTGGTTCATGAGGCAATCAAATCATTTTTACGTGCAACATATCTGAGTACTTGCACGATTAACTTATCAGACTCATAATTCGTCTGCAGTTGTGAGATATAAAACCGTTTTAATGCGATTGAAATCAATTCTTTGTGTAGCAATGTCGGTTCAAAAGCTGTTAGCGCTTTTGTTACAGAACATTTAGTATGCCAGACTGCTCTGACCAAGGCTACAATTTAAATAAACAACAATTTCATAATTGGCTTTACCTTCATCTAATTTAACTTTCACGTTAAGCATGTTCATAAATTATCATCTGTTCGCAAATCCTCTTAGCAGACCACGTTGTTATGGATACAATTAATTTTGTAAAGCACAAATTCTAATACAAGGGCCCCAGCGTTGACCTTTGCTGTCAAACATCAACGTCACTAATTATAATTTATTCCCAAAAAATAACAGCATCTTTTTTTACTTACGAAGCTCTGAAGGTCTTCTCGTGAAAATAAACAAATCGCAACTCACGGACTGTGATCATTACTCAAGAACTTACGACCAACATTTCCCTTTGGTATTCATCTCTGCTTTTGTATAGCACCGCTATTGTTTTCACTCAACACTCCGTGCAATGGTAGTGGTGTGAATTATACGCGTCGCAGTAGCTGGAACGAGGTGGCATTTTAAATAAAGAACCCCGTAAGGGCTGGTACTGCGCATGCGTCAACTCGAGCAACCCTCACGTTTCCAATATGGCGCCGACCGCCACAAGTTAAGCACGCGTTCGCTATATACAATACATTATAATTCGATATTTCATTTATGACTTAAAAACACATGCTTAAAATTAAAACAAATTGACAATGCCCTTAGTTTTCATACAAAATAGGTTGTTGTGATTTTTTGTTGTGGTGTTTTTGGTGACGCAGTGCGATCAGATGTGTTTGATCACGTTAAAAGTGTAGTAGGACGTTTATCGTAGTTCAACGCTGTTGTGTCGGGTTATGCGTCAATTAACGGAGCTAATTTCCTTGCATCTTAATTAGCTTAGTAACAGGAACAGCGAATATTTACTTATAGATTCTTAGCAAGTTATTTGTGTTAAGATAAATAATTACCACAGTGAAATTGATACATAAATATTATCATATCATCACTAATAACAATATCAAATAAAAATCATAATTTCCTCACTAAAAATTCGTGTGTTCCAAAAAACAAAAACATCCAAATTCAAAATTTTCGCGGGTTTTCCACGGCGTGATTAACATCAGTCAAGCTGCGTCGCTCGAAGGTATCCCCCGCGGCTTTGCTGCTGGGTACCAGGCCAGTCTCTGGACTGGTCGAACCAGTGAGGAGTCCAGAGGAACCAGCGTTAGACGTCGCCCAAGACAAAGCTTACTGGGGCAGCGTCGCTACGGCCATGACGAGTAATTACACTTTTTAAAACGTAGAATTTTAATGTTGATTTATTTATATTTAGACTCATTTGTGAAGGTAATTTTATGCGTGAAAGCGTGCAAGGTAAAAAGGGTACTTAACTATCTTATGTAGGGCATGACCGTTTCAAACAGCTGATGACCCACATAATACTTTTCAACATTCATCATTTATTAGCCTAATCCGGAATTTTCCGTTTTCCACGATTAGACCCGTCGGTGTGACTCAGTGCGAGTTTTTTGGTTCGCTAAAATGTCAGCTTCCATTAGGAACTGTATCCATCAATTACCTTTAGTTTGAAGTTCAACCCAACTTATCCATTGTACTCAGAACCCCTCACAATGTGTACAAGTTTTCACCTAACTTCGGACTTATGTTTTAAGGACATATAAGTCATAATTCTATTTATCATTGTAATAGTAGGTGGAAACGTCAGACACTGTGCTTTCAGCCTTCCATTCAGAGGAAATTGCCTCTCAACTTACCTACTTAACATGTGCATTTATTTGTTTTATTTCACGCTATGGCAGTGAGTCATACGATTATACGTTTCCTGGCAAATGCGATGAAAACTTATTATGATCGTATCCTCTTTGCAGGGCTACTCCACAGTTGAACGCATTCGAATGCAATTTGAAATTGGAATTCTGACGCAATTCATTATTAAAAAAGGAAAAGTTTGTCTTGTGTTGCCTTCTTAGTTGCTTATTGATGCCATTAATAAAAAAGAAAACGTTGCGTATTAATGCTTGAAATAAACAAAACAATTATCTGGCAAATGTTATGATTATCTGCAAGCAATAAAAACTTGCTAATGTTAGTTCCTAATCATAAAAATCTTGAAGAAGTTGAAAAGCGTTTAGCGTAGGTAAGAAAAGTTGGCAAAGACAATCTAAGAATTTATTTGTGTAAGTTTTCTTTGACGACTTATTCAAATGTAAATAAGAATGTCGTGTACAGAAAAGATGTTTAATAATATCTCTTGAGATAAAAAAAATAAGATAAACCTTTGCTAGAGAAAACAGGATTCATTATAATTGTTTTAAACATTTTAGATTAGTAATTTCAAGGCACTCGAATCATTGTTCTTATGAATCTAACAAAAATTTCCGATATTTCTCAAGAAAATCGGAATCGGTTCGCTATGGAACGAATTAAAAAGTGTGAACTGTTCATAATTTAATTATTAACTGGTCAGGCAACAAATTAGAGTATAAAACAATGATGCAAGATCAACGGGAAATGGAACTTTGAACATATATTTGAGTATTTTTCAATATTTTAGGAGGCAAATCTTTTCTGATACCTTAATTTTTCTTTCATTCAATTGAAGAGAGAGAGGAAAGTAAAGATGATAATATACAGTTACAGACAAACTTAAGATGCCTTTAATCCATTCTTATGTTTTAAATGCAAATTTCATTCCTGTCTGCCTATCTCTCTGCTACTTTTTACATAAATAACAGCATCTTGAAAGTACCTAATTGCCTTTTAAGTATTTACTTAGGTAAACAAAAGTTACACAGAGTTAAACCTAAATGACGTTAGCATAAATCACAAATTCTAAAGTTTACTTAGGTTCTGGCACTTTTAAATTAAGAATGCAACAGTTTTCACGCAAAGAACAAAGAAGCTCTAAGAAACTTGGACACATTTGTAATATTAAAGTAAGCCGCGGAAAATGTTTTTAAGTTGGCAACCCTATCTTGCTAACCCTCTTCATTATTTATGCATAATTAAAATCTCAACCCCATTAGTGTGTTTGCAACAGACATTTAGGGGCTAGAGCAAAACATTAAAATAATTATAAATTCAGTTCCCATGACCAGTTATACGGAGACATAAGTACTAAAATTAAGAGCGGTAAACGGTATTCAATTAAGCGTGAATTTTAACTAGGACAGACGTAACACTTTCATAGGGCAATTTTAGTTATGAGCGGTAAGCGGGTATCATTAAACTGCCTCTAACTTAAATTCTTATTAATTATGAGGCCTTAAAAAAACTGGCATATATCATCGATAAGGACAAAGTAAGATTTTTATAATAAATAAGAATCCATAGAATTGATATTATCGAGACATCGAACTGCATCTGAATGGTTCTAAGAATAGGTACGATAGTCTTTAAAAGTGAATGTGAGTTTTGTAAGCTGGTTAGAAAAACATGAACATGTGCCTATCGGGTATTATATGTACAATCTGAAAGCTTGCTGTAATCAGATGATGCAAACCTTTTTAATGTGAAAAAAATGTTTCTCTAAATTTATTAATAGTTGAACAGGCTGTTTTTTTCGAATAAAAGAAGCAGTTTGTTATTACAACCGTGCCTCATAAATATAATCAAATTATATGTACTTAGAGAGGTTGATTGAGAAAAATCGATATCTAAACATATACCTACATACATCACGAAGGGAGACTTCATGGCCTTATAAAATTGTACAAATGCTTTAACCGGATATCGGCTACCCAACCCGCTAGCAGTACTCAACTTGTTCCCTTTACGCGAAATGTCAAGGTTCGCGCGTATTTGCGTCACTCATCCCGCCATTTTCTATTAGCAGCTGAACCCGCGTAATGAAATGCGTATTTCAATTAAATCTCTAGCTTTCATTTACAGTATGCCTTTGGGACCTAAGTTGATTAATCAATAGTTAACTTATAACCAAATCGTGTTCGTGTTATTTTAATTAATCTTCTTAATGAAGTAATACATGATTACATTGTGTGGATATTATTATGATCGTTTTCTATTGTGTTACAAAAACTTCTTAGAGACAGTTACGTACTCGTATGTTGGGGTTACTTGTGGTAAAACAAGTACGACGTAAATAATATATGTATAATGACTAAAATAACCTAAAAAACCATAGAAATGTTTTTTGTAGCTCAAAAAACTACCTTGTTTTAAGTAAACTATGATACGCTAAATGGTACATTACGAAGAGTTTGTAGAAAATACCGACGAAAAGCTTGTAATAACATAATAATTTCCTTTCTCACAATCCAAACATTTTTAATTTAACCAAAACTATTCCATACTTTTTTACCTCTACGAGTAGGTAACCTTTTCCCGACGTCGTTTGTTATAATTTGATTTTGATTGATGACATGGGTTACATTTAATACGTCACAACATTATGCCTGTATTCAATCTCGGAGCTTTTTTTACCAACTAGTAAATTGACAATCCAATGCTTCAATTTGAGAAAATGAAATGAAATTTTCATCATTATTTAGGAAATTTAAAACTACTTGCATGCAGAGTTGCCTGTGTCAAATTCAATAATCATCCCACGCGAATTTCATGCAGGGATAAAAAGTATCCTATGTAACTAAGTGTCTATTCAGATTAAATAGTTGATTTCTAACAATACACATCCACCGCATTTGTAATAAAGCGGATTAGTTGTACTGAACACGATCAGTTTCATTGGTGTGAACTTGTCTCTATTACGTGCTCGCAAAAATAATATTTTATACACGTGTATGAGTTACATAAGTATTTTATTATAAGCACATGAGCTTAATAGGAGCTTTACATACCCTTCAAAATGCTTGGAGCGTGTAACCCGGTTTAAATACTTACCCTGAAAACTACGTACTAGACACGTCACGATGTCGTTGTGAGCTTCTACAGGATAACACAATAAACTCCCCGTAGTTTTGACCCCGCTCCACGGTTCATTTTGATATCAAGCTTCTAAACTTTCTCGATAAATGGTAATTCCTAAACTAAAATATTTTTTCAATTCGAACAAGTACTACCTGAGATTAGCACGTGTTACTAAACGAACGAACTCTTCAGCTTCATAATATAAGTATATATAGATAATATCTAAGAGTTCGAAACCAACGGTGTAAATGCCGTGATATCGTAGCATAAATTTTCCGTAAGACAGTCGTTTGTAAAGTCATCTCTTTAAATTCCTGCTTTCATTATTACCAGGCGACAACTTAATACACTATAACACCATTACATCCCAGTTTAACTTCAAGAATTTCTCTCTTTGGGCAAAACTAAAACAAAATCACCGCTTAACCCACTCTTGCGGTCACTAACAAAACGCAGTTAAACTTTTAATACCCTTAACGGCTAGTTAAGTAACAAATAACCGGTTAATTGCCGCCGGAGTTTCCAGCTGGAGATTGTAGTTAACGCTTTACGCTATGCGGCGCAATTACTTTCAGTTAACATCAATCAATGTTGTCGCTCTGTACGGTTAACTTTATCAGTTTAATATCGTGTACCGAGTTTAGTAATAACTTTGAGATCAATTTATGCTAATTGATGGCCGACTATTTCCGTTTTAGTAAGTAGTAGGTTTGTCGTTCTATTCATTGCACGATTTCATACTAACTTAAACGCAATTAGTGGTAAATCTGTTGATAAAATTATTGTCATGTATTGAAAATGATTAAAACTTACTATTTTCTTACAGTGCGTTAGATTTTTTTCTACCGCAATTAAGAAGTAGTTTTGTAGTACACAACTCTTCACTTTGTGATGAAAAATGAGCCCAACTGCAATAAGCCTTCTGGTTTATTGCAGTTGGGCTCATAAATAAATGTTTTGATACAGTTTGCCAATAAATCCTTGAAATTTCAACCAAAATGTCGCAGCTAGTCATGCACAAAAAATCTCTGAAACGAATATTAATGATACTTACTAAAAATTTACAGTGACTAATCTAATTCTGTCGTCTGTTACACTTATCTTAACTTTCGTCACTAGATGGCGAGTAATATAGTAAAATGTAATATGATTATGCTAAAAAGTGACTGTCATATTATGCTAAATTGACGTCTAAAAAGGTCAGTTGTATTCTCACAAAAACGGTTGGCAGGCTTTGATGGGCCATCACGAGCATCGCGGTTTGTTGTTTATACATCTGATTTAATCTCGTACAGCGGTCGGGATAATACTCTGCTTTTTGTGAATTTTGTAACTTAAAATTTGTTTTGACTCAATGCAGTCAAAGTTGGTATTGCTTGGTAGGTTTAACCACGGCTTGTTCAAAGGATTTAATGTTTTCTGTATGAGGAGCTGAAACCCTGAAAGTAAAAAAGAAGTTGTTTGGAATAGAGAAGGAGGCTTTTGACCACAGACTATAGCTAATCCTTCAAGGTTAATTTTCTGGCCTTTAGAGATTGGCTTTTAAATTTTTTCAGGTCCTAAACGATATTGTGTAGAAAACATCTGTCACACGACTCATACGTATTGTAATGTCGTTTAAATTACATACATACCTACCTAATATTAAAAATATCTATTGTAGAAAATAATTGTCACAGCAGCTTCTAAAAACTTCTAATAATCTCTTCATAGAGAGACTTCCGCTATTATTTTGTTTGCTTTATAAGACGGCAGGTGAAAGTAAACCAAAATTGGTACAAATGTATACATGCAAGCAATAATTGCTCCGTACAAACACACAAATAGAGCAATGCACATGTCGTTAGTGGCGCAGTGGGGCGGAACTAACAATTTTGAAGTCTTTTGTTTTTTCCCTTTATGCTCAGTTAATTTTCTGGGCTAGATAGGTATTTAAGTGATACGAAAAGAAGCTTCATCAAATTATTGTAAGAAAAATAAAACTGTTAAAACCCGGAAGATTTTTTTCTTAAAGTTTTGTATCAACATAATTTTCCAGTTCAATGACTTGTATATTAAATTGCTTTTTAAATTCAGTACCAACCAGTAGTAACCAAGCAATAAAAAGCTTTTTATAGTTTTTCATGAAGATTAAAAAATGTTTATAGCCATTTACTCCAGAATTTTACCTATTTCCACTGTACTGAATTACTCACTGCAATTTTCAAGAAAATAAAACTTGCTTCTACCAAATTGCAGTATCGACCACCCATATTCTGCGAAGCCAGCAATTTACATAATAATACATATTTTATATCCACACACACTCAAAATAATTTACGATGAAACATAAAATGCATGCTGGCCGAAAAGAATCAGCCATTTTGTTTTCGACATTGGGAATTTATTGTTAGGCCGTGTTGTAGAGCGATCGTGCTTCGTGATATTGAGTTCGTAGCGTATATAGGGTAGATAGGTACCCGTGAGAAGCAATTACGACACTTTATCAGGTGTGAGCTGTGCTTAATGGCTTGTACTTGATGGAGATGAAAGGTCTGAGGTAGAAGCCGATACCGTATGTTTATGACTAATACTTCAGGTAGGTAAGTTGTGTTGCTTACCATTACCTATTTGAATATGAATAATCAGTACGCTTTCGTACCTCTCCCTGTCTCGATGGTTTAGACCATTTTAGCAATATTACTAGATATTGGTGAGGTAGGACAAAAAGTTATTGGGTTTTTCTTAAGAAATTGATATGGAAGCTGTAGAGCTGTAGTATATGTGGGTAAACATCTATATATATAAAAGGAGAACTGACTGACTGACATATCAACGTACAGCCGAAACTACTGGGGCTAGGAATGTGAAATTTTGCACACGGCTTCCTATTATAACGTAGGAGAGCACTAAGAAGGGGTTTTTGGAAATTTAACCTTTAAGGGGGTAAAAAGGGGGAATTAGGAAAGTACGTAACCCACGCGGACGAAGTCGCGGGCAAAGTGCTAGTTGTAAACATAAATCAATATTGCAGGTAGACGTATTAATTGTTACATATAAGTAAGATGACGGTGATTGTGTGACTACAACCAAGGAATATGAATTTACGCTCGAAAAGGCTTGCTCTGGCCTCGTATGATATGGAATTTAAATATAACTGGCTTAATGTGAATGTCTATGCTTATCGACTTTTCATCGCCCCTGTACCATAAGGCACACCTCAGACTTACTTAAAACTAGACGCGATCTTTATAGTATGTAAAGAAATGTCGTCAGTATTAACCACTGTATTTGATAAAATATGGTCGCGGGACTGTACGAATTACCGTGACCCCGGAACGTAAAGGGCTATTGAAGGACACCGTGGATTTTAGTCAGTACGAGTCTGACAGTCCCTCCCGCTCTGCCCTGGGTGGGAGGACTCATTTGATGATTTTACCATGATAAATAAAAATATGATAAAATATGAAAAACATAAACCGTAGCTCTTTAAACCAGTAGGTACGCTCGTCTTTTTGTAATCCGTCGCTTTCAGATTGACCTAATTCCACGACCTACGACTAACAAATTAAATCCACACAATATTGCTGTAGAGAAGTACATTGAAACCTTCGAACTGCAATCTGTTTCACCGGTATTGTTTACAACTCCTAACAATAGACAGTAGCACGAGGGTTCTGTATAAACCTAACGTAGCTTAGGTAAATAAGAACCTTTTTTTCGTGGTTGAAAAATGTTAACGAGTATTTTCAATTTAAAGAAAAATTAAAATACTCATTTCACGGCAAACATTTCTTTTTATAAGCTTGGTTCTATCTTATTGCTGGACAAAGGGTTCCTTCATTCTTATCAAACTTTCTCTGTGTTTTAATTTTTGCCACGAATCAGTGAAAAACGAGTCCAAATCGTTACGCATCTCGGTGACGATTTTTATTTAATTTTATCTAAAGTATGTATGTATACTAATTATACTTGTCGCAAAAAGCGGAGTTGCTACTTTACATTCTAAAATCGTTCGTATTTGGTTTCGCATTCAAATACATAGATATTCATCGCGCACGTTAAGATCTCCGCTTACAACTTCTACTAACAATTTACAGAATAAAACGTTGCAAACATTCTCACGGTTGTTTTTTTATTAGGTGTAACACAGAAAACATATCACAGCTGCGGTGGTTGCATAACCAACCCTCAAACGCGACTGGGTCGTAAAGACCATGCGAAAATTATACCAAGAATAATATTACGAAGAAAGTCTCATTTGAAATTGGAGCAGGTTGATGTTTCCTTTGTTCTATTTCGAAGGTATTATTTATTGAGACTGAGAAATGTGTGAGCTTTGTAAATTATTGTGGCGTGTTGCCAGCTCGACTGCGTGAAACTTGAGCCAATTTTTCAATCAAATAAACATCGATGTCCTGTTTTTCCAGTGGATATAACCAAAACACTGAAATTGGATACTTAATTAATTCCTATGTTGAGATCGGCTTCCAATTTAACCGAATACAGCCGACTACAATTGCCCATCTGACCTCCACGACCAATTCTGTGTAATGCGGTACCCCTTAGTAAGACTGTATAAATAATAATAATATTCATTAATATTTCATTACTTAATTACAACGTATATTAATACTTATAACAATATAAATCAACGTTTATGCGTCTGTATGCCATATTTCACAACCTGTGTGCGGTTATGAACCATTTTTTCGTGTCGCCGATAAAGGGTCATTACTAAACTGGGTTATGTTACGTAAACCCCCGCATTTATGGGTTGATTAAACAAATTATTATAAGTAGTAAGATTTGTTGTGGAGGTGTAACGATGCGTGTTTATAGGCCTTTTGGGTATTTTGTAAGGAATTCATTTAATAAGGTGGTATGTAAATAAATATTAGGTAATTAAATGTTGTTGGTATGTATTTACATTCATTTTATTGAGAACTATGGCGATTTTAAAAAGGTTCGACCTTACAATCAAATGAAGTGAAACCTATGAAAGAGTTTTCAACATAATTCGAGAATTCATTCAATCATCAGTTTCTGAACTCTTGTTTTTTGCGGTTAATTAAGCTTACCACCCACGAAACCAAGTATTATTTTGTCTCTGTTGTTACTTTGGAAAATGCTAGTAGTATATTATTGGGCATTCTAGACCACTTTCGGCAAATCGCTCGGCGACGCCTCGCTGCCGACAGTGGTCTAGAACGCCCAATAATCGGTAATCGACTCGACTCGTTCATTTTGTTCGTTTGTTCGAGTTCTTAGCATTCTGTCCCACAGATCGCTCGGCGAACGGATTTCACCATCATCGCTTTGAATCTATCTTTAATAGATTTTCAACCTCATCACAATAGTGGAAGGTACATGTATGTAGGTTGAATGAAACACTAAATGCTTACAATATTATAATTGAGGGGAACCAATCTCAACAACAATAAAAATGGATGGATGGATTATTATAGTAATGATTAACAATATATTATTTATCGTAATATGTTGGTGGTTCGGGAAATAAAGCATCAGTCGATATAATAAACTCTTGTAGTTTACACCATTGTGTAGAATTGACGTCGGTCTGGACCTTGATGCGGACCAACGCCTTTTTCCACAGCTCCAACGAGTCGGTGAGGCGCGCGTCCTCAGTTTTGTATACTTTACAGTCGATGTAGTACTCGCCGTTCGTGCTTGTCGTTCGCCGCTCGCTACCGTTGGCCACTCGGTTCACGAAGTATGACGGGAGAGAAGAGGTTTCGCTGTTCGCTGTTGCCCTCCTGTTGTTATGTTTGCGGCTGATGCCAAATATATCGACGTCAGATTTCGATATTTTACTGAAACAAACAAATTGATCTCTTGTTAATTCGCACCCAAATTTATTTTATAGTATTAACTCGAACCTGCTTTAAAACACATACAATATACAAGAATGAGAGACGAGACATACTACACAACGCTATCCATGTTCTATGAATAGCACCTAGACAGCTGATATACATTACAATTAAATACTGTTTGTTAGTAAAAACATACTACATTATATACACAGAAACATAAAAAATCTTTGCTATTAATCACATTCATGCACACATATTAATCTCGAATAGGCATTGAACCCACGACATCAGCGTAGTAGTCGCTTGCATCAAGCGACTGTCATCTACGCAATTGATTGACAAAACAATGAAGTACATAAATCGTAAAGTTTACCTTGGGTGCGTTAAATTTTGCTTTGTTGATTTCCGTTTCCCAGGGACTGGTAGAGTTGGTTTGCGGTTAGACTTAGTGTCGTGCTCCATCACAACACTTGGTAGGTAGGTTTCGTACTCAGAGTCTGACCTGAAATAAATACATAAAGTTAAAAAAATGTTTGGTTAACCATGCAGGGTCAGAAGTTTGTGGAGAATGCTGGTTTTTATACTTACATTTTCTTTGAAGAATCGGTCGGCAGGCACAGTGACTAAGAGCAGCTAATTCGTTGAGTCGGTTGGCTGATACAGTGGCAGTGAGCAGCTACTGTCTAACTATCACTGATAAGTACTTGGAGTCTTGAAGATTTCTACTAGCACTCGTCGAGTCGATTGTATAGGCACACCGATAACATACTGTTTATAAGTCAGAAACTTACAATAATATCGCTATGTTTAGAATATGTACAACTGACGAAACAACTACGTAAAAAACAACTTTTTTCCTGGTCGTATTATACACATACGAAAAATAATTGGCTAGATGATATTTGAGGAGCATCGACGTTGATTAGTGTTGATGCAGTAAAAGCGTTCAGGGTTGTCACACCGATTGCATTAGTTATCGAACATTTTTAATGTGCACGAGTGCATATATGTAAACTCGTGGTAGCCTTAGGTAAAATAGCTTACACAAATAAACGTGTCAACTTACTGGAAAAATAATTAGGTTGAGCACACGTGTAATTTTTACGCAATATCACATAAAATTATTTGGTACCAAATTTGATATTTCAAAGCATTATTATTGACTAAGACCTCTTGATTAGCCATTGTGTAACTCGTTCTTTTATCGAGAATAAAATAAATTGTCTAAAAGATTGGTAATTTTTCACAAATTTCATTAAAATGAAAATAATACAATAATAATTATCGACATTCTTTCTTCCAAGGTTTCTTAAAAATGAACGTTGATTAGAAAATTAAAAAACACAATTATTTGTTGGTAAGATATAAAGTCAATTCTATTATGTTTTATTAGCATTTATGTCTAATGGTTACCGATTATCATTCTATTTGTTTAATTTCAGAAATATATTGGTAAACTTAATTTTACCAATTTATGTGATGGTACAATACGAACAGGAAACGAGAGCACGTCAGACCTAGTCTCGAAAGATTTTTGTCAACGTCGAATCACGAAGTATCTAGGTAAGATATAAAGCCAATATATTTTCTATTATGTTTTATTATCATTTGTGTCTAGTGGTTACCGATTTTCATTCTATTTGTTTAATTTCAGAAATATATTGGTAAACTTATTTTACCAACAATACGAACAGGAAACGAGAGTAAGTCAGACCTAGTCTCGAACGACTTTTGCCAACGTCGACGCGTGAAGTATCAACCCAGAAGCAACGTATCTGTATAAGATCTTTAATATTAGTAGTAATTAGGTACGTATTTACATGAGTTTTATTGTTTGACTTTATTATTGTGAATCAGACGATAAAAATAATAATGCCATACTGTACAGTTTGCAATGTGTCTGTAGATAATCGACGGTGGTCAAGTCATTTACGTACTAATGTACATAAAAACAGTAGTACGACCCTTCTGCATGATAACGTTTCAATTATAAACTCTACGTTTAAAGGTAGAATTTCGAGTTACAGAATCACTGCAACTAACGAACAAACAAATACTTTTCCAGAAATTTTCCTCAATAGTGTAAAGGTATACGTTAAAACTCTAATAGATCAGTTACTAGTAAAACATACATCTGTTAAGATTAACTTTGAACTTTTTTCGTATTTCCTTTTATTTAAAAATGATCAGCAGGAATTGAAGTCGTTTGCTACCAAAAACTTTGTTATTCCGTTTTATTATAACTTTGATTTTATTTATAAATCAGTAGTCGAGATACTGACAAAGAAAATAGAAGAATTTGAGCATCGAGATAGTGGTTGGACATTTTTAAGTAATTCTCATTTAGAAGTTAACATTAATAAACATCAAACTCTCAGCGGGTCTAGATTTATACCTTTGCCTAATGCTATAAAAAACAAAAAAGCATGTTTAAATATTCAAAATAGGGATGAAAATTGTTTTTTGTGGTGTGTTGTGGCTGCTTTGTACCCCACAACTCAACATCCTACCCGAGTAACGTCTTATCCCCATTTTAAGGATGTTTTAAATGTTAGTGATTTAACATTTCCAATCACATTTTCTGACATAGTCGTATTTGAGAAAAATAACCCTAATTTAAATATTTTTGTTTATGGATTAAAAAATAATAAGACGATTGTTGGACCGTTGTACACAACTACTAATAAGAAATCTAAGAGCATCCATCTCTTATTTTTAGAAAATAATACAAACAGTCATTTTTGTCTAATTAAAGATTTACCGCGATTAGTTAGAAACCAGATAACCAGACATCACAGTAAATTATATTTTTGTGAGACGTGCTTATTATTTTTTCCTAATATAAATCAAATTGAAACGCATTCGTGTGGTGGTGTTGTTACAATATTACCCAACGAGGGATCGTTTTTAAAATTCAAAAATTATGAAAGAAAACAAGACGTTCCATTTGTCATATACGCTGATTTCGAAACATTGCTGAATCCGATTTCTTGCAACGAGTCCGAAAACGTCAAGACATCAAACTTGCAGCGTCATGTGCCTGCGGCGTTCGCTTACAATATCGTATCATCTACTAATAATACTAATAATGGGTATAGATGTTATCGAGGTACTGATTGTGTTTCCAAATTCATACAATTTTTAACTGAAGATCTTAAGGCACTACACACCATTTTAACAAAAAACGTACCTATGATATTTACTACAAATGATTCTTATGATTTCAGACACGCAGTTGTCTGTCATATATGTGAAAATTTGCTCTTAAGCGATCGGGTTAGGGATCACTGTCATATTTCAGGACGTTATCGTGGTGCAGCACATCGACATTGCAACTTACAAAGTAAAGTACCAAAATTTGTACCAATATTTTTTCATAATTTATCTGGTTATGATTGTCATTTATTTATAAAACAATTAGGTCAAATTCCCGGGCAAATTAGAATTATACCAAAGACAAAGGAAAAATACACCACGTTTACAAAGTTTATTCCTATTGCTAGTAATGAATATATACAATTAAGATTTTTAGATTCGTTTAACTTTTTAGGCACAAGTTTAGACAATCTCGCTAAAACTTTACAGTCACGAGATTTCGTTTATCTAAAATCACAATTTCCTGATGAAAGACAATTTAGTTTATTAACAAGGAAAGGCATATATCCTTATGATTACATGTCAGATTGGAAATGTTATGATCAGAAATCGTTACCACCTAAATGTTATTTTCATAATTCTTTAACCAACGAATATATTAGCGATGACGATTACAATCACGCTAAAACCGTTTGGAATATGTTCGGTATTAACGATTTGGGTGACTATACAGATTTATATTTAAAAACAGATGTGCTTTTATTAACTGATATATTCGAACAATTCCGAAAAACATGTAAACAGCATTATAAACTAGATCCGGCATTTTACATAACTGCTCCTAGTTTGTCGTTCGACGCAATGATGCTTAAGACAGGGGTTCAGTTAGAACTCATGTCGGATTTAGCCATGGTTCGTATGATTCAAAGCGGTATACGTGGTGGGTTGTGTATGTGTTCCCATCGATATGCAAAAGCGAATCATAAATATATGCCAGAGTGTAATGCAACAGAACCTCAATCTTTCATAGTATACTTAGACTGTAATAATCTGTATGGGTTTAGCATGTGTCAATATTTACCGTATTCTAGTTTTAGATTTCTCATCCAAAATGAAATAGATCAATTATGTGTAGAGCATGTTGAGGACAACGCTGAATGGGGGTATATATTGGAAGTTGATCTTTTGTATCCTGAACATTTACATAAGTATCACAATGAGTTACCGTTTTGTCCTGAAAAATGTATACCGCCGGGAGGTAAAACAAAAAAACTGATTGCTAATTTATATAATAAGTATAGGTACGTTATACATTATGTTCATCTAAAAAAGTGTCTTGAGCATGGTTTAATACTTCGTAAGATTCACAGGGTTATTACGTTTAGACAAAGTCCTTACTTAAAACAGTATATAGAACTAAATACACAGTTAAGACAAAACGCTAAAAGTTCCTTCGAACAGGACTTTTTTAAGTTGTTAAACAACAGCGTATTCGGCAAGACATTAGAAAATACTGAAAACCGAGTAAGCGTTCATTTAGTTAATCAATGGAATGACACACTTAATCGAACTAAGAAATTTAAATCCGCTGAGAGACTTATAGCCAACCCCTATTTCCATAGTGCATCTATTCTATCCGAAAATTTAGTTGCAATACAAATGAAACCAGACCAAATTGTTCTAGATAAGCCAATTTATATCGGTTTCACGGTATTAGAGCTTTCTAAATCACATATGTACAACTATCATTACAATATTATTAAACCCTTTTATGAAGATCGAGTACAGTTGTGTTATACAGATACCGATTCGTTTGTCTACAAAATATATACCGATGATTTTTATACCGATCTCAAGTTCCATTTTTTGCAGTATTTCGATACCAGTAATTATCAAGAACAAAACATTTTTAATATCCCTCTCAATAACAAAAAAGTTCCGGGGCTATTCAAAGATGAAATGGGTGGACAATATATTTCTGAATTTGTTGGTTTAAGAGCAAAACTATATTCTATAAAAACTCCAGATAAAACTGTTAAAAAAGCAAAGGGAGTAAAAGCATGCGTAGTGAGAGATTTAGACATTACGAACTACAAACATATTTTATTTAATGGTGGAGTGATTCGTAAAAAAAATATAATTTTTAAATCTATCAAGCACGAAATTTTTACCCAAAGTATTAATAAAATTGCCTTATCAAACAACGACGACAAACGAGCGATATCTGTAAACAAAATATCAACGCAGGCCTGGGGCCACTCAACTAAGTTAAATATTTAAATATGTACAGTCGACAAAATTGAATCATGACCCACCATAAGCTTATTTTCCTACAAACATTCAAATACAATTAGGTCGACATTCGCGTAAACATACATTGTCATGGCAACGAATTTGATCTTTGTTATTTTGACGGTTACAAACGATTTATCATCAAAATGGGTCATGATTCAACTTTGTCGACTGTACCTACCTAAATAAACGCCCTTTGATTACTTTCCTTTTTAATTTTTTTGTACATATTACTGTGTAAGATTTATTTTTAGTTTGTATATTTTTAATTTAGTATTGTATTATAATAGTACCTAATTAGTTAATTTAGTTTCAAATTAGTCTGAATAAATATTACAATGTACCTAAATACGAATAAGTTTAGTGTTAGATTTAAATTAGATAAAATTGTATAGGTACTTTAATTTTAATAATTGTTTAAAAATATAAATAAATGTAAACTTAAGTGTATATACAATATACATATATATTATAATATAGATATTATACTTAGTATATTTTTAATAAGTTACTGATTGTAGAAATATAAATAAAATGTGTGACCATGTATGTACTTGTTTCATTTATCAGAAACTTGATCAAAAACATCATCCTCCTTTTTGAAGTTGGTTAAATAATAGGTAATGAAACCTTGACTCGTTGAAGTTTCTTCATCCTGAATGTAATATGATCACAACATCCGTTTCGACATTATATTATTAATTAAAACAAACACGAAGCAGTTTATTGTCCCTAAAAATGCTTAGTGAACATTTTATAGCTAAAGGTAGTCACTGACTGGAAGCATGTGCGTGTTCTGTAATTATGTATGGTTCGATTTTGTGCATTACGTAACCCTATTGTACCAGCTCGATGTACTTAATAGAGAGCATTCGCGCTCTATAACACTAGCTCGGACGTTGTCGGACGTATACACTGATTTAATATTTGAATTTATACACTCAGTCAGTGACAACCTTAACGTGATCTTTTATTGAGTAATTTTTTTTTTTTTTTTTTTTTTGCTTTAATTGTATTTAAATTTTTGTTATTTACCAAATATAAATCTCTCAGAGACCTTGTATAAAATTAAAGGGCATCATAATTATGGTATCGGTAAGTTAACTATTAAATCTATACTTTAATCAATATGTAACTAATTATAGAATTGTGTTCACAACAGTGTCAATAATTTTTTTTATTATTGTTGTTCCAGATGTCTGAATCAGAGATTGCGATCAACCAATACGCTCAAGAACCTTATTGCAAACGGGTTACGAAAGATACTGTGATATTAGACGTTCAAGGATTTAAAGACATGTACAACAATTTCATTTTAAAAGAATTAGCCTTAGCTACACAAGACTATACACAAACGTTTTTGGTGAAACCTCCATACTCGTTTAGATATTTAACAAACGATGAAAAGATGCAAGTCAAATGGTTAGAAAGAAACAGAGGCATATATTGGAATGAAGGATACATTGATTACAGAGAATTTCATCGTATGATCGTTCCATATCTAGAAAATAAAAATATTATAGTCAAAGGTTTGGAGAAGGTGCTGTGGATAAAGGATCTTTGCGTTAATTGTAATGTTTCAGAACTTGATGAAAAATTGTGTCCTAATTTCTCCGTCTTGCATCAGAAATACAGCTGTAATGGAAGTGCTAACTTAAACTGTAGTAAACACTTAAAGCAGTGTGCTCTAAAAAATGTATTGTGTTTAAAAAAATTTTTAGAGTGTTCTTAAATGTGTCCTTAAATGTGTATTTTAATCTTTAATGAAAATAAAACATATTACGTACATTCAAATCTTTTATTTTATTTCATTACATATTTTTATCAATCATAATTCATAACCTAATCCTATCCTATAGAATATATTATACATTTTTTAAAAATCACAATCACAATCATCTGTTAAAGATTTTGATATTTTCTTAACTAAACACTCCGTTTCGTCCATAACACTGTCAAACACGTTTGTAACAACGTACTGCGCACTTAGAATCACATTTTCAGTATCACTATCACTATCACTGTCTTGAGAGTTATTTTTACATAGATCTATAACTGAAATTTTGATCAGTTTAACGCCTCGTTGCTGAAGCTTACTCATAACGAAGGATTTATTTGAGTTTTGTTTTTTCGACTTTTCCTGCCGCCGCCGTTGCTTTGATTTTTTATCTTTCGTGACACGATCGTCTTCGCGCCTCTCGCGAATCTCTCGTGCGATCTCGTTAAATTCTTCGTAAGGACCTTGAGCATACTGGCTGAACCCAATGTTAGCTTCCGAAAACTGTAACAATCATTTAAAAAAGTATTAGGTAAACCTTATAACGAAACTGTCTTTAAAACAGAGTGAAGTATTTTTTTAATTTTGTTTTTTAATGACTTACCGATGACATGTTGTTGTAGATATGATATGAACACTCCAGATGGAACGATAAATATTTAATGAAGGGACTTCAAACAAATCAATAAAATCTAGATCGCAATATCACCTAAAATTCCTACATGAAACAAGTGTTGGATGCAGAAGAAAACCAACCGTATAGTAAGATAATAGGACTCATTTCAGATAGGAGTTTATCGCATACTTATTTGATATTGTAAATAAAAATGTTAACTAGGCATTTTTGCTCGAACCTGAGGACGATGAACTATGTTAATATATGTTTATGTTCGTATTACATGAGTGTAAGTTTTTACTGTTTAAAAATGAAACTTATTGCACCATAAATAAGTATAATACATTTTAGCAATTTTAAAAATATGGTAATATTATTTATCAACATGTTACAACATGAACCTCGCTTGTTCGAGTTGGTTAACTTTGACAAAAGGAATTGGTTTTATCCTACTAATATTATAAATGCAAAGTCTGACTGTCGGTCTGTTACGCTTTCACATCTAAATCACTGATCCGCTTTTTGATGAAATTTGGTACAGAGATAAAAACTAAACCTTGAAAAAAGGATCTAGGATTTTTATCGAGAAAAAGGGCTTAAAGGGTTGAAGTAGGGATAATAGTTGTGAGGAAGTTTGTCATTATCGAACATAAAAACCATGAAACTTAGTATTTAAGCGCCTGATAAGTAAAATAAAAATGTGTGTGTTAGTGTATTGTAAAGTAACTATTTCAAGTGAACGAAGTCGTGAACAATAGCTATTACAGGTTATATAAATAGGGTAAATAATTGAAACAAAATATGTGGTAATAATGTACTTAAGTTTACATTTATTTATATTTTTCAAACAATTATTAAAATTAAATTATACAATTTTATCTAATTTAAATCTAACACTAAACTTAAGCATATTTATTCCAAAATATGCCTCTGTTTCTTTCTAACCATTTAACTTGCTTCTGTTCATCACATGTTAAGTATCTGAACAAGTGCGGCAAGTAACTAAGAAGGTTCGGGTGTAATCACGAGTAGCCAAAGCTAAATCCATGAACGTCTAATAGTGAACGCCTGATGTTAATGCTATGGCAGCAACTTACTTTTTGTCACACAAGCTATTAATTAACACACAGTAAGTTGTGTACATGTATCTATTATTTAATTATATTTCTTTCTGCAGTTATTCTTCCAGCAAAACCATAATTCCGTACAAATATACATTCAGGATTCATGATACTTTCCTCACGGTATTGCTTAACGGTTTATACTCGATTATGCAGTCGTTTAATATAAGACAATATGCCGAAGTTTCATCGGGTATAACCGAATCAGTTTCAATTTCCACTCTTACATCCACAACCGGACCTGCCTTCAAGTTATCTGCTTGCCTGGAGCAGTCAATAACAAAGAGCGGTGCCAAGTCTTTAAATTGTTTTTCGCTTAATAAAGGTTCCGCGCGACGTCCGTAAAACGATTGTTGAAATCTAGTGTATTGCTCGTATAATAAAGCAATTCTGTTATCAGCAAAATTCACATTTAGATTTTCATAAGGGAAGTAGTTGGAATTGAGGTATACTTTAACATCACGAATATGACAGTGATCGAACAGAGACATATCAGAGTGTGCATTGTTTTTTCTGTTTGTCTGTAAACCGATAATGACATATCTCGGTTTCTCTACTTGCGATGAAGTTTTAATAGACCAGGTATGTTTCGTTGTTTTAGGTAAAGTAGGATATTCGTACAGATCCCAATTTCTAAAAATCATCTGGAGCGGTCGGTCTTTCTCTAGCAGTTTTAACAAACTTATTTTCTCTTTATCTGACACTTTAACATGCGGTACACGCCAAACAATTTTATTTATCTGAACATCATCTACGACTTCACCGGTATTCAGTTTTACAGCGTTGAGGTTAGTATTGCTTCGTAACAATATCAATTCGTGTCTACTATTTATCACTACTTTCTTAAAATCTTCTGCAAATCCGAGAATGTTACAAAGTGGTATGGAAGCAGAAAAATTACCTCCATTAATATTTTTTATGCCATCGATATTCCAACCCCATGCATAAGATATCTTCGATTCACTCTCATTCATAGACACTAATGATTTCATCGTAGTAGTCACACCAGCGTTTTTTATTTTATCAATTTCCACTCCATTTAATTCGTATCTTATATCTTGAAACAAGTAGAGTAGAAAATTATTTGTTAAAGAAACACTACTCGCTTTATCTTTTGAATCTTTTTTGCTAACGATTATAGTTCCTTCTAAATACAAAGTGCTTGCTGATGGTAGTATATACAGATCCTGTTGATTAATAGGTATGCGGATTTCATCGTTCCTGTTAAAGCTTGTTACGTAGGGTTTGTAAGAATGAAATTCAATTCCTTCAACAGTGTTGTCGTAAGTTGGAGCAGATAAAACATCTAAGATATTCATTTTAGCAAACCAATTGCTTTAAGAAATTCCTTATTGTCTCTTGTTAATTTTATTTTTTTCTTAGACCGAGGTCTTATTTGCTTGATCACTTTAGTTGAACTGACGTTCCCAATTTGTTGATGCACATATTTATTGTAGTCAATCATTTTTTCTTCTAAGATGTAAATATAGCTGCACTTCTTCACCACGTAAGTTTATTAATCGATTGTTTATATCTAACAGTCTGATATGTATACAGCTTATGTTGTTTTGATTGATTGGAAAGTATATGGCGTTTTTAGGAATTTCTATAATTCTATATCCAGGTGGCACATTGAGTGCGAATTCGTGTACAATGTGACTGGGTTTTCCGTTTATGTACGAACCACTTACAATATCACATTCTATCCTGATCACAGTCGTAGGCAAAATGTTGACTGGTAACTCAGACACATGCCATTTATTGGCTTTTAAAATCTGTTTATTAAACCCTAATAATCTCCTAAAAGTTCCCTCTTTAGTAAAATTGATATCTTTGGTACAGTATATCAAAGTTTTTAGAGTATTGTTATTACACTGTACTTTTATTGAACAATCTTTTATTTCTGATTTTAAATAATCGCTGATATCTTGTAATTCATAAGTGCCTTCAGGTATTTCAAGCACTTCGTTAGAGCCGTAATATAACTTATTATTCGTTTTGTCAATGTTTGGAATTGAATTAAATGTTGAGAAATGCAATAAGGCACACTCATAAGATCCATAAAGTTGTAATGTATTAGGATAATATGTACATAAATCGGACGAGTTTGCAGTTATCGATAAGGTGAGTGACATGATGAAAATGATTGAAATAAAAGAAATACATAATATTTATACGTATTTATTCCAAAATTTCCTTAGATATTCTAAACACAAGTGTCCACAGTTTACTGTATTAAATTGTTGAAATCTAGTATAGTTATAAAAAACATTACAATTTTTAAAGTACTGCATTAATTCCATCGGAGGTTTCAAATCCCCAAAGCTATCAAAGTATTCACAACACTTGTTTATTTTAGCATAAGCTACCCAATGCGTTCCCTCATTTCGTGAATCGTCTAAGTTGACGATAGCACATTCAATGCGTTTTGGTGTTCTTGGTAACCGATCCTTCATGTAGACTCCTCGAAAGTATGGGATGTCACGTGCATGCTCACTGATATCGATATTAGTTAAAGGACGATTAGGTAGCTTTTTATTTAGTTTTTTGAAGACTTTATAAACAGTCCTTTACCGTTTTTATGAGGCTTGATATACAACCCTTTGCCCAACGCTAAAGCTTCCATGGTCTTATTGTGTCGTTCTGATTCTTTCAAGTTTTTTTGGGCTGTCTTGTATTCGTTTACAGTTTTTGCAATACCAGCTGCACCACCAGCTAAACTTCCTAAAGCAGATAATCCAGCGAAAATTGGAATTAAAGGTAAGACTCCTCCTGTCTTTGGTATGGGTATAACTCGTGGTATGCGAATCTTCTGAATGTTTGGAAATATCTTTTTCGCAGCTGAGTAAGCCATGTTGATTAATGTTTTACTATTTTTAGGTTTTAGTTTCTTAATTTTTGACTTAATTTTTGACACAAAAGCATTGAATGTTTTAATGCCGGCACCCGACTTTAGTTTGGCTTTCATAACTTTACTCACTATCCATGAGCTAAGTTTTTCACCTTTCCCCGCATCTTTTGATTTTAATCTTTGTTTAGCCATGTTTAAAAGTTGTAAATCTGCTTTGTGACGATTAGATAAGTCTGTGTGATTTGCATATGCAATGTCGTGATGCATACAAGCTTCGTCTAGTTTATTCACACCTCGATCACCTCGCAGCAATCGCTTCTCAAGTTTTGTTCCCGGTCCGCAATAGTTATAACCAGGCAAATGAAGTTCGAACGGCAGATTATTAATCACACTATTGACTAGTCCACCGCCTTGCATAGTATAAAGTGTAATGAATGAAAAATCCTTACAAACATGGTTATATTCATAATCCTAATCCACAATTGCATCTTTATCAATCCAACTGTTTTCTTCGTTGCTTAACCCCAGCCATTTCACGTAAACTTTCTTTCCTTTCCTTCTAAGAACCTTTTCTATCAAATAGACACCTGGATAGCTAGTTTTTTGAAGTTCTTGTTCGTAGAAACATCCTCTAATGGTTTGCTTTCGATGATCTTCTAAATGATATGTTACTGGTATGGTTTTATTAATCTTTTTTACAATAAATATTTCAGTTGACCAATTAGGAGTGTAACCTTTATCAAAAATATGTTTGTATTTACTGATCCGAACATTTTCACCTATTTTAAACTTAGGTTGACATGGGTGTGATGTAAGTTTCTGAGTTTTTCGAATATTTTCTCTTATCTTTAACTCGTTCAACTTATTTACCTCGAATGGTTTAAATTTGATTGTACGATGTTTTGTACTATTATAGGTTTTTAGAATAACTTGTAATGGTAAACCTACCCATTTGTAATTCCCAATGAGACTAAAGTACTTATACAATTTATTTTTAATCGTTTTAATTACTCGTTCTACAATCGAAGCTTTCTTGGTAGAATACGAAGAGTAGTGGTTAATATTATAGCTCTTCATAAGCTTTTGGAATGTTACGTTATAGAATTCTGTTCCAGAATCTGTTTGTAAATGATCAGGTTTTCGATTGCAGGTAGTTAGTATTCGCTCAAATGCACGAGTAACATCAAGTTTACACTTAGATTTTATTGGTTCTGTCCAAGTATACTTCGAGAAGCAATCAATTACCACTAAAATATAATTATATCCTTTATTAAACTTTTTTAGATTTTGCATATCTATCAGATCAGCTTGCCATAAATCATCTATGCCTTTTAAAATAACTGAGCGTCTAACAAAGTTTCTTCGTGCTGCTTTGTGCAGTTCATTAACAATTTGTTGCTTTGCCATCATGGAGTATTTTTAAGTAATTTTTGGACTTCTGCTTTGTTATAAAACTTATCTTCCAACTGAACTAAAACTTCGGGTATCTTTGTTTTTAAAGTGGTTTGAACTGATATTTGTACATCTTTTATGATTTGAGCACGTAACAATCCAATCATTCTATTCTGTTCCTTTATTATCTGATCGTACAATCGATCAACGTAATCCTTGTTTACTGCATCATCTGTGTCTACAGGAGATCTAATTCCTTTCAGTCTAGATTTTTTCAAGTCAAAATCACCACTTTCGGATTTTAGCAATGCATTTTCATTGAACTCTAATAATTCAGAGAAACGCATTCTCTTATGAATATGGTGTCCAAATTTATCTATATTCATATTTAAGGTGTATTGTATTTAAAGGTTGATAATAAAATGAACGATGAAAATTGTATACTATTTATTTATTACTTAATAATTTTACTTTCACGCAGTTCTTCAATAATAGATATAATTTCGTTGTCTAATCCAGTATTACCAGCGTCTCGAGATGCAATCAATAATTTTAACCTATCCACAAGTTCATTAGGATCATCCCAATATACAAAATCTATATCTTTTTTCCACATTTTTGTCAAGGGTAGTCCTTTCCCCTTTGCTGGGTTGTTTTGAATAGTATTCGACAGTTTGAAAAGAGGTTTTATAACTTGCAAATATTTTTGTCCCTTATTACTTTTTATTGGTTTGTTTGAATCAAAGTCTCGACGATGTGCGTTTGTGGCAATCAACATCATTTTATAATTCTGCATATCAGACTCTGTAACTGTGCTTAAGTCTACGTCCTTTTTCAATAATAATTGTTTCAGTCCTGGAGTACTGCGATATTTCCGTCCCTTAACGGTGATGTAATCATCGCTGATCGTTATGACAGCAGAACCTAACATCAATTGTCCTCGCTCCACTCGAACACCAAATGGATTATCTGTTAGTGCTTCTGCAGATACTGACCAGGATGATGTATTACGTTCTTGATTATTGTCTCCTAATGATTGGTACGACTCATCACTATCGGTATTACATTCATTTTCTTCTACGTCACTATCTCCTTCGTTATTAGAACTGTCTTTCTGTAAAGTATTGTTTTTAATCGGAACTTTTGTTTCTTCAACTTCTTTAGATCGCAAAAGGTCAGTTTGATTTTTGGTGTTAGCTATAAAATTGAGAGACTCTGTTACAGGTCTAAAAACTGATTCCAATGCTTGCTTATTTTCAGTCTCCAAATCTCGCATCTTTCGTACTTTTTTCTTTACAGCTTCTGCAGCATCAACAATTTGTCTCTTCAGTGATTTTTCCATTACTACGATTTTGCAGACTATGATAGTTATAGGTGAAGAGTTGACCAAGGAATAATGATATCATGTAAGTACCATAGTCTTAAATATTTGTTTTTCTAATCAAAGACTACGAAAGTGTCAAATTTATTTCTATAGCATCCGTTATTTTTGTTGCAATCTTTATTAATTACAACATAATTAAAGGGCTCACTCCATATTTTAGAACACATTTCACGAAATTCAAACCATGTCATATCAGTGTTAACATGTTCTTCATAAATATGCTTCAAATTAATATCATCTTGTTTGAATAATATAATTAAGTTAGCATTATCTCTTACTAACTGTTTAGGGATTTTGCTATATGTTTGATTGAGATAAAAACAGTCGATGTGTTTGTGCCTTCCCATTGCGAAATAATCACGCATGTTAGTTTGATTCTCGCAAGCAACGTCATCAAATATAATCACAGAGTTGGGTTTTGCGTCCTGAACGCTTATAACTTCCTCATTCCCTTGATATTTCTGGAATGAGATAATTGGTACCTGTTGTAAAACTCTTTCTAAAAAAATGTACTTTGGTTGGTGTAAGGTTTTTGAATAGACATAAACATTTTGAAACCGTAAACCATTTTCATGTATAAGGAGTCCAATAAGTAAATTTGTTTTTCCACAATTCGATGGTCCACAAATGATGCATCGTACTGAATTAGGTAACAATTCTCCATGACGCGAACTAGTTTTACGAAAATCATCGCAAATTGTGCTTACATGCAACGAATGTGGTTGTTTTACAAATTTCATGATTACTGTTGTCAACAAACTAATTAACAATGAGTGCATGTGTTTATTACAACATTATTTATAAACTTAAACAGTATCAGATTTCGCGTTCGTTTATCCGAAGTGAGAAAAAAACTGGAGTCGAGTCGATTATCGATTATTGGGCGTTCTAGACCACTGTCGGCAGCGAGGCGTACTCGCCGAGCGATTTGCCGAAAGTGGTCTAGAATGCCCAATAATATACTACTAATGCTTTCACAAAAGCTGAAAAATTATACTGGACAAAATAGTCTACACAACACGTTCTCTTGAAGTTTTCTGTTGGCAAGGCATACCAAGATTTGGTCAGTAATTGTAAACTGTAGTTTCATAATAACAACTGTATATGTAGATACTTACTATTTTTCATTGTGTATCAAAAGTTCATAGGTACCTGTCAGAATCTATAGCTTTTCAGTAAGCTCTCGAAATTACTTTTCAGATCCCGCAGGATTACAAGCGATATGAATATAATCCTGGCAAATTGTTTGCTTGCTATATTTGCCTAGCAACAGATTTTATCCTTGGGCAATGATATTTTATTTGTAAGACGTCATTGTATAAACCAGCACTGGACCAACGTGTTGAATTCTGACTAACTCCCTCCCAGAAAGGAGGCCTGCAGCCGTATTATTACGTGTTAAAACCAGGCTTGTTCCAGTGAGTGAAAGAGACAGAGCTATACAAGTCATCTAGCGCCACCTCGTTCACTCACTGGAACAAGCCTGGTTTTAAGACATCATATAGTAATACGGCCCCTGTGTTCCAGAAGTAGGAACATTATTGGCTGAAGAAGAAGAATTGATTATGAAGACGATATTATCTTTAGAATTCGGAGCCGGAGTACCATCAATTTAGCTTCATTTTGATTACAATTTTTGGTCAGATTTAGGATAAATTAATCGATTGTGTAATGATTGATAAATGGAATTGAGAATGATCCTTTGTCTTCTGTTCTCATTGGATCATGGTTAGAATGTCCGTTAACACAACCTTTAAACCTTTGTCAAACAGACAGGCGTGGCGAATGCGAAGCGTGACGGTTTTATTTGTAATGTATGGAATTGTTGGAATCCAGTCACATAGAAAAGCGACAAAGGCATTATAATCTTATTCCACCCTCATACTTTTGTATAGGTACGATACCCCATAGTATCAACTATAACGATGACAGAAAATTCAAAAATGTATGGGACTGATAAAGATTTTATGGCAGCTCTATTAAAAAACCTTGTAAGACAAAACGCCTTGAAAAATAAATTTCTTACCTGTATCGAGTATCTTTCTGTGTGAATCGAGTATCTGTCAGTTTTAAAAGGGTACCGCGGCCCTAAAACGCAAAGGATAACTGAAGGTACTGGTTGGTGTATAGTCGATCAAGTCCGATAGTACCTTCTGCTCCACCCAAGGGAGGTCTGTCTTAGCGATATGAGGTCCATTATGTCTCGTGTAAGTTTTCGAAATATGAAGTAACTGTATCATCATCATATTCTACATATTATGTATCTCATAGCTGACATATAAGAGTCCATCTATATGATAAACACTACTTATGTCGCTGCCATGTCCTCGTTTCCCATCATTAATCTTGTGCCTAGCACGGTTTTTGCTACGAGGTACAATATAACCCCTCACCTATCCATACATCTTCGCAATATGTACTCAGGGTTATCGGAGCTTTTCAATTTGGACTGACTAACAGTTTTAATATTATAGTTACAAAATTAAATTTTAAACTACAGACCACTTCATTTATTACTTCTTTTGCTTTGTCAATGATAAGGCTTTGCCCGGAGTGACATAGTAAAATGTTTACTTTTTCGTTGCACAAGCCCAAAACAGTCGAAGACTCATTACGTCCACGCCACATCTGGATTGACTTTTTTTTTTAGCGTGGTAAAATCATCAAATGAGTCCTCCCACCCAGGGCAGGGCGGGAAGGACTGTCAGACTTGTACTGACTAAAATCCACGGTGTCCTTCAATAGCCCTTTACGTACCGGGGTCACGGTAATTCGTTAGTCCCGCGACCCCGGCAGGCTTTGGCCCTCTACAGGCCTCGTCACTATGCTGACACTCCTTGAGGCGCGCGTGGAACACAACGCGCCGTCGACCCAACGTCTGAATTGACTTGGGAAAAATTCGTGGTGCTAAATTTTTTAATGCAGTATGATGTAAGGACATAGACATGTGGTGTGGACTCTATAAAAATATCGCATGTACTTGTACAGACGCCAGTAGGTAAACCTACCCGAATCTGACAAATTTTACCAATCGAACATTAAACTTCTGCTATTATGATAAGGTTAAAAATCTCTTAAAAACAGATTGAGGTAGGTTGATGTGCTGGCGTCTGTACATCAGGGACATTTTGGCGCTTCAATGACATTAAGAAGGGGAAAAATACTGTTATTTAAGAAATAGTTATATAGAAAACTGTTTTAAAAAGACTTGTTTTATACGAAAGGATTGATCAAATACAGCATAGGTACCTATTTCCATGCCCGTTTTTTTATTTTACCTAGTTTCTTACATAATTTTTCCTTGTTACAGCGACTAGTGGTACCGGCAGCGGTCCTGGTGGGGGTGATTCAAGGCGCGGCGGTGACGTCACGCCGCACGCGCAGCCTCAGAGGCGACTCATCAAAGTGGACTTTGACAATCTTGAGGTTAGTGTCATTTGCCTTTAGTCTGTTCAACTGTAAGGATCCTACTAGAGGAAGTGGGCTATAGTGGAGGAATAGTGTAAATTCATATAATAATATACCTATTTACTTTAGTGTCATTGTTGTACTGAAGTAAATAAATTATTATTATATGAATTGTATTATATTATTATATGAATTGGTGTGTCTATATGAGCATGCGACATTAATTAATAATAGATTGGTACTGTCGTTGAGAAAAGTGTTAGTGGGATAGAAAATTTAAATTCATGTTCTCCTAGCTGCAAGGACAACGCAACTGCATTAATCTCAATTTCTTTATTTCAATTTAAAAAAGAAATGTTTTGGCATCAAACGTCCGATATCATTCTAAAAGTTTAAGCAATTAGATGATCTATTCTTTAGAAGACTTTAATAGCTTAGTGCCAAATTGAAATCAGGTTTTCCTAAATAAGAACTTGATTGTAAACTAAATGCAGAGTACTGACCATTAATTTATTTAACAACCAAAGTTTAGCTCTTAGCCATAAAGGGATTAAGAGCCACCACACAAGTAGGTACATATATATACTCAGATATATAATATACATGTAGCACACGGGAGAGTTTCAGCTGTTCTTGGCACCACGCCACACGGCCGTATAATTTCTGATATTTAGATTATAATGTTATAACTACCTCAGTGCAGCGGTTTGGGTCAGTGGCTAGATAAAATAAATGCCGAGAAAAAGTTTGAAAACAAAGATTTTTTTGTTTTCTGCTTTTACCCAATTAACAAACCTGCAAGTTATAAGTGCAATTTTAAGACTTTAATTTTTGCAACTTTTTATCCTACTAGATATCAATCCTGAGCAGAGGTCCTCTTAAACACTTTTTACTGTTTTTGAACTCCGTATTTCTTCTTGTTAAGGTTCAACCGTATAATATTTCAATAAACTTGAGCATTGATTCCGTAGGAACACCGGATCTATTTCCGTTGCTTTCAAATCAATTGAATGCATAATTTAACTCCTCTCAGCCCCAATTTATTTCCGGACTCACAGATAACTTTGTTAGAACTATTTGACGCAAATGCTAGCTTGAATTCCTAACTAGATCTTCGTTTTCTGCTGCTAAGAATAATATTTTAGCGAATCAAAAGTTCTTGAATTGTAATAACCTCGGCTCCTAATAAGCGTGAAATTGAAATTGAATTCTGGACTATTTATTGCCAAAAAACTAGGCTTCAGCTATCTGGTCTGTGACACGTTGTTAGTAAAAAATTAATGAGAAACGTATCTTTGACTCTATGTTGTGGGTAGATAGATGACTATGGTTATTATGTCTGTAGTACTGCTATTATAAGAGTATGTACAATCGTATGTACATTGTACACAAATGTATGTCTACAGTAAACCGTATTGGCGACAATTTGATAGTGATAGCAACTTTACCCATGTTACAATAAGGGCAATTTTCGCATTGCAATCTTACCACTGATGTGTGACTCTCTGTATCTATATTATTTTGTATGAGCCAGTTGGAATTCGTTGGCGCGTGAAATGAGTTCTGTCTGTACGTTCGTAATTTAACTGTCACTATTTCATTGTAACCACAAACTTGAGTTGAAACAAGACGGAAGACAAAATTAATTTCGTGTACATTAATTAGGAGAACAAGCAATAAGTGTTTGTAGAGGAATAATTAAACTGAGTATAATGTGTTCATTGTGAACACGATTGTGCGCGGGTGTACTTTGTTAAATAATTAAGACTAATTAATTATATTCTATTAAAGGGTTTCTTTAGGTCAGTTTAAGAAATCAGATGGGAAAGAGATTTTTGAAAAAATTACTTGAATTTTATTGTTCTTTCCCACAGCTTTTACCTGTATCGAAGGAACAAAGGAATTAAATCAATAAAACGCCCCGTGTGGCCACTTAACCAGAAGACGTATATTTGGGTCACAGGCGAAACCGTATATTGGCTTTATAAATCCCAAAGTACTCGTAAGAAAATGTGGCGAAGTACTTTTTACATAATAAATAGGGTTGGCTCATGAAGGTGCTACATGCAATGCTTCCAAAAAGTCAACCAAATGAATAAGCGTGAGGGATAAAGGGTTATGTCTTCTTTATATGAATGAAGAGGAGTTTTATGCTCTACTAAAGTATGACAACTTAAGGCTATGTAGGTATTCATAAAAAACTGTACATAACATTTAAGTTCACTGTTTATTTTTGTTTAAAAGTATGAGTAAATAAAATAAGCATTACAAACTTCCTATTTATAGAACCCTTCACACTAAGGACAAATGGTTGCGCGGGACTGTCTTATCAAGAAACTGTGGCCCCGGTACGTAAAGGGCTATTGAAGGACACCGTGAATTTTAGTCAGTACAAGTCTGACAGTCCCTCCTGTTCTGCTCTGGGTCTCACCAACTGGGACTCATTTGATGAATTTACCACGTAAATAAAAAAATTAAAATACTAAACTACAAATCAAACAATGCGCCCTTAGTCAATCTCCTTGAATATATCTAACTTGCGTTTATAAGCAAAAAAATACCTACATAACATACAAGTTAAAGGTCCCTTTCAAAGTGTTCTCGATAGCATGTTCCTCGAACAATGCGTGCTTAAGGCTTATGCAAGCTTTTGCAATACTGAAGTCGTTCGAACAGAGCCACTTTTACATGTCAATGGTCGCCACAAAGCCATACCTTTCCTTTACTATGCTTGCTTTAGCGCCGACCTCCATAGCACAGTGTTGCCATCATAACCGTAATTTAGACATGTCCAGTCTTGGTCAGTCCAAGGTTCTAAGTATGTAACAATTACATAAATTACAATTCAATTGCTTAAATCTTCTATCTTCCTATACTTAGAACATTTAATACATAGGTATTGTGCATGGGTATTTGAGAAAATGGCGATACGCAAGAATTATAAACGGACACTGGTAACTTAACAACTGGAAGTTACTGGGAAAATTCTTGCAGGGCAATGATGAAATTGTGAAAAGATGAATCAGACGAGAATTCAAGTACAGATGAAATCTATTGAAAAATAAGTGACGTAGATCATATAGGTGCAAAAACAATGTGGCATAAGGCAAATGGCAGTCCAAATTGCAATACAATTCAGTGCAAAGAGAACTATAGTGAACATTGAGTGCATGCAATTTATTTTGTTCTCAAATCGTCACGACATCTTCGACAATACAGACATGTCGACAAAGCATTTGAAAATAAATTAGACCTCTTTGTTTGGCTAATTATTTAGACTTAAATAAAATTGGACTCTTAATTGAGCTTTTCATGGCTCAATTGGCTCACTCAGCTTTGGTTTAGAAAGAGTTTAATGTTGCACAGAACAAATTGCATGCTTACCAAGTATTTGATCTCTGGAATCATAACTTAGTAGACGCAAATACAAGAGAAAAACCGACTTGTGTCAGAGAATAATAAAAATAGAGCAGCCCAGAGTCTTCTAAGTAGCACTTATTCATTTCCCCCGGCCATTAAGGCGTGTGACCGTCAAGTTTTATTTCATCCCATCGAGCATGGAAAGTAAGTAAGCTCATGCAGATCAATTAAGTAGGTGTACTATACAAGTATAACGATGTTGCTTTCATTTTCTATTAAACCTGCCATCTTAGTCATATTACTTTAAAATGATCCACACAGACATAGGTAGAGATAGATAGCGTAAAAAATTTGAAGAAGCATTTAGATTTAAAAAAAAACCAAAGAGATTATAATGATGGTGATGAATATTATAGTGATGCTACTGATTCATAATTTTATTCTAATAGTGTTACTGTGAATGTTACTGATTATGATGATGTTGAAATAGACAAAGTGAATGACAAAATGGATATCCTATACATAAAGATAAGTAGAGCTGTAATTAGTGATAAAGATGGAAATTACGACCTTGGAAGAGAGATATAATCATAATACGAAGAAGACTCTGAAAATACTTATAAAATATTCATTTGACTTAAAGAGAATAACGAATGACACAAGAAACATTTTAAGCTTTGGACATGTTTCATAACATATTACTTAGTATGTATGTTCCTCTATATTCGCTGTCTTCACGCTAATTACCACCTAACTGTACTAGAAATTGTATCCTTAAAGCGTATTCACTTGTGCAAACTAGACTCACAAGGCTTCTGTGCCCTAGTTTGAAGAGCAACGGGACTTTCAGTCGTAACTTGTAAAACTTTAGATCGCTTTTTGTGTAACCAAGAATACTGCTTTGAATAGTGTTAAAGTCGGCTTTGAATTTTAGATTAGTTAATCATAAGTTTTGAATGACATTTTATGCTTATTTTATCACCCTCTAGATCTAGACTCATCAGTGTCCAATTTGTACTATGCTGTCGGGTGAGGCTTGTTGTTGCATTTAACGTACTTGCTAATAATTCATTTTGTATCTACTGATGAATATAGCCAAAATCAGTTGAAATATGTAACTTCAAAATATACATGTTCAATAATCGTAAATGTTATGTATAAGTTCCACTTGCTTTGGTTGCACGCTCAACAAGGAATTTTCCAAATTCCACTGCTGAAGAAGAGAATCCTTCAGCACTTCTGAGAACTTCTGTGCTACGAGCAAACATTTGTAAAAGTACATGGATAAAAAGGAAGATTTAATTTTGAACCATATAGAAAAAAAAACTATGCTATTTCACAAAAGTTTTTAAACCTTTTGATAGTTAAATGAATCTATATGTACATTTTGGACATTGGAACGTGACTATAAACCGTCCTATTTCAATCAAATCAAAGCCAGATAGTACTGCGAAGTTTGGCAACGTTCCATTTCATTAGATTCTCGTTCAAATTGAATTTATGTGTGTACACGAGGCTTCTGTCGATGCATGTTATGTGTGTCTATGTTCATGATAATTTGCTTAATGAACGGCTCTGCTCCATTAGTCCATTTGAATGTCAAAGTTAATTCTGGAATTGCCTTCGTGAACCTACCTTAACGTGCCTTATTTTTTACGTTACGTAAAAAGGGTAGGTTTATTTTAATACCTTATTGAGTCTATGTAGGAGTGGAGGCTTTTTGTTTTGCAGCGTGGCATTGAAGGCTTATATTAGATGATGTATTTATAGCTTTGTTGAGGTTCCCTTTGAATGAGTACTACAAGGTAAGCTTTAGTCTTTGACGTGGTATTCTTAATTTATTTTTTCACACCTAATAAAGCAGGGGTTTATTTTTATTTAGGCTTATTTTTACTTTAGCTCTACTTTTGAGACACGGAAACGAAACAGTATTCATGATGCTAGAAAAAGTCACATAACGCGAATACGGTCTTATTATTAGCCATAAATGTGCAGTTGCCAAAATAATCAGAAAACATCCACTAAAAAAACATACCACGACACATGAAACTTCTTGAAGGTACAAAGTACCTAGTTTTCTATTTACTGACTACCATCTTAACTACAAGTGACAACTAAACAATACGTCTTCCGACATACTTCACCTTTAGCGACACAGATACAAGTTATGACAATCCATCGCTGCTCCGAGTTTCGACCGCCCATAACTTTCCCTTCAAGTAATATCTCGATGGGTAATACCTGTCCGCCTGTTATTTTGTTGTAACTTGCATTCACATTATGCAATGCATCGGATGCATCAGTGCATGCCCTCTGACATTCCTCGCTTTCTCGATGAAAAGGTCTGTGATGTCAGCTTCTGCATTGTTATTTTGCTAACCTTTATTCACAATGTATGCATGGGTCAAAAATCACGAGTTTTGTTGAGAAAATCTCGGTAAAATATCTAGCTTTCATTTTCCAGCACGCAAACTGTGACCATTTCTTTTGCTTCTCTATGAATAATACACATATTTATAACTTTGATCTCTTTCTATACATTTTTTTTACCGTGGTAATATCAAATGAGTTCTCCCACCCAGGGCAGAGCCGGAGGGACTGTCACACTCGTACTGACTAAAATCCACGGTGTCCTTCAATAGCCCTTTACGTTCCGGGGTCACGGTAATTCGTGAGTCCCACGACCCCGGCAGGCTTTGGCCTTCTACAGGGGGGCCCCGTCACTCTACTGACACTCCTTGAGACGCGTGTAGAACACAACGCGCCGGCGACCCGGGCATGGTCCATGGTCGGACAGCGAGTCGCCCATTATTCGCCGACCGCAACCGTCGCCGTTGGCGCTTACTACTGCGGCTGGGTTGGAGGGAGGACGCTCCGGCGATGCGCCTCCACGCGCCACTCATAGACGCATCTCTTTCCATACATAGTGAAATTCGACGTTTTCGTTTTTTTTTTCTTATTTAGGGGAGGTAATCAATTTTTCATAATGAACGTAAAAATGCTAATGCAGTTTTCACGAATTAATATAAGTACTCAGAAGAAGTATAACATAATAAGTCGAAATTGTGAAAGCAGTAGAAAGTCAAACTTCGTTTTGCTTATGAACATTAGAGTCTATATTTTAAGTAAAATGCTGCGCCTCTAAACAGTATGCAATAGTCTTCTAAAGTTTTTTCTCAAAACTTAAGTCCCATGGGTTTTTGCTTGTTGCCTGTAGGCGTGAAAGTGTCATTTAGCTGTCGCTTACTCTGTTATCAACTTGACGATAAATGGCGTCATTTCCACCTTATCCCGTTGACATAACGACGTTTTCCGCGACGATTAGAGTAAGAATGCCCCAGGGAGGTGCTTAGATCGTGGATAAATGTACCCGCTTGTTGAAGAAAACCTTTTTAAAACACAATAAAACCCAAATAAGGAATCCCAGGATTGTAGAGTTTTACTAAACAGGTACAAAATTAACTTAAGTTTTAATAATTTTACATTTTATTTAGAACATAATACGAGATAGGTTTACCTACCGAATGTCTTTTGACATTCGTAAGAAAAAAAGGCCACTTTGTAGTATTCGCTAAAGTAGCCTTTTTAGATACCTGGTGTTCTGATTTTTGAGTACAAGGGCTATAAAACTGATCTTTTTGAGTAGTTACCTACTGTATCTATTATTCTGGATCAAATATTAAACATCTCAAATCCGCCTTTCGATTGACACCAACGAAACAACTAATATATTATTGATCTTTCAATCCAAGTGCATGAATAACAAAGCTGGCGAGAATATTGCCAATAAAGGTGCATACTCACACATCAGTCACCGTCAAGTATCCCCACACACCCGGGATGTCTCAGTTCAGTCAGTGTTTTGCTACCGTCATTCCTACACGTTTTCTGTAGCGTGACACACACCTAATCACTGACCAACCCGTAACTTGACTGATGCATGTGTTCAATGATTCAGTCAAACCGGCGACGTGACTGACAAACGACGTGACGGTGACTAGTGTTTGAGTATACGTACACAAACCGTCACCGATCCATTTTCAGTGACTTGACGGTGACTGATGTGTGAGAATGCACCTTTAGGCTTGTAAAATATTCTCTAAGGTCGAAGGAGGGTTAATATTATTCATAGATTTTCTTACAGTATTGAAGTATTCTGATCAGTCGTATCGCAATTTATTATACCTACAATAAATTATAATAAATTGCGATACTTCAAGCGAAGGAAGTTTGAAGAAAATTTATGATAAAACGATTCATTATGTTCACTTTCATCGATATATTCTCGATTAGAATTATTTTGTGAACTTTAGTAAAAAAGCTAGTGAATAGTGTTGTATAGAATACACATAAGTGTATTCTTGCGAGAGAACAAGTGTCAAGACCATGAAAACGTTACCGTATATTTTCTTTACACGAGATAACGGTCAAGCAAAGAATGCAACTTAAAAAAAAAGAAATTAGAACTTACTGAGTTGTTAACTATTTGGTTTTTTTCGTTCTTAATATTTATATCTGCTTTAAGTCAATGAAAGGTTACTTATGGCGAAAATATGGACCTATTGATTTCCTCAATTCAAAATAAGGTGAACTGGTTTATAAAGTTTAATTTACTTGATAATAACCAACCAATTTACTTTACATAATTCAAACAGTCAGTGAGTAATTAGTTAAAATTTTAAATGCCTGTACATTCGTAACTAATCGTGTTATCCACAGTGTTAATTGAAAACAATCTTGAGAACACGCCAGAGGAATCTCGTTTTGTTCACGATAGAATTCATCATGAGGTATTTATTCCTCTTCATCACGGAACTCATCGTCAATAATAATCTATATATATAAAAGGAGAACTGACTGACTGACATATCAACGTACAGCCGAAACTACTGGGGCTAGGAATGTGAAATTTTGCACACGGCTTCCTATTATAATGTAGGGGAGCACTAAGAAGGGGTTTTTGGAAATTTAACCTTTAAGGGGGTGAAAAGGGGGAATTAGGAAAGTACGTAACCCACGCGGACGAAGTCGCGGGCGAAGTGCTAGTCTACTATAACAAAGAAGGAGCTGTTGGAAAACTGGTATATTGATAACAACCGCTAAGCTTTAAACCATTCCCTATTGTAATTTCTCATTAACAGATCGGAATTAGGAAATTATGTAATAATAAAATAAATGCGGTTAATGGCAAAAGAACCGTTACCTTTTATGAAGGCACATGGACCTCAGATACTGTTGTAAGATAAGACTTAAAACTGGCGAATTGTGGGTCTAGCTTCGGACACATCTCTTGCCTTGATATATTACAGTCTATGTGGGTTATAGGATTGCTCAAATGAATTACATGACTCCAGAACGCAAAAGGCAATGATGGAACAGGGTGGGTTTATCCAGTATGAGTCTGACACGCGCTTCCGATCCATTCAGAGCGAGCGAAGTCAATCGGACATACTGGTCTATAAAAAAAGAAGTCATATTATGTCATATTATGTATGATATTAACCTCTACTTTTCTTCTATAGGACGATGAAGACGAGGATGACACAGAAACTTGTGCGAGTCCAGAAGTATGCGCGCCCCAACCCTTCCCAAGGCATACAGCGCCGCAGCAGCAGCAAACACCCAAACCTTGGAAAAGGACCGGTAAGGAATATTAAATTCTAACTTTCACGAAATAAGTTACATTATTGGAGTGAGTGTGCAGTCCCAAAAATACCAACAAACAATAATTCTCGTCTCTAGCGCTTGTTTTTGTTTAACTGCACTCCTTGGCAATGACTTTGTGATTGACATTCGTGACGTCACACAGAGGAGACGCCTCCCCGAGCTCCGCCGCGCACGCGAATCTCCCACGACGAGTACCATCAGTTCTGCGACGAAACCCTCGAATGTATGGCAGCATGTTTCAAAAGCATGTCGACGTTTACCACGCTTTTTCCTTTGCAAATATTCGTTCGCTTCGCAAAATCACCTCTCATTGTCTTTTCAGTTCAGTGGTGTTGCGGACGATAACGAATCGAATACTGCGATTTTCTGACGTCCCTTTTCGTCTTTTTAAACTTTAAGTGCTCTTTTGTTTATCAAATTAATTAGCTCATTAATACATCTTTTATTGTTATCATTAACTTTATTGTAATCAGTGTTAGTATTCTGTTTCATTAGAATTTTGGTGTTGACTGTAATCAATTTAGCTTCATCTAGGATTTATGATAGATCTACTTCACGTATTTCTGTAACTTTTAACTTAACTAAATTCACTTTTTCAAACATTGATTTTTACACGTTTTCTACTAATTTTGTAACCAGTATTTTTAATTGTAAAAATTATTGGTGTTAGATGTTTAATAAATGTTTATTATTTCTTTATCTTACGTCTCACTTTCTTTTTGTTTTCCACTTTCTATCCTATAAGTTACTTTTTTTATTAGTCTCTAAACTTTTTCAATAAAGCTAGTCTCTACTCTTAATATTATGTACCTTAATATATAATAAATATTTTGAATAGCAAAATTAAAGGAACTTTTGCCCACATATTATAAATGTCCTCATTTTCATGATCTCCTTAGCCGCAATGTATAATGGTCCTTCTGCCCGCAGCATACGATCTGGCGACGCAGTGTCCGTCGCGGCGGGCGTCCATGCGACGTCACACTGTCACGCACGCTGTGTGTCCACCCACCGATGGAGCTCATTCATTACCACATTCAAGGTAAGGTTCATTTGCGTGACCTATAGAATATGGTTCTTGGATGATACGTCACTCGTGCAGTGACTAAACAGTGGAGGTTTATAGATTCTTCTAGTTCCAATCTATAAAGCTTTAAAGAAATTGTTACGACACTTTTACGCTTGACT
This sequence comes from Agrotis puta, assembly GCA_943136025.2. NCBI lineage: Eukaryota > Metazoa > Arthropoda > Insecta > Lepidoptera > Noctuidae > Agrotis > Agrotis puta. The sequence continues at coordinate 3,091,681 of OW964170.2, forward strand.
ACAGAAGGGAAAGAGGAAATACCTATTACTTACTTATTATCATTTGAATTTTTGCTTTTTTTGCCCGAGTACCTGCATCGCATACAATGTTATTTAACCCATATGAGTAAAACCCATTTGCGTCACCGTTTTCTGTTTTTCAAACAGAATCCATTTTGGTTGCAAAGACACGTGCCAAAATACAGTTGCTTTGTCTGTCATGAAAAATAAATCGCTGTTCTAGAAAGTTGCAGCACTTGGGGTCTAATGTCAGGAGGTCAAGATCCAATATTTCTACGTTCTAAAAGTAAAGCCGTTTGTTTTAAAGCGTTATCTTTTCATACACATTATGTAAAATCATTGACGTGAATTTATTAATGTGAGCTGTCTAATGTTTTCTTATTTATGGCTCTGTCAAACTATTTACAGTTGCACTCGAACCGAGTGGACCTGGTTGCCTTCAACTGATTTTGAATCAGTGTCCACAGCCGGATTCACGATTTGACTGTTCGGACGGAATTTTTATTTCACTTCTTGTCTAAACATCCTTTTTTTGCACAGGCCAGGCTCTCGAGCATCCTGCGCCGGCGCCGCCTCTCTGGCAAGTAGCGACGCAGATGCACAGCTCGGAGAACTGTCCTGGTCGCGATCTAGTCTGCAGGACGAGCTCATCAAGTCGGTTAGTGGCAGCCCCAACAATGGCTCGCATGTGAGTAGAACGTAGCTTAGATGGTGGAGGAATACGGAATTTTGGGGTTGAAGGACAAGAAAAGGTACTTTGGAGGCTAGTCCTTTTGGGGAATGTAGACTGGTCCTCATCCAGAAAGTATTGCATCACTTGTTTCATTACTTACCTAGTTCTTATTTTCAGAAATGGATTCATTTCAAACAAATTCTGCCGCCAAAGATAAAATGGATCAATCTGAGGGTGTGGAAGGGAAAAATCAGCCTTATCTACTAGATAGGCAGTTTTCATAATAAGGCTTATTTTTCTTATAATTTTTTCCGCAGAAAAAATGGGACAAATAAATGTATTTTTAATGTGAAAAAATAAATGGTTTTGGTTTTAGGATCCAAAGTGATGTGATATTTTTTATGGCTATCTATGATAACAATCTCCAGAAGTGCGCTTGATCAAAATTATACAGTTTTCTGTCTTCCGTCGGTAACCGACGATTATTGGCAAAATCATGCAGAAAATTGCTTGGTGTGTCCATAAATAATTATTGCCAGATGTAGACTCTATAGTCACTAGTATAGTTAACGCTATTTTATTGCACACAATGCATGTTAAACACACTGTGACGAAATGTTAGCGGTTTTTTTGGAAATAGCGCAAAATTAGCATTGATCGCTGTGCATGGATCTTTATAGCTTTAGTTACGAATAGAGTTTGAGAGTGAATTTAGTATACAAAGGTTTTTTTTTCGCCCGTATCTATTGTATAGAAAAGTATTCCTTCGACAATAACATACTCTTATTTCACGACTCGACGAAGAACAAAAAATCGATATAAATTCTACGCGAGTTAATATACAGGAATTTTATATCCTGTTTCTCATTTCTCAAAACGTGTGACCATCGTCGACACGGCGATAGAACAAAGTGCTAGGTATTACTTAATTCCATTGTTACGTATTCAAAAAAGTAATGGCATAACATCTAATCAAATGCTTCCTGCACTTTAGGTAATACGATATAAGTACTATAATATAACATTTTCACAGGAAACATAGCTAACAATAAAATTACAATCCATTCAATACACTTTACCAAATTACCTATTATGTTTCGTGTTAGTGAAGTAATTGACACTTTCCAACAAATACATTCATTTGAAAGGATCATTGTTAAACTTATACCTTATTCATTGAAACGCACAGGCCCGGTAGAAATAGCTCCGACTACTTGTTATTTGAAATCGAATTGCTCTTGGCCACGATTTTATCCAGAAGATGAAGCGAGCTCACCCAGAAGCAAAACTCCTAATTTAAGCTAAATACGCAACGGTCTACCAACGAGATTACCCGTGCAGTTTTGCCTGTAGCATGTACGGTGCGGTCTTAAGCCTTCACCAATTGGTGCTACTCAAAAGAAATGGTCGCCCTTACAGGTTCTAAAATTGCACAGGTGTATTCCAAAACACTTTTCGGCGTACCTGTACCAGTAGACTTGTCCAGTGGACCGTAGCGTGTATAACTGATATAATCCAGTGGGCTCTAATGGTCTATTATGACCCACCACCTCTCATTAAGACTTCGGAAAAAAATTCTCTGCAATTTCTATATTATTTACCTTTGTTTACTAAATTCTCTAAAAACAGGCCAATAAATTTCAGAGTATTTGAAAAGCTTCTTTAATTTTCAGAAACAGTGGCAAGACGCCATAATGTCTGACGACCGGTTGTCTCTGACTCTGGAAGAGATTGTCCACATCAGGTCTGTGCTGACGAAGGCTGAGCTAGAAGTACTGCCCGTTGAAGGCAGGGTCAAGGAAGACGTTGAGAAGAGAAGAGTGAGTAGTTTATACTGTACCTGTACCACCTATTTATAGTTTGATAGTAGGGAATAAAGGTCCTCCATAGAGATTAGTCTAAACCAAAAAGAGGCGAATGGAGAGTTGGTAGATCACTCACACAAATAATATGGGATAGTACATACGCCAGCACATCAAGCAACCTCAATCTGACGAATTTATTTAATAGGTTTCAACCTTGTACAGAAAAGTTAATGTTCGATTGGTATTTGACAGATTGGGGTAGGTTGACCTGCTGGCGTCTGGACCTATTGATTTTGTTTGATGTCATTCACGAATCAGACGCCAAATCTCAGCAATCAATCTCTCAAGCGGACGAGCCAATATTAATACTCATTTTCTTTATTATTTCAGGTATGCTTCTTGTGTTTGAAAACCAGATTCGGCATTTTTGGTCCTTGGGGCCAGAAGTGCAAACTTTGTAAAAAGACTGTCTGTCAAAAGTGTTGTTCAAAGGTGAGTTCATTGATTTTATTAATTTTATAACAGCATCATAATTTATTGTTCTCGCATACTATTTTATGGCGTCAATATCTTCTAACCAGACACATGAATATCTGGTAAGAACGTTACGCCAATTTTTCTCCTCAGCTGTTACTACAAAGAGGCGAAGGCCGTGTGTTTTAGGGTTCAGTTATTTCGACAGAAACAGTTGAATCTAAGTTCAAAGTAGAAAGTAAAATAAACTTGTGATTCGTTTTTAATAATTTCCTATGACTAAAAGTTAAAAAAGATTGGAACTTGAGAAAGATTGGCATTGGCAAAATGTTCTTAAATAAAAATTCAAGTGATTTACAAAAACAATATTAAAGTATAATATTCTAACTTACACATTATATTGTTGCAGATGCGTATCCCGACGGAGCACTTCGCGCATGTGCCGGTGGTGCTGCTGAGTCCGTCGCTGCTGCCCTCCCCGGAGGACGAGGCGCACTCCTCCTTCCCCAGGAGTCTCATGTCCAGGCTTGTGTCGCCTGAGTACTCGGTAAGTGATCAACTGCGGCAAATAAAACTGGTAGACCTTAGACATCCCGATTTGGGAGTGACTACATCTACATTCACCTGAATGTTTTTGGGTAGACCATATATTTTTTATTTAATCAAACTTAATAGACGGGGCCTCATATTAGCAATTATCAAATTATTCAATCCTAGTTAATTAATGAACTAATTATTACTAATGGCTCATAAGACATCGTCATTGGTAGTTTTGGTCCACCTGCCACAAAGTAAGGCTGCTATCTTTTTCTTGCCAAACCTTAGTGAGTTGTGCGAATCTTTCCTACGATTATCAGTAGATGTTCCACCTCTTTGGCTGTTGGTCTGCCAGACTTAGCAGCCCCAATCTTGTGCACTATTTAAGCAACTGTTCCATTGGTTAGCTGCTTAACTCCAGTTCCACCTGCCAATATAACTAATAACTGCAAACATTAGATCCCACAACGACGGAACGGAACGGAAGTACAAAAAACCTATCAACACACATCATACTACACGATTACATTTCCCGTAACATGATCAGCGATGAGCGATAATGCGGCGCGGTTCACCGCAAATTGTACTGACACGGCCGTCAATAGACGATCGTTGTCGATCAGCTGTTTCAGGACGTTATTTAATGTCATCCGTTATACTACCGCCAGTATATTGTGCTCACTTGGTTCCGTTGTTGTTACAATGATTTATAATAAATCACGTAGGTTTAACTGGATAAACTTAGATGTCTATAGGTACCTGAACCTGCCTTTCAAAATAAGTTGCGTTTCTAGTTGTTCCAACGAACTGCATAACAAGTTTACACGTAGTTTGGATTTCACAGTCATGATAAGATAAATTTTCAGAAGCCTTTTCAAATGTGTATGCCTAATCAAAATATGGTAGGTATGGTAAATCGTAAACACGGACACTGCTGAGGCCATCAGTTATTTGGACCTCTAAAATCTTCAGTGACGCAGCTTATTTACAATTTCAGTTGGACCGAATTTTCGAATTAAGTGAAACTCTTGCTAAAATTTGTGTGTGGATGGCCAGCAAATTAATTTAAGATCTATAATAATAATGAAATAAGTTAGATAGCTATTAAACTAATCAATTTCATCTCCCTACAGAGCATGGTGGAGAACAGCGTGGGCAGTGCACCGAGCAGTCCCGCGGCCGCTCGTCGCGCGACGTCCGGCGCCACACCTGCCGCGAGCGCGGCCGCACACAGCGCGCCTGGCTCGCGCGGCGGCTCGGCGCTCGGCTTCTCTGACCAGCTGTCCGTGCCGCCGCACAGTATGTCGCGCAGTGTGGACGGGCCGCAGGCCATGTCGCTTGTCAATACGCCGCCTTCCACTTTAGATCGCAGGTATGTGGTGTATCTTGTGTTTCTCCTTCACTAATCTCCCCCACTTCTTTGGTAATATCCTTCATTCATCCCCCAGTATTTTTTATTCATCGCTGTCTTTACGATTCCTAACACCACCCTCGAGTTTTTAACAACTTTTTCTCCTGAACACATTTAACCATTGAAAACTAGATTAAATCCAGGCTTGGATGCAGAAAACAATGCCTGCAAATACATCCACGCCTATTTATCCACAATCTATTCATTCTACTAATTCCAAAACTTATCCAACCATTCTCCTCCATTCCAGAGCGCGGTACGGTCGCAGTACGACCGGCGTGACGGCAGCAGAACGACTTCGCGGCGTGCAGATGGCAGTTTGCCACGACTGTAAAGCGATGGTCCTACAGATCATCAAGTCGTCGCGCGCCTCCCGCTCCGCGTCCCGCGACCGCGCGCTGCGGCACCTCACCCTCGACCTCGCGCCGGTGTACACCGCCGACTGTTAGTGCACAAGACATGCAGGCTGGCGGAGGCTGTGAGGGCTACCGTGATGCAGTGGCCTCACATGAGTGCATTAACCCTGGAGCCCTGGAGCTATGAGTGTCCCTACCCTAGTCTAATCTATTGGTATTTTAGACGTGCACTCATCTTACAATATTGGTGTTACAGGAAAATAATCGGTTTACAGAACTTTTACACAAATAGTGATCGATTAAAAGTGAACCCTAAAAACTTTAAGTGCACTCACGAGACAATTCCGGCCGAATGGTAGTCATATCACAGTTTACCGTTTCGGCGTGTTCGCCATAAGATGGCTGTTCTGTTCACCACACAGACGGCTGTTTTCCCAGTGGAGATACATAAGTTGAGCTGAAAGTATTTCTACTGCGACGCAACATAGAACAAATTGGAAGGACTGTCAAACCTTCGCCTTATATGAAGCTTACAAACTAATTGTATAGAAAATTATTTTTTCCCTATTTACTATGTTATTTTATTTTTCATTGCCTCACTAACATTATGATCAATTATTATGATATGTTATATTTTTAATAGAAGTATTACGATGAATCTTTCAATATGTTACCTATATGTATATTATGGTTGTTGGTAAAATTTGTTGTTAGCCCTACTATCTCTTTATTTTCATTTTTTTTTATTTAATGAAGCAGGATTTCTTTGAATACCCAGTTCATTTAACCGATATGTATTTTGAAAATTATTATCTTATTCTGTACTTTATCTAGATCCTATGAAAAATGTTAAATTAGTCTCCATCATGTAAATATTCAATGACATTTAAAAATAAATATTTAATAAAATTTCATTAATAATAATATTTATCAGGGATTAGTCTTTGCTGACATTCCAAATAAATTGATCGAAGTCGACACTATATTTATTGAAGTCGTCACTAAAAGGTTCAAAAATCGAGCTTCCAAGGTTGTGTAGTGTCTATGTTGTGTTTCGTACGTGGACCATACATTTTGTTTACACAAAATGAACTTTGACAATACTCTATGACCTTTGACAGACGTTACTACCACTATTTTCTTTATCGCACAAAATCGTAATTAATAAAAAGTCATTAAATTATTAAAAATATTTATCCTACATTATCAGAGATACTCATACTACTTATATTGAATAAATAAAAATAATGTTATATTCCAGAAATTTACTAAATAAATATTTTGTCACTTAATAGATATATTTTTCTCCAAAAGATAGAATGTTTTACCTAATATGTCTACAATTTCGATGTGAAATTAAAGTAAATGTGTGTTCAAAAATATTATAACGTACTACTATGAATGTTGTTGTATAAAACGAAATTATATTGTATACATGTGTTATGAAAATCTCGTAGAATCTGTGTTAGAAATCAAACATTTTTTAAGCATGAAATCGTTTGTAACGTCAAATTGTAGAAAAAGTTCCTTTTGTATCATTATTTTTTGTTATTCAAATAAAAACCTAAAGGTAATCTTCTCGTATAAATATCAATATCTTTCGTTCATCGTTTTCACTGTAAATTTTCTACAAATTGACGTCCGAAATCGTACTCCTGTAAACCCTGACTCAATTTCCAAGACTCTAAAGTCGGATTCACACGAGTGATTATGAAGTATTTGACATTTATGTCTACAGTAAACTGTTTACAAATTATTTGGATATTTTTGTAAACTACGTGAATTGAATAATTTTATAGACATTGATGTAAAATCTGTATGAAGATCCGACATGAAATTGATTGCTTTTAAATACTTATTATGTGTGACATTCAGAGCAATTGTGTTTTCAATAATTTAAGTTTCCTGTGCCATACCAATCGAGATGAATAATTTTATCAGTGACGAATTATTGCATGTGCGTTTAATCGCAAGCATGTCACGACAAATGTGTGAAAAATCCTACGTGCCTACCTATGAGTACAGATCAAGACCATATTTTTTTAAGTTACTTTTTTCACTTAAGTTTTTGGTTCATTATATTACTTACAAAAAACACAAAATAACAAAAAAAAAACTGCAATGTTTAATTTTTCTTTCAATCCGGTTGCGTGCTTTTGATAAAACTGTTGATTTTTATGAAGGATTTACATTTAAATTTGATTTTTTTTATAAAGAATTTATTTTGCCAGTTCTTCACTAATTCGTAATATAAAATTGCGTTTGACAGTTCAGTCGACAGTATGCAACCAGCTTATTAAATCTGATTGTTTGTATGAGATGTATGATTCTGTAAGCGTGGTTACTTCATTCATATTCATACAAGTCAAGAACTCGGGTGCAACAGTAGTACGAATAAAATATCATTGCCATTATCTCTGCTAGGTGGATGAAAATAAAAATGCCATATTTACGAGTCTATCAATGTGTACAATAACCCAATTCTATAACACCTGTCACCCTAATTTGTTGAGGTAATATGATTAAGCCCCAACTGATGGAGTATTTGTACTACTGCAGCAGCAACAGACTTGGCTTTAAGTTTATTTAGAATTAACTAAATTATTTCATGAATTATACCCACTATCTAGTACTCCTTTGTAAATATAGATGTCTAGAGTAAAACTATAGTAGCGGTTCAAATAAAACGTTAGAACTACATATTTTCAATGTAATTAATCATCGTAATAATTAAAACTGGGTTTTCCCTTAACTCTACATTCCCTCCGTTAATTTAGTTATTTTTAAGTTAAATATTAACAACTGATAAAATATTTTTTTTTTATAACTGATAGGTAGTTCACCAAAAATGGCCTAATATTATTGTTTGACATTTTTGGCACTATGTTTTTCTATTGCGTCAGTAGATTCTTGTTCTTATTTACAGAAATGGTACTTTGAAAAAAATGTATTTAAAAAGTAATTTAAATTAAATCTTGTACATTAAAAGCCCAGTTGATATAAATTGTAAATGTGTAATTTAGTAGTCTGTTAGATGTTACTTAGATTGTAACTGTTTAAAGAACTTAAGTACTTATAAGTGGAAATAATCAATGATGAAAACAAAACCATACTTAAATAAACATGAATACAAATCGTTGAAAACGTGATTTTATTTAAAAACATACCTAAGCTTTAAGAAATGCGGGCATGCGGGCAGCGAGTAATGGGCAACTCGCTGTCCGACCATGGACCATGCCCGGGTCGACGGCGCGTTCTGTTCTACGCGCGCCTCAAAGAGTGTCAGCAGAGTGACGCCCCCCCCCCCCCCTCTAGAGGGCCAAAGGCTGTCGGGGTCGCGGGACTTATGAGAATAAGGGTCTAAATATTGTTTACTGAACATAAAAGCAACATATCGTAAACTTTATATATCCTACAGAATGTACGAGATATTTTGAATATAATAATCAGTAAGCATCAACTAATTTCGCTTGTGTATCAGCAGAGCTTTTGGAGTACTAAAATCAAAATAGTGCTTGATTTCGAGGGTTGAATAAAAACATAGACAAATAAAAAACACTGCTGTAATAGCAATCACATTTATTGATTGTTAGCTTAGATGACGCCTATTGATTCTGAATCGTTACACTTATATAAATAAATTGTCTAATAAATAACGTCGTTCAGCCTACAACTAAGATACCCTCGTCGACAAAGCTGTGGGGGGGAACTTCAAGGTTAAGTGGGGCGGGTCCCTTGCGGATACGGCCGGAGGCGTCGTAGTGGGAGCCGTGGCAAGGACAGTAGTAGCCGCCGAAGTCCCCGGCGTTGGCTACGGGCACGCAGCCGAGATGGGTGCAGACGCCGATGACTACGAGCCACTTGGGGTTCGTTGTGCGCTGGTTGTCGTGCTGCGGGTCGCGGAGAGTGTCTACTGGCACCGCCTGCTCGGTTGAAATCTCGTTTTCGGTTCTGTGGATTTAAAATAAACAATATAACCAACGTGCTGTTGCAAGGAGCTACACCCAGGGAAAGGACATACTTCACCTCACGTAGTTTTCGGCCACCATAGGCGCGGGCTTACGGATGGCGAGTAATGGGTCTCTTTTCTCGATCCGATCGAGGAACTCGAGGGGCTGATAGCAAACTGACTGGCGGGGACGGTATAGGGTCTAAATAAATGTCGGGTTCGCAGGAAAAGGAACTGGATGGACTACTTATAGTCCATCCAGTAATGACTTATCATTAAGAGTAATTTTCCTCTGCTCCTTTCAAGGCCGGAGGACTCATTTGACGATTATATACACCCCAAAAAAAGGGGCTGCGCCCGAACTCGATATTTATGCGTCGTAAACGTAATTACAGGATAAACGGTATTCTACCTGTGTTATTTTAGACTATCTCTGAACCAAATTTCATCAAGATGGGTTCAACAGTTTTGATTGGACTGAATTTTAAACATACATTCATTCATCGAAATTTCGTATTTATAGTATCCGTTAGATTTTAGATGAGAAAAAATACTTATAAAAACCATATTCAACTAGACTCTAGTAATTATGTGGTGAAAGTTTATCGCCTTATTACGAAAGTTATTCCAGGTTTGGTCTGAGAGAAAAATAGCTACACACAATCTTAGATTTAAATTCCTATAGCACCATCTTATATGTCACTCTTCAAAGGTATATATTTCAAAGAACACATGTGATTGCACCATAGACATGTATAAATTCATAGTCATATTATAGTTTTATACAGAATGGAATTCTTACAATAGCTAGTGCTATTATTATCCTATGGCGAAGAAATCTATGACGCGTCACACATGCACACAGCAAACAGATGACACAGTTAAATGCGTAGAAGCTAGCTGTCACAAGCAACTTTGTGATGAATTGGCAACTGAATAAATCCTAAGTACCTACAAACATGTCTATTATGATCTATTTATATTTTTTTCCTATACTTGGAAGCATTTCATCAAAAATCTGGCTTCAAGAGACAAGCAATCGCTTTAATTCTGAATTAATTCAGCAAATCAAATCAAATAATTTATTGCAATCCATAATGTCAAATACAGGTGGTAGTATAAAAAAAAAAAATATTAGATACAATTACGGACCCTGTCGGGCACAGCAATTTTTTGTTTTAAAAAACAAAATGTGAAAGAGAGAAAGAGCGCTTCATTAACACAGCCACATATAATTTTCCACCCTAATAAATATGTATTTATATTTTCATTCATTCACTTCTATTAGTATTTTAAATGCAAGTCTATTTATTTTTTTATTGTTTATTTATTTATATTTAATATTGCCTATTTCCTTACTGGCTTAAAATTGTTCATTATTATTAATGTGGCAAGTATAATTAATTAGTATTATGTAATAATTTATTTTCGTTATTCTACTCATACACTTTCTATACATATGATGTATTAATATTGCTGTATTTATCCGATAACAAAATAATAATAAAAAAAAAAAAAAAAAAAATATTAGATCCTATTATCTACGTATTTATGTATTTATATATTTCCATTCCAAAGGTCAGCAAATCATGTATGCACCTTCTTTCATATTTCTCTGTCATATTGTTTCTATCCATTTTACCATCATTTATTTAGGAGTGGATCTAAAATTGAACCTTGAGGAAACCCCACGCCACTGACCCGCTGACATTTAAGACAATAATGATTTGATACCATTTACCTGAACTTTTACAAAATCCATAAATTATTTCTTTACCATTAATTGACTGAAATTAACTACCATATGAAAATCAAATGAAACCCACCTGTGACGGATGAACAGTGGCTTACCACGCCACTTGAAAGTAACAGACTTGCCCTCAGGGATGTCTGACAGTTTAATCTCGATCTTGGCCAGGGCCAAAACGTCAGCAGCAGCGGCCATGGACGACACGAAGTGCGTCACAATGGACTTCGCAGCGTACGCGCCAGCGACACCTCCGGCTGAAAATGATAAGCATAAATATGTTACACCAGTTGTATGAACAAGGACAAAGGAAAAAAAAACATGTTAAGCCTTATATGGACAGGCTTAAGCAAACTGTAGCATAACTAACAAAGTGTACAATGTTTAACACAGGCACCCTGTGGGCTAGATATACCCAAAGATCGTACAGCACCCTCCATATTCAATATAACAAAGCTTTTAGGGTGTTGGTGGGGTTGCCCCGGTTCGGTAGTGGGACCAGGAATGTTTGGATGCACATGTTAATAACGTGCATCCCTGATGTACAGGGTCCAGGCCAGCTCTAACAGTGCCCTAAAAATTTGCAAGCTTGATTGCACATGTTAATCACTGCAGTGCCATCTCACACTTGTATGATAGTTGTATGATAAATATTAAATTAAGCATTTCGCCAGTAATCAACATACACAAGTTGTATGTGCAGTGAAATTAATCTGCTTGAAGCGGCCATTGATAACTAATGCTCATATGAAAAATTTCAAGTTTATGTGATTTTGACTTTCACAACGCCATGCTTATGATAGAAATGTCCATACAATTAAATTTTCAACTCCTATTCAACCTGTTTTAGTTTGAATGATCTCACTTTTGTTATAATAAAATTTTGAGTTTCTATATTTCCATTTCAGCTCAGCTTAGTCAGTAAATTATTGAATTTTTAGATTTCAATTAAGTTGATGAACCAGATATAAAAAAAAAAAATATTAAATAATATTAAGAAAATGAATGTCAAAAAAGAAAGAACCTGTGATTACTTACTGGAAGATCAGTTACAGAAGAAACAAATTATATTATTGTTCCATTGTTATCAAAGAATTTAAAATGACAATTATTATTATTCAATAAATTAGGCTACTGTCTTGCTGTTGGGCAAACATTCAAGACTGTGTATTGAAACATTCCACCTCCTTCCAATTCTAAACGAAGACATCGAGATCGTGCCACCATCTCATTTGAGGACTCCCGCAGCTTTGTGTTGCCGTTTCAGGGCAACGATCATGAGCTATGTATGGCCAAAACTTGTTTGACATGCAACATACATATCATGCTTAGTCCCATGTTGGGCAATGTTTAGAGCCACATAAATAATTTAAAATTTTGGAGCAGTGGTGTTTCAAATGTAATCTGTTAATTCAACACCTAAGACACTATGTGCCATTGCACATCATTACCTTATTCATATTTTGCTTTTGAATCATAGTTGTGGACTGATAAATCTAGCTTATAAGCTATTGCCAAACATGTATTACTTGTAATTGTTGATTTTTTCCAAATTATATATAATTAAAAGACTCGGACACTGTTTCTCAATTCAAGTATTCAAATGATTTGTTGAGTAGGACTAAAAATCTCACATATATGAAAGTATTCCGTTGTTAACATGACTTTTCAAGGTTAATATCAAGAGTTATTAATAACTCCGCCCCTAAAACGACCCACTAACCAGGTACTTACATACATAGCCATGCCTATGTAACAATAAAAAGTCAGAGAGACAGATTATCATGTTTTGTAAGTGCATCAAAGCACTATCAATTGATTTAGAACAGATAAATAAACATTATGTATAACTACAATCATCATGACAGGCCTGTTGGTCTAGTGGTTAGTGACCCTGACTGCTATGCCGGAGGTCGTGGGTTCGATTCCCACCCAGGACAAATGTTTGTGTGATGAGCACGATCATTTGTCCTGTGTCTGGGTGTAATTTATCTATAATATGTATGTATTTAGAAATATATAAGTATGTTTATCAGTTGTCTAGTACCCATAACACAAGCTCTGCTTAGCTTGGGACTAGATGGCGTTGTGTGATAGTTGTGGAATATTTATTTATTATTTTATCATATCAGGAAAAAAAAATAGAACATTTTCAAGGACTAACCTCCAGCAATAAGATAAGTGAAGGACTGGCGTCCATCAACGCTCTCGGTGTTCTTCGAGGTAGGGTCCTGGGTCTCCTTGCGACGGTAAGCCGCAAAGTCAGGGTAGCCGATGTCAGTATGGGCGAATCGAACATTACTTGGCGCTAGAATTGACAAGGTGTTATGTAACATGATTTTTCGTCGCAATTTATCAAAATTATTCTACTAAATCACAAAGTAAGACAGAAAATAACTCACCGCGACCGCTTACTTTAACCTTTAAACCCTGGACAGGCAAGGCTCCATGCAAAGACTGCACAGTAGAGGTTTTTGGCAAGGGGTGCACCAACACCTTTTCCTTAGAAGGAGGCACTACAACCAGAGGTTTAAGCCCATTGGAAACCACCGATGAACTTGCCTTAAAATAAGGAGCTAAATGCCCAGCCCGTACGACCGAAGTCATTTTGTATCACAGCAGAAATACGCAACAAAATTGCTTTGATATTTTCGCTGAGCGAAGTGCTCGATTAAAGAAATGTCAAATTCTGTGTTGCCTCTTGAAAAATTTGAAACAGATGATGTCACTGTTGTTCCAACGGCAGCTTCAAATCAGATTTTTAGCATTAGCAGCAAGCAATTCGTTTTACTAATTGCCTAAACAACCTTCGAAATACTAATATTAATCGTAAATTTTATTAATCGTAAGTTTTGCGAGATAAATCTTAAAATACAAGGAACTACTTGTAAATACATTCAAATCGAGAATGCTTTCAACTTAAAATCATTGGGTCTGAAAATGTATAAAAGCGTCACTAAGTAGACATTACTATGTTCCTTTTTTTATTTCAAATACTCCTTATAATTTAATTGTACTCGATATAAAAAAAATTTTTACCCATGCTTCAAATTGTCAACTAGATGTGGTTATGGAATTTCACTAGATATATTGATTGGATTGGCCGATTCAGATATTTTTTTGACACTACACTGTTTTTTAACCTTGGTAACATTAAATTACTGATGCGTTCATCATATTTAATACGTTCATAGTTTAAAAATAATTGTAAATAATATTGTAGATTTAAGAACGCATGAATCACAATCACACACGGTTTTATATTATCTGAGTATCCTGAGTTTTTTTTTTATAATTGATATAATACCGTAAATACATAGTTTCACTTATTTTTCCTCCATATCAAGCAGGAGATGAAAAAAACAAGGCCAATAGGCACATAAGGACATTAAATCAATAACTGGAATAAGCTAAGTTGCATCACGCATAAAAATTACCGACTACTAATATTCATCAGGTACTAAATTGTTTTAACTGGCTTTGATTGTTTTTAAAAATAAAATAACTCGTAAATGGCTTAGTACCTAGCTATTATAGCACCATTCTTTTGCGATTCTATAGCGCTGCACATCATCCGTGAAAGTCGCAATGAAATTCTAAGTTCACAAACTTATCACGTCAGTATTGGACCGCAAATAAATATTCATTGATCATCGAATTTGACATTCAGTTCGAAGCCGCAACAAGTTCGGCTCTTGAATAAAATATTTTAAGTTATAATGAGAATCTAATCACTTAAAAGCCTCCTAGGCCTAACTCTATATTTTATGATTCCTAGTACCTACGGTAGGTGGGTCGACACTGTTTTTGAAACACGAAATTTTTGCCAGTGACCGACCTCTACGTGACCTTTGAAATCCGGTATTTAGTATTAATTATTCAGAGAATCATAAAATGTTCGCTTAGCGGCACATGCCCGAATTTTCTATAGCTATGTTGGAAATGAATTTCAAGGATCTGATAATATCGGTTTTCGAACACTTGTCCCCAATTCGTTTGGATAATCGACGCACTACATTCATCTAGCACCACCCTTTTTGCCTTCAAAGAAAGTGATCACTTGATGTCACTTGTTTGGTGAACGTGCCCTACCCAAGTACTCACTTTTAGTGAAGTCACTAGTGAGTTCCACGAAAATAGGTAATTTCATGAATTATTTTCCTAATGAATTTTAACCATAGCTGATGAACTGATCACCAGTTTGCTATGAATACCTAATAAAAGTGACCCTAAATTATACGTACCTAAGCGTTTGCGGAGCAGAGCGTGAGTAAGTCTTTGAGCTCCTTTGAGTAGACCTACGCAAATTAAAGTAAGAGTAGGTAGGTATTTGCTTCATATAGGTTTTGAAAACAGAGGGGCAGTAGCTTAAAGCACACCAATCTGCATGCCCCATCAATGAATTTTTTGGTAACTTATTTCCGTTTCGTTCATCGTTGGTCCTTTTACCCAAAAAATGATTGCGGAAAAAGAGGGGGCCACGGAGCGTTCCATAACTATATCATCCCTTAAAAATCAAAATCCGGAGCGCGCCACGGCCCGGATGCGTCCGCACGTGATCGTATCGCGTCGTCTTATTTGATACGATTTCTATTCAGTCAGCGATCGCCGCGTGATTTGTTATCTGTACTAATACGGTGTTTATTATTTCCTTTTTGCCAGACTAGTGGAGGCGCCATCGCAAAAACACGAAATGCGTGCGGTGAAAATACTTACAAAGGTAAAACTGGAGCAAAAATATGTCAATTTTATCGTGGTAAAATCATCAAATGAGTCCACCCACCCAGGGCAGAGCGGTAGGGACTGTCAGACTCGTACTGACTAAAATCCACGGTGTCCTTCAATAGCCTTTTACGTTCCGGGGTCACGGTAACTCGTAAGTCCCACGACTCCGCATACTAAATACCCATATCAATTAAATAATTATTGAAGGTAAAAATTGTAATGCTTTATGCCAATGCGTAATTTAAAAACAAAAATCAATAACAGATGGCGCTGCATATACAGAAATCAGTACAGGCAGCAACAAAAATATTTCTAATAAAACCTTTTTTATCATTAATTAGTTTTCAGGCGGCCATCAGTTGCTACTCCAGTGGTGACCTCGAGATCCTAAGGCGTTGTGTTTGATAGGTAATTGTCGAAGGGCTGGCGTACGCTTTGTTTTAATCTTTTATGTCGTTGGACCACGAACTGTTATGTATTATTATGTACTAGCTTCCGCCCGCGACTCCGTCCGCGCGGATGTCGGTCTTGGCGTGGATGGTTTATTTCTCCATTTTGAGTAACTCAGACAATGACATCTTATAAATATCTATTGGACCCAAATACGGCTAAGCCTATAATAATTAAGGAGATTCGCGGTTCTACAGAACAACGTCTATGAATAAAACTGAAGAATAAGATTTTTTTTCTACGTATTTTTCCAGGATAAAAAGTATCCCATTTTATGCCCAGGATAATAAGGTATAATTATACCAAGTTTCATCGAAATCGAACCGTTAGTTTTCATGTGATATTTGCATATACAGACATACAGACAAAAATTTTTTAATCACATATTTGGGTTAATCGATCCAGCAACACCCCCTCCTATTTATTTGTTCAATATTTTCAATGTACAGAATTGACCCTTCTACAGATTTATTATATGTATAGATATTTTGAAATCTTCTTCTTCTTATCGTGTGGTTGATGAACAACCTGGTGTCAGAGTTTAAACCGCCCGTAGGCCTCTGACATGGTTTCACACACCGTTGAAAAATCTCTCAGGTGTGCTGGTTTCCTCACGATGTTTTCCTTCACCGTTTTTAGCAAGTGATAATTAATTTATAATACGCACATGAATTCTAAAAGACATTGGTGCGTGCCGGGGTTCGAACCTACAACCTTTGACTTGGCAGTCCAACGGTCGTACCACTCGGCTATCACTGCTCTACTCGGCTATCACTGCTCTACTCGGCTATCACTGCTCTATTTATTATTTATTTTTATTTATTTTGAAATTGAATTACATGAAAACAAAAAATTTTTTTGCAAGTACATTAATCTAACTTTACAAAAACTACAGAATACAATTCACTTCATGAGCCTATACGAGACAGCCCTGCGAGGCAGCGGTACAAAATATTTTCATGGCCACTACTGCGCTTTGTTCGGCTGTCCGTGAACGCCGCAGCCACGCACACACGCCCTAATTGTCTATGTGTGCATGTAGATGTTACAATAGGGTTGGTGCATGGAGACGCTGAAATGGAACAGAGTTGTGAGGGCTAATTTTTAATTTGTTGAGGTCTGGAGGCCTAGTGCAATTTTAATTCTTGACTAAACGTACTTGACAGCAGTAAAGCGATAATTGAATGAAAATCTTGTATTTTCTTTTGTGCCATACAGACAGTGTTATTTCAGTGGCAGCACAAATTAAAGTTTAGGTGAATAATATTCTAATGGGTTCAAAAATACCGGACGAAGGGTTAAAAGTTCCGTTATTTGATGAGAATGCTTTGGAATCTTCTTAAAAATTAGGTAGTACTTAGTCCAAGTAAGTAGTAGCAGTTTAGTTAAACGAGTTGAAATTATGGTGTAGGTGAGTATTAAAATATTTTTATTTTATTTCATGCCACATCTAAGTATCGTGTTAAGCACACCTAAATAACTCAACAAACGCGGAACACATAACATAACATTAAATTCAATACAATCTCTCGGAACGTAACACATTTCCTCTGAAACGCGACACATTTCGCTGAAATGTGCTTATGTGCACTAAAACGTACAATGAGCCATTAAACCGCAGGTGGCAAGTGGCAACCCTCACTCACACATGTACAGCGATCCTTGAAGATGTCACACACACTTATACTGTGTGAGTGTATGTGAGTTGCGTGCGCTACGTAGATTGCTCTACGTCCGCTTGTTTTGCATAGAATTATGTACCAGTGTTACGTTTTCTTTCAGGCAATTTATGTAGCATTCTATATAACTATACCTTTTTTGATAACAACTTTGGTGTTTA
This sequence comes from Agrotis puta, assembly GCA_943136025.2. Taxonomy (NCBI): domain Eukaryota; kingdom Metazoa; phylum Arthropoda; class Insecta; order Lepidoptera; family Noctuidae; genus Agrotis; species Agrotis puta. Next base: position 3,109,648 of record OW964170.2, read on the forward strand.
ATTGGGTAGCTTCATACTATTGACCTATACCAATTTGTTTGCTGGTATCTGTTTTGCGATAAGCTTTTGCGATTCTCACTAAATTAGGGATTTAGTGACACTCGCATTTTAATCTTATCGGCAAAAAATAAAATTCTAACCCAAAACACAACGATTTATTCAACGATAGATTCTTTTATCAATTGAATAGGCACCGTTGAGAACTCATTTGATGAAAATATCCGTAGGTCGGATAAAAAAAAAAAAAACTTCATACCTACGTTGACTATTAACAATTAGGTATGCATGCTTTTAAAACTAACGATAGCGGTCTGTACATTTTTTGTAACTACAGGATAACTATCAACATCATAGAAATGGTTTTACGATTCAAATCAATACAAACAACCTTGAACTTAAATCTGTTAGTCGGAAAACATTAAATATAGAACGCATAATTTAAATAAATTACGTGGATTAAAAAAAAACACATGATTAGTCGACCTCATAGAAGTTTACGATTATTGTACAGGAATAAAAAGTATCATTTTAATGGCTTTGATGACCTTACATGCATTTGACTGTTTCCGGAATGCCAACATTATTTTGTCACGCACAGTTTTCGTAGTTTGGGGAATAAATCAGAGATGGCGCTGTGCGTTTAAATTAGAAGTTCAGAGTTTCGTAGATGCGCTTGGTGAACAGTGTAGCTGTATGACAGATAAACAGCGACGATGCGCGGGGCACTCTTGGGAGGGACGGCCCAATTCGATGCGCGCTCTACCCATTACACAATGAATTATTGCCGCATACGGCTGACACATATAGCGTGCATGTCATGTGCGCCATACCGCTGGAATATTTGAGCAATTAGCGATCACAATCGTGTAACGCAGGCGCGCTGAGACGTTATTGTATTAATGCTATGATTTTGTTATGGGTAACGGAAAATCTGTGTGCATGCCATCAGAATGTTTTCATTTCTCCATAAGAAAATTATGAATTAGTTAACTGCAAGTTTCGTTAAAATTAACAGTTATTACTACTCGTATTATATGTCCGATGGCCTACCACAACCCAATCATTCTTATTATACTCACGTATAGAGGAAGATAGCATCATTTATAATATGTAACACACTGGCTTAAATTATGTTGATGATTTTACTTCAGGGCTACTGAAAATCTAATTTAGGTACTCACGTAATAATTTCAGGAACTTCTTTCTCTCAGACGCATTTGTGTTCATTACATAGTAGCAAGACGATGCTACTATTTCACAGTGAGGTCACGGTCATAGTTTTGGTTCCATTTCTGGGATCCATACTTGTCCTAAAAGTGGGACATTAACGGATTGATTTATACTATGATATCGGCCGTCTTCGTACACAAACAAGATAAGAAAAAAATTATCTTCGAGTACAACTCTTTGGGTACAATTATATCTAATAAGGACCATTTTTACTAATAGGCTACTACCTACATTTGAACCTATATAAACAACAATAAAAATAAGATAACGGGTAACTATCTACCTACAATAATCTTAAAATAAAAACGACTCGAAAATACAATCAAATTAGTTCTGATTGAGTAGGTACCAACGTTTCTAACTGGAGATGGTTTGTATGAAATTCTTAACCATAATAATATCGTATTAATATTCATATAGGTACATGATGTGATGGCCAAGGAAACGATGGATGGACTATGTCATCCTTCACACAATCCATCCATCTTTATGGCTAAAATTGCGATGACTACACGGTGAGAAGTAGAGAAGTATGGAAGAAATAGACATGCTGCACTGACAATAAGGGAATTGTTGAGGCATCGTTATAAAAGGGCACGGTGACACTGGAAGGCAAAGGAAAACTGAAAAAAACAGGGTAGATTTTTAGTCACTCCCTGCTGCACTACCTAAAGACACATTTTTGATGATTGAACTACCTAAAAATGGGGCTGGGGTTAAGTCTACAACGAAATGAATGTCTAAAATACAAAGGTATAAATACTAATGCATTTGTCCCTTGTTTGTTTAATTATGGTCCTAATGAGCGCATAATATGATCCGTCAAACAACGTGATCTCTCGTTATGGTTCGTATTATCACGATTTTGTTTTCATTTTCTCTTAATTATAAAAAGGGCGCATTTAATTCGCCACCAACTCATTTGTCAGTCTATTTTACAAACAATCATAATGCCTTTTAGCCGCGCAGAATAAGAATGTTATAGTATATTGATACCTACATAGTTTAATAAGAAAACTGGAACCGGTGCAGAGATTATAAACTTGTGTGGAACAGAAAAAAAAAATAGTTGAAGTAACTAAAAGACGACATGGTAAGAAAAGGGATTTTCACAGTTTTGAGAAAAACAACAGAAAAAAGTAAAAGAAGAAGACTTGGTACACGACAAAGGATAATGACAAAGGAGGAAAGGGGAGGCCTTTGGCCAGCAGTGAGACACAAAAAAGGCTAAGGAAAAAAAAAACAAAAATGATAGAGAATAATAGGTATTTAGTTCAAAATCAAAAAAGAAAAAAATCAATAGTCTATTTCTATTTTCTATAAATAACTAACTGCAGAAAGCCCTTATGAACATTGTCAAACTGGCCAGTTATAACCCCATTTGGCTGCCATCCAAATTTTCCGGCCATTTGATGTAATTTGGCAAGTTTTCTTTTTAACACGACACCTGTCGTCACACGCTTCTGTGTCCAAAGTTCAGACCTTCGGTACGAAAGGGTTTTATTGTTATGCCCTCGTATGTCAGGTTTATTGTATTTTTGTGGTGACAATGCAAAGAAGACTTTTCGACTGAATAGCTGTAAGTTACAATGTAATAGTGATGTTGGAAATGACGCGGTGTTAGGTTCTTTGCATTGGGAACAATGCACGAGATAACGCCCGAAATTAATATCTCAATCTACATCCCGTTCATTTGTTTTTGACTGTTGCTTCTAATTGGATATGTTAAATACTTGGATAGGCAAATTCAGTCGTTGATTGGTAACAGGCAAAGATCTAACCGGAGATTGCAATTGAGATAGTTTATTAATTTCCAGATTTGCTGTTCAAAAGTTGTTTGAAATCCTTTAGACATTGTGCCGTTTCATTTCAAAACGAGTATAATATGTATTCCAGAAAAGTTAAAACACCTATCATATTTTTTTTTAGGTGCATGTTCCTTCTTCATATCGAGCTGATGGTACTTTTAACATTAACTGGCTTCTGTTGCTTGCTTCTTACCATGTTTTTTCTGGATATTTCTGCACAAAATACGACCGATTCCTAAAAATAACATAATAATGTCAAAAGTGGTAAGAACTACTCTAGATTTTACCGACATGTTGTTGTTCTAACCACTGAACATAATGTTTAGGACAATAATCATCATCTTTGGCAATCTTCTTCCACCCACTGTCCACTATTAAGCTTAAATGCTTTACTCGCACAGACCACCAGTTTGTCTTTTTTGATATTTCTGGTCCAATAATCTGGCTAAAAGAACATGAAACATACTAATTAGTTAAGTAACTAAAACAATCAAAAATGACACTGCAATATAATACTTATAAATAAACAGACTCGTCGTTTTACACAATCAATAATAGGTAAGCATTAGAGCCTCTGTTTATGAATAACAATCACTCAAATATTCACGTGGACGGTTCACGTGATAGACGCGCTAACGCATTTTATGTTGACTTAGGTACTTCCTATTGAAGATGTTTTGGAAGTAACGGAAGATTTTGTCAATGAAATACTTTGAACTTTTACTTTTCTTAATGAATGGGAACACTGTTTTTTTATAAAGGAAATCTAGTTTTTTGGACTGGTATAATTTGTTTAAACAAAACCTATCTTTAGTGTCGATATAATAAGGTTGATGATACAATGGAGTGGCTGATCTTAGCCACTCCACGTAATAGGAAGCTGATTAGTTTGAAATAAATACGTTTGAGTTTGTGAATGCTGATAAACTAGCTGAATAGGGATGGTTTTTAGGACTGTCGTTGACGACGGAATGAATAAAAAATCGAGGATGACTTTCGTATCTAACTGTGTATAACTGTAAAGGCTTTGCTAGGAATCTACTACATCAATTTCGCTGAAACATACACTTATGAAAATCTGACTAGAATCACCCCGAATGCGGAAATCAATGAATGAATTAATGTATTATACGACATGAGTCTCATGAAACTAGACTCCATGTCCTAATTTCTCATTAAGACCTCTGAGGGGAAATTGCATAAAATAAATTGCAAACTGCATCATATGATTATTAATATTTATATCTAATAAAGGTTATTATGACCACGTCTGTTTCCCTTCCCTCTGAAATGAAATGCTTCGCTATGCCATTGGTCATCGTTATATAGAGGCACTTGGTCGCAGGACTCACGAATTACCGTGACCCCGGTACGTAAAGGGCTATTGAAGGACACCGTGGATTTTAGTCAGTCAAGTCTGACAGTCCCTCCCGCACTGCCCTGGGTGGGAGGGCTCATTTGATGATTTTACCACGATAAAAAAAAAAGATAGAGACACTTCCCTCTAAAATTGAATGCTCGCTTATGTTCTTGGCCCTTAAAAACACAGTCGCTATACGAATTTAAATAACATAACACGTACCGTTAGTATTCAAGCAGTGATTACCAATTCACATTGGAGGGCAAGGGCGTCTTCAATGCTGTTTCGATTTCAGTTATTATATAACTACTTATTTCCGTGTATATATTTGTTTTAATGTTATTATAATGTACTTAATATTTATAAGACGAGGTGGTCATCAAAAGTATGAGTAATCATCTTATGTTTGTTAAACATCAGGTACCAATCTGCTGCCATGCGATCCCATAGAATCTAAGAGGAAATATTTCGTGTAGGTAACAAGATTAGTAAAATAGTTAAGTATGACTTGCATTTAGACGCCTACCAGAAAAATACCTATTTTAAAACCAAAAATCGAAATACCTGCCAGAATGGATAAATGCTCACCAAAATATGTATCATAAAGTTTTGTAGAAATTAATCAATTTTCAGTAATAATAAAAAAAATCGACCTAAACATGGTCGATGAAGGCTTCTATTTCTGTTTACAATGTTTAAAGGAACCTAACCAAACCGAACTTCGGGGTGTTCCTGAAATCTTGCTAAAGCGAGTTTTAGATTTGGTGAGCATTTATCCATTTTGGTATACAAAAAAAAATGATTGATGAGCATTTAAATTATAGTCGTAAAATATCAGACGCCAAACGCCGTGAGAGACCCAGGGTATCTGACGTGGTTGCGGGACTCACGAATTACCGTGACCCTGGTACGTAAAGGGCTATTGACACCGTGGATTTTAGTCAGTATGAGTCTGACAGCCCCTCTCGCTCTGCCCTGGGTGGGAGGACTCATTTGATGATTTTAGCACGGTAAAAAAAATTAAAGGGCGTCTGACGTCGCGGAGCAATTTTCGGCCACCTCAGACGCGGGCCTGCAGACAACGAATAGAGGGTAGCACGCCGTGCTATCAAAGACCATGCCCGGTTCGACAGTGAGTAGTGCTCCACGCACGCCTCTGGACCAGTCAGCCCTTCAGATTGAAGGGCCAAAAGCTAACTGGGATTTCGTGACTGTCTTAGCGGGTTACCGAGACCCTGGAAAGGAAAGGGCGATTGAAGGAACACGGTGGATTTTTAGTCACTAAGGGTCTGACAGTCCCTTCTACTGTACACGGATGAGAAGACTGATTTGGTGATTTTAATTAACCAAAAAAAAAAAATTGGTTGTAAATCGATGCAAATCCTAGTATTTTTACCTTGCTATCTGATCTATTCTACTCAAATACTGTCATATTTTTTCTAATTAAACCGTTATCTACCTATTTATCAATAGTTTCTAGCCGATAAGATAATCCGTTTGATTGCTAATCAATTTATCTAGGATATTGCACTACGTAATGCGATTTCTTAGTATAATCTGTTAATCATGTTTGTATAATAAATAGGAGTGCCGATACCAATATAATTCTTTAAAAAAATACTTTTTATCACTTAGAATTTCTCCTGCATCGTGGGTTCATTAAAAAGCATTTAAATCTACATAAGGAAATACCTAGATCAGGAGCAACTACTTGTAGATCATAGAAATATTTGTTTAGTGCGGGATTCGAAGTTGCGACACGCAGCGCAGAAGCCAATTGCTCAGTTTCTTCGCTCAGTCTGTTATTGTGTCCACTTGATGCCAGTTAATACAAGAGACTTAAAACAGGACTGACTTAAATTCTGTGTACTATTAGGTTGAACCCTATTGACTTATTCTTTGTGGATTGCCGAAAGACATGTTGTTTTGTACCAAATGCTTTTCTTTTGGTCTCATTGGTCTCATAGTGTATGTATATCACTTTTTTTGTGGTAAAATCATCAATGAGTCCTCCCAACCAGGGCAGAGCCGGACAGACTGTCAGACTTGTATTGACTAAAATCCACGGCGTCCTACAATAACCGTTTACGTTCCGGGGTCACGGTAATTCGTTAGTCCCGCGACCCTGGCAGCATGTATATCACTTGAACTAAGTAATCAAAACGACTATTTTATTGCTAGAAGATTCCTAACAAAATTCCGGTAATAGAGCTCCCCCAAAATATCGATCACATTCGCGCATCAAATAATAATGGTGAACGAAACCGGTTCCAGTTGTAAAGGAGGGTAGGACAAATACGTCCGAAGCTTGGACCGACTAAGTTGTATGGAGTACCAAGAGAGGGATCAGAATGTTTTGAACAACGATTTGTAAATAAATACCAATACATAGGCGGCTATAATATTTAATGTCTCATAAGTCTAGTGGTCCTGCGATACTTACATTGAGATAATTAGGTTAATAAGAAGTTCAAAAAATTATCTTGATTTAGCTCACGAGATTGTCGACATGTGGGACGTGGACTTAGCAGTCATTGTACCGATAGTCGATTCGGTCAATGGACTAATTGCGAAGAGCCTCGACCAACACCTTAAAAGGCTCTCATTGCGCGGCTGGCTCAAGGGCTTGATGCAGAAAGCAGTTCTCTTGGACACGGCGCGCATAGTGAGGAGGTTCCTTTCTCTGGAGCCCTAACCTCCGGCAGCTTGGACTCTGTTCTCAATGCTGGTGGGCCACTACTTTTTTATGATTTTAAATGTGTTTAATTTCTTTTTTTATTTAATAATATTTTAAAATGTACAATAATATGTTAGAAAATGAATAAAGGAGTTTAAAAACTGATAACTTTAAAGCTAGATCACTTAAGCACCTATAGCTAAGCTATGTTAACTTATCTTACTAATATTACTAGCACTTTGCCCGCGACTTCGTCCGCGTGGGCTACGTACTTTCCTAATTCCCCCTTTTCACCCCCTTAAAGATTAAATTTCCAAAAACCCCTTCTTAGTGCTCCCCTACATTATAATAGGAAGCCGTGTGCAAAATTTCACATTCCTAGCGCCAGTAGTTTCGGCTGTACGTTGATATGTCAGTCAGTCAGTTCTCCTTTTATATATACAGATAACGGCGAATGTATGTGAGTACGTAAGTGTGTTTGTTAATTTTTGACTCAAAAAACTACTGAAATGATTTGGATGTTTGTTTTACAGATTGTTTTTAACCTGGATTAACACAGATTTTTTATCCAGATTTTATGGTCCCAAGGGATAATTTTCGAGTTGTAGCGGGCTATGGCGCTGGCAACAGTTAGTTAATAATTGCGAAATGAGTTTGATATTAAATGAATTTTACACCTCAACCGCTGGACCGATTTTGATGAATTTTGACATGTAGGTATATGTGACCATATTTGAAGGCACGATTAGCGCAGTGGCTGAGCGATCAACTACTGAGTTGCGAGTCGCGGTTTCGATTCCCGCATAGAACAATGTTTATTTCTTATCAGTGAAGTCAGATAGGAGGTTCTAAACCCATTAAACTATCGTTCTCACTCTACTCATCTAACATCGGTTTGTCCTCCATAAAAAGTCGAATTAGTCCTTCAGTCAATTCTCAAATATATTTTTTTTGTTACTATAACCAAAACTAAGTCACGTTAGCGCATTTTGACGTGACCCTCCAGTTTTGATGCGTCTTATCCTTGCCAAAATAAGTTGACTAAATAATGTGTCCTTTATATTCTTACAGATTTGCAATTTATTGATGTTGGAAGGTAAACTATTTTCAAAAATATACATTATAATTTATCAGGCCCACAATTTTATCTACATACCTACCCTATAATCGAGTTATTTTTAGTTTCAAATGAACAAAATTTTCCTCGAAAACCAGCAACTCATTATAGGTGTTGTTTGTTAAAAGTGCATTTGCGTTCAATGTCATTTCGGTGCAAAAGCGGCACGTGTAGTGAATCATTGTTGTTCATAGCTCGATTTAGTTGCACTGAGGTCATTGACATTTCTGTGGTCACTTCCTCGACACGTGTAAGGTTTGGTTGATTGCATGCCTAGTACCTCTAATTTATTTATTTATTGGTTCTCCAACAATTGTTCACACTGGTTTAATACAAAAGTAATCATGCAATAAATTTTATTTTACATTAGTGCAACAATCACTTAAAGGTAAACACTAATATTACGAGTAGTAAGCTGATATGGGAATCATGGAATGATAGCTGTTGTTTAGGGTATCTTGATGTTGGTAGCTTCAATATATGTTATTTTTTTCAATTTTAAAGTGCCTGTGATGTAACAAATTGAAATAAAAAAAGAATGAATTGAATAAGGTTGACAAGCAAGCATATGGCTCGCATAATGGTGCGCGGTCATCGTAGCCGATGCTAGCCGTCTGCAACACGCAACACCAGAGGCATCGGTTGCGTGTTACAAATCTTGCAAGTTTTTCACGACATTTTTGAGGGTGAGTAGGAAAGAACATTGTGCTGGCGGTCAAAAAGATGAAATTTTAGATTAAATATTGTGTTTGGTGTTAACACTTTTCTTTTCAAAAGCAGTTAAGTTGTACGCGACTTTGCTCGACCTTCCCCTTATATGACCGCCTTTAGAGTCTCATCTATCTATGTACCAAATTTTATAAAAATCAATTCAGCCGTGAAATGGGATAAACATACAAACAAACATTTTGTACACTTTAGTATTTATAATATTAGTAGGATATTGCTAAGCTTCTAATTATGTATTTTTATTTCTATAAAAAAACAACGCTACGCCCACACTAGTAATATAATGTATACGTATATAGTTCAGATAGTGAGAAAATAACATTTTTGGATGCTGGTTCCATGAATAAAGCTCTCCAGTTTGATGAGGTCCACATCATTCCAATTAAAATAGTTACGGGTCTTGCCGTTTGTATAAGTTTAAATAAATGTTTGAAAACTACACTACACGAAAAATTCAAAATTCCTCGTGTAAGGGCAACGTTTTTCAATCAAAGAAAAAATGGAGGGCTACCGACCTCCGCAGTATTATGAAACCTACACTTTCCCTCTGAAACACAATTGAAAGGAATTTGATTTTATAACGTTAAAAAGTAGATGAAAGTTAAAAGGAAAGGGGTGACTTTTCCAAAGTAAAAGGTAAATATTAAAAGAAATGCGTTGTAACCGTGAACCCTTTGCAAAAAGACATACAAGTGCTGTTTCCAACTCTTGCAAAATCAAGGATACTTTTTGTTGCAAAACGTTATGCTTATTTTGTTTTGCAACATTCGACACGTGCTTTTTTTTTGTATATTTGAACTTGTTTGGATTCAAAACAATTTGTAGTTTTCTTACCCTTTTGTTACCATTTCAAATTACGAAAGGTACACATCTGTTTTTCGTGTTACGAAACCAAATAATATTTACGGTTTGGTAAGAGATTGTTTACTTATTATTTTCATGGAGTTAAATACTACAAAACTGGAGCTGACATTTTTAGGAAGTTCTAATTATTTTTGGTCTTCATTTTCTTTGCGTATCGATGGCAAAAAGTTCACGTGAATTTGGTCCAGAATTAAGCTATGCGAGCCGCGTTCACTGTTACTGTTAGGGTTGGACCTCATTTGGCAGCACGGAATCGCCTTTTTCCGTCGCCTAGAACTGCCATTTGCTAGACCGAGACAGAAAGCATAATGCGATAGCACGCGGCGGAATCCTCGAGGCGATCGGCATCACGGACATAAAGCCTAATAGTAGATGGCAGTTCTAAGCGACAGAAAGAGAAAGGGCGACGGAAAAAGGCGATTCCGTGCTGCCAGATGAGGTCCAACCCTTAAGCGCGCTGCAGTTCCATTAACCTAGTATTTCATATTGTGGCCAGTGCTGCTCCAGCGACGAAACTATATAACTACATTCCGGTATTCTTTAAGCTACTATCAGTAGCGTACAGTCTAGAAATGTCTTTTGGAGGATAGCATTGCGGGAGACATAGGGCATGCGGCGCAAGACGAAAGGTGGGCTAAATTGTTAAGAGTCTACCTTTTTTTTTTTTTTTTGCTTGGTAAAATCATCAAATGAGTCCTCCCACCCAGGGCAGGGCGGGAGGGACTGTCAGACTTGTACTGACTAAAATCCACGGTGTCCTTCACGAGCCCTTTACGTACCGGGGTTACGGTGATGGGTAAGGAGACCCGCGACCCCGGCAGGCTCTGGCCCTCTACAGGCCCCGTCAGTTTGCTGACACTCCTTGAGGCGCGCGTGGAACACAACGCGCCGTCGACCCTAAGAGTCTACCTTAGATATTAAGATGATACCAGGTTTTTTTTACTTTTTTGTCAGACGAAAACTTGACACAACAGCTGTTTGTCATCACCTAAACGTCATGTCACTCATGGCAGATGACAACTATCGGATACTTTCAGACGAAAACAAGAAAATCAACTCCATTTTAAATGACAAACCTCACTCATACAGAACTTGTCAGAGAAACCTAGACATTTAATGATCGTATAATTGGCAAAAGTCGCACAAACTGTAAAACTAGAAAACTAAGATGAGCTATCAATCCTATGTATAATGGGTGATAAAATCGTAGTGTTTGTTTTCAATTAAGGATAGTATTGGAAGGATATATGAATTCTTAATGGAGTATTTACACAGGTCTATTTTTCGTTCGATTTTCGTAGTGACTTGCCGTGCAGCGAATATCGACTGTCTAAATGACAATTCAATTAGTATTTTACTAGTAATTTTGGTAACCATGCGACGTATTACTAGTCGCCCAGCTACGTGTAAATGCCACATAAGTTGTCAGCGACCGAATGTATTCAGTTGCTTGGTCGGTAGAAGTTGCCGTTTTATCAGTTCAGGTATTCCAAACTGCATCCGTTGAAAAGTGGGATTAAAATAAATCACGACAGTGTCAAATGAAAGGTCACTGAAATTATTTAAATGTTTATCGTTCTGTGCAAATTAGTTACCATGCAACGAGCAGATAAGATTAACAACGAGCAAGTAAGTGGTATTGCTGAGAGATTCAGAATTATTGACCAATATAATTCTTGTAATTTTTCTCTGAGTAAAGCGTTTTGAAAATACTTTCATTGTACGCACAGCTAAGGAGTGAAAATCCCTGCCAGAGTCTGTCTTACCCGATAGTTACAACCTTACGGTATTTCAGTCAAAAATGAACAGGTTACTTCTAGACAAACGCGAGCCTAACATAAAATAAAAAATCCCATGATATATGCTATTATATGTTTTATCCAGAAATAATATTAAACATCTACCTTCAACGTACCTAAACTGTTTGTAAACTCTTCTTCCTCTTTCTCCAACCTTTCTATTATCTTTTACATATTATAATCCTGCAAAAGAAAATCCACGCACACAGCCCGAACGCAGTCCCAAGATTTGGGGCCCTCATACCGGTCTCAGAACTGGTTGTGTGGCCTTCGGATCGCGGAAGGTTTCTACTGCGGCCCCGCAAGTGATGCTACTGATGTGAATGGGTTCAAACTACATTTTTTATAACTGGTATGGTTATTGGCAAAATGGCGGTCCTGATATAAATATTGATGTTTAAGCGATTTGCGTTGTATTATGCATGTATGGCCGCGTATTTACTTGCGTGGAGTTCGGTAGTTGTCCCACGGGATCGTACTACTGGGATAAGATTTATCCTTTGTCTAGATATAGTCTATAGACTATATGCGGGTCAAATTTCATTGTAATCAGATCAGGACTTTTTGGTTGAAGCAATAAGAATTATCTAACTTTCCATCGATATTTTATCCTCCTAAACTTTTTCTTTGCATGTGGCAAATGTGTGTGTGCGCATGTGTGTGTGTGCATTACTTTATAGTTATTATTTTTATACTTATATATTATGTATTGTGTTTTATGGGCCTTAGTGGCCTGAAATAAAGGATAAAATAAAAATAAAATATCGGCATAAAAAATCTATGGGTTAATCCGGGTTTTAAACTATCTGTTAAGTAGTTTGTGTGTGAAAGAGTAACTTACATACATCTATCCATCCACAACCCATCCTAATAATTCGCGTTTTTAATATTAATAAAGATTTTTCTCTAAATTTATCCGTCTTCAAAAAAAGGAGGTTCTTAAATAATTCGACTGAATGTATTTTGATAAGGATGTTTGCATGGTTTGGTTTTGCATTTTAAACGTTTAAATGCTATTTAATTAAATGATTAGTCAGGTTTAGTATACAAAACTAAACGTTGAAAAAAATATATGACATAATGTTATGTTTAAAGTTTCACGTTTTAGTTAAAGTATGGTTTAACAAAAATATTGACGAAGCAAGGTACGTAGATGAAAGAAGAATAGCCCGACGAGCTATCGAGAGCTATGCTCGGACTCTCTCTGCATGATCGAAACAGAAATGAGGAGATTCGAAGATGAACCAAATTTGCTGACGAGTTAGACAAGTTAAAGTGGTAGTGGGCAGGGCACATAGCACGCAGAACTTATGGCTAATGGGGCCGTAAGGTTCTCAAATGGCAACCACGCACTGGCAAGCGCAGTGTCGAACGCTTACCGACAAGGTGGACAGACGATCTTGTGAAGATTACAGGATTGACTGGATGCAAGCCGCTTTCAACCGGTCCCAGTGGAAGTCTATAGGGGAGGCCCATGTTCAGCAGTGGACGACCAGCTGTCGATATGATGAAGTACTAAATTAAAGCCTAAAGGAAGACTTTACAAATCCTAGTTACTGGGATTATGTAGGTTACACCAACTTCCACCTATCTTTTCACGATATACCAAATTTCGCGCTACGACTAGAAGCCTAGACTAGAAGCCCAGAAGAATAAAAAAGCTAAGAAGAAAGCTTTTTTTGTTTAGCGTGGTAAATTCATCAAATGAGTCCTCCCACCCAGGGCAGGGCGGGAGAGACTGTCAGACTTGACTGACTAAAATCCACGGTGTCCTTCATTAGCCCTTTATGTAACGGGGTCACGGTAATTTGTGAGTCCCGCGACCCCGGCAGGCTTTGGCCCTCTACAGGCCCCGTCACTATGCTGACACTCCTTGAGGCGCGCGTGGAACACAACGCGCCGTCGACCCGGGCATGGTCCATGGTCGGACAGCGAGTCGCCCATTACTCGCTGCCCGCATGTCCGCGCCTACGGTGGCCGGAGATCGTCTGCCGACGTCTGTCGCCGTGGGCGTCTACCACTGCGGCTGGGGTGAAGGAAGAAGAAAGGTAAGTAAAAACTAAGTAATAGCGCTGATATGTGATTGGATGCGAAGTGGTGGGCATAAATTCAGGCGAACGAAGTCACGGGCTGATGTTAGTTACATATGTGTCAACAATGATGATACTTCGTAAACTGTTTACGAATTGAATGTAGCTTTATTAATTTAATTTTAAAATAAAGTCATTAGCATTAATAGTAAACATCTGCTTTACACATTTTGTTATAACGTTTCCTGTTTCAATAATATACTATGATTGATTACCAAATAAAGCTAAAATTAAAATACAATGCATGGAAGGTCAATTGATTTAAATTATTTTATTTTAGCATAGTAATTATATTACTGATTTGAAAAAAATCCTTTCAAATAACTTGATTTGTACTTTAATGACCATTAAAGAGACGAGTTTAATGCAAGACAAATAAACAACAGTATTTTTTTGTTTTGCAAGTCCATTTAATTATGTAAATGGTTTCAAGGAATGGTATGAATAATACAACATACAAAACTTTGTCTTACGAGTATCATATGTTTTGAAAAACATGTCTGTTATTATCAAAAACTATTTTAAAAGACTTGCTACTCGAGCATGTATCCAAATCGGTTAGTTATATTAAAACTATAATAATGCACTCGCTACGACATCAGTATATTATTTTATGCCTAACATATTCCATTCACACTTCTAAAATGCATTTAATAAAAAGATTGCAAATATTTTTTGCACGTATGCAATTTCGTAGCGCCGCTACGCCGTAGAGATGTCGTAGCTGCATTGCTACGCGGTGCATCGCTGCACGTAGCGCATCTCGTAGACGTCTACAGAATGCGTTTCGTAGCGATCGATTTCTGCAAATTCTTGAATATTTTATGGTTTTGCGCGTTAAAAGAATAGTGGATTCAGTTATATAATATTTTTCAATATTTTGATGCTATAAAATATGCGAGAAATAATCTTGGCACGTTGGTAACGATGGTAGTAAAGTGGGACCAAGTGGCTTCCAAAGATTGCGAAAAGTAGTCAAGATCGTCCGGTAGTAAGAAGGATGGTGAAGAAGTTTAGTAAGTCGTGCAGATAGCGGATGGAGCAAAACTTTCACTATAGCTGTAGGTGGCTAAGGTTAGGCCAAATTAACCAAGATCATCCAAAAGCTCGTTGGGTTCGCGATATCAACCAAGTCGCAGGAAGCACTTGGTTGAGGGACATACAAAACCGAGAAGTGTGGCAGAAGAAAGGGTAGATGGTAGATCAATACGTAGCAGTGGGACCAGTAAACAATAAACCGGTCTTAAATGATGATGATGATGATGCTGATGATGTAAATGGTAATGAATTTGATACTTAATTTTCATATTCACAAACTCATTAAAATGTCATAAAATTTAACGCCTATGCTAAAATAATGACATTAAGAGTTAATTGCTGGTAATGAAGCTGTGTGTTGTACGCATGCGCGAACGTCGTGACATAAGATGCGCGTGAGAACGCTCCCGGCTAACGAACTCGCGCCGCTGGTTTATTTTCATTCCTATGTTTTGGACACTGCGATAGCGCAGTTGGCAAAGAGCAGATAAACAGTGGATAGCGATTTAGCTACTACATTTTTTTATTCATAATATTGTGATTTTTGTGTAATAATATGACTACAATTAACTATTGTAGGAAAAAGTGCAACGATGTACTATTTAATGTAGAACCGAATGCTGCTTCGGCTAAAAAGTCTCCAACTATAAGCATCAATTGAAATAAAAATAATTAACAAAATTATAATATTACTAGCACTTTGCCCGCGACTTCGTCCGCGTGGGTTACGTACTTTCCTAATTCCCCCTTTTCACCCCCTTAAAGGTTAAATTTCCAAAAACCCCTTCTTAGTGCTCCCCTACATTATAATAGGAAGCCGTGTGCAAAATTTCACATTCCTAGCCCCAGTAGTTTCGGCTGTACGTTGATATGTCAGTCAGTCAGTTCTCCTTTTATATATATAGATTTTGGAAATATTTTTTGTAATTGATGAACATTCCTGTTTTCTATCTCTACTGGAACAATAAGTTCACTAATCATAATTTAAGGTATACTATTTAAAATGAATAATTCTTCACGGAAATATTATTAAAAATAAATAAATAATTAGAGTCAACCACTCTAAACAAATTTCTTTTTAAATCAAGCAACACGCGCTTTAGTTAAGGGGAATCCCCTGAATAGTTTTCACTGATTTAATAATATAACATATTCCCAGAACAGTTTATGGAAGTTTATGTCATCATCATCATCCTATGGCAGTCTACTGCTGGACATAGGCCTCTCTAATCATACGCCATTTTATTCGATCACCAGCTTCTTTCATCTAGCTGTTACCAGCCACCTTTTTTTTTTACGTGGTAAAATCATCAAATCCCAGGGCAGAGCGGGAGGGAATGACAGACTCGTACTGACTAAAATCCAGGGTGTCCTTCAATAGCCTTTTACGTACGGGGTTCACGGTAATTTGTGAGTCCCGCGACATTACCTGCCACCTTGCGAAAGTCGTGTCTTGTTGTGAATTTTATGTCCGCCTTCTAAATTATTGAAATTCGCAGAATATCTAGGAATTTAACCCTAACTTTCCTGCTGCAATAAGGATAAATATCAGTCACTAATTAAATGCATTGTTGATTTGGGGAATTTGTTTCTTAACCGCATTTTGCGCATTGTTACAAAGTTATTTCCTTCTGAATGTATGCATTTCATGAACTATTTGTGTTTCATAACATTATCTAAATGATCTGACTTTTCCTTGTGTGTTTTATAAATTAGTTACTAACAGACAATATTAATTAAATATTAGGTAAAGTGGGAAAATAATAATTGCGCATGATTATTGTTGCAAATACCGACACGTTTTATTGTCACCTAGTTTAACATAAAATACAACATTTATGCAGTAGTGAAAATGGCAATACCTATCACAAAATGCTAATCGATAACCTTCACTTTTATTTGCGCTTGTATTTAACCACAGAAAAGTATCTTTGTTGCCATAATACTCGTAACAACAAGAAAGCGACTGAAATAATGAAGTCGCAGTCTTAATACCTAAAGTACTAGGTATTACACAAGACAGTCACAAAGCCTGACAGAATGCCGTCATTACACACAAATCTCTCCTGACCGATCTCTGAACATCTAAGACAATGGTAAGACCTCGATCCCCATTAAAGTAAATAGGTACAGGCCCTAAACACATCTAACAACATGTAGGGCACCTTAGAAACTTGATATCGCGATAACGAGTTAGGTACAACACATCAACCTTGATAACCAAATACCCATTGTTTAAATAATAATTCTTATCCAGCCTTTGTCTAATCCAAGACGCTGCTAAAATAGTACACTCTCAGACGTATACTAAACACATGTGCTATATAACCACAGTCTAGTCGCGGGACTGTACGAATTACCGTGACCCCGGAACGTAAAGGGATATTGAAGGAAACCGTGGATTTTAGTCAGTACAAGTCTGACAGTCCCTCCCGCTCTGCCCTGGGTGGGAGGACTCATTTGATGATTTTACCACGTAAAAAAAAGAAATGTACAACCACAGTCTAAAATATTTTTACTGTCAATCCTTTTCAAATGCACGAGCTATAGAAGTTTTCATTGTGATTTTTTTAGCATGTGACATAGCCATTTTTAAACAATGACTAGGATCGAAACGAACAAAGAAATAGACATGCAATTTGTCAGTTGAGTGAACTTTGAGATTTTATGGACTATCCGTTTTCTATGATTGCTGTTGTTAGATTTTTAAACTTCTCCTGACTTTTATGACCTAGTTGTGAGAGTTGTTGGAATTTGTTAACAGTTTCTACAAATGAAATCGAGAAAAATGGAATAAATTTTTTTTCACTGCAAATAAATCGGTCGCGGGACTGTACGAATCTGACAGTCCCTCCCGCCCTGCCCTGGGCGGGAGGACTCATTTGATGATTTTACCACGAAAAAAAATATATTAATAATAATAATAGGAAGTAGCCTAGATAGTTTTACGATCTTTTCCTGCCCCGATGTAACAAGTGTTCAAAAAAAGACTACTTATCTAGCCATATTCACCAGTGGCCCAAACCACAACACTGAGTAACACTGAGTTTTTTTAAACAAATCGCATAGTGATTTAAAACAGACAACGTTTGTGAAGCACTCGAGTTGGTATCGCTGATTCATGGCCATCATATTTCAAGGCTTTCTCTGCGGTTTCCTAAAATCTGGAACGTTTTGTTGGCTTTATTAACTTTGTCTAATTTAATACCTATTTTTTAAGTTTGAATCATTGTTACATTTTTTTTTTGGACGATGTGGCCATCTTCTGATATCAGAGATTAAGCTGCTTTTGGAAACCTCACAGATCTCTGACATGGTTTTGGACTTATAAGTCCAGGTTTCTTTACAATGATTTGCCTTCACTGTGTCTCAGTGACGTCCAAGTTAAAATTAAACAGTACACTTGCACTGAAAAAGACATATTTTTGATATATTTCTGGGTTGAACAACTTTTGCTGACAACCAGGCGTTGTAACGTCACGGTTTCTTCAAAAAAATCCACCAGTTTGAAGAAACCGTGACGTGAAGGATTAATGTGTTCGACTTGAGGACAGTATTGGAATTTTTCTTTTGATTGGTCGTTGGTCAAGTAAATAATTTTATTAGATGAATGATAATGATAATGCGCGTTGAAGTTCCGATTAGTCCAAATCCAGACCTACCTAGCTAATGTTTCTACATCAGGAAACTTGGACAGTACAATTGAGATTTTAATTTATCTCTCTAAATATCTTTTGTTTGTTAATGTGAAATTAAACTCTGTATGCTATTAAAGAAACATATTCAGAATGTTAAACATATGAAATAGGTAGAATTATAAAGCGTTACGCGCTTACATAAAGACATGATACAATTTATACAAAAGCGGTGACTGAATACAATATTAATTTTCCTTGACTTTAAAAAAAAAAACTATATTGTTATGTAAATATCTGCCAACGCGTTCTGTGCCTCAGACAACAGACACCGACTTGTGACTTCCCCTGTTTATCAAAATAAACGGCGAATTGATGTAGGTTACTATTTTTTATAAACCAACAAATCCGACTTATCACTCTCTACACAAAGATAACTCTTCAAGCAAATCGAAGTGAATAATTAATGGAACGTGTTTCCGTAGAAGAATTATAACACAAATGTTATAATTTCCTTTATCGATCCATCAAAAATGTACCAAAATAATTCGTTATGTTGTGATGTTCTAACCAAAGTATAGTGCGTCTTTAACCAACGTTTTTGTGCAACGCCCCCTGGCTGAGAACCAACACGTGAGCCGAACATATGCAGAGGTCAATCAACCCCGCATTATTATTGACAGCACTAGAAGTTGCAGGGGACATACCAGCACACATTTAATTAATAATGAGGATTTTTCGATGCTAGAATTCTACAGTAAAAACCAAAATATCTTGAACTTCCTCGTCCCTTCGATTTGTTTGAAACTCGGGTGTTTTAAGAGATTTTTGTATGGTATGTAAGTGTCATGTTATGTTGGTGGTTTTTGAAGCAACGCACTCTGTTGCTAAGGGCTTCGTTCACGCATAATTGGCCCCCAGCCGGTCGCAGGCTTACGTCATCGCAATGTGCGATCAGAATGTATAGAACGCCTCGCAGCGATAGCTATGAGAAGGAAGTTTTAAACAAACGTTTATAGTAAATAGGAAGTTTTAAGATTTTATGAAAACTATCGAGTAGAATAACTAAAAGTAAAGTGCTGCAACGATCGTCTATCGTGATCGATCAATATGATCGCTGAGTGAAAACTATTTTGTGAAATATATTGAAAAACAAATTCACGGTGTTAGTAACGATTTTGGCCACATTTCATGAGTCGTTTATTGCTTTTCTGGAAGCTTGAAATAACTCAAGAACTAGGTATTAAACTTAATCAATTTGAAGTAACTTTTATTTCCTAAAACGAGTTTTAAAATGTGCATTTAATTAATACGCACTGAATTTCGTGGTAAATACTTTACGCAATGGCACGTATACTCGGTAAGTCATTTTATAAAAAGAATGTATATAAACGGTTAAGGAAAACATCATGAGACCAATTACCACGGACACACAGAACATGGAATTACCGCGTTGAAGTACTAATGTAATTAACAACGCCGAAAGTGCGCCAGGCACACGACTCTATCATGTTCCATTCTAGGCCATCTACGACGATGAACGATGAGACATCGACATAAGAAAATATGCATCGTAATAAACACTGACAAATCTTTAGCAAAACACACGATATCTGGCTAGATCACCCATAACTTATTCTTATCGCTACCTATCTTTCACTTGATGCAAGAAAAACAAATAAAGCCTCCCTCCCTCCCCCACCCTCGCAGGTTTATAGACTAGTTACGCTCACGTCGTTTGTACAACACAAACAAGCGTCGTTCATAAATGCTTAACTATCAATCTAGTAGGAACGCAGACATAGCCTTTGTTCCACATTTCATAACACACCTACAAAGTCTAGGCCATCAGGGGCCACCTCATCTGCAGCCGGCCCTGACACCGACAAGGCCGCCGCTAAGCCCTTTATCTAACGAGACACTGCATAAAGACGAGCCCCAATTTGTCCCCCAAACTTCACCGACCATTACGACTTTGAAGTCCGCGCTAATGATTTGAAGACCAACTTTAATCACCCCACCTACCAGCAGAACAAAGGGCACTTCAAAACTAACCCAACCAAAGAATATTTTTAGATAAAGCTACATTCGTCAGCCTGAACCGGGCATAATTTAAAACCTTAATAAAGCTCAGTACCCACACTGAAAATTGTTGGAGAGGCTTTCAATTTGCTTCATAATTGGCACCGTTCGGATAGGCAGATGATGTTTAAGTGCTTTTAATGTTTGGCGCTCGCAATATTATGTCGGGGATATCTGGCCGGTCCCGGCGGAGCACGAGCCGGATTAGGCCGCCGGTGGGGTTGCAGCTCCCGGCTCACCTTGGAGAGTAATTATAATGATCGGCGCCGGAACCCTAGTCTGGGACGGGAGTCTTCCTGGAGAGGCGTGCCGGGCTCGGGTGGCGCACCGAGGTACGCCCACGCGGCGCGCCCCGCGTCCCGCTCCCGCCGCGCCCCCCCGCGCGCCTCCGCTCGCACGAGCGAGCGGCCCGTCCACACCCCCACCCCCACGCACCGTAATAACCCAATTTGTAAGAACCCCCCATTTTCAAGGACGGCCGTCGGTCTTTATGGCGGCGGCGACGGCGTTGATTCCCGACCTTGTTTATTTCAGTTTCTTTTTGTTTAGGAACTGGCTGAACTTATTTTCGTACGTCTGTACCCGGCCGGGTCTCGCTTGTTTTTGTAGTGGCCGATGGTGATTTGATATGTCGATCACAAAGGACGCCTCGGCTACCTTTGTGTACCTGTCCGTGGTGCTCTATATCAATTATGTAGTTCTCCTCAAAGGCGAAATACAGAATTTCTATTCCTTTAGCCGTGACACGATAAGTAATTGGTTGTATTTTGTTTGAATGTCGATCACCAGCCCGTGAATTTGTTCGTTACGCTGGGTAAATACGAAGTTTGGGGATGCTTTTAATGTGAGCATTTGTGTAAAATTGACCCAGTTTAATGATATCTGGAAGTTGGTCCAGTCGTTTCTCTGAGCGCTCGATACTGCTCCTCGGAGCCAGGCTTACGTAAGATGTAAAAACTGGCGTTACATGCAGACATGTAAGGCGGGGGTAGTCTCATTTGTTTAAGCCGTTCTAAAGTTCAAGGTCGTCCAAGGCACCCTTATCAAAACCCGTCCTTTTGGTCCGTCTAGACGGCTTCACACCTCCAACCCTTTGGGGGACCAGTTCAATTACGGATTGTATTTTTTCCTCGGACACTTAACCGCGATTATTGTTTCTACAATTTCAGTGTCTCTAGAAAGTCATTGACCGAAGTTTCAAAAATTTTCTTTGTCGAATATTGTTTGTTGTAAACTTCACAAACAGTTTATTTGAAAATATAATAATATTAAATGTTCGTAATTTGTTCCTCTCTGAAATATATTTTAACTAAACATCGTCGTTAATTAAAATGCCCTTTGCGTTTTGATTAGATTTTATGAGGTCTCATTAGCTACGTCGTCTCTGGTGATATTAAAAAATATTATTTTCCTTATTTTTTCTTTGATGGACTCTGTTTGGCGGGACGAAGCGTAGTGTACAGATTACACGTGACTCGTTGTACAACATTGACGACGCTGTAAAGGAAAATTATTGTTAAGGGTCTGCATTGTAGATGAAGGCCGTCTGTAGTTACCTACATACATATTATATCCCTATGCGCATGCGAGATGGGTTCCTTCAATCGATAAGTTCAATTAAATAGTTTATTTTGACACAGACGTTCCATTGGAATAAGCTATCGATCAAAACAATCAGGCTGTCCGCCTCTAGACAATTATTAGATGAAAAATGGGCTAAGGGCTTAACGTGCATTAATTTCCGATGTTTGGCCAAAGGGGTTCTCATAATAATTCCTTAAGAACCGTAA
The DNA here is from genome assembly GCA_943136025.2 of Agrotis puta. Classification (NCBI taxonomy): domain Eukaryota; kingdom Metazoa; phylum Arthropoda; class Insecta; order Lepidoptera; family Noctuidae; genus Agrotis; species Agrotis puta. Next base: position 3,131,867 of record OW964170.2, read on the forward strand.
AGACTACAATTGTAGAATGTACGGTATTTTCAATAATTGTAAACAGATCAATTAATACAGAATGTTGTTATTAATATCAAAGACATAGCTGTCCAACTATTGAATATCAGACTGGCATAAGGTATTTACGTTTGTTCACATCCACTATTGAAGTTTTTTCAGATACCCCTGTATGACATCGAACCATAACGTTTTACTATCATGTGTAGGTAATAAAGCAATTAATAAAGCAGTGAAATTATAATACTGCTGTTCCTCTAAGCCTAACGAATCATTACTAATCATATAAAATATTTAGGAAATAACATGAATGAAATGAAAATTTACATAATGACATTTAATTAAACACATAACGCTCACATGCCAATTTCGTTTTGATACAAATTTAATTATGCTCAAAGTTTGCACGGTTTTAATTTGAATAGGTACGTATTGGGTACGTTAGGGTACCTATACAAATGTTTGTTCTCCATTAATATTCGAGAATCATGTCAAGTAAAATAGGCCTTGAAATGAAATGGTATCTTTATCAAAATATCTGTGAATTGTTGGAATTTCTGGCGTTTGCGAGCAATTTGTGCAAAAGTTTTCAGAAAAGTAGTCGGCAGTTCACTTGATTATATGCTGTCATGGCGCCCAATGTCAGCGGAGACAAGCCATCGATGCCGGAAATGTTATGTAATGCAAAAGTGAGTTCGCAAACACACTCTTTAACCAAGTTCGAAAGCAGGACGAGGTTCTCAGTTTTTCGGTTTTGTTTAAGATTTATTTAATTTTGTTAGCAAGATCTCTTTTCAATTTTCATACTCCTTTCAGTTTTCTCTTTATCTATCAAGTCTATGCTAGGCTTTTTTCTTTGTTATAAGTACGTGTTATGACAATAGGTAATTATTGCAAAGAAAAACGACTAGCGCACGGGGTATGCCCCGTCCTAACATCTTGCTTATAACCTCAAAGCAAAGGAATTTTACAATTAAGTCACCAGAGAGTAAAGTAAGTTACATCTGGAGACTGTCTGACAAGTACACGATTATTAAATTACTGCCTGCGTTTGATTTGGGTCTAGCCTCTGTCTGTGGTTTGGACCTACTTAAGAATTGTATGTTAGTTCATTCAGTCCTGGTGGGATAGACTGAGAATTATGTACCCTAGCTATGGGGATTATTGTGGTATACTCGAAAATGTAATTTTCTGGTGTTGGGGGAACAAAGAATCATTAAAATTAGTAATTTCTTAGTTGGAGAAAAATAAGTAATTCAACCTAAGATTAAAGTTCATTAAATATTGTGACGCAGCTTGGAGTGGCCGTTTCCCAGCTGTGGACTGGGATACGCTATGTTGATTGGTAGAAGAAGGTATAAATAGTGAATAAACAGTATCCAATCCTCATTATATTTCTTCAGCTTAACTATTAGAAGACAAAATCATCATTATCATTTTCTCCTTCATCCATCCTTATGTCCATTATCCTTTGTTATAGTTCACACTGTTAACCTCCTTTTTTGCCATTTATCCTTCCTATTATAGTCCACCTATCATATTTTATCTTTGGCCTATATCGACTTTAAAACTTCCTCACCACCATATCTATTGATTCCTCCTCATAACAAGCAAATACGGTTGGCGCAGTGGCTGAGCGACTGCTGCGCAGCGTGTTGAGGGTCCGATTCCCGCACGGAACAAATATTTGTCTGACCTACACTTAGTTGTTCCGGGTCTGAGTGTATGTGTGTTTCTACGTTTGTAAACGCACCGACGACACAGGACACATTCTTAGTGTGGGGTAATGTTAAAAAAAAAATACAAAAAAAGAAACATAAAAACTGATTTCCGAAGAGACGAGATACCACGTGAAGAGGCTCATCCATTTCATGTTTGCTATTCACGAGGAACGGTTACCTTAGCCAAAACATTGCATGGCTTTAAAAATGCGTCACCAACATCCCTGTAATTAAAATAATATATTTAATTAACAACGTAGTTATTAAGGGGGTGAATACAAGTCGTATAAAGCCGTAGTGTTGTACGATAACATCTGAAAATGACTCACGACTAAACTAATATAACGTAACTGCCTTAGACTTTTATGCAAGCTTATATATCATTGTCTTGCATGCACGTTGCAAAGCACGCGTGTTTGTAATGGCTTATGCTAATGTGTGAGGCATCGACTGAAATAAAAAGTGAGTATAACTCGCCAGATGTAAGAGTTTGTGGTGCTTCGAATAGCTTTCAACTTTAAAAGGTATAATGGTAAGGTCTATTTCTGAACCTCAGAATTAGTCTGCTGGTCGGCAGTGCTATTCGCTAAAGGAGCCGTAGCCTGTGTTTAGCGGATCGATTGATGGTGTTTATGAACTTAATGCTCTTAATATAAAGTTGAAAATCGATTGGGGACAGACTGCGGTTTCAACGCTGCATCCTATAAAGAATATCTCTGTTGGCCTCCTTAATATTCTTTTCTAGTTTTATAACTTAGTGACTTCAATACAGTTCTCACAATGTCTCGAATCAACGTCAATTTAACGACATTTTTGTTTTAGCTAATGAAAACAAGTTATTGCACAATATTTTACAATGCGGAACTTAACTTAATTTACGCATCAAGCCTAAGAAAATATCACCATAATTATCACCGGTCAAGGTTTCTACCTAGTAGATGTTGGGACCTTATTCCAGTCTCACCATATTGCAACTGAATAATAAAAAAAAAAAAAATAGCTACTGCTCATGCGCGCGCTCGAGTCGTTTTGACGTAAACGACAGGCATACGCCGATGTTTTAAAATAAAAATACAAACAACCTTTAGAATTTAGCCAGTATTACATTTTTTTTTTCTATAGATAAAAAATCATATATGTAAGACGACACTTTACATAGTGAACTCGTATACGGCTATCTCCACTATTGAGCAATCAAAAAGAAGAGACAATGTACATGATCCTATTCCCCTAGTAATTTTTGTTCAGATCTTTTATTGTTTTGGGTGTAACGAAAATGTTAAAAAGACATTTTAACGAAAATCGTAACTACTTGGTTCCCCACCTACGCCGACGATATGACATGCAATTTATTTAAGCAATGAACGTCAGTATACGGAAATGTCTTTTAATTGTTATTTGTTTTCCTTGGTCATTAAAATTCACGAACATTGTTAACTTTCAGAATTTTGCATTGACGTAAGGAACAGTGGAAAAATACATCACTCATCATTGTGAAAACGCTCCTTCAGTCCTTGCATTCTTTAAGGTATTATATTTGACTAGCTGTTGCCAGTGACTTCGTCTGCTACAACTCAATAAGTATACCACGGGAAAGTTCTACAACTATAAAACATATCCTATGTGTTAATGTAGGTGGTAATCGTCGCAATCGCTGCAATGGCGGCTTTAAGACCCCTCTTTGAGGAGTGGTTGGAAAGGCGTCACGGCGTCCTGACCTTCCGCCTGACGCAGATCCTCGCCGGACACGGGTGTTTCGGGAGGTACATGTGTCGGATGAGGAAGGAGGAAACGTCTGGGTGTCAACACTGCGAGGATCGCCGGGGGACACGGTGGAGCATACTGTGCAGAACTGCCCCACTTGGGCAGAGCACCGCCGTGTCCTCACGACATCGATATGCGTAGACCTCTCGCGCCCAGCTTTGGACGAGGCCATGCTGCGGGGCGAGACGGAAGCGGTCTCCTCCGAAGCAGTTTTGCTAGTGAAGGAAGAGGCGCGCCGCGTGAGAGAGGACAGCGGCCTCCCTACACCCCAGCCGCAGTGGTAGATGCCCACGGTGACGGACGTCACCGTGGGCATCTACCACTGGGGCGAAAGCCTGCCGGGGTCGCGGAACTCACGAATTATCGTGACTCCGGAACGTAAAGGGCTATTGAAGGACACTGTGGATTTTAGTCAGTACGAGTCTGACAATCCCTCTCACTCTGTAGTTTTTGTGGGAAAGTGTGAAAACAAACATTCGTCTATCTATCAGTCTTCACAAACTTTCGCATTTGTATATTATGTTAGAAAAACCAGCAATTTTTTATGATACATTTTCCCCTCTTTTGTTTACGCTTGGCTGCAATATCTGGCCGTGTCAATGCCAAGATCACGCACTCAGTCCGCCATCTTTTATTCATATCCCTGACTAAATTATGCACGAATTGCCACGAAAATTCGTAAAAAACATTACTATATTTTAAATTACGAATGACGTATCTGTTCTTTAGTAACAATTCATGATAGAATTTAAAGTCTTAGGACTCTGTGGTCTAATTTTATTGATCAAATTTCAAGGAAAGCTACTTTTGTTAAGTCCAAGGAAATATGTAGTACCATGGACGGTTCTTGAAACTGTTATTGATCTCGATTGTACGACGGAAAATCTCCATGACCAGTTAGTAAACTGAATACTGTCAACCAGTAAATTCCTAGGATTTCGGCCATTTTAGTTAGTTTTGAACTCTTAAAAGGATACCGGACCTGGAACGAAAAGGGTAATTGAAGTAGCAGGGTGTTTTTTATTCAGTTAATTCTGACAGCTTCCCAGGAATGCAGGACTTATTTGATGAATTTCTGCCCAAAAAAGTTTGACTCGGATATTAAGCTTGAAGCTCGGATATTATTCAGGAGCCTTATACATGATATTGTACCTGTATCTTATCGTAATAGTTGTATAGAAAGCTGTGGCATAAGAGGGATGGCTGATGAAGACGAATGTACTAACTAATTCCGTCATTTAATGTCCTAACTTGTGCGGAAAACAGCTTTTGGCAGCCTATTTTTCTTTGATCTTGCAAATTAAATTAAACGCAGACATAAATTTAGGACGTCAAGGAAAATATCTTCGAAATGACTTTGTTCCTAGCTCGTCAGTTTGATAAATCATGCCATCTTTAGTCATTGCTCCGAAGCGAGAAAAAAATTAGCGCGGGCATTTAGATTCGGAAAGGTCAAAGGTACTTGCGTTCAGTTAGGTTTTGGGAATGTAACTAGAGCATTTTGTCAAATACAGCACAATCAGGCTTTAGGCTACTGGGATTGGGGTGGGGCCTAAGTCTGGGGTGGGGTGGGGTGGTCCTGTCGCGCCAGTTTCACCCCCAAAGCGGCGCATAGACTGAAATGTGCCGCCGATAAAGCAGCCGCCAAAAACATGAACTTATTTTTTTTTTGGTTCGTAGGGCTGGAGGCTACGACGCATTTTATGTCGATGTTTGTCGTTCTAGATATTTGAACGGTTCCGCAGTTCTTTAGGGCAGTGCTGTGATGTTATGTTTGTTCACGATTTTTCGGTTTCAATTTTATAGTTTGGTGAAGAGCGGTAAGTTATCGTTAATTTTAAACTAATTATGCATTGTTTTAAAAACTATAAGTTCTTAAAACAATGCATAATTATATTAATTATAAAATTCAATCCGTTTACTCTAAGCAAAATCATCAGCGAGATACAAATGCTATTACCATAAGTAGCAACTTGATGCCATGAACAATTCAATAATACACGCAAACGTCGCAAAAAGTAAATTCATATTTTTTCCCAAGCCCTTCAATATTCACCTCCCCGAAATGATAAAGCAAAACCGTCAAAAGATTTATTGCTCGAAAAAACTAGGTTTTAATAAAAAGAAAATTCAAAGGCCTACACATCGTATGCAGGGCGGAATAACTTATAGAGGCATAAGCGTTGAAAATTGAGGCCGCCTAGTCTGATATTGAGGGAAACTGACTCGAGACACGCACTGAAACTCACGCCAGTCCAGTTTTGTTTCTATTATGATACCCAAGACGACCCTAATAAAGACAGCACCAACTGTAACAGCAAAATACATTGCGTGTTTAATACGGAAGAACAAATATTCACACTCTTACTTAGCAATCGATGAATGAGTAACTTTTCATTTTGTCGTATGTAGTCGATTATATTGCGTACATGTACCATAATCTGATATTCCCAGTTTTTCCATTACGGGCGATAATATATTCTATGATGAAGCAATAAGGGTGGGAATCGCGTGAACGTAATATTCAAAGATTGTTATAGGGCTTCCTAGGAGCCATTGTGGAGGTTTCATCGCCGCCTAGATGTAGGCTCTGAGGTTTTGGGACACGCGAATAATAACTCCTGTTATAAATAATTAGACGTCGTTATAATATTATTAGTATATTTTCCTTTGTTTACCATTTTATAGGTACCTCAATTATGTAGAAACACAACACGCATGAAAAAGAACTGAACATTTTCAGTTTTTTTTTTCGATTTTTATATAAGTAGGTAGGTACGTATTTGTGATTGGTCAGGTACGCAATAAATAAATAAAGTTTCCATTTACACAAAAACTAGTTAAATAATGATGAGAAAGGAATGTAATAATAATATCATCTGCATATATACGTCAACATCAAGCATAATTGTTTATTTCGTGAATTCCACATGAAACCAACCGTTTCCCACGCTCAAATAAAATCAAACATTCAATAAAATAAACGCTGCTAAAAGAACGCATAAAACCATGAAAAGCCCGAGCAAAAATGCACCGCAAGAAAAATAACCGACGACCTTGAAAAACGAAACAAAAAAAAAACATCTAGTATACATTAGTGGAAAACGCGTTGTTTAGAACGTCGACAGAAACGCTGGCGAGCGCAAATTGATAGCGACAAGTGACACTATGGAGATGTGGACAGAAGGACCAGTTGATACAGCTTTTGACACGACGCGCCGTCGACCATGGTCCATGAGCCCGCGTAGTTCTGGAGTGGTAACCACGAAGCGGAAAATGCAGACTACTTGGTGGACCGACGATATCGTGAGAGTCACACTCATCCGATGGGACAATGGGATAATATTCTTGTTAAATATAGGTAGGTGATATTTTTTTTTTCATAAATAAAATAAATAAATAATTTTAATTGCATAAGTTGATAAAAAATGCAATAGCTTTACCGCGGCAGCCCCCGAGTGCCACACGTATTTTTCATTTTCCTTTAACCTAATTACTGATTTAGGCTACTGGTTATTGTCAAATCAGCCAATAGGCATTACGACTACAAATGACAGCAAGCTTCCTCACGTTCTTACTAAACTAAATATGCAAAAGAGAAACTGGGAGGGTTTCTCTTCTCTCTGCACAATCGGATGCAGGCCGATTATGCACAACAAAAACATGTATGAGCAAGGAGTCCATAATCCAAATGCTCATTGAAACACACAAAATTGAAGTGCCTACTTGCTTTATCGAATCACATTCCACATTAAAAAAAAACAATAGAGCATGGCTTATAGATTTGCCTCACCAAAGTTAGGCAAATCAATGAGTAATAATTCTCTGCTTATTTTGATATGCAGAGAAGTTCTGCCCATTGTTTTGTTTTTTTTGGGACAATCTCAAAATGTTGCATTTCCTGAAAGCCAGAAACAAAAGTGGCGAGTGGCGACCACCATAAAAGCTGAGATAAGAATCTAGACAAAGTCCTGTAGAATGAACTAAGTCTTAGATCCCGCAATAAAAATAATCAGGAATGAGAAACATTTCCATTTGCTAACGAGGTCTATTGGTAAGGAGAGTTCCATATCCGCTGTTAAGCATGAACCTTCTGAGCCATCTTATTTCTCGCTTGCAAGTAGACGGGGCTATTGCCCTCCCCATACCATTGCAAGGCTACCCAGGGCCGCACTCGACGCGCGCCGCCGCCGGGCTCGGTAGCCATGGCGATCGCTCGCGAGGGCTCGTTGCGATAGTGACACCCCTGCCACCCTCCCCCGCATCGCTTATTATGGGCTCTTTTCAATTCGCCTTCAATGGCGGCTAAATCTTTACCTGAAGGCCACCGAATGATGTCAGGTACAGCCCTGGATCTGAGCTCTGATTCCGTGATATTTTTAGGGTGTTTATACTGTGTGGGGTATGTTTTGTTTAATATTATGATATCATGAGTAAATGTTGATGCCGAATTTTTGTGCGTAATTGGCTGTTTTTTTTTATATTGTAGTATTTAAATTTCAAGCCGAAGCCTTAATAGTTTGGATTTAGTTAATAAAACCTCTAACGGTCTCCACAAAATTAATGATAGTTTATTAAAATAATTAAAATAAGTTATGTATTATGAAAATGTCATGTAGGTAGTACAAAACAGGTTAAAAAAAACGGTATACTTCTAAGAACCAATTAAATGGCCGTTGTAAAAATATTATCTTCATGATTAAATAAAAATAATCAAATATCGGAAATAACAAATAGCTACGTCATTTTGATTTGTATTGGTGCAGCAAGTATTATTGTGGTGGTAGCTGAAGATAGATCGATAGAGATAGTAGATATAGGCAGTATATAGATATATAGATATAGATTGTAGCAGCCGGAAGAGTTCTAGTAAACAACTGTTATCAAGGTCGGTAGATACGATCACTGGTCGGTAGGGCTGTAACTATTTATTTGATAGAAACACGCTGCAATTCAATAAAAATCTTTCGGGTTCCCAATTGTGCTTATTAATTAACTTTAGTTGTAGAAAAATTATGTATAATTGAAATATGTAATAGAATAGTGAAAAGATATAAATTAAAATTGTTTAGGTATTAGGTTGTTAGGGATTAAGCTATAAAATGTCAATACTATCAGGTGGGAAGGTAAACATTGTGGGTGTATATCAGAACAAAAAAATCAAAGACACACTACACTACACAAGCGTGATGGATTGTAAGATATTTCCTCCTACATAAATGAAGTGTCCCAGCAGTGGGAACATCAATCAATTATATCATTAATTTAATAATTAAGAATTGAAAGTATAATGAAAATATAATTACTATTTTCTAATACTTTTACTATTTACTAAAAAAATATTTTTAGATATTTGTTTCTTTACAATACTTTTAAATTAAACAAACAAACAAATTGCCAGTCAAAACCTTTTGACATGGGCCTTTACCTTTAGTATTGTTTCTCAGCCTCCTAGTCAAAATGTTGAGTATTCCGGGCCGTTTTCTTAGAACCACCTTTTTGAAACCTTGAGGCTATTCTTTGAATTTTACTTTTGGGTAGAATTTCCGTTAGACAATCCTTTGAATCTGTGACACACATTGCATGATAGCATCTTGTGTATAATGGGTTGTAGAGCGAGCATGTGTTCTATGTATTTGTCATCATCATCTTTTTCTTGCCCTTTTCCATGTAATTCGTGTTCGAGGAACGCTATTTTTTTAGATTTTTCCCATCCTAACTCTGTGCTTTCCTATTTAGGAGAACAGTGTATAAGATGGGGACGCGGGGTATAGTGGGGACATACACTCTTTAGGCATACTTAACACAACACTATCGTAGCGCAAGCGCCATTAGGACATCATCTGAAATGCATCATCGGCCATTAACAAATAGCGTCCTGTTGGCGCTTGCGCCACGTTAGTATTGTGTTAAGTTTGCCTTTAGTGTGTCTTATACACTGTTCCCCTCGACCTCTTTGTTAGGAGATGGGCCAACCCTTAGTAAGAAATTTGTTAAGTGTGAAAGGGTTACATTTTTATCACCAACAGTAGGTTGAAGATCTAAGAACGCCCTCCGAACGGTAATCCACCTCTTGCATTTATCGGCTATCTGACTCTTTTTTTATGTTGAGTTTTTATTAAAAATTTAATTACATAATTATTTAATTGGGCACCTTCTTAGTTACGTTAACCCTTTAACCGCCAGAGTCGTATATATACGACAAACATTTCCGTGCCCCTGTCGCCCGTGTCGAATTTATCCGACAGAGAATATTCACGATTTTTGTTGTTTTCTTCGATTTTATTGCATCCATTCTATATCTCTATTTATGTAGATATACAGATAGAATACTTTTTATAGTACACCATGATATTTTCCATATCGGAGCTTAAAAGGAGCAAAAAGAGAGGAGAAGAGGAAAGACGATTCGTAGCCAGGCGCTAGGGACACGGCAATTGATATTTAGCCAAGCGCTTAAAAGGTTAATACTGGTTGCTCTATTTTGTGTAAAATCACAAGAAATTTCAATCAAACAAACTTCAAAGTTTACCAGAAAAAAAAAACAAAAATCGATAAAAATCTATTCCATAAGTCAAGTACGTCCCTGTACTAGAAGTACAGTGTATGCCAAGTCGCAGCTTGCTATTTGTGAGCGCCGGGCCTCTGAACTGCGTACCACCGCCTCCGCAAGAGGGGAGCTCCTCTGCCCAGCCCATTACTCTAATAGTGCAATATAATAGTATAACGTACCTAGTGATCTAGTCTATTGAACTGTTTATTAAGATTTGTGTCATGGTGATAAATTTAGGTATCTCCTACGCTTTTATCGGCTAAAACTTTATGAGACCAGATCTTGCCATGGTAGAAATTATTTCAACGCAAAAAATGAACAAGATGGAGGGTGTCTACCTTCCTTCTTGTTGCGATTTGTCTGCTCGTAAACATCTACTCGCAATAACTAACTAAATAATCATCATGGTAAATATCACGTTTTAAATCTCTTTTTTAGCCTGGTACAATCATCAAATGAGTCTTCCCACCCAGGGCAGGGCAGGAGGGACTGTCAGACTTGTACTGACTAAAATCCACGGTGTTCAATAGCCCTTTAGTCTCCCTCACGCGTCCGGCCTCCTCCTTCTCTAGCATGACTGCTTCGCAGAAGGAGGCGACCGAAAAAATACACGAAAAATATGATCAGGATTACAAAGATCGATTAAGTCAAAGTTCTGTCAGTAAGGAACACTCCCATCACTAGTCGCGTAAATGATTAATTCCTTCAACTTTGATGTTCTCAATTAAAGGAACTATTGATCGGCAGATAATTAAAGAGACTCGAATGTTGACGTGTAGGTTTAACATGTAAATGTAGAATATTTACATTTTACTGCGTGAATTCATTCTAATTCTCCTCATTCTGAAAACGCGTATTTAAACAGTTTCTGATAAAAATCTGCAATTCTTAGAATATATTAAGTTTTAAATGTATTATCTGTGTTTAATTTGAAGACATCAATGTAACTAAGACCGCGTTGGTTAATCAATAGTTACACTTTTTGTTAAATCGTATACATTTTATACAATTTCTTTTAATTAAACCCCGACACAAAAACCTAAGTTCCCTATAAAAAAAAAATGTTAAAGTACCTAAGTATGTATTAATAATTCTAAAAAAATGACGTCGCGTTGGGGGACCGGAAAAAATCGTAGGACCCCAACGTAACATATTTTTTTTTATTTGTTTATTTTTATTTTATACTTTTTATAGGTACTGTTTATTATATATCATGTTAAGTTGGGCGGTTACAGCACATAAGTTGCAAAAGCTGTGGTTTACTTAGTTAAAAGTACTTTTGCAAAAGGCCAAGCCTATGTAGCCTTAAGTAGAGTAAAAACCTTGGATGGCAATTTGTAAGATCGATCAAAGGAAACTATTTAATAACCCACATGACAAATCATCTTGCAGAATTGCAAAAACTGAGATGTCGTAATTGACACTCTCACTTGACAATCGGATTTCCATGTCTAAATTTTCCCACCACTTATTTTCTCATCAAAAGAAACTAAGAATTTATTAATTAGTAACTAAATGATCTCACTATTTATTGATTTCAGAGCTACGAAATCTAATTTAACGTATTTTTTAAACTTAATCGGGCTTTTCGGCCTTAAAATAAAGCGTTTTGACAAAATTAGTTTCGGAATTATTGGTCAATAGAGTGAAATACCCAATTATTATAACAAATAGTATTATATTCATCACGTTCCTTCATTATCTCTACGTACCCCAATTAGTCCTCTAATCCATTAATCTGCAACACGAATCTATTCACTAGGCATAACTGTCTTTTGTTTCTATATATTATCAAGGAGCATGACATATTATATTATTGTACGAGTTAACCCCATTCATAAATGCTTATGAAGGAAGAAACACACTTATACATACGTAAGTACACGTAAGACATACACTTAGTAAACGTTACACGCTAAACGCTGCGCTACTAATATTATGCTCTAGTTGAGGTATAAGAGATTTTTTCTATTCATTTATGAACAGTAACAGCATTTGGTGTATACCGTCCTTGCATTAATATTATGTCATCAATGATTTATTTTTCTAGGTGGTAAAATCATCGGGTATGCCACAATCGTGCGGTAAGACCCCTCTTTGAAAGAGGGGTCCTCTTTCAAACACGGAAGTTTCAGTAGGTACCTGTGTCGGATAAGGAGGGAAGAAACGCCTGGGTGTCACCTGCTCCGCTTGGGCAGAGCACCGCCGTGTCCTCACGACGGCGATAGACGGAGACCTTTCGCACCCTGTATTGGTCGAGGCCATGCTGCTGGGCGAGACTGAATAGGAAGCGGTCGCCTCCTTCTGCGAAGCAGTCATGCTAGCGAAGGAGGACGCGGGCCGCGTGAGGGAGAGGACGACGTCCTCCCTTCACGCCAGCCGCAGTGGTAGACACCCACGGCTATCATGGATTTTAGTCAGTACGAGTCTGACAGTCCATCCCGCTCTGCCTTGGGTGGGAGGACTCATTCGATGATTTTATCACGATAAAAAAAAGGTGTTAAAAACCACCATATGAGTTCTCTCGCCCTGGGTAGAGTGGCGGGGACTATCAGACTGTAACTGAATACAATCCACCGTGTTCCTTTGATAGTCCTTTAAGTTCCAGGGTCAAGGTAACCAGCTTAGACAGTCATGCGACCCAAGGTGGTCCCGCGGGCCGATGTCAATGATAACCTGGTGGTGTGAGCATGAGTTTGTAAAACACGCGTCTCAGCAGAATGAATGAAACATTTTTGTGTTCATGTGATTATGTACTTAGCTTAGTTGGTTAAGAAGAACGTGCTAAGGTTCACAGTTTTCTATTATCAAAGAGTGGCAGCAGATAAAACATCAACAATTATTTTGGTCTTGAAATGATCGGCAACTTTGTACATAGATCTTGCTCAAAATTTTGAGTGGTCACGTTTTGTAATGCAGAATAATTAAAAATAAGTACGCATTGATTTTTTAACACCATTAATTAAATTGTCATTATATAGTACAAAGTGTATTAATGCGAGAATATACTTTTTATCTAAATCTTTTTTTTACTTTAGATACCTATACAAATAAGTTTCAGCTTTTGTTATATATTTCTAATGCACTTCCCCAATCGTGTATTTTATATTTCAAATCGCGCCTATGTAGGCAGGTATAGGTTTTTATGGTGCGAGTGAATAGTTCAATTTATTTTCGTAAAATACTTTTAGGCAGTTAGATAAATGAGGTTCCTATCTATGCAGTTTTCTTTTATTTGGTGACATTTTGAGGTGAACGAACCTTCAAAGACAAAGAAATTCCCGACGGAAATTACTGTAATTAGTAATTATAATTTGAGTGTTAGATATAAATATGTGTTAGATATAATATAATATATATTATAGATACTAATTAGTGAGTTAAATCTCATCTTCGCCCTCAATATGTTGGTATATTACGTGTGTATATTACCTGATTCCCGATTCCCTTTAAATTTGCGCGGCGGTGGGATGGCCCTGTGATTTCGGGGCAAAGGGATGGTTACTATAGAAACGACGAGACTTACCAGGTCTCAAATTTAACACGGAATTATTGATTACGCGAATCAAAATGCCCAAACTGAGAGTGTGGCATCCATCTTGTTAGTTATCATTAAACTATTTGAAATTGGAGTTTGTATTTTGATCATTCGGATTTTGAATTGACAATGAGATTTTTTGTCCTGATGTTCTTTTGTTTATGCCATATTTTACTTTTAGAAATAAATCACTTAATATTTTTTTGGTGAACATTTATTTATTGAAAGAGAAAGAGATAGCTTGCATATTAATGCATTATTTTATTAAAGTGTGAACAAGATAGAAATAATATTGTGTGGTAGAACCAACAGCATTTTATTGATCAATCTGATTACTCACAGCCTCTGAATGATTTTGATTGCGTTCTCTTTGTTAGGAACTTCTTATATTCAACCAAAACTCGCTTTCAATAGAATTCTGTATGCTTTAATAATAACTGCCTTGAATGACTCCTATTTCTTTGTACCTAATATGTTCTAAAGTCAATTTTCTAAATTATAATGAGGTTGTAGAACTCAAGTTGCAGTGCAAAAAAGGTGAGTATTTTCAATACTTTTTGTTGTATTGCAAATAAAAACAAAATGAAGTTTGTGGTAAGATCTTCCACATTACCTAGGTGTTTTAAAGAGTATTAATTTTATGGTTAGACTAGTTGGATTTACAGGCTTTTTGACTTTTCAGATTTCTAAGATTCTATGGAATGCACAAATTGTAAACACGGCTCTTGATTTTTTTTTCTTTTCAGTTAATTTGCTTTTTGCCTCAATCTAGCCCAGAAAAGCAGAGATGAGATTTTTGATGCACTGAGCTCATGCAAAGAGAACTGGAACTCCTACGCACCGACGAAACACAGTAAAAACTGTTATACATTACAAATAAAAAAGCCTCGCTTCGCATTCGCCACGCCTGTATGTTTGACAAAGGCTTAATAGTAAGAAGGATATTTAAACTGGTAATTACTGAAACACCTAACGTTAAATTGCACAATTTAAATCTACTTTAATAACAAACTGGCCTTGTGAAGTTAGTGGGTACCAAAATTGAATTTATTATTAGGCCTCTTTGTTTTAAAATATAGTGAATAAATAAATAACGTTCTTCCGGGTTGTTAATTAGTGGTTAATTAGTATCAGACTTGTGTTTAGTAAAATTTGCATGTTTAATTACTTAGATTTTTTTATTAAATCAAATGACTATGTTTTGAAACTGAAACTAACTTAACTGCTTTAAAAGCCTTTAAATATAGTCATATCAGTAACGGACATAAAAATTATGGGCATTTAAAATATTTTTAGGTTTAAATTTTCAATGCCTCAAACATATTAAATGTATTAACCTTATACCTATATACATTCTTATAATTATCAGCTCAGTTATTGGCGTTCAATTTCACTTCATCACAATTAATCATTTTTTAGTAATACTGGCACTAAATGATTACAGATCTACTTTTTGCCTAAATGTTACTTTAAGACTTTTTAATACACGAAAACTGACACTTATCGCATTACGATTAGGTTTAACATGTCACACTTGTCTTTTGTTCTCATTTCCCAGCATATGTGCAGTGACAAAAAAATTCACCAGATAAACTAAATCCAACTGAAGTCCTTTTGACGCGGCGCTAGTGTCTACGCTATTACATAAAAAATGTAGCACCATAATTTTTAGTCGGCGATGATTGTTTTTTTTTTAAATTTCGGAAAAAGTATGGCGTAATTACGGCGTATATATTTTTAATTTTTAAATTGTATTTATTATCATAGATAGAAACAATTTTATGAACAAATAAACATTTATTTGTGATTTAAATTTAAAAATAAGAGTTTATATTTTTCATATTAGGCTGTGTAGCGGCATCAGACCTTTGCTTCTCCTTCAACTTGGCAAAAGCAACTTTTCCCACTTATATCGATATATACCATTTTGAATCTGTTACAAACTGAGCATTACAAAATTCCCTTTTCTCTTATGAAAAGAAAAACTGAATTTACAACACTAAGATTTATTATAGGCAACATTTCCGACACGAATGTCGAAGATAGAGCGTTACAGAAAATGTAAAAATAAAAACAAGGAAAGTTGACGGAAAGGGGGAGATAGAGATATGTTGAAACAAAAAAACAAAATGTAAACATTATTCCACATTGATCCAGGCGTGTAGGAAAAATATGGAATGTTGTTAGATGATTACCCTTTCGCGAAAGTTAGTAGATTATCTAAATTATTCTAGAATCAGTAGATCGTGTTACTTTGCGTTTCAAGTAAATATGGGACAATCTTCGCGCTATCTATATTATGACTTAGGGTGGCTTTCCACCAGAGACGTGCTATGCAGCTGTGCTACGAGAATGTAAAAGCTGAGCTACGAAACTGTGTGACCGCTTGATGCTACGCTATGTAGCAGTGCGAGGAAGATTAGCTCGAGCTATGCGATGTATCGATAGTAGGGAAGACGATCCATAGCATGCATCCATAGCACGTAGTCATAGCATGCAGCCATAGCACGCATCCTTCCATATAAAAAAAACATCTCAGTTGAATCCGTTTCCACCAGTGCTGTGCTATCTAAACCAATGATTGGTGGATATCAAACGCATCCGCAGCAACGTAGCATAGCACATCTCTGGTGGAAAAGCAGCCGCATGCTTGCTTTTTGCTATTAAACAAACAGTAATTATATGAAAATATCATTAACAGGGCCACAACGCTAATATTTTTTAATGAAAATGAATTGGCCCTGAGTATTTTTTTTAAACGTACCTTTTTTCTTGCCGTCACAATATGGCGCCAAAGTCAGCTTACTCTTAGATTAAACGCATTATACTGTTACCTACTAAATAAGTATACACGTTTCTATTGTATGTTGCTAGGTAGGTATTTAAATTGATTTGTTGTATATTTTAAGCATAACATACAACAAAAAAAGTTTGCGATCATTTTGAAAAATCTATATACATATATAAAAGGAGAACTGACTGACTGACATATCAGCGTACAGCCGAAACTACTGGGGCTAGGAATGTGAAATTTTGCACACGGCTTCCTATTATAATGTAGGGGAGCACTAAGAAGGGGTTTTTGGAAATTTAACCTTTAAGGGGGTGAAAAGGGGGAATTAGGAAAGTACGTAACCCACGCGGACGAAGTTGCGGGCAAAGTGCTAGTCGAATATAAAACAATAAAAAAGTTCAATTGTTTTTGCCAAAAAAAAAAACCAGTTTATGCTACTGATCACAAACTTTTTGGGTTTGATGGGGTTTCTCATCAAAAATGTTGAACTTTCACATATTATATTTTCAGTCATGGTTTTTTTTTAATCCGATTTCACGCTTACATCTATATATATAAAAGGAGAATTGACTGACTGACATATCAACGTACAGCCGAAACTACTAGGGCTAGGAATGTGAAATTTTGCACACGGCTTCCTATTATAATGTAGGGGAGCACTAAGAAGGGCTTTTTGGAAATTTAACCTTTAAGGGGTGAAAAGGGGGAATTAGGAAAGTACGTAACCCACGCGGACGAAGTCGCGGGAAAAGTGCTAGTTCATTATAAACGAAAACTCTCGAGCAAAATTTTATGCTTCTA
The DNA here is from genome assembly GCA_943136025.2 of Agrotis puta. Lineage (NCBI taxonomy): Eukaryota > Metazoa > Arthropoda > Insecta > Lepidoptera > Noctuidae > Agrotis > Agrotis puta. The sequence continues at coordinate 3,149,038 of OW964170.2, forward strand.
GATCTAATTGTTGAGGCCGAGCGTTTTGTTGTCTTTATAATGATTTAAGAAATTTATTAATTGCATCATTTAAAAAAATGATTTTAACTAAACGGTGGTTCTTCTCACGCGACTGTTTAAACAGGACTGCGGCACTGGAACTCAAAGAGTAACTCTTTAATAACTCTTTGCGTAAACCGCGGAACAGTGTAGTTTTTAATCAGAACGAATTTGGCAGTCTTTTTAGCTCCACTAAGGGTGCAAGGATTCTTACATATTTTCGTATTCAAGAAAAAAAAAAACTAAGTTTAGATTCTTGAACATAGTAAAATTAGGCAGGTTCTTTTCAGTTCATAGATAATGTGAAACATAAGATATCACAAGGTTTTGTTTTTTAATTTGATCAACTGCTTATATTATTAATCTATTTATTCATAGAAACGTTATTGAATATTACAATAGCCTTGACATTGAAAACATTATTTGATAGTAGCGTGTTTAAAGGCACCTAATAAATTCTATTCGTGGAGGTTCTAAAGATCATAAAATCAAGGAAAAAAAAATGTTAAAACAAATAACAATCTGAAAATAAATATCTCAGCCTATTGTTTTGAAGGCAATTCTTAAAAAAAAGTTTAAACTTTGAGCGATAAAATCCAACATGGCTGCAAACGTAAATGATACAATCTTTGCTTTAGAAGTTAGATGTTGACCTTTTAAGCATACATAACCGTGACCATGAATGCTGAATCGACTCCATTACGTAATCTATGCGCTCATCTTTCCTCAAACTACCAATTAGACTAAAACAAACTCTAGTGTCTTTTACGCAAGGTAGAATTCCCCTTGTCACGTTTACTAACAAATTTGACGTACCAGTAACTTGTTGCACCGCTGTTTAGGGTCAACATTAGTTCCTTATGGGATTGATATTTTTAGTGTTATCATAACTTAGTCATTAAGAGTTATTTTTGCCTGTACATGAGCATAGTTTTACGTGTTGGGCGGATTTATTTTGGCAAATTGAGCTGCTTTGTTTTTGTGTATGGTTATTTTGAGAATTCGTAAAAAAATGTGTGAATAAACTCAGTTGTTAATTCACACGTTTGTTATGCTATACGTTATGTTATTACAAAAAAGAATGTTAGTTGGCCCGATTTCATAATCATATTTTTTAATTGCGAAAACCCATCGATTACTAAACCGCAAAAAAATGCTTTTTCCATTACTTTCTCGTAGGACAGATAACCAATGGGGTATCACGTATACCCCAATGTGGCCTTTTTTCCGGGGTAAAATCATCATCATCATCATTGTATGTTCCAAATAGTTACAATCGATCTAGGAAGCACAAGCTATTTAATGTCCCATTTTGTCGCACTGTAGCCCGATCCACCTCCCCTATACCGCGAATGCTAAAGATGCTCAACGCGCTCGTGGAGACCAACCCTGGATTGGACTTGTTTGCTGATGAATGGAAGACGATAATGTTAGAATGTCTGCGATTCTGTGAGGAGACAGAATGAAAGGATCATTTAATTTAGTGTTAATGGCTTTTTAAGCTGTACTAAATGTATTCAATAAATAAATAAATAAATAATAAATAAATAAATCAAATGAGTCCTCCCACCCAGGGCAGAGCGAAAGGGACTGTCAGACTCATAAACTAAAATCCTCGGTGTCCTTCAACAGCCCTTTTCGTTCTGGGGTCACGGTAATTCGTAAGTCCCGCGAGGAGCCCCTAATATGGCCACCAGAGATAGCAGCTAGACAGTTAAGGGCACCCCACCAGGTGGAGCGACGACCTTTGAACGTCAGTCGGCAGAGACTGGATGAAAAAAGCCCAGGCCTTTGGTCAAAGTAGCGTACATTACAAGAGGCCTATATCCTAGAGTGGATGAACATAAGCTGATGTTTATTTATTTTTTTAAATAGATAGGTACAATGATTATATTACAGCAGACATTTATAGATATTTTCAGGAAAAGTGAAGGGAAAACCATCCTTTTTTTTATTAGTCAGTCCAGTCAGTCACACAATAGTCCCATATCTGAGAGATCCAACAGTTAACGTCCCTATTCATATTATCTCTGTAATGAGAATAGTCACACATCTGAGAGTTGTAGTCTAAATAAAAAACGTCAAAGTCAAATATTCCAGTCAAATAGTCAAAATAAAAAATGTCAACATCTCAATGAGGAATATAGTCACAAGTCTGAGGGATTACAATACACACAGGGTCATCATCACGTAAAGTTTATTAGCAGACAGACAATTCAGACACAGAGCGGTACAGGTCAGTGACGGACATGACAGTGTGACCGGATACAAAGAGTAAAGACATATTCCACAGACAATCCATAGTGGTGTACATGGTTACTATAAGACTAATTAGTGATGTTACAACAGACTACATTCTAGCACTAAGAAATAAATCCTAGGTTTATCTCTTTGATTGATGATAAGGCGGTGTTCCCACGAGTGTGGACAAAGATTAATTAACGGAGGCTAAACTATACAACATGTTTTTGGGTCCTAGAAGTAGAAACTAGAAAGATTTACTGATTTTTCTTGATGGAATTGAAAGAAAGACTCATCTTGCAATGAATGTGGGGTCTAAAAGCGTGGAAATCTCGAAAATTCTTTGTACAGACACCTGTGTACATACATTCTCTTAATCGAACATTAACTTGCAAATGTTTTGTTAAGGTTTAAAATATTTTAAGCAAAGATAGATTGGGGTAGGTTGAAGTGTTGATGCCTGTACTGAAAGTCCAATTCTGCCGATAGTAAACCTCAAATGGGGAAAACTGATGAAAAATAACTTCTCAATATTGCATAGTTTTAGCATTTAAATAATGAAAATAGTACCGTACTGATAGTAGCAACAGTATGCTTTTACTATTTCGTTTTCAGGTAGTTTTAAACTTTGTTGGTTGGTACCAATGGCCTTATTACAAGTTTTCTACATTTTATTGACAGAATACTTGATGTATTTATTGCGTTTATTTCTTGCTCTTCTAGTGTACGAACGAGGTAATTATTTTTTCCATCAAATTGACGTCAATGTTCCAATTTACAAAAACGTGAAAGATACTGCCAGGGCTAATGGCAGCTTTAGATGTCAAAATTATATGCTTCAGCTTCCATTAATAATTAATACATCTTGGTGTCGGTCGAGTTTAAATGCAACTTAACTATTATTTTGCATAGAATAACTGCTTACATAACGATAGGTCCTATATGTATGGGACAATGTGCAAATTGACTAATTTTCAATAGGCCTCTCTCTTACTTCTTTACAAAACCTCTATAAAGAATTGTCAATTTGCACATTGATTATACATTATACATCGATATGTATATAATGCCTTTGTTAATTACATTTAAAAAGTTTTTCACATTGTACGTGTAACATTGAATTGATCAGTTACAAAGGAAGGCAAGCGGCTGATCACGGTTGGATAGGGTTTTCTTGGAAAATCGCATGTGGCTGGAGTCTCCGGGCGTGCAAGAAGGGGAGTCTCCGAATTGATGGGAAGTATAACATGACAACTGAATGTGTGACCTTTAGTAATGGGGAAATTACGTCATATGTACGATAAACGTGTTTCTGAAATGTCTTGCGCTTCATTTGACAGTTCTATTGATTTCTTATCTAAATATATTTATATAATATAGTTTATCTTTGTTTGTCTGTTTCATATTTGCTGGATTCTTCGTGTCCGAATAGGATGTCTGTATAATAAGTCCTGTGATAATATTTTTCCATTCTTTTCTTTTACCAATATTTTGAAAACTGAAATATTTCGAAGTTTCTTTCCTTTATTTCTGTGTACAAGGGGTCTAAGACGGCCACTTCATCAGAATCAAAACACAAATTTCGATTATTCTTTATGTGTATTATTCACATTTTACGAATTTCATGTAATGTTATGATTTTGATAAAGTGCCCTTTTTAGACCAAATGGTAGAAATTTCGCAAACATAATTATGTTATGTTATTGTATTGTCTACCATCTGTACCTACATCCTAACTAATAATTATAATTAAGAAAGTATGTTTGTTTGTTTGTTTCTAACCTTTTCACATCGAACACTGAGCCGATTATCCTGTGCGTAAATACGTTGTCAGGTGTACAAAGACGAACAAGGTACTTTATCCCGAAAACAAGAACTGGTTCCCGAGAAAAACTACAATGACGTTGATATCATAATAGATGGCGCCACATGTACGATCTCAATTGATTGTCAAACTTTAAATTAACATGTATACAAATGTGGTGTTGAAAACAAAGTTGTGCAGCTATAGTTTACGTCAACTTGAGAAAGAAGTGGCCATTCGCTCGTAAGATCTGCCGACCCCCCGGAGACTGTTAATGAACATGTTGAAGGTGGCGCCTGATGTCATTAGGTGTGTTTAGTTATTGTTGATTGCACGGACAGCAGTTTGTGAAGGGGTTGTGTGAAATACGTGTCAGTAACGACTGATAGGAAGAGATCGTAGCAGAAGACTAAGATCTTCTTTCTTTTGTTCCATTTTAATTTTACGATTTTTAACGTAAGTGGCAATGTGTTGCGTACAATAAAGTTGACATAGTGATAACTGGGTCGACATATTTGTACCTTAAACGTGCTAATAAAAAATAGGTGTTTCATAAAAATAATTGTATAATAATATGTGAGTTTCAATGTTTGTAAACGTACATGTCTACGATACAGGAGAAATTCCTAGTGTGTAGTAGGGCAATTAAAAAAAACACTGGTAGTTCACAATAAACTGGTTTTCTCTAAAGATACAAATTATACATTTACCCGAAAACACTGAAAACCATAACCTCGGTTACTAACAAAGGCCAAGACAAAAACATACCATTAATTCACAAATCAAATAAAATAATCCGCAAACATTAGAAAAATCTTTTAAGCACTTTTCGCCATGATTACAGGTTACGCTAAACCAATAAGATAATAATATTCTACAAAATAACAGGTGTAATTTAAAAATGTCACGACTAACACCAACTATTTACAATTGCCGACTGTGAAAAAAAGATTTGTTTGTGTTATTTCTAAGCCCGCTTCTAATGGGTCAATTTTGACGGTCCGGTGACTGCCGAAATTATTTGCAACTGGCGCTTTTCTTTGATACTGAATAGGCGGCGAGTTTCAAAGGAATTTGGAGACTAAATGTATTCTAGATTTTAGCACTTAGATTGTATGTGCTAATTTCTAGATTAGGTAGACTTTCTTTCCTTTAAGTAAGTTTTTTCAGTGGGAATGCGTACCTGTATCTGTATTTTAATTTTATTTATATGTTAAAATTGTAGGGAAAATAACAGTCTTCCACTGGTACCAGGCGATAAGGTAGATTATTTTTTATAATAGATCTTACCATTATAGCCTGAAGAATAGCAGCGTACAAAATTGTCAAAGTGGAGAGATATGGAAGAGATCTTAGCATTTTTGACCAGGCTGAAAAATAGAATAGTTGAAAACCAAGCAGTCCATTTTTAAAATTCATTGTAGTAGGCGATATAATACAGAATAAAATATGTAGGTATACTCATCCGAAATAAATGTGGAAAAAAAAGTTATGTTCTTTCGACCAATAGACTGAATTATCAATGAACTTCTACAAAAGAACAACCTTCAAAGCGTTTATAAATTAAATACCAAGAAAACTATAAATAAAATACATAATTTAACGTCACAAAAAAAAACGTTACAGCATGATTTCGATGTAGTGTTTTTGCTGACACCTGTACAATTTGCATGTTTTAAAACTTGTTTCTAAGCCAATATGATTCTCATCACCCTTTTACAATACGACAGTTGATGGACAATAAATATACAATATGTAATTTTATTATAATATATAATGTCTATGAATAACATTTTACTACATTTTTGTATTATTCTTTTTTTGTATTTTTTATTTTAAATGGGTTAGGTCTTGCCTCGATTTAGCCCAGAAGCAGATTAGACTTAAGAAGGGTCGGCCTTGAAGGTACTAGAAATTCTGGACAAGAACAGAGGTCGAAGGAGGAGGTGAGGCCCAACACCCCACTAGTGGTGTTGGGCCTCACCTCCTCATGCCAATTAGTTAATACTGATGTTAAAACGAATCACGGTTAGTAACAGAAGTCGATTAACACTGTTATTATTATTTATTATTACTTATATACTCTTCCGCTTTTTAGACTTTATTTAAATGAATGTTGTTAATTTAATCTAAATTAACACTGATTCTAATTTTCCTTTTACAATTTATGAACACTATAAAAATTAAAGTTAAAATCGACTTCTAACGCTAAACTTGTATACTATGTTAATTTATACAAATAAAGTACAAAATTGTGATGTTCAAAATTCATTCATTAGTCATGGATCAATGTGTAATTACACGCATTTTCTAAATTCATTATAATGACAGGGAAAGTTCAAATCTTGACCCATTGTTACGCATTGTTTCTTGTAAAAGGCATATTTATATCAGTCACTGTTTAAATTGGATAACAATTCCTACATGGCATCCGTGCGGTCGAGCGGAGGCGGCGGTGAGCGCCGCGCGGAGAGACGGAGAGCGCCTGGGATCCGCGCGGATGGGCGGTGTAGTACCTGTGTTAGGTAATAAAGGATTTCATACATGCCGATGATGCGTCGTAAGATCCACTTCACCAAAAGTTCAACTACTAAAGTATTATATTCAGTATTTTCCGAACACTTTAATATACCTTCAAATTCAAGTTAAAGTTTTGTTTACAATCAGGTCCGTGTGGTTAATTAAACTGGGTACAGTTGATACTATACGATCTCAATTATCTTAATGGGCATGCGACTAGGAAGTTTCGTCACTGACGGATCTGATTCAGAGATGTGGAAGTGATAATTGTGGTTTTTAAATAAATAATCATTTTTTGGAATTGTTATATTATTTGCCTCATTCAAACTGCAGGAATCAAAATTAATGTGAATAGGTTTCTATTCACATTAATTTACTATAAAGTGCGATAGTGCATACGTCATATGATTTACCAACCACAGCCAGGACACATTGTCTTAGTTAACAATGTAATGCATGACTATACATTAATTTTTGATTATTTCATCATTTTTGAGTAAACAATTACGTCAGAGATATAGTAATTAAAGCCTACAACGATGAAAACTTCATAAACAGTGAAGCCAGTAGAAAACTCGATTTACATTTATACATTAGAATGTCTTTCACCGATGGAATGTTTCAATATTCCTAATGTCGAGTGCTAAAGAATGTCTTTTTTCAGTCTCGGGTTTAAGCTAAATTTATTTATTTATTAAGAAAAAAATATAAAATCTATTTTCCAAATTGCATAGAAAATACAAAAATAAACCAACCCACACGTTACGCCACTTTGCTTCACACTCGATACACTTAATGTTATGCAATTTGTTCGTTGTTTTGTTTGCCGGTGACGTCACTCAACGTGCGAGCTAGTTCACGGCCACGATCAAGTTCATACAATTTTTCATACACACGACTTAGTTGTCTTAGCAGCAATTTTTCGTGTGTGAGTTGGTTTATTTTTGCGTTTTTTATCGCTTGCAACACTGAGTTGGCCATGCGTTAGGTGCATGAGTCAGTTGATGATTAAAGTTCGAATGGCTGATGATTTTGTTACTAAAGTGATTAAATTGCTGCTAACCTACGATTTTTTAATTGTATACCTAAAAGTAATTTGACATGAAACATTTTAGAATGTATCGGTTGAAGCTGCAAATCAGCGTCTTGTGGCGTAACCTGGTATTTTGCTGAGCTTGAAGTCTTTTTGCCATGCTAGTGAAGGAGAAAGTGGAACGCGGTAGGGAGAGGACGCCTCCACCTCACGACCCAGCTGCCGCGGGAGACGCTTACGCCATCGGACGTCGCGCAACAATTTCCGGGCAACGTAGGTGCGTAGGTGCATCAATAATTTTGTTCATTTATTAAACTTTGTTTAGTTTAGAAAAGGGAAGAAAGAAAGAAAAGTTTAGTTTACTAGAAAATAAATGTAAATCGACTACTTTAAAGATAAATCGTAAATTAACTGTACATATTAAATCCTCAACTGCATTGCTGTTCTAGTGGTTTCAATTCCCGGATTGGGCTAATTTTTACTGAGTTATTTCTTCAGGAATTTCTCAGTACCGAACCGGTATTTCTCAGTTACCGGTTCGAACCCGGTCCGGTTGATGCCATTAGGCTCTCAACCTCTCTCATTCTCCGTATGACTAAAACTATAGGGTGAAATGTGGGCAACTTACGATAATTTCCATGAATTTAACGAATACCAATCCAACAATACATATTACATGAAGTATAATTAGGAAGGTGGCGAGATAGAGACGTTGAATATTACTCGTAGACATACGTAAAGCACCGATGTGGAAATCTATTTATTTATTTGCTTACATATACAAAACACTGATTAGTAGGCATGCCTTTGAATTTCATGAATCAGTATTAGTACATGCACTCTGTAAGGGTACTTCAAATTTCAAGCAATACTTAATTTAAAATCTATACCATTTCATTAAGGGTTATCAAAAGCTTAAAACTACGATTGTCTCAGACTAGATCATGTTATTTTCCAAGCAATTTTCCCTTCCCAGCAACCTCCAATAGAAAAATTACTGTGCATTGCATCACAAAGTGACTGAATGCTACTTGAAAATGCTTCGTCTTCCTGTCATTTTCCAATCAGAGCCAGTCTCACGTTGCCTTGTACCTACGACGTAGTTCTACGTACTACATAGATGCATTGTCGAGTTTATCCTATCGGGCTTATAAGTACCAGTGCAGTAAATACGGAAGGATTTGAAATAAATTGCCTAATACCTACATATATTGTTGAGGATTGATAATAAATATCCGAACGTCAGTTCTTAGATGCATCACGCCTATGTTTACCGAAGGAAATTCAGTGTCTTCTTAAGTACACTGAGATTTCACATCACAACAACAACTATGTTAACCGCAAGGGTTTATCTTGTAGGATGAGCCGTACTTGCCTAGGTTGTTCGTGGATACTGCTAATGCCATATATGGATTGTTACTCATATAGGATACATACGTAGAGATTCCTACGTAGGGACATCGTCAACAGGTCATTAACAGTCATAAAGTTACGATTCCAACAAAATATTCGTTAGTAGAAATATCCGTAGTTCCGTAATGTTCAGGAACATTTTGTGAGAACTCCAGCAGTGTGCATACTTAGCTGATATAGCGTTTATCCATAACATCTATTGGTCCGTGAGTCGCTCAACTAGTCTATCCTAGGGATATCTTATTATAATACCCTGTGCCCGGTGTGTAGTGGTCAGACAGGCAGTCGTTTCATATAAAATACTATTCAAAGATTTCTTTGATAGGTTTATCAAACAAATAAATCTAAATCATAAATTGATAAACCGAATGTTTCCGTCAAACTGTTGAGTATAAAACAAGAAACTATGATCTAACAGAAACTAACTATTCATATTACATCTAAGTTAGGCAACAATTTTCTTCAAGGCGTACTCTCCAATCCAAAATGGCTGAATTCTGAAATGGAATCTCAGAAGTCTGATTAAAATCCCTCAGGGTCTTTGTAAGGCAGCTTCCCCATGACGCGATGCGACGCGATTCGACCGATTCCAACTACAAATGAAAATCATCCTTACCCCTACGACATATGACATAAAACGTGCGGTTGTCTACGGGTAGATGAAAAACAAAACACGATCGCCACGACGATGTCAAGTCAATCGAATTGCATCTTTATATCGTAGAAGCAAGGACGATTTTCAGTTTTAGTTAGTAGAAATTGCAAATTGCACGAATCGCTTCATGTGTAAGCTCCTTTATTGTGCAAGATTAAATAACAGATTTTAAAAATTGCAAGAAGGAAGGGTTTTCTTTAAACATGTTTCAGGATTTGTAAGAGAAAAATCTTTGAAAATTTTAACTTTTTTTACCAGTTGTTCATTTGAGCATTACGAGTATATCAGGGGGACATGAAAACATAATAAAACAAATATGGCTTTTTCCGATGGGGGTAGGCAGAGACTACAGCAACGCCACCTGCTGCGTTACGGTTCTTCCGTAACTCCCTTCGCCAACATCTAGTCATGTATCACATAACATTCATGAAATGGAATATTGGTGACCGTGGAATTGCTATATTTAAGATATACTTTCACGTTACTTTTTACCTTTTTCAACTCAGTCTGTCGTAGTACACTGCTGGGCGAAGGCCTCTCCCTCTCCCCTCCTTAAGGTCATCGGTCCATGTAGCTGTTAGGATAACATTAGGGATCAGCTGGCCGGTGGAGCAGACATGAGTCTCAGAGTGGAGTTTGCGCATAGGCAAGCCTAGTGTGGGACGCCCCCAACTACTACGTAAATGGATCGACTTTAAACCTTAACTTTAAAATAATCCGTGACGAGTATCTTTTGATATTAAAACAATGATAATTTCCATATTAATTTGAACGATTATTAAGATTAGTTACACTAAAACTTCCTGAAGTAATTTAAATATTTATATTAAAATATATATTTTAAGGCCTTTACAGACAGTTTCAACTTAGTTCCTCAAAAAAGCCTTGGTTGGTAATATTATGGTTATTCAATTCAGGGTCAAGTGTATACATATAAATACACAATAATGATGAGACCAACTGTATCTATGTACAGTTAATAATAAAAAAAACATACATTCTACATAATATAGTATCCATGACTGTGACTAATAATGCAATTATTTACAACATTGAAATTTTTGGTAAATGTTTAATTAATTTTGTAGCCAATGAGTCATACTGTCATTTCTTTTCATGAAAAATTAATTTTATTTTATGGAAAATGTCAATTTTAACAAGTGTTTCGTTTAAAAACGTGTCTGTTAATAGTTAATGTTGTTGAACATGAACATTTCCATGCACTAGTGCACAAAGGACTTTGAATCTACGGTGCATGGTTTTGAGTCAATTATAAAATACCCATATAAAATTAAATGTCATACGTTTGACAAACAAAAAAAGTAAAAGTCGATCCACGCAGTCAACATTTGCCACAAAGTTAAATCGCTACGAAAAAAAGAATGTGTTAATTCACCACAACAATCTCTTGAATCATTTCGTAGGATTCCTTTTTCAAAAACTTAAACGGCCTCGAAGATCGACTGGCCTTAAACTCGACAAGGCCAACATGACGTCACTGACTCCAACACATTATCAACGCTGCGTTGACGCTGCGTTTATGTCAGGCTTATGTCTCTGTCATAGCATCAAAAGCCTTGGCCTTACAATATCCAACGCATTACGCAGTATCTACATCGCGGATATGAGAAGTACTTAAATTTTTACGAGTTCATGTATTGACTGTTAAAATTTATAACATAATACACAGTAGGTAAAGTAGGTGATTTATTTTTGTTTTATAACATCTCTCGTTTACTCGAAAAGGCAATTAAACTACCAACCAAAAAGTGATTAAGCGTTTAGACGTTATTATTTTAGTGCCTACATATTTTGTTAGAGTTTGTGAAAAAAAGGAACATGTAATTGTTTTGATTTTCGTTTTTAAATACAATGTACTTACGTAAATTGTATTGTACCTGTTTTTGCAGTTTAACTAAATATTCAATAGTACTGAAAATAACCTAACTATTATTCATTAGGTTTCAAGTTAGGTACCTTAGCATATTCATGAATGAATAAGTTACCTATGCAAGTTTAACATAACAACGAAAATGCATAACACTTTCCTAGGCGTAACCCTGAGCAATTTCACACACGGAAATCGAGAATTTTCCCCAATTTGTGTGTGTGCTAAACTGTTGTCTGCGTGTGTGTGTGTGTATGTGAGAACCGCGTGCAACTACGGCCGAGGTCGCCCACATTCGATCTGTGCAAATTTTCGTTCAGCGGGATCACTGGCCGCTCTCAGGGTCGCAGCGCCGTATCTCTCAATTTTTGTTTGTTAATTATAAAAATAATGCGTTATATAACCAGCTAGTCACCTCTCGTTCACACTAGGGCTATGTCGCATCGCTCCCTCTCATCGCCACCGGCGTTGCGCCGCACACATACAATGTGCCTAGAAAAATACATCCACAAAATTCGGCGGTGCGTGTCTTTGTGTGCGTGAATGACGTTAGCGTACAATGCGATTACAGGCCCGCACTGGAGGATTTCTTTTTACGCCTACTACGCATTTAGAGTCTTATTTATTTTGTTTGTGTATATGATTCTTCGATATTGACATTTTTTATGGATTATTTCACAGTTTCGAAAAGGTGCGTGATTATCTTATTTTGCTGAGAAAGAAACCAGCCTATTGATTTCTCGCCAACTAAATTAATAATAGACAAAAAGTGAACGTGCCAAGTTTTAAAAACGTTTACCTTAGAAACCGGAATTTTGGATCATTCATTTTTTTTATTCATATAATACACTCCTTGAATAATTTCTGACTATCGTCCTCGACTGCCAATTATGTCTAAAATTGTAGTTTGTAAGTGTATTGATAGATATGTCTAGATAAGTTTTTAATAACGAAAACTGCAGATTATTATACAACACGTGCGCTTTCTTAACGATAATTAGAGATTACTTCAAAGGTTCATTCAAAGTGCAATTAATATTTTTAATAACAATGGCAACTGGTTATCCAAAATGTAGCTTCACTACAAGCTATAACTCAATACTATAAACGAATTTGCTGCTACTAAAATTAGAAAATAGCTATCGTAGCTATAAAAAAATGTGGTCGCAGGACTGTACCAATTACCGTGCCCCCGGAACGTAAAGGGCAATTGAAGGACACCGTGGATATTAGTCTGCCAGTCCCTCCCGCTCTGCCCTGGGTGGGAGGACTCTTTTGATGATTTTACCATGTAAAAAAAATAAAAGCTATAAAAAACGTAGCAATTGGTTTTCGTAGCAATTAGAATTCGATGTACTCGTAACTAGTAAAATGTAGCAAATTGATTTCGTAGCAATAAGAAAATGTAGCAACTGGTTTTCGTAGCAATTAGAATTCGATATACTATGTACTAGTGAAATATAGCAAATTGAATTCGTAGCCAGAAGAAAATGTAGCAACTGGTTTTCGTAGCAATTAGAATTCGATGTGTTCGTAACTAGCGAAATGAAGTAAATTGAATTCGTAGCTAGAAGAAAATGTAGCAACTGGTTTCCTTAGCAATTAAAATTCGAAGAAAGTAGCACAAATAACTAGTGAAAGGTATCAAATTGATTTCGTAGCAATAACAAAATGTAGCAACGGGTAGCAATAGGAATTGTAACTAATTGTTATTATAGCAATTAGTATTCCAAGAAAGAAGTACTCGGATTTAGTGAAATATAGCAAAATGGATGCAATTAGAACTTTTAAAAAGTTGTACTTGTATTTTCGTATTTCGAAACCTTTTCTGTCCCACTGCCCGAAAAGGACTCCTCAAAAAATTCCAGGAGTTCCTTACCTGTAACTCCTTGAACCAGGCTTCACGGTACTGTCTACATAATAGAAAAATTTTGAGTAATTTAATACTATCAATTTATTTTTCCATGTAATAATAATGGCGGATTTTGGTTTAAGAATGTGACTAGCTGAAAAAAAAATCAACAGTCCAAATACTATAACAAAATAACCCGACTTATCAACTCCTAACCTCGAAGATAACGATACAATCAATATTTGAAATGTGTTCGTGTGAGTGCAGACAGTCACACGTCAAAACAAAACTGCATTTCAAGTTCCGTGTCAAATTCGTCCCTGTACTTACACGTGCCGTGGTTTTTGTCCGGGATGCGATGTTTGGCAGTCATTGTATGCAGCGGGTATTTGCGCACTGAAGCCTTGGGCCCCGCGCCCCACGGCTCTCCCCCCTGTCGCCTGATACATGCACGCAACGCATAGATAACGTTAGCTTTGTTCGAGCTATTTGAAACGTGATTATTATTTTGAATTCAGAGAACTGGATGGAACTTGTTCTTTGGTGCTTATTTTGTAATAATATTGTGTATATATTTTTTTATAATAATAAATGCTGTTGTTACTTTCTAAGGTATTTTCCCTTTTTATATTTATATCATTGATAGGACAAACTTTCGTAATAGTTACGAGTGAATTTATCCAGAATATTATTATCTGGATTTTAAAATATTAAATTATAAGGAAATAGTAAGTACAGTTCTTTTAAAATAGGGATTATTACCATTCGATAATAAATGTTTTAATAAAATAAAGTCAGTATTAAAAAACCATAACAGATGAAATAACAAGTTTTATTTTTATTTTGCCCTTTGGACATTTGTCTCATAGTAATAGGTTTCACCCATAACTTTCCACTCGTTTGTTGTGTATGAACTTTTCTCCGGTCAATCTTGCATAAACATCTAAAGTCTTTTCTTTAGGCATAGAAAACAATTTAATGTCCTTTAATTTAGTGGTCCGACAAGCTCACAGGCATGCAGTACACATTATTCATTCTTCTAGAAAGCGTCTTGCACTCAATGTGCGTACATTAACATGCAAGAGACGAGGCACAAAGCCGGCTTTGAATTTAAAACTACCTAGTTATTGTTCTATTTCAGTGTTGCGAGTCACTGGGCATAAAGTTTTAGTGCTCACCTCTTTGGCAGTTAATGCAGCGATGATTTGGGCACGCACTGTGCCAAAATGGGGCAACGCAAAGCTTACGTATGGGGTCGCCTCTCGCACCCCAATTGACTAGCTCCTAATCACGTATGCAGAACATGGCTTTAAATATGCGTTAGGTGCTTTTGTTATCTGCAATTTATTCGTAGGTAAGCATTGTTGTGTAATTTGGTTTATTACTTGCAAGAAGTGTTTGTTTTTAACCTTTTGACAGGTAGGTTACGTTCCAGGAGTTAATACACGCAACAGAAATCTAAATCGACGTTATAACGACACGGTTAGCGCAGTGGCTGAGCGATTGGACTGCTGCGCTGCGTGTCGCGGGTTCGATTCCCGCACGGAGCAAAAATTTGTCCGATCTACAAGTAGTTGCTTCGGGTCTGGGCGTTTGTATATGTGAGTTTATGTGTTTGTAAACGCACCCACGACACAGGAGAAATTCCTGGTGTGGGGCAACGTTTTACATTAAAAAAAAAGAATATTTTTAGTCCCATTCCGATCCTGAGAAAAATCTGCAATTCTGTGTTCAGGTATTATTAGGTGATTATTTGACAAGTTTTCAGGGTGCTTCAAGTAAATACCCTACTAGCTACTGCCAAGAAAACCTAATTAATATCCAGGTACTAAGCGAATTAAGTTTCAGTGCTGCTGAATATATTCCTGAAATTTATGTAGAAGCCATTGATAATGTACCTAGTTGATAGAGGGACTTTTTAACTCATTAAAGCTTTAAACATAAATGGCCAAATGCGAGTGCAACTTAACACGAGAACAAACACCACTTAATTACATTTAATACACTGCCGAGACCCGTCCCGATATTTAGTGTTACGTAAAATAAACAACCTGTGATGTAGGTGGCCACTTCAAAGTTAAATAGCTCAGTGTATTGCTCGGATAAAGTTGCAGTGTCAGTTAACTCTTGATACTTCGCAGTGTGGTCCTGGAGTTATGGTAACTTACTTATCGCATCTCGTTAATTTGGGTATTAATAGATTGCTAAGGAAAGATTAAATTCCCATGCAACCTTCTTCAGAATCTTTTTCTTATGGGAGACACCACAAGGACCCCTACGTAGAGGTCTACATCTTCAAATGCAGCGACGACTTCTCGCGGCCGGCACTGATTCAGGCCAAGCTATGGAGCGAGAGGAAAATGTGTAGTAGTCACCTCCTTCTGCTAAGCATTAATGCTGGCAAAGGAGGAGGCTTGAGAGAGAGGACAACCTCCACCTTACGACTTGGGAAACTACATTGCGGGGGGATTTTCGGCCAATGTACGCGCGGGCTTGTGGCTGACGAGTAATAGGTTAGGTGGTTAGGTGGGTTCTTGGCGCAAGTGGAATACTACACGCCTTCGGGGAGGGAATTTATAAAAACATTGTTAACGTTATTACGTTAACAATGTTTTAAGTAACTGGCAACTTACATCTTATTAGATGTAAGTTGCCAGTTGTACGCAGAATACTTCGGAATGGCTGATGTAATGTATATTGTGTAGATGATTTCTGAGAAAACTGCCGTGCCCTTAAAAACAGAAAATTCTAGATCTCTGATTCGGATTAACCCAGCGAGGTTGATTACACCTACACTCACAGAGCTGAGGGAAGACCGAATTTGCGTATCTTCCTCAGGACCGGAGTGAGGCTGCGGATCGGAGAAACGCAGAGATATGAGCCAATGAACAGGAGCGTTGATCTAGTGCAATTCTATCCTACTAATTTTATAAATGTGAAAGTTTGTTTCGATGGATGTTTGTTATTGTTTCCTGCAAAAACTACTGAATGGATTTAAATGAAATTTGATACTGAGATAGTTTATAACCTAGATTAATACATTGGATAGTTTTTATCCAGATTTTATGCTCCTGTGGGATAATTTTCTGGTTGTAGCGGGTGAAACTGTTGGCAACGGCAATGGCAAAGCTATTAAGTAATGTAATGGGCGACTCGCTGTCCGACCATGGACCATGCCCGGGTCGACGGCGCGTTGTGTTCCACGCGCGCCTCAAAGAGTGTCAGCATAGTGACGGGGCCTGTAGAGGGCCAAAGCCTGCCGGGGTCGCGGGACCAAGGGATTACCGTGACCCCGGTACGTAAAGGGCTAGTGAAGGACACCGTGGATTTTAGTCAGTACAAGTCTGACAGTCCCTCCCGCCCTACCCTGGGTGGGAGGACTCATTTGATGATTTTACCACGATAAAAAAAAAAAAAAACCCCGCTCCGCAGCCTCGCTCCGCAGCCTCGCTCCGCTCCTATGGACATGCAGTCAAAGGATAAGAACGTTCAGTTTTAAGTTGAGATAAACTAAAGCTACTAGTTAGGATGAACTGAAGCAAGAGATCCCAAGTTAGGTAGCTAGTTTGTTTTTAATTTGCGACTACAATGGCTGCTCCAAAGGCTGCCCTTTGGGAATTTTATTGTCATGAAGCACCGAGCTGTCTCTGCGCTTCGTCTTATTTAAAGTCAATTCTCATTAAATTGAACATTAACTTTGCGTATTTGAAAAAAACAGACTATTTTAAAAATAGATTTTAGTGGATTGAATATTTACTTACTTGCATGTTAAAATAAAATGCTTGGAAAACTATTCCTGGCACTAATATTGATGAGTTTCGAAAACCTTCATAAAACAGGAAAAGGATTATTTTCCATACATTTGTAACTAAGTGCATAATTACGTTCATAATAGTTGAAAATGGTATCAATATCACGGTCAATACCTATATCAGAATTTTTTCCTTAAAATTTTATTTATCGCTTAAAATTTTATTTACCTTAGAAAAAACAGGTAAAAAAATAATAACGAGGTGCAACTAATTTGTAACGGTTTTTTTTTACATAGGGAAAGGTTTTTTTTTTGAATTGTTAAAACATTAATTTGTTACCTACAGGTTGATGAATCATGATGTCCATGAGGATGAGACCTCGTCTCACATACATAAGGATGTGATATCAAACCTGAGCAAGTACCAATATTGTTTTTTCAATGTTTAGGTTTTTTTGTCAGGGGCCTATAGGGTCCAGTGGCGGCTCGATTTACTTTAACACCAAAGGTGATAACATCCGCACAAGAAAAAGAAGCGACCTACAACAATAATAAATGAAATTCTACGTGTCAAACTAAATTTGCAGCAAGTACAATCATCAACACCTCCTTGCCGGATTACTGCCCTGGGATCTGGAGGCGACTGTCCTCCAGCGCGTCTATGAGTGGCGCGTGAGGGCGCAGCGCCCGGGCGAATCTCCGCTGCTTCGACAAGTCGAGGCCCGCGGGAAGAGCTCCGGCGCGATCTCAAGGCAGTATGGAGGGAGCGACTGTCGCAACCGAGGTCCGGGCACGCAGCAATCGCGGCGGTAAGACCCCTATTTGAAGAGTAGCTGGATAGGCTTCATGGCGTGACAAAAAAAGACGGGCCCCCCTCTAGAGGGCCAAAGCCTGAAGGGGTCGCGGGACTCACGAATTACCGTGACCCTGGAACGTAAAGGACTATTGAAGAACACCGTGGATTTTAGTCAGTACGAGTCTGACAGTCCCTCCCGACTCATTTGATGAATTTACCACAATAATAAAAAAAAGACAGTCAGTTTAATCTTGAATCCTTTCTAAACGTAGATGGTCCATTATAAAGCCAACCACATCCCTTACTATCAGCAGATTTCTATTCTTAACCTTGTCCAAACAAAACAAAAGAATCTAGTACAAACCTAATACTAGGAAACTAAACAAAGCTCTGAACTGGTCAGGTGACGTCACCCATACTCCCTAACCTTCACTCGTGTCATAGGGTTCAAGGCACCAGAGAATAGTGCATTCGGAATCGGAATAAATGCTTCGCTGATCGCCTAGGAACTTTTTTGTTAGGTTTTTTGTGAGCTGCCTTCATGTCTTATCTTCCGAATTAAATGGCTGCGTTGTGCGCACGCGGCGGTTCAGCTGTGGGTGGCTTTAGATTTATTGGAGGAATTGAACTATTTGTCTGATATATTTACTGATAACCGTTTCATGGACAAGAAGTAATTATTTATCTGAATTTTAAGGGATACCTTCAAAAATTTTCTCACTTCTGGAAGAAGGCTGACGTTTCTTTACTCAAATATTTGAAGGGTTTACGTACTACCGATTTTCAAGTTTCTTTTGGTGATTGTCAACTTGTAGTTAGTTGGTCATCCAATAGCCTTGAATCGGTATGTGATATCTGTCATTTTCACCGGTTTACTTTGGTCACCAGTATGTCGCACAGTAGACTGATATCACAGGCAAGGAAAATCCAATCATAAAGACCATTGTATTTTCCTTACCCGTGATTTACTCACGAGTTATTCTAGTAGGCAGAAACGACATCATACCCTTATAAGGTCGCGTTGTTTGTTCAGTAGTTAACTATTGAAAAAATCCCATGCATTTTTTAGACAAATGGTTAAAAAATGTGTAGGATTAAACGTATAGTTTAACTAATTGTCAAACAGAGCGGCCATTTTTTTTTTAACGTGGTAAAATCATCAAATGAGTCCTCCCACCTAGGGCAGAGCGGGAGGAACTGTCAGACTCGTAGTGACTAAAATCCACGGTGTCCTTCAATAGCCCTTTACGTTCCGGGGTCACGGTAATTCGTACAGTCCCGCAACCCCGGCAGGCTCTGGCCCTCTACAGGCCCCGTCACTATGCTGACACTCCTTGAGGCGCGCGTGGAACACAACGCGCCGTCGACCCAGTCCATCAGTTATATTAGGGTAAAGCTAGGTAATATGCCCTGGGGGGGAGGACTCATTTGATGATTTTACCACGACAAAAAAAAATATATATAACTGATGGACTAATTAGATTCTTCAGCTGTCTAACCCATTGTACCAGCGCTGTCCAATTCAAAGGATGCTAAAGTAAAGTGACATAAAAAGCTGCGTTTATGTACTTTTGTATTTCACAAGAGCTCTTTGCATCGCGCTGTGGGTCAAACGCACACATTTCTGACCCCATTCATATTTAACATAAAAATGTATTGAGGTAACATCTTCAGACTATACGAAGTTATTGTTGAAAATAAAACATTATACATGCGTCTTGTGATTTATTTTGTCTTGACACTGTTTTTGGTTTAATGAGGACGATATAAATGTATTATGTGAGGGAAGAGGCAGATAACATATATATGAATAGACTAATTCAAATTTTGGGGCAAAACCATCACTAGTTGTACACTGATTGACAGTCTGCACCATCCCAAAATTGACGATCAAACACTAGTAAATGTCAGACTTAAACCCTCAACGGTTAATGACGGCGTGACGTCCGTCTAGGGAGAGTTAAAGAAGGAAACGTGTTGTTTCGGTCCTAAGTACGTGAGATAAGAAAGAAAGGTGATGATGTTGTCATCACCCTTACCCATCTTCTGGATGCCATGATATTTTTCTTCATACTACTGAAGGCTTAAACAAAGTGATTTTTTGTCAACGTGGCAATGCTGCCAGCATTCTGGGCACTGTTCCCGTTGACAGCGATGTGGACGTATTCTTTGACGCCCTTTGAATGTTTTTTGTTTTCTTTTTATTTTATTTTTTTGTATATATTACTAGTAAGTTTTTATTTATAGTTTGTATATAATTTTAGTACTGTAGAATAAATATTAGTAAAAATAATAAAACACATAATTGACTATAAATGGAAATTGGTAAAATACATCGGACCTTAGAGCTATTAATAATATTGTTCAAAGTTCTTTAGGCATTCGAGCTACATCATCGTCGTCGTCACGTTCCAAAAATCTAAATGAAAAACCTAGATACATTTAAAATCCTCGGGATTTGACCCACATTCTACAAATACAACAGCTGTGCACTATAATCGAAGATGTCTTCAGAATGCAGTTTTCGTTGAGAGAATCTCGTGTATTTTTAAACGGTACGGACTAGGCCACCCCGTTATTAGGTTTGTGTCAACGGAGTTTGTAACCGTGTTATGCGAACACTGGATCATGCATTATACAATTTATAGACTTTCATGAAGTTTCAACGGATCCCATCCACGAACAATTGATGCCTAGTAATCAGGTTCTACTAACGAGTTGTAGTAGTTCCAACCCCCGGTAAGCTAGAGTGATGAATACGCGATAATGAAATCGGCACTCCCTAAAAATTTGTCAAATGAGACGTCTACCAAAACATACCAGGCCCGGTAGATGACACCGTGCCAGAAGGGGGAGACTCTATACTAAGATTGCATTTCACTCGCTTATGACAAGCTCAATCTTAGAGTACTTTAACCACAACTCGAAAAGAAGAAGATTCAAATTCTACTAGTATAGACACCTAGCGATGTTCGTTGTTTCACCAGGCTATAAAGAATATCAGGACAAATAGAATCCAACGAACAAAGTACTCGCTACCAACTTACATTTACATTAAAACATAAAACGCAATGCAGCACCATAACTCGAATCAACTGGTAAAAATAATTTATGAAAAGCTCACGAAATCTAAACATAGAATCCACTAGAAAAAGAGACATTGAATTGCAAAAGGAAGCTAGCTATGAATACAACCACCCATTCACCCCTTAAGGGGGAGACGTAGTAACCGTGAGTCATAGTAGATGCAATGGCTGCATACATAATATTTATAGCTTGTAGCGTAAGGGGGGTTGGAGTAAATGCACCCTTGAAGGGAGCGGGGTGGGGGACTGTACCGGGCTACGAGAATGCGACTGACGTCATTCGTAACAGTTCTAGAAGAACTAGGTGAAGTTTATGTTAGTACTTGCTTTAAACTGGTTCATTGAAATATTTGCAGAGTGAATGAAAGTCGCGGAATTAAAAGGTTTTGTTGCAATTTGTTGATGCTTCGATAACATGCCAATGTGAATGCTTGTGACGGTACGATATTTACATTAATATTGCTTTGTTCCAGGCCCCCTTTTTGCAAGAGGGAGGGAGCCATAAACCACCAGGCGAACCCAGTGCGTGTTTGAGGGTGACACATGTCTTCGAATTTTGGCTTTTACATTATGACAATAATGTTCTCATGGTGTTGTTCTAAACTGTTCAATCAATTTAATTTAATTGATAGAATTGCTATTATGAATGGGTTATATGTATAACTATTCTTAATATTCATGCATTTTTAACAAATAAATTCAATTTCACAGATTTACAAAAATAACTTTAAAGTAATAGAAAATCAACTTTCTAATAATTCATAAATTGTTTTACTAATCCTTTAATTACGCGTGAAAACAATTTAGACATTTTAACATAAAATGCTGCAACAGTACTAATAAACTAACAATGAAGTTTAAAAATGAAACACTCAAAGTTGCGCCCAAAAGGTGTTGGGCAAAGCTATAAAAATTCGTTATTAAATTTTATAGGCGCACTGTGGTCAATTTGCGGAATAAAGTGCGTATGGTGAAATAATAATAAGCACGAGAACACTGTGTTGCCAATTTTGAATAGGCTTCAAAATGTGACCTTTACAGTATTCTGAAAACTTTTAAAGATATACTTTTGTAATTTATTTCTTACACACACACACGCTTTTTCCATTAATGTAAGGTAAAACTGCAGTATGACACCTAGTATAATACTTATAATAATAAAATTCAATGACGAAACTCAACTAAAATAAAAGCATGATTTCACAAAGCCCATCAATAAATTACTCTAAAGTCCCTGGATTTCGCACTGTGTAGCTGTCAAAACAAATATAGAAAAAAAAAGCGTAACATATCGAAACGTAGACGCATCGTTCGACCCAGTTATCGAAGCGGATTCTATTTCGGAAAAGAGCACAGTTGCTGCATTATTTTTTGGCCAGCCATGGTGACCTCGTTTCACACTGGGTGGTTTGGTAGGTCCTTTGTCTATGCGGAATAAATATCAAGGTGTGAACTCGTGGATGAGAAGTAGAATGTGTGTTTTTTATATCTAGTGAGATTATTATGCTCTGTAGTGGGTTTCCTAAATCAGGTCATAATGTTCTGAAGCTTTTAAGCTTTATATTTCAATCAATGTTACGTGCTGTTGAAACTTTGTACATATAGGGATTAAAATGATTGTTTTGGTAGAATGTGAACAATCGTTAACAAAATGACTTTCGGTGACAAAGATAATAAAAACGTAAGGTTACAGTGGTAGGTCTGGGAAGTTTAGGGGGCGGTCCCGGTTGCCCCATTGGCAATCCAGGTTAACAAAAGTTTTTTTGCTTTAAAAAAAAACCGACCGAGTAGAGAATTTCCTCCTTTTTAAAGTCGGTTAATACGAAGTAAAAGTCGGTAAAGTTTATACATCTCAGAGTAGTGTAGAATAAATACGAAACTCTGGCCCCATCGAGCTTTACAAGTAATGTTTGACGTGTATAAGTGTTTTTAACAACCAACTTACAAAATAAATAGCATCATAGAAAAAGAAATTGACTAAATAGTTAACCAGCACAAAAAATAGACTTGTCAAGTCGTGACGTAGAACCGCCCTGGAAAACATCACGCCAACACCCAAGAAAGCATAAATATTCTAGAAATTCACGGTCTGTGTATAATTGATATGTGTTTCTATTTCCAACTACTGTAAAGTTGGAATCAATACGAGTCTGTTGTCAATCCAGTCCATAAATCGTAGTAGAAGTGATAGGGACAATTCCATATTCCACTCCTTCCACTGTACAATCCTTTTAACATTGTTATTACGATTTCTAAATTGTGCATTTTAGTAGCATAAACCTAATCATTATTTAATGACAAAACTGACAAAGTCCAAGGTCTAGTTTTTTTTTTATATTGTCACACTAACTTTATGGCGGTTCAACTCGAAAAGTCAAGGGTATTGATTTAGTTAAATTATGTTATTAATATCAGTTAAAGTTAAGCATCTAATGTTAGTTTTTTCTACAAGTACGGGAACAACGGTCTTCGCAAACAGTATTATTTGACGCTAACTCCTACCCTATCTCGATTATATTCCGCTACTGAGAAGTTTCTAATAGAGATCCCATAAAAAACAACCCGTTCTTTCAGTTGCCCTTTGCGTTCCAGAGCCACGGTAACCTTTTAAGACAGTCTCGACAAGCATTTGCCCTAAATGTTACCCTGTGAGTTTGCTGACAACTTTTTGAAGCGCGCGTAGAATACGACGGGCCTGGTTCATTATCGGACGGCGAGTTAGTTACTCATACGCGCCTTCCACAGCCATAACATTTTTCCAGCATAATAAGAAACTTTTTCAGAACTATATCTCTATTTTTTCTTTTGTGTGATCAACTAATATGCCTGTTCTAATCAATTATTTACAATTTCAGTAAATACGTCTAGTTTAAGTATGTTGGTAGGTATTTAAAATCTTCACATGTGAAAATACTGAAGCACGTTCAGCATCCCCTCTCGACAGTCGGCTGATCTACCCCACAAACAAAATAAAACAAAAGAACGGCGTCGCCGACCACACACTGGCCACCACCACCCGCTGTAGCGGGAGTCGGGACCCCGACAGGGTGTGAATCGAAATTGGACTTTTTTTCCTGTCCTGATAACAAACAGTTGATGTATGGAAACCCTAACCATATCTAGGGTGTATTTGTTAGGTGCGATGAACTAATCATGACTACTATATATGACAGCATTAATAAATTGACAATCTATTTTTTTGTCAGTTACAGTATCGAAAAATAATGGGACAGTAACTGACATTATTCGTTTTTTCAATCAATCAATATTGACAAAGATAAAACGCATCAAAACTGGGCGGATGCTATAAGAAAGCAGCAAAAACGATACCACGGCGTGACGTATTATGAATTTTATAAGCGTCATATTTTCGTAAATTTTGTTAAACTTTAGAAAATAAATTTGGGTTCAAATAATTTGTAATAAGCTATTAAAAAGAGAATGAGCCCAAGATGTATATAAAATTTCCTGAAGGTCCAATAGCCAAAATATTTACAGTATTAGAAAGAGCTCTTTACAAAGAACGAGAGACGACGAACAGTTAGATTTCGCACCCAGATATACCCATTCATCCTCAAACACTTTCGGATTTAATAATAGTAAGAAGTAAGACTTTTCCAGTTACTGTCATCATCATCATCAGCCGGAAGACGTCCACTGCTGAACATAGGCCTCCCCCTTAGAAAGCCACGCTGAACGGCAATTCGCCACTTTCATACATCGGTTGCCCGCGAGTCTCACTTGTTCCTATTTTTCAGTTACTATAGGTAACGCTAAACGATCCAACTAGCAAAATCAGCCTCCCTAGCCAAGTTGCAAACGATAATCGTAAACGCTCGATACTCCCCAATAGATTTTTAACTTTATACCCTAGAGCAGGGGTGGCCGGTCGATCGCGACTATTAGTTCAGTCGATCGTGGACCTATATTATGTTGATAAAACATCATCAACTCAGACTTCCATTCCAAAGAATTAAGTAAATTTAAGGAAAAAATCTCACACGTGATATGAAAAGGGACTCTTAAAACTGTTTAATAAAAAATACTACATGATTGTGTTCTAATCTATGCTGTTTCATTTAAGATTTCAAGAAGTATGTAATTGGTAGATCGCACAGGGTTTCGTGAGTAAACAGTAGATCTTATGTCTAATCAAGTTGGCCACCCCTGCCCTAGAGCATAAAGTTGGAAATCTATTAAAGATTTCTGAGCGTTAGCGACTGGAACGAACGAAAACGCTACGTAATCTTCAACAGATCTTCAACTTTATAACAAAGGCCACAAATTTGAAAATCTATTAAAGCCTACTCAGCGTTTGCATTTATCGTTTGTTACATGGCTACAGGTCCTGGATATTAAAGGATTTAGCATCATAACATAACATCACAAAATAACTTTTATTCCTAGCAGGGCTAGCCAGAAATTTATTTATGATACCTACACCTACATTTCGCCAGTTGAAAGGTTAAATGTCAGAATGTAATGGACCTATTGCCACCTGCCCTTCATAACCCAATTAATGCGCAACTGATTTTATATGAATGATATAATTTCTTTGTCACCTTTACAGCACTAACGGGATTCAAACCTATTTTTAGCACACCACTAAACATGTATGAGGGTTTAATGTATGAAAGTTAATGGTTATAAGAGTAGGAGAAGATGAGGGAACACTGGACTGGTAAGATATTACGGCTAAGAACCTGGTGGCTAGTGAGGTGGAAGTATGGAAGAGGAAATGCGTTTATCCTAATTTAGTGTTTCCTACCGCCTTTTTTGGAAGGGACTGTCAGACACATACTACGTGGCACTACGGATTTTAGTTAGTATGAGATTGATACTCCCTCCCGCTCCACTCAAGGCGGGAGGATTCATTTGATGGTTTTACCACCTAAAAAAAGGAATATATATAATAAAAATAAAAAAAATCCAGCAGACCTGAGAAAGGAGAGTTTAAACAGCTAAGTGATACGTAGGAACAAATAAATTATTACAATACCCACGTAAACAATCAAATATATTATTATACAGAGCAGGAGGGACTGTCAGACTTGTACGCACTAAAATCTACGGTGTCCTTCAATTCCCCTTTACGTTTTGGGGTCACGGTATTCGTTACTCCTGCGACCCACTAAAATATACCTGATTGACTGGTATTTACCAGGGCTAAAGCTGCTCTGTTTTCCAAGTAGGTATTTAAAACCTCTTTGTCAAGGGGTCAGCTAACCATACCATCAGAAGACAGATATAAGCCAGGAATTCGACTTGTACTCTTTACAATTAATAGTGATAGGGCAACGTTCTAGATAGTATATTTTTGTGTATATAGTACGTAGGTACTAGTATACAACTCGACTTCAGATTCCGAGCAGAACTATTAGTCAGTAGTTCATTGCCTTGGGAGTCACGAGGTAGTTAAAAGTACATCATGCAGAGGGTCTTCGGAGCATTTTAACTTCCATCAAGATGATGGACCAAAAAATATATTGAATTGACGTATGTACGTTACCGAAAAAAGTGTCAATAACAATGCTGTTGAAAATTGCTTTTTGATTTTACATATAGATGAGATATATGTATAATATATTCTTGATTAATAAGCATGATGACTGCTGTTAAGCATGGGGTTATTGGAGTAAAATTAATAAGAGGCTTTAGGACAAAGATCATCTAGTAAAAGTCTCTATGAAAAGTCATCCAGAGCATCACAACGGTGTTTCTCCTTGTGACTCAAAAAAGATTAAAATACATTTTATTTAATTAAATTTCTAGTTTTAGTTATGTAAATACTTTTAGTTAGTACTTTTTTATAAATTGTTAGATTAAGAAAGACCCTCATATCCTAAATAATTTTTTTATATTAAATGCCCAACGAGTGGATATAGTACTTTTTTTTTTTTTTTGCGTGGTAAAATCATCAAATGAGTCCTCCCACCCAGGGCAGGGCGGGAGGGACTGTCAGACTTGTACTGACTAAAATCCACGGTGTCCTTCACTAGCCCTTTACGTACCGGGGTCACGGTAATCCCTTGGTCCCGCGACCCCGGCAGGCTTTGGCCCTCTACAGGCCCCGTCAATATGCTGACACTCTTTGAGGCGCGCGTGGAACACAACGCGCCGTCGACCCGGGCATGGTCCATGGTCGGACAGCAAGTCGCCCATTACTCGCTGCCCGCATGCCCGCGCCTACGGTGGCCGGAGATCGTCCTGCGACGTCCGACGCCGTGGGCGTCTACCACTGCGGCTGGGGTGGAGGGAGGACGCTGTCCTCTCCCTCAGGCAGCCCGCCTCCTCCTTCACGAGCATGACTGCTTCGCAGAAGGAGGCGACCACCTCCCACTCCATCTCGCCCCGCAGCATGGCCTCGACCAATGCCGGGCGCGAGAGGTCTCCGCCTATCGCCGTCGTGAGGACACGGCGGTGCTCTGCCCAAGCGGGGCAGTCCTGCACCGTATGCTCCACCGTGTCCTCCGGACGATCCTCGCAGTGGTGACACCCAGGCGTTTCTTCCCTCCCTATCAGACACAGGAACCTCCCGAAACTTCCGTGTCCGGTGAGGACCTGCGTCATGCGGTAGGTAAGGACGCCGTGACGCCTATCCAGCCACTCCTCAAAGAGGGGTCTTACCGCCGCAATTGCGGCGTGCCCGGTGGATATAGTACTAGGCATAAAGTAAAATTACTAATCCTGATTTTGATTTAAGGGAACGTACTTAGTAATGGGTAGCCAACTGTTAGGTCAAGGACCAGTCCTGAGTTGACGGCGAGTCGTGCTGCAAGCTGTCAGCAATCTAATGGGACTCGATAGGACCAAATGCCTGCCAGGATGTAAGGAATATCTTAAGAGGCTACCTACTGTGGCCCTGGAAACCAAAAAGCAACTGAAAGAACAAGGTGGTTTTTAAACAAATCTTACAGCATATTCTGAACCAGCTAAAGCTGATTCAATAAAAAAAAACCGGCCAAGAGCGTGTCAGGCCACGCTCAGTGTAGGGTTCCGTAGTTTCCCGTCCGTTACAATAAGTGTTAACAAATAGCCTTTTTTTAAACTTAAATAATTGATTATACTACAAACTTAGTCCAGGAATTTTGTACCACCTTCTTGTTTTTTTTGCACAAAAACTGTTCTTTCCATCAAGTTCAAAATAATTTTCCTAGAAAGTCCTTATAAAGTTCTACTTTCCAGATTTTTTTCATATTTTCTAAACTTATGGTTCAAAAGTTAGAGGGGGGGGGGGACACATTGTTTTTGACTTTAGGAGCGATTATTTCCGAAACTATTGACATCATCAAAAAATGATCTTAGTAAACCCCTATTCATTTTTAAATACCTATCCAACGATATATCACACGTTAGGGTTGAAATTAAAAAAAAAATCACTTTCTATTTTACATATAGGGGGGCTACCCTAAAAAAACATTTTTTTCCAATTTTTATTTTTGCACTTTGTCGGCGTGATTGATATACATATTGGTACCAAATTTCAGCTTTCTAGTGCTAACGGTCACAGAGATTAAGCGAGGACGGACAGACAGACAGACAGACAGACATGGCGAAACTATAAGGGTTCCTAGTTAACTACGGAACCCTAAAAAGGGTACCCATTGATATTATTTTGTTGTTCACAAGCAAGCATAGCAAGGACACGACAAATCTCTCACTCCGGAACCAACAAGAAACTTGGAAAAATGAGGCACAAATAAAATAAATATAAATCTCCCAAGATTGACTATTGAGTATATAGAACAGGAAAGCAAACTGAACCCAGTTGTAACGCAAGGTAAGCAAAGAGTTAAGGTAAAATAAATATATACGTAGAAACTATATCTAGGATGTTACTCACCTAGCTAGGTTGAATTCCCTAAACAAATGATGTGTTTACACTTAACACTGTTGCCATAGTGATTCGCGGGTTTTTGGAAACGTTTATAATGTTTCTTGTTGGTAAATGGTGTTTCTCTTGTTGGTGTACAAATGGAAACTCCACTGAATAATTTAAAACACGAACATAATAAATGATAAACCAACATATGTATTTACAATTATGTAGTCTTGAGGGCGAGGTTGCACAACCGCTAACGTCAAAGTAGCCTTAACGATATGAGTAAAATCTCCATGCCGGGATAACCCTTTTTGTCACTAGACTAGATGAATAGAATACCGCGGGCCTGGAACGCAAAGGACCACTTAAGATATGGGATGGTTTCTCTTCCGATTCCCCCAAGGTAGAGTGCAAAAAGGGGATAACCTTTGTGTTAATTGTAAAACTTAATAATATTGCTAACTGAAACCCAAATCAATATTTGTAGATTTAAAATACCTCATACAAAGAGGATCCGAAATGTGGACCAAACCAAATTACGCATGCAGAGTTATGTACATAATCGATACCAAATTGCTTTGAAGTTTTGTCATTAATTTTTCGATTAATTTTCCAGGAAATGTGAATTCGAGTAAAGCGAGGAACACGGTAGAAGAACAACTGAAATAAACATAAAAGAAGTGGTTTGTGCTAGTTGCGTTTAAAAATGCTCAGTTTAAATATAATATGATCGGAGAGACCATTAGTGGGGGCATTGTGTCCTCGCCCGAAGCAGGTGGATAATTGATTGGGCAAACATCCACGAGAATTTATAAAACCGTTACGCAATGCATTTTTTAGGGTCGGCGCGGGTAGTCAGCGCTTTTCAGAAATTACACGGGGGGTGGGTGGTGCGAACGGTGTGCGGGATATGACGTTCGATTTAAAGGGTAGGCTGGTGGGGTGGGGGCGAACGGGGCCACCGTTGGCTGCAGGGGCGGCTGTTGACGGGCGCGCGGCGCATGCGTGCTGGGCGCTCGGTGCCCGCCGCCGCCCGATTTCCGTGCCGTTGACAGTTCGCCGGGACTTACTTCCTCGATACCGCGCGTTCGCGGCGTCGCTGCATCCAGGCCGTCCGAGGCCAAACGGACCAGCTATCTAGCTACCTCCACGTCGATGGCACTCTGAACACGTTGAGCACACGTGAGTACAATCGCCGAATGCATTTGTGACGTCCTAGTGTTCTACGGTTTTGAAAATAGGTTACTTCGCACGTTTGTACAGTATGTACCAGAAGTCTAATTTTCATTGTTTTTTTTTTTTCTTTTTTGTCTCTTTTTCAAAAGCGTAGAGCAGGAGTCAGTCGTGTTGTTAATTTCTGCGGCTCAGCTGTTTCGGTGTTTGGATTTTTACGTGTTTGCTTGGATGTCCTCATTGTTTTCTGTATTGTTTTAAAATATGGATGTTTTTCATAATATACTTATTTCGATAGTCATGAATAAGTGTTAAATGTGGAAATGACCTTTGAAATATAGTCTGGTAATCAGGTAAGTCAATTTACGTCTTAAAATTTAAATTTAGTCAGCTTTTGCCTTACTTTGCATTGTGTTTTTTCTAAAATAAAAACATATAGCAATTAAAATGGCTTTGTAATGCATTTTTTTTTGTTTCATAAATTATAATTTTAAACGTCTTTTAGATGCATAGATTAACATTCCTTTATTTTGTATATTTTGTCACTTCCTTATGCAAATTCGTTCAATTTTGTGTTAGTGGCATAGTTGTATGTGACTAACGTCCCGTGTTCTGATAGTTAAATTTAACCTAGGATTTTTTTAACGATTTTAATAATTAATTAATTAACTTTAAGCACACACGTTTTGGGTTTTGTCAAAACCCGTTTAAAATGTATGCAATAAAAATGAACAATGCCAGCCGTGTTCTTGAGAACAAAAAAAAAAACTCTTTTATTATAAGTAGGCGCATAATTAACTAAATTATTTTGTAGTTTTGTGTCATATTTGAATACTGAACCACCTTGACAGCGCCCTCTTTTATTCTGCCGGTGCAATTTGCAAGCCTATATTTTTGGCAAAGTACTTTTTTAAACCAATTGATATTAATGTGAAACAAATATATTAAAACAACATTAGTTGCTTACCATCAGGTCAGATGGTGGACAAACGCGAGCCAATCGTAAATATATTAAAGAATCATGCCGTAGATATGCACTTCTAAAATAATGGGCCATTCTGAAGTATTGACCCATATTTAATTTTTCGTTTTCCTTTAATAAAACTGCATTTTTTTTAATACGGTCAGTGTTCTATCTAAACATAAATTTAAGCATGATAGCAAAGATAAAGGTTAGAAATACGGAAAACAACGAAATATTATGATGACGCAATGTGTAATCTATTACGCTTTAATTTATCAAAAACACTGATAAAACGTGATTTCCGAGAAAACACTACTCATGAATAGACCGCATGCAGTTTAAAAATTATATTGATTTTTTATTGGGTCAAGGAAAATAAAAAGAGTCTCGTTTGAATTGGTCAAATATTATGTCAGAAATTAATACTTCCATGCATTTTTCATGCAACTGTAAAATGTTTAAATAACAAGTTTCTTAGATAATCATTATTTAGCACGGATAACTTTGGAAAACAAAACAGAAGAAATGGTTAATTTTTTCGTCGCAGTCCTGCTTATTTTATTTATCAAGCCAAGATGCAAGAGTTTGACATTGAACGCCGTATGCCTGTTTACGCATGCGCCAATATTTACCCAGATGTAGCACCGGTACAACAACGGCCGAATTTAATTTCGAACGCAACCGCGTTAGAAAATTATTTCCAATTTTGAAAATTAGAATCTTCTTTGTTCATATTGAGTTTAATTGCTTTTTAATTTGCTTTTCAAATGCATGCCTATTTTTCTTTTTGAATTCAAATTTTTAGATGTTCTAATTTATTTTTTATTCGATAAGAAAATCAGCATAAAAAACGCGTAATGATTAAAAAATTAAAAAAAAACATGTCTAATTTGATTTTAATAGATGGTAATGATATTTTTCATATTGTGATTTTTTTCATGCGTTTAGAATGCTTTAATGCCACTGGGTGACATTGAGATCTAATTTAAGTTATGAGGCTTTATTCAAAGCAGTATTTTGAGAACTGATTTAATTAGAATCTATTTACATTTTGACACTATCTACGATGCATATAAGAAATTAACAAGTATGCCTTTAATGTCAGCCTGTTTTTAGATTAAACTACAATCTGAAAACCCAGATCAGGCCTGATTTAAATCACGGGGTTGTATAAACGGGTAATCGTGACCCTGGAACATAAAAGGCAATTGAAGGAAGACGGTGGATTTCAGTTAGTACTAGTCTAGCATTCTCTTTCGCTTAATCCAGGGCGGAAGGACCCATTTGATGACTTTTCTAATTTAAAAAAGTTAAGATATTGATATTCATTTAAGACCACCAGCACCAGTAATTTAGTGTTTATATCTAGAGACTTAGAATGCATGAAGGAAAATAATTACAATAGGTATCCTATATCGGGAACAAAAGGGCCTAAATGTTCGTATCACCTGTCAATTAGCGGCGTCAGCCAATCAGCGCCTACAAGATACGGGTGAAGATAGGGGAGGGGGGAAGGTACCCTCAGACTCATGGATTATTTACGTTAGCTGGGACCAGAAGAAGAGACGATACTTTGAGGTGCATTATCGATTAAGTTCATAATGATTGTGATCATTTCTTAATAAAATGTTATTTTCGTAACAATATTTGATATTAGTGGAGCGTCGATTATCCGAACGTCGCTCAACCGAACGACCGCTTATCCGAACGTAGTAACGCGCGGGTCAATGCCCCCACCTCCCACCACGCGGGTCTCGCGCGCGCCGCCCGCGCTTTAGTTTTAGCGC
Organism: Agrotis puta; assembly: GCA_943136025.2. NCBI lineage: Eukaryota > Metazoa > Arthropoda > Insecta > Lepidoptera > Noctuidae > Agrotis > Agrotis puta. The sequence continues at coordinate 3,181,862 of OW964170.2, forward strand.
ACTTGTCGCGACTCGTTCACGTGTTATTGTACTCGTATGTCACTTCCTAGTAACTGCTCCGCTAGTCGATAAACTAAATTTTGCCGTGTGAAAGTAAACTCTTTCTTTAAAATGCCTAAACGTAAACGTGTTGTCCTTTCTATGAAAGATAAATACGAGATTAATAAACGGTTAGAGGAAGGCGAATCTGCAACCAAGTTATCCATTGAATACCAAGTTGGTAAGTCTACCATTACGGATATAAAAAAACAAAAGACGAGCATAAGTAACTTTATATCCCAGCTCGATTCTTCTGACGGATCCTCGAGTCGTAAAACGATGAAACTTGCCTCAAACACGAATTTAGATGATGCTGTATATAAGTGGTTTACTCAAAAAAGATGCCAAGGAGAACCTATTTCTGGCCCGATACTGTGTGAAAAAGCAGTTCAATTTAACGAAAAACTAGGAGGGACGCCTAATTTTCAAGCAAGCACAGGCTGGTTAAAACGATTTAAGTCAAGACATGGCATTCGTGAGCTTCAAATACAAGGAGAAAAACTATCTGCTGATTCATCAGCAGCTGAATCATTCAAAATCAAACTAAGGGATATAATGAACCAAGAAAATTACGCTCTGGAAAACGTTTACAATGCAGACGAAACCGGACTTAATTGGAAAGCTTTGCCGCGAAAAACTCTTGCTTCACGTCGTGAATTAGCAGCACCTGGTCCTAAAATAAGCAAGGATCGTATCACTGCCTTAGCATGCGCTAATGCTACTGGCAGCCACCGATTGCCCATGCTTGTAATTGGTAAAAGTAAGAAACCACGTTGTTTCAAGCACGTTAATATGTCTGCCATGCCTATCGTTTATACTTCGCAAAAGAGTGCTTGGATGGATAGTACAATTTTCGTGGAATGGTTTACAGAAACTTTTATACCCTCTGTAAAAGCCCACCAATCGAAAAATGGTAAAAGAGAGAAAACATTATTGCTTCTTGATAACGCCCCAACTCATCCATCATGTGACATCCTAAATGAAAAAGACGAGTTTATAAAAGTCATGTTTCTTCCACCTAACGTGACTTCATTATTACAGCCCATGGATCAAGGCGTTATTGAGACTTTCAAACGGTATTATAGAAAAGAATTGTTACGCAAGTTACTTTTAGAAAAAGAAGAGGATGGAGAAGAAAGCCTGATAAGAAATCATAAAAAGATTGATTTAAAAGACGCGTCCTATATGATCGGAACAGCATGGGACAGTGTAAAAGAACAGAACTTGAAAAAAGCGTGGAATAAAGTTTTGGGTATAGGGGAAGATCCTCAAATTGGATGTGATAATGAGAAACACGAAGATGTATCTAAAATTATAGATATGCTAAAAAATCTCGATTGCCACGAATGTGATGAAGAACAGGTTCAAGAATGGATGGATATCGACGATGAAGATCCCGGGTACCAAATTATGCAGGATAGCGAAATTTTAGACCTCATGACTAATAAGGCTGACGCCACCACTAGCACCACGTCAAATGCAAGTTCAGATAATGAAGATGAAAACATAGTTAGTGCTTCTGAAGCGTTTACTTGCTTAGATATTGCCTTGCGCTGGTTTGAAACACAGGCGGAGAGCGACCAGTATCAAATATCTGTTCTCAAAAAAGTACGTGATCTAGCCGCTCGTAAGCGGGTAGGCTTACTTCGGCAGACGAAAATTCAAGATTTTTTTAAGTGTTAATTGTAATTAGTAAAGACTAGTTTTACTACAAATTGTCTGCACTTTTTTTTGTTTATTTCCTATTTGTCATTAAAGATATTCATAAATGTAAATAATATGGTTTTCATTTACCTGTACGTAAATTTGTATGGCTGAATCAATATATGTATGTACATTAGTTCGATTATCCGAAAATACCGGTTTTCCGAACACCCATGTCCCCCAATTAGTTCGGATAATCGACGCTCTACTGTATTTGTTTTACATTAAATTGTGTAATTTTTTTGTAAACCACGTTTGTGTCTACATAATTTACAAAATGAATAAAAAGCGTTTATTTAAATACTGTCTTTTATTATTAAACCATTAAAGGAATAAATAATCCCAGCACATTTATTAATTTGTGTAAGTTAATTTTTAGTTCACCGCTACTCATTGCGTTAATGGTCGCCTTAAACTGTTTATAGCCAGCTGTAAAATTTTCTTTTGTGAAAACGTATTTATGAAAAGGCGACACCTATTGTTGCATATATTTAAAGAAGTAATATTAAAACAGCTTTCATTGATGCATTTTTTTAATCGTTTAAAAAATGTGCTAAAATACACTTTTTTATTGTGAAACGCACACAATAAAAAGATGTATTTTAGCACATTTTTTTAATTTAACCTATTTTGTTCAACTGTTTATTTTCTGTCGAAAACTGTGGCCTAAATCTTATATTTCCTTTTAATGTCTATAAACAACTCATTACGAGTAGGTAGTCATAGGGATGTATCGTCTGGAGGGGAGGGGGAGTTTTGGAGGGAAGAGGAGGGGAGATCAGACACGTGTAAGGTAGGTACCGACTGCGTGGGCTAACAAAAGAAATAAGAAAACATGGACGACCTAGATTTTTAACATAGTATGTTATCCTCTTCTTGTGATCAGTAATTATAATATTCATAGTATTTCTTGTGAAATGAAAGTAAGCATTTATCTGCTAGCTAGAAAAAATACGAAAATCATAGGAGGGAACAAAAATAATACGCAATTTATTTTCTTATTAACAACATAATTATCACCTTTTGAATAATCATTTCTGCAGGTACGGAAAATATTATATTAGGTAACCCGACAAACTTCGTACCGCCTCAGAATATTTTTTATATCGTATTTACTCACTTTTTAAACCTTCCCTGGACTTCCAAAAATAATTCATAATCAAAATTAGCCAAATCATGTCCAGCCGTTCTCGAGTTTTAGCGAGACTAACGAACAACAATTAATTTTATAAATTCATAAAGAAAAAAAAAAAGGGTAGATATCATGATGTTTTATGCAACTTTACGTGAGAATGACACCAATGCTATGCTATCGAACTCAATTAGACATTTTTAAATCTAATAATATCTGTTTTTTAGGTAATATAAAGTAACAAAGGCGCTACCACGAGTGCGTAATGTAAACGTAAATTCGCCATTTTTTTAATTAAACGATATAGGAGAAGTTTTTAGTGTGGCCTTGCGACTTTTTTTAGAAAAAAAATAATTGTGTAATGCAGTCAAAAGTAGTTGAGACAGTTTAGGGTTGATTGTCATAACTATTATGCGACCCAACTTTGAAAGAACCCGTCAATGGCTACATACTACCTGTCAACTGTAAATTGAAAATAACGTTTAACAATGAAATACTTTTTTAATCATACTTTGTTATCTTATTTTTATATGATAATTGTTTATTTAAAAAACTGCAAGACAATATGATGTCAGAAAACTTCTTTCCTAACTAAGCGACAATCATTTTTTTTACGTGGTAAAATCGTCAAATGAGGAGGGACTGTCTGACTTAAATCCACGGAGTCCTTCAATAGCCCTTTTCGTTCCGGGGTCACGGTAATTCATTCGTCCCGCGATCCCGGCACGCTTTGGCTCTCTAAGGGAGCCCTGTCATTATGCTGACAGCTATGAGGCGCGTGTGGAATACAATACGCCGTCGACCGGGGCATGGTCCATTATCGGACAGCGAGTCGTCCATAAGTCACCGTCCGCATAGCCGCGTCTACGGCGGAGATCATCCCGCGACGTCCGTTGCAGTGGGTGTCTCTCAAGGCGGCGGCTGGGTCGTGAGGTGGACGCTGACCTCTCCCTCACGCGTCCCGCCTCCTCCTTCGCTAGCATGACTGCTTCGCAGAAGGAGGCGACCGCTTCCTATTCCGTCTAGTCCCGCAGCATGGCCTCGACCAATGCCGGGCACGAGAGGTCCCTGTATATCGCCCCCGTGAGGACACAGCGGTGCTCTGCCCAAGCGGGGCAGTCCTGCACAGTAAGCTACACCGTATCATCCGGGTGATCTTCGCAGTGGTGACACCTAGGCGTTTCTTCCTTCACCATACGACACACGTACCTCCCGAAACTTCCGTGTCCGGTGAGGACAGGTTAAAGATTAAGTTATAGGTTAGGACGCCGTGACGCGTATCCAGCCACTTCTTCTTCATCGTGCCACCGCGGTTACGGCAAGCCCGATCCTCGGTTGCGACAGTCGCTCTCTCTATACTACCCCGAGATCGCGCCGGAGTTCTTTCCGCCGCATCTCAAGTTGTCGAGGCAGCGGGGATTCGCTCTGGGGATGCGCCTTCTCGCGCCACTCATAGACGCGCTGGTGGGCCTTCGCCTCCAGATCCCAGGGCGGCAATCCGGCAAGGAGGTTGGCCGATTCGCCGGCGATCGTACGGTATCCTCGAATCATTCGGATAACCATGCCCCTCTGGCATGCTTTGCCGGTCGCGTCCGCATGCTCAGAGTCTACACCGGGGCCCCGTAGAGGGCCCGCCGAGATTGGGAAGGAGTCGCCTGAGGGCGGCTGCTGCCCGATTTCGCTTTGGGGTCAAACGCAGGAAATGTTCCCGGAAGTTCTAGCGACGTAATACATAGCTCCATTACGAGAGACTGCAAAATTAAAAAAAAAAGTAAAAGCCTAGTTGCATATCTAATGTTCTAAAAAATACAATAATAACATTTATAATCTTATTTTTTGTAACATTATCCGAATGATAAAATGAACACGGTGCAGCCATTTAATCAATGTGCGTACCTAACACTGATTAGATAGCCATACAAGAATGTTGTAAGTTCCATAAAAGTACAGGATGTGTGCAAATATGAAAAGGGTTTTTACTACATAAATTAATATTCTGAAGGTTTTCGACGTTCTTATTTGAAGAAAAAGTAGGTGGAAAGCTAGATTCATAATTTAAAATAATAAAATAAGGGTGCACTTAAACTTCGTGTTTGTGCATTTGGGTATATATATTTATAAACGCACCCACGATACAGGAAGAAACTCATAGAGTGGGGCAAAAGGAAGTATATTTAAATTGAATGATTAAAACTGAATAAAATTAGTTGGGGTCTTAGACATTTTCAATACAAAAATATAGCAATTTCCAGCATCATCAGCCGGAAGGTGCTAAAAAAGGCATCTCTCTTAGACCACCATATAGAACGATAATTCAAGCCACGTTTGTATAAAAATACTATTTATCTTCACTTTTGATAATACACCTAAAATATTTGTAGCACTGCAGCTGTATAGACGAAACTATCATTATTTTTTCCAACTAAACGAAATTACACACTTTTTCAACATAATTTACAAAATTAACTACATTATAATGTATACACATTAAATTAACATTTTTATACCAACTTAATTAAATAATAAAATGTGTATAAGTACCAACCAAATATACACAGAAAATAAAAGGGTTTTTTTTTCTCTAACCTACAATTGCAATCAACCTAATAAATGACAACAATGATAAAAAACAACTATTACATTAACAACGACAACTAGCCTAGTAATTAATACACAGCCTTGATCAAGCAAAATTTTATCGCATTTTTGACACAATTTTTCTTTATTTTTGATTTCAAACAAAATTAATAGAACAGGAAATGTCGAGGTGTCATAGCACTGAGATGAACTTATTTTTTTCTAATGGTGGTGACGTACTGTAGGAAAAGTATTTTTTCGGGTCAGTCTCGGCAGTTTTTTGTTTGACGCTTTAGCTCACTCACTGGAACATTGCGTTGATAAGCTGGTGCTATGTTTGTATTTGTGTAGGTATTTAAATTTATTGAAATACTGATATATCAAGGAACAAAAAACCTTAGGGAAAATTTAAGCTACCGAATCACTACAAAAAATATACATAGGTAACCATAAATTATTAATTAAAAATAAATTGTACTAAATAAAAATTAATTCTCAATATTATTATAATATTTAGACAGTTGCCTAAACATTTTTTAAGGGTGGTATTTAATACTTTAACTGTAAATTCCCTTTTTTCAATCAAAATATTCGAAATTACCACCAAAAATACTGAATCGCACACTAAATTTGCTCATCAAATGAATAAATTATACTTTACTGTTAGATCTTTAAAGCTTAACTGTTTTACTGAATGACTATCTGTTAACTAAAAGTAAATCTAATAATTCTTCGAGTGCAACAAAATATTGAATCATTTTTTTTTGGAATCCATCACCTATTAAACTTTTAAGATTAGTCACAGTCGTCTTATTATTTATTAATTACCACATACCAGTAATTTATTGAACTATTAAAGCGGGTCTTGCTTTCGCGGGGCGTCCACGCTTCCCAGCATGTCGACGGAGCCCCGCTTCGCGGGGCTCCTACTTCTGGGTGGTTTAAAAAAAAATAACCACGAAGAGGATGGCGGGGTCTTTCAGACCCCGCCATCCTCTTCTAACCTAAATTGTCCGAGTCGGGGTGCCAGCGTGTACTTACTGGTTAATATGCGACTGGGATAGTTATTTTATAGAAAATAATTTTGGAAATTCCGTTGTAATATTGAATAATTTGTGTGCAAATCAGTATTTTTGTTTTACGGTGAGTAATATTGTTTCAAAATGCGTATATCTGTGGTTTCAGCTAGATTTTTGCTGTAAATTAGATAAAAAAAGCCATCAGATTTCGATAAATTTTAAACATTTTTTAGTACAACATGTTTAGGTAATCAAGTTGTTAATTTGTAGTACAGTAATTTATTTGATATGCAGTAGGTTATTAGTGGAGATATTTTGTTTGCTTAAATTTCTAAATAGAGGTGCAGTTAAAAATTCCCCATTTTTTAACAGATGAATATGTATCTATCGAACTTGGTCATTTCTGTGTTGCAGAAAAAGAATAGAAGAATGCTTAGAAAGTAGACCGTCTGATTTTAAAGTTCCATACGTAAATAAAAAAAAAAACGCGTAAAGGTAAAATGTCTTTGGAAAAAATAATATATTTGCTAACTGTAAGTTAACTCCGAATTTTCATAAATATTACAGGATTTCAAGTTCAATGACTCGTTACTTAAATGAGGCAAAGTGATAATAAAAAATGTAGCTAGAGAATTTTATCTAAACCAAATTTAGCTAAACATGTTTCTAATCATTGTTCCAGTTAATGGACCGTTTACAAGCGAAACATAGAACTGCAATTAAGCACTACTTTTTTTTCTTTAATTGAATTGTGTTTAGCATGTATCACCTTCCTCATGAATAATAATAAAATTACAGACAGATGAATAGAAACAAAATCGTGAAATTGATAAAAAAAAGTATTTTTTAAGATAACGTTTTAAAAGTTTTGGCTTTGAAATGATTACCTTATAAATTAAATTAATATGTAAAAATAAAAATTTTGATCTAAAATTTTATAAAAAAAAACAAAATACGATCATGCTCTTCATTATTTCCCTGCCAGTATCCCAATTCATATCACGTCTTCCTTTCCAGTCTTCTATACTTATTGATTATCATCCTAAATAATAAAATCAACTTCAACTTACCTAAGTAAAAAATTACATAACTATCCGAGATATCAGCTTACCCTACCACAAAAAGCGTGATGTTTCTCAACACAATGCGTCTACGCACGTAACGCACATCCCGTATCCTAATACTACACAGCGATATCGCGGCTCACGTGGCCTTGTCAAACTACACTGTGATAACGATACTACGAGGCGCCGAATTGGTTTGCCTTCTTTTTGCCCATTGCACATCGTTACATATGATATTACGTGGAAGGTAAACTTACATCGTTAACGGTAAACTTACGTCGTATAGGGCAAACTTACTTTGCTACCCCATACGACGTAACTTAGGACTATCTACATAATCTGTAAGCCTGGAGGAAAATTGTCACTGAAGAAAAATTTTATTTTAAAATGCGTTCAAACCAACATTGGTTTCAGTTTTTTTTTTTACACCTTGTACTTGGTATAGATTAATGTGTTCGGTTTCATTTGGGCAATTAGCCCTATATAAATCTTGCTGAATAGGCACTCAACTGGAAAAACTGACGTTATAACAGCTACAGTTACACCACTTCAGTGGCTCCCTTCGTTTAAGATTCAAAGAACTGCATTCTTTTATTCTTTTTTGTGCAAAACTGTGGTTTATTTGACTATTGATAGATACGGTGTGCTTCATCAATTGGTTACCATTTCCGGGTTAACCACATCGTTATTCGGACTGTACCATAAGAGAGTTGTTTACGGAGAACACAAAGCAGCAATAGGTTGACGTAAATCTCGTAATCCAGCAGAATATCAGCGTCAGGTATCAACCTGACACATGCTGAGCTGGATACCCATTTAGTGCAATCCTGAGACACACACCGCACATTTATTGTGTCACGTCTCAATTATGATAATCTCTGTAGGTATCACCCTTTTTTTTTGTTATCTGTCACCTTTTTTTTTTCTTTTACCTAATGATTTATTTATTTTTCTTGTCACTGGATCCTTTTATGTACCTACTTGTTTTTGTGTCTCTATTGCACTGAATAAATCTTTTATCTATCTATCTATCTATCTATCTAAATCATATTCTACGATTATTCACAAAAAGAATTGTAATGATTTTAGCAGCTTATGCATGTCTGTGTATGTCTTGTAGAAATAGATTAAACATTCAAAATATAGATAAAAACGTGAAAAGCATGTATTAAAGATACTTAGTTATTTTAATATTGTTTATTCATAAAAAATATTTTGTTCCACATGTCCGAATCTCAGGCTGTTTGATATGAAAAGGTAAGAAATCCATTTAGTAATATATATTGACATAATGACAAGGAAGCTGTTCCGTTGGTCCGGACATGTTGCTTTATATGTTACCCATAGTGACAATAGCATGAGGAAAATGCTTTGAGTCTTATAAGTAACCTCCATATAGGACAGGGAATTACATAACTGTAGTAAATAGTTTGGGTTGCAATAATACGATGCTTAAATACGAGCTTTTTCTTATACCGGTGTAAGCAAAACCGTCTTTAATGCTGTGGAATAAAGGTGCTGATAGCGTAAAACTATTACCATAGACAAGACGAGAGGGTCTAAGCGCCTCTTAAATTATAATCATATGTATTATACGGCCAAGACGCCCCGTGCCATTATTGTTTGTCGCCGGTATCGTATTAAAAAATAAATCAAATGAGATATTCTTAGACCCATATTACAGAACGCATCTCAAAACTCAAGTGTTACTGAAAACTAGTTTCAAACAATCAAATGCTTTGAATCAAGTTTCAACTACCTAATGCTTGAGTATGGAGTGACGTTCTGTAAGACGAGCCTTAAAGTAGGAAATTAAAATCATTTTTAGGAAACACTGACAAGAGATGGGATGCCAATAAATAGAAGTAACTGAAATAACACAATATGGTATTTGATTGAAAAAAAAAACGAATTTGAGTGGTGGCGCGGACTCTAAGGAGTTATCTGTCTGTAATATCATTCATTCTTAGTTCGGTCTCGTTGTCAAAACGTCCGTAACTAAGACCGAAACAACGGACTTCGTAATAAGAAATCGGTTCTGACTGCACAATGAGTAGAAAGCTGTCTTAAGAACAAAAAAATTACATATATTATTAAGTGTATCCACTGCGGGGTCGCGGGACTCAGAAATTACCGTAACCCCGGTTAAAGGTCTATTGAAAGACAACGTGGATTTTAGTCAGTCAAGTCTGACAGTCCCTCCCGCCCTGCCCTGGGTGGGAGGACTCATTTGATGATTTTACCATGATAAAAAAAAGTGTATCCACTGAACTCAATTATGCCATTGAATTATTTTATTTTAATAATTTATATTTATACAATGCTTATGAGGAAAGCACAAATCAGCAGCAAGAATGAGTCTGTTAACTGTATTTTTAAAACTGTAGGGTTTTTTCATGAATAAAGAAAATAAACACGTATGAATCAGCGTCATCGAAGGGCATGGTTGTTGTCAACAAGCGTCATTCAGGCATAGTTTTATAAATTAATCACGATAAATGCACCATATTCAGCTAAAATAAGGATAAAAATACAATGACAGTAATGAAACTCACGTATTAATTTATGTACAGACGCCAGCACATCGACCTACCTGTAAAAATTAAGTAAAAATTAAATTAATTAGTACCTGTTAAAATTCTTTAATAGATTTTCAACCTTATCACAGTAGTGGAATGTTAATGGTCGATTGGTAAAATTTGACAAATTCGGGTAGGTTGACCTGCTGGCGTCTGTAATTTGCTTCCCTGTGCTAAATATGAATCCGATGTTATGTCTTATTACGCTATTATACACCACGAAACATTATATTTTTCATTAATATCAAGAACATTGAAAAAATTTCAACGTGAGAGTTGCTACGCCGGCTACGAGGCTACGAGTTTTCAAGAATAAGGTTTTTTTTAATTCAATTTTTTTTTATTATTTAAGTTATATGCAGAATAGAAAAATCTGTTAACCAGATTTTTTTTTTTTTTTTTTTTTTTTTTTTTTTTTTTTTTTTTTTTTTTTGCGTGGTAAAATCATCAAATGAGTCCTCCCACCCAGGGCAGGGCGGGAGGGACTGTCAGACTTGTACTGACTAAAACCAGATTTAGAGTAACTTTTATAAGTATTTATTCATTAAATTATATTTTCTTTGTATTGCATAATACAATATTATTTTGAATAATTGAGCTGTATTATTAAAAATGTGACAATTATTATGATGTAACTGAAGAGCACTGTTGTTTTTTACCGAACTTTTTGGGGTCGTTGAAATTAATAAAACCTAGTTAATTAACAGTTAATTTCTGGTTAATTTCTGAATAAAAAGGCGTGAGTTTATGTTATGTTCTAAATTAGTAAGGTAGTTTAGCAAGAATTATCATAATCAAATAATATTGTTTCACTAATCGAATGCCTTTGGAGCACCAGTCTAAAAGTTTATCAATATCACAATCGAATTCGGCGTGCATGATAATTACAAATTCTTAGAACAAGTACCTATTTAACACCCAAAAATAATATAAAACACTACACGTCCACTTCTGTGTACGTAATGTCAATAGCCTGCAAACATAATACAGCGGCTGGAAGTACTCAAAGTAGACAATCTACGCGTCGCCTATTCAGATGTAGTCAGGCCACGCAGTGTGTGTGAGCGGTATGTGATCAAGAAAAATGTACGAATGCGGCAGTGAGGCGCTGAGGCGAGGCGGTGAGGCGTCGCGTTTGCAGAATCGACTGCATCACGAGGGCCCCGAGGGGCGCCGCTCTAGCCGTCTTTTTTCATTTTGCGTGCGTCTTTTTTTGGCAGCGCGCGGTTAACCTTGGATTTTTTCATAGCGAAGCGCTGCACGTTTCGGATAGTCGTAGAGCGTCCCCCCCACCCGGCGCGTCCGAATTTTCTGCATTCGGCCGGCGTGAAGAGTTTTCGGCGGTCGCATTCGCGAGCGAGGCTCCCCACGACTAGGAGCGAAGCGCGCACCGACATACACCGCCTGCGACGGAGCGGCGCGAGCGCAAACGCGCCATGCAATATGCGGAAGTGATCGCGACCACGACCGAACGGTGCTAAACTAAACGAGTGTAACTCAAGTGTAGTGAACGCACATTCAGTGATACAAACTATGGTATTTGTGCATAGCTCGATAGAGATCTAATGGTTTTCTAATACGATACAAGGACTGTGGAATTTGCGATATGGAATCAAGGAAAGTATTGTCTTTATTAGCATGTATGAACTAGGATAAGCACCGCCCGGTGAGCCGGCTAGACTAGTTGGGAATTTTGGGTGTGACCCGACCAGGAAGTCGCAATGGGGTTACAGAAAACATGCGCCTCGCGTAGCATCATTTGAGAGTCAATCTGGCAGATTTTAAAATAGGTATCAAATACAGTCATTGATAAATACGCGTTGACACCGCGCGGCATATGATAAATGTTAAGCACGCTAGGGTGTACAGCAGTTTGCACCTTAAGTTGTTGATGCATGAGAACGTTTTTGCGCAGTTTCCAGTGGCCTCCGAATTTTGCATACACGTGCTGCAGACTCGGGGCTATTGAACTTGATAATGAGACAACCGTATCTTAAATTTTTTGTTCGACTTTATTGCATCACTAATTCTTCTGGGCGATCTTCGCCGACCGGTTCCCTAACATTTATCCGTAAGTGGAGGTGTGTTATCAAAGATGATTCACGTGGTGCGTTAGGTAGCACATCATCCCAGCTATCCATCCAGCACCCGCAGATCGCAACACAAACGTGATTTCTAACGAACCCGTCAAAAATCCAGTTCTACCACCTAGGTTTGGGATTCATAAATTAATGGGTGCGTATAAATCGCGCTCAAAACTCGGCCCGGAACCGCTGTGAGGCGAAAACTGGTCGCGCAACGCATTAACATTTGCATAGAAACTGTCAAAGTGGCCTCGTGCGGCCGCCGTCCATGTACGAGCTATTAGCACCTAGACACCGTCCGCGGTCAGCGTCAACCGATCGCCTTGTTTCGTTTGCGCTTCTGCACATGTCTATCTTCACGTCTATGCCTCACTTCATAGATTTTAACGCCTCAATAATACACCTTATGCCCTTCGATATATAGCTGCGTTTTTCTTTTCTCCGCGTTAGCATTTGAATTTTCGGTTAGGGCCTCCCAATTCTCATCGCATAATGTTGTTGCATTGATCAATATAAAACGAGAATTTCGGTTATCTAATTGTCTGAGACTTTCATCTTCGTTAGTATTATGCTGACGTGTAATGTGACGTTTTATGTTCCTTTGTAAATATAAGAATCTTAGTTCATTACTGTCGTCTATCTGAGTGATATCGTTTGTTGTTTTTTCTTTAAGGTTGACCTTCAACACCTAATCTTTATTATCATACATTGATTTTCATAAACTCTTCTAATTGGGCGATTCATTTGGAATTAATAGGTTCTACTATCATACGAAACGTAATGAATGGGTACCTAAATGAAGATATTAGGTACGATGCGAAAACGTTTTTGTGTGATCTTCAAATAATGCCGTAACAGCTGAATCGAATCGGATGAGATTTGCCCCGGCTTTTATCTAATAAACCTGAGGTTCTCTTAATCAATACGAATTTATTGTTGCTAGCAAACTTAATTTTACAAATTGTTGGCATATCAATCAATTTTGCTGCATAGTGATTCTAGATCTATTTTTAGATGTGTTTCTATGAGTTTTTTATTTCCCCTCTCCATCTTGCTCGTAGTGTTGTCTAGTGTCATTCATCTAGTGACTGCCTAAACTAGTATTTCCTGCTTCATTCTCTGAGAATTTTTTTGGACCCCAAATCTTGTTTATCATCATTCTTTTATCTTAATTTATTATAATGGCTGAAGCACAAAGTCCAAATTGTTATGAACTACCTATGCGTTTCTTGTTAAACTACTTTTATTGTACCTACTTAGTTAGTTTTAGTTCGTCTATTTTCGAAATAGATATTTTGGTCGTAGTTTCTAAAGATTTTATTGGTAGGTTATTACCTAAACTAGTAACCTCCTATTTTATGACTTAATGACTGTCTTAACAACTTTTCTCCTTTAAAACGCTTAATATAACCACAAGCAAACACGAAAATATGGTAAAAAGTCAGTAATTTAGATCACATGTTATGATAATATACTTGAGATATGTAAATACTAGACAGAGAACTTTTTTACCGTTGTTATGTGGCGAACATAAAAGCTATCTAAAAGTTGCCAAAACTTTTCTTTCACCGACTTCATTTATTTTCCCCTACTATAGTTCAATGACCTGTAGTTATACAAATTATACCTGGATTTATCTGGCTATAATATGACATCTATCATATTCGACTACATGTAGACTAAAAAAGAAAAGCTCAAGATTTTTTTAAAGTTTCTTTGACAATAATGCTAGTTTAGCATTAGTAAATGCGATTTTTTGCATTAATTTTAACAACTCAATTTGTAGATTGAAATATGTAAAAAGGCATAAAATTGTAACGTGAATAGATAACTTGAATAATTAGGTAAGTTACATAATATTACATTATTAATAAATATACATAGGTATGAAGGTATGAAGTTAGTCACATTATAATATGACTAAATATGTGTTTGTGAAGGTCACTCTTCACATTTGTCGCGTCACGAATAGAATCGACCAATAGGAAGCGTTTGTTCACACAAACGCACTATTCTGAATTCAATTCAGAGTTCGATCGTCTATGTAGATTTTGAGATCAATTCTAGTTCTTTTAATATTTACAGTGTAGATCATAATTATTATAACCGATTTTCTGTAATAAAAAAAGATGGGCTGAAAAGCTTTTTTTCTGTGTCGAAGTAATGGCCGTTTAACGCATAGTACGATAGTGCTGTCACATCTTTTCAAATCACTTTGTATTCGATTTAAGCGGTTAATTTGTATTGGCAGTGTAATTCGAGCAAAAGGACATTTGCTCCAATAATAATAATTTTTATGAGAATAACTCGGTTAAGTCAAATTTCTAAGAAACAACCATTAAATTCTTGGATTTCGTCGCCAGTTACACGCACAACTATTTAGATGACGGCGTTGTAAAATAGTTTTGATACTTGTAACTAAATTATTAAACGTATTTATTTTAACTTTATTAATTATTTGATATTCATCATATCAGCCCGGGATCACCCACTGCTGGGATATTATATTTTAAATAATTATAATTTATATTTTTGAATATTTTATTAAAGAAAAAAAAATGATTACATCACAAAAATAGTAGCCTGTCGGTATCGGGATCAAAGTCTCAGAGAAACCTAACAATGCGTTCCGTTTTCAGAAGAACTGCTTTATTTACAATGTTAGGTTGTTGAAGAAACTAGATAAGTGTTACTAGGATAGTTATGATTAGCCTCATAAGACCGTAATTAATTAAAAATTATAGCAGGCAATTCGTTTTTAATGAATTGAACGTCTCTCATATCTTAAATTTTATTTATAATCTGTAGACTAATTATGTGTTTTAGAACAGCTGATAAATAAAATAATCGATTTGCGGCTTATGCAGTTCATTGATATAATTTAAGAGATTATTTTTTATTTGACTGACTTTCCGATCACGATTCTAATGCATGGAAATAAGATTACTTATCAAAGAATTTTAAGACTTCATTAAAAACTAAGGTCTGGTTAAAGTAAAAGATGTGATTTTCCAAAATACTACTCCACTTTTTCACTCAACAAAAAGTGGAGTAGTATGTAGTCTAGGATAGTATAATCCCGAAAGTGGTGTAAGTCTGGTTTGAAAAGTATTTGTACACAGGAAAAAAATAAACAAGTTTTCAACAGCAGTTAAAAAAATATTATGAAATTAAAATATTGCGTGGTTCATAAAACTGCTTAGAAACAATTTCTGTACACACGTGGTATCTTTGCAACAAAAGTCTGATAACCTCAAGCCCAACGCACAATGATAAGAGTGATTAGTAATAACGCGTTATATTTTACAGTGCGTTCAAATTCAATATCAGTTGTCAAATAGACGTTTTTTTGGTAAAGAATAAGAATACAAGTATTAATTTTAAAATTCACGTACTTCGGTAGCTGCTGTTCCATGTAAAATATTGGTATACCACTGCATTTGATGGGATTAAAAGCGGACTCTTTAAGGATTAGGCAGATGATGGTCGATCTAAAACATTAATGAATTTCTATTTTATTAAGATTTATGAAATCAGTCAGTTATGTTAATAACAATATAGAATTCCTTCGAATGACGTTTTGGTAATTTCCTGAAATTGATTAGTTTGTTATTTACTCTGAACTATTCGGGAAGTCCCGAAAACATTTATATTCTCTGAACAAAACCGTAAACAATCATGAATACAGAAGTCTATTAAGTGCCAATTGTTTTAAAGCTGTTCATATTTCTACTTTAACCTTTTCATTATCGTTTTCGCTGATATCATTTTGTCTTATTTGAAACCGTCTGTCTAATTTACTACGATTACCCAGTACAGCGCTTTTGATTTTAGACTTTTTTGAAATTGTAATAGTATTTATTTTACCTACGGCACTAGTTCAGTATTTTCCTTTGTCATAAATGATTTTCTGTTTCTTCTTCATCGCGATGTATGTCAAAATATTCTACTGGTTTAGTTTTTAGTATAATTTACTTTCTGCTTATCAAAAATGACTGCTTGTCCGTAACCTACATCCAGACTTGAATCAGCTGGGTCGGTTTAGATACCGTCTTTACAATCTTGTGTCATACATTTATTCATATAATGATTGTGGATTTTATGTATTTTCAATTAAAAACTCATGAAAATAAAAATTATCAAATTATTCAACACTTTTATTATGTTTTGAGTACTTTACCATTACGTGAAACTATGCAAGTTAAACTGTTAACACCGCATCCTTTTAACAAATGATTACATGCAGTAATTTTTTAAAAGCCTGCTACAATATAATGCTTACAACGTATGAACTTATAACCAATCTTGGTTCATTTAAAACGTTAATAATAAAACCTGTAGCCGTTACCAAACCAGATCGACAGAAGAAAAAACTGTCAGCAGTTAGCATCGACATAAAAAGGTTTTTGTTCAATCGAATTATAATTAATAGGACAAGTGTGTCAGATTAAAGTCTCTTTTAAATTAATCAAATTACAAAGAAAACAGCTGTTTAAAAAAAAACAATTATGTCTCAATTGTGTTTGACAGTAAACTCTTATAACGTTAATTTAAATGCTTCTCTTCAATTATTTAGAAAAAGTACTTCATTACATGGATCTAGTTTAATTACACTTTTTTTTGAAGCAAACTATCTAACTTGGTCTTTTTTGACTTCATTCGGTGTATGTCTGACAAACACTTTTTCAACTTCATTTGTCAATGTCTAGAACTAAACTAGGTCTAGAACAAGTGTCGTTTTCACACTACCTATGATAAAAATATATATATGATACATATACGAGTAGCTACCAAAATCAGAATGTTGAGAGGAAACGTGTGATGGATGCGAAAATACATTATAAAACTTACTTTTTTGTTTCTGAGGATTGTCATTTTTTTTAGAATTGGAGAGGCCAGCAAATGTTTCGGTGATGACAAAATGATTTACTTAAAAACTAGATAATCAAAACTACATGTAATAAGTTCAATAGTAACAAAAAAAAATAGCCAAATAGAAGGAAAATGAAACACATATTTGATGTGATAGAGTATTTAAACGTCTATTAAGGGGCCTTCCACTGATTTTCTAATATGTTCCAAATATTATTTTCATTTCCGAACGGCCTTGTCTAGGTTAGGTCCCGGGGTAGGGGGAGGGGGGTAAAGGGAGGACCAAGGACACCCTTCGAGGTCCTTTGGGGCGCGACGCTTACGTAACGTAGCAACCAAGGCCGTTGCGTTGGTGCGCGTGCAATATGTAGGTACCTACTAGGGCCTGGCTACGCACTTGATGTCTATATTATGTAAGTGTGTGTGCTGGTGTGAGTGTGTGTGTAAATTATTCCCAATAGTTGGGACGGGACCATGAATATTACGTGTTTATTATGTCTTAATAGTCGGTAGGTATTGATTTTAGGATTTCTGTTTATTCTAAATTGGTTTAGTTAAATAGCTAGGCCTGTTCATGGGGATGCTAAACGCTAAAGTAGCTGGATAGACTGAGTAGATACCTAAGCATTTTTACGACATGCAGGGATATGGATTTTCTAGCACACCATACAATCCCTACTTTAAAGCTGTTTTTGTTTGTTGTTACTTTTTGTAGCATTAGTTCAAGAACAGAAAATAGTAATAACATGTTTTAAGTTCGAATCGAATTATTTATTTAAATTTAAAACAGAATTTAAAAAAAGAACAAGTTTTTAAACAAAAAATAAAATAAATAAGTAATGTATCAAAATTATGTTGTTCAAGTGCGCTGTATTTCAAATTATTTTTCTATTTGAAAATTGGTGACTCATTAAATATGATCACCCGTTTCTGCATTTCTAAAGAGATGATAACAATAACTGATTTTATCAAGGTCCATTCAAGGAAAATAAGACATAAAGATACAAAAAGATTAAAATAATGATGAATGGGTTGAATTTTTACGCAGTTATAATATTGTTTTGCCCAATGCATTATTGTGACGGCACGTTTTATGGCTTATCTTTTCACTATCAACCATTTGATTTTTTTTTATTTCCAGTATTTTCCGTACGCTTTTTATGACATGATTCTCGTATAATATCAAAGGCGTGTTTAGCATGAAATTATGCATCATTTGTAGAATGATAAATAATGCCAGTATCTCCAGTTTTGCGGTGAAGAACAATATTAAACGTTATTTACAATGTGAAGGCGTCATTATAATCAATAGATGAGTCAAAACACTAAAAATAGCTGAAAATTTTCAAGAACTTGTATATTTTCAGCTATCGCGATCTGCGATCATATCAGCGATCGTGATCGTGATCGTCCTTTATTATTTTTTATTGATAAATACTTTTTCAAATATTTTAATACATATAACAAACATCATTTAATGGTAAAAAAAGATTAAGACAATATCCGTATATTATGTATCAACATAAATAAAAAAAAGTAAAATAGTAGTCGTTTTCACACTGGTTTACTCAAACCAATTTATTAAACTAATGTCAAACATAAAATTAAATGATATAATACTTTACACACAATACAGCGTAAAATAAATTGATTATCATGACTGTATAAAGTTCGCTTCGCGATTGTTTTGCCATCAACGTCTGGCACTTCAAAACAAATGACAATCGACCCTAATTTTTAAATTGATAAGGACCAAAACTGTGTTGTTGCGGGTTTTTCGTAACTACGAAAGAAATCTTTTTCTAAAAGGAACGCTGATTGAGTCGTCTATGCAGTTAAAAATGTGAGGTATTTTAGGCTAAAATAGTCTGTAAAGTCTTGAGTTAAACCTTATAATGTAATGGCAGATAATAGTTTGAGATTTGACATTATAAAAAAATTAATATTCTCGTATTGCACCTTGTACACTTGCCTTACGGCTTGATTTAGCTTGAGATTCTCGATTTTAGTGAGCTAGCCCTCTTAATGATAAACAATAAAATTCTAGTCTCGATTCTAAATAACATCGGCTCATTGAGTATTTGAGTCAATAAAGCGCATAAGTATGAAATATTATAGCTGTACGTTTTACGTACATGTAAACAGGGGAATTATTATTCGATTGATAGGTTTTATTATGCTCTTCGACTCGCCGCGTGTTTGTATTCGAAGTTTGATTATGCAATGGTTTTGGTGCAGTATTGAGTATTGCAAGCCCTTTGACCTGTGACTTAAAGCATCGATTAACTGTCAAGGTACGTGGGTAGATGTAATCTATTGTGGTACTTTCGGGCGTTAGCGACGTCGTCAGACGTTTTCCGGCCACCGTAGGCGGGCCGTTCTGTTCCACACACGCCTCAAAGAGTGTCAGCACAATGACGGGGCCCCCCTTTAAAGGGCCAAAGCCTGCAGGGGTCGCGGGACTAACGAATACCGTGACTCCGGAACGTGAAGGGCTATTGAAGGATACCGTGGATTTTAGTCAGTAGAAGTCTCACAGTCCCTGCTGCTCTGCCCTGGGTGGGAGGACTCATTTGATGATTTTACCACGTCAAAAAGAAAAGGCTAGAATGACCCCGTGTTACGACCGACTAAGGACACACAATTTTGTTTCTACTTTTTCATACATTTCGAAACCGCAACACATTTTATGACTCGATGCATTAATGAGGCATTCGCTTTTAAAGATTTTACATAAAGTAGGTCGATAGATATACGTACATTTATATAAGAACTGATACCTATAACACATTTATTTTGTTGGACTATGAACATTTATGAGGAAAATCATAGAGGGCTCGAACAATACTCGTTGGCTTTGTTAAATAAATTACATAGTTCATTGCAAATGTTACCAGTTTGTAGGATAACCTAAATTTAGTGTAATTGACTGACAAATTAGAAAAAAATTCCAGCCTCTTTAATTTGAAATAGTAAAACCAGTAATCTTCTACAGGTATAACTCAAAACTGAATAAGGGATAAAATATCCGTAACATGGTCATAATTAGGTCATAATATGGGTAGTAATTAGTACTCGTATAAACATAAACAGTTAATGAATTACGGCTCATTTTACGGCACAAGTAATTAATACGTTAATAGCATTTTTATTACAACCTTAACAGTAAGTTTATGTATAAGTTACACACTCATAACGAAATTGATTCAGGTAAATTGTACCTAATGGAACTAAAATTAAACCCTTCCGCTTGTGAAGTCGTTTAAAAGATCATTTTTACACGTGCTTTTCTATAGGAACTTCTGACTTGTATGGTATGAACACAAAAATGCACGTGCAATACTTGTCCAATACAGAACCACAGTCGACCAAAGGAACCCTAATGTTCCTAAGAATAACCCTAATGTAAGAATACAAAACCAGGAAGCTCCATTCCTAACACCTCTATTAATAAGATCTAGAATCGCTTGACAAATAAAAATAAATGCGTTGTCAACAAACTTTTGTCGGAACAAGAAATTACGTTGCACATTCTAATTATTATTTTGAGATAACAATACGTAATTTAACCTGTGTGGGACAGTCCTAAAACTGGTTTTCCATCTGGTTTCGGACATGAAATCAGGTCAAGGATTAGAAGGGACAGAGTCCAGTTGTTGCATTATTTTGGCCACCCTACACGGAACTGTATGGGACTTCTATTATTATTCTTAACATGATTTTATGCGGAATTATTGTGGGGTATATGAAGAGTGATCTGCTGAATTAGAAATATGTAAGAAAGAGATAAAGTTCAGAAAAGTAATACACAGTGGGAATAAATTTGCACATGAGGGGTTACGAATTTTAATGTTACCCCCCTTTACTCTTTTATAACGAATCTGATTCTAACAATATTATATGACTTTGGAATTTTGATCATGATTTGATAGTACTTAGACCTATTGAAAATGATTAACTATGGAATAAGTTGAAACAGTTTTCAGTTCGAAGTTTCACCTAATTTAAATTTTGTTGTGTTGTACTTAGGTAAGCTGACTCTGAAACTGATTTTGTCAACGGAAGATAAGACAAAATGTGTAGATTGTAGAAAAAAATCCGACGTCCTAAGCATGCCAATGTTTTAAACATTGTAGAAACGTTTCTATTTTTGGTAGAATAGATCATGCTGGAATAGAGATCTGTTGGTCTTGCTGCGCGTAATGGTTGTCATAGTAACAGAAACATCTGTATATTATTGTTACATAATAAAAGCAATAACACAAACATCATTAAGATAAAAATCTATAACAAATTTAAACGATCTAATTCACAAAAATTATGCAATTGAATGAAAGTTGTCATCCATGAAAACAGCAATAACTGTTCCAGTTGGCTACGTAATTTTTATGGCTTTAGGAACATTTAATGGCTTATATTTGATTAATGACGAGACAATTTCCTTTAGTTTACCAGTGTTGAGTAACATAAAGGTACCTACTCATTGCCGTTTAGTACTGAGATATAAATTTTGAAGTACTTCGTTGCGTGATGATTAATGGACGTTTTACACCGTTTCGACATTTGTAAGATTTGATTCGCACCTGGAGCATAGACAGAGAAACGCCCTTTAAGCGAAAACTATGTTGAAAAAGTCAGAAATGTCTTGATTGTTTGCTGCCATCTATTTTTCCCCTTGGAGGTACCTGGTCACTGCAGCACAGTCCTTTTAGTTCGTCTACGTTCATACGTCATAATAATGTTCATCTGATTGATCATGCCGGTAGCTCGGACCCTGTTCCTGTCACCGCCGTGGACTAGTATTCCTTACATGTGAAACGACAAAAAATACTGAAAGACGTAGGAGAAATTTGAAACGTTTGGATAACGAACGTCCTTTATCCAATGTCTAGGGACCTGTGTAATTTCATTTTTAGCAATAGAAGTCTAAACATAATACTTTATATTCTCTTTTGAATAGGCATTTCAAACAGCTTATTTTTAGCCCCTGTCAAATCTTCTAAGATTGACTTACTTGACCTATTTAAGCCTATTTCAGAGAGCGAAAGCCTTTCTTAGAATTAGATGACTGTTTAAAATCATAGTAGGTGGTCCTCTTAGTAATTTTTTTTGTATTTTTTAGCTCTGATCGTTAAAAACTAGGGCCATACCGTTGTATTAATTATCTATTTGTTCGGTTAACTTCATAGCCATCAATTAGGCGGTGTATTCATTGATTTTAAAAAGTTATTTAGGAATAGGCAGTCAATTATGTAAATAGCTCACCAATTAAGTTTTGATGTTTTAAAAGAACCGCGGGGAATGATAGTATAATCGTATGTTTTACCTATTGCGTTTTAATTTTAGACACAAAACAACATATTTTCTACGAAACTGCAAAAAACGCAGATATTGTTTGGATTCTTATTCACTTTAAAGTAAACAAACTGCTTCGCGGAAACATTTCAGATGAACGTGACGGTCTATGTTCAATTTTCAGATAAAACAAAATGTTGGTTTTTACTAGGAATTTTATTTTTTAATTGTATTAGTATTTTTTTGTGGGTGGAAAATTATAAAATGCGTTCTTTGGTTGGATGAAGCGGAAGGGACAGTCAGACTTTACTATATAACCACTATTCCTTCAGTTGCCCTTTGCTTTTCAGTTTCACGGTAACCTCTGTAGACTATGATACGGCCCAGGCAGGAATTAATTTGGAGTCAGAATTTGTGCCCGTTAATATGTTTTTTTTATACATTAATGATAGGTTCGCGTTTGATCACCATCTGGCCTGATGGTAAGCAATGATATGGTCGACGGTGAAGAACGGTTGTCTAGAAGTAACCTCGCTTATTACACTTAAAATATAACTGGCCAATTTGTACTTTTAACCCACCCCGCTGCCTAACCCTGAGTAGATAACAGGCGCGATGTTTTGTTGGTATAAACAAACTGTTCAAAACATAACCTGGTTTACAAAACGGGTTTGGTCCTATTGCGTCGCGACGCTCCCCTGATCTGCGAGAATCCAATCATCCAATTTGATTTATCCACTAAAGGTGTGCGGATGTGCCTTAAAAATACAATGTTACACAGTGTGTTATTATTTTTGACACTGTGGTATATTATTTTTGCGAATTTAATATATTTCTATTAAACCCTGTTAAATATAATGTACAATAGGGTTTCATAAATAAATGCATGTTTTTGTTGAGGAATAAAGATTTTAAATTGTTTGTGCACCAAATTTCAACGAAATCCGTTCAGTAAATTTTGTGAGAGAGCCTCCATCGGAGAGAATAAACCTCCATCGGTCCTCACAAACTTTCGCATTTGTAATAGTGGTATGATTTTGATGTACTATCTGTTGCCGGCAGTTTCTGATACTTATAGATGGTATTTATGAAGTCTTATAATATCTTCTTTAACAACATAAAACCAATTGGTACGAGTATAAGGTTGTAACAAAAACATTACCAGTTAAAACCATGACGTAAATTACGTAAACGTAAAGATTAATTGCAAACATGATAAAAGCGGAGATTATTCAAATAGTCACACTATCTTTTGCATAATAACGATTATTTTTTTTACTTAAGGTTCAATTTAGAATACCGTTGAATACAATGGAAGCAAAGTTTGGTACAGGAATCTTACAAAGCATAATGAACTGTATGTTAACTGTGTAACGTTCCGACTGGATAAGCCAACAAACAAGTCGTGCGACTCCCGGAGATTATTCTCGGGATTTTTATAAACAGCAGCGTTACCTAATTTGTGCATTACACAATTTGTATAAAGTTCATTCTGCATTGTAAGATTTGTTTACAAAAATTCACATCAATTAGATTGATAGTGTAAACTGAGTCTAAGATATTAATCATGTCATTTAGAACTTATTATAATTAGCGTTTTGCTATGATTCCCTGGTACCGTTATATAAGAGAAAGGCTCTGCTTTCGAGATGCAGTGAGTGAAAGGCTTATTTCATAATGCACGCACTGGTTCGCGTAGCTGCGCGCACGCATAGATGCAAGAAGCGCACGAGTTGATTCTTATCTTGTTTTGTTCGTTTTTTTGGTGATGACTGAGAGTGTACTCATAAGTAGTGAATTTCATATAGGTAGTAATGTTTAGTTTTCAAGGTGCCATTTTGCTTTAACATGTGGTTAGTGACAATGGTAGTAAAATGTTTTAATAATGTCCACTTAGATATCGATTTTACTGATATGAAAATTGTAAATATTGCAGTTTTTTTATTTGTATAAACGTAAGCATATAATTCTAATTACAATATATTATCTTGCCGGCCGCTTAAATTCCCTCATAAGATGACAACTAACAACCCGATTGTTTGATAACTTCTTTCAATTTGTGTATGATATAAACTAAGCTTTATCGCTGTATTCTAAATCACCAGCCATTATCTACTTTTTAGTGGCATTGCGTTGCTTGTGCGCATTGCAACGTGTGTCATGCAACTTTCTATTTTGACGGGCCCCGCGACTCGCGCGACGCGTTTTGCGCCGGAAAACGATGCAATAGAAAGTTTTTTTTTGTTTGCAATTCAAAGTGACTTAGGCTTAGTATTGACTATTTTACTAATCGTATCCGTTATTTGCATAGATTTTTTGTTTACATTTGCAAGTTTTAGTGGAATTAGTATCACACCCTGGCCTGCTTGTAGGTTTGAACATTGTATGAACGTAATTTTCTGTAATTTCTGCATACGGCTTGAGAAAAAGACGTGGATTTATGTCCGAGTTTGTATAAACCTACAAAAAAAAGGTTGCGCAATTACTTTGAGAAAGTCACACCTTTATTTTATAAGCAAAAGTGCTATCAATCACACGTTGTTTGTAATGCCGCCTTAATTTCACTGCAAGTTGATAAAAGTTCAGTTCGAAACTAAACATCGATTCGATGAGGTACATTCTAACTACCATTAAAATATTTTATAGCCAATAACTTTTAATAACCAACATATCAACAAGCTGTATCCACCACCTGTTCAAATTAAAACTAATTCGTTAGCTTTGACCCACACAAACAGACATGCACTTCATCATTGCATCTCGTAGTTGTCTTGTGGGAATTTAGAAAACCAGTTCCGTAGTGCGTCCGATTTCGACACCGACTTGCGTAATACAACGTACGTTAGGAATCTGAGGGCTTGGTACACACACGCGAAAGCCGCACCTCAATGCAGGCACGCACCTTTCTTTGATGCAAGAAGACAAAAGCCGTCACTTATGAAGAATGCTTTGTCGTAAACGCGGCGCGGCTTACATTTTTTACGAAATAATTTAGTGTGGTAAGGTACTTCTGAATTTAAATGCGGTTGACAGGACAGCCGCAAAAGGATGATGCTAATTGAAAATGTAGGCAGATAATGACAGAATGATGAATTGCGCTATCATTACATCCGCACGATCGAACCTTACATATCACAATAGTATTATAAAATACGTTACTGTGTGATGGCGCCGCCTCGGTCTTGCGATGCAAGCACGTGTGGAATATAATTTTATTAAAATGGTGTTTTGGATATCCGGGCACCCGTTTTGGAGAGCTATTACTCATTATTTATACATTGGTTATAAATTGATTTATTATGGAAGAACTAAACGCATTGTTCTGAGATTTGTAGTGTTTGATTCATGCACTGCAAATTAGTTACGATTGCCTATTTAATATCATAATTATTTGTCTGCCTGTTACATATAAACCCACTACAAAAATAGTACAATGTAAGAAAATGATTATCATTCGAAGTTTTCTTTTAAAGCACCTCTAAAATTATTTTTTTGTTAACCCACACTGACTAGAGCAGTCAAAATCAGTTCTAGGAAATTCGTAACCGCAAACTGAAGTCCCGTTTTGGCCGCACAAAAGTCATACAGATGTGGCGACGACGTTGCGGCTCGCGAGTGTGCTACTAGCTTTACAACTAAATGCATTTTCTACTGTCGTCCAACCAAGTTGACCTAGAAAGCTGGGCGTTCTATGAGGAAGTTTTAAGTGCCGCAATTGTGTATCTACCTAGATTCATATGATCGTGAGCCAAAGGGTTTCGTATGGCGTAAAATGATTTTGATTGAACATTGTGACAATGATTATATTACATATCTGTTGGTACTGTATGTAGTTTCTATGCATAGAGACTATAAATTATAAACTGGTCATCTAAATGGTGGTCAAGGTCAATAAAAGATTAATGTAGATACCTATATCTTAGAAATACAGAAAGAAAGACAAAAAAAAACTATGTCTCTTAACCTAAATTCAACTGTAAGAATTACATACTACATTAAAACGTTAAAAGCAGCATTTTCTAACATCCAAAATGAATCCCTACCATTCTCGTAATACGAGCTTCCAATAAGCGTGTTTATACCTTCGTAGAATGGCGTAGAAATTTTCAGTACATTCTATGCTATAGTTATGCTTGTATAGGTGAGGGGGGGAAAAGGGCAAAGGGGCGAAGGGCGGTGGGAACCCAGTGCAATAGTTACGAACCGTTCGATGCAGGCCTTTGTTTAAGCACCGTTAGGGGCCCGAGGAGTGCGCAGAGTAATAAGTCTTACTTGTCATAAGTTGTACCAATTTAGAAAAGAAAAAATGAAGAACCAAAAATCAGCCGAAAGAAGGTATGAAAACTTCTTTTACAGCTATTAAAACTTTTATGACCTAGAACCTAATAAAAATAAAAGTATCAAAATGTCATAATAGTCTGTGTTCATATCAAAAGGTCATGTCATAATTTTACGTGTGATCTCGGTCATAAATCGTATCTAATTGCGGCGTTTATAAACAAACAATATAAAAATAGGTCGAGTAATAAAGCTATAAATTAATGTAGATCAATGGAATTTTAAATAGGCACTTATAAAGTTTTCAATACCTTTTCCATTGAAAACGCGATGTACATACCACTAGTTCGACTACATACAACTAAAGGAAGAAGTTTAAAATGTATTGTTTACTGTGAACTTAAGCTTTACGTAATTTCATATCTACGATGTTATGTTAACTTTTAGAATCGGGTCAGAAGTACCTACGAGTAAGTCATATTTTACTGAAATTCAAAATTGCTGTAACTAGAAATCACAACACTTCAAATAAACCATTAGCACATTTTATTATGCTATCAAAACACATTATTGACCTATTATCATACTGGTGTCACCCAATTTCAATTACTCTGTGGCGCGGCTGCAGAGTGACCGCTGCGTCAGTTTGCGCAACTCGGTGCAACCGCCCCCCGCGCACCTCACCCGCCCCGCGGCCAGTACGCTTGCGCGTGTGCTGCACGCCGGAACCGGGTCGCAGCCGAAATTCCATTTCGTCCAGCTTATCTAGGCCTACCCCACGCCTCGAATTCGGTTACAGTCGCTTCGAAAAGGGACTTTAATAGAGTCATCGAGGTTCAAAGTTAACTGGCTCTGTGTACTGCACGCATGCAAATATACAGTTAGGTTGTAACTGAGCTGATGAGAATCTAATCGATAACGTATTGACGGTCGGTGCAATGCGTACCTTCGTCAGACGCTCGTTATAACCTGCCTCGGACTGTCCTCCGGTTTGGTGCGGGATATTCGCGAAGGTGACGACTGGATCGTAGTTCGTTTAGTAAACGTATCACGGTTCGGTGACTACCTAATTATGTAAATGCTGAACACAGTATTGTTAATTCCGGTGAAGTAGGAAACGAAACTTTTGAACACTTCAACGACTATTCTGTGTGACGTCAATATCAAACCAAAGACACTTTGAGAACTAAGAAATTGAATTACTTCAGAATGGAACCCGAATTTCCTTGCGATCTCTTCGAATTCATGAAGTTCTGGAAGAAGCAGAATGGGAAGACGAGTAAAAGCCTCAAGAAAAGGTACTGCCTACTGAATGACAAATTCGTGTCAAATAGATTTGACGTAACTTGTTGCGTAGCTTATTTATCAAAAGGTTAAGTAAAACTTTGGCACGGAATTTGGAGATTCACTTTGAAACATTAGATGTGTTTCTTTTACTTTACTTTTTAACCGAGGGTAGTTTATTTTTTTCTTTGACTATTTCACTTCGCAATAAAGTACTAAGTTGTATATTAAAGTCCTCAACTTAGTATTTTTTTACTGATTCCTATTTCCTTTATATAATCCTATCTGCTTTTTTATATTTGTTAAAACTATCGCCATTTCCTTAGTCTTTTTATAGTTCACTTTGGATCCAACAACATAATCTAGAACACATATTTTGTCTTCTCCTGGCACATTATGCGCAACAAGCGGAAGATGACTTGCGCCTTTATTAATAGTAAAGTTTTCTATAAACCTGGTTTCCCTCACAGTGGCTCCTTGTATTTGGTATATCATGTAGTTTCCTACATCTCAAAGCTTATCTTTCATCAATTAACTAATCCCCATTAAAAATTGAACTAAATCCTTTTCATCTAAAAGGGTAGTTTTGCCACGTTTTGAATTCATTTGAATATTAAATTGTACAAATTTTGCGCTCGTATTAATAACAGTTGGTTGGAACAACCCTTTAGAATGTAGGCCTCGCACTTAGTTCAGTCAAAATATGATTCTAATTCTTAGTCGGCAGAAGGGTTTAGCTTTTAATGCGAAGTGTTTCAATGTTCCTACAATTATTTCTGTTATCGTTTCAAATTGTTTATATTTGGAATTGAAAATTAAGTACTGCTTTATTTTTAGTAACATAACCGTTGTTAGAGTCTTACTAACTAATGTTTCGTTTATGCGCAATTTTTAAATTTTTAATGGTTAGGTTTTTTACCTTCATGTCAAAGAATGACTTACTTTTTCATAAACTGAATTATAATGATGGACACGGACGGGTGCTGTTATCGAGTGAAGTAACTTTAACTACAAAAACATAAACGTGAAACTGAAAGCTGGAAAACACAGTAATTACAGACACGTGACAAGGAAACAAAAGTCTTGAATTATACAGCGTCATTATTAATTAATTGTAAGTTTCCGAGCACAGCGCCAGCAGAAGCAGGTTAATGGGTCGATCAATAGTTGGGCGCTTACCTAGCTGCACCTGTTACTATAGATGCATATGGTTGTATATTGTAGCCGTTAGAACTATATCCACTAGTAGTCTAAATAGTCGATCGATTTGTCTTGCAAGGTCTGATAACTGGAACTAGAAAATGAAGGACAGATTGTTTAAGAATTTATAGTTCATGGACTAAATTCTAACTAATTCCGGGTTCCAAAATTAGACAGACTTGTATAAGTGAGACAAAAATTACATTTTCTTTATTTGTTACGTACTAACTATAATCACAGGAGTTTGTAGAAAGTAGGAATGTAAATCTTTGTTAAAAATTGAACATAAAACTTGAAGCTGGTCAAACAAAGAGTTGTAAATAGCAGGTAGTGGTATTAACCTTATTTATATGCTACTTAAATCAGAATAATGCATAATAGATCAGATCAGAATGAATAATTACGAGGTGTCAGATAAAGACAAAAACGCTATGGGGTAGTTAAGAACACTTCCATTGTCCACAATAGCCCTCAATAAATTCCCTCCTTTGGCATTATCCGAGGCCCAGTTGTGGGAATCCAGGGTATTACGTATTCATCGGGCGGCCGGAATCGATCATGCATCGGTTGTTCACCCCACGACCTTCGACCAGCCCAACTGAGCCTCGAACAATGAAATAGTAGAAATAACCCTTGATTTTATCAGACTATTTTAACGTTCAGTTTTGCTCGTACAGTCCTGATTTTGTTATTTGAAAGTATTTACAAAAAATACTTTGTGCTTCTACAAAAACATATCCGTTATCAAATTATTTTGTTTTGCGAGGGTTCCGAATGAAGTGATGGATACAGCGTTGGATACGTTCCGGATTTTTATCATTTATTTACTCTCATTTTCATGGAATGAGAATGTTGGAATCAGCTTTTGATTTAACTGCTGGTTTTATGAAACGAAAGGTTATTTTTGTATGAAACAGCCGGAATAAAATGTTTTTGTGTCTTTTTGCTCTAGGTGTTTCTCCTTTTCTGTTTGATACCCTAGAGTGAAGTACTGACGTAAGCTTTCTATTACAGGGCAGGTATTCGTGGCGGCCCGGGCATGGACTCCCAGCAGCAACAGTACTGCCTAAAATGGAACAGCTTCGGTTCAAACCTGGCCACTTCGTTTGCGAACCTGTGGAATTCGGAGAGCCTCGCCGATGTCACTTTGTACTGCGAAGGTATGTCGATACTTTGGCTTGAATTTAACTTCTAGTCTATGAAACGAATCAATCAAATTCGGAATTATTTGACAAACGCTTAGAACGTACGTATATTATGACGAAATAATAATACGAGAGAATATAGGAAACACTAAACAGCATCTAACAAAGACAAAAGAATGACTAAATTTGCAGTTTTACCCATAAATTGAGAAGTGGAGGCCAACAGAGGTGCTCAGATAGCAGTCGATGCTAACACAAAAATGTCACTAGTTTGCTAATTGACTTAGTCCACTCAACTAACCGAGGCCTTTACGTTAATGTCCTTAATTTGAATACCTGTGAGAGAAAAAAAAAACGCGGATATGTATACTTGCCAACAAACAATGTGTTGATGAATGACAATTTGTGTGAAGGAAATGATAACTGCAGTTTTTTTTGTTGATACAGGTAAGGTCGTTGTAAAAGGTTGGGATAGTTCAATAACAGAACAGTAATTTGAAGTCATAATTATTGTGCGTCAAAATGTGGTATAAAAACCACTTTCTTTTTCGTAAACTGTTTCTCAGAATATTTGTGATCTACGCTATATTTTTCCTGCAGTAAAATCACGAGATCTTAAAAGTACAACTAGAAATCCTCATCCTATGAGTCAATTTAGTCACTATTTGGTGTTCCAAAAATCAACCATATCTTTCTCTATTCAATTTGTTGCTAACCTAGCAACTTTATAATTTATGAAGAGAGGCTCGTAAACTTTCCGAGCGTACCCTGCCAGATGTCAAACGATCAAATTATAACTAATTTACGTTTAAAATGAACACTCCTTGGTTATTTAATAGGAGTTTCGAACGATGATCTTCGTAATTAAGTAGCCATTGATCACGAACAGTTGCTAAAACTCGAAGAAATTTTTTAACCTTGACTTTCAGTTATTTTTGGAACGTAATTATTCATATACAAGACGTATCTCCATGGTATTTTTTTGTTATGTATCATCGTGACTCGCGATGCATTAATGTATATTATGGAGTTTACCTTTTGTTCCTCTTCAATTGTGTTAATCGCTTTATTTGAGGAATCACCTGTTTAAATATCATAACGTTTTTCGTTGTGAACCTGAAGTATTTGCATGACTAATTCCATTACTATCATCTGCAAGAAGCCAGACATCCAGATCAAGGTCCGTTTATTCATCGTGCATAGCTGAGTAAATTTTTGCATAGTGGTTTTAATCAGTATCTTATCTTCTATTTATCTAGTTAGTCGACTGACAAAAATGGGTTGCTACGCACGTAGGTTATCAAGTACTCTGTTGGTCGATCAATCAATGCGGTCAAATCTTTCCCTCAGAGTTCCCAGTGTATCCCCGTAGTCCCCGCTTATGAACACTGACAAACTTTCTCCTTTTTTTTCGGTAGGTTTGTAGTTTCCATGATTATCATCAGACAGTGCTTGTTCAGTTTCAGTAGATACAGTAAAACTGTTCGTTAAAATAGGTTTTTCTTCTTTTTCGACGGTGAATTTAATTTATTTCTTGTTCTTTAGTATTAATGGTCATTAAACCTTCGAAAAGTGTTTCGTCGTCAGTTATACCTAATAATTTGTAATTAATTTAAATAACTGCTGTGAATTTGTTGAACAGCACGACTGTAAAGGAAATTCCATCTGATAAGGCAGCATGGCGGTCAACAGCTGAGTCTTGCGTGAAAGTTAAAACTGAAAGTACAGACGCCAGCAGGTCAACCTACCTCAATCTGTCAAAATTTACCAATCGAACATTAACCTTTCACTATTATGATAAGGTTGAAAATTAATAAAGAAATTTGACAGATTGAGGTAGGTTGATGTGCTGGAGTCTAAGTTATTTCCTTTGTTATCAAGTTCATCAACATAATTATAGAGTCTCATTAAAATCTCAAGTAAAGATACTCGTAGTGCCCCGCTTCTTCTCCACTGATAGACATTAAGGACTTACCACTCGACTACGCATTCACATGTCTCAAAACTTCAATGTAGGTACATAATACATTTCGTAACATAGCAAATTTTATTATCACTATTTATCACTTAGTGCCTACCTACATACTGTCGTACAGGCATGCATGTCCGCGAAATCTTGTTATAGCGATAAACGGGTCGTTGACACCGCCGTGCGATAAATTCCCTCTATATTATATTTTTTTGGCAATGTTTGCGATATACGAGTACATTATCAATTTTGTCGCCAGTTTGATGCATATTACCATTTTTTTCGGGTTTGACCATGAATTTTTTGAGGTTTATGTGGTTTTGGAATATTGTTATTTTATTATCTTCAGATAGGTTTTTTGATAAGAGAAATACGTTTGAGTCAACGAATTGGCGACTGAAAATGAAACCGAAAAATGCTGTGTTTGTGCCTTAATTAAACATACTGAAATATTTCAACAATATGTAACATATGGTTCGTAATGAGACAAAAATCAACACGGATTCTTTACAAATAAGATTTGATATACAACTCATAATAAGTGATAGTACTGTTTGTAATATATACTCAGAATAAATCAACTTGAATGTTTAAAAAGACTAAGAAATATACGAATACCAATTCAATCAATCAATAATCTCATACGAGTTACGAGGAAACAGGGAAACAACCTGAAACATTCGCTTTCAACCCTAAGACTGCGTGCCGATTGATGGAGCTAATAAAAACAGGTTTTGTGACGTCCGTCAGTGCACGGACAAAAACACATTACATAACAAGTGCATTTATTTTAGTGTGTATATAATTTGGCCTTCAAAACTTACACGTGTCGGTTTTTGATAGTGAACCAGGGTTATCTAATTGTAGCCGGAATTTAAAAACAAAATGACGAATGCATTTCAGTTTTTTTTATCTACGCATATTCTAAAAACAAGTTGGCACTACAAATGAATTGATTATTTCTGTTTTCGCGTAATGCGTTGGATAAGATAATAAAGCTACTTTTTGGCATATGTTGAAGATTATTTTTATTTTACTTCCACGTGTAACGAAACGATGAATTATTAAATTATCTTTTGAGTCAAAATTCGATCAAAGTTAAATGAAGACAAAGCTTATTACAATTTGTAATAAAAATCTATGTTTATAAAACTTTTAGTAGCTTTATGCCTGTGTCAATGAACGTAGAAAATGAAATAACAATTTTATTTTACAATTATCAAACGAAACTGCTGCTAAATGCGACAATTTTTTTTTTGCAAAACTGTTGATCTCATAAAAGTCTGCGTACGACGCCAGAGGCTAGACCATAATAAATCGCTTACAGAAGAGGCCTTAGGCTCAAGAGGGTTAAGGTCAAAGGACTGGCTGATAATGACATATGTCGCATGAAAAAAAAATATCAGGAAAAAGTTGATTTGATTAAAAACTGTAACATTTTTGTCGTGTTCGGTATTAATATTGAAAAACTGCTCCCTCGTTTCGAAGTCACGCAAATACCTGCTCGTTATATTTATAAATATATTTTGAGAAGGACTTGACTTTACTTCTATACGCATCAAACCAAATACGTCATTATTTTGTTAACAGTGAATGTAACTCTATCTTCCCCTAATTGTAATCCTACAACCCCACCGCGGGGAAAAGATGGGGTGACGTCTCTTAATTAGGGACCAGCAAACTAAAACACACTTACAATACACCTTTCTAGTTTCAATTTACGCCCGAAATTAATACTAGAAAACTTTCTTTGACGACTGCTTGTGGTTGGATAATTCTTTAAGACTAGGCAAAGTCGGTCGTTGATTTGTTAAAAAAGAGTGGAAAATCCAGATTGCAGCTGAGATCATCATCATTATCCTGTATTCGTCCACTGCTTAATATAAGCCTCTCCCAAAGTACAATGCAAGATGTTTCATGAAAGATCCACTGATGTAGAAGAAAACTGTACTTTGTTATCAGTTGGAAAAATAATTATTTTGTGGACAGTTTTCTTATAATATGTTACGAAGGCTCGATGACCATACCTTGGGGGAATTAAAAAAAAATGGATCGGTTTTTTTAGTTCTCTTTACATTTTTAAAAGTAAACGCTGTAAAATAAGATGTGACTACAATGTAACAGATAAATTGTTTTGTAACAGATGATTGATGATAGAGTTATGAAAAAAAATTTTTTTGTTTATACAACTCTGGTTTAATGTAAGCAGTAAATGTCTTAAAGGGACAATAGTTGATTATATCATAACATCCTCCGACATTTTTGGGCGTTTATCTGAAAAGGTCATCTAAAAGACATCGTTAACATCTCATTAAAGTTAAAAAATACTATAGAAATTTTAATAACTCCGCATACATTTACCTTAAAGAACTGAAAACATAACGCGACAGAAATTCTCAAGCATAATTTAGAACCATTGTCGTAGGAAATAAAAAATCGACCAACTCTGCAAAATATCGAAAGAAAATTCATCAAGTTTCAACAAAGACATGGCTTTAAACGTAACAATGATGTTGTAATTACAACACGTTTTTTTTGACGGACTCACGTTACTTTCCTCGGGTTAGTACTTTGTGGGGCTTCTCCAGTAATTTCTATGAAGACACGAGGTTCGTGAAATAATTTCAAGTTCGCACACATTGTTGTCGTTGCGTAATGTTATAGTATAATATTATAATATTGTAAGTTTTCAAGGTGGATGGTATTTTGATGGTGTAATTGACTAATTCTTGAAATATTTGAATTTGGAATCTTGAAAGTATTGTATTGTGTTGAAAGAATTTCTTTGTCATTACAAGTCATAATAAAGACCTAGTTTAGTAAAATTAAAACTTTATAAATTTTAGATCGTCTTAACTTCTTAATCCAAG
Organism: Agrotis puta; assembly: GCA_943136025.2. NCBI lineage: Eukaryota > Metazoa > Arthropoda > Insecta > Lepidoptera > Noctuidae > Agrotis > Agrotis puta. The sequence goes on from OW964170.2 coordinate 3,216,973, forward strand.
CCTTTCTTGCCCTTAGTTTCAAAGGGTACAAAACCCATATCAGTACCCTTTAAAATTCCTTATACCCTGAGGGATACAGCAACCCACCCCACACACGAAAAATACAGCCTGTTAGTGTAATCAGTCTTAAACTTGAAACCAGTGGTTTGGTATCACTTACAGAACGTAAATTCAATAAAAAATAAAAACTTTTTTTTTTCAATAAAGTCTCCATTTTTCCCCAAAATTATTTCACCCTATTACGCAAAGGTAAGATCAAATAAGCCGCGACATAGCGCGCCGGGCCGCGACGCCGGCGCCGCCGCGTCGCCCGCGCACACTTCAGTGATCAGTCAGCCGGCAGCGTCGCTACGGAACGTACGTGTGTACGCTCGCAGCGCAGCGCACGACTCCGCGCCACCCCACCGTTAATTTTTCGCGCAAGTGTTAGTGTTTAGTGATTATGTCGTACACAAACGAACAGTGGACCGAAATGGTTCGGGTTTACGCCGCGTCGGGTGATAACCTAACTTACATCTGGACTCGTCACGCAACAAAGGTAGGTATTTTTGCCTGTCCTAAGCCAGGAAAAGTATGAAGGGAAGTTAGTTACATCACAGGTTACCTGTATTTTATGATGTAGTTAGTTAAAACTTATGTAGGTATGTAGTTAAACGGACGGCTATTGCGGCAGGTTAACGCCCTTTGCAGTGAATACGTAACTCGGGCGCATAGTATCCATGAATTAACGGACGGTGTAGGACAGAAATATTTTTGATTTTTTAAAGAAAAATTCGTTTATTTATTTTTAAATTCAGACAAACATTTTTATAATTAAATCAACTACCTATGGTTTCAAGGTTAAGACTGATTACACTAACAGGCTGTATACGCTTCTATTTCTTCGTCACTAATATTACATACGCCAACTTTAGGCCTAAGTTTTCGAGGTCGTACCGAACAAGTGCTAGACGCAAAAGGGGGCAAGGGAGGGGTGGGAGCTGAGTCCCCCTCCCGGTGCGTGCGAACTGGGAGGGGGTAGGAAGTTTGCACTCGCCCTGCCAAAATGGAAGGCTTATAGTTGAAGCGGCTCTTCTTGAAGATATTTTAGTTTTAACGTAGCAATTTGCAATAATTACGAAGTGCTCGTTCGATTTTATCGTGAATGAATTGAGATAATGATACAGACTTTCAATGGTCGCTTTTTTAGTCTAAAAGTTTACTGTAATGTTCATTTGATGAGAAAACATTGGTTTTAAAAGAGAATATTAGTGTTATTACTAGCTATACTGATTTACTTTCGCATAATGCGACAGAACCTTCTTTTTCCATAAAACCTGAAACACAAAAGATTCCCACCAAACAAATAATAAATAAAAGTCGATCCGCAAACAATATCAGCTGCTCACCCCTGCAACTAGTGAGAGTAAAGTTAAGGACATGACTACACGAGTTATTACAGAGCTTCGCAATTTGTCACTGAACAAGCAATTTAGGGGCCCTTAACCCTGACAAATTACTGAACATACTCCTACTTAGAACAAAGTTTAGCATACAACCCGTGAGCTTGAAGACTAAGTTTCAAATCATTTAAAATTACTAACTAGAGACACAGATGCGCGAAATTCTGCCTACAATATTTTGATGTCGCTTAAAAAAACTTGATGCGAACTTGTTTTCAAAACCGGTTTGGTAATTCAGCAAGTGTGTGCCTAGCATTACTATAGAAACTCGTCAAGTGTGAATACTACTTGCTTCTAAAATTTTGTGCGTATTTTTCTTGTATTTTAAGTCTAAGAGTCAATGACAACAAGGTTAACGCAGTGGTTGAGCGATTGGATTGCTGTGCAGCGTGTCACGGGTTCGATTCCCGCACGAAACAAATATTTGTATGACCTACAAGTAATCAAACGTACCCGCTCACGACACAGGAGAAATCCATAGTGTGGGGCAACGTTAAAAAAATTATGAATAAAGAATTTATGTTGTAAAAAATATTCGTTTTATATTTCCTTACTCGTAAATACCATTTTTTTTCTGGTCACTTTATCTATAGATAGCCAGTTTTTCAACAAATAGTTAAACATTGCAGTGTTATTGTCCAAATACTAAAAACGTGAAGATATAAGAAAATCCTTGGAGACATGAATAAAGCCTGGATCTCTTCTGCCACTTACCTTTCGAGTTAAGGGGGATGATTCTTGTTTTCTACTCCACTGGTTCGTGACCTCGTTATTCTCGAGATACTCTTCCTACTTTCCGAAAATTGATAAAAACATTGAGCATGTAGAATACTGGAACATGTATATTACATTACTAGTGTCTTCTTCTTTGTTTCATTTTTTTTTATTATTTTAATTTTATTTATAATATAAAGAATTTAGCAACATTATTCAGAAATAACTTTACCATACGTAATCTAGTATGTCGTTTGGTCGCGGGACTCACGAATTACCGTGACCCCGGTACGTTAAGGGCTGTTGAAGGACACCGTGAATTTTAGCCATTCAAGTCTAACAGTCCCTCCCGCCCTGCCCTGGGTGGGAGGACTCATTTGATTGATTCAAAAAAAAGGATGTCGTTTGCAAAAATAACCAGAATAAAAGCGAATTATAGTTGATAACTATTCGAAAGATCGTGCTTTGTTCTTTGTAACTTTGCGAAGTACTCGTAGAGAAGACCACGCAAAAACTCAGGGTGATTTCTTTTACAAGGTTAGAGGTTAAGTTCATGGCAATTCAAGTCCTACAATAATTTAAATGTTTAATTACGTATTCTATACATGTGAATATTTTTGAATGGTGTTTTGTGTGCTACTTCAAGAATGTTTAAATTAAAAAATAACGACATATTTTGTTTTTTAAAGTTTAAGCGTTACGTAGATTTAATAAGTAATTGAGTAAAAAAGTTTATCGAATATAAAATAGAGCATAATTTACGATCTCTTTGCTTTCCAATCACCTCTTAACTTTTATAAGCGCAGCTGACTAATCCTATAAACTTGCACAGTTTCGCTTTCAACAGAAACCAATATTCCCGAAAGCTTTCATTTTCTACGAACCAAATCCCATTCAATTTTAACAGTCGAATTCACTGCGTTTCCAAAGTCTATGCGGAACGCATCGACGCGGCTCGCTTTCCTTATCGACCGAGCCGGTATATGTGTCGCGGGGCAACCAACCCCCCAGACACCCCCCGGAACACCCTACCCTCCTGCTGTCTCTGTTTCCCAGCTACGAACACAGAAACTATACTGTGCTCAGTGTTACAACTGGACAAGTTTCCAATACTTACTAATTTAGATGTTTAAACTTAAATACCTAGTTTAGTATTTCGTTGGAATCGATAAAAGGGTACTCGGGTAGCTTAGTTCTTTAAGTCGTTTTCAGTGCAGACGTACTGCGTGGGTGTTACATAGTTAAACATTATTGATTTCGAATTCTCGTTCATAAGTACACCTACATCAGACATATTTTTGGTCCCTGTCAAAGGAATTATAACCAAAGAGATGTACAGTGTGTCACGGTGAGGGCGGAGGGAGGGAGTGCCAATTCTTTTTGCATCATTTTTATGGTTTCACCCTCTGGTGTGAATTGAGCTTGCATTTATTCAAATTTACGCTCGAACTGTTTTATGTTGACTGTTGGCGGCAAATACCCTGGATTTACGATCCTACCATCTGGTATGTTCATTTGTAGGGAAACATTTACGCATTACTGAAACGAATATTTTAGGCTACATTGTTAAAGCTAAGCATAATTAAAATACTCTTCTAAAGGATTATTACTTTAATGTAACCGAAATGCATCAACATAAATAAAAACTGGTTTAGTGATTCTCAAGTACACTATAGGCGATATTGACATTATCTATATCAAGCTAGGAATGTCTGGTTACTACTTTTTTATCATAGAAACGCGATAAATTGCGATAAAGGTTCTCGACAACAGCTGAACGAAAATTGTCGAATGAAAGATATTGAAAATGATAACGTTTCGAATGAAACGATCAATGACGATGACATATCGTATGATTGGAGATTTCTAGTAAAGTGAATTAAGATATCAATGAAGAATAAAACTATCATTTCATGCGCCATTAAATTCAAGAAGAAAATGATATCTATTTTATTGCCTAGATCAAAATTGTTTTTCTCCATTCCAAATCTGAAAAACAGTCCCATTCAAGTTTTATCTCGTAACCAAGACGGCAAGGCCATTACTTAGTGATTTTATTGACATCCCTATATCACTGACAACGGTTACAGTTAAGGTTACAGTTTCGGTTCTTGAATACTTGATAAGACCCGCCACTGTTCAGTTTTACGTGTTGTTCGAACCTTTTATGTGATATTTATAGCTTTATTCCAATGGTACTATCGATTTTGTATCCTCACACGGATTTTGTAATGAAATTGTATTTAAGCTCGTTGTAAAGGAAATGTTTTGTTTAATATATTTTTAATGAAATTTTGTGCGTAAAGGGTTATGGATGCTCAAAGGGGTACTAAGGATTGAATTACCCGTTAACGTCAAACAGAAAACGTGATGTTGCGTACATAATGTTGTTTTTAAAATTCAACACAAAATGTTTCTTTGCGGCATCCAACTGTGGCAATAAATCTATCATTAACACAACTTTTGGTTGTCAATACATTAAGCCCTCTATTCATCATCCAATTTATCGTTGCGATATCTCAGTCTACACACACGTCGAAAACTTTACTTCTATCAAATGTATCGTCATTTTTACAGCGATTTCATCGATTGGAAGTTAAATAGAGGGCTTGAGGGAAAAGCCTTGGTGGCGACAGCTGTGCATATGAAATGATAATGGTGAGCCACAGATTGTTTGGTGCTATAATAACCCATTTCCCCTACTGGTCACTTACAACCGCCGTGAGACTGAAACAGCTGAAGGCCTTCATGACTTTGTCTGTGATATTTGCATCAAGGCTTTCACACAATTCGTTTGACTCAAGAAAATATTAAAAAGAGTATCTATTTAAATTTTATTTACAAATCCTGTTCATAAAAACTACGAACTACGTCTTTTCTTGAATTGCCGTGTCTCGTAATGATCATTTTTCTTCTCCTGAATCACTGTCCTTTATTTATTCTCACATACATTTCAAATATTTGAATATAAAGACATGACAAGAATAATGTAAACCCGCTTCAGCAAAAAGTACCTTCTAACAATGCACGCCGTGTCAAACTACGGAAAGCCTCTTCAGTCTCCTGATTCCTCCTGATTTTAAAATTAATCTCGTTTATTCGTGTTATTACGCTGCAGGCATAAAATAAAATCGTATTATTGTAGTGATTATTTTATTTCTTACGTAAGTTCTTACAGTGGCTGCGAAATAGGGTATGAAAATGATTACTCTTGTAGTTTGTAAAAACTATGAAAAAAATATACATAAAAATAGCTTTTTATTAGTAGTATGCTATTGAACTATTTCAGTTTCCAAGTTGTAAGAACGAATATGAACGATGATCCGCTTAGATAACTTATGATCGGCGTACGCACCCACAGCTTTATATTTTACGCACAAAAAACTCCTAAGTACGTAAACTCGTTCGTGCCGATACGACCTCTATTGTTATAAACATAAATTAAAATGCGCTACAGAGTGCGTAATAAAAAACCTATAAAAACTAACAAGGCATAACTCGCACACTGGTGAAAAAATATCGAAAAAAAAAACTTTCATCACGCAGGCTTGGTCGAAAAATCAGGTGTTGCTGCGGTCGGCCAAACATCAGTACAGAGGGGTGGAGGGGTGGCCCCCCTTTAATACCGCAGCGGGGCGCCTCCTCCCCCGGAGTCTATACTCGAGTGCATTATACACGTAACCCTCCCTAGCGGGCCCTGGAATCTCCTGTATAGTTGTGCATATTTAGTGTAGGCCTAATTTCAACCCCCTTCGCATGTACCCCTATTGATTTGCGAGGGATGCGGAGGAAGGGTTAAATTTACCTTTGGCAAAATTGTTCAGTCACGATGATTGAGCGGTTTCGGTAATCAAAGAGATCGATCGTGTGCAGTAGGGGTCACTTTTTCACTAATTTTCTGTTCAGCGACACATTTTCCATTGGCTTAGTTTTAGGCAGTGCTTTTAGGTTAAATTTAGGTACTTAACACTGGGGGAAAAAAGTCCTACCGTATAATAATTAACTTTCATGACGCAAATACAACATAATCAAGTACTTTTACTTGTTGAGTACATAACATTTTCGGTAGGTTCATTTAGTGGATAAGTAGTAGGTTTAGAATTTGAAATGGTTTTTGGGAACATTGTTTTCTTTTATTTCCAAAAACGTTTTAATAGTTTCCTCAGTAATGTCAAAACCAACCATCTTGCGTACCTGTGTCAAAGACTGTCACATCATAGATGTTTTTGCGACGTATTTTTCCAATATGATTCCTTTTCTGAATTTCCGTTTTACCATTGACTATTAAATTTCTTATTAAAACTATCTAACGGAGAATGTATGATAAAAATGTCGCGTGCCTTTGTGCCGCGTTATAAGGTTTAAATTTAGGCCTCGAACCGTCTCTTTTGTCCGCCTTCGAAATAACGGTCTAGTGTTCTATCAATTGATCAAAATACTAAGCAAGCTAGCCTAAAACGTATCCTAAAATTGTAATTGCAACATTATTAACAATCACCTCACGTACAAAAATCGAACGTCCGAAACGGTTCACCTAGTTTTCCATTCGCCCCACTCCGTGCAAGATTGATTTTCTCTCACGCATTTCGCTTGCACTTTCGGTGGGGGTGTGTGTTTCTGTCTCGCTCTTCAGCCCGCGTGCCTCCCGGCCGACCTTGAATTCGGGAGGCACACCCAGCGGGTGGGATGCGTTGTCATATACAGGCTGTGCGTGTGTGCGTCGGGCGGTGGAATGGGGTTAGTCGTTCCCCCCCCGTGATGTCGTTTTCACTTGCATCCGGGCTTTGAAGCTTATATCTACGGGTGGGGAACTCAATTTTCAATTTGATTTCGCATTCGCTCCGAATTTTCGGCTTTCGCTCCCGGATGTTGGGGAAATCGCAGATGTTTGTGCTATTTTCGTGTTTTTTTTCCTTTCAACGTATTTCAATATCTGCCCGTTTATTAATTTTATTACGTTTTACTCAATTTTTATTGACTTTTAAATTTTTGAGAGGAATTGGATTTTTTAAAGTCGTTATAACGAAGGCTCGTTGAGTCCCTGAGATGAACATATAAAACATTTTAAAGAATTATGTATTTTACGTTGGGGATTTTATCCTTTAATCGACACATTACGCTAACTGCTTTACATTGTAAAACTTTAAGCCATCAAATTAAAAGACACAATCTATTTGCCTACAGCTGTTGCAATTAAAATACATCATGCCAAGTAATTTAACGAACGTATCACAATGTTAAACACTATCGTGTAAAATTACCAACAATAATATAAATTCTCACATTAAAACTAAAAACAGCTTTCACAAGTGATTTGAAAATTTATTCATAATAATTTTACTACAAAATACGGAGTTTTACGTGCAATACAATAAATCTGACCATTTGATTGACAAACTGAAGTAAAGTTCTGACTATGAATGATAGATTAATAGAATAAGTAATCATAATTCTCCTTTGTTCGTTGTTGCTTGGAGAAGTCAGTTACAAAATTTTCACGTTTTTAAAACACGTTGCAAATACCAATCTACTTGTCAAATAATAATGGTGTATTGATTCTTTAGAGACTTCTTCTATGGTGGAAATCCATGTGAGACAGGGGGCTTTTACGGGCTATAAAACAGGACAGAAGTTTATTGTTTCATAAATGTCCAAATTCTATTTTATTTGTTGAATAATGTAATTGTTAAAAATCAATTGAAATCTGGTTTTGCCACTGAAACTAGCTCCACAAAAAAGAAAACGTCTATCACGTAGTATTCATTCAAGAACAACGAATTAAATAAATATTATAACTAGCCTCATTGTGAATAAACGGCACACATACGTTACACTTCCATCAATAACGTATTGTCATTGAAAATTGTATGATATCATTGAATTTTTAAAGGTGTTCTACATAAAAGAACGACTCGTAACCATCCTTATAACCTATTCAGTTGCTGCTGACCTATTTACGCGTCGCTCCGCGTTGCAATGTCGTATGGTCGCTGGGGCCCTCAAATGATGAGAACAGCATGTTTGGGTTAACACTCGATGGAATTGGGACGCACCGTGCCACTAAATAAACTGGTATGATAAAACTGAATTAGATATTATTATTAGTTGTAAGCGTTACGTTTTTAGGACCACACTGTAATCGGAGATACAAAAATTTAGAAAAACTTAGTGAAGGTTATTTTGTTTTGGATAAAAGTGTTTTTTTTTTTTTTCAATGAGTTCTTTGTTTCGATTCAGCGATTCGTTAAAGTGTAACCCAAGACAAATAAAAGGTTATTGTAAGTTTACGTTCTTATTAGACGTTAAGTGACCTTTTAATATTTAAAATAGTTTCATTCAAAACCTCGCCAGGATAAAACTTTTTTTTTCTTTAAAACTGTTCTGAAAACCGGGCCCATTTGGCACACAAGTCTACATTAGAATTATCATTACGTACAGATAGCGTAAATATAGCGTCCGTAGCTTGCACACATGCATGATAACGTTTGTAGGTCCCGAAATGGGGCCAATGTCAGTGCTGTGTTGCAAGCTGCGCGAGCGACCAATGTCGTTCGCTCATTTCCTCGTTAAACCGCGGCGGTGCGCAGGCGCAGGACGGTGGGCGCATGCGTTGTGAAACTGCAGTGACACTGTGGTATATGCGACGATGGGTAATCTTGACGGGTTGTGAGATGAGCGTGAAATTACTGTTCCTGTATAAGTTGGTTAATAAAAATAGTACGAGGTTATTTTAAAGTATTTATATTTTAAAGGCACCCTTTACTCATTATAAATTATTGCTGCTGGTTTAATAATACCTATAAAAACAGCTGCCAGTATTATTAACTTTTTAGTTGTTATTATTCAGACATGATTAAGGCAATTAAGCATAAGAAAAACATTACACTACTACAGTGTATTTTTTTTTCATAAATGTTGTATCTGTTTCAAATATTGAACCAGCTGTCCCGTGCCCACTTAGATTGTGCCTATCATATTTTTTTAAGTTTGGGACAACTTGTGTTTTATATGAATATGAATAGGGCGTACAGTACCTACCTATACTGTACGTCCTATTCTCATGCTAAATAAATATACAAAAATAAAAGCATTAATATCGGTGGAGCTGTTTCTGAGTAGTGCAACCACAAACACCTTGACATGAGATTTTATGTATTACATTAATTTTATTCATGTTTCTGCATAACCTTCTATGACTTGCAATAGTAAATGGAATTTAAAAAAATCTAGGATTTTGATTAGTGCTGTCTATTTTAATGACATAAATATAATGTTTATAGTAATTTAGTTCGTAGAAAAGGTACCTTTAGTAATTATAAAAATGGTATAAATGCCTGCGTCATGCTTATTATCAATTACGGTTATTTTTTGTGAGGTTCAATTTCAAGGTTTTTTATTTCCCACGGACATCACGGTTTTTTTTTTAATAGTAATTTTCATCATGAATTCCTCAGTAACAATAGCAAACTGCAGGTTGAATGTTTGCCCACTTAAAAAAATATGATGGAAAGTGATCACCGTAGCTTACGACAAGAGTGGTGTCGCCTGCAAATTTCCGACTATGCACAGCCTTTTTTACTATTTAAAGAGCCTCATTTAGAAAATGCAAGATGGGTCGATGCTCTGAAGAATGTGGCTGGCAGCGAATGGATGCGGACTACCCAGGACCGGGACGGCCGGCACTCTTTAGGGGAGACTTACGTACAGCAGTGGATAGTCAGAAAATAAGTGTGGGTAATGTCAGAACGGAGTTCATTCAATAACTGTTTGATGGCAATACTCTTGTTCTCTGTAACATTTTTCACACATCAAATGAGTCCTTGCACCTAGGGCAGAGCGGGAGAGACTATCAGACACGTACTGACTAAAATTCACGGTATCCTTCAATAGCCCTTTACGTTTCGGGGTCACGGTAATTCGTACATTCCCGCGACCCCGGCAGGCTTTGGCCCTCTAGAGGGGGGCCCCGTCACACTGCTGTCTACGCGCCGTCGACACGGGCATGGTCCATGGTCGGGCAGCGAGTTGCCCCTTACTTGCTGCCCGCAAGACGTCCACTGCAGAACAAAGGCCTTTAGACCGACACGCCGTACGACAAAACGCCTTTTGCATTCATCGGTTATCCGCGACTCTCAAGATATGGGCCCACCTAGTGGGAGGCCTACCTATTTTGGAATAATAAATAATCGTAAATTATGTACATAATAGGTAATTTGAAAATAATTACAGTCAAGGCTGATCAACTGTATCCGATCAAAACATAATAATATATTTTTAAAACAAGTTAACAGCAAAATGCCGCGTTTTTCAGAAAATAAAAAAGTCAATGCAGAAGCATAACATTTTCTTCTAAATTAGACCGGTGAACCAATCAATAAAGTTAAAATTTGCTTGTGCAGAAAATTACCTAGTATCGTGTATAATATACATACGTATTGCCGTATCCAATTATATAACGTGGCTTCATGTGATATCGTGTAAAGGGCTTGAAGGCACCTGTCTGATACTAGATTACAGTAGATAGATCGGATTAATAATTGATTGTAGCTACTTTCCGTTGTGCCGTATCTATTTTGTAGAACTATACATACTTAGATACAGAAGTGATATACTTTCTGTTTTACACACTATTTTGTATGACAAAAATACATCCTCATTTTTATTATTCAAAACACAGATAATTGTCCATTATTTATAAGCAAAGATAATAATCAAGTCACATTATGATCTCCATGTATGATTACGTGCAGCAGGTGTTTTTGACCAAACAGGTACAGGATACTTCAACAAGTACATTTACAAAGCTAACTTCATTAGCAACCATCTATTAATATTCTACAAAACAGTGAAATAGAATATAAATAGACCAACGTTCGTTAGTACTACGTGCTCAGTTGCTGCCTGCACACACAACAGTATTGACAGGAAAAAAAACTGGTCGAATCAACTTAATTCTGCTCGAAAATGAGATTTTCCCTCATTCAAACTTTAGTGCTCAAAATGCGTAGCAAAGTGCTACGAAAATTCGTAGCGTTCAGAAATCTCGTAGCGCTCGTAGAGCCTAGGTATTCTAGATTTCTTCGTGTTTGTCAATTGTTACCGTCAACAAAAGTAAGGATTTTAACTGAAATAATGCCTATTTGTAATATCTAAAGTGATAGAATCTGACTACTAGATTTAGCTCACGGCTTCGCTCGCAATTATTTAGAATTTGAGAGTCAATTCAGATCGTACATGTAGCGCCATCTATTATCATTTGAACGCATTGGTTTTCTCGGGAACAATACTTTTTTCAGGATGACAGGGTACCCTATGTCCGTTTATGTATATCTGGCAATGTATATTCATAATTTTAGCATAATTGGTTCAGTGGTTCAGGTGTAAATTATAGACAAAATAAACAAACTGACTTTCGTATTAATAATACTAGTTAGAATTATATGAATATCTTGTAAGTACTATAGGTGTAAAACGTAACAAAATAGATCGAAGAACGAGGAAGTTTTTCAAATAAATCCGTGGGCGGAGTTTGTAGAAACGGTCGTGCAACGTGTGCGTCAGCTATAGGCCGGCTGCATACTTGCGATTGTGTTACAAATACCTTTGATACTTTATGATAAATTGTGTTAAAATTGTTGAAATAGTAAAATTATTAATTGCTACTTTTGCTTTAAAAAATGTTAAGAACCTTGTTGTATTTTTTTTTCTAAGGTCGGTGCGATTGGCTCCTTATTTTATCTGACCCTGGGACGTAAAGGGTTATTGAAAGAATACCGTGGATTTTAGTCAGTACGAGTCTGATAGTCCCTTCTGATCCACCCTGTGCGGGAGATCTTTATGATTTTACTACGTAAGATACGGGGCAAATTCACGATAAGAAAATAGAGATTAACAAGGAAGTTTACTTTTGGAAAAGGTAGGTATAATTTATTAAAAAAGTAAAAATAGTTCATGAGGAAACTATTTAGCCTTTGTCAAACAGACTGGCGTGGCGAATGCGAAGCGTGACGTTTTTATTTGTAATGTATGGAATTGTTTGAATTCATTCACATAAAAAAGCGAAAGCGATCCGATAGCGTGACAGAATTATCGGACTGACGTCTCGATCCGGTTCGGTATCGCCTCGGACTCGCTTCGCTTTCGCCTGTCTGTTTGACAAAGGCATTTGTATGTGGTCTTCATAACGGTCGTATAGGAGGGTCACCGCATGCCATAATAAGCCGTTTTAACCTCGAAACTCTGGAAACATGGGTTCACTATTAATTAAAACTCACATGCGTACGTCATGTTATCAGGGAGTACCGTTAAGGTAAATATTTAATAATTATTGTTTAAATACCTAGCAAAGCTATTCCTTCCGTAACATTTTTAGAGGAAAACGTGACCCTTGCTGCGTGTTGTATATTAATTTCATAGTTAAAGTATTTTTCTATGAAGTCACTTATTAAAACAAAAATACACCGTAGTGTAAGGTATTGTATGTCAAAAATTAAATACACCGTCGAAATTTTAATGAATAATATTTAAAAGGAAAAATATTGCTATTTTGTAAAACAGAATAGCTTTGTTCTAGCGGCTTAGCCCACGTTTAACTTGAAAGTTATCCCATGGCAAGATAATACCGGGATAAAAGGTATCCTATATGATATGTCAGACTATAACTTATCTCCGAATCAACTTTGATTCAGCCATTTTGACGAGATTGAGTAAAAAACATTGAGCCATCAAAATGATTGCATTTCGAATATTTTACGGTCAGATTAAAGTTCTGTTTTATTTGGTGTTCTTTTTTTTATTCTATCTGGCATTTTAAGTTCTCATACTTATATTCGAATTATGTGTTATTTAAATTATATCTGACTAGTTATCCTGATATAAGTAAGGATTATTTTAAAACATAAAAGCTAGTTAGCTTACAATGTCTGTAGATTATTACTATGACCCGGGGTCGCGGGGCTCACGACTTACCGTGACCCTGGAACGGAAAAGGCTATTGAAGGACGCCGTGGATTTTAGTCAGTACGAGTCTGACAGTCCCTCCCGCTCTGCCACGGGTGTCCTCCCACCCGTGGCAGAGCGGGAGCATTTGACGATTCTACCATATAAAAAAAAAAATTAACGTATGAAACCTATTCTAAACACAAAAGAAAATCAATGCCATAATGATTACAAAAGTAGATATAATTAGAACCTAAAGTTTGAACCTAGTTTGAAAATACATTTCTAACGAGCATGTTTAAAATATAAAACGCTAAAAATAAACAAAAGATTGTTTGAACGGCATTCACAGCACTATTTGAAGGTCATTATATGCTAAAAAAAGCTGCGCGAATATCATTAAGCCTACATTTGTTTATGAGTATGCAAGCATTCGTAATGTATTTACTTTACAAGTATGCGAGTTTTGTTAAGAAGTTTGTATTGTACTGGCAACTATTTAGATAGGTAATATTTATTTTATTTATGCAGACGGATGTTAGAACTAATAATAAAGATTAATTTATTAAATTGTTTTTTTTTTTTTAATAAATTCAACAGGATCTTTACTACGCAAACAGCTCCAAAAAAGCGGCCATACTAAATAATTCTCATAAAAAATGCAAACTTCTAACTACAATCGCTGGCTGCTATCGATCGTCGTGTAATCGGAGTGCGTGCGGGCGGCCTTCCGTAGCGCATACGACCGCGGGTCCAAGGCTAACCGTATTTTGTTCCGCGCTTCGTGAGTAATGACGTAATAGCATAAGTACTCCGGCTATCTATAGTGCGACCGGCAGATACGCGTGGCCTATATCGATACAATAGAAAAAATATTGATATTAGACAAATCATGAACAGACATGGACCTAATGTGATGCCTTGTAGCATTCCAAACACTTGGATAAGAAATACGTGTTTTTCAGTGTTCACCTTTAGCAGAATTTTCAAAATATAAAAAACATAATTTACTTATCTTTCAACGCAATCGTAAACTAAAAAGGAACGTACGAGAAAAATGAGGAAAACAAACAGAGTGCTTACGCTCTGTCTAAAGTTTTAACTAAATCTAGATTTTAGTAGCGCCATCTATAATTTTGAAAGTGAACTAGTTATTGTTTACTTTTCATTGAAATGAAGTGTGTGATGGTTGTTTTTACGCTGCGCCTGCGCTAAACGTTTTGATATTTTGTTTTATCTTTGTCTATGGTATTGATAGAGTAAGAGAAATAAATAAATTACATGGACGTAAGAGAACCACCGTAATAATTTTAACACAGTACAAATAGTACAACGGTAGAGATGCATTAATTCAGGTTAGAGCGATATAATTATCGCATTTGACCTATTTTTCCTTCAGTGGGCCAGGGTTAAATTTGGAAATACTTGATAGAACTCGTTTCAAACAATTTACACTAACTTTTTGACATTAATGATTCTGATTGACGACATGATTATCTTGAAGAGAAGAAATAGAAATGATCATTTCGGTTTAATTTTACAGGTTAATTAAGAATTGAAATCGGTATGTGTAAGCATAAATTTGTATGCACAGTACATGTAATATGCTTTTACGCTAAAAATAAAGCGAAACTTATCTCTCTACCCGATCCATATAACGCGCATAGTTAAGACGTTCCCCTCTACGCTTCTTAAAATTGTTCTGGGACGAGTTACCTTGACTTTTGTTTATTGTTTATTGCATTGCGTGGGCTGGGACTTACGATGTTTAGTATATCATCTAATATATGAATATAGACAATAGGGTCATAAGGATTAGCCAAGATTAATTAAATACTGATGCTGCATTTTATTGTTATTTTTTCGTGATTTTTATGCAGCGCTATGAAATAGCCATATTGTTTAGATTTAACGACAGATCATCATAATCAATTTGTGATTTGGCAGTTAACAAATTTATCGGTTTCTGTTTCAAATAATTTAAAACGAACACATAAGATTGACCCAACATTTTTCTTATTGCAGGACGCCAATTCAAAGCTCACAAGGTGATCCTGGCAGCTTGCAGTAAGCACTTCCAGGAGTTGTTTGACTCTGCGCCCCCAAGTCATGTCGGCGCGTGCTATGTCATCCTGGAGGCCACTACGGCTGACAACATGCAGGCTCTCCTCGAGTTCATGTATAAAGGCGAGGTGCATGTCAGCCAGGATGCGCTCTCCAGCTTTCTTAAGAGTGGGGAGAATTTGCAGGTGGGTTTAATTTGGATATTTTCAAGGATCCGTCTGCTTATGATACTTATTATGTTATTTAGGCTATTTTGTTTCAAATAGGGTATCACATTGGACTTTTAATATTAGTATTTTTGTGGGTGTAGGGTCACACAAGAACAATAGTACAGTAATCCTGTGTCAGTCTTTGAAAAGTGCTATGCCAGCCAGGAAAATAAATTCAAATCTAGCTTCAGAGTAAGTGAGAGAGCTACTTCAACACAAACTCCGATTTGCTGAAGAAGTCAACGTGTTAAGGCCAAAGTTACACACGTGTATTTGTAAATAGGTACACGTCAATGGTATTATCATATCAATACCTTATAATTTATTCAGGTGGCTCGATCAAAAGCAAAGTAAAAAATCCTTATTTAGAATTTTGCATTTCCAGGTCAAAGGCCTGTCTATGGAGATGTCACAGGATGCTTGGATGAAGCAACAGCCCCAGCCGCAACAGAATTCTGGGGAACGCCATCAAACCCGTATAAAGACAAGTCCGGTGTCAGGGTCAGGGAACTGTGAGGCCCAGGAGTCGGCTGCTCCGTCTTCACATACGGCCACGTTCGCTCCGATCATGCCACAGTACGGGATGCCGATTCATGGCAGCGGCAGCATGGGGCGGTATGCCCCGCCAGCGCACTTGCCGATGCACGCAGGCGGGCATCGCCGACCGGCGCCGCCCAAGCCGTCTCCGTCTCAGAGCCCGCACGCTAGAAATTACAGGTAAATAAACAATTTGAAAACATCAACTTTCTGTTTAATACATTACATACAATACTACTTGTGATTAATTATTGAGAAACAAAATTCTGTTTTCGATAGTTTATGCCCAACACAAGATTTGCACATCATCGGCACTCTTAAAATATACACGGAATACATAATATTAACCAATAACCTCTTCAAACATTCATACTATTTCATACTGCATTGTCTTGACACTAATAGAGTGCATTGTGCAAAAACATCTTGGAGTAGGTAAGATAATTCCAGTTTTCCTTTTTGATAAACAAAATCGAACTTGATCTACAAATGACGTATCACAAAATGTGTACTACCCCAATAATGTTTTCAATTCTCGATTAATGCTTATCTTTTTATTTCACGTTTTAAATTGTTTTACACAATCATTGTTATGTTTTCAAAGATAGATTCTCCCCTTTGATCTCGTCTATCTCCAAGATCAGTATCAATCTCTTCAGTAACTTCAATTAAGCAAGAACTGTTGTCTATTCCAGGCAAAGCTCATCGTCATCACACTGCGGCAGCGTGGCCGATGAGCCCGACACCCGCTCTTCTCCGGGCGCTGGCGCCCGCTACGAAGAGAACCCTCCTGACTGCACATCGACTCTCGGCAACCCCATCAAGAACAACGGATATGAACGCAGCGCCTCGGCCAACGACGACATGCCTGAACGCTTAAACAATGACCAAGGTGCTGAAGGTAGGTTTTAGAAACTTATGTATTTGCGTGATGATTTGGAAGAGGGAAAAATTTAACCAAAATTTTGTACTAACCAAGCTATTATTCAAAATGGAGCTTCTATCAAAAGCACCCGTGGCCGGTCAATCTTCACAGCTTTCAACAGGCTTTCATACTTCTCATTCAGCTCATTAACACCCATTGCTGAAGATAAGCCTGTTATCGCTGCAATGAACGGTCATCAGGGAAAATTCATGTCATTAACTTCATCATCGTTCATCATCATCTTCTTCCATAATCACCACGCATGGCGAAATAATGATTGGGGGTCGCAGTATAATGTTATCACAGGAGGATGTTACATCCTCTTCAACCCCTTGGTCACCTATTCAGACACGCAAGACCTTTGGTAAGTGTCTATAGTTTGGCCCTAGCACTGGGCATGACCATAGTTTTTCGCCAGAATATACGCAGCTTTGTCGATATGCATGCCTAGCTGTAGATCGTTTTTGTGTGAGTAGTTCAGGTAGTTTGGTTAAAATAAATTAAGGTTTAAGTTTATCAAGCTATAACAATAAATTCTCCATTATTTTTAGATTTACGGATAAAGAGTGAGAATGACTACCAACCGCAAGGATACAACAACTCTCCGCCGCCGGCGACGTCGCTACCCAATGCTAACTATCACGATAAGCCCATGGAAACGTCGCCTGTGCCGCCCAAGCCAAGCCCCGACATCTGGCCTGCCAAATTGATCACCAGCAAGTCTGGTGGAATAGCTACTGCTGACGGTGAGAATCATGTTCTTTTAGAAAGGTCTCTTGGAACTGCGTCGGAGTTTGTGTTTGAACAATTTTATCATCACCACTATAGCCACGCGCATCAGCCTATGGCTACGGAGTTGAATTAAACGCGCAATTCTTGTAATCGAGGATGCCAGCGAGATGACAAGCTTATAATTACCATTATATTAACACGTGCCAACAAAAATTTCAGGTAAAAAGCTGAAATGCCCATATTGCGAGAGACTTTACGGATACGAGACGAATCTGCGCGCCCATATCAGGCAGCGGCACCAGGGCATCCGCGTGCCGTGCCCGCACTGCTCGCGCACGTTCACGCGCAACAACACCGTGCGTCGCCACATTGCGCGCGAGCATCGCCATCAGGTCACACCCCACCTCCCCAACCAAGGCCCCCTCCATAACCATACGCAGTAAGAACCCACGAAGTTTTATTCTCAATCTATTTCAACCGAACTACCTCTGCTATTTAAGACCGGCCCGGGCGACTGTCTTATCTACCTCTGAACGCGTTACCATAAACTGACGGCTGACGATTGGATTACGAAGGCGGTATCTTTTGTTATCAACTCATGGTCGCTCGAGCCGCGTCTCAAACTGTGTATAACACGCGTACAATAATATACCTCGTTGATGCATATTATGTAATCAGTATCTACCTCAGAATATTTGATCTTAAGATTTTTTAAGGTTTTAAAATTGTGCGATAATTGTTACTTAATTTAATAATCATGTGTGACTTTGAATGGTTGCTCAGTACTCGTCTCTGTCTGGTACCATGTTTGAAAAATGTTGTACCTTTTATTGCACCCTCATTTCGTTTAAGTACCTTAATATTTTTTTGCAAACTTTAGTAATATGTCCAGTTGACTGTGAGAAGAAGTTACCTTTATAGACGATTTATTTTGTGCTCTCGGTCGAGTTATGACTTAGCTTATATAAAATACCTGAGCTAGGGAATCTTAGAAATGTTGTTGAGACTGATGGTCATAGGCTAAGTGTATGTAAATAATAGGAGAATGTTGTAAACCGCCTTGGCCTAGGTTGAAACACGCGTAAAACGACACTCTGTGGCAAAACTACCTCTTCTTTTTTTTTTACTTTTATGATGACACATAATGACAATAGACTAGATAAATATGATTTATTTACGCATTCAACATAATCTGTGATACAATAGAGAACAGGCTGTATGTTTATTTTTTTCACATTTGCCACAATGTCGATAAAGAAACAAACGGAAAAATGTGCGAAAATATACGGAAAAGTAGAGTTTCAGCAGTTTTTTACTGTACAGTAAATGAGGAATGGTTTTAGTTTTGTACAAAGTACAATTTGCCCTAGATACATAAGTAGTTAGGTAAAAAACGTGTTATTAAAAAAATTGCATGATGTACGGTTCGATGCATGAATGTGTAAGCAAATCCATCTTTGTCGTTGGTAACAGGCACGCCTGGGCGGAAGTTACTATTGAGACCAAATAATTATATGTTTCAATGGGATGGTGTCGATTTTAACATTCCGTTATATAAAGATTTTTTTTTTTCGTCTTAGTGCATTTATATGAAGGCCACTTACTACTTTTATATTCCTAGTCATTTCAAGTGCAACCAGTTGAGATTTTTTAAAGAAAATAATTATTTATATGATAAATGTAGGGGCGTCGTTGGTGTCATTGTATTATATTTGTTGTGTTGACATCGGCGCCGCCCAAGAGTAATACTTCATATGTATACATTCAGCTGCAAATAATAAATGGTTTTAGCTACATAAAGCAGATGGTACAGTGCCAAATATCCTCAAGTTTAAGTTCACATCGTATTATTTATTTTATTTTTTGTTAAGTGTGAATGTAGCGACTGTGTGTTATATTCCTGATATTTAGGAATAAGTTGCATTCATATTTATTATTATATTTATATTTTAGGATACACGTCTTATTGAATATATTTATGACGAGAAAGATTTATAAAGGCTCAGTGACTTTTAAATATTTAGTTTCTGTTGTTTAGTACCATTTGTAAGACAGCGTTTTAGTTCTCTTGGAATGGTTACCTCGTTTTTGTTATGAAATACAAAAAAAAACTAATGAGTTCTATTCATATAAAATACAAACCATGCCGTTAATTGAGAATAATTATAAAACAAATAGATAGTTTAAATTGTGCAAGTGAAATAAATTTACTAAAGATACCTGATTGTTAGCAAAATATAAGATAGCAAATATTTACGAATACCTTAAACTTCCCGAATGATAAATCTGTATTTATGATATATGAATAGAATTATATATACTAGTAGTATCAATAGACCGAATAGAAGCTAATATACACTTGATATCTGAATATTTTTAGATTCGAATAGACAGGCTATTTTAAAATCTAATTGTACACTATACTTAAAATGATATTTTTATTGAAAATCTCTTTTTATAAAATAATAAAAAGATCGCCAAAAACGTTAAGAGTAAATCTGTATTGATTTCTGTATCATTCAAAGTGGGTTATGGAAGGGTAGTAGGAAGTGGCAAGAGTTCACAGGCTTTGCTTTTTACACAAACATTAATATTTAAGAACAATATAAACTATGTTTTGATTTAATTGATAAATAAACGAATTGACGAAATACATTTTCTCAGAAGGGCATTATGAATGAGTGAGTGAATAGCTGATTTGGTTCCGAGATAAATATTTTTTAATGAAATCGAAATAAAGAAAAATAGGCACTATCTATTTGGGGAAAAGCCCGGGGGAACAAATGTCGATTTTTGAGAATTATCGCACAGAAATTTCTTTCATGTAGACGCACGGCAGTGTGCCAAGCCAAGTTCTGACGGAGAAGAACAAGGCGAAGCAGCGCCCGTGTCTTGTCTTATTTTATTTTAATGTCTGTGACCTCTCTTGGAGTTGGTAGGGTGGTATTTAACCGATTAGATTAGGTTGCTTTACTTGCAATGATGCACGATATGACACTGTGTGCTGCAGTCTTGTCAGATAGATAACGTAATTGCTCTGTGGCGTTGAACATATAAAACGCAGTGCCTTCAGTAACATCTAGGTGGAAACGGTCTGTAGAAGCTTTGGAGGGAACCACATACTTATACTTTACGTTGACCGAATCCTTTGTAATTATTGTATAAAAATTACTTTTTTCTTTCATTTTACTATTGGCATTCTTTATTAAGCGTATTATTGTTAAGAAAATGTTTTTTTGCTACTCCAATTGCAAATTGTTAATATTTGTGTTTATAAAATTAATGGCGAGAAAAATATTGTTCTATTTTTTGTCTTTTCGTTTTTTGTTCTCTTATGAATTCAAAATTCATAGTTGTGATTTCTTTTGACATTTAATGTTTTTTGTGATACGTAAAAGAGAATTGCATTAATGCATCACGTTTTTTAGCTTTTTCGTTTAAGTAAAAGGAGGGATTATGAGTATGTCTATGGACGGTTGCTAATGTTAGCGGTGGGCACTAGGGGCTCGTTATTTTGAAATCAATAATTGGATTTGCTTCGTTCTAAATTTTATACGGTACAAAACTTAGATTACAATAACATCACATGTCAATTTTGATTCTGCAACATGTTCGTGTCGTTCTACAATATCGTTCGTGACTGTAATAATAATTTCATGTGATTATTGTACAAAATTCAGAATACATATGGGATATTGGATAACACGTCTAAATTAAGTTGTCGCATTGTTAAAGCTAATTAGTGGGCAAATTACTAGTGGTCCCTAATATAGTTGTAATGTTATATTTGATGTGATAGGAAAATTCACATTTAGTCGGTGTATTGCAATCCCTTTTTCATTGGACTTGGCCGATCTCCCTTTATTTGTGGCTGTAGCTTTGGTTAGAAGGTAATGGTCTAGCGAAGGTGCATCATGTAGATCTCATAATGTTCGGAATGTTGAGCCAATATTTGTGAGATCTTCATGGCGTCAGTAATAAGATTGGATCCAACAATGCGCCATACAACAGCTTCAAGCGAGCGATTTTCAAGGTTTAGTTTTGAGTCAAAATTGAGTAAAATATTATTATTATAACTTTACTTTAGTTGCTTGCTGTGAGGCATTATTGCTGGATCAAAACTGCATTTAAGTTTAAGCACATCAATTGGTTCCGTTTTGAGTTTCGTTAGTAAGGTTTATTTTTAAGTTTACTTGTTAGTTTTTTTTTTCTCTTTTGTGTACATAAAATCGCGAGATGTCGTGATGGTAAAGCCAAAGATTGTTACGGGTATGGTGACCCTCTGCCGTCACATGGGCTATGTAGGGATCTTACATTCAGGCTTGATAGCCTCTGGAGGCACTCTGCTATACAAGTTATACACAACAAAACAACGTATAACTTTGAATGTAATTATCTACATAGCCTCTTAGTTATAATTATGTACGTTTATCTACCTCGAGGATGTAATTTAGTTCGTAAGTAAGCTTTTAAGTAGATTTTTTATATGATGGAAAAATATAAAATGTTAGCTTGTAAGAGTAATGTGAAAAATTAAAAAAAAATATTAATAAAAAATTTAAAGTACAAATATGCTACCTCAGGATTCAATTATAGACATTTTTCAAATTCTATAACTGTCCCGCAGATGTATTTTATGATATTTAATGGATGTTAAATAACTTGTCAGATTTTTACTATTACTTGTTCTAAATAAATTAATGCTGGTCATTACATTTTTGGAATTTATGTGAATAGTTTTAAAAATGTAAGTAAATAAGTGTGTAATTCAGTCGAAAAGCTGTCGATAATAGTATGAAGCACGTTTATTTGAATCTCTGCAAGGTAGTCAGTGCTCTCAACTCAGGTTCATGCTCAAAAGAGGATATACATCGACGTCTGTGTTTAGCGACTCTGTGAGCTCGGAACGGGCTGGGTTGACGGTCTAAGTTAGTCGTAAGTGTTAATTAGGCTAGTTGTAATAATCTCATTGATGTACCTCAGGTGTAAGCACAACACTCCCGGGGGATCGGCCACAAGTCAATACCAACGTAATCTAATTGTACCTTCCTTCACTCTCCGGAGTATAAATTTTTATTCGTAATTTTATTATTATTAATTTTTCCCAGTTACTTTTTTTGTGTTTCATAGATGTTACTATGTTTTAAGGAGACGAAAGAAAAAATGGAGAAATTATTGTTTGTTAGGTTTCTGCGAATTAAAAAAATGTAACAAAATTATTTTTTTGGTTTTTTATTTTTATTTTATTTTCCTTTTCTTAACTTTTTGTTTCCCATACTTTATTTATTTTCGTCAAGTTACACCCGTCCATCGTGTTTAATGTTTATTATACTTAAGTACATTATTTAAGGAATTGACATTTAAGTACCTAATATTCATAAAATAGTTGCACTTAACTGGACAGGAAATATTTAAGTACCTAATCATTGGATGTTTTTATATTTTAAGGGTGCACTATTATTGGATTGATCACGAGAGTACCTCGGGATCTCTACGAATTTGATAATGAAAAAAAAAACTTAATGTTCTTTCGCATTAAATATTATGTAAGTTGTAAAATTATGCTCACTCCCTCACTAGTATAAAATCACAACTTCTTGGACTGAACGGGCGGTGGCTGGTGGAAATGTACGAGGAAATGAGTTTGATCATTGAGTAATTATATTCCATTTACTTCACTTTTCATGATAAATACTGGTTCTTAATATAAATTATCATTGTAAATTCAGAATAATTTCGATGTTTCAAAATTAAAGTGGTTATAGTCGTTCATGACTGTATATAAAACATTATATTTCATAAAGATATACTTACGTGTTTAACCTTTTCATCTTGTTAAGTTCAAATGGGGTAAGTCTCGGTGTCACTTAAATAAAACTATGTTCTTGATGTCATCTTTGTGTAAGTGTACGAGAATATAACTCTTATTGATATGCAAAAAAAGAAAAAAATATATAAAAAAAGCAACGAGCACTCTTGTCTGCAAAGAACTAAAGTACAAATTTCTGAAGTCTTAAAGAGTTACTGCCAGTACAAATTAATTAATGGGAAAATAAATAAATGGTATCCGTTTTTTTATGTAAACGTTGCCAAAATTGTATTTTTGGGGCATCAGTAAACATAATTAGCGTAGGTTATTTCGTGGGAAGTACAAAGCAAATGATGTATAATGTACAGCAGCCCGCATGTGGTGACTGGACGAGGGGCGACGTTGATATCATTTGATATATTTTCATTCATTCAGTTGCATATTTATCATTCGATTGCGAGGGTATACAATACGGCCAACATCTAGTAAGTGGTCAAAATAGAACGTTAAAAAACGTTGACTTATCGATTGTAAACCAGGATGGTTGTAAAACTAAGTAGGTTTTTGTACGTAGCGATGTAATGCTTAAAGAAAAAAAACGGTCGTCGGTTTGGTGGTCTATGTCTGTAAAGGAAAAGTGATTGTCTGTGATTTTTTTAAGCGACTTTTTTATATATATGGAGAATATATAATTCTTAAACAGTAAGAATAGCACTACTTGTGATTTTTACATTAGAAATTATTAGTTGACTTCATTTTTTGTACTATATTATAGGGTAATGTAGCGATTGGTGTAGTGGAGAACTGTGCGGGTTGAATGTACATAGACTAATCATAATGTATTATATATCTATGGTATATGACAAACGTTCTTGTAGTGAGGGATTGAAGGTTAAACATCTTTGGTTCCACCTTTATGGGGGTGTTATAAGGACGGCACTAAGAGAATGTTGGCGATCCCCTACTACGAGTACTAGTGCTGTCTCCGACTTCGGGTAACGTTTGGCAAATGGTTAGACCACATGCGATGCTTGTTTGTTTTAGAGTCTCGTGCTCTTCAAAAAGGCAATTTCAAAGGCCATATACGAATTAATGACTATAAATTGAGGGACGCGAGGCTCTTTCCGGCATAATTAGTAAATTAATTTGTGCGTAAATGTAAAACGGTAATAACTTACCGAGTTCTAGCGAATTTTTTAGTGTGGTAAACATTTTGGCGTATTCTGTTATTTATGTGGTAATCGTAGTGATTAACTGTTATGTTTGCTTCGGGTAAATTGGTCTTGTATCAGCTGAAGAATTGACCTTATCTCAAATTATCTTTGAACAAAAAAATACAGTACCTTTTTCCAATTGAATAAGTTTACTGCCATATAAATATATTTATGGGACAGTAGGTAAATCACAGTCCAATTTAATATCCATAAATACATATTTTATTTACATAAATACGTTCTTTTGAAAAGCTTTACATTGCATTCCATGCAACACTGATATATATTTTATTTTTTATTTATCAATTTATTTTAAAATTTATCAGCTTTAATAAACGTTCACAATATTTTGAAAAACGTACGGTGAGATGTAAATATTTATTTTACTTGAATATTATATTATGCCAGTAAAAATGCTTTATATCTGAAATGAAAGCTGTGTTCAGGAAGTTATTTACTTTAATGAGGTAGTAAACATTCAATGTAATATACTTTAATGCTCTCCATTGATAGAAGATAATATTTATGAGTCGGGGTCAATCTTCAGCTTTTCAAGTTTCTTAAGGAAATATTTATTAAGATCGGATACATATGCATTAGATTTTAAATAGGATTTTCAAAGAATATTATCTAAAAGAAGTCTCTTTCACGCAGGTACTTTGCGAATTATTTTCGAGGACAGTGGCACATCTTCATCAATGAAGATTCAAAAAAGGTCTATACTTTACCAAAATCAACGAAAGTAAAAATAGAAAAACTGTCACCAAACTCGCTCGGACGCTCATTGCTAAAGAAAAAAATGTAGGCGTATTCACAAAATTCGAGATTTGAAATAAATGTGTATCCGATCATAAATAAATATTATCATTGATTGTAAATTGTGTACTCTGGGAAATAGTTAATGTAATTTAAGCGATCTTTCAAGATCTGCAACAGTTTGCATAGTCGTGTGTAAATCAAAGAAATAATATCCCGCTATTTCCCACTGTATACTGTGTGTACGAAGCGGGCTATAGGATTCTAATACAGGTATTATAATTGTCCATTTGTGCACTAATTATAAATTTGCGTATAATAGATTGTAAACTAATTAAAACGAACATACAGTACCCACAACACAATATCCTAAAATCTGGCATAGGTCTAGATATTGTATTGATGAAAAATTTGTTCCATTGTGGAATTCTTAAATTAATAAAAAAATGTTGCTAAAATTATTTCAGTGTGTTGTTTATTTTAGAATAAGATCCCAGATTAAGTTATCCCTGCTCATTCAATGTAGACAGATCGGTATCTAGGAACAAGCGAGTGTTTCTTTAATAATTTAATAGGACGTTTAATTTATTTTACTCCACTCAGTAACTTCCTATAAGTCTTGTGAATGAGGAAGAGTAAATATTTTTGAAAGTTCGCAATACACACAGCGATAAGAAACATCTGAAAGGAAATCTATCAGAACACACCCTAATCTGACAAAGATCCGCTGCATCATCTGGAGACTTTCATGAAACATGACGCAGACCCAGCGTAAACTTATAAAAAAAAAGAATTACTTTAGTATGTGGGTAGTAATAGTACTTAGTACTTACCATCAGCATGGAGTACTGCGGGATGAGCTCGACAAAACTAATGGCTAGCGGTCCTAGACAGGCAGACGATATCCGGCCACCGTAGTCGCGGGCATGCAGGCAGCGAGTAATGGGCAACTCGTTGTCCGACCATGGACCATGCCCGGGTCGACAGCGCATTTTGTTCCACGCGCGTCTTAAAGAGTGTCAGCAAAATGGTGGAAATGGTCGCGGAACTCACGAATTACCGTGACCCCGGTACGTAAAGGGCTATTGAAGGACACCGTGAATTTTAGACAGTACGAGTCTGACAGTCCCTTCCGCTCTGCCCTGGGTGGGAGGACTCATTTGATGACTTTACCACGGAAAAAAAAATCGGTCCTAGACCGAGAGAACTGGAAACCGGATCAGAGAAACCTATAGGTATTTAGATGTAGAATGACGTACTCTAACAGAAAAAATATTAATTTTGGGGCCCCAGTTACGTTCATTTCACATTTATACGAAACATTTACAGCCTTATTACAAAAAGTACACGTCAAATTCCGTTTTGTATTTACACTTTTATTAAACAAGTGTTCAACAGATGTTTAACTTTTATGTATTAAGACTGAAGTCTATTATTGCTATAAGTTTCCCATTAGCCCCCGTATCACACTGAAAGATTAAGACATGAAAAATAGTAGTTATCATCATCTGCCTAGCCTTTTCCCAACTAAATTGGTGTCGGCTTCCCGTCAAACCAGATGCAGCTGTATATCAGTATTTTACATGGAGCGACTGCCTGTCGGTCCTCCACAACACATTATTATCTATGAAAAATAGTAGTCAAATCCATAAAAATAAATAAAGCACGTACACGAGGACAAGTCCAAGATTATCTTCCGGAAAACCCATAACGGCTGTCCGTACATATTTTATTCAGATAACACATCATTGTATGCAAATAAGTCCACAAGTAAGTCTACAAACACACTTTAATATTTATATTACCGCTAAATGTCAGTTAGTAACCAGTGACATTTCCTATTTTTTGCAATTTAGATCAATTAAGATAAGTGGTGTTTAGACTTGGACCCGTTTTTGAGATATTCGGTTTAAGGGCAAAAGAATTACAGGCTAGTATTGCATAACTTTTGAATAGTCTGCTTAATATCAACTACTAAATAAAGAAGGCCTAGAATTCTCGACCATGCGCGGGTCTACGGCGCGTTGTGTTCCACGCGCGCCTCAAAGAGTATCAGCATAGTGACAGGGCCTGTAGGGGGCCAAAGCCTGCCGGGTTCGCGGGACTAACGAATTACCGTGACCCCGGTACGTAAAGGGCTATTGAAGGACACCGTGGATTTTAGTCAGTACAAGTCTGACAGTCCCTCCTGCCCTGCACTGGGTGGGAGGACGCATTTGATGATTTTAAGACGCTAAAAAAAAAAGGTTTCTAGACGGGGGGACAGAGATCGTAACACGTGGTGTATTTCAGAATTGATTCTCAATTGAACGTTGATTAGTTTTTTTGGTCCGTGTACGGTTAAATGGAAGTACAAAATGAGAATTGTTCAACATGCATTATTAAGCATAGGTATTTGCTAAATGTGACTGAAGTCTTGGAGTGGAGATCGCGTATCAATAAATAATATCAGACATTTCCTATCTAGATGGATGAGGTGAAACTTCTAAAATACGTATGAACTGTAATTCGCTAAGATAGTTTATTTATTTTGCCAAATTACGTGTTCTAAAATTTTTGTCAATATTGGAAGAAGGACACTTGTGGGGTTTTTTTTACGTGGTAATATCATCGAATGAGTCCTCCCACCCAGGGCAGAGCGGGAGAGACTGTCAGACTCGTACTGACTAAAATCCACGGTTTCCTTCAATAGCTCTTTACGTTCCGGGGTCACGGTAATTCGTAAGTCCCGTGACCCCGGCAGGATTTGGCTCTTTAGAGCGGGGCCCGTCATTTTGCTGACACTCTTTGAGACGCGCGTGGAACGCAACGTGTGGGGGGTGGATTGACTTTAAGTAGATGGAGCTCTTGGATGGAGCAGGCTATCGCAAAACATATTTTTATTCAAAAAAAAAAAAAACAAATTCTCTAGCTAGGCATTTAGATCACACTACTTGCCTCCCATCTATCACAAACATATAAAGTACCTACCTATATTTGTATCCCAGTCCACCTGGCGTGGCGCCAAGTGCTCCATGAAGTTACCAGGGAATGATGAGTTGAAGTGGGAAGAAAAATACTTTACTTGCAAACATGCTCGATTTCTATAGCACTCATAAATCGTTTTTATTATCATTTGTTATGGAATTATACTTAAAAAATCACATCTGATCTTTAAAGCAAACGTTTGTCTTTGTAAGTATTAGAGGTGCTTTTAAAGCGATTGCTCACAACTTATTAAAGCATCTTTTGCTAATGCAATAGATTTGGTTAGGTTACAAATAACTAATGTATTATTCAATAAGTAATTATAATTATTAGTGTCGGAAGTATCACTCCTAAATATGTAAGCCCCAGGCGCTTAAGCGCCTTCTATGATGATCCAAATTGCGTAGTAGAGGATTGCGGATTTATTCTCAAGCTTCAATTCCGGTATGACTATTAACATAACATCAAACCTGTAAGTCCCGTAGGATTAGATTGAGGTTTATCTAAACGTATTAATACATTATTTATTTACGACCAGATATGTTTTAACCTTTAGTCTCGTGTCAAATCCAGACCCATTTTTTTGAATCAGGGATTAGAACCCAGGGCCTCTTGCTTAGCAGTTCCACTTGCGAGCACTAGACCAAGAAGGTAAATAAAAATTGAAATTGATCGATTCGATTTATTTCACTCCTTTCCTGAATTCCAGTCACCATTAGGTATAATCCGGATTTTTTTTCTCGCATACACACATTTCGCTAGATACGTTTTAGTCCCATAAAATAGGTGGCGTACTTTTCGCAATCAACCAGCTACAGATTTAAATATATGATTGCTACTAACAAATTTCTAGTGGGAAAACTCCATAACACTAAGATCGATTTGAGAATTGAACATTATACTCGTACATAGTTCATGCTCAGAAGTGACCACTAGGTTAAAGAGGAATATGATAATTAAAATCAGAAACCTCGATTTATTTAAACGTCATCGTAAATTCTTTCCACAATTCCTGTTTAAAGAAGACTAAATTCGATCACAATATTGTCTGAACAAAAAACATAAAATAAATTATGTATAACATTTTGTAAACACGAAAGGTTAAAAGAAATGAACTGGTCGCATTCTTGTCGGCTTGCACTTGCACCGATCAACATGTATATCGATTTCAAGGATAACAGCGGTGAAAATAAAACCATGTTTCGATGCGGAAATGGAGAAGTGCTCAGATGTAACGACCGCCGCCCTGACTTTCGTAGTCGCATTAAATTTTAACTTTTTTTATTAGACTACTCAATCTCGTAACTGGGGATCTAATCTTTAATGCCTTTGTCAAACGGCACGGTTAGCGCAGTGGCTAAGCGATTGGATTACTGCGCTGCGTGTCGCGGGTTCGATTCCCGCACGGAACAAATATTTGTATGACCTACAAGTAGTTGATCCGGGTCTGGGTGTTTGTGTATGTGAGTTTCTATGTTTGTAAACGCACCCACGACACAGGAGAAATTCCTAGTGTGGGGCAATGTTTTATTAAAAAAAAAAAAAACCGGCGCAAGCGAAGGGTTTCCGAAGCGAAACCGAACCTAAGCGAGACGTCAGTCCGATAGTTCTGTCACGCTATCGGATCGCTTTCGCGTTTCTATGTGACTGGATTCAAACAATTCTATACATTAGGGGCCCGTGGGTTCGGCCTCAGTTACGAGTGTTTTCTACGCCCCGTGACATCGGAGCCCGAACTAAGAATCAATGATAAAATATAATGATTTGACAGATAGCTCCTTAGAGTCCGCACTAAGGCTTACACCACCGGCAGAAAATTTTGTTTTTTTTACATTTTTTTTATGCAATTAGATGTAATGACATGGACACTAGCGCCGTGTCAAAAGAACTTCAATCATGGTGCGGTCTCTAATGCCTTTGTCAAACAGACAGGCGAGTCCGAAGCGATACCGAACCGATACGAGACGTCAGTCCGATAGTTCTGTCACTCTATCGGATCGCTTTCGCTTTTCTATGTGACTGGATTCAAACAATTCCATACATTACAAATAAAAACGCTTCGCATTCGCCACGCCTGTCTGTTTGAGAAAGGCTTTAGTTTTGTCCATCGCAATTTAGATTTTGACGTTTGTTACTTTCGTACATCCGTATCCGTGCCTGTGTATTCGTTAACGGACTTAGAAAGTTGACCCCCTGGTCTAAGGCCTCCCCGATTCTTTTCAGTAGCTCATCTCCTGAACTAGGTTCAAAGAGGACTCTTTATTTATTTCTTCATTTATCTACTACTTCTTTCTGAGCCGGCCGCGGTACCGTCCATCTCGTAATAAATTACTCTTTAGTTTTCTGTATTTAATTCATCGTAAAAAAATGAACTTTATTAACACATGGATCATATTCAGACAGGTACTGATAAACAATAATGTAATTTTAGCTAACTTTAAGCTAAAATCTGTCAAGGATTACTTAAGATTATTAATTACTCTACGCTAAAACTCGAAAATTCTCCCACGGGAACATACAATCAGGATAAAAACTATCCTATGTGTTAATCCAGCTTATAAACTATCCGTGTACCATATCTCATCCAAATCCGGTCTACAATTTTTGCATGAATGAGTAACAAACATCCATCCATCCATACATCAAACTTTCACGTTTATAATAGTAGTAAAAAGTAAGAGGAGATGGCGGAACGGGCTGATTAAAACCAATGACTAGTGGCCCACATTGGTTTTGCGTGGCATTGGGTTCGCCTCGTAGATGATGACCATGACATAGAGTATCATGGTGGACATGGAGAACAAGGCATTTGTCCATGTTGCTGGAACAAAGATGCTTATGTTACGATGCGGAAGCTTTTTTTTAACGTGGTCTAATCATTAAATGAGTCCTCGTCATCCTCGTCGAGTCAGACTCGTACTGACTAAAATCCACGGTGTCCTTCAATAGCCCTTTACGTACCGGGGTCACGGTAATACAAACGACGCGGAAGCTAGCGAAAATTAATACTGAGGAAGTATCGAACGACGGAAGATTGACTAGTGATACTAATGCCTCGAATATCAAATGTTAATGTGTTTTGGTCTAGATATCAAAGTTTGCTTTGAACTCTGAATTTCAAAGGAAACCTGAAAGGGAGTGAAATAAAACACATTAGGATCTATTTTCTTTGTTTGGTGGTTTAGCTGTCTGAATAATGCACGTAATGGTGTTAGAGGAAATTAATTTTGCATTATCAGATTTAACGTCCTCACAATATAATTTCATATAATTATGATAAATTAGGAGTAAAGTGAACCTAGAGGAGGTTATGTACTGCTTAACAGGACATTCCTGTGATGTGCTTTGAACGTAAGGCCTCCAGCCATAACAGGGTTTGAGAGCGATACAAATAATTTGTTTGTTATTCCACAATAAAAAAAGTTCTGCTGTTGCATTTCCTAATATTACTGAAACTATTGATTGGCAAAATTCGAATACCTACATCGATCCAGTTTTTTTAAGAGCATTAATAATCCTTTAACCTTAAAAAATACTTGTCCTATTAGTTATAATATATGTCGTACATGAAGTGCGGATAAATTAATTACATTTTATATCCAAATCATAAGGAAAACATATAGCTGATTGTTATTATTTGGTTGTTGTAAATGTTGTTTTTTTGTCAAAGGCGGCACAAGTTTGCACGACATAAAATAGTAATCTACTCAAGATTATAAATATTCAGTGATATTTTAGTAGTTTTACTAGTGCCTAAAATAGGGTTGGCGAAAACACTCAGGGAAATTTCAGTTGCATCGGCGACCGCTACATTTTTTCAAACATTCTTAGTAGCTGAAGAATACAATATCATAATTAAATCTACGAAGAATGATCTACTGAAGATGGCACAGTATGTTTTTTTCAATACTTCTCTACTAAACGTCATCTCAACAGTCAGTGAACTGTGTGTATTTATTTTAGCAAACTCTTTTCAACGATTTTTGTGTATGTCTAGTTTCTGTTAAGATTTGTTTCATAAAAATGTATGTCTTATTTAAAACACCTTTACGATAGTGTTCATTGACTAAAATCTGCACTGTCTAAATGTTTAATCTCAAAATATATTCGTGACTAACTCAAAAAGTTATTACCTCCATTTAAACAAACGTTTACTTGTCCAACCCATACATAAAACTCATTATTTTGACTGCCATTGTTTTTTTCGCTCCGCTTTCGCCCACTTTGCTACTTCTCCCAAATATGGCGACCCTATCTTGTTCGACATAGTCCGGCCTATATCTCAAGATCGTCAAGTGACCGCACGTCGGAGGCGGCAGGACGAGCGGTATATAAGCTCGCTCTGGTATATCGTCTGCACTCATTCGATCAGTGATAACCTCAGGATCAACAATGGCAGCCAAGGTAGGTTGTCTTGTAATTTTTTAGTATTGAAACATTCGGGGGTTTTAAAAAAATAAGTTGTACATAAAATTATCTTCTTTAATTTTGTGGTCTGATAGGGGAGAATGGAAGACGTGTTGCGCCGATCCCAATTAAAATGGGATAGGGGCAGGAAGAGTGTGATAAATATATATAAATATAAGATATTTTTTTTTAAGTATCACTTAGCTAAATTAGACCATTTCCTTAGTGTAAACTGTTTAACGAGATCATGTTCTAAAATAGTTTTTGGATATCAATCAAACTATTACCGTTTCATTAAAAGATCTCACAATTAGAAATGGAAAAATAGAAGTTTTGTGTTCAAAAACATATTTTCACCTCAATCATTGTTGTTTCAGTTCGTAGTTCTCGCCGCCCTGGTAGCCATGGCCCACTGCTCAGTGGTGCCAGTGGCGCGAGTAGACGCTGACTCCAGCAGCTTCTCGTACGAGGTGGCCGACCCCAACACCGGCGACTACAAGAGCCAGGTGGAGACCCGTGTGGGAGGTGCCGTGTCCGGTCAGTACTCGTTGCTCGACGCTGACGGCACCAAGCGCACCGTCGACTACACGGCCGATGATGTCAACGGGTTCAACGCTGTTGTGAGGAAAGATGCCGCTGTTGTATCCGCCCCTGTTGTTGCTGCCGCTCCCGCTGTTGTTGCCTCCGCTCCCGCGGTCATAGCTGCTGCTCCTGAGGTAGTAGCCGCCCGCACTGTCGTCGCTCCTTCCGTATACTCCGCTCATGGCGCTCCTGCCTTCTACACCGCGCAGGCTGCTCCCGCCTTCTACGCTGCTCAAGTCGCCCCCACCTACTACGCCGCTCATTCCGTTCCCTCAGTTTACTCCTACGGAGCTCCTTCCGTCTACGCATATGGTCCCTCCGTATACTCCGCTCCCCTCACTTACGCCACTAAGTGGTAAACCAATGACGCATGTATTGTAATGGTGCTCTTTGTATATAATTTGTATTATAAGTAAAAAGTGAAACTACCTTATTGTGTTGTTGTGTTTACAATTCCTTATTTCATTTAGAATTATATTTTTCAATCGATTCCGAAAAAAATATTTTTAAAACATGACTGTGTGAGTATGTGAACTTAAGATTCTGATCATTTCGTTCTGATCATTTTTAAAGCTGAATTTTTAAATCTGTTAAAAGCAGAAAATTGACACAGAAATTGCAAATCCCTAGCAGTTTAGATTTTTCGTACATAATAATTAATGACTGAGGAAATAGCCAATGAACGGTACGGTATGGGCACGAGCTGTAGCCAGGTCAGCGTTTAGGGATAATAATTGAAAAAATAATGAATAAGTTTTCAGCGTGCATTTCACAAATAACCACGGAGCTCTACAGCTATAGGACAAACGTACTTTTTTTTTTAGCGTGGTAAAATCATCAAATGAGTCCTCCCACCCAGGGCAGGGCGGGAGGGACTGTCAGACTTGTACTGACTAAAATCCACGGTGTCCTTCGATTGACCTTTACGTACCGGGGTTGCGGTAATCCGTTAGTCCCGCGACCCCGGCAGGCTTTGGCCCTCTACAGGCCCCGTCACTATGCTGACACTCCTTGAGGCGCGCGTGGAACACAACGAGCCGTCGACCCGGGCATGGTCCATGGTCGGTCAGCGAGTCGCCCATTACTCGCCGCCCGCATACCCAGGACAAACGTACTACATAAATAATTGAAATCAGATTTTTGTAATAACTTTATCATTTGGTAATAAAGACAAACATTAAAAAATAACAATTAATTTTGATATGTTATGGGATAAAAGGTACCCATCGGGTACTACGTCCGTCTGTACACCTGAAAAAGAATACACAAAATTCAGGATAATCGGTTCAGTGATTTATTACACTATGATAACTTATTTTTACGTGGTAATATCACCACATGTGTCCTCCCACCCAGGGCAGAGCGGGAGGGACTATCACTCGTACTGACTAAAATCCACGGTGTCCTTCAATAGCCCTTTACGTTCCGGGGTCACGGTAATTCGTGAGTCCCGCAACCACACTATGATAACTTTTTTTTTTTTTATCGTGGTAAAATCATCAAATGAGTCCTCCCGCCCAGGGCAGGGCGGGAGGGACTGTCAGACTTGTACTGACTAAAATCCACGGTGTCCTTCAATAGCCCTTTACGTACTAGGGTCACGGTAATCCCTTGGTCCCGCGGACCCAGCAGGCTTTGGCCCTCTACAGGCCCCGTCACTATGCTGACACTCTTTGAGGCGCGCGTGGAACACAACGCGCCGTCGACCCGGGCATGGTCCATGGTCGGACAGTGAGTCGCCCATTACTCGCTGCCCGCATGCCCGCGCCTACGGTGGCCGGAGATCGTCCTGCGACGTCCGACGCCGTGGGCGTCTACCACTGCGGCTGGGGTGGAGGGAGGACGCTGTCCTCTCCCTCAGGCGGCCCGCCTCCTCTTTCACGACACTATGATAACTAGCAAAATTAACTTCATTTGGTTCAATTATTGCAACATTAAGGAGCTAAGAAAAAATATTATCATAACCTTTCGGGCTTATTCAAACAGGATCGGTAATAATTTTAGGTTATCATAACTTCCTAACTAATATTTATAAATGACTAGCTGTACCCTGCCACGCTTTGCTGTGGCACAAAAAAACTGTTTTTTTGCGGTCGCGAATATGTCACTGATTCAAAAAATATATAAAAACAATCCTTGATGCGAATTATATATCATGCTAAAATTTCAGCTCAATCGGTGCAGAACTTTTTGAGTTTTTGAAGCGTACACAAACCAACATAACATTTTTATATGTATTCTAGCTGTACCCTGCCCCGCTTCGCTGTGGCACAAAAAATTGTTTTTTCAAAAAAAAAATAGATAAAAACCATCCTTGATGCGGATTATATATCATGCTAAAATTTCAGCTCAATCGGTGCAATTTGAAGCATACACAAACCAACATAACATTTTTATATATATAGATATAGTAAGTTTGTTTGTTACTTTTTACGTCCAAATCACTGAACCGATTATCCTGAATTTTGTGTATTCTTTTTCAGGTGTACAGACGGACGTAGTACCCGATGGGTACCTTTTATCCCATAACATATCAAAATTAATTGTCCTTTTTTATGTTTGTCTTTATTTCAAAATAATAAAGAGATCGTCCTGCGAGGTCCGTTGCGGTGGGCATCTCCCACTGCGGCTGGGTCGTGAGGTGGATGCTGTCCTCTCCCTCACGCGTTCCGCCATCACAATCTCGTACGTCTGGCTAAAGGTCGGTCAATCACAACAGTTCAAAGAAGTAGCTCGAAGAACTTGAACTTGTTATACCACTGGCACGGAATAATTATATTTAAATAATTGCGATACGAGTACTGTCACCATACCTACTTGATATCTTTGTTTTACTTATGCTGGGACGTGCATTTATCATTGAAGTCGTTTGAATGGCTGTACAGTAGGTAAGAATTATACCTATTCGAATATTTAAATCTATTTTCAAATTAATCTAAAGTTGCAAAATTTTAAATATATCTATACTTATAATAAATCTGTAGAGAGGCCAATTCTGTACATGAAATATATTTTAAAAATAACTATCAAGGGGTGATTAGGGATCGCTACTGATGCCAAAAATGCAGTCAGTAAAATTTTTGTCTGTCTGTCTGTCTGTCTGTCTGTCTGTCTGTATGTTCGTTATAGAAACAAAAACTACTCGACGGATTTTAACGAAATTTGGCACAATTATTCTTCATACTCCTGGGCAGGTTATAGTATACTTTTCATTACGCTATGATTAATAGGAGCAGAGCAGTGAAGGGAAACATTGGGAAAACGGGAGAACTTACTCCATTTTTTAAGCTTCCGTCGCGTGTGCAGCCTTAATGGTTAAAGCTACATAGAAATTATGTATGAGGGAAATGTTCTCCTTAAAATTATATAAAAATATTCCTTGACAGCAGATGTCTATCTTTTATGGTTGACTCACAATAACACGTGAAACTCCCGATAGCTTGGCGATTCGGAGCTTTCTGATTATATTTGTCTACTCTTACGTTTACAACACTGTCACTCAGCCCTAATTAAAAAAAAATTACATTATTACCTATTCAATAAAAAAAGAATCATGTACATCGGTGTAGAAACACCAAAGCTATACATGAAATACGCTAAAAAGTCATCGCGCGTGAATACAGAATGATGATATAAGGATTATTTTTGTGTATCGGTTGCCGCGCTCGACGCGGTTTACGGCGGGAGTTATAAAAGGCGGGGGGGTCCGCGCGCCTGGATGCCTTAAAATCTTAACGCATCCACAGGAAAGTCCGGTTGAGCAGTACACAACCTACTAGAGGTTGACCTGCGAGATGCCATACACAAAAAAAGCGCACGAGCTTCATACAATATTTGGCTGTTGATGCGAATAGACGTTCAAACTGTTCGACCTTATTGACAGACAATAATTGTTATTTACAAACCGTGCAAGTTCAAGTTTATTTTGAGATTTGTTGTCATTTTATGAAATAGGTATTAGAGGTTTTGGTAGTGTTTAAATATATTATTAGTTTACATTTTATTTCTTAATAGTTAAAGCAATAGTAGGTACAAAATTAGTTATTTTGGTACTCTTTTTTTTATCGTGGTAAAATCATCAAATGAGTTCTCCCACCCAGGACAAGTCGGGAGGGATTGTTAGACTTGACTGACTAAAATCCACGGTGTCCTTCAATAGCCCTTTACGTACCGGGGTCACGGTAATTCGTTAGTCCCGCGACCCCGGCAGGCTTTGGCCCTCTACAGGCCCCGTCACTATGCTGACACTCTTTGAGGCGCGCGTGGAACACAACGCTCCGTCCACCCGGACATGGTCCATGGTCGGACAGCGAGTCGCCCATTACTCGCTGCCCGCATGCCCGCGCCTACGGGGCCGGAGATCGTCTGGCGACGGTCGACGCCGTGAGCGTCTACCACTGCGGCTAGGGTGGAGGGAGGACGCTGTCCTCTGCCTCACGTGGCCCGCCTCCTCTTTCACAAGCATGACTGCTTCGCGGGAGGCGACCGCTTCCCACTCCGTCTCGCCCCGCAGCATGGCCTCGACCAATGCCGGGCGCGAGAGGTCTCCGCCTATCGCCGTCGTGAGGACACGGCGGTGCTCTGCCCAAGCGGGGCAGTCCTGCACCGTATGCTCCACCGTGTCCTCCGGACGATCCTCGCAGTGGTGACACCCAGGCGTTTCCTTCTTCCTTATCCGACACAGGAACCTCCCGAAACTTCCGTGTCCGGTGAGGACCTGCATCATGCGGTAGGTCAGGACGCCGTGACGCCTATCCAGCCACTCCTCAAAAAGGGGTCTTACCGCCGCGATTGCGGCGTGCCCGATTTTGGTACTCTACACTGATATTATAAAGAGAAAAACTTTGTTTGTTTGTTTGTTTGATTGTAATGAATAGGCTCAAAAACTACTGGACCGATTTTAAAAATTCTTTCGCCATTCGAAAGCTACATTATCCACGAGTAATATAGGCTATATTTTATTTTGGAGAAAAATAAGATTCCGTAAGATATACGGGATTTTCGGCCACAAGGTGTAAAAAATCACCCAGAAACGTTACTTATTTTGCGTACGAACTATACAACTATAAAAGATAGAACCATAAAATTTTCAGACCTGGGAATCAGGTTGCTGACCGTGTCTTTTCTGATTAGGCTTTTTGTAGCGGTAACCGATATTCACGCGAGCGGAGCCGCGGGCGCCCACTAGTTTATTAATAAGGGAGGCGACCGACCAAAATTTGCAAGTATTTTTCGACTGTCCTTTGCGTTCCAGGGCCGGAACCTGTTTAAACAGTCCCGCGAAACACAAGGATTGGGACTGGAGTCCTGACTGCAAGTGCAACTGCAATTTAAACTATAATAAGCAATTCAACATTTTTGTAAGGACCTTTTATTAGTCACTACAGAATGGTCTACTACGCTGTTTAATCTTCTGAATCTTCTTTTAAGTTTAGTTCTTTTAAGTTAGGTGTTAGTAGTTCTTCTTAGTCAGAATAAATCTAAATTGTCATTTATTTCGATTATACTTACAAAATGACTTTTTTCGTTTAATTTAGATTCTAATTATTGTTCAATTACAAAATTTGCTTAAAAGTGTTAAGTATTTTGAGGAAACTTTTAGAAAATCAAAACAATAGAAATAGGTAGTTTCACTTTTTAATTTAAAATATACAGTATTTACAAATCAACACCATCTACGACAAATAAGCACCGTTTTTCTACCACTTAGTGGCGTAAGTGAGGGGAGCGGAGTACACGGAGGGTCCGTACGCGTAGACGGAAGGCGCTCCGTAAGAATAGACGGAGGGAGCTAAATAGGAGTACACTGAGTTAGCAGCGGCGTAGAAAGCGGGAGGAGCATGAGCAGCGTATACGGAAGGAGCGACTACAGTGCGGGCGGCAACGACAGCGGGACCGGCAGCTACAACAGCGGGAGCGGCGGCAACAACAGGGGCAGAGACAACAGCGGCATCTTTCCTCACAACAGCGTTGAAACCGTTGACATCATCGGCGGAGTAGTCGACGGTACGCTTCGTGCCGTCAGCGTCGAGCAGCGAGTACTGGCCGGATACTGCGCCGCCGACGCGGGTCTCCACCTGGCTTTTGTAGTCGCCGGTGATGGGGTCGGCCACCTGGTATGAGAAGCTGCTGGAGTCGGCGTCTACTCGCGCCACTGGAACCACTGAGCAGTGGGCCATGGCTACCAGGGCGGCGAGAATTACGAACTGAAACAACAATTACTTTTGTTTAAATTTTGAACAAAAAATGAGGCAACTTTCCAATGCAAAATTCAAAGAATCGATAATAATGATGTCAAATCAACATCATTCTGTAGGATCAATCCAATCCTGCAAAGATCCAGTGTTAACTAGTACTTGACTTGAGAGCAGAGCACTATATTTATTGAACTGCCAAATATTTTGAGCACTTAATTTTATGTGACCCAAAATACAAGACATCCTACCTTGGCTGCCATTGTTGATCCTGAGATTATCACTGATCGAATGAGTGCAGACGATATACCAGAGCGAGCTTATATACCGCTCGTCCTGCCGCCACCGACGGGCGGTCACTTGACGAACTTGAGATATAGGCCGGATTATGTCTTGTGGTAAATAGAACAAGTTTTGGGTGAGGTTGATGAAATGATAGGTGCAAAGATTAATTACGTACGTTGGTGGCAGTCGTTAGTGCGAATCCAATACATTACTAGCTTGTGTATGTATCATTACTTGCTAATACAATTTGAGTTGATTTGGTACGTAGTTTAGAATATTAAGCGCCATTTTAGCACTAGAAACTGCTAGTTCAAGTTTAAATGATGATTGGGATTTGAATTAACATTAAAACCGTTTTTTTGGTGTATTGTTCATAAGCCGGATTGCTGAGCGAGAAGTCCTGAGTTCGATTCCCTGACTGTGCAAGTAGTTAGTTAGTTTGCAAAAATAGGCAGATTTTATGGCCCCAATAATTTGGTCACTAGGAAATGTCATCATGCACACAGCGTTTATCCCGACATTGGTTTTTTTTTGTTTTTACGTGGTAATCATCCCAAGGGGAGGTTGGGAGGGACTGTCAGACTTGTACTGACCAAAATCCACGGTGTCCTTCAATAGCCCTTTACTTTCCGGGGCCACGGTTACCTGATGAGTCCCGTGACCCCAGCAGGCGTTGGCCCTCTAAGGGAGGCCCCGTCATATTGCTGACAGCTCTTAGAGATCCCCGGCATTTGTAACATTTTAGTCTGTTTGTTCACATGTTTACATAGCATACATAAACATAAGCATGTC
The DNA here is from genome assembly GCA_943136025.2 of Agrotis puta. Lineage (NCBI taxonomy): Eukaryota > Metazoa > Arthropoda > Insecta > Lepidoptera > Noctuidae > Agrotis > Agrotis puta. Next base: position 3,257,540 of record OW964170.2, read on the forward strand.
TCGGCGCTTTTCTGGTGAACGCCACTGTTGGTTCTAGCTTTCAAGAGTTGCAGTGTTTTTGGAAACGTGAAGTGAAAATGTCCTAAAAAAAAACGCCGGGTTGCACTCTGGGAGTGCCGGCAGAAGTGAACACTTGAATAGTAATAAACACACACGAACATTCGCGCAAGCGTCCTGCGCCGTCTTACGAATTTTCGATCAGGTCACTTGTCCTGACGCGAGTTTAACATTTTTTACCCATCCCAAAAAAAGTGCGCAACGCCGCTAAAGAAGTTTTCACTTCAAAAATGTTTAGGCACATGGCAACACGAGAAGTTTGTATTATTGAATAAAAGGAAGTTCGCTGAGCAGTTTGTGTAACGACCTTCACGCGTGGGGTGTTGGACGGAAGCCTGCTGGTGACATTATGTTGTTGCGTTCATTGATACCGGACATTCCTAAGAACTTGTTAAGTGTATGTATGAATACATTGAAATAGATATATGATTGTATGTAGTTTGATAGAATAGATAATTTTTTTTCTTATAAATCCACGACTTGAGGGAGGTATTTGTCTAAAGGCGCTATCACGGTAAATGTAACATTACCGTGATAGCGCCAAAAGACATGTAAATATTTTGAATAAAAAATAAAGGCATGTTTTTATAATTTTGGTCCTATTTTAAACGAAGAGCACAATAAATGACACTCATAATGTTATGTATGCCCAGTTTAAGCTTGAAAGCGTATGCGCGGTTTGTAGGAGTCATTCATAACTTCCCCACAATCAGTTCATAATTTACGTTCAAAAAATTTGGTGTACGTTATTTGTAATTTTTAAACATTTGGGGTATTTTCCTACTCATAATAAACATTTTCGATACCCAGTGCCGAAAAAAGGGGTGTGCCAACGGTGCCCAGGCACAAGGCGCAAACCCTGGTGGGACGCTGAAATGGTCAGACTAGTATCACCAGTGGCTAGACCAGGGCGCAGTAATAGCTCGCACTGGGTGCATAGAAGGCTTGTTAGGGCACTGTCGATACCTAATCTTCCAAAGATATATCTACCTTACAGCTAAATCAGAGAAATGTAGAAAACAGAAACGATTCCCGGAAACAGAAAAAAAAGATATCCGTGTCAAATACAACTATCTTTTTTATAACATAAAAGTTAAGACCGTCCCCTTATGGGGTGACAAGGGACTAACGATGTGTCAGTACCGGTGTTTGCAAATTGATAAATGTTACAAAGTTATAGTTACAGATAAACATTTTTTCTAAATAAATACTTTTCCGGTGAATAAAATTTTGTAACCGGAAAACTTGGCCGGCTATACACGGACTGCTTACTGCAGTCAGCATCGACTGTTTCGAGCTGCATAAAATTTTCACATATATACGGAACCGCTCCCAGCAGTCTCCCAGCATACACTAAGTACTCGAGCAGTCCACCATTGCATAATTATGCACTGTTTGAGCTACCTGTAACTTGCGGTGACGACCGAGCGATCCTACTAGCGATGGTAGATTTCACCAGGACCGCCTGGCTCGCGATCCTGTCGATGTCTGGCGCCAAAAAGTTTTATAGATGCGCTGGAGTTCCTTCTGGGTGAGCTTGTTTTATCCTTGGCCTCATCTTTGCATCTGGCCTAGATTGAGGCCAAGCATTCTATATAACAAAAAAAAAGAAAAACTTCATTAGGTACTAGAGTACCTACTAATGTAGGTGTAAGCACTACTACAGAGTAATATAATTATTATAATTCATACTAGTACGAGTATGTCACATACAAAGGAAGTCCTTATACATATGAGAAAACTAGACAGACTGCTAGTGAGTCATTTCATTACAGAAGGTATCACAATAATTGTGAGGTTATATGGTTGCTCCATTTTTTATGTTCTTTTTCTTCCTTGTTCAGTGTGCTTTCTTACAAGTTTTGCTATCTTCATCTTACGTGTTGAATTGTCATTTAGCGTGGCGGTCTAAGGGGGAGGCCTAAGTTCAGCAGTGGACGTCTTCCGGCTGATGATGATGATGATGATCTTACGTGTGCTTGATTAAACCAGGGCTAACTTCTTTAATGAAATGAGTTTATATGTATTTCGTTTAGAATTTTGCAAAGCAAACTATTTGCCTATAAGGTAGGTTCTTATCTGGCTTATGGAATCTATTTTATTCCCTAAATTAAAATTCAGCTCTCCCGAATAATAAATTGTGTAAGTATTTTTATTTTATTCAAGGTCATGCTATTGCCAGTTACACTTGAAATTCACTTCACACCCGCAGGTAAAACGTGACAGTAATTCGGATGAATTAAAACAGACGGAGTACTTTAAAATATTCGTTTTATTTCAATACATACAGGTATGTACAAACTAGTAACAATATTTACAAGTCGTTCAATATGAAACACGTCGTGGTCTATTGCTAGGGAGCCTTATAAGGCTATCGATTACCAGTACGAGACGGGAGCGGAGTAGGCGGCGTAAGATACAGGAGATCCGTAGTAGGCGGGGCCGTAGGAATGAGAATATACCGCGGGGGCAGCTGCTACAGTGCGTGCAGCATACACGGAGGGACCAACTACGGAGCGGACTCCGGTCGTGTAGGCACCAGCGGTGTAGGCAACTGGGTGACCGGCGGTGTATGCCACAGGGTAACCAGTGGAGTAGGCAACAGGTGAACCGGCGGTGTAAGCCAAACGGGCACCAGTGGAGTACGCAACAGGGGCAGCCACGGTACGTGTAGCTACAACAGGAGCAGACGCAGCGTACACAGCAGGAGCGGCAACGGTACGGGCAGCGTAGTACGCAGGAGTAGCGGCATAGGTACGCGCGGCAACTACGGCGGGTGCGGCAGACACAACCGCGGGAGCGGCAGCAACAACAGGGGCGGAGACAACAGCGGCATCTTTCCTCACAACAGCGTTGAAACCGTTAACGTCATCAGCGGAGTAGTCGACGGTGCGCTTGGTGCCGTCAGCGTCGAGCAGCGAGTACTGGCCAGATACGGTGCCGCCAACTCGTGTCTCCACCTGGCTCTTGTAGTCACCGGTGTTGGGGTCAGCTACATCGTAGGAGAAGTGAGTGTAGTCCGTGTCTACTGGCGCCACTGGCACCACTGAGCATTGAGCTGCGGCCACAAGGGCGAGTACTACGACGAACTGGAAAAAACAAAAGAGCTTTGTTTATATGGATCACCAAGAAAATTGCTTTGTGTAGACAAAGAGATGAAAACGGTGATATAGATGTTGTAAGAATAAATTATTTATTTATAATAATTACAAGGTTCCAATTTTATACAGGTATCGAAGGAGAATGAAAGCTTCCCCAAAAATAAGAAACAAAGAAATTGTAGTAATGCGAAATACTAAGTATGTTACTTTGTTTTTGAAACTTGATTATTTTACAAAACAGTCGAAAGTAAGTAATGTTTGGGCACAACAAGAAGTAAAATTAGTATATAAAAATCTAGCGCAAGCAACTTTTTTAAATTGAAGTTAATCAAAAAATATATCCCTCCTTTATCACAATCACTGATCAATAATAATTTAATTTATTAAATCACTGGTTTTCACTTCACTAGATATAAAAATAATCACCTTAGCTGCCATTGCGATAGATGAGGATTTCCACTCGAAGACTGGTATTCGCTCAGGTTGCTAGGAGCTTTTATATGAGCTTCGGACGCGAGGGCGTGGCTGCCGGCTATGATTACTTGTTGATCTTTAAAAAATTATGTGAAGTTATTTTTCTTAGGCTCGTGCGGGTTCTGTACGGTATTTTTACCGATTATTAGATTTTACTTTTATCATTGTTGTACAATTACTGATCAGCAGCAGGGCAATGGTATTTTTAGTTGTAACAGGCCTTGTTTGCCTTACAATTCAGTTCTTTTTTTTTCTAAAAAATATTAAACCTTTTTTTATTGTTAATTCTTGTTGTGTGAATCATTATTTTTTTAACTTGTTTTATGGATTGCGAGATTTTCAGTAAAAGTAGCAAAAAAACCTATTTACTAACGATTTTTTTGTAACTTGACAATACGTGTTTATTATTACATTTATTCATAATAGAATATTCGTCATCATTAAAGTGAATTATATTATGACACAGATAGGGATCAAAATATAAATTACAGTTTTACATAGCGTGTTATCATAGGTGGTAAAATGTTACCTTATTAATGTTTTAACATTAATAAGATAACCTTTTACCACCATTTTGTTTTAAAGACTATTTTTACTTCCTTATTTTCATAGGGCATGGCTTTCCATCCTCTCCCACAAACAGTACAATGGCTAGTTCACTTTTAATTCCGGTTCATATTATAAGGTTTTACCACAAGAATTTTAAAAAGGGACCCCAAATACGTACGACAAGCGTAATAGCCTTTGTGATGTCGACGGATCCGGAAGGGCAAGGTCACTGATGAGAATTTATATTGACGTCAAAGAAATGGTCCACGCATCGGAGGTTGCATCTCAGTACACGCATCATTGCGTGTGTTAATTTGTTTTTCAATCTTCTTGTTTCGTCGAAAGTTTTTAACTTTTTCTTTGTTCTGATTTTATCTTCCTGGTTCGGTTTTTGTTTTATTTTGAGAAGGTTGCAAATAGGATTTTTGAGAAAATCAATGATTAACTCTTCGTTGATTTTCTCTGATTCTTAGTAATATGTATTTTATCTAGGAGGCGCCACAGAAAAGTAGGAAATGATAATGTTAATTTAGAAGACATAGATCATAAATGACGTATCATTGTTTTTATAAGATAAATGTTAAAAAATACAATTATCTGGGCATATTTTGTTTTTCTATCGCTATAGATATTTTATAAATTTCCTAAACGTCTTAGTCGGCATGTTACTGAGGCAACTAACACTCTCAGTTTCTCGACTTATTTTTGAAGTCAAATGCAAAAATTCTACCTCTGCTGTACTTAGACGAATTTTGTGTCCTATATGTTATTTAAATCAGTATATTTGTAGCTCCCACTGTTGTGATCGAGATCATTTACATTGTTTTCGTTTTTTTTTTCAAAAACAAATATTTATACACCGTGACTTTTTAGTCGTCTTACAAAAGTGGTCCACTCAATGTATCCGACATAAAATACCTCTAGGCCCGATTATAATTTTTCTTTTTATCATTAATAATATTTTTTATCATTATTTAATAGGTACATCAGAAATATGAAACACCGTGTTAAAATGTTTACGTATCAACCTGTAGAGTATGCCCAGCGAGCGCACGAGTCGAGCAGATCGTTCCATCTCCATTTTCTATGAGACAAGGTTGTTTCTAACTACGCCTTGTGTCATAATAATGAATAATATTTTTATTTTTAAATTATCCAAATCTCATAAATACCATTTTTTTATTATGAACGTTTACTAGTCATTGGATACATGAACTGGGCTGCCGTTGTAAGACGACTAAAAAGTCACGGTGTATAATATTTCTTAAAAACAAGATAGATAGACTGAATGAACCTTTAGAGAACATCGTAAAAAGTCACTAAATGAACAGCTATCTGTATAAAATGTAAAGAAGGATTGAACGATTATTTATAACGGCGTGGAAACAAGATCCTTATCATTTATGCGTTTGCTCCACATTCGTGCTTGAAGGCAACCTCTGATGCTTACAATAATTTGCATGATACTTTGACTTTCTTGTTTGAAGTGATGTAGTGTCAACATGGTATTTCATGTCTTATTTCATACCATTTTTGGGATTAAAAAACCATTGTTATCTTATTTAATGAGCTATGTTTCAATGGGTTTTAGAAAGACACTTGGCACGATAGACATCAATGTCATCATCATCCTGCGTTGTCTGTGTGTGTGCTACTACAATTTGTTGAAAAGAGCTTATCGGTACTAGGGGAACAGTGCATAAGACGGGAACGAGGGGTATAATGGGGACACACACACTTATGGCAAACGAAAGCGCCAACAGGACGCCATTTGCAAGCAGCCATTAGCAAATGGCGTCCTGTTGGATCTTGCCCTAAGTTAGTGTTGTGTTAAGTTTGCCATAAGTGTGTGTTTCCCCATTATACCCCGTATTCCTATCTGATACACTGTTCCCGTATCTGTGTTCTGTCATCATGAGCTACTAATTAACGTTTGCCTATTTATGAGTATTAATTGATTGTTTCTCAACAACCTTAAGTTATATCAGAACTTTGCTTTGATAGTAATGAATATGATTTTGATTACTACTCGTAGATATAATTTTTGGTGCTTTGTGATTTATAGATTCTAGCATTGAAGCTGTTCTATAGACTGGTATTTCCAATTCAGAAATAACTGGGAATTTACATCATTCTTCATTGCTATAGTACCATTCTACATCCTGTATGCGTGTGTGATCAAAATGTTAACACATGCAAGAATTTAATATAAAATGTATTGTTCTATGTGGTAGGAATTTTAAATAAATGATATTCTTGCAATTTGGAACCATCCGATGCAGAAACAAGGTCTATTTTTGATTGATGGCATCATTTTGGTCAAAATAACATAAATATTAGTGAGATATTTTGGTGTAATGGCAATTTGTAACTTATTTTTTGCTAGTTAAATATCTAAACTGGTCAACCAGGAAATACTTATACGAAAATGTAACATTTGAATTGAGTAATATCTCAGTAATGTAATTAAGACCGAGTTTATTATCCTTCTTGTATTCAGACTATTATGTTATATTACTTTGTGGTTTTTCAATAAAATTGATTTAGAAATTTAATTGTCCTTTTTGTTTTATTAATATCTTCAATATGTAAAGACGCACTGACGTAAAACTGTTTTCTAATAGTTGTATGGCAATTATTTTCACGTTGTTAAGAACTAATAATATATTTTTTTTAACTGTTCGTGTTTTAAGGGTTAAAGGGAAACCAATTCGTGTAAAAAACGAAGTCGTAGTATTTCTCACACTTTATATTTTATTCGCCTTACATTTTTTTTTCATTTTCGTTTCATAAACCTAAAACATAATTTACATTTTAAGATCAATATTTGCCGCAAGAGATCATCGAGCATCTTCCTTAAATTATAATTTATAACAAATGAAAAAAAAAACAACGTAAAACAGTTCCGGAAAAAACATAGCCTGGTCATTTATCTGTCATATTTGAGTCCATTATTTATTTATCAGATTCACCATCCAGCGTTCCTGTTGCTGTAACTAAAAGCATTAGCACCGTGAGCACCATATCCACCAGCTACGGCACCGGCGCCATAACCAACTCCTGACGCCAAGGCTGAAGGCCAAACATTACCGCCATAAACTCCATTAGCACCAGGCTGGGTCCATGCGTTGGCTCCAACATTTGTAGGCCATGCGCTCGCGGCAGCATTACCAGGCCAAGCACTGACACCAGCACTGCTAGGCCAGCCATTAGCACCGTAGATTCCGTTGGCGCCACTAGCACTGGGCCATCCATTAGCTCCATAGATTGCATTTGCGCCACTCACGGGCCATCCGCTAGCACCGTAGGCACCATTGGCAGCTCCATATCCACCATACGCACCGCTGTAAGGACTGCCTGCATATGTTGAGCTAGCTGCGTTCCATGCATTTTGGGCTCCATACGCCAAAGGATTAGCACCAGCATATCCGAGAGCTCCATTGTATCTAACCGACGGCGGGTGAACTCCAACAGCAGGATCCTTGTGTACTACAGCATTGAACCCAGTGCTGGGATGAGAAGAATATTCCACAATACGTTTGGTTCCATCAGCTTCAACTAAAGAGTATTTGCCGACAACGCTGTCTCCAACCCGTTTTTCATGCTGGTCTTTGATATCACCGGTGTTAGGGTCTGATACTCCGTAGGAGAAGCTGGATGATCCTCCGGAAGCGCTGCAGCGAGCGACAGCCACCAGCAACGCGACAAACGCAAACTGGAAACATAAATAAATAAATTATGTTATATTACACAGCTTCAGATAGGACAAATTGATTAAAAGTCGGTACAGTTCCAACAAAATATAAACTTACATATTGTAAAATGATTTCTAGACTTGCTAAGTAATAATTGAACTGTCAAGTATAATTAATGTCTGTGTTACAGTTAAGATACGGTCAATCATTACAAAGTCACTTCTAATCGTATAACTAAAATTTACAGCTATGTTTAAGATTGTGAATTCTATAATCTTAAAAATAAACTTTGTTATATCAAAGATTGTGATTATTTATGTATTTTAGAACCGTATGAGAAACAAAACACAAATCGTAAGCAAACGTAACTACACCATGCTATCATTGACACTACTGCTGACCAAATTCCCACGCGCCTATAAATACGAGTATATCTTTATCAAAATCACTGAACCAAATCAAAATCTACCAAATTAATGAGAACAGTACCAACTAGCAGTTGAGAACATGATAATTTTATACTAATTAGACAATATTGGGCAACGACATAAGAATCAAAACACGAGAATTTCCCAAGTTTTTGAGATTATTTAAATTCACAACCAAATTATTCTTTGTAGTTTTAGTTTACTCAATTACCTTTGAGAACATATTTTTGAATTGTTTGCACAAATACTGATGAGTTTAGATGTTTCTTGTCTTTATATAGGTGTTTTTCATGATCTTTACAGCTATGTGCAATCAGTTTGGCCGGAAACATTTGGAAATTAGCGCTGACCTACGATATCATGTCATATCTCCTTCATTTGATGTAATTTTAGCTAATGTATGTAGATGAACAGGATATATATGAGTTTAATGTATGTTGTCTGCTGATAACACAGAGTTATGAAACATAATAAACATATCAAGGAGGTGGCATGCTGACAGCCAAGGTTGCTGCTGAAACCTTGATCGTGAACTAAAAATCAATCAGACAAATCTTCTTTCTCCGTAGCGGCAGGAGAAAAGGTCTAACAATGTAATTAAGTGATACAGTTTTTTTTTATCATGGTTAAATCATCAAATGAGTCCTGCCACCCAGGGCAGGGCGGGAGGGACTGTTAGACTTGTATTGACTAAAATCCACGGTGTCCTTCAATAGCCCTTTACGTACCGGGGTCACGGTAATTCGTTAGTCCCGCGACCAGGTGATACAGGTGGTATAGTTTAATCATAAATGGCGTAAATGTTTCCACTGTTGCAGGCATCCACTCTTTTTAAGGGAGTGGGCTGTAATTCACAACGCAGACCCAATGCGGGTTGAGTTATATGTAGGTTGGTACATCCATATTTTGCTAGTCGTTTTTATGACGTATTTTTCTATTTCATTAAATTTATATAAAAATCACGTAACGGAATATCCACAAAAATTACTATTCCTTGAAGTTAAACTATATTCTAATTATTTGTTTTAATTTTGATGTGGTAATATGTCTTCGAAAGAGCTAATTATTTTTGAGGCGAATTTTAGATGAACCATTAAACAAAATAACAAAAAATATTTCATTATTGGTACTCGCATAAATAACAAAATGTTTCGTATTGGTAAGTTTCATTATTGGTAATGATTTCATTAGTAATACTATTTTAATTTTGGAAGAAGTTAAGTTTAGTTTTTCTTCTGGAAAGTAAATACTCCATTGAAATACTCCAATCTCATAAATAGAATGTTAATTAAACAACTCATACTCATAACTCGTACTCTAGCAGTGCAGTTAGTTTTCACATGTCTGTCTATTGTCGTTTAAACCTCTATAATTAAACCGCTTGTAGTTTTTAAACTTACTAGTTAAAATTAAATGATATCATCTTAATTCGGCATCTTAACATGTATTTAACTCATCAACGAGGCCAATGTTACCATTCTAAGTGCAAAATTAATTTACATAATAGATATTTCAGTTCCTAATTAACCTCTGAAAGAGAATCTGTCGAAATTTAAGAGCAGATGTGAGCGCAATAATTTCAAACTATGACCCCCAAAACTACAATGCGGAGCCTCCGTGCGAATATAAATATTTGGAACCGACGGGGTTAAATCATTCACAAGCCTAAGTTGAAGAAGAAAACATAGCATCATGGCAGCTAAGGTAAAAAAAAAATTTAAAACAAGTACAATTTTAAAATCTTTGACATAAAGTGATCCATAGTGGACATAGTATCGATCCTTGTGGGACTCCTGATGTTAAGCTTCTAATTCCTTCCTGTCAGGACTAATCATATGTATTTTTTATTTTTTCCAGTTCATCGTCTTTTCCTTGCTGGTAGCATCAGCCTACGGAAGCGGTGGTTACTCGAGCTTCTCCTACGGCGTGTCAGATCCCAACACTGGAGACGTCAAGGACCAGCACGAAAAGCGCGTCGGAGACAGCGTCGTCGGTAAATACTCACTTCTGGAATCCGATGGAACTAAAAGGATTGTGGAGTACGCCGCTAACGCTGCCACTGGATTCAATGCTGTCGTACGCAAGGAGCCTGCTGTTGGTGTTCATCCGTCAGGACCTAAGGCTCCGCTAGCTGGCGCTGCTCATGGACCCGTTGCCCACCCAGGACCGTTGGCTCATGGACCCCTTGCTCCCGGTCTTGCTCATCCCGCTCCTCTTTCTCCTTTGGCAGGAGCTGGTCCCCTTGCTCACCCTGGTGCCCTGGCTCATCCTGGTGCCATTGCCCATCCAGGTGCTCTTGCCCACCCTGGTGCTCTAGCTCACCCAGGTGCTCTTGCTCAGCCCGGAGCTCTTGCCCATCTCGGTGCTCTTGCTCATCCTGGTGCTCTTGCACACCCCGGTGCTTACGGTCACGCTGGTGCACTTGGTTATCCCGGAGCCCTTGCTCACCCTGGAGCACTTGCTCATCCTGGTGCTCTCGGTCATGCTGGTGCTCTCGGTTACCCTGGTGCTCTCGGCCACCCTGGTGCCCTTCCATACCCCGGTGCTCTCGCTCATCCCGGTGCCATCCGTTACCCTGGTAACCAAGCATACCCAGGCTATGGCAACGGTTATGGCAACCCCTTGGCTGGTCATCTTGGAAACCGTGGAGCTCCTGCAGTCTCTCACTACTCTCACTCCATTGTGCATAATGCTGCTCGTCCCTACCCTGGACCTTATGCTGGGGCCTACAACGGTGCTTATGGTGCAGCTTACGGTGGTGCCTACGGCGGCTATGGTGCCCATAGATTGAACGGTGCCCATGGACTGAACGGTGCCTATGGATCTCCACTGGCCCATGGAGCTCTTAACCCTCATGGTGGTCTTGCGCACAGTTACTCGAACTCTGTCTCTCACCCAGCCGCTCATGGTCATGGCGCGTATGGTGCCCAGCGAGCTGCTCTCGGAGCTGGCTTGGCTTGGTGAACAAATGACTGCGACTGATCTGTGATTTAAACGACTAATAAATTATAAATCCTTAGTTTTGGTTTTTATGTTTTTCTTCACATGATTATTATGCTGTCCCTTCACACAAACACGATTGATTGATCTTTTTCAGTTTGAAGTTTATTGACGGACTCAAATAAATTTCATAACAGTTTCTGACAGCACGTATTTATTTCACACAGTTGAAATCGATTTTTTCATTCATCAAATATATTAAATTGAAATTGAAGCACAACTGATAGAAGCACTCTGCGTACTGTGACTTATTACAAAATACTAGACGAAGTCTCTCAGGAGACAAGGTGAAACAATAATGTAATTAAATTAACGATCCGTAAGTGTTTCACAAAAAGCGTGGAATTCAATGATGTGTTTGTTACTAGGGAACTGACCTACTGTTCTTGTTAGATTGTGTCTATGTTGTAAATAAACAATTACGAACATTTAAAATGAACTTTCTAACTAGGTCAGAAGTATAGAATGGTTTTTTCATTTGTTACACATGACGTGTAATATCATAATTCAAATAAGACCTAAATATATGTTAATCTTCTTATAATAATAATAATGTGATTTAACTTTTTTTATTAAACACATCACGTTCATGGTTAAGTAAACAAAAGGAATAATGTTTTCATCTATCGGAAACCTAAACACTCATCTAAAAACCACCACAGCCAGGTATGTACTAGACATAATTTTATGATAGTTATATACAACTAGGGTTACCATCTTAGGGTTTCCCCGGATTTGTACTTGTTTAGAGGGCATCCGTGGAGCGTTCGGGGAGGCTTCTTTTGTAGTCCAGGTTTCAAAATTTAAAATCTTAGGCCGCCCGCGACACGCGCAAACTTCACCGTTACCCCACCCCTCCTTACGCAGTTGCCACGGTGCGCACTTCGACTCACGTCCGGTTTCTGGACGCTAAAATCCGGGGATTTCATGCGTTTTTCCAAAGTTTAGAGATGGCAACCCTATTTACAACCAATACTTTATTATTTTCCGATAATTACTACGTGGTCGTAAAGTTAAAGCTACTTAAACATTTCAATTTAAATTAATTAATTTAGCACTCATATTTCAACTCGTTTAAGGAAACTGTACACATTCAGTGAATATAAAACTGTTAATAATATTAAGTAATTTACTTAAATGACCGTAACTTTACAATTCATAGTGTAGTAATGAAATTACTATTGGGACCAACATTTGCGTAATAGGCCTGTTTCCATATACTCCGCTGGTCTCTTTATTTCGGTACCTTTTATATTTGTTTACTAATACTAAAATTATTTATCTAGCACAATGCACGGTTATTCAAGGAGAGCTAGATTTTAGCACTTAGTTTCGGTATTTTACCTGCTCTGTTATTAGACCTACGGATACGGTCAGACCTTCTACTTGTTAATTTGAGTTATTAACACACAAAGGTTAAATCGCTTTCAGGTACTGGCAATGTATAAAATGATTGCAGCTTTCTAGGTATTGTTTTATGAGAGAGTGAGAAGTTTTTCTCTTTTGTTCTGATATCAGGTGAAGTCAAGCTTACAACTTTAATATTAAAGTAAGAGTAATTTGATTTAAACCCTAAGTATAAAATACAATATATCTTAATAAAAAAATGAAACGAAAAATCACTAGGTACTTCATACTATTTTATTTGATCACAGCATCTTTCATTTGGGTTTCAGTATAAATAATTAGTAACTTATCATTATTTAGTAGCCGTAGAGACCGTGAGCGCCATGAGCGCCATGAGCGCCGTAGGCGTGAGCACCGTAGACTCCAGCGCTGTAGGCCAGGGGAGAGGCACCATACACACCAGCACTGTAGGCGAGGGGAGCGGCGTGGGCACCGTACGCGACGGCACCGTGAGCCAGGGGAGCGGCGACCGCGCCGTAAGTGGTAACACCGTGAGAGTAACCGTGGGCAAGAGGAGCGGCATATCCGTGAGCGAGGGGCGCGGAGTAGGCGAGGGGCGCGGCGTGAGCGACAACGGGAGCGGCATGAGCGACGACGGGAGCAGCGTGAGCGTACAGAGCAGGGTCTTTGCGGACGATGGCGTTGAATCCAGAGTGCGCGTCAGCGGCGTAGTCGACGGTGCGCTTTGTGCCGTCGGAGTCGAGCAGCGAGTACTGGCCGCGCACGCTGTCTCCAACGCGGGTCTCGTGCTGGCTCTTGACGTCACCGGTGTGGGGGTCAGACACGCCGTACGAGAAGCTGCTGTAGTCACCGCCGTGGATAGCGCTGCCCTGAGCAGCCGCCACCAGAAGAGCCACAATGACGAACTGTAATAAATAATAAATGTTATACAATAATTTAACAATTTTTGAAAAATACAGGTAAAACCTATACATAGGTTTAGGAGGTTTCTGGACAAGCAGACGATATTGTTCTTAATAGAAAGTTATCGCATTGATTCCTACGAATGTTCGGAACAAATAAACCCGAAATAAGATCTGTCAAAGGCAGAAAAACGAAAATACGAAGGTCCAAATATTCCAAGCTTTATGTAGGAGGAAGAAGAAAATTGCTTCCTTTGTCGATTAATAGAAAATGTAAAATGATTACATGAGGGCTTTTGTTTGTTTTTATTTTTCTTTTAATTCGAAGTTCCTTTTGCAAGACTTAAAAAATAAATATTATTCACTCATTTTAATTATTTTTTTTGCTTTTAGCTTCAAGTCACATAGTTCTTCTAAAAAACACAAATATTAGTATAATTATAATCTGCTGCAACTGAAACTATCACAACTACTTTTTTCACTCCGAACCATTTTTCACTATAAAAACCAAACAAAGAAAATATTCAAACAAACCTTAGCTGCCATTTTAGTTATTGTTTGTTACACAAGTAAACTGTGAATGATTAATCAGGGTTACCAATTCTCTTTATATACTATTCCTGCATGACTGTGGTTGTACTATTAATAGGAAGTAAGAGACCTGCAGCTACTAAGGTCACGCATTTGAACGTTTTTTGAGCTTACATTTCGTCGACAGTGAGTTATGCGGAACTTGGTTAATACTGACCATTGGGTAATAGGATGGCTTGTGGGTTATTTGGCACAGGATCCTGGTTAGGGTTCTTGAATATTAGATGTTAATTTGCAGATGTTATTTGAAATACATGCAGTACCTGTGTTTTATCCCTGTATGTTTGTAGGAAGAATATTCACGACTTTGATGCACCATGCACTGTCCAATAGGCTATTTTACTCAAAAAATTATATTAGCCCTAAATAGATAGATTATTAAAAAGTATTAGACCCGTATTTTTCTTTTGTCCAAAACCAAAATTGACGAAGATATAACGTGTCTAAAAATCACATAAACACTCGGTCGGTACAATTTTACAAACGTTATGACGTCAAAAACCCCACTCCCGAATTTGGAAGCGTTTTATTTTTACCAATATTCAGTGATTTAAAAAAAATACGTGTCAATTATTTTTCAATATTTTAACTGACGGACTAAACAGATTTTCAATTGATTAATGAAGTGGAATACCCTAGTGTCCATACTGTACATTGCATTGCATTGTGGTAACTACTTCTATTGATTTTTTATAGAATTAGAAGGTTGGTTTATATCATGGTCAAAGAATTCAGCAGCAGTAAATTGGATAGGGATTTTAGAGCTATTTGTCATTTACAGCACTTTTTTTTGTTTTTATTATTATCATTATTTATGCCCCATAAGACATATCGTAACAGAACATCTGTAGGTAAGTCTTAATTTGCTTTATGAAATTATGTAAGAACATCCGTATAATATGGTGCGGCCGTACGTGGTTTTTTGTAATTATAGGTTCGCGTATGACCACTATCTCGCCTGATGGTAAGCGAAGATGTTGGTTGGTGGTTGTTTCAGGTTGGCGATCTCATCATCGTAGATGTTGTATAACCAGTATGAAATGGGTTGTGGCCGTGGCACAACCCATTACGGCAGCTAAGCTGCTGCTCTTCAATATTCAGCTGTATCTGGTTATGGTTAGACCCAAATAATCACATTACTCGTGCATCTTGTAAAACAACGTGGGTTTGCACCTATTTACCTGGATAAGATATCACCATATCTCATCCAGGTTAATAGGTGCAAGCCCACGTATTTTAATTAATTCGCAGTAATGAAACTTTCACTACACTAGTCACATTAAGGAAAGGCTGCGTATTTCAACACATTGACCTTCAGATTCGACGCATTCTTTGTATTGTTGATATTTATTATTTATTTCGTACAACGGATATGGTTAGGCCTTCTTCGCACGTTTGTGTAATTAAAGTAATTATAGAGGTCAAAATGTAATTGTAATTGTACTTCATGACCAGAGTGCGTCTGTGTTTCATTGATAAAAATGTATCATTGTAGAATTTTGTTAATGTTCTTGTCAGTCAGCCAATTAATCAATTATGTTACAAAAAAACCTTGCAGATGGTCTAACCAAAGTGGTACTTTATCATCATGGAACTCCTTGGAACTCTTTTTAAAAAGACAGATCTTCCATTTAAAAAGAGTTGTGGTCTGGTGGTCGCAAGAGCGACTGCTGAGCACGAGGTCCCGGGTTCGATTCTCGGGTTGGAGAAAGTGTTACTGGATTTTCCATTATGAATTTCTCAGTAGTAATCTGGATGTCTGGAGTCTGGATTTATATCTGGTTGATGGCAATAGCCTTGCCTCCTATTACCTGTTACTTAAACATAATTGGTTAAATGTGGGTGTACTATTAGGTACCTACTTCTCTGTCTAAACTTTCGGGGATTACAGGCCTGATGTTATTTACCTTAAATCGCCCTAAGACGGTTAGATTTTCGGCGGGCCAAATGTCTCCTGCCGGAGGCTGTACGCCGATGTCGTGCGGTCCATGGCCCTCTACGGAGCCCCCGTGTGGGCCCTAAGCATCCGGACGCGACCACTCAAGCTGGTCGCATGCCAGAGGGTCATGGCTATCCGGATGATCCGGGGATACCGCACGATCGCCGGCGAATCAGCCAACCTTCTAGCAGGATTGCTG
Source organism: Agrotis puta (assembly GCA_943136025.2). NCBI lineage: Eukaryota > Metazoa > Arthropoda > Insecta > Lepidoptera > Noctuidae > Agrotis > Agrotis puta. Next base: position 3,273,843 of record OW964170.2, read on the forward strand.
CCCTGGGATCTGGAGGCGACTGCCCTCCAGCGCGTCTATGAATGGCGCGTGGAGGCGCAGCGTCGGGGCGAATCCCCGCTGCCTCGACAAGTCGAGGCGCGGCGTGAAGAGCTCCGGCGTGATCTCAGGGCAGTATGGAGGGAGCGACTGTCGCAACAGAGGTCCGGGCACGCCGCAATCGCGGCGGTAAGCCCCTCTTTGAGGAGTGGCTGGATAGGCGTCACGGCGTCCTGACCTACCGCATGACGCAGGTCCTCCCCGGACACGGAAGTTTCGGGAGGATCCTGTGTCTGATAGGGAGGGAAGAAACGCCCGGGTGTCACCGCTGCGAGGATCGTCCGGAGGACACGGTGGAGCATACGGTGCAGGACTGCCCCGCTTGGGCAGAGCACCGCCGTGTCCTCACGATGGCGATAGGCGGAGACCTCTCGCGCCCGGCATTGGTCGAGGCCATGCTGCGGGGCGAGACGGAGTGGGAAGCGGTCGCCTCCTTCTGCGAAGCAGTCATGATCGTGAAGGAGGAGGCGGGCCGCCTGAGGGAGAGGACAGCGTCCTCCCTCCACCCCAGCCGCAGTGGTAGACGCCCACGGCGTCGGACGTCGCAGGACGATCTCCGGCCACCGTAGGCGCGGGCATGCGGGCAGCGAGTAATGGGCGACTCGCTGTCCGACCATGGACCATGCCCGGGTCGACGGCGCGTTGTGTTCCACGCGCGCCTCAAAGAGTGTCAGCATAGTGACGGGGCCTGTAGAGGGCCAAAGCCTGCTGGGGTCGCGGGACCAAGGGATTACCGTGACCCTAGTACGTAAAGGGCTATTGAAGGACACCGTGGATTTTAGTCAGTACAAGTCTGACAGTCCCTCCCGCCCTGCTCTGGGTGGGAGGACTCATTTGATGATTTTACCAGGATAAAAAAAAAAGACGGTTAGATTTTAGGGGCGACCAATCGTGCCAATACAAAAAACAAGACACTACAAAATGTTAAATATTACATTGTTTGGTAAAAACGCTCGCTCGGTGGCTGGCTTTTTAAGCTAAATAGAGTCATCTCACGTAAGTGAGATGACTCTATTTAGCTTAAAAAGTAGGAAGCAGCTTAGAACGGTGAACACAATTTTTTGCACTGATAACTGATCACTACTACACTACTCTTCTTTAAGGACTAGAACTATCCAGGGTTATCGGAGTATCTTAAGAGGTAGCCGTAGGTTTTAGTAGTTTAGTGAATATTAAAAGATTTTGTGTGGACAACTACACTCAGGGGCACATTTAACCGGCCACCTAGATTTTGTTGATTTTTTCAAAATTGAATCGGATTTTAACTAATTTTGTTATAACAATACTTTGGGTGAATCTTTGAGAACACATTTAAAACATGTGTAAGTTGCGAAATGGTTTAATCAACATAAAAAAAAAACAAAATGCGAATATGGAGTTTTCTGACCAAAACCAACAATTAGCAAAATTTTAATTTAAAAAAAAGTATGCTCTAAATTATCGCACTAATAACGTGTATTTCCTCCTCTGGCCCTAATCACCTCTTGTAATCGATTTGAAAGCCCGTCCATTATGTCTTGGATGTCGCTTTGTGGAATGTTCCTCCACTCTTCAACCGCTGCAGTTTTCAGTTCACTGATGGTCGTAGGAGCTGGTGTTCTAATCCGAATTCGTCTTTTTAGGTTGTCCCATACTTGCTCTATCGGGTTCAGGTCAGGACTCCGAGCTGGCCGTGGTAATCTCAGAATATTGATGGCGTCCAAGTACTCTGTGACAATTCTCACGGTATGTGCACGAGCGTTGTCGTGCATTAAAACAAAATTATCGCCAATGAATGAAGCAAATGGCATCACATGTGGTTCTGGGACTTCTGTCACGTACCTGTGAGCATTAACGCTGCCTCTATGAAAGCCCACCAACTCTGTACGGGCCTCGTAACAAATGCTACCCCACACTATAATCGAGCGTCCCTCGTAGCTCACTGTTTCACCACAGCACATTCAGCATACCTTTCACCACGGCGTCTATACACCTGACGCTGACGTCCATCAGGACCTCATAAAGTGATTCTTGATTCATCAGAGAAGAGAACTTCTTTCCATTGCTCTGACGTCCAATTTAAACGATATGCAATTTCGAATGAGCGGACGGTTAAATGTGCCCCTGAGTGTATTATTAGCCTCACGACCTCTGTAGGGTTTATTATTTACAGGTTTGTAATAAATGTAAGTATTCTAAAAAAAATTAGGTGAAGTTAGCAATTCAAGCTAATTAGACAATAAGATCTAGGTTCTGATCAATTACTGTGTCCAACCCATAATTAGTCTACGAGAATGATACTCGTATCTTCGATAAAATCTAGCAGTTACTGTAAAGAACAAACAATGAGTATTAAGTGCCCATCGTATTTGGGACAAGATATTTCCACTCCAGGACAGTGTCATCAATTTATTAATGAACCTTTTTACTTGAGCAAGTTTTTTTTATTTTGGTCAGTTTTTTTCATTTGTATCATTTGGTGGAAAAAGTAGATTATGTGAATCGTAATTGTGATAGTGGAATTTACCTCAGTTTCTCTGTAGCAAGGTTCATTATCCCGGTAACGATAATTGTTTTTATGAACAATTTTCGTAAGGTTGTCCGTTCATTTCAGTCCGATTAATATCATAAAGGTAAGGAGTTCCATTTATATTAATTTCATAGAATGTTTAGGCTGCTTGCAACTAATTATACAAAGTTACTATTTTTGACGTAACTCCTTTCTGATAAAAAAGAAATCGTAGAAAACACAAAAGGAGACCCTTTTTCTTAGAAAATTTTACTTGCCTGAAATCTTTAAATCAAACCTGAAATTCATATAATAGAGTAATGAGATCAACTCAGAGACTTTATCTGTAAGACTATATTAATCTTATTAGTAATTAAGTCCATCGTAACAATCCTGCTTGTAGAAAACGCAATAAAAAGAAACAAATAAATTAGTTCTTCGAACAATTTTATTTCATCACAGCGTCGTTCATTGGCGTATTAGAATAAATAACATTATTAACTAAACATTATTTAGTACAGGTGGGCGTTGTAGAGACCGTGAGCGCCATGAGCGCCATAAGCGATGGCACCATGAGCCAGGGGACCGGCATGAGCACCGTAGACTCCGGCACTGTATGCGAGGGGAGCACCGTGGGCACCGTAGACTCCAGCGTTGTAGGCCAAAGGAGCAGCGTGGGCACCGTAGATGCCAGCGCTGTAGGCAAGGGGTGCGGAATGAGCACCGTACGCGGCAACTCCGTGAGAGTATCCGTGGGCGAGAGGAGCGGCAGCATATCCGTGGGCAAGGGGAGCGGCGTAGGCGAGGGGCGCGGCATGGGCGACGACGGGAGCGGCGTGAGCGTACAGAGCAGGGTCTTTGCGGACGATGGCGTTGAATCCAGAGTGCGCGTCAGCGGCGTAGTCGACGGTGCGCTTTGTGCCGTCGGAGTCGAGCAGCGAGTACTGGCCGCGCACACTGTCACCAACGCGGGTCTCGTGCTGGCTCTTGACGTCACCGGTGTGGGGGTCAGACACGCCGTACGAGAAGCTGCTGTAATCACCGCCGTGGATAGCGCTGCCCTGAGCAGCCGCCACCAGAAGAGCCACAATGACGAACTGGAAACCGAAAAATACTTATTAGAAGTTGTTTAAATCACATTACTTCCACATGTAGACCATGAGCTTAATTTAATTTGTTTAGTTTTAATTAGATCAATCAACTTTTTGTTGTCTAAAAAAGATTACTTTTAATTCTTATTTGCAAAATTCCTTTTCTTTCATAAACAAAGAAATGCACACAGTTATGCATGACTTGTTTCGTAAATGTTTTTACTATACAACTTTTTTCGAAACACAAAACGTTTTTCCACTGTATCCATTTTCACAAAAAAACAATTCAAAAATAAAACAAACCTTTGATGCCATTTTAAGTTATTGTATGTTTCACAAGCGTACTGCGAATGATAAATCAGGGTTACCAATTCTCTTTATATACTATTCTTACTTGACCGTTTCTTTGGTAGTGATAGGAAGTAATGGACGGCCATGGAAGGTCAGCGGTCGAAACGAATCCTGGTATGCGGTGTGGGTAATTTTTAATTAAGTGTTTTGTCTAACAATGCACTTCATTAATGGCTTCTATCGTCTTATAGGTTTATGCATTCTCTTTGAAGAAATCCTCTCTGTATTTATACGATGCGCAAGCCATAGGGTTGTCCGCATATTTATTATCCGAATATACATATAGTCGTCTTACGTAGGTACTGGTACTTTTGTGCCCAAGTATTTTATTTGATAAAAAATGAAGATCGATAGATATTTAATGATTCATCAGACATTTTAGGTAGGTAAACATTATAGGTTTTTCCCACGAAACCTTCGTTTTCCTTTTAAGTATTGGTTTCTCCCTTATTCAACTTGACTGAGACAGGAATCTTACTATTGCAACACATAAAGTGCCCTTTCCTCCTTATTGCATTAAATCTTGGAGCCTATGATAGTCAAGTTTCAATAGCGCTAACAAATAATTATTTACTGTACCTATACTGTATAATACCATCGCCGACACCCAGCTTATCAAGATCACGTAAATATAAAAAATACGTTCTAATTAACCATTGTGTTTAATATTATTATGTAATTTTTACTGCGTATGTTTGTTTAAATATCATTAAGATCAGTTTATTAACTCGCTCATAATTATTACCTTTGTAACAGAAACTGTTCAAAGTGTGTATCAGAATTAAGGTCAGTTTAATCAATGCATTTATTTTTTCAGTAGGTTTATTATTGCAATAAAATACAGCGGTAGTGATTGGGTTTCACTTCTGTATTAACAGTATCAACATCCATCTAGCTCTTTTCCTAAGAATGCTTTGGAAAGCTTTCAGTGTATCAGAATGAAGCTGACTTTTAGTATTTTACACAGAGCAGCAAAGTAGTGGAGTACTGTACCTGCTTTTTATGGGCCGCAAAATGACTGAAACACAAAAAGATGGCCTTTGTCCCTGTGCAATTAGAGAGGTTGCGTAGCGAACTATTTTTGTTGCGAGTTTTATGTTGTAGTTTTTATTCGAAACATAATAATCCTTTTGTAGCAGAGGTCATAATTTAACCTATCGCACGTTGCCCTTTTTTTTTGAAAGGGTTTGAGGTGTCAGGGGTGAGAAAGACAAAGTCTACGATGGAGCTTACCCAGAAGAAACATGTTGACTATTATTACTTTGAAGAGTTGGTCACTGCTGCAACAGATGTTCACAGAAACCGGTGCCTCCTCAAGAGTTATATCAAGTTTGACAACATTGAAGGAGTTAAAAGATCTCTATATATCGCAATAAATAGATTCACATTCATATAGCGCACTAAGGATGGGATCCAGAATATGACACGCACTTCTGTTGTTGCGTTATCCTTAACCTTTTGGCTAGTGCCGTTTTCAGATCGTGACATAAGAGCGATGAACTCTTGATTGTACTTTCAATTTCAGTAACAAGATCTCGTTAACTGGTTTGACGACAGTACTTTTTCGTAACGTGCCTGTATTTTAGGAAAAGCTCATTTCCTCTTTATAGTTATTTTCTATGTTGTGTCATTACGTATTTGTTTATTGACGCCCTTGTAACTTCTCTTAACGAAATGGAAAGATATTATATTCCATTGACATGCTATTAAGATCGAAATAATTAGAAGTTCCTGAGTACTTGCTTGAATTAATTCATTGAAAATTAACTACTGTTACATACAAGCTACAGTTCAGTTTAGTTACCTTATTTGCATGTCTCATATTTCCTATTAATACTACGTATAGTAAGCTCATGTAATAGTATAAAAAGAGAATTGGTAACCCTGATTAAACATTCGCAGCTTGCTCGTGAAACAATAACAACATATCAAAATGGCATCTAAGGTTTGTTTTATATTGATTTTGGAAGAAGTGGACAAAAGCTTTAAAAAATAATACGTATTTATCAAATACATATACATTAAACTTTTAGGATAGACTATGAGAAAAGATACATAAAACTAGAGATCATAAAACTAGAATTATCAACACCCAATTCAAACTTCAGTAATTAGTGTAATACAACTAATAGTTTCTAATAAGTACTTTTTTTAATTCCAGTTCGTGATTGTTGCTCTTCTGGTGGCGGCTGCTCAGGGCAGCGCCATCCACGGCGGTGACTACAGCAGCTTCTCGTACGGCGTGTCTGACCCCCACACCGGTGACGTCAAGAGCCAGCACGAGACCCGCGTTGGAGACAGCGTGCGCGGCCAGTACTCGCTGCTCGACTCCGACGGCACAAAGCGCACCGTCGACTACGCCGCTGACGCGCACTCTGGATTCAACGCAATCGTCCGCAAAGACCCAGCTCTGTACGCTCACGCTGCTCCCGTCGTCGCTCACGCCGCTCCCGTCGTCGCTCACGCCGCTCCCGTCGCCTACGCTGCTCCTCTTGCCCACGGATATGCCGCCGCTCCTCTGGCCCATGCCTACTCTCACGGTGTTGCTACTTATGGTGCGGTCGCCGCTCCCCTAGCTCACGGTGCCGTCGCGTACGGTGCCCACGCCGCTCCTCTCGCATACAGCGCCGGCGTGTACGGTGCTTCTCCCTTGGCGTACAGCGCTGGTGTCTACGGTGCTCATGCTGCTCCCCTGGCTCATGGTGCCATCGCTTACGGTGCTCATGGCTCTCATGGTCTTTACAACGCCCACCTGTACTAAATGATGTTTAGATAAATATTATTTATTATGTTATACCAATCAACTATGCTGTGATTAAATGAAATAGGTCGAAGAACTTAAAACTTTGTTTACTTTTTTTTGTGAAATGTGGGTTATATTTTGATTCAAGATTTTATCTTTGTGGAGTATTGTATTCTTTAAAACTGTTGTAATTTACTGATACCTAACAGTGATCCGACAAATTATTCCGATGAAGTGGATAAATTTTAGATAGTCCATTATACCATTACACATACATCTTGCTAATGGTTGTTACCAAACTCTTAGGAATAACCTATAAACATCCAATTTGTACCAATTTCAGCAACATATCATGCAATATTTGTCCATTATGCACTGGTTTCGATTTCAATGAAAAAAAAAAACTAATACAGCGTCTACTGTAGTGTTCTCTTATTAATGTACTAATCAACAAAGAAATCCAAGCAAGGTTTCTAAAACAGAAAGAAAATATTAAATTTTAATTATAATAACAGTACACCAAAACAAAGAAATAAGTGGCAACTTAATAACGCAGTGACGTTCATTACTCAGCCTTGTAGTGCAAGCCACCATTACGACATGACCACGTCAGAACATTCAACGAACAGTCCACAGCCATTCGAGTTAATTACACGATTTATAAACGAATTCTTGTTACTAAACATTTTTTGAATAGAGCTCGTAATTATTAGTACAGATGTTATCATAGTTTTTGAAATATTTTAAACATCTTGTTGATTCGAGATAGTGGTGGTTAATTAATTTGTTAAGAGAAATAATTTTAGGAAGGGTATGAGATTTGTGCATGATTGTAATATAATTGAGACAAGCATTCTGATCATTCAAAATAATTAATTTTGACTTGGACGGTATGGTTGGCACAATGGCTAAACGATTGACTTTCGCTGCGTGTTGTGCCTACTGGTAGTTGTTCCGGGACTGGCTGTTTGGTGAGTTAAAATATTTGTCGTTTACAAACATTAAGCCCCTGCGTACCTAAGGTGACGAAAGTCTCCGAGACTTTACGACTTTGGTATCCAGACGAATACCGCAATACAAATCCATAGTGGTTCGACACAGGCACATGTTAATGGTTGCTAAAGTCGTAAGGTATCGAAGACTTGGGTCACCTTGTGTACGAAGAAGCTTAAACTACATACCTACTATGCGACGATACGATAAATTCATAGAGTAGTGGCAATGTTTCAAATAATAAATGTGTCTTCGTTTATCTTAATCAATTGAAAATTTTAGAAAAAACATACGAAACGGCTTATACAGTCAAATATATTTTTTTTTGTCAAATTAATATAAAACTTCGTTTCGGAAAATTGTGAACTACATGATTGTACAGCTTAAGTAACTTTGTTAAACAAACCGCAAGTTACTGGCGCGGGTAACAGTAAGTAATTGAGTGGCAGGCATTCTTGTAAACGATGTACTACGATATATGCATATTACACATTATTCTTAGTAGCTACCTGATACGTGTTCATCACATACGAAATCTTTCATCATTATCGTCATCAACCTCTATTCATCTTCTTCTGGATATAGGTCTCTTCCAATATACGCCACCGAGCCCGGTTCCAATCAATACAAAACCCATGGTTAGTCTTATGTCACAAAACTTCTGACTTGCTTCTCTAACCAATTTTTTCATAATCTTCTGTTTGTTGATTCATTGTTTTAGTCACAAACTTCAAATATTCCATAAGAAATTATTGTTTATGTGAATGAGAGCGTAAAGATAAATAGTTAATTAATTATAATACAATACATAATTTATGACTAGGTTATGAGTAAGAGTTTACAAATAAATTTGTTGCTGTCTTTTACAGTAATTATCAAAATATTTATGTTATTTTATACAAAGAAGATCGATCTAGTTCCTATGTGTTAAGGCATTTGGTACTAAAAGGTCACTTCAACTATTTATCGAATCCCATTAAAAATAAAGGAAAAAAACAATGGGATTTTAAATAGATCAGATTTAGTCGAATAAAAATCAGATATCACTAGGAAGTCCAAAATATATAATTTTATTTACATATCCAATATTTACAAGAAAATAGTCAGCAGTCTTGGTTTAGTAGTAACGGGCATAGGGGAAAGGAGCACCGTAGTTGATGGCTCCGAACTTTGCGTAGCCGAAGGGAGCAGCGGCATAAGAGATAGGAGCAGCGATCGCGGGAGCGGCGATGGCAGGAGCGGCATAGGAGATAGCGGGAGCGGCGTAAGAGATGGCGGGTGCGGCAGCGATAAGGGCAGGGTCCTTGCGGACGATTGCGTTGAATCCTTCAGCGCCGGCGGCGTAGTCCACAGTGCGGCGGGTGCCGTCAGACTCGAGCAGAGAGTACTGACCATGCACGTTGTCGCCCACACGGTTCTCGATCTGGTGCTTGAAGTCTCCGGTGAAGGGATCAGCCACGCCGTAGGAGAAGCTGGACAGATCGCTGGCGGCTGCGATGGCCATCAAGGCGAAGAGTGCGACGAACTGGAGGACAAATAAATTAATATGAATTAAATAAATGTGAAGTGTGAAATAAGTGTACTTCTAAGTTTTCTTTGTACTTTGCCCCCTTTTTTTCGTGTTAAAATCATCAAATGAGTCCTCCCACCCAGGGCAGAGCGGGTGTGACCGTCAGACTCGTAGGTACTGACTAAAATCCACGGTGTCCTTCAATAGCCCTTTACGTACCGGGGTCACGGTAATTTGTGAGTCCCGCAACCCCGGCAGGCTAGAAGCCCCGTTGCTTACTTTGCCCCCTACTAATAACATGTATGATAAATTATAATATTTGAAAGAAAGGACAATTGCTTACCTTCACAAACATTTTGAAAGGGAGTTTTTGTTGATGTGACTACGTCGAAGGATCTTATGGATCTGATGTTCTTGACAGCACCTGCCCCGCTTTTTATATAAACCAACAAATGTTCCAGTTTTATTTTAAATGTATTTATTATGAAGAAATTCAGGAAGTGTTTTAAAGTCAAGTTCGAATCAGGGCGATACACTGAACGTAAAAGTCCTCAGTTGCTCGAGCTTGTATAAATAAACTAGTTTGAAATTATCTTTACGTCTCCACTTTTTAACTCGGATTACATACGGCTTTGTTTGAAGCAGCTATATTTCATTGTCAAAGTATCAAGTTATCGTTGACACGAGCGTATCTAAATTTGTATTGTGCTCACATCAGATCACGAGAATCAAGGACCAACAAAAAGTCAGAAAGTGATATTGCAGTTTTTTATTTCAGACAAAAATGTACATACAGTATAATATATTATCGGGATACATATTAATCTACTTATATAAAATATTAGTTGTTCTATCACTATGATTCCGGTCGTAAACTGTTATTAAAGCTAATTTCCTTTTGAATACTGACCACAACATCGCAAGGTTACCAGGATCCGGTCAACTATTTCATAGGCATATTATCACTTTATTCACGCATAGATACTCGTATTCATAGTAAAAATATAACATACAACTTAAAATATAAATGCAAAATATCGGAGTCCGTTTCACTTGCCATGTCCTTCAATACTCGTCTTGATTTAGGCCCAAGCGTTATGGGCGCTATGGGCGGCAGATCCATGAGAAAATGTTTGTGTAAACGAAGACCTGGATGTAGCTACAGCAGTGGGCGCTGCAGAGGGTTGGGCACTGGGTGTGGGCCAAGCTTGGGCAGATGGAGTAGGCCATGCTTGGTAAGACTGGGCACTTGGTGTGGGCCAAGCTTGGTAAGATGCGGCACTAGGAGTAGGCCAGGCTTGGTAGTTCTGGACAGCTAGATTAGCGTGTCTTGTGACGTCACCGTTGCTTGCAGCCAGCGCGTGCGAGGTGGGCACTGGTATACCGGCATTGTTAACAGTAGCTAAGAAGCCTGTATGGTCATCGGCTCTGTAGTCTACCGTTCTTCTTACACCATCAGGTTGCAGCAAAGAGTACTGTCCAAGTACAGTGTCACCTCGCCTGCTTTCATGCTGGCTCTTGATGTCTCCTGTGTGGCCATCGTTGACTTCATATGCGAAGTTGTAGTTGGGGTTTGAATCGTACTGATGACCGAGGAGGATTGAAGCATGAGGCTGATGTAAGACCATGCAGGTGGCTGATATTATCAGACCGGAGAGGACTGTGAACTGTGGAATAAAGTGAATTATTTATCAAGTTAATGTATCAATGTTACCATAGACAAGAATAAAAGAGGACCTTTTAAATACCAATTTTGAATTAAATTAAATACCAAATGAAAGCCTGTATCTTAAATTATTTATTTATGCAATATGAAATTCCTTAATGAACTGCGGAGTGGGTAAAGCCTGAGAAATATAAGTAGACCACGTTTGGGACTAAGACTGGAAACAAATTGAAGAGTATTCTATATATGACGGTTATTACACACATGTTATTAAAGAACAAGCAGTTTTGGCTACTTAATAAAATTATTAGATAACATTATTTAATTAATTAATTTATTAATTACCTTTTGGAACATGTTGATGTATTTAGTTGTCTCTTCCGCAGTTGTGTGAAGTGTGATTCTTCATTAGTAGCCGAACAATTTATATACTAAGTAAAATGAAAATCAATACCATGTGTGCAATACATATTGAATTTCTAAGAGTATTAGACCGAGAATGGAACTGGTCCTAGGTAGCAACTAACGTCTAACATTGAAGAAAAATTGAGACAAAGAACTATTTCGAAATGTGAAGTAATTTAAATCCAATCTTGGGTCAAGGTACGGTAATTTTAAGGATCGAATGTTCAGTCTGATTTAGATAGAATATACTTTATTGTGCACCAAAATTGTAACACAACTTTAAAAGCATTACTAATTCTATGGTTACAATGGCGGTCTTATTCCAAACAACCATTGGATGGACTGTTTGAATGATTTAGAGCCTCTAATCTAAAGTTCCACTTGCTCTTTATAGCAGTGCTAGTCCAGTGGTAGCAACCCCGTTTTAAAACTTGTAGGTTGTGGGTTTACAGCCAAATAGGAGCATTACTTTGTTCAATTTATTTCATCATCACTGATCCCCAATGTAAAAGAAAACATCTTGAGGAGGCATGTCCTAAAAAAACTGGCGTCTTGTGAAATCTACCGCCACACAGGACCCGATTTTTCAGTTATACCTCGATTACAGCCGATTTCCTTTATTTGAGCTAAGGCATGAGTTCCGGGCATGCGGGCGGCAAGTAATGGGCGACTCGCTGACCGACCATGGACCATGCCCGGGTCCATGGCGCGTTGTGTTCCACGCGCGCCTCAAAGAGTGTCAGTATTATGACGGGGCCCCTTTAGAGGGCCAATTTTACCACGATAAAAAATCCTTCAAAGTAGAAAGATTGAAGGCTGATCATAGTTATGCTCCGCAGCTTTTCCTGATCCGTTAAATGAAAATGAACGTGGGACAAAGAATTCATTCTTGAATGTGCTGAAGATTAATTATGATCAAGAGTTTTTCAGTTTTTCACAACATATTTGTCTCCTATAATAAAAATGCATAGAGGACAATGAAACATAACATTTCTCTTTTTCTTTCACGATAACATCTATACTTCTATCTTACTTCTTACTAATACGAGTATTATCTTACTAATTTTATAAATGTGAAAGTTTGTTTGGATGGATGGATGTTTGTTACTCTTTCACGCAAAAACGAATTTTAGAGTTGTAGGGGGTGACGCACGTACATTATAAATCTTGAAGAGTTTACTTGGTTGAACGTGCTAATCTCAGGAAATACTCGTTCGAATTGAAAAAATATTTTTGTGTTGGATAGTTCATTTATTGAGGATAGTTATCAGTTATCGGTACGACCAAAAAGAGCCGAGCAGCAGGGGGAAACCACGGGGAAACCACGGGGAATAGTTAGTTACTTTTAAAGTAGAGAAAAATCGCTACCGAATAATATCTTGATTCAATGTAAAGGTTAAAAAATGCAGCCATTTATAATGCCTACAATTTGTAAAATGGCTTAACCCAAAGTACAAGCGGTTAGTCATCCGATTTAAAAGTCAGCAGATAATTGAAGAGAACGGATCTTGTAATTACGTACCAACAGACAAGTTGCCAGTCCACTACCTACTAATACTACCATAGTAAGATGTTTGTGTCACTTGATTAGAATCACAATACTTTTTTTTTTTTTATATCGTGGTAAAATCATCAAATGAGTCCTCCCACCCAGGCATCGACCACACAGCCTATAGACTCCTAATAACAGGCGACCGATGTCTGTCAACACATTAGGCAAAAATGTCTTATAACCGTCGTCACTCACCAAGCTCGTATTAGTTTCGACCACTCCTGTGAGCCGTAAACACTTCCGCATTACTCCTTAAAAAAATCGAGAAAATAGACATAATAAATGTTCCCGTATACAATACGTTTGTGTGATAAAAAAAGCCGGACTTCAAATTTCCTGAAAGACGGTATCACATTTCATCGGTAACTTAATAGTTCCATAATCTAAATTAGATTAAATTTCTGACAATACTTATCGGGGTTCATCTTATACTGGTCATACTTGGTGTCTTTATGATTCCGTCCCTTTCTTTTGCAAGTATTTTTTTCGCCATCTCTTTTCGTCGATTTTAAGTACACATAATAGTGATGTTCCAAATCGTACAACCACCTCTGTTGTCGATAAAGCAAAACAAAAACCTATAACTTTTAATTTATGCAAAAAATATTTTTTCAATAATTAGAAATTACAACAGATGTACATCTGATAAATTGTGAAACTTTAATTTATAAATTTTAGATACCCACACGATCTTGATTTAAAAAATAAATGGATAATTGCAACCAAGCGAGTGAAGTGGATCCCATCTACTTAAAGTGTAATATGTTCACGTCATTTTAGCGAAGATTGTTTTATCCTTATGAAAAACCGTCGATGTCTACTAAGTTGAGCAGTACCAACTAAGTATTTGCCGCTTTTGGTGAGTTCAATTATTGAACTTTTTTTTCTGTCTCCTAGGCAAAAAATATAGTTTCGGAACCTTTCTTCTTTTTCTTTTTCGTGTCGCTGCCGCGACGGTATTTATATTTTATTGGCCCAAAACCCCGTCATCTCCACCGCGTTGTCGGTAGCGGCGAAGAGATCCGTTTGGCTGCATGTTTTTGGGCTAACTCTATAACATCGCGCTGCATTCAATTTGATAGGCCTCACCAAAGACTTCGAACATAGCTTATAATAATTACGGAAATTTTAAAACATTGTTTTTATTCATTTTTATATTTTACCTACATGATTCAATCGTAATTACAATAAAAGAAGGTAATTGAATGCAAGTATGTAAAAACATATTTTATTAAATACAATTTAAAAATGTCGATACTTTCTTGTTTGATTTAAAACCGTCCCATCCCTAGTGACATGCACTGACCTTGAATTGACCAATCAGAACGCAGTACCCCGTCCCCCTCGCTGACGTCATACCTCAGCAAGTAGGCAGAATAGTTTTCGTGCGTTTTATCGTGTATTAGGTGTCTATAGGCTGTGTGGTCGATGCACCCAGGGCAGGGCGGGAGGGACTGTCAGACTTGTACTGACTAAAATCCACGGTGTCCTTCACTAGCCCTTTACGTACCGGGGTCACGGTAATCCCTTGGTCCCGCGACCCCGGCAGGCTTTGGCCCTCTACAGGCCCCGTCACTATGCTGACACTCTTTGAGGCGCGCGTGGAACACAACGCGCCGTCGACCCGGGCATGGTCCATGGTCGGGCTGCGAGTCGCCCATTACTCGCTGCCCGCATGCCCGCGCCTACGGTGGCCCGAGATCGTCTTGCGACGTCCGACGCCGTGGGCGTCTACCACTGCGGCTGGGGTGGAGGAACGACGCTGACCTCTGCCTCACGCGGCCCGCCTCCTCCTTCGCGAGCATGACTGCTTCGCAGAAGGAGCTTCCCACTCCGTCTCGCCCCGCAGCATGGCCTCGACCAATGCCGGGCGCGAGAGGTCTCCGCCTATCGCCGTCGTGAGGACACGGCGGTGCTCTGCCCAAGCGGGGCAGTCCTGCACCGTATGCTCCACTGTGTCCTCCGGACGATCCTCGCAGTGGTGACACCCAGGCGTTTCTTCCCTCCCTATCAGACACAGGAACCTCCCGAAACTTCCGTGTCCGGTGAGGACCTGCGTCATGCGGTAGGTCAGGACGCCGTGACGCCTATCCAGCCACTCCACAAAGAGGGGTCTTACCGCCGCGATTGCGGCGTGCCCGGACCTCGGTTGCGACAGTCGCTCCCTCCATACTGCCCTGAGATCGCGCCGGAGCTCTTCCCGCCGCGCCTCGACTTGTCGAGGCAGCGGGGATTCGCCCCGACGCTGCGCCTCCACGCGCCATTCATAGACGCGCTGGAGGGCAGTCGCCTCCAGATCCCAGGGCAGCAATCCCGCTAGGAGGTTGGCTGATTCGCCGGCGATCGTGCGGTATCCCCGGATCATCCGGATAGCCATGACCCTCTGGCATGCGACCAGCTTGAGTGGTCGCGTCCGGATGCTTAGGGCCCACACAGGGGCCCCGTAGAGGGCCATGGACCGCACGACACCGGCGTACAGCCTCCGGCAGGAGGCATTTGGCCCGCCGAGATTGGGCAGGAGCCGCTTGAGAGCGGCTGCTGCCCGGTTCAGCCTTGGGGCCAAATGCAGGAAATGCTCCCTGAAGTTCCACCGGCTGTCGAGGACGAGTCCCAGGTACTTCATCGTCCTCCCGACGCCGATGCGAACCCCCTCCACCGTAATGTGGGACTCTGAACGTGGCGCGTTCAGACGGCCATGAAAACACATGGCCTCTGTTTTGTGCAGCGCCACGTCGAGTCCCAACTGCCGGATCCTATTAGCGACTGTCGCTACCGCCTGCGTCGCCACGTCGGCCGCCGCCTGGTGCGACTCTCCCTTCGCCAGGACGAGCGTGTCGTCGGCGTAACAAATCACGCCGACGCCGTCAGGGAGGTCGCCGCGCAGCACCCAGTCGTAACCGATGTTCCACAGGAGCGGCCCCAAGACCGATCCCTGTGGAACACCGCACGACATCTCTCGCCGCTTCCACTCTCCCCGGTGACCGGGGTATGTTTGTGTCACTTGGATAATATCATTATAATAACCCACTTATTATCATGGTCACTTTTCCTTAGAAAGAGAGCTGTATAATATCCAATTTCTTTTTTTTTTCAAATAGAATCCTGTCTTACCTACTTAGAGATATGGTAAGAAAGAGGTTGACTCTCTTTTATATTTGATGTGTTATTTTGTATAATATGCTTTTCTTATCAGTCCACTCTATGAGAGGCAAGGATCCCACTCTTCCAAAAGTGGGGAAATTATATTTTAATAAATAAACAGTAAAAGTACAAAAAATATTTATTAATAATTATTTTTTTATAAAGCAACAGTATTTAGTATTTTAAAGCAGAATAATATGTCTCCTCATCACCATAATTCCACCTGATAGAAATCGATTGATGAGGTCTACGATGGATCAAGATTATAGACACTGCGCCATAGTTTAGTTAATAGGGCTTTTTTGGGCTATTCAAGTTATCAAATAATCCCTCCTAGTCCTCTTTTGGCCCAAAAATCCACCCCGGTGCACTTTGTGTCTTGGTGCTTTTTAAGACAGCCCCGCAGGGCAAGAAAATGATGACAGCAATCGATAAGCGTGCTTGGTCCATAATAAGCCTTCGTCCATTTATTCGGTCATTAGTTACGTGACACAATTTATCATCCAAAAACGCTTTGGATAAAGTACCAACCAAATACGCTGTCAAACATTTTAATAAGGGAAACGCCCACGGTCTCAATATCGTATCGTTTTTATAACATGTCAGAAATTCACTTATTCAATGCGGAATTACGAGCAATAATGGTCGGCCTTGTAAATACACGCCCGCGTTCTGCTTGTGAACCATTACTACCGTTGGGCATTGGTTATACTGAGAGCGGTAAGCGATTCTTTTTATAGCAAATTTTATTAATAGTCAGATACCGTTTTTTTATGTAATGCTTAAACTAGGCCTGTTGCTTAAGCTTAAAATCTTTTAAAAATAATGTATGTCATACTTGCTCAATTATTCAGATACCAATTATATAGCTATTATACCCTATATCGTTAAATATAGTTATTTAGAGAAGATACAAATAAAGAGAGTAGAAAAAGAGAAGATCAGGACAATGTGTCTGAAACAGGTAAAAATATCGTAATTTGCGATTGCTTTACAAAATATTATAGAATATGTCACCAAGAAGCAGCGATGAAAATGCTGTATTTTATCTGTTATACCGTATCTATTTGACTGATTTTTGCTAAATCGCTAGCGGTGAAGCATAGGGTCAACAGTTTTCCATAAAAATATCATAAATTCCGTCACATATTGGATTTTATTTTAATGTTGATTAATTTTATATTCTTTGTTTTGGTACCGTATATAAGACAAAGTTTGTTTTGAATCAGAACAGAAAATTAAAAAATGTAGAACACCCAAAATTAAATGACCTCATTGAAAGAACTACATGTAATTGGTAAACTTATAGAATAGATTACATTTTAAACTGTCGACTCATTATAACCATAGGTAACGTAGAGTTGTAATCAACCCAAATTATTGTAGCTTTTTTTTTACCTTTAAGCTGGCATTAAAATAATGGCCATGAAAATAATCTCTATGATTTAATACTGTTTTGAAAATAAATTACTTGGAAACAACGCATTTTTTTTTAACAGTTGCGACTTTTTGGTCTTTCACGGAACAGATTGTGTGACAGTAATTACGATATACCTACTACAACTTCTTTCTTCCAGGAACACAGAATCTAGCAGGCCTCTTTATTCACCACCGTGATATATTCAAAGGGCACCTTGTCGCACTAATCCCGCGCTGCATCAGCGCATCATCATTAGGCCGCTATCCCACTGGCGCTTTATGAGTGTGGACGTTTCTCCAACGTTGACGTCGCGATTCTCTAGTGGCAAGCGTTCGCATTGCTACCTCGCAACGTTACAACGTCGCGATTGTTGGCCATAGTATTATGTGCGCGACGTTAAAGTCGCGTTTAGCGGACGTTAACGATTGCCACGGAACAACGTGACGTTGACGAGACGCCAACGGTCGTAAAACGCCAGTGGGATAGCGGCCTTAGCCAGAAGACGTCCAGTGCTGATCATAGGCCTCCACCTTAAACCGCCACGCCGAACGACAATTCGCTACTCGTCGGTCCATCTAGCAATGCATCAGTTCATTTATATTGATTTACAAAGAAGGCGCGTGAATTGCATCAAGACACCAATCTTCCTAAATTAGCATTACGCACATCCAAACACCATCGTACCACAAACCAGTTTAATTAACCAAAACAAACACGCAATCTTAACGGTTCATTATATAAGCTCATCGTATTGTAAAAAACGTGCTCATCTCAGGCGATTAAAGTTTACGTAAGTGCGACCTCTTAGTGACCGGCCGTGGCATTGAACTCGGCACTGCACGGTACGCTTGCCTCGAGCGCCGAAAACTGGCAACCATGGTTGCATAATGGATTGTGCAAGCCAGAGAAGCATGGAGATTTTAGTTTCTTAATTAATATATAATATTTTACTATGACGGTAATATTCTTACTTAACATTCCACGTGTTAAGACAATGATGCTATTATGAAAGATGAATGGATTTCGTCTTTATTTTTATGGGAAGTCAGCAGTAGATTATACCATCATTGGTAATTTACATTGTGTTGACTCCAAGAATTGCTTTAAGAAAATGTTGACTTGAAAAGTAACAAAAAAAGTTACCAATAATTCATATTGTTCTTTTAGGTTTTTACATTATTACTTACTCAGAACTTTGCCTAGCAGTGGGACAGTTTTTTTTTTTATCGTGGTAAAATCATCAAATGAGTCCTCCCACCCAGGGCAGGGCGGGAGGGACTGTCAGACTTGTACTGACTAAAATCCACGGTGTCCTTCAATAGCCCTTTACGTACCGGGGTCACGGTAATCCGTTAGTCCCGCGACCCTGGCAGGCTTTGGCCCTTTACAGGCCCCGTCACTATGCTGACACTCTTTGAGGCGCGCGTGGAACACAACGCGCCGTAGCAGTGGGACAGTATAGGTTAAAAATATTCTCATGTTTTAGTAAACATAGTCACAGCATTAAAAAAAACTTGCAATGTAAAACTCTTATAACTTGCACCCGACGGTGAGGATGTGTGAGTGACGGATAACGGTGAGTGACTCTTCAGTAATTATTTTTGTCTCACATGATGTAACTTGCTCTCAAGTTCTGCTTAAAACTATAATATTGTTAATCTAATACGATGTTCACTTCTATATTTGTACAATCGCAATGTTGTTGGTAGTTATGAAAACACAGATAACGACGCATTGGAATGGAAGCCGACCCCAAAAATCAGACCCATAATTCGCTGTTAAATCAGACCCACAATTCGCTGTTAAAATTCAATGGGTCTATGGGTGTAATCCTGCAGAGTATAATATATGCATCTTCAAGAATTTCTGTGTGGATGAACCCAATAACATTTTGCCCAACTTGTAAGTCGAATTCAGGACTGCATCGAATTTTGCCTATGGCTGCTTTTCAACAGGAGCGGAGCGTAGCTGCGGAGCGGAGAAATGGAGAAATATTACCAATAGGATTACACCACAGAAGAAGAGCGGAGATTTAACGCAATCCTACTGGTCAATATTTCTGTGGATAAGCAGTCTTATAGTAGTACTTGTCATCATCAGACTAACTCGGATTTGTTTAAACATTTAGCAAAATTGCTCGTAAATCAGTATGTTAATGTATTTGTTGCATAAATCCAATTTGTTATAATTGCAAAATATGTTATTGCAATTATATTGAAAAAAAAAACTAATAGCAACTGGGTAGTCAATCTTTAATCAAGATACTAATATAATATGTTATTAACATTAATTGAAACCACTGAATCTTCACAATATAATCAATGTTTAAATGCTAAATGCAACATAAATGTGTCTGTGAAACAGGACTGGTACATTAATTTTGGGCGACTATTAATTCTGCATATTAATGAGTGCTGGGTGATTGATATTATTGAGAGACATTACATTATAATAACGATTAATTAAGGAACATTAAACTGAGTAAAGTTAACGACGAAAATAGTTCTTAATGGAGTTGAAAGACGTATTAATCCCAAAAAAGTCCAGATTGTTATTTCATTTAAATGAATAATTATTATATTTTATTATTGAAAATTAATCTGTAACCGCTTTGGTCTAGTACCCATATAACCATTGCAGAAAATAAAAGAAAAATTCTTTATAAAAAAATAATATATGATTTACGTTCGCCCCAAGAGCAATATATATAGCATGGTGGTACTTTGGCTTCTATGGCCAATAGGCTATTTATAATCCTCGACCAGGATATAATCTCTTATATAGCCACTCGTTTAGTGTGGTCGAACAAAACACGCAAAGTACGTTTGTATGACCTTCCATTTTTTGCAAGTCGTAAAGCTGACTGGTCTACATGTTATTTAATAGGTAGTTATGTATTCCACAGTAAATTGGTAAGTGTTTACGGAACTACGATTTAATTTGCACACCCACATTAAAACTATTTGTATGAGATTTTAAATGTCAAAATATTACTAACACGTTTAGAGCTTACGTCTTCGGTAGGTAGGTATCGGGTGATCGCTGTATGGAAGTCAGAATTGCAAAATTATAAAATAAAAAAAAAATTGGAGTGATTGTCGCTTATAGTTATAAAACATATCATTATTTTGATTAAAATACTAATTTAATAGAAGATTTTTCATAAATGTTACCTGCTCGAAACGCATCAATCACAATATCACTTCAACACTCCTGAAGTGATGTTATCATCATCATCATCATCTCAGCCATAGGACGTCCACTGCTGAACATAGGCCTCCCCTTTAGATCTCCACATATACCGGTTGGAAGCGACCTGCATCCAGCGTCTTCCGGCGACCTTTATAAGGTCGTCTGTCCACCTTGTTGGTGGACGTCCTACGCTGCGCTTGCTAGTCCTTGGTCTCCACTCTAGTACTTTTCGACCCCATCGGCCATCTGCTCTGCGAGCAATATGGCCTGCCCATTGCCACTTCAGCTTGCTAATCCGGTCGGCTATGTCGGTGACTTTAGTTCGTCTACGGATCTCCTCATTTCGGATTCGATCACGTAGAGAAACACCGAGCATAGCTCTCTCCATAGCTCGTTGAGCGACTTTGAGCTTTGAGATGAGGCCGATAGTGAAAGACCACGTTTCGGTGCCGTACGTCATCACTGGTAACACACATTGGTTAAAGACTTTCGTCTTGAGGCACTGAGGTATGTCGGACGAAAAGACATTGCGTAGTTTCCCGAACGCTGCCCAACCGAGTTGGATTCGGCGGTTGACCTCTTTCTCGAAGTTGGACCTACCTAATTGGACTACTTGTCCTAAGTAGATATATGAGTCAACAACTTCGGGTACCGAGTTTCCAACAGAGACTGGGGTGGGCACAACATTGGCATTTGACATAATTTTCGTCTTGTCCATGTTCATTTTCAAGCCCACCCGTTGTGAAACTCGGTCGAGGCCATCGAGCATCATGCTGAGTTCCTCCATCGACTTTGCCATGACCACGATGTCGTCGGCAAACCGAAGGTGAGTGATGTATTCGCCGTTGATGTTGATGCCAAGTCCTTGCCATTCCAGGAGCTTGAAGGCGTCTTCCATTGCGGCAGTAAACAGTTTCGGGGAGATAACGTCCCCCTGTCTTACGCCTCTTCTCAATGAAATCGCCTTCGTGCTATGCTCCTGTACTCGGACCGACATGGTGGCGTTATTATACAAACACTTCAATACCTCGATGTACCGATAGTCAATACGGCATCGCTGGAGTGACTCAAGCACAGCCCATGTTTCCACCGAATCGAAGGCTTTCTCATAGTCCACAAACGCTAAGCATAATGGCAAGTTATACTCTTCGGTCTTCTGTATAACTTGCCGCAGCGTATGGATGTGGTCTATGGTACTATAGCCTTTTCGGAAACCGGCTTGTTCGGGAGGCTGGAAGTCATCAAGTCTGTGTTCGAGACGGTTCGTGATAACCCTTGAAAACAGCTTATAAACATGACTCAGAAGCGTTATGGGTCTGTAGTTCTTCAATAGGCTGTTATCACCTTTTTTGAAGAACAGCACCACCTCACCCCTGCTCCACGTTTCAGGCGTTTTGCCCTCGGACAGGACGGAATTAAAGAGTTTCTGGAGGACTTTAAGTACCGGTGTTCCACCCGCTCTCAGAAGCTCTGACGTGATTCCGTCCTCGCCCGGCGCCTTGTTGTTCTTAAGCTGCTTCAGGGCCATCCTAATCTCGTACAGACTGATGTCCGGGATATCTTCGGTATAATGTCGGGACAGCTTGGCTCTTGGATCTCCTACCAAGCTGTCAACGGGCTTTGCGACCGAAGTGTATAGCTGTCCATAGAACCTCTCGATCTCGCCTAAAACCTCTGCTTTGGTCGACGCTATGCTGCCATCCTCCCGTTTCAGCTTTGTCATCTGGCTTTGCCCAATAGACTTGTCCTTTGCGAACACTTTGGAGCCTTGGTTTCGCTGTATGGTCTCTTTAACACGATTCGTATTAAAGAGACGCAGATCGTGTCGCAAGGACTTAGATATACGTCTATTGAGCTGCCTATATAACTTCGCGTCATCGGAAGACTGCAACTGTAGCAAACGTCGTTCAGCCATGAGGTTTAAGGTTTGCTCGGTCAATTTCTGAGGTCTATCTTTACGGCAGGGTCTAAAAAACTTAGACCCTACCGTGCGGACAGTTTCCACTAGCCCGTCGTTGATCTCGTCCACTGAAACTAAGTTCTCAAGGCAAGCAAAGCGATTAGAGAGCTCGAGTTGAAAGCTTTCGGGGTTTTGAATGTGGGACCGAGTAGGTCGGAGCGTAGACTTCATCAAGCTGGACCTTTCAAGTTTAACATTGATATTCAGTGAGCCTCTTACGATTCGGTGATCGCTACCGGTTTTTACCCTGTTGATCACAGAGACATCACTGAATATCCGTTTCTTGTCGGTCATGAAGAAGTCTATCTCGTTTCTCGTGAAACCATCGGGGCTCAACCAGGTCCATTTCCTGTGAGGCGGCTTCTGGAAGAAAGAGTTCATCATGAAGATTTCCTCTTTCTCCAGAAAGTCGGCCAGCCTCTGCCCCCTAGGGTTCCGTTGCCCATATCCAAATTGCCCCACTCTCAACTCATCACCGCTTTTCTTGCCCAACTTTGCGTTAAAGTCCCCCATAACAACAGTAAGGTGGGTTTTGGAACTATGTATGGCCCTACTTACGTCCTCATACATAGTCTCCACTTCATCATCGGAGTGAGACGAGGTCGGTGCGTATACCTGAATGACCTTCAGCGAATATCTTTTGGATATTCTGAGTATTAGGTATACCACCCTGCTCGACACACTGTCGATGGTTATTATGTTGTTTACGAGGGACTTGTGAACGAGAAACCCGACACCACCTTGGGACTGTTGGTCGCCCTCCCGGTAGTAGAGCAAATTACCAGACTTCAGGGTTACGGTGTCCTCCCCCTCTCTACGGACTTCGCATAACCCTATAATGTCCCAGTGTAATTTGCTCAGCTCCTCTTCCAGCTCGCAGATCTTTTCGTCAGTCCTCATTGTGCGTATGTTGTGTGTTACCAGGGCCAGTCGTCGTCGGGGTGGGTAGCCGGATCTCTTCCGGAGATTCTTCGCACCCCCTGCTCCGCCGTTACCTTGACTGCTACCCGCGCCAGGGATAGCGGAGCTGCCGGGGACTGGGGGCCTGGTTTCTGTGCTTTTCATTAGGGGGTAATGCCTTAAATCGCCACGCTAGGCAGGCGGGTTGGCGATCGCAGTGAGGATGTGCAGTACACGGAGGACGCTGCTGCCCGACCTCCGGTTTGTACCTTAGTCGCCTCTTACGACACCCACGGGATGATTTGGGGGAACGCAATTCTAAGCCGGCGCCCCACGGCCAAGTGATGTTATGATTGATGCTATTCTTTGTACAACAACAAAATTGCGATTTGATTAATGAATTCAAGAGATCAAGTGAATAAATAAATAAAAAATAAATAAATAAATATTTCACAACTATCACACAACGCCATCTAGTCCCAAGCTAAGCAGAGCTTGTGTTATGGGTACTAGACAACTGATAAACATACTTATATATTTCTAAATACATACATATTATAGATAAAATGAATGAGAATGAGAATGGAATATTTATATTTATATCACGAATAATACAAAAAAGTAAAGAGTACAATACTTATTTATAAATGCCCTGTGTGACCGTATTCCGACTCTCTGTTTATAACGTAAGTAACTATAAAATATCTTATAAGTTCAGTTCGGAGACATATATAAGGTAATTTTATAGTTGACACATGTTGGAAGCTGCTACAGAAACGAAACTTTATTGACATAAAGATAAAGTCATAGGTGAATTGCGAGGTAAACATTGTTCGACATTTAATTTTACGAGTATTCCTTATATGAGTAATCCAAAAATAATCCTGTTTTATATTTAGCTGTGGACCACGCACATTTCCTACTTAGATAAATCGATTACCCCAAAAAGATATCAGGGGTAAAAAATTGAGTACTCTCTAAGTATGAAACCTCTAGTTTCGGCTAAACTTCATGCGTTTTCAGCTCCATATCACTTAAAGTAATTCCGTGATTGAAGTGTTGTCCCTACACCTGATGTGATGTTAAAGCTCATGAATTTGAAAATAATAGGAAGAGGGGTTCCCTCAAATGTTTCAAGTTACTTTTGTACGGACTCGTATGTTTGTTGACGGACTCAGCGAGTAGACCTCCAGTTGGACTGGACGGCGACCCTCAGGGTAGGCAGGAGGTATTTAGGCACTTAGGCTGATAAAGAGACTGAAGTAATCTATGTAAAGAATTATCACAGCAAAAAAGCAGAGTAACAACATCTGTTCAAACACCACAAAACCGACGTTAAACAAATCAAATAAAAACAACAACCACCTCTTAAAACTCAGTCAATAAAATCACAAATATGACTTCAAAAAAACAAAACACGACCAGACAAATGACATAACAGAGAACATCTTCAACGGAATTAACATAAAGAATTCTCACGCTGTAATGTATTCAGACAGATTAGCATAGAGATGAGTAATGCTGCTCATCGCGCGGTCGATGACACCGATCGGATGAGTTTATGAATGGCGGCACGTGGTATATGGTGGAGGTGACCTTGTTGGCGCCACGGTAGGGTTGCCACAACTTATGGATTTTGTTTTTTAGAATGTGGTGAGTTAAATCTCGTAGAGTTTTCGGTAGCATCCCATCCACACTGAATCCACAAATGAATGCAAATCCACGCAGAATTGGTAATGGTAAAAGAAGAGAGAATCGTGATTTTAAATGTAACACACGTTGAAAGCTGCTCACCTTGTCGTTGTGTTACAGTTTAATGTAATAACTATATAAATAAAAATATTTTAAAACCGGGAATCAAGGCTGACAGAGTGTTAGAATTACATCTTACTTAAAAAATCTACGTTAGACACGTGCGAAGAATAAAAAACAAATAACATACTTTCATAAACCTGCCCACATTGTAGGCCCGTTCAGCCTCTCTGCAAACGCATTCAGAATGCCATTGCTGCTTCCCCTCACTCTGGATATTATTGAGGCAACTGGCACTTATGACTCTGGACAGTACGTAAAATGTTAGGTTTCATCAATCTGTATGAAATGAAAACTAGAGCATGTTTAAAAGCTTTAGTAGAATGTATCACTGAGATGCTAATTCTGTATAGTTATTACCAAAAGTATCGCTTCGAGAAAAGGATGGTACTGCCGGGGCCGTGCCTTAGCATCTACTTGGTTGGAGGCGCTGCCGCGTCTACCCTGATCCTACATCCTTATGATCCTTACCATAAAATAATCCCGATAAACTAAAATACCGACAGTGATATCTCCTTTGTAAAAAGTGCTTATTTATATATCTGACATTTTAAATATCATAACGTCATAATACAATTTTATGGACTTCCTTGCATTAAATAATAACTGTAATTCACTAGTTTAAAAAAAAGTGCGCTTAAAATGGCGTTTCCGGGTTTTTATTAGACCACTTACTTAAATGACATGCAAAACATAATCTATTACTAAACATTTGTTTTTTTAAAAGTCACATTAGAAACTGTCTGTTTCGATAATTTGTTTTGATAGCCCTAACTACACATATTTTATTACTAAAATGTTAGTGTTACTCATGATCTTATTCATTATTACAATATATATCATTATTGCTCATGATCAGTAGGTAAAACATTAAGCAAGACCGATCACGAGCTGATGTGTAAGTGTTTATTTATTTAAGAAGAACCAACAGCTGTAACATAATAATGCATGTAACATACAACACAAAGCCAATGACAGCTTCCCAAGCTTTATTATTACTTCAGTTATTATTTCGTCATCGACGTCACTTTTGGTAGCTTAAATTTCAAAATATTAAATAAAATTAAATATCAAATTTCTTAAATTTAAAAATTCCGGATAGAAAATTCAAATGACGAGAAATTAAATATTATTATCTAACTTGTGCGTTACAAAAAGATCGATGACACTCGTCCAGCCATTAATAAAGATTAAGGATCATTAATCTCGTGATTTAGACGCTGATAGACATTGTCGATTGCGCATGAGTTCGCGGTTTTGACGGAATGCGGATTGGGGGCGTTTGATTTGGCATGGTACAGTCGTCAGACGAAGTGTTTTTTTTTTCAGAATCTAATTGAGCATGTGGTTCAGTTTTACTAAAGTTGAATTAAAGTGATTTTTCATTTTTAACTTTAGTATAACTTGAGCGGTTTATGATACTAACTTTAGAGATATGCCGCAATCCAAACAAAAGCTCAATTTCTTGACACGATTATAAAGTTATGTCTTGTCAGCAAACTAATTACACTCAAGGATAAATGTATCTAATCCCACGTGGTATATATAAACACCCAACGTGATTATTTATTACAGGCCTATATAATTATCTACTTTGAACTTTTTGCCACTACGGTTTAAACACCTAATCAAAATTGATCAGTAATAAAACCAGTCAGTTGAACTAATAAATAAAAATAATTAACTAAAACCGCGATTTATTTTAACCAGCTTCAGAAATAGCTGCCCGCTATTTTTAACTTCAGCCATGAAAGAAGTTTTCTATAAATATACACAGTGTAGAATCAAAGTATGCAAGTGGCTTGAATGCTATTATGAGCTTTTTTTTTTTTTTTTTTTTTTTTTTTTTTTATCGTGGTAAAATCATCAAATGAGTCCTCCCACCCAGGGCAGGGCGGGAGGGACTGTCAGACTTGTACTGACTAAAATCCACGGTGTCCTTCACTAGCCCTTTACGTACCGGGGTCACGGTAATCCCTTGGTCCCGCGACCCCGGCAGGCTTTGGCCCTCTACAGGCCCCGTCACTGTGCTGACACTCTTTGAGGCGCGCGTGGAACACAACGCACCGTCGACCCGGGCATGGTCCATGGTCGGACAGCGAGTCGCCCATTACTCGCTGCCCGCATGCCCGCGCCTACGGTGGCCGGAGATCGTCTTGCGACGTCCGACGCCGTGGGCGTCTACCACTGCGGCTGGGGTGGAGGGAGGACGCTGTCCTCTCCCTCAGGCGGCCCGCCTCCTCCTTCACGAGCATGACTGCTTCGCAGAAGGAGGCGACCGCTTCCCACTCCGTCTCGCCCCGCAGAATGGCCTCGACCAATGCCGGGCGCGAGAGGTCTCCGCCTATCGCCGTCGTGAGGACACGGCGGTGCTCTGCCCAAGCGGGGCAGTCCTGCACCGTATGCTCCACCGTGTCCTCCGGACGATCCTCGCAGTGGTGACACCCAGGCGTTTCTTCCCTCCCTATCAGACACAGGAACCTCCCGAAACTTCCGTGTCCGGTGAGGACCTGCGTCATGCGGTAGGTCAGGACGCCGTGACGCCTATCCAGCCACTCCTCAAAGAGGGGTCTTACCGCCGCGATTGCGGCGTGCCCGGCTATTATGAGCTTAAAAAAATTATGAATGGTGGCTGTTATGGTATGTCAGCTACTTACATTAATGTGTGTAGTATTGGCACAGAAATGCAAAGGTCAACTGCGGGAACATTTTGAACACGTGTTTACCGTTTGGTTCTCGACGTATTTACACATAACTTGTGCAATTTACTTTCTGATGTCTGCTGTCGGTACTTTTAGAATAAGATTTAAATCGGTGCGCGCACGCAGCTGCCGACAGCAGCCAAGGTCATAGATATCTTATACGGAGTCTTTGTTTGTACAGACACGGAAAAGTAAAGGAAGAGAAGGCTGATCAAATTATAACATGTCCTAAGGAAATGTCAGTTTTTGATTAACAGACCTAAATGAATATTGATTACTTTGTTGCAGTTTGAACTCCATTTAGGTTATTCTGTATAAGACAGACTTCTACATCGAGCTCAGCAAGGCAGCCTTGAGATTGACCGATGGATTTGACAGACACAGTCGAAACTGTCATTTAGTTAGGTAATACCGAAATGTATGAAGATCTGTCAACCTGTCATCCATTAAGTAGTTCCTATTCATGGCCGATTGCGATGAGCGCTAGAGTCGCTGTAAATAGCTTAGTGAATACCAAACTCGAGTTACAGCGTTGTGGCTGCGATGAAGCCTGTATTTAAAGAGAATAGCGTCGAGGTGTCGATCAGAGGTGATATGATGGTGTCATAATTATAGTCTTAATGAAATCAAACGTTAGGTAGTGTTAAAAGGAAGGAAACTATCAGAGAGTTGCACAAATGTAGTTGTATACTTGACTTGAATATAGTAGCAAAAGTCGTTCTTCTTCAAATCACTAGTCATTAAAAAAAAACATTTTGATGCATACATCAAAATTTGCACCAGTTATCCTTCTGCACTTTTTTCCATCTGATAATTGAAACTCTTTGCACAAACTAATAAAGTCAAGTAAATCGAGATTATTTTTACTCAGTTTTTGTGCAAAATGATATAATTTGCGTGAGGGGAATGGTCACGGTGATTCAGAAGCTAGCAATGGTCGAGGGTCAAAGTCTTATCCTTGTAATTTTTAGTCTTATTATTTAAACATTTTTATTTTGGGATTAAATTGGCCTGTGGGTTGAAATTTTTATCAGATGTTGTTTGGTGAAGTTAGTTAGCGAGCGCCTAATTTGGTGCATAGACTAAAGTTGTGAGTACTATTTTAAGGCTGTGACACAATTTTTTGTTCTTAAGACTACATTTTTTGGAAGTCAACTATTGTAGATAATATTAGCTTTTCCAAAGTTCACATTTCGTAATGATAGATGAACTTTAAACAGCATCACTGATGGCATCTTGTCCGACATGCTTCAGTTAAAAATACAGCTGAAGTTTTCACTAAGTATATCTTTGTAAGATTTACATATGCAGTGTCAATCATACGGCCCCTTTAGTGCAGGTCTCCTTTAAGTGCCTTACTGCGTGATGGTCTGCAAGTCGTTAATCCATCTCGCTGCTATCATCAAACCTTTGAAATTCTGAACAACACATTGACCAGAACACAAAGTTATGAACTTTTTGCTTATTATTTTGTAAGTTTCTTAACTTTCATGTGATAAAAATAATGTGCCATATGAGGCATACAATAAAGCCAAGTCTAGATGGCAATCGGCTGTCATATGGTCGTCAACGAATGCACGATTCAAATCTTTATATAAGTAGCTCGTTGCCATGTGAGCGTTTTACTAAATACAAGTTGTGCGTCACGGTTTCACGCGCCCGCGCTGTTTCTACTTTTTTCATTCTTTCTATGACGACTATAGGGTACGATCATAATATAACCTTCTTTTTGTAGTAGTCTATCTCTTCTAAATCTTTTTCAAAAATTTGGATGTCAAATGAAAAAAAAATGGCTAGTTCGAGAGATAAGCACGCTCAAACAAACTTATGTGATTTTATATTCGTACAACAGACACTTGGTAAAAAAGACACGTAAAAAGATTGTCAATAATTGATTATGTGCATACGGTTTTACCCTTTAATGTAAATAAAAAACCATTGTTCTTTGTCCAAATTGTAATGGCCGACCTGGATCAATTACATGTGGCAATAGTAACGCTTACTTATCAATTTAAAATGCCTAATGCTGGCATTTATTGATAATTGGAGGTATGTTATGTAGCCTTCAGTCAAGGACTAACTTAGAATCTAGATTGCGTAATTGGTTTTAATGGTCGCAAGTGCACCTGTGGAGCATAAGGTTTTGGTTATATGCCTAGGACGGGCACACTGTTATTGGGAATACACGGGACAATCATTTGTTTAGCACCTTGTCATACAAGGGAAAGTTAATGGCGTGAATTGATTAATTACAATCATTTACTGGACGAAAAACTGAAAGCTGAAAAACGGACCCCTATACGAACGTACCAGCACGCGTAGCATGACGCTGGAAGAAAAGACAAAGCACCTAGAAAGACTTTTACCGTTTTAGGCATGGAAATGTTTA
This sequence comes from Agrotis puta, assembly GCA_943136025.2. Lineage (NCBI taxonomy): Eukaryota > Metazoa > Arthropoda > Insecta > Lepidoptera > Noctuidae > Agrotis > Agrotis puta. Next base: position 3,304,215 of record OW964170.2, read on the forward strand.
AAATATTGAAAATGAATGTTACTATTCTTAAATGGTACCATACTTGTGCAATACAACAGTCGATTTGTATACAAATAACGATAAAATAACTTGGTCTATTCTTGGTAGAATAGAGATAGAATTGGTCATGCTACTCGTGCAGGAAGGCAGTGGTGCGATAAGAATGGTGAGGGTAAAGCGAGCCACCCTGATGTGACGACCACGATCACTCTGTCCACCATAATAGCGACTAATAAAAAAGAAGACATTCTGTACATTCTATTTTCTATGTTTGAAATTGGTATGCTCTTGGCCGAAATTAAAATGAGGCCTAAGACGGAGTGAGTTCATCCAGTCTTAAAACCTGACTTGTTCTAGTGAGTGAAAGAGACAGATCTATAGAAGTCGTCTAGCGCCACCTCGTTCACTCACTGGAACTACTCTAGCTTTAAGACGTCATAATACAACACTTGGGCCTAACTTCGCCGGTAAGATCGCTCAGCCGTCACCGTAGGGCCTATTGCCAAAAAGCAAGCGATGGTAAGTAATAGATAGTAAGCGATAGTAAATAAGTTAACGCTCAGCAGTCGCTACGACATTTTCAAGTTTATACATCAGCGCATAAAGTTGAGCATACGGACGGTGAGTGGTCATTTGGACGGTGAGTAATGGGATTTTCAACTTTATTATGCTTGTTTATCGATTTCCATTTGACTTTAGGGCCAGGTTACAGGTGACCTAAAGTGATGTTGCCCGGAACGGACCGCTGGCGCTGACAGGCGGCGTTGTGCGAATCCCAGGCACCCCCAAAATGAAACGTAACTATTCAAGTGGTATGAGCTTAGAAACAACAATTTTAATATTTACTACAGAATATTCTATTCTACACCTTTTTTTACTACTAAGTTTCTACTAAGGAAATAAATATCACTAATAAATTGCCTAGGGCATGTTTAAGATAAGAAACAAGTTGTTTATTTTAAGATTTATAGAATAATACAACAATTAAAAATCAAGTGGCATTTAACAAAATAATTGGTGTTCTTGCGCGTTATTAACTGTGGGCTTTATTTAAATGATTTAAAGTTACAGATTAGCTTATAAGGAGGTTGTAACATTAGCCTCTTTACAAGCCTCGGTACGATTATTTTGTTATTTAAAAAATAAACCGCTTGACTGACATACAGACATAAACTATTAAGAAATTACCACGAAATATTTACCTAGAAAGATGAACAAGGATGTTAGGTTTTAGGAGGAACGGATTTTGTCAAAATTAGCCCAGTTAAAAGTGGGATGAAACTTAAAATGATTTAAAAATTCAGCCAATTTAATTGTAATTGTGAATGTGGACTTATTAACTAAATTGATATAACATGTTTTTTCAGACTTTTTGAAATTGTAACTCTAAATTGAAATCTTAGGGGAACATAAAAAACATTCGCGGACGTAGGGGCGGGCGGTCGCAGTAGGTCGTGAAGTAAAAATTTAAGACGAGACAATTATATTGAGTGATCTAATTGACGTCAATTAATTCAATGACATATAAAATTGAGTAAACGTATAAATAACACATACTTTATCATAGCTAGTTATTTTAATTATTTTATCACGTTACGCACTGTGCGTAGTTTTTTCTTCCTTAAATTGACCGGTTTTTTCCTTGGTTTCTACGTCATAATTATAAAATATTATCTGTGGTAAAGTGAGAAAAATTAGCGTGCCATGCAATCAGCTCACTCACTTTTTCTGTGAGTTTCCATCGCATCCAATTCTTTAATTTTGATTCGCGGATTTTTTCATATGTTTAGGAGATAAATAAATAAGTCTATAAAGAAAGACTATCTATTAATTATCATACGCATTATAAACGGCCCACACAATCCAAACTTTTTTTTTTCAATTTTAATTCAAAAATGATCAATTGACAGCCAACTAAATGTCAAACAACCATTTACGAACAATTGTTTTAAATAAGAACGATAAAATAAGCACATTGATACTTGAAGGTCACTCAAGGTTAGTTGTTTACGCTTTAGATTTAATGGATGGTCGTTAATATTAGACTTTTTGTGATATCTTTCGATCTTATCGCTCTTCATGGTTGGACCACATTATTATTAAATTATGTAGGTAACATTATTATAGATATTAGATGTATTGATATATGGAAATATTAAAACGAATAACTTGAAAATACTTTAAGAAATACTCAATTGTTTTATTATTCAAGTTCAAAATCATTAGCAACATTTTATTAATATCTTTTTTTATAAAATCTCCGAAGCTGATCAAACGCCTGAACAGACCTTCATAAATTAATAGTTAAGAAGCATCTCGATTATGTCAAGCAAAAAAAGCACCTTCTTAATTTTATATTAATTTAGGAGCTATGGTGCCACAGACAGACACAGACATATGACAAACTTATTATACCAAGGATCACCGCGGATTTTCGTCAGTACAAGTCTGAGAGTCCCTTCCATCCCGGATGAGAGGACTCATTTGATGATTTTAATACGATAATTATAAAAAAAAAGCATTTGGATTCTAAACATATACTTACATCGTTTACTTTCAGTAATTGACCAACGATGATCTTTGCTTTGTAAATGTTTTTGCAACCTGAGTGCCACAATATCTAATTTTATAAATAGTTTGGATGGATGGATGATTAACAATGGATGGATGAGCAACAGATGGCTGCACTGATCTTGATAAACTTTGGCTCTGATCTAAGTCAGGAATTACACATAGAACATAGTTTATCCCAGTATTACCTTTTAATGGTATCCTATTACAATTTCAGACAAGCAAATTCGCTGGCAATATCTAGTACTAAATAAAATTATTGGTATTTATTGGAAACCGCATAGTCATTCGATTCTTATTTCTATTTTTTGTTCGACTGAGTAACATTACCTTTAATTTTAACTTCCGGTTAAAGTATTTGAAATATTTTGTGTAATGAACCATGACTTTAAGTCAGCCAAAGATTTATTCGATACATGTTTTGAAGATAAATTGTACCGACATTCTTTAATACTAGTAATTAATTATTGCATTATGGTTTTATTGGCGACGTCAATCTTTATTACATTTTAGTGACTAATGAGACATTGATAGGCACACACAGTAATGACAATATATGCACAAACAGAAATGGCATGAAACACGAGAAATAAAATATAAAAATAACCGAAACCATTTTGTGACGTCATTAGTAAGCATGGTACATACAACAGGTGCCTGACATTTTGTAAGCAATCGGCCTTGCGATACTTCCGTGAAGAAAAGGGCAGACGCGGGTGAGACATGTCAGATAAGGGTTTGTTAATTTACTTAATTAATTGAATACTGCTGTCGTGTTCATCCAGATGACTTATTCTTTCCATGAGAAAGTTAGTCATCTTTCAAACGTCTGATTTTGTGCGGTTTGTTGTGCAAGCGGGCCTTCCTTCCTTTTATAAATATAAACGTTAATAGTCTGCTATTAAATTCATTCTAGATACATAATTTAGAAATAATTATCGTTTTGGCAGACATAAAACTGACACTTCATCAGTTTAAAAAAAAAGAATAGTAAAAAATTGAATAAAATTGACAGCCGTTGTATGATAAATTAATATGATCCACTGAAATCATTTGCCATTTATTTAAAACTTTTTGCTACGACGGCGACGAGGGCTTACAGTGCAGAGGGACTACAGATTTAATTACATATTTCTTATTTTATGTTAACTGAGGGTCAGGAAAATACGGAGCTATAATATTATAGTCTCTCTCTAATACATTCTTAACGGGAAACAACACGAAGTAGCCTTGGTGCAAAGTTTCTCTGTTATTCGTGTTGTCTACATAGAAAGTCATAATAGTTCCGTATAATGAGAATAGATGGCGTTGTTTTAAATACAGAATAGAAATAGTCACAATTAAAAAAAATAAGAATTTTATGAATCTTTAATTGTGTGTCAAAAACTTACACGGTTTTTACACGTTTTTGTCTATACTAGAATTACCATATCGTGTCAAGTGATAATAATTGAAATGACGGTAAACATAAAAGTTAACTGACGTGCCATAATTAAACATTTCGTTTTATTTATGAATCGGCAATTTATGACCTTAATTAATTTTATTCAAAAAGTTTGACTCTAAGAAAAAAAAAAAATACTGCACCAAAGCGCTACAACCTTCAGCGCGCCAGTGGCGAATGTTGGAACTACAAAAAAAGATTTTTTGTCTTTCAGTTTTTTCTAAACTTTAAGGTTAGATTGTAAGTACAGTATGCATTTATTATTACTTATTACAACATATATTTAAAAAGTAGAGAAGTAAATTTAAATTCACGCCGAAATTGTTTACTATAATCATTCATAGATGGCATTGTAAAACCAAAGTAAAATAATGATTACGGAAACGCATAAAACCTATGAACACAAACTTCGTCAAAATTAAAAGTAAAGTAACATTCAACATTCTAATTACGAATTGTACCTACATCCCACTAAACGAATAAGTTTAATCAAGCAGCGATGTTTCTAAATTTAAAATCTGGCGCGGACTATTTTCGTCCAACGTGGGAGCTTATTCTATTTTCGCACCTGATATTTCAAACTCTTCGTGTATTCTGCTCGCCTAGTACTTTCGGGAGCAGAACTGACTTTTGTGACGTAATGGACGTGTGGCCGTCACTGTCACACGACTTGTCATGTTGAAAACGTTACTGAAAATGCTGAAATGGTTGAAAGCGTTTGATAGATTACGTCCAAGCGGATTTTTAAAATTGAAAGCTTTATTTGAAACGATGGTTTTTAAATCGATTTCAGTTAAGTCAGGACCGTGTGTTTTAATTAAGATGCATTATTACATTTAGGTTATTACAATATAATTTTTATTTCAGAATATTAAAAGAAAGAAATTAATTTTATGTTCATGAATAATTTTCCATTTTTTTTTAAATTATTTATTTAAGGTCGCTTTTCAAAATCTAAGGTTTTTTTTTCATTACAATAAAATCAGCATTAATTGCTACTTGTCAGTAAATTAATTTACCTCGCAAACCGTAACACCGATTTCAGTACCACCAAGGCAACGGATTTCCTTGAAATTTCAGGAATAAGGTTAGCGATACCAGGATCATATAAATCACAAGGATGTTCGACAATGCGTCGCTGCGTGGTTTATATTGAGTCTGTGTGCGTAAGAATATTGAGCACCTGTTGGTTCTTCTGAATGTACTTGAAAAAGTTTTAGTTATGTAAATACTTTTTTATAAATAGTATGTAATATAGTATTAATTTGTGTAAAAGTGATATAAATATTTACTTGAAAAAGTAAGTACATAAATAATTCTTGCGACGCTTTTCAGGTGATGAAATTGGAAGTAAATCAGTTAAAGTTACAAGTTTGTTCAATTCGAAGGCAGGCCATACGACGTGTTTATTTTGTGATTTTCTGATACACGAATTAATTAATTAGTTTTTATTTGACTGTTAAACTATATACGAGTATTTACATTAACTGCGGTCACAAAATTATTATAATTAAAAAGAATGTATGTTTATGGTGTCAAAAACGATAAAACAATGCATGGATAAACAGCTTTTTTTTTACGTAGTAAAATCATCAAATGAGTCCTCCCACCCAGGGCAGAGCGAGAGGGACTGTCAGACTCGTATTGACTAAAATCCACGGTATCCTTCAATAGCCCTTTACGTACCGGGGTCACGGTAATTCGTGAGTCCCGCGACCCCGTCAGGCTTTGGCCCTCTACAGGGACCCCCGTCACTATGCTGACACTCCTTGATGCGCGCGTAGAACACAACGCGTCGTCGACCCGGGCATGGTCCATGGTCGGACAGCGAGTCGCCCATTACTCGCCGCAAGCTGCCCGATTGCTAAACAGGTTTTTTTTTATCGTGGTAAAATAATCAAATGAGTCCTCCCACCCAGGGCAGAGCGGGAGGGACTGTCAGACTCGTACTGACTAAAATCCACGGTGTCTTTCAATAGCCCTTTACGTTCCGGGGTCACGGTAATTCGTACAGTCCCGCGACCATGGCTAAACAGCTCGAACGAAAGTTTCAAAAAATAAAAAAAACCCAAATCTTAAAAGGGAAAATGGCGTGTGATTTTAATAATAATTACTTAGGTTTGATATTGTTTTATATGTATTTTAAAAAAAGTGTGCAAAGAAATAGAACAATTATATTGATCTTGTGGAGCCTATAGATAATAGTAAAAAAAAACATTATTATTATGAACAGGCTGCATGGGCCCCCTTGCCTTCCCACAAAGGACAAGACGAAAAAAAAAAATAAGTTGTCATATTGTTAAGAACACTAGCAGCATAAAACCTCTTCAGCTACGTTCTTTTTTTTTGAAATTTGAATCACCATCTTCTTTTGTTTTTTTATTTTAATTTTTTAATCGCTTTGTTAGTTTTGCTGCGTCATTTGCAAACATGAATGTATCAATGTTTTATAGTGTGTCTTGTCTTTAAAAAATAATTAGGATTTGACAAACTTTTGAAGGTAAGTTTTTGTTCCTAACTATACATAAACAAACATAGTTTCATCCAACACAAACATTGAAATGACTCACATCTTCTATTTTTTTGTATTTACGTAGTATGCTAATCCAATAACTCAATTGATACTTGAACCAATTGCATTTTATTGGTTTCTAATCTGAGTACCACTCAAATACTTAACTTTCACCTGAAACTTACTGAATTGTATTACATTAGTATGAGTTCACACACACATAAATCACAGCCAACTTTTCAGACTGCTTGGCGCTTCCAAAATTAGTCCTATAACCGTCTCTTTTCAACCCCTATTTTTAGAGTACTGCTGTCCCACTTGCTCTCGTAGCTTTTCTTGAGCTTTCCCTGACATTAGCCGGGCATGCGCAGAGCGCCCCGACGCACGTGGTATGAAATCTCCTGTTGTATTCTGCTCGCCTGGTATCGGGCGCGCCTAGGGCGGCCGCGTCGCGCCGCCGCCGCCCATTCTCGCGTTTACCCTAGCCTTCTCGCCCGCCCAGAAGCACAGACGATCGCCTACGATACGGTCCGCTGCCGAGTTGTGGGAAAAGGTTGCGCGCACGTGCACAACTTACGCGCGTTTGGAAAATATTATTTATGCGAAAGAAGATATTATGTTCTACGAGTGTTTCTGAATATTTTTTGGAGACTTCCTAAGAACCCCTTTTTCATCCCTGTCCCTGATTTTTTTAAATATTTTTTTTTTGTTTTTCCTCTTGTCAAAGTTTATCATTATATTCTGTAATTGATTGGTGTTGTTATAGACGCAGGTGTGTAGTGGTGTGTGTGTGTCTTCGAGGCTGCTGTCTGCTGATGATCTTCAGGTCCTGAGCCGGCTTCGGTTGCAGTTTCAACAATGAGGAGATATTCAGCTATGCCAGGTCAGTGAAGTAGAGATAAGCATCAGAATTTGATGTCAATAAATTTTAAGCAGTTATTTTATTTCTTACATGTAAATTAAATTTTCAGGGATGAAAAAGATATCATAATTTAAATATGTCAAAGTTTTGCGTGTTTTTAATGCGAGAAAATAACTATAGTCAATGAAATCACAGTTCATCCAATAAACCATCATTTATACTACCTTCAATTTCATTTCTGAAACGTTAGCAAAAAGTCTTCATATAAAAACGATATAAAAAATCCGTTCTTACCATATTCAGTCTATACAATTTCAAATTCCGTAACACGACAGGGTAAAATGTTTATGTATGACTTTATATGAAAGTGGTTAATAAAGATTTCACCCAACCACAATATACCATTATGTGGTTGTCGAAAGGTTAACAAATAAAAAAGAGGAATCTCCACTGAGGCTCGAGGGGGCTTCAAAAGATGAATTTGGAGCGCTCCATTGACTACATGTTAGCTCCTTGCTTTGCGTGTCATAAAAGGCTGGCACATACGGCTGTATACAGGTATATTTTATTAAAGGTGGTAAAAAAAAATGCATAAATTTATGTTTGGTCGCTGTAATCTCTAAAATTGGAATAATAAAAAGTGTTTTACATATTAGGTTTAGTATGAGTAAAACTAAAATTGACACCAATAGGTCCCTATCTGAATAGTTGATTCGTAAATAATCTGTGATGACAAGTGAAAGCGGTGACAAGAGAAACTTATTGTGTAGAAAGTTTTGAACGGGAATGCACAACGGATTACGAAGAAAACCACGGGTGGAGGGTATTGAAAAAAGGAAGAAACAATAAAGAAATATTTAATGAGGTAAAATGCAGCGTTGCAGCATTTTTAATATAAAAAAAAACTAGTCATTCAAACAGTAACGGCGCTTTTTATTCAAATAAGATTTTTGAAATCAAAACCTATGTTAGTTTTTTTTAATAATGCAATTGCTACCACAATTTATTTTGCTGAAATAATAAAGGAAGAAGCTTAAACATTGACAGTCATTCTTTAAACAGGAAATTATTGAAAAACACAAATAATGTTTATACGCATTTGTTCTTTTTTTTGTTCTTGTAGAATATTTAGTTAAGATCAAAAACATTTATATACCTTTTGATTACTGTTTTTTAATTCTTAGAAAACTTTTCTTCAAAGAGCATTTTGCATGCATCCGTCGAGTTATTTGCAAACGTAAATTATACAATGGAATTTATTTAAAGTGGTTCCGTTGTTCCAAAGGAGTTTATAAAGATTAACCTACTTTGCAGAAAAAATATGTTAAGATGCACTTTGTTGGCGATTTACAACGTTCCTGGTTTTAATTATTTCATGTTTATAAGACATTGATAAATTGTAAGCACAAAATAAGATGAAAAAGAACAGATTTTTGTAAAAATACATCAGTATCTCAGTATCTTAACATACAGTACTCCTGAAAAATTCTTTAAACTTTTTTGTACAACAGTGGTAAATAGGAAAATACTACAAAACATTACGTACCAGAAAACTTTTTGATTGAAAACCAATATTTAATGTTGGACATTACTATATTGTCCAAAAAATCACTATAACTTACTTTTTCACAAGCTTTTATTTATTTTCACCTGTCTCGTTGTCTGTAATCAAATCTTGCAAGTTAAATTTGATCCACTTCCCGGTTTCTGATTAGCTGAAAATTTGCATGTATATCGCGTGACAATGCAATATTATGATGACATGGAGCTGATCTGATGATAGAGCTGGAAGGTGGTCATAGGAACTCTGTAATGAAACGCCGCAAACCCATCGAGTTTAGATTCGTTTGATACGTCTTGAAGAAAAGTTTGTCGTCCTAAATATTTAAAAAGCAGGTTGTTTTTAAAAAGAACATAGCTTTTTAAATGACTAACTTGTTTTTCTATTTTCTCGTAAAAGTATGACGTACCCAGTTTTACCAAGTATCTTGAATGACGGACTTTGTTGCGAAACAAAAATGTTTATGATACGTAACGACTACGCATAAAGGGCTGATATTATACAAATAACATACAGTAAACTATGCCTAGCATAATTATGTATCGCGATTAACTGCTTCATCATAATTAGCATTTCAACGGTCAGTTAAACATGGCTGTATTACTAATCCGTTAATGTTAACAAGGGAATTTATAGCCGTAATCATTTACTGAATGTGTGCTGATTAAATACTACCTACATGATGTATGTTTTTTGGGGTGGGAAATCATCAAATGAGTCGTCACGCGGGGGTGGTGGGATTGTCAGTCTTGTGCTGACTAAAGCTTACCTTGTTTCTTTCCTGGCAGGTAAACAAAGTTTTTAAGTCATTTAAAAAAATCAGCTGTTTGCATATCTTGTCAAAATATTTTTTATGGAGAAGCCAGACTTGACTGCCGGACGGGCAAAACGCTCGTGAGTATGCTTGTTTTTCTGTAATATAATTTTCACAAAAATGCTCATTACAAGCTTAGTGAATGCTCAAGTTTATCAGCACCTTTATTTACATCTGTGTTGAAATATTTTTTCTGAGGGCGTAGTTCATAAAATAGATAGAGATATAGAAGACTATGATACTCGTATTATTTAATATTCTATGCCTTCAAGACGAAAATAGTTACAATCTACTATCACAAAGCACGATTAAAACTAGGCAGATTGATTGTCAGTCCATCCCCCGTCTATTAGAACGAGGTTTACGATTCACGTGGGAGTCACATTGGTGTTAAGGCGAGGTTTTCCTGAGCACCGCAGGCATTCAACGCTTACCGCAGCGCCCGCAAGGACTAGCGGATACGTAATGAATTACGATGCGCGATGACACGCGCGCCAAAACTTGCGAAGTCTAGGTAGTAGTTACAGAGTAGAGCAAAGCAGTAAATCAACTTGAATTGATTACTATAGGCACGTTTGTATGTATATTTTTTTTTTTGTTGCGGTATTATTTTGAAATCAAATGATGTCAAGGACAATTTTGTTCAAAATGAAATACTTATGACGATTAACGTATTTATTTGGAAATATGGATTAATATAATGTAAAACTACCTTCGCATATATTGCATTATTTTTGAACATACAGAATAATTTAAATTTAAAGTTGGAAATATGATGTTTACAATCTTAAAATGTTACAATGTTAAAAAGTAAAAAAAAATTCAGGACCTTTGGACCATTAGATAAATGCCGTTTGTATTCGACTATCATTATATTAAGTTGGTGATATGTTCGTATCGCAAATAATTTTGGTATTACGTTTGAATGGAGAAATTACTTGGCGCCAGAACCAATCAAATAGAAGCTAATGAAAGCTATTATTATTTTTTCTCTAAAAAGTAACGGATATCATCAGTAGAATTGTTTTCATTAAGTACATTATAGTTACATACTCCTCAATTTTAGGGTTATTCAAATGAACAAGCTGTAAAGTAATTAACGGAGACACCTTACGGCCTTCCGTATGCTCTATTCACCTATAATACAAATGTTGATTTTGATTAGTTTGTAATAATTACCACTAAATACTTTTTTTAATTAAATAAAAAAAGGAGTAAATGACTCACTCGTTATCCCCTGAATCAGGGGATCTTGGCCTGCAGCTGCATTGCTCTAAAATATAAAAATCTAGGTAATTTTAAAGCGTGGAGGTGAATCAGGGGTCACGGCAGTTAATAAACTAATATTTTTGTAGGAAATGATCATACTGTGTACACTTCCACACTATGACCACTACCTATTTCACAATTGGAGACAGTAAACCATTATAATAAGTGCGTTCACGGTGGCTTTATGAACTCTGACATAGGGTCTAAATTTAACAGTCTTAAATATTTGATGCGGTTGGTAAATCCGCTAGAAAAATAAACCATTATATTATATTCTGTGGTTATAGTCTAGGAGCCACTGAAGCATCCCACCCGTTCTCCACAAAGCTAGATTTTTAAAAATTGTATTATTGAAAAGTAACGTTGTAGCAGGCATCTATGTGGTTGCATTATCATTCCTCAAAACGGAGACAAAGTTATTTTGTTTTTGCTCTCACAGTATGACTATAATTTTAAATTCTAACTTTGTGAAAAACAGGTAAGTCGGATGGTTCAGTAGCTCTCCTACTATTAGTAAAGAGAAATAAATATACAAAGAAGGTTTTAATAATTTTTCCAATGCATCCTTACCTTTTTTGTTTATTCAGCCTTCGAAGAGCCGGCGATGACAACTTCTTACTTTTTCTGCCCATTTGTTTACAAAATTATAACCTTATAAAATGAAGAATATTACAAGTATTTTGAAAATTACTATATATACAGGTATTATTATTTAAAATAAATGTTTGTCTCTGTCAGTAATAGAACTAAGCGTGGTGGTGGGTTTGCAAAAAAATTGACGTACATCCGACCTCCGACACGGTCCAAGACCGACTAAATGCCACGGGTCGAGTGTATGAAAAGATGAAATCACCTAATTCTGGACTTACTGGTATGGTTTCTCATCCTTTTACAATAATACTGCTAAATTCTATCTAATTTTTTATGCTCTTTAAGATGGTATAAGTTTTATTATTCAAAGCCTAGTATAACTCAAATAAAATGGTATCCAAACCATGAGTTGGACCTGTTTTTGCGATTAAATTGAATGCAGTAAAGTGCAAGCAATCGTGTATCGAAGAGCAGAAACCTGTAGACCTAAGACTGAAATATGTACTATGTTTTTTTCAAAATTTAAATCCCTTTTATTAAGGAATAATACACAATACAAAATGACGGTTTTGCGTCTCACATCGCCTTAAACGCTTAATCCAGACCGACGCTATTACATCACTGGTTCGCGACATAAAATTGTACTTATTTGGCTTTATTGGCTAAAAGGTGGTTTGGTACAGTATTACGGCCTTTTTTTTGTTATGTGGCCAAGAATAATAATTATATAAATTGCTAGGGAACCCTGAAAAGACAAATTTTAGACATTTTTAACGATTTTTTTCTTTGGAACAACACTGAAAGTGTGTGATACGCTTGAAGGATGGCCGCTAAAGGTGTGCTTTATGTACAGTCGGTTTCACAATGTTTAGTTAATTGGTTAGGATAGGCTTTTGAAAGTACTTAGGGAAAAAATACTATGCGACCTATTCTTAAAAAAGTCAGAAATAAAGTTGCTGATTGGCTCCAGCAACAAGACTATGACGAAACTGCATACGCATACATCGCGTAACATTACCTCAGGCACACACACACCCACTAATGCGAACACCAATAACTACGTTCATAAACACGTAACCCTCTTCATACACACACACACACACACAAACATACCACCTTCACACAACACACTTTCATAAACATATAAATAATGCACTATCTTCCAGAAACGTCTTTTAGTTATCTTTTCTTGGGCCCTCTGCAGTGACATTCAACTTAAGTTTGTTTAAAATGTATCTGGTGTCATACTCCACGACTGAACACTGTCTCCTAAAGCACAAGCTGCAGCTTAGTTTGGGGATCTGGATAAGTACTTATTGTAAAGTCGCTAGCACAACAACCTACATCTGTCAAATACCTTTAATAGATTTTCAACCTTATAACAATAGTTGAAAGTTAATGTTCGATTGGTAAAATTTGACAGATTGGGGTAGGTTGACCTGCTGGCGTCTGTACAATACATTTAAGCAGTACCTAGACCTTATGTACGCTACTTGTCAACGTAAAGTTTGTGACTCAAATTTTTTTTTTTACATCCAAATATACAACAAAACATCATTACAATCGGTCGAGTGAGCCGTACTTATCGGAAAAGTGACATGAGATTTTTATGTATAAGAAGATTACCTTATAAATTATCATCAAAAACAATCAACTATTAATTCGAATTCATGTAGATAACGACATTCAATATATTTCTACCACTTCAATTACACATGAAACTGAAAACCTCTTCATTACTGAAATACGGAGCGAAATAATTGAAATCACGTATCTTGTAAAACCCACGTGTGTTATTTCATCTGTCGGGTTTTAATACAAATACGATAACTTATTAAATCAGTTAAAAATAGCTTTTCTGATGTTGATTTTATTAACTAAGAAATGTTCTCTATGCACGCAGTCTGATTTTTTTAAGCTATTGCAGAGCTTCTATTGCGGGCTTTGAGCGCGGCAACCGAATCAAGAAATTCCGTAACGAAACGAAACCTAACACTGTCACTGTCACATCTGTCATGTCAAATTTTCAACGAATTAATTTTTTTCTTGACGTTTCACTTTATTGACGTGGCTGACCATATACAGCAACGATGGGATGTTATTCTCGTTAAATATTCGCGGTAGGCGATAATTTTCTCATTTTTTTTCATATGTAAAATAAATAAATAATTATAATCGCCTACGTTGATAAAAATGCCATGCAATGGCTTTACCGCAGCAGTCCCCGAGTGCCACACGTATTTTTTTATTTGGAATGTGTTTGTTTTTGACTCTCGCCTACGTCAGAAGTGATAGAGACAAACTCTATGGAGTGAGCTTACCCAGAAGAAGCCTATTCAGTCTAAGTTTGAAGAGATCCAGGTTGTATGCGTTCGGGAATACAGATGCACGTAGTGAGTTCCATTCTTTTCCAATGCACGTTACGAGGGATGATTGGAAGCGCATTATAAGAATATGTGGAATTGTTTTTATCAAATCAATCGACAATCATCAAATTACTTCGATTATGAGTCATTTATTAAGCAAATATTAAATGTTCTGAATTATTTAACTCTCTGAATTCCGAACTAACTCCTATACAATGCAGCTGTCGAGTACTTTGCAAATACAAATAAAGTGAGGAGCTGGGTGAAGCACTGGGCTTGAGGGTGCTCCAAAGATTTAGGAATTTAGACTGTTTTGAAAGTTGCAGCAACATTTGTTATGTATTAACAATATTTTTAGCTGTTTATCGAAAGGATTAGTTTTGGAGAAAGAGATCTCGATTGTCGTGGTTTGAACAGGATCGAAACCCATAATATCTTATGAAATATCAAAAAACGTATGAAAATACGTTGTCAAACTAGATATTATTCTGTGTAGAAAATAAGTAAGCACTCGGATTTCATGTGTTGTTCAATCATTTACCAAACAAAAAGTTCTACTATTTTACTAATTTTTTTTCCACACGTTTGCCTCTTGTGATCCTTAACATCACAGCTATATTTGAATGTAATTCGTAAACGGCTATGTCATCCCTTCTTTCAACTCCACATTTCAAAACCATGACAAATACAAAAGATTAATAATTATTCATAACTACCAGATACCCACAAGACCCTATCAGCGGAGGGTTTTCAAACTAAACAAGACAAAAGGGATTCATTTCAGTAAATCTGATCATAACTCGATTAATTGGGTATCATTTCGTTCGAGAATCCCGTTATACATTGTACTGGGTTAAGCCTCACCCTTACAATGTCTGGGTAGAAGGCAGTGACGTAGCTAGTATTAACTGGCCCCTGTATTAATAAAAAATGGGGGCCCTTTGAACTCAAGTACGATAAAAACTCAAAGAGAGTGAAAACCTGTAATATTTTACAAAATTAATGAAATTGTAGTCAGACTTTCATTGATTTTTTTTTAACTAAGTTTTTAGTTAAAAGTGAGATAAGATAGAAAATTGAGAAAAGCCTCTGTCGTGACTCGTATAAATGCCGTTTTTGGTGCACAGAAGTTTTAAAATGTCACTAACTATAGGTCTCTTATTGACAATTTCAAAAACGTTGTGAGATATTTTTCTTTACATGTTGGGGCCCTTGTTACTCGGGGCCCGATATCTTTTATACCACGGTCGCTACGTCTCTGGTAGAGGGTTTTACTCTCTATGATTGGAAGTAAAAGACAAACATTGAGTGTTGGAATATATCACGTTTGTGCCCGCAAGGGTTGAGAAGGATCTATAATTTGTTGATGGTAATTCTGGGTCATGTCGTGTCTATTAATTTGACCTTACGCGGGATATTTGTATGTATTTTCTATTTTGAGTTAACTCTTGAACTTTAAAATATAGATGCACTATAAAAATACTGTTGCAGACATATTGTTACCTAGTGACACCTTTAGGCCTTTGTCAAACAGACAGGCGAGTCCGAAGCGATAACGAACCGATACGAGACGTCAGTCCGATAGTTCGGTCACGCTATCGGATTGCTTTCGCTTTTCTATGTGATTGGATTCAAACAATTCCATACATTACAAATAAAAACGCCTCGCTTCGCATTCGCCCCGCCTATCTATTTGACAAAGGCTTTATTCTGTACTGTTATCTCTTTGTATATTGGTAGGTATTGTTATTTGAATAAAAAACGTCCTTGTTTCCTGATAGCTAAAACTTTGTGAACTTTAAGTTAAGAGTGAATAGATTACTTTTAGGCAAGTGTGCTTCACCATCTACCCCACATCATAGCATACCATAAGAAATACTAACATAGTGATTAAGAAATATTGTTACTAAAACTTTGAGTCATAAGTTACTTGTAAATAAATGTAAAAAAAAAAAAAAACGATGGGTTGCACTCTGGGAGTGCCGGCAGAAGTGAAAACTTCAATAGTACTAAACACACACGAACATTCGCGCAAGCGCCCTGCGCCGTCTTACGAATTTTCGATCAGGTCACGTGTCCTGACGCGAGTTTAACATTTTTTACCCATTCCAAAAAAAGTGCACAACGCCGCTAAAGAAGTTTTCACTTCAAAAAATAAGAAGACAAGAATAAGTGAGATTTAGCGGAACCCACTGTCCCGCTCTGGCTTGTAAAAGTGAGAGAATTTTTAATCTATATATATAAAAGAACAGGGTTTTTATTAAGACTCGACTACAGCCGAAACCGCTAAACGCAGATACTTGAATTTTGGACAGCAGTTGCAGTCTACCATGTAGGGGAGCAATAAGACGGGATTTTGCGAAAGTCCTCCTCTAAGGGGGTGAAAAGGGATGAAAACTGTTGTATGAAAAATCTTATTCCTTGGGTTTATACATTTAAAACTTGCCATGCATAAGAACAAAAGTAAATAAAAAAGACTGGCACTATTAATTTTTTTAAACTACCCTCCATTGGTAATGTAAACGATGTTAAAGTTTGTATGGGAAAATCATAACACGTGAGCTGATGAAAATGAAAATTAATATTTTTATACTAGATTGGAAATAATCAAACACGTGTTTTTGGATTTTTCGAAAATCACCCCCCAAGTTGGTGAAAAGGGGTATTCAAGTTTAAAGGGAAGTATTTTAAACCGCTATTTGTATAACTTAAATTTTGGATGGTAGTTGCAATTTATTATGTAGGTGAGTACTAAGAAGGGATTTTGCGAAAATCTACCCATAAGGGGGTGAAAAGGGGTGAAAACCTTTGTACGTAAAATCTTATCCCTTAGGTTTATAAACTTGAAACTTAGTAGGAATATGAGTTTAAGTAAATAAAAAAAACTCGCTCTATTATTATTTTTTTAAACTACCCTCCATTAGTAAACTAGACGATGTTTAAGTTTGTATGGAAAAATCATAACGCGTGAGTTCATGAATGCGAAAATCAGTATATAGAAATTAGATCAAAAATAATAAAACACGTGTTTTTGGGTTTTTCGAAAATCACCCCCCAAGTTAGTGAAAAGGGGTATTCAAGTTTTAATTTAAGGATATTTAACGCTAAACGTAGAAAGCTTAGTTTTAGATGGTAGTTGCCGTTTATTATGTAGGTGAGAATCAAGAAGGGATTTTGCGAAAATACACCTCTAAGGGGGTGACCAGGGGTAAGAATCTTTGTTTGTAAAATCTTATCCCTTAAGTTTATAAACTTGAGACTTGGTACGAGTATGAGTATAAGCAAATAAAAAATTGGTAATCTAGACGATTTTAAAGTTTGTACGGGAAAATCATTACGCGCTAACCGATGAAGTTGAAACTCAGTCTATAGAAAATAGGTCAAAAATAATCAAACACGTGTTTCTGGGTTTTTCGATAATCACCCCCTAAATTGGTGAAAAGGGGTGATTAAGGTTTAAGGGAAGGATTTTACTGCTTGCTTCGATAAACTCAAAACTTGGCATAAATAGTTTCCCAATCGAATAAAGGATGCGTAATTATCTATATTTAAAAATCAACCTAACGGGCGAACATCGCAAAATCAGTTTGTCTACACTAATATTTCGAGTTCGAAGTTAGAAACACGCGCTGACGAAGTCGCGGGCGAAGTGCTAGTATTTTAATAAAGTGATTATCATGATCTACATCTGGATAGTCTGAGTTAATATTTTATTAATGTTTACAGTTGAATGCAAGAGCAGTTGTAGGCTAATTATATCACAGTTCAAAGCTTTAGGCATCCTAACCGGATGGGATTTATACATGTTGTCTATCACTAAAACAGTTTAGGGTGCACCAATAAATCTGTAATAATTATACTGTTAGCAAATTTGAACTTTCTGTTTGACGTAGTAGAGGTGATAGTAAAAGGAGGTTGCAACAAAACAGACGTCGTAAATTCGTTTGCGATGGAAACACAGTTTGTATTAAATAGTCAATGTATCTAATACTTTATGACTGTTGTTCTACTAAACTATGCAATGAATTGAGTGTTACTAAGTTGTTTTGCAACAGTTGTTGTTGCCAGTCGAAAATTATTTAATTTTTTGCGGAAAGATTTTTTGTATCAGACTAAAAAAAACCTACTTTCACGTATTCATAAGATTAATAAAATGTCTGTACCAATCCGGAGTTAGAACTTGTGGCTCAAACCTGTTTCATGGACGGTTAATGAAACTAGCGTAATCAGGGTAAACTATTATTATAGCCGTTGCACTTTTATGCCTTTGTCAAACAGACAAGCGAAAGCGAAGCGTTTCCGAAGCGATACCGAACCGAAGCGAGACGTCAGTCCGATAGTTCTGTCACGCTATCGGATCGCTTTCGCTTTTCTATGTGACTGGATTCAAACAATTCCATATACTCGTATTACAAATAAAAACGTCACGCCGTCTGTTTGACAAAGGCTTTAGAGATAAGTCATGCTTCTACTGCACTGCACTCTCTGTGAGGGAGAATGGGTTGTAAACCACCACGCGGGTACATGCTGTATGGTAGATATCAGAAGTCTTCAATTTTCTGGTTCTAAGACATGTTTGTTTTCCTTGGGATGTCTTCCATAACCGTTTTGATAGCAGTGGCGTTGAAAAAAATATACAATGAATACGCCGACTACGGCTCATAAATCGGGGCGGTTAACACCGGGTCGCCACTGCTCCAGCAAACCCCTTTTTGAAAACAGATCACAGTTTCTTTAAACAGTATTTTATTGAAACTGTAATTCGTTTACACTCACTGTATTAATCACTATAGAATAAACACGTTTCTAGTTTAACTCTCTAAAGCACAGAAAGGTATACAAACAAACCACGCAAAGTTGTGTCAAAGTTAACAAATACAAGCCAAAGCAACATAATATACAGCTATCAAAATATACACAGAAGAGAAGTTTACACTATACAGCTTGCGTTAATTTTTGGGTGTTTCATCGTAAAGCTGGCAAATGGAACGGTAATTGAATCACCTCCCTGTCCGTCTGGGAGACTGACGGACTTGTATTTTGGCACAGAGTTGCACTGGCCTAAAATTCTCGGAACCGGGAAGAGAGTTATAACAGAGACGTGGGTCAATTTGCAATGCATAGGAAACTATAAATAATAGCATTGAAACGAATAACTAAAAGCTATGAAATACTTAATTATGTATTTGAACTTTATTCTTTCTTTCTTTCTTTTTAAAAACGTTCCCCCACACTAGGAATTTCTCCTGTGTCGTGGGTGCGTTTACAAAAATATAAACTCACATACACAAAAACCCAGACCCGAAGCAACTACTTGTAGATCATACAAATATTAGCTCTGTGCGGGAATCGAACCCGCGACACGCAGCGCAGCAGTACAATCGCTCAGCTCACGTAGAAGAATATAGGACAAGGCGGACTTAATGCCGTGGACATTCTCTTTCATAATTAGGCGTCAAACCACTTCTCCGCGTCGCTGTTATCTGGAAACATGCTCTGAAGAATAGCAGTATTGCCACGTTTGATGGCAATGCTTATTATTTGACCAAAGAAAGAGACAGCTCTCTGGTCACGCGAAGTGTCGACCAGTCAGCGAAATATTTCCTTAAAGATACTTTAAATTATGCGTAGGGGAACAGTGTATAAGACGGGGCGCGAGGTATAATGGGGACATACACTCTTTAGGCATACTTCACACAACACTAACATAATGCAAGCGCCATCAGGACGTCATTTGCAAGCGGCCATTAACAAATGGCGTCCTGTTGGCGCTTGTTCTACGTTAGTATTGTGTTAAGTTTGCCTTGTGTGTGTGATTTCCTATCATACCTCGCGTCGCCATCTTATACACTGTTCCCCTAGTAAGGAAAATATTCTTTCAAATGTTTGATCTATGTGTGATAGGCGTTGTATTTTTAATATCACAATGGCACATAGTAATCTCAATCAATACCCACATATTTGATAAAATTGCATCATCTCACTGCCAGCTAAAGGTTTCAGTAACAGTAACAATATTACCTACAGGAAACTCAAATGAATATTAATTCTAGCTCTTGAAACAAACTGTAGTAATTTAATATAGATTAAGACATTGTACTGGCCTTTGGTCAATTTGTGGTAAACTATTGTGTCAGAGTTAATTTACCTGAAGACTCACGCGATGGTTAGACTACAATTTGCGCTTAATCAAATTTGTTAAATATTGCAACATATATTTTGTAGGTATTTATTAATCCTTTTGCGGTCTGCACTGCAAGACTTTTTTTAGACACTTCATTATTTTATAACATGTTGACTTTGGATTTTATGTCATGAAATTTGTACTTAAAATATCCTTTTCATTTTGAATTGCTTTCAACAGAAAGCTGCCAATTATAGAAATTAAAAAAACTATTTTGACATTTCTATTGAATAATGTTCTAACTTTTAATACAGCCACTAAATTACAGCGCAATTTTAAATTAAAATAACTTACTGTTTAGTATTAAGAATTATGACTTTAATATCATTTAGTTTCAACTATTTCTCTGAAATAATATAGACTTCGGCATATGCACAATAATTGCACATGCACTTTTTTTAATGATGAACATGAAAAATACTATCTGTATAGCTGGACGACCCCAGGACAAAAAAGAAAACAAAATGAGCGGGAAAGCGACAATCCCATGAGCACTCATGTTTTCTTTAGCTTATAATTATGTTCCTAATTTTGCTTTCCTCATATTTGTAATGAAAAGCACAGTGTTTACCTTGGGTAAATTACTTATTTAGTTCCACGAAATATTAGCGCTCTCACTACGTTACGGGCGCCAAACCCCGTCTCAGGACGAAATAAGAAACTTTCACCTCTTGGATAACAATGTACTATTTTGATTGACTATTTCACTTTAAGTCACAAATTCATAGAATACAGCGTGTATCAGAAATATGTCAAATTAAAAATGGATGATGATTCAAATCATCAAAATGAATCACTTTCTCCGTGAAACTAACAACATTATAGCAATCAATATTTATTTTCATTTTTATTAATAATATTGTGAAATTATGTCTCGACTCTATGTTTTGAATCACCACACAGTCACACATGACCCATAATTTATTGATGATTCGTTAATAACATGATACATCAAAAACAACTAATTGTTTTTGTCGAACGTGATTTTAAAAGATCATCATTTCCCATAATTTCTAATACATGTTCATAGAGAAAGCGGTACCGCCGTAAAAACAAAAAAACTAATCGTGAAAAAAAAATGTTTCATCAAACGTCCTCGTTTAAATCTTTATTATTTTAAACGCTTTTATCCCGTTCTAACCCAAACTAAACACAAATTAATCTTCAGCCTCATCTCAATATTCCATCTCTCAAAATAAACCAGAGTTCAGTAAAGTACCCTGTGACGGAAATTAAGGCATATCCAGTGGGGCACACTCACGGGATGTGAACTAAGATAAATTGAATCGATCAGTCACACATCAGTACCGGGGGTCGCGGATCATTACCGCTATTGTGTCTTGGCTTTAGTGTCTACCTGAAGTGTGTACATAGTTATGTAGTGGCGAATTTGAAGAGAAAATATGGGTCACTTGGATGTATTGGGTGAAGAAAAATTTTGTCTTTCTAATTTTGCTGGGATAGTTTTTTTTTAAGATGATTATTATGGTTACGGTTATCATATTATCTATAGGTAAATAATTATGTTAATTATGAAACACTTGGATACATTATCTTTAACAACATTGTCATCGGTGAAAAAAAAAACTTCGTGAGGAAGCCTAGATTTTGACAGTCAATACAAGTCTAAAAGCCATGTAGTTGCCAGGAGCGACTTCATTAACTCCGATATAAGATCTCACACGAAAAAGAAAGACGACATTAACCAAATACATTTTAGTATAACATTCCAGAAGTATTTTTATTATTAGCTGCTATGCCCCATAAAATTAACCTCGTGAAAAAACCTACTTAAGTAAATAGCCACTATACTCTCACAGTCCATAAACTTAACAATTCTTGGTAAATGAGAAACGCCGCAGTAGCTGTATCTAAGGAAACATAGTACGTTACACTTTATGGAACAATTCTGAAGACAATGGCGAGAGCTCATGAATTGTTTCTTGTCATAAATAATACCACTAAGTTGTATACAACGGCCATTTTCTTTCTGATATCTTAATGCCAACTCTTTAAAGAGATTGGCTAAAAGATTTACCCAGTGTTCAAGTCAAGGTGAAATTGAAATTTTTCAATCAATTGTTTTTGAACTTTAAGGAAAAGAAATATACCTAATGTATTCCACCCACTCAAGTGACAGGAAGTGAAGAAAGAAATGTAAACTTGCAACATTTTTTTAAATCCTTAGACAGGCAGGATAGGTAACAAGTAAGCATAAGGTCCGCCTGCTGGAATACAGTTACCGCATAGCCCAGGGGTTCCCAAAATTTTCGAACTCGCGGCAGCTCGCACGTACAGGTTTAGAATTTTTTCTGTCGCCCTAGCTAGTTGATACCAGGTGAATAATAACAAAAACAATAATACCTGGTTCCAAACTCCACCAAATCAGTGCACGTGAATCTGGTTTTGAAGCTGCAAAAGAGATCAATGAGACTCCATTTCTTTTTGGTGGATATTTTTTACATCGATAATCTTGGTCTTCTTCTTCTTATCGTATGGTTGATGAACAACCTGGTGTCAGAGTTTAAACCGCCCGTAGGCCTCTGACATGGCTTCACACACCGTTGAAAAATCTCTCAGGTGTGCTGGTTTCCTCACGATGTTTTCCTTCACCGTTTTTTTTAGCAAGTGATAATTAATTTATAATACGCACATGAATTCTAAAGGACATTGGTGCGTGCCGGGGTTCGAACCTGCAACCTTTGACTTGGCAGTCCAACGGTCGTACCACTCGGCTATCACTGCTGTTGATAATCTTGGTTCCACGCAATATCAATCTGGAGACTGGTCGACTCTCGCGACTCATGGCGCCCTTCTGTACTTTTTACGATGCACCAGGGCGCTGTGGCGCACAGTTTGGGAACCCCTGGTATAGCCTATAGTTATGTATTAGCAACACCAAACAGATCGCTTGCGCGTTGCCAACCATGTAACCTTTTCGAGGTTGTAAAGAAAGAAGGGAGGTACGTTGTGCCAACAATATTTCTCGTCTCAGTGTAAATTGAGCCTCAGGACAAAGCCTGCCGGGGTCGCGGGGATTTTAGTCAGTACAGGTCTGACAGTTTCTCCCCTTCCCGTCCTGCCCCGGGTGGGAGGACTCATTCGATGATTTAACCACGTAAAAAAAAGGTCCTTCAGCTGTTGGCATAACAATCGTTTAAGAAAAACTGGCTCACCCGCATCCGCAGACGAGGTACTTGTCGGTCGTATGTGAGTGGGTAGTCGCCAGCCAGTCGGACCCTGAAGGGGTGTCTACGATCAAGCGTGACGTAACATGACATGAACTATAAATTATAATTATGTGACTACGAGGTAACAAAAAAAAAACGAAACTAAAACGAAGTTTGTCAGGCCTGTTGGTCTCGTGGTTAGTGACCCTGACTGCTGCCGGAGGTCGTGGGTTTGATTCCCACTCAGGACAAATGTTTGTGCGATAAGCACGATCATTTGTTCTGTGTCTGGGTGTAATTTATCTATAATATGTATGTTTTTAGAAATATATAAGTATGTTCATCAGTTGTCTAGTACCCATAACACAAGCTCTGCTTAGCTTGGGACTAGATGGCGTTGTGTGATACTTGTGAAATATTTATTAAAAGAAAAATAAAGAACTTAATATTTAGCATTTAATAACAATTTTAAATATTTAGTTAGGTACGCAGTTGTTACTTATTCATTAAAATTTTCTTTTTCGCAATTAATTTTATTTGGCCTGTAATTTTTTCATTCTTCATTATTATTTTTCATTCTTAACTGTTATTATTTTCGTTCTTTATTATTTAGGTTTTCATTCTTTCTTTCAAACATCAGAAGCCAAAATGATTTCATAATTCCTTCAATGTAGCTTCGACAAGTAGATGCTAGTTCAATAAGTCACGTAAGTGCTACAGAGTGCTTGAAACGCCTGAAGATACTGCCTGAAACTA
Organism: Agrotis puta; assembly: GCA_943136025.2. NCBI lineage: Eukaryota > Metazoa > Arthropoda > Insecta > Lepidoptera > Noctuidae > Agrotis > Agrotis puta. Next base: position 3,328,315 of record OW964170.2, read on the forward strand.
TTCAGTGCAGAGTTTGCCTTGATATTCTTTTGTGAGATTTATTTAAACCTTTTCAGGATGTCCTTAGTATGACTCTCTTGTAATATCAAAGACTGGAGGAGTATTCATTCATATGAATACATAAATATTGTATTTGACTGAAAAACTTAATTACTCCGTTAAAGCTACAGTTACATTATCAAAGAATATTTTACACGTATTTTTTTCTTTTGTTATTTAAACCAAAAAATACGAAGAAACGACACTTTTAAAATTGCCAATACGTCACAAGCAAGTACAGTTTTTACTTGCTTCTGACGTCACGATCGCTCGCCGATCTCAAATTTTGATGTGTTATATCTATTTAAACATGCATAAATTTAACAAAAGAAAAAATACGTTTTCATTATTTTTTCAAAACTATTACTGACGTACTCATTAAATTAGCAATCTGTTGATGCTGTGAACATGCTTATTCAAATGTTTCTAATTCGTATGATTTGCAGTAAAATTTAATTGAATACATTTTAACAAACTTAAAATAATAATAAAATGTAATGTTTAGAGCCCGTTTGAGCCCTGACTGTCGATAGCCTGGACCCTGTTCCTCATACCTGTTACTGCTTATAATATTTATTTTGTATTTATTAATAAAGGTGCACCAACAGTTTCTCTATACAAATTAACAAATAGTGTAGGTATAATATTTACGAGTAATAGACTTATACAGTTGCCAATAACAGGTAAACCAACATTCACGAACATAAGTGGTAACTTAAGCTGAAAACTAAATCGATGTACTAAATAATAAGTGGAAATATAATAATAATATTATATGCATGTATTTAATTTAAAGGTGATCCTTTAGAAATTAGGTCGTTAGTAGGATTAAAATAAAAATTTACTTTTTCCAATTAATTTCGGTCAAAGTGGAAGGCCCGAGGCAAAATTGGAAATCAATCCATACTGGATTATGCCCTATTATCTATTGTTTTCACTGTAATTGAAAAATGGTGGGCATATTATATAATACTAGCTTTTCTCTGCGGTTTCACCCCCGCAGTCGTAGCATAATGTTATATGTATGTATAGCTTATTTCTTTGCTGGCAAAATGGACTATCGAACACAATTTTTTTTTTCAATTCGAACCACCAGTTACCGAGATAAGAACGTTCAACTAAACAGATAAACTCTTCAGCTTTATAATAATATATAAAGATGTTCCTTTATACAGTTTTAAAAGTTGACTGGAAGATAAGATACTTGGTATATGAATGCTCTTAACATTCAAATTAATAACGGTCAACATTGAATAACTTTTTGATTGCGCAAAATGTATATTTTATTAACTTGAGGACGGGTTCTGTCGGCAATTTGGTTGTTTTTTTTTTGTTGTTACGTCCTATTTATTTTGTCAGGAGAAGAATCTTAAGTTTTATTTTTTTAAATCTTTATAAGTTCTCCGTGAGCCGTGCGCCTTTTTAAGAAAGACAGGATACCTTTATTTAAAATGTCTATGTGAACAAAAAGTTGATTTAAATTAAACGATAATGCCTCTTAAGAACATTCTGCCACCAAATCGATTTGACGACCCTATTCTAAGTAAGTTTGACTGCCCAATGCCTGCGTGAAATTAATAGGTCTCTTCGTTGGATTATCATAGATGATTTATAAAAAACTATCGAATTCGAATTTCAATTATAGTTTTTCGATAATCTGATCAATTTAACTTGAGGCAGACAGGGGATTAATTTTCATTTAAAGTAAGGATAAAACCAGGTTTTTATGAATTTTAGTATTATGACACTTATGTGTATACACATATGTGCTGACAATTATGTGTTTTACCCGTTTTGTTTAGGTGTGATTTTTTTCAAATAAGTTCTTCCGCCGTTTCTGGAGCAGGAGGTTAGGACCCTTACTGTCTAAAAACCACCCTTTACATGCCCTTTGCATACCGGGGCATTATCTTGCTTAGTCAGTCCCGCGACCCCAGCAATCGTTTGGAACCAGACGCGCCGTCGACTTGGACCTGGACCTTGCTACTTCCTCAAACATGTAACAATTGATATAATTTATAAGGCATCTGCCTTATTACATTTTCATTCACATCTCTTATTGTTTTACAATTTAACGAACATTTAACGAATTTAACGAATGTTTTTACAATTTAACGAACATTTTCTATCAAATAGACAGATCATCATTTTGTTTCTTTTTAGGATATTTTTTTCCATTATTAGTCCGGTTTCGTTGAAATGATTCTAGTCACGAACGTTTTGAACCCATTGGCAAAAGCTTGCAAAATAGCATAAGCCCTGAACATCGATTTAATCAAAGACGTATACATCTCGATTCCTAGCTCGTGAACAAAACTGTAAACTCAGCATCAAAAGGGTACCTAAATTGCAACTACCAATTTTCTGTCCCGACTTAGACACAAACGTGTAAGATTTCTCAGCAAGATCCATGACAGAATAATCTCGTGACCTCGAACAATCTCGTCGACGTCGCCAACATTGATAGATCTTGAGATACACAAGAATAGATTTCGCTTGAAGATACATTAGCGAAACTAAACAACGTAATGTTTGTTTTAGTAAACAGTGGCTTGTTTGTCCATGTTATGATTGTTTGCATGTCTGTCTTTGTCTTCTTGCCTCTTTTCTATAAACTTTATGAGAATATTAGCTCATACCTGCAAATTTCCATTTTCTTTTTTCATACGGAAAATACCTATTTCCGGCCAACTTGATTGGTCCTAGCGATAGTAATGACGAGATGCATTATTGTCAAGCTTTCAAAAAGAACATCTAATTCGTCTATTCGGCAAGGTGTTGGTGCCATCAAACTATTTTACAATGAACAGCAGTTCATAAACAAAATGGAGGACCTGTGTTCTCTTTTGATAATGGCTACCGTCTCTCGTTTGTCCGGGGTAGGCGTTGATCGAACATGTAAGTGACGTAGACGCTTTGCGTTTGTATGTAGCGTCTAAGCGGCGTCAATATGGCCTCAGTGCTAACGTTAAATATGTGCTTGACCCTTTAAAGTAAACAACAATGACCCTGTCAGAGCCTGAAAAGTTAATTGGACACTAGTTTTGAACACATAATGCAATAAACCAATTTCACTACAATTAAGGAAATTATCGATTTGACGATGACGAAGAAAAAGATTCTTCGCATGGAATAAATCTTATAACACTTGAAGATGATGAAGACTCTCATTAGTAAAATAAGTTTCAGAACGAACCAGTAGTTTCAAAGATTATTCCCTACATCCAAAGCAAATTTTATTTGTATGTATTATTACACGAAGTATTAATATTTTTATCAAGCGCACGAAAAAAACAAAAACTTGAAACAACATTAAGTCCATTGTGACCTCGTTCAAATCAGTAATAGTAAATTACTAAATAACATTTATCTTAACTCTAATCATGCCATCAAAGTTGACATTTCACTATAGATAATTTTATTATAATCACAAAGCAAACCCACCCTTGATAATAATGTACACAGTAACAGTAAATTTACTAGCTTTGAAATTACAAAATTAATGAAATTACCGTAAACCCGATCCCCGATTGGTTTTCTGTCAATAATTATGCAGAACATCACGATGTGACCTTTAATCATGTAACTACTGCATGTCACCACAAATACACGAAACATTTAATTATGAATATAGTTCAGGCGTATTTTGGTCTGTCAGGTAAATAGACAATTACGAATGCCTGATCAATAATGAGCTCGGCAACATTTGACATGATAATCTGATGTTAGGACACTAGTGGGAAATTACTGCTATTGACAAGTTTCACAACAAACTGCTAGTCTATTAAGTAATACTTATTGGTCCTAGAAAGCTAGTACAATCCAAAATTGGGGTTGCCCTGTTTGATAAAATTATGACACAATGTAGCTGAAGCTGGTCGCACATTTAGCCGCACCCCACGTGAATACCGCTATTTTTAACGATTTCATTATAGTATGTGGTGAGTTCGGTGCTGATAAATGTGCGACTGCCTTAAGCTGCCTGTATTATTTTCATTCACTTATTCAAAATCCAAGATAGAGTAGCAATCCTAGACCAATCGCTTCCATAACAATTTAAATGTGTGCGAGAACTTTCAATAAGATTCGTGTTTATTCGGTTCTGGTGACTAATGCCAGGCAGACTGTGTGTGGTCAAAATGTCGGTGCATGGCTATCATAAGTTGATTTGTTATGCACACTGCACGCCACTTGGCTGGAATATTTAATGTCTTATACATTTTTGACTTTTCCATCTTCCATTAAAGTTTCCAAAAATAGATTTTTATTATTGTCTAGGTCCTCAAATACGCCTTGTGCATCGAATCAATCCATTGTTCTTGTTGGAAACAATGGCATCACTAAAACTTTGTTATTTCTTATACTCTATTCTCCTAAGTTTATGACCCAACTGATTATAACCCCAAGTTACAAATATGAACTCTCCAGCAAGCACGTACGAATCAAATATTTATGTCACGGGCCGCGCCTCCAACATATCTGGGAACTACTGTTCGAAAAGATATCTATTTCTGCTTCATTTATCTTAAGCAGGCTTTGAGTTCAGCTGGGTGTATAAAATGTTGAGATATTTTTTTAGAAACATGGTTTTTCATGTTGTAGATTTTTTTAGTGACTCCTTTTTATTGACAGAAATTCTTAAACAATATTTTATTATTTTCGTTGTTCCCAGCAGTCGTCTTTTTGCTCGGTCATCTTTATTAAGCAGTCCAATGTACGTTGTTGTACTAGACCTCTCCCAATCGGCGTCTCATTGACTTTGTCTTACGCATATCCACTCGATTCCTATGAACCGTCTTCTTTCTCCAGGTCAACGCTCGAACTTATTAATTTTATTTAACAACTATCTTCCGCCCGCGACTTCGTCCGCGTGGATGTCGGTCTTCGCGTGGATGGTTTATTTCCCCATTTTGAGTAACTCTGACAATGACATCTTATAAATATTACGGCGCTGAATCCACTGCGGGTAATGCAACGTGTGTTCACGGTTCTACAAAACAACGTCTATGAATAAAACTGAAAAATAAGATTTTTTTCTACGTATTTTTCCAGGATAAAAAGTATCCTATGTTATGCCCAGGATAATAAGGAATAATTATACAAGTTTCATCGAAATCGAACCGTTAGTTTTCACGTGATGCCTGCACACACAGACAGACAGACAAAATTTTTTTTAATCATATATTTGGGTTTGTTATCGATCCAGCAACACCCCCCGCTATTTATTTTTTCAATATTTTCAATGTACAGAATTAACCCTTCTACAGATTTATTATATGTATAGATTTTCTTCATCATCATCGTATCATCCGCAGGACGTTCACTACTGAACATAGGCCACCCCTATAAAGTTTCAATAGGACCGGTTGGAAGTAGCTTGAATACAGCGCGATCCTGTGGTCTTCATCCACCTTGTAGATGGACGTCCTACGCTGCCGGTGCGTCGTCAATTCTCTTATCTTTATTTAAATAATGGTTTTAAATTACCCCCAAACATTATTTAAACTATTGTGACAGTTCTTAAATAAATCATCCTACAATTGTGTAAATAAATTAAACACATTTATCTCAGTAATCCATTTAATTTCGTATGCAATTCGTACTCGTTAGATTTATTTGTGCAATCCATCTCGCGGGACAGTTCGAATGGGCTTTACATATCGCTTCGAGGTGTGACATTTATTCATCAATCCATCAAATAAATGTAAGAGGCATTGAAAAATGAATGTTCTTAATTGTTTTCATATCAATGGAGCTTTTATGAAAAATTGGTTTCGTATTGCACAAGATAGCATATTACAGATTGACGTCACTATTGGACATATATCTTCTCTTAAGTGTCTTCACATCGCCGAGTGCTGTGCTTCTCGCAGTTTAGGATTTCCACGTCGATTCCCACTATCTTCGACGATCGATACGGTCGTCACGGGTTCTATTCCCATACGGAACAAATATTTGTTTGATCTACATTTTTTTTTCTTCCGAGTCTGGGTGTTTGTATGTGAGTTTCAATGTTTGTTAACGCACGACACAGTGGCAATTCCTAGTGGGGGCAATGTTTTTTTAAGAAGGAGAGGAAAGGAAATCTTCACTAAGTCATCGTCTCTTTCACGAGAGTACTTCCAACGCGTCTTCTGATAGTAAGTCACAAGTAATCAAAAGTGGGTATCAACTTTTGTAAAAGTAATATAATACATGTTAGTTCAGTTGTTCCTAAAAGCATTAACTTCTCAATTACTTGTAGGCCAGAAAATAATGTTGTTGATCACCCAAGGATCGAATTTTCTTGCGAATGTTCGGAACTTTCCACTTTTCAGGATCACGTTGCTGAACTATTATTGAAAATTGACTTCTCCTAACTTTTCTGTTTGAACTTTTGAAACTTCAGGGTTTAATAAAGATGGATATTGTTTGCAATGAAAGTGAACTAATGGACAGTATTGTTTTGTTATTGTTTGTCTTTTAATTAATATTGTTCTTTGTAATTTCAACTGCTTGTTCAGTGTTTCTTCTATTTGTGTTATTATTAGGATGGGACTCTTATTTATCATTGGGTATTATAGCTCACGCATAGGTAAACATATTTTATAATAGGATAACAGGGTCATGTTTTTTAACCTATGTATTGCAAATTATCAGCCATAAAAGAGCACCGTGGCCCTGTAATGCAAAGAGAAACCGTAGAAACAGGGTAGATTTTTGTCAGTTATTACTGGGTTATATGGGTGAGACTGGTAGTCAGATGTAAAAATTACAGCGTTATTTAACGAAGCGTGTTTTTTAAATTTGATATAATTTTGCTCATGAATCTAGTCTAGCTAAAAGGTGATATACAGGGTGTCCCAAAACTCAACGTCAAGCCGAAACGGGGTGACAGGATTGATCATAACCATCACGAGAAAAATCTGAAAAAAAATCTATCCCATGCAGTTTGTAAATTATGGGCATTTTAAGAAAAACCTAGAAATTTGATCAAACTGTACCATTTTTCGGTTATTGTGGTTATTCTTTTTTATTTTTGTTCATTTGAACTTTGGAAACGTAATCCTAAATAACATTTCTAGAATCCCAATAAAAAATAATGACACAATTGCCTCAAGTTTCCGAGAATTGAGACTATTTGTTAAACTACGAATTTAAAATTTTCAAGATTCGTCGACTTTGACAGGCCCTCCTATAAAAAAAATGTACTAGAGTGCCTTGGCAAGTGGCATTAAAAGTTGGCGCATTTAATCAGAATTCTAAAATGGTACAATACTTGTTAGTTCCATACAATAGAAAAGAGTAAAAAAATTAAAACCTCAAGTAACCCGATTTTTGCTATCACATTTTACTCAGTTAAAATGTTTTTAATTCGCACAAGCTCTAGGTAGGTTCTTAATTTTAAGACAAAATGATGAGAGAGATGGATAATGGGTATGGGTACGCATTTCGCAGTGCAAGTAAGAGATTTCCTTGACCAGGAATATCCGGGAAGGTGGATTGGACGTTCAGGCACTATCTTGTGGCCCGCCCGTTCACCAGATTTAAATCCCCTGGATTTTTTCTATTGGGGAGTTCTCAAAGAAAAAGTTTACTCAAAGCCCATTGATCACGTAGCCGACCTGCGTGAACGCATTTCTCAAGCAGCTGAGGCGATCAACTCTCGAAGATATGCCCGACTTATAAGTAGATCTTTTTTAAGAAGATGTAGGGCTTGTATTGAGGCTGATGGTAAACAATTTGAACATTTATTGTAATAAAAATGTTTTTTCTCTATCTGACTTTTAGTCCAACAAACCTAATTATTTTACTAACTTTTTTTCACTTTGGTAAAAGTGGCGTCACTATCTGTCTCGCTCACTCATGACAAACATACCCATTATCCATCTCTCTCATCATTCTGTCTTAAAATTAAGAACCTACCTACAGCTTGTGCGAATTAAAAACATTTTAACTGAGTAAAATGTGATAGCAAAAATCGGGTTACTTGAGGTTTTAATTTTTTTACTCTTTTCTATTGTATGGAACTAACAAGTATTGTACCATTTTAGAATTCTGATTAAATGCGCCAACTTTTAATGCCACTTGCCAAGGCACTCTAGTACATTTTTTTTATAGGAGGGCCTGTCAAAGTCGACGAATCTTGAAAATTTTAAATTCGTAGTTTAACAAATAGTCTCAATTCTCGGAAACTTGAGGCAATTGTGTCATTATTTTTTATTGGGATTCTAGAAATGTTATTTAGGATTACGTTTCCAAAGTTCAAATGAACAAAAATAAAAAAGAATAACCACAATAACCGAAAAATGGTACAGTTTGATCACATTTCTAGGTTTTTCTTAAAATGCCCATAATTTTCAAACTGCACGGGATAGATTTTTTTTCAGATTTTTCTCGTGATGGTTATGATCAATCCTGTCACCCCGTTTCGGCTTGACGTTGAGTTTTGGGACACCCTGTATATCACCTTTGACCTAGACTAGAGTCATCATCATCATCAGTCCTAGACTAGAGTCATGACTAGAGTCACTTTGTATCTACAAAGTCTACGAATGGAGTGAACAAACTCAGAAGAAGCGGGAGGGACTGTCAGACTCGTACTGACTAAAATCCACGGTGTCCTTCAATAGCCCTTTACGTACCGGGGTCACGGTAATTCGAGAGTAAAATATAAATTCATAACATTAAGTGTTACATTTTGATAATACAAAAAAAAAATATCAACAATAAATCATCATAATTAAAAAGAGTGGTCGAAATAAATTTTAAAATTAATTTAATTGGTTGGTAAAAATACAAACATAATAAAAAAATTAAAAAAATCGTTTGAATACAATTGTTGAGATTGGTAAACAGTAAAATTGATTGTATTAACTTATTAAAATTGATTTTTAAAACATTTGCAAGATTGACAGATTTGTAAGTAACTGACAGATTTGCATGTTTGTTAGACTAGGGGTTGCTCAATATGCGATTAATGATGGCTTTCTGTTTAGAAATAGAGTCAAAGAGGAGATCAATAATATCACTGTAGCCATTTACTGCCCTACACATTCTTGCAAGGGGCGAATTTGATCCCAAAATAAAACGGATTAAAGAGCTGTTTATCATAATATTCTACATTAATTACTGCTCCCCAAACATCTTCAACCTAACTCCAACCGCTCTACGAAGTACTTACATTGTAATTAATTAATTATAACAAGCGGAACCACGAGGCGTCATTTACCTTGAGCTAGAAATTAACGTTCAAACTTGTTTAATTAAACTAGTATAATATAAGTTTAAGTGTGAAACGGAGGTGTATTGTCTCTCCACATTGTGAAGACTGTTCATGTTCACACATTTATTACGAGTTTTTGGTTTGAAAAGTTGGGTTTTCTTGCATATTAAAAGTATAAAGCTATGTGGGAAAGGAATTTTGATTCTGTTTACATTTTAATATCGTGAATGCTCGCCTGATTTTTTATTTTGTGTTTACTTGGCCGAATTAAATGGATTAAACAAGATCAACAGAGACTTTATTACAAGATTTTATTTACAGCGTACATCTATATATATAAAAGGAGAACTGACTTACTGACATATCAACGTACAGCCGAAACTACTGGGGCTAGGAATGTGAAATTTTGCACACAGCTTCCTATTATAATGTAGGGGAGCACTAAGAAGGGGTTTTTGGAAATTTAACCTTTAAGGGGGTGAAAAGGGAGTATTAGAAAAGTACGTAACCCACGCGGACGAAGTCGCGGGCAAAGTGCTAGTGAAATATGAACTACGTTTTTTGTACGGAAAAATGAAAAGGCGCCTCTGGTGTACGAATGAGGAACTTTTTTTTTCTTCAAATTAACGTTAAAGTTCCAGTTTAGGTACTTAATGTCACAAAAACGGGAAGAGGTAACGATACGGCTTCTAAACCAGTAGATTCAATAACTTTAATATTTCAAAGTCTGGTAACGTTATAGGGAAATTTTATGTTGAGAAAATTTACTATCAACTTATTAAGCCCACACTCCAGGGGTACCTATCATCCTGAAAAAAAAAAAACAAAATCTAAATTAACGTGAGCAAAGCCAAAGGTAAAACCTAATTTATAATAGTAGTAAGAATATACATACTTAAATCACAACCGACACTTATTGACGGAGGTATGATTTTTCTCTATACTGTTATATAAATAAACAATAACTGACAGTAATGTACTGGGAGCAACATTAATACTACATTTTTATACCTTTTTCTTAGTATGTGGTACGCGTGCGACAAAGCGGTAAATAAATTCTACGCTCAAGACATAAGGGGTTCTAACTTTGTGGTAGAATGTCTGCTTCGTATGCTAAAAGTCTTGTGTTTAAATCTCATCACTTTGAACATAATAATATCTGTTAATAGTTTTGAAAATCAATGTTAAAATTGTTTTTTTTTTTAATTTAAACTATGTAATACTATAATAATTTTAGTTAGTACTTTTTATAAATTGTTAGATGTTGAAACTGAATTATATTAAAGTCATAATATATATTACTCCTTAAATATATAATTACTTTATAATGCAAATTAAAAATTCAAACCTTTATTGCCTCTATGTAATATTAAATTTATTTTTAATAGTGTCTCAAACGAACTTTCGTGACTACGACACTGAATTTAATTTTATGATCCTTTAAAGATTTGTAATTTTTAATTGGCTGTTCACATACAATTCGCAGTTTACTTACCTATCGTTACATACCAAGATTTACGATACAGGGAACGTTTTAATGACTGGCCTTTTATAGAAGGATCAGAATTTATGATATTTTCAATATAATAAAATAAATATAATATATAATAATAATAATAATAAAAAAAAAATACGTGTGGCACTCGGGGATTGCCGCGGTAAAGCTATTGCATAGCATTTTTATCAACTTATGCAATTATAATTATTTATTTATTTTATTTAAGTAAAAAAAAAATCGCCTGCCGCGAATATTTAACGAAAATATCATCCCATCGTTGCTCTAAGGGAAGTTACTAATTAGAAAAGTCAAGAAAAAAATTAATTTAATCAATTTTTTTTCATTCACGTTGACAGATGTGACAGTGGCAGTGTTAGGTTTATTTTCGTTCCGGAATTTCTTGATTCGGTCGCCGCGCTCAAAGCCCGCGATAAAAGCTACGCAATAGCGTAAAAAACATCGTTGCTTTCCACCACTAAAAAGTTGAAGTACGGATATTGACAAATGGGAATATAGAGATGCATAACTATAACCACTGTGTCATTCAGCGTAATGTTAATTCTGACATAATTCTTCCGTGTTGTAGAGAGGAGGCCTGTGTCCCAACAGTGGCAAATCAGGGGCAGTAGTAGGGGTACTGTAGAAATTCAATATGATTTCCAGTACATAACTTACAGCCTGTCTCCCAACAGTGGCAACATCAGAGGCAGACTAAACTGTAGAAATTTAATATGATTTCCAGTACATAACTTACAGCGGTCACCAATTTACTGAACCTAATGCGAGTCGTTAATTCTAAATGCTGTTAAATCACTGTCCATTAATTTAATAACACATGATCATAAAATTAAGCTAAGCACATTAAATATCCAGGCACATTAACGTTGATCTCGCATAAAGGGAGATAAAAGCAAATTAGGTGGAAATTATTTTACGTCTTCTGTGAAACCACCATTTATGAGTTACGTAACATTAATAATAACTTAAGAATTAACAGAATTACTTATAACAGATAAGTAATTCTGTAACTTCTCCTAGCTATTACACGCGCACCAAAAGGTATTTTATGTGTCATTCCAGACTACTAATCTATGTCTGTATAAATCTATGGAATATTGGCATCTACTCAATTTGGATTTCAATAGCAATCCCGAAATTACTTGTTACCCACAAGTTATTCCTGTGGAAAAAAAAACCATTTAAAATAAAAAAAAGATACATTATAATAACTTTTAGTTTATAATCTACAAAAATATACTTAGAGTGGTAAGAGAAGAAATTCAATTTAAATAAGGACTATAACCGTAACCTGTGTCGAGAGTATGAAATTTTTTGGTTCGATTTTTATGTATAAAAACCGAATAAATTAAAAAAAATCGCGGGCGGGATTCAGGGAGTTTTTATGTGGGGAATAAAACCGTGCTGTGGAACACAAGTGATAGTCAAGAGCAAAAAGACACATTCGCCGCCCGACCGCCGCCGCGTACGGACGTCTCCTCGTGTGTGCTCCGTGCCAGTGCTGTGTTCTCCGCTGCGATTTCGTCGTGTCCTGCTGCGACGTGTCAAGAGAGTAGTCAAGACTACTCGAGTAAAAATTGTCCTTTTCAGGACAATTCTTACTCATCTTATTTCCCTTACGTCCCGCGTGTGTTTTTGCCCCTTCAGGGAAAATCCACAGTTTCGTGGTTCTTGGTGGAAACCTTACGGTGTCAACGAAGCCAAGAGGGTGGTGCCCCAATCCATCCCGCCGAACCCCTTCAGGGCGAGGTTAATTTATTGGAGTCGGGAGCTAGGACCTTGGCCTTGGGGGGACTCCTAGTCAAACCTAGTCTCTGGTTTCGTTCACAGCTACACACCTGGTGTCGGTTGGGAGTGTCTACCCCTTCGCACCAGACCCAAATAGGGCCCTGTTGCACATTAAGATTGGCAACAGGTTTACAAGCTTAGGGCACACCGTAGGTACACACCTCCCTGCCATACACAATCCCTCGGCAGGGAGGCTACTCACCCCCGGGCCCACCCACCCGGGGAGTTAGGTTGTTAGGGTTAGGTTTTACATCCCGAGAGCTTCACTCTCATGTCGGCCGCTCTTAGCTGACTTAATCATGGACAAACTCCTCAAGTTTGTCGAGACCCTCCTCCAAGACCCTTTACTAAAGGGTAAATATGACTCGGCCTTCGCTGCTCTTAAAGCAGAAACCGACGTCACTAAATTTAGTGATGCGCTCGAGAGCCCACTATCTCCCCCGCCCGCCGAAAAAGGCATCCCGGTCAAATCGACCTCCCTGTCTGTAAAGACAAAAATCCCCGCCTCTCACGGCCCATCTCCCAAAACCGCTTCTGCAAAAGCGGCCCCTGTCCCTTCTGCGACTTCTGCCCCCACTCCCTCAACATCCAAACATGTTGTTGAGAAAATGGACACATCAGTGCCCATTTCGGACTCTGAACAGTCCGACTCCGCATCCTCCTCCGATGAGGACTTTACAGTCGTCATCGGAAAGAGGAAACAAGGGAAACACTCCCAAGCCGGCAAGGCAAAGAAACCCCTTGCAGCCCCACCTACCCCCTCTCCTCCGACCTCCCCACCGGCCTCTCGTCCGGTTTCCCCCACCCCTCCGGCGGCCCCCGCCAGCCGCCCCTCCAGCCCTATGGCAATCGCTCCCACGGCTTCTACCAGGAAGCCTAGGCCCCCACCACCGATTTTCATTCAGGAGAAGTCCAAATGGACAGAAATCTCCAAATTGTGTGCGGATCGAAAGATCCAATACACAAAAGCGACAAATACCCAACAGGGTATTAAAGTCATCATCCCTACGTCTTCGGACTACAGGGAGCTCTCCCGCCTACTCCGTGGAAGGAACGTAGCCTTCCACACTTACTCCCTCCCTGAGGAGAAGCCCACCCGTGTGGTGATAAGGCGGATCCCCAAGGAGATCACTACCCAGGACGTCCTCGACGACCTTCTTTCCCAAAACGTCCCTACCTCTGCCGTCCACCGCCTTCACAAGGCGAGGGGAGGCGAACTATACGTCATGGTGTTGGTAGTTTGCGACCCTGTCGAGTCCGGTCCCCATCCCATTTTCAAAGTTAAATCCGTGTGCTCCCTGACGGGCATTTCAATTGAAAAGCCCTACAAAGCACACACAGTAGGACAGTGTCACCGCTGTCAGCTGTACGGCCACAGTCAGGCCCACTGCTATGCACCACCCAGGTGCGTCAAATGTTTAGGCGGCCACAGCACGGCTGATTGTCCCCGTCCTAAGGACAAGTCCCTCTGCACCGAACCCCCTAGCTGCGTTCTGTGCGGCCAAGTAGGACACCCGGCTAACTACCGCGGTTGCCCCAAAGCCCCCAAATCCGCTTCTCCCAAACTGGCAAAGCGCGCTGCCGCCCGCCAGCAGAGGGAATCCCCATCTGTGAAGATTCCTTCCTCACAGATTCCCGAGAGGCTTAGCCCTCAGCGACCCTCTCCGTGGAACTCATTGAACCACCAAAAGGCCTTCCCAGCCTTAGGTTCAGCGTCCCCAAAACCCACCCCAGGGCTACTCGAAGCCCCCGCCCCCAAACCCGCGGCTCCCGTGACTGCCCCTGCACCTTCGCGCAAGGTCGCTCCAGCAGCCCCGCAAACCATCCCTCCCGCGGTACCCTCCGGCCATGTGCCCGACGTTGATCCTAATGACATGTATGTCATAATCAATGCCTTCAAAACGGTCCGCAACCACCAAGAGATTTTGAGATCCAAGGCGAGACAATTGGCAGCCCAACTCAGGGCTTCCAATGGTAGTCCCGAGGAGTACTCTAAAATCTTTGACGCTCACCCCGAAGTGGGTGACGCCCTATTAGCCCTCCACCTTGTTTAGTTAGTCCAATGGCTACTAAAAATAAGAATGTCCTCAAACCGCGATCCCTTAAATTAGGCTTTTTCAATGCCAACGGCATTAGAGGTCAGCGTGACGAAATCGCTGCCTTCCTCCGCGATAACCAGTTAGACATCCTTCTCGTTCAGGAGACTTTCCTAAAACCGCACCACCGTGACCCTAAAATTGCCAACTATCAATTAGTTCGCAACGACAGGTCACGCTGTCACAAGGGCGGTACGCTCATCTACTTCAAAAGGACCCTGCATTGCATCCCTCTAATCCCTCCTCCCCTCGAGTCTCTTCTCGAGGTTTCAGTCTGTCGGTTAGGCATGACCGGCCACCAACCGATCACCATCATATCCGCCTATCTTCCCCCTGCCCTCGGCGCAGAGGATCACAATTTACTCATCAAAGACCTTACAGCCCTCTTCGGCCTGAGCGACTCCGTCATCATGGCGGGCGACCTCAACGCCAAACATCCCGCTTGGAATAGCACTACTACCACCCCTAGAGGGAAGGTAGTGTTCAATCTAAGCGCCTCACTAAATTTTGACCCCATCGCTCCTCTTGAGCACACCCACTATCCCGGTGATCCCAACCACCGTCCCGACGTGCTCGACATAGCGCTTCTCAAGAATGTCAACCTCAAGTTGCATTCTATTGAGACGCTACACGAGCTAGACTCTGACCACCGTCCAGTGCTCCTGCACTTAATCCCTCGCTCGGGTCCCTCCGACCCCAGCCAGCCTCCTCCAACCAAAGTGATAACTGACTGGAAGAAAGTAAGCGATAAGCTGAAATCAACCTCGTCACCTCACTTGGACTCTATCCCCGACCACATAGTCTCCGTCGCAGACACGACGGCCGCGATCAACTCGTTTACAGAACACGTGCAATCCGTACTGACGGATTGCTCACGGGAAGTCCCAGAGATGAACGATCATCGCTGGAAACTTCCCGATGACGTACGTGAACTGATAACCGAGAAGAACGCGGCCATCCGTGCCTACAGCAACTTTCCATGCGACTCGAGCAAGGCTCACATGCGCAATTTACAGCGTGCTGTAAAGAAACGCATCGCTGAGCTTCGCTCGAACCGCTGGAATGAGATGCTGAGCGATCTCGAGCCCACCCATTTAGCCTTCTGGCAGCTGCAACGAAAGCTGCGTGCCACCGAAGAGGCCACTATGCCTCCCCTCAACCGTCCCGATAAGAGCGTCGCCTTTGACGACTCTGAGAAAGCCGAATGCCTGGCCGACAGTCTGGAATCCCAGTGCTCTCCCAGCACCCAACCGGTAGACAAAAGTCACCTCCTCAAGGTCGACTCTGAAGTCCAACGTAGGACCTCCCTCCCTCCCGTAGAAGACCCTGATGATCCTCTGCCTCCAGTCACTCCAGACGAAGTGCAGGACATCATAAAACGTCTCCGACCCCGGAAAGCTCCCGGGTCGGACGGTATCAATAATAAGGTATTTAAAATCCTCCCCGCCCAGCTCGTTATGTTAATGACCGCCATCTTCAATGGCGCTCTGACCAACAACATCTTTCCCCAGGCATGGAAAGAGGCCACTGTTATCGGTATCCCTAAGCCAGGCAAGCCCAAGTCTGAGCCCACGAGTTACCGTCCCATCAGTCTCCTGAACGTTCTCGGCAAAATCTACGAGAGACTTATTTATAAGCGACTCAGAGATTTTGCCGATGCCAAGTGCCTCATTCCTCACGAGCAATACGGCTTCAGGACCGGTCACTCGTGCATCCATCAAGTCCACCGTATAGTCGAGCACATTAGCGCTGGGTTCCAACGCGGTGCAATGACTGGCGGTCTATTCTTCGACATAGCGAAGGCCTTCGACAAGGTCTGGCACAATGGCTTATTATATAAGCTCTACCAAATGGGTGTGCCAGACCGTCTCGTGCTCATCTTACGAGACTTTTTGTCTGATCGCACATTCCGCTATCGCATCGGGAATGCCCTCTCCTCCCCTCACCCTATCCGAGCCGGTGTCCCTCAAGGCTCAGTCCTCTCGCCCCTCCTATTCACGCTGTTCACTAGCGATATTCCCAAGAGCAAAAAGGCTCAGTTAGCTCTCTTCGCGGACGACACGGCCATATATTACACTGGTCAAAGTCCAACCGCTATAGCCCAAACCCTCCAATCCGCAGCCAACGCCCTCGGCGACTGGTTTAGGAAATGGAGAATTGAGGTTAACCCTGATAAAAGTCAGGCGGTCCTCTTTAGGTCGCCGCTCAAAAGACTTCCCCTCCGCCCCCTCAGTCCGATAACCATGTACGGTAAGCCTATCCCTTGGGAGAAGCAAGCCAAGTACTTAGGCGTTATCCTCGACAGTAATCTGTCCTTCCGCGCCCACATAAAAGCAGCCCGTAATCGGGCTGCCTTTGCCGTAAGCAGGCTCCACTTCATGATTACAGCGAGAAGCAAATTATCGCTTAAATGCAAAATTCGCCTCTATACCGCTGTAATCCGCCCCATCATGACATATGCCGGTGTCATATTCGCGCACTCCAATCCCCGCCACCTTTATAAAATGCAGGTCCTTCAAAACCGTTATCTTAGGAAAGTCACGGGAGCCCCGTTCTATGTCCGCAACGATAGCCTCCACCTCGACCTTAAAATCCCCACCATTCTCCAATTCATGAAACGCCTTTCCAAGCGTTTCTTTGACTCTGCCATCAGGCACCCCAATCCCCTAGTCGCAGCGGCCGCTCGATACGAACCGTCTCGTATCAGCAAAATTCGCCGACCAAGGCATACTCTTGTCACCCCCGACGACCCCATCACTCTCCTCCAGGAGAGCAGTAGGGAAACCAGTACACTTCGCAAACACAAACACAGATCGATCCCGTCATTCCGTCCTCGCCGCCGAGGACGACCGTCGCGACGTCCGAATCAATGCCCTCCCCGCCCCTCGCAAGAGCCAGCCCGCGATGCTGAGCCGTAGAGTTTTAAAAATCAGTCCCTAAATAATGAACCATTGTGATCCAGCCTGTCCCTTGCTGTCCTCTCTCAGTGACGCCCTAAGCCGAGGTCCGAACCCCACAGGGGGTGCCCTTAGCGTGCGGTCACTTAGTTTGTAGTTTTTATTTAGTTTGTAAGCTCTGGCTGGAGGCCTTAAAGTAATTTAAGGCATCTCTACAGAAAAGTCCGGTTAAGCAGCTCACAACCTCTTCTAGGTTGACCTGCGAGATGCCATACACAAAAAAAAAAAAAAAAAAAACAAGTGATAGTGTTAGGTAGCGCTATTAAACGAAAAAAAAAACAAAAAAGGGGGTAGACCGTTTCGTCTGCCCATAAACAACTACCCGCAATTACTTCAGTTCCTCCGTGATCATGGCGCTTGCAACGGTGCCGAAATATCGGTAACTCAAAACAAATAATAAACTTGGTGTTTTAAGTTCTAGTGATGGTGTTAGTGACCTTGTGAGTTACAAGTAAAACTTATAGAATAGCAAATATACAGTCAAATTGAGAGCATACCGAAAAAGTGTTACAAGTATTACATTATGGCTTTGCCTCTAACTATTCTCCCATAAACAACGATAAAGCATCCCAAGCATTTTTCTCAATATTACATTCATTGTAACGTTACTCTGCGGATACGACGTGCGTCAATCTGTCCCGACCATCAAACTCCGTAACTGCCCCACTAAAATGGTAAGTACCACTGAAATTGATTGCCTCAGACTGCCTTAGATATTTTTATGATAGTGCTTTGGCGCTGTTCCGCATTTAATATCCTTATTAATATTAAAAATGCATGTTTGTATGTTAGGTGAATTTTTTTGCCCATGATTCTTCTCCATAAATAGTTCTATGCTTTAACAGTACTTTTACTAGTTATTATGTCTTGTGTCTGCAACTGCAAGCCTCATTTATTTGTCTTTGACAATTTAAAAGTACCTGTAAAGATAAAAAAATGCTTTCGAACACATACCTTCTTTGTTTGTGATAAAGCTTAAAATCTATTAAAGAAATGACTGACTGTGGTATTTGATGTGCAGACGCCTGTACTGTCATAGAATACTTAATAGTACTACGGTACTGTATGAATATATGCCAATATTTTAGTATGGCTCGAATGTATGATAGATGCGGGCTATAATCGAGGCTGTAAAGTTGTGGTTTTATAGGGATAATGAATGTTATGTAGATGGGAATAAAGATTATTATAACCTTGTCAAACAGTGATAAAAGCGTCTTAAAGGTCTTAAATAAAATTGTCGGGGAGTTGTTGTTATATATTTTTAACGCAGAAAGAGTGTTGTCATAAGTTTGACGTCTCTCTGCATACGTCTGTCTGTGGCATCGTATCTCCTAAGCGAATGGACCGATTTCGATGCGGTTTTTTTCAGTTTGGAGGCTTAAGTGGCTCAAGGTGGTTCTTAGCTATGATTTATAAAGATTTGTTATGACCATTGGCTCATTTTCTACTTGCTTAAGTATCTGACAAATTTTCAGAGATTAGATTAATTTTAACTTAGGTGTTCTGTCACTTCGGTGGTATTTTCAATTGAAAGCCCGACTATATTTGCGGTGAATTATTATTACTACCTCAATGGTGTGTTCATATACATGTAATGTGCCAAGATCTTCACAGAGAAGATTGGTTACATAGGGAACAGGAATAACAACTATATCGGAGTTGAAGCGATCGCAATGGCCAAATTTGGTCGGATCACAATCTTTCTAAAATGGAAATTTTCTTTTTTCTTTTTTTGGTTGTAAAATCACCAAACGACTGGAGGTATTTTCAGACTTAACTGTTTAAAAATTACCCTGTTCTGGCAGTTGACCTTTGCATTACAGTGGTAATATAAACTGCATTGTTAAGCTCTGATCAAACTAACGGGAAATACCGTTTATTATTAGAAGACTCTTGAAATAACTATATTAAGGGTTAATTTTTGAAATAATAAAAGGATATTTATTTCGATAATTTCGTTTTTCGAAAGTGGAATTGCTTGACTATTTTTAGGCTCAAACAAAGTCAGTTTTCATTACCGATCAATGAATGAAGGTCGTAAATCAGTACTATAATAGTAATTTTATAGGTGATGTGTTATATAATGTGGTATTTTGGGCTAAATTTTATTGGAATCCTTTACGTTCATTAGATGTTATAAAAATTAATGGCGTTAGAATAAGAGTCTGGTGAAACGAGATAGTAATGGCCTTTGATGGCCTGTAGGGATAGACCCAGCGTTTTTCTAGGCCATTAAAAATGACTCATTGGGTCTAGACCTGAAAACTAGAAACCTAATGTTAGGTAAACGACGAAGAGTCTTAAACATCTATTTGCTATCAAATAGTTCTAGTACGAATTAGTTTAAATAGTTGTTAAAGTTTAATATTGGAGAAGTTTAACTCACTTTAGTTTATTAATGAGCCTGTACTGTCTCACTGTTGGGCAAAGGCATTCCTCCATTCCATTAAATGATTACGACTGGGACGACGGCGCGTTTGTGTTCCACGCGCGCCCCAAAGAGTGTCAGCAAAATGACGGCCCCCCCTCTAGAGGGCCAAAGCCTGCCGAAGTCGCGCGGACTGTACGAATTACCGTGACCCCGGAACGTAAAGGGCTATTGAAGGAAACCGTGGATTTAAGTCAGTACGAGTCTGACAGTCCCTCCCGCTCTGCCCTGGGTGCGAGGACTCATTTGATGTTTTTAACACGTAAAAAAAATACGATTATGACTGTGCGTCACCTCCTTCAAATTCTCAAGTTCGTCCCGCAATCTCCTACGTGGTCTGCCCCGACTCCATGTCACTGTTTTTGGGCACCAATCTTGAGCCTTAGGAGCCCATAGGTCTCGGCATGTGACACTTTTATAATTTCAATCGCTTCATGTTTAAAAAAGCTTTTATTGCATTCCGCCTTCTCGAATATCTATAGTTCTCGTAGTTAAGCAAATAAACATTAACGACAATTTTAATTACAATTTCGGATATTATTTTTGCACCTTGCAAAGCAGTTTGTAACTTGAACCAAAGTGGGAAAATATCTCGAGGATTCGGTTTCTGAGTCAGCCGGATTTTATTTTCTTGCTTATCCCGCCCAATCCACTAAGCCACCCATTTAATTTCGCTTCTATGTTTTTTTCTTACTTTCTTTTATTGAATATACTTCTTACATTAAAATTATATCTGTAATTCATCATTGATGAGAAATTATCAAATGTCTGTCAAAATCCAACACAGGGCGAAACGGGAGGGACTGTCAGACTTGTACTAACTAAAGTCCACGGTGATCCTTCAATTTCCTTTACGTTCCAGGGCCCCGGTTACCTGATGAGACAGTCCCGTGACAAATCTATGTCCTTTAGTCAAGTTCTGGAGGAGGAAAGTTGCCACACCGGCCTTATTGGTGAGGTTTTTCAGAATGGTCGATTGAGTAGTACTCGAAACCAAAGTGCTTGTATGGCCAGATGTATAAACGTGGACCAGGAAAAAGAGCAGGTAAAGATCGTAGCAGCTGGCGGCATACTTTTTGCGTTCACATGGGAAAACACGTGAGTTGTATGTTGACTTAAGTGAAAGTGTCCACTTTTCCATTACGTATTATTGACAGTGTTGATAAACTGTGCCACGTAAATACAAATTAAGTACAATACTAAGTTAAGTAAAGTGCCTAATTGTTCAATTTGGGTACCGCTCGTGTGCTCACAACTTTAAAGTAACTTGATACAGAGTTAATGGAATCATTAATCTTTCACCTACGTGCCCTTTTGTTCCTGCTCAACTGAAGTCTTAGTGAATAATTTGTTTGTTTGGGAAGAGCCTACCACCTTCTCAGACCATTCAATTCATTGTTTGGTAAGGATATCAAACCTTATTGGCCTAATGAATGTTACTTTGTATGCTTTTTTTTTCATCATCAACGACTGCCGAGAAGGTATGGCTTTTTTTAATAGAATGGATTGCATTTTATGTTATACACATAAATAATAGGTAATACCATAAGCTGTAGCTGCACATTGCAGCATTAAGGTAGAGTTGTTGTAGATTGATCAGTAGTTAAACTATTTTTTACTAATAAATATTCTTTAGCCTTCTTTAGTAATCCAAAGTAATTTCTAGTCAGTATTATAATTATAAACCAATAAATCGTAAGAGTTCAAACACACTGCGAGCCTAACGCAGTGGCGGTGGCGGGTGCGGAAATATCAAACATATGAAATCGCCGCTCGTGGCCACATTGAAGTGACAAGGGCGCGGTGACTATGAGCGAGATTGCGAGCCTAGCGTGTTGCTAGGTAACAACGAATACAACAGGCAGTTGGCAGATGTATCAAACTTTTTTGGTGTAATAGTCAGCGCCATCTAGTTACCAGGACATGCACTAAAGTACTACCATAGGAGGTATTTGTATATATTTAAATTATTTTTACTTTACTTAAGCAGAATAGTGTAGAATAGTTAATAATAAAGTTGTATACAATCCTAAATAACCTATAAAACATTTCAAAATGAATTTCTTAAAACAAGATTTACGAGTATAGATACTACTAAGTACCACCAGTTTGCAACACATAAATTCGCCGTAGCAAAAACAAATGCTTGATCGGCACTGTGGACACCGATCGCGACCCGTCACCGTGTTCGCCACCGCGCTCGCCACCGCGCTCTAGGCTTCCACTGTGGACTAAGGGTTCTAAAAGATGAAAACTTGGCCTGCTTTTATGCAACTGTACAAACTACATTTTGATATCAAATAAGATACGACCCTTAAAAGTCTATAAAACCCCCTTAACATTAACCTAGTGTTATTTTCATGAAACATTCGGACATTTTAGAGTCAACCCTAGCGAAATGCGACTATTAAAAGCAGAATACCAAAGGTTGTCCTTTACTATTTCAGCCTTAATGTTTGCTACTATTAAATTCTTACTAGCAGTTCAAAGTTTCCCTTTGTAACCTAGGACCAAATTCCATCATAGATGACGTGATAGGAGCATCTGAAAATTACAAGATTAAAGGTTAACACTTAATAAGGGTCGCGCCTTTAGGCAGGCTTAATTTTAATAAAGGCGTAAAGGTGCGTTTCTATATAACGAGCCTCTGCTGCCGGTTTCGCACGTGTTTTGTTCAGTAATTATTGTACGAGAACGTCGTAAATATACCTTTTTTTATATAAAAAGATCATGAAATGAGTCCTCCCTGTTTTTATGGAGCGGAAGGGACTGTCTTATTGTCCTCATGCCCGCCGCTTCAAAGAAAGTCTCTTGAAGCATAAATATAGCTTGTGACCCGGGAATAAACGTAGCTTCCCAATGTGAAAGAATTTTCGGAATCGAATCAGCAGTTCCGAATATTAACCCCACACTCAGAACCAAACTTATCCACAAACAAACTTTACCTCTTTGTTTTAAGATTTCCTGGTTTTCTTCTTTAGGATTCCTGTTAAAAATGTTTCAGTATGAGAAATTTTGACATTCATTTAAAAAAAAAAACGTTTTTTCATCATGCCAAGGAGGCTACGTCGAAGCCTAGTAGCTGAAGAGCAGCTGTAATCCGGGGCTACCTATTACCTACTAGTGAACTGTTGAAGTACCTACATAATTACATTTGAACAAAGTCGCTGTTAACCATAGAAACGATAAAGATGTGTAGGTGAAGTGAAAAGTGAAAATGGAGACTACATTAGGTCACAGTTACGTTTTTCAAATAGGTAAATATGCTTAAATTATACAGGTAAATATTGTTTTATGTGCATTGGCTTTTAGTTTTTAAAACTGTACTATTTATAGACAAAAATTAACTGTTCTATATATATTTATATCTATATACTATTTCAATCAATCTTTTGAATCGCGTTTTCATCAATTTTGTTCTTGAACCTAGTGAAAAATTGGACCAAAAAAAGTTAAATGAAGAAGTACTGTTTGAAATAGATGTTCTAATAGTATTTGGATTGAAAAAATCTTAGGTACTTATAACAACAAATGATGGGCTCAATTCAAAGACGAAACAGTCTGTCTTGCTTCAATTCAGTCGTTCAATACCAAAGAATTTATGTACATTTGGCGCTGATTTTTTGAAACACAGAACATATTTTATTGATGACTGTGTATCCAGACACTGATAAAGTGATACCTGACGCTATTCTCTAAGTCTTTTTCACTTGCATCGTGCATCGCCATGATCTCGTGACTTGATAAAAGAAGTAAGTAGTTATCAAGGTGGCAGCGGGAAGACCGTTAATTTAGAGCTTATGTTCAATTGTTTGCATTTAGTACTTTTATGTTGCTATAAGACATGTAGGATACGAATTATTAATCACTACATAGTATGAAACAAAGTCGCTTTTCACTGTCTGTCTGTCTGTACGTATGTATGCTTAGATCTTTAAAGCTATGCAACGGATTTTGATGCGGTTTTTTTAATAGATAGAGTGATTCAAGAGGAAGGTTTATATGTATAAAACATGCATGATATAGGAGAGATTGCACCCGTGCGGAGCCGCGGAAGGTCGCTAGTTATTTATGTTAAGAAAAAGCATCTGTGCCTAAAAAAATACATACTTAGTCGTGGTCTTTATACAATTTTTTTATTTATTAAAGTCACTGAGAAATTCGACTTAATTTGATTAGCAATGAAGTCAGAAGCCACGTCGCTTGAAAATCAAAAGATTTTACTTCCAAAAACAATTCCAAACGAACTTTACAGAACGCACTTCTAGAACTGCACGACACAGTTTTCTTTCTACAACTTTAACTTCTCTGACCTTCAGAAGTACCCAATTCTTTATCTCAATATCTAAATCTATACCCCAGCACATATTCTCGGTATTTTCCAAGTATTATGATGTTATTTCGGTATTCGACATGTTTATAGCTTCGCCACGTGTTAGCAACAGTCGGAGGTGCGAGTTGTCGTGACAAACTGTATTAAGAATGTTGCGTTAGGTATAAGCACTGTGGTCTAAGTTATAAGTAATCATGGAATATGGATTGGTACAAAGAGAATGGAATATACTTTATTTTACAGCAAAATTATTATCAGTACTGTTTTTCATTATTGCTTATTCTATGGTTATAATGGCAATCTTATCACTAATAGCGATATCTTCCAGACAACCTTTGTATAGACTCCTACGAACTTAAGTAAAAAGCGATAGAGGAAGTCAGTGCTGTACTGTCAAAACAAAATATTATATGTTTCCAAAACACTCTTTAGGCAGTATTCGCAAGTGTGCTCAAGTAGTGTTAAAGAAGCCTTGAAAAGCTTTTGCCGAAAATCGTACGGTCTTGAAGTTTGTACTTCAAGACCGTACGATTTTCGGCAAAAGCTTTAATTAGCATTAATTAGCAACAGAATTAGCTTTAATTGCCAATTATTATATTTCTGTATTGTTACAGAAATATAATAATTGGCAATTAAAGCTAATTCTGTATTTGATTGCACAACAGAACACAATCTTGTTTTATTATTGAGCTACCTAACTCTATTTGAGGCACTAGTCTGGAGTCTACTCTAGCCAAAGTTAATCTTAAACATTCAATGCAATTTACTGCAGCATGTTCAAAAGCACTAAAATAATAAAGCACTACCGGGTTGAGTAAATAAATAAAATTTATTATACAGGGTGTCCCAAAACTCAACGTCAAGCCGAAACGGGGTGACAGGATTGATCATAACCATCACGAGAAAAATCTGAAAAAAAATCTATCCCATGCAGTTTGAAAATTATGGGCATTTTAAGAAAAACCTAGAAATTTGATCAAACTGTACCATTTTTCGGTTATTGTGGTTATTCTTTTTTATTTTTGTTCATTTGAACTTTGGAAACGTAATCCTAAATAACATTTCTAGAATCTCAATAAAAAATAATGACACAATTGCCTCAAGTTTCCGAGAATTGAGACTATTTGTAAAACTACGAATTTAAAATTTTCAAGATTCGTCGACTTTGACAGGCCCTCCTATAAAAAAAATGTACTAGAGTGCCTTGGCAAGTGGCATTAAAAGTTGGCGCATTTAATCAGAATTCTAAAATGGTACAATACTTGTTAGTTCCATACAATAGAAAAGAGTAAAAAAATTAAAACCTCAAGTATCCCGATTTTTGCTATCACATTTTACTCAGTTAAAATGTTTTTAATTCGCACAAGCTCTAGGTAGGTTCTTAATTTTAAGACAAAATTATGAGAGAGATGGATAATGGGTATGTTTGCCATGAGTGAGCGAGACAGATAGTGACGCCACTTTTATCAAAGTGAAAAAAAGTTAGTAAAATTTGTAAAATAATTAGGTTTGTTGGAATAAAAGTCAGATGGAGAAATAACATTTTTTATTACAATAAATGTTCAAATTGTTTACCATCAGCCTCAATACAAGCCCTACATCTTCTTAAAAAAGATCTACTTATAAGTCGGGCATATCTTCGAGAGTTGATCGCCTCAGCTGCTTGAGAAATGCGTTCACGCAGGTCGGCTACGTGATCAATGGGCTTTGAGTAAACTTTTTCTTTGAGAACTCCCCAATAGAAAAAATCCAGGGGATTTAAATCTGGTGAACGGGCGGGCCACGAGATAGTGCCTGAACGTCCAATCCACCTTCCCGGATATTCCTGGTCAAGGAAATCTCTTACTTGCACTGCGAAATGCGCTGGGCAGCCATCTTGTTGAAACCACATGTCGCGAAGATCTGCTAGTGGTACGTCCTCTAACAGGGTTGGTAAATCTTCTCTTAAAAAATGTAGGTAATTAGTTCCATTCAAGTTCTCAGGCAGTTCAATAGGCCCAATAATTTTACCGTTTAAAATTCCGGTCCACAGGTTTACTTTAAAACGATACTGGGATCTATCTTCTCGCATTAAATGTGGATTCTCCACATGCCACTCGTGATAATTGTGCAAGTTCATGTAACCATCTTTTTTAAATGTCGATTCATCGGACCAGAGAATTTTTTGGATGAATTGGGGATTCTCATTATGCCTCTGTAGCATTGTTCTACAAAAAGAAATCCTTTCCTGATAATCTCGAGGTAGAAGACTTTGAACTCGTTGTACGTGAAACGGATGCATTTCGTTTCTTTGTAAAATACGATGAGCAGTGCTTTTGGGTATTCCCGTTCTTTCTTCAATTCCACGTACGGAAATACTTCGGTCACCTGCGACCTCTTGCAATACTTCTTCCTGGAAAGGAAACACAGGTCTACCTCCAGCCTGTATTTGATTCGGGAAATGGCCGCCCTCTGTGAGTGAACGGTGCACATTAACAAACACTCGGTGATCCGGGTAGCGCTCTAAATTTGGATATCTTTCACGATAAAGTCTAGCGGCGGCACTTGCGTTGCATCTGCATTCCCCATAAATGAGGTGCATGTTCGCATATTCTTGTGAAGTGTAGCGCGTAGGCATGGTAGATAAAAAGGATGCCAACACAAAAGTCCAGAGAGAAGCCAAAGTTGCCGGTATGTTATCAACAAGTCCAATTTACAAAGATTCAAGTCCAAAAAGAGAAGCCAAAGTTGTCAGTACTAAATCAACACAAGCGAATACGAACGTGCGCAGTAGACGAATGAGCGAAACGTACTAACTGGTTGGTGTCGGACTGGTAGCGTAGCCATTTGCTTGGCTGAAACTAGTGCGAATGAAACAGATAGATGCCATAGCATCTATCTGTTTCATTCGCACTCGTTTAAACGACGCATCTCCGTCTCAATGCGTGGCGTCACTATCTGTCTCGCTCACTCATGGCAAACATACCCATTATCCATCTCTCTCATAATTTTGTCTTAAAATTAAGAACCTACCTAGAGCTTGTGCGAATTAAAAACATTTTAACTGAGTAAAATGTGATAGCAAAAATCGGGATACTTGAGGTTTTAATTTTTTTACTCTTTTCTATTGTATGGAACTAACAAGTATTGTACCATTTTAGAATTCTGATTAAATGCGCCAACTTTTAATGCCACTTGCCAAGGCACTCTAGTACATTTTTTTTATAGGAGGGCCTGTCAAAGTCGACGAATCTTGAAAATTTTAAATTCGTAGTTTTACAAATAGTCTCAATTCTCGGAAACTTGAGGCAATTGTGTCATTATTTTTTATTGAGATTCTAGAAATGTTATTTAGGATTACGTTTCCAAAGTTCAAATGAACAAAAATAAAAAAGAATAACCACAATAACCGAAAAATGGTACAGTTTGATCAAATTTCTAGGTTTTTCTTAAAATGCCCATAATTTTCAAACTGCATGGGATAGATTTTTTTTCAGATTTTTCTCGTGATGGTTATGATCAATCCTGTCACCCCGTTTCGGCTTGACGTTGAGTTTTGGGACACCCTGTATAGCACAATTTGACAATGTCACGCGAGGCATGTCTGTGCCAAAACAAATTTATTTATCACACAATCACGATAAATGCGGAACGAATTTGAATATCCTGACTGTTGTAATGAAATGCCATTTCCGATTATTATACCTACTCTTTATTGTAGTTGTTTTCTCGTAGAATCAGTGCATTTTTTGCGGGCGTGCGGACGGCGAGTAGTGGTTAGCTCGCCGTCCGATCAGAGACCACGCCCAGGTCGATGGCGCATCGACAAACTGACGGGGAGCCATAGAGCCAAACGGGTCGGGGTTGCGGGACTACCACTGCGGCTGGGGTGGAGGGAGGACGCTGTCTCGCTCCGCAGCATGGCCTCGATGAGGTCTCCGCCTATCACCGTCGTGAGGATATGGCGGTGCTCCGCCCAAGCCGCGCAGTCCTGCACCGTATGCTCCACCGTGTCTTCCGGGCCATCATCGCAGTGGTGAAACCCAGGCATTCTTCTTTCCTCATCGGACACAGGTACCTTCCGAAACTTCTGCATCAGGCGGTAGGTCAGGACGTCGTGACGCCTGTCTAGCCACTTCCAAAGAAGGGCCCTTCACGCCGCTATTGCGGCGTGCCCGACACAATGTTGTCTCTTGGAAAGAGTTTATCAAAAAGGTGCTAGGTGAATTTTATAATAGATTTTGTTTTGAAATTACTGGTCTGTAGATTAATCAACGACACTGTGAAATCCGTACAGATTACCTTTTAGTACTTCTACTTCACGAAACAATTCACAATGAACATGAACGAAATCTTAACAATGGGGAGAAGAGATTCAGTCAGAGTAGCAACTGCATGAAACTATAAAATACTACCAGTAGGTCCTATTTGGTGCATTAACTTTAATGGTACAACGCCATTTTCCTTCCAGCAAGTAAATAAATCAGTTCGTTTCCTTAGTTCTGAGATCGCATTGGTGCATTAGTATTGACAGGTAAGATTGATTACAGGCAGAATTTTCTACCACATTTTCATGAAAAACATTGTTTTGAAACATGAGCCAAAAGTTCACATTCGATTGTTTGGCAAAGTGGAATCTTTGTTATTCAAAATTAATATCAAACCATCTCCCAATTTCATTGAAATTCAAAGCATTAAATAAATAAAAAATATTTCAAGTAAGCCAGTCACACAATTATGGTACTTTTGAATTTCTACTTATTTTGATGCAGACTAGACTGACGATACTTGAACTACTGAACCCGACATTTAACTAAAGCTTTCAGCGCAAACTCTACATAAAAACTTCCCTTCATCTTTCATTAAAGAAAACTTCGCTATAACTTACCGCCTGTCACTTACAACGCCTGTCTGAGAACTCAGTTTATTGGTTGTGCTGATGAACTATCGGCTAATTGCCACTAAACCCTACTTTATGTACGAGAAGGTACCAGTAGTACTGTCGTGAAACTTTTACTGCCCCGATATGGGTCGCCGGTTGCGTTATTGCGGTCAAACGAAATTAAAACGATGAATGAAATTATTCTTTAGGTTCATTTTGGGAGGAATGCGGGAATTTTTTATTTTTTATTGAGGTGTTGGAATTGGTCCTTTCATCCGGTGTCGTAATTGGTCTGTGCTTGTTTTACATAGTATGACTTTAAAATAATTTTATTTTTGCAATGTTTAGCTCTTATACAGAGGTTCATTGCATTATATGATTATGTGTAAAAAAATGTCTAAACTAAATTTCAAACGTTTCCCTGACAATCTATTTTCACACAGTGGAACATTTTTTAAATGTATCTATTTATAAAATTCAATCAACAAAATTGATGATTAATTTCATACTTCAATACAAATTCTAAGTTATATTAGAATACTTCAGATACCTTGCTAGAAATCAAATCTGTTATACAGAAATATATTTAGTTGGCAACATAACTTGATTTATCAAGACCCAAAACTTACTTTGACTTGCTGAAGAGTTGCTAAGAGAGAAATAACGAGGTGATAGTAAATGGTTATCTGTAAGTGCTCGTAAGTTGAATATACTTAGGAAGAAAAACAGAAAAGTTCGATCATTATTTACCTATTCTTAGGCAATAAGGAATATCACTACCATTAACCGTCGTTATAGAATCAAAATGAAAATTTAAGCATTTATTTCAAGTAGGCCAGTTACAGGCACTTCTGAATTATCAAAGACAAATAAGATAGATTTTTACAGGTGGTCAAATTTTTGAAAAACACTAGGTATTTATCGTGTGTGTTTACAAAAATTTAACCCATTAAATACCTATAGAACTTTAACAAATCTGTTTCCAGAACTGTAAAACTAATACATATAATTTGGTATCGGATATTAAATACTTTTAAACCATTAATTGGGGCACTTTGTTTGAAAATAACATAGGTAGGAAACAAGGATTTAAATAGACAACAGTTAGTAATCATCATCATCGACCTGGCCTCATCCCGTTCAACTCAGGGTCAGCCCTAGTGTTGGGCTGAACACTCTTTTTCCTCTCATATATTTTGGCCTCCCTATGCTATTTTCATCTCAAGGTTCTATTGAATATTGTAATCAAAATCCAAACGAAACTTGAGCTCTTTTGACTCTTGCGCTTCCTTTGTTCCCAACTTAGCAAACTATTCCACAATGTTGGTTGGCTAAAAATCTAGAAGAAGAATGGCAAGTTAACATTTGGTATTTTTTTATCCAATTTGGAGATTCTTTTGAAGCTTGATATTTTAATATCCTTTGTTTTTATCGATTCTGTATCAGATACAATAGTCAATAAAAACGATGACGTTACTTCTGCCGGGATACAGGCTTTTGTTCTGTAATAGGGAGTATCTATAATCCTCCATGTGACGCCAATGCGGTTTTATAAATGATACGAGCACGAATAAAATAATGATAAACAACCATTTTTCTTAGTCTACTTTTGGTCGCTCAACATAATAATTTCCACATAGAATCACCTTTCAAACTTCAACATTATCCCTAAAACAAACTATAACGTTGTGAACGTTGATAGACAAGACCAATATCGTTAACTTCTCGGCCACACTCCACATGTTGTCAATCAAATTATAACTTGTACCAGTAATCTGGAAACTAGGCAGTTAGTCTGAACACAGAGGGGTCCCTTGTGGAGTCCCGTTGAGAAATAAGCTTCGATGTCAATAAATCACTATCACTATACAGTATAAAACAAAGTCGCTTCCGTCTATCTGTCCCTATGTATGCTTATATCTTTAAAACTACGCAACGGTATTTGATGCGGTTTTTTTAATAGATAAAGTTATTCAAGAGGAAGTTTATATGTATATAACGTGCATAATATAATAGAGATTGCACCCGTGCGGAGCCGGGGCGGGTCGCTAGTAACTAATAAAATATTTATTGGTATTAGGTGAATGCATCCTTTTTTTTGTAGCGACGCTTATTGGTGGCGCTACTGTTTTGATAACACGTTAGGGATCTGTTATCATCTGGATAAAAATACAAAATATGTGCTATTATGAGAAGGCGAGTCTATAACTTTGGAAGTATAAAACAAGAATATAACCTAAAATTAGTTGGAATAAGGACTGTAAAGGTTAAAATGATAAAAATGATTTTTAGGATGGAAAAAATCAGTTGCAAGTGGGATTTGAACCCGCGTCTTCTGAATAAGTACTCCAGACACCTTATCACTTAGGCCATCGGAACTCACACTTGCAAGCCGAAATCCAATATTCCGTCGTTTAAACGTTTTTCGGTAACATAGCGCCATCTCTTGGAGTACTTACTAACTACTTCCAAACAACACTTTGACATTACAGCTTCTCTAGAGTCTACCATACTTATTAATTATTTTTAAATGCAGTAACGCATGCGACGTGCATCGTAAAGATGATAATATAATATGAATAAGTGAAAATGATTATCATGGCAATGAAAGGCTCGGCTTAAGAAACCCGGGCTGTCCAAAAGCGCTTTGTGTTGACGGTATCGTCAAAATCGCGTGAAATAGATGGATGAGAGACGCACAGAACCAAGAAGTGTGGCGTTAAAAGTTGGGAGGCCTGTACCCAGCGTGTGGGTCATCTCAGGCTGAAATGATGATGATAAAAGCTGAAGAGTGACGACGAGGTACATTATTGATAGGATGTTACAACACACTTCTACCTAGCCTTGCAGGGAACAGACGTGATGTTTTACTAAATTCAATATAAATCTGCTTCAGTGTGCGGCTTTATTAAATAACAAAAGATAGACCGTATTTTACTTTATGTAACATAATTTGTACGTATAATTTTCACGAGGGTAGAGTTGTCCGGTCTCTCCTCATATTTAATTAAATACATCCACATGTTAAACCCCTGTTTCAGAAAACATTTTCATTAATTTAAACACTTCACTAGGGTCCGCGAAATTATAAACAACCTGCCCGCATTGGGCGTCACCAAAGTGGACATAATTTGGACCCTAGGGTCCGATTGTTTAAAGAGGACCCACGTTTTTGTGTAAGCTGTGCCTTCAAAGCCTCCTTCTAAGTCCTCAAACGTTATCCGTCCGGTTTCCTTCCTTATCTTCAGATATCTTTCGGATCCGGAATTCCGTTTGAGCTGTTTTTTCGCTTAAAAGCCTGGATCGTTTGAAGTCACTTCTGTTTTTTTATTCGTTCCATGGAATTCTTTTATATAGTGGTGATTTTTTATGCATTGTATTTTTTACAACTGGCTAGGTAATTACATTTTGGTCTTGTCATTTCTTTTTACATGAAAGACATAACCGTTACTCTGAAAGGTTATTTTTTTACAAAGACTTTTCTGAGTCAATTAAAATTAACATAGCTAAAGTAAATTGTAATTTTATTAAAGAATTAATTAATATTACCTTTAAACTGATTAACATACCAAAGATAAGTAATGAAATAAGTGTTATTTTTTAAAAGATGTCGATTTTAGACTTTCTTTAGTATTCATCTAATATTTTTTAAAGCCCGAACATACTCATGCCTTTACCAAGTTTCTATTACTCGTATTACTAAACCTCTTTCATTCGGTACCAGAGCTACTTCCTAGGAGTGCATTTCAGAGTTATATTTAAAAATTGAATTGCATTCAGCTTTCAACGAATTCAACCGTATAAATACTATATAGTTGTTAGATAGAACTTTCTTATAATATTAGAATGGTTTAGAAATAGTTTTAAAGGAGGGTAATATTACACAAAAGGCAATCTCATTTTATTTTAGTGTTTTGAATGTTTGGTAATTGCCAATGGTAATAATTTTCTAGTAACGACTGCTATGCTTAGACATTATCCACAGATAATTATTTGATATTTAAACGATAGTGTTAAAAAAATTACAGTTTTTTATGATATGACCCATCACTTTAATTAAAATAAAAACAAAAAATAAATGTCCCAATACATAGATAACTTACCTAATTCAATACCAGAATATTCATAATATTTATCAAACCGATAAATACATAGGTAAGTAAAATTTGTTATATATAAATAAATGAATAAATATTCCACAACTATCACACAACGCCATCTAGTCCCAAGCTAAGCAGAGCTTGTGTTATGGGTACTAGACAACTGATAAACATACTTATATATTTCTAAATACATGAATAATTATAGATAAATTACACCCAGACACAGAACAAATGATCGTGCTCATCACACAAACATGTGTCCTGGGTGGGAACCGAACCCACGACCTCCGGCATAGCAGTCAAGGTCACTAACCACTAGACCAACAGGCCTGTCAATTATCAGTTATCTCTTATTGTTCCGAAAGAATAACTCGACGAAGACATTCTTACATTTCTTTTTGTTCCCAGTTTTGTAACCGAAGTTGCCACTCTTAAAACTTTAATAAACTTGCGATCGCGATGTTCCTGTACCCCGTAAAATGTTATCAAAGTCCTTTTAAAGTAGATTTGTGATCTCTGGACTGTTCGTGTAGAGTTTACGATCCCTGCATCCTCTGGTTCAACTATTTAATTAGGTGTTTAACTAGGTTACGCTTGAGGATATGGTCTTGAAATGGATAGTTCTTGGGAGATTGTAGAATATTAAATTCTTGGATTAAATGGTTAACATTTAGCTAACCAAAACAGAACGCCTATGAAAGGCAATTTACAGCGTAGGAACATAATTTTTTGTCAATCAGCTATAAAGCCAATCAAATATTTTTACATAATATCTAACTAATGTTTTAAACGTGAAAGTTTGGATGGATGGATGTTATTTCTTACTCAATCATGTCAGAACGGCTAACCGGATTTTCACAAAAAATTTTTTCAGAGATTGGTTGGTCTTGGAACAACACATAGAATACCGTTAATCCTAGTACGACACACGCAAGTTTCGGGCAACAGCTAGTTACAAATTAATTATTGTACGAACATTGAAAAGCCGGCTTACGTAAATATTAGGTCCGGTAACACGCAACGCACGCAAGTAACAACAGAATGTTTGCCTAAATAGAACGGGATTAGCCTTTACGAACTTTTTTTTTATCATGGTAAAATCATCAAATGAGTCCTCCCACCCAGGGCAGAGCAGGAGGAACTGTCAGACTCGTACTGATTAAAATCCACGGTGTCCTGTAATAGCCCTTTACATTCCGGAGTTACGGTAATTCGTGAGTCCCGCGACCGGCATGTACGAACTTAGAAATATTTTTAGGGTAAGCTTTAACATTGCCTTGTTAGTCCACACTACGCAGTTATTATCCCTAGTTGTGAGGAATAAAATTAATGTAAATGAGTGTATGCATAATGCACCCAATTACTAATCACCCTGTGTTCTAAGAAGATTAGGAGAGTAAGCAACATAGTCACATCTCTTTGTTGCAACAATGTCATTAAATCTTCATACCACCTTATTGAAAATATGATACTCGTACCTTACAGTATTGTATTTTACTACAAAGTATCTGCGAAGCGCGACAATAAGTAAGTTCATCTTCCAAAACTGACATTAATTATGTCTTCTAAGATTACACCTACGCCATATTCGACTAGAAACTTTAGTAACTTGTTAACTATTCCGTGGATAATAGACACATCTTATCTTACTCTGTATTATCATGTTCATGGCATTGTCAAACTTATATCAAAGGGATAAGTTCTATTTTGGAATATTGATAAGTCTGATGAAGCTGTGAGTTATTGTTCCTGTGGGTTGATATAATGTTTTAATCGAATTTTCAGAGTGTTTAAGATGACAGCGTATTTTCAGACAGTACCCTTGGTTTAGATTTTAATTTTTGTTATCAAAAACGTACAATTATAAGCCTGTAGCCTAATGATTCCGACTGTTGGGATATAGGTCTCTTCTCTGTGAAAAGAAATGGTCTAGTATCCACCACATTGGACCAGAGTGGGTTGGTCGATGTCACATAGTTTCACCCCGAGATGTTATCTTGTACCGTGTTGAGAGCAGTGATGATGAAATAAATTACAAACCAACGGCTGTCTTGGTTCGAACCCACGACTGAAAACTCTTAAATCGGGCCGTTACCTCTGCACCAACACTGCTCTTAAAACACAGGTACCTAAATTAATCTATCATGATGCTAGTGCTGGGACACGGGTATGTTTTTTTAGGAAAAACGCTGTCATCAACGTTATAGGTTGTTGTGGTATCACATTTTCGTCCATCGTTTTGAGAGCGACGTACGAGTTAGCGTTCGAATTAAAAACGAGATATTTACTAAGCCGATTAATGTTTTCGATATTTCGGGAACGTTGCAAGTGCCATCCATCAACAAACTTGTAAAGTAAGTGACCATTGTATTTAGTGCGAGTTTTTTGTGTGTGGCATCTCGCAGAACAGCCTAACCTAGAAGAGGTTGTGGGCTGCTTAACCGGACTTTTGTATTTGGTGCGAGTTTTTTTTACGCGCTTTTATTGTCCCGCTCCAAAGTTGTGAGAACTCTCAATCAATGAGAGTATCGTAAGTTACTATCGCTTCTACGTAAATGAACTCGCACTAAACACACTGGTCAGTTTAAAAACTTATAATGTAGATGAAATAAATGACGATGAATCGGCTGAGTCTGAACCCATAACTTTGAACTTGTAATTCGACGCTGTGTACCTATGTGTCACCACCTGATCACTTTATTTCTTGCCCTTTGCCTTGAAATGCAGAAAAATGCAAATTTAACATAATAAATCGTGTTGGTAACATCTTCCTGTTCATTAAAAAGCAATAATTTTATAGACATGTATGTCCACATAAAATCATACGACCGTAGATTTAAAACCTTTTTTGCATTTTAAATTAAGCAGAATATTTATTGAGAGCGGAAAAAGTACTTTTTCAATGGTATGTTAATGAAATTCAGTTAAAGTCGTTCGGCTGGTAGTTTTTAAATGAAGGAGTTTGATATACTGTTTGATGATAAAAAGAATTCGAGTAATATTTTACAGACTTCACAGAGAATCGAATTATTAGGAAATGTGGGAAATGAGCTGAAGATATGTTTATATGTTCTGGAATATCGCAAAACGGAGAAGAAAATCATCGTGAGGAAACCGGCATGTCCTAGAACCAAAAATTCGAATACACGTGACATCTAGCAACTCACACTGGCCCAGCCAATATTATACCAATAAGCCCAGTAGGAACATTTACAGGTTGATGATGATGATGTTCTGGAATACTGTTATGCCACAAACATGTATGTGCATTGCGCGAGCACGTATGCGAAAACCTATGTATGCACGTTACGCATCCCGAATTGCTACAGACACGGCCACATTACACGCAAGCTCGTATCTCACAAAAATATCCAAAGGCTTTAAACTGACATTCATTGGTCATTAACACTAATATTTTTTAATATCGGGTACCAATAACAGTTACTAATAAACAAGGTAAATATCCTGTTATAATAACTGTTTTTTTTTAAGTTCTAGGCGTGAACGCAGCTTTTAAGTTAACCAACTTTTGTATAGAATTATGTAACAGAATGGGACACAAAACTAATCAAAAGTCAGAATTCCATCAATAATTGTAGCATTAATTAGACAGTCGAAACATCTCTGGGTACTCAGTTAGCCGTTTGACATGTAACGTATCAGATACGATATCAAGTGAGTACGTAGGCACGAGCCCACTGCGAACCGCTCGCGTGTGTAGCACTGTAAGCTCGCAGTGACCCACTGAGTGGCGGTATCACTGCGAACACAAAGGCGGCTCGCAGTGTGCTCGGACGAGCCGTACCCACTTACAGGTTGATACAGTATCTGATACGTTACATGCAACACTGCTAAGTGAGTACCCAGCTTTACATATTTGGCTTAAAAGAATTACTAGAGTAAAAAAGTACCTATAAAATATGTCCCAGGTCATATTGGGTGAAAAATAAATAACCAACTGTCAGACACATTTGTGTCGGGTAAGTATTGTAAGTGTTGAAGTTATATGGAACAGCTAATATTTTTTCGCTATTACAATGTTGCTTCAACGAAAAAAGTTCTTCAATTTGTACCCCAAAATGTGATGAAATCTGTATAATACATATACAAAATAAGTAGGTAAGTATCTGAATAAAACTAAAGACTATAAATCTCTTCCAATGCTAATACATAATCCATTGCAATGCAATTGCAGCTGGGCAAAGCCTGTTCAGACCGAGGAACTAAGAAAACAACTATTGAGAAAATAATATATGCGCTCTACACAACACTTGATGAAGCAAACCATTATAACTTAGCCTCGTTTTGAATGAACTTCCCGCACTATAAACGGTCTACTTGTTCTGGTTTTGCATAACTTGATGTATTAGCCGTCTGTACCAAGATATTTTATTGATTCTTTTAAAATAACTTGTGCTGGGCAGCGAGCCAACATCTTTAGGCTCCAAATCCGCATATTTTGAGGGAGAGTTCCGGTATATTATGTATTTTCCAAAGGTTACATGGGTCAAGCCTCTTTTGTTGTGAGAAAATGCTGAAAAACTTTCTGAGGAACCTAAATAATGTGACCGTTTTACTAGACAATCAAGACATCGATTTAATTCTTCCTTATATAGCTTCCACAAAAAAAATCTTATTCTATGTACTCCAACATAATTTATATCTGACAGACTAATGAGAAAGTTTTTTATAGGCACAAAATTGGTTTCGTTTTAGAACCATTTTTATTTTATCGAAATCAGTAAATGCATACTCGTGTTCCAGAACACTCATTCTACTACATTTCTCAATTTTAACATTAGCAGCAATATTTTCATTTACAGTTTTGTATACACATCAAACACATGGATTTTAGTAAACGTAGTTTTTACTCATGCTTCTCATTTTTCAGTTTTTCCGTAAGAAAGATTTGGATGAATTAATGAAAAGGGAGTAAACACATTTTGAAATTCTCCTACACCGCGCTTGTTATATTAAAACCTAAAATGCCTCCTATAGTATATTTTTAATAAGTACCTTTTTACAAGTATATAGTATCTACTGCACAGCGGCGAAGTCAGTCTTAAACGTTATTAAGTCCGAAAACGTGAGATTAAAATGTCTACAGAGTTTTTTATCTTGTTATGACGTAAACAGTCGGGGACTTACTAATATACTTTGCTTCATTTTAGCGGCTTCCCTGAGAATTATATTGTTCGGAGTTTTAGGTAATTGCGCTTGTTATTTATTTAATTTGGGAATTCGAAGCCCTAAAAATTATTAATTCATGGCTAATAAAAATAGATGTTAGCCAACCTAAATCGTGGGACTGTGTCATCAGGTAAACGTGACCCTGGAGCGTAGAGGGCTATTGAAGGATTACCGTGGATTTTGGTAAGTACGAGTCTGACAGTTCCTCCTGTCCTGCCCTAGGCGAGAGGACAAATTTGATGATTTTGCCACTATTAAAAAAAAAGTCAACCAAATTAATCTTTTGTTTGCATGAACTATCGATATCGTGACTCACAGATGGAGATATCAGAATTATAACGTTAAATTTAAGAATTAAGACAGATAAAAGAAAGAATAGATACAATAAATCAACTATTTTTTACGTAGTAAAAACCAGCATTTACGGTCTAAGCAATTGCTTCAATCAACTAATACAGGTGCGTTGTATGTCATGTCCCAATATTAGGAATACCTTTTACAGCATACTTCATAGCTGAAATAAACGAATATGCAATATCTCAAACTAGAACAGAACTAAACGAAACAAGTATAATCTTACTGCACTCATTGTAGCTATACAGCTCAATGTAAACTCAAAACTACTTCAACTTTAAAATATCTAAGCTATGAATATAGCCAACTTCATAGCTTACGTAACACACAAACACAATAACATGCAGGTTTATAGAACATCGCAACATACACATGACACGACAGTTAACAGATCTCCCGAATTTCGAACACAAACTCATTCCGCTAAAACAACTCGATGCAACTCCACGTTACAACTAGTTGTAAAATGTTGGTATCAAACTAGTTGGACAAATGAACTAGTGGATACTCCGACGGACCAACAATTTTGGAATAATAAATTATTTGTCAGAGACGTTTGTGTAACTGTTGCATTGAAGTTCAGATGGTGACTGCCTGGCCACACATTAGACCGCTTTGACATTAGAACGGTAGCAGTGCGACAGTCACATCTTTGCGTTACCACAGTCTGTCGCGCGACTGTCGCGCTGCTAAAGTCACCTTAATATGAGAGCGGTTTTACATTCGAAGAGCAACTAGGTAGAAAATAAATGAAATAATGCTTAGAGTACCGTAGTAGTCCCTGACTCATCAAGTCGCGATTTAAGTCGCGTTGTTAAGTATCGTCGCAAGGCTCGTTGCAATTTATGTCGCTAATCGTGAGTGAAATTATGACGTAGATAATGTTTGTCGTAAGTCACGACGCAAATCCACGTCGCAATCGCAATCCAAAACCCGTCGTTTCTTCAGGGTGTGTAAGGGTTGTGTTTACCTCGATGATTCATTTAAAGGTCTGTCAGTGAGATGAACGAGTTATTGTTTAGAGTGGACTATCGTAAGTTCCTCCACAAGTCGCGTCATATTCGCGTCTCAAGTCTTATTGTAATTTGTGTCGCACTTCGTGCCGCAATTGAAGTCGCCAGTCGGATCTCAACAGGGTGTGTAAGGGTTGTGTATTCCCATAATGATTAATTTGAAGGTCTGTCAGTGAGATGAATGGGTTATTGTTTAGAGTGGACTGGTCGTCTGTCTTGACTTGCGAACAATAAATGTTGAGTGGGCATTCAACGCTGGATAAAGCGCTGTTTGTGCTAGAGAGTTTGATTAGTTCGCTGGATATCATTTAGGCATAACGCTTTATTCATGACTACAGCATGAATTTCACACATAAGCGCCATCTAGTACGCTTGTACTAGTAATAACTACAACAGAATAATTATCGTTTCCAATGCCTAGTACATGAAGTTCAATTTTGAGTGTCAATTACCATGAATGATTGACACCGGTCGGTTATTTGTATCTAGTGCCTAAAATTGATAGTGATCGATGATGGTAGCTGTGACAACAGACATTTCAGAACGGTGATGTCTACTATCTATATTTATATGGTACTTGCCATTGCTCTGCCAAAGGCCAACGTTGATGACACTTGAAATAACATTAACAATATTTGATGTCTTCAGTCTATCTGTATTAATGATATTCTTTGATGAAGCGTTGTCTTGTTATTGCTTTTTTTTTTTTTTTTTTTATCGTGGTAAAATCATCAAATGAGTCCTCCCACCCAGGGCAGGGCGGGAGGGACTGTCAGACTTGTACTGACTAAAATCCACGGTGTCCTTCACTAGCCCTTTACGTACCGGGGTCACGGTAATCCCTTGGTCCCGCGACCCCGGCAGGCTTTGGCCCTCTACAGGCCCCGTCACAGACACAATATGAAAATCATTTTAATAGGTTGTAATAATCCTACGGGATCGAGATATTGGGATATAAGGTATCCTATGGTATTAATCCAAATGTATGAAATATTGACGGAAACTTAGAGGGCCAAAGCCTGCCGTGGTCACGGGACTAACGAGTAACCGTGGCCGTGGTTAAAAGATACTGGATTGGATTTTAATTTGTACAAGTCTGAGTCCCTCCCGCCTTGCCTTGGCAGGGGGACTCATTCCATGATTTTACCATGTAAAAAGAAGGTATATTATTATGTAAAAGAAAATAATTGCTTGAAAGAGCAATAAATGTCTATCCATTCATATTTCAAATCCCCATATACTTTCGTACTAAGAATTATTAATGATCCGACTAAACACTTGCATATGACAAGTTGAAAAAAACAAAAAATAACAGATTATAAACCCATTTCGTATAACAATCTGAGACAAAATATTTACCGGCTCGTAAACTACATAGTATTTCACTTAAACTTTAAAATCAAGGTCACGTTTATTGCGAATGAAAGTCCGGTGCCTGACGACAGTAATGAGACGAATTTTATTCAATCCGTAATCAATTCAAGAGCACCTTGTATTGGACGTAAGCTTCCTGATTCAGCAGAACTGGATTATGTTTTGAAATCATATAAAATGGTGGAGGCGCAAAGGATCAACATCAGTCTTGTGTCAGACGTAGTCACTACAACAATCCTACAAAATGTTTGTGAAGGTAAATAGTAACATTGGATTATCTTTTAACAGTTCTGGAATAATAAACATTACTCGACAGTACCTAAACCATAATTTTTAAAATCTCCATTGAGCCTATTTTATTTATAGCTTTGAACGGAATTTTCTAATTTATTATTCATGATTACTCGCCAGAATATTAAAAGTGAATGTTTTATGAGCTGAGTGAAATTCGTTCAATGCTTCGCAATTTCCTATAACAGCAGACAGTTTGTTAAGAATTTGCATGTTGGATTGGTTGGAATCTATATTGTAGACGTAGAATCTCTAATTTTTATTTTATTTTATTAAATGAAAACAAGTTACCGAGTTTACTGAAATCGTGCTTTATTTTTGTAGTTCGTCGCACTCTTCGCCTTGATGGCCGTAGCCGCCGCCAGCGACCTTTCCAGCTTCTCCTACGGCGTGGCTGATCCCTACACCGGAGACTTCAAGCACCAGATCGAGAACCGCGTGGGCGACAACGTGCAGGGTCAGTACTCTCTGCTGGAGTCTGACGGCACCCGCCGCACTGTGGACTACGCCGCTGGCGCTGGAGGTTTCAACGCTGTCGTCCGCAAGGACCCCGCCCTCATCGCTGCCGCACCCGCCATCTCTTACGCCGCTCCCGCCATCTCTTACGCCGCTCCTGCTATCTCTTATGCCGCTCCCGCCTTCCCTTACGCTTCCCCTTATGGTTACGCCAAATTCGGAGCCATCGGGTACGGAGCTCTCCCCTACGCCCGCTATTACTAGATACCTGAAATTGAACCGTTTGTAAATAAAATGTTTATGGATTTTGACTGAATATTGTGTTTTCTTTTTGGCTAAACTGGACTTATAGAAGCCTAAAGATACTTCAAATCAGGATACAGCGTGTATTAGTAGAAACAACATATTTAAGTGTACTTATCCAAAAATCTATACAACTTTCTCCGAAATGGAAATCATGAAAGCAATAGTTATCATTTGCTTGAAAATTTTAATGGAACAGCGCCACACATTTCAGAAATCTACAGTATATGGTTTCTTTGAACTTTAACAATAACAGCAACGAATACGTATAGGTACTATACCTTTAACTTATTTTATTTACTTGTTTTGTTGACACACGTGGAACGTGGATCAATTAACAAATTAATTTGCCATTCCTTCTGTTACGAAGGTAAAAGGAATGCTAATCAAAGCCTCCGCGGAATTGCAACTGTTTGTTTATTTTTAGCTCCAATTTCTCGTTAGAATAAAACATTGTTTATTTTAATATGACTTAACGATTTTGGTTGATAGGTATTCGTGTATCTACTATGTGTAGATTCTTTCGGAGTTCTTGTTTTAAATTATGGTGACAATCACACCAAAATCGGATTTGTTGCTTTTTTAATAACGCAGTATGGTCCTACACATTTAAACGAAAAGCAACTTTAATGTTTACCTTATAGAGATAAATGGTTGGTAGTACCATTTAATCAGGCTGCTTTTAAGTTTAAAATTATCACCAGCTTTGTTCTACTCGGAGTGAAGATATTTATAGTTCGTCCTATTTTCTACTCAGCGACTATTTACAGCGACATTAATTGTGAATTCTTGAAGATCTTCTTTAGCTATAATTTTGCATTTTGTTAACAATATTGCTTTTGCCTCTGCCTAAAGTCTTGCTAAGTACCATAGGTGATGCGACTTCTATGAAATAAAATTCAGCCACTCGTTCTTTACGGTGAATTGTTTTATACTCTGTAAGCGAGATTTTTTCAATAGTTTTCTAGAATTACTGTGAAAAGAGCACATCATGAAATGATCAAAGCAGGGTTTATGTCATGCATGTAATTATTACGCATAGTTTTAAGAGTCATAACAGAATCTACCCGTTCTTTTCAATCTATGTCATCCTATATTAACAATTCTCTGCTTCCTTTCTCCTTTCTAAACTAAACTTAGGTACCTACCGTTACGTTACAAAATAACTAGATCTATCTCAATCACCATATCTATATATTTAAAAATCAATTCCACTTCGTTGTAATTTTATAACTCAAGAATGGGCTAACCTATCCGAACCAAATGTTTAGGTTTTGTAGACGGTTTATGTGAAGTTTGCACAAAATCGGTCAAGCTGATCTTCATTTATCACATTTTTTTGTAACAAATGATGTAGTAGTAGTAGTGTAGTAGTATTGATTCAGTGGCGCTACGAAGTTCGCGGGGTCAGCTAGTATAATATGACACAAAGTCGCTCCCCGCTGACTGTCTGTCCCTATGTATGCTTGCAGATATTTAAAACTACGCAACGGATTTTGATGCGGGTTGTTTTAATAGATAGACTGATTTAAGAGGAAGGTTTATATGTATTTAACATGCATAATATAGTAGAGATTGCACCCGTGTGGAGCCGGGGCGGGTTTCTATTTAAATATAATAGGTAGCACACAGACACTATTCCACAACTATCACACAACGCCATCTAGTCCCAAGCTAAGCAGAGCTTGTGTTATGGGTACTAGACAACTGATAAACATACTTATATATTTCTAAATACATACATATTATAGATAAATTACACCCAGGCACAGAACAAATGATCGTGCTCATCACACAAACATTCAACACACACACACTATCTTGCTCTACAATTAGGCTTCTATTCACACGAGAAGTTATAATTAGCACAAATAATGTTAAACTGGTCGTGGGAAGCTTGTAGACCCGCCCACGGCTTCCAGACAAATGGGGACAGTTCCGAACTGGTAGTCTAGAACGATGACTATACGCTTTTGGTTACGTGGAAATAGTTAAAGGTTAATTTCAGAAATGAGGTTCTATGAACACATTGGACCTTTTTTTTTTTTTTTTTTTATCGTGGTAAAATCATCAAATGAGTCCTCCCACCCAGGGCAGGGCGGGAGGGACTGTCAGACTTGTACTGACTAAAATCCACGGTGTCCTTCAATAGCCCTCTACGTACCGGGGTCACGGTAATCCCTTGGTCCCGCGATCCCGGCAGGCTTTGGCCCTCTACAGGCCCCGTCACTATGCTGACACTCTTTGAGGCGCGCGTGGAACACAACGCGCCGTCGACCCGGGCATGGTCCATGGTCGGACAGCGAGTCGCCCATTACTCGCTGCCCGCATGCCCGCGCCTACGGTGGCCG
Source organism: Agrotis puta (assembly GCA_943136025.2). Classification (NCBI taxonomy): domain Eukaryota; kingdom Metazoa; phylum Arthropoda; class Insecta; order Lepidoptera; family Noctuidae; genus Agrotis; species Agrotis puta. The sequence goes on from OW964170.2 coordinate 3,372,976, forward strand.
GAGATCGTCTGGCGACGTCCGACGCCGTGGGCGTCTACCACTGCGGCTGGGGTGGAGGGAGGACGCTGTCCTCTCCCTCAGGCGGCCCGCCTCCTCCTTCACGAACATGACTGCTTCGCAGAAGGAGGCGACCGCTTCCCACTCCGTCTCGCCCCGCAGCATGGCCTCGACCAATGCCGGGCGCGAGAGGTCTCCGCCTATCGCCGTCGTGAGGACACGGCGGTGCTCTGCCCAAGCGGGGCAGTCCTGCACCGTATGCTCCACCGTGTCCTCCGGACGATCCTCGCAACACATTGGACCTACCTTTGTTTTAGTCAGTGTATACAGTCTTTGTCAAACAGACAGGCGTGCCGAATGCGAAGCGAGGCGTTTTTAATTGTAATTTATGGAATTGTTTGGATCCAGCATAATATATATTGTATATACATAGAAAAGCGAAAGCAAGCACAAAATCTGTCAGAATATGACACAATTGAAGAACCGAAGACGGTTACCTACTTCTTACAAATGGCGTCCCTTAAGTGTGAAACAATTTTAATAACTTAAAAAAATCGTAATTATATGAGCCGATCACCATCAAACGCCTAAACAGATCTTCATAAAAAAAGCTAGAAACTATTTCGATGACGTACTCTCCCTCACTCAGTTTTTTAACAAAAAAAGTTACATCAAAATCGGTCCAGTCGTTTATGAGCCACGATGCCATAGACAGATACGTAAAACTTAAAAACCCTTTAAAAAAAAAATTGAACACACAATTGGGGTTAAAAATAGAACACAAACTTTACAACCAATAGCTACGATACTGATTCAAAATGTGCGTATCCTATTTTATCATCTCTCGTCTCACTGGGATTTTATTCCTTTTATATAAATCTCGCGTGTCTGGAGCCACGCATACTAAAACCTTATTAAGGTTTCAGTAAAGCCTTGTGTAATGCGACTACAATACGTTTTGTGGAGGACCGACACATAATGTGTAGATCTTGTTTAATCCTAACAGCTTGAAATTCGGAATAAGATATTAGAATAAAATTGTTGTAAGGTATTTATTTAAATAATGTAATATTTTTTGGTGAGAATATTATATTTTAAAGGTTTCACGTAGTTGAGTATTTTTCACTAGCTTTTATACAGAATGTATGTTTGAAGTTGTAGTAAGTTAACGTTATAAAGTATGTGATGGCTCAAAACAGTATTGGTCCTGTAAATTACTTGGAATGATGCATCTATGATCAATCTTCAAGGTCGGCTTTTTATTTTAGGCTGGCAAAATCATCAAATGAGTCCTCCCGCCTTGGGTGGGGCGGAAGGGACTGTCAGACTCTTACTGACTAAAATCCACCCGTGTTTCTTCGGATGCCCTTTACGTTCCGGGGCCGCGGTATCCTGGATTAAGAAAAAATCCGCGACCGCAGCAGGCATTTGGCCCCGTAAGGGACCCCGTCGGTGACGCGTGAATCACGACGCGCCACCGACCCGGGCTTGGTCCTTGGTTGGACGGCGAGCTTACCCATTACTCACCGTCCGCGAGCCCGCTCCGCCGCTGTGCCCTCTGCTATTCAGAGGGACACGCGTTGGAGCGTCCACCCGACAGGCTATTCGCATACGGGCAAAGATACCCAAAACTTTTTTCAGAGACGGCTTGAAAAAGTTTTGATTAAAAGCATGGATTTTTAATCACTATAATTCTAAGCATGTCAACATGCCCGTTAAAGCTGAACAGAAATGATTTCGAATAGTAAAGTTACATTAAAAATAAACAAAAGGGAGTATCGTACTCTAGGGTCATGGGAATGTCTGAAATAACAGTGGCCCCGGAATACTAAGGGTAACTCTGTACTTATCTTACGCGTTTCAAGACAAAAAACACCTTGTTGCTTTGAACTAGGTTGTTTAGTCAATACAAGTTTGAGAGTACCTGTCGCCTCACCTAGGAAGGGAAGTATCATTAATCTACGATTTTCCACCCAAAGAAAACGGGTATTGTACTAATTAATATTACTATAGGATCAACTCTGAAATCACAATCAAAAATTAAAATTGGACTAGAACCGATCCTGGCAGTATTGCGAAATATAATACGATTTCAACACACTTCCCCCAAACGTTAATCAGGTGTGACGGGGCCTGTAGAGGGCCAAAGCCTGCTGGGGTCGCGGGACCAAGGGGTTACCGTGACCCTAGTACGTAAAGGGCTATTGAAGGACACCGTGGATTTTAGTCAGTACAAGTCTGACAGTCCCTCCCGCCCTGCCCTGGGTGGGAGGACTCATTTGATGATTTTACCACGATAAAAAAAAAATAAAAAAAAAAACGTTAATCAGGTAATGTTTCATATCGGAGTTTATTCAAAATGAAGTTCTTAAACAATACTTTGCTGATTCCGAGATATATTCGCGAAATTCTTCAAACTCGTTCGTGAACGCAATATTGTTGAAGGCATGGCTTTACTGTTAGCGGAGCGTATTTTTATATACAATTGGTGTAAGAAGCAGAAAGAATCTCTAGTTTTAGTATATGTATATAAAATAGCATAGTAATGACGTTTAATCTGAGCTCCAACTATTGTTAGTGTCTAAACACACTATGCCGAAGTTACGCGACCGAAGTTCAGCACAATTACGCATGCAATGCTATTTGAATTACTGACGACACACTATGCCAAAATTACGTCGCATCATAGCGTTCAGTCTAACTTCGGTCGGGCGTAAGTTCAGCGGCAACTTATTCTGTGACCACACATTATACGCGACCGAATTTCGGTTCGATTACCGACGAAGATCCGGGGGCGGGGAGCAGCAGGGAGCCGTCAGCGATGAATTTCTGCCGCGTTAGTTCGGCACTTATGGTGTCATATCAGTCAAATACGTCGGAACGTAAAATCAGCCGCCGAACTTCGGTCGCGTAGCTTCGGCATAGTGTGTTTAGACACTAAGTCTTCGTCAAGTGAAAAACTTGACATTGGAGTAATCTTTAAAACACAATATGAACAGTATATTCAAACTGTTTAAAAAAACAATCTCATTTTAGATAACCTATTAAAAATTTTAAAGACACACTTTTATTGGAATTTGGATTCCTCTCAAAATGATTATAATAAACAATGCAAAAATTATGTCAATAGTCGTGTCTGCCAATGGCTTAATTAACAAGAGCCTCGAAAAACACGCGCCTGATTCAGAAGGCAGTACTTTTGGACACGGTGCGTATTGTTAGAAGGTTCTTCTCTCAGGAGCCCTGACCACCGGCGGCCCGGATCTTGTTCCCGATGCTGGTGGAATGCTATTTTTTATATTTTTTTATTTCTTTTTTGTAAACATATTTTAAAAATGTAACGGATAAGTAAAAACACGACGAACATTTAAATCGCTCCTAAGAACCTTATCTCGCTTACAATGTAACCTTTCTCTATACACAAACTTTGTCCCAGTTGTACCATTCCACGCTCCCTCCGCGCTTTACAGCCAGTTGGGACAATATTGCCTCCTCTCCTGGATCTGATAAATAAAAAAAAAACTTTGGGCAAAGATGTCTTTATGGGACATATTTTAAGTTGGCGTTTGTTGCTGAATGTAGGACCAAAATAGATGTCCTTGGCTAGGGAAAAGTCTATTTTTTAAGAAGAAGAATACAGTTTTTTCGACTGTTTATTATTTTATGAAATGAACACAGGTGTTCATTTCATACATTCTTAAAGTAGGTCCATATTTTTTTATACGTGTACAGTACAAACCTGATAGAGTTGAATTTTCAGTTTTTTAGCCATTCGTCAAATATTCTAGAGAGATTAAACGCTAGGAAGTGGCAAAGGGAATGTCTGATCTAAGTTTTGACATGCAAAAATAATGCTACATCTCATAAAGGAGTTCTATTGACATTATTATTTATTTAATTTTATATGCACTCATTATTGACCCTTTAAGCAGTTTTCAGTGCTTCTCTCGCAAAATAATCCAATGAACGTGTTGCAAGTGGAAATGAATGTTATTAATTGGGAGATAAAATAAACATAGGAGTAACTTAAATATAATAAACAGTAAAACAAATGTTAACAGTTTTATTTTTCTCGATATTATCACGATCACCTTACCCAAATCTGTCAAATTTTGACAATTGAACGTGAACCTTCTTGTTTTTTGATAAAGCTGAAAATCTATTACAGAGACAGATTGTGGTAGCTTGATGTGTCTGTACTTTTATTGATGATCTTTAAAAGTCCTGTAGAAATAAAAATACTTTCACTAATTTATGACATGAAAGTTGAATTACACCTAACTTCTTTAACATTTGAGTTTCGTCTAATAAAACTTTTGTTGTAAATATCATTATTAGTAACTTTAGTCTCTCTCATCTCGATTCCAATGTTTGTAAAATTTATAATCTTAGCACTTATATACCCCGACTATAATACGCAGTTACCAACAGCTATGTACTCTTTAGTAATCAATTTGTCTATAAATAGTACTTAAATTGATATTAGTAGAAGTTTATCTAGTGAGTCGTTTGATTAACGATATTTGGCTTCGCTCGCCTTAGAATTTAACAACTAACTTAGGTTGTATAATATACTTCATTACATCATGATTGAAAGAAAGATGGCGCCATCTATTATCAAGAGGAAGTTGCTAGCTGTTTTCCGCGGTGATTGTGCTTTTTTCGAGATAAAAAAGCAGTAGGTAGATATGTCCATTTCTGTACACCTGGTAACGTAAATGCAAACAGGATGGTCTATTCAGTGCTTTGAGTGTGAAAAAGTTACAAATGAACTTTCTTTCGAATTTATAATATCAGTTAAAATTAGGATATAGCTAATTGTTTAGGATAGATTCATGAAACTAATTTTGAACAGGAATTTAAACTCAAAATGTGGACTAAAGTTCTTTTTCGTTGTTAGTACAAAGGTTTGGTATGGAGGGATTACATTTCAAAAAGTTGTGTTTTAAAACTATATTGTTTCTGGTTGAAGCGATGATAACTTTCGTTCCCATTTCATTCTGGTTCAAATGTCAATACTTACAATATTTGTCTACTTTTATCAGATTTTCAGATGCGATTGGATCGATTGACGTTTGTTACTCAATCATTTTAAAACGGCTGAATGGATCTTGATAAAATATGACTCAGAAACAGTTTATAATCTAGAATAATAATATATTATATCATAAGTTTAATCTCAATATTACGATACTGTAAGATAATTTTAGAGTGATACGCCAATCAAAGCACTGTCAATAGCTGGTTACTATTATACATAAATAGACTTGAAAATATTTTGAAAGGTTCCACATTTTCGCGAAAAACCTTGAAACAAATTAGGTATTTACCTTCCAACATAATACAAGCAAAGATTTTCCGTTCGGCCGAGCGTTCTTTCCTGAAATAGCTTCAAACTGAAATAGAACTCCAATACCAGCCTTTGAGTGCCTCTCGATCAGGTAACAACCCTTGCTCGACCTGCATCGACATCTAGTTCAATTTCTTTGTGTTTCTATTGTTATTTGAACGAGGAATTCGATTGGGTCGTGTCTCGATACAATATCGAATCAAAGTGTGAAATGCTTTGATCAAATAGAGCTTTGCAATACAAATAAATGTTTGTTTGAGCAGAAAATTAAAGGTATTCTTTTGTCTATTAGAATTTTTGGCCGGTTAAAAAGTATGATATATTTGTATTCCTAAATGAAATACATTTCCAGTTAGCTTATTATTGTTGTATGTTGTTATCTTCCTCAAAATGTTTTGTTAACTTTTTTTTTCAGTGTGACGTAACTTTTTGGATATAAGGATGCCATATTAAATATTTAATATAAATGCGAAATTCATGTGGTGTTTATTTTTTATTGTATTATCTTTTCATGCCAAACTGTTTTGAAGTAAGGGTAATAATTATTTCCTATCTCAAAAGAGGCTAAATCGTGGGTAGGAGAAACCAGTTTAAGATATAATTTGACTGTCGACTTTATCTCTTTTCCTTAATAATTGAACCACCTTTTTTCAATAAATATTTGTCAGAATACCAATTACTAGTGCCTGAGGTATAAGTAAGCCCGTGTTAAATTTATTATGGTAGGTACTAAAAGAATAACTAAATTAACACTGTATAATTTTAGTCGAAGTGACATGTAAAATAGTAGTTGATATTGAGTAAAGTGATTAACATAAAGAAGGTTAGTAAAAGGCTTGAGGAACAGTTTTATATTGAAAGTTTTTTTTATTAATCTGCGCGTTATATGTATTGATTTTGCAAAACTGGATTATGTTTTGAGGATATAAAATGGTGGACGTGTCGAGGATCAGCATCAGTCTTGTGTCAGACGTAGTCACTACAACAATCCTGCAAAATGTTTGTGAAGGTAAATCTTATTTTGGATTACTTTTATATTTATTATACAAGTATAAAGCTGGGTTGTCTATTTGCATAAGCTTTCATGTTATTGTCTGAGTCAGTTAACTTGACTTAAAATATACTAAAAAAGTAAAGTTCTGGCCAGATGTAAACATGTAATTATTACTATCAATCGAATTATATTATTTGCAATTTATGCCAAATGATGTAACTTTTTGTGCCATACGTTAAATCTGTATTTCTTTTTATACCTACATCATGATCAACATCAAAATCAAAGTTATCTCACCCTTTCAGTTCGTCGCACTCTTCGCCTTGATGGCCGTCGTCGCCGCCAGCGACCTTTCCAGCTTCTCCTACGGCGTGGCTGATCCCTACACCGGAGACTTCAAGCACCAGATCGAGAACCGCGTGGGCGACAACGTGCAGGGTCAGTACTCACTGCTGGAGTCTGACGGCACCCGCCGCACTGTGGACTACGCCGCTGGCGCTGGAGGTTTCAACGCTGTTGTCCGCAAGGACCCCGCCCTCATCACTGCCACACCCGCCATCTCTTACGCTGCGCCCGCCATCTCTTACGCCGCTCCCGCCATCTCTTATGCTGCTCCCGCCTTCCCTTACGCTGCCCCCTATGGTTACGCAAAATTCGGAGCCATCGGATACGGAGCTCTCCCCTACGCCCGCTATTACTAGATACCTGAAATTGAACCGTTTGTAAATAAAAATTCTATGACGTTATAACCTAAAATGAAGTTTTTTTCTTATATTTTCAACAGGAAAGTAGGTTCAACTCTTAACTTCCGTTTTTAGGGTTCCGTACGTCAGAATGAAACAAAAAAAAAAATACTGTGAAGGGTGGACAGACGGCTGTCCACCCTTCACAGTTTTTTTTGTGTTATATATAATTCGTTTCTTATTCAATTTCTACGTGTTTATCGTCCAGTTACAAAACTAACGTAAGTTTTATATTCTTTATTAGTCTTCATAACTTTTGTAATAAGCACGCCCGTGCTACTAAAACGTTTACAAGATAACTTTTACAAGACAAAAAGACAGAATAACTCGTACTACTACATTAAGGTTGAAAGCAAGTAGCATGTGAATAGAAAGATGTTTTATTAACGAGACTACGATAGAGCTACATCGTCGACGTTTCCTTGCATTTTGTATTGCTATTCCATTTTTCCCGACGAGTGTGCGACTTGCTTGCAAATTGTGAAATAAATAACAGTTGTTCTTGCTCTCTGAGAGCACATCTCTGTTCCATCTTTAACTAAATCTTTTAGACCCACATAAAACAAAACTGTTTGTGCTTAAGAGACCGCTTACTTCTTTTAGGGCTGATTTTCAATAGTCAGATAACTTTTATCTGAGGAATAAAAATAGCGGTTTGACATATTTTCTATAGATAAACTTAGACTAGTTAATCCTATCAAAATCGATAAGATTGTCATCATTTATTTATTATTTTTCGAGTTAAAAAAAATTAACAAAGTATTTCAGAACAACACTCAATACAGCATCATTAGTAAATTCATATCAGTAAACTATTTCATTGCAAAAAATCGTATTAACAAAAGTAATAAACAAAGAAAATATGAAAGACGAAGACAAATGCAGCAAAAACTTGACGAAGTATCCGCCACGTCCAATCGTTACAACTTGACACGATATCACCCTTATCTCCCACCCCTGGAGTACAGCTGCACAAACAATCCGAAGTTCCAAACGATCGCATCGCTGATAATGCTATTAATTTACCCGATGACATTGTATACTGTACTTGTTAGGGTGAATTATAGAGGTGTAGATAGATCGTGTTACTGTTGGTAAAATAAAGAAGATTGCGGATATTTTTGGGAAGATTTTGATGGATGAGTCTTAACCACTCAATGGTACACACAAGATTTTAAGTGCATCCGTGTCGTTTACACAGCGTTATCTTGATATTATGACGGGCCGACAGACCATTAGCTATAAATCTTAATCGTCAATAAGACGTCGTGCAAGTACTTCTCGAAGAGTTAAGTGTGCTTCACTGTCGACCACATCATCGCTTACCATGAGGCGAGATAGTGATCAAATGCGAGTCAATTGTTAAATAAAAAATACGTGTGGCACTCCGGGACTGCCGCGGTTAAGTTATTGCATAGCATCATTTATTAACTTATGCAATTATAATTATGAAAAAAAAACGAAAAGCTTGTCGCCTACCGCGAATATTTAACGAGAATATCATCCCATCGTTGATCTATGGGAAGTTACTCTGGTCGCGGGACTTTTCCATTACCGTGACCCCGGTACGTAAAGGGCTAGTGAAGGACACCGTGGATTTTAGTCAGTACAAGTCTGATAGTCCCTCCCGCCCTGCCCTGGGTGGGAGGACTCATTTGATGATTTTACCACGATAAAAAAATGGGAAGTTACTCTACTAATTAGGCTATGGTCAGCCACGTCAATCAAGTGAAAGGTCAAAAAAAAATTCATTCATTCAAATTTTATTCATTCACGGTGACATGACAGATGTGACAGTGACAGTGTTAGGTTTATTTTCGTTACGGAATTTTTTGATTCGGTCACTGCGCCAAAAGCCCGCGATAAAAGCTATGCAATAGCTTAAAAACAATGAAAACTAAGGTGTTTTCATAATATTGAATCTACAAATATCTCATCAATAAACAGGGTGAATTTTTCCGTATTTCATTACTTCCCAGAATTTCATTCTTATTAGCGACACTATCGAATGATATAATATGACGTGTGATTTTTTTCTAAAATCAGCAGGTTCAATTCCCTTCAAAGAATACAGGTTTTTCAAAAATCTAATGATGCAGTTTTAGTTTTACTACAAAATCGGCCTCGAGACTCTTTTCAATATTCTTCATAAATCGAGTATAACCATCCACGCACCGTTGGAAAATTCATCCTGTACATTGTTAATGAACCCGATGATTTTCTATACTGTGTAAATTATTCTGTTTAGGGGAAACATGAAGGTAGTCAAGTTACTGGAATATAAATAAGATATTTTGAGGTAGATTTTGATGAACAACTCAACACCACTCTACAGAGTCATCACTTGTAAGTTAAATAAAATAATAAATAAAAATAAAAATACTTTATTTCAGACCGTGGTCCATAATTGTTAGTAATGACAAAACTTAATAAACTATGTTAGTAAAAAAATAAATAAAACCGAATTTAATTTAAATACCTTTTGCGCTCACTTGACACAGCGGGTACATCCACATGTACACGCACCCAGTGTGCCAAGATGGCGCAACACGGTTTATCACTTATGACCTTCAGAATGCTGTTGACGCTCCCACGCACTCTACGCATCATGGATGCTTCAGCGTTAAGTTCATCAGCATCTGTTAATTTTTGTATTGCTTCGATCAGCATTACCTCAACAAGATCTATGAGAAATTATTTTTATGAAAATTAATTCTCTAATGCGCACTTATAGCGCTTCAACGGCCTCTTTTGCCTCGTGAGCAAATGCCAGTTGAGATTCGGTGTATTACTTATTGTTGCTCTATATACCCAAGTTTATGCCCTTAACTAACCTCCAAAAAGATAAAAAATCTAATGAAGGACGACAGACTGCGACATCAAAATTTCATATAAAATATTTTGTTCAGCAAAATAGTTTTGGGATCTTAAACTTTTTCTGAAAGATTTAATAATAAAAAGAATGATCTACAAAAAATCTTATACGATGTGTGAATAAAGGCAATATATTATATTTTTATTAGCACTTATCTTTATGACGAAATTCCGAGCGGCAGCGGCTATTTGCATAATTTCTCTAGCATTTTTATTAATACTGCTGGGACTCGAAAGTATTCTATCCAATTTATTTTCATAACCATTTTAATTATGGCGCAACCAGCGTCCTGTGCTAATGCTCTCTGATAAATTTTAATAAAGGGTCTAAGATTTTGTCGTTTCAACTCTTAATGTTTGTTCAAACTGCTACGAACAAATTGCAGACGTGGTTCCGGAGACCAGATATTAAATGTTATGCAAGATATTTAATTTTAATACAGACAATTTTTTTTTTACTATATGGTTAAAAAAAAGGTGGCCGGGGTTTTTCTGTATTAATTTACTATTATTGGTTGAATCGCATAACTTTTCGTTTTTGTTTTCGACTTTCACATTTTTTTTTCAAAGTGATGGAATTATGAATACATTGTTTTCTAATGCATCCGGTAGACAATATTGTTGAATTTCGAATAAGCCTATTTTTATCTCAGTATGACTAAAACTTTAGGAGATATGATTTTTTTGTACTCGCATAGAGCATATTTCAACAATAAGAACAAAATGGCTGCCACATAGCGTGTAAGTGTTTTGGACCCATGGCTAGGGTGTAATTGTAATTTAAAATAGTTTATATTTAAGTAGTTAGAATATCGCTAGTTCGTGTCCACACTGTATAGTTGGCATGATTTTTTTTTGCGAATTAAGACTATTGAAAGTCGTTTACCAATTTAATTAGTATAATTAATATAATTTTATATTATTGATATTCTAGTAGAAGTGTCTCTTTTGATGATATGTTACTGATTAAAATACATAGATATCTACACTGATTTAATAGAGTATTGAAACAATCTTAACTAGATATAAAAATGCCAAGAAGAACTATTTTTCTAAAACAAAATTTATTCTTTAGCTACATAAACAAAATACGGTTACAATTTTATTGACACTTCAATGAGTTAGCTATTATAATATGCAAATATTATTATTATAATTTATTCAAATTACTATGAAGTTAGTTTGTGACAAAAAAATAATAGCTGGCACGTCCCACTGTCCGTAGTTAACAAATTAATTAATATTTTAACTCACTTTGCTAAAATTTCTTCAATTTTCTTCTCATTGTGTCGCTGGAGTACTAAAATAATAAATTTAAATTTTCCTTTCGCAATCAAAATATAATTGCTTTTTAATTCTCCAGTATCATCTGTTTTATGAGTAGGGTTCTACCGTATGTCAAATTTTAATGTAAAATTATGCTTTTAGAAACTGCTTACACGTAGTTATAATTAGCGTCGTGTAATTAACACGCAGGTCGTTTAAAAGTATGACATCGTTTTAAAATTTAAATTGCAAATATTTTTCCAATAAATTATTTTATTAGCATAGAGCGAAAATATTTAAAAAATCTAATTGATTTATTACACCGCACCAATCGTCCACGTCCGATCTTTATCGCTTCACCGATATAAATGACATCTAATTACCCCCACTCCTCGTCCCTCCGTTTATCGCACACTACCCTCTGAAACTCCGTCCTAAATCGTTAACCCTTAAAAGACGTGATCAATAATTGAACAGACGATGATTGATGAGTGTCTATCCTATCCTTAATCATGAAAATGCACGCCAGTTAGACGACCAAACTGTTAGTTTAGGATACAAGGATCAATCAATGTTTACAAAGTTACTTCTTGTTATCTTAACTATTAGCATATTGAAATTTTCGTTAGATTTAGTTTTGGTTATGATTGAATTTAGCTTCTAAGTTGGTAATTGAATGCTGTCATTATGAAGGCTCAATCTAAATAAAGGTGTATAAATCTCGTTAATCTGGACAGGTTCACCCACTTTATGTTGATTTGTAAAAGCATTGAATAAAACAAAAGGTGGTTTTTTATTCGCGTGTATAAGCCCTGATTGCTCAAAGGTTTTTACTGGTGTAACTATTGCACGTTGCAGCAGAAAATGCCAGTCATTTGATTGAATGTATAATATTTTTTCGCTCAACATAAATCATTATATTATTATATCAAAATCAGCCATACTCGACCAATAAAGAAATTAAGAGTCATAAAGAAGTTTTATCTGTAGCGCGTGTACGCTAAATATAATTTATGTTAGTGTTAATTAAACAAATTAAAATAAAATTATAGGCTTTATAACAACATAACTTGAGATGTAGTTCTACGAATAAAAAAAGACCACAAAGAGTTACAAATAATGACGCATCAACTTTTGTGTGAAAATTAAATGCTATGTTTGGTTCGACTATAGTTGTCTGCATATAAGTACGACAAGTAAATACAACATCAGTGTCATAAACAAAATTGTAACCAACATAATATCACAATTTACAAACACAGTATGTCATTTAAATGCTAGACAAAATAAAATCGTGCTATTAGGATCTTAATGCTCGGTTGCACAAGGAATTTAAATACGAGTATAAAATTTTCCAAAACATTACAATAATTTTCTTAATTTAATTCAAAACAGGCTACAAATACATAAAGCAAGCAGCTATCATTCAGTTGAATTTCAGACGTATGTAATATAGTAGATATGTATGGTGCATTACATTTCATGTTCAATTCTAAACAATTCATTCGGTCTACCAATGAACACGTGTCCCAAAATTACCCGATTTTCAATTGTATCACGGATATTGTCTGTCGAATATTCCATTTCGTATCTGATCATCAATTACCAGGTGTTCCAGCGTTCTGATTAATGATACCACTTTGTATACAGCACTGGAATAGGTAATTATATCCAGACAACGGAATTTCAGTATTGTAAATATTGTTTTCAATTAACCTTGTTAAATTGTGTGCCCTCGTTTATTATTTATTAGAATAGATTAGTCTAAATTCCCTAGTAATTTAAGTTTAATTTAATTTTGTGTTTGTATTTGCTTTTCTTGACCTTTTAAAACACAATTTATGCTTGTAAATGTTGTGTTTAAAAGGTTATTGTTTATTTATTTATTTGTATCGCATAAACATTTTTTATCTACTATCATGCTATTAATCCTTTATAAAAGAACCTATAACAATTAACTTATTGCCAACATTAAAACACTCAATGATATAATGATCATTATATCATCCAAATGCGTGATATAATGAATTTCAAAAAGAGAACATTCTCATGCAATGACATTTTCACCACCAGATCGCTCAAATTTTGAAAAAAGAACAATAAATTGTGTCTGTCTTATCGTGTTATATCCCGCCATTTTTTCACTCGAATATGGTTTGCGAATATGGTATGGTATGAGAATCTTTTATAGAGGATTCACATCATGATTGTAGATAAAGTCTTGTATGCAACTGTTATAATTAGGTATTAAAACACTCGTGTGATAAACCCATATTCGTGTTTTAATACTCCTGATTATACAACAGTTGCATAAATAACTATTATAACACTTAATTCGATGTTACAATAATATTTTTCAATGCTCCTTTAAGATTTATTTCTAAAAATGAACAAGACTGCGTTCTTAGTCATTATTATCTCGAGCATATTACTAAGTAAAAAAAAACATCTCTTTCCTTTTCGAAATATTAATTAGTCCTTGCGACTTTGTCTATATTTCAATAACAGTATATTATTTTATTTGTTTGTTACTTTTGAGTAATCCCTGATGGACAAAAATGAAAAATGGAAGACCTTATTACATTTAGATATCCGGTGATAGTAGGCGACAGTTTCCGAGTAACTACATGTCAAAAGTCGACAACTAGCAAGACTGACAAGACTTCTCATTTTCAGGCAATTTACTGTTGATTTCGTAATGTTTACACATAATTTCTGGCATTTCATTTCTTAATATATTTTTGTAAAATTTTGTGGCCTATTAATCAGAAAACAAATGATAATGGAAGATAAGTGTGGGTCTCAAAAACAAGGCACCTAAAAACTTTAAAATAAATAGAATTTCATATTTCTTTTTAGGTACGTCTGAGCCTCTAAATATACCATTAAAATAAGTGATCGTCAAAATATCTAACAAGAAAATCAACTCAAGCCAACTTTTTAATAGCAATTTTTAACTTTCTAATTATATTTTTTACATTTGAAAAGCTTTCCTGTTAGCAAAAACGACTTTACAGAAAAGAAAATTTCTTCCACTTCACTCTAGTGAGTGGCAAATATTTGCTCTGGTACTACACTAGATGGAAAATGCTAATTTCAAAGTGTTAGCTTTCCTCTTGGCACTCTTAGTAATAGCGTTAAAAGTGTTCTATACGATTTTCAACTTTCATTTACATTGTACTTCTTATAAATAAGGAGATTATGGTTATTGGAGATTATGTCGTAATCATGTTTCATAAGATAAAGAATAATGAAGTTGAAGGTAGTTTATTTTTATTTATAGCCTGAAAAAACTGAAAGGAGTGTTCGCAAACGTTGTTAGTCTAATCGTAAAGATGTAATGACAGATAGAGACGTATCTATAACAATAATGCGGTATGACGATATCAAGTTGACTGGGTTATATACTGAAGAGTAAATAAAAATAAATAAGATACATCTTTGCATCTTCAATCTTTTAAAAAGAAAATATAAAACAGAACTCGGAAATTTTTCGTACCACCCAGTACTGTGGAGGTTATATAAATACTGATACTACTGATACTCAACTACATGCAGTTCGTCTGGAAGCCGATCTCAACACAGTTCTAACTCTAATAATTATTTGATATAATAATAAAAGCAAAATAACGAATGAATTTCAAATTTACTCATTAAGCCTTTTCATTTGATACCCATGTTGACACTGTTAGAAACAGGTAAAGTAGTAAGTAAAAACTATATTATTACTGTTATTTTTAACTTATTTTATCAATATGACTAGCTGCTATCCGCGGTTTCCTCTGCAGCTTGGCTCTTATCGGTCGTAACGTGATGCTACGAGTATGTAGCCTATACGCAGCCCTGGGGCAAACAATATTGTACCAAATAGTTTAAAGTTATTTTTAAATGCATCGTTAATTTTCTCTTTTATTTTGCATATTATTGTGTTTGCCCTGTTTCTGTACCAATAAATATTATTTCTTTCTTTCTTTCTTATAGCCTTCCTCGATAAATGAACTATAATAACAAAATACTAAATATTTGTTCATTAGAACCAGTAGTTCCTGTAGCGCATTAAAAAAAAACTATAATATTTGTATAGATGATCTCGTGTAATCATTTTACAATTTTTTCCCACTTCTCAGCAATTTTCACCTTAATTTTATCATTCAAGTGTCAAAAAGTCATTGTACAGCTATAAAAATAGTTAACGTTGATATAAAAGAAGCCTGACACGATGCTTTGCAAAGAAAAGCGAGTAATGATATGGCAAAATGCCAAATGATTCAACTTAGCAAAAGATTTTAACGAATCTCTGAGATAAATCCCAAAATTTTCCAAACAGTGATGATCGATGAGCCAGCATAATCACTCACTGTTCTTTAAACTTAATTTTATTAAGTGCCATTAGTTATTCTTAGTTGAGTCATCTCATTTGTAAAACAGATCTTTGATCAGACAGTTTTGAAGGATAGACTTCATATTTTAATTGTGACGTTTAATTAAAAAAGACTAAAACTCTACTCAAATAAGACTAGCTAGCTAATACAGCCTTTTAATGATTATGACGAAGTACTATATTTTAGGGGTCCATTGTATGATCAGTAGTTAAGCTAAGTATTGGTTAAAAGAGTTTTTTTTTTAACGTGGTAAAGTCCTCCCACCCAGGGGCAGAGCGGGAGGGACTGTCAGACACATACTGACTAAAATCCACGGTGTCCTTCAATAGTCTTTTACGTTCTAGGGTCACGGTAATTCGTGAGCCCCGCGACCCCGGCAGGCATTGGTTAAAAGAGTTTATTTATTTATTTAACTGCCGATGAGTTGTTTGACTAGTAGTTAAACTAACACGGCCTTATTACAAAAACTAAACAAACCTTGGTTTAAACCTGGTCTATCAAGTCCAGGCTTATCTGCAGAGCCATGGTTTAAATTTGTCCGTATTACAAAACTAAGATAAAACGTCGACTTTAGTACCGCCATTTGAATGATTTTCTAAACAATTAAATCCACAATGAGTAATAACAATTAAACCTACCTTATTTCAATCCATTTTGGGTGAAAATAACACAAAAACTACAACACAATGAAAAATTTGCTATGAGAAACTTTGACACACCTTTGACAGCTACTACTGTTAGACCATGGTTTATCGCAAAGCCACGAATTGTAATAATGTTTGTGTAAACTGTAGTTTTACAAGATTAAACCTGGGTTTTTAGTTAAACCTCTTTTTGTAATAAGGCGGACAATGATTAAACCCAATTATTTTTTCTATCACATGTACCTAACCTAATTATCTCACCATGTAGTAAAAGCCTATCTATTGAATATCAAGGCCAAATGGTTACACATGCCGAAGTTTACATAATTTTAAGAGCTTAAAATCTTTATCCGTATTATTTGGTTGAATAGACATCAATGTTTCATCTATTGGAACGTCGGGGGCTGATTGCTTATTCAACCACAGCTTTACAGATAGGTTCCTTGCGCAACTTTATTATGTAAAGTCTTAGTCGAGGCGTTTATTATACCACCCTTAAGACGACCCTCTGACCTAATTGTGTATTTACCCAAATGACACAACACAATTATTTTTAACCAGTCCAAAAATGTATTTAGGGCCGATTTTTCACAAGTCAAATAACTTTTATCTGAGGAATTAAAACAGCGGTTTGACATATTCTCTATAGATAATCTGTCAAATGATATTTCAAAATTCTGTTTCCACCAAAATAAAAATAATGGGAGGGAAAGGAGGTGGAAAAACATCCCTTTTACTTTAAAAATATCGAAACAGAAATGTTAACTTTCACTTTTAGAGGAAATGATAAAACTTTTCTCAGTGGACGCATTTTATCTCTCCCGGGGACCCGGAGTAAATGACGTCTGCGTGACTCGTTTTGTGTTATGATATTATGTGAGAGGAATTCTTGAGAGTTTTTGCGTTCTGTAAGTTTGTAAGTTACTTTTCGGGAGAAACCTTGCTTCGAAAATGTATCGGTAGTTGGAAGTTAGTTGGGGTATTAGTATGGATTTATAATTCATGTGATTCATCGGATTAGCTTCGTAAGCATTTAAAAATGGTTTTATATTTCTGTAGTAGTGTAACAGGTTGTATTGTTCAAGTAGTTTGCAAAACTTCATAAACATGTAGAGTTGATATTGAAAACATAAAAGAAAAAAATATTTAAATAACATTTCTAGTAACTGCACTACCTGCTGTCGTTGACCCCATTTCAGAATTTTCCTATCTTGAATCCTGACTTCTAGCCTGAGGCTGCGTTAGCCAGCAATTTGTGATGCGACTGGAAGAACCGAGTTACACGTATTATCGCTGATCTAAGATCGATGTAGCTTTATGTAGTAATCGCTCTTGTGCAGCAGATCGCGTCGTGACTTTGTGTAGCCTCAGTCTATGACGTAACTGTTAACTATAATTAATCTTAAGTATCATTGTTTTTAATAATTATAATTAATCGTAATTATAATTAAACTTAAGTATCATTGTTTTTTTTTCCATAAACAATTATAACCGTACCTACGGTAACCATCTATTGGAAATGATAAATTACAGCAAAATCCACACGCTTGATAGAAGTGAATATCCGCAAATTAATTTTATGGTGCTGTAAATCTTGTAAGAAATAAATGGCGCTCAAGCTAAACACTACGTAATACATGCAAAAGCGTGTAAATGCTGTAGAACGGTGACATAAGCAGACATTTATCACGTTGACTATAATACTGCCGCGCTTTGTGTACATATAATGCTGAAGTAATGCAGGTATTTTTTGTTTATTTTCAGTCTCATTTTTTTTTTAGTCTCATTTTTTATATTGTTCACGAACGAATGCGTTACTTCTATCGTCATGAGGCGTGCGCGCGTTTTCTGCTCTTAGTAGAGTAGTCTTGAGTTGGAACTTTCACACTTAATATCGCGTGTCATGGTATTACATTTTTTTATCCCACTCTAAGAATTTTGTCCTCTGTCGTGGGTGCGTTTATAATTAAAATCACATTTACAAATAGCAAAACCCAGAACAAGTAATTGTAGATCATGCAAATATTTGTTCCGTATGGGATACTAAACCGCGACGTCAAACATCAACAACGATCCACTGCTGCAGTCGATCGCTCAGCCACAGCGCCAACCCATCACCAACGATTGTGAAGGAAATAAATTAATTTTGACGGCACAACCTTCATTAAAGTTTCCTGAACAATCAAACTCAAACTCAATCAAATCACTGTCGCATACATCTACATCTTTTTTAAGATGTAAAAGGAGGCATTCTATATCTATTGTAGGAGCTTGTGGCTAAATGAATACAGCCGCACAGACCGATCTTCCGGGTTAAGCCGCGCTTGCCGAGGTTGGTCTGTGGATGGGTGACCATCTGTCATAGCGAGATTCCTCCGTGCCTCGGAAAGCACGTAAAGCTGTTAGTCCCGGCTGCCATTAGTAGATCTTTGACAGTATTAGTAACTGTTAGTCAGAAGCTCTAAAGTCTGACAACTAGTCTTACCATGTATTACCCAGTTTCTGGGTTGTGGAGGTCCGACAGGCAGTCGGTCCATGTAAAATACTGATATCCAGTTGCATCTGGTTTGACTGGAAGCCGACCCCAATATAGTTGGGATAAGGCTAGGCAGATGAAAAGAAGGCATTCTCTGTTCTTTAGGCTTTAGAATAAAAGCTCTTCTAGAAAAAATACGTTATATTTATTTTTGTTCATTTACTCTTGTCAGAGCGGTCATTGTCATTATAGTATATAATCTGGTGCTACACATTTATTGATGAGATACAATTTTCTTGCTGATTTTAGGTTTCAGTTCGTGTTTTTTTAAGGAAGTATATTTTTGGTCATAACGCCTGTCAAAAAATCTCCGCAACTTAACATCGTAGAGAGGAATTCTGTGAAAGTTCATGCAGTTCTTGTTTATCTGCGATAATGATAGGAGGTTTTCTTTAATGTTCGCTATTTACATGTGGATTATGTAATCTGAAACACGCAATACTAAGAAGTACTGCCGAGATTATCATAATAAATTAGTCTTTAATATTCCCACACTGCGGTGCGAGAAGAAATAGACCGTAACCCACCAAGCTTGAATACATCATTATTTTATATCATCGAAGTAGTTTCTAGAATAAAATATATTGTATTTAACTTACGCTATCAAACTCATAATTTGACGGCATGATTGGCACAGTGATTGAGCGTTTGACTGCTACGCTGCTTGTCGTGGGTTTGATTCCCGCACAAATCGAATATTTTTATGATCTACAAGTAGTTGTTCCGGGTCTTGGTGTTATGTATACGTGAGTTTCGATGTTTGTAAAAGCACCTACGATATAAGGGAAATTCCTTGTGTAAGGAAAGGTTCTATTCCATCTAATTTGGGATAGGCCAGTAAGTTTCTTATTTCGAGACTTTTCTATTACTCGTCATCTCAGCAGTGACCTCTTTTCTTGCCATATCATTCTTCACGAAGTCCATCAATCATTTATGTGGTCTTCTTCTACTCTTAATAGCCATCCATATTCATATCAATCTTTCCTCACGGCTTTTTCTATCTACGTTCCGTAATTTATTGAATAAAATTTATTCCCGAAATTCCTGCCCCTGAGTAAAATGATACTCGAATCAATATTTACAAATAAAATGGGTAAATCCACTTCATGCAAAATCACGAATAATCCCCTTTGATGTGCCTAAAGGTTGGAAGAGTAAATAATGAGGTTTTTCCATGTTAAAATATTGGAGGGTAGTCTGAAGGGATGAAACGGATGATCTCTCTGTTTGCTTAATAGATCAATTTTGATAACTCGTTTTGTGAAGTTTGGTTTGGGTATATAACTTTTGTTGGAGGTTGTGGTTTTGCATAGTTTAGAGACCCCTATTTGAGGGTCTGGACCATTTTTTCTGAAATTTGAGGGTATAACCACCAAGCATTTTAGCTAGTTTCATTCATTCTATTTTTATTTTCAGATATTCAGTTCTTTATAAACTTCGTTATAAATAACTACAGATGCATCACTTCAACCTATCCCAATCCGTCAAACTTTTCCAATCGAATGTGAACCTTCTTCTATCTTCTATTGTTATAAAGTCAAAGCTTTGAAAGATTGAGGTAGCTTGATATGCTGACGTCTGTACAATGGCATTGACAGTCCATCATCAAAGAGGCATATCAGCCGATATAAATCAAACTACGTCTACCTATTGTATAACAAATAAAGTTATCTGGCCAAAAAAAAAGCTAAAGAAAGATTTACTCAATTATTCACCCAGAAATAAAATCGTAATAGATACTTTTATAATAAAGAAAAAAGTTTTACTAAGTAGCACGGCTTGCCAGAATTTATGGCGATCCCTGGCAGTTCGCGCCCAGCTGTCGTGAGATAACACTTTTATGAATATCTGAACAGTACTCCGAATAGTTTCAAGGTTACTGGTATATTTTGACGAGCTCTGTAGTTTTGCTGAATAATTAAATACTACCAGCCTGCTTTCCAGATCCTTTTTTTCGTGGTAAAATCATAAAATGATTCCTCCTACCCAGGGCTGGACGGGAGGAATGTCAGACTTTTATTGACTAAAATGTGATCCTTCAATATCGCTTTACGTTCAGGATCCTATACCTGTTTAGACAGATCCGCGACCCCACTCTTTTTTTTTCTTAAAAAAAAATATAGATGTCTTAAACAATATTGCACTCTTGCCGTCATTTTGATTTTTAGCTATAGCCATACGACTATTGGTTCCCAGTCCAAGTAGATACAACTCAATACCTGAATTTGACATTGAACAACTGCTTATTTGTCCTCCACAATCCAGTTAATGTAAGACTGGTTGACAGACGTTCGGGCTTTTGATTAACATTGTAGACTGTTGAAGATCTACAAATGACAACCGGGACCAACGACTGAACGTACTTTGCGAATCACGGAGGAAACTTGTTAAGTTAGATGGCCACCCATCAACAAACCGACCTCGATGACCTGTGCCAATGTTGTAATGTTACAAAGTATAGACAACGGTAGATTTTTTCGTGATTTCGGTATTGGCCCCTATAAAAGCTGTTCATTGTGATGAATACAATGACTGATGAAAAACTCAATATTATAATTATAATAAATGGCCATTATTCTATAACACTGCTATATAAAAGGCCCCTCTTTAATTGCGCCAATTTCTTTGCTCCTTGTGCCAGCATCATTTAAGATTTACCCGCGATGGCAACAATGTCGTTTGTTCATGTCGCTGTCAAACGACAAAATGACATTATCATGCTCTAATTGGCTTCCTTAGTTTGAAAAAAAAAGTACGACCCTCCAAAAATCTACGGTCTTTTTTCGAGAAGAACAGAACAAATTGAATCGTCAGACAGTTTTTATAAGGGTCTAAATGGACCTTTCACAAAGCCGTCAACAAAGCATTCTGTATATTCAAGTAAAGTTATAGCTGGAAATGTAAATTTTTGTGTGATTAAAATCTCTGTTTACGTTAACTTAGTAATGATACTATGCTTAACGATGCATTGCATTTTAAATACGAGTACCTCTAATGTCCGTTGGATTATTTACAAAATTTTATTTTTATTTATTAATATATAATAATAATATAATAATAAAATTAATAATAATAATAATATTTAATTTTATTTATTTATTATTTATTTATTTATTATAATAATATAAAGCACGACATTTGCCATACTTTTCCTATATTCCAGGACTGGCGGTTGGCCATGATCAATGTTTTATAGAAACTTCTTCCGATTCCGAATTAATAAAACTTTTTTTCTATGGTTATGATGCCTGCCAAATGCCCACAGTAAAACCCTACTCCAATAATATTATTTCTCCTAGATTGCTAACCATCCAATCATCTAACAGAAAGCCATTCAAAAACTTCATCAACTTCATCATTTCTCTTCATAACTAGTCTTAAGTACGATTGTTCCAGCTGACGTTTATGGTGGGACCACTTCGGTCGCAAAAACCCAAGTGCGCTTACGTGACTCGAAAACTTAATTTATAGTAGTATCCTAGTACATAGGACTTCACATCGACCTATATATTTCCAGTCTTACCTGACCTAGTTTTGTATAGGCTGTCTAGGGAAGAAGAGATCTTCATAAAGCAGATATGGAAAACTTGGTATTGGGCCGTCTAACTTACTTATGTTCGTGACACATTTAGTACGAGTATATGGTTGATAACCCCGATTTAGTTTTATGGTTAATTATTCTGATCGGTTTTAATAATGAGATTTAACTATCTTGATTTAAGGCGCCCTTAAGTGGTTTGTACGGGATAATAAGTAGGGTATAAAGTTTAAGATTAGGTCATATAAATTGAGTGGATCGGAAGAGACTGCCACACTTGACTGAATAAAATTCACTTTGTTCCTTCAGTTGTACTTCGCAACTATAATAATGGTTCCTTGTGTACCTTGAAAATTCATTTTTACACGTGGTAGCACTTGCTTTACTAATATAACATGTGCTCATTTAATTAGTAGTCTCTTCATCTTATGTTCTTAAGAATTTGCGCCGATGACCTCATAGTAATTCTATTTTATCACGGATGCAATTATGCTTAAAAATATTTTTTTATGACTAAATTGTAATACAAATGGGTCCTTTAAAATTTAATTGTTGGAAAATCAACGATTAGCCCAATGACGGAAGTCGAGCAAGAATTCCATTCTTATTAATTTATGCATCAGTTTCTGCAACGTGTTATCATCGTGAAGATGGATATGTCGCAGCAAAATGAGGATATCAGGGATTTCACGAAATCGCGTTAGATGTGGAATATTCTTGTTTATAACATCTTCTTACTAAAAGCTTATTTAGTGTTATGACAAAATACTAATAAATGTCATTACACTAAACAAACTAAATTTAGTCGTAATATATAAACAGTCATCTTGATTTTTCTCAGCGCTCTTTTTAATTAACAGCACTCGATAAAAATGGCTTCAAAAAAAAATGGAGTGAAATCACTCAGCAAGACAATAGAATTGTCTATTCTATCGAAAGCTTCAGAGAATCCGAAATGAGGGAAAGGGCAAAATGAAAATTTTCTTCAGGTGTAGAGGCCGATATTAAAATTCATTCACTGCCGCTTTGAGCGGACCCGGCTGAATTTCAAAATGAGATTCACCCAACAGCTTACCTACGTGGAATCCGGTTACTTACACCAATTTGAAATTGTAAAACAGTGGAGAATATTTTTAAAATATGTAAATTTTTTTGAGGTCGTTACACATGGTTTCATTTAACCCTATCTGTAGTACCTACTCTTCAATACTGTGTTTTTCATGTTTTTTCATGTATTTCTTTTTTAGATAATGTGTGTTTCTTTCACGTGCTCGTGGCTAAATGGAGGTCCGATAGGCAGTCGCTCCATGTAAAATACTGATATTCAGCTCCATCTGGTTCGACTGGAAGCCGACCTCAATAAAGTTGGGAAAAGGCCAGATGATGTGTGTTTCCTCCTTCGGAAAGTTGTAAGTTTCTTAAACCTCTTGATATTAGATTACCTATAAGAAGGTATTGCTATTGACAATTAATAAATCTTCAGCGTTAAAGAATGTTTTTGAAGAACATCACACATTTAAACCCTTAAGGGTACGACAATGGCGGAGTTAACACAGGCGAGCTTTTTTACATCTACTAGGCTGATAAGGACTTCTTAATGGGACAACAAAACGTTGCTCAACCTGGCATTCAAATTCATCACCTCAAGCGCAGCAATAACACTTGACATTGTTAAGACCAGCAAGGCAGTGACAGTAATGCTATTTACCCCTAACTAAGCCATCTAAAAGAAGATCTACAGATCATCTCAGCTCTTATGATATCCACAGATCTTTGTTAGTGGTGGATGGACAAAGCAGAAACTTGAGAAATTCATAATAAAACCAGTAACTCTAGTAGCGGTCACTTTGAGGGATGGACCTCCCCTTATTCATCTAAAAGATAATAGGCTACTGAAATATTAACCACTTGAGGATTAAAAGAAAGAGAATTATCTTTTGGGACAGCTTTATATCTTTCGTCAGTCCCTTTTGACTAATCTTCGAGGTCATACTTTATTTTGAAAGAATTTTTATGTAACTTTACATTGTTTTACAAGCATTTTTGGGGTTAATTAACCAAAAGCAGTAGATTATAATAAGATTTTTCCATGAATCGCTGACTTTCGCGACCTAAGTGACCTAACGTTTTTTTATTAAATTGTACAAAAGGATGTTTCGATATTTATTTTTTTTAAATTATAATTTTCTCTTCATTCTTTATGAATCTGTATATATAAAAGGAGAACTGACTGACTGACATATCAACGTACAGCCGAAACTACTAGGGCTAGGAATGTGAAATTTTGCACACGGCTTCCTATTATAATGTAGGGGAGCACTAAGAAGGGGTTTTTGGAAATTTAACCTTTAAGGGGGTGAAAAGGGGGAATTAGGAAAGTACGTAACCCACGCGGACGAAGTCGCGGGAAAAGTGCTAGTGTAGCATATACCGCTGATAGTGTATTTCTGGATATTACTGAGCTGGATAAATTTTGTGTCTAACGTTCCACTTAATTCTGTCTTAACACCCAAATACCGAGTAGTTGGATATGAGTATCCTTTTCAGACAACCTTTACGATAGCTCTTATGATCATCTATTAATAGTAATTGTTTTATCTGAAATGTATCGGCCTACGGTTCAGTTCATGATACATTAAGAATTTTTCGATATTGTTGCGAACCAAGTCGAATTCACACGACGCGTAATTTCAAGCATTAAGTAGCTGCGTATCAATTTTTGTGTCCAATAAAGTATGTAATAATTATATTGCCGCAACTTTTTCTAGCAAAGTCTAACAACTGTTGAGTCCTAAAACATGAAGTTTAACTTTACCTGTCTTACCTTTCCCTTTGTCACATCAGTATCTATAAACTCACTAAATAAAGTTTCTGCAAGAACTAACATTTGTAAAAAATATATACATACATACCTACATCTGGGACAAAACGTATCAGAGTCAGTGGTGCAGACATTCAAACAGGCTGCAGCAAAGTAAACATTTGCCTTCGTAGGCTTCGCGCACCGACATACGAAGATTAGATGTCACTCACATCGGTAGGTAGCGGTGTTGGCAAAGGTAAGATAGAGAGCGGTTAGCGGAAAAGGATAGTTACGCAATAAAACTAAAGTTTTTCCATAGATTCACAGCTTGCCGTTACTATTAATTAACATTTTTAATGAAGGATTGAACCTCTTAATTAGTTAATTAAGAGACTCAATCCATTAACCTACTTTTACACGACACGGGCTCTGTGAATTTTTATTTTGTTGCGTTTCAATGGGTAATTAAAAGGAAAAATCATACAAAACCTTGTCTATCTTCGTAACTGCGAGTAACTAACTTGTGTTTTCTCACTGCAGGCTAACACAAAGTTCTATCTTTTGAATGCCCTGGCCAGTCCGTTTGATACGAGTCTTACTCTAATCGTTATATAGGTTTGAAAGTAGATAAACACAAACAATTGCCTTTCTCCTTAAGGTTTGTGTTTTTTGATAATTTTGAGATATACATTTCCGGAACTTATCGCTATCATCGAGACCGAGCCCTACCCGGGTTGCATGTAAATAAATACGACTCAACATTCCACTGAATATTCGTTTGCACCTGAAACTGATACCTCACCTGACACCGTACTTTATGAGTATAGTACACAATTCCTACAGTTCTAGATTATAACTCACTTGTCACTGTCTGTCATGTTTCAGGACTAAAAGGTTTAATTGGATACAGATAGACTGATATTTGGAACCAGTATAGACTGGTTCCAAATACACTGCTAAATAATAACCTGCAAAGAATGATATGAACAAACATCGAGAAAGGGTTTGTAATTAGAAATGCTAGACTATCATTTCCTATGTGACCGCGCATGACATTTATGAAAAACAAAATTCCCATCTCAAATTAAAACGTTTAAGGCGATATTTTAAAAATAATTTTGAAGGCCCCCAACTCATCATCATCAATCTGGCGTTTTCAAAACTTTCTTTGAATTCTATTGATGAATTTTAAGCAACTTTAAAGTTCTTAACTTAAAAAAATTATACAAACAGTGACTGATTTATTTGACATTCATAGCCTATCAACTTAATACTGTAGAAGTACTATGAGTGACAGTAACCCAATAATCAATGGGCTGGCGTGGCGCTGTAAGCTAATTATACATTAAAGCTTTAGAATTATGACCAAAATATAGTAGAATCTATTAAGCTTTAGCAACAGACCTAAATATGGCATAGCCTCTGTACAAAGTAACAAAAAGATCCCACCACGTAGCATCATTATGCTTATGCATTCAGGTCATAAAACCTATTAACTATCGTGTAACGAGCAGTCATTACGCTATACCCATTAGAAGTTCAGCAGTTAATTAGTATTCAAGACTGCAGTATCATAGTGACGTCATGATGTGGTGTACCTGCACCTGCAGGGTCCTGATTGGTTGGGTAATGAATTTATATTGGTAATGAGTTGAGAAGGTTTTTAAACGACGTGAACAGGGAGTGGAACGTTTTAAAAGCGTTTGTCAATGTGGAGTGCACTGTCTGATTCCTTAATCGATGGGCACGGTAGGCTTAGTGTCTGATCTATCGACTGTTGCGCAGCGTGTTCCAGGTCTATTCAATCGCACAAACTAAAATGCAAATGAACCCACGTTTAATAATACTAAAAAATGACCCATCGCTTATTTGCCAAGAGCCTCGACTAACATCTAAGGAGGCTCTTGTTAGGGCAGCTGGATAAAGGGGCTGATTCAGAAAGCAGTTCTTCTGGACACGGCGCGCATTGTTAGGAGGTTCCTTTCTCGGTAGCTTGGACCCTGTTCCCGATACCGGTGGACTGCTATTTTTTGAATAAAATAAATAACTAAAAATGCACATAAAACGATAAACTCAGCGCTCACCACACAAGTCAGCGTGCGTCTGATAGCGTTGACGTCGTCACTGTACACCTAACGTAAACGACATTCTATGGACATACTGGATCCGATTCCGAAAGTTGTCTTGCGTGAATTCTAGCAAACTTAGGATAATTATGTGAATAAAACTGAAAGACAGTCAATACGCTCAACGTATACCGTCGCCGTCTGCTGCAGAACATACCCCTTGCCAAGATCACAACACCCTGACCTCCACCTTCCCTATTTAAACTTAATAATTTGATGGCAAAGTAACGAAATTATACGTCGTCGACGCATCGACAGTGATCATGATTTGACCCATTTTTAGCGATGTGATCACCAATCATCTCATTGTGTTAGCTAATGAGACGCTATTAGCTTCACTCTCCATATTAAGTCACATTCACTAATACGTCACCTTGTACACTTATTTTTTAACTCATCTCAAGCTTTATTTTGTATTTTTCTCAACTCGTCCGATGCGTTAGCATTGTATAGTTTCCGCATACTTCTATCGGAAAAGAAGTTCACGCTATGCTAATGAACGAAATATTTGTTCAGAGTGGACTCATAATTAAATTACACTTGGATCAATATCCTTTCTTATGTTTGACATTTCATTGTTTCTCAAGTTACTAATATAGGTCTCGGGACTCACAAATTACCGTGACCCCGGTATGTAAAGGGCTATTGAAGGATACCGTGGATTTTAGTCAGCACGAGTCTGACAGTCCCTCCCGCTCTGCTCTGCGTGGGAGGACTCATGTGATGATTTTACCAAGTAAAAATAAAAGTTACTAATATTTATCAGTTAAGTTTCTTTGTTTACGTTGTGTTCAATACGTTACCTATTCTGCTTTCGGAAGTTATACCAATGATGTGGCTTATGTTCGGCTGTTGGTCAAATCCTCTTACAATGCACTGAAGCTACGAGTATACATAGTCGAATTAAGCTTTGAAATCACCTGGGTCTATGTACTGACACATAATGCTTTGAAAACGTTTCCAAGGGCTCTTATTGCTGGTCTTTGTTAGGAACTGCGTATGGGATGTTGTATGCTAATATTCAAATTATATTTTCAAGGTAAAGGAAATGTTAGTTTAAACTAAATCTAATATTACGAGCAAATTGTATGTTTTGCATTATCACTTCAAAGAATTGTTTAAGTTTAGACTTCTCAAAAAAAAAACTTTCTGAAATAAATTTTACGTTTACAGATCAAAATGAAGTTGCTTAGTTGCAAAAAAAAAGTATAAAATATTTATGAAACCAACATTTGACGACTATCTTTTTTCTATAACCCCTTAACAAGCCATGCAAAAAACACCATGCATCTATATCATTCACATAATGAATACTGACGAAGCAAGACACTATAAAACTACATTTTTTGTTCACTCCTTCTAGGAAAATACTTATATAACGGACATTACATTTACATACACTGATGACAATTGTCTTCCCATCACTTATTCAGTATATTTTCAAAGCCATTGTCTCACTAGGGACTAACTGTATAAACATGATTTCGAGTGAACCATATGGTGGTTTAGGGGTTTTTATTACGTCGTAAAAATATGCCACCTACAAAAGGTTTGAAAAGCTTTTAAAATATTAAATTATGAAGCTCATTTTGTTCGTTGCCCGCCATGTTGGTAACAGGTGTTATTTTTGGTGGCTATTTTTGGTTTATTATGTGATTAGGGCTTTACCCTGCCTTTAGGATCTAACTACGCATATTTGCCGAAATTATAACATTTTCAGTCGTGAGTTTTAAGGCGTAATTTGTTGCTAGAAAACAAATTTTACGATAATTCCGATTTTGTCCCAATAAAACATAGCAAGCTGAACTGGTTTATCGTTTGTCTTATTCAATTACTTTAGGGTTTAAATATTCAAAATTTATTCAGACGGCATAATATTAAAAGAAATGCCAATTCTACCTCTACCGCTACATTATTTATATTAAAAAAAATACTACTTAAAGGCCCATGCAACTTTTAGTATGGACCTTGGCATCAATTTTTTTTTTCTTTTTGCCAGTGATGAAATTTTGGTCACAATTAAACTACTACCTACAAAGTCCATAGAAAAAAAAAGTTTCTAAACCGTAACCAACCAGAGATATGGCGGTTTTAATTTTGTTCTAATCAGGAGTGATTTACTCCCGATTAGAACAAAATAAAATCCGTTATATCTCTGGTTGATTACGGTTTAGTTTTTTTTTACTATTTTTTACGAAGTTCTTAGATTGCGGTCTACTAATGACCAACATTTCATTACTGGCGATAGAAAAAAAAAATTGATGCCAAAAAGTTGCATACCCCTTTACCTACACAATAATTTAAAACACCAAATAAATTGTACTATAAACAAGAAGGAATATTATTCTATAAAAAATATAGAACAAAATAATTTTCTACGGGCAATTTGTAGTATCTCACACAAACAGAATTTCTTATACGCAGCTGTACTAACTCTCTTTCCACCTAAGAACCCTTACTCTAGTACTTAGTTATCCCGAATTATCTTATATTTTACTTATGCACAGGGCAATAAAATAAAATACTGCTTACATCTCCACATAGAGCTGACGTCAATCGTTGAAGCTCGTCGTTATGCCTCTGAAGCCATTCAATCTTTATGGCTATTAGTGTATGAAGTGCGTATCACTTGGAAACTGTTGTAGCTAGTTGTAGTACATAAATTAATACATGGACGTTACTTTTATTGTAAATCTTCAATAACACACTGCTGAGCAAAAGCTTCAATCTTCCATTTCTTTCAATGAGCGAAGTTTGATAAACTCGTAACTAAAAAACCTGTTACTCATACTAAAAATCTACAAAACAACACTTCCTTGTATTTTTACTTACCCACTCTTTAACTCAATTTTTTGACGGAGCATGCGAGTTGCAGACATTTTAAGGACTATATTTTGTAAAAGAACTCCAAAAAAGTGCTGATTATTATCAGGCTTTGAATAAATGACTATTGAATTGATTTTGATTCCTTTTTAGATACAATAAAGTCTGACAAAGATGACGTGTCTCCATTCATCATCGTGTTACAAAAATTAAGGATTACGTATGTCTGTGAAGGAGGAATCTCTAGCTGACGTCTTACCGGTCACTTATCTCAGTCGTTGACTAGCACTTGGGCGTGAACTATAGTAAACTTTAGTATTCTATATTCGCTTAATACTCCACAAACTAAATTATAAGCGCTGTAGTTTGGTACATTTTCTCAAGGAGTAAAATCTGTTTTGCATCCTGAAAACCTGGAATCAAATTCTGAATTTACTGACCAGAAATATTTGAGTAACAAAATCGTTGCTGGAAAGTAACTTTGCTATTAAATTAACGAATATTTTAGTTAATTTATTTATAAAACTTTGGATTGCCAATTAGTTGGTACTTTGTAGTTAGTAAGTACTAGCGAACACTCGACAGTTTAATACTTCCGGTCGCCTGTCAAAGCCTCCTAATGTACTTGAACATTTCACTAATTGGAAATTTTGTGTTCAATTATTTAATTTAATTAAGGTTTGTTTTGTATTGCGTATTTAATTTTAGTGTTACAGTTCAAAAGTAAGCGAATATTTGCAAATTAAGCCATATTGTTTGCAGTGATGGTCAATTAAACTCTTAATTTTCTTGTTTTATCTTTAGTAGCTAGGTATTTAAGATAAAACAAGAAAAGTTAGCTAATATTCATACAGATTTATCTCCAAATATACGCGCGGTATAGGTTCGGCTCTTATTCTTAAGAGCCGAACCTGTGCTAAGGATACCTTACCAGTACATTTTTATGAGGTAAAACATAATAAAGTCATTCTAGTCAGTAAGTTGTACTTGCTGGTATGATCACACTGCGTGTATTATTTTATTGGTTATGTCACATGATACAAAACGTAAAACAGATATTCTATTAAAATGTGTGGCAAAAGTTTTCACCAAAAACGAAAATGAAACAATCTACCTGCCCACGTATATGTCAATGGCTTATTTGCACAACCACACCAAAAGACCGCAATCCATTTCCCATTTTAATAGAAATTCAAAACAATTTCTCAATTCAATTCATAGCCGCCCAAACTGGAGCTACTTCCACAAAACAAATCTACGCAATTGAATTTTCATGACAAAAACAAATTTGGTTAAAACCAAAGGAAACAAACAGTCTACTTCGATTGGAGCTTCAAGATTGCGTCTTCCGTATTCCAAGGCTGTGTGATTAATGTTTGTCGAGATTTTTGTTTATTTATAAAAGGTTTTCTTGTACCTAAACGTTATCTTGGACACCTACTTACAAATGGTGAAGAAAAGTGACTAAGCCTGGGTTTATTGGACTTACACCACATTTTATTTTGAAAGAATATTGTTTCTTTAACTGCGGGTATAACGCTCTTTCCTAATTTTTTTCACACTTTCAATAAGGGCCTGAAAAAGTTGCAAGGTCGGCAAAGCGCAGGGTATACCTCTAGTGTTGCAGGCGTCTATAGACTATGGTGACCGCTTTCCAACAGGCGGGCCGTATAGACATAATTTGTCACATTTACGGTATAAAAAGAGTGTCCAATGTTCACGGATTTTTATTACGTCATTTTCCATAGAGCTCTAAGTTTTGAACGAGCAACAGAACTACTTCTTCAACTTCAAACTTTCTGAATAATTGGCGAGTTCAAAAGTGACTGCAAACAGTTAAAATTTAAAATAATTATAATGCTGCTTTTTAAACTTTTTGGGAAGCAAAGACAGCACTCAAAGATTATTACTTAGGTATATGATGTTCTGATCGACATATTCTTATTTTCCGTGGCGCTTTATTAATCAGATGCAAAAAATAATTACAGAAAATGACACAAAGAAACACTTTCTGTTAAATGTGAAATGAACTGAATTAAGTTTACTTTAGTGTAGTTTGTAAACCATCTATCGTGTTAGGTAAGCGAGCGAGTAGCGCCTACTGTCATTAGAACCGAGTAATTGCAATCCTGGGCTTTAAATGCTCTCATTTATTGCTTTCATCTCGTTCTGGTATGCCATCTCTCTTGCTCTTACTTACATAACTTAATTCTTACTAAGAAATTGAAATAAAATAGGATGAATTCGTTTGAACCGTCCAGAAAAGTTTTACATATCTATGAAATAAGGTTACAGAAGTAGTTTAGATTAGATTTACAGAATAAACATACTTTAATAACATACAAATATACTACAAATATTTTTACTAAAAAATGTTTGAAAGAGATATTCTTTGCTTCAACCCGTTAGAAGTTGTTTTTGACACTAAAAGATTTTTGGAGCATAATTTGCATTAAAATATATTTCAATGACCCAAAATGATATTTACCTCAAGCATGATTATCATAAACATAAATATCTCCTCGTAGGAGGTTCTAATTAGTGCTGGACTCATTAAACTCGCGTGGACCGTGTGGTAATTAACCGCAGTTTACTAAGCGGGGTAAAAATGTCTTTTGTGAGTCGTCCACAATATGGCTTGGAATTCTGGGGCAGTTCGGGGTTGATTATTTTAAAAATCCAGGTTTTAGCCGACAATTTTTGAGTGATCCGAAAATTTATTTTTTAATGTTCTTTTCCTACTGCTTACATAGAAATAAAACAGGTGAGTGCTTTGATACGTACAATATTTTTTTGTTGTCAGTATCCACTTTGTTGTCAATTTTATGTTGGATCTCTGGCACTCTATTTAATTTCAAACGTTTTTCTACAAGCTTACAATTGGCATAAATATTATATATATAAAATATTTAAATCATTCCCAGATAATAAAACACGAGACTTTTTGGTGTACATTTCAAAAAAATAGTTCCACACTCGTAATAAAAACCATTAAGGAATACTCGTAAAATACTTATTACCACAAAGGACCAGTTTTCCTCGTAAAATACTCGGCCTACAAATAAAAGCAGTTGGCAATACCGAACGTCCTTTCCAAGCCATCGATGACACGAGAACTGAACGAAATTTCGTAATGAAATTCCGAGTAGATTCATAAACCCGTTCCACGGGACCCACTGCTTTCATCTTGAGGGTTGCGAGACGCAAGAAATTTCATTCTATTGTGAGGAAAATATAAAGTCTTATTTTTTGTCTGTTTTCTTTTTTGAGTCGTCAAATTTTTTTATGTTTCCGTTTTTGAATAAAGAGTAGTTTCCTAGCTTTAGTTGGCGATACCTTCATCTTTTATTTGCGTCATCATTTTAAGCTAATAGGAAATGGTAAACCTCAATTTAATTTTTAAAAAGTTTATTAAAACTTTTACTTAAAATTTAAAACTTCTTTTCACAGGCCTCTGCTCAGCAGTGTTTAATATAATTTCGTAAGTACTAATCTGTAGTTAAAAAAAACCAGCCAAGTGGTACGAAGGTACCATCAGTACATAGTATAAAACAAAGTCGATTCCCGCTGTCTGTATGTACTGCGCAACGGGTTTTGACGCGGTTCTTTTAAATAAATAGAGTGATTCAAGAGGAAGGTCGCTAGTTATCTATAAAAAAGGCAAAACTATTATGTCTGTTGTATGGGAGCCTCCTTAAATAATTATTTGATTCTGTTTTATAGTGTTCATTGTTTAAGCAGCAACAGAAATAATTATCAACTTCGAAAATGTCTACTGTCTGACTACCACGGTTCATGAGATACGAGTCAGTAGTCAGTAGACAAACGGACAGATAGACGGATGGGCAGAAGAGTCTTAGTAATAGGGTTTTAGGTACGGAGCTTTTGGATATTTAGGTACAAAAAAAAACGAAAGTGAAAATAAAATCTCTTAGTTAAAGTGTAAACCTTTTTCAGTTATTTATTAGGAAACCAATGGCTTGATACTCTCTTTGAAACACTAATACATACTCGCAATAAATTCCGAATGTTATTCAAATTTTTTGCAATTTCAACAATATTTTCATTTTAACCTAATGTAGAATCTCCATGTCGATTTTCCTCTGGCAATAATAATTTAGCTCATTTACGAGTTTAAAAGTGTCAACCGCAGGCGTGTCGATTTGGCTCTGAAATATCACCGCACTTTAAATTAAAATGAGGTGGGATAAATCGTAATTCATTAACTTATATTTAGGACCATTGAATTTTTAATTAACCGGTTTAATTAATTTTGAGACTTACAACTTTAGAACTTGTTTGGAGTTAGTTTCTTCGAGTGTTGGAGTCTGTATTGAATTAATTTTAATTTAAGTTAGTAGAGTGCTAAGATTTGACCTTGATTCTTTTTTTTATTTTTAAGAGTAGATACTTTTACGTAGTAGATATTTACCGATTTGTGGAGGGCAGATAGGCAATCGCTTTATGTAAAATATAGGCATCCAGTAAGACTGGAAGCCGGGCCCGGCATGATTGGGAAAAGGCTAGGTAGACGATGCGTAGATTCTTATAGTAAATTTTTTCTTAGCAGTTTGTAGTATTTTTTCGATCCCTAGACCGAGTTATGAATATATTTCAGGTAAATATCCTCTGTTTATAACAGATGTGCAGAGTGTAGCGTAAATAATATAGTGGACTGCTGTTACAGATTTGACAAACCAAATAATTAACCATAACGTTGACCCTTACGATTTCAGGAAAATAAAACTGGAGAAGTGTTCTTTTCTAAATTTTAAATAACATGTTGTAACAATAGCTTATGTTTTCAAAATTGAAATACAGAAAAAAGATTTAAAATACATAATTTTTGAAGTAAGAACAGCCAAGCATAAAGTTGGAATAGCTTAATTGAAGGATGTTATGCTTAAAATTGCCTGGTTTGTCGATTACTAAACGGCGGCCCACTATTGAAGTCACAACCTGTGCTTAATACATACTTACTCGAGTATAAAAACCAGAGCGTCAGACAGGTAAAAAGCGATAATTATTTGCTTTGAAGTGGTGTGAAGCGTATACCTTGAGGATTACTCATCTACGAAGAGGGTATAATGATGAAAGTAAATGTCAAAATTCATCATTCACACAAAAAGCTTGTGTGAATAAATAATCCAGAGCAAATTTTAAAACGCGCCCCATTTCTCTGACGAAACAAAGCAATTTAATGAAATATCGACCTCAAAAATCGACACACATCTGAAACGTGTTAATTAAACTCAATCCCTTAATGCCAATTTAATCCAGGCATATCAATCCAAGGAGTGTGGAAACGCCTGGCTGTCACCACTGCGAGGATCGTCCGGAGAACACGGTGGAGTGTACGGTGCAGGACTACCCCGCTTGGGCATAGCACCGCCGTGTCCTCACGACGGCGATAGGCGGAGACCTCTCGCGCCCGGCATTGGTCGAGGCCATGCTGCGGGGCGAGACGGAGTGGGAAGCGGTCGCCTCCTTCTGCAAAGCAGTCATGCTCGTGAGGAGGAGGCGGGCCGCGTGAGGGAGAGGACAGCGTCCTCCCTCCATCCCAGCCGCGCTGATAGACGCCCACGGCGGCAGACGTCGGCAGACGATCTCCGGCCACCTTAGGCGCGGGCATGCTGGCAGCGAGTAATGGGCAACTCGCTGTCCGACCATGGACCACGCCCGGGTCGACGGCGCGTTGTGTTCCAAGCGCGCCTCAAAGAGTGTCAGCAAAATGTCGGGGGCCTCTAGAGGGCCAAAGCCTGCCAGGGTCACGGTAATTTGTAAGTCCCGCGACTCTGGCAGGCTTTGGCCCTATAGAGGGGGGCCCCGTAATTTTTTTCTGACACTCTTTGAAGTGCGCGTGGAACACAATGCGCCGTGGACCTGGGCATGGTCAATGGTTGGACGGCGAGTTGTCCATTACTCGCTGCCTGCATGCCTGCCCAACTGAGGGTTTGGATATGTTTAATGTTTCAGTTTTGTCATCTCACACGAAACAACTAGATTAGAAAAAAAACTCACTATTCACAATTCTTCCTGTATGAATAGTGCCTTATAATGGATTACATCATCTTTCCGGTTTGAAAGCGTTTAAGTAATTGCATTCGCTGAATGAGTGCCTGCCCGTGCAATCGCTTAATTGCCTATTACCTATTGTGTTTAATCGCTACCACATCAAGCCTTAATCAGTTAAGATCATCAACTACTACATAGTACAATGGGGCTGTGCTGCTTGAGAAACTTTAGAGACGTAGTCGAATTAAAATTATGGTCTGGATTTATCTATATGCCTATAACACATAATGAAAGTACTAGAGAATTCATAAAAAAAAATGAAATGAAAAGATCAGATAAACGTGAACTAATATGAAATTTTGGCTTCCTGAAAAAAGACAATGATTATTCTGTTAGTTGAAGCATTTGGTATTACGATCAACATTATTAATTGTATTCAACATACCATGGAGCATTTATACTTAAATACAAAGTTTAGGAACACGAAAACGTAGTAATTCTTAAACCTGTTTTATGTCCAACCGACTAAACGTTTCGTTTTCACACTATCACTCTACCAAAAACAGAGCACGTTCCTGAATTGTATCCCAGTAATTGGCACAAAGGTTACCTGAGTTCTCTTTATACACAGTTTCAGTCTACTAAACTTCACAAAGCCTCCTAAACTAAACTTTTTTCTAATTTTATCTCTCTCTAAAATCGAACTAGAAGCTCAAAGCCGCCAGCAGTGTTCAGTTGAGGGTCTGCCCAATTAGTGGAGTTGTTCCAGTCTTTGCTAATGATGCAGCCAGACTGGAGTGCGCTTTTGTCATCGCTGACGGCACGTATGTCTGTGGAAACTTACCCGACAGGCGCGGGCGGTTGCTTTTTGACCCATTGTGAAAGAAAAATGTTGGGCTAATTTTAGACTGTGGAGTTGCCTTCGTTTTAATTTTTTCTGAAGCTTTTTGGTCAAGTGTTTTTATACTGTTGTGTTTTGTGGATACCCACACAAAGGTCTGAATAGAAAAAAAAAAACGTTAGCTGCCTACGTAGGTACCCATTTTGTGTTTAGGTTTTAGGTATGAAGGTAAAAGTTATGTTGTCAGACTAATACTCAAAAGAATTCATACGAAATCAAATTCATTTTAATTTGATTTCGTAAGTTTTCCAATTTTTGTTATTACATTTCAAACGTTCCCGATTACAAACAACATCTTCGGTATCATATACTTCTTTGACATTTTTAGTAGATTTTAACAAAGCAAGAAATAAGAAAAAGGTCTTTAAATATTTTGCGATAGCTTTGTTGATGGTTTATTTTTGATTTGTTGGTGAGTTGAATTATTTTTGGATAGTTTGTAGATTTTCTATGAACCCCTTAAATATTTCACTTTTTATCCAGAAGGAGGGTTAAATGAAAACATATAACAAGTTTTTTAATGCTTGGCCAGAATTATATAATTGAAGTTGAATTTATTCATGAATTTTAGTAGAACTTTTTTCTTACTTTCAGAAGCACAAATTGTCAAAAGACGTTCTATTGAGATAATTTCTAACCATTACGCATGCAAAATCACGTAGAAAAGCTTGTTTCGTCCAAAGAATCTTAAAAGAACTATCCAACCTGTTTTTACAACAACTTACAGAGACAACCACAAGCGTAAACAATGAAGCATTATTCTAATCTCTACAAAAAATCTGGGCTGTAACGTGTGGTCACCCTAAAAAAGGTAAACCGTTCAGGGGTCGGTGGCGAACCTAATTCGTGCAAAAAGAAGGAAACAAAGCTTCCTCCCTGTCCCTTTGTAAGGAAACCTGAAATGATGGGAAAGATAAACGTTTTTTTATAGTTTGCTTCAATAGATTTCACACGAAGGTACATGTTAAAGATGTGTGAATTACTTGGTAAACATTATATTGTTCAGAAGTTTTAGGCGGTGGTGTAACCTAAATATGTTTGTACCTAAATAATTATAAATAATATGATACCCATGACTAAAATGTACCAAGACCACTTTAGCTGAATCCTAATATGAATTCCAATAAAATTTGTAAAAGGGTCGCGTAAATAGTTAACATTATTATGAATTGCAATTCATTGACGTTTCAAGCTTTTATTTTTGATTTATTCTACAGATTGCGAACTTAATTAAAGCAAAATGAGGTAGCTAAGAACATGAACGGGGTCTCTTGCCCTACCTTCGTAAGAAAAGAGAGTACGGTACCTAATCGTTAGTTACATATTCAATTATAAACTAGTCATTATTCATGTTCTCATGAATATTATAATTAATTCAAAGCATAATTTGTGCCAACTGTCCCGTAAGACTATCTTAAAAGAGCACTGGAACGTACAGGGAAACCGAACGAACAAGGTGGAGTCTCATCCTCTCTTATTTCATGATTATACCATCACAAAAAATGACCATTTTAGCTTTACTTAGTGCTAGATATATAGTTATGTTATACATTTTACGACTCACACAAAATTCCTAGCGTTAGACCACGTATTTCAAAAGAAAATAAAAATCATTTACCCCAATAACGTTACTCATTTTAAGCCATTTACTTTAACTTCTCCCAAATTGGTCCTTAAGGTAAGGAACAAAAATGTTTTCCTACACATAGAAAAAACATTGCTAAAAGACCAATTTATTATTATTACGTTTCATTTTCCTTCAAAACCGTTACGAGTGGTTTCTAGAGATAGAAATAGGTACCTGTAATTGTGGTAGCCTGGGATGCTGGTCGGAATTGAGATGAACCTGTTCTATATAGTACTTGCTTTAGTGTTGCATCAGATCATTTTGTAGATCTCAAAGTTATTATTCTTCACGACAAGAAGAATTGCTA
This sequence comes from Agrotis puta, assembly GCA_943136025.2. Taxonomy (NCBI): domain Eukaryota; kingdom Metazoa; phylum Arthropoda; class Insecta; order Lepidoptera; family Noctuidae; genus Agrotis; species Agrotis puta. Next base: position 3,411,902 of record OW964170.2, read on the forward strand.
CCTATACTCGTAATTGACGCATTGAGAACAACAAGAACTGACTCAACTGACTAAAGGTTTTCAATTCAAGCATGTTTGCAATCAAACTATCAATTTTTTAAGATCCTATACACATTTTAACAATTAATAGTTAGCTCAACTAATTATTAAACAATTCGCACAATTACTATGTCTTATAAAAAATATGGATTGTTGTATGTGGGCAGCGTTTTATACAAAGTAGTACACTTTATGATTATACATGTACGTACTTGTTTTGCACAAATGTTTATATATCTGTTAACAAAAAATATCATTTTACCTCATTAATTTTACAAAACCAGGACTTTTGTAAAATATTTTTTGTCAAAGTAGAGCCTTTGATGAATAATAAACAGTGTTTACCTTCCGTGACCGAATGCTACGCTTCTCAAACAGATACCTTTTAGGTACTCCTTAATTGACTTCTCCCTGTTTGAGGACACATATTACCTCAAAAATATTCAATGATAAATAGGTTAAGGTAAAGGCAAATTCAGCATGATGAAGTTCCTTCTCCATCATGTTGAATTTGCCTTTACATGTGCACTCAAAAAGACAAATTCATTAACTCCTCTTTAACATTCTTTAAATACGGGCAAATCCGCGAGTCAAAACAATTTAAAGTCAAATACAAACAGAAAGTAGGTAGCTAACCCTCAAATCGCCGCTAGCAAATAACTTAACCCGCTTGTTACCTTCGAAGGATGATCACATTATAAAGAAAGAATTAATAACTGCGGCGAACATGAATAGCCTGGAGGAAAACATGTTTCTATTTCGGGGTAATGTTTTTGTTTTTTATTTTGGTCCTTAATGTCGGCGACTCGGTATAAGGTATGAAGACCTTGAGGACCAGTTTTTAGGTTTATTATTTCACATAATTTGGTTACATTTTCATAATCAAAGTTAATTTTAATTATTCTTATTTGCATTTTTTTAGCACAGTTGGGTCATTGTCTTGCCCTAATCTATATTCATCCGAGGTTGGCTTTACAGAGACTGACTACTGTGATGATGACTTCTAGAGAAATTTGGAAGACTACATTATTACATTTTCTTAATTCATCATCTCTTAGCCGTCCAAATTCTCACGGAATGTTCCTCATTAATTACTGTAATACCGTGATCAAACCAGTGATAAACTTACAACAGTCTAAGAATAAGGGTTTGTCAAGGAATTTTCGTATTGTCTGCATCATTAATTTATAAGATATAGCGTAACGTCTTGCTATACAAATGATTTGGCAACAGTTTGGGTATTCCGTCTACCATTTATTTGGCAGAGGAAACGATCGATTTTGTTTCCACAAGATATTACAAGAAATATTGCTTAGCCTTGTTTAGAAAATTATTTAGTGCTTGGCATGATATAAGAGCTGGCTAACCACAACGCCCGAACGATTTTTGATCCGGGTTGCGTCAAGATATATACACACACGTTTTTCTGATGTATCTTCGCGAGAGTACCGTTGCGACTAAATTCACATGTCGCATCGGTGACTCACGATAAGCTGTTTCTTCTTTCTAAACAATTTCACTTATTTTCATTGTCATTGCTGTGTGTATTTTAGTAAGCATGTTAAGGTCTCAGGAGCACTACTGGTCCCCATAATATATTATTATATTCTGAACAGGTTTATATGAGATTACATTTCGGGTTCAACAACAATGCCACTGCATTGGCAACACTGTTGCGCAACAGTGTTGTCTTGCCTGACATCTTGCCCGGACTTAGTGCAGCGGACACCACTGCTGCGCAGCACCATACTGGTACTCAGACATAAGCTAAACCATAATTATGGCCGCCGTGACCAAAGGTGTTCCAACACGCGTACTGCTAAAACATGTAGGTGATCAGACGTACCATTAAAGAAAATTGGTACTATTTTATCCACCGGTCAGCCTACATGAAACCCTCTAAACTTTTACAACCGCACAAACAAAGGCCTTTAAAACTGTATAGAACATACATGAAAATGTAAATATCTCCTCAAAGGTACCAGTATAATGAACTGTAAATGTATATTTTAATACCCTTTGTAATTTTACTACAGAAGGTGTAAATCTGGAGTAACAAGGATTTTGCGATCTTGTTAAAATTGTTGTTAGAGACGAAAAGTGGGTAGTTCTATAAGGTCCTAGGAATAATTCAGGGTTTAGTTTTTATTCATTTCTATTACTAACTGCGTTCTTGGTGATGTACGAGTAGATACTAACTTCTAAGTGAGCACTTGGTTCGATCCCACGACTCACGATATTTTTTTTTTTTTTTTTTTTTTTTTTTTATCGTGGTAAAATCATCAAATGAGTCCTCCCACCCAGGGCAGGGCGGGCCACCCAGGGCAGGGCGGGAGACTCACGATATTGCGTTGATAAATTCTCAGATCGAATCGATAGCTTCGATAGTCAATCGAGTCTGACATGCCCCTCCGTCTTCTCCAGGTAGAGGAAAACCATGAGGATCACACGTAAAAAAAAGGTAATTCTCAGTTGCAGACTGTATATTTGCATACTAAACTGGTGCCGCGTTATTTCTAAATAGTTCACCCTCTATTATTGACTATACATCTGTGTCAGTTTACCCTCCCTTTATGAGAGTACGGTATTATGTTAGCTATAAAGATAGGTAAGGAAGTAGGTTTTCTTTATGTCTCCTTGGGTTACAAATTCAATTAATAAGTTCAATGGAACAGCTATTATTTGTGTTTTATGGTTTGGGTACTCAAAAGAGTTTGACTCTACTCACACGTCCCCTAGAGACGTGTAACACATTTATGTATAACACATTCTATAGTTCTCGGTTCTAGTTTTTAGGTTCTACAGGATCCCATATTTATATCTTTACCAAAATTCATCACAACCGCTTCAGCAATTTGCTGCTTAAGCTTAAGCGTAAGCTTTTTTCGTGACATAGGTACTCGTATTTTACTTGTGTCAAACACCGAAATCTGTTCTGTCGGGTATTACACTAATAGGCAGAGTCGCATCCATATTTTCAGTAAGGACTTCGCAATTCGTTTTTTTCTTAAACTACAAAGTCGTTAGCTGTACTACTTTTAAAGTCATAAAATATTTTTTATTCCACTACATAATGAGAAACTAAATCTGTTAGCATAGCTCTTGAAAAAGACAGGGCTTTAAAAAGAATTAAAAACTGATGAGGAGTAAAAATTTTCTGCATTTTTAAAAAGATGGTCGGCGATACAAATTACTTGCGCTGGTGTCGGCAACTCGTTTCCGTAAAACGTCTAAACAGATTTTCATCTAAATTTAACCAGAAGAAGTTATTTTGGTATATCACTGTGATGTACTTTTATATAAAACTTATTTTTAACTCTATTTATAGTTAAACATTGCAATAATTGTAATTATTAATAGTCGTAACAACTAAAAAAAGACTGTAATAGTATTGAAACAAAATATAATAACTAAAGCTAATGAAATCGTGTAAGATATTGTTCGACAGCGATGCAACATAAAGGAAAATCACTGGTTTTTATTCTTTCACGTCACTTCTTATATTTTTACGAAATGTCTAATTAACTGAACAGTCTTACAACTGCGTTACCGTATGAAATAATTTCTTGTTTACGTCTATCACTAATTCATACTCTTTTATTTGTTACAGGTATGTTATAAATCTGCTGCTCCATTTTGGTAAGCACATAAAGTCCAAATCCCAGCTGGCTCCCAAGAGAGAGTTCCCAACATACTGTTGAACCTTTGGTAGGTTTGTACCTACAAGTGATATGTAAGCTCAGGTGGATGAAGTATCTTCACGTACTCTCGCTAATATACCGTGTATAGTCGAACAAGGGGACTGGTCCCCTTTAGGCAGTTAAATTGCACTGACATGTATATATTTTTAATGAAGATAGGTAGTCAAATCAATCTAACGGTGCGGTAAAAGCCTCTCCATATTCCTCCAGACTTGACCTTTGTAAAACACATTTGGTAAGAACTGGAATTTTATGGGGGCGGGCATGTCCAAATTATTTGTGAAAGACTGGGAAATATGGCACAAAAGGAACATACCATTCTACTTATATGTGTAAAAATCAATATGTTGGTGCAAAAGATTTTTGCCAACGATGATGATGATTACGCACACTATTAAAATGAAAGTGAAAGGTTTTTCTCTACATGTGTACCAAACTATTTGTCCAATTATACATGCTGTACATCTGTCAGGGTTTAGTGCAGCGCCATCACAAAGTAAAGAGAGTAGGCAAACTACAGTGTTTCAGAGGAAACAAGGTATGCATAAGTAATTTTTAATCTGTTTACATGTGAAAGTACTGGTAGGCGCTCACAAAGTGGGACTAAGTGGTTAGGTGCAGATGTAACCGAGTTCCTAAAGCCTAGGTTATTTAGGATTTTAGAACAATATTGATAATTAAATTAAAATTGGGTAAACCAAAGAGGAAAAGCTCTTTACAGGAAAAGCATTTCTATGATTCTACTTTAGTAAGAGAAGTTTTTACTTTGCTCTACCAGCCTGTAATTTCGTGATTAATTAATTTTTTGAGTCTTCATACATTTAAATGAATGTTGGTATAAGAGTAAAACGTTTAATTTAAATTAACTATTACTTATTTATAAGTACTTCTGCAATTCACAGTTCCCTTCGGCTTTGCTAAACTAAAACAGGATTTAATCAGACCCTGTATAAATTATATCTATCAAATTAGAATACTTTATACTTGAATCAGAGGAAGTTCAATTCCCTTAGATTAAACTATAACTTGAAGAACATTCCAAAGAGCAATTTAGTTATAAAAGTTTCGTATTCAAACATTCTTTAAAGTAAGCTTAAAGTTCTTTAATTTAATAGCCATTTTGCCTATTATTTGGTAAACTTTTTCAATGTCAGTCTTAACAATAGAGACTGGCACTATGGATGAGCCTATTCGTAGATAGCTGAATTTCTTGGTTCTGCAGAATTAAATACAGAAAGTTTGAATCAGTTATAATTTTTTCTAGAGGTCTTTAATAAAATCAATGAACGATATTTATAATTATAGATTCTACATAATGGTAATAATAATTTAGTGTTAGATGGGTCAAAATACAAAAAAAAAACACTTGACCATTTTTTAGATAATAAATATATAGATGAATCTTGCAAAGTCAAAATGCGTGCGACGATAACTAAACATTTTCTCAAGCTAAAGAAAGGAGGAAAGTTTAAACTTTTGTGAAGTTGTTCGTTTATTATTTCAATGACAAATTGTAGACGGGTACAAGTTTGACAAATGATTAAGTTTTATTCAAAAAAGGTTCTGAAGGCAGATTAATCGAGTAACTATTGTTTTTTTTCTCGTTCACACGTAAACACTAAAGATGTATTACTATTAATAATTGATTGGTGAATACTGTCGGCGAGGTCTTGCACCTTTAGTTTATCGCTCATCAACAAGATAATAATTGCTGATAATGTGCTTCAAAGATAATAATTGCTGGGCCAACAGTTTTCCGCTTCGTGCAGGTTTGCGGAAAAATTACCATCCTGACCGAGTGGTGTGAGCAATTGCGACAATACTACCAATTCACTGCTCCATAACTATTTGCAATCGCTCATTCTAGTCGCTTCTCACTAATTGCCAGCGGTGTAACAACATCCAATGACTTTAGAATAAAAATTGACCACAGATGCGTTAATAAAAAACATTACACATCACAACTGACCTCAAAAGCCGCCCATAATAGTATAGTTTACATGACAAGCGCTTCTCAAGTGAGTGAGGTGTCCACGTTAACTGGGTGCTATTACCGCGCGTCTGCGCGAACTATGTACCGGCGGCGATCTAACATGCCTCCGGACATGGGACGCGGAGCTAGGTACGGAAGTCAGCCTAGAAAGGATATTAGTTTTCTCGGCGTCTGTGCTCCCTAAAAAGTTCATTAAATACCTACCCATAATCTTAGTGTTTTGTGAAATACGACTCTTAAGGGGCCTTAACAACGACTACAATGCGACCTTAAAATTGTAAAATAAAAACAATATTCCCATAAAATCATCATTTACTTGCACTTATTCTTGTGTTATTTGTGGCCCAAACATTGTGTTATTTGTGGCCTATTAAATTCATTGTAAATAACTTACGTCTGCGGCATGGTCTGGAGTCTTAATTATTATGTTTCCGACTTATTCATTTGATTCTCTCGTTTTCATGTCAAAATGATTTTCAAAAAGAAAGTCCGCTATATTGAAAAAGGTTTTGTGATTAAACAGACATGACAGAATTTATACTTCTTATTTAGTTTAAGTATCTATTTCTGTACTTTATTATTAAATCTATACTCTATACTAATATTATAAAGAGGAAACCTTTGTATTTTTGTATGTTTGTATTGAATAGGCTCAAAAACTACTGGACCGATTTCAAAATTTCTTTTACCATTACTTAGAGGGATTCTTCCGAATCCGTATAGGCTATATTTTATCCCGGGAAATAGATAGGATTTTTCGTGGTAGTGAAAATTGTGGAGTAAGGCGTCGAAAAAACTGCCTTACGTTAACGCTTCTCGCGAACGCTGCCTAAATGGTTAGAGATGTATGGTTGACTTCTATAGAAAAGTTGTAGAACTCAATAATGCCTACAAAAAAGTCCGCGATAGTATAAACCAGACATTTATATTTTAGCCATTATAACCACTTTTCCATAGAATAAAAGTAATTATAATTATTAGCCTATGTTTATTGATCATATTATAGTCAAATACTAATCCTTATCCAAATAAACTATTTTTTAAGCAAGATTGTTTCAATAGCTATAAATTACTTTTTATTTTATTCCAATCGGACAATACATTCAACAGATATTACGAATTTAAAATTGTGAGAGAGCTTAAAAAATAAATGTCCACCCGTGCGAAGCCGGGGCGGGTCGCTAGTTATAAGATATAACTGGAGTGGTAGTATCAAGGCAGAAAATATATAATTCCGACCCCAAATGAATTTGAAGAAATGTTATTGGATGATATTGTTTCACTAGCGTTCATTAGATGGTCGCGGGACCAAGGGATTACCGTGACCCTAGTACGTAAAGGGCTATTGAAGGACACCGTGGATTTTAGTCAGTACAAGTCTGACAGTCCCTCCCGCCCTGCCCTGGGTGGGAGGACTCATTTGATGATTTTACCACGAAAAAAAAAAAAAAAAAAACGACGGGTTGCACTCTGGGAGTGCCGGCAGAAGTGAAAACTTGAATAGTAATTGTTGGAAATATCTTGTGAACAGATTTTAGTAAAACTCGCAAAAATGGTTGACTTATTTCAATAATTTTCCAATGTGACGTACATCTTTTATAAACAATGTTACCTAGCAACGAACATTCACGCAAGCGCCCTGCGCCGTCCTACGCTTTTTCGGTCAGGGTCACGTGTCCTGACGCGAGTTTAAGATTTTATGCTCAACGCCGCTAAAGAAGTTTTCACTTCAAAAAAAAGCGTTCATTAGATAAGGTAAACGACCTGAAATCCAAGTAACGAAACCTATTCGTTTAGCATTTACAGTGGAATAATACATGTTGGTTTAAGGTTAGGTAGTCGTTATAAAGTACTTGTAGATAAATCCAGGAAAGGGAAAAGCCTTATCAAGTGGTACGAAGGTACCAAAGTTGAGTGGAGTTTGGGAGGCAGCATCATATTATATGATAAAGTAGTCGACTTGCCGAAATCGGTCGAATCTCTACATTCTCATCAGTTAAGGAGGACAGAAAGAAATCGCTTTATGTAAAACACTGATTTTCAACAGCATCTATTTGTAACAGTAACCATCCTGAGGGACCATCTAAACAGGGTATAATGTCCCTCGAACGAAAAGGGCAGCTGGAGAAATAACTTGGTTTTTAATTAGTAAAGTCTGACAGCCCCTTGCGTTATACCTAAAGTGGGAGGAGCTCATTTCCAAAATATTAGGCTGGGTTTCATCCAGCAGCCATCTTTAGATCTTCGTGTATGTCAGCGACATAACGGCCTAATGACTGAGCACTCAACTGTCGTGTCACCTATGTTATGGCGAACCTGTTAGCCATAATACCTCCACTTCAATAGTTAAGCTGCTGTGTTTATTTATTACTGGACTAGGTTTTGTCTGTGTTTTTTTTTATTATTATTTTTTCAGTCAAAGAGTATTTAAAAAAAATATCAGATAGTGGCTTTCCACATAATAAAACTTAAGTATGGGAGGAGAACTTAAGATGTTCAGCCGGACAATTTTAGTAGACTTTAAAAGAAAAAGATACAGTGTGGAAATAAAATGTATCTTTGAGCTTATTCAGATCTACTAGGGTGCTGAATTTCATAGGAATTTGTGAATCATTAAGGACGTGTGCAGATTACCAAAAAAAAAATATTTCTTTTCGCATTTATAATACTCGTATTAGTTATAGAAACTATTGATACGGAAAAGTTACGAACATCTGGTGAAATGTGGGTGTTGTGATATTAGGTATTACACGTTTTCTACCTAGCATTTATTTATTTTTCTATCTATAATATTAGATACAGGTAAAGTTTACTGCATCGTTGGTATAGTTACTATTTTCGAATCCTAGGTCGAGCAAAATGTTATTGCAGTTCCTGTGACAGTCAGTAACATAATTATGTAGATCTCCACTACCAATTATCACAAGACATATTTCTTAGACGTGAACAAAGCCATCAACAGAAGCTAGTGTAATACTAGTAAACAAAGTAGTCAAAAGTAAATTCGGAAAACGATATTGTTACCGATTTTTCCACGAAATTCCTCGAAAAACGAGGCTGGGCATCGTGTTTCACTTGACCCATTTTTTCCTGTCTTCGTCAGGTCATCAATCTCTTTCCGCTTTTAAGAATACGAGTTCCCTTCACATTAACAATTGAAGTCCAATCAAGTTCATCCCTCAGGGGAACTTATCCGTTTCTGATGTCCAATATAGTTACCAATGTTGTGAGTACGTAGTTGATAAAATTTAATTGTATTTTCAGTTAGAATATGGTATGTCATGTTTTGGTTTAAATTATAGGATATTCAAGCAATATCTTGTATATCTGATCATAACAAAAAAAAAAACGTTGTATTGGTTGGACATTTTTGCAGTTTTCATATTTCATGTGAATTTAAGGTAACAGTTATTGTCAACTGTGCGATTTTTAGCAGTGTAATGTTGGGATACATGACATTTTCCAACAATGTTTGTTTCTAACCGTACATTTACTAAGGTGTTTGTGTTTTTTCAACTTTTTATCGTAAAAATTCGTGCAATAAAGCTCAGTGTGAACAGCGATATACTGTCACTGTTAGCCTGGCTCATTCCAAAGGGTTCTCACCATGACTTCCAGTTTTTACGATCTAGAGCCTCTGGTGATCAATAAGGCTAATTAAAGTAATGTGAGCCACGAATACGAAAACTTACTTCTTCATAATTCATTTATGAATAAATACAATAATTCATACAATTCTGTATTTATCTTTAACGTTATTTTAACTAGCTCTATCTAAAAATAAAATTACAAAAACCATTAGAACATGACGTCAGAAGGGGCGAATGCCCCCACAATTTTGTACGTTGACATGAAAATTAAAGAAAGCAAAACGGAAAATTGCTATCCTTTCCTGAGGGCATCAAATATAAATATATAAATGTTCGTGTTCTTTGAATTATGATTTAAGTAAAGTATTAATGTTCACGGTCGCGGGACTTACCCATTACCGTGACCCCGGTACGTAAAGGGCTAGTGAAGGACACAGTGGATTTTAGTCAGTACAAGTCTGACAGTCCCTCCCGCCCTGCCCTGGGTGGGAGGACTCATTTGATGATATTACAACGAAAACAAAAATGTATTAATGTTCGTCAACGTATTTATTGGATTTTTTAAAACGGCTAGAGTAATCATTTGATCAGCCTGTAACGTACCCATTGCTTTGACAACACGGTTGGCGCAGTGGCCGAGCGATCGACTGCTGTGAAGCGTGTCGCGGGTTTGATCCCCGTACGAAACAACTATTTGTATGATCTGCAAGTAGTTGTTCCGGGTCTGGGTGTTTGTGTATGTGAGTTTCTATGATCGTAAACGCACCCACGATACAGGGAGAAATACCAAGTGAGGGTCAACGTTTAAAAAAAATGCTGGGTTATACGCATTGTCTCTGTCAGGGGTAGTGAGCCATTATCCATTAAGCGGTCCCTGTGAGAGTAGATAGTTGTCACATATCTCAGATTTTTTTGTTTCCCAGTTTCTCCTTGACATTTCCCACACCTTTTTGCGAGAAATAAAATAGAAAACTGAGAGTTGTTTGTAAATAGAATGATCTCTTTAACTTTATCCTATTGTATCGTTTCCGAAATATCAAAGGCCCTTTCGGTACTTTGGTCCTGTAAAAGGTAACTAAAAGATTGAAATGTCAAAGGAGATTGACATCAATATATTATTATTGCGCCATATCTATCGAAAATTAGTTTATTTGGGAACTTGTTACAGTTTTACTTCTGTAATAAATGCGAAATCTTGTGCGGATGAATGGACGGATTTGTGTTACTCTTTCACGCAAAAACTACTAAACGGATTTGGATGTTTTGTAAACAAATAGTTTATACTAATAGTTTTTTTTACCTGGATTATCACATAGCATAATTTTTGTCTCAATTTTATCTTCCCGAGGAATAATTCTCGAGTTATAGCAAGTGAATAATTACGGCGTCATAGGATTGCGAACATCGTTAATTTACAATCTATCGCGTGAGATTATTAAATGCCGATAAATTGTTAGTCGTCGTAGTATCTTAAAATAATAATTTAATTGTGTTATTCTGCAGCATTTTTCGTCGACCGGATTCCTATGTCCACCAGATAATTAGTTCCTCATTCAAATGTTAATAATGCTTTGGGTAACCACTAATCTTGAAGTGACCACACTACCACAGCTGACAGCATTCTTAATGACTTCAGAGTACTACTCACTGATTGTGTTTATTGTTCATCAAAGATTCATGTCCTGTTTTAAATTTTTAAACGTTAATTTATTTCTAGTTCAAATCCATTGAGTTATTTTCGATCGTCATATTTTGTAATATTATGCAGAATACCACATTGTTCCTGGATAATTTCGCTGTGACAATACTGACCGTTTTGTTATTCAGAGTAAATATTTTGATTGACACGTTAAGAATAAGTGCTCTATATCTCTCTCCGTAACAAAGGCTTCAATTAGAGTGTGTATGTTCTAACACAATGTTGACACTCGCAGTTTGAATAACGGCTCACTGGGGTCGTTTTAGCGAAGCGCGTCGGATTTTAAAAGCCCCATCCAATAAACTAAGCCTGTACTAAATGCCCCGGGGCAATATAGCTCCAGTTTCTAACAGTCCAGTTGAAATGTATCTTTGAGTTTTTTTTTCTGCTGTTCGGGCGGTTATATCAAGAGAAATCCAATTTATTTTCGATTTACATGCAATGATACGGATTTTTCAGGCCTATTTCATTTCAGTGTGGAATACATTCCGTTTAGGTTTCTGTTCTACTGCCGGCGGTTAGCGGAAAGCGAGTCTAATAATAGCTAAAAATGAGTTGCTAATTAATGTGCGTGTAGTCACGTTTTATCACCGAACACGACACGAAACGTTTATTTGAAAACGACCTGTAACATTGGACGCATTTACATCGCGACTAACTCTTCATTCCTCCAAAATAATCAAAAATATCGATTATTTGCATAGATAGTAAAAGTGCAGACGCGTTAATGCCACCGCCAAAGGCTTCACTTTGTGGGCAGAGCTTTTTGTAAATCAGCAGTTAGCGATCAACTGCCACTGACACGGGACCTACGATAAACCTGATTAATCTTGACGTCTAGTCGCTTCCATGTCAGTAGTAGGACATGTCCTTTACCTGCGTGGGTACTACGGAAACGGTTGTGGGACTAGCGGGGTTAGCTAGCCTGTCGCCGCGGGCTCAGAGTTGTCGAGATGTCATGTCTGTAAGCTTCCGGACCGGCCTATGCGCCTTTATTCTGTGCTCGGAATATTATCGGATTCTCGAAGTAGACACGTTGAGCCGGCTTTAGTCCGGTGCTGCCATGTCAGTTTATAAACCCCTTTAGATGTCGCCTTGTTGCAATGTTTGTAGGCGGTTCACGGGTCATTATTAATAAATTTGTAAAATCCCAGTGAAACGTGAACGTGCTGGGCAGTACTGGGCATTGGGCAATGCTTTTTTGGTAAACGTCGTCGTGAGTATGACATAGTCCTCATCTTAATAAATTGCTTATTTTATTATATTCTCCTTAGATTTGATTGTCAATTGAGATTTCAAGAGAATCATAAAATATTTTCTTAAGCTAAGTGTTGACAAGAAATGATTATCGTTTTCTCAAAAGCGTTGTTCTCATGAGCCCGGATGTCTCCTTCGATTAAATACTATCCACTATGTTAATTATATATTCAATGAACGCTAAGCTTCATAATGTTACATTAACCAAGAAAAGACAGCTAAAATAGAACCAACGCCACACATTCATATTTTCAAAGATCACTTTAACAAGCCAGCGTTCCCTTGAGCACCAATTGGATAGCAATATCCGACAGAAGATGCACACGAGCACTCGCGGAATCAGCCGATGTATCCCGAAGGCTATAAGAAGATTGTCGGGTAGCTATAATCGGGAATATTGGCGTTTACGAAGTTATATGTGGCCTACCTGTTTGAATGTGTGTTTATTAAAGAGTGGCACACTCGCAAGAGTGTAATAGTAAGATAACTCGCGATGAAATCTGAATGAAAATGAAACCTGTACCCAAAATGTGTGGCTTAAAGTTGGTAGATACGGTAATATAATATGAAGCAGTTTTTAACATTTCAATTTCATGAAAATTCTTTTGGACTTTTGTAAAGTTTATTTAAAACACCTTCGCCCTATTTCTAAATCGTGCATTCTAAACATAAACGGCCGTTTTTGTTACAAATAAAAAAAAAATAGCTAAACATCTATATTTCAAGTGTTGACAATGTGTTATAAAATTACGTTATTGCCTTTTCTACAGTAATTACAGACCACATTTTGTATTTTTGATTCTATTTACGAGTTATGACATTTTTTCGATTGGCGGCGCTAGTGGACTGTAAGAGGCCCCTTAATGAAGCGAAAGAAAACGAAACTTTTATGATTGGTTTAAATGAATTAGCAAGAAATTATTAATCCCAACAATTGGCTTGCGTATGACTTTGACGTTTCGATGATTTTCGGTCGAGAACCCTGCATAACTTAGTTGTACTCATAATGTTTCTATTTTGTAATGTATCTGAAGAAGCTTTTTCCAGCACATTAAATTTGGTAATAAACGTTTATGTTAGAATTTTAACTAAGTTTAGGTACGTGAACTACTATAAACCTCAAAGTATCACTAAGTACTTAAGAGTAACACTCTACGACCCACTTATTTGTAGCAATTTATTAGCAAGTACGGTGTACAAAAGAGATAAGGACTACAGGGCTCATACACGGTGTTAGGGACATTCATGCACAAACGGTTACATTCTGAAAAATGCAACACTTACGATCAAAATGTATTTTCTTTAAGTAACCGACAAATTTATGTATCTGTAATTATCTATCAATTCACACACCGATCTCCTGTATGTCCGAATACAAAAGAAGAATGAAAATGATTAAAAAAACATTCATGTAAAAATATAGAAGCCTATGATACTAGCAATTAAAATATTTTATTTCAAACCAATTATTTAGACGCGACATAAAATTACATGCGAAATGTATGGCTTGTTAATGCTCAGTGATATTGATTTTAATGTTGAGTCTAAAAGTAGAAAACAAATTATGAATTTAAGCTGACGAACAGTTATGTACGCAGTAACGTATGAGCAGATTTACCGAATGTGATATTACAATAGCGTATTTTTATTTTGCAATCTGTACTACGATTCTGCTAAGAGTTATTAAGACCAAGTTTATTGATATTGCTGGGAGCTACAAGTATCGGGTAACATCTTAATCAATAGGCTACGTACTGATTTAACCGCCGACACAACTGTTTGTTTATGTCAGTGCCACAGAGCTTATTATTCGGTAAAATGTTCGTTTATATGGATATAAATAGCTCTTACTACTGAGGCAATCGTTTATATCCCTCTGAATGATGCCGTAGTATTATAGATATAGGAGGGAAGAATTATGGGACAATAATTGAAGAAGCCACTACATGTTTTGTATTTCGTTTATTGCACAGCCCCGAAGGTGGACCCTATGAACAATAAGAATAAAACAATGTAAAAATTGTGTAAAGGTCCTCAGGTCTTGAAGAGTAGCTATTAAAATCTAAATAAGTTCACTACAAACCTTTATCAAGGTAGATAAAATTCGATGGATTACAACAATATTTTAAAAGTTCATTCCAGTTGTAGGAAAAACATAACACAACACATAACGTAGCTGCTAGCCGAGGTAAAATTGTACTGATCAAAAAAGAGTTGAAGATGACACAAATGACAGAATGAAATTCGAAATATGAATATTCAAAAATTTTAAAATCGATATCGATCCAAAAGGAAAGAGGTTGAGACAACAGAGGAGGTGGAATAACCAGTTTCTTACACTATCTTCTCATTGTAGCTATTTACAGGGTGGTTTCATGAGAACATTTTCAGTTACAACTTGTCGTGAGTTTAAATAATATACGGGATTTATTATCTCGGAATGCTATACGACAACTTCAGACATAAGTAAGAGGGAAATTATACCTACTGAGGTATTGATTGAGATTTGTTAAATGTTTTGAGGTATACTAGGTCCTGTTAAATGTAATCATATTATGGTATACATATATCTCCCCTTACTCTGTCATACTTCTCGGTTTTATGCGTCCCTCATCTTCTGTTACATGCAATTTTGACATCATCGTGAACCACAAAATCCCTGTATTGGCGATGAATCACTATGACAATTCTCACACGACACTGCTTACTCCCGGCGATCAGGAGCTGAAGAAGATTCTGTATTGCTTCTATAAAATCCGTTGAAACTTATCACGTAATACATACTTCTTTGCAGCAGATAAAATAATATACAGTCGGGTAGGTAAGAAGCCAACACATTCTCAAGAATATTTCAAGCTTGATTTTGGCTTTATAAATTCGATAGAGTCTCATTTATCAATCGTGAACGACAAAGACCCTGGTCTCTCTCTTATCGATACTAAACGTACTTTCCCAAATTGCGTGAGAAAAATAGCAGCTGGGTTTTTCTTTTTTCGTGTAACTTAATCTAGCATCATTCGTTAAGTTATTCTATAAGTAATCTTGGTAAACTTACTTTATTTAAGTTAGCTTTCTGTAACTAGATAAGAAAAGTAGCTTGGTAGGTTGCCTAAGTATCTACAATACCTCCAAACGTGTGTATTTTTGTCAATCAAGCATTGTTTGTTTTGACATACAACCTTCTTGACATTCGACCTACCAGAACAAAGAATAAAGTAATCAATCAAGTTCGCCTCCGATGGACAGGCGTGCTCAAGTTTCGATGTTGCGCGAAATAAATAATAATTTATAAACAACTTGTTAGCAAGTCGTCATTAGCTCTGCAATTAAATGCAATTCCGAAAGCGAAGGTTACCTCAAAAATAGCGGCAAAATACTATGACCTGAGCACAACACCACTAGTTTCAATTTCAATGTAACTCTGATTTCATGTGAAAATAGATGGCGGCTTTGTTCTTTACAATAGGTAGCTGTCACTACGAGTAACAGAGCTACAAGATGTATTTTTTTTATTTGATACATGACAATTCACTTGTATGTCACGTAGCGAATAAAACCACTGTCGCATTGTGTGTTAAACAGGCCTGTTGGTCTAGTGGTTAGTGACCCTGACTGCTATGCCGGAGGTCGTGGGTTCGATTCCCACCCAGGAGAAATGTTTGTGTGATGAGCACGATCATTTGTTCTGTGTTTGGGTGTAATTTATCTATGATATGTATGTATTTAGTAATATATAAGTATGTTTATCAGTTGTCTAGTACCCATAACACAAGCTCTGCTTAGCTTGGGACTAGATGGCGTTGTGTGATAGTTGTGGAATATTTATTTATTTATTATTTATTTATTGTCGTTTGCCAACTACAATATCGCTGGTCCATTGCTGTTTGTGATCTCCTTCAGAATTGTACCTTAAGTTTGCGTTTTGGTTAGTTTCTGCCAAACGCTACGCGAACCAATCGCTTCCTATAAAAACAAGCAGTTCTCAAATACAAACAATTTAGTTTAAGGAGCATTATCTATTGCTGGCATAAACTACAAACCTGTTGTTTTTTATTTATCGTACTGCAAAGTTCATTATGTGAGAGCGAAGTAGGGCGTAAAATCGATGAACGCCTCTGGGCCCTTGCGGCCGGTAAATCAATCAATTTGTGAATATACGAGTGTCTGATATATTCTATGTGTACGCTCCTGTACTACGAGTATTTAAGAATCGCCGCGATATTACGACTGTATGTGCTGACAGTTTGACACGTATTATATTTGTGTGCGGAATTGGCCTTTAGGGGTTTTAAGTGGAAAGTTTAACTGACGGGACCCTCATAGATGTGACCCTCTATGGTGGTCCCGTCAGTTAAACCTGGTGGGGTCGCGGGACAAACAAACAGTAACCCTGACCCTAACACATCAAAGGAATACGATGAAATTTAGTCACTACGAGTCTTACAGTCCTTTACGCTTCACCCAGTGTGGGAGGACTCATTTGATGATTGTACCACCTAATAAAAACCGGGATGTATAAAGGAATCAAACGTTAAAACTTTATTTATAACTAAATAATGGGAACTTTATTGAAAATACTTCTAGAAAAAACATGAATTCGAACTAAAGTTTCAACTGTAATTTAAAATTTATTTCAAATTCATTTAATGTATTGAGAATTAAAATCAAAACAAAGGTTTTCATTCGCTAAAGTTAAATTGAATTGTATTGTATTCTAGTTTAGACAGTAAATTAGGTTTTACTGTTTAATCAATTTTCAGAGGACACTGAAAGTTTATTTTTGTGTGGAAAATCATTAAATGAATCCGATGGATAGTACTCGACGGTTTTTTTTATTTTATCACCAGTTAATAACAATACAATAACCATACGATTAGGTAGTATCACCAAACTATTATCAATGAGTGTACGACCCTGGAGACTCGGGTTGCGTAGAGGTACCGCGAATCGCCACGAAATGAGCATGTTTTCTAACGGACATGACAGGTAATGTTAGAAGCTTATAATTTTGAGATTTTTCACACTGTTTTGAAATTTTGTACATAGATTCTTTAAATAATAAACAAATACTAGACAAGTGTATCGGATTTCGCATGACCAAAAAAATAATGTTGTAGACTAAGTATTTCCGTGCCAGAACTTGCTGAAACATTTTTTTAAAGGTTTTGATGACATTTCGTAGCAAAATATTATTATTTCTTTTAGCTTATTCCTCAATAGCCTCATTTAAAATACGTTTTGCATAATAATATACAAACATACATAAGCTACTTTGTAACATAATATAAAAGTTCTTGTAGTTGGTTGTAACTTTGAAAGGTAAATTGCGGTTTACGAAAAAAAAAACTAATTACTTGATCTCGTTCAAACCAATTTTCGCTGGTAGTTTGCATTTTTTTAGTTTTACCATTCTCAATCTTTAGTTTATTTTAGAATTTACAGGGGGGGGGTACACATTTTACCACTTTGGAAGTGTCTCTCGCGCAAACTGTTAAGTTTAGACAAAAATTATATTAGTAACCTCAGTATAATTTTTACACGTATGGGTTTGGTGATTTTATTTAGTATGGGGCATGCCCAATTTTGTTGAAAATCCTAATGCGGTTCTCATAATACATCTACTTACCAAGTTTCAACAGGATAGCTCTTGCACTTTCGAAGAAAAGTGACTGTGACATACGGTCGGACAGACAGACAGACAGACATGACGAATCTATAAGGGTTCCGTTTTTGCCATTTGTCTACGGAACCCTAAAATGAAAACGAAAATGTTTATTGTATTATCTTTAAAAAGAAAGCTAACTGTAATGCGGTAAAGGAGAGGCGAAATCTTGTGTTTATTAGCTCATTACACCTCATTATGTTTCACTTTATATTGTTTTGAAACAAAAACGCTTCGTTAATTAGGGGAATTATGACTGTATCTTCTGTATCTTTAGAGTTATTCGTTAGGAAAGGACTTTTTAACCGACAATGTCTTGTAGATGATATAATGAGGAGGAGTAGAAAACTGGGAATACAAAACTGCTTTGAACATAATTTAAATTGGGAAACTGGTGACCATCATGTGCGTTTTTTTAATAAGCGTTATCCCACATTAGAAATCGTTCCTGCAGTATTGCCACTGCGTTTATGATTATTTAAACTCTCATACACAAACAGACCCGAACAACGACTGATAGATCATTCATACAAATATTTGTTTTCTGCGGGGATCAAACTCGCGACAGCCCTCAGCCACTGTGCCGTCACAGATTACATACCGAATTTCCGTTTTCTAATTTCTCTTATTGTCACAAAAATGCAATAATGAAATAATGTCATAAAGCCTTGTCTTGCTTCCGTATAAAACTATCACTTCAGCACACAAACTAGCATACGATCGCAATTTTACGGTCTTCCAAATGTATTATATCAGACAGCTAATAAAATGCAGTTTCTACGTTCTCATAATACCATCTGCTTTATGTGCTGTTTATATACTTAAATCATGTTATGTAAATTATTATTCTACAACTACTAACCACGTTATCCTAGTATTTCCCCTTTAATAGAGGAAATACTCCACTAGGGACTTTATTCTTGGTTGGGAAAGTTATCATATGAGTCTTCTGGCTCTAAGAAGGACGCGATTGTAAGACTTGTACTGGCTGAAAACCACTGTGTTCCTTCAATTGCCCTTTGCATTTCAGAACCACGGTACACCTTGTTAAGACATTCAAGTCAGAAAGTACATGCAATTGAGCATCAGTATTTAAAATGAATCGATTCATTTCTTCACGGTCCTGTTTTCAGAACCGACGAAAGGTGTAGTAGAAAGGTTCTCGAAAGGAGATCGCGCATAGGTAAACGTTGTGTGAGACGTCTCCCGACAAGATCGAACGATGACTTGAAGAATGTAGCTGGCAGTGGTGGAATGAAAAAAGCGAGAGATCATGCAGTTGGGGCTCCTTGTAGGCTGAAATGGTGATAGTGACTCCTTTCTGACCACCTCAACTCCACTACACTGGATACGTTCATACCACTTGGCAAGACTGCCCTCTTTCCTCGACCTCCCAATACCTTATAACTACTAACCTATAACCCATTTTTCAGTTTACCATCGAACCAGAATAACCAAGCACCTCAACCCATTACCCAATTTTTTCGTACTTTCTGCTATAAATCGATGCCTCTGTTCGACTATATCACGCCGTAGTTTTATTATTCAGCTCAATGGATTGTGAAACTGATCGCAGATTCATTTTCTCTCGATATTTTTTCAGTTGAAAAATTGGCATGGTGGATGTTTACTAATTTCTGTCGGACGCAGGTGTGTTCCAATTTTTGCAATCAGAGTTTTTTTAGTCTTCTGTTTTTACCCTTTTTTTCTAAGTAAATTCGGCTACATGAAACAGGTTTTTAATTATTGTTGTGTCAGTAACAAAGGGCTTAATTTATTACTTTATGACTTTTTAATTTTAGTGATAAAGTCAATTTACAAGTTTGTTGAATTAATATTTGAAAATGTTTGAGATGCGGTAGCCATCAGTTTTACCCGCTAACACTTACATGTGTTAATCCAGGTTATAAACTATCTGTGTACCAAGTACATCCAAATTCGTTCAGTAGTTTTCCCATGAAGGAATAACAAACATATCGTCACAAACTTTCACATTTGTTATATTAGTAAGATAGTAAAAATTCACTTGTATAGGTTTCACCACATTTCACTATAATTCAGGCAACTTGTTTGGCGTACCTAGTAATATTTCGAACAATCCACGAACATGCTTAGATAAATTAGTTTGCATTGCGATGTGAAAAAGTTCCAAGTAAGAAGATAAACCGTAGGTTTGTTTTGTGGTTTTAGTTATTTTAAACATTGATGGTCTTACTACAAAAATATTAAACATCTGTTGAACAATTACCGCCTTAACACAAAAAGATAAACATCTGTTGAAAGCTTATCTAAAAAAAAGTGGTACTGCAAAACGACTCTTATATCAACGTGAAATATCGTTTTGTCGTTGACAGTTTTTTTAGACATGTGTTCAACAGGTGTTTATCTTTCTTGTGGTAAGACGGTTAATGTCTAAAAGAACTGTCAACGTTAAAACGGCATTTTGCATTGATATAAGGGTCGTTTTGCAATTACACTTTTTTTTTTGCCACCACATCATCTGTTGAACACTTCAACAGATGTTTAACTTTTTGTAGTAAGACGCTAACTAAAACTTCTAATATGGGTTCAAGACATGATAGTGAAAATTCTCCGGTCTCAGCTTTCGTTTTCCATAGCGTATTGATGGCAATTTACATTGAGTCAGATCAATTAAAATTAAGCAATTTATCTTTGTTTTCTTTCTTTCCTTTGTTTGTAGCTATCACAATATTTATACTACGTACATATTTCTAATAGAATCGACGGTTACAAATACTTGGAAAGATTGAATACTTGCTATTCCAAATTTTCCACTAAAAATTTTGAGCATGAGCTAGTTGTAAATACGAACTGCAGAAGTTTTTTAAATATCTGATTCTTAAAATGTAGCAGAAATCGATGTCATGCTTGTTTGTGTATTCCAAGTTAATGTCATTTTAAAATTAGCCACATGATTAAACTAATTATACTTCATTCTATTGTGCTAATTAAAAAGTTTATGCTTACTTTTGTGCCATTCACAGTCATGTGAACTTGCAGCTTTAGACAGGGAAATCACGACCTCGATTCTACACCATCACAACCTCGACTTAGTTTGCCGACTTGGGCTGTCAAAATCAATAAGGAATTAAGATGCATTGGAGAGGCTCCAAGATACTGCCGCTGGCTTAACTCGACTTACAAAGATTTATTATTCATCGCTTGTCTAAGCATTGAACTTTTTGATTTCAACCTCGAACGCTCCGTAAAGAGTTTTTAAGTGTTTGTTTGAACATCATGATTTCTTGTGATAATACTTTTTGAGATTTTTAGAAATCTGAATAAGTTACTCGAAGCTTTACAACGAGTTTCGGTCGAATTTCGGTTAAAAAAAAAACAGTTTTTTTACCCTCTTCGCTAAAAATGGATTTAACACTCTTTTTTTGTCGGGTTTTAAAATTCGACGAGGTTGAATTCAGGAATTTGAAAAACATAACGTCATTTCCTATTTGACAAAAAGGGATAACTCTTATCCACTGATAGCATATCTAATCATAATCAGGCCATCACATCTCCACAGCTGAAACACAAGCTTCATTTCTACGTGGGGCTTGTAAACGGGTTAGAAGACGTGACACGGTGTTAATTTTCTTACAAGCATTTAAAGCGAGACTTAAACGATCAAAACTTCGTCATTATCACTTCATTCCAAACTTTACGAAACATATGACGCAAACTAGAACATAATCATATACATAACTGTCTAATTTCATTAAAATAAACTCCGTATGTAACAGTCTCGTCTCGACTGTTATGTTAAAACTTTGTGCGAATTTATAAAGTTCCCATTAATATTTTGTCATAGTAAAAGTTGGGAAGGTACTTGGAAGGTGTGCGGAATAATTTTGAAATACAAGAAAGTAGAAAGTTTGTTATGATTGTATATTAATTCGAAATTTTGTTTGAAATTGGAACTCTAATTGTCGCATCTCTCCGTCATGGCATAAAATTATAAGTAAAAATGATATAACCGTAAGATTTTACAAATTATATTTTTGACTAGCTTCCGTCCGCGACTCCGTCCGCGCGGATGTCGGTCTTCGCGTGGATGGTTTATTCCTCCATTTTGAGTAACTCCGACAATGACATCATATAAATATCTATTGGACCCAAATACGGTTAAGCCTATAATAATTAAGGATATCCCTCTATTGAGCTACTCCTGTTGAGCTCGCGTTCTGTAGTAAGTATTTTTTTCATAGTAATTCCGACCTTGATAAGTAGCATGTAGCAGTAAATTATTGACAGTCGGCGCTACAGGTTACGGCGCTGAATCCACTGCGGGTAATGCAACGTGTGTTCGCGGTTCTACAGAACAACGTCTATGAATAAAACTGAAAATTAAGTTTTTTTTTTCTACGTGTTTTTCCAGGATAAAAATTATCCCATTTTATGCCCAGGATAATAAGGTATAATTGGTACAATTATACCTTATTATCCTGGGCATAAAGTTTCATCGAAATCGAACCGTTAGTTTTCACGTGATGCCTGTATATACAGACAGACAGACAGACAAAAATTTTTTTAATCACATATTTGGGTTTGGTATCGATCCAGCAACACCCCCCGCTATTTATTTTTTCAATATTTTCAATGTACAGAAATGACCCTTCTACAGATTTATTATATGTATAGATTATAAAAATTCTGAAATAAATTAGACAAAATGATGCTCCTGACTGCGTCGTCCCTTCACCCCAGCCGCAGTGGTAGATGCCCTCGGAGACGGACGTCGGCACTCGCTGTCCGACCATGGACCATGCCCGGGTCGACGGCGTGTTGTGTTCCACGCGCGCCTCAAAGAGTGTCAGTATAGTGACGGGGCACGGAGCACGGAGCAGGACACCGTGGATTTTAGTCAGTACAAGTCTGACAGTTCCTCCCGCCCTGCCCTGGGTGGGAGGCCTCATTTGATGATTTTACCACGATAAAAAAAAGAGGCGTAAACAAAAAGCCGTCACATTTAAAGTGCGTAAGCAAATCTTATTGAAAGGTGTCCTCCGAGTCAAGTTTCACTCTAGTAATTATTAACAATTACTCCTCTTCCTGGTGTTGCTCAGAACTTGAATGAACCTCTACCATTTGAGTTATTAATAGAATTTCGTTTAGTTAATTTTCGTGAGGAAATTGGGCCCGAAAGACATTGTGGTGCATTGAGCCAGAGGCTGGTCCTTTCTTGTTGAAAATTATTTGGAATAATGAGATAATAAATTAAAATGAAGCTGTACAGGTAAACTTAACAATGTTAATTTAAGTGATCTTGATTCTACTCTTACTTACTACCAAGAAGGACCTAAAGTTTTTAATTACTCATCTCATTATCAGAATACTCATACTAATGGGATCCTTCACTATCCTCGATGTTCTATTTCAACTTTCTTGTGGGGCAAATTCTAAACAAGGGAAGCCACGTGCAAAACAAAGCTGTAAATTAATTAATAATAGATTTTAATAAATAATCAATAAGTACTTCGAGAGGGACAAAATAGATAGGTACTAAAAAAGTATTTCGGAAAACATTTTCTATGAAACTGTGTTAAAATTAAGGGGTTGTTGTAAGTTCGCCACAAAATTAATTCCCCGCGAAGAAAAGTATGTATAAATTAGCCAAAGGTTTTTGTATTTTTTATTTTTGATTATTGTAAATGCGCCCCGTTTATTTTTTCCGCACGGTTAGCAGAACATTTAAATAATAAAATCCAGCACAAAACTACCGAAAACGAGGACACAATGTGGAATCTGAACAAAAAGTACTACGAGAACAGGATCAAAACTTTTCTTCGTATGAATTATTTTTGTGGCGAACTTACAACAACCCAAATTAAGCAACCCCTTAAATTAATTATTTCAAAAAAAGTTTCAAAAGAGACTTATCTGACTTGATATTAAAATATAATTCTATTCTATGTGTCTTCTCTATTAGCCTACAATCTTGCTTGATTCATTTGAATTGTTCAATTAACAAGGACAAGTGAGGGTCCGAGTCATTACTTTAACAGCCAATTCCGAAGTTTGGTAGACTAAAGTTATTACCATGGAACGTGACCCCCTTACAATTCAAGTTGTAAGTTAAACCGTACTTCAGCTTTCCTGATTTGTAAAGGTCCTCACAATACTTAATTTGCCATTGGTCTTTGGCCGCGACCTACACGGCCATTTTGTGGCGGTGACTGCAGCGACGACCATTTGCTTTCGAAGAATGTTCATTATGTTACTGTTCTAGTAGAGCTCACAATTTATAAGCTGTAGTAAACGGTGAGAATGGTCGAATTAGTCAACATTGTAGCTGAACGGCCATGGAGTTGTTGCGTAGTATGCAAAAAATCGTAAGTCACAGAGACTTGAGAGTACACGTTATGTTATAATAACAATATCTGGAATATTCCTTAAAAAAGAGAGAGCCTTGGGATAAACTTCGTTTTAATTATTTCTTCGCAACGACCCTTTGTATTTTTAAATAATTGTTTTCCGATCCCTACAGGGCAATAAGTATACGTAATATATTTTGATAAAATTAGAGTCTACCATGAGAACTCTGTCTGCATTGTAGGATGAAATCCCACAAAGCTTTGGTTAACTTCCGTCGCACTTTGAAAGTTACTCAAGAGCTAAACTAGAAATGTAAAAGTTTACAAAGAGAAGCTAGGGTTGGTCACCACTTTTTAATTCTAGCCTTTCACAAAATCGCGACTCCATTTTCGTTTTTGTGATCGTATAGCTGCTAAGTAAGCACAAAATTCAGACGGCATTCGTTGTAAAGATCATGTTAGGAATTCCCCAAAAACTTCATGCACAACCTGTAAATCGAATAAAGATTCAGTTTCAAACTTTATATTGCGTCACTAAAAAGCAATAGAAACATTTCTAATATTCCTTCATCCTTCACGATTTAAAGATGACCCCAACGATAATCGATATCGAAACAGATGAACAACACAAAAGGGAAGATTCGATAACTATTTGCAGCCTGACAAAGGAATTTATGTAATCTATGGACCTAGCTATACCAATGGGCTCTTTAGTTGTGACAAAAGCAATAATCTCAAGCAATGGAGCGTAAACTATGATTATGGAAGTAGTATTGGAAATTCTAGTTGAGGCCAGTGCGATATAAGTTGGGAAAATCCTTTTTAAATATAAATAGAAGTATGGTAAGTGTTTTCAGATTAGTAAGTGTAGTAATAAACTTTTCAATGTAATTAATGAGTTGGGTTTATTAATACAGTTTTAACAGCTTTTAATCGCCATTCAGTGTCATGATTAGTTAATGTGTACTCTAAATCAATATGTAACTTTGTAAAACGCAGGATTTTAATTATTAATCAAAACAACGAAGCATTTTAGAGTTCTTTGTAACCTACCTGGCGTAATTCTAATTCTTTTGGGTTCAGCGCAGCATCAAACAGTCTACTATAAACAACATTGTCACCAACAATAGACGTACGTAATACCAATTTTTATTTTACGACTGCGAACAGCTACGTTGAACCGACTTTATTTTTGTGTATACCTATTATCGACTTTATCATTATTTAGAGAAGGACTAAACTCATTTGAACACATTATTTAAGGATCTTTGTTTACTACCACGACATGTAAAATATATTACATTCCATGAGGTTCTGGTAAAAAAAAGATAAGGGTGATGATTAATAGCAGAAGAAAAACTATGTTACGATCTCAAGAATACCTATTATATTTATCCCCAATATACTTTTACTTTCACACCACATTATCTTCCATACTGAAGTTTCAGCGTGTTGGTTAATTGGGCAATTGGGCGACAGTAATTTCCCTCTTTGAAGAGTGGCTGGAGAATCGCAGCTTTCTCACCTTCAACCAGACGTAGATCCTTAGCGGACACGGTTGTTTGAGGAATTTTCTGTTCCAGATTCGGAGAGACGTCTTCTCTTTTTACGTCCGGATGTAACCATTGTGTTGAAAAGCCAAAGGACACGATAGAGGTGTACTTTGCTGTCTGATTGGGTGGTGAACTGTTGGTCGAGCGACACGAAAAAGAAAAAGATCACACGGATACTATAAATATTCAGGTAGTTTCAAAAAAAAAAGCATTTAACAAAACTTTAAACAATTTTTGTAGCGACAGGAAAGCATTTTTGCTGAATGGCTATTTCAGGATTCATTGGAAAACCTCTGAATTGTTAAGGGGAACGAATTTATTGTATATCGAACTTGGGCGTTTTAAATCTTCTCAGAGTGATGAAATCAAAGTTTTTGAATTAATAAGTTCACAAAATATATTTTTTTTTTGTGAGCTGGAACTTGCTTTGTTTCGTCAGTAACATGAAAAATATCTATTTACAATATAAATAAAAATAAAGAGGATAACTAGAATAAGCACAGAAAGAAAAAATGGACATAAGCTTAATGAAACAATTTCAATAAACATGACATTTAAATAACAAATTGCTTCCGGCCGTCTACCGAAACAAATGAGATGGGGAGATTCATAGAGTGCTTGTTTCGAGTTCCATCCAATATCCGGGATTTGTGTTAAATTGAGACTGGCCCACATTTCGAAGGCAGTTTCATTTTTAAAATATTGTTGCAATCTCGTGCAAAAAGTGGTCAAACGTTCACAATGAATGTCATTGATAAATTACAAACGCTCGGATCAGCAACAAGAGTTAGTGTTTCATTAACTATGTATTTTTTTTTTGTCTTTCTTAGGAGTCGCCTCGTGTTAGCAAGAACGCGCTTCTACATCTGAGGCCAGTCATTAAACAAAGTGACCTTTTTACATTTAACTCTAAATTTATTTTTAAAATTTAGTTTGATAATAAAATACGATGCAAGGTTTCATGGTTTTGACCCAATTCTTGAATTAACAAATTTATTTATTTAGGCGATGTTAAAGTTTGTATAGGAAAATCATAAAGCGGTAACCGATGAGTTTGAAACACACTATGTAAAAAATAGATCAATAATAATCAAACAAGTGTTTTTGGGATTTTTGGGTCCATCTATTGAATCGGGTCCAGTTAGTGGAACGGTACCAGTTTTTGTCTCGGGTCCTGTTATTGCACCGAGTCCAGTTATTAAATTGGGACCGGGACCTTTTTGAATTTGTTCCAGTTATTAGCCTGGTACCAGTTATAGGCCAGTGTCCAGTTATTAACCATCCAGTTATAGAATCAGGATCAGAAAATCATAACGCGCTAACCGATTAATTTGAAAATCAGTATAAAGAAATAAGATAAAAAATAATCAAACACGTATTTTTTTTGGATTTTTCGCAAATCACCCCCAACATTGGTGAAAAGGGATGATTAAATTTTAAGGGAAGGATTTTTCTGCTGGCTACTGTCCCGTTTTTAGATTTTCTAGAAGTATCCTATAAGGAGGGCGTGACCGGGCATTTAAATTAACTGAGTTCGAAGATTAAAAAACGCGCTAGCGAAGTCGCGGGCGGAGTGCTAGTAATATTATAAAGAGGAAAGATTTGTATTTTTGTGTGTTTGTGTACACTTGTAATGAATAAAGGCAATACTGGGCTGATTTTAAAAATCTTTCACCAATTGAAAGCTGCTTTGGCCCTGAGTGACATAGGCAATAAGGGGGGGGGGGGGGGGGGGGCGTGAGCGGTCGAAACCGCTGGCAACAGCTAGCACCTAGCTAGCTTTTGCCAGCGTGATAATTTTGGTTTCGGATAAATTATTTTCCAGTATGGATTCATTCATTGTGTACTGACTCGAGACGCACTTGGCTAGTTTGTTTTTAGAAATGTTGTTTTTATTATTTTTAGATTAAGATAATCTTTAATCGATTACGACAAGCATGACTAAAACCGTGATATCTTTAAAAATAAACCTTTTAATCTTCCAATTAGTAACACAAAACGCGATTTTAACGTTACAAAAACAGCGTATTAAGCTAGCAGCAAGTTCAGTGCTTTGACCCGAGTACTATTGTAAACACTATTCTTTATGGAGATGGAACAAGAACTAGATAATCGGTTGGCCAATACATGCTCAAGCAATACACGACAGCGGAAAAACGGACTGGATGAAGCCCAAACACTGTAACACTCATATTAAGGAAACAAGTGATAGTCACATCGCACGTTGAAGACCATACAATTCAGCTTTATGCGAATTAATGTACCCGACGGTCCGTTCACGACATTGTTGTTGTGCGCGGTGACCTCACACGGGGCGGCGAGCGCTAAGATCAAGTGTTTCAAGAAAGCCACAAGGCACCACTAGTGGCGAATTCGAGTATTTCCAATTTTTGACAGGCCTGTTGGTCTAGTGGTTAGTGACCCTGACTGCTATGCCAGAGGTCGTGGGTTCGATTCCCACCCAGGACAAATGTTTGTGTGATGAGCACGATCATTTGTTCTGTGTCTGGGTGTAATTTCTCTATAATATGTATCTATTTAGAAATATATAAATATGTTTATCAGTTGTCAGTACCCATAACACAAGCTCTGCTTAGCTTGGGACTAGATGGCGTTGTGTGATAGTTGTGGAATATTTATTTAATTCGCGCCGTCCGCCGTACCGCTCACCGCTAAGACCAAAGTTGTGAACTGTGGCTGTGGCTGTTAGTCCTGTTTTCGAGCTAACTTGACCGAGCTGGTCGCGGGACTCTCGAATTATCGTGATCCCAGTACGTAAAGGGGTATTGAAGGACACCGTGGATTTTAGTCAGTACGAGTCTGACAGGGAGGACTCATGTGATGATTTTAAGACGTAAAAAAATAAAAATAAAACTTGACCGGGCTATTAATTACAGACAGTACACTGAAATTGTATTCTTGGCAAAATTAAAAAGCGTTTTTCTCCTAATGTGTTTAATAACGTTCTATATTTTCATAAACATAATATTTATCCCAAAGTATTACATAAATAGGTCAAAGCTCAAAATATAAACCGCTGATTCTAGAGAAAATCTCATCTCAGTTTTGAAATGTGTATTGTACTGGGCGTCGTGTACTCTTAACTCACAAAATGTTTATTAGTTTCGTTTACCGAGAATTGCCACTACTTCGCCAAGTTTGTCGCGACAAAATGTAAGGTTTCAAATAATTTTCGCATTTTTCTTTTCGCGGTGCGATGAATATTTATTTTTCCAAGAAAATGATAGTTATTTGCGAATGTATCTGTCGTATTTTATATGAAATAACTTTCTTTTATTTCATTTAAAAAATTTAGCTAGAATAATTTTCATTTTGCATTATGTCTTCTAACGTATTTTTTTATTACATCAAAAAAACAATGTTAACTGTTCCATTATAATAATCATGATGACTGATATAATATTTTACTTTGCCAGTTTCAATAAATAAGAAACATAATATTATTGACAATTATAATAATTTCCCTTAATATCTGCTCCACAAAGTATAAAACTGCAACCATTCGCAAGTTTTCACACAAGTGAAAGAGATAGCTAAAATTCGAATGATTTCTCTTCAAAGGTTTCTGGAACTAAAAACAAAACACATTAATCTTCACACACTTCTGCCGTCTACCTAATGATCATTCTACTCTTTTTGATCCTGGTCAAGAAACAAGCAACTGCACTCCTCAACGACACAAAACATACGATGATTTATTTCTCACAGTTTACGACTCAACTAAAGCGTATCTAACGATGAGTTACGACCGTCCTGCAGCGAATAAGATGCGAATGGAAAAGGAAAAATATTTTTTATTTTCAAAACTTTTAAAAACTTGGCTTGTCGCACAACATTTTTATGAGACTCCTTTCATTGTGGAAGAAAAACGTTGTCGTTTTAAGTTTATATTTATTATCTGGGTTGTTAGTTTAAGCGGTTTAAGTTTTTGGTAACTGTTATTATTTTGTTTGAATTATTGGTTTTAATGGTCCTTGTTTACACAATTCAATTGGGCATGATTGGTGCAGTGGCTTAGCAATTGGACTGGTGGTGTATCGTGGGTTCGATTCCCGCACGGAGAAAATATTCGTATGATCCACAAGTAGGTTCCGGGTCTTGGCGTTTGTTCATGGGAGTTACTATGTTTGTATACGCACCCACAATAGATGTAAAATTCCTAGTGTGAGCCAAGGTTTAAAAAAAAATGTAAAAAAGACGATACAAAGCATTATTACTACGGAACTCTTATACCTCAAATTAAGAGTGCTTTGTACACAGTCATGGCCTGTCTTTTATTTTAATCTTGTCGCTCTATGAAAATCAGGACACGTAAAAAAAGAAAACACTCAGCACATTATTGCATCATTACCTACTTGATAAAATAAAAGTTCTCTAGAACATGAATTTTCAGTTAATAAAATAAACCCAATACCACATCCAACGACACACACGTCACAGGAAGACGTAGATAAAATTCACACGTGTGTAATGTCCCTTGAGCACTGATAAGACACGCCACACGGCGTACTAACTCGAACTGACACTGTAATGTAATGTGAGAATAGAAGTTGTAACTTTCAATAGTAACGGTAGCACGTTGGGAGTTTGGTTGGAATCAATGCTTTTTTTAGCATGGTAAATTCATCAAACGAGTCCTCCAGCCCAGAGCAGGGCGGGAGGGACTGTCAGATTCGTACTGACTAAAATCCACGGTGCTCTTCAATAGCCCTTTACGGTCGTCCGTCAGAATTAATGCTTGGCAAGAATTTTTTAAGATTGCTTTTATTGTAAGTAGGTGTATCCACACAAAACCTTTGATGATGACATCAAAGGTTTTGTGGACGAAAGAATATTAAGATTTCTAATGTCCTAAGCACAATGTATAAAAACGTTTCTATTTCGCTAACGAGGCGTGTTGCAATCTGTATATTGATTCCATGGTTTAGTGTAGTTACAATATCTACGGGTATATTGTCTGTTTTCTCAAAATTGCTTAAGTTGCAGGAAAAATAGAATACAAGTTTCTAATAACATGAATAGCTAGTATTGATCCAACGTAAAGAAAAACGAATGTATATGAATCATACCAACTACTTACCTTTACAATTATAGCCGGTATTTTTAAAATCCAACCATAAATTTTCACGCACTATAAATTTTCAGGTTACGTCCCTAAATGATTTAAAATTTTCACCCATTCGGTCCGAAGGGTGCAAATCTCTACAAATCCTGGCAGGATGACGGCGCAACGGTTCTATCGATTACCACAAAATTTATGATCCCTGTTTTTGCTCTGACGTTGAAAAATATCAAATTTAAGCCAACGAACAAAAAAACTGTGCGTCTATGTAAATGCTATGTTTCTATTTACATTTTTGTGGTCGTTTTTTCCGAAGATTATAGTATTCGTAAATGAGGGTTATGATATTTAGAAGACAGAGGGTTTTTTCGGTTAATTAAAGAAGTGAAGTTATGGTATTCTGTAGGGATTCCCTGAATTTTGTTTTGGAATTTGAATAACATCTTAATTAAAGGATGGCGCTTGAATGTAGGTGTTGGGCAGTTGGCATATTTTTTTTTTGTTTACTTAAGCGTCTGCTCAAGATTAAAGTGTAAAAAAACTGTTTTTTCTAGAAGCAAACCACCTCATTGAAGGAGAAAAATCATCAAAGATAATTCAATTCTGACTGTTCAAGCATCCGAATTTATATCAAAACGTTAAACATTCATGAAAACATACCGTTATATGTACTTTACATGTCAATTTTCTTTGAAAATAGATCGTTCTATATATTCAAATGTTTACAAATCTATATTTTCTTGGCCAACAGTTTCAGATATGTTGGAGGTATACAAACAATCGACTCAACTGTCTCCTGTGTCAATAGCGTAACTGTCGCTTGTAAGTGAAACGACAGAATCCAGCGTCGATGTAAAAATCTTTCGTGGAAAATTCGGTCGTGAGTGTTTGTAATTAAACCAGGAATACACGTAGCTTATGTGAGCTTCGGAGGGATGTTGCCTTAAAGCGGTCACAGTTGGACTACAAAATGTACATTACAGACTTGCATTTGGCAAAAAGTCATTCGGTTAATTTCACCGATGCTAAACGTTGTTCAGCCATAGATGCCGATCGGATTCAGCTGACTGTGAAAGCCAATGTGTATTGTGTAGCGTTTTCTTTGAGTTTATTTTGTAACTAGCTTTCGCCCGCGACTCCGTCCGCGCGGATGTCGGTCTTCGCGTGGATGGTTTATTTCCCCATTTTGAGTAACTCTGACAATGACATCTTATACATATTACGGCGCTGAATCCACTGCGGGTAATGCAACGTGTGTTCGCGGTTCTACAGAACAACGTCTATGAATAAAAATGAAAAATAAGATTTTTTTCTACGTATTTTTCCAGGATAAAAAGTATCCTATGTTATGCCCAGGATAATAAGGAATAATTATACCAAGTTTCATCGAAATCGAACCGTTAGTTTTCACGTGATGCCTGCACAAACAGACAGACAGACAGACAGACAAATTTTTTTTTAATCATATATTTGGGTTTGGTATCGATCCAGCAACACCCCCCGCTATTTATTTTTTCAATATTTTCAATGTACAGAATTGACCCTTCTACAGATTTATTATAGTACTAGCACTCCGCCCGCGACTTCGTCAGCGCGTGTTTCTAACTTCGAACTCGAAATATTATTGTAGACAAACTGATTTTCCAATGTTCGCCCGCTAGGGGTTGATTTTTGAAATATAGATAATTACGCATCCTTTATTCAATTGGGAAACTATTTATGCCAAGTTTTGGGTTTGTCGAAGCAAGCAGCCTTCCCTTAAAACTTATTTACCCTTTTTCACCAACTTAGAGGGTGATTTTCGAAAACCCCAAAAACACGTGTTTGTTTATTTTGATCTAATTTCTATATACTGAGTTTCAAGTTCATCTGTTTTACTTACTTACGTTCGTATTCCCGCCAAGTTCCAAATTTATAAACCCAAGGCATAAGATTTTACAAAGGTTTTCACCCCTTTTCACCCCCTTAGAGGTGGATTTTCGCAAAATCCCTGCTTAATTCTCACCTATATAATTAACGGCAACTACCATCCAAAAGTCAGCTTTCTACGTTTAGCGTTTAATATCCTTACCTTAAAACTTGAATACCCCTTTTCATCAACTTGGAGGGTGATGTTCGAAAAATCCAAAGACACGTGTTTAATTATTTTTGATCTAGTATTTAAATACTGATTTTCAAATTCATCGGTTCACGCGTTATAATTTTCCCATACAAACTTTAACATCGTCTAGATTACCAATGGAGGGTAGTTTTTAAAAAATAATAGTGCCATTCCTTTTTATTTACTTATACTCATATTCATACTAAGTTTCAAGTTTATAAACCCAAGGAATAAGATTTTTCATACAACAGTTTTCACCCCTTTTCACCCCCTTAGAGGAGAACTTTCGCAAAATCCCGTCTTATTGCCCCCCTACATGGTAGACTGCAACTACTGTCCAAAATTCAAGTATCTGCGTTTAGCGGTTTCGGCTGTAGTCGAGTCTTAATAAAAAACCCTGTTCTTTTATATATATAGATATAGAAGACAAATTCTCCCAAATCAACAAGTGTGCCAGTGTCATGAAGTGGAAACTACAAATAAATAAATAAATAAAATGAATCTGAGTAAATTCATTCTCCGGCACACGTCAAGCTTCATATTTTCGCAGCGCTTTTCTGGTGGTTGCCAGTGTTGATTCTGGCTTTCAGGAGTTGCAGTGCTTTGGGAATAGCGTGGTGGGCTTGTACAAAAAAAAGGGTGCTAATACCCTCTTCGTCGGTTGCTCGCTGACTCATCATTTTTCTGTTCCCCTCCTGTTCTACATAAGGTTCGTAAAACATATTTTCTTCTTAATTTCTCCATTGTTAGACGTCACGCCAGCATTTACTTATTTTTTTTTTTCGTATCATTTCTGACACAATCCATCCATCTTTTCTTTCACCTTCCTTATTTTCTTCATCCATCAAAAGCCGTTAACAGACTGTCTCACGTTTTTCATGCGATTACATTGCACTGTCGGCGGCCGACAATACGTTTGGTGTGGATACGGCCCTAGGATTACTTATGTAATGTGTCAAATACACGTAAGTCCCCTGTGTCTTTTGTTCCCCTTGTGTCACTACAAGAAAGTAGATATTATGATTGTCCCTTTAGTCCCCCGGGACTTTTTCTCATTATCGTTCCAGTTAATTTCAGTATCTCGATGTTGTATTGTTATCTAAAGTGATTACTAAGGATTAATGTGATTCCTCATCCTTTTTTATGTAGAAACTGCTTTAACTCAGAATCTTTATTAAATAAGAGATAAAATTAGATTTACGAACCCGATTTTGTCTGTTAAGGGCGAGAAACGATCTAAGGGTTATATCTTTTGCATGAATATAATTATTAATTATAAGATGTATTGAAATCTTATAATTAATTTCTTATATTGGGTGTCAAATACACTCAAAAATCAGATCATTATGAACTTGTTGCGCACAGCCCTAACATTCACTTCAATTAAATCCAAACAGATCTGGAAGC
The DNA here is from genome assembly GCA_943136025.2 of Agrotis puta. Lineage (NCBI taxonomy): Eukaryota > Metazoa > Arthropoda > Insecta > Lepidoptera > Noctuidae > Agrotis > Agrotis puta. The sequence continues at coordinate 3,446,316 of OW964170.2, forward strand.
TGTCTCGTACTGATTTTTTTAAATATTGATGAAGTAGCATAATAAATCTTCGTGTCAGTTTCAGCTACAAATATCATATTTCTTCTCACAAGAATCACGACAAGTTATCTTTACTTGTATCACTGAAAGACTGGCGACGTTGTGTTTTCAACAGATTTCACGCTCACTAGCTCCGCTAGTCAACGCTACGTTGCATTTCTAACGTTTTCAGCTTCGTCGTAAAATCTGTAAACAGGTTTTTTGCATCAAACAAATCACAACTTCAACACCTTCAACTAAAGCACATTTTGCATTGGCAAATCACTCCCGGTATCTTTTAAAGCTCTACGCTCGAGTTAAATTCTAGTAGTTCGTGGTTTTTATAAAATGAAGTGAAGAAAGTAACGTTCTTGATATATAAAAGCGCTTAAAAATATATGTGTTGGAAAATGTCAGAGGCTTTGAACATTCTTCTATTCATGCCCCGTCCGTTGTGGCTCTCGATAAAATTAGATATCAAGAGATGTATATCTACATCTCTTGGTATCATATATATGGTATATATGGAGGGTAGAGGTGTATTACTATAGGTACATCTATCCATCTATCATACATATATATATTCATCTACGTTAGTAGGGCTTATGTTTTCTAATGATACAGGTGCCCGGGGTCGCGGGACTCCGGGGTCGCGGGAGTTTCCCATTACCGTAACCCCGGTACGTAAAGGGCTAGTGAAGGACACCGTGGATTTTAGTCAGTACAAGTCTGACAGTCCCTCCCGCCCTGCCCTGGGTGGGAGGACTCATTTGATGATTTTACCACGATAAAAAAAAAATGATACAGGTGTCCACCTGTTATTGGGTAAACTCTTGTATTTTTTCATAATACTGGCTGATTTAAAAAAAATAGAGGGTGGGTGTAGAAGGGCGAAAATATGTTACGACCTACCAAATATACAAAATGAAAATATTCAAATGAGTCAAGCGGTCATTTTGAAGGAGTGCATCCGTAAACATAGTGACATGAGGTTTTTGTGTATTAGATTTTATTTACTTAGTTACAGAGATCTTCAAGGTCAAAACAAAAAAAATTACATAGTTTATGTATTTTCTTTCAATGCCACCACGATAGCTGTACCATTCAATGCAAGCATCAGCACAATGTTTTATGTGTATTATATTATATGGTGCACTACCGAATATCGTGATTTTTCAAACCAAAAAAATAATTAATTATTACAAAACTAAGTATTACAAAACGCTTGTGTGACGGTTTGTAAAGTTTCCCTTTAAATCTTTTATACATCATTATGATGAAAAGACTGAGAGTAGGCAAGCGATGTAGATAAATGACATATCTAATGACGCAACATTATCGTGTTCCTAAAAATCTGAAAGCTATTGTATTTAGAAAACGACGTGGCTTTAGTCCTGACTCACTTATTTAGATATTGAGAAAAACAATTACCTAAGTATATACTTAGTAAACCATTAACAAACCTTAGGCAGTTAAGAAGTTAAAATGCGTTTCTATTGTTTACTAATGAAAGGTTGTTTTTTACGTGGTAAAATCATCAAATGAGTCCTCGCACTGAGGGCAGGGCGGGAGGGACTGTCAGACTAGTGCTGACTAAAATCCACGGTGTCCTTCAATGGCCCTTTACGTTCCGAGGTCACGATAGCTCGTTCGTCCCGCGACTACTAATGAAAGGTTAGCAATCAAACAAACGTTTGTCCTCTAGCACGTTCCAGATTTATTCAAAAGCAAACTGATGTTTGATCTCCTACATATTTATGATCTGTATCCGATTAAAGACTGTCTGCAAATGTAGGAATGAGATGCAAGCTTACTGCTTATGAGCACAGAAATAATCCGATTTCTTGAATCCGCTTTCCAAGTTGACTATCCGATTGGTTTTCTGTGCTACGAATATTTTTCTGACTCACACATTTTGTTCTGAAACTAGTTTGTTTTTGCCGTTAACTTTAACAAAGGGTTGCACCCATCACGTGCAGGAGGAATGGAAAACTCTGATAGTGTTTTTTTAAGCCAGTTTATGTACCTATACTTTGTTTCGCTAAATAAACTGAAATTTCATGTTTATTTGAGGGAAAATTAGTTTTTGAATCGCTGATAAATTGATATCAATCCACCTAGGAAAATCAAAGTTCAGTAATCACTCCAGCGTGCAGTTTGAAATAGCTGCATCAGTTAACGCATTTTTTTTTCTTTTTCTGGTGGCTCAGGTACAAGTGAAGGGCAAAAGATGACGCGTTTGATCACCAGCTCGCTGGACTAACCTGATTAAGAGAGCTACTGAGGCTACCATGGTCCAGTAAACTCGTAAGGTCTCCAACCGACAGAAATGGAAGCACATCGCTGAAGGAGCAATCCTCCAAAAACCAATATTTATGTATCTCCGTGTACATAGTCTGTGCATCCACGACCTCTCTTATAAGAGTGATTCGATTACGATGAATATAAAATTTAACAATAGTATATGCAGTACATGGGATATTCTCATGCGTAACAATGTACTGATTAAACACGTTTAAAACAACTCTTTTTAAGCTTTAATTCATTAGAACTGTAAGTGAAAAGATACACTGAATACCTGTTCTAGTTTGTAGTAATGTTTGCAGATACCCCAATAAACTAATTGCTAATCATCTCAGTGTAGGTGAAACTGGAGCCTCGTTTTCAGTTGCAGCTGCTCCAAATCTGTAGTTGTCGTCTATTTTTGGTGGCCGCTCAATGAAAGCGCTGTCTGAAATAGAAAGCTTCGTGATTTTTACCATTTTAGTGAAATCCGTTGGAACTATGTATTAACGATTTTTTTTAAATAATACAGCTTATTATCCATTTGTGCGCTTAATTCTAGAACTGTTGGTGAAGTGGACATATTATTAACTAATATTTATCTGTGCACCCCGTTGGGTTGGAACCCATGACTTACAAGTTACAAGTCGGGACCTTTATCACTAGAAGTATACATGCTGACGAGGGAAATTACTGGCAAAAGCTTTACTTTTTTTTTTGTATGGCATCTCGCAGGTCAACCTCTAGTAGGTTGTGTACTGCTCAACCGGACTTTTCTGTGGATGCCTTAAGATTTTAAGGCCTCCAGCCAGGGAAAAAAACATTACTACATTTTTTTTAATGTCAATAGGTCGTAGGTAGTAAGTTAGTCGACGTCCAGAAAAACGGTCACCACGCTGACCTTGGACGTCTGCCATAATCCCAACACTTGGCTATCGTACTGGTAGCAGAATGGTAATTGATGAGTGTTGTTGAATAAACATGCATGTCAGAGGGTACAGTTAAATTTTATGAGCTACTCAACATGGGTAACATTTCCATGTGTTATTCGTTGGCTGGGATGAAATGGGGACATGTTTTTTGACGCACAGTTGGCGCGGTGCAGGTGGTGCGATTCGATTCCCGCACGTAACAAATATTTATATGGTCTATAGGTCGTTGTTCTGGATCTGGCTGTTCTTGTGAGATTGAATGTTGCAACACTCCATTATTAAAATATGTTTATAATATTATAAATATTTTAACACTCGTGTTCACGTCTTTTGTTCACAAGATTATAGGGTACTAGCACTTTGCCCGCGACTTCGTCCGCGTGGGTTACGTACTTTCTTGATTCCCCCTTTTCACCCCCTTAAAGGTTAAATTTACTTCATAGGTCAAAATGTTTATAAAATGTCCTTTATTCATTAGTTTCATTTAGTAGTAGTAGTAACAAACACAAAAAAAGAAAAAAACATTTAAAAAATAGCAAAAGGTGGGCTAGAGGAACAACAGTAAAATCAAAGATTTTAATAAAATTCAAGCGGATGGTACATTGCCATCACCAGTTTTCTGCTGCTTAGGAATGTGGTAAAACTCTTTAAACCTATGGTTCCCTAGTCCTGAAGTATTGCAACCTCCCCCAACGCAAACCACTCAATGGTAACTACAGCTTTCAGAATAAAAATATCTATTCTATCGTCTGTGGTAACTAAGCTACCAGCAGCCATCTTGAAAGAGTCGTAAAAAAAAATACGTTACAAAAATTCAAACGAATGACAGATGGCGTCTCCCCCAAACAGCACTCATCAAAAAATTATTTCTATACAACAATTGTCTACATTTAACACTTTTCTTTTATATCCTGTAAACTCATGCTATCCTAGTAATTGAATATCGGAGTCTCCCTCAAAGCATCGCGCGCCTTTGCTCAGCAGACTGGGTGCTTAAGCTATGTTATTAGATATATCTATTTCCCGGGATAAAATATAGCCTATACGGATTCGGAAGAATCCCTCTAAGTAATGGTAAAAGAAATTTTGAAATCGGTCCAGTAGTTTTTGAGCCTATTCAATACAAAAATACAAAGGTTTCCTCTTTATAATATTAGTATAGATATCTATTTCCCGGGATAAAATATAGCCTATACGGATTCGGAAGAATCCCTCTAAGTAATGGTAAAAGAAATTTTGAAATCGGTCCAGTAGTTTTTGAGCCTATTCAATACAAACATACAAAAATACAAAGGTTTCCTCTTTATAATATTAGTATAGATTATCAAAAGGAAAACGACACTCACGAATTCGCAATGTACGTATCACTAACAACACAGTTGTAAACTTTGTTATGTGTGGTAAATACTTTCCTAGGACTGTCTTTATTGGGCCGTGGGACTGTCTGCCTCGCCGAAATGCAAAGGGTATCTGAAAGAACTGCTAGTTTTCTTAGTCAGTAAGAGTGACCGTCTCTTCCGCTCAACCCAGGGAGTCTAATCTCTAAGCATTAAACCCGTGGTTTCTGCTTTAGTGACATAGGAAAGTTTTGCCAACGAACCCAAACTAAAAAAAAATGAATGATATTACGATTTGAAAGATAGTCCGCGCCACCATTCATGATCTGCGGATTGGTAAAATTTTTTTGAAGTGAAAACTTCTTTAGCGGCGTTGGGCACTTTTTTTGGAATAGGCAAAAAATGTTAAACTCGCGTCAGGACACGTGACCTGATCGAAAATTCGTAAGACGGCGCAGGGCGCTTGCGCGAATGTTCGTGTGTGTTTAATACTATTGAAGTTTTCACTTCTGCCGGCACTCCCAGAGTGCAACCCGTCGTTTTTTTTAATGCAATTTGTTGTCATGACGTATACACTAGCGCTTCATAATGACTTCAGTCGTATGTCATCCGTCCGCAATTAGATTTTGACGTTAGTAACATTTGTGCATCTGTATCCGTTCCCGTGTTTTCGTCGATGGACTTAGAAAGTAGACACCCAGGGCAGGAGGACTTATTTATGATTTTGACACACAAAAAAAATGTTTTGTCTAGTAATATCAAATTTAATTCATCCAGTTTTTCTTGAACCTCTCGCCCTTAGAAAAGTTGATAGGCATAAATATGTTAATAGATAAATAACCGATTCTCTAGAAGTCCGCGTAGAAGAAAGAAAAAAATATTTTCTTTTGGAGGTTATTCAAATGAGATGAGGGTATCTTTAATGTGGATAATACGGATCCTATTGGCTATTGAAAAGACAACAGCTGGAACAAACGGTTCTTCTTGTCTGATACTTGTAAACAGATAGGCATCTAAAACTTTTTTAACGAAACTCGTAGGTATATTGTATCGGGAAAGTAATCGTACCGTCCTAAAAGTATCGTGTATGTTTTTTTATATGCTCAAAGTCTTCAAGGTTTCACACACAGCGAGATTTCTTTTTACATGGCTCATAAGAATGTGTCTTTCATCTTTGTTAAAAAAAAAATGATGCGCGATCCTGTCTCTTCGGTACCAACCTTGTTTAAAATCAATTGTGCATTGTTTTTCCACTAATACAAAAACATACTCAAGTGTAGATTGATTAACTTTATTTAGCATAAACATTAGCTAAGCATTATTTCTGCCCCGGGTCGACGACGCATTGTGTTCCACGCGCGCCTCAAAGAGTGTCAGCAAAAATGACGGGGCCTCCTCTAGAGGGCCAAAGCCTGTCGGGGTCGCGGGACTTATGATTTACCGTAACCCCGGTACTTAAAGGGCTATTGAAGGAAATCGTAGATTTCAGTCAGTACGAGTCTGACAGTCCCTCCCGCTCTGCAATGGATGGGAGGATTACTTTGATGATTTTACCACGTTAAAAAAAAAACATGCCTGCCAGTATCGCATACCTCTTGAACTACAAGTTAGTGGTTAGACATTACGTTTATAGGTCTACCATTAAACCCCTTAAAAATATACTGTTATTCAACGAAAACCTGATATACGCAAGTAAAAAATCGAGGCTCTTGCTAAATCTTTTTCGATCACAGAAATTTTCGTATTTCAGACCTCTTTTAGCAAAGAAAATAAGCAAGCATTAGCTATTCTTCAATTTCCTACCCATATGAACGAATTCCATTCATTTTCGAAGTGGAAGGATCACATGAACGGACCTTTTAGTCAATTGGAACGAAGCTCCTTGGTGTTAGTAAAGGTCAGTCCATATCCCTCATTACCTTAAATAATTAAGTGCTTTCCGAATTAATGAAAATGCCTTATTTATGTACATGTTGCGTTTGTCCAACATAAACCTGAATGATGGCCTCTGTTTGGCAGATGTTTGTGTCTTGTACTTTTTTTTTTTTCAGTGAGTTGTTGGATTTATTGCAAATGTGTGTATTACGATGCTTTTTAACTTTAGTTTGAGGGTTATATATTTTAAAGTAAATAATAACTAATTATTTCCACCTCACTAACGATTTCATCACCTTACATTACAGCCATCCAAGCACCTGTCAGCTGTTTGATATCCAGTTACTACGAGTACCTCCGGTAGATCGAGCATTAACTAAGTCTCGAAGTTCACTGACACAAATGGGCGAAGTTTGTCGGAGTTCCATTATTTGGATAATTTGAGATCTACTGCAGCTTGCCAGTTTGTCCTGATGTCGGTGTTATTTCTGATATCGTTACGGCGATAATGGTATGAATGATTGTGATACTAGTTGAAAGTTATTGCTTTTGATCGTGCGTGAGACCATGATGTGGAGTTAATTTGCACAATCTTAATGTATTTTGTTTGGTTTCAAAAAACAAATTCGCACGCTTTCTTTTATAATTGCCAATGCAATTGGGTATGTTTATTATCATTTCACATTTTATCGGCTAAGTGGATTTTACATTTTACATAGACCAATCTCGGTTAGGATATTAAAGAATTTCTAATCCGATACGTTCTTGCGCAATAATTTCCAAGTTCATCACCAACGAAGACACGGTAAACAGCTTGTGGTTCATAAAACTTTGTTATCTAAGCTAGACATATTCAATAAGACATCATTGCTTTACATTCCAGTATATCCATTCATATGAATTTTTGCAATTTCCTTTAAGATTCTGTGTCCCAGATAAAAAGCTCATGAGAGTACTTGCTTCTACTGTTCGTAGATTATATTTATGCATGAAATCTTTTGTTTCATATTTACATATAAATGCTGGATTTGTGACTATGAAAGCCTGTCTTAAGACTTGAGATATTTTCAAATGGGACTACTTTAACATATTTTGTGTCCGCTTGTTACGTGACCTAAATTGTCATTATATTTTGCTTTTGCTTGTGAGTTTGGTGGTAGATCTATGGTTCTTAGCTTATGCTATTACACTACTACTACGTATTGGTCGGCTGCGATTTGAGTACATCGGCACGCAAAAAAGGAGAAGAAGAAGACTGCTCGGCAAAGGCCTCCCCAATTCCTTCCATGAACTCTTCTCGCGCCACCCTAAACCGGCCTCGTGGTAGGTTGTCTCGACATCTCTTTTTGGACCGGACTCGGCGGAGTTTTATCCTATAGAAAATTCACTAAGTGCCACCAAAAATCCGTTTAGCAGTTAAACATTTAAAGGTACTATGAAAACAGCCAGGCAACAAAACTAAGTATTTTTGTAATGATTATGCGAACAGACTCCGTCACAGGTAGGTCGAAGCAAATGAAGTCTGCTCAGGTGAATATTCTTTGAGGACTCTGCTCTGAAGTGTAAATGTGCTGCTACTCTACAAACGATGAGTATTTAATATCATGCCCTGCGTATCCTGCCGATGCCGATTGTTAATCACAGGTGATGGACGCTTCTGAGGACTGTAAACTCGTCAGCTAGTTTTGGGCCGACTCAATTTAGATTGTCATTGACACGCCAGAAGAAGAAGGTTATATGGATGTAATCTATGAATTTAATTGTGAAATGTTATGATTATGATAATCATGATTTTCAGAATAATAGAAATTCGAGAAAAGAAGATTCACATAAGAGTTATTCAATTTCATTATGGAATTTAATTAAAGCTTCTAAGTTTCTCTTCTTTGTAATCAACTGTCAGAGAAAATACTATTCAATTTATGACCGGCTATAACGTATGATCTTTTATGAGAGAGTTTAGTGTTTTCTTTGGTGATTCGATTTTTGCAACCAAACTTTACGATTCACAGTAAAAACTCAAGAAGTGTGTGGAATTGTGGCATTACAAAGTTTTATAGATTCCCATAGACTCCGTGTAGAATTCCATTCACTCAGCAAGAGTAAAAACAAAACCCTATTAAAAACCAGCATAAGCAGCGCTATAAAGCGTTTCCTTTCGCAATAAAACTTAGCCTAACAATAAAGTGGGAGTAAAATCGACGCATTAATGTAAGAAGCTACGAAGGCGCTTCAAAGCGTAACCCATATAAGAGCGTGCCTATCTAAGTGACGGATTTCCGGCAAAAAATACTAAAAGCTGAGACGCGTTACATGGCCGCTTAGGAGTAAGATGCTGGCTTTTATTGGAACTCTTAGTAGGTTTTCCTACAGTTTAGGATTGGAAGAAGTTGGTACAATATTGGGAATTTGTTGGAAAATTCTTTTAGAAAAGTTCCCACCTTTCCAACATTGCAGAGTATTGCCTGAATAAGTGTTTTCTTTCCAAAACTTCAGGTGCCGTAAACAAATACTGCCTCTCTCTCAATTTCATGCATTAGACTATAATCGATGTCCATTGTTCATCAACCAGGTACAAATCCAAACTCTGTGTCTTAACGAGTTTTTTTAATGCCCTTCAATATTATTTTCCCCGTTTCAATATTTATAGGTGGGTACTTATTTTAAATATATTTTTTTAATTTATAAACATTGTACATATTGTATAAAATATATAACTCTAATACATCTTCCAAGTAACGCTCAGTGAATTAAAACCTTAATCCCAAACCACTTTTTCTCAGATCATTTTACTTTTTAATTAAGGGCATCATTAACCGTAACAGAGGCGAGCAATTACCGCCGTCGCTCGCAGCGATACCATGATGCAGCCAGTGTGATGCAGACCTTTTATTTTATCTAACTGAGACTTGGAATAATGACTTCTATTTAAGATTTAATGGTAGTTGAAATAAAGTGTTTTTTTCAATAAATGTAAGTCTGGCATCATGATGATTAAATTTAAATGATATGAAAAGGAACTGTCTAGGTTGCTACGCATATATATATACGTTACACGACTTAAGCGGAATGTAAATACTCGGATCCGTACTATAGTCTCTGTCCTCTATTTAAGTAAATGGTTATATCTGGCCTACTGAGGGACTCATTACTATACAGACATGTGTTAACTGTTTGTTATGGTACAAAAGTTATTTGTTTGAATTATGTCATCATACTAAACTTTTCTTTTACGACATTCTATGAGGACTGTCTTATGTTCACATTTAACACTGAAGTGTAAAATTCTTTTCTTTCTTTTTCTTTTTAAAAACGTTGCTCCACACTAGGAATTTCTCCTGTGTCGAGGGTGCGTTCACAAACATAGAAACTCACACACACAAACACCCAGACGCGGAACAACTACTTGCAGATCATACAAATATTTGTTCAGTGCGGGAATCGAACCCGCAACACACAGCGCAGCAATCCAATTGATCAGTCACTGCGCCAACTGTGCCGTAAAAAAAAAATAGTAGCTTGTTTGTTTCTGTGGTTTTGCTTGTGTTATGGTCTAAAATTATTTAAGAGTAACATCGTAAATACAGCAAAATGTGAAACTTAACCCACAAACATATAAACTCTAAACAAATACTTGTAGGCCAAACATGTATATTTGCTCCGTGCGGGAATCGAACCTGCGATATGTCACGTAGCAACTGCGCAAATGGTGCCGTTTGAGTATTGGGTCGAATATTATAGGTTCGAAACACCAGTCTTCTGACTAGTCTTAATATAAAATCATTTGAAGAAAAAATATTATTATGATTCATAATATAATTATATTCTTAACTTTTATAGAAATTATTTATAATCTCAACATACTTGAAAGTATTTCATTTCATCGCACGAACACGCTGTTAACTGTTGGTACAAAACTCAATATGTTGTTGAGTGGTTTACGTTTACTAAAACTGCTCGAAACTTTTGATGAATTTTCCGATGTGGCTTACGATGTAGGGAAGTCAGTAAGTCAATTTACTGAAGTCTTCAAAGCATCGTGTTTGAAGAAGTTCAAAATTATAGTTTGTTTCAGATCATAGTTGCACTACGCTAATCTTGTTTAGTGCTTGCAAATGTTAATCATCATTTAGCAGCAACACATTCAGCTGATATATAGTTTCTGCATCGTATATTTCTTCATATTTTTAATTAAAATCTTTAACTAAATCAATCAATAATATTTTAATTTTAAATTATCGTCAATAAAAGTGTAGTGTGCTGATACAGATTTTTCTACACACATGAACGCCTTGGTCGCAGGACTGTACGAATTACCGTGACCCCGGAACGTAAAGGGCTTTTGAAGGACACCGTGGATTCTGCCCTGGATGGGAGGACTCATTTGATGATTTTACGACAATAAAAAAAACACATGAACGCCTTGTCCTTTGTTCCACAGCATTGAATAGAAACCATCATTAATTTATAATTATGATAATGAGTCCTCCTATTATAGGTGGAGCCGAAGGGACTGTCAGACTCTTACTGACTACTCTCTTCTTTCACATGCTTTTCGCCTTTCACAGTGCCTTTATTGAGCCAGTCCCGCGAGAGAACAGCTGTTTGATGTTTTTTTGTTGATGTTTTTTATTATTGTACCTATGTTTTTTTTTTTTTACAGCAGTAGTCATTAAAACTAAATTAATATATCCTGCCACTCTGTCGTCTCACAGAACCGCAAACATCCAAACATTATCGTCTTCCATTCATCAGCAAACAGGTCTTATCCAGGGTTGGTCTCCTCAAGCGCGTTGAGCATCGCAAGCATGCGCGTTATAATTTCGTATAATTCTCAATGCACAAAATAACAAGTATTTTAAAATTGGAATTAGATGATAGAATGTCTAAGTGTCTAAACACACTATGCCGAAGTTACGCGACCGAAGTTCAGCACAATTACGCCTGCAATGCTATTTGAATTACTGACGACACACTATGCCAAAATTACGTCGCGTCATAGCGTACAGCCTAACTTCGGTCGGGCGTAAGTTCAGCGGCAACTTATTCTGTGACCACACATTATACGCGACCGAATTTCGGTTCGATTACCGACGAAGATCCGGGGGCGGGGAGCAGCAGGGAGCCGTTAGCGCCGAATTTCTGCCGCGTTAGTTCGGCACTTATGGTGTGTCATATCAGCCAAATACGTCGGAACGTAAAATCAGCCCCCGAACTTCGGTCGCGTAACTTCGGCATAGTGTGTTTAGACACTAAAAGTTTGTCTCTCTTCTGCACAATTAGAACGAAAGTAAAGTGATGTTCGTCCTCAATATGCGTTTAATAAACGAATTTCCCTGCTGTAATTTTCTGCCTCGGCTCCATGCTGCTGCGTTCGTCGCTTTCAATCTCTAAATGGACCGCCTTTCACAATGTGCCTCAATTCCACTCTGCACAATGCGTTTCCGTCATTTACAAGTTTTTAAAATTTGACTGCATTGACTTATAGCTGTTTTAAGAATAATTCTGTCTTGCTTATGGTTTTAAACAATTCCCCAAACTGTCCCCAAAAAGTCGAATTGTAATAATTTCGCAAAAAAGATTAGGTAATTAGATACAGTGTTTCATCGTTTTTTGTATAAGTATTTTTAATGTTGAAATACTCGTAGCACGCATAGTTTGAGAATGCCAATGTGATTTAATTAAACTTGAGAGCTGTATGTCAAAATTGACATTGTGGCTTTGTAATCCTTATTTTTATTTTTAACCGACTTCAAAAAAGGAAGAGGACCAATGTTCTAATGCATGAATTTTTTGTGTATATATGTTCACCGATTTAACGACAATAATCTTCGATCAATAATAGTACTAGATTCCCGATGTGCGCTTAAAAACGGCCCGAAAAATATCGCCACAAACGGTTTTTGTGACGGTATTTCGAATCCTGGTTGCTTAGACCTTAAGTATCATTTTAGAATGAGTACTTTTGTACTGATAACATTTTATCTTCAAGAAACATTCTTCAATTATTTACGTTAAACCTAATAAATTTCGCAATGGTAATTAAACTGTATATTTGAGTGTTAAGATTTATAATAAACTGAAGTTGTTAATACTATTGTAAATTTTTTATGAAGTGTAGATGTTTAAGTGTGTGCAAATGTGGCCGCTTATGCGACTCCATTTTGTTCCTGATCCTTAATCTAGAGCTATTATTGATCGAAGACAATAATAGACAGGTCGGTCGAAAAAAGTCAAAGATGTTTTTTTTTATATTATTTTTTATTTTATACCTTTTTAAAGGGTTCGTTTACACCTTGTTACTAAACACTGACAATACTAATCAACTTGCTGATAAAATAAATTTCTCAATTACAAAGCCAAACTTTCAATTTCTTTCGAAGTTAAGCGAAAAAGAGAGACAGAGTTCATTTATAAAAGAAATGCACTTTCAATAAGCACGAATGAACTTTGCAACAAATTGAATTCTTATTCAAGCATCTCAATCAACTTTGCAGACCTTTCAAACTTATCAGTTTGGAATTCAATAAATCAATTTAAGCTTGTTTTTTTTTGATTGAACTTATGTTATCAGATGGCTGAATATAATTAAATGTTTTATTTCATGGAATAAGAATAACGTGATAGTTTCATAAAGATGAAAAGTTACAATCAACAGATCCGAGATGTGTAAATTATTTGTTACCTAACAAAATATTGTAACTTGTAGTGTGATATTAAAACGGTTTCGCTTAAAACTTGTTTTTAATATACATTTTAAAACTATTCAAAGAACTTTCCACAAAGGAACCTTTTATAAAAAGGCTTGGTAAAGCAGGTGAAAATCAAAGACAACTTTACACAAACTAATTACAGACTATAAAACACTTTCAGGCACAGTTTAAACACACTAAAACTATTTTTAGCCCTTAACCGTTGAACAAAGAACAAACCTTTTTGTAAAAAAACTGAAACAACTCAGGCCTGTGTAAATATCCAAAGGTTATGTACCCACACCATGAATTTTATAGCGTTTTCCACCAAGTTACACGGCAGCTTATTAGAGCGTGAAGAATTTAAGCTTCAGCAAAATGAGATAAAGTACTATGACCACGCGTGACAAAGGTGGTCATGCTGAAAGCTTTTCAGCAAACGATTTTCGACCTTAACTAAATTTAGACATAGTCGATTTTCACGAAAATTGTAAACTCCACTTTATTATTTTTTGGCAGACATTTTAATCGCCTCTGACCGCAACGTTGTTAAAATCAACGTTAAAACGCGGAAAGTGAAAACATTTTTTTTTCCTATTTATGTTTATTGCTGAAAATATATGTTTTTAATTTGGGTTTGATAAAAATACTGTAGATTCAGGTTGGGAAATCTGTTTTCCGTCATGAAAACATTCATGGTTCAATGGTTAGAAGATAAATTAACAAAGCTTAACCTACTTGTACATACAACGAAATGTAATCATGTTTTACTTTGGTTTATCATGTTCATATTATGTTGTGTTACTTAGGGATGATGAAGAACGTCCAATCTTCATTTATTTATATTCGTAAGTCCTTATGTTACATGCAAATATTTTTTCTCACGGTTCTGTTTAAAATTTAATGCAACAGTACCACTTTCCTATAAAAAACTACATAAAATAGACAAAAATAACCTTTTGTTCGGCTGCGTTGAGACTTGTATAGTTTGTTTTTTGTCGAAATAAAAATTTGATTAGAATCAGGGAATCGAAACTGAGACCTTCCGATTCATCATAAGCCTTTGGATGCCTTTACCAAATCGAGTTTCTCATTAGTTTTTTTTTTCAGGAAGTTTCATTCCTTTCTTAGTACGGTGACTTTTAGCGCCATCTATTGAAGAAGTGTCAAACTACTAACTTATTGTTTGACAAGAAAAAATATAATTTTCTAGCTTTCAACGATGGCAAAGTCATCAGAAGACGACTCTATTGCAAGCGGGACTGAAAGCACACTCCGTCTGCTACTGAGAAATTATTGATGGAAAATCATAATAACCCAAAACTATGGCCGTCTTTAGTCAATAGTGTTTATGAACACTATCCTACTGAGGCAGTCTGCAAAGGGTTCCTCTAAATATTGATACACTATTTTAATTAGTAGGTAAGTAATCCGAGTAACTCATGTTTCCTTTCAAACATCGGTGTTCGTGTACGATTAGTTAGCAGTTCAGTCAAGTGAAAAGTTGTGAAAAGATTATCTTCACTTGTACGGCTTTAGTGTTCAGTATTAAATAGCAAAATTACGGATTACTTACATTAGCTTAATAGGTATTGAACAGGAACAGAAGTATTATTAAATGTTAATAACCTTAGACCAGTCACGACACAGGAGAAATTTCTTGTGTAGGGCAACCTTTTGTTTTAAACAGTGCATACAAACTGACTGCTTGACACGATTTCGAAATTGGTATTATTTCTCGAGCCGTAGGAGATGAGTTTTTAAAATTATAACATGAAGATATAACTTAACATTTTAACTAAGTCTTTTAGTAAGAGGAATATCCAAGAGGGCCGAAGCCTACTGGGGTGGCGGGACTAACGAATTACCGTGACCTCGGAATGTAAAGGGCTATTGAAGGACACCGTGGATTTTAGTCAATGCAAGTCTGACAGTTCCTCCCGCCCTGCCCTGGGGGGAGGACTCGGACCCGGACCTCGGTTGATGCAACTACGGTACGTTACTTTTAAAAATGTCCTTCCATAAAAAACTTGACCGTTTTTCCCGACACCATCTTTAATAAGGATCTCGAAATTAATAACACAACTTTGCTAATTAAGACATAATCTAAATTATTAAATTACCTACTAATTAAAATTTGATCGTATCGTGTTTATGAGAAAACGTGAATAAAAAATCTTTTTAAGTATATATTCACGTTTTAGAGATAAGCATGACTTTTCAGTTTCATAATTTCGATGATGTTAAAAAATAACTTAATTTGGAAATACACGCATTTTAAACCGAAGTTTAAAATGCGGTTGTTTGGATGTTTCCTATACGATCTATTTTTAACCGACTTCAAAAAAAGGAGGAGGTTATCAATTCGACTGTATTTTTTTTTTTTTTTATGTTTGTTACCGCCTTACGACCGACTGGGTGAACCGATTTTCAAAATGCTTTTTTTGTTTGAAAGCTGGTGCTTCCCGTGTGGTCCCATTGTCACCAAATCAGGATCTGATGATTGGATCTTGGAGAAATCGAGGGCAACCCTCAAATTTTATAGGCCCACGCATCGTTTTTCGTAAATCTTATGAAGTAATTTAAGTACTTGCGTATGGTAATCATCATCTTATGTAGCTGAGCTGATGATGGAAGGTACAACTCCTTAACAGTTGTTTGTTACCGCATTACGACCGACTGGGTGAACCGATTTTCAAGATTCTTTTTTTGTTTGAAAGCTGGTGCTTCTCGTGTGGTCCTATTGTCACCAAATCAGGATCTGATGATTGGATCTTGGAGAAATCGAGGGCAACCCTCAAATTTTATAGGCCCACCCATCGTTTTTCGTAAATCTTATGAAGTAATTTAAGTACTTGCGTATGGTAATCATCATCTTATGTAGCTGAGCTGATGATGGAAGGTACAACTCCTTAACAGTAGTTTGTTACCGCATAACGACCGACTGCGTGAACCGATTTTCATGATTCTTTTTTTGTTTGAAAGCTAGTGCTTCCCGTGTGGTCCCATTGTCACCAAATCAGGATCTGATGATTGTATCTTGGATAAATCGAGGGCAACCCTCAAATTTTATAGGCCCACCCATCGTTTTTCGTAAATCTTATGAAGTAATTTAAGTACTTGCGTATGGTAATAATCGTCTTATGTAGCTGTGCTGATGATGGAAGGTACAACTCCTTAACAGTAAGCAGTAGGCATCGACTGATTCATTGTTCGCATATCTCCGGAACTACACGTCCGATTTAAATAATTCTTTTTTTTTGTGCTAGGTATCGTTCAACTTAGGGAATACTGCAAGTTTCATCAAAACCGGTTCAGTAGTTTTTGAGATAGGGAATTTTATTAGCTTATTGTGGACATGAGGGATGTTATTACTAGTGCTACGTATTATATTATATGTATTTGGCAAGAATTTGGGTTGAATATTTAAACTAAAAAGAGTAAAATAAAAAACTTTTTCAAAAAAAAATGTAACCGCCTTCAAAAAGAACCACATAAAAGGGTAAAATAATCTACAAAATCACTTTTATTTCGGAAGTCGGTGGCAAAAAAAAACAATGAAATAAAAAATAACAAAGCCATCGACTTCCGAAATAAAAGTTATTTTGTAGATTATTTTACCCTTTTATGTGGTTCTTTTTGAAGGCGGTTACATTTTTTTTGAAAAAAATTTTATTGTAAATTTTTTGTATTTACTGATTATTATCAAAGATAAAACTGAAATCCATGGATGGATTGAGCAATTTGGATGTCAGATAACTATCATGACGTAGGTTTAAATAAAAACACTATCTACTAAAATAAGATTTTGTAAAATTGAAGTCCTGAGCGGGTGAAATAGGGGATGAAAATTTATCGTGTTAGTCGTGGCAAATCAATACATGTAATAAATACACACTGAAAGATAAACCTTTTCATAATAAAATAAAACAACACTAACAAGTTAAAAACATTCCTATATACAGGTTTGATTAAATAAACCACAAAAACATTTATATGTAAAAAGGTACGTGTCCAGTTTTATTTCAGTTTAAAAACGATGAAAACTACAATTTGTTTGCGGTATGGTGACCACCCGTTGTTTCAATTGTCGCGATAAATTACTCCGGTTACAGTAACCATGTGTGAATTTATTTGGTTTTATTTACGTATACGACTCTTTGATCCGTTTATAGATAGGGACGTTAACTATGTTATCGATATTAATAGACATTTCACGAGAACTCGATAGTACTGTATTTGGAAACAAAACTGGCGTCGTTATCAATTTGAGAAATTTGCTGTTCATCTTCATTCATATTCAAAGATGTCTTAGAAAGTAATTCATTAGTACATTCAATAGTGTTGAACAAAAAATAACAAAATGTCTAATTAAAATAAAATTATTCAGAATAATGATGTTTCTGAAATATATTTAATCAGAGAGAAATAATCTATACTTATAATAAATCTGTAGAGAGGCCAATTCTGTACATGAAATATATTTAAAAAATAACTATCAAGGGGTGATTAGGGATCGCTACTGATGCAAAAAATGCAATCAGTAAAATTTTTGTCTGTCTGTCTGTCTGTCTGTCTGTCTGTCTGTATGTTCGTTATAGAAACAAAAACTACTCGACGGATTTTAACGAAATTTGACACAATTATTCTTCATACTCCTGGGCAGGTTATAGTATACTTTTCATTACGCTACGATTAATAGGAGCAGAGCAGTGAAGGGATATATTGGGAAAACGGGAGAAGTTACTCCATTTTTTAAGCTTCCGTCGCGTGTGCAGCCTTAATGGTTAAAAATACATAGAAATCATGTATGACGGAAATGTTCTCCTTAAAATCCAAACTAATATTATAAATGCGAAAGTAACTCTGCCTGTCTGTCTGTCTGTCTGTCTTTTCTTCACGCCTAAACTACTGAACCGATTTGTGTGAAATTTGGTACAGACATAGTTTGGAACTTGAGAAAGGACATAGGATAGTTTTTAACCGACTTCAAAAAAAGGAGGTGGTTATCAATTCGACTGTTTTTTTATATTTGTTACCGCATTACGACCGACTGGGTGAACCGATTTTCATGATTATTTTTTTGTTTGAAAGCTGGTGCTTCCCGTGTAGTCCCATTGTCACCAAATCAGGATCTGATGATTGGATCTTGGAGAAATCGAGGGCAACCCTCAAATTTTATAGGCTCACCCATCGTTTTTCGTAAATCTTATGAAGTAATTTAAGTACTTGCGTATGGTAATAATCATCTTATGTAGCTGAGCTGATGATGGAAGGTACAACTCCTTAACAGTAGTTTGTTACCGCATAGCGACCGACTGGGTGAACCGATTTTCATGATACTTTTTTTGTTTGAAAACTGGTGCTTCCCGTGTGGTCCCATTGTCACCAAATTAGGATCTGATGATTGGATCTTGGAGAAATCGAGGGCAACCCTCAAATTTTATAGGCCCACGCATCGTATTTCGTAAATCTTATGAAGTAATTTAAGTACTTGCGTATGGTAATCATCCTAACTAATATTATAAATGCGAAAGTAACTCTGTCTGTCTGTCTGTCTGTCTGTCTGTCTGTCTGTCTGTCTTTTTTTCACGCCTAAACTACTGAACCGATTAGTGTTAAATTTGGTACAGACATAGTTTGAAACTTGAGAAAGGACATAGGATAGTTTTTAACCGACTTCAAAAAAAGGAGGACTGTATTTTTTTTTAATGTTTGTTACCGCATTACGACCGACTGGGTGAACCGATTTTCATGATTCTTTTTTTGTTTGAAAGCTGGTGCTTCCCGTGTGGTATTGTAACCAAATCAGGATCTGATGATTGGATCTTGGAGAAATCGAGGGCAACCCTCAAATTTTATAGGCTCACCCATCGTTTTTCGTAAATCTTATGAAGTAATTTAAGTACTTGCGTGTGGTAATCATCATCTTATGTAGCTGAGCTGATGATGGAAGGTACAACTCCTTAACGGTAGTTTGTTACCGCATAACGACCGACTGGGTGAACCGATTTTCATGATTCTTTTTTTGTTTGAAAGCTGGTGCTTCCCATGTGGTCCCATTGTAACCAAATCAGGATCTGATGATTGGATCTTGGAGAAATCGAGGGCAACCCTCAAATTTTATAGGCTCACCCATCGTTTTTCGTAAATCTTATGAAGTAATTTAAGTACTTGCGTATGGTAATCATTATCTTATGTAGCTGAGCTGATGATGGAAGGTACAACTCCTTAACAGTAAGGAGTAGGCATCGACTGATTCATTGTTCGCATATCTCCGGAACTTCACGTCCGATTTAAATAATTCTTTTTTTTTGTGCTAGGTATCGTTCAACTTAGGGAATACTGCAAGTTTCATCAAAACCGGTTCAGTAGTTTTTGAGATAGGGAATTTTATTAGCTTATTGTGTACATGAGGGATATTACCAGTGCTACGGATTATATTATATGTATTTAGCAAGAATTTGGGTTGAATATTTTAACTAAAAAACGAAAAATAAAAACTGACAAAACGATGGCTTTGTAATTTTTTATTTCATTGTTTTTTTTTGCCACCGACTTCCGAAATAAAAGTTATTTTGTAGACACAGTACATTTTTTTTTTTGAAAAAGTTTTTTATTATATATATTTTTACGGGTTAAGCTGCGCTTGCCGAGGTTGGTCTGTGGATGGGTAAAAAGCACTCGGAAAGCACGTAAAGCCGTTGGTCCCGGCTGTCATTTGAAGATCTTTGACAGTCGTTACTGTCAGAAGCTCTAAAGTCTGACAGCCAATCTTACCATGGGGTATCGTATTACCCAGTTACTGGGTTGTGGAGGTCCGACAGGCAGTCGCTCCATGTAAAATACTGATATCCAGTTGCATCTGGTTTGACTGGAAGCCGACCTCAATATAGTTGGGAAAAACGCTAGGCAGATGATGAACGGAGTATAGATAATTCTATTAGTACTATATGTCGAGTGGTCCTTATGCTCGATAGATGGCGGTGATCTCGCAATGATGTCGATCGTTACACGAGTTCGATCGTTACACGGGACAAAGAAAGCTACTTTGTTTTATACTATGTAGTGATTAAATGCAAGTAACATTGGTCCGACCTGTTTATTAGTCAGTGTTTAGTAATCTGTTTGTGCTGGATAGGATAATCTCAAGCCCGGGGAAGGACATAGGGCTACTGTTTATAAACACTCCATACAGGTAAAGATTGAAGAAGAAACCACTGGTAGAATTTTGAAATTTGCAGAGTTCTATTTTTTTTTATCGTGGTAAAATCATCAAATGAGTCCTCCCACCCAGGGCAGGGCGGGAGGGACTGTCAGACCTGACTGACTAAAATCTACGGTGTCCTTCAATAGCCCTTTACGTACCGGGGTCACGGTAATTCGTAAGTCCCGCGACCCCGGCAGGCTTTGCCCCTCTAAAATAATGAGCACTTAGAAAGGAACTCAGATAATTCCACCCTCAAGAGATTCCCTCTAAATATTAGGTATAGGTGTTCAAAGATTGTATGGAAACTAATTTTGAAGTTAGAAATCTGGGATGTACGATGTGAAGTTACATAAAAAATATAAGTATTAAAAAAAAATTCACGTAACTTAATGAGGCAGATCAAATTCTACGCGAGCGAAGCCGCGGGCAAAAGCTAGTCATGTTATAAAGCTGAGCTGATGATGGAAGGTACAACTCCTTAACAGTAAAGAGTAGGCATCGACTGATTCATTGTTCGCATATCTCCGGAACTACACATCCGATTTAAATAATTCTTTTTCATTCATCAAAAGCGGTTCAGTAGTATTTGAGATAGGGAATTTTATTAGCTTATTGTGTACATGAGGGATGTTATTACCAGTGCTACGGATTATATTATATGTATTTGGCAAGAATTTGGGTTCAATATTTTAACTAAAAAGAGAAAAATAAAAAACTTTTTCAAAAAAAAATGTAACCGCCTTCAAAAAGAACCACAAAAAAGGGTAAAATAATCTACAAAATAACTTTTATTTCGGAAGTCAGTGGCAAAAAAAAAACAATGAAATAAAAACTTGAGAAAGGACATAAGATAGTTTTTATTACAAAAAATAAAAAAATAAAAATAAAATTTATTAAATGCTCTAACGGAGTATAGATAATTCCTTAAATGCTAGATAGATGGCGGTGATGTGCAATGGTGTTGATCGTTACACGAGTTCGGTTCATGTTTTTGATTTAACTCATCGGAAAAAAGTAAATAAATAGTAAAAAGGTGTGAAAAAACTAATATCAATATAATAAAACTTTTAGTACAAAGAAAATGCCCGAACGGAGTAAATTTTTAAATTGGTTCCGTTGTATAATTGGTGTTCCTGTGATGCTTATGAGAAACCTAGATCCACCAAGACTATGTACGGTTACAAATAACCTATTTAGGACGGAATGTCTGTAATTATGACTGGGATGGCAAAAGGCGAAACTGTCATTATTCCTATCATTCCAACTGATTTGCCATTCCAATTCAAAAGAGTTCAGTTTCCGCTGAAAACTGCGTTTGCAATGACCATAAATAAAGCCCAAGGGCAAACGCTGTAAGTTGCGGGGGTACATCTTGAAAAAGACTGTTTCTTCCATGGACAACTCTACGTTGCGTGCTCAAGGGTGTCGAAACCACAAAACCCTTTATATTTTGCAAAGGATGGCAAAACTAAAAACGTGGTAAGTGTACAGAAATGTCTTGGTGTAAGAAACTTTCATAATTTCTAAAGCCTAAAATAATAGAAATTTTGTCAAGGGAGAAACAGTCTTTTTTTCCTTTTGAACTGAAATGTAAAATCAGTAGAATGATGGGAAAATAAGGGAAAAATTACATTTTCACCTTTTTCGATCGGCAAAACGGCTTTAATGCCCTAAGTGAGTATACATTTCTTACATTCAAACGCAGAGCTCATTATGTTGATTTTTGAAGAGTTCCTTAGAATATCTTCCACATTTCATCTTTGAAGACATCCCGCGAGATCGGGAACTATGTGGGTAAAAACAAAAATCTGCTGGAAGTCACTATTCCACGCGAACGAAGTCGCGGGCAAAAGCTAGTTGTAAATAAATAATAAAACTCAGAATAATTTATTGATTAGTGAGTGCAAATAACACCACTATAAGACAAATTCAAAAGTTGTGGTTTTGAATTTTGTAATGTGTATTTTGAAACATATTCTATAAGCCAGAGGTGGTCAACTAGTCGATCGCCATCGACTGGTCGATCTATTATATATCGACTATTACTTTAGTCGATCGTGGCAAAGCAAAAAATATAAATAAGTAGATCAAACTGCGCAACGTAATTACCAACTACTGCAGCATCATCTTGTATCATTTTTCAATCGCTGTTTCGTCACGGTTGGTAGAACGCACAGGGTTTCGTTAGTAAACAGTAGATCTTATGCCTAATCAAGTTGGCCACCCCTGCTATAAGCTATTCCTCACTACTAACATTATTTTGCTGTTCTGTATATGTTTAACACGTAGGAAAGGTAAAGAGAATATTTAAGGGTAGGTTTCACTCATGATCCGTATAATTTAATATTCCTCGGTGAATCCTGTGTGTAGCCGATGTTAAGGCAGTAATCTAGACGGAGTAGCGGTAAATATTTGATGTAAGGTGTTCCTTTTGGTGAGACGGGCTCGGGTTTAGGTGCTATTGGAGTTCTTGATCAACTGACTTCTAGAATAAGAGGAGGTTCGCCAATTATTCTGTGCATTCATACTAGGCTGATCATCGTGATTCTTTTTTCAAGACAGGGCTATTTGTGTGGAGTATCTAATAACAGTATTGGACTGTATATTTAAAAGTGTTAATTCCGTGCAAAGTAAATAAAATACCTTCTTCCAAAATAATTCAAACTTATGAAAGTGTACTTAAATTTTTTGACGATTTTTTGTTGTATTTAATGCCTAAAATGAACAAACTAGAAATTTCTGAGAAACTAAACCAAGTTATAGATGAAAACCATGTTCAAGTGAAAGCATCACGCTTTTTTTTTTGCGTGGTAAAATCATCATATGAGTCCTCCCACCCAGGGCAGGGCGGGAGGGACTGTCAGACTTGTACTGACTAAAATCCACGGTGTCCTTCACAAGCCCTTTACGTACCGGGGTTACGGTAATGGGTAAGTCCCGCGACCCCGGCAGGCTTTGGCCCTCTACAGGCCCCGTCAATATGCTGACACTCTTTGAGGCGCGCGTGGAACACAACGCGCCGTCGACCCGGGCATGGTCCATGGTCGGACAGCAAGTCGCCCATTACTCGCTGCCCGCATGCCCGCGCCTACGGTGGCCGGAGATCGTCCTGTGACGTCCGACGCCGTGGGCGTCTACCACTGCGGCTGGGATGGAGGGAGTACGCTGTCCTCTCCCTCAGGCGGCCCGCCTCCTCCTTCACGAGCATGACTGCTTCGCAGAAGGAGGCGACCGCTTCCCACTCCATCTCGCCCCGCAGCATGGCCTCGACCAATGCCGGGCGCGAGAGGTCTCCGCCTATCGCCGTCGTGAGGACACGGCGGTGCTCTGCCCAAGCGAGGCAGTCCTGCACCGTATGCTCCACCGTGTCCTCCGGACGATCCTCGCAGTGGTGACACCCAGGCGTTTCTTCCCTCCCTATCAGACACAGGAACCTCCCGAAACTTCCGTGTCCGGTGAGGACCTGCGTCATGCGGAAGGTAAGGACGCCGTGACGCCTATCCAGCCACTCCTCAAAGAGGGGTCTTACCGACGCGATTGCGGCGTGCCCGAAAGCATCACGCTTAAAGAAAAACTATCATAAATAACGAAAACCCAGTTTTAAAGCAATGTTTTGCTTTTTAGCTTTTATTGCGTTAAAGTTGCCGCAGCAAAAATAAATCTAGTTTTTGAAAAGCGGGTTGAAATTCCGTTTGAAATCACTGTAGCTTTTCACTTTCATATCTGAAGCCCCATCGCTATACGATACAGTGGTCAAATCAAATTTCATGCTCCGAAAACTATTCAGAATTTACAGTAGAAATACAGGATAGGTATTTAAAATTCGACGCCCAGAAGGAAATACACTTAAGGTCATCGAGGCGTCAATCTGAAACTGAACATAGCAAATTCACCCTTATCTCCACAGTGTGGAGCACATATTTCTACTGAGATAAAAAGAAAGTTACGTGCATTCGACGTGAATTGTTCTCAATTATCCCCTAATTGACTTTATTGGTGAGGTTCATCAAAAAGGTTAGGTGTGTAGTATTTTTCATTGGTGTACTTAGATGAACGAGGTTGAGGCGAAAGGAGTATTAAAGGATCGTAGATGGTGTCGTTTCTGTGTGAGTTAATAATTTGACGGGATGTAGACTAAATTGGTCAGCCCATGCTATCGAGTTAGCAAAAGATTAAACTAAAAAGTTAGTGGAAATACTTCATTACCTGAATTCAAACTTAAAGACAGAGTTTGTTTAAAACTGCTGAAGGCGCTTTTCAAATCAAATAAGAAGCGTAAGAAATGTTCCGAAGTTATCTCGTTGAGTCGAGAAAAAAAATTTAATCTTAGAGTAATGTGCATTGCAATAGGAATGAATAACTTTTCAGAGCAGGAATGGAACCTTTTCAGTTTATGATTTTGAAAAGGAGAAAAATCATAACATGTTTTAATAATAAAATAACTTCTAAAGGATGTGAGCAGAAATAATAATTCATTATAAGAGAGGCTTTAATCAATATTACACAACAACAATTTTCCACTTTTAGAATTTACTTTTATACAAGATGCAACTTGAACAAACCTGCATACAAGTTACAAGTAGTTAGTTGAACTTGTACATTTTGTTTCGAGAGACGTGTGAATTGAAAGCGCAACAATTTTAGGCATGATGTGAAGTGTTAACCTACTCAATTGTGAACATCGCCAGTTGTATTCCAGAAAAACCTGCATCCAATTTCTACATTCTCGAAAACATATTTCCAAATAAAACAATTTCTAAAAAAAAATTGAATTTATAATCGTATGCAAGACTTGCGTAATGGAAACGCGCCTTTAAAGAGATAAAACTATTTACGCATCATCATGATTTAATTTGTTTAATCCTCATAATCAAATCATCAAATGAGTCCTCCCACCCAGGGCAGGACGGG
This sequence comes from Agrotis puta, assembly GCA_943136025.2. NCBI lineage: Eukaryota > Metazoa > Arthropoda > Insecta > Lepidoptera > Noctuidae > Agrotis > Agrotis puta. Next base: position 3,471,574 of record OW964170.2, read on the forward strand.
AGGGACTGTCAGACTTGTACTGACTAAAATCCACGGTGTCCTTCACTAGCCCTTTACGTACCGGGGTTACGGTAATGGGAAAGTCCCGCGACATCAAGGACACCCTAGTAGAATTCACAGAGTTTGAACATGTGCTCGATTGTCCGCAATAAGGTCGCACCCAAAAGAGTGCTTTTTTTATCGTGGTAAAATCATCAAATGAGTCCTCCCACCTAGGGCAGGGCGGGAGGGACTGTCAGACTTGACTGACTTAAATCCACGTTGTCTTCAATAGCTTTTTACTTTTTATGTTTCGGGGTCACGGTAATTCGTGAGTCCCGCGACCCCGGCAGGCTTTGGCCCTCTACAGGCCCCGTCACCCAAAAGAGTTTTAGCGTATGTTTTTTACCATATGATATGAGACTTAAACGTAAGTAACTAAGTGTGAAATAATGATTGACAACAAAGTGTTTATTTAAAATTGTTTCTCTTCAATAGAGAAAAAGGCATATCTGCCCTGAGGTCAAATAGCTAGTATTCGATAGTTAACAAAATTCATAAAATAATTATATTACTGGAACACGGCCCAATAAAACAACATAATTATATATCATATTTTCTGCTCACGTTTTGACTTGGAAAAATATGTAAGTAATAATGAGGGTCGATTTCAAAGACCTCGGAACTTCATCTGAGACAGCAGTCAATCTTTCAAGATTTTTTGTGTTGAAAGTGCCTTAAACGGCTAAAAGGCTTCAAAATAGTCAGTCATGTAACTCAATAATACTGCTGTAAGTTATTATACACACCATACATATTACAGATATTGCAAGAACTTGTTACTAGGGTGACATAATTGGCGGTCTTATCTTTTCAAGACAACCATGTATTCAAAAAAAAAACAACATTAATTTTCTCTCAGGTATAATTGCAAAATGGGATTGTAATAACAAGGTCAACATGAATTATTATCCAAATTACAAGCATAATATAGTTAATATCTGTTGCCCGTGGTTTCATCGCTGCTCGACTCTTATTGGTAATATCATGATGTTACATAGCCTTTCTCGATAAATGGACTATAAAACTCAAAAGGATTTTTTAAATTTGAATCAGTAGTTCCTGAGATAAGGGCGTCCAACCAAACAAAATCTTCTGGTTTATAATATTAGTGTAGATGAGTTATGTATTGGAGTGTAAAATGTTATCCAAATCCGTTCAGTACTTTTTCGTGAAACAGTGACATACATCCATCCTTACAAACTTTCGAATTTACCTTAGAAGTGACATTTATGTTGTAGAGAGAGTAAAATGAAGATATGGTTGGTAAATTCACATATTATTTATAAGACCCTCCGCCGAATTATTTCCGTGCTCTATGGCACGAAGAAAAAACATTAGGATGAAGTCTTATTAGACAAAATAGGATAGGAATGGGTTCTATTAATTTTATTATGATGCTATTATTCGCAGCGTCTCTGTAGTAATGATGTTATCGCGTCGCTTCGTCTACTCTAGTTTTCTTGCGAAAATGATGAGTAAGGTACTTCGAGAAGGTGCCTGCTTTTGAGTATGATAAAGGGAAGACTGTGTTTTAATTAAAATAGTGAACTGGGTTGTGTTTATAAAGATGAAAGTATTTAGTTCTCGTAATGAGAAGCAAAACCTGAAGTTTTTGGTGGTACACATTAATAGAAAAGCTGTATCTTCCAAAGTATTTACTGTATGATTAGATTTATAGTTTTTGAGATAAGGTATTGAAATCTATGCATTAATCGTTCACAATAAAATTGTCATTAAGTTAAATGAAGTGAAACGCAGAGCTTATAATTAAGCGACGTGAAACTGGTGAAGGCCAAGCTTCGCAGTTTCAAATCATCGCCGCAATGTTGCTTGCTAGTCGGTCTTCAATAGATTGCTCATTCTTCTCCATAGAGATCTACGCTTTGGAATGAGCACCTACGGTACTTTCACAGTTTTTATGTCTTGTGACTGGGACTGTAGCACCATAACTATTTTTGTACTAGTTTTATTTTATATCTTTTGACAATTCAAAAGTGCCTGTAATTGGCCTAGTTGAAATAAATGATTTGATTTGCACTTTTGGTAGGTGCGCATGGTTTCTGCGACCTCATCCCAACGGCCCCCCTTCTTAAATCGGAATTTACACTAAGTGCTTTTAATACAGGTCTCAGGGTCGATTTTAGTCAGTAAGAGTCTGACAGTCCCTTCCGCCCCACCCAGGGCGGGAGGACTCATTTAATTATTTTGCAACCCTAAAAAAAAAAAGTTGTTTTAATTCTCCTTTAGGTATAGTGCGCACAGCAAATGGAACGGAAATCAATCCCTGCGTCTGTGTTTCTAAACTCATATAACAAGAAAGTCGCCAAATTAGAGTGAACAGGCTTCTTCTGTGTAAGCTGGCTCCATCGTAGGCTTTGTTGTCTCTGACCTAGACTGTAATCAAGAGCAACCCCATAATCTATTTGTATTCAAGATTGAACATTATTATTTACTAGTGACCCGAACCGGGTCCGCACGGGTGCAATGTCTACTATATTATGCATGTTATATACTTATAAACCTTCCTCTTGAATCACTCTTTCTATAAAAAAAACCGTGTGTCCAATAATTGTGAAGTGCCTTCAAATGTAAGAAGGTAATTAATAAGGTAATTAATTAAGAAGGTATTCAGCATCAAGTTATTTTTTTTCCTAATCCCCTCAGAGTGACAATCTTTTACTGATATGTACCCATATAATAAAGTCAGCAGAAGAAACACAAATGACTGTTTACGAACCAGTAAAAGTTAATTATAAAGAAAAACTTAAGGGTGGTAGAAACTGCTTTCAATCGTTCACACTGAATTTATTACTGAACGGTTCACGATGTGGAGCGTAGAAGAGTTTATAGCTTTTTTCTTTATTATTCATTTTACCATCCCCAGGAACTGCTATTTATGGTTTTCCGGAAAAATTAAGTACAGTGGCCTTAGCACAAGATTTTCGTATTTTACCGTATAGCGTATTTAAAGTATTGTGACGTTTATTGTATAAAAAATTTAAAAGCGCCTCAAGTGTACGAACGAAGAACTATTTCTTTTCCATCAAATTAAAGTCAAACTCCTGTTTACTGTACCCCACAAAACCATGAAAATTCGTGATAAGGCTAAGGCGGGTCACTTATGAGTACAATATGGGTTTTAGTGGTACCCAACATTATATTGATGTTTCTAAGCATCACAAAACGTATTACGAATTATAGGTACCTAAGTCATGTCACTCTTCATAAAACTCTGGTTTTAAACTGCTTCCAGATAGACTGGGAGACTACCTCAACAAACTTGGAATAAATCTTGGTAAACACAGAATCTTAGGAGCACCTGTTGCCGACCACGTCCTAATGCATGTATTTTCTGACAAAGCTATTACAGACCCCAACATTGTAACAACTTGACGGTTCGATTGGCTTCTACTCTGCTAGTCGGGGTTTTAATTCCTACGCCTACTTGTAGTTTATCAGGGAATTTAAAAATGAACAAACAAAACTTGTTTTTAAACAGTTGCTAAGCAGAAATTCCTTCTAGTTACTCCTCTCTTGTAACACGATCCCAACCCACGCGCCCAAAATAACACCACAGTAACAACTTTTTCACCAAAAATAGCTTCTTACAATACTTTAACGAAAGATAAGAGATTCCAATTACCTCCCAAATTGCTATCATTGCATCTATAAGTACGTTTTAAAGGCACCCCTTCTACGTTTTAGAAGCCTCGCTCTAGAGGCCCCAAGAATGTATGAATATTTTTGTGACCGGAAATTGCTCCCAGACAGACCCTTTTCAGGCTTCCACTCTATATTTCAAAGGCTTCTGAAATTCGTGAGACGAATTAAACTCTGCGGTAACGAAGAATTAAAGTATTGTCTATACATTTGACGTGTAATTTTAATATTAAATTGGTTTGATGAATATTCACTGTTTGGAGTTAGTAGTGTTTGTTTACTTAGCCTAGCAGGTCTTTGTTCAATGGGAAAGGGAATTTATTTTTGCGCCTTGTGGCCTAATTAATACCTACCAAAAGATGCCCTTCACAGCTGGTACTCAACTAATACATATGATAATTTCTGAGCTTTTCTGTGGACATCGTCTCAATTATCATCGTTAGGATTAAGTTATAATAATAAAATAGTAGCTGGTCAGTCACGACCACTCAGAGATGTGGCATATGTTCAGTGTCACGTGTCATAAGTTAACCATTATCACAGAAAACAATGACGTCTTTACTACAAGCATTCCTATAAAATAAAAGCAAATTCTTCCGCATCTGAGCCGTCAATGAACTCCAATCATATCTGGGCCAGTTTTATTCAGCTTACAAAGCTTAGGATCCGATATATACATTTCAGGGACGAAATAAAATTCTCCATGTATTTTTTTCCGCGTTCTGTAATCCATCGTGTGCAAACGGATGATAGGATGAACTGGTTTTACGAATATTTTTTGTTACTGTTTCTAGATTTTATATGTTTTTCCAAATTAAGCCGACTGAGTTAAATCAGATTATGGATCAAGGCTACAAAATCAAAATAAACATTTTTATAAAACAAGATAAAACTTTTCATTTATCTTATCAATATACAATTATAGCTCAAAACAGGGCATTAGCTTCTTCAAAAAATTAGGTTTTGTTTATCATCTCAATTTTAGGAAATTTTCAAGCCACAACTGCCCTGCGGATATCGTCTCTACTTATCCTGGAGGCCTTCTTTCGTCGTTTGCTGATTCAATAACACGTCTGTGCCTATTGTCCTATAATAATTAAATCCTCTCGTTAAATTATGACTTTATTCAAATATTGCCCTTAGTCTAAAATAGAATCCTTCACAGACTACAAAATCTACTCGTATGATATTCAACATAAGTAATCATGGTCTTCAAAATAATCGTTTTTACTTTTGTATTATTTTTTAAATTAATATATAAGGTTAAACACAAAAAAAATATATTTTAAAGTACTTACCTGGGTCTGATTTTTTAAAGTTAAACAAACCTACATAAAAACCTCTGTAATTAAACACCAGCATTAATACATACTTTACGAAGTTACATACAGAAAACAACCATTACCTTTAAAAAATAAAACACAGGTCGTTACATAGATCCGTAAAACTTCAGTCACGGCTTAAATTATAAATATTTCTATAAGGCAATTCAAGCAAAAAATAAAATAACTATACGTGCCAGATGTTCGAGATGGTTCTAGGAATATTACAGAAAACAACAACTAAGTACTGGGGACATTAGGAAAAATATTGTTGTGACCGTGCTTCAACAGCCTGCCCTCAGCTTTATTTGTCACCGGCCCATTTGAAATACGACACAAGTTTTGCTTGTAATATATTTTTATCTTGCACAGGATATTTTTTTTATCGTAGTAAAATCATCAAATGAGTCCTCCCACCCAGGGCAGACCGGGAAGGACTGTTAGACTCGTACTGACTAAAATCCACGGTGTCCTTCAATAGCCCTTTACGTTCCGGGGTCACGGTAATTCGTATGTCCCGCGTCCTCGGCAGGCTTTGGCCCTCTAGAAGGGGGCCACGTCATTTTGCTGACACTCTTTGAGGCGCGTGTGGAACACAACGCGCTGTCGTCGACCCGGGCATAGTCCAGTCGGATAGCAAGTCGCCTATTACTCGCCGCCCGCATACCCGCGCACGCGGTGGCCGGAGATCGTCTAGCGACGTCCGTCGCCGTGGGCGTCTACCACTGCGTTTCACAGGATCTTTGTGATTATAGATATAATGACTTTTTGGTGGTAAATACTTTATTATCTTCCTGTTCTTATCCCATGTAACTGGGCTTCGGTGCAACACGTTTCCTTCTTCCATTTTTCATGGTCAGACTGAGAATAAAAAATACGTGTATAATTATTTACTACTGAACACTGTTGCGGATCTTTGACTACCGGATAATGATACCACATTAACCCTTCATTTCGGCAAATAATGCTAAAGCAAGAATCATGATTTGTAAACCTTATATAATATTAGACAATTAATTAACCCCCAAGCTACCAACAGGGGATGTTATTAAAATAACAAGACATTGTAAGAGAACGTCATAATTATGTAAACATTGTGAGGGTTATTTTAACTAGAGTGAAACCTGCAGGGGGTTGATTTTATAGTGTTATTATACTGCTGGGAACGTTTCTATTTAAACGAACGACGATTTAATACTAAATTGAGTTTTATTCTATTGTGGCTCAATATCTAATAAATAGGTATGATATACCTCCTACCATTCCACTCCTGGAAACAGCATCCATAGGCTACCTGTAACCTGCAATTTTTAACTGACTTCAAAAAAAGGAGGAGTTTCTGAATTCGACTATATTTTTTTTTGTTTGTTACCTCATAACTTACGACTGGGTGAACCGATTTTGATGATACCTATTTGTCATTAATGATCCCTTAAAGATGAATTTAAAAAAAGCCGCCGACTTCCGAAACATTTTTTTTGTGGTTTTTGCAGGCGTTTGGTTATTTTTTTAAAGTTTTTTATTGCATTCTGCCGATGATCGACCATTACTTGCAGTTTCTTCAAGGTGATTTCACTTCATCATGTTTGCTTCTGGACTAGATTGAAGCCAAGAGCAAAGAGTATTGTTTATTAATAAAAAAGACGCACGGATCGATCATCCAGTTTTATTTTTACAGCTTTAGCCACGCTTGCCTAAACCGGCCTGTGGTTGAGTGACCAAATGTTACTTTCTAACGGGGATCGGAAAACACGTAAAATATAAGTTTTCAACTAACATAATAACAATTTGAGATAACATAATTATGACATAAATAGATGGTGACGCTTTAGTATCAATATGGTACACCTAAGTCTTAAAGTAGCATTTATCAATCTGTAGCTAAATTGTATACACAGAAATCTTAATAATAAGGTAATAGAAATGCTATAGTACTAAATTTAATAGCGGGACGAGTGTCGCCGGGTCACAGCTACCACCACATAAACAAACAATAGAAACACAATAACGCCTACATATGCACTTTGCATTGCTGCAACAAAACCAAACCTTTTTGCGATGACATTACGCAACATTTTCTAAAAACGTATAATCTCAGGTCACGTGACTCCTGCAGCCAATAAAAAACGTGTGCGAAAAGCAGAAAATGATATCGCGCGCTCACTCTCACGTAGGAATAGTGCAGTGCAAGTGCAAACTACTACGAGCTCATGTCGATAAATTATAATTTTCCGTTGAGTGTTAATCGCCAAGGAATCTAGCAACAATAGATAACTAATTTTATTGAAAGGGATTCAATAAAACAATAAGTAGATACATTTAGTCTATAATATAGTTAAATCTCAAAGGCTCTCCAATACTTCACCTTATGGAAAAAAAAGCAATGACCAAATAAGACGGACTATGTACGAACTTAGATAAAAGTGGGGAGGTAGCTAGTGTAGTGGTGAACTACAAATACTTAATAAACTAAACTAATTTTAAAATAACATAATTGAAATTGTTTAAGTTTTATATAAATAACAATACATAAATATGTAAGAATATTAATTATATACTATAAATAAATGTAAATACATACCTAATATGGGTCACATTGAACAATTTATTAAGCAAATAATTTGTAAAAATGAAAAAGTATGGGACTTCTACATTATTTTGATTTTGAAAACTGAAAATACATCTCATATTTAAACATTTAACATAAAACCATAATGTTTTCCAATTTGGTAAAACTAAGAATCAAACTGAACGTAATTAATTTATCGATACAGAATAGTAGTGGCACGTTACTAAATTGCGGCCAACTCATGCGGCTTGTACCAAGAATTGTTTATTGCGCCGCGAGAATGCGAGTCGGCATGACTATAATTCCATTGCTGCTTTTAGCACTTGTAATAGTAGACATGGACAAGCTTAAGCATTGATGGTTAATGAATTGACAAAAAAAGCGTTTTTCGTGATAAATCGTTGTAGCGGTGGTAAAAATATTTGATTTGTTTATATTTACTAAAAACGACAATATTTCAAAAATTAAGTACTTAGATATGAAATGTTATTCCTTTATTTGTTAAGTTACAAGTTTTGGACGTGTTTCCGCAGTTGGATACGCTGCAAAACACCATGTTTACCTCTCCGCGTCTCAAATAACACAAGTAACAGCGTTGTTCCTGTCAAATTTAGGGTTGCCGTATACCAATTCTAAAATTGCCGGATTTTCTGGGAATACTGAAAAAAATGCCGTATTATACAAAATATTTATTTCGAAAGTTTAAATGATAAAAAAATACAACTTATGTATGTAGTATGCGTGTACTACTTTTTGAATAGTTTCTAGTAGTTCTGATTCTTTCTCATGTAGGTGTTTTTTATCCTTCATTTTACCAATCATTTCGTTTGGTACTTAAAATTTTGTACAATTACCATGATTACGAATTGCTTGTCTGGCTAAAAGAGTTCCATTAATAGTTTGAGTTATTAATTTATTTCTAAGTCTCGTTTTCATATTATTTACTTAGCTGAAGATATGCTCGCAGTCTGCGTTCGAATGTGGTAAACATAATACATTTAAAGCAAAAGATGCTAATGAATTAACGAAATATTTTTTAATGTTTCCTTTTTTTTAGTCAATTACCGTATATTTTTATACGGTAATTAAAGAGCTGCCGTATACCGTTTTTATGATGCCTAAGATGCTTGAATGCCGTATATTACGGCAATTGCCGTATCAAGAACAACGCTGACAAGTAACCGCAACAAACGCTCCTCGTGCACTTGTGACCTACGATACATATGCGCGGCGACAAGGTCACGCGTCTAAGCGACTTCTATTGCCTTATTATTAAGATTTCTGTGATTATATACGACTAAAATATGAATACTTGTTTTTGTGTAATACTTGCATCGCAGTTGTTTATTAGCTTTATTCGTTCATAATCAATTCGTTTAACCAATAACATGAATTGAATGATTAAATATTTATACTTACAGGTACGAACATCCCCATAACTTACAGTAACATAGAAATTACAATATGAAGTCTTAAAAACCACGCAAATGGGTAACGGGTTGCTGGTTGAATATTATTGAGACAACCCCAACCGAGAGCGCCCATTAATTTGAACCTGCTACATCTCTGTTACGGTCAGTGAAATTGTACGGTGTACCGGGCAGAAGCTCGATAAATATTCGATATACAAACCTGTGACGTCACTGTATTAAGGAGTGATCACACTTAACGGCGCTGATGCGATGATGGGTCAGGTTTCATGTCATCAATCTCCTGTCTTTATTCGGATAAACAGATCAGCACGATAGTCACTTCTTTATAGCCATTCTCCATTCACTTAATCAATCGCTCATTGGTGTTAGCCCGCGCCACCACTGACCTGCGGAGAAGTCGAGGTACTACATTTTTTTTAATGCAATTTGATGTAATGATACAATAGATACTAGCGGACTTTACTCTTCATTTCCATGCAATAAAGCCGCGTTTAGACAATGCAATGACTTGAATTTTTTACTTCCATGCGGCATTTATTTGATCAACTGATTTCACTGTCCATTAAAATAAAATGGCACAAAGCAATGCATGCGCCTGCGTCAGCTTGGATGAGTGTGATCACTCCTTTAATCGAACGCAAAAGAGTAACTTCCTATCCTCCCGGAAACCCGGAAAATTGAGGAAACAGTATGACCTATAGCAAGTCACAAACCTCGTAACTATAAATATTATAAAAGTTAAATTACATCGTTTAAATATGCAAGGTGATATTTCATGTATCGTATTTTCACCGCAGAAAAGAGGTCAAAATATGAATTTGTAAAACGTTAAAATGTTTATTCTAATTAAAATTTTAATATAGAGAGGCATTACCAGCGTATGATAAATGTGGGTAATTTTAATTTCTGTAACCATGTCGTTATCATACTTATACAATTTACTCATGAATTACAGATGAGCCAATTATGAAATAAGAAAATCAAAATTATTTATTTTAGAACATTGCACCGTAACCGTTTTAGCTGAGGTGTGGAATAAGTTATGCAATCGAGGGGATATTCGGATGACACGGTTGGCGCAGTGGCAGAGCGATCAACTGCTGTGCAGTGTGTAGTAGTCTCGATCCCCGCACGGAATAAATATTTGTATGATCTGCAAGTAGTTGTTCCGGGTCTGGGTGTTTTTGTATGTGAGTTTCTATATTTGTTAACGTACCCACGATACAGGAAGAAATTCCTAGTGTGAGGAATAGTTTAAAAAAAATGAAATTTCTAAAAGATAATTAATTTTAGGAGAAGTTTTTCTTTGTTATTTTGGTAGAACCCATAAATTAAGCAAATCGTGTAGGGGGACAGTGTATAAGACGGGGACGGGAAGTTTTCCTCCACTCAGACTTGCAGTATTGCTTAGCCAATTATTTATCCTATATGATCATTGAATATAAGAGACTAGAGACCCCCCCCCTCTCTTATTGCCTATGTCATTCTCCTGAGTAAAAGCAGCTTTCAACTGAAAGATTTTTTTAAATTGGCCTATTAGTTTCGAGCCTATTCAATACAAACAAACAATCTAATCTTTCCTCTTTAGAATATTAGTGTAGATTACAAAGAAACAGAGTGCCATAAGCTGAATACCAGTACATCTTATCTGGTGTCCCAAACCTAACAAGTCAATTGAGCATTAAACATGAAGATCATCATACATAAGTAATAGGTTTGAGCTTGTACAAATTATGCAGACATTTTCGATGGGGCTTGGGTAAGCTAACCTGTCTTACATTGGTAGCTATAGATTATTTGTTCAACTACGGACATAGCAAGTGCTAGTATAATATTAAGCCAAGCTGAATTTGAATCAGTGGAAGTACTTAATCCTAATTTTAACATCTGTTCTCGAACAGTAAAGAACGCAATGCGAGAAATTATTGAGAACGTCGCATAACCTCGGAGGAGCTTGATCTGTACGTATCGCTTACAGTACGCCGTACTCCTCTATTGTCGCGACGTTGTAAGTTTACGCTTTAGTTATTGTTTATACACGTTTGCCATTAATTTGTATGGTGATTGAAAACAGGACAAAAAATAATTTTAGCAGTGTAGGCAATGTATAATAATTATTTGCTTCAATCAATCACAGCTTGGTACAAAATGTAGGTTCACAAAACCCGCATATCGATATTAGGTATCGATACAAAGTCAACCTTACAATATTACATGTAAATGTTTCACCAGAGCAAACTCATGTAAAATACCGTGAACTTAAACTTGCTTCATAAATATCAATTGAAATCCAACAAGCACAACCATTGTAGGCCATTGTGGGTCCACAAATAATTCAGGCATGCCCATTGTGGCCATACAGCAGCTATAGAGAATCGGATGTGGTATACCGCACGAGTCTCTCGTTCATCTTATATAAGGGACGTCACAATACGTCGACTACGTATTGCATAATCGTCTAGCTTTATTGGAGAACTTTTCAATAAAGTTGTAAGCTTTGTGAAGAGGAGAGAGATTGTATTTCAAATACTCGAAAGTCTATTGGTTTTATTATTTTAGTTACATTTCCAGAAATGTTTCTCTGCTCGTGTCTTTTCTTTGTTAGTCTGTAAAGTTTTCCACTTAAAGGAAAATCAGAATTAGGATTTTATTTGCTCTAAATGTAAGTACGATTAATAATATTAATAAATGAAACTACATTTTACTTTACGGTAAATAAACTAAAAAATATTATATATGAGTAAAAAGAATATGATCAGGTTGCAAGACTCCCTTCTCTTTGTCCTTCCATACGTTTCTCGTATCTTGTATGATGTGGGGGTCTAATCTCTAAGCACGAAATCCATGGATTCGGCCTTAGTGACAGACGTTTTGACAATGAGCCCGAACTAAGAATCAATGATAATACGATTTGACAGAGTTCTTTAGAACCTGCGCCACCACTCTGTTACCTGCAGAAAATTCGTGGTACTGCACTTTTTTAATACACAAGTGCCGCGACAAAATGACTTCAGTCGTGGCGTCGCGCGTCATCCCTCCGCAAGTTGATTTTGACGTTAGTTACGTTCGTAAATCTGTATCCGTTCCCGTGTTTTCGTTGACTGACTTAAAAAGTAGACACCCTTTTGTATTTTTGTGACATTTCTTTTAAAATTTATTAATAGAATCGTTGCCATTAAAGCAGTTTAACACTCCTTTATTGTACTGTATTCATTTAAAATAACAACAATTACCATCCACATAGAACATTGTATCACCTAAAGTTGTATTTTTTTCAGTATCTCGAAATAAGGCCGTTTCAGTAGATTTTTTTTCTATTGTACTGAATTCTTCCTTCGTTATTTAATGAATAAACGTCAATCGTCTTTGAGAAAGTCAGCCATCAACAGTCCGTGAACAAAGCTATAAAGAAGACTTTGTACCGACTAGACAACATGAATCGAACTTTTATTCCCAGTTGACTGACGAATGAAATAAATTGAAACAGTAGGACGTTTGAGTTATAAATTCATTCTTATTTAACTTCAGATGTTTTTCAAGAATTAATGATATTATATGTAAGGTCCTTTGCTACGTATATTTAACTTTATCATGCTAATATAATGACTAGTATGATTCTCCTTCTCCTATAATAATATAAGAACTCACACATTTTTCTCGGATGGGCGGGTAGTCAGACAAGGTAGAATACATAACGCCACCTGATATGATCCTGAAATATTATTTTTGTGGATAAAGCAAATGAAGATGATTGGACTACTATTGAAAATGGGTGTAATTTAAGAGTAACACTATTTTTCGAATATGTTCTATTAACTTTTAGACATTTGCATAGTGCGTATGGGTACGAAGTATAATTCAAATTTCAGTTCAGTCATTTGGAAAAATAACGACTTCAAATTTTGTATCAAATATATTTCGACGTACACGCTCTTAAACTTTAGAAGCATATTGTTGTTTACAAGCACTATCTTTAACTTAATCGATAGCCCGTCACTTTGCAACTTGCCGAGATACAGGCCACGTCTTCCCCGAGATACAGCTAAGTGCTATTTAATTATACAGTTATCGATTGTTCTCTCAGCTCAATATAAGGCTTGTTGTGTAGTAATGCCTTTACTATACAACATGTTTAACGGCACGATTTGGTAAAGCTGATTGGTAAGAAATAACTTTATTTAATTTTGCGAATGTAAGTATAGATTATGTTATAATTTTACGGTTTCACGATCATAGTACATTACTGTAGAATCACCGAAACCATTATTTCATAAATCATGACTTAAAATGAAACAAATTGAAAAGGTTAACAATATCAAAGCATTTTATGTTGAAACCCACCACGTACTTACATTACCCTACACAGTAATTGAATAAAGACATGTAACAATGTTTTTCAAATAACATTCCCCGATGTAACCTCGAAACGTAAATAAGCGTAATTGAAAAAGTAAAAACCCGCCGTCCTAGAAAATTTGCAAAAATTCTCCCAAGACCAACATCAAAGGGTAACCGGAAATTATTTCATACATACGTAATTTTAAGTTCAAAAATATTTTCATACCGTGTGGCACAGTATTTGTGTTGTACAGTCGAGTTCGAAAATATCTATAATATAATAATTATGTACTTTAGAACAGTATTCTGACTACATAAGATTCAAAAGTGTACACATTTTAAGAACTCGACTGTATACCTGGAAAGTCAATGAAAGGTTTGTACCGTACAGTAACGACCACTAATGTGTAAAAACAACTATATTATATTTTTTAGACTAATTTCCTCAACTGTACCATTATTGGTTCGAGCACAATCTTCGACCATCACCATAATGTTTGACCCATCTGTCGTCTAGTTGTTTTTGGGTAATTTCAGTAGTTCTGTTTCACTAGCAATAAGTAATTTTTGCCCGTTTAATGCCAATAGAATCAACCTTAATAACATGGGACATAAACATAAATGCCGAAATATAGGTGTACTGTTAGGTACCTACGCAATGTGAAGTTACCTTACGCAATCCCTTTGAGTATTTATTGAGTGATGTTTGTATTGTTCGATATTTTCTATATTTCTGTAGCCTGTTTCTGTAGTTTGATAACTCTACAGTTATCAAACTGAAGTGCCAGTGGACTGGCCGCGTTTTTTGAAGGACCGATAGCCGTTGAAGCAGACGAATCCCGAAGTTGAGAATGTGTACAGTGTGGAACGCCCCCCAGCTAGATGGACCGACTACCTTATCAGGGTGGCTAAGACAGACTAGATGCAAGAAGGCAAAAGACATGGTGGTATGGCGCATACTTGAAGAGGCCTATGTCCAACTGTACAGCTGAGTTTATTGATTGTTGGTTAATTGTTTCTATTATAAAAGTATCTCAATTGCAATCCTGGAAATTGCTTCATATGCATACGTAAATATTAAAGTCCCTGACTGTATGGTAAGCTTCAGAGAAATCTCACCACTTTTGTAAGTGAAATCACTACAAAGGGGGTGATTTTTCTCTGCAGCTAACTGTACATAGAGCTGTTTAAAAAGCCAAGTGCACATACGACCTTTTTTTTTTAATTTTTTTTTTTTGCTCGGTCTGTGTCAGACGCAGACTCTTTTGATCTTATCTTTTTTTGCTATAAAGATGCACTTGTTTTGCTTATGAAAGTTCAAACGTTGAGTGTGAATTTATTATGAAAACAGTTTTTGCTGTTGGCTGTATTTATTCTTTATTAACAAATGTTAAATAATAAATAAATTAAAAAAAAAACATTGAGCCCCCTTCAAAACATAAGGGTTTTGAAAAGGCGAAACCATATCGTGATGCTACCTGTACCTTTAAGTAAAAGTTTCCAATTTTATAGGTAGTAGACAAAATTTAAATTTATTATTGCGATTTGCTACAAAATACCACTTCACTAACTTTATCTTAAAAACACTAAAACATAATCGTCAAATAAATGTTTCAGTAAAATGAGACAAAGACATTTTTAGTTAAAGGACAGACTGCTGAAGGCTATTTACCTCTATTCTAATATTTGTATACTTTTAGCTTCAATATTATCTAGTCCCCGATTCGATTCTGATTCCAATCGAATTCTTGGTTCCTATTTGAATTCAGAAATTGAGAATTTCATTCTCATCAAGATTAAATTCTATTTGAAAGTTAATGGAATCTAAATGATAGAAATAAGCGTCCTTATTCTGAGAGAAATAAGAGTACGTTAACCTAGGGACACACGGATGGATAAAATTTGAATGATTATGGAAACTTCGTATCACTGTTTACTATAGTACGATCCTGTGGACAATAAACCCGCGGGAGAATAACAATTGGAAACATTTTTAGAACATAAATCAAAGAAAACTGGATCAATAAACAATTCTACAACAGCTAATGCAATCGCAATTGCTACTTTATTCGTTTTAAAACTTACTCATAAAGAAGACGGTGCAATGAAAAGAAACTGAGGATTATCACATCCAACACAGACGCTTGAAATTTAATTGATTCATAGCCAATGGATTTTCAATTCAAATATGTTGAGCATTAGGATCAAATTCGTTTATATTCATAAGGGAAAATGCCATTCTCTAGATCACAATTGCTTTGCCCGATACGGGAGTCTAGAGAATTTTATGATCCAAGGATTCTTCTAAATCCGAGGATTTGAAAGTTTCCTAAGCTGAAGTCTTTCAAGTTTTATTCCGTTATTAGTTAAAGGTTTATTTATTATATCGTGAAGAGATTTTTGAATGTCAGTACCGAGACTCGGAATACTGATTACGAATTCAATCGCTCATAAAATAGTGTCGATATTTTCAAAAAGTCAGAAATTGACTTAAGTGAAGCAAAAATATCAGTTAACTTATCGCAGTCACTGGTCATTCAGTCTGCTGAACATAGGCCTCTCCCAGGCTGCGGCACATCATCCAAGCAAACTTAGCAAAAAGATAATTAATTAATAACTCATCCACATAAAACACTGACAAATCAGTTAAAACACGAGCTCCACAATCGGCTGATGAAACCGATAATCGCAATCAACCACTTAATTCGGGCTTTAATAAACGGAGATTAAACGTGGAACGGAACACTATTTGCTAATGAACTGGCAACACGCGTGGCGACAGCCCATGTCACTGTAATCAAACATAATGAACGATGTTAATTGATTTAATTGAGCCATGGTGCGGTTGGGCCAGTGGATCTTGATGTGTGTGTGATTCAAATACAATTGTCAGTCATTTTGAAAGTAATTTTGTAACGGGATGTTCGAACCCAGCCAGACGCATTATTGTGTAATTTATCTCATCGCCACTGCTCTCAAAACGGTGAAGGAAAACAGCGTGAGGAAACCGGCCTGTCCTAGAACCAAAAATTCAAAGACATGTGACCAACCCGCACTGGGCCCGCGTGGTGGATTATGGCCCACTCCCTCTCACAGAGAAGAGGCCTGTGTCCCAGCAGTACGAACATTTGAAGGCTGATGATGATGATGATCTAACTACCGCTGTACAAGAGAGAAAAGATTGGAATTATTGAATAGATGATGTTGTTGTTGATGAATGATAAACATCGAATTTGTCTCCTAGAAAAACTAAGTAATGTTGACTCCTAGAAAAACTAAGTTTTTTCCGTGGTTTGATCAAAATTACTGAGTTATATTCAGGTCTTTAATATTAGTGTGAGAGTGTGAACGGTTGGAATATTAAACAGTTAGTCTCACATGAAGCCTTAAACGGTAACATATAATTTACAAAATAATATTTCCTCTCAAATTGTTGGGTTATTCCAATCAGGCATTGAAAACTTGAAACTTAAGATGGATCAGAAGTTATAAGTCTTGAATAGTGAAGCAGCATGCCGAAAGTTTCACAAGATGGCGGCAAGAAGGTCAGATAAATTCGCCTTCCAGAAACTATTGGTGCTAATCCTTTTCAGTTCGTCTGAAAACTGCTCCTATACCTTATCATATTGAAATTCAATATAGATGGACTTCGTGAAAGATGATATGGCTAGAAACTAGGTGACTCTTGAGATGACGAGTTTTACGGTAGTGTGGAAGAAAAAGACAAAAAAATGGGAAAAGGACAGTAGATTGAAGCGTTATCATGATCTATATGAGCAATAGCCATAAGTTTACTAATTTTGTAAACGGGAAAGATGCCAACCATCTCTTATTGCTTGGCAGTTTTATAGTAATGACTTTGATTTCCTATTAAACTAAAACAAAAGCTTAAAATAGTAAACAAAAAACAGACATCAATTTTAGATAACGTTTTAAAAACTGCAAACGTGGATTCAAACTGTGTTTTGAGAGAATTTGCATATAAATCACAATTCGCGCTCTATTTTACGGAACAGTGATCGAGTTTGAGAGGCAAGTGAATCTAAACGGTATTGGTAATTAAAAATACTGGACAAAATGTAGTCTATGATGGTGTTTGATAATGACTAGGATTTTATTGAAAATTTCTCGTGATTATAAGCGAGTCTGCTCAAAATGGCGTCCAGATTCTGAAGCTCTCCGGGTTTGCATGTAGCAATATAAGGCTGGCCAATGAAGTACCTATTTTTTTTTTGGCAACCGTTACACTTGAGGGACCAACCCGAGTCCATTCGTCGTGTTTCACGCGCGCTTTAATGAGCTGTCAGCAAACTAAAGTAAGGGCTCAATGCGTCTCTGGACCGCAATAGTACATTGTTATCCAAGGGGTGAAAGTTACTTATTTACGTCCCGAGACGGGTTTGTTCGAGGGACTAAATAAGAAATTTACCTGAGGTAAACTCTGTGCTTTTCATTACGAATACGAGGAAAAGTAAAACGAAGAACATAAATTATTAGCTAAAGAAAAAATGAGCGTAGATGGGATTGTTGCTTTCCCGCTTATTTTGTTTATTTTTAATTTTCGTCCTGTGGTCGTCCAGTATTTTTCATGTTCATCATTAAACAAAATGGCAAAGATTTTGTCGAAATAGATGTTATTTTAGGAAAATAGTTGAAAATTAATTATATTAAAGAACTTAACTTTATGTAATTTAATTTTAAATCATGCTGTCCTTTAGTGACTATATAAAAAGTTAGAACATGGTTCATTAAAATTAATGTCAAATTAGAACTAGTTTTTTTTTATTTGGCAGCCGTCAGTTGAAAGCGATTCTTCCTAGGGCTGCAATGCATAACTTACAAACTGCTTATCAAGCATGTAAGTAATGACCTACTTTCAGAGGATGAGTAATGAAAAATTAATTAAATAAATAAGTCTGTCATTGATTCCAAAAAAACTTTGTTATACCTAGCTACACCAAAAATTATAACGCAGTTCTTACAGAACATTGTTAATACTTCAGACACGTGAAGGTTTTATACACGGGTATCAAGCGTAAATTCGTACATAACGTTTACAAATTCGTGTCGCAAGTTTAGCAAAAGTGTAAATGCGTTATTTCTGTTGATACGCTGTAAGCTGATAATCCCTATGTGGAACACGTCGGTGTCCCCTCCTGTAAATGCGAAGTCCTTGACCCGTACTTTTATATTACTTTCGACAGTCAATCCCCTCTCGCACTGTTTCTATTAGTAGTGGCAGATTTGTCAACATTAATCAGATACGCTTTTCATCAGGTGAGCATACTTTTTTACAAGTGACGTTTTGAATAATGTATTATGAAGGTCTTTTTTATTTAATTTTGCAATTGCTCTTTTGTTATTTAACTGATTATTTTAATTTTACTGCTATTACTATTGCGAAAGTTTGTAACTCTTGCATACAAAAACTAGTGAACGGATTTGAATGAAAATGAGTATACAGGTAGTTTATAACACATGATATTTTTAACCAATAATGGTCACGTTATAATTACCGAACTTCACCCGGGCGACGCCGCAAGCATAACTTAGTATAATAAAAACTTAAAAAACTAATTGTAACCGATTTCAAATACAACCACAAAATAGTTTAAATTTATTGAATCATCGAAATCGCATCAGGAACCTTTTTAGGTTTTTGTTGATTTTGAAAAACCGCTTGTCCGGTATCAATAAAATATACATACGACTATTTGGAAAGTATACCCTTTGCAACAAACAAAATTTTTAAATCGGTTGGTAAGCGACGGAGTTATGCGCGAACAAACATAAAAAAATTGAATACAAACATCAAAATTGAGAAGCTCCTAAAGTTGGTTAAAAATTTAAAGTTTTTATAATTATTCGAAACCACTGCTCCGATTCTGAAACTTTATTCGCTCACTAACAGGAAATTACATTATCACAGAGCGACATTGACGACATTTAAAACATTCCTGTGCGGCAATTCGGGCACAAAATGCGACCGGAGCCGCTGGCAATAGCTTAAATCTAATATTTTAACATAAACATTACGTCATTATCACGAAACTTCTATTAGTGAGCAAATAACTGCGCACCCTAATCAAAATTCCTCAACATGGCATGTTTATGGCGTCTTCCATTCCTACACATAACAACCCCATAATAAAAGGAGGCATTTATTTAATTATGGTGTTAACGGGCCTTGTAATTAGTGTTAATTTATAAAGTTACAACACGTCATTTTGTTTTCGGGGTTACAATTTAGTGTGGCAATTTTTTTATTAGTCTAAAAGATAGATTCTCAAAAAAAATCCTTTGCTACATAAACCAAAATTGACGAAGATACAACTCTTCTAAAATTAACAAAACGTCACTCGGTCGGTACAATTTTACTATAGTTATAACGTCACAAGCCCCTCAATTCCATATTTGGAAGCGTTTTACCTTTGTCAATGTTCACTGATTAAAAAAAAAAAAACGACGGGTTGCACTCTGGGAGTGCCGGCAGAAGTGAAAACTTGAATAGTAATTGTTGGAAATATCTTGTGAAGAGATTTTAGTAAAACTCGCAAAAATGGTTGACTTTTTATTTCAATAATTTTCCAATGTGACGTACATCTTTTATAAACAATGTTACCTAGCAACGAATGTATCCAGCATACAAACTTCTTTAAAAGTAATAAAGTCACACGAACATTCACGCAAGCGCCCTGCGCCGTCCTACGCTTTTTCGGTCAGGGTCACGTGTCCTGACGCGAGTTTAAGATTTTATACCCATTACAGAAAAGTGCTCAACGCCGCTAAAGAAGTTTTCACTTCAAAAATACGTGTCTATTATTCTTCAATATTCTAAGTGACGGACTAAACAGATTCCCAATTTATTTATGCAGTAAAATACCCTAATAAAGCCTATTTACCTCGTTGTCATGATTAAGTTACTTTGGGTCACCTGACTCGACTATCATCCTGTCGGAGCCCCTTTGCACACAAGGTGATGCAAGTCTGCATTACTTTACGACTTTGGTATCCATTGACGTGTACCTGTGTACAAACCTCTATGGATTTGTATTGCAATAGTCCCCTGGATATCAAAGTCGTAAGGTATCAGAGACCCGTGTCGCCTTGTGTACGTAGGGGCAAATTGTTGTTGCGCAGAAAATCCTTTTACTACCTGAGCTCGCTCCATCATAAGACTCATATTTGCTTCTGGGCTAGGTTGAGACTATTTTTTATCACGCTTATGCAGTCATAGGCAAAAACTCTGAACCCCATAAAATTGCACAACTTAACCGCACACTCCATTAGCCCTACTTACTAGTCCCGAAACGCATCCTGTAATACTAACACCAATAAATGTACTCATAAAATACTCTAGTTCTATTAAATGGAGTGCGACGAGACCCTCACAGAATACAGATGAGACAAGAATTAAAAAACTCCGCATTCCAAGGTGGATATCACGTAGGGCTAAATAGAATTTCGTCGACTCAATGGTGGCTGATAAATGAACGAGTTTTCGACTTTCAATAGAAATATTTAACGCTTGAGATGGGAGTTATTAAATTATACGAAAGTCTGGTTTTGGTATTGGAAAATTGTTATAAAATAGTATTACTAAGTTATTTAAGTATAGAAAAGTTTTAAAATATTAAATTTTACAAGTAAATAGAAGTATATTCCATACATTACCGTTTCATTTATGATGTTCTAAGTGATAATCATCTGCGCAGGCATGCGGGCAGCGAGTAATGGGCAGCTCGCTGTCCGACCATGGACCATGCCCGGGTCGACGGCGTGTTGTGTTCCACGCGCGCCTCACGAATTACCGTGACCCCGGAATGTAAAGGGCTGTTAGCGTGGTAAAATCATCAAATGAGTCCTTCCACCCAGGGCAGAGCGGGAGGGACTGTCAGACTTGTACTGACTAAAATCTAGTGTAATTCAATAACCCTTTACGTTCCGGGGTCATGGTAATTCGTGAGATCATGGCAATAAAAATGTAGTGGTGATTAAAATTAGGCATAATTTTCAGTACAAAATGTGCGGCCGTCCATGTCGTGTGGTTGTGATAAATACATGTGAAAAAACTCTTAAAGAATTTTTTTTTTTATATAATAAATGAGCTAGAAAACCCTCTAGGGGAATCGTAAGGGCAATGAGCTAACCTATTCTGCCTCAATGAAATCATTGGCAAACGGTTACAGATACAGCTGCTTAGCGTGATTAATGTGGCAGGTTTCCCCTTTAATGTAGGTTTCCACCCCTATCGCCATTCAACAATAATATGCTCAGGGTAACTATAATTATACTACAATCTCAATTACGTGGACTATTAAATAAGTAACAATATGTTGGAATATGTAGGGGATATCTTCCCAAATATATTTTCAAATTAATATTTTAAACTTATTTTTTGGGTGTAATTTATCTATAATATGTATGTATTTAGAAATATATACGTATTTTTATCAGTTGTCTAGTACCCATAACACAAGCTCTGCTTAGCTTGGGATTAGATGGCGTTGTGTGATAGTTGTGGAATATTTATTAAAAAAAATAAAAACTGAATATGGGGTCTATAAACATGTAGAAAAACTGATTGAAAATTCTTTACAGCATTAGCAATGAGTGTTCAAATAGTTTCTTTCTTTGAAAAATATCATGTATTGTGCATTTATCGCCTTTTGAAATGATACTGTCTTATCATAATTTTTCCTGCCCTCTTGAATAAATGGCCAATGTAGATTAGAAAATAGGTCTCGAGTTCTATGATAAATTTAACCTAAGTGCCCCAGCACATTAGGCGGTCAGGTCGTTGCGGCTAACTAATTCTTTCGTGATATATTATGTAAGACCGCGCATTATGCGGCCACCGGCCAGCGTCCACGTTCTGCCGCGTGATCAACAACGAGACACGTCATTTTATACGAAGCAACTCGGAACGTGTGCATTTGTGCCAGCGAACGTTTATTTCATTCATCCGATGAATCTGGATGCCCAACGTACATGCAAAAGAATACATAAAGGATATTTTGTTTTGTACCCTGTTGGTCTAGTGGTTAGTGACCCTAACTGCTATGCCGGAGGTCGTGGGTTCGATTCCCACACAGGACAAATGTTTGTGTGATGAGCATGATCATTTGTTCTGTGTCTGGGTGTAATTTATCTATAATATGTATGTATTTAGAAATATATAAGTATGTTTATCAGTTGTCTAGTACCCATAACACAAGCTCTGCTTAGCTTGGGACTAGATGGCGTTGTGTGATAGTTGTGGAATATTTATTTATTTTGTGGGACTGTCGTAAGTAAAAAAAAATCGTTACAAAGTGCTGATCGATCAGCCTATTTCGAAAAAAAAAAAGATTAAGTTTAGTGTTAAGCTAAGCCCCTTCGTACACAACGCGACGTAAATCTCCGATACCTTACGATTTTCGTATCCAGGTGACTATCGCAATACAAATCCATTGAGGTTTTTACACAGGCACGCGTCAATGGATGCCAAAGTAGTAAGGTATTGGAGACTTTCGTCGCGTTGTTTACGAAGGGGCTAATGCGCTGGGGCACTTAGTAAGAAATTCATCATCACGTCGCGTAGGTAAAAAGTAGGTACACAATCAAATCGAGTCCAAAAGAAAGAAACCACAAAAACATCACTGAGCCTCCAGAAACTATATCATATGTATTAAATACGAATACAAAAAGTATCTAAGTAAAATAATTTTAAAAGTAAATAAGTAATAAGTTTAATGAATATAAATAATTTACAGTTAAAACACTTTGTACAGATTGTATGGCTTCGGCATTGGTTTTACGAACAAGTCACACACATTTCTGCCACCTGAAAATCTACTTTTAAGTCTAAATATACAGCTCCGTGGATGTCTGATTAAGCAAAACCTTGAATCGCGGTTGCCTTAATTTAGGTTTAGAGTCCTGGTTTGAGAACATTTTCTATGTGAGTTTCGTGTAATTAAAAAATGTTTATTTCCAGGTCGTCGTACAGTGTTCTTATAAGATTAGAGAGCTAAAAAATACACAGATTTATGTAAGGAGAAATCTTTTAACTCAATTTGTAATTAATGTTAAAGTTACTTCGTAAAACTATAAATTGCGAAACTATCTTGGCTGCCTCTCCTGGGATTTCTGAAAATTGAAAAAACATAAATTGAATTAAGAACAGTCCATTTCAGTCTAGTAACATTTATCATTCGTGTAAAAATAAAGCATATTTTGGCTATGGAATTGTTGTAGAAAAGCTCTGTGCCTGAAAAAGCTCAGAGCTCACAAAAAAATTCCATAAGTATCCAAAACAAACCTTCCTTTCGTCGTGTACTTTTAATTATTCTTAGTAGCATCCCACTTGGTTTTGTAAAGGTTAAAATTTTCGAATTACGCGATGGGTTTTTCGAAAACTTTCTAATAAAAATAACCTTGTCCTAGAGATAACGAACACATCAAATAAAAAATTATCTTATTTACAGACTTAAGTAGAAAGACTTTCCGGGGTCGCGGGTCTCATCAGGTAACCGTGGCCCTGTAACGTAAAGGGCTATTGAAGGATTACCGTGGACTTTAGTCCGTACGAGTCTGACAGTCCCTCCCGTCCCACCCTGGGCGGGAGGACTCATTTGACGATTTAACCACGATAAAAAAAAAGTAGTAACTGTTTATTTTTTGTTTCAGAGCTTATAGTAATGAATGTCTACATAATTATATCACGGTTCACAAGATAAAGTCCTGTGATTGACGGACAGACGACGAGGATCCTATTTCTAATAATAGGTAGGGGTCTCGTTGACAGACTCGCGCACAGAACCCTAAAAAATGCAAAATCATGAAATATCTTCTAAAAGGTCCCTAAAAACAAATTCTTGTCAAGACGGCATTCGGCACTATAAATTATCACGATCCAAATTAATGTCTGCGATTCTGACACATCGAATCTGTTCGTTAATGTATTTTGAAACTAGGTTCTGCTTTTCACTGTACCTGCTAAAATGTCTATGCTTGCAAAATTACATTAAAATTCTTATGAATTTGTATCAGTAATAGAATTTTACTCTTGGAGACTAGTAGTCGCAAAAACGAATATTGAGCATGAGTCTCTTGCGTTGATTCCCAAGTCGGACAAAGTGTAATTTTAAAATAACGAATTAATTTCTCTCATCATAGTACTAAATACACAGAGCAAAGCGAACACTTCACGCGTGCCGGAGCCGCGGGACTGTCTCATCAGAAAACCGTGGCCCTGAAACGTAAAGGGCTATTGAAAGAACACCATGGATTTTAGTCAGTTCGAGTCTGACAGTAAGGGGTGTGGGAGGACTCATTTAATGATCTAACCACGTTAAAAAAAATAAGTATCACTTCACAGAGGCTATTGTCTGTTGTAGGTATAACCTGTATTACTAACTGAACGCCAGGCTAACCCTCCGTCGGACATAAAATTATAACTTATTTCACTGTTTTATATCGTCATTTCCCGTACGAAAATACTCATTAGCAGTCACGGAACAAAAGATGGCGGTTCGCGCTCGACAGAGACAGGAGATCGCGACCGTTTCTGTCTCCTGCCTAATGTTAAGTAACAGTCGTGATCTCCTGTAGCGGTCTCCTGTCTCTATCGCGGTGCGAACCGCCAGCTTTAGATTTAAAGGTTTAAAGGGCCATAGATTTAAAGGGCCATAGGCTCGCCCCTGTTACATGGAATTAAAAAATAACTAGCGCACTATTAGCGTAGGTGTGCCTCTGTCCTGGTTGCATCAACAAGTTGCAAATCTAATTAACCCGTCAGCTGGAGTTTTGAAAAATAACTTAAAGTCTTATAATAAGTTAAAGCATATTTACAAATAGTCATATTAAAGGCATCAAAATTCAAGAGAGAGGCTCCGCTGTGCTTGTGACGTCAAAAGCAAGTGAAAACTGTACTCGCTTCTGCGAAAAATGGTTGCTATTCTACGTCAATTTTGATTTACGTAAGAAAAGAAAAAATAGGTGTGAAATATTTTCTGATAATTTAACTGGTGCACTAATTAGATTTTTACAGTCAAATACCCTAGTCAATACTATCGTGGTGAATATCTCAAGGAATAATAATATTATGAGCAATAAATTATCAAATGGTTTTGATGATAAACAGACAAACCCATCAAAATTTCTACGATTATGCTTAATATCCTAAAATTGTACAAGGGAGAAATTTCTCCAATTGACTTTGCAACAAAGTTAGGAACTTGAGCCCCGTAATAAATGTTGTTTAATTCTCTTTAGTGTCAAATTATAATGGGCAATTTTAAAGGAATTTGGTAGAATTTCAAGTTTGTTTCGATATTATTTCCATTTTGTTACCTACCATTTAACATTAATGTTAAATTAAGGACTGTTTCAGTGACAAAAGGATTAATTTTGACGTGAAAACTTTAGGCGTTTACCATAAGGATCTCTCGTATATTGGTTTGAACGACAACAAGGAAGAGCTGCACGTACATTTTCTTATTTCTTCGATTATTAAAAAAAAAGTTTTTTTTTAGTATCTCCACTTGTATCGTGGGCGAGTTTATGAACATTTCGTTTGAGTGTATGTACATAAACAGCCAGATCCGAATCGAAACAACTGTAGGTTATACAAATATTAATACTTCCGTGTGGCAATCGAACCCACGATACGCAACACGACAATCTATCGTTGAGCCAGTACACCTACCGTGGCCTGTGCGTGCTTATCAACTGCTTCTCTGTCAGCTACCACAAGAGAGCGTGATAATTGCCTTAGTTAAGTAGAAAGTAAAAAAAATGTAATCTGTGAACATTAAATTGTGTTTATTATGTTTATTCACATTGCAGCATCACCTTCAGAATAGACATGACAAACTAACATAAATAAATCAGAAACATGGAGTGCTTGTCTGACAAAAAATCGTAAGCACCAGTTCCAGATTAATGTCCTCAGAGTAAGTAAAAGATTATGCAAGGAAACAGTCGGTAAAAAGCCCGTCATTTTTCCACCACGTTGAGTGAATGGCCCGATGAAAGGAAACATTTTGTATGACAACCGAATCGTCTCGAGTTTTTTAGGCTTGCTTATCTTATATTTTGTGGTTTTTATGTTCTGTTTTATGCTTTCAAAATCTTTTACGTCTTTTGCTTGTATTTTTTTCCTTGAAAATAGATTCAGTGACGTATGAGGCAAGAGTCGGTAAATGTAAAGTCTCCGCGATTCAAAAATTACAGGTATGATGTTCAAGCTCTCATTTTTTGTGAATAACATAAATGCCTTTTTTTTAAATGGTAAATTCATCAAATGAGTCCTCCTATCATGGGCAGAACGGGGGGGACTGTTAGACTCGTACTGACTAAAATCCACGGTGTCCATTAATAGCCCTTTACGTACTGGGGTCACGGTAAATCATAAGTCCCGTGACCCCGACAGGCTTTGGCCCCCTAGAGGGGGTTCCCGTCATTTTTGCTGACACTCTTTGAGGCGCGCGTGGAACACAACGCGAAGTCGACCCGGCACATAATTGTCTTAGGTATTTTATCCTATTTATCTCTGTTTTTGAAATAGTATAATTAAATATATTAATAAAACATCTTTAATAACCCCCTTTCTAGGTGGTAAAATCCTAGGTACTGAATAAAATCAACCGTATCCCTTCAAAATTATCCTTGACGTTCCAAGGTCATGGATATCTGTTAAGACGGTCCCATAACACCGTTCAATAACCCTCCCAAAACATTTTTCAATCTCTTTTTTCCCCATATAAGGGAACAGTGTATAGACATACACTCTCTAGACATACTAAACACAACACTAACGTAGCGCAAGCGCCATCAGGACGCATTTACGCTACTTTAGTATTATCTTAAGTTTGCCTTAAGTGTGTGATTTTTTCGTGGGCCTCACGAATTAACGTGACCCCGGTACGTAAAGGGCTACTGAAGGACACCGTGGATTTTAGTCAGGACGAGTCTGACAGTCCCTCCCGCTCTGCCCTGGGTGGGAGGACTCATGTGATGATTTTACCACGTAAAAAAAAAGTGTGTGATTTCCCATCATACCCCGCGTCCCCTTAAACACTGTTCTCTTAAGTATTATTAATAAAATACATAGTTTACTTACGAGATAACAAATAGTTTCTGTTTGAAATCTGCAGCAAGTTCTCAATAAATACGTTCAGTCTAGTGATAGCTGCGTTATTGTTTCTATATTGCATTTCACATAATTGAAGAGGCGGGTGTTTCGTTTAGTAGAAATGCTAGTTTACTTTTCTTGAAATTAAACAGGATGAAATTGCTCAAGTTACATTTTTCTTTATTTATTTCTCCAAACTAGAAACGGTTCCAAAAGGTAAGATGCTTAATGGTACAGGTAAGTTAAGAAACGTAATTTTCGTTTAAAAATACTTAGAATAAGTGAATGAGTGATAACTCCTTAAATTGGCTGCGTACTCGGCAACAAAGATGATGCCTTCCGTTTTAATAAATAATTCTATCTTCAAACTAAATAATCACTTAACATGATTTTAGAATAAAATTCCAACACTTAAGAGTACCAATTTATCAAACACGAAAAACCCTGAAGTCTTCTTAAGTCCCCGTAACCTATAAATCGATTTTATTTTCCTTTTGTGCTAACCTAACCAATGTTATAAAAGCGTAAGTGAATTGTTCCACTTTCACGGCTCAGTGGTTCTATCAATCACCATGAAATCCTCACGCCTACCTACTTGCTGCTACCTACTCTCATATCCTTAGTTCATGAAAAGAATTCGATCTGTGCACATTGAAAGGTTCCCGAAGAAAACCAAACGTTTGTCATCGCCTTGCGAAAAATAATGTAAGGTAATTATCGCGGCGCGTTGTGTTCCACGCGCGCCTCAAAGAGTGTCAGCATAGTGACGGGGCCTGTAGAGGGCCAAAGCCTGCCGGGGTCGCGGGACCAAGGGATTGCCGTGACCCCGGTACGTAAAGGGCTAGTGAAGGACACCGTGGATTTTAGTCAGTACAAGTCTGACAGTCCCTCCCGCCCTGCCCAGGGTGGGAGGACACATTTGATGATTTTACCACGATAAAAAAAAAAGGTAATTACCGCGGTCGCGGGACTGTATGTACGAATTACCGTGACCTCGGAACGTAAAGGGCTATTGAAGGACACCGTGGATTTTAGTCAGTACGAGTCTGACAGACCCTCCCGCTCTGCCCTGAGTGGGATCATTTGATGATCTTACAACGTAAAAAAATAATTAAATAAGGGTAATTACCGCAGCGACCAAGAGTAGTCGCTTTCTTTTTTACAAGCTTTTATTTAACTTGCAATGTTTGTATGTTTGTTTAGATCAAATCTTGCAAGTCAAATTAGAATCACTTCTAATTACTCAATCGATCTGAAACTTGGTATTAATATGGAACCCCGATGACAATGCAATAATATGGTGACAGAGACCTGGTGGTGCAGCCAGGATCGTCTGCTCACGAGAGAACTCCTCAATGGTTAATAGTACACAACTAAAACTTGAAATATATATGGAAACCAGGTAACAATGCAATAATATGATAAGTGCGATCTGGTGGTGCAGCCAGGATCGTCTGCTCACGAGAGAACTCCTCAATGGTTAATAGTACACAACTAAAACTTGAAATATATATGGAAACCCGGTAACAACGCAATAATATGATAAGTGCGACCTGGTGGTGCAGCCAGGATCGTCTGCTCACGAGAGAACTCCTCAATGGTTAATAGTACACAACTAAAACTTGAAATATATATGGAAATCCGATAACAATGCAATAATATGATAAGTGCGATCTGGTGGTGCAGCCAGGATCGTCTGCTCACGAGAGAACTCCTCAAAGGTTAATACTACGCAACTAAAACTTGAAATATATATGGAAACCCGGTAACAATGCAATAATATGATGATAACAACCTGTTGGTGCAGCCAGGGACATCTGCTTACGAGAGAACTCCTCAATGTTTAATAGTACCGAGCTATAACATTGAACATAATATATGGCAACCCAGATAATAATACAATAATATGGTGACAGTGTCTTGGTCGTGCAGCCAGGATCAGCTGCTCCCGATAGAATATGGTCACAACGACAATGAAATCTATTTAGGCTATTAATAAAATTAATTATGATATTTATCTATTTTGTCGTGCCCTGGGATCTGGAGGCGACTGCCCTCCAGCGCGTCTATGAGTGGCGCGTGGAGGCGCAGCGTTGGGGCGAATCCCCGCTGCCTCGACAAGTCGAGGCGCGTCGGGAAGAGCTTCGGCGTGATCTCAGGGCAGTATGGAGGGAGCGACTGTCACAACCGAGGTCCGGGCACGCCGCATTGGATAGGCGTCACGGCGTCCTGACCTACCGCATGACGCAGGTCCTCGCCGGACACGGAAGTTTCGGGAGATTCCTGTGTCTGATAGGGAGGGAAGAAACGCCTGGGTGTCACCACTGCGAGGATCGTCCGGAGGACACGGTGGAGCATACGGTGCAGGACTGCCCCGCTTGGGCAGAGCACCGCCGTGTCCTCACGACGGCGATAGGCGGAGACCTCTCGCGCCCGGCATTGGTCGAGGCCATGCTGCGGGGCGAGACGGAGTGGGAAGCGGTCGCCTCCTTCTGCGAAGCAGTAATGCTCGTGAAGGAGGAGGCGGGCTGCGTGAGGCAGAGGACAGCGTCCTCCCTCCACCCCAGAGGCAGTGATAGACGCCCACGGCGTCGGACGTCGCCAGACGATCTCCGGCCACCGACCAACCATGGATCATGCCCGGATCTACGGCGCGTTGTGTTCCACGCGCGTCTCAAAGAGTGTCAGCATAGTGACGGGGCCTGTAGAGGGCCATAGCCTGCCGGGGTCGCGGGACTAACGGATTACCGTGACCCCGGTACGTAAAGGGCTATTAAAGGACACCGTGGATTTTAGTAAGTACAAGTCTGACAGTCCCTCCCGCCCTGCCCTGGGTGGGAGGACTCATTTGATGATTATATCACGATAAAAAATAAAAAAAAACTATTTTGTCGTCTATTTAGGCTCAAAGCTCTTCGCTGCTGGCCAAGCATACGTGACCTTAAGTAGAGTCAAATCGCTAGAAGGTCTCCTTATTGAATAACTTGACTGTACGAAATTAACAGGTAAACGAGCATGCAAAAATGACGCACTACATGAAATGGAAAGACTGCGAAATATGTCCAACGAAAACTAAAAATTTAAAAATAAAATAACAGTAAAAAAACAATTTTAAAAACAAGCTTTTATTTAAATGCTCTAAAAAGGACAAAATAAACTTTAAATTAAATCAAACATATAACTTAAGTATAATATAAAAGCTTGTCGCAAGATTTACTTGTCACAAACAAAACAAACAAATAATTCAACGACAAAATGTATGTATCATAACATACTTTACACAGGTAAATCTCGCGACAAGCTTTTATATTATACTTAAGTTATATGTTTGATTTAATTTAAAGTTTATTTTGTCCTTTTTAGAGCATTTAAATAAAAGCTTGTTTTTAAAATTGTTTTTTTACTGTTATTTTATCTAAATTAGCGTTATTGCCAAAGTCGGTACATAAGTAATGCAGTCGAGTTGAGTATCATAGTCTTACTAAACACTCCTCGATATTCAGTTTCATCCATCACACTGCAGGGCCCAAGATTATTCAGTTTATAAGTTCCATATTCATGAATGGTTGTTATTGTCAGTCAAAGATGGCAGAGTTCGTTTGTGGGATAAGGACGCGAACATCAACGATCACCCCAAAAAGGAATTTTAATTAATGAATATTTTGATTTGATTAAAAGCCGCGCTGCCTTTAATTAAACCCTCCTTATTGTCGGATTACAGCTTTCAACATTTTGAAGAAGGTTGTTCGGGAGGGTAATTGTCGTAAAAAGTTATTTATGTTGTAATTATAGAATATAGAAAATATCCCATTTTATTTTATGTATAGGGATGGCGGGTAAAAGACGTAAATATCTATTCAAACAAATATATTTTGTATTATTATGTAATCCTGTCTAAGTCTGAATCAATATTTAATGAGACATGTTTACATTTAATTTGATTTAATTTAATGTAGTAAGTTTCTATTTCGTTTGTTAGTTTTTTTTTTAAACGTTGCCCCACACTGGGATTTTTTCCTGGGTCGTGGGTGCGTTCACAAACATAGAAACTCACACACACAAACACCCAGACCCGGAACAACTACTTGCAGATCATACAAATATTTGTTCCGTGCGGTGATCGAACCCGTGACTCGCTGCGCAACAGTCGATGGCTTAGCTACTACGCCAACCGTGTCGTATTCTCATTACTTGAAAATTATTAATGAAATCACTTTGAAAATCTGTTTTTCTCTACCCCCTGAAAAATATCCCAATTATACTATTTTTAATTAACTGACACTTCAAAGTTTATCAAAGTTTAAGTTCTAAGATAGATCTTCCATATCGTACGGTTAAGATACGCGATTTAATATTTAAAAGGGTGTTGGCCTCTGGGATCTAAATAGGCTAAAATGTTCCGGTAAGGATAGTCAGTCTACATGTACAAGTATCTCAAGGGAGATCCAGCTTCCTCTTAGCTTGGGTTCTGCTTAAGCGAGTAAATTAAGTCAACATTACTTAGCAAGCTTTGTATTCCGTATATTGTGTTGGTTATATCCATTGTGTCTAATGACGTCTATTCTTCTACCCTTTGTGAGTAAGGAATGATTTAAGAGATGGTTTTACTTTACTTCTGGCAGTTTCTGTATATTAATAGTTCAATCATCCAAAATAAATATGATGAATATAGATATAAGGCGAATCTCATCATCGTGGTCTTGTGGTGGAACGGATTTGACATCACATCACTTTGCATGAAATCCGTCGATTATATCACCGCTTACCATTGATGACGTGTGAGGATTGCATAGTTTGATCGCAAGCGTCACCGAAAAAGTATAAATGGAGATTAGGCATAAGGATGCCTTATCCATTTCACGTCCAAACGGGGAAGGACCTGCTTTAAAAAAATGCCTATATATACAAACATAAAAAGATTATATGTACTAAGCTGCTACCATAAAACTGCAAAAATACGTACAGACCTCTCAACAAAAGCGTAAAATTTCACAATATTGATTCTTTGTAAAATTACGTACCATTTGATCCAATCTGAACATCGGGCAGCTCATCAAATAATATTCTTTGTCGAAGAAAACTCAACCATAACTTTCTTGAACTAAAGTTTAAAATCGAACAGGATTGGTACTTCCCCCCTGAAGCTATAATTTCATACGTACCTGAAGAACAAGCCTGTCATTGTTATAAACAGGCAAGTAGGTAGGTTACAAGGGAAATATTAGATTAGGGAGTTGTTCCGGATTTGACGAGACTTTTCGAGTACTTTTTGAAAGGAAAAAAATAAACTAAGGAGATACCTACCTAATTGATACTTCAGATCGTTTTTATTTTTACATGGCTACACATGCTTTTTATGAACCATGAAATGTGTAAATTTTCAGGAATATTTATCTTGAATGATTTTTAAAGTTTATGCAAGGATGGGATACTAGCCTGCCTACCAGTCTTTAGATATTCCTTCTAGAATTGAGAAAACCTGTGAATAAAGATCCACTGTGGGATAAATAAACTAATTTTTTTTACATCGTGATGAAAACCCAGAAAAAAGTTACCCTAATAACCTTCCTTCTCATTTAAACCCCCGTTTATCCCATAAATCACGATCATCGACATCAAAGTTCAATAATGATTTATAATTTGAGTTTAACGACAGGCTCATGGTAAAATCAATTTCCTCTGAAGTTCATACATCATTCCGTAAATTATTAGGCTATTACGCTACTGCTGCCGTAAAAAATCCGGAAATACATACTTGTAATTAAATTGAGGTAATAGGGGCAGATATAGGTAGGTACCTACATAAGTATGTACTTACGTGTATGTGAAATTGGCTGTTACTAGACAAAACGTTTCCCACAATGTTAGGACCGAAACACTCCGAAGAAGGAAATTTAATCCAGGTTTTTGAAATACTGACATATTTAATGTGCTTTGTTTGGCTTTTAAATGAACCCTGGGTACAAGTAGGCCAAAACAGTGAAAATCCATTCAGGTTGAGACTCGTTTAAAAGTGTCATCAGAAATCTAAATGCGTAAGTAATATTGTTGGTGAACTAAACATAGTTCACAAACGATAGGTTATTTCATAACAAATGTCTGCCCTGTCCTGTTGGTTGCTAATTACAGAAGCTGATGGACACCACTAAAAGTGTTAATCTCAACCTTAATGTCAATAAATTTAGGTTGTAACTGTCATCGATGTGTTCAGAATAATTAAAAAGATAATTGTTGGTTTTGTTATATGGTTATAAGAGATGTTACTTTGTTATTGTTTTTACTGCGTCACCTTCCATTTTTACTACAGTTACTTTGGAAGCGAATTTCTCAGTAGCAGATAGTCGGAATCTGTTCCCGTAAAACATACAAACATGCACATAACGTACATGCTTCATTGCATTATATTGTATACTACAAAGCTACATGTATAACATATTCATTATTTTCTTGTCATCTTGTGCGTAAAATAAGAATTGCCATTGAAATTCAAGGGTTTTCATAACAAGATGTCTGTCTGACGCAGTAGGCAAAACTCTTCAGATTTTTTTCGTTTGTAAAAAATACAATACTTTTTTGATTAAATTAGTACGCACATTGTGTAAATGTCTATACTTGCGCAAGTAGACGTACTGTCCTCATCCAAAATAATTTGTCTGCAAGAAAATAATTACTGTCAACATTGTTCTCTCGGATCGTTGAATTCCAAGTACGCAGCAATATGTGTGGCAATAATTTATTAGAGGATTAAGTCGTCACTGAAATTTGTATGAATAAAGGGCGTTTAAAGTTACTAATTTGCTTCGATTTAGCTTATACGAGTATTCGAAGGAGGCCGAGTACCTGTAGAAGGATAATAGCTGAGGACAGTTTCGAAGTTTTGCTTAAATTATTTTTGATTTGTTCTCTAGTTCGTCTGAATAACATATGAATGCTCAAAACATTTAACTTTTGCTACTTATTTAAAGCTTTTTTTTTCAGAATTAGAAAAAAAGTTTTAACTATGAAAATGTTTTTTAAATAACAACAAGATACTTCTCTACTACACACAGATTAAAGGAAATTGCAATTTTATTAAACTGGAGAGCTCATACAACTGGTTAGGTTAAAAAAAGTAGTATCAAGTAAACAGTTATTTCAAACTCGTTTTAATTTTTTTCGGTGTTTGAAAGTCAAGTCCGAGCAATAAAATAAATAAACATCGGAAAAGTAGACAATTTATTGTCTCAAGCACTTTTCTCAGAAAACCTTTGACTACTCACTCAACTAGGTATTTTTAATCAAAGTTACAGAAGCGGATGTAGGTAACACAATACTAACGTTGGCGCTTGCGCTACAAGCGCCAACAGGACGCCATTTGTTAATGGCCGCTTGCAAATGACGTCCTGATGGCGCTTTACGTTAGTGTTGTGTTAAGTATGCCTAAAGAGTGTATGTTCCCATTATACCTCGCCTCCCCGTCTTATGCACTTTTCCCTTACTTGTCATAATTAAATCAGGGAGAACAGCTACAAAGCCAGGATGGCAAACAAAAGTTTTACCAGTTGCGCTAATGCTTACCTAAGTGTAAACTCATGATAACGTCGACAGACCAAAAAACTCTTAAATCCAAGTCTGCTTCTAATCCTCCGCTACTCCTCTCTGACAAATTTCGTTACGGATTCTAAGATAATTAAATTTATTCTCCGGCTACGTCGACCTTCATAGCCTCCATTATTTTTGGTGGTCAACACAGTGTTTCTGGCTTTTAGGAGTTGCTGTGGTTTGGAAATAAAGCGTTGGGATATTTTGCTAATGTAATTATGTCTAGAAAAGCGATTTTTTTTTTTGTTACTTACTTAATCATTGACTTACCGTAAGTATGTATGTAGTTTAAAATTTTTCGTTTTGTCACTCCATGTTTCGTTTTTGGTTCTACATATAACACAAGTCGACAAAATTTTTGAATTTTATTTTGAAACAAAGACGCGCCACTACAATTAAAAAAAAAGTATGGTTGTCACAATGCCCAAACATCAACAACAATAATACAACACGCGGCACCTGAAAAAAATGCTTAACTCGTATGCTCAATATTTTCGCAACGTTAAAGGTTCCTCCAAGTTAATGGGCTATTATTCTCAATCATGCGACATAAACGCATACAAAGGAGCATTAACAAATTGTATGAGAACGCACATGACGTGTGGCGTATCCTGTGTCAGCTTAATGATATCCTGACAAATGATGTACGGCGCTTTTATATCATAGCGTTGTACCTCGTAGCAGAACGCGGTTGGTGGACTTTGTAAACCTGCATTGACTTTTGATCCTGTTATTAATTAACCTGGCCATAATTATGGTGACGTTGAAATAAGACATTTTAAAGGTAAAATATACAAAGCTTTGATGACAAAATACAATTCCTTTTTCTACTACCGTTGCAGTCATTGAAGATACGTTTTGTGAATATGTTTTAAGATACCACTAAAAAGATAATAATTGTCAACTTAGACTTGTGGACTTAACATTAATAAAAATACTTGAAATATTTTCATTAACTACACACTACATTGTAGGTACAGTAAGAAATCTTATTTGCTTGTAAGTCAATATTAATTGGTTTTATACACCAGAGTCGTCTTTTAGGCACAAACAGGCGGCTTGTACCAAATAATCTGACCTCACAATTATCAATTCTGTGTAAAAACTCAAAATAATAACTTATTACTCAACATCTTGTTCCATCAATCACACACGACAAATAGTACCCACTTCAAACCAACAACTTGTGTCTGAACTCAGATGACCCAGCTTTGGGTCCCAACGGGGCATGTAACCGCAACCACGAAACGTGCTATTAATCGCCTTAACAACCCCTAAATTCATTGTCCGAAGCTTTTTATCACTTACCTACTGAAAAATAGATCCTATTAGGCGCGAGGCAGACCTAGAAGGGCAGACAAGTGTGTATGTAACAATAATAAATTTTGTTATCAGTAGCTCGATCACAAGATTTCAGTACTTTATTTACAGCATACTTGAAGTTTTTACTGCGTTTATTGTATGGACAAATGGAACAGCGCCTCTACTATATGAAGAAGAAACTAATTTTTTCCTTGAAATTAATTTCAAAGTTCCAGTTTACGTCACAAAAACTGGAAATTTATGATAAGGCCTCAGTTCCTTTAGGTCAAAAATCTGATTCGCAGGTTAAATTAGTTACCAGGTTACCTAAGTTTTGTTGTCTTTTTTTAAAAACAAATATATTTTTTTCACCAACCGAGATCAAATTCAAAGGCCTGTTTGCTATTGAGGTTTTCATAAAATCATGAAATCCATTTTAGTCGAGGATCGAAGCAATTTCTACCTAGTACACAAGATAAAAGGTAGAGAATATTTTCTTCTCCTTCAACAATTTATCGATGTAGTAGATATCTCAGGAACAATGCAATAAATTTTATAGTAGAAAGAGTAATTTCTATTCTAGATGCCAAAGTTCATCTTAAAGAAGATATTTTCAAGCTCCTTTCTGTCGATAGTAATTTAGTGTTAGATGAAAAATTTAATATAAGACAGGTTTGGAGAACGAAAATCTAGATTTATAGGTTATGGGAGGTAATTTAGATATGGGTTACGAAGACCTCTTTGTGCGTCGCAAGATATTTGAGAAAGTTTCGTCAGGAATGTTTGAAATTACTTTTAAAACTTAACATAAAATCCATACCTATATTTTCAAAAAATTTTTGAACTTTCATAAAAAATATTTTATCTGCAATTACTTACGAGTACCTGTTTTTTGTTTGCATTTTTTTAAGCACTATACTTACTTATCAAAAGTTCAAAATCTACGATTATCATTGTAAAAAGTCGCAAGTAATTAACACTTTGATTTTGAGCAGGTCTAGGTTTTAAAATTTACAGAACATAACCTAATAATTTGAAAACTTATTTCTACTTTGGCGAGTAGTTTTGCCATAGGCGTGCGTTAAACTATGAATATCAAAATTGAATTATCAAAATATGATGTAAACGAGATTACTAGAGGTCGATAAAGGTTAATAGTGCTATAGTTTTACTTTCAACGTTATTTCAGAGTAAATTGGCTTTAATATAATAACCGCTGAGTTTCTTGAACGAGTACGAAATCTAGAAAAGATGTGTTATTTTTTACCTTTTTTTAACATTATTATTAAACATAATATAAAAAGCTGTGCTTCTTTGGAATTGTATTTTAGTTTCTTTTTAAAAAATTTATTAAACTTATAACTTTATTTTTTCAGGTAAGCCTCGTCCTGGTTACATTCTCTCGGCCGATATTCGCAATGAGTGAGTATAATATTGAATACATCACAGGTAAATAATAACAATATAAATAATAACAATATAAGTATGGTTTAATTCAATTTTCTCTTTGAATAAGGAAGAGTTTTTCTGCGTTTATAAAACTTTTTGCATCAGTAAGATACAATGGTGGAATAAATGTTTATTTGTCTGTTGTGTACTCTTTATACATCGGGGTGGCTCGTCTAGCAGCCAATAAAGCTTCAATTATAACAGAACGTACCAAAAAGCAGGTAAAAATTGTTATACGAGGGGTGAAAATTACTTATTTCAGACCCGAGATGGGGTTTAATAACTATTCGAGGGACTAAATAAGTAATTTACCCGAAGTAAACACTGTGCTTTTCATTACGAATACGAGGAAAGTAAAAATAAAAACTAAAATTTGATTAGCACAAGAAAAATTGAGTGTTGATAGGATTGTCGCCTTCCCGCTTTTTTTCTTTTTTTTTGTCCTGTGTGTTTTAATTTTAAATCGCGTTGTAATTTAGTGGCTGTATAAAAAGTTAGAACATGGTTCAATAGAAATGTCAAAATAGAACTAGTTTTTTTTTTAATTTGACAGCTGTCACTTGAAAGCGATTTTTCCTGCTGGGCTGGCCTGCAATGCATAACTTTCAACTTGATCATCGAGGCAGGCATGTAATGACCTACTTTCAGAGTATGAGTAATGAAAAATATATTGTTACTAATTCAACGAGAAATTTAAAACGCCTGCAGCAATAACATGTTATTTTTTAAGTCTTTTGTAATGAAATACTTTGGACATTTACTACATAAAACAAACTATTCGACAGTTCCCTGAGGCTGTCCACAGAATTGACTTTTATCTCTTTTCGTTTCTCTGAAATTGAGTTTCAAACATGTTTTTTTTTTTGTTGATGTAAGGGTTAATCCTGTATCACATGCTTTTCTATGCCTCTATTTTAACAAAATGTTACTGGATTAGTTCTCTCTTCTTTCGCAATGAATAATCACTCTTTAACTTAGATTGATCCGGGGTCACGAACTGGTTGCGATGCTGTTAACGAGCACCACAGCGAACGAGGACACAGAAAGTAAACAGAAGAAAATTTTTAGATTTTACAGTATCTTATGCTCCACCAAGGGCGGAAAGACTCATTTCATCCTCTGCCTAGCCTTTCCTCCAACTAACTATACCTATAAAAGAATTGAACCAGATGTAGCTGGATATCAGTATTTTACATGGAGTAAATATCTTTCGGAAATCCATAACCCGGCATCCATTTAGTAACTGGGTAATGCGATACCCCATGGTTAGAATGGTTTCCGGTCAGGACTGGTTTGGTCAGACTTTTAGAGCTTCTGACTAATAGTAACGACTGTCAAAGATTTACAAATAACAGCCGGGACCAATGGCTTTACGTGCATACCGAGGCGGAAAGACTCATTTGATCTTTTATAAACCTGTCTCATAAATTTCTTACAATAGAAAGACGAACATAAGAAATCCTGATTTACTGATTTGTGCAACCACCAATCACACAGTTAAAAATATGACAGTATCACAAAAGATAATCTCATTAATCTGGTTGCCAAACATGTGGCGTATGCATGATAAAAACATCAAGAACGGTTTCATACTAGAGGTACTTCAGATACGAATCCAACATTCCTGGCGACATAAATGGACATTCCGCTGGGAATAGGGTCTCTGGAATGCAATTTACGAGAATGTCCAACGGCTGAGAATAAAGAAAATAACTTAATGTTAGAATGCGTGAATAATTTGAATTTAATTATTTTGTTTCTTTTGACGTTCAAATGGATTTGTGTACTGTTTGAAATTAATAATGTATCTCCGTCACAATCTTGATCCCGATTTTTGTAAACAAACAAACCATAACCAAATTTCCCTGTATCGAGGAACGGATTAGAAAGAAATGAATTATTGTTATCAACAATATAACAAGAATTATTATTTAAATATATATATGTAATGATAATATTAATAGCCAATATTGGTGTGGACATTTCATCCAAATAGACATGGGACACGCACCTTCTTCATGATCCTGTTCTCCTAGTACTCTCTGTTCAGGTTCCACATTGTGTTCTCATATTCTGTAATTTTACACAATTTTTTGTACTTATTAGGTACATGATTTGGATGAAATAACCACATCAATATTAAATATGCGACGACTCACTGGAACTTGCAGATGAGTCGAAGCCTTTCATTTTTTGAAGGGTGACGTGTCATCCTCGGATGGAATATTTTGCGAATGAGTTGTCAGCTAAGTCTTTATAACTACACCAAGTACTGCAAAATAATTGACTTTTTATGAAAAATATTCAACTGTCTATAAAATAGACGTGTTATGGTCAGGAGAGGATGAACAACAGTGCAAGTGATCGAATAAAAGAGACAATTTTATGCTTTTGTTAATTCATACTCCAAAAGTAACTTTAGAAAAGCATCAAATCAGTCCTCCCTCCCGCTCTGGGTTGGTGGAGCAAAAGAGAGAGACTATCAGATTTGACACATTGAAAACCATCTTATGTCTTCAATTGCACTTTGCGTTCTTGTACCCGATATTTTTCAACAAAAATAAACATTCCAAGATATTGAAGTACAATGGCTCATAATGGAGCTGAGCGTAACAAGTTTCTGATTAAATAAATATTGTATGCAATTTATCTTCAATTTCCATTCCGCATCCGGGTGTTAAAACCAGTCCATTTCAATACATAAGCTAAATTGTTATGTATGTAGGAAAATGTTTTATTTATACGTTTACTGATTCTCAAGTAAAAGCTTCATAATAATGTAAGGCCCTTGAAATTACAGTTTTGTATGTTCGACATACAAAACTGTCACTTCATTTTACTAAATTGCTAACTAAAACTCATTTATGAATGAAATATATAGTTCTGTGATGGTGAAATCCTAAAAGTACTAGTATACTAAGAATATGATCTCTCGCAGCTTATGCTAACCTAGTAGTTTTCGTCGTAGCGCCGAAGCTTGGTTTTTCGTAGACAACGCTACGAATTTCTCGGTGCTACGAGCTTCTTGTAGTGCTACGGTTTTCGTAGCAAAATCCACCGAAACTGGCGGTTCTAAGGATTCTTCTTTAATGTATTCTTTGTATCATCATTTATGTGCTAAGAATGGATAGAAATGCTGTCATAATTTATTAACTTATCTAAATGCTAG
Organism: Agrotis puta; assembly: GCA_943136025.2. Classification (NCBI taxonomy): domain Eukaryota; kingdom Metazoa; phylum Arthropoda; class Insecta; order Lepidoptera; family Noctuidae; genus Agrotis; species Agrotis puta. The sequence continues at coordinate 3,512,558 of OW964170.2, forward strand.
TAATAAGACAATCAGGCAGTAAATCAGTGAATAATATAATATTTTGTTTTGCAAATAAAGCTGTTTATAACAGCAAAAGCAATGGACAAGAAATGTTTTTGATTATTATCAAAAAGTCAAAAGAATGTTGAATAAGAATCAAACTAAATTAAACCTCAAATGATAGTAGTATAGTTATTTTAAAAACGCGCGAAGTAATTCTAGGGTATTTCAATTTTTGGTGTTAGCAGCGCCATCTATCTTCAAACTCTTAAACCAGGTGGTCTGAAACTCTTGTTCCAGTCATCTGAAGGTTGATACAACGCCATCTCTGCTGGTAGAACTCTTGGTAGTTCTCTCGAACGATGACGCAGCGCGGCGCACCGCGACAGTGCTGCGTCTACTTGCAACTTGCAACTTGATATTGCTGGCACCCTACGTTAGATGTCGCTGTTAGGTGTACTATTTTATAAAATTTTATCACTTTACAAGTCTAAATTTGTGCTAATGAATCACCAAAAATTAACTAACTACTAACACACCCACGTTACAGGGAATTCAAGTTTCAGCTAAATTGAGCTAAAATTCCACTTCAAACCTACGCCACAAACACTTCGACCTAGAACAGTACGTCTTGTAGATCATGCTAATATTAATTGTTTCGTTCAGGAATCTAACCCGTGACGTGCAGAGCAGTAGTCAATCGTCAGCCGCAGCACCAACCCAACTTTAGTTATTAAAGGCCGGTGTCCGGAATGCGGGTCAAACTCCGGTATAAAAACCGGTTAGCAAAAATAACTTAATAATTACATTATTATAGCAATAATTCCTTGAATCATACTTCAATGTCCTCAATAGATGGCGCTGTATGACTTCTTAGGCTTTGGGAATCCTTCGACGTGACGTCACCAATACCTCTTCTCAAAGCATCAACCTCGTGAACTTGTAGCTATGCACGAATGAGAAGACGATATACAAAGCCAACCCTACACATCTCTGTCTTTCTTCATTCACAGAAACATAACATTGTGACGTAGAGGGTTGTAATAGTCGAGTATAGTAGAGGAGACAGCAATACTATCAACCCTCGTTGTGCTGCTACCCTAGTACGTTTGACCGGAGCGCTGAGTCATTTTCGTGCGGTCGAGGGCATTTTCATTGCCATCGATCGAATTGAAATAGGAGGGTGTGTGTATCTGAGTTAGCTGAGAAAATTATCAAACCCGTTGACATAGCAATATGGCGAAGGTTTCGCATATTCTCGTCTGAAAAAGTACAAGAGTAACATAAATTGCCAGAGACATACACTGAATACAAATTCTAAACGTGTAGAAATTCGCGCCATTTTCCCGAAAGGGCGCGGGCGGTGGAAAATACATAACGCTAGTTTAGAGTTCGCGATGTCGCTGCTTGTCACTAGATTAAAACTGCACTGCATTTTATTTAAAAACAAAACTGAAATGTGTTTCAAGAACATTATATATCAAATATAAAATGTTTTTATCGATATCTATAATGTTGTCGACAACATTACTAATATCTTATATTTATTTATTTTCGAGAGGCTTACAGATTGATGATTAATTAACTTAGTAGTCACGACGGCGGCGACGGTAATTACAGTTAATGTACGACTGAAATTGTTGACTGCCACTTGTTGTTCAGTACTTGTTGCCGATCAGGAACGTGTTGCTGAAGATTTACTAGAGCGTCATACACTGTAAAGATAGCGAATACAGCCTCCCCGTGATACTGAAAGGGGTAATTTCAATAGGACCATAACATCTATGTGGATTTGGGATGTTGTGGGCACACTTCTTTTAAAATAACCTTTGAGGGACAATACTATGACATACAAAACTTGTCTGATTTTTCGTTTGTTTTAATGTAAATATGAATAGATTTTTCGTCACGTTCAAAAAAAAAAATAAGAACCTCTCCGTCTATTTGATGGGGTAGGCACACAACGACACGGTTTTTTAAACCTTTTATACTTTGAAACTGCTGAAAACGTTTTCAACTCGAACAACATCTGTGGGGCTTATGAAACATTAGTACTTTGCAGAAATATTCGTCGATGAGTCTTCTTTCAGGCGAATTCAAGCCTTCAGTTTCAAAATCATCTATCATATTATGGTGCCTTAGTACTTTTCAGCCGAAGTGTTAAGTTTAAATCCGGACCATGTTCTACCATCGCATTTTAGTTTCGCGAATACATTCTATTCGCTACCTACCTTTGCTTATAACATGGTGGCTCGACAAATGAATACCAGCTCGTTCTTTATAAAATACAATAGAAAGGATATGATTAAATAAAAAACGAAATATAATTCAAGGTTCGTACAACCTACTAGTATTTATTTCAAAACTCGATAAATTATTGTAAAGAATTTTCAAGATTGCTTTACCAAGCTTGACCAAATATAATAACAACAATTTCACTTGTTTAAAATATCAAGCCAAAAATAGTAAGTTACCTAAATGAAAAAATAATGGTTAGCGTGCCCTTCGCAGTGACCGTCAACCGAGCGGAAGGCTTCAGCGCTCCGGTCATGTGTACTAGGAGAGTACGTTTTGTAGGGGTTGGCGAAAGCTTTCCTGAAAACACGTGAACTACACACCGATAAGACTGTTCACAAGTAAACGTATTGGAGAGAGCGAGACAGATATAGACTGAAATAAATGAGAAAATTAAAAGCAAGGCTGCAAAGCGGTATTATGTCAGTTTCGCGGGAAGGCTATATATATATTGCTATCTTCGTAGCCTATGATGTTCTAGTACATTTTTCAGCTAAACGTGACGAGTCGCCAACAAGTGCACTGAACAGCACGTGCTTTTGAGTCGCACAGTTCCCATTGTTTACAACCACATACTGATAAGAACTAATGTGAATTTTCAGAATTTTGATGCTCGCTGGACACATTTTTTGTAAATACGAGTAGTTAAATTACTTTAAATCTTTGTATCTACAAAATCCATCGTCGAGTATTTGCTGCTCTTCAAAGCCTGTTTTAGCCGTAACACTTTTTATTTCATAAGAAGTCGTTATTCATACTTGTCATTTATTAAAATAGAACGTCTTGCAAACATAAAAAATATTACACCCAAAGTAAGTTGTGTTACTTTTTAATTCTTAATAAACTCGTTTAATATCCGCTTTTTTCTATTAAGCTCTGCTTAAACTTGTTTCGCTGCCGCGCTACTTTGTTTACTACCAAACTTCCGCGTATCCACGGTAACAGACTTCGACATGCCTTTTAGCTATCCTGCAATCCTAGTATAAATGACCAAAATGGCACCGCTTTCCGCCACGTACTGCGGGCGAGGAAACTAGTATGCTCGGTGCAGCGCCATCTGTGGCAAAATGAGTGAACTATGTGACGTCACCATTTTCTTTTTACAGTATTATGGACTACAAGCCAAAAACCATTTCAACGACAAAAACCTGTATACCCCCCCCCCATACAGGTTTTTGTCGTTGAAATGGTTTTTTTTAATTATTTTATATTCTAAATCTATATTTTATATTATACAATAATTAAAAGTAAATACATAATTAAAACTAGGAATTAAAAAAAAACAAAACATTAACAATAAGTTTAACTAAAATAAAATAATTAAAAAAAAAAAAAAACAGAAAAAGATCTTCATAAACCCCAACATTTTATTTTTCATTTGATATCCCAGCAACCTAGGATTTTCTATTAGGAATTTCCCGGTCGTATTTATTTTGTTCACTTATTATGATGTAGCCTGATTCCGATGCTACGCGACCTTCGTATCGACCATCAAACGGGTGAAAGCCTTCAGCGCTCCGGTCATTTGTACTAGGCGAGCATGTTAGTAAGAGGTTAACATTTCCATCAATAACTTTCACGGGAAACACACCGACAGCACACAGAAAATTTACGGCAACACGTGTAAAACCTTTAAGTGAGAGGGATAGGTGATAGGTTTAACTTGTTGGGAGACTGAGATAGCAGATTGAGTTCCAGTGCGCTACACCAATGGATCAACAGGTGGAAATGAGAGACTATACCTTTACGCAGCCTTTTTCCAGGCGGTAGACAGAGATCAATTAAAAGAAAAACATGTGTACTGTATGTAGCACTACATATTTGTTTCAGGTCGAGGTAGGAGGTCGCGGGACTGTACGAATTACCGTGACCCCGGAACGTAAAGGGCTATTGAAGGACACCGTGGATTTTAGTCAGTACGAGTCTGACAGTCCCTCCCGCTCTGCCCTGGGCGGGAGGGCTCATTTGATGATTATACTTTTTTTTTTTTTTTTTTTTTTTGCGTGGTAAAATCATCAAATGAGTCCTCCCACCCAGGGCAGGGCGGGAGGGACTGTCAGACTTGTACTGACTAAAATCCACGGTGTCCTTCACTAGCCCTTTACGTACCGGGGTCACGGTAATCCCTTGGTCCCGCGACCCCGGCAGGCTTTGGCCCTCTACAGGCCCCGTCAATATGCTGACACTCTTTGAGGCGCGCGTGGAACACAACGCGCCGTCGACCCGGGCATGGTCCATGGTCGGACAGCAAGTCGCCCATTACTCGCTGCCCGCATGCCCGCGCCTACGGTGGCCGGAGATCGTCCTGCGACGTCCGACGCCGTGGGCGTCTACCACTGCGGCTGGGGTGGAGGGAGGACGCTGTCCTCTCCCTCAGGCGGCCCGCCTCCTCCTTCACGAGCATTACTGCTTCGCAGAAGGAGGCGACCGCTTCCCACTCCGTCTCGCCCCGCAGCATGGCCTCGACCAATGCCGGGCGCGAGAGGTCTCCGCCTATCGCCGTCGTGAGGACACGGCGGTGCTCTGCCCAAGCGGGGCAGTCCTGCACCGTATGCTCCACCGTGTCCTCCGGACGATCCTCGCAGTGGTGACACCCAGGCGTTGATGATTATACTACGATAAAAAAAAAGGTCGAGGTAGGAGATTACAAGAGATAGGAGAGAGAGGATACAAGATTACATGTCAACAAAGTATTATGTGTTGACATGATAATCATGTTCTTACAAAGTCTAATAAGAATACTACTAATTGTTTCATAAATATATCGCTATTTTCATTCATACCACTTACATTAACATCAACACTATTCTCATTATTTGTCATCATGCAATATTTTGATACAATAAGTGATGTTGTCACCACGGCATTCAGCGGACGACTGAAAATTCAGTACAAACAGCCGAGACCGTCACATTTTGCTGCGAACTACTAGAGCTTCATAAACTATGAAGATACGAGTACTCGTACCAACCTAGTTACTGATACCGATACTGCTAGCCTACTTCATCCCACTGCTGGGCAAAGGCCTCTTCCCTTGACCTCCAGTTTTCGCGATCTAAGGCCAAAGTGGAGTGGAGTGAAGGTAAAACAGAAAATAGTAGTCTGTCTTTTGGAGTTCCCACCGCACTGACTACATAAATCATTTAAAATTAATATTTAGTTTAATTTAATTTTGAAAAATTTATTTAGTGCACATAATTATGACTGTAAAATATGAAGTCCATCTGAAATGCAAACAAGTACTGCAACTAGATGATATCAGTGAAACAGTTCGACATAAGCAGAGGCCTATATTTACCTCCGAATTGATACACCTTGGTGAACAAAGACGGTTTTTTTATTCATCTTGTAGATCTTTTTTCATCCACATAAAGCATGCGACTATTTTTTTAAATATTTTCAAATTCAACAAGAAAAATTCAAAACGATGACGTCTAAAATACTGATATAATTTGTACAATAAAAAGATGTATTTGTAACTAACAAAAAATAACCTGACATCGATGATCACTTTAATTATGTTAGACTAATCAAGATAAAGTTATTAAAATTAAATAAAATTATTAAGGTGTCCGTTAATTGTGGGTAGTAAACGTCCACAAGATGAAAATAAATAGTAGCCTTTGTTCATCTGAGTGAATTAATTCCAAAGGCCTCCGCTAACGTCACATCTTGGATATCCTATAGGTGACATTATTGCGAAGTGAAATGAGGACACCGAAGTGTACGTCTAAGTGGAAAAAAACAGCTAATGAAGTGAATGTATAGCAACGTTAGCATCGATTCCTTAAAACATTTCACGAAATTCATATTATGCATTCTCCTCAGGCTTTAAAATTCTACAAATACAAAAAAGAACTTAAAATAAGGTTCTGAAACGAATTCCAGCTGAAGTGAGCCGTTACTACGCGTCCTTCGTAGCGACCGTCAAACGAGCGGAAGGCTTCAGCGCTCCGGTCATGTGTACTAGGCGGACACGTTTTAAAGAGGGTTGCTAAGGGTAGCATTCCTGAAATTGCGCCGCCGCTTTTAAGAGACAGAGACAGTGTAAGGCTGAAACCAATTCAGGAGTGAGATAGCATGATAACAATAACATATTTATAATATCGTGCTACCGTAGAGAGACAAACTCGTGAATGGGGGAAGGAGGGGGGGTGATAGTACCAGTTTGGCGGTAAGGCTATATTCCCCCCTATCCTCATAGTTTATGATTCCCTTGTAACTTTTGCAGCAAAACGTCCCAAATGTACTGAAACTTTCAGTCGTTCCGTGGCTGTCGTCGAGCCAACATCATTTTCTCGTATTCGTAGCGGCCGTTGACGAGCGGAAAGCTTAGCCGGCATGAGTACTAGGAGAGTACGTTTTAAAGAGGTCTGCTAACAACGCATTTCTGATCACCGCCGAAATAGTACCGCGTTTGGTTGGGCAAATGTATTGTACCCTAATTGTATGTACGTAAATTTATATAATGTTAACTTTAGTCGCTAATGACCTTAGATATTAAAAAGCAACCATTAAATGAATAATTTAAAAAAAAAACAGTTTTATACATGATTAGAGCGTTTAATATGTGGAGAAACTCGTATTCGTGAATTTAGTCATTGTCAACGTAACCGTCATAGTAACTACTGTATTAACTGTTGAGGACCTCTTGGAACTGAAAGTCTGCACTCTCAGACCGTCGACGACTGTCAAATCCCAGCTATGTCTAAAGTTATCAAGACTAATGAAATGAGCCCAAACATGATAAAGATGCTGTTAATTGTTGTGGACTTCTTGCCCCTGCCTTTCGTCTCCATCCTCAGATCCTCGATGGTAAGGTCCTCAACAGTTGTTGAGGTCCTCAACAGTTGTTGAGGACCTTTTGGAACTGACTTTAAAACATAACAAGGATCTAGAGTTGATCTGATGATAGGGACGACATCATTTTACCTTTTTCAGATCTCTGCTATATAGTGGGATCCTCAGAACTACATAAATGTTAACTTCATTTCAACAGAGTCGATTCACAACTGAAAATTCTGTAGGTAAATTGACAATTAATTCTTTTTTTTCTACCCTTAGAGACCGATTTTACTTTTGAAATTTAAATGGGACCAACTTTGAGTTATACTCTATACAATTAAAAAAAAAAAACTGAAATCGGACAACGCTATGAGAATTTATACGTGGACATACATTAGAAAAATATGTACTTGTCGAATTGAGAACCTCCTCCTTTTTTTCGTCGGTTAAAAATTGTGTAGCATAATAATATTTTATGTAAGAGTGTTTCAATTTGCATGCCTAAATTGTAAAACTAACTCTATGATAATGTCTGTTTACAGTCTCCGTGGTGCGATGAACCTCGGCTCTCTACTATCTTTACTATCATGTGCTCCTGGTATCAATGGCCGAAACGGCACCACTTTGTTCCCCACTAGTCACGAGTGAGGCTACAAAACTCAAATGTTATGGACAGCGCCACCTGTGCTTAAATAAGTGAACTATACCTTCGCGGTTTTTACGAGTATTGGATCCTCATATTGCCATTTTAACCAGAAACTGTGACATTTAAACGTTACCGTGAACTCAATCCGCACAAAACCGTGCGAAAAAGCTAGTAAAAATGAAAACTTGTTGATACACTTTTGTTATTCAACTAACTTTACGACGGTGAATTTATAAAAAGTTTCGGGTAGCGTTCGCGGTTTCCACTCCCCGATGAAATTCTTACCAGGTCATAGTACCCTAGTATGTTTTAGCCGAACGCTGAAGTTTACGTGACGTTGCGGGACAACGTCCGGCCAGAACTTTCATCGGCTACTCGCAAGAGACAGCTACAAAATTCGTAGCCACGTAGTGGCGGCGTAGTCGTTGCAGTTTGCTACGACTTTCGTAGCAAACTTATGTTTGTTATACTATACTTCATTTCTTAACTTTTTTTTAATAAATTTGATTTTTATAATTTAAACTTATTGTTCATTTTAAATTATAGGAAGGATGGGGAAGAATATAGGCCGCAAGGCTTGCGGCAAGACCAGCAGTGGTATAAATTCCAGGCAAAAAAAAAACCAAGAAGTTTATGTAACAGTGTCAGTAATTTTTGAATAATATTGTATTATGAAATGATCTAAACGCACAAATAGAACAGTAAAAATAATGAGTGAACAAAAACAAAAATGCAACAAATTAACGCACAAGAAACTTGTCAATATTTAGACAAGTTACTTGTTCTTGAATAATTATCATGTGCAATTTATAACTGATTTAGTCGTAGGATTTAGTATACAAAGTCTGTCAGCTAGAATAGTTGATTAGTGTTATCACGTGCTTTCCATCTAACCAACCACCACGTGTTTTCTTAAAGGGGACGAAAGTAAACAAAACGCCTCTGTGGAACCCTTATGTCTTCTGTCTCAACCTTTCACATGTTCTCTCTCGACGCTCCGCCCACTAAAGAACTTTTCCTACTTTCACTAATCCTTTAGATGTTCTTTGAACGTATGTACCCCTAGTACAAAGTAGACATTTTCCGCTCTAATCGGGATTTTCAGAACACTATTAGCCAGACGTCAATTAGTTTTTCCCATTTCCCGCTTGTCTTTCCCCCTAATCCCGCCATCCTCACATGTGTGCAGTTGAATTTTCATTTCTAACATCTCTCTACAGATATGTTACCCTAGTATTTATGAACGGAGTGCTGAAGGTTTCCGATATACCGTTGCTACAGCCATGGTCGCTATCGCCACTGTCACTGTGCCCGGTTTTTACACGTCTATCGAGAGATTTTCCTTACTCTCCTTTTAGTTGTGTTGTCCTAGTACTTGTGATGAGAGTGCGGTTTCCCTTCCCCAAGTGGCGCCTAAAGTTGCCGGCGTAGTAAGTAATTTATTAGTAAGTATTTCAATTCATGAATCCTTTATTATTTGCTCCCTTTTTTATTATTTATTTAAGGTCGCTTTTCAACATCTAAGGTCATTAGCGACCACAGTTAACAACATATTAATTTACATACATACAATAGGGTACAATATTGCTCTATTGTGTTTTCTCCGATTTCAATTTATGTGGATTGCCTGCCTATTTTCGAATTTTGTACCGAAGACTTGTTCTACAAGTTACTTCATAGCTCAAAATGTTTATAAAATGTCCTTACTCATTAGTTTCACTTACTCGTTATATTTTATATATTTTTACAAACACAAAAAAAAGAAAAAAAAACATTTAAAAAATATCAAAAATAGCAAAACGTAGGCTAGGAACAACAGTAAAATCAAAGATTTTAATGAAATTCAAGCGGATGGTACATTGTTTTCACAGTTTTATATGTCTTCCGCCTTATTCGTGGTTTCCACTTCAACTCTTCGCTCTTACAGTACATTTCCTTTAATATCCCTCTACCTATCCGTCATACACTTCGCCCTCGACAACGTCCTTTATTTTCTGTGCCCCAAACATCCAAATCCCTCAAGACCAGTCCATTATATGTTGCACTCACCCTCATAAACAACATTTTATCATTTGATGACACGTTAGATATCTTTGCGACTACTGAGCTGACATTCCTTAGCACTGCTACTCGTTACCTGGAGTCCATTGTAGCCTCTAGTACAATTACTTTTTAATTAATGTTAATTTTTTATGAAGCTTAATTACAATATTTTATGATTCTTTTTTTTTATTTATACATATATAATTGATTCTTTTTTTATAATTATTACTTTTTTGTTATTATTATTTAATTTTTAATCTGCGTGTATAATAATTTCTGTATGACATAGGTAATAATTATTTTTATTTCTATTGTTCGGTTAATATTTAATTTGCTTGTTAGTATATTTAATTTGTTCTTAGTTTTTTAAAAGATAAGTTTAATTTGTTCAGACCAATAACTTGTATGTGTGGTTTTAAACTGTTAATTCAAGTTGGTTATTATAATAAATAAATAATTTTTTTTGCTGCTTAGGAATGTGGTAAAACTCTTTCACCTATGGTTCCCTAGTCCTGAAGTATTGCAACCTCCCCAACGCAAAAAATTCTTTCTATACAACAATTGTCTACATTTTTAACTTAACACTTTTCTTTAACATCCTGTAAACTCATGCTATCCTAGTAATTGAATATCGGAGTCTCCCTCAAAGCATCGCGCGCCTTTGCTCAGCAGACAGGGTGCATAAGTTATGTTATTAGATATCTCCATGGTAACTCATATGTCGCTGCAGCTTTTGCTATCCTAGTATTTAGTGCAGGAACACTGAAGACTTTAGCAACGGTGACGTCAGCAATGACGTCACTACTCACGAGCGGTTGGCTACGAACTACGGGCTACGACCGCGCCGCCGTAGCCTCGTTGCGAGTTTTACACTTATTCATTCGACCGCGAATCCCATCTGACTTTTCTTAGATCTCTGTGAACTCTTATAAACTTAGTCTACAGTAAACCTTTGGTCGCTATGCAACGGAGTCATAGTGCTTTTGTTAAAAAAAAAAAAATTCAATTAACTTAGTTGAATGAAAATCTTGTAGATGTTTTAAATTGTATGTGCTAGTTTTAATTCATATTCCATATGCATCATAATTTGCTGGCCCTACTGCTGTAGCGTCTGTATTTAAGTCTAATATTTTCGAGCCATTGGGGGTATTCTGAGTGATCAAAGCCTTTTCAAGGAAATTTTCAAACGGCTATTTAACACTTGGCGTAAACCAAAGGCTGATATCTACCTTAGCCAGAGGCTAAGTTTTGCCCGACAACGTGAACTCGCCGCGAGTCTCCTGGGGTCACTACCAGTTGACAGCGTTGAAGTGGAGTGTTTCAATAGGTTTCCCAGAATAGAATTTATATAGCCCGCGAATTACATTTACACTTTCTACTTTATAGCCACTTATCAAAAATTTGACGCCCCAAATATTCGATGGACTGCTTCATGAAACCATAATTAAATAAGTTTACTGACAAGTTCGGGTTAGTAAAGGTTAAAATAAAATTTTCACCCCAGTCACCTTTTAAAGTTCCTTCAGTCTTTCATTTTTGTATGCTACCCTAGTTATTGGAAACTAAAATCTCCCCCAACTCGTCCTGACTGCAAAACTTCCCTATACGCAACAACTCCCTGTCTGCAACGTAACAAGTACGCTCCACAGTATTCATGATAGCCTAGTACTTTACTTTTAAATTCTGAATCGTCCACAGGCGTTACCTCACTAGCGACATCACAATAGAAAACGAGAGCGAATATCACGCCATCTACACAATGGAAGTTATATTTTACGTTTCTTCATATGTCCGAGATGAAATATTTATTTTACTTAGTTACTTTTTTTTTTAAATTTTACGTCTTCCTCGAAACTGGTGTTCATAGGCCAGATTTTTAGGGATAATGAATTTTTTGAATTTATCTTGGCAATGATTGTTGCTCAATTTCCGAATTATTCCAGTAGACTTCGTTGTACTCTAAAATTAAGCAATAAATAAATGTTTTTTTGGATTCCTACTGAGATTAATTATACCAGCCATACCAGCTGTTGCCAGCGACTTCACACGCTACAACTCGAAAATTCTCCCACGGGATAAAAACTGTCTTATGTCCATTTAATCCAGGTTATAAACTATCTGCTGTGTACCATATTTATTCTAAACCCGTCCAGAGGTTTTTGTGTGCAAGAGTAACAAATATCCATCCAAACAAACTTTCACGTTTACAATGTTATTACATATGCTTGGAAAAACATGAATATTCAAATAATAGGATGAGAATGAAAGATAAACAAAAATAAAAATATACTTTTTTACTAGTGTTATTAAAATAAACAATGTGCCGCAATGGTACGAGTAGTAACCGTAGGATTGAAAAGTAACTTTGCAGATAAACGGCATTGTTGACTGCAAAACTACTAGATTTTACTCGTTATTTTTCTAAGAATCGGAGATTAGAAAAATGTGCGATATTCTTTTTTTTACCTTTTTAAACAAAGTCAACGTTTTAAATGCAACATTGACATGTTGCAGTTAAAACGTTGACACATTTAATGTAATATTGTCGGTCGCATTCAAACAATGTGGTAGTTAGTCTCACTCAAACCAGTTCATCCTCTTTGTTTACTGTTCATTTACCTCCATTCACTCACACAGACAGTAGCCATGATTATAGTGTATCTCCTTTCACCCTCTAACAGCCCGCCTTCTAATGAACCAAGTGAAACAGAGCGACTTAGGGGAAGTCTATTGTCAACCTCTGCCCTCGAAGCTTTTCGCGGTAACGAGAACTAGAGTAGATACCCTCTTTTATTCTATGATACCCTAGTACGTATTACCAGATTCTTAAAGAATCCCGCAACTATGACGTCATTATACTGACGTCACTTGGGAATTGAAGCGAATCAGGACCTTATAAAAATAAATTTAAAACTTTTTCACGTTTTAAAGGTTTCGTTTTTATGAATCAGCAAAAGGATACAATTATTTTAGTCATGATTTAAAAACGTTACCTATTTGTGAGTTTTTATTCTTTGGAATAACAATTTTTACACCAAACTTTTCCCGAATTTTCACAGCAATGATTTACGAGTTTTTTGAGTATACCTTTTCTAATCTATGCTACCCTAGTATTGTACCGAAACGTTTCGGTTTCGGGCTCGTTACTACATTGATACGGAGCGCTTTTCTCGACAAACTGCAACGTTGTAGACTCGTAGTACCATCTACTAAATACAGCTACGATCTGTAGCTGGTACTGGCGCCCTGGTACATTTCATACAAGTATCGAGTTGTTTTGCTACCACCCCTCTAACGGTCACGTGTTTGTGCAGTATCAATGAAATAAAGCAATTTAAAGGTAATAAAAATGACTTTATAATTAAGTATGGTCGGAGCAGTAGTTTAACATGGACACGATTGGCGCAGTGGCTGAGAAATTGGACTGCTGCGCTGGGTGTCGCGGGTTCGGTTACCGTACGGAACATTTGTGTGATTTACGAGTAGTTGTTCTGGGTCTGGGTGTTTGTATACGAGTATCTACTAGATTTTTTTGTTCTCACCATACAGGAGAAATTCCTAGTGAAAAAAAAAAGAAGTTATATTGAATCGCTAATGTTTATTTTTTGAGAATTGTTAGTGGTTCGTTTCTGAATTATGTCATTCACACAAGTCACATAACCTTTACGTTTGTCTACATGTTGTGTGTTGTTGTAGGTCAAGGTTACAATGTGCGACAGGACTAAGTACCCTCCCATTATAGTAGCAACTTGGTATTTTAAAATTTGTAGTGTGTGGGTGTCCGCTATTGAGTTCTATATTGAGAAAAATATTCACTGCTTTAATTTTATGGGTGCCTGGTATATTTGAACAAAGTGCTGAAGACTTTAGTCACTATCGTCACTACGGAACGCCTAGCAACGAAGACAGAACAAATGATCGAAATGGTCTATTTTAACGCAGTCCATTTTGAGAATTAGTGATTTGGGAATAGGCCATTATGAAATGCCATATGGAATAATGGCTTGTCAAATTAATAAGGCACTTCTAGAATATATAATTTTACGAATTGGGGGGCATTTATCGACTTAGCCTTATCTACAGTAATAATTATAAAGAAGCAATGTTTGTAAGTTCATGAGTTTATTTCACACAATCTCTCAAGCTCTGGAACAACAAGGCTGATTTGGTAAAAAAATCACCCAAGCTTCAAAAAAAAAAGCGTGTGATGCGCGGTAAATGTGAATAATAAATATGTTTCTACTTTTTGTATCGCACTGAAACTTACACTAAGACGGCATGCAGCTACAGGGCGGTGGAGCGACCGATGAAAAGTCTCAACTTGAATAATGAATAAGGAACATGAAAAAAAAATGCAGTGTTTGAACAGTTTATTTATTCAAATTACCATTAACTGGTTGGTCAAGGAATAGAGCTTACATAAATTGCATAATTGTAAGAGTGTTTAATTTGAATCGCTAAAATATGAAACCTGCCTTTTCAAAATACACAGAGACAAAAATGTATACCTAATCAAATTCATAAAGTACACCGTTCACATTAATTCAAGTTAAGGTTTGTAGATGACGCTACTGAATAAAGTATTACTTTGACCACCAAGAGCGATTGAAACCAAACTTCACTGCACTTATGTTCCCCTAGTACTTTTCCACCGGAACGCTGAGGCCACCCTAATGGTTACGTCAGTGTATACGTCATAAAATGACGTCACACAATATTGAACTTCGTGAGCGTCTGTTGGTGCTACGAGATCCATTGCTACGCTACATGCGCGTAGCCAATTGCTACGCGTATTCATTCATAATTACGCATATTTGTTGAGATTTTCTTCTTAAGAGTAAACGTAGAGTATTAAAGTATTAGTAAAATAATTATAACTAACTTTTTACTTGAATATTTGTATTCTTTTTGGGTTTCACGGTAAGTGATGATTCTTAATGGGCTTAAACTCAATAACTATTTATTAATCTTTATTTGTAAATGTAATTCTAATCGAAACGCTTATCTATTTCTAGTCACGCCTTTGTCTACTTGTGAGATCGGTCTCAGGCGCTCAACGCCTTGCTTTTTTTTAAAGAAAAAATAAAAATATTGTGCCGTGAAATGAAGATCGATTGAAGTGGACCTAGACTCAATGGTAGTCACAGAACGACTGATTTCAGTACAATACTGGCAAATAGAATTGCGGGGGATGGCCGCATGACAAGTTTCAGCACTTTGTTTGTCTACGGTAGGATTGCCATCCCACTCCCTCATGTGTTTCAGCTTATCACCGTCTCTCACCCTCCTGAAAGTTTGCTTGTGTGAGTAAACATTACATTAGTGTGTAGTCCGTGTACTTTAGAGAAAGCTAAAGCACATTTCCTCAAAACGTGCTAGCCTAGTACTCATGCTCGTTTGACAGTCGCTACGTAGGGCGTGCGTAGCAAGATTTTGATTTTTACGTAGAGCACGCGTAGTAAGAATTTCATTACGATGTGCATAATAGGAGATATTATTTTGTAGTCCGGAATAACACATAGGATACTGCTTGACCCTGTAATACGTTACCGTCGGCCAATTTTGAACAACACGCAGGCGAAGCCGTTCCAACAGCTAGTGCTTTGTACTTTATTTTATTTAAATATGGTTTGCAGTTAAGCTCGTTATAAACTTGAAACTAACCTGTGATATCACGGGAAACTAGGGTGAGGATGATTATTCGAGTTCACTTTATGCAACGTTTTCATTATAAATGTTGATAATTACACAGTTAAATTCTAATCTAAAGCATTACCATCATTGGTCGCGGGACTTACCCATTGCCGTGACCCCGGTACGTAAAGGGCTAGTGAAGGACACCGTGGATTTTAGTCAGTACAAGTCTGACAGTCCCTCCCGCCCTGCCCTGGGTTGGAGGACTCATTTGATGATTTTACCACGAAAAATAAAACAGCATTACCATCATGCTTTACATTAGAATTTGACTCTTTTTCTATTTCCAACTATGTCAAAATAAAAATGAATTAATTTTCGTAACTCCAGTTTCCTTTCAAGAATACAGTTATTGACCTACCTTACTCCAACCCTGAATACTTCTTGATAACATATACAGGTTTACTTAAGCTTTCACTGAAAACAACCTCTTTATAATGTGCTGTCTTAGTACACATGACCGGAGCGTTGAAGGTTTCTTGTTTGTCTGCCGGTCGCTTTGAAGGACATGCAGCCACGTAGCAACGGATTGTTCAGATTGTAAAATGTGAAAATCGACTTGTTATCACGTTTTTTGAGTCGGTTTGTTATTAAATACGTATTTAATTGCTTTCAGGGGTATTATTACTTAGTGATAATGTCGCCCGCCTAACAGAAAATATTCAACCTAAACAATTCGTAGACTAATATTGCAATCAGTTCTGTTGATGATAGGGACCTCGAATAATTTTATTACTTTTGTAATAAATCTGATTGAAAAACAAAATAGAGTTTTGGATTAATGATAAGAATTTAGTATTGTTGTGAAGTCTATGCACACTAGAAAACATACTTTGGGTATTTTATGAATTTTATTTGCACTTTGGCGGGCAAACGAGACAGGTTATCAAGTTCATTGAACTGTTATCGCAACGCAGCCGATATCATCAACCCAACTACCGTTGCCGCTTATCACTATCTCTCTCTCTTTCAGAAAGGTTTATGTGTGTTTAAAATAATGTTTACCTGTGTGCCATCGGTCTGCTTTCCCGAAAGCTTTCACTGAAAACAGACCACTTCCCAAATATATTCTCCTAGTACTCATGACCGGAGCGCCGAAGCCTTCCGCTCGTTTGACGGTCACCGGACGGATCGCAACAAAGGTCGCGGACGAAACCTATTTATTTACCTTCGCAGTTCTCTGACGCTCTAGTAACCCTTTCAGGAAAATGTTCCGGATCGGCAACAAGTACTGAACAATAAGTTTTTCAACAAGTGGTTTCAGTCTCATACATCGTCTACCGTCTCACACCAACAATATTTTCGCTTCATGAGACGTTAATGGACTTATGAGAGAACTTCTTGGAACGTTCATTTTTTTATCGTGATATTATCATCAAAATAATGAGTCGCCCAATCCAGGGCAGGGTGGTAGGAGGGAACTGTCGGACTTGTAATATTGTCAATAACCCTTTACGTTCCGGGTTCACGGCATTCGTTAGTCCCGCGACTCCGGGCTTGGGACGTTCTAAGAATAACAACTTCAATAATAAATATAAGCAAAAATAGCAAGAGAGTATTTGGATCGAAAACAGCCTGCGACCGTTAGTTTCATGAACTTCTGTCAAATTTTATCTGTACGAAATAATAGTGAAATGAGCCATAACACTAAAATTTTTAATGTTGAATTCAACAAGTAAAATAAGAACCTTTACGATTTCCGTCCCACAAGTTTACTACCAAACATTCGTGCTTCCAGCACAATAGATCGACCTCTTTGCTCTCATGCGATCCTGGTATCAATGGCCGAAACGGCAGCGCTGTGTTGCACACGCGCCACGGTCGAGGTTACGAAACTTTAATGTTAAGTGCAGCGCCATCTATTTCGAACTGATTGTTTTCACAAATATACAACATTTCTAGTAGTAGGTTATTTATTAGCTTAAAACAAAAAGAACCATTGTATATACAAAAATATTATATTCAATGATGTTTGGTGATAATGTGCCCAAAAAACACTGGAGGCGTTGCTTCGTTGAAAGGCAAAGCTTATTGCAGCTGGAACAGACTTCCCATCAATTGTTTAAAGAAATAGTTTGATTTGAGTAAAGAAGGTACAATGTGTGAGATTGTGATTTTTTTGAAGTGAAAAATTATTTTGCGGCGTTGTGCACTTTTTTGGAATGGGTAAAAAATTTTAAACCGGCGTCAGGACACGTGACCTGATCGAAAATTCGTAAGACGGCGCAGGGCGCTTGCGTGAATTTTCGTGTGTGTTTATTACTATTCAAGTTTTCACTTCTGCCGGCACTCCCAGAGTGCAAATCGTCGTTTTTTTTATTACGAGAAAGAAGATTTCAGAGTTCTATGTGTTCTACTTTCGCTGAATCTCCAGACTGTTTTTAACCAATGTTTTATTTCTATTTCAGGTAAGCCTTTCATTATCTACTTCCGGCTCAACAGAGATGGTAAGAGCATCCCTGCTTCCACTTCAAGGATACCATTTGTGACATAAAACAAAAATGTTTTAAGGTATTCACTTCTTTTTAGAAGGCGGTCCAAACACTGCTGCCTTTTTTTTTTTTTTTTCGTGGTAAAATCATCAAATGAGTCCTCCCACCCAGGGCAGGGCGGGAGGGACTGTCAGACTTGTACTGACTAAAATCCACGGTGTCCTTCACGAGCCCTTTACGTACCGGGGTTACGGTGATGGGTAAGTCCCGCGACCCCGGCAGGCTCTGGCCCTCTACAGGCCCCGTCAATTTGCTGACACTCCTTGAGGCGCGCGTGGAACACAACGCGCCGTCGACCCGGGTATGGTCCATGGTCGGGCAGCGAGTCGCCCATTACTCGCTGCCCGCATGCCCGCGCCTACGGTGGCCGGAGATCGTCTGGCGACGTCCGTCGCCGTGGGCGTCTACCACTGCGGGTGAGTCGGAGGGAGGACACTGTTCTCTCCCTCACGCGGCACGCCTCCTCCTTCGCGAGCATGACTGCTTCGCAGAAGGAGGCGACCGCTTCCCACTCCGTCTCGCCCCGCAGCATGGCCTCGACCAATGCCGGGCGCGAGAGGTGTCCGCCTATCGCCGTCGTGAGGACACAACGGTGCTCTGCCCAAGCGGGGCAGTCCTGCACCGTATGCTCCACCGTGTTCGCAGGACGGTCCTCGCAGTGGTGACACCCAGGCGTTTCCTCCCTCCTTATCAGACACAGGAACCTCCCGAAACTTCCGTGTCCGTCGAGGACCTGCGTCATGCGGAAGGTAAGGACGCCGTGACGCCTATCCAGCCACTCCTCAAAGAGGGGTCTTACCGCCGCGATTGCGGCGTGCCCGAAACACTGCTGCCTTAGACAAACTTATGTTTCTGAAGCAAAACTGAATAATTTTAAATGTATAACGACTATTTTATTACGTTCATATCCTGAAAACAAAGTGCAACACAAAACAATACATTAATCCCTATATTGCTGTTATATGCTAAACAAATTCAATCTGACACGGTCTCGCTATTGCTAAAAGTTTGCTTGTGTTGGCCTTATTTAGCAGTGTGTGTCATCAGTGTGCTTTCAACGAAAATACGAGTAACATCTTTATGACGTTCTCCTCTGGTACACATGACCGGAGCGCTGAATCCTTTCACCCGTTTGGCGGTCGCTATGAAAGGTGTGTACGGATTTACTATCGCGGGAAGGCTTCATTCACTTGCAGTTTTCTGATGCTCTAGTAATTGTTTCAGCAAAATGCTTCGAATCGGCAACAAGTACTGAACAACAAGTGCTTTCTCTTCAATGGGCCGGTGGCTGTTTATTTATTTCAAGACACAATGATAGAAATAAGAAAGAAATTGCTTCACTTAAAAGTAAAGCAAAATAAGTAGGCATCGTCGAGTATTCGTACAAACACGTTATTTGATAATTTTATAACAACCAGGTACGATTTCAACAGATCTTTTTGCCATAAAAAGGCATTGAATATCAATTTCATCTTGCATGAGACAAACTATACCTATACTACAACTATACTATTATACTGTACCTTAACTTACTTTGCTACTTCATGTTTATTACCAAGCATCCCTGTTTCCATGACGATAGACTTCGACCTCTTTGCTTTCATGCAATCCTGGTATCAATGGTCGAAACAGCAGCGCTGTTTTCCCCACGAGACGCGGTCAAAGTTACGAAACACATTCACAGTACAGCGCCATCTGTGTTAAACTACATCTGTGATGTGAGGATCGGGAAATGAAGCCGTGACGGCCGCTACGACATGCTGGGGGGCGTTGCAAACTTGCAACGGATTCAATTTCAATATCTTTTAATTAACTTCTTTGATATTGAAAAAGTAACTCTATTTTGTTTCAATTGTTACTGTTTATTTGATGATATATATATATTTAATTTATTTATTTAAGGTCGCTTTTCAACATCTAAGGTCATTAGCGACTACAGTTAACAGTATATTAATTTACGTACATACAATAGGGTACAATACATTTGCTTAAACAAAGAGGGGCGGGGGGGCAACCAAACGCTAATGTCCCCCGAAAACGACCAACACATACAATCCAGTACAACCCAGAGAATACAACCCAACATATGTAGCTAATATTATGAAGCCACACATATCAGGCAAGGAGGGTTCCAAGCTAAACCAAATTTAAAGTTTCTTATTGAGATGACTTTTAAGTATTAAAATTGAAAAAGAAACCAAAGCAGTTTTATTGAGTTCAATACAGAGACTTTTTTTTTATTTATTTTAGTAAGCGAGATACATAAAACATAGCTGGTAGTATAGTTCATTGTACGACTATCTCACTCTTTCAATAGAGTCGACTTATCACTATCTCTCTTTTACTAGAAATTTTATTTATGTAACACAATTCTTTATGTGTGTGATCGCTGTGATTTTACGAAGGCTTTCACTGAAAACAACTTCTTGCTAACGTACTCTCCTAGTACTAATGACCGGAGCGCTGAAGCCTTTCACCCGTTTCACGGACGCTCCGAAGGTTTCACAGTAGCTACATAGCAAGGGGAAAACTTTTTCATTACTTTTGATTTATAAAGTTATTTTATTTTGAAATGTTTTTGCATTATGCAGATATAAGATGTCTGTACGTTTTTAAATTATTTGCAAGTCAAATGTGAAGAGAAAAATATAAATATCTGATACGATGAGCACCTGAGTAGAAGAGAGAGACGCTATTGTTAAAAATGAGTGGCGACGACGTAAATATTGAAATATAAAATGGAGCTATGTCACCAACTCCTTTTTAGCCTAAAAAATACAGCCAAAGTGACTTAGGTAAAAATGTATGTGCTGCAACCAACAACGCCGTGGATGTGGTTGAAGTTTTGGGTCAAAGAGGCTTAACGATGTATTTTTGGACACTAAAGCGTCTCTAATAAACCCCAAAAACTTATTGCTGTATTAGACCGTGACCTACCTCAACCACTTCATGCTTCCGTAGCAGCTACGGAAAAGATAACTCCTTGTACCCTGCTCTCCTAGTACGTATGACCGGAGCGCTGGTGCCTTCCGATAGGTTGACGGTCACTACGAAAGTCGCGTGGCCTCGTAGCTCCGTAGCTACGAGGCCACACGACTATGCTATGCAAATTCAGCTTCATTATTTATTATTGAACAAATAACAATAGAATAAACACTAAATATCAAAACACATAAGAATTAATTTTAATTACTACTTCTTTAAACCAGAAGAATATTCAGTCCATGAAAGATTGTTGTTAATGCTTTCCATATAACAAAAACAAAAGTTTCCATAGGAATACAATAAGACTATTAAATTACAAAGCATCGAGCATTCCGCTCAACGCTGTCATCCAACATATCAAAAAACTAATGAAAAAAAACCATTTATTTGTTACTCAACATAATTTACTAAAGGAATAAAAGTATATTTTTCTTTCAAGTTGACAATCGAGGAAACTTTCTTTCAAATTTTGAAATATTTGTAGTTAACCGAAATATGTTCTTCTTGTGATAGTAACACCAGGGTGGAGATTACTTTAATGGTAAATATTGTCAGCTAATTGTCATCCACTGCTGGAAGTAAGCCTCCCACAGAGCGTCATCCCGGTCCTGGGCAGTCTGTATCCATCCGTTGTCACATTTTTCAAATAATCGATCCATCTTGCCGCTTTAATACGAGTAGTAAGTATAAAAGCTGTGAAAAGAACATGTTGGCCGAAGTCAATGAACTGTTATCTCATTCACTCTACCGTTTCACCCTATCAAGTGTCTCTGTCTGTTGAACGTTGTTTTTTTGTGATTCATGAAAGCTTTCCGCAGTGGAAATGTTAACCTCTTTCGTAAAAAGCTCTCCTAGTACACATGACCGGAGCGCTGAAGCCTTTGGATGTTTCACGGTCGCTACGAATGCCATAAAAAGCCTTTAAAAAAGTTTTACTACACACCACTAATAACGTTAGAGTCGTAAAATGTGATTTTTTTATTGACAAAATGTTGATAGTCAGAATTAGTGACAGATTACTAAATAAGTCCTTTATTTTTGTTGATGTTAATTTAGCTTGTCTTTTTATCAAACTAAAAACTTAATTTAATGTTTAATTTTGTCAAGTGATATTTAATTTTTTATTTAATTACAAGCTTGAAACACTCCTGAAATGCCTGAAAATGTTTTCATTTATATATGTCACGCAATAGCTAGCCCAGATGGTTATTCTGTCCCCTTCATGCTTTAATGTTTACCAGTAGTGTATTAAAATACATCTGTATGTTGTCCATGTGCTCTCAATAAGCTTTTCACTGAAACTTCCGCGTAACGTGCTCGCCTAGTACACATGACCGGAGCGTTGAAACCTTCCGCTTGTTTGACGGTCGCTACGAAGGACACGAAGCGATGCAAGTGAGTTTAACAAAGTTTTAAATTTTATTTGGTTAGTAGCAAATTTTTTAACGTTCGAATGTGAACAACAACTGCTGAGCAGCGTGACGTGCATGACCCTGGGAAGTTTCAATTTCCAGATCAAGCAGTGTCACTGGGATTTTCATCAAAAAATATCAGAAGTCTAAACCTAAGTCTGAATCCATGTCTAGTTGCTTGTAAAGCAAGAAAATAGCTACGTTTATAGCCAAAAAAAAATCTTGTCACATAGAAATTCATAAGTTAAAGTACGTTAGTTCTTTTATTAACTGTTATAAAACGAGAAATATAATTATAAATATATTACATTATACTTTTTGTAATAATTTGTAGTTAAAGTTTCATTGCTATTTGGAAAACTTAAAGTAAACATCTTTAAACTTTATGAATCACTAATACTTTTTCAGTTGAAATCGCGGAAAAGTCCGTCGAGCGAATAATAGAAGCTTCAGTTTCAAAGTCATCTTAAAAGTTATGGTATCCTAATACTTTTCAGTCTATGTGTTCTGTTCAAACCCGGACCACGTTTTCATGAAAACCAGTTTCAGACTGTATTCGGTACCTCCTCCTATTTATGATCCTCTAGTAACTGCGCAACAAAACGCTGCCAGCTCGTCAGCAAGTATAGAGATTTCAGTCGAGAGCCGAGCACCGTCCTGTCAACAGCAACTAATAGTTTAGAACAGAATTTTGCCATGTCTGTTAATACTCGTATCATACGTAGCTACATAATCATTTCACTTACCTGCAGACATTTTTTTATTCAAAATAATAATATTTTTATTTTAGTTTTACTTTAAATTTAGTATTTTTGTAATTATTTAGTTTTATTCTTAAATTTCTAGTTTTAGTTATGTAAATACTTTTAATTAGTACTATTTTATATTGATAAAAAAAAACGAATGAATTCGTATTCGTAATATTTTTGGTGATGAGAAATGATTATGTCCCATTAATAGAACTACAAAGCTATTATTTCCATTATTGTACAAAAACTCACTCATCTCATTGTACAGTTTATGTTATAAACATATATTATTGACTTTTTTTTAAATTTAATTATAGGTTCGCGTTGGACCACTCTCTTGCCTGATGGTAAGCGAAGATTTGGTCGTGACTTACATTTCATTTTACATCTTTGGCACAACATATTTCCATCTCACTTATTCCTGTATAAATCCACACTTTACAATGTCCAAATCCCACGGTTTGCTACAAATATAAATAAAATCTATCCGCAGGTGCCTACATACTTGTTTGGCGGGAGAGGCTATATTCAAGACTTTCATAGCTTTATGATGCCCTAGTAACTCTTTCAGCACGACGCACCGGCTCGGCAACAAGTACTACACAAACAAGTGTTTAAAACCACCTGTCGGTGGTACGTTTACTAGTGCTGTGCTGAAACCATTAATTTCATGACATGATTGATGTAGGGCAACAACTGAATCTAGAAACAAAAAAACAATAAAAAGGAAAAATTAAGATGATTACGGCTGCGCCAAATAGGCCGCCCAGTTCAGCAAAATGTACAACAGCTAGTTAAATCACACCTGTGTTCCGTCAATGTAATGCTGCGTTTTGACACATTGAAAGTGACAATCATCATCATCATCATCTCAGCCATAGGACGTCCACTGCTGAACATAGGCCTCCCCTTTAGATCTCCACATATACCGATGACAAGTGTGAATGTGACAAACTACGATGTAATTGGGACAAAAAGTATGTGTGTAAAGTAAAAGCAACGATCTAAAGCATAATCATTTCACAATGTTGGTATTGTGCTACCGATTACTTGAAAGTATCAGAAAATAGTCATAGTGCGAAGTATGCTTTACGCAACGAAACTGTGTACAATAAATACCCTTTTACTCTATGGTGCTCTAGTAACTTCGCAGCAAAACGTGCCGGTTTGTACTGAAATTTTCAGTCGTTCCGTGACTACCGTCGAGACCACAGCTCGACGCGGAGATGAGAAATAAAAACGCTTGTCAAGATTCGGCTTTTCCAATTTAGCAAGTGTATGGATGATTTCTTCACTTGGTTTTAAATACAACTATTACATACTTATAAATAACAATTTAATAAATTATTAAAATAAATGTAAACCTATACAAACAAAATTAATAAAAAATAATATTAAAATAAAACAAATACCTATCTATTTTTTTTCAATTTTTTTAATTAAGGTCGCTTTCCAACATCTAAGGTCATAATACATACTACTATTAAAAACTAAAATTAAAAGTAAAATAATTTTCTTTTTCTAGTCTCTTCAACGGAACATCACGAACATCAAAGTTTAGTTACTTACAAAGTGATTAAGTTGAGTGTTTCTCTTTTTTTTCGGTTCTTTTAAACAGTTCTTATTACTGTATACTCTATCTGTCTAGCCACGTCACAAGGAGTGTGATGGTGTGTGTCCCTCGTCTCGTTCTTACCTGTTGAATGAGTGGGGTAGGTCATGCACCCGCAGATCAGATACTATCTCGCCCTCTCAACAGTTCTGCCCCATTTCTGTCTCCTTCATACTAAAAGATTTTCATGTTGTGTTGACTATTTATGACAATGTGGGTACTTATAGTACCAGTTTGGCTGGGAGTATTTGCTGCCTTCACAATTTATAATTCTCTAGTAACTTTTGCAGCAAACAGTGCTGGTCCTGGCAGTTAGTACTGAAAATTTCAGTCATACGGCGACCATCGCCGCGCGGTCGTGTTGCAGACACCAATATTATTATTTTCACGAGGATGATATTAATCAAATTATTAATCAAGAATATTAAAAAAAAAACATCTAACGTGTGAATAATAAATATTTGACATACTAATTAATTAACATCTTCTTGGATGAAACCCAAACCTTTGTTCTAATTTTGTAAAGTTCGAAAGAAAAACTTGTAGAAAACCTTCTCTTAAACTATTATTGTGTCGAATTAATCACACATGCCTCATTATTTTTCATCACATCACACGGATACTGCAAACCTCTTGTCTACATTATTGGAAAAGCCAGCGATAACATTATCTTTAATCAACCTGTGGAAAATAAATATGCTGTCCTTCTCTCTCGACAGTTACAACCTACTACTGTTTCACCCGAAAGGCTTAGGGCCAGTTTCGCCAGTCTCTGTTAGTTAGTTTAATGCCCTGTTACATGTGTTAACCGACTGTTAAGGTTAGTGAGTGTTCCACCACGTGCTAATGGTACTTTAATTTCATTGATCGGCTGTTAAATTTAATGACTGCTCCATGGTTCCGTTACATTGGTAACAGACGATTAATACTGTCAAGATAACAAGTTTGTTTTTTTATATGGAGGTTTTTACTGATGGCCAGTACGCAGTAGACTAAAAAGATCGCTACTAAAGGATCACGGCGACCTCACCTTCCGCCTGACGCAGGTTCTAACTGGTGACTGTTGTTTCGGAAGGTTGTGTAAGAGTGGTGGTGGCAACCGAGTGTCTGGTGCATGGACACTCGGGTGTCACCACTGCGTGGACAAGATAGAGGCGAAAGGTGGCACCTATTCAGGCCATGTTATGGAGCGGCGGGTAATGGAAAGCAGTCACTTCTTCCTGAGAAGTGAAGTTAGTGAAGGAGGAAGTATCACCCATTCCGGGTGAGGGAGAGACAATCATCCAGGTCACACGACAGATCGCGGGTAATTTCCAGCTACCGTAGGCGCGGGTTTGTGGGCGTTTTGTAATTGGTTACCCGTACGATCAAAGACTTTGCCCTAGTCGATGGCATATGCGCTTCATGGTCACGCGCGCTTCTAAGAGCTGGCAGAAAACTCACGGAGTTCCTACAGAACCAAATGCCTGCTACGATCGCGGGACTATCTAAACTGGATATCGCGGCCATGGAACGCAAAGGAAAACCGACAGAACAGCGTGATTTTTAGTCAGTACGAGTTTGATATTCCCTTCTGCTCCACCCAGGAAGTAACTAAATATTATTATAACACGAAAACGATCACTCCAGACTTATTTAAAATATAAACTCCTTACACAGCGAAATAAACAACCTCAAACTTATTTTAATTTTTTCTTTTAATTAGCTGTATTATTGACATATTATCCAGCGAAACGGAAAAGTAGTTCAGTCGTCTATTGCATCGTTGAGTTTTTCATCTTTTTGTTTTAGTAGATTTATAATGTGACTGAATGGTTTTGTGTGTCATTCAAATAATGATGGATCTAGCAATGGTCTGTTAAATTGTCACCATGGGACACATAACATTATAACAGCGCTGTTTATTTTAAAAGGACATTATCTAATGTCTGGTTACAAAGTGTTTGGTGAAATTAGGTCTTAGTCTGTGTTACCTATAAATCATGTTGTGTGTATCCGTGATACAAAATGGAAATGTTAACCTTTTGGAATATGCTCTCCTAGTACAGATGACCGGAGCGCTGAAGCCTTCAGCTTGTTTGACGGTCGCTACGAAGGGCGCGTAGCAATGGCGTAGCAACGACGTAGCAACGAATTCAGTTTTGTCAGTTGTGGCGCGTGGGTCACTGCTGTATCAGTGCCCGTTCCATTAGTACCAGGAAGGCATGATAGCTAAGGCGTCAAAATATATTGCTGTCGAAAAATGACTGTTTGCTAGGATATATGGTGCCCCTTATCTAGGCATGAAATAAATATTCTCTCAACTTGAGTTGTTTTGAGATGAAAAGTTATAATACTAACTTATTAAACTCTAGTATACATACATTTTTCAAATTGATCAAAAACTTTTTTGTTTTGTACATCTATATCTATATCTATACTTATACTTTATACTTTATACTTATATACTTATATATACTTATACTTAATACTTAATATACTTAATACTTAATAATATTATAAAGAGGAAACCTTTGTATTTTTGTATGTTTGTATTGAATAGGCTCTAAATCTACTGGACCGATTTCAAAATTTCTTTTACCATTACTTAGAGGGATTCTTCCGAATCCGTATAGGCTATATTTTATCCCGGAAAATAGATAGGATTTTTCGTGGTAGTGAAAATTGTGGAGTAAGGCGTCGAAAAAACTGCCGTACGTTAACGATTCTCGCGAACGCTGCCTAATGGTTAGAGATGTATGGTTGACTTCTATAGAAAAGTTGTAGAACTCAATAATGCCTACAAAAAAGTCCGCGATAGTATAAACCAAACATTCATATTTTAGCCATTATAACCACTTTTCCATAGAATAAAAGTAATTAAAATTATTAGCCTATGTTTATTGATCATATTATCGTCAAATACTAATCCTTATCCAAATAAACTATTTATTGAGCAAGATTGTTTCAATAGTTATAAATTTTTTAAATAAATTTTTATTTTATTCTAATCGGACAATCCATTCAAAAGATATTACGAATTTAAAATTATAATTGGTATTAAAATGAATGATGGTGTCGCACGACTCGCACGGTGAAACCGCAGGGGAGGGGGGTGCACATCTATGGATCTCCAGAAAACCAATATGTTTTAATGCCATCTACAAATACTACTGCGAACATAGTGTATAGTGAAGCATTAAGTTAAAGAGAAAAAAAAAAATAAAAAAAAATTAAAAACAAAAATAAAAGAGTTAAGCAGGTACGAAACAAAGAAATGTAACACGAATAAAAAACCTATAAAAACATACCCACAATACAATTTTTTTTTCAGAGAGCTTAAAAAATAAATGTCCACCCGTGCGAAGCCGGGGCGGTTCGCTAGTAATAAATAATATCATTAAAATATGCAGTTTAATATGAAATATGTCCACATTTTTACGGTGCGTAATAGGATTTTCAATTTTGTCTCCAATTAAAACTTAATTTTTAGTTCTGATAAATAGGGAACTGGTGATAAGCAAGTGGATGTTATTTCACACGTTCTGCCCTCCAATTCTTTCTGTGTCTGTATTGTTATCAATATCTATGTGTGCATTCTACGGGCTTTCACGATAGCTTTCACTGTAAATGTTGCTTCATCGTAACGTGCTCTCCTAGTACACATGACCGGAGCGCTGAAGCCTTTCACTCGTTTGACGGTCGCTACAACGGACACACACGTGTTAGAGAAATGACAGATTGACGTTTAGTTTCCGTGTTTACCCGTGCAATAACTAATGTGAAAAGTTTATGCACCGCATTTATTCCCATTTGGACTTCGTCTAGCGGTTTCAGTCATCTTTTTGTTTTATTAATCAAGCAATTTATATTAATAAGTATATGTGCAATTTCAGGTACTTCCCCATTCCACAATTCAAAACGTCACACAGTTCATTTATTTTGTCACAGATGGCACTTTACTGAGCATTTGAGTTTCGTAGCCTTCTCTGTGGCGCGTGGAGAACAGTGGTGCCTTTTGTGCTGCTTATACTAGGACCGCATGATAGCAAAGAGGTCGAAGTTTGTCACCATGGAAACTCGGCTGTTTGGTAGTAAAAGAAATCTTTTACGTGTGTGTCCCACTGGTCAACGGCCTCACCTTCCCACTTTCTCTATTTATGTAGCTCAAAAATATTTATAAAATCTTGTTATTCCGTCTTTGGTGTGGTAATTTTGTCCCATAAGTATCGAAAAAGTGTTTCTATTGCTTGATGACTACTATAAAACAGTCAAAGAAAAAACAGTTGTAGTTGTTTTAAGATTAAAACTAACGATTGCCTTTTTGAGAAAAAATGCTATAACAATTTGCTTTTAACTATCGAGTTTGTCACGGCAAATTCAGACTATTTCAAGTAGCAGAGAATACTACCACTTGTTGTCCCCATCATCGTATTGAAAAGCACTTGTTGTACAGTACTTGTTGCGGCGTCAAACGTGTTGCTCAAAAAGTTACTAGACCATCATGAACTATGAAGGTTTTAAATGTAGCATTCCCGCGAAGCTTGTATACAGACCGAGGCCGCGTTTTCATTAAACAAGTTACTTGTATACAAGTTGCAAATTGTATGTAACTTGAACAAATCTGCATACAAGCTACAAGTCGCATGTAAGTAGTTTAAACTTGTACTTGTTGTCTTAAGTAACACTACTGTCAACCAACTCAAATGGGAACTATGCAAGTAAAGCTTGCATGCAATTTGCACACTCTCGAAAACATATTTCCAACTCAAGCTACTTGTATGTAAATGTGACGTCATACTTGTATGCAAGACTTGGCAAATGGAGACGCGCTTATTTTTTTAATTCACGTTGCAGGCTTATTGTACCGAAATAATAAATTGTCCTTGATTATCGTCGTGATGACACCACAATACGATACGATTTATGTTTTTTTTTAGCGTGGTAAAATCATCAAATGACACACAGGCATGACGGATCGTCAGACTTGTACTTTGCGTCCCGCGACCCATTAAGATATAATTATGATAACGAATATTGTGAATTATTAGTCATTACCTATGTCATTGTTACAATTTACTTCAGTTATAAAAAAAAAATATTTAGTAAATTCTCAAAATGGAACACTTTCACTATAGTTTAAATTTTTCAGTTGATGTGTAAATATGTTTGTACTCGCTTAATCGATGCTTACGAATTACTTAATATCTGGATGATATTCCCATAATTACAGGGAATTAAAAAAAAAATGGAAAGTTTCTTTAGTAAAACCATTAAACACGCAATTTTACTGCACACCCTGTCTTCCCCGCAGCGTGATGTTATCTTATTTTCCACCTGTTGATACATTGGGGAACTCTATGTGCTATCTCAGTCTCCCGGCAAATTTCGCCTAGCACTGGCTCCCTCACTCTTGAAGGTTCAGTTGTGTTGGCTACAAATCACATTCGTGCGCTGTCCGTGTTTTCATGAAAGCTACTCCTCTTGCAATCGTATTCTCCTAGTACAAGTGGCTGGAGCAGTGAAGCCTTCCTCGCTACTGCCCGACCCTTGCTCGACAAGCCAGCTCGCGAAGCTGAGCAAGTAGCTTTAAATTCCCCAAATAATAATTCGACCCAGCCTGACCCTTGCTGCCCCCCCCTCAATGACGCACTAAGCCTAGGCCCGAACCCCGCAGGGGGTGCCCTTAGTGACGTTCATTTAATTGAACTTTAGTTGTAAGCCCTGGCTGGGGGCCTTAAAGTAACTTTTGGCCACCGCAGGATTGTCCGGTTAAGTAGCATCAACCTTCTAGAGTTGTTGTGCTACGAGAGGCCATATCAAAAAAAAAAAAAAAAAAGCCTTCCTCGCTCGTTATCGGTTGCTATGAAGGGTATGAACGAAGCAATGCAATGGATGGACAAAACTGAAAAAACTTGTGGAGGTGATTTTGATGAAAGATGTTTCCAACAATTCCTTGTTAAGTGTTGATTGACGTAAGCTTCTTTTTATGCCAACGAAATTAAGCGACAGAGAATCCTAGAGTGGGAACTTGACGACACGGTTAGCGCAGTGGCTGAGCGGTAGGACTGCTGCGCTGCGTGTTGCGGGTTCGATTCCCGCACGGAGCAAATATTTGTATGATCTACAAGTAGTTGCTTCGGGTCTGGGCGTTTGTGTATGTGAGTTTATATGTTTGTAAACGCACCCACGACACAGGAGAAATTCCTAGTGTGGGGCAAAGTTTAAATAAAAAAAAAAGAAGGCACTAGATTTCCTTGTTTCAGTCCGTATAGTAGGTGCGATCACAAACATTTCAACTCACATACGCATTTTAAGATAAAAGAATTATCAACTATAACTTCTTGCTATTAAGAGTATATTGCGGCTATCGCAAACGAAATATTTATGTAACGAAATCAGTATTTGTTACGAAAGCAAATACTGACGTCAGGATAAACAACACTTGTTGTGTTTGTCATCGTGCGACTGGCAAGCACTTGTTGTACAGTACTTTTTTTTTTTTTTTTTTTTCCACAACTATCACACAACGCCATCTAGTCCCAAGCTAAGCAGAGCTTGTGTTATGGGTACTATAGTATGTGCCATTTAACATGGCAATAGCGGTCATTCACTCCCGCCTACCAAGTTTTTCATCACTAAGCGATAATGACACTTATTGTTACCTAAAACTACCAATAAGCGATAGTTGCTTCTATCGCTAAAGCATCGTGGTACCAGCCGGCTTGACATAAAGGGGTTGTGAATCTTGTGTTGCTCTAATTCAAAATTATTACTTTTTATTTCTAGAAATCAAATTGTGTGCTTATAAATTTACGCGTGACGTAAAAAATGTTTCAATGTGACGGACTTAATGGATGTAGTGATAGGTAACGGCCCTTTTCCCGTCATATGTATTTTCGTCCGCGCGCGGATCTGGTCCGCTCGCATGCTTTCCGCATCATAGGAAAAACATGTATGAAATGAAAGGATGCGGGTAGCCTGCACGCGGACCATATCCGCATGCGGGTGAAAATACGTATGACAGGAAAAGGGCCCTTAGTAGTTGAGGTATCAGTGTACACATTTCTGAAAAGTGTGGGTTTGAGTCCAGCTCATGGTATACCCGCTCGTCGTCGACCTTTACTTTTATAAGTATTTCAAATTATTATAGAATAGAATAGCATATACTTTCTTGTACACCAAAATGAAAACAAGTTTTAGAATATTTTTAATACTAAAGGTACAACGGCGGTCTTATCGCTAATAGCGATATCTTCCAGACAATTAGGATGGACTTGAAGAACTTTAAAAAAAAAATAGGGTAGACAGTGATGCACATCAAATAATAGATTACCGATGATATAAATACAATACACACAAACATTAATAATAAAATATAATACGGACGCTTCTACCGGGCTCTTCACGGGCCCGATGTAGACTTTCTAGCGTCCGTATCCTGGCTACGTTTCGGTGACCTCTTTGGAGAAACTGAAGGTTTTGTCTGTGCGATTATGGACGAAGTTATCTTGACTAGGAATTACCGAAGACATATTATGAAAGACGGGACGGTTGACGTGTGTCAGGCATGCCACCGTCCGGGTGAGTCGATCAGATTATCTCTGGTTGTTCTCGTCTTGCTAACGGCGAGTACTTGTACAGGCATAACCTAGCCAGTATCCCTGGCCAGGATTATTCACTAGCAACTTGCTTTATTATACAAACTTGTGGATTCAGAGGTGCCGTATTACAAGTATGTGCCCGACCCAGTTCTCGAAAAAGACCATGTCACGATATACTGAGATCTGCCTATCATTACTGACAGGACTATTATTGCTAATAAGCCTGACATACCTAGTAGTGGTAGTCAAATCAGCGCGCAGCGTAGTGATAATCGATGTTACCATCCCGCATAACGAGAACCTCATGAAAGCTGACAAAGATAAACAAATAAAATATCTTGACTTGGCGCGCGAGGTTGTCGACGTGTGGAATGTGAGCTCGGCTATCATTGTGCCGATTGTCGTAACGGCGAATGGCCTGATGGCCAAGAGCCTCGACGAACATCTCTCGAGGCTCTCGTTGGGTAGTTGGATCAAGGGCCAGATTCAGAAGGCAGTACTCCTCGATACGGCTCGCATTGTGAGGAGGTTCCTGTCTCTGGAGCCCTAACCGCCGGTAGCTTGGACCCTGCTCCCACACCGACGGATCACTATGTTTATATTTTTAAATGTTTTTTATTACTTTTATTTAAGAAATATTTAAATATATAATAATATCTACAAAAGATAAATAAACGAAATTATAAAAGCAAAGAAATTATAGCACACCGAAACAGACCGAACGCAAGCGAATTTCCACACGGAATGTCAAATCAAAATGGCGGGTGCTGCACCCCTGACGCGATGACCTCGTAAAACAAAAACGACATAAGATCAAAATTAGCATTTTCTGTGATGAAATAGTTTTTGTAATTTATTTTAGGAAAAATAAGGTGTTTTTACCATCCTGATATCAAAAGAATATTAATATACTTATATCCAATTGTCTCAGTGTGTTAGACTTGTGTTAAAACGAAAATACGTTATTTAAAAAAAATAATTTTGTTGGGTAGGTTTGCTAAATTTTCTATTATTTTGGGTTGTGCACTGTTTTGTGTTTGTGGTCATTTTTTGATGTATTATGAGACACAAGCGATGTCAGTTTTGCGACTGTTTGCGACAGATTTGTACGGGTGAAGTGGAAGTATCGCTAATATTGAGATATCGGGATGAAAGTCGGAGCAATGACCGCTATTGCCATGTTAACTGGCACATACTATAGACAACTGATAAACATACTTATATATTTCTGAATACATACATATTATAGATAAATTACAACCAGACACTGAACAAATGATCGTGCTCATCACACAAACATTTGTCCTGGGTGGGAATTGAACCCACGACCTCCGGCATAGCAGTCAGGGTCACTAACCACTAGACCAACAGGCCTGTCTGTCTGTACTTGTTGTGGCCTCTGAACGTTTTACTGAAAAAGTTACTAGAACATCATAAGCTATGAAGATAGTGAATACAACCTTCCCAGGACACTCACTTATTTTCGAACTCTTCGAGTAGTTTCCTCACGAACTTTTCCTTTACAGTTCGAAACAAAGAGACATTACTTTGTGTGATTTAACACAAAGTAATGACCAAGTTTCAATTTAAAACTTACCACCAGTCGTGGTTTCCACTACAGCTGCCCATTTAAAGTCAGTTTCTTTCAATCTGAATAGAATTCTAGATTTTGATAGTTTAGATGTTTTTTTAATGGTTACTAATTATTCTCATTTGGTTGACTTTATTGAAAAATTTAGCAAACCTCTATTAATATTGTTCTAGTAGTTTTTATTTACATTCGTAATTACATTATTATTGTGTCCCACCACACTGAAAAGCATCAGTGTCAACCACCAGAAAAGCGCAGAGACAATGAAGCTCGACGTATCCCGGAGAATGTCTTGGATCAAAAGTGCAAAGTTATTTGGTTACGATAAGAAATAAGTGATATTATCTAAGAATGGTGGATGCGTATAACTGATGGGAGGAAATGGAAGGAGGTATTTTCCCAGGAGCGAAAAAAAAAATAAAAAATAAATCTACGGCTCATCGTTATCTAACACCTTTTCTCGGGGAAAATACCAGCGTAGTGTTAGTGTGTAGCCTTGCTACCTGTTGAAAAACAGTGGGGTGATGCATGAGGAACATAATCTGCTATCTCAACCTACCAGCACTTTAGCCAATCACTGTCTCCCTCACATTTGAATCAGATCTACTTTGCTGTGTTGGCCTTTCATGACAGCGAATGAAATTAACCTCTACGTAATGTGCTCTCCTAGTACAAATGACCGGAGCGTTCAGCGCCTTTCACCCGTTTGACGGTCGCGGTCGCTACGAAGGGCGCGTGCCAACGTAGCGTCAGTTTTAGTAACATTATTATACTTGACTAGCCACCCGTCCCAGTGACGGGGCCTGTAGAGGGCCAAAGCCTGCCGGGGTCGCGGGACCAAGGGATTACCGTGACCCCGGTACGTAAAGGGATATTGAAGGACACCGTGGATTTTAGTCAGTACAAGTCTGACAGTCCCTCCCGCCCTGCCCTGGGTGGGAGGACTCATTTGATGATTTTACCACGATAAAAAAAAAAAAAAGCCACCCGTCCCAGCTTTGGACGCGTGCACACACTTTAAGATTTTATCCCATTTTACTCATTTGTTTTACAAAATTTCAACTGTTTTTTTTTTTTACTTAATACTTCACTTTCAAACAAGGACTTTGTAAATTTTGAGTATAGGTGGCAATTTTATAAAATTTTCGACGTATTTATTTGTTTTATTTTGACACAGATGGCGCTGTATTGATCATTAAAGTTTTGCACCCTCGCTCGAGACATGTTGTGGAACACCAGCGCTACCGTTTTGGCCATTGATACCAGGATCACATGAGAGCTAAGCCGATGCACATAGTATCGCCATGGAAACATGATTGTTTATTTTTGTTGTGGGGGAGGCACAACGGTAGTTACCTTATAAAGCACACTATTTGTTGTTTAGAACTTTTTGCCGATTCTTAACATTTCTTACTATCTTAGAGCATTATAAAGTAATAGGAATGTAATGAATACAGCCTTTTCGTCACAGTATCGGTAAAACTCTCAGAAAGCGTTGTCAAGCCTACGTTTTTTGTTCTTGTTTCATTTTAAAGACCTACCTACCTATAAATACGCTAAGTAATCTTTAAGGAGTTTAAGTTAGTATTGGAAAAAATATAAAAATGCGTCGTTTCTTAATTTTTTTTATGAAAACCACTGAGCGACCATAGTCATTCTTTGGTGATATTATGGATTTCATAAAAGTTGGTTCATAAAAGGTGGTTTTCTAAGTTATCGGTCCGCTAATGGAGACTGTACCTAAGGGTACCAACTGTTTGTTTATTATGTAGACCCACGTGGTTGTCTACGGTATTTATGTTATTTTAGTTGCTGTTTCTGTCTCCTGAAAGCTTACTTGTGTGACTAACTTTATATCGACGTGTAGACTCGTGATTTCAAGAAAGCGTTTGAGACCACTTCAACAAGTAGTCTCCTAGTACAAATGACTGAAGCGCTGAAGTTTTTCTCTCTTTTGGCGATCGCCGACGGTCTCAGCAAAGGGTGCGAGCAGTCTGACTAAATAAAACTAGCTAAAACACTGAAAGTAAAAATACATTATAATTTACATACTTGATAACAATTTCCTTGAGTGTGATAATCTTTGTAATATATGATAATATTGATAATCCTTGCAATGATTACTAATTGGCATTCTAATCATCTATCTAATAATAATAATAATAACGCCATAACCCAGTCTTTTATTCCCATATTTCGCAATAGTCCAACTCCAACCGGGGGTTGTCCTTGGGTATACTGGCATAGTGTATACAGGGATAACCGCCGGTTGGAGCCTCATTTCATTTAAATTGCGTAACGGGCCTCTGCAAGATGGCTCCGGCTCCTGGCACGCCCTCTAAAAGTCCGGGGTTCCATTATCCCGAGATTTTAAAAGGAAATAATAATAATAATAATAATAATATTTATTTGTAAGAATATTGTATAACATCATGTATTGTCTTTGATTCAAATATTGTCGGCTCGACAACATACATCGCATGAAAAGTTTCAGTACATTTTATACGTTTTACTGAAAATACGAGGACACCATTGACTAGCTAGCTTTCGCGCCAAACTTCACGAGTTTGTCTATCTACGGCATCAAGCGATATATGTTATTATTCTATCTCACTCACTCATTTGTTTCAGATTATCACTGTCTCTTTCTACTAAAAGTGTGCCTTTGTGAATAAACATAACATCGCTGTGTGTTGTACATGTGCTTTCAGGAAGGCTTTTACAAACCTCTTTCAAAATGTTCTCTCCTAGTACTAATGACCGGAGCGCTGAAGCTTTTCTCTCGTTTGACGGTCGCTTTGAAGGACACGTAGGAAAGTTACTTGGAGCTAAGGAACGGACGTTGCAGTAAAGTTACATTTTTAACAAACGAAAATTAAAGAGACGAGGTTTCTCAATCAATACGTCTATTTTTTATGACTGACCGACCACGCATAACTTTTCATAGCATGTGATCTCACAATAGTGCTATTTAAAAAAAATAATCTAAACTATTAAAATTAGAAAACTAGTTAAATTAAACTATTTTCTACAAAAAAAAGGAATTAACTGTCAATTTTCTTACTGAATGTTCAGTTGTGAAATTAAGCAAAAATATGTTGCTCTGATGACAGTTAAGTAGTTTATCTCCGCTTAAACAACTTTAAAAATATTGTTAACTTTTAATTATGTAAAAAGTCATTGTACATGTTGCGTTGTAGTGATAAAACAGTAAAACGAACTGATTATTGTCGAGATTGTTAAGTATTTCATCATACTAGATAAGAGATACTAACGACACAATGACATGTGGAAAGTCCACGTCACGTGCTATTTCACCCCCACAACAGTTTCAGCCTCGCTCTATCTCTCTTCCACTTCAAATATATGACTGTATGTGTATGCTAGCTGTGCTTATCATGAAAGCTTTTGATGCAAATTTAATCTTCTTTATATCGTGCTCTCCTGGTACACATGACCGGAGCACTGAAGCCTTTAGTCGTGTTTTAGGCGTTCGAAATGCCTGTTGCCACTACGACTACGTTTTTTTCATGTTTTTTTATAACGCTTTTATTATCCTTAATAAATAGCAGTTATATGGCTGTTATTACGGTATTTTTATAACTACGACAGACAGTAAGATAGATTCTAATTATAACGTACATATGTGATTTAGATTGTAATTCACTTTTTAGCACAATACAGATTTGGCCTCTATTTGGGCGAGTATTGAAAAAAAAATCTAACTATGATTTTTATAAATGCAAAAATTTTAATTCATGGATATAATATGTGTGTTTGTTACTCAATTGCGTCATAAAATCTGAAGATATCTTGGTGGTATGATTTAGGGATGAGTATTAGTACGTTGTGTGTGGGATAGTTGCTATACATCCGAGTAATACGTGGGAGAAGACGCTGGCAATATAGCTAATCATTCATATTTTTATGAAAGCTAAGACGACAGAAAAACCTTTAACATTTACGCTTCAAACCATTTTTTTGCCATGTTTTGCTTTAAACCATTGTAATAGTTATAGAAATAGTAGATTATTAACCAAGGGGATAAAGCAGTGTCTTCTGTCGCGGGTGACGATTTAAATCGCGAGCGTAACGAAGGACTCGAGGTTTACTCCCGAGCGTAGCGAGGGTGTTAAAAACTTAAATCACGAGCGAAGCGAGGGATTTAAGACGAGTCCTGAGTGTAGCGAGGGATTTAAGTTCACCCAAGACTAAGACAGCTTTATCACCGAGGAAAATACTCTACTTTTCGTACCATTTGCGAAAAAATGAACTCAATAATAATATGAGATAAGCATTTATTGAAAATAATGACAACTAAAAGTAAAACTTAACATTCGAAACATTGGTCCAATTATTGATAGAGAGAGTTACATTTTTGTTTGGTACATTTATTGTCGATGAGTTAATTTGAGTATATCTCTGTTCTTGCGTCTGAGGAACTTGCGTTTCATTTGATTTAACATCGTTACGCATTTTTAGAACATTAACTTATTTATAAAAATAAAATAAACTTTAAGGTTTTATTTGAAGAAAACAAAAACGCGGCAAATTCCTAGACTAAATTTTTTTTGTCGGAAAAGCAAAGGCATCAAGCTCATACGGCCTCTTCGGTTTTCGTAATTTTGTTTAATAATCATAACTGCATAATAAATACGTATTCTTTTTTCAAAAAGATGTGTAATGCTTTATATACAAACTCAATGGTGTAAACACAGATGTAGTTCAGTATAAATTTCGGTAAGTATTCCAAATTTAAATCACATTCTCTCCCTAGAGGATGAATGAAATTCAGTACAACATTCTCTCCCTGTTTTTAATAGATTAAAAATGACTATCGTTATGTTCGATTTTTGAAGCATAGAATGTCACTTTTTTGAGCAAGTGGTACGAAAAGTGTATTATTAACTACTGCTGAAGAAGGCATTTCCTTTAGGGTAATGTTTTCCTAGTACATTTTCACCGGCATCTCCCACGGTCGAGGTCAGCTAAGCTACGAAGACAAGACCGGCGTAGACTGAGGTCAGCGTGGGATCTACTAAGTCTATGACAGGGCTACAAATATAGCATATTCAGTCGATACGGTAGAATTGGAAATAAAGATGTAATTAAAAATTGTTAATCAATAATTTTGAAACATGACATGACATTTTA
Source organism: Agrotis puta (assembly GCA_943136025.2). Classification (NCBI taxonomy): domain Eukaryota; kingdom Metazoa; phylum Arthropoda; class Insecta; order Lepidoptera; family Noctuidae; genus Agrotis; species Agrotis puta. The sequence continues at coordinate 3,551,581 of OW964170.2, forward strand.
TTGCAGTAAATGAGAAATGGTTATTTCAAGTACTAAACTAAACTAATAACTATAATAATATTTTATACTACAACACATTTATTTTTGAACGATAATTGTACACGTATACAAACTAGCCCAAAACATTACCATGTTATTTTTTAAATTAAAAATGATAGTAATGGTTTGCTTTCACATCTTGAAAAGCTACCCATCGGTCTCTTTTATCCTATGCTCTCCTAGTACTTTTCGACCGAGTATTCGATTCTTCGGCTGCAAGCTACGAGCGTTGCGACACGACCGCCCGCTTCCATCCGAAACTTGATACTGACGGACCACTGAGCGAGCTTCTAATCCAACTTGTCTCTTGTTTCTTTTTTGTGATAATGTTTTTAGCTCACTATTATAATTTACAATGCTGCTTTACTGCTCAATTGGAACTGAATTTTGGCGGCTTTTTTTTTATCAAACAAACATAAAAATACTTTTATATTTTTTTTTATTTATTTCAGGTCGCTTTTCAACATCTATTATCGGTCATTAGTCACAGTTAACAATATATTAATTTACATACATACGATAGGGTACAATACATTTGTTTAAACAAAGAGGGGCCCAACCAAACGCTAATTTCCCCGAAAACGACCAAAAATACTTTTATTAATAAAGTTCCTTACTTAATGTGAAATCATTGGCAATTTAACTCAAATACAAGGCTTTCTCAAAGTTCCTATTCGTCCTACTTTCCTGCTCCATCTCGTAGCGTAGATTCCGAAATGCTACGAAATTTTCGTAACGCTACGAATGACGTAGCCGGAATCTTTCGTAGCGATGTGGCTACGAGAGTATTCGAAGTGATGCGGACGTCGGCAATGACGTTACCGTGGTGACAGACTTCAGTTTTCCGACGCAGAGTACTAGGATAACATAAGGCTTCAAGCGTTTCATGTTTTGGGGTCACAATTTGCGCTTAAAGCCCTTCTCGCTCTCGCCATCACACTTGATAATAACGCTAGCCTTGTCTTTCACATTATCAATTTGGGAAAGACATCTTTGCTTGTGTGTTTTCGCATGTGTGTTAATGTATACACAGGTGGTTGCACCCTACGTCCTCAAACCTTTTATTTCTTTTCGGATTTTACTAGCGATAGATACACATAGGATAACACAATTAAAAACATGATTAAAACTTAGTAGAGAAAAATCATGTTTTAAAAGAATATTGTACCTAGTTCAATATGTTTTTTTTTATCGTTTTAAAATCATCAAATGAGTCCTCCCACCTAGGGCAGGGCGGGAGGGACTGTCAGACTTGTACTGACTAAAATCTGCCGATCCTCGCAGTGGTGACACCCAGGCGTTTCTTCCCTCCCTATCAGACACAGGAACCTCCCGAAACTTCCGTGTCAGGTGAGGACCTGCGTCATGCGGTAGGTCAGGACGCCGTGACGCCTATCCAGCCACTCCTCAAGGAGGGGTCTTATCGCCGCGATTGCGGCGTGCCCGGACCTCGGTTGCGACAGTTGCTCCCTCCATACTGCCCTGAGATCACGCCGAAGCTCTTCCCGCCGCGCCTCGACTTGTCGAGGCTAGTTCAATATGATAAATAAAATGTACACCGCAATAACTTAATGAAACTTCTCGTTGAAAATATGGTAAAGCGTCAACCTCGTTCTTATGAAAAAACGTTATCGTTAACTTTTTAAAGTCGTCCTTTTATCTCTATCAGTTTTTGGAAACTGCTACGAAACGCGTAGCAATGACCAAAAATTTTCGTAACTCAGATACCCCATTTCATAATTAATTAATTAACTTAATAGCTATGAAGCTTTTCATAACTTTATCGTTTATGCGTCCTTGGTATTTTATTCTGCACCATATGAAGCTTTTCCATGAGTAACGTTATATTCAACGTCACGTAGTACATGGCTACGAATATCGTAGCGTCGTCAAAACTTCGTAGCACTGTCTACGAGCGTAGCAGTTCTCGGGGTACTGTCACACCAGCATAATAATTAAATTTTATTGATACTTTGAATCAAACTAATAGAAATAAAAAACAGATATACGCAATCTCTCATGTCTTGTTATTGATTGTCCACGACGGATAACAAACAATAAGTATTAAATCAATAAACACTTTCCTTTTTTGGAAGAAATTCTCTGGATATAGCAATACGCAATATACGTCTAAAAGCGGCTATACAATTTTTTCACGTTTAAAACATACACAACCACCTATTTCTGTTCTTGCAAGCCTAGTACTTTTTATCGGAACACTCTGAAACTTTCACGTCTTATCGTCACGTAGAATGTCACCAAGCTTATAAAAGTCTCTGCATGACTCTGAAACGTATCCTATTCGCAGTATTTAATGGCTTATATTATTTGCAGCTATGATGAAACGTTACAAGTAACTATGACGTTATTGCTGACGTCACGATGCATCAAAAATCATTTTTTAGGAAAAAATCCTAAAATAACGATAGTATAGTTTTAATTTAGTCATTTTTGTAAATATTTCAATTTTAGTATAATGCAAATTCTTTCTTTATTTAATGAAATTCCAACTTACCTATTTAAAGAGTTGTTAGTAAAATAACGATTTAATGTTAGAACTATTATGAAAATTATAATTGTAAAACATTTTTTTTTGAAACCATTTATTTTAAGTTTTCGTGATTCAATATTCAGTTTACCTTTACCTAAATAAACGCGCTGGGAAGTCCTTCTGAAACTTTCGAGTAACTTTTATGATACAGCTCCTAAGGTTTCTGCTGTCTTAGTACTTTTCCCCGTTTCTTCCACGTCGAAGGCATCAGTGTCAACGTCACACAGCGACAGATGCATGAGTGTCAGAAAACTTTCACTTGATTTTGTCGTCATGGCAATGAAACTTTCACATTTTTTTTTTGTGTTAAAAGCTCATAATAGGTCACAACTAAATAAAATAAATAAAGATTGTTAAACCGCAAACGGGTTTAATCTGTATTTTAAGTAACATACAACATGAACTGAATGAAGAAAAATACTTTTCAAGCAACTATTCCTGTCCACCTAATGTTATTTATGCTACCCTGGTACATTTTCAGGATGAACTGTAGCCTTTTGACATCGAAAACGTCACTGTCCACGTCATCCATACCATTATTCAGCCTGTGCATGCGTGCGGGTTTAAGTTTCTGCTTATTGGCTTGGTGCTACTCTAAATAAAAAGGGGTTTCCTTTTAATGACTCCGAAAATTAAACGTTAATTTCTGGTTTATAATAAAAGTATTGCTAAACTCAACCTGATAACTTTAAGCAGAATTTTCATTAAACACCTATTCTAGTTCATTCTGCCCCAGTATGTTTTCCCGACAAACTAAACCTCCCGCAACGAAAACGTCACTGTCAACGTCACGAGTGTTCGACACAACGACGTTCAACTTTCCCCCCGACTGTATACCGATTGACATCAAAAGCCACTTGTTGCACTTTATGTTCTCCTAGTACATCCCACTGATTTGTTGCGACCTTCCTACAAGTTTACGTCACCACTGACGTCATACCAAGAGAAAATGAAAATAGCGCCATCTATTGTGGCTTTTACAGAATGAACACGGTGGCAAGACTGAAACAGTTTAGATAAACATGAAGAGATGGCAGCACCTAAATATAAAACTAATCAGCTACCTATTTATTTTTTAGTGCTCGGAGGACTTACAGCTAACAAAATCATGGCAAAAAGGAGGTAGTTAAGTCAACTGAAAGCCAATTACAAGTCCTCACGTTTAAAGTTGTTATAAAAGTAAGTATGATGCGAGATACAGACATGAGCACACAACTCAAACTAAAGTATTATTTATCGTCATAGAATTTTTTTTTTGAAGTCTGATAATTTCAGTTTTAGTTCTAGTTCACACTGAAAACTTTGCATAACTTTCTCTTCTAATCAATCCTCGCTAAGAAACATGTGAAAACGTGGGCGTAGCGAATGCTTCCGTAGCAGTAGGTCGTTTCGTTTTATGTTGTCCTAGTACTTCAGACTTAATACTGAAGTTTCCGAACGTTATCGCGACGTTCGCGTTGCTGTGGAAACTGAATGGCGGATCCGTAGCTACGAAACTCGTAGCAACTATTACTACGAATGAATTTAAAATGTCTTTTTTACGCTTTGATGTTAAAAGTGTCAGTTGATATAAATAGGTACAGTTCACTTATTCAAAGTTATATTTTAAAAAAACATTTACATTTGCTCGTACAGGTAACTAGTAACATTTCACGATATATTCGCCTTTAATTCTTTTTTACGTCGCTACATAAAAAACCGGCCAAGTGCGAGTTGGACTCGCCTTTAAAGGGTTCCGTAGCAGCAAGTAACATTATATAAAAGTTGGTTGTAACTTTGAAAGATAAATTGCGGTTTACGATTTATGACGTATTAAAAAAAAATGTAAGTTGGTACGCACAATATTGAGTGATTTACCATGTTATTTTAATATCATGGACTTCTTATAGCTTTTCCTATAATCTATAAGGAGAAAACTAATTACTGTATTTTTTTCAAAATTTTAGGTTCAGTAGTTTCGGAGATAAGGGGGGGGGAATGGTCAATTTTCGTCTATTTTCTTGAATAACTTGGAAACTGTTTATTTTAAAATTACAAAAAAATACATTTAAGATCTTCTCAACAAGACCTTTCATTTCATATGCCACACGATGCAGTTTTCAGAATTTTTTTTTTTAATTTTCCCCTTCCCCCCCAAAAATGACCCCCCATATACATATTTCATCTACTCACGTCACACCTCTGTGTTTGGGTCACAGGAATTGATATGTGTACCAAATTTCAACTTAATCGGTCTAATAGATTAGGAGATAATTGACTGTAAGCGACGGACGGACAGACACACGAGTGATCTTATAAGGGTTCCGTTTTTGTATTCAGACGTACGGAACCCTAAAAAGGGAATGTAAAATAAATTTTAGTCCACCCGTCAACTGAAAACCTTTTGCTACTACTTCTGCTTAGTTATGCGACTCTAGGACCTTTGGAGCTCGTTCAGCATCGTCACTTTGTAAATCGAGCAGGCAAAGCGTGCTACGAGCTACGAATTTCGTAGCGCCATTTGGTGAACGAAGTTCATGCTTGCTACGGAAGTGCTACGGTAAATCTACGTGTGTCGAGGGTTGAGGTTATGAACTTTGATGTAGCACAAATAGATTTCGTTTCTGTACTAGCAGTGCGTGAACACATCATCATTATCCCCCTACATATCAAAACGATCGATTGACTTATTTATATTGTAACATACAACAATTTAATTATTGTTGTGTGAACAGCGTTTAAAAAGTACACGCGCGTTTCCATGGTGATAGATAAACTTCAGCCTCTTAGCTATTATGCGTGCCTAATACTAGTGGCAAAAACGGCACCGGTTTTAGCCTACGAATTTACTACGGATGACATAAGTAACCCAAAGTTCAGTACAACGCCATCTGTGCCAAAATAAATGAACTACGTGACGTCACAAGTTACCCTTGTGGGAAATTGGGGGACCTGACACGGATGAATGAATGTAGATCAGAAAATTGGCGCACAAACTCAAAGTTTGTTGAGACTAATCATCTAGACACCACTAATTAATAGGAAATTAATTTCAAAATTACAATCATAATAAAAAATAACCTTAAAAAAGTTTAACAACTGAACAAATAAGGCTTTCAACGCATTCGTAACTGTTTATCAACATCTATAAAGCAAGTTGCCAGAGCGATGAACTCCAACTTCCTACATTTCATGCCACCCCAGTACTTATTACGGGAACAGTGACGACTTTCGTACGAATATGGTCTCGCTAAAAAGCAAATACTGTTCGATTAAAAGCTGCGTAACAACTTTCAATCGCTATCTAAGAATAGTATCGTTTTATGTGTAACATCAACATTTTGGAATATTAATTTGTAGGAAAACATGGTGCTAGAAATGGTGGTGGTGAAGAAAATTTATAGAACCTTCTTAGAGTTAATTGGATCCGGGAATTTATGATAGAATATCTATATCCGCAAAATGCCAGTAAATCTCAAAACCAAGCATTTCTATGATTGATACAAAATTTACTTGAGTGTTGTAAACTAAAGCAAAATAAAATAATTAAGGCCAATGTTTCCGTTCAAGTTAATAGTGAAGTAATCGAATCTCAATTTCATTACGGATTTTAAAAACTTTTGCTCTTTACGTTTCCCAAGCATATTTATATTGCTCGCTCACGTTCCAATTGCTTACGATGGGTGATCAAACGTGCATTTTTTCCGTAAGTTCGTAAATAAACTTGAAGCCCTTAGCAATTATGTGATCCTAGTAGGAATGGCCGACACGGCACCACTTTACTTCACGGACCACTGTCGAGGCTACGAAACTAAAATGTTAAGTGTAGCGCCATCTGTGCCAAAATGAATGAACTATATGACGGCACGTTGCTCAGAGGGTTGGGTGATTGTAGTTCGTGCAATCTCCGCACTGCTTTAATAAGATTTTAAGAAAAAAATGTAACTTACGTTTTTTGGTATAATGATATAATAGTAATAAACGTGTTTAGTATTCAAGGTTTAAATTAACTACTACTACTGCGGTCTTATTACAAAAAGAGGTTTAACTATAAACCCAGGTTTAAGTCTCGCAAAACCATGGTTTACACAAAAACGTTATTACAAAACGTGGTTTTGCGTTAAACCATGGTCTAAAGTTTGGTCTAACACTAAACCACGCCGCCCCCTAGTTTAGCACTGGTCTAAGTCGTATCTGTCAAAGGTGTGTCAGTTTCTCACAGCATCTTTTTCATTGTGTTGTTGTATTTGTGGTATTTTTACCCAAAAACATGTTCGATTTAATTGATAATGAGGATATTGAAGCCGGCGAGTTTTAAAATAAAAATAGTGTACTTATTATGGGAAGATTCAACATGAAATGCCCTGTGTCTCCTAAAATAAAACTACAATTGGTTTCTTTTGTTGTTTCATCTACCATCACAACACACAACACAACATCTTACTACTGATAGAAAGTATAGGTTTGTGTGGCTGAATGAGTGGATAGTTTATTACTCTTTCACACAAATTTGCTGTACGGTACACATTTTATATCCTAGATCAACACATAAGGATACTTTTATTTTCGTTATCATGATCCTGCGGGATAATATCCTGACATACTTATCCCAAACATACTTTACTCAGGCATACACTAGTAATATTAACATTACTAAAGAAAGTGAAACTATTAAAAAGAAGCTTCTGTTCTATTAAAGAACTAGGTATTATAAATCATTCCAAAAAATAATTAGGTAATGAACTTGTCATGGTTTCATTTGACGCGCGAGAATATTACGTTTCATTACGCGCTTTAGATGCTATATTAATAAAGAATCCAACATTAAATAACGTGCTCAAAAAATCAAACTGCATTATAGAAAATGACTTTTATTTAGATCCATAAAAAATACCAACATATCAATATTTTTAACACTCCTAAACATCAATTAATCATTAACGAATTATCAAAACGTTCTATTTTCTGGTAAAACGGAACGTTGCAATTGAATGATATCATGGTGAATGAATGGTATTTGTTGTAATCTGTGGTTGATATTTAAACTTTGGTTCAAATGACAGTACTAAGAAGACCATGGTTTATTTAAGTTTTGTAATACGGAGAAATTTAAACCATGGTTTTACAGATAAGCCTGGACTTCATAGGCCAGGTCTAAAGCAAGGTTTATCTCATTTTTTGTAATAAGACGGCTGGTGTTTTTGTCAAAAAAAATAGTACAAAGTGTTGTTTAAGCCTTTCTTCAACTATGCCAACCACCGTTGCCATGGAGATGAACTTGAGTCGCCTTATATTTCATGCAACCCTAGTATTTTTGACCGGAGTAGTGACGAGTTTCGCACGGACGGCGTCACGCTGCCGTGCCACAACTATTTTAACGCCATCCAAAGACATTAAAATATTCGCGACATCTATTGTTTACTTAGGCACTAAACTATCCCCATTGTATTTAAGAATAATTTGCTAGGCTTGCATGTATTTGCCAAGTAAATATTTCATGCAAATAAAGATTAATAAGTGGTCAACTGACGAAACTAAGAAAATGACAGGGTGACACCACCGTCAAGCCGAAAAGATTTACAGCGACTTTTATGTCCTTTATTATTTATCTGAGGTTAATTGAAACAATATCCTACAACTAAACATTACTTAATAAGTGTTTCTTTTAACGATTTCTGTATCATTGCGAAACATATTTAGGTATCACATAATGTCATGTTGTGTCAAAATGTTTATAGTATGTGCCATTTAACATGGCAATAGCGGTCATTCACTCCCGCCTACCAAGTTTTTCATCACTAAGCGATAATGACACTTATTGTTACCTAAAACTACCAATAAGCGATAGTTGCTTCTATCGCTACAGCATCGTGGTACCAGCCGGCTTGACATAAAGGGGTTGTGAATCTTGTGTTGCTCTAATTCAAAATTATTATTTTTTATTTCTAGAAATCAAATTGTGTGCTTATAAATTTACGCGTGACGTAAAAAATGTTTCAATGTGACGGACTTAATGGATGTAGTGATAGGTAACGGCCCTTTTCCCGTCATATGTATTTTCTTCCGCGCGCGGATCTGGTCCGCTCGCATGCTTTCCGCATCATAGGAAAAACATGTATGAAATGAAAGGATGCGGGTAGCCTGCACGCGGACCATATCCGCATGCGGGTGAAAATACGTATGACAGGAAAAGGGCCCTTAGTGGTTGAGGTATCAGTGTACACATTTCTGAAAAGTGTGGGTTTGAGTCCAGCTCATGGTATACCCGCTCGTCGTCGACCTTTACTTTTATAAGTATTTCAAATTATTATAGAATAGAATAGAATATACTTTCTTGTACACCAAAATGAAAACAAGTTTTACAATATTTTTAATACTAAAGGTACAACGGCGGTCTTATCGCTAATAGCGATATCTTCCAGACAATTAGGATGGACTTGAAGAACTTTAAAAAAAAATAGGGTAGACAGTGATGCACATCAAATAATAGATTACCGATGATATAAATACAATACACACAAACATTAATAATAAAATATAATACGGACGCTTCTACCGGGCTCTTCACGGGCCCGATGTAGACTTTCTAGCGTCCGTATCCTGGCTACGTTTCGGTGACCTCTTCGGAGAAACTGAAGGTTTTGTCTGTGCGATTATGGACGAAGTTATCTTGACTAGGAACTACCGAAGACATATTATGAAAGACGGGACGGTTGACGTGTGTCAGGCATGCCACCGTCCGGGTGAGTCGATCAGACATATTATCTCTGGTTGTTCTCGTCTTGATAACGGCGAGTACTTGTACAGGCATAACCTAGCCAGTATCCCTGGCCAGGATTATTCACGAGCAACTTGCTTTATTATACAAACTTGTGGATTCAGAGGTGCCGTATTACAAGTATGTGCCCGACCCAGTTCTCTAAAAAGACCATGTCACGATATACTGAGATCTGCCTATCCTTACTGACAGGACTATTATTGCTAATAAGCCTGACATACCTAGTAGTGGTAGTCAAATCAGCGCGCCGCGTAGTGATAATCGATGTTACCATCCCGCATAACGAGAACCCCCTGGAAGGCTGACAAAGATAAACAAATAAAATATCTTGACTTGGCGCGCGAGGTTGTCGACGTGTGGAATGTGAGCTCGGCTATCATTGTGCCGATTGTCGTAACGGCGAATGGCCTGATGGCCAAGAGCCTCGACGAACATCTCTCGAGGCTCTCGTTGGGTAGTTGGATCAAGGGCCAGATTCAGAAGGCAGTACTCCTCGATACGGCTCGCATTGTGAGGAGGTTCCTGTCTCTGGAGCCCTAACCGCCGGTAGCTTGGACCCTGCTCCCACACCGACGGATCACTATGTTTATATTTTTAAATGTTTTTTATTACTTTTATTTAAGAAATATTTAAATATATAATAATATCTACAAAAGATAAATAAACGAAATTATAAAAGCAAAGAAATTATAGCACACCGAAACAGACCGAACGCAAGCGAATTTCCACACGGAATGTCAAATCAAAATGGCGGGTGCTGCACCCCTGACGCGATGACCTCGTAAAACGAAAACGACATAAGATCAAAATTAGCATTTTCTGTGATGAAATAGTTTTTGTAATTTATTTTAGGAAAAATAAGGTGTTTTTCCATCCTGATATCAAAAGAATATTAATATACTTATATCCAATTGTCTCAGTGTGTTAGACTTGTGTTAAAACGAAAATACGTTATTTAAAAAAAAAAATTTCGTTGGGTAGGTTTTCTAAATTTTCTATTATTTTGGGTTGTGCACAGTTTTGTGTTTGTGGTCATTTTTTGATGTATTATGAGACACAAGCGATGTCAGTTTTGCGACTGTTTGCGACAGATTTGTACGGGTGAAGTGGAAGTATCGCTAATATTGAGATATCGGGATGAAAGTCGGAGCAATGACCGCTATTGCCATGTTAACTGGCACATACTATAGTCATGAAGCTTTCATGAGTTAATCATACAATACAAACACATTTTATATTCTGTCAGTACGCACACAGCAGTTTATTCATACAAATTCTCTTACATTTCCGAGTAAATCCTCGCATATTTGTTAAACTGTCTATCTTGCTCAATACCTGACGGAACCTCTTTTACACAAACCCAGAGAATAAGGAAAAAGCTTTTCGTTATTTATTATGTTTTTTACCTTTCGCAATATTTTGTATTATTTATTTTAGTATTTTTATTGACGCTGCTTTTTTATCTTTAAAATGTCTGTTTATTTATACAAACGATTTTGCTTTGCCGGGTTTAATTCGAAGTTTTGTTTAGGTAGCGGTTGCTTCATTATCATGATATCCTCCATAGGATGTCCACTGCTGAACAAAGACCTCCCTTAAAGCTCGTTTATATTAGGCAATTCTTGTTTACAAGTTCCACATTTGTATACAAGTTGCTTGAAATGGAAAAATAAAATGTAGAAGTTCAAACAAGTAGGTAACTTGTAGTTGTATGTAGACTTGTTGCATACAATTTGCAACTTGTATATACAAGTAACTTGTATAATGGAAACACGGCCTAATGCTTAATCGGGATAATAATGCATAAAGCTTGTCTTGTGGAGTATTTTTCTCGAGTGATTTCATTCTTGTTTTGATTTGCAACTATTTAGTTTCATCAAGAATTTAAAGGGAATGTTTTTTTTTTAAAGTCACCATAATATTTTACATACAACGATACACATTTTGAGTATTTTGAAGACTATCAAAGTAGCAATCCATCGACCGTCACCATATTTCCAATAAAGGAATAACAAGAAAGGAAATTTATTATTTATTATTCATAACAGTAGAAATTTTGAGTATTTTGAAGACTATCAAAGTAGCACCATATTACCAATTTGAATAATAAGAAAGGATATTAATTATTTATTATTCATTCTCAAGGCATACAAAGGAAATTTTCTCCGAGAAAACTTCAATCTTCATCGACTATCAGAGAAGTTTGGTTGGAACTATGTACACTTGGTTGTGTTTGTTTTATTACTGATGGAGCTCAAATAATTTTGCAACCGTCCGCGTCGTGTTGAAATGTACTAAGAATTTACATAAATAGTTCAGGGTTAATTTCACCAATTGGAAGTAATCGCGATTAAAGTACATCTTAACGACGAACGAAAAAATAACAGACCTATTCTAACATTGACAGCTCATAAACGCGGCTTTGAGATACTGATCACGTTCCATTTGGAAATTGACCCCAAATATAAACAAAACTTTTAGGAAATTGTTGATATACGAGTAAGTACATAATCTATTAGATTATGAATAGTATTTCATATATGCCATTTTATAGCAGTAAATAACTTTTAAATTCAAACTTTTAATAAACCGTACAGTATTTTTTATACTTTCAAATGTAAAAAAAAACGAAACTTATACCAACTTGACTTAAAGGGTAGCGACTTATAGTGTACTCCATAAAGCCTGTGTAACACAAGTTACAAAAACAATTTTTGAGGACAATTCCTATACGACTAATTCACCATAACTCCCAAGGGCCTGGTAGAACGGTTGTTGACCTTAAGTTTTTGATCAACAATATGATATTTCGGGGATTACTTTTATTTTTAGGTTTTATATCTATTCTACTTTACCTCGATCATGTTTTGAAGAATTGGATACTGTGTGCGTTTTTGTAGCCTAAGTACTAAGTTTTTATAACCAGTTGGCTGGCTGACTTTTTTGGGGTGTGAAGATTAACGAAGTTAAATGAGTGCTCAAAACCTTGGATGGAGTGTAAGGAACTGTCAGATGACTGACTGAAAACCATTCTGTTCCTTCTTACGCACTTTGTTTTAGTACCGCCGTTTAAGCAGTCCTATGCCATGTGTTGCGGGTTCGCTCCCGGTACGGAACAAGTAACGATTTAAAAGCTTCGCCTGTCTTTGATTGGTTATAGACATATTATATCCTAAAAACAAACATAATCATTTTGAGTGTCCATCCAAGAAAGAAGAAGGCCATATTGAGTGTCACAGCAAACTTGTTGTTAAAAAAGTTTGTCAAGTCCGTGACTTGAAAACGCAAAATATTATCTTTAGATACTTAAAGAAGGCCTCAAAAATACTCGTTTTTTTATCGTGGGACTTAAATCTTGATATATACTTACTTGATACTTACTTTATATATTGTTTTTTTTCCTTGAAAACATATGTTTTGAAAGAGTATTGAGACAAGTTGGTAAGTAAGAACTAGGCTTGGTTAACATTAAGAAGAAAACAATAATATATTGATAAAAGTTGTGTGTTGTGTGCAAGGATTCTGGTGGTGTCTAAGAAATAAAAAGGCTCTATTAATATTAACTATCGGTTACAAAATCATTTATAAAAAATATTTTGGACGTTAATAACAGCTGATATATTCAATGAATGTATTGAAATAATTAACAGAAATTTAAAAATTGAAAGTTGACAAGAAAATACATAGAAGAATTTATTCTGCTTTAGCACTCCATAATACGTAAATCTCCCGTTTGAATAACTAATCACGTTTCCTTTAAACTTCAGCAAACGGAATTGTTATTAAGTGAGGCCAATTGTTGTTGCCTCGAATTATAAATTCGTAAACAAAGCCATTAAAACTTTGGGATGAACCGAATCTCCTATCTTAATGTAGTTACCCATTTATAAAATATTGGAAAGGTGAAAGCTTCCTTTTAGATTACTTATCAAAACATTTTTAACAAGATTAGGGAAAGATTCTCTTTCACTGTAAATCAAAATACTAAACGCGTACAATCAAACTATCTTCTTTCAGTTTAACATCTGATGTAACAATGATTTTAAACTCATAAGACGTGTAAGTTTTATAAATGATAAACCTTTTACATTTGAGTTCTTTGCATTACTTCAGATATAAAGTCTTTTTAATCAAATTATCCCTTACACGGTGGAGTTGAAGGGAATGACAGACTTGGTTGACTAAAAACCCCTGGGCCTCGGTAAACTTTTAAGACAGTTTTGCAATCCCGGCAGAAAATTGGGCCTATCGGGCTCCAGCAGTATGCTAACAGCTCCTTGCACCCGATTACCAAACTTCTTAATTTCAAACAACTGTAACACACGTTTTTATACTAAGTGTAGCAAAAACGATCTAATAAGTTTGGCCTAAAATTCAACTACGAGTACTACACTCAATGCAGTCGCAAAGATCATTGAGTTCACAAATGATAAAGCACGCGGTGTAAGACGTAAAGGTACTACACCGAATCTTTCTTGTTTTCAACTAATTTTGAATCTCTCTCCCGTGTAATCTTGACTTTTGTAAGGTTAAATTGGATCGGCGCTTGGAAAAGTGTAAATAGTTCGTAGCGAATAAATGATTTGTAGAAGTTTGTACAAACATTTGCACCTAAGTGATGCGTCGAGGTCGCAGAATAAGCGATAAAACAAGGAATTCCTATAATATGAACATAATGTTGGCTATTTTAGCACAGATTAAACTGTAACCAGTTTATTTTACATTGATTTGGCATCCACAAATAATGAAACTGACAGCTTCCAAACGTGAATTAGATACTAGAGTGCTATTTTGTGAAGGAAATCACATCACTCAACGAGCTCATTTCTTTAAAGTCATCGCTAAAGCCTTTGTCAAACAGACCGGCGTCGCATGCGAAGCGTGACGTTTTTATTTATAATGTATGGAATTGTTTGAATCCAGTCACATAGAACAGCCAAAGTGATCCGATAGCGTGTTAGAACTATCGGACTGACGTCTTGCTTCGGTTCGGTATCGCTTCGGAAACGCTTCGCTTTCGCCAGTCTGTTTGACAAAGGCAAAGTGTGACCTTCTAAACACTGCGTTTGAAATTGGAACGGTGTCTCTTTGAAATTATTTATTCGTTCTCAAATTGTCATGTTGTGCTTCTCTAATAGTATAAAACGAAGAAGAAAAAGTCTTTTAGCGTTTCTTGTACGCTTAAATCTTTCAAACTACGTTTTCATCAACAGTTAAAGTAATTGAAGATATTGATGATAAAGAGGAGCTTGCCATTTAATAATATGAAATAAGGTACCAAGATTCGCTTCCAGTTAAACCTATTCCTCTCCCAACAAACAACTTGTGAAACTGACAAGACAAATATAAACTAGTTCAAACTCTTTCTCCCGGGATCAAATACCGCGGGATTTTCTTATTACCGCTCACTGTTTTCCTTCGTTGTAAGCAGTTAGTTATGGGCTTACGGGATTTATACGAATCATGAATTAAATATTTATTTGATGAGTTATTTACTGACTGTTTTTTTTTTTAATAAAAAAACAGACACGGAACAACTATTTGCAGTAAGGAACAAATATTTTTATGATCTGCAAGTAGTTGTTCCGGGTCTGGGTGTTTGTTTCTGTGAGTTTCTATGTTTGTAAACGCACCCACGAATGCATACAGGAGAAATTCCTAGTGTGGGCAACTTTTTTAAGAGCTTTATAGTATTGTAATTGAATGTGGTAACTTTAAAAAGTAACATGTTTATTGTAATCCAAATAGCAGTATGGGACTGTTAGGCTCATACTCCTATTTGGAATAAGAGGAACAAAATTGGGCATTTCCCGACTAAGCCAACCATTTACCCACTTACAACTAACATAAAGTCTTTTCTATCTTTACAGGTACGTCCAGTCCCCATTACTTGCAGCAGACGTTTTTATGGCAACTCCAAAAAAAAGGTAAATAAAATGTTTAAAATAAATTAAAACGATATCACCCTGGTGAAGTTATCAACAGCTTCGAATACCATTGCCTGTCATGTAGCTGCAGTGCGGATCGTTTTGCGCGACACTCGAATATAAACGACATTATCCGACAAGCTCTTGTCACCGTCGGCTTTCAGTTCTATTGGAACCTTTTAGTTTGGCACGTGCCCGTAGCAAAAGACCGGACGCCACTTTTTTTGTTTCCATGGAAGATGATAGATAGATAGACCGTTGGTGTGGGACGGAATATTTTGTTTTCTTGTGCCGACCTCTTTAGAACATCGTGTTGTACTGGCGCTGCATAAAACTTCAAGCATTATTGAGAGGTAACTAATATTATATCCATTTGAAACTCGAGTACCTTTATAAGGAAATATTTTACCGGTTAATTATTGCTTTACTTATCCAAAGGTTAGCTTGTAATTGATCAGACTCTTAACCCGTGAGAAGGCGCGCTATGAGCAATTTGCTCACGCAAAAATTCAAAGCTAAATTTTTTGGTGATACCGACGCCCTAACGTCTCACGCGCCTAGGTACCTTCCTAACTATTCACCCCCTACCCCGTGACGCAACTCGCGTGTCGGTCAGTCCTGTTGCAACTGCGCAGCTAAGTGTTTGTGGAGGCCGTGTACCATCGTGCGGCAATTTGCTCATCACGCGCCTATCCGTGTAAGTATTTATTTTTCCAATTAAAAAGTATAATTGTATTTTCTAGACTATATTATTTTATTTATTTATATTAAACTGGTTAATTATTACGTAAATAGTCTATAGTAATATTTTAATAATAATCTTTTTTGTTTTTAGCTACCAACACACGTGTAAAATGGGCGACAGACGTCAAGAACAAATTTGTTCGTGGCTGGCAGAGGATTCCGGTGATGAAGCATTGGATGCGGACCTGATGGAGAACAACATCGTGTTAACATCATAGAAAGCGACGCTTCTAACATTTGCAGCCCTCATGCAACAGATACAGAGCAATCTTCGGATGAAACGGAAGCTGACATTTCAAAAGGTGGAGTGGATGTAGTAGACCAAAAAAAGAGGATTATTCCGTTGCCAGAATCACTTCACGGTGGCCAATGCGCTTATTTTTTTCCATTTTGAACATAACTTGAATCAATGCCCAAATAATATACAAAGCTAACACCAAAACTTTGATTGAAAGACGTACATTCCTAAAAGAAGTGGCGCTTGAGCTGGTAAAACCACATATTTCACGCCGAATTGCATGGAGAACATATCGTCAGATCTCAAGTTTCTAATGAAGCGGTTTGTGCCAGCTCCTAGTCCTATTTCAGAGCCTAGGTCAAGCGGATTCTGTTCTATATGCTCTAGACGTAAGAATAGACGGACAAAAAAAGCTTGCATTTTGTGCAAGCAATTACTCTGCATCGAACATGCTACATATATGTGTTCGATTTGTTTTGAGAGACACACTTGTCCAGATTTCATGGAAAAGTAATTTTTTTAAGTTTTTGGTATGTAAGATTTTTTATAGTGATTTGAATGAAGACTGACAAAATTAGAAAATAAAAATTAGTTGATTCGTTATTTGTTTTAGAAGTTGCATTTATGTTACATATTTCTAATAAAATACTTGTTTTCTAACTTATTAAACCTTGTTTTATTCATATAAATCCATTACAAGCCAATAACTACCATAAAAGTAGAAATATGAGCATTTAAAGTAGTGTGAGCAATTTGCTCACGCGCGCCTATCCATGTAACAAATAGAGGCGCGCCTTCTCACGGGTTAACAACCAACAACGTGAAATTGCCGCCAGTCACTTTATCCATTGACAGCTTCGACAAAAGGTTTAATTGAAGAACGCACCTACCTACATAAAACCATTTTCCTTTCCTTACTTATGTAAGATCAGCGCAACTAGTCTATTTATTTACTCTTACTCTCAACTCGTCGAGTCAGCGGTCTACCTGCCAGTATGTGGGGCAGAAGCTGCCTGTCCGCCTGCGACTCATCGGGCCGTCGAAGATCAGAGAAGCTGAGCGTCGCCTACCTGCTTCCGTCTTTACTATCAGAATAGCGTTTTTTTTTTACTCGGCGAAACTACGACTACAGGTTTGGTAAAAATTACAATGTGTAAATTTTACCAAACTTGTTTTTTTATTCACATAGGTACCCACATTATAGGGGATATAATTATGTTCTTCTAAATTAAACAAATAAAAATCTCCTTCAACTGGAACACCAACTTCAATGAGTTCTAACTTAATTATTTTAACTTCTCAACGGGTGGGAAATGTTAACTGAGTTCTGTGAACTGTGACTCGAACTTGTTGTCACGGAGTTTATTTATACTAGCTCGCGTTCCTGACCGGACATGGAAGTTTCGGGAGGTACCGGTGTCGGATACAGAGGGAAGAAACGTCTGGTTATCACCATTGCGACGATCGCCCGGAGGACACAGTGGAGCATACGGCGCAGGACTGCCAGCGGCAGTGGTAGACGCCCATGGCGACAGACGACGGCAGACGATCTCCGGTCACCCTAGGCGCGGGCATGCGTACAGCGAGTAATGGGCGACTCGGTGTCCGACCATAGACCATGCCCGGGTCGTTATGTTCCACGCGCGCCTCAAAAAGTGTCATTAAAATGACGGGGTTCCCCTCTAGAGGGCCAAAGCCTGCCGGGGTCGCGGGACTTATGAATTACCGTGACCCCGGAACGTAAAGGGCTATTGTTTTAGGTCATTCTAACATTTTAATTACCATCAAGTTTTTTCTTGTCCGAGAAACACCGCAGAAAATTTTACAAGTAAGGTATCTTTTTTATTTTTATTAATGTCTGTTCTTGTATACAAAACTGTCACACCACGACAAGATTGGTTTAAAATATCATATAAAAACCATTTAAAGCGGCTCACAAACAGACAGGGTAATTAAATTAAAAATGAAGCTTCCATATTGTATGAAGCAACTTTGCGAGCTCCCTGTGAAACTTTATGGTAATGAGAACCTTACGTAGAGGGATAATATTACGTGACTCCGAACTTGGGCCACTTCAATGCTTTGCTGATAAAATATGAAAATATAGCCTCTTTGCACACGTTGCTGGAAACTTGAACTAGAATTTGTTTTGTGATGTGATTTAATACACGTTACCTATGTTTTTATAAGGAGCAGTGGTAGGTCGTGGCTTCAGACCCAGTCAGCCCCATGTTTTTGTAATTATTTAATTTTTCAATTTTTCATGTAATTATTACCGCTGCTCTTAAACAGTTGAGATACATATCGTGAATAAACCAACACGCTCTAGACCCGCGTGATTGCAGAGAGAAGGCTCCTGTTCCAGCATGTCGGGAACATTGTACGTTAATTGCACACTTGTGAATTTTCCATGATTTTTTAATAAAATAAAACGTATGATTGTACAAATCTCAGCAGCAGCCCAAAGTGTGGATTAGTGGTAATAGACTCATTACAATTGACTTAAACTGGAAACATTTAGGTGTTTTATTATGTTTGTGTATTATTTCGCCTCTACCTTCCTTTTTGGGGATTACGGGCGTGATGCCATGTTTATTAAATAATAGTGCAACTAATGAAATTCAACACATTTGACATTTACGATACCGTCCATTAAAAAAGGTGTGGCACCTTTGGGGATTTGCATTCGTTCTTTGACTGACAGCTAGAAATGAATTAACACGGTTCCGAAAGGGATTTACTGCCATGAGATTATGGTAATTCAGTAAATAACTTCCGAGTTCTGAATTCTAAATTATAATACCACGCAGTTATGTAAGCTTGTTTGGATTACTTTGAAAGGAAAGGCATAACACCGTGGAAAAAGCTCTTGAAAGAACTTATTTAGTTTATGTTTGATTTTTAATTTATTACGGTTCATATATATATGTCTTGTGTGGAGCGAATCATATTCACAACGCGTGAATTATTTTTGAATAATGGCATAGTTGGCGCTATAGTTTAGCAATCGATTGCTACGCAGCGTATCTCGGGTTCAATCTTCGCACGGAACAAATATTTGTATGCTCTACAAGCATTTGTTCCAGGTTTGGGAGTTTATGTATATTTAAGTTACTTTATTACACAAGTTAAGTGTGCCTTTGACGTAAAACTTTCCTTTTTTGTTAGAATATCGTACCCAGACTAGGTACCCGTGGGCTTGACTCATGTGTCTGAATTACTTTACGCTAGAAACTAGAAGCACTTTATTTTGGGTAAGTTTGCACCAATTCCAAAAACGGAGATTGAAAACAATGTATGGAAGCAGGCATGTATTATGCGAGCTAGAACCAAAAATATTACATTCACTCTGGGTCCTTGGGTTATTTATGGAATGATAGACTTTGATTAATGCTAACGACAAGGATGATGAATAAGCAAAGCATCATCATCAGCTTAAGTCATACCTCAATCCTCAGGAGGCTGCCAAGAGTCTGATTACTTCCCAGAATTTGATTCTTATTAGCAACTCTATGGAATGATGTAAGAATACAGCTAGGATGTAATTCTTTTTCCAAAGTCAGTGGGTTTGATTCCTGCCCAGGATGATTGATTTTTCTAAAATCCAATGATGCAGATTTCGTCAAAATCGACCTCGAGACTCCTTTCAACGTTTTTCGATATTCCTTATAGTTTCGGATACCTATAGCCGTCCATGCACAGTTGAAAAATTCTACCTGTAGATATATCTGGTTAAACTTGAAACCGACCCCATCAAAATTGAGAAAAGCTAGGCAGATGATGATGATCTACATTATTACAAAATCAACCCTACTCAGATGAAGATAAGGATTTCATAATCTTAACAGTATTTTAGTTTTGCCGGAATTGTACAGTTACGAGCGTTAAAATGTGTACACTTAACAAAATTCAAACGCGTCTTTCTCGTGAAGTACTAGTTTCTACTTTAATATAAGACCTGTGTCGCAATAGCATGGCTTCCAAAATAGAAGGTTGATGAAAATGCAAAGGTAAATCTATAAGGGTAGGAGAACAATCGCTTTTGATTTATCTAAGTGTATACATACTATTGCTCGGGACTGTACAAGATACTGATAGCGCTGTAGTGAACACACATCAAATGAGATTAACATGACATGTTGTGTATTATCAGGCTTACCCTGTTACATTATTATAAGCTGGATTTGAGAACGTAGAGGTCCTGAACATGGTAGTACGGGGTTTAAATTAACAATTAAATAGAACAAAGACTGCTATGCATGTGGTACCGGTACATTTAAATTCACATGCACAACCAGACCCGAAAACTTAGCAGATACAAAGATGCATCCTTTAATTTAACGAAAGGAAGTGTTCTTGAATAGCTTCCGTGTATGCCTCCTTCTTGCGGCAAGCACATCGTAGGGCGTCGACCTACCAGGTGGACATCGATGACTATCTGATGAAGACCATACGGTCGCACTGGATACAAGCCGCTTTCGAACGGTCATATTGGTAATTTACAGAGGAGGCCTATGTTCAGCAGTGCAAGTCTAGCGGCTGTACCTGCCGGCCTGTAGAGGGCCAAAGCCTGCTGGGGTCGCGGGACCAAGGGAATACCGTGACCCCAGTACGTAATGGGCTATTGAAAGACACCGTGGATCTTAGTCAGTACAAGTCTTACAGTCCCTCCCGCCCTGCCCTGGGTGGGAGGACTCATTTGATGATTTTACCACGATAAAAAAAAAGCCCAAAAAAAAAACAATTTTGAAAGTTATTCGTACTTATAAATGGACATAATCATAATTCTACATTTATTGTCTCACCATTTCAGGTCGGTCATTTTTGATCCGACACTCGAGCAAAAATAAAAAGTTAAGGGCAACGTTAAACAGAGAATGAGTTCCCTTTTAACGATGCAATAAAGGTCACATTACTTTAGCAGAATAAATAAAAAAAAAAAAAAGTCTAACGGCTGCTATGATGATGTTAAATGGTATTTATTTTGTAAAGTAGGTTAACTTGGTCGCGGGACTTACGAATTACCGTGACCCCAGAAATTAAAGGGCTATTGAAAGACACCGTGGATTTTAGTCAGTACGAGTCTGTGACTGTCCCTCCCGCTCTGCTCTGGGTGGGAGGACTCATTTGATGATTTTACCACGATGAAAAAAAAATGTATAATTTGTAACTGGGAACTCAAAGATTCAAAGAGACCTCGCAAAGCTGATGTTTTTGACAATCACATTTAGTATAGATGACTTTGGGGAACCAACTTACAACAAGGAGGCCTCGCGCGGGCAGCAAAGGCAAGTCATATATTTCGCCCTGAAAGAAAAGGGCCTCGCAGATGTGTCTTGCGGTCCTAGATTCAGTCTCGCTACGTATATTAAAAAAGTATCAGCGCCTTACTCACTGTAATAATACTATCATGAACGATGCTCCTATCTTTCATATTCACATAATTGAGTGTCACTCAACGATGTAAGTAGTTAATACTTGATGCATCATATAGGCGGTAGATTATTATACTTGAAGACAACGCCATCTACCAGCGGGTTAAAAGGGTTATGTTAATGTAATCTAGGTTGCTTTGAGGTTTTGCGAGCGAAGGTTGTAGATTTAAATATCCGATGCTTGGTGCTAAGAATGATTTATTTTATATGATAACTTACTAGCGTATCAAAGAACTATCATTCTACGTATAAGAAATCCAACGCAAATCAAACGCGGATCTAACCAGAGACGCACGGAATTAGTGTTAACTCTGCGTTATCAATTTATTTTCTGTCTCTTTCTACGGCGCGGCGTTGCATGCCTATGTGCTGACTGGTAGCGGTACGGAAAAATGTCAGCTCGTATCGCTCAAATTCAATATCGTACTGTCGCACGCGTTTGAAATGTGTTTTATAACACGAAGTTTTTCAAATATGTCGATTGTGATTTGCAGTTACAGACTAGAATTGAACAACACGTGTAAGAAAAACAGGTCAATGACCTATGAAGGCTAAATAAAAAAACAGCGTTCAGCCTTGTAAACGTCCCAATTTATATTGTGACAACTTTTATTGTCACAGATTGCTTTAAAAATGTTTCAAGCACTTTTTCTAAGTGTTTTTCACGATCAGTATTATAATTCTCGCCCTCTAGAAGCAGCCAAAACCTCTTGGCAATGTTACAAATGTGCAGTCAACGGAAAACATATCTATCTAGAATAAATTAAAATATTTGTTTAATGGTTACTTGCTACTAGCTGTTGCCAGCACTTTTGTTCGCGTGTAACTTGAAAAATATTCGACAAGAACGTAATACTGCGATAAACGTTATCCTATGTGTTATTCCAGACAATAACCGTGATAGTATAAAAAACATCCATTCATCCAACTTTTCGCATCTTTAATATCAGTAAGGAAAAATATTACATTGGACTTTTAAAACTCTTAGGCCTCATTCAAGGACACGCGGCGCGTCGGCCGGCCAGTCGAAACACAAACATTACACGCCTTTATTTTATTTCTGGCGGAGGACACCGCGATGGACGCTGCGTTGGACGCCATTATCACCAAACGGAAAAAAAAATACTATTCCGACAGACTAGTTCTGTCGGAATAGTATTTTTTATATAATAGAAGCCGCGTTGGATGCCGCGGTGGACTCCGTGGTGGACGCCTCAAGCCACCAGAAACGCTACGCCCGACGCAACGCCTGACGCTACGCGTGTCCTTGAACGCGGCCTTAGGTATTTTTACACATTTGCCTTTCACATTTTCCTTTCACATTTCCCGAAGGCTTACCTTCGGGAAATACTAAATTGTGTCATTATGACGTTTGTGATAATTCATAAAATGTAATATTATAATTACCACGCCTATAATCAACGAAGGGAATCTTATGGAATACTTACATTTCCACGGTTTGATTTAGACTACAACTTACAATATTCAATTCATTTCATTATACGAATATCAATATCGCTTTAGCTTAGGCCATTAAAAAAGGAATGTATAATTTACACAAACAACAAAAAAGTACCTAAATTGAGAAACTTTTTAAACTGTTGCATTTCCGGAAAAAATTATCAAAAAAAGAGGAACAACCACTGTAACAGAACTTTCGAACAAAGACGAATTTCTGAAGAAACTCCAAAAACTTAGTACATCTTAAGCTTTAAAGAAAAGGGAAGATCGCCTGTCTTTTTAAAAAAAATATATATTTTTGGATTGGAGAATCATCAAATCAATCCTCATGCAGAGCATGACCACCCTGTACCTTCAATTGCCCTTTGTGACGCAGGGCCGCCCTTTGCGTTCCACGTTTTATTGCAAGTCTTCATCAAATGGTATTATAACAATCTTTCATTTGACCCCTGTAAAGAAAAAACAATTTTGAAAGTTATTCGTACTTACAAATGGACATAATAATAATTCCACATTTATTGTCTCACCATTTCAGGTCGGTCATTTTTGATCCGACACTCGAGCAAAAATAAAAAGTTAAGGGCAACGTTAAACAGAGAATGAGTGCCCTTTTAACGATCTAATAAAGGTTACATTACTTTAGCAGAATAAATAAAATGCGTACACGGTAAATGTTGCCAGAAATATTCTCAGTGACGTTTGACCCTCCAAGAGTCAAAGCATTTTATGTAGTCTGTGGTTCGTTTAGGATTTATGAATGAAATATGAGCGGTCAAATGTTTTATGTTTCTTATAACATATGAAAGGCCCATTCCACACATTTATGATCACAGTATTTTTTAGGTTTTCTTAGATATGTAACATTGATTAATTATATACGCATATATCGACTAATGATTCAGGGGATAACGAGTACTCACTCGTTATCCCCTGAATCATTAGTCAAATCATTAGTCCATTAAAAAGTGGAGTAAATGACTCCATTTACTCCACTTTTTTATTCATTAAAAAAAGTATTTAGTGGTAATTATTACAAACTAATCAAAATCTACATTTGTATTATAGGTGAATAGAGCATACGGAAGGGCGTAAGGTGTCTCCGTTAATTACTTTACAACTTGTTCATTTGAATAACCCTAAAATTGAGGAGTATGTAACTATAATGTACTTAATGAAAACAATT
This sequence comes from Agrotis puta, assembly GCA_943136025.2. Classification (NCBI taxonomy): domain Eukaryota; kingdom Metazoa; phylum Arthropoda; class Insecta; order Lepidoptera; family Noctuidae; genus Agrotis; species Agrotis puta. The sequence continues at coordinate 3,575,916 of OW964170.2, forward strand.
CTACTGATGATATCCGTTGAACTTACAAACAACAACAAAACTTCATTCGTTTTATTGTTACAGATCGACTACTAATGTAGGTAATACCCATGTGACACTTGACGCTGAAATGCCTTTAGATGAATGCAGTCATGTATCACCTGATAATAATATTAATGAGTAAGTTTGAGTTAAGTCTACTTTTGGTATTACAGAAATATAAATAAATAAATATATATATATAAATCCTGAATTTCCTGGTTCTCATTCGGATGTCCCGGGACTTGTAGTATATTTCAAGTCCCGGGACGGGGAAATCGGGGCCGGGCTTTCCTGGTTCGATACCCTACTTTTTACAGAAAAAATAATATTAGCTTTCATTAGCTTCTATTTGATTAATGTTCCGGCGCCAAGTAATTTCTCCATTCAAACGTAATACCAAAATTATTTGCGATACGAACATATCACCAACTTAATAAAATGATAGTCGAATGCAAACGGCATTTATCTAGAATCCTGAATTTTTTATTTTACTTTTTAACATTAAACAACATTTTAAGATTGTAAACATCATATTTCCAACTTAATTATTCTGTATGTTCAAAAATAATGCAATATATATGCGAAGGTAGTTTTACATTATATTAATCCTTATTTCCAAATAAATACGTTAATCGTCACAAGTATTTCATTTTGAACAAAATTGCCCTTGACAAAATAAATCCGCAAAAAAAAATTATACATACAAACGTGCCTATAGTAATCAATTCAAGTTCATTTACTGCTTTGCTCTACTCTGTAACTACTACCTAGACTTCGCAACTTTTGGCGCGCGTGTCATCGCGCATCGTAATTCATTACGTATCCGCTAGTCCTTGCGGGCGCTGCGGTAAGCGTTGGATGCCTGCGGTGCTCAGGGAAACCTCGCCTTAAATATTCGACCTATCCGTTAGATTGAATGAATTTACTTAAAAAGCTTCTCCTGGAAGTAACGAACAAAATAATCACAGAAATTATCCAATTTGGTGCAATCGTTCGTAAGCTATGCATGTACAGATGCGAGACATCAACCTACCTACCTAGTCTCAATTTTAATGAATTATAATAAGACATTTTTAACTTGATTGCTAAAGAAAAAGATGCATATGCCATTGGAAATCAATCTATCAATTATTAAATAAACGATCAAAATAAACATATAAATACAAGAAGTCTTGCAACCAAAGACGCTACTGCACAATCTCCCGCATTTCATTGTTGAGAAATAACGTCTTTGTCTACTACACTGATAATTCCTTTAGAAGGAAAACGTTCCAGCGTTTAACTCCGCAATCCTGTTAACTCTGTGGTGTTGATGAAGATTTTATTCGATTTAAACTTCCTCTTACTTGAAGTATTGTTTTGTTTACTTTAGTAAATAACGTTTTTTTTGTGTGGGCAATAGATTAAAATGAAATGGGATTAAGGCCCCTTTGCACCAAAACTGACTAACTGCAAATCATTTTTAAACTGACGACTTCTTCATGTAGCTTTCTCAGCATATTATGTTTTTCTTACTTAGTTATCTTCTTTTGGTGCCCTGGTTGGTACATTTAAATAATTAAACTATTTAGAACCTTTAAGTGGCAACTTTTAAGCCTTTGTCAAACAGACAGGCGTGGCGAATGCGAAGCGTGACGTTTTTATTTGTAATGTATGGAATTGTTTGAATCCAGTCACATAGGAAAGCGAAAGCGATCCGATAGCGTGACAGAACTATCGGACTAAAGTCTCGTATCGGTTCAGTATCGCTTCGGACTCGCCTGTCTGTTTGACAAAGGCATTACAGCGGAATTAGAAGCATTCTCTCTTTATGCGGACCCAGTGTAAGTTAGCCATCTTCTTAAGATGATACGATGTCAAAACAACAACGCAGGTCGCGAATATGTCTTTAGAGGTTACCGTGATCCTAGAATGTAAAGGGTATTTGTAGGACAGTTCAGCTTCAGCTGCACCAAGAGCGGGAAGACTCATTTGATGATTCTGGACCCAAAAAGTAGTAAACGAATTTATTGGTTCGTCATGTATGTGACCTATAATCTAGGCATTATGCATTGATAATAAACAATATTAAAGTGTAAGGTGTGATCATGATCACCATCTACATTAAAAGAGGACTTAAAGTTTTACAAAGTGATAAAAGGGTCTTACGATTTACCGTAACCCCGTAACGTAAAGAACTATTGAAGGACACCGTGGATTTTAGTCAGTACGAGTCTGGTCTGGGTGGGAGGACTCATTTGATGATTTTACCACGATACAAAAAAAATGATAAAAAGGGCAGACAGTAAAAGATAAATGTTTTTTACGCTACCAAAGAAATTATAAATGGATCATGAATATAAAAAAATATTTTTGTCTTTTCAATTAAATTTAAATTAATTTGAAAATATTCAGCGCTCAAGGGACTAGCTCAGATGTTTCCGTAAGATTTACGGCCTGAACTTGTCATAAATTATAATGATAAAACGCCGCTAATATTCAGCTGGCTTTCAGGTTTTACCGAATTATATTTTTCGGTGTACAACTGTGGTGGACTAAAATTAACAATTTTTGATAATAATAAAAAAAAAACCACATCTGTGCTAATAGTTATCTTGATATCATACTAGGTTATATCATATGGTTATTACACAGGAACATCATACCGATATAAAAATTATAGTGTTTATCCTGGTTGGTGAGGGTCAGTACTTTTTGTGTGAAAGAGTAACAAACGTCTATCTATGCTCAAAAACTTTACATTTTTTTAATAAAAGTAAGATAAGTGTTTTATGCTTATCGCATAATTGAGTCAAAGAATTTTGTATTCATTGTATTATGAGATAGAAAACTATTTTATAATCAAGTTTTTGAAACACAAAATGGCACTCTCCAAAAAAACGTCTATTCACTTCGTATTTTTTCATAATAAAAATTAAGACAAAGGACTTTTTCAAGTGAATTATTCGAGAAAACTCATTAACACCAGAAGTTGAGTCGATGGCTGAAAAATTAAGAATGAAAATCGTTTTCTTAGTTTTAAAAGAATACCTAACGTTAACGGTAAATTTAAGATTGGCTGTGCTAAAATATAAATGGCTTTTTATCAACTCAGTCAGAAAATAATTTAGTGAAAAGCTGATAATTATATTCACATTACAAACAGACATTGTATTCATTTCAAAATTTAACTCATTTGCATAGATAATATGAGAAAATAAAAATATTTTTTTAAACCTATATATGGTCTTAAACCACATGGTAACCAAAAATACTTGATGGAGAGAACGTGTTTTCATTTATTAAGTATGTGGTACGAGTATGTATGTATGTAATTGGATGTTTAAATTTTTAATAGTTAATCACGTCATAACGGATCATTGAACCTTGACGAAAATTGGAGGTATTCCTCGTAGCGCTCCCGTTTTGAAGCGCTCCCATCTAAGCGCTCCCGTTTTGTTCCTCGAAGCGCTCCCAAAAGGAGCGCTTCGAGGAACGATTAAAAATATTAAAATTTATTTCCTCGAAACGCTCCCACGTTTAAAAATAGGGAAAAGCATGAAGTAAACGTAATGAATTATATCGATATTTTTTAAAAACTCATGTGTGCATCATCGACATCGAAGTTGCTTAACCAAATTACGAAATCTTTTTGCTTTCGGCACTCTTCTGTGTATACAAGGACCAATGTTATTGTGTATTCAAAGAGGATGTTATAAATAAAACGCATAGATACACTTAATATAAATTATATACGTATAATAATCACATTGCAGAAGGATGTACATAATAATTACAAGAGTACTTTGTGTGTACCACTGGCGACTAGCTCCACGCCACGGTACTGTGACGTCATACGCATTAGCGACTCTGCCAGCGCGACTGAATATTTTTCGAAAATTTAAATGCTTATAAAATAAAAACTACTGGGTATTTTTGAGAGAAACAAAAAGTTGCTAACTTGTATCCATACAGGCTATATTATGATAAACTTTCAGGCGATTTGGCAAAGTAACATTCTCCATTACAAATACAAATAGGATAAAAAAACATATTCCAAGTTACAATCACATTCGGGGCCTGTAGAGGGCCAAAGCCTGCCGGGGTTGCGGGACTCACAAATTACCGTGACTCCGGTACATAAAGGGCTATTGAAGGACACCGTGGATTTTAGTCAATCAAGTCTGACAGTCCCTCCCGCCCTGCCCTGGGTTGGAGGACTCATTTGATGATTTTACCACGCAAAAAAAAAGTTACAATCACATTGAAACAACATTAATACTAAGAGTAAGTAGTATAAGTATGTATATTATAAAAATCTTTAAAATTAAAAATCACAGATTTTTTTATAATCTTAATTATTACTGACTAATTATTAAAAAATCACAGATGGTTCGTGCATGTTTAACAATTACAAATTGGATATAAAATGATATTTCCAGTTACAATCACAGTGAAACAATAGTAATCTTACTAAGAGTAGTGTAATATTATGTATATTATAAAAATCTTTAATATTAAAAATCACAGATCGTTTCATAATCTTAATTATTACTAATTAATAAAAAATCACAGATGGTTCATTCATGTTTAACAACAAATAGGATATAAAATCATATTTTCAGTTACAATCACATTGAAACAATATTAATACTAAGAGTAGTTAAAGTATATTATAAAAATCTTTAATATTCAAAATTACAGAAAGTTTCATAAATCTTAATTATTACTGATTAATTAATCATTACTAACAGGTGAAAAAATACTTATTAAAATCTTAACATCTCTAGGCAATGTCCTATAGAGATAGCGCCAGACACGTATTGATGTAATATATTTTCAATTACATTGTTTCTTTCTTGGGCATGTTTTTGATTTTCGGAAATGTTCATTTTCATTCTTATTTCAGCAAAATTGTTACAATAGTTTTGTAAGTACCTTAGCAGTTTGGCTAAATTTACACCTTGCTTTTGATTGATTTTTTTATTAATGTCTGAATAATGTGATTCCACGAAATTATTTGTTTTATTCTTTTCACCGTAACATGTAAATTTGTTTTTCCAAAATCGGTGTTCTAACCATTGGGAAACCATATAATCATTGAATTTTGTGATATTTTTGTCCTGTGGAGACTGACTCATTATATAAAGCCATGCCTCATCTAAATCTGGGGCAGGTAAGTGAGGTAATACAGTACACAAAGCAACATGCTTCCTAAAAATACTATTTTTGGATAGACCTAGGTCTCGAGATTTTCTTTTAAGCGCTTGTTTGTAGTGAAAAATACACCCACTTGCAACTGCATTTGGAAACTCTGCTAAAAAACCGCTGACTGCGGCTTCCTCAAAGTCGCTTTTGAAAAAATCAACCTGCATATTTGGTACTGTTGTTTTCAACAACAGAAATAATAATTTATATGTTGACTTCTTTTTATCACATAAAAGAGCATATGCTAGTGGCTTCACAACGCTATCGATTTCTCCATGGATGCTGTACAACTGCTTAAATGGTTTTGGCACACTTTTGAAAGTCCCGTCGCAGTATAAATGACGACATCTTCCTAATTCCCCTCTACTCTTCTCGGTAGCAAACAAAAGGATCCTCTTTTTACCGTCATCATATTCCGCAAGGGTGAAGTTGTAAAATGATTTAGGCACCTACAACAAGAAATTTATGGTTATTGGCAGTGATCGGTTACTTACAAAAACGTTGACGAAAATAACGATTATGTTTAGATAAACAAAATTTATCTAAACATGATACCTACATAATTATATATAAAACACATGTAACTTTTAAAGATTTTTTTATTTTACCTACATCTTGACCTCTATTTATCTAGATATGTTGTTTTATATATAAAAAAATAGTCAGAAAATAATCACAGTTCTCAATAACATCACAAAAAGTTGTGTTAAATTAATTTTATCCAAGAGCAGCCCTGCGATTGCTGTGGGATCGCGCGGTGCGAAGCAATTACAACTGTACGCTTGAGTAGTTAAGCACATTTTAGCATGCAGTGGTTGCTGACGCGACGGAGTAGGCTAATATAGCAGTAGGTTTTGTAAATTTTCTATGGAGTGAAGTATCTGTACATAATCTGTGCTAGAGCATAGATTAATGTGACTCTAAAGGGCAAGGCATCAAAAAAAATATACATATTTTTATATTAATTACTTACTTGCACATCTGTTAAACATTTCCCAAACAAACGCTTAACTCCAAAACTTTTGTTTCTTTTATTATAAAGTCCAGTTTTAATATTTTCAAATTTTGGTATTTGATGTGTCAAATTAATTCCCTGGTCTAATAAACAATTTAGTTTTCTTTTATAAACCTCAGGGAGAGGGTCTAAGGTGGACATGGCTTCTTGGTGAATATCCTCCACTACTTCTCGTACAAATTGTGACGCCTCAATACGCCGACAAGAATGTTCGTTCTTTTTTAAAATATCTTCATGTTTATTAAGAGTTAGGAAGGCACCACACGTCTTTACTGTACACCGCCACACACTGTTCCCATTCTTATTTACTTTTATTGGTCTGTATGTATAATTATCAGTTAACAACACTTTCTTTCCTTTTTTACTTTGGACGTATTTAATTAGCACGTTTCCAGTACTTGGTCCAGCAATTGGTTCCATGCTCACACAATTATTTCCCAAACTTTCTTTAGTAGTAAACAAACTTGCTTCCGTGACACATTCGCGCAACTTGCGATAACAACAAAATGCAATTTTCGGCTGGGTTCGTGTGAATTCGGTAAACGCGACTCTCTAGGATACAATGGGGAGGCGGGGTTACGGTTTGTATGTGTGTGTGCAGGACTCACGCGCCGCGCGCGCCGCATCTTTAACTCTTAGTTAAGAAGTTAGTGTCGCTATTTTTGGCAAAAAATAATTATAAAATTGTTTTAACTATTTAATCAATCGTATAGGTAGCATCACCGTTGAGCGCAATACATTACTGGGTCCCGGCTCAGAGCAGGTGATATGAGTCAGTAGGTGGTTTTAGTCAGTGAGAGTCTGACACTCTCTCGCCCCGCCTAGGACAAGGAAAGTCATTTCTACCATTGACGTAAACGATAGACACCTCATTGCCTTATATCTACGAAAAATTTCCAACAATACATTGAGGTGTGCGGGGAATATAATGGGAAACGGCGGTAGTAATGGGAATCATAATGGAGAGAAATCATAAGCTTCTAAAACAATAAAAAAATACGAATAGGCACATATGTCGGCAAATTATATTCATCTATGTGGTGGACTAAAGGATTTACAATCAAAAATTAATTACCAAACCCGTGCGAAGCCGGGAAGTGCCGTTAGTTGTATATTATAACAATGTGTTCTACTTATTACTTTCCTAGTTATTATCGATAATTTCAGTTAGTATAGTCCCATCTCTATCCGAAAGTTAATCATGGGAGCGTTTCGAGGAAATAAATTTTAATATTTTTAATCGTTCCTCAAAGCGCTCCTTTTGGGAGCGCTTTGAGGAACAAAACGGGAGCGCTTAGATGGGAGCGCTTCAAAACGGGAGCGCTACGAGGAATACCTCGAAAATTGGCTTAGAGATAGGCTTTGTCTAGAATAATACATATTTTACAATATTTCGTTATCACGTTCTTGTGGGATAATTTTGGGGTAAACAGGGGGAAGCTGCTATCAACAGCTAGCAATAAATGTAAATAACTAGTAATAGTATGTCTAAATACCTAGTGATGAAAATATTACATAATAGATAATTCAAAGGACGATTCCAATGACTAACGGTCTTCATAGCCGTACGCTGCATACTGTTTTTATTATGTTTAGTGTTACTGTATGTCTTCCATGGTATGTAAATAAAGTCAAATGAAATGTAATACTGTGGACATCTTTTTGGCTAGCAGTGGGATTCTCAACATTTGTTCTTCCTGAAAACCTGATAAAGAAAAGCATCGAAACAATAATGTTCAAAATGTATGTGTGGAATACGAGTACTATAAGATAAAATAAATTTATTTATTTATTATAATAACCAACTTGAATTAACAGTTTAAAAACCACACATACAAGTTATTGGTCTGAACAAATTAAACTTATCTTTTAAAAAACTAAGAACAAATTAAATATACTAACAAGCAAATTAAATATAAACCGAACAATAGAAATAAAAATAATTATTACCTATGTCACACAGAAATTATTGTACACGCAGATTAAAAATTAAATAATAATAACAAAAAAGTAATAATTATAAAAAAAGAATCAATTATATATGTATAAATCAAAAAAGAATCATAAAATATTGTAATTTTTATTTTTTTATGAAGCTTTCATAAAAAATTAACATTAATTAAAAAGTAATTGTACTAGAGGCTACAATGGACTCCAGGTAACGAGTAGCAGTGCTAAGGAATGTCAGCTCAGTAGTCGCAAAGATATCTAACGTGTCATCAAATGATAAAATGTTGTTTATGAGGGTGAGTGCAACGTATAATGGACTGGTCTTGAGGGATTTGGATGTTTGGGGCACAGAAAATAAAGGACGTTGTCGAGGGCGAAGTGTATGACGGATAGGTAGAGGGATATTAAAGGAAATGTACTGTAAGAGCAAAGAGTTGAAGTGGAAACCACGAATAAGGCGGAAGAAATATTTAACCGTGGCAAGATTTCTCCTGACTTCTAAACATTGGTAGGTTACCGTATGGTAACCTACCAATGATGCACACCTAGCACAAATGGTGTAGGATACAGATACGGATAATATCCATACAATTTTAAATAAAGATAACGTATAAAGGACTTTTGGACCTTCTCAATGACCAATGTATACATAAATGTAAACTAAAACACAGTTCAACAACCCGTAATGTCCTAGCATTTTATTCAGACAATACTTAGATAGCTCAGTCTTGCTTACAATAAAAAGACGAACCAAATATTTACTTACAAAATTACGAAGTCAAGTTTATTTAGCATGTGTGCCGCATCTACGTTTTTGCATAAACTCTATGCAGCGAAAATGTATTGGATTTCCATGCATAATGTACAAGATTTTATTGAAGGATGGCAGATAAGTTTGTTTTATAGCTCGAAGCGTCTGCTGTTTCTTAAGGTTTAAAAGTTTAACACCCCAGTTTTGAACTTTTATAAAATGAACCTAACTTTGCTTGATCTTTGGATGTTTAGCCGGTTACCTTGGATATGTTTACTAAAAACTACTGGTAGCCACTGGTAGCTAACATTTGTTCTGGATCTGACTGGTCGGGTGTGTGACTTTTAATGTCTGTAATAGTTCACTAAACAGGTTTAAGTGTGGGGAAAAGTTTTCAAAACATACAAACCTACAGTACTTCAAGCAATATCTCGAAAATCACACACAATAATGACCCGCTGCCTACATCAAACATTTTCCTTCATATTTTCTTAATGGCTATGCGTGCAGATTCTCTCGCCTTGACCATGGGATAACGTATATCCTCACATAAAACAGACTTACTTCCTTATTACCCGTTGTTACCTACCACCGAGGCAACAAAGCACGAAAAAATTAAACTAGATGGGTTACGTCTTTTGTGGCTGTTGATTTTTCGTTTTGATTCTCCTTGAAGTTAATATTTTTTATTATTTTATGTTTGTGTTCTTTTATCGCATGATTTGGTTAATTGTTTTATCTGCGCAATTTTTTTTTATATGGAGTTTCGGAGCAATTGAAATTGAGCTCAATCGAAAGTTATTTTTCTTTTGTTCAATTTTATGCTGTTTAGCCCAAATTCAGGCAGAAATATAGGTATTTTATTATTTTTATAGGATTTTATTTATTTATTAGCTTTATTTAATCCCTCACATGTATGTTGTTCGTATCGACTGTTTTGTTTACTCATTTATTTGATACTAATCTTAGTTTTGCACTTAAATTATGTTAGTATTAGTAAAGCTACAGGACTTGTTATATTATGATCATTCTTCTTTTTAAACATCCATTTTAAAGGAAGTGCAATAAAAGATCTGTTTTGTTAGAAAAGGATATCATGCATAACATTTAAACTAGCACATATTTTTATACTTTTGGCTTCTGAGCCAGACATTTCCATGGACCATAGAAATATTTATGGAAAATGCGGTTTTCTCTTTGTGTTTATGTTAGTATATTTTCGGGTAGCAACCATTTGGTTAAATATGCACTCCGCCTGCAAATAACTTTGTTTGATTAATAATAAGGGCTTGGATTATCTTCTTGTGAAGTAGTTTGTGTATTTTCTTTCAAAATGAAGGAGTGATGGTGTCTATTTATGTGGTACTTTACTGTATACTGGAGTCATTTGTGAGTACCAGAGAAAACATTTGCCAATCGTTTTAGGTAGGCTTTAATACCCTATTGTAATTATTGTAATCAACAGGGCTTAAATCGTAACTACGTGAATCTAAATTACTGAGAATATTTAAACAAAAAAAAACCCACACCGTTGCTCAGCAGTCGCACTTGCGCCCACTTGACAAAAGAGACAAATAAATTCCAGGTTTTCCTCTTTCTCTGTAAACCGCACGGTCCATCTCTGTTTGTCCTTTTTTTCTTTTTCGTATCTCTCATATTTTAATGATCCTTTTCGTTCAATGCTTTAAGTAAGAGAAAATAATTTCGTTTGGTTTTCATTGTGTTGCAAGATCACAAAGGCATAATATAGTTCGATTAATAAAATGCACTTAAGTTTGAAGAACAATATGTATTCAGCACTGAATTGGCACTGAAAATGTTACTAAATACAATAGTTGATTTAGAATGGAGAGGAGCTCGTGGCTAAATAAATACAGCCGCACAGGCCGATCTTCCGGGTTAAGCCGCGCTTGCCGAGGTTAGTCTGTGGATGGGTGACCATCTGTCATAGCGAGTTTCCTCCGTGCCTCGGAAAGCACGTAAAGCCGTTGGTCCCGGCTGTCATTTGTAGATCTTTGACAGTCGTCACTGTTAGTCTAAAGCTCTAAAGTCTGACAACCAATCTTACCATGGGGTATCGTATTACCCAGTTACTGGGTTGTGGAGGTCCGACAGGCAGTCGCTCCATGTAAAATACTGATATCCAGCTGCATCTGGTTTGACCGGAAGCCGACCTCAATATAGTTGGGAAAAGGATAGGTAGATGAGTTGATTTAGAATAGGATCGTGATAGTACGAGTATATGAATATAATAAACTTCAGTATATTTATTAAGCACTGTTTACTGTATATAATTAATTTTCATCATGATTACGTTCATAATTATGATTTATTAAGTACGCTTCACAATTACTCTGAAAATTATAAAGATACGTCCACAAAGAAACTTTCCTTGACCCACCATCATAATTCAAATATATGTGACAACCACTAAACCCTACTTGAAAGATACTTTATGCATAAAAAATTACGTATGAAAAATGTATCCAAATCTATATATATAAAAATGCTATGTTGGTTTGTGTATGCTTTAAAAACTCAAAAAGTTCTGCACCGATTGAGCTGAAATTTTAGCATGATATATAATCCGCATCAAGGATTGTTTTTATCAACTTTTTTTTTTTGAAAAATCCGTTTTTTGTGCCACAGCGAAGCGGGGCAGGGTACAGCTAGTTATTTATAAATTCGAAATCCATAAGAAGAAACTTCGACATACAATAAGTACATGACAGACCGCGTGGATTATGTCTTTCTTTTCTGAAGCGCGAACGTACAATTTAATCCAGTGCATTTATGAAAGCTGGCGGTTTTAAAGCCGGGCTTTAGCTCAAAAATACAGTTTACAGGAAGACTCAAGCTTGAAAGAAGCTCGTGAATAAGAAATTGTTTTTCAAAAATTACTGAAATTTGAGCGCGACTTACAGTAGTCGCATAATAATAATTATGATGTGTAACATTGGACATCTCACCGTTCTTTTTTATTTTCTAGCGTGGTAAAATCATCAAATGAGTCCTCCCACCCAGGGCAGAGCGGGAGGGACTGTCAGACTCGTACTAACTAAAATCCACGGTGTCCTTCAATAGCCCTTTACGTTCCGGGGTCACGGTAATTCGTAAGTCCCGTGACCCCGGTAGGCTTAGGCCCTCTAGAGGAGGGCCCCATCATTTTGCTGACACTCTGAGGCGCGCGTGGAACACAACGCACCGTCGACAGCGTGTCAGCGTTCCATGGTCGGACAGCGAGCTGCCCATTACTCGCTGCCCGGATGCCCGATCGCACCTTGGCTGGGATCTGAACGTCTCTCGGTCGGTATACTTTTACAGGAGTTATAACATCATTCAAATGTCTGTATATTTTTGAGCAAATAAATATTATTATTATTATTATATTTATATAACGTCATAAGCCCTCTACTCCCCAATTTCGAAGCGTTCTATCTATGTCAATATTATTTGTTTAAAAAAAAATAAAAAAATACGTATTAATTATTCTTAAATAGTCTTAACTGAACGACTAAACAGATTTTAAATTTGTTTATGCAGTAAATTACCCTATTATGGAGATCCATCCAAAGACGGACCTAGTCAAGCGTTGCTTATTAACCTTGCCCACCCATTCAAAAAGGTCTATGTACACTTAATATTATGTTCTCAAACATGAGTTCTAATTTGCTAAAACTTAATTGTACTTTGCTACTAATGAGATTATACTGGATGATAAAGTACCTTTTTTGTGAATTAATACGAGTACTCTTATTTTGGGAGAAAGTAGGATTATGCCAAGTCAGTCCCCTACGGACTAAGACCCCGAGACTTATTTCACTGCCTGGGAGATTTTCATGAAGAAGTGGCAATTTGCAGGAATACTGGGCCCAGTATTGTAGCACTTTCTAATTTGTCTTAAAGTGAAGGTCCAACCAACGCTAAAATGTTATTAGGAGGTAATATGTTACTAATCAATGGAATAAACAACAAACCGCAGCTTTAACTATTGGACACCACTAATGCTGCTAAACTTAATTATTACCGACAGATTTCAAAACAAACATTACTCCCAGATGAATTAATAACGAACATTTATATTTCAATACGCTATTTCTTCCGTAAAAAACCTTCAAAGTGACAGTAGCCTTGATTTTTGTGTATACATTATTTTTGTGTAAATCATATATTTTATATATTAATATATGTATATTTATTGTGTATAGGTATTTGTGTTTTTCTTATTGGATGCTTTTTAAATGTAATTATTTGTGTGTACAATCTTCTTGTCCCGGTATTATTTATCTCATTTGTACGAGTATATCAATTTTACAGGTTGGCTGGAAGAAATCTCTTTATAGAGATAAGCTTACCTTCGTGAACTAAATGTTAGTATAAATGCTCATATTTTATTTTTTGTGCACAATAAAGAATAAATAAATAAGTAACAATATCCCAAAAACGAAGATAAGCTACTTATAAAGCGTAACAAACCTCCAGCACGTTTCAAAGAGCACAAACGCAGTAATCTTATGTCCATCCAGTCCAAGCAGCTCGGAATAAACCCTTTTATCTGAACAATGCGGGGTATGATCGTGAAAAATCTCCGACATTCAGAAAATGTCGAGTAAGCTTCATGTTCACAGAAATTCTGATAACTTTGCGGTTCAGTACTGTGACATTTTTGCATGAATGTTTTGAAAATAGAAGAAGATACGTTGATATTTTTTGGAAGAGATGTAGCAGATCACTATTTGTACTTTATACAGCAAAATGGTGACCAAGTGTTAACTGCCCCCGCTTTTTTTGATTTATTTCATCACCACTGCTTCCAAAACGGTCAACGAAAACATCAACCGGTGCTGGGCCCGCGTGGCAGACTACAGCCCTCCTTCTGCCCGGAGAGGAGGCCTGTGTTCCAGCAGCGGAAACATTACAGGCTAATTAAGGATATGCTATTGTATTTGTATTGGTCCATGTTTTTTTTTTATACGTGGTAAAATCATCAAATGAGTCCTCCCATCCGGGGCGAGACGGAAGGGACTGTCAGACTCGTACTGACTAAAACGGTGTCCTTTAATAGCCTTCTACGTTCCAGGGTCACGGTCCACGTCCGCGGCACTGGTCTATGTTAAATCAGCTTTTGCCCACGACTTCTATCGCGTACTTAATAGGAAATAACAACACAGGACGGATTTTGATTTGTTTTTTTTTAACACGATCATTCGTTTCGAAGATACTCCAAACCCAAAAATACTTCTGTAACAAAAGTGTAGCCAACGTTCATGTAGATAAATTGATTTTGAAACTACAATCTAAATGAAGCGTAAAATTGTCGCAGTCATTCTATATTACAAAATGGGAAGGCATCTATCACCAACTTTATGGTTAATCGGAAACCCGAAAGTCTTACGGAGCTTACGACTTTGTGAATATGGTGCGAATGTGGCGATAAATTTTGTCCTGAGCTCGCATTATTGGGCAATTGCTTTCGTCCGCGTGTACGTCTAAAATTAACCCACATGAACATAAAGTCGGGAACAAGTTACTCTATGTGTTATTCTGGACTTTAACCTTTAGACTATAATCTTTTCGGTAAATTTCTACAACATCTGATTAGCCATTTCGACGTGGTTGACATCCAAATAATCTCATTTATAATATTAGTAAAGACATAATTTCTTTTGACGGATGATGTGTTGCTTTGACTGAGGACCTTGAGTGTGACTTCTGGATACGTAGAGTGACTCCTTATATGATACACACAATCCACAATATTACTTGCGCTGTTTTATAGTACCTAATAAGATTAAGTTTGGAGGATTACATAGGACAGAAGTAAGTAGAACATTATACGAGTACCTATTAAAAAGCCCAGGATAACGTAAAATCGAAGTAGCTAAGCCAGTTTCAATCCCTAAAAAGGACAGCTCTATAAAGACCGAATATAGTCCCAGAAAAAACATCAAAATAAAGTTTATTTAACCCAAAAACCTAATAGAAATGCGAAACAATTTACCCTACAAACAATATTATTAAACCAGTATTTTGTAACAAAGGAAAAGCCGTATTTCTTAAATAAATCCGTCTGAAAACATAATAGGACAAAGAGTTTATTTATAAGACTTACAGAACCGTCATGTACAGAGTCCCGGGATCTCAGGTAGTGTAAGGAACATTTCATAGCCATCGATCGCACGTCAAATCCAACACAATAGAAGGCTTGCTCACTCAATTTTGCTTAGGCTGTGTACAGTCACGATCAATAGTATGTATACACTAACCAGTATTCAAAAGCGATGTTCTGCTATCATATTGATTAAACTTTTTCTTTAGACCTCTATTTTGGAAGCCATACTATTACGAAATAGGTCTTATTTCAAAGTGGAAACCAGTATTCTACGAGTAAATTGCGTTTGAATTTTGTTGACTGTATACATAAATTGCTCGTGACTGTACACAGTATCAAAGGATACAAGAGGTTTATCCACTGAACCGTCAACCCAACCACAAGTCAGTGTTAAGAAAAATCATTGTAAATTCTTTGCTGGTTATAAAAATGTTAAGAGGTTAAATGTGTTGGGCATGCGGGTGGCGAGTAATGGGTGACTCGCCGTCCTTCCTGCCATGGCAGGAAGGTCGACATCATGTAGAATACACAGGCATTGCGTATTTATAAATACTAGTGATCATACGTAATGGTTCACCTTTATCCCAAAATGTGGAATCGCAGCATGTCCCAACTTCTATATTACTATAATGAATGCGAAAGTTTGTGATGATGGACGGAAAGGGGCATGAACAGATGATTGTCACTCTATCACAGAAAAATGGCTGAACGGATTTGAATGAGATTTGGATTAACATTTTAAAATTAACACAGTACTACTACGTTGTGGTAGACGCCCACGGCGACGGACGCCGGCAGACGATCTCCGGCCACCGTAGGCGCGGGGCATGCGGACAGCGAGTAATGAAAGCAAATCGCTGTCCGACCATGGACCATGCCCAGGTCGACGGTGCGTCGTGTTCCACACGCCTCAAAGAGTCAGCAAAATGACTCTAGAAGGCCAAAGCCTGCCGGAGTCGCGGGACTCACGAATTACCGTGACCCCGGTAACGTAAAGGGCTATTGAAGGACACCGTGGATTTTAGTCAGTACGAGTCAACAGTCCCTTTCGCTCTGCCCTGGGTGGGAGGACTCATATAATGATTTTACCACGTAAAAGAAAAATGGTCTAATAGTCGATCGTTTCCGTCTTCCAAAACCACAGCGTTCAAGGTAAGACAATGCGAATTTCTCAGCAAATGAACTTGTCAGCTGTCTATTTTCATTAAACCTAGATTGCTGGCCGAACCAGATAGGTTTTACGGTACAACGGCCGGTGTTTGAATGGCTTTGTTGTGCTAAGCGGACTTGGATTAGAATTAAACGATATAATCGGTATCGTTGTTCCGCAATAGAGTTGGAGTTGACTATTGTATTGTAGGCTATTTTAGATCCGGAACTACATAATTGTCCCTTGTGTTTGAAGTTCTGTTGGCATAGTCCGGACGTGCGAATAGAGATAAATTTTATAAATGAAATTACTTTTTTTACGTTCAATGGGTTTGCTCTTGACCTTAGTCTACGTCAGGAGTGACTAAGACAAGGTCGACAATGGAGCGAGCTTACCCAGAAGAAGCCTGTTCACTCTAACTTTGAAGAGATTAGGGTTGTATGCGTTCGGAAACCCAGTCGCAGGCAGAGAGTTCCACTCCTTCTCTGTCCGCATTATAAAAGACGTTTGGAATAGCAATAAGGTAAGGATGGTAGGTAATTTGCCGTGCGTCTAGATGTGCGATGATAGAAGGGGGCTGGTGGGATGAGGTCGTGGAGTTCTTGGGCACACTCTCCGAAGTATAATCTGTAGAAGACCGACAGGCAGGCAAACTTGTTCCGTGCATACATTATTTTTCCTTGGTTTCGACCTGTTTTAAATTTAGACAACATAATTCACTACCAAAAATCTACTAAGGAGAATAAGTATACTTATTGTATTTTACAATTTTTCTTTTTCAAAACTACTCTAAACTAACATTATTTTCTGAAAGGTAAATCGTCTGTATTTTAAGATAAGATCCTATAAGCATGATTATTTTACAGAAACTACTTCAGCTTTACGAAAATAGAAAAAAAGTAAAACACTATGTTTCGGCTTTCGAGTAAGCACCTATTCGTATTGTTTACCCTCAATTCACAAATAGCCAGGTTCCCAAATAAAACCTTCGGGATAACATAAGCCTTATTTGTTACCTCCGAAATAAAAACAGGTGGTACACGAATTTCAGACCTATTACTTTATTTGTCTTTTGATAAGAAAAACATAAAATTACTTTCCTTTAGTGGAACAGTTTATAAGACGGGGACGCAAGGTATAATTGGAACATACACTCTTTAGGCATACAAGCGCCATCAGGACGTCATTTGCAAGCGGCCATTAACAAATGGCATCCTGTTGGCGCTTGCGCTACGTTAGTATTGTGTTAAATTTGCCTTCAGTGTGTGATTTCCCATCATACCTCGCGTCCCCGTCTTATACACTGTTCCCTTATACATAAACCTTTGAATGGTTTTTTTTGTTAATGTTTAATTTCCTATTATTATACATTTGCAGAGAAGTTAAAAATTACAAGAGGCTTTGATTTACGAACAGGTTAGGCTTTCAGGATTTTATTTTTTTTTGTGTTATAATTAATAACCCACATATTTTAGATAACTGTATATCATTATATCTAATACTTAAAATAATGTCTTGCTATATATTTATACTAGCACTTTTCCCGCGACTTCGTCCGCGTGGGTTACGTACTTTCCTAATTCCCCCTTTTCACCCCCTTAAAGGTTAAATTTCCAAAAACCCCTTCTTAGTGCTCCCCTACATTATAATAGGGAGCCGTGTGCAAAATTTCACATTCCTAGCCCTAGTAGTTTCGAATGTGGGCACGCCGCAATCGCGGCGGTAAGACCTCTCTTTGAGGAGTGGCTGGACAGGCGTCACGGCGTCCTGACCTACCGCATGACGCAGGTCCTCACCGGACACGGAAGTTTCGGGAGGTTCCTGTGTCTGATAGGGAGGGAAGAAACGCCTGGGTGTCACCACTGCGAGGATCCGGAGGACACGGTGGAGCATACGGTGCAGGACTGCCTCGCTTGGGCAGAGCACCGCCGTGTCCTCACGACGGCGATAGGCGGAGACCTCTCGCGCCCGACATTGGTCGAGGCCATGCTGCGGGGCAAGACGGAGTGGGAAGCGGTCACCTCCTTCTTCGAAGCAGTCATGCTCGTGAAGGAGGAGGCGGGCCGCCTGAGGGAGAGGACAGCGTCCTCCTTCAACCCCAGCCGCAGTGGTAGACGCCCACGGCGTCGGACGTCGCAAGACGATCTCCGGCCACCGTAGGCGCGGGCATGCGGGCAGCGAGTAATGGGCGACTCGCTGTCCGACCATGGACCATGCCCGGGTCGACGGCGCGTTGTGTTCCACGCGCGCCTCAAAGAGTGTCAGCATAGTGACGGGGCCTGTAGAGGGCCAAAGCCTGCCGGGGTCGCGGGACCAAGGGATTACCGTTACCCCGGTACGTAAAGGGCTATTGAAGGACACCGTGGATTTTAGTCAGTACAAGTCTGACAGTCCCTCTTGCCCTGCCCTGGGTGGGAGGACTCATTTGATGATCTGCCACTGCGGCTGGGGTGGAGAGAGGACGCTGTCCTCTCCCTCACGCAAGTCATTATCCGTCTTACTACAAAAGATAAATATAAGTTGATCACTGGTCAAAAAAAAAACAGTCAACTTCAAAACGATATTTGACGTTGATAAAAGGGTCGTTTAGCAGTTACACTTTTTCTAGAAAAGCTGTCAACAGATGTTTATCTTTTTGTGGTACGACGGTAAGAGTCCAACAGTCCCATTCGCTCCACCCAGGAAGATTTCACCTCTTTGTAATATTACTAAAGATATTTCTAGTCAACCAGAATTTATGTGGAATAAAAGATTATCTTGAAGTATTCACACGTTACGACGGCATAACTTCTTAAAATATGTTGAAGAATATTGGATTTTGTTGTGCTGGTGCGGTTTAATCTAATACAATCTGAGTGCCAATGCACTTAGCCTTCGGGCTCAGATCGCGTGTGAAGTTTGAGAAGACTCAAGCAGTGTAAACTTTACTCTATGCTAACTTTTGCCCACGTCTTTGTTCGCGTGGGTGCGTTGACAAATATAAAACTCACTTATACAAACGCCCAGACCCGAAGCAACTACTTGTAGACCATACAAATATTTACTCCGTGCGGGAATCGAACCCGTGATACGCAGCGCAGCAGTCCAATCGGTCAGCCACTGCGCTAACCGTGCCGACCTCAATCCAGAAATGTAGCGCCACCTATTATAATATAAAAGTTATTTATGTTTTTTTCAGGAACACTACTTACTTTCTCCGGCGATGCCTCGGACGTCCGTCTAATTTATACCTTTCATTGTAAATTTCAGGAAGATTGATTCAATGGTTCGGGTGTGAAACATAACAAACAAAATAACTTACTTTAGTTTTTTTTTAATTTTATGATAGTCTCGCGTGACCACCATCACCGCTTGATGGTTAGCAATGAAGTGGTCGACGGTGAAGAAAACAAGTTTGGATTAGGACAAATAATATGGTAGAAATAAATAAAGAAAAACGAAAAAAAAAACTCTTCCTTACTGCTGAATGCAAATTGCAAGGGCTTACCGAAAAAAAAGATACTAAAATTGTCGCTAAAAACACTAGCAGCTCATCACGTTGCAAATTCACTCACATTAACCCTTCGACCTTCTTCAGCGTGTCATTATGCAATCTCAGAGCTCGCCACAAGATGTGTGTTACCTTTTATAGGGTTATAAAGGTAAATTATTATGTGAAGGGTACAAGGAGTCACTTGGTGTAATCGGTTAGGTTCTCGCTTTCGTGGTAATAACGTTCGATTTCTTCTATAATTGGAGAAGTTGGCTAGAAAGGTGGTGATTGCATGTGCTGTAGTATTTTTTTTTAATGTTGGTAAATCATCAAATGAGTCCTCCCTGATTGTTACGGTGGTGGTGTGATTACGTAAACTTATAATAAGTGATAACAAAAATTAATTCAATCGAGCCAGGTTTATTAAGAATTTCACAAACTTCATCAACAAAGTTCACCGCTAGTGACGCTTAAAACGCAATTTTTAGAGTTTACTCTAAATATTTTTTTAGCATAGAAAATTACTTGGAGAAATTGTTTGAAATAATGACAGATTTAGATTTGGTATGACGTTTATGACAAAAAGCACTTATTTTGCCGTGGCCATTGAATGACAAATCATTCATTTAAATCCCAAAACCTTTAAACTTCTGTAGTGTATGAAACCCACAGCCGCGTAACTCACGCAAAGACAATCACCGATCACCACTCTTGCTCGATTGCATATTGGTGATTTTGGTATGTGGATTCAACTGCTTTGCCACCTTTTCCAAATTTTATCATAAATCCTGCGCATCTCATACAACTTTAACCCGACGTTCCATGCAATAACATTCGAAAGCCATGAAACTTTATGTGCCCATCAAACTGTGGCTTTCAATAGAAAGTGCGCGGTAGACAACTGGTGGTCGCGTTTAATTGCATGAATACGATTATTCATGTATTTATTATGGCCACTTTTATGAGATCATAGAAATGATTCATGATGGCCTTTCTATTAGGTTTTTGACCTTAATAACGTCGCAAATATAATGCAAACAAAGTACAGAAATGACAATGACAGTTTAGGCTAAACTTTTTGTAATATGACATGGACTTGTAATGCATTTGTATGAATTTCCAGCAGTTCCTCTTGATTTCACCCCCGCTGCTCGGCTCCTATTGGTCATAGCGTAATGTTATTTAGAAGAACCTTTCTTAAGAACCTTTCAGTTTAGAACATAATCTTGCCTGATTAATTTGAAAAACAAAAACACAAAATATAAGTTGTTTAGACATTAAGACAAGCTCAATTAATTTTCTACAAAGGCAGTAGTGCATGGTCGAATGAAGGTAGTTGCTTGATTATGCTCGGCTCATCTTGGCTTTAGTGCGATCAACCCAGCAACCAACCTTTTTGCCCGATTTTTTGAAGTATTTTCTATATTTCCATGGCCCAAAAATAACACAAAAAATTTTCGGGTCTTCAGATTCAAAAAGATTCTTCCAAAGCTGAAATGGTTCACGCAACTACTGGTCCTTGACCTGTGACTGACCTGTCACTTTTGTTTTGTTCTGTCTCCTGTTTGATATGGAGGGTAGTGGAAACTACGAATTTTTCCTACTCCTCCAATAATTATTTTCTGATTAATTTCGTTGCAGGATCCAAGACAGGTAAATTCATTCTCCAGTCTCAGCGCTTTTCTGGTGGTTGCAACTGTTGATTTTGGTTTTCAGGAGTTGCAGTGGTTTGGGAATAGTGTGCTGGGTTGGCCTGTGACTTCAATAAAGTGACATCTAGTTAGAAACAACAATGATGGCAAAACAATATTTTTAAACATAAGAGTATTTGAAAAGAGCTATTTAGTGTTAACTGTAATATACAAGAAAAAGACAGGTAAATACAAACTCGATGCACTTGAGTCAATTGGTAATTATGCACAAAACGTTTCGATATACTTTTTTAATTAAATTACTTTTTAAAACCATTAAATTCTATCAATATTTCTTTGACAATGAACTTGTTTCGATCCCAGTTTGTAAAGAATATTGAATAATGTAGCTATTTAATAAAGTCTGTTTTTCAAACTGGGCTTAGATCTAGACAGCGAATCTAAATTTATGAGCTCTATGTTATTTTGGTTTAGTCACAATAGGGTGTAATTTATCGTTTTTGAGATAATGAAATTTCTTTAGAATTTTACTCTAACAATGCCTAAGTGAATGTGTATGGCCAACTATGCTGCAGGTTCATTCATGTAATTTATGAAATCATAGTGCTATTTCATTTGAAAAAACTCTCGATATTGTCACGCAAAACAGATCATAAATAATTAGAAGAAAATTAACTCAAACGCTGAATCTCTTACATCACTCTTTTGTATATGTCTGTTATGAAACAATTTTTTAAATTATTTTATTGGTAAATATCAATTTGCTAAAAAATAATATTTGAAACTGAAATATTCACTAAGACTATCATTTGATCAGATTAGAATCAAGATCAATGGCGCTTGCAGCGGTGGGAATTTAAGTTTAGAATAATATATTTTTTAGCTGTACGTAGTTAAATGGTAGAATGGTTGCAAGTCAGTCGCAGACATTAACTATTCGATCTGCGGTCGTTGCAGGGGAGGCGGGATATTGTGCGGTTTCGTTCCGGACCGAAATTCAGAGGGACGTAGACTAGATTTATATTATTTTCTTTAAAGACAAAATTTTAAATGTAACGACCTAGGCTGAATTCTAATGTAAACCGAGAGGATGCGACTTCATCTTGTAAAGTAACGCCTGAGCTATAAGTTAAAAAAACAAGGCAAAATAAATAAGCAAAACTGTACTATTATATTGCGCATTTTATTATTATATTGTGCATTTACACAAGTACACTTAGATCATGGCGGTATGCATGTAGATGGGCACTTACCATTGAAGTTGGGATAAAAAAGAACATTTGGAAACATACCAAAACCCAAAAAATGTTCAAAAACGTAAATGTCACTTCCCATTTGAAATAAGCAATTAAGGGTGAGCTCCCACGACCGTCTTTGTGTTCACAATCCAAGGGTCCATAAATTCGGTGTTCGGCTCATCGCGTTCGTTCGCCTGTGAAGTAAGCAGTTCCGGTTCACAAGGTCCGAATTGCGCAATTTTGCGTTTAGGTGGATTTTCTTTTGATTTTAGAAATATGATAAGAATTTTGACAGTCTTTTGTTTTTTTTTCAGTGTTAATCGCGTTGGATGTGTCAGTTTGTTTAGTAAATCAAAGCGATTCTTTTGTTCGTCTTATTTGGTATTGTTATGATGTTTTGGTACTCGTACTCTGTATTTCTCTGTCAGCCATGTTCATTTACTAAATAATATTATCTTCAAAAAAATCTTCCATCTATTACTAAAAGGTCGCGGGACTCACGAATTACCGGTAACCCCGGAACGTAAAGGGCTATTAAAGGACATCGTGGATTATAGTCAGTACGAGTCTGACAGTCCCTTCCGCTCTGCCCTGGGAGGGAGGAGTCATTTGATAATTTTACCACAAAAAAAAATATGACTAAAAACTATTTCATTTTCTTATCAACCATACGTCTAACCAGAATACCTTTTCTTTCACGTTGGACTGGTTTTATAAAGGATATACAAATTCTTCAACGTTATCAAAACTTTTATCTACCATACAAATGCATAGCTCGATCATCACCTACATCTAATGAAATTTTTTTTTTTTTGCAGAAAAAGTAATTTTCCAACAACGCGAACGGTATAAAATTTAATTATGCCTATCTTGTAGCAGTAAATTAACTTTAAACCAATTCAGCTCACCGTCCTACCTTTCAGATAACAAGTAGGAACTTGGCTAACATCATTATTTGCTGAGCTAGTTCATGAAAACATTCCGAAGCTAGTTTAAATCCGATAAATCGTGCCCCATTCAATTGGGTGAGGGACTTGTCTGAACTAGTTCATTCGTTGAAAGTTGTTTTACCGATGTACCTGGTATTCAGTTTTATATATAAAACTCAGGGTAGAATGTAGTTTTTTTTCAAAATTGAGGATTAAAACACAGATTGATATACATCTTTTTTTTTATCGTTGTAAAAACTTCAAATGAGTCCTCCCACCCAGGGCAGGGCGGGAGGCACTTTCAGACTCGTACTGACTAAAATCCACGGTGTCCTTCACTAGCCCTTTACGTGCCGGGGTCACGGTAATTCGTAAGCCCCGCATATATAGATCTAAGTAACGCAAAAGCAAATACTTAGCTGTTAATGTACATAGATCGTAGACCGTCACTTTCGCGCCTCAATCGGTATATCATAATTACGGTATTATTAATTGTCTTTTGTTATAATTTGATTTTCCTACCACTACATAATGCTTGCGACGTCATACACGCTTGATTTGTATTATTGTGAAACGTTATCTAGGTTTATCTATTTCTGCGGATTAAAAGTAGTATGGACTTTACTTAAAAGTAAAGTGTCTACTAAACGCTATCCTAATTACCATTTTCATTAAAATAATACTCGTTGTCAGGCTTTGGCTTTTTTTTTTTTTTTTTTTTTATCGTGGTAAAATCATCAAATGAGTCCTCCCACCCAGGGCAGGGCGGGAGGGACTGTCAGACTTGTACTGACTAAAATCCACGGTGTCCTTCACTAGCCCTTTACGTACCGGGGTCACGGTAATCCCTTGGTCCCGCGACCCCAGCAGGCTTTGGCCCTCTACAGGCCCCGTCACTATGCTGACACTCTTTGAGGCGCGCGTGGAACACAACGCGCCGTCGACCCGGGCATGGTCCATGGTCGGACAGCGAGTCGCCCATTACTCGCCGCCCGCATGCCCGCGCCTACGGTGGCCGGAGATCGTCTCGCGACGTCCGACGACGTGGGCGCCTACCACTGCGGCTGGGGTGGAGGGAGGACGCTGTCCTCTCCCTCAGGCGGCCCGCCTCCTCCTTCACGAGCATGACTGCTTCGCAGAAGGAGGCGACCGCTTCCCACTCCGTCTCGCCCCGCAGCATGGCCTCGACCAATGCCGGGCGCGAGAGGTCTCCGCCTATCGCCGTCGTGAGGACACGGCGGTGCTCTGCCCAAGCGGGGCAGTCCTGCACCGTATGCTCCACCGTGTCCTCCGGACGATCCTCGCAGTGGTGACACCCAGGCGTTTCTTCCCTCCCTATCAGACACAGGAACCTCCCGAAACTTCCGTGTCCGGTGAGGACCTGCGTCATGCGGTAGGTCAGGACGCCGTGACGCCTATCCAGCCACTCCTCAAAGAGGGGTCTTATCGCCGCGATTGCGGCGTGCCCGGACCTCGGTTGCGACAGTCGCTCCCTCCATACTGCCCTGAGATCACGCCGGAGCTCTTCCCGCCGCGCCTCGACTTGTCGAGGCAGCGGGGATTCGCCCCGACGCTGCGCCTCCACGCGCCATTCATAGACGCGCTGGAGGGCAGTCGCCTCCAGATCCCAGGGCAGCAATCCTGCTAGGAGGTTGGCTGATTCGCCGGCGATCGTGCGGTATCCCCGGATCATCCGGATAGCCATGACCCTCTGGCATGCGACCAGCTTGAGTGGTCGCGTCCGGATGCTTAGGGCCCACACGGGGGCCCCGTAGAGGGCCATGGACCGCACGACACCGGCGTACAGCCTCCGGCAGGAGGCATTTGGCCCGCCGAGATTGGGCAGGAGTCGCTTGAGAGCGGCTGCTGCCCGGTTCAGCCTTGGGGCCAAATGCAGGAAATGCTCCCTGAAGTTCCACCGGCTGTCGAGGACGAGTCCCAGGTACTTCATCGTCCTCCCGACGCCGATGCGAACCCCCTCCACCGTAATGTGGGACTCTGAACGTGGCGCGTTCAGACGGCCATGAAAACACATGGCCTCCGTTTTGTGCAGCGCCACGTCGAGTCCCAACTGCCGGATCCTATTAGCGACTGTCGCTACCGCCTGCGTCGCCACGTCGGCCGCCGCCTGGTGCGACTCTCCCTTCGCCAGGACGAGCGTGTCGTCGGCGTAACAAATTACGCCGACGCCGTCAGGGAGGTCGCCGCGCAGCACCCAGTCGTAACCGATGTTCCACAGGAGCGGCCCCAAGACCGATCCCTGTGGAACACCGCACGACATTTCTCGCCGGTTCCACTCTCCCCGGTGACCGGGGTAGATGACGGCTCTGTCCGTCAGGTAGTCCTCGACTATACGACGGAGGTAGGTCGGCACCCGGTGATACCGGAGTGCCTCCCTGATGCAACTCCAGGGCAGGGTGTTGAAGGCATTGGAGATGTCTAAAGACACCCCCAAGACGACCCTGCCCCGGGAAACCGCATCCCCCGTCGTGAGGGCTCTCACGCGCGTGACGGCATCCACCGTCGAGCGCCCCCTGCGGAAGCCAAACTGGCTCTCCGCAAGGTCCGGGCCCACCCGATTCAGGTGCCCGACGAGGCGGTTTGCAATTACTCTTTCAAAGAGCTTGCCCACCTCGTCGAGCAGCACGATGGGCCGGAATGCGGACGGAGAGTCCGCAGGGCGCCCGGGCTTCTGGATCAGGACCAGTTTCCCCGTCTTCCAACGAAGCGGGAACCGGCCCCTCTCCAGGCACGCGCTAAAGAGCCCACCCAGTCGAGGCCCGAGAGTCCCCGAGGCCAGGACCCAGGCTTTTCCTGGCAAGGTCAGGCTTTGGCTAGATAATTTTTGTAATACGAGTATCATTGTAACTTTTAATTTAAATACAAAAACTACTTTGCTTTGCGTACAAAGTTGGTTAATTGCAATGACGTATTATATATAGACACGTCATGAACCAACATCGCGGCGCTTAAAAACGGCGAAAATACTAGATAACTACTTCTACGAGTAAAGAAAGGGAAAGAAAATATGACATCGTATGGTGGAATGCCTTTGCTAGAAGGAGATAAATATACATCTTAAGTTACATCACAGGATAAGTAATAGTAAAACTACATTTTCATTGGTCGAGCGCACGAGTGACGTAGCTATTAGAGGCATATGGGGAAAAAAGGACATTCGATTTTCTTGACTTATAAAATAGTTGATTTGTATCATTACGATTTTAATAAATAGAAATTTTTTTCTTTAAAATATTATTGATGGAATTCCGCAACAGTAATTATTGTTACATATTAAATTAAAAAATAAAACAATATCTTTATAAACATAAAATAACCTTTATTTAATACTGTAGAAAACATTAACATACTAATAGGAAAACGATAATTAATATTCATAACATAACAAGTATAATTATTATATTCAAACAATATTATAAATTCTATCAACAAACACTAGTATAATAGTGTCTCAACCTCCCCTATTGGCACGTGACTATACCTTCATGCGCCGGCCGCCATAAGATGGCGGGCGGCGGCGTCGAAAAAAATAAAATAAAAATAGGTTGTTTGGTGAACTTACACATGAAATGACACATTTTTGTCTTTAACTTTTGCAGTATAATTTGTACATCGTCTGAACACACACGACGGCATGCTTTCTTTATGTTTCGCACAGGTTTACACACACGATATAAATTAAAAACAAACGTAGCGTCGCGCGGCAGGTTGGTGCGTAACTAAGCGCGATGTTGTCAATTGCCTTCATTTCATGTTGTCATTTTAGAGCGCGGACAACGTATCTATAGTTTTATACATCATTGGTTAATTGGGAAAATTATAATTTTCATTATAACTAAAGAAAGGCAAATGCGGCAAAACCGGTATGTTTTTTTTTTTGGCGACACTGGGATTTCTCCTGTACTGTACCTACCAACATTTTATTATGGATACACGTAAACGGCCTACATTATCGAAATAGTCCCATAAAAACTCTCTTAAAAGTCATACTTAATTCTAAATAATAACATATTTAAAATTAAGTATTTAAGACTTTTACGAGATTTATATAGAAATGTCCATAAGAATTTTCAAAAAGTTATCAAATACATTGAAGTAGTACACAAATCCGGATCTTCAGTTTGCCAAGCGAACTCGCTCTTCAATGTTTTCTTTGTCTGGACGATTTCCAACTACTTTTGCGCGCTGAATAAACATGGAACGATTTGATTCAGTATTTTCAGTTGTTAAAAGTTTCGTGAACATCTTTTTGCGTAGTTCCTTATCCGCTGAAAGCGGGAGGAAGTTATTCCAAAGATGCGTCGAAGCAGTTTGCAAGAAGTTGGGATTCTATGGCGATATTTTGACGTAAAATTTTTATTTCGTTAACGCATACTACACACGCGAATGCCATAAGAAAACGCGCCATACGAAAAACGCCATAAGAATATTAGCTGTCAAAAATCAATATTATTAAACAAAGTAAGCCTCATCTTTCCATATCTTTCTTAGATGTAGTCTTTGGCTTATGTTGAGGAATCAGTATATTTCTCTTTTAGATATAATTTTAAGATCTGTGAATATAGTAGAATTACAGACTATTTTACGTACACTAATGGAGCTCGACTCTTGGCTGTTGTGTCTGTTTATCATTTTGTTATAAACTTTACTTCAAACTAGATCTTTTTCCGTATTGCGGTTGCCTTTGCAATTATTTAAACTCAAATGAACGAACAATCAAATTTTGCTTCATGCAAGAATCAAACAGATACATTTTTAAGAGGATACGCAGCATACTAAATAGTTTGTGGACCAGTACCGCAATCGTGTCATCGTTACTGTGGATTGCAAAGTCTAGAGACCAGGACAATTTTTAGCTGATTCGAAGATCAAACCTTGGATCACATGTCAGAGTCACGCTTGAACTTATCATTAATAATAATAAACATTACAGTTCCCGATAAAAGCGAAGTACAACAATACACGAGCATGAATTCAATAGACACGTCCAAAGCTATCACATCTGTTGGTAATCGGAAATCTATTTTGATAACAGCACAAATGTCATAATGTATGTCGATTGAATGTATGCAGTACGTTGCTTCGATATAGCTATGATCGTAAATTACAGTGAAGATAACTGATTGCATCGCAGTAGAATTGGAAGACACACCACTTGAAATGCGTTTCGTTCATGCACGGTTTGTTAATGTTCCGGAAAAGATACGGCTATTTTCTTTGGGATGAATAGGTATTTAATTAGTCAAAAGTATAGTATTTGTGGCTAAGATTTTTTTTTACTAATTAATAGTTACTACTTGGTGAACCTTTTTAGGAAAGACAAACTGTGGCGAGATAAAGCGTCCAAATTTATCCCAAGAATACCGAGAATTTCTTGGACATACTCGTAGTTTTTATCTTAGCTAACCTAGTAGTGTCTTACCATACACCTGACGCAGGTTAGGAGATTTATAGACGTTTCTAGCAAGAAATATAGCATGCAAATGTGATGGACATAGACACTGGAACACTTAATCAATTGAATTGATTTTATGCGGATTCTTACAAGCTACAAGTATTGATGGACGCTAGCTATAACGTCAAACTCATAAATAAAAAGTTATAGACAGTATGACTACAGACTGCCAGCGATACACTTCTTATTGCTACTCTCATTAGTTTCTCCCGTAGCTCGGCTCCTTTTAATCGTTGCGTAATGTTAAATAGCCTAATAGCCTATCTAGATAAATGGGTTATACAACACAAAATTAATTGATCAAAATTGAAGTTAGTTACAGGTTTTCAACTATAACTAACTTTAAACTTCTGCTATGATGGCAAATAGATGGCGCGAAACGATACCGTGAGATGTTAGAAATGGATTGAAGAATTCGACACAGTAGGCATGAACCTCGGTAGCTCGGTTGGAAAGAGCGTCAAATGTACTGAATCCGGAGGTCACAGGTTCAACTCCTGCTTGTGGTTCGAACTTTTATTTCCATAGAAAATCTTAGAAATTTGCGACACATGCGTTAATGCGTATAATATTTATAAAAAATGCAGTTATAGGTATAATTATGGTAGCCTCCCTAGCATTGTTCAAAGTTGATAAAATAGGATCTTAAAATTCTTGATAGATGAAATCTTAGCTATTACAACAGTTGATCTGAGAATGTTCTTGAATTTCGGTCATTTAATTTAGCTAACTACCAAGTTAAGCAAAGAGCCTTACGTAAAACTAATTTCCTCCAAGATTCCATTGATCACATCCAATTAATTCTATTTCACAAATGTGTAGAACTATAATTGCGGCGGTATAATTAATTAGCAGCAATTTTATATGACAATACCGGCGGAGACAAAGGCTTTCTGATTATGACTATTATCTGGTAACTCAAATGTATACGAGAACTTATATTATATGCTTTGGACAAAGATGTTATGTTTCGGACAGACAGATTGTCTGAATCAATGGTGAGTTAGTCAAAATTGTACATACTACACATTTATTTAAACCTTAAACAAAACATTAATATGTATACAACTAAACTGAAAACTTAAATTAAGCGACTTCAAAAACAACCACAAAAATGTATAAAATTATTCTTTCGGATGTCAGTGGTTTTTTTTTCATATAAATATAAAGAGAGAAGAGAGGATTTTTTCTTGCAGTTTTACCGTCGTACGTCGGCAGAGGATCTCCGGCCACCGTAGGCGCGGGCATGCGGGCAGCGAATAATGGGCAACTCGCTGTCCGACAAAGGACCATGCCCGGGTCGACGGCCCGTTGTGTTCCACGCGCGCCTCAAAGGGTATCAGCAGAGTGACGGGGCCCCCCTCTAGACCGCCAAAGCCTGCCGGGAACTGTACGAATTACCGTGACCCCGGAACGTAAAGGGCTATTGAAGGGGACACCGTGGATTTTAGTCAATACGAGTCTGACACTCCCTCCCGCTCTGTCCTGGGTGGGTGGACTCATTTGATTATTTTACCACGATAAAAAAATATATCAAAAGTTGTATCTAATAGGCTCAGACATAAAATTAAATAAATATTATACGAGTAGAACGCTCAGCAAACCGTCTCATGAAAGATTCCGCGAAGTTACTACCAAGATCATAAAGTATGTGAAGCAGTCAGTAACCAAGACAAACGCACCAAAAACAAACCAGTGTCTTTGAGCAGATAAATGTACCACCAGGGACAAAGACCCCTGAATTCAATTTTCAATTAGCGAGACGAAATAATGGGTTTAGTCGCCGTCTCCCATCCAATTGCTTTTCACATTGAAATAACACAAAGTTTATTAAAAGACAGAAAGTCTCTTGGGATTTCTCTGCTTTGAATTCACGAAACAGTGAAAAGGTTGACGGTTCAAAGTTCGAGTCAGGGTTATTTTTTTAAGTTTTAATATAAATTGGGAGGGTCGCGTCTCAGGAGACTTTTGCCCAGCGGTCATCACGCGCCATGTTCAAATTGTTCAATAATCACTGGGCAAAAGTTTAACACCTGAGAAAGAAACCATTCCTGAAAGAGGTGATGAGACGATCTGGACAGGTACCACGAGGGCTGGCGGCGAAGAGCTCTTGCAATGCATTGGGCCCTTTGTACAGTAGTCTGAAAGCTATTTTAAATTAATGTCACTATTCCTTTATCTTTAAATATTGTATAACAACGTCTTCCCGCCATCTGTGCACTTAGATTTATCATACTACGCAACGGATTTTAATGGGGTTTTCATCAATAAATATAGTCATTCAAAAGAAAAGATTCATATGCAAAACATATTAATAAACCCGTGTAAAATTGTGGCGTCTCGCTAGTTATAAAATAAAATAGTTTACCTTTTTTGTTAATTAATTTGTTTTTCGTTTTCCTGATGTAGAGACGACACGACATGTATTGAGACCTGTATGCTACTAATTTACAAAGAAAAAACCTAACCGTGAACTAACGGCATTTCCGCTCGATTTTTTCTTTAAAGATCTTTTTCTTTTAGTCTTCGTATAAACGTCCATTAACGCGATAATCGACGGCATTTCCCGTTAGTGTGGGCTTAGCGTAAGTCTTGATGCACAAATTAACTTGACTGTTACCAAGCTGGCGAAGTGACAATGAACCCAAACTATCTGTTGAGTAAAGATAAGGGGCTGCATTTAATGCATCGAGCGGAATGCAGAGTCAGGCTTTTGGCGTCGCGTCAATTTTGAGACATGATTGATCGTCCACAAATTGGTGGGTATCGAACTAAATACTTGACAGAACATGACTGATTGGTTCTGTACAGTATACATTATAGTGCATTTATAAATATAACGTGTTTTTTTATAAATTCAATTGAGTTGCTCTGTAAAGATCTCTATTTTTCTTTTTTGAGGAGGTAAAATTTTAGCCCTGGGTGGGGTGAAATGAACTGTCAGAATCTCTGACTGAAAATCAACACAGTTCCTTCGACTGCCTTTTGAAAAATCCGTTTAATTTAGATTTAATTTGTATTTTACGATGTCATTTTCACGTTATAAAGGAAAATTTTAAAATTTATTTTCTGCTACGTTTATATAATTACATAAATCGTTTTGCACTCATAACTCATATTAGGTTTCTACTTGTAGGAGATCTCAAAAGTTATCAAAATGTTCCAAGTTTAATTTGTTATTTAGTAACTTTGTCGTGGAAGTTACAACTTTGATTTTGAGAATTAAGTTAGGATGTAACAAAATTAAGCAATTATTACTTTTGATCGAATTTTGACACTTATAAAGTTTATTCACAGAGCCAGAAAAGTTGATAAGTGCCAAAACATGTAATATAAGACCATCTCAAATCGTAATGTCTGTTACTGTGTGTAAGTAAACTAAACATAATATAAGTTTATTTGAAATTTAAATAAAATGCTTCACTGCGGCGAACCAATTCTTCCATGATATATGTAAGTGCGCACATTATGCGGTCAGTGGCAATGTTCTGGCCTCGCAACCAACTAAAACGTAGGAACGAGTATACAATTTTTAATCGACTTCAAAAAAAAGGAGGCTATCAATTCTACCTGTATGTATGTAATATTTCCAGAAATGCCCAGTTTTCGTTGTTATATCAGCGTTTGAACAAATTTGCCAAATTTCAAAAGTGTATGTATGAATGTTTTAATGTTTGTGTTCGCATATTTCTTGAACCACAAGTCCGATTTAAGTAATGTTTTTTTTGTTGTACCAGGTATTGTTCAACTTAGGGAATACTCTAAGTTTCATTAAAATCGGTTCAGCAGTTTTTGAGATAGAGAAGTTTTTGCTTTCTTGGATTTTCAGAGACGATTGCATGTTTGTCCGCGATTATGTCGCGTTTGGGTGAACCGACTTTGATGTTTCGAGAAAAGTGTTTGTTACATTCTGGGGAAGGTTTTAGTATATAACAATAGTAGATATCTCTTGACGTTGCCCGCATAGATCCGTTTTTGTTGCATACTTGTATTGTACATTTTCTAAGACGCTGCCGTGCCGATTATAATTATTATGAAGATTTTAATAAATTCTAAATAAATATATAGCCTAAGTACTTTTTTTGGGGTAATCATTAAATGACATGACGCCATAGCCCAGAAGGGACTGACAGGACTAATACTGACTAAAATCCACCCTGCTTCTTAATTTACCTTTGCGTTTTGAGGCCGCAGTAACTTCTTAGAGACACCGAAACCCTGGCACAGCCCAAGTACGAGTACTAACAAATTGCTGAAGTAAAATATAAATCCGGGTACTGTTTTAAATGGGTCATTTAATGGGATGGCCCATACTTAAGAGATAATTTATATTGAAGATAG
Source organism: Agrotis puta (assembly GCA_943136025.2). NCBI lineage: Eukaryota > Metazoa > Arthropoda > Insecta > Lepidoptera > Noctuidae > Agrotis > Agrotis puta. The sequence continues at coordinate 3,609,210 of OW964170.2, forward strand.
TCTTAAGCATCATTAGTGTGGCGATAAAAGGAGTGATGAAGTGCCCAATGTTTGCATTAACGTCTAAGTCTATCTTACTTCTATTCCAAATAAAAAAGTTTGGAAGGATGAATAGATCGATGTTTGTTACTCTTTCATAAAGACAACTGAACAAATCGTATTACTTACGCGTAAAATAATTTTAGAGTTCCACACGGACGAAGCATAGGAATTTGAATACCAGGCACATGGCACATTCACGCCTGTAGGGATTCCAGAGGTGGCTTAATAAAAATGTTAAAACCAGAGTGTGAGAAACATAGGTTTTTATTTGTAAAAATAATTCGTAAAATAATGATTGTAGTAAAAAAATATAGCGCAATCATTTTCTAATGCCCAGTGAAACCCAATTAGCGCGTGGCCAATTTATTTGACAAGTTAATCAACTGAATGTTAATTTGTTAAAATTATTTGTTACGAGGCTGCTGTTTACGTTGTTTGGTTTAATTTTAATTTTTTAATGTTGTCATTGAGCGACTAAAAGAAATGTTGGAAAATTCTGTCATGTAAATGATGTCAATTGTCTCCCGATTCCGGATCCGAGGATCTGATTTTAGGAATTACACTTCCTTTAACATATACGCTAATGAGGATTCATTGAAAAAACAGAACATGAATTAGAGTACAAAGATGTTACTTACCACAGACTTAGTAAACATAATGTGACACCTAAATCTGGTAGTCTACCACATACATTTGTACAGAAAATCACTTTACACAAAGCCTTTAGCACAATTTCCAATCTCATTCATGTCATTTTGTTCCTTTCACGCCGTTTCGAATAGGTAAGCTTTCAACGCTATTCATTTGTCTGTCCCACTTTATTTTCACTGATGATGCTGGTTGTGTTTTTAAAGGAATTTTGTTTTTGCAGTGTCATTGTTTAAATATTTTAATGATATGAAAGATTGCTATTCACTGTAGCTTTTTTTTTATCGTGATAAAATGATCAAATAAGTCCTCTCACCGAGGGCAGAGCAGGAGGGACTGTCAGACTCTTACTGACTAAAATCCACGGTATCCTTCAATAGCCCTTTACGTTCCGTGGTCACGGTAATCCGTCATTATACTGACACTTTTTGAGGCGCGGGTGGAACACATTGCGCCGTCACTTTACACGTTCACTTTAGCTACTGAAATTGTTTCTATCATATATTTTAATTGGCTTGTGGAAACTCTTTATAATACTATTTTACACTACATATCCAAAGAAACCACCTTTTCTCACTTTTCCTAAGTATCCATACGTCTCAGCAGTAGAGAAATATAGGAAGCATTAATTTAATAAATTAATTAACAAGTTACGCTTTTGAGGTTTTGTGATATTTCTGTCCATGTTGAGCTTGTCCATGACCGACATTGTGATAGCCATTCATCCCTTGATCTCATCTGCGCACCCACCCTTGTTAGAAAAGTGTTATATTAGCTGGTTACGCTTGGACGTAAAAAAACGCAATTTAAGTAACACGATGAATTTTAGTCAGTAAGCCAGGGAAGACTCATTCGATGATTTTACTACCCAAAAAACACTACAGGAATGACGTCACAATTCGCAATGTTAGTTAGTGCTGGAGATTTGTTATTTGCACTATCAACAATTTCGATTTTCGGCCTTTTGGCTAAGATTAAAGTGTGGTACGATCAACGCTCATCATCATCATCTTGCTGCGATTTTTCAAACCAAAATCATGGCAAGCATGCTCTATTTTGCAGCAGACGTACGTACAGTCACGAGCAATAAAATGTATACACTTAACCAAATTCAAACGTGATTTTCTCGTAAAGTACTGGTTTCTACTTTGAAATAGGACCTATTTCGTAATAGCATAGCTTCCAAAAAAGAAGGTTCATGAAAACCGAAAAGATTAATCAATATGGTTGGAAAACATCGCTTTTGAATACTGCTGAGCGTATACATACTATTGCTCGTGACTGTACCTATGTTGATTCAATGTTCCAAGTTAGTTTTAAAGCACCTGAGCTTTTCTCTTGTCTTCAACTGTTCCACAAGCTGGTGCAAAAAGTTTTTAATGTCTCACGTCTTGAATTTTAATACACTTACTTACCTATTCTTAATTATTAATGTTATTAGGTATATAAAATAAACCAGTCACTATTAAGTAATAATAAATCGACGAATCTTTTACGTGAGTAGCGGAAGCTACATTTTAATAAACCTTTGATGTTCACACTGCTGGAACTCAGCCATTTTTACGGTGAGAGATAGATCATGAAAAGGTTTCACGAGACTGTCTAAACAGGATACCGGGGCCTTGGAACACAAAGGGCAACCGAAGAAACAGGATAGACTTCTGGACAGTACAAGTCTGATAGTCCCTTCCACTCTACACAAGGCTAACTCGTATGACGAATTAAAAAAAGGGCCCAGAGTTGGTTACTACTAGAACGGTTGGCGCAGTGGCTGAGTGATCGACTTTTGCGCAGCCTGTCGCGGGCTCGATACCCGCACGAAAAAAATATTTATATGATCTGCAAGTTGTTGTTCCGGGTCTGGGTGTTTGTGTATGTGAGTTTCTGTGATTGTAAATGCACCCACCGATACAGGAGAAATTGCTAGTGTGGGGCAAAGCTTTCTAAAAAAAAAACTGAAATTAACAAAACTTGTGAAATTATTTTAGATTTTTTCAACTTATGTAGTAGTGATAAATGTGGTTCACAGAATCACGATGTAGAATTAATTCACGGATACTACCACTGAGTCACTAAGTATTACTCTTACGTCTGAAAACAAATTAACTTGAAAGTTAATTAGAATAAAAGCAAACATTAAATTACTTACAAATAACATAAAGTCTTTCCTATCTTTACAGGTAAGCGCAGTGTCCATTACTTCAAGTACACGTCTTTATTGCAAGACATAAAAAGGTAATTACATAATCCATTATCTTTTTAAAGCTTTTCCTATGGTGGAGCAATTACGGAGAATAGTGAAGAAGAAATAAGGAGACCAAAAAAGTATTCGACAATACCTTAAAATTAAAAGTAAGAAAACTATACTATGACGCGTACACATTTTTCCAGAACATTTGCAGTAGACAGGACAGAATTTTGATATATTTTGGGGTTTTAGGGGATTGGCCACATCTATTTGAAAAAAAAAGGAAAACCCGTGTGGAAAATTGGGATTTTTTACACCAAAAACTGTTTTTTACGAATTTGTTTGTGAGCGAGACGATTCAAGTCAACGAAAAAGTTATTTGACGCGAAACGAGCAAATCTGAAAATGTAAATCTCTGGAACAGTCACATGGGCTTTTATAAGCGAGAACCAAGTAAGCCTCAACATTGCTGTGGAGATTTTCCACTAGAGTTTCAACTCATTATGCTGGCTAAGAGCTTTTGTTTTGATTTTGAATAGCCGTACCCTCGATTTTGTTTAGGTACATAGACGCGGCGTGGTCTGTATACTCGCCCACTGCGCCTTGTGTGAATGGCTCCTTAAACACACGTGTTTTTGTTTCGTATGAAAAGACCTCTGAATTGCCTGCAGGGAGTCGAGGGTTGCTCTGCAGACCTTGCCGTACAAAAAGGTAAATTAGAAATTTAATGTACCCTTTTTCAATATAAAATCAAGGAAATGAACTGTGTAGCTACTTGACTACCCTAATAAATAAAATGTACATTAAAACATTTAGCTTGTAATTTTTTTCATGAACGGTAAATAGGAATCAAATTTTCAGCTACATATGGGTCCAAAACTTTAATACTTACGCGCCCTGTTTTTTTTTGCAATTATTTTGTTCGTGTAACACAGATAGCGATGGTCATTTCCGCATTGTTTAAATTTGTCACAGTTTTCTGATACACGCTCTAAAGGTGCATTGAGTTGGCAGAAAAAAACTTTAAATTCACCACCACTTTTGAAATGCTGTGCATCATATTACCAAAACTAACAGTTGTCCTTTGACCAGCTGTATATTTGACTAATAACGGAAATTTTCAGAAAATTAAATTAGTTATATTTTATTTTCCTGATACTAATAAACTTTTGCTTTAAAAAACACTTTTATTTGTATAACTTTATTCCAAATTAATTCATAATTACGCAACACAGATTAGCAGGTCTGTGAGACCCTCCAATTTAACTTGTTTCTTATCTCCCCTCCAAAGATTTGCGGCTATAGATAAGTGGGTGAAAGGTACCTAGCTGCTTCCCTTTTACGATAGCGAAAAGGATAGGGGAATGAAGATAAAGTGATAATAACGGTCTCTTAGAGTGCCTATCTACTAAATATTATGCGACACTGTTCGTGAAATAAATGACAGAAATACAATGTTTGGATTGAATTATTCGGAATTTATTTTTAAGTTACCCAATTTTTTAAATACCTTTTTTATCTTCATTGTTCCTACACTCTTATACATTGTTATATTATACTATCTTCGCATAATCATATAATCTAATGTCAAGGTAGAAAAAACAACATCTAATATTAACTCGCCAATTATTATTCTTGCTAGTATTTTCTCTGATATTTTCATAATATTTGCTGTTTTATTATTCTTGCTCAGCAAAAATATAGAAACTTGGTGGTTTGTGGCACTATCAATACTTTATTGGTAGATATTATATTCTAGCAAGAAAAAACATAAGCAATGAAATATCATACATAAGTTTGAAGGGAAACTATAAACAAGGAAATTATATTCCAATACCCACGCAAGTCAAGAAGATATCTGCAAGATTTTTTTTTCAATAATTGGGTGGCATTTTTACTATTGAAAAATACCTCAAAATGAAAACAAAAACTAAAGTTTATAAATCCTCAAACAGTTAAGTAATATCGTGACCCTCGACCTGAATAAAGAATTTCCACCCTTCGATATAAACTGGTAGCGATACACTGCTTGCCAAATCAAACATGTGCTCGTTTGACCAATATTGCTGAATGATGTATCAGACTAATGTTCCTAGGTTCAGTATCCAAAAAATTATTTATTCTAAGGATTACAACATAAATCTTCAATAATATCTACAGAAAGAAGAGTACTTTAACAAGCCCTGTCACGTAATTGGTCTTAAAGTTCTTTTTCTATCGTGAAATAAATATTTCTTTCCTCTAAAACTATCCTTCAATCTCTTAGATTTTTAACTCTTGGATTTTCAATAGTGCTATTTAAGGCATGACGCGTTTCGAGTTAATCAGAAATATGAACAAATCTCCGATGGATAAATAGCTCTTGTAATGTGATCAACCTCGTTAACAAAAACAATTATTGTCGATATTATTATTAAATATTACCAATTTTTGTCTTTCTCCTCTGGCTTAAGCGCATGCCAGATAGAAGAGACGTAAGACGAGGACGCGGCGCGGACAGGCGCAGACGTAAAAGCGTTGCGCCTGCGACCTGACTTTACTGTATGATTTGCGTCGCGACGCTTCTATACATTTTGTTTGAAAGGGCAACGAACAATGAAATACAATATAGATGTAAAATAAATGCTAACGTATTGTACTAAATCTGGTCTACTTTTTTTTTATCGTTGTAAAATCATCAAATGAGTCCTCCCACCCAGGGCAGGGCGGGAGGGACTGTCAGACTTGTACTGACTAAAATCCACGGTGTCCATCAATAGCCCTTTACGTACTAGGGTCACGGTAATCCCTTGGTCCCGCGACCACATCTGGTCTACTACCGTGGCTTCTATTTTTTATTCATTGAATTTATTTTACGTTTCTCCTCTTGGCAGAATTGCCGTATGTTTTACTTACAAACTCTTGTGCACTAAAAATAATTTTTGTTTTCCTTATATTTCACTGTGTTCTTCTTTTAAAATAATTTAAAAGCGTCCTTTATCTATCTTTATTCAATGAATAATTCGATAGTCTAGATAAATCAATCAAGAGACAGTCTAAAAACTTAGCAGTGTCCCAAATTCTGTTTGTACACTGTGCCCTTATCGTGTTACAGATGAAAGACAAACTAGGGGTCTCGCCTCGATTAATGCAAACTGTTGGTTTTAGGGCACACAATCAATAATGAACTTTGATTGGTTTGGGATATAGATGATTTAAGATTAGCGTGATAGCACGTCTTGGATAATGGATGTATGCAGTCGATTGTGGTTAAGACCTTGCGACCTGTTGTGGGCGTGTGGTCCATTTTAGAATATCTAAGTAATTTCTTTTATGCAGGAAATTAAATGTGAAGATTTGCCGTTCAAAGTAAATTATCTGGATAAGCTACATCAATTAAATAGAACGAAATTGAAAAACATTTTACAATATTACTAATCTATTGTTACAACAGTGGTCTTATTGCTGATAGCAGTATTTTCCAGGCAACCTTTGGATAAGACTAAACGAGTTCTATTGTGTTGACAACCTTGTATCCGTTGCTCAAATTTATCCAGCCGTTAAAATATCGAATATCTCTAGAAAAATCAGAATTTATTTAGAGGATAAGTTGTAAATTAATTCTGATTTTTAGGATAAGTTGTGGCCATGCGGGCGGCCAGTAATGGGCGACTCGCTGTCCAACCATGGACCATGCCCGGGTCGACGGCGCGTTGTGTTCCAAGCGCGCCTCAAAGAGTGTCTGCATAGTGACGGGGCCCCCTGTAGAGGGCCAAAGCCTGCCGGGGTCGAGGGACTCACGAATTACCGTGACCCCGGAACGTAAAGGGCAATAGCCCTTTCAATAGAAGGACACCGTGGATTTTAGTCAGTAAGAGTCTGAGAGTCCCTCCCGCTCTGCCCTGGGTGGGAGGACTCATATGATGATATTACCACATTAAAAAAAAGAGGATAAGTTGTAAAAGCTTAATAGAATTTGCCTCAAGTCAGGAAAATCAAAAAAATAAACACTCCGTTTTGTAAGCGTATGTTTAACACTGATTTGATTTAGTAATGGCGTGGTAATAATACACACCCAGTAGTAAAAGTTAATTGAGGAAAACGGGTAGTGTTCACGAGGATGGGCTTGAATGTGCAATTTAGGTATAAGCGTCATTCACACGGACATGCGAAAAATAGTGAGGACTTATATTATTGTAGATTATCACTTTTTTGTCGTTTGGCTATAAGGTTACGTTATGTTTGTGCAAGGTTGCATCACATCCGCGTGCGTTGGAACTTCTTAATCAATAAGTCAAATTGTCAAACATTTATTAAATACCGTCAGCGAGCAATTTGACTAAAAGTGACCATGTCCGCCACGTGCTTATTAGTTTGATCAGTTTTTGTAAGAATAAAAAATACATCATTGTCAATGTATGTTTGTTATAATCGAATAACTAGTTAAACTAATGCTTGCTTCACACGTAACATCACGCACCACGACGCGCGACTCGCGCGCTAGAGCCTGTAATTTCAAACTAAAATAGGACGCACCAGCCCGCGCCCCTTTCTTTATACGGCGGCGCGGGTAGTGGTAGCACGACCCGTGTGAAGCAAGCGTAATATGATTATTTAGAACTATTTAACGAATAAAGTTTTATTTATAAATGTATACAGATAAGCATGAAAGTTATCTCAAACATTAAAATATACGTCTCATTAAAATTAAATAAAGCCTTGGTTAGCTGCCAAGCAAGAGCCTACTAATATTGGTGTGGACGCTTTATAGTATACTTATATTCACGAAACCAAACTTAAAAAGACAATTATATTTCACCAGAAAATAAGCATATTCTAGTCGTCATATAACTGTGATCTTCATTGTGGGTATGTTCTAAGCCTCTGGCTTACCCTTTATATCAAGAAATAAGAATTTTGGGCTTGACAATAAGTCTCCATCATATTCCGATAACGGTTGTCATAAAAATATGAGGGTCAAGCGGTAGGATTCTGATACGTTTCATAAACTCTCTTTTCTTGTAAGACAATTTTGGTATCGTGGTACTCGTATTTATGTCAATACATTGTTCAGGCCCAGACCCGACTATCAATTTCATTTGAAAGTAGCGGTCCGCCTCGGCTTCGCAAGAGAGCGATTTCAAAATAAAAAATAGCCTATGCTACTGGTTAATAATGTATTGTATTGATTGAGCTTTTGAGATTTACATTATTTTAAAAAAAAAACTATTAAAATCCGTACAAGTGAGTGCAAGTCGATTTACACAAACGCTCTTTCAAAACATAAAACATTTACTTGACTTTTCACCTCTGCAACCCAAAGTTGAACTCCACTTTATAAACTCCAGAACTCGTTGAAAATACCGTTGACACTTCTAAACGACTGTTTATTAAACTTGTCTGCGTCGAATACACTGACGGTAACAAAATTACTCCCCTAATTTTCATTAGCGGAAAACCTAACCGATGAAAAAAGGTGGTATTAATCCGACGGGAATCCGGGAAGGGCCGAATGACTGCAATAAAGTCATATTCCGTTACGATGTCACAACTCAAATCTTAGCCATTAGCCCAACGAGTGCTTTATTAGGCACCTAATCCACTTTATAATGATTAAAAAGTAACATAATACGGCGAAAGGGTACAAATGCTAGGTATATCTATCAACTGAGATCATCCTGTCCTAGTTAGTTAGCGGAAAAAGGATTATTCGAGCACTCGTTACGACGATAACAATCCGCTTAAAACCAACTCCGTCGAGTTTAATAATCGCAATTACGAAAGCCACGCGCAGCGGTAAAGCTGTTTCTAGCGCTTAATGCACTAACCGTTTCAATTCAAAGTTGCACCCTTCAAACTTCTAGAATGAAGATAAAGAATTAAGTAGCAATAATGAGCGTTTTGGGTTTGTACGGGCGCAATGCAGTTATAGAAGTAGTTGTAAGGGGGTCGGCGTGAGGCAAAATCGCCAGACGCGCCGATAACGCTACAGCGAAAGCACGGGCCGCAGATACGTGTGCGATCGTAGTTACGTAAACGTGTCGCGATTTCGTGTGAGCGGTGTTTTTAAAAGCTAGCAAGTGTACTATAGTGAACTAGTTGAAAGATTTATTTGTGTGCATTTTTGTGGATTATGTGAAGGTTTGTGACATTTTTTTCTTCGTATTAAAACTTTTTGGAATTTGTAAGTTTTAATTTAATTAAAAGTTTTATCAAATTCTCTATGATGCTACATGGTACCTTTAGTTTTTAAACTTTGAAAAATAACGGAATAAACTTCTAATAACTTATTTATAACGTGAAAACTTATTCGACTTTCTTCAATCAAATATTTCAGGTTAAATTTTCCGTATTCTTGGATTACGATACGCGTAATGTTATTATTAATTTACAGTTTAGATAAGTTTATTTATTATACTTTTTTAACTCTGACTTTCACTGTAATTTTAAATATTTTATGGGTTTTTGAAAGTTCATCGTAGAGTTTAGTTTAAGGACAGATACCTACCCTTTTACAGAAGTTTTTTTTTTTACATATTACCTATAATTTATGACCAACAAGCAGATTATTTTAGACAAAATTTCTTAAAACCCGAAGCCATAATTTAAACCAAGCTTTACAATATACAATTTACACATGGATTACCATGTTACATAAATCCCTTACTTTACGGCGCGTAAACGAAAATAGAATAAATATTTTAACTGTATCGTGACTACATAAACAAAAGTTAGTTTAAATATTATTATTCAATGTCAAACATTAAGGGAATTATTTATAAAGTTAATATCCCTTCATCACTTTCAGAAAGTCTCTTCGTATCAATCATAACGTGTTTTCAGCACTAAAAATTTTACAAATGGGTGTATGACAGGCCTGTTGGTCTAGTGGTTAGTGACCCTGACTGCTATGCCGGAGGTCGTGGGTTCGATTCCCACCCAGGACAAATGTTTGTGTGATGAGCACGATCATTTGTTCTGTGTCTGGGTGTAATTTATCTATAAATGTATGTATTTAGAAATATATAAGTATGTTTATCAGTTGTCTAGTACCCATAATACAAGCTCTGCTTAGCTTGGGACTAGATGGCGCTGTGTGATAGTTGTGGAAAAAAAAAAAAAAAAAAAAATATTCTGCCTGCACGCTCATTTAAATGTTTAAATAGACTGATTAACTTATTTTTTTCTTCCCAACAAAGATGCGTTATGTTACCAAGGACACTCAAAATTGTCGAGCACCCGGTGGATTTTCCTCTGTAACTTATTGTTCTGGCGATAGCGAACACAATAGATATAGATTTTCCAATTTAGTGCAGTCATTCGTAAGCTATGCGCGTACACACAGACTTTTTTTTTAAATTAATAAAAAAAAAAAAGTAAAATCATCAAATGAGTCCTCCCACCCAGGGCAGGGCGGGAGGGACTGTCAGACTTGTAGTGACTAAAATCCACGGTGTCCTTGAATAGCTCTTTTTATTCCGGGGTCACGGTCATTCGTTAGTCCCGCGACCAACGTACAGACAGACTTGAGTAACTTTGCTTTAAATAATGTATGTATTGTTCTTTACAAGTTCTGTAAGACATTCATTACATTAAGATGACCACCCAATTTTGGCAGCGTATTGGATATCGGAAACATGAAGTTGAAAAATTGATATAATTTGCTCACAAATATAAAGTGACAGTATAGACGTGTAACGTTAGTCATTTGCCAACTCAATTACTTAACTTTTAATTGTTTTTTTTTTAACCTTTTTGTCCCACAGTTGGCAAAAATTTCCCCCATAACTTTCTACTCATCCCTGTGTGCGGCTTTCTCGGGCCAATTTGTCATGAAGGTGTCTAGGTCGTCACGCCAGCGTTTCCTAGGCCTCCCTCGGCAACGACGCCCGTCCGGCACCCACTGCGTATCAACCCTAGCCCATTGATCCCGATGCATTCTATAGACATGGCCCGCCCAATCCCACTTCAACCTGGCAGTCTTGTGGCCCACATCAGTGATTCCAGTTTTGGAACGTATTGCGGAATTTCGAATACGATCGCTCAGCTTGATATCCAATACGTTACGCTCCATCGCTCTTTGGCAAACCTTGACTTTGGACTTTTGCGATTCAGTCAGGGACCAGGTTTGAACACCATAGGTAATAATGGGAAGAAGGCACATGTCGATGAGTTTGCGCTTCAGCGGTAGAGTTTGGTCACCCTTCATTAGTGACTTCATAGACCAGTAGCTCCTCCAGACCTTCCCTGTTTTCGAAGGAAACTAGCTGGCCCAAAAAAATTACTATTCGACATAATGGATTTCATGCCCATCTATCTACCTGAATCCTACTTTTTGTGCTGTTGGTCATGACTTTAGTCTTCGATCGGTTCATCATTAGTCCAACCTCAAGGCTTGATTGCAAAACAATAAAACATGTAATTTTATCATTAACTGAAAATTAATTAGGTTCTCATGCCCAAAGTAAATTACATTTTTGATGAAGTTATAAATTGGAATTATGAGTTTTTGGTATCTACAACAAACTAATTCAATAATTATGTGAAGTAATTGAACAATTAATAGAAAAAGCCTCTATGACAATGAAGAAATTACGAAATCGCCATTTTCCCACATACAAGAAAATATATTTTCATAAAAAGAGCCTACATAAATATGCTAAGCGTAATAACTTGTCTAAATATGGAAATAATCGTATTTGCGAGGCTGTGAGCATCTGCGGGATTGGTTCAAGGGAATTCTAATGCCAGATCAAATTCCCTTATTTGACTATCGGGCGCATTCCGTCAGTGTCATATTACTTCAAATGCTCTTAATATTTGGGAGATGTACTATGAATATTATGGACTGTAATGAGGTTGGTTTGAATTGGGGTGAAAAAAATCTTCATTACATTAAGTATTTGAGGAATGATGAATTTTGATCGTACCGATTTAGGGTGGGAGTTTATAAACATGTTAATATTATGTGTTCAATGGGGTGAATGTTTATTGTTGTATAAAGCTTTAAAAGGAATTTATACGTTCAACTAATACAATAAAAAATCTTAAAAATTACTTAGATACTTGGTTTCAGGTATATTTTTTACAATTGGCTTTGGCCCTGGCGTTTACAACCACCTTAAACATAGGTTGGTATATATTTTTGGACTATGTGTAATGTAAAAATTTTTTTTTAGTGTTGTGTATGTCCGAATAAAAAAGAGACTATCAATTTATATTGCTTTGCCTGAGCAATCAACTACTGCGCATCGTAGGTTTGAACAAATGAACAAATATTTGTATGACATACAAGTAGTTGTTCCAAGTGTTCCTGAGTGTTTGGTCGCGGGACTGTACGGATTACCGTGACCCCGAAACGTAAAGGGCTATTGAAGGACACCGTGGATTTTAGTCAGTATCAGTCTGACAGTTCCTCCCGCTCTGCCCTGGGTGTGAGGACTCTTTTGATGATTTTAACACGATAAAAAAAGTCTGAATGTTTCTATGTTTGTAAATGTACCCACGATACATAAAAAATATCTATTGTGCAATTTAAAAGAAAAACTTAGTTAAATAACACATAAAGTATTGTATCATTGTGCCAATATGTAATGTCCATTCGATAGTAAAGCGAAGACAGACCCTTGTGACTTAATTGAGTGTGAAATTAATACTATGTTGAATATTCGTCACCCGAGGTAATCCGATCGAACGTCAGACTCGTAATTAACGGGGCCATAGTATGTTACTTTATGCTTAATAAAGATATTATAATTTAAATAACGGGGTTCGACCTACACGTAAAATTTTACATCATTATTTTTGTTACTAGCCACGTATAAGGACTTTTTCTGGATACGATAAAAAAAATCTTTTTGAAAGAAATATTTAAAAAGTAAATAATATGTAAGAAAATGAATAAAATAATCTGTAAATGAGTCGCGGATCTAGCAATATTCAATAGGTTCTGCTCACCTACTATGTCAAAGTGTGTGGTAACTTAACTTGTATTGCTGTAATATCTCGCTGGCCACGCGATACGTGCTGGAGGGCTACTCCGTATCCAGACAATAATTTGTCATAGTGGTCACCCAGGTTGCCCTGGTGAGACCTACCACCGCCAAAACGAAGTATTGGTTAAAGAACTCCCTGTATTCCATATTCCTCTATTGCGAAGCTCATATACTTGATTTCAATTACAACCTGTATAAAAATCAATTAAAAACTTTGTTTGTTTGCACCTCAATATATTACTATTTATTTATCACTGAAATGGTGCTGAAAATTGGCTGTACTGAAAGGATTTTTCACATTTTTTTTTATTTCCGTCGTCTTCCCTAAACGGCCTCTTTGACTAAAAGAAAAGTTTGCTCACCATGCTTCGAAGACATCGATCACTATTCGTTGACAGGTACAACGAGTCTGTGATGGATTGATCAACATCCTCGCATCCAATTTCTTGTTATCTCAAATTATTTTTGCTTATATTTCTTGGCGTTGGTTCATTGATAAGCAAAATACCTATTTAGGTAATGTAATTAATGAAGATTGATAAGTATTCGTAGTTTGAAAAATTTGATCTGACCTCTTAAATGATTGGTTGTTCTCTAGTTACTTTGTTTTTTTGTTTACAAAATTCAAATCTCATGCTCAGTTGCTGAGCCCGCGATCATAAGACCACTATTAGACACAGTACAAGCAAGGATACTACAAATACTTGCACCTATGCCGTGTCGGAAAATCTCGTCTCAAACTACATACCTTTCACTTCAGCAATCAAGTGATTACCGACAGTGAATCCACAGAACATTCACACATAGCGCAGTATTTCTACACCAGGCTTTACTCGAGTCCATCTATTCGCAGTTAGCCCTCATATCAGGCCGGAGCTTCAGGCCATAAATCCCGAGACCACTACACACGCTAGCTTCAACCATTCAAAATGATATTTTAATATTCGCAAAACTCACTAATAAACTTTTTTCGTTATATTTGATCGTAAATTTTACTTGATGAATGGCTCTTGTACTGTTTTGTATGTTTTCATAAGTTGGTGCGAAAAGTTATGCGCATATGCTGTGTTATAAATTGGTGTTTTATTTTTCTTTACTTGCTTCAGCTGTAATAAGTCTTAAAGAAAATCTAAGTTTAATGTCAAAGAAAGCCTTCTGGCTAAAAGGCTTTCTTAAATGGTAAGACCACGGTTTTTCAATGATATCATTAATTAAACTATGAACTAACAAAAGAGAGGATCGTTTAGGCTCTGGCTAAGATTGAATATTCAGCAGGAATTTAATTTCACCAATTATTCAGTATTATTCTCTTTACAGACGAAAATATAATTTTATTTTTTGAAGACACCTCGCGAACTGAGATTTAACTTAAGAAAACTTCTTTTGAAATCTTTTTCTAGGATAAGAGGTTGAACTTTGTAACACAAATTAACATAATAATTTTATCTTTTCGTACGCCCATATTCCTTGAAAAGGGAAACTGTAAGGTTTCTCAATTCACCATTTCTCATCCATAAATGTTGTTTTGGGGAGGAATATCATCAAATGAGTCTTCCCGCTCCGCGTACTGGACTGGGACTGGGACTTAACTGACTGAAAACCACCTTGTTCCTTCAGGTGCCACTTTTTTCCAGGTCCAAGGTAACCTCTTAAGATAATCCCGAACTGAAGGTCTATCATGACCGACCTGGAAGTAATAAAGTCCGCATCCAAATTGACTTAAGAAAAGAAAACTTGCTCTAGTAAGTTAGTAAAGCTAAGTATTTTGGCACTTCCGAATGTGCCTGGTTGTGGATCGACTCGATTTAGATAGCCACCAGCACGCTAAGAAGAAGATACTGTTAATAGGAGGTGATCCCTCAAGATAGGTACCGCTTCGTTAACATAAAAAAGATTGTTCATCGCCTTCCTCGGTTTTATATCACATGGTGTTCCCAGGGGCACCAAATTCGATTCATCCCTTAAAAAACCTACATGTTTCCTCCTCTGAACACTTTTCTTTTCATGTCAGTAGGCGTTGGTGAGAACCTGATTTATTTTCGTGTCAAATTCTATTGATATATTTGTAGACACTGTCGGATAGAAAAAAAGAAATAGGTTTATTTGGCACACGCCATCGTAAAAGTGCACAGAAGATTATACAGTAATAAATCTTAACAAAAAACAACGGCTCCGTCAAATACCTAGACGCAGTTTGGCAACGTTTGTGCAATAGTAGTGTTTTAAACTGGACCTGATTTAGTTTTTTTTTTTAAACGTTTGGCAATAGGAATTTCTCCTGAATAGTGGGTGCGTTTACAAATATAGAAACTCACATTCACAAACACCCAGACCCGTAACAAATACTTGCAGTTCATAGAAATATATGTTCCGTGCGGAGATCGAACCCGACACGTTGCACAGCAGTATCGCTTAGCCACTGCGCCAAACGTGTCGTCAATTGTCTGTAAAACTGCATGATCTAGAGTGCTCCTTGGATGCTTGTATGATACCTGTAATCAGGACCTTTAACACAGAAAATTAATGAATTGATGGGGAAATTATATATCATATTTTATACCAATACAATTAGGTATAAGGCACATAATAAAATAAAATTAATCAAATATGGAGCCCATAAAAGTTCACCTATAAAACTGGATAAATAACTATTCAATTCAAACATAATAAAATGTTCACTTTACACGGCCATTCAATTAATTTTGCTATGTTTGCTATTAATTCAGATTATATAATTTTATGTTCAATCTATGGGTAAACTTAGTAAACTCGTTAAGTGCTCTGCAAAAATTTGTTTTTTTATAAGTTAAAGAAGAAAAGGTCCTCGCAAATCAGTTTGCAATAATAGTTAAGATACGCCTACACTGGCGCATGTGATGCATGAATAGAGCAGTTAGTTTGCACTTTAAAAACATCTACGAACACCTTTAGGCATATGTATAAGTGAGATGCACGCGCGCATCTTCATAAGCACGCATGTCTGGCGCCTGTTTCAGAACTATAACATTCCAAACATAAACGCTGCGTTTTCTTTCATACTACTAAATCTTCGATACGATGTTAAACAAAAATACATAAATTGCCCAAAAGACATCCATTTAACATTAACTAAATCGCAACAAACTAATTTATTTCCAAGTTGATGCCAAAAAATGCACCGTTCAAACAAAAACAGATACCTCTAAAAAGTTTCTGTAGTTTTCTTTCGACGTGAAAATAGTGATATAAATAACTATAAATCTAGTCCAACTAAAGATCATAAAGTTCTCAAATCGAAATTCTCGAGTCAAATCCGTTCTGCCGATTCGGGATTTACGGCACTTCGGATTTATTCTTAGATACCGCAAACGGATCTTAAAACGGATCTAACACAACTGCAGAATATATTTTTATTGATGGTCATCACATCTGTGATTTTTGAATAGAGGACTCAACTGGCACATTTCATAGAGTAGGTGCTGTAACCATCTTACATGAATGTCCCTTAACTAAAATATAAATGTACTCGTTGATAAGAAAATGATGAGGGTGGTGAGGGGATGTCATAATGGACCCCATTATATATTTATATCTTATAAAATGAAAAGGCTTGGTAAATATATATTTTTTTATCTACTATCATGCTATTAATCCTCTATAAAAGAACCTATAACAATTAGCTTATTGCCAACATTAAAACACTCAATGATATAATGATCATTATATCATCCAAACGCGTGTTATAATGAATTTCAAAAAAAGAACATTCTCATGCAATGACATTTTCACCACCAGATCGCTAAAATTTTGAAAAAAGAACAACTCGTCTTATCGTGTTATATCCCGCCATTTTTTCACTCGAATATGGTATGCGAATATGGTATGTTATGAGAATCTTTTATAGAGGATTCACAGCATGATTGTAGATAAAGTCTTGTATGCAACCGTTATAATTAGGTATTAAAACACTCATGTGATACTATTATCACACTCGGCTACGCCTCGTGTGATAAACCCACATTCGTGTTTTAATACCCCTGATTATACAACAGTTGCATAAATAACTATTACTTTTGTGTTTTTTCAGCTTTGATGAAAGTGAAATCAGAAGTATATTTTGTGGGTATGATTGAAATGTTCTAACTATAGTTGAGCAATGAGCATCACTCTCGCAATGACTCACTGGTCGGGACTGACTGTCAATAATGACATTCCACAGACAAAAATAAAAAGCTTAACTAAATAAAAATAAAAAAGAAAACAAAAACTAAAATCTGTAAGTTTAAAAGATTATATTGAAAGGGTTTTGGACGCAGAAAAAAAAACACAAGAAAATTCTCCTAAAAGACCCACCTTCGCCACTTTCTAGTGTTTTAGCACCTGACTTTTGACGGTTTATTCGACACCTTCGAGAGTCTATGTGAAATAACTTACTTTGATTTTTATCTAGAACATTTTGTTAATCCATCAACACGTCCTATCTCTTTTTTATGTCTTGCGAAAATTACAGCTAACAGAAACACCGTTGACAGGGTCGTTGGGAATAATCCCGGATTACGTAGGGCAGACCGACAAGAAACTGGACTGAAACCGCCCAAGGTCAGGTCGGAAGGCAACATTAAGGATGCATGACTTGGCTGTAGAAAAAACTGGGTAGGTAATCTTTATTTCTTGAGCAATAGTGATTAATTTTGTATACCTCAGCTCATTATTAATTGCTTATGCCTACGCACTTTTACAATAACTAGCTGCGGCTTCTCCAGCTATAACTTGAAAATTATGCCACGGGAAAAAAACTAACCAAAATCAGGATAAAACTATCCTCTGTTTTATAAATCTAGAATATACGTAAACTATCTGCGAAAGGCGGTTGTAATAAATTGACCATGACCAGGTCACGCGCACCTTATGGAACTATCAGCAGCATTGATGAGGCCCGATAGTGCCAAATGTCTTCCAGGGTTTCGGAATTGTTTGTTTCTTCAACACAATGGGCAATTGAAGCAACAGTGTTAGGAGTCAGTCTTTTCCGCTCAGACCCGAACTCAGCACTCCTTTGATGAATCCCCAACTTGGGTTGGAAAAAAAAATCACCACCATAAAAACAACTTGCCCTTAATACTTCACTCAGTAAAAGCTGCAGTAATAATCTGAAATTGACATTTCGAGTGAAAACTCCAGATTTGATTAATTTATCGAAGAAACTACAAAACGTCTTGAAACTGAAAACAAACTTAATTACAGCCACAATAGATTTCAATTTGGAGTGTATAAATTGAAGCCTGATATCAATTGCTAGTTTTTGTCCGTGGCTTCGTTTTCGTTACGATCGGGAATTGTCCCACGTGATTGTATTAAATTGCGGCGTGCCCAGGTCGTTCTTACTCCTGGAATATATTTCTGTATGGAATCAGTACACTACATCCACACAATGTTTACAGTTGTACAGTACTAGACCCCTAATATTTAGCCTACAACCGTCTCAAGGATCATCCATCCATCTCTTTATGGTGAAATTCAAGTAGGTTAATTTAAACACTTACAATCGTCTTTTTACAAACTATGTAGATGAGGTCGGTGTTTGGTACCTGACTACTCTAAAAAGAAACAGCCGAAACAAATTCAGATTCTGTCTCTTTTAAAGTCTAGAGTTTATATTGGTCAAGTCATACGAGAACAATGTAGGTTAATATTACCATAGTCATTATCGGTTCCGATGTTTTAATGTGGAAACGAAACATACAAATAAACACACCATATTTATAATATTATTAGGGATAATTAATGCTCGATTCTAGTAGAACCAATAACTTAAGTAAGTGCCAGCTAACAAAATAAGTTAAAGAGTAAGATTCGTTATTAATGTTGATTTAACAAACAATTAGTAAGCAAAAGGAAATTCTTATTTTCTCAGTGAAATCAATCAATCAAATACAGAAACAAACCTTGATAAAGTTCTTCTGATTGATTACAAAAGTTAGTTATTTTAAGAAGCACTAAATGAAACCTTTCATCTGGTTACAGATTCGAAATTGATTACTCAAAGCCGTTTTTACATTATGACTTTAACTGGCATAAAAATGCTCTGCTCTGGTGTTCGAATCCAGGCAGGCTCTCAAAACCGTAAAATATCATGAGGAATCTGATTCGTCCTAGCACTAAAAACTTAAAAGACATACTGTTTATACCATGCCTATACTTGACACATACATGTTGGGATCACCAAAATAGGCACAGTAGAGCAACAAAATCAAAAACATGTTAAAATAAGCAGTTAATTACTCGAGCATAATGTCTAAAATATAACGTGATTAATTTGGAACAGGTATATTATAAATATATATAAAGTTCAGGCTCGATTATGCTTACTCAAACCATCTAAATGTATATCACTCCACCAAATTAACTCAAGTTAGTATAAGTTACATATTTGCAATACTTGCTTACCTTTGTGTAAGATTTGGTAAAGGAAGTGGAAACACTATCGATATTATTGTATCGAGCTTTATTTACACTTTTATTTAAGCAATCTTGAACATCATACTAACCCGTATTCCAAATGTAACATAATATTATTTCGTTCTTCACAGATGGTGCCAATTTTAGAAAATCTATGGATTTTAGCACACGTATTGCCAAACTTTGAGTTTTGCATGAATAGGTTTATAGCACTTGATACTTGAATAAACTTGAATGCAAGAGGAGGCCATTTTAAGTAAAGAATGGTATATTAAATTTATCTTAAGGCACTCTTTTTGATGTTTTGTAGGTAAGTATCAACATAAGTAATATAACTCCTGATATCCTCCAAATGTCATACTTTTACGTTCAAACTAGTACAATTTTTATATTAAGATTACCTGGCGAAATTAATGTGTAAAGGTAAAAGCGGGCATCTAAATATATTAATCGAGTACAAATTCAGATCCCAAGCTGCGTGTGAAAAAAAATACATACAATTTTATAGTATCGATATTAAAATAATTGCAAATACCTACTCGTTTCACAATCAATAATAACAAATTCTAAGTCTGTGCATGTATCTAAAAATGTGTTGTTCTGTTTTCAATTCGATCGTTCGTATTTGCGTTACGGTTCCACTTTTTACTCGGACTCATTTCTCTGGAAATAGAACCCATAGACCTCATTCAATATTGTGTGAAATAAACTACATTTTCAAAGTATCGATTCATCAGGATGATCGGGTAAATTAACTTTTTTATTTCGCCTCAACCACTAAGATCTTTAATTACGACCAGCACTAATTTCGCCATTAAAACTAGTTTACCACCATTAAATTTATTTTTAACCAACCAAACAGTGAATTCCTCGAATCTTCGGATAAAGCATAAACATTTCAAAAGTAGGGATTTCAGATAGACAATCTAATATAGACCTGTCAGTCTTGGCACTCGGTTCCTACATACAATCAAACAAGCGGTCAGATATACAGGCAAAAATATTTACTTTTACTGTAGGTTAATATAAATTTCAATTTTCTACGTACGACAGCGTAAAAGTAAAAATAAACTCATGTCTGTAACATTTATTCTAAATGTACCAACTTAGCGCCACTTTTTGAGTGGCATAGGCTATATTGAACGCAAACAAAATCAATATGACTGATGCTACATCCAAAAGAAAAATAATTAAAAAAAAAACATCCGTCAATCTTAAATGTAAACTATGGAGTGGGGTTTCAAATTAAGAAGTTTATAGTTCTCCCTTTACAATATACTTACAAAGAAGTTGCAAGTCAACTGCCTGTGTGCCAGCCCCTTCGGCCAACTGTACCCAACTACCGAGGCCTGCGGTTTGCCAACACACTTCATGTTTGATGCAAACGCTGGGTAATTCTGTAGTCCCTCTATTTACACAACTACTTGGGTATTGGTAGCTACCCAAGTAGTTGTCTCTGTTGGGTTCCTGACTTTAATTAACTTTGAGATAAAACTGGGTTGTGTTTGTGAAGGGACAGTTTATGAATCGAGAAATAAATATCACAACGTTGTTGTTTAAAGTATACTGAAGAAATAAAGCAACAAATGTGACATTGTGGTAATCAAAAAAATTTAGTGTGTCAATGTGAAAAAGTCTGATAAAATTAGGCTGAAATATTAAGTTAAATGTTCATCATGTTAGTAATAGGGTGAAAATTCGAATTGTTTGGAATGAATTAACTTAAATGGTACCAACAATAAATCTTACAAGTAATTTATCATAGTAGTCGTAAATTATAGAGTGCCACGGACTCAATGATCATCTACCCATTACATTAACTCCCATGATTTGCAAAACTACTATGCTTTCCTTAGAATATGATGTATGTACTATGTATACCTATCTGTACTATTAGTACCAATCCACGTTAAAATTGGTAAGTAATTTAATATAGTATTTACGTTCACCGAGACTTAATATTTTTCAATTTATGTTCCTGTTAGGTTTATTGAATAAAGTAAATTCATCAAACTCAAACAAAAGTACTCAAAACTCGGATTCGAACGTATTTTCTTGATTGAACAACAACGTAATTCTGAAGCATCGAAATTCTATAAATACGCGAAATCTGTTCAGTAGCATTTTCACGATCCGTTGCGCTACGGCAAGGCATTTTAAAATGATTGTAATTCCGGTCTTTATTTTAATTTAGTGGAACAGAGTAAGTACCCTGACAAAAGGGAAGGTACGATTTTCAAAGGTTAAAATTTCGTGTAGCTGCTATAATGAATTTCATCAGAATTGGCAAAGGCTTTTCGATACCTTACGTCACTCCAGATTTTTTACATCCAAGACAAATGTCAAAAATATATTTAGCTATAATAACATGATTGGAGATGAAACGTCATTATTATAAGGACTTTTGGGCCCTAGTAGACATTCCACTATTTCATTCATATTTTCTTTTCACAGTTATTGCTTGTTAAAATGTTTCATATCGTAAAAAAGTATGTGAGTATCAGAATTTACATTCAATCTTCAAATTGCCAAATAATATGTTTCTCGACATTCAAGCCATATAAAATCTTGTCCAAACTATTTATTGTCCATAATTTATGTAATACCTGATATCATCTCTAAAGCTCTACGCATTAAGGTTGGAGTTTTATTGCTATCCATTTCAGTGACTATAAAATCTGTGGATAGTGTTATAGCTATCTGTGACTGAGCGTTAAATATCAAGGTCCATCATAAAGGATCCTCATACTTCAAGAGGTATGAACGTACGAGTGAAGTCTTGACTTACATTTATTTTATGTCCAGCTTTGATACCGCTCTTGGGTATCATTTGGCTGACGAGAAAACATTTATTTTCAGGTTGGTATTATTTTTTCTTCATTTATATTGTTTGGATTAAGTGCAGTTGGCACTAAAATATTTTGATTTAAAGTGCATGTATTAGCAGCCACTTTAGATTGCTTTCAAGATGCTTTTAACATAATTATGTGAAAGATGTGAAGTATTATTTTGATCCTTATATATTTTTTTTACTTTTCTTTCTTAGTAAAAATTATCGTATATGAAAAAAAATATTCTTGAAATTAGTAATTACTTAGTCCTGAAAGAAAAATAAAACTATCCAGCTACAAAATCAGCTTCATTCTTGGTTTTTTTTTTTAATCAAAAACCCTAACTAAAAGACAACTCATGAACCATGCATTGGAAATTCAATTAGCAGTTAAATGAAATTTAAAAATAACGGTTGAAAACTGTACTAATGGAAGTGCGTGCTTGGAATGAAGTACCTCAGTACAAATGAATTAAAAACATACGAGTGCTATTTTAAACTCGCTCTGAAATAAGCTCTGATCCATGTGCCGTTTAAAATCGTGTAGTAGACAATCATTTTGAACTGTCTCTGTAGTTTTGAACAAAAATTATAATTGTCTTTGTCCTTATAAAATTAATTTTATCTTCCCGTGAATTGTTTTTTCGAAATGTAGCGGACAAAACCGCTGTCAACAGCTAGTTTATAGTACTATTAAGAGCTGTCCTAATGCTTGAACTTAACGATTCATGGTAATTTATGATATTTTTTTTTTAACAAAATGGATGAATTTTTCATGTAAAAATTCTAGTCATATTCAATTTAAACCCATTAAAAGTAACTTGTAATAAAAATTGTCTTGTAGAAACACGAAACCCCCTAATAAATGTTCAGGATCAAATCCGCAGGTTATTCGTACAATTATGTCAAAAAGAACAAGAAAATAAACTTAATCGGCCTTATTACAAAAACGAAATAAATCTTGGTTTAAACCTGGTCTATCAAGTCCAGGCTTATCTGCAGAGCCATGGTTTAAATTTGTCCGTATTACAAAACTAAGATTAAACGTCGACTTTAGTACCGCCATTTGAACGATTGTCTAAACAATTAAATCCACAGTGAGTAATAACAATTAAATCTACCGTGTTTCAATCCATTTTGGGTGAAAATAACACAAAAACCTCAACACAATGAAAAATTTGCTATGAGAAACTTTGACATACCTTTGACAGCTACTACTGTTAGACCATGGTTTATCGCAAAACCACGATTTGTAATAATGTCTGTGTAAACCGTAGTTTTACAAGATTAAACCTGGGATTTTAGTTAAACCCCTTTTTGTAATAAGGCGGAATACCTCTACTATTTTGCCAACCAAGACACGAAATCTTAATAAGTATTTAATTTTTGTTCATTGCAGACACGGTAGCTACTGAATAATTCAAACAGTCTCAAATGATACAATTGTAGGACCTTTCGTTTCTACAAAACGGTTTCTTAATTCACTTCCAAATGAAGACACCGCTAATTGGATACTGGAGGGATTATTAACGTCTTCAGAAGTGCCATTCTATAAAGACCCAGTTTTAAAAAAGGAATTGGTATTCATTTGTTTTTATTCTTTTCTTAAGTCTTTGGCGCTTCCAAATTCAATTTGTGCGGAGTGATTGGGCATCTTTTAACGGCTTTCCGAACGAAGTGTTTTTGATTATTGATTCTGTGTTTATTTAATTTTTAATTAATATGTCATAGTATTTGTTTACGGGTTTTGTTTTATAGTTTATTGATTCTTAATATTTTTTTCTTTATTGAATTCTCGCTTATCAGACCAAGCCTTGTGGATTTTGACAGCATCCATATGAATCTAAACTAATAGCTAATCAACGAGCGGGATGATATCTTCCATGAATATATTTATGATCTAAACTCAAGTTACCCTGACAACGATACTCAATCACAACTTCATTATTAAGCTTTATTAAGTACACAACATAAGCCGGCTCCAAGGGAATGTATTAAGTCGTAACTAAGCCGGGAGTGTGTCACAAACCACGAACTAACTAACCTAACCAATTGTAAGGCCTAGCACACATCTGCGAACGACCGATGAACACGTTCATCAACCACATATTGTATGTATTGTTACTAGAGACCGCTCGACCGCTTCAACGGTGCGTAGTTGCCATTTAAGAATATAAAAAATTCAGACTACTATGTGGTTCAACTAAGAATAGGACGGCGTTGGCTATAATTATTGTGACTCATACACGCTTTTATACTTTCACACTGTTAATAAAAACAATAATTACATGAAGAATATAACATTAATAGGATTTATACTACTGAAAATTATTTTTTATTTTATTTTTTTAAGACATTGCCCAACTTTAGGTATTTCTCCTGTATCGTGAGTCCGTTTACAAACATAGAAACTCACTTAAACACATCCCTAGATCCGGAACAATTTTTAACGTGCGGATATCGAACCCGCGACACGCTGCGCTAACCATAAGTTTGCCTTGTTAAGTAAAAGGCTAATGAATTTTATGTAATTTATTTTAGTTTTATAAAGAAACAATGTGACTGCTCATAGCACAGTTGAAAACAAGTGAATGGAAAAATATCTACCAGAGTGGACAACAAACAAAAATAAAACTAGTGTTGCTATTACAATCGTTTTAAATCAACTTATTTCTTCTATTTATTACTATTTTATGTTTTGTATTAAACATAAGTTGGGGCAGGCAAAGTGCACTAATCATAGGTAACTGGGCTTGCTAAGTTTAACTTATGAATTATTTTACATAAATAGTTGTTTGAGAAAAAATATATAATATTAACTGTTAAAAACATAGATATTTAAGTAATTTTCAACACAAAAGGTGTTAAACAATTTTTCTGAATTTATTTCTAATTATGAACTAACTTACTTTTATGTCTAAATTAACTTAATCTAATTCTTTAATGGGCACCGGACATAATTTGGTATAGGACCTTAAGTAAACATTATTTTTCGGCCCCATTCTTACTTCTGCTACCCTGACTCTACCATCTGGTCCAGGAATAGTTTTAACAATGCGCCCCATGGGCCAATTTAGAGGAGAGATGTCCTTCTGTTTGACAATAACCAAGTCTCCCTCTTTTAAATTATCACAACTATACTTCCATTTGGGTCTATTTTGTAGGGAAGTTAAATAATCTCTGGACCAGAGATTCCAAAAATCTTGTTTTAATTTTGTACATAGTTCCCAAAATTTCAATCTATTAATGTTTTTCTTGGTCACATCCAACTCTGGGTAGCTTGTAAGTGCAGTTCCTACCAGGAAATGGCCTGGGGTCAGGTAATTTAAATCAGAAACATCACTACTCAGTGGAAGAAGTGGCCTTGAATTTAAAATTGACTCTATCTGTGTGAGTACAGTATTGAATTCTTCGAATGTCAAAGATACATTACCAATTACTCTCCGGATGTGATGTTTGGCACTTTTCACTCCGGCTTCCCAGAGCCCTCCAAATTCGGGAGAGTAACTAGGTATGTATTTGAATCTAATAAGTTTAGTGGAGCAAAATCTCTCTACATTATCTACATGACATTTGGATGAGTGTAATTCATGCAATTCTTTTAATTTATTTTCAGCTCCTTTAAACGTTTTTGCATTGTCGCAGTAAATTAAGGATGGCAATCCTCTCCTAGCTATAAAGCGCTGAAGGCATGCCAGGAAAGCTGCAGTAGTCATGTCACTCACCAATTCAATATGGATTGCCTTTGTAGCAAAACAAACAAATAATGCAACATAACTCTTTTTTGTTATTGGTTTCCTAATCCGTGCTACTTTAATGTCAAATGGACCGCAAAAATCTACGCCTGTTATTTCAAAGGCTCTACCTGTTGATATTCTGTGTGAAGGTAGAGATCCCATTAATTGCTTTGCAGCTACTGCTTTAAGGCGAAAACATTTGACGCACTTGTGGACAACCTTTTTAACTTCTCTTATACCATTTAATAGCCAAAACCTTTGAGAAAGAGAACTCAATACTAACTTTGCACCACTGTGCAATAATCTTAAATGTTCCTTTATAATGATCAAATTAGTAATATGGTTAGACTTTGGAAGAATAATTGGGTGCTTTTTGTCATATGACAAGTTAGTTGCATTTTGGAGGCGACCACCTACTCTTAGAATAGTATTGCTGTCTAAGAAGGGGTGCAAACTAGCCATATGATTTTTGATTTGACTTCCTTTCTCTAACAATTGAATTTCACTTGAAAATGCTTTGTGCTGAACATGTCTTATAATGACTAAGTTAGAAGACTGTAGCTCTTTTGGCATTAGTGAACCAACTAATTTATCATTCGGATTTAAAGTGTTATACTTGAACCGTAAGAGTAGAGCGATGACTCTTTGAAGTTTATTAAAGTCAGAGTATTTTTCAAAAATGTCGTCTGAAACTGGAACAGTTTTTTGTTGTAGATTACACACAATACCATGTTTAAGTGTGGGGGAATCTTCAGTTTCTGAAGTTGAGACAGCAGCATGCTGTTCATTATTTTGTATGGAGGTAGAAATATGGTGCTGAAAATGTTTATCTAATAATGAGGATGGACCATACCACCATAGCTGATTGTCCTGTAATTTGTGTGGCGCAGTGCCTCTAGATAGTACATCAGCAGGGTTATTGACCCCTTGGACATGAGACCACATAAAATCTTTAGTTAGGGTCTTAATTTTGTTGACTCTATTGGAGACATAGACACCTTTTGAATTGTTGGAATTTATCCAGGCTAGTACCACTTGGGAGTCGGTGTGTAAAAACACCTTTAAATTTGGATATCTAATTTGTAGAATTAGAACTCTAGAAGCAAGTTCTGCTAGGAGAAGAGCGCCATTGAGCTCTAGATTTGGAATTGTAAGTTTTCTATTGAGAGGTGCAACACGGGACTTTGAGCACAATAAGCTCACCTTAACTTGGCCATCATTGGACAGAACTCTAAGGTATAGGCAACAACCAGTTGAATTTAATGAAGCATCTGAGTATCCAACAAGTTCTACTGACTCTATATCTTCTACAGCAGTTTTATTAATTGCTCTAGGTATCTGAATAGTACCCATGTCATTTAAATTTATTAAGAACTCTTTCCAAGCTTTCATTATATTACCAGGTAAAGTAGAGTCCCAGTCCACTTTGGATTTCCAGATCTCTTGCATTAATAATTTAGCTTGTACTACTATGGGTCCTATAAGACCAAGAGGGTCAAATATTTTCCCAATGAAACTGAGAATTTCTCTTTTTGTTTTAAGCAGATTATAGTCATCTGCCATTGGGCAGGAAAACACCAACGTGTCTGTAGTTATATTGTATTTCAAACCTAATGTTTTTATTATATTATCTTTGTTGAGGTCAATTTGTTCAAAATATTTTACATTTTCGGGAAGGTTTTTAATTGCTTCTGGAGAGTTGGAACACCATTTGTGTAACTTAAAACTGCCTAACTTCATTAGCTCTATAAGTTGAGTCTTGAGCTCCAATAATTGCTCTATATTATCAGCGCCGGTTATGACGTCATCGATGTACGTGCTTGACCGTATAGCTTCAGCAGCCATTGGGTACATATCATGATAGAGATGGGCTAACTCTATGAGACATCTTGTGCTCAAAAAAGTTGAGCTTTTTAGACCATAAGTTATTGTTTGCAACTGTAAGCAAATAATGGGTTTGGATGGATGATCTCTCCAAAGAATGTTTTGCAATGGTCTGAATTTTTCATTTATAGAGATAATCCTGAACATTTTCTCTACATCACACATGATAGTGTAGCGGTATGTACGAAAGAGTATCAGTATGTTAAATAATTCATTTTGGACTATAGGTCCATTTAACATCACATCATTCAATGAGAGACCATTTTTGGACTTCATGTTCCCTGCAAAAACGACACGCAATTTGGTTGTCTTGCTACTTTCGTTTTGTACTGCATGGTGTGCAAGAAAATACACTGGATCGTTCAGGACATCATACTGACTTATGTCAACTTCCCTGGCATGGCCCAACTCTACATACTCATCAATAAATTTTTTATATTTTTGAAAATAATCTTGATTGGTTTCAAACTTTCTCTCAAGTGTGTGAAATCTTTGCAAGGCATGTGAAAAAGAATCACCAATATTTAAATGTTCTAAAGGGCATTGTAATGGAATGTCGACTGAAAACTTGTTATTTTCTAACTTAACTGAATTTTTGAATATTTTTTCAGCCTCTTCAAACTCCAAATTTTGATCAACTACCTCTTCAGTAACTTTTTCAGAGAGCCAGAAATTTTTCATGATGTTTTCCAAGCTATTATCAGCCTTTTCCTGTACTGCAAAGTTTGAAACCAAGTTCACACTTGACAAGTTGATTTTACATTCATTTTCGATTGTACCAGTGACCACATGACCAAATAATGTGTTTTGTAGCACTATACCATTGTTTAATTTTATTACACCATCAATTATGACTTTACAATAAAAATCTACCCCTAGTAATAGGGCAATTTCTGATGGTTTGTTGAAATCATTATCAGCAAGCTGCACATTAGCTGGAATATTACATTTTTTAATATCGAAATAATTTTGAGGTAAATTTGTAGTAATAGTATCTACAATATGACATTTGATTGAACATTTTACATTGTATAGAGTGGATTGTAACAATATGTTAGTGCATTCATTTACCTTGTTTGGAGTATTGCCCAAACCAATAATATTTGAATTCTGAGCTATAGGGCTCAAGTTCAATTGGTTTACAAGTGTACGCTTTACAATACATACTTGGCTACCACAATCAAGTAGCGCCTTAACTTCAATTTCTTGACCAGCTTTGTCAATGAGTTTCACCTTCATAGTAGGCAATAATATGTTTGCTTCATTTGTTGATAGGTTGGAATGTAATGTCATTACATTCACCTTCACTACATCTTCTTTAGGCTTGTCCTCATGCAAAAGAGTATTGTGATTATTTTTACAGACCTGACATTTGAATGAATATCTGCATTTGTCAGCATGATTTCTCAGACACGTAGTGCACAACTTATTGTCAGTAGCAAACTTTATACGCTGTGAGGCTGGAGCCAATTTAAATTTAGGGCAGGTATAGATGGGGTGATCATTGCTGCAGAATATGCAAGATCGCTTTGAATTTGTTTTGGTTACAATATTGGAAACCTTGTTATTGTTTAATTTTGGCTTACCTTCATGGCAGGTATTCTGTTGAGGAGAGCTGTCCTCTAATGCTATAGCTCTTTTTTCTAAAAAGGACATAAATTCTCCCATAGTAGGTAACTTGTCCGGAGACAACCTGTCAAGATGGTATGCTCGGTTAGTATAGCTATCGAGCTTCCGTGATAATATAGATATCAACAGCATATCCCAGCTCTCAACAGGTTGCTTCAGATTTATCAAAGCATAAAGTTGTTGACGCACTTCAGATATAAATGATCTGATACTTGCCGCAGTACCCTTTTGCATTTGGGGCATATCCAAGAGAAGACCAATATGGTTCGAAATAATTCGCGTTTCATTGTCAAATCGTTTCTCTAACAATTTTATTGCTTCAGGGTAAGATTCATTGACAAGTGGCAAGTTGATGATAACAGCCAATGCATCAGCAGTTAAATATTTTCGTAGGTAAAATAATTTCTGTACGTTTGACAACGAATTGTTTCTATCAATGACAGCATTAAACAAGTCCATGAAAGGTTTAAACTGAGCAAAATCTTTACCATCGAATGTTGAAATTTCTATATTTGGTAATTTACAAGTAGAAATGGAATGCCTTTCAGAGTCTACTCTAGATTTCAATTGTCTTAATGCTACATTGATTTTTCCTAAGACAGAGAAGTATTTGTCTTCAATTTCACCCACACATTCTGAATCTTTATCATCTAGGTTCAATATATCTAAGTGTACACTCTCAAAGCTTTTAAGCGAGCTAATTAGTTTTTCCTTGCGCGCTTCTAAAGTTTCTATGGTGGATGATGCGACATTGATAGGATCGTTTATAAAGTTCTCAATACGTGTTATTGTCGACTTACATTGTCCACGCTGAGCACGCAGCCGCCTAAGTTCAACCTCCGCCATGGTAAACGAACGTAACACTACCAACTTACGATTCACTTGTTGGCCGCACTAATATTACGCATTACCGCACTGATTATTATAGATTTAGACCGCACTAAACGAATGCCGCACTTATTGAACACCAAACTGCTTATATTTAGCCGGTAACTTCGCCGAATGTGTTGTTTACAAATTTGAAAACAGTTGACAGTAACACTTGACGTTTCGAACTCGATGAGTGTGAAGTTTGGTGTGAAGTTTCCCCAACGCATACGATCAGAATGAGTGAATTACCAACCAAACAAACTCAACGATGAATCTATGGACAATTTCGGATCTTGATTTGTTCGTTCTTCAGTCTCTTGGCGTCACTAGATTTCTTGTCTTTGGTTTTAAATTTTCATAATACCAAGTATCCTCAATGATGATGAATTGACGAATCGACGCTATAGCATCGAAATATATGGCTAGACACGTTATTAGTGTCCTTCCAAATGTATGTAGGACCCCCGCGACTCGCAACCATGCGAATCTGCGAGAAAATTTTCCGCGTCCCTCCGCCGGCGACCGTTACACCAACGACTCGATATAGCAAGTCGTCGAAACACAACCTTTGATACGCGCACAACGGAGAAAACACATGTACTTGTGAAATACAGCCGAAGGACCACTTAGCCTTGTTAAGTAAAAGGCTAATGAATTTTATGTAATTTATTTTAGTTTTATAAAGAAACAATGTGACTGCTCATAGCACAGTTGAAAACAAGTGAATGGAAAAATATCTACCAGAGTGGACAACAAACAAAAATAAAACTAGTGTTGCTATTACAATCGTTTTAAATCAACTTATTTCTTCTATTTATTACTATTTTATGTTTTGTATTAAACACCACTTATGCAACTATATAAGCATTTTTATATTCGAAGTTGAAAAGTATAAAAAATACGATCCTTGCAATAAATCCGGGCATTTACTTATCCTGCTGTCTATTAAATAATATGACCATTTATACTCGTATATTACTTAAAAAATCATTATGCTGGAAAGTCCGGACGAATGTCAAATCGGACAGAAGGCCAAATATCTAGAATGAACACACACAGATACCCAGATCATGTGTATGTAGATGTGTAGACACATCTTAAGCTTGTGTGCATTATTATACGGAAACGCGTGACTAAAGTCTAATGTAAATAACATAAAATTATTGCAAGACTACTTTGAATTTCACATTAATTCTGTTCAAATGTTTAGAAAATTTATTAGTGGATACACCTATTTGTATTCCTCCAGCAATATGTTTGCTGAGTACATTAATGTGACATATACAACTGTTTATAAAAGCTCCAATTCATCAACACTTTTTTTTCAGACAGCTTAAGAATAATTTCTAAAGCACCAAACATGTTTTTACTAAGTGGAAAATCGAGTAAAATTGTGAAAAAAATAACTGAGAAAATTTGGCGTGTAGTAATCTAGCATTGAATATAAATCAAAGATGAAAATCCAAGAGCATAAATAGATTTGAAATATAAATAAAACGATTACGTTTGCAAACAACTCAATCGTGTGACGTCAGAGATTCTCAGATTTTCTATGATGTATCAATATTTTATGTAGTTTATTGAACTACATATCATCATACAGATATTGGAGTATTCGTTGTGTATTCTATGGTGGCTTTTACTCTAGCCGGGCGCGTGCAAGAGTGAACATAAGTTATATAAGTGGTGTATATAAGTTTGCGTGAGAGTTTATCTGTGGCACCGTAGCTCTTTAACGAGTGTACTGATTTGAATGCAGTTTTTTTTTAATTGCAAGCAGTTTTTCTAGAGATGGTTATAATTTTTTTGTAACCATTGGTTCAGCCGTGTCAAGGTCACCATCTGTTTTGTTATGCGATGGCTTTTTAATTTCAATTTAGTCGATTTACAAGTTTCTTAATGACATCTTGCAAATTAAAACTACAGGCTCAGCATCGGTCTGGCGCAGACACATAATTTTCTGGAGTTTGGCAACTGCTTATCCGGACAATTTTGTGATTGCGTAAAGTCTCCAGTAAGGAGTTGATATTGAAGCGGGAAAAACGCTTCTTATAATTTTAGTTTAAACACTCTTGTTCTCGTCTCGGGCGTCTCGATGGTCTCAGAGTGTCTCGACGAGAGTGTGGTTACACCTTAAAATATATTTTTTTTATGTTTATCACGTAGTTTGGGGGTAATAAACCATTCAGATTTTACAGCATTTTTGATGTCGTTATTGTGAAACGTGTCAGCATAAAACCCATATCAAACGTATCAATAGTAAAAATACTTCTGTTCATGTTTTATGGCTTAATATCGCCATAATGGTGTATGAAGTATAAAAGTGCTAAAAACATCATAAAATATAGTCAGTTCTCGTATCTGTTTGTTTGGCAGTGTTGTATCCCCAAACAGCTGAAAAAGAAATGTGAGAGAGAAATGGGAAAGTTCGTATTAGATTTAATGATTCTCAAAAGCAGCGTGGCAAAGAGGATTTAGTCACTTTTACTTGATTTTAAATATTATTTAATTTGATTACTATTATTAAAAACATACAGTAAGAGCAATCAATGTCGCCACCAATCGATCGTACTGCCTTAAAATGTTTCACCTCGCGGAGACGTTTAAGAATTTATAATACTGTTTATAGTAACTAAACAATTAAGAAATGTCTTAATTTTGAAGCAGGGTTGGCTCGCTGGGTCGCGGGACTGTACGAATAGCCGTGACCCCGGAACGTAAAGGGCTATTGAAGGACACCATGGATTTTAGTCAGTACGAGTCTGACTGTCCCTCCGGCTCTGCCCTGAGTGGGAGGACTCATTTGATGATTTTACCACGTAAAAAAAGGGTTGGTTCGCTACTAAATACGAGTAAAAAAGCGACACTAAAAACTCAAAACATAACTCATTTACCTATTTAGTGCTAAACCATTTGGTCAACTTACAAACCAATTTCAAGTTATTACAAAGTAGTAATAACATCATTGAAGCACTAAGTAGTAAGCAATAAACAAGTTACGGCTGTGCAAGTAATTACTTCAACAGAAATGGCATTTGAAATGTGAAAGAAATGGCCACC
Source organism: Agrotis puta (assembly GCA_943136025.2). Lineage (NCBI taxonomy): Eukaryota > Metazoa > Arthropoda > Insecta > Lepidoptera > Noctuidae > Agrotis > Agrotis puta. Next base: position 3,642,510 of record OW964170.2, read on the forward strand.
TTCAACGACCAACTATCATTCGTTTTAGTACTCAACGTCAAATTATACTGCTAATCATATTAAAACATTTTGTTTACGCAGTTAATAGGGTAGTTTGGGAAAATATTGAGAGAATTTAATAGGGTACATATTTACCTTAGATATTGGTATAATTTTAGCAAATATTTGATGTCTTGAGTAGGAGTACATGAGCTTCATTATATTTGACTATCAATTACAGCAAGACTGGCTCGTGCCTAAATAATAAGCCGGAATCCAAGGTTAAGCCATGCATGTTTAGGACCGACCGTGGGTGAGTAGACCAACTTGCCGAGTTTCCCCGTGTCTTAAAACTATGTTAAGGCGTTGATCATCATAATCTTTGGCAGTCGGTACAATCAGTGGCCCAAAAATCGAACAAACACTTAAAAACCTTTGCCCCGCACTAGGAATTTCTCCTGTATCGCGGGTGCGTTCTTGTTATTGAAATAGTTTTGCATGAAATCGAATTGCAGCGGTCAAAACTGCATTTGCAAAATAGCACCAGCTGAATGGAAGTGCAGAAATTGGAATTCCTGTCCTTTGTTCTCGCGGACCATAAACTTTCACAATTAAATTAGTGCAACTGGATTTTAGGTCTCACGATTACATTTTGGTCCCATTTTTCATTCTCTTTCTCTGGTTTAAACAAACTCGTAGAATTATTTCAAAATTCTTAGTAAAATCTCCTTTTCATCTTTAGCCATCTCTCAAATATTTGTTTCGTAGGATTCGTTAGGTTTCTAAACGATGTAGTTTTAATATCAAATATACAATACATAATTTCATTTCATAAACCCCTTGTACTAATCAAATCAATGGATGTGATCGTTGAGTTCATAAACATCATTTGTTCTGTTATAAAACCGTCTTGGAAATATGAGACCCTGGGCGGAGTACGCCAAAAAAAAAACAGACGCGTCAATCATTTGTTCGCGTGACGATCGCATGGTTAGGCTACGACATTATTAAATGTAGAGAGGTGTTGTTTTGTATTAAATTAATGGTAGGTCAAAAGGGTATATTTTTCCACCTACACAGTAATTAACAATTGTGTTTTTGTACACAGACCGCTTAGAAATAAATGAATAGGTGTTTTAAGGTAATAATTAGTCGGTCTTACGGTCAAAGCATTATAATTACTTTAGTTTTTTAGTAATGTACATATAGTTAAAGTACTAACCTAAGGGCCATTTATTTGATCATTAATCACACTAATTATTAGTTGAAATCCAAAACGATTTTTAACAATAATTGATTTGGCAGAATAAATATTTTAATCAATAGGTACCTATACAGTTTGAATAACCAGGATTACTACATTAGACCAGTGGCTCTGTGTTTTTTTTTTCATTCAATAATCAACAAAATCAGGCATGAAAGTTAATATTTTACACAAAAATAAACACACTACCTTACATTCGACATACACTAAATGTCAAATGTCGTACTGAAGTCAAAAATCGATTAAAGAGCTACAGTATTACCAATATAATCTTTTTTAACGTTCCATTTAAAATTCAAATGAATTGTGGTCGAATTTGACCTGTGATAGTCATTATAATAATAGAAAAGCAGAATTGTCACAACATTTAACAGAGTGTCCATGGAGTTTCTTGCCCGTTTTTCTCATCAGAGATCTTCGCTTTGGAATGGGCACCTATAGTAGTTTCACAGTTATTATGTCTTGTGTCTGTAGCACCATAATTTTGTACTATTTTATTTTTTGTCTTTTGACAATTCTAAAGTGCCTATAACTGGTCTACTTCTAATAAACAATTTGATTTTCATTTAGAGAAATCTATCTTTAAGTAAATTTGACTTAATACCTCATACCCTTTCGACAGGTTTACATACAAATGGCTTAGATTTAGTCGGGTGTCACTTGAGACCCCAAAGTGTCCTATACGCTGATCTTTTAGAGCGACTCAAGGGTCAGGGGTAACATTGATCACTTTCCAAATGAGGTACTTAGTATGCTGTCTCGAGTCAGACCTACCTTTGTATAATCCTTCCCTTGGTAAACATTGTATTTACTTGGGTGTTTGGTCTAGAGTTTAGGCAGTTCGTTAGAAGATACGGCTAATTTGAAACACGTTTCTTGGACACAACGTATTACAAAATAAATATTAAAAGGGTATTTAAAAAATTAAATTTAAATCAAATAAATGCGTTCGTTGGTAACAAACCCATAACAATCCTCCTCAGATAAGTGTATATTTTTGTATCTACAAATTAAACACGAATATGTATTTATATATGTAGATATATACATTCTAGACGGAAAGGAATTTTATTATTCGTAGGTAGAAAACGTACCAAAGGTTCTATATACGAATAAAAAAGCCGTTTCCACCTAGAAATTAAAATATGTAGGTACTCGTATAATTATGTAAATTGTGCTTTTTACGAAACGTAAAAATTGTAAAGCGTACGTTAAACAGCTTAATATTTACAAATGAAAGTCAAGTCCTTTATTAGCTGTACTTTTACACATATTCTCGTAACAAAAATCACTGAAATCTCTTGAAATTCCATCTTTTTAAAGTCTAAATTCACTTATCTTCATCGCAATACAAACAAACCACACACACGCGTTCAACAAAGAAACCTGACAAAACATGTCATGTTTTATTCATACGAATTTCAGGGTACTGATGAGAATTACATAAAAGGTGATCTTACAAGCGGTTTTGTTTATTTTTAGGGTTCCGTTTGTAGTGCCACCGCCAACAGGATCTTGTAACTAAAACTCAGCTGTCTGTCGGTCCGATTGTCATAGGGCTGTGTCAATTAAACCGAAATCTGTGAATGGGTATTTGATTTTTTAAACATTAAAATTCGCTACACAGTATGTATTAGTATAGCCTCCGTACATAATCAGCATATAATGATCCCGGAACACAGGCCTACCCTCTGCAAGAGGGAGTGGGCTGTTTTCTACCACCGCGGCCTAAGGGCTCTAGCGAATGGCGGCGCGGTGGCGATGCGGCGTGGCGGTGGCGTGGCGGCAGCGTAGCGGCGGCGTGGCGGCGGCATCGTGTACAGGAACTCTAACGCGGGTTGTTAGATGTCAACTCTTAAATTTTTTCGGTTCTAGCACATACTGGTTTCCTCATGATGTAATCCATATCCATCCATAACAACAAAAAACTTTATTAATAAGGAACGTATTGTCGTAGGAATCTTTCCCCGGGGCGATTACAGCACACAGATAATACTTTTTTTTTATCGTGGTAAAATCATCAAATGAGTCCTCCCACCTAGGGCAGGGCGGGAGGGACTGTCAGACTTGTACGGACTAAAATCCACGGTGTCCTTCAATAGCCCTTTACGTACCGAGGTCACGGTAATTCGTTAGTCCCGCGACCCGTATGCATATTGTACGATTATATTAAACCAATCGTTTGCGAATCCGGCTCGAACTTGCCCGGTTATTTTAATTAATAAATTAATTCAAGATCTAGCGCTTTCCTTTGTTTTATGATTTCAGACTGTTTTATATACTGCTAAATTATTTAGGGGTTTTTATTTTAAAATTTAAAATGGGGATAAGAATCAGAGCGTTTTGCCTGCTGATTATGCTAATCGAGAGAAGAAAAACGAAAAGCGTGAAACCAACCCGCAAATATATCTGCACACGCCGCGCCTCGCACGCGCCGCACGCTCTGCACTTTGGTTATAGCAAATTGTTATATGACATCATAATGAAACCTGGCATATTCATCTGTGCTGCTCGCGCCGCTTTTCGAAAAACGCTGTCAGCATCCGAACATGAAAGGAAAGTTGCAGATGACGTCATAAAATACGGCTCGAAAATAATACTTTAACGATGAGTTATAGAGCTAAACTAATCATAATGCAATATTATCAAACTTTGCACTGCTATATCTAAATACCGACCGAGTCTGAGTATTAAACCAAAGTCGTTAAACATAAACTCGTGTAGTTTACTACCCGTATCGTGCAAACCGTAGATTTAACTAACAGATTTCGCGGTTCAAATGCAGTGTTTGTAGACAGCGAATGGTTCTCTGTAATAGCTACTGACTTCGGGTAATTTAGGGAGCATTTACAATGTAGAAGTGTTCGAAATTTTCACTCTGGACGGGAAAATACCTTTTGAATGTTGGTACTACGTGTTTAAATAAATTATGATCACACTAATGACAGAAAAACCAAGTTTTAAAATAATTATGTTTGCAGCTGAATTATTTTGAAATGCAAAGCAATAAATTAATATTGTGTGACGGACGTTAACTAGGTACCTAATAATAAGTAATAAATACCCGGGGTCGCGGGTCCAACGAATTATCGTGACTCCAGAACGTAAAGGGCTATTAAAGGACACCGTGGATTTTAATCAGTAGGTACAAGTCTGACAGTCTCTCCCGCTCTGCCCTAGGTGGGAGGACTCATTCGATGATTTTAGGACGATAAAAAAAAATACCTAATAATATTTTTTATGTTCAAATATTTAAAATGTAGATATCAAAGTTAATAGTACCAATAAAGGAAACAATAGAATAAAAAAATAAAAATTGTAGCAAACCGACTAATCATAATCACAAATTTTCTACAGTTCAATTACGTTTCACGAAGAAATTTTATTCTCAAATGAATACGAAAATCCCAAACGCCTTTATTGTAGGTACTCGTAAAAACGTACACAAAAAGAAAAGAAAAATTCAGACGGAAATATAAATTTCCGATAAGTAACTCTGTGAGTCGCGGGCGCGACTTAAGAGAACGGATTCGGCAATACATTACAAAATAAAAATGTACAACATTTCCATTTTCTTAATATTTTATAAAATATATTAAACGCGAAATTCAAAGTTTTCATATTCAAGATTTTCTTTGGAAAGAAAAATTCGAACCGCGTGCTGGATTTGAACCCGTGACCTCCGGATTCAGTACATCCGACGCTTTTTCTAAACGGGGTTCTTACATACTGCGTCTAATTATTCAATCCATTTTTAACATCTCAAGATGACGTTTAGCGCCATCTATTGCAGAGCATTTCTATTTTCTTATTCTGCAAAATCTACTGTTCCAATCTCCTATACTCGTTTTATATTAAATAGTACGGATTTTTGAAACCGATAAAAAGAGCATAATTTGTTAGAATAATTTGCTGAAAACGTGGTAACAGTAAACCACAGAAAGTACACTCTAAAAATAACATTGTGAATAATACCAAACTAGTTTATAGAGGATAATTTCAAAGTTAAAATGACCATCTTCTTAATAATGAACTCGACATTGTTATCGAAGTTTTTACTTAATAAAACCTCTATTAATGCACGGAATTAACCAATAACTTTTTGCCTGAAAGCCAAGCCTGAACAATAGCTGTCAAAATTTACACAACAGCGTCGTCTGAAGTTCATTAATTTTTTTATTATATATAGATATTATGTTGTCTTCATAATTAAGTTCATAAGAGACTAGAAAATGACATAATTATGAAATAAGAAATCTAAAATAAAAAAGGTATTTTATATAAATGTGATTCTTCTATAATGCGTGGTCATTTTTAATTCTTTATCCATTCGTGTACTTGAGAGGCGAGACTCGTGAGTGATGTGATGCGCTAACATACATTCAGTTATTGATTTTTATGTTCTTTTGTTTGTATCTGTCTGCCAACACAAAGGTTATTTCAATTAAATATTGATTATTTTTTCTAGAAAAACAGTGACAGCTTCATTCAATAATAACAAACTGTTTATAAAAAATGGACCCCAAGGATAGTCCTAAGTTCCAGCAACAAAAAAGAGAAGTGTAAGCATAGAATTAATACGTGCGATAGATCCTAATCAAACGTTCGTATTCATCGGACTAAACCTTACCCACATAACCAGTAGAAACTCCTTAGAAGTATTTATCTACTCGGTTCCTAGGACAATGGGAAAAATATGGGTGACGCATATAAAATTAGAATATAGACAACCCAACCCTAGACTACAAGGGCTGGCCCCAAAACATTACTTCGCAAAAAAGGGCCTCGATGACGTCACTTCTCTAATATAGTTCCGTATTCCGTATTACAATGCGATATAGACTATCAATTAGACGATTAAACATTCGTCGGTTGGTAGTTAAAGACCCCATGTGGGCGTGGATATGCTCATTCATGTTTCGTTTTAATTATATTAAAGTTATGCCAAAACCCGTACATAAACTTTATTTTGTGTTAACGTACTTTAACATTAAATAAGTTTTTATTTTTATATTATTTTGCTATAAAAATATCAGCAGGTTTTATACGACATGGTAGTTTTTCCTAGAAAACTGATACATAGATAAACTGATACATTTCCTAGAAAACTGATAGTAAGTAATTTAAAGGTTACGATTTTTCGCAATGTAACGCATTTTTTCGTGACTACTTTTATATAAAAGAACTAATGCTGGTTTTATAGTCAGACGCCGCTAGAATCGCAGTTGGGCAGCGAGCGCTTGAACATCATGAAATACATGCAACTACTACCTCATACATCAACGAACGCGCGCGCTCCAAAGCGCTGCCAAAATACGTAACAATAAAACCAGCCAAAAATTTCTTCTTATATTACTTGGACAACGCTGAATGGCTTAATTCATTAAATCAGCCTATAATGATTGCGGGTCATATGCCTCCTTTCTTTTAGAGGGGGTGGGCTTCACCACGTATACTATGTCAAGCAATTGAAAGGATTGTTAGTAGTAATATAAACAATACAGGAAGTAGATATGATACGCGATCTTGGAGTTATGTTTGATAGAAAATTAACTTTCCTTCCCCATTTGAATAACATAATAAAAGCATCGTCCAAACTGCTAGGTTTTGTGATAAGATATTGTAAAGAATTCCGAAACACAAAAACAAAAATAATGTTACATAACAGTTTAGTTAGGAGCAGATTAGAGTACTGTAGTGTGGTGTGGCGACCACACTACGCGGTACATAATTTGCGTATTGAGCGTGTTCAAAAGCGCTTCCTTTGGCACTTAGCTTTTTCTGATGGTATAGCTACAAAAAAGCCATCTTATAGAAAAAGACTAAAACACTTTGCCATGTGCAGTTTACAAAAACGGAGGCGACTTAATGACGCTTTATTTATGTGCAAAATTTTAAAAAATTACATTGAGTGCCCTAGGTTGTTAGCACTTTGTAACTTTCGTGCCCCTTCAAGAATCCCACGCAGCTCCATCACTCCACTCTGTCCTCCACTTAGACGAACTGTTTTAGGATCTAACTCTCCCTACGCCCGATTCTGTAAGGTCGTTAACGATAGTAGTGATTTAGTTGACTTACATCATGACTCACTATTAAAGCTAAAGTCAAACTATATGAGATTTTTGCCCGATATATTATAAGTAATTTTATGTATATTAATTTTATGTATATTTTTTTTTGCCCCCTTTTAATTAATTTTGTTTGCCTAAATAGTTAATATTGTTGGAGAAAAGCAAACACAAGGGGAAAATATATCGTAGCAAATGTATTCAGAGAAAATTTGGTAAGCAGTGACAGACAAAATTACACATGACACAGAATCATTCACTTAACTTTTTAAATACAAATTTACATCAAGCTTGGCATATACACACCACATAGTCCGTATATCCAATACTCCCTCATAAATTTTAATTTATAAACACTAAAATACGTCCAAAATCAATAATCTTTAAGACCTAGACCAGTTAAGCACTTATAGTGCTTGACACTACACAATGGCTTAGTGAGTACGTCAGCCAACATGGATTCAGTGGATACATGTCTCAGCTCAATGTCTTTGTTGTCCCTTAACACTTCCCTAATATAATGATGTCTTATATCAATGTGTTTACTGCGCGCGTGAAACATTGGGTCTTGAGCCAAACATATCGCTCCTTGATTATCAGCATGAACAATCACTCGAGTGTACCTCACAATTCCTAGCTCCTTCATAAGACTATTTAAATAAACAGCTTCTTTCATGCAATCAGATAGACTTACGTATTCAGCCTCACAAGTCGATGTAGCCACGCTACGTTGTTTTCTTGATTGCCAAGATACGCATGCACCACCTAAAATAAAAGCATACCCAGAATATGATCGCCTGTCTGATAAACAATTAGCCCAATCAGCATCTGAAAAGCCCTGAACACAATGACCAGTCCTCTTGTATACGAGACTGTATCGTATTGTCCCTTTAAGGTAACGTAATATACGTTTCGCTGATTTCCAGTCGCTTAATTCGGGTTTCGCTAACTTTTGGCTTAGTTTACTCACCGCATTTGCAATATCGGGTCTAGTTGCGTTGCTCAGATAATTTAAGCAACCTATTAGTTCTCGGTAAGGCAATGTTTCATACTTTTCCGTATCACACTTTTCTTCCGATTTAATTTTGGAATTAATTTCCATAGGAGTTGCACATTTATTACAATTTTCCATGCTAAATTGTTTTAACAATTTTTCAATATAATTTTCTTGTGACAATACAATGACATTGTCATTTCTTATAATGTCTATTCCTAAAATATTTTTCGCCTGACCATAATCTTTCAAGTCAAACTCTTTTGACAACTCTTGTTTAAAATTGACTATTAAACCTCTTTCTTGGCTTGCTACCAGAAAATCGTCTACATAAATCAATATAAATAAGAATGCATTTCCATTCTGCTTAAAATAAAGGCATGGCTCATTCAGACTCTGCTTCAATCCCATCTCAGTGAGTTTCTTGTTTAGTCTAAGATGCCATTGACGTCCAGCTTGTTTCAAACCATACAATGATTTCCGCAATAAGCATGAATCGCAACCATCATCCAATTTCTTGAGCATGACTTGCGCTTGCTTTTTAATAATTGGATCTATGCCTTTATTTTGAGATCCATTTATCTCTCTGGATTCGTGCTCTTCTAATATTTTTATTTTCAATGCCTCTGGTTTCGGCAACTCGTCTCTTGACTCAATGGCACATCTAAAGCTTTCAAATTTTCCAGGTAAACTATATAACAACATTATAGACAGCAAGTCATCATTGATATGTATATTCATTTCTGATAGTTTATCAACAGCATCGAAAAAACTATTTAAATGATCCCGTACATCACCTGTGTCAGACAGCTTGTGCAACATCAACCGCTTCAGAAGTGTGGCCTTCTTAGCAGGTCCTTTCGAAGCATAAATTGACTCCAATTTCAGCCAAATTTCTCTCGATGTGTTGCAATTTCTTATATGCCGAAGTTCAGTACCACACATTGACAAAATAAGATCAGCTTTTGCAATTTCGTCCTCCGTTTCCCATTTTTTAGCTTCTTCAGTGTTAAGTGGTTTAGGTGCCCTTCCACTTGCATACTTCCATGCATCATTTTTAATTAAAATAGCCTGCACTTGTATTTTCCAACTGTCATAATTTTCTTTGTTCAGGGGCGCAATTCTGAACATACTATTCATCTTTGCTCCTTTTCACAAATAATTAATTACTGGTTTGAACATAAAAATTTTCTCCGTACCTAATGTGTCCAGATACCTTTTTACTATATCGACAATTATTCCACACTACTTCTTTTCGCCCTTGATCTCATGCTTTAGATTCTCTCGTGGTTTCTGGGTACTGGGCCCATAACCAATGTTGGAGAAAAGCAAACACAAGGGGAAAATATATCGTAGCAAATGTATTCAGAGAAAATTTGGTAAGCAGTGACAGACAAAATTACACATGACACAGAATCATTCACTTAACTTTTTAAATACAAATTTACATCAAGCTTGGCATATACACACCACATAGTCCGTATATCCAATAAATATGTTATTTCTAACTACAATTTTATTAATTGTGAAAATGGTTAGATTATTATTTTTAAATAGATTAATGTGGCACTTGTGGTGTTTACCTTTAAGTGAGTGTTACACTGTGAATTTACTATAAAATAGTTTTAAGTACCCATGTTATTAGTGTAAACAGTCGTTGGTGAACCAAATAAATAAATAAATAAATAAATAATATAGATAAGTATAAAACAAGTCTAATCGCTTCTAAACCTAATTTTAGGGTACTACTCGTTTAATAGCCCTCCACAAAAGCGGCCAACCGCGTTGAAAAGTTAAAATTAACCCAGTCACAAACTTTACTGAATGGCTAAAGTTCCCAGAAGTAATAAATTTGCTCTATAAAAAAATGATTACGGACTTGTACTATCAAAACGTGTCACATACACATAACATACTCCATCACACTATAATACGGATTAATTTTACTGCGACTAGACAAAGGAATGTATTGTTCTTAAAGCTGAATAAAAACACACCTGTTTCACGTGATTTTTTGATCGATCTATACTATAATAAATCTGTAGAAGGGTCAATTCTGTACATTGAAAATATTGAAAAAATAAATAGCGGGGGGTGTTGCTGGATCGATACCAAACCCAAATATGTGATTAAAAAATTTTTGTCTGTCTGTCTGTCTGTCTGTCTGTCTGTCTGTCTGTCTGTATATGCAGGCATCACGTGAAAACTAACGGTTCGATTTCGATGAAACTTGGTATAATTATACCTTAACATCCTGGGCATAAAATAGGATACTTTTTATCCTGGAAAAATACGTAAAAAAAAACTTATTTTTCAGTTTTATTCATAGACGTTGCTCTGTAGAACCGCGATCTCCTTAATTATTATAGGCTTAGCCGTATTTGGGTCCAATAGATATTTATAAGATGTCATTGTCAGAGTTACTCAAAATGGAGAAATAAACCATCAACGCGAAGACGTTTATGAAAAACATAAATAAAACATTAATTCTAACAACACAAATATCTATATTGTGTTTCAACAATCGGTACGACAAAACAGGACTTAGATTCAAAACTTTGACAATATTTTGGCAAACACTTAAATAATTTAAACAAAATATCCCACAATGTCTACGTCCATATGCCATTCATCAGCCCATGGACAGAACCACAACATTATTTAACCTAAAACGACCCAAATTCTGCGCTCGTAATTCAGCCAACAATCCGCATAACACAAACGCTTGGCCCCGGTCCACGGTTTCAAAAATTTTGCTTTGTGGACACTGCCAAATTAGGCTCCGCTTCATAATCCCACGCCGTTGAGAGGTGTCGATCAATATGCAGCACTCAAATCTGTATAACAAAGCGTGTGTCCCAGGGTTTATTTGAGTGGGGTTTGATGGAGTGGTTGATCTAAATAAAAAATATATATATTAATCAGTTTGTAGGTGCCAATATCCATCACGTAATTAGAAGTTGAAAAAAATTGTAGGGTTTACATGAATCATACTTTAACCCACAGGTTTTTCTCATGAAGGAGGGGCACAAAATATAGAACGCCTTTTGCTCCATAGCAGGTGGCGTTCTTTATTCTAAGGATCATTCATTCCTTATAAACCCTTTTTTACCTATGCGTTCGAATGGATCTGCTCATATACACAAGCCGGTTGCTAGTGTGTATTTATGTTAAAGTTTTTATTTAAAATTTGTCACATTATTTGCCGTATAGAACCTCTCGTTCACTTGACTTTGTAACTACTAAACAAATTATTCACATTAGTGGGTTGGCCCATTCTCTCCAGAATCCTTTTCGTTCTTCCAAACAAAGTTTCTGCCCCGATACAACGAGCCTAATTAGTTACGCTAGCTTCCAAAACATGAAAACCAAAAATAATTAGAACCTTATCTTAACAGGCCGAAAGGTCATTATCGTGTCCGACATTTTAGCGATCGAAATGACGATCTTCTTTTGTTTATAGGATGTTCTTTTGTCTTTAGTGAATTTAATCATTGTTACGAACCTTTGAAATACTCCGGGGATCGTACCGGTGATTGGAGGCGACCGATGTCGGAAGCAAGATAGGACTGTTTAAGACAGACGCCCCTTGAGATGACTCGAGTAAGATGAACAGGAAAGTAAAGGTCTTTAGTTGTCGTCGACAGGCCCTTCCTGCCAGCGACAATTAAAACCTTGCTTGTCTTTGGCAATTGTTTAATAAGCGTGAAGCTAGTCTCAAGTGTTCTTAGACACTGCGCACACTAAGCAATTTTAGTTAATGTGTTTGTCAACTTTTTATAAGATTCACGTTATTCATTGTACGGTTATTTTTTTCTTTATCCTTTAGGCATTGGGAGAGTCAGGTCTGCCTGTGGATTTCTTTCAAATCTCTCTAGTTTAGGCACCAAAATAGAAGAGATTTAGAAGAAATATCCGTGGCTGCCCTACCGCTTCCAATCCGTAGTATCCTCTCTATCGGTTTCGTCCCCATCTTTTATGCATTCTTCGGCATATTTTATGGTTCACGCACTTTTACATTGTTATCACTTTTGCTGTTTTAGGAAGTTTTACACTCCGTTCCTCATACCCTCAAAAAATCTTGTCTACTGATTTCGATTTGACATAACAATTATCAGTATCAGCAATGTCTAAATGTGTGTAAACAATCTTGCCGAAGTTTTTAAATTACTATATTATTACTACTACCATCGCCTTAAATATTGATTATTTCGAACATTTCGTGATCTAAACCATGACCATCTGAATATGGCCATTATAAAGCTACTTGAACCATGTGTTATTATACCCAGAGGATAGAACCACCTATTCCTGCTTGGGGAATATTTATTTAGGAAATACAAATGAACTAATATTTAAATTGACCAATGACCAAGCCCTTTTTGATTGTATACGTAAGTATTTTTCTGCATGACGTCAACTATAATTTCGTTGAATTACAATTTACTTTTGCCTAATGTGAGTGTAATGACTTGTCATAAATGGTATTAGAACTTTTGGCCATGAACTCTTTAATTGCTTTGGGATAGTTACTATTAGATAGACAGTAGTACTGTTTTCATCCTCAAAATTCATAGTCATTGTTAGACAATTTCAATTTAGGCCAGCCGACACAACGAACACAAGGTCAATTATATGTTAACTTTAACTGTTTCTGTTTAGCTGTAAGTTTTCCTAAAATAAATGAAATAAAAATCTCTCGTACCAGTTATCTGTAGGATCCATTCGACCCATACAGTATTCACTGTGGATATCAAACCAACTCATAATTGCAACAATGTACCGCTTGTGTACTGTATCATCCATTTCTATTTTTTTTAAGTAGAATAATCATCAAATGAGTCTTCCCGCCCAGTGCGAGACTATCAGACTCGTACTGTCTAAAATCCACTGTGATCCTTCAATAGCCCTTTACGTTCCAGGCTCACAGTTACCTGTATCATCCCTACTGTCATTTTGTGTCTAGCAAAAATAATTGGAGTGGGTGCAGTTATAAAAAAGTCAGCTTTTTTAACATTTAATTAAAATTTATTTTAAAATACCCATTATTTTCCTACCTTCTGGCACCTTGCCATGTTTGTAATTTTATATTTTATATTAATATAACTGTTCTGGATAGACCATTCCTAGAACTGTCTGTTCAGCAGTTTCAAACCGAATGAGTTAGATGTTACTTTTTTACTGAATAAAACTTGTTCAGACCAGTTTTAAAGATACAAGAACTCTTATTGAAATGACACAGGCAAGTAAAACTCACGATATATCAGACAAAATCGATTGGTTTGTAACACGTAGGTAACTTACACATTACACACATTGATTAGCTTCTTTCCCATTTTTAATGGGAAACTTTATTAACACTATTCATAGCAAAGACATGATGGCAACGACGTCCGCGTCGTCAAACGGGTTGTAGATGACCCGTTTGACGACATCATTGCCATCACGGGTAAATGGACCCTTGATTTAGTTTGGTATAATCTTTCTTTTCTTTAAAGTAAAACGTTGTCCCACATTAGGAATTTCTCCTGTGTCGTGGGTGCGTTTAAAAAAAAAATACACAACATACACAAACACCCAGACCCGGAACAACTACTAATAGGTCATACAAATATTTGTTCCGTGCGGGAATCAAATCGCTTAGCCACTACGCTAACCATGCCGCCTCATCAAATGAGTCTACCTGCCCCGGGTGTAGCGGAGAGATTGTCAGGCTCATATTGAGAGAATCTACACTATTCCTAAGCAAGAATAGGCTTGTGCCTAGCAGTGACTAGATGAATATGATCACACAATGAAAAAACTGGACTAAATAACTCTAGGTAAGTGCAAATTATGTAAATGACGGGGCCCCCCTCTAGAGGGCCAAAACCTGCCGGGGTCGCGGGACAAATTACCGTGACCCCAGAACGTAAACGGCCATTGCAGGAGACTGTGGATTTTAGTCAGTACGAGTCTGACAGTCCCTCTCGCTCTGCCCTGGGTGGGAGGACTCATTTGATGATATTACCAAGTAAAAAAAAATGCAAATGATGTAAAAGATTCATAAGTGTTCGTCGAAGTAGTTGACTAACTTTTTATGGCTCCAGATGTTTGGCAAGAACTTATACTTCGTACCAAATAGCCCTATAACTGATAACAATGTGGAATTATGGTTGTCTAAATGTTGTTATGATTAACACAGACACCATAAAGTAGTAATGTTTTCTTTGTTACTTTTCCCGTGTTTCTTATGCGTTGGTGTGAGTAACTTTTGGAACTCTTAGATGTGAGTAAAACTTTTTGCAGAATTGGTCCATTGACAACGTAGCTGTTATTTAACTTGATGTAAGTACGAGTATCTTTATCCACTAAAATAATAGTTTTGTAAATTATTCGTTTTCTATTTACAAATCGAGTTTTGCTTACAAGAGTGTCAAAAAATCCGTTCTTTTTTTTTTAAAGAATTCGATTTTCATTTTACTCGAAAATTCATACTCAAAGGGGTATGCAACTTATTGGCATCAAACATTTTTTTTCTTTCGCCAGTAATGAAATGTTGGTTATTAGCAGACCGCAACGTACTAAAATTCGTAAAAAAATATTTAAAAAAAATCTAAACCGTAACCAACCAGAGATATAACGGATTTTATTTTGTTCTAATCGGGAGTAAATCACTCCTGATTCGAACAAAATTAAAACCGCCATATCTCTGGTTTGTTACGGTTTAGAAACTTATTTTTCTATGGACTTCTTAGGTAGTAGTCTAATTGTGGCAAAAATTTAATCACTGGCGAAAGGAAAAAAAAATGGATGCCAAGGTCCATACTAAAAGTTGAAATAAAAACTGGTATTATCCCAACAATAGGTAATAAAAGAAAGTGAATAACGATTACAAAAATTAAAGTTTGTTCCAATGAAAAACTTTGTTTATAGCATGTGCGATTGTGCGGCTGGCCTTGAATGAAAACACAACATTACTAAAATTGACAACCGTTACTTACGTTAAAATGATCGATGTGGAAAAATCCCATACAAAAAACACAAAAAGATTGTATAAAAGACTGATGTTGCTTTTTGTTTATCATTTTCCCTGAAAAAAGGTCGCACCTGAATATTATTTTCGTGTGAATTGAATCGTATGACATGTCATTTGTCGAGTGTGAAAGATTTTTTTGACGTTGACTGAACATTTTTACATCATAAATATGCGATTTATATTCGTTAATATCAGTCTCTGTAGCGCAATATTTCAGGGAATATTTTAATTTTTGTGATTGAATGACTGAAGATGATATGATGTTTATTTATGTTTCGTATGCTTTGATTCAAATTTCTTTTGATATATAGGTTTGAGTGGTAGGTATTAACGTCAGTTACGTTTATTTGTAATCGATTAAATAAGCATTGCGACGATTCGTGATCCAGCACTTAATATTACAGTTTTATCTAAATATGTTTTTCATCCGAGCTCATGACGCAGAAATGACTTTATTTGATAAATACTTGCAATGAATGAAATGAATGAACAATTCGATTCGGGGGACTCGGACGCACAAGGAATAAATGCGACTCGATTCGATGCTGTCTGCTGTAGTTGGCCGGCTTTATACTGAAAGTAGGATACTAAAAACATATATTAGATCGGTAACAAAGTAAAATTATCAAACTACAACTACATAAGAGTAAAACTCTGCCAAAAGACAACAAAAGGCACATTTTTTCAATAGAAAAAACGACTGCGAACTTCTTTCATCTATTTTCGCCCCGGAAAAGACTCTGACAGTCATATTTACTGACGAAATGTATACATACCCGACTTGTATAACCCCCAAGATGTCCTCCCATTTTATACGAACATTCCAATTTCCTGTATCAGATTTTTTTATTTTATTTATCAACTTTATTGAGCACTTTTTGTACGCCATTTATTGTCCCAGATATTTTTTTCGGGAATGTGTCCTGAAAAGGCCGCTATGTGGAATTGAGTCAACTATTTGGTATTTTCTTTGATACTGTTTCTGAAGAAATGAAATAAAAATAGGTACCTACTTGATAACGTTCTTTTATCGATAATTATGTCACGTTAAGGTAGAATTTTTTGGGTTATTCTACGAGGAATTTCTGATTAGAAGCCAGGAGCCTCGATGTGTGTCTATTTATGTCATCAACTGTAGTAGTGTTCTTTATATACTTACCTTTATTAGGTTATGTACCTCTAACTACAAACCCTCGTGTTGTATGTACGAGTATTTACGTCCCAGATTTATGTACAGACGCCAGCAGGTCAACCTACCCAAATCCGTCAAATTTTACCAATCAAACATTAACCTTCTACTATTGTGATCAGGTTGAAAATATATTAAAGAAATTTGACAGATTGAGGTAGGTTGATGTGCTGGCGTCTGTACATCAGGAGCTAAATATTAATATCAGAACATTTTAAGATTTTCACCGAGCGTTAAGTACGTGAGTGTGATAGCGATGAAATCGGATTCTCAAGTTCATAAGATCGGAACATCGCCAATCAGGACAAGTACCGAGCTACATACTCATAGCTATTAACACAAGTATCTTATAATATACGTGAAGATCTTGCGTCTACATGGGGGCTGTAAAACAGATTAAAAAATAACATCAGTAATTTCTGAAATATGACTTCTAAATGTGCGATGACGGTTATGCACGCAAATACACAAAATTAAAAGATTTTGATCGTTCTAAGCATGGCGATGTTTTATATGTAGTCATTATTTTATTTATTCCTATATCGCCTTCGTGCCAAACCCGAGCATAATTAAAAATAATTTTAAAGAAATAACTTTGTCTATTCTTTGTAGAATAGAGATAGAATGGTACAAGTACAGAGCTTCGAAAGATATAATCTATTATAATTATTGCTATAGCTTCGGTTTTATCGACATTTTCACTGCGCTGCAAAGTTGCTCACAAAATAAATCGTAGCATTCATTACATAGATCATAATCTGTACATACCAAATCAAGAATCAAATTATGCGTGCTGAATCGTTTTTAAACAACCCTAGATTTAAATAGCCAATTCATTGCCACACGACTTTTGCAAGCGTATTTTTGTATAGGGATTTTCACCTGCTGCTTTCATGGCCTCATTTTTAAGCCTATCTTCAGCATCGTTGCGCACAAGGCGCAATGTACCCGCCTGTTGGTAATAGCCCTCTCGATTACTTGTCGTATATTAGCTATGTTACCCACGTGTGTTGAGTCGAGTGGTTATGGCAGCCGTCTTACAGCTGACCACCAGCGAGAAGCGAGTTGAGCTTATAAGCGAATCTATAGAACGACCGAACCGACTGTGTGTGTGTATCAAGCATTATTAGGTTTGAATACAAGAACGTTTAGTAACTGTGTAATGTGGGTGTACAATTAAGTACACTTTCGTATATCCCTGCCTTCTTATTTTTCTAGGTCCTTTGAAATCTCGCTTATCCAGGTTTCAATGTTTATGCTATCTCTTTTACTGACAGGGCGTCTTTCGAAAATATCTTGAGCGTGTAAATAGTCGATAGCACGTCGCTTTATCGTTGACGGTGGAGCAAATGCCTACGTCGGGAAATAGCTGAGACGCAGAGGGAAATTACTTGCTGGAAACACGCTGGTAATTCGAATACAACATCCACTGCTGCATTGCTTTATGTTAGACAAATAAACAGTGTGTATAAACACTCCAGTGTTCGGTAAACAACAAATTAAGTCCTTTATAATAAGGTAAAGATTCGTTGTAAGTCGGTCGTGTTAAAATTGCTGCAAATGACATTTTCCATGCTTTAGTCATTCGCGCGCTGCAATTTGCAAGAGATTAAATTGAGATTATCGTTTGCAGTTAGCGCTTGGGTGTTTGTGGGCTTATGCAGATTTTCATCGCACTGCTAAGCGTTTGTTTTTAGCTATGTAAGTGGCTTGAATCTGTTCAAATGAATAACGCAATTTCAAAACTAATAAGTTGACAAGGTAGAGGACGTTCTGATGAAAATCACAGGATCACGCTGGATGCAAGCCGCTTCCAACCAGTCCTATTGGAAATCTATAGGGGAGGTCTATGATCAGCAGTAAACGACCTACGGCTGATATGATAATGTCCATTTTTAGTAAATTATTATAGTTCATTGTTCCTAGACACGAATTTTATTACTCGAACTTAATGAGATGGTAGCGAATTAGAGCTGCTAGTGTGCAATGATCCCTTGTAATTATCAAACGATCTTAATATAGGTAGGCTAAAAGATCTTACATTTGATATTAACTGTTTATTGACAATAAACACAATATGCGTCACTGAAAGTTTACAGCCTGATAATAATGATAATGATGACAAAAAGTCGGAAAACAAAGCTTATGGTTACCTAGCAACGCAGCTGTTACATTCTATTGGAACAGATTACCAGATACGTTATCAGGACCTGTCAAAACATGTCACATGAGAATCCATCAATACTTGTTGTACACGAATAACAATGGCGCGTTGTTCACGTATAGTTGTAGTACAATCTAATCTATATACCATAGTTTGTTGGTAGTTGAGCCCGTGCTTCGCATCACGTCAAAGTTTTTCGAAGATGGAAAGTTTTGTAGCTTGAAACTTCGGGAAGGATGGCAAGTAGGTACGTACGGTTTTAAGTTTTACTTCTTTTTATGGAATAATTTTTAAGACAAGACGTGTTGCCTGGGATTTCCTGCCAACCAAAACTGATGGTCTTTTATACAAACATTTCTCCACAAATAATTCCGCTTTGGCATATATTTCCAAAAAAAAATTAACCTTAATTTCGTTGTAAAAGAAAAAATTTTTTTTAAAAATCAAGCTGTATTTTCATGATCCAATGCTTTCAATTATGTTATGTGTGTAAAAAAATTAATCAATGAAGTAATTTGTAGTTTATACAGGAATATAATTAACTATAAGTATAAATTAAATGTAAGGTATGTAGATCAGATAGAAAATGCTTTTTACCATAGAATAAAGTACACCCTAAAGAAATACTAATGAGCAGTATAAAATACTTTTTTTTTTAATTTTACTTACATTTTCGGAGAGTATTTTAAACATTATTTTAATTATTGGCACTCCTTTTCAATCCAGACAGACTACAAAGATTGAAGACAATACAAATATTAAGCACAAGTAAACGTATAATGTAAATATTCTGAAAACTTCAACAGCGGAATAACAATTTTCTTCAACCTGAAAAAATAAACTTTTCTCTCTCAAATACATGTTAATCGTATACTTAGACTTTTTGTTTATACCGAATTTCGTTTATAACGTGAAAACTCGCATACATTTAGGTAAAATAATTCTGTGTATTTGTACACTTTTACTGTATATTTTCATTGCGGCATGCTAAGCAATCTATCACCGCGTAATACCGAGTTGACACGCAGTTTCATATTTTAGGTACTTAGTTTTGGGCTTTTGTTTATGGTTTATTCATTGGAACCGTGAAATTGTTGGCACCATCAGTCACGTATACTTATATCTGGTATAGTAGTACGAATATAAAATTATGAGTTGTCACAAACCCAACCAGTCGTAAAAAATGTTTCGTGGTGATCCGAGACTGTCTAATAGTCGCAGGACAGGCTTAAAGTCGCGAAACTTTGTTTAAAGTTAATGCGGCTCAGTAGCTCGATCACAAGATTTCAGTATTTTATTTACAACGTACTTAAAGTATTTACTGCGTTAATTGTATGGAAAAATGGAACAGCGCCTCTAGTGTACGAAGAAGGAACTAATTTTTGCCTGGAAATTAATGTCAAAGTCCCAGTTTACTTTACTTCACAAAAACTGGAAATTCATGATAAGGGCCCCTGGTATGCAAAAAAATACGAATCCATACAAAATTACGAATTTGATATTTGCTCGTACGTAAGACACGTGTTTTTTTTTTTTTTTTTGAGCAGCACTCAAAATCTATAATTCGAAAAGTGGTTAACGTTCCACGCGGCCATTTAAGGGTTAAAATAAAGAAGAAAGGCGATAATTCAAACAAATCGTTCATGCAAACAACAAAAAAAAATCTGAAAGTATGTACGCAAACTCTGTTTTTATTTTGGCATTGTGTTCAAATCACGAAAGTCAACAATCCTTATAAACCCTTTTTTTCTAGACCAATTTTATTGGCCTTCATTACGCTTCCGAAAAAAAGGCTGAATATTTTGAATATATTGCGAAACGTATTGAAATTTTGTAAACAAGAGCTATTGTTTGAGTATTTTATTTTTTGCTGACGATTGCAGACATCTTTTTGCAAGGTCAGATTTTTTGGTGTTGTTGGCACGTGGTCACGGAAGGTTAGATGTTTAGGTGTTGGTTAGAGGTCCGGTTATGGTTTCGAATATATATTTTTTACGTCGTAAAATTATCGAATGAGTCCTCACACCCGACACAGGGCGGGAGGGACTGTCAGACTTGCACTGACTATCCACGGTGTCAATGGCGGGTGTTTACGCCTCCGGTTACTCGTTAGTCTCGCGATCCCGACAGGCTTTGGCCCTATAAGGCGTCCCGTCTCGTCAATGGTTTCGAATATCTGCCATTCGTTTTGTAAGTAAAGCTTGCGTAAGATCATCATTGACCGAATGACGCATCAGATGTTTCCTTTTTTCTTTGGGTGTTATTTCACAGAAATGTCAAATAGTTATTGCGTTTCTTAAAGACATTTGCTTAAAGTAACTCGTTGTCTCGGAAATGGGCTCTAAAATTATTCAGTGTTCAAGAAAAATTGTATTCTGGAATGAGGTCATTTATTCTCTTTTAACAATTCGAAAGGTCAGCCTGAAGAAATCAAGTTACCATTTGGATTTCGGGAAAACTTTTATCGTCATGAAATCAAAGTACTTTGACGCTTTCAGACCCAGACCCAAGAGATTTCTTGACCACCTACGTATTTCTAAGTAGAATTTCAATACTTAACACGTACCAATGTACCTAGTAATATCTATGTCCATTCCCTAACGATCTAAAATAGATGTACCAATAGAATCTGTCAGCACTTTGCTTACAAATCTCTTTGCTCTCAACCTCATACATTTCAAAACACAAACTTAAGACGTACCCAGTACATAGATTAAGTACTTTTACTAAAAAAAATTGAGCCCAAAGCTTTTCACATATGCTTATGCAGGAGCGAACTTCGAGAGAAAAATATATACACTTAATCTTATATTTTTTAAGTGATTATTTTTCGAACATCATATACATGTAAGTTTTTCCAATATCGGGTTCGATTCCTGGCCAGGATTATTGATTTTTCTAAAATCCAATAATGCAGTTTTAGTTTTCTTCGAAATCGGCCTCAAGACTCCTTTCAGCAATGTTCGGTATTCCTCATCATTTCGGATAATACAAAAAATAATAAAAAACAAAAAAATGGCTATTGCTTGACATAGAACTAAATATTGTTACGTGAGAAGAGTGAGCTAAAATAAGCAAAAAATGGGCCTTCTTATTTTAAAAAGTCATTTTCCACATAGTAAAGATGTTATTAAATTTAACCTCAGCATACTAGTTACCATAATTTGTAAGCAAGACAATTATTATATTAGCACTTACACCAGCGGTGTAATTACTTAACTGTGTCCTCTAACCCAGCATCGATGTAGCTAATTGTGCACACATTACACTGGAGAATGGCAAACAGGTTTCATTATAAGTCGATATTTTTCGTAAAAAATATTACACTTTCCACAGAAAACTTCACAAATGGTATATTTTTTTTTTGGAAATGGTATGATTTATATGTAAACGTTTGAATAAAAAAAAAATTAAGACAATTGATTAAGCGCTTTTTTTTATAAATGATATTTGTTTTAGAAATAAATCATGTGATCACTTCGTTATTTAATCTAGTCTAGGGAGAGTCCTTTCATTAGCATAATAAATCGCTAAATGCATTTAAATAAACGATCAAAGTAGAAGTATAAAATTTAACTTCGTCACTGTCAGCTAAAGCGATTTATTTCAAAAGATTATTTGCTTACATTAATTATTTGGCAACTAATGCGTTTCATCATTTATCGTGCAAGAGTAATGTTATACCTATTTTTATATAGATCAGCATAAGTAGTCATCCTTTTCATTTACAGAGAATACTTTAGTTAAATCGACTATGATTACGAAAAATATCGAAACTGCAAAATCGCTGGTTTTTAGTTTTATTTCAGAAATTGAAAGACCGTAAATTATCATATAGGCAGCGTAAGCAGGCCTCCCACTAGGTGGACCGACGACATCGTGACGTGAGTCGCGGGCAACCGATGGATGCAAGTAGCGAATTGTTGTTCGGCGTGGCGGTGTACGGGGAAGGCCTATGTTCAGCAGTGGAAGTCTTCCGGCTGATGAAGATGGCGATGAATCTATCAAAATAAGCAAACAGATTTATTTTTTGTAAAAAATATTATTTAATCATGTTTTGCATCAAACAGAAATCGAAACTGAAATCTTTAAATTTTTCAACGTGAAGTACGTGATTTGCAGTTTAGATACTGTTCGTAGTCACAGTCGAAATGATCGTATATAACTTTTACCCTTGTTGCTGTCAACTACATAAAAATACGAACAAAGAGCGAATGACGCCATCATAACGTAGTTCAGACATTATAAAACTTAAAATAACTCTTCCACACCAAATACAACTACAAGTATAACTTAGCATAGCGTATGATCTGAATTATCAGAAGCTGCACAAAGGCCGGGAACAAAGGCAGACGGAGCCATTGTCGCAGACCGATGGAACATTTTAATGATGCCACTACGATCGGGTGAATTGTGCACAGATAATTTGTGGGTGCTACTCAAATGCATGGGTTTAGTTTCTGAATGTAATTTGAATAACAATTATCTATTATTTCTTGCCTCCTAAATAGACGCTCTTTTTCCATGGAGGTAGGCAAAAACCACAAAGTACCACCTGCTACGATCCTTACATACTCCTTCATTCCTCATCCAAATTCATACATGGTCACATAGGCACGCTGATTGCGAGTGCTACTCGCCTGACCTTTTTAAGTTCTTCACCAACCAGGTCAGAGTAGGTCTCCCTCTTAACTAATAAATATTCCAAAACTGCTCCTAACAGAGGGACCTTTTAGGAATTCGTGCTGAGTCCAACTTTATAATTCGATCCCTTGATTCGGTTGCCATTGATCTTGTTGCTTCGTTGTTCTATAAGTACGACTTCAATTAGTTGATCATTGACAAACTTGTAGTGGTGGACGAATGCCGAAAATCTTATTTTAATAACCCAGATACTTATTTGAAGAGGCTGGATAGGCAGCTTTGAAGCCCATCCCAAAAAAAAATAGGGATGCCACGCAAAGTGACTTTTTCGATGTATTAACGAGAAACTCCTTCAGGCGCCTTTGTTCAGTCTACCCTATAAGGATCACCTAAAGGTTGGGTCGTTAAAGGTAAGTAAGCAATTAAGTATCTTAAAATACCGTTGTCTTAAAAGACAACGTTCCTACCACAAAAATCTCGAAAATTCCAAGGACACATATTTTGGACGTTCTTTTGTATCAGTGTAAAATCATTAAACGAGTCTTTCCACCCGGGGCGGGGCAAGAGGGAAAAATATAGAACGTCAGTAATTTTAATTAAACTCTACATGTAACCGAGACACTTTTTAGATTTTAAAAGGTCGGTATTTACGAATTTTAGACCTTTTTTCTTATTTCCTAAACTTATGTATATGCTTTGGTTTCTATTTTTTAGGATTAATCTAGCTCATGCAATTTCTCATAGCTTTAGTGTAGTATTTCAGGAACTATAGATTTCACTAGTTTGAACTGTCCACATATCAGGCAAGTCTTCCCCGCAAATTACTAGTTTCATCTTCAAGCTTGCATTCTGTCATGCCGTCCAATTCCGCTTAATAATGCTTGTTAGCTGAACGGTCCCCCGCTTTTGAATGATCTCTTGAACGCCAGTCTACGAGCTCGTTATTGTCGCTTTATTACGAAGATGTATTGGAACTTCAGTACTAACACATTCTGTTGCCTTCAGTATTGGAATTTGGTAGTCTAAATTTGTATTTAGGGTGTAAAAGCAATTTGATAGAATAGTTAGTAAAAAGGGGTTGTTGTACATTTTCCACAAAGTTAATTTGCCTAATTTTTTTAAACCTCATACATTGCAAGTTAATTCCCCACAGCTAGATTTTGTTATTGTGAATTTGCCACATATCCTCATCTCACATTACTGAAGACGGCGGCACCAACACCTCCATGATCCTGTTCTCCTGGTGGTTTCTGTTCAAATGTGGAATTGGTTATTTAAATGTTCTGCTATCCGTGCGGAAAAAAGAAATGGGGTGAATTTACAGTTATCAAAATTAAAAAAACATAAACTGTGGCTGATTTATACATACTTTTTTTCGCGGTGTATTAACTTTGTGGCAGAACAACAACCCATAGAAAGGTTCTATTTGGTGCATCAAAATAGGGAATGGTAAAGGCGATAGTGATCGATATCGCGCATGTCCACCTTCATGATCATCATAATCATCTTCCTGCTCTTATCCCATTTTACTTGGGATCGGCACAACATGTTTTCTTTTTCCATTTTCCCCTGTCAGACGTCACAGTATCATTCATTTCTATTTCTTTCAGATCATTTCTCACACAAACCATCTACCGGCACTGTATTTTGGGAAAACTCAGCATATATTTGTCGTATACTTTACTTTACCTGAACATCGATTCAATATTATAAAAACCATATTTACATAATATGAATGCAGCTATAACTTTAATATTTAGTGTCACCGACATTAGATTTAAAATTAAAAACCAAAACTGATCGGTACCACAAAATTCACTTATACCTTTGTAGTTCAGATCTACATTTGCATTGAACAAGGTAATGAAATATTTTTCACGACTTCAACTGCGCAGTTCCTGTAAGCTGAAGTCCAGCAGTATTACTGAATACCTGTCCAATAACTTTTGTGTGCGACTGTATGGTATGTTGAATGTCATACCTTTGAAAAGTACTGTTAGCAAAATAGTTCGATGACAAGGCAGGAAAAGTCTTGGCATTTATATTCATTCAGTTTATTTTTAAAAATTGAAGATTATACTGTATACAAACATTTGTTGAATTTTCCTGAGATAAGCGCGTTCAACCAACCAAATAAACTCTTCAGCTTTATAATAGTATAGAAATACCTATTTGTGTTGCCCAACACTGTTGATAACCCATTCGCCTGGTTTACATTAGACAGAGCTCACAAAAATATTTTAGCGTTGAAACCACCGGGCACGCCGCAATCGCGGCGGTAAGACCCCTCTTTGAGGAGTGGCTGGATAGGCGTCACGGCGTCCTTACCTTCCGCATGACGCAGGTCCTCACCGGACACGGAAGTTTCGGGAGGTTCCTGTGTCTGATAGGGAGGGAAGAAACGCCTGGGTGTCACCACTGCGAGGATCGTCCGGAGGACACGGTGGAGCATACGGTGCAGGACTGCCCCGCTTGGGCAGAGCACCGCCGTGTCCTCACGACGGCGATAGGCGGAGACCTCTCGCGCCCGGCATTGGTCGAGGCCATGCTGCGGGGCGAGACGGAGTGGGAAGCGGTCGCCTCCTTCTGCGAAGCAGTCATGCTCGTGAAGGAGGAGGCGGGCCGCCTGAAGGAGAGGACAGCGTCCTCCCTCCATCCCAGCCGCAGTGGTAGACGCCCACGGCGTCGGACGTCACAGGACGATCTCCGGCCACCGTAGGCGCGGGCATGCGGGCAGCGAGTAATGGGCGACTTGCTGTCCGACCATGGACCATGCCCGGGTCGACGGCGCGTTGTGTTCCACGCGCGCCTCAAAGAGTGTCAGCATATTGACGGGGCCTGTAGAGGGCCAAAGCCTGCCGGGGTCGCGGGACTTACCCATTACCGTGACCCCGGTACGTAAAGGGCTTGTGAAGGACACCGTGGATTTTAGTCAGTACAAGTCTGACAGTCCCTCCCGCCCTGCCCTGGGTGGGAGGACTCATTTGATGATTTTACCACGCAAAAAAAAAAAAAGCGTTGAAACCACCGCTTAAACTTTTGCCACCAACAACGCTTTTACTGAAACTTTCTGTAAAATAATGTCAAACAGTGTCACTAGCAAGTATGTCCTGACTAGCCTACTAATTACACTGAAAGTCGTCAGTGTGCTAAAACTAATTAAAGCCAGCAGCACAGTTATCTATTTTGTTGTCAGTACTTTGAAAGTTAGTTCTTAGTGACGTTTGTAAGGACCGACGTCGATTCTGGTGTCGGTCTTCATGAAGTAAGATTAATTGTCCGGTTGTCGGCTCTAGTGCGCCGCTAGTGTTGACTGAGCTGGGAACTTTGGTCTCTTTTGTATGGCGATGTCGAGCGCACGAGTTGGTAAAGTGAATGTATCTGAAAGGTTCGGTTTCTTTTATGAAACGTCAGATTTTAATGTGCTGTAAATTGAAAAATTAAATAGGCACGATCAATGGCCCTGTATTACTCGACGCACCTTCTTTTATTTTGTTTTTTTTTAAGATGGGTCATGTTATAAAGTGTACTGATTATACTATCAGATTATACCAATTATATGTGTTTAGTTGATACTAAAACTAAAAATTTAATCACAGTTATTTTGATGACTTGAGTTTGTTTTAAGATCTTCCGGGTTGGATGGGTGACCAGCTCACATAGCGATTTTCCTCCGTGTCTCGGAAAGCACGTAAAGCCGTTGGTCCCGGCTATCATTTGTAGATCTTAGACAATCGTTACTGTTAGTCAGAAGCTCTAAAGTCTGACAACCGGTTTTACCATGGGGTATTGTATTACCCAGTTACTGGATTGTAGAGGTCCGAGAGACAGTCGCTCCATGTAAAATACTGATATTCAGCTGCATCTGGTTTGACTAGAAGCCGACCCCAATATAGTTGGGAAAAGGCTAGGCAGATGATATTTAAAGAGCGATCGAAGAACAGCGTCAAAATCATAATTAAATGACCTTCCTTCTGGCGCAATCGGCTAAAAGGCATATATTTTCTGAACTGCGAAACATCATTAATTAATTAAAATTGCTACTTAAGAATCCCGAAACTTTTGAAAAAGAATTTTCGTATCGCAAAACTGACAAAAAATTGGCCGACCTACCAGCTCCCGGCGAGTTTTAATATGAATCAAGAAACTTGAGACGAAATTACTTACCTTTAGTTACGAACAAATATTTATTTGACGTAACTTTTATGAAGTTTGGAAGTCAAGGTTTCGTACGAATATGATAAATTATTCAAGTCTCGACTAAAAACAGTGCCTTACTGTAATTCAAAGAAAATTGGTAGCTACTGCTGTTTCAGAATTAAGTTACCAACTGTGATTGCTTTTTCAAACTAAGAGAAACTGAAATTATTTCATACGATATGTAATGCGATATTGGAGGTACGTCAGAATTTAGAGCAAATACGATGCCTTTGACTATTGACTTGATCACCTTAAAAAAAAACAAAGGCACGAGATGACAGGCCTGTTGGTCTAGTGGTTAGTGACCCTGACTGCTATGCCGGAGGTCGTGGGTTCGATTCCCACCCAGGACAAATGTTTGTGTGATGAGCACGATCACTTGTTCTGTGTCTGGGTGTAATTTATCTATAATATGTATGTTTTTATAAATATATAACTATGTTTATCAGTTGTCTAGTACCCATAACACAAGCTCTGCTTAGCTTGGGACTAGATGGCGTTGTGTGATAGTTGTGGAATATAAAAAAAAATAATCACTTCAAATATCATTTAATTAAAGGCACTATCAGTGGCCAGATGAAGGGCTATTTTATTTACGTATTTAATTTTGTACCATCTTCTTTACCACAGTCGCGGGACTTACAAATTACCGTGTGCCCTGGGTGGGAGGACTCATGATGATGTTGCCATGATAAAAAAAAATCTTTGCCGTAACACAAATTTTATTTTATTCTTTTTATTCTATTGGTCGACTAAAAACTTATCACCATAAATGAACTCTGTTCTATGCAGGAATCAATGTCATTCTTATGAATCGAAGTGTTATGCTTTCCTTTACATATCTGACAAGAAGAACCCTTCAAACGACACATTTTTGTGTCGTATGTCTATTTTATCTTATCTCAAGTTGGAAAACTACCGTTGACCGCTTGTCGATCTTCTGATAACACTATTAGTTACAGTTTGTGCATTTCATTCGATCCGAATCCGATTTGTTAGCGAGTTTTCTCGGACCGTATGATGTAAGCGCTTACTTCACGGATTTATATTCAGAGCAGTATGCAAGCGTTTTATACGAAGTTTTAAATTGTCATGCTTGCTTGTATTACAAATGACTTTTCTTACTTAGTTTGCAATCTTTTGTTAACTCTGCAATCGTTTTATACTTTTCTCTTGTAGGGCTAAACGGCTTATCCTTGTCGATAGCTATCTAAATTGACTCAGCCCAGAACTAAGCTACGACAATGCCACCTTTGGAAGCGTCTATCAGTTCTTGTAATGAACAATTGACAGTACACGGACGGCACGATAATTTTCCATCATTTATGGAGCAGTACCAGACTCTTAGTTCGAATCCTAGATTGGGTAAGATATCTTTGCTTTAGAAAGTATTCAGTTTTCAAAAAGGTTTCACGGAATTAATTTATTTATCAGTTGCTGTTCATTAAAAATTTAGTTTTATTAAGACAAATATCTCGTAAATAAGATAGTAAATATTTGTTTATTGTTTTAGTAAAGTATGCATGACATCACAATATGGTGCCATCACAGTTTAATTTTATTCGTAGTCGCACACTAATGCCCGGTTTCTGGTGTCACCAGTTATCTTTTCAATAAGTATTGATTCAATAAAGTTATGGGTAAGTTAAACGTAGGTCAACTGTCTCTGAGTTTCTGATGACCCACGGACCGATAAAATAACTATGAGACAGATAGCCAGTTCCATATTGTGCCGCTAGATGGGTCTGTTTATGAGATAGAGGTAAAAATTGTTTTTTTTTTTTGTTTCAAATCCTCATTAAAACAAGTTTTATGCATAATTTAATTTTTTCGAGGGTAATACGAGTATAGAGAGGTTAAGATTTATATATATATGAAAAATAGTTTCCTTCCGAGGAAAGAGGTTGTTCAATAGATTCTGTAACAGTATCTTCACGAGTTGATTCTTCAATTATTACAGTATCATTTTGGTAAAGCTATATTATGTAATACAGCTGTTGCTACAATTACAGCCAATGTGTGATCAAGATTTCAGCCTAATTTTTGAGAAAACCATGCATATCTTCTTTTCAATACACAAATGTCCTTTCCAAACTAGGACAAGAAACACCGTTGGGTGTTTCTTGTCCTAGTTTGTGCTTAATTGTAGAGTTTTTCTGCATTTGATTAGATTGAATTGGTACTCGATCCATCTATACAACCAATTACGTTTGGAAATCCTACTATATTATAAAACTGCGTCTTTATTTCTCTCAGGTCTTCAAAATTAGGCATATGTATTTAACTCCTAGCCAGCTTAGCTAGCTAGCAGACAAAATTAACAACAGAAGCGAGAGCACGTCTGATTATATCAGTAAGGTGTATCACAGTGTTCTTATGAAAGCATAACATTTTGAAAGGATTTCTCCTGCGTCGTAAGTTTCTGGGTATAGATATATTAGCAATAAAATCCAGCACTTCCAGATCAGACTCTGATGAGCTGCTCGTATTCATAGTTTTCGATCTATTAACTTAAATTTCTCTGGCTATTAATTTCTAAAATAACACGATATAACCTTAGAGTTGACAAATGAAACGTCAAATAAAGTTATGGAGCCGATAAACGGCACAGATTGGTCGGTTAAGTTGATCTTAGTTTATGTAGAGTTTAACTTACATCGCGGTGTTCAGAAACCCATTTTTATAGTTTATCGAACCAATAGCGCTATTGAATAGATAAACTGTCGATAAAAGGACACCAGAAACCGGGCATAAGTAAGTTAAGGCATTGTCTCTGCACACACATCCACTGGGTTGCGTCAGATTACCGTCCTATCAGTTTATGAAAAAAAAAACGACGGGTTGCACTCTGGGAGTGCCGGCAGAAGTGAAAACTTGAATAGTAATAAACACACACGAACATTCGCGCAAGCGCCCTGCGCCGTCTTACGAATTTTCGATCAGGTCACGTGTCCTGACGCGAGTTTAACATTTTTTACCCATTCCAAAAAAGTGCACAACGCCGCTAAAGAAGTTTTCACTTCAAAAAGTACACTTAGGCCCTTCGTACACAAGGCGACGAAAGTCTCCGATTCCTTACGACTTTAGTATCTATTGACGCGTGGCTATTAAACGGTCTATGGATTTGTATTACGATAGTTACCTGGATACCAAAATTGTAAGGTAAAGAGACTTGCGTTGCCTTCTATACGAAGGGGCTTACACTATTATAATATAATCTCTTACACACACGGCCAGTCTCCGTTGAGATCGGCCGCCGTGACCAAAACTCGGTCGGGAGGATATTACGCTTGGTCGATGCCAAAAAATGTCCGGGATATATGATACGTTTACTACGAGCAAAGCCGTGAGCACACACTATCTATAATTCCCGGAAAAACTAGTTTATTTGGCTTTCTTTTAAAACGTTTGCTTGCCAGAAGTAATATTTTATTAAAATGGATTACTGTTGAACAGTTAACAATTGTACAAGTTTCTTTAATGAATTCGGAGTAAATTCAGTTCTAGTTTTCAGAACTATTGTTGTTACAGTTGAACTAATGGCATTTCAATAGAGGTAAGTGGTTTTGTGTTCGTGACACAAACAATTGCTTAGCATCAGTACCTATCTACTTAGTTTAATAGTTGCCTTTTGGTTTTTTCATTAAGTTTCTTCGATGATTTTGATAGCTTTTATTCTTTGGGCACTATTATAAGCTGCAAGTTCATTATCTGTGGACACAGGACTCTAACTTTCGGGCTACAGTGACCCTGGAGCGTAAAAGGCAATTGGAAAGGATCAGGATGGTTTTCTTGCGGCATAAACGACCGTGTCTGTTTTACATTAACTTAGAAGTTCGATTTTTTTCACAGTACAAGGAACTGTATACCTGAGTGTTGGTTTTAATTCCAACTCGATACCTCCACGTTTTCTCAAGATAAACAGTTTTGTCAGACAGACGAACAACAAAGTGATCTTATGAAGGTTCCCTTTTGTTTTTTGAGGTACAGGAACCCTGAAAACTTATTTAAGAAATAAGTGGACTTACTGCGATACCGTCAGTACCTAAAAATATTAACCTAAAAACATTCTGTTCTAATCCTCGTAAAGAAATGCCATTTTTTTTTTATCGTGGTAAAATCTTCAAATGAGTCCTCCCACCCAGGGCAGGGCGGCAGGGACTGTCAGACTTGTACTGACTAAAATCCACGGTGTCCTTCACTAGCCCTTTACGTACTAGGGTCACGGTAATCCCTTGGTCCCGCGACCCCAGCAGGCTTTGGCCCTCTACAGGCCCCGTCACTATGCTGACACTCCTTGAGACACGCGTGGAACACAACGCGCCGTCGACCCGGGCATGGTCCATAGTCGGACAGCGAGTCGCCCATTACTCGCCGCCCGCATGCCCGCGCCTACGGTGGCCGGAGATCGTCTTGCGACGTCCGACGCCGTGGGCGTCCACCACTGCAGCTGGGGTGGAGGGAGGTCGCTGTCCTCCCCCTCACGCGGCTCGCCTCCTCCTTCGCGAGCATGACTGCTTCGCAGAAGGAGGCGACCGCTTCCCACTCCGTCTCGCCCCGCAGCATGGCCTCGACCAATGCCGGGCGCGAGAGGTCTCCGCCAATCGCCGTCGTGAGGACACGGCGGTGCTCTGCAATTTCTATTAAGGCACCCGTTTTCACGTAAATGAATTTAACTTGCAAGAACATCAGACCAACTTCTTCTAAATGATACGGATCTTCGCATCCAATTTATAAACAAATTACCGCACTGCAGAAGTCAACCAAAATTGAAAATTAAAGGAAATTCAAACACGTGTAGGTATGTTCCAATTTATTCCATAAGAGCTATTGTTGTTAGCAGTCCTGATGGGAGTTAAACATAAAAGGAAAGTTTGACTTGAACGTCCTTTGTGTAAGTCTGGGAAATGTCCATCAGAGAAAAAAGGGCTTCCTTCTGAAGCTGTAATTAGTACAGTTAGTGAATATGTATGATGAAAGCACAGTAAGCTTACAAAAGCGTGCTTATATCTCATTATTAGGTAATATTATAATTGTATTTTTTTTTAAGGATGGATGGATGTATGAATGCAAAGACTCTTTACGTTAAAACTTCCGAATGGATTAAGATCAAACGAAATAATTAAGAAAAAAAAATAAGATAGATATTTCGATCCAGTGTTTGTTCGGTTTTTCAAAAGTATTTTTTATGTAGAAATAGCACGTGTAGTTTGAGTATGCCAGTTGTTTTACTAAATGTTGATTCCTGTTATATGTCAAAATCAACATTTCGGGGCAATTACAGCACACAGATAATACTTTTTTTTTATCGTGGTAAAATCATCAAATGAGTCCTCCCACCCAAGGCAGGGCGGGAGGGACTGTCAGACTTGCACTGACTAAAATCCACGGTGTCCTTCAATAGCCCTTTACGTACCGGGGTAATCCGTTAGTCTCGCGACCACACAGATATACTTTAGGATACTTTTCATCCTTTTGGACAAATATAAATACCCAGGCAAAGCATTAGTCCGGTTAAGCAGCCCACAACCTCTTCTAGGTTGACCTGCGAGATGCCATTCACAAAAAAAGGCAAAGCATCGGGGCATAAGCTGTGCGAAAATGAAGCAGACGCAGATTTTGTTTCTATAATTACATTTTTATGAATTAATTTTATTTGTAGTCGATCACCGGGTGGCCGTTGTTTTTATCACTAAGCGACCAGTAACAGATAAAACTTTAGGTTTAAACAATTTGTTATATTTCAGTTATTCTAATAACCGCGCTCTTCTAATTTCTATAGAATGACGTCATATAAACACAATGCAACGCGTCCCGCATAGAAATTCTATTGAAAAGCCTACAATAGGCCTATCTAGATACTTGTCTAGCTATAGTCGTTAGCTATATTGACTCGTTCTAAAGACAACAATACATAGATAGCATAGTACTCTGGCACGCCACATTGATAGCTAGCAATTTGCGACCCTATTGTTTCATAGTTAGAGTTTATATTTGAAGGGTAACAAAACAGTTTGTTCTTATATAAGCAAGGCTTTAACGTTAAAAGTCCGGAAGACGTAGGGTCTCGCTGTTAGTAAGATAAATTGATGCGGTTGGTAGTTTTTGCTCTGAAGTCAATGGCATCTTTTTGTGGCCTTGATACTTGCTTATTTGTACGCAATTGCATTTAGAATTTTTGGTAACAAGATATTGTAAGATGAGGCATGCGGGCAGGGAGTAATGAGCAACTCGCTGTCCGACCACGGACCGTGCCCGGGTCGATGGCGCCTTATGTTCCACGCGCGCCTCAAGGAGTGTCAGCATAGTGACGGGGCCCCCTTCTTGAGGGCCAAAGCCTGCCGGGTTCGCGGGACTCACGAATTACTGTGACCCAGGAACGTAAAGGGAAGAAGGACACCGTGGATTTTAGTCAGTACGAGTCTAACAGTCCCTCCCGCTCTGCCCTGGGTGGGAGGACACATTTGTTGATTTTACCACGATAAAAAAGCCTTTCGGCCTTATTACAAAAACTAAATAAACCTTGGTTTAAACCTGGTCTATCAAGTCCAGGCTTATCTGCAGAGCCATGGTTTAAATTTGTCCGTATTACAAAACTAAGATAAAACGTCGACTTTAGCACCGCCATTTAAACGATTGTCTAAACAATTAAATCCACAATGAGTAATAACAATTAAATCTACCTTGTTTCAATCCATTTTGGGTGAAAATAACACAAAAACTGCAACACAATGAAAAATTTGCTATGAGAAACTTTGACACACCTTTGACAGCTACGACTGTTAGACCATGGTTTATCGCAAAACCACGAATTGTAATAACGTTTGTGTAAACCGTAGTTTTACAAGGTTAAACCTGGGTTTTTAGTTAAACCCCTTTTTGTAATAAGGCGGTTTGAGTCTAGTTATAATTTTTAGATCTTTGACAGCAGTATTAAAAAATAAACCTGAAATTCTGCCAACGAAGAATTGGGGCGCCATCATCCGGGCGGAGACAGCGCGGTGTTATGAAGGCAACATTGAACACAAAAAACGCGTGACTGTAGCGATATACCCGCGCTGCGGCCGGCTTCTAGTTCATTAATACAGATTAACAAAGAAGCATGAAAGCCCAGGTCTTTGAAGCTTTGACTCAATGCCATGAAACAAAATGTAATACTCAAATTCCACCAATACCATCACGTTTTCCTAACATTGCTTGCATACTGAGTGTGATGATGAATATTATAATGTTTCGAGGAAAGCGTGTCCAACTCCTAGTGACGTCATTCACTAAATTGCTTTGTAAAATAAGGGAAATAAACAATGGGGCATAAACTTAACTACTGGTTAGATGTTATAAATATTAATTATAGTCAATGAATTTTACAAGGCTAGTGTTTTCTAATATAAATATTTATGGTAACATCAATATTAACAACAATATTTTGAAAATTTGTCATTATTCTCGGGTTCGATTCCCCGGGACAAATATTTGTATGCTACCTACAAGTAGTTTTCCGGGTATAGCTGTTTATATGACTTTTAATACATTTTTATCAACAAGCTCCACAGGAAAAAATCCTAATGTGTAGCAACGCTTAAAAAAAAACTGAAAATGTCTCTCAACCTATGACATAAGACAATTCAGTCACAACTTGATGAACTAAACAGTAAACCAAGATCTAAAAACTTGGCCTGTTAACAAAAGTTAAAGAAGATTTTTAAGAATAACAAAAACTCTATTAACAAGTTAGGAGCTTGACTAAATCAAATTTAAAGATCCTTAGAACAATATTTTGCAACAGAAAAAAAGTAAATCATGTGTTTAAGAGGAAAAATTATTACACTAACAAGATTTTGATCTTTTTTATAGAAGAGATTTTAAATCATAAATTGGGTAAATCTAGCATAATATGATTTGGGTACGAACAAAAACTTCTAGTAGATCTTATTATTAAAACTAAAGAAGTATTATATTATAACAAGATGAAGAAATTTAAGTTTTTATAAACGTTGAGTAGGTCGTAAAAAGATTTTGGTCAAGGGACTAATAGGTACGGCATAATGTAATATTGAAATATGCAAAAAAGAACTCTGAGGACCTAGACAAAGTAACTAACTCTGGGAAAGTAAAAAAATACATTAGTATTAAAATCAATAGACCTTTTTTTTCTGGGTGGGAAATCACCAAAGAATTAACACCTTACTCACCCTTGGTGGAGCGAAAGGGATTGTCAGGTGCGTACTGACAAAAACCCTCCCTATTCCTTTGATTCCCCGTTGCGTTTTTCGGCCGTGGTAGTTTTTTCAAACATTCTAGTCTTGATAGACATTTGGACCTATCGGACACCGACACATACTGACAGCTGCTTAAGACGCGCATAGAACACAACGCATCGTATCGTCGTCTCGAGCCAGGTCCTTATTGAACGGTAAGCTTAGTCATACGAAACTTCGATTACAGGTTCTTCGAAAAATTACGTAAAACCATTATCACCAGCATCATTAACCATTTGAAAACACAAAACCATCGAAAACAGATCAATTTTCCGCGAAACTCTCCATTTACCCGCATTTCCTTAACCTCGTGGTTGATGGTAAACATCTTGGCACACAGAAACAAGCCTATACTTATATTCATCAAGTAACTTAGGTTGCTTTTCGCACTCTATTAAAATATACCAATGGTCCGTTTCGTCTTAGTCAAAACGTACGCACACATAGAATGGCGATATTAAACAAAAATGGCAGTCGTGTCTTCTTCGTGAGTGCCTTCTACTCGCCACATGTGAAGCGTGTCCAATGTGTCCATGTGTGCGTGCATTTTCGGTCAGAGAGTGAAATGGAACTTCTCTTCTCTTCTATTCTATGACGTCGGCACGGCTTCATTGCGTGTCGAATATTTTATGACGCAACTCCAACCCTCCATAGCCATCAGTGGAAACCTTTAATAATTGAATTTCATGTGTTTGGTTGCAAAAAAATCGTAACCAATTCGTGAAGAAATAGTTGCGTTACCGAATATTTGCACGGATCATTTAAATAAGATTATATAAACAAGTTATTTTGGAAGAGCTTAGCTTGAAATCGAAATAAACGAGTTATTCTTTGGTACCATAATATACAGAAATCACAAAAATAATTTTATTAATTGATTAAGAAGCCTGAAGAAATACAGCCATAACCATAATTGATAACGAACTCGGTTTTTTTTTAGCGTGGTAAAATCTTCAAATGAGTCCTCCCACCCAGGGCAGGGCGGGAGGAACTGCCAGACTTGTACTGACTAAAATCCACGGTGTCCTTCAATAGCCCTTTACGTTCCGTGGTCACGGTAATTCGTAAGTCCCGTGACCCCGGCAAATGATCTCGGCTTTGAAGAACTATCATATCAACTCATCTAGGCATTATTATACGAGTAGGTGGAGTATTTAAAAAAAAACCAAGTAAATGACTTAGCAAAAACTCTACGCCGCCCGGCGCCGCAGCGCCTTAAGCGGGAAATTGCATGAAAACTCATTTACGTTATAGTGCGTACGAGGTACGACGTCTTAACATGCAAAATTAGATCTTATGCGGTAATCGTTGGGATTTACAGCAGTTGTAGATTCTATGAGTCAGGTTTGTTTTGGGCAGTATCTTTTCATAGTAGAAAATTATATCAATTGGCTCTTTCTGTTGTAAATATAGACTGTTTAATATTAACGAGATGCAGTTGTTTGGATTCCGTTTCATTGGTAAGTTATCTGAACTTGTATAGGAATTGTTTTTTTTTATTTTTTGTTCCACTAGGCGTTCTCATACTTTAGTCAATACATTATTTTTTTTCAAATCCGTTAAGAAGATATTTTGTGTGAAAGAGTAACAAACATCCATCCAGCCATGTAGGATACATGGCTGGCAAAAGCTTGCGCATTTATAGTAGTAAGTGCGACTTCAGTATAATTTATACTAATATTCACCATACCAAAGTATTAAATTCCAAAACTCATAGTTGTGTGCGTTGCGTTATTTGCCTTAATAAAAAAATAATGAATATGTGATGTCATAGAATTCCCATACGCCCGCTGGCGGTCAGTACTTGTCCTATTTGCCCTCAATTTCATAATAATACGTTTATATATAGAGAACATTAATCATTTTATTCATTTTGTCGGCGTATTGCCAAAAAACGACAATTATATTTTGTACAGGACACGCTCCGTGAAATGTCTGATTTCTATGTCCGAAATATGGACCCTCCTTACCTATTCTGTAACTTGGTAGCGTTGAATATTTGAATAGATTCTAAAAGTGATTCGTAAACGATTCTAACGGTCTACAAACTCGAGTTATGGGTTGTGTGTCTTGATGCATTTAAGGGACACTACAGAGTCATATTTCTGAATACCAATGTAGTTTTATGATTAGGTAGTGTAATAATTATACCGTGTATGAGAGGAATTAGTACTATTTTGAGCTGCATCATGTTAATGTCGGCTCCCAGTCGAACTGGATGCATGATTGAATATCACTATTTTACATGAAGCGACTGACTATCTGAACTCTGCTACCTAGTAATAAGGGTCGATGATGCCTGAAGAGTTCCGTGGCAATCGGATATCATGATCTAGGCGTATGTTGCAGAAAAATGGGGACAAAGTTGACCACAGGAATGACGGATGGCTAGATCAAGTACGTGTTTGCTGAGATGAAGTATACATTGAAGTAGACGATAATACTATTATAATCATGGCGCAATTGTGATAAGGGCAGTAGAACGAAAATAATATTAAACATCTTATTTCTTGAAAAATAAATCATTAGTCAGTCAAATAACCTATTTTATATTTTATACCCCACGTCAAAACGGCTCTTATTTTATGATTGAAAATAGGTGCACGGTTCAAGTTGGTCGTTTTCTACGGAGGAGCACCAGCGACAAGAAAGTTTAAAAGATTTTGTTATTACAATGCATCACAGTGAGTTTTAACATCAATGTCAATCAGAGAAAACCAATACAACTCGGTTTGAACCAGATATAGGGCAGATAGAAATAGACCAAACAGAAATTACACCATGTTTTAACATTGAAGGAAGTTATAAACATACTGCAGTCACTTCTGGAAATAAAAGATCGTTACTGCAAGAAATATGTGGCGTCGCGAATTGTTTAACGGTTTTAAACGGTGTTAGTAGTGTGTCCACCTGTGACCTACTTATTGTGATTCGGATTTTAGTGAAGATGTTGGTGAATAGTCAAAATGTCTGAAAAAAAGCTAATTGGTCCGTCAGTTTATCAAACAACATTTGACAAGTATTTATTTTTATTTTATTACTTAATTGACGAAGATACGATGCTATTAAAACTCACAATAGGTACGACACTTATAGGCATGGTTTATAATAGTTCTGACGTCACGAACCCTAAAGTCCGAAGTTTTGATCCGTTCTAACTCTGCCAATATTAAATGATTTTAAAAATAAAAAATACGTGTCTATTATTTTTCAATACACTAACGGACTAATTATATTTGAAATTTATTCATACTGTCATTATGCCTTTAATGATTGCATCATTGACAAATTATAATAAGTGGTCAGGTCTATACTGTATTATGATATGGATTTGATTCTCTGGTTGGGAAGAGTAGAAGAATACCAAAAGCACGATGGATGGGCTCATTCAATACGGGACTTCAAATTAATTACGAAATGCGTTTAACATTTGATATGAAAAATACTTTTATTCATATGTTCTGTAAATAAATAGTTTATTCAATGGAAATCAGGATTCCGCGATACTGAAGGCATCCAGAGACCATGTAAGCAAATGACGAGCAACTATCCTTTGGGTTTGCGAGACACACGAATCCATGAGTGCATATGATTAGTTGTATCCTAAATTAATTTTATCTTAATCTTTATGATAATAAATGTAAATCGGGCGAGTCCCACACGAAATGCGCAAAGAGACAAGTTATCAGAAATCAAATGTAGCATTTAAATGGGTTTGTCAAAGCACCCTAATTATACCTTTAAAAGCTTATCTGTCCAATATCTAAAATTTGGACGTCGGTCCTCAAAAGGTCCATAGATACGTATTTAGATTAATTCCGAAACCGCTTCCGATAACATCGGAATCGAAAGAAAGGATATAAATTGTGGTGGAAATTGGAAAGTGCCACGAAGATTTATCTGGTGTGAGCTCAATATCAGTAAGGCCCATTAGGGTCGGCCCGAGAATGGACTTCTATCCTATTGTCGTTTACCAACGCCCCAGTTTTTTTTTTACAAAATATAAATGGTCGCCGAAGGGATGGTCTGGGAAATTTATTGTGTATCCTTATCAATTTCGAGAGTAAATGGCTTGTTATGAAATACGAGGTGTAAACTGACTGTTACTATTATTAGATACAAGAAATTTAGTATACGGCCTGAATTCCTCTTACAGTGATGTCGGTCGCGTACGTTGGTTGTTCGAGCGTATGAATAAATATCGTGTTCTACGAGTATATAATACCATACTGCAACGCTGACGTCAGCGGCGCGTAACTTTGCTATGTATTTCTCGCTTTCGTTGGTTGTCGACAGTACGCAATCGACATCAGCGTATAGAAAAGAATGTTGGTCTAATTTTTTTACAATGCATTTATTCTTACACAAATGGTTATTGGAGATTCAAGTCTTTTTTTTTCTTTTTAAAAAAAACTTTGCCCCACGCTAGGTATTTCTCCTGTGTCATGGGTGCGTTTACAAACATATAAACTCACATACACAAACGCCCAGACCCGAAACAACTACTTGTAAATCATACAAATATTTGCATCGTGCGGGAATCGAACCCGCGACACGCAGCGCAGCAGTCTAATCGCTCAGCCACTGCGCTAACCATGCCTTCTTAAAAGTATACCTTGATTCGTTCTAAGGTGCGCTAAGCCACTGGTTCTGCGACTGATCTGTCTCCGGCCATTTCCGATTACCATTACCATCCTATTTAACGATGATAGTAAAGAAACACAGAGTGCATCTTCGTCTCTACATATGCTTGTCACATAACATCTCCCACAATGGCTGATCCGCTAAGATTGGACATCATGACCGAATACGGAAAAACTATTATTATCAGTTATAAGGACGCGTCCTAACCAAGGGACTCACGTTCAATTTATTTGCCGAACTAGCAGATAGCGACAGCACCAGCTAACAACGCGTCCGTTCGCTTTAGCTTGGATGTAGACTAAGAATTGAGATATTTTCGGAGGACTAAGCGTGTATAAAAGTATATTGTGTACGTAAAGATGGTACCAATTAGCGTTCTGTATTAACTGCTTATCCTCTTTTAAAAAGGCATAATACTAGTAGACTACCAAGTTTTAATGATTTGCGGAAAACTTTGAACCTTATTAGTTTGTAAGTAAAGCACGCATGTCGAAACAATATATAAACTATACTTACTTTAAGTTCAACTTACCGTATATAATATTCCACCATAAACATACCTCTTAAAAAGGGGGCCAAGTTCATATCCAATAATTGTTCGAATTGAAATCGAATCTAATGACAAGTTTACGGTCCATCTGGCTAAAATCTGTCAAATTTTAAAGTGCACCATAACTTGGCATTGGATTGGTACGATTTCTTTACAATTTATCTCTGTACTTGCAATTAGGCAGTGAGCTACACGGGGGTTAAAAGTGGATCGAAATGGTTCGTGTATATAGTGCACGGCATGGCGCGGCCTGTTGCTGGAACTTGGCCTGCGCACTACCGTGTGCTTAGATCATAGATGATACACGTGTTCCATATGAAAGCCTATTAAGGATATTATTAAATTAATCATGCCTCTCAAGGTAGTAAACATTCCTCGAGATATAAATTTTCAATCAATAAACCGACACCTGAACATCTTTACATGTTTACGTAAATTAGAATATTAGTTTCAGATTTTAGGTGAAATATGAATGTTTTGTTAGGTTTTATCTGTAGAAAAATAAGCAAGTCTATCATTGCTGTTAAAAGTGTTTCTTAGGAGCTTTGGTTTCTTTCAATCAATTCAATTTGGTTTTATGGGAGGTAATGACGGCAGGCAGTCGCTCC
Source organism: Agrotis puta (assembly GCA_943136025.2). NCBI lineage: Eukaryota > Metazoa > Arthropoda > Insecta > Lepidoptera > Noctuidae > Agrotis > Agrotis puta. Next base: position 3,684,090 of record OW964170.2, read on the forward strand.
ATGTAAAATACTGATATCCAGCTGCATCTGGTTTGACTGGAAGCCAACCCCAATTTAGTTTGGAAAAGGCTAGGCAGATGATGATGATGGAAGGTAATTACGAGGATAAATCCTAATGACTAGTCACATTATTACAGTACTAGCTTCCGCCCGCGACTCCGTCCGCGCGGATGTCGGTCTTCGCGTGGATGCTTTATTTCCCCATTTTGAGTAACTCTGACAATGACATCTTATAAATATTACGGCGCTGAATCCACTGCGGGTAATGCAACGTGTGTTCGCGGTTCTACAGAACAACGTCTATGAATAAAACTGAAAAATAAGATTTTTTTTCTACGTATTTTTCCAGGATAAAAAGTATCCTATGTTATGCCCAGCATAATAAGGAATAATTATACCAAGTTTCATCGAAATCGAACCGTTAGTTTTCACGTGATGCCTGCACAAACAGACAGACAGACAGACAGACAAAAACTTTTTTAATCATATATTTGGGTTTGGTATCGATCCAGCAACACCCCCCGCTATTATTTTTTCAATATTTTCAATGTACAGAATTGACCCTTCTACAGATTTATTATAGTACAGATTTTCACAAATGAGTGAACCTATTCATTCCTAGTCATTTTTGGAAATTCCAACCCCAAACTGCCACTTTCTTCTCGCGAAGAAAGTTGCGGACTTAGTGCTTTTTTTTTTTTTTTCAGGGCAGGGCGGGAGGGACTGTCAGACTTGTACTGACTCAAATCCACGGTGTCCTTCAATAGCCCTTTACGTACCGGGGTCACGGTAATCCCTTGGTCCCGCGACCCCGGCAGGCTTTGGCCCTCTACAGGCCCCGTCACTATGCTGACACTCCTTGAGGCGCGCGTGGAACACAACGCACCGTCGACCTGGGCATGGTCCATGGTCGGACAGCGAGTCGCCCATTACTCGCTGCCCGCATGCCCGCGCCTACGGTGGCCGGAGATCGTCTTGCGACGTCCGACACCTAGTCTAATAAAGTTATGAAGTTGTCGATAACCCCATGCAAAATAATTATGATGTACTGAGTAGGTACAATACATCTTATTCAGTATATTATGTACATACATTGTGATTATACTCACACTAAAGATTATTTAAGTGATAAGTACCTAAATTCTATTTGCTTGTCCTATCTGTCATCTGGCGTGTTCAAACATGCGTCGTTCGCAGTAACGATTTAGTTCGTACGGGGTGAATAAAGGTTAGTCGAGGTGACTATCATTTATCTTTCTAAACAGATTTATAATAGTCTCTATGAATGAATAGTATTTTTAGTATTGAAAATAAAAACAAACATTTTGTTTTTAATTTGTATGAAAAACTACGAAATATGTTTTTAAAAATTACTCACAGAAAAATTACAACAATTTGTCAACACTAATGTTATTAATTCGTAAAGCTTTACAATTTGTTGGAGGTTTTGAAAATATTTACGGTATTAACGTTATATGTTTCTTAAACGTAAACGAAATCGTCAACAAAGGCCCATGCAACTTTTAATATGGACCTTGGCATCACTTTTTTTTTCTTTTCGCCAGTGATTAAATTCTGGCGACAATTAGACTACTACCTAAGAAGTCCATAGAAAAAAAATAAGTTTCTAAACCGTAACCAACCAGAGATATGGCGGTTTTGATTTTGATCTAGTCAGGAGTGATTTACTCCCGATTAGAAGTAAATAAAATCCGTTATATCTCTGGTTGGTTACGGTTTAGATTTTTTTAAATATTTTTTACGAAGTTTTTAGGTTGCGGTCTACTCATGACCAACATTTCATTACTGGCGAAAGAAAACAAAAATTTGATGCCAATAAGTTGCATACCCCTTTATACAATAAAAAAGCAAACAATAAAAAAACGATATGTTATTTATTTTTTGTTGAAAATTATGAATCCAATCTCCCACAAAATACGTAATGAATAACTTTTATTAGGCTTTCTATTATCTAAGCTCCATTAAATTGTCCTTTTAACAGCGTTCTGTTAATTATTTCATAACTTTTGTTGTGGTTGTTTGACTATTAACAGTCGTATACGTACAGAATGCTCCCGAATCGTGTTTTTATTTTATTTTAAACTTTGTCCCAATCTAGGAGTTTCTCCCATATTAAGGGGGTGTTTAAAAACATTTAAATACAAAAACACCCAGACCCGGAACAACTAATTGTAGGTCATACAAATATGACCTTCATCATGATTTTGCAACAGTTATTACGCCTTACTTATTATTTAAACATAGAAAGGTTTAATATTAATTTATGTAATTAATAAAAGCTAAATGATATTGAAGTTATCTAAATTAACCCGCACTGGACCCGCGTAGTGTACTCGGCTTTTACTGTATACGGCTGGGATGAAACAAAATATATTATACTACACTGTAAAACTTCGTAACAATGGGAGAGTAATCTGTTACCCAAAATTTACACACTATTGTTTGCGTTAACCTCAAATGGACGCGCGGTGGCTTTTAGTGGTTCAAATAGTGTGTTGTTATTTTGGAAATTATTAGCATTATGAATTAAATAACTGGTATTTTAAGAGCCATCCATAATCCTGATGGTAGATTTATTTTCTATGCAGATTCGCATTCAATGTTTCGCCATTCAGTGGCCATGAGCTACCATTATTAAAAATTCGGCGTACACATCTTCCTCTTGGATCCTCTTGGAAAAGAGTTACATGTTATACGCCTAAAATTAATTTCAATCGCAATCCAGATCTCGTTCCTTTGTTTTTTGACGTCTGCTTGTCATTGGACATCTTAACGAAATCTGATTAAAAGAACCCTCCCGCCCAGGGCAGGATGAAAAGATTGTCAAACTTGTACTGTACATGCGCGCTAAGATGGCAATGAATGAAATAACTTGTTCAGAGCATCTCATGGGTCACCGTGGCGTGATTTGCGGAGCCAGAGAAACAAGCAATATATAACAGTGACTCAAAGCGAGTTGCATCATTTTAGGTCAATAACACCCATTACTGTTACGAAACATAGCTTCATAGACATATTTCCAAACATTACACGTGCCCTGAATTTACTATACAAACAAACAAACAAACAAACAGAATAATCTATCTAGAACCATTGACGAGATCTCCACATTGATCAGCAGTCCCATCACATGATGTTTAGATTTAGTTGCCAAACCAATTACTCAGTGAGAGCAGCTTTGAACAAGACATATTGAACACGTAATGACGACGTAGACTATATAGGCAGGTATCAATCACGATGCTTGCGAAGGATCGGTACTATAAATCTAAATGTGTTAACCTTATACAGTGTGTAGGAAGATGAGCATTTTGGGAGAAAAATTTGCTAAAATGTTGCTGATTGAAAGGCGTGAGTGGATGATTGATAATAAAATGTATTAAGCTTTTTCTATGGTCTCTTACTATGGGCGTCATTAGTAAGCTCAAGATAGCCCAAAGAGCTATGGAGAGGGCTAATCCTCAGAGTCTCTCTGCGTGATCAAATGAAGAGATTCGTAGACGAATAAAGTTTCCGACGTAGCCCAGGGAATTAGCAAGTTGAAGTGGCAGTGAGCAGGCCACATAGCACGCAGAACTGATGGTCGATAGGGCCGTAAAGTTCTCGAATGGAGACCAGCCACGCACTGGCAAGCGTAGCGTGGGTCGTCTACCTGCACGGTGGACAGACGATCTGATGAAAATCACAGGATCGCACTGGATGCAAAGGATATATATGGGGGAGGCCTATGTTCAGATCTGGACGTCCTACGGCTGTGTGGTTTCACCACATCAAATCGCAGTATAAAAAGGTTGTTAAGCAGTGATTACAAGTGTCGCTGCAGCTTTTTGCTGATGCGTTGTGGTACCGGCAAATTGTGGGTGGCTTTATTTTTGCGATGTGGCCAGTTGTGGGCTCGCGGTGTGTCATTTCGATGTATCAGTATCACCCACGCGTTTGATACTGACGGTAAAATGTGGTTCGGGTGAATTCTACAATTTATTTTCATTGCAAAATTTGCGCCCGCCCACGTGATGTGGAGGTGGTGTTAACAACCCTGTTGCATAGTAACGACAAACCGTAGAAAGCCGTCATCCTATCGTTTTTGTAGACCGATACATCCGATTTTCTCAGGCATAACGGGAGCTTCTGTTAAAAAAGAAATCATAAACCGATTGCAAAAAAAACTTTAATTAGTAAACAAACAATCTTTGAGCTATTGAACCTTTGACCATTCTATAGGATTTAACTTACAACTTGTATTTCGAAACAAATTCGCACGCGCTCGAACAAAATGATGTATTGTGACTGATCACAAACCTTTACATCATTTTATTCTTGTGATTGCAACGGAAGCAAATCGTTTCCCATTTCCTAAAGGCACAGAGGTTTGTCGTTTGCTCCTTCTATATTATGTAACATTGTATCTATAAAATCACGTCTGAAATCTCCGACGAGCTAGATAGTGGTGTACTTAAATCCACAGTTTGCCAGTTTTGATGTTCAGGTCAAGTCCAGTTTAGTACCCATGCAATAGAGTATGGAGACTATGCCTATGCGCCCATTTGGTGATTTTTGTGCCCTAAACCCCACCAGAACGATCCCAGATCGTTATCCAGTTCGGCACGTCAACACTCATTGACGTGCCGAACTCACAATCTGACAGAAGCTACTATACTCTCAGCACTCTTGATTTAGTTAAAGCCTATCATCATTATATGTGTTTAATAAGGTTATCGCCAAGAAATCCATTATTACCTCTTTTGACCTCTTCGAATTCCCATTTATGACTTGTCATGCCCATGTCAAACTGTGAATTTGCTCATGGAAAAACACAATTAGTCGAAACCAGTAGTGAGGTATTTACTCGTAAGCATCTATTTTTAACCGTAACATAATATTTAACTTGTAAATAAACCCTCGTTAAGACGACGTTAATTGATTCTGTAACTCGAGTAATAGGATTAACTCCGATTTGTCTATCTTTGTCTATACCACGGTGTTTGTAAGACCCATTTGATTGAATTTGGAATAAATCAGAGACAATATTGTATTTCAGTTACGTATTTATGTAAATACTAGCTGTATCCTGCCACGCTTAGCTGTGGCACAAAAAAACTGTTTTTTCGCGGTCGCGGATATGTGACTGATGCAAAAAATAGATAAAAACAATCCTTGATGCGGATTATATATCATGCTAAAATTTCAGCTCAATCGGTGCAGAACTTTTTGAGTTTTTGAAGCGTACACAAACCAAAATAACATTTATGTATATATAGATTTTTTTATCTATATTTTTTACATACTATTGAAACCATACTACAGAAGCAAACACGAGACTTGAGATGGAACGAGCTTTCAATTTTCGATTTTTCAAAGTGATAGCAAATTTTTTTTGGTGTGTGTATGTTTAATCATCAGATGGTGATGAAAATAATAATTCTTAGATAGGTAAAAATTTTGTCTATTATTTGTAATAAAATAAACTTCACAAAGGTTAAAATTAATTATCTTTCATATAGATAAAAAACTGCTGCTGTAATTCAGGATGGTATAGCAATTAAAAAGTGGACTGACCGACTTACCAGTTCTTCAGTGCCCTTTTTCAAGTGTGTTATCGGTTCTCAGTACAAATGAAAGCACTTGTGTAAGAAAATGTGCCTAAGGCTGTTGAAAATACCGGTTGTTTATAGAGTACCCACTAGATTTTTATAGGGTTTGAACGAATCTTTGAGTCATCATTATCCTAGGAATGGCACTGAAGTGGTCTCAGTTGGACATAGAAAAACTTTGAAAAAAATACTTAAGGCTTGTATTCAATGACAATAATATATAAATATGTCGCATCCGGGTATATTTACTGGCGATCAGAATAATAACAGTACTAAGTGACATGCATAGTGTCAACAATTGTGGGCTCAGAGAGTGGGATACGGGTTAATGTGAGAAATAATTCCTTTGACTTATGCACAGTTAATGTTGCATAGTCTATTACTAACTCAACTTTGCTAAATTAATGTTCTGGCCTTAAAAGGAAACACAGAGCAGTTCCTAGGGTAGTATGTGTCACTTCCACCACGCCCGAATGAACACTGTCGTTCCATGGGACCGTGGTGCTTATCAGACACCTACCTTAGACTCAGCACAACGCACAAAGGTGCTTGTGTTCTCTTTAAGGGCACACTCAACCAAGATCCGACATATACATATTTTAAAAACGAAATAAAATCATGTTGTCTTAGGTATACTAATTCTTTTGATAAAGAATGTAGCAGTAAAATAGTGCCTCAAGGAGTGTCAGCATAGTGACGTGGCCCCCTGTAGAGGGCCAAACCCTGGCGGGGTCGCGGGACTCACAAATTACTGTGACCCCGGAACGTAAAGGGCTATTGAAGGACACCGTGGATTTTCACCCTGAGTGAGAGAAAGTGGTGTAGACAATGTTTTAATTTGTATTGCTCGTTTAACCATTTATAGGGCATTTCTACTTTTATACTAACTCGACCTACAGATATGTGTGTCCATTTAAGGATAGGCCGAATTTAGTGTTTTTTTTTCTTATATGTATGTGAGGGCCATAATTATAATTTAGATTTACAATTAAACTCGGTAGGATGCACTGTGTAACCATCCAAAAATTAAAAGACAACATCTGTTGGTCCAGTAAGAAATTAGAAATTAAATAAATACTTGCACGTTATCAATTATCTTTTAAAAATAGTTGTTTCATATTCCATTACTCTAAGAAGAAATACTGAAACAATCACAGAGGTCACGCTGTTGTAAAATAAACAGCGAATTGAATTCTATTTAAAAACTGTTGGTTTTGCAAATTGCTTGTTTGGTTTAATAAATATTATTTGTTAGTCTTGTGTGGTGTGCCTAGTGAAAACAAAGATTGTGTGACTGTTCATAAATTACCCTAGGCTGATAAATTTTTCGTTTTTCTTAAATCTAGTTATTCTTAGAGGGAAATGAGGGAATGGTACCCCCGAAGGGGTAGAGAAAGGGCCCCGCACTCCGCCCGATCTCCATGACGCGCGAGCCATTGACTTCCGCAGTCTCTGCCATGGGAGAATGAGGACAGAACTCTCAACAAGGGGACATCCCATCCCGACTTTAGAAGCTAGGGGATGGGAGGGGACCTAGGTAAGTTAGTGTTGAGAGTTCACAGTTATATATGAAAGTCTAAATCATATAAAACAAACCAATAAGAATTATGAAGCAAGTAAGACAAGAGGACAACAAAGATATAATATATAATTGTGATAGGGAAACGTTACGCTTGCGCTTAGGAAATTAGTTGATTATAGTTACGTTAACTTATGTAATTCCAATGTACTAGATGCCGCTTTGTAAACGCAAACGATTCCATGTACACAACATGGTATTGCTTTACAACGTTTACCCGGCGTACGTTTACTGTTAGTCCTACCAGCATTACCCTACGAAGGACTCTGCTACGAACACTAACAGCGAACGGTTCCTAAGCACGTTTTACATGTCCTTCCCAATCCTGAGATAGTGAGTCGTGAATTCACTACCATTGAGGAAGACAAGTTTTATATAGCTTCATAGAAGTACACACGCGTTCAAAGAGTTCACCCTTACGGCTGCCCTTTCTTTAATAAGATTCTAGTTGCTCAAGCGTACCGGAGACTCGGCCTGTAACAGAGCATATTGCGTTTGCCTTGCTGGATGTCGAAGTGGATGTCATCGGCACTTCATTCATTTCATATTTAAATATTCCCCTTATCGACAGGCGTGTCTCGTTAAATAGTGACGATTCAGTAATAGGCCGTACCATATGGCCGTTTAACGAGACACAGCCGTTTAATCTAGCGTTCTTTCGAACGGAGCTATTCAACGATAACCCCGATTTGGCGATGACTACCCCCACAGCTGGAAATGTACATCCATCAACCACTCGCAATGTCTCTGGGCTAGGCTGCAAGGAGACAGTAATCATCAATAGCATTTGGTTATTTTGCTAAACAAATAGCAATATTTACTATAATTGCTAATGCCTGTCACCGGCATATAATAACTTGGCTGGAGGAATATAATCGGAATAAGTGAGCTATGAACATGGTTCTGCCTTTGATACGTGGTACATTCGTCTGGTAAAAGTCAATATTCGTCAGGCGTCATTGGCGTGTGAGTCATTGTACTGATTGTAGCGAAAGGCATTCCCCGTGTCCTTTAACCAAACGCCAATGACAAATTACTGTGAGGTTATGGAACTGGGAGTCAGAACAAATATATATGAGATAATAATATACAATAAGGTACTGCGCAGGTGTCGCTCCGCTGTGCTGAAATAAATGATTATTAACAGCTATTCTGCGTCTTCACCAAACTGCTACTATAAAGTTAATTATAATTAACACTTACCAAGTGTTTATAGAAGAGAATTAGTCTATAATTTACTTATAAACTACTGCTCAAATACCACCCGTATAAACACCAACATCAGGCTGCCTTCTGGATTCATCTTCTCGCGTTCCACCGACCACTAACACTCCACTTACTTCCACTACCCATATTTGACGTAGCTCTCTCGACGGTCTCAACCCGACTGTCGCGAATCACCAGCGTCTTCCGCCTCCAACTACCTGCTAAGCGCCTCGAAAGGCTCTTGGAAATTCTCACGGCTCTTGGCTGTTTATTACCCTTAGTCCGAATATCTGCTTTGTTTTTAAGTGCACAATTGAATAATGGCTGTTAGTTTAGGGTCCCCAGATGTGGAGTTTTAATATTAGTTGACTTTGAGAGATTTCTAAACTTCCTTAGAAATTGTAATCTTGATTTGTTTTCGAGGTCCACTCAAGTGTCCGTTCGGGGCTCGGTTTATTGCAAACACATGTTTTTCCCTCAGAATTCAACCCTAGTCAATAGTTTTTGTTGCCATTGAAATAAATGATTTGTGTTAAGGAAATGTCAAGCCATAAAGTACCAAGTTAATGTGTCTGTAGGCGCCCGACGTCACGTAGTGATTTTAAAATAAATATCTTATTCTGTTATTAAAACAAGGGTACATGACGGACAGTCACATTCCCCCCTCTGAAAATCAGACGCGTGACGCAGTTCAGCGGATGAGGTTTCACATTAGGGACTTGTGCATTTCCATGACGTTATAATACTAAATACGACTACACCAATTTATTATGTTTATATAAACTGGTTATTATAAATTTTCCACTTGGTACACGAGTCTTATGAGATGCATTGTTTGCCACAATTTTGTGTAATTTTGCATAAGCATCTTCAATCATAAATGTAATTAATTATTATAATTATTCGAAACTGGTCCTCCAGTAAAGTACTCTGTTGTATTTAAATTGTACATTAAACCGCGATATAAGTCATTTCAAAAGACCTGTGCATGCTTATAATGTTGATTTACATACCAGAGTCTCTTTAAAGGGTATTTGTGAGTGACGCTACCTCTAACGTTTCCCTCGTTCTAAATTCAGCCGATATTAGCTGCTGCTGGACAGAGGCCTTTCCTCACCGCTGAGCGAGCTCAATCCGCTGCTCTCTGTTGTATCCGGTGGCTGAAATAGTCCGCACATAACATATTAGATTTTATTCCAATTAGTCGCCCCCCTCCGATTCTAAGAGGATAGAGCTGTTCCAGGATTCCAACTAGATTTGAGATGTCATATTAGAAAACTAGTATGTAGTTATGTAATCTGAACAATTATGATCTGCTCGTTATTACGCGTAAATCCCTTTTCTTATATTAGCTTTAGTCTCTATTAGCCTTCCCCCTCTGGTCGTGAGAGGAATGATCAGTCCTGTCATTGAACTAGTGTGGGGAAATTATATCAGAATATGAACATATTCTGTAACGTGTACTATTTAACCCGTGCACTTCTTTCTCGCAACAATACGTCGCTCCATTCCACGAATAATTTCTTCTTCGTGGGTGCATTCACACACATCCAACTCCATAAACTCAAACAGCCAGATGCAGAACAACTGCCTGCAGTTAAATACAAATAGTTGTTCTATGCGGGAATCGAACCCGTTACACTTAACAAAGCAATCGATCGGTAAGCCAATATGTCAACCGTGTCATCAAATAAACCTTACTTTCCGCTCCGTCGCTCGAAGATCAATTCGTGTTAATTCATTTAAGAATTAAGTTTGTCCTTGACGTGAAAATATAGGCATCCTAGATTGACCAAACAATTACTGGCCGTCTATGGTGTAAGTAACAAAATAAATCCGATTACCGAAAACCGGTTGTTTCTTTAATTAAATATTTGCCATTGTCCCACACTGGGAATCTCTCCTGTATCGTAGGTACGCACACAAACACAGAAACCCACATACACAAACACCCAGACCCGAAACACGCAGATCACACAAACATTTTTTTCCGTGTGGGGATCGAACCCGCGACACGCCGCGGAACTGTCGACTACTCAACCACTGCGCTAATGGTCTCGACAAAATGTTTTCATCAACATTCTCTCGTGGGTTCCTTTGCCTGCTGGCATTGAATAATTTCATAGCCTAAAATTCAAAACAATACTACCTTTAGTGCAATGACAAAGTCAAACCACGTGACATCGCGTAACTGTGAAGTATAATAAAAGTGAAACTTAGCTTCGTAAAAGGAGTCCCGCTAACTTCGACACAGCTGCCCTTGAAGTCCGCAGATGTCGGCTGCATTTGACCCGTGCTTACGCATAACCCAAACGTTAAGACAAGGTGAAGTGACAGCCCAGCAGTCTCAAGCAACCTGGAATTTGAAATTAGGCCACACGAGTATCTATTCATCTATGTGTCAATAAATCTCTTTTCTTTCCTCTTTCGTTCATCTATATGGCTTACTCCGGGGTCTGAAAGGTTAATCTCATACGGTAATACTTAATGACAAGTAAATCAATTGTAATCTTTAAAAGCTGCATGTTTCTTACTGTATAAACAGTTATAATATGAAATTTACTCCGAGATTGAGGGCGCATCACAATCATATCGTGATATATACACACAAATACACGTGAAATTGCAAACACGTTTCATAATCTATTAGTGTACTGTCGGACATCAAACTTATGTCAACAGGGAGTTGAACCCTTGTAAAAGTAGCACACACTAACAAACACTTATTCCATGTAGTTCAAAAATGCCTCCTGGCATATTATGGTTATGATAATCACTATCAGTAGCTTTATTACCCAACCCTTTCCAACCAACAACCTCTGTGAGAACCTATCCCACAAGCCGTGACACAGGAACTTTATCACTCATCAACTATTGTGTGTAACTAGGTCATTGGTACTGTAGCACAAGCACATCAACAACAAATAAATCAAGCAGGAATTGAATCCTCTGTCAATGGTTGAAGAACACATCATCATAACCTTGGGACCGTTATATCTAATCAACCATAATTTATTTTAGCTGCGTATCTCACAACTTTTTCTCATTCGCTCTCATATTACGTTGTACTGTTTCCACAACAACGTAAACTAACTCATTCACTTTAAAATCACGCAGGAATTGAACCCGCTAACGGAGTGGTTAGAACATTCAACTATGCTGTACAAACACAAATTAATGTAACAAACACATTATGCTCAAACCATCTTACAGTTTAATTTACAATTTTGACATTGTGTCGTGTTATTTTCGTGTCGAAATATAACATCAAGTCGAAAAATAAACATCAATTGACAAATTCACGGGAGTTGAACCCGATACCAAAGTTAGAACCAATCAATAATGGTTATCAAAATTTTATTTAATCAAATAAAACTCATTGTAATGGCTATAACTTAATGCCGTCTCTCGAAATCTCGAGAATCATATAATTACGTTGTGTTATTATTGTAGCAACCCATAAATTGTTCTTTCTCGTTGCACTGAAGTGAATCAGTACATTTAATGACGAGAATCCTGGTCACGGCACCACATGTGACTGTTCATAAATTACCCTAGGCTGATAAATTTTTCGTTTTTCTTAAATCTAGTTATTCTTAGAGGGAAATGAGGGAATGGTACCCCCGAAGGGGTAGAGAAAGGGCCCCGCACTCCGCCCGATCTCCATGACGCGCGAGCCATTGACTTCCGCAGTCTCTGCCATGGGAGAATGAGGACAGAACTCTCAACAAGGGGACATCCCATCCCGACTTTAGAAGCTAGGGGATGGGAGGGGACCTAGGTAAGTTAGTGTTGAGAGTTCACAGTTATATATGAAAGTCTAAATCATATAAAACAAACCAATAAGAATTATGAAGCAAGTAAGACAAGAGGACAACAAAGATATAATATATAATTGTGATAGGGAAACGTTACGCTTGCGCTTAGGAAATTAGTTGATTATAGTTACGTTAACTTATGTAATTCCAATGTACTAGATGCCGCTTTGTAAACGCAAACGATTCCATGTACACAACATGGTATTGCTTTACAACGTTTACCCGGCGTACGTTTACTGTTAGTCCTACCAGCATTACCCTACGAAGGACTCTGCTACGAACACTAACAGCGAACGGTTCCTAAGCACGTTTTACATGTCCTTCCCAATCCTGAGATAGTGAGTCGTGAATTCACTACCATTGAGGAAGACAAGTTTTATATAGCTTCATAGAAGTACACACGCGTTCAAAGAGTTCACCCTTACGGCTGCCCTTTCTTTAATAAGATTCTAGTTGCTCAAGCGTACCGGAGACTCGGCCTGTAACAGAGCATATTGCGTTTGCCTTGCTGGATGTCGAAGTGGATGTCATCGGCACTTCATTCATTTCATATTTAAATATTCCCCTTATCGACAGGCGTGTCTCGTTAAATAGTGACGATTCAGTAATAGGCCGTACCATATGGCCGTTTAACGAGACACAGCCGTTTAATCTAGCGTTCTTTCGAACGGAGCTATTCAACGATAACCCCGATTTGGCGATGACTACCCCCACAGCTGGAAATGTACATCCATCAACCACTCGCAATGTCTCTGGGCTAGGCTGCAAGGAGACAGTAATCATCAATAGCATTTGGTTATTTTGCTAAACAAATAGCAATATTTACTATAATTGCTAATGCCTGTCACCGGCATATAATAACTTGGCTGGAGGAATATAATCGGAATAAGTGAGCTATGAACATGGTTCTGCCTTTGATACGTGGTACATTCGTCTGGTAAAAGTCAATATTCGTCAGGCGTCATTGGCGTGTGAGTCATTGTACTGATTGTAGCGAAAGGCATTCCCCGTGTCCTTTAACCAAACGCCAATGACAAATTACTGTGAGGTTATGGAACTGGGAGTCAGAACAAATATATATGAGATAATAATATACAATAAGGTACTGCGCAGGTGTCGCTCCGCTGTGCTGAAATAAATGATTATTAACAGCTATTCTGCGTCTTCACCAAACTGCTACTATAAAGTTAATTATAATTAACACTTACCAAGTGTTTATAGAAGAGAATTAGTCTATAATTTACTTATAAACTACTGCTCAAATACCACCCGTATAAACACCAACATCAGGCTGCCTTCTGGATTCATCTTCTCGCGTTCCACCGACCACTAACACTCCACTTACTTCCACTACCCATATTTGACGTAGCTCTCTCGACGGTCTCAACCCGACTGTCGCGAATCACCAGCGTCTTCCGCCTCCAACTACCTGCTAAGCGCCTCGAAAGGCTCTTGGAAATTCTCACGGCTCTTGGCTGTTTATTACCCTTAGTCCGAATATCTGCTTTGTTTTTAAGTGCACAATTGAATAATGGCTGTTAGTTTAGGGTCCCCAGATGTGGAGTTTTAATATTAGTTGACTTTGAGAGATTTCTAAACTTCCTTAGAAATTGTAATCTTGATTTGTTTTCGAGGTCCACTCAAGTGTCCGTTCGGGGCTCGGTTTATTGCAAACACATGTTTTTCCCTCAGAATTCAACCCTAGTCAATAGTTTTTGTTGCCATTGAAATAAATGATTTGTGTTAAGGAAATGTCAAGCCATAAAGTACCAAGTTAATGTGTCTGTAGGCGCCCGACGTCACGTAGTGATTTTAAAATAAATATCTTATTCTGTTATTAAAACAAGGGTACATGACGGACAGTCACAATTGCATTTAGCTTTTGGTAATGACCGTCTTAGTGTACACTGAAATATGGTTCGTGTTTGTGATTTCTTCACCTTCTTATAAGAAATCATTACCCTCATCGTTTCTCAGCGTTGATCCACCCAATACGGTATAGGCCGCCTCGCTTAAGTATAATTTTTCACTTTTAACCGTTCAGATATCAGAAAGAAAAAAAAAACGTGGATAACTAGGCAGCTGATGCCTTGCAAAACAAAATGTGCACACATGCTCTCTACAAAAACCTTTGACAAGAAGAATGTCATATACTAAGGCTTTTGGTACAATAAAGATCAAACATTTTGTCTCTTTGAAGCTAGCAAGAAGCAATTACTTTCAAATACACAACATTTGGTTAGGTACAGATTTAGATTCCATGAACAGTTTTAATCTTTTTCTTCAGGCAATTGCCGTCCACTGCTGGACGTAAGCCACCGCCTTTTTTGGGGGCCAACCATGATGTTTAAAGCGTCAGTAGTTCAGCTGTGAGAACGAGATGGCGCTAGACGACTTCTATAACTCTGTCGCTTTCCCACAGCAGAAAGAACTACTCAGGCTTTAACTACTCACATCATGGTGGGCCAACTGGGCAGTAAACATTCATCCTTTGCCAGCCACCTTCTTTAAATCATCGATTAATTGCTGCTCAACCGATTTTAATAATTCTTTCACCAGTAGAAAGCTGTATTGGTCCTGAGTGACATAGGCTATAGGGGGGGGGGGGTTAGGAGTGGGGTACGTGAGTGGTAAAGCCGCTGGCAAAGGCTAGTAAATTATAATATTAACGAAAAAACGAAGTGACGCAGTGAAAACAATTTATCGATAGATCTAATAATGTTTAACACAACAAAAGTAACAGTTAATGTCAGCGGAAACCGGACGCAGATCCAAATTGATCACAACCGATTACGAACGATGAAAATACTAACCTTTCAGTACAGTCACGAATATCGTGCGAAATTACTTTCGTGGGCATTGAAAGAAAATAATTTGTTCTTCATTGTATTGATTGATGGAAGATTAATACTCTGGTGGATCAGAAGATGAAGTGGAGGCGGGGCACCCACTTAATGTGTATTCTCGTCAATCTTACGAATTTGGGAGTGATGACTGGATTTCGGTAGTAGATAAACATCGGTTTATGTAAAAAAAGATCAGATTTGATTTAATATTAGGATGATAGCTGTCTCGTGACTTCGGGCGTAATACCGATATTGTTTTTGGTCTACTGTTTCATCTCCCGCTGCTAGACAAAGACTGACACTTCCTCCTTACTAATCTGTCTGATTCGTGCAATTTCTAGACACCTTTACTCCGCGTATATAATCAGATCGTTATATCACACAGTTGAGCAGTTCCGTGACCCCGGCATTATAATATAATATGTTGTTAGATTGAATTATATTCAGTTCATCGTCGACCATATCTTCGCTTACCATTAGGCGAGATAGTGGATAAACGCGAACCTACAATTAAATAAATAAAATAAAAAAAATCAACAGTATGTACAAATTCTTTAGAACATACACAATAAGACTAGATTTTTTTTTATCGTGGTAAATTCATCAAATGAGTCCTCCCACCCAAGGCAGAGCGGGAAGAACTGTCAGACTCGTACTGACCAGAACCCTCGGTGTCCTTCAATAGCCCTTTACGTTCCAGGGTCACGGTAATTCGTGAGTCCCGCGACCCCGGCAATAAGACTAGATAAAGCTAAACTATAAA
This sequence comes from Agrotis puta, assembly GCA_943136025.2. Classification (NCBI taxonomy): domain Eukaryota; kingdom Metazoa; phylum Arthropoda; class Insecta; order Lepidoptera; family Noctuidae; genus Agrotis; species Agrotis puta. Next base: position 3,699,914 of record OW964170.2, read on the forward strand.
TATAGCACACGGTAGAGTACAAACCTAGCGTATGTTTAGAGTTTGTGTTGAACGAAACGTGATTTATATTTACACGTTAGCGCCTCTGACTTGTTGTTTGGTAAATAAATATTTATATACTCAGATCACAGAAATCTTGAGGCATTGTATGACATACCATCACGCCTAGGTATCCCCTAAACGAGATGTACCATAAGGAACCTAAACTTCGTCGGTAATATTAAGAGTATCCAACTCGTGGCATTTAAACCTAGTGCCAAAACAAGATAATACAATCAAACTGTGAACGTGGACCGAGTTTCTGATAAAAAAAAAACGACGGGTTGCACTCTGGGAGTGCCGGCAGAAGTGAAAACTTGAATAGTAATTGTTGGAAATATCTTGTGAACAGATTTTAGTAAAACTCGCAAAAATGGTTGACTTTTTATTTCAATAATTTTCCAATGTGACGTACATCTTTTATAAACAATGTTACCTAGCAACGAATGAATCCAGCATACAAACTTCTTTAAAAGTAATAAAGTCACACGAACATTCACGCAAGCGCCCTGCGCCGTCCTACGCTTTTTCGGTCAGGGTCACGTGTCCTGACGCGAGTTTAAGATTTTATACCCATTACAGAAAAGTGCTCAACGCCGCTAAAGAAGTTTTCACTTCAAAAAAACAATAATTTTTACACAATGACCTTTTTTTTTAGATGGAAAAGTCTTCAAATGAGTTCGCCTTGGGTAGAGTGGAAGGGAATGTCTGACTCGTACTGACTAAAAACCATCGTATTCCTTCAATTTTATTATTGCCCTTTATGTTCCATGGTCACAATAGCCTACTTAGCCTCATTTTCAGCAATAGCACTTACGGTCACAAGAACAATGATGCCTTTGTCAGACAGGCGAGTGAGAAACGATACGAGATGTCATCGTCAGTCCGATAGTTCTGTCACGCTATCGGATCGCTTTCGCTTTCTATATGACTAGATTCAAACAATTCCATACATTACAAATAAAAACACCTCGCTTCTCATTCGCCACGCCTGCCTGTTTGACAAAGGCTTGAGACTGTATAGCAACTAGCTATGAATAAATTGGAGTACAATAGCATGCGTAGAATGACCAATTCTATCTCTATTCTACGGTTTAACATGATTGCTGAGACACGGAAGAAACTTGATAAATAATGGATGGAATAGCAAATGCTGCTTACTTTGAAGATTGTCCGATTCAGCTGTTATTATTAAAGCACGACCTTATCTACGATGTTCAATGGGTGGGACACAGTAATGATTCCTGAGACCTTGTTTCAGCACATTAAACAGAACAGATGCATGCCATATTAAGCAGCCCCTAGAAATTGATGATAAGAGATAACGATCCGTAATATTGTGGAGATGAGTAGGCAAACTGTCGCTTCTTGCTAGTCATCCCATTATGACGTCATCAACATACGCTCTCAAATAGTTTCTAGTACCGTCATATACTACATTATTTTTAGTATATGCGAAACCTGAATATAGTTTGTTCAGAATCAGTAACTGATTCGATTCCAATATTTTTTACACCATGTTATATTTTTTTTAAATATTTTAATTAAATTTTATTACCAGTCAATTTCAATACAATCACCATACGGTTAGGTACCTACTGCCAAGCTATTATCACGAGTGTATAACACAGGAGATGCGGTTTACGCTGGTGTACCGCGAAATGAGCATGTTTTTGAACGGACAACCAGGTAATATACAAACTTATAACCTTGTAATTTTTTATGATACGGTTTTAAAATTTTGTACATAGATTATTTACTCAAAAATACTAGACAGGTGTATCGGGTTTCGCATAAACAAAAAATAACGTTGTATACGTATACTTGTGGGAAGTATCCAAAAGAGAATGCTAACAAAAAACCAAGCTTCATCAGGCGGAAACGAAATCTAACTCAAATTATAATTACCTCTGTTCCACCGTAGTTGGTTTTTCTTTCCCACGGAGCCTGAGCATTCTCCTTTTGTCTTCGAGGGAGACTAAAATTTTCCGAATTGTGGGAAGAATAGTTTGTCCCTATACTAGGATGAAAAGTATTTATGTGCTTACCCAAATCATAGTCAATGCCATATTTACAGAAAAACAACTATATAAAGTCTGGAAAAACAAAAAAACTTTTACATTTACATCAAACATTCGTCTAATAGATACGAAAAACAATCACTAACAAAAATTAACACTCTTCTATACTTCTATACTAATATTATAAAGAGGAAACCTTTGTATTTTTGTATGTTTGTATTGAATAGGCTCAAAAACTACTGGAACGATTTCAAAATTTCTTTTACCATTACTTAGAGGGATTCTTCCGAATCCGTATAGGCTATATTTTATCCCGGAAAATAGATAGGATTTTTCGTGGTAGTGAAAATTGTGGAGTAAGGCGTCGAAAAAACTGCCGTACGTTAACGATTCTCGCGAACGCAGCCTAAATGGTTAGAGATGTATGGTTGACTTCTATAGAAATGTTGTAGAACTCAATAATGCCTACAAAAAAGTCAGCGATAGTATAAACCAAACATTTATATTTTAACCATTATAACCACTTTTCCATAGAATAAAAGTAATTAAAATTATTAGTCTACGTTTATTGATTACATTATCGTCAAATATAAATCCTTATCCAAATAAACTATTTATTGAGCAAGATTGTTTCAATAGCTATAAATTACTTTTTATTTTATTCCAATCGGACAATCCATTCAAAAGATATTACGAATTTAAAATTGTGAGAGAGCTTAAAAAATAAATGTCCACCCGTGCGAAGCCGGGGCGGGTCGCTAGTCAAAAATAAATTAGCTTTAAACATTCAAAACTTCAAATAATTTTCAAAGATCTTCTCTCCTCCATTCCGTTTAATCAAAAATTCCCTTCACTTAAACATTGCGCTGTTTATTTTATAACACAAACAAAAGCTGTTCGTTATGAGTGTAATATTAGAAATTGAGAATTTCTGTTTAACTCTTTTACAAAAAAAAATCTTTCATAATTAAAATAGTGGAATAACCATAAAAACTAAGCTTGTGGTGTGCTGTTATGATAAGTAAATTTTAAAAGAGAACTGGATAACTATTTAGCATGAGATTAAACGTAATAAATTTTTGGGCAACCTCTTCGAGCAAGTTGACGAGCCAAAATGTATTGCGCAGGCGATAGGCCATTTATTTTACTGAAACACAAAACTTATCTTCTTACACTAAATCTTTACTGCTATTAATTTCCTTGAAAAACGGACTGCTAAAATGGGTAATCATTCTTCGAGCTAAAACAATATATTAGTTCGACCACTTCCATTTATAATCTTCTGTATTTCATATTAAGATTAAGTTTCTATATGCTCTTTTTTAAATGTACGATTTGTTGTAGTAGAACTAGTGTACCTTTCTACAATATGTAATTTTCTTATAGGTTTTAAACATCCTTACAGATCTGTAACCTGGTGATAACCTCCATGCTTGCCTTTTTTTTGTGTTTCATTTTTAATTCATCACACCAGTTTTTACTTCTTAAGCAATGACGCCTATCTTCTCGCATTTACTGTATGACCTCTACGAATGGGTCATCATCTGTCCCGATACATTCTGCTACTTCTTCGTCGGTTCACTCTTGACAGAGTGGTCGTGCGTGTCAGAATGTTGCAGCGAGGCATCGTGCTGCTGTAATTCGCCCCTCACAATGCGGTGCCATCCATTCACCTACATGGTCTGCCTAATCCTATATGTAATCCATCCTACTACTTAACTTCCAACTAATTAAAAGCTTGTTTGCTCTTTCTTGCCTCTGATGTACAGACGCCAGCAGATCAATCTACCCGAATCTGTTAAATTTTACCAATCGAACATTTACCTTCCACTATTGTGATGATGTTGAAAATCTATTAAAGAAATATGACGGATTGAGGTAGGTTGATGTGCTGGCGTCTGTACGTAGCAGTAAAATGGATAATGCGAGTTTAGCAAAACTCTTCACGAATCATCAATTTTTAAGCGCAATCTACCAAAAACTTGTGTATAATAAGTAAGAACAATTCAAAGTTCTGAAATAACACGTTAGGAATATAAAGCAAAACTATATTTGAAGCCTATGTTATTTTAGGTCTCGTTTACTTAGACTTTTCGTTGTTTAAACCGTCTGCTTATCGAGATTGAGATAACTTTAGTTCAATAAAGATACATTCAAAATCGTTTGTTATTTTTCTACACACTTATCGACATTAGAAACGAAGGTCTTTTGTAGCAGTAATAAAGTAATAATCCGTCTCTGTGCTCGCGAAATCTTCCATCTCCAGAAACTAAGACAAATAGTAGGTTAAAAGTTGAGTAAACGTTACTAATGAAATAATAAATGGGTTTCCATCAAAGAAAAACGGAAGACGACGGAAAATTGTGAGACTTAAAAAGTTTTAGGATAAATAACGAGATTTGAGAGGATTAGTTTGTTTTTATTAAAGTTTCAAAGTGTTTGAAAAGTCAGGCGTAGGAGTGTGGAAAAGTAATGAGATTTTCATCTTAAGATCCTTAGGATAAAATAGCCACTTAGGCTTACATTTTTAACCACTTCTAGTTCTTCTAGCTCAATAAAAGCTCGACTAGCCTTAATAGACACAATGACAAATGTCTTCCCAGATCTCTCTTCTTAGAGTGTTCGTGGTGGTGCAGAAAATATGTAAAAGTCGTAAATAAAAAAAAAATCGGTACCTCGTTTACCTTCTCGAAGACTGCCACTTCTAGAGACGTAGTCAGTACACTGGACCATATTAGCCTTAAAAACTTTCTTGATCGGATCAGTGAGTTGATGATCTGCCGTGTGATCTTACGAGCCCTCACCTGTTACCTTCATCAAGTTCCCATTTCTAGAGATATCACCAAAGAATTTTAGTATTCATTTTTGCGCTATAGACAATAATGAATACTAAAATACTTTGCTGCTTAAATTGACCAAACCACCCAATCGCCTCAAGCTAAAAATGCGATTTGCGGGCTTTTTGAACCGTTTTCATGGCTAATTGACTCAAGTTGGGTCTTAGAATATGAATGCTACTCTTTCACAAGTGTCACAAAAGTTGTTAAACCGGGACCTTGTGAGGGCAACCCGCTTTGTAAACAAGAAACAACAAAATTACGAGAACTAATTTCCCTAAGGGTTAGGCAGATCAGTTGCTCCATACTATGGTGACGTGAGAATTTGGCATCCTACTTCTGATGAAAATTTTGCAGAATTTTTGTCGTGGTCTATATTTAAAAGATTTGCTCTTGACAGATTTGTGTGTTTCGGTTTTCATTAATAAGCTCTGTTAGTATATAGATGGTCCGACTCGAACTTGGGCGCTTTTTTTAATGATTAGTTAGACTTTAGGACAGATTTCCTCACTAATAATGAATCTGCACAGTGCACAATTAAGCCACGTTCAGTTGTCAATTTCAAAACTCTATAATTAAGACGAAACTAACAGATTATGAGGTCAAGATTTTCGGATCACAGTAGGATTAATAATTTAATCGGTCCGAAGAATTTCTGTCCGGTCTGAAGATTTGAAAAAGTGGACTTATAAATTTAAAACTATCTTTTCAAATACCTAACCTGCCAAATACAGGCTTGTCCCGATTAAAGCGGGTAATTTATATTTTTTAATAAGTTCATTTCAAGATGACGTCGACGGGAATAAATTGAGTTATAATCTACCTTCACCGGCCATCCGGTAGTGAAGTCTGCAATTCCGGGTTCCGGAGTTTAAAAGATATGTATCTCAGATTTTTTAAACGCTCATTTAGACGATGTTTCTTTTATCAATAATATTAAAAAATTTAAAGTTTGGATGGCTGGATAGATGGATGTTTGTTACTCAATCACGGCTGAACGAATCTGCCTAAAATTAGTACAAAGATTGGTTATGGTCTGTAATAACATATAGAATACCTTTTATTTCAATATTACGATCCCGTAGAATAATTTTCGCCATACACGCGGGTTTTTTGAGAAGTTCTAAGAGTTTTTGAAGTAATTTAAGCTTAGATTACACGTTAGAAAACTTTTACACATCAAAATAGTAACATGCCTTGAATTCGATCTCAATGCCACGTTACAGTTTTGCTGAACAGATCGTTTTAAAGCACCACAAAAGATGCATGATGTAAATATAATTTTCTTTTCAGTTGCAACGTAAATAAAAATCATAACACCAACACAAATTGATAATTTGAACGTCCTCCGGAGTCCCGGTAACCCAATCCCGCGGCCATATTGGACGGCCCCGGGGATCCTATAGCACCGAGACATAAATTTTACACGTAAGCCAGCTATAATGAAATGCCTGCCCTGACCTGGGAGTGGGTTAAGTATACTAAGTTATACAGACTTAATCGGAGTAGAAAGTCGAAGAAAATGAGACACTTTTCTTAGTTAAGAGGTACAACATTTTCTCATGTTACTGTTTGAAGCGATTAGTTGATGAGATGTTTGTAATTAGTGCTTGTTTTGAGTCGTTATTAAAGTGGGTTTTGATTTACAAGGGGTGTTATGGCGCGTCTTATTAAAGTAGGCTGAGTTGATGCGGTCGCGGGACTCACGAAATACCGTGACTCCGGTACGTAAAGGGCTATTGAAGGACACCGTGAATTTTAGTCAGTACGAGTTTCATGTGATGATTTTACCACGTAAAAAAAGCCTTAGTTGATAGTCATTTGGTTTATAAATCGATTTAAACATTTAAGCCCGGGGTCGCGGGATTATTTAAGCAGATTACAATGACCCTAAAACTACAGAGCAATTTGAGGAACACGGTGGACTTCAGTCAGTACGATCACCAGTCCCTTCTGCTCCACCCAGGGCGGGAGAGCTCATTTGATGAACCGCCTAAAAAAATAAGCATACTACACACATTTATTATCGGATCAACATTAAATATGAAAATTCTTGGACATAATTAAGCAGTTGAGAATCAATGCTATTGCTAAATGCGCTGATCTGAACAATGATTAACATTTACTTGCAAAAATATTAAAACATTTTTAAAACATACATTTTTCTCAATATTTAGGTTTGCTTTTGATCTTAGTTAACTATAATTATTAATATCTTCACAACAGAAAATTGATTGATCATTATGTGGTTTCTATAACTAGGCAATTACTTTTTAATAGGGCTCTTAATACTCTGTATACACAACTAGTTTGAAATACTAGTAAAATTACATATGCATTGGTACTCAAAGTTGATCGTATCGCACAAGTGCTAGTTAAAACTTAAGCACTGGCTACAGTGGGCCCTCAAAAGGCAGTTATTGTAGGTTATACATATATGAACCAACTAAAATTACGTGAGATAGAGATATTATAATTATTGAGCAGAAGTGGTCCATTGGTAACGGGTAGCTTAATAATTCGTAGGTACCATTTGTAGTTCTCTGTCAGAAACAAGAAGTACTGTACAGCCAGTCCTACTAGGGTCTGTTGTATTACTGGGTTTTGGAGGTCATATAGGCAGTTGTTCCATGTAAAATACTATCAGTATTTTCAGCTGCATCTGATTAGATTGGAAACTGATTCCGAAATAGTTGAAAGAAGGCTGAGCAGATGATTATTGTTAAACCAGTGCATTCACACACATCAGTCACGTCACATCACCGACAACGGATCGGTGACGGTTTGTGTACGTATTCACAAACACGCGTCACCGTCACGTCGTTCGTCAGCCACGTCGCTGGTTTGACTGAATCATTGAACAAAACCATCAGTTAAGTTGGCCGCACGTGTAGCAATGACGGTAGCTCGACGCTGACTGAACTAAGACGTGACGATCACGGGTGTGTGGGGATAAAAGTATAAAACTTGTATGGAAATATTATTTGACGTGCCTGACCGTGCCGCCGTGCCGCTCGTGCCGGTGACTGACCGGTGACCGAGGTGTGGGAACAAAGTCACACTAGAGATAGAAACTTTTTTTTTTAAACCGGGCCGTTGACGTGACGTGACGGTGACTGATGTGTGTAAATGTACCTTAAACTTAAAGACGACGCCAGCATAGTTGGGAAAAGGCTTGACAGATGATGATAATGTTCATCTTTGTCACAGATGGTAACGATGTTTCAAGAACGCATTATATCTCAACACAGAAGCTAAATTATTAATAGCATTTAAAATTGGATTTACCCAAACTATTAACGACTTTTTAATTACAGAAGAAATTAATTTATCTAAAACCTTTTTATTAATTTCATTCAGATGTAAATGAGTTTCAAATTGCCCTCAGTAAATGTTTTTTAAAATATAATTCAGGGAATCAAGGCGAATTTAACTAAGGTTGCAAATTTATTTATTATGTCTTCTTAAACTACTATACTGATTTGTTGATCATTTTTTCTATGTTTTTTGTCCCTTCGGTTAAATAAGAGGCCCTAAGCTCGACTCAATTCAATTGTCAAGCAAAGTGGTATATGGTTTCGCTAATTAAATTTTCTCAATATCAGCGACAGTATCTAAAATCATACCCTATTTAGAGCAAAAAAGCTGAACCCTTTGTTTTACGGGACTTAAATTACTGGTGAAATGTGGGTACTAAAGGACACCTGAATCTAACCCATCAAATACTTAACTAAGTATTAGTATAACAAATACTAAAAATCTTAACACACGATAGCCATTTTGCAATAAAAATACTACTATCACTACTATACTACTACTACTAAACTATTTTCTTTACAAAGTTTAACGACCTGATAAAGAAAACCTCCGTAAATTCAAGCGAGTGTGACGTAATAAATCGAGGCGTGTCTGAAGTAGCACTGGTACCGCTTCTACCACAGGCCGTTTAAAATCACAAATAATAGTTAGGGAAGCGCGTCGGTTTGTTTGTGTTCACATGCGCGACTGATACGCGAATGGGTTTGTGCACGCGACGGTTAGGTTAAGGGGAAGTTGAGTGATTTTTGCTATTCGTAGTATTGTTTGTAAAGGGTTAATGTATTAACAGAGCTAAGAATACTTCACATAGAACTCATTTTACTCCAAATCTAAAGAAGAAAACCCCAATTTTAATTACACTTAAATATAACAAGCCAAGGTTTTTCATATTCAAAAAGATTTTCCGCAGACCCAATATCTAAGACATTGATTGACAGAAGACTGATTAGAAGCCACTAAAGCTGCAGCTTTCAAATTTTAATTCTAAATTACCCCAAAATCCTCTACCTCATTTCACGCATTTCCCTGCTAGCAGTATGATTAAGGTTGGCTGCCGTCAAAGACGGCTTAGATTAAGATAATTCCTGTAACCAAGGGTACAGATCAAAGTGAGGCAGGACTGGGAATGTACCTTGACGTCGCTTACAGAGGCAGATTCATAAGATAAGTTTGTGTTACAGTGGCTGTGTGGTTAAATTTGTAAATGAGATGGGAATGAAGTAGCTACTTTATGTCACAAGTTATAAAGGTTATTATTATATGAGACTTGAACATAACTGTCAAAGTGTTGGTGTATTTAGGTTTCGTAATTTCTCTGTTTAACGCTTTGAGTGTGATGTAATGTTATCTTGTTCTCTCTCATAAGTAAAGAGATAATGAAAATTAGAGAGAGATGGAATAATGGAATTTGAGGTTTTATTTATCTAGTTTTCATATTTAGTACAACATTATCTATAATTCTTCAATTCATATATATATAATTATAGTTTCTGTTGTTGTTTGTTATTTTTGTTTGTTGTCAGGTCATTCCAGGTGCTGTAATAGCTCGTAATTGCGTATGTGAAACGACAGTACTTAGTCGTGTGTTACTGCACGTAATCTGATCTAATCGTCTTCAGTTGAAACCCGAAGGATAATAAACTAGTTTTTTTTTTGCCCAAGAATATAACCGTAAGGAGGAGGCAGGCCGCGTGTGGGAGAGGACAGCGTCCTTCCCCCACCCCAGACGCAGTGGTAGACGCCTACGGCGACGGACGTCGGCAGACGATCTCCGGCCACCGTAGGCGCGGGCATTCGGGCGGGGAGTAATGGGCGACTCGCTGTCCAACCATGGACCATGCACGGGTCGACAGCGCGTGGAACACAACGCGCCTCAAGGAGTGTCAGCATAGTGACGGGGCCCCCTGTAGAAGGCCAAAGCCTGCCGGGGTCGCGGGTCTCACGAATTACCGTGACCGCGGTACGCAAAGGGCTAAATGTAACCGTAGACACCTGAAGAATGGAAAATTTATTTGTTCCTTTTTAAACTTCGCCATACTTAAGTATAGACGTAGACAGTACTTAAGTGTAGACAGTTTAATGTCAATGTCTATATGATATAAATGTTTCAACCTTCTGTCATTTTGTCTATTCTTTCGTTTATAAAACCCGGTGTCATTGCTCTAACAGTACTTCTTTTCTATGTAATCTGTTTGCAACTATTTTGTTTAATTAAGTCATTCGTAGAAAACAACAAATTAAAAAAGACGTTCACACGTTTTTATTTCAATTAGCAACCATTTATTACACGCAAATACAGTAACATAAAAGCTACTCCACCCCACTTCCAAGTATAAATAGTCTTGTCTAATAATTAAGAAGTACTACCTAACTTTATTTTAAACGAATATTACACCTATTATCCAGCCTTATATTCCAGGATACTTACAACCTTGAATGTTTTGTACAATGTACTAATAGAAGATAAAGTTAGCGTTATTTAATTAGTGAAATATCTTTAGAATATTTAGTAAGAACATTTAAGTTAAGGCACCCGAGTAAGCTAGATTTTCAATGAGAATTAAATGGGTTTTCGAAGTTTTGAAATGTTAAGCCATTAGTTACTTAATTCAAGTAATAGCCTCAGTAGTTTATTTTTATGAATAAATAAGGACCGTGTAATGTGATAGTTTGAGTAAGTTTTAATGCATTACTAAGTAGTTTGGCCAAACTTTGATGTACAACTAAATTATTTTTGAGGGGTCATAACAAATCCTAACTTTAATCAGCTTTCAGTATTTTGATGAAATCGCTTACTGTTTCAGAAGTTATTTTTATTTCAGTCTTTAGAGCACAGTTTTAATATTTTGAATTTGGAAGGCAATTTGAACATGATCAATTAAATTATTTCTAACTTTTAATTAATACTAGTATAACATTAATACTTCCGTGACGCTTGCAACAATGTCGAAATATCGGAAAATCAAAACAAATAATAAACATCTTAAATATCGCGTTTTTAATTCTAATGATAATACTAATAATTATTAAGTACATCTGATTCATTGGACATCTATGTAGTTTTATTTTGAAGAACAATCGGAAATTACTAAAAGTTTAATACTTATAGTCCTAAATCCTCTACATCGGGAAGAAGGCAACAATAATGAAAAGTCTGAGAAACGATAAAATTAAATACAAAAGTTCAGTGCGCAATAATAGAATTGTAACACTACTCAACAGTAATTTGTTACTTACCTACTTTCCACAGCTGAAATCATTTTCTAAAGATTGTATTTAGTTTTTTTTTTTTTTTGATACAAGCTTGCATGTAAAAGCTAGGAATGCTTATGCAACACATATGTGTTGTGCTGAGTCGCCATGACTTGGCACAGCTGTGCTGTAGAATTACATGTGCGAACTTTCGAAAAATAGGAATTCAATAGAAGAAAAAATATGTTTAGTGTACTAACTATTGCCAGCGACATTGCTCGGTCCGTTTCTCCTTTTAATTTTATGCAATATAGTTTAATGCTTGCTTTCGTGTAAGACGAGTTGCCAGGCGGTCTGCGCGATCACGGCTGATATTTTATACAAAAATCGGGATTTTATGCTATTTTTTAGGTGAAGCTAGAAACACCCTAATATGTAATGCCGTATCGCATCACAAACGAATCAGTTTCATACATTATAGTCATACACAAACACTGTAAATGTATGGAACGAATGCTCCTGACACGACTCGACAATACATGGCGAAGTAGTTTGGTATGACCTGCTTTTCAACCGAAATTTATAGTGATGATTTTCTTTTCTTACTAGGAAGCACCGCATAGGTAAACGTAGTGTGGGACGTACCCTGGTAAGATGGACGGATGACTCGAAGAAGGGCAATGTATGTGGTGCGCCTTGAGGAAGGCCTATGTCCAGCGGTGGTCTGCAACATGAAATGATGATTAGGAAACCTATTAGTAGAGATTATGAAACTAGCAACTAAAGTAATGATGAGATTTTGTGTAACCTACACACTTTACATTAAAAAAAATACATGTGGCACTCGGGGACTGCCGCGGTAAAGCTATTGCATAGCTTTTTTTTATCAAATTATGCAATTATGATTATTTAATTATTTTATTAATGAAAAAAAGAAAAAAATATCGTCTACCGCGACTATTTAACGAGAATATCATCCCATCGTTGCTCTATGGGAAGTTACTCTTCTAATTAGGCTATGGTCAGCCACGTCAATCAAGTGAAAAGTCAAGAAAAAAATTCATTCATTCAAATTTTATTCATTCACTTTGACTTGACAGATGTAACAGAGACAGTGTTAGGTTTATTTTCGTTACGGAATTTCTCGCTTCAATCTCCGCGCTCAAAGCCCGCGATAAAGGCTATGGAATAGCTTAAAAGTATTGTTCAATGAGATCGACTCCTAAGACACTGTAGTTTCGTAAGGTTGGACGCTGACTTTCAGTGGCAGTGAATTCTTGTCACCCAATCGAACGCTACGAGTATGAAGATTAGCCGGCCGGTAGGAACTATTTGTTAGCATAATCAACGTACTTCCATAATTGTCTTCATAGCACTCGACGGGAAAACAAAAAGTCACCGCGACTAAAAGTCAACAGTGAGCGGCGTAATTAAAACTGGCTTAGTTTAATCTGTTTAGCCTTCTCCCAACTTTGTAGGGATCTGAAAAGGATATTCTGAGACGGGACATGTTGCTACCTGTAGTCATTTGGCGAAGTGGTCATTCTGCGACCGAGGGTCGGATTCAAATCTAAATCTGATACAGCTAAATAGCAGAACTTGTGCTATACAATTTGTGGTCATATTGCTGCAAAATATAACTTGACTTCTCGATGTGACAGCGTTCCTATTAAAATAAATGGAATTTTCCCTAAACAAATTATGAAGATACAGTATTGGTGTCACTCACCTTTAATAAGCGGGTACATAAGCATTCCATGTTCCCACCCTTGTTAATATGCCCATACCTTAAAGGAAACACCATACCATTATGTGTAATTTTGCGTCAAAGAGAAATTATAATGTGTCAAATTAATCTTGCCTCTTTGATCAAAGGATGGGATCAAATTATGTATCAGTATAGGCGTTATACCTCATTTTGTAAGAATGTGTACGATACGTACTTATAGTAAATACAATCTTAATCCTAACTTATACTAAAGAGCGTTTGTTTATTATCTTTTCATAACCGAATCACTGACCCACTCGTCCTGTAATTTGGCATATATACGTTGTCAGACATACAAAGACAGACACCTTCCTACCTGAAAAGAGTACTGTTCTTGAGAAAACTAACAATAACATTCATAAGAGAGTAGATGGCGCTATATTTTCGATTTAAATAAAATTTCAATTTCCAAAATAAGACAAGCTAAGGGTTTTAATAGAGCTACTCAAAATCGAACTCTATTTACTACACGAATAGATAAACCATTCGCAACGCAGCGGTCGACGGCGTCGCGCTGCGTTTTAATAGCTACTCAAAATCTAACTTTATTTACTACACGAAAAGATACACATTTGTAGTATCGTCGCGTCACGTCGCGTTGCATCGCGTCTCAGTGTGAACTGATCGTAGGCCACAGCTAAAATAACCCACAGCAGTACAAAGTCGTAAGAAGGGCATATAAAATGAACAGACCGAAATAAACTCTATGTATCACTGCTATTGTAAACATATCACCTTTATATACACAGGCAGGCAGTAAAACTGTATCGGAATCGTTTAACAGCCTGTGTTGTGCAACTTTCTGGGATTTATTGCTAAACATTGTGTCTGGTTCGAAAAAAGTAGCTAGAGCTCTTACTGGATGTAAAATTGGTGAAGTGAATTCGATTCCCAGCATTATTGTGCATACAAAGTGCGAATGTATGGACGATCACACACCGAAAGACGCAGAAGAATCGCCTTCACCGATGGATGCAAGGGACGACCGGAATAACTCGTCGTTCGGCGTGGCGGTGTAAAGGGGAGGCCTGTGTTTAGCCGCAGACGTCTTCTGACTGATGAAGATGCTGAAAGTGGGAATCATCATAAAATTTGCCTAGCTTTTTCCCAATTATATTGAGGTCGGCTTGCAGTCCGATTACAGCTTATAACGAGTATTACATGGAGCGATTGCCTAGCCCACACACCTCTGTTAGTTGATACCAGATAACGTACCTCACAGATACCTCAAGCAAGACTCTTTCGCTGTCAAAGATCTACAATAAATAACAGACAGGATCAACGGCTTAGCGTTATTCCAAGGTAGGTACATGAAGAAAACTTGGTTTGTAATTCACGGACCACCCACCTTGTTAAGAGCGGCTTAACGTTGAACCCTTCGTTACTAAAGCATCACGGGTCCTGAAACTAATAAAATGGAAGATTCTAGAACTTTAAAACAAAAATCTATAACTTTCTAAGTGGCTCAAATTATTAGAATATCCACTCGCTATGCATAATAAGTAGCCACTTAAAATTATTTCACAAAATCATACTTAAAACGTGCCTAAACTCTCAATTTATTTCTATTCAGAGGCTTATCGGAAATAATCGTTTGAATGGATGGCCAATTTCTGAGTAAACCGCCTCGTCGTGATACTTTTGAATAGATTTCCTTTCTTTAATATTTAATGGTTAAACGAACTTACCGTAAGTGATGTTCGACCATAATTATACGAGACGTTACATCCGAAGAGATTTAATTATTACTATGTAGTTTCACTTCTCAATGTACTAGGCGTCGCACATAATTTTTAGAGCTGTGGAAATAAAAATCAATTATAAAATTCAAATTTGTTCTGTATCCGCCGACCGCAGCGCCATCTCTACGTAACTTCATTCATTTTTAGAGACGCTACTCTCGTTTGATGAATTGTTTGATGGGCTTTAGTTTATGGGTTTGGGAGGGACTTTAAATCTCTTCGGATGTAACGTCTCGTATAATTATGGTCGAACATCACTTAAGGTAAGTTCGTTTAACCATTAATTATACTTACGACGTTACATCCTCAAGATTTAATTATTACTATGTAGATGTTTAGCGCTTTTATCAAACGAGAATGGTAAGGATTTTAATACAAAATCAATGAATAAAAATAACATTTATTGAGTACATACTTAGACAGTATATAAAAATATAATCGTAACAAACAAAAATTGTATCCTCTGAATAATGTTAGCTAGGTATTAAACAATCATTATTGTACCTTAAATCAACAATTATAAATTGCCTCCGCAAATGTGTTGTCCTCGTCCACTACAATCGGACGGTTATAGAATTTTGCGAAGGTTAAAGAGTTCCCTGACCAACCTGCGGTTCTTTTGATTACGTCTATTGAAACCCCCTTACGTCTTGCCGCCGAGGTTGACGCGTGGCGGGTGCTATGAGCCGTAAACACCCCTGTATCAATACCACTTTCAGTCAATACGTTTCTAATCCATCTACTTATAGTTGCAGCACTAGCGTTATGGATTGGTTTCTTGGCAGTAAGAATAAGTCTATCGGTTAGTGGTAAACTCCTATAATTCTTGGTGGCTTCAATATACGCGGACAATGTTTTTGCTGGACAGATTTGTTCTCTATTACAGAAAAAGGGTATAATTAAATGAGGCGCCGATCTGTTTGGAGCCGATGTTTTGATTATATCATTTATATTAATAACTATTCTCGCGCTACATACTTCAACACTAGACAAACGTATAAGCGATAGCGTCTGCACACGTTGTGCAGTTGACAATGCGAGCAGAGCTACTAATTTTTTGGATAGAGAGGCCAATGTTTGGTTCTCATTTGGATAATAATTTGAAAGATGATCTAATACAAGATTAGGATCCCATGTAGACTTATATTTAGGGAAGAAAGGTTTGGTCCTATAGACTCCTTTCATAAACCTTATAATTCGATCGTCTTGACTCATACATTTACCCAGTATTAATGCAAGTGCGGAACGACAGGTGTTGAGTGTTGAATAATTTGCGCCTAATTGATATTCTCTGACCAAAAATTCAAGAATATTGGGAATACTGTTATCAAAAATATTTAACTTCTTTTCAATACAAAAAAGCCACCATTTTTTTAAAACTACGTTATATTGTTTAAGAGTGCTGTCAGCTAACGATGATATTATTATTTTAATAGCATTATCTGGTAACGATTGCTTTACGTATGATTGCTTGATAATACTGGCGACACCAGGGTAAGTCCTTTCCAAAGTGGATGTGGAGTCCTGAAAGGTGATAAAAGCAATGAGGGACTCGGTTCCAAATAAATAACCTGGTTTTGAGAGAGAGATAAAAACAGCGGGTACCATGGCTGGCTAGGCCAATATGGTACAACTACAATCCCAGTGGCTTTATCTGTAATAATCTTTCTTAAGCATTTAAGGATCAGTGAGAACGGGGGAAACGCGTAGAAAAAATAAGGCGACCAATCGATTGTAAACGCATCTATGTTATACGCTGAAGGATCTCTTTTCCACGATATGTATTTTTTACATTTCGCGTTTAATCGTGTGGCAAACAGATCTATTTGAGGGTTTCCAAAAGTATTTGTGATGGTATCAAAAGCAGACAAAGCCAAGTCCCATTCAATGTCGATATTTAAACGTCTAGATTCGTGATCTGCTTCTGTATTCTCTTTAGATTTGATGTATGAAGCAAAAACAAAGAGTTTCCTATGCTCACACCATTGCCAGATTTCTCTTGCTATGTCATTAAGGTGTGTATATTGGATTCCGCCGTACCTATTTACATAAGCTATAGCTGTAGTATTATCGATCCTTAGTAAAATCTCCTTATTATAAAGATCTTTAGCGAAGCACTGTAAGCCAATAAGAGCTGCCTTCAATTCTAAAAGATTTATTTGTCCTTTAGATTCTTTGACACTCCAAAAACCATGAGCACGTACTCCATTACAATATATACCCCAACCTGTAAGGGATGAATCTGAGAAGATTTCTAGATCATACCTACCACTACGTATTGGATTATTTAAAGTTAAAATATTATTTTGCCACCAGGAAAACTCTGACTTAAGATTGGGCGAAAGGTTCATGACACAATCGTAATTGTTTTTGGAATGACTCAAAGCTAGAAACTTTTCACGTTCGAAACGTTTCGTATACAACCAACCATAAGAAATTGCTGGGCAAACCGAGCAGAGTAAACCAAGGTACTTTGCAAAATCCCTAATTGTTAAAGACCTTATTTTAGCAATTCGTTTAGTTTGGTCGAGTATTTTTTGACGCTTCAAATCTGGCAGCATTAGACACATATCTTGTGAATTTATTTGGAAACCTAGAAACTTTTGAATTTGGTTTGGTATCAAGCTACTTTTTTCTTTATTAATGATAAAGCCTAATTTCTCAAGAACGTTAACTGCTACTGCTGTACTTTCTAGGCAACTATTATAAGAGTTGTTTATGCATAATACGTCATCTAAATAGACCACTAGGAGTAACCCTTGGTTTCTAAGATGAGCTACAACTGGTTTCATCAATTTCGTAAAAACATAAGGTGCTATAGACAAGCCAAAAGGGAGACACTGAAATTCAAAAGTGGAACCTTGAAATCTAAATCGTAAATATTTTTTACTAGAACTGTGAATGGGCACTAAAAAATATGCTTCCTGTAGATCCATAGTTGTCATGAAACAATCTTTACTGATTAATTTAGTAGCAGTGCGAATGTCTTCCATTTTAAAATGCTCCGGACTGATAAATTTATTTAGACATTTTAAGTTTAAAATGAACCTAAACGACCCATCGCTTTTAGGAATCAGAAAAATATTAGAAATAAACTGGCCAGACACGTCACAACATTTTTTAATTGCCCCTGAAGACAATAATTTTGAAATAGACAGCTTTAAATGTTCAAGCTCTGTTTTACTAAACCTTGGGTTAGATGGCTCACCATTTTGGAAAGGAAGCTCATCAAAACTAATTTTTAGACCCCTAATATAGTTTAAGACTACTGGATCTTTAGTTAATGCCTGCCAGTAGCTAACATAGTGGCGCAATCTACCAGCATGAAATACCTCTATTGGTTCCTGCGAGTTCTGTAGTCCATCTTCCGGGCAGGAGGGGCTCGATTCGCAGCTGGCTGCCTCCGACCTTGCAGTGTCGAGTGTCCTTGATTGGACGTATACCTCGGCTTCTGCCCACCCGGTTTGGTACCCCTGGTTGATTGAAACCTGGGTGGGCCTCTCCAGTTTCCCTGTTGTCTAGACGTAGAAGGAGCGACAACATTGCTGCGCTTTATTTGAAGACCTGATTTTTCTGCTGTTTTTGTGGCCTTGATCTTTTCTCCAAGGTCCTTTCCGAACAGAAATGAGTCTCGTTTTAGATCAGCTATGGTAGTGGTAAACTTTTTATCCAGTGAAGAAGTTATCAACTTTCTTCTATGTTGTGAGTTCTCGTAATGTAAATCAAGGAAAATCTTGCTGACTTCTGACAGTTTTTTCAAGATTTCCACCTTTGGGTGGTCGTCTTTAATCAGAGACGAAGCTAGATTGCTAAGACCAGCAATGCCCAATCCAAGTTGGTTCTGAGCTCTTTCGAGGAATTTATCCCGATGTTTGATATTGTCACTTACGATTGCAGAAATTTCTAAATTAAGCTTTGGCGCTTTCGATAAAGTGAAGTTCTCGGGCGTTAAAGTTTTCTTTATAATGGCTTCCTTCACCTCTTTAGTCAACCCTTCTACTAGGATCCTACCCCAACGTTTAGAAATCTCCTCGTTAACATTCGGGCCCAAGACATCTTCTTTGCCCGTTGAGTCTCCCAGCGCCTCTAATATTTCAGGCGGTAAAGCCTCGGAATCAGCTATAGGGACCTCATTTAAGCTAGGACCAGGGTCCTGAGGTAGTAAATTAGATGCATCTACGTTATCTGTAGCATCGCCGGTATGCGGTGGACTAGCGGGGACTACAACGCCAGATCAGATTGGAATATTATCTTCAGATTCATCTGAATACACCGACGACTTCCGTGAGTCTAGTGTTGGCGACCTTGAGTGATAACGGTCATATTCTGTAAGTTAAAAGAAAAAGAACAACTGTTGTAGTTGACACATTGTTGTTTTTCAGTCGTTGTACGTACTCACGTTACGCCTTTCGACTGTTTATTGGCAAGCTGCTATAGGCAGTGTGTGCAATACATTTTAAAGTCATTGTACGTATTCTCGATACGCCACTAGACTAATTTGTTATCAGCCGTGCTCACGTCACGGAGTATAACTCAAGTAGATGCAAGAATTACTAGCAGTTTGCGACCGTAGTTACCACCTACATTATACTTCCCTGTCGAGTGTAACAACAAGTAACACCAAACGTACGAATCTAATCCTTAATATGAACATATTAAAAAACAAAGTACAATTTCCAACAAAATTAAAAAGTTACCATAAATGAAGGTAGACAGCAAAAAAATAAATAATCGCAAAACGACCGGAGGAAAAAAAAAAAAAAAAACAAAAAGTAGTTTTAGATAAATTTCCTTCATAGTTATTATGATTCGTATAGATACACCAATATTGGGCTACGTTTTCAAATTAGGAACATTAAAGATGTGTAGGTACTAACCTTCCTCATCCTTACTTGTTGACGATGACGTTGATGCACGTAGTTTTCGCTCCAAACGCTTTATCTTTCGTCGAATTTTCGAATTACTACGTTCCCTTTTTCGTTTTCCCATAATAACACGTTTTGTTTTCAGTAAAAACACACTATTTTTTAACTAAAACTATATTTTTTCAAGACACGCGATGTTGCGACGCCCGCACATAAAAAAGGAATGAAGTTACGTAGAGATGGCGCTGCGGTCGGCGGATACAGAACAAATTTGAATTTTATAATTGATTTTTATTTCCACAGCTCTAAAAATTATGTGCGACGCCTAGTACATTGAGAAGTGAAACTACATAGTAATAATTAAATCTTGAGGATGTAACGTCGTAAGTATAATTGTATTTTCTGTTAGTATTTATAAGGTTCTTTGAAATTTGGACTCTGTTTAGAATAAATTAATTTCTTGTTGCTTTCTGTACCTAATGAGGTAATCTAAGTAAAAAGGAAAACCGTTTTAAGAATTAAATTATGGTTGCTATAATTTAGACGTAACCTCGGTCACAAAAAGGCACAGCCTGTTTGGGCACCATTGGAGAATATAAATAATAATATGTTTTAATAAGCACACATTAACAAGACAACAATACGCAAAGATGAAAAACGAAAATAAAAACACAATTTATTTTTAAAACGTGAGACAAGCCTGCAGATTTGTCACTCGTATCATACTCGTATATTTTAATTAGGTACAATGATTGAAAATTAAAGATAAAACTGTACATATACTTAAAATGACAATCGTCATCTTGATAAACCTTTACGACTGGGAAGATTCTCACCATAACTAAGTTGGACATTACCTTGTTCATTTAAACAGAACGATTCTGCGAGTACCCTGCAAACCGAAACATTTAAAAGACCCCATAAAATATCTTACGTATTTAACCTTCATTAAGCTTGGGCCAACACTTTCCCTGAAAAAAGCAGTTTCAGCATAAAAGGTCGTAACATTTATGCTGTACTATACTTAAAGTGAGGGAGGCAAGCTGGTATTTAGAATAAATGGGCTCTAAACTTCTTGAAATGCAGCCTCTAGTTATATTTACTGTATGAACTACAATTGTGTTAGTTCCTGGGAGTACATTTTGTAGCCGTAGCTATATTGCTACGACGCTACGGCGGCTGGACACGTAGAGGTCTAAATGTTTGCTACGCCGATATATTTCGGGAAATCGTAGCATTGTTGGAACGTCTACGAACTTCGGAAACCGTTCATTCGGTGGTTTCTACGACTTTGTAATGTAAGTGCAAATTCATTGAAGTGATAGCTCTATATTCGAGTGGAATTTTTCTTCACAATAACACTGTCTAAAATAATAAATACTACTTAAAACATAGATCCTAACGTAGTGTTCGCAACTAACATGCGTGTAAGCACTGATACCGTGTGGTCAGGGCATGCGCTATTATTATTATACGGGTCACAAAATTTGATATTTTTTATGTTTTAAAAATAACAGATACCGCTAGTTGTACATACATACAATATAGTTTATTTTGGTAGATAAGTAACACTTGGCTAGGTACAATTTATACTTTGCAAAATCTTTTCCATAATTAAAGTAATTACACAAGGCATTAAACACGATAGATTAATATCATGACATTAACTAATTACCCTGTCTTAATGCCGAAACTCAAACTCAGAACATTATCAATCCATCAATAATCGCGCCCAATATATTGATCAGTATAAAATATATAATGTTCGGTACATTTTCCGAACCAAATCGTAGTGCTTAGTAAACTTTCAAACATCCATTAGTTGATCACAAATACGCTGAATCATCGCATTATACTAAAGATGGGAAAAAAGAGGCGGAATAACTAGAAAAACGTTGAAGAAAATCTCTTAGGCCTTTGTCAAACAAACAGGCGTGGCGAATGCGAAGCGAGGCGTTTTTATTTGTAATGTATGGAATTGTTTGAATCCAGCCACATAGTAAAGCGAAACCGATCCGATAGCGTGACCGAACCGATGGCAAGACGTGGCGAAGGCGTATTTGCTCTATTCGACGTCGTTCATAAAAAGTACCTAATACAACTGCCACGCCTCGGTTCGCTGCACCCAGTTTGACGTCTCGTATCGGTTCGTTATCGCTTCGGACTCGGTCCAATTCGCTATTGCCTGTCTGTTTGACAAAGGCTTTAGCAATTTATGAATTGAAAATAGTACTTCAAAATGAAAAGTTATAAAAAATTATGATTTGAGAACGTTTTGCTCGTCATTTTTTTTTTTCCTAGTTGATCTTCTGGTTTCAAATGTAACTGTTCAGCATGAGGGTGCTTGATTCCCGGGTCGGGCAAATTCTAGGATAAGCAAATCAAAATGGGAAATATTAAAATGGACCCACAAAATTTTGTTTCTACCATGGAACCGATCTTCTAATTTAATAACTTAGCATCCGGAATAAGAAAAAGCTTCCAATAAACTAATTTGTCTTCTTCGTAAAATTTTATTACAAAAAATATTTCTACTTTGTCATAATACTCGTATATAAAAAATCGTATTGACTTTTAGATTTGACCCGGCTCTTACTTTCTCGGGGTTGAAAGATTAATCTTTATCATTCCGGAACCTACATCAGGCTGGATTACTCGGTTGATGTCTGAACTTCTATGAACAAAAAATACGTATAAAAATAAATATATATTTTATTTTAATGCTAAGCAATAGCTTTACCGCGGCAGGCCCCGACTGCCATACGTATTATTTTTTTGTTTCTAGGATGTCCTGGAACCTGCTCTGAGAGCAGTATTGATGAAAAAATAAACAACAGTAATGCGCCTAGCCGGTTTAACGATGGGGTGTTACTGGACGGGAATAAATCTTCAATTCGATACCTAATAGTACATGCAACGAACTAGTGTTTCTGGCTGGTAATACGTAAAATTTTTCATCGGGTTACAGTGTTGATGATGAACGTGAATTAATTTATGTCAACCAGCAACACGCGCGCCTCAAAGAGTGTCAGCAAAATGACGAATGAATGTCGCGGGACTGTACGAATTACCGTGACCCCGGAACGTAAAGGGTTATTGAAGGACGCCGTGGATTTTAGTCAGTACGAGTCTGACAGTCCCTCCTGCTCTACCCTGGGTGGGAGGACTCATTTGATGATTTTACCACCAAAAAACCAAAAAAAAAACCAGCAACACTGTTATTCGATGACGAATGTTTTTCCCAACCAGTAACAGTGGGTCAATAAGGGGTGTCACTGGACTGGAACGAACGGGTTCGAACCGGTGACCTAAGTACAACTTTTTAATCGCTGTCTTTATTATTGGGCCAAAACAACCCACGACTTATATATGTCAGGACTCACTATGTTTTTTTTTCCTACATCTTTAATATTCTTATTACGAGTACTTCTATTGAATTAATAAGAACCCGCTTCAAGTAACAATAAACCTGGGCAGGCTTGTAGATATTCATAACTTTTTAACTTGATATTATTATACGCTATAAAAACTCGTGCCGACATGAAGAAGAAATCGCCTTTTTCTGTTGCTCCAAATTTTATTGTTGTTGGCAAGATGTTGCTGAAAATGTAATGTAAATAAATGGAACATTATCTAAATTGTTATTACTCTTACTTGGATTTACGTGGCCGTATAGACGGACACTGATTTAAAAGAAAATTAAAGGAACGATACGAAAATAAAAAAAGGAAGGTCGTATTCAATAGACCGTATTCTTAATATAAAACAAAAACCAATCGGTATATTCACATTTGTGGCTACTTCAAGTGCCAATATTTGTAATGTATTCTTTATAAAATGTACGCACTGCAAATTTTATCCAGAAAGTCGAATAAGTTGCCAAAAATTATACCTACTAACATTTTACTATACGATTGGCTACCATGTTTTTTTTAGCGCGGTATACTCATCAAATGAGTCCTCCAACCCAGGGCAGAGCGAGATGGACTGTCAGACTCGTACTGACTAAAATCCACGGTGTCCTTGAATAGTCCTTTACGTCCCGGGTTACGGTAATTCTTGAGTCCCGCAACCAAGATTGGGTACCATGTAGCATCTATGAATTATTTTCAATTTTCCTAAACTGTTTTAAGTATTTAAAAAGTCGAAAGTAATTCTATATTTTGGCTTGATAAGTTGTTAACAAAAAAAATAATTAAATGTCTTTTAAAACTTGCTTAACAAGCCAGATTTACTTAACACATTTATCTTTCCTTCCAGTGACAAAGTGTACTGTGACGAGTGATGTATAGTGAACAGTGATCAAAATGGACAAGAACACGGCCGAAGCCAGCAAGGGTGGTCAGTTGTGCGGGCAAGTGCGTCGGTTCCGAGACAAAACGCCCGATTTGTCGACCGACTTATCGTTTGAGGAGTTGAGGAATAAGTTTGACACAAGTGCGCCACGCGCGGTGAGAAATGAAATCGCTTCGAACCCCGCGACGCACGGCAGCGCCACTCGACAGGTGGTCAGTGGCAAAATCTTCAAGAAGTGCAAGAGCGCTACGTTTCAGATAGATGGCGCTACATACACTATTGGTAAGTGGGGTTTGAGTTAGTTCGGATTTTCGCCGCGTCGTTCGAGGGTGGCGCTAGTTGGATGTTTACAGAGCTTTGTGAAGCTTTTTGTACAATGCGTTTTTCAGGTGATTGTGTGTTAAATGGAAGTTAGTTTAATTTTAATACGCGGTACAAAGAATAGAATATCTTTTTTCTTTTATAATTATGTTTTTCAAACAAGACTTGTGCAAAACATGTGGCAAACAAATTAAGATAGAAACACTTGAACAAGTTGAAGTTGATGTTGTTGTAAATTAATATAAAATGCTTTATCAATGTTCCATTGGAAAGTTTTATAAACAACAATGATTTTATTACCTTCCTTCATAATAATACATAACCCAATTACGTATACTTTCATAATCAGAAAGTCATAAAAGTTAAACAGCTCACGTGATGTGTTGATGACATCAATATAATCATTCTGCAGATAATTTTATAATGGGTAATCAAATCATAGTCGTTATAAATACGGTTGCGTCATTACTTTATAACGATTACTTATTAATTTATTATTACCAATAAAAGCGATGGTTATAAAATAAAATACCGCAAAAACACAATAAAAAAGCAGTTTTTTATTATAGGTATTAAAATCAAACTTTTATTTGTATTTTGTCGCAATTATTAATTAATATTTAGCCATCTGGCAAGATTTTAAATAGCAACATTTTTTTTATTTCACTTTGTTAATTTAAATAAAGAATAATGATTATTTTTCGATCGTCATCATCGTGAGACGGGAAGACGTTAACTGGTGAACAAAAGCGTTCATCTTACACCGTTACACCGAACGACAATCTTTGACTTACATTAATGTATTGCCCACTGTAACGGTGTTGTCGATCCATCTAGTGGGAGGCCTGCCAACGCTACGTCTTCCGTTTTGTGATCACCACTCCAGAACTTTTCTTCCACATCAGTTATCAGTTCTACGAGTGATGTGACCAGCCTGTTGCCACTTCAATTTACTGTTGGTTCTTCGGCGAATATCCTACTCGTTGCAGTTTTAAGCCTCATTTAGTCGGAGTAAGAATTAGCACGCGAGTTTCACTACATTGCGGTATTTTTTTGATTAACTGAATTCGTTGTACCTATAAAGTCCGCAATGTAACACAACTCGCATGCGAGTTCTTGCATCGTCTAAATGAGGCTTTAGTCTCGTTTAATTTAATTGCATAGGTACATACAGCGACACGTTGTGGTTACGTAAAGTATAGATGCTTTCAAGGGTGTAACCATTTCGTAACGCTGTCTGTACCGGGCACGCCGCAATCGGGGCGGTAAGGCCCCTCTTTGTGGAGTGGCTGGATAGGCGTCACGGCGTCCTGACCTACCGCATGACGCAGGTCCTCACCGGACACGGAAGTTTCGGGAGGTTCCTGTGTCTGATAGGGAGGGAAGAAACGCCTGGGTGTCACCACTGCGAGAATCGTCCGGAGGACACGGTGGAGCATACGGTGCAGGACTGCCCCGCTTGGGCAGAGCACCGTCGTGTCCTCACGACGGCGATAGGCGGAGACCTCTCGCGCCCGGAATTGGTCGTAGCCATGCTGCGGGGCGAGACGGAGTGGGAAGCGGTCGCCTCCTTCTGCGAAGCAGTCATGCTCGTGAAGGAGGAGGCGGGCCGCTTCAGGAAGAGGACAGCATCCTCCCTCCACCCCAGCCGCAGTGGTAGACGCCCACGACGTCGGACGTCGCAAGACGATCTCCAGCCACCGTAGGCGCGGGCATGCGGGCAGCGAGTAATGGGCGACTCACTGTCCGACCATGGACCATGCCCGGGTCGACGGCGCGTTGTGTTCCACGCGCGCCTCAAAGAGTGTCAGCATAGTGACGGGGCCTGTAGAGGCCCAAAGCCTGCCGGGGTCGCGGGACTAAGGGATTACCGTGACCCCGGTACGTAAAGGGCTATTGAAGGACACCGTGGATTTTAGTCAGTACAAGTCTGACAGTCCCTCCCGCCCTGCCCTGGGTGGGAGGACTCATTTGATGATTTTACCACGATAAAAAAAAAACGCTGTCTGTACAGTGTACACGTAAAGCACACAACGGGCTATTTATGTCAAAAAAGAAAATAATGAGTCCGATTGAGACAGATTGATATACCAAAAAATATTTGACCCGTATTTTTTCTTTTGTTACATACACCAAAATTGATGCAGATGCAACACTTCTAAAAATCACAAAACGTCATTCGGTCGGCATAACTTTACAACCGTTATGGCGTCACATGGGGGCTTGTGACGCCATAACGGTTGTAAAGTTCAGCACGCAAATTTCGAAGCGATTTATCTTTGTCAATATTAATTGATTGAAAAAACAAAAAAAAAATATTTACATAATTTTTAATACTCTAACTGACGGACTAAACATCTTTTTAGTTTATTTATTCTGTAAACTACCCTATAATTGAAAGTATTCGGTTTTATTATATCAATGAACCATGATTATCGCGTGCTACACTGCGCTACGGAACCATAGCATCTGACATTTGTAATTCAAAATTTATTTGTTATTATTAGTTGATATTGATCATTAACCCATATTTGGTACACGCATGTACAGTCACGAACAATAAAATGTGTACACCTATAAAAATTCAATCGCGATTTTCTTGTAAAATACTGGTTTTTACTTTAAAATAAGGCCTATTTCGTAATATTATAGTTTCAAAAAATAAAGAATCATAAAAACTTTATAGGTTTATCACTATGGTATTCATTTAACGCCCGAAATTAATACCTATTCAATCGCGATCTTACCTTCCATCTTACCTTTTGTTTTGACGGCTGCTTCTGATTGGATCTTAAAGAATAGGAAAAACAAATTAGGCCGTTGATTGATTACGTACATAGATAGATACAACCGAGATAAATTATTAATTTCCAGTGTAAGTACAATTGCTCGTGACTGTACGTGTATTTGTTTAGTGATTGATTTATTTATTACTACGTATTGTGTTAGAACTATTATATAATTATAGATGGTATCTATTAATACGTTATTGTAATATAATGATAGAGAAAACAGTTATGGATTTTCTGTTATCTATTGCCTAATTGAATAGCTACCAACATTGGTACTCAAATAAGCACCTAGTACTGCTGGTAATTTGACAGGCCTGTTGGTCTAGTGGTTAGTGACCCTGACTGCTATGCCGGAGGTTGTGGGTTCGATTCCCACCCAGGACAAATGTTGGTGTGAGGAGCACGATCATTTGTTCTGTGTCTGGGTGTAATTTATCTATAATATGTATGTATTTAGAAATATATAAGTATGTTTATCAGTTGTCTAGTACCCATAACACAAGCTCTGCTTAGCTTGGGACTAGATGGCGTTGTGTGATAGTTGTGGAAAAAAAAAATTGTTATCTCATGGATAAATAATGACAGTAGAGACGTCACACGGGTCGATTTTCAAGCTTAAGCAGTGCTTGTCAAATTCCGTCCTTGGATGGGTGGGTTTCGGTTTTAAATCGAACTTCTTCCGTAACTAGGGAAGCATATTGAGCCGTAGGTTTCGACCAACATCGTAATTGCGAAAAGAAATCAAGTTTTCTTTTTCTATTCATTCAAGTCATCTAAAAGTTGCGAACACCTAACTGTGTCTTTACAGAATTTATAGCTAGTCGTTACCGAAACTGTAATTAGGTAATATAAAACCTCGATGGTTGATACTACGTGTCTAGTGTCTACGAGTTAACTTTTAACTTTAACACACCAAAAACGGAACACCATAAAACAAATTTAAAACAACAACAAAAAATAAAGGGAAGTACAAAATAGCGGGGAATTTCCACAACCCCGAGTTTATCTTGTGCAACGATAAAACAAATTGTTGCCGTGCCGGGCCGAAATGCGTCGCGTCACGCGAACTAGGGCTTACTGCTGATCCAATTAACGCGAATGTGAACCTAGCCTTATGTTACACGTTGTTCTTTAAATTATGTGGTGTTTTTAATCATAATTTGGTGGTGATTATTTAAACGGATGTTAAATACGCTGCTTGGGAAAAGATTGGAACATTTATTGCGAAAATTCTCGCATATGTGGCTTCTAAATGATTTACGGAACGATGCGCCCATTCGTGTCGAAGTAACAGTATATTTTGATGGAGTTTTCGACGATTTCTATGTTTTAAAGAAAAAGATTCGACTTCTTTCTTACATCCCGTCTTCCTAAGGCCTTTATGTTGAATTTTATGCTTTCTTTTCTTTTTAATATGAGTATGTACCCACCAGGGGCGTAGATAGGCCAGATAAGGGGCTCCGTATTAAAAGTTTTCTGGGGCCCTTCTAATCTAAGTGTATAATTTTTCAGAATAAAGAAAGTAGCATCTCGTATAGTTAATGCTATTTATTTATTTAAAACTTCATGAAATACAAAATGTACATAAGCAGACTTAATGCCTGAGGCATTCTCTACCAATCAACGAAGGGTGCCAATAACAGAATTTAAAAGGGAGCTGGAAATTGAGAATGCTGGTTTGCTAATTTATTCGGGATCACGGGACTCTCTAAATAGTTAAATGTAACCCTTGAACGTAAAAGGCTATTGTAGGAACATCGTGAATTTTAGTCAGTACGAGTCTGATCGTTCCATAGTTTCCATTTGAGAGAAAAATTAAGCCGGGGCTTTTTGATACTTGGGGGCCTCGTATCATTGATACAGCTGATACGGTGGTCGCGACGACGCTGGTACTTACCCTCTGGTGTCAAAATTAAGCCTCCTCGGGAAATCCCACAGGCCTCTAACATGATTATTATTTTAAACACTTATTTTAAAAAATAGCAGTCCACCAGCATCGAGAACAGGGTCCGGGTTACCGGTGGTCAGGGCTCCTGAGAGAGGAACCTCCCAACAATACGCGCCGTGACCAGAAGTACTGCCTTATGCTTTTTTTTTTATCGTGGTAAAATCATCAAATGAGTCCTCCTACCCAGGGCAGGGCAGGAGGGACTGTCAGACTTGTACTGACTAAAATCCACGGTGTCCTTCACTAGCCCATTACGTACCGGGGTCACGGTAATGGGTAAGTCCCGTGACCCACCTACTGATCTACTTTACAAAACAGTTATTCATCCCATCGCAAATAAAGGCAAGATTATACTTTAGATTTTCTGAAACAAAAGTTTCCATTACAACTAGTCATCGTCTCGGAAATTCTCACACGTCCCTTAAGTTACATTTCTAGGGCTGTAGGGCTCCAAGGTTAAGGGACAAAGGGACTCAACTGGAACTGCGACGTACTTGTTATCCAGTTTCCACTCCATCTTGTTACGAGATCAAGCTGTGTAGATAAATAATTTGTATTTTTTGTTACGTATCATTTTGGAATGACTTTCCTTGGTTTTATTTGAAAAAAAAATTGGTTGCCTGTAAAGTCGGTATACGGGCGAAAGTTTTACGTGACAACGACTTTGAGTGGTAAAATAATTTTAATGTGAATATACTTTTTATGTCTGTCTCTCTCGCTCTTAGGCGGGCTAACCATGCCCGAGTGGAAGGGACGCGTGCCTCTCACTCGCTCTCATTGTGAGCGCATAACGCGAGCGGAGCGTAACGCAGTTTCGTGAAGTGTCACCCGGCAAACCAATTTATAAGACGTTGTCACGTCAAAATTAAAACCTGGCTTGGAGCTGATACGAGGTGCCAACACTTTAATTCTAAAGCAAAACATGTTTAATAGAAATTATATTGCATTTGCGTTTTGTACAAAAAAAAACAATTAGTATTTGAACTTTAGATCTTGTCAAATTTCACGTTAGCGCTCTGTTTTGAATTTCATAGGAATATATACTGCTAATATAATAATTTATGATAGTATGACAATCTCTGTATTCAAAATGCATACCAAAATGATTACCTGATAAAACAGTACATCTGTAAAGTTATAGGCAAATATGTCAGTAGTAGGACAGCCATATTTGGCATAATTATGCAATACGAAGCGATTATATTTTACCATCAAGCGGGTGCAGACAAATGCTGCGAGACCCGAATAGCACTTAACTGCCCGACTTGGAAATCGAATCATGCTCAGCGCAGTAGCGCCTAAACCAATGAGACTATATTTTTCCAATAATACCATTCATTCCAATAAAATCGTACCATCATTGATGAACAGCTATTGTAAACTTATGACGATGACTATTCATTTTGTCACTAGCAAAAAATTGATTGAAAAGCTGGGTAAACCCACGAAGACGGAAATATACATATATTTTTTATTATTATAGTTCCAAAAATATGTTTATTAAGAATGGAAGCATAAAAGCCAATTTTTTTATACCTATAGTAGGTATAAAATAATGGCAAATTATATTGAAGTAACATGTAACCTTTAAAAAGTATTTAAAAAAAAGTAATTGTTTTTTTTTTTCATTCTGATTCATGTTTTAGTGGTCATAAAAGGTTGAACTCAATTAGTCTATATTTCGTTGTGTGATTGTTTTTGTGTTGATTGCATTTTCAATTTATGTGAAAAAAAATAAAAAGTAGGTAAATAGATACTTAAGCAGATGAAAATTAGCGTGTTCGAACAGTGTTGTTCTTTAATTGATTATTTTATAAATGTTTTAACATTTGTTTGAGATTTTAGCTTTATAATAAAACTTATGGCTATGGCAATGTCCGTGTTTGGTAATTATCGCACGGAAATATAGGTATGTCATCCTAATCCGTTTAGTAGTTTTTTTTTTGTGAAAAAGTAAGAAAGATGCTTACAAACTTTCGATTTTTATAATAATAGTAAGATTTAAGAAACAAGCTTATCTGAAGAAAAAGCAATCGACAAACACAGTAATAAATTGTTAATAATAATGACCTTCATTCATTATACTCATAATTATAATTATGACGTACAAGTTGTTTTTGTGAACAAGTAGGTACTTAATTACCATTTTGTTTTAATTTTATTACCTGTCAAGGAAAATACAGAAATCAATCAATTATTTAATTCTTAGCTATTACCAATTAAAAGTATAACTTATAGTTTTATTTCTGACTTAAAACGTAAGAAATATGATTGCAAACAAAAATATGTGACAGAATAAGGTTTTAAATTATCTTCGGAAAGACTACTTAATCGATTTCGCAAATGCTTTCTCAAATTTTTTCTATCGTGTCATTTTTTTTCCGTCTTCTTGTTCAAGACTCAATTAAGCAGCCTCTTGGAACTCCATACGACTCTGATATGTCTTTGGGGTTGTGCTATTTCGAACCAAAATTTATATATCTAAGTTCAGGTTTTCTAAAAATGTTTTCCTTTAGATATTTCATTGATGTCCAAGATAAACATGGAAAGTACAAAACATTAAAAAAAGATGATAGTTGCCGGGTATTGAACTCACCACTTTGTGCACGAACGAAGGGCGATGTAACTACTTTGCCAGCCGAACTAGCTTATGGAATGCTACATGTGCCCAAGTGTAATAGACCTTATAAAATGTGCCAGGGGATAATTTTCGGTCGCGGGACCAAGGGATTACCGTGACCCCGGTACGTAAAGGGCTAGTGAAGGACACCGTGGATTTTAGTCAGTACAAGTCTGACAGTCCCTCCCGCCCTGCCCTGGGTGGGAGGACTCATTTGATGATTTTACCACGATAAAAAAAAAGGGGATAATTTTCGACCTTATCACACCTCTATGGAGAAAACCAAATGACTTATATTTTTATTTGTAGCAAAAATGTTACTTATTTATTATGAGGAAAGACCATTTTTGAATACCTGTGGTTGCCCAAGGTGCTGATGTGAATAATTAATTTAAATATTTTTAATAACAATATGATAATTATTTCCATTACCATGTTGAATTGATTTACCACTGCTGTATAACGAACAAAAACCTTTTGAATTAATTACACTGTATTAATATTTAGACATGTTTATTATGACAGTGTTTTAGAGCCTTGAAAGACCCAAAACAAATAACCTGTTAAAATATTATAGTTTAATATTATATTCAAAACAAAACAAATTTAAAAGTTTGTAACTCGACATTATTTGAATTTAATTAAAATAATAATAATAAGCATCTGATCAGCACTATAAAAAAAAAACTTTCATTTCAAAGACAAAAATACTCAAGCCATTTTTGAAAAAAGATTGTGGAGATACGATACAAATGAAACTAGTTTATCGATAACGACACAACTTTGTTTATATGGCGTCGTTTGTCTCCGGGGGCACGTGAAAATTTTCAAGGGGATACTTTCTCATACTGAAGTTGGAAGCTGAAAACTTTCTAGGTGTTTTATGAGAACAGATGCTATGCTCAAAGCTTAATGTCCTAGGGATTTAGAACTGTAAGTTTGAGTGCTAGCACTAATGAGAAGCTACCTGTAGCGGGTCATGTGGGCTGTGGCGCGAGCGACAGTCGCGCGCAGGCTTCCACGCGGTTCGGTAGCGCCGTCATGCCGCTCGCCGCTCTCCGAACGCTCCCTCCGAACATGTCCGAACATATTTAACCGACACTAAATTCAAATCTTAAAAAATAAATTCCCACTCCGGTACAAGAAAAAGTGAGTTCAAAGTTCGATTTGTTGTCGTGAATTTAGGAAGGAAACCACCTGTTGGCCGCGATTTGGCATAGTCCAGTGGACAGCGTCACAATCTGTTTACAAGAGGGGGGACCACCCCCGTGGGTCATGACGCAACGTTTTATGGGCGCCCTGCGTTGCGTTACTATGGCGGAAAAACAACACCGTAGCTTGAAAATAGATTTCCGTGTTTCCACCTGCGGTGTACCAAACATTCATTACACGGTTTAGCTAAAGTCAGATAAATTACGATCTGTTTAAAAACTAACATTCCCGCGAAGATATAAAATTGTAAGCAAAGAAACATATGACGTATTGTTCTAATACCGACCGCTGTTAATTTTGAACGCTAATTTCGCGGCTAATTTATAACAACAGAGATTCTATTATGCTCACACAAAGAGCTGTTTGATCTTCTGGAATTAACAGTTGACTCGATAGTTAAAGAAGCACTCATTCTCTACGAGCACCCACTGAGTTCAAGGTTTGATCAACAGTCAGGTGATAATTACGTCTTCGAAGCTAAAGAGCTCAGTAATATAAACAACGGAAAATGCTTGAGGAATCAAAATAGTCCAGATTCAATGAACTGGGAGATCTATTTATATTTTTTTATCTGAACGCATTGATCATTAACTTTATGATTGATAAATGGCTACTCAATGATTTCGATTTGATATCTTATAATAAAATATAATTATGATCCGATCATAAATCAGCGACACTAAATCCTTCCTAACTTCTTATCAAGTCGATCACGAGGTATACTAATCTTTCCTCCTTAGACCTCCATGTATGAAATATCGTACCTAATTACCTATCAACATATTAAATGACTGAACCTACGTCAAAAATCAGGAACAGTTGATTAGTTTTAGGTCGTCGAGTAAATGAAAACGTCTAAAACATACTCTTAGTTGACGCGAGCGTTGTACCATATCAAAACACAGTTTAGAACATAAACATATCCATTGATTGATCGATTAGTGAACAAGTGTAAAGTGACGTAGTGACGTGATTCAGTGACGAAGTGTTTGTGACAGTTTGTGTGGAGATAGCGTATGATGTGATGATGAGGCGAGGGAAAGTGCTGCTCGAGGGCAGCAGACAGGGCTCTGTCGACGGCAAGGCCATACCTGTGGCTAATGACAAGGAGCTGGTGCACAAATGCCATAGCGATCCTGGTGGTGGACGCGCTCTTGGAGCCGCCCCGAGGACGCATAGGCATCGATCTGCGTCAGGCGCGACGAGGAAATGCGTGCTGACGCTCGACGGATACTCATATGTCATTGGTGAGTCGGCTCCTACCAGTTATGAGCACTCCTAACGGGTTTTTTTCTGTTTCATTTGTATCTCGTGTCATGTTACCAATTAATTTGAGTCGGACAGTAGCGGCACTTCTATTGATAGCTGATTCATGTTTTAATTATATTCTTGTGACTTCATTTATTTCTGTACTGATCTTGTTATACTGTTATTTTTATCAAAAAATGTTTCTTCAATTTATGATGTTATCAAAAACAGAAAGGTTTTTTGAAGATGCTCTAAACTATTGACGATCTTATTTATTAGCTACCAGATGCTGAAGATAAAAACACGTGTGTATACAAATTAGCATATTAGTTTAGTAAATATAGTTTCAAAGGGAATTTACTAGGTACCGTATGTGTTTGAGCAGCGCTCCAGGCTACATTCAGTATTCGTGCTAGCGTAGGTAACGTTACCTACAAAAGGTTCAAGAGAAATATAAAGTAATGTCAGGTTGATAGTTCGATTCCGTTACTGCAACTTTAAATCCAAAGCTGAAAATTAATTACCTATCTCGGTTAAAATCAGTATTTATCTATAACTAATCGTAACGTCCGAATTAGCCTATTCGAATCTTAAAGAATTGACAAATCAGAACTAGCCATAAAAAAAAACGGATTGGAATTTGAATTGAGATAGAATATTAGTTTTAGGCACAAGGTTGTATTATAAATGCAGTATAGCAAAGCGATACACATCATCGTACAGAATAGAACAGATGAGATTGCTTGATAAGATAAATTGGATGACGCTTGTAAATTCAGTTGTTTAATGATTTTTAATCGGTCGTAATTACTAATCACTAAACTTTTATATGGAACTAAAGTATCGAACAATTAAACAAGCATTAACAGAATGCTTTCCATACGCCACAAATCGTATATTTATTTTAAATAATACAAACTTGTTTTTTTCTAAATTGTATTAAGCCATTCTACACATAGAAACCAAACCTGGAATAGTAAAAATGGACTTCCCATTTTTTCAATATTTTGACGATTTGGATAAGCACAATTTTTATGGGATAATGTTAGACTATAACCCAGGCCTCACGTTCTTATGTCCAAACGTTTTCTCCTATTCTCACTTTATTTATGAGCCTATGTTACCCCAATGTACGGAAAAGCTTCTGTTGCACTCTTTTCTCTTTTAACGATCTAATTTTTTTTTTTTTTTTTCTATCACACAACGCCATCTAGTCCCAAGCTAAGCAGAGCTTGTGTTATGGGTACTAGAGAACTGATAAACATACTTATATATTTCTAAATACATACATATTATAGATAAATTACACCCAGACACAGAACAAATGATCGTGCTCATCACACAAACATTTGTCCTAGGTGGGAATCGAACCCACGACCTCCGGCATAGCAGTCAGGGCCACTAACCACTAGACCAACAGGCCTGTCTATTGTTAACTACATGGAGTAGTTATTTAATTCCACTACTCCTTGACCATCCCAGTTCCACTTCCTTCTGCAAAGCACACTATATGACCGGGGTCACGGGACTCACAAATTACCGTAACCCCGGTACGTAAAGGGCTATTGAAGGACACCGTGGATTTTAGTCAGTACAAGTCTGACAGTCCATCCCGCCCTGCCCTGGGTGGGAGGACTCATTTGATGATTTTACCACGAAAAAAAAAGCACAATATATGAAAAGTTTTCAAGAAAAAGGACGAGTACGTCAACAATATAACGAGTTTTCCAGCTGACTTTGATCCTAATTAAAGTTCTTACTCTCCCCCTATCGTGCAGTGCCTCGTCATCCAATAAACTCTTGTAACTGTTTCATTATCAGCTTGTCTTTGCCACTATCTTTAATAAACCTACGAAGAACGAAAGTAGTGTCTATCTAGACGTCAATTTTGCCTACTCTTTGTAGACAGACCTATTTTTTTTGCCGTCAAATTATGTTTTTTGCTAGAACTCCTATACTAGTATTTGTTCTAGTACATTTATCTATGCGTCCGTGTTTATATTGCTCTGTATTTTTAATATGATTTTTATTAAAGACTCCTTACATTCATACAGACCGTATAATCTTTTTTTGCAATACACTTTTTGTCTTGGTTTTTGTATGACTACCAATATTGTAAAAAAATGGTGTCGATTAATAAAAAAGCATCATCATCTCATCTACATAAACTACCGACACATTTTTTATTTCATATTCATTTGCTTTAACAGCTACACGGTATATGTACTTCTTATATCCTAACTGTGTTACCTGCATTAAATGTTGTATATTAAAGAACGAGTAGCTGTTCGAAACACTAATTTAATTCAAAATATATTTTTTTTTGTATCTGGGGGTCTAATCTCTAAGCACGAAACCCGTAGTTTCGGCCTTTGTTACGGACATTCTCTACGCCCCATGACCGAATCAGCCCGAACTAAGAATGAATGATATTACGATTTATTTTGACGGATAGCTTCTTAGAGTCGGCGCCACCACTTTTCACCTGCGAAAAAATTGTGGCACTAATTTTTTTACTGCAATTTGATGTAATGTCATAGACACTAGCGCCGCGTCAAAAGTGCTTCAGTCGTGGCTGTATTAACCGTCCGCAAAAATTTTGACGTTATTCACGTTCGCATATCTGTGTCTTCGTCTATGGACTTAAAAACTAGACTCCTAAGTTCTGTAGTGGCAATTGCTACTGTTTAAAATGAATTCAGTTATTAGATTTGTCATCAGGATGGCCGGTTGATGGTAATAGGGTCGCCCCATACTACATGGGTCTTCAGCATAACTGTCGGAATGTGTACCTTTTAGGTACCTACACCTCTGTGTAAACCTTCTGCGATTACAGACTAGATATAATCTTTTATCTAGGTAGGATATTTTTAGACTGACCACGTGTATAACGGCCAAGGTCCGTCTATTTGTCGTGGCCAGTTTCTTTTTATGATCAGCTCCAACATCAAAAAGGATTATCTCTCCTTTTACTTAATCCTAAACTAACCCTTTAAAAAGCAGAGCTTTGTGATTATGATCTGAAACTCTGTAAATAGGTCCACCATTACCTTTTATTCCTTTAACATGTTTCTCAATTATTTGTGAAGATATAAAATCTTTTTTTTATGTTTATCGTACCTTTACATAAAAGCTCTATGTTATTTTTGTATACATTTGCCCCGTTTATAGATAATATTATGGTTTAGTTCAAGACTTTTAATAATAAAAGAGAGCGTAGGAATGCCTTTCTTTTCTCCATTTATATCAGCCATCAGGTTTTATTCATAGCTAGTAATAAATGGAATGTAAACAATTGCACAAACAATAGTCTTGAAGATTGCGATGGATAATGTATTTATTTTGCGTAGGCAATGGGAAAGGATATGAAATACTTTTGTGAGTTTAGAAGCAGTATACTTTATTTACTAGCAATAACGTCTCGAAATGTAGATAATAAGCTTTATACTTAACTCTGTGCTTTATTCAAACATCTTTCCGATATACATTTGAGGTGGATTTTATAAAAAAACTCAGTGAATTATCACTTAGTTATGTTCTTAAAATAGTTTTTTTCGTACCCACTAACAAAATCGAACTATTAACAAACATGTTTTATAACGCTCAAAGAAAAACCATAGAAATAAAACATGTTTATATCATTTTGTATCTTAACTCGGAGAGCGATGTAAGAGAGGATTAGACGATGACAATGCCTTTAATCTTATGATGTAGCCCACTTATTAATGTAATCATCCTTCTAAGCTCTTTGCGACTGAAACGACGAAGGTCTTTGACGGAAGAAAAAACAAGATTGATTTTGTTGATGTACATTTCGGCTTTTTACGACGAAAGCGATGTTTATAGTTGGTGAAGTTTATAGCAGCGGGAGTTCGTGTCTAATTTATTAGAGCCGCACATACCAATCTTCCAGGTAAAGCAGCGTTTGCTGAAGTTGGTCTGTGGATGGGTGACCCTCTATCATAGCAAGTTTACTCCGTGGTTCGGAAAGCACGTAAAAACGTTGGTCCCGGCTGCCCTAAACACAGTTCGGAAAAGGCTAGGCAGATAATGATGGTTTTTATAAGTCGTCAGTATATATTTTTTTCCTTACAACTTTAGTTGGACTGGTGTAGGCACACCAACATTCAATATAGTCAAAAGCAAAAACGTGGAGGACATTTTATAATTGGTATTTGATAGCTTACAGATGTTAATTAGCCCATCGCCAGAAATAGCCATGAAAATTCCGCTTTTCATAAATTTATATCATGAAAAGCATATTTACAGAAACATTTTCAAGCTTCATTCGAACTTTTGCGGTTTAACCCAAACATTTCAAAAGCCAATGATGCGAAAGTTGTAATGGAAAAATAATTATGTGTTCCCCTTAAAATATGAGTGAGCTTCAAACTCGTCCGACCGTCGCCCTCTAATATCGTCGCCAGTGATTACCAAAATCTGGCTTTCTATCTGCCGTCTGCGACTACGCGTTTACCTCTATGACGTCATGAAGATAAGTGATAACTAAGCGATAGCGCGTTATCGGATAACCCTGATGTATCACTAATCGAATGTGTTTGTAGTTTTGTTTTACCAGCCCGTAGCTGATAATAATGTGAAGTCTATGTTTCGACGTATTATGGAAGGGAACTGTGGAAAGTTTTGTTTAGATTGCATTGCAGAACACGTGGCGAATTGTTGTTTCTTCATTTTTATGTTTGACGTATAGTTTCTTAACGCCTTGTTGTATACATTGTCGCTTTGTTATATGAAGAAAAACATAACAGTACTCTCTGAAAGTATGACGTCATCGGACATGGAAATACGAATCGTCGCTTGGGACGAAAACTGATAAAAATGAGCCTATCTCTCCTTCTAATACAGAATACAAATCTGCTTATATGAATATTGTTCCAATACAAGCTAAAGTAATTGATAATATATCCATTATGATGGAATATGCAAACTCAATAGTAAATTAAATGGATCCAAAGTTTGTTAATCGTGTGTCAAACACAATTAAGTTGAGGCGACGCAAACCGCCGGAGGGTAAACTGTAGCGGGAATGAGCTCACTTCTATTGATCTATTGCGATAGAGTAATTCCAAACGAAAACATGTTTTGCTTAGCTAAGGGCTAAAACACAACAGGCACGCAGCCGTGGCGGTGACTCTCTTATTGAGGTGTGCCTGGAAAGACGCCATGGCATCCTACCACTTTCCGCTTTGACATGTCCTCAGTGGACAAAGTTGATTGAAGAGGAGATCTGTCCCGCTAAGTAAATGCTTATGAACGGCGGGCAATGAGTAGCTCACCGTCCGAAAAGGACCAGTCCCGAAGGCATAATGTGTTCCATATCACGCCTAGCTGTGTCGGTCCTAAAGCGTTACGGTGTATGAATGTTTGTACGACATTTTGTTTCATTATATTTTTCCAAATGACGACACGAGAGATAAGTACGGAGGTTACTGAAAGTGCTTTTAAATCCATATCGTGCGTGTGTACCGAATAGTCTGACATCACTGTGCTACTACGCAAAAGTTGTTATGCACGCAATTAGGATTTCCCGGTGAATAAAAGATGAATGATTATGTCATTGTGTTGCTTGGATACGCTCTGTTATAATAAGTTCCAGTATCTGGATAGTATATTACAAAACTAATACTGTGCGATTACGATAAGAAAATAATCGTCAATTACCGTCAACTGTCACTTTGAAAATTACGATAAGCAGAACATTTATTTATGTAAATTAATTTTCATGACATAAAAGATAGCACGACGTCACAATATGATGCTATCACAGTTTTGTTCTTATCCTAAAAAAATACTTATTCTATTTTTTATTTATCATCGTCATCATCCACGGCAACGATTTCGTCTGCCCATCTCGCCGCCGGACGACCAACATTTCTTTTTCCACTCCTTCGACGCCACACTCTGTCACAGCTTTACTCCACCTGCCGTCACCACACCTTTATCAATAGCGAACACCTTCATTCGTCTCCGGATTTCGGATTTTTTATTTACTACATTCTATTTTTTAACTGCTATCGGCGTGAAGCCGGGACAGGTGATAGTAAAAGCTAGTGTGGAATAACGGACATATACAGTACCTACCTTATTATCATACTGCCAACGCAGTGATTTGTTATAATTACCCGATGCACCGAACACAGTTTTATCTCTTAACAATATCAAGTCCAAACCAAAAGCAATTTCAAAGAGAACGTTGACACTAATTGTAAACTACAAATAACCTGTTGCTGATCGTAAGTTTGATGTTACGTATGTATGAACTACTAAAGGCGTAATTGCGTCGATTTAAATCAGGTGGCCATGTTGAGAAGTGGGTCCGCCTTCGCTTTATGTCAGACAATGCAATGTTTTGACGTTAACGCAAGTCCTGCATCTAATGTCATGTTGTCTTTAAGGTTAGGAGCTTGATTCGGTTCAGAGAGATCACGTTTCAAAAGGACTTCAAAGAATTTTAATTGATATTGAACAGCTAATGTTTTTAACACAAAATGACAAAGTTCACGCTCTTGCCAGCGGCTATTCGGACACGTTTATGTCAGAAATGTAGCTAATACCGGGATAAAAAACAAAACCTGTTATTCCAGACTATAAAATATACGATGGAGACGTGATTGACTAACACATATCCATCCATCCAGCAAAACATCCAAACTTTAAATTAGTTAGATAATATTAATTTATCACTACAACCTAACATTTGGAATATCGTATTCTCGAATGATATTTACCACGCTGTAAATGACGCTTAATCCTATGATTACGGGTCATTTTACGGGTCATTCAAGCGTTATCGCTTGCAATAGTGTCGAAGAATACGAAAGTCTAATGATAGTTTTAGTAACCATGTCATTGTCAGTAAAAAAAAAGATGATTCTTACCTGCTTTTTGTTTAAGAGTGTAAAAATAATTTAATGAGTCCTCTCTCCCCATGTGGACCGGGCTGCTAGACGGTTACTGTTTAATAAAACTACTTTATCTACTATCATGCTATTAATCCTCTATAAAAGAACCTATAACAATTAGCTTATTGCCAACATTAAAACACTCAATTATATTATGATCATTATATCATCCAAACGCGTGATATAATGAATTTCAAATAAAATAACAGTAAAAAAACAATTTTAAAAACAAGCTTTTATTTAAATGCTCTAAAAAGGACAAAATAAACTTTAAATTAAATCAAACATATAACTTAAGTATAATATAAAAGCTTGTCGCGAGATTTACCTGTGTAAAGTATGTTATGATACATACATTTTGTCGTTGAATTATTTGTTTGTTTTGTTTGTGACAAGTAAATCTCGCGACAAGCTTTTATATTATACTTAAGTTATATGTTTGATTTAATTTAAAGTTTATTTTGTCCTTTTTAGAGCATTTAAATAAAAGCTTGTTTTTAAAATTGTTTTTTTACTGTTATTTTATTTTTAAATTTTTAGTTTTCGTTGGACATATTTCGCAGTCTTTCCATTTCATGTAGTGCGTCATTGTTGCATGCTCGTTTACCTGTTAATTTCGTACAGTCAAGTTATTCAATAAGGAGACCTTCTAGCGATTTGACTCTACTTAAGGCCACGTATGCTTGGCCAGCAGCGAAGAGCTTTGAGCCTAAATAGACGACAAATAGTTTTTTTTATTTTTTATCGTGATATAATCATCAAATGAGTCCTCCCACCCAGGGCAGGGCGGGAGGGACTGTCAGACTTGTACTTACTAAAATCCACGGTGTCCTTTAATAGCCCTTTACGTACCGGGGTCACGGTAATCCGTTAGTCCCGCGACCCCGGCAGGCTATGGCCCTCTACAGGCCCCGTCACTATGCTGACACTCTTTGAGACGCGCGTGGAACACAACGCGCCGTAGATCCGGGCATGGTCCATGGTTGGTCGGTGGCCGGAGATCGTCTGGCGACGTCCGACGCCGTGGGCGTCTATCACTGCCTCTGGGGTGGAGGGAGGACGCTGTCCTCTGCCTCACGCAGCCCGCCTCGTCCTTCACGAGCATTACTCCTTCGCAGAAGGAGGCGACCGCTTCCCATTCCGTCTCGCCCCGCAGCATGGCCTCGACCAATGCCGGGCGCGAGAGGTCTCCGCCTATCGCCGACGTGAGGACACGGCGGTGCTCTGCCCAAGCGGGGCAGTCCTGCACCGTATGCTCCACCGTGTCCTCCGGACGATCCTCGCAGTGGTGACACCCAGGCGTTTCTTCCCTCCCTATCAGACACAGGAATCTCCCGAAACTTCCGTGTCCGGCGAGGACCTGCGTCATGCGGTAGGTCAGGACGCCGTGACGCCTATCCAATGCGGCGTGCCCGGACCTCGGTTGTGACAGTCGCTCCCTCCATACTGCCCTGAGATCACGCCGAAGCTCTTCCCGACGCGCCTCGACTTGTCGAGGCAGCGGGGATTCGCCCCAACGCTGCGCCTCCACGCGCCACTCATAGACGCGCTGGAGGGCAGTCGCCTCCAGATCCCAGGGCACGACAAAATAGATAAATATCATAATTAATTTTATTAATAGCCTAAATAGATTTCATTGTCGTTGTGAGCATATTCTATCGGGAGCAGCTGATCCTGGCTGCACGACCAAGACACTGTCACCATATTATTGTATTATTATTTGGGTTGCCATATATTATGTTCAATGTTATAGCTCGGTACTATTAAACATTGAGGAGTTCTCTCGTAAGCAGATGTCCCTGGCTGCACCAACAGGTTGTTATCATCATATTATTGCATTGTTACCGGGTTTTCATATATATTTCAAGTTTTAGTTGCGTACTATTAACCTTTGAGGAGTTCTCTCGTGAGCAGACGATCCTGGCTGCACCACCAGATCGCACTTATCATATTATTGCATTGTTATCGGATTTCCATATATATTTCAAGTTTTAGTTGTGTACTATTAACCATTGAGGAGTTCTCTCGTGAGCAGACGATCCTGGCTGCACCACCAGATCGCACTTATCATATTATTGCATTGTTACCGGGTTTCCGTATATATTTCAAGTTTTAGTTGTGTGCTATTAACCATTGAGGAGTTCTCTCGTGAGCAGACGATCAT
This sequence comes from Agrotis puta, assembly GCA_943136025.2. NCBI lineage: Eukaryota > Metazoa > Arthropoda > Insecta > Lepidoptera > Noctuidae > Agrotis > Agrotis puta. The sequence goes on from OW964170.2 coordinate 3,743,220, forward strand.
GGCTGCACCACCAGATCGCACTTATCATATTATTGCATTGTTACCTGGTTTCCATATATATTTCAAGTTTTAGTTGTGTACTATTAACCATTGAGGAGTTCTCTCGTGAGCAGACGATCCTGGCTGCACCACCAGGTCGCTGTCACCATATTATTGCATTGTCATCGGGGTTCCATATTAATACCAAGTTTCAGATCGATTGAGTAATTAGAAGTGATTCTAATTTGACTTGCAAGATTTGATCTAAACAAACATACAAACATTGCAAGTTAAATAAAAGCTTGTAAAAAAGAACATTCTCATGCAATGACATTTTCACCACCAGATCGCTAAAATTTTGAAAAAAGAACAATAAATTGTAGACTAATTCGTGATTTCGGATTCTCGTCTTATCGTGTTATTTCCCGCCATCTTGAATTTACATAGTTCTGTACAACACCCTATGGTATGAAAATCTTTTATAGAGGATTCACATCATGATTGTAGATAAAGTCTTGTATGCAACTGTTATAATTAGGTATTAAAACACTTATGTGATACTATTTTCACACTCGGCTACGCCTCGTGTGATAAACCCACATTCGTGTTTTAATACCCCTGATTATACAACAGTTGCATAAATAACTATTATGGCTTCTCATGCCCTTTGCTTATCAAGGCCGCGGTGGCCTTTTAAGATAGTCCTGCGACCGAAGTATTTAAATACTCGAAACCATCGTCTTATACAATATGTAAAAAACTGGCAATCAAAATAATATACGTATTAAACTAGACTCCTATTTAATTTATAGATCAATCAATTTTAAGACCACGTATTTTTAGCGTAGACAGACTAAATACCTGCTGGCACGTTCATTCAACCCGACCTTCAGCCTAAAGATTGAAGTACAACCTAATTATTGAACCTTAATTAAATTATGACCCGAAGGTTGGTGGTGTGTGAATAATTTGTTGAAATCTCGGTACGACAATGATTCAATCTAATTTGATGGCATGATTAATTTAGAGCTAATTTAGTTTAGTAAACAATGATTATTAGACATGTTTAGAATTAATAGAGAAGATTCTGTTCTGCCCTATATCGTGTTGTATTGTGCTTAACAAGCATATAATATATGTACTCGTATAATAAAATAAGTTATAGTTATACGCGAAAATTTGGTTAAACTCAATACTACTTTATTTCATTGCTGTAAAATAATCAAATGAGTCCTCCTCACGGCTGTCGGACTCGTGCTGACTAAAATCAACCGCGTTCCTTCATTTGCCATTTTTGTTCCGGGGTCTCGATAACCTGGTTGGACAGTTCCGCGACCCCGGCAGTGCAATCCTACTTAGTGTTTCCCGCTTTTTCGAATGCGCTACTCCCATGGCTAAAAAATGTTTTTGCGTCACTTACGCTTCATCCATTTTCCACTAAATGATCTCAGTTAAAACAAAAGGTTTCGATGGAACAATTATTGGAATATTCCATAAATCAGGTTCACAATACACAGATAAAGTTCAGCATAGCGCGTTAATTGCAACGCAGTCGTTTAAATTGGATAATTTACTGCATTTGCTCAATTAGCTTTTAAAGGTCATACTATACCTACACTGATCAGAGGAATATTTTTGTTGATGAAACTGTTTTGATTGAAGTTATTATTTTCTACTGTTTTTTGTTATTATTTACTTAACTTATTATAGGAAAATTTATTTTATTTATTTATAATCTGAATATACACACAAGAAAACTAATAAAAATAACGTAATAGTCATATTGTTATCAGAATCTACTCTCAATCAACAATGACATTAAGGTACTAGCTACTCGGGCACTCCGCAATCGCGGCGGTAAGACCCCTCATTGAGGAGTGGCTGGATAGGCGTCACGGCGTCCTGACCTACCGCATGACGCAGGTCCTCACCGGACACGGAAGTTTCGGGAGGTTCCTGTGTCTGATAGGGAGGGAAGAAACGCCTGGGTTTCGCCACTGCGAGGATCGTCTGGATGACACGGTGGAGCATACAGTGCAGGACTGCCCCGCTTGGGCAGAGCACCGCCGTGTCCTCACGACGGCGATAGGCGGAGACCTCTCGCGCCCGGCATTGCTCGAGGCCATGCTGCGGGGCGAGACGGAGTGGGAAGCGGTCGCCTCCTTCTGCGAAGCAGTCATGCTCACGAAGGAGGAGGCGGGCCGCGTGAGGGAGAGGACAGCGTCCTCCCTCCACCCCAGCCGCAGTGGTAGACGCCCACGGCGACGGACGTCGGCAGACGATTTCCGGCCACCGTAGGCGCGGGCATGCGGGCGGCGAGTAATGGGCGACTCGCTGTCCGAACATGGACCATGCCCGGGTCGACGGCGCGTTGTGTTTCACGCGCGCCTCAAGGAGTGTCAGCATAGTGACGGGGCCTGTAGAGGGCTAAAGCCTGCCGGGGTCGCGGGACTCAGAAATGACCGTAACCCCGGTACGTAAAGGGCTATTGGAGGACACCGTGGATTTTAGTCAGTCAAGTCTGACAGTCCCTCCCGCCCTGCCCTGGGTGGGAGGACTCATTTTATGATTTTACCACGCTAAAAAAAAAGGTACTAGCTACTACACAAGACGGGCACGCCGCAATCGCGGCGGTAAGACCCCTCTTTGAGGAGTGGCTGGATAGGCGTCACGGCGTCCTTACCTTCCGCATGACGCAGGTCCTCACCGGACACGGAAGTTTCGGGAGGTTCCTGTGTCTGATAAGGAGGGAGGAAACGCCTGGGTGTCACCACTGCGAGGACCGTCCTGAGGACACGGTGGAGCATACGGTGCAGGACTGCCCCGCTTGGGCAGAGCACCGCCGTGTCCTCACGACGGCGATAGGCGGAGACCTCTCGCGCCCGGCATTGGTCGAGGCCATGCTGCGGGGCGAGACGGAGTGGGAAGCGGTCGCCTCCTTCTGCGAAGCAGTCATGCTCGCGAAGGAGGAGGCGTGCCGCGTAAGGGAGAGAACAGTGTCCTCCCTCCGACCCACCCGCAGTGGTAGACGCCCACGGCGACGGACGTCGCCAGACGATCTCCGGCCACCGTAGGCGCGGGCATGCGGGCAGCGAGTAATGGGCGACTCGCTGCCCGACCATGGACCATGCCCGGGTCGACGGCGCGTTGTGTTCCACGCGCGCGTCAAGGAGTGTCAGCAAACTGACGGGGCCTGTAGAGGGCTAGAGCCTGCCGGGGTCGCGGGTCTTACCCATCACCGTAACCCCGGTACGTAAAGGGCTCGTGAAGGACACCGTGGATTTTAGTCAGTACAAGTCTGACAGTCCCTCCCGCCCTGCCCTGGGTGGGAGGACTCATTTGATGATTTTGCCACGCAAAAAAAAAAAAAAAGCTACTACATAAGAAGAAACTGAACTTTTCCTTGAAGACCTTCATCATGAATCGAGTTTTACTAACAATGTCTCAAGTCTAAATACGAGTATCATCTACCTAGACGCGAGGGCACACCGGTCAAGCCAGTTCCTAAGAATATATCACAAAGCTGACGAATATCAAGTATCACATAACAATGGTGGAATGTCACTAAATGATGTCAAACATAATGCAGCAACACATTGTATGTTAAGATGTGATATTTTAAACTGATATGCTACTGAAGACTATAACTTAGGCCCGGTGCATACCGGAGCCAAGATTGTCTTTAGATAGTGCATCGATCTATGATAACAATGTTGGCCCACGATTTTGGCAAGACAGAAAGTGTTCTCCAACTGAACACTGTACGGGATCTTTTGTCGAGTTATTACGACAGATCGAAATGCTGTTATTCGATTTCGAAAGTGTATAAACCACCGACAATGTCGGTGAACTTTAATACTTACTTTATGATTTCTTATTTAACATGCTTTGAATTATCAATGCCTGTTAAGTAATAAATCATAGAAACTAGATTTGCTTTTTTTGACATACTAATCTCAAAAAAGGCAAATTTTGCATACTTGAATTTTCCACCATTTCCCTCCAATCGACTTAGTTGACACACCCTTTGTTGTGCTGACAATACATTTTAAGATAATAAACATGACCTGGGTCCTATTTTATAAAGCTGATAATCCAACAATTCGGAGGACAATGTCCTCTCCCTCACGTGGTGCGCCACCTCCTTCGCTAACATAACTGCTTTGCAGAAGGAGGCGACCGCTTCCCACTCCGTCTCGCCCCGCAGCATGGCCTCGACCAATGCCGGGCGCGAGAGGTCTTCGCCTATCGCCGTCGTGAGGACACGGTGGTGCTCTGCCCAAGCGGGGCAGTCCTGCATCGTATGCTCCACCGTGTCCTCCGGGCGATCCTCGCAGACGTTTCTTCCCTCCTCATCCGACACAGGTACCTCCCGAAACATCCGTGTCCGGTGAGGACCTGCGTCATGAGGAAGGTCAGGACGCCGTGACACTTGTCCAGCCACTCCTCAAACAGGGGTCTTACCGCCGCGATTGCGACGTGCTCGAAATATCCGTACATAGCTTTAATTCTGTTGTGTTCATTGTTTTATAGCGCATAGCATTTAGAGGTTAGTATGTGCATATTTAACCATATTCGCGGAGAAGAATATAGGTTTGTGCAAATGATTGACGCGTGTCGGCGTTTGCATACGGTTTAGTCATTGTTCGACTGATTTGATTGTTTGCTTTGCATATTTCTGCCTGAATACATTTTTTGTTTTGTTGTATTTATTTCATTGATGTTTTAACAAATAAATCTTTATTGTTTATTTTTTTGACTGCACGATTGACGCAGTCGCTGAGCCGCGCTACGTGATACGGGTTCGATTTCCGAACGGAAAAAATATTTGTATGAGATACAAGTACTTGTTTCGGGTCTGGCTGTTTTTTTATGCAAGTTTAAATGTTTGCAAAGATAACCCGCAACACAAGAGAAATTTCAAAGAGTGTGACAACGTTTTCTTTTTGTTATTTAAAAAAAACGTCCATTTTGTAAACAATTTTAATATTTCCCGTTGTTTATTTTCAAATAAACATCAATCATTATGTTTAGTTAGGTAGAAATTCTTTATGAACTAACTGTAAAAACAACTTCTAATTGAATAAACTTCTGCAAATTACTCTGAAGATTGCTTTCGAGAACTTTATCAGAGTGACTTAAACAATTGGTTTATTGTTTTACAGAACCTAATTTAATAATAACCGAAGGAGCTTATTTTAATTACTATCCATATTTAGTTGCCCTTCTACCAATTCACACTAAGCACTTTCAATCTTGGTCGCGGGACTCACGAATTACCGTGACCCCGGTACGTAAAGGGCTATTGAAGGACACCGTGGATTTTAGTCAGTACGAGTCCAACAGTCCCTTCCGCTCTGCCATGGGTGGGAGGACTTATGTGAAGATTTTACTGTGGTAGTTAGTAGTGTGAAGGTTTGTCTTAGTCACGAGTTTTTTTTTTGTTTCACATCGTCATCAAATAAATCATCAAATTTAACCTAGACTAGAATGAAGAGTAAACCCAAAAACCCACACAAATAACAAAAAAATATAAAGTAGAAAATTACAGCCTAAATAAAAACTTAAAACGTCAGTTTCCAAAAAAAAATGCGGTCAGCAACCTTTTTTTTATCGTGGTAAAATCATCAAATGAGTCCTCCCACCCAGGGCCGAGCGGGAGGGACTTTCAGACTCGTACTGACTAAAATCCACGATGTCCTTCAATAGCCCTTTACATTCCGGGGTCACGGTAATTCGTACAGTCCCGCGACCAAGCGGCCAGCAACCTTAGATACGATATTCTAGTAATTTTTTTTTAAATAATGAGCGAGCAAAAAATTATAACTATGTAAGCGCCTGGAACTCAGGTGTTCACGTCATATACAACATGACAGCTGCTACTTATTGACAAGTGACAACAATAATCTTTTTACTAACATAAAACCTTTTTTGACAAAACGTCGAACATATTAAACGACCGCGCAGTTATTAATACCTCACCTTTATTTTATACCAAGTGACGGATTGGAATCGAGCCATGAAAAAAATGAAGCCAAGCTGTAATAACACCCGAAATTCTCTTTTATAATTATTGAATACAATATGGATGCCTTCACCACCAACAATTTTATGAAGGTATATATTTCTTAATGAGTATCATTAAATTAATGAACGTAATCAAAGGCAAGTTGGTAAGACTGGTTTCTTTTCTGATCTAGACTTGGTGTAATATGGACAAGGGGAAATTAATATTACCTACTTTCGTAGTGGAGTTTCAGGTAAATTAATTAGTCTAATCTTTAAGAGTTTATATAAATTTCTTAGAAATGTTTAATCAAGACAATGAGATTTGAAATTCTATATAAAAACATATTTCAGCAAATTCTTGTCAAGTTCGTAATTGAGGCACTTCATTAAAAAGTTTTAGGATTTTTAACTTTATTTTATTCACACTTTAGATTATAAATACTTTTTTTAAAGTAGGAGAAGTATGTTGGCCACCGGCTTTAATTAAGACCAAGGAAAAAAAGAATTTTTGCAAAGTCAGAAAAATATATTCCACGCAATTCCTTTTTCAAAACTAAATTATAGCCACCGTCAAAGTCTAATTATTTAAGACAAAATCCACCTCATTGGACAACAGTATACCGCAAACCGTTGTTAGAGGCAGTACGTGACCTTTTGTTGACATTTTCTGCTTGATATTAGGTCGCTGCAGACCGCGCTGGGTTGACAATTTGGGCCGTTTGCACCGTACCTCTGTTTGTTCTAAACGTCCGTCCGACTACTGACGAAATTTGCAAAATTATATTCCCAGTATCAAAGGATAAATTTGCTTTAAAAAGCTAGTCGGTACCGCTTTGAAAATTATGAAGCGAGTTCGTTTAAATTTGTGTTTGTTAGTTCGCGTTTGCTCTGCGTAGTGTAGTTAAAATGCTGAGTGTTTGAAGCAGCTGTTTAACTAATATTCTTGTGTAACTTATACTTAGCATAAATCGAATAAAATTAACATTATATCTAATCAAAGACTTCATTACTTGAGTTTTTCATCCAACACTGGAACTTTATAATACTATAAACTTCTGACATCTTCCTCAGCTTTTCTAAATTGAACTCAATTTCCAAAAATCGTGTTCATATTACACCGATGCCATTCATTTTATCGATAACAATACCGGAGTTGATACCTGCACGGACATTTGTAAGCGGTATACAGTAATTCACACCCCCTCTAGCGTTTGACACCGGCTGTCATAATGTATCGAACACAATCGACTCTTAAAAATAGACCATCGGCCCTCTGCGCAATACAAAGCGTACGTACACGTCACTATAAAGGTTATTTTTGCATGAAATGTATTTTGATAAGCGATTTAATGAGAAGATTGTGCCAAAATAATTTCTGTACGATGCGTTATTGAGTTTTAGTGGGTGATGATTGAGAGAAAGGTTAAGCTCGTTTCAGATTTATGAGCTAACTGCCGGAGTAGCGTTAACACCTCTCTGTTTATGATCGTGAGCTCTTACCATCTAGATAGATACTGGATAGCATATTGTACCGAGTCAGTTCAAAACGTAAGTCATTTCGCACATTTGACACTACGGGTAAATGTCATAAATCACTACGAGGTGTAAGTGTCATTCTTAGAGAGTCCTACGTAGAGATTACACGAGAAATTAACACTGGGTTGTCATCTGTCACTTCAAATTTTAATTTATAGTGCGATCCAACTAAGAAGGAGACCTTCTTCTGACGTCACACCTGTCAAATCGTAATAGTTGTATAGGGACAGGATTAAAGTTACCAGTACAATAAAACATCATTATTAAGTTTAAATTATTGTGTTTTTAAATTTATTATCTACTAGCACTTTGCCCGCAACTTCGTCCGCGTGGGTTACGTACTTTCCTAATTCCCCCTTTTCACCCCCTTAAAGGTTAAATTTCCAAAAACCCCTTCTTAGTGCTCCCCTACATTATGATAGGAAGCCGTGTGCAAAATTTCACATTCCTAGCCCCAGTAGTTTCGGCTGTACGTTGATATGTCAGTCAGTCAGTTCTCCTTTTATATATATAGACTAGCGATCCGCCCCAGCTCCGCACGGGAGCAATGTCTACCATATTATGCATGTTATATACTTATAAAGCTTCCTCTTGAATCACTCTATCTATTAAAAAAAAAAACCGCAACAAAATCCGTTGCGTAGCTTTAACGATCTTAGCATACATAAGGACAGACAGACAGCGGGAAGCGACTTTGTTTTATACCATGTAGTGAAGTTTATAATAAATGTTTGGTGTAACGATAGTTTAAGCTGAAATTAATAAAGATTGCTGAATTGATTTTCAAATTCGATTCTAAAGCATGTTTATTTTTTGCTTAAGCAATTTCTATGACTATTTTTGCCATTATTATGTCAATAAAAAATAATGAAATCTAGCGAAACGAATAGTAAAAAACTGCACTTGTTGGCAAACGCACCGATAAAATATTGAAAATTAATTTGTACAAAGTAATATTCTTTTGGTAACCGTACTTTTGAACTGTCAGTTGACAGATAAAAACCATAGACACTCAGTTGGACCGCATTATACTTTGTATATTTTAATATTTGATAAAATTTTAGTTGTTGTAATTGGTTGTTAACGCTACCGTTGTAATTAAATAATTTAATTGCCAACGAACGTTTAAACTCTAACGGAAACATTATTTGTTAAAAATAAAAATTTGACAGTCTATGAATGAATTTTGACATCTCTAACAAGTTTATTACTCAAGTACTAAATGTCATAAACGGAAACCATTTTGAACTCATTATAGTAAGTAATACTGCTCTATTTACGAAACCCGATCCACTTTTGATCGTCCATGCGTGAGTTTTAACGCCCATTTCAAACTGGTTTGACTGCTACGTAGCTCGTTATATGTTAGATAAATGTTTATGTATGAATGGATGTGTATTTTTAGTATTTGTTTTTGTGATCGGTTTCGTATCGGCGTTTGAAGTAAAATGTATATTTGGTTTTAACTAGTAGATTTGCAATTAAACAGAGTTTTCTGTTTAAAATACCTACTTTGATTACACATTCCGTCTATGAGTATTTTCCAATCGTTTGTTCGTCATCTGTCTGCCGTTTCATTTTACTCAGGATACGAGCAACTTGTATGCTATTTCCATTCCCCCGTGTCAGATGTCACTTCATCATTTACTCCTCTTAATAAATTAAAAAAAAACGACGGGTTGCACTCTGGGAGTGCCGGCAGAAGTGAAAACTTGAATAGTAATAAACACACACGAACATTCGCGCAAGCGCCCTGCGCCGTCTTACGAATTTTCGATCAGGTCACGTGTCCTGACGAAAGTTTAAAATTTTTTACCCATTTCAAAAAAAGTGCACAACTTCTTCTTCTCTCCCAAAAAATAATTTCTTCAAAATCTTTATTGTTCACGTGATCACTATACAACCACAGTTCTTAGAGACGTTTCTCTGACGTATTGATAAACCATGAAAATTGGCAGCCGTGAATGAAACACTATTCTATGTAGCTTACATAGAAAAAGAAAACAATACTTTTTCACACAAACCGATTGATTTACGAGTTCTGCCAGCGTTTGTCAAAGTCAAGCCACGGATCGGTGAACATTCTCAACACATCGAGACCCCCCAGTGTTTTGACATGCACGTTAGCGGCGAGTCGATTCGCATCGCCTATCTCGTACTTGTGATTTATTTTAGTAGGTACCTATTCGAGCAGAGTGTGAAGTCTTCATAGTAGATACTCGTACAAGTTGTGATGATACTTCTCGTTTGACAGGATAAGTTTAGGTTTTAAAAACTTGTTTAAAACCTAAACTTGTTAGGTGTGTTTTTTTTATCGTTGTAAAATCATCAAATGAGTCCTTCCACCCAGAGCAGAGCGTTTAGGCGAAAGTTTATATGAACATAAAAATATACAATTTGTTTATGATGATGTTTAATTTATTTTCATGTAAAAATTATTTCATTGTATGAGCAGAAAAATATCGGGACAAGAAAGAAGTTAGTCAAATGTAATGTTTTTTCAAATAGCATGAAGTCGTATTAGCAGTAGTCAATATATTCTGATACAATGAAAATATGATCCTTATATGAATCAGAGTCGACCAGCATTTAAAAGAAAATTCCCCAATTTCACTTACTTATGTGGACAACTCAAAGGCCAAAATTGTTAACATTAGAAAAGAGCTAAAGATTCTTAAGAAGGTTTTCCCGTATCTATTATGGATGCGGATTTCTTCCCTGTATAGTAATATAAATATACCCATCAAAATGTTGTCAAAGTTTTTTAAAACTGAAAATATCAAGTTATTAAAATGTCACTCAATAATCCTAGCGCTTTATCAAATATAAAGGTATTCTACACAGTATGATCATGACTTAGGTACTGTGACAAACGTGACATGCAACTAAGCTGGGTGGATTAAACCACGGTCCAATGGAGATTAATTTAAAAACTGACGCACTGTTATACCTATTTTGAATTTACCAATATGTCATGTTTTTAAGCTATTGCATAGCTTTTATCGCGGGCTTTGAGCACAGGAGAAATTCCTAGTGCGGGCAACGTTTTAAAAACAAAGATAAGAAAGATAAGAAGATAAATACTATTTTTCTACGTTTCCAGTATTTTTCTTACAAAAAAATAGGTAGGGACATGTATGTAGAAACACACCCGTGGCCCTTATTAGACGGACGGCCCTTATTAGAGTAAAGGGTCATTTATAAAACGGTTTTACGTCAACCAGGCTGGTGAGCTGTCGGTAAATGCATTAGTTGATTGGCGATTCCATCAGGTCATATTACTTTCTTACTTAGCCGTATTGCTTTTTAATTGTCCTGTTTTTTCCATGCGTTGCGAAAAGGAATTGGTTTTTTATACATTTTGTGTAGATCTAATCGTTTAAGTGTGAGTGGTTTCTAAGTGTATATCTATCTATGTATACCTTTTTATTTTTCTTAATTGACAAAAAAATATTCCATCTTTAAAAAATATCTAGCAAATACCACAAATACACAATTCCTTTCATTTACTGTTTGAAATTTATTTACCACCCTATGATGGTAAATGAATTTAATGGATTACTGTCGAAGATCACAGCGTTGCCTAGGTGGATTACGGTCTGATTTCTTCCACAGTTTTTAGGCAAGCGTGCTTCTCATCACAAATCATTGCTCACTACAATCGAGATAGTGGTCAAACGCAATCGTTTGTTGAACTGAAAGTTGACAGTTGTTTAAAATCTTATTTCTTACATCACCGAATCATCATCATCATCATATCAGCCCGGGATCATCCACTGCTGGGTATAGGCCTCCCCCTTTTTCCACCATATCTCTCGGTTATCTGCGTCTCTCATCCATCTACATCACCTACTATCATTGAAAGCACTAATTCAAAACTTCATCCACTTGTTATATGGGCAGAGCACCGCCGCGTCCTTACGACGATGTGAGGCAGAGACCTCTCGTGCCCGGCATTGGTCAAGGCCATGCTGCGGGGCGAGACGGAGTGGGAAGCGGGCGATTCCTTCTGCGAAGCAGTCATGCTAGCGAAGGAGGAGGCGCGCCGCGTGTGGGAGAGGATGTCGTCCTCCCTCCACGCCAGCCGCAGTGGTAGACGCCCACGGCGCCAGACGATCTCCGGCCACCGTAGGCGCGGGCATGCGGGCGACTCGCTATCTGACCATGGATCATGTCCGGGTCGACGGCGCGTTGTGTTCCACGCGCGCCTCAAGGAGTGTCAGCATAATGACGGAGCCCCCCTCTAGAGGCCCAAAGCCTGCCTGGAATGTAAAGGGCTATTGAAGGACACCGTGGATTTTAGTCAGTACGAGGCTGACAGTCTCTCCTGCTCTGCCCTGGGTGGGAGGACACATTCGATGATTTTAACACACTACAAAAAAGCACTTATTACATGCTCCTACATATGCGTGAGCGTACGGGCGGCCTTTAGGTCAATTGGACCATTACGCTGTAAAATTGCGTTCCTAATTAGAACCAAAGTCATTGGCCAGTATTACCCGACACTTAAAATAGTCCGGTTAACACTTAATGATCGCCAAGGATTAACGGCTATTGAGTTTCGAAATTAGAACGCTTGATGTTACTGATCTCCATATAAGGCAATCTAATCGACGTTAGGAATTTAAAGATTTTTGACTTTTTACCGGACTGCGCCAGAAGGAGGGTTATTCTCATACCTATTTCTGCGCTTCAAATTCCTGGATTTGAGTCTCAGGTCGAGCAAAGTTGTTGTGGGGTTTTGTTGCATTATTATATTTTTTAGCAGCCAGATTTGTTGAGGAAACGATGAGACATAAAAATAAATGGCGAAATTAATGTAGGGGTTCAGAACTGCATAAAATAATTTTACTTTAACTAACGAACAAAAATTTTTTGGATAAAATTTTGCACACTGATTTTAACCTGGATTAATACATAAGGTATATTTCTTTGGGAATTGCCCATGGTATCCGAAAATCACGCAGGCAGCGACGCGGGCATAAGCTAGTTTAGTATAAAATTGAGAACCATTAACATTACAAAGTTATCAAATCCCATAACTAAATCATGATACGAACGCAGTGTAAAACCAGTTGCGAGCGATTTAATAACATTGCATCAAAGATAAACGGATATTAGAGGCGTGAAAGTTTAAATATTAAAAGTTTTGCAATTAAACTACGTTCATATCATGATGATCTGTTTGACAGATGTCAAAATAATGTTTATGCATTAATTTTAGACCTGTAGTTAATTAATTGATAAATATCGACACTAAATTTAATCACTGTTAAATTTTAAATTGTGATTTAAATATTATGTTGAACTTTATGTTCAGGTCTATAAATATTTTGTTTCTAAGCAAATCTGGCGTAAACCGAATCCGTCTATATGCTTGACAAATGTTTTTTTTTGTGTAGTAATAACAAGGTAACGAAATTAAAAAAAAAGGGTAGAAGATAATACGGTCTATGATAAGGCACGCAGTGCACGCTTACCTATAAATCGTGACTTCAAGATTTTATGGCAAGTACTATCGCACACAGGCCAAAGACAGACGAAGAAACCGTGTGAATTTAATCAGAAACAGTCTGACAGGCCCATCTATGATTATAGATAGGGTTTTTTTTTGTATATTGAAATTTTCTACCCACAAAAAAAAAGAAGAATTCCCTATAGAATTTTATTGATTGACATTCTCCACTTTTAAGTTCTGTCATTTTGCGTTGCTAACAAGAAGTGTCAATTCTCGCAGTTATACAAAATATTTTCAAAACATACTGTCATGCATTTGTCATCAAAAAATGAACATAGCATAGTTAGTAAGTGGCACAAACCGTATAAATTGATTGTATATGTTACGAGGTTGTACGATTGTAGATTATATCTCGTGAGCATTAGGAAGACAAATGGTGTTTTTGGAATTGAATCGCACCGGTATCATTGATGTAGATAATGATATATGTAAAGTGACTTTTGGTACAAAAGTAAATGGGATTTTTGTATTGACCCTGGTATTACAAAATCGGGATAAAATATAGCCATTATCAAGATTTATCTTGAAGGAAATTGGCTATTAGTAAACGTCAAATCGTATAAGTGTCAAGAAACAATAAATCATTTTATATACGATGTATATTTAACTTATAAATTAGTCGTCGATTAAGAAATACAGAATTTGGGCAACACAAAAGTTTTCATTTTTCATTATCTTTTTGTGTGACCGGAAGCATTTTGTTTTTAACTTTATAGAAATTGAATTAAGAAACTGCAAAAATGTCTATAGAATAAACTTAAAATAAAACTATCACAAGGTTTTCAGATATCAAATGGCCCAAAAAACATTAATTTCAACGAAATGCAATCGAAAGACAACAGATAAACAGCGACTTAGTAGCAAATACATATTATTTCTAAACCGGTTCACGTAATAGTGCAATAGCACGTACCTATCTAACAGCTTGGTACGAATGTAATTTAAAATGACGTCGCACTAGATTAAGTAGGCGACAGATGGGTTATTAGGCAGCAGGCAATTCCTTAGGAGGACTATGCAGAAATATTGTGCCACTAGGACATCACATTTTTTGAACCATTCGTCAAAAAAAAAAATGTTTTTGACTAATAGTTTACTAAGTTTTTAATGTTAATTTGATTTTTTTATTCATATTTACTTCGTAATATTTGTAAATTTTTAGTTTTAATTCTGTATATATTAAATCACTTAATTAGAAAAACAAACTATCTGAACTTTTATAATTTTACTTGACTACTGATCTAAGATCTTGACATATAATTATGTTTCTCTACGTTATCACCACATTATCGCCGTCATTTTCAAGACAAGCTTTGGATGAATTACAAGAAGGGAGAGACTCAACTGCAGATTGCAATTACTTCCAAAATAATATTCAATCTCAATCCAAATCCCCTTACTTTGCTTTTGACGGCTGCTTCTGATTGGACATCTTAAAGAATAGGATATGCCAATTCGGTCGTTGATTGGCAACCGAAAAAGATCCAACCGAGATAAATCACTAATTTCCAGCGATAGTGATTTTTATAAACTTCAAATTCGCTGGTCTCGAGTAAGTGCATCAACAAACATTAAAAATATGAAATCCGTGATTAAAGCAAATCAAGTTAAAAGATTAATGTGAAATATTTACACGTTTTAACGTCAGTGCGAGTTCATCACAGCGTAGCGTGTATTTTCATGACAGAATGTTTGCAGAGACCACAACACACACAAAAGGACTTTTGTTTAAAATCCATGAATTTTGTAAAGGGCAATCAATTCAGAATTACATTCCAATGTTAAACTTTAATAAATTAAAAATATTCATACAATTTATACCGGCAAGTGTATACCAAATATTTAATTGTGGATATGAGAGTTTCGCGTATTCATCTTATCAGCCAAAAGACTGCTGGGCATTAACACCCAAGTTTAACCACTTCGTACGATCCTCTGTTTTTGCGTACAGCTGCTTTTCACAACCTTTGCCAGGCCAGTCATCTTAATCGTGGCGTTCCTTTTGACAATACGTTCATAGTGTTCACTCGAGGACATTTCAGCTCTATCAGCTGTCCGTTTTGCGAGTAAAGAGATTTTCCCCTTTGCCACATAAGTATGACAAATCTTCGACTTACATAAATTACCTATGAGGCAAGCGCATTTAGCCCATCAATAAAAAAAAGTCTAATTTGTTTACGATAACAATATTTTTGAAGTCGGTTGTTGGAACTACCGAACCATGCTGTTTTTCTTCCGCTGCCTGTTACATTACATCACTGAAACACAATTTAGTACTTAATTCCGAGATTTGCGGGGAATACGTGATGGGAATTAAAGTAATTACTTGACGGTTGTATTTTAAAGTGCTCTCGAGTTCGTACAGCTCTGGGAGTTTTACTTAATTTCGCTTCATTACGCAGTAGTCGCTTTTATTTTATTTTAACCGTGTTTACAGGTAAAATTAAAGTTTTTAGCCTAAAAGCGTTGAATTAATTCGTCAACTAGACTGTTTCGCAACTCTCGGAGCGTTGAGGCAAATGTAAATTTTATTTTTCAAATCAATGTAACATTTTGTTTTAAATGGTGCTCTAAACGTTGTTTTACGAAACAGGCTGAACTCCATTTGAATCTAACTTGAGAAATCTACAAAAAAGCTGTTGGCAGATATATTTTATTGACACAAATGAACAGTGAGACAATTATATTCAATGTTATTCCAATTCAGGGAACTTGAAGTACGAGTAAACACAATTTATTGCCTAATTGAAAAAGATTTCACCTCTACGAGTGACAACTTTAGTAGGTATAAAACAGCTAACAAATTAATCAATTAAAGCTTCGATATTAATCTTTGATGTTTAGCGGCATGTGTCATTAGTGTTTGGTAAGTCAGTGCGCCCGCGCAGACGTTAGGTGTCGTATTCAATTAATAATGATCTATGGTTAGCCTTGGCGGTGGAATATTTATTTTCAGTTCGAACGGTAGTTAGATAGATTATGTACTAAATGAGATGTATGACATACTTGATGTTTTTACTGTTAATGAGTTTTTGTTCTTAGATTATTTATCAATAATTATTTGTGTGGGTTTATCTTCTCATGTCTACATTTTGCATAATTGCTTATTTATTCAAGCGATACATTGTGTGTACTTGCGGCACGTGTCCAATAAACATATATATATATTTTTTTATTCCAAATGTAAGCATTATTTTTTTGCTAAATTCATTTTGAAAGTCTGTCTTGGTGAAGCTCTATTGGTTATATTAATTAGGTCTCAATTTTCGTATCTCACCTAATTGGATACAAAAATATAAAAAATAGTTTTGGTTCACTTCGTTTTGTTCAATTTTTAAGGAATTTTAATGAAAATAAACATAATATTCCTTAAAATAAGCCTACCTCAGCCTCAACGCCCGTCTACTGCAAAACGCTTTTTTTTAAACGTAGTAAAATCATGAAATGAGTGTTCCCACCCAGGGCAGAGCGGGAGGGACTGTCAGACTCGTACTTACTAAAATCCACGGTGTCCTTCAATAGCCCCTTATCACCGGGGTCACTGTAAATCAAAAGTCCCGCGACCACTGCTGAACGCTTACCAAATGAAAATCCAAAACATTAATATTTACAAAATAATAATTATTAGGTATTTAAATTAATTTATTTGTAAATTTCGTTAGTTAGGTAGGTAATACACGAAAAATTACATAAAGTTACCTACACTTTGCCTCTTTTCGTTAAAAGCATATTATCAAGGAAATTGCCTTTAATCTTAATAAATTAACTATATTAATGAGCTGCACAACCAGATGAAGTACAAACATTCATCAAGGGAATTCGTTCGAGGTTAATTTATATTTGCACGCCACATCATTTTCCACGTTCCGGTTTCGCCCCTAAAATAGGTGGAACGGGGTGAAATGGGAAATAAGTGAACACGAAGGAGCTATAAGTCTTTAGTAAAATAAGTGACCAAGTTAATATCATAAAGGGTTTGAATGTAATGTTCTATTGCTGAGGTGAACATAATTTGTCCATTTTTATTCATAGGCTACAATTAAAACGTCTCCCCATGGGTTTATTTCGAAAATAATAATGCTATTTTTTGAGATGCCAACATGATTTTTACGTCTTTGACCGTACTTCGTACTTGAAGTATGTAAGACGTAACTTTTATGGAAAATGAAAAAACTCCTCTAAAGTACAGTACTCCAAAATTAATAACGCACATAGAAATCGTCGTCACTGTTCGGCAACGGTCGTATTCCCCGAGCGTCGGAAGACGATATGTATATAGAGTGGTTAAGTGCATTTTCTTCATGCATAATTTAGTAGAATTATGTGTTTTGTGCTAAAAGAGATAAATGTTGATTTATCAGTAACGAAATTGATTCGATAATTCGATGTAAGTAAATAGTGAGGAAAACGAATTCACCTTTGAAAACAAAACCAAAAAGGGTGTGTAATAGCAGCTCTATATATTCCACACAGAGAGAACACGTGCAGTCACCACCAATATATAATGACGACTGACGGACCTTTGACTGACCGGCGACAACCGCCGACCGCCCGAATTTTTTTCAATTGTTTCATATGATTCGACATTTGACATTGACTCCTGTTTCTTTCGAACAAGGTGCAAAATGCAAGTGCATTGTTTAGGGCTCTCTCCGATTCAATGATTCGGGTGTTTCCGGGAATACGACAATTAGCGAAGATTTGCATGTGCATTATTAATTTGAGAGTACTGTATATGAATGAGGAACTATTTTATCCATCAAATTAACGTCATAGTTTATTCACGATTTTTCTACGTCACGAAAACGTGAAAACTCGTTCTAGGTCTCCTACGCGTATAAACGCGTGAAGAAATGTTTGTAGAACTTGTATTTTTTTGTACTTTGTCGTCAGTATGATTTAGTTTATTTTCGCATCACACATAAAAATCTCTTCTAAAAGGTCTTTAATAGAAAAACAAGATTTGACTCCCACTTAAGTTGAAAATCAATGGCTGAAGAACGTTATTTTTGTCATCGTGGGTGGAAAGACTTGGTTTGCTATAGTAGCAAAATAGGCAGTGAAAATATGAATAACAGGTAGTTTTAGAAAATAAGCAATTGGACCGTGCACTGATTGGACAGGTCCACTGACTGAGATCTGACTTTAAAACCTCTGAATTTGTTAAGACTGTTTCTTCTCAGAGAAGTCAGATACAAAACACCAATGTCATCTCAATGGTTAAAAAAATGAATTTAAAAAATGTTTGTATCAACTAAGACTAATACTGCGCGTGCTCATTGATGAAATCAAAAATCGCACGTTGCCTTGGGTTCCTGTTACACACTTCTATGAGATGCTCCTTTATCTACGGCAGTATCCATGAAGTCACTCACAATCTTTATTTTTCTACAGTCAATTGGTTACACCTGTTATTTCAAGAATTCTACAAAAGTCTGTAGAGAATACACTTTGTTTTTTAAGATTACATCGGTATTATAAACGTCAACCGTGTCAAATGGACGGAATTATGGTAATTTTTAAGGGTTTGTGACAAATGAGCGTCTGGTATGATTCGGCCATTTTGCTGTACCTTCTGCATTCTAAAATGATGTAGGAACGTACGTTTTGTAAATAATATGTGACATGATTATTTTTATATTTATAAATAGCCTAACGCACCCTGTTCCTTAATTCCTTTGATGCCTAAGGCCGGTTTTAGTGCTTGAACGACCGTCGGTGCATACCATCGCTCCTGACGACACGCATAACCGATCGTCAGTTTGTAATGTTCAGTGCTTTCTTGACCAAGCAAACCAGCCGAACTGGTAGAGTAACATACATGTACACGAAATGGACGCGTTTACAAATTGTTTGATTGCTGCTTACTATCTTCATAAACGAATAAGGAACAGAAGACGTAGATGTCACACAATCGTCGCCTAAAGAGTACATTTCTAAAAAGTTAAGATACCTATAAAATCAAACAATATGATTGAAGTTTTGAACTAGTAGATTCGATTATTTTTGCGATGACACGCGCATCCGTACGGTTGGTCCACAGATTGGTGTAGCACTGTACGCGTTAATATGTTTCCATAGCGCGTCAGTCTACCACCGGCAAGCTTTTGGTCGCGCTTGACCGACGGTCCTCATACGCAGTGCGTAGCGATATACGCGTGCGGCACGGTCGGTCGAGCACTGTAACAATTTGTGGATTTTCATACAAATAACAAGCGCGACCGACGTACGCACCAACGGTCAGTCAAGCACTAAAACCGGCCTAAGGCCCATCGTCCACAACAAAACATAACAAATAACTAACCTCTATGTATTTGTATAGCGTTAGCTGCCTGGATATCGAAGTCGTAAGCTATCAGAGACTTGCGTCGCGATGTGTACGAAGGGCACCTCCCGACTGGGAATCCCGCTGCCACAAAAATCTTTGCAGTCTCCACCTCGTCGTGTCGAGTAAGAATCACCTATGTGCTATTACATCGATCTAGACTAGCATAATACTTGTTACATTTTACTGTTATAGGTAGTAGCGGTCATTAGGGGGCCAATACATCGCATGATAAGATAAGAGCAAAAAAGTCAGTGAGATTGGATATAAAAATTGTTATGATTCCGATAATTACAGCGCAATCTAAAAAGCAAAAATGATATCTACTTTCTGAATTAATGCTCGTAGTAGCTTATACTAAAGTAAGGTTTAGGGGCTTCATCGGAATAGATATCAGCGCTATGACAATCATTTTTTACGTCACAGCATCAAAATGACATAGGCTTCGCACAGGATTAATTTTATTTGTGCATTTTCATGTTTTAATACTTATATATATTGTTTTGTTTTACATTTGCTCATGTCTTGAGTTTAAAAATAAAAGACAGAACAAAAATATTTGAGACAAACCACGATAACAGACTTCATGGACAAAATAAATACCAATACTGAAAAATAAATTTAATTAAATTTTAAAAAGAATTGATTTTAATAAATATGTTTCTGCCTATGCGCATTTCCATACACATCTTCGGTTCTGTGGATAGTAGTTATTCATTTCACTTAAAACATTCTAAAATATTTGTATGGTGGCAATGCCAACCTATTTTCATAGATAATATTCTGTAAAGTTTCAGAATTTTCACAGTAAGAAAGTGGCTTTGGAAGACAGTTAAATTAGAAATTCAAATCACTCCCTACGCGTAAGTAATTTTATTATAATATCCGTAGACAGAGGGCTAATAGAACAAGAGAAAATGGGGTAGAAATAGACTAAAATAGATATATATATAATGAGTATAAGTCTCGCTCAAGCAATACGCATACTAAAGCGGCTGCAGAGAAATAAATGAAAGAAATTGTTTAGATAGTAGTTTAGATTTTTCGGTAAACTTTTCATATCGCTTGCAAAAATAACTAGTCGAATTGCCCTTTAGACGTTTGATTTCACAAGGCAAATTGACTTAAAAATAAACATGTAGGCAAATTCCCCATTACTGTTGTGCAAAGACATCTCCTGATTTCATCCAAGGATTACACGTGTAATATAAAGTATTATTATTAAGTATGTGTATGAACACACAATACATTCAATAAATCACAAAATAACAGCTATATATTTTCCACATTAGATATTATAAGTTACTCTTTCCCATAGAAGAAACGCAAAAGAAAAACATCTCTCGTTATTTATAACTACGATAACATCGGCTAAGTAATGCCTCACACCTCATTTCACTAGGCTACTTTCCGAGCAAATGATCCGTACAAGACCGTTTTCTCGCGAAGTTCGGGACGCGCCTTTGAATAACATCTAACTACACTTTATAAGGTAAATAAAGTATCGGATGGGCCGATGATCGTTAGTGTGTTAGGATATAGCTGTAGTATAAGCGAGGCGAGGAATCACCTCCTTATGAAAGTGTTATTTTTGAAGTGAAAACTTCTTTAGCGGCGTTGGCGGCTTTGGCACTTTGGGTATAAAATCTTAAACTCGCGTCAGGACACGTGACCCTGACCGAAAAAGCGTAGGACGGCGCAGGGCGCTTGCGTGAATGTTCGTTGCTAGGTAACATTGTTTATAAAAGATGTACGTCACATTGGAAAATTATTGAAATAAAAAGTCAACCATTTTTGCGAGTTTTACTAAAATCTGTTCACAAGATATTTCCAACAATTACTATTCAAGTTTTCACTTCTGCCGGCACTCCCAGAGTGCAACCCGTCGTTTTTTTTTTTTTTAAATAACTGGGTGGAGTTCGGTGCCAAAAAGTATTTGCTATGTTCCGTCGGTGCGCAAGAGGTCCAGATCCTTCATACAATGTTTATTTAAAAATTTCAGTAGTCTCTGATGTGTGAATTATTGCCATAATAAAACAAACAGTTGATTTAGTTGCATCTAAAGTTTACCTAAAATTGTGAGTCTTTGCCAAGCAGTTTTACAGTGTTCGTAACACTCGAAACTTAAATAACTCAGTGGGTTGGCCACAAATGTTTTGATTTTGTAGGTAACTGTCCCTATATCCCATCAAAAATTTTAATAACTATTTTTTGAAATTTTAATAGCCCCTTATGTGTCCCACTTTTGGAAAAGGGCCTCCTCTTTTCCTTCCGAACTTATCGTTTTGGGAAATTTCCGATCATGCGGCTGCAAAAAACATGTACGTACCAAATCTGGAACATCATCCTAATATTATTATAAAACCTAGTCAGCTATTCGATTTCCATTTACGAACACGGTGTCAGGTTTGGCAAGGAATTTGTATAGATGTTATCACACTGTGTCAATATGGGCTTCACGCGAAAAATCCCGCGTTAATTGACACGTATTTCCTTTTACGTACGCAGACTTATGTCTGCTGGTTTTTTTTTCTAAGCACTTAAGTTCAGTGATTTATTAAGCCGTTAGATATTATATGATACTAGGAGATAGAATGTCATAAAATATTTGTGGTCTATCAATCTGGATGACATAGCTTCGTGTTATGGAGCGCATTCTACTGCGTTCATAAAAATAATCTTTAGTATCTTAAGATTATGAATCTAGATAAAAATACATTCTTGATTTTTAAAAGGCGGTGCTTCGTCATAGTTGCACGTAGTAATGCTGCCGTCATAACTAAGAATGCAGTAATCGCAAAATGGCGGTTACGAGATAAACGCAAAAAACATATTTCATATCATCTGACGGCGAAAATCATTACATAAAAAACATACTTAGAGTGAATTTTTTAAAAAAAATATATTTTTTTCATGTACATGAACCTCTTGGGATGCCATTTCTGGAAAAAAATGAAAATCTCAAAAATGTCGATTACTGCATTCTTTGTTATCAGGGCAGAATGGAATGGATTTCTAGTTGTCAGTTTAAGTATGTATTTCGTAAGCATTCATTATAATTTTATGGACTAGAATTTGCTCGCTGTTTCCCTCGCGTTAATTTAGAATTTGACAATCAAAACCAAAATTGGTTTACTTAAAACATCATCTTGAACAAAAACCATAATTTTTCCTTCATCATCATCATCATCATATCAGACATAGGACGTCAATTGCTGAACATAGGCCTCCCCCATAGATTTCCAATAGGACCGGTTGGAAGCGGCTTGCATCCAGCGCGATGCTGTGATTTTCATCAAATCGTGTGTCCACCATGCAGGTGGATTTCCCACGCTGCGCTTGCCGGTGCGTGGTCTCCATTCGAGAACTTTACGGCCCCATCGGCCATCATTTCTGGGTGCTATGTGACTTGTCCACTGCCACTTCAACTTGCTAATTCGCTGGGCTATATGGGCAACTTTGGTTCGTCTACGAAACTCCTTATTTCTGACTCGATCACGCAGAGAGACCCTTTTATTCCTTTAGCTTTTAATACTAACTGTTGCCAGCGGGCTCGCCAAAAATATCAGTGTATATGTTGTGCTTTTAAGGCATCCGCTTCTTTAAATTTTGCTCAAAGCATTACCGAGAATAACTTCGTTTAAATATAATACAAGCTATATTCAATAAAAAGCCCACGCACCTATATAAATAGCTACATTTATTTATACACAAATAATTTTCGGTTCCTTGGTATTCCTTCTCTGGTTTCTTACTGGTTAATATAAGGTTACATCTTTTATAAAATGAGAGTAAATCTCCAAGTAATTAATAATCAATTTCATTCTTAACAAGATTACGTACCAGAGACCACGGAATTGACTTATTTTGTGTGTGTTTTTTGTGTTTATTATTAACCTCAGTCAAATATATGGTTCCCGCAATTCTTCCGTCTTAAATGTGCCAGTTGTACCGTAATTAACTTCGTTTATTAGAAACTTGTCGAAATGAAATGATGAGTTTAATGTTTATGCTAGTAAGTTTTAAAAACAATTTTAACTGACTACATGAGGTCAGTGTTTCGTCCCTTACAACTCTGAGAAGAAATAGCCAAAGCAAACTCAGAGACCCCTGTCTCTTTTGAAGTCCAGACGATGTTTTTAGTCATTCATGTGATGATTATGTAGGTTTTCGTCTGAGGTGGTTGATTTGTAACATCTATACTCCACCAAGCAACCCCAGAGGCGTCTTCATAATCTATCGATCGCTTTCTATCTATCGATCATTATTATCGGTAAAGCTCTTGTGCTCATCGGGGCACAAGAGCTTAAGCTTCTCCTTACTAGAACGATACATCGTGATCGCCTAGGATTGTACTGTCCCTGATTATTTTGATATACCAGGTACTCACCCATTAGATGGTCTTCACGCAAATGCTCTCTGGAGAAACATCGTTTATATTATCTGAAAACCGTTTACTCGTATTGTCAAGCACTTTCCACAGTTCATCTTGAGTCATCTCTTACATAGCCATGCCTTACGTCAGAACATATGCGGCACAAGTTTCCTAAAACTGCCTTCATTTTGAGTTCATGCCAAGTTTGAACGCCATGTTCTTGAACTGTCAAGAACAAATACTTTAGAAGTTCACGCAACTTTGAATGATATGAACTCTGACTAACATATGATGTAAAGTTTTTGATAGCTCCTGTGATGTAGAACATTGAGACATGAAACAAGATGCTCAAGGTTCTGTTTCCACAGTGAATTTCACTTTTGTCCGTTTGTTTGTGGTGAAGTCCATTTGAAGGAAAATGTTCTGATGCCGATTGTTAAACTTTTCGGGCTCATTAAATGGCCACCTTATACCGGCATCGAAGACCTTCATCAGATTATCGAGGATGCAAGAGGAGGCACATTTGGGACACTTCAGTAAATGGGGCATCGTTGGTGGTGATAGATCAAAAAGATCGTTATAACTTATTAAAAACAAGATTCTCTCTGTTTCCTTGGCAAATATCATTTTATGAAACTGCGTGAGAGTTTCATGTAGTTTTAACGCAAATCCCTAAAATTCTTAACATATTACGAAAACTGTAGATTGTATATATAGTTTAACGGTGGTCTGTATTAAACTAGAACCGGGCTACATAAAGAATAAAAAAAAAACTTAACATGTTGATAGAAATGTAAATTGCCCAGAATTCAGACACATGTTTAATACTCCAATCACATACCTACATATCTGACATAGTTAATATTCAAGCACTGATTTCAAATTAACTCATATATTCAAGAGATAAATTATGAAAGACATATCACTATTACAGTCGAGCCTTACATGCATAATCACGTCATAATTACTTATTTAACACTAATTCGTCGCCCTAAATGTTTTTTTTTTAAGAAACGTTGCCCCACACTAGGAGTTTATATAGCTAATCCGTAATTAATGTTGAAATACAAATAAATTTTTCATCAGCTACTTGTATTTTCTTCATCTGTTATAAGATCCTACCCACTAGGGACGAGTCCATTTCCTAGTGGTTCTCACTAGGCAATGGCAATGCAGGCTACCTATAGTGATGACGGAGCGATCCCACTGGGGCGGTTCTAAACCTCACTAGGGCCTCAGTGGTCACAACTACCATTCTGTCAGAGTCTGTCAGTGTGAAAGAGTCCCAATTGCTTCTGGATGAGCTCGCTCTATTTTCAGTCTCATCTCTCCTACTTGGTTAGATTGAGACCTAGAGTAAATACATTCTTAATAAAAAATATGGTCAACGATTCTCTTAATTAATATACTGTACAAGCACAGAAGATTCGATCAAACTGGTTAGGACAAAGCACGACTCCAGGAACCACTTAATGAAGAATCAGATGTGTATGTGCATCTGCACGTAATAGGCGAAATAAAAATACCACTTCAAAACACAACAAACTTATAATCATAAAGTTGTTACAGTTGTATAACCCAGTTCTGCAGTCGGAACTTGCTTCGTTCAATCTTCAGGATATTTAAATAAGTAAATGTAGACCACACTTGTTATTCGATAGTTTACCGAAGTTTATGTTGATCATAGTTAAGCAACTTTGAGCACTAAAGACTCGCTGCCGAGCACCTCCACTTGGTTCGCTTGAAGAATATCCCTGGAAAGATGAAACGGAAAACTGGGTTATAGAGATTAATTAATAAACAATTAGGACGCTTGTGAAACGCGACTTCGACCAAAAGTATGACTGACATTATTCCATGGCAAGGAACTATTGGGATAAAAATTATTCTGAATCTCAACCTAGTTGCTGTATGCTTTTTCTTGGTGTTAAGAGTTTAACGAAATCCGTTTTACCATTATCGAGAGAAAGGGTGACAGAGAGACAGATAAGTTATAGATTTCTTTTTTATACAGTAAAAGTTAAAATTCGTTTTGATAGTAACAAGTAAAGCAGTGAGTGATATTTAAAATAGTAAAAATACTTTTTTAGATGTTAATTCTATCAAGAAATTTTTAATTGTACACCAAATCGATGAAGGATCAATCAATTCAGTTGACTAGTCTAATTCAATTAGAGTAAGAGAGACAAGATAACGAGGCATTTTCACTGTTAGAATAAGACTGATCATGTTTATACAATTGTAAATCCAAATCTTCATTATATTAAATTATCTTTGGTAAACACCTTAGCTAATTCTCTTTCATTTACAAGTCTTTTAACTTGTAATAAGTTTAAACAATAGCAGTTGAATATTTATGTTGTGGAATATATAACAGGCTATTAGTAAGTAATTATAGTATAAAAAAATTGTATTTCTCACTTCGCAATTTTGGGTGACTGGATGCTGCTCAAAACGACTTCAACTTTCTTGTTGACACCTTCGAAGTAGGTGAGGTCAATGGTGTATGGCTGGTCTCTGAAGTTGATCACCACGATGTAGGCTTTCATGTTGTACCACCTGAAACAATAGATGATGATGTTTTAAATGATCTGCTGTTTAAGAAATTTACTATTTGGCAAGATTTTCGATTTCATATTCTCCGTAATTAAAATGTTCATAAAAGTAGGAGTAATTCGGTTTTTTAAACAATTTTCTAATAAAATTTAGCTCAATAAACTGCTCTATCAACAGGTAAGTTTGTGAATTTGTTTGTAGGAAATAATCTTTAAAACTACCAAACTGATTTCAAAAATTTCAATTCAGCATTATAAAGCTACATTATTGTTCAATGATTTAAACTATATTTTATTTTTAATTTGCACCTAACCGATGCCAGAACGGGTCGCTGGTCATTCAGCCAATTATTTTAAGACAGAAAACTTTCTACTACAGTAAGCTAAAATTTGATTGCAGAGCATTGAAGTTTGTACACTTTTCTAAAAGGATCTATTTAATCTATATATATAAAAACTTATGTTAGTTTGTGTACGCTTCAAAAACTCAAAAGGTGATGCACCGATTGAGCTGAAATTTACCGATTTAGCATGATATATAATCCGCATCAAGGGTTTTTATCTTTTTTTTTGCATCAGTCAGATATCCGCGACCGCAAAAAAACTGTTTTTTTTTGTGCCACAGCGAAGCGTGACAGGGTACAGCTAGTAGAGTATAAATAGTCTACTAGAAGTTGTTCTGTTAAGTAATTCTAACCATGCAACACACTCCCAAGAAAAACTCATTTATACATCGAAGTCGCTTATTTAATTATTGCTGTGTCGATTCTTAAACCAATTTCGTTGTTGGTCAGTATCAAATACATGTTAGATATTCATTGTATGAGGTAAGCATTTCCAATGAAAACTTTATCGACACGCGATGTTGTATGTTGACCAGTTCAAAGACACAACTCTAAGGCTGCATTTTCAAGTTCTTTATGAGTTATTTTGTCGTGTGGTTCAAATCGACCATATTGACTAGACAAGATTATGTTTTTATTTGAATAGTTTATGTAAAACTGGAAAATAAACGAATAGATTCGTATTTATTAACTCATCTTTTATACGCGGCCGTGTCGTTCAACAAATTGCGAAAAAATGTTGTTAATTTGTTCCTCGCACTTGCCCAGAGTTAGAAGCCTATGTTTATAAATTCGCGGGCGATTCCACCGCCAGAAGCTTGCATTATTATTATAATTCTATAAAATAAGTATTTTTGTCTGCTCACCAATCCATGTTCCATTTATTACCTACAAACAAAAATCTCTGCAATAATAATGTAATTTCTCGGGTTTTAAAATAAAAATGTAATTTATGTGTTCAATACATTCTAATCGAGTATTCGTTAAAGTGACAATGTTAAAATTTAAAAAAAAAATGTCCAAACCTAGCACTCACCTTCTAAAAGCGAAGACTCCTTCATTGTATGCCACAGACTCGTATCTGCCGTATCTGAAGACTTTGTCAGTACGCAGTTGGGCTAACGCCTTGTAGACGCTCAAGTGAGACCTCTCTGATAAATTTTGGACTTCTACATTTAAGTTCTCGTAGCCAGCAGCTACAGGGAGCCATGTCTTGTCACCGTCTGAAAATCCTGTGGAAATAACAGATATTTAAATATGATGAAACAGATATCTATATTTATACAGATGCTATAATACATTACAGCTATGCAGAAAAAGAACTTTGTAGGATGATATGACTACAAAAATGACTGCTATAATAACGAGTAATAGAAAAGTATGGAAAAAGAAGACAATCATTTTGTGCCGACTCCAGATTAATTAGGACAAGGGCTGGACATAGATGGTGATATGTGACTTTATTTCATCGTCGCTAAATATCTTTTCGTTTATGAAATATTGCTTCTTTATACCTGCATTCTTATCAGCACTCCATTGGAATGGTGTACGTTCAGGGTCTCGAGACGACTTCCAGTAGTTGATGGGGTCATCAGTGTTGCAGCCACTGGGGTCTACGGTATCTTCCCAGCTGACAAAACCGTCCACCATACCGATTTCTTCACCCTTTAGGAAAAAATTTGTATTTGCAGGTTAAATGACAGGATAACATCAGAGAATTGAACTGAGAATTTTAGTACGAATTTAAAATGTGCTTACCATGTAAGTAACTCCGATACCAGGCATTAGCAAAGTGACCATGTTGATACCATCAACTAATTCAGGGCTGAATCTTGAAGCAACACGGCTGTTATCATGATTTCCAGCCTGAAAGAGAATAATTAAGAAAAACACTACAAAACAGATCAAAATATTTCAAGCCAAAAATTTGGAAGTAAAAAGTCTTACCACCCAGTTTGCGTGTTCTTCAATAGGTTTGAATGTAAGGAACTTATCAAGAGCATACTTAATCTCAGCAGCACTTGAACCACCATTTACATCAGAAATCAGCGCAAAGTTGAAAGGCATGTGAGCTCCTTTGCGTTCTCCATTTCCGAAGTACTTCATCGTCGTCTGAGGAGTGGAGTATACCTCAGCCATCATAACTCTGCTCATACCGTCCTTGTTTTTGTACTCATCAAAGACTTCTCTCCATTGGTATACTATTTCTAGAGTTTCATCGAGCTCTTTGGTGTAAATGTGTGAGAGATAGTCATAATCGTCAGGGTCGTCGGTACTGCCACTCAGAGGTTCATCAGGATACTTTCCACCAAAATCTGCCTTGTCAACTTCCAACAGATGTGGGACAGCATCAACCCTAAAGCCTGCAATACCTTTGTCTAACCAGAAACGAACGATATTCGTCATCTCTTCGACTACATCCGGGTTGCGGTAGTTGAGGTCTGGTTGACCGATGAGGAACTGGTGGAGGTAGTATTTGCCTACTTCTTCCCTGTACTCCCAGGCACTTTTACGGAAGACACTGACCTAAGGAATGAAAATATTTATAAATTTTGCATTAAACGGTTATAGTTTATACTGACATGGGCCCATTTTTGTAATTTGTTTTAAGTTTACGATATTTTTTTTAAATCACAGAATTGCAACCGTGCCAAAATATCGTAACAATCCCTTTTTAATTTCTAATAATAGTGATTACCTATCAGCCTAGTTACTATTATTATAATAACTGGCATAAATATAAGTGTCTTTGACGATATAAATGTAAACAGGTTTATTCACTATAAGACCTGACTAATGAATCATTCATGTGCATCGTCAATTTAATTTTCAACAATATTCAGATTAAACAGGTCGTATTTTTCATATTACAATAATTTAAATATTTCTTTGTTTGCTATCGGTGTCCTAAACTCCCAATGCAGAGCAAAATGTCACTCCCAATTTTTCGAAGGACTCTCTTCGTGCGTCACCTGAGACTCATTATTTAAATTATTATCACAAATCTATATGTATATAAAAGAACAGGGTTTGGTATTAAGACTCGACTACAGAAACGCAGAAACTTGAATTTTGGAGCAATAAGACGAGATTTTGCGAAAATCCTCCTCTAAGGGTGTGAAAAGGGGTGAAAACTGTTGTATGAAAAATCTTATTCCCTGGGTTTATACATTTGGAGCTTGCCATGAATAAGAAAACAAGTAACCAAAAAAGATTGACACTATATTTTTTTTAATTACCCTCCATTGGTAATCAGGACGATGTTAAAGTTTGTATGGGAAAACCATAACGCTATATAATAGAGTATATACTAGATTAGAAATAATCAAACACGTGTTTTTGGATTTTTCGCAAATCAACCACCAAGTTAGTGAATGATTTTTTCCGTTTGCTTCGATAAACTCAAAACTTGGCAAATAAAACTCTCAATAAAACACAAGATGCATAATTTTCTATATTTCAAAAATCAACCCCTAGCGGGGTGAAAATCGGAAAATCAGTTTGTTTGATTTTTTTCGCAATTTGATTCGTTTAGTGTAGTTGTTTCTCTTTTCGAAATTGATAAAGGTTGTTAAACAAATAATTTTCGATAGATAGGTAAGAGTTCGAAATTAGAAACAGCGCAGACGAAGTCGCGAGCGGAGTGCTAGTTGTTATATAAAATCAATTTCGGGTATGCTTACCCAATTATTAGGCGGATGCGTAACCCCATTTTCGTCTACTACTCCATCCTCCCAGATAAAGTAATCGTAATACTTCTCGTGACCTCGGAGCGCCTCCTCAAACCACACACTCTCATTACTCGTGTGGTTAGGTACGAAATCCAGAACTATTTTAATATCTGGAACGGTAAACGTGTATCTAGCTAATATTCCTAGTAAAGTTATCATATTACTTTTGTGTGTCGACTCTTTAAATGTCATTGAGCTATTTATCCCGGTTTTTATTGATAAAAAGTATTTTTTGCAAGTGCGTATGTACTTCAATGTGTCATTTCGTTGTTGTTTTTTTTATCGTTGTAAAATCATCAAATGAGTCCTTCCACCCAGGGCAGGGCGGGAGGGACTGTCAGACTTGTACTGACTAAAATCCACGGTGTCCTTCAATAGCCTTTACGTACCGGGGTCACGGTAATTCGTTAGTCCCGCGACCCCGGCAGGCTTCAGTGGTCATCCGAAAACGACTACTTGAAGATTACTTCTTATTGTTCTATTCACGATTAAATACATTTCGGATTTTTTCTATTTGTGGTTAACGTATCTTGACGTTTGTTGAATTTATTCCTGTTTAAAAAAGTTCCTTTGATTTTTATATATTCCTAACATTTCCTTGAAAATAAAACTTACCTAATTCCTTAGCTTTAGCCATAAGATTTTCAAAATCTTCCATAGTTCCGTATTCTTCTTGAATGGCGTAGAAATCAGCGATGTCATAGCCAAAGTCGTACATAGGAGACTTGAATATAGGTGAAAGCCAAGTAGCACCAACACCCAACTCTTTCAAGTATTCCAGACTTTCAGTGATTCCTGAAGACAAAATGGTCATTATCAATAACTAGTAATCTTATTTTAGTTATTTTTTGTACTTTTAACGACAGAAGCGAAAACTCAATCAGTGTAAACTTACCATTCAAGTCTCCGATGCCATCGCCATTGCTGTCCTTGAAAGACCTTGGGTAGATCTGATAAAAGATGGTGGTCTCCCACCAATCAAGTTCCTTTTCGTTATCTTTACAGTAACCACTAAGCGCCAGTGCGAACAGCACCGGAAGAACTAGGAGGCTCCTCATCGTCACCCTGTGGAAGAAGAAAATAATGTTAAATGTGAGAAAATTTGTGAGAATGAATGGATGGATGTTTTTCTCTTTCACACAAAACCTACTCAACAGATTTAAAATAAATTTGGTCCACAGATAGATTATAACCTGGATTACCACAGAATACTTATCATCATCTTCCTGTCCTTATCACAGCTGTTGAATCAGACGTTTCTTAACGAAATCCGTTACAATAAATGTGATACAATATTTAGATTTTATTTGGGGACAAAGATCTAGGATAACCACAAAATACTGTATGTAAATACTGAATGGCAATACAAAGTTGTACCGATTGCGAACGAGTTACAAGTCAGACTAACGCATCGCGATCGCGCGATCGCAAAGAGTAGTAGAAATAGACATGTGCTATTTATTAGGTTTTTTTTTTGATGATTGATTTCTTAATTCTGTCAGAGTTGATAGAGACAATGTTAACTATGGATTGAGCTTACTCGAAACACTATTCAATATAACTTTGAAATAGAGAAACTGCTGACATTATACGATTGATTGATTAAACACTTGAAGGTGATAACATCGGGATGACAAGAGAAAACGCACTTAACTCTCACAAATCTTTGAATAAACCAATGAAAGAATAATTATTATTGGACACACAGTTTGTTATCTAGTTACTTGACGATAAATACTTGGCACCCAACAACGAAACAAGAATAAGTGAAGAGTTGGCATCCATCACCATTCTATTCCATTCATAGGTACGCCACTCAGCGTTGTGTTGTACCATAAATGCAACTTATGCAACTGCACGATAAAGTTCCAGATATTTTTATCCGCGTAGTGCGATCCCATGAGATATGCTGCGGGAATCAGCTGGTACACTAACTAACCAATATATTTTTCTAAATTTTATTGAAAAACGATTGAAATGTTTTATATTTTAAATCTATGTTTTTTAAATAAAGAATCTAAAAAGAACAAAGAATCATAATATAATCTTCAACAACAAAGAGATTTAGATTTTTCAAAGCGATCGCAAAATTTCTTTGATGTCTGTATGTTACAATATTACTTACCCTTTAGTATCTGCTACTGGGTGAAGTGTGCGCCCAGTATCCCGCTTTATAGGTAAACATATCTTATATTTGAGATAAATGATACAGAGTACCGATAAACAGAAAACACTTGGGTTTAATCTACACTTGCATAATACGAGTACCGCATGGTTTTGAAAAGTTAGGTATATTTTGATCGATGTTGCTGTGGTCTAGAAAATTCCATAATTCTTTAGTTTTGTTCAAAAGTTCTTTTTTTTAACGTGGTTAAATCATCATATGAGTCCCCAGGGTAGAGCGGGAGGGACTGTCAGACTCGTACTGACTAAAATTCACGGTGTCCTTCAATAGCCCTTTACGTTCCGGGGTCACGGTAATTCATGATTCCCGCGACCCCGGCAGGCTTTGGCCCTACAGGGGGGCCCCGTCACTATGCTGGCACCACTTGAGACGCGC
Organism: Agrotis puta; assembly: GCA_943136025.2. Classification (NCBI taxonomy): domain Eukaryota; kingdom Metazoa; phylum Arthropoda; class Insecta; order Lepidoptera; family Noctuidae; genus Agrotis; species Agrotis puta. Next base: position 3,776,152 of record OW964170.2, read on the forward strand.
ATGGAACACAACGCGCCGTCGACCCGGGTATAGTCGGACCAGCGAATCGCCCATTACTCGCCGCCCGCATGTCCGCACCTTCGGTGGCCGGAGTTCGTCTGCAAACGTCCCTCGCCGTGGGCGCCTACCACTGCGGCTGGGTTGGAATGAGGACGCTGTCCTCTCCCTCACATGGCGCGCCACCTCTTTCGCTAGCATAACTGCTTCGCAGAAAGAGGCGACCGCCTCCCTCTCCGTCTCGCCCCGCAGCATAGCCTCGACCAATGCCGGGCGCGAGAGGTCTCCGCCTATCACCGTCGTGAGGACACGGCAGTGCTCTGCCCAAGCGGGGCAGTCCTGCACCATATGCTCCACCGTGTCCTCCGGGCGATCCTCGCAGTGGGACACCCAGACGTTTCTTCCTTCCTCATCAGACACAGGTACCTCCCAAAATATCAATGTCCGGTGAGGACCTGCGTCATGCGGAAGGTCAGGACGCCTTGACGCCTGACCAGCCACTCCTCAAAGAGGGGTCTTACCGCCACGATTGCGGCGTGCCCGCAGAAATATACTATAGTGCGAAAAGTGCTGCTGATAACATTGTGTCTGTATGATACTCGTATTTTACGGTAAAAAATCAAACAGAATCCATTTTTCATCTCAGGTAACAATGCGGTTCAAAAATTTCTTCATTATGAGACATGTTCATCAGCACTAACTAACTAATATTTTTCTCAATAGTAAATATATTATGGTGGTGTATATATTTACAAGGACATTTTTATTCAAAAGACAGATGAACATTCCTCACGAGCCAAGATGGTCATGAAAAGTTTTAATTTTTTTTTGGAAGTTTTGCACCCATTTGATATTGATGCACTTTATTTTGGTAATACTAAACGTCGTGAGCTATATTATATATTTTTTTCTGTGATTGTACCTCTTTGTGAACTGTGAATAAAAAAATGAGTAAAATTAATACAATATTTTCATTTTTGAGCACTAACTAATATTTTTCTCAATAGTAAATATATTATGGTGGTGTATATATTTACAAGGACATTTATTCAAAAGACAGATGAACATTCCTCACGAGCCAAGATGGTCATGAAAAGTTTTTTATTTTGGTTGAAGTGTTGCACCCATTTGATATTGATGCACTTTATGGTGGTAATACTAGACGTCGTGAGCTATATTATTTATTTTTTCTGTGATTGTACCTCTTTGTGAACTGTGAATAAAAACCGGCCAAGAGCGTGTCAGGCCACGCTCAGTGTAGGGTTCCGTAGTTTCCCGTCCGTTACAATAAGTGTTAACAAATAGCCTTTTTTTAAACTTAAATAATTGATTATACTACAAACTTAGTCCAGGAATTTTGTACCACCTTCTTGTTTTTTTTGCACAAAAACTGTTCTTTCCATCAAGTTCAAAATAATTTTCCTAGAAAGTCCTTATAAAGTTCTACTTTCCAGATTTTTTTCATATTTTCTAAACTTATGGTTCAAAAGTTAGAGGGGGGGGGACACATTGTTTTTGACTTTAGGAGCGATTATTTCCGAAACTATTGACATCATCAAAAAATGATCTTAGTAAACCCCTATTCATTTTTAAATACCTATCCAACGATATATCACACGTTAGGGTTGAAATTAAAAAAAAATCACTTTCTATTTTACATATAGGGGGGCTACCCTAAAAAAACATTTTTTTCCAATTTTTATTTTTGCACTTTGTCGGCGTGATTGATATACATATTGGTACCAAATTTCAGCTTTCTAGTGCTAACGGTCACAGAGATTAAGCGAGGACGGACAGACAGACAGACAGACAGACATGGCGAAACTATAAGGGTTCCTAGTTAACTACGGAACCCTAAAAATGAGTAAAATTAATATTATATTTTCATTTTTGACCACTAACTAATATGTTTCTCAATAGTAAATATATTATGGTGGTGTATATATATTTACAAGGACATTTATTCAAAAGACAGATGAACATTCCTCACGAGCCAAGATGGTCATGAATAGTTTTTATTTTTTTTGGAAGTGTTGCACCCATTTGATATTGATGCACTTTATGGTAGTAATACTAGACGTCGTGAGATATATTATATATTTTTTCTGTGATTGTACCTCTTTGTGAACTGTGAATAAAAAAAATAAAAAAAAAATATTTCTATTTTTTTTTAATAGTAATTAAGATGAAAAAATTATTAAAAATATATAGTGTAGAGCAATTCCTCCTCTAACAAACCGCTTTGGTTTTATTAGTGTAGCTACAACAGTTTTTTGAAAAAAATAATTTTGAAAAATACGTGCTAAAGTGTCTATTTAGTCAATTATCTCCGTATCGCAGTGAGATGGAAGGCTGAATTCGCATCAATAGTAATAATACATCTCACTGATGTAATACCATGATTTATTTTGGTAATATCTCTTTGGGTCCGTTGACCCTACCTTATCCTGCTAGACCCTTTCATAGCTAAAGACAGACGGTTACTTCTTTTATAAAATGAGAGCAAATCTCCAAGTAATGAATTATCAATTTCATTCTTAACAGGGCTACGTTCCAGAGACCACGGAATAGACTTATTTATTATATTGAAGGAAAACCGTGGATTTAAGTCAGCACGAGTCTGACAGTCCCTCCCGCTCTGCCCTGGGTGGTAGGACTAATTTTTGATGATATTACCACGATATAAAAGACTATGAGTAAAGAATCGTTCCGGTTTCGCTGTTTAAACGAAGAAAAAAGGAATTAATTTCCTCTTGACGCAAATAAAGGTTAAACTTAGGAACAAAACGAGGTAGGTCTAGATCATTAACAAGAGATAAAAGCACACAGATATATCTGCTCGTAAAGGGTAACCGTCCCATTGTTAAATCACTTAATTAAGAATTGAGGTGTTAACACCCTAGGGTTACCAATTCAGAATTTAAAAGTCCTGAGATAAAGATGGAATTTTATGAAAAATGGCTGGATGTTTTACTTGCTGTCTGCCTCATTCATGTAATAAGCGCAAATTTTGAGCTTAGGATCCCGTGTTTGATTTCCAGGTCAGGGCTTTCCACTAGGGGTTTTTCGAAGCAGCCATGAATTATGACTGAATAGGCTCGCCCCCATTACATAGGACAAGAAACATAAATGGTGCAATACGAGTATAAAGGTGTTGTCATATGTTATCTTACTTTTAAATTATTATTCTCAGTATAATGCTAGAACTTGGTTGTTTCGTAAGTGAAATACCCACACTACTAAAATCCAAACAAATCCGGATAGATAGACCCTAAATGTAAGTGACTTTTTCAGAATTTGAGGTTCGTTGCCAATTAATTTACAAATGACTGTGTCTTTTATGTACCAGATTATACCCCAAAAACCGATTCTAAAACTTTTTTCCAGAACTCTTTCCTATACGTGAAAGTATACAAACGGATAAAGCTAAAGGCTTAGCTGTTAACAAAAACTCCAAAGCCGTGAAAGCAATGCAACAAAAACTGGAGCTTGATAAAACAAACATTTTACTTGATACGCTGTCGATCGCAGCGCAAGGGAGGCCGGAGCGCGGAGGCCGAAGCTCGGTTTTGCTTCACCCCATGCGGTCTAGACCAACAGCCGTGCTTCGTGGTTTGACATTGTGTACATGTACGTAAGGCTGCATTCATAGGGCTACGTGACTTGCGACGAGCACTTGCGTCGCTTATTTCATTTGCGTGATTGACTGCTGCGCAGCGTGTCGCGGGTTCGATCCCCGTACGGAACAAATATTTGTATGACCTGCAGGTAGTTATTTCGGGTCTGGGCATTTGAGTATGTGAGCTTCTATGTTTGTAAACACACCCACGACACAGGAGATTTTTTTTTAAAAAAAGGCGACTACGAGTATGTACTAAGGACGATTCTCAAAATCAATTTTCAGATTCAGTCAATCCATTAAGGACATACTGCGAACTAGCTGCGAATTAATCAGCTATTTGAGTACATTAGGTATCTGTTAAAATTTGGTACACCGCCTACCAGCAGTCTGGTTAGGCGTATAGTCAGATTGGTTTAACTCACAGAAATCTTAATAATAAGGCAATAGAAGTCGCATAGACGAGATATAGAGATATTTATATTTATATATATTTATTTATTTATTAAGATTTCTGTGGTTTAACTACACCATTAACAGATCCTCAGTCGTATCATTGGAACTTCTGGCCTAATTCAGTCGCTGTCGCAAGTCGTGGTTGCTTGAGCCCATAATCAAGAAGCGAAGATGTGTGACACATTCACACGCGTAAAAGGCTCGAATAATTTTCATATAGCGTTGAACCTTGGGAAGTTTTCGCATAACTGAATATCGATTACGAATGTTTGAATCGTACCATACCGTTTGGAGTTAATCAATGAGGTTTTATGACTATAAATGCATTATCGTCTTCGTTAATTGTCGTGTCTAATATAAAAGACCGCTGAATAGTAAATTGAATGTTTGTAAACTACTTTCTTACAATAAAACATTAGATGATTTTTTTTTCCGAATTTCAATGTATTGTGTTGAACCCTAAAATTCACTTTCCTACGTGTTGAATAGTATTTTTAGCAACATTGCTGATTTAGAGTGTCTCGCAGAATTTAATTTAAGGGTGTGCACAGCTTTAGTATTCGTGTTAGGTACGGTACAGTGAGCGAGTGCGGTGGCCGCGGTCAGCCGAACAATATTGTATCTTTACCGCGCTGCAATGTTCAGTAAATTGCTACATCAGATGAGTTGAGCTTAAACCATACGTATATTGTGCGTGAGATTGTCCTTATCGTCAAAGTTACAGTTTTTGCGAAGGTTTTATAATTATCTTCTTCTTTTCGTGACGTGGTTAAATAGTTACACTGTTCGGGCTCATTAAATGGCAACTTTTATACCGGTATCGAAGACCTTCATCAGATCATCGAAGGTGCAAGAGAATACACATTTGGAGCACTTTAGTAAATGAGGCATTGTAACTTATTACAAACTTGATTGAAATTGTACGATTCTCTCTGTTTCCTTGGCAAATATCATTTTATGAAACTGCGTGACAGTTTCATGTAGTTTTAACACAAATCCCTCAAATTCAGAAAAACTGCACCTGTTTTTTAGTTATACTAATCTCTCTTAATATATTACGAAAACTGTAGAATTTAGGTGGTCTTTAATAAACTAGAACCGGGCTACATAAAAAATTCTGATTCTGAATTCAACAGGATTACTACAAACTTAACATGTGGATAGAAATCTTAATTGCCCAGAATTCAGATACATGTTTCTTTCTTTCTATTTAACACTAATTCTTCGCCCTATATAGCTACTCCGTAATTAATGTTGAAATGCAAATTAATTTTTCATTAGCTTCTTGTATTTTCTTCATCTGTAATGAGATCCTACCCATTAGGGAGGAGTCTCACCAGGCAATGGCAATACAGGCTATCTATAGTGATGACGGAGCGATCCCACTGGGGCGGTACTAAACCAAACTAGGGCCTCAGTGGTGACAACCACCATTCTGTCAGAGTGAAAGAGTCCCAGTTGCTTCTGGATGAGCTCACTCCATTTTCAGTCTCATCTCTCCTACTTGGTTAGATTGAGACCTAGAGTAAACGCATTATTAATAAAAAATATGGTCAAGGCTTCTCTTAATACATAATATATTGTAAAAGCACAGAAGATTCGATCAAACTGGTCAGAATAAAGCACGATTCCAGGAACCACTTAATGAAGAATCAGAAGTGTATAATGTACGAAGCCGTGTCAAAAAATTCATCTGCACGTAATAGGCGAAATAAAAATACCACTTCAAAACACAACAAACTTATAATATTCATAAAGTTGTTACAGTTGTATAACCCAGTTCTGCAGTCGGAACTTGCTTCGTTCAATCTTCAGGATATTTAAATAAGTAAATGTAGACCACAGTTGTTATTCGATAGTTTACCGAAGTTTATGTTGATTATAGTTAAGCAACTTTGAGCACTAAAGACTCGCTGCCGAGCACCTCCACTTGGTTCGCTTGAAGAACATCCCTGGAAAGATGAAATGGAAAACTGGATGATAAAGATTAATTAATAAACAACTAGGACGCTTTTGAAACGAGACTTCGTCCAAAAGTATGACTGACATTATACCATAGCAAGGAACTATTGGGATAAAAAGTCGAAGTAAAATTTTAGTAAAATTTGTACTAAAAATAAATACTATATACTTCAATAATCACGATATTGATTTAAATAGTAAAGAATAATATGAAATTGTCAACAAAGTATCCAAAAATTACTAATAAATAATAAAGTATTTAAGAACACATAGTACAAGGAATCACAAAAGAAGTTTTGGAACATAACAAAGTAATCATAGTTCACAGTTTTGCTCCAAATTTGAGGGTAATATTGAGTCTGTTGACCTTTAGCAAACTGGCATTATGCCCAAACTTCTATAATATGAGAGTTCTAAACTACCATCTTAGGTTTGGGGTAGACTTTAATAACATTGTCTTCACTTCATTGTTTATGATCTAAAGAATAGGCTTTGTTAAAAATTATGAATTTACTTCTGATAAAAATTCGGTCATGGACACACATTTGCAGCTGGTCATAACAGTAAACGAAGTAGTAGTCCAGTTGGATGTTCGGAACACAACTGAACCTGGAAGTCGTTTTCTTTCCCTGATAGCTGCAACCTTGGGGTCAATAGGTTACTTCTAACGTCGATTATTTCATCAATTATTATCAGGCGAGATATTGGTCATCCGCGATACTATCGCTAAATAAACAAAAAAAACCTAATTCTGCAACTAAGAAACAACAGGTAGTTAGTAATTATAGTACAAAAAAAATGTAGTTCTCACTTTGCATTTTTGGGTGATTGGATGCTGCTCAAAACGACTTCAACTTTCTTGTTGACACCTTCAAAATAGGTGAGGTCGATGGTGTATGGCTGGTCTCTGAAGTTTATCACCACGATGTAGGCTTTCTTGTTGTACCACCTGAAACAAATGACGATGATGTTAAAAAATATCTGTTTAAATAATAAACTATTTTGCAAGATTTTCGATTTTTTATACTCCGTTGTCAAGTGTTTATAGCATTAGAAAGTTACATTATTCTTGAATGATTTAAACTATATTTTATTTTTAATTTGCACCTATCCGATGCCAGAACGGGTCGCTGGTCATTTAGCCAATTATTTTAAGACAGAAAACTTTCTAGTACAGTAAGTTAAAATTCGATTGCAGAGCATTGCAGTTTGTATACTTTTCTTAATGAATCTATATAATAGAGTATAAATAGTCAACTAGAAATTGTTCCTTTAAGTAATTCTATACACGCAACTTACTCCCAAGAAAAACTCATTTATACATCGAAGTCGCTTATTTAATTATTACTGTGTCGATTCTTAAACCAATTTCGTTGTTGGTCAGTATAAAATACATGTTAGATATTCATTGTATGAGGTAAGCATTTCCAATGAAAACTTTATCAACACGCGATGTTGTATGTCGACCAGTTCAAAGACAGAACTGTAAGGCTGCATTTTCAAGTTCTTTATGAGTTATTTTGTCATGTGGTCAAAACTCGACCATATTGACTACACAAGATTATGTTTCTATTTGAATAGTTTATATAAGAACGGAAATGCCATGACATTTAACTTTTAAATCTATAAGTAAACGAATAGATTCGTATTTATTCACTCATCTTTTATACGCGGCCGTATCGTTCACCGAATTGCGAAAAAATGTTATTAATTTGTTCCTCGCGCTTGCCTAGAGTTAGAAAGAAGCCTTTGTTTATAAATTCGCGGGCGATTCCTCCGCCAGAAGCTTGCATTATTATTATTATTCTATAAAATAATTATTTTTGTCTGCTCACGAATCCATTTTCCATTTATTACGAGTACCTACAAACAAAAATCTCTGCAATAATAATGTAATTTCTCCGTGAACACGTTTATTGCTTTTCCAGTTAGAGAAATGACGAAATTCTCCCAAAATGTGATTAATTTAAATATTTCGTCCATTGGATGCGCCACGCCGCGTCCAGTGGACGGGGCCACCTGAGAGAATGCATGAATGAAATGATAAATGTGCTCCTCAATTTAATTTTAACTATTCATTGATACATATAAATATCACTTCGGCCTATATGTAACTGTGTGTTATGTGACCTGAATACTGTAAAGGCAATATTTTACAAGGCTCCTGGATTAATATCCGTATTATGACAAAATGATCTACATATTAAATAAAATTTAATATATATATATATATATATATATATATATATATATATATATATATATATATTCCACAACTATCACACAACGCCATCTAGTCCCAAGCTAAGCAGAACTTGTGTTATGGGTACTAGACAACTGATAAACATACTTATATATTCCTAAATACATACATATTATAGATAAATTACACCCAAACACAGAACAAATGATCGTGCTCATCACACAAACATTTGTCCTGGGTGGGAATCGAACCCACGACCTCCGGCATAGCAGTCAGGGTCACTAACCACTAGACCAACAGGCCTGTCAAATATGTATATGTTACATTAACGGAAAAGTTTTCAAATGTGACATTTACTCGTATTTGTGGTATATTATAATCTATAATCCATATCTTTTTCTTTTCCTGGTTGGCACAGTGGCTGAACGAACAACAAGTGCACCGTGTATCACAGGTTCTAAATCCACACCGAGTAAATATTTGTTGGTTTACATTTAGAGGTGGTGACCTCTTAATGTAAACCAACAAATATTTTTAGCTATTTGTGTATTTAAAACGCACCCACGAAACAGGAAAAAATCCTAGAGTAAGGTAAAGTTTGAAAAACTTACGATTTGTTGTTGTTTATTGCCTACCTTTAGATATTGATAATGTCATGTCAATCACGCAAAATTTGATAAACTGAGTGTTTTGTTCCTTTTAAGTGTTTACTATTTTGTCTATGTCAGTTTCTACCAACTTAAAAAGACAAGATCGATAGAAACATAGCCATTCAATGTATCATGACATTTTCCGAAGTAATCTCTAAATATTAGATGTAAAACAAATTCGTTAAATTTGTCCATATGCTTAGGTAGGTAGATCTTTTAAAGTGAGCAATAGTTTTTGATGCGATTTTCACCACTAGTTAGAATTTTTTTCACGGAAGATTTATGTTACAATACACAATACATTCTAATCGAGTATTCGTAACGGTGACAATTAAATATTTCAAAATTAAGGCAGTTCGTTAGTATATTTTCAGTTTACCGCAGCCACAATGAAACAATTTCTAAAATTTTGTCTAAACCTAGCACTCACCTTCTAAAAGCGAAGACTCCTTCATTGTATGCCACAGACTCGTATCTGCCGTATCTGAAGACTTTGTCAGTACGCAGTTGGGCTAACGCCTTGTAGACGCTCAAGTGAGACCTCTCTGATAAATTCTGGACTTCTACATTTAGGTTCTCGTAGCCAGCAGCTACAGGGAGCCAGGTCTTGTCACCGTCTGAGAATCCTGTGGAAATAATAGATATTTTTAGAAAGACGATAACTTCATGAGTCTTGATTTAATTGTTCCTACAAAGTTCTTTTTCTGCATAGTTATAATACATTATAGCTACACAGAAAAATACTAGAAAGGTGACTGCTTTAATGACGAGTAATATAAAAGTATGATTGAAGAAGACAAACATGCTGTGCCGACTCCAGATTAATTAGGACTAGGGCTGGGCATAGATGATGATATGTGACTTTATTTTATTGTCGCTAAATATCTTTTCGTTTATGAAATGTTGCTTCTTCATACCTGCATTCTTATCAGCACTCCATTGGAATGGTGTTCGTTCAGGGTCTCGAGACGACTTCCAGTAGTTGATGGGGTCATCAGTGTTGCAGCCACTGGGGTCTACGGTATCTTCCCAGCTGACAAAACCGTCGACCATACCGATTTCTTCACCCTTTAGGAAAAATGTTATATTTGCAGGTTAAATGATAGGATAATATCAGAGAATTGAACTGAGAATTTTAGTAAGAATAAAATGTGCTTACCATGTAAGTAACTCCGATACCGGGCATCAGTAAAGTGATCATGTTGATACCATCAACTAATTCAGGGCTGAACCTTGAAGCAACACGGCTGTTATCATGATTTCCAGCCTGAAAGAGCACAATAAAGAAATAAACTACATTGCAGATCAAGATATTTCAAGCCAAAAATTTGGAAGTTAAAAGTCTTACCACCCAGTTTGCGTGTTCTTCAATAGGTTTGAATGTAAGGAACTTATCAAGAGCATACTTAATCTCAGCAGCACTTGAACCACCATTTACATCAGAAATCAGCACAAAGTTGAAAGGCATCTGAGCTCCTTTGCGTTCTCCGTTTCCGAAGTACTTCATCGTCATTTGAGGAGTGGAGTATGCCTCAGTCATCATAACTCTGCTCAAACCGTCCTTCTCTTTGTACTCATCAAAGACTTCTCTCCATTGGTACACCATTTCTACAGTTTCATCGAGGTCTTTGGTGTAAACGTGTGAAAGATAGTCGTAATTGTCAGGATCATCGGTACTGCCACTCAGAGGTTCATCAGGATACTTTCCACCAAAATCTGCCTTGTCAACTTCGAACAGATGAGCGATAGCATCAACCCTGAAGCCTGCGACTCCTTTGTCTAACCAGAAACGAACAACATTCTTCATTTCTTCGACTACATCTGGGTTGCGGTAGTTGAGGTCTGGTTGACCGATGACGAACTGGTGAAGGTAGTATTTGCCGACCTCTTCCCTGTACTCCCAGGCACTTTTACGGAAGACACTGACCTAAGGAATGAAAATATTTATAAATTTTGCACTAAACGGTTATAGTTTCTACTGACATGGTCCCATGTTTGTAATTTGTTTTGAGTTTTCGATATTTTCACACTTTTCCATGAGTGCGATTAAAATCACAGACTTGCAACAGTGCCAAAATATCGTAAATATCCCGTTTTAATTTCTAATAATAGTGATTACCTATCAACGTAGTTACAATTATTATAATTAACTGGCATAAATGTAAGTGTCATTGATGATATAAATTTAAACAGGTTTATTCACCGTAAAACCTGATTAATTAATTATTCATGTGCATCATCAATTTAATTCTCAACAATATTAATTTTAAACTCAACAGATCGTATTTTTCCATATTACAATATAAATTTAAATATTTCTTTGTTTGCTATCGGTGTCCTAAATTCCCAATGCAGAGCAAAATGTCACTCCCAATTTTTCCAAGGACTCTCTTCGTCCGGGGTCGCCGGTCTAACGAATTACCGTGACCCCGGTACGTAAAGGGCTAGTGAAGGACACCGTGGATTTTAGTCAGTATGAGTCTGACAGTCCCTCCCGCCCTGCCCTGGTTGGGAGGACTCATTTGATGATTTTACCACGATAAAAAAAAGACTCTCTTCGTGCGTCACTTCAGACTCATTATTTAAATTATTAAAAGAAATTGTTATATAAAATCAGTTTCGTATGCTTACCCAATTATTAGGCGGATGCGTAACCCCATTTTCGTCTACTACTCCATCCTCCCAGATAAAGTAATCGTAATACTTCTCGTGACCTCGGAGCGCCTCCTCAAACCACACACTCTCATTACTCGTGTGGTTAGGTACGAAATCCAGAACTATTTTAATATCTGGAACGGTAAACGTGTATCTAGCAAATATTCCTAGTAAAGTTATCATATTACTTTTGTGTGCCGACTCTTTAAATGTCATTGAGCTATTTATTCCGGTTTTTATTGATAAAAAGTATTTTTTGCAAGTGCGTATGTACTTCAAGGTGTCTTAAAACATTTTGTAACTGATAGCAAGAAGAACATTTAAATACTGGTACCATTCTTTAGATTAAAAATTTAAAAAAAATGTCACAGACACAGGTGTGTTCACAAAGATAACAGTACTTATGTAGGTACGTCATGACTGTGACAAGAACGCTTCCATTCAGCAAAATGTGCTTTGAGGAGGCCCACAGCTCAATACTGATTTTCAGAGGTCACCCAAAAAACACTACTTGAATATTATTAATTGTTGTTTATTATTATTTTATTCCTAACTGTTTATTTATTCCTAAAATTTCCTTGGAATTAAAACTTACCTAATTCCTTAGCTTTAGCCATAAGATTTTCAAAATCTTCCATAGTTCCGTATTCTTCTTGAATGGCGTAGAAATCAGCAATGTCATAGCCAAAGTCGTACATAGGAGACTTGAATATAGGTGAAAGCCAAGTTGCACCAACACCCAACTCTTTCAAGTACTCCAGACTTTCAGTGATTCCTGAAGACAAAATGGTCATTATCAATAACTAGTAATCTTATTTAAGTTATTTTCTGTACTTTTAACGACAGAAGCGAAAACTCAACCAATGTAAACTTACCATTCAAGTCGCCGATGCCATCACCATTGCTGTCCTTGAAAGACCTTGGGTAGATCTGATAAAAGATGGTGGTCTCCCACCAATCAAGTTCCTTTTCGTTATCTTTACAGTGACCACTAAGCGCCAGTGCGAACAGCACCGGAAGAACTAGGAGGCTCCTCATCGTCACCCTGTGGAAGAAGAAAATATGTTAAATTCATATTTTCTCATGAAAATTTTTGTGAATGAATGGATGGATGGACGCAAAAACTACTCAACAGATTTAAAATAATTTTTACACAGACAGATTATAACTTGGATTAACACAGGATACTTATCATCATCTTCCTGTCCTTATCTTCTATTCCAGCTGTTGAATCAGGCGTTTCTTAACGAAAATCCGTCACAATAAATGTGATACAATATTTAGATTTTATTCGGGGCCAAAGATGTAGGAAAACCACAATATAATGTATGTAAAACTGGTAATACAAAGTTGGACCGTTTGCGAACGAGTTACAAGTCAGACTAACCGATCGCAAAGAGTATTAGAAATAGACATGCGTTATTTAATAGGTTTTTTTTTTGATGATTGATTTCTAAAGTCTGGTCTAAGTCAGAGTTAACAGAGACAATGTTAACGTTGGATTAATAACAGCTTACTCGAAACACTATTCAATCTAACTTTGAAATAGAGAAACTGCTGACATTATACACGATTGATTGATTAAACACTTGAAGGTGATAAAATCGGGATGACAAAAGAAAACGCACTTAACTCTCATAAATCTTTGAATAAACCAATGAAAGAATAATTATTATTAGACATACAGTTTGTTAACTAGTTACTTGACGATAAATACTTGGCACTCAACAACAAAACAAGAATAAGTGAAGAGTTGGCATCCATCACCGGTCGGTTCCATTCCTATGAATGAGTGGCGTACCTATGTACGTCACTCAGCATTGTGTTGTACCTATAAATGCAACATATGCAACTGCACGATAAAGTTCCAGATATTTTTATCCGCGTAGTACGATCCCATGGGATATGCTGCGGGAATCAGATAGTACACACATCAAAAATGTTTGTGATCACTAGCTTAAGCTGATATATTTTTATATTTTATGGAAAAGCAATTGAACTGTTTTATTAATTTATATTCTAAATCTATATTTTCTAAAATAAAGAATCTAAAAAAAAAACTAAATTTCATAATACGGATAATCTACAACAACAAAAAGATTTCGATTTTTCAAAGTGATCGCATACTTTCTTTGATGCAATAATATCGAGTCGATTATCTATGGAAACATGTAAATGGCCTTCAAGTATTTATTAATTAAGAAAATTGTGTAAACTAGCTGTAAGTTTTCCCGAAGAGTATACAATAATGTAAAATGAAATATCTATATGCTAAAATATTACTTACCCTATATTGTCTGATACTGGGTGAAGCGTGCGCCCAGCATCCGGCTTTATAGGTAAACATATCTTATATTTGAGATAAATGATACAGAATAGCGATAAACAGAGAACACTTGGGTTTTATCTTCACTTGCATAATACGAATACCACATGGTTTTGAAAAGTTAGGTATATTTTTATCGGTGTTGCTATGGTCTAGAAAATTCTATAAGCCTGTGAGTTTCCTTTAGAAATAGATAGATAGTGCGAAAAGTGCTGCTGATAACATTGTGTCTTATGATACTCGTATTCTACGGTTAAAGCATATGACGTCAACCCTAGTGTCAATACAGTTAAAAACAAAATAATGATGTATGAAGTTGCCATGCAGTACCAAACTCTGGGAGCTCACTATTTCTTCCACATTGCGTTTTCTGTGCTTTCCGAGGCACGGAGGAAACTCGCTATGACAGATGCTTACCCATCCACAGACCAACCTCGGCAAGCGCGGCTTAACTCGGAAAATCGGCCTGTGTGGCTGTAATTATTTAGCCATAATTCAACTCATAAAAATAAATACGGTTTGTATGTTCTTTTAGAAAATATTGTGAAACAAATAATGTATTGAATAAATCGCTTCTTTGTAGCACCTTAGTAACACCATCCTGACCAATATTCCGTCGGTGCGCAGGAGTTCCAGTCCCATCTTTTTGCGTTATCTCGCTCCATCGTACGCTTCATTTTTACCTCTAGTCTAGATTACCGATAGCACAACCAATTAATTAAAAAAAAACAGAAGCTATTTCGTTCCGTCGTTACGAAACAACGTACAGATATGAAAAAAAAAATACTGTATTTTTTTTTTTCGAAGTCAATACGTTGATTAAATTAACTTTGCATATTATTCTTTTTGGATCACGCGTAAACTGTATAATTAACCATATAATTTAAAATCATGAAAACATGTTTATAATAATAATAAATATCCCACAACTAACACACAACGCCATCTAGTCCCAAGCTAAGCAGAGCTTGTGTTATGGGTACTAGACAACTAATAAACATACTTATATATTTTCTAAATACATACATATTATAGATAAATTACACCCAGACACAGAATAAATGATCGTGCTCATCACACAATCATTTATCCTAGGTGAGAATTGAACACACGACCTCCGACATAGCAGTCAGGGTCACTCACCACTATACCAACAGGCCTGCCTGTTTATGATTAATTTCATCCTACAGCGTCACTGAAGCGCTGCAGAAAATTAGTATTTTTTCGATATTGAAATCCACGTTTCAATTACGCGTTTGACTAGACTAGACTCTAGGCTAGTCCTGTCTACGGAAAGCATGGCAATAATTCAAGTCTGTTTGTAAGAAAACATTTTTTCTTACAAGGAGGAACAGGCATTGATTACTTCCCCAGCTCACACACCAACGCATTGATAATAATTAATTACCTACAAAGAAGGTCAGGACATTTAATTTCGAAGTACTTCCTTTGTTAATTTCGGGCCTATGTTACTCATTTTTTTTTGACATTTAGAATGTTTTTTGGAGGGTTCTTTGAGCATTGCCGGATTGAAACGAATAGACATACACAATTGAGTTGATACCCTTTTTGGGTCAAATTTTCAAATTTTAATGAGTTTCTCCACCCTAAACACGTAAAAGGAGTTTCAGACTCTTAGTAACTAAAAACCCAACGTGCATCTTCGGTTGTCATTTGCGTTTCAGGTCCATGGTCTCCTTTTGTCTTAAAAGATAGGGTTTGTTACATTTTTTATTTAATAGAGGGGTTTTCTGAAAAAAAAAACGTTCGAGGATTGGTCAGATCAAAAAATGTACACAGCAAATATTTAATTTAAAATGGAAAAAATAAAACTTGTTTTAGATTAATAAATTTTAATCAACACAACAACAGTCACAATATAATAAATACAATGTTTTCTTATTTTAGTGCAGTTTTAGGACAAGTCCTTCGAAACCAACAACTGGTACAGCCGATGCATTGAACACGTCACTGTAAAAGAAAAATCTAATTAAAAATCGTGATATTTTTTGGTGAAAAACCTAACTGAAGATTTTTTAAGAAAGTGCAGATTCAGAGGTTTGGAAAAAGGTTTTTAGTTAGTTTTAAAAACTATCTCTCTTCAATCTTGAGTTACCTAGTGCTGAGCGACTCCACCAATTTAATCTTTTATCGTTTTATGACTTAATTTTAAAATTTTGAAAGTTTGTGAATTACCAGTCTGAATAATGTTTCTGAACGAATAAATAGAAGAAATATACAAATATCTCGTAGCCATTACTATCACAACAGTATCTGAAACTTATCTACAGACTTCCATTACTAAAGCAGTAATTTTTTACAAACTTTGTTTTTATAACTTTAGTATTTTCAATTATACTAAGAACCAAAAATACTATGGAGACGGTAACTATATACAAGAGAAAAATAAAACTAACGACTCAAAAATCTTTATACTTTAAAGCAAAATTATACGAGATGTGAATCGTTTTTTTTTGGAACGGATATTTTTTTAAGTCAGCTGTTTAGTACATTTCGTCTATGCAAATGCTGGGTTTTGTTTTTTTTTTGTTGAAATTATAGTTCAAAAATTCTAATTTAATTATGCGTCGATGTCACTTACGCCCTCTTATTTTTGTTCAATTTGATATATTACACTCGTACCACGTAATTTTGATTTCATTTAAAACCTACCCTTCATTCTTAGGCGACTGTATGCTTCTCAGTACAACGCTGACGTCACCAACAACGTTCTCGAAGTATGTCAGATCGATGACGTAATCAACGTCACGCATGTTAACGATCACCAAGTAGGTCTCGCCGTGGTACCATCTGAAATTAAAAAGTCATTAGTGAGAAAAACACCGTGAAATTGTTATGTAAGGTTTAGTTACATCCGGGGTCACGGGAATGTATTATGTGGTTGCCAAAGGCAACTGAAGTGACAGAATGGTTTTCAGTCTTTTAAATCTGACAGTCCCTTTTAGTCCAACCAGAGGAGAACTCATTTTGATAATTTTCTGGCCAAGAAATAAACGTTAGTGTATTGATGACCCAACCCGTCTTTGAATTTGAACTTGGCCCACACGTCATTGAAGAGATGTAGTAAAATCCACCAGTAGAAACGGTTTCTAAATAAAAATGTCTCACAATATTAACGTTAATCAAATGAAGATTGTATTCGTTCAGAAAAGCGAGAAAACACAACCCCGAATAATAGAAAAAGGGAAGGACAAAGACGAAGAAGTACGAACACAGCATCAAATTATTATAAACTAAAAGCAATAGAATGTATCCATATTTTATTATTACTTTTTGCTGCGATTAACACATATTCTGTTCAAGTCATCAATGATTCAACAGTTGACATAGACTCTCACAGTTCTGATAGCATAAGACTTGTTTTCCTGTGAACGGATTTACTGTGTCTATTAACATTTCAAATGAGTTCTGTGGAACCCAATTTGTTCAACGAAATAAACCCATGATTAATTGGATTTGTTCATTATTGGTTTATTAGAACGAAATCCGATAGTTTGTAGACTTTGTTAATCCATCAAAATATTGAATACCTAGAAAGTATCCAATTAAGCTTCTATATTAAGTATAGCTCACGGCTAAAGAATAATAGCCCTTTTTTGGGTTGGGAAATCATCAATTGAAGTCTCCCGCGCCCTCCTAGAGGAGTGTCAGAGTCTTACTGACTAAATCCTGTAACACTGGCAAGGTTAAACCGTGCTTGCCAAGGGTAGTCAGTGTGGATGGGTTACACATAATATTTGGAAAAAGACTGGGCAGATGATGATTATGCATACCTTCTGAACACGAAAACATCTTTGTTCAAAGCCAGCGAATCATAACGTCCGTATCTGAAGACGTTTTCTTGGCGCAGGTCAGCTAAGGCCTGGTAGACCTTCAAGTGGGACCTCTCAGCAGCCGACTGTACTTCAACGTTCAAGGTTTCGTAACCTTCGGCTACTGGCAGCCATGTTTTGTCAGCTGTAGAGAAACCTATAGGGCGAGACAAAGAATTAATATACTGCATTAAAGTGGCAAACGGCATTGGAACCCTCAGCCAAATTGGATTGACGATCTTCGCAAGGTGGCTGATAACAGCTGAACGAGAGGTCCAATCGTACGAAATTTTAGTCGATAACCTAAGTCCAACAGCGGACTACTAATAGGCCGAAGATGATGATGAGTAAAGTGGTGCCGCCGGTGATTTAAGTATCAATGTGGATAGCTAACTTTAGAGGAGACCAAATAACTGTGGATTTAATATAGAACTGGATCGTAAATCAACTGGCTAGTTATTCAGTAACTGAAAATGCATAATTATATGAATTTCAGCAAATTGACGCGGAATAATCGATGGGTTTATTAGAGAAGATTATCTTATTGGAAGATAACATCAATTTTCCCTTGAACAACTAGCAAACACACACACTATTTATTCACAAATCTTATTTACTTCTTGATCTCGGTTTAATTTCACAAAAGCTGTCCAGCAACGACATTGATTGAACTCAGACTTAGTGCAGAATGACAAGTGAACTCAACAACTGTGTGTTGTCAGTATTTCTACGAACCATGTTGGAAACAAACGAAGATCGTGTTGATTGCATTATTTTGTTCAGTGAATTATTTTTATACGCGATGACTGATGAAAATGTATTGATATATACTGTTCATAGCGGATTTTCTTTTACATCAAACTCGAAACCTTACTCTATACATTCATTCTAAAATGAAATAATAAACCGTTTCCAGGCACTATTCAAATGTCTCAATTTTAAAACTATGTACTTGCATACTTCAAAGCTTTAGCCGGAAATTCCGTTACAAAACAAAGGTCTAGAATATCTTTTACATAAAGGGTAATTTACTACAATACGAATAATTTTCATTTGCGATAATTTTACGGGTATACCCAGTGTTATTTCTAGTACAGCTAGGACGGAAAAGACAAAAGACCTCAGACAAGAGTCTATTAAAAAAAAACAAAACCTTCAAAAAAATGTTGTCAGTGACTTACCAGCATTTTTGTCTGCGTTCCATTGGAATGGTGTTCGCTCTGGATCGCGAGAGTACAGCGCATAAGTGTTAGGATCATTAGTATTACAACCAGATGGATCAACCGTGTCTTCCCAGCTAACGTAGCCGTCTACTAAGCCCAGTTCTTCACCCTGATGATTAAAGTCTTTGTAATTAACAGGAAGCATAATTATGTTTGCGTTATGAAAAATACTAACTAAATTACTAATAAACAAAGTTTGGTTTTCTTTAATTTATTTATAATATTCTGAGAATTCAATAAGTAAATCTGGCATTTATATTAATTTCAGTATAAAAAACACAAAATAGTGTCTCAGGTGTGGTCTCGTTCCATTAAATGCACGTATAAATTATTTAATTTCGTTGAGCAAACAATGAACACAATAGAAATGTCTAAAAGGTTGATCTCTAAAATAAATCTTACCATGTACGTTACCCCGACTCCAGGCAGCAACAATACAATCATATTGATTCCGTCGACTAAAGGCGGGCCGTATCTAGTTGCCATTCGGTGGTTGTCATGGTTTCCGACCTGCGAAATATTCCCTTGTATTTACTCTAATTACTTCTTACTTATTCAATACATCTGATTAAATCGTTACCGAACACTTACCACCCAGTTGGCGCCTTGATCAACAGGTTTATAAGTCAAGAATTTGTCTATTGCGTATTTGATGTCGGCTGCTGAGGATGAAGCATCAACGTCGGTGATTAAATCAAAGTTGAAAGGCATTTGTGCTCCTAGTTTGTCACCTTCGCCGAAATACCTTACAACATCTTGAATGGAAGCGTATACTTCAGTCATCATGACTCTGGTTAATCCATCCTTTTCTTTAAACTCGTCAAAGACATCCCTCCATTCATAAACCATATAGTAAGTCTCGTCTTGGTCTTTAGTGTAAATATGGTTGAGGTAGTCATGGGATTCGGGGTCAGCATTAACGTTACCAGAGAACGGTTCATCAGGGTATTTGCCTCCGAACAGTTCTTTGTCAACTTCATACAAACAGTTTACGGCGTCGACTCGAAATCCTGCAACGCCTTTGCCTAACCAGAAGCGAATAATGTTCTGAAAGAAAATTAATGATTTTACAAAATATTATATTTATCATTATGGCTACTAAGAAGATTGTTAGTTAAGGTGACACCATACCTTCATTTCCTCAACAACATCAGGGTTGCGGTAGTTCAGATCAGGTTGACCAATTACAAACTGATGCAGATAATATTTGCCAACCTCTTCTCTGTATTCCCAGGCACTTCCACGCATGTGGCTTAACTAAAAATGTTGTTAAATCCATCAAACGAGAGTTCATTAAGATACATTAAATATTGGTATATTTTACATCAAAGATATTAAACGTTTACCAGTCCCAAAATTTCACAAAATTAAATATCCTTCCTCATTTTCATCTAATTCTAAACTCAAATGAAGAACTTTTTCTAAGAAAATGGTACCCAATAAACTTTCTTCATTACAATCATTAAGTTCACAGTGAGGAATTTTAGCGCGTCTTATTGTAAAAGTCTTACCCAATTATTCGGCGGTTGCCTATTACCATCTTCGTCGATCACTCCATCTTCCCAGATGAAATAATTGTAATACTTCTCATTACCGTTTAGCGCCTCTTGGAACCAGACGCTTTCATTTGACGTGTGATTCGGCACCAAGTCCAAAACTACTTTTATTCCTGTTGAAAGCAGACTTTGAATAATTTCTTCATTCTTTATTGTAGCTACTTGAGACTCTGCGTTGAAAAAACTTTTGAGAATGTTTTTAAGAATTTTTTCAACGCCACCACGGCTTTCTAAGAGTTGAATAGACCCACTTGTGACTTCGTCACTGTGTTATTCAGAGTTTTTTTTCTCTTGAAATTGAAGTACTTATATTTTATTTAATGTAACTTTTACTTTAGAAACTACATTTTTAATTAGTTGTTATGTTTTTATTTGTCTTTTATTTATTTATTGAAATCACTGTTTGTAATCAGATGATCTATTCACTTACCATGTTCATTAGCTTTCTCAATTAAGGCTTCAAAATCTTCCATGGTTCCGTATTCATCGTGAACGGCATAAAAATCAGCAATATCGTATCCAAAATCATACATAGGTGATTGGAACATAGGAGACAGCCAAATAGCTCCCACACCTAGTTCTTTGATATATTCCAACTTTGATGTTATACCTGCCAGAGACATAATAATTCAAATTCTTGATAGAGTAATCGCTCCTGTCATTAACATACTCAAATATTACCCAAGAGAACTATTTCACAAAGCTGTAAATTCTAGTTTTCATTTGTGAAATGTGCCCCAAAGTGAGTCGGGTGATCAACTCGGGTAATGGGACGAGTTTGTATTGCTTGTAGGTTGGGCTTACGTTAATTTGAATCAATGAATTAAATTAGAGGGACTGTGGACCATTGAAACACTAGATTCAGATATAATCAAAATTGTAGCGTTAACAGAATGTCGAATCTTTTAGAAGGCCATAAAAAAAGCTGCCTACCGTTCAAATCTCCGATGCCATCGCCATTGCTGTCAGCAAAGGACCGGGGATATATTTGGTAGAAGATCGTAGTCTCCCACCAATCTAATTCCTTCTCCTCATGTTTCAAAACGTTACCACTACAAAACACCAACAAAATCGGCAGTAAAATTACTGCCCTCATTTTGTAGTATTTAAACAAACTCGGCTACTGAATCATAAGAATGCCACAGATTTATATAGTAGATTCTGTATCTATTATCGAAATAAGATACAAACTGAGTGGTCTGATAAGAACGGATCATGTGTACAGATCTTGAGATTAAATAAACCTACAAACATGTTGAGTAACAATTGTATACGCGATTATTTTTATATGACTTTTCATTTCTACATAATCGAAGTAAGATCTATGTCTGATTATAAACAAAAATGTGACTGACAAAACACCGTAACGCCGAGTCATGTCATTTTTAATGTTGTAACAACCGATTCTAACTCAAAATACAGGTACCTATAGAAAAAGAAGTGCCGATCCGTAATGAGAATCGATAATTATATGAACAGATGACATTGTTATCCATCTGAATAATTCTGGCACAGGACCGTGGAAACATGCACACATCAAAAAGGTTTGTGAGCACTAGCATAAGCCGATAAAAAAATATTGACTTATAAAAAAAATGTTTTTTTTTCTTTAGATAGAAATAGCCTGTAATAATAGTCTAAAAATAAGAAGAAATTATAATAAAATCTATCATAACAAAATTTTAAACGCAAAAATCTATTTATCTGCTGAAAGTTTTCAAATTCAAATACCTACTACTCATTCAGATACTTTGTAATCTGTAACCACTCACGCTTTGAAAAGAGATACATTTTCAAAAGCAGACTTTGTCTCTGGTGGCAAAGATTAGAGCCAATCTCAATTTTAAGATAATATCACGCCAGACACACGCATTGCTAGGTCTCGGTTATCAAAAAGAAATATGATAAGGGAGGCACGTTCTAGATTCTAAACAACATTAATCTCAAGTAAATCCAATGTCACTCACGAATCTCGTGAAGCAGGAATATCAGATAACATATTAAGATTATTTGGGTGAAAAGGCTGGTTTTGAAGACTTGTATGATTAATCTTTATTTCGCGTATCAACAAGATCAATAAAGGATTAACTGATTCCGTAGAAAAATCAGTATATTATTAAAATGCAAAAACGCACATTCGTAAATTGTAGAGGTTCGTTGAGGCTCCTTAAAAATAATTTAAAATTAAGTATTATTAACCGTATTAAAACAATTCATGCAAAATACTTCTTCATTGCAATTTTCTTCATTATTAAAGGTCCTGTGTCCGTCATAGAAATTAATGATAGAAGAGCTGAAAAGTTTCTTTCACGCCACTTTGTCGTCAGCTTGCCTAAGTGTAGCCATCATAGTGAACTCCAAGATCTCTTTGTATAGAAGACCACTGGGTTGATGAACTCCATCGAGGTCTTTTTCCGACTGGTTTGACCTACATCAATCAATTTGTCGTACTCGGCTGACTGTGACCGAGCGCTATTGCCACAGTAGAAATTGTGCTGATAGCAAATTGTGGAGAGTCTCGTCTTGATTTTGAAAAGGCAAAATATACATTGGTTGATGATCATCATTACTATTCTCGCATTTTCCTAGCGTTAACTATGTTAGAGTCGGCTTCCAGTGCGAAGGTTAAACCAACCCTTTTTTGGAATGTAAAAATCAGGTTAAATCAACACTAATAACGCAAATTCACCTAACGAGCATTTTTATTACATCACCTCGTAGAACGAACAGATTGCTAATCAGATATTATTAAGTTTGACATGTCTGATTACCATACATTCTACATAAATGCCTTCAATTCTAATATTCCATTCGTATGCCTTGAGAAATGAAGGTTGTCACAAAAGTTTTATACCTGCGAAGAACAGATAGTTGAGAAACTTATTTGAGAATTTATTCGTTGGGAAAAAAGATGTTCCCTTGAGCTTCTTTTATATGGGTCAATGGTCACAAACTGGCTTACTGAATAAGTGTTGGCTGAAAAAGTACAATTTCTTTTTTCTTGAAGATTGAAAAGATTTATTTCATATTAGCTATTATCAGGGGCGTCGTCGTCCTAGTGATGATCTAAAACTATGGTTGGTAATCACGTGATTGTATTAATGAAAATAAAAAACATCATAAGTATTAATCCAGGTTGTAAACCATCTATGCATTCATCCATCCATACATCTTCCCATAAAGGTAATGTATGTTCAGATGTTGATCAACAAGTTACGATTGACTTGTCACAGTAAAATTCCAGTGTAGTATTGTAAAGTGAATTTGCCAGATCAGATATTGGTAACTTTACGAACGTTAACAAATAAGTATCACGATGAGATTATGGAAGATAACATTATACTTTTAAATCTTACACATACAACATTTAACTTGATCAAAAATCTTTTCAGGACGAAAGACGACAGAATTTTCTGGGAGAATAACAAGTTTCCTTTTTCCATGTCAAAACTTTAATGTTAGGTTCATTTATATTCTTTCTGTGTACAGAGAGGGCCTAATTCCTTACATCACGGCCGGATTTGTTACATTACCAATTTTGACAACAATGTCCACTAAACTAATGATTACTATAGAAAAATAAGAAGTTGACTGTGCTAAGTGTACGACTGTTGATTTTATGACTAACTGTAGATTTTGCCAGCTGCAGCGACTTTGCTCGCATTAATACAAATTTTGAAAATAATTTTAATAAAATTCAATCATGTGTGACACAATGACACCATTATGAAAAATTTCTGGAATATGTAGAGGATATACGGATTGTGACATTCTACAAAGCCCCATCATACAAATACGTGAGTGTATTTGAGTATGTTCTTGGTTTTTCATACTTTAAATACAATAATATGTTGATTTTGTAGTGCGAAAATTATCAATAATAAAATGGCCCTAGCTAAAATAAAAATCATAAAATAGATGGTAACTTGTGAATTTATTATAAATTGTTAAGCGTATAATAAATTAATTTATATTATTTACTAGTATTCACACATACACTGCTTGCTTCCTTACACCTGCATTCGAAGCACCAGAGCCTCGTCTGCTGCTAAGTCCAAGTAATTCGCTTGGACGCTGTCGCTGAAATCAAAAATCTGAATTAATTAACTAATTTTAAGGAAAGATTAAATTTTTGAGTTTGTTTGAAACTGATAAACTTGAAACAGAAATTCTCAAAATATTTTAAATTTTTAGCTACATTTTCAGCAAGAAAATTCCTATATAATCTAATTTTAAAATTCTTCAAACTGTACTTATGTGAAGCCGGGCTTTTCGATAGTTCTACATTGAAAATACAAACGGCAATGACAATGAACATAGAAATAGGCATAAAAAAGGCACCAACGCATTTGAGTGAAAAATCGCTTCGAAAGCCGTTTATAATGTGCCATGTATAATACTTTACTTCCCAAATTATGGCACGCATAATATCATTTTCTATAAGTCCTGTCAATTGTTTCATTTAGGAATTCATAAAAACTTCTGAAAGTACCAAACTGGCTGACTCAATTTAGATTGCAGATCGACACGCTATGAAGAAGAATACAAAATTTACGAAAGCGCTGTAGGAAAATTTTCGCGTTATCGCATCTCACCCAAATGTCAGCCAGCCTTCAGGGAACAACGTTAGGAAATTTAGGACAGCGAAGTAGTTTCCAAAAATAAAAGTGGAAAATTCCTAGCGATATTTTGGGTAAAGCCTTTTTTATCCTATCTATAAATAACGGTAAGTTCAAGAACTTGCTCTCCGCTCGTGTTACCAAAACCAAAACAACATTCGTAGCTAATCCTACAAACCGATTAGTACGTATTTGTAAAGCAAAGAAAATCAATCAGGAATATGTATGTGGTCCCACAGATTTACAGACTATACAAGTATAGAATGTGTTGCCTTTTACTCTTTGCGTGTAGCTACACGATGTTTCATTTGTCACAAGCGGATGAAAGGGTCGGGGAAAACTTGAAACCAAATACAACAAATATACTAAAGTGTTTTCTGCAAAATTTTCCATAGTTCAATACAAGTACATTGTTAGCTTTTCTGATATAAATTCAATCCATTTACAATTTGTTGGTTTGTTTAGAGCAACTTTTATAAGAATCCGCATCGTGGAATCTTTTTATTATATTATTTATATTTTACAATTAATCCACAATTAGTGGCACTTTGTTCATATGCAACAGGATTAAAACAATCTATGACTGGACTTTCTTTCGCAAAATCTGTGAAAATAAATCTCAAACCTGTAAGTCCTTGAAGAGAGTACACTGCTCACTTCAACCTCCAACTGCCCGAAGATAAGGTCGAAGGCAGTCAGGTTGACCACATGGTAGACTCTGCCAACGTTCATGACAACCACGTACGTGTCATCGTTATACCATCTGAAATAATACAACATTGATCAAATTAATTTTATTGGCGAAAAAACGTCAAGTGTGTCGTGCCGCAGTTTCAGGGTCACGGTAATCTGCTTGAATGGACCCGCGGCCCCGGCACCTCATGAAATTAATATCTGATGAAATTTAAATTGAAATCTTACAGACAAATCTAAGATAGATAGAAACCCATCATACCTACCAGCGTTTATTTCGCACGCAACCCTTAATTCTACTTTACATAAAAATAATTTACGTATTATTAGTACACAAAATGCAAATGAGAATGTAACCTTGAAAACTACGCCATCTTTTGATAAAACTCACAATAGAATTTAATAAGAAGACGCGATCAAAAAAAAAGTATCAAACCTTTTAAAAGCATAAACATCGTTGTTGAGAGCCAAAGATTCGTATCTGCCGAGTCTGAAAGCCGGTCGGATGCGAAGAGCAGTCAGGGCCCGGTAGACTTGGTAATGTGAACGAACTGCGGACCTCTGAGATGCTACGTTCAAGTGTTCATAACCTTCGGCAACTGGCAGCCAGGTCGTCTCAGCATTTGAAAATCCTGGAAGAAAAATCATCTGAAGAACTGCCAAAAAACAAATCAAGCTAAAAATGACAGCTATAGAAATATTTTATTACCACAAATTGCAAGACATAAACCAATAGTGTCTTGTCGCTACATTTAAATAATCTAAATAACTTTTGTTTGGGGTGGAAAAAATATTTATTTATGTATTTTGGATTAATAGAGAAATTTTAACGCCTCACATTATTTAGTTTAACAAAATAAAATACTATAAAAATTTACAAAAGTATGTGCCGAATTGCGAATGAATAGGACCCTCACTGTTGACGGACAGCAGTTAGGTACCTTTACATATAAAATTAAAGGTACATTACCCTTTTCGTCGTCAGTTGCCGCCGGTATTATTCATGTGGAAGTGAGAAATATTCAAAAGGTTGGGTACCTGCGTGTTTTGCGTTGCTCCACTGGAACGGGGTTCTGGCAGGGTCACGGGACACATCGATGAAGTTAACAGGGTCGTCCGTACTGCAAGCCCGAGGGTCCCTCGTTTCGGTCCACGGCACGAATCCATTTGCCATCCCTATCTCTTCACCCTTCATAATTTATGTGTAATTGGCTTTAGTATTAATAAATGATACAGTAATAACGTGTTTTTGAATTCTGCGTGTAGCTGAGAGACATTTTTAAGTGAAAACAACATGTGTGTTGAACCTGATCAGAATTAACGAAGGGATCAAAGATCAGAAGGGACCACAATGTAACAGCTTGCTCTTTTATAATAAACGTATTATTGCCAATTTAAATAAACGGTTTAATTGTTTCAAATCTTGTGAAATTTTAAGCAGATGGGAAGTTAAAAGCTGAAGAAGTAAATGTTTACCATGTAAGTGATAGCAATGCCGGGCAGCAAAAGTACGAGCATGTTGAAGGCGTCCACCAGTTCAGGTCTGAATCGTGATGCGATTCTGCTCTTGTCATGATTACCGGTCTGGAAGACAAATAAAAGCAAGATTATGATGACGTTTTAAATTATGAAGCTCATACATTCTTTTGATAGTATTTCATTGATAAAGTATTCGCAAGTGCGACTGATGAGTTTAACTATCCCAAGGGACATCAGTGTTATTGAGTTATTCCATATGGAATTTCTCAAGCACAGGTATGGAATCTGGATTTGTCCCCGGTTGATGGGTATAGGCCCGCCCCTCATTACATGGGACTTAAACAGTAGGTACTCGCGAAATATGAATGTACTCTTAGGTTATGCATCTGCCTAAGCCTTTGAGGATAACAAGCGGGATTCTTACGTTTTACCTATACCTCACACATTTTTTATAATAATATTAATATGTCTGTCTAAGACTTTAGGAAGACCTAAATAATGTATCATATTTATTTCTCAGTCCTTGTCATATTTTTTTTTTTTTTGAATAATTGATGTATTCACAATAATATCATTCATCACTTTACATTTCTATATTGTATCTGAATATCAACCAGCGACCTTCCCATTGTAGAAACACATTATCAGTTGACACACAACTCCATTCACTAGGCGCTCAATTCGCAACAACATCGATCATAATAATTATCTTATTATACTCCGAGAGTAGAAAGGAAGGCCTTTTCAATATTAAAAAATAGACACGCCCACAATGATTATTAAAGCAACGAAATCTGTACAATCCCTAGGGCTAAAAGATATCAGTCAAATTGAGTTTAACGAAGCGGCTTAGGCTTCACTGATTTTGAAATAAAACCCGTTTTCACGAAAGAGCTTCTGTATAAACTTATTTTCAGATGTCGATTTACCTCAAGCTAATTTCACTAGCAACATTCGAATTGTCTTTTGGACGTCAACTACAAACTCATCATCACTCCAGCTTTCGTCAAAACATACCGATAACCGTCTCTTCAACTTGTAATAAACTAAATATTTTTAATCTCGGTTTTTGCTTAAACAGTGCCCAGAGAAATCAACATAGAAAACATAAACTCAAGAACATAAACTCGGTTTCCGTTGACGAAACCGCGTTCCTATTCATCGGTGAAATCCACCCTAATAATGATCTCAGTCAAATTGGGTTTAACGAAACGGCTTATTCGGTTGACCTTGTTACATTTTGTTGACGTGTAGCAATTAATGTTGGTTGTTGTAACACTGTTCCCCATAGGGTGAATGTATCCGCAAATTAGACGACACCGTTGGAAGCCGCCGGCGGTTTGATAAAGTTCACGAAGCTGTTACAAGTGTCAATTTGTAAGCACACCTTTAAAACCAGACTCATTAGAGGTAGGTACTTAAATTGTTGTGTTGGCATTTAATTTTATAAATTACATGCTTTATTTCACTTTTAAGTTAGAAAAGTTGTTCGTAACATTGGTTACCTTCACTTTATCGTTTGAACATACAACTGTATTTCTGTCATGTTTATTTTTGTTTTGGTTTTCTGGTAGGTAGGTATATAACCCATTTTAACTCCAATGATAGTGCTATATTAGCTTAAAAACTTATGTAACCTGCTAACATTTAAGAGACTTAGTTGTTGTTTAAGGACACGCGTCAAGCGGCGCGGTGATAAACATACACGCGGGGATAGAGCGATTAGATTTTTAACCAGTAAGAGTTTGATAATCCTCAGTTCTTTACGCTCCAGTGGACGATAGTTTCGCGGCCCAAAAACGGTAGTTTACAAAGCATACATTCATAAAAAAACGTGTAGTACTTACAACCCAGTTGGCTTGCTTCCTCAAAGGCTTGTACGTCAGCCATCTATCTACCGTGTACTTGATGTCCCTAGCGTCTGAGTCTTTGTTGAGGTCCGTGATGAGAGCGATATTAAATGGGATGTGAGCACCGGCATGACGACCGGCGCCGTAGTACCTCACTGCATTTTTGATATTCGTACTGGCTTCAGACAGCAACACTCTGGAAATAGAAAAAAAATTGCGAAGGCGTTGTTAAGGCAAGGTCTTCATATTGTACGAGAATCTTAAGTAACTTGGTCATGGAAATGTGAAGAGAGAATTTTCTTCAAAGAATTTTATAGTAAACAAGACTATCAAAACAAATTTAAATTAAAATCCTTGATCTATCGAACAACCACCATTCAAAGGTTTTTGATTGAATGTTAACTCTTACATGCAAAAAGATAGTAATAGAAACACGTGTCATATTGTGTAAAATAAAGAAAACAGCTAAAAAATAGCCAAAATTTTTTCTACAGTTATTATTTTAACTGCCACATTTGGGTGTTGTGAGGAAAGATTTCTCAAGGGAAGCGAGAAATATATCCTTGCTAATTTTCATATTTCCGTCAGTTTTTCCTTACGCAGCTGTTTTCAAAAAATCTATTAGCGCTTAGTGGGTTCCTCCTTCTGCGAAACAGTCATGCTCGCGAAGGAGGAGGAAGCTGCGTGAGGGAGAGGACAGCAGGACAGCGTCCTCCCTCCACCCCAGCCGCAGTGGTAGACGGAAACGGCGACAGACGTCGGCAGACGATCTCCGGCCACCGAGGCGCGGGCATGCGGGCAGCGAGTAAGGGGCAACTCGCTGTCTGACCATGGACCATGCCCGGATCGACGGCGCGTTGTGTTCCACGCGCGCCTCAAAGAGTCTCACCAAAATGGTGGGGGCCTCTAGAGGGCCTGCCTGCTGGGGTCGTGGGACTCACGAATTACGGTGACCCTAGAACGTAAAGGGCTATTGAAGGACACCGTGGATTTTATTCAGTACGAGTCTGACAGTATCTCCCGCTCTGCCCTGGGTAGGAGGACTCATTTGATGACTTTACCACGCTAGAAAAAATAGCGCTTAGTGGTTTACAGCATTTTAATTTGGTTATTAGAGTTCTAAAAAAAACTGCCGTCATGAATTTGAAGCATCATCTGCATAGCTTTTTCCCAAATACTGCTAAAACCGATATTCAGCTGCACCCGAATAGAATAAGCCTATTTGATCTCCACAACCTAGTAATTAGGAAATACGATGCCCTTTGATAAGACTGGTTCTCAGATTTTCGGGTCTCTGAGTAGCAGTAACATCTGTCCAAAATCCACAAATGAACGAGACCAACTGCTTCATATACTTTCCGAGCCACGGCAGGAATCTCACTATGATAGATTCCATCACAGACCAACCTCGGTAAGCACGGCTTACATTAAAGATTGACCTTACGAGTTCGGTGAGTTACAAGCATTTATTAACATTTTTAGAAAACTGAAAAAAAAACACATACCTCGTCATGTTATCCCTGATAGTAATAGCGTCGAATACATCTCGGAATTGTGAAACCATGTCATAAGTTTCTTCTTGATCTTTAGTATAGACATGGTTAAGGTAACCATAGTCATCAGGGCCCATCCCTGGCACTCCAGTAATCGGTTCGTTGGGGTATCTTCCACCATACATGTCCTTGTCAACTTCAAAGATGTGATTGACAGAATTTATTTTCATTCCAGCTACTCCCTTTTCAAGCCAGAATTTTATGATGTTCTGGAAAACATTAAAATGTTTTGAGCGGATAATTTATCTTTGTTTATATTTAAACGTAAAAGTAAAACTTTGTACCTACCAATTTTTTTACGATAACTAAACTGACGAGGATAATGCAGTTAAAATTGATATGGAGAAGTACTGCAGAGGGCAATTTTCAAACTTATTTGATATTAATTATGGTATAAAAAAATGAATGTGATAAAAATGAAACATGATAAAAAAAAAACTGGATAACCAAAGTTCGATATTTAAACCTGAGCTAAAAGCGAGGCAGGTTTAATTTCAAAAGGCATAAGTGATCAAAAGCTATCATAACTTATCTAAGTGGCCATGGAACCCGACACTAATCCTTCAAATAGCGACCTGATTACCTGAATTCCCAACCTGACATTTTATTTCGTGTACAAAGCTTTTTCAAATATTTAGGTAGAACATTACAGAGTACCGTGTGCCCACAACGAAAATATTTGTCTTCATTACACGTTGCCGAGTCACAAAATAATGTTATTTACGAATCTGTACCTTTATTTATACATACAATGTCTGTAGTAACTATCTATTTATAATGTTACCTTGTGAATGTAAATAACAACTGAAGACTGTAACCAAACTTTTCGTACGGTTCACGTGTAAATAGTGATTCGGATTTGTGAATTGTAATGATAGGAATTTTCTGTGAAAAATTACGAAAATGTATTACACAGATATCGAATGAATGTGACTTGAATAACTTTTAAGGTATCGATATACGTGACAATGTATCCTAATTTTATTTTACCTATCTGATTTGAGTAAATTGGCTTCGTTCTCTTTGAGTTTGTTTTCTAAAATTTATTTTTTATTATTTGAGTTTTTCTTGTCATTTGTAACCACTATCTATTGTACTGTTTTTAGCTATACTTTACACGTGAATGTGATCTGTTTAACTACTCTCTACAATGCTCAGAGCCACGGCAGCTCTGAAGCTACGGTTGACTAAAATGGATTTTCAACTTTGTACTCGGAAGACTCAGCACCTTCTTCGCGGTCGACTGACGACGATGGCGGCAATTAAGATTGTTTCATCCTTAATTATTAACCGTGAAAGAAAATAATCCATCTTATTACTGATTAAAAAAAATATGCTCTTATCTAAGCTACTCATAAAAACCTGTTTCTTAAATATCAAATCATAAAATAATAAAGTTACATTAACACAAACACTGTTTTAAACTTTCACGGTTTTAACTAAATTCATTTGTCACTTATGGAATATCCGTTATTGTTAATTATTTTGAGCTCCCGATATTTCGCGACAAATTCCGAATAGAGGCTTTTTTATTATTTATTTCGTGATAATGACTAAAGGTTAGTGACCTCACCTTCATTTCATCAACAACAACAGGATTCCTATAGTTGAAGTCAGGCTGGCTTGAACTGAACTGATGCAGATAGTACTGGTCACGAGACGGCATGTAAGTCCAAGCGGTTTTCCTGAATAAACTGACCTAAACAATGAAAAAAAAATTAAGGAAGGTTAAAATTATATTTAAGACCTATAACTAACTCTCAACTATAAAAGATAAGATGATATTGAACATAACAATCGAAACCATGAAAATAATTAATATAAATACAACAATTACTTGACGTTTCTCTTATGCAGGTGTCTCGTCAGCTTTTCGGTTCTTCAAGGAGTACTTACCACCAAGTGTTACGGTTTTGTCGCTTCTGACGACACGTGTTTGCTTACGGTTAGTCTTACGGTGTAGTCGTATTGTATTTAAGGCAGTCTCCACACAGCATTATATAGGACAACACAATATTTTGTGACCATCGTTTGCTATTACCCGCTTCTCTCTTAACCACGTCCGCTTTTACTTAAAACCACTTTACCCGTCCTCGTTTACCCTCATTCCCCATTATCCACGTATCCTTTTACCCGTGTCCTCCATTACCCGTGTCCTTCTTTACCCGCATCCTCCATTACCCGCGTCCTTCATTACCCGCATCCTCCATTACCCGCGTCCTCTATTACCCGCATCCCCCTTTACCCGCGTCCCCATTTACCCACGTCTCCCTATACCCGGTAAGTAATATTTTTGTTATCACGTTGAAACTCATCGTATTACACATTTTCTTACCCAATTATTAGGCGGGCTTTTCTGGCCACGGTCATTCATGTGTCCATTTTCCCAAATATACCAATCGCTATAGTACTCATCTCTGTTCGAAGACTTAATGAACCAGTCACTCTCGTTACTAGAATGGTTCGGCACGAAGTCTAGAATAATCTTTATATCTGGAACGAACATTAGACAGCTCTATATGAGAAATTACTTGACAAGATTAATTAGTAAGCGACACACTAATTACAACAGACAGCTATATCATGTGTAGCATGGAACAACTTAATTAAACATTATGTATGTTCTGTATTTACATAAATTACTAATTTATTTATTTGAAAGCTTGCTAAAGTCTCATAAAGCTTATGATTATATTTCGAACTTAAATTGTTTGGAATCACTTTTGTTACATTTATCATCGTTAAATATAAATTTCTATTGTACTTTATTTCTTCAATATCGGAAAACCATTTCAATTGATCTCCATTTCCATCCATCTCGATTTCCAGACAAAAGACAAAAATCAACAAAATGTAAGAGCCACTCCCGAATTCTCGAACCATCCAATCAGAAATAATTAAAATCTAGGAAAAAACAGCACCAGAATAAATTGTTCAAATTATACAAACAGGCAGGCCCTTTCGAATACAAATTGTAAAGAAATTCTTATTAGGAAAGTTCAAATAACCGATCCGCCGTGCTATCGAATTTCATTATACAAAATTTCAATAATTTCGTTTGTGGGTTATGCATAGATTTACAATGATTTCAATGAATAATAAATATTGGACTTACTTAGATCTCCAGCTTTTTTGAGAAGTTGTTCAAAGTCTTCCATGGTTCCGTACTCAGGTTGGATGGAGTAATAGTCGGAAATATCGTAACCGAAATCATTCATGGGAGATTTGAAAATCGGTGACAGCCACGTTGCGTCTACTCCTAACTCTTTCAAATATTCTAGCCTTGATGTTATTCCTGAAAATGAAACAGTAACGTTCTAAGTTATCGTGACTTTCAATTTTATAAAGTTTAAGACCCAGTTTCTTTTCCACTTCACAGCCAAAAGGTTTGATTCTACAAGTACGCGATCTTTCAAGTTCACAGAAGGGTCTTCGGCACAAAGGTCCCTTTGCCAACAAAATTAAGACGTCTACATATAAATCTTTATTTCGTTCGAGCAGGGTAAAGGTAAAGGTGATAATTTATTCCCAAACCCTATTTTTGCTGTCCTTGGTATGCGTGCTGTTGCTGTCTCGGTAGATAACGACCAGGATTGAGTGCCAGGTAAATTAACGAATACAGATACATAAAAACGATAGATAAACAAAGCTAGACTGAAACGGTGGTCGCGGGACTCACGAATTACCGTGACTCCGGAACGTAAAGGACTATTGAAGGACACCGTGTATTTTAGTCAGTACAAGTCTGACAGTCCCTTCCGCTCTGCCCGGGGTGGGAAGACTCATTAGATTATTTTACCATGCTAAAAAAAAAAAAAAAATGAAGCGGTGTGTACCGAAATACGACACTGCTTTGTTCAAAAAGGTTTCGTTTCGTGAAAGAAAGAAGATAGAATTCAAATTAGTTTGGAATATACGTTTGTGTATTTTCATTAAAAGCCTTTTAAATATTTATATAGATAATCATAGTTTTAGTAAAATGAATCTTACCAAAAACATACCTGTTAAAAAGGATGCCAAGTTCCTATCGGCTAATTGTTTGGCTAAAAAAGGGTTGGTCGGTAAAATCATCTTATGAGTCCTTCCAGGGCAGAGCGGAAGGGACTGTCAGACTCGTATTGGCTAAAATCCACAGTGTCCTTCAATAGCCCTTTACGTTCCGGGGTCACGGTAATTCGTACAGTCCCGCGACCCCGGCAGGCAGTATATGAGTACTTAGGTACACTTTTATCCTGTACTTGCAATAGGCACTGCTACACCCTGTAGCTCAGTGCCACTGTCGGGTCAAAAGTGGGTCGAATCGGTACGTGTAAATAGTGAACGGCATGCGCGCGGCCTGTTGTTGGAACTTGGCCTACGCACTACCGTGCGCTTAGAATATACATTCGGTTATGTTTCGTCACATAATGTTTCAAATAGTATAACGGGCCACTCACCATTAATATCTCCCACCCCATCCCCATCACTGTCCATGAAGGATCTTGGATAGATCTGATAGAACACCGCGGTCTCCCACCAGTCCTGCTTTACATTTACATGTTCATATCTCCCCTGTGCCATTATCATCACGGTTCCGATTACTAATAACTGCCACATTACTAAAAAAATGCGAGTCGAATTGAGATCCTCCTCAAAATATGAACATTTGATGATAATAGGTTCAAATGTAGTGAAAACTTGAAGAAATGTAGTGAAAGCATGAACATAAAAGTAATAACAAAATAAGCAAATATAGAAATTACAAATAAAACGGAGTTTTTTACTTTTTACAAAAATGCAAAATAATAAAGGTGAATAAAACACAGAACCACACACAAATAATAACAAATAACAGAACACAAATAATAAAAAAATGAGATAAGAAGTAGAGAACACTTAAAATTTAATTTAATTAATTTGAATAACATTATTATTGCCCTAAAGAAAGTTTAATTAAAACAATATCTAGCCAATAACTTATCTAAAAAATTAAAGCACTACTCGTACTTACTTTGAAATTTTTAAAACGTATTCTTGAACAAATTGTTTAAGGTGATGGCGACACTGGTGGTCGGTCGGTAAATGAAGTAGAATTGCCGAGCATAGTTTATAAAACTTGGTTTTATAAACAAGAAACATTGAATCATTTTCTATCAAAATATTTAGCTATGGCCAATGAAAAATCAAAAACTAAATTGTAATGATATTGTGTGTGCTAATTTCCCGAGTTACAAATGAAAACATTAGACACATTGTATAATGATTGGTGGCTTGGTGATGTTAATACAATAATTAACAAACTAGATATAGTGAATGTAGAATCGTATTACCTGACCAATAATGTACCTGATAAAATCCAAACAACAAACAATCTACACAAAATACGAATTGAACAACTTATAAAGCTATGTCACCAAGAATCTAAATTGAAATAACACAAATTCTCTATCACAAGCTGAACACAGAACTATGCATAATTTACAATAAAAATTTAATAGACAATTTACAAGAGACTACAATGAATCTAAAGCACTAGCATTTTGCGAATAGACTGCATCACCGTTCGAGTATAATAGAAATAATTAATGGCCGACAGGCTGAAAACGCGCATCATTGTGGGTAGACACAGAGTAACAAAGTGAAACTTATTAAGCACTGTGGAAATTGTATGCGTGCCGAAAAGCTTGCAGTGTTTTAACAGACTAGCCAAATAACTAAATTGCCATGCAGTGCAAATAAGATTTCGCATTTCCTACTGCTTTATTTGAAAGCTTAGTGATAATTTCACTCACCTGGATGATACACTTTTTCCTATTTATTGAAACTGGAAAACTGATTTTTAATGAGATTCTGAATAACCATTGGCATTGGTTTTTATAGAAATCAACGATAAAATTAAAAATTTAAGATGGATATGTTACTCCATTTTTGCACGACTATAATGAGCTAAAGACTTAACGAAATGCCTATTTATATTATCAGAGATGGCAATTGCTGTTTCATAATGAGCTAATATTTATATTAGATCCCCGTTTTAACATCCATTGTTGTTCAATTCAGTTTCTAAAACAAAGTCATTGTAATCTGTTATGATGTCAATTTCGTTGGAAGCCCTGACATCATTGGTCATAACAGTACCTTTATTTTTCAATACATCATTGGGATCTGAGCCCGGTGGAAGTTACTTGAAAAAGTGAGCGATTTTACTCTCTTTATATTCGTATTTTCACCTGACTGTGCATGATCTTATACTTGATTACATCGAACTAGTTCTAGAGTAATTGGTGCTCAATGATTGTGTATTTTTGCAAACATTTTATTAACTATATTTCTTTTCTTTTCCAGGTAAGCAGGCAAATCTGATTTCTCGTCTTTGTAAGTAAAGTTTGTTTTTGTCGGTGCATCAATTTTGAAATAGTGGCTGCGACAGTTTGGATATTTACTTTTAAAACTGATTCAATTAGAAAACTTGCATTTTGAATAATTCTATGGGTGAATAATTAATTCTTAATGTCTTGATAAAAGACTTAATTTTAGCTGGTGGAAATAATCAACTTTATTACTTTGAAAATGTCATCAACATTTATTACCATATCTATTGTAAAACTACACTGTTTGTTAATCTGTTTGTAACTTTTTTCACAACACATCAACATCTTAACATTTCTTTTTTTCGATCATTATATACAATCTGTAAATTGCCTTCCATCACTAGTTAAAGAGCCTCATTCGAAAAAGCCGCCTTATTTCCTAATCTTTGCTGGAAAATCTAATACAGATTTGTTAGTGCCTAAATTCGCCGTAGCCTATAAATTCTGCTGCCTCTTGCCTCCATTAATATTTTATGAGATTTTCAGTCTGATCTTCCTTTACAGATTAAGTTTAGGCGTTACCCACGGTTTTAATATTTCATGGGATTCTTTAAAATAATTTTCTTTTGAATAAAATTATGCTTTGTTTTGTTTTTTGTGCAGCTTTCATCGCCGTAAACGTAGAATATATTATGATAGAAATATAATAGCGTAATGCATTATGCGGCGCCGCCGAGGCTGGCCCAGAAAGAGGTGGCGAGATGAGTACCGTGAGGGCTGGTTCGAAGTGGCGCTGGACAAGAATACATAGAAAAACTTGGGGGAAGCCTTTGCCCAGCAGTGGGACAGTGTAGGGTGAAGAAAAATAAATGCATTATGCATGACTTAGACATAATTTTGTCATCTTGTAATAACTAACGTATTGCCTGTAGTACTCTGACACCAGAGATGGCCACACCACACGCGAAAAAGAAAGAAGATGGCGTTAATCCAATATAATTTGTACTAGGCTACAAGAGAATCTGTTCAACAAAGAATTCGAATTTTATCCTCAGATATGAAATTTTATTATCAGATTTCATCATGTTCTAACGACACATTTAAATAAAACCTTAATCAAAGTATTTGACAAAATTTCATCACATTTTTTATTATTACGAATTATCGATGTGCTCAAATATTATCTCTCATCCAGAAAGTTTATCACATTTTCGCCACAATATATTAAAGCTTCGATATTTGAACTTTGAAATTATTTGAGATTTTTGGTGCACGTCATAAAATTTTATACCATATTGCTTGAAGCCACGATTTACAATATTATGTGTTATGCCAAAAATGTTTTATTCTCTCTCTCTTTTGATTGCTCCTATAAAGATATGAATTATATATATCTTCTTTTAAGTAATATCATTAAATAAACGATTACTTACTGATCAGTCTAAGCCATAATTTAATGTACCTATAAATGTTTTTTTAAAGTTTCTTGATTCCAGTTCCAATTAAAGAATCGTTACACAAGCATCATAACCAAAACATTGTTATAGGAAAAACACTTGCTCATTTCACACGATGCTCGTTTTCTTCCTGTTAACCCTTCATCTCGGTAGGATTCCGTCCGGTACACTTGTGAGCACGGAAGGGTTAACAAGTGGGAAATAATTACTTTTGCCCATGTGCCCTCGAAATGTATTTAGTTACAACGCGAACTATTATAAAGTTTATATACTCGTATAAGTACATTTCCTTTTTCGATTCGTGAATATTTTGCATTATTGAAGTGAAAACTTCTTTAGCGGCGTTGAGCACTTTTCTGTAATGGGTATAAAATCTTAAACTCGCGTCAGGACACGTGACCCTGACCGAAAAAGCGTAGGACGGCGCAGGGCGCTTGCGTGAATGTTCGTGTGACTTTATTACTTTTAAAGAAGTTTGTATGCTGGATACATTCGTTGCTAGGTAACATTGTTTATAAAAGATGTACGTCACATTGGAAAATTATTGAAATAAAAAGTCAACCATTTTTGCGAGTTTTACTAAAATCTGTTCACAAGATATTTCCAACAATTACTATTCAAGTTTTCACTTCTGCCGGCACTCCCAGAGTGCAACCCGTCGTTTTTTTTTATAATTTAATGCGCTGCCTGACATTTACCTGCCTGTAATGTTAAGATTCGTGTTGGACCATCTAACAAAGCCAGTTTCCTCTGTGCCTCGAAAAACCACATGAAATCGTGGGTCCCGGCGGTCAGTTTTAGAGCTTTGACAGCCATTACTGTTAGTCAGCAAGTCTAACCTAACCAGTCTTACCAAAGGATAATCATATCATCCAGTTACTGGGTTGTGGAGATCAAATAAACAGTCATAATATGTAGATATTTGAGAGTAGTTATACATATATAGGTATTCAATGATCTGAAAGTCAGACAAGCCGAGTTTCGTAGATAGAGGTGACATATTACCTGATAGCTGGATTATAAAGGTTGAATTAGGAGCCGCTTCATGTAAAGTACAGATATTCAGCTGGTTCGACTAGAAGCCGACCCCACAATTGTTGAGAAAAGGCTAGGCAGATTATGATAATTTCTATAAGTCTGAAGTCAAACTGTCTAAACAATAATATGACTACATCACATTTGCTAACCTTTCCCAATCTAACCAAACAAAATAGTATCACAAAAGTACCGTAAGTATAATCAATACTGTGTTATAAATTATAAGAACTATTTAAAAAAGTTCTTCGCATTATAATGCTAACGGTTAATTAATACAGGCCAGAAAATTTCTTTGAAAGTCTAGAATACGACTTCAGAGGCAGCAAAGTCTTTTTCCCAAGTCTCAGGCTGAAATTATCTAGTCTGTCGGACCCAATTCACAGTTAATTAACTGCGTACAAATTAACTTGATTATCCAGCGTAAAGACCCTGGTTTCCTTGACATTATCATCTGCCTAGCCCTTGCGTAACTATGTTTGGATCGTTTTTCAGTCTAATTTGAATTTCAGTATTTTACATGGAACGAATATTTGGTTACTGTGGTCCTGGAATGCAAAGGAACAGACTTGTTTTGTCTTTTCTTGGCTTTCGCTTCACCCATTTTGCGGGATTGGTGATTTTCCAACTCAATTCCGAAGAAACTATCGACGAAATGACTTTGGTAAAATTAAATTCTATTACTTTACTTTTAATATCTTCACGACCCCTATAC
Source organism: Agrotis puta (assembly GCA_943136025.2). Taxonomy (NCBI): domain Eukaryota; kingdom Metazoa; phylum Arthropoda; class Insecta; order Lepidoptera; family Noctuidae; genus Agrotis; species Agrotis puta. The sequence continues at coordinate 3,816,323 of OW964170.2, forward strand.
AAATACCAAAGCATTTATCGATACAATCCAAGCAATCAAAAGGCTTCGAGAGGTCGGGGGGTTAACCAGGTCGTGACTTTGGATCACTGGCTACATGCTCCAACAGGCGCCATGTTTGGCCAACCTAAGATGTGAATACAATAGTTGCTCTTAACCTAGGTGCCCTGAAAATAGTTACTCAAACAGGAATACCTCGATAATTATAAGTGACAGCTAGTTATGTTTTCTTCAACACGTTGGCCTTCTATATGAAAATAGGCTGTTACAAATCTTACTTTGAATATTTTGGTCCAAATTTCCACAATGTATGTGTGGCGCGCATAGATGACGAAGGGCATTTAATGGGCCGTCTCTAGCCCCGTTTAATATAATGATGTTTGTCCAAGTTATAATGACATCGCTTTGAATATTTGACTATTGTTACGAGTTTGTTGTCAAAACAGTGGATGGATGAATTATTAGTAATTAGTTTAGATTTGTCACTGCGTGCTAGCAGCAAATGCTCGTCGTTGTATGACGTTAGTCCCTTGCATCCTAACCGCTGCCTTTTTTGGTATGGAAAAATTATAAGTCCTCTTAATGGTTTGTTCCCACTTAGCAGTTCTACCGCAATATTGTGGATTTGTGAAATAGAATAATTGGTAATAAAGACTCCCATTATTTATACTATTTTGTAACACATCAAATATTTTAGGACTATTGAGAAACAAAATCCCACTAGTTCTACAGATAATTGCTTAGAACAACAAATGGGAACAAACATGCTTTCCCGGACCCTCTCAAGATATATTCGTGACCCATTCTCGCCTTGACCTTTTTGGCCTCCGATCAATATAATTATCTAACTGTACTAATCGATATACTAAAAATACAACGAAAGCCTTTTGTTAAAAATAAGCAATGTGTAACAGGGATAGCGTTCACGTTATTATTTTAAAGCCCGTAATAATGTCCGCGCAAAATGTCTTTTTGTTACGTTAAATAATAATACAAAATACTTAAATGTCACAATAGCAACTGCTGCTATTTAATTAATATTTATATTTTATTTAAACTACATGTAATTGTAGCAATATTCACATTAATTACTTACAAAGCTAATTGTCAGCTACTGCTTTCAATATAACATTTTCAGCTTCTCTAGAAAATAAATAACATTATTGTTGAATAAATAAATGACACCTGAACATTTATTTTCTCTATCTCAGTTTTTCCAATTTTAACCAGTTCGTTAATTCCATACAAACGTAATAAAACGGCGACCAATAAATTCTTCGCTCCGAACGACGAATTTTTGGGAATTCTACGAATAAAAATTTAATTTATCTTCCCCTTTTGTGCGGTACGAAAAATTCCATTTCTCCCCCTTGGGGCAAAGCTAGCGATTTCACAAAGAAAGTTCTACCATCGATAATATTGGGATAAAATAATATATTGTCTAATGTCTTTTCGACCCTTTTTGTATTTTAGGCCTTCATCTTCACAGGTCTTCGAACAAATTGGATTAGCCGCGTAATGTGCCTTGTAACTTTGAAATAAACCCTTTTATTTTTTGCTGGAGAAGTTACTATAATTCGGTTTGGCTAAGCGGTTTTACTGCGTAAAAAAGGACTGGGACAACTTGTTCAAATGTTGGAAGGAGAAATTGTTAAAAGAGTTTATCTATTCCAAAAATCAGGGTAACATAAAAAACTGCAGGTGCAAAAGCGAGCGGGTCAGCTGTCCCAAGCCTCCATAGGCGTTTCTGTATTTCCTGAAAAAATCGCTAGAACATGTTTAGTAGCAACACTCACATTTGGCCAATTATTTCCAAGTACCATGCGATAAGGGACGAAACTATGGTCCTATACCGGGAAAATCCTGTCCTGAAAAACATGAGATGAAAAATCCCGATAACACTCGCTCAACCGGGAAATCGACTGCAGGCCTTCATAACCAGCAGTCGCGCTTACGATCACTAGTTCAAAGCGGCAAATATCAATGTCTCTTGTCTCTCTGAAATTTATTCTTGTCTTTTGCCGTCAGATTAATTTTAAAGGAACCTCGACTTTTCTTACAAATCAACATATACAGGGTGTGAGAGAGTGTGGGTCCAGGACATGATTCTGGACGACCCCATGTTGGAATTTTTCGTCGGTTTTTCCCAAATTTTCGACGTCGTATTTCCTTCACATTTTAGTATACATATACGAATAGTCCCCGTCAACAGCTAGTCGAGGCTTTGCCGACACAATGTTTACGGGTTTTCAAGCGCTCATTAGGAAGACGTTTAGACGCTCTTTTGGTTTAACCCTCGCAGTGTAGTAAGTAGAGATTTGCAGGGTAACTTGAGATACAATCTCGGCAGGGTAAGTACAGACGATAAAAAAGATTTCATTTTTCAGAGGATATTTTTGGCTAGCTGTATTCTTTGATCGCATTATGGAAAACACTGAGTAAAAAAAACGACGGGTTGCACTCTGGGAGTGCCGGCAGAAGTGAAAACTTGAATAGTAATTGTTGGAAATATCTTGTGAACAGATTTTAGTAAATTCGCAAAAATGGTTGACTTTTTATTTCAATAATTTTCCAATGTGACGTACATCTTTTATAAACAATGTTACCTAGCAACGAATGTATCCAGCATACAAACTTCTTTAAAAGTAATAAAGTCACGCGAACATTCACGCAAGCGCCCTGCGCCGTCCTACGCTTTTTCGGTCAGGATCACGTGTCCTGACGCGAGTTTAAGATTTTATTTTACAGAAAAGTGCTCAACGCCGCTAAAGAAGTGTACACTTCAAAAAATGTTTTTAAATAATTTAAAAAATACCTACCTATAAAAATATATTTATTAAGAAAGTCGAAAGAAAGTAAAACAAAAACTAAAAGTACATCTAATTTTGAAACAATTTCAAGAAAACTAATTTGTTATTAGTAAATCCGAAGTAATTGAAAGAACACTTTAAAACCTTAACTCTTGTTGTATTTGTAACTTTTCAACTTCATCGCCCACAAAAGTAAAAATGACGCAACTATTTTCTCGCAAGAAACTACCAACGCAAGGACAACAGACAGAATTCTTAATTTGAAATTAAAACAAAATGGCCGCGTAATCACAACTGCTCGGCAAGTTACTGCTGCTATTAACTGAAACAAGATACCGCGTCGCAAAGTGCACTCCTGACGCAGACGTTTGACGTCGACGTTAGCCTTACATAATGCTCTTGAGTGCGGGCACTGAACGGGGCTGCCCAAAAAAATTGGGGAAATTTAAAGACATGACAACTTCTGGCGATTTTTTTTTTGGCTTTTGTCGCATAAGTTTTTTACCTTGGTTTCGTGATGGGTCGTAAGTTAATGCGGCTAAAATAATTTTCATAAGTGGCAAATTGATGTTCCATAATTTGAAACAGTTTATTTGTTGTCCTTGTTTAACAGAAAGTCGTCGCTGAACTGACTTATACCTAGTATTATAAGGAACTTTGAAAGTAATTCTGGAATAGATCTTAAATACTCAACAAGCATTATTATTTCTCTCTTTGTAAAGATTTTTTCTCGAAAACGAAAAGCCTTTAATAAAAGTGGCTGCATTACTCTCTGAGAACTGTTCTTTGCTATTACTTTTTAGAATAAATAAATCATTACAATTCTCTACGTCTTAATTTTACTGAAATATAAGTTTCGCTACGGCATCGCCAGAACAAAGCACTAAAGAGGAAGTCTCTTGAAAAGAAAATCAAGACTTATTGCAGTTCTGTTGTACCTCGTCTTTCCTAGAACAACGCTTCTTCTCAGAAATCTTCCTTTCAGATCTTACAGAGAATAATAAAGACTGTTGATATTTTGCTTTAGACACCTCCCTTTGTAACATTTCATTTCATCTTTGTACTGACATAATGCCTAGTTTATATGTTTTGTAATACATTCTCTACTCCCGGTAGGTTTCTGTAGAATTTAATGTAAATCTGATTTTTATAAGAATTTCTTTGTCCTTCATTGTAGGGATAAATGACGCCAAAGAGACGTACGTATATGTACTCACGTACGTACAATATGTAAAATCAAGGGCCATATCAAGCTAGAAGATGTTCTTCTTAGACAGCCTGTTTTTATCATAAAGGAACAGATTTTCAGTATAAATAGGAAGATACGGGCCAGTACCTATTAATCGCTGCAGGAAAATACTTCTTAATGTAAAAAACCAGCAAATCTGTCGAGTCTCAACCTGTGTGCGATGATGATTATATAAGATAATATGGGTCTGTGGTGGAATATTACATACTGAAAACAATACTAACTCGAAGCTCCTCTAATTTTTAAAGAAACTCACAAATTATAGGCTTGATGTTGTTTAATTGCTGTTACGAAAGTCATCGAACAACTAACCAGAAGGTGTCAGACGTTTCAGAATTTGTCAAACTTCAATTATTATAATTGGAAATTAGACGCTCCTGAGACTGTGTAGGCGTAAACATCGATCTATAATTCATAAAGTTCGTAATTAGATATTACTGATTCATATTTCATAATGCTCACTAGGTGTAAAGTGTTCATTAAGATTTCCTTTTGAGTTTAATCAATGTTAAAATCGAATATCTGATTTCATGATGAGATAAGTATACATATAAACTAATTTATTACTTTAAAGTAACTTATATGTTCACTAGCGGTGTCAACTCTGGTCGCGGGACTGTACGAATTACCGTGACCCCGGAACGTAAAGGGCTATTGAAGGTCACCGTGGATTTTGGTCAGTACGAGTCTGACAGTCCCTCCCGCTCTGCCCTGGGTGGGAGGACTAATTTGATGATTTTAGCACGTAAAAAAAAACAGCGGTGTGAGCTCATCATCATTTCAGCCTATTGCAGTCCACTGCCAGATATAGACCTCCCCCAAGAAGCGTCACAATGCACATTCTTCCGCCTTTTTTATCCAACCTCTGCCATCTAATTTCTTCAAGTCGTTGGTCCATTTTGGGGGGCATACAACACTACATACCTAAGCGCGAACTGTGTTAGAACTTTTCTACTCCACCTTTCATTGTTTCTGCGTCAGATATGAACACAGCCCACTGCCAGCTGTTCAGCTTTTTTTTTATCGTGGTAAAATCATCAAATGAGTCCTCCCACCCAGGGCAGAGCAGGAGGGACTATCAGACTCGTACTGACTAAAATCAGACTTTTAATATAATTATTAGCATTTGACCATTGCGAGTTGAAACATTGACCAAGGAGGGAGTTTTAAAATTTTTTTTCTTTAAAAAGCTTGATTATGAAAATCAAGAGAAAAGAGGTTATAATTTTTTTCTGGAAAAAACAAAATCCTGATCTAAACTTTGTATAGTATTTTTTTATGTATGGTCATAAATAAATAAATTTATAAAAAAAACAGGTCGTTTACACGTAGTAGTAAGTTTAATTATCCAATTTATTTGCATGCTAATCTTAAGAGCACTTTGAAAACCCCAACCATCACTTTCGATTTCTTTTACCATTCAAACGTTGCTAAAATTACATACATACTTAAAATTTACTAAACTTTAGGCAAAATTTCTAAAATAACCACGCGATTTCCTCGCAATTGGCTTAAATAACGTGTAATAACTTTGCAGTCCAGCACACGAAGGAAGTATCCTTCGTGTGCTGGAATGCTGGAATGCTGGAATGCTGAATGCAGTCAGACCGATATTTGCATGTCGACAAACTCCCATAGGAGTCGCATTGCGGGAACGGGGAAACTGGTAGCAGTTGCGGGTTGCGGAATAATGCTAGGACTAAGCTAAGTGGTGGCTACACTTAACTAAATAGAGTTAATCTAAATCGGAATCAATTCATATAATTATCATACTAGCTTTTGCCAACGACTTTCCTCGTATTCATTTAAAGTTGATCTGACTTGTAGTGACATCTGTTATCATATAAACATTACAGTTGTTTTTCTCAGATACAGTACTTCTTTTTGGTAAAAGTGCCCCTGCCACGCCTCCGTATACAATGACAACTCATATGCCTTGGTTCAGTGGTTTGGGCGTAAAAAGCTACGCTCCTTGGACGGGTATTGCAATGCCTGATTGGAGAAGAAGTCCTGCAACGGCCAATAAAAATTAATAAGTATTTCATTTTCGATCATTTCGATTGCTTTTTTTTCAAAACATATGAGTTAGAATTTTTTAAAGTTCTATTCGTATACTTAAGTGTCCTTAATCTTAACGTTTATGAGGTGTATGGGACCTGTTCTTGATGATGGTGATGTGGTCCGATAGAAATCGGCCAAGGCAATTGTTTTAACTCCACTGTAGTTGTCGTTCGTGTTCTCGTGTGACGCTTGATCAATGTTTTTTTATGAAGAAGCACGCAAATTTGGGGCATATGTACACACCATCGTTGTAGTTATGGACAAAAGAAGCAAGAGTGTTTTTTCGCGAATGATTTCTTGTAGATTCAACTTAAGATGTTGTCGTCTGCTTAAACAGAATGTAAAACAATCAATCTTAGATCTTCCCGCTGCAAATACTTAGCACGGTTTGTGAAGCAGCCTTTATATCCGGACGCTTATTCACAAGGGAGGTGCAATGCGCCAAAGTAAAACATTTAAAAGTTTAACGACTTTAATAATGAGTAAAATGGCTCGTTTCGTGAATTCATTTAATTTTAGTTATTTGTTGAATAATTTCACGGTACCTTATTTAAATTACAGCAATTATTATGTTTCCGCGAAGTTTTATTAACAGTTTGAAAATTAGTTTTTCTAGAGTTATTATATTACTGTTGTTTGTACGAGTATTGTTAGAACTTTTTCTGAAATGTTAAAATGTTAATATGCTAGTTAAAACGAGTACTTACTAACTGCTTTTCTATACATGAACCATTGTGGTGTGGAACATATTTCTAAACAAAGCAGAATACAGACAGGTTAAACTAACCCTTTGTTAACGTGTCTTGTTTGTGAATAGATAAATAATTATGCTAACAAATTAACCGCATAAGCGTTTGTGCTGTAAATGATTACTTGGTTATTATCCAAAAGGCACAAAGAAATAAATTGAACTGACATAATTAGATAAAATATTTATGTCGTTCTGAAAACGTCTTAATTTTTTTATGGTTGGTTAATAAACGAAACGCTTTTAAATTGTAAACCTTTTACTTGTCTCTTCCGGTTAATGCATTTCACAAAATTTTCGGTCATCTAGGTATAAATAAACACTGTTAAATTAGTCGCTTCAGACTACTATTTATATTACATTTAGTTATTTAAATAGATTCCATTTCGGACATCTTAGTTTTACAACAATGATTACCGGACTGAACAAGAAGTCTCCGGACCGACCAGACTTGGGATCCGGACCGCGCCTGGAGGCTTTGTTCAAAGTTCGGACATTTGAAAGGGATGATTGAAAACTTGACACGTGTACCCAGAATTGGAATCGCTAGAAAAACAGATAGTTTTAGTAATAACTTTCAATTAAAACAAAGTTTACGTAGACGGGCGATAACCTAGTAGGATGCCCTGCAGCACTGTAGACCGATGATGTACAAAAGCTGGCTGGCAGCGATGAACTTTTCTTCTTTTTAATAAAGTAGAAAATCCATTAAATTTAACAGATTGGGGAAGGTTAGGTCTGTCTTTTCCGCACTTACTTAAAAAAAAAACTACTATTCACTTTAAAAAAACAAGCTACCGTTTTATTAACACCACTCGCCGGCTGCACGATACTGATACCTTATAATCTCCTATTAATTAACCGTATCTAGAGCACAGCAGGTAGTTCAAAGAGTTCCGTATAGCTGTTTAATTTACATAAGACATACGGCAGATAATATTAAGCTCGGCTTTTAGCTCTCAAACAGGTTGCAGTTAGGGTTATCACATTTGCAGTTACTATTTTTACATTGTGCTTATAGCAAAACTTCGAAGATGGAAACTCCGAATAAATCATTAACTTGATGAAACACAAAATACTAAGTTACATAGGTTATTATGACATGTGGAACGCACAGGCAGGAAAGAAAGTCATGCATATGCAGACGTGTCAAAAAAACCGGAAAAATAAACCATACAATCAAATCTTTGTTACACTGTGTTACAACATGGGACATTTTAACACGTGAACGAATGTTACCGTAAACCCATAACCCATAAATATAATACTAACCTAACAATTAGGTTATATGTTTTATTGTTAGTTATTTACGCTAGAAATTAAAAATATATCTCGTTCGCATTCTTGATTTTGATCTTTATCTGTAAACCAATTAACGAGCGGGTTTATCAAACCGAGTCTAAAAGATGTCCAATCACTCGTAGAAAAAAAACAGGTAAGAGTTTAGATTGTATTTGAATATAAATTTTGGGCGTTAGATAAAATCATTTATTTGTAGACGACATTAGTGGCATGGCATGCAATATTTAGTAACCTGAAAATATTTTCAGTGACAGCCCTAAAGTCTTCCATTTACGTAAATTTTACACGTAAATGCTAGATAATAGTCTCGCCGCTACTTAATACATTTTAGATGAAACTATTATTATGTTTGATGTGCTAACAAGATAAAATAACAAGTTTCATTTAATTTAGTTAAAGGTTTTGTGAAAATTAATTTGAAATTTTTCTTTACGCAATTTCGATCCGTTTTGCACCCGAACAGCCGCGGCGTACCCAACATCATCATCTGCCTAGCTTTTAGCAACTATATTGGGGTCATCAGTATTTTTCATAGAGCGACTGCCTATCGGACCTCCACAACCCAGTAACCAACATATTACTCACAAATTGTGATACATCAAAATATATAAAAATCAATGCCACTTGTCGTTGTAACTTTATTACTCAAGAACGGGCTCACCAAACCAAACCAAATGTTTAGGCTTTGTTCGGACTATTTAGAAGATGGTTAATGTGAAGTTTGCACAAAATCAGTCGAGTGGTTCTTCATTTATCTTCATTTTTTTGTAACAAATGATGTAGTAGTAGTAGTATTAGTAGTTTAGTAGGAGTAGTATTGATTCTTCTGTCTGTATGTGGCGCTACGAAATTCGCGGAGTCCGCTAGTTGGCTTAAAATAATAAGATATATAATATATAGTCATAGCACTTAGGAAGTACATAGTTTTCAAACACAAGAAACATTTTTACTTGGGCTCATTATTTCTGAAGATTACAAACTTATAAACAAAAAATACCTACAATAATAGTTGAAGGCAGCTCCGGCCACCGTAGGAGCGGGTATGCGGGCAGTGAGTAATGAGCAACTCGCTGTCCGACCATGGACCATGCCCGGGTCGACGGCGCGTTGTGTTCCACGCGCGCCTTAAAGAGTGTCAGCAGAATGACGGGGCCCCCTCTAGAGGGCCAAAGCCTGCTGGGGTCGCGGGAGTGTACGAATTACCGTGACCCCGGAACGTAAAGAGCTATTGAAGGACACCGTGGATTTTAGCCAGTACGAGTCTGACAGTCCCTCCCGCTCTGCCCTGGGTGGGATGACTCATTTGATGATTTTACCACGATATCACGGTGGATTTTAGCCATTACAAGTCTGACAGTCCCTCCCGTCCCACTAACCCATTAAAAGGTACTAAAACTAAAAGGCATTGAACATTAGGTACGTACTAAACATTTCAAAAATCGCAAGAGCTTTTAAATTAGAGCAGTCCTCTTCTCCGAAATTAAATACATACAAACAACAAATATGAATGTTTCTAGTACATTCACGTTACAATGAAACAAAGAGAAACTTTGTAAACTAATTTGTCGCTATAAAGGAACAATTAAACAATTTCCAACTTATATAACAAACATTAAAGCTTGGAGTAAAGAATTTTCTCACATTGTAGCATTGTATCGCGTGAGTAGGTATTTAATAGTACTTTGTTGTCCTTGGGGCGAAAATAACTTATTTTGGACTCAAGAAGTCGGCCGGCCGGCTAACTGCTAATTTTCATTTTCATCATTGAAAAAATGGTAAAGATAATGCCCAAGCATTATCTTTACCATTTTCTATCTCTTCTTTCTTCATCTTTCAATCTACGTTATTTTAAAGAAAAACTTGAAACTTCAATAAAGACATTTAATATATTATTTTTTAATTTTCAATTAAAAATCGCGCTGTGATAAAGTGGCTGCATAGAAAGTTAGAACGCGGTTCAATAGACAGGTCAAAATATAACTAAATAGATAAAAACTAGTTATATTTTGACCTGTCTATTGAACTTCATTGTTGTCATTTGAAACCGATTCTCCTTAAGGCTGAAAAGTTTAACTTTCAACCCGCTCCTCAGGCATCAATTATGGCCTACTTTCCGAGTATGAGTACCAAATGCAGTACAAATATGACGGCACGGTTAGAGCAGTGGATAACACATTGACTGCTGCGCTAAATGAAATTTACACACCATGTATCCAAATCGTTATTCATCCCTTGTCACCAATACTCAGTTTTACCTCTCTCACTGGCTCTATCATATAAATGACAAAAACAATTGTACCCTCATTCGAACATGACAACGCACAAATCCAATAGATTAACTTAACACCTTTCAAAAAACTTTCAGGGAAATATTTGACCTTTTTCATGTCGCCGATTGTATATTGTCCTATTTATTTTGAGCACGAATACCTAAACTGTCAATTGACTTATTAGTAATTAGTATTTTGAGTTACAACGCTTTTTAAAATAAAAGATTTTAAAAAGGTCGAAATATAACTAGATAAAAACTAGTTATATTTTGACCTGTCTATTGAACTCTATTGTTGTCATTTGAAAGCGATTCTCCCTAAGGCTGAAAAAGTAAAAGTTTTTTTTTAAAGTGAAATCATCAAATGGTTTCAAGGAAAAGACGGTTAGACTCTTACTAACTAACCCACCTTTTTCCTTTAATTGCCCTATGCGTTCCAGAGCAGTCAATCAAATTTCGACTAGGTTGGCCATTCAGTAACATCACAAACTATTGCTGTCCGGCACTTCTTTTTACTAGCATGAGTAAATCGACATGAGACTAAACTAAAAAATGGTCATTGCCTCACAGAATACCTGACATTTTAAAGAACATCTTGGAACATCTAAACATATCAAAATCAATTGCTGTTCGCTAGTCTCGCTAAAATTCGAGAACGGCTGAATGGATTTGGCTAATTTTGGTCTTGAATTATTTTTAAAAGTCCAGGGAAGGTTTAATAGGTGAGTAAATACAATCAAATATTATATACCTGTCAAATATTTAATGTTTGTTCCATCGTCCAAAAATCAATTAAATTTAAAAGTCATTCAGAAATCAAATTAAATTCAAAAGTGAAGGGTTTTTTTTTATTCTGAGGCGGTACGAAATTTGCCGGGTCAGCTAGTTTCGTATAAAAATAACGTCAACTTGGATAAGCTGTAAGACATTTAACATGGATATAAGTTTACGCTGATGATAAAATAATTCGATTTTAACCCTTTCGCGACTTGTCGCTTAACAAGGACGATACTTAACCCTCTTTTGCGTCGTTTCTAGCTTCCCGGTTGAACCCTACCACCGCCGCCCGTCGTCAGTTGAATAAAACATGGCGGCGGTACTTGGCCGCAAAATTGTCATTGATGGAATATGGATGTGGGCGTGCTCATGATAGATGTAAAATTGATGCGATTTATGTAAGTTCCTGTATTGTATTGTTAACAAGCATGTATTTTTAGGAAGAGTGTCTTTATTAACAGTTTTAAATATGTATACCTAGTTGTTTTTTGTTCAGCGCCTGTTGTAAATGTAGCAGCAAAAGATATTCTATGGTTTAATGTCGTCTATTGACTTGACCTAGGTAAAAAAATGAGAAGAACGTCTTATTTTCAGCTTATTAAAATAGGTTAACCATAAATTTGAAATAAACTAGCAATACAATTTGAAAATAAACTTTCATAATAAATGTGTGCAAATAAATCAAAATTCAGAGAAGACCATCAATTATAATTCCAGTTATTTTAATATAAGCTGATTCTATCCTAAAACTTTTGACTGCCCTCAGGAAAATTCCAATAATTATTTTCTATTTTCAGCTCCACAATTCAATTCAGACGCTCAATCCAGTTTCCATAATTACTTGACGTCGGACCTCTAGGCATAGTTTAAATTAAATAAACATTACTTTTAACATTTCAGGTTCTGAGACCGTAATACTAACTAAGTTTTTAGTACAATGGGCTATTGAAAGCCTGAGAATGTTTGTAGCTCCAATAAAATAGTAGGTAGAGGAATAGAAGACCCATTCCGTAGTAGCTATTCGCAAGTGAACTTGTGAAAAACACATTTAACTCCTTTATAAATGTGTCTTCGGAGAGCTGTTTAGCAATAAGGTTTTATTGATTGAACGTCATGTGTTTTACAATTCTACGTGCGGAAAAATGGGACAGTTTATGAACCTGTGAAAAATAGTTCACAACTTGACATTGATCAAATAGAAGAATTGACGAAGAAAACGTTTTGCGCCGTCCTCAAGTATGGGATAAGGACAGAGAAATATCGATGAACTTGACATTGATAAACTACAATAATTAAAGAAAATTTTACTGTTACCGTTTTTTACATTTACATTTTTTTTCGTAATTTTTAATAATACGAGATACATGTTTTCACAATTATACGGTGCTGTTTTCATAAATGTATGTAGACGTAAGGTCTTCAACAACCAGGATGCTCCGTTCATTAATTTAAATAGATTGATGGATTGCGTACTGCCGTTAGTAATACAGCTCCAGCCTTACAACCTCCGAGAGAAATGAGAGAAGATACTCGTATATATGAGGGTTTGAGGGTTAAATAGTGACGGTTTACACAGTAAATAAGTACGTTAATAATTTATTATTAGTTTCAGGTAGAACGGTTTACCAAATGCGCATTTTTCGCTTAGCAGATATCTACTGTGACGGGACCTCTAGCGCTAAACGCCCACCGAGGTCGCGGAACTGTCTTAAAAAGACACCGTGGCCTTGGAACGGAAAGGGCAACCAAAGAAACAGGGTGGGTTTGAGCAGCAAGAGCCTGATAGCCCCTTCCAATCCACCCATTGTGAAAAGACTCACAAAATTATTTACAATGGATTAAAAACAGGAAATGTTGCCTCTGCATAGATATTTTACTTTAAACTAACCTCTGTCTACGGCTTTTCTCGCGTGATGGTCTGAAATAAAAAGTTTTGGGAAAAAATGTATCTTACGTTCTAATCCAGGTATCGGTCTACACATGTATCGATTCAAATCCGCTCAGCCGTTTTGTCGTTAAAAATAAATACAATAAATATTTTGGTTGGTTAAAATGACCTACTTTATAACTTCTGTATCTTTCCTACTGTTTATACCTTTTGTTTATATTGCATTGCCGGTCGTAACAGCTGGCAACTTGTTTCTACAGACGTGTAATGAGACCCCTTACTAGTTCTTTATTAAAACCAAGATAGACTGAGCCGCGCTCTGAACCTGAGGCAAGAATGTTGGTCTTGAATTTTCTAGAGAAATGTAGTGACCTTTTTTTCGGTTTGATGTTTTATTTAAGGTTCAATTTTGCTTGCGGCACGTTGGTCGGAAATAAGCGCATAAAAAGTGTACTCTGAAGTTTTGATATGCGAGCAAATCTTTCGTCAAAATGTTTGTAGAGTTTTATTATCGTCATATTTCAACAAATAATGAACCTTCCTCACGAATCACTATTAGTTGAAAACTGCAAGTAAAATACTTCAGAAGATTTTGACTTAATCGCGAGCAGACAGACAGACAGATATAGCAGATAGACAAAGCTATTTTAGCACTTTTAGGGAGGTATGCAAATCTAGTATTTATTTGGTATACTTTATCTAATTTATCTTTTCTGATACAAACAAAATATGACTGTAACTATCGTATATTTTGTTTTAAATTAACTCAGTATTTCAGCTGTCTACAACAATGCTACCGCAGTTATGGGTGAAGCCAAGGTTTCCATTTCGGAACGTATATTTTGATTCAAGCGGTTCATATTAAACATGTAAAGTTCAACCGACACAAATTTACTATGTAAGTTTAATATGTTTTTATCGTTTATTGCCCGCTGGTCCACCGGGTAAATAAATTAAAAAATCCGATATTTAGTTACAACGGATGAATTTCAACTCCAACATGATGGGGAAAGGCATAAAATAATATTTAAAAAAATCGAACTTTTCATTTTTTTGTTTTTGTCGTAGTAAAATCATCAAATGAGTCCTCCCACCCGGGAGGGACTGTCAGACTCGTACTGACTAAAATCCAGCCCATTACGTTCCGGGGTCACGGTAATTCGACAGTCCCGCGACCAAACTTTTCATTTAGAGTAATCCTTTTTATTTGCTGTTTCTGAAAAATGCTTAGTCATTCCTCTCATTTTGTCTGAGCATTTTCTTCTTATTTACGAATACCGCAAGTCATTTAACTCCTTACTGTTTTTGTTCTCATTAGACAGGTAAATAAGTTTTATTTTTTAAGTTTACGGAGAACTGAGGCTAACTAATTAGTATTTTATTTGCTATAAGGAGAACTGCTGAAAATACATAAGTTACTTTTTTAGTGGTTAAATTATCAAATCAGTCCTCCCGATCTGGTGGATCGGATGGGACAGGGGTCTTATTTCTAAGTCCATTAACGAAGACTGAGGTATGGTTGTAGATGAACGAACGTTACTAACGTCAAAACCAAATTTGCGGACGGATAATACCGCCACGACAGAAGTCATTTTGACGTGGCGCTAGTGTCTATGTCATTATTCAAGTGCATTAAAAAGTGTAGAACCATGAATTTTGCGCACGTCATGATTGGTAGGTGAACTCTAAGGAGCTATCTGTCAAATCGTAATATCATTCATGCCTTTGTCAAACATACAGGCGAAAGCGAAGCGTTTCCGAAGCGATACCGAACCGAAGCGAGACGTCAGTCTGATAGTTTTGTCACGCTATCGAATCGCTTTCGGTTTTCTATGTGACTGGATTCAAACAATTCCACACAATACAAATAAAAACGTCACGCTTCGCATTCGCTACGCCTGTCTGTTTGACAAAGGCTTCATTCTTAGTTAGAGATCGTTGTGAAAATGCCCATAACCACGGGTTTCGTACTTAGAGGTTAGAAACTCTGTTACTGCTAAAAATCCGCCCTTTGCCGTTAAAGGTTCCCCGTCGACAGTCCCGTTCGAAAATACATCTATTACTAGTAACATAAAAATAATTGGATTTAACAAAATGGAATTAACATTTCTGAGAAACGAGTACCTATTTTTAAAGAAATAGAAACACCATAGCATCTGTTTATTTCCTTCGTAACTGTTTAGAGTTTTATCGAAATGGCTGATTTAAAAAAAAAGTATTTCTTATGAATGGATCTTCATAAATTGGAGGACAGCAGTTCACTATCTTCCGTTACTACCAGTTTTCCATGAAAACGATATAGAATTTTAAACGAGTAGCCTGATACTGATACTCTGGATCTCTGGGGATATCGCTTGCTCTAAACCTGAGCTCTCCACAAATCTAAATCGATTGTAAACGTAGTGTGGCCCAGAAAGATTAGTTTATTAAGCTAGTTTATTTTTAAAAGTTGTAGTTTTTTCTCCATTTCTCAATTTTATTTATAATGGTTGTTGTACGTTCGCTACAAATATGATACCCCACGAAAAAAGTTTTCTCCTAGTACTTTCTGTTCAGATTCCACATTGTGTCCTCGTTTTCGGTAGTTTTGTGCTGGATTTTATTATTTAATTGTTCTGCTATCCGCGCGAAAAAAAGAAATGGGAAGAATTTACAATGATAAGAAAAAACAATCTTACATACATACACATACTTTTTTTCGTGGGGAATTATATTTGTGGCGAACTTACAATATGTGCTTGGTTTACAAATTTTTTTTTTGGTGGCAAAATCATCAAAGGAGTCCTCCTAAAATTCACGGTGTTCCTTTATTAGCCCTTTACGTTCCAGGATTACGGTTACCTGGTTAGACAGTCCCGCGACCCCGTAAGGCTCTGGTTCTCTAAGGGAGGCATACAAATCTACACTTCATAAAAAACGTTCAATAATATTAACAACTTCAAATTTATTATAAACCTTAACACTCAAACATACAGTTTAATTACCATTGCAAAATGTATTACGTATAAGTAAACAATTTAAAAATGTTTCTGGAAGATAAAATATCATCAGTTCAAAAGTACTCATTCTAAAATGATACTTAAGGTCTAAGCATCAAGGACTCGAAATACCGTCACAAAAACGTTTGTGGCGTTATTTTTCGGGCCGTTTTTGAAGCGCTCATCGGGAATCGAGTACTATTATGGATCGAAGGCAGCACTCTAGCTTTAAAGAGAAAGATTTTAGTTACTTCAACAAACTCACACAACAGAAGACCTGTGAAATATTGTGTTCACATGAAACCTTATACAGCCAATTAATTAGAGTTAATTGATTGCTTTTATCATAGTAATAACGTTTATTGTGTGGTGTCGGATTCCTTTTAATGATCTCGTATCAATACTTTTATTAACGGTTGCGAATATTGTACTGTATTTATTGTGAAAATATTGTGTAGTGGTTTTTATTCGAGATTCATTAATATAATAGTAAATCTGTGTAAATATATTTGAAAAGTGGAGTAGCATGGAGCATTCATTATATCACATTTTAAAACATCACGCCTGTAATACCCAAAGGGTAAGGCAGAGGTGTACTGTGAAGGTTTTATTGTGTAAATAAACCTTAAATAGTTTCTAGCTGTTTTGTTATAGTGGGTATAGGTAGGTACTGGCTGAATCAAGTCGCTCAGATGATTTTGAAATTAAAAAGAAAACAGAATTGTCTAGAATGTTCCGAGTGAAAAACAGTTATAAAATAGTGCACGTCATTGCCAATAGTATATTTATTATGTAAACTAATACTTTTTACTCCTATATCAACCCACTACGGTACACATGGCTACACATCAAGCCTTGCAAAGCCAGTATTAGCCGACCAATAACTGAGTGAAAAAAACATACAAAGCGAGTCCAAGATAAACTGGATTTGTATGACTTTATGTATAGCCTAGTGTACCTAATAGTACATCCACGTTTCACCACATATGTTAAAGTCCCATATAATAAGGGGCGAGCCTATCGCCATCAGGCAGGCAGTTCCTAAAGAATTCGCAATGGCAAATCTGTATCTAATCTGAAAATAGGACACAGGTCCTCATTTTCAGTAGTCGCGCTTGCGACAACTAAGGTCAAAGAAGCAAGAAACTGAATTCAATGTTGTTCTTTTTTAAGCCTCATTTTGATGATGCAAGAAATCGCATGCCAGTTACATGCAAGTTTGAGTACATTGCGCGATTTGTTTGATAAACTATTCAGTTGAGAATTCTCATTGCCGTGCGATGCGGTCAAACTTGCATGCAACTAGCATGCAACTTACATTCAATGTCTTGCAGAGTGTGAATGGGCCTTTATTCACATATAGCGACAAAAGCGTACTCCTCGTGCCCCATTTTAACAAAAATAGTTTTTATTGTAAAGGGGCACGGTCGTGATACGAGTATTAACACCAGTTAGTGGGCCGATGTGTGGCCGGGTGTTAATATTCACCAGAAGTAAATAGTAGAGCTATTTTTACGTTTCAGAAAAAGGTACTTATTATTGTACAGACGCCATCAACCTACGCCATTCGTCCAATTTTCCCTATCAAATATGAACCTTATGTTTCTGTGATAAAGTTGAAAATCTATTAAAGTTTGACAGATTGTGATAGAATGTGTAGATTGGGGTAGGATGTGTTTTTATATTAAAATTTTCAAAACAACACATGAATAATTACTCTTTATAAATATCTGTACTTTGACAAGTCAAAAAATGTAGAAATAAATGTATTTGACGTTGTCTGCCTAATTTATAACACTGACACGTCCCAAAGTTATTTCAAATCTTGTAAATAACAAAACGGAGGCCTTCTGATGTAAACACAAAGCTTCAGGTCGTGTGTACTCGGCTCAAAATAGCTTCAGCCCAGTCCTTTTTGTACGTGACTCTGACTGTTTAGGGCTCCTACAGGCAGACGACTGATTAAGGGAAAAACGTGATGACGATTACATGTAATCTTCTTAATAGTTTAATATCGTTATTATCAATATTTTATTGTAAAACAGAAGTCGCAATTTATTTGGCGTCAAGGTCAATCTATTCTTAAGCGAAATGCATAGTACAAACACTACGGATTGTGACAAAATGTATTCTGTTTTACCAATTTTCAAAATTTAATCTCTAGAAAGCCACAAATGATCCTCATAAGCTATACACAATCAAGTTAGCCGTCAAGTTCACAGCGCGCTCGAAGCGGCGTGCAGTTAACTTGACGGTGACTCTTCTTCTTCAATCTTTAGTCCAAGTTGAGCGTAGGTCTCTTCCAAATCTTTCCACTTCTGGCGGTTCTGAGTCATGGCTAAGCAGTTTCTTCCAGCCACTTTAACGAGATTATCTGTCTACCTTTTCGCTTGTCTCCCTACATTTCTCTTTCCCGCTCGTGATCTCCATTCCAACACATTCCTGCCTCATCTTCCGTCCATTCGACGGCACATATGGTCCGCCCACTTCCACTTTCTTTTTGCTATCACCCATGCTATGTCTATAAATATCGTTCTTTTACGAATTTCGTCGTTTCTCACCTGATCGTAGAGAGAGATGCCCAACATAGCACTTTCCATAGCTCTCTGAGTAACTTGCATGCGGTGGATAATATGCTTAGTGAGCGTCCAAGTTTCAGCCCCGATGACGTAGTTGACGGTGTATGGCTGTCAAGACTTGGCGTGCACACTGATAGGAATTACAAATGTTTGTTCCGCGCCAACTTGCAACATGCAGCGTAGCAAACCAATCGCTCAGTCACCATGTCAACTATACCATCAGTTTATTTGAGACATGAGAATGACATGACCAACCATTATTAAAAAAAAAACTAATGGGCAAATCAGACACTGAGACGCGACACGATGATACTTGAAACGTGTATCTTTTTGTATAGGTAGTAAATAAAGTTAGATTTTGAGTCACTCTATTAAAATGTGCGCACAGCGTCACGTCTTGGCGTGAATTGACCCACCCTAAAGCCTTTGTCAAACTGACAGGTGATAGCAAACCGGACCGAGTCCGAAGCGATAACAACCCGATACGAGACGTCAAACTGGATGCAGCGAACCGAGGCGTGACAGTTGTATTAGCTGACTTTTTATGAACGACGTCAAACAGAGCGAATACGCCTTCGCCACGTCTTCGCATCGGTTCGGTCACGCTATCGGATCGCTTTCGCTTTTCTATGTGACTGGATTCAAACAATTCCATACATTAAAAATAAAAACGCTTCGCTTCGTATTCACCACGCCTGTCTGTTTGACAAAGGCTTAAAACCTCGTGAATAGTTCTTCGAAAACATTAGTGGGATCTAACTACTAATGTACTTCGTAGACTAATATACGAAACATTTTATAATTCCAGCACAGGCGATTCACAGTCGCTGTATCTTTTTTTCCGGACGTATACCTTCTCATAAATCGCATAGCTGTAGGAGCCCTAAGGCCTTCGTAGAAAAAAGGTTTTAGGTGACTTACTTTAGATTCAGACCCTTTTTGGTTTAATGCTCTGTCTGTATTACGTTGAAGACATGTAAAGAGGTTTTAAACCTAAGCACTGTTTCGGCAAAACTCTTCTGAGTACCTACTCAATTAGCTAATTGACATTTTACAAAGGAAAATTCAACAGCATAATAAGATTATTACATCCCCACTGCTGGGATAAAGTTGTTATCTTTATGAGAGGGATTGGCTATAATTTTCTAAACTTAAACTAACGTTTAAGCCTTTGTCGAACAGACAGGCGTGGCGAATGCGAATCGAGGCGCTTGTATTTGTAATGTATGGAATTGTTTGAATCCAGTCACTTAGAAAAGCAAAAGAGATCCGATAGCGTGACCGAACCGATGCGAAAACGTGGCGAAGGCGTATTTGCTCTGTCTGACGACGTTCATAAAAAGCCAGCTAATACAACTGCCACGCTTCGGTTCGCTGGACTTCGGACTCGGTCCGGTTCGCTATCGCCTGTCTGTTTTACAAAGGCTTTAAGGTAAAACTAGGTAATACGCCCTAGTTGACAAAACGCCCCGTACGGCCGCTGTTGGCGTTCAACATGGCCCTCGGCCTCGGGGATACTCTACGCCAACAATTGCCACACTCGCGTGTGGTTCCGAGCAGTAAGTTTGAATGCTAGAATGACGGGGCGTTTTGTTAACTAGGGCGTATTACCGAGTTTTTTTCCTAATGTAATTTGGTTTACTACAAAGCTTTTCTTAGGAAGGAAAAGAGCTACCGAGGTTCTTATTTACTGCGTCGAAATACCAAACCCAATAAAATGAGACCATTGAAAATTCAAGCATTTTTATTATTCCTTAAATATATTCCATTTTAAAATCTTTGGCCCGTTTTACAATAAATTTAGCATAAAGTCTAGCCATAATATTTGCTTTTTATTTTCCATCAGATTGCAAGGAACACCTCTTATAATGCCAGAGCTTTATGTTAATAAAACGGGGGTGGTATTCAAATGTAAGCATCGCAAACCACTGGCGAGATTCCAAAAGTTACGACTAAATGTAACAGATTTCTTTGATGTTGGATTAAATAAAGGTCTTTAAAATATAGTTTGTGTGGCACTGATGATATTTACGGTACGTGTAAGATAAATAGAAGAAATAAATTATATTTATTTAACGTAAACAACGAGGTCTGCAATCAGGCTCTTGTTTAAGTCATTACCTACACTATTGGGCCCACGACTACGCCAATGAGCTATAATTTGACAACTGGGGCCAACGACTTTTCGAGGCATGAAGGCAACTTGTCGTGTAATAATTAATGGTCACTCGTTTTAATTACATTTACTTCTTTTATAATAATTCATTGTGCTACTCAGAATTACTTTTGTTACATTGTTATGCACCAGAAAAGGTGCTAGAATGGATGTTTTTTACCAAATCAGAACAGATGAACGGACTTAGAGAAAATAGCTAGATGATATTCTGAATTATAATTCTGCTAAAAGACACTTTTTATCCCGATGGTCCCTTATGGCAACTGATGAACTGTACGGCATTAATTTAAGTTAGTGTTATATAAAATAGAAAGATAAATTAAAACCACACGTAATAAATTAAAATCTTCATGATTTTTATTTCAGTTTTAAACAAAGTCATTCAGTGATCGGCTGTAAAAAAGAATAAGACAAATTAAAAATATCATACAACAATTTAAAAAGGTCTTGCATTCACTGATAGATGACCCGACAGACAAGACGGCTTTAGGTCTATTCTCCACCAAAAAGGATTTAAACGAAGAGATGTTGAAGGTCCAAAAAATAACGAGAGAGATTTTAACTGGTTGTTCGGCTTCCCCGACCCACTCCCATTTGTTAATGGCCGATTGCAAATGACGTCCTAATGGCGCTTGCGCTACGTTAGTGACCACGCGTCCCCGTCTTATACACTGTCCCCCAACGTTCCGCTTTATAGGAGTCCAAGCCTAACCTCGGTGGATGAAAAACATGAAATGCACCCCTTTTCCTTACATGACAAAGTAGGCAAAAAATAATCACACAGTTATTTGCTAAATGGGTAAAAAAAAGAAAAGTTTGTGTGTATATTCAGTCCACATACTGAACTTACCATTAAGGATTTTAATTTGCTTAAGCATGTTCTCATAATATTTGAGTTCGTCTTTTTCTGTAACAATCACAAAAAGGCAGGCATTAGAAAAGTTAATTTTTTGGCTAAGTTTCACAAAAATTCGTTTTAATTATTACCTTCTTTACTAATCATGTGTCCTAAAAATAAGAAAAGCATATTTTAATGAAGTAGGAGTTAAAGTACACAATAATTAAAGTAATTTATAATTTGGCATATTCCCGCCAAGCTGTCAAAAATGTACAGAATGAAAAGTAATTCAGTGCGACTTTTAAATGAAAGGGAAGAACCTATTTTGCTTTGGAAGCAGTCATTTGGGCCTTATTTTATCAGATTAAAATTAGCTTCAGTGATCTTTTTAACTAACCATCTACTGCGTAAATACACCAAATCACCCTGTATATACTCGCTGTCGACTGTGCGTTGTCCCTGTCACATGAAACAATAACCACAGCGAACGACGAACCACTCATAAACGTAAGATAGCTATTGTGTGATAGAGACAACGCTATACGAAGCCAAAACTAGCCAGTTTTCTTTTTCCAGAGGTGTAATAGTAACTTTAAATGTGGGTACCTGTCAAACATTACTTACGCATAGCTTTCTTGTAATGTTTTTCTTCCTTGTTTGCTGAAAAAAATATTTTTATAAGCTAGTGATGTGACCATGTATTTTTCAGCGTCGATACAGAAACCAAAATATAAATTCGAGTGTCCTAAAATACCCCCTTCATAAATATAAAACCTCGATAACATTTTAGAATAGAAGTAGTTGCACTTCTAAATTACATCTTTTTTAAAAGTAATATTGTTTAAACTTACCCATTGTTTTCAAATATTTTTTTAATTCTGTAAAAAAAGTGCATTTCTTATGCATATGAGTATTTTAATGCCAACCCACATTGACGAATTGGTACTACCGCTTCAACACCGTATTTATAGGGAGTTTAAACTTCTTTTTTCTTTAGAAAATGCTGTCTCCCTAACAAATTCTCCTTTATCGTAGGTGTGTTAACAATTATTTTCTAATCCATAATAATGTTTCAGTATAACACAATTTTTCATTATCTTTATATCACAATCTTAACTATCGATATCTTGTATTTTGATAAATAAACTTGTATTAACTAAACGTTCATACCTCTACTATTCATTGATACATCTTCCGTTGATGCTGAAGCTGATCCCGATGTACTACCAGCGTCCAAGCCGCCTAGCGCACTCAAACTTGTCACTGGAAAATAATGTTTTGTATCAAGAAGACAAGTTTTAAAACAAACTTGCATCGACCCGCTCCTCACGATGCTACCTATGGGGTCCAAAACTACAACATATTCACAAAATTCTATATTTTCAATCTAAAACCGACCATACAACCCAGTACGAGTTGCAGCCAGCAGATGTCACATATCCTCGAATTTTTACTTCTAGGACATGCCGGTTTCCTCACGATGTTTTCCTTCGTCGTTTTGAGAGCAGTGGTGATGAAATAAATTACACAAGGTAATGCGCTGGCTGGGTTCGAACCAACGACCAGGACTTGTAAGTCAAGGCCAATAACACTGGGCCAGCACTGCTCTCTTTAGGTATTGGCGTCTACGAAAATGATAGCAAGTAATATTTTTAGATTCAGATAATGATACTTACTCAATGACTCGAAACGATCTTTACTATCACTGCTTTTCTTACAACTCCCATGGTGAGTTAGTGAAAAGAGCTGTAAAGGTTAAATAATATACAGACGGCACGGTTAGCGTAGTGGCTGAGCGATTGGACTGCTGCGCTGTGTGTCACGGGTTCGATTCCCGCACGGCGCAAATATTTGTATGATCTACAAGTAGTTGCTTCGGGTCTGGGCGTTTGTGTATGTGAGTTTATATGTTTGTAAACGCACCCACAATACAGGAGGAAATCCTAGAGTGGGGAAAAGCTTTAAAAAAAAAACCGGGTTGCACTCTGGGAGTGCCGGCAGAAGTGAAAACTTGAATAGTAATTGTTGGAAATATCTTGTGAACAGATTTTAGTAAAACTCGCAAAAATGGTTGACTTTTTATTTCAATAATTTTCCAATATGACGTACATCTTTTATAAACAATGTTACCTAGCAACGAATGTATCCAGCATACAAACTTCTTTAAAAGTAATAAAGTCACACGAACATTCACGCAAGCGCCCTGCGCCGTCCTACGCTTTTTCGGTCAGGGTCACGTGTCCTGACGCGAGTTTAAGATTTTATACCCATTACAGAAAAGTGCTCAACGCCGCTAAAGAAGTTTTCACTTCAAAAATCTGCGAGTATTATTACAAGATAAAAAGTCATAATTGATGTTTAACACCTGACATTTACCGGTTAACTTACACACTCGCTTCCTTGGCTTCCTTTTACACACTTCCGTCCCATTTCATGAAATCACACCCATGTTTAGGCGAAAGCCAGATTAAAGATACTACACCTCGTACAAACTTGATACTTTAAGTTACAAAAAAAGTTACTCAAAGATGCCAATCTAAGCCACCAATTATGTACCAACACCTCATCGTTATTTATATAGGGATGTAGTGCTAACTAATAAAACCTGTTTTTCTTTTTAAAACTTGGTTTAAACTAACCAAGGGGTGTTAGTAAATTAACTAATCAAAGAGACTAGGTATATGCGCAGTGGCTGAGCAATTGGCATGCTCCGCTGTGTTTCCCGCATTCGATACCCGATCAAAGCAATAATTTGACACATTTAACAAATACTTAAAAATATGACCATATTTTGTTGACACAAGCCCTATTTTTGGTTTCATTTATTAGCCTAAAACTAAAAAGTATAACAAAACTCACAATAGTAAGTAAATATAAGTTAAAATACATCACAACCCTTATCGTAAGTTCACTAGTTGACGAATGGTTAGCTGGCGTTATTACACGCGTTCAATTAATTAGAGCAGGTAATATCGCCGGCTTTATTAAGAACCGTGGTACTGCTTTCCGATACATTAACGTAGTTTTAATTTAATTAAGACTTAATTGATTACCTACTGCGTTGTTGTATTGCTCTGTGCGTTTGAACATCAAACGATGTTGGAGCAGATAGTTTTAGAAAATGTGTTTTCATTTTTTTTCGGTTCTGTTTCATTTTTGTTTTATTTTTTAGTGTTCAAGTTAGGTTATAACTGGTATTTAACGTCATTAAAGCATAATTGTAATACGATTTTGAGTAATTTAATATTTTTATGAAAACTTACAAAAATACCAGCTTATCATTCATCATCATCATCATCATCTCAGCCATAGGACGTCCACTGCTGAACATAGGCCTCCCCTTTAGATCTCCACATATACCGGTTGGAAGCGACCTGCATAGCTTATCATTGTTTATTAATATTATCATGTGAGATAAGAATCGTACAGAATTATTATGAACTAGCTGTACCCTGCCCCGCTTCGCTGTGGCACAAAAAACTGTTTGTTCAACAAAAAAAAAATACATTATAACAATCCTTGATGCGGATTAAATATCATGCTAAAAATTCTTCTCATGTGACTGCGTCATTACGACTGCGGTTGTCAGCGAGTGTTATCCTCGCTTCCGGTAGATGGCTCGGTTACTGGTACAGAGCTGATCGTTAAAAAAACTGTTTTTTCGCGGTTGCGGATATGTGACTGATGCAAAAAATAGATAAAAACAATCCTTGATGCGGATTACATATCATGCTAAAGTTTCAGCTCAATCAGTGCAGCACTTTTTGAGTTTTTAAAGCATACACAAACCAACATAACATTTTTATATATATAGATTGTAAATCTATATATATAAAAATGTTAATCTATATATTTAAATGAATATAAATGGGAATTAAATGAAAGTGACAAAATGTAACGAAAATATCCACCCACGAATGTAACCCGCCCTAATTAATGGGCCGTTCTGAAAATAACTTAGAAATATTTTTTCATAAATTGCTCACAGACAATTTAGTTCAGACTCTTGTGTTAAGTGCTCGTAGGATTAAAGTTTAATTAATGCTTTATAATTTTTGAATGAAATTGGCGTTTTTGATGAATCGTCACTAATTTGTAAAACTTTTTTTTTAAGAAAACATTAAGTTTAAGTTTAGTCATAGTTAAAGAACCTCATAGGTCAACCTTCAAGGTTAAGAAGTAAAGAATAAACAAGTACTCCTTAATGCAAACTTTATTTTTGTCAGTACAAGTCTGATAATCCTTCACGTCCTTCTCTGGGTTCCGAGGACTCATTTGATGTTTTACCCTATATTTTACGTAAAAAAAAGTTCTCACCTAGGTTGGTAATGGATGGATAACCGTCCCTTACATATAGTTTCCTCCGTGACCTCCTTAAACCACGTTAAGCTGTTAGTCCAACTGTCATATGTAGATCTTTATCGAGAGAGACATCCTGCATACCTACAAAACTGACCAAGAAGTTGTATTAACAATTACTAACCTGGTTGTGGAGATCAGATAGCCAGTCGCTCCATTTAAAATACTGGCTAGTATTCAGCTGCACCTGGTTAAAATAGAAGCAGACACCAACAACGTTTGGAAAATGCTAGACATAAAAAGTTTTTGAGAAATTCAGCTGTGTTACTGAACCTCCAGTTAAAATTGCTTTTTTTTCCTATTCATTTATGTTTATATGTTTTCACAGAATTCCTACATGAAGTGGTACCTACGCCAAACTAATTGAGATCTACACATCTGTGGGTGTGTCCAGCAAAATGCTAAAAAATACCTAACTATCAAGTTTTTACCTCGCTGCTTCAGTTTATTACAGTGCCAAGAAAACTGCACATGAAGATGACTGGTTCACGTAATTGCAGGCCATCGTTCACATTGTAACTCTAAGTTCTAGACAAACTTGGGGCAAGAAACTGTCGCATCTGTGGAGCGACGAGATGAAAAATTGAAAGTAAATGTAATTTGTTATCTCTAGATTCTAGATGTTACGTAAGCTTTTTTTTTATCGTGGTAAAATCATCAAATGAGTCCTCCCACCCAGGGCAGAGCGGGAGGGATTGTCAAACTCGTACTGACAAAAATCCACGCCCTTTACGTTCCGGGATCACGGTAATTCGTACAGTCCCGCGACCAGATGTTACGTAAGCTTAATGTTTTTTTTTACATTCACGGCGATTAAATAACACAAGTTAAATAAGAGGAACAAACATCCATCCACTTTAACAAACTTTCGCCTTTATAAAATTAATATTCTTAGATTAACAACTGACAACTTGTATAATTTCCAAATTAAAAACTGCCTTCATAAAGTCTAGCGGGACTACTTATCGGCTAACCGTGACCCTGAAACGCAAATGGCTATTGAAGGATCACCTTGGATTTTAGTCAGTACAAGTCTGACATGCAGGAGTCATTTGATGATTTTACCACTATGAAAAATTTTTTTCTTAAAGTCATTTAAAAATACATGTGAGTGTGTACGTTTCTGTTAAAAAAATAAACCGTTCCTATTCATCCAACGTTAATTAAACTTCTATTCATAAAATGGACCAACAAAAGAGCTTTCTCATTATTTTCCATCACGACTCTTTATACTGGGGACTTAGCCTTATCATACTTTTTATTATCTCTCGTATGTCTGAGAATATTGATGTTAATGAAGCTAACATTCCTAGCAACGTAGTGAATATTAAAATCTAGGCAGAGTATGACGACGATCGATCTATTAGTTTAATTTGTTTGATGATAAGAGAAGCTACAGATATTATTTTAGTTAGTAACTTATGTTAATGAGTTATGTTAGTTACTAATGTTAGTGGATTAGTGAGAAAATAAAGACTCACTTGCTTAACATAAACTAAAACTCTTCCAATGACTTAATTTGCATAAAATCTATGTTCTCACTACTATGAAACGCTGTATAGATGTCCTTTGTAGAAATATGTATTTATATTTTATAGTAATTAGGTATATTCTCGGATGAAGCATACCTATATTACATAAGAAGGCTCTATAAATCTGAGCTTTAGATTATAATATTTTCACTGTTAGGACTCAGAATATACTTTGTAAGATGGGATTAATCCGCCATTAGTGGGGCTTGGTGGCTGGCAATAATTTATGAGTACCTATTCTAGCTTTTTCTTCATAAACACTATTCTATTTTTTCTAAATCACACACATCAATAAAACTTTAACAAGAAAGATGAACAACACATACATTGTACAAGTTCACTCGTGTTTATTCAACCTATTATTTATTCAGCTCGTTCAATACTCGAACTTTATTCGCGTCAAATGTGAGAGAAATGCTGTCGAAATATTCATCGTTGTTTTGTGAGGCCGAGACATGATTTTGCTTGTTCGAAGACGAATTTATGTAAACATTGACGGAGCGAATGAGGCTGTGAAGTACACGTGGAACGTTGCTAGTTATAAGTCTTTTTTTTGTTTTTTAAACGTTGCCCCACACTAGGAATTTCTCCTGTGTCGTGGGTGCGTTTACAAACATATAAACTCACACACATGCACAAACGCCCAGACCCGGGACAACTACTTGTAGATCATACAAATATTTGTTCCGTGCAGGAATCGAACCCGCAACTCGCAGCGCAGCAGTCCAATCGCTCAGCCACTGCGCTAATTGTGCCGTCAAAGTTATAGTTCATGAAAGTGTTTCATAAAGTTTTGTCTCATAACTGCGTATTTAGATGGGTCCTTAAGCTTCGGTAACTCACAGCGGTAATCACCGCGAATGCCTACTCGCAGCGAACATTCGCTGTATGTGACTGGGTATTCGCAGCGAATAGTCGCTGCGGTTTGAATTGAGCATGTTCAATTTTATTTGCAGCGATTCGACGTTGTGTGTGACCCAAGCGTAATTACGTATTTCCGCATGTAATCTTGCGTCTACGCAGTATACGCTTTATTGAAAAGTACCGCATCGACACGCCAACCGCAAACACATGACAACAACAACACGTGGGCAAGTGCACAGTTTGTGTTCAAATTAAATACTTTAATTCACACGGACCACATTTTGTAGTCATTATCAACCTCATGTGTGATACTGCATCGCAAGTGGTAACTACAATGCTGCGTTGACCGAATAACTCATTCGGTTGTGAGGTGTTATGCGGTAAACAAAATAAAACCACAACGCAACTGCAAAAACCTGCAACTACTCTATCCACACGTAACCACAGCTCGGCCGTAATTTGTCGCAACGATGTGGTTGCGTTATCGTGCGTGTGAATGAAAGCTAAACGTACGCTACGCAGACTACGTCGAATTCGTAGCAAATACTGTCGTGTGTAGACGCTCAGCTACGTGTGTAGCAGTCTAATTGAAGATCTACATAAATCCGTCGAAGCGTACGCGTTTTTCGACGATAACACAATGAACAAGAAAATGATTTGCGATTTTGTAAACCAACATCGACAAAACACTTTTTACTTTATTTGCAAACTGTAACAATTGCGTTCTTCGTTTTTATTTTTAGCGAGGTTCCTAATTTTATGCGACGAAGTAATGCAATCAGTCTTTATGTCTGTCACCCTTTTACTATTAAAACTCTTCTACTGAAACTCATATAAGCTGATGCAGGGTTTCAGGAAATTTTAAAAGTCTTTATATATATTTCGCAGTTTCGTATCACGCGGGCTAGTGTGTGAATTTCCCGAGAACTTTGGTTATTTGTTACAGTCAAATTGTATTTTAGTACTAGCTTTTGCCCGCGGCTTCGCTCGCGTAGAATTTGGTCTGCCTCATTAAGTTACGTGACATTTTTTTTTAATACTTATATTTTTTTATGTAACTTCACATCGTACATCCCAGATTTCTAAATTCAAAATTGGTTTCCATACAATCTTTGAACACCTATACCTAATATTTAGAGGGAATCTCTTGAGGGTGGAATTATCTGAATTCCTTTCTAAGCGCTCATTATTTTAGAGGGCCAAAGCCTGCCGGGGTCGCGGGACTTACGAATTACCGTGACCCCGGTACGTAAAGGGCTATTGAAGGACACCGTAGATTTCAGTCGGTCTAGTCTGACAGTCCCTCCTGCCCTGCCCTGGGTGCGAGGACTCATTTGATGATTTTACCACGATAAAAAAATAATAATAATAGAACTCTGCAAATTTCAAAATTCTACCAGTGGTTTCTTCATCAATCTTTACCTGTATGGTGTGTTTATAAAAAGTAGCCCTATGTCCTTCCCCGGGCTTGAGACTATCCTATCCAGCACAAACGGATCACTAAACACTGACTAATAAACAGGTCGGACCAATGTTACTTGCATTTAATCACTACATAGTATAAAACAAAGTAGCTTTCTTTGTCCCGTGTAACGATCGTACTCGTGTAACGATCGACATCATTGCGCGATCACCGCCATCTATCGAGCATAAGGACCACTCGACATATAGTACTAATAGAATTATCTATACTCCGTTCATCATCTGCCTAGCGTTTTTCCCAACTATATTGAGGTCGGCTTCCAGTCAAACCAGATGCAGCTGGATATCAGTAATTTTCATGGAGCGACTGCCTGTCGGACCTCCACAACCCAGTAACTGGGTAATACGATACCCCATGGTAAGATTGGCTGTCAGAGTTTAGAGCTTCTGACAGTAACGACTGTCAAAGATCTTCAAATGACAGCCGGGACCAACGGCTTTACGTGCTTTCCGAGTGCTTTTTACCCATCCACAGACCAACCTCGGCAAGCGCAGCTTAACCCGTAAAAATATATAAAATAAAAAATTATTAAAAAAAAATATGTAACCGCCTTCAAAAAGAACCACAAAAAAGGGTAAAATAATCTACAAAATAACTTTTATTTCGGAAGTCGATGGCTTTATTTTTTATTTCATTGTTTTTTTTTTGCCACCGACTTCCGAAATAAAAGTTATTTTGTAGATTATTTTACCCTTTTTTGTGGTTATTTTTGAAGGCGGTTACATTTTTTTTGAAAAAGTTTTTTATTTCTCGTTTTTTAGTTAAAATATTCAACCCAAATTCTTGCCAAATACATATAAAATAATCCGTAGCACTGGTAATAACATCCCTCATGTACACAATAAGCTAATAAAATTCCCTATCTCCAAAACTACTGAACCGATTTTGATGAAACTGGCAGTATTCCCTAAGTTGAACGATACCTAGCACAAAAAAAAAGAATTATTTAAATCGGACGTGAAGTTCCGGAGATATGCGAACAATGAATCAGTCGATGCCTACTCCTTACTGTTAAGGAGTTGTACCTTCCATCATCAGCTCAGCTACATAAGATAATGATTACCATACGCAAGTACTTAAATTACTTCATAAGATTTACGAAAAACGATGCGTGGGCCTATAAAATTTGAGGGTTGCCCTCGATTTCTCCAAGATCCAATCATCAGATCCTGATTTGGTTTGGACCACACGGGAAGCACCAGCTTTCAAACAAAAAAAGAATTATGAAAATTGGTTCACCCAGTCGGTCGTAATACGGTAACAAACATTTAAAAAAAATACAGTCCTCCTTTTTTTGAAGTCGGTTAAAAACTATGCTATGTCCTTTCTCAAGTTCCAAACTATGTCTGTACCAAATTAAACACTAATCGGTTCAGTAGTTTAGGCGTGAAGAAAAGACAGACAGACAGAGTTACTTTCGCATTTATAATATTAGTTAGGAAGTTAGGATAGACTACCAAAACCTCTAATACCTATTTCATAAAATAACAACAAAACAAATCTAAAAATAAACTATTCAAAGACTAAAAGTAAAAAGGGGCACACCGCAATCGCGGCGGTAAGACCCCTCTTTGAGGAGTGGCTGGATAGGCGTCACGGCGTCCTGACCTACCGCATGACGCAGGTCCTCACCGGACACGGAAGTTTCGGGAGGTACCTGTGTCTGATAAAGAGGGAAAAAACTCCTGGGTGTCACCACTGCGAGGATCGTCCGGAGGACACGGTAGAGCATACGGTGCAGGACTGCCCCGCTTGGGCAGAGCACCGCCGTGTCCTCACGACGGCGATAGGCGGAGACCTCTCGCGTCCGGCGCTGGTCGAAGCCATGTTGCGGGGCGAGACGGAGTGGGAAGCGGTCGCCTCCTTCTGCGAAGCAGTCATGCTCGCGAAGGAGGAGACGGGCCGCGTGAGGGAGAGGACAGCGTCCTCCCTCCACCCCAGCCGCAGTGGTAGACGCCCACGGCTACGGCCTTCGCAAGACGATCTCCGGCCACCGTAGGCGCGGGCATGCGAGCGGCGGGATACCCGGGTCGACGGCGCGTTGTGTTCCACGCGCGCCTCAAGGAGTGTCAGCATAATGACGGGGCCTGTAGAGGGCCAAAGTCTGCCGGGGTTGCGGGACTCACAAATTACCGTGACCCCGGTACATAAAGGGCTATTGAAGGACACCGTAGATTTTAGTCAGTCAAGTCTGACAGACCCTCCCCCCTGCCCTGGGTAGGAGGACGTAAGAGGAGACAAATATAATCAGAAAGCTCCGAATTGCTAAGCTAACGGGAGTTTCACGTGTTATTGTGAGTCAACCATAAAAGATAGACATATGCTGTCAAGGAATATTTTTATACAATTTTAAGGAGAACATTTCCGTCTTACATGATTTCTATGTAGCTTTAACCATTAAGGCTGCACACGCGACGGAAGTTTAAAAAATGGAGTAGCTTCTCCCGTTTTCTCAATATTTCCCTTCACTGCTCTGCTCCTATTGATCGTAGCGTAATGAAAAGTATACTATAACCTGCCCAGAAGTATGAAGAATAATTGTGCCAAATTTCGTTAAAATCCGTTGAGTAGTTTTTGTTTCTATAACGAACATACAGACAGACAGACAGACAGACAGACAAAAAAATTTCTGATTGCATTTTTTGCACCAGTAGCGATCCCTAATCACCCTTTGATAGTTATTTTTTAAATATATTTCATGTACAGAATTGGCCTCTCTACAGATTTATTATAAGTATAGATTGTTGGACACGCTTTAAAATATGGCACAAAAGATTAAATCTGATGAAGCATTTCCATGAAAAAAGAAAATTATCACTTTATTTTAATGAACTATTTGGCAATACCATATGCCAAATAGTTCATTAAAATATAGTTTAAAAATAAATAATTCGCAAAAATGTAAAATGACTATAGCCTCGGAAAACAATGTCAAAAGAAGTGAATTAAATAAGCAATAGTCACCGACTTCCGAAATCATCTAAATGCATAATCTTTTTTACAGCGAAATAAAAATCATTGCAGTCTGACTGCTTTATAAAATACTTAAAAAATAACATACTATAAGGATCCCTATTTATTTGAAGAACCTTTTTTTATCGTGGTAAAATCATCAAATGACGATGACGATGAAGTACTGGAGGAAGTCTCAAACTTGTACTGACTAAAATCTACAGTTATCCTTCAATAGCCCTTTACATTCCAGGGTCACGGTTACCTGTTCAGACAATCCCGCGACCCGATTTGAACAATCCTGAAGTGCATAATGTTAATACTGTTACATCTATATTAAACACGTGTGTTATACAATCATGTTGTATGTCTGTTTATGTTCAGCAGTCTTCGTAAGAGGCACGTTTCTTCACCGCTTTGAACAACGTACCTATGGCATTAAATTGAGTGCAGCGAAATATAAATTGAGACTGAAACGTTGCTGCAGGTTTTTCTTTCAATTCTGTTTGCTAGCAATGTGATTTTTATTTAAATTAGATTATATTTGTGAATTTCATTTTAATTCATACTCATATTTATTATCATCCATTCCAACCAAAGACTGGTTTACAGTCTTTCGAACTTCTGACTAACAATAACTACTGTCAAAGATCTATAAAGCCTTTGTCAAACAGACAGGCGTGGTGAATGCGAAGCGAGGCGTTTTTATTTGTAATGTATGGAATTTTTTGAATCCAGTCACATAGAAAAGCGAAAGCGATCCGATAGCGTGACCGAACCGATGCGAAAACGTGGCGAAGGCGTATTTGCTCTATTTGACGTTGTTCATAAAAAGCCAGCTAATACAACTGCCACGCCTCGGTTCGCTGCACCCAGTTTGACGTCTCGTGTCGGTTCGTTATCGCTTCAGACTCGGTACGGGTCGCTATCGCCTGTCTGTTTGACAAAGGCTTAAATGACAGTCGGGACATACTATGGGTAATTACGTGGATTCTAAGGCACGAAGGAAATTCGTTATAGTAGATGATCACTCATTTACAGACCAACCTCGCCAACTGCGGTTTAACCACTTCCTACCAAACCAGACCACTAACCGGTTACTAAGTAATAAGATATATAGACTCATGTGAATAAAGCCACAATCTCCTCCCAAATTCATAACTAAATACAAAGTTCAGAGGAAAAACCAAGTTATTTTGTTATTTTCAAATTCACACTAAATTCTTATGTATTCATAAAGGTGTGGAATCCATTCAGACTTCAAATCAAAGGCTTGAGTGAACTTGCCTTCAATTTCCTGCGACTATTTGTCAACAATCTCAAGAGAATTTCCCACTGACCCGATGTGGCGGAGCGGTGGAGGTAATCGTGTAAACCTATTTAAGGTCAAGTGTGTCTGAGTACTGACCTGAACTCAATTCAGGTACACGATAACAACGTGAATAATGACGTCTATCAACGAAATTGGGTACCAGAAAGGATTCTGTTAAGATTCTCTCTTAGATAAGACAACAATGGGCTTGTAGTTGTATTTAAGTAAGTCTTTTTCACGTCAGTTATCTCGTGTTGCTCAGTGCCACGTTAGCCACTATTAAAAAAAATATTAATCCAAAACATAGATTATAAAAAAATATTTGACTCGATTTTTTTTTTGTTACATAAACCAAAATTGACAAAGATATAACGTTTCTAAAAATCACAAAACGTCACTCGGTCGATATAATTTTACAGGCCTTATGACGTCACAAGCCCCCACTCCCGAATTTCGAAGCGTTTCATCTTTGTCAATATTCATTGATTAAAAAAAAAAACGTGTTCATTATTTTTCAATACTCTAACTGACGGACTAAATAGATTTTCAATTTATTTGTGCAGTAAACTTTAATCCTGCCATGGTTTGAGCAGTAGCTCTGAACCGACTGCTGCGCTGCGTGTCGCGGATGGACTTCCCGAACGGAAAAAATTATTGGCTGGCGTACAAATAGTTCTTCCGGGTCTGGTTGTACGCAAGTTTTGTGAGTTTAAATGTTTGTTAATGTACCTACACCCCTGCAGAGGGCCAAAGCCTGCCGGGGTCGCGGGACTTACCCATTACCGTGACTCCGGTACGTAAAGGGCTAGTGAAGGACACCGTGGATTTTAGTCAGTACAAGTCTGACAGTCCCTCCCGCCCTGCCCTGGGTGGGAGGACTCATTTGATGATTATACCACGAAAAAAAAAATGAATCTACACCACAAGCGAAATTCCTAGTGTAGGGCAAAAATTTTATAAAAAAATAAAAGAAGACTGTTGAAAAAGAAGTGTTATTTTCACGTTCACGATAAATTAAACTAGATTTATAGCTGACTAGCTGTTGGCACCCGCTGCAACTCGAAAATTATCCCACGGGATAAAAACTATCCTGTGTGTTAATCCAGGTTATAAACTATCTGTGTACCAAATTTTATCCAAATCCGTTCAGTAGTTTTTGCGTGAAAGAGTAACAAACATCCATCCTCACAAACTTTCGCATTTATAATATTAGTAGGAATTAAGTTAGCACGTTAACGACAGAGAAAATGTTGCTTACATTAGCAACATTTAACAACGTTTCAACGTTAACGTGCTGTAAAACTATCAATGTCGTTTATTAAATAGTGCCATAACAAGATAACACACAGCTGTGCTTTATTAGATATCATATTCTATTAGAATTTAGGATGAGAAACATTTCAAAGGTATTTTACATTGTCATAAGAGCTAAAATAGCAAAAGAAATCTTGAAGTACATTTGCATAGACTGGCGCGTCCGTCACTTGAAGAGATTGTCATGCACTCTCTTCCGTGACAACAGATTAAGATCGATCGATTGAGGTCCTTGCCCTCTCGAGGGTGTCTCAGCTAAAGTGTTTATGCACGTAATGACGTGCGTCATATTATTATTTCGTATCAGAAAAAGTACTTTGGGTTTTTGCATTTTGTTATGTATCTAGATCAAAATACTAATGTCATTATTATAGCAAGTCACTATGTGTTTGCAGGTCTTTTTTTATCGTGGTAAAATCATCAAATGAGTCTTCCCACTCAGGGAAGAGCGGGAGGGACAGTCAAACTCGTGCTGACTAAAATCCACTTGCCCTTCAATAGCCCTTTACGTTCCTTGGTCACGGTAATTCGTAAGTGTTTAACATATCAATTTATGTCTACGTAAATCTCTTATAAGAATTAACGATTACACAGCAATGATGTCCATATTTATTAAAGAGGCAGAAAATGTCATCACTCGCCGGTTCCATTCTCTATAGGGACCGGGATTGATATTGGTCCTGCGTCAAGTAGGCGTCGACTACATGACGGAGGCAGGTGTCATCCGATGATACAGGAGTGTCACTCTGATGCACTTCCAGGGGCTGTATTATGACGTCTTAAAACCAGGCTTGTTCCAGTGAGTGGACGAGGTGGCGCTAGACGTCTGTATAGCTCTATCTCTTTCACTCACTGAAACAAGCCTGGTTTCACGACGGGTCTGGACGAGGTATGAAAGGCATTGACGATGTCGAAAATCACGACCGTACCCCTGAATACCGACAAGCGCTTCTTAGGGAAGCCAAATTGGCTCTTAATAATTGTCCTTATTAAATACACAATTACGTAAAATCCGCATCTCAAAATGATCCTGAAAAAAATAAAATCTTACTTAGATGATTGTAACGAATACATGAGGCTGGGCATGGGAACGCGCTTAATGGAGGTTTATGTCCATTGGTAGACGTTTTTGGCTGATATCACGACGGTCATCATCACCAATATCTGCCCTATGAATGAACAACTAACATGCAATGTTCAATATCAGATTACCGCTGTCTAATTAGAAAATATTCCCAAGGAAAAGTTACGCGAAAACTGCAACGGAAAAAATACATAGATACATTTTTTTTATTTTGTTTACATTCGTGTTTTATACCTCCACTTCAGTTGTTTCCACTTCAGTCTATTTATTTACAACTTGAAATTTTAGCAGCAATATTTTCAGAGGAAATATTTTTATCATGCTGGGATACATTTTTGAAATTATAACAAACCTTTTGGAAACAGTATTAAGTGAGGAAATAGAATTAAGAGATTTTGAAAGAACCTAAATTAAACCAGAACGAAATCGTGGGCAGAAACTGGTCTATCATCATCGTATCAGCCATAAGACGTCCATTGCTGAACATTGGCCTCCCCTATAGCCTTCCAATAGGACTGGTTAGAAGCGGCTTGCATCAGCGTGATCCTATCTTCATAGAATTCGGCACCTTGTGAGTGAACGTCCTACTCTCTTCTTGCCGGAGCGTGGTCTTCATTCAAGAACCTTACGGCCCCATCGGCCATCAGTTCTGTTTGCTATGTGGCCTGCCCACTGTCTTTTTAACTTGCTAATTCGTTGGGCTATTTCGGTCACTTTGGTTGGTCTACGAATCTCCTCGTTTCTGAGTCGATCTCGCCAAGAGACTTTGAGCATAGCTCGTTGTACTATTTCGAGCTTACTTATGAGGCATATAGTAAGAGGCCACGTTTCTACCTCTGGTCTATACTAATATTATAAAGAGATAAATCTAAAGTTTGTGAGTTAGAAAATTATTTTACCAGTAGAAAGTTACATTATTCTTGAATACCATGTGCGAAGCCAAGTTGGATCGTTAGTCCTAAATAAAATTCCCATTTCCCTTTCATCAATTTTCCCCCCTGTTACACCATCAAAAAAGCTATTTATTTAACAAACATAAAAAACAGATATAATCGTAACATTTCATTTCCTATTCAATATTGATACGTGACTCAATATTGAAGTTTAAATTGCCTCACTGAAACTTTCAGATCAATTTATGTTTTGAAATTATTTCAGATAATACATCAATCCATAATTGAGCTGGCTCGCTAAGGGATCATGTGTCATGTTATGTTATTTGGTAATCACGTGTTTGTCTAGTAATTTTGTTATACCCTTTTTTTTATCGTGGTAAAATCATCAAATGAGTCCTCCCACCCAGCGCAGGGCGAGAGGGACTGTCAGACTTGACTGACTAAAATTCACGGTGTCCTTCAATAGCCCTTTACGTTCCGGGGTCACGGTAATTCGTACAGTCCCGCGACCGGAAAATAAAATGGGCTGGATAAAAATTCTGGAAACGCTATTTCGCTAGCTCGGATTAAAGAAAGAAAATAATACTTTTTGGAATCTATAATAAATAAATAAATAATAATAGTTATTTATGCAACTGTTGTATAATCAGGGGTATTAAAACACGAACGTGATAATAGTATCACATGAGTGTTTTACTACCTAATTATAACAGTTGCATACAAGACTTTATCTACAATCATGATGTGAATCCTCTATAAAAGATTTTCATACCATAGGGTGTTGCACAGTGTTGTAAGAACTATGTAAATTCAAGAAAAGTCTAATTGCGAAGCATGTAAAATAAACAAACCTTAATAAGTAAAAGAATTATTTATTGTAATAATTATTTACATTTTGGATCGTACAAGTATTGAAATGCACTTGAATATTTGCACCTTGTTGAATGTTGGCAGATCCTGATGTACTTTTTCTTTTTTTTTTTGCGTGGTAAAATCATCAAATGAGTCCTCCCACCCAGGGCAGGGCGGGAGGGACTGTCAGACTTGTACTGACTAAAGTCAACGGTGTCCTTCACGAGCCCTTTACGTACCGGGGTTACGGTGATGGGTAAGTCCCGCGACCCCGGCAGGCTTTGGCCCTCTACAGGCCCCGTCAATGTGCTGACACTCCTTGTCAACCCGGGCATGGTCCATGGTCGGGCTGCGAGTCACCCATTACTCGCTGCCCGCATGCCCGCGCCTACGGTGGCCGGCGATCGTCTGGCGACGTCCGTCGCCGTGGGCGTCTACCACTGCGGCTGGGTCGGAGGGAGGACACTGTTCTCTCCCTCACGCGGCACGCCTCCTCCTTCGCGAGCATGACTGCTTCGCAGAAGGAGGCGACCGCTTCCCACTCCGTCTCGCCCCGCAGCATGGCCTTGACCAATGCCGGGCGCGAGAGGTCTCCGCCTATCGCCGTCGTGAGGACACGGCGGTGCTCTGCCCAAGCGGGGCAGTCCTGCACCGTATGCTCCACCGTGTCCTCCGGACGATCCTCGCAGTGGTGACACCCAGGCGTTTCCTCCTTCTTTATCAGACACAGGAACCTCCCGAAACTTCCGTGTCCGGTGAGAACCTGCGTCATGCGGAAGGTAAGGACGCCGTGACGCCTATCCAGCCACTCCTCAAAGAGGGGTCTTACTGCCACGATTGCGGCGTGCCCGGACCTCGGTTGCGACAGTCGCCCCCTCCATACTGCCCTGAGATCGCGCCGGAGCTCTTCCCGCCGCGCCTCGACCTGTCGAGGCAGCGGGGATTCGCCCCGGCGCTGCGCCTCCACGCGCCATTCGTAGACGCGCTGGAGGGCAGTCGCCTCCAGATCCCAGGGCAGCAATCCGGCAAGGAGGTTGGCCGATTCGCCGGCGATCGTGCGGTATCCTCGGACCATTCGGATTGCCATGACCCTCTGGCATGCGACCAGCTTTAGTGGTCGCGTCCGAATACTCAGGGCCCACACAGGGGCCCCGTAGAGGGCCATGGACCGCACGACACCGGCGTACAGCCTCCGGCAGGAGGCGTTTGGCCCGCTGAGATTGGGCAGGAGTCGCCTGAGGGCGGCTGCTGCCCGGTTCAGCTTCGGGGCCAAACGTAGGAAGTGCATCCTGATGTACTTGGAATATTTATATTCAGCACTTCATTATTTCTTTTTTTTTTCTATAGAACTTAATTAGTCTACAATTTATTGTTCTTTTTTCAAAATTTTAGCGATCTGGTGGTGAAAATGTCATTGCATGAGAATGTTCTTTTTTGAAATTCATAATATCACGCGTTTGGATGATATAATGATCATAATATCATTGAGTGTTTTAATGTTGGCAATAAGATAATTGTTATAGGTTCTTTTATAGAGGATTAATAGCATGATAGTAGATAAATAAATATTCCATATTCACATTCACATTCTATCTGTACTTACATACATCTATCTATCCTTTCAACAAACTTTCACATTTTTAACAACATTATGTTTAATTTTGAAACATCTGAATTTGTATTTTACCTTTATGCCTCCCTTTTTATAGTGGTAAAACGCAGGGCAGGAGGGACTGTCAGACTTGTACTGACTAAAATCCACGGTGTCTTTCAATAACCCTTTACGTTCCGAGGTCACGGTAGTCCCACGGGCCCGGCAGGTTTATGCCACCCTTACGGTAAAACACGATAAAAAAATGTACATTATACTTCTAATAATATCATCACAAGTACCTATCCACGTAATAAACTATCATTTTTATAGAGCAAACATCGCGGTTCTGACGCACCATCCCTTTAATTCAGCACACCGACCCTTATTAACCCGCAGAATCCCTAAAGAGCACTTTATGAGGAAAACGTGCCCAAACTCCGGCGCCGAAGTACTACAAAAGGAACCATCACGATAAAGGTACTTACTAAAGTAATAGTACTTGGGTACTGAATCTGTCACCTGGTGACTGACATTTTGTTTATTTTGCATAAAACGTCTTCTGAGGAAGTCGCGGCCGGAAACAAAATGGTGAATTCCGTATTCGACATTCCGGAATCCGGAATTCACCATTTTGTTTTCGGCTAGTTAAGAGTGTATACGACGAACGGGCGTTTCATTCAAAGTTTAAAGTTTGAAATAACTGAACTGATTTTAATGAAACTTCATAAGTATATGAAGGGTACCTACATGGACTAAAAAAAAAACAGATTTTTCTTTCGTATGTCGAAAATATGAAACCGTGCGAAGCCTGGACGGGGCGCAAAATAAATAAACTTTCTATTCAACAAATAAATGGTAACCTTTTTAAAAGCAACCGAGTTCACAAGAAAGACTAATTTATTTTTCGTTTAAAATGGAAAGTTTTTCCGTCACCACAATGTTTTCATGCCACAGCGTTTATTAAAGGAATTGTACAAAATCTTTAAAGACTCCGTTTTTTGGCAACGCTACGAGACAAGAATAATAAAAAGGTGAGTTCTTTTCTTTGTAAAATTATAAGAATCGGAGAACAACGTTATGTTAACTGTTATTGGGTTATTTCTACTGGGAATCGTAAATGGACTACGCGAATGATTCTTTTTTTTGTTTCCAGACTAGTATGAGCATCGTTGATTTTCTTCCTTTGATACCTACACGAAATAACTTTTCATTATGCGTTTTTAGGTAATCTATATTTTATCGTTCTTAGTAATATTTTTACCTTTTTAGTTACACCTATATCTACATACCGTAAAATCATTCGTATGTATGCTTATACATACAGTAGCTCTGGTTAGAGATACTTCTAATTTTAGGTTGCCAGCTTATATGAATTATTAAATTAATTCAGATATTTTCTCATCGATAGTTTAAGGAGCAGATGAAAAGAAAATCTTGATAATTAGTTAGTCAAATAATGCTTTTTCATTATCTCTCGAGTTCAGACGCAAAAAAAACTCACAGCAGAGTTGCGGACCTACCGACATCTAAGTCAGCAACTTCGTTGACGGCAGGCTAATAAATTCGCCGACGTGCCGCTGACGTTGGTCTTTTGTAGGCTTCATACAGGACAGTGTTGTGTTGTTTGGCTGTTGCATGCTCTGCTGACAGTCGACGCCGCTGACGAGTTGACGGTTTCCCCCAACGCGTTGATGACTGTCACCGACAGGTTAGGTAAAATTTTATATCATAACAAAACGCCATGTAACTCCGGATATATGCAGATCGCATTAGGAGTAGGCCAAGTACATCAATCAATATTAAATTCACATGCCATGCATGAAAGATTCTAGTACAATTACCCTACGTTCTCGACCTCACTAGAAGTGTCACATTATCTTGCCATGAGTGCTTATTATGATGATAGATATTCACTATGATTTTCCTTTGCATGGATAATGATTGTTTATAGCCCGTAATAGGCAGTTAGCCTTTGTGGTGCCTAGGTGACGTAATGATGCTAAATTGAGGTTAATGGTTAGTAAGAGATAAGATGCAGTTCGGCATTGGCAAAGGTGAAATGTTTGTGATGAAATTAATATCTGTATAATGAGTTTTATACACGTTTTGTTTTTGTTTGTAACCTTAAAAAGTCTTTGCACGTGGTGAGAACCGAACCTGCAACTCGATTCTTACAGATCATGCAATTATCCGCTAGACTGCCTTCATCGTGTTTTAATTTGATTTAGAAGGTCAGTAGGAAATTGATGAATAAATTGTATTTTTATAAAAATGTTTTGATCGAAAAATTAAATTATAGCCAAGTAAAGAAGAACATCAAGGTGGTCAAAACGTGTTTATTTCTTCTTAATCTCTCAACAAGTATCAGGACATCAGAACATACACGTGTCCTCTGTTATCACAGACAGAGTGCTAAGCCGAAGCATAATCTATTTGATACCACAACGATTGACAATGTATGTTCCCTTGTTCCTTTTGAGCTGTATCCGAGCATTCAGTTCAGGGACTGATCACAGTGGCCCTTTGTTATTTAATCCATCATAGGAACAGATGTTCAAGATTAAGCTTTATAAATAAAAGATACGAATCTGACACGGTACGTCTCGTCTGCTCGGAGGAAACAATGCAAATGTATTGGTAGTGTGCCGCGCGTTGCGTGAAAAACCGGTGAAATGTGGAAGTGATCTTAGAATTACCTATATTATAGTTAAAATTTATGGCATTTTAACTACTTTATAGTTTACTTAACTAATATTCAAACTAACTGGCCCTTAGCATGGATAAATAAAATAAATATAATTTTAAAAAAGTGTGCATTCCACGCGGGCTCAAAGAGCTGTCAGCATAGAGAAGTGTTCCCCCTTAGAGGGCCAAAGCCTGCCAGGGTCGCGGAATGAACGAGCTACCGTGAACCCGGAACATAAAGGGCTATTGAAGGATACCGTGGATTTTAGTCAGTGCAAGTCTGACAGTCCCTACCGCCCTGGGTGGAAGGACTCATTTGACGATTTTACTACGTAAAAAATAACAATAATGAACACTACTAAAAAAACCGACTGCATCGATGCGGTCGTTCGGATTTTATGCGCGTACAGACTTGAGCAACTATTTTTTTATATTAGGTAAAGATGTACCTATGAAATAAAATTAAAATATAAAAATATTTATAAGACACAGAAAAAATAAATACAAATTACAAGCAAGTCTTAATATAGTACATGTATGTATAATTAATCTAATATTTTTATAATAATAAGACAGAAAATCCATTAGACGCAGTGGTAGTTAATTCCGGGAAGAAAAAGAAAGAAAGAATGAATCCCGAGTTAATAACATTGTCGTAAAATGTTAACAAAATAATTCTGTAATACAAAAAGACGGTAGATTCTACTTTATACTTTCTTAAAGAAAGTTATTAAGATATACTGAACAATTTTTAAATCCCTCACGATCGTCATATAGACGTCTAGTCAGTTCAATATCAGGATTTGCTTGAAGCACGTTTTATTTTATGATGTCGTTAAAAAGACATTCTTATTGAGCAATTTTTTTGCTCACATATGAGCTTAGCTTGGAGGTTTTGGCAAAGTTATGAAAATATGAAAAAGAATTTAAGTACCTTAAAATGAAAGAGAGAAATTGCAATACTAAGATTTTATAAAAGAAAAGTGACTAAGCTACTTTTACTATGCTAAACAGTTTTAAAGTTTACTTATAAACTACCTGGCAAAAGAGAGTTCGTTTCAGCTGTTTCTTCTCAGAGTAGTCAGGTGCATTTACAATGACGTTTTACGTAGTTCCACTGTGGGAGCGAGGTAGCGCTAGACTTGTTTAGCCTGTCTCTTTCCCACAGTGAAACTACTCTCCTTTTAAGACGTCATCAACACCGGCCTCATCCAGCTTCAAAAAGAACATTTTTTTTTTTACTTATTACGAAAAACTTACAAAACTTGACGGCACGGTTAGCGCAGTGGCTTAGCGATTGGATTGCTGCGCTGCGTGTCGCGGGTTCGATTCTCGTACGCAGCAAATATTTGTATGATCTACAAGTAGTTGTTTCGGGTCTGGCCGTTTGCGTATATGAGTTTATATGTTTGTAAATGCAACGAATAAAAACAACAGATTTATGAATGAGTACTAGCGCCTATTATATTCCGGCGCGTTGTGTTCCACGCGCGCCTCAAAGAGTGTCAGCAAAGTGACGGGGCCCCCCTCTAGAGGGCCAAAGCCTGCCGGGGTCGCGCAACTGTACGAATTACCGTGACCCCGGAACATAAAGGACTATTGAAGAACACCAAGGGTTTTAGTCAGTACGAGTCTGACAGTCCCTCTTGCTCTGTCCTGGGTAGGAGAACTCTTTTGATGATTTTACCAGGCTAAAAAAAGTGCCTATTATATTCAGAATAATTTGCCATATTTTACCAACACTCACCTCGATACAAACGTGAGTGCATTGTCAACACTTGGCGGCCCGCCACTTGACAATTAACCGTTGGCTACTTTGCCTACTTAATTAAAACACAATCAGATTGTAAGCAGCACTGATATTCGAAACCTGATTGTTGATAAAAAAAAAAAACATTATTATGTTTTTGTTTGGATAAAACTGATTAAGAAGAAAGAAGAAATTTAAGGAATGGCAGAGCATTGGTAATGAGCGTGCTAGTCTGAAAGCTGAAAGAAAGAGTGAGTATGATGCTCTTAAGAAAAAAGCCAAAAGAGCTGTGGCTATAGCAAAAGCAAATGCCCAAGGAAAGCTATATGACACTTTGGATACTCCAGCAGGCCAAAAACAACT
The DNA here is from genome assembly GCA_943136025.2 of Agrotis puta. Classification (NCBI taxonomy): domain Eukaryota; kingdom Metazoa; phylum Arthropoda; class Insecta; order Lepidoptera; family Noctuidae; genus Agrotis; species Agrotis puta. The sequence continues at coordinate 3,861,035 of OW964170.2, forward strand.
TTACCGGCTTGCTAGAGCTAGGGAGAGAAAGGCGAAGGATGTTTGTCAAGTAAAGTGCGTAAAAGACGATGCTGGAATGATTCTGTCGGAAGACGAGAAAATTGTGAATAGGTGGAAGGGTTACTTTGAAAGACTGATGAATGAGGAGAATGACTGGAGTGGTGTGCTTGAAAATAAACCAGTAAATAAGGGATTAGTAAGAAAAATAAGTGTGGATGAAGTGAGGAATGCAGTGATTGGAATGAAGAATGGTAAGGCATTAGGACCGGACGGAATACCTGTTGAAGTGTGGAAAATATTGCGGATGTATGGTTGGACGTGGTTAGCTTTATTCTTCAATAAGCTGTTGCTGGAAGAAGCCATACCTGACGAATGGTGCAATAGTTCGCTAGTGCCCATTTTTAAAAACAAAGGTGATGTGCTGGAATGCAATAATTATAGAGGAATAAAGCTGATGTCACACAGTATGAAGGTTTGGGAGAAAGTTATTGAAAGGCGACTGAGAGAGGAGAGCGAAATTTCACAGAACCAATTCGGTTTTATGCCTGGTCGGGGTACGACGGATGCCATCTTCGCTATCCGCCAACTGTGCGAGAAATACAGAGGTGCACATAAAAACTTGCACATGGTGTTCCTCGACCTCGAAAAGGCATACGACCGGGTGCCACGTGAGGTCCTGTGGTGGGCCCTTAAGGAGAAAAGTGTGCCTGGGAAGTATGTGCAGTTGATCCGTGCTATGTACAGTCGATGCAGTACCCAAGTCCGGTCTACAGCGGGCACTAGCGGCAGCTTCAATGTGGCGGTTGGCTTGCACCAAGGGTCGGCTCTCAGCCCGTACCTCTTCCTGATGATAATGGATGCTCTGACGTCGGACATTCAGGAGGAGGCCCCCTGGTGTATGCTGTTTGCCGATGATATTGTGCTTATTGCCGAGAGCGGCCTAGAGGTCCAGAACAGATTGGAGGCGTGGTGGCAAAGACTGGAGAACGTTGGCCTGAAATTGAGCAGAACCAAAACCGAATATTTGTTTTGCGATTTTGGCGGTCTCTCCAGTCCTGTGCCCATTACACTTGCCGGAACGCCCATACCAGTCTGTTCCGACTTTCGGTACCTCGGGTCGTTGGTCCAAGGAGATGGCGGTGTAGACCGGGACATAACACACCGGATTAACTCGGGATGGATGAAATGGCGACAGGTCACCGAAACAACTTGCGACCCACGGATGCCCCTCAAGTTAAAGGGGAAAATATACAAATCCGTGATTAGACCTGTTGTATTGTATGGATCGGAATGTTGGGCTGTGAAAAAGATGGATGAGAAACGTTTGCATGTAGCGGAGATGAGAATGTTAAGATGGATGTGTGGAGTGACAAGAATGGATAAAGTAAGGAATGAGTTTATAAGGGGAAGTTTGAAAGTGGCGCCTGTTACAGAAAAAATTAAAGGGAATCGTCTGTCTTGGTATGGACATGTGATGAGGAGGGATGACACTCATGTGACTAAGAGAGTGATGAGTATGAATGTTGATGGATGGAGAGGAAGAGGAAGGCCAAAGAAGAGATGGATGGATTGTATAAGGAATGATATGGAAGAAAGAGGAGTGAATGATACTGTGACGTTTGATAGAGGAGAATGGAAGAAAAAAACGTGTTGCGCCGACCCCAAGTAAAATGGGATAAGGGCAGGAAGATGATGATGTTTGGATAAAACTGATTGAACGGTAGCTGGTGCTATCTTAATAAATAAAATAAAGTTTGGAATCTGTATCTTAAAATAATAATTAATCAATATTCGAATGAATAAATGTAGATATTAATAATTTAGTAGGTATAATTTAAAATTTCCTATAAATTAATTTAATGTAATCCTAATCTTAACTGCGTTTGTAGGTTTATTGCGTTATTACCAGATTTTTTTTTTTTTTGTCCGCTTGTATCCGGAAGGAGTTTATGATTTCTTTATTTAGGCTAATAACTAAGTAATAGTTTTATTGTGTTCATCGGAACGGTTTCCAGAGGGTCTTTAGTTTCATCAACTAAACATACCGCATTCCAGTACTGGACTGGGTCGACGGCGCGTTGTGTTCCACGCGCGCCTCAAGGAGTGTCAGCATAGTGACGGGGCCTATAGAGGGCCAAAGCATGCCGTGGTCGCAGGACTCACGAACTACCGTGACCCCGGTACATAAAGGGCTATTGAAGGACACCGTGGATTTTAGTCAGTCAAGTCTGACAGTCCCTCCCGCCCTATCCTGGGTGGGAGGACTCATTTGATGATTTTACCACGATAAAAAAGTCCAGCACTGGAAATAAAATTTCCACAAGTCACAACGAGCAACAATAAAATTAAATTAAACCCAAACAAAAACTCTACAGCCTTCCAGCATCAGGAATGACAATATTATTTAATTAAAAATACTGCGCGCAATCAACTGAGTCCGTCGTTTGATGTTCGATACGGCGCGCGTCGAGCCGTGCGGAACCCTGCGCAGGTGACACCTCCGAACGATGCTGCTGGCAATTAATTACTTTGGTTGACTAGTCAACTATTAACTGTATAATTATGAGGATGTTTTATGCTCGTAGTATCTAATAGAGCGATATATTTCGATTAAATTCGGGGTGCTGACTTTTGAAGAGTTGGTATAATTATGGTTTTAGTCGGATGAGGAATAACGCTTTAGACGAAAATCATAACTAAAGCCTTTGTCAAACAGACAGGCGTGGCGAATACGAAGCGAGGCGTTTTTATTTGTAATGTATGGAATTGTTTGAATCCAGTCACATAGAAAAGCGAAAGCGATCCTATAGCGTGACTGAACCGATGCGAAGACGTGGCGAAGGCGTATTTGCTCTGTTTGACGTCGTTCATAAAATGTCAGCTAATACAACTGTCACGCCCCGGTTCACTGCATCCAGTTTGACGTCTCGTATCGGTTCGTTATCGCTTCGGAGTCGGTCCGATTCGTCATCGTCTGTCAGTTTGACAAAGGCGTTATATGCAACAAGATTACTTTCTCAATTATATTACTTGAATTTATAACTGTAAGAAAAAATATAACAGCAAAGAAACAACCAGTAAGACTGACACTAACGACCATCAAAGGTAATAATTTAGCCATCGGCAATTCAGATAAACATTTATATCGAAATGATAAACTATGTTCCGATTTATTGCCGCATTTCCGGCCCTAGGGAAGATATAAATCTTTTCTATCATTTCTTATATCGGCACCTATTCCGCAACGCTTCCTGCCATACGATCAGAACATCGAAGTAATTTATGATTGCATGCAAGATGTAGGAATACTGATACAATGAACATAATCAAGGTGTCCGGTAGACATGGTAATAGGTCATGACAAGGTTTTTTTTTTCAGGCGCACTCAAAATTTCTTTCCAGCGACGTCATGGGTGCGTTTACAAACACTAAAGCCAGACAGGCGTCGCGAATGCGAAGCGTGATGTTTTTATTTGTAATGTATGGAATTGTTTGAATCCAGTCACATAGAACAGCGAAAGCGATCCGATAGCGTGACAGAAGTATCGGACAGACGCCTCGCTTCGGTTCGGTATCGCTTCGGAAACGCTTTGCTTTCGCCAGTCTGTTTGACAAAGGCATTAACTCACATATACAAACTGTCTGCCCTGGAATAACTACATACTTGTAGATCATACAAATATTTGCAGAGCAGCAGCCGATTGCTCGGCCACTGTGCCAATCACGCCTTCAAAATTATTTATTCGTCATTTATTAACCAACAGTTACGGCCTTATTACAAAAACTGAATGAATTGGTTTAAACCTGGACTATCAGGTCCAGGCTTATCTGCAGAATCATGGTTTAAATTTCTCTGTATTACAAAACTTAGATAAAACGTGGACCTTAGTACCGTCATTTGAACCATTGTATAAACAATTAAATACACCGTGTATAATAACAATGAAATCTACCATTTTTAAAACCATTTTAGGTGAAAATAACACAAAAACAACAACACAATGAAAAAGTTAATATGAGAAACTTTGACACACCTTTGACAGCTACGACTGTTAGACCATGGTTTATCGCAAAACCACGATTTGTAATAACGTTTGTGTAAACCGTAGTTTTTCGTGATTTAAACCTGGGTTTTTAGTTAAACCCCATTTTGTAATAAGACGGTTAATGTTTTACCAGAGTATTTTAGAATGCGTCTTATTTAATCAACAGTTTTTCTAGCAATCGAACCAATCGTGAAAGCAAAAACGGGTACCGCTTTCCTTATTTTTCAGTGCGGCGTAAAACTGCATGGGGCTTGCGAAAGGCTCAGTAAATCCATCAATCCTTTATCTGCTAGATAGGCGGCCATTTGTCCTGGCCATCATCGATTTTTATCGAAGTCTTTAGTTATGAGTTCCTTTATTTTTCCAGGTGTTATCATTGAGAGAGCCAAAGCCTGCCGAGATCGCGGGACTCATGAATTAGCGTAACCTCGGAACGTAAAGGGCTATTGAAGGACACCGTGGATTTTAGTCAGTCAAGTCTGTGGTTTCTTCCTAATCTATATATATAAAAGAACAGGGTTTTTTATTAAGACTCGACTACAGCCGAAACCGGGAAGGGCAGTAACTTGAATTTTGGACAGCAGTTGCAGTCTACCATGTAGGGGGGCAATAAGATGGGATTTTGTGAAAGTCCTCCTCTAAGGGGGTGAAAAGGGGTGAAAACTGTTGTATGAAAAATCTTATTCCTTGGGTTTATAAACTCGAAAATTAGTAGGAATATGAGAATAAGTAAATAAAAAGGATTGGCACTATTACTTTTTTTTAACTACCCTCCATTGGTAATCTAGATGATGTTAAAATTTGTATGGGAAAATCATAACGCGCGAACCGATGAATTTGAAAATCAGTATTCAAATACTAGATCAAAAATAATTAAACACGTGTCTTTGGATTTTTCGAAAATCACCCCCCAAGTTGATGAAAAGGGGTATTCATGTTTTAAGGTAAGGATATTAAACGCTAAACGCAGAAAGCTATCTTTTGGGTGGTAGTTGCCGTTAATTATGTAGGTGAGCACTAAGAAGGGATTTTGCGAAAATCCTCCAATAAGGGGGTGAAAAGGGGTGAAAACCTTTGTATGTAAAATCTTATCCCTTAAGTTTATAAACTTGAAACTTGGTACGAATATAAGTATAAGTAAATAAAAAAGATAGGCATTATTATTTTTTTAAAACTACCCTCTATTGGTAATCTAGACGATGTTAAAGTTTGTATGGGAAAATCATTACGCGCTAACTGATGAAGTCGAAACTCAGTCTATAAAAAATAGATCAAAAATAATCAAACACGTATTTTTGAGTTTTTCGGAAACCACCCCCTTCATTGGAGAAAAGGGGTGATTCAGTTTTAAGGGAAGGATTTTACTGCTTGCTTCGATAAACTCAAAACTTGGCATAAATAGTTACCCAATCAAATGAAGGATGCGTAATTATCTATATTTAAAAAATCAACCTAGCGGGCGAACATCGAAAAATCAGTTTGCCTACACTAATATTTTGAGTTCGAAGTTAGAAACACGCGCTGACGAAGTCGCGGGCGGAGTGCTAGTGTAATAAGAAAATAGCGAAGTTAGTTTATGTAAAACAGACTCATACTGACTAAAAGGACACCGTCGATTTTAGTCAGTACGAGTCTGACAGTCCCTCCCGCTCTGCCCTGGGTAGGAAGTAGGACTCATTTGATGATTTTACGACGTTAAAAAAAAATTATCATCATTGAAGTCCACAGTTATTCATGCGAAAATAGAAAATGAACACAGTTATTGCGCCCCATTATAATCTTGATAATATGTAGTTTTTGCATTGTTGGAAGTGGTATGTTGGTGTGATATTTCTTAAAGTAATCTAATAAAATGGCAGAGACAGCTATAAATATCACGGAGTTTTGTAAAATAACTTATATTTTTATTTCTAATCCAGTGGACAATATTAGAGGACTATGCAGAGTCAAGATGAAGTACGGAAAATTTCATAATGAAAGCAAAATCAGGTTTAGTATAAACATGGAAGTTAGCAGTTTTTTTTTAGTATAGTATGGTCGAGGCCATGCTGCGGGGCGAGACGGAGTGGGAAGCGGTCACCTCCTTCTGCGAAGCAGTCATGCTCGTGAAGGAGGAGGCGGGCCGCCTGAGGGAGAGGACAGCGTCCTCCCTCCACCCCAGCCGCAGTGGTAGACGCCCACGGCGTCGGACGTCGCAAGACGATCTCCGGCCACCGTAGGCGCGGGTATGCGGGCAGCGAGTAATGGGCGACTCGCTGTCCGACCATGGACCATGCCCGGGTCGACGGCGCGTTGTGTTCCACGCGCGCCTCAAAGAGTGTCAGCATAGAGACGGGGCCTGTAGTGGGCCAAAGCCTGCCGGGGTCGCGGGACCAAGGGATTACCGTGCCCCCGGTACGTAAAGGGCTAGTGAAGGACACCGTGGATTTTAGTCAGTACAAGTCTGACAGTCCCTCCCGCCCTGCCCTGGGTGGGAGGACTCATTTGATGATGTTACCACGATGAAAAAAAAAAAATATAGTAGTCTCTAAAGGTAGATTGTTTTTAATAAAAAACGAGTTTTTTTCGACTTCCTGTGACATGAAACAGATACCTACAAACCGACGATAAAAATGACAACTTCTAAATCGTTAAATAAGGGTCGTTAATTTTAACGGTTTAACGGATATTTCTACGATGGTAGCTGCAATTACCGGACCTAAGCACTTTTTAATCATTAAATAATTGCAGTATTTGCTCTAGCGATTAAACTTTTATTTTAGTAGCGCAAATATAATTTTTAATTCCGGTGAAAATTCTGTATTTTCAAAACAAAACATTTAAGTTACTTGACATTTTTACATTATATAATTAACATATGCGTAACTAATTTCAAATATTTTTTTCGCGAGCGCATTTGAACCTGCAAACTTCGGATTTAGTACATTCGATGCCCTTACCAACCGAGTCACAGAAGTTTTTACCTCGAATTCTTCAATCGAATTCAAATTCAATCCGAAAGTTGCAGGCAAATATTTAATTTTCTTGTTTCTGTATTTGAAGAATAGCGTATCATGCCGTAAAGCCTTTGTCAAACAGACAAGCGTGTCGAATGCGAAGCGTGACGTTTTTATTTGTAATGTATGGAATTGTTTGAATCCAGTCACATAGAAAAGCGAAAGCGATCCGATAGCTTGACAGAACTATCGGACTGACGTCTCGCTTCGGTTCGGTATCGCTTCGGAAACGCTTCGCTTTCGCCTGTCTGTTTGACAAAGGCATAATAGTCTATTGAAAAGTTACATTTCTATTCATATTCTGATAAGCATTGCCTCACACTAGACATAAATGTGTAGGGTTGGATGTTTAATATGACATTATTTTTTAAATGTGAAAAGGCGTTAAAGTAAGTAACTTATTTTCAACTGCAATAAGTAAACATATTTTAGTTTTTTATTTTAGTACCTTTATCACAATTGCTTTTCTTCTAACCCGCACGTTGCTGTTCAGGATCATTATAATAGCGGTAAAACAAATCCAATTGCTGCGGAAATTACATCGGTCAGTCACTCGGGGAATAATAAAAGTTGTTCTACCCGCATTGTTGCCCAAAGCTATAGCCACCAAATTAAACTTTTGCGTAATTTTTCCGTTTATAATGCTTTTTTATTCTCGGCTCTAAGTAATTGTTTTCTTTATTTTTTGCTTGCCTCGTATTTTACGTGGATTATGTTAAAGTTGTTTTTGCAGCAAAATAGCGTTATATTTATTTACCTACTAGTACTAGCGATCCGCCTCTGTTTCGTATTGCGCCAACTAAAAACAAAATTATCCAATTGTTTATGTTGGATCGAACCATACTAGGAACTGCTGGAACTCCTGCGCAATAAATACTGTTTTCATAAATCCTCCTGAATCACCATCGTGCATTTTTTGATGAAACATTCATCATCAGCCTCCGGGACATAGGCCTCTCCCAATGTGCGCCACTGAGCCCCGTTTTGAGCTTTCTTCCTCCTGTTTCTGCCGGCTGCCTTTTGCAGGTCTTCACTCCACCTGGCCAGCGGCCGTTCTACACTACGTATGCCAAGTCGCAGTCTCCACTCAAGGACATGTATACCCCAGCGGTTATCTGTCCAGCGAGACATGTGGCCAGCCCACTGCCACTTCTTTCTGCTATATCAACAACTTTGGTACTCTGACGAATTAAAGGTTAAAGAACACTTTTACCGAAAGTCAATATTTGAAATATGCACTCAGCTAAACTCTCCCTTTGCTTACACCCTCTGCAATGAACAACAGTTTATAATTTTTTTCATAAACAGCGATACGTGCTAAAACACACACTACATTGTCTAGCCTAGGTACACTTTAGGGAGTCTGTAGATACTAGTATCTATTTTAACGTAAGTTTCATAAGACACAAGTTAATAAATAACATTTCAGGACTAGGTTTTGCCAGCGGTTTAACCCACATGGTGGGGTTTTATTAGTGTAAAATCTTCCTTACTTAAATTGTAAATCCAAAAGTTTGAAAGTTTAGATGCAAGGATGGATGGATGAATATTTGTTGAAAGGATTTAATGAAATTTTCGCAGACTTAGATTATAGTCTGGTTAACCCGTTTAACACTTAGGACACTTTTTATCTCGGCATTATCCCTTGGGACACTTACAAACTGCACGCGGGCGAAGGTAAACTAACTAACTAAGGTAACTGGCAATAGCTAGAAGGTAACATTTATGCGTATGAGTCACACTTGGTCAAGAAAATTATTGTATGTCCTAGAAACGAAAAAAAAAAACAGTTTTGAACATCATGTCACCCAGACACCAATCTTATATTATCGATTATCGTCATCACAGCTAACTTAACTATATTAAGATATACAATTTAATGTACACCCCACCAAACATATACACCATTCGTATCCAAATCACGTACAACAAGCGTCGTACGTGAGGCGCCCCCTGTACAACAAATTAGATTTGTGTCCATTATGTGGTGCGTATATGATGTCCCAGTTGTAGGATTAATGGACTGTTTGTAGAATTAAATCATGTAGCCCGCTTTTTGTCCATTTGATTTTTGGTGACAGAACACAAGACTATATTTGGGATCACGGTTAGAGTCCCTTTTTATGTTTAGGGCTAATTGGAAGTGTATAAATCATTTAACCTCTCAAAGACCGCCATCAAAAACAATATACATACAATTTATGCTGTGTACCTTTTAAAATATCAATAAGTAAACGAAACTATGTCACATATGTTTTGCAACAATGTCCACGGTCGAAGTCAAATATCGAAGCGTCAAAAGAATCATGTTTATAACTGTATTACACAAAGAAACATGTGAAAATACTTTAAAGCTACTTAGAATTCCACAAAGCGCTTCAAAGAAAACGCCCAGTCATACGAAAAATACATTTCTACACCCTACAGCGCTGAATCGCTTTCCAGCGCTCTTCATTTATCTTGCATACAAAGTGCAAAAGGGGTGAGTGACGTCAGATTGTTGAGATAACGCCATCTCTAGACAACTTTTAATTACTGCGATAGAACAAAAGGCGCCGTAGACATTCATTTAAAGTTTAAAATTGAAGTGTATATGTATGTGTAGGACCGTATGACTACAGCGTATCTCTGGGAGTTCTAGTCATATAACTGTACAATCTAGTTATTTATTCATTAGGAGAAAAGGAATGGTGTTATAATAATTATTGAAATATTCAGTCACCTAATTTTACCATATCCGTTACAAAGCGTCTGACATAGCTCTCTTAAGGGATCTGCCCGTAAAGTTATATATTATATTATATATTATATGATCCTGATCGATTTCGGCCACAGCGACTTGGATCTTCAGTATGAGCCAAGTCAATTGCGAAATCCCTATCTTTCTGTGTCCAATGGAACGGGGGACCGCCACAATCGGCGAGTGGTAGGAACGTCCCTAAGCTGATGGTTGTAGGATGATCATTATCAACCACCTTCATCATGATCCCTTAGTCGCCTTTTACGACACCCATGGGAAGAGATGGGGTGGTGCTATTCTTTATGTCCGGATACCACACGGCCGTAAAATTATTGTTATGATCAATGAATTAATCGGTTCTTCTTCAATAAACAAACCTTCACCCTAAACTTGATCTCACCAACCTTGTCATATCGATATATTAACATAAAATCTACATTCAACTAACATGCAAATGAGTATCATCAGGTATTATTGCATCTTTAATTATTTTTAACACAATTATGTATCAACCAGAATAAGTAATTGAGTTTTATTTATTACTAAAACATGTATGTTTTGGTAATAAATAAAACTCTATACTACTCGATACTAGTATCGTAATACTGTCCGTTTGTACAATATTCAGGATAGATACGTTTCTTATTTGGCCCCTTCCCCCCTTCCCCTCTTTCTATCTAACCCGTACTGTCCCCTGCTAGGCAGTCTTTACTCCATTCCTTGCCACGGTCACAACTATACGCTACCTCTTTAAAATTCCCCAGGGACACAGTCAGTTCGTAAACTTATGTATAATGTATATTTTTTTTCAATTTATTAGGGGCACGCATGAACATACTAGTACACAATGTTGTAAAAATTGTGAAGGAAAAAGAGCGAATATCTATTACGGTTAACAAGACCCCTGTGACAAACGAACGAACAGACGGACATGCTACGGGCCCTTAGTAATGGGGGCCTCTTTAGGTACAGAACCCAAAAACTAAATAACTAACTTGAACGATCCATTGTTTAAAATGCACTTAACGTTTATTATTAAATACGTATTTTGATGATGATTGGCAAACAATAAGCGAAATAAACACTTATTGTGTTTGCAAAATATTGATTACTAGCTGTAGTGAGTGGCTGCGCCCGCTACAATTCGAATATTATCCCACGGTAACATAAAATGGGGATAAAAACTATGAAATAAATGTTCTAACTAATCTAGGTTATGAACTATCCGTGTACTAAATTTTATCTAAATCCATTTTTTTTTGAACGTGTTAAAATCATCAAATGAGTCCTCCCACCCAGGGCAGAGCGGGAGGGACTGTCAGACTCGTACTAATTAATATCCACGGTGTCCTTCAATAGCCCTTTAAGTTCCCGGGTCACGGTAATTCGTGAGTCCCACTACCCCGGTAGGCTTTGGCCCTCCCTCTACAGGGGGCCCCGTAACTACGCTGACACTCCTTGAGGCGCGAGAGGAACACAACGGGCCGTCGACCCGGGCATAGTCCATGGTCGGATAGCGAGTCGGCCATTACTCGCCGCCCGCATGCCCATGCATCTAAATCGATTCAGATTTTTTGGCGAAACAAACATCCATCCAACATCTGAAACTTTTACATTTATAATATTAGTACGATAGGATAATAATTATTTGTTGATCTCTTTTGGTCGTTGATTAATTGGTTGTTGCGGATAATGATCATTACTTAGTTGTAGCGGATATTATGTATTCATAAAGTATTGTTATGTGATTGTCATTTATGTTTAATTATTACCACGAGGGACGATACTTAAATCGTCAATGAATGGTTATTGAAAATGAATAACAAATGTTTTATGTCACAAAAGCGTCATTAACATTTACATATTAATACGTGAAACAAAAACTTTTTACGAAAATGATGGCGCACTTTGTTTTTTTTTGCCGGCAGTCAATTTGGATATGTGTGAAGTGATGCAAAATAATACAATAAATAAAACATGGAGTCTTATATCATAAACTTAGTCCGAACTGAGTTAAGGAAATATAAACAAAAAATTGACAAAATTGGTAGGTACTGAACGTTTATCGCTATATTTTATAGCCAAATAATAATTCTAACTTACGCACTTATTTCGCAATCGAATGACCAGCAGGTACAATCTTTATCACAATTCTAGCCAAACGCCAGAAAACAGAAATGAAATTACTTTATCAGCTTCCGTATCTTATGTTTCAGCTGGATGAACCTGAAACTGTTTCAGTTATTTAAAGTGCTTTTAGACCTGTCGTTCGTCTACATTTAAAATAAAGTCTGTGAGATAAACTCTTCTGTAACAGAAGTGACGGTTGCATTCTATGTACGAATTATCCACAAGCCTGAGTATGGATTCACGACTGGTGAATTGAAACAACACGTTTGGCGCAGTGGCTGAGCAATCGACTGCTGCGCTGCTTGTCGTGGGTTCGATCCCCGCACGTAACAAATATTTGTATGATCTGCAAGTATTTGTTCCGGGTCTGGGTGTTTGTGTATGTCAGTTTCCATGTTTGTAAACGCACCCACGATACAGGAAGAAACTCCTAAGGTGGCAACGTTTGTAAAAACATAATAAACAAAACTACGAATCGTGGGCGAACACCTCTCCCTGACACCTCGGTAATGTCCGAATGAAACCGAAACGGATTAATAGGCCACATGCTCCGGCCAGAAACCGAAGGTTTAATTAAATGTAGTGTCTGACCAAACTGTAGCTCATTACACCGCAATTGCTACAACCTTTAGCCGAAGGAGAGGAATTTCATTGTAACTTGTCAAGGCCATGCTGCGGGGCCAGACGGAGTATGCGGACAGCGAGTTATGGGCGACTCGCTGTCCGGACCATGGACCATGCCCGGGTCAACGGCGCGGTGTGTTCCACGTGCGCCGCAAAAAGCTGTCGGTATTCAGCGGGGGCTCCCTTAGAGGGCCAAAAACAGCCGGGGTCGCGGAAAGAACGAGCTACCGTGACCTTGGAACGTAAAGGGCTATTGAAGGACAACGTAGATTTTGATCAGTACGAATCTGACAGTCCCTCCTGCCCTGCCCTGGGTCGGAGGATTCATTTGATGCTTTTACCACGTAAAAAAAAAGAATCTACCTGTAGATTGATGACTTCTGCGTATAAGGTATAACACGCTATATTTTGTGTCATGTTTTTTATCTATGAAAATCAGCCAGCTGCGACCCTCGACCCGTAAACAACATTCATTTATAATATTCCATTTGTTTTCAATTACTTTCTGCCGAATCATTCAACCCCAGATACCATCTTAATGGGAATTTCACTCATGCAAAAGGAGTATTTAGAAAAATATTCGCTGTTAATGTTGTGTGGAAGATGGCGTCTTGGGATTCGAGGTCAATAGTATTTTGGGGTTAAATTCTTTGAAAAAGTTTAAATCTGATACTTTGATGGCTTTTGTCCTTTGCCTTTGCCTTTGGGACCAACCAATTAACAATTATCAACTTTTTAGGCCGCGTTTCCACTGACGTGGAGCTGGGCGGAGAGGAGCTTAGCGGTGCACAAATTGACCAATGACTATGCTTGAAATCTCCGCTCCGCTTAATGGAAACAGTACGAGCGGGGTGGAGCAGAGCTGAGCGGATATTGCTCCGCTCACTGACCACTTTTCACCGCTCTTCTCCGCTCCTCTCCGCCCAGCTCCGCGTCAGTGGAAACGCGGCCTTAGACCTATGTATCCTACTTTGTTCGCGTGACTCACGAATTACCGTGACCCCGGAATTGAAGGACTGAAGAACCCCAAGTGAAGGAATGCAATTAATACAATCACCGAATGAATTTACTATTTAGTTTAAACGTCTATCGGGCGGCGAGTATTGGACGAATCGCTGTCCGACCATGGACCATGCCCAGGTCGACGGCGCGTTGTGTTCCACGCACGCCTCAAGGAGTGTCAGCATAGTGACGTGACGGGGTCCCCTGTAGAGGGCCAAAGCCTGCCGGGGTCTTGGGACTCACAAATTACCGTGACCTCGGTACATAACAAGCTATTGAAAGACACCGTGGATTTTAGTCAGTACAAGTCTGACAGTCCTTCCCGCTCTGCCCTGGGTGGGAGAAGTCATGTGATGATTTTAAGTTTAAACGTCTATACAAAGTTTGCGAAAAGTATCTACAAGTAGAAACCACAACTTTCTGTAAAAGTACTCATCCGTTCCATCTGCTAGGCACCTACAAACGAAGGTAAGAGTCCCGTAATGAGTTTAGACGAAGCAATTAAACCCGGCAAAGTGGGTCGACGGGTCCAATTGGTACTAAGAAGTTATAGCCAACCGAATTAGATACATGAGGTGGAACGTTACGTGTAAATACCGTTTTATAGGATGTTATTTTGGCTTTTGGTTAAAACACCAGCAAAATTCCGAGCCAGTACAAATTGTACCTTATGAACTAGAACTTAATAACCATAATTATAGATAAAACGTAGGCCGGCTATACAAAAGTGCATTCTCTCCACCCTCACGTTTGGAGAGCAAACATGGGCTCTTACAAAGAACTAAAAGTATGTTGTGTAATGTTTATGCGTGGTACTTCAAATCAAAGCTTACTAAAATTATGAAATAAGTAAGCATTAGGTACTTTAAATGTATAAACAACGACCAAATCAAAGATAATGTTTTATAGGTTTTTCTTTAAGTACAGTTAATGTCTATATATTTTATGACTCGTATATTGTGTTGTTTAGTGCTTAAAAAAAAAACGTTGCCCCACACTAGGAATTTCTGCTATATTGTGGGTGCGTCTATAAACATAGAAACTCACACACACAAACACCCAGACCCGGAAAAACTACTTGCAGATCATACAAATATTTGTTCCGTGCGGGAATCGAACCCGCGACACATAGCGCAGGAGGCCAATCATTTTTTTTCAATTCCTCAGCCACTGCGCCAAACGTGCCGCCAATATACGCTATAGGTAGCGGTTAGAAGGCTACCTATTACGTTAGAAGTAACAAGCACTCCTTTGCCTAGCCTTTGAGGAATTGCAGGCGTGATATTACATTATATGCTCCTTCCCCTTTGTTTGAATATTCAATGCAAATGCTTTCAATGCCATGATCAGGTGGCCTACCACTACGTCTTAAAGCGTGAGTAGTTCCGCTGAGGGAAAGAGACAGAGCTATACAAGGCGTCTAGAGTCATCTCGTTTCCTCAGCGGAACTACTCACGCACATGAGAATGAATGACGTACTCCCGGCTTAGTTACTTGTTTGATGCAGAGGTTTTCCGCAAACGCCCAACAATTTCCTATTGAGTTGAGGCCTCCTTTCAGTCAACCACATTCGATAGAATTCAAGATTCTATGCAGATCTACTATTCAACCAGTTTGAAATCCTATTGTTTGCTAATAACAAATACCTATACATATAATTAAAACGTAAAACGGAATGTTTACCCTGTTTATTTGTTTGTGTTGGTTTTCCGATATATCGGCGCTATTACAGTCAGATTCATTTTCAGGGTGTACTATGAAACAAAGGCCCATGCAACTTTTAATATGGACCTTGGCATAAATTTTTCTTTTCTTTTCGCAAGTGATTAAATTTTGGTCACAATTAGACTACTACCTAAGAAGTCCATAGAAAAAAAATAACTTTCTAAACCGTAACCAACCAGAGATATGGCGGTTTTAATTTTGTTCTAATCAGGAGTGATTTACTCCCGATTAGAACAAAATAAAATCCGTTATATCTCTGGTTGGTTACGGTTTAGATTTTTTTTATTATTTTTTACGAAGTTTTTAGGTTGCGGTCTACTAATGACCAACATTTCAATACTGGCGAAAGAAAAAAAATAATCGTTGTTTTATAATATTACTTAGGAGTTAATCATTCTGTTTAAATATAACTAACTAACGTGCTACCTAACAATATCCTTTCATCGTAATAGAAAAATAAAACCGACGCCATTTTCACAAATATAGCGGTTACAACCACAATGTCAGCTTAGCAGGGTACAGTCGTGTAGAAAAGCGAAATAGCCTGTAACGCTGTAATATTGCAGACACTCCCTATAATATCGTCGCATCACTTACGAGAGGGCGCGCCGCGTACTGTCGGGTAGAAAAGCGTAAGTATTCATAAGATGTGAACGTTGTTATTAAAATGTCGACTACAAAAGATTTTTTTCTTTTTGATACAGCACTTCATTCAATGTTTCATCTCGAACGGTTATATTTGTTAAACTATCACGTATATTTTTATACACATATAAATGGGAGTTGAATTGTCACCAGTGAAGCTACTTTTCAACTGAATGTCATCATTAACGAGATGATCAAAAGGCATTTTTATCCTCACTTAAAAACTGCGTGGGCATCTCCGCGCGCACGTCTTGTATTTAATTAAAACTCAAATTGATTTGCAAGTAACTTCTAGGTCTTCGAAGTTTAATTTGTTTTCTGAGAAATTAATTGAGAGTTCCTCAGCCAAGGCTAATTGAAGTACTTATATAAAACGTCAGAACAGGCCTTGTCCTGTTTTGACGTTATATAAGTATTTCAATTTCATATTAGTATTTCAATTTCATATTGACATTGTTACCAAGTGGAATTTCTCAACATTAAACAAAGATGTCTAACCAAAATTCTATATTATTCTTAAAGCTCTTTGTGGGACTCTTCTGTTGTTTACATATACAACATAGAAGCCTAGTAGACGATAAACAAGTAAATAGTTACCCTTTTAACTTGATAAAACAGTTTTGTTTACACCGTTCTCAAGCATTGTTAGCTAGGGCAACAACGCGTCAGTTCCATTTAATTGATTAAACGTTCTGTAATCGACTGTACATTTGATAACAAAATGGGGACTCTATTCCATGTTGACATATTCATTAAAACATTTACTTTTCTATGTATAAACACTTATTAAACAGACTGGTTGGTAATACGATCTGTGGCCACAATTACTTGATCTACCCTCTCCCTTATCCTGCTGTGTAAGTTGGGTCATGTTATAAAGGACACTGGCTGTAACTAATACCTATAAATTGGTGTACTCAATAAATTGGTGTACTCAATAAAAAGTATTCTATTCTATTCCATTCTGGTTTCGAGTCCAGATAAGTACCAATGTCACTTATTCAATTCAATTATGTAGGTACTCTCTAAGATTACTTAATAATCCCTTACCCTCACTAAAATAACTAGCTTCTAAAAGAAAATACGTGAGGAAACCTGAACTTCAATTAATGACAGAGTTTCTCTTCCGTATGAGGATATGACGATTTCTCATGTCATAGTTTATTAAGCTGCCTCAGGGTACACCACAGGCCTCTAACATGCTTTGAGACTTTTATTTATATAATTTCAGGTTTCATCACGTTTTCCGTCACCGCTGTCAATGATGTCTAAGATAAATTTAGAAAATACTTATGAATGCTTGCCGGGGTCGCGGGACTCACGAATTACCGTGACCCCGGTACGTAAAGGGCTATTGAAGGACACCGTGGGTTTTAGTCAGTCAAGTCTGACAGTCCCTCCCGCCCTGCCGCGGTTGTGAGGACTCATTTGATGATTTTACCACGTAAAAAAAAGTTCTTATGAATTAAAAAAGACACATTTGTACTTGTCTCGAGTTTGAACATGCAACCTCATGCACGAGAAGCGAAATGCTAGACCTCCGAGCCATCACGACAAAACTCAGACTGATTAATGCCAAAAACACAAATACTTTTACATTGAATTAAACCGGATTAATATGTGCACCGGGGCTGTATTATGACGTCTTAAAACCAGGCTTGTTCCAGTGAGTGAATGGATCTGGCGCTAGACGACTTGTATGGCTTTGTCTCTTTCACTCGCTGGAACAAGCTTGGTTTTAAGACGTCATAATACGGTCACTAGTGCTTAATAGAAACACAATTAAATGCTTTCCTTTATAACAATTGAAACACAATGGAGGGAACATGATTGTTCTCCTGTCTCATTCTCTTTACTAAGACTACTTTACGTATGCACCTATCATACCTGCACCTACCATACTTGCGTTATGGAAATGGCAGAAACGGATATTATCTTATATTGTTCCAACTGTACATGAGAAGCATCCAATGTATTGTGGTTTCGTCGCAATAAACGTATACAAGAATCGCCGCTGACTCAAACGACTTCCAACTTTAATGAGGGGCATTAAAGTTTATTTTTATTGGACGGTGTGTAGTTGAAAATAGCCTACCGCAGCGCTTTCGTTGGTATTGCTGGTGGCATGGAGATTGTGCCAAATTAATAAATAGTAGTAACTGGTTTTATGGAAATTGTTTCGAACTGCTTTTTTTTACGTGGTAAAATCATCACATGAGTCCTCCCACCCAGGGTAAAGCGGGAGGGACTGTCAGACTCGTACTGACTAAAATTCACGGTGTACTTCAATAGCCCTTTACGTACCGGGGTCACGGTAATTCGTGAGTCCCGCGATCAAAAACAAAGTCCGCTTTTCGAACCGCTTAAAAAAAGTTAATACCGTCAGAGAATGATAACTGAACTAAAACTAAAAAGCGATCGGTCAAATAGATGTTACTCCTTACTACCTACTATTGTAAATTCTTAAGTTTGTGTGCATTGCTTTGTTGGTGGTTAGTTGGTGGTGGTCACACAAACTATTGAACGGCTTTGGATTTTTAGCACGCAGATAGTATATAAGCTAAATTAAGACATAGGATACGTTTCATCTCGATATTATGTTTTCGTGGGTCAATTTTTGATGCACACACACTAGCGCGTTAAACAAAAGTTGTTCCAAAATTGGCCCATAATTCACTAGAATTTGTGGGCAAATTGGCTACAAGGCTAATATTGATTAATACCTTGCCGTGAGGATAACAGCACGTCCTAAAACATTAAAAATGCCATACCAACCAACCCGTACTGAGCCTGTGTGGTGGATAGTAACACTATTGACTCGCATACATATATTTTAGATATCTGTATACCAGCTGTGGTTAAACTGGGCTGATTATACTCAAAATAACATGATGACGTCACTACGGGTTATTAAGGGATCTAGCAGCAACATTAACATAATTGGCTAATGGGTTTACAGTTCAAAGGTGCAGGTTCAGTAGATAGTACTCGTATTAATATTACCAGGTTGATTAGTAATTAATTAAGACAAACTACGAAGCGAATAATATGATAATTAATTAACCTTAGCTCAGCCGCGTTTCATCCGAAAACGAACTTAACTTGCGTACGGAAAAGTATTATTATTTATTAATCTTAGTCAGAGCACAGTGGTTTTTTTTTTATCTTGGTAAGATCATCAAATGAGTTCTCCCACCCAGGGCAGGGCGGGAGGGACTGTCAGACTTGTACTGACTAAAATCCACGGTGTCCTTCACTAGCCCTTTACGTACCGGGGTCACGGTAATCCCTTGGTCCCGCGACCCCGGACCACAGTGGTATGCAGTTATGTTCTCATTTAAATGATAATGTTGGCCGCAGTAGAGTCGTCATTAGGGATAATTATGCACCTCAATTTTAGTAAAGTTTATTTTCATGCATGAACCGACACGGCTAAAATTTAACCAAAACTAGGTATGTTCTGTAAATTTGGGCTAAGGTATAATATTGAAAGCATCCTAGCTGACAACATCCTGTGGTGTCTGCCTACCCACAACAAACGTTAGTTTGTATGTGTATGTATGTTTACATGATATTAAACTTTGAATGATGAACAACTACATAGTTTTCGACACTTCAAGAGACTTGTTTAAAACTCCGAGCTCTGTTGTTTTAAACTGCAAGAAAGCACTGCAAAAAAGTCAAAAGCAACCTTAATTTACACGTAACTACCAAGTTTACAACGTCATCTTGTTTCAAACAGTAACATTATTCTTGTTTAATCAACCGAGCTTGAACTTATTTTTTTTTAATACCAAACTCCGCAGTCCAAAGCCCGAGCGTAGTTTTTAAAACTACATAACTGCATCGTTTCAGTTTCCAACTGCGATTTTTTCAGCAGATCATAAACTGCAACATGAAATTGGTTTTCGTTGTATGCATAAAATTATGTTTTCGATGACTGACTGATTTCAGGAAATTCAGTACAATTATTCAAATTCACAGGGCTAGCGATATTGGTTCCACTATTTAATGATTTATTTTATCGTTTAATAATTAGTCTTCATAAAGGAAAATGGCCATATGAATAGAAAAAATGAAGGCACCAATCTTGTAAAAATCAAACGTGACACGACTACAAGCTAATAAAAAAAACAACTGCGACAAGAACTATAAAATAATTACGTGAGGATTGAAGACGAAAACATTTCATTAAAGGGATACTTTATTTAAAAAATCTTAGATTTTTTTTTATCTTGGGAAGTGAATGTTGATTATGCGAAGCGATGCATAAAATTAATGCTATGCACAGTCCCACATGCATCACATATGACTATGGATAAAGATTGAGGAGGTTATAAAAAAACCTATAAACCTATTTGGATGAAATTTGGTACACAGTTTTTATCTTGCATTAACTAATGGGTTACTTTTTATCTGCGTACGATGTTTTCTCGGGAAAAAATACCGCATTCCACGTGAGTCACGCCGGGGGCACAAGTTAGTATTCTGTATTACCTTCTCCCATGTAATATCCTCGTACAAACATCATAAACATAGATATATAAACCTGCATATCTATAGGCTTTCCGCTGACAGCTTAGGAGCCATTACCGACTAATCACCTTTGATGTGCAATGTGTCAATAATTGGACTGATGGCGGACGTCAATTACTAAGGAATTGGATCTTGTGTGATGTTAGTAGATGATTGATGAACTACAGTGGCGTGTAAATAGCTTTAAGTATGTTGTTAGTTGGAGTGTCAGCATAGTGAAGGGGCCTGTACAGGGCCAAAGCCTAACCGGGGTCCCGGGACTCAGAATTTACCGTAACCCCGGTACATAAAGGGCTATTGAAGGACACCGTGGATTTTAGTCAGTCAATTCTGACAGTCACTCCCCTGCCCTGGGTGGGGTGGGACTCATTTGATGATTTTACCACGATAAAAAAAAAGTATGTTGTTAGTTACCTTATTTTGTTGATGTTTAGTGTGACAAGCTGAAAAGCAAATTAAATCGTTTTTTTTAAATAATAAACTAGGTATTCCCCGTAGTTTCAACCCAGCTACTCGGCTTCTATTGATCGTAGCGTAATGTTATATAGCCTAAAGCCTTCCTGTATAAATAAACTATCCAACTCGAAAATAATTGTTCAATTCGAAGTTGTTTCAGTAGTTCCTGATATTAGCGTGTTCAACTAAATAAATAAACAAAAAACTTCTTTAACTTTATCTTGTTATTATAGATTGGAATTTAATGACATCTTTTTTCACTTTCCATTTTGTAAGACCAACCGCTCACTGTTGACTTTTTGTCGCGGAGACTTTTTGTCTCCCTGTCGAGTGCTATGAAGATGGAGTGCGTCTATTTTGGTAACAAATAGTTGCTAGCGGCTTGTACATTCGATTGAATGACAACAAATCATCGCGACAAAAAGTTACCAATAAGCAGCTCATTATACTCTGCTCTCCACAAGAAAAACTTCACTACGCTACGCAAAGCGCTACGGCGTAGCTCTCTGTGCTACGCTCGCGTAGCGTAGCATGACTTTTTTACAAAACACTTCCATTTCATTTTAAAGGCACGCTATTCATTTTATTTTACTGTTATATGCATAGTATCATATAAATCAATGATTATTTCGTTCAATAAAGTAATCACTGCACGTTAAATAAATATCACAGAAGCTTAATAAATGTATAATTAGTAAATATAATATGTGTGTTTATTTTTATCATAACCGTGATATTACGTCAAAAGTTTTGAAAATTTGTTTATTTACTGTATTTTGAACCAACATAAAAACGTTTATATAAAAGTATGGTTTATTCAATGTCTCCTCTCAGTTAATGTTTTATTTAGTTTATTTTTTTTTTCAATTACTTCGCCTTTGATTCTCTATGGTTTCTTTACCCTTTCTCAACCTCTCCATTTCATTATTTTGTATTCAGCACTCCTCAAAAACTTCAGAACAATTATACCTTAATTACATAATGTATTTAAATGTACAACAAACCGCAATAAAGGAGACCCTTCGTCACGCTAACGTAATTACAGCGACACTCAACTTAATTTAACCGGACATGTTTAATTAAAATTACTGTTTGTTTTACTTTGTAACAAAAAAACCGCAAAGGTCACAATAATGCACGAGGGAGAGGACATCCTCCACTCACGCCCCAGCCGCCGCCTGTGGGAGATGCGGGGCCAGGGGGACGGGTTGATTTCCGGCCTCCGTTGGTGTGGCCGGCACGTATTGAGTAGCTCGCCGTCGGATCAAGGATCAGGCCCATGTCAAGAGCGCGCGTTGAATACGACGCGCCGTCTCTTGCCTCGAGGAGCTGTCCACAAACTATCTTGAAAAGACCGTCGCCCTGGAACACAAAGAGCAATAGAAATTACAGAGTGGATTGATCAGTAAGAGTCTGACTGCCCTTTCCGCTACACCCAAGGCGGGAGGACTCGTCTGATGATCTTACCAACCCAGAAATGTCTCAATGACTGGTAGTTGATTAAACTTTCGTATCGAAATCGGATTATAAATATTATTAATGCTTTTTACAGATATTGTATTTGGTTTGTCCGTGTATAAAATTTACCTAAAGGTAATCCTGAAAAGGGTTGGCAATGAGCTTGTTATCAACCACATTTCATCGATAAACGAGCGTTCAAAATGATGTTTTAAAGGAGTTTAAGGATCAGATCTGAAAGGCTAGGCCTTTCTCAACTCAATTGGGATCGGCTTCCAGTCTTGCTGCATACGAGTATTCTACATGGAGTGGATGCCTGTCTAAACTCCAACGCAGTCAACCCTAATCTCTTCAAAGTTAGAGTGAACAGGCTTCTTCTAGACAAGCTCGCTCCATCGTCGATCTTGTTTTTGTCACCCCTAACCTAGATTAATTAAGGTAAAGAGCAGCATCATACATAAAAAAGAGTTTGTACTGGTTAATATCATATCCCTTGGTGAGACTTGTTGTCAGACTAATTGTTATGTCTGACGTGAATTGAATGACAGCCGGGGTTGACAGCTTAACATGTTTTTTGAACGAGTGAGAAAACCAGTAATCATTGGACAATCGCGGCTGTACCTTGAAAATAAATCCGTGTGTCTGTTTTTTTTAAGAATAATTTAATTGAAATGCATTTTTAAACTTGTACGATTTTTTTTAAATGTACATTTAAGATTGGAATCAGATAAAAAGCATGAACCCTGAAAAATCTTCATCTAAGCTAATATTTTCCGCTTCGGAAGATCCGTCTCGACCGACGGACGATGGGAAAAAGGTTGATAATCCCTTGACTAAAGCGTAAATCTTTATAAAGGTTCTATATCTTTATAAACCGGTAATAATCTCACTATCTATTATTAATACGTGACGGAAAAACTTTGTACACCTTTATACGAATATTGAGCAAAAAACACATTTAAAGGTTATGTGGAGAAAAAGCGAAGAAATATATTAATAATAAACATTAAACACACTGTCATAAGTTTGTTATGTTTATGTTGTAGTCAAGTTAAACATCAATTAAAGAGATGGTTTTCGATAAACGAATTTTAAAAACCGGCCAAGTGCCAGTCGGATTTGCGCACGAAGGTTTCATTATATTTACTCCTGAACAAAAGAAAATGGTATTTGACTCACAGACAGTTGGTAACCTAAAAGAGACGATACGTTTTATCTTGATTAAAGATTCCATGAGAAAACAGCTGAAACGAAAACGAGCAAAATCGCGGGCATAAATAAGTTTGAAAATAAATGTATGTCAATTATTTTGAACATAAAGAAAAAAAGCAAGATTTCAGTTTCAATTGATATTCCGAACGAGCTCATACGTGAACAGAAACGTGAAAACGACGTGAAAATATTGTGTTACCTTTCAGTTTATATTTTCAGGGGTATAAATTATTTACCCCTGAAAAAGAGTAAGTATGGAGTTTCTTGCCCATTCTTCTCCATACAAACCTACCCTTGCGAATGGGTGTAGAATCAATCCCTTCCCATCCCATTTCCTTTAATTTTAATAATCGACGTTCAAAAGTGCCTCTGATGGTCTAATTGGAATAAATGATTTGACTTTGACTTTGACTACGTATTTTTATTAAAAGCTACTGCTTTCAATTTAAACGTCAGTCGTCGCTTAATACACATTTTGTTCAAACGGGACTTTATTTAGGTATTGATATTTTATATTTTATGTGATTGTAAGTTATCCATTTAGATAAAAAATTATTGCTGTTCGTTAGTCTCGATAAAACTCGAGAAGGCCTGAACCGATTTGGCTAATATTGGTTTTGAATTATTTTTGGAAGTACAAGGAAAGTTTAAAAGGTGAGTAAAATTGATAAAAATATTAGGAGTACTAGCTTCCGCCCGCGACTCCGTCCGCGCGGATGTCGGTCTTCGCGTGGATGGTAGATTTTTTTTTCTACGTATTTTTCAAGGATAAAAAGTATCACATTTTAAGCCCAGGATAATAAGGTATAATTATACCAAGTTTCATCGAAATCGAACCGTTCGTTTTCACGTGATGCCTGCATATACAGACAGACAGACAAAATTTTTTTTTAATCACATATTTGGGTTTGGTATCGATCCAGCAACAACCCCGCTATTTATTTTTTCAATATTTTCAATGTACAGAATTGACCCTTCTACAGATTTATTATATGTATAAATAGTAAAAGCAATAATTTCGTTTTCTCTTAGAAACTATTCTTACCTGTCAAATATTTGATATTACGTCATTCAGAACTCAATTAAATTTATAACTCGTTCAGAAATCAAATTCAGAATTTGATTTTTGCTACGAGTATTATTTCTACAAGCAACAACTTCCAACAACTATCAATATTACCGACGGGTAATAAAAACCATTAGTTGAAGAAGTCGGAGGGAGACGTTGAACCGAGTGTCGTCGTTGACTCTGATCGACATTAAAGAAGTGAGGAAATTACCTCAGCGAGCTATGTAAGTGATAAGAGGGCATGAAGGATCGAGCTAGACAGGACTTGATCTAGGTTTAATGCAGTAGTATTGAATTACTTTTGAGAAGAACGATAGTGTAAAAGATTTGTCAAGAAGTATCAAATTTTTGAATAGCCCCCATCAAGATTGTAGCGCTACGAGGCATATTACAGTGCCTGATTCAAGTCTTATTAATTTGCAGACAAATTTGAGTAGTTACGGAATCTATAACAACGCTATAGATACATATTTTGAAAAATGGTTTTAAAATCTATAACAAAAAAAACCATTGGCCCTTACTGGAAAAAATACCATCAGGCATATAACTAGCACTCAGCACATCATTTTGCATGAAGATTTTGACGTACCTAGTGATATTTTGACATTTATAGGCATGACATACAGAGGCTGAATAGATTATTTCCATTTAACACAATACATTATTGGAGCAACGGAAGCTTTACCAACTAAAGCCACCGCAGTCCTGTGCTGCTAGCTCGAATCGTTCAATCCCTTGTTAATGTCTCTCGGCGCGTTGTGTTCCACGCGCGCCTCAAGGAGTGTCAGCATAGTGACGGGGCCTGTAGAGGGCCAAAGCCTGCCGGGGTCGCGGGACTAACAGATTACCGTGACCCCGGTACGTAAAGGGCTATTGAAGGACACCGTGGATTTTAGTCAGTACAAGTCTGACAGTCCCTCCCGGATTCTGTACAACAAAACATAATATGCAATAGTTTGTCAACATAAAGGTTAAGTATGTTTCAAAGTATAGTATACTAAACAGACACAGAAACACTGTATATAGATGGATACCAAAATCTTTAGCTACATGTAGCATACAACCAAAAAGTGTATGCATGCAGCATATAATATATTATACATGAAAACTGTTTAAACTGCCTGTTTACTATATTGTTTTGCTGACTGTTCCTAAAGGTTAATATTTTACATTTATTTAGTAGGTATCGCGTAGTTTAGGACTCTAAAATGGAAAGTGGTCACTTAATCTTCGAAATATAATCTCGCACAGTTTTAAGCCTCAGATCCAATAGTGGATTAAACAAGGTTGATTCATGTATTAAACTTCAGATCTTATTATAATCTGACCCTAATTGGAGATTTGAGTAAACAGTGTTTGGTTTACTAAAGATTAATAACACCCTAATTAAATAATACTTACATAGAAGTTATAAAACGAATTCGCGTTAGTCTGTCTGTACGCGCATAACTTTGGAACATCTACACCAAATTGGATAATTCTTTTTATTTGCGTTCGTTATTGACAGGTCAAGGTTTTATATGCAAGAAAGTTTTCGGATTTTTTTACAAGACAATCATTTATTTTCCTGTTCAATATTTTAAACGAACAATTCTGAATTTCCCAACTACTACAAATGTAAAAAAATGTGAATGTCCCGGGTAGCTCGTGAGGAGGTGGATCCGACCCATCCCAACTATTACTAAGATAACGAGCCACAATCATAACTAATACGACCTAGAGACCCTTGTATGAATTCTACGTATTTATACAGCATACTTGAAGTATTATTACGTAGAAAATGAAAAAGCACTATAGGTTTTTTTCCACCAAATTAACGCCAAAGACTCCGTTTACTTTACGTCACGAAAACAAGAAAACTATTTATTCTTTATTGTGTACAAAAATTACAAATAAAAGCATTCACTCATAATTTAGTTCACAAAGGTGAGCTTATCTCTTAAAAGAGATCTCTTCCAGCCAACCTGTAAAACTGATATATATATATACGAGATAAATAATACGGGGACAAAAAGATTGCACACACAAATAATTTTATTTTTAAACAAAAAATAAAAAAATAAATATACATATATTAATATATAAAATACATAAAATAATATATACATTGTTGAGTTTGAATGTGTGCGTAACCGCTCCTAATGTCAATTTGTTTTCTTCAGTACAGTTGCAATACAGACCTCGTTTGCTAAACCCGCGTTTCATTTCTCTCGCCTCGAATTCGAAATCCTGAGCAGTCAACACTCAACCTTATTCTCAAAAGACCATGGTCCAAAACGAGACGGATTGAAGAAATAATAGTATCAGTGACCCGACTTCTCAGTATCGACAGCTGTTAAACAAATCGCAGTTAAATGGTGTGATGAACATTAGTGTTTAAAAATAACGAAGTGAACGTTTTCTAAAGACTGTTAATATCGTCAAGTTATTATAATGGATAACGCGGAACAAACATTAGATCTTTTGGAACACTTTTCGGACAGCATTTTGAAGGTTAAGGCAAACTTTAAGAAGACACCGAAAGCAAGACTTACTAAAGGCTACGTTGAAGCAAGACTACAGTGTTTAGAAGAATATTGGAACTCATACCGGAATAATTATCAGCAGTTATTAAGGATTACTAAAAAAGAACAACGGAAAAACATAACCTATTTCACCGACGATCTATACAGCCAGTGTGAAGAAATATATTTAGATGTGAAGACAGACATGACGGATACGCTTCAGTTATTGAATACAGAGAAAGGAGATGTGAGTCAAAATACATCATCATGTTCATCACAACAGGAAAGTTCGAACAGCACCGAGGTCAAACTTCCGAGGATCAACTTACCCACATTTACGGGCATGTATGAAGAATGGCAATCGTTTGAGGATACGTTTACAGCTTTAATTTCGAAGAATAAGACATTGAGTGACGTACAAAGGCTGCATTATCTCAATTCGTGTTTGACCGGCGAAGCAAGAAATACAATTAAACATATTCCAGTCACAGAACAGAATTATCATAGGGCATGGGAAACTTTGAAAAATAGATACAGCCACAAGCGGCTTATAGTGAATGCAATACTGAAAAGGCTATTTTCATTTAAAAAGTTTAGCACCCAATCGCCGGGACAGTTGAAAGTTCTGATAGATAGTACTAAAGAGTGTTTAAATAGTTTGGATTCTTTGAATATTTCAACAACATCATGGGACCCAGTAATCATTTACATTACTGTGCAAAAATTGGATTCTGATACACACAAAGAATGGGAATCACACGTAAGTCGTGAATGTGAAACTGATCTACCTACATTACAAAATATGATTTCATTTTTGGAAAATCGAATCCATACACTCGAGTTAACGTGTTCGCCTTCATCTAGCACTCAAAAAACAAATAAGGAGCGTGCATGTCATACGTCAGCTGTAACAATTACTTGCAAATTATGTAACGGCCAACATCTTCTATGCCACTGTAAAGAATTTGTGAAACTTGACATGGATAAGAAACATGAAATTATTAAAAACAATCGATTATGCTACAACTGCTTATCACCAGGCCATCCAGTACATTATTGTAAGCAGAAAACTTCTTGTAAGATTTGTGGACGGCGTCACCATTCACTTCTTCATCAAAAGAAGAAGGGAGAAGATTCTCAGGATACAGAGAAGAATAACAACCCACCTGTAATCTCCTCAACACAAACGCCTAGTAACACACAAGAAAATCATCAGGATGAGTCAATTATAGTGAACTTCGCATACAAGCAGAGAAGAGCATTACTAGCAACAGCGCTGGTACCAATCAAGAGTGAATGTGGTCGCATGACTACATTAAGAGCATTAATCGATCCTGGTTCACAGGCATCATTCATAACTGAGAATGCAACTCAATTAATTCGACTCAAGAAAACTCCTGTACGAGGTTCTATTACAGGAGTAGGATCCACAACAACTCCAGTACGTTATGCAGTACAGTTGGAGATCTCATCAAGATGTGACAGACAATTCAATCTCCCTCTGAAGGCATATGTTTTAAAATCACACATAACGTCTAAGTTGCCTAGTTCCACAATTGAAAATAGATCAAACTGGTCGCATCTGAATGGCTTAACGTTAGCTGATCCACAATACTTCAAGTCAAGCAAAATTGATCTGTTGCTTGGCATTGATGTATACACCGAGATTGTGAAAGATAATTTAATAAAGGGACCACCAGGCACACCTTCCGCTCAAGAAACAAGTTTGGGTTGGATATTGTTCGGCAATATCTCAGAATGTCAACATAGCGGCAACGACATAGTAGTGATGCATCAACATGTAGAAATAGATATGGATAATCTTTTGAAAAATCTTTGGAACATTGATGATACTACAAATCGCAAACTTACCTTCGATGAACGCACATGTGAAGATATTTATAAAACAACACATACACGAGATTCAACTGGAAAATACATCGTAAAATTACCCTTTAAAACACCACCACAAGAAATAGGATCGACGAGAAACATAGCTTTGAAGAGACTGGAACAATTAGAAAGAAGATTAGAAAATAAACCACAATTAAAAGAAGATTACTGTAAAGTTATGGAAGAATACATAGAATTGAATCACATGGAGAAAGTTCCTGAAGAAGAGAAAAATAATTTGTCAATATATCTACCACACCATGCAGTCATTCGAGGAGATAGCGAGACCACGAAGGTCAGAATTGTTTTTGACGCGTCGTGTAAAAGTTCTAAAAACAATTCACTCAATGATTTGCTATTAGTTGGACCCCAACTACAAGAAGATTTAAGAAGTTTAATTATGAGATGTCGTATGAAGAAAATCTGCTTCATAGCCGATATCCAGAAAATGTACCGCATGATATTGGTTACAAAAGAGGATGCAGATTATCAGCGAGTATTGTGGAGACAGGATCCCACGCACGAGATAGAAGACTATCGCATGTTAAGAGTAACGTTTGGTACCGCCTCCGCACCCTATCTAGCAATCAAAACAATAAAACAGTTAGCTATTGATGAAGGGGATAAATATCCTGTTGGAGCCAAAATACTAGCAGAAGAATTTTACGTAGATGATTGTATCAGTGGGAGTAACACAGTACAAGAAGCAAAAAGGGCAAGTCAAGAATTAAGTCAATTATTAGAATGTGGAGGATTCAAGTTACAGAAATGGGCTTCAAATAGCAAAGAATTTATAGATTCAATTCCACAATCATTGAGAAGTGCATGTGTTGAGACAAACGAGAGTATTGTTAAGACATTGGGTTTAACGTGGAATATGAAAACAGATACCTTTCACTATCAAATCAAACTACCACCTAAATCAGCTTTGATTACGAAAAGAAATATTCTAGCGGATTTACAACGCTTATTTGACCCGTTAGGATGGATTTCTCCAGCTATCATTCCTGCTAAAATTTTAATTCAGAATATATGGAAAGATAGACTTGACTGGGATGAAGAGGTTAAGAATACCCATAAAGAAGAATGGAATACAATTAGAGAAAGCTTTAACCATTTACATGAGATACAAATAGGAAGATGGATACATACAGAGTCAGAAAATGAGAAGATAAGTTTACATGGATATTGTGACGCTTCAATCAAAGCATATTGTGCAGTAGTATATTATAGAGTAGAAAAAGAAAATGGAGAAGTTAAAACAGGAATAATCGCATCCCGCACTAAAGTGACACCTGTTAAGACAGTTTCCCTTCCCCGCCTCGAACTCTGCGGCGCCGTGCTTCTTGCCAAACTCTTGACGCAAGTGAGAGAAGCAATGAGGTTACCTGACAAGGAAGTCTACGCCTGGACCGATTCCACAGTGGTTTTGGCGTGGCTTGCAGGCGATCCTAATAGATGGAAATTATTTGTCACAAACCGCGTTATTGAAATATTAGATAATGTTCCCAATTCACAATGGTACCATGTAAGATCAAAAGACAATCCAGCCGATGTTGGTTCTAGAGGAACATATATAGATAACCTAGTCAACAATAAACTATGGTGGGAAGGGCCAGGTTGGCTAAAGGATAAAAATATAAAATTCAATAAAATGAACATCAAACCTACAGAACTGGAAATGAAAAACATATCAGTAAATTTTAAAATGCTAAGAATGAAATTTGAAGAATTTAATACGCTCCAAGAACTTTTGAAAACAATCATTTACAGTTTAAGATTTTTACGATTTAAGAAGAAGCCTGAAAACTTAGATACAGCCATTACAACTACTGAATTGGAAGAAGCATTAACAAAATGCATAAGAATAGCACAAAGCGAAGAATTTCCAGTAGAAATAGAAAGTTTACAGAAAGGAAGACACGTGAAGAAAGAAAGTTGTTTAAAAACACTAAATCCATATTTAGATGACAAGAATATCCTCAGGGTGGGCGGAAGATTACGAAACGCAAATATTAGTAATGATCAAAAGCATCCAATAATTCTAGGTACGAAGAATCAACTTTCACATCTCATTGTAGCTGATGCACATAAGAAGACATTACATGGAGGCATTCAATTAATGCTCAGTTACATTAAATCACAATATTGGATCATACGTGTAAAGAACATTATAAAGACGCAGGTACATAAGTGCATTGTGTGCGCTCGACACAGAGCGATATCGAGAACTCAGCTTATGGGTGACCTTCCTGAAGCTCGTATTACTCCTGCTCGTCCATTTATTAATAGTGGAATAGATTTTGCCGGCCCTTTACAAGTACTGATGTCAAAGGGTAGAGGCGCAAAAACTCATAAAGCGTATATCGCCATATTCGTTTGCATGGCCACAAAGGCCATCCATTTAGAGTTGGTTGGCGATCTAACATCAGAAGCATTTATCGGAGCATTCAACAGATTTGTTGCCCGAAGAGGAAGGTGTGCTCATATCTGGAGCGATCATGGACGTAACTTCGTAGGAGCTAATAAAGAATTACATTCAGCATGGAAAGAGGCTAATCTAAACTTACCAGGCCATCTAGCAGATATGCTCGCAGTAGACGGTACCCAGTGGCACTTCATACCACCGTACAGCCCGAACTTCGGTGGACTATGGGAAGCTGCGGTTAAATCTACAAAGTTCCACCTAAAGAGAATCCTGGACACTCACCTGACATACGAAGAGTTGACAACAATATTATGCCAAGTAGAAGCATGTCTCAACTCACGCCCCTTGATACCCGTGGATACAGCTGACACTGAACTAGAAATATTAACTCCTGGACACTTTTTGATAGGCGAAGCTCCTGTTACAATACCTGCCCCAAACTTGAACGAAGTCAACATCAACCATTTATCCAGATGGCAACTCTGCCAACGTTTGGTAGCCAATTTCTGGCATCGCTGGCAAAGCGAATATTTGACGCGCCTTCAAACACGACCAAAGTGGCTTAAGCACCAAAAGGAATACGAAATTGGAGATATCGTGCTCTTGAAGGAGGACCAATTGCCACCTGCTAAATGGGCTTTGGGCAGAATAACTGCCAAACATCCAGGAGAAGACGGTCTTACTCGAGTTTATAGCATTAGATACCGCAATAACATTGTTAAAAGATCCATCTCTAGGATTTGTGCTTTACCAATTGATAAAGATTAATGTTAGCAATAACTTTATATTCATTTTTGAGAAAATTTGATTAGGTACAAAACTTCATTATTGTAATTTAAATATACAGTCCACTTAAGTCTTAATTATATTTTTGTTTACTTTGTTGAATTGGTAAAGGACTAGGTCCTTTGGTGGGCGGCATGTTGAGTTTGAATGTGTGCGTAACCGCTCCTAATGTCAATTTGTTTTCTTCAGTACAGTTGCAATACAGACCTCGTTTGCTAAACCCGCGTTTCATTTCTCTCGCCTCGAATTCGAAATCCTGAGCAGTCAACACTCAACCTTATTCTCAAAAGACCATACATAAATACATAAATATCAAGGTTGTTGCGAAAGGAAGTGCTCTTTCAATTTTTGTTTATAAGATGTTAAAGAGGGAGAATTTTGGATTACCTGTGGTAAATTGTTCCAAAGTTTCGTAGCTCGATAAGTAAAGGAATTGAGGAAAAATTTAGTGTTTGCTCTAGGACACTCAAGTAGTATAACTATCACGTTTTCCGTACAAGTTACGTGATAATATGTACTTCACGTTTGAAGCACGGCCAAATAAGTAACTATTAAGTAATCCATGCAAATACGTAGAATTTATGCTAGACTATACTCAATACTCCTCAGTACTCTTCACAAACACTATCCGCTTAATGAAATCACACTCCACTTGAGTGCTATTAGGCAACATTTCCGAGATACGACTAATCACTCCGTCTTCAGCTACGTCGATCGTCCATGATTCCAGTATTAATTATTCAATGTTTGTATTTAGAAACCGGTATTGCGGAAGATGACTTGAACCAAACAACCCGTTGCCATGGCAACTACTAATCCACTTATTTAGATGGCACCTGCTCGATTTTGGTATTTGGCGCTCGAGTTCTGCAATTTCGAAATGCAGCGTTGTGGTATTATGATAGATGGAGAGTTTGGTTAATCTTCCTAAATAACATTCCATTTTCAGATACTATGAAGAAAAGTGCCCTTAAGTTTATCTTTTAACATGGTGTCATTTTTTGAGCAACGCGGGTTGACTATTTGTTTGTTAAACTTTCAAAAGTTTCCAATCAAACCTGAACTTTATTCTTTTGTGATCAAGTCGAAAACCTATTAAAGTAGTATGGTAAGTACACCAATAAGAGATATTAAGAGATTTCAAACAACACTATCTTAAGGTTGGTAGATGTCTAACTACGTCTTCTTGAGTGTGTGTTTTATTTATGTACATTTTGCAAAGGGGGATATTTTTTATTCCGATTTTATCTTCCCGAGGTATATTTTTTAAGTTGTGGCAGGCGAAGCCGTAGGTAGCAGCTAGTCCTAAATATTGAACACCGAAAAAATATTACACCTTACCGTCTTTATCATACAACATGCCCCAAAAGTTCTTATTTTCGTAACGAAATAACTTCCAAAAACTTTTTTACGATTTTATTCAAAAATATTATTTCATCTCGTTTACTTTTCGCGCTGAAATGATAATATCTCACGTAAGAAACTTTTTTTTTCAGAGAAAACGCTATTAGTGCCTGAATTATGTAGGTAGGTGAAGATTTAGAGGATTTATCTTAGGATAAAGAGAATATATGGAACAAATTGGGGTATTGCGCTAATGAGAGAAAATGGTTTTAGGTTACAGAGAAAAAATGGTTTTGCTGACCCCTTCTTGTTATAGCGTTAAAGCATAAAGATTATGTAGCTTTTTTCACGATGTAACTGTGTATATTAAAAGTTGATTTGAAAAACTCTGATTTTTAATTCTGAGAGTATTGACGTTCTTAACAATTTATATTTTAAAAGTTTTAGAATGTTCTCAAAATGATAAAAATAAAACATCGCCAGCAAAACCGATCATCCTAGAACCAAAAACTCGAAGACATTGTGACATCTAACAAGCCGCACCGGGCCCACGTGTTGGATTCTCTGTGAGAAGGAGTAAGACTGTAGTCTTACTCCCTCTCATAAAGAAGAGGCTCGTGTCCCAGCAGTGGGAACCTTCTAGGCCTATAATGATCTGCTATGCATAGGTATGCATTATTTAGTACGTTAAACTTCTAGGAAAAGTCAACCAGTCAGTTATTTTTCTGTGAAAATGACTGTACCCACTCCTAACTACAAGAAAGAAATCTTTGTGAACTTCTAACATCGTGTAACAAACTACAAAGTAAGTAAACAACATAGCATGTAAAAATATCTTTCCCATCAATCAGTGTTCCGTATATATCACATCGGTGAACCGAGACCGGTGTCGATAACAAGGCGTCAAGATAAATTTACAACGGGACCATCCAGCCGCTCCTTTTATAATGTGATGCGGCCGCGATCTGGGCTATCGTGATCTCTGTTAAGAGAACCTTTATGTTGGGCACTTCCTAGTTTGTATGTAGGATAAGGTCGTTTTTGTCGTAGCATATTTTTTCATGTTAAGGTTATAGCATTATGGTGAGTAGCAATGGGTTATTCTTGTTGTTTGATAGACTTAAATGAATTAAGGCCAAACCCTGGAAGATGCAGTGGGTTGTACGTATAGGTGGACAGAAAGTAGAAGGGTTATATCGTGAAGAAGGGTTCCACACTGGAAATATTTATGGAACGGCTCCAGACGGGTGTTTATAGTATAGTAGGCAGATAATTTAGTTAATTTATGAAGGAATAATTCGATCAGATGAATTAGGTATTTATTTATTCACAGTAGTGGATGATTTGTTAAAATTAAGGTTGAGTCATCGAATGCTACGCAGTGTGTCGCGGTCTCGATCCCCGCATAGAACAAATATTTGTGTGTCCTGCAAGTATGCACAAAGTATGTGAGTTTCTATGTTTGAAAATGCACCCACGATGCATGTGAAATTAGGTAGAGAAACGTTTTTTTTTTTAAAATTCTTTCATGTGTAAAAAGCTATGTTATCAGCGAGTAATGAGTTATATTTTATTTTTAAACTGCTACACATGAGAAGTCGGGGTTATCCTATCAGAGCCGAGATTCGCCAAGCACCGTTTCCTTGTCTAGATATAACTGTACAAGATTAAGTGGTAATAGCAAAACGAGCATTAAGATATAAAGGAAAAATAGGTACAACCAGCAGCGGCAAAAAGAAACCATCAGCATGAAAACTCCAAATAAATCAAAAGAAAACAAAATAAGAGACAAGTTTTCATAAGAACATCCTAATATTATAAATTTAAGTTTTGAGCTAAATAAACCTTTCAGCGTACTTTTAAGACCCACTTACACGTATGTAGAAATTGAAATTTTCACAAGGTCTTAAGATGAGAAATAATACCGATGTTTTTAAGTGTAAGCCCTTGGAAGGCATCTCGGGTTTGCCGCTAACGTAAATCTTATTAGTATAACGCGGCCTCCAACTCGTAAAGCTTCGTTCAAAACTCAAGGGACTGCTTCGCAAACCGAGAACCAAGGAATATTATGGCCTAAGGGAAGAGGGAAAGGCGATTTTTTTGGAACTCGTTTAAAAGTTAGTGCGAACGGCGCATTTTTTAAAAGAAAGAAAATACAATTGTCACTGAATTATTAACATGAAAATTTCAACAAGCATAAAGTGTATGAACAATTCAATACACCACGTTCATAAAAACATGATTTGAATACTTTTGTTTTGTATTGTTTTAAGTTGTTAAAAATATCAAATGAGTCCTCCTGCCTTAGGTAAAGTGGAAAGGACTGTCAGTCTCGTTCTGTGTTCCTTCAATTACCCTTTACGTTCCAGTTTCACGGTTACCTATTTAGACAGTCCCGCGAACCCGGAAGTGAAAGTTTTTGAATGTATCTTGACACTCTTGACAGTTGCTCTGAATGTTCTGTACAGAGTGAAGTATTTAATGGTGGGATGCGGAACAAAATGAACAACTTTCTCAATGTGATCAACAGCGTAACCAAGTCAAAATATGAACTATACCATACTTTACTTCAATAGACACACGACTAAAATATATTTCCGAATCAGGCTACATCAGCTTTCGTCGCGCGGATACGCAGTTAGTGTGATCATTAAAGAAACCCAAAAGACCAACTTTGTCATCGAAACGATGAGTTTGCAGAGCAAATAAAAGTTTATTTTACGAAGACCTATCTACGCCCGATGATGATTCAATCTAAAATAAACCCGCTTACTCCTGTAACTTGGACGGAGTACATACAAGCCTTTTATTCGCATTTTTATAGTGATAGAGCAATCGCGCTTCGGCCACGTAAACTAGCATTTGGTTCTCTATCTAGACTTGTATAAACTGTGTTTTGTGGGATTTACTTGTGAGAAAAGTAGTGGTGAACGAGATTCAGATTTGTCCGTAAAATATTTGTCTCTGAACATTGGTTATGTCGATATTTTTTAAAATACGATACTAGAACCATATGCTATTTTCCTTACGAATCAAAGCAATTATCGCCTTTTTTTCTCGCTGAGATGATATTTAATAAATTAAGGTCAAAAAATTAACACCGAGACAGGACGTTGTGTGCACATCAAATTCATACTTTAAATACTATACGACAAGATACACATGATAAAAAGACTGAGTGGATCTTGATGTATGGCTGAGACATAGGTAGTCTGCACAAGTAGAAATTAATTACCCCGTGGAATAATTAATTTCCAAGAAAACCCGCTGGCAACTAATAGTAAATATGAAAGCAAAGTGGAAAATTGATTACATAAGTCTTGCCGTATACTGTTTCTTTCTTGGTTGTACACGGTGAACTTTGTAAAACCCACGTTTTCTTAACACGTGATCCGGCACGATTTCGTTCCACTTCAATTAATTGAGAACCTTGATCGTGGAGTCAGAGAACATTGTTATTGTAATATACTTCGTTAATTTAAAAGTTTCCTTATCAACATATTCAAGTGTTTGACGGCGCGTTGTGTTCCACGCGCGCCTCAAGGAGTGTCAGCATAGTGACGGGGCCCTCTGTATGTTGTTAGTTGGAGTGTCAGCATAGTGAAGGGGCCTGTAGAGGGCCAAAGCCTGCCGGGGTCGCGGGACTTATGATTTACCGTGACGCCGGTACGTAAAGGGCTATTGAAGGACACCGTGGATTTTAGTCAGTACGAGTCTGACAGTATTCGAGGATCGACCTGTTATTATTTAGTCACGAGCTTTTTGGCCTATCACAATCTTAATATACACTTTTATTTGCTGAAAGCAAAAATCACATACGTACATAACACACACATCAATAAATTAATATAAAGGTTAAACGCAATATTGATGTTTATGAAAAGAAGTAAATGTTTCAGCTGAATTCAGTGAGAGAAATATGTTGGCCCTTGTAATGTACGTACTTGAAATGTATTCATGTTATAATGAGTTTTTGAGAGAAAATGTTGTAGGAATATTATTGGAGTTGTGTTTATTACCGACAAAAGCCAGTCTTAAAGGTCAGGAGAGGTCATTTATGAAAGGCACGAGAATATAAAGAATTTTGTGTAAGTACTCCTTGTTTTGAAGTCCGTAACAAATGGCTTACCTATTTATAATGTAATAACTTATACAACACAATACTGCGCTCCAAAACAAACATAGCTGACGTGGTTCAGAAAGCTGCCCAACTGAAATGGGACTGGGCAGGACATGTCTGCCGCATGCCGGACAAACTGTGGGCCAAAATAGCTCAAAACTGGTGCCCTGAGACAGTAAAACGAGGTCGTGGCAGGCCACGTAGGAGATGGCGGGACGAACTGGACAGGTATCGTCCGAACTGGAAGGAGGACGCCCAGTATCGTGAAAGGTGGAAGGAGTGGAGGGAGGCCTTTGCCCAGGAGTGGGACAGAGCAGGCTCTTAAAAAAAAACTCATACAACACTCAGTAGCTATTTTCAACATCATCATAAAGTATTTAGAGGAAACAGAAGTAGTTTTTTTATTTATTTATGGCACACCATCAACTTATTCACTAATATATTTGGGGTAGTATAACAATTTAACTAACAATCTAGAGTGAACTTGTCACTTACAGGTGTGCACAGCACTTACAGGTTACAAGTTTGATCATAATTTACAGAGAGTGCATAACGGAGTGTAATAAACATAAAGAAAAACATGAAAATTGAAAATTAACAATAAAAATTAAAAAATAAATCTAAATCTTGTTTGATGATCTAGAATAATACAATATTGACAAAATAATAAGTAAGTAATCGTAATGTTACAGATATATGATATTGGCCACAGTGGGTCATTAACAATTGTGTACAAAATTGCGATAGCTTGTTGAAGAAGATGTCAATGCTATTACCTAGTAGCCGAATAAAACTCCTTTTATCATTGTGTTTACACCGTTTTGGTCTCCCAGCTATGGGCTCAATGATTCTTCAAGACCTCTTTTTAGCCTTTGTCAAACAGACAGGCGTGACAAATGCGAAGCGTGACGTTTTTATTTGTAATGTATGGAATTGTTTGAATCCAGTCACATAGAAAAGCGAAAGCGATCCAATAGCATGACAGAACTATCGTACTGACGTCTCACTTCGGTTCGGTAATGCTTCGCTTTCGCCTGTCTGTTTGACAAAGGCATTTGAGCCAGCCTTAGCAGCGTCTTGCTTGGACAAAAGGAGGTTTATAATGAGTTTGAATCAATAAAATTGAAAAAAGGTAAACCTGATTAAGAATACCAACATAAATAAAATAACATTCATTTGGTAAAAAGAATCCTAAAATACCTGTTCGGCTATTCAAGAAAAACTCCGGGATGAAATCCACCAAATTAGCAAATATTTGCGCGTCATAGGGGATTGGCACGTGACATGAGATAAGTCGAGCTAAGTCTTGTACGGAAAGGCCTTTCAGAAATCGGCCCAAGTTATTGATTTTCATAAAATTACGTCTTTATAAGAAACCCTTGAAGAACTGATTATTTTTTACTTTTTTGAAGGTTGAATCACCGCAAGAAACTGAATTTGACTGAGACTTAATCTACTACGTGCTCGCTAATTCTGTGTTGTCTATTTTCTGTCTTTTATATAGTGCGATGTTGCATGTCTATGTTCGGAGTAGTAGCTTTACGAAAAATCATCAGCTATGGGACAAACCCACCACACTATTCCCTAACCACTGCAACTCCTGTGCGCCAGAATCAACAGTGGCAACCAACCAGAAAAGGGCCGAGACAATGAAGCTCGACGTGTCCCGAAGAATGAATTTACCTGTCTTGGATCCTGCAACGAAATTAATCAGAAAAGAATAGTGGAGGAGTAGGAAAAAATATATGTTTCCACTTCCCTTCATGCAAGCAGGAGACAGAACAAAACAAGGCCAATAGGCACAAAGGGACATTACAACTGGGAGAAGCCCAGTTGCCTAGCACCACGGGTAAAATGACTACTAATATTAATGGGTCCTAAATTGTGAGCTGCTAAATTTGATTCCAATAATAGGTATGGCAAAAACGCTTGAACGCACGGAAGTTTGTTCGAGTTTCAACAAGGTCCGAGTAGTAAATGACTCCAGATGTAGTCTGAACAGTGTTCAACATAATATTACGTTCGTTCTGCCAAAGAATACACTCCCATAGAATATGATGTGCTGATTGTTCATATTCACAGTCGGATGTCGAACATTGACAAAAAGGCGAGGGAACAAGCTTGAAGGAAAATAATTTACTTTTAAAGTTACCATGTCCCGTGAGAAATTGGGCAACACAGTGATCCACCTCCAGCCACGTCCTAGCCAGCCGCTCACGAACGGATGGAAAGAACTGGTGGAGGTGCCGCCCCTTGATAGAATTATCCCACCTACTTTGCCATTCGGATAAAAGATCCTCCCAGACGTCGCTCTGGGGTTTGAATAATCTAGATATCTTATCACGGTCACGTTGAGGTAGAAAATCAGCATCAGTGGTCTCCCGTGTGGAAAAGTACATTGCAGCACGTCGCTGTACTTCAAGATCGACTGGAAGAACACCAGCAAGTACCGGTAAAGCTTCAGTACTGACGGTTCTATACGCTTTACTTAAGAATAACAAAGCCAAGCGCTGGCTTTGAAGCAATTTACGTCGTGCCGCCCCTATGGTGGCCCTATCGGCCCAAACAGGTGCTCCGTAGCACATACAGCCCAAGTAAGTAGCACCATAAATAGTTTTTAAGGTTAAAAACGACAAACCCCAAGTAGATTTGGATATTCTCGTTAGGGCATAAAAATTATTTTTAGCTTTTTCACCAACTGTTTTTATATGTTCTATGAATGTGAAATTCCTCTCTAAGACTAAACCAAGATAGCACACCGATTTCTTTTTCTTAACGGGAACATTATTGAATTTAATACTAGGCCACGATTTAAGGTCACCTTTTAAAATGAGTTGATAGGTTTTATGTGGTGCAAAGGTCAGACGGTTACGATCGCCCCACTGTGATATTAATCGTAGGCAAGTGTCAGCCAAATTCTCGAGTCCAGCACGAGTACTCGACTGAATGAGCAGAAGGCCATCGTCCGCATAACCAGTTAAAGAACAACCACTTGGAAGTGGAATCGCGAGGAAATCATCGAAGCCTAGATTCCATAAATAAGGACCGATAACCGAACCTTGAGGACAGCCCATGGTGAGAGGTTTCGATATGGAATGATGTCCGAGTTTAAGTTTCGCGGATCCATTAGAAAAGTACGAACAAAGGAGATTAAATATATTATTATAGCAACCACGAGCTTTTATTTTAAGTAGTAGCATTGGCCACCACGCGTTATCAAAGGCCCCGGAAATATCTAAAAAGATCCCAACTACGTACTTGTGTTTAGAGGTATTAACCATTTTTCTAACAGAAAGTGCCGCGTCAACGGTTGATTTCCCGATAGTAAAACCGAATTGATTTTTATGGAATTTGGGCCCGTCCGGTAACAATCGTGGGACGATAAGACGCTCCAAGAGCTTTCCCAAAGATGGTAATAAAGTTATGGGCCGGTATGACTTAGGGTCATCTGGTGGCTTGTCGCCGCTTTTAGGTATTATTCGTATAAAGCCATGTCTCCATATACGAGGAAAAACGCCTTCAGAAATACACCGGTTGTAAACAGTTAATAACGCGTCACCCGCTGTTTTACACGCTTCTTTTATCATACGATTAGATATTTTATCTTCACCTGATGATTTGTTAAGGGGCAGTCTCCTAACAACATTCATTAATTCGTCAGTGGATGGAAGGTCTGACGCTGGTGATTCAGGCGGGACTGTTGCCCATGCTCTAATTTGTTGGTGGTAGTCATTATCATAAACAGGTGAATCATCAGGGATAAGAGTATTTAATAAAACTTCCGTTGTTTCTTCAATACCGGCGGTGTGTTTATTATTTACTTTAATATTCTGAACATACGCGAGGTCGATCGATCGATTGGCTTTAAACTCATGATATAAAGGAGACCACGGACCTTCTTTTTCTAATTTATCGACTACTTTACGCAACAAATTACCCTTAGATTTTTCAACCGATGCTCTGTAACGGGACTTGGCAACTCTAAATGTATTTAAAGCAGTGGTTAGCGAGTCTCCGGTGACTTGGCGTTTTTTAAGCTTATTAAGATGTTTACGCGCTCGACGATAGGTTTTACGCTGTTCGGTTAGGTAGTCACACCACCAATCACATCTACGTATATTGGTCATAGGTCCGCGACCAATGGCAATGTCAGCACAGTAAGTGAAGGTGTCTGACATAATTTCAGCACTTTCTTCGGCTGACAGCCCATCACGAGTGAACTCTTTGGCGTGACATGCAAAAAGCGATCTAAAGAATTCCCAATTAGCACCTTTACTTTTGTACCTAAAATTACCAATGACATGTGAGGAACCCTGAATAGAAACCGGAACAAACTCGTAAACGATCAAGCGATGATCACTACAAGACGCGTCCGGTAGGACACGCCACCTATCCAAGTGTACGTCTGCACTAGAAAGTGTGACGTCAATACAAGATTCGCCCATTTGGCTGCAAAAAGTAGGTGGTGCGTCGGGGGTGTTGTGAATAGTTAGGTTCATTTCAGCAATGAAGTCTTCAACAGCGCAGCGCCGTTCGTAATCCGTGGACCGAACTTTGCCATACCACAGGGACGAGGACGCATTAACGTCTGCGCCTACGATAACTTTGCAGCCCGCGAGTGACCGCAAGACGTGACGGAGATTATGTATGTGAGGACCAACAGGGTCTGAATATTGAAAGTAGCAGCTCACAACGTAAACTTTAGAACTAGCGGATGAGACTTCCACAACCGCGCAGTGTCGATTCATGAGGTTTCGTAAAGACGTTACTGTATAGTTAGAAGAACGTGACACGTAAATTCCGGCTCGTGCCTTGTTATCCAACTGAACTACCTTGTGACGTAAGCGCGTGTTTTGGTATTGTTCTTGAACCAATACAATATCTAAGTTATAATCGATAATTAATTTGTCCAATTCAGAAGTCGCCACCCTATCGTTGTGTAGATTTAATTGACCTATTATTAAACTATCCATTATATTAGTAATTAGTGTTGCGTATTAACTGTTCGAGCCTAACTTTATAGGTGGTACACTGTTGGGACCCGCATCGATGGTCAAACGGTTTTTTAATACGTTTACACGCCGCACATACTGGTGTAAAATTTAAATTATCCTTTTGCGGGCATTCTTTTGTTTCATGTGCTTCAGAGCAATTAGCACAGGTAGGCGATTTATTAACGCAGTATTTTTTCACGTGACCGAACTGCTGGCAATGTAAACAACGAACTACATCGATATCATCAAAAAATCGGCAAGTCGCGAAGTCAATAAAAAGCTTCTCTTTGGTACTAATTAAATGCTTTCGTATGGCGTTGTCGATTTCAATGCCTACCCACTTCCGGCCATTATCTAATGCACGTCTACGTATAATTTTTGTCGACTTAATAAAGTCTTCCTCACTAATTGCCAATTCGTCTTTAATATTTTGACGGTACAACGCATGCAGAAAAGGTTTGTCTTCCATTGAGGATGGGACGTCTTTAATTAATAAACGTGGCCTGCGGCCTTTCGGTTTTTCAAGTCTTAACCCGGCAGTCCTAATAGCATCAACCGACTCAAGTTTACTTATTTGACTATCGTTAGCAACACGTAATACAACGCCCGATTTCGCGATTTTTTTCATGCCAACTATTTGAAAACCGTCGTCAGTTGGCTTAATTGCTTTTTTAAGCGCTTCTTTAGTGGCTGAGGAAGTCGCGAATTCAGCTGACCTTTCGTTGGAGGGGTATGCTATTACACACGGCAGCGGTGGTCTAGACTCCATCACTGGAGCGACCTTAGGCAGACGAAGTTTCAGAGAATCTGAATAAGAAACTTTGTTGAAATCTGTTTTAACAATACTGACATTATTATTTAATTTGACTTTGTCCAATTCGCGCTCCATATTTGCTAACTTTGTTTCATTTGAAGACGACCGTATGGCTAACAAAGAAACAATGGACGTAATCCGCTGTGTCATGTCCATAATCGCGGATTTATTGGCTACATTAATACGGGATCCTTGATCGCTCACGAGGTCGTTTATTTTTGACAAGTATGCAGATGCCTGAGTAACTAAATCGCAGTAGTCTTCGTTTGAATTACTGACATTATTTATTGATAACGGCGATTTTTCGGCAGAATCGGTCAGATGTTGTCTCTTCGGCCTATCTTCAGGTGTTAAATAAGACGGAGACAATTCGGTAAACAAGCGTTTAGAATAAGCGGAGGTCGGTGACCTGGGAGGTTTATTTACGCGTCGCGAAGTCCCCCCGCCACGGTCTGGCGGATCATCATTACTGGACAACATTTTTAA
Source organism: Agrotis puta (assembly GCA_943136025.2). Classification (NCBI taxonomy): domain Eukaryota; kingdom Metazoa; phylum Arthropoda; class Insecta; order Lepidoptera; family Noctuidae; genus Agrotis; species Agrotis puta. The sequence goes on from OW964170.2 coordinate 3,905,043, forward strand.
ATCAAAATAACAAAACGATTTAAATCAGATCGTAAAAACAAGACGAAACAACAAGACTTTTTTTTTCCTTACGCGGTACCCCCACACCCAAAAAATAAAAAGTACTCACCGAGCGCTGATGAACTAATTTAAAACTATATTTACCAATTAAATACGCGTAATAACACTTAAAAAACTTACAATACCAACACTAAACACAAAGGCACACAGTTAGGATCAATTCACGAGCCGGTAATTGATAACGAGACAATCAAATCATCAGCTAGTCGTTCGAACTCAATTTTCCATGTGATGTATGAAAGCTTGAAGATTTTTTGTAGAACATGGAGATATAATAATGTATAAAAAAATCCTCAGACATTAATTCCATGTTTCATGAAGTTTAAAATAAATAAATTAATATATTACGAAAAGAAAGGTGTTTTAACACCAAAAAGATTATGTACCATATTTTTTAAATACGTCACTGAAAGTTTTACTTTAACATTTTCTAAAGCGCGCCACACACGGCTAAGATACTATAATATTTTATCTTAAGATACTATTATCGTTCACCATACAATTCAATGGACCATCACATACGACGAAGATAATATATATTTCATATTTTGGTATCTTAAGATAGAATTGTATGGTGAGCGATATGGTATCTTAAGATAAAATATTATAGCATCTTGGCCGTGTTTGGCGCATTAATGCCATGATAGTTCAAAACTTAAGAAGAAATGGTGCGTCGTTGCAGCACTTTCATCTCACAATCAGCTTACGATGGAAAAGTAGCAGCTTATGTCAAGTTCTATTTGTTTTACTGCTGGGGTAACGACCAACAATATTGCCTAGTCCTCTTACAATATATCTGGATGAAAATGCTAAAGCCTTTGTCAAACAGACAGGCGTTGCGAATGGGAAGCGTGACGTTTTTATTTGAATCCAGTCACATAGAAAACCGAAAGCGATCCGACAGCGTAACAGAACTATCGGACTGACGTCTCGCTTCGGTTCGGTATCGCTTCGGAAACGCTTCGCTTTCGCCTGTCTGTTTGACAAAGGCATAATAGTTGATGTCCTTTTGTTTTAATTTTGTACTCATGAACTGTTTTTTTCTTTGTTACAGGTAAACATCTGTTATATTTGTGGCTGCAATCAATTTGTGAGTAACAGAGGCTCTGTGTAATGAGAGTGGTCGAAATATATTAATGAACGACAGAAATGCTATCAACATTTGTGTGACTCGTTTCCATATTTCATTCTTTGCCAAAATGGAATGGAAAATCAAAATATTGCGCTTCCCAGAAGAGGGAATATCGAAGTATATACCTACGAGCTACGAGTACATATACAGGGTGTAAGAAGCATCGACACACAAACGGATCCCATTGGTTCGGGACATGATTCTGGTATGGACCCCACCCCCCCCGTGTTGGAATTTTTCGTCGGTTTTTTCCTAATTTTTTCATTTTCTTTTTGAGTTTTTTTTACTTTAGACTATTCATAATCGTTATTCTTATTTAACCCAATGATATTATTAATAAAAAAGTAATTATTTCGCTACTTTCACTAAAAGTAGCAATATAAATAATACTAGAAATGGGTATTTTCTCAGCTGTTTATAAAAGTTCAAATAAAAGGTCATCGAATACCTAAATAATGTGTTCAGTACCGCAGTACCTGTAGTACCAAATGCGCGGACCACTGTTTAAACAAAAACAAAATTAGAAAGAAACAGACGAAAAATTCCAACACGGGGGCGTCCAGAATCATGTCCTGGATCCATGGTAACCGTTTGTGCGTCGATGTCTCTTACACCCGGTATAACCTATTAGATAGTATTACCTATGTACTACATAATAACTTTTACAGTTGGACGTGAAATACAAGGAATGAAAATATTTTACGAATTCCTACTAGTAATGAAATTTTGTCAATGTCAATTATTACTCTTTTAAAGTTATTGACAAATAATTTGTAATTATGTAGTTGAAAATTTCGAAATTTCAGAGCGTAACTAGCAAAGGTAGTTAAAAATGATCAATGGACCAAACCCCCATTGTGTAATGTCGACCACCTTTGTTAAAGTCCATTATTAACGTTGACTATTAATAATTTAATGCACGCTGTGTTTATTTCGAAAACCTACGAGAATTATATTCCAGGTAAATTATTTTTCCAATTTCCACATATGAATTTTCCGTGTAATTATTATTCTGAACAACAAAAGAGACACACTATGTATGAAAAATCAAACTACGAGTGCAAAAGGTAAATTAAATACATATTAAAAAAAAAAAACATGTATGCCGTTTACGAATCATTTTTGGCACACTGCGTATAATAAAATAATCATACTGTGAAAGGTAAATAAGTTTGCTCTCTGATTTTTGAAACACCGTAATTCATAAGTTGTGATGTTTTTTCAAATACATTTTATAAATGAATGCTCATGTGACACATCCAAACTGTCAATAACAGCAGTCAAAAAAGTAATACACTGCGAATAATAATAAAACCTTTGTCAAACAGACAGGCGTGGCGAATGCGAAGCGAGGCGTTTTTATTTGTAATGTATGGAGTTATTTCAATCCATTCACATAAAAAAGCGAAAGCGATCCGATAGTGGGACCGAAACGATGCGAAGACGTAACGAAGGCGGATTTGTTCATAAAAAGCCAGCTAATACAACGGCCACGCCTCGGTTTGCTAATTGTATGTAAAGCCTGAATTCTCGGGGTCGCGGGACTGTCTCATTAGGTAACCGTGGCCCTGGAACGTACAGGGTTATTAAAGGATCACCGTAGATTTTAGTCAGTACAAGACTGACAGTCCCTCCCTTCCCACCCCAAATTTTACCTTGATAAAAAGGTCTGAAGTCTGTTACGCGAACGTCATGGTCAGATAGGCAGTCGCTCCATGTAAAATACTGATATAAGTCAGCTGTATCCAGTTCAACATGATTGAGATAAAGGCTAGGCAAATAACTGAGCCACCCAGGAACAAAAATATAGAAAACGCTAACGACGTGGGATTACATAAATACAAATAATAAAGGTCTATTTTAACTACTCGTCGATGCAACACGTTTTCTTCTTCCATCCTTCCCTGTCAGACGTCAAAGCATCATATACTCCTGTTCCATTCATATCATTCCTCACAAGAAACAGGGGTAAATTCACCCCTGTTTCTTTAGCCTTCCTCTTCCTCTCCATCCATCAATGTAAAATAAGTAATCAAAATCAAAAGTCATTTATTCAAAAAACGCTGATTTATCAGCACTTTTTAAAGGTCAATTTTTACATGAGAGAGTCCCCCAAAGCAAATCGACACTTCCTAGTATTTAGCTGGGAAGAAGTGGCGGAACAAACTCCCCACCAACACATCAGTCTGTACCAAGAATTTATATTAAAAGACGAGTAAAATATACAATCATAATGAACTAAAAAAGTATATCAATGAAGACTTTACCCGCTTACAAATGAAACCAATCATAAACAATGTAACACAAAACAAGGAACATATAAGCCCCAACATATGAAAGTTTGTTCTATTCTTTGGAAGTTGCGACGTTAAAATAATAAGACTTGGTAAGTTTCCACAAGAACAAAGCTGATGTGGAACAAATATTGAAAACCACCGGTCGTGGGGAGGAAATTGAAATGGCTGATCGTGGTTTTGTGCAACAAGTTACTTGTAGATGGCAGATGGGAAATGTTATTGTCTACACTAATATTATAAAGAGGAAAGATTTGATTGTTTGTTTGTTTTGAATAGGCTTCGAAACAACTGGTTCGATTTCAAAAATTCTTTCACCAGTTGAAAACCGCTTTGGTTCTGAGTGCCTTAGGCAATAATGATAGATTATCAAAGTAAAAGTAAGAAGGAACATGAACACTGAGTTCATTTCGAAATCATTCCTCTGAGTCAGCCAGACAGGTCAGAATTGTCGACTGTTCCGACATTTTGAAAATCTTAGCTTATTTTCAAAACTTCGGTGGTCACAAAGTTCCCGGGTACGATTTCGGGGTCGCGAAAGGTGTTATTTGGGTTTAAAAAATCTCAGTAATAGCCACGGAGTCTGGATTTGTGCCCGGTTGATGCAAATAATCTCGCCCGCTATAAAATGGGACTTAGAACTTAACTGGCGAAATGTGGGTGTGCTATGAGGATACCCTACAAGGTTTACAGGCGTAATGTTATATATGTGTCCGTATCACTATCATTACAAGCGATCAAAAGTTCCTGCGACACAATGGCGCTTGCAAAAGTACCTCAAATCGAAAACTGAAAACAAATGATAAACGTGAAACATACCCTGTTTAAAATTCAAATGATATGCTATCAGAATTAGCAATCACCAACGATCATATTATGATATTAACTCATCTATCACTCGGTAAAGTAATTAAATTCGTTGACGGGTACGGTACATGTTTATGTATGCACGATCAAACACACATTTTGTGATACAAATATTAAAACCTTTACCAACATCATACAAATATTATGAAATGCAAATCTGGATTTGGGAGCTTTAATAATTCACTGTTTGTAATGCTCTTATATAATTGCAAATAACTATGAATAAAACAGTACGAATAATAGAATTTCATGAAAGTTGCACAAAGAGACAAAAGGAATCATGAAAAACTGTGAAAAAAGTGTTCATTTTGCTATGATGATTAAAGTTTGTAATGTGTTATGCAAGCACAGTTAACACAGCAATATTAGCAACTTAGCTTACATTAATGTACGGTTGAGCAGATGTTCCCATGGGAAGATTAGGTAATGCTGCAAAACTTAGTAACAAAAGGAATAACAAGGAATAACAACTCAATCAAATGTTTTCAACAATTGCAATTCACTACTAATTCAGTCATTCCAGTCCAATCTTTCGACCAAGAGATTGAATTCGCGTTCAATTCAACTGCAACCAAACTTATCCGTACCAATTCGGAATACTCTGTTCAAAATTTCTCTTTGGAGACCTTGCTAAAAGTACACAGTACTGTAGTAACTGAGAAATCGGATACACAGCAAACGAGACACTCACCGAATTCTGTTTGCAATGCTTTGTGATTTAGAATCGAGTTAATTGAATACTGTCCAGAATTGGCAAAATTGGGTTGTAAGAATTCTAATTCATCACCTGCAAAGCATTCTGTTTGGCTTTTAGTCGAACTGGATGCAACTGAATATCAGTATTTTACACGGAGCGACTGCCTATCGGAACTCTCCAATCCGTTAAATGGGAAATACGACACTCCGTGGTAGTAAGTGGTTGTCAGACTTTCTAGCTCCTGAGTAACCGTAATGACTGTCATAGATCTACAAATGACCGTTGGGGCTTTACTGCTTTACGTGCTGTAAGAGACATTGAGGAAACTCGACTGGTCATTCACTAACCAACCACGGCAAGCCCTAGCTAGCACTAGCTCCTCTCTCTCCTTCCTGTAAGAATTTTAAATAAAAACTATTTTAGACTACTGACATTTTGGTAACGTTGAGAGTCAATCGGTAATTCAGGAAAAAAAATCTAGTTTACCAAAAATATTGAGCTTAGCAAAAGAGTTTTTCTATTGCCTACTTGAAATCGAAGATTAAGTCTTCGAAGGCCGACTTTAACATTAGCGATTTCGGTTATAGGAAACCACTCTAATATCTTTTTTGCGTCAAACGAAAATGCAGCCAGCTGTGAGCCTAGTCAGTTGGCAATCATCTATATATAGATGATTGCTTGATTTCATACTATAGTATTTCTATATTCTTTGCGATTGCTTATGTCAATCCAGTACATTTTTTAACATAACAAAAACACACCATTTTGGTGGTATTTCAAAGACATGATGATAGTCTTCAGACTTTTATTTCTCTTTCAGTCGAGGTTTCTAAGTTTATTTTCAAATCTTTAGTTTAACTATCTCATTATTGGTATCGCTCATAATATAATTGGGGCTCTTAGTCTGGGCTCTCTAATCTAGTCAATAACCACCTAGGTACTTTATGTAAAAGCTACTTTCAATTATCCAGCTTTAAACCTGTATTTTGATCCACATTTAAGCCGAGCCATTAGCGTACAGTAGCTTCGAGTTTAATTGTATATCGTTTCGGCGAAGCGAGGTAAGCCGCTTATACGGTGAATCATCAGTTTCGCTACGGGACACAGCTTTATGTACCCATCTTAGATATTTTATTCATGATTATGCTGTCAGTCAGGATGTTAAATTGGAGCTGATTGTGATGTGTTATTATGGTTGTAACCGGGTAAGATTAACGGAAGCCTTATGATACTTGAATACAATCGACACGTAGATGCAACAATAGATAGATAGAAAGAATACACTTTATTATGCACACCATATAAATTATTGGTACAAATTATATCTTATACACAGGGTGACACGATGGGCGGTCTTATCGCTAAAAGCGATCTTTTCAAGACAACCTTTGGATGGAATTAAGAGAAAGGAGAAAGAACAATGCTTCGTTTCTTATGATATTTAGCTAAACAATGCCCGAACAACACGAAGCATAAACCAAATCAACATATATTTCTATCTAATATATACGAGTATTTTCAATAAATAAGCAACATCATTCAGCGGTGTCATATTATGGGCAAACAAAAAACTTGGAAGCATTCGATATTTTTAATTGCGACTTTAGGATTCTCTGCAAAACATGACTACATTTGAGTTTTGTTAAATTGAACTAGTGCTGCAATCGTGAACGACATCGTACTTGGATTGGTTACATTAGATTCCGCTCCGTTACAGGTCCTTGTGCTATTGTTAGCTCAATTCCACTCCATCATCCGTTCTGGGAAAGGTTGTGTGGAATTTTCCTATTTTATTGTAACAATGTTGAAACAGGACATCTAAAGAATAAAAGACTTCTCTAACAACTGAACCTCTCATTTTATTGATCTCGGTACGGAACTGAATTTGAATATTAAGTAGGTGCCTAAAACATACGTGTTATGTAATTTCACTCAGTTTCCGCCTTCAATTATGCAGAAACCTCACGTCAAACAATCCTGTGTGATTCAAAATGTATCCTAAACTAACTCAGTTACCGAAGTAAGAGCACCATATTAAGGCGACGCAACACCAAATGTTAGTATTGCGTAACGGATCACTTATTCATATAAAGTACACAACACTTAAATATTATGCACTGTTGACTTCGATTCTCGTCGCTGAGCCCAAGGTTTAAACCCTATAACAGCGTGTCTTTTTTTCGGTGCATACAACATTATTTTTTGTTTATGCGAAACCCGATACACCCGTCTAGTATTTTTGTGTAAAGAATCTATGTACGAAATTTTAAAACCGTATCATAAAAAATCACAAGGTTATAAGTTTGTATATTACCTGGTTGTCCGTTCAAAAACATGCTCATTTCGCGATACACCCGCGTAAACCGCGTCTCCTGTGTTATACACTCGTGATAATAGCTTGGCAATAGGTACCTAACCGTACGGTGATTGTATTATAATTAACTGGTAATAAAATTTAATTAAAATATTTTTGAAAAAAAATATAACATGGTGTAAAAATTATTGGAATCGAATCAGTTACTGATTCTGAACAAACTATATTCTGGTTTCGCATATACTAAAAATAATGTTGTATAAATATCAATCTTCAAAATAATGGAATGCATATATGACTGCCAGTAGTTAAAAAATTATCGCCCACCGCGAATATTTAACGAGAATATTATCCCATCGTTGCTCTATGGGAAGTTACTCTATTAATTAGGCTATGGTCAGCCACGTCAATCAAGTGAAACGTCAAGAAAAAAAATCATTCATTCAAATTTTATTCATTCACGTTAACATGACAGATGTGACAGTGACATTGCTGGGTTTATTTTCGTTACGGATTTTTTTGATTCGGTTGCCGCGCTCAAAGCCCGCGATAAAAGCTATGCAATAGCTTGAAAACTTCCTGAAAATAATAAATGGTCGACTTTCTAGGCTAAGCAGTGTTTGCCAAGGTTGGCGTTTGGATGGTTGCCCTGTTTCCTCTTTGTCTTGGCAAGCATGTGAAGCCATTGGTGTGGTCTCTAATTTCTAGATCATTGCGTCGTTAAAAGTATTTAGTGGTCCGAAAGGATTCAGTATTGCCGAGTACTAATAACTAAAATAACTGAGTTATGGAACTTTTTTTGGGGAGATAAAAAATTGATTGCAAGCAGGACTTGAACCTGCGATCTTTTGAGTCAGTACACCGGACGCCTTACCGGTTCGACCTTCTTTCTTTTCTTGACATACAAATAAGCTTTATCATACTTTAATACGTTTTTTTTTTTTTATCGTGGTAAAATCATCAAATGAGTCCTCCCACTCAGGGCAGGGCGGTAGGGACTCTCAGACTTGTACTGGCTAAAATCCACGGTGTCCTTCAATAGCCCTTTACGTACCGGGGTCACGGTATTGCCTAGGTCCCGCGATCCCGGCAGGCTTTGGCCCTCTACAGGCCCCGTCACTATGCTGACACTCTTTGAGGCGCGCGTGGAACACAACGCGCCGTCGACCCGGGCATGGTCCATGGTCGGACAGCGAGTCGCCCATTACTCGCTGCCCGCATGCCCGCGCCTACGGTGGCCGGAGATCGTCTTGCGACTTTAATACGTTTAAAAATATTTGTAAAAAAACAAGGTTATGGAAATTACACATAGGTTGTCACCCCGTATAAAATACTGCTAAAAAGATTATTTAATAAAGTTATTAAAACTTTTCGATTAAAGAAAAGTTTTCTTTAATTTAACTGAATTTAATAAACAAATCTTAAACAATTAAATAGTAAAATCAAACTGGCGAATATAACAGTTGCATTAAGCTAATGTCGGGTAGCATAGCAAAAAGAACATCAGTGATTCAAAAGTACTCATTTCCATTTTTGGTTTTTTCCACTTCCTTTTTCAGAAAAAATACTAAGCCTCTGATCGATATGTAGGCGACGTATACATAATCTTCGACCAGCGATATCATTAACCCGTCAACCTGTCAATTGCCAAACGATACATCGACGAAACTATACGTCGAGAGTGACAACTCAATTATTATTTTAACCACAGACTATTAAGTTATGTAATAACTCAATTAATTCCCACTATCAAACATAATTGGTAATTAAAATAACTGATATGACGATCACGGGAAAGCGAAAGATTGAATGAATGGTTTGGATGTTTCCAAGTCAGAATGGCTGAACACAACTAGGTGAAAGACCTATCTTTCCGTTCAGATTCAGTCGTTCCAACATAAATGAGCCAAACACATCCAAAATATACAAAATTTCGCGTTCAGAATATTGATACAATATTTTTAGTAACATTGCTTTAAAAAAGTCATAAAAATTACTGCAACTCTATCTTAGCATACTCGTATAACGAGAAATCTTGCAGTTTTTCACATCTAGTGATCACTATTTTTTTTAAGTTTGCATAATGTGTAATGCAAAAACGATATTTTATATTAAACTATTGCACACATATATCATTTTCATAACACAATGTAGTGGCAAAGTAGTAGAAATTGTTATATCTTGCGTAAGGCGACTCAAGAATCCGATACCTGATTACTTAAGGGCGTCCACTGAATATTACTCAGGTGCGGGGGTCGGGTGGCCGCTGTCAAATTTTCCTCAGAAAAATCATTACGTACGCCGCTCATACTGTTTTTAACTTAAACAAAGTTGTAGTTTTATAGGATAAACCGCTGTGCGTGCGACACCGCAGCTCATAAACGAGTGAACACATTTAAAATTGATTTTATAATTGAGTCGCCTTATAGACGAAACCGACTTCGACTTCGACTAAATGTATCATCTTCTTCTTTCATAAGCTGTTGGTTGATGTTGCAGTGGCGAGTCCACCGGGAGGCGCGGGCGCACCTCGAGAGGAAGCGCCGCCGAGACCCCCGCCGCCTCCCGCGCCCCGCAACGGCACCCCTCCCAGTAAGCACGGTCTTACAACTGTGGCGGTTGTGGCGATAGGGACATGTATATGTATATAACGAAAGATATTAGTAAAATGAAACGCCGTATTTTACAATATTAATCAAATTTCAGTTGACAAAATAATGTAATACTTTTTTTTACTTTTCCTGGTCATCCTATGTTTTCAGCATAAAAAGGTTTCGCGCTTCAATGAAAATAAATTAGGTCGAAAATTAGCAAAAAATATTATGCCAGGGAACATAGTAGAAACTTTCGTAAACCGCAATAAACGGGACAAGCATTTTTAAGGCATTTTCTAAGACATTAAAATAGTTTCATAGGATTTAGTGAACTGATGTTTGAGAAGAACTTGAGTATTTAACCGGAGGTTTTAAAATTCTGAACTAAGTCACACATGATTCAAATTTTACAATGATAAATTAGAAAAAAAAAGACTAAAAATATACAGAGTATTCATTTTTATATTTTTTCTTTGGAATTTAAACTCAAGTATTAATTATATAACATATCCATCGACTTAACTAACATTAATAAATCATCTATCGCCACAGCCGCCACGTCTCGTGCACGTTACGTCTGTCGTCATTTATTTTTCGACTCCCGCGCATCCAACACTTCACGCTTGCTGCAAGATTTATTTACTATTCCTCTACACAATGGCCGATACTGGCACATTTTGAAATTTTATTTAATTTTTTTTTCTAACTACGTGAAAATTGTGAATATATATTTTTATTGCGTCAAAATGTGGGTTATTTAGGCCATTTTGTAATCATTTTCATTTCATTTTTGATAGGACTAGGCCGCATAATATAAGATACTTACCTACCTTCTTCTTGAAACACATCTATATATCTATTTGCATTCTACCTTTGTAGTTTCCAATAAAAACCTAAATAATTTGACACCGATTAGTTCCCAAACATTTTCACCTGTAGAATTAATTATTGCTTGCAAATGCAACCCTATAGTATTCATTGTGTTCTGTTTTATGCATGTAGTAATCGTGTCCTCTATTTTCTACAACTCAACGAAAACTTCTCGTATTACACTTAACACACCTCTTTTTTTCATAATTTCTAGTAACGTAATTACTGATCTTAAATTAAAATTCATCTTTTTATAAGCTACTAAATTGAAACAGTCAATCGCACCTATTTCATTAGAATAACATACAAAAATTAATCAAAATCTCAACATCAACATTAAACATTCTCTAACACTGTATTTTAATGCTACACTTCGCTACATTTCAGGCTACTCACAATTAACAGACAAATAACACTGGCAGCCCAGATGCTAACTAACTGTTCTACATTTCAATCCATTGTTTATTCAAAAGCCGTAGTATTTACATCTACAATAAGTAAAGGAAAACAATAAAACAAAATATTATCAGAACATTACATGTTTTGTGTGGTTGTGATTTAAATGTAGAACAACTTTTTGAATTTAAGACGATTCCTAAAGTAGTAGCCCGCGAAATTCAAATTTTCTATTACTACGCACTAAATAATATTTTTTTGCAATTTGCATATTAGTGACAGTTGTAACTTGATCAAAATATGATTCGCGACAATAACAAGTACAACTTTAAATATAAGAATGATCAAAACATTCTTTCCATTCGCCATATTTTGACCAAATCTTTGTTCTCACAAAGATTTGGTCAAAATAATTTAGATTTCGGAAATTTTACCAACTTTGACCAAATCTTTGTGAGAATGCAGCGAATGTTTTGATCACCTTAACTACTTTTAAACACTCGAAATCAAACTGTTTTTTTTTGTGAACACTAAATTATATTTTTTTTATTCTATTTCTAATCAGTGTTTCTATGGTTCATAACAATTTTCTTTTTATATTTCATCTATTGTTGCTTTTGACAATGTTTTTTTTTTTATTCAAATTAAGCTTTTCATACTATTCTTTAATATTACGATTTTTATGTAAATAGTTTAGGACTATTTCTTTTTCTTACCTGTCGGTTTTTCTTTATTTGTGGTCTGTGTATGTCGTACTAAACTGTGTCTTCATTTAAATTTATGTTTTGTTTGTTGTGTTGCATGACTTTGAGTGAGTGGTTAAAAGAGAATCTTATTCTCTGTGATTTTGCGTGTCTTGTGTTAATTTTGTAGAGGCTGTTAATCATAGTCCAATCTTTAGTTTCCATTTCCAATACAACTTGCATGCTGTTTTTTGGTAAGTGAAAGTCACATGTTGCATCGTATGAAAGAAAGCTGAACAACACAATCCCTAAGCTGTTTCTTGGTTAGCAGCACAAGTGCAAAACATAAAGTAAATACTTTTATTTTAAAATTGAAAATACTCGTTCACTTAAAAAATTTAGAACATGTTAAGGATTTATTAAGGGGGTGCATAAGACAGGGACGCGAGGTATAATGGGGACATAAACTGTTTAAGCATATGTAACACAACACTAACGCAAGCGCCATCAGCGGCCGCAACGAGGTGGCGCTAGAAGACTTGTATAGCGCTCTCTCTTTCACTCACTGGAACAAGCCTGGTTTTAAGATGTCATAATACGGCTCCAGGACGTAATTTGTGATTGTGTTTTTATCGTCAAACATTGGACCGAAACTACTTATTAATACTTATCATTAATTGTCTCGGCCGTATATTTTGTCACAAGGTGCGACCGGTGGGGGTTGAGTACAAAGTACACTTTCGCTTAGTTGTTGTCGAAACGTCAACTCGCAAGCACGTGTAAAGCGTAGGCGAACCAATTAAGACAATATAATTATAAAGGCTAGCTACAACACAAATTATAAAGGATTCTTGTATTTCAAATTAAAAATCGGGGTATTTAGTTTATATTTACTCGTACGTCACTCGAGCTAGCGCCTGTAAACAATGTATGAGATACAAGTACTTCATACGCCCGAGGAAAGATTAGTCTGTCAGCAAGATTAAGAGTCTAGTCTGTGTTTAAGGTACGATGAACGTACCTCATTTGGGATAGTAGGTAGTCTCGTGAAAACTCTTTGACCTTCTTTTTTTTAAATAAAAGCGTTCTCAGGATATTCCTTGAATAATCTGCAGAGTAATTTAAAACTGCATGTAAAATATAACAAGTTAACTCGTAAGTACTTGTTGGAATAATAGTTTGCGATTCGAAGTAATAATTGGTTAAGTCTGAGACGTACTGATACTGCTAGCCACTGCTGGCCTTTGCTCAGCAGTCTAAGAAGTGCCTGTTAGAAAATAAAAACAGTAACCAACAGTCTGATTGCGTTGCACACATTTAAACAGTAGAAATTTATTTTGGCAACTGAAAAATACCTATTCATTGCGTTATTATGTTGTCGAGCAGACAAAATTATCAAGCCTAAGAAGCAATGTAAAATGAATTGCCAAATTCCTTGGATAAGGTTATTGTGTTATGTATTTCAGAGAGCTGGGGTCTAAAAAGGACAATTTAACAGTAACATTAATATAAACTATGATTGAATTAATGTACATGTATTATCTAATCTATTACCTGAACAATAAAGTAGTGTTTCATTTTACGAATTTTATCGCAATCATATAATGATACTGCTAGACTAGACCTCGTGGACGAATTCCAAGTTACTACTGACATAAAAAAGCAGGACACAGATAAATCCATGATTTTTCGCAATTCCGGTTCGTATACGGATCGTTACCACATAAACGAGGTTGTTAAAAGCTTAGCACTCAAAACAAACCGGTTTAACGACCGGTTTACTACCCAAACGTGAAAGGTAAGCTTTCCGTCAAAAAAGGGCGTATTTATTGGCTATACGAGCCTTAAAAAAGATAAGGAGATAATGGTTGTTACGCCATTATCTCCTTATCTTTTTTGGTGGTGTAATTTCTAAATCTTTAACAGTCGATTAGTCTAACCAAAGGTTAAACAAAAAACCCAAACCAAAGGCGGTCAGAATCGTAGTTGCTCGATGAAAAATACTGCTAGGGAAAGGATACCTACTGTAATGAGTCTTCTTTGAAGATAAATAAATCTGCTCCTAGGAACAAATAAAAAGAATTCACTATCTTCGTATGTCTGTAAGACGATACAACAAAAGTATCGGAAGTTATTTCCGTTATTCTGAACAAGATTGCTTCTTCACTGAAGTGTGGCGGCTGATGTGTCGTTAACCCCATTTGGCGGGTAGTCCGATACTTTCTTTGGTAAAGATAAAGATGTCGGGTAGTGAGATAAGATTCATTCTTGTTTTAAGATCTCTTAGCTTTTTTTTTACGTGGTTAAATCATCATATGAGTCCTCCCACCCAGGGCAGAGCGGGAGGGACTGTCAGACTCGTACTGACTAAAATCCACGGTGTCCTTCAATAGCCCTTTACGTACCGGGGTCACGGTAATTCGTGAGTCCCGCAACCCCAGCAGGCTTTGGCCTTCTAGAGGGGGGCCCCGTCATTATGCTGACAGTCTTTGAAGCGCGCGTGGAACACAACGCGCCGGCGTCGGCACATTTGGCACGGTAAAATAATTCGTAAACCAGACGAGTTCATTTCATATTACTTGTACAAATAAGTTATTTGTAACAAAGATTGCCTGTTTCCTCTGTGATGGACTGCGGAACTATGTTGTATAGTTTGTCATGGAGTTACGATAAAGATTTTCTGGTTGCTTGTTTCTGGTTGGGTAGATTGATTTATTAAAAAACTGAACGTGAATGTTTTAAAAGAAAGGTTTTCTTGAAACTACCTAAGTTTATGTCAAAATGTTTGTTGCGCAGGAAAAGATCTTTAATCGAGGTCGTAATTTCCAAAAATAAAATCGGAAGTACTTCAAAATACATTTTAACTAAACATTATTCAACCTTCATTTATTTTTGAGTTTATCTAATTGATCCAGAGTTTATTACAAATAAGAAAAAAATTAGCCCGTCGTTATATTTATGTGTGTATACATAAAAAAAGTTTGTGAACACTAGCATAAGCTGATATATTTTTTTATACTTTATGGAAAAACAATTGAACTGTTTAATTGTTTTATATTCTAAATATACATTTTGAAATAAAGAATCTAAAGAGAAGTTGTAATATAATGTACCGTATAAAAAATATTTCGATTTTTCAAAGTGATAGCACACCTTTTTTGGCGAGTGTATGTTTCGCGAAAAATACTAAAAAATGAAGTATCGTACCGCGGCAAATTGAAAACTAAAATCGGAGAAACGCTGACACTGTCAATCTGATAGTGCAGTTGACTATTCTTATTGAAAAGCAATTGAAGATCAAATAAAGACTGTCTTTATATCCACGAATAGATCAAGAGATCTATAATAAAATAGATTGGTCTGCACTTTATAAATATTCTTGAAAATTCGTTCATACTGCACGTTTTCAACTGTCGCCAAAAGTGTATTACTTCTTCGTCAATATGAAATTTGTTTTTTCTTGAAGTTCTGGAAAAACTATATTCGTTTTTTTTTAATTTTTCTCTGTCTTGCAACTATAATTTAAGGATTACCAAAAAAGGTTTCTAGAGTCTATGCCGAAAAAAACATTTAAGATTTTAAAACCATTAATTGAAAAGTCGTTCCCATATTAATACTTTAATGACAGAATTCTACTAATATGATAAACGTGAAAGTTTGTTTGGATGTATGGGTGTTTGTTACTTTTTCACGCAAAACCTCTGAACGAATTTGGATGAAATATGTTAGACAGATAGTTTATAACCTGGATTAACACATAGGATAGTTTTTATACCGATTTTATGTTCCCGTGGGAGAATTTTCGAATTGTAGCGGATGAAGCTGCTGGCAACAGCTAGTACTTATACACATACGCCCGAAATTAATAATCAATCTCAATCCAAATCCCGTTCCTTTGTTTTGGCGGCTGTTTCTGATTGGACTTCTTAAAGACTCGGATAGGCAAGTTCGGTCGTTGATTGGTTACAAACAAATATCCAATTTAAGATAGCAATCGAGATAGATTTAATTTCCAGCGAAAGTAGGTAACTGACTCTTTCACCACAGAATAATAAGAATCACAATTTCATCTTTTGTGTTTAAAAATCGAAACAATTACTTCTCGTTTCTTTTGCTCATAAATTCCCAATGTCCTGCCGCGGGACAGATACAGACTCATGTTTCCATTATTATTTTTATGTAAAAAGAAATCAATTCTCACGCCTCGAGCAAAATATTTACATAAAATCCATTTCCTGCAGACGTCCCCAAATCATGGAAAACATTACAAAGTTGAAGTATTTCTGAGAAAATAAAATTCAGTGTGCAATCAAATTACAATTTCAATTTGTCTACCGCCCGGCAATGCAATTCTGAGTTCCCCCCCGTTGCCATGGTTACGGGAGCGTCAACAGACAGAATAGTAGATACGATCTTGGGTGAAATTTATACTGAATGAATTCTGAGCCACAGCAATAAAATTTGGCCATTGAAAGTTTAAACTATGGAGGTTTTACTTGGATGGTCTTGCTAGTCAACTTTTTTCAATATTTTATGTTTCAATAAGTTACCGACCTACTTTTAAGATCAAAAATTCATATTAAGAACAGGAAAAAAAGTAGTTTGGCCCCGGCCTCGATTGCTGTAAGCAATGAATAATTAATAAAATGAGTAAAGTAAATAATTTAAAAATCAACTAAAAACGTTTATACTTTCACAAATAGCTAAAGTTCTAGTGACAGTTTCTTTTTTTTTACTTGGTAAAATCATCAAATGAGTTCTCTCACCCAGGGCAGAGCGGGAGGGACTGTCAGACTCGTACTGACTAAAATCCACGGTGTCCTTCAGTAGCCCTTTACGTTCCGGGGTCACGGTAGTTCGTAGTACCGCGAACTCTAGTGACAGTTTTTTTTTATCGTGGTAAAATCATCAAATGAGTTCTCCCACCCAGGGCAGAGCGGGAGGGACTGTCAGACTCGTACTGACTAAAATCCACGGTGTATTTCAATAGCCCTTTACGTTCTGGGGTCACGGTAATTCGTACAGTCCCGCAACCTCTAGTGACATTTTTTTTTTATCGTGGTAAAATCATCAAATGAGTTCTCCCACCCAGGGCAGAGCGGGAGGGACTGTCAGACTCGTACTGACTAAAATCCACGGTGTCCTTCAATAGCCCTTTACATACCGGGGTCACGGTAATTTGTTAATCCCGCGACCCCGGCAGGCTTCTAGTTACAGATAGGATATTTTTGGAATCGAATGCCTGGAATTTTTGTCAATTGTACCGGATTCTCTAGTATTTTATACTATAAAAACTGTAGATAGATTACCGGTCTGGAGACAGCAGATTTAGGTGATGTGAGATTTAATGTATTCGGTGGTACTATTTATATCGTGAAATTACTGCCACTGTCGGACCCTTTACCGCACCCTACAGCTTCTTCAGGTACAATCTTTGCCGGAGTCGCAGGATTGGCCCATCAGGTAACCGTAACCCTGGAATGTAAAGGGCTATTGAAAGACACCGTGGAATTCAGTCAGTATCCTCCCATCCCGCCCTGGGTGGGAAGACCCATTTGAAAAATACGATACGATATTAAAAGGTACAAACTCAAGGTTAGACGGTGGGTCTGTACACTAATCTCTTTATTTGCCTGTACCTACATGATTAAATGATCTATGATAATGAAATAACAATCATAAATCTAGACAAATATAATTAGGACTAACAAAGCTCCTAAAACTGCTTTGATAAAGTTTACCAAATTATTTTTAAAAGCTTTGAAACCAAATTAATTTCGAAATCGTTCGTAACGTTTTTCATAAAATGTCTATAGAATGCTTATTTGAAAAACGGTTCTGAATAGAGCTGTAACTATGAGAAATATATTATAATATAAGTACCTAGTTACTCGTATAATTGTTTTAACGTCTACTTGTTTGCTAAGGAAAAGAATAGGTTTAGTCCACGTTCGACCCCTACGATCTTTTACCCCTTTCAAGATTACCAATGTATTGAAATCCACGTTCAACCCCCAGGGGTTGAATGTGGACAACGTTTAGGGGTTGAATATGTACGAGGGTAGTAATTTTGGGGGTTGAACATGGACTAAAACGACCTATTTCTCGAACTTGCCACAAGCTTTAGTAATCCTACTATTAGTAAAGTACTAGTTAAGTACACATGCATAATACAAACTTGTGAACGATCTCCTTTTCAAACAACAGAGTTTGGTTGTTCCAGACCACTAAAGTGTAGAAAAGCTCTAAACGTGACACAAACGCGACTCGACAACTCTCAGGAGACTTTAAACTTTCTCACCAGCAAACCCAATTAACCCACGCAGAAAAAGTAGGAATTTAAAAGAAAATCAGTTTCCTCTTCCTTTGAAACAGGGTTATAAAATTACATTTTCTTAGTACTCACTAATGGGAACAAAAACATATTTTCATTGTCATTTTCTTTTCTCAGGTCAACACGGAAGTCTTATAGAAAATCGTGAGTATATCATTACAAAAATAGAGAACGTTTGTAACAAATTAACATGGAAATGTATTTCTCTTAACACACTAACAGATAAAGCTTCAGAAAAACCGCATCACGCATGTGTTGGCAGTTCCAGTTCAGTAATGAATTTATATGAATTCCAGTTGCTAGGGGACTAAAAAAATAAAATAAACGCATGTGTACTGGCAGCTAACAAACGCACGTTCTGGATACGAAAATCGAACGTGCCGTTTTGTGAACCCCGTGAAATAAACTGACCAAATCCGCGGAATCAATGATCGGGATTCAAGTTCCGAATACCGGGTTTAAAATGGTGGATTATTCCGTTTGTAAAATTCGTAAGGGTACATTCTACATTGCCACGGTTTAACATCAAAATATTTGGGCTGTGATAGTATTTTAAAGTTAAGCTCTTGTTTTCTCAAACAAGAGCTTATTAAATAAATGTTATACATTAAAACCTATAAGGTTAGAAATTCTAGTGAACATAGAAATTAAATTAATAATTAGAACTTAATTAATCAGAGCCACGTTCATTTTCTATGTTACTAAGGCTTCGTTTTCCACTATGTTAACATAATGTTTGGGTTTTAACGAACTTCTACCTGATTTATGTCAAGGTCAAAATTCATCGGGACCGTTCAAGATTTGATATTGATTTATAATCGTTATATTATTCACAAAAGAGGTTAATAATGGGATAATATGAACTCTAACTTACACTCTCCTGTAAAACTGTTCTTTTTAATTTGGAATGTGGTGAATGTGCATGAAATATGTTTTGCGATCGAATTTATAGTTGTATGTATACTAGTTTATTTCGTAGATCGGTATGGTATGAAATAATGCATGTGACTGGTATTTTGTGAATGATTTTAGTGTAGAAACTCTTATTCTTAAAAATAATACTAAATGTATATATGATTGAATGCAATTTTACATGTTTTGTATAAAATAACAATGTTTTGGGTACTGATATAACAAAATTTAATTTCATGCTTTTGTAATAACAACGACGTGGTATGTAATGCAAATAAACAGACACTCTGACAATTTCAAACTCGGACTTTCTATCTCTAGGGGTTTGTCCCACATTTTTTTATGAGGAGTTGTGATCTTGTCACACACAATCCGTTATATGTATAACTGTACATAGCATTGCAATAAGGTAGCTTTCTGCATAAATAAATTGAAAATCTGTTTAGTCCGTCAGTTAAAGTATGAAAATTTGTTTGATCCGTCCGCGTCAGTTAAAATATTGAAAAATGATCAATGAACACGTATTTTATTTATTTTTTATTTTTTATTTTATACGAACAGGCGTTATGACGTCACAATATCTTTGTCAATATTAATTTATTTATTAATTTATTTAAAAACTTTGGTTTTTAAATAAATTAATATTGACAAAGATATTGTGACGTCATAACGCCTGTTCGTATAAAATAAAAATATCTTTGTCAATATTAATTTATTTAAAAACCAAAGTTTTTAAATAAATTAATATTGACAAAGATATTGTGACGTCATAACGGCTGTAAAATTATACCGACTGAGTGAAGTTTTGTGATGTTTAGAAGCGTTGTATCTCCGTCAATTATGGTTTACGTGACAATAGAAAACAATCGGGTTAAATATTTTTTGATAATCTAGTTATGGGACTATTAAAACATTTTGAGTTAAATAGTCTATTGTTCCCATTAAAATAAATTATACACATTAAAAAAAAAAGACGAATAAAAACGAAGAATCCAAAACAGTGTTGTTTTCTAGCATTTCATTACATTTGTTACCTTATTTTAACCTAAACTTATTTGTCCTCAGAACAAGGCGCACTCACAATAGTACGCCGCTCCTCAAGCCGCAGTAAGGCCGAGAGTTGTTCAACGCCAACTGATGAACAACTCGACTCGCTCGATTTGGACACCGAGCACTTGCCCGCCGTCGACACGCCCGACGCGTGTGATAAGGCCGCCCTTAGGTAAGGATTATCTTTATTTAAATAGTCTAAATAAGCACTAAAGCCTTTGTCAAACAGGCAGGCGTGGCGAATGCGAAGCGTGACATTTTTATTTGTAATGTATGGAATTGTTTGAATCCAGTCACATAGAAAAGCGAAAGCGATCCGATAGCGTGACCGAACTATCGGAATGACATCTCGTATCGGTTCGTTATCGCTTCGGACTCGCATGTCTGTTTGACAAAGGCTTAAATGAGCACTTTGCCACGTGAAGATAACTTTTCTTTTTCGTGTTGGTTCTTAATTTCTTATTTTTGTCTCGACATTGATATAAAAACGAATCGCTGCGTGAGGCAAAGCTCGTGTGTAATCGCGCGTATTATAACACGCATACAAATATAATTATTGCGATTTAAAGTTCAAAAAACTTACATAGTTTTAGTTTTACTTCATTCAGGATTCATTCTCACGGCCCTGATAGCCCATTTTTAAAGTAATCAAAGATTCCTTTTTTTTGGAAAGCATTCAAGCTTAAAAACGTGTAACACAAACGTATAAAATATTTTATGTAATAAATTGGTACCACCTATAATAGTATTCCAGAAGTCGACACACAAGTCACCCGGATACACTTATGTTAGCTTAGGACTAATGCAAAGTTGGTAAGCCTATTATAGTTTGAATAACCAAGAAGTCTTTAAATTACGGACTTTAAGATCTTTGTCAAATAACTTTAGGCACTAAGCAACGACCAGATGGTACGAGTATAAGGAAGTAAATAAATCTAAATTATAAAGCTGAAGAGTTTGTTTGTTTGAACGCGCTAATCTCAGGAACTACTGGTTCGAATTGAAAAAATCTTTTTGTGTTGAATAGTCCATTTATCGAGTAAGGGCAATATAACATCAGTCTACGACTGATGTTATATTGCCCTATTGACAGCGGGATTGCAACCACGGGGAACAACTAGTTTAGTAATAATCTATCGTTATGGCTTACGAAGTCGAAACGTGGACACTTTCCGTAGGTTTATAAATGCTTGAAGGTTGCTCAGTTGTTTTACCCAGTTACTGGGTTGTGGAGGTCAGATAGGCAGTCGCTCCATTACAGTACTCATATCAGCTGTACGATTTGATTGGAAGCCGATTCCAATTTAGTTGGATAAAGGTTGAGTTTCAGCTTGGATGACTATTTTTATTTTATAGAAGAATATCGATGTCTTACGGCCAAAAGGAGATAAACGATATTTTTTTGCGAAATCGCGAAATATATATGGTTAGAATCGTTTTTTTATTTTTCAAAAAATGTCTCTTATCCCCGTTTTAGCCGTAAGGCATCGATACGATGACGTTATTAAGGCAATGCGGGAAATAGTCATTAATGGGTCCACTCACTTCGCGGTGAAACCGAGAAACCGGGTTTTGGTTAAAGAATCCTGCAGTAAAAAGTTTCGAGGTCAGAATTAATCATAAAATCTTCTTTAAATCATAAAACTAGCAACACCTTAGAGAGATAGGTGCTCAGTATAATTTATAGTTTAATCCCGACAGAGTTAATGGAAGACATTTGAAACCAGCTTTGTTCTTCTCGTGAGATTACATTTATTTGTCACTGCGTAGTATTTTTACTTTGTAGGTTGAGACGAAAGGATTTGTAGGATTAAACAGAAATATTTATTTTAGCCCACAAACGTGGTGTGTGAAGAAATTCTATATAAGATTATTTCGAGTGCCATTTTTAATTTCAGTTCATAAAAAATAAAAATTTAGTAATTGAAGCGTAAAAGATAACAAAGACTTTCGCATTCATAATATTAAGTAAAGTAGAGTAAGATAAGAAATATAATAATATTAGTATCCTTTATTAATTTCTCCCTACTTACTCGTATTATTAACATTTTTAAATATTTTTTTACAAAATAAGAATAAAAAAATCATTTAAAAATATAAATAATAGTGGCCCACCGGTATCGGGCACAGGGTCCTTGGCAATTAAGCCATGGGCCGGCACGACTATCGACACAATGATAGCCACGTTCCACATATCGACAACCTCGCGAGCCAAATCAAGATACTTGATTTGCTCTTATTTACTTATTAGGATTGATTGTATTATGATGAAGGCTATAATGTTCAAATGATGCTTTCTTCTATTTCTCTCATTCTCTACTTAGATAACCAACTTTAAAAATAATTCTAAAAACTCTCCAACGAGTTAATAAATAAGAAATTACAAACAGATGCACTTAAATTATTCTAAAAAGTTCGTATATTTCAACCGGTAAAATAAAGTTTGCAGTTCACTCGGATATTTCCGTTAAACTGTCATGGCAATAAGGCCAATTATTCCGGATGATTTCATCCGGTATCGCGGGGAATCGGAACGTAAACCGTATTGCTTTTAAACAGCTTATGAAGCATACTGAATGGATATTGTGAACACTTCTTTACACCTCATTTTGTATGACGAGGATAAGTGAATTTTCTCGATTCTTGTTTACTGATACTGTTGTGATTGTTTTTCTCTGTTATTATCCCTTGATTCACAATAAATTTTTTTCATAATTATTGTCATGGAAACGTTATTGTATTGTATTTCTTTATGTACTTGTATAGCCAACAATTTGATAAATTTGTATGTGGCTTAGTCGAGAAATGCCCAATTCTTAAAATGCCAAGCATGCTACAAATACCTAATTCTTACAAGCCCAATTCCATCTTGTCATGTTTTTAATTTTACGGCATAACAAGATGTTGTTCAACCCCAATGTAAATTCCCAACAGAACAAACCTAAATTTTGCAAAGCTGATCTTTGGTGTAACTTGACCTCAAAACATGGCCCGATCATTATTATCAGATCTCTTCAAGGTTCAAAGCATTTAAAAAACTGTCAAGTCTCCGATATGTCGCAGGACTGGCTTAACAGGTTATCGTGGTCCTGGAACGTAAAAAGGTAACTGAAGGAGCAGCTTGATTTTTATTCAGTCAAATTGCCCAATTCCCTGCCATTTGAAGCCTTTATTTAATTACTGTTCACATCTTTTACAGTTTTGAATGTTTCTTACAAAAACATAATATGAAAAATAAAAAAATAAACAGTTTTCTTTAAGTGTTGGGAGCAAAAGAGACAGGAACCTCCTCAAAATGCAAACCATATCGAGCATTACTGTCCTCTGAATTAGATTTTCAAATGTGTTCGTCGAAGCTCTTATCACAATGATAACCAAGCTCATAATCCTCATGAGGAGATTCGTAGACAAATCAAAGTTGCCGACATAGCCCAGCGAAGTGGCAGTTGAAGTGGCAGTGGGCAGCCCACATAGCACGCAGAAGTGATGGCAGATGGGGCCGTAAAGTTTTCGAATGGAGACCACGCACCGGCAGGCGCAGCATGAGACGTGCACCTGCATGGTGGACAGACGATCTGATGAAAATCACAGGATCGCGCTGGATGCAAGCCAACCTATTGGAAATCTATGAGGGAGGCCTATGTTCAACAGTGGACGTCCTACGGCTGATATGATAATAATCCAAATGTCACATTTTAAAATGTATAGTGCAACGAAAAATATCCATTTTACGTTTTCACCTGCATATTCAATGCTGTGTTTGTAAACTAGCCAATATTGGACCGATACGTACAACTTACTTAGCTAGGTGCACTATAGAATCCTCTGAGCTGCAAACAATAGTAGATATTGATCATCGCAGATCAAACGACTGGATGTAACGTGATTGTGAACGGCTCAGTGGTAGCGGTACAATAGGTATTACTACTTCATATCTATCTGTGTATAGTTAAGATGTAATTGAAATTAAAGCAGTATCAGTATATTATAAAGTACCGTCTTTTTACTTTCATAAATAAAAAAAATTGTGAGGATATATGGATGGACGTTTGTTACTCTTTTGGATGCAGATGTTTTTTTTTAGCGTGGTAATATCGTCAAATTAGTCCTCCCCCAGGGTAAGGACTGTCAGACTTGTACCGACTAAAATCCACGGTGTCCTTCAATAGCCCATTACGTTCCGGGGTCGCGGGAGTTACGAATACCGCCAGGAGATCGTTTATAACCAGGATAATCAATTGAACACAACTAACTTATATTATAAACTAGCTGTTCCCCGCGGGTTCACTCCCGCTGCTCGGCTCTTATTGGTCGTAGAGTGATGTTAATTAGCCTATATACAAATATTTTTTCAATTCGATCCAGTAGTTCCTGAGATTAGCGTGTTCAACCAAACTCTTCAGCTTTATAATATTAGTTTAGATCAGAGGGGGCCAACTTGATTAGACATAAGATCTACTGTTTACTAACGAAACCCTGTGCGATCTATGAATTACATACTTCTTGAAATCTTAAATGAAACAGCATAGATTAGTACACAATCATGTAGTATTTTTTTTATTGAACAGTTTTTGAGTTCCTTTTCAAATCACATGTGAGATTGTTTCCTTAAATTTACTTAATACTTTGGAATGGAAGTCTGAGTTGATGATGTTTATCAACATAATATAGGTCCACGAACGACTGGACTAATAGTCGCGATCGACTGGTTGGCCACCCCTGGTATAGATGTTTAGATGGATACGGATGTTTTTTTTTTTGGACGTTTGATACCGATCACGCCAAAAATACGTGTTTGGAAGAAGTTCATATTCAGATAGTTGATTACCTATAACTAACATATAGGATATTTCTTATTCTTCTATTTCGTTCCCATGGAATAATTTCCGAGCTACATTTACATGTGGGCGAAATGGCTGGCAAATGGAACATATTTCTCTGTTGACTCTAGTAACACGATACCATGAGCCAATTTGATTATTATTCCCGCACGAGAGTAGCCGCGGGCTTCCGCTAGTTAGCCATATATTGTATATCGATAATATCTATCAGATTCCGAAAGGTTGGGTTAGTTAGGTTACGTTGTTAAAACTAACGAGATCATGTCCCATTTATTTATAGAATACAGGATTATTCCAATAAAGACATCTAACATTGTCAGACCCTTTAGTAAGATGATTTTTGTCTTTTACCCATTTTGATTCTGAATATATGTATATTTTTCTTTCTTCCTTATGAAATTTTTCTGTACTGGATAATAGTCCAAATTAACATAATAACGCGGGCTTTGAGCGCGACGACCGAATCAAGAAATTCCGTAACGAAAATAAACCTAACACTGACACACTAACACTCACATCTGTCATGTCAACGTGAATGAATAAAATTCTAATGAATTAATGATTAATGACTCGACATGGCTGACCATAGCCTAATTAGTAGAGCAACGATGAGATGATACTATTGTTAAATATTGGCGGTAGGCGATATTTTTTTCCCGCGCTAAGTCACCGCTCACAGCGGCCGGTCGTGAATGTGCCGAAGTAATACAATATTCATTAAATCGATTACCAAAGATGTCAAGCGAATTATTATGCCTTAGACCTGTCTTGTCGGGGAGAATGTGCAAAGATTGGACAATTACCATTTAAAAAGCCGGTTCGTCAAACGTCCTCGTCTGAGTGAGCTTTAGTTCTTCTTTGGGATAATTTACAGCCGTAACTTTAAGCAATTAACTGTTGTTAGTTCAAGACATTGGTATTCATAGAATTCGTAACTTATTAATTGTTACTAGTCTGGTCTTCTGTTTAGGTGGTGTAATAATTACCAACTAGTAATTCATCTTAATTAGTGCTGAGTGATGTTTCCAAAATGTACGATGGTTTATGAAAGGTCAGGTGGCCTCTTAATGACGTCTTTAAGCGTGAGTAGTTCCGCTCAGGGAACGAGATGGTGCTAGACGACTTGTATAGCTCTGTCTCCTTCCCACAGCCTAAAGACCTGTCATGGTAGGCTACCAGGTGTGTCGTTCAAGGGGGAGGCCTCTGTTCACCAATGGACATTTTCTGCCTGATGATGATGATGATGTAGGTGTTTTGTAATCGCAACTGGCATGCGTGTCGTAAACGAAACGAAAGGAATATCTATGTGAGGATTGTAACAGGGAGGCGTTCTGTGATTTATGTAAAACAGACTCATACTGACTAAAAGGACACTGTCGATTTTAGTCAGTACGAGTCTGACAGTCCCTCCCGCTCTGCCTCGGGTGGGAGGACTCATTTGATGATTTTACCACGATAGAAAAAAAGTATGCTAAACTACATTACAAACGAAACAGACATTTGCCATCAAAGACTCAATTAAACAAAGAGTTGTTAGCAATTCCCCAAAAATGTTGTTTGAAATAGGTACAAGTTGTTACATGTACCATGAAATGTAGCATTGCTAACGCTTAAGAACCAATGACGTTTCAGATTTTTTCCAAATAAGCATGAACACTTGAATGAACAGTGTCATCAGACCACTTCAACGTCAAAAATAAAACCTGTTTGATGTTGGTTTTTCAGTTGACATCTCAACTTAAAAGCTTAACTTTGAAAAGTTTACGAAAAATACTTCCTTTTTCTTTCTAGCCTGCTCTGTCCCACTTCTTGTTAAAAGGCCTCCCTCCACTCCTTCCATTGTGCGACCTCCTTCCAATTTGGAGTAACCTTTCCAACCATTTCCTATACGTGGCCTGCAGCAACCTTGCCACGCTATCTCTGGGCACTTATGTGATATTATGGCCACAGTTTTTCCGGCCATACAGCAGCTAGACAATTGGCTATAAGACTGAAAAATTATAATTAGTCCGTCACTGTGATTATCAAAAAATATTCGACCCGTATTTTTTCTTTTCTTTCGTAAACCAAAATTGACGGAGATACGATGCTTTCAAAATTGGCAATACTTCACAATTAGTAATAAAAAATTTAGTACAATTTCTATACAATTCTGACGTCACGAGCCGCTACTCTCGAGTTTTGATGCGTTGTATTTTGGTGAATATTCATTGATTTTACAAAATAAAAAATACGTGTCCGTTATTTTTTTAAACTCTAAATGACGGACTAATTATATTTGTAAGTTATAGCAACTGTCAAGTAGCCAATTATGACCAGTGCTAATTGAGTTGGGCAGTCTCCCTAAAAATACTTAAAAGAAAGAAAAAGATGAAATGGACAGCTATACAATTAAAAACAAAATTAAAGCTGAAATAAACAGATTTCCTTGTTCAATAATAATAAAGTAAAACAGGCCAATAAAACGTGGAGAGCAATAAATTTGTTAAAGAAGAAGACAGTGTAATCGTTACCACTCAGGGCTGAGGATCGATCGTATGTTCCAGCGATGCTTCCTCTGAATGAAATATGAGACTCGGAATGCCTTTTAAAACATTTTCTTTGCTCAAAATGGTTGAGGAATTTCTTTTTGTCACGAATTTTTGTTAGATTTGGTCTTCTAGCTTAAGAAAATTGTATTTTCTAGAACTTGAAGAAAATGTTATTAAACCATTAACGAGTTGCTTTGAAACACGAAGGATCACAATGATAAGTTTATCAATTTGTATTTCTATATTTTCGAAATAAAAATAACCTGGATTTTGAACAAATATAAATAATTGCTCAAAATTATGTTCAGACTGACAAAAATTCTACTCTTTTGCCTTATTTTTTTTTCTAAATCTGAAAGGATTGTCAAACTTGACGGAGTTAACACTTAACTTACAAGTACCTCTGCTTAAACAGTCTGCAGCAGTAGAAAACATTCAGTTATAGACTGATAATCTGAAGCTTGATTCCACACACGATATACGATAAACGCGTCTGAAGATGTGTATTAAAATACATTATGCAGAACTCTCACCATGCTTGAAGCAAGTTCGAGCCTCGCATAATAATTTTAAACTTCCTCCTTTACACGAACTCCTTTATATTCCGAATCCTTTTCGCTAACATTTTCAGTTCGAGGCTGTTTTGATAATCTCTTCATGAATCTCTAGTTATAACAAATCCATAATAAGTTTTTGAAATAATTTTAAGAGAGTCAGCAATAAATAATTATGCTTTTGATACACGTTTTTTGAACTAAGAGGTAGCTTGGTTCTAAAAACACACATTTTACCACTTTGGAAGTGTCTCTCGTGCAAACTGTTCAGTTAAGAAAAAAATGATATTAGTAACCTCAATATAATTTTTAAAGACCTATCCATGGCCATCCATACCCCACACGTATGGGTTTGGTGAACAATTGTGTAAAGTATAAAGTACGGGGAACCGCCAATTTTTTTGTGTGAGAATCCTAATGTGGTTCACATAATACATCTATTTACCAAATTTCATCAGGATAGCTCTTATTCTTTCGAAGAAAAGTGGCTGTGACATACGGACGGACAGACAGACAGAAAGACATGACGAATCTATGTATAAGGGTTCCGTTTTTTGCCATTTGACTACGGAACCCTAAAAACACGTTAACAAAGCGTGCGTTTTTAAACGCCTTATGTCCATTTTTAGTGGAATCAATATCTTCTATATGTCGCGGATTGATGTCGCTACCGTACAACGTACAGCGCCATCTATTAATTCGAAGCACAACTAAACGTCATGTGATCGGAAACGCAAGCGCGCCCCACCGCTTGGACACGATCGTCGGTAGAGGGGATGCAAAAAAGACCGACAGAGACCGAGCGTTAACTCAGTCTAGTTCGGACAGTCTTGGCAGACGCTCAGTACCAACGCACGTGTCTGTTTCTGTTTTAATATTAAATTTAAATAAAGTCAGTAAAAGTTATAACCGTATTTCGTTCGAGTACCCACACAGTGCCCACGTTTATCCAAAATCATGTCGGATCGTGAGGAAGACCCAATGCTTCGCACCTCGGCCACCCTCGATGCGACATCAGCAGTGGGATACACTCGAGCTGAAGAAATTATGGAGAATGGAGCGATGACGTCACGCTGTGACGAGAATTTGCTTCGTACGCTGTTGGCGGCCCAAAACCAGAACATGATGTCCCTCATAGAAGCCGTCAGGGGTCCAGCAGGTACCAAGCATATTTCTCTGCCTGAATTTGACCCAGATAAGCCGGATGTAGACGCACGTGCTTGGTGCACTACAGCGGATCTGTGCTTATCGGAAGTTCCGCTTCAGGGAAGTGCACTCATCATCACCTTAAGCAAGGCCCTGAAAGGAAGTGCTTCACGTTGGCTGGCGCAAGTGTCGTTTGCGGGGATGACATGGTGTGACTTTAAAAGCCTGTTTCTATCCCGTTACGACTGCGTGGACACACCAGCCTCTACGCTTGTCAAACTAATGAGTAGCAAGCCTAAGGAAGGTGAATGCTATGCTGCTTACGCTGCCCGGTTGCTTTCTACACTCACATCACGCTGGCAAAATATGAGCGCCGAGCAGATAGCCATATCCACAGTGCTGGCTCACATGGCACAATTTGACGGGCGTATTCAAAGATTGGCTTTTACTACCGATGTCAGCAACAGGAGCAAGCTTCAGTGTGAACTTCAAGCGTTCTCATTTTTGAAAAGGAAAGCTTCGAATAGTAACACAACCGAGTCTGCACCAGATGTCAAGCGATCGAAGTTTCAGCCGTCAACTTTGAAGTGTCACAACTGCGGTAAGCCAGGTCACAGAGCGGCTGATTGTAGATTGAGGGGTGAAGTGAAGGGTAAGGCAGCTAATTCTGCGACCTCTGCATCAACTTCTACTGGATCGAAGCAGCGTCCAGATGTCATCTGTTTTCGATGCGGTAACGCCGGACATTTTGCTTCTAAATGTCCACGAAGCAATGGCGGAGGCAGCAGCACACGTGGTTCGAGCAGTTCAGTGGCAACGTCTGCACCAGCAGCGAGCAGCGAACGACGCGTTGAAGTTTGTTACGTCAGCAATCCTAGTGGTGTGTTGATGAACTCTGGTGAGTCATTTCCATTTTATTATGATTCTGGTGCCGAATGCTCTCTAGCGAAAGATAAAGTCGCGTCAAAGTTTAGTGGCAAACGTGTAAACAACACAGTAAATTTAACGGGAATCGGTCACAGTAGTGTGCAAAGTACCCTACAAATTTTATCTGAGGTTATGATAAACAATCTACGATTAGAAATTTTATTTCATGTTGTCCCGGATAGTTGTCTTAAAAATGGTATTTTAATCGGTCGCGAGATTTTGGATCAGGGTTTTAACGTTAGTATGACGTCTAATAGTGTTGTTTTGAGTCGTGAAAAAATTGTTAAATTATGTGACGTTTCAAATGAGCTCGAAAATGGTTCTTCTTTTCGAATTGATTTCGATAATGTTAATACCGACGTTCCGACGGAGTTTCGTTCCCAATTGAGTGCTCTTCTGTCAGAATATTCATCTTCATTTTCTAGTGGTGTTTCTAGATCCCGTGTTAAAACAGGACAGTTGCAAATTCGACTAGTAGACCCTAATCGTACAGTCAATCGTCGCCCTTATAGGCTAAGCGCTAGTGAACGCGAAGTTGTTAATGTTAAAGTGCGGGAATTAGAGGAAGCCGGTATAATTAGGCCAAGTTGTTCGCCTTTTTCCAGTCCAGTGTTGCTCGTTAAGAAGAAAGATGGTTCGGATCGCATGTGTGTCGACTATAGGGAACTGAATGACAACACTGTATCGGATAGGTTTCCACTACCATTGATAGAGGATCTTGTCTCTAGGTTAGGCGGTGCTACATGGTTCACGTCTCTTGACATGTTATCAGGCTATCATCAGATTCCAGTCCATCCTGAATCAATAGAGCGAACTGCATTCGTCACACCTGACGGTCAGTGGGAATATTTGACCATGCCGTTCGGTTTGAAGAATGCAAGCTCAGTATATCAGCGGGCTGTTATGAAAGCATTAGGTAACCTTGCATATGCTGTGACGTATGTTGATGATATTTTGGTGATAGGGTCATCCGTAGAGGAGAGTTTAGTGCGTCTTCGTACTGTACTCGAAAAATTGACAAAGGCTGGTTTCTCCTTGAATTTCACCAAGTGCTCATTCCTTAAACGCCGCGTTGAATATTTAGGGTTTGTGGTAGAAAATGGCCAAATTAGACCCAACCCAAGTAAAATTGTAGCTTTGTCCAAACTTCCACCACCCAAAACAATCACTCAGCTGAGACAGTTCATAGGTCTGGCCACTTATTTCAGACAATTTGTGCCACAATTTTCAAAAATAATGGCTCCTCTGTTTCGTTTAACGAGTGGTAAGAATAGGTCCATTAGCTGGGAACCTAGCCATGAGGCCATTCGTCAAAAAATAATTTCCCATTTAACCAGTGAGCCAATTCTAACAATTTTTGACCCTGCTCATGCTATCGAGTTACATACCGATGCTAGTGCTGAAGGATATGGTGCAATTTTTATTCAAAAGATTAATGGGAAACAGCACGTGGTTGCTTATTATAGTCGTCGTACGTCCCCAGCCGAATCGAAGTATCATTCGTTCGAGTTGGAGACTTTAGCTGTCTTTAACGCGATAAAGCATTTTAGGCATTATTTGCTAGGTCGTAAGTTTACGGTGGTTACAGACTGCAGTGCTGTCAAAGCTTCCAAAAATAAAACTGACTTGTCTCCAAGAGTTCATCGTTGGTGGGCTTACATGCAGTCATTCGAGTTTGACATTGTTTATCGCGAAGGCAGTAGGATGAGTCACGTAGATTTCCTTTCTAGAAATCCTCTTCCTACTTCTAATGTAGCTATCTCTCGTGTGGAACAGAAGCGTGTCGATTTTGCTGAGCTTTCTAGCAACTGGTTGCAAGCTGAACAGGAAAAAGACGAAGAGATCAGCAAGATTGTGTCTGATCTTCGTAACGAAGTTTTTCCTGAGGAAACTCGCAAAACCTACGAAATACGCAAAAACATTCTGTTTCGTAAGATTCAACGTAACGGTCGTACCAGATGCCTGCCTATTGTACCAAGAGCGCTCAGGTGGTCAGTGATCAATAACGTCCATGAGTCAGTTATGCATTTGGGATGGGAGAAAACTCTGGAAAAGATCTATGAGCACTATTGGTTTGAAGGCATGTCCAAATACGTGAGGAAATTTGTGGATAATTGTGTCACTTGTAAGGTAGCTAAGCCTCACTCGGGCAAAGTTCAGGCTGAACTTCACCCAATTCCTAAATTTAATATCCCATGGCATACCATCCATGTGGATGCTTCGGGTAAACTGTCGGGCAAGAACGACATCAAAGAATACGTGTTCGTCATCATAGATGCATTCACCAAATTTGTTTTACTTCGTCACTCACTCAATATTGACACGAACAGTAGTATCCGTGCTATTAAGTTTTGTGTAGCTTTGTTTGGGGCTCCGAAACGCATAATAGCAGACCAGGGTCGTTGTTTCGCGAGCAAAGACTTCTCGAGTTTCTGCGCTACTAACAACATCGAGCTGCACTTAATAGCTACTGGAGGCAGTCGTGCAAACGGTCAAGTCGAGAGAGTCATGAGTACCCTCAAGAGCATGTTGACAGCTGTAGAGACTAGTCGTGATCACTCTTGGCAGGATGCATTAGGAGAAGTTCAGCTGGCCATGAACTCCACCATTAATAGGGTGACTAAAGCTAGCCCTCTCGAGTTGATGATAGGAAGGGTAGCACGTCCGCTTAGTTTAGTGACCGCTGATGATGATGAGGTTCAGATTGATTTAGACGAGACTAGAGAGCACGCGACACAGAACATTGAGAAGATATCAAAGTATGATAAGAATCGTTTTGACCAAAATAAGGCCAGAGTGTCTAAGTTAGCCATTAATGATTATGTTTTGATTGAAAATGAGGAAAGGAATCAAACTAAATTAGATCCCAAATTCAAAGGCCCATTTAAGATTATTGAGGTATTAGACGGGGATAGATACCTACTCAAGGCGCTTGACTCTAAGCGAACGTACAAGTACCCCCATGACCGTGTGAGAAAGATCCCCGATCACCAAGTGCCGCGAGAGTTAGATGTCATAGTTGATGACAGTGGTAGTGAAACCACATCCGATTAAGAATGCCGTGTGTACTCATACTCGAAACTCTTGACCGCACCTCATGAGTAACATGTGGCGATGGGTCTATGAGAAGTCGTTGGTGCGATTTCTGTCTGTGTTGGTGCACAGAGCGCTTTATGTGTTGTAGCACATTTTGCGCAAGATGTTTTGAGAATCGTTGGTGCGATTCTGGTCTGTGTTGGTGCACAGAGTGTCTCATGTGTTGTAGCACATGTGGCAGTGAGTATGCAAAGAATCGTTGGTGCGATTCTGATCTGTGTTGGTGCACAGATTGTGATGAACGTTTGATGAGTTGAGTACGCATTGCCTATGAAATTAGTTTCAGATTTGTGGAAATAGTTTTCCGTTGATTGCCTTGTTGATCGGATCTCTTCCAATTACTTGTTGTGCAGAAAGCACTGTGTAAAAACTCTAATGTTAGGGCATTGTAAATCATGACAGTTGGTTATTGTGTGTACGTAGATTTAGTGGAAATAAAATGCAATTAAAATGAGTCTCTTAGTTTCTATTGGCAGGATAGCCGAGCTATTTTACTCCAAGTGTATTTTGTCCACAGTTACTACACCCGAGGACGGGTGCTAGTCAGGGATGGCCGTGTCGCGGATTGATGTCGCTACCGTACAACGTACAGCGCCATCTATTAATTCGAAGCACAACTAAACGTCATGTGATCGGAAACGCAAGCGCGCCCCACCGCTTGGACACGATCGTCGGTAGAGGGGATGCAAAAAAGACCGACAGAGACCGAGCGTTAACTCAGTCTAGTTCGGACAGTCTTGGCAGACGCTCAGTACCAACGCACGTGTCTGTTTCTGTTTTAATATTAAATTTAAATAAAGTCAGTAAAAGTTATAACCGTATTTCGTTCGAGTACCCACACAGTGCCCACGTTTATCCAAAATCATGTCGGATCGTGAGGAAGACCCAATGCTTCGCACCTCGGCCACCCTCGATGCGACATATACATTATAATAAATCTGTAGAAGGGTCAATTCTGTACATTGAAAATATTGAAAAAATAAATAGCGGGGGTTGTTGCTGGATCGATATCAAACCCAAATATGTAATAAAAAAAAATTTTGTCTGTCTGTCTGTCTGTCTGTATATGCAGGCATCACGTGAAAACTAACGGTTCGATTTCGATAAAACTTGGTATAATTATACCTTATTATCCTGGGCATAAAATGGGATACTTTTTATCCTGGAAAAATACGTAGAAAAAAAATCTTACTTTTCAGTTGAATGCGAGCTCAACAGCAGTCGCTCAATAGAGGGATCTCCTTAATTATTTTAGGCTTAGCCGTATTTGGGTCCAATAGATATTTATGAGATGTTATTGTCAGAGTTACTCAAAATGGAGATATAAACCATCCACGCGAAGACCGACATCCGCGCGGACGGAGTCGCGGGCGGAAGCTAGTATGGAATAAATACTGTTAATACTAAATGCTCACAAATTGTTCACGATTTAGCTCTGTGCGAAGTTAAAATTTCCAGTAGTGTCAGCGTGAATGTGCGGATCTAAAAGGGCCATTTAGCAATATTCCTAATAATTCACGTCAAAAGTTTTCAACAACATCATTGCCTATTTTTCTATTATTCATTCACAAAAGTGAATCATTAAAAATATTGCTACGTGGCCGTTATAGTCCCGCTGAAGGGAAAGTGTCTATAAATATAGATTTATCTTCGCTCTCCGATCGTGTATATATAAGTGTAAAATCGCTTAAGCGTCCTTATAGTGTGTGTTATCGATGTTTCCATCAATCACTGCCCCCTAGCGACCGAGTCTAGACAAGGGTATCCTCCTCTTGAGACAAATTGTCCCGTCCAACTATTAATGCTTTTATTTACAAAACTTTGCTACCCGTTTACATTATATGTATTTTAGTTCCACGAGTATGATGGCATTTTGAGCCCACATTTGAAGAAGAATAAAAGGCCAATAGCGTGTGATAAAATATATCGTATTGCCCGCGGCTTCGCTCATTCCCCGACCCCCTATATATCCTATAGCATTCTCTAGGGTCCCATCATTCTTTGTATAAATTTAAAAAAATAGAGGCCTTGGCACAAGTTTTCCGTATTTTACCATACTTGAAGTATGTCTATGTCCGGCGTGTACGGAAAATAAAAAAGCGCCTATAGTATACGACTGAGGAACAATGTCATTATTCCCGTAGACTTTAATAAAATCGTGTTAGAGGACTTAAAAAAAAAAACTATTCATTCATGTGGATACGACCGTAGTAGACCAGATTTGCACATCGCTAGGAAAACTAACGTAACACCATAATAGGCTCTGCCGGGGTCGCGGGACTAACGGATTACCGTGACCCCGGTACGTAAAGGGCTATTGAAGGACACCGTGGATTTTAGTCAGTACAAGTCTGACAATCCCTCCCGCCCTGCCCTGGGTGGGAGGACTCATTTGATGATTTTACCACGATAAAAAAAAAACACCATAATAGGCTGCCTGCCGGGGTCGCGAGACTCACGAATTACCGCGACCCCGGGACGTGAAGGGCTATTGAAGGTCACCGTGGCTTTTAGTCAGTACGAGTCTGACAGTCTCTCCCGCTCTGCCCTGGGTAAAAAAAAAGAGGTATATATTCATACTAACAACAACACACACTTTGCATTCAATAATATTACTATAATTTTATTTTAAACGCTCGCTCAATTATTCAAAGAAGAAGTAAGATAGGTGGACTTCATTTTTTTAATTACGATTTATCATGTTTGACTACTATCTCGCCTGATGGTAAGTAGTTATGTACTCGACATTGAAACATTCTTGCTAAGAAGTAACTTATGCACTCTTGAATTAAAGAGCCCAAGGTTGTAGCTATCAGAAAACACAGACTAGCAGAGAATTCCACTCCTTAGCTGTGCGCACAATTCATCATCATCTACTTAGCCTTTTCCCAACTATATTGGGGTCGGCTTCCAGTCAAACCAGATGCAGCTGGATATCAGTATTTTACATGGCGCCACTGCCTGTCGGACCTCCATAACCCAGTAACTGGGTAATACGATACCCCATGGTAAGACTGGTTGTCAGACTTTAGAGCTTCTGACTAACTGTAAAGACTGTCAAAGATCTACAAATGACAGCCGGGACCAACGGCTTTACGCTCAATTATGCCTTTGTCAAACAGACTGGCGAAAGCGAAGCGATACCGAACCGAAGCGAGACGTCAGTCCGATAGTTCTGTCTCGCTATCGGATCGCTTTCACTATTCTATGTGACTGGTTGCAAACCATTCCATACATTACAAATAAAGACGTCACGCTTCGCATTCGCTTCGCTTGTCTGTTTGACAAAGGCCTTAAAGTACATATTTTCAAAACGTTTTGGACGTAGGGGGTGGAATGATAACTAAAATTGTTTTTCATTATTGTCCGTGACAATCATGAATTCTATGTCTCTTATCTTTGTTCTCTTCACCAACACAGTCTTTTGTGGATTTAAATCAAAAGTTTTATCCGTCTTTTTAATAAACCCCCGGGGTGCCGACACGAGTCCTCTCAATTCTTTTAAATTTCGATTGCCGTTGCCGGGTTTTATTTTTCCTCTTTCACTTTTTCGTATAGGTGCATCGTTTCGCTTGTCACAGGCCGGCCGCAGTTCAGTGGTTTTCTGAATAATAGTGGTGTTAAGGGCTTCTGAGTCGAGTGATTGGTTGTTGGGTATTTTTTCCTGTACCTTCATCGATATATCGAGAACGAACAGCGTATTTATTCGTTTATGGTTACTCTTGATGAGTTTTTAATTTTAAATTAATTGTTGTCAGAATTCAACAAGTAAACGACCACTAGTTTATGTAATTACATAAAGACTTTTGTGGAAAGAAAATTTCAGCTGCGAGGGGGACTCGAACCCGCGTGTTAGGATAAGTAATGCAGACGCCTTGTTGATGAGGCTATGGCAACACACTAGTTTCAAGCTGAATTTTTCATTTCCATAATTGAACGTTTTACAGTAATCTTCTTTTCTCAAAAATCATTACGAAAACGCGACGCAGGCATGACGTATAAATAAAAATCTTTAACGTAATTACATCCATGAAATAACAAAAGGAAAGAACACAAAATTCGCATTTGCTTCTGTCATGGCCTCAAATACGCTTCAATGAAAGCCCAGAATCAACATATTCGAACACAAAGTTAGGCCTAAACTTCGCGCCATTGAAACTTAAGCTCGCTTGAGCAACCCGATGCACAGAGAGAGATACACATCTTGTTCTGCCTAAATACAATCATGTCCTTTGTATGCCCATAGGTACAGTTATAGGTAATATAGTTAAATGGTATTTAACCTGAACAGAATGGCATCCATTGTTGGGTTTAGTATGCTTCAAGGACGCAATCTGATTTAGATAGATGATATCAATCACGTTAATGACAGTGTACTTTGTATATAAATAGTTGGTTTGACCTAAGGAGTTATAAAACAAATTCAACGAACAAATCAATCTTGAATAAGGTATTTACATGTGTTTCAAGCAAGAGGCTCTGCAAGATTTTTTACTTTTTTTTAAACATATTAAAAAAAATATCAAAATCAGAGTTGTTCTTGAGGGATTCTTGTTGAGGTTGCCTCTTACATGTTTTCGTCGTCTCTGCAATTTCAAATTTACATTGGTTGGAGTTATGAATGAATTTAAATGGAGTAAAAAAATAGCACACCCTGTGCTTGAAAGATGACGTTGAAACTGTCCCTCTCTCTCTCTCTCTTCAGCTAATTGCCGTCCACTGCTGGACGTAAGCCTCCCCCAGAACGCTAAGCATTCCAGTCCTGGGCATTACCCAAACATCCACTGCCAGCTACCTTCTTCAAATTAACGGTACATCGTACTCACACATAACTCATCATCTGCTCAGCCTTTTCCCAACTATATCGGGGTCGGCTTTCAGTCAAACCAGATGCAGCTGGATATCAGTATTTTACATGGAGCGACTGCCTGTCGGACCTCCACAACCCAGTAACTGGGTAATACGATACCCCATGGTAAGACTGGTTGTCAGATTTTAGAGCTTCTGACTAACAGTAACGACTGTCAAAGATCTACAAATGACAGCCGGGACCAACGGCTCTACGTGCTTTCCGAGGCACGGAGGAAACTCGCTATGACAGATGGTCACCCATCCACAGACCAACCTCGGCAAGCGCGGCTTAACCCGGAAGATCGGCCTGTGCGGCTGTATTTATTTAGCCACGAGCTCCTCCATCGTACTCACACATAACTGTTAAATGAATTTCTTCGACGATACATAAATATCGCCTGAATTTTTTCAAGCATTCTTCTAATAAAGCTTTAAAAATAAAAGCAAAAAATAAGGCAGTTAACCGTCTCTCATCTCAGGAAAATGAGAATTATGCACGAGAAATGAGTTGCCTGTTGAGTTTCAAACGACCTTATAACTTGCGAGATCCGATACTTAACAAATATTTTATATTTTTCTTTGTTGCTATCTAGGTCAGTAGATTCTTTATCGCATAAAACTATAGCAGTTTCTATTGGTTATTAGTAAATAACACGGTGTTCCGTGATATGCCAGCACTTTATAATGTGCCCAGTAAAATGTTAGGCGGATCGACGAGATCAGCGTATTGATTTTTTGTCGTAAAAGTGACTTGAGGCACTCCAGGTCAGTGAATACGAAAATAACATTACAATGAATCAATTGGTATGTCAATTGTTTATATCGATTACTGGGATTTTGGTCCCTAAAAAGTGAACCTACTCCTTTAATTAAACGATAGCTAAGATTTAGGTACGTCTGTCGTTGTTGTGTTTTCTCAAATTAATAAATAAATCGTAAATATCGCCTTTCACGTCATTTCCTAGAGTGGGAATCGAATAAAAGAGCAATATTAGATATCGGAAATCTCAGATAAAGACATTAAGGTCGGGAATCCAATTTATGTAGGGTAGTGTGAACCAATATTACGGCAACCTTTCGACGGCCGCAGACGATTGGCTGCGCTTAGTGCCTTTAAAGGTTGGAAGTGGGTTAATAACATACTAGAAAGTAAAATAATATAACTATATAATGTTATAAATGTGAAAATTTGGATGTTACACAGGGGTGAAGCATGCCAACAGCTAGTCATATTAGGTATTATGTTCTGTACCTAAAAATAAGCGATCCAAAATTGGCTATTTGACAGTAGCTATAAATTACAAATATAATTAGTCCGTCATTTAGAGTTTAAAAAAATAACGGACACGTATTTTTCCTTTTGTAAAATCAATGAATATTCACCAAAATATAACGCATCAAAACTCGAGAGTGGGGGGCTCGTGACGTCAGAATTCAATAAAAATTGTACTAATTTGTGACGTATTGTCAATTTGAAAGCGTCGTATCTCCGTCAATTTCGGTTTACGAAAAAATACGGATCGAATATTTTTTGATAAATTTGAAATAATAAAGTGACGGATCAATTAGAATTTTTCAGTCAAATAGCCAATTGTGAGAACACTTTTCAACCAAAAATTCAAAAAAAAATACGACACACTTCCCTTTCGAGACTGTCAGCAAATAAATCCCAACACGGCGCGGCCACAATTAACCCTTACCACTCCAGCACATAAAATGTACCACATAATGAATTTCCTGTAATTAATTCTGTTCTCTCTTTGTCCACAGATTACGCTATCTCCTAAGACAATTGAATAGGGGTGAAATATCCGCAGAGACTTTACAAAAGAACCTACAATATGCTGCGAAAGTTCTCGAAGCCGTCTACATTGATGAGACCAAGTATGTATCTTGCTTTTTGGGGTTATTTTTCTGTAGCAACTGGTTGTGGGTTAACGGTTGAGGAAAACTATGCTTCGGTTTTCGGTTGAGGAAGCTTGTAACTGACGTGTTGTTGTTGTTCAATAGGCAGTCTGCTTAACTAAGTTACTTATAAAAGCTGTTTTTTTGAGTGACTTAATAGAATAGATCTACGTTAAGCACGAAACGTTAAAAATTTAATGACTCATATTATACATCAGATTAGGAAAAGCTGGGTCATGTACGACTAGTACAGGGTACTAATGGGGATTATTTACACGGGTCGATTTAGCCGTGCGGTGAAAATCGACCATCCCAATGACAATTCGAATTGTTTTTTTACATTTTTACAAGCGATGCGACTGGTGACACGATTAAAACGACCGAAAATGGACTCGTGTAAATCCCTCATATTTGTAGAATATTGTACATGCTCGCCCGGTAGACCCGAGGGATCCAGTGGACTTAATTAAACCTCTGTACCAACCTCAAGAATTACGTGTCCTGGATGATTCTAGTTGTAAACAACATTGTTGGACTCATTTAATCTAATCCCTACATAAACGGAGTCGATTATTTGCTACCGGATCATTAAAATTGTTTACTGACCAAACTTCTATCAAACTCAACTGATTCTCACAAAAATGTACCATAACTTTTTATTTACTTTCAACGTTCTGCTGGTCATTTATCACAGTTGCAAGTTGCCCCACGAAGCGTAGTTTTTTTCAAATATTAAGTTTGTATAGTTGGAAAAATATTTCATAATTTCTATGTTTCAGATTTCAGCTGTTCCTATATTTTACGTCGTGATCGTAAATTATATTCATGATACACATTCATTTTTCATTGTGGGAGCGTGCTTTGAAATACTGTTACTTTCACCCCCCAGTATTTCTATTTTGTAGTGTCGGAGCGTTTTTGCTTATTTTAAGAAAATGGTTTCAACGGAACAGTTAATTTGGTTTCTTGTTAAGATAATTTAATTAATGGGCTTTATTTACCATGATTTGGTAAAAAAGGTTCTACTGTATTGTACGTATTTCAACGGTATAATAAAAGAATACTCCTTGCTTTCAAATATCTTGTCAAATTGTTAGGCCACGCTATTCGTCCTCATGTAAAACCACGTTAAGATGGGATCATAAAATATATTAAAAATGATTTTTTAAATATTCTTGAATACTTGTACTTAATAGTTCGTTCAGTTAAGTGTATTTTTATTATATTTTTGAAAGTATACATGAAATTGTGATCCTTCATTTTGAGTAAAGAATATTTTTAATAAACATATGACACTACAAAATGTATCTTGGACTGCTATCAGATATTGGAATGGATGTTCCTTGCAATATCTAAAGTGGTCTGAGCCAATATTGCAAGCTCTTATCGAAAAGTGGACACTCCAGCGACAAATGGGCTATTTATCCAGAGAATAGCTTACTATCTTACTTCTGTATCCATAATCTTTAAAATATTGCTTCATTTTTATTATAAATGCATTTTTCAGAATTTACATCGATACTAAACAACGTCAAAGATGATGTCCCAGAAATCTATTATTCTTGGTTATACTTTTTATAAATATACAAGATGATTTTTAAACTGAGTGTGGATGACCTAATCTGAAACTATGATAAATGGTGAAAAATGCTCAATGGAGAGAGTCTCGAGGCCGATTTATTTATGCTTGTTATGGCATTACTTCCCAGACTTAAGTTTCATAAGGGACTATATCGAATGGTGTAATAATACAGGGTGTGTTTTTACACCATTCGATAACACAAACACGCCTTTAAACAAAACGAATACGGGTTTTTTGTTTTTTTTTTTTAATGATCTCTTTCTCTTTGGGTAATATAAAATGGTAATAAAGTAATGATTTTTCAAGAACCCAGTGACGCAGTTTTAGTTTTCAAAACAGGCTTTATCTGGGTAAGCTCATTAAAATTTCATCGTAGACATTTTCTATCACCTTTGACCTAGACTAGAATTAAGAAACAATCCATCTCAATTAATAAAAAAAAATATTTAAAAAAAATCCTGATTATCTTAACAAAACATTCCACATTAAAAAAAACCTGTGAAGCACCTC
This sequence comes from Agrotis puta, assembly GCA_943136025.2. Taxonomy (NCBI): domain Eukaryota; kingdom Metazoa; phylum Arthropoda; class Insecta; order Lepidoptera; family Noctuidae; genus Agrotis; species Agrotis puta. The sequence goes on from OW964170.2 coordinate 3,947,189, forward strand.
TTAATCAACTTGTAAAAAAGGGACCTAGTTAGTCTGTTTAGTCACGACAAGCAAGTCAGGTTAATTAGGGGCACAAAGCGGTTTGTTACAGTGTCCTTCGAAATTTTACTTATAAGACCTAATTAGACTTGCAAAGCTTTTGAATTAATTTCTTAGTGAGTTCTAATTGCGTAATTAGCTTTAGTACCAACTCGTATTTTTTGTGGTTATATAGCAGCGAATTTTTTTTTGTTATCGTCTGCTGAGGGGCTGAACGCGGATTCAATTCCGGCACGGAAGAAATATTTGTATGTCTACAAAAAGTTGTTCCATTTCGCTTCCCAAAAAAATATGCTGCCGGACTAAAAAGAGATTATTTTTGAAAAATAAAGAAATAAGAAGGAAAACAAATTCTTTCTTGGCATCAATTTCTAATTTATGACTCAAATCTCATACAAAAATAAATATAAAAAATAAATAAACGAAAATAAAAAATAATTTTTCGAATAAGTGATAGAGGAAAATGGCCTAAATTAACCCATCTAATTTGACGTCTCTCTCTCTCTCTCTCTCTCTCTCTCTCTTGTAATCTTTTCTAATATTAAATATAAAATCTTAAACTAACACTATCATTAGAATTGAGAACATGTGATCAGCCGTAATCATGGCAGTTGCAAACAGCGCTGGAATGTCAGAAAATTACAACAAATATAATCATTTTTATTAATCTCGTTTTAAGTCCTCTTATATTGTCTTAAAATAAATTTTCTTTGACAAAGGAATTTTCACATATATCACATTATTATTCATCAAGACAAAGATTGCTTTTAGGCACCTAAGCATATCTGCTCATTAGATGACAATTTTCGAGTCGTATTTAAACACGTAATTGTCAAAGGTTTATTCACATTAAATATTATGATTCTGAAATACCGCGCATATTTTGAATTCACATTTTAGATAAGAATTTATTACAGTTCCAGACATCTTAAAATTAGCTTTTAAGTAGAAAGTGGATTATTTTGAAGATCTATCCATTAATGTTAGAAATAGAAAATCTTGCAAAATTTACTCAACAGAAAACTTACGTTCTAAAAGGCAGCTTGAATATAATCTCTTATAAAATATGGCAGAATAAAAATGTAATAAAAATATTTTATTTAAATTACCAAACCCATTTCATACATTTCGCATTCAATCATACCTACAATGTAAATAAAGCCTTAATAATAAGTTACCTTTAATAATAATAAAAACACGCGATGCAGTACATCTGCCGTGATACTAACACTATCAAATCAAAAAAAAATAGAATTATAGCCAACCAGCATCTGTTACATTCATGCGAGCCTCAACTCTACCAAATGAAATGTGCGACTCTACGCGGCTTTATGTAGAGGCAATATAAAACGCCGCGCCGCCGCCGCCGCCGCTAACAAAAGAGGCTATGAAGTTACGTTCGATTTAGAAATAATAGAATAGTAATTAGCTCACATATATAATCTAATTTACAAAGCCTAAACAAAGTAAGATAGTTTTGCTTCGGGTATAGTGAATTACGTTAACAATGAAATAAATGGATTCTATTCTATTCTGGACACGGCGCGAATTGTTAGGAGGTTCCTCTCTCAGGAGCCCTGACCACCGGTAGCCCGGACCCTTTTACCGATGCTGGTGGACTGCTATTTTTCACATTTTTAAATGTTTTTTATTGCTTTTTGTAAAATATTTAAAATTATTATTATTATATTTTTGTAAATTAATTTTTTCACTTATTAATTACAATTAATAAGTGAAAAAATTAATAAAGAAATAAAAAAACCAAGTATCTTGATTTAGCTAACGAGTTTGTCGACATTTGGGAAGTGGACTTAACAATCATTGTATCGATAGTCGTTTCGGTCAATGGACTAATTGCGAAGAGCCTCGACCAACACCTTAAGAGGCTCTCATTGTGCAGCTATCTCAAGGACTTGATGCAGAAAGCAGTTCTCTTGGACACGGCGTGCATTGTGAGGACGTTCCTCTCTCTAGAGCCCTAACCACCGGCACCATGGACACTGTTCCCGATGCTAGCGGGCCACTATTTTTTATATTTTTAAATGTTTTTTTTTTTAAATTTCTCTTTTGTATAAATATTTTAAAATTTTAAAAATTTAGTTAGGTAAAAAATGAATAAATGACAAAATAAATGAAAGCGGAAACATTTGAAAGAAGAAATGTATAAAGAAAATGTAAGAGTAAACTTGTTGCATTCATTAGGGTTATTTCTGAAAAAGGCTAGGCAAACGATGAGATGCTAATTTCGAAATTAAACAGAACTATGAAGGTGGGAGGACCCGATTCGATGATTTTACCACGCTAAAAAAAAGTGCATATTATGCTGATATTATTTTTTATAATTTTATGGGAAAACAAATGAACTGTTTTATTGTTTTATATTCTAAATCTATAATTTTAAATAAAGAATTTAAAAAGATGAAGAAATCATGATGTAATCTACCGTAACAAAAAAAAAATATTTTGATGTGCGTAGTTTCTAAAATTAATAAACATGATGGTTCAGAATCTTGCGAGTTCCTCAGAAACATAACTGTAACAGGGAGCGCTAATAAATCAATAGCTATGAAATATTCCTGCCTTAAACCGGGTTACGAGCTAGTTTAAACCCCTTTGTTTAAACTACCAGCGCCTTTAATAAATAAGCCTGACTGCGTCCGTTTCTCTTCATTTTAGTACAATTCTGTAAAGAATTATGAAAATCTTGTGAATGGTTTACACACGTAATACCGATTTCATAGCTAGTAAAACCAACAGCTGAAACTGCTATTGTTTCGTACAAGCATTTTAGCTTTTACTTTCCTGTTACTTTTATGTAAAACAGTAAAATTATTCTGGAATTCACTTATTCGTTACATACATTGCAAAAAACTCAACATACTATTGTCTGAATGCATTTTTACGTTTATATGTGTGAGTTAAGGCTAAAATAAACAACCTTGCCAAGTCCTCTTGGTAAAATCATCAAGGCCCATTTTATGGTGGTAAAATCAGCAAATGAATTCTCGCTGGGTGAAATGAAAGGGAATAACAGACTCTTGCTGACAAGAAATTGTCCCTTTTTGATTACCCTTTATATTCCTCCAAAAGCCTAAAAATATATGGATTTTTCTAAAGAAACAATATCAAACTTATCACCACACACAAAGTACCAGGCAAACATAAAAAAGAAGAACCATATTTCAACGGACACACGGCTTGCAGCTCAGTCGCGCAGACAGGATGATGTCATGCGATGCGACCGACGCGGCACGGCGGTTGACAGCAGGCGACGACGCGTGATGTCGCCGATCTCCGATTGAAAATTGTGGTTTCTGATGTATGCTTTCTATCGAGATTTGTTTGTGGTGGTCGGTGGTTCTTTCTTATTATTTTTATGATGGGTTTAAAACGTGTTTTAAAATAAAATATCGATATTTTTTGTAATGGCATTAATGAGAAACTTAGGATTTAAGATATTTTGATAAAAATTTAACAAAATTATGTGTACCTACACAGTGTGATTACTAACAGAAAACTAGACAGAATAAAAATGACGCACTAACAAGCTATGTGTTAGCATGACTGTGATAGGAGTTTCATATGAAATCTACATACAAACTCTAGTCCTTCATTTTACGCTTTTGGGGGTTGAAGTTTCAGTAATACTTTCTTTGCTCCTGTAAAATAAAAACTGTTGTGCGAAACTCCTGTTTTCGAGACTAAACGACGAGACTGTGCCTTACAGGTAAGCTTTTAATAATCCTTATACTCAACAAGAAAGAAATTATCCATTACAACAACTTGTTATAACATAAAATCCTGCAGAGAAATCGATTGCTTCAGTAACACTCCCTACATTACTAACTGAACATTTACAAGCAGTAATAAAACCTGAGAGAACGAAACGTTATAAAAACGTTACCGATCGTAAAACGGCACGTAACTGTATAAATATATAAAGATCCATTCGTTCTTACATAAGGGGTAGTTATAACGGGTAGTTACAATAGCGAGAAAACGTAATGATATTTTCACAACGTTACGACTCAGGTAAATGGAACAAAGTATCTAGATATTACTGGTACGAGTAACCGTTTTATTTTTAAACGGTAGTTAATATTTTACGACAGAGACATTTTAATTTTTATATTGAATATTTTCTAGACTGGTCATGAAGTTACGAGTGCTATAAAAGAATTTAAGGGATACTAGATAAGAACCCAATGATTGATACTTTTTTCAATTTCTTCAGTTTTTTTTTGTTCTGTTACTGATGCCATTTTCATCGAATCACATAAAAACCAGTCAAGCAAGAGTTATAAAGATAAAGCGTCTTTTCTGATGCTGCTTGTGGTTGTGATTGCGTTTAGAATTAAACCTTTGAAGGTCATCATCTGATGATGTCAGATGACAGTCGAACATGAAGAGTCAGCCTATCTTTTGATGATTCAAAAGATAGGCTGACTCTTCATGTTCGACTGTACGTTTGATGCAGTGGCTGAGACATTGACAGTTTCGCATCGCAACTTCAATATTTATATAATGTATAAGTATTTGTTGCGGGTCTGAGTTTTCGTGTATGTAGTTGTAAATGCGCCCACGATAAAGGAAAAATCCTAATGTGGGGCAAATTTTAGACAAAAAAACAAAAAGATTCAACTCTATCCAGTTCTATCTCTATCTGCCTAGCCTTGTGCCTAGTTGTGAACTAAACCACTACCCTATCTGACGTACATACTAGTGATGTTGCGAATGTCTGATTTTTGACATTCGCGAATGCGGATGCGAATGTTCAATTTCAAATAAAACGCACGCAAAATTATAGATAGGTTTGACATTTTAAAGAAAATTTGTCATTTTTGTTGCAATTCTGTTAATGTTTTAATTGGACTAACAGAACTATTTCAATAAAGTTGTATACTTCAAGACTATTCCGTTACATATACCTAGTTTCCACATTCAAATCATAGAAGCAAATTAAAAAAAAGTCTTTCAGAAATATTCACAAACATTCGAATCGATTCATGCGGATGCGAGTGCGAATATCAAAAAACATCGAAAAATTAGCGAATGCGAATATTCGTTACATCACTAGTGCATATACCACACAGTAAGTACTTACTGGGTAAATACGACACCTTTGTTCAGACTGGTTGTCAGCAGACTTTCGTACCATTTTCATAATTTGTAACGACTGTCAAAATTGACAAATAACAGCAATGATAAACAGTTTACAGTGTAGTGCTTTCTGAGACTCGAAGAAAACTATGTAATGGATACCACCCATCGACAGACCAACCTCGGCAAGTTCGGCTTAACCTTGAAGACGACCCGGACGACTGTTATTATTTAACCACGTGCTTGGTATTACAACTTAAAGTAGTTAAAATTAACGTAGTATAAAGTGTAGGCAGTTACTATAACTATTTCAAAATAACGATCATGATATCCAATTATTACGATAAACGAACCATTTAATGTTTTAATAGACTTAATAATCTTAATTTCAAATTACAGTAGTACTCCTTTAAATATGGAGTTCCAACATAAAACGGCGAAATTAAGCTTAATTCATTAAAGTATGAAAATGAAGTTATTATTTTAAATCCTTTGAGCCCCGAGTGCTTAACATATTTAATTGTTTGAGCTGTTAACGATTCAGTTTTAATATTAAAATGTTTTATATGCCAGGGATGCCAGGAAATATAATGAAAACTCGATTCCTGGGGTTGAAATATTGATTTCTTTCGATGACACATGATATGACATTTATTTGTTTTCGTCTAAAAATAACTAGAAATATGTATAATAGAAAACTGTTTTTAGGGAATACAAATATTTATATAACTTTATTTCGAATTTTAAAATTGTTTTCTATCTATGTGAACTTCTTAAATCAGTGTGAACATCTGAATTTCATTTTTGTTGTGAATTCACCGAGAATAGAATTCAGATTCAAGTCGCACGTAAACTACGAAAATCCACCTTAATACTACGACATAAAGGCGCTGCAAACAAATAACAAAAGATGCCGCCAGAGACGAGTAGTTGCGCAATCGAAATTCGAACAGAGAATCATGTGCACTGTCATTAGCACGTACATGTACAGCCAGACCTGTGAGCAATATCGTCAATCCATGTGACTCCATTAGCAAACACTAGCGATTGCCCATACATTTTCTTCAGCCGGACGCTTGTGTGATATCTGACCGATATCATCAATTGATGCAATTCTGTGTCACGTCGCGTCATGGGTAAGCTCCCTAAAACCTAGTACCACTCGGAACAAAATGGGAACACGAAACAAGACCCAGAAAACGTTGTCCCACTTCTCACCGACATTCCTAAAAATCTCCACCCTTGTTAAATCTGACATGTTCTATTATTCTTGTACAAAACAAAAGGATTTCATTCGGAGCTTGTTGTACCTTGTTTTGTGTGAAGATTGTTGAATCTCGTATCTCTACTGCTGAAGGAACACAATAATGATCTAATTTTGTATTCGACTTTGTTTTTATCATATTCTTAGAAGGGTTATCAAATAACTCTTCTTCAAGAGACTAAATCTCATGCTGTCTCTAACATGTTTCGTCTTGCTGTCCTACTGTGCCTTTTAATTAATACTGCTGGCTACTGCTGCGCAAAGGACTTCCTTTTGAGACTTCTATGTGCAATCTTCTCTGGCCAATCCAAATCGCGTCTGAATAATTTACTAAATTTTTAATATTACATTTTTGTAAAATTCTTTCACAAATTGGTCATAATACAAAAAAAAAATATACTTATTTACCAACATAATTGTTTTATATCAAGTCGCATTGAAAAACATATTTAGCCTCGAATTGACATTTCTTTTTTAGGTTTCAAAATCTAGGTGGAAAGGAAGGGACTGTCAGTCTCTTTTTTTTTAAACGTTGCCCCATTCTAGGAATTTCTCCTGTGTCGTGGGTGCATTTACAAACATATAAACTCACATACACAAACGCCCAGACCCCAAGCAACTACTTGTAGATCATACAAATATTTGCTCCGTGCGGGAATCGAACCCGCGACACGCAGCACAGCAGTCCAATCGCTCAGCCGCTGCGCAAACCGTGTCGTCAACTCACTGACTATAAACAAGACTTTTTATCAGTTATCCTTTCCAGGGTAGCGGTAAACATTAAAGACAGTCCCGCAAACCTTTCTTCAGTTCTAAATCTTTTTTACTATGAATAAATAATCAATAGTGTGCAGAGCACCGCCGTGTGGGCGACTCACTGTCCGACCATGGACCATGCCCGGGTCGATGGCGCGTTGTATTCCACGCGCGCCTCAAAGAGTGTCAGCATAATGACGGGGCCCCCCTCTAAAGGGCCAAAGCCTGCCGGGGTCGCGGAACTTACGAATTACCGTGACCCTGGAATGTAAAGGGCTATTGAAGGACACCGTGCATTTTAGTCAGTACGAGTCTGACAGTCCCTCCCGCTCTGCCTTGGAGGAGTCATTTGATGATTTTACCACGCTAAAAAAAAAACAATAAACAATTAATAACAAAAGCAATGTTCAATGTCCGTCCAAACTGTCTCATTGTTCTTGTTTAGACTGAGCATACAATATCAAAAGAATCATGTTACAGCCTAGTACACAACATTGGAAAAATCTCATATAACAATAAAGGCAAATTGGAATCAATTTAGCTTTCCACCTCTACACGATCTCAAATTGCTCAATTCTGGTGATATGATGCTCGCCTTTCGCAATAATTTTGCTGGGATAACAACTGCATACGATTTATAAAGCTAACGTTACTGATACGGAGAGCCTGTAATTACACGTAGTTAATAACTGGAGTGTTGATATAGTAACACAGAAATTATATTGGAATATCGATAAACTGTGGAATAAACTCTTACGAATGTAATTTTTATTTATTTTATCACAGATATTGTTTCTTTTGCCATTACAGTTGTTAAAACTAATGCGACAAAGTAACTTAAAATATATAAGCTATATCTTACATCCTACACAGTATGTAGCTCTTGTGAAGTCACTCAGGGTACAGTTGAATATATCTATGACATCCGCAACCATGTTGGGACGGCAAGATTAGTAATAACTTCCATTAGATTCTAAAATGGTTACAAAATTCAATTCAAAAAGTTGCAGAAGACATTGCCAAAGCGATGTAAGATAAACAACAACTGAGATATTGTCCATAAAACAATACTTCATCTGAAAACGAAGAAAGACAAGGAATTCGAAACGAAACTCCCGAACAGCTGCTGACACACAAAATGGCCGAATCATTTTCCGCTCACAGTAAAATAAAACAAAAAAATTGAATTCCTCCGTGGCGATGGGCTATACAGTTTGTTTGCGATACCTCGACTGCGACTGTCCTAGCAATTTTCATTTACCTAGCTTTGTTTGCGAACGTGAGCAATACAGCTTTTTTCAATTTTGTCATTTACCAGTTTTTAGTTTCACTGAGATTTCAATCATGTATGTTGTTTTTAAAAGAACTACCTACCATTAGATCCTCAAAATAATATCGATTTTTAAAAAAGATTAACTAGCAACAGTTCCAAAGTGTGGGAAACACAGTACAAATGATAAAGGTTAATTTCCTATTTTTAAGTTCTGTGAGTATTCTCCGAAAAAGTAATAGCTAGGTAAAATATTGACCAGGTGATTGAGTAGGTTTTCCACGCTTTTCAAAAACAACATGATGAGGATTCAATTTTAAGAACGTATACGCTCTGTCTCCTTTTTGAGACTAACAAAATTAAAACACACAATTTACCTGGACAAAGCTAGCAAGGAAATCGAATTATAAATGCTAAACTTGCGTCCCCTAGATGTGTAGCGTCGTCATATTGAATTTGTGCTAGCGGCAGGAAGCATCCCAGCCAATAAACTGGCATTATTTTGCATTCTGGTAGAGACTTTTTAAAATACGTTGTAGTATTCTATCATATTCAGTGATGGTGGCATGACGAATAAGAAGAATCAGTAACATGAACAAAATTGACAAAAACCTACTATCATAGGTGAATTAGAAGGTAGCCATCAAGTCTTGCTCGCAATTTTATTTCTTCTTTCCGCGATAAAACTTAATAATTAAATTGGAAACGGTACCTATCTAAATGTAACGGAAAACATCGCTTTATTCTCAGTTTGGAAGGTAAAATAAAAGCGTGACTTGAAATAACCCATGCCTGTTTAAAGTTCAAGCTTCAAAATACTCGACTAAGTTTTCAGCAATAATTTAATCTTTATGATAGTTAACCACGTTGGTTGAAATGAACAAAAGGACTGGGAAAGTTGTAAATCAAATATTTTTGATAAGAATCAGTAAAAATAGGATAGAAAACAGAAACAGATATTGAAGAAGATAAAGGGATTCAACAGTATTAGATAAGACCATCCACTAAAGCCACAATGGTCTGACAACACGAGAAAAGCAATTAAGCTTCACACCTCTATCGAAGAACAGTGTTCGAGAACTATTCAACAACATTATACAAACTTCCGAAAACAATTGATTGTGTTAACTTAAGAGAAGAGCAATCTGTAACTGTTGTGGAAGATTTATTGAATAAGAATTTGTTGTTAGCTTGAAATTAAGCACTTACAAAAAAAAACTTAGACTTAAAAAAATGTGTTGGTATTATTACAACCAACTTCAAGAAAATTAAGAAAAAATTACAAATCTTTCGCTTTGGAAGTCGGTTAAAACAAGTTTATCTAACAAAGGTTACCGTTTATATGTGACCAAAAACTGTGTCTGTCAAAATATGGAGGTTCCCATTTGTGTAAAATAGGGAACCTCCTCTTTTTTGGCAATAGGTTTTAAAAAAATCTGATGGGAACCAACTAACCAGCGGGGTGGTTTTAGTGTGGTAAAAGTCCCATACTCCTTGATCTTATCCCCAAAGACCGCGGCTTTCGAAGGTTCTCCGCCGACAACGAAAACAGTTTATAAGTTATTCACAGTTTTCCTCGCGTGTCCCGGGTTAATCTCTCAATTTATTCTTTTGAAAAATGATTTTATAGTGATCTTTAAATGTATGACTGTAAGTAAGTGGACATAAAATTCTTAGTGCAAATATTTCTCTCAAAATATTCTGATTACTTTCACAGACTAACAATTTCGCACCACTAAATGATACATGGAAGCACAGTGAGACAATTTGCATATGAATGTTATATTTTGCATACAAGTATGTCCACTTTAAATTCAAATTGACTTTTCAGGATTTTACGGAGAAAACTTACTTTTAAAAGAAGTGAAAAGTAATATAACTTTAACAGTAATAAAATTATAAGTTTGTATAATAAAAACAACTTAAATAAGTTTGGTTTTTTATAAACTTAGAATCAAATAAGACTTTAAAGGTTTCAGCATAAACTATCACATTTGAAGCGAACCCATACAAATAATTGAATCAAATAAAATTAACTTGAAACCAAGAAACGGTTGTTATTGACTTTGTAATTTATTTCCTACATTTTTCACCCTTAACGAAAACGCTCCGACACATAAAACGCTTTATTCATTTGAAGAACAAGCTTTTAAAGATTTTGTTTGTGAATTCATTAAAGATCATGTTCGCGACGATTGTCTCCAAAGCTAACAATTCTAGGGTGTTTATAACATTGGGTGTGAGCGGATGTGTCATCGCGCCGCCAGTGATTATGTCTAACGCAGGGATAGGAGAGTGGCGGAGCAGCCGCGCGCGCAGCAGTCGACCCTCCACATGCGCCGCCTGCGCACCCCGTGCTGGGCGAGGTGCTCAGTAGAGAAACCAAACGAAGCAAAGTTAATACCGTTACAACACCGCCGACAATGGCCAAGTAGTCGCGCCTCCCTTCTGTCCAATCTGTGCGATTAGGTCTTTCTGTTCTGTTTAAGCTTCAGTTTACAATACTCTCTCAGTTACCTGTCCTCCTGTTAGTTTAGTGTTTCCTGTATCATTTGCTGTTTTTATCAGTTTGGATTTTGTATCCAGACTGGTAGTTTCAATTTTTAGGTTTTCTAGGTTACTCATTTATTTCTAATGGTTTTCGGTGAACAAGCTATGTGTTACTCGTCTTTGGTGTATTTCTACAGTAATATACTTCACTAAAGTAAACCGTAGCTTGTTCCCAGGTAGAATAGCGTTTTATCTGCGTCTAGTTTACGTTTAGTTTAGCTCTGGAACTTAGTCCCGTGTGCCGTTTGGACCCTGTGTGACTCGTCTGTGATCGTCCCAGTCTTCGCTCCGTCTGTGTTTGTCCTTTCCTTAGGCATGTTCACCTTTCATTCTTACGTCTGGGTGACCCCTGAGTAGCCTCATTCCATTATGCTTATCCTTTGTTTTTTGAAATGGTTTTTTTTTTTGTTCTACCATACATGTGGTTTCACCTTTTACTGTTGGTGGAATCTTTTATTAGTACACGTGTTATTTTATTTATAGCTGCTACCACTGCTTCTAAAATATTCTCTATGTAACATTTAAGATTCTTTTCTAGGTATTTTCCGACTAGCTTTTTTCATAATTTTGACTATTTGATATCGTATTTTATTATTTTAAATGTGTGTATTGTAAATTGCAGGTGTCTTTGTTTTATAAAACCATATGCTGATTGTGTTCCTCATTTTAATTAAACGATTAGTACCTCAGTTTAATTGCTAAAACAGCTATATGACGTTTTCACTAAAATGTTTACAAAATGGTTTCACTTTTAAGTTAAAATGATGAACACCCAGTTCTCCCAAAAAGAAGTCGTTCGCGATTGTCCCTCTCCTTGTGTGATCCCTGACTCTGTCCCAATGACGACGTGTTTTATTTTAGACCGGCAGTGGCGCGTCAGCAGTCGGCCCCAACCCTGGTGTTTAGGTGTGTCGATGTTATCACTTTTTATGCCACTCACAAAGCTTGAATCAAACCAGAATTCTTCATCAAAATTCAAAATTCCTCCATCAAAATATTCGAACGATTTCGTCGACTATATTCCGGTTTTATTCAAGTAGTAATGACAATACGACCCCGAATTAACCTTGAGCATCCCCAGAGATTCGCTTGTTTTGTCGTGTGGCTGTTTGTGTACTGTATTGCTTTCCATTGTCTCTCAGCTTGTGACTAAAATGTATATGATATAGCCCGATATTAGCTGAACAGCGCTTTGAATATGTTAATAATTAAGATGCTGAATATAATGTAAATTTTCGTCGTTAGAGATATGGTTACAAGTTTTTTAAGTGCCGCTCTTTTAAACATACTCGTAGATGAGAAAAATGAAAGCTTCAAAGCAAATTTTAATAAAAGAAGGCTTTCGTTTAAGCATTTCTTTTTGTGATCTGGTCTTTTCCGAATGAAAAATGCGCGCGCACTTTATGCTCTATTTCGTCTATTTTCTATACGTATTCGCAAGAAAAAGTAGAATTTATTAGATTGTAATTTATTTGCAATCCAAATAAATAAATAGCCAAGGGTTTAATTAAATGTTAAATCTTAGACAATACTGTGATTAAAGTCGATACAGTTCCCAATGGAAAGCAATGTAACAGCATTACGAATTCTTGAGCACGCTGCATGTACCATAGGTATTCGATATCCTTTAGCTAGTATACCCAAGATAGCATGTTCTGAAATCTGCCAACCGTCTACTTCATCACACTTGGTTTGATTGGCAAACAAATTACGCATCGGTATCCTACACCCAATACTTGGAAAAATACTGTTCTCTCTAATTTAATTTCAGGATCTTGTTTTTTTTTTTTTTTTGTCCGCAACAAATGAGATTTTTCACGAAAATTCTAGATACGGATTTAACACATTGTTCTACAGAGCCCCACGCAAAAGACTGCCGTACAACCGACTCATACGTATTTTGTATATGCCAAAATATGCCTGATTTGTAGATCTTGTGAGTGGGATTTTGTATACACCGTATTTTTATCATGCAAATTTTGTACTGTTTCAAGATAATGCAAATAAAATCACTTTTTTTACTTTGACAAATTTACATAAATAAGTAGTTGAAATCGAGCAATTTGTTCAACTTCCACATTCATACTAACAAGATAGTTTTACGAATAGCTGTAGCTGTTAGCGAGTTCATTAAGATTATATAACTTTGATAGACTAATAATGTACAGCATTAAATAGTTAATTTTCTCTAGTTTTACGAAGTTTGCTTAGATATAGTTGTATGATATGAAAAGTTAAAATCTTGAAGCAAGTATTATTAAGAATGTAACAAGTTTGTTAACAAGATATTACAATAGGATGAGAAGGTAACTTGTTCTAATTTAATTAAATTTTTGATGTTACTCGTAATATCGAAAAAGTTTTCAATTTTTATTACTTGGACTGCAAATAGTGACTAAAAATTACTTGAACTGGTGTTATTGGATCGAAAGAAGAAATTGCAACGATGATTGTCATAAACGGTGTCCTAACAGCTTCGCAGCTTTCAATGGTAATTGGGGCTAATAAGGACATGACAATAAAGGAGCTAATTGAAATGTTAAACGTGAAGCTTAAGCAGCAAAAATAGCAAAGAGCAAAGATTTTTCAGAAACTAATTTCACTTTGTGCTGTGTACAGGCGGCTGGCTGACGAAGATGACGAGCTGTCGGAGGTCCAACCGGATGCCGTCCCTCCAGAGGTCCGCGAGTGGCTGGCTTCCACCTTCACGCGACAGCTGGCGACGGCGAAGCGGAAGTCAGATGAGAAACCCAAGTTCCGGTCGGTTGCGCACGCGATCAGGGCTGGCATCTTCGTGGACAGAATCTACAGGAGGGTCACCAGCACTGCGCTTATGCAGTTCCCTCAAGACGTCATTAGAGTGCTTAAGGTGAGTAGTGAATTTAAAGTAAAAGGTGAAAACTGCAAAGGACAATCTTTACAATAAGAGTCAACGAGAATCGCTTCTCAATTATTTAATACAACATTTATGATCAAACAAATAAGCTTTTGACATGGTGGAAACCAAACTGTACGACCAAATAATATCGATTTTAGAACTGATCCGATACCAGTCGAAGCAAACACAGATTGAAATTCTATCACTAGTCCAAATACTGAGATATTACCTTCAAAAGGAAAATTCAAACAAAATTCCTTTACCAATATTGAATCACGTTCCTTAGCTACTATTTATTCAATATCTGCGAACTAAATTAATAACCGAACGATGAATTTGTCTGTTGAAGTTACACTTGGAATTTGATGTGAACAATTAGTACCTTACTCGTACGTTACCACAAGTGTGTCTGAACAATCCAATTAGTTCTGGATGCTTTAATGAGAATGTTCGTTTTGTTAAAGCGATAGGCGACGTCGATGGTTATGTGTGTTTAACTAACAGTGTATATTTAAAAGATATGATATTGATGCAATCAAGTTTGCTATTTCAGCAGTGGTGGTATGGGTTCTTATCTATAGTAAATTCCCTTCATAATTTCCTTTATTCATTTCTTTTACTTATTAAATACATTTTTAAATATTTTTACAAAAACAAAATAACAAAAAAAAACATTTAAAAATATAAACAATAGTGGTCCACCGGTATTGGGAACAGGGTCCAAGCTACCGGCGGTGGGGCTCCAGACGAAGGAACCTCTTAACAAAGCGCGCCGTGTCGAGAAGAACTGCTTTCTGAATCAGGCCCTTATAGTTTCGGCGTATTATAGTTTCCTCAAAGAAGATTTTATTATTTATACCTAATCAATTTTAAATTCTTATTACAAACTTCATGTCATAGGAAATGCTCGGTTAAAAAAACAAACAAATCAGTATTTTATATATTAAATTATTAAAATTGCTATTGTAATAAATCTTCAACACGCGATTTTCGATCAGTGCGCGGCATTTCTGCCACATACACCTATATGACAGTCTCTTTCTAAAGGCCGAAGTGTCACATTCACGCCCGGGTACTGTACATAGGAAAGCTGGGGGCTAACCTAGTAACCCAGTAACCTTTAGTAATTGAGTCGGCAGTACCTCGCTAGTTCTACGAATTTCTATTTACATGCTTTGATAGGAAATTGTGCAGAAACTAAATTACTAAGCTTGTCGATGTCAATTATCAGTAAATGGTAATAGGTCAACGGTTAAGATAACTAACCATTCTAAATAGTTTCAAAACCTACCCATTGCAGTATTGGAGTAAATACAACATTCACAAACTTATTTATTTTTTACTTAAGAGAGTGGTAAAATGGCAGGCTAAAATGGGATTGCTAGGTCACGTCAGTCGCATGTGGAATGACCGATGAGCGAATCTCCAGAGAATGAGTTCCGCAGGATGAACTGAAAGAAGTAGCGTGACGACCTGGACACGTATAACGAGAGCTGGTTCAATGATACACAGCATAAGAGCTCCTAGAACGTATTGGGGGACGCCTTTGACAAGCAGTGAGACAACATAGACTAATTAAAAAAAGGGTAAACAGGAAACTTTTTAATACCTTTAATAGATCAATTTTTTTTTACGTGGTAAAATCATCACACGAGTCCTCCCACCCGTGGCAGAGCGGGAGGGACAGTCAGACTCGTACTGACTAAAATCCACGGTGTCCTTCAATAGCCCTTTAGGTACCGTGGTCACGGTAATTCGTGAGTCCCGTGACCCCGGCAGGCAATAGAGAAAATTAGCGTTATTATATTCCTTATACCACATTTAAGAAAAGCTGAGCGTAAAGAAGTTGTTCACTATCGTATCGCTTGATATAGAGGAAGCTTTCGACGTCTCTTAGTAACTGGCAATTAGAATTAAACAGGCTGAAGAAAAGTAAAATAAATATTCCACAAAATAAATAAATATTCCACAACTATCACACAACGCCATCTAGTCCCAAGCTAAGCAGAGCTTGTGTAATGGGTACTAGACAACTGATAAACATACTTATATATTTCTAAATACATACATATTATAGATAAATTACACCCAAACACAGAACAAATGATCGTGCTCATCACACAAACATTTGTCCTTGGTGGGAATCGAACCCACGACGTCCGGCATAGCAGTCAGGGTCACTAACCACTAGACCAACTGGCCTGTCTAAAGTGCGTTAATAGTAAGAAGGATGCCAGAAAGCTACCTGTATGGTAAGAGTGTTATCATCAGGAAGAGGTACGGGCTCTGAGCCGACCCTTGGTGCAAGCCAACTGCCATTTTGAAGCTGCTGGTAGTGCCCGCTGTAGACCGGACTTGGGTGCTGCATCGACTATACATAGCAAGGATCAACTGCACATACTTGAACTGAACTATCCTCATCGATTAGTGCATGTTTAATAGCAGTAAGATTAAAACTTAAAATAATTCTGTAAAATAATCAGTAATTCATAAACAGAGCCCAGAAATACAGCCAGAATATTTAAGTGTCTCCATTTAAATAAATAAATGCTCGGTTTTAAGTTAGTTCTGTTCGCAACAGAAATCCGTTGTGACACTTTGCGGTAGAACTGAAATAGGTTGAAATCAACTTTGAGAACCATAAAGTGCTGGTATGCAATAATAATTAATTTTGAATATTCGTAGAGGGTAATATTATTGAGATACAAATAGTGATAGAGTTTGGTAATCAAATTAAGGGGAAACAATGAACATTTAACAGGGGACAAATATTACTCTCGATTTTTTTGATATTTTAGTTTAAAAATAACTCTATTTCTTTCTTTGTTCACAAAAAGTTAGTTGGTTTTGATAGAATGAACATTTTCCCCTTGAGCCTTAGGCCGAATTGCTTTACTGATAATCCTACAATACGTACTTTGTAACTTAATAGTCTGTATCATACCTCTAGAAGACCAGTATTGCAGATAAGGCTTCAAAGTTTACTAAAATCAACTAATTAACTTCGTAAATGAACTTAACAAGGTTGTAAGCCAATCAACCGAAGGGTCACAAATCTTACTCAGGTATCAAATATTCACTATCAAGTAACTAAGGGTTAAACAAATTAACTCTTACTAAGAACGAGATTAATCTGTACACGAGAACATTTATCTTAATTCAGTGAATTACAGGCAGAAGAGCGCGCAGTCTGTTGTAGTAGAATTTATGGAGAGCTCCAACCATTTGTTGTCGTTTTTGTAAAGGTTTGGGAAGAAAAAAATTTACTTGAGAAGATTCTCTTGATTTTAAATCTCAAGTTTAATGTCTGTATTTTTTTTCTGTGACACCACTTTTTGAAAAAAAAAACAAAAGATCATACTAAAATCTGGTTGGAAAATCGAACTACAATTAGAGTATGCCATCGAAAAAGTACCGACGTTCTAAGAATTGGACAGACGTTTCGACCATCAAACCTAATTCGAAACTGACAATTTGCGAATCAGAGAGTCTAATCTCTTAGCACGCATCCCGTAGTTTCGGCCTAAGTTACCTGTGTCTTCGTTATCGGATTTAGAAAGTAGAACCCTAGTTTTTTTGTCCTGGTAAAATCATCAAATGAGTCCTCCACCCAGGGCGGGGCAGGGGGGACTGTTAGACTTGTACTGACTTACGAACCACTTTGATCCTTCAGTAGCCCTTTACGTTCTAGGGTCACGGTTTCCTGAAGAGATAGTCCCGCGACCCCGGCTGGCTTTGGCCCTCTAAGGGCCATGACCATCAAATTGCTGACAGCCCTTTGAAGCACGCGTGGAACACGACGCGCCGTAGTGTCGACATGTGCGTGGTCCATGAGCGGACGGCGAGTCACCTTAAGACCTCCAGATGTTTTGGGAAACGATTTTTTGATAATAGGACATTCGGCAAATATGACTTTTTACAATCGCGACCTTCTGCATCAAGAGGGACCTGTCAATAAAAGGCCATTGTGTGGTCTTCGAAGCTAACATACAGTCCGATTTTTTGCTTTCAGAATATTTCAAGAGGTCGCTAAAGTCATAGGCAACAAAAGTCACTGTTACAGTATTATTCAGTTAGCCTTTTGTTCATTTGACTTTCTAAAGAAGTCCGTCGATTGTTCATCCTTAGAAATCCAACAATGATATCTACTACGCTTAACTTCAGCTATGCCAGTCCTGTTGAAACGTTCTTAGGGATTTTATTCTATATTAAATTGAATTTATTCCTAGTGTCACATATATTGGTCGCAGGACTTATGAATTACCGTGACCCCGGAAGGTAAAGGGCTATTGAAGGACACCGTCGATTTTAGTCAGTACGAATCTGACAGTCCCTCCCGCTCTGCCCTGGGTGGGAGGACTCATTTAATGATTTTACAACACTAAAAAAAAAGTGTCACAGGTATTCGATAATTTTAATAAACACACGCACACACGACAATATAAACAAACGTACTTGATACACCGGATACCTACAAAAACTCCTATGCAATGAAAAATTAGAAAAAAAACTCGAGAATTCTCAGAATTTTGCAACACGTTTGTTAGCTCAACGTAGGATGTGTATTTTGAAAAGAACATTTTTTCTCGCAGTGTGCAACGAAGAATTTTTTGCAATGTTGAATTCTTCAACAAACTGTTAGTGTTTTGAATGTGAAAGCAGGAAATAGTTTTTCTAACTCAAGCGATGCCGGTCGCGGGTCTCACGAATTACCGTGACCCAGGTACGTAAAGGGCTATTGAAGGACACCGTGGGTTTAAGTCAGTAAGAGTCTGACAGTCCCTCCCGCCCTGCCCTGGGTGGGAGGACTCATTAGATGATTTTACCACGAAGAAAAAAAAAGCGATGCTGATACAGTCCATAATATAATAAACATTTATTTCCTTTAGCTAATTTTGGTCATCTATCAATACAATAATTTTTAATTTCCAGACTTTAGAAATTATTGTTAAGGACCTATCTCCAGACTTTTAAATTAAAGAAAGTGGACTGTAATTATAATTAATTATAATATCTATAATACTCGTAAATCATCTATCTATACTTATAATAAATCTGTAGAGAGGCCAATTCTGTACATGAAATATATTCAAAAAATAACTATCAAGGGGTGATTAGGGATCCCTACTGATGTAAAAAATGCAATCAGAAAAATTTTGTCTGTCTGTCTGTCTGTCTGTCTGTCTGTCTGTCTGTCTGTCTGTATGTTCGTTATAGAAACAAAAAGTAATGGACGGATTTTAACGAAATTTGGCACAATTATTCTTCATACTCCTGGGCAGGTTATAGTAGACTTTTCATTACGCTACGATCCATAGGAGCAGAGCAGTGAAGGTAAATATTGGGAAAACGGGAAAAGTTACTCCATTTTTTAAGCTTCCGTCGCGTGTACAGCCTTAATAGTTAAAGCTACATAGAAATCATGTATGACGGAACTGTTCTCCTTAAAATTATATAAAAATATTCCTTGACAGCATTTGTCTATCTTTTATGGTTGACTCACAATAACACGTGAAACTCCCGATAGCTTAGCAATTCGGAGCTTTCTGATTATATTTGTCTACTCTTACGTTTACAACACTCTCACTCATCGCTAATTAATAAAAGTTAACATTATTACCTATTCAATAAAAAAATAATCATGTACATCGGTGTAGAAACACCAAAGTTATACATGAAACGCGCGTGCTTCATACAATATTTGGCTGTTGATGCGAATAGACGTTCAGACTGTTCGACCTTATTGACAGACAATAATTGTTATTTACAAACCTTGCTTATCAGCGCGACTTTTAGTCTGTTTTTTTTATCGTGGTAAAATCATCAAATGAGTCCTCCCACACAGGGCAGGGCGGGAGGGACTGTCAGACTTGACTGACTAAAATCCACGGTGTCCTTCAATAGCCCTTTTTGTACCGGGGTCACGTTAATTTGTGAGTCCCGCAACCCCGGCAGGCTTTGGCCCTCTACAGGCCCCGTCATTATGCTGACACTCCTTGAGGCGCGCGTGGAACACAACGCGCCGTCGACCCGGGTATGGCCCATGGTCGGACAGCGTGTCGCCCATTACTCGCCGCCCGCATGCCCGCGCCTCGGTCTGCCGACGTCTGTCGCCGTGGGCGTCTACCACTGCGGCTGGGGTGGAGGGAGGACGCTGTCCTCTCCCTCACGCGACCTGCCTCCTCCTTCGCGAGCATGACTGCTTCGCAGAAGGAGGCGACCGCTTCCCACTCCGTCTCGCCCCGCAGCATGGCCTCGACCAATGCCGGGCGCGAGAGGTCTCCGCCTATCGCCGTCGTGAGGACACGGCGGTGCTCGAGCGGGGCAGTCCTGCACCGTATGCTCCACGGTGTCCTCCGGACGATCCTCGCAGTGGTTACACCCAGGCGTTTCTTCCCCCCTTATCAGACACAGGTACCTCCCGAAACTTCCGTGTCCGGTGAGGACCTGCGTCATGCGGTAGGTCAGGACGCCGCGGGTGACAAACTTCGGGCTAGGTCGTCGCCCGACCAGCCAGGGTCTATCAGGAGGCGCGCTGTTTTCAATATATTACTGCGCGTCTACAAGGAGAACGTGCGGTGTTGGACAAATCGCACTTGGAGATAGGGACCGCTGTGCATAGCGGGCCGATACCATTTGGGGGTGCGCGCGAATGTATTCATATATATCCCGGGTCCCCAACCAATGGTACAAAAAAAAAAAAAAGGTCAGGACGCCGTAACGCCTATCCAGGTCTTACTGCCGCGACTGCGGCGTGCCCTTTTTTACTTTTAGTCTTTGAGTAGTTTATTTTTATATTTGTTTTGTTGTTATTTTAAGAAATAGGTATTAGAGGTTTTGATAGTGTTTAATTATATTATTACTTTACATTTTATTTCTTTATAGTTGAAGCAATATACGTACGAATATCAGTTATTTTGGTAGTGTTAATTATATTAATAGTTTACATTTTATTTCTTTATAGTTGAAGCAATAGTAGGTACGAAATTAGTTATTTTGGTAGTTTTACACTAATATTATAAAGAGGAAAACTTTGTTTGTTTGATTGTAATGAATAGGCTCAAAAACTACAGGACCGATTTTAAAAATTCTTTCACCATTCGAAAGCTACATTATCCACGAGTAACATAGGCTATATTTTATTTTGGAGAAAAATAGGGTTCCGTAAGATATTTGGGTTTTTCGGCCACAACGTCTAAAAAATCAACCAGAAAAGTTACTCATTTTGCGTACGCTGCCTAAACTATAAAAGATAGAACCATAAAAATGTTCTACTTAATTGTTGATTTTATAAATATCTACAAAAGAGTCCGCGATACACTATATCTATCTATGTCGAGTGTTTGTGATGACTGCGTCGTCGATGTTAGAGTCGGTGTCTGTGAATAGACCTGGGAATCATGTTGCTGACCGTGTCTTTCCTGAGTAGGCTTTTTGCAGCGGTAACCGACATTCACGCGTGCGGAGCCGCGGGCGCCCGCTAGTTTACAATAAATAGTAGGCAAAGAAAATTGAAAGCTCATTCATGTCGCCTTAATAATCTCAACTGATGTCAAACTAATTCGTGATTTCTTCAATTGTATATTTTTCATTTGCAACGACATTAAAGAATACACATCTTAACAAAAATAATTTGTTTCAGACGTTGGATGAATGGTCCTTCGACGTGTTTGCCCTGCACGAGGCATCAGGCGGGGCGCCTGTCAAGTACCTTGGTTACGAGCTCCTCAACAGATACGGCATGATACACAAGTTCAAGGTAAGTCACTTAATTTACGTAATGATGATTTGATAATTCGTTAAAACGACTCATTTCATTTTTTACGTTTTTTGTATACCGATACCAAAAAAGTATGACATAAGAATCTTTGGTCAACTGGAACCATTCAAAACAAACCCATTCGCTCAGTCAACTCAATCACTTTTTGAATTTGTCGACTGGACCCACTGCCCACTTTATTTAATAGTACATCCACGGAGTAAAGTCAAATCTTTTAGTTCTGTGATTTCACATTACACGTTTATTGAGAATAAAAGTTTAAAGCTAATTGAATTGCTTTTGTTTTATGTTGACTATTCAATTTTACACTCGACTGTATCCGCTGGTAGCTTG
Organism: Agrotis puta; assembly: GCA_943136025.2. Lineage (NCBI taxonomy): Eukaryota > Metazoa > Arthropoda > Insecta > Lepidoptera > Noctuidae > Agrotis > Agrotis puta. The sequence continues at coordinate 3,969,159 of OW964170.2, forward strand.
AAATAATAGATTCTTTTTTAGTTTGAATGCGAGTCTAGAAGTGAGCAGTCCGCGAGTGCAGCTGACCAAAGAATCATAGAAATAGCTGTTATTAATGTAGAAAGATCAAAACATCACTAAATGCTGTCAGTACGTTAGGCTCAAAGAATCTGAGAATAAGTCTCTTTAGCAAAATTGAACTGCCCAACATGAATATGTATATTTTAAGAACCTTAAAAAAATTGTATTTTCTTTTTTTGAACAGCTAGTATATTTAATTTAAATTCTTATGTTATATTACATACTATTTATAAAAAAGTATTTACATAACTAAAACTAGAAATTTAAGAATAAAACTAAATATTTACAACAAAATACTAAATGTAAACTAAAACTGAAATAAAATTATTAAAAAAAAAGGAAAAAACAGAAAAAGGCACAGACACTCAGGCGTCAAAGTACTCCTCCGCATCGCTGTCATCTGGAAACGTGCCCAGAAGACTGGCGGCATTGCCTCGTTGAATGGCAATGCTTATTCTTTGACCAAAGAAAGAACCAGCCCTCTGGTCACGCGAAGTGTCGACCAGTCGCCGAGAAATTTCCTTAAAAAGGAGACGCGCACTTGGACCCCATGACCCATTAGTATTTTGTTGTAAATATTTAGTTTTATTCTTAAATTTATAGTTTTAGTTATGTAAATACTTTTTTTAAAAAATCAAATAAATCATCCAACGACAGAACAACCATTATGTATTAAATATTACACATTGAGAATATAAACTTTCTTGAAAAGTAGATTACTTTGCAAGAATTATTGCAATAAAACGTGGAGCTCTAATACAAAACACAGTTCCATAACATCGCGTCCCATTAGATACACAAAAAGCAAAGCGAAAACAAAAACATAATTCTTTAGACATTTTCTATTCTAATCATAATTATTTGGAAGTGTGACATCAGCAATAGTACTCTTCTAAACGGTCAATAACCAAAGCCCACTTAAACATTTTCTTGAAAACCTTCCTAACACTGACAATGTGTTAAGTGTAACTTTATCACAAAATACATAATTAGGCAGTTTGTTTTATAACATTTTAATTTCTCTACTTCAAATTATAACGCCCTAACGGTCATCTGCAAGCCTTCCTTCCGGCTTCGGTTGCCATAAGAATAATATTATGGTAGAAGTAAAAGAAAATTTGCTTCTTTTACATGAGATCTAAGTTACTTGATTTATGTTGTGCATCTCTGAGTACATTGTTTTACAAAAAAAGGAACACTATTATATTATAAAAAACAATATTATAGCTGTGAAGTCAGAAAGAGCTTTGCAGAAAACTCAAAATTCATGAACGCATTACTTTATAGAAAGATCCTATAAAATAAATTGTTTCCTAATGTAAAACAATAATGAATTCTAAGCCTGATGAACTCAAGCAAAAGCATTTCAAGAATCAGTCAGGCCAAATGTACTCTGTGAAATGTCGATAAGTTAAATTAACTTTCGTTTTGGAAGACATTAATCCAATTTGTCGGTTTGTTACTCCCGGGGAAGTTTGCCTTGCTTCCTTTCATTTATCTTTTGATTAATTTCAAGGAAGAGAGCTCAAAAGATCCAGCTAAGTAGATTCCATTAATGTATTTCACATGTTTTTAACTCAACTTTGAGTGTTTTTGGCGATTCAAAAATTACCGGGGATCTTGTTTACTATCATCATCATCTGCCTAGCCTTCTCCCATTCATGTTGGAGTCGGCTTCTAGTTGAACCGGAACCAGATGAATATCAGTTTTTTTTTCATCAAGTGAATACCTGTCTGACCAGCTCAGTAACTAGTAACACCAATAATATTAGGTACGTACTTTCCTAAAATTATCATATTCAAAAAGTTTCATCTCGTTACATTTTTTTAATAATGAAGTTGTGGTTTCCGGAAAAAACGCCAGGGGGATTCTTGTTGGAAGTTTTAGACTCCAAAGTTAACTTACAAAGTTTCGGAATACGCGTTGGAGGTAATTTTGACGAGCGTAATACATACTCTTTTGTGAGACGGAACATTTAATAAAATAATAACGTGCAGACCTTCTAATAACAGCTTATAAACTGTTATTGCTATAGGTATACAATGTTTCCAGAGAATACCACAGGATTGTATTACAGCATCATTGTTGTACAATGTAGGTACACTGCTTTTGTTATTCAAATGTTTAATGTTCAATTTTGAGGCAACGATAACGGCGCGGTTATAGAGTTTAAATACATTGAGTATTTCCTCAAGGGAGTTTATTAGGTTCAACAATGTTTGATTTTTTTACTGAGTGTAAAATATAGTTAACGATTTACCATATTTTATCAGAAATCTTTAGACTAGTACATTTCAAGCACTTCAATTTCTACATCAGAATGGAGCAAATGCATTATGTCGTAGAAAACTTCGACACTTACTTTATTCCCTGCGTTCGCGGCAGTTCTGCATGATTGAATTGAAATGGAGTTTCCGAGTGTCTAAGTTTAGAGGATAGCGTTGCATCCAGGGAACTTGCTAGTGAGACTTTCAATTGAATAGGCACATCCGAATTCTTATGCATGCTTACAATGGAGTTGAATTCTGCATGTTCAGTTTTAAAATTAGAAAAAAAAATGAACTACCTAAGTAAGCTTCATTAATTATAAAATTCAAGTTTGAGTAGTTTTTAATTGTTTACTTAACGAAAGGCCCTGGTTTGAACGCTATCTCGCCTGATAGTAAACGACGTGGTTGACAGTGAGATACACTTGCCTTGAGGTAACTTCACCCTTGACTTGATATAAAATAGTTCAGAGCAAGACAAACTGATCCCTCGTCGGGACAACCATAACAGCGCTAAGTTTACCTACCTACAACTTGTCTTCGGATTAAATCTAATTCCTTATCGAAAACCACCGTCCGTTATTTCACACATAATATCCAGTCTTTCTTCACCAGGTACCGCCAACGACTCTGGAGAACTTCCTCAATAGGATAGAGGAAGGATACTGCAAGTTCCACAACCCTTACCACAATAACCTCCACGCTGCTGACGTCGCACAAACTGTTCATTATATGCTGTGTCAGACGGGGCTGATGGTAAGTAAGATTTTTTTAAATACAATATACGTTGCCCTAAGATTTTCTCCCGTATCAATAGTGAGTTTACCCGGTACAATACTGCACCGGTACCGTACGGAAATCGAATACATAACACGTTGCAGTGCTGTTAATGTGTAATGGAGGGTAATACCAGGAAGACATGGGAAGAAGTTTTACCCAAAGCATGGAACATACGTGTTTCCGAGTCTTTTAAGGACGCCAACACAGAGAGAGAGTGCGGAGATCGTGTGCAAGTCGAATGTTACTACTCCTAACCCGAACTGTGCTTGATTTGATTTCCAGTGATTGTAAATTAAAATGGCCCCCAAAAGCGCTATAATTAGATTTCTTGATAAGTACAACTACATCAAACTACCCCAATCTTTCTGAGGTAGAATGCTGTGCATAGACTTTTAAACAGTTTTTAAGTAGCAAAACGCAGATGCGCTTTAAAAACATTATTTCTATATTTTGTTGTAAATATAATGTTTTGCAGTAAAATAACAAAGAACTATAAGTACCATGAATATCGACCAAACAGATTTTTATCTTTTATTATATTTTGACATCTGTGATTTATGTAAATGTTTTTGTGACAAAGAGTAATTTGACAATAATCGAAACAAAATTATACATAAAATATAACAGCTGGACTTGCCCAACTATCATTAAAATACGGAAGAGAAACTCACTAATGAGGACTCATCACTTAGGCCCAAATCTATAGAAGGAAAGAAAATAAATTCTATTAGTTAGACGACTGTGATCCAGTTAATCATACAAATAAGAGCACGAATTGCATGCCAATAAGGTTCAATTTCAGATGAAGCGCGAGTGAGCTAAGGTTACGCTAAGACTAAGTTTGCTCTAGAGATTTGTGTCTTAGTTTGAACAACCGAACTTACACTTGTAGCTAAGAAGCTAAATTAACAAGACAATACTAAAGTCCAGGATAAACCAAAGCAAATGAACTAGTTTAAGTAATGTAATTTTAATAGGAAATTCAACCGGTGCTGTTTATTCTGAAATGAGGTTCAATTTCAGATGAAGCGCGAGTGAGCTAAGGTTACGCTAAGACTAAGTTTGCTCTAGAGATTGGTGTCTTAGTTTGAACAACCGAACTTACACTTGTAGCTAAGAAGCTAAATTAACAAGACAATACTAAAGTCCAGGATAAACCAAAGCAAATGAACTAGTTTAAGTAATGTAATTTTAATAGGAAATTCAACCGGTGCTGTTTATTCTGAAATGAGGTTCAATTTCAGATGAAGCGCGAGTGAGCTAAGGTTACGCTAAGACTAAGTTTGCTCTAGAGATTGGTGTCTTAGTTTGAACAACCGAACTTACACTTGTAGCTAAGAAGCTAAATTAACAAGACAATACTAAAGTCCAGGATAAACCAAAGCAAATGAACTAGTTTAAGCAATGTAATTTTAATAGGAAATTCAACCGGTGCTGTTTATTCTGAACCATAAGAATAACTTGTAAACAAAGTTTACAAAATCATCTCAAAAACTTTCCCGTAACACACCCAGTTCCGAAGTAATTTTGACCTAATTTAAACTTTGTAACTTAATTTAATATTCTCAGTTGCTTCTGATTAAGTAAATGATATGATAACTTACACAAATATTTTAAAACAGGTACTTGGAAATAAAAAAATACAAACCAAATCCAGAACCTCCTTCTTAATGAAGTAGATTAAAAAGAAGAAGAAAATTACGTCGTCAAAAACAAAGACTAGTGGTCCACTTTGGATTTGAATCGAAGAACCTGTAAATCATGGGTCATAAGGAGCAAGGTGGATTAAGAGTCAGAGACAGTTCCTTTCGCTCCAAACAGCGCGGGAGGACTCGATTGATGATTTTTAAGCTATAAAATAAAATTTCTAAGATCGATAAAGATGACCAAGATCTTAAGTTTACGCAGTACAATTACCAGAACCCTCAGCAGCACCAGATCATCAATAGAACATTTTTCTTTTTACAGAACTGGTTATCAGACCTGGAGATCTTCGCGACGCTGGTGGCAGCCGTGGTACATGATTACGAACACACCGGAACCACCAATAATTTCCACGTGATGTCAGGATCCGACACAGCCTTGCTGTACAATGACAGGGCTGTCCTCGAGAACCATCATATAAGTGCTGCTTTCAGGTAAGAATTTGACGTTTTTAAATGCTGTCTACACTGACACTTTGTTTTTTCAGGCTGCGTCTACACTTGCAAACTAGCAACTTTCACTTACTAGCATGCTTCGTGTCTTGAATGACTATAAACGTTTTACATAGTACGAGCTCTCGCAACGTGCGGACATATCCAAAGTGCACACGAAACACAATGTTTGTCGCGTGCGCAAGTGTGGAAGCAGCTTCATAGTAGTGGAACAGGAACCATCGATTCGACACCAACCATCTTCTATCTGGTTCCTAAAACCCGTAATCCGTATCAAAAGATAAATCCTTTTATATTTCGAGTAGCTTATGATGGAGAATTTTTTCTTAGACACGGAACAAGACAGCACAGTAGATACCAAGTACCCTACAGATAACATAAAAATTAAAAGTCAATTTTAAAATGAAAAGAACCTCAAATGTCCACTGCTCTAAGAGAAATGAAAACCTTCCATAATCCTAATCCATCAAATGGAATACAGGTTCACAAATAAAACTAAAAAAATAAACAAAATGTATTCCATAACCCACATCACTAGAATTTCATCTCTCCGATCTTTACCCAAGGCCAGCTCTGTGTATTAAGGGCGCGTAACCAGAAAGTTGGCAACGTCGCAAAAAGCTGTCAAATATTAACAAGTTTTAATTCATTTGGTAATTTTACTGTATGAAAATAAGAAATATGGCTCTGTAGTGCACAATAAAATTGATATAGGAATGCAATTAAAACACTGAATTTGATGTTGTAACCGTTTCAGGTATAAAAAGCATTTGGAAAGTTTCTAAATACTTTTTTTACATCTAAAACTATTTATTCGGTAAAAAAATTATTAAGGAATGCAATAATTATTATCGTAAATATTAATTATTGCATTCCTTAATAATTTTTTTAGTGCACTACAGAGCCATATTTCTTATTTCCATAGATTGACTTTGGCAAATTAATTAAATTTTGTTAATATTTGACAAGTATTTGCGACGTTGCCAACTTTCAGAACAAGCGCTCTTAAAACAGAAAACTAAAACCCTTTCGCTCAGTATTGTGCGATGGATCCCGCCGACGATTTACATTTTAATCAAATACAACGTTCGTCTCATAGATATCATTCTAGACTAGAAGGAAAACAGTACGAGTATGTTTGTAAAAAATGTCTGCAGTTATTTAATTCTTGAGCCAGGTTGCAACATTATTATGCCTCAGTTCAATTAAATTGGAAATGTGTTTAGTCCGTCAGAGCATCCAAGAATAATGAATACGATATATTTTTTTAAATCAATGAAATTCGAAATTCGGGAGTGAGGTCATAACACCAGTAAAATTATACCGACCGAGTGACGTTTTGTGTTTTTTAGAAGCGTTGTATGTTCGTCAATTTTAGTTTACGTTACAAAAGAAAAACGGGTGGATAGCTTTTTTGATCATCTGTTTTTTCAGGACAATTTTTTTTTTTGAGTGAAATAGCCTATTATAATTTTTTTGCTTATTTTAGAGTATGAAGTTCAAAAGTGCCTTTTAATTTTTAGTTTGTCAAAGATTTCTTGATTGCTTATCACTGCCAAATCATACAAAAGTGTTTTCATCAAAAACCGATGCCGAATAATGACAAACGAACAATCAGATAACAAGTTTATTCACTGATTTACAATGTCGCCAATTTTCAATACGATACAATATTCTGAACAATTCCCGGAAAAGAATATAAGTAAATAGATAACGATGGAAATACTGAGTGATAAAAGAATCTCGCTTTTAGGCTGTGAAAGCGTCATGATACGATATAATTTCCCCTGAGACACGAATGTAGCTATTTTTCACTCGAAGTGTGCCCAAAATGAGTACATCCGAAACGTGATGGGTAGGTAGGTATGCTATAAAAATAAAATATCACACGTAATAGATCATATATTAATAAAAACCTCGGGTTGTTTTTTTTTTTAAACGTTGGCGTTCCCACACTGGGAATTTCTCCTGTGTCGTGGGTGCTTTTACAAACATATAAATTCACTTACACAAACAAAACCAAAAGTTATTTTTTGTATGCGGGTTGCTATAAATATTGAGCATATGTTTTTTTTTCGTGTTTATCAACTATAAATAAAGCGGCGAGAAGAAAGGAGAAGCAGTTCATGAGCTGAACTACAAAACCTATAGTATCACTTACACTGGAGACATCAAATACAAAAACGTGTTTCGCTGACAGAATAAGGGATTTTTCCAGAAAATTGTTAAATGTTATTCGTTCCTTTAAAAACACTCCATCAATTATTTTTCTTGAAACAACAATGTCCATCTTGTTTTATCATCAGGAAAACAGTTTTTAAACGATGGTCATTCACTGAATGTTTGATATCTGATGTAGACATGCCACTGTCAGTAGTGAATGCCCAACGAACCGTGCCATAAATGCCTGTCCCGTGCATTACATACCTTCCGTAGTACCTAATATGGACGTGAGGTTGGCTTCTGTTCACATACAAATAGGTACGATTTTTCTTTGATAATAATTGGGCAATATTAGCTACGAAAATGTAGTATAAGACATGGTAGGTAATAAAACGACGTCTTCAAACATTCGCTTTTGTTCTCTAGAAACATTACAAATACAGTATGTGATAATCGAGTGTAATATCTCCCAATTAGATAAAGATATTTCGAAATCAAATCACTGGTTGAAACGTTTAGGTACTTCCTGTAACCAAACTTCCTTTTCATAGACGATAGATTTGCTACATGCATACAGGAGATGGATAACGTTCCCATAGAGGTTTAGCCCAGCATGTACAAAAATAAAACTATTTATACCATATGGGATTAGGGGTATTCAAAAGCCCCGATGTGTTATATTAGTCTAGAACTCTGTTTTCACGACATACGAGTATGTCTGTTTGAGACATTTTAGGAAAACATATTTTTAGTATGACATTTTGACGTTTAAATATAGTATCTAAAATAGCTTGTAAAAATAGCTAGTTGCCTTGCTGATGCACAATTAATTAAGTAAACCTTTCATAAAATTGCTATTCTCAGGCACCTTTCAAGATCCACATGCCAACGGGACGATACACTCAAGGAGCCTTCACTTTGCTTACAGAGTACTTATCGCAGGCTATTTTCATAGAAATAGGATACTTTATCTTGCGACGACGTCGTGTGATTGATGAACGATGACATCAGCTCGACTTTATGCATTTTTTTTTTACTCTGTGTCTATGAGGCCAATAGTAAACAGCAGGGGAAATGGTTTCTACTGATTTCGAATAGATATTTCCATAAGGTAGGACGACATAGATCGACAGGAAACAGAAAGGGTAAAGATCCTATTACTGTAAAATTTAATGTTCGGTCTATTAATAAAATACAAAACAAAGTAGGAAGAGTACATCAAACCAGAAGTTAAAATGAAGTGTAAATTTTGTTTTTTTTTTTCCAACTTAGCAAGGATTGCTTAACTTTGGCGACCCATACAAAAACAAACCTAGACAAACGGTGCTCAACCTCTGCAAGAGTTGAACGTCAAATCACTGTGAACTCTAACAACGCGCAACCTCATTAATCAAATCAAATAGCGCGCCTTTCCCCGAAATCCTGCTACATAAGTTCGTCCCATTTCATGAAATCGCTCCCTTATTCTGCAAGAAAGAATGTTAAACCAGAATGTTAAACCAAGAAGAAAAAATGTTACACCAATAACTGTTCCTATGTATTTAGAGAGTTTGAAAAACTATAATATCAAAGATGGTACGTAAGCCAATTTACACTATGTATGTAGTAGACAGTCACGTTTTCCATCTATCTACGGATGACCTTGTAGAGGCCAAAGGGCAGTCACTAGGCGAAGTTTCTAGAAGAGAAATATCTCGAGAATATCCTGATAATAGGAGCAAACGATGTACGTATACCAAACTACGTCGCTTTAAGGATTAGGCACAGGCTTTACCGTTTATATACCACGGGCACTAACTGCGTGCCTATGCTAGATAATTAATTAATTAGATACCAGGTTTTAATTAGGCAAATGCCTTGGGGACGTTGTTTTTAATTATATAGTGTGTGCTAATTGTTGTTATTTACTCAGTTTATAATACAAAAGCGTTAGTAAAATTCCAATGAACATTCTAAACGCTAAAAGAAATATTAAGGAAAAGAGAGTCTTTAAAAATACTCGTAATCCATAGTGTCTGGGAGCGTTATAGTGGTCTACAGCTTACTTGGCATAAGACAAACGTATCCAACCCAGTCGCACTTCAACTTGCCGTATTTTCGAACCATATTTTTGCTATGCAAGGAGTAAATGATACTGTGACGTTTGATAGAGGAGAATGGTAGAAAAAAAACGTGTTGCGCCGACCCCAATTAAAATGGGATAAGGGCAGGAATATGATGATGATTTTTGCTATGCAAGATTAGCATCGGGCATGCGGGCAGCGAGTAATGGGCGACTCGCTGTCCGACCATGGACCATGCCCGGGTCGACGACGCGTTGTGTTCCTCGCGCGCCTCAAAGTTTCAGCATAGTAACGGGACCTGTAGAGGGCCAAAGCCTGCCGGGGTCGCGGGACTAACGGATTACCGTGACCCCGGTACGTAAAGGGCTATTGAAGGACACCGTGGATTTTAGTCAGTACAAGTCTGACAGTCCCTCCCGCCCTGCCCTGGGTGGGAGGACTCATTTGATGATTTTACCACGATAAAAAAAAAAACCAAGATTAGCATATTTGCTTTAGATTCACAGAACTTTAATAAGAGCGCGACCGATTTCGGCCTCAGCGAGTGTGAGCTGCCTATTAGGAACATGGCTGGTGTGTCCTCAGGTGACCAATATTCACAAAACTAGAAATGCAGGTAACTAACAGTATCTATAGTTTTCTACCAGAAATGTATTGATTGTACATTATCACACGATCATCATGATGTCAATTGCTCAATATTAAGGGTCTAATCTCCCGAGAATCACGGAAGGGTTAATCCGTATAGACTGTTTACGATCCGATCATAGCGGCCATCCATCAATTTGGCCGGTGTGACGTCACTCTCGACCTTACGCTAAATTACGAAGGGACCGGCATAATGTTCTATCGAGGCAACTTTACACAGGTAAATGGCCTACTGATCATGAAAAAATAGCGCGGTTATAAAGCGTAAGAGAGAATTTATACTCAAAATTACAAGCAAAATGGAAAGACTGAAAATTCAGAGTTGTTCATAACATTTTGTTTAGAATTTGTAATTAGGCCGGTACTTATTTATTTGTTTCTCGCTCATTAATATTGAGTGTTGGTGAAATATATTAGGCGACCGACGACTTCGCCTGCTGTTCTACCAACTTCTTTGAACCACTTCAGATTTAAATGAGAAGTGGTGGTTAAAGTGGGAAAAAAATATTGATCATTAAAGCTGATCCTACAAGTCTGAACATAAAAATATTTTTTAACGTTGCCTCTCTCTAGGAATTGCTCATTTACAGTACATATATTTTACTAATAATATTTTAACTATAGCAAAACTATGTACATAGGTATATAGCAAATAATATCGTTTTACGATCACAGACTACGATGACATACAATAAACAACTGCCGATCTAGCACTATTCAATCTAGGGATATAATATTTGAGTATTAATAACGTAAAGTATTTGAGTACCTATGCGTATCTCACAGAGGAATAGGTATTCCAAATGGGGTTTTGTATGCGAACAGACACGAACAAGTACTAGGTACATTACTAGTCTATTTTCCACGGTTCCAGTTCAATCCATTGGTTACGTGAGTCGGGTACTAGGTACGATGGTGTTTTTCACAATGATTGGCAGTAATTGACAGTAGCAACGCGCTATGAATTTTGAACGAGCTAAAGAAATGTACCGACTATATTTTACCGTCAGTCTAACTAACTGACGAGTTAATCTATGAGGGTATGTGTTATGTATCTGTCGGTTATTTCCTTGAGATATTTCTTTGTCGGCGTTTTGTGGAGTCGAAGTTTCGTAACAGGAATTTTTTTTGACATGTGATACCGGTTGCAAATAATAAAGTTCAATTAAATATTGGGTGGTAAGGTTTAAACCTAGTCCCTCATGTTTTACGCGAAATGTGACGCTCCAAGCGAATTCGCTTTGTGCTGCAGGCGTCAGCTTCGATCCTCAAAAACTTTGCATCGGCCGCCAAAGTAAAAACAACTGCACTGGTGTTTACAGCGCTACTTTGTGGCCTTGCAGATAATATTTAGACATTATTATATAATCAAATTGTTAATAATATAATATGATTTATGTTCCTATAATTATATATATATAGCTTTTTGCCCGTTCTTCTCCTTAGAGATCTACGCATTGGAATGGGCACCTACGGTACTTTCAGTTTTTATGTCTTGTGACTGGGACTGTAGCACCATAACTATTTTTAGTACTAGTTTTATTTTATGTCGTTTGAGAATTCAAAAGTGCCTGTAATTGGCCTACTTGAAATAAATAATTTGATTTGATTTGATTTAATGAGATCAATGTGGATACATTTATTGAATGGACCATTGAAATTATCATGTAGATAATCACTTAGTTGAAAATAAATACTTACAGTGTTTTGGAATATTTTTAATCCCTACTGAAAACAATTGTCTACAAAAGGTATGTTTTTACCAAGCATTCATTTTATACTTTTTTTTATTGTTACAACGACCGATATCTCATTTATTTAGGTGACTAACTTTAAAATGATTACTGACTTGAAATAAGCTTTTATACGACGACTAGCACTTTTCCCGCGACTTCGTCCGCGTGGGTTACGTACTTTCCTAATTCCCCCTTTTCACCCCCTTAAAGGTTAAATTTCCAAAAACCCCTTCTTAGTGCTCCCCTACATTATAATAGGAAGCCGTGTGCAAAATTTCACATTCCTAGCCCCAGTAGTTTCGGCTGTACGTTGATATGTCAGTCAGTCAGTTCTCCTTTTGTATATATAGATAGAAGATAGATAGTGTTTTTTCGTAAGTTACAACTTTATCTCCAATATGATCGGCAAATCAATTTGAAACCAGTCGTAACTTTTATGTTCCATAACGTTTATAACCTATAACGACTAGTTGTCTGTACTGTACCACACAAAACCAGCAATTTCATGTAATTAGGACACCGGTGTCTATAAATTTACATTTTTATGGCGCAATTATAACATTGACATAGTTTCAAACGCATTTACTGTCCTACTCAGATCAAAAAAAATAGGCAGATAGAGCGCTCAGAACACGCGAGTGTGTCGACCAAAGATAATACAAAATCCAAGGATAATACAAACTCGCGACAGTACCAAGCTACGCATCGTCTCGCTCACACGTCACTAGTGATTTGCCATTTTAAGTGAAAACATGCCGTCTTGTGTGTTTAAACACTGCAAAAAATGTTCACAAAAACAAAGAAAACAAGATGGAATATCTTTCCACAGGTAACTCTTGTTATTTTTATTGTTTTGGTATTTATTTTCCATAAAATATTTTCGGCTCACTTGAAACACAAAACCTTAACAGTAAATCGTCTGTGTTGCTAGTTTAGGACGGGTAAATTACCCTGAATTAGGGGAATGTGTATTGTGCATAAAAAATAACAATCAAATACGTCAATACAACTGCACAGTCGTAATCTATAGTACCTATACAACATTCGTTATTGCTTATGCGAAACCTGAAACACGTGTCTAGTATTTTTTTCACGATCACTTATCAGATACACACTAAACTATTTCGCGTATCGCGTTGTGTCATAGGCGCGTGCGACTGTTACAACCGGACGACTGAAGACACACGGGGGGGGCCCCCGCTGCCTGTGCGCTGCCGCCGCACGCGACTTCAGCTGATCGCTTTGATCTGCCGTAACCTCTGTAGTGCTCGCGTATGATTGCGGATAGGTGTCCAACTCCTAACCTTTTTAAATAATTTTGGGACAAAATATAACATGGTGTAAAAATTATTGGAATCGATTCAGTTATTGATTCTGAACAAACTATATTCAGGTTTCGCATATACCTACTAAAAATAATGTTGTATGGTCTATGGTCGTAATGACACAAGGTCACTAGTTAGTTCCGTCCGGGTCGTAAAGACTTCGGGTCTCGTCTCGGGATGGCACCCCCGCGCGCGGGGCTGTATTCGTATTTTTGCGTGAGAAAGTGGGACGGAGAGCATGCCTTTGAGCTATTCGGTACTTATAAGGATGTGCCGAGCTCGCGCCGCTGGATTATTTTATTATTTGTTGCTATCTGGATATAACCATAAAGCAAAATCGCGTTACCAATTTGAAACATTAATAGTAGGTATGTTTGTACAATATAATTGGTGCAGAACTAAGGCTGTTAAAGTTTAATGATTGTGTGTAAAATTATTATTATTTTAATAAATGTGTTGATTGTTATAACAAATTGTTTATCTTTTTAAACTAAAAAACCTGTCCTTAAATAGTTTATTAATCAAATTACTAAAAAGCGTTATGAAGTGTTATCCGTTCTGATATAAATTAATTAAATAGGTTGTAAGTAATTACGCATATTAACTTTTATTCCTTATTATTATTCTGTTAAATAATAAATACTACACGCTTTTGCTCTCTGGGTATAACCATAAAGCAAAATCGCGTTTCCAATTTAAAAAATAGTGGTACAATATTGAGAACAATTTAACTGAACAAAATGTGGGAGTATTTGTCAATATCTGGCAACCGTAAACGCACACAGATGCACGTGTTCGTACACGGCGCGCCATATTTGCCGCGCACACTAAAATAAAAACCGGCTTCACTTTGTTGTTCGCGCACGTTCTATCTGCCTATTTTTCTTGATCTGAGCTGTCCTAAGTAAATTTGTTTTAGTTTAATCTTCTGAATGTTTACCTATCAAAGTAATTAAATTAGTTCAATTTGAGTATTAAGGAGCAGCAGAATTATCTAGTTATGTACCTCGTCCACGTGCAAATATCTGCATTTTTACGCACCTAACCTTTCTGAACCCTCTGGTGTCAAAGTTATTTACAGTAACCTCTAACTTTCTGATGTTTCTGAACCTCGGCTATAAGGTAGCCTTTTAGTGGATAAAATCAATGCCAATGACTTTACTTTCCCTGCAGACCCCACATATCTGCAACAATCCTATGCAAAATATTCCGACCATTCACGCCATTTACCTACATAAAACTTTGTTTCCACAAAAACAGGTGTTTTGGTTGTCAACAACTACGTACCTATTTAACTGGACAAAATCAGTTTTTTTTTTATGCACTCCAGGATTTTCTACTGTATCGTGAGGGCGATTACAAAGATAGAAACTCACATACACAAACAGCCAGAGCCGAAATTGTTCCGTGCGGAGATAGAACCCGCGATACTGATTATAAAGTTTTGAAATTAAAGCAATATAAACTAAAATAAGGTCATAAAATATCCAAATCTATCGAGTCTTTTTTTCTATGCGTAGGTTGATTAACTCAATCAAATCGAAATGTAGGAAACCACCTGCACAGCTAAGTCTAAAACTTAGTCTGATATGACAACACAACTTTTCCCAAATTCCAGGCTGATGCGCGATGAAGAATGCAACCTTCTTCAGAACCTGTCAAGAGAAGAGTTCAGGGAGTTTCGGACCCTCGTCATCGACATGGTGCTGGCCACAGACATGTCGTTCCACTTCCAGCAGCTAAAGAATATGAGGTCATTGCTGACACTTGCAGAGCCTACTGTGGACAAGTCGAAGGCAGCCTCCCTCATCCTACACTGCTGTGATATTTCGCATCCTGCTAAGGTGAGCCCACATTTTTAACCGACTACAAAATGGAGGAAGTTTCTAATAAGGACGGTTTTTTTTGTTATATGAATTTTCACTGTTTGAAATTGATTTGATATTTTTCACAAACACGATGTCTATCTACCTATTATGTCCAAAGAAAGGCTCACTATAGAAGTTTCAATTGCTGACTGTTCGTAATTACAGTCAGCAGCTGACACTTTTATAGTTAGCTTTTTAATCTAATTTCTCCTGTTTCGTGGGTGCGGTTCCAAACATAGAAACTCACATACACAAACACCAAGACCCGGAACAACTACTTGCAGATCATACAAATTTTTGTTCCGTGCGGTGCTCGAACTCGCGATACACAGTTATCGCTCAGCCACTGCGCCAACGGTGCTGGCTTTATAAAATAAAATACTTATACTCACATAGGTAGTATAATTAAACTAACATTATACTTAAGTATGAAATTGAGACGCAAACTAATTCTTCTATAAAACTGTTTCAGAGATGGGACCTGCACCACAGGTGGACAATGAGCCTCCTAGAAGAGTTCTTCCTCCAGGGTGATAAGGAACGGGACCTAGGAATTCCGTTCAGTCCACTATGCGACAGAAACAACACCCTGGTAGCAGAGTCCCAAATCGGTTTTATCGAGTTCATTGTAGAACCTAGCATGGGCGTGTGTGCCGATATGCTCGAATGCATATTGGGACCTCTACATTCCAGTAGCAAGAACTCCACCAGTTCAGCTGAGCCTATCAATGAAGAGAGCACAGGTACGAAAGACAGTAAGTATGACCAATCCTTTACTGGAAGATACGATATTTTAGTATTCTTTTACAATACAATACCACTAAATAATTCGTCCTTTTTATTATAATCCTGGATCGTACAGCGACCTAATAAAGTTGTTGTCATCAACTTTTCTGTTTGAAAAGTCCTAACATGATCACTGTTGGCGCCAAAGGCGAGGTCGGGTTCCCTGAACAAAATGAGAGAAACGACCATGTAGGATTTAATTTTTTTCAAACTAATAATATCCTCTTCCTATTGCAGGAAATGAAAACAGCAACAAGTTTAAGATCAGGAAGCCGTGGGTCGCGTGCCTCAGCGACAACAAGAAAATATGGAAAGAACAAGCAGCTAAGGGTAACGATTTTTATAAAATTTCTAAATATCATTAACCTCTCGGGCGATTTATAATTGAAAATGATAAAAATCAACGTCCAATGAGCGACTGTCTGTTATGTACAGACGTGTGTACGTAAGGCGCTGGGGCGTTTTCGCTTATGTACACCCGGGTGTACGTAACGCGCCCGAGAGGTTAACAATTTACTGTTATGAATTCCTTTTCAATCCAGTTATTTTTATTTTATAAGCTTCAGATTCGTTTCTTAGTAAATTCGTTTGATGAGTCTCAGAATATAAAGTAGAAGGCTTGATGCTCCATAAAGTGCCAATAACAATTTGAAACAGCATCTAGCTCTATGCTTGTCTTACAAGACCCACATGAAAGGCTGAAGAATGTAAAGACTAACCAAATTCAACAATATTTTCCAGATGCTGAGGCTCGCGCTAAGCAGGAGGAGGAGAACATCAGTGTTCCACCGACAACAGAGGAATAATATTTAGCCTCATTTGTAAATAGCGTTAGATCTAGGTGTTGCAACATGTTCTATTCATTGTTGAAGAAAAACTAAAGCATACCATATGATATAAATGTGTGCAAGCTATATTATACGTTGCTAATTTATTAAAATAAAATTGTTGTGTGTAGCGCACAAATATACGACTTGGAAGCACAATGCGAAAAGCCTGGATGTATAAAGATTCTCTATGTGGAAGACAACATAGTGAGCTAATTCGAACAGGCGACATACCGCTCAGCGGTAACGCCAGTAGTGTAAATGATTCATTATTATTCGCTGCTAAGATTTTAGCCTAGCCTAAATATTAAGTCTAATGCTTTGAAGATATCTCGTTACCAAGATTCCATTGCGAGAACAAACACCTGTATTTAATAAGTGTAGGGTACATGTAGTCCCAGAACTGTTCCCTGAAGAACCCTTGTAGTAATTTACTCGCAGTTGAGTCTTGGCTGTATATTTGAGGATGTATGGATAGATAACACTATTTTCTACTCATAATTGAAATAATTAATATGTAAAACTGTACTGAACTCATTTCAAATATAGTTTTAAGAGCTAAATGTATCTGTAAGTAACTATCAAATGCTGGTGACGGAGCAAACAACATTAATTTATATAATCATAAACACATGTGCACTTCTCTTCAATCAAACACTTAACTATAACTTAAATGTAGCTTAATATTAGTGTTAAATTTAACCCATAATATGATGAATACGCTTATTAATTTTAATGTTTCCGATTAAATTGGAGTCTTGATATTCTTGACCAAATGTTATTTAATATGAAATTATTTTCTAAATGATAACGCCATTTCAAATTCTAGTACATAGGTAGATAGTACATTAGTAAATCTTCATGATACAAATTAAGATTTTCGTCTTTATTATATACAACATAGCTAAGGATAAAGTCGAAAATCTCAAATATTTATTGAATTTAAAGCTCGTGCTCAAATCAAATGGAGTCAAACAGCTTTCTGTAAACAGCAACTACCTATTAGATCTATTAGACTGAAAGGCAAGGCGTCACAGCCAGAGGACGAACAGGAAACATTAACTAGGCTTAGACTTGAACATAACAAACTTGTGGAGGACCCAAAGTAAATGTACCGTCCTTCAACTAGAGTATCTATTGACGAACGGAATTAAACTTTGAATTTATTATTACAAAGATATTAAAGGATTTTAGGCCAAGTGTTTACTCACAGATGCCAAATTTTCATCACAAATCTGAACTGAATCTGCTTAACATAAGAATTTATGTAACCTAACAAAATGATTGGAAATTCAGGAACAATTTGAACGTACATCAGAGGCCTAGTTTTCCTGGTAGGTACGTGGGACCATTCTCATTGAATATCAAATCAAAAGAATCCATAATCATGATAAATTAGGTCCATATTTGATTTCGGGGATGGTAAGGATAGATTTATAATCCAACTGGTGACGCTTATTGTAGACAAATTTAACAATAGATTTTTTTATATATATTTATCGTCTATTTTAATTATTAGAGATTTATTAAATTCTGTATATTGTGCATTTAGTGTACCTATTAATAGTTCATAGGTACTAAATATTAAGGATATTCAATATAGGTACCTATTTAATTTGAAAGTGTAGTCTAGTAATGCCATTCAGATTGGGGATATAGCTTTATAAAATTGTAGAGATTAGCATACTGAGCCTTATGTACATGAATATTAATTGTTGTTTCTGTATCATAGCTTGGAGCAGTACCTACATAGGCACCCTTGATAATGTAATCTCTCTGTCTTATAGAAACCACTTTTGTACAAGACATTGCTTTTAAATGTGACATTACAACATTCCGAATGTGTTTAGTATTCAATTTTCAATGTTTAAACTCTTTAGAGATCCAAACACTGCTACGTTTTAAGATAGAAAAAGTAATAATGAAATAGTACCTACCTACCCACAAAATCGTCTGTTTTTAACACCATGTCCTGCTTAAATAAAGAACAAAAATAATAATTCTCATCATTATAATAAAACATTCAAACTCATTCATTCATAAATGTATAAAAATATGTTATTTATAAAAATCTATGTGAAATCCTAAACTTTTCTATCAATATAATATCCCAGATGATTCAGAAAATGTGAAATCGAAATACAATTGCTAAAAATAATTTTCTATATAATGTATTGTAAGTATGCGAATGTGTATTATTAAATGTTTTATCTTAAAAAATCACAATAATTTGATGTAAACAACACAAAGATCTTTGTATGAAACTGCATTTTCTCTCTAATAAAAAGAAATCTCAAAATCAATGGTTTTTTATCAACTTGACAGTCTTTTTCTACATGTGTAAATAGATTTAAACACCTTTTAGTTTTGTGTAAATTATTATATGTAAAATAAAATAAAGATTTTCGTAGACGAAATGTTTACTTTAATACCCTTAAATATTTAATTTATAACTATTACATGAGGCATGAAAGTCATGGTGCATGTTCTTATATATCTAAGAAATAGAAAAAATAAAAATCTATTCAATGATAATCTTTACCTTATCTTAAAATACAATTATATTTGAACGTAATGGTAAGCACAAAATGATTGTAGATTTGAGATTAAACATGATGCATTTATTATTTCTATGAGTGACGTCACAATTTTGGCACTTTCTTCATTCAAGATCTATTAATATATTTCATTTCAAAATTGATTAAATAAAAACAAATTGCTTTGTTGATAATAGATTCCTTACACAAGCTTCTTAATAAATTCAGAGCATGAGATACAAAAGCATTAGTGAAAATCTTTTATTAGCAGACTATGTTGAAAACATAGGTTTTGCTAATGAAGGTTTCAATACATGACATAATATGCTTGAGATGTCTGACATAATCTATGTTTATGATATTTAAAATGATGAACACACTGACTCGCTGGTGAGTATCTCAGTTTCCTAAAAATACATGATAAAAAAAAACAAATGACATTTCTTAACTATCTTGCCATAATAAATGCTATCTCTTAGCTATATATGAACATATTATAACTTATTACTTAATAGTACAGCAGGATAATACTGCAAATTATATTTGCAATTTAACAATGATAAAAGGCACAAGCAGTATACTTTAAATAGACACTTACAAAATGAAACAGCTTCTAAAAAGTATCACAAATATCTTAACTTAAAATATATTTATGATTCCTACCAAACATATTGATCTGTATGGATAAACCACGGACATCAGTTTTCTGTCTACTGCAAATGATAGTACCCTCAATAACATCTCCCTTCTTCACTTCCTTACAATCTCTGAAATAGAAAACCGTTTGCTTCCAATGTGTTGGTGTTGTATGCGGTCCCGTTGAAAACTTTACAGCATTCGGCAGATCAAAAAAGGTATCAAAATAACCGACAATTGAAGTCAAAGCACCATCTTTTATGATGGGAAGTTTAAATTCAGATGTAAAGTCCATAACATCAGTTTGACAAGTGTTAATATCTATGTCTTTTACCACACAAGGTTCTGAAATAATATTTTTAGATCCAACAATGTCAATACTTGCTTCTCGTACAACTTCAGATTTCATACAGTTCATTTTGTATCCATAGACATCAGACCAATACTCGATTAGTTTCTTGTGCGTGTCAACATCACCATTAGCAACAAGGCTTATATTACATCTATTAGGTAATAGGACTCCACCAGGTTTGAGGCAATGATCTCTGGCATAAATTACACTATCTAACATGCCTTCAAACAGCAAAAAGTATCCCATCCATTCAGAGACAATTATGTCTACTTTTTCATTTAACTTGGTATCTTCAAGTCTTCCTTTTACCAATTTTATAACATCCTGCAAGTTATTTTCTCTAACAATATCCATTGCATGGTATATAATTTCTGACTGATCCAATGCATACACCTGTTTTGCTCCAGCAGTTGCACAAAACATTGATAAGATACCAGTACCACAACCAAGATCTAAGACAGTTTTATCTTTCAATGTTTCCTTATTTTTCAAAATAGCATCTCTGTATGACTCTGTGCGGATTTTATCTGAAAGCATGTCATAATGGATTCCGAAATGAGCGTAAGTACTGAAGTAACCATCATCCATCTCTATAGGTACACTTGCCACACAATTTAGTTTAGCCGATGGTTCATCATTACTTTTGTTTAATTGACCACCTTCCACTAAAGTTTTCATTGAATCCTGCATTGTTTTTATGTCTTCCTTGGCATTATTCAGAAGTGTGACACTTTCACTTAATTGTTGTGTTAAAAAGTTTATTGTCCTTTGGAGTTCACTAAAGTGAGCCTCTGACAATGTTACTAAACCATTTTCCACATTTGCATGGTAAGTTTTTGGTGAACTTGGCTTGTCGGTGAGTGCATCAAAGTCATACATAAGCCACTCGTCCTGTTCCACAGGCTGAAAGTACTTCTCGTCGTCCCAACATGTCTTGTTGACGTTAGTTATAACCTCTGGAGAGGGTTTGTGTGTTCTAATGTAATTTATTAACTTTATGTATGAATAGCAGTCCATATTGAACTTCAACTTAAGTTCGTTCAAATCAAACTTATGGACGGACTTGCAATGGGCGATTCCTTCTTCAATATTCGATAAAACGTTAGGGCAAAATAAGCATGTTACCGTTGTATCATTGGTTTCCATTTCTTGCCATTCTTCGTCCTCAAAATTATCCTCGTCACTACTTAGATCTGGCACGTCCGACATTGTTATGTTTTCTCAACAGAAAACTGTTAAAATGGATAGTTTTCGAGAGATAATTCACAAATTATAAGATTCGCGAAATGGGAACATGTGAAACTGAACTGTCATTCACGATCAATCAGTCAGACATTGATTTCATTATCTGTCAAAATATTTTCGTTCGTAAAGTTAACGAGGAACCAGTGAAATATAATTTTACATAAAAATATTATTTTATAATACTTTGTGATTTTTTTTTTGTTTACATAATGAGTAACCTATTGTTAAGAGTATTTTCTTTTTATATTACGTAATTGTAATTATGTTAATTTTTTTGAGTAAACATGGCAGTTTTTGCCAAAAAAAGGAACAGAATCCATTAAAATTATGACTACCTGAAAAAAAAATGTTTTGTTTTTTAATAGCCATAACCGCAACCAGTCTCATTTATTGTATTATTTTTATATAATACAAATATTTATTACATGGACAATTTCTAACAATCACTTATCGAATAATATTAATTTGGAAAGAAAAGATTTAAAAAAAAAGGTTGAGTTTTTTTTCCTAAAAATTCTACATCCATGCATTTTTACATTGGCAACCCCAAAACAACTGTCTTGCGTGCGCATGGCGGCGCTAAAATTTGTATACTTTCCGTTGTCATGGCATCAGTTAGAAAGTATTTTCACAACAAAGGAATTACAATTTGAATCCTTTAATCATGAAATTAAAAATATCAACTTTCAAAGAACCTAAACATACTGGTGTTGTTGTTTGTGTGAATTGGAATAATACAGAAGATGTATTTTCTTGTGGGTAAGCATCAATACACTAAAGTTCGAAATACATAGGGATGTGACAAAATAGAATGAATGAAATCAAATTGTTCACCTTGGTTTTTTAATGAATTAAAGTTTAACAATAAATCCAACATGTTGTTGGCATTAAAATTGTTGCTTCAGTCCTTTTCGCATACAAATAAAACAGTTTGATGTATGACTATCGTGTTTCCGTGGCTTCGCACACGTGGACTTCGACAATTTTCATCGGAACCATACTGTAAAGACAAAAAGATCTTAATAGGGTAGGTAGCTATTAACTATTTGTACAAATGAATATACTCACAAATTTTCGTAACTATAACATTAATTCATGTATACTACATACACGCTTTATTAGATGTTGAAGTTTAGATGAATGTGTGCTGTTAGGGCGTTTGTGTATGTGAGTTTATATGTTTGTAAACGCACCCACGATACAGGGGAAATTCCTAGTGTGGGGCAAAGTTTAAAAACAAAATGAAAGGAAAGGAAAGTATCTACACTTGTATAATTATAGTGCATTTATGAATATGTGTCGTGTCTTTGATAATATTCTCCTGATTTAATACTGATTGCAGAGACGACCACAAACTTTTGAAATGGAACCTCGTAAACAGCGAATGTATTGTAGTCACGACATTCCCTGATGACTTCTATCCGAATGACATGCACTTGTTTCCGAAAATCAATGTTGGCGGGAATAAACACCAACACGATGTGATTTTGATTTCGACAGCAGATGGCAAGTGAGTGTGTTGTGATTGATGTTTGTCTTATCAGGTAACCTTGACTCCGGAACGTAAAGGGCAATTGAAGGATCACCGTGGATTTTAGTCAGTACTATTCGAGTCTGTCACTGCCTCCCGTCCCACCCTGTGTAGGAGGCCTCAGTTGATGATTTTACTATGGTAAATAATGCTATTAAATTCCAAACATTCGCTCCACTCGCTGGCACAAAGATTTGGTCAAAATAAGTTAGATTTCGGAAATTTTACCAACTTTTACCAAATCTTTGTGAGAGCGAATGGAGCGACAGTTTTGATGATTCTTAAATTTAAAATTATACTTGTTTTTGTCACGAATCATATTTTCATCAAGTTACAACTTGTCACTGATAAGCAAATTGCAAAAAAAAAACATGAAATTTGAATTTCGCGGGCTACTACGGAGGAATCACCTTAAGGCGCTGCTTGCTTTTACCAAGGCTTTTCTACTGCTACTACAACATAAATAAATAACATAAATGCGCTTCCAATATAAAATGGTTTCTTGACGTGCAGTTGTGTGTGTTTAGATAGTAAGCTTAACTATCTACATACTGACAGACAACCGCACCCCCTTATGTATCGGTATTGAATCAAAGAATAAATCAATAAATTGAACGGAATATATGACTAAAGCTGCGTACCTTCTTATAATCTGGGTATTTGTTTTTCTGTTTTTGTAGGTTCCACATTGTGAATCACAATGGTCGTATAGAAAAATCAGTAAACGCGCATCAAGGAGCTTGTCTTATAGCACAATGGAGTCCTGATGGAGCTGGACTCCTAACTGGTAATAAAATAAACCTACTGTGGGCGTGCTAGTTGAATTTAGAGCTTAGAAATCCACAAAAATATGATGAATTGTCTAGTACCCATAACACAAGCTCTGCTTAGCTTGGGACTAGATGGCGTTGTGTGATAGTTGTGGAATATTTATTATTATTATTTTTATTTAAATGCGAAGACAGTGACATCTTAGAACCCAACTGCGTCATAACTGTCTTTAAAGGATACCCTGGCCCTGAAATGCAAAGAGCAACTGAAAGAACGGTGTTTATTTTATTATTCAATCAAGTCTAACAGTCGCTTAATTTGGCTCAACCCAAAGTTGGAGGACTCTTTTGAATTACCGCCCGTAAAAAAAGAAATGCCCTACTGCATTGAACTCGTATGCTCACAGTAACAAATAACTATGAAATAACGTGTTTGTTCTTGAGAAACATTCTTTTTTATCGTTTTCAGCGGGTGAAGACGGTTTTGTCAAGGTGTGGTCGCGAAACGGTCTTCTGCGGTCCACGATAGTTCAATCCGATGTGCCCTGTTTCAGCGCCGTATGGAGTCCCGATAGCAGTGCTATATTACACACGAAGGGAAATTCCCTTGTCATCAGACAACTCAATTCCAGTAATAAGATTACAAAAGTACGTATTTGTCATCTTATTTGATAAAACTAGTATATTTGGACTGTGCATAGGTTATCGTTGGTTGTCGGAATTTCCCAAAAGTTGTTATTTATATGTATACTTAATAATAGATGATAATAAAACGTGTTCAGAATTGGCAAATATTTATAATAGTGTACCAAATTCCCTATGACTAATATAATTCGATATGAATATGTTACAATTTGGGAAAAAATTAGATTATCATAATAATGCAACAACAATAGTTTTACCGCCCACACGTGAGTTTTACGATTGCTTATAAATAAAAAAAACCTGTTTCAGTGGAAAGCTCACGAAGGTCTTATTTTATGCATCGCATGGAATGCCAATAACAATTTAATCCTGTCTGGTTCCGAAGATGGATATTCTAAGGTAAAACATCTAATATTTTAATCTATAGCACCGACTACTTTAAGAAATCCTACCTCGTCCCCTTTGCTGTCGTACCGTGTACCTCATTGCCGATTACTGATTAAAGCGCTCGGTCTAAAATTCTAAAACTGTTTCGCTAATCGTTAGAGATCTTAGGTTTGAGGTTTTTGCATTTTCCTCAGATTTGGGACACATTCGGCCAGCAAATATCTGTGAGCGTGAAACACGACCAGCCGATAACGAGTGTTAGCTGGTCTCCTGCTGGAGACATGTTCGTCGTGGGCAGCTATAACCTCATACGTCTGTGTAACTCTAATGGGGTAAGAATCACCAAAAACATCGTTAATCGAGGGACCTTAAGATAATGGGGGCAGTTTCATTCACTGGTTCCCTCAGCTTGTCTTCATCATCATCATCATCATCATCGGCAGCCCTGTTTCACTCACTGCTGAGGGACCCACTGCTGTTTAGGCTTATTCGCTTCTGTGCCATGCTTCCCTGAGCTGCCCAAGTAAGCCAAGTCAAAAGCTATAATGCTCGGTTCGATTTTTAGGTCGGGCAACGTGTTATTGGGTTTTACCATTATTATTTAAAAATGGATTACTGTTGTAATGTTATAAATTAATTTCATTGATTTCAGTGGTCTCACTGCCTCGACCGACCCTCAACAGGCAGTATCTACAATGTAGCCTGGTCTTCTGATGGCACGCAGTTGGCAGCTGCGTGTGCCAACGGACATGTTTTGTTCGCTCATATTATTGATAGGTGAGTGTTTGTCGTTTTTGAATAACTTGACCCAAGATGGTAATCCTTTTGTACCCCCGATGCAAAAAGAGGGTGTACGTATGTCTTCTGTGACATCATAGCTCGTAAGCGAATGATTTTGATGTGGTGCCTTTTCTTTGAAAGCAGACATGATCGAAATTGTTCGTATCTTTATTTATGAACATTGTTCAAATGTTAGATGACCATTAACTCACTAATTTTTGTTGTATTTTAACGACCTTGTTTGATTAGTAAGCTTTCATTAACACCTTTCAGAGAATATACATGGAAGAACTACGCCTGCAACCAAATAGGTCGAAAGGTGATAGCCATAAGAGACATTATTAATGATCAGAGCGACCAATTGGACTATCCAGACAGAGTCATACAAATTGCTCTGGGCTTCAATCACATGGTCATTGCAACGGTGAAGCAGTGTTTTATACACAAACTTACGTCGTGGAATACTCCAGTTACTTTCGATCTGAAAGAAGGAACAATTAGCATGATATTGCTTGCCGAAAGGTACATTTTGGAAGTTTTGGACGCTTCCTACTATTGCTTTGAATTATTTGTCTTTTAAAAGGATAGCTGAACTGCTTTTTCTACGTTTTAGTCTTCCCACAAAAATCAAGATCACGGTCACTTATGATGCATCGCCAAGTAAATACCTACATAAAACGCACGCCGGTTTCTATAAACAAGTTTTACCTGCATAAACCACCATAAACCCCATAAACTGGGCTCTTTACTAAAACACCTTTATGTAGGCTACTGGGCCGCTTAGAATTATGACTTTCACATTTTTCAGAATATGATAATTGTCTAGTGTATTATTTTCAGATGCATTTGCATAGTAGAACGAGCTGGTCTTTCAGTGTACAGCTACATGGGTCGTCTCCTAGCAAGCCCTCGCTGGGGAGCCCGACCAGAATCTTTAGGGCGTGCTGCTGTTTCCCTAGGACCTGATGCATTAGCTGCTATCGACCAGGGTGATAGAAAACGTAAGCTATTCCATTTATCTGTAACCAAATACACAATACGTTATTCCTTTCTTGAACCTTCCTCTTTTTCTCCATTCGTTATCGTCCATAGCTATCCTCTTTGTGTCACTTGTATGTCATTCCATATCATGGACAAGTTTGTACGAAGATTGACGAATCCTTTTTTTGTAACAGGCGGAGCGTCTCTCTAAATTACCCATTAAAAGCTGTTCATTATTATTTATGTGTTAATCCCCGACTTCAAAAGGGGGTGTTATAAGTTTAACCGCTATGTGTGTATCTCTATCTGTCTGTGGTCCTACAGTTCTTAAACGGGTACATCGATTTGAATGTTTTATATGAAATCAGGTTTTCTAGCGATGTTTCTTAGACATGTTTTATTGAAATCGATTCAGAAGCTTCAAGGTCATCAGCTCTTTTGGCGTTGAAGTTTTAATTGATTAACTTGTAATTATCTTCATCAGTGATCCACGTTTTCGACCTACCCACTGGTCTCATAGTTCGGAGTTCAGCAGACAATACCGTGACGAAGCTGACGCACAAGATGACGGTCTCCAGCATTGCTCTTAGTCAAACAGGGCCATTAAATGAAAGACAACTAGCTTTGTTGGACTATAACAGGGACCTGTATGTCGTTACTGTTAAGGATAGCAAGCCTAAGTTTGTTAAATTAGGTGAGTTAATAAACTTTAAAACAGCAATAGCTGAGAATATATTTCAGTCATACACATAACCAGTGTAACTTTTCCTCGGTTCGTATGATATTCCCGTGTATTCAATGGCCAGCATTAAACAGTTTTGCACGGTTTGATCGGTAGCTGTGCATACTATCAATATAAAGTAAAGGCATGCGTTGCTATTATTAACTCGACTCAACTGTTATCCCTCTTGAGAGCACGCTACGCTGGCAAAGGGGGTGACCACATGCGATGCTGGCTTTATCATCAAGCATGGCTAGATAATAATAATTTTAAAAAAAAAATATCGTCTCAATAAAGTCTCAATGCCTCTTTATTTACTATTGCATAACCTTAATAAAACAGATAAGCAAAGGAAAGGTCAACTTGTAATTTTAAATACTTGTTGATGATATTGTGAATTAATATTGCCAATTTCAATTCAAGACACAACAAAAGAGTTTCCGGGATTATCATTAGAAGCTGGTATTAATAAAAACCGGAATGAGATGTTGTTTTATGTGTCAAAGGCTCAATGAAATCACCAAGTATTTAATAATACTACTTTATTACTGTTTAAACTGCTTATGTTTCTGCTTTTCACCATTTTGGATTCTCCCGTGATATAATAGTCATTAGTAAGGTCTGCTACTATCTTGCTGTGTAACAAATATTCTACAAAATTATATTTTCTCATCATCATCATCGCATCAGCCGTAAGACGTCCACTAATAAACATAGACTTCCATCCCCTAAAGACTTCCAATAGGACCAGTTGGACGCGGCTTGCTTGCTCTTGCTTGTTCCTTTTGCGAAAATTTGAACTGTGTAGAAAGACCTCATCCAAGAGTGGGAGAGAGTATCCCTGAAAAAAAAAATTACTATTTCAGCCTGTAATATTTTGTTTATCCTTTTGCTAGGTTCGCAAATCCTCAGCATATGCTGGAGCTGTGAGACGGAGCTCCTAGTAGGCTTGCGAGCTAGTTCTGTAGTGGCCTGGTGCTGTCCACGAGCGGCCATGCAACCAGATTGGTTAGCACTCACCACTGTCAGCAAGGATGTCGTGTTAGTATCCCCGTTTTTGCTACCGACAAATGCTTACTTTCAACAAATTTAACGCCACTCACTCAATGTGTAACAATTTTTAACTTTATGCACAAGATTCTAAAGAATACAGTTTTTATTTAATTGATTTTCATTCAACAACAAACTAGGATAACACTGCAGTGAGGCATTAGAAGGCCTTCAAAGCCTTCGAGGGACCATTAGCTATCATAGCGGGTTTCCTTCATTCCTTGGAATGCACGCAAAGCCGTTGGTGCTGGCTGTCTTTTGGCGATTTTTGACATTCGTTCCTGTTTGTCAAAACTGGAAACTTTGGCAACCAGTCTAACCAAGTGATATTGGATTATACCTAGTTATTGGGTTGTGGAAGTCAGATATGCAGTCGCTTCATGAAATACACGCATACAATGATTTGGTGAGACTGAAAGCCTAACCCAACATGTTTGGGAAAAGGATGATGTTAGCTAGTTAAGACTGATTGTGAAGTATGGACTGAAGACTCATAAAATTGCGTTCATATTGTTTTTAGAGACCTTGGAAGGAATCCGTCAATTCTTAGTATTGAAGATGGTGTAGCGCATATATGCCGTGGTAATGGCTCCATATTACACCTGTCTATTGCTGCATTTCCTGAAAAGTTACTGAAACATGTATCTGCGAACATGTGGCAGCCGGCCCTTCAGGTAAGTTCTCTAGGGTAAGTAGTAGTAGATAGTAGGGGTAAGTAGGAGGAAGAGGCATGATGACAACATCGATAAATGGCAAATCTATTAATTTAGTTCGTTAGGCTAGTTATGGAAAAATAATGGACACGTATTTATTTTATTAACTGTCTAAAAGATATGCCTCGACGTGACGTATTGTGATTTTTAAATGCCTCGTTTTAAAAATAGGTCAAATATTTTTTTATAATCTGTGGGATTAATAATGTTAGAAACTCGGGAACTATTTTATGCTTGCAGCTCTGTCGCACTGTTGAAGACGAGACACTCTGGGCCTGTTTAGCGGTTCTTGCTTGGCAGCATCATCAACTACCTGTGGCTGAAGAGGCTTTTGCTTTGATTCGCCAATACCATCAAGTCTGCTACATTCAACATCTTAGAGTAAGTACGAATAAATTCAAAATAAGATGTCTTTATCCAACTACGAGACATTTAGAAGATTAGCTACCTACAGCATTGCCAAAACCCTAACTTTTAAGTTATCATAATACATTGTTTCTTTTTCAGAGTAACATACCGGAAAAGCTGACGACAAATTAAGTAGTAAAATTAAGTTACTATATTACTTATCTGATTAAAGTAACGATAATTACATTTAATTTTGTTGATATAAAGTTTTAATTATCACTACCCTTTTCGTTGAACTAGTAAGTCACTACAGCTACTTAGGTACCTACCAACCTAACACTTATTCAGCATTCATTTTTTTTATTATAGATAATTCGCCATGCCTGCACCTATGTAACAAGTAGGTAGGTATGACAGAAAATATGACAAAACGTACATAATATATGACGCAATTAGTTGCCAGCTTACCACTACAATTTGGGTGCAACAGCTCTAAGGAGTGAAATTCTCTGCAATGCCACAGTCTTTGTTACCTGAAAGCTGTCAAGGTGAATAGGTGACTTCTAGGCAAACGTGATTCATCGTCGACCATATCATCGCTTACCATCAGGCGAGATAGTGGTCAAACGCGAGCAAATCGCTTAATTAAAAAAAAAGCTACCTATTTTATTTGTAACAAAATAAATATTATCAGTATATAATACATGCCTGTCATTATTTTGTTCTCATGTTAATTGATGATGGAGTTTTTAAAAAAGAAATCTGCTGCTTGGACATTTATTATTATTTTAATTAATATGATTGCTTATTTGAATTGGTTTCCATTGTTAATCGGTAGGTACCCACATGCGTATTTGTTAGTTAGTACCTTTTATTTGCAAGATTTATCATTTATTTTGTAAGAAATGTAGAAACGGCGAGAATTATTTTATTTCATAACTAGTTAATTTAAAATGACTACCACAGCATAATAATGCAGTAGCCAATAATTCCCCACACTAGTCATTTCATTACAGTTCAAGACAAGTTCGATGTTCGTTCCATTCATTCTGCTGTTCGTTCTTTCATACATTTTGTTCCATTCATTCAGTGTTTATGTCAACGCGAGACGTAAAGAGCGTCTTTCATGTGCGCGCTCTGACGTAAATTATTTCGAAAAATTTGTTTAACTTATAAATTCAACAATCGAAATTGTTATTATCACTAAAAGTTAATCAAATTCGTAGTGACCGTTCATTGTAAACTGACTTTCTAAGCCAGCAATGCGTACAGCGACGTGCCCTACATTAAAAACATAAGTTACCGAAAGAAAGTTTAAAAAGTTTTGTTTTATCGTATGATGTGAAAATGTGGAAGATGGGTGTTTTGAAGGTGGAAATAGTGTTGATACTGAACTTGTTTTTAGTTAGTGGGGACGTGTCTAATAATGATGTGAGTGAACATTCTTTGGAGTTGACCCAGTCTTTGAACCTAGCCCGACAGGAATTAATTCAGGAGACATGCAGACGTTACCCTCCGAAGAACGGGTTGGATGAGCTTCCCCCGAGCCAACTAGAACATATCCTGATAAACGAGGAACACAAGCTTCTGTACTGCTATGTGCCAAAGGTGAGTTTTTCAAGGTAAACCAGATTCTCGTGCCTACAACGACACGGTGTCATAATATTCCTAAAATTAATGTTACCTGCAAGTTAGCTTAGAGTAATCTTTTTTCGTAGATGTCCATGACATAATTCTCGTAATATTTACATCTTGTCATTGAAATTATTATCTTCCTAACATTATAATTGATTACCTACTTCCTAAAGATGATCTTGAAATCAAAAAGTAAAATTTTTACGTAGATACAGAGTTTAACTTGAAAAGTAGGTTTTCTAAAAAGGTTCTGAGCTAGGTTCTATAATAATTTTCAAATTTATGATTTACCACAGCTACTTATTTATGGAATATAGATCCTTTTTTGTTGATGACCATTTTATTCAATAATAAAAAAAAATTTAAAGGTTCGTGAATTATTACTGGTTCTTCCATCAGGTTTATTTTTTAAATATATTATCTTTATTAGAAAAGGTCAAGAGAACCAAACTAATGTTTATAAATTCCTAATTCTTACATAAAGTATATTATGTAACATTTACTAGGTACATAATTCTCCAAATCTACTTTCAGTTTACAGTTAAGAAGAAATGCATATTTTTCAAACATTCCAAAAGTAATACTAAGACACATTCATAGCCAAATCAAACCCATAGTACAATCAACAAAGTTGAATCATGACCCATTTTGACAAATCATTTGAATCCTTCAAAATAACAAAGATCAAGGTTGTTACCATGGATATGTATGTTTATGCGAATGTGGACCTAATTGTATTTGAATGTCTGTAAGCAAATAAACTTATGGTGGGTCATAATTCAACTTTGTTGATTGTATATTCTAATTTCAAACTCAACTCTTTTTCTTTATCTAGGTGGCCTGTACAAACTGGAAACGGATTCTCATGATACTGTCTGGTAAATGGAATAACACAGATGTGTTGTCCATAACAGCTAGTATTGCACACACACCTGGAATGTTCCGGAACTTGAGCACAGTGAGCCGGCCAGAAAGAGATTACATGTTGGAGAACTATCACAAGATGATAATAGTCAGAAATCCATTTGAAAGGTTGCTGTCAGCTTACAGAAACAAATTGGAGGCTGATACTCCAAGTTCTAGATATTTCCACGTAAGTCAATATTATTATAATTGTTGAAAAAATTCAATGTCAATATTATGATGTATGAAGATGTTGTTATAGCTATTTCATTAGCAAATGAAGTTTTATATTTGAAATTGATATAGGTCAGGTAAGTGTTGAACAAATAGTTCATATTACAGGTAGGTATTAATTTAATAAAACCTGAAGAGTATTTAATAACTTAAATGACCTGCTTCACTCTTTAATTTCGTTTTAATTTATGCTTTGCTGAAAGTAATGACATCAGTTTTTTATAATGTGGGAAAATAAAAAAAATATGAAAAATAAATTGCATTGTGTGAGTCTGTGTCATATCAGGTAGGTATATTATTTTACTTAGTTCAAGATGCACAAAATTGCAACGGAAACTTTCTACCAACTATTAAATATATAAAGCCGGGGTCGCGGGACTAACGAGCTACCGTGACCCCGGAACGTAAAGGGCTATTAAAGGACACCGTGGATTTTAGTCAGTACAAGTCTGACAGTCCCTCCCGCCCTGCCTTGGGTGGGAGGACTCATTTGAAGATTATACCACGATAAAAAAAGAAAAGAAAAAGTACCTACCTATTTAGTTTTTATATATACTACCTATTTAGTAGGTACCTACTTACTATCACAAAGTTCTGTAACTTTTTTAATTCTGATAAACTAATTTAGATGTAAAACATCTTAATTGTTTACGTCAGACTATGCATTATTGGGATATGTTCGTAGTCCAATTATAAGGTAGGTATGTCAATATCTCCTTTGCCTAGTATTATAATTAGAAACCCGCCATTCAAAACTTGTTTTAAAACATCAGACGTCACGGTTTTTTTTTGTTTGATCATAAAACTTGTCTGGTTTTAGTTTTTGCTTAATTTGGGCTTTATCAAGAACTAGCGGCCCACCCCGGCTTTGCATGGTCTTAAAATTTCGACCAACCCGTTGAATATTCCGAAAAAAATTGTTACGTGTAGTCAATTTTTGACAATAAAGAAGATTTTTAAGCGACTTTGTTGTAACAAAGTAAATAAAGATTATGGAGTACAATGGTGACAGGCATCTTTAAAAATAACTTAAAAAATCAACACCTGGGCTCTTCATTGGCATATTATGCTCTTATTGTTGATGGCCTTAACTTTTTGCAATTTACAATACAAACTTGGTGTCACTGTCGGAAATACCTTGATCTGAGTTTTAGGGATGAAAAACGTCACCTAAAACATTTTTCCTAAAGATGCCCAAACGGTTGGTTTGCTCGACTGCTAAATTAATGAAGCGGTCTTGATTAGTCTCTAGGCGGCTATCTCCGACATTTTTAGTGGCAGTAAATAATAACTTGGTACCACCATACCAGAGGTCAGAGTGCGTACTGAATAACAATGAATTCATTAAATGTTTAACAAATAACTGAACATCAACTGATAGTAACGTCCGTTTAAAACTCTTTGTTGCAGCTGGAAAGTTTATTTTAAATTTAATTGATAAGAACTGTTTGTTACTCCTCTCTATTTCAACCTAAAAACATTAGTGATGGTTGATGCGATGTTGGTCTTCTAAAAACTGCGTTTTATAGTCTCGTAACTTACGTAGCGCAACATATTCTAAAGACTGCGCTTATGAATTCTTGGGCGTTACACTTGACTATCTTCTTCTTAGTTGGCAGAAACTACTGATAAGAAAGACCATTTTTTGGCGAGTAACTATCGTCCCCGCCCGACCCCTGTGGAGCTGGACTGACGAACTCTTACTGACTAAAAAAGTAAAAACCAGTCATTCAGCTTAGACGGTCCTGTGATTCTGGCAGGCGTTTAATGTTATGGGGCCCCGTCAGTTTGCTGACAGCTCCTCGATGCGCCCGGTCGAATAGAGCTGAGTCTGACGGCGAGTAATATATTGCTCGCCGTCCGACCCAGCTCTAGTCAAAGCCCGGAAAGAAAGTGCAGGATTTCCGGTTTACTTTTTGTTTCTTTTCTGGTTGATTTCTGTCATTATCTACTACAGCTTAAAAAATGCTACTAAGTAAGAAAGGATAATGTCATTGTAGTCCAGTCAAATAAGACTTTGAAGGTTACAATAATTCCCATAGAGCTGAAAATTGGTATGAATGTTCAGAATACCATTATAAATGAATTGTGAAAAGTCCCCATCAATCCCCCTTGTGCAAATATTTTTATTGATGGTGAAAGTTTGCAAAAATAGGTTTTTCGCGTTTTTCAGCTAAACGGTGAGTTTTACAGCAAAAATAGTTCAGAAAAAAATTGTAGATCATCCGATTCTCTACAAAAAATGTATCTACACTTTTTTTCATAAGTATTGCCATTTCCGTGATATAGCGGTTGAAAGAATTGAAAAAAATATTTTATTCGTAATATGCACACGTTTCCACACCACCTAAGAGGTAGTGTGCTTGGCGCTTTTTTTTAACGTGGTTTCCTCGGTAGGCCTATTCCACGATCTATTATGATCCTATTGAATGCAAATGGAGTATTTGTAATATTAATTTGGAAAAATTATTCATCGGATTCATAATAATCCAATGGAACTTCTAGTATATTGTCTTCGTTTTCTTCTTCTTCTTTTTCTTCATCTTCTTTTTCCTCATCTTCCTGCTGGATACAAATATGTTCTAAAAGTGATGCATCATTGTCTCATCACTGATATCGTAATTATCCTCATCTAGTATCGATTCAACATTGGAGCACGACTGTCCTTGACAATTGGTGCATGCTAAAGAACATAACAGTCCAACCTTTTTACAGCCGCATTTAGCATTGCAAACTTTTTTGCAATTGCAAAAGATGGCGTTAAGGAGTTTTTCTGGTGCAGGTGGGAGTAACGTATGAATTGCAATGCATTGTCAACTAACTTCCAACCCCAGTCTTCTGGATCCATTTTATTACCAAGCCACACTTGAACTTGATAATATACCCGGAATAGATGTTGTTGAGCAGCAGCAGAGGTTGGGGGAAGACAAGCTAATTGCATTTGTTTTTTATTATAAGTTTTTTTTTGCAAAAGATAAGTATCAGAGCTTATCCAAGCAGGTAATTTTTTTTGGAGCTCCGTACATAGAAAGAAGAAAGCGAATTCCATTAGTGATTATAACTTCTGGAGTAGAGTTACTATCTTTAAAAACTTCAGCACAATTAATTAAATTTTGTTTTTCGAACAATTTCAAAACCGTTGTTTTGCCCTTCTTGAAAAATGCTGATGTTGTATCGCAGCCAGTTATTGCGTGTAGAAAAAGTATATGATTTTGGCATTTTGGGAAAGCACAGAGACTTTTTGATGAAATTTCCGATTGCTGCTGAGTCTTTCCCGGTTTAAAAAAATAAATATTTTTTTCTGTTGGAGTTCGAGCAGTAAGTAATACTAATAAATCGATATCTTCACCAACAACAATAGTTGTATTTGTTGAGTTGAATTGTTCTATTGCTGTTTCAATGATCAGAACATCAGCATCATTTTCAGCTTGTTTTACAAGAATATTTTCAGTAGTAAATTTTTCTTTTAACATTAACCTTTTAAGCGCTTGGCTAAATATCAATTGCCGTGCCCCTCGCGCCCGGCTACTAATCGTGCTTTCCTCTTCTCCTGCCTTTCTGCACCTTTTAAGCTCCGATTTGTAAAAAATCATGGTGTACAATAAAATAAATAAAATAAATAAATAAATGTCGGATATATACGACTCTGGCGGTTAAAGGGTTAAAATAAACCGAGACTTGTTGTGGGTATTTGCAAGAAATTTTTGTTTGCTTGTGGGAACTGTCATAAATTCATCAAAAATAACATCAGAAGATGAAGATGTTGTTGTAGCTCGACGTCGTTGTTCTGCGGCTTTGATATTTTTTTTACAATCGGTGTAACCATCAAATACTGCAGTCACTCTATGGCCAAAATAAGACATAGGGATTCATGTATTTCAAAATCAAATAATAAGACATAGGGACTCATGTATTTACTCATATAACGGTTCAAAAATGTATATAAAAGTACATTAACGTGCATATTACGAATAAAATATTTTTTTCAATTCTTTCAACCGCTATATCACGGAAATGGCAATACTTATGAAAAAAAGTGTAGATATATTTTTTGTAGAGAATCGTATGATCTACAATTTTTGTCTGAACTATTTTTGCTGTAAAACTCACCGTTTAGCTGAAAAACGCGAAAAACCTATTTTTGCAAACTTTCACCATCAATAAAAATGTTTGCACAAGGGGGATTGATGGGGACTTTTCACAATTCATTTATAATGGTATTCTGAACATTCATACCAATTTTTAGCTCTATGGGAAT
This sequence comes from Agrotis puta, assembly GCA_943136025.2. NCBI lineage: Eukaryota > Metazoa > Arthropoda > Insecta > Lepidoptera > Noctuidae > Agrotis > Agrotis puta. Next base: position 4,005,565 of record OW964170.2, read on the forward strand.
TATTGTAACCTTACCTCTATTTTAAGGACTAATTTGACTGGACTATTGCTATCAGATCTATTTCACCACACTGCAATCAGCAGTCCTTTTAACGAGGCTGATCATGGCAAAGGGATAGTCCCTTTACGAATTAATATTGAAGCAGGTTTGGGGACACTCAAATTCAACACTGGCCTATTTGGTGATGATTTTAATACTACCTGCAAACTCTTAAAAATAGATAATGTTACGGAATGATGATTGTTACGATTAATCTACAAATATTCCAAACGGCCTTGCAATTGTTTTTGTACGAATTGATAACAATTTAGTCGTCATTAAAGCTCGTTGACTTTTGACGTTGGTCATTGATAATGGTTGTTATAAAGCACCCATGAACTTAGTTGGCGGGATCATATTTGTAATGTCTATATCTAGACGGCCTTTTCACCTTATTCTATGTAATGCCAGTCATAGTAGACCAAAAGCTGCTAAATAAAACGATGCAATATGAAGTTTTTTTTTTCTTTTAACGAAGTATAATAATTCATTATTTGCACCAAGAAGGGCTTAAATTTTGAAACAACCTCTTGACCTCTCTAGTACCATATTCGGTTACATCAATTGTTTGCGAAACTATACTGTTTCATATGTCCAATATCCATAGAAGAAAATGTTCCACATTTAGAAATCTTTTCCCTTATATTATAATGTACCCTAATAAACATTAGTATCACTACTAAACTTTTCTTATCTTCACAGGACCGTATAGGAAAGCACATTATCAAGTTATACCGCAAAAACCCCTCGAATGAATCATTGGAGTATGGCCATGACGTCACATTTAAGGAGTTTGCGCTCTTCCTCACCAACCGCTCCGAGGAGATGACTTATGCAATGAACAACGAACATTGGCAGCCCATCACCAATCTGTGCCATCCCTGCCTCATCAAGTACACTTTAGTTGGTAAGTCGATTTGTTTATTTGACAAATAAGTCAAGTATTGCCTATACTAAAACTGATTCTGCTAGCCTGCATCATCAAGGACAAAGGCCCGTGACTTCTTGCTTTTTTGATGCAGGACCAAAGTAGAATTGTCAGACATTTAAGGAAACCCTGAGACACAAAGGGCAATCGGAGGATTTTTAGGCAATAAGAGTCTGACAGTTTTTTCGGCTCCACCTAGGGCGAAAGGACCCTTTCGATGATTTTAAAACCCAAATAAAAAAGGGTCAGAGTAAAAGTAACAATAATTTTTATTTTGCCCGACTCTAGAATGCGTTTAAAAACATAGAATCACAGGCTAGACTGTGCTTATTGCATTTTGATAACATGATAAGCACCATGTAATCATGTGCTCATACCGCCTACAGTTCACCCAACATAGTGATTATGCCATTAACCTTTCAGAGTTCACGCCATTGATTTGTGTAGTGCTAGTCTGTTAGAGTTTACAGAGGCCAATGTCCTATGGCGTTGTTCTATAACCATCAAAACTTTAAAGGCTTAGAGATAAAAGATTATAGTTTGTTGAAGTGCAAAGTAAAAAACTTGAAGTATGAAGAGCTTTGTGCTTACTTTAGCGATTGGTGTTTGAAAAGAATGAGTCAGTGTTCAATTGCATAAGATTCGTGGTTACGTTTGCTTATTACCTGTACTGTTTGCTTTAATACCTTAAGTTATTACTAATGAACAACACTGTAGTCAGTGGTGAAAAAATAATGTCAACTTTACTGGCACACTTATCAAAGCAAAAATTGTATACTCCTTTTAAACAGACTTGCAAAAGTGGAAGTATGCATTTTGGCGTTTTTTTTTTGTGGAGAAAGGGGGCAGGGACAATTTTTTACTTTTTATATCAATTATGGTCGGATGTCGGCCACTGGGCTATCAAAAAGCCTCACGAAGACTCAATGTTATAATCTGGGTAATGGCATAGTGTGGTTACGCGTTTTTACTGGTCTCTCATACTTACTTGAGTTTTTTTCTGTGCTGCAGTCCGTGTAAAATTATGTAGATAACTTAGCAAATAATAGGTCGTCCATTTTGTTTTTGCGTAACTGTCTGAACCGATGTCAATCAACTTGAAATCCGAGCTCGTATTTCTTACAACTTTTATAAGGCTAATAGGCTAGTTAGATGACACCCAGCTAGGTGTCATCTAACTTGGTAATGTACCCAGCTTCTGTGTCAGTGGCCATTTCAACAAGTTCATGTTTCCAAATACATAATATATATCCGTCTTGAATAATAAGGTTAGATCTGTCAACATCAAAGTCAGTGTCTACTTACGCTATGTTAGTTGATACTGTCGGTATCTCTGTATGAATTACTGTCAATCATTATTAGGCAGTACCACCCAGGCTGACGTAGACCTCTATTTATTACTGTGTTGGTCAAATGAAGCTATAAACGACCATTTGTTAAATTTTCGGAGTAACAATCAATTAAAGTAGTAATGTGACATTGGTTTCGAGATGGGTATGATCTTGACTCTAGTCTATCTCAGGATTGATATAGACAAAGTCGACGATAGAGTGAGCTTACCCAAAAGAAGCCCTTTCATTCTAATTTGAATAGCTTAGGATTCTGTGCGTTCGGAAACAAGTAGAGAGTGCCACTCCTTTCCTGTATTTATTATAAAAGACGTTTGGAAACGAATAGTGCGAATCGCGAATTCAACGAAAAAGAGACTATAGCAAATAGCAATATTTAAAATGTATAAAAAAATCGGTAAGCAACCGAAGAAAAATGGGTAAAGAAAAATAGTATCAGTAATTTCGCGCAGAAACCAAAATTCGTACACGTGTAATTTGAGCACATACCTATTTATGTAACACAAAATTGCAGAACCATTGTTTTATTGCAATAGAGGCGCAGCACGTGATCATTGGCCTTAATTTACTTTTTGACGCACGCGTGACGATCCTTTTATAGTTATTAATTTCTATCTTTAGTGACGGCAGAATGTGTCTTGCTAGCAAAATGAATGACAATAGGTCTTGGTAGGACTACGAGCTACTTTAAAAGTGTTTGAGTAAACGTTTCACATAGATTAGACGCAGGAAATTATCGTAGTTTTTTTTTTGTATCAATGAAATTGCTTTTTCTGTAGAAGATTTTGTCCCTCAACATCCCAATCAATAAATTAAGTAGTTAAAGTTTCTATTAAGTGAGACTATATTGGACAACACGAGACACCCGGCATGAAGCTCAGAGCTTTGTTTTCCGTACAATGGGTCTCTTGAGTCCACTCCACACAAGGGATTCCTATGACACGTACAGTACGATTCACGAAAGATGACCACAAATGGCGGCCGTCTGCGCACGTACACTCACGAAGAAAAGACTTAAAACAAAATAATATTTTAATGTTAGTTAAATAATTCGTGTAATGTTGTAAATGCTGGTTATGCAAATAAATCAAACGTAAGCAATTTAAAATGTTTATTAAAATAAGTTGAACTAAAAATATTATAAATATGTAAAACACATTAAATTTAGTCGCTATCGCTATTCTCAGGTTCCATGATTCCCTCTATCATGGAACTTGAGGGAATCGTGGAACTTGAGGAACTGGGGCCGGGTTCCATATTAAAGTCTTCCGCTTCATCTTCCGATGATTCAGGAAAATCCACATCTGTCGAATCTTCGCTCTCGTTAGATTCTCCCACAAGTATAATTAATTCCTCCGTAAGGACATCCACGATATGGTCACTTTTTAAATAGCTTTCTTCTATAGATTTTCCTTTGTCACATAGTTTTTTTCCATTCCTCTGGTCCCATCAGATTCACTTTTTCTTTAATTAAATCTATAACGCAGCCAATATTCCACTTTATGTTTTTGCTACTCACGTAACCCTTTATAGAGGCCCAAGCCATTTCTATCGGATTATTATTATTATCGGACAGATTTTCAGACAGATAATAAAATCTGTCTATTCAAAGTATTGCCTTTTCCTCGCGGCATTGTGAGGTCATAAAATAGCAAATAAGTTCAACACAATAACGAATCTCAACAAAAACCTTAGCAAACAACGAAACTTAACAAATAAAAAACAAAGAAACACTTCTTTTCGACTGTACTCGAGAGCAGTGTGAGCGCGTCAACGCCGCAATAGACGAATAGCGACTGAGCGGCCTATCGCAAGACGCGCGCGCACCAATGGCGTCGCTCCGGGCTTGACGCATTCCGCCCGCGCCTCACCCTGCACCTCCAAAGGGACCTAAAATATGCCTTCTGCGCCGTGGTCATCTTTCGTGAATCTTACTGTACTAAACAATGCTTCGTTTTTATGCCCCATCATCATTAATTTATGCAATTAACTCTTTGAAATCGGGTTCTACACCTGCATAGTTCTAAAAATTCTGCTTACTTCATCTTATATTCTATTCAATTCGGTAAGCAGAAAACGCATGAATGGAAATGATGTTGTCTAGATCATCAGAATCATGCAATTTTATCACACTTAAATTGCTTATTTGAAATTTCAGTAGAGATAGATTTCTGGAGTTTTATGTCATCTGTTTTTAAAATAAAGCATACCGTAGATTTACAGGTTTGAAGTTCACATTAGTATTATATATCTTTAATTCTTTCGATTTCTCCCGATGTTTCATCCAGCCACCACTTCATCTTTTTTATTGGCACTGCCGAAGGTCGGTGGAAAATGACTATCAAAGAATTATAGTTCAATTCTAATATTGGTGCAGCTTGCTGTCGTCGACTTTTGCTCTCTTTGATCTTTTTTGCGCTCTTTAAAAGCATTAACCTTTTTTATCGTATCATATTTCTCATCATTTGTCGTTTCGTTCTCAATCTACTCTTGTAAAGTAGACAGTCGTCTCAAATATTCGCCTATATCCCAGCCATCGCAGGTGTCTAAATCTTGAGTAACGAAATAACATCAAAAAGAGATATGTCGTTTGCCATGTGATAACCTACAAATTGATAATGTAAAGAACTAATAGACAGGTGGATTTGTAAGGCCGTACGTTTTCCAGATAGTCTGATAAAGGTAATCATTTTGTATATATTTATCAAGGTATATTCAGAACTATTGCTTGGCTGCCGATTAGTCACTATTGGCGTTGAATAATTGAATATGTACTGATTGAATTATCTTTGTATTTACATTGATTTAATGTGAGAGCCTGGAGATCTGTCATACAAGTCCCAAAAGCCCTAATTTTTTTTCGGGAACACCTAAATTCACCTAGTATTTGTCCTTGTCTTATTTGATTGTAGAACCGGTGTATGTGCCGCTTGTAGGTTTCTACAGGGTCTGTAGTAGTTCCGGCTGGATTGAGGAATAGCATTAATGGTTATAGATCGGATATAGCGATGATGGTTAGTTCGAGAATAACGATAATCATTAGTTCTATAGACTCCAACTCTCACGGTTGACACCTGATTTGACCTAAGACATAAACCAATTGTTTTTTGTTTTTACAAAGTTAATGTCGCTAACATTAACTTTGTAGAACGCACTTTTTACCGGTTAGGTCTGTAATAGTACAAATACATAACCATTTATTTTAAAAAAATCTGTTTGTTCCAATTCAGCGGTTTTTTAACGCCCGTACAAAAAGCGCTGGTGCGAATGAGGGCTTAGTTGATGCAAAAATATTTTGACATCATATTATGCAAGTATCTATTTATTTATAATTACGAGTATTCTAGTAACCTAACTTGCTGGAATGGTCACAGACTCATTTTATTATTTTTATCTTCCATAATTACATTCAGTTTTGATAAACTAATCTTAATGCCGGTGTAATACAAGTAGGTAAGTAGCTAATTAGTACTGATTTAACTATCAGTGGACCTGAGGTCACTGAGTTAAGGGAGTTAATGATTTCCCGTATCATATAGCTTTTTATTGTTGCGCTACCGAACGATATGTTTTATAATCAGTTTGCGCATTGAATAGCTAAGGCGACTGCGTTTCACATAGAACTCTAGCCAAATGAAGTGGTCAGTTAAAATTCATAGTAAATGAATTCAAAGATACAAATAGCATAAATCAACTGCCCTACCCAATCGTCGACTAACCTATTGACAAAATGCTCATTATGCATAGCTACTAACTAAATTAGAATCAATTGAAATTTAAATTGTACGACTTTTGAATGAATCAATGAGCACGCCATAAATTGGCACGATTTATTTACAGTTATTGCTGGGCGAAGTGAATGAGGTAATAGTTGATGTTATCTGTTGAGTTACTCCGCTTGTCGCTGGTATAGTAATTAAAGTATATTGGCAAATAAATATCAATCAAGGCGTTTATGGAGACTATTCCTACGCTGCATCGCGTGCTAAACAGATATTAAAGTGCTTTAGCAGTGCATCAACTCAGCAGGCAGTCTTTTCTATGGGATGTTTGTCTAAATTCCGTTGCCAACCAATCATTGGCTGGCATGCAACATTTTGAAAGGGTTATGGGTAGAGATGAACTTTACTAAATATAATTTAAATAAATATAATAGCTTGATAGCTAAACGAAAATAAAGTTATTTTATAGCTGAGAAAATAATGTTTAGAATCTAATCTCTAAATATAACATAAAACCTTGACTGAGCAAAAACAATATTTGTGGTTTAGCACGCTTGTAATACGAGTACCTATAACCTTATAGACCGGTAGAGGATGCGACTGACGTGCGTACGATGCGGATGTCGGCGACCCCAGGGGAGTGGCTAGAGGCACCACGTGGGCCGACTGCTTAAAGAAATTGGCTGTATTTAATTCTTTACATACGCAGTTCGCGATATACTTGCACAGTCGCCTTCAGCTAAATAAATAGGTACTTCGCCAATTTACTGGCTGGTATTGGTACGTCCATTTTATAAAAAAAATGCAAAATGTCAATATATTTCGATTTATACATTGCTTTTCGTGCTTTTACTTTGAAATGCCGAAAATAACTGCCAATTTGGGTAGAGTCAAGGATGGGTCAAATGGGGTCTCAATATCTAAAATGATATTTAACTTATCTCCTGAAAGTTTTTACATTTGGTTATCTTATCAGACTTACCTACTGTGTAAATTAAGGAACGAAGCTCTTATCGCAATTTTGCACTTTATGCAAATCTGTTACAGTGGGGTCGTTTGATTCTGAAATTAGTACTTCAATAACATTTTTAAACTAGCAATAGGGTATTTTACTGCATAAAAAATATGTTTAGTCCGTCAGTTAGAATATTGAAAAATAATTGACACGTATTTTTTTTTTCAAATCAATGAATATTGACAAAGATAAAACGCTTCCAAATTCGGTAGTGGGGGCTTGTGAAGTCATAACGCTTGTAAAACCAACCGAGTGACGTTTTGTAACTTTTAAAAGCGTTGTATCTTCGTCAATTTTGGTTAAAGTAACAAAAGAAAAAATACATGTCTAATATTTAAAAAAAAATCTTTATTATCAATACCAATACCTATTGATCAATACACAGAATTGGAGTTTACTGCTAGGCAATGCATGTGATTTCAATTTGTTTGTGTCTGTGGACTTGCTTCATTAGTCAATAACTATGGCATTACGTAGATAATATAGAAATAGACCGGTGATTAAAGTAATAGAATAACAACTGTAGATTTTTTAAACTGATAAAAGACTCATGTATCGTATCGCTCTAATCTATAATCTAATATATAAAGAGTTAAAATTGATTTGTTTGTTATGATATAAGTTTGTAGGTATCCTCGAATTAGAAAAAAAAAACTTACGAAGCTATCCTGACTGCAGGCTATTAATAGTATTGATTTCATGTACATTATCTGGGATAACACAAACAAATTGAAATTACACGCATGGCCCAACAGTGAACTCAAATTCTGTGTATATATCAATACAAAAAGAACCTTCTTCAAGCCAATTAATTCTGTAGAGTAATTCAAGCCAAAACTTCACGCGAACGAAGTTGAGGGTAAAAGCTTGTAGTATAGATAAAACTTTTATACTTATATCTTGCAAAGGTGTCTGAAAATATGTGTCAAAGCCAGCTTACTTTGTTTCCTAGTATTAGAAACCAGATTCCTATGTCTAAGTCAAGTATTTCTCTAGTTTCATCATCGTCTACCTAGCCTTTTCCCAACAAAATTGGGGTTGGCTTCCAGTCAAACCGGATGCAGCTAGATATCAGGATTTTATATGGAGCGGCTGCCTATCGGACCTCCACAACCCAGTTACTGGGTAATGCGATACCTTATGTTAAAACTGGTTATCAGACTTTAGAGCTCCTGACTAACAGTAACTACTGTCAAAGATCTACAAATGATAGCCGGGACCAACGGCTTTACGTGCTTTCTGAGGCACGGACGAATCTCGCTATGACAGATGGTCACCCATCCACAGACCAACCTCGGCAAGCGCAGCTTACCCCGGAAGATTGGGCTGTGCGGTTGTAATTATTTTACCACGAGCTCCTCCAGTAGCTCCTCAAGTATTTTTCTAGTTTATCAGACCGGTATCGGTGCTCTATGCAGGTCTGTGTTCAAACATTAGGTACTTTGCCTATGTCCATTATGTAGGCAAGTAGGTATTTGCTATGTACGTCAGCTAGGGTTTTCCTGTTGCCTTCACGTTTCGTCACAAATTTTACTTATCGTTGACACATATTTGATTATTTATCTTTACAAGTAAAATGTTGAGTCACACATATTATTAGATTATGTTTAAAGTTATCTTTTTAAAAACAGCGTTAGGTGACTAGTGAAGTGATATGCACCGGTATTTTTTATCAGATATAGCTTTTTAGGTAATCTTAAGTAACATCTGCTGTTATAAATTACATAACTTAAATACTTATTTTATAATTTTGTAACAATATTTTAAAATGTGAATAGTATAGAAAATGAATGAAGAATAAAACTTACCATCTGACGTCAATGCTTCAAACAGGTTTTGTGTATTATTTAATGCCTATATCACACCTCCGCTGCGAAACAACAACTGCGAAACCGCTGCGTGAGTTTCGCTGTGCAACAGTACTTCACTTACGCGAAACTATAATAGCGAAACAGAGCGAAACCTAAAACTAGAACAATTGAGACTAAGACTCGAAAGAAAATGTCGTCGCTTTCGGAGTCAGAGGAGGAACTAATCTTACTGTGGTCAACTACTTTAAAAAGGCGTCGTACCTGGGTGCATATATCAATAAAAAAAAGAAAGAAGTTGGGAGAGAATATATTATGTAAAGATTTACAGTCACATGAAGACCGTTTTATTCTTACTTCAGAATGACACCAGACAGTTTTGAAGAGTTACATAACCTTATAAAGCCTTGTATTACTCAACAAGATTTTTTTGTGTTATTATTGTAGTCAGGGTGATTAAGTAGGTACAAAACAGGTCTATTTCTCACTGCTTGTATAAGTTTTTCAGTACATTCCAAATCCATTGTTCCTATTTCGCTCATAAAAATTGTCGATTGCTACAGACGCGTCCGAGATACACGCGGAACCGCTCCGAAATGGCGGACAACGGGCGGAGATGTAGACGGCGCCTAAGCAAATGAGCGAAATCATGTTAGAAAGAGACAACATCATAGTCTGTTTTGTACGTTAGAGCAGGAAATTTCGCTATTGTTTCGCCGCCCAAAAACTCACAACTCATAGCGAAACTATGGCGGTTTCGCCCTTTGAGTTTCGCAGCGGAGGTGTGCTACAGGCATAAAGTTACAGAATCGTCTAGCTCACGTGTCAGGTGTATATAATTGAAGCGTTTTTTTTTTAAAGCGTTGCCTACACTAGGAATTCCCCCTGTATCGTAGGTGCGCTTACAAACATAGATACTCACATACACAAACACCCAGACCCGAAACAAATACTTGCAGATCATACAAATATTTGTTTCGTGCAGGGATCGAACACGCGACACGTTGCACAGCAGTCGATCTCTCAGCCACTGCCGCCAACCGTGTCGTCATACCGATAAAAATAACTGTTCCCAAGGAAAACGACATAAAAGATGGCACCACACCCAAATTGATTGTCAAATAAATAAATAATAAATATTCCACAACTATCACACAACGCCATCTAGTCCCAAGCTAAGCAGAGCTTGTGTTATGGGTACTAGACAACTGATAAACATACTTATATATTTCTAAATACATACATATTATAGATAAATTACACCCAGACACAGAACAAATGATCGTGCTCATCTCACAAACATTTGTCCTGGATGGGAATCGAACCCACGACCTCCGGCATAGCAATCAGGGTCACTAACCACTAGACCAACAGGCCTGTCAAATTGTAAATGAACGCTAGTGTAAATTTATAATTAAATATGTTTGCTTTACAGTATACGTGAAAATAGTAAGGCAATCCGTAAATAACACACTGTTAATCTCAGTTCGTCAGGTACTACATCTATTTATGGGAAATGAAATCAACACAACGAGTAAACAAGATTGAACCGTACGATTCTCCTAATTCTTAGTGTAAACAGGATTTCGGTATAAATCATGATGCAACTTACCAGATTTAAGGTCGACCATTGTTTGAAAAGATTCAAGTGTTCACTAATACAAAAAAAGTGTTTGACGTAAAAAAATATTGAAAAGTGTGTCGTACAAATAAACTTTGGTTGCTGGCTAGCAGCTTTGTTATACTATAAGAATTCAGATAACTGGAAATAGTAGAGATAGCAACGAACAAATTTTTAGGACGCCAATACTACAGCATACCATTTTTTCCCATGCAGAAACTTATTCGAAAGAGAAAAGACTTGATAGTACCTATTTGTTAAATTCGGAACATTCATATTGTTACTAATTATTTTAAGAAAAGACATCTACAGTGCAATCTGGAAATCTCTTCAACCGATTGCGAGCCCAGGGGCCGTATTATGACGTCTTAAAGCCAGAGTACTTCCAGTGAGTGAACGAAGTGGCGCTAGACTTGTATAACTCTGTCTCTTTCACTCACTGGAACAAGTCTGGTTTTAAGACGTCATAATACGGCCGCAGGTTGGCCGCTTTAAATACAATTTGTCTCAAGGGGTATCCTATAATCATCCCAAATCCAAAGTCATTGCGAAGCCCCTTTGCAGGATATGCCCCATCTAATATCCTAGCCATCGCGGATGTAAAAGAAACCTATGTTAGGTTGCTACGTATTTGGTAAACAAAATTTGAGTTTATCGACACACAAAGAATATTTAGTCTCCAAAAGTAATATTACCTCACGGCCATTATTTTTTGTGTCCGATGTCTTCTGTTCGGTAACACCAGCAACCAGTTTCAAATCAATATTTATGAGCATAACCTTGTGGTCGTAAAAGTCTCATTAATGGTTGGCGAATATTTTACTGATGCTATCCGTGTTGATGAATAAAAAATCTGGTGTTTTTTTATGAGGTTGTCTGGCGGACACTGCGAAGCTTTTGCTTTTGCGGATGCAGCGTTGGTTTTGAGTTCGTTAATAAAGTCAGTTAAACAGAGGTTAACTGCGATTTCTATCGTTTCAATGTTAAAGACGACTCAATTATCCCTTCTTGTACAAGAAAGCCCACTTTCTGCTCCTTTATATTATCCTCAGTTCACTTTTTAAATGTTAAAGATACATTTTAGTTTCATGAAATCTGGGAGAAAAGTCAGACTTACTGACTAAAAACCACCCTATTCGTTCACAAACCCTTTGCGTTCCAGCTACGATGGCCGATGGCCCTTTTATGACAGTCCTGCAATCCAGTCGTTTCGCGCTATGAGGACTCCAAGTCAGTTTGCTGACAATACCTTGAGACCTGTGAAACACGACATGCCGGCAACTTTGACCTGGTCCTTGATCGGACGGCCAGGTAAACTTCTAACCAGTAAAGAAATTCATCGCGGAACAAAACGTAATTAATTTTTATAATATTCAATTCTTGCTATGTAAAACTGCAACGTAATGAACTTGAAATACTTATGAAAGGATTTCCTGACGTTTTCCTTTATTGTTTCAAGGTATTAGTAACTAACCGGAATTGATGCTTAACGGAGTGTATACTGTAGGTTAATCATGATTATTAAATAACATTAGGTAATAATGAATAGATAAAATTCATAATTTTTTGTGGCTACTGCTATAACTTTTTGTGATTAGTTTTTGTCTACTAACGCTTGTTTACGTTAGTCCACAAAAAATAATAATTGGGTAGATGTACCATTGATAAAACAACGTTAAAACGAGTGCGTGTATGCAAATTTAATTTTTTGGTTTACAAAAACAATAACTTTAAATCACATAAAGGCCGGCAACGAAGAGCATTTTCAGGGTTTTCGCCGTCAAGCTATCCTCATTGAAATAATATCCAAAACCAGTTAATCCTTGAGGACCGTAGAAGCGACTACACCTATAATTATTATGTGTGTTCATTGGAATTGTGAAAAATGAAAAATGCTATATGCTGCGATCCTCCATAATTATGTGCGTCAGCCCTTACTCTATTTACTGAGTGAATATCAATAGAATGGCAAGTTTATTAATATCAAGTATAAGTTACTTGTACACTTGCGAGCCAATTGTTTATGTTCCGTTATAATAACGTTGCGTCAAGAATAGTCACGGTTTCCGATTGAATATTGTGTTAACATGTGTGATGTACCTATTTTGGATAGAGAATTCTTATTGACTCATTACATCGTTCCCCGCAGTTTTTTTTTTGGTAATGATATGTTATGTTGTTTTTGTATTAAGAGATTATTGAGATCCCTGAAAAGCTATCTATATCTTTGTCTTTCTACGCGTATGCGGGATTGGATTCCCAGTAGCTAATCTATCTATCTATATATAAAAATGTTATGTTGGTTTGTGTACGCTTCAAAAACTCAAAAAGTTCTGCACCAATTGAGCTGAAATTTTAGCATGATATATAATCCGCATCAAGGATTGTTTTATCTATTTTTTTGCAACAGTCACATATCCGCGACCGCGAAAATACAGTTTTTTTGTCCCACAGCTGTGGTACAGCTGCTTATATATAAAATAAATATTTAAACCTTACAGACTTAGCACTCAAATAATGGTTGTGGTAATTAGTTCTTTGTTTATAATATCTATTTGTTGTGTTTCTTGATATAGGCCCGGTATCATGGGTGAACGCCTTTTCTAGCTCTGATAAGTCTTATTCATGTTTCTTTTTTTTTGATTCCTTGAATTATTTTGACTGTTCAAATTTAACAAAAAGAAACGATCATTATAGCACACCAACAATAAGTATCTTGATATATAACCATTAATTTATCTGCGTATTTGCGTTTTTTCGTGATAAAATATATCGAATAAGTAAAGTAGTATGGCAACTATCGTTAAAAACAAAAATAATTACAACGAATTGATAATGTCTCGTTATTTTCAACAGTGACAATTAGGTCAAAGATCGTAATTATTCCTAAATGATTCATTGATTACATAATTTGAAGCATTGAACTGACACTTTAGGAAAGTTTGGCCGTTTCTCGTCGCATAAAAGTATATCCCACCAAAAACATTAAAATAATGTAAAAAAATGCCAAGTCTCTCGATGCAGTCTTTCCATCGTAAAAAGTTTTGAGATCTCATAGAAGCCAAGTCCTATTCAAATTATTTTGTAGTTATAAATCAACATTTAGTAATTGTATCAATAGTTTTCTTTATATTATAATTATAGTGACTTGGCAATGAGCACAAGAAGAAACAAAACGGCATATTTGGAGTTGAAAGTCACACACATACATTGCCAAGTCACTATAATTATAATATAAAGAAAACTATTGATACAATTACTAAATGTTGATTTATAACTACAAAATAATTTGAATAGGACTTGGCTTCTATGAGATCTCAAAACTTTTTACGATGGAAAGACTGCATCGAGAGACTTGGCATTTTTTTACATTATTTTAATGTTTTTGGTGGGATCTCATTTATTTTTTGTAAGTGTATTTCTCTCTTTTTTTTTAGGTGACCTCATAATTTCTTGGACTTCAGCTACTGCTTAAAGCAGTAGCTGAAGTCACAGACAAAAGAGATAGAGAATGGGTTCTAAGCAAAGCAGTCTGCTTTGCTTAGAACCCATTCTCTATCTCTTTTGTTTCTTTTCAACGGGCTAAATAAACATAAATCTACTAACTTACAAAATAAATATAACTAAACTAAATAACACGTAAACAACTAGATATTGTAACTACCTATGTCTATGTTATATTAATAACCTATTCGCCTAAATAACTGTTTCAGTAACAATAATAAATCTACTATCTAATCCGGCTAACTTAAGTTCTCCGAATATAGCTACAATATTTTTTTAGTTTCGAAATGGTTTTTCATAGGTAGGTGGCGCTATCAAATGAAAATTATCGAATTATTTTAAAGTACTACTTATACTGCGCTCGGTAACGAAACCATAGCGCGATTCAGACAGGTACAACGCCATCTATCGAGCGCGCATACAATCGAAATTTATCGCAATACAATGGAGTTTTAGCTTTATTAATTTAATGAATTATGAACTTTATGTATCAATTAATTATAGTCTATGTATTACATTTTTATTATTCTTTTCTATTCCATGTATTTATTCATCCAATTGAATACTTAAACAACGAACAAAGTTAACAATGCAGTCAAAATCCATACATAATGTTCTTGCCAAACCGCAAATATAAAATTGTTTTCTATGGTATATTATTTTTTAATGTTTTTATAATTTTTCCTTTATATGTGGCTAATGACCTATCTTGGTGCAAAATTTGAAGTTTCTAAGTCTGCTAGAAGTACCTTAGATTTTTGATGATCGGTCAGTGAGTCAGTGAGTCAGTGAGTGAGTGACAAAATGGTGTAACTTTGATCGACCGTAACTCCTAAACTATTAATTCAATTGGCATGTAATTTCGAACTTAAGCTTGTTCTAATGCCTACTATTATTCACCGAAAACCTAAACTCCTAGCTTTGTCCACGTCGAAGATATAGGGGGGGCGAAACAGCCGCGAATCGCATCGAGAAAAGATGGTACGGCCGTGCCCGTTTTGCTCGAGACTTGGCTGGGGCACTGCCGTGCCCCCAGATAGTAATAATAGGACTTTGGAACTTGAAAAAGGATATGACTTCATATTAATTCGAGTTTAAACAAATAAGTATCAATTAAGTAATAAAGTGACGCAAGTGGCATTGACGACCCTGGCAGGCTGACACTTTTTGCTGGGCATGGTCCATGGTCGGACAGTGAGTTGCCGATTACTCGCTGCCCACATGCCCGCGCATACGGTGGCGGTGAGGCGTCTACCACTGCGTCGTACTACAAACTTAGTAAAAATACTACAGATATCTATTAACTTTCAAAATAGCTTATGTTCTCAACTATTAATGTAATTTGTAGACAACTCTATAATTATGAGCAAAAAATCATATTGAAGTCTTAAACCTATAATTTGCAGTCGTAAATAACTCTACACCTTATTAAGTTCAAATTATGTTTTTATCCCCATCTTATTTTGCATAACATTAATTTTGGACACTGGCAATAATAATTGGGCGATTATTTTTAGTCCACTTCTTTACAATTTGAACAGGAGTTTCATTTAAATAATTTTTTTACTTATTTAGATCAAAAACATTGAGTAGTTAGGGAAATCTAAAAGTTACAAGATATCTATAATTAATCTGAATGTCAATTTCAATTATTGAAAAAGTTATTTGAACATCAGAATTTTATTGATCGCTTACGCTTGCTGGTTATTGGCCCGAATATACATATTTGTGATTGGTACACAGTATTAGCTAACAAGGTTCCTCACAATGCGAAACTATGGGTAAAAATCTCACGCTAGTTCACCAAAATGGCATTACAATGACGGTTTTTGTCATTGTGACTAAACTCAAGCGTGTGCAATATTCGGCTTATTAAAGGTTACAGAAATAGAAAATTACTAACGAGGACTGACATAACAAAACATTTTTCTATTTTTATATAGGGGCTTGTAGCATTTAGCACTAGGTACGTGACAAGATTTAATACTCAATTTTTCGGATGAAAATGAGAAGAGTCAGAGAGAGAGATAGAGAGAGAGATTGAAATTCACAATTTGCGCTTCCACCCTCCCGAATCTGCGAAGTCCACTTAAGCAGGAATGAAATGCGCGGGCATGCGGGCGGCGAGTAATGGGCGACTCGCTGTCCGACCATGGACCATGCCCGGGCAGACGGCGCGTTGTGTTCCACGCGCGCCTCAAGGGATTTCAGCATAGTAACGGGGCCCCCTGTAGAGGGCCAAAGCCTGCCGGGGTCGCGGGACTCACGAATTACCGTGACCCCAGTACGTAAAGAGCTTTTGAAGGACACCGTGGATTTTAGTCAGTACGAGTCTGACAGTCCCTCCCGCTCTGCCCTGGGTGGGAGGACTCATTTCATGATTTTACCACGATAGAAAAAAAGCAGGAATAAAATAAAGACATTGAAAGAACAGGTTCCCCATTTGTGGATATTCGGTATCACGCGATTGAATATATTAAAAACAAATTAGGGACAGTAAACGAATCGCGTATCAACTGTCAAGGTTGGCACCACTGCACACTGGTTCGATCAAATCAGTCAGTGTACGAGTTCAAGTTCTATATTTGAACAATAGACTTGATTCTTTTTTTAACGAGGCTGACCGAGCGACGCTACGATTCTATGTTATCAAAATCATTTTCAGTTTTTCAAGTAATTTTATCTACTATCATGCTATTAATCCTCTATAAAAGAACCTATAACAATTAGCTTATTGCCAACATTAAAACACTCAATGCTATAATGGTCATTATATCATCCAAACGCGTGTTATAATGAATTTCAAAAAAAGAACATTCTCATGCAATGACATTTTAACCACCAGATCGCTAACATTTTGAAAAAAGAACAATAAATTGTAGACTAATTCGTAATTTCGGATTCTCGTCTTATCGTGTTATTTCCCGCCATCTTGAATTCACATAGTTCTGTACAACACCCTATGGTATGAAAATCTTATACAGAGAATTCACATCATGATTGTAGATAAAGTCTTGTATGCAACTGTTATAATTAGGTATTAAAACACTCATGTGATACTATTATCACACTCGGCTACGCCTCGTGTGATAAACCCACATTCGTGTTTTAATACCCCTGATTATACAACAGTTGCATAAATAACTATTATGATTGGTGTTTTAAGATGCCATTGTTTGAACTTTATTGATCCAGTGATCAATTAAGAACACTAACAACAAAAGTAGCGCTTGAGACGTTAAACAGAAATGTTTGCTATAAAACATCGGTCTAATTATTGTATACAATGGAACAGAAATTTGTATTAAAAAATAATTAACTGTAGCTGATGTTATTATTATCAACGTATAAAGGTAGGTAATCATAGTATTCTTTTTAACTATTCAAAATATGACCAAACTAACCCATTATGTGCCACAATTTTTATTTATCTACGTATTGAACACAATATTTAAAATGGTAGTAGAATGAGCCTTTAAACCATGAACTGCAACTGTATCATAAATATGTTGCGTTTCTCTGAGGAATGGAGGCTAAGGGAGTAAAGAGTAAACCACACATATTTAAGTTTAATTTGATTTTACTATACAACATACAGATTAATTTAAAGATGACGCAGAAACTATTACATGCCAAGTTGTTTGACAGGGTTCATAATAAAAAGGAAAAAACCCGCGCATAATAAAATCAGATTCTAAATTATGTGGTCACACTGACAAACATGTATAGAGCAAAAATATTCTCCAATAGTGCAACAGGTAAAGATGTCTTAAATTGCGGATGTATGACAATACAGGCCTCAATGATATGGCTGACAGATACGGTTGACAAGTTTTTTTTTAATTAGGTACAATCAGGTTCACTTTGTTTAAATGTAAAGGACTGAAAGAAACAGCAAGCTATTCATATTTATACATTATTAATGTTCTACTAAAGACTATCTAATTGGGTAACTTTTTTTTTTTTTTTGCGTGGTAAAATCATCAAATGAGTCCTCCCACCCAGGGCAGGGCGGGAGGGACTGTCAGACTTGTACTGACTAAAATCCACGGTGTCCTTCACAAGCCCTTTACGTACCGGGGTCACGGTAATGGGTAAGTCCCGCGACCCCGGCAGGCTTTGGCCCTCTACAGGCCCCGTCAATATGCTGACACTCTTTGAGGCGCGCGTGGGTAACTAGATAAAGTTTTATATTTACCTGTTTATCTTGATGCTCAGGATTTGGACACAACGCATTGAAATAATTCTCAGAATTACTACATAATCTAGGCTACGTTGACGAAAGGGTTTAGCCGTCCTTCCTTAGGCAAACTGCCCCCGATAGGAACCTATATCGTAACCTATGTTATATTGTAGAGGGTACTAATAGTAGTTCACCACGTAGATATTAGCTCTATATCTTAGTTAATTGAGGAGCTATTCGAAAAAAAGTGTCCGGAGACGATTTTTTTTCAAAGTGATATATCTCTGTTGATTTTAAAGCTAGAAAAATAAAACCAATTCCAGTGTTTATGGTACACTCTACAGTTTATTTTATATAAATTTCCATGAACCAAGCCTAAATAAAAATATTTAAAAAAATGCAAATAAATATTTTTTTTATTGATTTCTATCGGATCGAATTGAATTACCACTTTGAAAAAAATATATAATAATTGTCTATACCTTACCTAACAGCATGCCAAGTTTCATTAAAATCCATAAGGTGCAACATGTTGAAAAAAAATAATGAAAGTAAGTGGACCACCTTATGACCACTTTGATGACGCTTTTAACTTTCAATTTTTCAATAATATAGTACTTAATTAAATTGTATTACATATTTGATTTTTCAATATTGGGCATGAAAAGGTTCAAAAGAAAATGGAATGATCTTTTCTCAGTAATAGTTGAATCCATATTAATAAAAAATAGCTTTTATTAGTCATCGTCACTATTTTCATTAATTACAACGTGATCGTTATTTATAGAAAAAACATTTGATAATATTTCTGCTTCTTTTTTTTTGCGTGGTAAAACCATCAAATGAGTCCTCCCACCCAGGGCAGGGCGGGAGGGACTGTCAGAAATGTACTGACTAAAATCCACGGTGTCCTTCACGAGCCCTTTACGTACCGGGGTCACGGTAATGGGTAAGTCCCGCGACCCCGGCAGGCTTTGGCCCTTTACAGGCCCCGTCAATATGCTGACACTCTTTGAGGCGCGCGTGGAACACAACGCGCCGTCGACCCGGGCATGGTCAATGGTCGGACAGCAAGTCGCCTATTACTCGCTGCCCGCATGCCCGCGACTACGGTGGCCGGAGATCGTCCTGTGACGTCCGACGCCGTGGGCTTCTACCACTGCGGCTGGGGTGGAGGGAGGACGCTGTCCTCTCCCTCAGGCGGCCCGCCTCCTCCTTCACGAGCATGACTGCTTCGCAGAAGGAGGCGACCGCTTCCCACTCCATCTTGCCCCGCAGCATGGCCTCGACCAATGCCGGGCGCGAGAGGTCTCCGCCTATCGCCGTCGTGAGGACACGGCGGTGCTCTGCCCAAGCGGGGCAGTCCTGCACCGTATGCTCCACCGTGTCCTCCGGACGATCCTCGCAGTGGTGACTGACACCCAGGCGTTTCTTCCCTCCCTATCAGACACAGGAACCTCCCGAAACTTCCGTGTCCGGTGAGGACCTGCGTCATGCGGAAGGTAAGGACGCCGTGACGCCTATCCAGCCACTCCTCAAAGAGGGGTCTTACCGCCGCGATTGCGGCGTGCCCGGACCTCGGTTGCGACAGTCGCTCCCTCCATACTGCCCTGAGATCGTGCCGGAGCTCTTCCCGCCGCGCCTCGACCTGTCGAGGCAGCGGGGATTCGCCCCGGCCGGCGCTGCGCCTCCACGCGCCATTCGTAGACGCGCTGGAGGGCAGTCGCCTCCAGATCCCAGGGCAGCAATCCGGCAAGGATTTCTGCCCTGGGATTGGCCGATTCGCCGGCGATCGTGCGGTATCCTCGGACCATTTGACACTACCAACCATTAATGTACTTTTTATAAACTGTCGAAACGCTATTTTGTAAAAGATTATTAAAATCTAATACAATTAAAAAGCGTCCACTGTAAATCAAAGTGATCAACGGACACAAGTGATTAAAAATTGAGCATCAAAAATGCTACAGTTTACTTATGGAGTTCAACATTGCAAACACTAAAGCGCTTTATTATTAAGCGTTTTTAGCATTTCGTTATTAATTACTTGAATTTACAGTGTCAACAAGGTGGTCAAAAGGTGGTCCACTTACTTTCATTATTTTTTTTCAACATGTTGCACCTTATGGATTTTAATGAAACTTGGCATGCTGTTAGGTAAGGTATAGACAATTATTATATATTTTTTTCAAAGTGGTAATTCAATTCGATCCGATAGAAATCAATAAAAAAAATATTTATTTGCATTTTTTTAATATTTTTATTTAGGCTTGGTTCATGGAAATTTATATAAAATAAACTGTAGAGTGTACCATAAACACTGGAATTGGTTTTATTTTTCTAGCTTTAAAATCAACAGAGATATATCACTTTGAAAAAAAGTCGTCTCCGGACACTTTTTTTCGAATAGCTCCTCAATTAACTAAGATATAGAGCTAATATCTACGTGGTGAACTACTATTAGTACCCTCTACAATATAACATAGGTTACGATATAGGTTCCTATCGGGGGCAGTTTGCCTAAGGAAGGACGGCTAAACCCTTTAGACCTTCACGTTCAGACCTTGCCTATCCTTTTAGAGTTATTAAATTAATCTCTTCTTTATCTACGGCTAAAGTTAAACTCATGTCCAAAATTAACGCAGACCAAAATCGCGTGTCTTGTCTCTTCTAAAATATTGTAGAACTCTGTTTTTGTTTTTTTCATTTTTCAGAAGCTTTTGTTTCTTGACGATAACATTTGTGTGTCAGTAATTTTCCTCAACTTTATTTTAACTGTATATTATGCCGTACATACGGTTATGTGCCCACAAATCAAGCTAAAACATGTAAATGCAAAAATTCCGGATGCCTAAATATCGTAGGTACATCAGGATTTAAGTCGTGTACAACTGATAAATTTTTCTTCCAAAGCTAGCAGTTATCAAAAATTAAGATTTTGTTCGCCAACTTTTTTGCGTCTTCATTCAAACCTGCTTATTCCGTTGCGTCATAACTTTGAATATAATATCAAATGAATTTTAACGATACCTCCTTTTTGGGTTCCGTGGTTCAATGCTCCGGAATGCCATCAATTATGCTGCCTTTGGAACTACGTCACTACTTCAATTTTTCATAAATTAAAATTCAATATTTCATAAATGATGGAATTCCTAGGTCATGATGTGCATCAACCGTTAAGATATTGACTTAAATTCTAATTTATCTGATGTCTGTATTGTGGTTTGTGAACAATCATTTATTCTTTTAACACGCTATTCAGTTTGTTCCGTGGATCTCTAATTACTTCAAACAAATCTGCACGTCACAATTTCTACAAATTTCGCAAAAAAAAAATACATGGACAGGTTTGTCTATTTACGCACGGGTACATTTATAATTTGAACAAGAAATTATTCCCTTCATTGCTTAACTATGCACTAACTAGTTTATTAAGGCGATACAAATCATTTGTCGCTTTCTTTATACTATACTATGGCTAGTGTCAATTTGGATAAAACCATCGATCATCATAATAGGAAAGACAAAAGACCTAGGGAAGTGTTTTATGAACTGTTGCCAGCATGCTTTTGAAAGAGATCATCATAGTCTTAAAAAAATCTGTTAATATTTGGAGTTCCAAAAACAGTCTCTGGTCTGTCAGTACAACGAATTGAATACAGGTTACATTGCCTTGACCTTTCTGTAATTACGACAACCACGCTATCGACGTCACATCACTCGTTATTATGTTGACTGTTCCATGTCCTCTCGCCACATCAACGTAATAAGTTGCTGTTTATGTTTATTTCTCACATCTATTCAATCTTTGCTGTGAAATATATGCTCCTCTGGCTTAATTCCGGGTGTTTGTGTATGTGAGTTCCTATTTTTGTAAACGCACCCACGACACAGGAGAAATTCCTAGTGTCGGCAAGGATAAAAACAAAATGTTGAATGTAAAGAAGTTACAAAAAATGGGATAAAAATGAAAGATGCATCAGTTCCTTTTAATTTCTACCTTCCACTTGCAATGTGATTATCGTCATTAAGTAAGATGAAATAAAGACATTCTGTAACATTTTATGAACCAAAGTCAGTCACAAGTCGCTCACAGAAAACGTAGCTTGCAAGTTCCATATTAATGTGATATTTTTAAGTTTTTCCAAAGTAACAATCCTGTTATTATTGCTAATAGGACTTTTTCATAACGGTCAAAATAAGGATCTTCTTAGATTTGTTTTTAGTTCGAATATCACAAAGAGAACTTTTTTAAATGCATATGGAATTTTGTAGGCATAGCGACGAGTCCACACTCCACAGCTCCGCCGATGGTGTAGTAATCAAGACTCAAAACAATTGGAAGACGCATTAGCTGACACAAAAAAATTACTTGCGTCATTAATATCTTCAACACACTCCAAGGCTCCTTAGTAACATCATAACTGAAACAAAATATACAGTTGGCTCGGGTTTTCTATTAAAATTCCTATGTATAAGTAACTAGACCGAATATTTTTGACAACAGTATCGCGTTTCACAATTCTAGGAACATTTTTAGGCAGTCGCAGCTGCTTGAATGTCTAAGTATTTCGGGAAGTCATGGCCAGACAGAAAAGGACGGTGCCATATCAATTTTAAGTAGAAAGAAAAGGATGGCATAGTAGCGGCAGAACAAAGTCAGCGACTTTACAATTTTTAGTTGTTAAAATAAATAATGATGGTATAATTTTTCAAATTGCTACAATTTTAATTAGGGCGAGCAAGTTGAGTGTTTTAATTGCGAAAGACGTGAGACGCGTTTTTATTTTTAGATTTATCACATTGATTGATGATCTAGATAAAACTGCGCCCAAAAATAGACATTTTGTTAATGTTAGAATGTTAAGTTTATCAGAATGAATTATAGCCTTAAGTAATTCGTCGTTTTACATTCTTATGGAAAATAACCACAATCTAATAGTGTGCCTATTTTTGACAATTTGAATATAAAAATTACAGCAAGGGACTTCACAATTTCCACTCTGCATTCCTAGAAGAACTTACTATCCCCATAGGTATTAACGAACTACGGATAGACAAAATAAAATACATCAACTACAGACTCATCATTACTATCTTGAAGTCAGAATATTACACGATGTGGGTCAAGACGTGTAGCTCCTTCTTTAAATGTGATGTGCGCAGTCACTGAGCAATCGACTGATCAGTTCGATTCCCGCACGGAACAAATATTTGCATGACCTGCAAGTTCCGGGTCTGGGTGTTTGTGTATGTGAGTTTCAATGTTTGTAGATCAAATTATTATTTTGCAATTCCCATCACAAACTCGCCCGTTTCAATGCCCAACATTGTTTTCTTAGAAAAGGAATTCTGAGTATATTATAATAACGGAGAACTCTTGATGCCGCGTCCGGCCAAATTCGTGCTCGCGCTTTTGTCTAGCCTGCATATCAATTTTGAAATATTATTAGACTTTTTATACTTCCTTACTGAACAAAGGTCTGGTGTAGTTGTCCTCGTTGAATTGAATGGTAATGCCAGACTTTGACGAGTTGAGAATATTTCTAAAAGTGGTATGGATTAAGGACTCGGAGTTATACTATAGCGAGATGACTATCTTCTTGTGCATACAGTTACTGTGAACAAGTTTGGCCTGACCTAACTTGTACACACTAACAGTTCTGTAAACAAGTTGGGGTAGGCCCAACTTGTCCATCTTATTCCACCAACCACAAAAAGCCTTGAATTCAATGTTATTGAAGTCGTCACTTTGTATTATAGACTTAGGCTGACTGTGTCTATGTCTATATTTGACATAAGAGTAGTCGTGTGCTAGTCACGGATAATTACCAAACACTTCATTAGTTGAACCTCGTGATATGATAGTTAAAGCAGATGATACAGTGATGAAGAAATTAAGATGTCTGGTTCAATTCGGTGATTGAAAAATTAGATCAGATTAAAAGTAAGGCCGTTAGTCCCAGTGCTAGGCAAAGGCCTCCCCCATATCCTTTCAAGTGCTTTTTCGAGTGCCACTTCGAACTAGCCATCAATCTCCGACCAGATCATCCTGCCACAGTGGGACAGTATTAAAAAGAAGTAAAATAAAACCTACAAGTAACTTCTATATTCGCAGTAAGGGCGAGGCCACAACACTGCGTTGCGGCGTCGCATCGTAAAAATCACAGTCAAAGATCTTTACATGGTTTTCGCGATACGACACCGCACCGCATAGTTGTGGCCTCGCCCTAAGACTCGTAAGAAAATTGAACAAGAAAACCAAAATATTCGTTAACCAAATTTCTGATGTTTACGCTGCAAATGTTGCAGTCGTATGCCAAATTACAAAATGTCACAGAATTTTCACAATTCTGAAGTAATTTTTAGTCATACTCTAATACAAACCTTTACATATTTCCAGGTAAATACGAGACTCTGCTAGATGATTCACAGCTCGCCTTACACACTATCAACGCCTCCCACATTCAGTTCCCACGCCTGGATCACACCTCAGGAACTGCGGAGAAGCTTCACAAGTACTTCTCGCAACTGGACCTGCCTCTCATCAGGCGGCTGTACAAGTTATACAAACATGATTACAGGATATTCAACTACGATCTAGACAACATTGTAGGTTTCGATCTAGGGTAAGACTAGGTTTTAAGTGTATCCAGAAAGTGCCTAAGCTTTTACAGCTCAATTCCGACACGGGGTGACAGCGAAGGATTGACTTGTGACTATCCCAGTAGGCTCGTAGGCTTTTTCGAGTCGAACTACTTTTGTTTCTGTGTTATTAAAGAGTTTGTTTAGTGTAGTAATAAGTTTGCTCCAAGTTCTGACTTTAATGTTGGTCGATGAAATCACAGGTAGTTTTTGAAGACCCATCAGAATTGGTTTCAAGTTCGTCTCTGAAATAGGCTAGTTTCAAACATCAATAATTGCAATTTTGGTTTAAAAATACGTGTCCAATATTTTTTTGATAAAATCTATCTGACTTTCAAACTACATTTTTTCAGTGGACATGCCTATTTAAGAATAAAGTGTAATGACAAAACTATAATGGACCAAAAGGTATGTTGTTTACTTAAATTATTTTATTTTTCTGTTATGTTCCTGCTTAGTTCTTTTAAAATCTTTAATTATAATTTTGTAGTAGTTAGAGTAGTAATTAACCTAGTGTTGGAATTACAGAAAGTACATTACTTCGTAGCATAAAGATTTGCACTCAAAAGTAGCGAATCGTGGAAAAGTTCACCTTGTTTTTTTTCTACGTAGGCTTAGATAAATGTGTGTCACTCAGTTATAAGATTGTCCGGTTAATCCGTCACGCTCTTGCCCCGGCCGATAAAATACGCCCGAGTAAAAAGTATACTAAGATATTTAAGTAGAGGATATAATACTATATGTATAGGTAACTATTCTAAATGCACAATTAGACTATAATATGGCTCAGTCTACTGAAACCATATCAACTTTTAATGTCCTATTAGAGATCTGAATCCAGGCAGTTGACCTAGATATTTCTAAAATTTTAAAACATGCGTCGTCCCCTATAAAGCCTGCTTTCCACCGCGAAAAGGTAATATGTATCGGACTCTTTTTTAATGAAACAGGGTTTATATTCCCAGCAAGAAAGAGTTCCGTCGCTTGATTCCCAGAGCGAACTAATTTTTCCTCTTTTCGCTCGCCTAGTCATTTCTACTCGACTCTTTGTTGATGGAAACATATGAAAGCAATGTCCGCTCCGCTCGCGGTGGAAACCGGGCTTAAGAAATAACATTTACGATAGATAATATTTTAAATAAGTAACTCACGTACGTCGTCAGTCGGTAGATTCATAAAGTCTGATAACGGATATCTTTAATACTTATCTGAAGCAATAAATACATTCAATGACTTCAGAGTAACTGGGTATTTCGATTTTAATGTAATGGGTGTCAATTTCGATGGAGTTAGAGAGATTACTCGGAAATTATCGGCTTTGTTAGTAGCCAGTGTTGATACGACTTGGTTAAAACGAAGAATACACATTAAACTATATAAATGATTTCAATAACATTAGCAAAGCATATTTTTCATTAAAAAAAATAGTCAAATTTTCCAACAGAATTTTCAAATTACCTAAGTTTAATATTTTTTTTAAATTAAAATACTTTTAACACAATGAAAAAAGTACAACAAGGTATTTATATTTTAACGAATTTTGGTTGGAGGTAACGAATCAAGCATAATTTAAAATCTAGTCCCTTTAGGACTACAATAGACTGATAAATCACGGTCATTACTAATATTAGTCTCTACTTTGAAAACCACATTGTTAGTCAAAACAAATTGTTAGTTCTGTGTTAAAACCTTTTTTGTCACGGACTTCTTAGCGAACAGCGTAACACTTAAATTTAGAAAGTTTTAATTAGTTGTGTTTAATACTTGCATGCTGGTTGGTATTTTATCTTGGAACAACAGTTAATTTTATGAAAAAGTATTTTTTATTCATATAGTATAAAAATTCACATTGGAATTTAAAAAAAAACTTTTTAATGAGTACAAAGGGGATTCTGTAGGCTAAATATCTGGAATATAGTACATTCATTTACGGTACTGTCTTTATTAGATACCCTTTGTGCCAACTATAGTCTACAAAATATTTCGATTCAGGGACGAAGATTAAAACTAAAACTTATCCTGGAAATTAAATGCACAATATGAGAATGAAAATATCTGTGTTTACCAGTTACAAAAAATCTTCTTTTCTTTTTAGTGTAAGTTGTGTTTTAAAATAGTTTTCTTTCATTGTTGGCATTGTGTTCATCGGATTCTCTAGAGAATATCATTTTTGTTTTAGTTATGGCAACTGATGATCAGTGGAGATTTTAAAGTTTGGTTAGACAGCACTATTTTGTACCAAGATAACTCTGTAAACGCTGGTGTTATTATTTGTAATTGTAAAAAGTACAAAATATTTTTTGGTCAAAATAAAAAATCGGATATCATTTTAATTAGTGACCTGTATTGCTGATAACGTATCAAGATACATACATATTAATTAGTTTTTTGGGCGTTCATTAGGTTAAAGGGAGATATTATTAACTAAAATTGTAGATTATTAACATTCCACAATGATATTCCAAAGCTCCCTGTGATAAGCTCTGATGCAGTAGACTTAATTAAATGTTTGATAATAATAAATTGTTTTAATGACGTTGATATATTTGATAAGGGTATTTTATCTTGTATATCACCTTGCTTTCGAATTTTAATAATTAATTGTGTATGCTAATGAGAACAGCTATCGATTTTTTAATGATTTCTGTTTAAAATTATTATAATGTATTGTATATTATTTTCAATCAAAGTATTAAATTGTATACTTTTATGTTTAAGTTGATCTATTCATCATATTTTTAATCAATTTTTAATCTGGTACATAAAATATTATGTTTCATGTGTCATAATATCTATTGTCTGTAAGAACTATTTATTTATATAAGTAGATGAACGAATTTTTTAAACGAGTGTTCTTGTAATTTATTCTATTAAGTACACGTTTAATTTTATATATCTACAACTGCAATCACAGGCTTACCTTATTTTTTTTGCCCACAAGTACATATCGGCTGTGCCGAATAAAATCAAACTCATCATTTTTGCATTCACTTGTTTTTTTCACCTTTTTATTTCGTAATATTGTGTCTGCAGTTTCAATTTATCTAGGACCTACTTTTTAGGCCAGTACCTACAGTAAGTTTCTGATAAAGATGATGTAATATTGCAACACATAGGTATCTGTTTTTAAGAGGTCACCAGAGTCGGACTGCGCAAGGGCCCGAGTGGTCCCTACAATTCCGAGTCATCAACGTTCAGAAAATTTCAAGATTAGTTTTAGGAAAAGTCTGCTCAGGTTTAACATTTTTCGAGTTTTTATTATATAAAATGTCATGCAACATAAAGGTGTCTCTTAATTGAATGATCGAACTATCTGATCAAGTTTACATTTAAGTCGCAATACCTGGGACCTAGCTTGCGCGAGCCCTGATTCTACCAACTTGGCTTGTGGCAAGTTCCGTAATCTAGGCCCGTGGGGGCCTCGCGCAGGCAGGGGCCCGGCTAGCAAATGCCACCACGAATATATGGCCAGTCCGATACTGGAGGTCGCTACACCATAGTCTTTATTGCAAACGATACGATCAGAATTCCAATTCATTTCTTATCGTTGAGGAGTCGTTTGTTCTTTTTGTACTATCATTTTATCGGGTCAAAGGTAGTTGCATTTTAATGATAATAACAGTTGCTACGATAAAAAAAGTAACGATAGCTGAGTAACAATTTAAAGTGATAAAAGTATGAAGGCCGGTTTACCTATTCTCTTTTTCTTGTAATTAAAAAAAATATCGGTTCTAGCGGCTTGCAAATAAATATAATATTTTATATTTATTTGCAAGCCGCCATTTCTATGCATGTTGATTCCCTAAACTTCGTAATTTTGATACCCGTGGTGCTAATTAAATAACTTTTTACCTTTATCTTTATTGTGATAAAGTAAAAAAATGGCGAAACATTAAATATAGGTGCATTATTTTTGTGTATAATAATTAAGTTGTTTTTTCGAAGAAGTGTTAATTTTAATGATTGATTTCACTAAAATGAGGTCATCACTTTATGTGGTGATTATTTTATTTAAAAGGAAATTATGTTTAATAGATTGAAATGGAATATCTACCATTTAAATTTTATTTGGAATATAATTCATTGCGTTTGAACTCTACCTATTTTGTTTCATTTCTTACTTGATATAATATAATAAAAAAAACTTGAATCAAATCTTTGTCATATTTATTTACTTAATACCAAAATAACTTATAGTAAATTCGAATGCTTAGTTAATATTTACACTGATGATTCTTACGATAGGTATAAAAAATGTACATAATGTTGAGTAAAATCATGTAATCAATATTTTTAACGTTAAAAACACCCGGTTTCTGAGTGGTTGATAAGTGTATATATATTATTTTCATCTGCCATTGCTTGGGTCAGTTAGTCACTCGACCGCAGTATCAACGCCGCGGCAGCGCTGAAACGACGGTTTGTATTTAGTGGACAACTTCATGATCTTGTTTTTTTTGTTGCTCAACAACAACGTTGACAACCTCTCTTTGGTGAACTTTCAACTTAATTCTATAGAACATAAATTTTGAAATCTGTTACAAGCTCTTCGACGAGCGCGCCGTAGAGTTTTTTTTAGAGAATAGCATAGCAGTTACAATGTCCTGCGTTCGTCACTCGAAGATGACCCGGCGATGTAGTCGGGTCGAGGTCTGCCGGGGAATGAAGAATGAGCGAGTAAACCCACACTCCATATATGAATAAAGCAAAAGGACAACATGGGTTTTAGTCAGTCCAGTCTGATATTCCTCCTTTTGCCTGGGCGGAGGAAGTCTAAGAGGATTCTCACACAAAAAAAAATAATGTTGATTGAAATAACAACGGAACGAACGAAACAAAACAATTTCAGAAACTGGTGTTAATTTAAACTTGTCGTATCTAATAATAGCCGGGCCACACTAACAGCATTTTGCTTTGATTTTCGCGATAATTCTCTTGAAGGTTTGGATAAACGTCGTTGAAGACGAGGTTGCAGTACAGTGTGAAAATGTATGGACGTACGACCTCTTCCCCTTCAAAATTAGAGCGAAATAACCCGAATTTTTAATGTATTTCGCTTGTAGAAAAACAAAGAATAAATTATAAAATATGTTTTACCATTAATTTTAAAATAAAAAGCTTTATCTATTGATATAACTTGCATATAAATCCATGACGATTATTTTGTGCCATGTTCGGCATTTATTTTTATCGAGCCGATTACTCCAAATCTGTGTTCATCTGCTGGAGTCGCGGGACTCACGAATTCCTACGAATTATTCTGGGCAACTCTGTCCGACCATGGACCACGCCCGGGTCGATGGCGCGTTGTGTTCCACGCGCTCTTCTAATAGTGTCAGCAAAAATGACGGGGCCCCCGACAGGCTT
The DNA here is from genome assembly GCA_943136025.2 of Agrotis puta. Taxonomy (NCBI): domain Eukaryota; kingdom Metazoa; phylum Arthropoda; class Insecta; order Lepidoptera; family Noctuidae; genus Agrotis; species Agrotis puta. Next base: position 4,035,746 of record OW964170.2, read on the forward strand.
TGGCCCTCTAGAGGCCCCCCTCTAGAGGGCCAAAGCCTGTCGGGGTCGCGGGACTTATGATTTACCATGACCCCGGTACGTAAAGGGCTAGTGAAGGACACCGTGGATTTTAGTCAGTACGAGTCTGACAGTCCCTCCCGCTCTGCCCTGGGTAGGAGGACTCATGTGATGATTTTAACACGTAAAAAAAAAACTGTGTTCATGTTTCTATCTTTAACATTTACTTGAGAATATGTTAAATTTTTGTACAATGATTTTTGTTTATTAAAAATCTAACATTTTATTAGATTTTCAGACGTTCTAAATTCTTAAAAAGTACTGCAACCTCCCCTTAACGCGATAATTAACGTCATTTCTTGTTAGTGCAGCCCTAGCGTAAGAGATCCTTATAAATGTACATCATAACTGTGCTATGTGCCTATTGGCCTGAGATAGTTTTGTCCGATGATGTCAGTAGGCAGCGCACAGTCTTTCCACGGATCCGCACGCACTGTGAATGGACCGGCCCCTGGCAGTACCACTGAAAAAGAGGCAAAGAATTAATGTAGTAGATGTTTTTGTATTTTCTTTATTTTTTAAACTAATTTGCACGCGTTAAGTTCGGTAGTTACCTGGGAATGTAATACCGAAATATCCTATGTGTTAATCCAAGTTATAAACTAGGTATGTGTAGGTACCAAATTACATCCGTTCAGTAGTTATGGGTGAAAGAGTAACTGATATCCATCCATCCATCCTTACAAACTATCGCATTTATAAGTTAGATGTGAAAGATTGGATGTTTGTTGCTCAACCACGTCAGACTGACAGGATCTTGATGAAATTTGGTCCAGAAATAGGTTATTGTAGTTTGGAATAACACATCGGGTGCCGTTTATCTCGGTTTGTCAGTTCTCTGTAGTTTCATCGCAGGGAGAACTATAGTGATCTAGGAACTTGATGATCTAAGTATTTGCTTCTTAGATGGCGCTGTAGTACTTGAAAGCCACTATAGTATTTTCTTCTGCGAACCACTTCTCTACTTCTGCGTAAACTGGTAGAAAATAACCAGCTTTTTACACTCGAACCAAACTATTTATCGTTATCAAAACCAATGTTTGGTCTTCCATGATTGCCTTCTCTACCTCTTAAAATTGTAGTTCTATTAAAAAAAATACTGACTAAAAGTATGTAAATGGGACCTCTGAGTTTCAATATTATTTATTTCTTCATTCATCATTTAACTTATTGGTTACATTTTTAAAAATTTTTACAAAAAAGAATAGAAAAACATTTAAAAATATAAAAAAAAGCATTCCAACAGCATCGGGAACAGGGTCCGAGCTGCCGGTGGTCAAGGCTCCTGAGAGAGGAACCTCCTAACAATACGCGCCGTGTACAGAAGTACTGCCTTCTCAATCAGGTGCTATTATTTAATTATTATTGAGTTATTTATATACAGGGTGTTCTTGGAAGTGTGGATCAAACAGAATAGGGGCATGGGCCGGATCACCGTCCTATTCGATTCGATCCATACTTCAGGGACACCTGTAAAATCATTGTAACCTCACCTGTGAGACCAGGTGCCAGTGTGATGTTATGTTTGCCTTCATTCAGTACTAACTGCCAATCGTCACGGAGGGAGACCACACTCAGTGTTGTGCTGTTTGCAGTTATTTCTAACCTTAGGTCTGCTCCCAGGTACTTAATTCCTGAAAGAAATTAATAAAAAGTCATTTATTCGACATTAAATTGTACAAAAGGAATTTTGATAAGTTGCTGTTATGAATCTTTGATTATTTTGTTCCTAGCTTGTTGATTGCAATTTATAGTGAGTCGGCTCCGAACTTAGCTCTGAAAATTCATACGCTGATGTCGCTCGCGTACTGTCGGACGCGTATGGTTGTAAGAAAATACGCACCGCTTACGTCAGCGTAGCAGTATTGTGCTAAAGAGCACCATACTGCGATGCGACACACGCGTACGAATATAAATGCTAATGTAATAATATTCGTATGTGGGACCGACAACGTACGCGACAGACGTCAGCGTAAGAAGGATTCAGGCCTTGGTCAAGCCAGAGACGTAATTAAGGTCTATCACTAGCGTCTACTCTTGTGTTTCTCTTATGTTTGAATATTTCCAGCAATATTGTAGCAGTGCTCAAACTCAAAGAATTGGTATCGATTGAACCATCAGGCCCTTATCAAATGTGATCAAATTAGAAGAACCAATCTAAAAAAGCTTCGTAACTTTGAAAGCTTTACAAAAATAAGTTTTCTTTTGCGTACCTCTGATTTTAAACTTTGTAGCATATGGCGGGAGACGAGGCTTATTGATTTCCAGTCGGTCCAGGTGAATACTGACGCCTGCATAGCCGAAGACGAGCGTCTGAAGGAACCCTCCCATGCCGGTCAAGAAATTCACTGCACCAGAGTCTGGACGACGAAGTTCACTCCACACCTGAAACCGGTGGCATGTTCTTTAACAAAATAGTTTGAAACACGTAGATTTTGTATAAGGTGGTCTTTTAAAAACATTTGGACAATTAGCTGGAAGCTGAATTTATATCATATGATTTTCAGATGATGTAGATTTCGCTAATAGCCTTGCGCAGGGCCGCGCCGCCCCTATGTGCGAAGTGTGCGGCGCACACAGGCGCCAGGGCAATAGGGGCGCCGCGCCGTATGAAATAGCAGGACCTCTATGTATTTTATTACAAAGGCCGTGCTGTGGATTAGTTTATAAACGTAACTCGATGCGACCCGAAGGGGACTCCCCACAACAATTACAAACATTTTATCGAAAATAGGTATTAGCTAATGGAGTCGCGGGTTACTGGCGGGGAACTGATAAATAGAAAAACTGATGAAAAATTTTAGCAAAAATTTGTATTTATTAAAGACGACAATAAAAGGCGCTTCATGGGTTTCGCACACAGGCGCTGCAAGGAATCGGCGCGGCCCTGGCCTTGCTAAGTTATTTTCTTCATCTCCAGGAAGGCTTACTTCCACGTGGTGAAAGAATTGACTTAGTGTAAAAATTGTTAAGCCAGAAACTGGCAATAGCCGTATTAATATCGTTAAAAAAATCGGATAAAACAGTTCATAATATTTCTTACTTTAAAAGGTTCTCTAACAAATCCTTCATAGCTCTTGTCGAACAGAATGTCAGCCTTTGCATCGTCGTCCACTTGCAGATGGCCAATGGTGTGCATGCTCCACGTCATTGCTGGCCCATCCTCACGAGTCACCGATTCATAGTACGTTAGGTCGTTGAGTCGTGTGGAACTGGAAATATGAGATTCAGAATTTGATTGAAATCCGGAGAGTATAATAGTGTCTTTATTTGCTAACGTTGCTATTAAGGGAAATGGAGAAAATGAACAAGCATAGGATTTACTGTCGCCAAAAAGATGTAAAATTGTTGATTATTATTTGATGTTTTAGTCGCGCCTGTGAAAATATCCATTGCAATTGCTCTTTTTTAGGTCACATTCTGTCTTAATTGTCCTGTCTTCAGTAACAATTTGTTGATACCGGTGAGTAGAACATGAGTCTTTATTTGCTAACGTTACTAGTAGGGGGGAAACGGGGAAAATGGACATGCGTAGGATTGATTGTCACCAAAAAGTTGCTAAATTGTTGATTATTTTGTCTTGTTGCGCCTGTGAAAATATCTATAGCAATCGATCTTTTTCGCACCTTCTGACTCATTATATTATCTGTATTATCTTATTTATATTATCTGTATTATCCTCTTTGCAGTAAAAATTGTTTATAGTCTACATATTTATACAAAATGATCTATGTACCCAAATAAAAAATAAAACTTGTTGGGTACTTACGTATTCATAGCATACTGCAGCGGGTAATTAATCAGCACAGCATCAGCCTGTTTGATGTGGTCTCCTCGTTCGTAGCCAGAGAACTGAGGATGGTAGTCGAACTCTTGGTCGTACGGTAGAGCCAGACTCCATGCGATGTCAGCGTAGTGGTCTGGTTCTTTGGCCATGTAGTAGGACTTGCAGAGGCAGGATACGTACCTGGGAAGCAAGAAAAAGTTTATTTCAAAGTTTATTTGTCTTGTCTTTTCCTATATTTACAAATCTCAGTAGCATTGTCCCGTTGGTCTATTGCAATGCTATTACAAGACTTTACGCCACGTTAGAGTTGAAACTACGGTTTGTTTTTGGATTTTCAACTGCAACATGCACTAGCTAGACCATAAAGTTGAAAATCTAATTCACTGACCTGATGAATTGACCTGAGTTTATCAACTCTGCTGCTAGTTTATACGATTTTGGATACGCTGTGACCCAAAGATCATAATGAATTCATTATGAGCTTTGGATCACAGCGTATCAGTGAGATAAGGTTTTGTGTGATGCAAAACTGCAAGCACCTCAAACATGATGACACAGTTTGAAGGAATAAGTGGTAGAGAATAGTAACACTTCCAACTCACTGCGCCAAATAAAGCGAGTATCCAGCGACGACGTTGGTGAATACTGAGTTGTTGACATTCTTGTGATCTTCATCGGGGCCCATAACATCTGAAAAATAAAACTTTTCGTTTTCATCAATGAATATTGTTTGACTCCGTTTGAGGAGTTCGCAACGGTTCATGAAAATTTACTGCGTATAAAATAGGTACCTATTTCGTATATTTTCATAGAAAGTACATAAGTAAAAGGAAAAGCGGACAGAGTTTTCCTCGCTTGATACCTATTGCTCGGTTTTGTTACCTTTTTGGAGTCTTTGCTTTATAAAGATTAATTATGCTCTTACTTGATATATCATAGAGGCCGGTGTTGTAGTTGATCACTGCCCGGGATGCCCAGAAGTCCGCAATATTTGTCACGATGTCACATCCGCCGTGCTGAAACCGTAAATGACTATATTATTGTTCGAGGATCCCCTCAATGGAGTCAACATGTACGAGCGCCATCATAATCATAATCAGCGTTTTCATTCGCATGCCAATTTACATCGTCAGGGTTCCTTTGAAAACATTTTTTACCTCCAGCCAGTATTCATCCCTGGTAGTAGCGAGGTACTGTCTGACGGCAAAAGAGATACACCCGCTGATGTGCTGTTCAAAGGTCGCCACATCGGGGCAGCACGGCTGCGTCACCTCTATTCCCGTGTATGCGCTCTCCCATGGAAACCTGAAAGTAATTTTATTATTCCTCGTCAACTTGATATTACTGTTCGTCACATTAGGACTGTTTACAAACATTTAAACTCACAAACAACCACGCAGACCTTTAACAACTACTAATAGGTCTTACAAATATTTTTTAATCGGCAACGGTCAATCGCGAGAACTGTGCTGTTTCCTTACTATTACCCTTAGTATATTAGTACTATTACGCAAGCTTTCAAAGTACATTTCTATGCGCTTTTTAAAGCTTTGTAAACAACGTTTCCCTTCAAACTGTTGAGCATAGAACTTCTCTCTTTGAAAAAGAGCGAACCTTAATTCGCCACACGAGCAGTGCATTGATTAGCGTACCTATATCCCTTATTTCCTGTGCGCTTGGCCAGGTCAGCAGCCACGTACGCCTTGTCCAGCCTGTACTGCAGGAGTTCGTTGGCATATTTAGGGTATAGCAGTAAGATACAAGGGAACATCCAGGTTTCCGTATCCCAGAAATTGTGTCCTAAAATTATAATTAAGGGTCATTAATTAATTAGGAAAGTAGGTATATTTATATTCATAGAATAATACACTATATTAAGAGGAGACACATTTTTTGAGCTAAAATGAGAAAGAGCGTTCTAAGCGCTTGAGAATGACTACCCTACGTACAAATAAATAAAAAGTTCATACCTTCATAATCTTCGAAAGTACCTCCCCTCGCTAAACCTGTGGGACTGAGTCCGTAGTACTGGTCTGGAGGATGAAATGATTCCCTCGACGGTAGCGAGCTTAGGAAGTAGTACCATATGGCGTTTACTATTTTACCCTGAAAGAATAAATGAAAAATTATAATCAAATTCAAGTAGTTTGATGATGGACTGCTGGTTTGAACTTTCAGTCTAACGAAAATAGTTACGTGAAAGTATTAACCCCTACAACACTGTTTTCAAAAATATCAATACACTTAATAACTCACCAGTTCCAAATTGCCTTCTATCTCGACGCCACCCTGCTGGTACAGAGAACGCCATCCTTCCACGTGCTTATCGAATAACTCCTCGCCGTCTTCCTGCAATACTATGAGAGCGTGTTACTTTACCATACGTGAACACCTCACAAATCATGAAGACCCTATATTGTACCCACAGCCGGGATACAGACCACCCCTCTGTACGATGAAGTTTTCAAAAAGCATGAGGTACATTGAGGTCCAGAGAATTTCATCTGCACTTGGCAAACGAAGACGTATCCTATTGCACTAGATGTAATGTTCAACAGCGAGTAATATTACCATAAATTACTCTGTCCTCAATTACAGCTGCAATTCCGTCGGACTCTACTCAGACGACGAGGTGGTTTTATCATAGGTATTTAGAACTACCTCCACAGACGTCCCAATTATCACTTATGCCGAATACCATGACGGTCATCCCAAAATTTTAATGAATCTAAGTGGTCCATCTAGATGACTGGAATTAAAGAGGTGACATCATAAAATGAATTAAGTCACAAATAACCTTTGACTAGTTCCTCCCTCGCGATTGTCTTGTTCTTATCAACTGTCATCGCGAAGGTGAAGACCCTGGAACCATGCGGAGGGACTACCAGATGATCTGGAACCGACGTCCAGTAAGCACACACGTCTATGGGTAATGGCTGGTAATACAGGTCTTCGGATTCCTTCGTTTTTCCGCAAGCACTCCAAATAGTTCTGCCATCAATAATTTCTGGTACAGGTTCCTCGAAGGCAATATCCTTGCTTTTTTCTCCCGGCTGGAGTTTGATTGCTATCCAAATTTCATGGTTGACGAAGTTGGGATCTGAAAATTAATATTATTGACTATCTGTCTTCTTATGCCTTATTGCGCCTGATCTAATAAAAACAGTAGTCAAAGTCGGGACATTGGACACAAGCAAATATTGTTTTTTTAGTTCACAAAATCAATGGAATAAATTGTATATTTCTATCGATTCAAAGCTACAATATTCAAATATTAAATACCATAATGTGTTTTAGAATCCACTTGAATCTGATTCACTATAGCCCTCGTGTAGAATCTATGTGCGAAAATCCTTTGTGTCACTACCGATCTTTCTCTATCTACCCTCACTTTAAACACCCCTTCCTTGGTATCCAAGCTGTATACTGGGCTATAAGGTTCATGAGTCAGGGTCGAATTGAGTCTGATGTTGGCCCAAGCTGGGATCCTGGCGCGGTGACTGTATCCAGCCTTGCCGTTATATAGGCCATTCATGTAGACCGTGTCACTGAAGATATTTGTAGCTATGTGGCCATTTCCGATTGATGGCATGAATTTGTCGTTTGATGGGAGGCTGAAATAAACAAAAAGACAGAATTTATCTATGAATTATTTTGATGTGAAAAGAAGAAAAAAAATATTAATCACGTTCGATTTTTTATATTTTTGTTCAGTTGAAATGAAGAGTACACACAAGGTTTGAAATTTAAACAAAAGAAAACAGTGTGCTTTTCTTCACGTTGTATTTGGGTCAAACTGTGCTGTAACGAAGCGCCTTTTCAATTGATTGTAGTAAACGTTTTCGAAGTATTTCTTGAGGCGCTACAAAATAGTAGCAATTATTGTGATTTAACAAATTGCTAACAGTTTTATCACAGGTGTTGTATTACCATATATTGCTGAGTATTAGTTCTTAGATTATAAAATGTCTAGATTCCGAGTTTGAAACAAAACGTAACGTTTTTATTGAAGTCACTTTTTTATAAATATTTGAGTGAGCGCCACGTACATAGAGCGCCATATACCTACATTTAAATATCTTCCTTGGAGATGTTCACTTGTTTTACGTAGGTATCGAAGAGTGAGGTAATTATTTTCTTTCGTGTTTTTGGCTTTAATTCTCAGTGGCCTACTAGGAATTGGGTTTGTGGATATACATTTGTTTCTATAGGATCAGTTGCGCTATCAGGGCGCTTCCCTACTCCACAATCTGTATACGATAGAACTCCAAACTCAACTCTAGGATCATATAAACAGATACTATTATTTTGACTTCGGAAGAAATGAGTCACTAAATATAACTACATTGTAATTGGCAACATAAATATTACATTTAAAATCACAACAATAGATGACTCACTTATGTGTCGAGAAAACATGACTCGCCGGACTGATGTCCTCAGTTTCTTCCATCCTAATATCTTCGGCTGCATGACTGCCGCCCTTAGTGACCAAGATGATCGCCACTATCGCCGCCACCGTCAGCAACCCCAACATCGCAGCCACCTGCTTGTTACGCACCAAGAAGTTCCACATCCATACAAATGTTTATAAACCTCTTTGAAATAAAACTGACACAGCAGTTAGCACTCTTGTAAAAAAACCGAAATTTCAAATTGAAAATGAATGAACTAATTGAACAATTGAAATATCTGTCAACTTTTCAAATGTTGCATACGGAATGGATTATGCTCAGATGACTGACTGCGCGGGAGACTCCCGTGCTCTCCGGTCAACGTCAATGTGTAGATTACGCGACCTACTGGTGACCTAACGTGACACACATTATAGATCTATTAACAGAGATAATTAGGGTCGTCTCTTTGTTTCAAATCGCTGTACGATTTTGTCTGTCACCCTCATATTATTTATCGTGCAAAATTGTAATTATTTTCTCTCCATTGTTGGTCTGTTGACCACATCATAGAACATATTATAACATTGCTTATGCGTATCTACCTATTTATATCCCTCGAATTCGCATGTTGATTTTAAACTCTTGTATGTAGTTAGACAATAAAATAATAAGGCTTCTAGAATATTAAGCTTTGCATTGACAGCCCTAGACATAGACCGGTCAGTATTCTCTAATTCAATTGTCGCTTCCTTATTACTGCACTAGATGTTCTGCTTAGTAAAGTCATCTTAAGATTGGATTAATTATCCCAATGTCGAAGAAATAATGAAGATTAGGTTCTGTGTACTTAAGTTGTTAGATATTTTATTACATTAATTAAATGGACAAAGGTAAAGATGATGACGTCAATTTTAATGGTTGAACGTAATTTGATGAATGGATACGGCCCAATTAGAGATTGTTATCTCTAGAGTTTAGATTCGGTACAACCCTAGTGTAGATCTTGTCGCACACAATCATATGCACAGGTGTAATGTCTGTAAACATTTTTATTATCTAGGATTCCGTCACTACTCCCACAATGCAATGCAAGCATATACATATTGTCCCACTTATCCTTTAAAAATAATTTGCTCCGAGGGATCTTTTTATATGACCTTAGAACTTTTCGATCTATGTACTTATACCTATGTTATTTTTAATTACATTATCATAAATGTCATTCATAGAGTGATGTTTGATCGTACGATTGCCGCTTGCGCGTGCGCAGCAGACCGTGTACCCTCTAGTTACGCTCTGGTACTTCCGATGAACTGGTGAACACTTTTAGTACCGATTTGCTTGTTACTACTGGGTACAGGTGTCATAGATCAATTGATTTAGTGTCGAGGGCCGTTCACAGTGGTTGAGCATTTTTTATAATGGATTTGTAATTTGACAGGTGATCAATTTATCGAAAGGTGTGATGTAATTGGGCCTACTCGTTAACAAAGGTATCATTTCGCTTGTTAGAACCGATTATGAGGTTATTGAGAAATTATAAGGTTTTTCTTGCTTCTTTTAATAACAGAGAATTCGGGAACATGTATGATATATCAAATTGGAGAACGTCTTCCCTGTTGTTCAAACCAAATAATCATCTGACTGACTAAAACGGCTGCAGTAATCTAACTATGCACATAATCATATATTATCACTTATAAAGAAACTGAAAACTCAACCAAAGATATCTATTGACTAATAAGAATTGAGAAAGATTACCTTTAATACTCCTCGTTGTCACAAATCGAGTCCTTGTTAATTTGTGCTAAACGTCCAGACTTGCGTCTATCTTCACAAATACTCGTTCAATGAGCAGACGCAATGACCGCTGGGCCGCAATTATCAGAATTCACTACGATACCAGGCTCCATCGTGACAAACATACGACTTTTAGCGCAATTATTTTAATTAACGACTGGTTCGTGGGTAATGAGTCTTCCATAGCCTATCATTTGGAGAGAGGTCTCTTGTCTCATTAGTAGAACCAGATGTAATTAGTATGACATTATTATATGAGAATGTCTCGTAGCTGTAGACACTTTTTTTTTTCGTGGTAAAATCATCAAATGAGTCCTCCCACCCAGGGCAGGGCGGGAGGGACTGTCAGACTCGTACTCACTAAAATCCACGGTGCCCTTCACTAGCCCTTTATGTACCGGGGTTACGGTAATTTCTGAGTCCCGCGACCCCGGCAGGTTTTGCCCCTTTACAGGCCCCGCCACTATACTGACACTCCTTGAGGCGCGCGTGGAACACAACGCGCCGTCGACTCAGCTGTTGACACTAATTGAAATTTTAGATCTTCATTCATCTTATGAACCACAGTTTCTTGTTTTAACTTTGTCCAAGAGTGAGATCATTCTCATTTGAACAATGCAATTTTTGATCACGCCTTACTTGGTAACCAATGAATTGCTCAGCATGCATTGCCAAAAATAGGGGTGTGCCAACGGTGACCAGTACAGGGTGCATATCGTAGAGGGGCGCAGACCAGACCAGGAGCATAATTGCCTAGACCAGGGCTCAATCAAAGAAGCTCACATTGGACGCATATAAGTCTAGTTACGATAATGAAAACGTGATTAGGTACCTATATCATGCATCACTCCATTGATACTAGATAATAAACTTATATGGACCACTGTAGTCTTAATTAAATGAATTAGAATTGACAAAAAAATAATCTTTGACGTGATCTATTCAACTTTCTATAAGAACACTCCGTTAGCTGTTACTTAAAAAAACCAACAGAACTTCACGAAATGCGAAACCATTGTACCAACATATCTTCAACCTTATCTGGTCATAACTATATAATATACTGTACGTGTCCCTGTAGTAGTCGGAATGAAGTAAAATATCAGTCTCATCGTGACAAAGTTGTGATCATAGCATTTAGTCATTTTACGTAGAATATGAACAGAAACCATTGTTATTTTGTTACCGACTCAATCTTTAGATATGTTTCGAAATAATATCATCTTGTTCTTAAAACTGAAGTGTACATTATTATTTATTACCAAGTGTGTTCAAGATGGTCGCGGAACTCATGAATTACCGTGACCCCGGAACGTAAAGGGCTATTGAAGGACACCGTGGATTTTAGTCAGTACGAGTCTGACAGTCCTTCTCGCTCCTCCCTGGATTGGAGGACTCATTTGATGATTTTACCACACAAAAAAAATTGTATCGCCATGATGTCCATAGTACATGATTTTTTTTTAAACGATAAAAGATGTATGGTTCCTCCAGCAGATAAGTAGTATGCGAGTCAACTGCATTTCGATTCCGCTCACTCAACTATGTTGACTGGTAATGAGTTTCTTGTCTTAGTTATGATCTCAAACAACCAGTTTTCCATTAAATCCAGCCTAATAGCAGTTATCCTTTCAAAATGTACGGGTGTCCACCACAAAAATCACATAAAACTTTCCGTTCAACCTGCTTGAATTAATAACCTGAGTCGTGAGATATGATTGGCCGAAGATCCAGTGTCATTACCGCGGCGCAGGCGGCGGAGCGTGGCGCCCTCCGCTCCGCTCCGGTTGTCAGGCCATCCACCTCGCAGCCAAGACACCATTCAGTGATTCTTGCGAGATACCATGCTATGTAGCAGGTAGCTTTATGGAGTTCTTGTAACTCATAACTTTTTTTTTTAAATAACTTGGATCAATAAGCACCTATTTCTCAAGGGTAAGTATCAGCTACAGAACACTGTATCTACTAACATACCCATTTGCAATAACTAACAAACTAACATAACAAAAGCAAATGCGGCTTCGTGAAGTACGTATATTTCGTCATGTTGGTTGCGAGTATTTCTGAATAGTTCTCTCAACATAAGGGGTTCACATATTCACTATGGTTTGGAGACACGGGCAGAAGAACGCTCATACTCCTTTACTTTGGAGACACGGTTTGAATATATCCGTTCTCCTTTTGTAAGAAATCTTCGGAGCGATGTGACAAATGAATGTCGCATAGAGGAAGTCAGGTCAATGTTATTAAATAAAGGTTCTTACGAAATAGTACACCCTTCAAACAGTATAGCTAAGTTGCGGCCGTGTATTAATAGTTAAAACATAATATATTAGTTCGCTTTAATGTTAAGACAGAATCTCGTCAACTATCACCAAAAGTCAGTAAGAAAATATTTGTAAAAACTCGACCATAAATTCTTAATGGCCAGGAACGCCACAATGGGTTAAGATCTCAAGTTTGGAATCGGCGATTTTCTATTAGTATTGTATGGGGTTCTTTATCACACTATACCACGTTATTATTTGGAAGATGTACATTCAAACAAACATACAGAACTATACTAGCATTTCTTCTAAGACAAACTCATAGTCATTGCATTCACTTTACATCTTAAGCCTTCGTCAAACAGACGAATGCGAAGCGTGACGTTTTTATTTGTAATGTATGGATTTGTTTGAATCCAGTCACACAGAAAATTGAAAATGATCCGATAGCGTGACAGAACTATCGGACTGGCGTCTCGCTTCGGTTCGGTATCGCTTCGGAAACGCTTCACTTTCGCCTGTCTGTTTGACAAAGGCATTACTTCTATGGCACTTATGCATAAACCTGCAAGGGCTTGTTATCGGTTTCAGGAGACCGCCATAACAAAATAGGTTACTCTTTTGTATATTACAACACTGCCAACTGATAGATTCGATAAATCCATTGATAATCCGGTAGTAGTGTTGTGAAAGTCAGTTCCTAATTTTTTTGAAGATACTTATGATCTATATTAGGAACTACAATCGCGAGCAAAAGTACGGTATCACTTACTCCGATTTCACGCGATTTTGAGTACTTAATAACTAGTTTTTAATAAAGGTTAAACTGTTAACTTTAAATTCAAATTCACTCCAAATTCATTCAATTAACGCCATTTTTTAAGGAGCTATCTCTTGCTCGCTAATGTAATAGCCGTTTCTGAATAGTCAAAGGTAACCTGGTTGACCTGATTTCAGTATTCTATAAAGTTATTTTAATCATGATAAAAATTACGTTTATAGAGCCGCTTTCTTTAAACTATAAATTGCATGTAAAATGTTATGTAAAATTAGCACCCTTCTTCTATATCAATACATATAATAAATCTGTAGAAGGGTCAATTCTGTACATTGAAAATATTGAAAAAATAAATAGCGGGGGGTGTTGCTGGATCGAAACCAAACCCAAATATATGATTAAAAAAATTTTTGTCTGTCTGTCTGTCTGTTTGTGCAGGCATCACGTGAAAACTAACGGTTCGATTTCGATGAAACTTGGTATAATTATTCCTTATTATCCTGGGCATATCATAGGATACTTTTTATCCTGGAAAAATACGTAGAAAAAAAATCTTATTTTTCAGTTTTATTCATAGACGTTGTTCTGTAGAACCGCGAACACACGTTGCATTACCCGCAGTGGATTCAGCGCCGTAATATTTATTAGATGTCATTGTCAGAGTTACTCAAAATGGGGAAATAAACCATCCACGCGAAGACCGACATCCGCGCGGACGAAGTCGCGGGCGGAAGCTAGTCTAGCATAAAAGACCTTAAACTTAAATGTTCAGAAACAAGTAAATAAATTAATACATAAATATTTATTAAATGTACTATTGGACTTTAGATTTTGCTTATATATGGTTACTTAATATTGTTTCATCGTTAGCATAATATTCTTCTATCTCTGCAATATTAATAGTAGGTAAATGACCGCTTTAATTGTTATCGTTTATACGTAACTCTCGTAGCTCGTCAATTATGACGATTGACGAGCTTCATAAATATTAGTATCACTATCTTACGAGTTTTTGTTTACCGTTTATGCATACAGACTTTAATTAACAGAGTGCTGCGATTCCCAGTGATAGAACTTTCAAATTAATTTGTTTTATTACTCATTTTTTCAGCTACATCATTTAGCTATAAAAAAAAACGATAATTCTATTCATTCGTGTGGATACGACCGTAGTAGACCAGATTTGCACATCGCTAGGAAAACTAACGTCAAATCATAATAGATTTGGGATCGCCCGCAATCGCGGTGGTAAGACCCCTCTTTGAGGAGTGGCTGGATAGGCGTCACGGCGTCCTGACCTACCGCACGACACAGGTCCCCACCGGACACGGAAGTTTCAGGAGGTACCTGTGTCGGATAAGGAGGGAAGAAACGCCTGCCACTGCGAGGATCGTGTCCTCTCGACGGCGATAGGCGGAGACCTCTCGTGCCCGGCATTGTTCGAGGCCATGCTGCAGGGCGAGACAGCAGCTTTGCTCGCGAAGGAGGTGGCGGGCCACGTGAGGGAGAGGACAGCGTCCTACCTCCACCGGGGACTCGCTGTCCGATCATGGACCATGCCCGGGTCGTCGGCGCGTTGTATTTCACACGCGCCTCAAAGAGTGTCATCATAATGACAAGGGGCTCCTTTTAGAGGGCCAAAGCCTGCCGGGGCTCACGAATTACCGTAAACCCAGGAACGCAAAGGGCTATTGAAGGACACCGTGGATATTAGTCAGTACGAGTCTGACAGTCCCTCCCGCTCTGCCCTGGGTGGGAGGACTTGATGATTTCACCATGATAAAAATAGAAACATATGCGTCGAAGGAAAATACACACAACATAAATACAGGCCTCTCATCTCATCTAGATCAATGGGTCCAGAAAACATAACATTTGAAGAAGGTGCTCAATACTATAGAAATATATTTAAATTATGATGTTATCGTTTGCCATAACTTAAAACACAAGTCAGATGGTTCTCAAATAAATGCACTTTTAATGATACCATCAGTTACTTAAATCATTTCCTGTTGTTTTATGGTTTTGATTTATTTCTTATTAACAATCAAACAATATTAAGGATCGTAATCAGCCTTTTATGAAGGTTTAATCAAGGTATAAACCTCATTTCTTTGTCCATTAATGATTGATGCTTGATTTTGGTAGCCAAAACGATAAATATTTTATGTTTATTACATGGTTTGTTATGTACCTACTGGTTCTCTTTGATGCAAAAACAATAGTTTCTTCGTATTTTTTATTCATATTGAAAATACCTATCCGATGACATATTACATGTTGCTATTGGAGGGTGGGACCAAAATTTGCATCATCCTTTAATATCTTTTCAAAAGCGCAAGAGGCAGTTTTTGTTTTGAATTAAGAAAAGGTTCTGCATGTTGGAAAAAAAAAGCACCTGGGGTATGATAAACTTCGGCCCAATTCATTTTGTGTCAAAAAATTTAAATATTTGAATTTCTAAATAATAGTAGATAATTTATAACATAAAACAAAAAGTAATTAGAGAAGTAATTTAAAAGTTTCTTTTAGCCGAAAAAAAAATGTTTGTATGGAGTTGACCACTCAATACTTCTACATTTTTGTTTTCGGTGTACTTCTTATGGAAAACTAATTGTACCATTAAATTCTATAATTGCTTTCCTATTTAATGATATATTGTTCATCTTTGTTGGGTTTATGGCCCGAGGCTTCAAGGGAAACTTGGCAATGTCTTTTGAAGTTGGAACCCTTAATAGCATAAATAGCAAGGCGTAATGTTTTTTTTCCATAAGCTCGGCAGTAGAAATTTCCGACGGCAAATCCCGATGGGCCTCTACCCCCTACCTCAGAAAGCAAGTACTTAGTATAAATTACAGTGTCATATAAGTCAAATACTGCGTTGCTTGTCACAACCAATGCCATATCATTTTCGATTACCATACAGTATAGTAATTTCAAAATCACTCGAACAGCTCACAAGTTTAAACTAAATAACACGGCACATAATTTCACTCAACTTTCTAGAAAACTGCGAGCAACAACAAAATAGCTTCAGAATCAAAATAGCAATTTGGTATCTATTTAATGTTAGCTCCTTCGCTCCGTCTCGGGTGGGTGACCTCCACGCTTCGTAGACCGTCCCGCCTCGTGGAAACAGGTGCAATACTCCTTCTTTATAATTGACTATTAAGTTTATATCATGGTTACGTGCCCTTTAAGCCCTCGTTTCTGACAGCTCCAATTGTTTTATGACACTTTTATAAGGCAGTCAAGTGGGTAGTACTTATAGTTGGTGCATTCTCCCTGCTATTTATATTGTGCTATGACTAATAATCAGCTGTCAACTTTATTGTGTCTGTGTATGTGTATATGTTGGTTCAGACCTATTGTAGTTTATTAGAGGACGTAACCGAAAATGTAGAAAGAAAAATAGATATCAACGGGTACAATGTTTTAGCTCTTTTTTTTTATCGTGGTATAATCATCAAATGAGTCCTCCCACCCAGGGCAGGGCGGGAGGGACTGTCAGACTCGTACTGACTAAAATCTACGGTATCCTTCAATTGCCCTTTACGTTCTGGGGTCACGGTAACTCGTGAGTCGCGCGACCCCGGCTTTGGCGCTCTAGAGGGGGGCCCCGTCATTTTGCTGACACTCTTTGATATGCGCGTGGAACACAACGCGCCGTCGACCCGGGCATGGTCCATGGTTGGACAGCGAGTTGCCCGTTACTCGCTGCCGCATGCTCTAGGAGAGGTTTTCAAAGAATTACCTATTTCAAAAATAGTAATGTGTCTTCTGGGACTGAATACTTCATTAGGAACAATAAATCCCTCCTTCCTTCCTCAAAGGAAGTTCATCAAAAATGTAACGTAACAATCCATAAAATTATCCAAGTGACGCACAGAGGATTGGACTAAATAGTCGTCAGTGGGTGGGCCACTAAGTAAATGGCATTTAGTGGTTAGTGGCTGCCCACTGCGATGATGACTGCACTGATGATGGTGTCACTGTCATACCCTCGTTATGAAGCAAGTAGGTGGTCATTTACCTAATGACTGCATTGGACAGATATTCACTTTGTCTTTATCAGGTACGTACAAAGGGCAGATTATAAAACTTTGCTTTACTTTTCAAGTCTAAGGCCGGGACTCCACCAAAGCGGAGAAATCCACATCTCCTCTCCGCTTAGCTTCGGTAGAAATCTGATTGGTTATTCAAACACATCTCCTCTAGTCTCCGCTTCGGGGGAGTCCCGGCCTAAAAGTCGCTTTCGCTCCACACAGAGAGAGAGTTAAATTGATGTTTTTACACCACAAAAATGGATTAATTAGGTCGCTTTTGAAAAATCTGTAACAAAAAGCCCTCGCATGAATTTTCACGTTATTTTGAAATTAAATAAACGGGAATTTTGTCGTTAATTTGATGGAAAAAAAAAGATTGTGTCTCGTTTATACACTTAGGCGCTTTTTATATTTTCCATGCAATAAACGTTGTAAATATAAAATCATAATATTTTCTTGCCATAGTAAAAACCTGAGGTAAAATAAACTGCGAAACGTAGAAAATACCTCTCTTTATTTATGTTGGGAAACATAATATTTTAAATCATACTCTCGGATCTGGATAAATATGATGATTTATGATGACATGAATGAAGTAAACCTACAGGATGATTATTTCGTTAGCCACAATGACTAGGACGTATGATCAACATATTCAGTTACACTGTATTAAGTATGTAACGCCATGATGGTCTTTAAGTGAATTATTATACCAACATTACTCTTGTTATGGATCCCACCCACCCAAAACCAGACCTAGACCCATAGGAGACTTGGTATGTAATGGTTTGCACCCATCCACGGATCGATCTAGACAAGCGCGGCTAGGTTGTTGTTACTTAGCCACGAGCCCCTCCATTTGGGCTGAACCAGTGTTTTTCAAACTGTGGGTCGCGACCCTCTGCGGGGTCGCGTTGCCTCTTTAGGGGAGGGGGTCGCGAAGCTTCTTTAGGGGAGCTGTAAAAAGTTGGGAAAGCTACGGCAGTAAAAAAAAAGTTAAAAAAGATTTATTAGGAAAAATGTTAACTACAGGACATAAACTTTTTTTATGAATATGAATATGATTGAATTTTAATTTGTCACAAAAAAATATACATGAAAAAAAACAACGGGTGGTCGCGAAATATTTCTTAGTACTTAAGACTAAGGGGCGGGGTGCTAAGACAGGAAACCTCCACGTGCGCCCGTGGACTGGCGTTCCCCCTCGGATACGTCCAGGGGGAAGACCAGTTTTTCGGGCCGGTGCACCCTGGGATGCGGGCAAAAACTCTTCTGGGTCTCTTTGCCCGTATGCGAATAGCCTGTCGAGTGGATGCTCCAACGCGTGTCCCTCTGAATAGCAGAGGGCACAGCGGCGGAGCGGGCTTGCGGACGGTGAGTAATGGGTAAGCTCGCCGTCCGATCAAGGACCAAGCCCGGGTCGGTGACGCGTCGTGTTTCACGTCACCGACGGGGCCAAATGCCTGCTGGGGTCGCGGAAAAAAAAGAGTACTTAAGGGGCCATGCCATGAAAACACACTGGGCTCAACAATATCCTACACAAACTAAGACTATTTACGGCACCTACTTGCAACAAGATACATCATATCATAAACAATGATTAAACTACTTAATGAAACCAACTACATAGCAATAGGCTGGCAACACGGCTCTACCCGACATTTCCCCTATTACTATGAGAATGTTGCCCAGAAGAAAATCAATAATTACCGGTGCTAACCACAATTGCGAGTGTACTCGCTCAATACAGGGTGCGCTTAAATAGGCCGTATGTTACACCGTCGTGTAAAAAAAGGAAAACGTGAACTGAACTTAGTTTGTAAACGTTTCGATGTTTGCTTATATTTACACAATATTTACGCGTGTCTCTCCAACTTGGCACTGGTGACGGTAAAACTCTGACTTGTCAATTTCTTTTCAAAACTTGTCCTGAGAATAATTATGAACACAACAAAATTAAAATAGATCAAGATGTTCTCAAGTGAGGCTCCGGGATAAATGCTGCAATGATTTTGATTTAATTTAAAAAACTGTGTCGATTAGCAAAAATACACGTGCCTGTGATTTTCCGATTGTGACAAAGGCCGGTAGAAAATCGAATAGAAACCAATGTATGTAGTTTCTTAGTGACAGAACTGGAATTCTGCCTTTGTACAGGTAAACAGGCTACTCAAGTTTATTTTTTTATTAAAAAACTTCTTAATTAACACATGTCGTTATGATACGGTGTGAGCATAAACCATGGTAATATATTGTAGCACGTGCGGTCTGGCTGCTCGTTAAGACCACGTAATGAGCCGGCCATATTTACGACGGCACCTAATACCACGCGTCTTATCCTACATTGCGTATGCAGTTATTGCACCGATACATTTGCAAGATATCGATTATTTTACGAATTTTGATGATAATGTTGAATGGATTCTGATTTCGTGTTTCTTTCAATAGAAATTGACTATATCTATGAAAAAGATACGTTACAGAGCCAAAAAATTTGAGATATCAATCGTCTATTTCGTATCAACAGTACGATCCTTTATTTTAAAAGTTGGCTGAATATTTCTTTATTACTTCGGCGTCATTGATGGCAGTGGCAGTAATAGATATCAATCTCTAGACATAGTCCTGGCATTTCCAACTCAATTGCTCTATGATCTCCATTCAGTTTTTACCGTTCATCGATTACTCTGCTCAATCGATGTTGATTTGAATCGATATTCATTTAGACGAGTAGTGGAAGAAATGATAGTGTCGCGGCGACTTGTTTAATGGTGGCATTTATCTTAACTAGAGCTGAAGAATGTTGGCGCACCTGCGTGAGATAGGCTTATGTACTTGTGGTTGAATAGCATTTCTTTGGTGTAGAACGTATGTTCTAAAAGCGGATCTCGTAAACAGGATAGGAGAACTACTAACTTATATTTATACATAAGAATAAGAATTTATTTTATTGTGCTGGCAGACTGGTGAATTAAATATTTCAAACTTCGAAAAATTCCCTCCGGACAGCGATAGAAAGTATGTAGAACAATTTATGCAAGTCGGTCATTTGCGAAACCAACTTTTATTGTAGGTATTGCAAATAAACAAGCATCGCACGTGTTAACTTCGATACAAAGTCCACTATGTTCGTTCTACAGGTATCGAAAAAATCTATAAAAATTGTGTTTGAAATGTTGGCTTTTCATACAAATCTAGGGCAAAAATTAGTCAACTATAACGTTTAATTTGTCTCTACAATTTGTAAAATAAAATACATGTTCAGGCTTCTTCAGGCTACATAAGTCCGTGATAGCAAAACGGATTCATAGTCAATGTCAAAAAATAGACGTACACAAATCAAAAAAAAAAAACTTTGCAATCACTGTAAAAATCGAAATCTTTTTTGGTACGGTACATCATATGATATTTCTTCATCATTTAAAAATATGGATTTAGAATATAAAACAAGAACAGTTCAATTATTTTTCCGTAAAAATTAATGAAAAAAAGATCCTAGTTTTTTTTTTAAGTTTGTTGTCAAATTTTTGCAATGTTAAAACTGGGACATACACTCTCTTCTATAGAAAACTACTTCGAGTTAAGGGGGTGTACCTAGAAACTGTAAATGCTTAGTTGTTTCCTTTCCATTTAAGTTTCTTTTCAATATCAGGTACATTTTCAATAACTAAGTTGGCATATGACTCATGCAGCATGAACGGTAATAGGCATCGGTTTCATTTGGCATTTGAAACTACGAGAGAAAACGTCAATTTATATCCACTGAGATTGACTTTGATTTTATATTATTAATTCGCAATCGTGTTGGACGAAGTTACGGACGAAGTGCTTTTAATCTTTCCGATGAAAAGTATTTTTTAAAGTTATTACGTGATACGATAGTTTCTTTAAGAGAAAGTAATTGGACTTTTGATAAATCAACGCACGACTGTTCCGAAGCACAGTTGCTTTTGCTATCAAATTCTGTAATAACAACACAATTATTTTGGAAAGCGGTAGATCAATTTCTATTGTTAAAAATATTATGTAACTGTAAAGCATGAATGATATAAACACGCAATTGAAATACGTTGACTGAATAAATAGTCTAAATCTAAACTGTAACGGTTGACTTTCGTATAGTGGGGCATGGGCTTAGACACAATAAGATTTTAACAGCGGCAGAAGCTACCAGAAAACCTACTACAATCTAGTTGAATGATTTGTCCCGGGTCGACGGCGCGTTGCGTTCCACGCGCGCCTCAAGGAGTGTCAGCATAGTGACGGGGCCTGTAGAGGGCCAAAGCCTGCCGGGGTCGCGGGACTCAGAAATTACCGTAACCCCGGGACATAAAGGGCTATTGAAGGACACCGTGGATTTTAGTCAGTCAAGTCTGACAGTCCCTCCAGCCCTGCCCTGGGTTGAGGACTCATTTGATGATTTTACATCGAAAAAAAAAACGTTGAATGATTTGTAGAAATACACCGCGCAACGAAGGATCCACTTCTTGTGTATGCACCAACACCTTCAAAGCAATTAATTAGAAGTGCTAAATATAGGAAGAGCTTGTGGCTGAATAAATACAGCCGCCCAGCCGGATCTTCCGGGTTTTAGCCGCGCTTGCCGAGGTTCATCTATGGATGGGTGACTATCTGTCATACTCGTAGCGAGATTCCTCCGTGCCTCGGAAAGCACGTAAAGCCGTTGGTCCCGGCTGTCATTTTAGATCTTTGACAGTCGTTACTGTTAGTGAGAAGCTCTTAAAGTCTGACAACCAATCTTACCATGGGGTATCGTACTACCCAGTTACTGGGTGGTAGAGGTCCGACAGGCAGTCGCTCCATGTGAAATACTGATATTCAGCTGCATCTGGTTTGACTGGAAGCCGACTCCAATATAGTTGGGAAATGCTAGGCCTTGTTATCATCATATTCAGCATCATCTGCTGAATATGATGATAACATAGTAGCCTGCTAAACACACAACCCTTTTCTACGCAGGAGGCCAAAAACAATTTACGTAAACAGACAATACTCTACCCATTACATTATCTATTAAAGAGGCCATGTTTCGTTCTAGGTAAGAGGTTGGCCACCATGATAATAGCCTACTATCCCATGAAAACGTATTAGTAGTTAATTACAGTGTGTACTCTGTTAATGTTATCTGATCTCAGGTATTACGAGGATTAATGAAATTCGAGATACATAATGGTGTTAATCTGGTGAATATTTGAATTGAGAATTTCTTTTGTGTGGCTGACGCTAGATGTCAATTTTTTTTAAATGGGAGTTGGGTTTAAACATTAAAAAATATTATGCGACCTATACAGGATTCTCTTTATTCATTTTTTTACAAATTGTTTTACATTTAAAAATGTTGTAAATTAAAATTAAAAACATTGAAAAATATAAAAAATAGTGGCCCACCAGTATCGGGAACAGGGTCCAAGGTGCCGGTGGTTAGGGCTCTAGAGAGAGGAACCTCCTCATGCCCGAAAGAACTGCTTTCTGCATCAAGCCCTTGAGCCTGCTGCATAATGAGAGCCTCTTAAGGTGTTGGATGCGACCTATTATTATTATCAGAAGCGGAAGACGAACAATTTTAATGACACAGTGGTTTTAAGCAGGTCTACGTGTCCGTAAGGACTGAAAAGCGACTTTAATGCCGAACCCTAAGAAGCCAAAACCAAAAGTGAGTTGACAACTATGTATGTACTTCTTATTTCTTTATTCCTTTCGGTATAAAATATTGCAACAGTAAAGTAAGTTAATCTGTTGACACATTGATAAATCAAACGCCCACACATTCCCTACCATGAGGTGTGAATGTTTCTTTTAATAAATTGGCGGCTTATTAAAGCGAATGTATCGGAATCCACGGCATTTTGACCAAATGTATGTGAGGCTTTGACGAGTGCGAGCCGCGATCAATTAGTTGATCAGTGGTATTTATTATTAATTCATTTTATTCCGTTATTAATCGATGTTCCATTTTATAATTCTGTGTCGATTTTCAGTAAAATATCGTGGTTTTCATAAATACGTAAAGGGCACACGCACATGCGTAACTTTTGATAAAATCAAATACATTTTAATACTAAAATCACTATTCTGTTCTCTCTTCTTCAACCTTTGGCCACCCAAAGTGTCTCTTCCAAATCATCAATTTCGTGTCTTTACTGTCCAGTTTCTTCCGGTTGTATCAATAAGATTATAACATTATTGATTGTATACCAGCTATCAATGAATCGAATATCTAAAACAAAGCTATGTAGTTTATAAAATCTACATACATTATTTGCTTTACAAAGACGAATTGAGAACGTCATGGTATTTTTTTAAAACCTTAATTATAAGAGCCCCGCTAAGCACGGCTCCGTCGACCCTCTTCTTCTTCTGGTTCTTGAATATTTTATGTTTTGACTTATAGGCACGATGGCCATTACATTCGAGGAAAGGACTATCGTTGCAATGGCTTCTCGGCGAAATTGAGGGTCGGCCAATAGCCGTTATTCGCAATTGTGGTACATCAGTGTTATGGAATTTTGACAAACCGGTCGTTTGACCTGATTGATGTCTTCGATGAAGTTGCTATCAGGTAAATGACGTTCAATCAATGTGAAGTAACAAATCCTCCTTAAATATCTTCCTTAATATTCTTCATAAGATTAATAAACGTCAATGTAAATTCGAGTCTACATTAGGTAAATACATTTTTTTTTTATCGTGGTAAAATCATCGAATGAGTCCTCCCACCCAGGGCAGGTCGGGAGGGACTGTAAGACTTGTACTGACTAAAATCCACGGTGTCCTTCAATAGCCTTTTACGTAACGGGGTCATGGTAATTCGTTAGTCCCGCGACCCCGGCAGGGGGTAAAAACAATAGGTTAATTTTAGTGTCACATTGATATTGTCTTCTTGTCTTGCTTTCTGAAGCAATATAATAGACTATAAGCTAATGTTACTATCTTAATTTACAAAATAATAGCTGCACTCGCGCTCGGGGCAATATGAAAAGTAGGTTCGAATCGACTCAAGCGAACTGCACACTTATCAGTTATCAGCAAATCCATACATAATGCTGAGTCGCACTTGGACAGATACCACAACAGTATAGCACTATTAAACAAATTAATTGTAAAAACTACACTGATTTCTTCGGAAATTCTTTAGTTTTGGGGAAGAACACTAATATTACAGAATAACATAATAATACTAATAACATGACAGCTACAAAACATGGTTATTTAACTTTTTTTTTTTTTTTTTGCGTGGTAAAATCATCAAATGAGTCCTCCCACCCAGGGCAGGGCGGGAGGGACTGTCAGACTTGTACTGACTAAAATCCACGGTGTCCTTCACGAGCCCTTTACGTACCGGGGTTACGGTGATGGGTAAGACCCGCGACCCCGGCAGGCTCTGGCCCTCTACAGGCCCCGTCAATGGTTATTTAACATGATTAAATTGAGAAAGAAAAACAACATTAATAAAACATGTTTTTTTAACTATAATTTAATATGTTATGTAACGCAGTCCGGACTCGCCTTTAGACCAAACGAAATAATGAAATAATGCATAAAGGTCTGTCAATGTACAAATTTTATTGCTGTTATTTTGTGTCCAACTCCAAAAGAATAATTATTTTTTGAACGCAGCGCGCAACAGGTCAAAGTCCACTATATATACACAGTAGCTATCATGACAGTGTCATAATATGAATCATACTAAAAATCGAAAAACGGTCACTACAGTACAGAACGCAATTCACCTGTTTGACATTGGGGAGTCTTAAAATGGTCTACAAAACACGTAGGTACCGTTTTACCACAAAAAAGTTAAGCATCCGTTGAACACTTGCCTATAGATCTGTCAACTGCAAAACGGCATTTGACGTTAATATGAGGGACGTTTTGCATTTACACTTTTTATAGATAGTGTCCAACAGAATCCTAACTTTTTGATGTACGATCGATCGTCTTTTACTAGGGATTAATGAAATGAATCACTTTTAAAAGAATTGTTTAAAGTTGCCGTTTTAGACGCACAGTTCTTCTGCACGTGTATAGATGCTAATGATCACACGATATATAGAAACTGATAGTACTCGTATGATTGACTGCAATTTCAACGCTGAATATATTTGTAGCCTAACTGAGGTATTCTACTTAACCTGTCAGATAAATTACACTTACAAGTAAGATATAACACTTAGTACCTACACCTTAATGTTACATAACGCTCTATGTCCCGAGATAGCCGAGTCGTAACAGGCGCCCAACTGTCTTGTACTGAGCATACAAATGATTTAAAATGTTTACTGAAACTAGTGTTTGACTTTCGCAAAGCGTTCCTTCAGGATTCCAGTTGATGCTAACAATTAAAAATGTATGTTGGTCAAAGGTAAGGTCCCCTTGTTCTTCAGGAATAAAAAATAACTTTCAAGAAATAACTTTTATAGTGTCACTTACCCAATAAGGGCCAGTTGCATGGTTGATAATAGGGACTATATTGTTTTTAAGGGTTGGATTTTATAACGAGTCGCCTGAATTTTAGGCTATTGGTGGTGTGGGGGGCTTAAGGGAGTTAGTCTTAATCCCCCCAAAGTAATTTTGGCTGCCGGAGTTTCGTCTAAATATTTTTAAACAATTTCCGAAAATTCTTAATTACTAATGCAATTATGCAAAACGGAACGTAGTCTTTATGCTTTAGTACAGTTTTTCGAATGCAATTTTTAGGTTTTAAGTGAAAAACGTGAAACGAAACGCAATCCGCCATCTTGGATGGATGATATTGACAGCTAATGTCAAATTTGTGCGGCATTCCTTTGCTTCCGAGTACAAGTGAATGTGTTCTTCCGTATTGATTTGTGTTTTTTCTACGACTTTGCTACGTTCTTGGATTCTGTTTGGATTGCTTTACTGTAAGACCTCGGCTTACTCACTTTTGGACACTTTTGAAAGGTGCCAGAGCCGGCTCACCATATGTGACTGGTATAATTATTGCCGGGAAACCATTGTGGCATACCAAATGGACAAGAATGAAGCCGTTGGAAAGATTGGTGGCCCCGGAAAAATTGCCCAGATCGATGAATCTAAATTTGGCAAAAGAAAATACAATCGAGGTAATTATATGTTATATATTAGATGTGTTATAGGAAATATAATTATAATTGTTAGGTAATTAATAGCAATGTATTAGGTACTCTGAGTTGGCACAGTCCGACTTCATTCGGTTAGGTTAGATGGCAAAGGCGGGAGCGCAGCGCAGCGAAGCTCCCGCCTTAGCCATCGTGGTTATTTTTTTTTAAACCACCCAGAAGTAGGAGCCCCGCGTAGCGGGGCTCCGTCGACTCGTGATTAAAGCCAGTTTAGTAGCTAAAAGTTGAATAAACAATTTTTGTATAAATTTCTGTTTTTAATTTTTTCTAAGGAAACCAAGTATTTCCGGCGGGTGAAAATGGTGAGGGGGTGATCCGACCCCTCCCCTCCCCCCAACCACTCACAACCCCATAAAATGGCGACGTATTTCGAAATTATTACCGTTTTTAATACACGAACAAGTAAGCTTCTATAGTTTTAAAGCATTACTATGATGTAGCGCTAAATAAAGGGCGTTGCGCTAGATATAAATCTGTCGCAACACGGCGCAGCGGCGCCCGGCGGTCTTGCTGCGTCTGCGCACACCTTGTTACATCACGTAGTACATATCAAGAAAATTCCCCTTGTTTACGCACAAGACTGGAATTGTAAACTAGCGATTTATACGATGGAATAAACACTGAATATTCTGGCGGATTTGGACACAAAACCCACCAGAATATGCAACGCATGAATTTGTTTCGAAAACAAGATTTTGTAGGATACGGGAAGCGGATAGCTTCGTTGATAGATCTTTATATTTGTTCGTCTAATGAGAATCAAAATTATATCCCAATCAAACGCTCTATTGCGCCGGCTACTCCAAGTAGAATGTGATCAATCTAAGGGCAAGGAGTTGATGATGATGCGAGTGTCAATGAAGTTTTTACTGCATCTCGTGGCGTACAAGCAGTGATGATCCAGTGGTAACGACCTCGACTCCACGCTCATTACTGGCAACCAGGCTCATTACTTTGTGTAATTTATTTCATCACCACTGCTATCAAAACGGAAAAGGAGAAGATCATGGGGAAATAAAATGAAAATGTCCCAAATGGTCAAAAATCGAAGAAATGTGACATGTGCCCTTGTGATGGTGCACATACAGCCCACTCCAGAGGGAGTGACTGGAACCTAGGCCCTCTCTTTGTAAGAGAACAAAGAGGGGGTCTGGCTCGAAGCAGAGACAAGATTTGTTGGCTAATTATGCTTCTTTGCACTTTAACAAGTGGTGCTGCATTCCAAATCTCCGCTAAATTTTCTAGTCATATTGGCATTTCTTAAGGTACTTAAATAACACACGACTATCTGACGGTTAACTTCATCACTTGTACAGATTATTACTGTGCACATAATTCATACATTCGTTTGATCATTTTAATGTTAGGAACGTTATCAACCGTACAAAGATATTAGAAAACCACTTTATTATCACAACAAACACAAGTTTCTAGGCAATAATCTAATAATTCTAATAAACACCGCGGCTTGTTCTCGAGCTCGTAAGTCCCGGAGACAAGATCGGCGTGTGTTCGCGAAAGCGGGATCGGCCGCGGGACACAAATCATGGCGGTCCCGCCCAGTTCTTACACAACCGAGTCAGGAAGCTGGCCAGCTGTAGACTCAAAAAATAGTTTAGTATCGTACTAGTTTTGCTCGAGTTTTTGTTGTTTAAAAGTGGAGTAGGTATGTACGAGAGGAGGGAGAGAGGTAGGTAACCTAATCAATTTATCACCGGTGTTTGTCTATAGTCTAGTACACTGTGGTAGCGCCCTTGTCGTGCTGACCCGACTACGGCCAAGCCAAAAGGACGGTGATGTTTGCACTTTTGTTTTGATAATGTTACAGTAGATAGATACTTGATATAAATGTAAATATGGCAAAAACATTGAAAAATTCTCCCGCACCGCTGCGGTACTTCACGTTTTGTACTCATTCGCTTATACTTTTCTTCCCACCGCTCCTAACACCGCACGCAGCTGTACCGATCCGCTCAGAGAAACCTGCGTACGTTTTCGCTAAGAGCAGCTTCTCGTGGCGTGCTTCAAATATTTCCATACTATACATCCATACAAGCATGTTCATGAACTGGCCGTTGACAAACCTCTTAAGCTTTAAACAAAAAATAATAAATCCATCTTTGTAAATGCATCCTCAGTTACAGAATTTCTCAGCATATCACACTATTTCATAATTATGTTCAAACTTCCTCGTTTCTTCACAGCCATATTCAGCATCTTCCTACATCGTAGCTTTCATCCCAATATGGACGTGGAGGGATCCTCACAACAATTTGTATGAAGCAACAGTTTGAAAGTGAGTGGCGTCAGTAAATAATTTTGAAACCTAGAAGGATTTACGAACAACACACTATTATTATTGTGAACTAATTTCGAAGAGTTATTGTGGTTTGGATTGTAATTGAAAGATGCCCACACAATGATGTAGACTTGCCATGTACGAAGCCATTATGAAATCCGAAAACATTAACGTTATTGAAATAATTATGATCTTTAAATATACAAGTTTAGTTCTTTTTTACCAAACGTAACTTAAGTGAAAACGTCATCTTAAAATCGCTAAAAAACATATTTCCCATATTTTAAAGAATTCAGTGTTCATGAACTTGATCTCGACCCAGGAAATCTCTTTGGGCTCGACAAAACTGTTTACGAAATGTGTAATAAAAAAAAGCTAATTATGCGGTTTAACTAATTATTCGTCTAATAAACGGATCATGATTAAAATCATACTAAACGAAATCCCACGTTGGTACATTTTGAAGGTTTACGGTTTCCTTACAACCATATCATTGCGAAATTACTAAAATCAAGCAATTGTGACATATTATACTTTTTTTTCTATATCTTAGTTGTCCATTTGAGATTTAAAACTATAATTTCTTGTAGCTTTAAATGTATGTCCATAGTTTTATCTAAAGATCATGGAACAAATATTGTTCCCACAAATTGGACTCATCTTTCATACTGTTGTCAAAAAACTTTTCTGTATATAATTTGTGCTATTGCCGATCATAATTTGGTGATTAATAGTAGTGTTTGTCGCTATGGATGAACAAAGATGGTCATTGCTCTGTTTTCACGAATTTTCGTAAGTAAAAAGTTGAATTAAATTTACTTTCGAAAATTCGCCTATAACTTTACAGACCAACATCGACATTAAGCATAGTTTTCTAGAACCCAAGTTGCTAGCTACAAAACTTCGACACAATGGATAATAGTAAAACAGAGCAACGAGCATCTCCGTTACATCCATAAAACATTACTAACTACCAACAAAATGAAAGTCTACCTAAATACCGTAAACCAGTGTCTTACTCAAAACATTCGTGACTAAAACTGTCTTAAAACAGTTCCATTCGGTTCAAAGATCAAACTGAAAAATAAAAATTCTAAACTGTTCCGATATTCGGCATGAAATATTCAAATTTAGGCAATTATTCGGCCGTTTAGACCAGAGAGATATCGTTTTGAAGCGTGTGAGCGTTATCTGAACGTTTTGTAGCTGGAAACAATAGGTACTATTCTCGTAAAGGCTCTCGGCTCTCGGCTTCGGAGCAAGGTGAAGCAATCAAAGCTTGCAATAGAACGCTAGGAACCGGAACGCGACAGTTATTCCGCTCTTCTTTAAGTAACGGTCCCACCATTTGCAGTACTTTTCTTTGTGCTCGACTACTAATAGTGCAACTACGAAGAAACTCGATTTTATATCGTTTTGAATTAATATTGTTGTAAGCGACATTGTAGAAACTAACATAATAATATAGTCAGTGGGGACAAGAAAGAGGCTTTGCCTTGCATTAGGTGGTGTAGTTGTTTTTTTTTATTTCTTTTGCTTAAGTATAATTATGCTACTCATGAAAAATGTAAGTTTTCGACCTCGAGGAGTGTCACGTTAGCCGTCATCATGGATTGAAGCCATAGTTTGTTTTTTTTTTCCTTAATGCTTCAACTTTATGACTTTATGACATAAATGTCTACAAAAAAGTGTAAAGACAATAAAATTCTACAGAAAATAATATTATTTAGTACACACAAAGCTACAAGAGGGAGATAATTCAATATAATATAATTGGCAATTTAAGAAAAATCATCTACGAGTACATAGTCAACGAGTACTCTGCCCATGATTTTGTCCGCAAATCCTTGCGGACAAAATCGCGTATTTCGGGTTAAGAATTACCAAAAATCTTTGTAACACTTGTTTTCTCGATTTTATTGATAAGTGTTAATTGGAAAATTTTAAATAAATCGAGTAAGATAAAAAAAAAACCGTTCTTAGTGCACATTTAAATCATAAAAAGTCCGGACTGAACAGAAAACGTATAAAAAAATATTGCGTCTAGTGGAGATGAGCATGCTGTAATGTGTGGATGTGGATGTGTAAGTATAAGAATAATTGAATTTGAAATACTTTCTTGTATATAGTAAATAAGGTTATTTGGTGAGGAAGGCAATTTGGTGCCAAATTCTTAAAAGTCTTCAAGATGTTACCTATGCACGCAATATATCGCGTAATGACGTGTCACTATGTCTTGTCCACCTTTGTGGTAAACTAGTTGCATCATTTTTAGAAAGACTTTTAAGATTCTATCACCGAATTTCTTGTCTCAGCAACAAACTTACTTTACCTGTAGGAACATGTTATGTGAGGAATCTATACATATAATAAATCTGTAGAAGGGTCAATTCCATACATTGAAAATATTGAAAAAATAAATAGCGGGGGGTGTTGCTGGATCGATACCAAACCCAAATACGTGATTAAAAAAATTGTTGTCTGTCTGTCTGTATATGCAGGCATCACGTGAAAACTAACGGTTCGATTTCGATGAAACTTGGTATAATTATGCCTTATTATCCTGGGCATAAAATGGGATACTTTTTATCCTGGAAAAATACGTAGAAACAAAAAACTTATTTTCAGTTTTATTCATAGACGTTGTTCTGTAGACCCGCGAATCTCCTTAATTATTATAGGCTTAGCCGTATTTGGGTCCAATAGATATTTATAAGATGTCATTGTCAGAGTTACTCAAAATGGAGAAATAAATCATCCACGCGAAGACCGACATTCGCGCGGACGGAGTCGCAGGCGGAAGCTAGTACATAATAATAAAATAAATATGATGTATGGATGAAATGGGAAAGTACCCAAATGAAAACATGGATTGTGTAATATGGATTTGTGGAATTACAAAGTTGTTAAATTCGTGTTGTTTGACTGAAGATAGGAAAGAGGAGTTGACATGTTTCAGCAAAAGAATAAAATATTGCGTTTCCTTCTTCGCATTTGTCAAAAAAGGTCAAATTTCAGTAAAACATTATCGCTATCTGGATCGGCAGACGATCTCCGGCCGCCGTAGGCGCAGGCATGTGGGCAGCGAGTAATGGGCGTCTCGCTGTCCGACCATGGACCATGCTCGGGTCGACGCGACGGCGTGTTGTGTTCCACGCGCGCCTCAAAGAGTGTCAGTAAAATGACGGGGGCCTCTAGAGGGCCAAAGCCTGCCGGGGTCGCGGGACTCACGCAATTACCGTGACCCCGGAACGTAAAGGGCTATTGAAGGACACGGTGAATTTTGGTCAGTACGAATCTGACAGTCCCTCCCGCTCTGCCTTGGGTGGGGCTCGTTTGATGATTTTACCACGTTAAAAAAAATCGCTAACTGGATCGAATAAAGCGAACGATGGTAGCGCAGTTTCGGGTGGAGTACATTTACCACGCTTCGTTGTTGGCTAGCAGTTTAGTTATTTTTGATTATTTTCTACTAAATCGTGTTTAGACGCTTTCTGATGACATCGTTTTATTTTTCGCATTTTTTTATAAAAAAGATTTTATACAGGGTATCCAGTAAATAGTACATCGTACTGAAAGTGACGATAGCTTGGGTCAATACCTACTAAAACAACACAACATATGGTCAGAAAAATGTTGATGATTTTAAGTTATTCAAACTTTTCTGAAATACATTGAAACATATTTTAGAAAGAAAGAAAGAGAAAAGAAAGAAATAATATTTATTGGTACAGAAACAGGGCATACACAATAAAATCCAAAATAAAAGAGAACAATTAACGATGTTTTTTTTTAAAAAATAACTTAAAACTATTTGGTACAAAATTGTTTGCCCCACGACTGCGCCAAATAGGCCCAGTTCAGCAAAAATGCCAGACAACTAGTGCCTGACGCTGATTTTCAACAGGACCTTGTTGAGAGGTGGGAACGGCGAAACAGTTATGTAAATGTGTGTACTAATAATTAAATATGTATAAATATATATGTGTTACCATTATAAATTATGCATAAAATCGTCTAATAAATAATTCTATATTGAGTCTAAAAAACATAAAATAAGAAGGTACTTACAAAAAATCTTAAAACGCGCGTGCGATGCCGGTGCATATTATCAAAAATAGTCAGTGCAGTTACCCGCCGACAATGCGCTGTAAGCAGCTGAGCGCACTGGTCGATCGCACGCTTGACTCGTAATAATTATTTTTGCCAGAATAGAATATGAAACGAGATGACGAAAAAGTAAACTAATCTGATGAGTTGAAATTAAGTTGGTTGTTGTAGTGAGTGCTTAGGGTAAGTTCATTATTATACACGTACGTACATAAATAAAGTTATTTCGATTCGAATAATTAGCTAAATATATATATATATAAAACAGATTCGAACAGCAGACGGAAACAAAGAACGATGAAAATGTGTGGGTATATTTGTAGGTTGCTAACAAAATTTTATGTTTTTTTTTTTCCAGTGCTTAAGTTATGATGGTTCTGAAGTCTGATTCATACAATGCAATGACCACTTTCTGCTCATTTTGAAGGGAGGCAGTTGCAGCAAGACACTTTTTGTAAGTAGTTACAGTATTTGATTAGCAGCAACCATGTAGGTATAAACGTGAAGTGTGTGTTGTAATTATTGTGTTTTTTTTTTTTTTATAGGTAGGTCTCCTATCTCCGATTTCACCCCAGCCTGAGACAGAAGAGGCAGTTAATAAGTACGCTACGACAGCAGTTGTTTCGCGACAGCAAATTAATCGGCATGGCAACAATTAGTATTATTTTTGAAGTAGGTACAAATCATATTATTGAAATATTATGTTGAACCATATCCAATTTTCGCTGCGCATCTATCAAATACTGCCGAAGACGGGTTCTGAAAGTGTGTATCGTGCCAACCACCCTTATTGGTGGTGGAATATTATTCCAAATATTCGATGCAGCGTATCTAAAACTGCCCCTGAAAGCAGCCGTCTTATGAGACTGTGTTGTCAGTTGCTGTGCGAGGCGAGGAGCGCAATCGCGTCTACTGGTCATCCAACACAGCTTATCATTTATATACTTGGGTTTCTTATGCTTGATTACACCAAAAAGTAGGCAAGCCAGGTGCAATTTTCGTCTTGACTTCATTTTTAGTACAAAGTGTTTGTTGAGGAAGGGGGTAATATGGCTTCTAGGAGGAATCGAATAACAGAAGCATCGCCCAATTAAAAAATCCTTTTCTAGTATCATTTTTACATCAAGTTATTCCTTAATAGTTACTCTACTCATTGGTAAATCTTATTCCTATCAGAAACAAAAATGTTTTGATGGAATACTCAGAATAATTTTCTATTAGCTTGACTTTTTACTTGACAATTGATCAAGAAAGATTGCATAAACTGGAAACATTTCCGTTAAAAAGCATGTTGCCTTGTATTGAATAAATACAATGATACTTTTTTTTTATCGTGGAAAATCATCAAATGAGTCCTCCCACCCAGGGCAGAGCGGGAGGGACTGTGAGACTCGTACTGACTAATATCCACGGTGTCCTTCAATAGCCCTTTACGTACTGGGGTCACGGTAATTTGTGAGTACAGCAACCCTAGCAGGCTTTGACCCTCTACAAACCCCGTCACTATGCTGAAACTCCTTGAGGCGCGCGTGGAACACGACGCGCCGTCGACCCGGGCATGGTCCATGGTCAGACAGCGAGTCGCCTATTACTCGCCGCCCGCATGCCCGCGCCTATGGTGGCCGGAGATCGTCTTGCGACGTCTGTCGCCGTGTGCGTCTACCACTGCGGCTGGGGTGGAGGGAGGACGCTGTCCTCTCCCTCACCCGGCCCGCCTCCTCCTTCGCGAGCATGACTGCTTCGCAGAAGGAGGCGAGAATACAATGATACTAGACTAGACTATTCCCAGGTCCCATTAGATTAAAGAAAACTGCTATAAAAAGCATCCATAAGGTAACAATATGACGCCAAAGTTATTCTATTCATAATTTTATTTGTAAGTACAATGCGTTGCAAACGTTTACTTACAAATAAAATCTCATTGTTTCTTGTATGCTTAAAGTATGGTATCCTACCATCAATATTTTAGATTTATTCTAGACTTTAAAGAGAACCCGTATGCCCTAAGTAAAGCATAGTATTAAGTTATTAGAAGGGTGTTTACTTTAAGTATGGTACTTATAGGTTAAGCCTGGGGCCACTCGATACCCCGTGTTATAAATCTAAGCTATATCATAAAATCTCCAATAACCACCGACTACCGCGCGACCGTTAGCTGCTGCCTAGATCTAGGATAATACTAAAAATAATTGTAGATTCTAAAATATGATGTTTTTAGTTTGGACCACGTTGTTGACTTTGTTCTTACCATGTTTAAATCTCGTGTTCAATGTCTTATAAGTCTTTGTCAAACAGACACGCGTGACGCATGCGAAGCGTGACGTTTTTATTTGTAATGTATGGAATTGTTTGAATCCAGTCACATAGAAAAGCGAAAGCGATCCGATAGCGTGACCGAACTATCGGACTGACTTGTATCGGTTCGTTATCGTTTCGGACTCGCCTGTCTGTTTGACAAAGGCATTAAAGAAAGCACCTCGCATTCCCACCATAAAATCGTCATCACCATCTCGTCACGTCAATTTCAGCGTTATAATTACTTCAAGCCGTAACTACAATAATCTAGATCTTACCAAATACACCCTTTTTTATCGTGGTAAAATCATCAAATGAGTCATCCCACCCAGGGCAGAGCGGGAGGGACTGTCAGACTCGTACTGACTAAAATTGACGGTGCCCTTCAATAGCCGTTTACGTTCCGGGGTCACGGTAATTCGTACAGTCCCGGTTATTATTCGATTGATAAAATTTGACAGATTCGGGTGGGCTGACATGCTGGCGTCTGTACTTACCATCGCAAAAGCTTTTTTTCTGAGGTGGTCCCAATGCAACCAAATCAGAATCTGGTGATGAGATTCCGGGGTAATCCAGAGGAACCATCTTCTTTTTTTTTTTTTTTTCTCGAATACTAAATTTTTTTTTTAATTTTTTGATTTTAATATACATTTTTTTCAAGGGTGTTACATGGCCATCAGGTGAGAATCTGATGTTAAGATTCTGGAGAAATAAAATAAATATAATAATTTTATTTTTTTAATAACTTCACAAACAGGGTTTCCGTATACTATACACTAGAATACCCTGTATTGTGAGGTCCAAATTGCTGAAACTCTTAAAAAACGACAGAAAAAAAACCGAAATCGCTACTATCGCTTATCTTTACATCGCTTGTACCCACTAAAAAAGGTAACACTTAAACTTTTTTGACATACAGTATTTGTATGCAAGCAGAACCGGGCTGTTTCAACTAGTATTTGTAAATGTTCAATAAAAAAAAACTTTATGAATTCATAAAACCATAACGACCTTAACCGACCAACTACCTAATTAAGTGATAAGGTTTTGTTACGTACTTACAAGCAGTCGACATTCTTTAAAAAATAGACCCAGGTTTCAATCAAATAATGCTCGAAATAAAATCTATTTTAGTTTTCCTGTGTTGTGCAACCTTCATAGAATGTGAAATGGAACCATTCATAGTTGGTGGTTCCAATACGGATATTAAAAATTTTCCCCATTCCACGTTTACGTATATTAAATGCTTCGAGGGTAGAAATACTAAAAGTAACAACTGGATCTGTGGCGGGTCTATTGTGAATCAGAGAGTAGTAATGACGGCTGGGCATTGCTTATTTGGATGTAATAATGATAGCAACTTCACCGTATCCGTCGGACACAAGCATTCAAGGAAAGGTGTTATTTCTACTGTCAGCCATTACATCATACATCCTAAATACGATAGTGAAGTAACGGCTAATGATGTAGCGCTAATGAGAGTTCGAACAGAAATAAAATTTGGCACGAACGTTAAACGGGTAGCTTTAATGAAAAACCCACCTTATTATGAAAGAGCGCAGGTAGCAGGTTGGGGAATGACTAATGTAAGTAAATTTTGCTTTATTTCTTATAAAAAAAACTCTCAAGTATTTGGGTGTCGGGTACGCCGCAATCGCGGCGGTAAGACCCCTCTTTGAGGAGTGCGAAGCAGTCATGCTCGTGAAGGAGAAGGAAGAGAACAGCGTCCTCCCTCCACCCCAGCCGCAGTGGTAGACGCCCACGGCGACAGACGTCGGCAGACGATCTCCGGCCACCGTAGGCGCGGGCATGCAGACAGCGAGTAATGGGCAACTCGCTGTCCGACCATGGACCATGCCCGGGTCGACGGCGAGTAGTGTTCCACGCGCGCCTCAGAGTGTGACGGGGCCGGGAGGCCCCGTAGAGGGATCTACAGGGCCAAAGCCTGCCGGTGTCGCGGGACTCACGAATTACCGTGACCCCGGAACGTAAAGGGCTATTGAAGGACACCGTGGATTTTAGTCAGGGACTGATTTGATGATTTAACTACGTTAAAAAAAAAGTATTTGGGTGCGTTTACAAACATAGAAACTCAAATACACAAACACCCAGACCTGGTCCGATCATACGAATATTGGTTCCGTGTGGGAATTGAATCTGCGACACGCTTCACAGCAGTCGATCGCTCAGCCACTGTGCCTGTGTAACAATGCCGTCAATTCATTTTATCTATATATTTTTATATTGACAAATAAGATTTACTGCTAGTGTCAAAATTTCTTTGGTCAAAGCCTTGAGACGAAGGCTTAATTGCGATTTACATACTTTTAGAGGCCAAATTGTCCAATCGGTAAATCGATCGTGTCAGTGCAATGGTTCATCACCGAATTTGAGGGCAATTATTATCAAAACAGATTAGCAGGAGCGGGACGCTGTGTTATGGGCTTCATTCATCTGTACCTGAATACGGAACACATTGTTAGGACGTTCCTCTCTGAAGAGCCCTGATCACCAGTATCTCGGACCCTATTCCCGATGCTGGTGGATTGCTATTTTTATTTAATATTAAAATAATGAGAAGAATCATTGTAGATTCTTAAAAAATGTCCACGTTTTTTACTTGTAGGAATATACACAAACTATGGGTAAATACCTCAAGAGCGTAGATCAATGGGTGTGGAAACCAGCGGCTTGCAAAGGAGTAATAAGAAATGCGCCCAAAGGCACTATCTGCGCCAGCAGTAAAAATTTGAGTGCTTATGCGAGTCGGTAAGTGAAATAAGAGGTAGTACTTAATTTTGTCTAGCTAATAAGAGTGGTCGCGGGACTGAACGAATTACCGTGACCCAGGAACGTAAAGGGCTATTGAAGGACACCGTGGATTTTAGCCAGTACGAGTCTGAAAGTCCCTCCCGCTCTGCCCTGGGTGGGAGGACTCATTTGATGAGTTTACCACGATAAAAAAGCTAATTAGAGTGTTTTACTAATCATCAGTAGATGAATAAAAGGCAAATATTTAGGATTGTATGAATTATATTTTTCAAAAACCTTGAGGTCATTATCATACGGAATGTCCATAACTGAGTGAGTTCAGAGCGATTACTTGGTGAGACTGGATGTCGGAATTTCAGGAATGCTTTATTTTCGCGTTCTGCTGCACGGAGGAAACTCGATATGGATAGTTGTCACATGGCTCAACAACGGACTGATCTAAAAAAGGCGTTGATTAACCATGAATTTTATTACTAATTTCAGTCAACACATTTTTTTGGTTGTGCTAATGAGATTTTCCCAATTAAATAATATCATTCCCTTTACCCTTCGCCACGCCTATTCGCGAAGCGCTTGCATTTTCAACAAAGAACAGTGTAACAGCCAATAGTTAATATATTTCCTACTTTTTTTTTGTCGTAGGGGTGATTCCGGCAGCGCACTGATGGTTCGAGGGTACATCCAGATCGGCATCGTCTCCTACAAGATGCCAACGATCAGCAGAAGTCTGGTGATCTACACCGACACTGGTAGTTTCTACAAGTGGATCACAATTTACGCAAAGAAACTTTATTGTTTAAAAACTAAGGAATAAATTAAAAATACGTTTATTGACTTAAAAACCTTTGTTAACAATTTAAGTAGAAATTAACAGGTACATTCGACTTACGGAAAAGGCTGCACAAATAGTGAAAAACCTTGCCTCCTAGACTAGGGTAACCCTGTGACCTAGGAGTCAGTGTTCTACTGTAACTTCGTGTACAAAATAACCTTATTTGTTTATGTGTATCAATAAACCCATAATGAACAGACTTGAAAGGGAACGATTATTAAGCGAGGGATTTGTGTGTGTGTGTGTAAAAAGAGAGGGATGTATGTGTAAGTATAATGGGATGTGGTGTGTGGTGTAGTGTATGTAGAAGATGGAGGAACTGTAACGTGAAGGAGAGTGTAGTTGTAAAGGATGTATGGTGTTGCGTGTTTGTTTCTGTTTCCTATTTCTAATTCTTTCGTGTCTAACAGCTACCACATTTTAGAAATAGGCTCTTCTGTACGGAAATAATCCTGATCATACAGCCAGTTTTGTAGCCTGGTTTTTGCTTCATGTTTGTTGGAATTATTTATGTGGATATGTTTGTTGACCCTTCTGTAAATGAGTGAGCGAATTACATAAAAACGGGCGACCTGCGAAAGCTGTATTGTGAGAGTCGGAGGGGCATGTAGATTTGGCTTTACCGGTGGTTGAATTTAATGGAGGTACCTGACTATGCTTCTTGAGGGTAGCATGGGGCACAAAGAGCTGCCGCACAGTAAGTATCCTGCATTCCTCGTACAATTCACTAGTGGGAAATCTAAACGGCTTGAAGAGCATCACCTTGAGCACAGCTCTCTGCGCGTTACATTTCAAGCAGTTTGGTCTTAGCAGTACCACCCCATACCGGAATGCAATAACTGATGACAGACTGACAAAATGCAAGATACACCATTTTTTATCAGCACATTTTTGAATCAGCACAATGTCTTTTTTTTTCTAACGTGGTGAAATCATCATATGAGTCCTCCCACCCCAGGGCAGAGCGGGAGGGACTGTCAGACTCGTACTGACTAGAATCCACGGTGTCCTTCAATAGTCCTTTACGTTCCGGGGTCACGGTAATTGTGAGAGTGCGGTGAGTTCCGCGACTCCTGCGGGCTTTGGCCCTCTACAACTATGCTGACACTCCTTGAGGAGCGCGTGGAACACAACGCACCGTCGACCCGGGCATGGTACATGGTCGGACGTTGCCATGCATATTTTATACTTACAGGATTATACTCGGATGCACGAAATGCCAATGTTTCTACAGTTCTTAGATCAATGCGTGTGGAAAGACAAACCTCGCCGAGATGCTCTCCTTGAATTATCCGTAAGAATCTATTCGAAACAGTGGATTTCGATACCAAGACACTTGTGTTAGCGTACCATTCAAACAGTTTTTCGAATCAGCGTGTTCGCAACAACGTCATTCGACATGACGGTTTTCGACTTGATATGTTTTCGAACTGACGTACCATCTTATTTTTTTTTCGAAATAACATCATTCGAATTTTCATATCACTCCCGGTAGATCATGTGCTGGATTAAGACGTTGTAGCTGGTCGACCAAGCTTAGGTCGGAAAGAATAAATACCGGTAAACGGGGTTACTTTGAATCATGGGGTAAATTTGATAGAAACTACTTATCGACATAAAATTGCAAATTGCGTAAGACGGAACAACTTTTAGTAGAATTTTTTTTTCGGATTACAAATATGGTAAACTGTCACAATCCTTTTTGTGGGTGCGCTAGTGATGGCACGTCGTTTCGTGCAAAAAATTTATGTTTTTTATCAATACCTTTTCTTTCTGTTTTTCTATAGTTTATTGGGGCTACTTTCAGATTCTATGTTGAAAACGGGGAGTTCCAAAGTAACCCCAGAATGATTTTACCTTTTATCACATTGTTTTATTTATTTTTCTAAAAAACTACGCATTATTTTTGTTCTTTTTTTACTTTTACAGAGAGAACTATAAAAACCGATAATTACCTATTTTTTTATTTTTTTTAGAACCTCACATTAAAAAATTACAGTCAATTAAAGTTCAAAATTAATCAAAGTAACCTCAGTTTACGGTACATATAAAATAAAAAGTGATTATTAGAAAAAAAAAATGAGACTGTAAACTTCACTGATAACAAATTAATAAATAATTTTATGCTGCTGACACTCCTTGAGGCGCGCGTGGAACGATCAGTCGACCCGGGCATGGTCCATGGTCGGACAGCGAGTCGCCCATTATTCGCCGCCCGCATGCCCGCGCCTACGGTGTCATGGTTATCTTATAGCGTGATTATACAGAATTAATGATATCAAAATACTTTAATATTCCTATACAGCTTGTATGACAATACTAAAGTAACTAAGAGAACGAAAACATTTAAAAACCTGTTCAAATCTGGAGTTTGAATCCACGGTTATCAATATAATAGCAGTAAGCGCGTCAGCATTCGGGTACAAATAAAATGAACTATAAAAAAAAACAAAAATAAAGATATAAACCCCGAAAAGCCAACTGAAAAAACAAAAACAAAATGAAAAATCCTGTTTAC
The DNA here is from genome assembly GCA_943136025.2 of Agrotis puta. Lineage (NCBI taxonomy): Eukaryota > Metazoa > Arthropoda > Insecta > Lepidoptera > Noctuidae > Agrotis > Agrotis puta. Next base: position 4,076,844 of record OW964170.2, read on the forward strand.
CTAGGGTTTGTACCCATGTTCACCACCATGGAAGTCAACGCTTAAAGAAATCAGACTACTTAGACGCCGGTTCACGCGACGAAATTATGAAATATATTCTTCCTCTAAATCTTTATTCGTGAAAATTCGTTTTCTTCTAGATTGCTTTTTAACCCCATTCAACCCCTGTATGCCAAATTTTATAGAAATCGTTAGAGCCATTTTCGAGAACCGGAAAATACAATACTTTATCCTAATAAAACAAATACCCAGTGGTAAGTAAGCACGCAGGTGAAACCGTCGCCACGAGCTGTATAGCTTTTAATGAAACTGTTTTTTGTTCAAACGTGAACCGTTTAATGGTTTTTTTTAGTCTACGTAAGAGAATTAATGGCTAGATTTAATGGCAATTCATAAAACGATCCACGTAAGTTTTCGCCATTTGATGCCAATCGGTACGCATGTTCCTTTAATATCACAAATGAAGTATATCGTTTTCAAATTGTGTTTGTTAAGCCTTGTAAATTGTGGTGAACAACTTCTAGGGGCAAGAGGTAAAATAGTGGGCATTAAAAATTTCCCACATTCAGCGCTCTTGAACGTTAAATGTCAGACAAAAGATAATCCGGGATGGATCTGCGGATCATCCATCGTCAACCAGAGAATAATTTTGACGGCTGCGCATTGCGTGGAGAGTTGCCATAAACATCCCATTATGATGATCAGTGTGGGTCACAGACACATAAACAAGGGGTTGGAGTCAAGTGTCGAGCGCTACTTCTCACACAGACTGTATGACCCAACAATACTCGTATATGACATATCACTAATCAAACTCAAAACGGATTTAAAATTTAATGGCAAAATTCGCCGAGTGGCTTTGATGAAAAAACCACCTCGGGTTAAGATGGCGCAGATAGCTGGTTGGGGGTTACTTGACGTAAGTAAATTTTTACCGAAATCGTATGCTACTCGTACTTTTGACTATAATGAAATTGAATGATAATATAATATAATATAAATATTCCACAACTATCACACAACGCCATCTAGTCCCAAGCTAAGCAGAGCTTGTGTTATCGGTACTAGACAACTGATAAACATACTTATATATTTCTAAATACATACATATTATAGATAAATGACACCCAGACACAGTGTAAAATTCTGTATGTTGTTTGGTAAAACAGTACGAACAAAAGTAGTGAAGTAACAGTAGCATAAGTGATTTTAACCATGTTTACAGGAAGCGGATCCAAAACCAACGACAGTCCTTCATTTCGTGAATCAATACGTATGGAGCACAATCAGATGTGTTGAATCCGTTGGAAATTTACCCAACGGCACGATTTGCGCGAGGAGTATGGACGGCAAGAGCCAGCCTAATTCGTAAGTTTTGTGAAACATGATTATTGAAAAAATAAGTTTAAAGAAGAAAGGTAAGTTTTAAGCTAACTAACAACAGCTACATGTACTTAATTTCTGCATGAAGACTTCGTGGCTAAATAATAACAGCAACACACACCTTGAAGCTTAGGCCGCACTTGAATTGGTCAGTGCATGCATCGTGAACATGCATTACGTACCGAATCTCCTCTGTGTCTCGGAAAGCACGTTAAGTCATTGTTCCCAGTTAGCATGTGTAAATCTCTGGCAGTCGTAACAGGTATTAAATGGCTCTAAATTCTGACAACCGGTCTTACCAAAAGTTTTACATTATTCACTACTAATTAGGTCGCGATGGTCAGATAGGCAAACCCTTCATGTAAAGTACTGTTACTGTTATTCAGGAGCGTCCAGATGAACTGGAAGCCGTCTCCGATATACTATATACCCGATAAAGGCCATGATGGTGATGATGGTCCTATGTCACACTTGTTTTCTAATACTGATTGGTTTCCTCTGGAGATGTCATAAACTGATATTTGATAATATGTAGGTATAATATAACAGCTCATTGCATTTGTGCTTTTGTTCCGAGTATTAGATATATATTTTGAGCAGCTGATGTACGAAATGGCCGAAAACTTCATTTAAAATGGCGGTCCTAAATTATGCATAAAAGACATAAAAATACTGTATGTCGTTTTTTAATGGATAATTTAAGTTTTTTACGTTTACCACTTAATGAGGCCATTAAAAGACGGTCCCTTTAATGGCCTCATTAATTTATGAATAGACGTAAGTTTTCTTTGTCAAAGTCAATTGGTACCTATGACTTCTGTTTTGTTAAAAATGAAGTACTACGCGTATATTGTGATATTGAATTTGATACACGTTATGAAGTGTGAGATAGAACATTTAGTAGTGGAAGGTGAAGTTGCTAATATTGTGCAGTTCCCCCACTCTGCGTTCTTGAGTATTCAGTGCAATAAACCGTCTGCAGGTGCATGGATCTGCGGATCGTCTATCATCAACCAAAAGATAGTACTGACGGCTGCACATTGCGTCAACACTTGCAGCGGCATTAGGCACTCGATATCTTTGTCGGTCGGACACAGAAACATATATAAAGGGTCCGTGTTTCTTGTCAACCATATATTAATACACCAACATTATAACAGTCGGAATTTTCTTAATGATATAGCTCTATTGAGAACCAAACAGAATTTAACTTTCAATAATGTCGTTCGACGAGTGGCATTGATGATGGACCCACCTTACAATGAAGTGGCCCACGTGGCTGGTTGGGGTTGGATTAAAGTGAGTGTTTTTAAGGAGTTACGTTTAATTTTGTTACGTATAAAAAAAAATTTGATTGCTATTCGATTACTTAATATTTTCAGGAGGATCCTCCCGCTATAGGAACTGATACTCTTAATTACGTCAAGCAATTCGTATGGCCGACGAGCAAATGTAGAAGAGTTTATAAAATTAAATTAGGCAATGGTGCTTTTTGTGCGAGGAACAAAAAAGAAACATCATACGTTAGTGGGTAAGAAGTTCAGTGTTTTCATCAAAGAGCTAGCGTAACTCATTGGCGAAAGTATATAAAGATAATTTTGTTCGAAAACGCCACCACGGCATCCTTACCTTCCACCTAACACACGTTTGTTTTGGGAGGTATCCAGTGCCGAATTAATACTCCTTAATACCGCAGTATAAGCCTCTAGTGCCCCTCTATCGACGGTAAAGTAGCTTCAGTTTCTGCCTTTAATTTTTTAACGTTTTTATTGCTGATGAGGAAGGTTTCATGTAGGTAAGTACTTTTTTTAATAGGTAAAGCAGCAACCGTTTGATAACTAAGGGAAATACAAGAGAGAAGCGAGGTGGAATATTTTCGTTTATTCATAACAAAAGGGAATTACTACTAAGGGTCAACTCATACCGGGACGCGACGCTGCGTGCACAATTTAATAGAACAACTGAAAATCTAATTTTATTTACTATACAAAAAGATACACATTTCAACAATGACGTGAAGCAGCGCGGCGCAGGCGACTCGCCCCTTTCAATAGCGACTTAAAATCTAAATTTATTTACTACATGAAAAGATACTAATTTCCAATATCGTCGTTTCACGTCGCGTCACATCGCGGTTTGAGTTGACCCTTAGTAGCAAGCATTCTCGCATGAAAAAACAATACTCGGTTGGCAACACTGAACGCCGAACCACACACACAGGCAAGTACGGGCAGGCCGGGCTTGCGCAGGCAAAACTGTGGTGAAGCTTGTGCGTGTGGTAGGCCCATAAGGGATTAAAAACTCGTATAACTAAGCCTATGATGGAAAAGCGAACGAAGCGAGTTAGAAAGATTCTTCCTCGGATAGTTTTGGTTTTGGTTCGGCCCGAGTGTCATAACTGTATGGACCGCCCGGAAGACACGATAAAGCATGTTATAGTCTATCTCGCTCAGGCAGAGCATCGCTTACTATACTTGCCATAAAGCACAGTCTAATCGATCGATTTGAACTTAGCTGTCATACAATAAACGGAAGAACCCATACTGTCGCTTAAAAATTTGTTTAGGAGTTCAGCTTTGATTCCTGGTCTACTCTCACAGCAGAACATCTATATTTTAAGCATCTGGTGTAGTTAAATAAGAAACTAATAAATATTGGGTGGTCTAAAAACTTCGAATTTGTTTCTTTATTAAATTATTTATTTTATCCGTAAAGAAACTGGATTAATGGCCAAATCAAGTGGTAGACCTAAGTTTTCTCCGTCAAAGACAATTGCATACATCGTTAAGTTGCAGTATTCTTATGGAGAATTGTTATTACGAGTGATATTGTGATAACTGCATTTCATACACGCGATGAAGTGTGAGGAACAAAAGTGAAATTGCTGATATTTCGTAGTTCCCACATTCTGTGATCTATGTGATATTTCCGATCTATGCACGATTAGTCCGTATGCATACTGACACTATATTATTGAGTAGGTTGTTGATTAGGTTACTACGAAGTATACACAAGCATTTGCGTACTTACTACTCTTGTTTACAGGTTTTAAATTGGCCAGCAGGCGGATATCGGAATCCGTAATGCCTTTGTCAAACAGACAGGCGAAAGAAAAGCGTTTCCGAAGCGATACCGAACCGAAGCGAAACGTCAGTCCGATAGTTCTGTCACGCTATCGGATCGCTTTCGCTTTTCTATATGACTGGATTCAAACAATTCCATACATTACAAATAAAAACGTCACGCTTCGCATTCGTCACGCCAGTCTGTTTGACAAAGGCTTAAGAGATACAAAACAACTTTGTTAGGAGACTTTAGCTCTTTATTGATGTTAAAAATTTTGACACATTTATTTTTTGGTCAAGTGTGAGTTATCCCACTTATGTTGCCCAGATAGTTTCTTTCCGATTTAATGAAATTTTCCTTACATGAATCTAAATCAAAATGTTGGCCAATTTAACAAAAAGACCCTGTATATTGGGACTTTGGAAGACATTAGTAAAAAGCCAGATAAATGCGAGTGCGAGACGCGCTTTATACAATAACATTATTATTCGATTGAAATGAAAACACATTTAGCTCACTCACTTGTCGTTTTGAAAATCATTAACATTATAATCGCTTTTTTCAGGTTGTTGTAAAGCCACAAAATGAATTCCCCACGAAAAAGTATTGATCCTGTTCTCATAGTACTTTCTGTTCAGATTCCACATTGTGTCCTCGTTTTCGGTAGTTTTGTGCTGGATTTTATTATTATTTAATTTTCTGCTATCCGTGCGAAAACAAAGAAATGTGGCGAATTTACAATAAACAAAATTAAAAAAAAAAAAACAAAAACCTTTGGCTAATTTAAACATACTTTTTTTCGTGGTGTATTAATTTCGTGGCATAACAACAACCCCAATTTTTTAGTCCCGAGTTTTTTTATAAGTGTTTTCATGTACGGCGGGAAACACACCCACGACACGTAGTACAGCAGTAAATTATTTAACCACCGCGCCAACCGTGTTGTCACTAATATAGTATTAGTGACAACACGGTTGGCTTTGTTGGCAACACGGTTGGATTAGTTGTTACTAATATAGAATTCTAGAAATACTTATTCGAAGTACCTATAGTTAATAAACTATTCTTTAATTTTGATGATCTACAATCTGGGCGTTCCTAGGGTAGAACTCCGGTCGCGGGACTCTCGAATTACCGTGACGTCGGAACGTAAAGGGCTATTGAAGGACACCGTGGATTTTAGTCAGTACGAGTCTGACAGTCCCTCCCGCTCTGCCCTGGGTGGGAGGACTCATGTGACCACGTAAAAAAAAAGGGCAGAGCTCCATACTAATTAGGGCAACGTCTCAAATTAGTTTAAAATTACTCCTCTTTTGACATACCTAATAATATATTACTTTATTTTATTCTTAGTAATGTCTGCGTCCGTGTAGTTTGTTTTTTAAGCATTCGGGATTTTCAACTAACGTTTTAGTCATGTTAACATTGATTCTTGAAAACTGAAAATAAACAAATCCAGTTAAAGAAACCAAAGCGTGAACGTGCCATGGTTTCGTTTTATGTTACATATTAACTTACTTCTTAACCAACTCAAATATATTAGTTACCTAATTTATTATAGAGAGAACGATTTGAATCAAATAATGAAGTTCACTTTTAGAAACTAGACTGCATAAATGTTGTTTCCTCCTTTTTGAAGTCGGTTAAAAACTCCTTCACTTCAAAAGCCGAGAACGCACGTGTACGTTATACACAGTTAGGGTTGCCATCTCTAAAATTTGGGAACCAGGACAAGACGCGTGAAAACCCCGAATTTTAGACACCAGAACCCGGTTACGAGTCGAAGTGCGCACCGTGGCAACTGCGTCGGGAGCAGTGGGGGGATGGTGAAGTGTGCGTGGGTCGCGGGCGGCACAAGCCTTTAAATTTTTAAACCCGGACTTCAAATGAAGCCCCCCGGACGCTCCCCGGATGCCCCCTAAACTAGGACAAATCCGGGGAAAACCCGGACGGATGGCAACCATAAATACACAGTGAACTAAAAATCCAAACGTTTAGGACTGTCAGTTCCTCTTCTGTTGTTTTTTTTTATATTGTTGTAAAATCATCAAATAAGTTTGTCAGACATGTACTGACTCCAAAATCCAAGGTCCAAGTCCTTCAATGACTTCAATGGCCCCATACGTTTCAGAGTCACGGCTACCTGATGAGACAATAACACGACCCCACCAGGCTTTGGCCTTCTAAGGAGGCCCAAAGGTCAAATTGCTGACAGTTCTTTGTAGCGCGCATGGAACACAACGGGCCGTCGCGACCATGCCTCCAAACCCGGGTCGCCGTCGACCCGGTATCGAACGGCGAGTCACCCATTACTCGCCGTCTTCATGCACGTGCCTACGGTGGCCAGAAATCGGCTCGCGTGGTTACGTTGATTACGTCGAACAATGGCTTAGGTAACTCAATAAAAATAACGACAGTCATTAAATCCAGTCATAAAAATTAAGCTTAATTAAGCAATAGTTTGCCTCTAAACCCAATTGAAACTAGTATTAGCTTATATGTGTTTGTGTAAGTGTTACAAGATGTGTTTATTAATCATACTGAGTTTGATAGGCCTTGTTAAATGCAAAATAGAACATTTAATAGTCAGTGGTAAAGATGCGCCGATTAGGTTGTTTCCACATGCGGCGTTCTTGCATGCTAAGTGTCACATTAAAAATGAACCTGGATGGATTTGCGGGTCATCTATCATCAACCAGAGGATACTATTGACGGCGGCGCATTGTGTCGACAGTTGCTGGGGCAAAAACACTATGAACATATTCGTGGGCCACAAACATAAATTCAAAGGGAAGGTGTATAGAGTCCAACATATTATAAAACACGACAGCTATCTCACGAAAAAATTTGATTATGACATAGCACTTGTAAAAGTAGAAAAAAGTATAAAATTCGGTGTGAATGTTAAACGAGTAGCAATTATGAAAAAGGCACCTCGTTTTAAGAAGGCATTGGTAGCTGGTTGGGGGTTAATCAAAGTGAGTACTTAAATGAAGGTTTGTCTTTGTCAATATTTCTTTTTTTTTTTAACGAGGTAAACTCATCAAATGACCACACCCAGTGCAGAGCGGGAGGGACTGTCAAACTCGTACTGACTAAGATCCATGGTGTCCTTCACTAGCCCTTTACGTTCCGGGGTCACGATAATTCGTAAGTCCCGCGACCCCGGTTGTCATTACATCTAAAGAAAAAATATTTTTCTTCAGGAAAAAGATGTAAGATTATGAGTGTAATATAGGCTTGAAATCCACATCTCTTCTCCACTCCGCTTAAAAGGAAACATCGTTAGCGGAGAGGAGTGGAATTGTTTAAAATATCGGGAAAACAGGTTAGATTAGACTAGCGTCGAGAAAGGAGGGACGTGGAGTAGAGAGGGTCGGCTCACTCACGCGCGTATTTATTCATTTTAGTTAGCAATAGGATATGCAAAGCAGCTCCGCTCCGCTCCATCCCGCTCCACTTCAGTGAAAACACCTACCGCTTTTCACAGTTCAGCTATGCTCCTCACCGCTCCACTTCGCCACAGTGGAACCGCAGCCTAAAAGTCCTGCCAGCCTGTCTATTTTGGGTGCCAGACAGGAAGGAACCGTGGCTTTTAATCAGTACAAGTCTGAGAGTCCCTCCTGTCCTGCCCTGGGTGAAAAGACTCATTTGATGATATCACCACGAAAAAAAAGGACGTGTAGGAAACTTTCAAATGAAAGCACAATAATAGTGTAACCCTACAAACAACAGCAGAACTTAAAATTATTGAAACAAAGAACATTTCCAGGAAGCTCCGAAAAAAAAATCCGCTATTCTTCAATACATCGACCAATACGTATGGCCGCGAAGAAGATGTAGAAGTGTTGGTAACCTTCCCGTAGGGGTGATTTGCGCGAGCAGTAAAAGCTATTCTTTCGCTTCTAGGTAAGGAATAAACTACAATCCTATAAATACAAAATTGGTAGGTGGGTACAAGTGGGCTAAGTAAGTTTACATATCTCTTGCTCTGTAAGTACACCCTTACACCCCTGAATGCCGGGGTGTATGACTATCATTACAGCATAGGTTTTGGAATTTGAAAAACGAACTGTCATACTCATACTGCACGAAGAATATTTTTAAAAAGTTAATTTTTTTTTCTCGGTATCGATTAATTACTCGAATCGGAATCTAGACAATTTATTTTATAAAGATTTTATTTTAAATATGGAACTATTTGTTTCCACAAACCTCAAGTCACTCAAACTCAAGTCTTATCAGCACAAACTCATATTCAAACTATAAATATACCTAAAAAGAATGTGACCATATCTCTTACAAATTGTAATAATTTTACTATTAATTTTAATTAAATACACATTTTTTTCTTCTTAATAAATGTTCATTGAAACCTGCTGTCTTGTTGTTTACTTACCTCACAATCGATATGTAAAGCAGAGTATTTATCTCGGGCGTAAGCATCAATTGCATACTCGGGTTAATTAGCGCCTTCGCTTCGCTCAGGCGCCAAAAACCTCGTATGCAATTGATGTCATACAGCCCTTGGTTAATAATCTACTATTAATAACTGAATGTAAAAAGTATATAAAAAAAAACCTTATTATATTCCTGTCGCTTCAAATAAGAACATCAAGATGTTTTGAACACGTCGTCGTAAACATTATACATATACTTTTTTTTATTGGAATTTTTATATTTTTTTATATCGCTGAGCTCATTTTGTGGGCAATCTCAATCTCATTCATTACGTTTGATTAAATATTAATATTGCCTGGCTTGGTAGGTAGTAAGTTTAATTTTAAGTTTAGTTTTACTGTATTGTAAGTTTTTTTCTAGTTTTCCCCCTTTTTTCCTGCAGTTTTTATTGTAAGCTTTCACTTTGTCATTTACTCTTTCATTCAATACCTATGTTTTTACACAATCCATATTTTTTATACTTCACTGGGCCCTCAGATTTAGAGTTGTTTCTGTCACTTATAAAGAACTTTTCAGCGGAACTGAAGAAATATTAGACTTAATTTTGACTGCAGATATTGCGAAGCTCACCTTGGTGGAAGACGATATCAAATCGAGGACCACATCTGAAGACGTCCTAGCCAAGACCGTATTCAGTGCTGCATTTGACTACTCTCATCCGACCAACAGTATTTTTAATGGTTTAAAAATAAAAGCACCAAAAAAAAAAACAAACTCTGACTAAAAGACTGTCAGGTAGACCTAGAAATACGATTTGTTGCAGTAGGGGAACAATGTATAAGACTTGGACGCGAGGTATAATGGGGACATACACTCTTTAGGCATACTTAACACAACACTAACGTAGCGCAAGCGCCATCAGGACGTCATGCAAGCGGCCATTAACAAATGGCGTCCTGTTTGCGCTTGCGCTACGTTAGCATTGTGTTAAGTTTGCCTTAAGTGTGTGATTTCCCATCATACCTCGCGTCCCCGTCTTTTACACTGTTCCCCTATTTATTGACGTCTGCATCTTTTTTTTAAATATCTGATACTTCACTCATCAAAAAGACTAATACCTCAGTTTTGTCGTTATTTTCATTGCAGGCTCCTATTGTCAGTGAATCTTCTGCGTTTAAAATTTATAAAAAGCATTTAGCTGAAGTTCTAAAAAAATATTCTTTTAATAAATAAATACATCATCAGCCTATAAATGTTCCCACTGCTGGGATACAGGCCTCCTCTCTGTCAGTGGGAGTGGGCCATAATCCACCACGCGGGCCCAGTGCGGGTTGGTGGAAGTCACATGTCTTCAAATTTTTGGTTCTAGTACATGCCGGTTTCCTCACGATGTTTTCCTTCACCGTTTTGAGAGAAGTGGTGATGAAAAAAATTACACAAAGTAATGCGACTGGCTGGGTTCGAACCCACGACCTACAACTCGTAAGTCGGGGCCGATGTCACTGGGTCACCACTGTTCATCATATACATATATACAAGACAGACAAGTACGAATTGACAAATAACATAACATTTTGGACGCCGTGAGAATCCAGCAAGATTTTATGAGGAAACGCGTGGATTTTGAGCAAAGAATATTGCAGCAGCCAATAGTTCATTATCTCCTTCTTTTTTGTCGTAGTGGTGACTCCGGCAGCGCACTCGTGGTTCGAGGGTACATCCAGATCGGCATCGTCTCCTACAAGATGCCAACGATCAGCAAAAGTCTGGTGATCTACACCGACACTGGTTACTTCTACAACTGGATCACAAAGAACGCAAAGAAACTTTATTGTATCACTTAATTATACAGAACAGTCGTGAAAATGGATATTGTGTTTTTTTTTTATCAATGACGAGAAGCAGCAATAACAAGTCGAGCAAGGGTCATTAAATGAATCTATCGAATTATTTCAAACTAGCTTCCGCCCGCGACTCCGTCCGCGCGGATGTCGGTCTTCGCGTGGATGGTTTATTTCTCCATTTTGAGTAACTCTGACAATGACATCTTATAAATATCTATTGGACCCAAATACGGCTAAGCCACATAATTAAGGAGATCCTTCTATTGAGCTACTGCTGTTGAGCTCGCGTTCTGTACTGAAAAATAAGATTTTTTTTCTACGTATTTTTCCAGGATAAAAAGTATCCTATGTTATGCCCATGATAATAAGGTATAATTATACCAAGTTTCATCGAAATCGAACCGTTAGTTTTCACGTGATGCCTGCATATACAGACAGACAGACAGACAGACAGACAAAAAAATTTTTAAACACATATTTGGGTTTGGTATCGATCCAGCAACACCCCCCGCTATTTATTTTTTCAATATTTTCAATGTACAGAATTGACCCTTCTACAGATTTATTATATGTATAGATTAGTTATTTATATTGATATGTGACATTGTTACCTACCTTTATTTAAATAACTATATATATTTTTATTATCCTTATAAACATTTAGAATGCAAAGTGTTTTAGCTATTTTAGTTGCTCAAAGTTTATTAAAATAACTTATAAGATAAATATTTTACTACAAGTTGTTATTTGCAGACGAAGATTTAGTGTTTTTGTATAAGATTTTAAAAAATCCTGGCAAAGTTATGTTCTTTTTCTACAATCGAACTAACGAAAACTTTCAAAATGTCGATATAGATATTTAATACTTGTTACAATCGACTATTTTGGGTAAATTGTCCATTGTGGAAGAATTACATAAATTTCAATAACTTTTCAATCATATTTTAATAGCTAAATAGACATACTAGCAATAGAAGCAATCAGACATGTAAATTATTTGATAACTTTTGTCAATTATCAAAAAAAAATCACAATGTGCCCCCCTCTCCCCTATGTATGGTATCATAGGTACACAAAATACAGATTTTTCATGGAATAGATTTCGGTTATATCGCGCCATAATGACTCAATAAAATTTGCAAATTAAATGATAATTACACAATTACAAAAGAAAATTATAGTGATTTGTGAACGCGCTCACGCAGTCGACTTTGTAAAACTACCTTGCTTGGTAACTAACGCGTCACAAAAAAAAATGCTTGAGTTAAGGCGCGTTTTAGTTTTCATTCTCTGGATAGTCTTTATCGAATGCCGAATGGAACAGTTAGTTGTTGGTGGAAAAGAAGTGAACATTGAAAAATTTCCCCATTCTGTGTTTTTCTCTAAGACATGTTATAATGTAAATAACAATGATAGTAGTTCCTGGATTTGTGGTGCGTCCATTATAAATGAATTGGTAATTATAACGGCGGCACATTGCGTGGAATGTGATGATAAATACAAATTCCGCATTCTCAACGCATTCGTGGGGCACGCTTTCGTCTTTGAAGGTTTTAAATCTACCGTTGAAACAATCAGCTTTCATCCGAACTATACTGTTTACTATAGAGGATACGATTTAGTGCTAGGAAGGCTTAAAACACGTTTAGAATTAGGCAATAATGTAAAAAGAGTGGCTATAATGAACGACCCACCCTATGCTGAACGAGCTGAAATAGCTGGTTGGGGTCGGACTGTGGTGAGTATAATTGACCAATATTATTTAAACAGGTTTAATTTAATAATTTTTGTGTTAAGTACAAGATAGCGGCGGGCACGCCGCGATCGCGGCGGTAAGACCCCTCTTTGAGGAGTGGCTGGATAGGCGTCACGGCGTCCTTACCTTCCGCATGACGCAGGTCCTCACCGGACACGGAAGTTTCGGGAGGTTCCTGTGTCGGATAAGAAAGGAGGAAACAACTGGGTGTCACCACTGCGAGGACCGTCCGGAGGACACGGTGGAGCATACGGTGCAGGACTGCCCCGCTTGGGCAGAGCCCCGCCGTGTCCTCACGACGGCGATAGGCGGAGACCTCTCGCGCCCGGCATTGGTCGAGGCCATGCTGCGGGGCGAGACGGAGTGGGAAGCCACACCACAGGTCGCCTCCTTCTGCGAAGCATGCTCGCGAAGGAGGAGGCGTGCCGCGTGAGGGAGAGAACAGCGACCTCCCTCCACCCCAGCCGCAGTGGTAGACGCTCCGGCCACCGTAGGCGCGGGCATGCGGGCGGCGAGTAATGGGCGACTCGCAGCCCGACCATGGACCATGCCCGGGTCGACGGCGCGTTGTGTTCCACGCGCGCCTCAAGGAGTGTTAGCATAGTGACGGGGCCTGTAGAGGGCCAAACCCTGCCGGGGTCGCGGGACTTACCCATCACCCCGGTACGTAAAGGCCTAGTGAAAGACACCGTGGATTTTAGTCAGTACAAGTCTGACAGTCCCTCCCGCTCTGCCCTGGGTGGGTGGCCTCATTTGGTGATTTTATCACGATAAATAAAGTATAAGATAGCGCAATTTTCGCCTTAGCAACGTATTTCAAAGCCTCAAAACGTGTGGCAAAATTCCGAAAAAACAACTTTCCTTAAAACTTTTGGTAAACCGTAGGAAACAATATCGTGTTGTTGCTATTTTATTCGTCTAATATAATTTGGCTTAAACTCAACAGCTTCCCCTTTTTAAGGTCTGTCAATCTAATTCACAAGGAGATATTTGAAAAAAACTTACGGTAGGTATATAAAGGGTACATTTTTCAACTGGGTGTGGATGGCTGTATCCGAAACTATGAAGAATATCGAAAAATAGAGAAAGTAGTCTCGAGGCAGATTTTGATGAAAATCATTGGAATTTCAAATAGTTCAATACTGAGGCCAGGAATTGAACCCGTTGATTTTGGAAATAAAAACATACACGCGCCATATTATTAAAGGTCCATCCGGTAGTGTCGTTAACAAAGATGAAATTCTGGGAAGTAATGGCATATGGAAAACTTTAAGCTTAGACCCTTAATATTTTTTTTTGTTTGTCTAAATCTGTTTTCTGTCTCAACATACAACTTTCTCTGTAAACCGTTATTCTGAATCAAACAAAATGGCGGTCTAAAATATGTCCTTTTTTATTCTTAAAGGGTTTTAGGACACATGGAGGCAACCTTAAGTACGTAGAGCAATGGGTCTGGAGGCGAATTAAATGCAAAGAAGTTGTGTTATGGCTGGCCCCCGGTACTATCTGCGCTAGCAGTGGAGATCCATATCGTCATGTTGGTCGGTAAGACAAGCGAGAACTAGTAATATATTATCATTAAAACCTATCAACGTTTAACCTTTTTATTATATTTTATGGCCACCGTGTGTTTCTAAAATGTGTTCCAATTCGAACGTAAGTACTCCTCTTGTTGCAATGACAGTCGTCTATAAAATAGGGCATTTGAATTAAAAAAATGTAATTAGCCCGTCAGTTAGAATATCAAAAAATATTATGACATGTATGTTTTCTTTTATTACCTAAACCACAATTGGCGAAGATACAAAACTTTAAAAATTGCTAATACGGTGACGTATCGCTTGGTCGTAAAAGCAAGTGCAGTTTATAAAAACATAATCAAAAACGTGACCTTTTTGGATTCCGTCGTATTCGAAATCCCGTGAGATTTTGAGGAAGCGGCTGAATTGTCAGCAAATAATAAAAAATTTTACGGCCTATAGTTAAAATGTTTACTATCTTTTTTGTCGTAGGGGTGACTCGGGCAGCGCAATGGTGGTTCGAGGCTACATCCAGATCGGCATCGTCTCGTACGCCATACCTACTATCAGCAGGGATGTACTTGTCTATACTGACACTGGTTTCTTCCACGACTGGATCGTAAAGAATGCTGAGAAACTTTATTGTGCCAGTGAACAATAAAGAACAGTTGAAAGAGGAATTATTTGTTTTTTAATGACGAGAGGGACGAATAAGGACACGGCATAACTCATTGAATGAATCTACCGAATTATTTCACATGTCTACCTTAATTTTAGTCATAGGGGCCGGGGTCGTTACCACCAACCTGTCGGATCCGAGCCAAATAGTTTTGTGCAGGAGCTCCAGTTCCTTCTGGGTAAGCTTACTCCATGATAGGCTTGATCTTTGCTTCTGGGCTAGATTGAGACCAGAGCGGAGCAAACCCATCTACACTAATATTATAAGGAGTAAAGATTCATATTTTGTGTGTATCTTTGTAATTAATAAACTCAAAAAGTATTGCACCGACTTCAAAAAAACTTTCACCAGTTGAAAGCTGCTTTGGTCCTGAGTGACATAGGCCAAAGGTGAGGGGGGGAGCGGGCGAAGCCTCTGGCAAATCCTACTTTTAAATAAGTGTTCTAACATGTGATGTAATTTAATTTCCTACATCCCCAACTGAGCACTATATGGCCTTTAAATTGAGCATGAGATATTTTTGAAATTTTGAGTCACATTTCTGCCCACTTTGTATCAAAACTCCAGCCCAAATTATTGGTATGCTTTTACAATTTTATGCTCATGTTGAAATTTATTGCACTTTGTCGTATTACCTACCTAGGCCTTCGGGAAACCAGCTTACCAACAATAAAAGAAAATACGTACGCTACTAACAAAAAGGTTAATCTAAACCATTTGTATTATCTTCACGCTTCTCGCACGTGGGCATAAACAAAGGAACGGCTGTATGTCAGCCGTAATGTCATGCTTGGCATTCGTAATATGGACTTGGCAAAAGTGTCGCATTGCTTCTAAGATCCTTTGAGTTCTGTATCACTAAAACTGTTATATGTACAGATGCTAGCATGTAAACTTACCCGAATCAGTCAAATTTTACCAACCGAATATGAAAATTTGACTTTGAAATTTGACTTCCACTACACTTACTGTGATAATGTTGAAAATCTGTTTAAAAAATGACTGATGGAACTACGACAGAATAAAACATATTTTTCAGGAGAAACATTTTTATTTAGAACAGTATATCATTATATGAGTAAATGTTTAATCTATAATCGGCTGATTTATTAGTTAACTAGCTTTCGCCCGCGACTCCGTCCGCGCGGATGTCGGTCTTCGCGTGGATGGTTTATTTCTCCATTTTGAGTAACTCTGACAATGACATCTTATAAATATCTATTGGACCCAAATATGGCTAAGCCTTTAATAATTAAGGAGATTCGCGGTTCTACAGAACAACGTCTATGAATAAAACTGAAAAATAAGATTTTTTTATACGTATTTTGCCAGGATAAAAAGTATCCCATTTTATGCCCAGGATAATAAGGTATAATTATACCAAGTTTCATCGAAATCGAACCGTTAGTTTGCACGTGATGCCTGCAGATACAGACAGACAGACAAAATTTTTTTTATCACATATTTGGGTTTGGTATCGATCCAGGAACACCCCCCGCTATTTATTTTTCAATATTTTCAATGTACAGAATTGACCCTTCTACAGATTTATTATATGTATAGATACAAGAGTTTATTGGATTGAGGAACTTAGTCAATTTAATTTACAGGCTTCATTTAAAAACTAGTATTAAAAATAAAATATTTACGAATATAAATCTATTTATTGCTTACCGTTCAGCAAATGAGTGTATACTCGTATGTCTCGTAAAAGATAATAACTTTGTGCTGGCATTAACGTCTTTATGAAGCTCACCAGCAGCCTTTATATTGTGTATTCACTCTCCGGATATTCGGCAGTGCCTCCATTATTAATATTAAGGTATAATTTAGGTAGTCTAACTGTTTAAAGACAAATGAGAAGAAACAAGTCAGTAAAAGTGGCGTAAACTGAATGGTTTAGGAGATGCCAATTTTGACAGTTAATTAGGCCTTGAAATTGAAATATTTTGTAGCTTGTAATACGAAATTTCCAGTCATGTTCCAGGCAGAAGTTGGTAAAATATCACGTGTCCGCTGACTGGCTGGCAATAAGAGTTCGTAATACGACTAAGCAAGGCAGTTCAGTTTAAGATGTAAACTGACTGGAATTAAGAGCTTGTAATACCCATGCCCCAGATGTGTGAATGTGGATGATGCGAAAGGAGTATGTAAGGATTGTAGCAGGTGGCGCTGTGCAGTTTCTGCCTACTCCCATGTAAGAAAGGCGTGAGTTTATGAGTTATGTATGGTATATCATAGGCACACAAAATTCAGTTTTTTTATGGAATAGATTTCGGTTATATCGCGCCATAATGACTCAATAAAATTTGCAAATTAAATGATAATTACACAATTACAAAAGGAAATTATAGTGATTTGTGAACGCGCTCACGCAGTCGACTTTGTTGCCTTGGTATCTCACGCGTCACAAAAAAAAATGCTTGAGTTAAGGCGCGTTTTAGTTTTCATTCTCTGGATAGTCTTTATCGAATGCCGAATGGAACAGTTAGTTGTTGGTGGAAAAGAAGTGGATATTGAAAAATTTCCCCATTCTGTGTTTTTCGCTAAGACATGTTATAATTTAAATAACAATGATAATAGTTCCTCGATTTGTGGTGCGTCCATTATAAATGAATTGGTAATTATAACGGCGGCACATTGCGTGGAATGTGATGATAAATACAAATTCCGCATTCTCAGCGCATTCGTGGGGCACGCTTTCTTCTTTGAAGGTTTTAAATCTAGCGTTGAAACAATCAGCTTTCATCCGAACTATACTGTTTTCTATAGAGGATACGATTTAGTACTAGCAAGGCTTAAAACACGTTTAGAATTAGGCAATAATGTAAAAAGGGTGGCTATAATGAACGACCCACCCTATGCTGAACGAGCTGAAATAGCTGGTTGGGGTCTGACCGTGGTGAGTATAATTGACCAATATTATTTAAACAGGTTTAATTTAATAATTTCAGTGTTTAGGTTTAGAAAGTGCAATTTTCGCCTCATCAACTTATTTCAAAGCCTTAAAACGTGTGGCAAAGCTCCGAAAAAACAACTTTCCTTAAACCTTTTGGTAAACCGTAGGAAACAATATCGTGTTGTTGCAATTTGATTCGACCAACATAATTTGGCTTAAACTCAACAGCCTCCCCCTTTTAAGGTCTGTCAATCTAAGTCACAAGGAGATATTTGAAAAAAACGTAATGTATATAAAAGGTAGATTTTCCAACTGGGCGTGGACGGCTATATCCGAAACTATGAAGAATATCGAAAAATACAGAAAGGAGCCTCGAGGCAGATATTGATGAAAACTAAAAGAGCATCATTGGATTTTTGAATAGTTCAATACTGAGGCCAGGAATTGAACCCGTTGATTTTGGAAATAAAAACATACACGCGCCATATTATTAAAGGTCCATCCGGCAGTGTTGCTAACAAGTATGAAATTCTGGGAAGTAATGACATATGGATGTGAATATTTTTTTCTTTGTCTAAATCTGTCGTCTGTCTCATTATACAACTTTTTATGTATACCTTTATTCTGAATCAAACACAATGGCGCTCTAAAATATGTCCTTTTTATGCTTAAAGGATTTAAGGATATATGGAGGCAACCTTAAGTACGTAGAGCAATGGGTGTGGAAGCGAAATAAATGCCAAGAAGTTGTGTTCTTGCTGGCCCCTGGTACTATCTGCGCTAGCAGTGGAGATCCATATCGTCATGTTGGTCGGTAAGACAAGCGAGAACTAGTAATATATCAAGCTTTAACCTTTTTATTATATTATATGCCCACCGTGGGTTTCTAAAATGTGGGCCAATTCGAATGTAAGTACTCCTCTAGTGGGGTGCTAAGATAGGAAACCTCCACGTGCGCCCGTGGACTGAAGTTCCCACTCGGATACGTCCGGGGGGTAGACCAGTTTTTCGGGCCGGTGCACGCTGGGATGCGGGCAAAAACTCTTCCTTAGGCACTGTGTGCCTAAGGGGTCTCTTTCCCGTATGCGAATAGCCTGTCGGGTAGACGCTCCACCGCGTTTCCCTCTGAATAGCAGAGGGCACAGCGGCGGAGCGAGCTTGCGGACGGTGAGTAATGGGTAAGCTCGCCGTCCGACCAAGGACCAAGCCCGGGTCGGTGGCGCGTCGTGTTTCACGCGTCACCGACGGGGCCCTTAGGGGGCAAATGCCTGCTCGCGGGATCGCGGATTTTTTCTTAATCCAGGATACCGCCCCGGAACGTAAAGGGCATCCGAAGAAACACTGGTGGATTTTAGTCAGTAAGAGTCTGACAGTCCCTTCCGCCCCACCCAGGGCGGGAGGACTCATTTGATGATTTTATCACCCTAAAATAAAAAAAGAGCACTCCTCTAGTAGTAATAACAGTGGTCTATATAAAAGGGCATTTGAATGAAAAACTTTAATTGGTCCGTTAGTTAGATTATCAAAAAATATTATGACATGTATTTTTTCTTTTATTACCTAAACCACAATTGACTCTTTAAAAATTGCCAATACGGTGACGTATCGCTTGGTTGTGAAAGCAAGTGCAGTTTATAAAAATATAATCAAAAACGTGACCCTTTTGGATTTCATCGTATTCGAAATCCCGTGAGATTTTGAGGTAACGGCTGAATTGTCAGCAAATAATAAAAAAAAATTACGGCCTATAGTTAAAATGTTAACTATCTTTTTTGTCGTAGGGGAGACTCGGGCAGCGCACTGGTGGTTCGAGGCTACATCCAGATTGGCATCGTCTCCTAGGGCATGCCCGCTATCAGCAGGGATGTACTTGTCTATACTGACACTGGTTTCTTCCACGACTGGATCGTAATGAATGCTGAGAAACTTTATTGTGCCAGTGAAAAATAAAGAACAGTTGAAAGAGGAATAATTTGTTTTTTAATGACGAGAGGGACGAATAAGGACACGGCATAACTCATTGAATGAATCTACCGAATTATTTCACAAGTCTACCTTAATTTTAGTTATAGTGGCCGGGGTCGTGACCTCCAACCTGTCGGATCCGGGCCAAATAGTTTTGTGCAGGAGCTCCAGTTCCTTCTGGGTAAGCCTACTCCATGATAGGCTTGATCTTTGCTTCTGGGCTAGATTGAGACCAGAGCAGAGCAAACCCATCTACAGTAATGTTATAAAGAGTAAAAGTTTGTATTTTTGTGTGTATTTTAGTGAATAATCTCAGAAAGTACTGGACCGACTTCAAAAAAACTTTCACCAGTTGAAAGCTGC
The DNA here is from genome assembly GCA_943136025.2 of Agrotis puta. NCBI lineage: Eukaryota > Metazoa > Arthropoda > Insecta > Lepidoptera > Noctuidae > Agrotis > Agrotis puta. Next base: position 4,096,720 of record OW964170.2, read on the forward strand.
TTTGGTTTTGAGTGACATTGGCCATATGGGAGGCCATATAAACCTAGTTTTAAATAAGTGTTCTAAAATGTGATGTAATTAATTTTCCTAAATCCCCAACTGAGCACTATATGGCCTTTAAATTGAGCATTAGATAACAAAAACGCATAAAAATTATACAAATTTTGAGTCACATTTCTGCCCACTTTGTTTCAAAACTCCAGCCCAAATTATTGGTATTATTTTACAATTTTATGCTCATGTTGAAATTAATTTCACTTTGCCGTATACCTACCTAGGCATTCGGGAAACCAGCTTACCAACAATAAAAGAAAATACGTACGCTACTAAAAAAAAGGTTAATCTAAACCATTTGTATTATCTTCACGCTTCTCGCACGTGGGCATAAACAAAGGCACAGCTGTATGTCAGCCGTAATGTCATGCTTGGCAATCGAAATATGGACTTGGCAAAAGTGTCGCATTGCTTCTAAGATCCTTTGAGTTCTGTATCACTAAAACTGTTATATGTACAGATGCTAGCATGTAAACTTACCCGAATCAGTCAAATTTTACCAACCGAATATGAAAATTTTACTGATTTGACTTTGAAATTTGACTTCCACTACAGTTACTGTGATAATGTTGAAAATCTCTTTAAAAAATGACTGATGGAACTACGACAGAATAAAACATTTTTTTCAGGAGAAACATTTTTATTTAGAACAGTATATCATTATATGAGTAAATGTTTAATCTATAATCGGCTGATTTATTAGTTAACTAGCTTCCGCCCGCGACTCCGTCCGCGCGGATGTCGGTCTTCGCGTGGATAGTTTATTTCTCCATTTTGAGTAACTCTGACAATGACATCTTATAAATATCTATTGGACCCAAATATGAATAAGCCAATAATAATTAAGGAGATTCGCGGTTCTACAGAACAACGTCTATGAATAAAACTGAAAAATAAGATTATTTTTCTACGTATTTTTCCAGGATAAAAAGTATCCCATTTTATGTCCAGGATAATAAGGTATAATTATACCAAGTTTCATCGAAATCGAACCGTTAGTTTGCACGTGATGCCTGCATATACAGACAGACAGACAAAAATTTTTTAATATCATATTTGGGTTTGGTATCGATCCAGGAACAACCCCCGCTATTTATTTTTTCAATATTTTCAATGTACAGGATTGACCCTTCTACAGATTTATTATATGTATTAAAAAATAGTATTAAAAATAAAATATTTACGAATATAAATCTATTTATTGCTTACCGTTCAGCAAATGAGTGTATACTCGTATGTCTCGTAAAAGATAATAACTTTGTGCTGGCATTAACGTCCTTATAAAGCTCGCCAGCAGCCTTTATATTGTGTATTCACTCTCCAGATATTCGGCAGTGCCTCCATTATTAATATTAAGGTTTAATTTAGGTAGTCTAACTGTTTAAAGACAAATGAAAAGAAACAAGTCAGTAAAAGTGGCGTAAACTGAATGGTTTAGGAGATGCCAATTTTGACAGTTAATCAGGCCTTGAAATTGAAATATTTTGTAGCTTGTAATACGAAATTTCCAGTCATGTTCCAGGCAAAGAAGTTGGTAAAATATCACGTGTCCGCTGACTGGCTGGCAATAAGAGTTCGTAATACGACGAAGCAAGGCAGTTCAGTTTAAGGTGTAAACTGACTGGAATTAAGAGCTTGTAATACCCATGCCCCAGATGTGTGAATGTGGATGATGCGAAAGGAGTATGTAAGGATTGTAGCCGGTGGCGCTGTGCAGTTTCTGCCTACTCCCATGTAAGAAAGGCGTGAGTTTATGAGTTATGTATGGTATATCATAGGTACACAAAATTCAGTTTTTTTATGGAATAGAGTTCGGTTATATCTCGCCATAATGACTCAATAAAATTTGGAAATTAAATGATAATTACACTATTACAAAAGGAAATTATAGTGATTCGTGAACGCACTGACACAGTCAACTTTGTAAAACTGCTTGGTAGTACACGCATCACAAAAAAAATGCTTGAATTAAGGCGCGTTTTAGTTTTCATTCTCTGGATAGTCTTTATCGAATGCCGAATGGAACAGTTAGTTGTTGGTGGAAAAGAAGTGGATATTGAAAAATTTCCCCATTCTGTGTTTTTCGCTAAGACATGTTATAATGTAAATAACAATGATAATAGTTCCTCGATTTGTGGTGCGTCCATTATAAATGAATTGGTAATTATAACGGCGGCACATTGCGTGGAATGTGATGATAAATACAAATTCCGCATTCTCAGCGCATTCGTGGGGCACGCTTTCTTCTTTGAAGGTTTTAAATCTAGCGTTGAAACAATCAGCTTTCATCCGAACTATACTGTTTTCTATAGAGGATACGATTTAGTACTAGCAAGGCTTAAAACACGTTTAGAATTAGGCAATAATGTTAAAAGGGTGGCTATAATGAACGACCCACCCTATGCTGAACGAGCTGAAATAGCTGGTTGGGGTCTGACTGTGGTGAGTATAATTGACCAATATTATTTAACAGGTTTAATTTATTTATTTTATTTTATTATTTTATTTATTTATTTTATTTAACAGGTTTAATTTAATAATTTCAGTGTTTAGGTTTAGAAAGTGCAATTTTCGCCTCATCAACGTATTTCAAAGCCTCAAAACGTGTGGCAGAACTCCGAAAAAACAACTTTCCTTAAACCTTTTGGTAAACCGTAGGAAACAATATCGTGTTGTTGCAATTTGATTCGACCAACATAATTTGGCTTAAACTCAACAGCCTCCCCCTTTTAAGGTCTGTCAATCTAATTCACAAGGAGATATTTGAAAAAAACGTAATGTATATAAAAGGTAGATTTTCCAACTGGGCGTGGATGGCTATATCCGAAACTATGCAGAATATCGAAAAATACAGAAAGGAGTCTCGAGGCAGATATTGATGAAAACTAAAAGAGCATCATTGGATTTTTGAATAGTTCAATACTGAGGCCAGGAATTGAACCCGTTGATTTTGGAAATAAAAACATACACGCGCCATATTATTAAAGGTCCATCCGGCAGTGTTGCTAACAAGTATGAAATTCTGGGAAGTAATGACATATGGATGTGAATATTTTTTTCTTTGTCTAAATCTGTCGTCTGTCTCATTATACAACTTGTTATGTATACCGTTATTCTGAATCAAACACAATGGCGCTCTAAAATATGTCCTTTTTATGCTTAAAGGATTTAAGGATATATGGAGGCAACCTTAAGTACGTAGAGCAATGGGTGTGGAAGCGAAATAAATGCCAAGAAGTTGTGTTTTTGCTGGCCCCCGGTACTATCTGCGCTAGCAGTGGAGATCCATATCGTCATGTTGGTCGGTAAGACAAGCGAGAACTAGTAATATATCAAGGTTTAACCTTTTTATTACATTATATGCCCACCGTGTGTTTCTAAAATGTGGGCCAATTCGAACGTAAGTACTCCTCTAGTGGGGTGCTAAGACAGGAAACCTCCACGTGCGCCCGTGGACTGGAGTTCCGTCTCGGATACGTCCGGGGGGAAGACCAGTTCTTCGGGCCGGTGCACCCTGGGATGCGGGCAAAAACTCTTCCTTAGGCACTGTGTGCCCAAGGGGTCTCTTTCCCGTATGCGAATAGCCTGTCGGGTAGACGCTCCAACGCGTTTCCCTCTGAATAGCAGAGGGCACAGCGGCGGAGCGGGCTTGCGGACGGTGAGTAATGGGTAAGCTCGCCGTCCGACCAAGGACCAAGCCCGGTTCGGTGGCGCGTCGAGTTTCACGCGTCACCGACGGGGCCCTTACGGGGCCTGCCTGCTGGGGTTGCGGATTTTTTCTTAATCCAGGATACCGCGGCCCCGGAACGTAAAGGGCATCAGAAGAAACACGGGTGGATTTTAGTCAGTAAGAGTCTGACAGTCCCTTCCGCCCCACCCAGGGTGGGAGGACTCATTTGATGATTATGCCACCCTAAAAAAAAAGAGCACTCCTCTAGTAGTAATGACAGTCGTCTATATAATAGGGCATTTGAATGAAAAACTTTAATTGGTCCGTTACTTAGATTATCAAAAATATTATGACATGTATTTTTTCTTTTATTACCTAAACCACAATTGACGAAGATACGACTCTTTAACAATTGCCAATACGGTGACGTATCGCTTGGTTGTGAAAGCAAGTGCAGTTTATAAAAGCATAATCAAAAACGTGACCCTTTTGGATTCCGTCGTATTCGAAATCCCGTGAGATTTTGAGGTAACGGCTGAATTGTCAGCAAATAATAAAAAAAAATTACGGCCTATAGTTAAAATGTTTACTATCTTTTTTGTCGTAGGGGTGACTCGGGCAGCGCAATGGTGGTTCGAGACTACATCCAGATCGGCATCGTCTCCTACGGCATGCCTGCTATCAGCAGGGATGTACTTGTCTATACTGACACTGGTTTCTTCCACGACTGGATCGTAAAGAATGCTGAGAAACTTTATTGTGCCAGTGAAAAATAAAGAACAGTTGAAAGAGGAATAATTTGTTTTTTAATGACGAGAGGGACGAATAAGGACACGGCATAACTCATTGAATGAATCTACCGAATTATTTCACATGTCTACCTTAATTTTAGTGATAGGAGCCGGGGTCGTGACCACCAACCTGTCGGATCCAGGCCAAATAGTTTTGTGCAGGAGCTCCAGTTCCTTCTGGGTAGGCTTACTCCATGATAGGCTTGATCTTTGCTTCTGGGCTAGATTGAGACCAGAGCAGAGCAAACCCATCTACACTAATATTATAAGGAGTAAAGATTAATATTTTGTGTGTATCTTTGTAATTAATAAACTCAAAAAGTATTGGACCGACTTCAAAAAAACTTTCACCAGTTGAAAGCTGCTTTGGTCCTGAGTGACATAGGCCAAAGGTGAGGGGGGGAGCGGGCGAAGCCTCTGGCAAATCCTACTTTTAAATAAGTGTTCTAACATGTGATGTAATTTAATTTCCTACATCCCTAACTGAGCACTATATGGCCTTTAAATTGAGCATGAGATATTTTTGAAATTTTGAGTCACATTTCTGCCCACTTTGTATCAAAACTCCAGCCCAAATTATTGGTATGCTTTTACAATTTTTTATTTTTTGTCGTATACCTACCTAGGCATTCGGGAAACCAGCTTACCAACAATAAAAGAAAATACGTACGCTACTAACAAAAAGGTTAATCTAAACCATTTGTATTATCTTCACGCTTCTCGCACGTGGGCATAAACAAAGGAACAGCTGTATGTCAGCCGTAATGTCATGCTTGGCATTCGTAATATGGACTTGGCAAAAGTGTCGCATTGCTTCTAAGATCCTTTGAGTTCTGTATCACTAAAACTGTGTGTTTACCTGCTGGCGTACGTATAGACGCCAGCAGGTAAACTTACCCGAATCAGTCAAATTTTACCAACCGAATATGATTTTTTTTCTGAATTGACTTTGAAATTTGACTTCCACTACAGTTACTGTGATAAGGTTGAAAATCTGTTTAAAAAATTTAGAGGTGAGGGGAAAAAATTAAGAGGTAGTTGATGTGCTGGCGCTGTACTTACATGGCTTGGGTGATTTTCTTTATGTATTTTAATTTATTTGGCCTAGGTGAGCGCGAAAAAAATATTTAATTATAGATGATCAAATTTATTTTGTTTTTTTAATTTGTTTGTTACTCTTTCACACAAAAACGTCTTAATTAATTGCCCAAAAAAGCTACAGAATTTGTCCATGTACATTTTTTCTCTCTTAAAAAAAGCTTGTAAATAGTTACCCACTAAATGCGTAAAACTAGAAAACGACCGTAGAAACACCATATTTTTTTTTATAAAATTAAATACGAATTTTAACGCAATATTTTATACAAAATTCGTAACTTGGAATATTCAATTCAATTTAACAAACTATTTTAGCAACATTGACATAGGCATCATCGCCATAGTGGCAATTTCAGACCCGCAATTATTACCTATTCTATTTATGTGTTGTTTTAGAAATCAGTCAGCTATTTATTTATTTACTTGAAGGTTCACCCACAGCAAATATACATATAAGTTATCAATCTGATCGTCAAGAGAGATCCTTCATTGTGAAAAAATCTAGAATATCGTGATGCTTAACTGGGTCACTCGGCCTATATATAGGCTCTAATGTAGGGGAACAGTGTATAAGACGTGGATGCGAGGTATGATGGGAAACCACACAATTGAGGCAAACTTAACACAATACTAACGTAGCGCAAGCGCCAACAGAACGCCATTTGTTAATTGGCCGCTTGCAAATGACGTCGTGATGGCGCTTGCCCTACGTTAGTGTTGTGTTAAGTATGCCTAAAGAGTGTATGTCCCCATTATACCTCGCGTCTCCGTCTTATACACTGTTCCCGTAGCTGTTATTATTAGATAATAATTTTCAATGTAATCTGGCACGTTACTGCATAAAAAAAAGGAAATCTGTCTAGTCCATCAGTTTCATACTCTAAGTATTGAAAAATAATAAGCACGTATTTTATGATTCTTAAAATCAATTAATATTGACAAAGATAAAACGCTTCAAATTCGGGAATGGGGGCTTGTGATATCATAACGCCTGTAAAATTATGCCGACCGAGTGACGTTTTGTGAATTTTAGAAGCTAAGATCTTCGGCAATTTTGGTTTACTAAACAAAAGAAAATACGGGTCAAATCGTTTTTGATATTCTATCTTTTGGACATTTTTTTGAGTTAAATAGTTACGTGTTTAACGATAATTTTATTAAACATTAAACAGAAACGACTCAATCAGCTATCCAATTAAGTGAAAACAACACTATTATTTAATTAGCAATTATACTGACGCCTGCATACAAAGTTCACATTGTTATACCTTTTTTTATCGTGGTAAAATCATCAAATGAGTCCTCCCATCCAGGGCAGGGCGGGAGGGACTGTCAGACTTGACTGACTAAAATCCACGGTATCCTTCAATAGCCCTTTACGTACCGGGGTCACGGTAATTTCTGAGTCCCGCGACCAGCGCGGCCGGCTTTGGCCCTCAACAGGCCCCGTCACTATGCTGACACTCCTTGAGGCGCGCGTGGAACACAACGCGCCGTCGACCCGGGCATGGTCCATGATCGGACAGCGAGTCGCCCATTACATGCCGCCCGCATGCCCGCGCACATTGTTATACCTAGGTCTACCCAGGTATACGTGTGATTGTTAAAATTATGCTGAAATTTATTCTTGTCCTAGTGTTGATCAGTTGAACAACACTCATCGTATGCCAGATGAAACCGTTCATTATTGGGGCAGACAAAGCTTTATTGCAGATTTTCTTCATTCCACTTTTTAGTTTTTGTGTTTATCACACAATTACGACCCGTGAATTACTCGTGGTTCGACCTGTTGCGGGTCCATTAATTGATCATACTGACGGCAGCACATTGCTATTCCGAATGTTCTGTCAGAGAACACTCTGTCGACTATATAGGTCACACTGATAATGTTCAAGGTTTTGAATCACCATTACAAGAGTATTTAAGCATCTGAACTATACTGTTTTCAACCAAGGGTATGTTTTGGCACTAGGGAGGCATAAAACTTCCGTACAATTTAACAAAAAATTGAAAAGGATAGCTTTAATGAAGAAGCCTCTATATTCTAAAAATTCTCTAAAAGCTTAATTTTTATTATAGCTAATTCTCAAAAAGCCTGATTCTCGAAAGAACTAATTCGCAAAATGTGAATTGACAAAATGGAAGATTTTTTTGAAATTGGGAGTATAATTCTTGGAAATGTATGATTTTTTCCCATGACATGAAACAATTTAGTTAAATCAAAGAGTAGAAATCTTTTATTAGAAGAATATACTTCCAATTGAAGAAAATTTTCCATTTTACATCATCCTCCCATAGACCCATCCCTTGACACCCTATAATTGTAAACTCACCCACAATACAGGAGAAATTCACTCTGAAAATTGAACGATAAGTCTTTAAAAAAATATTCAGCTTCTTTAAACTGACTGCCACTCTCTCGTCTATGCCCTCGGGTCCCGTGTATGGTTATTGAACTACTGCAACTAGTTACACTATAGCAAGACAGTAGTACAGCCTGCAGTCATTCAGTGTATCGAGCATTCGAGCAGGAAGGCCGCCGGGAAATGCTAATTGTGCAGATAAGAGCCTGCGGGCGCCTACGGAAGTGACGTCATGCACAGGTGTCTACCTCCGTGCTGCTGATAGTGTAATTAGTGCGTGGTACTTCGCAGGAGGTACGGTTTATCTATTTGTTTTAAGTAGGTGTTCTGTGTTGGTATGTGGAACATGTTCTGAAGGGACAACACAAGTTTATTTATTTACATTGTATAAAGTAGCGTGGATAAGATTTACCACATAGATCTCTGAGTGTAAGGATCATAACAGCACGCGTAGCATGGCGCCGTAGAAACAGGTTTTGCAAACTGATGAAAAGACAAAATGACAGAACGTAGAAAGATTTTAATCGTTTCAAGCAATGGTGTACCAATCGTGTCATACATGTGCAATAAAATAGTCGATTTGTGTAGAAATAACGATGCAATACTTTGTCTATTCTTGGTAGAATAGAGATAGAATTGATCATGCTACGCGTGCAGGTGGCGTCTTGTAGGTTATGTTTCACTCACGCATTTATTCCCAAAATGGGAAAAAGACGTGAGTTCATTACAGTATATGGGTTTGGAGTGGATGGGATCCACCTCCTATCGATTCACACCGGGAAACTACAGCACAGGCCCGTAAAAACTCGAGGTGATGAGGTAATAGGACTCACCAGGACCTCCTGGCTCGCGATCACCAGGTTGTCGGAGTCCGACACCAAACAGGTTTTTCTATGTTCCATCGGTACGCAACAACAGTTCCTTTTGGGTGAGCTCGCACCATATTAGATTCTGGGGTAGATTGAGGCCAAAACCATTATAAATAAAAAAAAGTAAATCCTATGTATATACTAACTTTGTTTATGCGAAACCCGATACACCTGTCTAGTATTTTTGTGTAAAGAATCTATGTACAAAATTTTAAAACCGTATCATAAAAAAAATCACAAGGTTATAAGTTTGTATATCACCTGGTTGTCTGTTCAAAAACATGCTCATTTCGCGGTACACCCGCGTAAACCGCGTCTCCTGTGTTATACACTCGTGATAATAGCTTGGCAAAGGTACCTAACCGTACGGTGATTGTATTGTAATTAATTGGTAATAAAATTTAATTAAAATATTTTTGAAAAAAAAAATATAACATGGTGTAAAAATTATTAGAATCGAATCAGTTACTAATTCTGAACAAACTATATTCAGATTTCGCATATACTAAAAATAATGTTGTATATCTATAATATCATGTCTATTTCTACGCAACCTAAGGTAGTTAGGTCCTTCTTTATTAGAATAAGCTTCATGCGTAGACCAGTAAGAACAGAACAAAACTCCTTAAACATTTGCCAAAATAAAAACCGTAATCATCAGCCTAATTATGTTATTGGATACGTAAATATCTACTAGTCCATATTCCCTATCACCAATAGGTCGGTTCATATTCAAGACCACACGCCATCCAGTGGACCACCCACTCAATAGGTAACAGTCTACCTAGTGTTAACCAATACCAAATAGACGGCCTACGGTTATGACGTCAATACTTTTAGTTTATTGTTGTTCGATTGATTATGAATGTTTACTTCATACTATTATGTAATTAATATTCTTATGAATTTATTTTGATTAATTAAGCATTTAGAAACATATTTAATTATAGTTTATAAGTAATTCAACAGTTGATTTGGTGTTGTGATAAAAATGTATAAATAGGGTAGTAGGTCATTTTTTAAAATTAATTCTGTTGTGAGTGTTCGATAGGACGTTACTCTGCCTGAATAAAGACTGAGTGTGATAATTATTGGAGACTTTAATTGTGCGGAATCCCACAGTGCGTAATATTTCAGAAGTGGGATAGTGTTTAAAATGTCAGGACCATATTTTCACGGTTTAGGCAAACGTATACGGAAATGTATCGAATCGGACAGTTCGGAAGAAGAAAATAGTGATAAATTTTTTTCTGTTGATCGCTCACGCCCTAAGGTCCACAAGAAAAGACACGTTGCTCCTAGCGATGCCGAAGTTATTCCTAAATTTCGTCCAGAAGATAACAGTAGTAACGTTGTCGGTTGGCTCCACAAAATAGATCAGTTGGGTGATGTTTACGGCTGGGATGACACCGACCGAACATTTATCATGCAACTGCGGCTACGTGGCTCTGCTAGAGAGTGGTACGATGACCTCGATAACTACGATTTAACTTGGGAAGGATGGAAGGAGATGCTGCAGGTCGCTTTCCCTCGATCTACTGACTACGTGGATAAGTTGGAACGTATGCTTGCAAGGACAAAAGGCGATAAGGAGACGATGACCAGGTATTATCACGAAAAATTATCCTTACTAAAAAAATGCAACATCGAAGGTGAGGATGCTATTTCGTGCATAATTCGTGGATTACCCTCCGAATTAAGAGCCAACGCGAAAGCATATAGTTGCGAAACGCCTGAACAACTTTACTACGGGTACCTGTCATCATTAGAAAACTTTAAACGGGTGGAGACACAGACTGTGCGGAAATCTACGTGGAGGAGAGGCGCTGGTAGCAGTTCACCAACGTCAAAACATCAGCTCCAACCGAAGATATGTTACTTGTGTCGTCGACCGGGCCACGAGGCGCGGGACTGCAGGCAACAACAGCGCTGCGAGACATGCCGGCGTAGCGGGCACACCACTGCAGCCTGCTGGTTTGGCGCGGGATCGTCACGAGAGCAACCACAAAAGGTTAGTCGAGTACTACATATTACGTATGACATTTTTGTAGATATTTACAAAAAAACCGTTACGATAAATGGACAGCAGTTGAGAGCATATATAGATACAGGCAGTAAAATTAATATACTTTGTATGTCACTAGCTAAAAAGTTAGAAATAAAACTCGAGCCCAGCACTACTGTTATGAGAGGTTTTGGAGGAGCATGTGTAAATTCACTCGGTTCTTGTTATCTAAGTGTTCATATAGATAATGTAACATTACAAGGAAAAGTCGAATTAACTAATTATATATCATCGGATATTGATTTATTGATAGGACAAACAATGATTAACACTGAAAACATTAGCTTACTTACTTCAGCTTCTTCAATACGCTTTGTTAAAAGCGAAGTTGTACAGGATTTATTTGCAGATTTTAATTTAAATGCAACAGATTTTATTGTAAAATACCCTGTTTATTTAAAGCATAAAGTTATAATACCTAAGCAGAACCAATCGTTTGTAGAAGTTTATATTGACTGCGATAAAAATATTGGAAAGGAGCACACAATTTTAACGAACACAGTATGGATGCAGTTAGGGCATGTTACATATTTTATACCATCAGCTGTTATTAATTCGTGTCATTCTTATTTGAAAGTTGAAAATTTAGGCTATACAGATTTAATGTGGGAGGCTAATAGGATATTAGCTAGGGCGGAGTTAGTATCAATACCAGAGTTTAGCGATGAGTCGGAAATACTAACTATAAATAGTTTAGAAACAGGGAGTATTCAAATAAACCTATCGGATATTGACAAAGGCCACCTCAGTGATACCGAAAATAAACAATTACTGGAACTTTTAAATAAATATGCTGATTCGTTTGCCAGAAGTACTAAAGATTTAGGTTGCACTGATCTTATAAAGATGCATATTCGCACAATCAACGAACACCCTGTTTGTTGTAAACCATATAGATTGTCTGTCAGGGAAAATGAAATTGTCGATGAAAAAATTAAAGACTTATTAGAAGCAGGTATTATTAGAGAATCAATGTCTGATTATGCTAGCCCTGTAGTTCTGGTTAAGAAAAAGGGTGGAGATTATAGACTCTGTGTTGATTATAGGGCATTAAATTCTAAAACGATTAAAGACCGATATCCTCTACCGCACATCGAAGATCAAGTTAATAAATTATCAGGAAAGTTCTTTTTTACTACTCTTGACCTGGCTCAAGGTTACTACCAGGTCAGTGTTCATGAAGATTCAATACCAAAAACAGCATTTGTCACTCCATCAGGCCAATATGAATTTTTGAAAATGCCTTTTGGTTTAGCTAATGCTCCAGCCGTATTTTCTCGTTTAATACAAATGAAACTAGGCAGAATTGATCAAAATATTGCTTTGTACCTCGATGATGTGATGCTACCTACAACAACGGTTCGAGATGGGTTAATTCTGTTGGAAAAAGTATGACGGCGCTTTGAAGTTTTGAGAGTGTCAAGAAACGTCAAGATCGACAGCGGACGTTTGACAAGTGCGGTTAGACGTTTCTTCACTCTGACACAACTCCGAGCTCTTTTGCACGTGGCGAGCAGACGAGGCATAATCCGTTTGCATCGCGCTCAAGCAAGACGTGTTCGGTGGAGTGTCGTCGTACTCGAATTAATTAGGAAGTGCTGATTGTGATTACGTTCGTATTTTGCTGAAATAATAATCATCTTGAACACGTGGTTTTAATTCTCCTCGCCCGCCTACCCACAATTGCTCGGCAGCCGCCATGAACCCAGATTTGAGTGATAATGGCCAAGTGCCGTTATCAGAAGTGGGATGTGAAGGGCTTGCCCCAGAGGAGAATAGCCGTGCAAGATCTTCAGCACCGGCGTCAGAACCAACCCTGTCTCAACAGATGGAGTTGTTTTTATCCCGATTGATGGCTATATCGCAACCTTCGAGCAGCATGTGCACCCAGCTGATAGAATTTGATCCTGACGGCAACGAAGCGGACATCGAAGGTTGGTGCAACGTGACAGAAATCGTAGTTAACAACCGTAAGTTAGAAGGTGCAGAACTACTTTTGTTACTCACACGTGCACTTAAAGGCCGAGCTGCCACCTGTTTAACACGACTGCAGGCATCGCAGCTGTCATGGCCTCAAATAAAAGAAGTACTGCTTGCTAAGTTTGCTAAACCTATGCTGCCACAAGATTACTTCGACGAGATTCTACGCTTTCAAGTTGGTGTTAAAGAAACCGCGAGTGAGGCGGCCATGCGACTTTGGAACATCATCGAACGCATTCCGCGGATGAAGATGTCTGAAGATGTTACGACGGGATTCGTGTCTTCAGTTTTGTGTCAAAGGGAAGTCGCGATCCGCCGTGAGCTCCACTCTCATAACCTGACCACCAGATCTCAACTCCTGCGCATCCTCAACGGCATTTCACTGAAACGGAGGCATGAAGGTAGTGACGAACATGCCACGGATGTGAAAAAGGCCCGATTTGGCGAATCACGGTTCATGGGAACATGTCACCGCTGCGGTACTTCAGGTCACAAAGCGATAGACTGTCGCAAGCGAAAAGAAGACCCTGCTACTTCAGAGAAGACGCCCGACCAATCATCCAGAGCCGTTGATAAGCCAAGATCAATCACATGCTTCGTGTGCGGAAAACCAGGACACTTGGCGTCGGCGTGTCCAGATCGAGCGGGTGGCCGCGGAGCAGCGGCGGTCAAAGAGGTCCATGTGTGTGAACGCAAGGCACCGAGGAGCACCTTAACCACAACATCCGGTGAGCCAGTTTCCTTTCTTTTTGATAGTGGATCTGCTTGTTCATTAGTGATTAACAGCTACGCCGAAAAGTTCCCAGGTACAGCGCATAATGATTTAGTTTATCTGACGGGCATTGGTCGGGGGGATGTGGAATGTGTTTCCCAAGTTATTAGCCCTATCCATGTTCAAGGCCTCTCGCTCTCGGTGTTGTTTCACATAGTGCCTGATGGCACTATTTCCGAACCAGTTATAATAGGTAGAGACGTACTAGAGGATAATATACACGTACATATAAATAAAGACCAAGTCACTTTTTATCAGGGTAAAAAGGTCAATTTTTCCGACAAATCCAGTAACTTCGATTTTACGAATATTGACACAGACTTATTAGGTGATGACAAATTAGCATTGATTAGAATTTTAGAAAGATATAGTGAGTTCTTCACAGACGGCATACCAACGCGACGGGTCACGACAGGTGTTCTCCGTATAGACCTTATTGATCCAAATAAGACCGTGCAAAGACATCCCTATAGGTTAGCAATTGCGGAAAAAGAAATTGTCAATGAGAAAATAGAGTCCCTATTAAAAGCAGGCGTTATCCGGGAAAGCAGTTCCCCTTTTGCTAGCCCAATATTATTGGTAAAAAAGAAGGACAACACTGATAGGATGTGCGTGGATTATAGGGAACTCAATGCTAACACGCGTCCCGAGCACTACCCGTTGCCCCGAATTGATGAACAAATCGACCGCCTTCATGGCGCACACTATTTTTCGTCATTAGACATGACATCTGGTTATCACCAGATAGTCGTTGATCCAGATAGTATAGCTAAAACGGCGTTTGTGACGCCGGATGGTCAATTTGAATATCTGACAATGCCGTTTGGTTTACGGAATGCCGCTTCCGTATATCAGCGGTGCATAAATACAGCTCTAGGACCCCTAAAAGACAAGGTAGCGCTGGCCTACGTGGATGACGTCATGTGCTATTCGAATGACATCACTGCAGGGCTAGAACGTCTAGACCTAACTCTGAAAGCACTTACCGACGCGGGCTTTTCGTTGAACTTTAAAAAGTGCAGATTTATGAAAACAGAGATAGATTACCTCGGATATGTCATTAAAGCAGGAATAATTACGCCGAACCGTAGAAAGATTCAGGCTTTAGTTGAAGCCCCTACTCCAAAAACAGCTACACATGTCAGGCAATTTTTAGGTCTAGCTTCTTATTTCAGACGGTTCATACCAAATTTCACCCGTATAGTAGGACCTCTTTACCCGTTAACAAAATTAAAAGGGCCGATTAAATGGACAGCTGCTCACGATGATATCCATAAAAAAATTGTTGATATTCTTACGTCAGAGCCGGTGTTAACAATATTCGATCAAGATTCGCCCATCGAACTTCACACCGACGCGAGTTCCGAAGGCTACGGGGCCATATTGATTCAGAGAAAGGATAATGTTCCTCACGTGGTATCTTACTTCAGCCGTCGAACGTCGGACGCAGAGTCACGATACCATTCGTACGAATTGGAAACCCTAGCAGTCGTTCGTGCGGTTGAGAATTTCCGGCATTATTTATACGGTCAGCACTTCACTGTGTTCACCGATTGTAATTCCTTGAAAGCATCTAAGTCTAAAACTGATTTAACGCCACGCGTACACAGATGGTGGGCTTTCTTACAAGCGTACGATTTTGATATTGTTCACAAGCAGGGCATTAGCATGAGTCACGCCGACTATTTATCTAGAAACCCCGTTTTAGAGCCTACACCTAGTTCGCAGGGATCAAATGATTTAACTATTGCTACTAATAGGAGTAAGAAAGTTAACTTTATAGAACTACATCAGGGTTGGCTAGCGGTAGAGCAAAAGCGTGATAGCGAAATCTGTGACCTCATCAGCAAACATCAAAACAACGAATTGCCAGAAGCGATTGCACACACGTATGACGTGCAGAAGGGTATACTGTATCGGAAAATTGAACGCAATAGAACCAGCTCTTGGTTACCAGTTGTACCAAGATCCCTGACATGGACCCTCATTAATCACGTTCATTCAGAAATCATGCATCTTGGTGTCGATAAGACGCTTGACAAAATATATGAACAGTACTGGTTCCCTCAAATGTGCAAGCAGGTGCGTAAGTTTGTAGATTCATGCATAGTATGCAAAGCTTCAAAGGGATGTTCGGGAGCACAGCAGATTCGATTACATCCAATACCTAAAGTATCTACGCCCTGGCATACGATACATATAGATATCACGGGAAAACTAAGCGGTAAAAGTGATAGGAAAGAATATGCGTCCGTTATTATCGATTCCTTCACCAAGTATGTTCTCTTAGATTACACAGCTTCTCTCGATGCTGCTAGTGCAATTCAATGTCTCAAAAGGGCAGTTTACCTATTTGGTGCACCGAAGCGGATAATATCAGACCAAGGTAGATGTTACATTAGTGCAGATTTCAAACGATTTTGTAGAGAGCATGGCATAGAGCTTCATTTAATTGCTACCGGATCCAGTAGAGCCAACGGTCAAGTCGAGCGTATAATGCGTACTCTAAAATGCCTGCTTACAATAGTAGAGAACGACCCAAATAAAACGTGGCGCGACGAACTCCCTGAAGTTCAGCTTGCCTTGAATAGCACTAAATCCAGAGTAACAGGCTACTCTCCTACGGAATTAATGTTTGGCATACGAGCAAAGTCATTAGGACTATCAACCGTATCCTTGCATGCTGAACCTGAACCCCGTCTAGACTTAAACACTATTAGGCAAAACGCTTCCGAGAATATCAAAAGGGCTGCTTCTTCCGAAGTAGAACGCTTTAATCGGGGTAGAGCAATAGTGAGACCATTTACCGTAGGCGACTTTGTCTTTATAAAAGGTAGCGAGCGGAACCAAACCAAACTACAGCGAAAGTTCAAAGGTCCTTTTACGATTGTCAAGGTACTAGATCACGATAGATACGAGCTGAGAGACATTGACGGGTCTAACCGAACTTATAAGTACGCCCATGAAAACTTGCGCGCGGTACCTAGGGGCTATGGTGGATTAATTGAAGTAGCTACTTCGTTAGTTAATCAGACAGAGGAGGCCGAGACGGCGGAAGTCCATAGTCATGAGAATGGAATGGTAACATCCGATGATGAAAGTGATACAGTATCGGTGTCTAGTTCACACACTTTGACTGCAAGCTCTGGCACCCTCTCTGCCTCCGAACACGACGAGTAGTAAACAGTGAGTTTTTAACAATTGTGTTCCTGTGGTTTTTATCTGGAATCGATCTAGAGCATAGGGCTCTGGATGGGTGGTTGGGAACGGCGTGGTTGTTTAATGGGGCTGGCCTAAATTGTGTCGACGCCTCTGATCAGACTACGACTTCTCTGGTGAGCTGAGTGGCAGGAGATTGGTCAGGGACTGGCCTACGCGGGTCGACGTTTCGGACCAGTTGACTGCAGCAGCTGTGTGTGTTTTGTGTGGCTGGTGGAAGGGGCGCTGACTGACGGGTTGTCCGGTCTACCGCACCATGTGAATTGGTGGGTGGTCGAAGGGGCGCCCGGAGTCAGTTGTCCGCCCAGCGTGTTTAATTGAGATGTGAGGGGTGAAGATCGAGATCCTTTTAAGCAGGTAGCATAAATGGGTAGCAAGTCAGGAATGGGCGAGCATGCCCAGACTCGTACTACAAATTTGTGCTTGGTCTTTGCAGATAACTCGACGCGTGAGCAGTCGCACGAGGACGTGCGAATGTCAGTCCGGCCGTGACGGCGCTTTGAAGTTTTGAGAGTGTCAAGAAACGTCAAGATCGACAGCGGACGTTTGACAAGTGCGGTTAGACGTTTCTTCACTCTGACACAACTCCGAGCTCTTTTGCACGTGGCGAGCAGACGAGGCATAATCCGTTTGCATCGCGCTCAAGCAAGACGTGTTCGGTGGAGTGTCGTCGTACTCGAATTAATTAGGAAGTGCTGATTGTGATTACGTTCGTATTTTGCTGAAATAATAATCATCTTGAACACGTGGTTTTAATTCTCCTCGCCCGCCTACCCACAATTGCTCGGCAGCCGCCATGAACCCAGATTTGAGTGATAATGGCCAAGTGCCGTTAAGTATTAAAATTATTAACTCAGGCAAATTTAAAATTAAATTTGAGTAAATGCTCTTTCTTAAAAAGCACTGCCACGTACTTAGGTCATGAAATTTCAGCTGGGACAATACAGCCGGGTCAAGCTAAAATTAAATGTGTCGCGGAATATAATAGGCCACGTAACGTACATGAAATCAGGCAATTCATCGGTTTGACTTCATATTTTAAGAAATTTATTAAAAGTTTTGCTCAAATTGCTCGACCTCTCACTGAACTAACGAGGAAGGATGTAAAATGGCACTGGAACTCTGATCAAGAAAAAGCATTCCAAACTCTCAAGCAAAGTTTGATTGAAAGACCAGTTTTAGCCATTTACAACTCTAACGCAAAAACTGAATTGCACACAGACGCGAGCAAAATAGGTTTAGGGGGTATTTTTATGCAATATCAAATAGATAGCAGTTTAAAACCAGTTGCTTATTTTAGCAGGGTTACGAGTAATGAAGAGAAACATTATCATAGTTATGAATTGGAAACACTCGCTGTCGTTGAATCCCTTAAACGATTTCGCATATATTTAACAGGAATAAAAGTTAAAGTTATTACCGACTGTTCGGCCTTAAGAACAACTCTTGTAAAACGAGATTTAATTCCCCGAATAGCTCGTTGGTGGCTTACAATACAAGAATTTGATCTTGAGATTGAATATAGGCCAGGCGAACGCATGAGGCATGTAGATGCTTTAAGTAGGAACCCCGTGACTAGTACAATACTTATGATTGAAGATTCCGATTGGTTGATTACTTTGCAATTACAAGATGACAACATACAAAACATTATTACTAGACTTCGTGATAATTCTGATTCAAATTTGTCTTCAAATTACATAATTAAAGATAATATACTCTTTCGAAAAACTGTTGCTGGAGAGCGCTTTGTGATCCCTAAATTAGCTAAATACGGTTTATTACAAAAACTTCACGATCAGGTAGGTCACCCTGGTCATGAAAAATGTGAAAATTCTATAAAAGCTCAATTTTGGTTTGAGGGTATGACTAGATTTATTAGAAAATATTTAAATTCTTGTTTACAATGTGCATTTAACAAGGGAAACTATGGTAGATTGGAAGGTGAATTATACCCGATTAACAAACCAGCCATACCTATGCACACGTTACACGCTGACCATCTAGGTCCTTTTGCCAAAACTCGCAAGGGTAACATGTACATTCTTGTAGTAATTGATGGTTTCACTAAGTTTGTATTCGCCAGACCAGCTAAAAATTGTAGTTCAATAGAAACAATCCGGTTAATAAAAGAAATTATATTGCAATTTGGTTATCCAGTTAGAATAATAACAGACAGGGGCAAAGCTTTCACGAGTAGGTATTTTAAACAGTTTTCCCATGAAAATCAATTTAAACATATTTTAAATGCCATAGCCAGTCCCCGTTCCAATGGCCAGGTAGAACGAGTTAATCGTACATTATTAAATGGTCTTAATACTATGTCTGAAAGCGAATGCACGTGGGACGATAAATTAGATGATGTGGTCTGGGGAATCAATAATACACCTAATGCGACTACTGGTTTTTCGCCATTTAATCTTATGTTTGGTCATAAAAACTCTAGATATCCTTCTTTCCCATCTGATGCACCTTCAACCTCTGAGAGCCAGCAAAAAGAACTGCAGGCTAATAGAGAAACTGCCAAACTTCGCATCGATAGGAATATGACTGCCATGAAAACGCGATTCGACAAAAAACGTAAGAAGTGTATTAAGTACACCGTAGGTCAGTTAGTTCTTTGGAAAGGTGGTGTAGCTAGAGATGCAACTACTGGGGTTACTAAAAAACTCAGTGGACTATATACAGGTCCTTACAAAATATGTAAGGCAGAACAATTATTAGATCGGTACACTATTTCAAGTATACAAGGTATGAAGGGCTATAGAAAGTTTAGTGCTGTTGTGCGCGGGGAGACTCTTCGGCCATATAAGCCGACCATGTCTGAGGATGATAGCTCGGGCAGTGACAGAGAAGTCGATAGGGATGATTTGATTGATCTTCTCGAGAGCTAGTTACATTTAATTATCCTGTAAACTATTACAAATATAATTCTTTTGATTCAACAATATTGAGATAATACTGATCGTTACAGAAATGTGACTTACCTTTACTTTTAATTAATATTCCTTTATTTCCTTAAAACCTTTGTTGTTAAATAAAATGTAGTAAATGTTGTCAAATAGTTGTTTCTATGAAATCATTAATTTCATTGTACCTGTTTCCCTAATATTGTACTGTGTGATAATAGGAGAAAAATAATGTCCCATTGATGCTGTATAAACGGGATAATTAAATGCGACTAAGGACAACTGTGTGATCAAGTCTTTCAGTGGTTTTTGCTGTGTGATCGAAAACCATCAGTAGAGACAGCTGTGTGATCAAGTCTATCAGTGATTTTTGCTGTGTGATCAAAAACCATCAGTAGAGACAGCTGTGTGATCAAGTCTATCAGTGGTTTTTGCTGTGTGATCAAAAACCATCAGTAGAGACAGCTGTGTGATCAAGTCTATCAGTGGTTTTTGCTGTGTGATCAAAAACTATCAGTAGAGACAGCTGTGTGATCAAGTCTATCAGTGGTTTTTGCTGTGTGATCAAAAACTATCAGTAGAGACAGCTGTGTGATCAAGTCTATCAGTGGTTTTTGCTGTGTGATCAAAAACCATCAGTAGAGACAGCTGTGTGATCAAGTCTATCAGTGGTTTTTGCTGTGTGATCAAAAACTATCAGTAGAGACAGCTGTGTGATCAAGTCTATCAGTGGTTTTTGCTGTGTGATCAAAAACTATCAGTAGAGACAGCTGTGTGATCAAGTCTATCAGTGGTTTTTGCTGTGTGATCAAAAACCATCAGTAGAGACAGCTGTGTGATCAAGTCTATCAGTGGTTTTTGCTGTGTGATCAAAAACTATCAGTAGAGACAGCTGTGTGATCAAGTCTATCAGTGGTTTTTGCTGTGTGATCAAAAACTATCAGTAGAGACAGCTGTGTGATCAAGTCTATCAGTGGTTTTTGCTGTGTGATCAAAAACTATCAGTAGAGACAGCTGTGTGATCAAGTCTATCAGTGGTTTTTGCTGTGTGATCAAAAACTATCAGTAGAGACAGCTGTGTGATCAAGTGCATAAATTAATATCTAAGAGTCGTGTGTGAGTTGAGATTATGAGAAGTCCTAGTAGAAATATTAAAAATAAAACGAGATTATTATTATGATAAGCATATGTAATGATCATTTATATTAGATGTCACAACAAGTTACTGCGTTGCTACTTTCTATTACAGGATCGTGGAGTCGCCGCTAATGAGTGCAAAGAGGGCCGTGGGACACGGCCGAAACAGGATGGCCGAGTGTTAACCAATACCAAATAGACGGCCTACGGTTATGACGTCAATACTTTTAGTTTATTGTTGTTCGATTGATTATGAATGTTTACTTCATACTATTATGTAATTAATATTCTTATGAATTTATTTTGATTAATTAAGCATTTAGAAACATATTTAATTATAGTTTATAAGTAATTCAACAGTTGATTTGGTGTTGTGATAAAAATGTATAAATAGGGTAGTAGGTCATTTTTTAAAATTAATTCTGTTGTGAGTGTTCGATAGGACGTTACTCTGCCTGAATAAAGACTGAGTGTGATAATTATTGGAGACTTTAATTGTGCGGAATCCCACAGTGCGTAATACTAGGTATAAATGTTTAAGATCGTCAGATTGGCATTCTGACTAACGGTGCTACGGTTCAGTGGTAACCCGGTTACGAATCAACAGTTTTATACAATAAAACTTAATAATCAATTGCATTACAAGCAAATCGTTGTTAATTTAAAAATGTCAGTGGCAAAATGACGAGTTAATTTTAGTAAAATTGACAGTCTTCATTATTGCAATCAAGTGTGATGGTATATCGTCAATGACGTAGCATTTAAAATATAATAAACCTGAAAATCACCTTGTTTGTTTCATTATGAAGATATCCACCGCTAATGGATTCTTCTACTACTCTACGGCTGAAAGCGTACTAACTTACCGCGTGTGGTATGCGGAGAGAATCTCTTGCATTTACAACAAAGATGTGCTTTTTGAACATATTAAACCTTTTTTTTACGTGGTAAAATCATCTTATGAGTCCTCCCACCCAGGGCAGAGCGGGAGGGACTGTCAGACTCGTACTGACTAAAATCCACGGTGTCCTTCAATAGCCCTTTACGTTCCGGGGTATCGGTAATTCGTACAGTCCCGCGACCAACATACTACACCCTAGAAGATTTTAAAGACTCACTCATCAAAAGAAAACACAAAATAAAGAAGAACGGTAGCTATCCACACCTTAGAAATAACTATTTTATTTTTGTAAACCCTTTGTCATCCATAGACATGGTACAGTTGCATTAAAAAGTGAAAGAAGCATGGAACGTGGTTCCGGTACCACCTTTTGTCCTTACATCCGATCACAGACCACACTTCATTGTGTTCTATATTAGTAACTCCCGCGAGAGGACCAATTGTGGACCTCAGGGATTAGTCGATAGAAAGGAAACTGTGCTTATTTTGGAGAGAAAATTGCAGTACTCGATTGATATGGTTCGTAGGTAATACTCCTGTACCTTACAGGGTGAGGCCCCAAGCGGATGGATACCACCTTCGCGTAACATGAGCATATTGGGAACTAGGAATGCGATGGTAGACGAGATTGTAATAGGTTATTAGCAAGCCCTTTACAAATGTATGCAAGACGTTTGTGGTCTAAATTAAAAAGGTATCTTTTTTAGTTTGGAAGGAAAAAACATTTTAAACGTTTTTTTTTTTTTCAAATAAAGTTGCCATGGTCAGAGGTTACTCCCAACCAGCTTGATTGAGATTTTTTATAATTTTAAAACTTACTATTTCAACACAGTTCGGATATATTTCTGGTTTGTATGAAGTATTAAGATTTATCAGTATAGTATTTTCAAGTCAAATCTGGAATGCAGGATTAACAATATCACAGAGAAAATAACAATATAGTAAAAAAAAAATCTGACGAAAATCACTGACTAGGTAGTTATTGTATCTAGGTAATTGTCTCCCCATTCCAAACCAACAAATACATAAAGACATACATCTTATTCTTGTAGTCATTAAATTAAACAATACGCGAAAACAAACAGTCTACCACGATCTTTGACTGAACCAAACTTAGCTATCTGTTAATAAACAACACTGTCCAACTTGTGCGACGAAGACAATAAATAAAGTCTTATCAAACGTCCCAAGTGTAGGCCTTCTTGTTAACACGTGTCTCAACGATCGATAAAACGCTGATCGATAGGAGCGTTCGCGAAAGTCGATAGTCCAGCCCACCTCTAGTAGGTACAACACTACCGCTTACGACTTTCTACGTGTTCGGCGATACGTCAATTGTCCTCACTGTTGTCGGTGATTGTACTTAATAAGGGTTAACTAATAGCTTTTGTGTTGTGTTTTATCTGTACTGGAAGGTACGGGACAGTGTGTGGGTTTTAGAAATACGTGAAAAGGGAAATTATGGTGGAGATTCTTCTTTGTCTAAAGGACTATGGGAGGATTTTATGCTTAGTTCTTATCTTTTCTATTTTATTGCTCGTAAGTCAAATGAAATTGGTCGCGGGACTGTACGAATTACCGTGACCCCGGAACGTAAAGGGCTATTGAAGAACACCGTGGATTTTAGTCAGTACGAGTCTGACAGTCCCTGGGAGGACTCATTTGATGATTTTACTACGATAAAAAAAAAAGTCAAATGAAATTATTTATCAATCGTTTATTTTATCTAAGACTTCAGCTCTCCCGTATTTTTAACATTATTTAGATTTTAGTTATTGGTTCAAGATTTGAAAGGGGAACAACTGAAGGTCTCCAAAGGCAAAAAATAATAATTTCTGAATAGCTTTAATACATGTACATATACATATTTACAGGGTATAAGGAACATCAACTCATTAATAGTTACTACGTATTCAGGACATCATTATGTAAAAAGAAAATGTTACATCAGTCCTTAGTTTAAAGGGTTATTGAACCGTGGATTTTAGTCAGTACGAGTCTGACAGTTCCTCCCTTTCCACCTACGGTGAGAGGATTTACTAGATAATTTTACCACGCAAAAAAACCGTTTATCATAAACATCCCATTTGACACACACTAGCTCTAACACTACTTCTAACACTTAAACACAAGAATAAAATTACACAAACGACTGAAAAACTTCCTCGCAATCGTGGGAAACCTCACTAAAGTCACTTGTAAGTTGCATAAACAACCACCCTGAGCAATTGGTTGCCTCGCAATCGTAGGCCGTCGCCTAACCCCTGTGCTTATCTTTCTCCTTATAAAGTGCATGGGTATGTAAGTGTCACGTGGACTTGCTACACGATTTATGTGCACTGAACATCGTCAGGATGTTGTTTCGAAGCATAAGGTCGTATCTAGGTACAGTCACATGCGCTAATGTGCACTTAGCAAGATTTACAAGTGATCTTAAACATCTGTGATAATTGTAAAGATTGTTTATCTGTATATATAAAAGGAGAACTGACTGACTGACATATCAACGTACAGCCGAAACTACTAGGGCTAGGAATGTGAAATTTTGCACACGGCTTCCTATTATAATGTATGGGAGCACTAAGAAGGGGTTTTTGGAAATTTAACCTTTAAGGGGGTGAAAAGGGGGAATTAGGAAAGGACGTAACCCACGCGGACGAAGTCGCGGGCAAAGTGCTAGTGTTAAATAAGGTTAATTGCTCTTATCGCGGGACTGTCTTAACAGGTAATCCCGCCCTGGAACGTTAGGGGCCAGAAGAATCATGCGTTATTGTTATTTCGTTTCACACTTACAGGTATACTATTAATTTTGTATTTTCAACATTTTTTTTTGCATAGTTTATGTGACCAGTCAGCATTTGTTAAAGGAAATCATTACTCAAATACTAAATTTCCCTAAAGTTTTCAAATTATCTACGCAACTTGTTTAATATCCAGCAGAATTAATAAATCGACTTCAAATATATAAGTAAACTAGCTGTTCCCTGCCCCGCTTCGCTGTGGCACAAAAAAAAAGTTTTTTCAAAAAAAAAAATTGATGAAAACAATCCTTGATGCGGATTATATATCATGCTAAAATTTCAGCTCAATCGGTGCAGAACTTTTTGAGTTTTTGAAGCATACACAAACCAACATAACATTTTTATATATATATATATATATATAGATGGGTACGCTTTAGAAAACATAAACGAAAATTCATTTCTCTAAAAGAAAATATCCGTGACGTATTTGAAATTCACATTCTAGGTAGCGATATTTAGAATGTGAATTTCCCGTATCGGTTAGTCCCTTCGTAAACAAGGCGACGCAAGTCTCCCATACCTAACGACTTGCATCGCCTTGTCTATAAAGGGGCTTAAAAACGTGTCAAAGAAAGTTTTTTTTTTTTTTTTTTTATCGTGGTAAAATCATCAAATGAGTCCTCCCACCCAGGGCAGAGCGGGAAGGACTGTCAGACTTGTACTGACTAAAATCCACGGTGTCCTTCAATAGCCCTTTACGTACCGGGGTCACGGTAATCCCTAGGTCCCGCGATCCCGGCAGGCTTTGGCCCTCTACAGGCCCCGTCACTATGCTGACACTCTTTGAGGCGCGCGTGGAACACAACGCGCCGTCGACCCGGGCATGGTCCATGGTCGGACAGCGAGTCGCCCATTACTCGCTGCCCGCATGCCCGCGCCTACGGTGGCCGGAGATCGTCTTGCGACGTCCGACGCCGTGGGCGTCTACCACTGCGGCTGGGGTGGAGGGAGGACGCTGTCCTCTCCCTCAGGCGGCCCGCCTCCTCCTTCACGAGCATGACTGCTTCGCAGAAGGAGGCGACCGCTTCCCACTCCGTCTCGCCCCGCAGCATGGCCTCGACCAATGCCGGGCGCGAGAGGTCAGAGAAAGATAAAGATCAAAATGATCTTTAATCAAAAACAGACGACTTATATGTCCATTACCTCCTTGATTGAGTTTTTAACTGTGGCTACCAACAATTTTTGCACACAAAAGAAATCGGGTGCATACAATAGACTAAAAATAAAAATAGAATGTTCTAGTTAACTACAGCTAACAAAGGTGAAGTGTAACGGCTCACGAAAATCGACCGTATCATTGAATCGTGTTGATCTTAAGAAAGATCTTTTTTAGTATCGATTTCTCTGGCACACAAAAAGTAATCGAGTCACCAAAAAAATCGAATGACTTTTTTGAGCATCGTTAAGCTTTGGTAGGTAAATGTCAGAAAAAGTAAGAAATCGTTACGGTACAGTTTGACTCAAAATGTAACTTTTGACTTTTTTTTTCAATTCTTTTTAAAAAATGTAGAGCGTTATATCTAGGCCACGGGTTCCCCATAGTTAAAATGTTGAGCGACGAGTGTTGCTAAAGATGAGAAATGTGAGAATTTAAAAAAAACTTAAACACTATTTTAAAAGAAAACTTAACGTACCTAATCTCGCGTATGTATACATATAATAAATCTGTAGAAGGGTCAATTCTGTACATTGAAAATATTGAAAAAATAAATAGCGGGGCGTGTTGCTGGATCGATACCAAACCCAAACACGTGATTAAAAAAATTTTTGTCTGTCTGTCCGTCTGTCTGTATGTGCAGGCATCACGTGAAAACTAACGGTTCGATTTCGATAAAACTTGGTATAATTATACCTTATTATCCTGGGCATAAAATGGGATACTTTTTATCCTGGAAAAATCTACCATCCACGCGAAGACCGACATCCGCGCGGACGGAGTCGCGGGCGGAAGCTAGTAAAAAAGAAAAATCTCAACTACTGCCATGCAACTTAAAAACGTTATCACGACAAATCATTTAACCACAAAGATACTAGC
This sequence comes from Agrotis puta, assembly GCA_943136025.2. Lineage (NCBI taxonomy): Eukaryota > Metazoa > Arthropoda > Insecta > Lepidoptera > Noctuidae > Agrotis > Agrotis puta. Next base: position 4,123,387 of record OW964170.2, read on the forward strand.
AACTAAACTGGAAAGTATAAAAACGTGGTCTAGTTTTACAGTAAAAACGGTACAATAGCTATACTTAAGTTTAACGAAAAAGTGGCTTCATAACGCTTTCTACATTCAGACGTGAGCCAGGCTTTAGCATTGTGGGTAAGATAAATTGAAGAAATCTGAACAAACCGCAATCATTAGGTATAAGATGTAGGTGACAGCGCAGATGAAAAGTAGACTTTTATTTATAATAGTAGTTTTTTTAAGTTAAACTGCGTATAAAATACCCCTAATTACAACTTCAGACAACGTTATTAAAGAGTCATTTGTAAGTATAAACATTGATAGTATTCTGGAAGAATAAATAACAATCGCATAGACTTGTAATATCATATACATATACACAAATGAACACGCGACTAATTCTAATACCAATACCAAAAACAATAAAAATTAAATCTTATCAATATTCATTCTATAGAACAAATACACTACAACAATTTATCGTTATTGCCACTTAAATAGACGTCAAATTAATTATATCTCTAAATCAATTTGAAATTGACCAATTAACATCAAGTTAACACAGAATTTAATAACTATATGAAGTAGTATCGTAAAGTTAAACCGATAATTATCTCTAAATTACGATAGATTTATCAAAACTTACGATTTTCCCAACTGCTGGGTTCCGTGGGCGACAGATATCAAACTGTCAAATGTGTAATGTTTCAAGCTTTTATAGCAATATAACAGATTCCTACGTTTGATAAAACATACAAAGTAAACAGTGATTTCAAAACAGCTAAACAGCAAAAGGGCAGGGCAGGAGGGTCTGTCAAACTCGTACTTACTAAAATCCACGGTGTCCTTTACGTTCCGGGGTCACGTTAATTGATAAGTCCCGCGAAACCGGCAGGCTGTGGCCCTCTAAACGGGGACCCCGTCATTCCACTCTCCGCCCCGTCTACCACTGCGGACCTACTAACTCTACGGTGATTTTAAAGTAGAATATGCAAACATCATCACACACAAATTAACAATAATAGGTTCTTACAATTTGTTACAACCAGTAGAAATATCAGAAAATTCAGAAACATTAGATAATGTAGTAGGTACATGAAACCAATGAAGAAACCTTAATATCTTCACTAAATCGATTAGTAACAAAGCATAAGTTAATACGAAATTCAGTCTTTACAAAGTATAAACTCATCTGTACCAAAATAAATTACATTTCAGATAAGTTTCTTCCAAATTCTTCTCTTCTGTCAGTATATTTCATCTTCTTTCTCCATATTCAGGGTATAGATACAGTAGTATCGCCCAGCACCAGTGATGCCACTAAGAGACCACGGGACTATTACAATGTAACCCGTGAATTCTTCCAGTGCCATTGCCTGTGCATGGTGCGAGTTCTTCTCTTCAATTCTTCTATCTTCTTTCAATGTATCTTCCAGGTTTTCTGATTCGTTCTTCTTATTCATAGAGCTATATGGATTAAATGTCAATTATATGTACAAAACAATAACGATAGCGGTCCAAATGCAACCTATACAATACAGTTTACACTCTTGATCATTAACAAAAATCTTTTACCGTAAGTCAAACGGGTTGGCAGATTAAGATAGTAAACTAAATAACTCCTAATCTTAAATCAAAACATCTTCGAAAAACCTCTTAGTTTATATCTCATCATTAATCTCAAAAGCTTCTTCATTTGTTTTGATTACACCTTTCAATTCAGACGCTTGCAAATAAAAAGTGTGTTCAGTTTTAAAATCTAATCCATCTGAGCATGTGTTAGGACTGTTAGTAACATTATCAGTGTCGGTATTTATCTTAACAATCTTGTATTGGTGATCACATATCTGTATTAAAAAAAACAGCAAATCATTTAGTTTAACAACTTCAGTATCTTGTCTGATCCCTATTTGGCATAAAAGCAGTTGATGCTGAGATCTGAGACTTTAGATCCTGTTATTGAAGATTGAATAAAAGATCCCTAAGAATTGCATAGAATAAAAATGTTCAGTAACTCAGTTGCGTCAAGATCAGTCAGTTTATAAATATCAACTGCATCTATTGGCTTCCCTAAAGCATTAACCATTTCTACCATTCCTGTGCTTAGCTTCTTAATTACTCTTTTTCATTGAGACATTTGGCTCATGATTTACCCGTTAACCAGTAGTTATTTATAATTAAAAATGTATAAGCTGGAAATTGCAAAAGCTTAATATAATGCAGCAAACAATGAGAGCTACCTCGTAGTTATGGACAGTTCCCAATAAAATCGCGTTAACAATTTTATTTACGAACGTCGAGTGTACTGTGCGCGGTAGCATTCGCTTCTGCGGTTGCATTAAGGACTCCAACACACACCGGTGTGAAATGAAAGATTAAATCTTTAAAAGGAAAGATTAATAGAGATATTTGATGGACGAGATGAAATGCCAAAAAAGGTACCTAATAAACATAGGAATTATGATTGGAAAAGAAGTTAGCAGCAGATGAAAACGTCTTAGAGAAGAATAGAAATACAAGTGCAGACCATCAATTTGTGCAATAAAGTGTTAGCACTTGTGATGATTGAAGGAAAAATTAATAATTGAACTTAATCATTTTAAAACATATTACAGGCATAAAACTCGTGGCTAAATAAATACAGCCGCACAGGCCGATCTTCCTGGTTAAGCCGCGCTTGCCGAGGTTGGTATGCGGATGGGTGACCATCGTCATAGCGAGTTTCCTCTGTGCCTCGGAAAGCACGTAAAGCCGTTGGTACCGACTGTCATTTGTAGATCTTTGACAGTCGTTACTGTTAGTCAGAAGCTCTAAAGTCTGACAACCAGTCTTGCCGTGGGGTATCGTTTTACCCAGTTACTGGGCTGTGGAGGTCCGACAGGCAGACGCTCCATGTAAAATACTGATATCCAGCTGCATCTGGTTTGACTGGAAGCCGACCCCAATATAGTTGGGAAAAGGCTAGGCAGATGATGATTGCAGGCATAAGAAAAATCAGGCAGTTTAGCAAACAAAGGACTTTTTAGGTAAGGTTTACAAATAAAAATCTTACAAAAATTAAAATAAGAAAAAAGAAATCCTCCATATTTGGATAACACCACATCAAATCACATAAGTATAAAAACACATTGCTAAATTGTACCACGTCCATCCTACGTGTACAAGCCCTAAGAGATGTTTATCCGGCGCGCGCGCAGGTTGCAATTAAAATTAATGAATGGTACAAGTGTCGCCGCAGGTTACATGCAGTAAGCTAGTACTAGTAGTAGCTCATCTGTTTTACTTGTGTGATTCAGTACAGCAATTAGAAGGAAGCGAATGATGGATCCATCGATTACAAATAAATATGTAGAACCAAAGTTGTTTACTTTTGAGGTATCCTATGATGTTGAAGACGGCACGGTTAGTGCAGTGGCTGTGTGATTGACTGTTGTTATGCGTGTCGCGGGTTCAATTCCCGGGGAACAAATATTTAAATGAAAAAAACAAATATTTATCTACAAGTAGTATATTTGCAAACGCAGCCATGGTGGTATACGAGAAATTGGTTCGTAAAGAAAAGAAAAAATAAAAATAGAGCTCTATCCATTAATAATTAGACAATAACAATGTTTATCAATTAAAATTTATTATATTATTTTTAGGAATAAATAAAGTCAGTCAATAAAGTCGTCACAACCCTGTCAAGATACAGGTACAGAACATAAAGTAAAATTATTTCATTGGCAATTCTTTTGAATAACTCAAGTTATAAATCCCTACCACTTAAGAACTCAAAACCGTTTAATACTACATAAAACCGACATACATTAGCCGAACGATGCACATAAAAATAACACCAGGTGTTTCGAAGAAAACGATGCAAAAGTCGATAGATGAAATTGTCGATACTTAAAATACCGACACGCGATCAGAAAGTTTTATATCGACTGAGTCATGTTGGATCTAAATTGAATCAAGATCTAAGACTTGGATGACTATTACTCATCCAGATTTATGTGTTTCTTTCCTTCTTGCGGGCACAAATTCTGATATTGAATAGCTGATAGATATTAACTTTAGTTAATGACGCGTTCCATCTTAAGTAACAGTTTACTTATTTTTATTTAATTATTGTAGTTATTCTAAATAATATTAAAGTTAAATCAATGGAAGCAGTTATCGGTAGACGTGAGAATGTCAAAACACTTAGCATTAAGTAAGAAATTGAATTTATGGTTTTCAAGTTATCTATTGAAGTCCTGTCCTTATCAGTGTTGAACTATCAAATCTATAGTTCCCAATCTATTGCTGTGAGTTATTGGATTAATTAATGGAAAGATAACAACAATGCAATGTACCAAATTAGGTTACCTTGCTAGTATTTTGTTCGACTACTGAATATTGGCCACGTCAGTACATTGCTCTAGAAAGTTATCAATAAAATCTGTTCGGAATTAAATAAATCAGTGCTCTCTGTGCCGGTATCTGACGATGCATCTCAGTGGCCTGTAATTGGGCTTCTCTCCTCACTATATTTATTTAATAATATGCTTCTATTTCCGCTGACAACATCGTACGAGATCTATCTAACGAGGAAATGCAAATAAACCTTGTTCCGCTCGCGAGCGTCCACACACAAATTAAAACTCAATAAGTTAAGAGATTGCAGCGGAGGAGAGTTTATTAAACAAATATGAAATGCATTTAACACAATTTGAATCCAGATTCTTAATAAGACTGTGATTAATTTAAAATAACTAAAGACTGACCGACATGCTTTGATTTCATAGTGGAATCCTCGTTAATCTTCAAACAAACATGACTTCGTAAGTAAATTGATAAACGTAAGATCAAGTATTTCCTTTTAAAATATTAATTAGCAATAACCACAATTAATTTATTCTAAGTTCCAATCGATCATCAACAATTATATATCTCTCCAATTAAAACAAACGATATCGATTAAATCGATTCCATGGGAATCGTGGTTGCATTTCCCAGCGGATTAGCTCCTCGCTCCACAGACTACACTCGATATACTGTGCGAGTAACAGTCATGCTGAGATTTAATGCTCCGCTTACGAGGATAGACTCACGAACCACAACCCCGAGTCCCTAACATACACCGACACGTTTACGTTACAGGACAACCGAGAGTAACACGAAAGGCGAACGCAAACGATTCGACCAAGATGCAAAATTGTTACGAGACTAACAAGCGCTGGGAAAAGAAAATTGGCAGTGAATTGAATAGCAATAACTAAGTGCGAATTTGCATTGTCCGTAGCGGGTTGTCTCCGATCGTTATAAATAGATCTATGGCAATAAATAAACGTTTTATCTTATCGTTAAGCGGACGGCGATAAATCTCAGTGTATCAGATAAGGAGGCTTATTTATCTATGTATATCATATCATTCATTGTGTGAATCATTCATAATACCTTCCTTCTGACGATTAAGGTACGTCACATAGTTGTTGTCTCATCACACATCATCAAAATCTTTGAGGTGGAAGCAAATAATTAAAAGAATTTCAACTACAAAAGTTACAAATCAGTGAATCGCAACGATATATGTGTTTGACTATAATAAACAGCGGTCATTCACAGATTACGAAGTTAATCCGGCAATTCATCACCATGAAGTAAGTACTATAAATCAACTCAACAGTAATTTCAACAACCATTTTCAAATAGATGCACACAAGCGCGACAATCATCAACAACAACAAACATAAATTGCGTGGTATCTCCTAATACCGGCAAATGTAACCAACAAAAGATTTATCTCATTACGGATTTAACCGCTCGCGACAGCGGTTGTCACGACGCTAAAATATTTGCATTGTAAACCACCCCGTTTCCTGATATGTCTGTTAAATTATTCGCAGTGTTTGGTAATAAACTTGAGGCGAAATTGTGCGCACGCGCTGCGGGAGGGAACTTCGCACACATGCATGTGGAGTGTTAGAGAAAGATGCAGAAGGTCTGTCTCGTGTTTCATGAGAGAGCAACCTGTGAAAATAAAAATATTCCGAAATCCTGAAAATTTTAAGTAGAATTGATTAAGGGGAAAATCTGTAACGGATTTTTGTAATCATTCATTTGCGTTATTTATTTTCTTCTTTTCTTATACATACAAGAAACCCAGTATCCTTTAGGGTATCATATTCATACGAGCATTTTGATCTTACAAAAACCTATTTTACGGCACAGTTAGTGCGGAATCGTGTCCCGAATGACAAATTTTTGTATGTTTGTAAACGCACCCACAATACCGGAAGAAGTTCCTTAGTATGGATTTTTTTTCCGCTATGTACTGGGAATTACTTCAACATCAAATTTAGCTAATATTTGGGTTAACAGCAATTAAAACTTTCATTATTTTCTGTAATGTAAACTAACTCTTATCGTATCAGTTAGCTGCGTTTCAAATTAGTAATTTATGAAATAGGTATGATGGAATTATTCATAACACAAATGTACATGTACATTATTGTGAAACGGTAAAGTTTGAAAACCGTTAAGATGTGCTCATATCCGGAAATAAGTATAGACACTAGACTGAGAGATATCTTATGCATTTAGTTTTTTACTATAAGATGGCATTATCAGAATCTATAACTTAAAATTATACCATATTATATTGTATTATCTATTTTTTTCGACAGGCCTGTTGGTCTAGTGGTTAGTGACCCTGACTGCTATGCCGGAGGTCGTGGGTTCAATTCCCACCCAGGACAAATGTTTGTGTGATGAGCACGATCATTTGTTCTGTGTCTGGGTGTAATTTATCTATAATTATGTATGTATTTAGAAATATATAAGTATGTTTATCAGTTATCTAGTACCCATAACACAAGCTCTGCTTAGCTTGGGACTAGATGACGTTGTGTGATAGTTGTGGAATATTTATTTATTTATTTTGTTAGGATGCGCTAATCTCACGAACTGCTGGTTCGAATTTAAACATTATTTTTGTGTTGGAATGTCCGCTTATCTAATAAGGCCATATTCTGTATACCTACATTATTATGCTACGACCCGTGGTAGCCGAGCAGTGGGTGAACCTGCGAGGAACAGCTAGTATCTATATAATTCTCTATTTTGTTTAAGTAGTATCAGAGCTTGCATTCGTTTTTATGCTACTCAAGTAACCGCTTTTGAATTACCTTCTCATTGGCAATTCTCCAAAATATTAAGATTGAATCTTACCTGAAACCAATTAGGACAATTACCGTTCCTTCCTCCTCTGTCTTTTGTTTATTTCCTCTTGGTCGTGACCTCTCGTTTGAATACAGTTTCCTCCACAATTATGCAGCTTCGCCCTGTCCTCAATGATGCGGCTTTGATACCGTTGCTTCGTTTATTACGTTGTGTTTTCAAAACATTTCGCTTACTTACGTCAGTCGCTAGTGCATGCATAAGCGAGGATACATTTGAGACTTTCTTTGTAGATTGTTTTGGTAAATACTCTTTTTGAGTAAGCAAGCATCAAAACACTTACAGCAACAAGCACCGATTTCACCCAGGAATATGAACTCGTTCTAAAACGCAGGTCGAGAATTAGAGATCGCGTTTAATTTAATTGGAAAACTTTTTCGTCAAAAGCTCTGTTAAATATTAAGACCAGCCTCTATGTACATTTGTATTAAATTATGTCTACTAGCTGCTATTATGTTATAAATAAATTGACAGAACTAAGTTTTTAAAATAGGAGATTCAAATTTTTCCCACAAGCCGTTGGTTGCCTTCATCCCGTCTGAGGGCGCGACAGGATGGGTGGGCGTCTCCAACGCTACCGTGAGTCGTTGAAACTAATTAATTCGAACGGACCCTGCGGGCGTCCAGCTCCCGGCCTACGCTGCGTCTGCGCAACCGTTTGTGACAAAAAATAGTTTAGTTTAGTTCTGGCTAAATTGCTCTATTTTTTGAAGTTATTAAATAACTTTTTTTGAGCTTCACGCTTTTTTTATTTTAATATTGTAACAAATAAAAATACTTAAATATTCTTAAATGACATATATATATGAAACTAAATAAATAACTTGTATTCATTTAAGATCTTCAAGATAAATTATTTAAAAAGTCACTACGACTTTATACAGAGTCAAAAAAAAAACAAATGTTTTTACCGCTAAGTTCTACGTATTCAAAACAAACCAGTATGAAAATCAATCTAAACATAAACTACAGTAGAAGTATAAATTATGAACAACACAAATCATCGTTAAAGGCTAATGAGACCAACAGTTGGAGCTCTGCCCTTAAGGGGATACCAGGACTGCAGAGCGGCCAGGAGCAAATCGTTAAACACCAGGAACTAAGGAGCTGGTCATTCATAATTCAGCTTTATGTTAGGGCTTGTCCCGCAGCTAATAGTTATGAGCATTGATTGAAAAATATTACTTGGAACATCTATTCATTTAAAATGAAGACGGAAGATGTTTAGTTTCTGACTATGTTCAAGAAAATACCGTGATTAAAGTTTTTTTTCGAATAAATCGATGTACTACTCCTATAAGGAAATTGTGCACTGCATATGATATATTCCATTTTCATTAATAGAAACCACAAGCTGAACGTACCAGGTGTCCATAAATCATTTGGAGCAAAAATAAGACAGCTTTAATTAAAGCGAGTCATAAACTGTCCATATCGAGTTGAAATTAATCGAAGTATCCCTTTAAATCGATTTTCTTCTTCATTCTGTATGATTGAGTGTTATTGAATCAACAGTCTATTAAAAGGAACTTAGTATCCATGATTATGATGAGAATTCATTCAGAGAAAACTAAGAGTAAGACCGAAAAAATAAGTGGAAATAGCCACATTGACATCCTCAATAAATTGCAAACGTAATAACTTGTAAGTAAAGGGAATTTTTGGCTAGGGAGTTCAAATTAAACTTGTGGGATGTCGGACTAATCCAAAACATTTTGGCGTACCCTAAATCAGAAAGGAAAAAACGCATAATTTGTGGCTTATTGCATAAATCTGGCCGGTAATTCTCTCCCCTAGTTCATAGTACCTATGAGTTTATAATTAATATAATAATTTTAGACATAGTTTTGTGTCAATAGAGTATAAGGTACAATAGGATTGACGTATCCGTGTGGATAAAAACCCCTCTTAATTAAAGAATTAAAAAAAGTCTCCCTCATCAGTTGTATTTTTGAAAAATAATGGACACATATTTTTATTTTTTGTTTAATGTGTAATGGGTGAATACCAAGAAACATAAATGGCATCAATACTCGAGATTGGAGTCATTTCAAACCAGTAAAAATATGTAGTATCTTTGCTGTTTAGGTTTACATAACAAAATACAATTATACCAAATAGATTTTTCTACCATATTGCCTATTGTGTGAGTAATGGTGCATTGCAAGGTGCTGACAGGACAACAGAAAAACATGACAGGAGTCAGCATTACGATCACCCAGGAACATAATGCAGAATACTTAATAAACCGAATTTTATTTTAACTGAGCATTAGTCTATAAAATGCATAAAACTGTGAATTTATATATTTATATAAATTTATTTACATACCTAACAAAATAAACACTAATAATTTATGTACGTAAATTAATACTCGTATCGCTAATGACCTTAGATGTTGAAAAGCGACCATAAATAAATAAATAAAAAACACTGAAATATATAACAAAATCGTGCAAAGTTATGGTTAAAGGAATTTTCAGTAGTATAAGTAAAACAGCATTAGTACCAGGAGAGCAGGGGTATTAAGGAGATTATAATGTATTCAATTTGCCGTACATGGTGCGGTTACGGAGTGAGCTTTCTTAACACATGGCTTCATGACCGTGTGTGGTTAGGCTTAGGTTACATTATCGGAATTAGGGCTAGAACAATTTTGTAGAACAGGGTAGGGATGGTTTAAATTGGTTAAAATATATACGAGTATAATGATGACGATGGATATCAATCGCAATGATGCCAATTTTGTTCGCCACAAAAACTTTGGATTTTGCAAATAATTATGTGGAGAACTATGTAAACATGAAATGACGTATGATTGCATAAACATTTACAAAAATTAGGTACAATTATTCAAAAAATGCGAGGAGGCACTAAAATACTTGCCAGAAATCGTCATAATCAAAAAAACATAATAATAAATAGATAACGTTGAACGGTTAAACTTATAAGTGTTTTTGCATCAAGCTTTAAAAATAATAAGAAAAAAGCTAATAATTATCTTGGACCTCAAACTAATTCCATTTCACCCTCATAGTGTATTCCGTTCCTAATGAAACCAAACATAAACTAGGCCTTAAGGTCCATTTAGACGCGTTCGTGACTCCCCAGCAATTCCATGTCTATGCCGTGGGAGTCGCCTAGCCATCGACAATATTCCGTGCTATTTCAAATATCGAACTAAATCCAACGATTTCGGTAAAGCGAATGTAAATATCAAAACTAGTAATGGTTTTGAAACGAACGTTTGCAAAGGTTCTTCTACCTACGTTAATGTCAATATTTGTTATTTAGTGACAATGGTTTAATACGTATTTGCGTTTTCCTTCTATTGATGCTTTTGGAAACCTTTCACTTTGTAATTTTATAAAGGGCTATTGAAGAAACACGGTCGATTTGAGTCTGTATGAGTCTGACTGTCCTTTTCGCTCCATCCAAGGTGAGAGGACTCATTTAAAGATTTTACCACATAAAAAAGTTCACCTGTTTAATCTCAAAACTCCCATATCCTTATCACCTATGTACACAAGATTGCGTATAGATTTAAGACTAAAAATGAATGACAACTGCCCAATCGTGGTGCCGATCACTCCGTTGTGTTTTCAAAATTCATTTACTAATGAGTTTTTAAAAATTAGGATCACTACCTTCGCGATCCAAAAGACTAAACTAAGATTGAGTTGATTTTTCTTTAAAAAGAAAACTCCGTTAATGAAACATGGACTCTTGATCAAAAACTATTTTAAACAAACAATTTTACTGTAAGTCTTGACTAATTTATTATCAAGCCATAACTTTCCAAGTTTACTATTAAAAGGTAGCTCGCTTTTACGATAAACTTTTTTACCACATTAAGAATAAAAAATGAACTGATAAATAAGATAAATTATCGTTTCAACATGATCTTTCGATATAGTTAAGTGAAGCATGCTATAAATCTTATTGTGTATGGGGGCCTTTAGATATACGACATCAATAAAAGTTTTTAATACTTACCGATGCGTAGTTCAATAAATTACTATGCTGTTAACACTAAGTACTGTTTCGTAAGTGTTTTGTTTAAATAAGAGATGTTAACTTAAATAAATATTTACAAACAAAACATAAAGAGCAACAACTGCATTCTTAGCCTTTAAGAAAACTGGTTTCAGAAAGCCGATCTGTTTTTTTTCTTATGTAACACCAGAATTACTGTTGAGCCTTGCTGTGCCTAGCATATTTAATAACCAACCAAAACTCTATTAACATGTTAGCCACCACCACATCGTAAATTGCGTCATTATAACTATGTCTTCTTTGTACCGTAAGTATGATCAATACGTTTTTGAACAACAATTACCCATCCCGATAATTTAATACCATATTTATTCACTAAAAACAAATAAACATTTAGGGACCACTTGTCCCGACAAATCGCATCTGTTTTGTCGCGTCTGTCGCATCCACGGAACTTAGTCGTCCGGCGCGCGCGCAGGTCGAGGGGACGAGTTCCACAGGTTGTACGAAACAGGTTTGAATATTCATAGAGTACGAGTGGCAACGGCCGCAACACTATGCCGATGACATAATGAATTCGAATAGATTTATTGGGTCCATTCGATTATTGACTTTGTAAAATTTAAAGTAGTAGGAATTTTATAAATGTTGTTATTCGATTAATTATCATCTATTTTTGGTAGTTAAATGCTTGTTTTGTGGTGTTTTTAATAAATTGCTATTTGATCGTAAATTATTATTTTTTGGTTTACATTAAATAATGTCACAAAATGTCATACAATTAGTAGTAAATTGGTCGTTTTAAATTAAAATTGTCTTCGTTGTATAAAACCAATCATCGGTGATACAATATGAGCGAACAGGTACTCCCACGAGGTGTGACATTGGCCACATAATAGTCGTCAGTCAAAATTAAATCGCGATGATTTATTATATGTACACACATAAAGGTATGTGTAAATACATCAAGCCAATAAGACACCGAACAAAAAAGAAAACGAAATATTAATAAGTTATTGACACATCGATGTTTCTTAAACGGTTGCAGATTTTTTATCTACAGAAGCAAGATATGTTATATCAAGTGTATTATTCACTTGATCAATTTCGCGATAATTTTGCTTGACAAACTGACTCTATAGTCTGTCTGTCACCTACTTACTTATTAATGACCCTCACTTAAAAAATTACGATCATTGTCAAATCAATAACCATTTGACAGCAACTAATGGACACCTCCATTATTGAGTTTAAATTAACTGTATATATTTTTTTCATAAAATTAAGTTAATTTGTGCAAAATAAAAAAAAAACTTAACCACCGCTGCTTTTTTTCATCATTACACCAAATTAATTAAAAACGAATTAATTGCCGCATCGGGTGTGTTCGTTTTTCGTCGCTCCGTCGTCGTAAGCGACCGGTTTCGCGAAAATACATGAGCGACGATGCGCGAGCGCATGACTCATGGGCACATGGGCCGGTACTACGACCGAGCGAATTTTGGACAGATAAATTATTCACTTTATCAAGATCAAGGACTGCAGTTAACTTCGTCAACACGTGAACGTTTTAATTTCAAGTAATTTGTGGAACGTGGCGTTATTTTAATAAAAATTTACCTTCATGTGGAATAATTATTTTTTACCGACTGAAGAACGGTTCATGGTCAGTTAAATACGGACGGAAATGTTCGACTTACATGTTAATGAGAAATTCTTTGTTTTAATCTTAATTAGGTGAATTGATTAACTTTAGTACTAACCAAGTAACAAACCTAATGAAAACAGATAAATATTTCCTAAAACCTTGTCAAAATAAGCTGTTGCTAGCAACTAACTCAGACAAAGGAATTAGTCATCAACGTCCGATCCTACTATAGATAGATATCTCTCTCGACGGTACGACGATTTTCTTCGACTGCCTTAGCACTTTAGCAGCAAGCAGGTAAAGAGAAGACGGAAATGATAAATAAGCTATATCCGTAGGAAGGTAGCAACTACAAAATTACCTAATCAGGTACATAGTGTAATTACTACATTACAAAGCGCATAGACAGATCTATGACATGCTAACATAGTTCCATTGTCCACTAGCTACGGTTACAGTAGCTTTTTTTTACGTGGTATAATCTTCACAGGAGTCCTCCCACCCAGGGCAGAGCGGGAGGGACTGTCAGACTCGTACTGACTAAAATCCACGGTGTCCTTCAATAGCCCTTTACGATCCGGGGTCACGGTAATCCGTACAGTCCCGCGGCCCCGGCAGGCTTTGGCCCTCTAGAGGGGGGCCCGTCAATAATACTCATAAATATAAGTTTGTCTTAAATAATATGTAAGGATAAGAGGAACAGGGTATATTCCATTGGAAATGGTGCAACTTCTGACCAGACCGTTTTTTGAACATTAAATTGTAGTCGGTTTTATACCTATATTTTTGTCCTGTAGCTAATACTTTTTTCACTATGCTGCTACAGTCTTTAGGCCAACTGTGGACCCTGCCTACTGTTTCAATGGCCTCTCATAAAGTCTATTTCAATGCATCCTAGTTCGACAGTAAGAGGCTAGCATAATATTTATATACAAATGATATTGTCAGGTGGCGTCCACAGGTTATTACTCATACTCAGTGGGTTGACGCGACGCGACAGGTTAAACGAGTTCGTTTCACTCCCGGACGCGAAACGAGTCGGATTGGGGTTCCTTCGGCGATTTATATGGATACAGGAGCCTTTTGGATAAAAAATGGCAACGTAGATAATTTATGTGCTGATACTAATAATATAAATTTTGTTTTTAACAGACAAATAAATAATTATTTGCCTTTTAAAATATTTTTTTGAGTAGGTAATTCATCATGAATAAAAAATATATTATGGAGAGATGACAGAACATAAACATGCTGTGTTGTTTTGGATTTAAATTGTCTTATAATCGTAAAAGCCGTGTGGTTTAAATCTGTGTTTTCCTGAACTGAGGCTCTATCACTTGATTAATGTATTTTATTTACGTACTTGGAGTATTTACTGCGAAAACGCGTCACTAATGTACGACATTTTTTTTTGTTTCATCAAATTAACGTTAAAAATATCCGTTTATTTTCACAAAAACCTGTAGTCATGCTATATCCTCCGATGCTTATTTTTATTTCAAAATTATTTTTTATTTACCAAATTATGTTTAGAAATTACCTACCAAATTCCAAAAATAAATTTTATTAGGTAGGCCTCTCATGTCAGTTAATTTGACAACATTCCAAAATATTTATACATGGCAATAAAACCGGTGAGAATTATAGTTTTTACGAAACATATTAACATAATCTTACTTTGTTGATATCAGAACTAATAAATAGTCGAGTTACACCGAGAAAGCATTTCACCGTGTATCTACATTTTATTTACAAGTTTATAAAATACATATTACTACTAATGCTTAATTGAAAGTTATCACTGTTTGAGTTTCTGTGAGAGTGAGATGATGGACGAAAGATTTTTTTGTTTTTCGTAAATGAAGCGGTGGATATGTTTGCTATGCTTATTGTTACTTTCTACTTAAAGTTATTAGACAGTTTTTAAACGAATCAACATATTAATGTTGATTCGTTTAAAAACTGTCTAATAGCTTCATTTACAAGCTTAAAAGCAATTTTATTTAGTTTTACCAGTCCCGTTGTCTGTAATCAAATCTTGCAAGTTAAAATTTATCCACTTTCCGGTTTCTGATTAAGCTGATATTTTGCACGTATATGTATATCGCGTGACTATGCAATATATGACATGGAGCTGATCTGATGATGAAGCTGGAAGGTGGCCATAGGAACTCTGTAATGAAACGCCGCAAACTAAGTTTGTGCTTTTACAGTTAGTAACACATATAGAACGTAGATAGATTTAGATTTATTTATTTAGTAAACCTGTTTTTGACAAGAATTACATGTATTTTTTTAATTTAAAATACTAACTTTACTTTATCGCGTGATTTGACACAATCTTGCTGAATCTGTCAATTCGACAAGTTTAATTTATTATTCTTGTTTGATTTAAATTCTATTTTACATTTTTTATAACCTTGTGTGCTTGAGGCAAGTGAAAATTAACTAATTTTCTTTCTTTATGAAGCCATTCATATTTTCAATCTATTTGAATTTGGTCGCGGGACTTATGATTTACCGTGACCCCGGTACGTAAAGGGCTATTGAAGGACACCTTGGATTTTTAGTCAGTACGAGTCCGACAGTCCCTCCCGCTCTGCCCTGGGTGGGAGGACTCATGTGATGATTTTACCACGTAAAAAAAACTATTTGAATTTGAATTGCATTAACTTTTAAGGCGATACACACGCCATTTCCTCTTCATCAACGGAACCCTTTTCCACAAAATGGTCCTTTTACCGACCGGTTCAGGTTGCCCTCGTAACTTTGCCGATCGGTTTTCATAAATCGTCCATGTAAATGGCTATATGTAATTAGTAATAAATGTAATTGAAAAGATAACAGCCTTCACTTGATTTATTACATCACTTGTTTTAGAAGTTGTACCACATTAATAAAACAGTTTAGTTTAGCGCTTTCCTTTACATTTCTTTAACGTTAGCTAAAGTTTAAATTTTAAAGGCTTGTTTTTAACAATTTATAAAACGGTAAATAACTGTAACTTTGTTTGCAGTTTCTTTAATGATAACAGTAAAAGTTTCTTATTTTAGTACGATTAAATTAACTTCAAATCCTTCCCATCAATCCATAAACTATAGACAAATCTTATTTATATTTGACATACTAACTACTTGTTGACCCGGAAACCATAGACACGGTCGTGGAAATGGTTTTCTCTTCCCCTGAAGCCCGAGCTAAGGAAGCAGCCACTTGTGTCTGATTACCATACTAGTACCATCGCAGTTAATGGGCCATCAATCATCGGTTTATGAATGTATTAACTATGTGTTTAAGTTTATTATAATGTCAAATGTTTAAGTAAATACAAATAAGCTTCTTTCTGTTCCTGTTAATCCATTTGGACTAACAGGTACTGGTTGAAAAGATTCCTTAAAAAAATAAAGCCATTGACACTCAAAAAAAAAAGCCGCTAAACAAGTTTACACTTCAAAAAAAAAAAAAAAAGATAGAGAAAAACATAGCGATTTAAAACAAATAATGGAAGATATTAGTATTTTATAGATACTGCAGTCGAGCAAAGGTTTAAAAACAGATGCAACACTTAAAGATTTCAAAAATATAAATATGAAAACTGAGGTGATTTTAACTAAAACCTTAAAGATATAAGGTTCATCATCTGCCTAGCCATTTCTCAACTATGTTGGAGTCGGCTTCCAGTGTAACCGGATGCAGCTAAATATTATATTTTATATGGAGCGACTGCCTGTCTGACCTCCACAACCCAGTTAAGGCTGAGTAATACGATACCCCCAGTATCTATTAAAAAAAGGTGAATAGCCAAGGTACTCATCAACTCGACTGTATTGACTGTGATCGTGTATTTAAAACCAAATTCGGTCTGGCATATCCTGATAGCTAGACACTTGGGATCTGTCAGTCAAGAGTGAATAGGTTTCTCAGGCAAGATAGTGGTCAACCGCTAGCTAAATAATAATTAAATATAAGCACACAAGAAAGTTGTTTCAAAGGAACGCCGTTAATGAAATCTGTAAGCAGGACTATACTACTCGGTCGCGGGACTTATGATTTACCGTGACTCCGGTACGTAAAGGGCTATTAAAGGACACTGTGGATTTTAGTCAGTACGAGTCTGGCAGTACCTCCCGAAGGACCAAAAAGAAGGAAAAAAAGGACTATACTACTCATCAATCAAGGAGTCTAGCTAAATGATTTGTGTTGATGATATCTTCAGTTGACACCAACATAATCAGTTTGATATGAATGACATCAACTCAAAAAAATGAATCATTGATATGTCATGATTAATTATACTTGACAAGTGTTGGTATTAGTTGATTATCATCATTATTAGGATTTCATCCATGTTTGATAATCTTGTCATTGTCAGTGATGCAGATTTCTTTAAGACATGAGTTAGAATGAAGCTAGGGTTAATAAGAATAAACTCGCGTATGGCCTACGTGGTGGATCCCCCCATACTATCGTATGGACTATATGTGGTCACCATACGGAGGCCGTATGGGATACCATACGGAGGTGACCTGTAATGGTCCAGAGGACTGGAAAGTTTATAAGCTGGTAATAGTAAAATTATGTGTTGACATATGAAGCTATGTCGACACAGATTTTTCTTACAAACCCATTTAGATATTATTGGTACGGTAGTGAAAACCATGCCTGTTTTGCGTTGGTAAAATCATCCAATGACTCTTCCCACCCTGAATAGAGTGAAAGAATTTCAAACTATTTTTTTTAGTAGCTCCTGCTCCTACTCTGTCCCACTCCTGAGCAAAGGCCACCCCAATTCCTTCCACTTCTCTCGATCGAGAGCCTATTCACGTTAGACTGTTACTGACTAAAAATCCCCCCTGTTTCTTCAGTTGGTAAATGCAGGGAAGGTGTCCTCTATACGTAACCGTGCCTTCATATGTTTTCGTCAAAAATACACAAAAGCCACGTGCACATTTTAATTTTCCAACCTTCCCACAGTCACTTAAAGAAATATGGCGTATGACAAAAGTGACTTCGTCACTAAGCGACACGAGGTCAAAGGTGCACGCAACGTCGATATTTTTCTGACGCAACCACATAATTGTCCATACGTACAGACAGTTTGACAGGCCAACCGTGCTTTATGTGAGCGTGGGTCGCTGCCTACGACATGTTAAAAACCCACCTAGTTATTCTTACATTTGTTTTCCTTAAACCCTCCTTTTCGAACTGTCAATGCATTCTACTGCACAGAGTTTTAATCTTAAAAAAAAAATGCATAGCCCACCGATTTTGAAAAAAGAACTCTTGCTAAAAGATTGAGCGCGTTCCTGTCACTTACAAAGATACAACGCCTGCCACATAATTCGCAATAAAACTAACGCACTTTACGCGTAATGTGGGGCACTAATGAACTGAAACATTAGCGTTTTGGGGAACACATTGGCCGAATGCACGTAATGGTAATGGCCTCTCGGACAGCGAAGCGTGAGAATAACCGCTAACACACACATTACTGATTATCTACAGAGCATTCACGTTTTATTTTTACCCACAATTAGTTTAAAATAAACTTTCAGAGATATCGGTTCGTTTAAAAAAAAATCTGTCACTCATAAAAGTGATGTGCAAAAATAACGGTATCTTCGCTTCTTCGAAGTTATAACGTCAGATTTTACTGATTTTCTGTTACTACAATCGAATAAACAAACACGGAAATTTCCTTTACCTACGTACTTTCTTTTATATTAGAAAATTAGTAGTTAACCTTACACGTAGGCGATTATAAAGATTTATGACGTACCGGTACCTACTAGCTTTTCTGTTTGTTCAAGCTTTGCTTATTATGACACCATAAGTACATATTAATTGTTCATTTGATTGGTAGTAAAATATTAATTGCCAACATTTTCATTAATTTCCCGTGAAAACCTTGTCCAGAGATTTTAGGGGAGATGCGAGTGGAGAGACTTTTGAAAATTAGGTATTTGAGAATACTATCGCTGTCGCTCTGCGAGTACTCGGCGGCGTACACGTGCGATAAGAACATAAAAATATCCGTCTGAATAGCCTCAGTAAAAAGTTATAGTTTGAGTTTTGACTCTCGCCTATTCCTTCCTCCACAATTGGAACAACTTAAAACAAATTTTACAAACTGTATAAGAAGGTATACCGTACCTCTATGTTTTTCTTATTTCATGTCTTCGCACACCAAACCATTTGACAGTTAACTTTACATGCATTTTACGGGTTTTAATGTTTACGAAGGCATAGAAGAAGTAAATATAAATTATTCTGAAAAAAAATATTGTATATACAATAGCCAATACCCAGAAAGAAAACAGGCAAGAGCGTTGACATGGAGAAAAAACCACTCGCATATCCTCTTAAGCATAATATTTAATGGCAAGCCAAACTGTAATATGCCATGCCCATTAACCTACATAGAATCAAATATTCACTAGAAGCAAGGTGAGCCTGAACGAAAGCCAGCTCCGGAAGCCATGAACTTGGAATCAAGCGGACAAACCGACCGGTACTGATACCGGTATACCGGTGCGACAGGACGACTCGTTTCCAAACGGAACATCCAATTTCGAACGTCCGACAGTCCGGTATCGACGCCTATCGATATCTAGATTTACCTGTTGAGTCATATCACTATCACTAAAAGCATGGTACAGGCCACAAAAGAAGCGTAATTGAAAACAAATAATTTAGATTACTGGCCATACAGAACAATTAATAGTTTTGTTTTTTTTTTCTAAATCAAGATAATTTTGGACAAAATTGAATTTGGAATTAGAATCGAAAACTGTCAAACACAACATTCTATATTAGGTGACCAGGTGGTTCCTAAGTGAAGTGCCATTCCAATTTGCTTAACATAGTCCAAACTACAACTTACTGTCCATCAATATGT
This sequence comes from Agrotis puta, assembly GCA_943136025.2. Classification (NCBI taxonomy): domain Eukaryota; kingdom Metazoa; phylum Arthropoda; class Insecta; order Lepidoptera; family Noctuidae; genus Agrotis; species Agrotis puta. The sequence goes on from OW964170.2 coordinate 4,143,135, forward strand.
TACCCTTTTCAGCACTAAATCAAATTATAAGTGCCTTGTTAGTCCTGAGAATAAAGCTTATTAAATAAGTTGAAAGCTTTGTAAGCAAATACCATAAGAAGCTTGTGTATAACCTGATTTATTATCATGTTGCTCCAACTAAGATGTTAATATTGCTTAAGGCGGAAGAAATGTAAAACTTAAGTTAGTGGCAGATACGGCTAAGTAAAGTGGTTAATACTACCAAATATAACAAGTTATGTATTCAATAAGTTAGTGTTTATTTGTGCGTGCATTGACACCGAATTACTTTCATGGTTTATTATTTGAAGTGTTAGTATAAGTCAGTAAATGTTTTGTGATAATATAAACGTCATATTAGTAGCATTAAAACTATATTATTTGGTATAAGTGTTTACATTGTTAGTCATAGGGTTTTACGTCTAGAAATACTTATCGTCTAAACATAGCCCTAAGATACGAGTGGATTTCAAAATACACCAGGACTTTCGATAACGTGCCAAAAGGCTGTAACTGTGGGCTTTTCCATGAGGCTATAGTAATTTAGACCATAGACATTCTTCTCTCATCATTACAAATATTCACACGGCTGTATGATTATCATCGAAATTACAAAATTTAAGCGTAGGCGAGTAATTGGTGTGCCCACGACTTTTTATTTGATTGACCTGACCTTTATTGCAAACGGTAAAAATTGAATACATCTTGTTTGGAAGTACGCGCTTATGGCAACACCGGAATAACTGTCATTACGATTTGAAATTGGAATTGACGGATGGTAATGATGTCCCATGGAATTTGTTTGTGATAGATGGTTTTCTAACGGTGCTTACAGAAATGACTACTTTTTAATTATTTTGCTTTATTCAATAAACGAGTCACCGTTTCCAATAAATTAATTATTTAATTATTTTTATAAAATCAATAATTAACTAAACAAAAATATAGTAGCAAAATTTCGATTAACAGGATTATAAATATTAATTAATTAAGACATTATGACAAATTAAAATGACCATTATTTATGATAGCTCTCAAAAATACCGTCATTTCTTATCTAAATCTTAAGTTGATATCCGGTTAAAGTTACATAAAACACAGCAAAATAAAAACTACGGGAGGCATCGCCTCCTTGTGAAATAATACCTCAGTTACTTGATTACAACTACACAATAGTTTCTAGGAACATGGTAACATAGTGTAATGCTCATTCCCACGTGTTCATTTATAAGGCCTGTGCAGACGGAAGACTTTTGTCCTCAGAGGACAAAAATACCGGAAACATAACTTGTGAATTATGCGTTTACGATGGGTTACAGTTTTGCACCTTTTAAGGAATACAGTTTGTTGGGGTCTAAAAAGGGACACTTTAGCAGTAGGTATAGTAATATGAATTGCGATAAAAAATAAACAAAATAAGAAAATAAAATAGTTTAAGTGCCCTTTTTATACCTCCTAAACTAGGAACATGTACCAAACGCAAACTTAGCAAATCAGGACGGGGTCGCGAGACTATCTTGGCTCGCAGGACTGTCTCATCAGCTAAGCGTGACCCTAGAACGTAAAGAGCTATCGAAGGATCACCGTGAATTTTAGTCGGTACAAGTCTGACAGTCCCTCCCATCCCGCCTCTTTTACGACCACAAAAAAATGCAGATTGACGCATCTAGCACACTGCACAAACCGACAAAATTCTTAATGAAGTCTAGTGAGGCTCTTAAAATACATTTTTGAATGTTTTAGCAGATTCTAACTCAATCATAGCAACACATTCGCATATTTCGATGCCGAGAATTTATAGGAAACTTTATAGTTACTCGAATCTTTAAAATGATTCCCTCGTCTGCACAGGCCTTTATGAGCGCAGGCGCATAAAAATGCGCGGGTCGTGAACCCGACTGACGACACTTACAAGCGACAATACAGTTATATTTGAGTAGTTTTAGTGTTAAAATGCATTACTCAGGTACTTACCAAGTCATTTTCTAGGAAGAATGTGAAATAAACTTTTGGAGGACGGGGACTCACTTTTTTTGTAGGATGGAAGTTTCACAGACGTCAAATTCTGAAACAAAAGAACACAGTTTGGTTAGAAAACATTTTGTTTATTTTTCTTTTTTTTTGACGTTGCCTCTCGTAGCGCAACAACTCTAGAAGGTTGATGCTACTTAACCGGACAATCCTGTGGTGGCCAAAAATTACTTTAAGGCCACAGCTTACAAACTAAATTTATTTTTCACTTATCTTGAGAACTTTTATCTGTTAATTTTTTGTGCATTAAATATATAAAAGAAATAATTTACCATTCCTTTTTTAATAACAGAACGAGACTTTTTTTAAACAACTGCAATTTCTTGCAAAAATGGCTATAATGTAGCTGTATGATGATTGCGAATATTGCACACAGGTGCAAAACTGTCTATGTTACAAGTTTCACACAGCGTATAAAGTATCTTTAAATAAGTCTTGGTTTTAAATAATTGTAAGGTTTAAAGTAAATGTTTCCCATAAAATGTACTAAAACCTACGCACAAATGATTAATGTGGTAATTTGAATTCGCAATATTCATCAACAAAGAACCATTATTCAGTGTCAAGCGAATGTCAAATTGCTGTCATGATATTTGCATAGCACGGGTCGACTTGACACTTCCACAAGCTTTATCGATAAATCGATAACACAACAACACTTTGTATTCCCATCTCTAACAACTTTCGATTCTGCGTCTATCATTTAGAATCGAGGTTTGAGCAAACCTCACGTGCACAATTCGAAATTTTCCGATTACGAAACGATTGGATTCGATTAGACTTTCGCTGCACGAAATTAGTTGAAAATTTTCTCCGATATCCATCAACTTTTGCGTTGCAATGATTGCTAGTAGAAAGAAGAAAGTCGGCATCGTAAATGCAATATCTCTTTTATGGCACACTAATAAATGCAACTGATAATCTACTGTCACACTATTTTCTTTTATAAAAAAATTATAATCATACTTTCTGCAAACAACTTGACTTTATGCTTTTATAAAACCATAAATGCTTGCTTCAATAAATTAATATTCTGGCATCTATAGAGTACTTGGCCCTAAACGAAGGTTTGTTACACACGTGCTTTAAAAAAAACAATGAAATGCAAAGTCCAATTTAATCACGCCGGATTAAGTTCTCAATTTAAATATTAAACGCCTGTTTCACACATCGTCTCATTACTCTACGATTTGTGGTATCACAACACCTGTCAGCTTCAGCGTGACTGGTCCTACTCACGCATCGTGCTGCCTACCTCTAATGCAAATCAAGGTCGTGAACCCATCCGATGTATGGAACCGCCATGTTTGATACCCGGATTAGTAAATGATGGATAAGACATGGCTAATAGAACAACGTTGTTGAGTTGATGTATTAGGTGTTAGCATTAATTTGTCAATGTTCTCTTAATGTTGTTTGTTGTTAATTATAGAACCAAATGTTTTCTTGGTGTAATCTGACGTTTAAATTAATGTTGTGACATGGTTCTTCAAATGTTACAATCGGGTAATTTATTGGATAGCTTTTAATTTGTAGGAAAATGAGAGTCTATGACAATAAAGGCACTTCGTTTTTTCACTTAATGAACCAAGATTAATCCAAGCGGCAAAAGTTATTAATTCCGATAATATGACTAGGAAGAAGAAGTGATCACGCAACAGGACGCGCCACAAAACTGACAAACATCGACACGACTATCTCGTTCTTACGATCTAAGATCAACACTTCTCTTAAATGGCTTACGGTACATGCATACGCCAATTATTTTATTAATTAAACATCTGACGAAGCCCCGAAGGCGATAACACATTGATTCAAGCTTAATGTCACAAATTGTGCACAGTATCTTGATTGATATTATCTTGATAGCCGAACTTCGAAGAAATTCATGCAATTTTACTGCAATCAATCACTTGCCGATTGATATTGGACGTAGGCATTTTTTCGGCAAATTATAGCTGTCTGTCAATCTTGAGTAAAGTTTGGATTATAAATTATTGTAAATGACTTTATAAGCAGATATTTACAGTTTAACCCGTAACTGTACGTATGTTAAAGCACTGCATCTTAAAGGTTTAGAGCTTCTAAAATTCTTAATTTTGCGCGCTGAAGTTCCCGTTAGATTCACAAAAATCACTTCGTGTTCTTCATGATCAACGTTTCGAGTTCTTCATTTACATATTTCGTATGTTCACCTCATGTCTTATACACCGCACGCGACAGTTTAATATGACCAATTAAGGTTTAAGTAGGTATAAAAGTTAGGACCAAAGAAAAGGTAGTCTGTATTTTCTGTGCTCTAAAAAGTGTTGTCTACCTTATATCGTAGGTATTCCAGTCACTCAAGTTCATTGATCTATCCTTCATTAAAGAAAACCCAACGCCCATACGTGACAAACAAACAAAAAACATAATCCCTCGTATGTAGGTGTTGAATAAGAACCTACGTACATGAAACCTCAATTATACCGTATGATTTGCAGCACAGATTATAATGATTAGCAATATAATGTTGAGAAAATGCGAAACAATACAATTATTCAGTAATAAACGCAGTTGCACATTTTGTTTTACAATGACTTATTCGAGATGTCAGCCCTCCCGCTGGGTTACTGCAAAATTATGGACGATGGCTTAATCGAAGAAGACAGTTAAGTGTTTATTACATATTAAAAAGGTTTAATTGCCTCCATAGATGGAACAACGAGGAGCTTGTGAGACCAGTAGACCCCAGAAAAGTGTTAATCATGCAAACAAGATTTTTAACACTGGCACAAAAACATTGTAATACCGTGTGGATGTAGGTATTCATCTATATAAGTTCTACGATCAAAATTAAGAAAAAAAAATGAAACGTCATTGTGACATCTGTCATCCGATACAAAACACACACGGCAAAACAAAAGTATAATCCGTTCATTTTTAGATTCGTGCGTATTCTGACAATCAATCACTTGGCTCGAAAGTCTTGAAACCACTTGGAGGTAATCTTCCCGAAGCGTGTGAATGCGGTCACGATGTTGCTCGGAGGCGGTCTATATTTTATGGTCGGTGTTGCAACTCTATGGGAAACGTACCAAAACGATGAATGATTAGAACGTTCGCCGTTTCCAATTTCTGATATTTGAATGTAACCGCTTTAGATATGCCCTAAGGACTTGTCCAGTAAATTGCGGTGATACTTGATTGGTAACCAACCGACAGTTATAATTTGACATGACGGGAACTTTTTGTTAGTAAAACAAATGAAGGGAATAAATACGCAAGCGCTTCGTTATTCCCATGGCTTGTTAAAATATGTAATTAGGAAAATGATAACCAACGACAAAAGCAAAATAATAAATTCATAATCATAGAATTTAACTTTACAACCAGATGCCAAGTAATTTGTTTTATTCGAGTCTCATTATTTATCTCAATAATATAATTAAGGCCTGCTATTATTGTTGCTGAATCCGGCATCCTGAGATCAACATAACAGGCAGGATGTAACGACCACATCCGCGCTGGTGACCAAAATTAAGTATACAATTACAATAATACATTCATTGCCTTCATTTAAATTGGAAATGTGAAATTATTAACGCCATATTTCTTTTGGATGCGGCGTTAAATAGCTCTTGAATGATAAAGGTTGACAGCTGCGTCGCTGTCAATTTAAAATGAATTAATCAGACCTGCTTTTATAAAGTCTTTACAAAAGTTGATAAATGGCTTGATCGTTTGTCAAATGAGCACGGCATTAAACAGATTACTACTAATGGTTTATAGGAGCATGGTTCACGGCCTCGCGGGGTCAGGCCTAGGGATGTGCGTGCCAAGTCTCGTCTGTGGTAAGTCCGTGAGGCCAGCCGAAGATGTACGATCACTGCCGACGCGGATATACGATGCGAGGCGAGAAAATACTACAGCTAGCACGCAAGGACTGCATGCACAGGGCCGGATTTGAATTGGTAAGAAGTGCATTACTTACATCAATCTTGGATACGGTTTTAAAGCGATGAGTTGATTGAAGGTACAGGTTTCAAACGGGAAGGTTTACTGTTTATCGAATCTCATTTTATACAGAAGGAATATTTTAATTTAAGATCTGTCGACTACATTACTTACTTGAGCTTGACAGTAACAAGACCTTCTACGACGTAAGCTTTTAGATCTTTAGAACGTCCTTCTTTATTTAAGAACTAAACCATTTTTTTGTGTACTATGTATGAGTTAAACATACAAACGATTTTGCTTTAATTATTTTATTTGACGAAATCTAGCACATACCTTTTCTTTTCTTCTTTAGTATCTTTTTTTCTTCTTAAGTAACTTTCGCATAGCTTCTATGTCAAAATATTAATTCAAAGTAGTTAACCTTAACTAACCCTTCTTCGATATCCCAACCTTATCTTTGCAACTTACATATCGATTTTCAGTTTAATATGGGCCTGTCCTTTCTCCCGGCGGGGGACATTAAATACAGCAGCAACGTCATCATTTAGCGTGCATCCGGCATGCACCTCGCACGCCCGAGTCCGGCCCTGGCAGTCACGTCCATAGACGAACGAGCGCGCGAACGCGATTGAGAGAGCATTTTGACTCCTAAATGAGTTCGTTCACACGGCTTAGGTTCATGGTCGACTGTCTCTGTTTAGGATACTCATGTAGGATGTACTGCTGTATAAGTGTGACTTATAATAGTCATTAGTGTTTTATATTTATGATTGTAATTAGTGTCTCTATTGTCTGTTTCCTTGTCAATGAAGCTGTACTAACTATGGATTGTGGATAGTCTGTGATGGTTCGTGTTATGTTAGTTGCAGTGAAGTTGGTGTAGTTTTTAAGAAGAACGATTAATTAATACCTTACTCATAATATCCTCAATCAGGAGATGATTAATAAATAATCGATTTTGCCACTTAAATTGAAACTTTGCAAGATACTACTGACAATCAAATCAAGAGACAACAACTCTCTAATGATTAGTAGATACCAATTAGTATGAAAACAGATATATCGTACTATCCTAGCTCAAGATAAGAAGACAAAATATACAGCAAACGGTACCGTAAAGATTTAAAAGAAAGATAGGGAGACAGTAACACCATTTCATCCGAAGATGAAATTAGTTTATGACCCGCAACATTCTTAGCTTTCTTTTAATTCCCAGATTAGTTGCCGGCTTTGTTAGCAGAAGAATGACGAACATCTAATTTAATTAGCTGTATATTACTTTAGATGACGTTGCAAGTCCGTCATTATTTAATTCACCCCACGCTATCATCAACAAATTCCATCAGAAGTTCATTCACTATAATGATTCTATTTTCAAATATAATTACAAATGATAATTAATTTCGGAGTGACTAACTGTGTGAACCTTTCAGTTATAAATATGTATTAAGTTTTGTTTTGGAAACTAAATGCTAGAGTTCATTGGCCGCTGTATAATTTATAACGCTATTGTATTTCTTCCTGTGAATATTTTTAAGAATATTATTTATCATAAATCATTGATTACAGTAAATTCAGTTTGTAATTGGAGATTTTAATTACTGAAATATTTTTGTCGCTTTTTTTGCATGTGAATGTAAATTTTGAACTTGGATGCATTTTTTTTAATTCGTTACTCCGCTCTTGGATTTCCTATTGCATCATGGGTTTAGAAACATTTAAATTCGTATAAACAAATAGCCAAATCCGGTACAACTATCCGTGGCCATACAAATATACGTTCCCGAACCTGCGACATGCAGTGCAGCTGTCAATCGCGTAGCCACTGTGCTGACAACGACCTGAGAAGACTGTTCTCTGATCTGCTTAAATACTCGTTTTACTTGAAAAAACAGAAAAGAGGATGATTTATTGTAATGCAATTATAGTACGAATTACTATATAATACTATATCCAGCTCAACCTGAAACTATAACCAGTTGAACAGCACTAAACATAGCAATTATATAAAATTCTTTTTTGTTCAACAAGTTCGAGATATAACAACCAACCAATTACGCGTTTCGTGTCACCTACAAATGCAAATCGTTGTAGCAACCAGTAGCGACCGCGCGACTGCCTTCAATTTACATAATAATACGCTATTACTGAATATAATCACGCGTACCGATTGATCGTGTTTAAACAATCGAAGCTTCGATGGGAATAAGAATTTGGACTATTAAAGACCATTCCACGCTGCTTGTAATTTGCATGCAAGTTTTGACTGCGTTGCGGACAAATTCAGTTGATCATACAAATATCGTTATGTAGTCAAGCTTGCATGCAAACTGGCATGCAATTGTTGTATTGTCTAAATGGGGCTTTAGGAAAGAATACTTGTATCGATACAAAGCATGGTCGCGGGACCAAGGGATTACCGTGACCCCGGTACGTAAAGGGCTAGTGAAGGACACCGTGGATTTTAGTCAGTACAATTCTGACAGTCCCTCCCGCCCTGCCCTGGGTGGGAGGACGCATTTGATGATGTTACCACGATAAAAAAAAAATCGATACAATTCATGCACATAATGAATCATACCACAAACGTAGCTGATGAATTAGAGTTTGCTGGCACAAGGCAAAATAATCATATTTATAAGTTTCATATTTAGAAACCAACTAAAAAAGGCAATCGTTTAGTCCCTTCGTACACTAGGCGACGGAAATCTCTGATACTTTACGACTTTGGTATTCATTGACGCGTGCCTGTGTACCAACCTCTATGGATTTGTATTGTGATAGTCACCTGGATACCAAAGTCGTAAGGTATCAGAGACTTACGTCGCCTAGTGTACGGAGGGGCTTAGACTTTTACCATCTGGTCTATTCTCATCCTTTTTTTTAACGTGGTAAAATCATCAAATGACTCGTCCCACCCAGGGCAGGGCGGGGGGGACTGTCAGACTTGACTGACTAAAATCCATGGTGTCCTTCAATAGCCCTTTACGTACCGGGGTCACGGTAATGGAAAAGTCCCGCGACCCCGGCAGGCTTTGGCCCTCACTATGCTGACACTCTTTGAGGCGCGCGTGGAACACAACGCGCCCTCGACCCGGGCATGGTCCATGGTCGGACAGCGAGTCGCCCATTACTCGCCGCCCGCGTGCCCGCGAACTATTCTCATCCTAACTTAATATTTATAATTGGAATAGTAAGTTTGTTTGTTAGTTTCTCACGCCGCGCCTTAACTACTATACTGAGCGTCCTGAAATTTTAATACAAATACGTTTTAAGATGTATAAAATCAGACATAGCGTACCTTTCATCCCCAAAAGAAGTACTATTCCCAAAGAAAACCGTTATATTCTAATAACGTTATTATGATAACAGATGGCGCTACGTGCTAGTCCCGAATGTATTGTCGACTTCTAAATTAATGCTGCAAGCAAAAGCGAGTTCTTTATAATTTCTGTCTCATAGGTTTTGTTTACGTGATTTTGTTAAAAAAAAAATAAAAAAAACGTTGCCGCATACTAGGAATTTCTTCCTATATCGTGGATGGCGTTTACAAACATAGAAATTCACATACACAAACGCTCAAACCCGAAACAACGATTTGTAGATCATACAAATATTTGTTTCGTGCGGGGATCGAAACTGCGACACCCTACGCAGCAGTCGATCGCCCAGCCTCTTCGCCAATCGTGTCGTCAAAATAACAAAGAAAATCCTTAACTTTATTGACATAAAAGTTCTTTTATGATATCATATCCCACGGTTTCTCGCTCGTACCTGGGTTAGTTCTCCCCATTGTATGTGTTTCCCACAACGTCTCACGAAACATGAAACCAATACTCGTTAGAATTTATTAGTTTTACCAGCAGTTTTCAAATAATTAAAGAAAAAAAAAGATTTAACATTCTACTGTATACTATTTCAACACAAGAATGGATTGAACTAGTTTCAGACATAAAAAACAATGACTTAGTTGACGGGTAAAACGTATTTGAAATGTCATTAGTAGATCATGTTAATGAAGAACAGGAAGAAATCGATGTTATTTATGATCACAATAGTCCAGCTTTACTTAGTTACACTGATTCAAATCCTAACCAAGAGTTTGAAAAAGAGTAAGTATGGAGTTTCTTGCCCATTCTTCTCCATACAAACCTACCCTTGCGAATGGGTGTAGAATCAATCCCTTCCCATCCCATTTCCTTTAATTTTAATAATCGACGTTCAAAAGTGCCTCTTTGATGGTCTAATTGAAATAAATGATTTGACTTTGACTTTGACTTTAACCAATAAATAAAAGATGATGCAAAAAAATATTCTAGAATCAAAATTCAGGCAGCCAAACTTAGAATGTATTGTATACTAACAGAGGAAGTAAATATATTCTATGAATAGAGGTATTAGTCATGCCTTAGACTATTATTTCCTCGTTTATCGAGATCGAATCTCGGTCTCTCGACTGTATTGATATTGTAATCGAACCAATTTAGAATAACAGCGTTTCTATATCTTTGGTTACTAAAGAAATCAACAACAACAACATCAAATATGATTTTCGGTCACAAAGATTTAATTTAAAGGGCAGTACGAAATAACCTTAAACTAATAAAGGATTCCGTGTCTAATTCAACAATCAAAATTCCAATTCAAACGTCGACCACTAAAAAGGTCCGACAGATGAAAGTGCTAACTATTCTGTAAAGTGTAAGCAAGCCACAACAAAACCATAAAATTGACATAAAACAGAAACTACAACCTTATTTCTTGCGTATAAGAATTATTTTTGATGTATGAGAAGCAAAACATACATTTGTATTACGAGGAGCACAAATCGTGGACGGCAAACAGAATTGGATAGCAAATAAGGCTTTGTGGTCGATTCACTGTACAAACATTTCCATCCACAGACGGGCAGAATGCTCGGTATTTAGCCCAAATATCCTAGCGGTGCATAATTGCATAACAATAAAACTATTGTATACGAGTTTATGTGGGAGATTCTCGCAGCATTCCTAAAATTTCCATCTCTGTTCCCACATTAACAAATTCTTGTTTCAATAACTCGAAATAATTTTGAAAGGATTCTAGAGTGCATTCTTGATTTTATGGGATCCCTCTTGTTACAACTAGAGGGCATACTCTATCTGTTGATTTTAAAGAATTGCCACAAACTTAGTTTTGGTTGTCATGCTCATAGACTTCCATTGAAATATTATTTGTTATAGTATATTCCATTATAATTTAATTTCTATTCAAGCACATACTTACCTCCAATGAATAATTAGCACTCAATGCAAACACAATATATTTGGTGATAAAACACAAATCGATTACAACGATTATTTTTATACTTACAAAATTGACGATACTGAGGTGTTATTAACTATTATTCTTTAAATCTATAGATTTAGCACTCATAGAATAAAAAAGCTCTAAATATCACTACATAGTATAAAACAAAGTCGCTTCCCTCTGTCTGTCTGTCTGTCCCTATGTGTGCTTAGATCTTTAAAACTACGCAACGGATTTTGATGCGTTTTTTTTTAATAGATAGAGTGATTCAAGAGGAATGTTTATAAGTATATAACATGCATAATATAGTAGAGATTGCACTATGGGGCAGGTCGCTAGTAATAACTCATTCTGTTTTTTTCTTAATCGAATGTCTTAAACGTGATATACAGATAATGGTTTACCAATTGAACAAATTACTATGCGGGCAAGAATTTCTAACGCGATCAATATTGCTAATTGTCCACGCGACACTTAGAGGTGGTCCATGCGCAGTCTGATTGTCAATCTTGTCACGTCCACCAGCGACTTACTAAGTGTAGTTACTGAGCCATTGCATAGTATTTCTTATGACTTTACTTCCTTCCAATATCGAGTTATCGTTGTTTATTTTATTTCATTTGTTTAGTTTTCCTTCTTCAACTAAATTATGTTCAAGTTTGTTTAATATTGGTTCATGAATAAGAATATTAGACGTATTCCTTCCTATTAATAAAAGATCTTCTTTTTTCTCTTTTTCTTTTTGGTTCATGATCTTTTTTGTTTTATAATTTTGTACGCTGTCTCATATGTTTGAATTTTCAACCAATTGCGTATTGTATTTTTTTGTTTTTACTTTACACTGAACACAAAACTAATCAAGCTATTTACGTTCATGACTGTGTTCTATATTAGTGATTATGTGTGATATTCTTATACAAGTGTTCCATAGTGGAAAAAACGATTACCCATTTAGATCACTTCTCATAGTAAGACGTGAGTTACGTCAGAATGACCGTCAATTCTGACGTCACAATCTCACACATTCAATATTGACAATCAACATCACAAACCGTTTGCCGCAGTGTTCACTTGATTTTGTAAAGCAAATGTTTAGAATGCGTCCGACGCATATCAATGACTGGAAAATAAATAGTTCTCATTCAACTTTATCGTATTATTAATACTTTCTAAACAAACAGGCATGTTAACTGTCAGTACTTATTACGAACTATGTTAGCCCTCGGCAGTAGTAAACTTTATACTTATGCAGTTGTAAAGTATTAGTAGATATTTTACAAGTGCAGCTTTCTCTTGTATGAACTAAGATACTAAAGCTAGACACGAGAAAGACGGTGCCTAACGAACCTGGGCTAAGAACGGGCAAATGTTATGCAATGAGTTCTTCTTAGCTTGTGTACATGGCATTACCTGCGACCTTTAAGGTAAAGGGCGGTAGTCGGGAACAGTTGGCGAACGGGTGTGCGCACACCTGCGCAGGCACATGTCGCCCCCCACCCGGCGCACACGTGCCCACAATGAACGTGTGTTTTTTACTTTTTTTTATTTTATAACGGATCTGCGCATCCTGTAGGTTAGATGCTGCAGCTGATCTTTAGCCACCTTTTTAATAAAATATGCTAACCTCTTTGGATCTTTGTGTCTATGTCCCTCCATACTCCATTGAACGTGTCGCTGAGCTCATAAAGGGTCTTTCAAGGTTGACCATTGAATATTTATTATTATAGTTCGCAGTCGGCATTGAACTAAGTGTAGTTTTTTTATATTTTATTATTGTGACCGGTTCTTTTTTGTACTTTAACAATTATTTTAATATGAGCATGAGTAATGGTTTAGCTTCCGAATCAAACTAGATTTATTAAAGGGAGCGGAGTTCTTAAGAGTTATTTATATCTCAGGAATATAATTTCTAGTTACAGCATTTAAACACACTGGATACGCGTCCTTTGAGCCATGATTTATTTTTGATAAAATAAAATAAAAAGTTCAAGGTTTTAAAAAACTTTCTGCGTTACATTGATAAACTCGATTAACGTTAAGCCGATTACTAGAAAACACACGAGAACTCGTTGAGCTAACTGTCAGCCACACCACACTGACACACATAACGAGCTGCCATGTCACACAGTGAGGAAAAACTGGGAAAACTGGACAAAAACCTGCAGAAACTGGTAGCCGTCGCTATTAGCTGAATATTAATGTTTTACTACAGTGTAATAAGACTGATTAATGGAGGCACCCTTTTTGCGATGGGTGTGACCAGTTACTATCCAGTGAGTGGTGTTACCACCAAAAATAATAAATGGTCTATAACCAATCAGCATGCACCTATCTAAAAGGTAATGATCATGAGCAGCAGTCAAAGATAATGGATGAAAAGTGGAATTACGATGCATTTGGTATTGATTTCGGGCGTTAGACAACAAATCCTACTAATATTATAAACGTAAAAGTTTTTTTGGATGGATGGATGTTTGTTACTCATTCACGCAAAAACTACTGAACGGATTTGGACGAAACTTCTTACACAGATATTTTATAACCTGGATTAACACGTAGGATATCCCGATTTTATGTTACTATGGGATAATTTTTGATTTGTAGCTTGTAAAACCGCGTAGAAGAGATTTAGTAAAAGATGAATATGACCAAAAAAGAAATTACCATTGAAACGAAGAGTACTAGAGAAGTATGGATGAAGAAGACAATCCTGCACTGACTTTTAATTGTACTTTTACGTGGAAGTTTTAAATAATAAGTAAATATTTATAATATATATTTTTTTAAGTGTTAATTAAGTCATAAATGTAATTTTAAGATGTAATAAAAGTTATAATTGTATTTTCAGATTTCAAAAGTCAAAAAGATAAGAAATGACGACATTTTTTAACACTTCGAACTTTAAGTACGTTTACATAATCTCAATAAGCTTTCGTTGTAGAAAGTTTTCACACTTTAATAAGAATTTAAATTTAATAATCCGTACGTAACAGATTCAATAAGGTGCGAAATTAGCGATTTTATCGACACTATATTTCGAAATCGATACTTTTTTAACATTGTAAGGTGGTATTTCTACACGTTGCAATGGTGGCGCAACAGGTCCAATAATTTGGTACTAAATGGTCCATTCTTAATAAATAAGATTACAATATTATGTCGCTGTTTATGCAAGATCTGTCATAATATCTGTCAAAGTTGAGTCATATATTTTTTAACTATACGGGAGTCGTAATAACGTTAATTAAATTACTTAAAATATAACCTTTACCCATAGGTTTGAATAACTTGACAAAATTTTTTCGATAATCTGTTTGTGTTAAAGTTACAAATGAAACCTATATTATATGACAAACGGTAACAGTAGTAAAAAATGTCGAAGCGTAGAGCTAGCCAAAATATTCCCTTTGTTTCATCTTATAAAGGCTATAGAGTAATTCAATACCGTTATTTATACCTATATAATATGGGGCTTCCCTTCTAAAATAATACTGATAAAAGGCATTTATAGATGAGCCATCGACCTCACGCGGGCCAATCCGAGAACGGGATTCAAATATCGAATGTCGATGGCGGGTTCGATCGCGGCCGATGATATTAATTTACTTTTAAGCTTTCCTTATTAACTTAAGGTTTGGTGTTGTATAACCTCTTTGGTTTTTTTTTTCTGAATACTTAATATTTAAATATGACTCGCTCGATATTCTTTTTTACTTTTGAATTTTGCTACAGATTAAGTTTGCTTACATTTGTCAATGGAACAATCCAGTTAATTCATTCCCATTTTTATAGGTAGTTTTTTGAGCGTAGTAAAACGATCGAATGAGTCCTCCCACTCAGGGCAGAGCGGGAGGGACTGTCAGACTCGTACTGACTAAAATCCACGGTGTCCTTCAATAGCCCTTTACGTTCCGGCGTCACGTTAATTCATAAGTCCCGCGACCATTTTTATAGATATACTTAGATTATATTTTGAAATAACTGAATTATAAAAACGGATGGGAACAAATTATCCAAGTAGATGAATGAGTCAAATTAAGAATAAGAAGAAATATTAAGTATTGGTTTTAATTGACGAAAGAATAGGTTTGAATACACAATTGGTTTGCTAGTAGGCAATTACCTAATTCATCTTTTAATATATGCAATACTTTAAGTTATGATGACGAAACATATTTTTTTGTTTAAGAGCCTCAAAAATATGCCTACGAGCATTTCACAATTACTATTGCTGGGCAAAATAAATAATCGAACTTTGACCGGTGTGAATGCTAAAAATATGCACCCACTGTGCATTATTTGTGTATACAAGCATTATTAATGATTTAAAATTGTGAATATGTTTGATATTAGGTACGACCTTAGCACTTTTTTGCTACTTTAATACATGGTAAATAATAAAAAAATACATTTAGCCACACTTAATGTCTAATAAGACAATATAGAGACAAGGATAATTAAAAAAAATGAGACTACAATGTAGGTACTGAAGCGTAAGTACAACCATTGTTTTAAAAGTAAATTATATTTTTATTACGTTTAACTCGAAGAAAGAAATACTTACAATTGCAAAAGATATGAATTGCAAAACAATATCTTCCCACCTCGTTGGAATCAATTTTAAAGACTTTACTTAGTCACTTTTATGTACAATTTTTTTTAAAATATATTTGTTATGTATAACAAAATAACGATTAATTCACGATCACGACGCTATTCAGTTTAAATATTAAAGTAACATTCAATCCACGTGTCTAAACGAGAGAGTAATAAAATTACTTCTTTTCATAAAATATTCTGAACTCTTCCAAAATTACTTACATAAACCGAAATAAACAGCACACCTGAGACCTTGGACTTCGATTAGACTACAATAGCCCGCACTTAGTTCACAACAACTCAATAGAAACAAGTTCTCAATCCATTGCCGCACCAGTTTACACTAAGCACTGGAACACACGACTGACCTCTTCGATGTACAGCGCAGAAGGGAACGGAATCGCTTCGGAATGTAACTTGAAAGTGTCGAGGTAGGGGCAGTCATCGTTGCGTGACGACTAGGTACGTTCGGAAACACGTCACGGCAATTACCATGTCCCTCGATTATCATTCTTCGTGAAGCATTATTCGTCTATCGAGCATTTTTGGTTGAAAACTTGAATCGTTGCGGTGGACATGGATTTAAATCGCTGTCAGAATATTTGGATCTTTATTTTCTGGTAGACTTATCTTGACTAAGTTGCTTAGTAAGCCAGTTTTTGACAGATTTAGAAACAGAAAAGTAGAGCTAGTTACTTACCTAATTAATTACTTGAAACATCTGGTTAATGATATTGAACACATTTTACAAATTATTTAGGTATATTTTCAATTTTCCATGCGTTTACTTTTGATGACACGTCGAAAAAATAGACCTGTCATGTCATCGACAATTCAAATGGTTACGTTTTTAAATCTAAATGGCCAGCAATTCTGTGTTCTCATTTCAAATTGTAGGTATGACAACTATTTTTATTGTTGCTGGCCAGTACGATGACAAAAAGTTAAATGTTTTGGGGCCCGCATCTATGTAATGAGTTTGGATGACGTGTTTCTAACTCAAATGCACTACAGTCTACCAAATGGTGTTGCTAATTCAAAAAAATGTTAAACACTTACCAAATTAATTCTGAATTTGTATTCACTTTGCCAAGATGTTGGAAATCCCATAATTCTGAAACAATGAAAACAATTCGTTAGTTACGCACTACATAAAGACCATACATACATTTCTCTAGGTTTTTCTTGGATACAAAACCACATTATCGGTGGGTACAAAGTATTTAAAATTTCTTGTACATAATTCAATGTCTTTTCATATAGGTACATATGTATACATAATTGTACTAGAAAGTATACAAGTACCTACTAACGCCACGCGTCTTTATATAAATATTTAAGTTACACGCTCAATGTTTTATAAATCTGTTCGAGAATGGTTATGTAAATTTTAACAGCAATAGAAAAAACTTTTAACATTGTAAGAGAGATCGAAGTATTTTTTATACTTTGAAGTTGCAATCATAGAAAATGCTAATTTGAGAGCCGTTCATCGATAAATAACTTTTTATTGTCGATATGGTGTTGGAATGCTTATCTTACTGTTACTACTGTAGTAATGTTTCTATTAATAGAATTAATTAAGGAGAACATAGAAATTATGATTTATGTGATATTAACAAAACATCTTAAATGGCCTATAAGAGACTTTATTTAAATTTATAGACATAGAAATGTAATCTCACAGCCGTAGACAGTTATGACTCAATCATACAGCTGTCAATATTTTATCAAACTGTTACTGCAACCTATAACAAACTTTATTGTTAAAAGCACTTTGCCCGCGACTTCGTCCGCGTGGGTTTCGTACTTTCCTAATTCCCCCTTTTCACCCCCTTAAAGGTTAAATTTTCAAAAACCCCTTCTTAGTGCTCCCCTACATTATAATAGGAAGCCGTGTGCAAAATTTCACATTCCTAGCCCCAGTAGTTTCGGCTGTACGTTGATATGTCAGTCAGTCAGTTCTCCTTTTATATATATAGATATATTTTTAATTCAAACTCATATTTTTTAATTCAAACCTAGTATGTTGCACTCAAAAACAAAACACTATCACATCCAGCAACATTTTCTAAAGTTTCCGAACAAAACAAAGGCGCAACAATGCTAGTAAAACGTCATTAATTCAAAATAGTTATTTATGGATCCATTATAGGCGCGCGCGCATGCTGACGGTAGGCTCTAGGCTCGCTATTGTGATGCACTCGCCACCTCATTTCTATTGTGATTTTCTGATATCTGCCAGCTATATTATTTTCTCGTATTGCCAAAAGTCTGACAACCAGTCTTAGAATATCTAACAGGGTTGTGGAGGTCAGATAGGCAGTTATTTCATCTGATTTCTAACTAGTCCAATCTAACTTCTCATCTATCTAACATCAACAAGTAATATTAGAAATGCGTCTAAGTAATATTCAATTTCATACAAAAACTTTTGAAAGGATCTGGATTAAACACTGTACAGTGTTATTTTACAGTTTATTTTATATTTTAGTTTTTTTTTACACACAAATGTTTTTTTTAGTTGGTCAATATTCTTAACATAATTGTGATAAATAAGGTCTTTGTTAATAAGGTTTTTTTGTTTCAATAACATGTTTAGTAGTTTCCAGTACTAGTTATATACTGACCTGACTGTGACAAAAAGTAGATTTATGAAAAAAGCAGTTTTCGCAAGCCTTTCGACCGTAGCGTAGACGCTACGCTTGCTACGGAAGCGCTACGAAAAACGCTACGCCATTTGACTATTTTTTTTTTCAATACGAAACGCTTTCATTCCGAACAATAATAAAATGGCTGCCATTAGCAAACACATTTATTATTGAGATTGCTATATTAGTCAAATTATGTACTAATTCTATCAGCTAATAAATAAAGTAACAGTAGTTAATATATTTAACAAAATAGCCATATTAAAGCTTAACACATATTTTCACTAACAAATCAGCAGTTCATTACGATCGCTTCCATTCAATAAATCTATACCTGCGCCGGCGCCGACGCGGTGGAGCTTTCAAACCATTGTCCCGAGGCATACGCTGCGATCCTTATAACTGATAACGCATTGTATTATAACCTAACTGTTTTCTAACTATGAATTTGGATCATAAATTCTATACTTGATCCAATACAGTGTACTTTGAATTACGGATATGATTTTCCTCTTAAGATTTATCGTTTAATTGAAGAAAATACTGGTAAGTCATTGATTTTAGTTACGTTAATACGAACTCCATACATTTAATTGATTTTGCATGTTTTACGATGTACTGACTTAGGTTTTTCAAGCTTTATAGACACTTTTAGTATCTAGAATCATTTTTATCATATCATCAAGATAAAAAAAAACAAATTGCTCTTCTTATATCTCTACCAATGTTCCCTTTCCTTCAAAACAAAATAATATAGTAGATATTTCAAGGAACAAATTCCACGTCGTCAATTTACCATTAGAATTAAAGGCTCTCCACACAAACAAACAACTAACATTTCTGTAACTGCATTTCCGAGTCCCGAGGAACAAAATAAAAAAAAAACACTGGCAACCGGGAAACGCCAGAGAGTTTCGCGCCATTTCTTTTTTTTTATTTAAAAAGGCGCGAGTTCTCGTGTGACCTTTCCGCGGCTTCCGAACACGACCAGGTTTTTGCACAAAAATGAATGGCGGCGGAGGATAGAAATCTTTCTCACGCCAGATGCCATGGGAAATGAATTGAAGTGACGCGCGCTCTTGTATCTTTTAAAATGCACCGACTTTTACGTGCCTGTATTTTGACTGCGATAAGTACTTTTTGCACTTTTAAAATGTATATAAGATTGGCCATCAAGAAGTTTCGCGCTGGCCAAAATGAGCAAGGTCAGAGCAGACAAATTATTCGGCCATTGGCATCCTTTGCAATGGATATCTAATTGCATAAGAGTAATTATTAAATGCCACAACAACGGTCAGTTTTGATTAATCGATTCTAAAAGACACTAATCCTCGTTATAACACCATAAACAAGGCGAAAAAAACTAAGCTAAAAGTAAAATCTATAAGCTAATCTAGCCGTTTGTAGGTATGTTTTTTCATGAAAATCGTCTAAAACCGCAGCAAGGCTAGATGCGGTGCGGTGCTGGTGGGGATAGGATAATTAGGGGAAGTGGTGGGGCTGGAGTCATTGACCGGAAGCCTCCGTTGATCCGTCAGCAGATGGCGTCACCGGCAGTGTAGTTTAGTTTTTTACCAAGCCTCACTTTGTCTCCCACGTTCAATTCTCAGGTAGGTATAATTATGATGAATTTGAATTTTATTGACGTTTCAAACTATTCTTGTTTAACTATGACTGACGTTTTTGACAATAATTCAGGGCTTATTAGCTTAATCATTAGTCATTTTTATTCGTCAGTGATGGAACAAGGTTTGATTGTCGTTTGTTCACACATTTCTTTAACGCGAAAGTCGCAAACAAAATTCTTGGCTATTCTTCAACTAAATAAAAAAATATTCCTTTTCTATTCATTATCATCAAATTGATAAACCCAAAACCAAACATCACCGAATCAACATGACACATCATCACTTAGAACGCATAACCCTTCATAACAGCCGATTGTTCCGTACGTTACACACTAAAATTCACACGACTCATTCGAAAACAATTACAAATCTATTGTACACCAATCAATAACAATAACGTCATTCTAATAGACAAAACTTGATTGGCAACCAATAGTAGCCAGATTATAGTACAATAACACAATAAAAACATAACATTTCAATACGCCTGTAATACTCTTTGAATTATGATACGGCGCTTATTAAGGCAATTATTTGGGATATGGATAACATTTATTGTGGGGTTAGATTAGCATAAGGTTACGTCAGATTGACGTGGGAAAGATGGCCAGAGGCGCTAGAAGTTCGTGACGTAAACTTAAATACGACGATTTTTAAACCGAAAAAGCAAGATTATTTTATAATTTAGCAGAATTCATTGGCGAAAAGTAAAATTAGTATTCCTAAAAGATATAAATAATTCCATAACATTAAGTAAATATTATATGCGAAACGAGTATTTTTAATTAAAATATCGTTAAACCCTCTTCTACCTTTAACATCGAACTTAGGGTCTAAAAAGGGCCACAAAAGCAGAAAAATAATTTGTAATAGGATTCAATATTCAACTAAAATGACCTTTTTAGTCGTCCTTGTCTTATTTTTATTTTTCCTTTCTTCTATTTTTCGTTCATTTCTAGCCTGTTTTTTGTCTGAAAATTATTAAAAAACTTAGTGAGAGATTCATGTTGATCTCATTATAACGCCTGAAGGTCTGAGATGACTATGTAACGTCCAAAAAGCCGACTTTGTTGTCCTTAATGACATAAAATGTGATCACCGCGGGCAGTTCGCGTAATTTACATTTAATTGTATGGAAATATTTTGTGACTGGAAGTAGGTCTAGTTTTGTTAGCCAAATTACTGTGATTATGTACAGCGTGTTTGAACACACGGCTGCTGGAAGCTAAGTAAATTCAGTTTTTCTTGGCATCGATTTATATGATCTTTTCGCAATATGAAAAGTCAGCTTATACTGGATTTTCATGGCTTGATTTGTGACATGTTATTTATTTATTGAAAATTCAAAGTAAGTTTTATTTCAACTTTATTATTAATATAGCAACTAACCATTCGAAAAATTCTATAAAAATAATAAGGATCGAGCCTATTGCCGTCAACGGGACATTAATCTATAGACTTGCTGGTTGCTTCTGAGAAATTTCTAATGTTTGGTAAAACTCAGTAACACGACCTGAGATTGAACTCAGGACCTCACTCTCAGCAACTGACTAGACCAATGAAATAGGTTGTCAAAAATACTTTAATTCAATACAACTCATAAGAGAAAAACTCTCTACTTCTAAATTTATCCTTCGATATATTATACACATCTAAACATAATATAAGTATTCTTGTTTTATTAGCATAAAATATGTATTTCAGAAATAATTATGTCCGTGACTAGTGAAGGGCTAAAATTGTTATGACAGCAACATTAATTACATAAAATGTCAAATAAATATTATATTAAAGTTTATTTGACGCCTAAATATTTGTGACACTTTACGATCAAAACAGCACTAACACTGGAAATGAATAATCTATCCGTTGCAGGGTCAATCCCGCCGGTACGTAATACGTAAGTGATTTAATCACAGTGGGAACAGAATTTTTCAGTGAATTTTCGTACGAATCTAGAACCAAGAATCTTATTCTAATAGTATAGTTTTGAAGGCGTTACATAGGGACATCTAAAATGATCTTTCACAGAAGTGACATATGATAAGCTTTTCAGATAGCTTATATCTTATGGGCCTACCACACGCACAAGCTTCAGCACAATTTTGCGTGCGCAAGCTTCTCGCATGAAAAAACAATACACGGTCGGCAACTCTGAACGCCCAACCACACACACACACGCAAGTACGCGCAGGCCGGGCTTGCGCAGGCAGAACTGTGGTGAAGCTTGCGCGTGTGGTAGGCCCATTACATTTAGACTTTTCTGTTATCCTACTTAAATTGTGTAAAGAGTTTGGTTTGTTGAACGCGCTTATCTCAGGAACTGCTTCGATTTGAAAAAAAATTTTTGTGTCGGATAGTCCATTTGTCGAGAAAGACTATAGGCTTTATGTATAACATCACGCTATGACCAATAGGAGACGGAGCCAGCCAGTTTTATATAAATAAAATAATTATAGGACTCATCCAACACCAGCCATTTTGCACAATGAACCCTTGCCCTGCGGAAGTGCAGCAGACGGATATTTATAAAACAAGGGGTAAAGTAAAGGGTAATTCTTTTAGTATACCCTGTTTTCCCCGCTTTGACCTACGGGAATATTTGTGACGATGAATTTATACTTGTTACTCTTTCACGCAAAAACTACGGAACGAATTTGGATGAAACTTGGTACCCATATAGTTTATAACCTGAATTATCACAAAATATATATTTTCTCTCGCTAAATGAGTTCATACAGACAAAATCGCAGAGAAACTTAAACAATAATGTTATTTATAAATACTTTTTGAATTATATTATTTGAAAATAAATTACGATCAATATCCATTCACCATAAATATTACAACACACTACTGGCCATTTACACAATAAATACTCCTTCCAAACTTAAAAGCCATGGCATTAAACAAACAACCATCTTACTTTTTTCCTCCTTCCAAATTCAAAAAGCTACACACGACCAGTCTGGCCCTGTCATTGGCATAACGGTACACCCAATGGATACTATGACTGCGCATGATTCCTTTATAATTGAGATTCACTCTGTGCCTGTACAATTTCGTTTTGGTCGTCACGAGTTGTCTACTTATGTGTGGTTACAAATTTGGGTATTTTATTTTGATGCTTGTTATGAAGAAGTAGATAACTATATAGGATATAGTGCTGGTTAAATTTTGGTACCTACTTACTTTTTTAGTCGAATATAATTATTGTCCGTCTTTATGTAATTAATTGAAAGAAAAAAAAGGTCGTCAAACACTCAACAGAGGCAAATATTATACTTTTCAACACAAAAACAATCGTTGTTAAATTACGCCAACCCTTATCATCAGCTCTTAAATATTAAATACTACAAATATAAAAATTGACTAAATCGGGAACACGGTCATATAGATACATTTTATTATTATTAGAACTGGCTGGAAAAGTTATACCTAACCTAACCTAACTTGTAATTTACTAACTACTAAACTTGCATGTTAACTAAACTTAAACTATTAATAAAACAACCCACGTTACTACGCTAAAAGCTATAAAAGTCATGTAGTGTACTACCGATATTTTAGATAAGTCTATATAACATACTGACTTTAATACTTTAATAGAAAGACATAATGAATTAATTAGGAATACGGATCCCAGATTAATTACTTGTCTATTTAAAATTACAACAGGGAAATTCATTAAATATATTTTTTGCGTCTTCCAAAAAAGGTTAGGATTAATAAAATGTTTAAATCATTTTTTTTATTTGTTATTTCAAAAATAGGAATGCCCGTATCGCAGAGTTGGGAACATAATAGGCATTTGTTTATTTTATGGATTAAAAAAATACGTCGAGAATATCCTTGGACTTGTTTATACTTTGGACATTTGTAAGAATAAATCACCAAACATTGTTATCCTTTTACATTTTTTAAACGAAATAGCAGTAGAGTATTGCCTACATTAGACTAACGAAGCAATGGAAAGCCCGAAACAATAGCCCCGACTATTCTATCAGTGCCTAAGGGCTACCTATCTCCGGTCACCGATAGACAAAATTATCTACATCGTACTCAACAAGGGACCACACATTCAATAATTTATTACCTATTACCATACTATACACTCCAGGACAAATGAATTGACATGCGCCATAATTTCAGTAAGTAAATGACTTCGTTAACGATGTCATTTAACGATGTAGGAGTTAATACTATCTTTAGTAGCAGGACATGAAGATAGATGTTAGTATGACATTTAGGATCGGTAATAGTTTTTTTTTTTTTTATAAATGCTAACACAATATAAATACTGGCTAAAAATACTTACGCAATGCGCGGGAATTTAGGCTAAACCTTCTATGGACATCTGCAATGCATTATCGATAGTTTTAACGTTAATTTGATAGATTTATTGAAGTGTATTCCGAATTTGAGAGAAGCTCTAGCATAAATGCACGCTGTATTATTAATTTTACGTAAATATGCCAACAAAACAATATAAATTACAGATATTTTGGTCAACTTTTTGGCAAAAAGTACAATGAGTATCCCTTTTTTAAATTGAATTCTAAAAATTAAGTGAATAGGTTAACAAAACTGAATATTATAAACCTATGTGTGACTCGTCACATAAGTTTTGAATACTTAGATTTTTGATATATTACGTTACGTTCACATAACGCAATCGTAGATTTGTCATGTGCCAGTAATTTTACTGGCATATTCTACAACTTTTATTAAGCTATCATATTGAGCTGCTGCATATACTTACCAAAAATCGTACTCTATTGATATGAAAACTGAGATAAACAGTGAAAAGCACAATCTGAACTAGTATTCTCAAACTGCAACAATTCTACTCGAATTTTTAATATTCTGCGCTTCAATCGTACAAAAAGAAATCTTTTTGTACAAAAAAAAACCGATTAACTTCCAACCATGTTTAATGTAAGCTAGAAAGAACCTGTTTGGATTCGACTGAAGTATTGTATAAGACGTCGCGCGTCGTGAGAGCTGGCTCGTTTCCGTCCGCCCAGTGTGGTAACCCGACTATGTTGAAAAGGACACTGCTGCTTAAATCTAGCTTCATAAACATCTGTGTTCGTCATTCGGTCGGGTTACATGCTGAATCACGATGCAGAAGACTGAATTCTAACTCATTATAGTGTCGAGTACAGGTAGGTTTATTACTAAAGTAGCGCTAAGTGTCTTTGTTAGTGTTATGTCTGCATGTTTGTCAACCAGTATGTCGCATGTTGGGCTGTATTTTAAAATAGGGGGGACGTCAGTTGTCAAACTTACGTCAGATTAATTTTTCCCTTTTAAGGTTTTTTTTTTAAAGCGATAATGGTTAATATCATAATTCAAATAGTAACAATGTCTCTCATTAGGTACTCTCCAAGCATCGACCATCAATTACAACTGTAGACCCGTTTAGAATTTGATTAGTGCCACTGTGTAATACCATAGCGGCGTACCTATTTCAAATTAAGAATGTGCATGTTCTGCATTCACTTACTGTATTGTTCGATTACTATACTGGCTGGTTATTACTTACACTGATTCTAGTAGGCTTAAACGCGGCACAATGAGTATCTACTATTTAAAATAAAGAAAATTAATCTTTATTTACTTGGCAATAAATACTTATTTCATTTGACAACTACACCAAGGGATATTGCCTATCATCATATCCTTTAGGGCCTTCACAGTAATCACGATTATTCTCAATAAAGTCTTGTTTAGGCGGTAAGAGCAGTAAAATTTATATCAACATGAAAGTCTAAGTAAAGTTGTAAAATCAAGTCATAGTAAATAGCTACTTGGTATTGGATTCAGCATATAATGTGTAATTTGTGTGTTCATTTGTAAGCTTAATAGAAGCCACCTACTTATTAATCAATGATAATGATCCTATTTTTAATATCATCTAAGAAAAAAGAGTATTCTATTTCACAGAGGAGTCAATAATATCCGTCATCAATATTGACTACTTAAACTACCTTTTTTAAATTGGTAATATCATCAAACGAGCACTCTTACACTCTTACTGACGCCCGAAATCAATATTCAATGTCAATACAAATCTCGCTTCTTTGTTTTTGATGACTGATTCTGATTGGGCCATCTTAAATACTCGGATAGGAAGATTCGATCGTTGGTTACTGTCAAAAAACTAACCGAAGATAGCAACCGAGATAGATTATTAATTTTCAACGTAAAAGTCCACATTTAAAATATAATATTATTCGTTGCTTTAATTTTTTTTTCTCATGGAGTTCTTAAACTCCACACACTTTATCTTTGCAGTAAAAGCTGTTGTCCCATATGAGCCTGTGATTAAATAAACACCCATACGATTCACATACTAACTAAAAGAATTACTTTGTATTTCAAAATGGCTACTACCAAACATTACTCACGCGAATTGCTTTGGGCGTTCTCAAACCGCCCAAACGATCTCTATATTATTTACCACAATATTTTTAACAAGAAACTTGTTGAAACAAGTTACAAATGTACATGTAATTACAATTAGCTTGTGCGCCATACATCTTGCGCCCGCGCAGTTACCCGCCCCGTTAAAACGGTTATACGGCAACGATAACCGTTCCGGTGCGGTATACCCGGCTTACGGGAATAAAAACGGGGAAATCATACTTTAACTTTACTTTAATGTAAATTGTCTGAAATAATTATACATGGAAATTAATTCTAGTAACTATAAGGCTGTTCTTATGTTTGTATTAAAGGTTTCTGAGTATAATGTTCACATTTTATTTAGGAAAAGTAACAATTATGTTTATTCTGAACAAATCAGACGAACATCCTATAATCCTAACCAATATAATAAATGCAAAAGGAAGTCTTTTTTTCTTTTTTGGCGCCTACACCACGGAACCGATCATCCTAAAACTTTACATATAGGTACGATACGTTGTCAGGTGTACGGAAATGGTCCTCAGAAAATAGTACTAATCCCGATAAAAGATACGAGTAAAATGGCAAAACGTGACTTTAGAATTCAAGATTATTGCAATAAAAGCCACTGGCAAAAGATAGTTACGAAACAGTAGTGTATATACCTCAAAGAAGTTAAAATAAATTTGCGCAGGACACGCAATAAAACTCGAGAAATAAATAGATATTTTTACAAGGCCTTTCACAGTAAGAAGACCTTAAGCCATGTTAAATTTTAATCGATAAAACACAAAATAACCAAAACGATATTAAACAGCTACTAACAACATTACCACTTGCAATAAACGCACCGCGTTCTAACATCACAGAATGACCGCCAGCACTAAAAGTCGATTACCAATCGCCAATCGCCTACTAGGTTTAGTCGAGTCCTATCGATAAACGCGAATAACGACCGCGTACGATCATAAATCACTATCTCGGTCGCGATCGGTCGGTTAAACTTTTAATACGATGTCATCGGTGAATGTCAAACGGAACATCTGTATTAGGTTGGGTACTTGATTTGAATCGGACGACGTGACGAGATTGTTTCATGAATGTTCTTTAGTATTGGATTGAATTGAAAAGGTTGTGTTTCTACTTTAGTCTGGGCATGAATGAAGATATTACACGTGTGAGGTCTTAGGTTTATTGAAATTACAGTAAAAACATCTCTAAAATTATGAGAGATCATGAGGTTGTTTAATTCTCAAGTTTTGACATTTTAACTGTCAAACTTTCAACTGTTCATACTCACCAACTCATCTGTTCCTCTGACGGCGTCGCTAGAGGAGATTTTTTTGTTGAAATTTATGACGATTTCAAATTGAGGGGTGTGCTTCCAATTTTGTCCGTCGGAACAGCTAAGTTGGTGGCATTATTTCTAGCAGGTACAGCTGTGACAAGTTTTATGAAACTCGAAATACAACAACCATAACAATACAAGAGCCAATTATGTTCACATTTTAATAGCTTAGATTGGCCTCGTTAATCCAAATCCTGCAACACAAACTTAAGTAAAAGAAATCAGTCCTATAAATATGACCTCAATTCCTTATTAATTTATTCTGGCCGAACGGAATCTGACCATTACCGTGAGCGAACCCTGTTACGTACAATAGACGCATAATACTATTATTTGATCTATACACAATTATTGACAATATTTATAGCAAAGAATGCACTCGACACGCCTCAATGGACAATGGCACGCCGTAGTTCCTGTCATGGGAATGGGGTCAAGTTGGCTAATGGCTAATTTTATAATACGTGAGCTTGTTTAAAATAAGATGAAAGTTGAAGAAATATGTGCATGAGCAAATTAATGTCAGATAACCGTACGTAGGATAATAAGAGCTGTTTTGGTTTTAAAATTATAGAAAGTTTTGTCGTTTCTACAATTTAAAATTTCATATACAGCCAACTGCATGATATCCTTGTTACTAAACCAATAACACTGAATTTCAACAAAATTCGTTCGGACGTTGTCGAACAATAAACTTCGCGAAATCCCAACTTTACTATTTATAACATTAATAAGATTAGACACAAGCCTAAATGCAAACATAGCGGCAAGGAAATTAGTTATAACTGCTTGAATTGCTATAGAACGTTGGTATAAGGCATGTATAATCTTTCGCTTGAGAACTCCTTCGCAACCTGTTTCCCTCATTTGAGCTTACTTCCGCAGCTCGACAGCGGCTAAGACATTCCTTATGTTTTCCCATATTATAGAAATCCCATATAATATTATAGTTTCCACGCCTTCGCCAAATATTGCAGATGAAGTTTTGAAGGAATCTTTGAAGAAAACAACAATAAAGGAATTGCTGGAGACGGATTCTGCTACGGATAGTAATAGTAAAAAACGTAACCAAAGAAAAACAAAACACAACGAAATATGAAGAACAATAATATAAAGACAGCCGTGCTGAAATTGCCAAGTTGTCTGCACATAATAGTATAACGGATCCAAATTAAAATTCACCACCTGCAGTGACTGCAGGCGGTTCCAACGAAAACCGCATTGCCACCTACTACACCTGAGGTTGTAATTACAAAGCCAGTTATACCCCATTAGAAGTACAGTTCCATTGGTAGTTAGGTCTGCCCACGGTCAAATCTCCAGAGACAAACAAAAACAGTAGCCGATAGCTAGTCCGTCCTACGCTTGCATTGCCGTGGTATTTATGGCCAAAGAGATTTCAAGCGTGTTGGTATTCATTAAAACAAATGACACGAGTGGAATTGGAACTTTTTTTAATTAGTGTTTTAGTCACGGGTCCAACTAAATATTTTACATAATCTGACCAAATAAGAAATTATCAATAAAATTGACATATTAAGATGTAAAGTCTCATCGCTTAAATGTAAATCATCAATGTCTACATGCAGACAGTTAAAGTCCACATGTAAATCATTTAACTCAACATGTAGAACATTAACGTCTTCGTGTAAAACTTCATCGTTTACAAGTACAGTTTCAAGAGTAGCAGCTACCCTGTATTTACTAGGCAGTAAACACAATCAGATAGCCGCGTCATTAGTAGCTAGTGCCGGTGAGCCGGTGTCGAGTGAGTCCGTCCTACGCACCACTGCGGGTCACTAACTCGCCTCTACACCTGTCGCTAACTGTTCTATCTGGAGTTACATCTCTGTGAGAATTTGTTTGAACTTACTTGACGTAATAGAGATAAATGTTGGTTTAGTGCCTGCGGTTATTCGCTGAAATAGTATTTCCTCTGTCATCATAATGAGAAATTATTGCTCTGGTGTCTAATATTTTTGAATGTTTATTTGGATTTGGAATTATCCTCAAATAATCAATGAACTGTGACAGCTGCATTTGAATTGACATTATCAGATTAATCATTATTGCCAAAGCCATAAGTTACTAACAGCTAACTTGCAGTTTAACAGTTTATATTGCAGCTTGGACCTTAGTATTGTAACTACTTACTTACGCCCTATAAACTGCAAACCACTTAACTCCACAACAACAAACAGCAGGTCCATATACAAGTTACCATTTATAAGGCCACATACAGACTTGGAAACAATTGCACCACATATCGCACGGGCCACTGTGGCCAGTGACACATACAAATAAACCGATAGCGAAACAACTTAACATAGGGCCGTAGCAAATTTTACGAGTCTATTAGGCTATGTTCGTGCGTCGCGGGCCTTTTCTTTGCTTCGTGGAAAGAGTAAAACTGCTAATTTAGACGTTAGCCATTCCGGAAGATTGCAGGCTTTTTGCTGTATATTTTATTTAAAATGGCGGATGGATTAGTCTTTTTTTTTGGGAATTTGTGAAGATTATTTGAAAATAATCACGGTAATTCCTGATCAGTTTAATAATTGTGTAACTTCTTCAATTATCTTATCAAGGATTAATTTCTTTGGGGTTTTTCTGTAGCTACATACTGTTGCTACATATACCTAGTCGCCGTTGTGTCTAGCGTAAGCATTATGCTGTTACCTTATCGCATCGAGAACGGTTTATGATACGATATACTAAAAGAATATCTATGTGTGCACTTATGAATATTGGTTAATTCCATCGAGTTTTTCTGGTTTTTACTGTATCTAATACTAGGTAGTAATATAATACGAGAAAACTTAACAGCATAATAAAAATCATACAATGTTTTACTCTCTCAAGGCAAGGCAAGTTATTTTGATAAAGAATTTGAAGATGGCCTTAAGCTATAAGCGTCTTAGGTTCATTCGTGGAATACCAGCTAATCCAAATCATTGAAAAGGTTATTTCAAGTTCTCAGAAAAAAATATTGCTATCATTCGGTACTTGGGTGCCTTGAAATGGAATTGGAGTATCCAATTCCTGAAAGTGTCTATCAATCAAGATAAAAATCATTATCTATACTATATAATAAATCTGTAGAAGGGTCAATTCTGTACATTGAAAATATTGAAAAAATAAATAGCGGGGGGTGTTGCTGGATCGATACCAAACCCAAATACATGATTAAAAAATTTTTTGTCTGTCTGTCTGTCTGTTTGTGCAGGCATCACGTGAAAACTAACGGTTCGATTTCGATGAAACTTGGTAGAATTATTCCTTATTATCCTGGACATAACATAGGATACTTTTTATCCTGGAAAAATACGTAGAAAAAAAATCTTATTTTTCAGTTTTATTCATAGACGTTGTTCTGTAGAACCGCGAACACACGTTGCATTACCCGCAGTGGATTCAGCGCCGTAATATTTATAAGATGTCATTGTCAGAGTTACTCAAAATGGGGAAAGAAACCATCCACGCGAAGACCGACATCCGCGCGGACGGAGTCGCGGGCGGAAGCTAGTCTAGAATAAAATTCACTTATTGATATGAAAGTTTTTTTTATGAAGAAGTTCAAACTCACTAAATAAAATGAGGAACCTTGATACTCGTATAATATTAGAAACTGTAAACGGATAGGATGTCAAACGATTTATCCTTCCAACACGGCTAGCGGCCGATAAGATAACATTCATATTAATTACCTTAATCAAACAACCAATAGCAATAAATACATAGTTTCATTAGATTTATAGCATCCGTTTGGACAATATCTTAGGTATAATCTATCATTATACCTGCTAAAGAATGTATTATTAATTCATTTGTCTAGTTATACAAACAAAACGAAGTTTATATATTTGCACAATTTGTCTATAACCTGTTTAAAAATATATTGAGTATTTATGATTCCAATTCTGACATTTCTTTTTCTCTGGTAGCGCGAAAATGAATTCCATTTATTGACTTCTAAGTGTCAATAAATTGAAGTTTCTAAATTTAAAAGTGACATTCGTTTAAAAATGAAAAATAACTGTAAACGTCTTGATCGACTTTTTTTTAACTGTCCAATTTATCATGCGTCATGCAATAACTGAAGAGTTTGTTATAAAGAAAAATAACACTGGATTGGAGGATTTCTAATTAATTTCTTTACTAACATTTAACGACTACAGGCGTTCCACTTTGTTACGTTACAAATAAAAGATGCCGATAAAGCGTCCGTTCCATTGTTAGCATGATCAGAAAGTGCAACACGACCAAATTAAGATTGTTTAACGATATTAATTAATTATTTTAAAATGTTTAATGACCATTTTTTACAAGATCTTTAAATTAAAAACGGAAGATTTAATCTACCGTTTTTAATTTCATAACAACTGAAATTTTATATTGTCAGAGAATATACTCGTACATTCTGCAAGAGATACTTAGAGCATTTAATTTTGTTCTTTTGCAAAAGTTAACTAACTGATCAAATCATGATGTATGCCTCTCCTACTCTTCTGAACAATTTAATGGTATGTAATAGGTTGACACACGACAATCTTACTTTAATTTTACAGTTAACCTTCCCTTCCCCTTTTATTGATATAAATCATAATTTTCCACGTCCAATGTTAAATAAATAATTTTGCACTGGATAATAAATATTGACATTATGTCTGGTTCGCTGGGCCCATGGTCGTGGCCCGCCAGTTTTCTTCCTCATCATAAATATTGTGTGATAAAATCAGTGATAATTCAACTGAACGAGAAACTGTTCCACATCTTCTCACTGTACCAAAGAAGATAAAGTTACAAGTATATTTTATATTTTTGTTAACTGTACATTTTTAATTACGGACTCAGTATAAGCCACAGTTACACGAACTATTGTAACAGCAAACTTCTGCGTTTCACAAAATATAACGTTGCTCTAATGACCATTTCACAAAGTGCTTTCATAACCGATAGCCACAATTGCCGTCATTATAGATGATGAGATATGATACTGACCGAATTTCAAACACATATGCCCAATCCAACAATACTCGACACTCAATAGGCCTCTATCAAAAATATAATTGTTACCCGCGAAAGTGGCATACGCAATATCCGCCAAGGAAATATCGGCTATCGCTCAGACAATCATCGGCAGACAAAAGGGCCGAAACAGTTAGACTATGTGTTGCAACAGACCGAACAACGAGCATATCATTATGGAGCAACTATCTACATCTGAACTTCCACACCTCCTCGAGATGCTCGGATTAAGTCGTCTCGGACGCATTCAGATGATTTTTCAGAGGTCTCCGTCAACTGGCCGAGCACGAATCTCAAGCATTTGTGGTGGCCGAGTAGTTTCTCCCAATTACATCGTCTCTAGCCGGCGATTGGCCGCTCCACGAGGAATCCGGCCTGTCGTGACTGTGATAAAAAAAAACTGACGCAAATTGCCGATACGCCTCGTGCACACAATTTCATGCTCCGACTTCTCAACGAACAGTCTAGATTCGTCATATTTCCAACAACAATGCGAGCACATGAAACTCGATTCTGGCGCGAATCTGCCACAGATTGAATTAATTAATAGTTCCAAATCTGAAGCTAATGACTATTTAATGCGTGTCGGTAAAAAAGAGTCGATAGATCACTTTACGAATGGAGTTTTATTCAATTGTATTGTTCTAATTGGTGTTTTTTTGTCGACATTTATCACTGATGCGGTTGAAGGCATTATGGCACTGACAGTGATCTTGGGAGGTACATTAGTCTCGTCGAAAGGTTATGAGAACGGAACGCGACGCTTGCGAGCAGCGAGGATAGCCACGTCTCTTATAAGTCCATTTCCCGTCTCATTACTATCTTCGTCTACTTTGTGTTTAATGTTGTCGTATTCTGCTGATTTTATTTATGACTATGTTCATTGCATTTCTCTGCAATCAAATTATTCCTGTCGTTCAACTCAAGCTGTGCAGCTAGTCTGCTGTCGGTACTTTATAAATAGGCATACAAGTTCAGTGGAGGCTCTCGATCATGGCCACAACAGTGAGATCGACAAGTCATCGCGCTTCGTCATGGCACGGTTCGATTTGTCGCAAACTACTAAACGTTTTTATGTTCACTTGGGTTGTCATAGCTTTTAAAATAAACTATCAACATGTTATGATCATGACACTCAAAGGTGTTGCTGGTTTTTGACATTTACACGACACTTAATGAAGATAAATTAGATAGTATACCGATACTAATTTGGCGTTTATTTGTTAACATTTCGGTTAATTCTTAGTTTAACAGTCACATTGATCTGTCGTTATATTGTTTTGTCATAAATAAGTCAGTCTTTAAAATCGGGATACATAGCATTAGAACTACTGAAGTTAATATCAAATATTCTGTCTTTCACTAGTAGGTATGATTCATCCTTCATCATCCATCACCGTCGTAACTTATTCAAGGTAAGATTCTCCCTTTTCCAACTTCCCCGGCAGGTTAATTACTTTACTTAAAGTATACATTTTTTGATCTGATTTCGGCGTTGTTCTCTTCCAATTAGATGTGGCAACACAGCTCGATGGTTATCTCCGACAATTCGTTCCGGGCGGGAGACGCGGCGCGTGACGCCAACGATTAGAAATCTCGGCTTGGATGCCGCAACGCAACGTGCTGACGATTGGCTAGCTCCATTAAACTGTTCATGTTCCTATTGGCTAGATTTTTTGTGATTTTATTTCTTTTTCTAACTATTTGTTCGTCTAGGTAGCTTTTTTTTTTTTTATCGTGGTAAAATCATCAAATGAGTCCTCCCACCCAGGGCAGAGCGGGAGGGACTGTCAGACTTGTACTGACTAAAATCCACGGTGTCCTTCAATAGCCCTTTACGTACCGGGGTCACGGTAATCCCTAGGTCCCGCGATCCCGGCAGGCTTTGGCCCTCTACAGGCCCCGTCACTATGCTGACACTCTTTGAGGCGCGCGTGGAACACAACGCGCCGTCGACCCGGGCATGGTCCATGGTCGGACAGCGAGTCGCCCATTATCGTCTAGGTAGCTTAGCTGTCGACTTGGTAAATGTTATCTCAATTTTATTTTTAGATTCTCTGTATCTATCTAATACTATATTACAGTAAGCAAAGAGACATTTGTTTACACTATCATTTCCAAAACCAATAAATACAATTACTATGACGCAGACCATAAAAATATTAAACCCAATATTATACACAACTTAGAGACAGATCGTAAAAATAAAAATCAATATTAGCATAGACACGTTCAACTTGTGGGCGATATTTTATCATTTATAATTAATAAATTAAGTAATACCTCATTAATGCTGTTTGGTAAGCAGAACGCATATTATTAAGTTGGAATGAAGCTATTGACCTTGGCAGTGATAATTCATTGGTTCAAAGTTTCTTCTTCTGCAAGGCCGTATGATTTTGGAATATCAAGTATCGGAGCGGATCTATTTAGACGAAACACTAATTTGGTATTTCGCAATGCTCGGAACCACATGTGAGGGTTGCCACTTTTGGAGTACAACATGACTCTCGGACTCGGCCGACTCGGTGTAGTTCCAAGCAGTAAGTTTGAATGCCAGAATGACGGGGCGTTTTGTCAACTAGGGCGCATTACCTAATTGTAATCTATGGCAAAAAAGGGAGAGAAAGAGCAGTGGGTGATCCCGATGTGAAATAATGATGATGATGAAACTTAAAAATCTATGTTATTTTTGGATAAGACCACTTAAGATACTTACATTATATAACTGTTTCTAAGTGCCATTTTGCTGTAATAGTTGAATCTACTGCAGACAGAAACAGAACTTAAAGAAAAAAAAAATCCTTCTCTTGATATATAGCAACAGTGAAGCATGATTTACATGATAATTATTCTGAATTTCTTACAAAATGGATAATTTTAGAACAGACTTAATATTTTGATATACTGTAGGCAGTGAAACCACTAGACCAAAACGACAGGAAAAGAAACTAGTTTCACACTAGCAGGTAACAAATGGATTTATTGCAATTTTGCTAGTATGACTTACATGTAAGATATTGTAAGATATGGGGTTCTCATTGCAAAAGAAATAAGATATGAACTTGACTTTTTTTAGGAGGAAGTAAGACTAAAAGAGTATGACAAAATACTGTTTGAGCAGCAGCATATATTAAAATACTCATTACAAAATGAAATGTAAAAACAGAAGATTCCGAGCAACAACTCAAATTAACACTGAAAAGAGGCTCTTCAAAAGTTACTATTAACATTAATTTGCTTCTACCTTATTTAATAATATTGGTATATTTAAAGTAAAGAAACCTCACAAGTTGTTTCCTTAATCGAATTTAAACCTTCGTTTAATTTCTATAGAGCTTTATTAAAATCTACATATCGATAAGAGCCTGTAACGCCGCCCACTCTACCGTTGCCATGGTTACCTCCCATTCATTTCGGGTTATTTTGGTGATTCGTTCCTTTACACGAAATAATCGATTTGTTACGATTCAAAACCGATTTTAACACCTGTATCGATTCTCTATAAATATTTTCTAGATGGTCTCCAACACTTTGAGACTATCCGTATTTTTAAACTTTTATGAGTTCCGTCAAGAATAAATTTTATTGTGTAAGCATTGTTCAGATAGTAGTTCTGTATAAATAAATATTTTACTTAATTGTATATCTTACCGGTTTTGTTGCGACACTTGACAAATAGGTTTTTGCTCGCACATTCAAGTATCCGAGTTTTTGTTACTTTTTGCTACATAGTTGGTAATGACAATGACGAAACAATTCCGAACTTTAAATAAATAGTCACAAAGATAAGTTATGCTGTAAACCCGCATGGCAACTGTGTACGGTCAGCAGAAAACTATAGTTTTAAAGATTCCAGAGCGTTACAGACGAAAGAAAAGGAATTTAGTGCAGAATTATGAAACAACAGTGCACGAAATACAAAAGAACAATGACCCAGATCCGCCAAAGATAACCATCGAAGTGACGCATGTGTGGAATCGATAACAGTAGTGTACACGCACGCACTCGCGGACGTTATCGAACCAATATTTACTCAGGTAACAGAAACACGCGAAACGCCGCGACCGTGTGAACGCTCCCGACTTTTACACTCCACTAATTGTGTTAAAGAGAGCCCTTAGACGTCGCTGTAAGGGCGAGCTCATTCAACAAAACGTCACGACATCATTGTTGAATAAAAAAGATCATACCTACCTATTCACCGGCCAACAGCTGCACCGAAACGGAACGGCAGATGCGCCTGAGCAGCCGACGCTGTTATTATAGAAACTACAAAAAGCGCCGGCCAGTTTCAAAGTACGCGTGGATTTTTCAGGGAGATAGTGTGGAAAACTTACCTTGGCTCATGAGGCAGTGCTGTGGTGCTGCGGTGGTGCGGTGGCAGCGCCGGCGCACTCACTAACAGCACACGTGCACGAATGCCGCGGGCGCGCACCTGTCGCGGAATGACTGGCCATTTCCATATTAGATAGTATTTATGAACGGGCAAGGCGCTCGCGCAGCCCGACGCGCCGAGGTGGACTGACTGCCGCCGCGCTCGCTACCTGCGCCCACCTGTCCCCCCCGCCCCACCACCAGGAACCGGATGGTACTCCAAAACAAAACGGCCAACAAAGGACATGCCGCGAATGTTCGCGCCACTGGTCCGCTCCATATATCGACGAGGGTCGGCGAGCCCCCGGCCGCCAGCCCTTGTGACTGTTTACTCGCAACACCTGACTCACGCGCCGAAAACCCAGCCCCCGTCGATCAAAACGATAATTTACGATCGCCCGATGCTGCGATCAACTCGCAATTGGCTATTGTTTTCATTACTGTAGTGACTTAATTTAAGGATGACGTTGAAAATGCAAATTCAGTAAATGGTGAAGTGAAACACAAAGAAATTGTTGACACACGAAGCGACGGCGACGCTCAGGCACCTGCTGAATTTGCACAATCGGAAAGAATGATTGCTCAACTAATCGTCGAAGTACTTGTAAACACAAACAATGCTTTAACACCGGGCGTACATCCGAGGCCGGTTTCGTCGTCCATTTTGTTCATAACAGTGATTTGGTTACGTTAAATTTATTTACAAAACGGTTCCTGTGTTATTTGTAAACGGCCGCCGGTTGACGCGGCCCGTTATTCATTCTTATCGGTTGTATCTATAGCTGATATGATAACGGACTATCCATTGGTGCTATAATCAAATCTTTTCGTGATTTTGTCCGCATTAACGTTCAACAACGTCATCCATCAATAGCTGTTCCAATAGATTGAAGTTTATTCTCTTCGGTTTCTTTAACCGTGAAACTGCTTGGAGCAGTTACTGTAAATCAAATTTCCATTAATCCCTTGTGATCCAAATGCTAGTACACAGCCATTAAATTCTCATCATCTTTCGTTTTTTGCGTTGACTCTCCGTGTGTATGTATAGGTATGTGACCTCAACGATTTTGTCCCATAATTACGACACATGTCCTACTAGCCGCTAATCGTCTTCAACTTTTTTATTATTTGTATTTTAACTCGAGAACTTAACCAAAGTAGGCTAAACTTTTCTTTACGTAAATATGTTAGTGACATTTTTATAATCGCCTTCTTTCACTTTTCGAAAGTAGGTATGCATTTGGAGAAAATGACTGTTGAGAAGGAGATCATCATTTTCAACGAAATTCCTATGACATGAACAATGATTTCAGACAAACAAAAGTTAAGCTATGCCACCAACCCGCTACAGTACATTTTACAAAACACGGGTAAAATGTACTGTAGCAGATTTGTAATGTTTTAAATGTTTGTCTCAAACCACCCGGCTCTGTAATACGAGTAAGTGTAAAATTATTGCACATTTTTTTTTAAATACTTACTAATTTCGTCTCGCTTGGCTTGTTATAGAAAAGTATATTTACAGCTGAATTCCTTTGGACGATCACAATTGTGTCATATAATTCTAACATTTCGCATAAGCAAACTAACTCCATCTATTTTGAAGAGACCAATGAAGATCATAAATATAAAGCTGGACATGATTATCAAAGAATCTTCCATGTATCAACGCTGTGCGTGGTTTCACACCTCGTAAAGTCCCACTATTTACCGCACATTTCACGCCACAGAGAACCAGCAAAACATACAAACAATATGAAGAATAAACGTTGTGTTCATAAGTAAAAATATCTTGTCACAGCTGGAGGTTATCAGGCAGAACGTAGTTCGTAGGCACAGGTAATGGTAGGACTTATATCAAATTCACTTAGTCGTGTTCAGGGGAACGATAAACGCCGCATGAGGTGCGCAGGCGACGATAGCGCTACACGTCACGGCACCTGCTGATAACAGCGACTGAACGTTGAATTTTACGCACTTTTATTTATGTAAGAAAATAACATAAACTTAAGACATTTCCTTGTTAAAAAAATATGAATGAAGCAATTCCGAAACTGTTTGTCGTAGATTTCTTCTGTTTTTCTTGAATCTGTTTGTTTTATGTAGATTTCGGTCTCATTAGAATTTAGTTTTTCAATATTTGATCTAGAATTCTCTCCATTTCTTCGTTGCATTCGTTTTCTTATCGGTCACTGTAACTTGTGTTAGATATGATAAGTTCTGGCTCACAAAATTGCTCAGTCACGTTCGAACTCGTATCTGTTACATTCATTGCCAGTAGCTCTTCAACAGTACCCAGTTCTCCTCATTCAGAACCAATTTCCTCTTGCTCACATATCCGCATATCCGAGTCGTCTAGTTTTTCACTCGGCACTACAATACCGCTGGCCATCGTCGCGATATCAATGAACTGAGCACAGGATGTGGTCCGTCCGGAGTGGCACAAAAACTACGCGCAGCCTCCGGGATCAGGATACTGAGATGAGGGGAAATAAATCTTGCGTAGAAACTCACATTACTCACGTATACATATTCATTAATGAGATTGTATAATTGTTTTCATGATTATGTTTTTTCATCGTCCTTGGAAATTATACATTCAATCAGCATCATTTTTACAAGTTCAACTATTGTGTAATCGTGTTGTCTAGTACTAACTGGGTTGTTGAGGTCAGATAGGCAGTCGCTCCATGTAAAATACTGCTATTCAACTGCTCTCGGTTAATCTTGAAGCTGTCCCCAAGATAAGGTTACGCAGATGCTATTAAACTCAAACACAATAAAATAGATAAGTTAAGAACCAACCAATCTAATTAAATGCGTTGTTCTCATTAGTTATAAAGCCTTTTATGGAGTTTAACATTTATCGATAAATAATGTTTAACATTAAATTAAAGCACATTTGTTGCTCCAGTTGTGACAAATACCATTAGATCATACGCGGAACTATGTGTCAACACATATCGATCACACTTTGCTGTGTATTGTG
This sequence comes from Agrotis puta, assembly GCA_943136025.2. NCBI lineage: Eukaryota > Metazoa > Arthropoda > Insecta > Lepidoptera > Noctuidae > Agrotis > Agrotis puta. The sequence continues at coordinate 4,183,425 of OW964170.2, forward strand.
TAAGCTTTGATTGACAAGCGATAATCTCTGGAATGATTTGGAGTTTTTAGGTTAAAATAAATAATGATACAGCAACTATTTGTGATTATAAATATTCCAGGAATTTTGCAAGACGTAAATCGTGTATCGCTTAGCGCTGTGAGTTTAATTTTCGTTTTAAGGGGTCTCCATAATTCGATTGGTATTTCTTGATGCCACTCTAGTTAATGAAAACTGACCATTATCGTCGACTTCCTAGTCTCTGCTTCTACTAATTAGAACAATTAGATCGGCTTCTAGTCTACTCCCATGCAGCTGAATAAGCAGTATTTTCATGCAGAACAGTGGGTCATGAAGTCCACCAGTCTCCTGGTCCTTTTACAAGCAGTTCAGTCGCATTGATACCGTGATACTTTTCATAAAATAAGTTCCACTTCGGAATTTGCACGGCACTTTTCAATACTATACGTATAAACAGACATACAGTAGCACTTGTACATTGGCACTACAATGATAACAATATTATGATTCACTGACGCCGTCTATGTGTCACTGCAGATAATGATGAAGAATATTCGAAATGTCTGCTTTTGTGTTTTGCCGAAGTACACTGATAAATTAATCAGATGACTGGATGGATGATCTATTAGGTAGAAAGAAATAAAAAAAAACGAAGAAGTGATTGAAAAATCCAATTGAATTCAAATTATTATAGTTGTACAAATACATTTCCACGCGTGGCTAAAATCGGAACTAAAACCATACGGCCTTATACAAAAACTGAATAAACCTTGGTTTAAACTAGTGTCCGACCGAAGGTTCGGTTTCGGTTTCGGTTTCGGCCGAGTTTCGGCCAAAAATCAAGTTTCGGCGGCAGTTTCGGATTCGGCCAAAATTGGCGGAAACTTTTGCCGAAACCGAAACTGATTTCGGAAGTTGTCGTGCACGCTCGTCTAACTTCACTAACGCTTTGGCGGACGCTCGCGCTCGCGGCCCTGTTCGGGAATTGTCGTGCGCCGTTCGGATAGCTCCGTAGCAACAAATCTTACTGCGTTTTCACCCGACTCAAACATTCTTTAGAGGTTATGTTTTGATGGAAGTGATTATTAAATGTAAGTTTTTGTTTCGTTTCTGTCATCATCATCTCAGCCATAGGACGTCCACTGCTGAACATAGGCCTCCCCTTTAGATCTCCACATATACCGGTTGGAAGCGACCTGCATCCAGCGTCTTCCGGCGACCTTTATAAGGTCGTCTGTCCACCTTGTTGGTGGACGTCCTACGCTGCGCTTGCTAGTCCGTGGTCTCCACTCTAGTACTTTTTGACCCCATCGGCCATCTGCTCTGCGAGCAATATGGCCTGCCCATTGCCACTTCAGCTTGCTAATTCGGTGGGCTATGTCGGTGACTTTAGTTCGTCTACGGATCTCCTCATTTCGGATTCGATCACGTAGAGACACACCGAGCATAGCTCTCTCCATAGCTCGTTGAGCGACTTTGAGATTTGAGATGAGGCAGATAGTGAAAGACCACGTTTCGGTGCCGTAAGTTATCACTGCTAACACACATTGGTTAAAGACTTTCGTCTTGAGGCACTGAGGTATGTCGGACGAAAAGACATTGCGTAGTTTCCCGAACGCTGCCCAACCGAGTTGGATTCGGCGGCTGACCTCTTTCTCGAAGTTGGACCTACCTAATTGGACTACTTGTCCTAAGTAGATATATGAGTCAACAACTTCGAGTACCGAGTTTCCAACAGAGACTGGGGTGGGCACAACATTGGCATTTGACATAATTTTCGTCTTGTCCATGTTCATTTTCAAGCCCACCCGTTGTGAAACTCGGTCGAGGCCATCGAGCATCATGCTGAGTTCCTCCATCGACTTTGCCATGACTACGATGTCGTCGGCAAACCGAAGGTGAGTGATGTATTCGCCGTTGATGTTGATGCCAAGTCCTTGCCATTCCAGGAGCTTGAAGGCGTCTTCCATTGCGGCAGTAAACAGTTTCGGGGAGATAACGTCCCCCTGTCTTACGCCTCTTCTCAATGGAATCGCCTTCATGCTATGCTCCTGTACTCGGACCGACATGGTGGCGTTATTATACAAACACTTCAATACTTCGATGTATCGATAGTCAATACGGCATCGCTGGAGTGACTCAAGCACCGCCCATGTTTCCACCGAATCGAAGGCTTTCTCATAGTCCACAAACGCTAAGCATAATGGCAAGTTATATTCCTCGGTCTTCTGTATAACTTGCCGCAGCGTATGGATGTGGTCTATGGTACTATAGCCTCTTCGGAAACCGGCTTGTTCGGGAGGCTGGAAGTCATCAAGTCTGTGTTCGAGACGGTTCGTGATAACCCTTGAAAACAGCTTATAAACATGACTCAGAAGCGTGATGGGTCTGTAGTTCTTCAATAGGCTGTTATCACCTTTTTTGAAGAACAGCACCACCTCACCCCTGCTCCACGTTTCAGGCGTTTTTCCCTCGGACAGGACGGAATTAAAGAGTTTCTGGAGGACTTTAAGTACCGGTGTTCCACCCGCTCTCAGAAGCTCTGAAGTGATTCCGTCCTCGCCCGGCGCCTTGTTGTTCTTAAGCTGCTTCAGGGCCATCCTAATCTCGTACAGACTGATGTCCGGGATATCTTCGGTATAATGTCGGGACAGCTTGGCTCTTGGATCTCCTACCAAGCTGTCAACGGGCTTTGCGACCGAAGTGTATAACTGTCCATAGAACCTCTCGATCTCGCCTAAAACCTTTGCTTTGGTCGACGCTATGCTGCCATCCTCCCGTTTCAGCTTTGTCATCTGGCTTTGCCCAATAGACTTGTCCTTTGCGAACACTTTGGAGCCTTGGTTTCGCTGTATGGTCTCTTTAACACGATTCGTATTAAAGAGACGCAGATCGATCGAGATTCGTTTCTGTACTTGAATGATTTATTTAGTTAATTAAATTAAATAAATATTGAGTCAGTAACTTTGTTTTGTTGTTATTAACAAATCAAGTTAAATATTAAAAAGAGATTGTTTTGTAGCGAACATAATATTATAACTGTCAACAAAAACGACACTAGCGCCATCTCTGCAACGACGGAAGAACTACATCAGAAAGATGTCTACATCGCGCAATCAAAGTTATCCGCGAGTTTAGAAGACATAGAACATTCCGACAATGAATGTCGGGCAGGAAGCCCACCAGACACAACACCCGTCTGGTCGGAAGGTACCTTCCTTTTCACTGGGGTAGTCAGGAACTTTCCACGCTGTTCCTCCTACCCCATAACTGGTGACCCCGACGTGATCGTCAGCGCTACCTTCCTTTTCACCGGGGTAGTGAGAGAACTTTCCACTCTGTTCCTCCTACCCCCAAACTGGTGACCCCGAAATGGACGTCAGCGCAACCTTCGAGCAACGTGACGTCATCATCACCTGCATCACTTCCTCAAGCTTTCGAGCAACGAGTACCACAACCAGTCAGCCAGCTTCAAACGGGCATACCCGACCATCAGCATGCGCAGAAGGCGTATACCTGGTCAGCACCCTCAACCTCATCGAGCGACCATGCTCCTGCACTAAGGCACATCTCAGCCAGTCGAGTGCTTATCCTCCTGGTTGTCATAGCCTTCACCTCGCGGCGCTTCCTCATCCGACTATGATGAATGCTACTCAGCGCCGGATCCCGACTCACTGGGATCACGCTTCACCGCAGCAGACTGTTCCGACGCACCGTGAACCCTGCGGCAACTCTTCTCCGCATCGAATTGTTCCGACTCACTGTGAACATTGCGGCATCTACGACGACTACAATTGGCTTGGACTACTACTATCCACCTCTGGTCTCCGGAGGGGAGTGATGTAGCGAACATAATATTATAACTGTCAACAAAAACGACACTAGCGCCATCTCTGCAACGACGGAAGAACTACATCAGAAAGATGTCTACATCGCGCAATCAAAGTTATCCGCGAGTTTAGAAGACATAGAACATTCCGACAATGAATGTCGGGCAGGAAGCCCACCAGACACAACACCCGTCTGGTCGGAAGGTACCTTCCTTTTCACTGGGGTAGTCAGGAACTTTCCACGCTGTTCCTCCTACCCCATAGTTTAAATGAAAAATGTGAAGTGTTTAATTTGTTAAATTACGTTGTATGGGTAAACTTATTTCAAGTTTTACCGTACAATGCACCAAATTTCAGTATTTTAAGGAATTCTTTACTTGACCACGTGAGTTTCGGTTTCGGTTTCGGTTTCGGCCGAAACTGAAGCCACTGCCGAATATTCGGTTTCGGATTCGGTTACGGCCGAAAAACCAGTTTCGGTCGGACCTTAGTTTAAACCTGGTCTATCAAGTCCAGGCTTATCTGCAGAGCCATGATTTAAATTTGTCCGTATTACAAGTACCGCCATTTGAACGATTGTCTAAACAATTAAATCCACAATGAGTAATAACAATTAAATCTACCTTGTTTCAATCCATTTTGGGTGAAAATAACACAAAAACTACAACACAATGAAAAATTTGCTATGAGAAACTTTGACATACCTTTGACAGCGACTACTGTTAGACCATGGTTTATCGCAAAACCACGATTTGTAATAACGTCTGTGTAAACCGTCGTTTTACACGATTAAACCTGGGTTTTTAGTTAAACCCCTTTTTGTAATAAGGCGGATATTGTTTCACAAACGTCAGTTTGCTTCTGTCAACGTCATTTAAGCGCCAAAAGATCCGTGTTTCACTTTATAACACTTCAAAACAGCATATTGAAACAGTCTACGGAACCATTTCAGACTCTGATAGAATAGCACGAACTGCTTTATTAAGGCGTGGAATTTTTTACGTGGAATTCATTACATTACACAACGGGTGTTGTGTCCTTAAATAATACAAGTAATGAATAAGTCATGTAGTGTACTGGTTTATTTTTATCGTGTTAAAATCATCAAATGAGTCGTCCCACCCGGGGCTGAGCGGGAGGGACTGTCAGACTCGTACGTACTAAAATCCACGGTGTCCTTCAATAACCCTTTACGTTCCGCGGTCACGGTAATTCTTAAGTCCCGAAATAAAAAGTATTCTATGTGTTAATTCAGGTTCCGGGGTCGCGGGACTTACGCCGGGGTCGCGGGACTGTACGAATTACCGTGACCCCGGAACATAAAGGGCTATTGAAGGACACCGTGTCAGTACGAGTCTGACAGTTCCTCCCGCTCTGCCCTGGGTGGGACTCATTTGATGATTTTACAACGTAAAAAAAAAAAAAGCCAGCCAGCATAATGTGTAGGAAACATAACAATATCGCGTTTAACGAACTACATACATTGTACAAACATAGACAAATGTAAAGTGATAATGTGACAGTGTCGTCGTCGAGTCGCGACTCTTCCGTGGGAAAAACAGTACAGCCCACAATCAAAAGTCACTTCGTCGAGAAATCGTACAGTGCGTCATATCACTTAGAAAATGGTGTGCGAAATTGTCACTTGATTCTATTGTATGGTAGTTTAACTTAGACTTTATTGTGGCTCTGTAAGACTGTTTGTAATCTAAATATTGCTCTTTTATTACATTATGGAACTGTTTTTACCTTATTTTTAATGTTCGGTTTCTATCAAAGAGGAGATGAGCAGGAATTGGTAAAAAACATTGGCTGAATCTGCTTCACGTGTCACATCTGTCCCGTGATTAGTCGAATTTTCCACATCTGTCCATGTGTCTACGATTTAATGAAAACAGGGAGTGACAACTGATCGAAATCTTTTTAACGACAATTTTTTTAAGTAAAGTAAAGGTAAAGACGGCATCAAATGAGTTATCCCGCAGTCAGTGTTAATTATACAGACGGTCCCGGAAGAGGTTCTGGTTTCCATTCTTCAAGACTATTTTGTATCAACTTCCAGTTTCCATTTGTGTTCAAAATAAGGCAAATGCTTGCCCTCCTATTACGTGGTATTTGACAAAACTGGCATACGTACTCCAATGCTATTCATTAAGGACGCAGCTCCGCGCGCAGCGTCGAAAGCACAGCCTTTCCCCAATAGATTTTCAACATAATACTTAGAACATAAACTTGAAAATTCACAAAAAACTAATTGTAGTTTCGTAACTGCATCTGCGCACTGCTACCGTTAACGGAGTACCGACTTATGTTCAGAGGGTCTAAAACGGCCACTTAGCAATATCCCAAATGATTCACTTTCGTGAACAAATAGCCAATGGCGTTGCAGGAAATGCACGAACTTGTAATTTTTACATATTTCTCAGTTCTCAGATGTTTCGAGTACCATCGTTTGGATCAAGCACCTGCTAGTACTTTTATCCATTGAATATTTCTAACAACAGCCAGTGCCGTTGGAAAAAAATGTAAAACAACTTGTAGCTCTCGAGACGTTGTAAAAGATGAATAAATATTTTATTTATTGATATTTTTATTACAACAAACGCTGATCAGCTGCTATTTGTATTAATTAAGGTAATACTTCATCGAATAGTTCTTAGATAAATAAATACATATTATACATACTGATATTGCAGGTTATGAATGTGTGTGATTACGGTTGTTTGTTTAAGTAAGTTTAATGCCTTTGTCAAACTGGCGAAAGCGAAGCGTTTCCGAAGCGACACCGAACCGAAGCGAGACGTCAGTCCGATAGTTCTGTCACGCTATCGGATCGCTTTCGCGTTTCTATGTGACTGAATTCAAACAATTCCATACATTACAAATAAAAACGTCACGCTTCGCATTCGCCACGCCAGTCTGTTTGACAAAGGCTTAAATGTTTGCAAACGTACCCACGATGCAGGAGTTATTAAAAGAAAACGACAGTTTATTTCTATGAATTTAGTTAATGTTCGTTAAGAGATCTGTACAAACTACAGTCAATATTAGATCCGGATATCAATTTTAGGGGTGATTTTTTGTTTCTTTTAGGAGAAAAAACACATAACTTTACACAATTTTTAAACTATAGCAAAATAAAATAAATAATAATTAACAAGTATGAAATAAACACGTAATTTGTTTGGCAAGAGGTGATGTTCTGATAAACAACCCATAATGATTAAAAAAAAAAAAGCGACGGGTTGCACTCTGGGAGTGCCGGCAGAAGTGAAAACTTGAATAGTTATAAACACACACGAACATTCGCGCAAGCGCCCTGCGCCGTCTTACGAATTTTCGATCAGGTCACGTGTCGTGACGCAAGTTTAACATTTTTTACCATTCCAAAAAAAGTACACAACACAGCTAAAGAAGTTTTCACTTCAAAAATCTATAGCCCCAATGATTTCCCTTCTCATAGGTAAGTAGTAACCATTATATTATATCTTAATACCACAAATTTCTCCGACTACCAATATTCCTGATTTACGTCCAATGAACCCTGCAACACAAAGTAGGTAACACCTTGCGTGCAATGAGCAGGAGGTGGAGTATCGAACGAGTGTTCCAGCGATCGAGTCCCGGAATCACACATCTGCCTCACGACTTGTGTCTGCGCCTGAATACCAGTGTTCAATAGTAAGCGATAAAACAAGGTAATGCTTATAGCAGATGTAGAACATTTAGAACGGGATATTTATGGGGGTTTATTGAAAATACAAAGATATTGCGGCTATGATCGGGGTATTACGATTCTTTTGTCAAATGGACTCATTATGGACACGCAGGATACCTACTCGACATAATCACTAGGTATGTGGTCTGGCCACCGTAGGCGCGGGCATGCGGACAACGAGTAATGGGCAACTCGCTGTCCGACCATGGACCACGCCCGGGTCGACGGCCCGTTGTTCAACGCGTGCCTCAAAGAGTGTCAGCAAAATAACGGGGCCAAAGCCTGCCGGGGTCGCGGGACTCACGAATCACCGTGACCCCGGTACATAAAGGGCTATTGAAGGACACCGTGGATTTTAGTCAGTACGAGTCTGACAGTCCCTCCTGCTCTGCCCTGGGAGGACTCATGTGATGATTTTACCACGTAAAAAAAAGGTATTTGGTCTAGTGAAACCGCGAGTCCGATAGTGAGCGGGGCCAGTTGACCAAAGACTCTTAGATACCTACCTGTCTTTTTCTACCGTCTGTGTTTTAACCCCTTATTTTCTGATTAAAAAACATAACCGTACTTCAAGCACTGTCGAATAAAAACATAAAACTACCTTGTGCTTTTACGGAAAGTAATATATAATTAATTGGCCTTAAATTTTATTGTGGAAAGCTAAAACGTATTTATAAAATGTTTTTGTTGAAACACTTGGTAAAATTGACGAAATTATGTATCGTTCAAAGTTTACTACAAAATTACAAGACTTTCAAAATGTTCTGTTTCTTAATCTAAGGTGTATATCGATTCCCGCACGGAACAGATATTTGTATGACCTACAAGTAATTGTTTCGGGTCTGGGTGTTTGTGTATGTAAGTTTCTATGTTTTTAAACGCACCCACAACCCAGGAAAAATTCCTAGTGCGGAACAAAGTTTAAAAGAAAAAAATGATAGTGACTAACAAGAGATAGCAATATTAGTAGCAATTTCAACCTGAATAACAGCAAAATTTAACTTGAGAAGTTTCACACTTTGAAAACCATACAACGAGCAATGAAAAGCATTCTAATACCATTGCAACCAACTGAGTTCAAAACCATACAAATGAACTTGAAACCAATGTAAATAAATTCATTCAAAATTCACTCAAATTACATTATTCGTGAGCTACAGAAATCAACGGATAGTTCAGACAATCGTGATATATTGACAGAGTTTACAAAGAAGGCTCTATAAATTACTCTTAACTCTGTTATCCGTTTTGTTAAATAGGACTTTGGCTTTGTGATATCAATAATCCGGATACCTATGGGTACAAAGTACAGTGGATCTGCAGAAGGTTCAGTCCGGACAATAAATGGCACTATGTCGAGTATTTATACGCCGTGTACAGCTCCTCCTTGTGATCACATCATTGGGGGCTATAATAACTACCAAATCTTGCTAACTAGATATTTTTGACGGGGCCTGTAGAGGGCCAAAGCATGCCGGGGTCGCGGGACTCACGAATTACCGTGACCCCAGTACGTTAAGGGCTATTGAAGGACACCGTGGATTTTAGTCAGTCAGGTCTGACAGTCCCTCCTGCCCTACCCTGAGCGGGAGGACTCGTTTAATGATTTTACCACTATAAAAAAACTAGATATTTTGATAAACATTTTCCGCTTGTTCATCGTTAAAAATTAAAAATAACTAAGAAAGTTGTGGTACATATTTAACTTGATACTTGAACTTATCTCTGCCACATTGCGCGCTGCGATCTTTTGAACCACTGATTTATAACATACATATACAGGTTGATCAACAGCATAATGATTAAGAAGTACCTTCTCATTCATACATGACTTGAGTATTCATTCATCATCATCTGCGAAGCGTTTTCCCATCTTTGTTGGGGTCGGCTTCCAGTTGAACCGGATGCAGCTAATATCAGTATTTACAGAGAGCGACTTCCTGTCCACAAACCAGTAACTGGATAAAACTGTACACCTTGGTAAGACTGGGTGTCAGGCTTTCGAACCTCTGACTTACAGTAACTGAAACTGTCAAAGATCTCTACAAATGACAACCGGGATCAACTGCCTTACGTGCTCATAAATGGTCACCTATCCGCAGACCAACCTTGGCATGTGCGACTTAACTTTGTGCGGCAGTTATTATTTACCAGCAACAATAGGTGTTTCTATGATCATCAGTTCTGCAAGCTACCATAAGAATATTTTGGTTCATAAATTTTACTTATTGAACAAACCTTCTGAAAATCTTAATTCTTGTGTCATAAGGTTTTATTACATCAATAATCCGTGTGGCTATTGGCGATGGCCCTACGGGTGGGATGTGCGGGCGGCGCGCTGCGTGGGCACATCTGCGCGCGCAGCTGTCCTGCGCACGCGCCGATGCAACGTGGAGCCTCCGCGCAAAACGGTTAAAAGGACAAAAATACTTTTTTTTTAATTCGATGTAAATAGGACAATAAAAACAGCTGGTTTTGATCACACTGCCTTACCTTCTAAGGGATAGAATTCAATGAAGGAATGTGTTTAAAGACGTTTGTACATAAAATCCTATTCAAAATCTTTTACTATAGAAAATCTTTCTTTCGTTAAAGCGAATAAAAAATCAACCAGCCGTAAAATCAGCGCTACTTTAGTAATATATCAATTAAAGTGAGATCGCTCGATCGATATTCCAACAAATCGAGAGAAGACGGCTAGATATTACCAACTTTCTAATAATATAACTATGTGTTTGTAAATTATTTTACTATTATTATAAGTTCTAACCTAAGATTAGGGCTGAGGACAGAACTATCGTAAGCCATGATAAAGAACCATGTTTCTCGCATCCGTTGGACATACTAATGACCTTATTAGCATTATCATGACTATATTTTTACAACTTGAACGCTGCAACTTAGATTATGATCCGATCTGATCAAAGCCTTTTCCCTTACTTTGTAAGGGCAGGCTTCCAATCTAACAGCTGATTCAAGTTGCAAGAATGAGGCTGAAATGGGATTGAATGGGCCACAACAGTCGCATGCACGATAAGCGCAGGGCGAAAATCTCCATAGTACACTGGATGCCGGTGGAAGGAAGACGCTCCCGTGTCCCAGAAATAGGGCTCGAGAAGACACAGAATAAGAGCTTCTGGAAGTTATTGGGGGAAGCGTTTGTCCAGCCGTGGGACTAAATAGGCTAAAGAAAGAGAAAAAAAAGGAAGAATTAATTAAATGATAGCTGACATCAAGGCTTCAGATATTTATTATTTTATGTATTGTACAACGGAGATAATTTAATACAGAGTTAAAACTCCATTAGTGCCCTGCAAGAGTTTTTCGTTAAAAGCGGCACTTTGTAGTTACAAAATTTCGTAGTTCAAGTACCTACGTGTTAATTAACGTTAGAACGTAGTTGAAGTTAAAGATAATGTTAAAGACCTCGGTTAATGTCTAACTTCCCACCCCAGATTCTAAGGTATTTAATTTTTGACATACTCGGTGGATTTTCAGTATTTTTTTTTTTCAGAATCTTGTCCTTACTATAGCGAATACAACAAAAAATGAATTATTCAATTAAGTGCAACTTTTTTTAATAATGCACGTGCATAACTTAAAAATGGTTGCACTAATAGTGTCCGTTTCGACCGCGCGGCCATGGCGTTTTTTTTAAATAAAAACCATCCCAAGTTTTTGTAAAAAAATGTAAAAGTCGATTGCCGAAAACCATAAATTTGTCAAAGCTATGGTTAAAAAGTTATAAGGGTTTGAATGTGGCCGCGCCATCGAAACACGGCGAACCGCGCGGCCATGGAGATCTTTAAAACTAAGCGTCGCAGAGACCTGAAATTTTGGGAAATAGTAGATTGAATTTGTAAAAAATTTGTAAAAATATAGAAAAAAATCCTGTGTGTATATTTTAGGAGCTATAAGGCTAAAACCTCATGGCCGCGCCATTGAAACGGTGAAAAACATGTTATCGGCGATATCTCGCTGAAAAAACATCGCAGACGTCTGAAGTTTTTTGTAAAACACAGATTTGATTTTGTCAAAACTTGTAAAAATACAACAAAAAATCCTAGGGTGACGGCGTCGGCGCGTCGGGGACCACGCGCGTCTTAAAGAGTGTCAGCATAATGACGAGCCCTTTACAGGGCCAAAGCCTGCCGGGGTCGCAGGACTCACTGTTACCGTGACCGCGGATCGTAAAGGGCTATTGAAGGACACCGTGGATTTTAGTCAGTACAAGTCTGACAGTCCCTCCAGCCCTGCCCTGGGTGGGAAGACTCATTTGATGATTTTACCACGATAAAAAAGCATTCCCCGGTATGTGGACTATCCAACACAAAAAGATTTTTTCAAAAAGAACCAGTAGTTTCTGAGATTAGCGAACCAAACAAACTCATCAGCGTTATAATATTATTTGATGGTCGCTCATGAACTGCCAATTCCAACAAATAAAGCGTAAATACTTCCATATTACACTGCTACCATAAAAACCCATTTATGGTGTTTAATAACTTAATCTGGGATATTAATGTCTAACCGGTAATTAACTAAATAATGACTTGGAGCCAATAGCACTAAACAAAGTACTACAAAAGCACCTACTGGTTTTGTAGAATGCTATAAAGAGATGAGAGATTCTCAGCACTGCTGATATCACCCAAGCTAAACTTGATTTGAAGTTGAAGTTGAAGTTCACGATAGCGACCAAAAGTGTTTTTCTTCTTTACTTTTAATCTCATTCTTTTTTCAAATGTGTTTAGAGTTGGGTACTAATATAACCAAAATCTGAATAAAATACAAACTTAAATGGTTATAACTGTATTTTCTTTCCAATTCATAACATTAAATGCTAGCCAATGTATACCTACCAACATTACAAACCAATATAACATGTAATACGTCCTACTTCACCACAAACGTTTTCCTTCAAGCATGTAACTTCTTTTAAGAGCTGCGCACACGCAAGACGCACTAACAGTCGGATGTATAAACTATAATAAATTATTCAATCTTATGCATGGAAAATGCTCCGTTTTATTATTTACCTTAGAGTATAAATAATAACCAGGGTGGGACTGGCTATTAATCGAGGGGGCGGTTGCCAGCCGGGCCCCAACCTGCGCGGGCTACGACCCTGGCTTTGTCGAGCTTGCGACAAGCCACGCGGTAGGTAAGATCGGGTGCTCACGCAGGCTAGGTCCCAAGTCCTGCAACCTTAATGTAATCTAGATCAGAATATTACGTTCATACAATTAGGCAAAAATTAAATAGAAAAAAAATGAAAAATGTTTAAAACTGAGCACGCTATCCCTGCAATTAATATTGAAATTTTCTGAACGTTAATTAGCCGGGCCCATGGGGGCCTTTCCAACTTAGTCCGACCCTGATTGTAACTTCAATAGTAGTAGTTTTGTCGGACATTGTGGTGATTTTATTTTCCGCGGAAGAACTTATTTTGTCATTGCATAACGATGAAGATGGATACTTATATTTATTTGCACAAGTACAAATTATGAGCCATGTTCGTAATTGGAACAACCACTTTCAATATTGCTTCAACTTTTTTGGCAAAATATTTCTGCTATTTTTTAACAAGTAACGGGTGAAAGATCTACTGACAAGATAACCTGAGCCTAAGGAAGTCAAAATCAGTGAATTTAAATTAAAATACAAACAAATCACGAACAAAAGCAAGCACTCACTTTTTTATCCTAATCGTAGCTCCGGTGAACGATCTAAGTTTCACGGCGCATGCACATGTTTAATTACAAAAATAAAATGGCCGCAACTCTATGGTCGGTGATCTATGGCAGCCATTGTCCAATGCGTAACTAGGAATTAGCATTTTTTGTAGTCACATAGATGGTATTTTAATAAACGAAGCTTCTAGAGTTTCGTTATTTTAAGTTTTGATACACATCTTAATTGGTAGTTTATTTTGTTTTGGATATTAACTTCTTATACCTGTGTTCCACATACGTCAGAGATATCTACAAATTGTATTTGAGATAACTGAAAACCTCTTAAAAAAAATCAATAATGATACGTGCAATGACCCCTTGAGAAGATTTCAGTTAGATCTTGTACAACAGTATGGTAATTCAATATGTTTACAGGTTTGTATCGTCAAAGTATTTACGTATACCTACCTCAGTACAATAATACTGATGAGAACTTAAGGACGCGTAACCAATAAGGAGGCAACATTGCAAACAGCTATCAAATATTTACAAGTTATTTTACTGTATGACAATAAGTAATATGGCTCTGTAGTGCACTGAAAAATTTATTAAGGAATACAATTAAAACACTGAATTTGATGTTGTAACCGTTTCACAAAAAAGTATTTGGAAACCTTCCAAATGCTTTTTTGACATCTAAAACTGTTTATTCGGTGTTACGATATTGATATTATTATTGTATTCCCCGATATATTTTTAGTGCACTACAGAGCCATATTTCTTATCCGTACATATCCATACATTAACATTGCCAAATTAATAAAAACTTGTTAACATTTGACAACTATTTGCGACGTTGCCAACTTTCAGAATACGCACTCTTAAGACGATACCTCCTATATAATTCATGTCATAAATCAGACACCAGACATCAGACAACAGTACGAGTATATATAGTAATCTTAACGTAGTCGCCTTTAAACCGACATGACGGTAAGCTACCCGTTGCCCGCTGTCCGCAAGCCCGTGCTTACAGGATGCCCAGAATCTTTAGGCGTCTCCAGCCCGCGGTAGCAGTATTTGGGGAGAACGATTGCCGCTCCAACACGCGTTCCGCCTTCTCCTTCACTCACATTACTGTCGAGATTTTCTGCATACCCTCCACCCATTTTCTTGTTGGTCTACGACCATTTCTTATCAATACAACCTTTAGTAATGCTTCTGTTAAGTTAATCCAAAATTTGGCGTTAAATAAAATGTTGCCCCACTCTAGGAACTTTTCATGTGTCGTGGGTGCGTTTACAAACATATAAACTCACATACACAAACGCCCAGACCCGGAACAACTAATTGTTGATCATACAAATGTTAGCTCCATACGGGAATCGAACCCGCGACACATAGCGCAGCAGTCTAATCGCTCAGCCACTGCGCCAACCGTGCCGTCAAAACTGCAGAATACCTACGTATACATAATTACGCCTCTATGAGATTATTTTCGGAGCAAACATTGAAAACTTCACTATGAATTCTTTATTTTAAGCACGATGTTTTTTCCGCAATTACTTACATTAACACTACTTTAAGCTGTAATAGTTATGCTTAGGTAGTTCCACCAACGATAACGGTGTTACCAGAACATTAACTGGGCTATTTACGGGAATGTTACCTTAATGTGCATTTTTGTTTACGAAGACTCACTCGCAGCTTCTATATGCTCTGTTTCCTTTCCTTTTTTTTTTTTTTTTTTTTTTTTTTGTGTGGTAAAATCATCAAATGAGTCCTCCCACCCAGGGCAGGGCGGGAGGGACTGTCAGACTTGTACTGACTAAAATCCACGGTGTCCTTCACTAGCCCTTTACGTGCCGGGGACACGGTAATCCCTTGGTCCCGCGACCCCGGCAGGCTTTGGCCCTCTACAGGCCCCGTCAATATGCTGACACTCTTTGAGGCGCGCGTGGAACACAACGCGCCGTCGACCCGGGCATGGTCCATGGTCGGACAGCAAGTCGCCCATTACTCGCTGCCCGCATGCCCGCGCCTACGGTGGCCGGAGATCGTCCTGCGACGTCCGACGCCGTGGGCGTCTACCACTGCGGCTGGGGTGGAGGGAGGACGCTGTCCTCTCCCTCAGGCGGCCCGCCTCCTCCTTCACGAGCATGACTGCTTCGCAGAAGGAGGCGACCGCTTCCCACTCCGTCTCGCCCCGCAGCATGGCCTCGACCAATGCCGGGCGCGAGAGGTCTCCGCCTATCGCCGTCGTGAGGACACGGCGGTGCTCTGCCCAAGCGGGGCAGTCCTGCACCGTATGCTCCACCGTGTCCTCAGGACGATCCTCGCAGTGGTGACACCCAGGCGTTTCTTCCCTCCCTATCAGACACAGGAACCTCCCGAAACTTCCGTGTCCGGTGAGGACCTGCGTCATGCGGTAGGTAAGGACGCCGTGACGCCTATCCAGCCACTCCTCAAAGAGGGGTCTTACCGCCGCAATTGCGGCGTGCCCGGACCTCGGTTGCGACAGTCGCTCCCTCCACACTGCCCTGAGATCACGCCGGAGCTCTTCCCGCCGCGCCTCGACTTGTCGAGGCAGCGGGGATTCGCCCCGACGCTGCGCCTCCACGCGCCATTCATAGACGCGCTGGAGGGCAGTCGCCTCCAGATCCCAGGGCAGCAATCCCGCTAGGAGGTTGGCTGATTCGCCGGCGATCGTGCGGTATCCCCGGATCATCCGGATAGCCATGACCCTCTGGCATGCGACCAGCTTCTGTTTCCTTTCCTTGCAAAACATTCAATTCGATTTTTATTTTGTTTTTGTTTTCTACTTTCATGTTACTTTGATGAAAAACAGACTGTTCTGTTAGGTAAAGAAAAACCGGCTAAGCTCGGGTCGAACTCGCGTATTTTCTATAAAAAAATGGCAAAGAATCACGTTTATTGTATGGGAGCCCCTTTAAATAATAATTTACCTATTCTGTTTTTTATCTGTATTGCGATTATAGCGGCAACAGAAATACATTATCTGTGAAAATGTCAACTGTCTGACTATCACAGTTCTTGAGATACAGCCAGGTGATAAGCGGACAGACGGACAGCGAAGTCTTAGCCCCTTTGTACCCAACGCAACGCAAGTCGCGTACTCCAACTTACTACTTTGGAGTCCATTGTCTTATTTTAAAACATTAAGTACTTTCTTACTGGCATAAAGCATAGAAATTGGCGCTAGACTTCAATATTATTATGCTAAAGTTTTCTTTTATGCTCAGGAAACGCACAGATTGCCTCTCAATGGACTAGACATCCTGACTTTTATAATTATAGTTTTTATAATGCACTTTTAAGATAATTTCCTTTCACTTGAAATTGCTTGGTGTGCTAAACTTTGTTTATAGAAAATATATTAGTAATAATTTCCACGCAAAGGTGTGTTTCAATAATAATTAGCACTGACTTTCATTCTGTACTATTTATTATGTTGTCCGGCCGCTTATATTTCTATATGTAATTTGTATCACCATCCTGCATATTCTAAAGTTAAACACGTAGGTAAACAATACATAAGCATCTAAATAAAACTATAATCATATTAATTAGGTTATCATAAAGAAGTAACAGCTACATATTACTTATTAAGTTAACAAACAAACTTACTTTCATTTGTACTTTTTTTTAAACTCTGCCCCTCACTTAAGCCTTTGTCACATAGAACAGCGAAAGCGATCCGATAGCATGACAGAACTATCGGACTGACGTCTCGCTTTGGTTCGGTATCGCTTCGGAAACGCTTCGCTTTCGCCTATCTGTTTGACAAAGGCATTAGTATTTCTCCTATACCGTGGACGCATTTATAAGCGCGTTTCGCATTTGGATGCGGAATGCGAGTGTCAATACACTCGCATTCCGCATTCAAATCCGAAACAACTATTTGTAGGTTATGCAAATATTTTTTCCGTACGGGGATCGAACTTAATTTATCGCCCAACCAACCGAATAATAATTTACTTATAGGATAAACGTATGAAAACTAAATCTGTCAAGAACTAATTACCATTTGACCGTATTCACGAAGCTAAATAAAGATCTACTAAATCCAATTCTTTACTTGTTCAAGTTCAATTCAATAAAAATAAATACAATATTATTATAATATTCTTTCACAAACATTTTATTCCTTAGTCATTACCCATAATACCTTATTACTACCAGTTTTTCATATTTTTTATGATAGCCGTAAACCACCAAGAGAGTGCCACACACAACGTATGCTTGATACGCCATAGTTGGATGATCCCTAATATTAACGGAACCAGTCATTAATATTATTCGGATTTAATTAAAGGAAGTATTCAGCGATAAATTAATTCATGCTTCGAGGATCTTGATGTAAGAGATCTTGTAAGATTTTGAATCTTAAAAACATTTTACGTAACATTCAATTATCTAATTCAGGTAAAGCTGTATTTTTGATGGATTATGTGAAGAATGATATGAAAGAGAAAGGAGTTTAATTGATGCCATGAATGGGAGGGACAGGACAGGGGAGAAAATGTTGATTTAAATACTTAGTGAAATTAAAAAAAACACAGATATCCGTAAGACTGGCTTATTTTTTTACTTGGTTAATTCATCACATGAGTCCTCCCACCCAAGGCAGAGCGGGAGAGACTGTCGGACTCGTACTGACTAAAATCCACGGTGTCCTTCGATAGCCCTTTACGTACCGGGGTCACGGTAATTCGTGAGTCTCGCGACCAACCGTAAGACTGGCTTTGCTAAAAACTGTGTAAAAGAACTCGTTCTTTTGGGATCTTAAAATTAGACATTTTCAAGAATACATAAAAGAAGTGCCTTTAATTTTTGCTTTTAGGATTTCAAGATAAAACCACTGAATGTAAGGATTCGACGCACATATAGTTTCGGAAATCATTCATTCACTTTTTCTAGTACAAATTCAAAATTCCGATGTAGTTCGTATGAAGTAGGTACCGAAAACATGGTAACCGTTTCTGTATCCACACCCTTACACTCTTTATAAAACTTCAGAATTTTATACCAAAAATAGAAAGTATTCTACACTTTACAAACCCAGAAAGGATCCCTCAAGGATTTCACAAACCCACTAAATACAATAGAATATTAGATAACAACTTCAGAAAACCATAAAATGTTGTTGAAAGTTCAATAGCAACTTGTTTGTATAGCCACAGACAGACTTACACCCACCATATCACTTGAACCTGTTCCCCACTAACTCAGACTCGCGTGGGATGAGCCGACTCTAAATTTCCAATTTAGCGTGGAAAATTAACGTGTAGTTTATTTTGGAATCCTAGCTTTCCCTCAAGCACTGAAGACTGAGACTTGATTTGAAATTTATTTATTTACTAACTGTTCTCTTTATGTAGATAATTATCTCATATTTGCAACTGTTATTCTCCATATTATCTATACATATAATAAATCTGTAGAAGGGTCAATTCTGTACATTGAAAATATTGAAAAAATAAATAGCGGGGGGTGTTGCCGGATCGATACCAAACCCAAATATATGATTTAAAAAATTTTTGTCTGTCTGTCTGTTTGTGCAGGCATCACGTGAAAACTAACGGTTCGATTTCGATGAAACTTGGTATAATTATTCCTTATTATCCTGGGCATAACATAGGATACTTTTTATCCTGGAAAAATACGTAGAAAAAAAATCTTATTTTTCAGTTTTATTCATAGACGTTGTTCTGTAGAACCGCGAACACACGTTGCATTACCCGCAGTGGATTCAGTGCCGTAATATTTATAAGATGTCATTGTCAGAGTTACTCAAAATGGGGAAATAAACCATACGCGAAGACTGACATCCGCGCGGACGGAGTCGCGGGCGGAAGCTAGTTCTTCATAAAGGTGCAACTAACTGTTCTCGGCGGTTTCACCCCCGGTGCTCGGCTCCTGTTGGTCGTAGCGTGATTTTAAATAGCATTTAGGATTCCTCGATAACAGGAGGGTTCTGAAGTTGATCTTTTAAGAGGTCCCGGTTCCCTCCTCCATATGCTGATGGTGATCACCGGGGTGGTTTTAGTGAGGTACAAATCCCACACAACCTGGTCTTATCCCCAAAGACCGGGCGCCTTTTGAAGATTTCCCCCCGAAAACAAAAAAAAAAGGATTCCTCGATAAATGGGCTATCCAACACATAATATTAATATTTTTTCAGTTCAAACTCTTCAGCTTTACAGTATCCAAATATTGGCAGAAAAACTTAGAGGATTGGGAAATGCAAGGAAAACACCTAGGTAGATTGTTAGTTATATAATTATACTAGCTTCCGCCCGCGACTCCGTCCGCGCGGATGTCGGTCTTCGCGTGGATGGTTTATTTCTCCATTTTGAGTAACTCTGACAATGAAATCTTATAAATATTACGGCGCTGAATCCCCTGCGGGTAATGCAACGTGTGTTCGCGGTTCTACAGAACAACGTCTATGAATAAAACTGAAAAATAAGATTTTATTTTTCTACGTATTTTTCCAGGATAATAAAAAACTTTTTCAAAAAAATATGTAACCGCCTTCAAAAAGAACCACAAAAAAGGGTAAAATAATCTACAAAATAACTTTTATTTCGGAAGTCGATGGCTTTGTTATTTTTTATTTCATTGTTTATTTTTTGCCGACGACTTTGAAGGCGGTTACATTTTTTTTTGAAAAAGTTTTTTATTTTTCTCTTTTTAGTTTAAATATTCAACCCAAATTCTTGCCAAATACATATAATATAATCCGTAGCACTGGTAATAACATCCCTCATGTACACAATAAGCTAATAAAATTCCCTATCTCAAAAACTACTGAACCGATTTTGATGAAACTTGCAGTATTCCCTAAGTGGAACGATACCTAGCACAAAAAAAAGATTTATTTATATCGGATGTGTAGTTCCGGAGATTCGCGAACAATGAATCAGTCGATGCCTACTCCTTACTGTTAAGGAGTTGTACCTTCCATCATCAGCTCAGCTACATAAGGATGATGATTACCATACGCAAGTACTTGAATTACTTCATAAGATTTACGAAAAACGATGCGTGGGCCTATAAAATTTGAGGGTTGCCCTCGATTTCTCCAAGAACCAATCATCAGATCCTGATTTGGTGACAATGGGACCACACGGGAAGCACCAGCTTTCAAACAAAAAAGAATCATGAAAATCGGTTCACCCAGTCGGTCGTTATGCGGTAACAAAATTAAAAAATAGATAACCTCCTCCTTTTTTGAAGTCTGTTAAAAAGTATCCTATGTTATGCCCAGGATAATAAGGAATAATTATACCAAGTTTCATCGAAATCGAACCGTTAGTTTTCACGTGATGCCTGCACAAACAGACAGACAGACAGACAGACAGACAAAAATTTTTTTAATCATATATTTGGGTTTGGTATCGATCCAGCAACACCCCCCGCTATTTATTTTTTCAATGTACAGAATTGACCCTTCTACAGATTTATTATATGTATAGATAGATTCAAGGCTTTAACTAGCTTTGCGTTCATTACTATCACGAAAACTGTAAGAATGCTATGCTCTCGTACGGACTGTACATTGAAAAGCTGCAGACCATGTCGATAACTTCCATTTACATTTATTTAGTTTACATGCCACTGACCTATCAGATCTAGTCTATAATTTGACAAACAAATTATTGGCATCTTGGTTTACTGAAACTCTCGCCACAAGCTAAACCAAAATTGAGGAGATGTTATTATCACATTAATGAAAAAGAAAAAAAATCATGTCAAAAAAATATCTGTAAAACAAAATGCAACAGTTTAAAAATTGTGCGCTGCCGATCACAATGAGAGCACTTTCGTGACACATCGCAATTCGTGTAACAATCGGACGCAATGCGCCGAATCGGCGCGAATCGGGCGGTTTCTAACAAGTGCGCCCGCGCCGTGTGAATGAACCCGCAGTGGTGCAACTTCGACAATTAGGTAGGTTTGGTAACCGTCCTTTATTGTATGATGTATTGTTGAAGGATTGGGTTCGTGAAAGTGCTTCCACTGCTAAATTGGTAGGATTGCATTGACAAATTGATTAAGGACTTGTAAAAGAAGGTAGGTAATGATAATAATGTTAAAAAACGAATGGAATGTGACACCCACTCTCTCTCACTGAGAAGATGCCCCTACCCCAGCAGTGGACACATTAATCTTAACCGCCTTTTTTGTTACGTGGTAAAATCATCAAATGAGTCCTCCCACCTAGGGCAGGCGAGAGGAATTGTCAGACTTGTACTGACTAAAATCCACGGTGTCCTTCAATAGCCCTTTGCGTTCCGGAGTCACGGTCATTCGTTAGTTCCGCGACCCCGGAAGCTAAACCTACTTAATAAAATTATCCGAAGCATCGTAACTCTAGCCAGAGACTGATAATTTATCTAACTGATTGTATTATCTGTTATTGGAAGCAATTTAACATAAGAAACCTTTTCTATTACAAAGATCAGGAAATCAACGCAATTAATATCATCGATAACAACCGAATACATATAGGGGAACAGTATATTAGACGGGGACGCGAGGTATAATGGGGATATACACTCTTTAGGCATACCTAACACAACACTAACGTAGCGCAAGCGCCATCAGGACGTCATTTGCAAGCGGCCATTAACAAATGGCGTCCTGTTGGCGCTTGCGCTACGTTGGTATGGTGTTAAGTTTGCGATTTCCCCCTACATTACGAATTACTCAAGACTGACCCGAATTGTGGCACTTTCTTCAATCTTTAAATAAAAGTGCCACTAAAGTAACTAGAACAAAAACGGTTCGGCATCACGAGTTTGAAAACTGATTAAAATTTCAATCCGTGGCGAAACAGTTGAAGCTTCAAAAAGTAACGTAAATGATATGGATTTTCGAGTTGTAGCGGGCGGAGCCGCTGCCAACAGCTAGTTATGGATATATACGTATGTAAATATCCATATTGTTATGATGTACATGATGGATGATGTATACGTGTGATGGGTACCCCCATCATTGCTCGATTAATGGTGCAAAATGATTTTATTCTTAAAAATATTACTTTTTGTAATCCCAACGCAAATCTAGTCTTTTCCAAATAAAACATGATAGCTTGGATAAACATGGTATTAAAAGTCCATTAAAACATTGATGTCAATCCATTGTCATGAGAGCTATCGCTTCTTATCGCACTCTTCAAATCTCAGTCTATAATTGTTTCTCACAGAAAAAGCAATATCGATTAGTGTTCTGTTCCACCTTATACAGAATTCGAGGAGTCGAAATAATGTTGTTAAGGCCAGATATATCATTACCTACATCTGTTTGATAGAGAAAGTTTCGGGAAAAAACGTTACAAAAAACTCAATCCAGTTTTCATCAACTCACACAATTTATACATGTATACATATACATGTATATTTATATTAAAAGCATTATATGTATATATATACATGTATAAATATATATGTATAATATAAATATATATATTTATCCCGCAAACAAACATCCGTCCGCTGAAGGCGAAAGTGCATTTAATTTGGCGTCCACCAGCTTTTGACGTCCGCATACCGGACGCCACTTATTTTGCCGCTGTCACTTAAGTCATTTTGGTCCTAGCTAGCTGTAGAACAAAAATCGATGGAAGCCAAAAATGCAATAAAATGAACGAAATTGTATATTGGATAGTTCCCGAAAAAATCTCGCCAGTGGTGAGGCGCTGCTGTAGCGCGTATATCTACAGCCGTATACCTCGGCCATTTTGCGTCCACAATTGCGACGTTGCCAGCTCGCTCACTTTAGCAAGAGATAGATAGATCATAACATACCGCAATCAAAACAATATTCACCGTCGTAGATGACGTACGCGTTGCGTATTATTTGGCGCTCGATTTGTATTAAAATATTACGACAGGTCCTTCACGTTTCGTTTCCGCATTTTGCTTCTTGAATGAGCAAGGCGACATGCAGCGTCTAGCTTGCTCTTTAAAATATCGCGTCGGTGATAATAGCAGAATGGTGATGGCGATGCTGATTGATTGCTTGATCGTGCCAGCAGAGAGTCAGCCTTTACGTGTGTAAGGTAGCGGGGAGGGTCTGTTGTGGACATATCACTGTCTACCCCTGACCTTGCCCAAAATGTTAGGGCATGGCGGGTCCTTGACGAGGTGGAAACATTGTCACTATACATCAGGTTCGATGTCTCCGTCTCTTCGACGACCCCCGTTGCCCATCGCCCGAGTGTCCCTTCACGCCCTAGGTGGGCGCTCGAGCTAATGGATAGGGAGACGCTACTCGTTGCTGCGAAGGTCCAAACTCGGAATTCGTCTCCTGTGGTAGCCTGCCATGGTGGGTGTTGAATGTGTCTCTAAAATAATTTCGGCAAAGTTTAATAAAATACGGACGCCCGATAACTATACAGACGTTCAATTGGTATATATGCACGTCGAATAGCTATATACAGACGTCCAAGAGCTATATACGGACGTCCGGTAGCTGGACACGGACGTCCAATAGCTGTATACGGATTTAGAGTTCGGCGTGGCGGAACTTCGGCTCCGGGCAAGGAACAAGGCCCCTGGGACGGACGGAGACCCCACGCGCCCGTGCTTTGGCCTTGGCTCTTGGGACTTTTTAGGTCTTCGATTTCAAGGGCTCTTTAATGCCTGCCTTGAAACTGACCTGTTTCAAGGCAAGCATTAAAGACTCCACAGGGCGCCATCTTCTTATCGCCCTATATTGCTGCTCGACGATCGTCACAGACCGCCTGGTCGAGCACCTAAGGAAATACAGCCCGGACCTCTCCCAGGTACAGTTTGGGTTCCGAGATGGTCGGCTAACCATTGATACCACTTAGCGCGTAAAGCCCTCTCGGCTGAAGCAGTTGGTTCCGGGTGGGTGTAATTGGCGATGTCACTTGACATCGCCAACGTATTCAACACCCTGCCGTAGAGGGTGTTGAATGCGTCGCTAAAATAATTTCTACAAAATTTCTCTAATAATATACAGACGCCCGATAACAGACACAGACGTCCAATTGGGATATATTGACGTCCAATAGTTATACATATACGGACATCCAACAGCTATATACGGATGTCCGATAGCTGTATACGGATTTAGAGTTTGGCGTGGTGAAACTGCGGATCCGGGCAAGGAAAAAGGCCCCTGGGCTGGACGCAGTCCCTGGCCGTGCTCTGGCTTTGGCTCTTGGGGCTCTTCAGGACCGACTTTGAGGGGTCTTTAATGCTTGCCTTCAAACAGATCGGTTTTCTCTTTGTGGAAAACGGGACTCAGGAGTCAAGAGCCCCACCTGCCACAGGGAGGGAAACCGCTCTGTTTCAAGGCAGGCAGAAAAGACTCCGCAGAGCGCCATTCGTTCCTGATAAGCACCCTGGTGCTTAACAAGAAGGAAGGGCGCCCTGCGGAGTCATCCTCGGCATATCGCCCCACATTACTGTTCGAGGAGGGAAAGCTCTTTGAGCGTATCATGGTGCGCGGTCGAGCACCTGAAGGAAGAAGGCCCGGACCTCTCCGAGGTACAGTTTGGTATTGCAAGCGTTCATAGGTGGCGGTACATTGGCACCACGGTAACGATACATTGCGTGTGAGGTAATAAACAAATCAGGTTTATTGGATTCCCATAACGTTCCTGAAATAATTTCATGTACCGGTCATCTTAGTATGATGTAGGTACTGAATTCAGCCCATCAGTCTGCGGAGGGCTATCCCTTACATCTTGTATACGGACATCCAATAGCTATATACGGACGTCCAGCAGCTATATACGGACGTCCGGTAGCTTTACACGGACGTCCAATAGC
The DNA here is from genome assembly GCA_943136025.2 of Agrotis puta. Taxonomy (NCBI): domain Eukaryota; kingdom Metazoa; phylum Arthropoda; class Insecta; order Lepidoptera; family Noctuidae; genus Agrotis; species Agrotis puta. The sequence goes on from OW964170.2 coordinate 4,208,479, forward strand.
TGTATACGGATTTAGAGTTCGGCGTGGCGGAACTGCGGCTCCGGGCAAGGAACAAGGCCCTTGGGACGGACGGAGACCCCACGCGCCCGTGCTTTGGCCTTGGCTCTTGGGACTTTTTAGGTCTTCGATTTCAAGGGCTCTTTAATGCCTGCCTTGAAACTGATCTGTTTCAAGGCTAGCATTAAAGACTCCACAGGGCGCCATCTTCTTATCGCCCTATATTGCTGCTCGACGAGTTGTAAGCTCTTCGAGCATACCATCACAGACCGCCTGGTCGAGCACCTGAGGAAATACAGCTCGGACCTCTCCCAGGTACAGTTTGGGTTCCGAGATGGTCGGCTAACCATTGATGCCATTTAGCGCGTAAAGCCCTCTTGGCTGAAGCAGTTGGTTCCGGGTGGGTGTAATTGGCGGTGTCACTTGACATCGCCAGGTTTATTGGATTGCCCTAACGTTCCTGAAATAATTTCATGTGCCGGTCATCTTAGTATGATGTACTGAATTCACCCCACCAGTCTGCGGAGGGCTATCCCTTACATCTTGTATACGGACATCCAATAGCTATATACGGACGTCCAGCAGCTATATACGGACGTCCGGTAGCTGTACACGGACGTCCAATAGCTGTATACGGATTTAGAGTTCGGCGTGGCGGAACTGCGGCTCCGGGCAAGGAACAAGGCCCTTGGGATGGACGGAGACCCCACGCGCCCGTGCTTTGGCCTTGGCTCTTGGGACTTTTTAGGTCTTCGATTTCAAGGGCTCTTTAATGCCTGCCTTGAAACTGATCTGTTTCAAGGCTAGCATTAAAGACTCCACAGGGCGCCATCTTCTTATCGCCCTATATTGCTGCTCGACGAGTTGTAAGCTCTTCGAGCATACCATCACAGACCGCCTGGTCGAGCACCTGAGGAAATACAGCTCGGACCTCTCCCAGGTACAGTTTGGGTTCCGAGATGGTCGGCTAACCATTGATGCCATTTAGCGCGTAAAGCCCTCTTGGCTGAAGCAGTTGGTTCCGGGTGGGTGTAATTGGCGGTGTCACTTGACATCGCCAGGTTTATTGGATTGCCCTAACGTTCCTGAAATAATTTCATGTGCCGGTCATCTTAGTATGATGTACTGAATTCACCCCACCAGTCTGCGGAGGGCTATCCCTTACATCTTGTATACGGACATCCAATAGCTATATACGGACGTCCAGCAGCTATATACGGACGTCCGATATAGCTATATGACAACGTGGCCGACAAATATCATAATGTGGCCCGCCTTCTATGCTATTCTCTAATAGACTCAACGCCGAGGCGACGCTGAGGCTGCGGTTTGTCTTTAGTAGATTTTGAACTTTAAACTCTAGAGTATAAAGTTGAAAATCCACTAACGACAAACCGCAGCCTCAGCGCCGAGGTGACGCTAAATATTAAAAAAATATATGATAATAAAAAAAAAAAAAAAATTTAAGAGAATAGTACCCCCATGAACGCTTGCTATACCTGGGGTATCAGGCTCACTCTGCCGTCCAATATCATTACCTATTGAGCCTGTTGACCTTATTCATCTAAGTCCGTTCAGTAGTTTTTGCGTGAAAGAGCGACACAACAATTAATTCATCCATCTATTCTCAGTTCAATAGCACACTTTCACATTTACAATCTTAGCAAAGGATAAGATTTTCGTAGGTTCATATTTCCGGGCACGCCGCAATCGCGGCGGTAAGACCCCTCTTTGAGGAGTGGCTGGATAGGCGTCACGGCGTCCTGACCTACCGCATGACGCAGGTCCTCACCGGACACGGAAGTTTCGGGAGGTTCCTGTGTCTGATAGGGAGGGAAGAAACGCCTGGGTGTCACCACTGCGAGGATCGTCCGGAGGACACGGTGGAGCATACGGTGCAGGACTGCCCCGCTTGGGCAGAGCACCGCCGTGTCCTCACGATGGCGATAGGCGGAGACCTCTCGCGCCCGGCATTGGTCGAGGCCATGCTGCGGGGCGAGACGGAGTGGGAAGCGGTCGCCTCCTTCTGCGAAGCAGTCATGCTCGTGAAGGAGGAGGCGGGCCGCCTGAGGGAGAAGACAGCGTCCTCCCTCCACCCCAGCCGCAGTGGTAGACGCCCACGGCGTCGGACGTCGCAGGACGATCTCCGGCCACCGTAGGCGCGGGCATGCGGGCAGCGAGTAATGGGCGACTCACTGTCCGACCATGGACCATGCCCGGGTCGACGGCGCGTTGTGTTCCACGCGCGCCTCAAAGAGTGTCAGCATAGTGACGGGGCCTGTAGAGGGCCAAAGCCTGCTGGGGTCGCGGGACCAAGGGATTACCGTGACCCTAGTACGTAAAGGGCTATTGAAGGACATCGTGGATTTTAGTCAGTACAAGTCTGACAGTCCCTCCCGCCTTGCCCTGGGTGGGAGGACTCATTTGATGATTTTACCAAGATAAAAAAAAAAAAAAAGGTTCATATTTCAATATCGGGCATCCGTATAGGTATAGCTTCTTTTTTTTTTGTCGTGGTAAAATCACAACGCGACAAGTGATAGTAAAAGAAAGAGACAAGTAAACCCAAAGCTGGCAACGTCGCAATCCCGAATACCAACCACACTCAGGACGTTAAACTGTCGACGCATTAGGTAAATCATGATCAATATATCTAGGAAGCCAATAATCTATCACCATGAATGGGGGTTCAAAAATGTTTGGGCATGACTGCAAGAAGAATATTGCCCCATATAAAATTGCAGGAAAACTATGTATCACATGGGGCGGGAAATCGAAAAACTAAGCAATATTCACAAATACATCATAAAAATTGCAAGAGGAACTGGGGGACGCCGTAATGATGCACAACGTGCATGACGCCAAATGCGTTCCTGGATGTAAATATATATATATATATATATATATGTATAATTATACATATAATCTCATAAAAACAACAGCATGATAAAAGATAAAAAATTAAAAACCCCAATTTTATCAAACGGCATGGCTGTGTAAACGGCATTTTGAATCGTTAAAATATCCTAACACCCTGTATATATTACGCCAAAGGACCGTATGGCCGCCATGACACTTTGATCCTGTCCGGCCAAGCAGATGTAATATCGCACGATAATTATACTTTTTCCGAGTAATGAGTATTCACACACCATCGTATGTAAACGAAGGAGGTTTTAGCGCAAAAGTCACGTTTGGTATTAGGGTTGTACTGACGAAAAAAGTTAACATATCACTGTAATGCTTGGTCATAAATTGGCTAGATAATTGTCCTGAAATCAGAAAGTCATTTCAATTTTTTTTTGTGGTCTTATAAAAAATCTTTTCTGACAAACACAAATAGTTTTGAATCGATTTTTAACGCTATCTTAAATTCGCAGCTTCCGAGAATAACTTGAATGTTTTTATAATTTTAGAGCTTGTACTTTGAAATGTTAGCAAAGGTCCTGATTTTATGTTAATCAAAATAAGCAAAGACAATGCTTTTACTTTTATAAACACTCAATCGCTTTACTAAAGCAAAAATTAAAAAAATATTAAAACATCAAGATTTCTAAATTCCGGTCAGCCCTAAAGTCGAAAGTGTCAGCCATCGAAATAAAACTAAACTGGTCTCAGTTCGGGATTAATTGCCAGAAAGCCGACAGTGGGACTTTCCCACGGCTGTACCGCTCCGCCGTGGAACGGGAGACATTTACTTAGATCTCGCCGGAACCATGTTAGAGAATTGTTAGCTCAAATTTTTCGCTGACTTTGGTTTGGAGTTTTTGTTACCTGCAGTTTGATTAAGATCAACCAGTTTGAAATTTTAAATATTTTGAATAAATCTACTCCGAATTTAAGTGTGTTTTTTTATGAAGAGGTAAATTCAATTCGGGGCAGAATCAGTTATTCAGCAATCATGTCGGCAAAATGAGTTCATAAGAAAAAGTGATAACATTTTAAAATGCTCCAAAATTAATCTGATTTTTGCTGAATTTATGAAAAAAATACCAACAATTATGAATGTAAAAACAAATTATAGATACCAAGTATGTGTGTACAATTTACATGTAATCATATGCATTAGGTAAAAACAAATACGATAATAGATAAGCCTAAAACTATATTTTTATTTTTTGGGTATAAGCACTCTTGAAACATAGACTTAAGCCTTTGTCAAACAGACAGGCGTGACGAATGCGAAGCGTGACGTTTTTATTTGTAATGTATGGAATTGTTTGAATCCAGTCACATAGAAAAGCGAAAGCGATCCGATAGCGTGACAGAACTATCGGACTGACGTCTCGCTTTGGTACAGTATCGCTTCGAAAACGCTTCGCTTTCACCTTTCTGTTTGACAAAGGTATTATACCTCTAAGTAGCATAGCAAAAACATAAAACATAAATTCAAAACAATACGTGATCGATACATACACCGGAAGAACGCTGATCCAGATTCCTCCACAGAATATTTTCATTAGTTTCTTTATCACGTCGACTCTGCTCCAGATGGGAATACCAGTGATCCGTTCCGCTCAGCGTCCGTGCCCACCAAAAAACACCTTCACAGGAATGTCACTTACGCAACGATGGACATCTGTAGGGCTGGCAGAAAATAAATAAACAAGGAAAAATATTTGTGATTTCTTAGGGAAATATGATATAGATGGCAGGATTAATTGAATATGATACTTTTGGCTATGTAGACAAGGAAGAATTTTGAATTGCAATGAGCTTTTAACCATCATCATAATTCAAATTCTTGGCATACATGTATTTTTTTATTATAGACAATCACATAGTCCAACGCTGCTTATGCTAGTTGAACATATTTTTCACGGGATTGTCTAAAAAGAATGCCGTGACCCCGGAACGCAAAGGATATGTGAAGGAGCAAGGTTAGTTTAGGGCTGTTTTTAGCCAGGGATCTGACAGTCTCTGCCGCTCCACCCAGGGGACTAATTGAATGTTTCAAATTTAATTTTTCAGTAAAAAAAGGAGTTGAAAATATTGATTAAATCGCTGAAATAGCTTCGAGAATGTAAAACGGGCTCTAACAAAATCGAAATATAACGCAAATGCAGACGCTTCGTTCTATGACGTCTATTTCAGTTACCAACTTATCACTTTACACAAAACCAAAAATTTAGTCTAAAGGGTGAAATAATAAAACTAAAAAGCACAGCCCTGTTATACCTTGGCCAATTGCTGATGGAATGCGAAGTCTAATCCACGCCATCTACTGCTCACGCTATTAAACAATATAATGCCGACAGAATCGTCTCCCATAGCTCTACACTTGTTAAATACTAAATTACTCACTTCCTCTTATTACCACTGTATTCTAATACATATAATTATGAAGAGTGTAAAAAATATTGTATTATGATCGTACAATGACATAAAAACGCTGCATAGATTGTATTTGGACTTACATGTTCCAAAGTAGCAAATTGATGACAGGTGATTGATCCCGGACAATAATTACATCGAAATATGTTTCAAACCAAAAATCTAAATCGTTTAAGTTTTACTAAAACATGTCATAAAGTTGATGGCATCTCCTTTTAAGCATATATTATGTAGTATAGATGCCTGTGCCAGGAGGCAACAATCTTTTATATCATCATCTTTGGTAATAATTGTTACTTTTTTTTTATAGCCTGGTAAAATCATCAAATGAGTCCTTCTACCCAGGGCAGAGCGGGAGGGACTGTCAGACTTGTACTGACTAAAATCCACGGTGTCTTTCAATAGCCCTTTACGTTCTGGGGTCACGGTAATTCGTAAGTCCCGCGACCCCGGCAGGCTTTGACTCTCTAGGGGGGCCACTAACACTATGCTAAAAATGACCCTCCTGTTAGTACAGACGCCAGCACATCAACCTACCCCAATATGTCAAACTTCTTTAAAAGATTTAAGGAAGGTTAATGTCCGATTGGTTAAATTTGACAGATTGAGGTAGGTTAACCTGCTGGCGTCTGAACATAAATCTTGTAACTTTCTCTACAGCCAAACTTGATGTAGTAAAGCTCTGAAAGCGAAAAACAGCCTTTTATTCTCTCTCAAATTCAATTCAGTTCCATTATTGCCGACACGGTTGGCCCAGTGGCTGAACGATCGACTGCTGCACAGTGTGTCGCGGGTTTGATTCCCGCACGGAACAAATATTTGTATGATCTGCAAGAAGTCCGGGTCTGGGTGTTTCAACATGTGAGTTTCTATTTTTGTAAAGGAACCACGTGACACAGGAGAAATTCTTAATGTGGGGCAACGTTAAAAAAAATGCCATTGAAAAATGATTTTAATAAGAAGACAACGAAAAAAAAAACCAGCGTTACATAAAGTTTCATCCTCCATTACATATTTACTGAATAAAAGCTTCCCTTAACTCCAGCAGAACGCTTTTCCTACCAAACCAAATCTATTATAGGACACAGATCTGCTGAGAAGTTCTCACAAAGTTTCAAACGTGTGGCGGTAAATTACGCGGTCCCACGGGTGCGCGTGAGTCGATCTCCTGCTCAATCGCAGCGGACGATATCAAAACGATATTATAAAGATATTGAAACGTTTCTTATTAGGCTACAGAAGATGTTCACACGCGTTTTCTATCAATTTATTTTTATGGTTATTTAATTTGGAATATAACATATTTTATTTATTTATTTCAAAAGATTACGAAATGAAACTACGAAATGGATTTAACTTTTCACATAGAAAATTGAAATTTCGTTAAAACTATGACTTCTTACAGTTCTGTATGTACAGACGCCAGCACATCAACCTACCTCTATCTGTCAGATTTCTTTAATAGATTTTCAACCTTATCACAATACTAGAAGGTTAATGTTCGATTGGTAAAATTTGACAGACTAAGGGTAGGTTGACCTGCTGGCGTCTGTACTTACCTTTAGGTATCTGAAAATCCGTCTTCCTAATCAAACATGAAACTTCATATAACTTTATAATTAATAATTTAAACAAGCATTCGAAAGTGGAACCTTGCACCTAAAAGCGCAATTCTGAAAAATGTACACCATGTTTTCCCGAAAAAAGTAAACCAAAATGGCGGCCGCTGCGCCTGCGCTTACAGTTACGCGACGATGACGGATTCCGTTAAAACCGCCGAATGATCTACATTTAAGCGAGCATTCAATCAATTTTATATGAATGATTGTGTAAAATTTATAACTACCGTAAATCCAAATAATTAAAAATGCGATTTGACGAGGTAAAGAAAGTATAGTAGATAAGATAAGACGGTTTTATTATTTACGATGATTGGTGATTCACTGCCTTCATCTGAGAAAGTTAATATTCTTAAGTATCGTCATACATAAGTCATACATTTTTTACAGCCCCACACTAAGAATTTCTTCCTGTATCGTGGGTGCGTTTACAAACATAGAAACTCACATACACAACAACCCAGACCCGAAACAACTACTGTAGATCATTCAAATATTTATTCACAAATTACCGTGACGGCGGTACGTAAAGGGCTATTGAAGGACACCGTGGATTTTAGTGATTACGAGTCTGACAGCTCCTATTCCACCCTCCCGCTCTGCACTGGGTGGGAGGACTCATGTGATGATTTTACCACGTAAAAAAAAAAGCCATATAGGTATGGGTATCAAACCGATCTTGTAAACACAATTTTCGCAGGTCGGAACTGCGAAAATGTCGGTTGCGTAGTGCTTGAACTGCAGACATGGTGAAAATCGTTAATTTATTTCTTACTTCCCCAATGCTGAGCAAAGCCCATTCCCCCACCATTCATTGACTCTCCATAAATATGTTTTGCTTGAATAATTAAGTTTCATATGAAATAAAAAAATAGATATGTAAAATGAATTAGCGTTATATTTAGGTTAGGTCTATCAGGCCATAATTTTTTTTTGTTTATATGTCATAAATATGTCTAAGAATATAAGTATTAAATTAAGGTTCAACATAAGTAGATAAGTAACAACAAGTCAGCTTGCTAACAAGAATAGTGACCAATACTTCATAAAAAACGTCTCATTCGTTACGCTCATAACTCATAACACATTGTAGGAAAAAGAAAACAGATGTTTTTTTTCTCCGAAGCACAACCTAAAAAAAGGTATTACGCACTTAAAATGTGATTACACCTATTGACCCTATAATATCCAGCAAAAATATTGACTTAATCAAAACTTTCGTGTTACCACAAAACGTTCACAGCAAAAAGGTTAAGAGCTAGGTATTCAGAAAGTTCATTGAACCACAGATGACTTGGCCGACTCGACTCCTCAACGAATCGATTGAGAATCGAATAGTCGGACACAGATCGATTCGACGCGAATCGAGATGATACGATGTTAATTTAGAAATATTTAGAATAACTTTTTTTATGTGATACCTATTACGTCTTACTGGATTTAGACACGTTTTGAAGTGACATAAAAGTAATATTTAATTATGGTAGTTAATCCCTGCTTTAAATATAATGAAAATTATCAATAGACATAACTTTCCAAGCAAGCTTGAAATTTTAAAAGCCGACATTTAACTCAAAAGCTTATCTAACAGAATGAAAATTAGTAATTTTCCCCATAAACTTATGAAAATGAGTTATTGCCCGCAACCTAAAACCATTTCTATGATCTGCTATGTCTACGTAAAGGGCTATTGAAGGACACCGTGGATTTTAGTCAGTACGAGTCTGATAGTCCCTCCCGCTTTGCCCTGGTAAATATGGAAAAAATGTGTACAAAAATCATCAAAATCGATTGGACCTTTGACGTAAAAACGGAACATACCTACAAAAATAAACTCTTCCACATTTGTAATATTAGTAGGAAAGAAGCAATAGAGCAGAACCTATTTACAATATGACAAGATAATGCATAAGAAAAAATCTTTTCTATATCAACTAATAAACCTAATTTTTAACTCAACGAGTCTCTGAAAACAACTTCAGATCAGAACGTTGTTTTCATCCATTCGCATTGCGGCATCGCTTCAACCCTTCAACCATATCAATTAACTCTAACGATTTGAAACCTTTTGAAGTAAGCGCAAAACCAGAAAAAATGCGGAACATATAACACCCACCATAGTAACAAGCCAACAAAAGCACTTTATTAGTGTGGCCCACAACAATGTGGCTATGATCGATCCATATCGAGTGATGACAGATTGACCGCTTCCCTCGTAATGTGGCGCGCGGAATGCGCCCGCGCACTGATCTAGCGGCGGTCGCCATCGCCATTACATATGGTATGTGGCGGGAAATGCGATCGGTAATGTGTTGAAAGCTTAAAATGTGATGATGGATGATAGATGCGTGATATTGGAAGGAACGTCGAAATGTCATGTTGTAAGATTGTCGGGAATTATAAAGATGTGTGCATGATAGTTGAGAATGTCTCAATTGGTGGCGATAATGAGCATGTTTTACTAAACGACAAGTTTCTTTTTATGCTTTTTAAAGTACTGTATAGTTAGTGCCGTCAGTGTATCAAAACGTAATGCAGGAGAAATCAATTTTCTTTCTGAAAATGTTTTTTTTATAGGGGTTTGCTTTGGCCAAACCTTTCAACATTGGTCGCGAGCCAGGCAGGCTTGGTAACCTACGGTGCCGTTACCCGAAGTGAACCGCTAGGACTTAGATCCCACTCACCCTTAAAAGTTGTGAAGCTTTTTAGGGTATTAAAAGATGATAACTTAAAAAGCTTAACTAGATTAGATTATTAAAAGCTGATGCCATTATATTTATTGTACGTCAGCTACCAGAACCCATTTTTTATATTAGCGTTAAGGGCGCGTAACCAGAAAGTTGGCAACGTCGCAAATAGCTGACAAATATTTACAAGTTTTAATTAATTTGGTGATTTTACTGTATGAAAATAAGAAATATAGCTCAGTAGTGCACAAAAAAATTGTATAGGAATGAAACACTGAATTTGATGTAGTATTCGTTTCAGGTGTAAAAAAGCCTTTGGAATGTTTCCAAATACTTTTTTTTACATCTAAAACTTTATGTGTTACGATATTAATTATTGCATTTCCTAATCATTTTTTTAGTGCACTACAGAGCCATATTTCTTATTTCCATACATTAACATTGGCAAAACAATTAAAACTTGTTAATATTTGACAACTATTTGCGACGTTGTCTACTTTCAGAATACGCGCTCTTAACACCTAATCGTTAATCGTAAAGATTTTTGTGAAAATAAAAACCACATCACCGTAAGATTGAAAGATTTAATTAAAGGACAATGTCCGAAATGGCCCTATGCAACAAAATGTTTTGAAATACACGATAATTAACTGTCTATTTTATTATATTAGTTGCAAATACTTTTGTAACACGGACTAGCTGTATGCCAAAATGAACAATAAAAAGTATTCAACGCGACTAATAACATTAATGGCCGCCATCTTCATCAAACGTCATGTCGTGTCGATAAAGAATAGGGATGCCCAATTGATTGTAATTGATGCGAATCGTAAGCCGATGTATCGATTTACAAAAAAAATCGTGGTTAAAAGATCGATTTATAAAAAAAACGATTTTATTTTTCAAGTTTACATTATAATGTAAATATTATCCATTCTATGAAAAATGAGAAAGATAATAAATGATTTCTTATCAGTAAAATCAGATTTATTCGATAAAAAAATCGATCTATTAGACCTGAAAAATCGATTCTTCGATTAATCGATCTCAGATCGTCATCCCTAGTCACTTGTCACTGTCAGTCTACCGATGATTACAATAGCGTCGCTTGCTGTTTGTAATTGTTTGTATCGGTGTGTTTTGGTGACTTATGGGACTAAATTGCATATTACGACTTGGCTATTTTAACGGACTCTGATTGCTTTAAAAAACGACTTACTTGGCTGGGATTTTCGGAACTGTGTACCGCTCAAACGATAACCTAGGCATAGGTACCTACCCAATTATCTAGGTAGGTGCTTAAAATAGCTAAATGTATTATGATATTGCTTTTCAGTTTCTTAAAAATCACTTTAAGCTATGAAAAACTATACCTAATATTCGTTGTTATGGTTCGATTATAACCTCAAAATCTGATTCTTTTCTTGGAATATATCTATTCTGCAGCTAGTCCGCTATAAAAATAAGATCTTATAGGAGTTTACTAATGATCTACAACACAAAATATAATTTTCCGATCTTAGTTCCAGGGCGAACAATGTATGGGCGCAGAGCAATCTCCTTTAAAATACATGGGACTGAAAGATTCCAGCGAGCGGGACGTAACTGCGGTGGCCTAGTTAGTAAGCGGTCCAAGTCCTGTCAGAAATCGTTTCTTTCTTTTCACGAATATTTTAACCCGTTCAGTACCTACTTAGTGGTCAAGTTTTATAATGCGTTCCCATTGCCTTGGGGTTCTCTGGAAAATGTACTTTCTTACTGCTCCATTCTTCTCTCGCACTTGACTTATTAACAGCACTTAGGGTTCCGTCTTGTCCCTATAGTATGTTTTCTGAGCCGATATATTTGTCTACGGTCCTTCACAAGGCCTTTCGAGTCTCTGATCGAATTTATATTGGTGTTATTTTGTCTGACAGATGGAACATAGGTTTAGTACTAAAACTTTATTTAAATCATACAAGATGACGTTTCCCGCTAATGTAACAGAGTACTAGAGCGTGAATCTTCGTGAACAGTAATTTCTCCATAGCGGACGCTGACTGATGCTATCTTGACTTTAAGTGTAACAAGACCAATACACTCTTGGCTGTTGTGTTGTTACTCATAATATTTTATACATTATTTTTATACCAACAAGTACTTATTCATCCAAGTATGTTAAGATCTAAAGATAATAAATCTAGTTGAAACTTTTCGAAGTAACTTAGCTCTTTTAGACACGAAACAGGGAAATATATTTTGAGTTTAATGCATTAAACAGCAGAAGTTTTTGAAGAGTTAGGGGCGTCGGACAAAAAGTTTGTGATCATTAGAATAAAATAAAAAAAAATAAAAAAATGAGCATTATTAAGAAAAAATGTTTGTTGTGTGTTTCTTTAGATAAAAATACCATGTTATAATAATCTAAAAAGAAGAATAAATTATAATGTAATCTACCGTAAGAAAAAATATCGATTAGATTTTTCAAAGTGTTTCAAACTTTTTTTGATGTGTGTATGTGGTTGAGGTGGCGTATACCAACCGAGCCAGACGGTAGGTTAGATCAGCGGCCCGTGCAGGCCAGCTCCTATTCACACAAATAGAGAGAAATGAAAAAGAAAATATTGAACAAGGATTTAAAAGAAAGAAAAATTCACCTGTGAGTGGGACTCGAACCCAAATCTTCTGGATAAGTACTCCAGACGCCTTATTAATTAGGCTATCGCAACACACTCGTTGTAGGTGTTATTGCATATAAATATTTAAAACTTTATTGAAAAAGGGCTGGAAATAATAGTTTTGGAAGTGAACGGCTGTAAACCGGGCTCGGGGCCACCCGATCTGACTAATCCCTTCATAGTAACGTTTCCTTGGCGTTCGTAACGTGGCTTTCCGTTGCTTCTTATAATGGACAGTACAATGTTTGTTCCAGCTATGCTCATCACAGTGTTTCTCAAACTTTAAGATGATGAATAGAGAACAAAAATGTAACATCATTTTTTATGAAAAAGTTATTTTTATTGTGAAAATCTGTATTGTCAGTACGTGGCTTTTTTAATGCCACTAAACTATTTTCAAGGAATGAAATTCCTGGTATATTATGAAATCAAAGTCATACCTACTCACATTACTTGCTAGCCAAGATATTCTACGAACAGGGACTTTGTCACTGCCAAAAGCCCACATTTTTATTCCAAATTCCTAATCAAAACTCTTTCAGAACCCGTGTATGTACAATAATGAACGCGTGCGCATACGAAGCCGAACGGAGCCGAAGGGGCCCGAGCGTGACGGGCACCCATCCACTCATCTAGCGAGATAATACGCTGATTACATCTAAATTACGAAAACGCACTTACAGCGACCGACTTTGTTTCGACTATCGATGGAAAAAATAGAAGGGCAGCTCTTACGCATAGACTTAGGGTACCTTTCCACCAGAGATATGCTATGTAAACCAATGAATATGATTGGTGGATATCAAACGCATCCGCAGCAACGTAGCATCTTTGGTGGAAAAGCAGCCTTATGCATGCATAACAATGTCGAATTATGAAAATGATTATTTTTAGATTCGACTAGCTTATGCCCGCAGTTTCGTTGTGTTTTGTTCGATAATTGTCCCACGCTATCGGAATGCTCGCGGGGTTGCGAACGGCGTGTAATGTATAGCTTACTGTCTAATCATGGACCAGGCCTGCGTCGCGGTCTACGAGCGACTGAAGGAGCTGTCAGCAAACTGATGTCGCCTACTATAGGGCTAAATAAACTACTTCATAACATTATACGTGGCTGTAGTTATCAACTCTGCTTTTACAATTAAACAACATGATAATTTATATTGTATAGAACATGATGAAATGTAAGTAAATACTTAGCACCTATAAACCATCCAAATCCCATATTTTACCGGCTCATCCAAAAAAGAGGCTTATAAATAAATAAAGAACAATATTCTGTGAAAGAATATTAAAATAAACAAACACCTTTGTGAAAATATTACTACATAACCTGAACAGCATTAAAAGCTAAAATAGGCTAGTATATTTATTTCTAGAAGGCATACCTAACTACAAGTTGTGATGTTAATGCAAATAATCCAGTTTTAAATGGTCGACAAAATTATTAAGACTCCTCATTTGTTCTAGGAAAACTCTTCACTGAATAAAATATAATCTAAAACTGGTTGTTTTACGTAATAAATAGAATAGTTAGAAACAATCTAGCGTGTACATTTTCTCTCGGAATTTTAACTAGGTACTTTGGACGTCATCAAAAAGTTGTCAACTGTAATTTTTGCTTAAAATATTTATACTCAGAAGATCATCTGTTTCTTCAAAATTCTTTGAGTTTTTTTCCTTAACATTACATTTTGAATTGCTACTTTAAAAGTAGGAGTGGTGAACATTGATGGTAAAAAACACCGTGTCTGTTATTTTTCCACTAAGGTATTTAATAAATAACGGAATCGAGAAAATTCATTAAATTAATTTGAAACTATTATTATTATTATTCCAAAACACAATAATATCTCTAACAATACACTTTATTTTAGGCCCGAAAACTAGATTATCTTTTTAAAAAATGTAAAATTAGGTTTTTAGTAGCTGTGAAATCAATAATACTAAGTTGATTGATGTTGTTGACATTGAGTTAATTAATTAGTAACGTCACAGATTGATATTGCCAAAGGAAAATCTGTTAAGGAATCGCGCTTTGACACCTCATAAAAAGTACCTATAGGAGAACAGTGTATAAGACGGGGACGCGTGCCATGATGTGAAATCACACACTTAAGATAAAATTAACACAATACTAACGTAGCGCAAGCGCCATCAGGACGACATTTGTTAATGGCCGCTTGCAAATGACGTCCTGATTGCGCTTGTGCCACGTTAGTGTTTAAGTACCTATGCCTAAAGAGTGTATGACCCCGTTATACCTCGTGTCTCCGTCTTATACACTGTTTCCGTACTGTGTTAATTAATTGGTGATTTAAATACCCTATTAACAAACTATCCATTCCAAAATTGTAATCTGAATGATATTTACATGCCCCCAACGTTTATTATATGAACCCTTAGGTCCACATAATTATGATTAGGGCTAGGTACTAGGTAAAAGGTACCTTATTTCTTGATTCTCATTGAGCCTGCTGCAATCTGTCAAATAGGTTCAAGAACATAATGTTTTGTTCTTTTACGCAACGTAACCAGTTTTCAAGATCATAGGATTGCCTAATATGGATAAGACTACATATACTTTAGCAAACGCATTTTTTAATGGCTATTGACAATACTTCTCTCAATATTGCACACTTCGGTTCTATGGTCAATAGACGCTATCGAGTCGGGTCCGTTTTTTTTTTTCGTGGTAAAATCATCAAATGAGTCCTCCTACCCAGGGCAGCTAAAATCCACGGTGTCCTTCAGTAGCCCTTTATGTTCCGGGGTCAAGGTAATTCGTACAGTCCAGCGACCGGGTCCCTTATACTACTATTTTTTTTTGGGGTTGTAGTATCATCAAAAAAGACCCGGTCCCCCGTGGATGGATTTGTCGTACCACTACATAACAAACTTTTTTTTTTACGTGGTAAAGCATCACACGAGTCCTCCCACCCAGGGCAGAGCGGCAGGGACTGTCAGACTCGTACTGACTAAAATCCACGGTGTCCTTCAATAGCCCTTTACGTACCGGGGTCACGGTAATTCATGAATCGCGCGACCTCGGCAGGCACTACATCTAAAACTTTGTTAAAAAAAAATAGATAGCTACCTGGTTTTGACCGGAATAAACGAGCTGCAATATATTTTAATCTGGCAACCCTGGTTATGATCTGCGATACAGTGCTTCACGCCCCGCGGATTGCTTAAATGCTGCTCGGGTACTAATGGGCTTGGCTTACACGCTGCTATTCGGCTTTAATTTATGAGCATTGGATACACCAGGGAATTTATACCGAACAGGATGTGTTTTTGAATAATTAATTGGAATTAATTTCGTTAGTACGGTCCTTTTGAGAACGTTTTGGGTAAATTATCATTAACATGAAAGAGATCTTGCTGTTTCGACTATTGGAGACAAAGCCCATGTACTTTCGAACCTATTAAAAGAAAGCCAACGTAAAGACTATAGGTACCTATGAGTAGCGTTTTAACCTTCGCTTTTTAATCCCCTTTTTATCCAGAGTGAGACGGTAGGGACTGTCAGACTAGTACTGACTAAAATCCACGATATTCCTTCAATGGCGCAGTACGTTCCAGGTTCACGATTACTTAATAAGAGAGTCCCGCAACCCCGGTAGGCTTTGGATCTCTATGGAAGCCCCGTATGATTGCTGACAGCTCTTTGAGTCACGTGTAGAACACGACACGCCATCAACCCGGGCATGGTCCTGAATCTCATGATGATGCCCGCCATCCTTTGCCGTGGGCATATCCCTCAGCGGCTGGGTCCCGAGGTAGAGGCTGTCCTATCCCTCACGCCTTCCCCCTTCTCCTTCACTAGCCCGTTATTCCTTTGCACTTGGTTTGGTTATTTGTAAAAAGGGCTGATCGATTCACAGATGTGGTAATCCTATGCACGCAGTTTTATTAATCGATGGTACCATCGCCGGCGAATAAGTGACTACGTAATGATGATTTTCGCTCAATAAAAGCACAAAAGATTTTAGTTCGCATGCAAATAAAACATAATAAAATGTGTTTAAATCTGCCTCTACACTATTCGCTAATCAACATAATTCTAGTCGTTTCTATAGCTTTAGTACATCAAATTAATAAATAAATATTCCACAACTATCACACAACGCCATCTAGTCCCAAGCTAAGCAGAGCTTGTGTTATGGGTATTAGACAACTGATAAACATACTTATATATTTTCTAAATACATACATATTATAGATAAATTACACCCAGACACAGAACAGATGATCATGCTCATCACACAAACATTTGTCCTGGGTGGGAATCGAAACCACGCCCTCCGGCATAGCAGTCAGGGTAACTAACCACTGGACCAACAGGCTTGACAAAATGTAAATTATCTTTTTTTAAAAGCCTGTAAGACCGAACATGATAGTCAGGCGATTCAAAAACCTATTTTTCCATTTCAGATACAATTTATTAAGACATTTTCCTTGTAAAGAACTATGCTCATTCAATATTGGTTATCCTAAAAAATGAATATATGACCTGTGACTCACATTTACCGAGAAATAACAAAACAATGATTATGGGTTATGAGATCAATCGATTCCGGCAGTTCGAATTGGGACTACTTACGAGAAAAACAATTAAAAGCCAACGCAGCAGATTACCACATGTTATTACATGCATATAATAATATCTTACTATTGTTATAGGGGGTCGCGGGACTGTCTGTCTCAACAGGTAACCGTGACCCTGGAACGTGAAGGGCTATCGAAGAATCACCGTAGATTTTGGTGAGTACAAGTTAGTGTGATAGTCCCTCCCATCCCGCCCGGGGTGGGAGGACTCATTTGATGAAATAAATGTGAAAGTTTGTGGGGATAGAGGTTTGTTATTCCTCCACGCAATGAAACTTGGCACTCAGATTGTTTATATAGTTTCTGAAAAATACCCAAATGAACATAATTGTTTTTGACATCTCATCTAAATCTACACTAATGTTATACGTATATACTTAGAGGTGAATTTTATGAGTTTGTTTGTTTGTTGGAACCGAAACCGATTTTAACAATTCTTTCACCAGCTATAGAAAGCTACATTACTCCTGATTGACAAAGATTGTATATTCCTGAATGACACAGGAGGATTACTAGTGAGGTATTAAAGTATACCTACAACCTACTGTTTGCAGTCAGTTGACCTTTCGAAACCTACCTAATGGTCGATGGAAGTCAGAACCGCACTCTTTTTCAAGTTATTCGTCCATTTATCCTCAATTTACTGTCTTAGGCGCCAACGGCATTCTGACGTCCCTTATCATCACAGATACTTTGGACATAGAAAAATCTACGTTTGTCCGTTTGTCCAATTACTTAGTAGAGAATTTGACAGTGTGAAAAGGGCCCGTCGCCGCATCGCCACGCTACCGTGATTATTCGGCAATTGTCTCTGACGTCTCACGCCGCTGACTGCCCACAATCAGTTGACACCTGCGTAAAAAATCGGTCCCTGAACTTGTGCCTCCGATTACAATTATTATTTTATGTTTTCGATTGCTAACGTAAATGTCATCACTAGAAACTGTGCTCCAAAAATTTGTATATCATTTCCTTATTAAATCGATTCGGGAAACATAATCGTTAATAGCTCAGACGAAATGAAATTGAACTCGTTACTGAAAAGCAGCACTTTGTCGCTTCACAGAACAAACAATGTTGTTCAAAACCTAGCCTTACTGTTATAAACTTTTGCTGGTAACTTTCAAGCTAACTAGTGATATACCCCGGGGTCGCGGGACTAACGGATTACCGTGACCCCGGTACGTAAAGGGCTATTGCAGGACACCGTGGATTTTAGTCAGTACAAGTCTGACAGTCCCTCCCGCCCTGCCCTGGGTGGGAGGACTCATTTGATGATTTTACAACGATAAAAAAAAAACTAGTGATATACCTATGCATATTTACCACACTGACTGGACTTCTCAAGACATAAACATAAAGAAGATGAACAAGCTATGCACAATTATTTTGCTCACAAGCGTTGTGGAGGTTGCGAGAAAGTCTTAAGAGATTACCGCAGTCCTTTTTTTTATCGTGGTAAAATCATCAAATGAGTCCTCCCACCCAGGGCAGAGCTTGAGGGACTGTCAGACTCGTACTGACTAAATTCCACGGTGTCCTTTACGTAAAAGCTACTTTTACGTTCCGGGGTCACGATAATTCGTAAGTCCCACGACCCCGGCTCTAAAGGCCCCGTCATTATGCTGGCACTCGATAAGCGCGCGTGGAACACAACGCGCCGTCGACCCGGGCATGGTCCATGGTCGGATAGCGAGTCCCCATTACTCGCTGTGCGCATGCCCGCGGTGGCCGGAGATCGCCTAGCGACGTCCGTTGCCGTGGGCGTCTACCACTGCGGCTAAGATGTAAGGTGGACGCTATCCTCTCCCTTACGCGTCCCGCCTCCTCCTTTGCTAGCATGACTGCTTCGCAGAAGCCCTGGAAGCCCCGGAAATAAAATTGAAGGAATAGGGTGAGCTTTTATTAGTTCCAGTCCGACAGTTCCTTCTGCTCTTGACCTTTACCTTGACTTGAGGCTCTGAGGGGACACATTTAATTATTTCCAACCAGAAATAAGTTGATCGTCAACATAGACTGAAATTATGCTCCGAAAAAACGAATTAGCCATAAAATGCCCTGATGCTCCCAAATTAGTGGTCATCAGTGTTCACATAAAATGTACGAGAAAAGCGTGACGAAACCAACATAATTATTCTAAAACAACATGTTTTCTTTTACAACGGCTGCTGTAAACTACTTTCTCAAACTCAACAAATTGATCTTGATAAAACTGTACTTTACAATGGAGGCTCACTGTGTTAATTACAAAGACTGTTAATTACTAACTATGTATAATTTAGTGGAAACTTGAATGGGTACTAAAAGATTGATGGGATGATCAACAGCAAAACTAGAGTGGTCAAGAAAACTCAGGAAATGAGCAAACTCGATATTATTTCTTCTCGTTTTTGGTTTAAAGTTTGCCCTACCCTGGTTCTGTACGGTCGCGGGACTAACGGATTACCGTGACCCCGGTACGTAAAGGGCTATTGAAGGACACCGTGGATTTTAGTCAGTACAAGTCTAACAGTCTCTCCCGCCCTGCCCTGGGTGGGAGGACTCATTTGATGATTTTACCACGATAAAAAAAACCCTGCTGCGTTTACAAACATAGAAACTACACAAACACCCAGACCCAGAACAACTGCTTGCAGATAATGCAAATAATGTAATTATCTTGTGATCATGGGGACCATGTGAAGAGACATTAAAACAATAATAAAAACCATAATGGCAATAGTAACGTTATGTAGGTACAGCAGCATGTTTACACCTTTGAAGAAACAAGGAGTTCGCAGTTTCTCAAGAAGCTAGACCACCCAGAGCTATAAATTAATATAATGTCATGCTGACTTCGTGCTCGGAGTTTTTCGGAAAAAGTCAAAAGTTGTAGCGAGTCTGTGTAGACTTGGAGAAAGAACAATATATCAAAGCTTCAACAACCAGTCTAGAAAACCAAAGAATAGTCGCTGTGGCCGTAATCGGCTAGATGGTATTATCATCAGAAGCGGTGACGGAACGGAGAAAGTAAATTTGCTACCACCAGGGGTATGAGAGTCGTAAGTATGGTGGAGTCACCGAAAGTTAGCTGGCAGTAGCCCGAACACTAGCTGATAATAGGTGTGCCCGAAGGTAATCGAAGATTGAGTTAAAGGACCTGCAACTGTAACACAAATCCTGCAGTGAACCATTTACAATTGATGACCATGATGATGACAGAAAGATTGAATACTACTTGCTCTACGTCTGAACATGTCCATGACAGATTCGGCTGGTTAACAATGATTGAAAGAAATTTAACGTAAAAGTTCAGCAAACTTTGTCGTCGACACCGTACCGTCCGCCACGCTCATTGATTAACAACAAACAATTAAAGGAAGAGAAATCGTCACTATCGGTGCATGACAAACAGTAGCTTTCGACTCCATTCACCCGCGGCCGAAGACTTACTGCAGACAGCTTTGTGACCAAATACCGGCCAATCACAACATCTGCCCCCAAAATCGAACACTTAAAATCGACCTAGTAGTAATGGATATTCAATTCCAATTTATTTTTGGAATTGCTTGTTCAAAGCTGAATTGGAAGGCTCCTTGATTGTTTTGTATTTAGACTTGGGTTTTCCTCCTTCATGAGGTAGCAAATAGGATTAAGATTACTTTTGGATTGGAGCACGTTTTCGAATATATCTTAAACAATTACCTAACCGTTTCTACTTCAGACATTTATAATTTCTCAGTAAAGTTTGATAAATCATACACACAGAAACATTTCAGGAAGCCGTACTTAAAATTCACCGAAATAAAAATATTTCAAAGTAAAGAATGTACCAGAACGTAGCTCTCATCAAAATACTCGTTTACATGCTTCATAATTTTAATTTTCCAAAGATAATCTCGTTGTACTGCCTCGGCCGAGGCTCTGGGTAGCGGCTCGTTACGCTCCACGGATCGGGCGAAGACCTCAACGACAGTTTTTTCGACAATCCGAAGAAAAAGTCAAAACGAATAAAAGCCACCGCTTACGAAATCACGAAAACTCGTGTCGGCAAAATTGCTTCTGAAACATATTTTATTTGCGTTTTGTAATGGTTGATTTTACTGGATTTTGAACTGTAAACTTTGGTGATAAGAGTGGAGGTATTGTGAGAGTAAGGGCAGGCAGGTGATGCTTGTTCGTGCGTAGTCCGACGGCCACAAATAAATTGCCTCCATCAAGCGACAGCTAAACGCATAGAAATTTGTCAGTAATCCCAATGGTTAGTAACACGTCTTTCTAAAAAGGGCTTTGATGTTAGTACCGCAATTTGGACAATAATTGCACCGTAATGTGCTCCCGTTTCGATCACGTTTTGTCTTTTATTCTTTTGAAGTTACTCACCTAGTTTATTTATTTTTTAAAGCCACCATTTTGATTTGCGTTTGTGCTAACCAGCTTTTAAAGACGCTATTACATTGTTAACGAAGGCAAATTGGATGTAAGACGAACTGCACGCAGTATCATACACGTCCATTTTTAATTGCTATAATTATCTTACAACAATGCCTAACATTTCTCAAATCACTTGTATCTAACATCATTATTTCAAGGTCTATTTTTAACTAAAGCCATATATTTTCCATGTTACGTCTTACTAATCTATTAAGTATTCTTTGACATTTTTTTTAGGTTAAAGAAGTTATTACACAATTATTGGAGCCTTAAGCTTCGATCCGCCTGACTGCGAAGCCATTGATCCTCCTAAATTATTCACAAAATTGACGCAAATTTCGTGTTTTTCAGTACCTAGTACCTACCTAAGAACAACGACTTTTTCTAGTTTTTATACAAGACAAATACCAACAGTAGCTATTCTTCATAAAAATTTAGTTCGTGGAGTGTCTGCGCGGTTGATGACCGCACTCGTCATGGGCGAGCGACCAGCAACTCCTGCGCAAGCCACGCTCTTGCCATCACACGCCGACTTTATGATACATTATTATTCATTTTAGTGGATTAAGGATACGTTAAAACCGGATTGTAATTAAACATGAATGTGTAGCTGTATGAAGAATGTTTCCTTGCGATTGTTCAAATTACTTGGAACAGGATACAACACGGCTACAGTTGAATTTTACTGTGGAATATTCTATTTTTCCACATTATCACTGTCTGCAACGGTGGTTTTGTTACTGTACTTTTTTTTTCACTGTTCACAACTCTTGATACAAAATATATGTTGCTGTGGATCACTACGTAGCGTACTCGATGGCAAAAAGAGGTAGACAAGATTATTAATAGGTCGATATGTCCGATTCTACTAATAGGTACAAATTGTTCCAAAATAAAAGAAACTACAGAAATTTTTCTACCTTTTTAGTGCAGTTCTTCAGAACGGTCGGGTGTGTAGTACTCGCAACCGGCGTGCTTGTATGACCAGATGTTTGAGTGTGGTCGAGGCGATGAGTATGTAAAGATCGTAATAGATGGCTTTCCTATCGTTTCTACCTAAACCATGAGAAAAAGACGTGAATGGTATGTATCATATGTGTGTTTGTTTTTCTACCTGTTCCATCATTCACAATTTGAAATTATACTTATCTTTGCAAAAGCACATTGCAACAATAAATTAAGATCGTTTAAACACTACTTAACTGCAAAATACGACCTGTCTCTTGACAGCTTGCCAGTCCAACCTTTATTTATTATAACATCAAGCCTTTTCCTTCCGAAGTTTCGACGTATAAGACTTGCAGCTGAACATGCCTCCATTCATAAATGTCATTAGTTTAACTGACACTTAAATTTAACCTATAATTAGTACCATGGGGTGTCACATACCCCAGATCAATGTTTAAGGTTTAGAACTTTTTAGTACTGAATTTTGGTGGTTGATCTTCTCATTGGCATCATAAAAACACGTGTACTATAAAATCAAGCATCGAAAATAAAAGTTTGCCCGCCCCGTGTGGAACTGAAGGGACTTTTAAACTCGTTCTGACTATAATCCACAGTGTACCTTCAATAGCCCTTTACGTTCCAGGGTCACAGTTATCCGTTTAGACAGACCCGCGCACTCCGGCAGGCTGCATAATAGTTATCTATATATTTGTATGGCTAGGCCATTTACGTAACTTTTTAGTCGCGACCAATTAAGGTTTAAAAAGAGGGTTTATAGTACCAAGAATAAGTATTTAATCAACTAGAACTTTCAATATTGGCATTAAGTGGGATGCAGAAAAAGTTATGCCATTTGAGTTGTCAGTAAATGCCAACAACCTGTAGGGGGCGCTGGTGTTGCATCAAGCGTCACGACCAGGCGTGCGCATGGGCATATTATGCACCCTCGCGTAACAGTAATTAGTGGTAACCTTTATGATGCTCCTGGTTGATTCTAAACTGGTTTTATAGGTACCTTCTTTGGTTATGGTCAAGAATGACTTGAGAAGTTGAGTGAAGTATTATTACAACATTCGGAACCGTTAAAATGTCAGTACCCTCTAAGAACTAAAGCACTAGTTTTTACTGTTAGCCGAAATCATTCCCCGTGAATAAGTTCTCGACCCGATTGATTTCAGCTTTTGTCACATAAGGTTATTGTGGACTGACTCTAATTTTCTGTGGCAATTGCTCTAGTAATTAGTTGTGCTTTAATGCGTATCCTCGAAGCTGAGGCTCCCAGCCTTTTTTTTACCCACGGCAGAGCGGGAGGGACTGTCAGACTCGTACCGACTTCAATCCACGATGTCCTTCAATAGCCCTTTACGTTCCGGGGTCATGGTAATTCATAAGTCCCGACCCAGCTAGGCTTTGGCCCTCTAGAGCCCCGTCATTATGCTGATACTCTTTGAGGCGCGCGTGGAACACAACGCGCCGTCGACCCGGGCATGGTCCATAGTCGGACAGCGAGTTGCCCATTACTTGCTGCCCGCATGCCCGAGGCTCCCAGCCTGTAGTTTTATATAGGTACTCCAGATATTCGACATTTAATGCGGGGGGTGATAATAATATCCGAATTAAATTCATTTGTATTATGAATAAACACAACCATGTGCAGGCTTACAGGCTGTCAAAATATCAAATTAGCCATTATCTTGACATAAAATTAACTGAAAACCAGCTAGCTATACGCGTGAAGCACATAGGCACTACTAGCTAGTAGCTAATAAGCTTGTGTAGTGTAGGTAATAAGTATTTTATTCATAAATCAACATGCTGGAGGAAATATCCCGCAGAGTAATGTACAACTTCTTAAAGTCAGCAAACCATCGATTGACGCATTATGCTAATTTTCCTATGCAATTTTCCGTAGTTTAAATAACTTTCTTTTGCATTAAACCTAAATAAATACCATTTGTATTTGAACCTTGACTACAATAACACATTCATTAAGTTTAGCATAAAGAATTTAAGATGATGTAAGGTCTCAAAATGTATGGAACGGAAAATGACCATTTTGTGTGTTATACAACACAATTTGTCGAGATAAATATATGGAGATACCTGAGCAACAATAACCTTAATCTACATCCAACGATTCACCAACCTACGTGGTGATTTTGACAGGATTTGATCAGAAATAGAATAGGCCCGAAGCTGACATTGCATGGACATTGAACCGAGATAAATCTTAATTCACCGTGGCTATTACCAACTAACCAATATCATGAAGTGTTCTCTCGGAAATTCATAAAGCAAGGCAAATAAATCAAGATAAATGTCAATTTTAAAAGGATGGATTTCTAAACATCCTTCTAAACCCCATAAAAACCACAACATCCGTTCCTTCATTAACAAAAAGACAATAAAATAAGGATCTTCGTAATTAAAATTAATAACAATAGCCTGCAAGGACCGTCGTGGTAGGAGCGTCGACCGGACACGCGCCAGTGCGCGCGCGCAGCGTGCGGGGTGCATGACACTGCAGGTGGAGTGCCCCGCACCTGCCAGCCAGGACTAGACGCTCTGCTGACCTTTATGACGAGTAAATGGCTTACGTAAGGGTAAATAGCTGGGTTTGTCAGCTGTAATGTCAAAGCCGTTGGACAACGTGGTTACTTAAAGTTCAAGGGCCGTTCACGTGGAGGTTTTTTGTCTTGTTATGTTAGGTTATTAATGAGTTTGTTATGGAAATGGAACTGAAATTCCTGTCAATTAAAATTGCTACTTTAAAAAAAAAGTCTCTATTTTGACTCAGATTTTAATCATCAAATTAATCCCACTCGGGTGGAGTGGGAGACAGAAACACTACCCTGCACAACCTTCTGTCGCTCTTTGCATATCAGTCACGAGTTGCCCTTTTAAGGCAGTCCCGACAAGTGTTTCGACAAGGTAGTAATCATATTTTAAAATCAATAGTCATAAAGCCATCTATTTGGAGCGCCTCAGTTATGTCCGCGCCTTTATCTAGCCTGAGCCTGCACTGTTACATTATCTACAAGCATAGTGCATGCCGATTAGAATCCCAGCTTTAATACAAATAGAACTCGGTTGCTTCAGCACTGCTTAGCATAATGTTCCGAGTAGAGGTCAGACAACGCTGTTAT
Source organism: Agrotis puta (assembly GCA_943136025.2). Lineage (NCBI taxonomy): Eukaryota > Metazoa > Arthropoda > Insecta > Lepidoptera > Noctuidae > Agrotis > Agrotis puta. The sequence continues at coordinate 4,233,891 of OW964170.2, forward strand.
GCTAAGTAGTGTAGTCTTATGGGAAATATTAAATAGTGCTAGAGAGGTAGCAATTCTTGATTTTTCGACCACTTAACAGTTTGTGGTCGCACATCTAATGAGGGTTTTTTTTAGGAAAACAGGACACCTATGCAACCAGCAATTAAGCCTTTGTCAAACAGACTGGCGTGGCGAATGCGAAGCGTGACGTTTTTATTTGTAATGTATGTAATTGTTTGAATCCAGTCACACAAAAAGCGAAAGCGATCCGATAGCGCAGAACTATCGGACTGATGTCTCGCTTCGGTTCGGTATCGCCTCGGAAACGCTTCGCTTTCGCCAGTCTGTTTGGCAAAGGCATTAGAGATTTATAGATCGTCAGTAAATTTACAGAAAAGGTTTGATAGATTTGGATACCCAACACTCTGATGGAATCTGCTGAAGAGTTCATTTTCTTCATAAAAAATGTTGCCTCACACTAGGAATCTCTTCTGTACCGTGAATGCGTCTACAAGCATTGAAACCCGGAACATCTTCCTGCAGGTAAAACAAATATTAGTTCCGTACGAGAGCCGAACTCGCGACAAGCTACGCAGCAGTCGATCACGCAACCACTGCACTAACTGTACCGTCAATTCTGAAGTACTGAGTTCAATAACATGAAGTATCTGCTCGTATTCGACTTATTATAAGGCTGCAAATAGTAGCATAATATCTGAAAATCAAGCAACTGTATCGAACTACCTAGATAGCTCAAGATTTCGTAAAAAAACTATCATTTAGACAAACAACCGAAACTGAATTTGAATTCTGTTATTCTGCGAAGTTTTCGCAGGTATAGACATGGCGTGTTAACCGGGAGTGTTCACTCAAGTCGTCCATTACCACGAATGACATCATAATAAAATTACCAAGTTGAACGATCCCTGACTGAGTAAAGTGCGCCTTAGGAAGTAATCTCACTGCAAACTGGTGGTCGGAGTAACGGATTCTTTACTTAGAGTAAATCACCGTATTTGGGACGTTAACCATGAAATTATAATTTGCTACATGTTGTTTTACTACTGTAATTAACTTTTGAGAAAGTTGCTGTCAGGTTTTGGTAACAAACAAGCGTTGGAAATTTTTGACCGTGACTGCTTATTAATAAAATTATAAACAAGCTTCCCTGATTAAAAATTTCATCAATCCACCTTAAGCTTGATTCCAAACACGTAAAGGCGATTAAAGACTACACGAATTAGCATACAATTACGAATAATTCAATGTATCGCTAGTATCAGCGAAGCAGCTAACAAGCAACCGGCATGTCCGGCGACCATGAAACGATGGCAATGCATAATATCCGATGAAATTGTGCATAACTAGTCAATGACTTATGACGAACTGTGCATAATAACATTTTTACCACAACGCACCGTGAGCCAGCCTCGGTAATTAGTCAGCTAGTTATAATTAAAATTTATCGCGTCTTTCATTAGAAGCTTGGCCAGTCGGCGTGGCGAGGCAGCGGACCGCGTAGCTTTGTCTTGCTTTCTTGCACCGCGGCTTTTACATTCACTATCAACGGTACATCTTGGCACCATACTGTTCAATTTATCAAATAAGCATCTTTCCACGCGACTGTAATGAGATAAAGGTAGGAGCGAAATTACTAAGTTGCAAGGAGAGAATTTAAAATCAAGTTTTTCTTCCCAAGGAGTTCGCATTTCTAATACTACTTTGGACCCAAATGACGACACTATCTTCTCACAACTACCAATGGATTGTTCAACGGTGATAATTGCATTGAACTGCAATAAATTGAGGCTCCATCAGCGCCTTGAACAATGCTGTTACAACACAGATTGCTTAGCAGTCAGCATCGTGTAACTGGATACACCAACGGATATGCTGCTGTCTAAACTGTCCAAGTCAAACTAAGAGAGAAAAAGAGAAAAATGAAGCATTAAATTTTGTGGGCAGCGGTCGGCATCACGATTTCACGGAGAGGAGGTAATGGTAGCCATTAGACGCGTAGCGACACGGAAAATGGCGGGCGACGACCCGACCGACGCGATTTATCGTAGCCAAGGCGCTTTAATTTGAACAGGTTAGTTTTTCAACGGATGTTCGGGACAAGCGATTGACGGTAACCGCGATGTTTTGTGACATCCTGCGCCGGCGCCGCCGCAGCGCATCAAACTGTCTAATGCCTTCCATTGTAGGGTTCGCAGGATTCTTACATTTCTTTTAGTCCTAGTACCTATTCAGTAAAGTCTCTCGCTCGGTTTCGTATAATTAATTATACCAGGGAAGGAAGTCTGTCAAGTCCGAATTGCCGGCACGTCACCGTCAAAGAGAAGTTACCTACGCAACGTTTCCCAACCGGTAACATTCGCCTGTATATAAAGATGGCTGTACACTCTCGCCGTACAATCTGAGAGAGGACGAATCATGAAGAATGTGAACCTTTTTCTCAGGTTCGAGCATAACAAATTTGAACGAGGAGAAGCGAGCAATAATACATACCGCAAACTGTAAATATACAATAAAAAATTGTAATAAATACGCATACAATGCCCAGAATCTAATCTTGGATTGGTTTTCAGGTCAAAAATCATAGTTAACAAAACTGAGCTTGGTCGCGGGACTCTGGAATTACCGTGACCCCGGTACGTAAAGGGCTACTGAAGGACACCGTGGATTTTCCTCCCGCCCTGCCCTGGGTGGGAGGACTCAATTGATGATTTGACCACGATAAAAAAAAGAGAGGGCTTAATAGGTTTCTTTTTAACTACACCAGTTTAATGAAACGAAAGTTCTGCAATGGTATTATACGAGAATTTCTTTCTTTCGCTTAAGAATTTTGAGTGAATGTAAGAAACCGATCTTTTAACTCTACGCCTTAAAAAAGAAAAAACCAGTAACTATGTAAAAAATATTTTATTTAACCAGTTCAACAATAAAATTATTTACACCTTACGAATTACAGAGAAGGGAGAATAATTTACTCCATATTTACAGAAAGTGATAAGCTGTGACATTGGACCCAGCATCTGCCTCGATTCAAAAACAGTTTGATTTTGTACAACCACTTTTCAACCTTATTTTAAAACTGATAAAGGTGAAATTTGATTGTACCATCATTGTCTGGAATTTTGCGCGAATTCTAATCCCTTTAATGTTAAATATGTGTTTATGAGTTTATGATTATATGGTATAATATAATAGTATAAATATATGTTTATGAATATAATAGTGCACACATGTGATTTTCATCATGTTCTCATTTTATCTTCCGATTAGCAGAAAGCGACCTGTGGTTTGACGTGGCTATTCCACGAAACAATAATAAAATAAATAAACTGAAAAACTTCCTGAGCGATATCGTGGATCAAAAAAAATGGCGTTTTAAATTTTGTAACTGGTAATAAAAAAATAACTACTTGATACATCTACGAGTCTATTTTATCTATTGTATATATGAGTATGGTAGCAGTGTATTACACAGAATTATTACAAAAGACAAGCTATGATACAGCGGTTTATGAGCCGTGTCCTAAACAAAGCGATAGCCCGCACGAATCCACGATTTTTACTTCTTTGGATCCACGGATAGCAACCTAAAGATGCGTTCAAGTTTGCCGAACAAAATGGATGCGACATTTAATGACATGATTGCTACCATAGAATCCGCGTCACCACTCATGATCTTTTGACGCGGCGCTAGTGTCTATTTCATTACATCAAAATGCGTTAAAAAAGTGGTGGCGCGGACTCTACATGGAAAAGGCACTAGGCAATAATTATTATATATGATCTTGACCACTCTCTAGCTAGAAAGAGAGCTAGTGATTCAGCTATCCATATCTATCTCTTTCCTGTAAGAGAATGACATAGAAAAAGACAATGCTATCGCTGCAATCGTTTGTCTCCCTCACACTTTACCTTTGACACCAGGATATGAATGGTCGGTACAATAGTTTTATTTAGGACGCGGCCTTTGAAATGCACCTCTTACTCCTCTAAAAGGCTATTTGAATAAATTAATGGAATCTTCTGGGGCTTTGAATAGTTTTCACTTAGCGGTAGTTAAAATGAAATTAAGAGAACCCTTTCAAAAAGCAGATCTGTCTTTCAGAAACTTTGTGCAAGAAATTATTGAAATCTATTCATTTCAATGGCATATCCTGGCCGATAATAATCGAATGTAAGCCATACATGATCAAGTTTACCGTCAGCAACGAAAATCTTGACGGTAAACTGGATTGTGTATGGCTAGCATTATATTTTGTAGTATATTATCCCCGACTTAGCTGTTCCGATGGGCAAAATTGGACGTACAGCCGCCAATTTGAAAAAAGTAATTTCTCTTTCACCAAATTCAGCACTAGCGACGTCGTCATCGAAACAGATAAGTGATGTGTATTTAAATAAAGTTTCTATTCTATTAAACTTATTTGCGATACTAAAGTGACGGACTATGCGCATACAACCATTTGACAACTGAACAGATTAACGTGGCCAAACGAATTTATCAGCTACTATGTTATACTATGCATTTTATAGATATTCATGATTTCTTTACTTTCCGGTTAGATGAAAAATGTAATAAATATAATACCGCCTTTGATAATTTAATAAAATCCTCTCTGGAATGATTTTTAAAAAGCTATATTATGGCATTCATCTTTGTCAAGTATATAAAAAATATATGTAATACTTAAGAAAACATATCGACACTTATTCTATACTTTTAGTTTGCCTCTTAATTAATATATACAATTTACAAATAAGTACATTGCGTTCAACGAAACAGCAAGATTAACAAAAATTTTAATACACCAACTGTACAAATTTTGATCACAGACCAATTGCTATAATTTATCTCGAAGTATGACACTTTTTTTACAAATACTTTTTTCTCTCAACGATTTATCAAGGCAAAAGAAATAATAGTTAATATTAATCATACGCACAACTAATTAATGCCTTTAAGATTTTTTTGGCATAAAATGGCCTAAAAAGTTGCTGTTTCATCTTTTGATGCTAAACAAAAACTATAAGCACTTTTGCAGTGAATCTTATAAGTACTACTGTCTGTTTAAGTAAGTATACAAAGTCGCACTTAAGCTATGACTTCATTTAAAACTGACCATAGAAATATGCTACTGTTTTGTACAACTACTGCAAGAATAACTTACGTAATTTCAAAATCTACACATTTATGTTTTCTCTACAAAATCAAGCCAGAAACAGAGTGAAAACTTATTTGTTAGAAGTTCTCCGAATCATACTACGGAAGCGATCTTGAAGAGTTTACAATTCTCCGGTGAAATTAAGTCTACGTGGAATACGAGACTAAATTAGCTGACACCCATTGTGTCAATTGGCTATTTGACTGAAAAATTCTAAATTAGTCCATCACTTATACTATCAAAAAATAATCGACCCGTATTTTTTCTTTTGTTTCGTAAACCAAAATTAACGAAGATACGACGCTTTCAAAATTGGCAATACGTCACAATTTAGTACAATTTTTATTGAATTCTGACGTCACGAGCCCCCCCTCTCGAGTTTCGATCCGTTATTTTGGAAAATATTCATTGATTTTACAAAAGAAAAAGTACGTGTTCGTTATTTTTTAAAACTGTTAATGACGGACTAATTATATTTGTAATTTATAGTTGTCAAATAGCCAATTGGCTGGTTATACGAAAAACTGACAGGGTCATAGGGCCAAACGCCTGTCTGGGTCACGGGACCGTCTTGAGCGCCAAGGAAGGAACAGGGTGGACTTTTAGTTACAAAGAGTCTCACAGTCCCTTCTATACCACCTTGGGCAGGAGTACTCATATTGTGATGTTATCACCGTTCCACTCAAACAAAAAAAAAAGGATACAAATAGTCGCGAGTAGTTGCCCATAGAGTAACCAAGAATCATTAGCAATGTGGATTCGCTGAAATTTCTCCTTTATTATATCAATATGCTTATCGGAAAAGTTTCTAGAAATAAGTTTTCAACGTGGTTCGTTTATAAACACAATATTTCATACAGGCGGTTCCAAAGAATAATGCTCAATAAATATCCTCCAACAATACATAATTACAAAAACATAACACAGAACATTTAATTAAAGTATTTTGCTAACACTTTTTAAATACATATTATAATAATCTCGCTTGCACCCGAGTTTTAATCATAAAACCTAAACAATTATATTAAGATTTTACTTTAGTATCAAAATTAATTTACAACCATATTTTCAATAGTATTTGACAATTAAGTAGTAAGTTGGTTTAAAAAGCGTCTACATTTGTCTTTTATTGCAGCATTCAAGTAGCAAAAATAATCGCGGATGAAGTATCGATAGGTTCACGGAATAACTTATTATGTAATTCCCTTATTTTCTCACTCAAACTATGCTAAGCTCTTATTTTTTTCAATAGTGACGCACCGTCAATCTATCGATACCTCCATACGAGATAAGCCCGACCCTAATTCCAAGTTCCCATTTAGTAAAACCTTGGCGTCGATAATCCTACAAACAAATCACTACCGATATACCGCACTTCCATAGGTGTGCGACAGAAAAGGCTCAATCTACGCGCACTCGAAAACCACCTTTCTTTTCAATAGAATAAGGTGTAGTTTCCTTAAAAGTCTGTGTCACTAAAGTCTTTACATCCCCCAAGGATTGGAAACGTTACGATTGTACAGCGACGGTTCTATTCGTCGCTGCTCGTGTCCTAGCTGTCGATATGGTCGGGCTCCATCTTGGGACTGGGGCGGAGGACCATTTTGTCCTCGCCGTCTCCGTCGTTGTGAACTGTCTCTATGGTAAGCATCATTTTCTCGTCACAACTGTCGTCACCGGAATCTGAGTACATTGATTGGGTCGATGTTGCTACCTCCTGGAAAATAAGAAAAGGTTTTTATGAGCAATTAATTAAGTGAATTTTGAGGCATTTCCCCGCGACCCGTAGTTGTCGCAAACGACGTCGAGGGACAGAGTCGCGGGACAAATGTCCCCCAGTGAAAACGCGACTAAAAGGTTCAGTGTTGAGACGCACATACACGTTTCACAGCTTTTTTTTAATGTTGCCTCAAAATAAGAATTTCTCCTGTGTCGTGGGTGCGTTTACAAATATAGAAACTCGCATACATAAACACCCAGCCCCGAAATAACTAGTTGTAGGTCATACAAATATTTGTTCCGTGCGGGAATCGAACCCGCGACACGCTGCGCAGCAGTCCAATAGCTCAGCCACAGTAGTAACCGTGCCGTAAAAATAAAGAGGATATTTGAAAAGGTTCTAGCAGTCCAAAACTTTCCAAAAGTATAAAACCTACCGTAATTCTATTCTTGGTATGTATCCGTACGTGCTTGGCGAGATGGTCTGATCTCATGAATCGTTTCCGACACTCGGGACACTCGAACCTCTTCTCACCCGTATGCGTTCGCCTATGTCGTTGCAGTTCGTCCGATCGGGTGAACCTGAGGACAGTTAATGAATAAACTTTAATTATTTATGTAAAGAAAGTTATTAATGAAAAACAAGAACATTTCCCCACACTAGGAACTTCTGTATCGTGGATGCGTTTTAGGTCATACAAATATTTGTTCCGTACGGGAATCGAACCCGCGACACGCAGCGCAACATTCCTATCGCTTAGCCACTAGCGCAGTAGCTAAGCGATTGGACTGTTGCGACCGTGCAGTCAATTCATTTATTTAACGTCTTGTAAAACAAAACAAGATATTGAAATCGTTTTTCTATCTCTAGTAAAACTTTTCCAAACATAGTTTGAATATTGAACGGCCATAAGAGGTCCGAGTTCTATCCACAACAGTTTTACTCTCGAATAACTTTGGATTTAATAACATAGATAATCAAAATATGGTCGCAGCACAATCAAACGAAACGTATCTATTTTATGCATACCAAATCACTCACACTCATAACTACAGGCAATACATTATTTATATCAAGCAACTACTACAAAATGTTATCCCATTTTCTGAAACACCTGATTATAATTATGAAATTTAATCCTGGCGGTCATCGAGACATACGAAATAAGGGGCCGTTCAAGTATTACGTAAGCACTATGAGGGCGGGGGGGTCTTTGCTTTGCTTAATTTGTATGACATAGTCTAGATGATGATTACGTCATCGGTAGTTATTTACTTTTTTATACGAATGGCTACCCTCACATTGTCTTTGATTGAAAGCGAAACGCATTTTCGAGCATTCCCGCAATAATTGAAAAATGTTTACGTAAGCATGGGGAGAGGGGGGTAAGAGCTTTGCTTACTTTTGCTGACAAGGAGGACGGGGAACGGGGGTAAATAATTGTAATAAATCTGCTTACGTAATACTTGAACGGCCCCAAGTTCAGAAAGAAATTAACTTTATTTATATAAAGAACAGAAAGTGTAAAAGGATCATTTAAATTACCTCTTGCCACAGAACAACCAGTTGCAAAGGAAAGGTCTCTCGCCCGAGTGCCACCGCAGATGAGCTCGCAGGTGCGAGGTCTTCCCGTACACCTTGTTGCAGCCAGCTATGTGACACACATGCTGCTTCTTGCGATCCACCAGGCGACTGTAATTAAATGTTCTTTGTTAGTGTCGTACTTTTGTGTGGTTCTTGGTGACATAACGTACTTTAGGCGCGCTGAGCACTTTATTTTGTAGGAATTGAATGAGACTGAGCCGTCTATGTAAAGCTAGTTTATGTAAAGGTTATTGGATTTACGTAGATTCTTTAGGCTGACTCAACATGGTCGCAGGACCAAGGGATTACCGTGACCCCGGTACGTAAAGGGCTAGTGAAGGACACCGTGGATTTTAGTCAGTACAAGTCTGACAGTCCCTCCCGCCCTGCCCTGGGTGGGAGGACTCATTTGATGATTTTACCACGAAAAAAAAAAGCTTTTTGGATTTACGTAGAGTCTTTAAGCTGAGTCAACATTAGGCAATGATTTGCAATGGGACTGGAAAACCGAATCAAGTTACACTCAGTATTGGTGAGGTACGTTGTAACGATATATAATTAATGAGAGCATTCATTTATTTGTTTTTATCGCTCTCATGTGTCGCAGATCGTGGCGCGGCCTGCGCTAGCCGCACGCCGCGGGCGTATATATAAGATCTGCTAATGTTAATCCAGGTTTAAAACCTCCTTGTACCAAATTGCATCTAAACAACGGGTTTTTGTAGTTTTTGTGTGAAACAATAACCAACATCTATATACCCTCACAAACTTTCGCATTTATACTAGTAGTGTAAATAGTAAACGTTCATTTCGATACAAAGGAGAAATTATTATTATTATGGAATGTGAATTTATTAGTATTATGAAATTAAAGTGCGAAGCTTTCCCCAAAAATAAATGTATTGCCCATAGCTTACTCTGCAAGCAGATTCGTAGCGACGATCACTTCTACATTGCTGAAGCTAAACCAAGCACAACATCAAGAATTTTCCATAATTTGACAATACATCAGGCGAGTGAAGTCAATATAGCATTATTGGTGCTACTGCTGCAACTTGCAGAGGATAGTTAACTAAAAGTAGGCTAGTATCTAGACTACTATAATCTAAAATTGTAAGTATATTAAATACGCGATGCAGAATCTGATGCTAGGTTAAATAGCCCACCAAACAAATCATACGTATGGTTGAAGAAGATGGTTGGTAGCTTCACTGAAGTATTTCAGAACCTACAAAAATGCGTCATAGGCATGCTGGACATCCTACCCTTAAGTAAAAAGCATTTTGATAATACTTCCATTGTCACAGCTAGAAGTGGAATTGCCTGCGGGGTCCTTGGTCCTGATAGTTACAACCTTAGGGTTTTTAACCCTTAACTTGGCAAGTGTACCAGGCACGTGTAATTATGATATGAATTTCAGCATGTGCCCTATTGTGCACGGGTCTATTTATAGGGAATACAAACAAAATATATGAAATATGTCAATATGTTTAAATAATTTTGCCTATAGTTTATTTCATAAACATTCATATATCTTAAAATAATATAAAAAACACTATTTACGGTGTATTTAAGCTCCCGTAAACAACTGGTTAATTTGAAGTTTTGTACTTTGCCAGAATACCATACCAACATGTAGTTTGCATTTTGCCAAGTTAAGGGTTAAGTCTAGAGTGGATAGGTTACTTCTAGGCAAGCTTGCTTCACTGTTGACCAAATCATCGCTTACCATCAAGCGTGATCGTAAGCAAACGCGAGCCTATCGATAAATAAGAAAAAACAGTAGTGAGGTACGTTATTCCCTGTTCTAAACAACATTAATACCCTTGTTAATAAACTCGAACTAAAGTTGCACCAAAGTTATTCCTTAAAAAATGTATAGTTAATCTGAAGATTTAGTTCACGTTAAATACAGTTCACGTTACATCCTGTGTTTTTTTTTTTGAGTTTCAAATATATATGAGATTGTCAGTACTCACTTCTCGCCCTGGTCGCAGTTGGGGCAGGTGCAGGCGACCCTCTTCATGAGCCGCTTGCCCTGGCCGGGGCTGGCGGGCCGCAGCTTGTTGGCCTCGCACTCGGCAGGCTGCGGCGTGCTAGCCGCGCTGCCGTTGCCGCTTGACGTACTCACGCTGACGACTTGCCACTTGCCTGGTTCGTTAGGGTCCTGCTGGATTTGTTGGCCTGGAAAAAAGCATTCGCGATTAAGAACAATGGAAGCAAGTCCGAGAAAACGGCGGGTGTAACCGGACCCTTAAAAAGCGAACGAGCCTTTCAGAAGTCGCATATGATGTATAAATCTTACATGTTATCTCCTTGATGATAAGTTTTAATCACCCATCTGAAGACAGACCTCAGACCTAGATAAATAAATTTATACAATTTCTCACTTTATATTTCGTTTGTCTGTCATCTAATTAACATTCTAATCACACAATAATTTACATAATAAATGTATGTATTTGGGCTACTTCTTGTGACAGCTCTAACTGATAAGCATTTAAAACTATTAATATGCAGTGAAAGAGGAAAACATGGTGAAGACTTTAAACTTAATAAATTCACACCTGTCGCGTCAGGCCAAGGTGTACACATAATTTGTAACTACATTATGCCTTTGTATATAGTAGTCTTTGTTTGATATGACAAGCCTGTTGGTCTAGTGGTTAGTGACCCTGACTGCTATGCCGGAGGTCGTGGGTTCGATTCCCACCCAGGACAAATGTTTGTGTGATGAGCACGATCATTTGTTCTGTGTCTGGGTGTAATTTATCTATAATATGTATGTATTTGGAAATATATAAGTATGTTTATCAGTTGTCTAGTACCCATAACACAAGCTCTGCTTAGCTTGGGACTAGATGGCGTTGTATGATAGTTGTGGAATATTTATTTATTTATTATTAATTTATTTATTTATATAAACTTTTTGATGTTACATCCCCTTTTCTCTCGATTTCCTGCAATCTGTGGAAGGAATATTGTAAACAGTAGTTTTAAAATTTTGGTGTACAATAAAGTATATTCTATTCTATTCTATTCTAATTTCTTGAAATGATGCGGAAGTGAGTAACAAGTATCCGGGGAAACGAACACTATTTGATTTGACCGAAGATATTTGCGGATGGGTACCTAAAAGTAAAGCGATATTCGCCAGAGGTGTGTCTTTAGATGGGTGACGCAAGTAAAAATGCACGCCAAGTGTGAGATGTCAGATGTTACACATCATAATTATAAGTGACAAGCAGTGATAGCCGAGTGGTACGACCGTTGGACTGCCAAGTCAAAGGTTGCAGGTTCGAACCCCGGCACGCACCAATGTCTTTTAGAATTCATGTGCGTATTATAAATTAATTATCACTTGCTAAAAACGGTGAAGGAAAACATCGTGAGGAAACCAGCACACCTCAGAGATTTTTCAACGGTGTGTGAAGCCATGTCAGAGGCCTACGGGCGGTTTAAACTCTGACACCAGGTTGTTCATCAACCATACGATAAGAAGAAGAAGATTATAAGTGACTTCTGTAAGATGACAGTTAGATTTTTCTTTGGCCTATATTATCCCACTCCTGGACAAAGGCTACGGCCCCATTCGTTCTACTTGTCTTGATGGTGCACGCCTTGCTAATAAGCAAGGAATATAAAATTATTATTAAAAAAAAAAGAAGTACCTATATCTTATTTTTTGTTTTTGAAAGTATTTTGTTGAAGTATCAGAAAATGCTAGGAAATACTTTGAATTGTCATGTTATTTATTCCAGCTTGCAACAATTTCCATTGTTATTGGTGGTTTTCTTGTTTATTAATAGAGAAACAAAACAATTTAAACAATAAAGATTCTTGTAGGTTCTACCAATACTTTACAAACATAACTCTAAAAAAGAAACATTATTTCATAACAATCCTTAATTTAAAAAATGCATTACTATCAAATCTGTTGATCAATCAAAACCATTCTAGACCAGCCAGTAAAAATCTTTATTCAAAGTTGTCTTTCAAAATTAAATTATCGTTTCTTATTGCCCCAGTTATGATAATTATTTATTTTACTTTCCAGGTATAAAATAAACTACAAATTACATAGAATTATCACTTTTGTGTGCCTGTAACTGGCCTACTTGAAATAAATGCTTTGAAATTTTGAAAGTTTCTCAAAAAGGAATGTTACAACCTAACCTAACCTTACCCCAAAATTGTTTGAATACATGTTATTTTTTGTTAAATTTGTAAGTTTAATCAGTTAAAATTAGTTTTGTCTGATCACCAGGTTTGACTGAGCCTATAAAATATATGACATAAGGTAAGCCAAACCAACACATACATAAATACACTGCTTGTAACATATACAAAGTAACAACTTACCAATGAGAGGCTGAGCAGTTTGAGGTTGAGTCTGCTGCAGTTGAGCTAGTTGCACTCCAGGTAAGCCAAGAGCTGGTACCAGCTGTACGGCACCACCCAAACCACCAACCCCCAACGTTGGGACCTGCAAACACGCCACATTACAGCCCCAATAACCAACTATCCAAAAACACCAACACAACGAACGAGTTTTGAGCCGCCGACCAACAAAGAGGTTATGTTTTCATCATAAAATATTCATGAATGCCAACATAACCTTAAACCCTGTTTACAATACAAAAATATTATGAAAGACGTCATCTATTGAGATATATCACTGGAGCTAGTCTTGTTATGAAATAAAGGAAATGGAAATGACATTGTTGAAACTGTCAATTAAAATATTGGATCCGCCCCGATGGATAGAATACAAATCGATTTGTGGAGTTAACAATCACTACACCTTTTGATGTTCCATAAATAAATAACCTATTAAAGGTGTACAAACCTGTATTTTAAATGATTAAACCTCACAAAATACAGTCGAGAATATAACCCACAAATATCGCGCAGGCTCACAGAACCAACAGACGGTAATAAACTCGTTCGGAATCTAAACTCATGACGAACAACAATAACGGTAGCGCTTCGGGAATATTCGTGCGGGCGCCGAAGATTGCCGAGCGCGGTACCTGTACGAAGTTCGTGGTGCGTACATTGCTTGATGCCGGTATGACGGTCACTTGCTGGCCGTTAGGAGTGCTCGTTATGATGGTCTGTGATTGTTGCTGCTGCTGTAAGTTCCCCTGATCCGAGACCGCCTTTATCCGTATCCGAGCAGCGTGGTAGGTATAAATATTGGGGCTTTTAGACATGGATGGACTATTTACTTACATTAAATATATGGGTTAATGTGATTTGTATATTCAGCATCAATAAAATTAGTAGTGGTTGATATAGTCTTGCTGGCAATTGTAACATCTCAACTATTTAAATTCCTTCCATTCCAGTGATAATTAGTGACATTATTGATATGTTCACAATCACCACAAAAAAATGGTTAAATTACTTTAAAACACAATGGACAGCAATGGGCATGGCTAGCATTATAACTATACTGGCAAAGTCAACTAAAACAGGGTGACAAAACTAGAAGAAAAAATTTCATTGATAAAAACAGTGCTCCCTTTTCAGGTACTACAATGACCCATCCCGCTCACACTAAGTAAATACAATGAGGCAAAAGTAAGTGCTAAATGAAAGAACACTACCTTTTTTGTGCAGTTTTGAAATTAGGATAGCTCAAAAATGTGTTTTTTTTGTACTTACAATAGCAATGACTTATATTTATTAAATTAACATTACTAGCAGTATGAGATGATTGTATTGTCGATGTCATATATAAAATAAAACTGAATTTCTGAACATATACCCAGATACCCACATTATGAAGAAAATTAAAATAAATAGATAAAAGCCAGTTTAAAAAACAAAGAAACTGCCTATGGAAAAAAAATAAAGGACTATGCCCAAAATTTATACCCCATGACCCTTTCGAAGGGTTGACGGCGCGTTGTGTTACACGCGCGCCTCAAGGAATGTCAGCATAGTGGCGGGGCCTGTAGAGCGCCAAAGCCGCGTCGACATCGAAAGCGGGTCGCGGGACTCACGAATTACCGTTACCCCGGTACGTAAAGGGCTATTGAAGGACACCGTGGACTTTAGTCAGTTCGAGTCTGACAGTCCCTCCCGCTCTGCCCTGGGTGGGAGAACTCAGATGTTGATTTTACCACGTTAAAAAAAAAGACCCTTTCTAAGAGTCAGCTTACGTAATAGATCTAGATCTCACCTGCAGTGTGATGGTGGTAGGAGACTGACCAGCAGCTCCGCCCTGTCCTCCGTTAGCCTGCTACCAAACCAATACCCAGCTTATATTTACAGCATTTACACAACTTATATGTAGGTATTATGAAACACAGGATATTTTTTTGTGGTGCGGAATTATTTTTCTTGAAAATAGAAAGGGACTTTACTGGCTTAGAACCACCCTAATTCTTCAGTCGACCTTTGCGTTTCGGCTAGCATCAGAGAGTTTGGTCACGGGACTGTACGAATTACCGTGACCGTACGGAACGTAAAGGGCTATTAAAGGACACCGTGGATTTTAGTCAGTACGAGTCTGACAGTCCCTCCCGCTCTGCCCTGGGTGGGAGGACGCATTTGATGATTTTACCACGTAAAAAAAAAGCATCAGTGAGTTTCAAGCGGATTTGGGGGGGTGACAAGTGTAACGTGTTCTGTCGGGGTCGCGATACTGTCTTATCAAGTAACCGTGACCCTGGTACATAAAGGGCTATTGAAGGATCACCGTGGATTTTGGTCGGTACAAGTCTGACAGTAAGGGGGAGGACTCATTTGATGACATCCCCATCCCCATCATCCAAAACTCAGTGCATGACCATAATATAATTCTTTCTTTTCAAAATATGTTAATATCTTTACCAAATTTGTGTTTATTCATTTTTGTCAACTTATAACATACTAAATAACCGCAACTCTCAAAAATATCCTGTGTGTTAGGCTATAATGAGATGGTAATCATAATAATGGTACTTCAATAAATAGGTGAAAGTATGATAGGGGGTATCATTAACTGATTTAAATGGGTTACAAGAGTAAGCAATAGAAAAGGATGCGTAGAACTGTCCGTATAATCCTTAGGACCCTCATTATTTAATAGCATTCCGCCCGCAAATTTGTCCGCGCGCATTTCCAACTTTTGCTCCGTGAATTTCTACTCCCGGCCTCTACGTGATAATATAAGCCCGTATTACAGAACGTTCCTCAAGACTCAACCGCTACTTAAAACTGGTTTCAACCAATAAAATGGCTTGAATCTGGTTTCAAGTAATTCTTGAGTATTGAGTGACGTTCTATAAAATGGGACATAGTTTCTGTGATTCTAGTTAGTTAGATAGTGCAGAGCTCGTTTATAGATAAACGCGTTTTATGATTTAATAATATGTAGTGTAATTTACCTGCACATTAGCCAGTGAGGCTATCTGTATCTGTTGAATTTGTCCCGAAGGTGTCAGTACACTCGCCATTTGAGGTTGAGCTTGCATCTGTTTAATAAAAAAGTAAATCAGCCACAGTTTAGTACAGTCATCATCAGCTATTGCCAGCGGCGTCGCCCGCGTGAACTCAAAAATTATCCCAAGGGAACGTACATAAAGGGATAAAAGATATCATATGTGTTAATGCAGATTATTAACTGTCTGTATACCAAATTTCATCCAAATACGTTCGGCAGTTTTTGTGTGAAAGAGTAACAAACATCCATCATCACAAAAATTTGCATTTATAATATTAGTAGGATTATTATATCAACGTCTCATCATCTTCCTGCCCTTATCCCATTTTACTTGGGGTCGTCGCAAAACGTTTTTTTCTCCATTCTCCTCTATCAAACGTCACAGAATCATTTCCTCCTTTTTCTTCCATATCATTCCTTAAAAAATCCATCCATCTTTTCTTTGGCCTTCCAATATCAACGTCTAAACGCAGCAAAAAAACACTTATTCGACATTTCCAACGTTTTCGGAAAGAGAGATTTTAAGGAGACCTATTATTTCAGCGATTCGTACAAAACCCCTGATTTTGAAATGTGTGAAGTTGATAAAACATTTCAATGGTAATTTGATGGATCCGTTGGTAAAAGGTCCCCCCTACAGTCTCGATAATACATTCGTTACATTCGTTACAAAATAGCTATTTTTTTTTCATCCATGTCCATTAACGAACGACAAAATGACAGTATGTAGAAAGATTTCTACCGTCCTAAACATGTCGCATTTTTAAAATGAAGAAAATAAATGTTTCTGCAGTCGTCTACGGGTCATGTCATACTCGGGCAAAAACAAGTCGAATTGTAGAAACAAAATATTTTTGTCTATTCTTGGTACTTAGAGTGGAGATAGAATTGTCTTCAATAAATGTATTCATACTGTCATAGTTATAACAACCACCTTGTACAAAACTTCACATATTAATTTTCAAGTACCTGCTGCAACTGCGGTATAATTTGCAGATGTTGGGGTGCATGCACGGGCAGATGCACCGTCTGGTAGACCGTATGCCCGTTGGCAACGCTCACGGGTACTTGGACGGGCACCATGCCCATACCGCCCACACCGCCGCGGACTGCGATGCCTCCGCCGCCTCCTATTTGGATAAACGAGGTTTTATGACTGTTGGTATAAGTTCTAGGTGAGAGACAAAGGCGGTATAACCAGAATATGGACCGAAACATTGATGAAATACAGTTGAATTTAGAAGCAAATAGATGGGACTTTTTTGTGTGTGGTTCCTAATAATAATACGTGTACTGGGGGGACAGATCTAGATCTAAGGTCGCAAGAGGGCACCTCGGCCTTGAAACCGCAAGGGCATATGAAGAAACACAGTGGTTTTTAATAACTGATAGTCTGGCGGTCACTTCCGCTCCATCCAGGTTGGGGATTTAAAAATCATCAAATGAGTATTTGATGATTTTTACGCCCCAAAAAAGGGATAGTTCAAAACTGTATTATACTGGCAGTACTATTTATATTAAAAGCAAAAACGTGGGACTTTTTGTGAACCCATTTTCTCAAGGAACCCCTCAAATTGTACGTTTATTAAAATAAACGTATAACTTGAGGGAAAAAAACGAATAGTTCAAGAGCATTCTCATTCAAGAAATAAAATAAAAAAATCCCTTTATAGATGGATTATTTCTATATTAGTAGTATTTTGAGTTGTCAACCACCAACAGAACAACATTATTTGTTTTTAATTACTTACTTACGCTACTAAGCAAGTAGAATGTGGGGACATATCTAACTAGTTTTTTTTTTTTAATCACTAGTATCCGTTTACGCTTTTGTCAGTCACCTAAGATGATTTGGTATAAATACGAGTATATACAAAAATACTTAGACATAAGCTCGTTGACTCGTTGAATATAACTATTTTGTAAAAGTATTTGAGACTTAAGTGGTGCCGCTATTAGTTTTGTTTACCGACAATGCAGTAAATGTCTCGGAATTTTTACTTTCCACATAATTATAGCACAACTTAGCTCCACTTATGCTAATCATTATAATTATTGAGCATTTTTTCTGATCTAACCAGAAACACGTTTTGCATAATGAACGTTCCAACTGCCGGGATACAGGCCTCATCTTTGTGGAGTAGGTATTATAATTCCACTAAACGCGTGCCTATTTGTTGGTGCAGGGCCGGATTATTTCTAAGCCAAAGTAGGCAATTGTCTAGAGGCCCCGAGAATTGCATTGCCTAGGACCTCTGACAAGGTTAATCCGGCCCTGAATACCGGTAGCAACATCAATTTAAATATTCCATATTTAAAAAAAAATATGTATTTCACCTGCAGTTTAAAAAACGGATCCGTACAATATTTATTCTAGCTACAATAAATAATAGAGTGTGCCCAAGATTGAAACAAAGCTTTCTAATTGTGCGTGTGCAATACGTTATGTGCTATAATATCAACAGTGACACCTCTAAGCGATATGGATCTCTGAAACTAAATCAGTTGTTGAATATCCTTTATGTGATTTTGTAGAGCGATACTAAACGGTAAGGGTATACACCGAGACGCGACGCGACGTGACGAGGGTATACTGGAAATGTGTATCTTTTCGTGTAGTCAATAAAGTTAGATTTTGTGTCGATCTGTTAATAAACGCGTACAGCGTTGCGTCTCGGTATGTATTGACCCTAAAAGGATGATGCAGGTAAACCAAGTCATTGTATTTTTACCTCAATGCATAAAATGGGGATCCGCAAGGAATAATAATCGCATAGATAGATTAATCTTGATGCATCTCCCTTCATATTGTTAGTATCACCCTACAAAACATCGTTTTCATGGTCGTGTATAAGTTAATATAATTTTTAAATCTACTTTTACGTCAGTTCTAAATATACAATGCAATAAATGACCTAGGTAAGACGAAAGTAATGGCAATTTCGGATAGAAATATAGCATTTAAATACCCTTACGACTTTTGTGATATTCGTCGTCAATGTAATGGTGTTTATTAAATATTTAATATGTGATCTAATGATAGCGGTAGTGCATGAAGTATTATACACAAAAAGCAAATTAAATGGGAGTAAAATGTAAGCTGGGAGTTGAAATATAAGGATGAAAGTATGGAGAGAATTTTATAGTCACTGTAGAAGACGGCAATTTTTAGTTATTTTTCAATTAATTAAAAGGAGCCTTACCTAGCTCCTGTACTGTATTATATTACGGATAAAAACTCAAGTACATGTCCAGAAAAAATTACAATATCTAAAAAAAAAATGTTATAGAAGGAGCGGACTATCAAAGACAAAATATCCCTCATATGAAAGTCCCTTTTCAATTTTATACCCGCAGTTTTTATCCACAACATAAACAATTAAAAATGCAATTGAAAATAGTCTCCATACGTGACCGAAGCACCAACCTTGTCCGTTAGAGCTTTCCTCTTGTGACTTCGTATCTTTCCCGTTGCCTTGCTTGTCCACAGAAGTGACGCCCGCTGAACTACACGGAATGGATATCGCTTGACTTGTCGGGATGGTAATCGTCTGATTTGCCTGAAGTCCCGGCAACGATATATTCGTGCCGGGAATCGTGATCATCGATTGGTTCCCGGTCAAAGCGCTTATAGGAATGGTAAGGTTAGTGCCCGGGATTGTGACGGTCGCCTGCTGCTCTGTTAGCGGTGTGGGGAGGGGGGGCGGAAAAACACAGATTAGTATGACAGTAGTACGTTAGAAGCCAAGAACATGCGATGTGGTGACTAGTTGTGATGTCTTGCACAAAGTCAGTACCCAACATTGTTTTTCAATGTGTTAGGAGTCTGATGATCGATACATGGTCTGATGCTAATGCGTATAAAAAATAAAACAGCCAAAATCATAAGAATTCAATTTTAAATTAAAATCTATTTTTGTTTTTCTGCATAAATATAGACAAACATGCATTTACTACTTTTTTTTCGATTGTGAAATACTTTTTTTTTTCTATTTCACATCAAGCCTACAGAAGTCACTACCTGCCTCATGGAAATGCTGGAAAAGAGGTTTTGGTCGGAATTTGGTCAAGAGAAAAAAGTATGAATATTTTAGTTTGAAAGCAAAGCTGTTGAATGGAAAGTTAATCCCAAAGCAATCCCGAAGCTGACTGTGAAGGTTTAGTGAGACCAAAGCTTATGAAAAACCTATATTGTACAGTAATGGACCTTAAAATGCCACATGGTTTTTTAAGATTTCGATACCGTACTTTTTACCTACGCAAAATCCTACCTAAATAAGCGATTGTTCTCTTTAGAAGTAGTGTTTTGCAGGAGATGAATCATTACTGTACTTTTTCCAGCATTTTGAACAATTGTTTCACTTGCCAGAAGTTAAAAAAATTTCTAAATCAAGAAATATAAATTGATGTTATCAAAAGTATTTTACTAGGAATGTTATTTTTATTTTACTTTAGCTTAATTAATTTAAAATTCATCCCCTGCAATACTAATCTCATAAAAGAGTAAAATTATAACTTAATCTGACTGTATAAGTACTTACCAGTTGGTAAATGCATGACATTTTGCAGGAAGCCAGCGGGCAGGACAGGTGTCCTCACTAACTGACCGTTGACCAAACTCACTTGGCCCATGCCTGAGAAATTCTGGAAAAAGTCATTCCACTTTAGCCCCCTCTCATTTTGGAAAAAAAGCTGATGGTATGCTAAATTACTAGCCAGTTGGCAATAAATCAAAACTAAAGATCATGTACCTTTTCCCAAATATATTGGGGTCAGCTCCAAGTCTAAGCGATCTTACTGATGACGCCATTCGATTGATTCAACTACCAGTGAAAATCATCCTTACCACTACGACATATTTTTTTTTTGCGTGGTAAAATCATTAAATGAGTCCTCCCACCCAGGGCAGGGCGGGAGGGACTGTCAGACTTGTACTGACTAAAATCCACGGTGTCCTTCACTAGCCCTTTACGTACCGGGGTCACGGTAATCCCTTGGTCCCGCGACCCCGGCAACCACTACGACATATAGGGGAACAGTTTATAAGACGGGGACGCGAGGTATGATGGGAAATCACACACTTAAGACAAACTTAATACAATACTAACGTAGCGCAAGCGCCAGAAAGACGTCACTTGTTAATGGCCGCTTGCAAATGACGTCCTAATGGCGCTCGCGCTACGTTAGTGTTGAGTTAAGTATGCCTAAAGAGTGTATGTCCCCATTATACCTCGCGTCCCCGTCTTATACACTATTCGCCTATATGACATTAAAAGTGCGGTTATCTACGGGTACGTGAAAAACAACACGCCCTCCACAACGACGTAAGTCAGTCGAATTACATCATTATAACGTAGTAGCAAGGACGATTTTCATTCTTAGTTAGTAGCAATTGCAAATCGCACGTCGCCTCATGAGCAAGCTCGCTAACTGGAAGCAGCTCATTAACAGTATTTTATAAAAAGATTTCCAGAAACCAGGTGGCTTGCCGCAAGCCTTGCCGTAAGTCGGAATAGGGCCCCGCGTAGACTAGAACCAGCTTACGCAATCCAAACGTAAACTAGATCCACGGCCGTATTATGATGTCTTAAAACCAGGCTTGTTCCAGTGAGTGAAAGGGACAGAGCTATACAAGTCATCTAGCGCCGCCTCGTCCACTCACTGGAACAAGCCTGGTCCAGTGAGTGGGTGATTCATACAATTAGACAGAAAAGAAACTATTTTTTTTTTTATATGGTGGTATTTGAGCAGGCTGTCTCTGTAATAAGTATTGACAATTTCTGAACGGCGATAACCCGGCTTGTAGTGACCTTCTCGGCTCAGTCCAACCCTGGTAGGGGCTATCGGCTCATCGTGCTTTCCGAGGCAAGGAGAAATCTCAGTATTTAATTTAATGGATGATAACCTAATCTTGAGATCAACCCGTGCAGCTGTCATAATGCTACCTGCTGTATAGGTAATTTAAACTGACAGTAACTAATTATAACAACTTTAGATAGCAACCTTATTGCATACACAATAAAGTTCAATGCTTCAATCATCAAAGTGTCGACGCAAATAGAAGAGAAGGAAACAAACACTTCGATCGATCTTCAAGGTCACAATGCAGCGAACCGGTTTAAGTGTCGGATTTGATGATAGTTTTATCACAAAACAAAAAAAAACCTTTGACCAAAACATTTCTTTTTTTTTTATAAAGTTAATTGATTAAATTATTTGACGGCAGGGGTTTGCGTTCGCGGTCTTACCAGGTAACCGTGACCCCGGAACGTTAAGGGCTACCGAAGGACACCGTGGATTTTAGTCAATACAAGTCTGACAGTCCCTCCCGTCCTGCCCTGGGTGGGAGGACTCATTTGATGATTTTACCACGTTAAAAAATAGGAGGGTTTGCGCAGTGGCGCATGCGCTACAAACCCACAATATGCGGATTGAAAGTTCGATTGCCGCTCTAGCGATTACTTAGTCACTACATGTAAATTCTGATATTCAGCTGCATCTGGTTAAATTGGAAGTCGACGCATAAGGCTAAGCAGATGTGTGATGATAACATTTTGGCTAATACAAAGACGAATAGTCGCACTTGCCACCACTAATCAAATTAAGAAGTCAATAAATTAGTTACCTGTGCATGCTGCGCGGGTATGAACAGTGCATCTTGTCCATCAACAGTGACGGCCTGCATGGGCGCTACACCACCCACGCCACCGACCAAACACCCGCCGTACACGCCTTGTTGTTGCTGCAACAAAGAGTGTAACATTAGTGGCTTCTTCTTTCGTATCAATGCTGTCTCGTTAAGCTACTAGGGCCTTGTTGCGGGCTAGGTTAATCGAGGAATCGGTAGGTAACATTTCTGAACTTATCAAATGAGATCTTCCTCCCTGATTGGAGGGGAAGGGACTGTCAGACTTGTACTGACTAAAATCCACCAGTTTTCTTCAATTCGTCGTCATTTCTGAAGCCTAAAGAGCAATGAGACTCGCTCAACTATCCATTTGATTTCCTTTTTTCAGTCGAAGATAAAGGCTAGTTTCAGGGAAAAATTAATGTCTTTGGTAAACTCAACCAAATTGATATAATAATAATAAACAAAAACTGAAAATGTCTGCATATATTTTCGGTCAAATAAATTGGGAAATCTGAATGTCTATCATGGTCGATCAGGTTTCAAAAAACAACATTTTCAGACAATTTTAATAGTCTTGTGTGTGATCTTCTGAAAGTTATAAAGAATACCTACTTGTAACAACTGGGGGTGTATCTGTAACAGTTGCTGTGGCGAGTTCTGATACGTTGCACCCTCTCCAGATACCACGCCGCCTCCTAGCAACGACTGAAGCTGTTGCATTGATATCACCTAAAAAGAAAACATAATTTTATTCTTATTTATTAGCACTTTCAGTGCCCATAAACATTTTTTTTAAAAGACAGCACACTTAGTTACATATGTTTTTATTGGACAGAAAATATAATTTACTTAAAACACGAAAGTTGATGTAATAAAATGGGAATTAAAAATACAATATTGTTAACATGTGAGAGTTCTGCATAACAATCCATTCCTGGATAGGTATATATACGCTATTTTGAGTTTATGCAAAAATCATTAATTACCTGTGGTTGTTGTACTTGAATTCCATTTGGAACTGAATTTGCTGCATTCACTATTGCTGCTGACAACTCATTGCCCTGAGAACAAATAAAATTACTTTATTGTAATGCGCTAATCTCAGGAACTCTACTAGTACATTTTGAAAAACAAAAGGTGTTGGATAGTCCATTTCTCAAGAATGGCTATAAGCTATATAACATCACACTACTACTAAAAGGGCCGGGCGGCGGGAGTGAAACCGCGGGGACCTGCTAGTACACAAATAAAACTTACCGATAATCCTTGTGCCCTCAACTGCTGAACCACAGCAGAACTAATAACCCTAAGCTGCGGCTGTTGCTGCTGCTGTTGCAAGTACTGTTGTTGTATCGCAGCTATCGTTGCCGCATCGCCTTGCACTTGTTGCTGTATCAGTTGCGCTTGCTGTTGCGCCTGTTGTTGCGCCTGTTGTTGCGCCTGTTGTTGGGCTTGTTGCTGAGCTTGTTGCTGAGCCTGTTGCTGTTGCGCCTGTTGCTGCTGTGCCTGTTGCTGCTGGGCTTGTTGCTGTTGCTGGGGACCTGGAAGTAGAAGTAAGGTTTTAATGTTTCAAATTGAAACAGTTTTCATGTGGGAAACCAAATACCAGGAACATACTTTATTTAAATGGAATTAGTCTTGAAAGTGTCCAAATGTCCACTCTGACACTAGTTTTTTTTAATGACATCTTGCAGGTCAGCTTGCAAGGTATGAGGTTATATGCTGCTTAACCAAACAATCCTGTGGTTTGGCTCGAAAGTATAGCCTGCAGCCAGGGGAGGCCTCCAGCCAAGGGCTCAGCAATTTGCAAACCATCATCTTCTTATATACTTGTTCTCTCTCATTAATTCAGTACTATTTATCCCCCCTATATTTTAGTTATGTAAATGTAAAGATTAGCCCCACCAAGTATTCTAACATTTAATCACCAAATGAACTGTGGGAAAGTAATACTATAGCATCGAGTATCAATATTAAAAATAAATAAATCAATTACATTGAGTGGTTTGTTTCATTGATAGATGATCAATTGAAGATTGCTTTGTTGGTGAGGAGTCATTTTGTAAGTGAAGTAAATGTAAAAAGGTATAAAATACTAACTGAAGTGCTGTTGTTGTTCTTTGTTGTCTTGCTGCTGCTCGGGTCCCATGGTGGCGGCTCCGAGCCGGCTGCAGGTCGCCGCCAGAAGCGCTAACGGCGACTGCGTCCCGTTGCCTTCCTGTCAACATTATAATTATACTTTTAAACAATCAATACCAAAGTAATTTATTCAAACTAGACATTAAACAATTTCCCACAATGCCTGCCCTTCGCCACTTTCTGGTATTTTAGCTGAGAAGAAGTGGTGAAACAAAGCCCCTATAATATATTGATCTGTTGAATGCTTCAGAGCTTTACCAAAGTCTATTGCATCACCCAATAACTGGATTTTGGAGGTCAGGTAGGCTTTCACTCCACATACTTACCATCTAGTGAAGCTTATGATACCTACAATACTTGTTTAAGCTTTTGAGGGAGAGCATTTTTATTTAATTAAAGAGCTTAGATATTATAGAAGAACATAAAAAGTTAGCTTTAAATACAAATTATTATGTGGTTTTGGCTTGCTTTATAAAATAGGTAGGCATACACTACTACAGACGTAATAATTAACAAAAATGAATTATGATTTATTAATATAGTCAACCATTATCAATCATTTGATTTATTAATGTTTTATTTAGGGAATGTATATATATCATCATAAATCCTTGCACATATTTGTGATTCCTTAATTCAATGAGCGAAGAAACCATGCTATTGTAATATAAATTTAAAACCAGTATGCTGGATTACTGTACTCTGGCTCAGAATTGCAAACAATATATAATTATGAAGTGAGTTTTACATATGACATTGCCTTGTCACAAGAGGATTAATTAGCATAAAAACATGTATTTAACGACAAACACTTGCCTTGCCACAACTGGCTTCAACAATTAAATTCAATGCTTTTGAAAAACGCTCCTAACAGCAAAAATTACTGAGCAATAAAGAGAAGATTTATCCACTTCCACTCAGTTAAAACTACACTTTTGGCAATATAACTTGGAATTTAATTGTTAAGGAAAATTGGTACAACAATGGCATTTTTGTAAATGTGTTTTTTTTTTCTGGAAAATTATTTGGTTTATTTAAATTTAAAATTAAATGAAAAGATTTGGTTTTGGTTGCTGTTTCAATTATTATTATTAATTTTACTTTTTTGACTATTTGTAAATCAAGTTAATGTTGAGTCATAAATTTTCATGTTTTTAATTAATTAGGTCTTTCAGTGCTTGTTTTCAATAAAAAAAATTACAGTGTTTTGGCTGAACAGTTAAATTCATGTTGGTTGCATATAGTCAGTTTACAGAAACGTTTTTCATCCATCTTTATTCCAATTTAATTTTGTTGGTCCTGAAAGTATTGGAATGTAAAAATATGATTTGATAACAAGGTTTAGCCTTGTTAGGGTCTGGTATTGTAACTTCATTCTCATAATCAGTTATTTGTTTAATGAATACAAGTAAATCATAGCAAGAATACTAGCAGACAAAAACTACACTAGAAAAAAAGCTTAGGAGTTTCACTTTTTTGTTTATCATAATCGGTGTAACTATAGCATTTTCTATACGTGTATTATCATTTCGACTGCGTTGCGCACAAAGCCGTTCGGAGCCGGAATAAAAGGGGGGAAATGTCGGTGGCGTCGCCCCGAGCCCTTCGCTCAAAGGGAGAGCACCGAGCGACCCC
The DNA here is from genome assembly GCA_943136025.2 of Agrotis puta. Taxonomy (NCBI): domain Eukaryota; kingdom Metazoa; phylum Arthropoda; class Insecta; order Lepidoptera; family Noctuidae; genus Agrotis; species Agrotis puta. The sequence continues at coordinate 4,260,194 of OW964170.2, forward strand.
TTTCTGGTGACAATATTAAATCTAAGCATGTATCTAGGAATAACTATAATACTTGCGATCTACGTACGTACGATAACAATGCTCACCTCATAGAAATGTGATGTTAGCATTCCATAAAATTATTAAAATTTATTGGGAAAAAGAATTTGGAAATCAGTTTGTTTTTCTTTCATTTTGTATTTCTGTCAAAATACCCGTAAGACATCTGTCAAAATTTTGTAAACTACGTAAAAGGGTAAACAAAAATAAATTGCCGCATAGACAAAATGTTCATTTTCATTCATTCACTTTAATTTTTTTTTGTAATTTTGATGGTTCTGCTGTGCTAAAAAGATTTTGCAAGGATTAGTTTTTATACCAATATGCTTTAGGTGCTCGGGAAAGTTAGTTTTACCAGTGTAGCATGTAAAGTTTGACGCTACAACAGTTTGCAAAGTTTATATATCGTAATAGTTGTGAGTCGACACGCCTTTTCCTAACAAGTGCCGGGAGTCGTCGCAGGCAAGGCCGCCGCCGCCCTTTGATCCACCCACCTCAAATCGCGTGACTGATTTTTATGCAGCTGGTAAGTAGGCTATCATAGCAACATATCGAACATATTAATTTTAGGTAAGTACGCAAGTTTCCTTTTACTTTACGACTTTTAATTGCATGAAACAACTTTTGTTCGTGTAATTTAAAATGGCTACTTGTAGATTTTTGATATTTTGAATTTGGCTTTTGTGATTGTTGGTTTCTAAAGAGTTTGTTGTAGTGCTGGAGATTTTTATCAACTTGCATTAGAGTGGGAATTAATAGAACGAGGAACCGGAGGAGGACGCTGATGCTATTTCGGCAAGGGAGTTGCTAGCAACACGGTCACAACCTCCTGCGTGTGGCCTGGCGGGCCCCACACGGCCGGGGCCGCACTCGCCCCGCCCTCCCCCTGCACCGACCGACACGAGACCGCTGCCCGCTGGCGTCCGATCTGTTACACAATAACACTGCATCCTTTCACTTTGCACTCGTTACCTTGCTAGTTTTGTCCTCGTTTATGTATTCCACCTTCACTTTTGTGGGCTCAGACGACATCATCTACTTTACACTTGCAAACAATTATTTCCCTTTGTTCACGCACAGAAAGCACCATCCTCACGACCGGCCGCCAAACTGCGGCGAGCGAACTGGCAACCGAGCCGAGGGCGCTCGGCAATATTCGGAGATCCGCCTCCTATCGCGTTCGGATTTATATCGTTTATACACATTTTTATCAATTACTTTAGACTCTCAAAAGTTTCGAAGTTGCTTCAGAGGTCACTTAATTAACAAAGTATTTGTTTTTAAGTCTCAATATACCTAAGAGTTGATAAAATTTGTTAAAAGTTTGTTTTTCTACTTATCCGAGGCTATCTCCGTCTCACTCTATTCGAGACAGGTCTTGATTATTGGTAGGCAGCAGCTGCGCCTCTCTCCTCCTCCCCGGCGCGGGTGCGGCGCCGCCGCCCGATAATAATAATTGAAAGTAGGAAGGACGTAATAATGGGTGTATAACCTCGCGCCCGCGGCCTCCTTGGGCGGGCAAAAAATGCACACATGTCGTGTGCTGCCGGTCGGCGTGCCAGCCGCATCGTCTAACAAGACGTGGCCTGTAAACAAACGATAAGCATACGCTGTTGCACTTACGATTCTTTGTTCACTTGACTCCCTACCGTATACTTACTAGATTACAACACACTCGTGTCTGAGAAACTCTTATCAGCGTTGGATCGAGTTCACCCATTGTATGGTTATTGGAGGAATTTAATATCTTACGGTATTATATGGAAGAGCACTTGGCTACCAGTAGATACGCATGATTTATTGGTACTAGTACATATTTTATAGTATCAATCAACTAGAGATTTAATTAAATATTCTTTACAACAACGCAAAAAATGAATACTTGTCTCTCTAGCTCTCGAATCTTATTTTCCTTTTAACATGTGATTTCTTTATATTATATCAACATTTAATTTTAGAATCACGTGTAGGTACACAGCTATGCCAGCAGGAGGAAAACATATCTAGAAAAATAAATCCTGGTGAAGCTGAGCTTTCATCTCGTATCTTTATACATTAAAGTTTCTGTATTTAAATTATCACTACCTATTCGGAACACCATTAATAAATTAGTATTGGCAAATTGTCTGCTCCATTAGCGGATGACTAATTGCATTTCCGAATTTCTACGCCTGCAGATATAGCGACCCCATTATTTATAGGTTTAGACTGGTTTGAAGTGAGAGTGAAAGTCCGACCACGTTTTGTCAAGCGTCAGTCGCATCGCTTTGCTCGAGTCCATTATGCACGAATGAGCAACCGCCCCGAGAGAGCGTGTGTCCACGGCTTAATTATTTCTCATATCTAACGGACCATTTGAAACCTAAATCTATGTAACTTAAAGTTTAAACTTCTATACAAATAGACGTCGATCAAGTACGCAATTTTCTATTAGGCTGCTCTTGTATTTTGCACCTTTGAATAACGCAATAAGGTACAAATTACAGTAGGTGTTTTTGTGCGCATACGCCGTTCTGAAATGTAGTAAAATCTATTATGGGTGTACCTCGTCGGTGTGGCGCGGCATGCGGTAGCGGAGTGACGTGATGCTGTTTGCGTATAACAATTTTAATTAGTCGATGAATTGTGTTGATGAAATCATCGGCGTTCATTGTTTTCGGTTCATTGTTCTGTTCGAGCAAATACGATACAAAATAGATAATTTGTTATGCGAGTATTTGGGCTCTGAGTCAATGTGCGGCATTTTTGGGTTACATGATTTAAAGGAAAAGAAATGTAAATGGACTTCTGTACTTCAACGGAAAAACCCAAATCCTTGTATCACTGATATTTTAATTTTCTGACATTCAAACAACACACACAGATACAGAAAAATGTGCTTATGTATAGAAGAACCAGTATCACATTTGAGATATTAATAAAAGCAGATTAAAAACAAGTCCAAGCGCGCGTAACTTTATCCGAAAGATAGCAATCAAGATTAATCGCTTCCTCTCGGGTTCCAAGTCCGTATTGAAGTCACTTGCACGATCACCTTGCTTAGAGGTGTTACATACTTGCTTAAGCTTTGCTTATTTAATAGAACTAGAAGTTTAGAAAATTTACAAAAACCAAATATATGATGATATGACGATCGAGACGCAAGATAAAGCCCCAGAAGATATCTTAAGGAGCCATCCATCTCATTTACCTAGTTGATTTAACCCAATAGGTTCAGGAAACTTTTCTAGAATTTTCCATGAATTTTGGGACTATACTATACTAAATATTCTGAAACATGCATTACTTTAGTCACAACAGCTCTTAATGTGAAACACGAGTCCAAAAGTTAATCCATAAAAATTCACCCAAAAATATTCCACACAAGCGTATTCACCATCGAGAGGGCTATCAAAGGAATCAATTTATTTCGCAATTAATACGTTGGACTTCGTTACTGGTCCATGCGTTAGGGGAAGCTAGTGCCCCTCCGGCGCTCCCTAGCAACGCCTAAACCCGCAGCCTGTCCTTTGTCCGTCAGCTCTACTATTTTATTCACTTATAGGGATACTTCTGACTCTAACGAAGTTATTTGCACTTGACTGTGGTACCCTTAGCTTAAAAAAGGGCGTGAGGGCACAGAGGTTTATATCTCGCCTCTCATGCATGAGGTGGTGAGTTCAAACCCGGGCTAGTATCAATGTGTCTTTATCAAATGCTTGTCTACTTTCTAATTGTACTCTTCCAATATGTCCTCATTGCCATCGGGGAAGTGAAAATATTGTGAGGAACAATATGCGTCCAAAATCAAGTCTCTTTCACTGACACCGAGGCTGGCCATGTCCCCACACGTAAAAAAGAAGCTAGAGCACAAGGTAGTGCGCTGTTTTTAAATTCTGAATTATCTATAACAAAGATCTACAGTACAATCGTTGTTTCAAAACATGTCATTGTTAATAAATCTTCGTAGAATACCGAGTTCATATAGGTAAAGTAATCTGTTATAAGGTTAATTCACGAATCATGCTTAAACTACCGCAATTGACTTGGCGCACGAGTAACTACGATGGACCTTTATCTCCCTGAATCTTTAAAGATCTAAGGAGAAACCTCATTATGTATCACGTCATTACGATACAACTTCATCGTGTTACATTTATATACATGATATTTATGTGTTTTGCACTCAGGATGATTATATATTTTGCTCCTCCCCCCTCCTCCCAAATCCTGACAACGCCCATGTTTATGGGCAAACGCATATAATATGGAAGTGGAGAATTTTGCAGCAGATGCATTAGGGAAATGCAGTCGTGGAGAATTTTAACTTAGGCCATCTTTGGAAATCTCTTGCCAAAATCCTCGTGAACGAAATTTTACTTATAACTTTCCAGAGGTACAAAAAAAATTGCCGGCTGATCTAACTTCCTTTGCTACTGTGAATTTATTCAATGACTTTGGGCAAGTCATAACATACAGGACGGACTAATTCCCAAAAACCAATTTGTGGAAGTAGACTTCATCTATTAATAATCCAAAGTACCAAGTACTCTTTTTCAAACGTTCTGCATTTGTTACTTTTTCTTCTTATCGTATGGTTGATGAACAACCTAGTGTCAGAGTTTAAACCGCCCGTAGGCCTCTGACATGGCTTCACACACCGTTGAAAAATCTCTCAGGTGTGCTGGTTTCCTCACGATGTTTTCCTTCACCGTTTTTAGCAAGTGATAATTAATTTATAATACGCACATTAATTCTAAAAGACATTGGTGCGTGCCGGGGTTTGAACTTGCAACCTTTGACTTGGCAGTCCAACGGTCGTACCACTCGGCTAACACTGCTTAAATTGCATATAATTGCATTTGTTACTAATAAAAAAGGAAAAACGAACTATGGTAAAATTCTTTTTTTAGAGTACAAGATATGAGTACTGAAATAATCCTGAACCCTTCGCTCATCACAAATGAGCTATTAAACATAAACTGCATCCTATCCAATGTCCACTAGATTCAGTAAAGGGGAAGGCTTTTGGACGGATCACCATGTCACTTCTGTAATAAAAATGTATTGTCAGAAAAACAAATATGTTGGTAAGTTGGAATTAAAACGGTTAGAAAAAACTGGTTTAAAATTATTAAACTGCAAGAGACCCCACTAACGAGGCAAGTAAAAAAATCTCCACATTGATCATTGAATGCCAACGGTTTGTTGAACAGTCTTTGAAGCGCCTGTTGCCCATAACGCCTCCTTTTCCCTGAATTCTGTAGACAGTTTAAAACACCTACGCCCCATTGTATGAAACCACGTGTTGAGAATTTGTTCGTATTAGCTCGATGTCTAGCCTCGGGGGTGGAGTAGATGTATAGAGTCGGCGAGCACGGTTAGTGCAGTGGCTGAGTAATTGACTTCTGCGCGGAGTCGATTTACGTACGGAACAAATATTTTTTATGCTACTAGCATGCTTATTTGTTGAGTTAGGCTATTAAAAGGTAACCAAGTTTAAATATTTGTAAACACAACCACGATATAGGAGGAAATCCGAATGGTGGGCAACGATTAAGTCATCAATATACACATACATCAGTAATAATAATATCTCGGAACTGTATCTTTCTTAGTTTTTACTACTAAATGTGAAAGTTAGTGAAGATGGATAGGATTTAAAACAGGGATAGTTTGTAACCTGGATAACACAACATTTATCCCGGTTAGTATAATCCCGTGGGACTATTGGGAATCTCCAGACGTAGCCATGGGCAATGGGCATAAGCTAGCAATACACGAAATCTATGATCGTTTAGCGAATATGTATTCGCTAAACGATCATAGATTTCGTGTACGATTCTTGAACTTGCTTCTAAGCCGTAATTATTTACTGTCGCAGTTTTCGTGGAGGTATTTGTGCTTGATCGCGGAAACGAATATTTATTCGTTTCCGCGATCGAATATGAATGACGTGTTTATCTTGTACCTACAGCTATTTGAATAGTTTACGCTTAAAGATGTGTCCACAGTTGCACGAACAGTGTGATTCAAATGCGTTTTGGGAACTTAGTAAGGACACCTTTCGAAATTTTCACTGGTGATGAGCTCTGTAGTTCGCTTGGAAGTTGTTTGCAATGTCTTCTCGCGAAAACATTGTCATTCTCGTGTGGTTCGGTTACATCTTAGAAACATATTATGTAGAATCGACATCTTCGGACATCTTCATGAGATAGAATCGGGCAAACTATGCATTTTTTGCCCAATTTGCGCACGATCGCTGGTGTGGACGCAGCTTAAAGTCTACTTATTACTTATCCTACTTTTGATTTGAAGCACGACCCCCAAAATACCGTGAACCGTAATGACGTAGATTTTTTACCAAATTATTCGTTTTCCATAAAAAACTAAAATATGATACAGACTCTATAAAACTTGCTTTATTGAGATCGAACTGGGAACGAAGTACATGACATCCGCTATTGCGCAAGACACAACTACAGTTACCCGCATGAGGTGGATATCGTCAGATCTATGCTAGCAAGGGTTCCTTAAACTTTCAAGGTGGTCCCCTTAGCTCCAGTCAAGGAACATAAAGGTTTATGGGCATACGGAAGCGGAAGTGACGGTGGGCGGACCGGACCGCCCGCGCCACCCGCCCCGCGACCTGACACGCCCTAGATCTCACGAGGTATACTGCATCTCAGTAATTAGCACATCAATTTGACATGTATTTGAGTGATGACATCAAAGTAAGTGATGTTAGGAGAGCGCAAAAACGCGAGTGGGCGACGCTCCCCACCCACTCGTCGGTTCAATGTACGGGCCCATTAATCACGGTGCGTGTGCTTTTGAACGCCGATGAGTATTTGCGCGTTATTGAGGAAAATTGTGTTTCTTTGAATGACGTGACGTCAGAGTTAAGTAGAGATGAATGTGATGGCACTTATGATGAAAATATTTACTTAGATTCTTCATACAGATATAAAATTACATACTTAGCTCTAGTTACGTTAGTGCCTAAATACGTAACACCTATAAGTCGACTTAATTTATAATTATGTACTGGAATTTTGAAATTCCTTTTTTAATGAATTTCTTTTTAATAAAACTTACAAACGAATTTTAATCTCTCACGTAAAAGGAATAAATATGTTGTTCTAAATAAACAACCCATGAGAATGCTATTTGTAATTTAAGTGCAATTATAAAAAAAGTTTACTTATTAAAGCATTTCTAAGTAATGCAAACTTTCTTTTAAACTGTGCATAATTAAAATTCATAAAATAAAATTGGCTCCAAAAAAAAAGTATACAACTCCAAAACTGATACCGACTAAAGTTACGTTAACAAGAAATCCACTAATGTGAAATAAAAAGCTTTAAAAGAGTCAGTAAAATAAAACAATATTAGAAGGTTAGTAAGTTTTCCTTATTTTAAGCATTCAACATTACCTGCAGGGGTCGCGAGAGACTACCAGAGACGCGGGACTGTGTCATCAGGCAACCGTGGCCCTGGTACGTAAAGAGCTATTGAAGGATCACCGTGGATTTTAGTCAGTACGAATCTGACAGTCCCTACCGTCCCACCCTGGGCGGGACTCATTTGATGATTTTACCACGATAAACAAAAAAGCATTCAACATTTCGCGGAAATTGCCAAACAAACGCATTAAAACCCGAATCATAACAAAAACAAAACTTGTTTTCAGAAAAGTTTTTACTCAATTTTAAATAGTTCCCTAAATCTCTCTCGTTCGAAGGTCAAAAGATTTAAGCACACCTTTACATATAATAAAATAAAATGTTCTTAACATTGCAGGAGTACCTAAGATTTTCCCTTATTTTAACAATACGACATTTCGCGGAAATCTCCATACAAAAGCATTCACACCTTAATCCGAATCCCAACAAAAAAAAACTTGTTTACAAAAAAGAAAGTACACACCCAATTAAAAATACTTCCCCAAGCCCTCCGAGTTAATCATAGCTCATCGAAGGCTAAATCCCCTTGTAATATATCCCCTGGTTCCCGAGTTAAAAATTCATAAGAACGCGGAAGAGACGCGCCCACCCACCGCCCGCCCGCGACATCAGCCGCGGGGGCGTAACCGCCGCCCTACGCAACGCCCGAGGCCGTCAAACTTTTTCCCGCCAAATTTCCTAATACTCCTACTAACTTTATTTTTTCCCCAAATGAATGATAGGATGTAATAAATAACACGAATTACTGACCCAAATCCCTAACAAAACAAACTAAAAACCTAACCTTTGTGCTATAAAATATGAAGTATTACTCGACCGTTCTATTAAAGTACGCGCGTATTGATTTTCGGATCGATATAATACCGGGTGACGTCGTTAGTGTTCATGTCAATGAGATACAGATACAAGTTCACCATGATTGTGTTTATTGAAAGTGAATGATTTATTGACTCTGTAGTAAATCGTTCATTCATTCCTTTCTTCTAGATATTTGTCTATGGTACGGGTTTGTTTTGTTTTCTTGAATTACGCGGTTGAATGGAATTAAGGGCAGCACGTTAATTTTATATTGTAACGGTTTTCACCTAATAGGTTTTTTTTTTTTTTTTATCGTGGTAAAATCATCAAATGAGTCCTCCTACCCAGGGCAGGGCGGGAGGGACTGTCAGACTTGTACTGACTAAAATCCACGGTGTCCTACACTAGCCCTTTACGTACCGGGGTCACGGTAATGTGCAAGTCCCGCGACCAACCTAATAGGTTTGAATAGATTTATTATAGGGTAGTAAATTTAAAACCAATTTCAGTAATTGGTAATTATAATTTACCAATTACTGAAATTGGTTTCATCTTATAACCTTTTTTTTTTTCTTTTATCGTGGTAAAATCATCAAATAAGTCCTCCCACCCAGGGCAGGGCGGGAGGGACTGTCAGACTTGTACTGACTAAAATCCACGGTGTCCTTCAATAGCCCTTTACGTACCGGGGTCACGGTAGTCCCTTGGTCCCGCGATCTTCATCTTATAACCTAGAAAAGTTTTCTAGTCAACGGCAATGCCGTACTCTAATATCGTACCTAATGTGGTATGTACATAAACGGTGTTTTAATATAAATACTAATTTGTCAAAATAAGTAACTAAATAAACTGTAATAAAAATTTCTTGTCTTACTCGTTCCAACCCAAGAATTGAATCGGGGAGTTAGCGATCGTTGTCGATTTTTAAACGCAAGTATTCATATCCTAGTAACTTTTTGAAATTTAAATCTTAAAACCGTGACTGTAAGGTCGATTTTTGTCTAGCAAGATTGACCATGAATGAACGTAGGCTGCCGGCTAGAGATAAAGTCATTCAATGTAACTTACGAGGGACAGAGTTATTAGTAATTTTAATCTTTATAGACATGTAGGTGTTGTGAACTTTTATTATTCACTTTTAGTATTTATTGACAAATCGTATACACGATTGCGTTGATAAAAAAAAAAAAAAACTAATCCCAAACAGAGAACAGAGAAGAAGGAGAAGAGAGCGTTTGGCCTGTATTAGTCCTTTGTTTTTATAACATCCTTTCTTTTCTTTTTTGATAAAAATGTTGCTCCACATTAGGAATTTCTCCCGTGTCGTGGGTGCGTTAACACACATAGAAATTCACACCCGGACCCGGAACAACTGTTTGCAGATCATACAAATATTTGCTCCGTGCGGGGAACGAATCCGCGACACGCTGCGCCTGCGCGGCGCAGCAGTCGATCGCTTAACACTGCGCCAACCGTTTCGTGAACTTAACGCCTTCTGTACTTAGATACGTACAGGGACTAGTTCCCTAGGGGGAGAGGGTATATAAAGTGTCCTATTTGTAAGTGGCCAACTTTGGGCGACACATTAATTAAATTTTAATGTTTTCTCACGAAACGTAAGACAAGCCGTGCTTTAGTAGCAACAAACCAGTATAAGCTGACCTCTCATTCTTTTGAAACTCCACACTTCTGGCTGTGCCTTTCTTAAAAAGACTACAAGTCGTCAAGTTTATAATAGATTTTCAACTTTATCTACTAGAGTGTAAAGTTGAAAATCCTTTAAACACAAACTGTTTCAACGACGAGAAACGAAAAAGTTAATCATAGTAGATTTGCAACCCCATTCTTTAATCAACTTTATGCTCTAGAGCATAAAGTTACGGACTAAAAGACTTTATGAATATGAAGTAGAAGGTTCAAGTTCGATTGGTTTTTAAGTTTGGGATAGGTTGACTTGCCGTTTTATGGGGATTTGAAGTAAGATGAATAATAACAATAAATAGTGATTCAAAATCAATTTATTTGCACAATAAACATATCAAGAACTTTTAAAATACATTGTAAATTGTACGCGTTCGATAGAGAACAGTGTATTGCATTAAAGTGTAGTGTAATATCTAATGTCTGTGTCAGGGACGCTGGCTTGACCACCATCAGGGATTATAATTTTAAAAACACAAATGAGGAGACTGATTCCAGCTCGGCCATATTACCACTCTTATAGCTTTCGAAGCTGTGATTTACAAATTTCGACTAATTAGCGATAAGGGCCGGATGTTTACTCAATAGTTAAACTAACAATTGATTAAATCTGATTAGTTTTTTTAAACTATTTGTTAAACAAACTGTATGGGATTTTGACCATAGTTGAACTGTTGATCAAACAAATGGTCCAAAATTTTTATATAATCAAAATTTAAATCCCTGATGGGGTCTAATCAGTGTCAGTGACACCTAATGTCTGGCCCACACTCCGGAGATTCCGTATCTGAGGGTTAAACCCGCAAATATATGCAATAAATGAAGCCCAGGCATAATTAACAACGTGTTACGCGTCTTGTGAAGGCTAAGCTCCAGCAACAGTTAAAAAAAAACACCATAACATTTTACCTTATTTTCGTTGCATGCCAAATAAAACCTAATTTCTAATAGATACGTCTGATTTTCCTTTGCGAAGCCAGAGCTCAACCCGCACATAACAGCACCAAATAAAATATGTAGTAACAACTTAAAAAAATCGCATTCCGACGGTATGATTGATATTATTTAAATATAAATGTTTTCATAACAAAAAAAAAGTCGAATAAATAAATCTTGACTTAAAATTAAAACAATCACATATCAAATCCATTTTTTGTCTTAAAACTAGGGAACAAGAATTAAAATTTCGTGACTTTTTGTAAAATTATAAAATGTTCAAAAAAATCATTTTACTTTATTTTTCATTTCTTTACTTACAGTATCTACAGCAATAAATAAATGTATTATGGACGTAATTATTATTTTTATAAATTGATAGATTGGTGTCAAAATTTTGTAACAATGAGGGTAGGTTTGTATAGAAATCGCAATTGTACTCTAGATTTGAGAAATAATACTTGTGTCTTGCTTAGCGCCTACTTTGTTGCGATGTTTTCGGTACCTGTAAAGGAAAAGGCATATTAGTATAATCAATTAGTGATGTGCCGACTAGTCTGTAATGCTGAATAAACGGCGACAAACCGACCAAAGTCATATTGGTCCATCTCTACATAAAATCAATACAAAATGTTGTACAAGTCATGTGTTTCATTGGAGCTTGTAATTATAATTCTAAAATAACGTGATCAGTAAATCGTCAGAAAATGTAACCGTTATTTTTCTGTGTGAAATCATCTGATGCGTCTTCCCGGTCGAAGGGGACTTACTGAACAACCAACTTGTTCCTTGACATGCCCTTTACGTTACACTTCAACGGTGCCCTTTGAAGACAGTTCCGCGGCGAAAATCTGATGACTTTTTTTTTGGGGAGCTTTGACATAATAAAAGGCCTTTTTTTCGTCTGGAACTCAGTGCAATGTTCATGTTCATCAATGGTCCATGCGTTCTGAGACACACTTTCTACGTCACGTCATAATGACGTAATATTAGAGTCACTTCTTTTCTATTTGTTGTTGCTGTTTTTTTTTATATATTTTTTGTTTTTGTCTTTAGTTTTATGTGCCTGTTTATTATTGTGGCTTCACTAAATAAATATTTTATATATACCTATACATCTATTTATCAATGTTATATTTAGAGTCTACGCCAGATAAGTCTGGAATAAAATTTGTTGACACCCGTGTACCATTGTATTCCAATATTTCAAAACGATACGAAAACATGTAAAGAAAGTGTCGTAACACGATCAAAACAAATGTATCGTGGTAGAAGGCGACCTTGACTTTATATTTTGTTTTGACGATGATATTATGAAATTCGAACGATGCATTATTAGCGATAGTCTGCTATGAATGACTAGCGATCGTTTTACGAAGTTTTGCGGATTTTTTGGTACAAGTCGGATCAATGTTTTCCAGACTTCATCTGACGAAGACTAGTCGAAGAATAGTCAGCTTGCTCACCATGAATATGACGTCTACAGTCCACCGCCACTCCTCTCAACAGAGATCTGTTTCTTCAGCATCTCCTGTTCGTGGTGCTCCTCTTCCATCTCAGCCATGCGCGCGAACCGGGAGTACGCTACGTGGCCCGATTTGATGGCTGACATCATCTGTACATTATAATATGGGTCAGAATTGTTTAACACAATATTTATGACATTGGGATTGCAAAACAAAGAAACTTCAGTTAATGTAAAGTTGGAATTTGAGCTCTCGACCTCGAAGTCAAGGGTTGAAAATCCAACAGAGTACATATTGAAATACTAGGATTTTCTCTTGTATTGTGGATGCGTTTACGAACATTTAAATTCACACACACAGAACCGGAATATCGGTCCGCCGTACAAAGATTTATAACGTGCGGGAATGGAAACCCGCGACCCGCAGCGCAGACATCGATTGCTCAAGCACTGCGCCAACAGTGTGTGTGTTTGAAATTGTATCTTTAGACAAAATACATTGCTGTTAGAAGCGATTTATTTCTAGTTTATAGTAAAAAGTTATTTGATAGAAAGTAAGGTAGTTAACTTTATTATAGATTTTTCAATTATAGTAAGTTTAATAAAGTGTAAAAAAAAAGATTTTAAAATAAATAAACATCTTAAAAAAATATAATTGACTTACCTTAAACTTACCTGTTTTCATTATTATCATAAATATGGATTAGTAAAGCAAAATTAAATAAAAAAGCAAACATAAAAATGGAAAATATTTATGAAAACATAAAATTAATAACGCAGCATATTGTGGTATGGAAGAAGCATGCAATGTACATTTTAAATATAATCAAAATAATGTTTAAAACATAACTGTGACATCTATCAACCCAGACTGGGTCATCGTAATAGATTACAGCCCACTCTTGAGACCCAGCAGTGGGAGCATTAATGCCTTTGTCAAACAGACAGGCGAAAGCGAAGCGTTTCCGAAGCGATACCGAACCGATACCGAACCGAAGCGAGACGTCAGTCCGATAGTTCTGTCACGCTATCGGATCGCTTTTCTATGTGACTGGATTCAAACAATTCCATAAATTACAAATAAAAACGCCACGCTTCGCATTCGGCACGCCTGTCTGTTTGACAAAGGCTTTAAGGCTGATTGATTATGCTATAAGTTATTTACATCTACTATAAATAATTAATACGCTGTGATAAATAACGGGATTATTTTTACTATTATGACTTTCATAAGATCATGTTTTCAAAGCTTGAAATATATGGTAACCAATGAATCATGGCGATACTTTACGATTATTCATTTGGTAGACGAACTATGTGCCTTTGTGAAAGTTGGCGGCAATCGTTTTGAAATGTTGCCAACCAAACGGAACTATTCTGACCTACATACTTTTGGTAGAGTGGGAAGATAAATGATCTAAAGAATTAAATTATTTTCTATAGATAATAATTTCTATTGGAGAATGTTAACGCATCGCTATCAAGCAATTTATTTAACCAGTATATGCTGACCGTTGCTTGTACGGGAAGGTTATACAAATCAGGGTCAAGTTATGCTGGATCTATGGCAACACTTCGGTTCGCGGTAAAACTTACATTTGACTTTTACTAATAATTACTAGTCTAGACTATACATAGAACTCCTGGAAAAACTGTTTTATTAATAAATTATAAATAAAATACACAAAAATAATCTACATATATAAAAGGAGAACTGACTGACTGACATATCAACGTACAGCCGAAACTACTGGGGCTAGGAATGTGAAATTTTGCACACGGCTTCCTGTTACAATGTAGGGGAGCACTAAGAAGGGTTTTTTGGAAATTTAACCTTTAAGGGGGTGAAAAGGGGGAATTAAGAAAGTACGTAACCCACGCGGACGAAGTAGCGGGCAAAGTGCTAGTTTACTAATAATTACTAGTCTAGACTATACATAGAACTCCTGGAAAAACTGTTTTATTAATAAATTATAAATAAAATACACAAAAATAAAACTAGCCATCCACATTCCATCAAGCCAAGCAGAAAAACTCAAGACAGAAAAAGATAGACAAAAAAAAAACATACATAAAACGACTCTACATTTTTTATCGCATTATTTTGCCAATACAAAATCCACCCAACCACCTTGTCAATAAAGTTCATAATTGCAATGGCAAATTAACGCGAGTATCTATAAAATGTAGGGCCATAGAGTAACAAATAAAACAGAAGGTACAGTCAAACACGATATAGACCTGCAAGTACTCGTCGAGTTCGACTTGTCCGTTCATGTTAGTGTCGATCTCTTTCAGTATTTCGTGCAACTGTTCCCCGGTCACCTCCTCGCCGTAGTTCTGTGGACCATGTGGACATTGACAAGCGTGGAGTGGACATGACACTGATTGTGTTGCACTCAATCTTTGTGATAGGTTAGCCTGTGATCTAGAAACTGGTCCTTACTTTAGTGTTATTGATTCTGTAAGACATATTTTTACGGTTTTGCTTGGGAGGCAACATTAGTGAGTAGAAGCTACCCGACTGACAATTTCAGCATTGTTATTAACTAAGAATACAACCCCGCGCGCATCGTTTTGCATAGAATCAACAGCTTGTCCCCAATAGATTTTGAACTTCATGCATTGAGCATAAAGTTCAAAATCCATTAAAGACAAACTGCAGTTTCGATGCCGCACACAAGGCCACATCCATAGAGGACGATAATAGTACTGTATTGGTGCAGTCAGGCACTTCGGACAGAAAGGGAAGTCCCCGAAATTATCTAGACATTCTTGAAATATTCGCTTCAGTAGAACTGTAGCCAAAACCGCAAAAATTACGATATTTATTATCTATTGGTGTAATCACTCAAAGCTGTGAATGAAAATAAATGGAATTATTAGTTAAATTACCAAGTAAGTGCCTATAACAAAGATTCTGTGCAACTTATTGACATAATTTTGTGTTGAAATTGTGCACGTATCAAATATAGAAAAAGAAATTCGAACATATTATATATATTATTTTTACTTTATGTACCCGGAACACGGATAAACTGAAGTCATTGCGGATATGTTTATGACAAAAGGACGGTAGACAAACAAAACGGTCTACCCTCTTCCTTATTCGTTTTTGCATCCGATATATTCCAACGGTGTTGAAATATCAGAAACTTTTAAAAACCTTCGAAACATAAATTAAGTTCCATTCTATTTTAAGTTTTACCAATTTGAAAACGTATAAACATAATTTTCCATAAAAATACGTGCATAATTTCAAAGGCGACAACCCAAAGTTAAACCCTCTTTAGACGTGGACGCAGCATGATCTCTACCTAGTTAACCCGTATATACTCTCTACCTGCAGATAGTCCTGTAATTCCAACTGCCCGTTATACGTCACGTCAATCTCGGACAAAATGGCGCTTATTTCTGCGTCGCTAGGTTTCAGCCCCATACTCTAGAATTGGCATTTAAGTTTAGCAAAAGGATTTCGTATTAATCTCCTGGTATTGCTCCTTACAAAACTTTTCTGTCGCTACATGTAAAATACTGATATTCAGCTGCATCTGGTTCGACTGGGAACCGGCCCATCACAGCTGGCCTCAACTGGGCTAGCCAGATGATGACTGTTCATTTGAAGGTATAGGCTACTTCCCTACAATTTGTTTCAATGATTATATGTCATAATAATATTTCACAATTTCAGGGAATCGAACCCCAAAAATTATATAATAGAGGCAGCTTCACCTCTTCGTTTAGAGATAATAGAAAGAGAATATAGAGCTCGATCTCTTAAATAAACTAATCTAGAAACCTTTCCTGACCCTTCTCTTTGTAAGTTGACTAGGATCAGTTTTATGAACCCTCAAAACTCATAGACAAATCAATTTTTAACTCTCCCCTTTTCAGAAGTCTATGCCAAAAAAATCTCTTTCTTTAACCCCCTACCCAAATTCTCCCGCTACCCATACCTTAAGACTCCTCCTAATATCGTTGATGGACACGAATCCCTTCCTGTCCTTATCTATGATCTGGAACCGCTTGATGTAGGTCTGTATCTCGTCCTTGCTGAGGTTGATGGGGATCTTGTCGCGACTGGCGCGGTTCACCATCTGTCCCATCTCGTTGGCTAAGAACTCGCCAGCTTCTTTGATTTGTTTCTGGAAATTATGTTAGCCTTTTCTTAAAAATACTAATAATTAAAACTACCTCTTCTGGTTTGTGGTCCTTGGTCTGCACATTACCAGTTTAACAGAATATTAGCGCAGACAGGCCTCTAAAAAAAACGGGAAATTAATAATCTATCTCGATTGCTATCTTTGTATGTAACCAATCAACAACTGAATTTGCCTATGTTTGAGATGTCAAATCAGAAGCAGCCGTCAAAAACAAAAAGAAGGACTTGGACTGAGATTGAATATGAACTTTAGGTGTAAATCGACGGTCGATAACGTGAGAGCTGCGGGCAGCCGATGGATTTTCGTTCAGCCTGTTGACACTGTCAATATTTTCTTCCAGAATATTTATTCCTCATTTGAAAAAAATATTGTACCTTAACTCCAACCTTTTTTTTGACATAACATATGTTTGTTCTTGCTCTAGGCTTGCTCAGAGGCGAAAGAGCCAATATTTTTCTGCAAATGTCTAAGACAAGGTCGTGTAGAGACTGCTTACCTTCTTCTCCGCCTCGCTCCAGTTGAGCTCCTCGGCCATGATGTCCACGATGATGGGCAGGGCCTCGGCCGCGGCCTGCACGTTGAGGAAGGCCAGGCGCAGGCGCCGCGCGATCATGTCCACGGCCGTGCGCGCGTACTCGCGGCAACCGTACCTGGGCAGACAGGAAATATCGTTTGTAACCGATTTCACAAACATGAGGTTTTTTCTGAATCTTTTTTATGTATGTGCCTTCTATTGAGCCACTCACGGGCTCACTCACTCACAAGATTAGTGGCTACTGTTCAGTCGAGCATTCTTATTACAGAACATGAACACTTCCAAAAGTAATCGTATAATCTAAACTGGCTTTATACATTTTCTTTGTCAGTAATTTAACACAAGAATTAATAGCTATTAACCTAATTTCGGCATCAATGTAGGGGAACTCGGGGTGGACCTTCTTGCCGATGATGGGCCATCTCTTGCCAGTCATGGCCGCCATCTTAGCGACGGCGAACGCTCTGTCTCCATACGACTTGGCTAAGTGTTGTGCTACCTGAAATATAATGGGTTTCAAGTTATTTCTGCACAAATAGAAGGGAGAGTACGTGCAGAAGAGTTTGCGAAACTACCGTCATTATGCATCACAAATAACTTCTGTCAATTCTGTTCGAGTACCCATAATGATGTTGGAATGCGCACAGACCAGTCTTCGCCAAGTTCTCTACATTCACAATGCCCTGAAATAGAGAACATAAACCGCAAAGTTAGGTCCTTTTTATAGCCTTTTGCTGAGTAAAGGCCTCCCGTTTCTCCTTCCAAACCTCTTGGGATTTTGCAGTTTTGCTTATTGAACAACTAGTCTACAAACATGGAGTTTTTTGCAGGTTCTTCTCCATGGAAACGACCACTTTTTTGGCGTTTTATAAAACCTATATGAAATAAATGAAATGTTTTGATTTTATAAGTAGGTACCCACTCTTCCACAATCGAGTTTTAGTCTTTTCAGAATAATTTATTTGTTAAACATAGGTTAATTACAGTATAAGATCAGTATATGGTAAATAGTATTAGGTGAGCTATGTTTTGTCATTTATGGCATACAAATATTTGTGTTATAAGGGTAAGTAACATTACAGATTAATTATTTTTTGTAAAGAATGCTCACCTCCATCTCCAATCCGAAGTCCTGTACTAATCTAATGTACATGGTAGGTGTCCACCCGTGCGCGCCCTCTATTAGGAACCCGTCAGTCTGGCACTCCTTGTACAGGGGCTTCAGGTTCGCGCCTGAAATATAAGATGTTGAATGTAATTGGTTCAATTCTGATTTATTTTTCAATTAATGGAAATCTGGAATAAATAAATATGAGTGTTAAAAAGTCGTGAATTTTGATTGGTAAAACGATGTGTGGTCTTGTAAACTGATAAATCTTGAGTAGTCTATTTGTGTGTATTAAAGAAATACGATATTATTTTTTGCCATTTGTTCCTAGTCCCGTCCCGTACGTTGTGAGTAATTTTTAACTTCAATATTTGCAATTCGATGAATTTGAAAAGGCCTGCTCTAAGAAGAGAAGACCACTTCCATATTTTAAGAAAAGAAAGAAAGATAAGAAAGGAAATAACGAGTATTTCCTTTCAACATAAATCAAATAACATAAATCAGATATGTTTTGTATCAGATAGAACGAAGACGAGGCGAGATATGTAGTGCTAGTCTAGTGCTAACGCGGCGTGAAACTGTTATTTTTTTTGTATTGGGAACAGGCTGAGGTTTCAACGCTGCGCGCGAGGCTGTGTTCTTAGAGAATACCACTGCAGTTCTACTCACTCTCAATAGCAGCGTCGATGGTCTCAGCCGCCATGGCCCTGTACGTGGTCCACTTGCCGCCCGCGATGGTGACCAGGCCGGCGGGGGACACGTGCACGATGTGGTTGCGCGCCAGGGACTGGGTGTCCGGCTTGTTCGGGTCCGACACCAGGGGACGGATGCCTGACCATGCTGAGAGGACGTCGCCGCGACGTACTGGAATGAGGTGAAGAGGATTTTTTTTTTTCGATATGCAGGCATGGACCGCTATGTCGCCAGATGGTAAGCGAAAATGTGAAGCACGCTTGCCTAGAAGTAACCTAATCACTCTTGACTTAAAGACCCCAAGGTTATAGCTATCAGGAAATACAGACTCCGGAAGGATATTCCACTCCTTAAATATGCGCAGTGCACACAGTAAAAGTGTTAGTATTATTCTTTATTACTTAAAGAATAATGAAAACCATAAACTTAATATTATGAGATTATTTTTGATTTATTTTGGACTAATTTAAACTACAACCAACATCTAACAGAAAAAAAACAAGATGAAATGCGTAGTTTACACATTGAATACGATTTGCAGAGAAATTCTAATAAATTATTATTCCCATTGGGTACGCTGACCCTAAATAATGAGACAAAATTAAAATTGAATTTAAAAAAGGTGTGACTGTAACTCGCTAAAACTTCATCACATTAAACACTGTAGGATACAAACCTTCAACATCTGGGTTCAAATAGTTTTTAACCTCAGTGAGGATGAACAGGATCTCGTCTTCAGTGGGTTTGGGGTTGTGCGTGACCTTGCAGGGAAGGTCGGTGGTGCCGGCGATGGTGCCCTTCAGCCACGGCAGGAAGAAGATCACGCGCCCGTCTGATGTGGCGGGGTCCAGGAGACCCATGTGTTCCGGACTGGAATAAGGAATTTTAGTTTTACCCCGATCACGCGCCCATTTGAAGTAGCAGAGTCCAGGAGATAGGGACTGGAATGATGAATTTTAGGTTTAACTAGTGTGGTATTACAAAGCTGGTCGGTAGTGTCCTTAACCTATGACAGGAAGGAGATCATGCGCCGGTGTGAAGTGGTGGGGTCCAGGAGACCTATGTGTTCCAGACTGGAAACATTTTTTGCGTGTTAAAAAGCAAGGCGATGTTGTTTTTAGACCACAACAAGAAGACAATACGAATATCTGATTTGATGGGGTCCAGGAGATCCACATGTTCCGGACTAGAATTATAAAAGGGTTTGTATATTCCGGCCTGCTTAACTTATTTCGCTTTTCTATGTTAGTTTATAAACAGCATACAAGAACATAATATGTTTTTTTTTTTTTTTTTTGCGTGGTAAAATCATCAAATGAGTCCTCCCACCCAGGGCAGGGCGGGAGGGACTGTCAGACTTGTACTGACTAAAATCCACGGTGTCCTTCACTAGCCCTTTACGTACCGGGGTCACGGTAATCCCTTGGTCCCGCGACCCCGGCAGGCTTTGGCCCTCTACAGGCCCCGTCAAGGCTTCAATATGTTTACGAAATATAAGGCTTTATCGGCGTGATTGGTCCAGTATATGTTCAAGTTCATTGTTAAGAAGTTATTTGCAACGTCGCCGTAAAACAATAGATACCTTAGTTTTAAATAGTATCTAGTATAGTCCATCGTTACAGTCTAATAGCCTCGTCTATTAATAGTTCACCTCATTACCGGCCTTCAGTGTTGTAAGACACACGGCGGCACTATAGATACTTTTTGTTATCTATCGCTGTATAGTAAATACCCGGACTTAATTATAGTACAAATAGTTATAGAGGAAAAGTACATACTTTTAGAGACAGACTCTTGTGCACATAAAATAACATACATAAACTATTTATTTTGTCTTATTTTGAAGAAAATTATACCGTACACTTAACTATGTACTACTTTACTTAACTACTGATCAAACTACTGCGAGTCTAAAAGGGCCACTTAAAGCAATATTCACAATGATTAAGTTCGCAAGTTTCCAGCAACATAATTGTCTATCCTTCTATTCATTCACGAAGTGAATCATTAGCAATATTGCTAAGTAACTGTTTTAGACACGCTGGGTCCAAACGGCAAGATGAAGCAGGTCGTCAATCTATTTTGAGTCCATCCAACGACTGGTCTTTGCAATTTAGCAAGATTCAAAATCACACCTACGCTTCAATACTACTACAAACTAGTTCAGAATCCAGGTTTACCTGTAATATCCAGGCAACACGATGTGTACTCCTGAAGATGGACAGCAGATATCTTTAACAGTTGAGTCGTCCATTTTACGGATGCTGTCTGTGAAGGGACCGGTCGCGTTGATGATGCACTTGGCTTTGATGTCCCATTCCTTGCCGGTTAGCTCGTCCTGAGGATCATTTAAAGTTAGCTTTATTTTATTCTGCTTACAAACCTGCTTTTTTTATAGTATCGCCACACTCGGAATTGCTCCTGTTACGTGGGTGCGTTTACAAACTTTGGAACTCGCAGACACAAACGGCCATACCCGGAACAACAACTTTTAAATCATACAATTATTTGTTGCGTGAGGGAATCGAGGCTGCAAATACGCAGTGCGCAGTCAATCGCTCAGCCATTGCGCCAGGCGTACCAACAACATCATAGGTTTCTTAAAAAAAAACGTAAAAGCGCTCCTTGATGGGCGACTCGCTGTCCGATTATGGACCATGCCCGGGTCGATGGCGCGTTATGTTCCACGCGCGCCTCAAAAGGTGTCAGCACAATGACGGGGCCAAAATAAAATTTAATCTTATAACGCAGAAGTTAGAGTTACCTTTAGCCTAGCCCCGCTAAGCTTGCCAGCAGTCTTGTACAGCTTGGTGACGCTCACGTGGTTGGCGATGGTAGCGCCGTGACGGGCTGCCGTCAACGCTATCGCAAGATTCATACGCGCATCGTCTTGTTGGCCTGTGGTTTTGCAAGAAATTAGTATATTAGTAAACTGGTTTTATAATCAACATTATCGATTTTATTTTGTATCATAATAAGTACGAAGACGTCCACTGCTGAACAACCCGCTTAGACCACCAGGCCTAAATGACAATCCGCCACTTTTATCTTTCGCTTGCCCGCGATGTCGGTCCACCTAGTGGGAGGTCTAGTCGAAAACTTTTCTATGTACCCTTTTTTTAAAATTAGCTTTGTGGACTCTATAGAGCCATGCCTTGCATTATTGCCATACTAAACCGAGTGCGTAACACCGAAATCCATCGTCAGACGAAAATCTATGACGACGGACACAGGGCGATACGCCTCAAGTAGATTAGGCAGGCCATTTGGCAAAACACGAAGATGGCAAATGGACTGACGTTTTGACCGAATGATGGCCAAGGTTCAATCAAAGAGACCAGGGCTGCCTAAAAGTGTGAGGTAGACGATATCGTCAAAATCACGGAGAACAGATGGATGACAGACACACAGAACAGAACCGAGAAGTATGGCAGAAGAAAGGGGAGTCCAATAGTCCAATAACAGGCAGTGGAAGTTCACGATGATGTGTGGGATCTAATGCTAGAATAAGTATTTTAGATTAACCTACGTAACTTTTATAGCTGGAAAATTAATTAACCATCACTTATCTATCTAATCTTTATCGCCTACAATATTCCATGCTCTATTTGACGCAATTTTGTTATTGATGTCATCAAGTTATTTACATTTGCGGCTCAGCTGAGTCGTTTAATCTTTAACGTGATATTATATAAGTGAAGCCGCAAAATAATAATTATGCATTTCCTTGTTTACTTAGCAACTAGTTGATTTATTGTAATTGTGACTATGTACTATCTATGTTATTTATAAATAATTGCAGTGACCCCTATATTGTCAGTGCAGTGTTTTTAAAATCATCAAATGAGTCCTCTCACCGGAAGGGACTGTTAGACTTGTACTGACTAAAATCCGCGGTGATCTTTCAATAGGCCTTTATGTTCAAGAGTCACAGTTACCTGATGAAGCACTCCCTGTGCTCCCCGGCAGGAACCGTTTCCAAGTATGGCTCTAAACTACAAATTCTCAAATGATTTCACATGTTTCAAACATCTGAGTGTGAAAAGTAATCCGTATAAATATTGTAGACCGATTGCTATTAAAAATCACCGATAGATAGACTATCCTATTGACAAGCTGGTTTAGTTGCTAAAAACGATTAAACAGACGAAAATTCGCGCATTTTTTGAAATCATTGAATACAGCAGTGCTAAGCCTTATCTTATTATTAGCTTGTTGCGCGGCCGCAGCGCTCACGCAGCTTGGTAATCATTAAGTTACTGACTGAGAAACGAGCGCTAGACGACAAGTTGAAATTTCTTCAAAAAATGTGGAATTCCCTAAATACAACCTGGTTTTATCTATCATATCGATCGGTCAATCTCAAAGTTGTCTCGTCGATGAGCTCATTGTAGAGTCCAGCGTTGCAATTGTCTTATAAAGTATAGCATAGTAGGGCTGTAGGGATAAATTCAATGCAGACATGAAGCATCTCCTCACCATCATAGTACACGATGCCTCCACACAGGTTGTCAGACTTCAACATGGGGAACAGCTCGAGGGTGTTCTTCTTTGACAAGTAGTACGAGCTCTTGACGTTCCTGTCGCCAGCTACTACGTCGTACATCTTGATACCGAACCAGTAGTAGGGGACTTGCCACCATCTGCGAATTAGAAGTTTTGATTAGAAACTTGGGACACTTAGACCCAATTTCACCAAACTCTTTGCAACCAGACATTAGCTAATGTGCTTTTAAAATTAACAGCTCTGTTATAATGTTATGTGTCCCATAGTGACAATTTAACAGACCATTGCTAGATCCATCATTATTTGAATGACACACAAAACCATTCAGTCACATTATAAATCAACTAAAACAAAAAGATGGAAAACTCAACGATGCAATAGACGACTGAACTACTTTTCCGTTTCGCTGGATAATATGTCAATAATACAGCTAATTAATATAAAAAATAAAATGAGTTTGAGGTTTTTCATTTCGTTGTGTAAAGAGTTTGTATTTTAAATAAGTCTGGAGTAATCGTTTTCGTGTTAAAATAATATTTAGTTACTTCCTGGGTGGAGCAGAAGAGAAACTGAAAGAAACTCGTACTGACTAAAAATCCTGTTCTGTCGGTTTTGCTTTGCGTTCAATGGCCACGACATCCAGTTTAGATAGTCCCGCGATCGTAGCAGGCATTTGGTTCTGTAGGAACTCCGTGAGTTTTCTGCCAGCTCTTAGAAGCGCGCGTGACCATGAAGCGCGTGTGCCATCGACTAGGGCAAAGTCTTTGATCGTACGGGTAACCCATTACAAAACGCCCACAAACCCGCGCCTACGGTACCTAGAAATTACCCGCGATCTGTCGTGTGACCTGGATGATTGTCTCTCCCTCACCCATTCCACTTCCTCCTTCACTAACTTCACTTCTCGGAAAAAAGTGACTGCTTTCCATTACCCGCCGCTCCATAACATGGCCTGAATAGGTGCCACCTTTCGCCACCACCTTGTCCACACAGTGGTGACACCCGAGTGTCCATGTACCAGACACTTGGTTGCCACGACCACTCTTACACAACCTTCCGGAACAACAGTATCCAGTTAGAACCTGCGTCAGGCGGAAGGTGAGGTCGCCGTGATCCTTTAGTAGTGATCTTTTTAGTCTGCTGCGTACTGGCCATCAGTAAAAACCTCCATATAAAAAAAACAAACTTGTTATCTTGACAGTATTAATCGTCTGTTACCAATGTAACGGAACCATGGAGCAGTCATTAAATGTAACAGCCGATCAATGAAATTAAAGTACCGTTAGCCCTTAGGGCCAGTTTCGCCAGACTCTGTCAGTTAGTTTAATGCCCTGTTACATGTATTAACCGACTGTTAAGGTTAGTGAGTGTTCCACCACGTGCTAACGGTACTTTATTTTCATTGATCGGCTGTTAAATTTAATGACTGCTCCATGGGTCCGTTACATTGGCAACAGACGATTAGTGCTGTCAAGATAACAAGTTTGTTTTTTTATTTTAAACTATATGGAGGTTTTTACTGATGGCCAGTACGCAGTAGCTAGAGGATCACGGTGACCTCACCTTCCGCCTGACGCAGGTTCTAACTGAATACTGTTGTTTCGGAAGGTTGTGTGAAATTGGTGATGGCAACCGATTGTCTGATGCATGGACACTCGGCGGAGGCGAAAGGTGGTACTTATTCAGGCCATGTTATGGAGCGCCGGGAAATGAATGGAAGCAGTCACCTCTTTCATAAAAGTGAAGTTACTGAAGGAGGAAGTGGAATGGGTGGGGGAGAGACAATCCTCCAGGTCACACCGTCTCCATCGCCAATCGCGATCGCGTACCATTTCTAGCCACCGTAGGCGCGGTTTTGCGGACATTTTGTAATGGGTAACCCGTCCGATCAAAGACTTTGCCCTAGTTGATGGCACATGCGCTTCATGGTCACGCGCGCTTCTAAGAGCTGGCAGAAAACTGACGGAGTTCCTACAGAACCAAATGCCTGCTACGATCGCGGGACTATCTAAACTGGATATCGCGGCCATGGAACGCAAAGGAAAACCGACAGAACAGCGTGATTTTTAGTCAGTACGAGTTTGATATTCCCTTCTGCTCCACCCAGGAAGTAACTAAATATTATTATAACACGAAAATGATCACTCCAGACTTATTTAAAATATAACCTCCTTACACAACGAAATAAACAACCTCAAACTTATTTAATTTTTTTCTTTTAATTAGCTGTATTATTGACATATTATCCAGCGAAACGGAAAAGTAGTTCAGTCGTCTATTGCATCGTTGAGTTTTTCATCTCTTTGTTTTAGTTGATTTATAATGTGAATGAATGGTTTTGTGTGTCATTCACATAATGATGGATCTAGCAATGGTCTGTTAAATTGTCACCATGGGACACATAACATTATAACAGCGCTAAAAGCACATTAGCTAATGTCTGGTTGCAAAGAGTTTGGTGAAATTGGGTCTTAGGGCCAGTTTCGCCAGACTCTGTCGGTTAGTTTAATGCCCTGTTACATGTATTAACCGACTGTTAAGGTTAGTGAGTGTTCCACCACGTGCTAACGGTACTTTATTTTCATTGATCGGCTGTTAAATTTAATGACTGCTCCATGGGTCCGTTACATTGGCAACAGACGATTAGTGCTGTCAAGATAACAAGTTTGTTTTTTTATTTTAAACTATATGGAGGTTTTTACTGATGGCCAGTACGCAGTAGCTAGAGGATCACGGTGACCTCACCTTCCGCCTGACGCAGGTTCTAACTGAATACTGTTGTTTCGGAAGGTTGTGTGAAATTGGTGATGGCAACCGATTGTCTGATGCATGGACACTCGGCGGAGGCGAAAGGTGGTACTTATTCAGGCCATGTTATGGAGCGCCGGGAAATGAATGGAAGCAGTCACCTCTTTCATAAAAGTGAAGTTACTGAAGGAGGAAGTGGAATGGGTGAGGGAGAGACAATCCTCCAGGTCACACCGTCTCCATCGCCAATCGCGATCGCGGGCCATTTCTAGCCACCGTAGGCGCGGTTTTGCGGACATTTTGTAATGGGTAACCCGTCCGATCAAAGACTTTGCCCTAGTTGATGGCACATGCGCTTCATGGTCACGCGCGCTTCTAAGAGCTGGCAGAAAACTGACGGAGTTCCTACAGAACCAAATGCCTGCTACGATCGCGGGACTATCTAAACTGGATATCGCGGCCATGGAACGCAAAGGAAAACCGACAGAACAGCGTGATTTTTAGTCAGTACGAGTTTGATATTCCCTTCTGCTCCACCCAGGAAGTAACTAAATATTATTATAACACGAAAACGATCACTCCAGACTTATTTAAAATATAACCTCCTTACACAACGAAATAAACAACCTCAAACTTATTTAAATTTTTTCTTTTAATTAGCTGTATTATTGACATATTATCCAGCGAAACGGAAAAGTAGTTCAGTCGTCTATTGCATCGTTGAGTTTTTCATCTCTTTGTTTTAGTTGATTTATAATGTGAATGAATGGTTTTGTGTGTCATTCAAATAATGATGGATCTAGCAATGGTCTGTTAAATTGTCACCATGGGACACATAACATTATAACAGCGCTGTTAATTCTAAAAGCACATTAGCTAATGTCTGGTTGCAAAGAGTTTGGTGAAATTGGAACTCGTCGCTAAATAATTACAGCCTCACAGGCCCATCTTCCGGGTTAGCCCTCGCTTGACGAGGTTGGTCTGTGGATGGATGAACATCATCATGTCATAGCGAGTTTCCTCTGTGCCTCGGAAAGCACGTAAAGCCATAATTGGTCCCGGCTGGCATTTGTAGATCTTTGACAGTCGTTAATGTTCGTCAGAGACTCTAAAGTCTGACAACCAGTCTTACCATGGGAAAGAAAAGAAAGAAAAAACATTTATTTGGCTTGGCGCAAAGAGACCGCGGTAGACACACACATTTAAAATAAAATAAACACAAAAAGAAGAAACTTAAAAGTAATAAAAGAAAAAAAGAAACAAGTGTCTCACGGCTGCGCCAAATAGGCTCAGTACAAAAAGGTCTAGCAGCTAGTGCTGGACGCTGGTTTTCAACTGTGTGTATAGGGTATAGTATTACCCAGTAAGTCCATGTAAAATACTGATATTCAGCTGCATCCGGTTTGACTGGAAGCCGACCCCAATATAGTTGGAAAAGGCTAGGCAGATGATGATTAGGAACTTGGGAAAGCTGTGCCTAAGAACTAAGGAAAAGTAACTGCAGTACAGAAAATCTATATTTCATGTTATAAAGCTGAAGACTTTGTTTGGTTGAACGCTCTAATCTCAGGAACAACAGGGACGAATTAAAAAAATCTTTTTTGTTGGATAGTCCATTTATCGAGGAAGCCTATTGGCTATTGAACACACGCTGTGACCAATAAAAGCCGAGTAGCGGGTTAAACCGTTAGCAGGTGAAACCGCATGGATCATTATAAAAAATTAAATAGTAACAGACTAATTGTCACGTACATTAAAGATATTGAACAAAAAAATATTTAAAATGCTCAGATTAAGAAATATGCATCGCGCATGAAATTGAATGCAGTTTTCACCGATGTTGTGCTAGAGGATAAAATAGATCCCGGATTTAAAATTCCACGCGAAAGAAGTCGCGGGCAAAACCTAGTTTAGCCCATGACTTCAAAATTCAATGGGAATATCGCCATAGAATGCAAGCGTTTCAATACCGAGTAAAATTATGGGAAAGCCCTAAGTATTGCACTGGAATTTTGGCTCATACAATGATAAACAGAATCATTGCCAAAGTATTGAATGTAAACAAAGTGATCCCCAAATACGGCGTGCTAAAATAATGTTCTGTGTAGTGCCAAGTTCTTGAACGAATAAAGAATGAATAACATTTTAATACACGTGTCTACTTAGTGGCGCTTAATAAATAACAATGTCGGGTCAAAAACATTGTCTGTATTTTTATTGGCACTTAATTAGAATATATTTCGATTCAAGTGGGGATTTGTTATTGTATTCGAGGAGGAATACTCAGCCGAGCCGTATAGACGAGGGTGATAAGGAGCGGAGAACAGCAATAACATATGCCCATGTATATCTGAGCACGGTATGAGTTGAAATCGTCAGTCTACCTCTTTCTAGGTCTATAATACTAGCTGTTCCCCGTGGTGTCACCCCCGCTGCTCGACTCCTTTTAGTTGTAGCGTGATGATATATACAGGGCGAATTTTTCAACTGTGTGCGTGTACGGCTATATCCGAAACTATGAGGAATATCGAAAAACGTTGAAAGGAGTCTCGTGACCGATTTTGACGAAAACTAAAACTGCATCATTGGATTTTAGAAAAATTAATAATCCTGGCCAGGAACCGAACGCGGTGATTTTGGAAAAAAAAACACACTCTGTTTTATTACACCATTCAATAGTGTTGCTAATAAGGATCAAATTCTGGACAGTAATCATATACGGCAAACTAAAGAAAAACGTGTAATTGAAAAAACAACTGATAAATCTTCAAGACGATGACTGTATTCGAAACAAAATTTAACCGCTTCTTTGAAATAATGTTTATTTTTGTTGATCTGGTTGGATTGTTGAGACGTCAAATCCAGTGAATTATTGAAAACAATGAAACTGATTCAATTTGAACCAGTAACCCTGAGTTCAGCGCGATCAACCAAACAAAATCAGAAATATATTAGTAAGATTTTTTTAATTTGCTATAATATAGAACACAAACTCACTTATAAACAGGCAACAAAATAGGTAGAGGCCTAGTCAAATGTGGCGCCACCTCCAACATATTGGCTCTCTCGTGAAGTGCCTCCTTCACCATCTTGTACTGGTCGTAGTCCAGCTGCATGATGGCCTTCTGAAGGTACCGAACTCCTCCGTGGATCAATTTGGTACTACGACTTGATGTGCCACTGGCGAAGTCATCTGCTTCGACCAGAGCTGTGCGAAGACCTGGAATGAGAAGGTGGTTTAGAAAAGTCATAGAGGTTCATTGGTTCTCTTATTACAGGAATTGGAAGATTTTTGTATGATGCCAGGCTCAGTGACATACGCCATTTTTATTTTCTAAAATAGAAAAAAAATGGTGGAAGTTAGGTAGGCGAAATTATTTTAACCCCTTTATTTATCAGAGTCAAAAGGTTAGATAGACGGGCAGGCAAATACTGATATTCAGCTGCATACGTTTCGACTGGAAGCCGACCCCTAGACATTAGGAAAAAGGTAGGCTGATGATGATCTATTGGAGTCAAAGGGCCATGAAGGCCAAAGAGTTATTTCCCGTTTTTGAGTTGGTTTTTTTTTGAATGCTAAGATTTGTATTATCTTAGTTACTTTTACTGTCAGTGTCCCACGGCTAGGCAAGAACATGAAATACAGCATGAAGTTTAAAAAAAAAAGTAAAACTTTTCAAAAAAATCTGCTGAAAAAAACTGAGAGAACTTTATTGTTCACGGATAATCAAAAAATACGTAGTTTAATCGTCCATCTACTCAATTTAACGATCTACCACATAAACGTATTCGATATCACGAATAGTAATCAATAAACTAGCGATAGTAAGCACTTAGGGCGATAGTATTTAATGTAAGAAGTACCAATATATCTATTTTTTTTTAATATTAGAGTCCTTTACATTTAAGAAAAAAGTAATTACGCATTTACAGGATGATTGGTCAAACGTGAGAAACATTATACATTGTTGAAGTTATCATACATATGTCTACGTTTTAATATGGCATAAGTTTGTCATACATAATGTGTACGGTGACGAACAATTAAATTTCTAAACTTAACAAAATTCAAACGCGATGTTCCTACCATATGCAATTTTTTTGCGCTTTCTTACTTCTACTATGGAAACCATCTTTGGGTATGTTATTACGAAATAGGTCTTATTTCAAAGTAGAAACCAGTATTTCACGAGAAAATTAAGTTTGAATTTTGTCAAATGGATATATTTTATTGCTCGTGATTGTATTCAAATATCTGCTGTGCTCTTAATTTTTTCAAGCTAGCAAGAGCACCTGACCATAAATATATCGAACAACTACTTCAATCAATTAATCAATCCTTACAAAATGTTCCACTTGAAACAAATCACCCAGTATAATACCAAAAGATACCTAGATCCAATTGCTAGAAGACCCTCCTTTGATACGGATGTCATAAATGGGCTCAGCTTGCAAGGTGAACAATCTAATTTGTAGATACGAGTAAAACTTGGTATCTTGTTACGCTCTTACGTTGTCAGTAATAAGGGCTATAGTTGTTATCTCTTGTACATACAGAGAAACAGCGACAGTGGTGCCTCCAAAAACAATGAGGGAGTTACAGATGTGTTTAGCTTGTATCAGAGAAATTGATGGCAAGCATCGGCAGAAAGGGCCGTTGTTAATTGACCTTATGTGTGGGTAAATAAGAGTTATAGTTGACCTTACGTTTCATTGAAGTTAATAAGGGCTACGAGTATAGTTTATTACTTTTCGTAGATCCCGCGACAGTGGCGCCTCCTTCAAACATGACAACAATAATTGCGTCAACTTGGGAGCAAGCAACTTAATGTTCGCACGTCGACAACGGCCATTCCTAAAGGCTCTCATGTTGTAGCAAACAGGAGCTATAATTGATTACCTCTCGAACAATTCTAAGCCACCAACGATGAGATTGTCTAAGCTATGCACTGCTTGTATGAAAGCCTGATGACCCTGCATCGGCACGATTCTAACAGACTATAGATCTTATAAAATAAAACGTAAGGGTGATAGTTGTTACCTCTTGTGCAAGCATCTAAAGCGCATCCCACGCCAGTGGCCCCTCCACCAACAATGAGGATGTCGAAGGTGTGTCCTGCTTGTAAGGAAGCAACTTGATGGTCACGCGTCGGTAGAGGTCGCTTCTTACGCGCTGTTGTCGCTTTTACCGTTGATGGTCTGTACCATTCCTGGGTATAAAGAGAAAATCAGTATTCAAAACACAGCCTAAATGTTCATCATGTGGAAACATATTTTTCTACTCCTCCACTATTATTTTCTGATTAATTTCGTTGCAGGATCCAAAACAGGTAAATTCATTCTCCGGGACACGTCGAGCTTCATTGTCTTCATTGTCTCGCCGCTTTTCTGGTGGTTGCCTCTGTTGATTCTGGCTTTAAGGAGTTGCAGTGGTTTAAATTGGGAATAGTGTGGTGGGTTTGTCCCAAAAAAAAAGTTCATTAAATACATTAAAAACAGATGTCCTTGTGTATGCCGGGGTCGTGGGACTGTCATAAAAAGGCACCGTAGTGCTGGAACGCAAAAGGCATATGAAAAAACAGGGTATTTTTTACTCAGAAGAGTATTGCAGTCCTTTCCGGTCCAGACAGGCCTGAAGGGCTCATTTGATGATTGTGACCATAAGCTTTTGGCATTTTTGTAAATACTAAGTATTTAGTGATCTGTGGTCTTGGTTATGGTCCCAGGGACCAAATTCCTACCGCGTCTTTTGTCAAATGTCATTAAATGCTTTACAAAAGTAACAATAGTTACCTGTTCCTCCCAAGGACAAAACAGTTATCATAAGCTACCAAAATAACTTCAAAGAGATATCTTATCGGCAAATAATCTGTTTTGGTCGCTACATACGGCTGTTATTAAAACCGGCAAAAGGAAAGGCTGCGTTATCTGGGGGAGTAGATAATGGCGGGTTTCCTCGGTACGTACCACGGGTGAGTCATCGGCTGAGACAGCCCACGCGGTCAGCGCTGCGCCCGCGACGCCAGCCGCGCCGCCGATCAGCAATCTTCTGCGAGACATTATTCTGAAAAATGAAACAAATAATATCTTTATTTATTTATAAGTCTGCTACAGAAACTATTCTAAAATACGGTTTGTGCGAAGTCGGTAGTGGGGCCTATTAGATCGATCACAGCGCGCGATGTGGCAGAGATGTGAACTAACTGGGGACCAGTTTAATGTGCACCAATTTTTAATGAAAAACAAGCCGATAATGTTATCATAATATCTAGTTATATGGCACATAGCCCCCCCTCCCCCTAAATAGCACGTATACCCCTCTTTGCCCGACTAGGGAATAGAGCAGTCATTAATAATTTTGGATTTTTGTTTTACATATTTGTTGGATTTGGTCATTGGTGTCGTTTACTCCATTCAGAAAAACGATTTAAAAACGAGTTACCTACTTTTTATTAAATAGATACCTATAGTTACTTAATTGATTTGTGTGTTGTCTGCTACTCGATACAACAGGATAAAACATAATTATATCTACTTATTTGCACTCATTTGTTATCAATTGCTATTTTGGTTATTTTAGTCTTGTTTCCCCAGCTAATATTCAATGGTATAATTTGTTTTCGAAATTAATTGAAATGGCGTCTGAACGATAATAATATAACATCTAAATATGTAACGGTCTCTATGGAATAAATATTATAGTTTTTTTTGTACCCTGTATCGTCCACGACATTTATGTGTCGAGCACAACACAAATCACTCTATCTTGTACGATATTATATCGCAGGACTGGGATGTAATGAGGAATGTTCCGTTTTCAAGCCGAAACGGCTGAACCGATTTTGATGAGTTTTGGTACAGAAATAAATATGGGATCCTAGAGACGGTTAGGCATCCTATATAAGGAGCAACGAAATGACGGGTAGCAGCTAGTATTATATGTTAATTTATATAAATCCCATATTTCAGTCAAAGAAAACACCTTAAAGAAATCTAATAGCCCAGTTAACTTTACTGAAATATGATCCATGCATCGCGGCATGTGTCTCAATAAACATGACAAATACAATAGTGAAGTATTTATCTAACACCATCATTTGGTAGTAATTAACATGACCTTCTACAGTTGTTGAAATTACAACACGCTATGAGGATATTATTTTATATTACCGCGATTTTTGTGCAGAGGGCGTTCCAAGGTGGATAGAGTACGAGTATATTAGTACCGTTAAGAACCGAGGTTTGTGAAAGGTACTGCATTGCTATTTTCTAAGGAAACAGCCTTGTTCCAGCGCTGCCACAGCGTCAAATCTACTGTTTGTCTTTCATAGATTTTCAACTTTATACAGCGTAAGGTTGAAAATCGATTAAAGTCAGACTGTAGTTTCGTCGACGAGTATTTAGAGAATATCATGGCTGGAGTGTGTTCAGTATTACATTTCCAATTTAGAGATGAGTTGAAGAGGGTTTCATAGCAGCCTCTTGAGATACTCGATGCTTGAGTATTTAATAAATAATTCATTATTTATTAATCACTCATCGATAAGTATGGACTTGACGATAATTGAGTGCAGCAACCACTTCAGTTTCCAATATTTTACACAATCGAGATTGGTAATAAAAAGCCTGATTTTTCACACTCACTTATCATAAAATATTGGCCCAAATTGCTACAGAATTCATAAAAAAATGTAATATATTGTTTGTGTTGGAGATTTTAATTCTTAATTTGCAATACCAACATCAAATGTAAATCCTCGTGTAAATAGTGGCAACATTAACCCCTTCTATCTACGACACTGGTCCAATAGAGACACCAGCAGGTCAATCCGAATCTGTCAAATTTTACCAATCAAACATTAATCTTACACTATTGTGATAAGGTTGAAAATCTATTAAAGAAATTTGATAGACTGAGGTAGGCTGACGTGCTGGCGTCTGCAATTTTTATAAATTGCTATATTTTATTGAATCTTCTCCGGCAACAACGTACCAGCACCTCACCAGCTACCCAACACCTACTACAAGCTACACAGTTTGATTTATTGTTCAAGGCGCGACACTAACACTGCGTCTAAACACTTTAGGAGGCGTCTGGAATTTCGTCTACTGAACACTCATCGTTTATCATAATCAAAGTGATACACACGGAAATAATTATTATCTCTCGTCTTACGTCAAGAGACGCCTTTGCAGGTGATTTTTAATTATTTCATCATCTTCGTATTATGTCTCTATAGATAAGGGTATTGCCACTGTAACACACCTACCTCTCGACCAATTTCATAAATTTGTTCTTATTAAAAAATTACCAGCTGATCTCCATCTACGCCAGCCTGGTGCAGTGCGTGTGGAATGGAATATCTAGTAACAACCTTCTATTCATCCCAATAGTACCTCAAAAGAGTCCTACCGAATAGGGCGCGACGAGAGGGACTGTCGGACTCATACTGATTAAAATCCATGGTGTTCTTGAATGACCCTTTACGTTCAGGAATCACGGTTGCCTGATAAGACAGACCCGCGGTCTTAAGCGCATTTTTTTTTAATGTTCATTGGGTTTGTTCTTGACCTTAGTCTAGGACAGGAGTGACTAAGACAAGGTCGACGATGGAGCGAGCTTACCCAGAAGAAGCCTGTTCATTCTTACTTTGAAGAGATTAGGATTGTATGCGTTCGGAAACACAGTCGCAGGCAGAGAGTTCCACTCCTTCGCTGTCCGCATTATAAAAGACACTAACGTGTAAACTTAGATGCATTTCATTTTAAGAGAATGGTCAGAAGTTACTTAACTATACTAGGGGAATAATACTTGAGCAAAAAAAGTTGTCCACTATAACTTTGCACCTACGATTTCATAAAAACAAACAAAAAAAATACACGTTCACAGAGGCTGTTACAGCAACTTTGTTAATTTTCCGTAATTCGCACCAGATAATAATCATCTATAATAATTATATCATAACTAACGATAGTAACGATGAAGCGTGCGTTAGGCGATATCAATAGTAATCTATCACGGAGTGATCACGCGTCGCGTCGGCACAGGGCGCAGCGTCTATGCACGACGCGACGCCTCACTACGCTGTGATAATACTGATACACGACACAGCTTATCTGATACCTAATAATTTCGTCTATTCGTAATTATCCATAAAAAACAAGTAGATTGACAGTGCTGCCGTGTGCAATACATGTTTGATCAGAAGGTTCAGGTCCTGCTGAATGCAAATAACAAGCAGGCACACCGTGTCAAAGGTCTTGAAGGAAACCAAATGCAAAGAAGGCTGGACAATACCCGTCTTACAACGAAAAAGTTAAGAACATTTGTCTAAAAAGAAAGGTTAACTGCAAAAAACGCATTAATATGACGTTGATATACCTAAGGACCGTTTTGCAGTTACACTTTTTTTAGACGAGTGTTCAAGAGGTGTTTAACTTTTTGTGGTACGATGGTAACAGTTAAGTAGAAAATAAAGACAACTATTAATATGCTTTGTAAAGGGCTTGCAACTGTGCTTGAGAGAGAGAGAGAGGGACAGTTCTTGGAGACATTTACACTAATAGGCTATGCAGAACTGAGGAGTAGGCTAATGAAGACTGATTCAATATTGAACAATTTAAATAAATTGATAATCATGATAGCTTTTTACACCACTGCACACGGCCTCCAGAAATCTGTAAATAACTGTGGTAAAAAAAAAACACCAAGTCATGATACCATTCATTTCATCCATGTTTCATGTCTTATCAAATGACTTAACAAAACGTAACCATTTGAACATAATTATGTAAAAGACGTAAAATATGACGCCATAGATACAATATTGTAACACTTATTCACAGTTGGTAACCAAATACCTACACAGCTACATCTATTAGAAGCTATACATAGTATATTCATAGATAGATAAGGGGTGGCCAACTTGATAAGACATAAGATCTACTGTTTACTAACGAAACCCTGTGCGATCTACCAATTAAATACTTCTTGAAATCTTAAATGAAACAGCATAGAATAATTAGTACACAATCATCTAGTATTTTTTAGTAATCTTAAATATCATATGTGAAATTGTTTCCTTAAATTTACTTAATACTTTGGAATGGAAGTCTGAGATGACGATGTTTTATCAACATAATATAGGTCCACGATCGACTGGACTAATAGTCGCGAACGACCGGTCGATCGCGATCGACCGGTTGGCCACCCCTGATATATAGCAAGTGCGGATGAAGGATTAGTTTCCTGCGTTATGATTGCAGTAGTTACCCGCTTGAATACAATTTCCAAGCGAGCAATATCCTGCTTGTAGTACAGCTGCATTGATAATACTGCTATTCCATTATTCCATTCTACTATTAGATGTAACTACAAGGAATTAGACTACCTATTTGATTAGGACATCGCGAAACTTAGTTTTACAGGTAAAAATTCCTAACATATTTTAAAAGTGCTAAGTCTGAGCCGTTTATAAATCCTTAGTCATCAAAGTACACGGTAATTTTTGAAACCATCCTAGTGATTGTTATGATTTTTTTTAATGTGGCTGACGTTGACTTGAAATAGAGAGATATAATAATTTTGGAACCGATTATTGGCGCCGCCCGTGCTGAGCAGGGGCGGATCGCTGGTATATTTAAAGTATCAATTGCATTACACCTAGAAGTAATGATTGTTATAAAACACTTAAGTTTATTAGCATCCGGCTCAACACATTTTGTTTTCTACACAAAATAATGACGATTTAACACTTTATTTCTAACTAGCCGCCTGCCTCGGCTTCGCACTTCACACGCATTTTCGGACTGCTCGCTAGCTTTTACGAAAAGATTTTCATTAAAATGTGTTCAGACAATACCAAACACAATAAAAAAAATATCATCCAATTTGGTGTTGTTGTTGGGGAGTTATGAGCATACAGAATTAGACAGACTTCAGCGACTTTTTTGGAAAGAAAAAGACTGCGAACGGGACATGAACGCGTCTCGAATCTCAGGAAGATAAAGGGGAAGACGCAATTGGAGTCCCGCTCGCAGCCAAATTTTTCTTTCCGAAAAAATCTTTACGATTCGCGACGCAAGCGTAGGCGTTATTGCGTATAAATATTTGCATTCAGCGACTTTGTTTTATACTGAGTATGTGAGAATAAAGATTTCTATTTCAACTCGATAGTCGATACCTAGGTATATCCAATCGATGTCACAGCGATTCTTGAAACACTCAACTTTATTACTTGAAGAGTCAACAGTTGAAACTAAGGCTTGCCGCTTTGTTTTTCTTTGAAAACACTTTAGTATTACCTATGGTGTTTACCTCTATCACATATACACTTGAGAGCAATAAAATCGCACACGTTGACTTTTTGTTGTTAAAGCAGTTTTTTTCATAAATGTGAATACATATTAAAATAAAACTTACACTATTTGAATGTTTACTTCAGTACCTTTCTAATGATATCAAATACAGTGTAAAAAAAGTACCCATAGGGAGTTTTAGGGCACAAAACCCAACATACGGATAAAATTACCCAATTTAGCTTAACAAAGAATAAAAATAAAACTCAAAATGCTTGATCAAATTGTTTTTTAATAAGGTGTATTCCCTCCCCTAGCCTTGATTACAGCTCTTAATCGGTTTTTCATGGACCGTATTAATTTCACCATGAAATCTTGTGGTATGGCGTTCCACTCCTCTTCAATGGCAAGTTGAAGCTCTTGGAGGCGCGTAGGAGCAGGGCTTCTTGCTCGAACTCTTCTTTTTAGCTCATCCCAGACATGCTCAATCGGATTGAGATCAGGACTACGAGCTGGCCACTCCATCGCGGTGATTCCAACATCTTCCATGTAGTCGCAAACTGTTCTAGCGACATGCGGTCTGGCGTTGTCGTGCATTAAGAGAAAATCTTCTCCCATAAGCCACGCAAGCGGCCTCACATGTTCTTCGAGCACTTCTTCGACGTATCGTGCAGCCGTCAAACTTCTCGATCTCGGGCCGGTATTCGCCGTAGTGATGAATACAATGTCAGTTTTAGTGTCCAACATTATGCCACCCCAAAACATACACGATCCACCTCCAAAAGCCACACGTTCGCTTATGCAGCATTGTGAAAATCGCTCTGATGACCTTCTGTAGACCCTAGAGCGTCCATCATGACCATGTAAAGTCATTTTGCACTCATCAGAGAACATAACAGCCCGCCATTGGTCATACGTCCAATTTAAATGTTCCCTAGCAAATTGTAGCCGGGCTTGTCGGTGAGCTGTGGTCAATTTGGGACCATTTGCTGGGCGATGTGAAGTCATTCCTGCTTCACCTAGTCTTCTTCGAACTGTCCACCGACTTATACTGACATTGCGAACTTCTCGAAGCTGTTGTCCCAGTTGAACCGCGTTCAGTTGCCGATTTCTCAAAGACCTTGTCACAAGAAAGCGGTCATCACGCTCTGATGTTGTGCGTCGCCGGCCAGATCCTGGTCGCCGAATGTAGCCACCGGTCTCTTGGAACCTCTGGTATACACGACGAACAGAGTAGCGGCTCAAATTTAGCCGTCGAGCAACTTCACTTTGGTTATGGCCTGCTTCGAGCAAGGCAATAACTTGAGCGGCTTCTGCGGGCGTGGTATCCATATTTTTCCAGTAAATCCGTATGCTTCCAGTAGAGATGTTATCACGTTGACCGTCGGTATGCAACTGAATAAAAATTCCAATAAACTGACCTTTTTATACCTGCGGCTAAGGGTGCAAGTAGTGACAACGCAAACGCGTGAATTTGGGGAATTCGGTGTACGGTCGGTTTTTGTAAGTTACGTGAAGGTCAATGATTTTAATTTTATGTTTTTGTAAAGCTAAGCTTGTATGCTTTAATTTTGTCTAATGATTTTTACTCAATATCTTTCGATTTTAGAAAACAATCAGTAATAAACCAAATTACAAGGGGTGTGCGATTTTATTGCTCTCAAGTGTACTTGTAGTTATTAGTATTACGAGTATTCCTACATACGCTATTACGTATGTAGGAACAACTTTGTTACTGACGGACAGTATTGAATGGGAACAAGCGCGAGGCCTGAATTTTAATGGAGACCTTGTACCAATGAGACTAGTTGATTGACATCATATTATAGTAAGAGTAGTATAGTAACACTATGATAGTACTCATGCCAATCAACTTTTGCTAATGAACATTAAGGTCGCTATCGCACTGGCTTTTAACGACCGTTGACGTCAACTCGTGGCTGCGCGTGGCAAGCGTTAACGTCCGCTCATAACACTATGGCCAACAAACGACAAACGACGTTAACGTTGCGCAGACGCGACGTTGACGTCGCGTTCAGCAGACGCTCGTAAAACGCCAGTGGGATAGCTTCCAGCCAAAAGCTTACACAAAAGCAGTTAAACATAATATAGTTATAGCTTATTACAAAAGCAGTTAAACATAATATAGTTTTAATCTTCAAAGTTTAGGAATCACTTGCCAACGATGCAATTAACGTCACTTTCAAACTTGAACTCTTTACTGATAAGAATGACGAGACAAACAAAAATAACCTACTTGCTTATCTCCCGAATAGTTGAAGTAACAGAAGCAGGAACAAACCGCATATTTCTTACATACAACGCGTACCAGACTGATAACATAAAGTCACGGCCACGAAGTTATTTATGGCATAAATCGATCTTGAAGAACACCAAAGCAATCTTGTATAATCACGAACACGTTGAACAACACAATTACGTCTTTTCACGCTTAGTGGACTTGACAACTACAGGATACAGTCATTTTCCCTGTCATACTTATACACTGGAAATAGGACATTAGTTTCTATGGTCTAGCGACAATCTTCAAAAGATTGTGCTTTGGTTGGGGAAATCCTTGCTTTTATAACTGAAGTGGTTCGATGAGTAGCGGACTAAACACAATGTTGGGTAAAACAACCAATTTCTTTTGAAAAACTAACATTTTTCTTGACATGAGTAACACGGAAAACAAAGACACTAGGGATTCATCGCAGAGTTTCTGAGAGGTAATAGGGTAAACATTAAAACACATTAAACTTATTCTTAAATATTCATAACAGCAAATTAAAGTAGGGCTTAGGATAAATCCTTGGGAACTCCTTCAGTAAATGGATCTACTCATACATTAATACTGTGCAAACCGTAGGTATTCCGTCCTTACTGTTGTTTCTGGATTACATTAATATTCGTAGTTCTATCCTTTTCACAAATAATTGTTCAGTTCAAAGTATATCAGTTCGATTCAGTCAAATGCATCAATTAGTGAAAAAACTGATTTGACCTTTCAAACATATTAGTAGAAAACAAAAAACACAGTCGAAGAGCATGTTGTCCCCAAGGTCACTGGTTTTTTCGTGACATTTTTAACGCGTCTCTCGTAAATATCTTAAATTCTAATTTAGTCACTCAATGTGGTGTCTTGTTTGACAAGACGTACTGAAATATCTAACTACCATTACTTAGTCATTGCACATTTTACGCCATTTAGTATCGTGCTGAAAATCTTATGCCTTATTCATACGAATTTCAGCACCATAAATGATAAGAAAAATATTAATTGCTCATACTCGTACTAATAATAAATCATACGTGAATATCGCAACGCATCGTGATTAAATTCTTTTGAAACTTTATCTAAGCTTGTAAAAGGCGGTCGCGGGACTGTACGAATTATCGTGACCCCGGAACGTAAAGGGCTATTGAAGGACACCGTGGATTTTAGTCAGTACAAGTCTGACAGTCCCTCCCGCTCTGCCCTGGGTGGGAGGACTCATTTGATGAAATTACCACGATAAAAAAAAAAGCTTGTAAAAGGCAGAACTCTTGAATATGTGGAATAATTACTTCCATGAGCCGGTGCAGGTACCGCACGGGTGATTAAAAAAAATATGATGAGGAAGAATAAGGAAAACGTCGTGAAAGACTGCATGAATGTGGGTGAGTGTGTGCAGGATGATATGGCTAGAAAGGAGGTGGCTATTTTGATGACGAGTAATATGGAAGGAAGTATGGAAGTAGATATGCTGTTTCAAATAAATTGTAATAAGAGCAACGTAATGACGACTGTGAATCGATAGAAAGCATTTTATTATGTACTTTAGTGGGTATAAGAAGCCGATGGCTAGGTAGTTGACGATGATGAGTGCTAGAGAATAAATGCTTGGTGTTAATAAAGGTAAACCTGTTTAAATTTTTCGAAGTATCGCTACTAGTGGTGTTCCCAGTAAAATTAATATGCTAATACTACGACTACCCATGCCTAACACTCATTATTAATAAAAATCCATTCAATAAATATCTCGGCGCAATCATTTCTGCAATATCTTGCCAACCATCATCAACAATGAACCGCTTTCAACAAATTTCCGTCATTTGGTTTTTCTATCGGTTTGTTGGCTCTTTGCTTCGAAATTAGTAGACAAATTAATTATTGTTCTTATATAAGGGCTAGAGGTGTATGTATGATAAAGATTTCGCTAGTAAGCTTATTGAAAACCAGAATAATTGCAATTTATTATTATGTGATCTGCGTGCTACGTTTATTGAAGAAGCTGCTGTGTTTTCAGAGAAAGATGTGTGCCAGCTCTACCCCATTAACCTGGCACCTGGTTTTATAATGTTTGGAATCAAGGCCACAAGGTCAAATAAAAATGGTCTCAAGTCGTTATTAGCAGGTCCTTATTAGATTATCTTCCGACGTGACTGTCTTTAGTTGCAAGTGATAACGCTAGGCAAGGTCAAACACGTGTTTGTTTTATCAGTTTATCTCCGTCGTGTGTTTATGTAACGTTCTTAACATACGAGGAAATTAAAAACAATTGAGTAACGAGTAGATTACGGTAAGTGCTTCATTTAGTTAGACGATTCAAGAAAAAATGCATGCAAGTTCGACTGCATGTCGACTATCAATGGACAATGAA
Organism: Agrotis puta; assembly: GCA_943136025.2. Taxonomy (NCBI): domain Eukaryota; kingdom Metazoa; phylum Arthropoda; class Insecta; order Lepidoptera; family Noctuidae; genus Agrotis; species Agrotis puta. The sequence continues at coordinate 4,302,273 of OW964170.2, forward strand.
TTCAGTTGCTCAAACAAATACCGCTGTGTACTCAAACTTGCATGCAAGTTCTTGCATGGAATTGAAATAGGTAACGTGTTTTTTGTCTTGTTAATTGAATCGTCTGTCTAGTCTACTTCTAATCCTATTATAATTATTTTGTTAAGAAGATTGTTCTCTAGCACTAGCGCTTAGAATTAAAATAACATGTATTTTTGTCTTGTTTATTGAATCGTCTGTCTGCTCAATTTTGACTGTGTTTATTTTGTAAGAATAAGATTGTTCGCAGACTAAAGACAGAAGAGCTTATACCAGCTTTTGCCCGCGGCTTCACTCGCCTTCATTTAGAATTTGACTATACATTCGGGTTGTACTCTGCTTGTTACAATATAATTCTATCGTGATGCCATCTATTATCACGATTTATTGTTTTCCTCGCGAACAATTCTGTTTTCCGGATGAAAGGTAGATCCGTTTCTATAGAGAAATTTAGGATTACTATACGAAGTCACAGAGCAAAATTTCAAAATTATCGAGGGGCGGTTTAAACATGAAAAATCAACAAAAAAACTTTCGTATTTATAATAATTATATTAGTTGAAGAGTCAAGAAAAAAACAAATAACGAAGCCGACTAAAATACGTAGGCTACAGGGTTTTTACAGCACTTGTTTTAAGCGCTGTTCCGCTGAAGTTTAAAGCTTCTCTCATAAAATTGTAAGAAAATTACCTAGAGAGAATGTTATATAAGAAAATCACATCAGGTCACCGCTAGATTGTAGATAGTTGCGCAACGATGTAGGTACCTAGTTCATTGAGAAATAATACACTAGAATAATAGAAACTGGTATTTATTTCTTGCGGAAAATGTAATAACGAATCACGGTATGGAATATTGATCTTTGCAACATGGTAAATACGCAGGTGAATCGTATCATCGTATAGAATAGAATAGAATAGAATATACTTTATTGTACACCAAAATGAATAAATACAAACTTACAATATTGTTAATTCTAAGGGTACAACGGCGGTCTTATCGCTAATAGCGATATCTTCCAGACAACCTTAGGATGGACTTAAAAAACTATAATCAAAAACAAGGGTAGGCAATGATGCACAATAAATAACAGATAACATAATAATATTAATACAATACACATAAATATCAATTGTAATATAAAATACACATACACATTTAAATATATATATATACATTAGAGAGAAAGGAAATAGTTTATGACTAAGCTTTTAAAAGAAACCAGTGACTGGGCTTGTCTTACTGACAGCGGCAGTGCATTCCACAAACGGATAGCCTGGACTGTAAAAGAGTCATCATAAAATTTTGTGGAGTGCACAGGCATCAAAAGTATCAAATTTTCCGATGACCTCAAAGAACAATGCCCACCTTCCATACATTTAAAAACCTGGTGATGAAAGTATATGTATAGTTATCAGATATAGTAGAAATACTACCTGAAAGTTTAGAAAGTAATATCTTATAGTCATTTCAGCAATTTAAACGCCACGAAGTCCAGAAAATATTATTGTTTATTTTTAGGTTAGGATTGAAAGGAATGAAACAAACGTGCATGAAGTAATTAATAACGTTAGGATTTTAGTCTAGAATAAGAATATTAGCTAACTATGGTTTAATGGCAGTTTGTTTCAAAGAATTAACAAAATAAAAAAGACGTTTTAAGTCAATGCTAAGACTCCATGATTATCATTATGAAATGAGTGACACATTATTTATTTTGTAAGACGGATTTATAACGGTATCGGGTATGGTAAGCAAAGGTTGTCAGATAAGGAAGATATCGGACCCCAGGGGAGGAAAAAAGGGTCGTAATAAAAAGAAACACAATCAAAATCGCACAGTACATAACGAGACGCAAGCGCAACAACGAAGGACTGTGCCGATGATTGACATCGCAGAACTGTCAAATGTCAAAAAAATCCATTTCAATTGCGCACACCCAATGAAACACTGATTGATCATTTGATTTTATTAATGCGTTTTCATTAAATACTTTACTTCATTCCATGACTAATAAAGAAATAGTTACTGATTGAATTAAATGTAAAATAAGTATGAAACTAAGGAACAAAGTTAAAATGGTCAACCAGCAATTCGTAAAATGGAACGTTTTAAAAATTGATGGTTTGGATGCGTTCAAAATATGTCAATACGTTAAATCTAGCTTAAAGAAATAAAATAAAAAATCTTTTTTTCCTGCGTGTCTTTTTACATTGTGATAAGCGTAATTAGTATACAATTTATTAAGCTTTATTTTAAGATTTATTTCATTTCTATACATTGCCAGGTGAAAAATGAGCATTCTTCTTTCTAGTGTGCGCATCGTGTAGAAACTTAAAACGCTCTTTGAGATAAGAGGGGGTAGCGGGATTAAAAATAATGTTAAAAAGCATTGTTAAAATGTGAGTATTCCGACGAAGGCGGATGGGTAACCACTTGAGTTTATTGCGAAATTCTGAAATATGATCATATTTGCGCAAACCAAATATGAATCTTATACAAAAGTTTTGAAGTCGCTCAAGCTTATCTAACTGTACTTCTGTGAGATCTGGATAGCTGGCATCGGCATAATCAAGGATGGGGAGAAGGAGGGACTGAGCAAGCGCAGTCTTAGTGGCAGTCGGAAGGAAATTACGTAGTCTTCGCAATGACCCTGCCGATGCAAACAATTTGCGACTTACTTCCTGCAACTGGGGAACCCAAGAGAAGTCTTTGTCTATGTAGATACCCAGATCTTTAACCGTATCACTATAAGGAATTCTAGAACCTTCAAAAACAATCTGAGGAAGCTGCAACCAATTGATTCTTGAGCGCAGACGCGGGCTGCCAACAACAATGACTTGCGTCTTCGCTGGATTAATTTTTAAACCATAAGCAGTACTCCATTCAGAAATTCGTGCCAAATCCTTATTTATCGTACTAACAGCCTCAGACAATTCGTCTAAGGGAGCTTGAGAATAAATTTGCAAATCGTCAGCATATAGGTGGTAGGATGAAAGAAGGTTATTGGAAATAGAATTTATGAAAATTGCAAAAAGAAGAGGAGATAGAACGCCTCCCTGTGGTACGCCGGCAGTGGTATTGCACCAAGAAGACGACAGTCCTTCGATGCAAATACGCTGCCGGCGGCCACACAGGTAACTTCGAAACCAATCAATTGCCGTTGGAGATATGTTAAGAGAGCAGAGTATGCCGAGTAGGATGTCAAAATCTACGGTGTTAAAAGCATTACTAAAATCTAATAAGGACAGGACCGTCAGATTTCCATTTTCCATACCCGATCTTATATCGTCAGTAATTTTAACAAGTGCTGTTGTAGTGCTGTGTCCTGCGCGAAATCCGGATTGGTAAGAATTAAGGAGACTGTTTTTACAAAGGAAGGCACTAAGCTGGTTATGAATGAGACGTTCTAGGACTTTGGATAGAAACGGTAATATGGAGATAGGACGGAATTCAGAAAAAGACATAGGATTACACTTTTTAGGGAGAGGGGTAATTTGGGCTTCTTTCCAAGATGAAGGAAAAACACCACAGGAAACGGAAAAATTAAGGATATGGCCGATAGCAGGAAGGATTTCATCCAGGATAGGAAGGATCATCTTACGACTGACACAGTCACTACCAACAGCATTTGAAGTGATTGATAAAATGCTCTTCTTAACATCACAAGCCGAGAATTGATTAAAAACCAAGGGAGAGTAATCGGGAGTAGGAAGAGATGAAAGATTATCTAGAGTATTCGCTTTAATAGCGCTATTAAAATTAGATGAAATTGCGAAATGTTTGTTAAGTTCTTCAAGATCTACATCTTTAGGAATAGAATCTTGGCGTGACTTTCCAACTCCCATTGATCTAAGAAACTTCCAGACTTTTGCTGGATCACCATTTTCGACAGAATTATGAACATGGCGGCGTTGCGCATCCCTACAAACCAAATTACTGCGATTGCGGATTGCAACGTATTTTTCACGATTTAAATCGTTAGGTGTACGCTTGAATCTGGCCTTTGCTGCCGCTTTTCTGTGCAAAATATCTTTTAAATCTTTTGTTAACCACGGCGCTGGAAGATGTTTCATCTTTACTAGGCGTACAGGTGCATGGATATCATAAAGCTGGATTACGCGAGAATTAAAGATATCAAGCTTTATGTCAATCAAATCCGCATCAATAAGATCAGACCAGTCAATGTTGCTGGCATCCTCACGAAGGCTTTCAAGATTCATACCACCAAAACAATTCATTCATCGTATGTATTAGCTATGCAAACTTCCTTTAGGTTTTGTGATAAATTATAATGTTTATGAGCATTTTCCTGTTATTTTTAATAATGAAATCGAACCTTGAACTCGACATAGTAACAACCGAGATTTTTACACTGCTTTAGAAACGATATTTCTTTGATTTTTATTCATTCAAAGTAGGTTTGGATTCGTCTTGCAAAAAATACGAAACAACAGTCGCATTTTTTACGCAATCATTACAAACACATGTGAGAGACAGTGTGGTTTAAATGTTGGCAAGGGTTCGATACTCACCGAATTCAGTTCCAATTTTATTTGAGTCAACGCAGCGTGTTCTTTTCACTTCGCATGCTGTCATTATCACGTAACACCGTGAAAACGGGATAAAACAAAAGCTATTCTTGTTGAAGGAAATGCGTAACACCCTGTAAATCGGCGCGAATAGATGGGGGAGCGCAAATTCCAGCTGATAGGGGTCAATGACTTGTGAACTCACGGCTTTAGCAATTCGGTCGGCATTTCAAGGTCAGATACGAACTGTGTTACTGTATTTTTGCACTGTGTGCACACAGTTTAGCGGGATGTATGCCGCGCGTTGATTCTCAAGCCAGAACCTAAAATAGCATCGTCTTGTGAAATAATCTTTGTCGTACGGTTTAATAGGTACCTCGTTTACACGTGCAGTCAGGTGACTTAACATTCTCTGGGGACATGCAGTGTTTTAAATAAACAGATAGATTGCCTGCTTCACGTCTCCATTTAAATTACGGCCGTATATTCATGAGTTTAAGCTACTGTTTATATTTGAAAGAGGTAGGTCCTATAATAACAGCAGCGTATATTTAGCTCCGATCCTCAGCTAAGTAGATAGTTACATCCACTTAAAAATATGATGTTTTTGTTAGGTACGCCCGCGTTACTAAATAAGTATGTGTTTAATTCAAAACGCTGAGTGAACATTAAAAAAAAATAAGTACTGTCGACAAAAAAAAAACGTATGCGGAAATAATTAGTACAGCAGATTAACAGTTACTATTAAAAACATAGATAATACGTAGTAGGCCACAATCCGAGTCCTTGGTGCAGGTCATTTGGATGATGTCATAACATCGCCGGTGTAACTCAGATTAGTACTACAATCTTTACAAGCAAGTTATTGATTTACAAGTACAGACGACAAAGGCGACGCCGAATAATATTGATCCAGAACGTCTAGGAGTAATTTAGGGTCTTTGCTTAAAGAAAAAAAAAGTTACGCTAATTTGACACCTTAGATCTGCACCCTTGCGTAAAAAGGATTGCGATGCTATACATTTTCCTGTTTTTATCACATAAAACATTGTAGAGGGAAATTATTTATGATATTATTAAAAGTCCAGCTTACCTTTAATAATATAAGTCCAAGGAAAACTACGATGAAAACATGTAATCTATTTAAGGTAAATTTATTTTGCAAGGCGCTTAAAAATTCTTCGTATTTATTTTTATTAAAAAATTTGAGCGATAATAGCACTTATTGTTTTAGTTTCACATCACTGTTTAATTCAGCTTTTTAGTTATAAACTATTTGCACTAATATTACTTAATTCTAGAACATAATCGTGAGTGAACCCACGACGCCCCAGCGGTTCCGACCGACCTACTGACTGACCGTAGCGCATTCGATCTTGCTCCATGCCGCCAGCCGTGAGTCATTGTTCTCCTGACATTGAAACCGACATCACAAGTATACAACTTCACGCCTAAAATACGTCTGAAATAAGAATACCCGCAATGAGGTCGCTACTGTTAAAATCGCGTGAAAATCAACTCTATATCGTTTGCATAAATAGTTCGTGGAAATTCCGCAGTATTGGGTGCTCTACATAATTTGGTACAGTGTAGCGCAGTAGAGACATCTTGCGTTAAACGACTGAACTAACTTAATCCATGCAGACCTACACAGCCTACAGTATGTTCCTTATTTGTGTGTTAAAACAATGATACAGGCCGATATTTTTGTAGACTATCCTTTAACAAACTTAACGCAAGTTAAGTAGCTACTTGTGTATTGTATGTTGAACGATTGTCTTCTTAATGTGAGCATGCACTATGAAATATACAGAACAGCGCCATCTATTATCTACTACTAACACTACAAAACAAGTACTTAAAAAGCACAACACTATGGTACTTTTAACACAACACACATACCTGAATGTCAATATGGGGTCATCCTGAAATAATAACAGTATAAGCAGGCCTCTCAAAACATTCCGGGATGAGACTTAAACCTATTTTCAACATAGAACAACCTGAGGAAATGAAAGAGAAAAAACATAAACAACAAATCATAGGACATTAGTTTATTCAGAGTAATAGTATTACAATAATGTCAGACCTTATCATAAATTGTGCGAGAGAGTTAGATGATCACTTCTCTTTCTTTTCAGAGGAGAGGGAGTTGTAGAGTTTGGTGATCTCATTGATGACGAGGGGTTGCACGATGGTTCCGTTGGTATCGATGAAGTTGGCGAAGGATTTGGTGATGGAGGCTTCGCGGGTCTTTCCGGAGGCATCGCGCATCACTAAGACTAAGTTGTACTTGTCATCGTGCCTGTGGAGGAAGAAGATGGTTTTAGTTTCTAACAAAAGAAGTACCTGTGTTTTAGGAGAGTTTTCGAGTCTACAATCTATACTAATATTATAAAGTTGACAAGTTTTTTTTGGTTGAAAGCACTAATCTCAGGAATGAACTATTCGAAATAGAAATGTCAATTCCGAGTTTACACTCAAATTATAAATTACGCTTTAGTCAAACTATATTAGGACTATTGATATTTCAGGACGTGTAAATTGCGTTCTAAATCTACGCCACTTTTTTACTTTTTTCTACATCGATTAGTTTGATTTGACGGTTGGCGCAGTGGTTGGACGATCCACTGCTGCGCTGCCCGTCGCGGGTTCCATTCTCACCCAAAATATAGGACAAGTTCATAGAGTGGGGGCAAACTTAAAAAAAAAGTTCATAATTAATTAATCGCAACACGAACGCGTAACTTCGATGTATTTACTACTATGGCATATTCAATGCATGATTCCCTTTTTCGAAGTCAATAAAAATTATACTTAATAATCAAAATTGAATGCTATTCTGGAATGGTAGTCATGGCAACCCCCTAGATTATTGGTGAAATTGATATGCATGACTGGTTGACTGCATTGTTGATACGCTATTTACAATTTTGCTGCATATAAATCATTGTTTTATAAAGTATATTTGTTTATTAATTAAAGTTAATTTAAAGACAAAAAACTGTTCAGAAAGTGCTGCTGAATTATTTGTTTTGCATGATTACAAAAAACAAAACATATTCTTTTTAGGCAAATTATTGAAGTAATATAGTAAAATGCATGTTTGTGTTCACTACTTTTCGCTGTTCATCAGGTTGCAAAGCATAAAAGAAGCAAAAAAAAAATTAACTTTGTGGTTTAACTATTGAAAAAATGAAGCATTCAATATTCAAATTGAAGCTCTCCACTAATAAGGCACAGATAAGCAACCTCAGGGTTCTGATCCGAGTTCAAGAGAAGGCAGACAAAGAGAGATGAGATGAAAATAACTTACTTCTTAACATATGAGCTGGCTTCCCACACCCTGTTGTTGTTTCCAGTCTTCTCTTTGGCCACCACAAAGACTCCCTTCTCTTTGAATGTGGTGTACAGTGTGAGGATACCCATCAGAATGAAGTATGAGGACACGCAGATTATTAGGACAAGTCTGTATAAAAAAAAACAGGATTCATTATGTGAAAGGTAAAGGAAGAGTAATATTCTGGCTTTGTTACTGAATAAATAGTAACTTCTGTAGTCTTACTTAACTGGAGTTTCTTCAGTATAAGGAAAATATTGGGAAGGCAGAAGGTTTTGAGTGTTTTTGAATACATTTTTTTTTCTGGAGAATAAATATCTTCAAATGATGATAAATCCTAGATGTCATTTATGTTCAATCTACCAAAAATGCATACTGTTGTTTTTAGAGATATAGGGTCAGTTCACACCAAGACGTGACACATTGGTACTGGAAATGTGTATTTTTATGTGTAGTAAGTAAAGTTAGAATTTGAGTTGCTCTATTAAATTGTTGTGCATATTTCAATAGTTTCATTGTCACATCTCGGTGTGAATTGACAAAATACATTTAAAAGACTATTGGTATGAATCAAGAATGCAGCAGTTAAGTTAATTCATATTCTCCTTGCAATGATTATAAATAAGGTTTTATTAACTAAAAGTAATGTTACACAAAATTAGAGCATACATACCTTGACTGCGGGAATGGGTACAGGTAATCCCAGAGCAGAGCATAGAGAGCTACACCCACAGCCAACGCACAGAGGAAGAGCCGTCCATCAATGAGGGCGAAGCTTTCTTTACACTTCAGGTCACCCGTTAGAACCTGAAGTCAAACATTATGGGGAGTATATGAAAATGATTATTAAGACAATACAATACAATACAAAATACAATATAACAATACCATTATGTTTATTTATAGATGCAAATTATATTCACCTCTCTAATAGCATCGTCAATAGCATTTTTAGCGGCTGCACCATCCCATTTATTGATTTTCACTGTCTGAAATAAACATAACAAGCTGTTGGTACGTTTTGGAATACTCCTTTATAACTCTTTCAATGCTGTAATACTAGTCTACCCTTTAAATGAATTAAAGTATTCAAAGAAATATTTCACGTTTTAAAACTGGAAAACAAATTTAATGTGACGTGTCCCAGAAGTTTAAAGTTTGCAGCGAACGAGCAAAAGTAAATGAAGTAGGTGTCAAAATTACCTCTGGAGTTTCTGCCATTTTACAATGTTTCTTAATAGAATCAAGAAAGTATTATCAATAGAATACTTAAAATAAACTATAACTATTTTTTCCGCTTTCCTCGGCAAGCTTGGTTAATTTTTTGACATGTATATTTGACATAAGTGCATGACGTGAAAGAAACATTTTGAAACGTCACAAAGTTGCGTTCAATGCGTTCAATGATCTAAAAATGTTACAAATGAAACCGTTTAACAGCCTGTCCACCGCAGCGGAACGAGGGAATGATGCGGAGCGGTAGTGTGTACTGTTCCACCGGAATATCTGTATTGCAGAGCGACACGAGTTACAGACTGCGTTTGTGAAACATGAGGAGTTGGGACACAAAATCGCACCCGTGCCTACCCTCCAGTCTCCACACCACATTCCTGCTCCGCTTTCCCTCTCTGCTTCCCCATAGTTACGAACTATTTTAAAAAGTCGGGAGTGGATCTCCCGAATTTTTTAAATAGTTCGTAACTCGTTGTCTACTGAAGAGGAGCGGTTTAATGCAATCTTATTGGTTAATATTTCTCCGCTTTTGCTTCCCAATCTCACAGCCTTTAACCGCTTCGTTGGACAGGCATCTTATGAAAACATTAGTAGTAACGATGAGTTTACTTAATCGCTCCGCCCTCATCTTCTCTTCGTCATTCGATGACTAGTTTATTACTAAAATCTTTTCGTGTGTTGGTTATTTCGTGCTATGGGACGATTTACATAGATAGCATTATTATCCAGGAGGTTGAAATTGGAGTCTTAGCAGGCCTGGCTCACTCCGCGGTGTAGGTATAAAACTGCAAGTACCGGCGGGGGCCCCTTCGTCACGGCCATTTAGTCGGTTGTCGCGCGCCGCCCACTACGCACGCGCTTACTTAAATAATATTTAAGTTTGGTGTTTGGTTGTATTTACGCATAAGTTTAAAAAAATATATATATGATGAAGAAAAGAAAATACTGCATAACGTTTGGTTGTTTAAATAATGACAGTGATAGGAGCCTCACGTTTCACACACTACCACGTGATTTCGAAAGGTAAGGAAAAAAGTGAATATTTATCTATGTAGTACATATTTAATAATGATCAAAAAACTATCTACCTGCTTGTGGTGTGCTTATTAATGTCATTCAAGTACCGGCTAGTAATCATGATCAGTATGATTAGGTAGGTTACAAATTTGGCCTACAAGACGACCAAGATAAATAAAATAGACGAATATCAAACCTGACATCACTCTCACTCACCTAAGCTGAATACGTAGGTAGGTCGAATTATGATCGGTAGAAAGTAGGAAGATGTTTACGTTATTGTTTAGACACGTTCAAACTCAGAAAATGGCTACACTACGCATTCAAGGTCAGCGATCGTATTTCTCTTCGCGACTTTTTTACCTACTTACCTACAAAGACACGCAACACGGGGCCTGTGCCAATGAAATGAATGAAATGATAAGGACTAGTTACCTATTTTGCCGTAAACGATAACAATCGATCTTTAAAGTTATGACTACAACTTGGCCAGAACGGATTGAAACGGAACTAATCTTTTTGTTTCTGACAACGTTTTAAAATCTTTGATATTTGATGTAAACAAAGACCGCACGTTTGTTAGATTTATTATTGTGCCACAAAACTAACGTAATAAGAGAATTAAACAATGCATAAATAATGTAATTAAACAATGCATAAAATACGTATTCCTACCTAACTGCGCCCAAACTCGCGAGTCGCAACCCTATTGAGCTTGACCGACAGTAACCTTTTAATGTCGTTGGCGTCAGATAAACTAAAATGAACTCTCGCGCGTCACTATTCAGTTCATTTTTGCTTGCGCACGGGAAGTTTAGGCTATTATAAAAGTAGGTGAGTGATGCGGCTGCAAGTAAAAATGGACTCTATTCTTTCGTGCATAGATTTTACATTTGTTTGTTTTCTTTTTGGGAGTTACACTTCTGTACCTTTAGGTACTATTAAGTATTCTGTGGTCTTAGTTACGCAGTACCAAAAAGCAGGCCAAAATCCTTCATTATTGAGTGCCTTTAAAATTAAGTGCCTAATGAACAAAAAACTAAAAAAACCAACTAATAAATTACTGATTTCCCATTTACTATCTGCATTAGTTTTAAAATGTCCATCTTGCCTTGATTGTCTATGGCACAGTCTTCAACAAAAAAAAAAATGCAATAAGCTAAAATGAGAGAAATGTAATTTTGCTTGCGATTATTGTATAATTTAAATTGTGAGAGAGTATAGTAGTTTTGCATAATTTTTATTGTTTCAGTAAATGCAAGAAATACTATTAGATTCAAAAAGTAATGGTACGTAGTCAGATTGTATCATGAAATGTTATTACTATGCCATCAACACTAACCGGTGGCTTCATTGCATGAATTCATTGGAGTCTCAAAACAGAGCGTCCCGAGCGTAAAACACGTAAATTTATTGTACGTAAATTCATTGTTATGGATTATGCCTCAATTTTTTTTATTATAACCATGTGGCATTGACAGTAATGAGAAACAACAACGATCGAAAGAGGTCACTATGCCCAACGGTGTTCTGAGTATCTGTGATGTGAATCAATTACATTTTTAGGTTGTATGTTGCTGTTTTAAAATAGTACAATGGCGAAAAGAAAGAAGGCAGCAACAAAAACCGCGGCAACGCGTCGTACAACTCGACGCGCCAAGCAGGAGGCTGAAGCTGCATCATCCGTTGACAGCGAAGCCTCTGGCTCCGTCACGGCAACCACCTCCGAAACCAGTCAGCAAGATAATGAGACACCATCTACCGATGCCTCCACTGCACCTGCCCAACAGGCACCTGAAACATCTGAACCAAAAGAGCTTCCTCTTACTAAACCCTGCCAAGTCCCAGTTGTAGCATTGCATAAAAAGTTTGGCAAATATCGCTGTCTTTTCAATAATGATGAGACATTCACTAGAAAATATGATATTGGTAGTGACAGTGAAACAAATAGCAGTGTAGAAATAAGGGTTGTTGATCCATGTGCAAGCTCCGAGTCAGATTCAAATGCTGCATTAGATACACAATCTGATACTAACAGTGGGGCTCATTACAGCCCAATGAACAGTACAACAGCAATACAGAGCAATTCTAGAGACATATCACCTGTACCTGTACTGAGTGAACCAGCATCCAACAATGACATCCCATTATCAAATGCAGAAGTAAATGAGAAGCCAATAGAATTAAATACTATTGATTTAACAGAAGACTCCAAGCTCAGTTCTATTGCTGAAACTGAAAACAAAGATGATTGTCAAATTATTGATGATTCTCCTAAAGAATCAAAACCAGAGGAAATACAGATTGAAAACATTCCATTGGAGGAAGAACAAATAGATTTTACAGGAGATGACGATGAAGTCATCACAATTGTGCAGATAGTGGAGGATGACCACCCAGAGCTGTACTATAACATCAAGATTGAGAGTCCACAGCATAATGTATCAGGACCTGTTGATAATGAAGGAAGTAAGGATGTTTCTCAAAATAGTGACTTCCAGGAACATTTTGAAAAGCTGAACCTGGCATCTGCAGCAGATCCTGATGCTCCAATGGATTGTTCAGAGGTTAATGAAATAAGAATCCCACCTTCTTTTACTCCTGACATGTCATTTAAAGAAAATCTGACTGAAGCTCTAACAAGGCCAGATCCCAGTCTAACACCAAGCTCCACACTGTCTGATGACAGCAACTCATCCAGAGTCACTGAACAAACACAAAATAATTCAAATGATTCAGCTGAGTCATCACCTACAGGTGTGAGGCGATCTAGTAGAATAAAGACAATTAGTAACCTTAAGCAGAAAACAAAAGGCTATGGGTTGGTCAAGACACCTTTGAAGAAGGCATTGATCACACAGGCAAAACTTAAACTTGAAGAAATTGAATCTGATAGTCAGGAGAAGACCAGTGAGTCTTTGCCAAGTACTACACCAAACTCTCCATCATTTCCTGTGCCTTCTGAGATGCCTGTGAAGGTGAAGTCTCGTTGGCGGAGGTCTAGTGAGCTGGAGATGGGTGCGAGCTCTCCTGCTAACTCACCTTTAGCTAGTCCAAGCTTGCCTCAACGATTACCCCCAGTAGCAGAAAGTCCTAACCTACCTGATGAAGAACAGAGTGTAACTCCGTTGAGCAAAGAGGATTATGACAGAATAATTGAAGAGAGGATGAACCAGTACCAACATTTGGATGAAAATGAGTATTTATGTGATAGAATGATTAGTAAAGAGACGAAGAAGATGACTTGTGACTGCTTTATGACCAAAGAAGAGCTGGAACGAGGGGAGCTGGCTTGTGGGGAGGACTGTCTCAACAGACTGCTTATGATTGAATGGTAATTCTTCCCTAGTATTTTTTCTTGAACATTCTTACAGTAATTAGTTTGATTTGTTTTAATTCTTTTGCCTACAATGAACCTCTTCAGTTGAGTTTCAAATCCAATCATACAACATTATGTTTCCAGTAACTCCCGCTGTCCAGTAGGTGATCGCTGCACTAACAGAAGGTTCCAATCAAAAGAGATGGCTCCTCTCAAGGTATTCTATGCTGACAAGAAGGGCTGTGGGGTGGAAGCTTCTGTAGATATCCCAATGTAAGTAATTCAAAGAAAATAATTTATAGTTTCAGCTATTGCGATAATATAAAAACGTGTGTGAACGTTTTGTTATTCTTTCACACTACATAAAAGGGCTGAAAGAGATAGTTTATACCTTTGATTAACATAAAGGATACTTTAATCCCCATAATTATTATAACTTGTGGTATAACTTTTAAACACAGGAAAATGCTAGTTAGCTGGCACTTTCAAGGTTAAGCAATTTGATATACTTAGATTTTTATGGTTAGTTAAGCAATATTTAACGTAAGATAGATTAAAAATACTGCAAGAATAAGAAAAAGAAATTGTAGCCTTAGCTATATAGAAGCAACTCAAGTAGTTCTTATGAATTAAATCTATGCATGTTATAATACAAAGTACTCAAACGCTGTCTGTCTGTATCCCTTGATTTTCTCAATAACTACTGAACAGGTTTTTGTAAATCTGTGCAGTAGTTTTTGAGACAGTTTTACTAAAATAAAATGTAATTCTTGAGGTTTAGGTAAATAGTACATTACGGTTTTATGTAAATTGACTGAAATCGCAGACAAAATCGCGGGCAGAGTGCTATTGTAAAATTAATTAAATTATCTCAAGTGTTCAATTTAACATAACCTTCTAGAATCAAAACTTGTAAAAACCTTCCATTGTTTTATATTATTTATAGTAATGCTTTGCATATGCTAACCAAATTATCATTTTTTTTAAATATTGATCACTAGGAAGTAACAAATGTAGTAGTTATTAAAAGCAGACAATGATTAAATGTTTTATGAATGATTGAATTCAACAACAATGTTTTGCTAGATTAAGCAAGGTTCTATTTTGATATTTCTTTTTTTCTTTGGTTTTAAAACAGTTTTACAAACAAAAGCATATAATAACATTTAAAAATTACCAACTCAATGACTTCAGCAATAATTATTATATTAACAGTTGTTTAATTATATTTACAGTTGTTCAGAAATTAGTATTATGACCATTTTTCTTACATTTATCAATACCCAAATGAAAATATATTTTTTTTGCAACATTAGAATTTCAGACACTGAGTAGGTATTGAACAGACCAACAGAGCACTTTTATTTAAGCATGCCTAGTGTTATTAAAGATTCTGACTATGATGATTTATGATAATCTTCATTATTTAAAAAAAAGTGCATTATTACAAGTGATTACACCTGCAGTGTACTAAAGCCTCAATATTAAACAGATTAAGAAAAAAATAACCACAACAAGACAATATCAAAATGTCCAAACTAATAAGTAAATAATATTTCCAGGGGTGAATTCCTTCTAGAATACGTAGGCGAAGTTTTAGACTACGAACAATTCTACAAGCGGGCTCAAGCATATTCAGATGAGAACAACCTACATCACTACTTCATGTCACTCAAAGGTGACACAGTCATCGATGCAACACTCAAAGGCAACATATCACGTTTCATCAACCATTCCTGTGATCCTAACGCTGAAACCCAGAAGTGGACGGTGAACGGAGAGCTGAGGATAGGATTCTTCAGTAAACGGGATATTGTGGCTGGCGAGGAGTTGACCTTTGATTACCAGTTCCAGCGATTTGGGTAAGTCGATATTTCCTTCTTGCTTTTATTAGTTCAGTTAGTAGTCTGCTAGTAGATGTAAACGGACATGACATATTATGTGCAATTCTCTTGATAATAAAGCTGACCCACGCTTTTGATGCACGCCGCTTTACGCATGCATGCAAATGAATATACGAGTTGATAGCTTTTTTTCATAGAAGTGGGTCAGAATATACATCTGTCTTGCTCCTCCCCATCTTTTTTAAAAATGAGGTTCACTGTCTTACTGTACCTTCCAATTAATGACATGTAAATAATCTGTTTAGGCATTCACCGTGAATGACATTGACTTAGTTTCACGCCCAATAAAGTTAATTCATACAAACACATTAACACACTTGTTACATTTATAGGTTTTTAGTGAAATTTAAAATGACTAAACTAATAATACTCGTCGATAAAGAATTTTTCAATTTAAAAAAGAAACTAAAGTAGGACTTATTTTTATTGTTCACTACCAAAGGTTAAGTCATTTATCTCATAACAAAATACATTGTATAGAAAAGTCATTTATTACGCCCAGCCATAGAAATTGAGACTGTTTTAAGATATTAGAATTAATTTTGTATTATTATTTTTTATTCTCCTGTTCTTAATTAAGATCGAACAGCAGTTAGTTATGTTCCAAAAACATAATTTAAAATAAAACCCCGCAATCAACACTATCTAACAAAATCAACAACAATGCATTCCTATCTGACAATCCGGACTTATGGTTCCAGCCGGTGTAACGCGTAGAGCTGTAAAGGTGATTGGTGGGTGGGTAACAGAGATCTATTGTTTACGTGCAGAAAGGTCGCGCAGCGCTGCTACTGCGGCGCCGACAACTGCCGAGGTTGGATCGGCGGCGAGCCCGACTCTGACGATGAAGAAGATGACGAGGTACGCGCTCAAACGGTATATATGTTCTTTTTTATTTGTTTTGGGACTGCTTTCTCGCATGTGGACTTGAAGATACAATGCTGTTTTGAAGGTATACTATGTTGTCTGTGTATCTTGAAACATTCATTGTTATAAAACAGTTTTTTTTAATCTACAGTAGTGAGTAAAAGTATGGAATCTTGAGTGCTTAAAATAAATATGGTACCATTTTAAAGGATTAACTGTTAATTGGTACCAAATTCATTCAAATCACGCCATTATTTAAAGAGGTATTCCGGGTCAATTCCAAGTAAGTGGTTCCATACTTTTACTCGCTAGTGTACCATCAGTCAACCCTGACTATAATCAGTATGGAAACAGACATTATTGTTTGAAAAAAGAATGATAAGACTACAATTTAACATAATACTGGCAAAGTAGGGGCAATTTGTTTTTTCCCTAATAATTCAGTGTAATTTTTTATGTGTGATTTGATCAACATTATGATCAAATAAATTAATGACTGACTCAAGTAATGCATGTTAATGTGTTTTAAATATTTCGACAAGGGTTTTTGGAGAAGAATGCAGTTTTTCAATCCTGACTTTTTAGTACCAGGATACCCCTTTATCTACGGAGAATCTGTATCTCTGAGTAATTATCTTTAACCTGTATTTTTTATTTTAATCAATAAAATATTGTGACCAAAGTGTTGTAGCGAAAAATTATCGATTATTATTAACACTTTAACTTGAAACTGCCTCAGGAGGAGGAAGACGTGTCTACCTCAAAATCTGGCACTACGGAGTCTTCAGAAGAGTCTCACGCCACGCCTACAGAACAACCACGGCCGCGAATCCGAAGACCAAAGAAGGACCGCACTTACAAGCCGAAAGCACCCGACTTGGTGCAAGATGCTGATGTGAGTTGACCTCAGCACTATTTTTAAATAAAACTGTAGTATTTGAGGGAAATTGGATTAATAATACTTCAAACTGTAAATATGAGTATGTTAAGATTTTTATGGAACAAACCATTCAAGCCAGGCAATTTATAAGACGATGGAAAATTGAGTCTGAAATACTGTAAAAGTATTTGCATGTTTAGAAAAAAAAAGTAAGTGTATGGAAAAGAGACATGAAGAAATAAGGATTTTACACTGCTCTTGTTGATTTATTGGTTTGTATCTTAGATTATTGAATGTCCAAATTCCTAATAGCCCACTTAGAATTGAAGCCAAAAATACGGAAGAAAAATAACCCCGTTTAAATTCTTTCCTAATATAATTAATTTTAATTTATAATAAATTTAAATACTTTCCTAAGAAAGCATTTAAATGTGTGCTTGTCGCTCACTCACACATTTATAAAAAAAGTGGCTTCACTAAAAACTTTACGTTTTGTTTCGAACACGAAATCTGGACATTTTATAATGTAAGATTTATATATTCTTGCATTCTAAAATTGATCTATCTCCCTATGAATCTAGATCGAGGAAGACCTAGAAGCCCTGGGACGCACTGGCGTGAAGAACCAGAGTCACACTCTCCGCCTCTCCCGTACCGTGGTCCGCGCGAAGACACGTCGCGCTCAGACGGCGCTACTGCGACTGCTGCGGGACGCTGACCTGCCCTGCAGGAGACTGTTCCTGGACTACCGGGGCCTCAGGCTTCTGGCGCCCTGGTGTAGCGACGCACCGCTGGACTTCAAGTAAGTGGACTTACGTCAGAAATTAAGGTGTCAATCACGATCTGGGACCTTCCAACACCTCTTCAAGGTAGCGACGATAAATATTCTCTCTCTCGCTCTACGAAGCCGAAACTACTAGTGCTTCGTAGAGCGTTCTCGGTCACACACTACTTATTTGCAGTTTGTCGGTGGTTCGTTGGTGCTCCGTGAGAAAGAGACAATGCTTTACGAAGGCAAAACTAGATTATTGTGTTACATTATCGCCAGTACTTGTATGTCCGTAGCTTCATCTCTTTCTCACGCTGAATTGGAAAATACCTCCTGAAGTAGCTATTATTTTTGATGCAATTTATTAGCATGACATTCAAGGATGCAATAATTGCCTTGAAGGTAGCAATATTTCAGTGAAGTTGATTGATTAAAGTTTCGTTGCGAAATAATGTCTCTTGATAATTAATAGCCACTGTTTAAATACATAATTGAAATTCGTCCACAGACTAGAAATGTTACAAACAGTAGACCGGCTCCCGATCCCCAACAAGACGATGGTGCAGGAGAGTCGCTTCTTCACAATCGTGGAGCGATGGCTCAGTGCAGCCGACGTGCCACAGCCCACACCTGACACAGTATTTATTGATGAGGCTACTGGTAAGAATCATAGCTACTTGCTTTATTATTGTTGGCATGTGATAATCAATGTTACAGCTTAAAGAAAATTCCTCTTTAGCATTTAGATTCCATAATGCGTGTGTCTCAACATAGTGAAGGAAAACATCATCGTGAGGAAACTGGCATGTCCTAGAACCAAAAATTAGAAGACATGTGACATCTACCAATCCGCACTGGATCTGCGTTGTGGATTATGACCCACTTCCTCTCGCAGAGAGGAGGCCTGTGTCCCAGAAGTGGGATAATTATACGGTGATGATGAATACGTGTGCCGGATTTCTCTCAGATTGTACAAGATTGCCATTTCAGCACTATTTATTTTCTTACATCGAGGTCTAACTTCTGTTGAAACTCATCATCATGACCAAAAACTGTCAACCGTCCATAGATGCTGCCATCAAAGGAGTATGCTTGTAATGACATAGTACAGTAACAGTAGAGTTTATAATATTTATAATCATGTCCCGCAGGTTTACCTGTAGAGCTACCTAACAGAGGCAGTGAGGAGAACCTCGCAAGTCCTGAAAAGGTGAAAGAAAGTGTTAACATACTGGAGAAGATTAAAGATCTGTCAACACAACTTCTGGAGCGATGGTCCAGTTTGAAGGTAAGGTTTCATTTCCCTCCTATTATTGACTGCAGATTTGGTGCAAAAAAATAATTAGTTAGCAAAGTTATTAGCCGAATAAATAATGTTCCATCATCATATTATGTAAGGAATACCGTTTTGTCCTTACAGGAAGTATTCAAAATACCAAAAAAAGAAAGGATACAGCAGATGAAAGAACACGAAAGACAAGCGAACGTCGAGAGGCGGGCGGCAGACTCGAGCGGATCGCGCGACCGTGACCGCGATCGCAGGGACGAACGTGACCGCGACAGAAGAGAAGAGCGAGAACGTGAACGGGAGAAAGAGAGAGACCGCGAGAGAGAAAGGGAAAGAGATAAGGACCGAAGTGACCGTGATAGAGGAGATAGGGAACGGGGGGAAAGAGACCGCGATAGGTATAGAGAGCGGGATAGAGATCGTGACAGGGATAGAGATAGAGATGATCGGGAAAGAAGGAAAAGAAGAAGCAGTCCTGAAGGAGGCAGAAGGAGTATTAGGTAAGACATTGAATATTTTGGAGACTGACATGGCTTGAGTCTTTCATCCTTCAACCATACGTCTCTTTGTAAAGTAAACTGCTCTTTAAGTATAGACCGAATTTTTGCGGTGTACGTTGACCACCCAACATTATCGGTGTCTGCATCCAGCGAAGGATTTAAAACCTATTTACGAGTTTTACCACTGTACGGATTTAAAGTTTATATAATGTCCCAGGTTAAGTGAGCGAGTACTGGCAGCAGTCCCGCCGATGAGCAAGGAGGAGCGACGGAGAGCGTTCGCGGAGGCAGCCGCCGCCGCTGACGACGCGCGCCGCACCAGGGACAGGCAACACGCCTGGCACACGTACTGGCCGCAGGGAGACGGGTTCACACAGGTACACACGAATACTTTTACATTACTGCCCATTAAATAGGTTGGTTTGTCAAGGAGAGGACATCCTCCACCTCAAGACGGCTCCCACTGTAGACACCCATGTTGTCGAAAATTGTGGCAATTTCCGTCCACCGTAGGATACGGGCCTCTAGGACCTAGCAGTAAACTGACAAGGCCACCATAGAACCAAACACCTGCTGGGGTCGCGGGACCAACTCAAAAAGACACCAAGACGTTGGATTACTAAGGGAAACTGAAATAACAGGGATTTTGATTTGATTTTCAGTAAGAATCTGACAGTCAAGAGAGAGTGTCCAGATATTATTTAAAATGTCATAATTGTCAAATATTTTATCATAATTATCTCCCATTTCCCCACAGCAAATGTTCCCAGGCGGCATGGTTCCCAACGGTCCCAACATGTTGGGCAACATGCCCAACCTGCCCAACCTGGGCGGCATGGTGCTGGGTGTGCCGGGGCTGGTGCCGGACCTGCCGCCCGACTGGTTGCCGCACGACTTCCCGCCCGCGCCCTTCTGCCCTCCCTTCTGTATGCCGCAACCTAAGTGAGTACTGGTTATTAAAGTATCTAGCTACATAATAAGAGGTAGAGGTTCGGAAACAACGTTGTTCGGTTACTCTTTCTGCCCGTTCACGAACGCCGCTCTTAAAACCGCGCGCTGCTGTACTGTGTCTTGGAGAAAACTCCGCGTGTTTTAGATATGAGTGGCGTCTCGTGCCGTGCTCCAAACATTTCATCTTACCGCTCGCTGCTCCGCGCGAAACCACTGCTTCGCGCATTAAGGTCGTAAGCGGGCCTCGTTTAAGGACAGGTGACGCGATCCATCGGGCGGGCAGTCGAACAAACAAACATACAGCGATGTATTTGACAAACGGCAACAATTGACGACCAATAGGCTATTTTACTCAATTTTGATTAGTCCAAAAGATAGACTATCAAAAAATATTTGACCCGTATTTTTTCTTTAGTTACATAAACCAAAATGAGATGATACAAGTAGTGGCGCGAAAGTTTAGCGCTGACCGTTATTGCGCAGAAGTAAAACGTTAAGGTACATACCTGAGGTTGGGCGTGCGTAGCGACGATTGGCTGTACAGTCGCAGTCTGTCCCCGGCGCCGACACCACGCACGTGTACAGTCGCGTCATTAATTGTGTTGTTATTGCTGTTCATTTTGTTGTTGTTTTTGTGTTAAGTTTGAATTTGTTTGTTAATTTTAGTTTTTTAGGTTCGTTTGTGACTTTAAAGTGAAAATGCCTAAAACAATTACTGTTTTGAAAAGGCAGGCAAGGAAAATGGTTTATGACGTGAATTGTTTTTTTTAAAAGGTAATCTGATGATTTAATTGATTCTTTGAAACAAATAAAAAATGAGATTAGCTCAGTCTTTCGGACAGCAACACTGGAAATTAGAGCCAGATAAAACAAACTGCCGAAATTATTAAGGCGGGAAACATTAAATTAAATGGTGTAATCCGCGATTTAGGGAAAATCCATTGGGTATTTTAGTCAGTACGAGTCTGACACTCCCTCCCGCTCTGCCCTGGGTGGGGGGACTCATTTGATGATTTTAACACGATAAAAAAAGAACAAAACCAGTCACAAATATGGATAACTTCCACCATCTATATCTATACTATATAATAAATCTGTAGAAGAGTCAATTCTGTACATTGAAAATATTGAAAAAATAAATAGCGGGGGGTGTTGCTGGATCGATACCAAATCCAAATATATGATTAAAAAAATGTTTGTCTGTCTGTTTGTGCAGGCATCACGTGAAAACTAACGGTTCGATTTCGATGAAACTTGTTATAATTATTCCTTATTATCCTGGGCATAACATAGGATACTTTTTATCCTGGAAAAATACGTAGAAAAAAATCTTATTTTTCAGTTTTATTCATAGACGTTGTTCTGTAGAACCGCGAACACACGTTGCATTACCCGCAGTGGATTCAGCGCCGTAATATTTATAAGATGTCATTGTCAGAGTTACTCAAAATGGAGACATAAACCATCCACGCGAAGACCGACATCTGCGCGGACGGAGTCGCGGGCGGAAGCTAGTGGAGTAATAAAAGGTGTATTCATAACTTTCACAAGACAAGTAATGAACTTCCTACCGTCGGAAAGCTTAATAAGAAGCCAGAGGAAGACATGAAGGGTACCCTAGTCGACGGCGGGCGGGATTCAAATGCGTGTTATTTCATCCAACATCACGTACCAATGAGATGGATGAGCAGTAAGAAGCTAGGGCGCATACGCACACATACTCTAATCTTCGACTGTCTCATACATGCGTGACTTCATTGAAGAATGTACTACTGCAACTTTTCAAAAGAACTAACAGTAATGTAATGTCCCCGCAGTATGATGGGCATGCCAGGCTTCCCGATGGCAGGCTTCATGTTCGGTCAGCAGGTGGGTCCTCCCGGCCAGCCGCCCTTCCCGCAGCTGTCCACACCTGACCAACAGACTGTAAGTATACCGTAGATAATACTAGACTATAATTTGACGACACAGTTGGCGCAGTAAGTGAGCAATCGACTGCGGCGCAGCGTGTCGTGGGTTCGATCCCCGCACGGAATAAATGTTTGTATCATCTGCAGTAGTTGTACCAGGTTTGGATGTTTGTGTATGTGAGTTTCTATGTTTGGAAACGCACCCACGATACAGGAAGAAATTCCTAGTGTGGGAGAAACGTTCAATATATAAAAATATACCAGTGCTGTTGACATGTCCCTGAGTCACAAATTCGAAGACGTGTCCTCGCGTCCGTCTACAATTCGGGCCTATATTCCTATAGCCACACTATAGCCCACTCTCCCTCTTACAGAGTACGCCTGTCCATTCAAAGGTTGTCATGATATGAACAGAAATTCGTAGATATGAATTTGAAGAAAAGCAAAGAAAAAAACGACGGGTTGCACTCTGGGAGTGCCGGCAGAAGTGAAAACTTCAATAGTAATAAACACACACGAACATTCGCGCAAGCGGCCTGCGCCGTCTTACGAATTTTCGATCAGGTCACGTGTCCTGACGCGAGATTAACATTTTTTACCCATTCCAAAAAAGTGCACAACGCCGCTAAAGAAGTTTTCACTTCAATTTATAATCAAGTATAACTTGTACAATAATATTGCTTACACGCCATGTTACAGAGCACACCAGCTACAGACGAACCTCTAGACATAGTGCTACCGTCCTTGTGGCGCAGCGCTACAGACGCTCGCGGCCGCACCTACTACTACCACGTCAAGTTGAGGCAGCCGCAGTGGATACCGCCGCCGATGCCTAGTGAACCTGGTAATTAATTTAAACTTCTTGTTTTTGGCAGCCTTCTGAGCCACGTCAGCTATGTTTGTTTTGGAGCGCAGTATTGTGTCTCGTAAACGGTCTGTTAATTTAACACTCGGTACCTAAACCTTTACTAAACCTTTTTTATGTTGTTGAAAGTATTTAAACCTTCCCATAAAGCGGTTGACAGTCCCTTATCATCATTTCAATCTATTGCGTCACAGCGCACGATTTCCCCTTTTTTCATCCGTCTACTGCCAGCTACCTTGTTCATGTCATAGGTCTATCTTGTCGGGAGCGTCCCAACCTACGTTTACCTAAACGCGGTCTCCATTCGAGAAGCTTCCTACAGCCCTCTTTAACTCCTGCCTCCCTCCCCCTATAGCCCCTTAGGTCACTTTAGTTGCATGTGTTGAGACAGGTTTGTAGGCTGCAAGTAGTTGTTTCGGATCTGGGTGTTAGTTTATGTGAGGTTCTACAACATTATTTTTTGTTTATGCGAAACCCGATACACCTGTCTAGTATTTTTGTGTAAAGAATCTATGTACAAAATTTTAAAACTGTATCATAAAAAATCACAAGGTTATAAGTTTGTATATTACCTGGTTGTCCGTTCAAAAACATGCTCATTTCGCGGTACACCCGCGTAATCCGCGTCTCCTGTGTTATACACTCGTGATAATAGCTTGGCAATAGGTACCTAACCGTACGGTGATTGTATTGTAATTAGCGGGTAATAAAATTTAATTAAAATGATTTTGAAAAAAAATATAACATGGTGTAAAAATATTGGAATCGAATCAGTTACTGATTCTGAACAAACTATATTCAGGTTTCGCATATACTAAAAATAATGTTGTATATTTGTAAACGCACCCACGACATAGGAGAAATTCCTAGTGTGGGGCAGTGTTAAAAAAAAAGTAGTGTCGGGGCTGTAGGTAGGGTTGAATTTAAGATAGGCCAGAGACAGCAATGGACAGTAAAATTTTGAAATTAAGAGTAATTGCTTTTATCTACTATCATGCTATTAATCCTCTATAAAAGAACCTATAACAATTAGCTTATTGCCAACATTAAAACACTCAATGATATAATGATCATTATATCATCCAAACGCGTGTTATAATGAATTTCAAAAAAAGAACATTCTCATGCAATGACATTTTCACCAACAGATCGCTAAAATTTTGAAAAAAGAACAACTCGCCTTATCGTGTTATATCCCGCCATTTTTTCACTCGAATATGGTATGCGAATATGGTATGTTATGAGAATCTTTTATAGAGGATTCACAGCATGATTGTAGATAAAGTCTTGTATGCAACCGTTATAATTAGGTATTAAAACACTCATGTGATACTATTATCACACTCGGCTACGCCTCGTGTGATAAACCCACATTCGTGTTTTAATACCCCTGATTATACAACGGTTGCATAAATAACTATTTTTTTATCGTGGTAAAATCATCAAATGAGTCCTCCCACCCAGGGCAGGGCGGGAGGGACTGTTAGACTTCTACTGACTAAAATCCACGGTGTCCTTCAATAGCCCTTTACGTACCGGGGTCACGGTAATCCCTTGGTCCCGCGATCCCGGCAGGCTTTGGCCCTCTACAGGCCCCGTCACTATGCTGACACTCTTTGAGGCGCGCGTGGAACACAACGCGCCGTCGACCCGGGCATGGTCCATGGTCGGACAGCGAATCGCCCATTACTCGCTGCCCGCATGCCCAAGAGTAATTGCTTAGGACAATTTACGAAGTTCCTGTGGGTGTAGCCGCTAAAGTTAGATCATTGGCCCACGATGCCACTCCGCCAAGATAAAGCTGAACAAAAAAGTCGTTCCGTTCCATCAAGGACACAATAGTGGGCGTAGTAAAGCCTCGATGGAATAATGACATCTTTTACATTTGCATATGTCAACGTCGTAATGGCGACTGCCCCTCATTCTATCACTCTCTCATACTATTGCTTTTCCTTTCACTCATGACATATCCTTCCGGAATGTTCCAAATCCCACATCGTAATGTTATTAAATTATACTTAGCGATTCTTTTCATTACTGGATACAAAATATTTAAATGCACTCTCCGGTACTTCGTCGAGATTTCCTTAGCGCTTTTCTAGAAGTCGACACCATTGATTCAGGCGTTCAAGTATTGCAAGTGATAATTTATGTAGGAGGCCAATTTTGGCGTAATAATCGACTTTAGCCATTTAGTAAGACTGGACGTTAAATTTTCGAGATACTTACCACCTAACTACAACTAAGATCTTCAAATTAAAAGTGAGGAGTTCTACTAGATACTCAGCAGTATTAACGATATGTTGTTGTATAGAAGAGAGTTCATCAGAGGAGGAAGAAGAACCGCCATCATCAGGACTGGACAGTCCACTGGTTCGACGGCAGACCAAGGGCAAGGTGGTGGAAGGAGTCAATGGGATTTACGAAGGTGGGGGCACTCACTGTATGTATTTGTAGTATATTATATGTGCAGTCACGGAAAGAAAAGATTCAGCATTCAAATGTAACAGTTAGCGGGCACAGTTTTTGAAGTGAAAACTTCTTTAGCGGCGTTGTGCACTTTTTTTGGAATGGGTAAAAAATGTTAAACTCGCGTCAGGACACGTGACCTGATCGAAAAATCATAAGACGGCGCAGGGCGCTTGCGCGAATGTTCGTGTGTGTTTATTACTATTCAAGTTTTCACTTCTGCACTCCCAGAGTGCAACCCGTCGTTTTTTTTTCTAGACTAGGTTTTAATTCATGTTATTTTTTTTTTTTTTTTGAAAATTCACAGTATATCGAAAATTTTAACTTAAATGAGAAGCCGGAGTCATTCCTTGAAAATTGTCCTAAAGTTGCTGAATCTTTTTATTCTGCGATTGTACTTTATTTTTATTCACAGTTGATCGATTTCTCTGTTTCTAAACCAACTTCAAAGATGTAAATTTGTGTTCGGTTTTAATTTTCTTAATAATGTTCTCAGTTCACCATCAATAACCTTGTTCAGCCGCGCCGCATTATATACTTACTTCTTTATTTATGTATCATATAATAGAATTTCCTGCTATAGCTGCCATTTTCATTTTAACTATTTGTCATATCACGTTTGTGTGTGTATGATTACAGTGATAAAGGAGGACAGTCACAACGGTCTGATTCCTGATCACGCGCTGGTCAGCATAAAGCCAAGGAAACGTAGACCTGGGCTCGTCTCAGAAAGACCTATCAGCGTAAGTCCAAAACACCTATATTTACCCCTTTTAGAGCACTGCTTTGTTGAAAATGACGAATCCGAATCGCGATACGTGACCAAAATTGCTAGCATCGACTGTGTCAATGACATAAATTATTATTCTAATTCATGATTGATTTGGATCTCCTTACAAATTATGTGACGAATAAGTAATTGATGCGCGGAGTGAAATCCCGCGCTATTTGACCATAATTTCAGACGAACTTGTAGTGTTATAACTCAATATATCAATCTTTCACGCCTTCTCACGAGGAAGCCATCAGCAAAGCGTTCAGCCATCTTCTCATTTTTTTTACATTTTCCTTTAACAAATCAAGTTTTCGTCACATTTTCCTTATCAAACCAATTTTTCCCTCCAGCCTCGAACTGAAGAAGACAAACTAGCTGGCCGACTAGAAGTAAAACGGTACAAGCAGACAAAAGAGAAGCTACGTCGTCGTCGCGAGAAACTACTGCAGAAGGTCCGTCTACTTGCCGCCAACAAGTCGCAGCGACGGTTCAAAGGCAGCATACTGGATTTGAAGGTTAGTTGCGTACATTTTAAGGACTGTTTTCCTATGACATGCTTTGTTGTTGTGACAAATGTGTTTTACTCACAGATAGGTATAATCCTAACCAAAAAGAGTTTTAAAATAGGTTAGGTATAGTTTCATAATTGCAGGTTAAGTTCGACTAACAGTCATTGTGTGGGTAGTTCGTAATTTAGGGTTTCTAATCTTAGGGTCAACTTACACCGAGACGCGATGCTGCGCGCACTAGAAGGTGCGCGCAGCGTCGCGTCTCTGTGTGAGATGATAGTAGAATAAAGGTAGAGCAACTGAAAATCTAACTTTATTTACTACACAAAAAGATACACATTTCAATGACGTGACGCAGCGCAACGCCTCGCGTATCGTTCAGTAGCTACTTAAATATCTAACCTTATTTACTACACAAAAAGATACACATTTCCAGTTTCGTCATTTGACGTCGCGTCGCGTCGCGTCTCGTGTGAACTAGTTGTTTTTTGGGTAGCAGTGTTCTCCAATTTACTACTCGAATAGAGAGTTATCTATATTAGAGTAATAAATTGATGAACGCTTTGTTAATATGAGGGTTTAATTAACAAACGGCTTCTTTTTTAAGTATTTTTCATACATTCATTATGTTTACAAAATATACTGAATTGTTTTTTTTATAAATTCGCTATTAATATGAATACTTCCTTGTGGTGTCTTTTCTAATAAAAAAAAGTTTTGCTTGATTTACCTCCCATCATATTTTATTGTTAATGCTAACCAAAAAGGACACGGAAAAAGACAAAGAAAGGGAGAAAGAAAAAGAGTTCGAAAAGGAGAAAGAGTTAGAAAGGGAAAGAGAATTAAAAAGAAAAATTGATTTAGAGAAGAAATTAGAGTTGGAAAAGAAATTAGAAATGGAGAAACAGCTACTGCTGGAGAAGAAAAAAGAGTTAGAGAAGAAACAAGAAGCTGAAAAGAAAAAGGTATATCTGTGACACAGCCCGAGGCATGTGTGGTGAGCCATTCGCGGCGCATGCCTCGCGGTGTCTGTACGCGTCTTTAAAGTAGGACTATTATTTAGTAGACTTAGCACACGTAGACTACTTTAGAACAGCTTCCCAAAACGACTTTCCTTCTCCAATACCGCTTTTTAGTTATAACTTAGTCCTCCCTGTACAAACGAAATAAACTACAATTTCTAATTTTGAAAATCTTTACAAACAGCAAATGGTGGAGCTGGTGGACTCAGAAACGGATTCCGAAGACTCCTCAACTGAAGAACCTACCCCAGCACCTACCCCGGTTCCTATAGAAAAACCAGTCGAGAAAATTATTGAACTAGAAGCATCACCATCACCAGTGGTGGTGATACCACAATCCCCATCACCAGATAATACTAATGTAATGAGTACTGAAGAAACGGCTAGGAAGATTAAGGAGCAGTTCCGGTGCAGTATGGCGAGGGTTATGGTGCAGCATCTGAATCCTTATAGGCATCCTGATGCACCCGCTGCCAGGATCACGTGTACAGCTGATTTTAAACATCTGGCTAGGAAGGTGAGTTATAAAAACACGATATTTAATTTAAACCCTTTATTTTTTCCAAAACGAAATAGGATTTTGATTTAAGTTACGTGAATTACAAAAAGGTATGTATTGAGTTAAATGTTGATTGAAGATGATAATATAGCTTCGGACTTATCAATGACGAATGATTTTTAGACAATATTTTTTTAAAGAACTGGAATTCTTGCGCACCGCCGGAACACAGTAAAAACTGTTTGGTGCTGGACTATGTCAGGATGGTGGGTAGGACCCAGCCGGCTCTGGGCTCTACCACCGCTCACCCAATAATTCCCCTAGACTCTCGCGGGACTGTACGAATTACACCGTGACCCCGGTACGTAAAGGACTATTGAAGGACACCGTGGATTTTACTCAGTCAAGTCTGACAGTCCCTCCCGCCCTGCCCTCGGTGGGTGGATTCATTTGATGATTTTACCACGATAAAAAAAAGACTCTTTAAAACCTAAACATACACATTCTGGGAACAGCCCTTTTTTTAAACTTATAATTAACTTTGAAATTTTCCTCCACAGCTAACACACTTCGTGATGCTAAAAGAACTGAAACACTGTCGCTCCGTCGACGAGCTAGTAGTAACAGACTCGGTCCGCTCAAAAGCGAAGATGTTCGTCAAGAAATACATGGCGAAGTTCGGACCGGTCTACAACCGTCCTGCTGAGGAAGTGGACTAGCGCAGGAAGGCCGCTCAGCGGCCGAAATCCTAGCTTAAGAAGATGAAGAAGCACAGGAATTGTTATTAGTGAGGGCTTTTCCATATCTAGACTATAAGGAGGTCCGTTATGTGTGAGGTGGGACGGTTGATTGCGTCAGCCAACCCAGCTCCTTCCAGAAGCTCAGGAGTCGTCAGGCTGCTTGGAGCGACCTCGGTGTGCCGAGGGTTAGTGCCTGTCGGTCAGCAACGCTCTGGAAACGCCTCTGGCAGAATTTAACACGTTAAGCGCCACGGGGGACAACATATGGGCCTCACTCGAGTAGTCGAAAGGGTGAGGCGGCGTTTAACGTGTTAAACCACTCCTTGAAGATGATACTTACATCGAGGAACTTTGCCGGACACAGTTTGCCCTTCGCACACAACGCGACGTAAATCTCCGATACCTTACGACTGGTATTGACTCGTGTCTGTGTACGAACTTCAATGGATTTGTATTGCGCTAGTCGCATCGAAAATAAAGTCGTAAGGTATCGAAGATTTGCGTCGCATTTTGTACAAAGGGACTAAGTTGTCATCTTCACCTTGTGATACATTAACTGCTTTAAACATTGATCAATTGAAAAATATGCACTTTGCAATTGAAATCAATTTGTGCACCAATAACAGTGAATGTAATATTCTAGATTGCCCGTTATAATATTTGGATTTAACTAATTAGTACTGGTAAATGGGGTGAATAAATATGCAGTGTTGAATCGAGACCATACTTTGAAAGGGATCTTAACGCTGAATGATTATGGGAAGTTACTAATAAGGTGTCTAAGTAATTAAGTCAGTCTTGTTGGATACATATATTATCTTATTATCTCAGCATTAAAATAACTTAAAGTTTTGTTTTCGATTCACCCCTGTGTCTATTCACACCGTTCAGCTGTAAGGATTTAATTCACACTCGCTATATACCTATTTGTTAATGATATTTGCACATGATTCTATATTTTGTACGACGATCGTTAAGTTTTACAGTGAATGTAAATGAAAAATTTACGGGACAAAAGAATTAAGTATGAAAACATATTGTTCAATAAAGTGGAGTTGGATTTTGAAAGTATGTACTGCATAGAAAAACAACATTTGAACTAAATTGTAAATATTAGCGTTGTAAGTCCATAGCTCTATATTTATATTTAAGAAATTCCTCTTTAGCGTTAAACTGTATTATAAATTAGACGATTCTATGTTCTTAGACATGATTTTGTTAAATGTTCACGGGATATACGCAAGTGAAAGTATTTATGATTATATTGAACTATGATCTCTGGAGTTTTGCTACCACACGATCGCAACTCGAATATGAACTGTTTAAGTACACAGTATTATAATAGATTTTATTAAATATTATGAACAGTTTTATGCCATTGCGTTTTATCTGTCTGATTTTTGAGATGAAACTGATTTTGTAGAAATGTTTAATATGGGAGCCACACTAATGGGAAATAACGTAAATTTTCGCGATAATCACAGGCATTTCCCGTAAGTGTAACCCTAGCTAATGGGCGACTCGCTGTCCGACCATGGACCATGCCCGGGTCGACGGCGCGTTGTGTTCCACGCGCGCCTCAAAGAGTGTCAGCATAGTGACGGGGCCTGTAGAGGGCCAAAGCCTGCTGGGGTCGCGGGACCAAGGGATTACCGTGACCCTAGTACGTAAAGGGCTATTGAAGGACACCGTGGATTTTAGTCAGTACAAGTCTGACAGTCCCTCCCGCCCTGCCCTGGGTGGGAGGACTCATTTGATGATTTTACCACGATAAAAAAAAAAAAAAAAAGTGTAACCCTAGCATAAAGCTTACTCGATTTAATGTAGAGCTAGTACACATTCGAGTGTTCACTATTGCGTTAAGCGCGCGTTGCCACTGTACTCACTGCGCACTTGCATGAGTAAGTACACTTCAATATCACCTCTTGGTTTAAAAACACGCGTTTGAAAGCGTTCAATGTGTACACGATGTAAATGTATTTGATGAGATGATCCTGTATACTTCTATATGCGCTTTTTTCAGTAGACTGATAGACTGAAAGCTATAGTAAACTTAAATATGCGTTTTCTAGACAAATATATCTATTAGATAATCTTAGAATTAGATCAATTCAGAATTATTTTTCCGGCAATTCAAGTAGCTGAATATATATAAAATTTTCTTTGTAGGCCAATTTATGACGATATAGCAATATGTTTTTTGCAAAGTGCTAAAGCAATATGTATTTTGAATAAGTAAAAATGGATTCAGTTTGTAAACAGTCCGATTAAGTGCCTGTTCTCATGTTCAGTGAGTACGATAATAACGTATACGGTAAAATTATTAAAAAAGTTAATAATTATGGTTTCGAAAATCGTAGTAACCGTGGTTCAGGATGCCTGCCGGGGACGCGGGAGTAACTAGCTACCGTGACCCCGGAATGTAATCAATACAAGTCTGGTAGTCCCTCCTGGCCTGCCCCGGGAGGGAGGACTCATTTGATGACCTTACCACATTGAAAAAAAACCGGCAGTTGCGGATCTGTAGTGTAGTTCAGACTTCAAAATTGTCTGTAATGACCTGCCATCTTAGAGCATTTTCTCCCTACTTTTGGTTATTACGCGGATAAATGATTTAAAATTGTTGTGTGTATGTTCATTTAGTTGCGCTGCTTTCATTTTCGACAGAAGACATGCTTCTCAATTTACCTGTGTCCAATTGGTTTTCGACGTATTTAGTTTTCCATTAATTGCTTTGTCTCCTTTGCCATCGTCAAATAGACTTGTAGAGGGAAATACCTTTTCTGAAAACTTATTCTATGTATTGACTATTCTCTCCTTAATTTTTTTTTGTTAATATTAAAAAACAAAATTATGCTGTATACGCTCTTGTTGTACACACTCAATGTGTTCTATTACGGATTAACACACGAAATTAATATTGTATCTCAATCCAAATCATGATCCGCGCTGTGATTCCTGCCAAAAATTCGTATTGGCAAACTCGACCTTTGATAGAAAAAGATCAAGATTGGTATTAATTTCGGTTGTTTAGTTAGTTAACTAACTAATGACAATACGGTGTATTTTAGATTGACAAATGTATGAAAAGATAAAGACGGATTTTTCTACAATTTGACACTTAACTTTCCGCTATTTGTAGCGACCAGAGAAAGATGAACTGCTTTCGCTTGTAAGTGCTTCGCAGTGCAAAAATATATTTTCAAGAATACTGACTATTAGGTAATGTAATTAGTAATAGTTGCTCGCAACCGCAGTTGCGGAACAAAACCAAACATGAGTTTGTCGTGAAATTAATAGTAAGCTGATATGAAATTATGTAAGTAAATAATCTCCGATATTGAGATAGTTTTTATGTGATTCACCATGTTGTGTGTAAATAGTTGTAAATAGGAGTGACATAGAACTATTGTCTGTTCGGGATATAGAGTGAACGATTTTATTTTTATGTGGTAGATGTGTGGTCGCGTGTGGTCGCAGTTGTCGCGACTTTGACGAACGATTTCATATATTCTTTAGTTTGGCGATCAGATCGAAGCCGTCGGAACAAATAAAATGTTATTTCTTTTAATATGATCTTGTTTTATTTATATATTTTTGAACTTAAAACCTTCACGTGCTAAAAATCAAAGAAGATATTCGATGGAGACATTAAGGCTCAATTTATATTGCACAGATTTTTTGTCACCAGTTGATGTGATGCAGACAAAAAACCGAAATCTACAGTCAAATACATTTACCCAATAGATTTTCAACTTTTTCAGAAAAGAATGTTCATGTTTTTTTTTTTATTTAGGGTAATATTTATTGCACATACTTTAAATACCTACTTTTTTGCAACATTTTTAACTTTAATACATTGCAACTGTAATAATTACGTAACTGTTTTTAAAATTTTGACAGCAATATTAGCTTCATTCTGTACCTAACATATAATAAACTTAGATAAATAAACAACGAATGAATCCAAATATATGCTAGAATGAGATACTCTACATCTACGTAGTTGTTTGTTGCTGCCTCCAAAACTCTTCGCGATTTTCCAAAAATCGTATAGCCTCTTCAGCTTGCCTCATAACAACGTCGTTCTTTTTATCAGCTATGGCCAAGTCTGGATTCTTCAGTAAGTTTTCCAGGTAAATCTTGTCAGAATACAACTGTCCTAAGACTGGTTTAGCAGATTTTGACCTCTTTTTCGATGTTTTCTTTACCACTTTGACGGATCCGATCGTGTTTTCTATGGCCTCCTGAAAAAATAAACAATGATTTAAATAAATAAATAAACAAATTCTTTCACCATGACTTGTTGATCTCCTTCGCTCTTGCGAAGAATTCAATGTTTTGAACAGTATTTTTTCGGTTTCAAGACAAATTAAAATTACATAAGTTAGGACATCCAAAAATCAATTTTTAACGTCACTATTTTCAAATAGAAGAAATGGTATTGATTCAACGGCCATTAAGGCTATTTCGTATGGAGAAGAGTTGGCAAGAAACTCCATAATAGGGAAGGGATCCTCCTTTAAAAAGACGATGAAAATTTCAAGTCCACATTTTTGTGTGGTGAGTGATCTCTAGATTTAATACACCTTGCGAAAAGGAGCTCTTGCAAAAATCTCTACTTTCGTAGATACACATATTATAGAATTTAATCGTAGATATCGTTGTGGTCGACCATTGGGATATAGCCGCTCCGGTTAGCGCAGGCTATCTTCAGAAGAGCACCTCATAATAAATCGGTTTACTTGACTTTAGTCTAGAACCTTCGGTATTTACCTAAAATAAATCAGAAAAATTATTCACCTGTGCTTTCTGCACTCCAAGTCTAAAGTCATTCAAGTCTGGTCTGGCCCGTAGACC
This sequence comes from Agrotis puta, assembly GCA_943136025.2. Lineage (NCBI taxonomy): Eukaryota > Metazoa > Arthropoda > Insecta > Lepidoptera > Noctuidae > Agrotis > Agrotis puta. Next base: position 4,336,540 of record OW964170.2, read on the forward strand.
TCGATGATAGTGCACGAGGCTCATCTCAAATTCTCCGCAATAGTACAGGGCTTCGGCTTTCCGAAGCAGGGCCTTCGCATCTTTAGGGTCAAGTCTCAAGGCTGCCTCCGCGTCGACCAGTGCTGAACGAGGCTCTCCCAGCAAGAGGTAGCATTTACTGCGAGACACGTATGCTGCTTTTTCGTCAGGGGCCAGTTCAATTGCCTGGAAAAATATATAAATAAAAAATTAGGTTCTTGAGAACTAAGGTTTAGATTATGAACCCTACATAACTGTAGCACGGCGTCGCAATTGAGTCCTATCGCATGACGAAAAAAAATTAAAAAACTGAGGGTAGTCGTTCTTAGAAAGTCATTTTCTAAGAAGTTAACCAATGATTTCTCCGCAGTCACTATCTTAATGAATCACTCATCCTTAGATTGTACACACCGATCAAAATAAATACACAACAAGTAAAGAAGCCCGAAATATACCTTACTGACAAACAAAACAGCTGTACGATACCGCTCCCTCATCATCTCAGCCCTGGCTAATGCCAGCAGAGTGCCAGCATCCGCTTCATCAGGTAACTGCAATGCGTTGCTCCTTTCCGCCTTGTCCTTTAAGTTCAGCGACGCCTTGATGTCTTTGGAACCCATCACCACAGCGGCTGCACGGTCTTTGTCAGTGTACACCTCCTCCTCTCTCCTCCTTCGTTCCCTTTTAGGCTTCTTCTTCCATTTCTTCCTCGGCTTAACGGAGTCCTTCCTCTCTTTGGCATTGAGCTTCTCATCTTCGATCTCTTGCTCACCTTTCTCAGCGGACGGCGGAGCTCTCTTGCTGATAGAAGCCTTTTGGACTGGAACCTCTTCCTCCTCATCGCATAGGCCCACTCGGACGAAGCTTTGCAGGAACTCTGCATCCTTGGTCGGTCCAATCCAGTCCATCAGGAATTCGGGATATTAGGTGTTCCTCTGGTTACGTAACGTGTAGGTGTGTGGACAGGCGTGAGTATCGACGCCCCGGCTGTCGTTGTCATGGTGACTCAATGTGTTTTCGCACCCACTTCTGACACACTAGTGGTGTATGGGCCGTTCTGAGGGCCGGCTGTGTCGCAGAACAATGACATCGGTTAACATTTGTTGTTTTTTTTTTGCAGATTTTTATATAAGTACCTTGTACAATTATTATCTTCTTACCTAAGTACCTTCTTAGCAAGCACAAAGGTTTTTACATATCCTACACTAAATATCCACTTAGATGTACGAGTACCTACCGTAGCACTTCGTGTAACGACGCAGTCGGGTTTATAAACAATTTGAACGACATGAGGTCTGCTAGATACCTATTTAAAGTTAAATTTAACATCACAGTCCCTGAAGTGTTAGTCAGACAGACCAGACACCCACTTACCTAGCTTACCATTTAAATACCTCATATGTAAGTCCCATGTGTGTGAGAAAACTTTAACATTAAGAGTGTACCTGGAAATCGTACCCAAGACTGCATGCTCAACTAAAGCACTTGCGAGCACTAGACCAAATTCGTGATTATAAAACTACGAGTGCTACAATACATGTTGCAAAACTGCGTCTTGCTACAGTATATTCTTTCATAGCGCTTACATCGTAGACGCTACGCCGTAGCCAGCGGCTTTCTAGTACCGTGCTCTTGGGTTAAAACGTAAAAGATTTGAAGCTGAATCAAAACTACAAGTGTCGAATGCTACGACATGACGACACGTGTTGCATTATTCTGGCGCAGCTGTTACAGTGCAGTGTACCTATAAAATCATGACCCTACAAGAAGCTTTAATAATTTCTACTTATACATTTATTTGTAAAGAATCTCACAATATCAGTTACCTTGGCTAAAGAATTCAGTCCTCGATCATAGTTGCCATTCTTGATATGGCCGGTGGCTTCATCGCGATGTTTCTTCGCCTCTACAGGGTTTGTGATCGGTAGCTCTGGTTCTTTGCCCCGACCCATTGTGTATCAGAGTGACTGCTGGAACTCTTATTAGAACGACCTGTTAAAATAAACTAACTTAAAGGCTTTTGCCTGATAAATGAACTCTTAACACAGGTCTCTGAAATTTTTGGATAGTGAGGGAATCGAACCTTTTGTTTTAGCGCGTTAAAACCATCGAATGAGTCCTCCCACCCGGGGCAGGGCAGGAGAGACTGTCAGACTTATATTGACTAACTTCCACGATGTCCTTCAATAGTTCTTAACGTTCCGGGATCACGGTAGCTCGTTAGTCCCGCGACCCCGGCAGCGGGAATCGAACCTGCGACAAGCAGCGCAGCAGCCAATCCTTCGGTCACTGCGCTACCCGGAGCAGAAACAACAGCTCCTTCCTCACCTCAAACTGATTGATGTAGTGATTTGGGTTTTCACACACGTTTACAGCGTGTGTTGCAGCGTTGAGGTTACGTGCTTTTTTTTTTTTTTTTACGTGGTAAAATCATCAAATGAGTCCTCCCACCCAGGGCAGGGCGGGAGGGACTGTCAGACTTGTAGTGACTAAAATCCACGGTGTCCTTCAAAAGCCCTTTACGTACCGGGGTCACGGTAATGGGTAAGTCCCGCGACCCCGGCAGGCTTTGGCCCTCTACAGGCCCCGTCAATATGCTGACACTCTTTGAGGCGCGCGTGGAACACAACGCGCCGTCGACCCGGGCATGGTCCATGGTCGGACAGCAAGTCGCCCATTACTCGCTGCCCGCATGCCCGCGCCTACGGTGGCCGGAGATCGTCCTGTGACGTCCGACGCCGTGGGCGTCTACCACTGCGGCTGGGATGGAGGGAGGACGCTGTCCTCTCCCTCAGGCGGCCCGCCTCCTCCTTCACGAGCATGACTGCTTCGCAGAAGGAGGCGACCGCTTCCCACTCCGTCTCGCCCCGCAGCATGGCCTCGACCAATGCCGGGCGTGAGAGGTCTCCGCCTATCGCCGTCGTGAGGACACGGCGGTGCTCTGCCCAAGCGGGGCAGTCCTGCACCGTATGCTCCACCGTGTCCTCCGGACGATCCTCGCAGTGGTGACACCCAGGCGTTTCTTTCCTCCCTATCAGACACAGGAACCTCCCGAAACTTCCGTGTCCGGTGAGGACCTGCGTCATGCGGAAGGTAAGGACGCCGTGACGCCTATCCAGCCACTCCTCAAAGAGGGGTCTTACCGCCGCGATTGCGGCGTGCCCGAGGTTACGTGCTACAATATGTTTCAAAGCTACTGCTACACTGTGGGAGTATTTTCACGAAGTTGTACTACGAATTCACTACGCCGTAGCACGCGTAGCTACCGGTGGCGTAGCATTTAGTGTGAGTTAAAGACATCGAGAATGTTCGCAAAAGCAATCTCGTAATGAAGATTCAAGATTAGGATTTATTTCAGAAATAAAATTAGTTACTAGTTTTATTTCTAAAGTAAATAAATATTCCACAACTATCACACAACGCCATCTAGTCCCAGCTAAGCAGAGCTTGTGTTATGGGTACTAGACAACTGATAAACATACTTATATATTTCTAAATACATACATATTATAGATAAATTACACCCAGACACAGAACGAATGATCGTGCTCATCACATAACATTTGTCCTGGGTGGGAATTGAACCCACGACCTCCCGCATAGCAGTCAGGGTCACTAACCACTAGACCAACAGGCCTGTCAAAGCAGGCAGGCCAGTCAATGCAGTTTTAAGAATAACACGGGATCTGCATCGCCTAATCTTGAAACTTCGTTGCGAAATTGCTTTTGGGAACATTCTCGATGTCTTCAACTCATACTAGTTCTCAGTTTCCACGCTGCCCGCCGCCCACAAAGGAACAAATATTATGATTGAGTAGGCAAAACAAACCGATCCAGTTACCGAAAAATGATTAAACTGTTCCATAAAGTACTTGGTAAATATTTTGCGTAAAGCAACCTTCCTGTAATGTATTAAGTAAATGTTTGTTCGGTTACCGAGCCCGGTATGTGATGGATGATGGTCGGCCAAAATAGACCGTTTTGTCGTAAATCTAATTCTTTGCCGTCTATTCGTATCTGATCATTTTCAGCGATAGGCTGTGAAGGGAACGACTACCACCGACGACGCTCCGCTTTGTAAAAGGCTGCTTTGGTACAGACGCCAACAGGTAAACCTACCCGAATCTGTCAAATTTTACCGATCAAACATTAACCTTTCAGTATTGTGATAAGGTTGAAAATCTATTTAAGAAAGACGTAGGTAGGTTGATGTGCAGGCTGGCGTCTGTACACTTGTACAGTCACGAGTAATAGTATATATACACTAAGCAGTATTCAAAAGCGATGTTCTGCTGCCATATTGATTAAACTTTTGGCTTTTTATTAGACTTCTATTTTGGAAGTCATACTATTACGAAATAAGCCTTATTTCAAAATGGAAACCAGTATTTTACGAGTAAATTGCGTTTGAATTTTGTTAAGTGTTTACATGTTATTCCTCGTGACTGTACAAGACGTGGCGCAATAGTTTACTTACAATATTTAAAAAAAATATAGCGTTGCATTAAAAAAAACGTGATGTGACTTACGAACGAAAAAGTAACTTTGTTGTGTCTGAAACTAGCATACAATTAGGTACGAAAGGTCCTCAAACTAACTATATTGATAGATCTTCTCAAATTATAGCTAGTCATTTTTTATTTTGGTGTTAGCGTTGCAAGAATTAAAATTTTATTAAGGATTTTTACGAGTATTTGACATTAATTTTTTTGGGTATTTCACGATTGCTAAAATCAGAAAAAACCCAGCAGACCATCACCAACGTTGTTCTCATGGTAAATTATAGAATCAGGCGTTATTTTGCGGAAATTCATGACATTAAATGTTATAAAAAATATTTAGTTTTAATTCCGCGACAAAAATCCAGGCTTGGATGCAGGATGCAGTCCCATCGTCCCGCCCTTATGCATGTGCACATGCAGAAGATGTTGCCTCGACAACCGCTCGGGCGCCTGAGGATGAGGAACAAATGAGTAAAAAAATTCTCACTAGTTCGGCGGTCGAACAAATGAGAAAAAAATCGAACTAATGAATCGAACTAGTAGGAATTAACGGCCCCGTGGAGGGGCGAAACACGTATCGAGTATAGGTTTGATTGTTTTGGCATGTTTTTCCGCTTTTCTTGCACATGTACATATGCATGATTCCTTTCCCGCATATGCATGATACTGTATCCTGCATCCAAACCTGGATTTTTGTCACGGAATTAAAACTAGTTGTTTTTCATAATATTTGTTCTCTTGGCTTTAGCCACCTTGTTTTCGTGGCTCGACCTCAAACTTCCTGAACTTGCCGTAGAATCGTAATCGCTTCCGTGTTGGCTGCCTATTACTCTCTGCAGTTATCGCGACATCTTCCCTTCAATGTCATCATTGCCATTTACCGACCTCATTGGTAGAAACCCTGCATTAATTTTATTTTTTGTTAGACGAAAATGTATCGGGAAATATGTTTTGGTATATATTTGGGATGATTTGATAGGTAGGTATTATTATGTTTTTATGACTTAGAAGATGGAAAACGTTGTGTTATTTATATTGGAATTTATAAAATGGGTACCTTTTATTATACTAATTATACCTAGTATCTTATACATAAGTATTAGGTACTGTACCATCACTACTACGCTTGCTCAAGACGGGTTGGCGATTTCCAACAGTAGTGGTAGAGAACGTTGGGTCATGTGACTGTTTTAAGACATTACCTCGGCCCTGAAACGCAAAGATCAATTTAGGGAACACGGTGATTTTAGTCCCTTACATACCACCCAGAGCGGGAAGGCTGTCTATAAAAAGAGTGAACGAAAAATATTTTCAGTGGTTTTCTTTGTTGCATAAAAGTCAGGTAAATATTTCTGTTATTGCATGATGAAAATGCAAGGGCTCGAAAGGAAAGGAATTTGAGCTCATAGAAAAGCCGAAATATGGCGTAACTTTTTCCTGGTTTCAGCAGTCCTTTAAACCGCTTTGATTTTTTAAATGCAAACTGGCGTGACATCTCCCACTTTGCCCGTCAAGGGAAAATTACCGCGGTTCCAAAAGTAGTATTATGAACATTTTTTGCAAAACTTAATTTCTATTCTCTAATCTATTGCTTCATTCAACTTGCATTCCTTGCTACTTGGTATTTTAAATTTTGCCAGTAGTTACGTTTGCGTGGCTTAGTTGATATTATTACACCGATCAGATTATGCTTTGAACTTTTAAATAATTGTTTATAAACTTATGTAACTATATTATTATACATATTCATTTTTTACAAAAATGTTGCCCCATACTAGGAATTTCCCATGTGTCGTGGATGCGTTTAAAAAACATAGAAACTCACAAACACAAACACCCAGACTCGGAACAACTACTTGTAGGTCATACTAACATTTGTTCTCTGTGGGAATCGAACCCGCATATACCTACTGCATGCATTACAGGTATTAACATATAAAACTAACTAGCTCTTGTTTTATGTTGGTTTATTACTATGTCTTTTTTACTTCAAAATACATATGTAGATGATGATTAAATGAATTCCTGTCTGACTTAAAAAACAGTGGTGTTGCAGTGTTTCATGTTTTAGGTGCTCACGAATGTTATGCAGAAAAATTGTAGAACGGAACTACGCAGCAGCTCGCGTAGGCGTATATTATGTTCTGTGTGACAGGGTCATTTTGCAATGGATTAAAGGACATAGTGGATCATTGGGTAACGATGCAGCAGACGAACTTGCAAGGAGAGGCTCGGGTGTGGATGTGGCCGGCCCCACACCCTTTTTGCCAATCCCATCCGGTCAACTCAGGACCTGGATACGTTTGCAAACCCAAACAAAACATAATGCCAGATGGGCATCTACAACCGACTGCAGACAGTCTAGAGAAGCGGTACCTGCACTAACACCGCGACTGACCAGCAGACTTCTCAGCCTCCAACGAACAGAATTACGAGTTGTGGTGGGTATGCTTACCGGTCACTGCCCACTCAACAAACATCTGTTTACTATCAACGCGACAGACAGCCCGTTGTGCAGGGGCTGCCTGAACGCGGATGAAACGGCAACCCACGTAATCCTGGAATGCGAAGGCGTTGCTAACCAACGGGCACAAAACCTTGGCACTCCAAGGTCGCTCCAAGAAGCCTGTGAACGTCCCAGGAGACTTCTGAGCTTCTGGAAGGAGCTGGGTTGGCTCACATAGCCAACCGTCCCACCTCACGCATAACGGACCACCTACGAGTCCAAATGCGGAAAAGGGAGCCCTTAACAATAACAATAGTGGTTCCGGGTCTAGATGTGTGCGTATGTATGTTTAAATATCTGTAAACGCACCCACGTCCCTTTTTTTTTTAAGCGTGGTAAAAAAATCATCAATTGAGTAGTCCCACCCAGGGCAGAGCGGGAGGGACTGTCAGACTCGTACTGACTAAAATCCACGGTGTCCTTCAATAGCCCTTTACGTACCGGGGTCACAGTAAATCATAAGTCCCGCGACCCACCCACGACCCTGAAGAATTTCCGAGTGAGGAAAGACAAAAGTTTTATTTAAAAAAAAAGTATGTCTCTCTTATATCATGGCTTGATTAGTTTCTGTCTCCCAAAACATACCTTAACAACAAACAACCCGACTGAAAAATAATGAAGTTGATTCACGATTATGCAACGGTACCATAAATAATTGTTTGCAGGCAGGCTATATAGCTCATAACTTTGGCATCGGTGGATGCTCATTATCGTGGGTATTATTCATGCAAGCTTGGCAGCTAGTCGGTACTTGGCATGCCATACCATACTGCAGGGGTAGGGGCTGCAAATGTAGCTTCTTTATTAAGAATTTTGATGGTTAATTAGTGAGGTTTGGTATGGGTGTTAGATTTTTTGCAATTGTATTGCTTGTTGACGTTTACCTTAGGGATTGCTTTCGCTTGTTTTAACCGATCCTAAGATAATTTAAATCATCATCATATCAGCCGTAGCATGTCCACTGCTGAACCGGATAATTTAAATATCATTTGCTAAAGGTGTGTTTGCCAAAATTTTAAAAGAAAAGGATGAAATAATTTTCACAAAACTTTTGTGACCTTTGCCCGGCAACACGACACTTTGATTTGAAAATAGAAAACTAAACAGGATTTAGTAATGATGGCAAACAATTTTCTATTTCCACTTTTTAAATTTTCTTTTTACTCCAGAATATTCCAGAAGGCTTATTTAATTTCTGGAACGGATTTCAAACTTCATACTTCTCAAAAATATCTCATCATCTCTTTGAACAGCGTTTACGACGTATTCCACATTTCCGGCATGCGTTATCCTAGCTGTACGATATCTAGGATCGCGAGACACGCGAGCCCACGATACGGATCTTTTACGACCACAAAAATAATGAAATTAACCATTATTTGCCCTGTAAACGGGCTCACGACGTCTGCGGGTAAACTCAACCGGATCGAACTAGATATCTTTTGAAGATAGCGCATAATTTACCACGGAATGTAGGCAGAATGTCGTTTTGCTTTAAATTGATAGTTCTACGATGAGCACTGTCGTTTGTTTTTGGCTTTATTGTGTAGCAGAACGGTTTAGAAGGTTATCTCGACCATCAATCAGAGAGCCATGATTTGGTCTAGACGGAAAAGGAAATAACGAATGTTTTGTTTGTGACCTAAAATGATTGGTTACAAATGAGGAACTGAAATCGTGTGGGTTATGGCTTCGCGCTTCGGGCTAACTTCCGTTATATTGATGAAAACAAAGCTGCATTTATCATCAAGTCCAATGATGATAAATGCAGCTTTGTTTGGCTTGTAATCCTATTGTTTCACTTGTCTGAAAATAGCATCAAATTTCAGTTGTAAGTAAACGATCAAATATACTGTTGGTCAAACTTCACGTTTGCGTCTAACAAGCGTGTTGAAACCAAGTACACAACTAATTTGTCAAATCATATATTTTCGACGTTGACAGTTTGAGAGTTTTTTTTTTCACAAACACGCCGTACTCATTCACACGACGACAAACAAGATTTTCATCAAACACGTAGGAGTATAATATGTTTGACAAAAGTGTCAAACTATCGAATAATTTGACAAAACATTTGGTCGTTTAAAGGGTCCTTTAGGGAATTATTTGAAATGAGGCATTTGCTCCTCATTTTCCCATGGGAATATAGATTTCATAGAACAGTATTAACAGACGCATAATTTTGGTGAAAATCATTTCGACCCCTAGTATTTTTTACTACCCATAGCTGCTGTATTGTAAATCACCTATCTTCTGTACAGTCGCCAGCACATCAACCTACCTCAAACTGTCAAATTTCTCTAATAGATTTTCAAACTTATCACCATTGTGGAAGGTTAACGTCCGATTGGTAAAATTTGACAGTTTGGGGTAGGTTGACCTGCTGGCGTCTGTACCGATATAGACTAAACCAACGCACGAGATAATAATAATCACAACTGGATACCGCACAACGATAAACAAACCAAATAAAAATGTTTCACATCTTCCTAAAAAAAAATTAAGAAATCTTTTTCTTTAGATTAAAAAATGATCTTTACCTTTTCTCTTTCGAATCCTTGTCTGATTACACAATAATCACACACACTCCTACTTATTAATTAATTCTTTTAATTATACAATTAACCTAATCAGATTATTCAAATAATATTCCGAGTAATCACAGCACAGGATGAACCACATTGAGTCACGGCAAATTGCAGACTGAGCTACCCTGTGCCACTAGTTGATCGGGTTCGACTTACCCCTAATGAAAGGGTTGTTTATACTGCACGATATTGCAGGCCCTACGATACGGATTTTGTGTTTGTCAGAGCTTCATAAAGGTGGTATAAATCCATATCTATACATATAATAAAATGGTAGGAAAGTCAAAACTGTACATGGATTTTTTTTTAAAGAATACTTGGCGTGTGATCTACAATCGACACCGAAGCCAAAAGTATAGTTTTTATAATTTTTGTCTGTTTGTCTGTATGTACATATATGTCCGGATAAACTCAAAAAGCACGAATATTACTAAGAAGTCGGGTCAACATATAGGCTACATATGATCACGCTATCACCTACGGGGAACGAGCAGTGAACCTTTATTTCTTCAACGCATTCACGCAGACGACGTCGCGGTCAGCAGCTAGTTTGTTATAAATTATCTGAGTTTTGAGCTTTTTAAAAGAGTCCTACCAAGTTTTCTTTCGTTCATATGAAGGGACACTTCGTACTGTTCTTCTAATCATAAACGAAAATCTAAATTAGCTATTACCTATTCAGTTTGTTCACGGTATCGTGCAAATGTTTTGAAAACTTTTCCTTAAAAGTACAAATAGTTCGTTCGTTCGACGGTTAGGAAATAGTAAAGTCTAAATCGCCCCAAACTATTAAATAAAATAATCCGATAACTTTTCCAAACCTTTTAAATCCGTCGTTTCAGCAAAACAAATGAAAACGTAGGTAATTTGTGAAGTTTCCAAAATGTGGTATTTGTTTATTTTTTGCTACATTACGAGGTAGCTGCCCGTGTTTATTTCAATAAAGAAATGAGTGAGGGCACGCAACGTCAATAATGAAGGCTGTAATCTGTTCGCTACGGAATTTATTTATGTAAAGTTTCGATTTCAGCGAATCAAATTATGCGTTGAACAGAAAATATGTACATTTCGGCTAGAAGTTTTATCGATTATATATTATTTAGGTAGTGATAGAGCAATGAGTAAATAGTTACGGTGTACATGATCTACTCTCAAATAACACATTTATACATGGGAAATGTGCAGGTAAGTATTCTTGTAAGCAATGAAAAACGGTTTTAAGCTTACTTTTTTTTTAAAACCGTTGCCCCACTCTAGGTACTTATACATACAAACAGAAATTCACATACACAAACACGCAGACCCGGAGCAGCAAGGTACTTTCAGAATTATACAAATATTTGTTCCGTGCGGGATCAAACCCCGAACATGATGCGCAGCGGTCGATTGCTCAGCCACTCTACATTCACATTGGTTTATCCTTTAGAATTCACAGTAGAAAAAAATAAAGTAAGAATTGCAATTAACCTATCACAAGACCATAATGACCATACGACCATATTATTAGGTTCAAAAACTGGGCGAACTTAAAAAGTTAACCCAGTCCTTAGCAGGTAGCGGGCATGCGGGCGGCGAGTAGTGGGCGACTCGCTGTCCGACCATGGACCATGCCCGGATCGACGGCGCGTTGTCTTACACGCAGGCCTCAAGGAGTGTCAGCATAGTGACGGGGCCTGTAGAGGGCCAAAGCCTGCCGGGGTTGCGGGACTCACAAATTACCGTGACCCCGGTACGTAAAGGGCTATTGAAGGACACCGTGGATTTTAGTTAGTACGAGTCTGACAGTCCCTCCCGCTCTGCCCTGGGTGGGAGGACTCATTTGATGACTTTACCACGAAAAAAGTCCTTAGCAGGTTGTAAAAGTTAAACCAAAGAGTGCGTTGGAACCGATTTGTGGTATGTTCGCCAATCACTATCCAATCAATTTTCTATCACTGCTTTGACACTCAATTACAACTCAGCCCCACTTTGCGAGCCAACCGTACGTGGTAGGCATTAGAAATTACAAACATAATTTGAAGTAGTGGTTTCATTCGTTTTTTTTACGTGGTGGAATCATCAAATAAGTCGTCTCTCCCGGGGCTGGACGCGAGCGACTGTTAGGCTCGTACTGACTAAAATCCACGGTGTCTTTCAATAGCTCTTTATACTCCGGGGTCACGGTTACTTGATAAAATAGCCCCGTGACCCCAGAGACAATCCAATTTTTTTTAGTCCATTTTATTTTGCTGCATCGTTCTCTACAGAGTGTCCATGGAGTTTCTTGCCGGTTCTTCTCCATAGATATCTAAGCTTTGGAATTGGTGACTGCAGTACTTTTACAGTATTTATGTTTTGTTACTGGGACTACATTTTTTTTAATATTTTTACGACTTTGAAATTTGAAAGTGCCTGTGATTGAAATAAAAGCTTTGTTTTTAATTAATTTTTTCATATTGCTTTGGGGCCTTTATATAATAGTAAATACCAAGCCATATTTTTTAACTAATTTTAATAATCATGACAAAAAAAAAATACAAAAACAAGATAATCATCGATCCAACCCTCATAAAGGTACCTTTGAATACATTAAATTTTAACTTAACCAAAAGTAAAATAAAAAACGTCTAACAATACTGAGAAACTGCACTAACAGTCGTAACTTTCTATTAACTTTTCACCAATTCCCTTTCTCCTTTAACCTAGTCTTTAGGCCTATATATTAAGACTCAAATTCCTTTACGCCAGGTGAGGTTATAAGTTGGTGAAATATTTTCTTGTCACCGCATTTGATGCACGCAAGGCTAACATAATAGAGTTAATCAGTGTCGCCAGGATTAGCGTTTTAACTTAATGATTGGTTCGAAGGAAAGTGAAAAATACAGGGTAAGGTACGGTGACTTCCTGGTTTGCTCGTGAGTAATTATAGGGGTGACGTTGGCATGGAGGTAATTTATTTAAAGGTAAGACTTGCTTGATAGATGGTTTGTAGATACAGTGGCGGATAGGCTAGAGCCTACGGCGGCAGATTTTAGGGGCGGCAAATATCAGACCATTTTTTATTTGCTAACAGTTTTTTTTTTTTTCATAATATATTTGTTGGTCTTAAGAGGTGTTATTTGACGCGCGGGCATGTAGACGGCGTGTGAAAAAGTAACCATGACCCGGGAACGTAAACGACTATTGAAGGAACACCGTAGATTTTAGTCAGTACGAGTCTGACAGTGTCGGGAGTCGGGAGGACTGATTTGATAATTTTACCACGGTAAAAATAAATATATATCGGGAGTAAATCACTCCTGATTAGAACTAAATTAAAACCGCCATATCTCTGGTTGGTTACGGTTTAGAAACTTAATTTTTCTATGGACTTCTTAGGTAGTAGTCTAATTGTGGCCAAAATTTAATCACTGGTAAAACGAAAAATAAAATTGACGCCAAGGTCCATACTAAAAGTTGCATGGGCCTTTATATGTTTTAAATAGCCTAGGGGCGGAAAATACGTAAATCCGCCTTCATGACTGTAGATAGATATGAATGGGTATCCAGTCCTGTCCAGCGACTTCGCCCGATAATGCGAACTGGATATTTTGCGACTAAATGGGAATTTTGTAATAAAGAAAAACAAAGTACCTATAATATCATGATCTTTATTTGACACATCAATACATGTACTTAGGTAGGATATGCACATCAAATATTTTATATCTAAGATAAATTAATTACAAAAATAAGAGCTATAGGAGCTACGTAGGTACAGATTGAGCTTATTATACATTTATACATTTAACATCAATATTTTTATACAAATATATTTATATTATTAGTAATGGAATTACATAGTATACTATAAATATTCTGACACTTAGTAAATGCTTATAAATATGTAATACTTTAAAGATCCCTCCACGTTTTATTATCTAGCCATAGGTTCGCCACTGACTACTATCTCGCCTGATGGTAAGCAATGATGTAGTTGACGGTGAAGCACGCTTGCCTAGGAGAAACCTATTCACTCTTGACTTCAAGACCCAAAGCATACTTTACTCTTCACTTCAAGAGCTATCAAGAAACAAAGACATAGACAGGGAATGTAATGTATGAAGCACAATATTATTAATAAACAGAATGATTTCGTATACCATAATATAAAATAATCGAGCCTGTAGACAACTCCTTTTCAAGATTGACACATTTACAGGTACCGGCAAAAAATATTGCACATTGATCTCTGGAACGAGGCAATAGGCTACTTCGTAGAACGTTGTCTCTGTCGCACGAAGCACTAACCAACTGAAACGAAGGAAGAAAATATAACAAACGGTACATAAGGAGTGTGTGACAGAGAAAACTGCCCCATGAAGGTCAAACTAGCATTTATGCAATATTTTTCGCCGATATCTGAACCATTTTTTTTGCGAACTATTTTTTTATAATCATAATGCACACTTCTTAGTCTTTTCTACTACCGTCTTTTATTTAAAGATCCTTAATAAATTCGTTTTTCTTTCATAGTCCAGGGTTTTCAATTCAGTCCTCAGACAGTACAATCGTTGGTACCGGAGTTCGTGCCCTGTCGCAAGTCACCGTCAAAGTTGCTGCCTGTAAACCAAAGTTTTTTGGGTAAGAGAAAGACGAAAAAACAAAAGTATTTATTATTAAGGCAGATGTAAGTGGCATCGGAAGAGGTGGTCCTAGGAAGACCCACACTGATCGTATTAATGAGATTCTTTGAAAGGTCAGGGGACGTATTATGACGTCTTAAAACCAGGCTTGTTCCAGTGAGTGAACGAGGTGGCGCTAGACGACCTGTATAGTTCTGTCACTTTCACTTACTGGAACAAGCCTGGATTTAAGACTACTCGTACCTAAGTGGCGATCTTGTATGACAACGCATTTATCAATATGGATGAAAGGAGTATGTAAGGATCGCAGCAGGTAGCGTTGTTTCTGCCTGCCCCCGTGGCAAAAAAGCGGGAGTGTTTGTATAATCTAATTAGATACGTTTTCACGTTTGATGAAAAATAATTTTAGTCAATTAACAAAAACTGACTTTAATGTTATTTTTTAGTCCTACGATATGCTATTTTGTTATTCTTACTAGAAACTGTCCTCACCTCATCTTTGTTTTTAGAGCCTTCCTGACATCCCGTCTCGGAAACAGCAGACAATCTCCTTTTAGACATCGCACTAGCAGACCGCAGTCGCAAATTTGAAGCGCTTGATGCATTAGACGACCTCCTCTTTACTATAGCCTCATCTTCATGAATACTGACACTTTTCTTAGCTTCGAGCCGGATCAAGCGCTGTTTCGCTTGACGTGCAGCGTTCTCTCGAATGATTTGGTCAGCTCTAATGCGTAATACTTGAGCGGCCTTTCTGTGATGTTTTAATGCTGCTTCGAGATCATTTCGGGAAAGGGCGAATAGGCTAGCGTAGCCACGAGATCTAAGGAAAATAGAACAAAGTGCCTATATAAATCTAATCTTACCTTCCTTGAAAAATGATACAGATTGCCAACATACTGGCGCCCATCATGGGACTCTTTCAATAAAAAGGAAAACATTACTATAGGTATAAATAAGATTTAATTAGCTTGCTGTATTAATAATAAATATTGGAAGCATATTGGCATTGCTTTGATTTTAAGAAATTATTAAATTAGTCCCATGTTGGGCGCCAATAGAAAAAAATCAACTTGTAGGAATCATGTAACACTTGCTGATGCCTACTACTTTACCTGACGGTGGCAGTTCTTCGTCGCAGTCCATCAATACCCAGTAGACTGATTTCGCCGAAGACGGACCCTTCTTGAAGTGTCGCCAAAACTTCTTTCTCATCTTGCGACATAACCTGAAACATAAATAGTAATTCATTACATCATATTCATTATATAATGTTTTATAAAATAAAGATATTTAAAATATAAGGTTTATATTTAGAATGTTTGCACGCACACAACACTCGCCGGAAGAGATGATGTACATCTGATGGCCGACATCACCGCGCCTCACAACTACGTCACCGGGGAGGAAGGAGACAGGACGTAATTGGAGAACAAGATCGCGTAGCAGAGAGTCTGAACAGTCGCGGAATAGTTGCACCTGAAAGCAATAATTCAAGAAATAAGTTGGTAGGATCTGGAGACTTGGATTATGAATTTTGATGCAGATTTTGAAATCTGTTTGATTTTAAAGTACCCATACCGTCGTAAAAATGTATTTGGCAACTGAACTAACCTTGCTAAGTGTTGTCATGTGAACTTCAAGTGCTACATCCCGTTTCATGTTAAACGGCAAAGAGTTCAAAATCCTGGGTTCATCTGGAATAAAAAGAATCAGTACACTACACTTTCTTTTTGGCGCCCAAAATTAGTAAAAAAAATGTTACTTAACGTCCAACATCTGTGTTACTTGATACTAAACAGTTCTATGGATGATGTCTTATCGCCCAATATGGACCAATATCTATTAAACATAATGCTTAATGTGGGTCAATTTCTGAGATGGCTCCCGGCTCTGAATGGCTCCGGTGGGATTTCACCTGTATCTTGGATGTGTTTACAAACATGGAAACTCACATACACAACCACCCAGATTCGGAACAACTTGTAGATCATACAAATATTTGTACCTGGCGGGTATCGAACCCGTAACACGCTGCACAGTAGTCGATCGCTCTGCCACCGCGCCAACCGTTCACTCAGACTTACTTAGTGTCCAACAGTACTTGGTAATTGGCGCCCAACGTGGGACAGCGGATATATTACTTGTGGACCCAGGACTATCTGAATATTATTTAGTGCATTTAACCAAAATGATAAACTCACCAAAACATCGTTGTCTGCTCCAAGTATAGTCAAACCACGAAGCAACACGTCTTTGCAACGAGACAGGCATGTTAAGGCGACGAAGGTAGCGACTACTGCCGTCCAGGGTCTTCCTGTATTCCGTCTGTAACAAAATTTTATTACAATATTGTTTTCTAATTGAAGATTATAACCGTAGGTATTTAAAAAAAAAAAACTTTGTATCCGCACTGGGAATTTCTTCTTCGCGTGAGTGCGTTTAACAAACATAGAAACTCACATATACAAACATCCAGATCTTCCGGGTCTTGATGTTTGTATAATTATGTGAGTACAACTACTTGTAGGTCATACCTACAAATATTTGTTCCGTGTAGGTATCGACCCCTTGACACGCTGTGCAGCAGCCGAACGCTTAACCGCTGCGCCATTGCCATTGCCGGCTTTAGTTTACAAGTATGTTTCATATCAGGTTACCATGGTTGTATTGTACACACAGTTACACATCAAATTATGCAAAACAGGTATAAGCTGACCGTTCATTGTGAGCAAAGATCATACAAAGCGAGGCTAAGATAAACTGGTTATGAATAGCTTGATGTGTAGTGACCAGTTTCCACTGATGCTACGCTATGTAGCTGTGCGAGTAAGATGTGCTATGAAGATGTGCCGCCACAAAGTAGCTACACTACGAAGAGCTATGCGATGTATCGATAGTAGAGAAGACGAAACATAGCAGGCATCCATAGCACGCCTCCATAGCACGCATCCTTCCATATTAAAAATCATTGGTGGATATCAAACGCATCCGCAGCAACGTAACACAGCACATCTCCGGTGGAAAAGCAGCTTTACCCTCACTTTGCCTTGACAAAAAAAAATACCTGTGGCACACGGGGACTGCCGCCTACATTGCATAGCATTTTTAAATGAAAGAAAAAAATATCGCCTACCGCGAATATGTAACGAGAGTATCATTTATTTCAAATGTTTGTGGTGAACTACTGTAATAAAAAAAATATAATGAAGATATAAGTGGGTCTTTTATATACAGGATTCCCAGGTCTCATTTCTAAACTGGGTCAAAATTTTCAACAGGTTATGGGCTCAGCAGGCCAGCAAGCTTCCACTGCGCCACTCTGATTTTTTGTAGGAGAATTTTAAAAGTAGGTTTCATTGTGAAAACCTCCTTTTGTAGCTGGCCGTTTAGAATGAGTAAGAAAAAGTAAATTGTCTTAATGACGGATGTTTTTATGATTGCCGAAGTCAGCCGAACTGAAACGACGTTAGACAATGTGGGGTGTTAGGTTTATTTTCGTTAGGGAATTTCTTGATTTGGTTGCCACGCTCAGAGCCCGCGATAAAAGCCATGCAATAGTTTAATAAAAAAAAGTCTCGCACATATCCACACAGCGACTTTGTTTACCAACCATGAAAAAAAAAACATGTATAATACTCACTCTAGCTTTAGTAGCAGTTGCAATAATATCCCTAATCTGTCCAATCAGCAAAGCAAAGACGAACACGCCCATCAACCAGGCAGCAGTCATAAACAAATACTCCATAGTGTTCTCAGGCTTCGGGTTCTTGCCGATAGATGTCGCAGTCTTGGTCGCGAAGTAAAAGCAACGGATGTAGGCAGATCCTTGATTGTCATATACCCAGCCATTTGTCCCGAGACCTATGTAGTCACTCATCGCATAGTAGGCACATGCGTTGAGGTGGATCAAGTAGAAGATATAGAATAGAGTTTTGCCAATTCGCACCTGCGGAAGAAAATCTTCTGTGAGTAAAAGCCGAACACAGCACAAAATACACGAAGTATTATGACGTTAATTATTTAAAACAGCGTCTTAGTATCCGATCGATGACCAAATTTTTCCATCAAATTCATGTCACAGTCCTCGTTGACTTTATGTAACAAAAACGTGACTAGCCGACCTAGCCGTACTGCTAATTATCATCCATACTGATTGCCATTCCACCAATTTGCACCAGGCGCTTTCAATCTTCCTTGATAATGCGCACAGCAAAGAAGTGGAACTCACGTACTGCGTCGGTATTCCCGAACTCATACCCGAATCTCTTCAAAGTTAGAAAGCTAAAAGTAATCATAAATATACAATTAAATACTTACAACATAAGGTGAAGCAAGCACTCTATCCATAGCCTGGTGGAACTCCCAGAATGTTTGCAGTTTCAATAATCTCGGTAGGCGAAGGATCACTTTCTGAGTGCCGAAGTATATGTACAACAAGTCCAGGGGGAGTAGTGATATCACATCGAACTGGAAATTACACGTTTACGTATGAAATTTTGTAGTACCAATCCAATAGAAGTAGTAGTATAAAACAAGTATAATACAAACGTATACAGTTTTGAACGTCAAAAAGTGTAAAAATCATACTAATATGGCATAAAAATGTATTCACAACAATTAAAGTTGGTAGTTAATTACATAATCATTCGTCTCACCTTATACTGCGACTTCCTCCTATAATTTTTCCTTGTCTCAGAAGGGTCGTCGACCCAGAATCCTTCGTTCAAGAACATAAGCCTGGGCTTCACAAAGGCAGCGTCGAGGATGTAGACAAAATCACATACATAGTCAGCTATCATCCAATATGGCGTGTTCTCAGGAGTCTGGTAGGGAAACGTAGCACGAAGGGCGACGCACCATGCGTTGTAACTGTAGCAGAAAGTTACTAGGAGAAGCCAGGTGATGTATCGACGACCTAAAATTAAAATCACGTCAGTAATACCAAACGGTCAGAGGTGTACCTGTACCTGTCATTGGGAGTCCATTGCCATTAATCGGACTTAAATCCAGACTCCCTTGCTGCTATTGAGAAATCTTTAGTAGAAAAACATAACCCTCTTTCTGGCTCAGTCGATCAAAACTAAAAAAAACCTTCGATCATTAATAACAACAACGTTATAAATAATCGTAGAGAAAAACCCAATAATATTTTGCCCGATTTGGGAATCCAATCTGGGATCTCATGCTAAGCAGTAGTGCTTACGAACTGAGCCAAAGAGGCTAAATAATAAATCTTATTTTTTTTAATCAGATGAATAAAACCTTACTCGACTTTTAAAAGGTTATTGCACTAATGAAAAACTATTGCCATGCGAAATCGCAAAACAATCAGCCGTTTGTTAAAAGCTTAATTAAAATAGCTATCATTTTCGTGCTAGCTACTGCATCAAGCATTACATTATTGAATTTTATATAACTACCTACAATGCATAATATGAATATGATTCTAAAGAAGTCGAGTTTAAAAAGCATGTACTGAATGTACTGTCTATTAAGTACCATTGTTCGCGTCGGTCAGTATTTGCTTAACTCAATTACTTAGACACGCCCTTTAGCAATTTTCTTTAGTTGGTTACTTGAGAGTAAACTTATCTAATAGTCCTTTAACAATCGTCGTGTTACTTAATTGGCGCCCAACTGGGACCACCTATTACAGTAAATTAAAAAGTATTTACTGCAATGAAATACGATTCGATGGCAGCTGACGCTCCCGAAGGTCATGTATTGACCTAGGGTACGTAGTACTCGCTATCAAAGTGCATTTATTACCCTGTGGGAAAATGGCGTGACTTTAAGTATTCACTTACCCTGAGGATCTATAGGCATAAAAGGATCGCAAAACGCCGACAACTGTGATAAACCTTTGCATTTTTGTTTACGCGAAGGAGAAATTGGCACAGGACTTTGTGGAGTTTCTATAATTGCGTCGAGTTTATCTTCAGAAACTGGTGGCCTAGAAAAGAAAACGAAAAACAGTCTAGACATTTGTTTTTTAAGTTTATTTCCATCAGATTGCCGTATCAACTTACTCTTCTGGAGAATTATCTTCAGATTTCGTTGGTTTGAACTCTTTCAGTTCAGTATCAGCTTCTGTTATGTCATTTTCAAATTTGTAAGCAGGAGGTGGACTCGGTGAGAACAGTCGTACTTTTTGTATATGACTTACAATGCTGAAAGATTTACCATATAATTTTAGATACCGATTCACCGTTAAGCATATTTTTGATTGATTGCCCAGTAATTTGTTGGTTTAAGTCCATGTTTAGATCATCTAAGCACGTCTAACTTATTTGATTAATTTCAACTAATGACTCAGATAGTTTTAACTTATCTTAAATGCTCTTAATTTCATAAGTCTCTTAACGTACCTTTCCTTATTCTTCGCATCTTCTTGAAGCTCGGTTTTAGTTTCGATATTAGAATTGGTTTGTGCCAATCTGTAATAAATTGTAATGTATAATATTAGCATACCATTGGCTTCCTCATTTCCTATATGGATTGGTCATGTGTCATCGTAGGCACTTGTACTCACACATTATGGGCCGGTGTCGAATCTGGTGTGCACCAAGAGCCACATGATTGTTTGGGTATTGGAGGCTTTTCCACCTGTTTGGCTGACGATGGATGAACCGTGTGCTGTAAGGCCAAAAAAAAAATTTTTTTAGGTATGATTCGGGTAAGAACAATTTAGGGTGCGGAAAACTGAGACCAGAGGCTCTATCATGACTTTCCCGTTTTTGTGACATAACCTGGAATATTGACGTTAATTTTAAAGAAGGAAATAGTTCCTCGTTCGTAAACTAGAGGCACTATTTAATTTTTTCCAAATATACGCGGTAAATAATACTTCTGGTAAGTATGTACGCTGTAAATAATATACAGAAATCATGTGATAAGGTCTCAGAATTTTTTTAGCCATCTTGATACCATCTGTTTTTACACCCTTATCTGAGCCAATGTGCTCTGTTATGCAAAAGATCAATCATAAGTAAACAAATAAAACCAAACATATAAATATGTTCGGTTCTTAGATCAATAATAACAACGATCATTAGGTAATGATTTATCTTCGATCATTAATGATCGTAGGTTGGGTTAACAACAACTACAAAAGTACGTAAGTTGCTACAGCTTATGCAATAACTGCACCACATACACAAACATGAGTTTTTCCCCCCTATGTCAACAATCGACGTGTGTATATTACCTTCCGGTTGCCACCATTTTACATCACTTCAATAGTAATGCCTTGTGTTATACTTGACTTTATGACGTCATAGAAAATTTCCCGACACTAGACAGGATCCAGGTCAAGCACTGGTATGTTTGATCGGTTCAGTAGAACAATTAATTTCTCCTAATTTTCTGATTGATGTACAACGGGCCATGGCAGCGTTTGTCGTCCATTTTACTGCAGTCGTAAAAGTCATAACCCATAAACGTCGTCCACTCCTTATGTCATATTCTTGGCAATGACTTATCTATAAGTTTGGTGAGGGGTCATTTTAATGTCGTTACCCATTGTGTTATGAGACGACCATTTTGATATTGGATTAATAAATCTGCTGCTACGTCTTTACAACCTTTTTTTTTTCTGAAAAGCAATAAAGCAGTTGGGGTTACTGTACGTAGTTACCCCATGTGCTTTTCTTGCTATTAAGAACAAAACCTGTATAGTTAAAAATTCATGATATATATCGCACCTTCAGAATAGAAGTGGCGTAATCCAAAATTCCAGATTTTGGGAAAATGTTATTTATTAATTCAATACCAAGGGACGCGGGGAAAGAGCGTGATTTGAAAGAGACGGAAACAGTGCGTTATACCTTTTCTGGGCTAGAAGAGACGGTTTCTTTTTAAAAAACGAATAGAATACATGTTTATAGGTCATTCGATGCATAAAAGTCATTTGCTTAAAATTTTTAGTTAGGCCACTTTAATTCTAAAGGTGCGATATGTATACATACATTCCAAGCAGTAAGTAGGAACTGATATTATACATCAAAATTGATAGAATCCTCATCAACAATATGATTAGCGAGAACAAAGGCTAACCTCACAGATAAATTCGCGTCGTTAAGACGTCTGGATCCAGTTCCTACATAATAAAGCTATCAATATGTTCATCAATTCATTACGAAGTGTCGGTTGGATGGCCATAATATTGAATTGTTTACTGGCGCAGTAAGAAAGCACTTAACGGCTTTTTTGTATTCAAATCACAGTGAGGTGTTCGGAGGATAATGGCGGCGGCTTGATGGCCTTGCTTCATTGACACTCATATCGGGTCCAGATTTCCATAATGCGGGTTGAATTTGATTTTTATTTTTTTCTAGATTTGAAAAGCTGTCAGCTGGCTTGATATTTTTGGTGTTTTCAAAATGTGGGGTTTAAGCAACTTAAACAATATGTGCTGATGAACGTTTT
Organism: Agrotis puta; assembly: GCA_943136025.2. Lineage (NCBI taxonomy): Eukaryota > Metazoa > Arthropoda > Insecta > Lepidoptera > Noctuidae > Agrotis > Agrotis puta. The sequence continues at coordinate 4,359,188 of OW964170.2, forward strand.
CATTAAATCTCTATAGTTATATAGACTTTTATGTAAAAACGCTAAGGCTGTCTAGATTAGACTAAATGCGAATATTGCGATAGTAACTGCTACAAATGTGGCTACCAAGTTACACTTGCCAATGGCATTCAGTAAGATCACCAGTGAGATATACAAACATTGCTTAAAACGTTTGACTTCATTGCACTTTAAATCCTTTACCAACTCAAAAAGAAACATGATGCTTACAATATGAAATCTTTGAGAAGCGTTACCTACCCGAATCTATAAAATTTTACCATTCGAACATAAACCTTCTTCTATAGTGATGAGGTTGAAAATCTTTTAAAGAAATTTGACAGATTGAGGTAGGTTGATGTGCTGGCGTCTGTAACATATATTGCTTTAGAAGAATAACTTTAGAATAGCTATACCTACAACTTCAAGGAATCAATTATGATTGATACTAAGAGACAATAATCATGGGAAGCCCTAGATGTATTTACTAATACAAATGACAACAGCGGAGTGTTGATTAAACCTATGTAGACTAGGCAGCGATTTTTTCAAACTAAGTGCTCAATATTAACCTTGATAATAGCTTCATATTCGTTACCCCAGTACTAATATTAAAATTAATGATATTTAGACACATTACCTAGAATAAAAAGGAGCGGTCTAACGCACTTTGTGAAATAGTGATCTGAAATACGGTAAGTACCTATTTAAAGTAATTGAAGAGTGGGTGCGGTGTATTAGTAAAGTCATCTGTAATACCGGAATTAGTAGATTCACATGTAGATAGGTGTTACTTGAAGGTAAAACACGTTTATATGTTGCCAGTTAGTAGTAGTAAAATAAAAAGTATCTACGTTACTTAATTGGAATTGCAAGTGCACAATACTGCTAGAAAGACCTCGAAAAGAAATGAATAGACATACATACTGGTAAGTTTTTTTTTCTCTTTAACTTTATTTTTATGTACAAGTAGTTCTTCGAGAATTCTCATTGTTATAAGAATTGCAGTAGGTATTATAAAATATAATTAAATTGTAGTTCTCTTTTGCCTTTTGACATTTGCACAACGGTTCAAATCTAAATTAGTCCTAATCTAAATTTTAACCTAAATTGTAGTTAGTATAGTATAGTATTATATTTAATAGTAGGTAATAGTAATTTGTTTTTTTGATACTGTATACCTCCTTTGTTCAATGCATGTGGTGTGCCGTGGCAGCCTTTAATTAAGGCTACACTATAAAATGTAAACATTCATCTATCTTTAACATGTATTATGGTGTATGCTTTGTTGGTTGTCCTTCAATAAATAAATAAAATATTTCTTTTGTTAGTGAAAGCTTCAGGGTGGTATTTTATTTTATCGCATTTTCTTACGGTGAAAAACACAATAAACTTTCTATTATATGTATTGTAGTTACAGAAAAACTATATCCCTAAAATTTAAACATCAGGGAAATTGTTTTCCTGCAATGAAGTTACTTTCTTTAGTGTACCTTTATTGCGGGCAGCAAGTAATGGGCAACTCGCTGTCCGACCATGGACCATGCCCGGGTCGACGGCGCGTTGTGTTCCTCGCGCGCCTCAAAGACTGTCAGCAAAAACTGACGCGTGTCCTCTCTATAGGGCTAAAGCCTGCCGGGGTCGCGGGACAAACGAATTACCGTGACCCCGGAACGTAAAGAGCTATTGAAGGACACCGTGGATTTTAGTCAATACGAGTCTGACAGTTCCTCCCGCTCTGCCCTAGGTGGGAGAACTCATTTGATGATTTTACCACGCTAAAAAAACAAAAAAGTCTACCTTTGTTGTGCTTAGTTCCTTAAATGTAAGTTAAGTTTCTAGGAAAACTACCTAGAGGTGCATTCTTATATTCACAACTACCGAAAAGCTATTACCTAGCCTACTTTACCGGTTAATGAGCAAGTTGGTTAATTCCTTGGCATTTGGAAGCTTAATAAAATTTTATTGATGGTTACTACAGAAATATTAAAAACAGATGCTTACTAATAACTTAAAAATTACCGAATTAGTACGGAAACTAAATTAAACAGTCACGCAACAAACGTGTATGTTTGTTACTGTATGAATAAGAATTAAAAAAAAAGATTCTCCTAAAGCTGCCTGGAATTTTTAACTAAGTAATTAATTTTTGTTTTTTAATATCTATATGTTATCTTGCTCACGGATTCACCGAAATGCTGAAAATGTTCTAAAGCTTCTTACTAAAACTAGAATAACAAAGATAATTCTCCAGTAAAAACTTACCACATCAACTTTAATTTCCATATTAAAAATTCGCACAAATAAAACGATCACATTTTAAAAACCGTTCGTTCTAAAACTGAATTTATGGCGGCAAGGCAAATAAGAAAAAATATCGGAAGGAATTTTCCGGTCAGCGACACACGCGGTTACCGCGGAGGCGTTTGCACGACTGTTCAAATAAACTTGGCCTGCTTGTAGTTCGTAACAATAATGTTGGTGGAGGTTGGTGGTATTGGGGCCAATATTGGAGCCAAAGGGGGTCGGATTTGTAAACTACGCCTGTTATTTTGCTGACCACACAGGAACGTATGTACTCATGTTCGGCGCATCCTGGGCAGATAGCATTGTTACCAATTTACCATCTTACTTTTTAATGGCTTATATGTTTTGCCATGGCATGATGGTTTCGTGACGTGAGTGAAAAAAATAAATAAAAGAAACAGTGAAATTACTGACTATACATGAGTCGTGCAGCCCTGGGTGGAGCGGAGGAACTGTCAGACTTGTACGGACCATAATATACCGTGGTAATGGTTCATGATCGGACGACGAGAACCCCGTTACTATTTCGCCCATCTGTCCGAAACACATCAAATGGAGTTTAGCTGATCAGACCATGGTCTTTTTCTGGATTAGGCGTGTAGGAACTTTGAACTACATTGATGTTGCTTATAACTACAATGTAGCTGGCTCACGTAATTAATTGATTATAGAGAATGCGACCTTTATACCTAATTTGTTTGGTTACCGGTTACCGATACACAAAAACATTTCCAAAATTTAGGGGTTATATTTGCGCTACAGTAAAAAACATAAAGTGAAAGATTTTGTGTAAAGTATTCTCGAATGATTTTTGGCTCATTTTGCTAAATAAGTACTTAGTTATTTGGTAGCCTAAACTTTTACCTTTGTAATTCCAAATTTGAGGCCTCTATGTCAAATATCCTAATCCTAACTAATATTATAAATTCGAAAGTAACTCTGTCTGTCTGTCTGTCTGTCTTTTCTTCACGCCTAAACTACTGAACCGATTAGTGTTAAATTTGGTACAGACGTAGTTTGGAACTTGAGAAAGGACATAGGATAGTTTTTAACCGACTTCAAAAAAAGGAGGACTGTATTTTTTTTTAAATGTTTGTTACCGCATTACGACCGACTGGGTGAACCGATTTTCATGATTCTTTTTTTGTTTGAAAGCTGGTGCTTCCCGTGTGGTCCCATTGTAACCAAATCAGGATCTGATGATTGGATCTTGGAGAAATCGAGGGCAACACTCAAATTTTATAGGCTCACCCATCGTTTTTCGTAAATCTTATGAAGTAATTTAAGTGCTTGCGTATGGTAATCATTATCTTATGTAGCTGAGCTGATGATGGAAGGTACAACTCCTTAACAGTAAGGAGTAGGCATCGACTGATTCATTGTTCGCATATCTCCGGAACTTCACGTCCGATTCAAATATTTTTTTTTTGTGCTAGGTATCGTTCAACTTAGGGAATACTGCAAGTTTCATCAAAATCGGTTCAGTAGTTTTTGAGATAGGGAATTTTATTAGCTTATTGTGTACATGAGGGATGTTATTACCAGTGCTACGGATTATATTATATGTATTTGGCAAGAATTTGTGTTGAATATTTTAACTAAAAAACGAAAAATAAAAAAACTTTTTCAAAAAAAAAATGTAACCGCCTTCAAAAAGAACCACAAAAGAGGGTAAAATAATGTACAAAATAACTTTTATTTCGGAAGTCGGTGGCAAAAAAAAAACAATGAAATAAAAAATAACAAAGCCATCGACTTAAAAGTTACACCGAAATAAAAGTTATTTTGTACATTATTTTACCCTTTTTTGTTATATATATTTTTACGGGTTAAGCTGCGCTTGCCGAGGTTGGTCTGTGGATGGGTAAAAAGCACTCGGAAAGCACGTAAAGCCGTTGGTCTCGGCTGTCATTTGAAGATCTTTGACAGTCGTTACTGTCAGAAGCTCTAAAGTCTGTCAGCCAATCTTACCATGGGGTATCGTATTACCCAGTTACTGGGTTGTGGAAGTCCGACAGGCAGTCGCTCCATGTAAAATACTGATATCCAGCTGCATCTGGTTTGACTGGAAGCCGACCTCAATATAGTTGGGAAAAACGCTTGGCAGATGATGAACGGAGTATAGATAATTCTATTATTACTATATGTCGAGTGGTCCTTATGCTCGATAGATGGCGGTGATCGTGCAATGATGTCGATCGTTACACGGGACAAAGAAAGCTACTTTGTTTTATACTATGTAGTGATTAAATGCAAGTAACATTGGTCCGATCTGTTTATTAGTCAGTGTTTAGTAATCCGTTTGTGCTGGATAGGATAATCTCAAGCCCGGGGAAGGACATAGGGCTACTTTTTATAAACACACCATACAGGTAAAGATTGATGAAGAAACCAGTGGTAGAATTTTGAAATTTGCAGAGTTCTATTATTATTATTTTTTTTTTCGTGGTAAAATCATCAAATGAGTCCTCCCACCCAGGGCAGGGCTGGAGGGACTGTCAGACTTGACTGACTAAAATCTACGGTGTTCTTCAATAGCCCTTTACGTACCGGGGTCACGGTAATTCGTAAGTCCCGCGACCCCACAGGCTTTGGCCTTCTAAAATAACGAGCACTTAGAAAGGAATTCAGATAATTCCTCCCTCAAGAGATTCCCTCTAAATATTAGGTACTAGCTTCCGCCCGCGACTCCGTCCGCGCGGATGTCGGTCTTCGCGTGGATGGTTTATTTCCCCATTTTGAGTAACTCTGACAATGACATCTTATAAATATTACGGCGCTGAATCCACTGCGGGTAATGCAACGTGTGTTCGCGGTTCTACAGAACAACGTCTATGAATAAAACTGAAAAATAATTTTTTTTCTACGTATTTTTCCAGGATAAAAAGTATCCTATGTTATGCCCAGGATAATAAGGAATAATTATACCAAGTTTCATCGAAATCGAACCGTTAGTTTTCACGTGATGCCTGCACAAACAGACAGACAGACAGACAGACAGACAGACAAAAATTTTTTTAATCATATATTTGGGTTTGGTATCGATCCAGCAACACCCCCCGCTATTTATTTTTTCAATATTTTCAATGTACAGAATTGACCCTTCTACAGATTTATTATAGTATAGATAGATAGGTGTTCAAAGATTGTATGGAAACTAATTTTGAAGTTAGAAATCTGGGATGTACGATGTGAAGTTACATAAAAAATATAAGTATTAAAAAAATGTCACGTAACTTAATGAGGCAGACCAAATTCTACGCGAGCGAAGCCGCGGGCAAAAGCTAGTATTACAATAAAGCCGTTTAAAAAACTAAAATGGCCGCCATTCGGGGAATTAGGTTATGAAATACAAAAGTAAATTATTTTGACAATAAGTACCTATTCTGCGGTAATCGAACACATGGTATAGGTGCTCATTCACACCTAATACCATGTGTTTGATTAAGTCAAGCTTATTTAATTAATTCAAGTTTCTTAATGTCTTTCTAAACGCCTTTAATGTGTACTTTCCACAAAAGAATGCATTTATTCCATAGAACGACAACAATCCAGTGTAAATCTCAATCTCGGCCATTAAGGCTATTGGAAAATTAAGCAAAGTTTCCAGAATGGTGCAAAAGCTCTTTTTTATTTAATGTTTTACGTAGGTTCTTTAGGTATGCGGGGCGAGACGGAATGGGAAGCGGTCGCCTCCTTCTGCGAAGCAGTCATGCTCGCAAAGGAGGAGGCGGGCCGCGTGAGGGAGAGAACAGCGATCTCCCTCCACCCCAACCGCAGTGGTAGACGCCCACGGCGTCGGACGTCGCAAGACGATCTCCGGCCACCGTAGGCGCGGGCATGCGGGCGGCGAGTAATAGGCGACTCGCAGCCCGACCATGGACTATGCCCGGGTCGACGGCGCGTTGTGTTCCACGGGCGCCTCAAGGAGTGTCAGCATAGTGACGGGGCCTGTAGAGGGCCAAATCCTGCCGGGGTCGCGGGACTTACCCATTACCGTGACCCCGGTACGTAAAGGGATAGTGAAGGACACCGTGGATTTTTGTCAGTACAAGTCTGACAGTCCCTCCCGCTCTGCCCTGGGTGGGAGGACTCATTTGATGACTTCACCACGATAAAAAAAAAAAGGTTCTTTAGGTAACTTAATTCAGAAAGTAATAAAAGTCCAATAGTGTTGAAGTACCTATTTAGGTAGACATTAGACAGTATTTTACGGTTTTTTAAGTCCATATATAGCCAACCATCATCAAATGAAATAGCCATGAAGGCCACGGCACAAATTGAAACTGTTCCGAAATTACTAGGTAGGTATACTGCTCGGTCGCGGGACTCACGAATTACCGTGACCCCGGTACGTAAAGGGCTATTGTATGACACCGTGGATTTTAGTAAGTACAAGTCTGACAGTCCCTCCCACTCTGCCCTGGATGGGAGAGGACTCATATGTTATGATTTTACCACGTAAAAAAAGGTATACTGCTCGGAGCTGTTGTTGGCTGAATAGTGACACAAGCGGACAGACAAGCTTGCAGCACATCAAATGGTAAACGCGGGAATAGTTACATAGGCCATGATACCACATTTAAGTATAATCAGCATAGTAAAATTAGAGAAACCTTTATGCCTTGGAAACCATTAGGCCCATGGTTCTGCATCTGGTTTCTCACGAGCCTTGATGTATTGCAATCCTAGGCCTATGACAAAAAGTTATAGTGAAACATTTCGTTAGTATCACAAACACCGAGGTACAGCCAGCGTAGCTTAACGATGTGGCTTACTTTCATTGAAAGCATCTACTCTTTTAAGGGCAGTATCTACATCGTGAAGATGTCTGTCCGTCGCCTCCTGGGCCGAAAAGTAACTCATGCGTATTTTTTTCGGGGTGGGAACTCACTAAATGATATCTCCCGCTCTACGTGGAGCTGAAGGGAGTATCAGACTCTTACTGACTAAAACCCACGTTCCCCCAACCCCTTGCTTTCCGTAGCAGTCGTAAATCTTTCAAACAATCCCACAACCCTGGATCTTCTGCGTCTTGCTGTGAGCCACGATAGACGATGGCAGTAAAAGTTCATTGACGTAAATTCTTTTTTCTACTTTACCTGTTTAGTCCAGTCAAATTAGTCCTTAAAATAGAGGTAAGGTTACAATAATTCCCATAGAGCTAAAAATTGGTATGAATGTTCAGAATACCATTATAAATGAATTGTGAAAAGTCCCCATTAATCCCCCTTGTGCAAACATTTTTATTGATGGTGAAAGTTTGCAAAAATAGGTTTTTCGCGTTTTTCAGCTAAACGGTGAGTTTTACAGCAAAAATAGTTCAGACAAAAATTGCAGATCATACGATTCTCTACAAAAAATATATCTACACTTTTTTTCATAAGCATTGCCATTTCCGTGATATAGCGGTTGAAAGAATTGAAAAAAATATTTTATTCGTAATATGCACGTTAATGTACTTTTATATACATTTTTGAACCGTTATATGAGTAAATACATGAGTCCCTATGTCTTATTATTTGATTTTGAAATACATGAATCCCTATGTCTTATTTTGGCCATAGAGTGAGTGCAGTATTTGATGGTTACACCGATTGTAAAAAAAATATCATAGCCGCAGAACAACGACGTCGAGCTACAACAACATCTTCATCTTCTGATGTTATTTTTGATGAATTTATGACAGTTCCCACAAGCAAACAAAAATTTCTTGCAAATACCCACAACAAGTCTCGGTTTATTTTAACCCTTTAACCGCCAGAGTCGTATATATCCGACAAACATTTCCGTGCCCCTATCGCCTGTGTCGTATTTATCCGACAGAGTATATTCACGATTTTTGTTGTTTTGTTCTATTTTATTGCATCTATTCTATATCTCTCTATTTATGTAGATAGACAGATAGAATACTTTTTATTGTACACCATGATTTTTTACAAATCGGAGCTTAAAAGGTGCAGAAAGAGAGGAGAAGAGGAAAGCACGATTAGTAGTCGGGCGCGAGGGGCACGGTAATTGATATTTAGCCAAGCGCTTAAAAGGTTAATGTTAAAAGAAAAATTTACTACTGAAAATATTCTTGTAAAACAAGCTGAAAATGATGCTGATGTTCTGATCATTGAAACAGCAATAGAACAATTCAACTCAACAAATACAACTATTGTTGTTGGTGAAGATATCGATTTATTAGAATTACTTAGTGCTCGAACTCCAACAGAAAAAATTATTTATTTTTTTAAACCGGGAAAGACTCAGCAGCAATCGGAAATTTCATCAAAAAGTCTCTGTGCTTTCCCAAAATGCCAAAATCATATACTTTTTCTACACGCAATAACTGGCTGCGATACAACATCAGCATTTTTCAAGAGGGGCAAAACAACGGTTTTGAAATTATTCGAGAAACAAAATTTAATTAATTGTGCTGAAGTTTTTAAAGATAGTAACTCTACTCCAGAAGTTATAATCACTAATGGAATTCGCTTTCTTCTTTCTATGTACGGAGCTCCAAAAAAAATTACCTGCTTCGATAAGCTCCGATACTTATCTTTTGCAAAAAAAAACTTATAATAAAAAACAAATGCAATTAGCTTGTCTTCCCCCAACCTCTGCTGCTGCTCAACAACATCTATTCCGGGTATATTATCAAGTTCAAGTGTGGCTTGGTAATAAAATGGATCCAGAAGACTGGGGTTGGAAGTTAGTTGACAATGCATTGGAACCAATTCATACGTTACTCCCACCTGCACCAGAAAAACTCCTTAACACCATCTTTTGCAATTGCAAAAAAGTTTGCAATGCTAAATGCGGCTGTAAAAAGGTTGGACTGTTTTGTTCTTTAGCATGCACCAATTGTCAAGGACAGTCGTGCTCCAATGTTGAATCGATACTAGATGAGGATAATTACGATATCAGTGATGAGACATAATGATGCATCACTTTTAGAACATATTTGTATCCAGCAGGAAGATGAGGAAAAAGAAGATGAAGAAAAAGAAGAAGAAGAAAACGAAGACAATATACTAGAAGTTCCATTGGATTATTATGAATCCGATGAATAATTTTTCCAAATAATTTTTTCATTTATATATAAATAATTATTACAAATACTCCATTTGCATTCAATAGGATCATAATAGATCGTGGAATAGGCCTACCGAGGAAACCACGTTAAAAAAAAGCGCCAAGCACACTACCTCTTAGGTGGTGTGGAAACGTGTGCATATTACGAATAAAATATTTTTTTCAATTCTTTCAACCGCTATATCACGGAAATGGCAATACTTATGAAAAAAAGTGTGGATACATTTTTTGTAGAGAATCGGATGATCTACAATTTTTTTCTGAACTATTTTTGCTGTAAAACTCACCGTTTAGCTGAAAAACGCGAAAAACCTATTTTTGCAAACTTTCACCATCAATAAAAATGTTTGCACAAGGGGGATTGATGGGGACTTTTCACAATTCATTTATAATGGTATTCTGAACATTCATACCAATTTTCAGCTCTATGGGAATTATTGTAACCTTCAAAGTCTTATTTGACTGGACTATGTTAGTGAACCAATTTAATATTACCAAGGTCGATGATGATTATACTCTCCGTAGAAATTAGACCTATCAGCCATAGCCGTTCAGGAGGAAAGATTCCTTTCTTTCCGTCCAAAAGTACCAAATACCTATCCATGAATACCTTGTTTAGATCTCCCCCATCTGCCCTGGGATCTGGAGGCGACTGCCCTCCAGCGCGTCTATGAATGGCGCGTGGAGGCGCAGCGCCGGGGCGAATCCCCGCTGCCTCGACAAGTCGAGGCGCGGCGGGAAGAGCTCCGGCGCGATCTCAGGGCAGTATGGAGGGAGCGACTGTCGCAACCGAAGTTCGGGCACGCCGCAATCGCGGCGGTAAGACCCCTCCTTGAGGAGAGGCTGGATAGGCGTCACGGCGTCCTTACCTACCGCATGACGCAGGTCCTCACCGGACACGGATGTTTCGGGAGGTTCCTGTGTCTGATAAGGAGGGAGGAAACGCCTGGGTATCACCACTGCGAAGATCGTCCGGAGGACACGGTGGAGCATACGGTGCAGGACTGCCCCGCTTGGGCAGAGCACCGCCGTGTCCTCACGACGGCGATTGGCGGAGACCTCTCGCGCCCGGCATTGGTCGAGGCCATGCTGCGGGGCGAGACGGAGTGGGAAGCGGTCGCCTCCTTCTGCGAAGCAGTCATGCTCGCGAAGGAGGAGGCGAGCCGCGTGAGGGGGAGGACAGCGACCTCCCTCCACCCCAGCCGCAGTGGTGGACGCCCACGGCGTCGGACGTCGCAAGACGATCTCCGGCCACCGTAGGCGCGGGCATGCGGGCGGCGAGTAATGGGCGACTCGCTGTCCGACCATGGACCATGCCCGGGTCGACGGCGCGTTGTGTTCCACGCGCGCCTCAAGGAGTGTCAGCATAATGACGGGGCCTGTAGAGGGCCATAGCCTACCGGGGTCGCGGGACTTTCCCATTACCGTAACCCCGGTACGTAAAGGGCTAGTGAAGGACACCGTGGATTTTAGTCAGTACAAGTCTGACAGTCCCTCCCGTCCTGCCCTGGGTGGGAGGACTCATTTGATGATTCTACCACGATAAAAAAAAAAAAGATCTCCCCCATGCCGATTTAGAGCATCATGCGACTGGATGTGTAACATAATTATTAATTACTGTCCTTGATGTTGGTAAATCTTTTCAGAATACAATCAAATATTTGAATTTGAAAATGCGAATTTTAATAATAAAGTGAACCAAAATTTAATTTTAATTATAACTACCTATTTAGGTAGGCATAGGTACCTGTATAGTTAGATCGTAAAATAAGTTTTTTACCTATTAACTTCGCTGTAATTATTGTAGCAACTTAGGTAATTTATGTAATCGGATACCTACGAAGAGAGTAGCTTTTGCGTAGCAGGAATATATCAAATCGCTTTGCTTAATTGAACTGCCTAATTACCTTCTAACAAGTTTCTAATTCCGGGCCCGGCCGGTGACAAGTACCTCTGTTATCATGGAATCAATAAAATGTCCTCCAACGAGAACACCAATAGCAATAAAGGGCGACAGATTTTGTAGGATGTCACGGATTTCAGCTCCCCAAAATACGTTTTTCGCAATAAATTATGCTTTTAAAATATGTTTTTTAATTCATTTTGTCACCAAAATAAACAATAACTGATATCATCTATTTACATTACGATACCATAGTCATGAACTGAAAAAATAAGCAAACAACAGCAAAAACTCACCCTCCGCAGGAATTTAAAACTTGCAAATACCATTTTGAATAGTATTATATTAAAAAAATTAAAATTTTACCACCATTTTATTACTTTTTGAGCTTTCTAGAGATTGTTGAAACCGGAAACCTACGTCGATATGTATCACTTGTCAATTTAACGACCTGAAAGATTCTTATGCGACAAAGTGAAAAATTGCTGGCCCGATTCGAACATTGCTATTGCAAGAGGCATTTCCAATTTATTCGGGTTACCATGAATTTGGGCGGGAAGTAAATATTTGCTTTGATGACATCGCGATAAAGCGCCTGAAAGCTCAGTAACAGAGCTTTTTTCAGCGCTGTGTGTTTTGTTTGTATTCAAAGCAGAAAATACAAGAGCAGTGATTTTATGCGCATACCTACAAAATGATCCGGGGCCTATATAGATGTTAAAGTTTTTTTTTATTATGGCAATCCAGCCGTCGATTCGCTGTCATTTTTTGTTTGTTTACAAATTAGAATTTATAAACAAACACATAGTCTCAAAAATTTTACCAAGAAATTGCTCTGAATTTCGTGATTGAAGCGCTGAAAGATACGACCTATATCAAATACTGCGCGCGCATTTCTCAGTTCTATAATTTGTCGGTAAAACAGAGTACGCTTTATGGAAAAAGAGTCGATATCAAAGAGTAAAGTAATATAATGGGTAAAGAGAGCCCTCTCTAGTCAATTTAGAGCAAACCTGTTTGAACGCCAGCGACATCTGGACATTGGCCCCGGAAATTATTCCTTGCCTTTATTACGATCGACCCTACAATAGGTACACTGCTTAAATTAGTTTGTTAATTTGTAAGTTTAATATATTTTAGCAATATACCCGCTACAACATAATTTACCTACAAATTAACAAACTAATTTACGCAGTGTACCTATTATAGGGTCGATAATTAAATTTACGCCAAGCAAAATAGCTAGAACCAATTTACTAAGAGTAATAATTTATAAAAGGAAGGAAAAATTAAACAAATGTTTAAATATTATGTATTAATCACTTTTATTTTTATAATGTTTATGTTTTTCATAATATTCTTGCGCAGCAATTTTAAACTGATCATCACCATTATACATCAATTTTCCAGACAAAATTCGATTAACCGATCTGCACCAGCTGTATAAAATAACATTTATTGTCGTATTCATGAAATACTTTTTTAACTCTTCCATATGCGTAATGCAGTTAAAAGGAAAATCAACCATTACATCTGCTATTAATAAAATATTCTGTTTGATTTTTTTTTTTCTGGTAAACTTTTTTTTAAAAATGCTACTATAATTTTTTGTAGGTCATGAAAACTATTTTCTAGTTCTTCACTAGGATAGCTTAACCACCTTTTATTTTCGTATTCTTTGGCTTTTATGAAAGCACTTCTATTTTGGTCTCCCTTATCAATTAGGTTTTCCCTACACCTTTTACAAGTCTTTACAACATTTTTTAGACATTTCGTCAGGACCCAGCCACAGACATAATTTCTCTGACCTGCATCAGTTTCCTTAGTGGTACTTAAAATGTCTTCATTAAATTCAATTATGTCGTAAGTTTCTAAAGAGCGATCATCAGAAGTATTAGAGTCTTTTTCTGTGAAGAAGAACTCAAGAGTTTGAAGACACTTGTTTGAGTCTTCTTCACAGTTTGCTCTCCCTGAATGGGGCGAGTTATAATTATTTAATAATAATGCTTTGTATGCCCCTTCAAATGCTTTTGTGTTCGGAGAATTGTTTCTAGCTCCATAACTTCTAATGTTCCCAAAAAAGTTTTCTACTGGGTCCTGATTAAAATTTCTTGTTAAAAGGCAATCAAAACCATAGCTTTGGGAAACAATATTCCAAATAGCTTCCATACCTTCAATAGTTTTAATTAAATTAGTAACAGATGGAATGTTTGTTTCGATTAATCGAGCTTTGTTTCCAATAATTTTACTAAATCTAAATTTAACAGTTTTTAAAATTAATTTAGCTTGCCTCCATAACACATGATGAGGCGAGTGCCTTATAATAGGACCCTTATATTTTTTTCCATTGGGAATACAAAAACTGTTTACATTTAAAGAATCAAATAAATTGTCCAACAACAAAGTAATTTCTATTAATTGTTTACAATCGTTTGGTAGACCGCCTCTGGCCGTCAAATGTTCGGTAGCCACAGCGACGCTGTGGCTATAATTGAGTTGCAGATTTGACTCTCATTTTATTTATTTTTTCAGGGTTAACATGTTCTTCGGTCAATTTATCTAACAATCTCAGTTCACCATATGACTTCTCAGCGGCATACACTTTTTGGAAGTACTCCCATTTTACAATTTTTACTGTGTTGTTGGACTTATACACCAAGTCTTTGGTAATCAAATTATTTCTTATTCCTTTCATCAAATGTGGCGTATCAAATAATGGAATAATATTTTTTCCATTTATAACAAAGTGGTCATACCGCCATTCTTTTTGCTGTCTTAAGTATTTTGCTTTCGTGTCATTAATTAATTGCGTTACGGCACCGACATTTACAGCGCTTTGGTCACAGACCGTATTAATTATTGTAACACCCGACCTTTGAGCATGTTTTATGACATCAATAATCATATTTTTTAACTCTCCTTTGTTTAGGCCGTTTGTATAATAATAAGCTATAGGCTGTTTAAAGTTTTGCGTAATTCCTTTGATCATAATAACCAAAACATGGTCAGCAATTTTTTTATATTTATTGATGGCAAGGCCTTCTATAACATCTTGCTGAGCATTATACAATACGCGCAGCCAAAGATGAGACCCGACGGATCACGTGGTCATACCTGCGCAGTAAACAGTTCGTACAAAATGCTCTACGAACTGTTTACTGCGCAGGTGTGACCACGTGATCCGTCGGATCTCATCTTTGGCTGCGCGTATTGTAATTGACCTGAGGTGTCAAGGACATTTCATCAAATATTAGCGAACACAATCGGTCGTTGTCGTCTTTTTCCGACATAGTTTTTTTTATTCTCTCGAACACTATAGGGACAATCCCTTGGTGTATTTTTACTGTGCCTAATAGACGCTTCATAGACTTAATAGAGGGCAAAGTAAATAGTCTATTTAATAGCCTATACGCCTTGGGACTTTTTTTATATAAAGATAAGGAAAGCACCTTTTCTTCAGTCGTGAAGCGACGCCCTTTAAGTTTCTTTGATCCTTGCAGTTGCATTTGGAGAAACAATTGGGCCGGTTTATTTAAAATATTTGCAAAATGATCCATAGCCGTTTTGCTGGATAACACTTCCGCACTTGATAATCTCGCTTTAAAAGATTGATTCTTCTTACGTAGGCGTGATACTTCCGCCTGGAGATGCTTGATCTTCTTGCGCAGTGGACCCATTAGATCTGTGGAAGTATAATATTTATATAGTAATACAAATTATATAATAAAATGCAAACTTTTATATCAAGGGATATTGTGCAACACTTCATGAAGATATTATGTCTATCTATGATACTCCAAACCACAAACTACAGAGTGAGAATTTAGATAAAACTCTTCCACACTGAATTGAGTACTACATGTGGTAGTCGTTTGTTGCCAGTTTCGCATATTTGGGAATATCTATGTTGAAATTTAGGTGCTAACCTGTAAAAAACGCCTTCTCATAAAGGAGTGGAACGTGTATAAGGCACCATAAATATTAGTTCCTCCTTTCCCCGTAACCTCTGTGTGTCGCTTCAGTATTTAGATAGAAACATTATCAGAAAAAAACGCTAATGAACTTTTTAATTTTTTTGATAGTTTTTGCATCCCTGGTTTGACTTCTATAAATAGAGTTACTTTTAATAATAAAAACATGAATAATATATTATTTGAAAGTCCGTCCAAAACGGACGATATGTGAAGAGAATTTTAGTCTGTGGAACTCTTATGTCAAGATGAATGTCTGTGATGTAAATCTATGGTTTGTTGAACTGTCATTATAATAAAATTATCCAACGTGTGTACGGAAAGTCTTTTACTAAACAATAAATCCACACGATATTTCAAAAGGTTATGGGCCCAGACACAGACTTACGGCCTAATAATCGTGCTGGATTGGTTTTTTATCAAGAAACGCTGCGGTAAAGTAGCTACATAAACATACGTCGGCCAGGGCTGTCTGACCAGGTGTGGCGGTCGCCGGCTCAGATTCTGATAAATCTGGTAATTGCGGTAAAGCAATAATAATACGGGCGATGGATTCCGTCGAAAATATGGCTTCTGGACAAAGCTTTCAGCAGCTTCAAGGTGTACAAAATTGGACAGCGTGGTGTTTCAAAATACGCGTTTTACTAAGAGCTATGGGTCTCTTAGACGTCGTTGAAGGCACGTTCAAGGCCGACGAGGATCAGGAGAAATGGATGCAGAAAGATTCAAAAGCTCAAGGTATGTTGGTAACAAACATATCTGAAAAGGTTATACCACAAATATTAAGCTGCAAGACGTCAAAAGAGATTTGGGATAAGCTACATACAATATTTGAACAGCGAGGCGAGCTGTCTGTGCATATACTTCAGCAGAAGTTCTTTTCAATGAAATTTGAAGAAAGGGAAACCGTGTCAGAGTTCCTGGGAAGGTTCGAGTCTCTCCTGAGCAAACTGAAGAATCTCAACGCTGAAGTGAGTCAAACTATGGCCATCACAAAGATAACTTCATCTCTGCCATCACAATTTCAGCACTTTGTGTCAGCGTGGGAATCGGTGCCAGTAGAAAAAAGGACCATGGACCAGTTAACAGCGCGATTACTGATCGAAGAGCAACGCGCCTCAGCCAAAAACAAAGAAGATGAGTCATCTGCGTTTGTACACAAGTCCAATAGAAAATGCTATCGGTGTGGAAAAGTGGGACATCTGAAAAAGGAGTGCAAATCGAAAAGTAGAGGTACAATAATTAATAATACTAGTTGTAAGTTCTGTAAGAAGAATAATCATAAAAGTTCAGATTGTTGGTTTAAAAATAAAAGCGAGAAAAGTCAAGATGTAAACAAAATTAAACAAGGCAATGCATTCTCTGTGTTCGAGCTATCATCATTGTTTTACAGTCAATTAGAAAGTGATAATTGTTGGGTAATGGATAGTGGAGCTTCAGAGCACATGTGTTATGATTATGATATGTTTATAGACTATAAAAAACTAGAATGCCCTAGATCCATAGTTATTGGAGACGGCAAAATCATACAAGCCGTTGGTATTGGAGTTATTTCTTTAGAAGCATTTACAGGTAAACAATGGATAAATACAACATTAAATAACGTTTTACATGTCCCCAGCATCAAGATGAATCTATTTTCAGCAAGTTCAACTACAGATAGAGGTTATGTTTTAACAATTAATAGTAAAATGTGTTATTTGAGGAAAAATAACAGTAAAAATGTTTGTGCACTAGCATATAGGAAAAATAACTTGTTTATAATGAAGTTTAGGTCTAATAAAATTCAAAATGCTTGTGTTGGTAAATCAAGTGACAGTTTATCTGAATGGCATGAAAAAATGTGCCACCAGGATATTGAACAGGTAAAAAACATGTTAAATAAATATGATATAGATTTCAGTGTTAGTAAACAAAAGGAAATAACATGTGAGCCATGTCTTTTGGGTAAGTTACATAAGAGACCGTTTCCTATAAGTATAAATAGGGCAGATAGGCCCGGTCAATGGCTACATATGGATTTATGCGGACCGATGGAAACAATATCATTAGGTGGATCAAGATATTATCTACTCATAAAGGATGACTTTTCAAAGTATAGAACGGTTTATTTTCTGAAAAATAAGTTTGAAACAGTTGATAAAATTAAAACTTTTTTAAATTTTGTTACTAAAAACTTAGAGTATAAAATTGAAATAATAAGATCAGATTGTGGTTCAGAATTTATAAACAAAGAGGTGAAGTCTCTCTTCAATCATTTAGGTATTGTACACCAAAATAGTGCTCCGTACACACCCCAACAAAACGGTTGCATAGAACGTGAAATGCGTACAATAACTGAAGCGGCTAGAACAATATTGTTATCAAGTAATTTAAATAAGTCTCTATGGGCTGAAGCTGTCAATACAGCTGTATACGTTATAAACAGAACTGGTAAAAGTAGGATTAAAAATGTAACTCCGTATGAGCTCTGGTATAAAAAGGGATTATATGATATAAATAATTTAAAAGTATTTGGTTCAAAGGTAGGTGTACACATTCCAGATAATTATCGCAAAAAATGGGATAGCAAAGCTGAAATAGGATACTTTGTAGGTTATAGTGAAACAACAAAAGGTTTTAGAATTTATTTTCCCCATAAAAATGATGTTTTGATTAAAAGAGAGGTAACATTCCTGAAAGGCAATTTTAGTAGTCAAAAGCTAGGTAATACTTTTCAAGATCATAATAATATAACCCCATTATTATTAAAAGAAGAAATAAATAATAAAGAGGATGAAATAAGAGAAGAATATCACAGTTTTAATGAGGAAGGTGAAGAAGATGTAACACAGTTATCAGATCTTGATGAAAATACAGAAGTACAAACAGAGGAAATTCTAAATTCAGAAGAAACATCAGAGTCAGAAAAAGAAGAAGAGGCAGAAGAAACACCTCAAGTATCAACACATTCACGGAGAGGCAGAGCAATAAAGAAACCATCAAGGCTAGATGACTACGAAACAAACCTTCTATCCATCGGTACAGAGCCAGCTACTCTAGAGGAAGCGCTTGACTCTGAAGAAAAGGAAGAGTGGAAGATTGCTATGAAGACTGAGCTAGATACTCTGAGAGAAAATAACACATGGACAGAAGTAAATAGCGTACCAGAGGGGAATAAAGTAATTTCTAGTAAATGGGTTTTTAAAGTTAAACAAGTAGGTACTAATAAAGTATATAAAGCTAGGTTGGTAGCAAGAGGCTTTGAACAGTCTGATTGTGATTTAGAAGTATATTCTCCTGTGGCTAAATTGCCTACTTTTAGAGTTTTTATAGCAGTTGCAAATAAACTTCAACTTTCAGTTCATCAGATGGATGTTATAGGTGCTTTTTTACATGGTGACATAGATGAGAGTGTATACATAAAGTTACCAAGCGGTGAAACATGCAAGTTAAATAAATCATTGTATGGTTTGAAAAAGTCTCCTAAATATTGGAATAAAAAGTTTGATGACTTCATGAGTAAAGAAAATTTCAGTAAATCTAAAAATGATCATTGCTTATATTTCAGAAAGGTAAATGAATGTATGCTATATGTTTTGCTATTTGTTGATGATATTCTTATGTTTTGCACTGAAAACAAGGTTTTGGAAGATTTTAAAAGCGAGCTAAGCAATAACTTTAAGATGAAAGACTTAGGTTTGGCCAAATGTTATTTGGGTATCGATATTGATCAAAAGAAAGGTACAACGGTAATTAGTCAGAAAACATATCTTACTAAAGTTTTAGAGCATTATAATATGTCAGATTGCAAACCAGTTTCTACTCCAATAGACCAAAACTTTAAGTTTGAAATACTAAAAAGGGAAAAATCTGAAAGTCCAGAAATAGAGAAAAAGTGTAGACAACTCATAGGCAGTTTAATGTATGCAGTTTGTGGTACAAGACCAGATCTATGTGTATCAGTTTGTTTCCTCAGTAGGTACCAACACTGTGCTAGTATTATGTTGTACAAGGCATTGAAACGTATTCTAAGGTATATAAAAGGTACATTAAATTACTCTTTGATATATAATAGCACATCCACAGAATTGCAAGGCTTTGTTGATGCAGATTGGGCCGGTGACACACAAGATAGAAAATCTACCACTGGTTATTTGTTTAAAATATTTGATTGTACTGTAGTATGGTGTTGTAAAAAACAACTTAGTGTGTCATTATCCTCCACTGAGTCTGAATATATTGCATTAAGTATGGCTATTTCAGAAGCATGTTGGTTGAAAAATTTGTTGTGTGACTTTGATGTTGTCGGTAATGAAGTGATCTTGTATGAAGACAACCAGTCAGCAATAAAACTTGTTTATAATAATGAAAATAATAAAAGGTTAAAGCACTTGGATATTAGGTATCACTTCATTATGGACAAAATAAAGGATAAGTGTATTTCAGTAAAGTATATTAAAACGCAGGATAATTTGGCGGATTTGTTAACTAAGCCGTTAGGAAAAACTGTTTTTGAGAAGTTTGTTAAGTTAATTTTTTAAGAATATAGGGCTATGCACATAATCTATGTAATGTTGGTCATGCATTTTTAGAGTTAAATTCTGTTAAAAATAAAGGAGTAAGTTAAGTATTTGAATGTGCCAGTATAAAATGCATCACTAACAATTTAGTCAGAATTAAATGTTTTAATATTTGTGTTTTTAAACAGGGAAAACAGGAAAATATTATGTTGAGGGGTGGTGTAAAAAACGCCTTCTCATAAAGGAGTGGAACGTGTATAAGGCACCATAAATATTAGTTCCTCCTTTCCCCGTAACCTCTGTGTGTCGCTTCAGTATTTAGATAGAAACATTATCAGAAAAAAACGCTAATGAACTTTTTAATTTTTTTGATAGTTTTTGCATCCCTGGTTTGACTTCTATAAATAGAGTTACTTTTAATAATAAAAACATGAATAATATATTATTTGAAAGTCCGTCCAAAACGGACGATATGTGAAGAGAATTTTAGTCTGTGGAACTCTTATGTCAAGATGAATGTCTGTGATGTAAATCTATGGTTTGTTGAACTGTCATTATAATAAAATTATCCAACGTGTGTACGGAAAGTCTTTTACTAAACAATAAATCCACACGATATTTCAAAATAACCTCACAAGTAATGGCCTGTTTTAAATATTTGAACAAGCCTGAGGGACAAGAAATACTTTTAATTATATGTGAATAATACCTTTTCCAGCTGTTCTACGAGGCTTGCTAAAAACACTGTAATTATGTTCTAACAGCCAGTTCAATGCAGCATTCCTTTGAGATTTGCCTGAAATTGTAAATATTTATTAAAATTAATTGTGTAAAACACACATATCAAGTTACTTGTACATTTGTATCAAAATATATATGATTACAATATGATCAATGGAGGTAAATCTAAAGTATCAATTTCAACAGTTTGCCTTCTTCCAAGGTTTACAAACATTCTGCAGTTAAATTATGTTTCCTGTCTATGTTTGTGCATAAATTATACAAATAAATATAAATTTTACCTGTAGCGACAGGTTGAGATACTGATTGCTGCTGGTATTGGCTAGAAGGTAATTCTTCATCCACAATGCTTTGGCTTGTTGATGGCTCTGAAAATAAGTTAAAATGCCTATAAAAACATAATTGAATTATAAAAAAAATATTTGTTTTGTAATATTTTTATACGAAAAAGTGCGGGAATCGAACCCTGTGACATGTTCATCATGTTATTGATAATATTATTAATTTTAAAATTAAAATGATAAATGTATAATTATTTCAGTTGGAAAATCCAGAATATAACCAAAGGTAAAGAAAAAAATGATCTGGTTAACTGGTTACAAGCAAATCACATGCAAAATAAAATATTTATTTGATTTTAATAAAAAAAAAAATACCTGAAATGTTTTGTTGTTCTATTGTAGGCTGGTTCATAATGGTTGAACCTTGTTCCAAAATGACTTGACTCTGAGATTGTCCTGCAAAATAAGATGATTATTTTTTATTATGATGAAAAATTATTCCATTAACCTTTTGACCGCCAGTGTCATGTATAGATGACAAGCCAAACAGTGCTCAGCACGCCACAGTCGCGCGTCGCGACTACACGAAAGACTTTTAAACGTCAATATATGTAGCTTATTAAAATATCTCTAAATTCACTACTGTTTTTTATGTACTTATGTGTAGCGGACGGACCGGGATAGCCGACGGTGGTCCGCTGGGTGTTTGCTCGGTGAGCTTGTTGTACCTGCGTGCCTTTCGTTGCTGGTGACGCAAGTACCCACGCACCCCTGAATGCGTAACGTTTGACGTACTAACGGGAATAACAGAGGAGGTGGGACCAGGGCGACGGAAACAAAACACAGAATTCTTGATTTACTCTGAAGGCTTCGGTCTTCGCTTTTCTTAGGGCTTCTTGCCTCTTCGGTGGCTCGGTTGCGACTGACTGAGTGCCGGCATTTGTTCCGTCTTATATACCGGCCGTTTTTACCTTAAAGAGGTACGCGTTCTTTGAGCCCATTTTTGCCTTTCATTTTGCCAAGACCGAAACTTTCGTACCCTTTATTTGTGTATTAAATTCCACTTTTTCCTTACATGTTATATATCTTTGGAATCCTTTTTGTACATACTTTAACTTAAACTAATTATTTTTAACATATATAAATATACAAAAAAGCCTTACAACAAAATTAGTCTAAGTTCCCTAGAAATGAACCTTTCACTTACACAAAAATCGCTATATCTTAAAAACTACTGAACCGATTTTTATCAAACAAACTGTACAATCATTTTTATAATAAAACACAACCATTTACATAAGTTTAATCACTAAAAACACATAAACAAAAAAGCACGTTTTCAACTTACGTAAATATTTTAAATTGGTACAATTTTTCAACTGGAGATATAAACCAAACAGCTTATTTAGATTCTAATAAGAATAGTGAACAAATTCTAACAAGAATTATATACAAACAATTATACAACAATAAATTCTGATTAGAAAAATCTTAAATCTAAACTTATAAGAATCAACCTTACAAACTACGTTTCGGAATGATGGCGCTCCTTCCACTACTTGCGCCTCGCGTCGCTGCGGTGGTCTCGTCGCCGACAGTCTCCCCCTCGTGCGTCGCACCATCCTCCAGGCTCGGCGACACTCCCGGCACCAACAGCACCACCCTCGAACTTGGTCTCCTCAGCACTCCTCCGCGTGTCTCGACGTCGACGACTCTGGTCCGCCCGTCTGGTCCCGGATACACCCGCTGGATTCTGCCGCGCGGCCAGGTGCATCTTGGCAGGCTGCGGTCGACGATGAGCACGACGTCCCCGACTCGTAGATCAGTAGCGTCGCTCCTTCCCGTCGTCTTTCTCGGCAGCAGCGTGGGCAGGTATTCGCGCAGCCAGCGTTGCCAAAAGTGGTCGGCAAGCCGCTGCGTAGCCTTCCAGGTGTGTTTGCCCACGAGCTCGTTGTCCGTGAAGCTGCCGATTCTTGCCGCGCCGCAGGAACGCCCAATTAGGAAGTGGTTGGGCGTGAGTGCTTCTTCTTCTAGGTTCTCGGAGAGGTGGGTGAGAGGCCGAGAGTTGACTATGTGCTCGGCTTCTAGGAGGAGGGTATGTAGGACCTCCTCTCGTGGATGCTGCTCGTTGAGTGTGGCGCCCAGTGCGGTTTTGATGGATCGCACTAGACGCTCCCATGCGCCGCCCATGTTCGGCGCACCAGGAGGGATGAACTTCCACTGCACGCCGATCTTCTCCGCTTCTGAGGTGAGGTTCTTCTGCTTCATGTCGTCTAGCGCTTCTTTCAGTTCTTTGTTAGCACCGACGAAGTTGGTCCCGTTGTCGCTGTAGATTATCTTCGGCATTCCTCTTCTCGCGGCGAATCTTCTTAGGGCCATGATCATGCTGTCCGTGGAGAGTGAAGGAGCGAGCTCTATGTGTACAGCCCTTGTGGTTAGGCATGTAAATAGAGCGCCCCATCTCTTCTCGTGACGTCTTCCCACGGTGACTGTCAGCGGGCCGAAGTAATCTACGCCGGTGCACGTAAAAGGAGGATCGCCGTGCATCAGCCTCTCTGCAGGTAAGTTGCCCGTCGGGAGTTCTTGTGGTTTTGCCCTCTTCGTCTTGCACCATTGACATTGATGCTGAACTGCCTTGATCGCTAACCTCAGTCCCAGGACCCAGAAGCGTTGCCTTATCTCGTTCATGACCGTGGCGTGGTTGCCGTGATTGAAGCGGCAGTGGTAGTCTTCGATGACGAGTCGTGTTGTCCTTTCCTTGCTGTCGAGCACGATGGGTCGTTTGTAGTCCCTGGTCACGCCCTGTATCGCGTCGATTCTTCCTTTCAGCCGCAGAAGACCCTCTTCCAGCACTACGTCGAGTTTCTTTAGCTTGCTGCTGCCTTCCAGTTGCTTTCCTTGCTGTAGACTCCTTATATCTTCTCTGAAGCTTCTCTCTTGGCTTCGTTTCAGCAACAGGACTTCAGCTTGCTCTAGTAGTCCGGCGTCCAATGGTATGTATTTCTTCTCGGCTTCCTTTGAAGACTGATGTCGCTTCTCTGCCCGAATCGTCTTCTTTCCTTTTGTCACTCTCCAGGTTGGATCTTCTTTGCTGACGTTGACCTTCTCCTTTGTTCGGCAGAGTTTTATGAACTGTAGCACTCTCGCTGTAGCTCGCCACAGTCTTTTCCATGACGAAAACCTTTCAGGGTCTGGTACAGGATACGCGAGGCTCGCTGCTGTTACGACGTCCGTTGTTCTTTCTTCACCGGTGGTTTCTTTTTTGAAAGTCCTTGCTGCCGGCCAGTGAACTTCTTCTCTTCTCAGGAAGTCCGGACCGGTGAACCATCGGTGATTGCAGTCGAAGTCTTCTGGTACGTCGCGCGTCGCGTCGTCCGCGGGATTCTTCGCCGTAGGTACCCATCTCCATTCTTGAGGTTTGGTCAAGTCTTCGATCTCCGCCAAGCGATGAGCCACGAACGTCTTGAATGTTCTCGGGTCAGTCTTGATCCAGGAGAGCACGATGCTGGAGTCTGTCCAATATGTTTTCTTCACAACCTTCAGGTCCATTTCTTCCTCCACAGAGTGCGCCAGTCTGCTTCCCAGGAGGGCCGCCTGTAGCTCGAGTCTCGGGATTGACACCGGTTTCAGAGGAGTGACTCTGACTTTCGCTGCCACCAAGCTGACGTGGTAGATGCCGCCTGGTTCTTCCGTCCTCCAGTAGACCGTAGCTGCGTACGCCGTCTCGCTTGCGTCGGTGAATGTGTGCAGCTCCCCCTCGGTGCGATGTGGCGCCAGACACCTCGGAATGTGAAGATCTCGAAGTAGCTTCATCTTCTCCAGGTAAGTTTTCCATGACTCGTAGTCCCTTTCTTTTATCTCGTCGTCCCAGCCGACGCCGCTTCTCCATACATTTTGAAGCAGCTTTTTTCCCTGGACGAGAACCGGAGATGCTAACCCCAATGGATCGAAGGTCGACATCACTGCGCTGGTGACTTCTCTCTTCGTGGGCACCTGGAACCCTTTGATGACTTCTTCCGGTGTGTTGCGTAGGTTAGCCCTGAAGCCGATGGAGTCCCTTGTCGTGAACCAGCGCAGGCCTAGAGTCTTCTCTTCTTTCTCGCCGAGATCAACTTCTGTCTTCTCCGCGGTGTCGGTCTTCACCCCTTGTAGTAGCTCAGGCTGGTTTGAGGCCCAACCTCTGAGCTCGAAGCCCGCCTTCTTGTGCACGAAGTCTACTTGTGCTGTCACTCTTCTGAAGTCTTCTTCTGAATGGAAGCTATGTAGGTAATCGTCCATATAATGATTCAGCTCGATCGCTCTTGCGGCCTCTGGATACTGCTCTTTGTAGTCCGCTGCGTTCCGGTTCTTGACGTAGATCGCTGTGCTTGGTGACGATGTTGCACCGAAGATCACGGATGTCATCCTGTACTTCTTTGGTAGCACGTTGCGATCATCCCCTCGCCACAGGAACCGCAGGCTGTCCCTGTCTTCTGGCCTGATGCGAACTTGCAGGAACATTTCCTTAATGTCAGCCGCCACCGCCAATGGTCCCTGTCGAAACCGCAGTAGCACGCCGAAGAGGGACTGCAGTAGATCTGGTCCGGGCAGCAGAGCATCGTTGAGACTTCTTCCTCTTGATTTGGCCGCCGCGTCGAAGACGATCCTTATCTTCTTCTTCAATGGATGTACCACGGCGAAGTGAGGCAGGTACCATGTCTTCTTGGGATCTTCTGGTTCATCAGGAGCTTCTTCTGCATACTTGCTGTCGATCAGGTGCTGGATCTGCTTGCTGTATTCTGCCTTCAGCTGAGGATCCTTGTCTATCTTCCTCTCGATGTTCATTAATCGGTTCCGAGCAGAAGTGTAGCTTTCTGGCAGCTGCTCCTCCTTGTTCTTCCACAGGAGCCCAGCTTCGAATCGACCATCTTCAAGTCTTCTGCAGGTCTTCTCCAGGATGGCGAGTGCTCTTCCTTCTGAGTCGGTCGTGGGTCTTCTTGGTAGTACTCCCAGTGCTTCGATGGCGAAGTGCTCCTTGATGGCTTGATGCATCTCTTCTTCTGCCGTCGTGCCAATGCGAAGACACGTATTCAGGAAGTGCACTGGTTTCGCACCGCCCTTGTCCGATCCGTGTAGCACCCAGCCGAGTCCCGTTCTTGAAGCGACTGGTTCCCCTGGTTTGCCTCTTCTTATTTCTTGAGTCACAATCAGCTCCCAGTTGTCTTGCCCGATGAGTAGCTGAGGTGACTCCCCTGTGTAATAGAGTGAGTCGGCGATCTTCTTCAAGTGTTGACAGTCTTGAATCCTCTTCTTATCTAAGAACTGCGGTGCAAGCTTCAACTCGTCTATGGTTCGGACTTTCTTCAATGTCTTCTTGCTTCTCTGATGAACCCCTTTCACCGTTAGGTCCAACGTTAGAGAGTCCTTCTTCCTAAGTAGCTTGCCTCCTACTGTCTCGATGACTAGTTCTTCCTTGTTTCCTTCAGCGCCGATCTCCTTTGCTATCTTCTCATCCAGTAGTGACACCGTTGACCCTTCATCCATAAGGGCCAGTATCTTCTTGGATCCTTTCGACCCGAAGACCTCTACAGGAACTATCTTCAAGTACGCTCTTGCATTGTTGACCGCGTTCACTGATGCGGTGACACTTGTTCCTTCTTGAGGCGTTTCTTCTTTCTTGCCTTCGGGTTTCCTTTCTTCTGACTCGACGTGCAGCAGATGATGATGCCACCTCTTGCACTCCTTGCACGGCGGCTTCCTGCAGCTCTCCTTCCGATGTTTCCCTTGAAGACACTTGAAGCAGACGCGACTCTTCTTAACTGTTGCCCATCGATCTTGAACCGACGCCTTCTGGAACTTCTGGCACTCGAGGAGGAAGTGTTCGCCCTCACACATAGGGCAAGTCCTCTCTTGTTGCTTCGAGTTCCCCTCCTTTTCTTTTGTAGAATGCGCCGCCTGTCGATGAGTCCTCTTGAAACCGCTCTTTTCTTCTGTAGTCGCGAAGGCTCCACACTTATCTGCTTCTATGTTCAGGAACTTGGACACCAGTGTCAGGTCGGAGAACTCGCCTTCTTCTGATGCTGCAGTGAAGTCGTACCAGCGGAACTTGAGCACCGTTGGGATCTTCTCGATGATTTGTTTCACCATTTCCGGTGAATGTAGATACTGGGGCTTCTTTAATCCTTTGATGGCTGCTACACTGTTGTTAATCTGACTTGCGAAGATACATATGTCCCTTGGATTTTCCGATATCTTCGGCAGGTTCCTGATCTTCTCTAACTCCGCTAACACCAGTGCATCCGGCCTCCCGTATCTTCTTCGAAGAGCTTGCATTACTTCTAGCGGAGATGCTTCTGAGTATAGAAGACTCTTGATGGCTTCTCTCGCGTTTCCTTTCAGTGCTCTTCTTAATCGCGCCATGTTCTGGACGTCGTTGAACATTGGTGCCGTATCCTCGTAGACGACCTTGAAGGCCAGCCACTCGCTGCTGCTGCCGTCGAAGAATGGTAGCTCATGTATATACTTCGGCTGCGCTGCTGGTCCTTCTCGTGTGGTAAGGGCTTCCCTCAATACCGACGCCAACGCTTGAATTTCCACTGTAGCTCCCTTGGTCGAAGAGTTCTCTTCAGGTTTCACTGTCTTCAACTCCTCAGGAGGGCGTTGACCTCGTAGCTCCGGTTGATCTTGAACGTCTTCATTTAACACTGACGTCTCGATCCAGTTCTGGACCTGTGCTGTTCTGTCTTCCTGGTCTTCGTCGACGGAGTCCTCGTCCTCACACTGTGCCAACTCTAATCTGACGCGGGCTAGCTTGGCCGCAGCCTGTGCTTGCTTCAGCTCCAGACGTGCCAATTCTTCCCTGGCCTCCAGCTCGCGTCTTCTGGCCGAGGTGCTCGTAGTCTTCGTGGACCTGGCGCGACGACTGACCCCCATCGGCTTGAGAGTGGCAGCAGAGCCATACACCTCCTCAGCCGGGGCCTGTTCTGGGATCTTCGTCGTCTCCTTTCGTGCGGCGTCTTCCTTCCGTTTATTCTTCTCTGATGCCGCTGTGGTCGTGGTCGCTACCGTAGTTTCCGTGGTTTCCGTAGTTTCCGTAGCCGTGGTCCCCTCTGTGGCCGTTGTACCTGACGAAGTGTTCGTGCCCGACGTAGTCGCTGTACCCGACGTGGTTGCTGTACCCGATGACGCTGACGCAGACGTGACCCCTTCTGCCCTTGACGCTTCTTCTGTCGCGTCCCTAACGGAAGGACGTGACGTGGGACGTGAGGGAGCATCCTTCTGAGACCTGGTAACGGGCATCTTGCAATCTTCTGTACTCTTCTGGTACTCTTCTGGGTACCTCTTCTGGGCACTGATTCTTCAATCTTCCAACAGGGATCCGGCTGTCGAAGGACCAACTGTAGCGGACGGACCGGGATAGCCGACGGTGGTCCGCTGGGTGTTTGCTCGGTGAGCTTGTTGTACCTGCGTGCCTTTCGTTGCTGGTGACGCAAGTACCCACGCACCCCTGAATGCGTAACGTTTGACGTACTAACGGGAATAACAGAGGAGGTGGGACCAGGGCGACGGAAACAAAACACAGAATTCTTGATTTACTCTGAAGGCTTCGGTCTTCGCTTTTCTTAGGGCTTCTTGCCTCTTCGGTGGCTCGGTTGCGACTGACTGAGTGCCGGCATTTGTTCCGTCTTATATACCGGCCGTTTTTACCTTAAAGAGGTACGCGTTCTTTGAGCCCATTTTTGCCTTTCATTTTGCCAAGACCGAAACTTTCGTACCCTTTATTTGTGTATTAAATTCCACTTTTTCCTTACATGTTATATATCTTTGGAATCCTTTTTGTACATACTTTAACTTAAACTAATTATTTTTAACATATATAAATATACAAAAAAGCCTTACAACAAAATTAGTCTAAGTTCCCTAGAAATGAACCTTTCACTTACACAAAAATCGCTATATCTTAAAAACTACTGAACCGATTTTTATCAAACAAACTGTACAATCATTTTTATAATAAAACACAACCATTTACATAAGTTTAATCACTAAAAACACATAAACAAAAAAGCACGTTTTCAACTTACGTAAATATTTTAAATTGGTACAATTTTTCAACTGGAGATATAAACCAAACAGCTTATTTAGATTCTAATAAGAATAGTGAACAAATTCTAACAAGAATTATATACAAACAATTATACAACAATAAATTCTGATTAGAAAAATCTTAAATCTAAACTTATAAGAATCAACCTTACAAACTACGTTTCGGAATGATGGCGCTCCTTCCACTACTTGCGCCTCGCGTCGCTGCGGTGGTCTCGTCGCCGACATTATGTGTTTATTATGCTTAGCTTGGCGCTGAGAGCACGTTCTTGTTTTTTTGACGTGGCGGTCAAAGGGTTAATAAGAATGGCTATCCTATGCTTGAATCTAATTTACAAAAAATATTATATGGTGAAACTATTCTTATACTTATTAGCTTTTTAAAGTGGTTTTGCCTATGTGTAGGAATCTTTTCTATGGCCTTTTTCAGATTACGGTCTATATCTGTCCAAGTGATATCAAACTTTTTTAAGTCATGAATGCATAAACTCATATTCACATATTAGTTAAACAGAGATACACATTCTACGAAGGTTCAATATAACAGTTTAAAAAAAAAAAACCTGTAACAGACCAAGAGACAGCAATGTCTTATTAGGGTTGTGTTTTCCCGGTTGGTTAAGACTGCCCTAACATAAGAAAAAGAATTTAAGGTACTCACCAGGCAGATGAAGTGTTGGAATTGCCAATGGACTCAACCGTTTATTACGATTTCTGTGCCTGTCACAAAAGTGTATATCACAAATTCGTTTTTTCTTGTAATATTCAAAATCAGAGGATGTTTCGAGTTTTCCACCAACAAGATTGACCCAAGCTTTCAGTTGCTCAGGAAATTTCAAAGCATCTGGGAACCGATGCATTGGAACATCTGAAAGTAAGAAAAGATGTGTTGAGACATATAATATAATAAAGATTGTTTTTTTTATGATCTGTGTATATTATTAATTAATTTCAAGCATAACATTTTCAGTTTCACACTCATACTGGAATGCTGTTCTAGTCTAACTGTATCATTCATGTTTGTAATGGGGTTCTTTTTGTAAACATACTTGCATAAATAAATATTGTTTCATTTCATTTATTGAAGGAACACTGTGAGTCAGTGCAAGTCTGTCAGTGCTACCCTTGGTGGGAGGACTCATTTGATGATTTTACCACAATAATTGAAGGCATATATGATCACAAGCAAAGTTTTCACTGCTGAGTAATTAGCTAAAGTTCAATTACCAAGTCAGGCAGTTTTATTCAATTTAGATTTTTTATAGTAGTAAACCAGTGTAGTTGTGCCTGATAGATGACCATAGGCTCGAACCCTATATCAAGCTAAATGTGGGTGTACTGCACAACTCCACGCTGTCTAGCCCTTCAGGTGATACAGGAGTGATGATAATTGCACTAGGTTTCCTTGCATCATTATTCAACCGGTAATATGTACTTAACTTGGTCACCCTAACTACTAGACCATTATAAAGGCATTATGTACTTACCATTGGCCGCACAACCTAAAGCACAACGTCTCGGCATTTTAAAATAGTTCATAAAACGCACAAATCTTACAATGTTCACAAGAAGTGTCTCTATCACCAAAATATGAAGAATTTCAGAAGTAAATTCACAAGAGAAAGGCGGAGGAATACAAGACTCGACTCAACGCACTAACCGCTGGACATCTAACAACCGAAAATATACAAAATAGACGGAGAACTAAAATCATGCACACTCGCAAGAAGTAACCGCCATTTTGTGACATTTTTGACAAAAACAATTTTTTTTTTTTTTTTTTTTAATTTGTTCTTTTCAGAACAGGCTAAGGTCTGAGACCATGCTGCCTAGTCTTCAGTTAGCAGTTTTCTTGAGTAAGGTTAAAGATCCAGTTCATCAGTATTTGTAAAGTAGGGAAATCCAGTATGATTCATTAGTTTTTTATATCCATAAGTAAGTAATTCCAGTGTAAGTCATTAGTATTCCGAAGTAATCAAATCCAGGTAAATTCATCAGTTTCTTAATTTCCAGGTAAATTTAATCCGTATATAAATCTTCAGTTTATTTCAATAAAATCCATTTATAAGATTTGTTTCCACAAAATCATGAGTCAAGTCCAAGTAATTTGTCCAAGTTATTTTGTAAGAGCCGAGTGTCAATTCCTTTTTTTTTTTTTTAAACCCAACTGACGTTAGGCAACTGAATGTTAGGTTAACATGCTATATTATATTTATTTACTTAAATCAGTATTTGGATCAATACAACTAATTAAAAATACAAATTATATTATAAGAGAGTCAATGAGGAGATATTTATATAATGTACATAATATATACACGTGAAAATTACACCCTAAGTTATATTTGTCCAACTGTATTATTAATAAAATTAAACAAAGCTACATAAGTCGAACTATTTACAAGAAGAGCCTGAATGGAGCGCGGTACCAAAACAGGGCTACCATAAATTTCAATTAGCTCATCCATCAGCACAAGGCGCTGGATGCCAAAAGATGGGCACTCAAAGAAAATGTGAGCAAGAGATTGCTCTGCTTGAGAGTTACAATGATCACAAAGAGGACTTTGTATAATTTTCAGACGACACAAATGATAATTTAGTCGACAGTGACCAAAACGAAGCCTGAGTATGGTGGAGTAAAACTTCCTGTTCATGTAAGTATTGACTTTACAGAACCAAGGTATGGTTCCTATGGGAATATTGTATACTGCATACCACATACCTTTATTTTCTATTTGAACTGTATGATTCCAGTGTCTTTTCCATTTAACAATAGACCTTATTTTCAACAGAGGAACTATGTCTGAACAAGGAACAGATATGTTGAGGGAACTACTTGAATCTGGGACATCATCAGAATTTGTTATAGCTCTAGCTAAAAAGTCAACCCTTTCGTTGCCCATCACACCAACATGTGAAGGGACCCACATGAACAAAACCTTAATGTTATGAAAAGACAAATGCAACCAAGATTCTTTTATTAATGATATAAAATAGTTTGTGTTTGCATTCAACCTATTATTTTTGAGGTTTTCAAGAACACTCATGCTGTCACTAACTATAACTCATTGACAACATCCGTCATTTGAATTCCTAATGTGCTTTAGGGCAGCAAGTATAGCCACAGCCTCGGCTGTGAATATACTTGTGTTTGAGTTTATTTTATAACCAGTACCAGAATTCAATAGCGCATCAAAAATAGCAAATGATACTGATGACTCAGT
The DNA here is from genome assembly GCA_943136025.2 of Agrotis puta. Taxonomy (NCBI): domain Eukaryota; kingdom Metazoa; phylum Arthropoda; class Insecta; order Lepidoptera; family Noctuidae; genus Agrotis; species Agrotis puta. The sequence continues at coordinate 4,391,282 of OW964170.2, forward strand.
TTTAGACCCATCAGTATACACAAATCTGTGATAAGTAAACTCATGAAATTTACTGTATACATCTTCTTTATTGGATAAATTGTGATCAATAATGACGTCAATTGCAGGAAATTTGCTGTCAAAATCCCCCTGATAACATGGTAAAATAGAAGACTTATGAATTTGCAGAGTTTCAAGAAAATTTACATATTGAGGAAAGCCCTGAAGTATATATGATAAGTTACAAATGGATGATGTACATGATTGTTTTAAATTGGAAAACAGGTGATTATTATTTTTACTATAAAGTTTTAATAGGAACCTTTCCTTCAAGTAAGAGAATCTTATACTTAATGGAGGAAGATTACATTCAACTTGCATTGCATTGATTGGCGTACTTTTGAATGCCCCGGTAATGAGTCTCAAACTTTTATTTTGTATTTTATCAAGAATATCTACTAACCTTCTATCACCAGCAAAACAGAGAAAACCATATTCAAAATGACTACGAATCAAAGATTTATACAATAACAACAATATTTTTGGGTCAGCTCCCCAGGACGTTCTACACAATGACTTCAAGACATTAAAAACTCTGTTAGCTCTAGAACATATCAATTCAACATATTTTTTCCAAGCCAAATTATGAGTGAAGGTAACACCTAAAAACTTAGCTTCATGAAAAATTGGTATAGAAACTTGATTGTAATAAACAGAAGGACTGATATTGCTAGTTCTACCAAAAACGACTAGTTTAGATTTAAGTGCATTTATATCTAGATTTAAATAGGAAAAGTACATGTACAATCCTTCCAATGCTTTATTAAGGCACTGTGTCATATTTTCCAAATTTTTCCCAGACAAATACACAACTAAATCATCAGCAAATTGAAGATTTTTTACTTTGGAACCTAGAATCAAATTTAAACGACGAATGTACAAAATGAATATTAATGGAGACAGAATTCCTCCTTGACAAACTCCTACTGAAGCAAATCTTGGCCCATGTAATTTATCATTATATTTAACATAAACTTTCCTTTCAGTTAAGAATTCATGAACCCAGTGGACAATTTTGTTTGGAATTCCAATATGAAGTAATTCAGAACAAAGGACATCAATATTTACACTATTAAAGGCTCCAGCAACATCAAAGAATACTGACATTAAGCAATCCTTGTTATTTAAACTATTTTGAATATCAAGCTGTAACTGACAAATACTTTCACGAGCTGATGTTCCCCTACGAAAACCAAATTGGTTAGCAGGTAGAATATTGTTTTGTTCTATGTAAAATTCCAACCTTTGTTTTATTAATTGTTCAAAAATTTTACCAACGCAGGATGTTAAAGCAATAGGACGATAAGAATCTGGATTAGACCTAGGCTTATCTGGCTTCAAAATGGGTACCAAACAATCAGACTTCCATGTATGAGGTATATTATTGTTCAACCACAAGTTATTCAATATTTTGAGAAAAGTGTGCAAACCCTTATCACTGAGCTTTTTTATCAAGATGTATGGAATACCATCCAGTCCAAAAGCACTATCTTTTCTAGAATTTACAGCAGACTTCAATTCTTGTATCGAAAAGGGTTTTACTAAAAAGATATTTTCAGAGTTTAACTCGCTGGCAATGGGAAAATTTGACTTATTATTTACATAATCTGGAGTAAATTTTTCCAAAAAATCCTGAATCCAATTGACATCATTATTGTTGCAAGAATATGTTTTATTAAATTTCCGCATATATTTCCAGATTCTGGACAGAGGCGTACATCGATTAAAGGAACTGCAAAGTTCAACCCAACTATTTGATCTTTCTGTTTTCAAAGTAAGTTTTTTGAGGGCTTGTAATCTTTTAAACTCGATAAAAGTTTCTTCTGATGGATTATTTTTAAAATTTATATAGGCTGACTTATACTTTTGAACCGCTTCTGAACATTTTTTATTCCACCAAGGAAGAGGAAGGGTTTTTACCGAATTCCTATAAGAGTTACGAATAGAATAATCAGCTGAGTAACTAGCTGTCGTATTATGATAAGGAAGGGACTTGTTAATTGCAGAATGCAAAAGTTGACAAAACTCTGTATAACTTTCCAATGGAGCAACATGTTGATCCTGAAAAGTAGATAGTTGAATATCTACATTTTGCTCATACATCTTCCAATCTACCATTTTAAAGTTAGGATAAATGGGCAAATTTGTGTTATTGCTTGTGCTTTCTATATTACTATTATTGATAAAAACTTTCATAATTACAGGAAGGTGGTAACTGCCAAGAGGATCACAATGAACAGACCAATCACAAGAAAGAGCCAATGATGGGGAAACTATGGACAAATCTAAGGCATTTGGACGCCACGTTAAAGAACCGACTGTTGTCACTTCACCATTATTCATTAACACCAAATTATTATCATCAACAATCTCTAAAATATCCCTACCTCTTGAATTTGTAGAATTACATCCCCATGATGTGTGATGGGCATTGAAATCACCAGCAAATATCATTGGTTCAGGCACAGATTTTATTAAACATTCAAATTTATGTTTGTCAAAAGATGGAGTGCAATTTGTTGGACAGTAGAAACTTACTATACTTATTTCTGTACTATTTACAGTAATTCTTACACAAATATTTTGTAAAGAATTATCAGAATATGTAATTATTTTTCTGTAATTTATATTATTGCAAATTAAAATAGCTACACCATTGTGTTTATTTCCAATATCATGTCTTTCTATTTTGTATCCTCTAATGTTAAAATGTTTGATGGGTGTTAACCAGGTTTCTGATATAATTGCAACATGTATGTTATGCTCATGAAGAAATTGGGTTAATAAAAGTTTGTTACTTAAAATACTTTGTGCGTTCCACTGCATTATATTAAGATCCATTATTAGATGTGGAAGAACTCATACGGAAAGTTTGTTGCAGAATTTCTTTTATGGAGGATGAATTAATAGGATTATCTTTTTGATTTAATATAATTTTAGTTATAGCATTTGTTAAAGTATTCATAAAAAAATCTGATTTAGTCAAATTAATAATCTGTGTTTCAATGTTCTTCTGTGTTAATTTTGGAAAAGAATGTTCATTAAATAAATCGGAATACTTAGCAGCTCTGGACTTGACTTTATTCTCTTCTATTTTCATTTTTTTCTGCGGGCAAGTGTTTGAGATGGAAACATGGTTACCACCACAGTTGACACATTTAGCATTTTTAGGATCTTCTTTACAAGTTTTAAAGCTATGCTTATCTGTACATATGGAGCATACAACTTCATTCTTACAATATTTTGCAATGTGTCCAAACTTCATGCATTGCAAACACTGTTTGACAGGAGGAACGTAACAGCTTACCTCGTGTCTCCAGGAGTCAAGATACACGTATTGCGGCAACTCGGTAGAGGCGAAAGTAACCGCAACAGTTTGAGTGGGGACATACGTGACCGCGCCACCCTCACTTAGTACGCGGCGCATGAAACGCCTCACCTGTATTACATTTCTAGAACTTCCAATCAAAGCAAATATTCTTTTATTAGACAAATCCGTAGGGACGGAAGTAAGAACCCCGGTCACCTCGGTGTCGACTGCAGGTATTGTTGCGTTTAAACCCATTTCTTCTAAAAGTTTTTTATTTTGAAGGAATACATTGGCATTGTTGGATAGGTCAAATGTTATACCTATTTTATACTTATTTATAGATTTTAAATGTAATATGCCAGTGACGCAATATTTGCGTATAGCGTGTGAAATAGCCAGTCTGTCTTTGTCAGAAAATTGCCGCTCAGTCTGATGAGATAAAAATACTATGTATTCGGTTTTCTTGCTATTTTCTGGATACTTCCTTGAGTATCCAGGGACTTTAAATACTGTATACTTCCTGCTGTTGTCTGCTGAATCATCAGAGTCAGAAGAAGTCTCCGTGGTATCCCGTTCAATTCGACCATCAGGGGGCTCCCCTTTTTTCCTCTTCTTTCCACTTCCCCCCATTGTTTATTACACTATTTACAAATCTAAACCACTACTATTTTATAATTACAACTAATTTTGAGACACTAAAACAATATAAAACAAATTAATTTTGAATTATTTAGGATTTGGCGCCTTGTTCGTTTCAAGGTTCCCGCGCTTTTTTTTTTCTGACAAAAACAATATTTACCAACTGATTTTGACATTAATTAAAAGTGTTACCAGATAAAATACTTGAATTGGAATGGAATCAGAATTAATTGATCATACAATATTTTTTAAAGGCTTCTTAATAATGAAAATATCAAAAAGAAAAACTTATTGTTAAAACTATTACTTATTACTAATGTAGCCGTTATTCGATGCCATTTGTAATTTCGATTTGAGTTTAAATTTACCTAGCTTGCGGTATTTTTTTTTTATTACATACCACACTGAAAGGTAGTTCTTTCAGAGTGTTGTTGTCCCATTGCTTGTAATACCCTAAACATATTTTAAATATATTTAATATTTACTTCAATTTTGTGTTGATTATTAGTTCAGTACTTATTTAAACAAATTAATACCAATTTTTTTTTAATCACTATCGAAAGACAATGCAGTGACATCTAGAAAGCAATTGAGAACTAATGTGGAAAATATTATGGGGCCGAGTAACAGATGGCACTACCATCTTTGCGAAATGTCACTTCAAGGCATCTGTCCCACTCTTGCAGCCCGATAAGTTGAACGAGATGATTAAAAACCGATACATTATTTAATAAATACACAATAAAAATAGGTACAAAAACTTGTTGCATGTAAGAAGCATGTGATAGTTTGTTTATCGTTAGGAAAACTTCATTGAAAACTGCTAAAACAAGGCCGAAATAAGTGCCGTTCAAAATGGATGCAGGCAAGTGTTTTTATTTTTCTTTTGATCGTTTGCATGGATAGATACCTAATCATACCATGAAAAATAACTGGCGAATAAAGGAAAAATATATTTGTATGTAAAGGTACTCACCCTGGGATTAAGTGACTTTATAGTAAAGTAAAAACTTTGTAAATAATATGAAATAATTCAAGCTATTTCTCAATTTTTTTTTTCAATTGTCTTAAAAACAACTTAATTATATCAGCCAGTAAAAATAGTGTGCATTTTTGAATTAAGAACAATTTTTTTTTAAGAAGGCAAGAGGAAGCAAGTTAGCCATGAACAACTGACAGCTCTGCTAGAGTTCCTCAAGACACATGAAGACTTAGCGAAGGGTCTCACTAGGGGCAGACAACGACGAGGCAAGTTTCACACAGTTAAAATCTGGAACTTATGTGCTAAGAAACTAAATGGTATTAAAGACGGTGCTGTAAAAGATGGAAAGGGCTGGTCCAAGGTGAGAATACTATTTCTAACTAAAAATTTGCTTATGCTACGAAGCAGTTGAGTTATTTCTGAACTAATTGGATTAATAAATCAAAATTTTATTTAGTAAAAAATATGTAATCACTTTTTTAGCAAAAACTGCTTGTATGAGGTAGTACCTCTGTATCCATGATCCCCAGCATATGGCAGAAAAGGATACTGTGTGTTATTAGTTAGTCTAGTTTGTTACACCCATTGCCTTTCTCCGGGCACAGAAAGTCACGAAGATTGTCACACGTAAAAAAGTATAAACAACTATTTCTGCCACTACACAACATTGCTATGTCAGGCTCACAGGCACAAAACAAATTGAAAGACAAAAGAAATTCGTTTTAATTTATTTAATAAGGTTTTAGTAAGGTATAAAACCTTTTTCGAATTTTTCAGTATTGGTGTGACTGGAAGTACCGAGTCAGGAGACGGGCACTAGAGCTAAATCTGAATGCTACAAAGGATGGTGACAGACCTCTACCTGAAGGCATGTTGCCATTGACAGAGTTGGAAGAAAATATTATGACTCTTATAGGAGAGAGTGCGATTGATGATGTGGTCATCATGAATGATCCATTATCTGAAGAAGTAAGTCATAATTTTGATGGGTCCCGTACCCTAAGTGTAAAACGGGACCCTATTATTAAGACTCCGCTGTCCATCTGTCTGCCTTCAGGCTTTATCTGTCTACCTTCTGCCTTGTTCTCATGAACGTGAGCCGTGATAGACAGTTGAACTTATCACATATAATGCAATTCTGTTGCCGATATAACAATAAATACAAAAAAAAATGGAATAAGACAAATATCTAAGAAGGCATGGTTTGCTGACGTTTTTATAGATAATGCCATGGAATACTTTGTATGCGAGTCCCACTAGCATATGGCCGGTTTTAAAATTTTTGATTGCATTTGCTTCGAAACCATTGTGTCCATAGAATTAAACCGAGTGCTAATTGTAAGGAAACTGCCTGCCCATTCCTGCTATAAGTGGATCGGAAGGATCTTTCAGATGCTTATTAAGTTAAAGTTCACCCTGCTCCTTTTGTTGCCTTTTGCGCGGCAGGTCCACGGTATCCTGCTTAGACAGTTCCGCGACCCCGGCAGGTCCTCTATTAACCTTTTAAGCGCTTGGCTAAATATCAATTGCCGTGCCCCTAGCGCCCAGCTACGAATCGTGCTTTCCTCTTCTCCTCTCTTTCTGCTCCTTTTAAGCTCCGATTTGTAAAATATCATGGTGTACTATAAAAAGTATTCTATCTGTCTATCTACATAAATAGAGAGATATAGAATAGATGCAATAAAATCGAAGAAAACAACAAAAATCGTGAATATTCTCTGTCGGATAAATACGACACGGGCGACAGGGGCACGGAAATGTTTGTCGTATATATACGACTCTGGCGGTTAAAGGGTTAAAAACCTTTAAAAAGGGTCACTGCAAAAAAACATTTAAGAAAAAAATTGTTTATCTTAACTGGTATTTATTTTTACAATTTTAGGGGTTGGATGAAGCAATACAAAATTATACAGATAATAATGAAGACAGCCCAATAAATCAGTATTTTGGTGAGTTATCATTTTCTTTTTTTATTCTATTTTGCCCCAAGTATGGTCAATGGCAATCCAAGACTACAGGGAACACCACCAATCCTACCATTGTGCAGTTTTCTTCTTACTAATATTATAAATGCGAAACTTTGTATATAATAATATAGTTTCTGTATAAGATCACGCTATGACCAATAGGAGCCGAGCAGAGGGGCTGAAATAACAGGGAACAGCTAATAATGGATATTCCTTTAATTATTTTATAGAAACAGAGGACATAGAGCCTCCTACTAAAACCCGTAAGAGACGGCAGCCGTGTAATGATGAACCGGGACCTAGCAGCCCGCCAGAGAGAAAACCTGTCGTGGACACACGTGGAAATGTGAAAGGTAAGACCAAACATTTATTATTTGGGTGATACCAAACTGGAGAACATTTCTGAGTCGCAGTAATAAAAACATGTACGCTACATTCTGTTTCACCCAAGTCAAAACTCTGGCAACTGGCACCCTCGTTGCTGAAAAGCCTCTTGTCCTGTTTGTTATTTGAATCAAGTGCATCAAGATTTATCAACAAAGTTTTGGGGATAAGCCATGCCGATTGGGAAAAGATCTCGTCAAAATACATTTCAGAAGCCTTTCTTCTGTGTCTCCTCCAACCAGCTCTTGCGAGACGTTCAGGTGGCCTGAGAGTAGTTCCACCGTGGGAACAAGATGGCGCTAGACGACTTGTGTACCTTTGTCTTTTTTCCACACTGGAACTACTCTCGCTTTAAGACTTCATAGGCCCCCGGTCGTCTGACCACATAGAGGCTAAATAAGAGTCGCAAGAACGCAAGGGTCCTCTCACCTGTTTCTGGGTTGGCCTCGGCGGCGCCTTCCATCTTTTTTATTTTTATTTTGGGGGGAAACTTTCAAAATGCGCCCGGTCTTTGGCGATAAGACCAGGGAGTGTTGGATTTGTACCTCACTAAAACCACCCCGGTGATCACCATCAGCACGTAGAGGAGGGAACCGGAACCTCTTAAAAGTCCAACTCCAGAACCATCCTGTGCAACGCCGTCCATCCTAGGTGCCCATTATTTAGACACTTGTTTAGGGTTCATCGTGCACGCGGCTAACGTGATTCGCTCAATCCCATTTTAGAGCTCTTACGGCAGGTTCACGACTTTGGTCTAAGCGGTGCGACGAGAGGTACGAATTACTCACGTAAGTACGATAATTGGCCACTGGCGGCGCCTCGTGGGGTGTTTCAAACATTTCTATTAATTTGATCTTCCCGCTTGCCGCTCCGTCACTGCTAACAGCGGCAGGACTTGGGGGAGGCGTTTGCCCAGCAGTATGATATAGATCAGGGGTGGCCATCCGGTTGATCGTGATCGACCGGTCGATCGCGACTATTACTCCAGTCGATCGTGACAAAGCAAAAAATTTAAATTATAAGTAGATCATCTGCAGCATCATCTTGTATCACTTTTCAATCGCTGTTCCGTCACGGTTGGTAGATCGCACAGGGTTTCGTTGGTAAACAGTAGATGTTATGTCTAATCAAGTTGGCCACCCCTGTTATAGATAATAAAATTAACTTATTATTTTCTTCTTTTTCAGGAGCTGCCAATAAATCTTCTAAAAGGCGTCGGAAGCAGCGATCACCAATTGATTCTGACATGGAGCACGGGGGATCACGTAGTACACCAGAAACAAAACCAGAAGTGGTTCTTACAAAGAATGAAAACTGCATTGATTTAGGTAATATATGTTTTTTTTATAATACGCTGAGGCTGTTTTGAAATAGTCTCTTGTACATGTCCTAGAGTTGCGGGAATGTTCCAGGGTTGTCTTAAGAGGTTACCACAGTCCTGGAACACAGTACCATTGAATATGGTGGGTTTTAGTTAGTTTAAGTCTGACAGTTTCTTCTGCTTGACCCTGTGCGAGAAGACTTGTTTTGATGATTTCTAACCCCAAAAAAGCCATGCCAGAGGTCTTTGGGGTTCCATAGGTGGGTTTATTAACTCTTGACACTAGAGATGGTCACATCGTACACGTAAAAGAAATGGTGTACTTGGAAATGGTCAAAATAAGCCTATTTCATGCCTAGATTAGTATCGGGAAAATGATTACTTCAGTCAGCTCAGAGTTAACATCCATCAAGTAGAAGCCTAGCGAGCCAAGTCAAGCAAAATACCTATTTGATTCGACACTGTCCGTATTATGACGTCTTAAAACCAGGCTTGTTCCAGTAAGAGAGAGACAGAGCTATACAAGTCGTCTAGCGCCACCTCGTTCACTCACTGGAACAAGCCTGGTTTTAAGACGTCATAATACAGCTCCTGATGCTTGTGTCTTGTCATGAAAAAAAAATTTGTTCTATTTCCACAGATGGCGACGACAAAGCTTCAGCATTCCTATCCATAGAGCGAGAGAAGGTATACAGCACTGGTAAAATAATAAACACGTTAGAAATGATACATTCCGAGATAGCGCGACTCACAACTGTCATGTCCGACATTAAAGATTGTTTATTAACTAATTATAGACAAATAAGTGTAACTTAATAGCGATTTTAATCATCTTTATCTACTTTTAATGTTAAAAATTGCAATTTTTATGTGATATTTTTTATTACTTTTAAAATTTAATAGTTTTAGTGTTTTATCTGTTGTATTTACTCGTTTTAAACGTAGTTGTATTTACTTAGTAGTACATAATTATAATGAAAGTACAGTCAACCGCTCGCACAATTTTACATTGACGAGACCTTTTTGTAGTAGAACTAAATTGCAGTACTAGCCTCTTAAGCCGTATTTTCACTCAGAGACATAAATGTGTCGCGTGCGATGTTGCCCGACGTCACACGCGACGTCTACGGGTCGCGGAACATGTCGCAAGTCGACGCTAGTATAGTTGGATAGTGTGAACAAGACAAATATCGAGGGACATTATCCCACAAAGTCGCATTGACATGCCACGTAAAAGTCTGCAACATGTCCCCTAGTTCATCTGAGCTTGCGGATGAATAAACGTCCTACATTTTTAGAAGAGTAACGTTTCACCCGCGGATGAAATATTTTACGGATGAGTTGTCACCTAAGTTGTGGAAACTCGGTTTGAGGATACAGACTGGTTTTTGCGCTGCCCCAGCGTCGAAACTACAGGATCAAACTCTAGTGTTTCGCTGGGGCTGCGATTTTAAATTATTGTAAGATTCATGTTTTTATTTTTGTATTTCTCAATATTCCGGTTAGATATGACTTAGCTACTTAGCTTAGATTCTAAGAAATAAATCAGTATGCGTTTTATTGGTGTACGCAACAATTTATGGACGAAAGTAATCTCCATACAAAAATAAATAACTCGTATAGTGTTTTTCACGGAGAATGTTGAATGTGTCTATTTACAACTAATAGTATTTATCATGTGCATACTGATTAAATAGTTAGAACTAATATGTCATCCTATAATTATTATACCTACTGTATGTAGTTGTAGACTGAATATATTAATTATGTATAGTATGTATTCTGATAGCATTTCTACCAATACGTACTTAAATAAACAAATCTGATTCATATCTAATATTAAAAGTTTGTTTTGAATTATGTTAAAGTACCTCTGACAACACACCATATGGTTTGGTTAAATGGTAAGGACAAATAACAGATGCGGCCATTTTATCCATTTTTCACTTGGGCAATTGCTCAAGTCTCAACGATTCAAGGTCGTTTCGACGTCCCAAGTTCAAGTAGGTATTACTTAGCTATAATTTATCCCTGACGGGACACAAATATCTTCAAGGGAGGGTGTTTAGTTAGTACTTCAGTCTGACAGTCCCTTCCGTTCCACCCAGGACGGTATGAGTCGTTTGGTGAACTCACACCACCAAAAAAAGGGAGATCTACCAAACTGCGGTCAAGTGTACCTCCTTAATACTTGTGACACGTGAGTATGTGGTCTGTGACCCAAAAAGGTCATACTTAATTCTAGTGACTCCTCAATGAGCATGTTCATTGATAAGTTTAGGGTTTGCGCTCACTGGGAGCATGTTCGATAACAGAAGCCCTAGTATGAAATCTACGTATTTGGCCGAACCGCGAACTTGAAGCATCACGACGTAAATAATATGGAAAGCGAAAAAACGCCTCTAGTGTACGATCGAGGAACTAATTTTATCCATCAAAATGAAATGTAATTTACTACGGTTTAAAGGCGATTTGAAAGGAATTTAAGGCCTTTCAAATAGAGTTTAGAATTGTTTAATAAAAAATATTTTTTGGCAATGTTCGTCGCCAAAAGTAGGTAAAGTTCGGATTTTGGTTTTGGAAACGATCGTTGCTAGAAGCAATTTAGCGGTTAACGTTAAAGTCCCCGTTTACACACAAAAACGAAAATCTTGTGCTTGGTCCTCCATTGAGACTCTTTGTAGAATTATAAGATCCTAACTGCGAAACTTCCAGAAAATTTGCGAGAATTCTCCGGTCTGATACCATTGGGTCTATACTCTAAATCTCCCCCCGTCTTGTTTGTTGGGAGTTGATATAATTGAAACGTCTGTTTTTGGGAAAATACCGCCACACTATCAACCTAACCACTGTAACTCCTGAAAACCAGAATCAACAGTAACGACCACACGAAAAGCACAATCAGTAGGTATTCCTCGATCATAATAAATAAATAAACCAATAACATTGTTGTTGAGTATTTTGAAAAAAAAAACGACGGGTTGCACTCTGGGAGTGCCGGCAGAAGTGAAAACTTGAATAGTAATTGTTGGAAATATCTTGTGAACAGATTTTAGTAAAGCTCGCAAAAATGGTTGACTTTTTATTTCAATAATTTTCCAATGTGACGTACATCTTTTATAAACAATGTTACCTAGCAACGAACATTCACGCAAGCGCCCTGCGCCGTCCTACGCTTTTTCGGTCAGGGTCACGTGTCCTGACGCGAGTTTAAGATTTTATACCCATTACAGAAAAGTGCTCAACGCCGCTAAAGAAGTTTTCACTTCAAAAACGTGTATTTTAAACTTTAAAATCGTAGTTTTTTTTTTTTACATTTATGTCACTAACCCGTACCCGCTACTCAGGTAGGATATAATTCTGGTTTTGTCTCCTACCTCGTCGTGCCTTCTAGTGTTCAAGTTTACATTTAAATGTTCCCAGTTAGTGTTCACCTTAACCCGTACATCGTACACAAATACAAGCGAATTTCAGTCGTATCAGAATATCAACGTCGTGGGATCAAATAGTTCAAGTAATGATAATGTATGCCCAGGGATGTCGCAATGTTCTTAGTAGTTCGCAGGCCATGTGACAATACAGCACACCGTGTCTAGTTAGTAGGGCTTAAAGAATTATTTATAATGAAGCATGTGATTTTTGCTCTAGTTTTGTGCTTAGTAAGGTAAGTTTTTGTTTATTTTTAATTTTGGATCTGTAGAATTATGTGTGACATGAAAAAAGTCCTAGAAATCTATCCGAACGAAAGCACAATCATAAATATCAATTGCGATAAAATTCGTGAAATGGAATATTCTACTCTAGTGTTCAAGGTATGGAATGGATATAGGTACACTAATTTGATCATAGTTCATTTTCTGAATCTGCTAAACTGGTATTTTTAGACCCCCACTTGTTAGAGAAAACTAGAGCATTTTGCGAATTTCTCAAGTATTTGTTTTCATTGTGAATTTGAACAAAAGCACTTTAAGTTTTTAAAACACTTTTTATAGCGAGCCTTCATTTTGTTACTACTTCTCGCAAGTACCAGAGTAAATTAACATGTTTTATTTCCGTAATCTACATAAATTGATTACCGCAAATTACGCGTCTGCTGACGCTACAGGCACGTATCGATGCGGTACAGCACCGTTATTTTCTTTTCCTTTATGGCATATGGTCCTCTATCATTAAAATATAACTTTCTGAGTTTGATAGTCTTATTCATGCGTTTTCTACAATTATCACTATTCTTTATATTCTGTATTCCCTGTAACCTCAGAATAGGATTCTCTCTCTTGGGAACACTATTCTGTGAAGGGTCTTTAATTAAACTATGAGTTCAAACACCGCTAATACACAGACGAGCAGTCAGAGTATGCCTGGTGACTGCGCCAAGTAATCCACCAATGCAGTTTGTATTTTTGTACGTAATTTGCTATCCAATACCTGTAGTGAGTATCTGAGTATGAGTCGACTGCTTCGAGCAGTCAGTGTAGGCCACCCTTAAATCTTGGAAAGGAGATCCTTAAAAATATTTTCCTACGAGTTGACCAAAAATATTCCAACCAAAGAACATGACATGTCCTTGAACAATAAAATTCTCAACTAGATTAAACACAATAATTGTATTGTTTCAACACATGAATTATTTTAATTCATTCAAAAATACTCAAGTTCTTTATCTACTTAGTATTTAAATGTTATCAACAGTGTCACTGTATTTAATCAACTCATTAATAAAACAATGCCTCCATTGTTTTCCAGTGTATTTGGCAGAGTCGCAGAAATTGGGCACCAAGATGATATTAGTAATTTAATAGCAGACGTGAAACCAGTTACAACCCAACAAAGTATTATAAACAATACGTATGTAGTAAAAACAGATAGCGATAACCTGATTCATGACAACAATAATAACGTTACTAATGTACCAGATAGCACATTAGATGCAAATCGTACTGAAGCAGCCAGTAATGTAACTTCTGAGCCTGAAGTTAGAGTTGACAATGGTACTGCTTTGATATTGACACCGTTCATAAAAGAAGGGAAGGTAAGGGAGGCGAAGAGGGCTGCTAGAGTGGATTCGAAGCACTTCTTGGGTTTCAAGAGCTACACAGGTTTCCTGACGGTGAACGAAACATACAACTCGAACCTTTTCTTCTGGTACTTCCCAGTGTTGAACAAACCTGTGAATGCCAGTCCTTGGATCATATGGCTTCAAGGTGGGCCTGGAGCCTCCAGTATGACTGGACTGTTTGATGAAATGGGACCTTTTACTGTTATAAACGATACTTTGAAACGTAAGTATAAAAAATCTACCCATAGTTTATCTAACTAAAAAAGTGAAATTAGTTCAATCACCCACTTTTTTCATTATCAGCATCAGTAGTCGAAGACCGAGACGCCAATGTTGAACAAAGGTCCTAAGATCAGACTTAGGCCTCTCCTAATATGCGCCACTGTGCCCGGTCTTCAGCTTTCCTCATCCAGTCTACTGGCTGCCTTTCTCAGGTTGATAGGCATTTAGTTATCAAAACTGTTTGACTTCTACTCCATGACATCACATAATATGTCTTTGATACCAGTTACCATCGGCGCTTTGTGGTCTACTTTAACAATTTTTTGATCAGTAAGCAAAGACATTTTTTGTGTAAAGTTTCATATTTTTCCATTGTATTATCCTTGTTACTCATTATAATTACGGCATTTATAGGAGCAATGTTAGCTTCATTATCTCTGTCTTGTTACACTTAATCTCCAGACTATGGGTAATTAAGTTTTACTCAACATTACATACGTTCTTTTACTACCTACTTTATTTTACGATCACAGTTCGTGGGGGTCACGATATAATGATCGTTTATCAGGCTATAGGCCACATTTGTTATATTGTAACTTTAAAAAGTGGGTTTTATTTTGTGACCCCGTTTTTATACGTATCTATTCTCAGTCCCACAAGGTTGACAAATGACCAGTAGTGTTATTCTTCACAGACACAACCGTTGAAATGGCAGCCTGTCCCCAAAAGATTTCCTCTAAAGACAGGCGGTTTCAACGCTGCGTCCGTTACAGTATAGCACTGCTGGTTGACTGTATACAAAAAAGCATTAATCTGGTTAACGTATAATGTGCCTAAAATTGTCAGACTCTTTACAAAAGCATTTATAGGGTCCATCTGTCTTTTTCCTGTAAGACATCGCTGATAATGTCAAAGGAAAGAGATGGATGGTTCTATTAAGTATTTACTTTCTAGAGAGTATTGCAATCTAAATTTGATATTTGGCTAGAGAAGGCTCGGTCCAAGCTATAAGTCTGTGGTGTTGACTATCGATCGGTGTTCATCGATCTGACAAGGCCATCACAACAATCCATTGATGCCATCGAGTAATGTTGATTGATTGAATTTTAGGTGTTTTTTTTAAACCCACGTTAGGTATCCCTCCTAGGAAGGAGCTCGTGGCTAAATAAATACAGCCGCACAAACCGATCTTCCGGGTTAAGCCGAGCTTGCCGAGGTTGGTCTGTGGATGGGTGACCATCTGTCATAGCGAGTTTCCTCCGTGCCTCGGAAAGCACGTAAAGCCGTTGGTCCCGGCTGTCATTTGTAGATCTTTGACAGTCGTTACTGTTAGTCAGAAGCTCTAAAGTCTGACAACCAGTCTTACCATGGGGTATCGTATTACCCAGTCGTCACTGGGTTGTCGAGGTCCGACGGGCAGTCGTCAGTAGTAATTCAGCCTAAAAATAAGATACTAAAAAATGTAAAAACAAAACGCTTTTTTCCTCAGTAAGTGACTGCATGACCGTAGGAAATTTATGAGGTAGGTAATAATTGTAAAACAGGAAAATAAAAAAGCAAATAAAATATTTATTACAAGAATTCTTTAGTGTCAGTCTGTATTTAATCGAATAAAAAACCATATCATTAGCATTCTACACTAGTAATGATAATATACTTCATTGTTTGTATTGTTGCTAAAGGCCATTGGTTTTGAATTGTGACGCGATGGGAGAGAAATAAAATCTCAAGATTGTTGTATTTTGTTCATTGTATGCAGATCACTTGCGATCTCACCGTAGAAAAAGCATCACCTTTATGTATTTACGACATTAAGCATATTATGTGTAGGTAGTAATCATGATGTGAGGTTCACCCACGCACGGCACGGTTGGCGCAGTAGCTATGGCTGATGTCCTGCGTGTCACAGGTTTGATTCCCGCATTGCGTAATTAACCTGTCATGTTCTCATTGCAGAAACTTATGACCCCCGGTTATGCCGGTTTCTTCACGATGTTTTCCTTTACCATTTTGAGAGCACAAGGTGATTTAATAAATATTCTAAAATGAATATTTGGACGGCCTCATCAAATGCTGAGTTTGTCACCCCTTCGATGTGGCCATATGTTCGGTTTTCTACATATATAAAAGGAGAACTGACTGACTGACATATCAACGTACAGCCGAAACTACTAGGGCTAGGAATATGAAATTTTGCACACGGCTTCCTATTATAATGTAGGGGAGCACTAAGAAGGGGTTTAAGAAAATTTAACCTTTAAGGGGGTGAAAAGGGGGAATTAGGAAAGTACGTAACCCACGCGGACGAAGTCGCGGGAAAAGTGCTAGGTTTTTTATATAGTTCTGTTTTTATTATGACCTTTATAATTCTTCTGCAACTGTGATTTTTATTGTTGAGCCTGTATTCGGATTAGTTTATTTTATTCTTTTCTATTCAACATATCCCGGATAATGACATAGTAAATTCCAGGAAACCCGTACACGTGGTTGCACAACCACTCGCTTCTGTTCATCGACAACCCAGTCGGTACTGGGTACAGCTTCACCGATCATGTTGAGGGATACACCACCACTATGGCGGAGGTAAGACGCATTTTTAACCGACTTCAAAAAATGGAGGAGAAGCTCAATTCACTAGAATCTTTTTCCATTCATATTCTTATTCATCAGCTCTCTCTCTTATTCATTAGCTTTAAATTATCGAGGAGTTATTTGAAAGTAAGTGCTTGATTATTGCAATGATTTTTGGTACAGAGGTGGATTTGATCCGTGAACCGTCTCCAGGGACCTCTATGTACTGATACAAAGTCGGTAATTACGTCTTTTTGTGAAAAAAAAAATAAAGTGGAAGAAATGGTAGGGGTTGTTAAAAAAGAAAAAGAGGCTGTATTGGAAACTTAGATTGGAAATAGCTTTTGAGGACTGTCATATGTAAAAATTGACCTTCAAAAAGTGTTGATGAAAGATGCTAGCCTATTTTGGACTTTTGATTTAGACAAAAAGGATCGATGTCCCTGAATTCTGAGATGCCATGTGTTCCAGATGAGCTCTTGATGCTCTCTAAAGAGTGTTTCACGTGCGAAAGACTAAAAACATTCGAAAATTAAATTAATTATTTATTTATTTTTCCGTTACTTTTGTTCCCAGTACGCCAGCCACCTCTTCATAGCTCTGAAACAGTTCCTGCAAATATTCCCTGAGCTGAGAACTGCTCCGCTGTACTTGGCCGGAGAGTCTTATGCGGGCAAGTACGTACCCGCCATGGCTATGGAGATACACAAGAGGAAAGATAAACTTGGCTCTGACATAAACTTGCAGGTAATTTTTTATGTATCCAGCATAATTTACAAATTTTAAATGTCAAATACGGAGGCGAGTTACAAATTCTAAGGAATCGAAATAACCGCAGGGTAATTTTACTCCACCAATGTCCCATTCTAGAAATATTAAAAAACATAGCTTTTTAGGAAATGCCTGCAATTTTTAGTCGATCGCCTCTCGGACTAAAACGCCAAGAAAGGAATAGAATCTGACTCTTGGCTGCCAAGTCTAGTCTATTATCCTTGCGAACGTGTGATTCTTGTCTTTTTTATGACTTATCTGTAATATGCGATGAGGAGGGATGAAACGCATGTGATTACAAGAATGAAGGGCAATAAATGGAGAAGGATGAGGATTGTGGGAGGATAGATATAAATGAATAAGGAGTAAATGATGACGAGACTTCTGGCAGGGGAGAACGAAAAAAGAAAACTGTAGCTCCAATTTATCTTTTACTAGCTTTATCCCGCGGCTTCGCTCCCGTCAAATAATTATTCTACCCTACTCTACCCTACACTACCCTACTCTACCCTACCCTACTCTACCCTACCCTACTCTACCCAACTCTACCCTACTCTACCCTACCTTACCCTACACTACCCTACTCTACTCTACTCTACCCTACTCTACCCTACTATACAAAGTATCCTATGTCGTTCTCCTGGCTCTAAACTACCTCCCTGCCAATTTTCAGCTAAATCGGTTCAGCCGTTCTTGAGTTATAAGTGGAGTAACTAACACGACTTTCTTTTATATATATAGATTTTTATGACAATTAAAAAATGCTAGTAATGGTCAAATTGAAGTAAATGCTTCGACCTTGAGTTCGGGTTGCCCTTACTTCAAGTAGATTGTTATAAGGGCATATAGATGATGATGATGTTCAGGCTATAGTTTCGAAGTGCTTCACTCAAAACTCGATAATTTTATTACTAGTACTAGCAAAGACATGACTTTTATTAATTTCCATTCAAAAAAAGAGTTCGCCTTAATGGAATCCAGTATTTAATCTGTCTCGGAGTCGCAGCACTATCAGGTAACCCTGACCACGGAATGTAAAGGGCTATTGAAGGACACCGTGGATTTTAATCAGTACAAGTCTGACAGTCCCTCCAGCCCTGCCCTGGGAGGGAGGACTCATTTGATTTTACAAAGAAAAAAAAAGGTATTAATCTGTCCATCTCGATCCATAATCACTAATCTACTTTATATCCAGGGTCTGATAATCGGCAACGCATACGTGGACCCAGAGATGATATCGAGGATCGCATGGCCGTTCTACTACTTCGGTCTATTGGAGAAGGAGCAGATTGAGACCGTGAAACCACTGATAGATTCATTCCAGCAGGAAATTAAGGCTAACAGGAGTATTGAAGCTAAAAATGTAAGTTCTAGGAATACCTACGTTTTCTTTTAACTTAAATAATTAATAAAAAAGTAACCGGCTTCAAAAACCACAAATGGTGGCTTCGTTTACAAACATATAAACTCACATACACCAACGCCCAAACCCGAAACAACTACTTGTAGATCACACAAAATATTTGCTGCATGTGGGAATCGAACTCGCGACACATAGCGCAGCAGTCTAATCGCTTAGCCACTGCGCCAACCGCCAACCTTTGAAGGTGGTTAGTTTTTTTTTTGTTAAAGTTTTTTTATTTTACCCTTTTTAGGTCAATATTTAATAGAAAGATAATAGGAAATATTTTCGAACCGTGCGTACAAATATAAAAAAAAACCTTCTAAATCCACAGAAATGGAACACCCTAGTGACAGTCCTCCTCTTCATCACCCATCAGAAGCATGCGTACAACTTCCTCAGAGACGACATGCCGGTGGGCAGATACGTCAACTTCCTGAAGACTTCGGAAGTCAAGAAGGCCATCCACGTGGGGGACATCCACTTCGGATGGGTGAACATGACTGTTAACACGCAGCTGGCTCCAGACTTCCTGAGCACCACGAAGCCAATGTTTGAAAGACTATTGGAGCATTACAGAGTGTTGGCGTATTGGTGAGTTTGTTATCATTTTCAGAAAGGATCTTGATACTCGTAGGTTCAGGTGGCGTACCATACCAAGTCTTAAACCGAGAGTAATTCCAATGTGGAAAAGAGACAGAGCTACACAAGTTGTATAGCGCCACCTCGTTCCTACACTGGAATTACTCTCGTTTAACACGTTATGGTTGGCCATCTGATATAGATTTTAGTCTGAGATAACAGCAACAGAGACAACATACGGGTGAATTCACTGGCCACAGTTGTATCCAAATATATTGTATAGGACATAAGGTAGTCGCGGCTTAATAATAATAGTCGCATGGGTTGATCTTAAAGGCTATGCCGCTCTTACCAAGGACAGCCCGTGAATGGGTGATCATCCATTACTTACCAAATTTCCTGAATGTTTCGAAAAACACGCAAGGCCAGTAAAAGATCAACAGCGAATCAAAACCGGAGTTAACCCGGTTTTGATTCGCTGATCTTTTACTGTCGGAACAGCTAGTCCCTAAGCCCGAGAGTCTTATCAAGAGGTATCATGTGCCCCAGTATTAACTAGTTACCTGCGGGGATAGATAGACAGCCTCTCCATGGAAAAAGGTTAGGAGCCTGAATACGATTGTAAGCAGTCGTTGATTACATCATATTAACATAATAATCTTTATTGAACGAAAACCTTACAATTTGCTTAATATTTCTTATTTTCCACAAATGTGTCGCAGTTAATACTATAGCTAAAGCTCATTTAATACTATGTTATCGTATTTTTTTATTTTTTATTTATTTATTTAAACACACACATACAGCTATCATCACAGGCTTAACCTAATACAATAGCGTAGTTGTAGTTATGAATATAGGTACAATATTATTATTATTACAAACATATAAAAATATTAAGTATATTATTTACAAACCTGAAGCTACTATACAAAAAGCAGCCTGTGTGAATTCACTCAAAGTACAATCGAAACAGTCAATCCGTTGTGATATCATATTGAGTGTACGCAACGCTCGCGTCAGCGGCGCATGACTAATATATTATATATATATTATTATATCAGCAGCAGTATTTTAGTAGCAGTGATAGCCGAGTGGTACGACCGTTGGACTGCCAAGTCAAAGGTTGCAGGTTCGAACCCCGGCACGCACCAATGTCTTTTAGAATTCATGTGCGTATTATAAATTAATTATCACTTGCTAAAAACGGTGAAGGAAAACATCGTGAGGAAACCAGCACACCTGAGAGATTTTTCAACGGTGTGTGAAGCCATGTCAGAGGCCTACGGGCGGTTTAAACTCTGACACCAGGTTGTTCATCAACCATACGATAAGAAGAAGAAGATTATTATATCTATACTACGATATCACTAGCTTCCAAGTTTCGAGTCGTACAATGAAATCGATTTATTAAGCCATTCACTGTTCTCAAATGACACGGCATCATTAATAATGTCAGCTTATTGGGAGCATTAAAAAATGTACAGACACCAACACATCAACCTACCTCAATCTGTCAAATTTCTTTAATGCCTTTCTCAAACAGACAGGAAAGTCCGAAGCGATACCGAACCGAAGCGAGTCGTCAGTCCGATAGTTCTGTCACGCTATCGAATCGCTTTCGCTTTTCTATGTGACTGGATTCAAACAAATCCATACATTACAAATAAAAACGTCACGCTTCACATTCGCCACGCCTGTCTGTTTGACAAAGGCTTAATAGCTTTTCAACCTTATCACAATAGTGGAAGGTTAATGTTCGATTGGTAAAATTTGACAGATTGGGGTAGGTTGACCTGCTGGTGTCTGTACTCTCCAGGACTCTCTCGGCAGTTAGGATTTCTCGCTAGTCCGAAGTCTCGGGTTCGGTTTCCGTGTGTTATAAATTTTTCACTAGGAATTTCTCAATAGCACCCCAGAGTTTTGGAAGTTGGCGGTAGGATACTCCGTTGGTCCTGCGCCCGCTATCTCACCGGTCGTGTCGCCTTGCTATCCTGCGCATACGCACAGCCAATAACACAATAATTATGTACCGCGCCGATGGATAATCTCTGCTGTTGATTGGTTATTTTATTGTTATTATTTCCAATATATGTTTAGTTGTTCAAAAATAAATCTAATGTTCTTGATCTTTCATAAAAAATACTTGTATGGACAAAAACTGTTTAGACTTATGCACATCAACCTACCTCAATTTGTCAAATTTCTTTAATAGTTTTCAACCTTATCACAATAGAGGAAGGTTAATATTCGATTGGTAAAATTTGTCATATTCGGGAAGGTTGACCTGCTGGTGTTTGTAACTAGGTAGATAGACTAGGTGATATTTCTAGACACACAGAATGACCTTTACATGTTAGTTTTTTTTTTTTTTTCAATTTCAAAAGTCCTTTATTCAATAATTTTATAAACAATCACAAATACAGCGTACTTACAAAAATATTTATGTTGACCATCTTCTTACTACACTTTATCAGGCTAAATAGGCGCCTACAAAAGTATTTCACAACACTCACTCGTAATAGTCTTATTCAAACATCATATTAATACAGAAAACGTTTTGAGTTCTAAATTGTGAATAATATGTTAACATTCACTTATTACTTGTACTTATAAAATAAAATTAGTGGGTAAAACTACACAAAATATCACAATCTGTGACCACTGTAATTGAGAGCGTCGAGAACCGCCCTGCCTCCCGCGCTGCTATCGTCACAGGGCGATAGAGGGGAAGCACGAGCGTCACTCACGGCTCGCCATTTTGGCTATGTCGGTCATCGCAGTACAAAAGACAGTGATGTGGTAAGCGATAAGTACCGTATCTATCGACATACGGGAGATCACATAATCGAGTTTGGCCTATTTGACAAATTAGATTATTAGGATTGGAGGGACAGGCGTGTAAATAGCCGTGTTTCTCTGCGGGTATGAGGGACGTATTACAATCAAACACCTGGATTGCGTGTTGATTCAATTGCCTATTTTTTGTATAATTTCAAGTTGGGAGTGATGGTGGTAGACGACGTATTGTGGTCTAACTCTAGCAAGTAAAGGAAAGCGGTACCTGGTTCTTCCTTGTCCGGTCTTGAGGTCTTCACAGGTGGCCACCTGCCTCGTGCTCACCACACCAATCACTTATGCTAAAGTCTTGATCACAAATTACACACGACGCGGTTAATATGGTATTATTATTAGTTCCAGATAAATCCCCAAGGCTTACGGGATAATACTTAGGATTTTACTGTCTTTGCGGGGGTGATGTTTAAAGATTTTTAAGACATGCGGGAGAGATGCGTAAATGCGTGCGTGTTGCGCGAGCACACTATGGTCTCTGATCCCAGGATTGGGCTTGTCGATGGATGCTTATGTCCTTGTAAAGCCCGTTACACACGCTCGTTCTTACATGCCTAAGCCGGACACACACATACTCCGCAATACCAACCACCATCCAACTTGAGAGGCGGTACTCGCCACACCATACTCCCCGCCTTGAAAGGTCCAGAGCTTTCAAAGCAGCTAATCTATGCAGCGCTGTGCGGTTTATCAAGCGGTGATGACATGTATCTGTTGTTGGAGAATATTAAGGGAAACCTAAGCAGCAGTCCGAAACTCTATCACAATGACATAGTGCTCGGGATCAATATGAAATGCGGTTTGATTTGACTATGTTAAAATCGAATTAATCTAAATTATAACTATGTAATGGCGTACCATTGAAAGTATACTATAAACTAATTACATTACGTAGTAATATTACTTTATTGTGTTGGCAAAGGATACAACTTAGTGACAGGACGTTTATATGTACCTGACGCGGTTTTTATTGAAGCGACTCGAATTATGCCATCCGACCCCGGAAAAACTTCCTCTATGATGCCTAATGGCCAAGTCAATGGAGGTACGTTATCTTGACCCAAGAGAACGATAGTACCGATCTCTATAGGGCGATCGGGAGTGCACCATTTCTGGCGGACTTGCAACGTGTGCAAGTACTCTACTCGCCATTTGTTCCAGTAGGATAACACAAGTTGATCCAAAAGTCTTTTGCGGTTTGTTAGGCTTATGTTTTCTTCTGTCAATTCAGAAGAAGGCAAATACGTGAGTGGACTGGACATTAAAAAATGCGCGGGCGTGAGTACCTCCGGATGCGGGTCTGATGAGAGAACACTAAGCGGTCGAGAATTTAAAAGGCACTCAATTTGCACCAATACGGTCGAGAGTTCCTCGTAAGTGAGAAGCTGTTTACCTATGACTCTAAACAAGTGAGTTTTAACACTCTTAATGTTCGATTCCCAAATACCTCCGAAGTGCGGGGCTCGCGGCGGTATTCTTGTCCACTCAATGCGTGATTTAAGAAGCTCATTTTTAATATCCGTTTGAACAGTCGAATTTAATAAGAAAGAATAAATATCATCTAGTTGCGCCTTAGCGCCAACAAAATTGGTACCATTGTCTGAGTACATGACAGACACTGGACCGCGGCGGGAAATGAATCTCTTAAATGCGGATAGGAAAGCCTCAGATGTGAGGTCCGATACAAGCTCGATATGTATGGCTTTAGTCACCATACATACGAACAAACAAAAATAAAGTTTCTGCGAACGTTGACCTCTACGTCGAATAGGTACGTAAGCAAGCGGCCCGGCGAAATCTACACCGGTGTGTACAAAGGCTTTAGCATCACGGATGCGGTATCCAGGAAGTTCAGCCATTTTGGGTATTGGATGCTTAGGATTTAGACGGAAACAAGTATTACATTTTCGGCAACGGGAACGTATGACTGTTCGGCCATCCAATATCCAAAACCGCTGCCTTATAATGGACGTCAATAACCCGGGGCCCGTATGGCAGTATGTATTGTGATAGTGATCAATAATTAGATCGACTACGCGGTCGCGTTTAGGCAAAAGCGCGGGATGCTTGGCTTCATACGGTAAGTCAGATTTCGACAATCTGCCCCCAATACGTAAGATTCCATAGCTATCAACGAAGACAGACAAGCATCGCAACTTCTTAGCAGGAAGTTTGCCTGCTTTAATTAAATTTAAATCGTTAGAAAAATGCAAACTTTGAACTATTCGAATAATAAAATTTTCGGCGATTGTTATTTTTTTAACAGAGCTATGACTATGTAGTCTGTTCGTAAATTTAAGAATGTACATAAATACACGTAACAATTTATTCCATGAGCAAACACGGTCAGCTATAGTATCTAAAATACGCGGTTCAGTATTTGAGGTTTCTACAAGAAAAACCCTTGATTTAAACTCCGGCAATGTTTCGCATTTAGTAGGCGAAAATTTTAAAGGCCACTCGCTCATGGGCTGCTGGAGCCACGTAGGGCCGTTCCACCACAACGAGTGTTCAATTAAATCAGATGGCAGCATGCCGCGAGACAGACAATCGCTAGGATTCTCTTTCCCGGACACGTGGCTGAAACAAATGGCAGGTACGTTTTCCTGTATTTGGGCAACGCGATTGCTAACAAAAATAGACCATCTATGGGGAGATGAGTGGATCCACGAGAGAGCTATGGTGGAGTCCGAGAAAGCGTAGATACCTGCAATAGGTACACGAGCGGAAAGTTTATCCTTGACCACGCGAACAAGTTTAGACAGAAGTAAAGCGGCGACAAGTTCTAATCGAGCTAGTGTTATTATTTTAGCGGGGGAAACTTTGGACTTTGCACATAAAAGCCGGACGGTGGTATCACCTGTAGGGTCAGTAATGTGTAAATAAATACAACAACCATAACCACTAAAGCTGGCGTCACAAAAGGCTACGATATTCACTACAGCTTCTCTAAAGACGCCAATGTGGCGAGGAACCTTTAGAGAAGAGAGTGTGGGAAAATCCCTCGTAAAAGCAGAATACCGATTGGTGATGGAGTTCGGAGGAACTTCATCCCATCCTA
Source organism: Agrotis puta (assembly GCA_943136025.2). Lineage (NCBI taxonomy): Eukaryota > Metazoa > Arthropoda > Insecta > Lepidoptera > Noctuidae > Agrotis > Agrotis puta. The sequence goes on from OW964170.2 coordinate 4,416,445, forward strand.
TTTTAGCTAACCAAAGCTCCTTAATTAAAATCTTTGCGTACAGCACAACGGGTGCTACGAGGCCAAGTACGTCGAACAAGCGGGCAACTAGCGATAGGATCGCGCGCTTCGTGCATTTATTATCTACGGCGACTGTTGTCAAGGAAAAATAATCATGAGCGGGATCCCAGGTTAATCCAAGGATTTTAAAATTATGGACATCATTATCCATGCCAGAAAAATCAACTGGTAAGCGGTGAGACTCTGGGAGAATCTCCAATAAAGCGGGTGAATTAGTAGCCCACTTGACTAAGTCAAAGGAACCTACTTTAAACAAATCGATTAAATCGCGGGATAGACGCATAGCAATCTGTTCATCAGGAACAGAATAGACATAGTCGTCCATATAAAACTGAGTTTCTACCAATTTAGAAGCCTCAGGAAAGCGGCCGCTATGCTCACACGCCAAGTTACGCAGTGTGCGCATCGCTAAATAAGGACTAGGCTTTAGTCCAAAGGGAACGCGGTTAAAATGAAAGGTGCGTACAGGCTCATTTTTGTTGAAACGATACAAGATTCGTAAATATTTGCGGTGGTGCTCATTTACACCGATACGTAAGAACATTTGTTTTATATCCGCTGTCATCGCGACAGGGAACGTACGAAAATCAAGTAATAACAAAAATAAGTCAGCTTGTAAATTAGGTCCAACATGCAGAATGTCATTGAGCGACAACCCCGAGTGCGTTTTGGCGCTAGCGTCCAAAACCACTCGAATGTTGTCTTTGTCCGGTCTAATGACGGCGTGATGCGGTATATAGTAACCCTCTTCTGTCAATTCAGAGTCCGGTACTTCCGATAAATACCCCTGAGTTATATAATCCGCGATAGTTTTATTATAATTCTCGCGTAGGGTAGGCACCAACGTGAATTTACGCTCAAGCGCGAGTAACCGCCGGTGGGCGACACCACGTGAATTGCCTAACTCGGAAGGAGTGCGCGCGAAAGGTAAATCGACAAAGTATCTGCCGTCTTTAAATAAGACTGAAGAATTAAAACTATTTTCACACTCTAATTCGTCCGGACTAATAAAACGTTGAGATGGAATTTCTTCTAGCTCAAAAAACTTCTGCAAACTTGACTCGACTTTAATGTTTGCAAGCGCGGTAAACGAAGATGTAATGTGTGTTATATCACTATTATAACAATCAATATCACCCATCAGTACATAACCGAAACTAGTCAATATAGCTGGGGGTGCGCGGGTGCCTGAGTCAACCCTATCTCCGAGGTAAATAAAAGGAAACAGCTGTGCTCCAAGCACAACGTCGATCCCGCCTGGTACGTTCCAGGTCGGGTCGGCTAGCGGTAAGTTATTTAAATATGACATGTTATTTTCGTCATTTAATCTGATGAATCTAGCGGGAAGTCTATCTGTAATGCAATCAACAACTAACGCTTGTATATAATACTTAGTGTGAGGATTAATCCGAGATTCTATATTGAGATGAATAAAGCCATGTACAGGTTTTGAGCTCATACCAACACCTTGTAAAGATGAATGGCGTAATTTAATTATGTGTAAGTTCAAATGTTTACAACAGTCCACAGTAATTAAGTTATTTTGCGATCCGTTATCTAATAAACACCTGATCATTACCTTATCTCTGCTATCCCTATTATATGCATATACCTGCGCGGTCGCTAACAAAATAGTTGACTCGATCGGTAAACACGTCTTGATCGCGGCGCTGAGTGAAACAGAGGTACTTGTAGCAGGCTCGGGCGATGATTCACCTTTTACTTCGGAGAAATGCAACAAAGAATGATGCGTCTTTTTACAACTTTTACAAACGTTTCGTGACTTACATTTAAGTAAAGAATGAGATAGACTTAAACAATTAATACAGCCACGTTTATTTTTAATAAATTCGAAACGAGCTTGCGGTGTGTTTATATTTTTGAATAGCGGACAGTCAAACAGTCGATGGTCGACGTCATTCTTATCACATAACGGACATCGGGTATTCGAAACTGGTTCGTTGCGTGACACAAACGACTTGGCGGTACTTTGCAAATTACTTGTTCGACTATGAGCTAAACTAGACTTAGCACGCGGTTCCGTCTGTGAATTACTAGCGCGTGAGCGCTGGAGTACCTTGACATGATCTTGCATAAATGCTATAAACTCCGTATATGAAGGTAATTCTTTCCCACTCACACGGCTTTCAAATTGTTGAACAATTTGCGCATCAACTTTTCTTAAGCTACAGTGTAATAACACAAAATCCAGCAAGTCTGGAATGTCTAACTGTTTTAAGGCAGCGACCGACGCTGAATATCGTTCCACAAATGTATTGAGACTAGCAGCATTGCCGGCGCATCCTTTAATGTCCAGTATATTATTGAGATAATGAATACCTAGACTACGCTTATCTTGATACCTTTTAACGAGACTGTTCCACATAACACTGTATGTATCACCTGTGGGAACAATGCCTGCAGTTAGTTTTAAGGCATCATGAGTCAATTTACTGACCAAGTACTGCACACGCTGCGAGTCCGTCAGATCAGTGTTTAAATGAACATTGCTGCGAAACATTTCATAAAATATGGGCCAATTCTCCGTTTTACCGTCGAATGATGGCAGTTCTATGGGTTGTAACTTTATGCGACTACCTCCTTTCTTATCTGATGTTTCGCTGCTCGAAAGTATGAGATTACGCTTGTATTTAATATAAGAATATAAGTCTTCAATAGAATATAGACTCGAATAATCTGGTGCAGTTTCGTCAATCTCAAACTGCAACTCATTGATCTGTTCAATTATTGCTTCAAATGTGCTGTATTGTTCACTTAACGTTTCAGACTGCGCTAGGAAAGACTCATTTGAACGCGAATCAAAGTTCGAGATGCTTCTGGAAGCATTATATAAGCGATTAAATCGCTCGAAAATCATTTGCTTTTTAGCTGTAAGCTGAGCTAATTTAGCTTCTTGCTTGCGGGTGGCCATTTTATGGTACTAATGGAATGTTATGTACCTAATGTAATGACTTGTACGTATTTGTACTTTATTTTACTGATGCCTATCTAGGCTCGAAAGGACCATCAAATGGAGGGACAGGCGTGTAAATAGCCGTGTTTCTCTGCGGGTATGAGGGACGTATTACAATCAAACACCTGGATTGCGTGTTGATTCAATTGCCTATTTTTTGTATAATTTCAAGTTGGGAGTGATGGTGGTAGACGACGTATTGTGGTCTAACTCTAGCAAGTAAAGGAAAGCGGTACCTGGTTCTTCCTTGTCCGGTCTTGAGGTCTTCACAGGTGGCCACCTGCCTCGTGCTCACCACACCAATCACTTATGCTAAAGTCTTGATCACAAATTACACACGACGCGGTTAATATGGTATTATTATTAGTTCCAGATAAATCCCCAAGGCTTACGGGATAATACTTAGGATTTTACTGTCTTTGCGGGGGTGATGTTTAAAGATTTTTAAGACATGCGGGAGAGATGCGTAAATGCGTGCGTGTTGCGCGAGCACACTATGGTCTCTGATCCCAGGATTGGGCTTGTCGATGGATGCTTATGTCCTTGTAAAGCCCGTTACACACGCTCGTTCTTACATGCCTAAGCCGGACACACACATACTCCGCAATACCAACCACCATCCAACTTGAGAGGCGGTACTCGCCACACCAAGGATTTTGGGCATTTTTATAGTAAAAGTTTTTTGTTAATTTGAATATAAATTCTTTTAATTCAGGGAATTTTACTTTAATGTGCAGATCATGTAAATTTGTTCGGAACGCTGTATTAAAAGCAATTTTAATTACTTTATTTTGTATAACTTGCATTTTGGTATAATTTGATATGCAAGTGTTGCTCCATACCGGACAAGCATACGTTAGGATTGGTCGGACTAGAGTCGTGTATATTCTGAGTTTGGTTAAGGTGCTAAGATTGCTCTTGCGGTTTAAAATGGGACTCAGCGCTCCGAGGGCCTGTGCTCCTTTGACACGGGTATTAGCGACATGTTTAGTCCATTTAAGTTTAGAATCGAGGGTGACACCAAGGTAGCGTACAGTACTGTGCCATGGAATATTATGACCAGCAACCTTGAGGCAGCGAGTGGGAATTTTACGTTGTCGCGTGAACATTATGGCTTCTGTCTTTGACTCATTTAGTTTGAGTTTCCACATTGTGAAATACTCATGCAACAAATCAATAGACATCTGCAATCGGCTTATGATTAGATCTATGTCAGAATGTGACGTATATGAGGCTGTGTCGTCAGCGAAACAAGCTAACTTTGTACATCTTTGAATGGGAATGTCATTTATGAACAAGATAAACAGGGGCGGGCCGAGAACTGATCCCTGGGGAACGCCAGCAGGAATGGGCATATATGGAGATGTAGAGGTATCAATGTGTACCGCAAATTGTCGCTCACTTAAATAAGACTGAATAAGTTTGACATCGCTGAGGGGAATTTTAAAGTTTATGATCTTGTGTAGTAGGCCATCATGCCACACAGAATCAAATGCCTTCTCAATGTCAAGAAGGTACATTCCCGTTGATTTATGCAGGTTAAGGTTGTGGGAAACATGTTCAGTCACTCGTGCAAGTTGATGGGTCGTTGAATGCGAAGCTCGAAAACCGAATTGTTCATTAATTAGTAAAAGACCAGAAGACCGCATGAGTCGTTCACATATTAGAGTTTCAAACAGCTTTCCAAGCCCAGGTAATAAGCTTATAGGGCGATAATTAGATGGTATTGTATCGTCCTTCCCGGGTTTTTTGAGTGCTATGACTTTTGCCACTTTCCAGGCTTTTGGAAAGTAACCAACATATAAACAACCATTGAGAATTTTAGTTAGATAAACATTCGCTTTTAAGGACAGGTTCTTTAATAAAATGTTATGCATACCATCTACGCCGGGCGATTTACGATTTTTAAGTTTGTTAATGGCCTTACGTACATCAAACGGTCGTATAGGCTGACGCAGTTCAGATATCGAGTACCCATTTAACAGATCGATAGACTTACGCACGTCAGCATCAACATTGGGACTCGTCCAACTAGTAGTAAGACACATGTTGCCTAGAAAAGCTTTGGCTAAAGCCCTACACTGTTCATCGGTATTTGTCGTAAAAGAACCATCTGAATTTTGAAGCGGAGGAAAATTGATGGATTTGGGCTTCAAGGAACTAACAACCCGCCAGATATCAGAACGAGGATTGTCAACTTTAGTTAATTTATCATTCCATATTTTATCAAGATGCGTTCTTATTAGTAATTTAACTCTATTTTGGAGCTGATTTATCAGGGTGCGACAGTTTCTTTTTAATGGCCCTTTTGGAAGTTTTTGATCGACACGGCGTAGGTAGTTTTTGTATCTAATTACTTTCCTGATATGCCATGGAAGACTTTGTGGTTTGTAAATTATGTTACAAGTTGGCACATATTTGTCTCTCGCGTACTTTATGCAGTTATAAAGATAATTTACTGAGCTATCGATTTCTTTGGTGGACTTAAAAGTTTGGGAGGAAAGATACAGATTGTCATCTAAAGTCTTTCGGTAATTTTGCCAGTCTGCTTTATGATAGTTGAAATGGTTTGTATTACGCCTTGTTTCAGGTGATCCCCCAACCGTGAAAGTTATTGGAAAGTGGTTCGATGATAATGCCGGGATGGCCCGTACCTCATTAATAGTGGAAATATTCGAGGACAAGATAATGTCGGGATTTGTAGCTGATAAATCCGCGCGGTAATTAACTTGACTTGGTGTGTTTGATGAGTGTATGACAATTTCATGGTCTATCAAATAATTGAAGAGAACTCTGCCGCGGGAATTTATGTAACTGCTGTACCAGTACTTGTGATTCGCATTCAAGTCACCCATAATGATTACACGACTTCCCACTTGGAATAGAGAATCTAGGTCTCGGGTCACAAGTGGGAGATTAGGAGATTGATAGGCTGAGATCAAAATATGATCAATATTTGAGACTTTAAGTTTTATAGCTACCGCTTCAATGTTTATTGTAACTGGTAATTTAACAGTCGAGTATATTATATTATTTTTGACTAGCAAAACTACACCCTGCCCACGTCCAGAGGAATGTTTGTCTTGACGACATACAGTGTAGCCAGGGACACGCAAAGGGATATTGGGAGTTAGTCTAGTTTCAGAGATCCCAATTATGTCAATAGATAAGGTACTTGCCGCCAGGTGGAGAAGTTCCGTAAGTTTGTGACGCAGTCCATCTGCATTCCACATCATAACCTTTAGACACTTAGAGTCAAACATGTTGGCCAAGGTGGGACATAACTAAAAGTACTTTGTCAAGCATTGAGGTACATGACATAAACTGGTTTTTGAGGTTTTTGAGTGTCTTCAGTATGAGTAACATTTCCAGTATTGATGGATCTTGAATTTGAGTGTCAGCCATGGGATTTATCTCTGGAGCCACGGTGGGTATGAGTTTTGGCTTAGTTATGTTAGCCCAAGATCGAGACTCGGTATTTTTCGAAGACTGAGAATGACGGACAGTTTCCGCTTGTTTTGAAAATGATGGAAGCCGAGGTGCAGTACGTTCGCGATTTCTCCTCTCCTGAATTTTCTTCAAATACTTTTGTCGAACAGGACACCCATGAAAATTTGCTGGGTGCAATTCGTTGCAATTACAGCAAACAGCAGGATCTTTGCGGTCTTTTTTCGAACATTCACTGGTGGGATGCGGCTGTGCACACTTGACGCATCTAGCTGGAAGATTACAATTGTTTGAAGAATGCCCAAATCCTTGACAACGAAAACACTGGGTACCGAGTGATCGGTTTGGCCTATACTTTTGCATTGTGACAACACAATTAAACAGATATTTAATTTGGCGAAATTTTAAAACATCCGTTTCCACTGGAAGTTGAACCAGATAGGGAGGGCAAATCGTGGTGTCACCCTCCTTGATTCTAAGTTTAGTAATCTTGGCTCCTTTAAATCCTAGAGTATCCAACTGAGCAGCTAAATCAGGTTCAACATATGCAGGTAGGCCTCTGATGACCACTTTAGGAATCTTCTCATCCTTCCTTGTGTATGTCATATAATTAACGGAGTCTGTACGTAGACCATCCTTAACAGCTTGGTGAGTTTCAGGTGAGTAGCAGACGATAGCCACTTTGTTATTATGTCGGTATTGCAGGTGAAAACGACTTGTATGTTTTAAAACTATGCTTCTAATAGTCTCATGAGTCCAGTCCGGTTTAATTTCCACGATGATGGGCGGAATGTGTCCGATCTTCTTGATGTTAGTGGATGCATCACGGAAGGGTTCTCCCTGTAGATCAGCAGAATGATCAACAGGTAGTTCTGAAAACCTATTTCTATTTACATAGGTCCGTTCTTTGCTGATGTTTGGTGACACTTTAGGGATAGCTGTGCGTTTAGCTGGTTGCCATCCACTTTCCAGCACCTCAGCAGTTCTCTTCGAGCTTAAACTCTCCGTTGACGATGAGCGCTCCAGGAACTTATCCATTATTGGCGACCACTAAAGGCTGACGATAAGCTTTCGATATCGATACCGAGTGCATTGCACATCACTATGGCTAGCGAATTACGAGCACGATACACGTCTACTAATTTACTCAGCCAGACGGCTACTGTTTACATGTTAGTAACGTACGTAAATAAAATGTTTGTTAATATTTTATTTCTATTTTGTCCTTCGGCCTTGAGCTCGGGATATAAGATATATATCACATATCATATGACACAGTTTCTACGTTTTTGTGTGGTGAAGGCTATTGTTTGCCTTTTATTTTATTTTTTCCGACAGTTGAAACTGCAATAGGTATCTACATACTCTTTGGAACAATATCGTAGTTCAGTTACGAAACATCACGATGAAGTTACAATGTTTTGAAACTTACTTAAAATCATCAAATGAGTCCTCCCACCCAGGGCAGAGCGGGAGGGACTGTCAGACTCGTACTGACTATAATCCACGGTGTCCTTTAATAGCTCTTTACGTTCCGGGGTCACGGTAATTCGTGACTCCCGCGACCCCGGCAGGCTTTAGCCCTCTACAGGGGGCCCCGTCACTATGCTGACACTCCTTGAGGCGCGCGTGGAAAACAACGCGCCGTCGACCCGGGCATGGTCTATGGTCGGACAGCGAGTCGCCCATTACTCGCCGCCCGCATGCCCGAAACTTACTTACTTTACCTAAGTGAGATTTAAGTAGTTGAAATCCTGCGCCTGGCACTAGCTGCTCGACAATTCTCTGAATTGGCAACACTTGGCGCAGCCGTGGGACAAAAAAAAACATTTTTGTGTCTATGGGTCCATTTGGTGCAGAGCAGTGGGACAGAACAAGAAATCAACAAAAAGAAATCAAATTTATTGTTGTCCTATTTTCTTGACCCTGTTCCTTTTCCTGCCTAACAGAATTGTGCCTGTCTGCTCACACACAGGTAATCAGAGGAGGTCTGATTGCGATTGAGAATTGTGCCGGTCTGATCTGAATTTGAATTGAAGCAAGTAACATAACATAAAATCTTGCCTGTAGTCCGAAGTAGTAGGGTTAGATAGAGGTGTTCTGATACTGATAGGATCAGTTTACACCGCGACGCGACCTAACGATACTGGAAATGTGTATCTTTTCGTGTAGTAAATAAAGTTAGATTTTGAGTTGCTCTATTGAAATAGAGTAAATAGTGTGTTTAAAATCACATGTAAAAAGTGGCGAGCTTATTGTCACAAATTCAGGCTCTGAGCTCCTATTTAATCTTCAAATGAGTATTCTGGGTGGTGCAAAAGGAACTGCCAGTTCAGTTAATCTTTGCGTTCCCGGTCACACAATTAACGACCAATTTTAATAAATAAAATCCGAGTCTTTAAGATATCCAATCAGATGTAACCGTCAAAAATAAAGGAACGGGAGTTGAAATGAGATTGAATTTATTTCGGGCGTAGATAATCCTGATGAAAAAATCAAATACAACTTCAGGAAATTGAAGTCAGGCACGTGCTTGCGACCAGTAGACGAACTGATGTAATTTACGAGTATGGTTTGAATGTTCTGTTAACTTTTTCTTCCAGCGGTCAACTGGACCAGATGCTGCCATGCGTGTTTACATCAGAGAACTATCGCACCTGGAAGTGGAACGGCTCCCAGGAATTCCTCAATGCTACTCGGTTTCCCTATATCTTCAACAATAAGCTGGCTGGGTGAGTAGAATAACTTTGATCTTCATACATAGAGTAATTTTTGAGGTGGATGGATTCTAGTTCCTAGAGAACCACTCCGGGCAACGGCACAGCAGGCTTTCTGTAACCTGTGGTGACTGCTGAACGATCCAAATGGCAATGGTAGTTCTCACCAGGGCCACTTGTGTGCCACACCAACATCCTGTCAAAGTCTGGGACCAAATAGTTTAACTGTATTCAGTCAGTGCGCAGGCGCTCCAGTTTCTTTTGGGTAAGCTGGGTCCATCTAAGGGGTTGTTGTAAATTGGCCACAAAATGAATTCCCCACGCATTAGACTATGGCCCTATCATAACGTGTGGTGGTTGAAATGCCTCTGATAGGTTTTAGAAGAAATGTATCAATAGGTAGGTATTTATTAAAATTAACAGGTTACCGGTTAAGTACACAATAAGTCATACCAACCTTTTGACGACCTATTTGCACTTAACTCGACCTGAGTCACGAATAACTTTTATTCTAATTGGTTTTAATTAGCTCAATAACATTTAATTAACATTAAAAACGCAATGTCATTTAATTAACTTTATATAAAAGAAAAAAAAAACATTTTTGCAAAAAATGCAACATAAAAAAAAAATAACTTTTTCAAAAAAATGTAACCGATTTCAAAAACAACTACAAAAAAGGGTAAAATAACCTACAAAATAACTTTTCTTTCGGAAGTTGGTGGCAAAAAAAACAATGCAATAATAAACAAAACCACTGATTTATAAAAATAAGAACTGTGTGAATACATAATAAGGCCTCGTTTTTTTTTTCGTGATAAAATCATCAAATGAGTCCTCCCACTCAGGGCAGGGCGGGAGGAACTGTCAGACTTGTACTGATTGAGAACTACCATTGCCATTTGGATCGTTCAGCAGTCACCACAGGTTACAGAAAGCCTGCTGTGCCGTTGCCCGGAGTGGTTCTCTAGGAACTAGAATCCATCCACGGTGTCCTTCACTAGCCCTTTACGTACCGGGTCACGGTAATGGGTAAGTCCCGCGACCTAATAATGTCTCCTTGTGAACAGTCACAAGGAGTCATTATTATGTATTTACACAGTTTCAAATATTTATTTTAACAGATTAAAGAATCTGTTAAAATAACTATTTGCGTTTTTTTTTGACGTCACATTTAAATGTTGATGAAACCAGTTTATTTTTATTAAAATGAAATATGTACTGATTATTTTCATTGCTTCAACATATGTATCAGAGACGTATGGTTGTATTTAATGGTACAGGTAAGTTCAGACCATCAAACTGAACAAAATCTATTTTCACTGAGCAAAAACGTTATCAAAAAAATATTGAGTAGTCCCATCAGTTTCAAATTTTCTAAACACCAATGCGACCTAAACGGGGCAACAGATTATTTTCACGATGGAAAAAAGGCATGAACTAACGTCAAAAGTCATCCAAATAGTAAGAAAGAAAAAATCGTTTTATTTCTTCACATACACGCATTTATAATAATACAAATAAATCACAGAGAAATTAATAAGTAACTAAACCTAAAGATAAATAATGAACAAATAACAAAAACAGAAATCGACAACTGCACGCTGTAACTGCGTGAAGGCGAAATAAAACATCGAAAGTACAACAAGGCTTAACTGATAACTTTCCATCCAGGTACCACAAGACAGGCGGTCGTCTCACAGAAGTGGTGGTCCGTGGGGCTGGCCACATGGTGCCTCTGGACAAGCCAGCCCCAGCTCAGAACCTGATCGCTCGCTGGACTCACGAGCAGCCCCTCAGTAGAAGATTCGGCCTACTAGAAGGTTCCTTCATACAAGATTATATTCGTAACAATTCTATGATCTACCTCTGATTGTAATTTAAAATAAATATTTTTGTTTAAAGTGTTCTTAATTTTTTTTCATACCTTTCTTTTCAAATGAGTCCTCCCGCCCTGTGTGGAGCAATAGGTTCTGTTAGACTCGTCCGTATACCACAAGAAAGATACTCGTAAACATTCTGTTGATCGCTTGTCTAAAAGAAGTGTAATTGCAAAATGACCCTTTTATCAAGGTGAAATGTCGTTTTGACGTTGACAGTTTTTTTTAGACAAGTGTTAAACAGATGTTTATCTTTCTTGTAGTAAGACGGACGAATCTAACAGTACCTATTGCACCACACAGGGCGGGAGGACTCATTTTTTTTTCTCTCTCCCTCTTTTTGAGGTTAGGCGGGTACTGTCTAAAATTCACGGTGTTCCTTTTACGTTCCAGGGTCACGATAACCTGGTTATACAGTCCCGGGACACGTTTTTTTGTGATATTTTGTGAAACTTGCCTCTGATTTTTGTAGGAGTTTCACCAGAGGCGTAGCTACCGCCGTATCAGCCGTATCAATTATACGGGGCCCCCAAGTGTCAAGGGCCCCCGACGATTAGAATAAAAACATAAAATGTTGCTCTTAAATGAATACTTATCGCGGCGGTAAAGCTCCAATTATTGAACTCTACTTTCAAAAAGGCTATATCTAGTTTTGAATGAGCTAATGAACTAAAAATGAGCTACTATCAGTCAGTAATAGCATTAGTTACACGAGTCAGGATGCTATTGTCTTTGTTCTACTAAACTTAGATTAAAAGGGCCCCAAACAAGTTTTGATACGGGGCCCCTTCTGGCCTAGCTACGCCACTGAGTTTCACTAGACTTTTACCCGAACACCAATCTGCACTACGCCCCGGTGGTATATAACAGCCAACTCACTCTCATAGAGGAGAGGCCTATGTCCAAGGAGTACAAACATAAGCTGATTATCATTGCCAGAAATAGAGGTGTGCCCAGACACAGGCAGACCCTGGAGGTACGCATAAATGGCCAGATCAGGACCATAATTGGCCAGACGTCTTATAACTCTGTCTCTTTTCCTCACCAGAACTACTCTAGTTCCAGCAGTGAGGAAAAGAGACAGAGATATACAAGTCGTCTAGCGCCACGTCGTTTCTTCATTGGAACTACTCTGGCTTTAACACATCATGCAGCAGGCCACCTGGGCGCAGTTTAAGAAGCTCGTAATGGGCGCATAAAAAACTAATTACGGAATGGCTAATTATGCTGAGCTAACACAACACAATAGGCTATTTTAGTCAAAATAAAATATTTTTCCGGAAAATAGAGTATCAATCAATATTTGACTCGTATTCTTTCTCTTGTTACGAAAACAACAATAACGAACATACAACGCTCCTAAATATCAAAAAGCGTCACTCGGTCGGTATAATTTAACAGGCATTATGACGTCACTAGCAACGCTTTATCTTTGTCAGTATTTATTGATAGATAAAAAAAAATACGTATTCTTTTATGCAGTGAAACTACCCAATTGCGTCTGTATAGATAACATAAGTACGTTCGCAAGATTTCCTGTTTTTCTTATAAAATAGTGACAAGTTCCCACGGTACGTACCTTTGATTACCACATGCGTCTATTATCAACCACAAGCCAGTCAGCATACGGCTCAGTGAGTAATCGGAAACGTCGCTTGCATGTAAGTCATCAGGTATTCTAGACATGTACCTATTTACGTGTAATGACCAACAGACATGTTCCTTTCTGCAGCGACACTGCACTTTGAGATTTCATTCTTGTGAGATTATGGCCAACTCTGGTGTGTTATTTAAGCAGTTAATAAAGCCGCCTCTAGGATCCATTTATACCTAATGACCATAACAGTCATACTCCTTTCTGCATCGACACTACACTTTTTTCAATAGATAGAGTGATTCAAGACGAAGGTTTATAGGTATAAAACGTTCATAATATAGTATTGATTGTACCCGTGCGGAGCCGGGGCTGTTCGCTAGTATCAAATAAAATGTAGGTAATCTGTGTCTGGGGCACGCAATCAAGGCAGGCACGATGACAACACGTGTCGGTGTATTCAGTTCGCACGTGCTTCTATAATACAGACCACATTGTCATAAATATTGCAGTTACGCGTGCAGTTACTGATAGGGACGTAGCTACCGCCTCATCAGCCATATTAATGATACGGGCCCCAAATATCAAGTGCCTCCGTAATTGAAAAAAAAAAAAACAAAATTAAAACTTATTGCATTCCATAAAGCTCCAATTATTCAATTTTCATTATGGCTATAATTGCCATTTAAAATGAGCTACGATCAGTCGATTCTCAATTTAAAAAATTGCCGCCATCCAATTTCTTTTAGCATGGCATTAATTATAGCATTAACTTTACGAATATCGATGCTATTTTCTTATCTATACATCTATACATATAAATAAAATTGGAGTGTCTGTCTGTAATATTGAAATAACCGTTTTTTCTTACTTGCATATGAATATATATACGGTACATACACCAAAATAACATTTTTTAAAATTTTTGTCTGTCTGTCTGTCTGTCTGTCTGTTTGTAATCGCTAATCTCTGAAATGGCTTGACCGATTTTGACGGGACTTTTATTGGCAGGTAGCTGATGTAATAAGGAGTAACATAGGCTACTTTTATTTTACAAAAATTCATTTATTTAAAAAAAAAATGGATTATGTGCACTTGGTATCACAACTTCACGTAACTTTTATACGCAACAATATGTGAGTCAATTGAAGTAACATTAAGTTTTTTGTTTAATCGTAATCAGTTCACATCTTAAAAAAATGTAAATTAATAAAAATTAAAACAATGTTTCCGGAGTATAACATTAAAACAGCGCCATCTATCGAGAGATCTAGATCAACTGCGTGCGGAATTGATTATAGACGCATGCGATAGATGGCGTTGCGCGTGTGACGTCATTCCCTGAATCGCGGTGTTAAGATTTTCCTTGAAAGAACGACCTTCTCCCATGTCTGGCTGCATCTTTGGGTTTTGTAGGTGCCTGTATAGTTCTGTCTATACAAAGGTTTGGTGTTAAAATCGTTCTTTCAACCCTAGAAAATTGTACACCAAATATTGTATAAAGAAATTTTTCAATAAAATTAATAAAAATAACTAAAAATAAATTAAAAAAAAAAAATTAAAGTAAAAATGCAAAAACCAAAAAAAAAACTAAATAATCATATAAACCAGGTTTCAGTTGGGAGGAAATGACTAAAATGTCGCAGCTGACTTTCACGAATCTTTATGATACGACTCCCTTATGTAATCTACTAATTAATTATGGCTTGAGAAAAATAAAAGAAATCACTGACGAGTTTGAAAATTAGTCATTATTGTCATTTTGAAAGTTCGTGTTGTTGTAAATTTTTGATTTATTTGGTTAAATATTTTTTTGATTGGTTCAGTCTTTTTTTTGAAAATGCTGCTTTGTTAAGTTCCGACATCCACGCGAACGAAGTCGCGGGCACAGCTAGTATTAAATAAGTGTTGATACGGGGCCACTTCTAGCCTACCTAAGCCACTCCATGTAGACATTGTTTACAAGTAGAGACATTAAGAGGGCGTGATGCTGCGAGAAATTATATGAATCGCTTCCTTTCGTATACTTGTACACTTAAAAATAATTCTTAAATCGCCACACACCTATCAACAGGTCTCAATACCAGACCTATAAAAAAAAACATTTTGGTCCTGAATTGTAAACGCACTCACGACACATGAGAAATTCGCAAACAAATTCACAAAACACCCACGACACAAAAGATTTATGGGTTATATCCGTTCAAGAACAGAGGTAGAGATGTTCACTCTTTTGTAGAGGTCTTAATACATGTAGTAGGTATATACTCCAATCCAGGACTCCACGTTCAGCAGTCGTGTATGCGACCACGAGACTGAACAGTTTATCAATATTTTTGTTACAGATTAGGTACTACCGTGCCCTACTCAGTCATGCATGAGTGATGAGTCATGATTTTACTATACCTACTGCATTTACTATGGTACTAAATAGGAACGCGTGTAAATAAATTATCAATGTTACAAATTGCTTAATTATTACGAACGAAGATTTATGTATGTAGGTACCTAGTGCTGTAATTTCTGAGTTGGATTTCTACAGCAAATAAATAATGATGCTGAGCTGGATTTAAACTGAAGAACTCGGAATCAATTTTGCGAGGTGTCTTTGTAAAACTGAGACCCCAAAACCAAGAAATACTGAATCTTATAACTATAATGCATTGTTTAATACTTACATTGTGTTCATAACTGTAACAACAAATTTAACTTTCTGTACCTAGCTCGTCAGAAACCTAACATTCGTGGGAAACGCATTGTCTGTCTGATACTCTGAATTTATCATAATTGTCTTAAATACGTAAGTATTTAATTAATTATAACAAAACATGCAATTATACTGTTTTATTTTTTCTATAATTATTCTTCTTCTTTATTTGTTTTTTTTTAAACCATGTTACACACTAGGAATTTCTCGTATATCGCGGGTACGTTTACAAACATTGAAACTCGCTTACACAAACACCCAAACGCTTTAAAACTACTTGTACGTCATCCAAATATTTGCTCCTTAAAATATAAATACTTAAATGTACACCGACTTCCGAAAGAAAAGTTAGGGTTATTTTTAGGGTTCCGTACGTCTGAATACAAAAACGGAACCCTTATAGGATCACTCGTGTGTCTGTCCGTCCGTCGCTTACAGTCAATTATCTCCGAATCTATTAGACCGATTAAGTTGAAATTTGGTACACATATCAATTCCTGTGACCCAAATACAGAGGTGTGACGTGAGCAGATGAAATCTGTATATGGGGGGTCATTTTTGGGGGGGAAGGGGAAAATTAAAAAAAAAAATTCTGAAAACTGCATCGTGTGGCATATCAAATGAAAGGTCTTGTTGAGAAGATCTTAAATGTATTTTTTTGTAATTTTAAAATAAATAGTTTCCAAGTTATTCAAGAAAATAGACGAAAATTGACCATTCCCCCCCCCCCTTATCTCCGAAACTACTGAACCTAAAATTTTGAAAAAAATACAGAAATTAGTTTTCTCCTTATAGATTATAGGAAAACCTATAAGAAGTCCATGATATTAAAATAACATGGTAAATCACTCAATATTGTGCGTACCAACTTACATTTGCAGGTGGAATGTGTGGGAGAACATATTTTTTTTAATACGTCATAAATCGTAAACCGCAATTTACCTTTCAAAGATACAACCAACTATAAGAACTTTTATATTATGTTACTTGCTGCTACGGAACCCTTTATGGGCGAGTCCGACTCGCACTTGGCTGGTTTTTTTTTCTAAAAGTTTTGATTTGTTAATCCTGTACTTATAAATGATTGAATTTAAACTTTTGATCCAAAATGCGAATAACTTCAAGAACTTATAAGTGTCCATTACGGTTGCGTTTACTATTTCTGTTTCATGAATGTTCATAATTTCAAAGCCTTACTTAAGTCGTTAACCTTTTACTTTATTTTTAAATTAGTTACATAAACATTTTACAGAGTTTATGTTTTGTATGTTAGTTGTTTTTTTTCTCTTAATGAATACTTTTAATTAATTAAAATGAGTACTCCCACCCAAGCCAGGGCGGGAGGGACTGTCGGACTTCTACTGACTAAAAACCACGGCGTCCTTTAATAGCCTTTTATTTTCCGGGGCCACGGTTACTTGATAAGGGGCCAAGGGTAAGGAAAGATCGGGGGATCGCGTAGGCTACATCCCAGCTCTTGACCCTAAATTTAAATCCTTGTACCTAATTGGGGCTTAAAACGGGATATTTACCATGTTTATTATTTGTTTTGAGTTTCCGATACTTCCGCCATGGTCACGGAGGAACAAATCCTAATATGTAATACTGGTGCTAACCATATAATTAAAAAAAAGTAAGTAATTAATTAAATAGTAGAACCTGAGGATGAGGCCATCCCTGTGAGTGTTTTCATAATGAACAAATCGGAAAATAATTAGGAATTTCGAGGTATTTTCTGACTGATTTAATAATTAATCATCAGTCGGTTCCTGATACTGAAACCTTCACACCGCACGGAGACTTATGCTTTATCTTAAAACGTAAAAAAAACACTTATCTTTTTCTCTATCTTAGAATTTTCTCCATCGTGACATACGGCGATGCAATTGCCAGCTTTATTACGTAGTATGTAAATTATTTTATTTTAATGACGTCACACCGGGCAGCGTTGTGCAATTTCGCTGTTAGCGCGGGTCATGTCAGTCAGTCCGGTTAAGGAACCCGATGACAGCGCGCGCGGTCGAGGTTCCGTTCAAAAACAAAAAAAAAATCCGTGACATTGGTTTAAAAAAAAAGTTTTTGACTCAAACTTCAAGTTTTTTAGTGCAAAATGAAAGTGTTTATTGGATTATTTTTATTAGCAAGGTAAGAGGAATTGTTTATGATTTCTTTTTGTTTGTTATCTGTGAATAAGTTATTTTTTATGAATGCATGTTTTTTAGTACATTGCAGTTTATCTGTAAAGCAGGATTTGATACAGACACAATAGAGGTATACAACACAGAGGCACAATCGCGCGGTGTCGATGCACTTGCAAATAATTTAAACTGATTGATTCATTGTCGTTGCCAATCTAGACATAAAAGATATGCTCACACACAGATCTATGTCCCTACAGACGCCAGCATGTCGTGGTAATATCATCAAATGAGTCCTCCCACCCAGGGCAGAGCGGGAGGGACTGTCAGACTCGTACTGACTAAAATCCACGGTGTCCTTCAATAGCCCTTTACGTTCCGGGGTCACGGTAATTCGTACAGTCCCGCGACCACCTCTATTGTGATAAGAAAAAAAAACTATTAAAAATTGACAGATAAGGTAGGTTGATCAGCTGGCGTCTGTACCTAGTTACCTACCTATAGTTTCCCGCGCAATTTGCCAATTTGTAATGCGATATAAGGAAGTAGAATTATTTATTATTTGCATCAGTATATTAACCTTATCAGTTATTACATACAGTTCTGACATATTTATAAAATTAAGTAAAAAATGAAACGAGCTACCGCGAAACGGTTACGGTTTGTTTCGAATAATATTGCGAAAAATTGCTGATTGGTCTATGATGGCCATTCTCAAAGAGTGCTCCATGGAGTCCTGGGGCTTCGCAAATCCTATGTAAGTCGTCACGAGAATACTAGTACCTAAAATACAACCTCTTCTAAGATTTTTGCGTACTACCAAAATAAAATACCGCATTAGACTGGATGCCAAAATTAATATAATTATGTAAGAGTTCAATTCTTTCCGATCAAACAAACTTAATGGTAATCGATAGATGAAAAATAAGAAGTAAGTAGTTTCAAACATTCCATTACTTTTTTTCTTTTATAATAGTAGGTATAGTATACTTACATTGTAAAAAGATTACATATTATAAAACATTGCTCGTAAATTTTCTTTCTATTTAGGCGTTCCGTTAAAAAGTTCGACATCCAAAAGGTTTCCGCCGCCAAAAAAAGTTTGAGAACCACTGGCTAATGATATAATTAAAGAGGTCAAGTGCGAGTCAGACACGCGCACGAGCGGTTCCGTAGCATTGTCTATAAAAATAGAATAAAATCAATATTATAGGGATCTCCCCCATAAACATTTATTTCTGTTTGTTTTTTAGTATTTGTTATAGTGGCATCAGAAATACATCATCTCTAAAAATTTCAACTGTTTTACTATCACAGTTTATAAGATACAGCCTGATAACAGACGGACAGACAGACAGACAGACAGAGAGATGGAAAGCGAAGTCTTAGTAATACGGCTTTAAACATGTGCAATTTGAAAATAAAGTATGTATAAAGCCACGTTATGTGGGTGAAAGTATTTTTAAAATCGGTTAAGTAGTTTTGGAGTTTATATCTTTCTCAAACACACATATAAAAAAAATAGACAAAACTGCAGACAGAATTTTTAAACATCGTGTGGGTTGTAAGTGAATAATTTGGATGTTTGTAATCATTTACACTTTTTATTAGTAAATTGGACTTGGCTGGGTCTGCTTATTATCCGTTTTCAGAGTAATTGATAAATCCTTTTTTGTGCTATTATCACAATTGACTGTGTGATTTTAATTATTGTACTGATTGAAATACCTGCTTAATTAGTTTAACCCTTTAAATCCCATCTTTTTAGGACTGTAAGGATTTTTCTTTATGTCATGTTCTTAAGACTATGAGCTTACCTTAAAGTAGCTGGTCGTTTGCGATGAGCCCACCTTTAAAAGATGATGATCATACGTATAGAATAGACACGGGTTATAATTTTGTTCGGCCAGTAAGAATCGGAAATATAGTTGGAACCGAAATGAGTAAAACTCTTTTTGACAGTCTATACGCCGAAAGTCATTTTATGAAAACTTTCAATATTATTTTTTCAAGTGACTTTAATGAGGTGAGGCTATTGAAGGACACCGTGGATTTTAGTCAGTCGAGTCTGACGGTCCCTCCCGCCCTGCCCTGGGTAGGAGCACTCATTTGATAATTTTACCACGCTAAAAAAAATGTTTCTTTAATGAGATCGCAGGACTCACGAATTACTGTGACCCCGGAACGTAAAGGGCTATTGAACACCGTGTGTTTTAGTTTGTACGAGTCTGATAGTACCTCCCGCTCTACCCTGGGTGGGAGGACTCATTTGATGATTTTAACACGCTAAAAAACAAAAAAAAGACTATAATGAGACTTGTAGGTATGAGTAGGATACACGGGCTTAAAAGTAATGCTTTGTGTAAATTAGACCGATTTTAAACTTTCCATAGAAACAAAGGTTATCAGATAAAGCACGACAGAACTATGTTTAAATTCGTGCTTAAAAATCATCCTTAGTGTGATCACTTTCCTAAGCTTATGCTTTACCAACTAAACAATATGCAGAGCACGTTTTATTTATGTTTTCACCATACGTGCTAAGGAAGTAGGTGCTTTTGAACTTAAACGAAGTACTATCAAACAATAGTGTTGACCACGGCCGTCATAACCGGTTGAAAGACACGACCAAACCGAATTAAATATTCAGATAACGATAATTATAGAAATAAATAAAATAATTGTGCCAATAAAACTATGATGGGATGTAGGAAGAACCGTGTTAATTAAGTAATATTGATTTCAATGTCATGATTTCTTACTTAAGTTATTTGTTGTAAGTAATTGAAACGGGAAATCCCATTGGGGGTATC
The DNA here is from genome assembly GCA_943136025.2 of Agrotis puta. Taxonomy (NCBI): domain Eukaryota; kingdom Metazoa; phylum Arthropoda; class Insecta; order Lepidoptera; family Noctuidae; genus Agrotis; species Agrotis puta. The sequence continues at coordinate 4,436,775 of OW964170.2, forward strand.
CATAAAAAAAACATCATACATTAAGAAAAGGGTATTGGGTCAACGAAGTAAGAAATTGTTTGACTGTGGTCTGGAGTTGAGAGCTTTGTGACGTCACAAGTTTCATTTAAAAAAGTATGTAGTAGGGGGCAGTTGACAACACAGAACTGAAAATCTTCAAAATCTTTTCTATGGTCGCCCGGTCGTAAGCAATAAATATGAATTTAAAACAATCGTGCATATGTTTTGGTGTGCGTTACCCCAACAAGAAAGTATCTCCTAGAGTTATATGAGTAGAACGTATAGTTGGTGCCTTATCTGCTGTAAATGTGCCCCCAAATAAAAAATGTGAGCCCCCTGTCGTTTCGAAAAAAAATCGAAAAAACGATTCTTGCTGGGGTAACGTTTTTCTAGCAGGAAAATTCTAAACGAATGATCGGAGAGAGAAAAACTGTGCATGGCCAGATAGCTTATATGTGTGCCAAAATGTGACCCCAAAAATAAAATCTGTGCCCCTTTAGATTTCCGAGATATTGCATTTCCTGCTGGAGTAACGTTTTGATGAATAGTATATCTCTAAAACCATTGCATGTGCCCCTGAAGCTCAATATTTTCACAATATATTTTTGACTAAAGGCACCAGATTTTGGTTTACACCTACACATCTGGGATTGTGCCAGTTCCTTGTATTTTGCCGTCAAAGTTATGACACCATCGTTTTTACTTTTAGCAAGATTATTCAAAAACGCATGCATGAACATTTTTGAAACTTTGTATGGTCAAGAAGGACCGAATACAGTTTTCAGCGAAGTTATGCCTTGTCTCATTTAGGCGCTGCGATGTTTTTTCGGGTTATCATAAAACCGCGATAACTTGAAAACTATAAATATTTTCTAAAATCTAATTGGGGCACAAAGGGGCACACATTAAGAGCTACTCGCGTATGTTTATTCTACAGGGGCACATGCAATGGTTTTAGAGATATACTATTCATCAAAACGTTACTCCAGCAGGAAATGCAATATCTCGAAAATCAGAAGGGGCACAGATTTTATTTTTGGGGGCACATTTTGGCACACATTTAAGCTATCTGGCCATGCACAGTTTTTCTCTCTCCGATCATTCGTTTAGAATTTTCCTGCTAGAAAAACGTTACACCCGCAAGAATCGTTTTTTCGATTTTTTTTCGAAACGACAGGGGGCACACATTTTTTATTTGGGTGCACATTTACAGCAGATAAGGCACCAACTATACGTTCTACTCATATAACTCTAGGAGATACTTTCTTGTTGGGGTAACGCACACTATGTTTTGGCACAATCGGTGTGACGTTATTTATGGACGGTCCCTTTTTTACCTTGTGTGAAATTGTTAATGAGTGCAATATATTTTTTTCAGTTTATCATCAACTTTGGCAAGGACACCAGCACTAATCCTCACAAAGTTAATAAAGAAGAATTTAGCGGAACAAGCAAAAAATCTTTCCCTTGTAGATCCATCACTATTTCTGGGCAAAACAAGTTACTCCGGGTTCTTCACCGTCGATGAGAAGTTGAATTCGAATCTCTTCTTCTGGTATTTTCCCGCGGAAAACTATAGACCTGATACTCCATGGATATTGTGGCTGCAAGGAGGTCCTGGAGCTACCAGCCTCGCCGGTCTTTTCGACGAAATAGGACCTCTTGAATACACGCAAAATCAGCTAAAATGTAAGTATTTATGTCCATGATTTATTCACTAAAAAGACATTATCTATGCAAAGAATTTCTTGAACGGATTTAAAGTTACATAATATGAATAATTATAGTCATAATATTAAGTCGAAGATCATCACTGTAGGTTAAAAACTAATCGTGACATTGTAATAAACATCTTTAGGAATTTAAAATTTGATTTGAACAGACTCAATGTTTTATAATAACAACGATAAAATATCGCGGGTGTTATATGGGACCCCCTTAAATATCTATTTAATTTATTCTGTATTTTAGTATTTTGTGGTTATAGAGTCAAAACAGAAATACATCATCTGTGAAAATGTCAACTGTTTAACTATCACGCTTCATGAGATACAGCCTTGTGAGATAAGGAAGGACAGCGGAGTCTTAGTAACAGGGTCCTGTCTTATCCTTTAGGTACGGAACCCTAAAAATGGCGAATGAGATAGTGGTGTGAGAATAGTCTACTTTACAATAATAATTTTAAAAATAATAATGGTTCGAAAAATAGATTGTCAAAAAAATATTTTACCCGTATTTTTTCTTTTGTTACGTAAACCAAAATTGACGCAGATTACGACGTTTCTAAAATCACAACACGTCTTTCGGTATAATCTTTACATGCGTGCATGATGTTAGAAACTCAAAAAGATAAAACGATTTATTTATTTCGAAGCGTTTTATCTTTGTCAATATTCATTGATATAAAAAAAGAAAAATATGCGTGTCCATTATTTTTCAATTTATTTATGGAGTAAAAAACCCTATTGTGTGAACGTCCTAACGCTGCGTAACCCTTCTAATAATTCGTGAGACAACATGGCAGCGATAAATCAATAATGCAGTGCTTCCTTCCGTTGGCAACTACAAGTTGATAGAATTGCATTATAAATAATAATATGGGTAGGTAACTATAAGGTTTTGCCTCGGCTTCACTTGCCGATTTCCTCCCTCTATAGCCTATAACTGTATTCAGGGTCCTACCCTAGGGCGCGGGACTGTTTAAACAGGTAATCGTGACCCTGGAACGTAAAAGGCATTTGTAGGAACACGGTGAATTTTAGTCAGTACGAGTCTGACAGATCCTTCCGTTCTACCCCGGGCGAGAGGACTCATTTGATGGTTTTACCACCTTAAAAGGGTCGTATTTGTCTCCGTACAAAAAATAATCAAATTCGGTCCAGCGGTTTAGGCGCCAAAGTATAACAAACAAACGTACTAAGGCTAGGCTCAAAACTTCAGGTTTACTTCAGTACCTTAGTAGTAAGATTATGTAGATTCTTGTCAACCTAAAAGTAAATAAAATTATCGTTTATTAACCTTTATAGCCACTTTAGGAGGTCTACAACAAAATCTTTTACCTAGCGGTTTCGATCATGGCTATCCAGTTTCTTTCGGTCACTTTAACAAATCGTGTCCACCTTGTCTGTTGTCTTCCCGATATTTTGTTTTAATACGCGTTGATTTTTTTATTATTAAATTAAAATTTAAACACACATATAATCATTGTAAGAAGATAATGTGAGATACAATGATAATTGTGAATTTTAGTGTCATTTTAGTTGAACATATGTAAAAAAGGTACTGGGGCCGTATTATGACGTCTTAAAACCAGGCTTGTTCCAGTGAGTGAACGAGGTGGCGCTAGACGACTTGTATAGCTCTATCTCTTTCACTCACTGGAACAAGCCTGGTTTTAAGACGTCATAATACGGCCGCTGAGAGGCAGTGTTAATTATCTTTTGTCATCGATCGTAATATTATAGAAAATCATAGATCCATGCAAAGAATGCACAGCTTCCTTACAAAATGGATACCTTTATTTCGAAATAACACTTAACGTTAAATGAGAAAATATCAATACTATCGGAAAATTAATGTGCATTACTATATTGGTGAGGTTCTTCAGAAACGTCAGACAACTGGGACTGCCCGACTGTCAAAACTACAGTTTGATATTCACTAAGCTATTGACAACGAAGTGTAGCGACACTATCTCGACGACGAGCTCATCGTAGCTGACATCCTAGAAAATGTATTTTAGAGAGGAGCATAGCAGATGTATGAAAGAAATAGATGAAGCGAAAGAAGTGCGTAAAACGCGAGATTTAAGCCTTTGTCAAACTGACAGGCGATAGCGAACCGGTCCGAGTCCGAAGCGATACGAGACGTCAAACTGAGTGCAGCGAACCGAGGCGTGACAGTTGTATTAGCTGACTTTTATGAACGACGTCAAACAGAGCAAATACGCCATCGCCACGTCTTCGCATCGGTTCGGCCACGCTACCGGATCGCTTTTGCTTTTCTATGTGACTGGATTCAAACAATTTAATACATTACCAATAAAAACGCCTTGCTTCGTATTCGCCACGCTTCGTATTGCAATTACTTCGTACATACAAGACTTAACAGTTTACTAACTGTCCATGACGACAGCTGTGCGAATCTAACCGAAAATGCCAGCTGCGATGACCTAAAACAATAATTCAATTACCGACCGGTATAACTCTCTTGGGGAGCTGACCACTCGTCTTGCGATCCTTGTTACAGATGGAATAAAATCTTTTGTCGTGTGGGAAAGTTAAGGTCATCGGAATAAGTACACACACAGCCTCTTCTTTGCTAGAGGGGTTGGGTAAAACCAGGTCAAAAGCGTAAATGGCTGTGTTTCCGAACGCATACAACCTCTTCAAAGTTAGAGTGAACAGGCTTCTTCTGGGTAAGCTCGCTCCATCGCCGACCTTGTCTTTGTCACTCCTGACCTGGACTAAGGTCAAAAGCAAACACATCGTACATAAAAAGAAAATGACACATGCCTTGGATTTCTTGGGCTCAGCGCAAACCGTGGTTGTTTAGTACCTAAACTGGAGATTATCTTTTATAAATTAGCAGATAACCTAATCATCATCATCTCAGCCATAGAACGTCCACTGCTGAACATAGGCCTCTCCTTTAGATCTCCACATATACCGGTTGGAAGCGACCTGCATCCAGCGTCTTCCGGCAACCTTTATAAGGTCGTCCGTCCATCTTGTTGGTGGACGTCCTACGCTGCGCTTGATAGTCCGTGGTCTCCACTCTAGTACTTTTCAACCCCATCGGCCATCTGCTCTGCGAGTAATATGGCTTGCCCATTGCCACTTCAGCTTGCTAATCTGATAACCTAATGTCAAATAAAAATTATTTCTGTTTTTAATACAAAAACTGCGGCCCGTCGTAACTTGACTTTGCATGTGGCCTTTGACCGCCAAAAGATTGCCGACCGCTGCTCTAGGGCATGCCGAAGCGCAAACAAATTACTTTCACAAATTATCGCGTTTGGGTTAACCCACGACTGTGTCAGTCATAAGTATTGCTGACGGCACCCATTTTTGTTCGCTTCGTTTGGACGAATATGAGTTTGTCATTAAATAGGTCACTACAAGGTTATTTTGGACATCTAGTCACTCACTACGGTGAAGAAAAACATGGAGGTAAATGAACTACCACAGTAAACGTGGCAAACACTGTCTACTTTGTAAAAAGACGACGTTTAAAAGTGTTTTTATTCTGAACTTAGTTGCATAAACAAATATCATTTAATTGTCTTGCCTTTGCTTTCTCTATATAAAAGGGGGTATCCTGTATATGAACAATAAATAGGCTGAGTGTTATTAAGTTATTTTTTACCGATTTAACTCTTGTTATGGAAACCATAAGTATCCAATTTGTTTGGCAACGTGCAATCACAAACACAGCGTGTCCATGAATAAAGCCTATCTGCTCGAGTTCGTATAATCTAATCGGGGGTTAGGTAAAACCCAGATAAAAAATCCCGTGTACGTAAAGCCATAGGTAACACATATATGTATTAAATCTAATTTACGTTGTAGTAATTTAAACCAAAACAGTCTAGGCCAGGGATTCCCAAAGTTGGTCCGCATAGGTTCGTCTGCATTCTTTCATACAGCCTTGTGACTGTGGGACTAAAGTTTGCTACTGACAGCACACCAGCGCTCACCTCTCGCGCTGCGCCTCGTCGAGGAGCACATCGTAGAGTCCAGCGATTTATTATAGCGAATAGGATAGCAAATGAATCGCGCCCGTTGAGAATACCCCTGCTGCAAGATGCTCCAGTTGACCATTCAACGAATCGCATTTGCCGGTGTAGGCTGACGACTACCTAGTCGTCAGCCTACACCGGCAAATGCGATTCGTTGCATTATTTTATAATATAATTCGTTACATTTACCTACCTCATGTGGCTGAATTCGTTACGGGTTTCCCCAATGAGACGAATTATGGTTGACCCATTTGCGCCAGACGTTTAATCTGGCAATGAAGTCACATCCAGTCTGAGTTTTTTTTTGTGATTTCACGCCTTGTTTTATTGTTTTGTAGATTGCATTAGCCATGCCTGTGGTTGTTATGAATGAATGATTTTGTAAAAAAATACATTAAATAAGATGTAAGTGTGTTCGTGATTGTCAAAACTGTGATTAAAATAAAATTCATTAAAACATGTGGCTATACTATTCTCTACGCAACCGTCGACTGATACATGATCTTTTGTTCTTCTACAAATTGATAAACAATAAATTAGATTGCAATAAACTGGTTGATCGTGTCGGACTAAAAGTACCTTACAAAATACCTAGATATCCCATAACCAACTTATTCAATACTCAAGCATCAAACACAAACATTGCAGTAAACTCGCCACTGGTCAGATTAAGCAGAGAGATGAATTCTTTCAACAAATCTTCACCCGATATTGATGTTTATCAAGTTTCCATCAACACCTTTAAGGCCCAATTATTGAAGTCCCAAAAATCACAACACAGCGTTTTGTTAGATATTGTGTAGTAATTATATACAATAGATCTCACTGTTGATCTCATTCGCAATTTTATATCTTTTAGTATTTTTAAGTTTTTATTTTAATTATTGTTTTCTATGTTAAGTTCTTAGTTTTTGCATTTTAGTAATAATTTTCAGGAGTTTTAGTTTTAGTTGCTAAATTTGTATAATTCATTTTTTTTTCTTTGATTATTTTTGTAAAGTTATCACTTATTTCTGTGAATGCTGGTTTCCCTATAATTGGCGACTGTGTAAGTCCTAGTCCTATTTTAATTCCATACCTTTTCTATACTGTACACAGAAGCTGTTGGAAAACCTTTTTTAATAAATAAATACTATACTAAAACTGTGGCTAATTTACACATACTTTTTTTTTGTGGCGAATTAATTCTGTGGTAAATTTACAACAACCCGCTATACGACCCACAGGAGCCGAGCAGCGCGGTTGAAACCGCGGGGAATTTGTTTTCAAAGATATAATTTCGAACCAATAAAAACATTGAACACCGAGATAAATTAGTATCATCATCTGTGAGATTATCAGGTTGTATTTTATTAAATCATTTGTTTTCATAACCTTTTCTTACTTCCTGAACCTGGTCTATTGAGATATTTTTCCTTGTTTATTCTCTTTGAATGTTCTTGTGGTGTATGGACGAGACATGAATTCAAAGGTATTCAAAGCGTACTTACCTATTTTGAAAGATCTGTACGATTTATAGACTAAGGGTCAGTTCACACCGAGACGCGACGCGACGTTAAACAAAGATAATGTACTTTGATTTCGATTTGTATAGTAATACACTAAAAGATACACATTTCCATACATATTATAAAATAAGATTTTAAGTCGCTATTGAAACATGCGCGCGGCGTTGCGGTGCGCCTCGCTGCGTCTCGTCATCGGTGAAAAGTGTATTTTTTTGTGTAGTAAATAAAGTTAGATTTTCACTTGTTCTATTAAAATGTGCGCGCAGCGTCGTCGTGTCTCCGTGTGAGTTTACCCTTATCCGTAAAAAGTATTGTTGGAAATTCCACATGGAAGGAATAAAGAAGGTACCTACTGCGTTAGGGAAATTCTTGAATGCAAGATACTTAAAAGTTACCTTTTAGGTGTGTTGTACCATGAAATTGTTTTGTTACAGTACCATAGTTTACTGTATAAATAAATTGAAAAACTGTTTAGTCCTTCAGTTAGAGTATTGAAAATAATGGATACGTATTGCTTGTTTTTATTTTAAAATCAATTAATGTTGGCATTGCCTCGTTGAATGGCAATGCTTATTCTTTGACCAAAGAAAGAACCAGCCCTCTGGTCACGCGAAGTGTCGACCAGTCGCCGAGAAATTTCCTTAAAAAGGAGACGCGCACTTGGACCCCATGACCCGAGCGTTTCAACCCCCAAACGGCTCAAAACTGTAGCAACCATTAAGGTTACAGTATTTGCGTCGCTTGAGGTTCTCAGCAGCCGCAGCTGCGGCGCCAGCACAGCCCGCCGTGCTTGCAACGTGGGATGGCGCAAGGGTATCGACACAGGTAGCGTCCCACACCAAAGGTCTACCCACCTTCCAAGGCACCAACGTCATTCCGTCTGGTCTTTTGCCATCGTCACGTACCAAGCCGTTTGGTTCTAAAACTGCTGGTACGCCGGCGGAGGCAAAAGCTCGACGAATAATATCGTTGATGCTGGCGTGACGAGCTATGCGACCTACGCTCCTGCTGCAGGACAGGCCATGATGTCCGAGGTTGTCGACAACTTCACCACAGTGGCAACGATGCGGAGCAACACAAGGTGCGCCTAAACGAAGACTTGTAGCGAGCCGAAATGAAGCATCATCCATCATGGTACCAATAGTGGATGATGGGAGTGCTTGAAGCCATAATCCCGACTCCCACTCCCCCACAGCCAGCAGACGGGCGCGCTCCGCAGCATTAATTGACGTATTTAGCAGGTTACTCCGTATAATACTGCAGAGCGGCACGTCCCATCGTCTTTGGGAGGACAGGTAGTCGGGCAAATCCGTACTCGGACAAGCCATTTTCCAAGCGTTCAACGCATCAGTTATAAACGGTACCTCAAAATCAACCAGTGAACTAGATAAAATCTTTTTGGTTAATTTTTCGGTACCGTAAACCGAGGAGAGGAAGGCCGGTAAACTAATACTTGAAATTTTGCGGACCACCCAAGCGGATAGGAAGAGTGGCTTGCTGCCACGCTCGGTCGTCCAGGGCCACATTTAGGATCGAGGTCAATGTATTTCTAATGATTTTATCTACTTTTTCTAAGAGTTGTGAGTGTTTCCAAAGGTGTGAGGAACGGAGGCTATACGTAAATTTTGGTCCAAAACAACAGTATCGAATAATTGTGAAGGCCGAATGTATGTTGATTTTAAAAAGCCTTTCCGAGACATCATTAAAATTTTGAATTTTATTCTCGATGAAGGTGGGAAATGATTCATCAAAAATTGGGGACCCCAGGAGGTGAAGAGAGTCTTTTTCGGTAATTTTGATATTTGGTGCGATTGAATTAAATTTAGAAATGGTTGTCTGTCTGTAGTCCGGGGAAGATAAATTTCACATTTGGATAGGTATAGCTGTAGGCCAATGGAATTAAATTTTTCTTTTAATAAAATTAAATCTTCCAGAACTGTATCTACATCACCACCCAGAGTCCCATCATCAAGATACCATACATTAAATTTTGAATTTAGCTGCCGAATGATTGGATTTATTGCTAAACTAAAAATGACTGGCCCAAGAGGGTCACCTTGTTGACAACCAACGGCTGATTCTAAAATTTTCTTTATAAAGTAATTTTGAAGGGTTCCTGTAGCATTGATAGAGGAAACTGTAAATTTTGGGTGTTTCCTTTTGTACTTCTGCCAACAAGGTGTCCCTATTTACGGAATTGAAGGCATTCTTAATGTCAACCTTAAGGATGACCTCACCCTTACCACTGTCAATGTAGGTGGACAGAGCGTGTACCGCAGCCTCACAACCCCCTTTGGACCCGAAGCCCAGCTGTAGGGGTTGGAATTTACTGGCCAGTGTCTCACTGTAGAAGGCACAGCAAATTTTGGTTGCGATACGGCGAAAGGTTGACCCTACGGCAATGGGACGAATGCCGCCATCCTTTTTGCGTAGGGCACAAAGGTTGGCCCCGTACAAAATATCAATGACGGCTTCGTTCACATTGCCGGAGAGCATTAGATTAATGAGGGCCGTCAGCTCCCTCAAAAGACACTCACCGGCTTCCCCGGCCCCTGCACAGAGTAGGTCCTTGAGGTGTTGAGGCGTTAGGCCGTCGAGGCCGCCGGCGGCGGATCCACTTCGGAAGGAGCAGACGGCCGCAGCCACTTGCTGTGCTGTAATTTCAAGACAGTTGGTTTCCGGATCGGGGGGGGCAGGGAAGGAGAGGTCATCTGCCGCGGCGGGGTGTTTACTCTCCAGAGCTGTAAGAGTCTCTGGAGAGTACGGCGCAATCACATCGCTGCTGAAGATGATCCTAGCTGCACCACTAATATCACCCTCACCTAGTTTAGACTCTACATGATGCAATAAACCTCTATTTGGGAGGTGTGTTGTTAAATTAGATTCTAAATTTTGGGCCGAAAGATTGCAGTTATCTTTAATTTGAGCTGTCAAACTTTTTTTAGTAGCCGAATTTTTTTGCACATGCAGAATTCTAAACGGGAAGGTGAGTAGTTGCTCCCAAGCACTTTGAGAGTTCTCTCGGGCGGCGAGGCGGACACAACGAGCCAAACTAGACGCCACGGAAGGTCTCGCACCGCGAGGAACTCTCTTTAAAACTGGGGTTGTAGTTTTTAATTTTGAAAGATATTTCCAAAAGGGTTGAGTGGGTGGATCAGGTGTCGAAGTATTCTGAGCTGTAGGGCAGGATGAAGGCACATTGTGGGGTTTGTGTTTTTTCCCCAAATGAACCTTCAAACCTCTTTCACCTTTAAAAAATCGTGCTTGGGAGCACTGTGGGCATCTTACCAGGCCATCCAGCGATGTGGAAGGTTGACACACACTCCGGTCGGCGTCGCTACATGCGCCATTATTAAACATTAACAAAAAACCACTTACTTATTCTATTTAAATAATAAAACTGTATAACAATAAAATAGTCGAAATAAATATAACAATAAAATTTAAATAAATATAACAATAAAATTTAAATAAATATAACAATAAAATTTAACAATAATACAACAATAAATTCGCCAGTCTTCCGGGCACGTTTCCAGATGACAGCGATGCGGAGGAGTACTTTGACGCCTGAGTGTCTGTGCCTTTTTCTGTTTTTTCCTTTTTTTTTTAAATAATTTTTTTTTTCAGTTTTAGTTTACATTTAGTATTTTGTTGTAAATATTTAGTTTTATTCTTAAATTTCTAGTTTTAGTTATGTATACTTTTTTATAATTAATGTTGACAAAGATAAAACGCTTCGAAATTCGGAAGTGGGGACTTGTTTGTGACGTCGTGTAAAATTATACCGACCGAGTGACAGTAAAAATAATAATTAGGAGCTCGTGTCTAAATAATTAGGCGCACTGGCCGATCTTCCGGGTTAAGCCGCGCTTGCCGAATTTGGTCTGTGGATGGGTGACCATCTGCCATAGCGAGTTTCCACCGTGCCTCGGAAAGCACGTAAAGCCGTTGGTCCCGGCTGTCATTTATAGATCTTTGTTAGTCAGAAGCTCTAAAGTCTGACAACCAGTCTTACCATGAGGTATCGTGTTACCCAGTTACTTGGTTGTGGAGGTCCGATAGGCAGTCTCTCCATGTAAAATACTAATATTCAGCTGCATCTAGTTCGACTGGAAGCCGACCCCAATATAGTTGAAAAAAGGCTAGGCAGATGGTGTAACAAAAGAAAAAATACGGGTCAAATATTTTTTGATACTTTAACTTTCCGACTAATTTATTGAGTAAAATAATCTGTTCTGAAGTGTGTACAATATGATGTTATACTGCACTTATATGTAGCAAAGCGAAGTACCATTAAATATCGTTTAGTTTTGTGTGTGATATTATTACATATAGCGATATGATTATTATTATATAGGTGTATATTTAACGATATAATGACAACCTTTTGTGTATTAAGAGTACAAGTCAGAACGGACACGGGCTTAAATGGTCGTTCTGCGTGTGGCGGATTCGATTCCCGCACGGTCGTTTGTATATGTGTGTTTATTATATGTTTGTAAACGCACCCACGACACAGGAGAAATTCCTAGTGAAGGACAACGTTTAAAAAAAAAAGCTATAGTTTATCTTTTTTTTAATTTTCCTGCAATATCATACATTAACAAAAAAATTTTTTGAAAAGATTTTAAATCTTCTTTTGTTATTATTTTATGATTAAACACATTCTCCGTTTCTTGAAAACTAAATATTATAACTTTTTTTTAAACAATATATGAATTTCTTCATACACGCGTAGCATGACCAACTATCTCTATTCTACTCTACTAAACAAAGTTATTTTGTCGTTATTTCTATACAATTCGACTGTTTTTTTGCACGAGTACTCGTATGGCACGGTCCGTACACCATTGAAGAATAGAAACTATTCTTTTCTATATTTTAAACATTGCCATGCTTAAAACTGTAAAATCTTTCTACTCTCTTTCATTTTGTCTTTGGCGCCATGCTACACATGCTGTATCGCTGAACATAAAAATTTGTTCCTTGCGATAATCGAACCCGCGACACCTACATCCATACTATAATTTATTGGCTCACTATTTCCATGGCCGACGAATACACAGTTTCGTGTCACCAAATTAAACATGGCAACTGTTGAAGGTGAATTAACCGAACTTGTTACCGGTTTCCGAGGGCCAGATTAAAAGTCAAAAATTAAAATGTTACGGGTGTGGACCGGTTTGGGATAAAATCGCGATGTATTGTTATGAAATAAATAATTATTATGAAATGCTGCAGACAGCGGCTGTGTGTCACTTTGATAAGGGTTCTAAAAGAGTTGATTGATCGATGTGAGACGGAGAGGTCTGCAAGTCTGCAAGGTTGTCTGGTATTTTTACCCGACTACGTTATGATTTTGACCTGTATGTATGTATAGCCAATAAAAATTGTGTGAAACAACCGCAGGTGGCACACGACCACGGCTATTACTTCAAAAATTCTGTAAAACGAAAGATAAATATTATAAGTAAGAAAGTATAATACCTATTATAAGTTGTCTATGTTATAAAAGATAAATAAAAAATATTGTTCTTGTTTTTCTACTTTTCAGTGCACGATTTTTTCCTAGTCGGGTTTTAGTTATTATTAACTTATTTTTTTAGTGTTAGTTAAACGGGACCCTATTTCTAAGATTTTGCTGCCCATCTGTCTCTCCGTCTGTTAACAGGCTCTAACTCATGAACCGTAGTTATTAGATAGTTGAAATTTTGACTGATGATGTACAAATACTAAAAAACATAACAAAATAAATATCTAGGAAGCCCTAGGAAGACCTACACTGACCTTATTGGTGAAGTGCTTCAGAAAGGCCGGGTGCGATCAATCGGCGTGCTTATATGGCCAGATGTATGAATCTGGATGAGGCGAAATGTATGTAAGGATCGTAGCAGGTAGCGCTCTGTAGTTACTGCCTACTTCTATGGGAAGAAGGCGTGAGTTTATATACGTATATTAATATTCCACTTTTGTCAATGAAAAGATACTAGCAACTAGTTATTGTTGTATGAGAGCTTGTTTCATTGGCTCAAGAGATTCTTTATTCAGTCTGAATGACTTTATAAACATTAAGAAAAAAACAAAATGTATGTCATGCAAATGTTATTTAATTTGATGCGTGCTCTCGATTGATGTGCAAATCTTGTTTTAAGATGTCAATGAACACTTTGGGTAGATAAATGTTTGTCACCACTTACACAGAATTGAAACCACATTGTGGTCTGAATACTCTGGTGAGAGTCTCGGGGATATGCTAGATCCTAGAAGCAGATGGAGCGACACTTATGGCCCCCGTATTACAGAACATCCCTCAAGACTCAAGTGCTTAAGTATTGAGTGACATTCTTCAATACAGGCCCTTAGAAAAGGAAGTATGTAGTAGTTCCAGTTATGGACGAGTGGACGACAATCAGTGTTGTCATACTTAATTATTTATAGTAATTAATTGCAGCCGATTTAAAGGAAATTAATTCACCAAAAACACCAATTCTATGGCAATGTTGGTATTTAGTACTATTATCTGAGATAATACTACTAAATTATTCAGGATTTTTAATTTTTTGCGCCTGATCTCACCCTGGTCATGTCGGGTATTTTTATATTCTCATACGATGAGAGTACATTAACACGCACTTGTGCACTTTAACATCTTCCGCATCGATCAGCAGACCGAAAATTACATGAGCTACTTTTTTTCATTTTCAATCTCGATAATTAATGCAATAAATGATCTTTGTAATGTCTAATTCCAGTGCGCAATTCATCATGGTCGAGAGATCATTCGCTTCTGTTCATCGACAACCCAGTTGGTGCTGGCTACAGCTTTACAGACAGCCCTAAAGGATTCATACAGGACATGGACACGGTAAGGAACTTAAATTGTAATTTTATTATTCTTAATGTAATATATTTTTTTAAACTTGTGCCCACGGACCCCATGGCCCCAACTGAAATGGCTAAAAAACATAGCTGATTAATCAAGCCATTGTATTTGCGCCGTTTGGGATTTTCGGCAATGGCATTGCGATGACAATCTCTGGTATTTTTAAGTCATCAGAAGCGCTTGGACACTCCTAATGTATGGTTCAATTATGTAGTTTGGTTTTTTGGACATTGCATTCGCACTTTGGGTTGATTTATGTTATTTTTAGTGCCTAGTATACAATATTGGACACGTTGTATTTTGACGAGAATAAACTCGTGTCCTAAGAAGTGACAAACACTGTCATGCTTGATGGTAGGTACCATTTCAGGGTCCTGCTCGGTGGCCACCAGTCACATAACTCAGGTGTACCAAGATCATTACCGTGCAAAGGCAATAGGGGTACTATTAAGTTAATCGATCGTAAAACTATAGGGCTTACGATTTATTTTATGCATAGATTTTATGGGTTATATTTTATGGTACCATAAAAGTTATGTTAAACGGTTGGAGCATAAAAATAGTACTTATTTTGAATCACAATGTATTAAGGAGAAAACTTGGTCTAGTTACTTAACCCTGTTTTACTAACATGGAAATCTATACACTTATATAATAATGTTGGTTTGTGTACGCTTCAAAAACTCAAAAAGTTCTGCACCGATTGAGCTGAAATTTTAGCATGATATACAATCCGCATCAAGGATTATTTTTTGCATCAGTCACATATCCGCGACCGTGAAAAAACAGTTTTTTTGTGCCACAGCGAAGCGTGACAAGGTACAGCTAGTTGATTATAAATTCAGACTTTTATAGATCAGAATTCACTCAAATCTTACCTGCTTCTTGTAACTCTATTAAGTGCCTAATAATAATGTAAACTAGCTTCTGTGGATAACTGTCCACTGTCATTTTTCTAAGAAGTCCATAAGCCGTATCGCAAAACTTCCCGGTACGAGGTAAACTTTGTATTATTGTTAAACAGACCTTCTGTTGTGCTACCCACTCGAAGATTGATGTGGTTTAACACTCAAATAAAATAATAATTGTGATATTTATTTATTTTTTGTTACACTTTATTATAAAGTTATATCATGTAGTCTGTTGTTCCCGGGGTCACCGGACTGTACGAATTACCCTGACCCCGGAACGTAAAGGGCTATTGAAGGATACCGTGGATTTTAGTCAGTACGAGTCTGACAGTCCCTCCTGCTCTGCCCTGCGTGGGAAGACTCATTTGATGATTTTACCACGTACAAAAAAAAAGTAGTCTGTTCTCATGAAAGATATTGAAGAAAAGTAATATGGTTGAGAGCTGTGGTGGCCCAACGGTATCGGACTCGATTTATGAGTTGTAATCGTGAGTAAACCTATCTAATCTATCACCATTAATTTTCTATATGTTTATTTTACCAGAGCCAAGCTCGGTCGATCAGGTACTGTTTGAAATAAAATAAAGATACCTCATTGATTTATAAATACCACGCGTACGAAATCGCGGGTAAAGTCATCAAATGAGTCCTCCCACCCAGGGCAGGGCGGGAGGGACTGTCAGACTTGTACTGACTAAAATCCACGGTGTCCTTCACTAGCCCTTTACGTACCGGGGTTACGGTGATGGGTAAGTCCCGCGACCCCGGCAGGCTCTGGCCCTCCACAGGCCCCGTCAATTTGCTGACACTCCTTGAGGCACGCGTGGAACACAACGCGCCGTCGACCCGGGCATGATCCATGGTCGGGCTGCGAGTCGCCCATTATTCGCTGCCCGCATGCCCGCGCCTACGGTGGCCGGAGATCGTCGGTGGCCGGAGATCGTCATTAGCTATGTAACTTTAAAAAAAAATAAAAAAACAATCTTCATAGGTACCTTACTTAGTACCTTTGCGGGGAGGACAAAGTTTTTATATGTATTCTTAATTAAAAATGAACAAATATTTATTCATATATTTTATTGTTTTAAATATTACGTGTATTGAGTATGTTTCTTTGGCTCGTTCTCAGAATACCAGATTCTTAAAATACCAGTGTGTAAATAAGAATAATATCGTTTCAAAATGCACAGTAGCAGCAGCAGATAATTATAAAATATCACGAACTCGAGTTTTAGCAAAAAAAAAACAGCTGTTTATTCCACACTAGAATCACGAATTCAGCACAGAAATATTTTGTAGGAACACGTGCTTCGCGGTGATTTATAAAACAGGTAAATCTAATTTTGACTCACGTTTCTACAATCCTTTGTTATTGCAGGTTTTTTTTTATCAAAATGTGAATAAAATGTTATTACAAACAGGGTTTTGTTATTGATCCAAGTTTTAATCTTTCAGACAGTTCTTCTGACAGTATTTTGAACATTATTAAAACTAATATCTGTTTGCACACAGCAAGCACAGGGGTTAACATTATCTGTCTCAATAATTGACTGCCACACAGCAAAAAATCTCAGTGTGTCCAATGTTTTTATTTGTTTTTTAAAAAGAACTGAAAGTTGGGTGAAGAAACCGCACGGGGTAAAAAGTTGTAAACCACAGCTGGAAAACTATTCTTATAAAGAAACTATAACATTACAGTGTTCACGCCACCTATACAGCGCTCTGAGGCAGTTCCAACTGGTCTTCCCTGAAGTCAGCAAGGCGCCCCTCTACATCGCCGGAGAGTCCTACGCAGGCCGCTACCTACCCGCTCTCGGCGTGAAGATATTGGAACAAGACCGGAGCATCGGTCTCCTGGACGTTAACCTACAGGTACGAAGTAGTTTTGGACCTACACTGAGTTTCAACAGGTCCAAAAATTTCGGATATATATTTGGTCGTAAGCGAAACTATGGTTGCTATGCTATGTTGCTATGATTTTAGATGCCAATCGACCTCACCACAATAGGTGCTTGAATAAAGTAACCTACCCCTTCGACATTGGTGTGATGGTATGACGTGTCCAGTGGCGTAGTTAGGCGAGGGCGAAGCGGATACTAGGCCCCGGCCTCGCGCTCAGCGAATAAAAAGAAAAAATCATGACAGTTTGCAATCAGTCAGAAATGCAGTACAATTTAACTTTTCTACCAAGAAATAGAGGTCTCGCAACGCTGATGTCGCTGATAATCACATTTGGAATAGATGACTTGGGGCAACCAAGTCATCTTACAAGGGGGCCAAGGGCCTCGCACGTGCAGCGGAGCCCCCTTCTAGACTCGGTCTTGCTACGCCACTGGATGTGTCAGTCAATTTAACTCAGCCACTCTTATTGAATGTACGTCCAATATAAACTGTAATGGTACTAAATTATTCTGCTTATACATTCAAAATGCCATTTAAATGGAGGTTAAAAACGTTGACACCACATTTTAAATAGGTAGGTAACGGAAACTAACAAGGCAATCTCATCTGCTGTCAATTGATGCAAACGATACTAATGTAACATCAAATTGACAAGGTCAAGGTCATCATAAAAACTAATTTGAGATTGGCATCCGTGAAATACGTCCATGATCGAACGACATTATTATACGATTAAAAAAAAGAAATGGTTGAACCGATTTCCTAAGATCCTGAACATGCTTTCAAGTTCAAAATACCGTTTTCAGATCAGTTGACACGCTTAAAAGCTACCGTGTCATAGATAGATAGACACACATACACATCGGTCAAACTTATAACACTCCTCTTGCGTCGGAGGTTGAAAAATAAATGTCAAGGTCAGGTCAAATCTTTGGCGCCGTTTCTATTTTAAATTCGAAGGAGTGTGAAGCAGACTCCTTTGAATTGCATGTATTTTTTGTTTATAAAAATAATGTTTTTTTGTTTGAGAAACAAAAATTCGACTGTGAACTAGATTCGAAAAAGCGTCCTTCCTGATTAGTACTCCAGAATACCTCACAAACTAGGCCTAATCTTTCATTCCCTTAAAATTCTCGTTATTGTCGAATTTTTCTTTCCTCAAAGAAGTTAAAAGATACGCGATGCAGGCGTTAATGCGTCTAAATATTTAAAACAATAATTAAATTGAATACCCAAGAAAAAAATATTGTGATAGAAATTAAATAAATCCATATAGCGCAATTTAGTTTAGCAATTTAAAAAAAAGAAGTTATATTAAAACTTGAGTTGCGATATTTTTTTGGCTGACCTTACTGTTATTGCAATAGATTGATGGGCGTTTACAAAAAATAATATGATTTGTGTATATTGCGGTTTTTCTTGGTAACAGTCGGAAAGTATGAATGTATGTACCCACTTATAATATTTGAACAGTGGTTCTTATGTCATACGCGTCTTCAGTGGTTTTAAATAGGTACTCAACTCTCTATTACCATATAACTTTCAACATATGAACCGTTTTTACTAGACTGTTAGAATATTATTATGTAATAAATAGTAAACTTACATAAATCACATATTTTACTTTTGAAGTTACGAATAGGTACGAATTTATATAACTTTGTCGGTTTAGGCGCAAAAAAGCCTGATACGCAAAAAAGCACAAGTTCTCAAAATTGCAAATTATCAAATTGTTTTTTTTTCTATACCTAGGTATTTGGGTGTATAATTCTTTTAAATCTAAAAATTCTTCGCATAAAATGAAAAACAACTTAGATGAACAGAGAGAAAAAATCTAATAAAATTATAAGATTACGTAGAAAAAAAATAATTTTGATCATTTACCATTTTACGAATTAGGCTTTTTTCACCTAAACCCTTTTTCAGGTACCTATATTCTCGTTTTTTAATAACCGTAAATACTGACTTGAATTACCTGAACCAAAAGTGCTAAAACGGAATTATTAACATCTATTTATTATCATCTATAATAGTATAAACACGCTTTCAAAAATTTAAAAAAAAAAACCACGAAAAAGCAATCCGCCATCCTCTTCTAACTTAACCTGTCCGAGTCGGGGTGCTCGAAGTCCCGAGCTCGCTTTCGCTTCACTCGCTCTTCTATCAATTTGTATATGACTAGAGGGGACGACGAAACTATATTTTCAATCTAACCCGTTGACGGGACAGGGACAGCGGGGCGGATGGGAGCAAGTCTTTATCGTGTGCCATCCACCCCGTTATATGCCAATGGCAACACTAACGGATTCGATGATACAATTTTTCCAACGGCTGGCCGTTGACGGGACAGTGCCAGCGGGCCGGTTGGAGTCAACCCCGAGCGGGAGGTCACATTTATACACACCTCATCTTTAGCCCCTTTTGGTGGGGAGGAATCATCAAGTAATCCGCCCTGGGTTGAACAGAAAGGAGTAGTAATAATTCACTCTATTCTCAAAATTATGATTACTGGTTTCCGGTATTTTTAATATTTTAATATAATTGATAATTTATTCGGAAGTAGATCCAAATAAGGGTATTATTCCGTAAACAGGAAATCCATTTTCCCATTTTAATTATATATCGTACAATATGACAGCCTTCATATATTGTCACACCGGATATAATATATAAACTGTATGACATATTTATATGTTATACTTTAAATTAATACCGATGTAATAAGTTGTTCTATATTTGTACCGTTAAAATGAAATGCCTATGTTGGTATGCTGCTGTGCTGATCGCCTTTATTATATTGTTGACATTAGGATATAATAACGAGTATTATTTTTCTGCGTATGATTTGCGTAACGGGTTAAAGCTTTAAGCTCATAATTTAATGGCACATCATACCATAAATAAATAGTTCTAAAAAGAACAATAACAAAATAATTAGTACTTAAAATATTTTAATTTTTCGGTCTCTCCGGAACAACAAATTTTAACTTTTTTTTGAAGTGAAAACTTCTTTAGCGGCGTTGTGTACTTTTTTGGAATGGGTAAAAAATGTTAAACTCGCGTCAGGACACGTGACCTGATCGAAAATTCGTAAGACGGCGCAGGGCGCTTGCGCGAATTTTCGTGTGTGTTTATTACTATTAAAGGTTTTCACTTCTGCCGGCACCCTCAGAGTGCAAACCGTCGTTTTATTTTTTCGGAAGTACCTGCTCATATTTGAATAGGGGTTACTTCTAGAGTTGTGAAGTTACCCCTGTCTGAGGAGCAAGTGTCTAAAATGACAGTTGTTTAGTGTAACTAACTACAATCAATCAAAAATATTCAGTCTGAAGGGTCTTTGGCACTTAAAAAGTCTAGAAGAAGCTGGAGAAGATAGGGAACAAAAGAAAAAAAGACAAATTTTGTGCAGTTAGCAATAGCTATGAACTTTACACCCTTTACCTGTAAATACTCATACAAAGTTAACAGACTGGCCAAACTCACTAACCCTTTAATTTTTAATTTCCAGGGTATAATAATGGGCAACCCAGTGCTGAGTCGTGACAGCATAGCAGACTACAGCTCAATCTACTACCAGTGGGGTCTGATTGACAGCCAGGGTCAGCAAGCTGTCAAACCCCTGCAGGATGCCTATAACAGCGCCATTGCGAGCGAGAACTCGGATTCTGCGGCATTAGTGAGTTATATGCATTATTACCTACGTCATCATATCTTTAATCCCCATAATCCCACCGCACTTTGCCGAAACCACTTCAACTCCTAAAACTAAAAAAAGGATTGTGAAGTTGTACTTGTGGGCTACAAGTATGTTTGTGTATGTGAGTTTAAAGCCTTTGTCAAACAGACTGGCGTAGCGAATGCGAAAGGCGACGTTTTTATTTGTAATGTATGGAATTGTTTGAATCCAGCCACATGGATAAGCGAAAGCGATCCGATAGCGTGACAGAACTATGGACTATAACTACTGACGTCTCGCTTCGGTTCGGTATCGCTTCGGACTCGCGCGTCTGTTTGACAAAGGCATTATGCATTTGTAAATGCAACCACAATACATGATTAATTGTGACATTCCACATTGGTTGTGCACCTTCTGAAATGGCACCTGTGGTATTTCACATACGGCACCTATCATTCCCACTAGAGGGCCCTTTTTTATTGTGATAAAATCATCAAATGAGTCCTCCCATCCAGGGCAGGGCGGGAGGGAGTGTCAGACTTGACTGGCTAAAATCCACGGTGTCCTTCAATAGCCCCTTTACGTACCGGGGTCACGGTAATTCGTGAGTCCCGCGACCCCGGCAGGCTTTGGCCTTCTACAGGGGGGCCCCGTCACTATGCTGACACTCTGAGGCGCGCTTAGAACACAACGCGCTGTCGACCCGGGCATGGTCCATGGTCGGACAGCGAGTTGCCCATTACTCGCTGCCAGGAGGCCGGAGATCGTCTGGCGACGTCTGTCGCCGTGGGAGTCTACCACTCCGGCTGGGGTGGAGGGAGGACGCTGTCCTCTCTCTCACGCGACCCGCCTCCTCCTTCGCGAGCATGACTGCTGCGCAGAAGGAGGCGAAATAACGAGAGCTAACAAATAAAACCTGTTATTGTCTTTATTCCAGCTTCGTGAAGAACTTCTAAACAGGCTAGATGACATCTCAATGCAGCAGCAAACGTTCAATATCCTCGTGGACACCATAACCCACCTCGATGACTTCGTCAGCTACATTCGAAAGCCTGAGGTGTCCGAGGCATTGCATGTCGGCGGTATAGAGTTCGCCTTCCACAATGGAACAACTCATAAGAAGTTAACTCCTGACTTCTTAAGTGAAGTAAGATCGAAGGTTGAAATGCTGCTGAATCATTACAGGATACTTATTTATTGGTAAGTGCAAGTAACATTTGACCTTGCAATTTATAACTTCACAACGTCGGCAAGGCACAAGCGGTTTTTAAAAATAAAAAATAAAAAAACTCTTGATAAATTTGATGCAACAATCCTTGCAACGAGCTCCCTCTATTGGATTATATTCTTCATCAAATAATGAAGAAGTTCTTTCTTTCCAGTGGGCAGACGGACCTAACAGCCCCCTGCGTGCCCAACGCGAAAGCTCGCAGGAAACACTGGCATTGGAACGGACGCGATAAGTTCCTGAACGCATCCCGCACTCCCTGGTGGTTCGAAAACAGGGTCGCTGGGTAAGTTATCACATTCAGACATGGTCCCTTTATAGTACTGTAGGCTCCGATAAAAATACTGACGAAGAACCTGCCAGATTTAGATTTTGAAAGAGATGGTGAGAAGACCAAGATGTGTCTAAACGGTAAAGCAGTTCATGAAAGGAATTTGGGGGAGGCTAAATTTCTTTCACGAGTTCCTTGGTCCAGAAGAGCTGCTTCAACATGCTGATATGTAAAAAAATACCGAATCATTGAAACAAGAATCCAAATTCTGGGAAGCCAATGATTACTAAGTTAGCTGATTCACTCATATCCTTCCAGCGCGATAAGACAAAAGTCATGCAATTTTTGAGTTGTTTGAGGTTTTCGTGTATTTGGGTTTTTATGTTTGAAAACGCACCCACGTCACATGAGAAATTCCTAGTGTGGGGCAAAGTTTAAAAAAATAATTAAATGCTGCAGTAATTAAAAAAACTAGGGCGATCATGGACACGTTTCTTAAACTTCCGCTTTACATTTTCAGATACGTCAAAAGCGGTGGAGGTCTAACCGAAGTATTAGTTCGAGGAGCAGGACATCTAGTCCCCATGGACAAGCCAGCAGAGACAGTGGAACTTATCACCTCCTTCATCAGGGGTCTGGACATGCCACTACCACCAGACTACCACGTTATGGCCCAAGATACTGCTGCATTCATTGATGATGACACCGAGGGCATCTCGAAGACCATATTACAAGTTCCTGGAGTACAACCTTCTGGTACTCAAGCAGCGATGGTCGTGAGCATTGTCCTCAATGTTCTATTGCTCCTAGCTCTAGTCTGTGGCATTGTCTATGCTCTGAGGTGGAAGAGACGGACCGATGCCTACCTATACAATAATGTTGAGGAGAACAGTATTAGTTCCACTATGTTTTAAGAATGGAAGTTTCCAGAACTGTTGTTACTCAGGTTGTGCCAGACTCCGATGAGTGGATGTGTGTCTATTTTTTTAATGTTTTTTATGCTCGGTTCGTATAGAATCGGAAACGATGGAAACGGTTCGAAATAGAGTGGATTTGAATATCTAGCTGTTATGAAAATACATAATTTTATAGCTACCCAGAAAAGTGTAAGAGAGACAAAGTGATCGCCTTCTCCCTTTCTAGAGAGTGGTCTATTTAATATACGTCTATGGTAGAAATTGGCTGACTGTATTTATCTCTAGCTAGTGTTGCCATCAGTCTGTTGTTGCCATATTAATATCTTGGCCACATACGTTTGACGAATTAGCAAAAATGATAACACAATTTAATGCTTTGGAACCTACCACGGCAACTATTACAAATAATACGCTTTTTGAATAGGAACCGGGCTTTATTAATCTCCAGATCTCAACATTTGTATTCAATTGTATGTGTGAAGGAAGAATATTACTTTTTGTACAGTACAGAAGTACAGAATACATAATTATATCAAAACATGACATTTACTATAAATTATTGAACTGGAGTCCGCGCCACCACTCATTGACCTTTTGACGCGGCGCTAATGTCTATTGTAATAAATAATGACATTACATTACAATAAAACAGGTACCTCCAATTTTCAGTGGTGGCGCGGACTCTACAAGTGATATCTAGTTATTTTTTTTATCTACTATCATGTTATTAATCCTCTATAAAAGAACCTATAACAATTAGCTTATTGCCAACATTAAAACACACAATGATATAATGATCATTATATCATCCAAACGCGTGTTATAATGAATTTCAAAAAAAGAACATTCTCATGCAATGACATTTTCACCACCAGATCGCTAAAATTTTGAAAAAAGAACAACTCGTCTTATCGTGTTATATCCCGCCATTTTTTCACTCGAATATGGTATGCAAATATGGTATGTTATGAGAATCTTTTATAGAGGATTCACAGCATGATTGTAGATAAAGTCTTGTATGCAACCGTTATAATTAGGTATTAAAACACTCATGTGATACTATTATCACACTCGGCTACGCCTCGTGTGATAAACCCACATTCGTGTTTTAATACCCCTGATTATACAACAGTTGCATAAATAACTATTATGAAACTAGTCTATTATTATTTCTGCAAAGGCCTTACCATATCCCTCAGTGCCTTATAGTTATATTATTATTACGTGTACTGTTGTAAATATTTTATAATAAATAGGAAATTTAACAATTATTTTGTACATAAATTAATGTTTATTTATTTGTATTCTTCGATGAAGCTATCTATCATGAACTTGGCTACCTCTGGTTGGTCGAGCGGCACCATGTGACCAGCTCCTCGGATAAGTATCTCGACGAAGTTCCCTCCTGCTTTCTTGTACCTGAAATAATTTATTTTGAGTAAAATTAAGCGTTTCGTTTGAATATTCGGAAGGGTTGCTGCTTAGGGTGGCGGGACACATTCAGACAAGGATGATTGGAACAAGGAGGGTTTTTGATCAGAACGTGGCTGGCAGTCCCGTAAGGTCTATCCAGGGAGGAGTTATTTAATGATTTTCTTCAAAACAAGAAAATAATAAGAGTCAGATATTTGCTGCTAAATCTCGGAATCTGGATTTGTGTCCTTTCTGTGATCTTAATTAGATTTTCAACTTTATGCTCCAGAGTATATGATTAATATCTGTTCAAAACTTTTGCAACGTATCTCTCGTGATGGGGATATCAAATTGTTATTTTTTTTTTAAACTGATCACTCTACTGCCTTGTAAGATCTAGGCGACCTCTTCTTGCTCCTAGTTTGCAACCATTGTAATAAAAACTCTCACCCAACAACAGATCCGTTAGCAAATCTGCGCAGACGCCGCCTTGGGGCTTGAATGTAGGACTCTCGGCGTGACCACTGCAGTGTTCCGTACATGTGCTTGGACAAACTGTAAGCCAAGATCACGTCCAGCTGACCGCTGCAAATACAAAAAAAAAACGAGTATTAAATAAGTGCCATCGCACTGACAGATCGCTGAAATTCAGTCGAGGGAAAATATTAAAAAAATCTTCTAAAATGCTGTCCTGCATGCATAATGAAGTACGATCTTCGGAAAAATTTGAGGTTGTTACGATTGGTGCAGTGGTTAGGGGCCGTTCAAGTATTACGTCAGCACTATGGGGGGGGGCGGGGGGTTCTTTAATTTGCTTATTTTAGATGACATGGGGGGTAGGGGAGTCTTGATGATGATTACGTCATCGGTAGTTATTTACTTTTTTACACGAATGGCAACCCTCACATTGTCTTTGGTTGAAAACAAAACGTATTTTCGGGGATTCCCGCAAATAATTCATACGTTTAGGCAAAAACAATACATTAATTGAAAAATGTTTACGTAAGCATGGGGGGAGGGGCAAGAGCAGAGAGTAAGAGCTTTGCTTACTTTTGCTGACAAGGGGGACGGGGGGGTAAATAATTGTAATAAATCTGCTTACGTAATACTTGAACGGCCCCTTAAATGATTGATGACGCTGCGTGAAGAAGGTTCGTTTCCATTAAACAAATATTTGTATGAACTACATGTAGTTGTTCCATGTCTGGCTATTTGTGTATGTGAAAAATCCTGCATTCCTGGAGTGGACCCACTATAAAATTATTAGACCTTCACTCCATCTTACCTGTAGCTCAAAACTCCATAATGCTCCAACAACTCTTCAACAAACGGCTTCGTAGTGTTAGCGAAGTCTGGCAACATCTTCTCATAGACCAGCTGGTTGTTATAGTTGAACGTCACATTCCCCACATGGATCAGTTCTCTGATGTCAGCCCTGGTGATGTAGTGCTCGAACTCCGGTGCTCCTGCGGTGGAGTCCTCTACGAAGTTGTAGATGCTAACGCCGCTTTGTTTCTTTATGTATTCTATTGTTTCGTTGAATTTCTGGAAAGGGAAAATAGAGGTTTTTTATGAGATACCTGGCAAACAAATCGATACGACGCACTGTCTGGAACGAGTCACCGACTTTTATCATTTAGTATGTCGGAGACAAATTATGGGTACGACGCATTCTTAGGGATAGAGGCTTTCAGTCAAACCAGATGCAGCTGGATATAAGTATTTTACATGGAGCGGCTGCCTATCGGACCTCCACAACCAAATAACTGGGTTATCACCCAGTTACTTGGTTGTGGAGGTCGATACCCCATGGTAAGACTGGTTGTCAGACTTTAGAGCTTCTGACTAAGAGTAACGACTGTCAAAGACCTACAAATGACAGCCGAACCAATGGCTTTACGTTCTTTCCGAAGCACGGAAGAAACTCGCTATGACAGATGGTCCTCCCTGCCGGGGTCGCGGGACCAAGGGATTACCGTGACCCCGGTACGTAAAGGGCTAGTGAAGGACACCGTGGATTTTAGTCAGTACAAGTCTGACAGTCCCTCCCGCCCTGCCCTGGGTGGGAGGACTCATTTGATGATTTTACCACGATAAAAAAAAAAAAAAAAAATGACAGATGGTCACCCATCCACCGACCAACCTCGGCAAGCGCGGCTTAACCCGGAAGATCGGCCTGTGTGACTGTAATTATTTAGCTACGAGCTCCTCTCCTCTTCACTCTCTCTTCCACATACGAATATATATCTGATCATATTTCACCAGCATTTCTTGACGAACTCTAAGAATTCTACAGAACCTTTAATAAGCCGTTACTTACTTCCGCCCGAAAATAATATTCAAACTCATTCTAAATCACGTTCCTTTGTTTTTGAAAGCTGCTTCTCATTGGACATCATTAAGCTAGGTTATGCAAATTCGATCGTTGATCGGTCAAGGATCCAAACGTAGAAAGAAGATAGGTTATTAATTTCCAGAGTTACAAGCTAAAATTTCCTGGCGATATAAGTATCAGACAATTTATTACATACTAAGGGAAACTTACATTAGCAGCGTCGACCATCCTCTTGCTGTCAATGAGTTTGACGACTTGTTCCTCTAGCATTGCCACGTGGTCGACCTGATTACCTTCGAGAATGCCAAGCACCTCGCACAAGGTGCTGTAGTGCATCATGTCTCGTAGCTCCACCAGACCGTTGCCAATTGCAATACCCTGAAATATTGACAAAATAGAAAATGTAAGATTTTCTTCATCAGGATTTTTAGGCAGATGTTAAACCAGTTTTACATGATACAAATTATAGGCTACTCTTTGACAATTTTTCTCGAGATTTGTATTCAAAAACTACATCAGAATTCTCTTGTCACTCTGCTCAGAAAGTGCTAGCAGCTTCGTCTTCTCTTGCAACCACTCCTTTTTTATCTGTGCACCGGATTTCAAACCTCAGCTAAGCGCTGAAAATTGAAAATCCAACAGAGTGGAGTTTAATGTGCTAAGAGTTAGCTCCGTTTGACTTTGAACGTTTTGCTCAAATCGTCACACGGTTGACAGACATAGCTCATGAGATTTCAAAGTAGCTATGTATTCCTAAAACTAGAGGCAAATATGAGCCCAAGTTTGGCCCTATGGTAACGAGCGCAGTGGATTCTAATCCAACCAGGTGCATTACTTTATGTAATTTATTTCAACTTCACTTCTCTCAAAACGGTGAAATAAAAATCGTGAGGAAACCACTACTGGTTAGAACTACAAATTCGTAGACATGTGGCATCTACCCGCCCGCATTAGGCCTACGTGTTGGCCACTCCTAATCACAGGGAGGAGGCCTGTGTCCCAGCTGTTGGAACTTTATAGGTAGATTATGAAGTTAAGTACGCACCTTCATATTGATAGGATCCTTTGTTTTATCCTGATTATGCCTGTGGACCTGAATTGCTAAGGCGGGCACATACTTCCCCGCGTAAGACTCCCCAGCTATGAACAGAGGTGCTGATCGTAGTTCTGGGAACATCTCCAAGAACTGATCAAGGAACTCCAGCATCTGCGCGCCGACCTGCAATTAATAATAGGTGAAATTCAATAAACTAAACGTAAATACTTATTTAATTCCATCAGAAAATAGGGAACACGATGCAATTAAAAAAAAAAAAAAACAAATTCAAAAATAGAATAAAGTATTGCAGTTAAATTTCTTCAAATTTCGTGAACAAAATAAAAATAAGATTCTTAAAGAAAACAATAGCTGGATGGAAAAAAGATAAGCGGGAGTGATGTGCACCAAGGTGCTCCTTAGGAGAGGCCTATGTTAAGCATTGGTCTGCAATAGGCTGAGGTGATGATGATGAGGTACCTACCTATTTATGGAGTTATTTTGCTGCCGGGTGTGTCTTCGCTACATCCAGAACCCAGTTAATTTATAACACGATATGCCATTTGGTAAGACTTTTCAAGAGGTACCAAGATGATGAGACCTACATCTTTTACCTACGTCGTCAAAACTTATTTTTGTACAGGTAAATAAACGCACACTAGAGATTTCTCCTGTTTCATGGGTGTGTTTACAAACATATTAATTCACATCAACAAACACCCAGACCCGGAACAACTACTTGTAGATCATACAAATATTTGTTCCATGACGGAAACGAACCTGCGACACACAGCACAGCAGATGAACACTCAGTCATTGCGCCAACCATGTCACCGAACTATTACTTTTTTAGGAGCCTTCAAATTAAGTATGCACTTACACTATCTCATAATAAAATTGTAGAATATAATCGCAATTTAAAATCACGACTTACAAGCAGAAAATGATGATTCTTCAGTATACAGGACATTGCACCCTGACCTTTCCCGCAACGCATTCAACCAGTAATTTTTTTATTAACTTGATACGAGTTGTATGCGATGCTTCAACTCGTTTATTTGCATTTTCAATGATCTATAAAGATTTTGATGACCTTAGAGCAATAATACTACTTTTTGAAGTGAAAACTTCTTTAGCGGCGTTGTGCACTTTTCTTGGAATGGGTAAAAAATGTTAAACTCGCGTCAGGACACGTGACCTGATCGAAAATTCGTAAGACGGCGCAGAGCGCTTGCGCGAATGTTCATGTGTGTTTATTACTATTGAAGTTTTCACTTCTGCCGGCACTCCCAGAGTGCAACCCGTCGTTTTTTTTTTAATATTAAACCCATTATCGCATCTTTCGCGATTTACGAATATTTTGCGTCCTACTCCAATAAAGTTAAACATCTGATTAACAGTTGTCTAAAAAACTGTCAACTACGAAACGGCATTTGACATTGGGTCCTTGTTAGGAACACTATTTTTAGACAAGTGTTCAAGTGTTCTGTTTAAAGAAAAATTCGACTGCGAGCAGGACTTGAACCTGCGACCTCTGGATTCTGTACATCCGAAGCTTTTTCCAACCGAGCTACCAAGGTTCCTGCCTAAAGTAGCGAATTCTTCAATCCATTTGTAACGTATAGGACTCCATAAGTCCTTGAGTGCCATCTATTGAAGAGTAAAGGTATTTTACTCCTGTTCGCAGTTCGAATTTTTCTTTCCATAGAAAATCTTTAAGGTTCTTAATGTTTCACAAATAACCCTGTGTTGTGTCATAGTTACGTACTATGCGACACAATTTCGAAATAACCCGTCAATGACCTCTATTTGTCAACTATCGCGTAATAATAACGTTTAGCTATAAAATATTTTGTGCAAATAAATGTAAAACTATTATCCCGTTCAAGTTATTTTCATCTGATAATAACGTTTGTTCTAGAGCCTGCAATTTTTTTAAAAGCGTCAGAATATAGCGTTATATCACTTTCCTCATGAATTTTGCAACATGGTAAGTCAGTACCTTTATAGTGCAGGCTCTATAGTTACCAACATAAGTATACTCATAATACTCATCACGTGAGGGGCAACGAAGAAAAGATGTAAATTATAATGAACTTTACAAAAGTTGGCCCATAGAAGTTAATTGCTGGTCAATTACATACTTAGTTTTAAAATACAAATACGCAACGACATAATCACCTCCGTCCATTACCAGACAAAAGAAAGTAAAGGTAAGACTCGTGCCATTTTACAAGGATTAAGAAAACGTGTCATGGTCAAAATACTTTGTCACAAGTATTACAGCACATCTTGCGCGAGCATGCGGATTGCGAGTAATGGGTGACTTGCCCTCCGATCATGAACCATGCATGGGTCCACGGCGCGTCGTATTACTCGAGGGCCTCCAAGAGCTGTCAGCAATCTGACGGGGCCTTAGAGGGCCAAAGCCTGCCGTGGCAGGATTGTAAAGGGCTATTAAAGGTCGCCGGAAGACGCTGGATGCAGGTCGCTTCCAACCGGTACATGTGGAGATCTAAAGGGGAGGCCTATGTTCAGCAGTGGACGTCCTATGGTTGAGATGATGATGATTGAAGGATCACCGTGGATTTTAGTCAGTACGTACATACGTAAATGATGAGTCGTACTGTCAGCAGTATAGGTGGGATGACTCATTTGATGATGTTGCCACGATAAAAAGTTATAGTTCGTACTATTTCTTACAATTAAAAGGCACACCTTTATTAGCTGTAATCATTTTATTATACACACAGTTGAGGAGTGGAATTTTCTGCCGGAGTATTTGTTTCCTCTAGTGAATCGAACAAGTGACTTCTAGTCAAGAGTGCTTTGTCCATGTCGTACTTCTGTCTTAATATTTTCTTATTTTTTTTTTTTTTTTTTTGGGGTGGTAAAATCACTTCATTCACACACACTTCATTTCATTTATTCTTCACCCAATCTAACCATATTTTCTTTAGCCTCCCTCTCGCAGCAAGGCGTTGATATAGGGTAAGGCCTCTTACGCTGATATCAGTCGCGAACGTTTAACGTACGTAAGAATATACTTTATGTTTCATAGAGGTAACACAATATTGTGACGCTGACGTCTGTGGTGCGTACGTTTCTATGATATTTTTACACTGAAGTACGTGTAGCGTAAGCGGAAGATCAGGCCTAAATGTTTGTTAACGCACGAGTGGTACAGGAGAAATTCCTAGTGTGAGGCAAAGTTTTATTAAAAATAATACTCACGTCATCCTCATTGTCAGGATATCCTTCATCGTCATCGGTAAAGCTGAAGCCAGCTCCAACTGGGTTGTCCAGGAACAGCATGGAGTGATCAGCCCATGACACATTTCTCCGTACCACTGAAAAAATCCCTCCTGGTTAATTGGTAGAAGGTATTATGACAAAAAAAAAAACGAAAAAAAAAACTCTAAGTTCGAGTGTATGTCCCCATGATACCTCGCGTCCCCGTCTTATACACTGTCCCCTTACTAATATGTCATCATCATCATCATATCAGCAGAAAGACGTCCCCTGCTGAACATAGGCCTCCTCTACAGACTTCCAATAGGACCGGTTGGAAGCGGCTTGCATCCAGCATGATTCTGTGGGTGGACGTTCTACGCTGCGTTTGCCGATGCGTGGTCTCCATTCGAGAACCTTACGGCCCCATCGGCCATCAGTTCTGCGTGCTATATGGCCTGCTCACTGCCATTTCAACTTGCTCATTCGTTGGCTGTGTCAGCAACTTTAGTTCGTCTACGATTCTCCTCATCCTCATTCTGAGTCGATCGCGCAGAGAGACTCCGAGCATAGCTCTCTCCATGCTCGTTGGACTATGTACTTTGAGCTTACTAATGAGGCCTATAGTAGGTAAGAGACTTGAAGTACCCATTCCAAGTCAAATGTTGATGTATGAAAAGGCCATAGAAAAGTTGCAAGGATTATGTGAGGAATGAAGTGGCAGAAAAAAGTGGCTAAATAAATACAGCCGCACAGGCCGATCTTCCGGGTTAAGCCGCGCTTGCCGAGGTTGGTCTGTGGATGGGTGACCATCTGTCATAGCGAGTTTCCTCCATGCCTCGGAAAGCACGTAAAGCCGTTGGTCCCAGTTGTCATTTGTAGATCGTTGACAGTCGTTACTGTAAGTCAGAAGCCCTAAAGTCAGACATCCAGTCATACCATGGGGTATTACCTAGTTACTGGGTTGTGGAGGTCCGACAGGCAGTCGCTCCATCTAAAATACTGATATCCAGCTGAATCTGGTTGACTGGAAGCCGACCCCAATATAGTTGGGAAAAGGCTAGGCAGATGATGAAGTGGCAGAAAAAAGAGTAAATGGTGACGTGACGTCTGCTGCACCGCAAGTATAGGTTAAACGCAGCAATTTGATTAAAGTTCATGATTTATGGCACGTCCAGTAATAAAATAGTAGACCATGGAATAATGCGACTTGTAGTGCGCATTAAAACGATAATAAAAGTTACAGTTAATCAATTAGCGAAGCATTATCCACGGACAGGACTATAAACTGTAATACTGGAAATATGTGAACTAATTATAATGAATAAGTAACATCGTACATTATTCAAAAACGTTTAGTTGGCCACGATTTAAGAGTCTAGTGCACACAAAATATTAGAGACATAATTTTAATTTTTTTATCGATTTTGTGCCAATATGCTAGCGGATTAGTAAATTCAGAGAGTAATTATAATGGAGTTTCTTGCCGGTTCTTCTCCATGGAATCGACCAACCCGAACCGAACTTTTGTCGACGATTAACAAGTGCCCTCGTGGGCCTATGTGAAGTAAAAACATTTGATTTTGATCCTGATGAAATTGTTCCGTAAAAAGGAAAAGCAAAACCGCAGGTCCATACTAGTTTAATTGATTTATTGTTGAGTCAACCTTGCTATGCTAATGTTATGCTCACTTAGGCGGAAAGCGGTTCTATTAATTCTGATAGCACTACTTGATCATCATGGTCACGTTACTGCTAAAATGAATAATAGAAAGAAGATGATAATATTCGTGGAGGCAATATCAACGTTTAAATGGCGCCTGATCTGACTTTGCAGGGTTAAATTTTGACATACCCTCGGATTTTCCGAAATCTTTCTCATAAAAGCCTTCTCTTAAAAATAACGAACACAACAATGATATAATTATCCAATTTGGTGCCGACGTTCAGAAGATACGCGCTTGCAGACTAATCAACTTTATCTTTATTTTAGGTAGGCTTGTCTGTATTTCAGAACGCATACCACCCTAAACTCTTCAAAGTTAGAGTGAACAGGCTTCTGGGTTAACTCGCTCTATCGTTGATCTTGTCTTTGTCACCCCTGACATAGACTGAGGTCAAGAGCCAACCCAACGCAAATAGAAAAAAAATATAGGTACCTTCTCCATCCTCAACTTTCAATGGCCCAACGATGTCAAACAATCCTTTCATAGACGAAAAACCAGGACCTCCTTGCAACCATATTATTAACGGTGTCTCCGACACGTTGGTAGCAGCGGGGAAGAACCAGAAGAATAGATTGGAGTTATATTCTTCATTCACTGTCATGAATCCTGAATAGCTTTGAAGTCCGAGGAAATGTGATGAATTCACTGATGATAACTCTCTTGCTAATGATGCCTTTCCATTTTTTATATAAGGAGTTAGGATAAGACAGTCACAGCAGGTATTTTCTTCCAGCGATGTTGTAGGGTTGGCGAAGATAGGGCTGCAAATAAGTAATAAAATTGGGAGTACCGAATCTATACAACATTATTTATATTAAGTATCTGGCAGTCACGGATGAGTCAGTCGTCAGAACCTGAATAAAAACACACAAAAACCTGAATAAAAACATACAAAAATTTTTACACCATGTTATATTTTTTGTACGGTTAGGTACCTATTGCAAAACTATTATCAATGTGTGTACGACACAGGAGGCGCGAGTTGAGCATGTTTTTGAACGGACAACCAGGTAATATAACAAGCTTATAACTTTATGATTTTTCATGATACAGTTTTGAAATTTTGTGCCTACATAGATTCTTTACACAAAATACTAGACAGGTGTATCGGGTTTCGCATAAACAAAAACTAATGTTGTATATTTATAAATTAGTTATTGAAATCAAAAGAAACATCAATCTAAATACTTCCAAGTGAGTTTAATTCCTAGATAAGGCCAAATGCTAATACTTTTGTTTCCTTTTTCAATTATTTCTTATCACATTATTATTATTTATTGCCAACAGAGCGCTACTATCTGCTTTTATTGTATGGAAATTATGTGCTAAAGCCTCAGTTCTGTGACATTTTTTTTTAACGTGGTACAATCATCAAATGAGTCCTCCCACCCAGGGCAGAGCGGGAGGGACTGTCAGACTCGTACTGACTAAAATCCACGGTGTTCTTCAATAGCACTTTACGTTCCGGGGTACGGTAATTCGTGAGTTCCGCGACAATTACAAGATGTTAAACTAATGATTACTAATAGCTACTGTCTTTAGCTATCTACTACATTGAATTTAAACTAATATGTCAGGCGGTCGCGGGACTGTACGAATTACCGTGACCCCCGAACGTAAAGGGCTATTGAAGGACACCGTGGATTTTAGTCAGTACGAGTCTGACAGTCCCTTCCGCTCTGCCCTGGGTGGGAGGACTCATTTGATGATTTTACCACGAAAAAAAAAAATGACAGGCAAATCGTGAAACTAACTGTATTACCCTTCGCGGAAGACAGCTTTGAAAAAACTGAGGTAGTACTTTGTGCTTCCATTACAAAAAATGCACATGCACAAAGCCTATAAAATTAATCAATTAAAATATTAAACAGATAAACTTTAGCTACCCGTTTGTTTACAAACACGATGGAGATCACTAAATACTTGTCAATAATTATCCACAATTGGTTTCAAGTAAGTACTAATAATTCTGCAAGTACTTACCTCAGCCCTACAAGTAAGACCACGAATACTGCTCGCTCCATGACCGGCGTCGTTGCAAACCAGTCTCGTTATGGACTCGTACTACATCGTAATGTCTGCACCATACTTACTTATAACAGCAACGCGCAGAAAAATGATGACCAATATGAGGAATAGAGTGATTTTAATTCGTTGCTAGGTATTTAGGGAAACGATGTTCCTTTCTACCTATTTCCTTTAGGATTTTACAGTCGTGTACGTGTGTGTAAGCCGTGACGTGAGGTCTATGATGCTTGGGGAATTATGCCTGTCGTACCTTAACTTGCCTTTTAATTAAACCTTTTAAAGAATCTTCAAATCAAATAAGTAAACACCAAACAAATGTCTTAGTATATCAAAGGTCAGGTTTGTTTGACCAAAACTGTCATAGTTAGTTCCGTATATTTTTTTTGTGTAGTCACCTTTTGGACATCCGAATACTTACGGCTCGTGGCCTCTGCACAAACAAACAGACTATTACGGAACCATTACCTAATTATATTAAAAAAAACCCTACACTAGGAATTACTCTTGTATAGTGGATGCTTTTACAAACATAGAAACACACATACATAAACACCCAGACCCGGAACAACTACTTGTAGGTCATGCAAATATTTTACCGAGCGGGGATCGAATTCGCGACACGTTGCGCAGCAGTCGATCGCTCAGCCACTACGCCAACCGTGCCGTCAATGTGACCGTGACGTCAATGTGACCGTGACGTCAATGTGACCGTGACGTCAATGTCAATTTAGTACGTACAGCTAAGTTCAACTGCCCCGTTGGTCTAGTGGTTGCAAGAGCGACTACTGAGCGCGTGGGGCTTCGATTCTCGATTCGAGCAAATATTACTTTTGGGTTTTTCTAAAAATAATTTCTCAGTAGCTGGCCGGAGTTTGGAAATTAGCGGTAGGTATAATACCCCCGAGCCTTGCAGCACCCTGGGTTACTATGGACCTCATTATTAAGCTCATGATAGCCAAACGAGCTATGTTCGAAGACTCTCTACGTGATCGAATCAGATATGAGAAGATTCGTAGACAACCAATGTTGCCGTCATAGCCCACCCAATATTAACAACTGGCAGTGGGCAGGCCATATAGCACGCAGAAAAGATGGCCGATGAGGCCGTAAGGTTGGAGAGTGTGTGACTGTGGTCTTTGTGAGACCCTATGTCCTGCTTAAAAAGTATGTGATGCGAAAGTGGGGCTGGTTGTTTGGTTTAACTATTAGTCATGTTTGAGGTATGAGAAAAGCATAAGTTATACAATTAAATAAATAAAATTTCAGTTTCAAAACATTTTACATTTAGCACAGAAACTTTAAACATCCGTGTTTGCGTTAAATCTAGTAGTTCTGATTTTAATTAAATAGACTTGTTTATGATGTTGGCCAAAGAGTAATCCAACTTTGAGACGAACACCGAACGTAAATTTGTCTTTGACTATGTTGTGCGAGGCCCCTGCAAGCGCGAGGCCCTGGGCGATTCCCCGGTTCGCCCCCACGCACTGGCAAGCGCAGCGTAGGAGGTTCGTTCGTAGGAGAAGCCACTGCATGCAAGCCGATTCCAACCGGTCCTAATGGAAATCTATAAGGGAGGCCTATATTATAGCACGTATGGACGTTCTGCTGCTGTTACAATGATAATGATGATGAAAGGCCTAAGATTTAAAAGTAGGTGGTATGATAAACCCCGTACCTCGGAAGAAGGTTAAACGGTGGGTGTAAACTCATTCTTTCCAATCCTGTCTGATTTCTCCCTCAAGAGTTGGTTGACAAGGAATATTTGGTTCTAGGTCATACCGTTTTCCTTAACCCTATATTATATTACACAAAGTATTGCGCCTGGCTGGATGCGAACCCGAACCTACAACTCGTAAGTCGGGGTCTGCTCATCTCAGTACCTGGAGAGGAGGGGGTTTGATGATTTTCACAAACCAAAAAAAAGGTGCAACCACGGACAACAATCACTTCTGCCTACACAAGGCAGACAATAAGGCAGATGACGAATGTCAACTCAACAATTCGGTTCTGCGTAGGTTTTTTATCAAAATTTTTCCTTTCATTGACATTGTTTTCACCTTGTGCGGAATGATAAGCGTCTGCTACGCCTATATTATGTACTTATTCTGTTTTTTTTTTCTTTAGCTTATGCCTCTTTTCTTGTGGTAATATCACCCAATGAGTCCTCCCACCATGGATGGAGCTGATGGGTATGTCCGACTCATACTGACAAAAATCTACGATGTTTCTTCAATAGACCCTTTACGTTTCCTTATAAGGCAGTCCCACGTTGACTTAGGCCTTATTGTTTTCTATCTACCTCGATCTGGTGATCGGAGGTGCTATTGTTATTCATTACATTCTAGGTTAAAATCCCAGGTCCACGAATTCCAGGGTTCAGGCGAAACTACATTGAGAACTAGGGACATTCCGTCAAGAATTTCTCAGTAGCCCCCCAGAGTTTATTACATAAATACATATTGAATTGAAACTGGCTATATCTTAATATACCGTGTAGGTACCTGGATATAAATTTGGTAGCAATGTCCTCCTTTTGCGAAGCAGTGGTGCTAGCGAAGGAGGAAGCGTAAACGTGACGGAGAGATCATTCTCCACACGGTCCAGCCGCCGCGGGATTCGCCCAGGGCGTCGAACATCGAGTGGCGATTTTCGACTACCGTAAGCGCGAGCTTACGGGCGATGAGTGGTTAGCTTGCTTGATTAAGAGCCAGGTCGGCCCCTGGTCCTTACGAGGTGGCGCTTGACGACTTGTATAGCTCTGTCGCTTTCACTCACTGGAACAAGCCTGGTTTTAAAATGTCATAATACGGCCGGAGGGCTGGCCCGCATGGTGTTTCACGCTCTTGTGTGATAAGGTAGTTTACTAAATAAATAAATTGAAAATCTGTCTAGTCCGTCAATTAGAATATTGAAAAATAATGAGTACGTATTTTTTTTTAAATCAATGAATATTGACCAAGATGAAACGCTTCGAAATTCGGGAGTGGGGACTCATGACGTCATAATGCCTGTAAAGTTATACCGACCAAGTGACGTTTTGCGATTTTTAGAAGCGTCGTATCTTTGTCAAGTTTGGTTTACGTAACGAATGAAAAAATACGGGTCAAATATTTATTGATAATCTTTGAGACTAATATTTTTTAAGTAAAATAGCCTAGTACCGAGCTTCACTCGAGTAACGTCCCGGGTACATAAGCAAGTAAATAAATTCTCGACTTTTTCCTCTAGGACAGGCAGAAATTAAACGCTTGTACGATGCTTGAGATAAGCAATGTCATACTTAAAAGAAGGTTAAAACCAGAACAAAACAAAATGCAACAGAGAATAAAAAAACGTAATATGGCTTATTGAATTATACTATTAAAAAGAGGTAAAAGTACCGATCTATTGTTTTTATACCAGAAAATTGAATTTAGAATCTCTTTTTTATAATGTGACATTAAGCGTAACTATCATAATACGATGTTTATGGCATTTTTACAGATTTGAAAATTGGTTCCATAAACTAATGCTATTTTAAAATCTCCTTTAATCACCTTGCTCTCATACATTTAATAAAATCACATTACAATATAAGAAGCACATTAGGGGGTCTACAAGCACGAAACCCGTGGTTTCAGCCTTAGTGACAGACGTTTCCTATGGCCAAAATGCCATCGGCATCGGTCCGATGATTTATCTGGGGCCCAAAATAAGAATGAATGACATTACGATTTGACAGAGATAGCCACCACGTTTTTTGACATT
Source organism: Agrotis puta (assembly GCA_943136025.2). Taxonomy (NCBI): domain Eukaryota; kingdom Metazoa; phylum Arthropoda; class Insecta; order Lepidoptera; family Noctuidae; genus Agrotis; species Agrotis puta. Next base: position 4,475,331 of record OW964170.2, read on the forward strand.
CAATTGCACTGACATATCGAATCCGTTTTATCGTTAACGAACTTAGATAGTAGACCCCCTGTCAGAAACAGTGTCTAAATAGAGATCCTAAAGTTTTACACTAATAGTACAAACGCCAGCAGGTCAAGCTACCCGAATCTGTCAAATCGAACATTAACCTTCCACTATTATGATATGGATTAAAATCTATTAAAGAAATTTGACAGATTGTCGTAGCTTGATGTGTCTGTCCCTACATAGATAATATTATTTTGAATATTGACACTGTCACTGACAAGGCCACCACTCGTTCTTGACCGCGACCGCCGACCGCCTCCATAAATGTCGATGACTCAACCAGAATCTCACGGAGGAGCCTGCTCATAAAGTTTCAACCACATTAACATAGGCTTAATAAACTTAATGTGTTTTTTACAAAGAAATCGCGTTCAAAATTAATAGTTTGGGAAAAAAACCCCGCGAAACCGAAGCTGCTGTCCGGTTTTACGAGCGTGGGAAAATCAGTTATCTGTGAAGTCCGATCACGCTCCTCGTAATACGCTATTACATATTACATCCACGTATTTAAATGTATCGCATCGATGTTTGTTTTACTACGAACATCCTAAATATAGAGCAAATCACTTTTAAGAGCGTGCAAGAATCTATCGCGAATATCTGAGCGTGGGAGCGCGTTTATGCTAAGCAGGTCATTGGTACCCCGCGCCTTACCTCGCGGTATACGGGATGTTCCGATGAGCACACGGAACAATAACAACGATATTTTTTTTTTAAATAACGATTATTTAGCAATGGTTCTATATAACCTAAGATGAAGAAGATTCTTCTACAGAGGATTTTATAAAAAACAGGATGAAAATTCCAAATTTCGATTTTGAGGAGGAAACACAGGATTCATCTCTTTCCGATACAGACAAAAAGTTTCCCTAACATTTATTTTCCCTTATTTTCTCAATTTAAAACCACGTTAACATGAATTTGGTGATCGATAATTTTATGATAATGAATTGTCTCCTTATCTATACTATAATAAATCTCTAATAAGTTAGAGCAGTTTTGGAACAGAAATGTAGGTGCACATTTTAATACCTATAGGAAGGTACTTGCGCTTTCAAATACCTATTTATTTAAATCAAAATATGCATAACAATTGTTTCAATTCAATTGACTTTTATCAGGAATTAATATGTTATGATAAAATTCAGTTAAATTGCAATCTGTTGCTTGTTAGTTAACGTTGTACTTCGGCAGTTATTACAAAAACACTATTCGCATTTTTAACTTAAAAAACAACTCAATCATCCGTAAACAAACTAATCGGAGCATCCTGTATGAGAGATCGAGATAAATCCAAGTTCAAGACGCAAGTGCACATTGAAAACTGGCTGACTATACAAAGTTCCCGAGGCTAGGACGCGGGCCCATTCCGTTGTGGAAGACGACACGCGAAGCACCCTCGCCTGATTGTGACCAAACAAAATGGACGTGCTTTTGACATTTGTGTTGTTGACGTAAGTTTTTTCTTTAATCGGACTTTTTGGCGGGAGATGTCGTCTATGGTGAAGGTTTTTTTCTTTTTTCAAATAACCGGCGCGCATTCTTTGACACTTTTTGCCTTCTTTGTTTTTTTTTTTTTAAGATTAGGCTTCATTAATTGGGGAATAATGCTGATAATAACATTATTAATTTATAACGAAGCCATAAATAAGTACATAAGCTGATGACGTATGAAAGATAGTTTACTGACAGTTTACATCAAATCATGAATCAAAAGGCTTACACAAAGGGCAAATGAGGAAACATCAGTGACATTAGGTATGACACATTGAATATTCCGCCCATCTTTCCTTGTGGTTTTTGAAATACGATGATGATATCATGCTTTAATAACTGATTGTTTATGGGCTCTGCACGCATTATTGAGGGGTGTAACATATACTCCTCTATTAAGCATAAATATTTATTACTTACGTCTATGACTCCGCACCACTCCATAACACTGTGTTTAATATCGTTTGCTAACTTATCCCAGCTATCCCATAAACAGCACCGTTTATAGACTATTTTGTGTCCCACAGCTGGGCAAAGGCCTCCCCTTTTTCCATCCTAAACAGCCCTTACTTCCTACAAAATGAAAATTAACATATAATTTTTATAGTCTAGTATTTTTTTTTGCAATTGACACTAAGTACGTACTAAAAAACGAACTCAAAGGTTAACAAACTTCTCTAATAACTAGTTAATAAAATCATTACTAATGCCTATGCCGATTCTTTAAAATCACATCTGTAACTTAGATTAACACATTCAGATGAAGCACATTATGATGTAGCCCTACGTAATGTTGTCCTTTCTAAAATTCCCACGCTCAAGGCATCTTTAGAAAGGATACCAATTTATTCTGAACATTATATTATCATTGCGCAAAACATCTTACAACTTCGCAAAAACTCAGAACTTAAAACGGTTTAATATTTTATAAATATTATACGCATTAACGCAAGTGTCGCGAATTTCAAAGCGTTTGGAAAGAAAAATTCAAACCGCGAGCAGGATTTCAAACGTCACCTTAAGACGTCAGAAATGGATTGAAGATTTCGACGCAGTAGGTATGAACTTCGATAGCTCGGTTGGAAAGAGCGTCGGATGTACTGAATCCGGAGGTCGCAGGTTCAATATCTGCTCGCGATTCGAAATTTTCTTTCCAAAGAAAAGCTTTAAAACTGTTTACTTACCATGTTTATTATTTGTTTTGAATTACCCGTTATCAAGGCGCTTGCAATAGAGCCCACTAGGCCACTCAAAACAATTAGGCAGCCCTGACCGCCCCGGTAGCTTGGACCTTGTTTTCGAGACCGGTGGGCCACTATAGTTCTTATATACTTATAAAAGGAGAACTGACTGACTGACATATCAACGTACAGCCGAAACTACTGGGGCTAGGAATGTGAAATTTTGCACACGGCTTCCTATTATAATGTAGGGGAGCACTAAGAGGGGCTTTTGGAAATTTAACCTTTAAGGGGGTGAAAAGGGGGAATTAGGAAAGTACGTAACCCTCGCGGACGAAGTCGCGGGCAAAGTGTAAGTAGTTCATATAAATCTATAAAAGTTATTTTTTGTAAAAAATAATTATAAATGTAACGAATAAGTGAAATAAAATCAATAAAGGTAATAAACAAGGTTCTTTATTTTTTGGTGGGTCTGATCTGACTCCTAGCGGTACACCCCGGGAAACACCATACCTGTAACCTGCGGTGACGACTGAGCGATTCTACTGGCGATGGTTGGCCTCACCAGGGAGGACCGCCTGGCTAAGAACCACGATCCTACCAGAGTCCGTCGCCAAAAAGTTTTTTCTGTGTTCCGTCGGTGCGCAGCCGTGCTATTCTCAATAAACACAGCCTTGTGCCCGCCGCTGCGCTCATGCCTCGGTTTGCTATGCATTAAGCTACCGACAGCGACACAATCCATCTTGCAGCGTGAACGTTGAGCGCTCGCGCGCGACGATCTCAAAGCCGTTGTGTCGAAAAGCACATCTTAGAGTTCAGCGATGAGATTTCTTATAGAGCACAGCATAGCGAGAGTTTCAGTTAATGAGATGAGTTCACTCCAATTAGGCCTCATATCTGCTTCTGGGCTGGCCAAGAGCAAACCCATTTCAAATAAAAAAAACATGTTTAAAGTTATAATGATACATAGTGTTAGTGACAGCATAAAAACTCTTTACACAGATGCGTACATCATGCAGTTACAGCTGGAAGCAGTGGGGATAGGTCACCTTTACCTGATCTCCCGCCAGGAGAGGCCCCGGAACCTATCCTAACTTTCATGGAGAAGACCTATAAGACTGGAAGAGCGAGGACCACCTTCGACGCAGGGTCACCTCTCCTGCTAACCCCGTATATCGAGGAGAAGAAAATAGAAGAGGCAAGAAAAGCTGCCTATGTTGATCCGGACTACCTGCTACCTGATATGGACAGTTATGCTGGATATCTGACTGTAAGTGCCTTATTTTGGAATGTTGATGAACTTTCTTGGGTTATAAGTGACTAAAAAAGGAATTTATAAGGCAAATGTGAGTGGTAACACTAAGAGGGAAGGAAGACCTCAGTATAGGTCTTATTGGTCTTATTGGTGAGGTGCTTCAGAAAGGCCGCGTGCGTAGTACTCGCAATCAGTGTGTTTTCATGCTGAGATAATTATATAAAGACGATGAGGAGAAAGGATTAGGTATGTAAGGATCGTAGCAGTTGACGGTCTGTGGTTTGTTCCTACCTTCATGGAAATAGGGGGTGAGTTTATCTTACATTTTTCCAAGTCGGGCGAAAAATGATTGCAGCGGTACAAAACAATAACTCTTCAATTTTAAGCTATTTAATTTTACTTCTTTAAACGTTCAGTGATTTTAAATTGTCATAAATATGCAGAATACTCGTCATAGGTATAGATTTATGCATAATTTTGATTTTACCGTTTCATTTCGTAAATTACGACCCACTTAATTGTCTGTTTCGGAATGCTGTTTTCAAAACATGTTTTCTAGATTGGCGTCTGTAAACTGGATTACCCATTAATTTTTTCGAAACTTCATAAAACGTATCAGTAGGTATCAATTAGCTCTTGGATCCTTTTCCACATTACGTCATCATTTTATCTGAAGGTGTTGAGATAAAAAAGCTCATGATGGTTCGAAGATGCGTAAAACATGGCCATCCTATCATAATCTGTTCGATGGTTAATTTCCACATAGAAAAAATACAACTTACAATGATTTATATTACAAGTTAGTCTTTACATGCTTACGGATATAAAAAAAAGAAAAATCCACAACAACTGTCCGTCTGTATTTACTTGATTTTCTCAAAAACTACTAAACGGATTATTGTTCGGTTTTTATTGAAAGAGTTTGCATATTTTTATTATTGAGTAGGTTCGTTGGGAGAGGCTCATGTCCAGCAGTGGACGAATGCAGGCTGATGATGATGATGAGTGCATTATTGAGGAAGGTTTAGGAAAACAGTCCCCACATTACGGTTTTCCGTTTTATGTAAATTAACTAAAACCGCGGACTAAGTCGCGGGCAGAATATAGTTGTAAATAATTAAAAGTACTCTATGAAAATTCTTTCACAGGTGAATAAAGAGTACAATGCCAACCTTTGGTTCTGGTACTTCCCGGTATCTGGGTCAGGTAAATCAGTGGAGGATACTCCTTGGATCATCTGGCTCCAGGGAGGACCGGGTGCTTCATCGCTGTACGGACTCTTCACAGAGATTGGTCCATTCTGCGTCAGTGAAGACAATCATTTAGAAGGTAAGAATCACTTGGTCTTTTTAGAGCAAAGGCAGGCAATTTTGTCGAATATGGTAAAATCCTTTATTCCGAATTATCCAAGTTGAAAGTTTTTTTTTTTTATCGTGGTAAAATCATCAAATGAGTCCTCCCACCCAGGGCAGAGCGGGAGGGACTGTCAGACTTGTACTGACTAAAATCCACGGTGTCCTTCAATAGCCCTTTACGTACCGGGGTCACGGTAATCCCTAGGTCCCGCGATAAGTTGAAAGTTAGCACTTTTTTCAACGTCATAAGTTTGGGAATCCACTAGGTTCCAGCTTGGGAGGGATCTGACTATAACCGTTTCCTCCCATCTATCCCTGTCCCAAAAGAAGCTGGTAGTAGGCGCATAAAAGACTAGTCACAGCAATGGTGATCATCGTAGTGACAAATCCCGTAGTGATAAACTTAACTTCCGTTCAAAGTTGAAAATTAATAACAGCAAAAAAAATTACATATGCAGGTAAAAACACCTTCCATAATAAAATTAATTTCTCATTTTTTCCTTCAGAAATCCAGCACTCTTGGGGTAAGAACCACTCGCTGCTGTTCATTGACAATCCAGTTGGAACTGGGTTCAGCTTTACCGATGACGACAGAGGATACGCCACCAATCAAACCACGGTAACTTAGCTTACGTCATTTGTTTTCAATATGTATTCGTTATTTATGTTTTCAATTTTCCTATTATTATTATTTTCCTATTTTATATATCTTTTCTTGTGACGTAAGTACATATGACACAGTCGTTTCTGTTTTGTCTCTGAGATCATTGATTTAAGCCTTTGTCAAACAGACAGGCGTGGTGAATGCGAAGCGACGCGTTTTTATTTGTAATGTATGGAATTGTTTGAATCCAGTCACATAGAAAAGCGAAAGCGATCCGATAGTGGGACCTAACCGACGCGAAGACGTGGCGAAGGCGTATTTGCTCTGTTTGACGTCGTTCATAAAAAGCCAGCTAATACAATTGCCACGCCTCGGTTCGCTGCACCCAGTTTGACGTTTCGTATCGGTTCGTTATCGCTTCAGACTCGGTCCGGTTCGCTATCGCCTGTCTGTTTGACAAAGGCTTTAAAGTATTGCATTTCTTTTGACGCGTGGTGCCGTGGTAATAGTCGGTCGGAACTAACGCCGATACCTAGTTTTCTTATTACAATTCTCTCTGTTAGTGTCAAAAATGTGTACAAACAGCACCCTCTTACCCGGTAATAGCATTCAAGCGCCAAAATAAACATGGATTGTTACACAGATAATCCCTAGTTGACAATAATAAATGGAGCTTTAAAATAAATTTTACTTTTATTTGGGCTTTACAGAAGTTGCATAAAATGATGTGTAACATCTAATAGCTCACCATAGTAATAATACCAACACGATTTTGACTTTGAGACCAAAAAAAATATTGGTAAATAGACCCCGGCAAAAGTTTAACATAAATGACCCATCCAAAGACAGGCCTAGACAAGCCTTTCTTACTTATCCTTGCTCACCCATCCTAACATAGACTTCGGCAAGAGCGGTAGCAATACCGCTTACCGGCTCGTTCTGCCAGCGTTCTGGCAGCTCATTAGCCTAATCAAGTAGCGCTATTAGATTTGACAAATTCTGTTCCACTGCTGTTGCATTTCTCGAAATCACTGTCAGAGAAACTATAGGCAAGCTGTTATACATCAAAAATATTCTCACATATTTACAGATTGGTGAGAACCTGTACGAAGCTTTACAGCAGTTCCTTACAATCTTCCCTGAACTCCGGAAAGCGCCTCTGACTATTGCTGGAGAGTCCTACGCCGGGAAGCACATTCCATCACTGGGAGTACAGATCCTTTGGCACAAGCAGGAAGATGAACCTATTAATCTTCAGGTAAGGTTTCAGTACGCAGATAGAAAGGTTATAAATTTTGGGATACTATTAGTTTTATTCAGCAAAGTACTTTCTTGGTTGGATAAGGATGTACCTATTTACGCCGTTTTACCTTCCTGACAAACCAGTATTTTGGTTTGATCGTCAGCTCGAGCAAAATGAAGTACGAATCAGCCCAGGGGCTTATCTTAATCAATAATTAGCTGTACACTAGCGTAATTTTCCTCAGGGCTTACAACTAAATGGATGTAGATATGTACACTGAAACCCTGCCGAATCCCGGCGGGAACACATGCGTGATTTTTAAAGACTGTTTCTATTTATAGGGTCTAGCCATCGGCAACGGTTTCATCGATCCCCTAACACTGCAGAGGTACAGTTACTTCGTGCGTGAAGTTGGCTTGGTAGACGATAGCGTTGCCAACTCCATGAACCATCTGGAGACTGCAGTCACACAGTTCATCAATAATGGAGAGATGGTGAAGGCTTATGCTGTAAGTATTCTTAATTAACAAAATAGATTTTGGTAGTTTTGTCATCAACACAGGTCGGAATTAGGTACCTAGAGTTATTTTAGTACTTGCATCGAAATGTTGATATTAATATGGATCCTCCCTAGATTTCTAATAGACAATGTCGTGTGCAAAACAGTATTACAAATAAATAATAATAATGAAAACATCAGAGATAGATTAGACAAATAAATTGTGTAAAAGTGAATAACTTTTTTATTGAATCAATCACGGGATTTTACTGCTCTTTAAACGTAATTCTGGGATTTGGGGCATATCCACTTTATTCTTTCGTTGTATGAAATCAGTGTAAGTACATAAATAACTCTACCTAATTCGGACCTATGGTCATCAATTTACCCGCAGCGCGACATCATAAGCTTTCGATTCGGCGAATCGTTTTTTTGAACGATTTCGTCGTTCGATCGATTTTTAACAATTGGATTGACATAGTGTTTAACCCTTTGACCGCCACGTCAAAAAAACAAGAACGTGCTCTCAGCGCCAAGCTAAGCATAATAAACACATAAGTACATAAAAAACAGTAGTGAATTTAGAGATATTTTAATAAGCTACATATATTGACGTTTAAAAGTCTTTCGTGTAGTCGCGACGCGCGACTGTGGCGTGCTGAGCACTTTTTGGCTTGTCATCTATACATGACACTGGCGGTCAAAAGGTTAAGGTACCCTACGTCATCGTTATTGCTGATAAAAGCCTTACGTCCTACAGTAGTTCAGCCTACACATGGTTGGCGTAGTAGCGATCGACTGCTGCGCAGCGTGTCGCAGGTTATCTATATTTGTATGACCTACAAGTAGTTGTTCCGGGTCTGGGTGTTTATGTATGTGTTTCAATGTTTGTAAACGCACCCACGACACAGAAAATACATTCCTAGAACCGTTTCTTTAAACAAAAACGCCTTTCAGAAATTTGTTAGCAAGCTTTTATTTATTTACATCTTAAGTATTTTTCTCTTTCTTTTCAGTATTACAACTACCTTCTCCAGTTATTCTTATCTCGTTCTCACCTATCGAACCTCTACAACTATCTACAAGATGACCTTGATCTCGATGGTGCATACATGGACTACATTCAGAGAAGCGAAGTCCGAAAGGCGCTACACGTGGGCAACACCAACTTTACTTCCATAGGAGTTGTGTATAGGAAACTTGTGCCAGATTTCATGGGAAGCGCTAAGATGTGGCTTGAAGAACTGTTGGAGAACTACAGGGTTATGCTTTACAAGTAAGTACTTTGATTATTGGCCCGCAGATAAAAGGGGTGAAATACTCTGAGGCAGCCCCTTTTTTTCGAAGCGAGGAAAACTCGATAGTAAAATTAATTGTAAAAACCTTCAAATGTTTGCCGTACTTCAATACTTACCATAAAATTGATTTTCATTAGCGATATTATCGGGTGTCATTATTTTTCCTAAAACAGCGGGTTTGGTACCTGACCAGGATTATTGATTTTTGTAGAATTAATGAGCCAGTTTTCGTTTTCGTCAAAATCGGCCTCTTTGCAGTATTTTTCACTGGGACTATCCACGCCCCGTTGGATAGTCCCAGAATGGAACCACTGGGATACAGCGGATAAATTCACCCTATACAGCACCACGCTACGGCTAATAGGAGCCGATCCGCGGGTAAAATCACAGGGACAGCTAGTGCGATGATAAGTACAATGATAAAATGGTTCCCAGTAATCACACACTACACATTAATTTAAATAAACGTAGTTTTGGAGCGTTACCATTTAGATAAGCTATTTTGTGATAACAATAATAGGTACCTATTTAATTGACGAATCCACGTGGAAAGACCAACGACCTATTATAATATAACTGAACGCAGGCTCGAACACCAGTGATGAGTGGCACAGTAGTAAAGACCCCGACTAACGAGTCGTAGGTCGTAGTTTCGTGAAACCACGGGAAACACATAGTGTTAAAATAAAGCCTACGATCGACGAAAACGACTTTTGTTTTTAACGACGCCTCTCGATGATTATTAAACGTCACAGAGTTGTACAGACTATTGTCAATGTCTTTCATGTTGTCATTAATATTCTTTGTTTCTAGCGGCCATTTGGACATTATAGTGGCGTACCATCCGTCTGTCAATACATATGACTCGCTGTCATTCTCCGGATCAGCAGAATACGCGAAGGCGAAGCGATCTCCCTGGTATCATGACGGAAACTTAGCTGGGTACGTGAAATGAAAAAACATCCTTAGCGTACCGCTTTTATTATTTTATTATCGTCTTTTACGTTTTGGACTTGTTATACCAAAGCTGCCAACGTTTGTGCTGCCAACTCGCTGACACGTAGGTACCAGCAGTGTTATTCTCTATTATAAATAAACACAGCTTTGTTACCGCGCCTCCCGTGCCGCCCGCAGCGCTCACGCCACGCTGGGACTAAAGGTTGTTATGCACTAAACAGCTGACAGCGAGCGACACCATCCAATCGTGCAGCGCAAGTGGTGATCGCTCGCGCTGCACTATTGGACGATTTCAAGCCGTCTTGTTGAAAAGCACAACGTAGAGTCCAGCTATGAGATTTCTAATAAACATTAGCATAGCTGAGCTGAGTTAATTGGCGATTTCGAATTGGTCGCAGAACTTCATGTCATTCGGTTTTAGGTTTAGTCATAGACATAGGGCATGGACCATGCAGCCTAAAACTGCGAATTTTAAATGAAAAATTGCTTTTCTAGATACTACCGAGTTGCCGCCAACCTGACGGAGGTGATGATTCGAGGAGCCGGTCACATGGTGCCTGCTGACAAGCCTGCTGCCTCTCTCGGTCTTATCTCGGCCTTCGCCCGTGGCATATCACTGAAGGAGGACACTGGCAGCCTAGTGGATTCAGAAAAAAACTTGCTGCGACGACGTCAACTGCCCCTGAAGTAGTCAACTCACGAACGCTTTACGTTTATTTAGTTATGATCGGTTTTGTTTTGTACGATGGAATTAAACTTTAAATAAATAATTCTTTTTTTTTTTGTAAATCTAATGCAGTATGCCCTGTTGTTATCCTGTTTATTTTATACGTTCTTTATGTACTTTTTAGGGTTCCGTATGATCGCAGAGTGTAACTCAATTAACTGTGTTTTTAATTAAACTTCTTTAGATACGATAAGATCTTTTATTTATTTTAAAGACATACACATATTATTTTAGTTAAAATATAAAAGGCAGACATTTTGTGTTAAGAGATTATGAACCACAGAGCACAGCAAGAAAAAAGGTAGTGATGTGACACAGAATAGGGATGTGAGTGTTAAAATAATACTATAATCGTTTCAACACTCCCCCTCACGAGCATACCTATTCTAATTTACTTTATTTAACCCAAGTCTTTCACGACATTGTATGAACTTGTTTGATGGTAAAGCTTTTGTGAGGATGTCAGCGGGCATTTCCTCCGTGGACATATACTTCACTTCGATGTGGCCTTCTTGAATGGCTTCCCGGATGAAGTGCTGCTTGATATCTATATGCTTAGATTTTGCACTCACAATAGGATTAATGCAGAGCTTCTGTGTTGCTTGGTTATCATTGTAGATGGGGATCAAATCTTGTTTCAATTTTATATCAGCAAGCAACTGTTTTAAGTGTATAGCTTCCTTTGCACATTCTGTCAAAGACATGTATTCCGCCTCAGCTGTTGATAATGCAACTGTCTTTTGCTTGCGTGATTCCCAGTTAATAGCAGCTCCGCTCATTATGAAACATTGACCGGTATACGATTTTCTGTCAATGGTACATGTTGCCCAGTCAGCATCAGCGTATCCTATCAGAGGTTTATCAGATTTCTTATAACACAGTTTCAGGTCTATGGTACCTTTCAGGTAACGTAGAATTCTTTTTGCAGCTGTCCAATGTTCTTTGTTATAACCATTATTAAATTGGCTGAGGTAGCTGACGGCGTGACTTATATCTGGTCTTGTAGAGACAGATAAGTATAGCAATGCTCCAATTAAATTTTGATAAGGTAAGTTTATGTCTTTTGTCTCTTCCTTTTTTAGTTTTAAATTAACTTCCATTGGAGTACTAACTGGTTTTGATTCTTGCATATTATATTTCTTTAATATTTCACTTATATATTTACTTTGGCATATTGTTATATAATCTTTCCTGCAGTTAAATTCTATACCCAAACAGCTTTTTAATTCTCCAATATCTTTCATGTTGAATTCTTTCATTAATTTACCTTTAATATATTTTATATTTTTCAGATTTTTTGACATCAGCAGGATATCGTCAACATAGACACTAATAAGGGCAGTTTCTCCCCCTATCGATGCTGTATATACGCAAGGATCAGCAGTAGATGGAGTGAACTTTAATTCTTTTAACTTCAGATCCAGCTTTTTAAACCATTGTCTTCCAGCTTGTTTTAGACCATAGATAGCCTTTTGTAAAAGACAGACAGCACTATTTCCATGCTTTCTTAAGTCTATTAACATATTTCTTGCCAGTAAGCTGATTTCATCATCATCTTCTGTCATTATTTTGCATAGATATATGTCTAGTTCTTTGGGAATTTCCATATATATTTTCTCTTCTAGAGTTCCATTTAAGTATGCTGTAGTCACATCCAACTGATTTATTTTCATATCCTTTTCTATAGCTGTAGCAAGTAGTGTTCTGATTGAGCTCATTTTTGATACAGGTGCGAATGTTTCTTTGTAGTCGATTTCAGGTCTTTGGGAAAATCCTCTGGCAACTAATCTTGCTTTTCTTTTCTCCTCACCATTTATTCCTATTTTCCTTTTTAATACTATTTTGCTTGTAATACTATTTTCTCCCTTTTCTTTATGTACTATTTTCCATGTTGAGTTTTTAAGGTGAGCTTTTATTTCTTCTTTAATTGCTTCTTCCCATGACTCATCATCATTTTCATTTTCATCTTCACTTTCACAGCAATATCCAGTCATATCATAGTCTCTCATCCATGTGGGTGGTTTTCTAGTTCTTTTATTTATTTCTTCTTTTTGAAGTAATTCTTCATTTTCAGGTGATTCTTCATTTTCAGGTGATTCTTCACTTTCTTCAGGTGATAGATATTCATCTTCTTCATTTGCAGATTGTTCTCTTCTGGATGGAGTTTCATTCTCTTCCTGTTCTTCATCAGACTGGTAAGTGTCTTTATGCTCTTCATGGTAAGTATCATTATTATTATTATTTTCATTTTCTATTATGAGAATTTTCGCAGGAGGTAGTTGTTGTTCTTCTTTTTCTTTGAAGTACATATTGCTTAAGAATTTTACATCTCGACTAACAGTGATTTCATTTTTATGAGGCAGCCAAATTCTATAACCTTTTGTTATTTCAGAATATCCCATGAATATGCCTACTTGTGCTCTTGGCGCAAATTTTCTTTTGTACATTTTGTTTAGTACAAATACTTTTGATCCAAATATTTGGAAGTGTCTTACAGATGGAGCATATCCAACCCATTTTTCATATGGCGTTTTATTATCTGTATTTCTTGTTGGGATTCTGTTTGTTATATAATTTGCACTAAATATAGCTTCTGCCCAAAATTTTTCAGGAATGTTCCCTTCAATTAACATGCAACGGGCTTTCTCAACTAGTGTTCTGTTTTTTCTTTCAGCAATGCCATTTTGCTGTGGCGTGTATGCTGCTGTTAGTCTTCTCATTATACCATTTTGTTTTAGGTAAGTATCAAATTCTCTGTTGCAGTATTCTTTGCCATTATCTGATTGCAAGAATTTTATTTTATTTCCTGTAAATCTTTCCATTTCATTTTTGTATTCTTTAAATTTTTCGAATGCTTCATTTTTATGTTTCAGGAAATATACTCTGCAGTATCGGCTGAATTCATCTATAAATGTTATGAAGAATCTGTTTCCGGCTGTAGATGCTACAGGCATAGGTCCACATATATCTGAATGTACAGTTTGTAATTTTTCTGTAGCCATAGTTTCTTTTTGTCTTTCAGGAAACGGTAAACGTGTAAATTTTCCTTTCACACATATTTCACACTCATTCATATTTTCATTTTTGTTGAAGTTTAATCCTCTTACAGCCTCATTTTTCATAGCCATTTTTAAATCTGTTTCATTTATATGTCCAAGCTTTTGATGCCAGTTGTCAATTCCATTTGTATTAATTAAGTTTGATTTTTCATTTTGTTCATATTTATTTGTTTTATTTTCCTTTGTATTGACATAGTATAAATCATTTTCTTTTGTAGCTGTTAATATTGTTTTTCCATTTTTATCTTTCATTATGGCATAATTTTTATTAAAGTAAATCTTGTATCCATTATCAGTGGATTTTACAACAGATATTAGATTTATGCTCAGATTTGGTACATATAATGTGTTGAATAAGTTTATTTTCATTTTTCCGCATATTATGGATACTTTTCCCTTGCCTTCTATTTTTTCAGTTTTATCAGATGCTAATTTTAAGATGTCATTTGCTTTCGCAGGAATAATTTCTTCAAATAGATTTTGATCATTGCACATATGCGAAGTGCATCCACTATCAAGTATCCATTTCTTTTCTTGGAAATCTTTATTTGGAATGTTTGATGATAAACAAATTTCTTTACAATAATTATTTGTCTCATTTTTATTTATATTTTGTTCTTTTTTCTTGTTGTACCAACAATTCTCTGTTTTATGACCAGATTTTTGACAATTTGTACATTTTATTTTGCATTTGTTTTGATTTTTATTATAATTTTTATTTTTAAACTTATTACCTTTTTGTTTTGAGTAGAATGCTTCATCATTTGATTCTCTATAATTATTTCGAGCTTCGCTTTCTTCAATAATTTTTGTTTTTAGGTCATCGGGTGATGGTAGTGAATCTCTGGACTCAATCGCAATTCTAAAGTTTTCATAGGATTCTGGTAATGAATATAATAGCATTATGCTTAATAGATCTTTATTTATGTCTATTTCCATGTCTTTTAGTTTGTCTACCAGGTCAATAAACTCTGTAATGTGTTCTCGAACATCAGTTTTATTTGTCATTTTTGTAAGTAATAACTTTTTCAATAGTGTAGCTTTTCGGGCAGGGCCTTTGCTTTCATATGCTGTTTTTAAAGTTTCCCATACCTCTTTTGCTGTTTTACATGTTTTTACCTGTTTTAGTTCAGATGGGGCGATCAACAAAAGTAGTTCCGATCTTGCTAACAAGTCTTGATTTTTGTCTTTGGACGTCTCGGCGCTTGTTTCTATGCAATCCCATAATCCGGTTTTAATTAATACAGCTTGAGCTTGCACTTTCCACGTGTCGTAATTTCCCTTTTGGAGTGGTTCAATCGTCGAATGCATTTTGGATGCCATTTTCGATCTAGCTGGCGCACATAACCTGATCGCAGAGTGTAACTCAATTAACTGTGTTTTTAATTAAACTTCTTTAGATACGATAAGATCTTTTATTTATTTTAAAGACATACACATATTATTTTAGTTAAAATATAAAAGGCAGACATTTTGTGTTAAGAGATTATGGCAAAAAACAGAACCCTTATAACCCTAATAGGTAACTTCTACGTACGTATAATATTTTACAACCACTAAAGTTGCATTGAAAGAAAATGATAATACTTATGAAATTGAAAGTTTATGATAATAGGCTATTATGGTCTGCAGACGTTTCTAAACTCATCAGAGTATCTATATATACAGGGTGGCCAAAAAGTCGTGGATCAAACGAAACAGGGAGATAAAGGAGGTAATTTCCAACAAAAAATCTTTCCCCAGCATGGCCATAACTTCATTGCACGAAAAGATATGAATTATTTTAGTTTTTTCAATGAAACTACCGAGTTTTTTTACAATTTAATCAGTAAAAAATTAAATTGATTAAAAACAATAAAACAAAAGGTGTTGTATTATGAGTCGATAATGTATCAATACTACAAAAATTGTATTGCAGCTCTTGGTATCAAACTTAACGAGCAATGATTTTTTTCCGTAAATTTTGAAGCGTTGCAAAAAATTACTTCTCACTTTAAGAGCACCATTTGAAAAAAAAATGTATTACGGAAAAGTGACCTTGTATTAAAAAAACTTGCTGGTTTAATGCTGATACAAGTGAGATACAAAACTTTACTCTTTGATCTTTAGTTTTGGATTTATGGTCGTTTTTTCGTATCAAGATGCAAATTTAACAAAATGGTAAATTTGCATCTTGATATTTTGTTTGGGGCTATTTTAACGAAATAGTGTATCAAAGTGAGAATAACACCAAACAAGAACTACGACAAAAGCTCGAGTTTGCTAAGTTACAAATTCTAAATAACAGACGTGCATTCCGCCGATTACGTGCGAATTTTATTAGGCGGTGCAGATTGTGCATTATGGTCAGAGGTAGGAACTTTGAACATTTAATGTAAAAAATTGTATTTTAATAAAAATTACTAAGTCATAATCGTTCTTTTATTTCATGATGGCTTCTGAAATTACTACCTAGTATGTATGAGAAAAAATCTTTTTTTCCTTAAATTTACCATTTTGTTAAATTTGCATCTTGATACGAAAAAACGACCATAAATCCAAAACTAAAGATCAAAGAGTAAAGTTTTGTATCTCACTTGAATCAGCATTAAACCAGCAAGTTTTTTTAATACAAGGTCCGTAATACATTTTTTTTTCAAATGGTGCTCTTAAAGTGAGAAGTAATTTTTTGTAACGCTTCAAAATTTACGGAAAAAAATCATTGCTCGTTAAGTTTGATACCAAGAGCTGCAATACAATTTTTGTAGTATTGATACATTATCGACTCATAATACAACACCTTTTGTTTTATTGTTTTTTAACAATTTAATTTTTTACTGATTAAATTGTAAAAAAACTCGGTTGTTTCATTGAAAAAACTAAAATAATTCATATCTTTTCGTGCAATGAAGTTATGACCATGCTGGGGAAAGATTTTTTGTTGGAAATTACCTCCTTTATCTCTCTGTTTCGTTTGATCCACGACTTTTTGGCCACCCTGTATAAAAGGAGAACTGACTGACTGACATATCAACGTACAGCCGAAACTACTGGGGCTAGGAATGTGAAATTTTGCACACGGCTTCCTATTATAATGTAGGGGAGCACAAAGAAGGGGTTTTTTTAAATTTAACCTTTAAGGGGGTGAAAAGGGGGAATTAGGAAAGTACGAAACCCACGCGGACGAAGTCGCGGGCAAAGTGCTAGTCGTTAATAAAGCGGTCGGGTAAACCCCAAAAAATTAAGAAATGCACCGAAATAGAAAAAATGCATTCCCACTTTTAGAGCACGTAAAAAGC
The DNA here is from genome assembly GCA_943136025.2 of Agrotis puta. Taxonomy (NCBI): domain Eukaryota; kingdom Metazoa; phylum Arthropoda; class Insecta; order Lepidoptera; family Noctuidae; genus Agrotis; species Agrotis puta. The sequence continues at coordinate 4,492,338 of OW964170.2, forward strand.
GCTTGTGTATGTTGGGCTTTAACCAAGTAATCGAGAATATCACGCCACCCACACCAGTTCTGTCTTCTGATTTTATGGGTTATCATCATCATATAATAACATTTTTTTAAATCTTAGGGCATTCGGGCATTCGTTGACCTGTGATTGAAGTGGTTTTTTTAATATTTTATTTAAAAAAAAGATTAGTAACAGAGCGAGAATCTCATCGATTTTAATCCTACTTTGACAACACCGAGTTTTTAATTCAATTTTTATTACAACAACACTGGTACTGGTGACGTTTCCGAGAGTGCGCAGGCAAGGGAAATAATCATCGAATTAAAATAGGAATTTATAGTAAACGTCCCAATAATTAGGAAAGTGTTCACATTAACTATGATTATGTAGTTTTTACTCCACAAACATAGTAAATAACTGTATTTGCATAGATCTTTAGCAACGGAAGTCGTGTAATAACATCGTCATGTCGTTGTATGTGGTTTGCGCATTGCTGCTTTTGACGCCTATTCGTGCGTTTTATTTGCCGGGTCTAGCTCCTGTGAACTATTGTATAGCCAGTGATGACACAAGCAAGTCGTGCAAGGTGAGTAAGCATTATTATCTTGAAGGATTCCTGATATAATCATTAGTTTCATGTGCCGACATCTCATGCAATTCTTCGAAACTAAAATGCTTACATTCCTGCGACCCATTTCCACAATTTGAATATAAATAGGGTGTAAACGTTATCATTGTGTGCATGGTAACCGCGCAGTGAAGTACATCAGTAGATGAAGGAGCCATTTCACTGCGAAAATGCCGTAAAACACGATAACGTTTCCAATTATCCACATCAAAGGCAATTAACGATTCTAAATATTAATCCATTATTTTTCAGACGGAAATCCCGCTGTATGTAAATAGACTGAATACAGAAGAATCAGTGATACCGTTTGAGTATCACCACTTTGATTTTTGTACAACTGATGAGAGTCAGTCTCCGGTGGAGAATCTTGGTCAAGTTGTCTTTGGCGAACGAATACGACCGAGTCCCTACAAGCTAGAGTTCCTTAAAAATGTGGATTGTAAAGTTGCATGTACGAAGACGTACAGGGGCTCAGACACAGATTCTATCAAACGGTTGAATCTTCTGAAGATGGGCATGGCACTCTCTTATCAGCACCATTGGATCTTGGACAACATGCCTGTGACTTGGTGCTATGTGGTTGCTGAAGGGAAGACCTACTGCAGTACTGGGTTCCCCATGGGCTGCCAAGTGCGCAAAGATATTGTAAGTCTTTTAGTTATTTCTGTGAAATCAAAATCAATGGTACATAATTCTATTTCTTAGTTATTCTATAGCTGAAAACCAATTTTACTAACAACACACATACTTTGTCCATTTATTTAATCTTACAAGATAACTCAATTAGTTGTGTTCAAGCATAAAATTGAAGTGGGCAAATAGTAAGATCAATATACGCACAGAAAGTGAAAGATATTTACTGAGTAAAGTGAGTTTTAGCTATTAGCTGACCCCCTTTGCAAAAATTCTTGAGATTTTTAAGTGTGGGAATTGTTAGAATATTATAATTCTTTTAAATTTCATCAAGGTATAGAAAACATAAAAGAACTGAAATATATTAGTAGTACTACTCGCAATTGGAGTGCTTTTATGACCAGATGTAAGAATGTGGATGAGGCAAAAGGCGCATATAAGAATCGTAGCAGGCGTCCATGGGAAGATGGCATAAGTTTATTAATTTTATTTTAGTATTCTATTGTTTTGAATTGTAAAAAGTTTCAACCATTTATGCAATGGGCTACACACACCCACACAAATGCCTATGTACATCTCTGCCTTAATTTTTTTTACCAAAAATAATTCCTTATTGAACGGGAAAACTGTGAATTTAATGCTCTTATCACTATTTTTTAATGAGTGCAGCAAATAAAAACTAGTTAACTAATTATTTCTGATATGGAATTCTGGGTAATTTGGGTGCCATATTCTGGCTCTGGATGTGGGAAGTCAGTTAATAATGTTAGTAAGATAATAAAATGTTATTATCACTAAAATGAGTCTGTCAGTCAAATTTTCAATGAAAAATATATGTAGTGTAATTCTTTTATTATGTAAACCAAACTTGACAAAGTTATGACACTTTTAAAATTGCCAGTACATCACAAGCAAATAAAGTTATTACTTGCTTCTAATGTCAGGAGGGGTCTCCTGAACATTAAAATGTTATATCTTTTTATCTATACACTGAAATAACAAAAGAAAAAATACATGCCCATTATTTATCAAAACTATCTGACAGGCTTTTTTTGGCGGGAGGGACTGTCAGACTTGACTGACTAAAATCCATGGTGTCCTTCAATGGCCCTTTACATACCGGGGTTACAGTAATTTGTGAGACCCCAACCCCGGTAGCTGACAGGCTAATGAAATTTACAATTTATTGATGCTGTCAAAATGCCTATGGTCATTACAATATGGTGATAAGATCATCCTATTCCATTAAACACGTATGATGAAACAATACCATTGCAATACTATATCAGACTGGGTAAAACCTAGAGGTTGTGTCCTCTTTGGGATGGAGAAAATTTTTGATTGGTTCATTGAAATAGCAACACCCAATCAAAAAGCTGACAATAAATAAGCTTTAAAGACTTCATTGCTGTCACATATTTCAAATAGTTCCAAACAACTCCTGTCCATGGTATGTTTGTGTGAAGTTTTGTACCAGACCCACCAAAACATCAACACATAATTTTATAATTGGAGCGTTAATTCTGGAGATAATCTGATACATAAAAAAAAAATACCTTTTTATTATTTTTGGTATAGATTAGTATTACAGACTGATTCTGTCATGTCTTTGAGGGAATGAATCAGTATGAAAATTCAATGTCATGTGTAATTTTTGTTCACCAACAGCACCGTCTTAGCAGGCTCATATGTCATTGTGGGAATGTAAGTAAAAGTTGGCAGCATAAACGTTAAAATAGGTACTCAAAACATGCATAGTCTGCTTTTAGTTGATGTAGAAAAAAAAGTCACTAAGTCACCAAATGTTGCTATGAGATATTGAGAGTTAAAGCAAAATTTTTAAGGCTCAGTATCCCGAAGCAAGGTTTGTTGTTTGACTTTTTAAAATTGCTGTCAGCTGTGTAAATCTTGACAGCAAATAAGCTATTGATCATAAAAACTTGTATAAACCAATTATTTAATAATGCAGGTACCTAAGTAGAGTAATAGTTGAATTACAAAGAATGTCGTTAATAATTCTATGCCCATTATTAAATTTCAGCACAACAAGGTAAAGTATTACAATTTACCTTCTAATTAGAAATGTTTCTAATTTTAATTTCAGTCACTTTTTAAATGATCAGCCAACATGAGTATTTAAACCCCTGCTCTTCATGTGATATTGGTACAAGTGGCTTTTTTTTACTTTATACACCAGACGCCTGTTTATTGATTAGACTTGTATAAGGTGGGGTATGTCATATGTCAGTCAGACCATGGTAATTATGTCAGTAATATGTGTTTACATCTTGGTTGTTATGGCTATAAGATATTATTACTTAAAGATATTGTGAATGTCCAATTGTTTGGTTCACTACTTGAGATAAATGTTTACAACTAGTGAATGCAATCTCTTGTCAACACTGTCTTTTTTTTCATTCGTTTTTGTTTCTTTTCTTTTAGGAAAACGTTGCCCTACTATGACTTTCTCCTGTCGTAGGTTACAAACACTTTAACCCGAAACAACAGCTTTTAGGTCATACAATTTTTTTTTCTGTGTGGGAATCGAATCACGTATAAACAAATAAGCCCCAATCTAGATGTAGGTACATTTTTAGCAAAATCTGTTGATCTCTCACTATACATACATATGTATAATGCCAGGAGGACACAGACCGCAAGATAGGAACAAACGTGTAACGAAAGAAGTGACAAAACCCGTCACGCTTGGTGGGGCCCCTTCTGTGTCCGACTGGCTGGCGGCCACCCACTCGCATAAGTCTGGCGTCAAGTAGTTTGTCTGCGTTTTGTCTATGGAAGCAAGTGAGCTTATTCTTTTCTGCAGGGGCTATGATTACCATAACCGTTTTTATCAGGCGGGACGTATGCTTGTTTGTTATCTAATAATTATGAGACAACTGCCTTGTTGGTCTCCGTAAACGCAACTGCTGAGCGTGTGGTCCTGGGTTTGATTTCCGGGTCGGGCATAAAGTTTATTGGGTTTTTCTTTGAATTTCTCGGTAGTTGGCGTCATGATACCCCCGTGCTTCGGAAAGCACGTTAAGCCGTTAGTCCTGCGCCTCTTGTCTCTCCGGTCTTGTCGGATTGCGGTCCCTATGAGAGTAAAGGAACTGAGATTGCACCTGTGTGCACGCAGTGTACTATTCATATGTCCCGCGCAGATGGCTAATGTCCGCTGGGGTGGCCGAAATCGGTCAGGAGGACTATTATTATTAGTATGAGAAATTTAACTCCACAGTGCTACTACGACCCAATGGTATCAGCCACGAGTTAAGATTTGTAGGTCGCGAAATAGAAACCAAGCAAGCACATTACTTTTTATAATCAATTTCATCACCATTTCTCCCAAAACTGTAAGATAACATCATGGAGAAACCAGCATATCCTAGAACCTGGGTTGGTTGATTTGTGGTCCACTTCCTCCTATGGAGAGAAGGTTAATGTCCCACTCGTGGGAATGTTAGAAACTGATTTTGGACAGACAACAACATAGTGGTATAGTTTTTACATTTCTTGTAACACTTTTAATGGTAAATATCCCCTTTTAAATTTTGATGATCATATTTTTAAATGCTTTTCTGTTGAAATATTTAAAAAAAAACCTCCAAGATTAATAAATAAAGGATAAATTTATGACGTGTTTTCGATAGCACCTGTTGCATTTAAATGAATCGTGTTTCTATTGTTTTATTATTACACCAGTGTATTATTATGCAAATTAATGATTCTTGATTCAGATGACAGAATAATAATGTTTACAATGTGTCAGTACTCGGCGTAGTAACATTATGTTAAATATGTTATATACGCCCGATTTTGTTGATTATATTTATAATGTAGATGAATTGTTAGATGGACAACGCTGATATTATCAGCAACATTAATTGTCGATTAGTAATACAATATATTTTTATCAGCTTTCATCATAATTTAACGTAAGTTACTTTGTTCGCGACAATGTTCCTTGAAGGATTCTTAGGAAGATGTTCTTGATAAATTTGTTTCCTTATTCTTATTTTGTCATTATTTTTCGATAAGGATAATTTCAAAATTAATGGCGTTTGATAATATCAAAATGATTCCTGGTGAGCCAAGGGCTATGCAGAGATGACTGTAGTTTTTTTTTTTACGTGGTAAAATCATGAAATGAAAATAAAAAATCCTCCCATCCAGTGCAGAGCGAGAGGGACTGTCAGACTCGTACTGACTAAAATCCGCGGTGTCCTTCAATAGCCTTTTACGTTACGGGGTCACGGTAATTCGTACAGTCCCGCGTAGGCTATTCCACTGAAAAAATCTAAATTATAATTAAAATCTAATCTCGTACTGTCAAATGGGTTTGACGTAGAATGCTCTTCGTAAATGTGCACTTGTTTCTCGAAATAGCACTACTCAAAATGAGTGTGAATTTTAAGATAATGGGTCAAAATTAAAACCATTTGTTTCTTTTTTTTATTTGACCTTGTATATAGCAAGCATAATTATGTCTTATCTGAACATATCCTTATTAAATTATAATCTTAGATCACCAACCAAAAATAGTATTTAAACTTATCAAATGAAAAATAAAACGGGCAAAAATCATATAAAATTAATAAACATTACAAGAATCCGTATCCGGGAATAGTAGTATAGATAATAGATATCCGGTGCGTCCCTAATAATTTAGTTTTTATACATAAAGGCCTTTAATAATGAACAACTGATAATATTGGATTATGTAATATTATCAGAACTGTACTAATACTATGTGCTTTATGTAAAACCCTGAGAATAATAGATAACTATGATTCACTTGATTTAAGTAGCTTTAAATGTTAGGCAATATATTTAATATTATCTGTTACTGTTTCACGCTTAAACCACTTTATTTATCGTGGTAAAATCATCAAATCAAAAACCGCTAATGTCCCACACATGCGGGCAGCGAGTAATGGGCAACTCGCTGTCCGACCATGGACCATGACCGGGTCGACGGCGCGTTGTGTACCACGCGCGCCTCAAAGAGTGTCAGCAAAATGACGGGGCCCCCCTCTAGAGGGCCAAAGCCTGCCAGGGTCGCTCGCGGGACTCACAAATTACCGTGACCCGTGTGAGTACGAGTCTGACAGTCCCTCCCGCTCTGTCCTCGTTTCGGTTTCGGAGGACTCAGGTCAGACTCGTCGACTGACTAAAATCCACGGTGATCCTTCAATAGCCCTTTACGTTCCAGGGTTACGGTTACCTGACGGGACAGTCCAGCTACCCACGCCTAAACAACTAACGTTCAAAATGATATCTCAATCCAAATCCAATTTTTTCTTAATCTGACCCAGCTAACCATCTTATAGCTTTGGATCTACAGCAGGGCCTTTTAATAAAATCAAAATTGAACAAAATACATTCCAACAAAGTCGCAGACAACAGCTATCAGGCAAAAGAATAAAAGTTCAGATAGTGTCTTTAATTACGTGCAGTGTTTTGTGTTGTTGTAACATTGGAATCTGTACTCAATTCTGTGAAACAATTGCGTCCAATTTCGTTCAACACAACTTGTCTACCAGCGAGTTCGAGCAACGTAATTTTAGCCATAAAATCTTTAACAACCCATAAACTTTCTTGTCAACATTGTGTATTTCCTAATGCACTCAAGAATTAAAATATAAAATATATATTTTCTAAAAAATATACTAATACTGCTAGCCTACTTCATCCCACTGTTGGACAAAGGCCTCTCCCCATGACCTTCAGTCTTCACGATCCGGAGCCAAAGTAGAGCTGGACAAAACCAACGATCAGTTGGTTTCCCGCAATCTTCTACGAGGTTTAAAAAATATATAAATTGCTTTTTGTTTTAGGACACATGTTCACCGATAGTGAATGGGCACACAGGTCGTATTGGCGCTTATTTCCTTTTCAACCACGTTGACTTGGAGATCACATACCATAGTGGTGGCACAGAGGACTGGGCCGAAAATTTAGGTGATAACGGCGGCCGGATTATATCTGCTAAGGTAATGTTAATATACCTTATATTAGCTTGACAGAATTATTTATTTTTATTTAGCGATTGGCTGGCGTTTGACCATTATCTCGCCTGATGGTAAGCGAAGACACTTGAAAACACTCGCATGGATGTAACCTGTTCAGTCTTGAATTTTTAGTTTCGAGAACATAAATTGCATATTAGTCGCCGCTTACTGATAAAGTTAGTTTTGTCAAATCATGTTTTTTTTTTTCAGATTAAGCCAGCCAGCATTCGACATGCCGACCCCAGAAATCCCAAGTGTAGTGTCCGCGGAGAGGAACTGCAGATACCGACTGAACTCGAATCAGGCAAAACCTTCAACGTTACATACACATACAGCGTCACCTTTAAAAAGAATAACACTATCAAATGGTCTTCTCGATGGGACTACATTCTAGAGTCTATGCCCCAGACCAATATTCAATGGTTCTCTATTCTGAACTCTTTGGTGATTGTCCTGTTCCTCAGTGGCATGGTTGCTATGATTCTGCTCAGGACTCTGTACAAAGATATTGCAAGATACAATCAGATGGAGTGTGGAGAAGATGCGCAGGTAAGAAGCATTCACATTAATATTGGTGGGTCCTTCAAAAAAATCATTTGCTTACACGTGATTGGTCTTTTTAAAAGGTTTAAAGTTAAATCCAATTTGTGAGGTTATCTTGCGATTTTTTGTTTGTGAGGTTTTTGCGGCTATCTTGAAAAAAGGGGGGTAGTTATCTGGCAAACTATTGTCCTCACAGAAAGATTTATTTAAATTAACTTCTGTTACTATCGGCCTCGCCTGCATGTACATGTACATGTACGTCGAAAATTTATCCCTGGGGTAATACGAATAGTATGTGAGTAAATGTAATAAATAACACAACATTGAAATTGTATCTTTGCAGGAAGAGTTTGGTTGGAAGCTGGTTCATGGTGACGTGTTCCGCCCGCCGCGACGTGGTATGCTACTCGCTGTGTTCCTTGGATCGGGATCTCAGGTAAAAAAAGACAGCAATTCTTTTAGTTTCTTATTGTGGATACCCACCCGTAGAGGAGAGCGCCAATGTAGATAATGCAACTTTAAGTCGCGTCATTTAGTTTAGCACAACATTGGGTGCTACTTGTTCATCAGACTACATCAACTATAGATAAATGTAGAATCTTTGCTCGTCAATGAGATAATATAACGTATAATGAGATAATATAGCCTAACAACAATATTTTTAAATGTAAGTAGTACTGCCAAAAGCCAATTTTTAATAATTAGTTTCATAAATGTCTGTAAACCACAACGCGGCAAACGTACGCAAACGCGACATTTAAGTTCACGAAATAGGCAATCGCTATTCTCTACCTTGAGAGCCGTTGATCTCGACAGTTATTTGTAGATGTTTAACAATCATTACAATGGTCCGAAAGTCTGAAAAATACTCTTATCAAGGATTATCGGTACTAAAGGGTTGTTGAGGTCAGATTGGCAGTCGCTCTGCGTAAAATACTAGTTTTCAGCTGCATCCGTTACACTGAGGCAAACCCCAATGTAGTTGGAAAGAAAAGAGCAAATGATAACATTTCACACTGTAAATTAACCTTACAGGTATTCGGCATGACCTTAGTAACCCTGGCGTTCGCTTGCCTGGGCTTCCTGTCCCCGGCCAACCGGGGTGCTCTGATGACGTGCGCGTTGGTCGCGTGGGTACTGCTAGGCGCCGCGGCTGGCTACGTCAGCGCCAGGATCTACAAGAGCTTCGGAGGACGACGGTGGAAGAGCAATATACTGTTGACTTCTATGGTGTGCCCTGGGTGAGTTTGAAATTGTAACAGACCTAAGATTACTAGACGTGAAGGTCCATTTATGGAGTTTCTCAGCCATACAGGTCTAATATCTATATTTAATAATTTTAGAACAGATAGACAAATTATATTTCTAAGTGACCAGTTTTTGGGTTTCATTTAAATGCTTTCAGCTTTAGTTTGTATCGATTTTGGCAATATGTTGTGGAAGACCTTCCTTTTCTCCTTACAAATACTAACAAATTGTATGTGACTTCTGGCCATAGTCGCCCTTCAAATAAAATAAGATCGTCACATAATCTTTACCACTATCTAGCCCGAGCGCGATATGTTACATCAGTTGATAACTTCAGTGAGTCACAATCTTTGCCCATCTTTCCGGACGCATCCGTTCTATGTAAACCAATCCAATAGTCGGCGTCGCGGGATTCACGAATTACCGTGACCCCGGTACGTAAAGGGCTATTTAAGGACACCGTGGATTTTAGTCAGTACGAGTCTGACAGTCCCTCCCACTCTGCCCTGGGTGGCAGAATATGATGACAAAGATCAAAAATAATCTCCAAAAATCATGGTTTCTATTAACAAAAGCACAACTTTTGTTCTTTTCCCAATAATTGCTGACACAATATCGAAAATTCGAAACAGCTGCATGTTTTGATTCTTTCTAGGATCTAAATGTAAAGTAACAACTTTTATGTTCCAGTGTGGTATTCGGTCTGTTCTTCATAATGAACTTGGTGCTCTGGGGCAAGGGCTCATCCGCTGCGGTGCCGTTCTCGACCCTGGTCGCTCTGCTGGCTCTCTGGTTCGGAGTCTCCGTACCTCTAACATTTATCGGCGCTTACTTCGGATTTAGAAAGAGGGTAAGTTTATGATTTTTTTTGCCTTTTAATTTGAGCACGCCTATTTAACAACTGCTCTCATGATATGAACGTTTCAAAATGAAAATATCGTGAGAAAACCGTTCAAAAATCAAAAGGTAAATAGTGACTTCAACCAAATATCCACACTTTCAGTAGTTTGTAGTGTAAATGGTCTTGTCCTTCTCTCAAAAAGGTCCTATTCCCAGCAGCCATTATAACAATTGATTTTGTAAGTTAAACTTTAACCCCACTATTACAAAAAGGGGTTTAACTAAAAACCCAGGTTTAATCTCGTTAAACTACGGTTTACACAAACGTTATTACAAATCGTGGTTTTGCGATAAACCATGGTCTAACAGTAGTAGCTGTCAAAGGTGTGTCAAAGTTTCACATAGCAAATTTTTCATTGTGTTGTAGTTTTTGTGTTATTTTCACCCAAAATGGATTGAAACAAGGTAGATTTAATTGTTATTACTCATTGTGGATTTAATTGTTTAGACAATCGTTCAAATGGCGGTACTAAAGTCGACGATTTATCTTAGTTTTGTAATACGGACAAATTTAAACCATGGCTCTGCAGATAAGACTGGACTTGATAGACCAGGTTTAAACCAAGGTTTATTTAGTTTTTGTAATAAGGCCGTAATTATCTGTCTCATTCCAGATCTTGGACCACCCAGTACGCACGAACCAGATCCCACGACAGATTCCCGAGCAGTCGTTGTACACTCAGCCTGTGCCCGGTATCGTGATGGGAGGCGTGCTGCCTTTCGGATGCATCTTCATTCAACTCTTCTTCATTCTCAACTCGCTTTGGTCTAGCCAGGTATGTACTGATCAAATAGTTTTTCATAATTTTTTTAAGTGTTTTAAAGATGGTTCTTTCAAAAAAGCTATACAAAATATAAACTGTGGAAGAGAAACACTTATTGTTGAAGATATGAACACTGTTATAGTAACGCGTTTTACGGCCAATTGTATTTTGCTCAAACACAAAAAAAAAATGATGCTACACTCGATTTCTTCCAAGATAGTGAATAAAAATGTTAGTCCAATACTAGAGTCAAGTTTTTTTCTTCCAGATGTACTACATGTTCGGTTTCCTGTTCCTCGTATTCGTGATCCTGGTGATCACTTGCTCCGAGACGACGATCCTGCTGTGCTACTTCCACCTGTGCGCGGAGGACTATCACTGGTGGTGGCGCGCATTCCTGAGCTCGGGCTCAACTGCCGGCTACCTATTCATCTACTGCTGCCATTATTTCGTCACCAAACTCAACATTGAAGACGCTGCCTCCACCTTCCTCTACTTCGGCTACACGTTCATCATGGTCTTCTTATTCTTCCTTCTTACAGGCACCATCGGATTCATGGCCTGTTTCTGGTTTGTTAGAAAGATCTATAGTGTCGTCAAAGTAGACTAAACGTGGTGTTAGGTTAAGTATCGAGTGTTGGTACAGCGGTATTGATGAGTCCGTCGGGGGCGCTATTGTTATGTAAAATATTTAAATAACTGAAACTCGACTACGGAAAAGATAAAACAAATAAATATTTTCGATCTTAAAATATAGACGTGGTAGATGACGCTGTAGTAGTGCGAAATTAGCGGGTACCTGTTTAGTCCAGCAGTCGTGGTATCAGACTTCTTGTGACGAAACTCTGCAAATCAATTAGTCAACCCTATTTATATTAAATCAGGTCGGTATTTTATGCTGTATGAGATATCTGAGTCACCAACAAACACAGCCAGAGATTCTTACCCTTTCTTCTCGTACCGTAGTCGGGAAAAAATGAAACAGAATTGTTACACCAAAGCGTTGTTTTTCTGAAAAATACGCTAATTTGTTGCGTGAAATACTTCCGCCTAGTCCATTTGTTTATATTGAAACGTTTTTTTGATTGTACGCGTGGTGGTCTAAATGTTACGACGAATTAGGATTTGTAACAATTTTGATATCGGATCATAGGCATGACTTGTAATGCAATGTTGGGTGGGTGGTGGATGTTAGATGTGCCACGTGCCAACACATGTGCGATGGCGTCGCGTGTCGCCGGCCCTAAAGTACGGCATGGTCCTTTTGGCGCTTTAGTGACATTATCAAGAGGGCACTGTTGTAAGAATTTGTGAAAATACATTGAAAAAAAAAGCACAGGATGGTTCGACATCCATGTGCTAAAAGGACCGTACAGCGGCCGTATTATAAAGTCTTAAAACCAGGCTTGTATCAGTGAGTGAAAGAGACAGAGCTGTACAAGTCGTCTAGCACCACCTCGTTCACTCACTGGAACAAGCCTGGTTTTTAAGACGTCATAATACGGCCCCTGAACATAGTTCAGTTGCGTGGCAGTGACAAGTGAGACTGCTGTACACAATGTGATTAATTGTTTAAAAGTTTATAACGCTAATAAACTGATAGTCTCCTGTGCGTCTTTTAATCGTTTGTTTATTATTTAGATAATAATTTTAATGTTAGGCTGTATACATATTGACTGAAATCTCTAGTATGTCAGTATTACATACTTGAGATTTCAAGTTCACTTAATACATCTTGGAAAAACATCAAAATCCTTCAATGTGTATGCGCCGTTAGTCGCTAGCTGCGTAAGTTTTGTTTTGTGAATGGAAATCGAAGCTTCAATATTTAATTTATTTGTTTTAAATCAGCTAATCTTTATCACCTTGCACAATACATTTTAGAGATAGAATCGCCGTGAATTGTCTGTTATAGGAAATCAAATACTAACATAGTACTTAAATGTGCCCTACACAATATCAAGGAAAACTAAAATTATGTGATGTATGAATAAGTGATTCGATATTTTAACCATGTATCATACATTTGCAATTAAAATAAGTGAGATTTAGCATTTTTTAAATGAAAATTATTAGGAATAAATACTTCTGATTCTATTTTTGTCGTCAGTGTTATCGTGTGGAAGAATGTATGAGAATTAATATTTAACTGCAATCCAAATAGATAGATAGGTCACCGACATGTTTTAAAGTATTGTTATAAATAATATAGCATTTTCAAAGTTCCGAATTTTGATTCTGCTGCAAAAAAAAACGGCACATATGGGACAATCTACCTGAAATACCGATATTTTCCATACGATGACATTATTATCTTTATAAACTATTGTTTAAAATACATACACGTGTTGTGTGCATATTATGCATTATAGTTTAATCGTAACTTTATTTTATCATTATTTTTAAAACTGTGCTTAGTTAATTGGAACAGTTGAATGTAAATAATAAAAAAATACTATTTTAAAAAAACGCCTTTCATTTTTATTGTACTTACGGAATTTAAAATAAATTAATCGCTATCACTCTCTGATAGATCAGCCTTTTCTTTTGGCTGTAACGCTTTGCGCTTAACATGTTTCCTTTTTTGATCGATTTTTGTTTTTCTGAACAATTCTATTGCTTTCATTTTGTTTTCCAACAAACTCTTTTTGTCCATTTCTCTTTGTGGAATTATTTCTTGGAAACGATCAGATTTTGGTATTTTAATTTCAAGTTCTGACTTTCCATCTTTTACATGTGATACTACTTTGACACCTTGGTTTATAAGTACACTTGTCTCATCATTCTTTCGCTGTTTAGCGGCAGAGGGACCTGCTTTACTTGTACTTTTAGAACTCTTTGTAGCCTTCCTTTTAGTAGCTGCTGACTTATTATTTTCCTCAGTCTTCTCAGGTTCTACTGCAAGAGGTCGTTCAGGACCCATTCTTTGCACTGCTGCTTTAACTCTCTTACTCATTTGTTCCTCCAGTGATTGGAACTCTATCTTCCTCTTGAAAAAGTCTTGAACAGATCTCTGTGTTTTGCGATCTTGCATTCGTTTTAATACTGGTTTTAAGATTTCATCTAACTTATTTTGAGACCATCCAAACTTAGCTTTCGTATAATCTCGCAATATTGTGATGTCTAACTCGCCCCAAGTGAATTTGTCTTCACTTTTTTCTATGTTTGGTTCCAAGTATGCTTGGACCACCTATGAAGAGAAAGCGTTTATTAAAAAAGACACTGAATGACAATGTAATTAAATCTGATATTGGTATGCTGCCTGACTCACCCGCACACTAGGGAAGTCTTCTGTAAGAGCAACATTCTTCAACTTTTTCTTAAGACTAGTGTTGTCTGTCCTCTTCCCAGCTCTAACCCATTGCTTGAACTCCTGTAATCCCTTCACTATTTGTGCATATCGGGCTTGCTTTGTACTTTCGTTAAGGAGTTGCCTCCTATTGAATGGAAATGAGGCTAAGATCTCTAAGGCGGTAACTGGACCAACACCACTAACTCCAGTTGTATAATCACTCCCAACTAGCAGAGCCAGAAGTACTAGCTGCTCTCGATTTAAATCTGAAAGAGAAGATATAAATTAAAACATTAGGCTGCTAATAACTTGGAAGCACTTGTATGCGCGCCGTCTTAGCACACGACTTGTAGGAGAGTGTGCGCGGTAATTTAGCTTTGCTTTGTAATTGCGCCATCGGGCAAACGCGCACTAAGAAGCGCGTGGACGTGCATATCTGCACTTTTATATCCGCGTAAGTCATTAGGAAGTTATACAAGTAAATGTAAAAGTAATGTCGTTAAGTACTATACTTACTAAAAGACTTCTCAATTCTTTCAGACTGAAACTGCAACACATGTTTCTTTTGGTTAAAGAAATTCTTATACACAGTTCTGCCGCCAAAAAGCCAAATGTCGCTATCATCTGTTATAGTACCATCAGTCAAATTTACACTTTCAAGGAACGCGCACTGAGCTTCAGCCTCCATAGGAGCGACTATGTATGGAATACCGAATATCTGAAGCAGTTCCTGAGCCTCTTTTGTCATTTGCTCCGTGATATTACGACCTATACGATCTAGTCGACCTTTTTCTTGCATTAAATCCTGCTCTTCATTTTGCATTTGTTCAACCATTGTATTTAGTTGTTCTGTTGTTAAGACTTCCTTAGGTGGATTAGATGATTCTACTATGTTGAGAGGTTTTTCACTATTACTCTGTCCTTGCTGTACTGACTCTTCTAATGAAAAATTATTGTCAACATCCATTTTATCAGAATTTCCACTTTTGTTGTCAGCCTCTGAGCTTTCATGTTCAATGATATCTATTACATTATCAACATGAGTTTCATCAATAATTTCCATGGGAGACACAGAGTCTTGTACACTTTCACTTTCTGGTTTCTTAATATTTTGTGCAAGAACTCTATTATTTTTAAATCCAGGCACCCCTGGTATTTTAAATGCTTTGTCAGGTCTGATATCATCAGAAGCAGCCTTTATGAATGATACTTCATTTTTAACATCTTTATTTGCTTCATCAGTCTTTAAATCTTTTATTGCTTCTTTCTTTTCTGTTGCCACAACCTTTTTTTCCTCGAAGATATCTGCAAATATATCATCTTCAGGTGCATCACCCATATTTAATGTAAGTTCTACAACAGGCTTTTTAGGTTCACTTATTTCCTCAGGTACTTCTTCAAACTCATTATCACTAGAATCAGTTTCATCTTTACTTGCAGTGTTTGGAAGCAGGTCAAATTCATCACTCGAGTCATTTTCTTGCTTGACTTCGATTCTTGGCAACACATTTTCACTTACATTCTGTGTTTCTTCTAAGCTGGAATCAAGGTCTATGACATCTGGTGTAGGATTTTCTACACAGATTACTGAGGCTTGAGTTGAATTTATATTATCTTTTTCATGATCTTGTGAAGATTGCTTAGATTCACCTACAACAGTAAATTGATCATTTTCTTCACTACTATTAGATAATACATCACCTTGGATACAATCATCATCATC
Organism: Agrotis puta; assembly: GCA_943136025.2. Classification (NCBI taxonomy): domain Eukaryota; kingdom Metazoa; phylum Arthropoda; class Insecta; order Lepidoptera; family Noctuidae; genus Agrotis; species Agrotis puta. Next base: position 4,508,077 of record OW964170.2, read on the forward strand.
ACTAGATGATAGTTCCACATTATCTATAATAACTGACTTCTCTTTATTAATTTCTTCTATTATTTTATCCACTTTGGGTATCTTATTCTTCTTTTTGACTTTTCGTCTATCTGATATAATTTTATCAATTGCTCTGTGTGTGAAATCACTGTATTGCATGATATATGATTTGGCACAGGTCATGTCTGGTGGTTCAAAGCCATCATCTTCTTCTGAATCAGTATTAGAATTATCTGTGTCTGTCATGCATGATGTCCAAGATTCATCAGTTTTGGATGCAACACTTGTGTTTTGTTTTGTTTCATTAGATTCATTAACACACTCTAGTGACATTTGAATTGCTTTTTGTAAATCATCTTCTAACTCATCAACTTTTTTTGGTACTTCTTCCTCAACTTCTGTTACTTCTACAATTTTACTTGATGTTGGTTTCTCTTCCTCTTCAGTAATCTCTTGAACTTTGCTAGTTGTTGGGTTGTTTTGCATTTCATTTCTCTTTTTTGCATCTGCCAAAGCTTTTTTAACATCTTTAATGAGCAAGAATCTTGTAGAAACATTTGAAGCTATGCGGCGTGTAGGTATTGTTTCCATTTTGGTATCAATGCCTTCTTCATTTAGTAAGGATTCCAGATCATTCAAAGACATTCCTGTATCACCCATTTCTTTTTCTGTCTCTTCAAGGCATTCTTGTACTTTTCTTCGTTTCAGTAGCCTCTGCATCTGTAATAAAATAAAGCTGCAGTAAATTAAATAAAGTTTTGGGAATCAAGAAATAAGGTCGATAGTTTTCAATGGAAATGATTTCTTAAAGCAATATCGGAAAGCACAATAGTCATGCTAAAGCAGTTGAAGAATGAATTACTTGGAAGTCAGAAAAGGTGTCGCTATTTTTAGGCAGCTGATTAAGTCTTCCCCATGAATTTTGTTTTCTTGTTTCCTTTAATTCTATAAGTACATCATACTTTTCTTTGACTCCTAAGTTCTTAAAGCTTTCAGACTGTATATCAATAGAGTGCACATCAATGCTGGAGCCGCTTGTGTTTGATTCATCTTCAGATCTGGAACCAAAGAAGTATTGTAGTAGATAGGTTCCTGCACTAGAATTTGTTTACAAACTGATCATTTTTAAGATTTATTGTTTTTTCTAGTAAAACTCACTCTGATTCACTTTCATTTTCCTTTTCAGGTAATGCTGGCAGTTTGAATATATCATCAGCGTCTACAGTTGTATGACCACTCTTCTTTGGAGATATTTCCTTACCCAGTAAACTATTAACAGCCGTTTTCTTGCTCAGCAGGAGAGCAAGTTCTCTTTTTATTCTTTCAGATTCTGAATTGTACTTTGCTTTGCTGTCTTGTCTCTTAGCCTAAAATTGTTGTGAAATAGTTGAGTCATACAATACGAGACATACAAGAATTTTTTATTCCAAAATGTAAACATAAACAAAACTTACAATAGTTTCTTTTTTCAACTCTGGAAAAGCTCCATCAAACACAAAGACTGGTTTAATTCTAAAATACAACAGCTTGCAGAGTCGTTGAAACAATCCCATGAGATGAGCATTTGGTAGAGGAGCGCCTTTTGCATCTTGGTAACCTTTGACCATTTGATGCAGCCATATTGATATGTCTAATGAAGATCAAAACAAAGCATTATTTTGCGAAATTAATAAGTATTGCTCAATTAATGGTTTTTAATGAGCACGGAATCTTACCGACAGCGAGCACTTTGTTCTCGAGCGTCTCGACAGGCACGGGCTTGCCGGCGGGCTCTATTAGTCTCCACAGTCCAGTGACTCCCATCGCGTGCGATTAAATTCCAGAATAGATTTTTTGTTTATACTAATGTATATATCAGTGTACATAACAAAGGTCGTTTCCCACGAGATCTCCGGTCAATCGTCGGTCTCTTCCTCACACATCGCAACTATTTCGCTCCGTGAGCTCAATGTACCCCGCTGCGGCTACGCACACATCTACAAAGCGAAACGTTTGCTACTGGCGCACTGCGTTCGTAAATATGTGTTCGGTTCACTACAACATATCAAATGTTTTACTACGCCGCGAACGCCCACTCTTTCCCACACTTTATTTTCTCACGCCCCATGCGTAACCCCACATCCTATGACCGACCGTCTGTCAGTCGGCGCGTCGCGGGTCGACCGATCCCTCATCGACTCGACTCGATTCTGTCGATTCGCGCGCGTGTTGTCGACAACACGCCTGCAAACAGCTCCGTGTCTATGGTCAATCTTTGACAGCTCGCGCATCTGGCGTTGTCGTATTTATACTCGAATAAACAGAAGTTTCGTCAACTTTTCATAAAATAAAATCACAAAATATAAAACTGTTGGTCTGAGGACCAGGACGAGCGTACCCCGGTCGCGAGTGCCATCTAACTTAACGTCACCATATCCCGTCCGAAAATACCGTCGACGAACAGGTGTCTCGAACGAAATGTGTGCCAGTTCCCAGCGTAATTAACTGACGAGGGGCGTGAATAATACAAAAGTGTATCGATCGGCGAGATAATCTGACCCCGGGGCAACGGCGTTTCGGCTGAACCTACCCGGTGGGCGCCCATCCTCGGATCACGGATCAGGGAGGACGCTTGGACTGCTCGCTGAACTGCCGGCGATGATCCACCGGAGTAGTGACGACAGCTAGGGACACGAGAGCATCACCCTGCGCGGCCCGAAGTCGGGTGCGCGCTATGCGGGCGGCAGCAAGGTGAAGGCAGCCGTGGCTAGCATGCCGCACCAGTTCGGCGGGGCGGGCGCGGGCGCGCTGGCAGGCGGCGCGTCGCCGCCGGCGCAGCACGCGGCGCTGTTCCCGCGATATGCAGGCGCTGCCGGCCCCGGCGCAGGCGCCTACCGCCCGGACGAGCGCCGCCTCACGCGCGAGGCCATGGAGCGCTACCTACGCGACCGTTCCGACATGGTCGTGGTCATCCTCCACGCCAAGGTCGCCCAGAAGTCTTACGGAAACGAGAAAAGATTTTTCTGCCCGCCGCCCTGCATCTATTTGTTTGGAGACGGCTGGCGACTGCGGCGCGAGCGCATGCTGCGGGAGGGTGAAACGGAGCAAGCAGCACAGCTGTGTGCCTTCATCGGCATTGGCAACTCCGACCAGGATATGCAGCAGCTGGACCTCAACAATGGCAAGCAGTATTGTGCTGCAAAGACTCTGTACATATCCGATTCTGACAAGAGAAAGCATTTCATGTTGTCAGTGAAAATGTTCTATGGTAATGGCCATGACATTGGTATTTTCAATAGTAAGAGAATAAAAGTGATATCAAAGCCCTCCAAGAAGAAGCAATCACTAAAGAATGCAGACTTGTGTATCGCAAGTGGAACAAAGGTAGCTCTGTTCAACAGGTTAAGGTCACAGACTGTGTCCACAAGATACCTCCATGTGGAAAATGGTAACTTCCATGCATCCTCTACTCAGTGGGGAGCATTCACTATCCACCTGCTGGATGACAATGAGAGTGAGTCGGAGGAGTTTGCTGTGAGAGATGGGTATGTTCACTATGGGTCCACTGTGAAGCTGGTGTGCTCCGTCACAGGCATGGCACTACCTAGACTAATAATAAGAAAGGTAAGCTCAATGATACTCCCTGAAATGTGATACCTAATATAATTACAAACTATGCTCAAAATTGTTCCTATGTTGTTCTTAGTGTAATGAATTCCTGACCTTTTCAAAAATGGTCACACAAGCATGATAAATTGATCCAATAAAATTTCACACCATGGTTAAACTTTACAAGACTGTAAATATACACACACACACACCTACATATTTGTCATTGGCAAAAAAAATGTTATCACTACATATTTATGTATGTTTATGGTATCACTCAAATACAGGTTTTTACCATGATAATTTAAAAATAGGTTCTCACAAGGCTAATAGCATGTGATAAAAAACTAAATTTTGTTTAGAGTATAACCCTTCCAGTAATTTAAGTAAATTCATTTAAAGTTCTTAAAAAAGTTGCTAAGCTATAAAAATAATCTACATAATTAATTAGTATGTCCATTGTCTCATGAAGAAAAATATTGCCATGATAACATTATGTTGTGCAAACAGGTAGCCAATTTTAAAAATTATGGTTTTATTAATTATATTTGAGATGACGCTTAGCCGCCCATATGCCACTGAGACTTGATTTTCATTGCCCATTTTAGTCCTAAATTCCATTATAGTCAAAAACATTTTTTCTGATGAAGCTGAGAATCATTTATTTTAAAACATAAATATTACACAATACAATGCCCCAAATGACATCCCATTAACTTTCAAATATTTTAGACAAGAAGAAGTCGCCTCACAAACTCCCCAGCAACAATACCTGTTAAGCTCTATAAAAAAGTGTTCTAACTATCCCATCTTCCCACAGGTGGACAAACAAATGGCCCTATTAGAAGCAGATGACCCCGTATCACAACTACACAAGTGTGCGTTCTACATGAAGGATACGGAACGCATGTATCTATGCCTCTCACAGGAACGGATAATACAGTTCCAAGCCACACCATGCCCTAAAGAGCCCAACAAGGAGATGATAAATGATGGTGCTTGCTGGACCATCATCTCCACTGATAAGGCTGAATATCAATTTTATGAAGGAATGGGGCCAGTCAGGTATGTAAAATTTTATTAACAAATAATGGGGCTAGTAAATGGGACATATGGGGACATGTTCTTATTTGTAGTTATGTTTATTCTACTTTTATATTTCAAAAAGGAAGACCCTATCTTCCTGTTTGAAATATAGGTTAGGCTTTTTATTTAATATCAAGCTAAATTATAGAATCAGGCGTTACTTTGCGGAAATCCATGACATTAAATGTTATGAAAAATATCTAGTTTTAATTCCGCAACAAAAACCCAGGCTTGGATGCAGCATGAGGATTTGATGCGCATATGCATGAGGCTCCCATATGCACATACAGGGTTGGACCGCAGCCTGCATCCAAGGCCTGCATTTTAAAACTAGGTATTTTTCATAACATTTAATATCAAGATAAAAATTGTAATAGCAATGCCTCGATTTAGCCATCATGCAGATATATAGTATTTAATTATATATCTGCATGATGGCTAAATTGACCTGTAAAGCTACAATAGAGGCCTTAATAAAAAAAAAATAAGAAATTGTTCATCCTAGAGCAAAAACTACAGGATATTTTATTAGCTGACATAATCCTAAATAGTATAGGTAGTTTCGTATACAATTCAAAAAAAAAAAATGAGTATCTATCGAAGATAATCAGTTAAACCCATAAACAAACAATTAATTATTGAATACAGTAGAAATAGTGATTAGTAATAGCATACTAACTAACCACAGGGTAGCACACGTATTTTCTTACCACTTTCTCTAATTTTTTACTCAGAATCGAGCATCGAAAACATACATATAGATATTTATCTATAAGCGACGTTTGATACCGCAAAATGTATAAACACCCAAATTACCATGTCGTTAAAATTGAGTTCTTTATATTTTAAAAGTTATTAAATATCAATTTACAGCCTGCCGGGGTCGCGTGACTCACGAATTACCGTGACCCCGGTTCATAAGGGCTATTGAAGGACACCGTGGATTTTAGTCAGTACGAGTCTGACAGTCCCTCCCGCTCTTTCCTGGGTGGGAGGAACCATGTGATGATTTTACCACTTAAAAAAAAGTGTCAATTTAGAGAAAACATGGCAAAAGTCGCAAGTTCATCATAAGTCCAGGTAATAAGAACGCGCGAATTTCACTTTTGACACCCTGAGAACCATCAACAGATATATTTAAATGTTGTCAAAACACTCCTAAATTACCAACACTAAAACAGTAGCAATATTTATAGCATCACATAAAAGAAAACAGAGAAAGTTTGATACCCTGGGAACAGTTGCATTAGCTGTCGGAGAACATAAGCGATTGATGTGACGTCGTCTGCCTAACTGATCATATGTGACATATAGAACGAAGCTACTTAACTACTGATATAGTAATATTTTAGAAATTATTTTTAAATATTGCGTAGTGATTTTCGAAAAATCACAACGGGGTCGCGGGTCCGTCTCTAAAGTTAACTCACTGTTAACTGCCCTGGAATGTAAAGGGCAATTAAAGGAACTTTAAGACTGTCCTACATCTAACAGTTCTTTCCACTAAAACCAGGGCGGGGGACTCATTTGAAGATCTTAAAATACGAAAAAAAGGAAAGGGGTAGGCTTTAAAATATCCCAAACTAAATTAAATACTAAGTTTTAAAAGTCCCAAACAAGTAACTCAATGGTCACCATTTTCTTTTTTTTTAATCGTGGTAAAATCTTCAAATGAATCCTCCCACCCAGGGCAAAGCGGGAGTGACTGTCAGACTCGTACTGACTAAAATCCACGGTGTACTTCAACAGCCTTTCACGATCCGGGGTCACGGTAATTCATAAATCCCGCGACCCCGGCAGGCTTTGGCCCTCTAGAGGGCGGCCCCGAAATTTTTGCTGACACTGAGGCGCGCGTGGAACACAACGCGCCGTCGACCCAATGGTCACCCCTAAAGATTTTTTGCCACCCCTGTAAAGTATTTTTGCACCCTAATTTTATTTGATACTATCCAAACATATTGGATGTGTTATCGTTTGAAGTCTGTTGTTCCCTCGTTCCAATTTTTAATGCAATTCACTGCCCTCTGAATCTAATATTGACATTTTAGTAATTTGAAAGCTATTGAAATTTCACTACAAATATATATGCATTATAAAAATCCACCTTCCGTCGTTTATTGTGCTTTTGATCAATTTCTGATAAACATTATTAACTTTCGAAAACTTACTACCGGACGTAAAATTTTAACCATTTGCAAACAACTAAATAATAATATTTGGATTTGTGCCAATGAAAGCTTCAGCGAACTTTTAAAAACTCGAAACAGTGTATTCTACAGAATTTAAACTTAAACAATTATAATCTGGATTATGGATCGTAAATTCTGGGTTAGATTACTACCATAATTGCTTCGCTCGGAGTTTTTTGTTTACACCACTTATTTATCAAACAGGGAAGCATATAACTTACTAGATAAAACTTTGAAAAACTATAAATCCACTAGCTTATGCCACACGGGGTCGCGGGACCAAGGGATTACCGTTACCCCGGTACGTAAAGGGCTATTGAAGGACACCGTGGATTTTAGTCAGTACAAGTCTGACCGTCCCTCCCGCCCTGCCCTGGGTAGGACTCATTTGATGATTTTACCACGATAAAAAAAAAAGCTTATGCCACAGCACACGGCGACCGACGTCGCAAGATGATCTCCGGCCACCGAAGGCGCGGGCATGCGGGCGGCGGGTAATGGGCGACTCGCTGTCCGACCACGGACCATGCCCGGGTCGACGGCGCGTTGTCTTCCACGCGCGCCTCAAAGATTGTCAGCATAGTGACGGGGCCTGTAGAGGGCCAAAGCCTGCCGGGGTCGCGGGACTCACGAATTACCGTGACCCCGGTACGTAAAGGGCTATTGAAGGACACCGTGGATTTAGTCGGTCAAGTCGAACAGTCCCTCCCGCCCGATAAAAAAAGAAAGCTTATGCCACCAGGTTTTTCCTGCGTGTTATATAGGACTTACGTTTTATCCAGGTTCAATTTTCAACAGTTTTATCCACAAGAAGATTTTGAAAGAAAGAGTCACAAGCAACCATCCACCTCTCCCCACATTTATAATAGCCGTAACATAAGATATCTTCCTTCGCCCAGGTCACCCGTAACACCAGTCCCGCTAGTCCACTCTCTAAACCTGAACGGTGGCGGCGACGTGGCCATGCTGGAGCTGGCTGGCGACAACTTCACGCCATCACTGCAAGTCTGGTTCGGAGACGTGGAGGCTGAGACAATGTACCGATGCGCCGAGTCCATGTTGTGTGTCGTGCCTGACATCTCGCAGTTCAGGGGACAGTGGCTTTGGGTGCGGCAGCCGACGCAGGTAATTTGAGTTTTTGGAAAGCTTTTTATTTTTAAAATAGTTTGATTTAATCTATATATATAAAAGGAGAACTGACTGACTGACATATCAACGTACAGCCGAAACTACTAGGGCTAGGAATGTGAAATTTTGCACACGGCTTCCTATTATAATGTAGGGGAGCACTAAGAAGGGGTTTTTGGAAATTTAACCTTTAAGGGGGTGAAAAGGGGTAATTAAGAAAGTACGTAACCCACGCGGACGAAGTCGCGGGAAAAGTGCTAGTTTGAATCATAAACGGCACGGTTAGTGTAGTGTACTGGCTGAGCGATTGACTGTCGTGCAGCGTGTCGCGGGTTCGATCCCCGCACGGAACAAATTTTAGTATGACCTAGAAGTAGTTGTTCCGGGTTTGGGTGTTTATGTTTGTGATGTTCTGTCTTTGTGAACGTACTCACGACACAGGAGAAGTATTCCGAGTGTGAGGCAAAGTTTAAAAAAAATTTATCGTATTGATAATAATTGCCAATTATTCCTAAACCTAGGGTTACAAAAGGTCCCTAAGTTCGGTGTGCCTTTTGGCATAGGCCTCCTCCAATTCCTTCCAATGGGTCCTATCCCTTGCTACTCTCAGCCAGAATGGTCCCGCTGTCTGTTTGAAGTCATCTCCCATCTCCTGAATTGACGGCCGTATCGTATTGATATTACTTCTCAAAGAAAAGCAATCTTAAATCTGAGTAAAAGTAGTTCAAAATATTTGAACTTTCGAAGTTGAAGCACTTTCAGTACAAACTAAACTTTATGTCTGGATTTTAAAGCTGTTTTTCTACACATATTTGTTAACGATCTTGGATTTGGAGTTGCGTGGTGGATTTCACACGTCTTAGTTTTCAAAATATGTCAATATATCGATGGATCACCGACCAACGGCAATGTAGGTTTAAAAGACCTAAATGTAGGCTATATGAAATCTTTCTAGTTAACACGTTGTCAGAGGCGTAGCTACCGCCGTATCAGCCGTATCAATTATACGGGGCCCACATGTGTCAAGGGCCCCGGACGCCGAAGATTGGTTTAAATTTAAATAAAAACATAAAATGTTGCTCTACTATAATGAAAACTTATCGCGGCCATATAGCTTCAACATAGAACTCCTAACATAGCTCGATTTAAAAAAAGACATTTTTCAAAAAGCCTTTATATAGTTGTAATAAATGAGCTACGATCAGTCGATCAGCATTGTCAATTTTCTAGCTCCCTTCAAAATTCTTTTAATATCATAAGTTAGGTCGCGGGACTTACGTATTACCGTGACCTCGGAACGTAAAGGGCTATTGAAGGACACAGTGGATTTTAGTCAGTACGAGTCTGACAGTTCCTCCCGCTCTGCCCTGGGTGGGAGGACTCATTTGATGGTTTTACCACGCTAACGTAATAGCATTAGTTACACGAGTCAGGATGCTATTGTCGTTATTCTGCAAAACTATACACTTAAACTAGAAGGGCCCCAAACAAGTTTTGATACGGGGCCCCTTCTGGCCTAGCTACGCCACTGCACGTTGTATGCTTCAGCCCACAGGTGGGTCTAGCCTACTATTCCAATTGGGCCAATCAGGGAATTGGCATATTTATCAACTTGATATTTTTAATCCAAAATCTTTAGAATACGGTTATAGGTATGGAAAATAAAAATAAACGAGTTTAACCGTTTACTTTTTAAATAATAGCCGTAGATAAACTTTTGCATATTCGCCGCCCACTCATTTCTTTAGCATAAACATACCAAGGCAGAATTTATTTATAAAGGGACGAGGGTAGCCCCGGCTAACCTTTCCAAAAATTAACTCCACGATTGGTTATACCGTTCGTTTGATTCTTTGAAACGGGAAGTTTAATTTTTATTGCGACTAGCGATTCGCACAGGTGCAATTTTAAAATAAAATATAGCCATTCAAGAACTCAAGCTTGACTACTCGTGAAATAATTTTCAAAATCAGTTCATTAGTTCCATTCCAGATATGACTAACTACAAACTCACAAAAATTAAAATCTATAATTGATATAGGAAAGTAGAAAGGACTTAAAAAAATTAATTCGTCTAAACTCCTGCATGTACAAAACTACACAGGTTAGCCCGCGTGTAAGCCGAAAATTATCCACGGAAAACGTAATACCGGGAAATTCTATGCGCACAAACAGTTTTTTTTAAATGATATGGATAAACAATCGAACTTTTTATTGTTATAATTTAAATCTATACTTTTAAATAAAGAATTCAAAAAGAAAAAGAATTCATACAAAAAATATTACGATTTTCAAAATGATCGCAAACTTTTTTTGATGTGTTTATGTGTGCCATCTGAAAAAATCCATTTGAATACATTTATATGTTTTCGCGTGAAAGGGTATACAACATAGATCCCTCTAAATCAATAATAGTAAGAAGTTCAGTAGTTTTTCTTTTTTCTCAATTTAATGGAAAATTCTCTAAAATATTAATGTACTATATTTCTATAACATACAATTCACAGCACCCTATTCAAATAATCTCCTTCGCCAGGAAGTGACCATCGCGATCGACGCGTTTAATAGTCCAACACTTTAAATAAATTCACTCGTGAGAACTCACGCGCAGACTAAATAAAAATGTTATGATTTGACTGCCTCGCAACACCGCGATAGGTTTGAGCTGGATTCCTGGGTTTTAGTCGCGGGTTAGATAAAGTTTTATCGGGATTTTTCACTAAGAATTTGTCAGTAGCAGCATAGAATCTGGATTAATGTCCGATTGTTGGCAATATGCTCTCCCCCTCTTACTCGAGGCTTAAACATTATCATCTGCTTTCCTTTCTTTAACTAACTGGGTTGTGGAGTTCGGATAGGCAATTGATCCATCTAAAATTAGTAACTAGTTGTTACCAGCGGCTTCGTCCGCGTGTATCTCCAGAATGATGTCACGGGAACGTAATACCGGGATGAAAAGTATCTTAAGTGTTATTCCAGACTGTACTGACTAACATATCTCTGAGCCAAATTTTATCAAAACCCGTTCTGCCATTTTGATGTTATTGACTTACAGACATCCATCCACCCAAAGTTTCTCATTTATAATGTTAGGTACATGAGTACAAGGCTTCAACATAAATAAAATTAGCGAAATAAAAAAGCCTTCATTATTTCTTTATTACAAAAAACATGCATTAGGTAATCTATGTAAATATTAATTAAGGACCCCTCGGTGGGTATAAGCCTCCAGTAATGTGTTTTATGTTCTTTGATTTCGCAAGCCATGATTTTGCAATCAGTTCTACTGTCTCGTGTCCCTTTTTCTCTTGTTGTGGGTTTCCCATACATTATTTTACCATACTATTACCACCATACATACATTTTATTCCAATAGATGTACCCCTATTGGAATAAAATTATGTTGTTATGTATATTAAAATGTTATGAGATATAACCGAAAACCACCTGTGTCTATCAACTGGTGATTAGAAAACAATTGACATGATATACAAACAATAACAAAGTTATTACATTACTTATAATTGTCCTCGAAGACGATTGTTCTAAGTCTAGAACATCTGGCTACTCGGTTTATGTGGGGAATCCATTATTTATTATATGTGTTTATGTATCCAGAGCAATGTTGGCTCGGTGGTAACGCCGCAATACATTGTGTAATTTATTCCAGAACCACTGCTCTCATGGCTTTGAAGGAAAACATAGACAAACCCACATGGGTTAGAACCAAAAATTTGTCATAAATGTCCTCTACCAATCCGCACTGAGATTGTATGGTGGATTATAGGCTACTTCTTACATAAAGGAGGCCTGTCCTAGCAGTAGTGGCTAGTTAAGCTATTTATTGCTGAGGCCAGATAGCACCGCAAATTAATTTACACATTTTACGAATTTAAGGCATTTTTTTTTAACGTGGTAAAATCATTAAATGAGTCCTCCCACCCAGGGCAGAGTGGGAGGGACTCTCAGACTCGTACTGACTAAAATCCACGGTGTCCTTCAATAGCTCTTTACGTTCCGGGGTCACGGTAATTCGTACAGTCCCGCGACCACGAATTTAAGGCATAGTGCGTGTTTGTCTTTAGCTTGACGATTTTATTAGAGACAGCACTATTTTAGTCTAAAACCGGCTTGAGCAAGGGTGGTGCTCAATAATTTTATGTGAAGAAGCTTTTTCCAGCAGTATTATTCATCATCGTCATCATCAGCCTATTAATTTTCCCACTTCTGGGACACAGGCCTCCTCTCAGTGAGAGGGAGTTAGCCATAATCTACCACGCGGGCTGGTAGATGTCACATGTCTTCGAATTTTTAATTCTAGGATTAGGCCGATTTCCTCAAGATATTTTCCTTCACCGTTTTGAGAGCAGTTATGACGAAATAAATCACATAAAGTAATGCGCCTACCTGGTTTTAAACTCACGACTCTTAAGTCTGGGCCGATACCAGTTCCCTATTCTCTATTCGAAAACCGAATTATCGATAAAAATATTCAATTGATTTTTCTAATTTGCTTACACCATTCATAAATTACAAGTAGAATTTCTAGTTCAATTTCGAAGAAAGATATTCCTTCGTAGAACTGCACACCCTTCAATCGATATAATAACAGACGAGTTTGAAGGAGACTTGAATAATTTATGTCTGCCTGGAAATGTATACTTTAGCAATGAAGCGGCAACGTGACCCCCCCTAGTTTAAATATGTCACTACTGCATTACATCTGCTCATTTACGAGTTATAATCACCCAGACTTGGATAACTCGTTCATTGTTGATGTAATTTAAGGATTGGTCATAGTTTTTTTTATCGTGATAAAATCATCAAATGAGTCTTCCCACCCAGGGCGGAACGGGAGGGACTGTCAGACTTGTACCGACTAAAATCCACGGTGTCCTTCAATAGCTCTTTACGTTGGTCGGGTCACGGTTAGGTACCTGGTGACATAGTCCCGCGAAATTGGACCTTGTGTATCATGTTCTGTCTTCTTCTTCTTCGTCGTGTCGATGATTCCTTTAAATTACTTTTTTCGACCAAAACTCTGCCACATTCACGGCGTTGGTGGTGGCGTCGGACAGTTCCCTTAGAGTGCAGGTAGAGTTACACAGTACAATTGAGGAGGTGAGCCATCGTTTGCGATGAGGCTCCGCAGTCGTACCTTTCTTCAGAATACTTTTTACTTTCTTCATGTTCTGTGAATAAGTCAAATGGATTTTCTAATGTCTTTTGCTCTCGATGCATTAAACTAACATACGCAGGAATTTAGACAGGAGTCCCACATCTAAATTTTGCCAATTATGTTTAAGTCTCGTCTAATAGAGGCAAGTAGGGGACAATACGAATCCTCACGATGCTACTGCGAAGTTTCTGATGGATAATAAATTCTAAAACCATTCTCGTGTCGTCAAAGTTTGCAGGAATCGAAACAAGGGGCGATATATTTTGCTATCATTATCGTCCTTTGCCTTAGATATATGAGAAGCGCAGACTATTCAATTAGACCTAGTTCTTTCCATTAATTAATACTCTCATCTCTAACTCCAGCTAACATTTCGTTTAGAACCAGCTACTTTTTTCAATTCAATAGTGTTCTCTTCCACTTCAGGTACCAGTTTCGCTGGTGAGAAACGACGGCATAATATACGCGACGGGCCTGACGTTCACGTATACTCCGGAGCCAGGCCCGAGGCCCGTCTGCGCCCCCGTGGACGACGTCATGCGGCCGGACACGGCAACAGGCTGGCACCACGACGCACACAGGCTACCCGACAACACCCTCCAATAGCCAATGGACTGCAGGCTCGAACATGAAAGCCTGCAGTTATAAACTACTCTGTGGCAACTCAAAAACTGTGTTATTGTGACCCAAAGAACGAAACCCGTCTTCTAATGACACGAAAGACATTTTGGTGAGTGATTCTAAGAACAGTAATAATTGTATAATTTCAATAGTGCCTAATGTCTATTCATCATAGCATGATTTCTGACGGAGTTTGTGCTTCAGACTAGACGAGGAGGTAATATTTTTGAAGAAGTATTCTTAAGTCGTTCAAATCAAAGGTATGCTATTAGAAATGGCGTAAATATTTTATTGGCGCATGCGTGTTGCGTCAGTGACACGACCTGCTTATTAAGGCGGTATCTTCAGGAGGGGGAATGTACAATAGAAATTGTAGTAGTTCACTAGCTTGTGCAATATTAAACAATTTACTTTTGTAACTGATTTCTTGTTGATATCAGAAAAATGTATCAATTCTTGAGATGTGGCCCTAGTGTTTGGGTATCGACAGTTTTAAAGATCATGTTAGGGTCTATAGATTATGGAAAGCTTTATTATTAATGAACGTGCTACTTCGGGAGTCGATCGCTTAGTTTGCGGGCTCGACCGCAGGGCACGGGATGTGAGCACAAACGACGTGTGCCTAAATATAAAGTATATGTTTGTATATCTACGAGATTATGACACCAAAACTATGTTTAAGGTTTAAAAAAACAGCAATAAAAGCAAGTTGTGACATGGTGGGAGAGGAATTTGTGATAAAAGCTAAGTTATAGCTCTACTAGTACGAAGTCGATGCAGCTAGAAAAGAAAGAAAAATCCTTTACTTAGATATTTAATTAGAACTTTTATTATTAAAAAGAAACGACAAGTAGAGCTGTAACTTTGAAACTACTACACCCTATAATAATTCTAGATTTCGCACAGTTGGCGGGTTGAAAATGGACTAAAAACTTCTTTGTTATAAAATCTATCATATATCAATCTTTAAATGCAAGGATAGCTGTATTTTAACAGTATTTGCTTCAAATCAAAAGATTGTAACGAGAAGTCTCTTTTCTAATTACAATCGCCATTTTTTCATTCCATATCCTAAACTGTTTGAAACTTTCTGTTTGTATAAATATATCTCTTTTGTTGGGTGTGAGTACAGCCATACAGCTTGCTCTCGGAAGGTAATTCGACCATAATTGTGCAAAAAGCTAGGTTGAAATTGCACTTTCTTCAACCCGCTGACAAGTGCTCTACACTACGATCCTAACTAATATTATAAATGCGAAAGTAACTCTGTCTGTCTGTCTGTCTGTCTGTCTGTCTGTCTGTCTTTTCTTCACGCCTAAACTACTGAACCGATTAGTGTTAAATTTGGTACAGACATAGTTTGGAACTTGAGAAAGGACATAGGATAGTTTTTAACCGACTTCAAAAAAAGGAGGACTGTATTTTTTTTAAATGTTTGTTACCGCATTACGACCGACTGGGTGAACCGATTTTCATGATTCTTTTTTTTTTTTTAAAGCTGGTGCTTCCCGTGTGGTCCCATTGTCACCAAATCAGGATCTGATGATTGGATCTTGGACAAATCGAGGGCAACCCTCAAATTTTATAGGCCCACGCATCGTTTTTCGTTAATCTTATGTAGTAATTTAAGTACTTGCGTATGGTAATCATTATCTTATGTAGCTGAGCTGATGATGGAAGGTACAACTCCTTAACAGTAAGGAGTAGGTAGTAGTACTGATTCATTGTTCGCATATCTCCGGAACTTCACGTCCGATTTAAATAATTCTTTTTTTTTGTGCTAAGTATTGTTCAACTTAGGGAATACTGCAAGTTTCATCAAAATCGGTTCAGTAGTTTTCGAGATAGGGAATTTTATTAGCTTATTGTGTACATGAGGGATGTTATTACCAGTGCTACGGATTGTATTATATGTATTTGGCAAGAATTTGGGTTGAATATTTTAACTAAAAAACTTTTCAAAAAAAAAAATGTAACCGCCTTCAAAAAGAATTTTTTTTTGAAAAAGTTTTTTATTATATATTTTTTACGGGTTAAGCTGCGCTTGCCGAGGTTGGTCTGTGGATGGGTAAAAAGCACTCGGAAAGCACGTAAAGCCGTTGGTCCCGGCTGTCATTTGAAGATCTTTGACAGTCGTTACTGTCAGAAGCTCTAATGTCTGACAGCCAATCTTACCATGGGGTATCATATTACCCAGTTACTGGGTTGTGGAGGTCTGACAGGCAGTCGCTCCATGTAAAATACTGATATCCAACTGCATCTGGTTTGACTGGAAGCCGACCTCAATATAGTTGGGAAAACGCTAGGCAGATGATGAACGGAGTATAGATAATTCTATTAGTACTATATGTCGAGTGGTCCATATGCTCGATAGATGGTGGTGATCGCGCAATGTTGTCGATCGTTACACGAGTTCGATCGTTACACGGGACAAAGAAAGCTACTTTGTTTTATACTATGTAGTGATTAAATGCAAGTAACATTGGTCCGACCTGTTTATTAGTCAGTGTATAGAAATCCGTTTGTGCTGGATAGGATAATCTCAAGCCCGGGGAAGGACATAGGGCTACTTTTTATAAACACACCATACAGGTAAAGATTGATGAAGAAACCACCGGTAGAATTTTGAAATTCATGCAGGGTTCTATTATTATTATTTTTTATCGTGGTAAAATCATCAAATGAGTCCTCCCACCCAGGGCAGGGCGGGAGTGACTGTCAGACTTGACTGACTAAAATCTACGGTGTCCTTCAATAGCCCTTTTCGTACCGGGGTCACGGTAATTCGTAAGTCCCGCGACCCCGGCAGGCTTTGGCCCTCTGAAATAATGAGCACTTAGAAAGGAGTTCAGATAATTCCACCCTCAAGAGATTCCCTCTAAATATTAGGTATAGGTGTTCAAAGATTGTATGGAAACTAATTTTGAAGTTAGAAATCTGGGATGTACGATGTGAAGTTACATAAAAAAAATGTCACGTAACTTAATGAGGCAGACCAAATTCTACGCGAGCGAAGCCGCGGGCAAAAGCTAGTATTTCTATATTTTACTGCCAGTAGGTAACTCCTAGTCCGTAATTATGTTTTCACAATTTCTCAAGCAATTATACGCCTTTAAAAGCGCTTATAAATGCACATATACATTCAAACTTTATGCAATAATTGCCAACTGAGCTCATAAAAATATATAGTTTTTCAAATGTTCATTTGAACACGATATTAGGTATACAGGTTCCTAACTCCGGCATTTAATATACACCATTTTTTAAAATAGTTGCTTCATTGTCATCGTCATTAAAAAGAGATCTCTCTGCTCTTAGATTTGTTTCTTTGGGGCCAAATAGTTGTAATATCCATGACAAGTCATTGCGTTTATACTATAAATACTATTCTAATTAAAGTTAAGTTAAATACGTTTGGGTAAAGGAAAATGAACTCTACGAGATTGATTTTAAGAGTGATTTTAATGTAATTGGTTTGTATAAAATAAGTAGGTATCCTAGACGATTAGTTTATTACAATCGAGTTAGAGAAGAGCCAAATAAGTCCTTTTATCTCAGAGTACTTGATATAGTATTTTTCTCTTATACATTATTTTAGTGTTTATATACCTATTAGTTTATCTGCTTCTATGACTGGAAGTCAATCGGTCTCAATGTGTATGCACAATTTTATCTAATCACTACACTTTGTTGACGATAATAATAAAGCCCAATTAAAGACACGTAGCTGTCACTGTACGTATGTATATTTACGGAGATTTAAAACGAACAATACATGTAGTTTAGTAGCTAGAGTTAGTCCATAGAACAGTATGAGCTCTGCACACCGGACGCGATGCGACACAGATTTTATTTTATGTCCCAACAAACGCGTCACACGTTTTCGTACATCGCGCTCGATGTGCAGACCACCTAAGCATTAAATGATAAAAACTGAAATTATAAATTTTAAAATTCTATTTATTTCATGCCAATATAAATTCTTTTGAAACTGTATTGTTTTAAAAACGGTTTTGATGTGTATTTTTAATGAAACGTGTGATTTCGAACATTCCATGTGGAAAGTGTAATAAGAAGTACAAAAAATATCAATATTTTTGTAGCAAAACGTTGAATTACGATATAATCTTATGGAATTGGTAAAGTTACAGTATTACAAGGAAATTAGTATTTAACGCGATGAATAGACAGTAATAATGTCGTCAATTTTGTAAAACGATAAGTGAAAATGTTTTGTCATTTAAAAAAAAACTGTTTACTCCTTTTTATCATTTTACATTTGGTATTTCTATATTTGGAAATGGTCATATTGAAGTGGAGACTGCTCGGGTATGATGAGGTGAGCCGAGAGTACAGACCGTTGACGATATTCGGAGCAGTGATTCAGAAATATGAGTAAAATATTTTTTAATAAAATTGAATTTAAAAAAAAAACAAAGTTTTTTATTAGAACTACAAACACCCTACGTGATTAAGAATCAACACCCAACAATCTTGGGTTATTAAAATTACATTTCTCACAGTCGAATTGTTTCGCTCAAAGCGGATCTCATTGACTTAATTCTCATTGTTTTTAATTAAAAAGCGAGGGGTCAAGTGTAATTATCTGCTTATGAATCAGTGTTAATCGAGGAATCAGTGCCTCGACCGAAGTCTGTGGGAACGTCTTCGAAAACTCTTCACATGATAATAACAAGTGTCTTCCCCTACATACCGTTCCGCAACGGTGGGTTTGACCTCAGATAATTATCACAAGTTTATACCCATTCCGCCATTGTTTGCTGCCGAGATTCAGTGTAATAAACTCGCTAATATTTATGACATGTGCTCAAGTCGGGGAGTTCGACTGTCACAGAGTAAATTGGAATATAATTGAGTCAATTGATCTTCGATCTGTAGGGTCTGTCTGGCTGAGTATCGGTCGAGTGTTATTCTCGTTGACATGCTGATGGTGAGAATTCAATTCCAAGATTCGTAATTACTTACAGCCATGCAATGAGTGACGCGGGTGACACGTAACAGAAGATCGTTTACATAATTGTGGTGTCGTAGTTCGCAGGAAAATGAAGAAAAAGTGATGACATAACTGTAATGATGATGGATACTGTTTCGATAATCGCTGGGTTAACCCATGTCCTGCTCGGTTCCGCGTCTTAATTGCCACTGTTGTTAGCTCAGATGCTAACTTTTATCACCAGCAAATTATCTTAATCATAACTTGAATTGTTGCAGGATCTTAGTAATTCAATTAATTATTCTTTTGTTCGTGGTCTGTTTTTAGTTTGTACTGAGCAACTACTAATTAAATTTATTTTAATAGTACCTACCTAGCTAGCTACTACCAACAAAGATAAAATATTAACTTGAGGATGCCAAAATTTGGTGAAAAAATTAGTTTAGTGGCTTGAAAACCATAAAATTAAAATTAAGTACATCAGACCGAAAGCAAATCAGTTAAACAGATGCCTGTGTTTGTTTAATGTTAATCAATAATTACGTATTTCATCACGCATTGGAAAGCAAATATCTTCAATTTACCTTATCGCATACAAACTATTATTTAAAAAAATAAAAAACTAATGTTATAGTATTTTTTTTTCTTTGCGTTATTGGCACAGCTAGTGTGTCGTTCGCGTGACTGCTAACATTATTTCCCAATCAGTGACGTGCATAAGAAATTATGACGTTATACACATGCACGTAACCATTCATTCATGCTTGCAAAAAATGTCATTGTGTTGAAGAAATCAGGGCTTTGAACATCCTGTTAGCTAATCAGGGGAAATTACAGAGCAGGTTTTCCCTTATCAACATCCTTTTTGGCCAAACCCCGATCCGGAACTTCAGTTGGTCATTTACCCGCACCAATTAACCGTATGACGATTATATCTATGCGGAGACTGTGAGAAGTCTGTGTGCACACAATTGAATCATTGTCTGCGTTTTTACATTCTACCAGGTTGATCTATGGTGCCAAGATATGCAGAGTGTGGGAAATGTTGGGCCGCACCGGTGCTCCAATGTATTCCAACATGTCATCTCCATTCGTGGGAACTGTGCCCGGAAACAGACGAATTTAATATTAGCAATTATAATTCTAGTTTTATCTTCATTTGATTCAAATCTTTACATGTATAAAACAACGTTGCTTAACGTTGTTTGCACATAACTTTCAAACGACTGCACAAAATCGTATTTTTTTGTTGTTGTTATTTTCGTTATCGTCAGAACGACAGAGCAAGGTTTATAAGAACATTGACGGAAAATTCACCGGTCGAGAATTTGATCCGTGCGAAGCCGGGCCGAACCGCTAGTATTATAAACATGCTTGTTGTGTTCAACAAAGTTCTTCAAAGGACGCCTTCTGACAATTTACTTAAAATACGAAAGACAAAAACAAGATTGTTATCTATCATTAAAACTTGTATTTTTATGAACTTTAGTGTAAATTGAACTCGAAAAATGAACGAGGTATAATATTCTTGCTGTAATTTTATATAATTTGTTAGTTTTTCCGCGCTGGCCATTCAGAGATGTGGGTGGGGCATTTAGTTGAACGAAAACGCCCATTGTTTGGCGCACAAAAAAACATTATATCGTAGCGTCTTTGTTTAAAAGCTGTAATTCTGAAGCTGTGCCAAATAAGGCTCTGAGTCAGATTTTTCGACTGAACTCTGCTATTCGTTCTCCTAGTGGAAGAAATATCCTTTTAAGTATGTTATATGTATCAAAATTTTAGAAATGAAGGTATTTCCTATCTTTAGGTTCGGCTTGTGTCGGCCATTGGAAAAGAACTGAACGATATGTCTAACTCCTATCGACTTAAACCTCACAGTTCCTAAATCGACCATGAAAACCAGCTTAAGAGATGCTTACTCACTTGCTCTCAATCCCAACTAGCCTTTTATGCGCCCAGTGCAAGCTTCTTTAACTGGGCCCTGATCTGGCCAATTGTTGACCATTTCTGACTATTTTGCGCTCCTGAAGAGGCAGCACTCTGCGCCTGGGTACTGTTGACTCACCCATATTTTCGGGACTGCTCTTAACTTTCCACTAAGTCTGACCGATTCCACGATCGCAGGTACGAATACTGTGCGCCACTTCTTTTGTTACGTCGTCCTATCTACAACATTATTTTTAGTATATGCGAAACCTGAATATAGTTTGTTCAGAATCAGTAACTGATTCGATTCCAATAATTTTTACACCATGTTATATATTTTACATATCTCTTGCTCTGTAAGTACACCCTTACACCCCTGAATGCCGGGGTGTATGACTATCATTACAGCATAGGTTTTGGAATTTGAAAAAAGAACTGTCATACTCATACTGCACGAAGAATATTTTTAAAAAGTTAATTTTTTTTTTTCTCGGTATCGATTAATTACTCGAATCGGAATCTAGACAATTTATTTAATAAAGATTTTAATTAAATACACATTTTTTTCTTCTTAATAAATGTTCATTGAAACCTGCTGTCTTGTTGTTTACTTACCTCACAATCGATATGTAAAGCAGAGTATTTATCTCGGGCGTAAGCATCAATTGCATACTCGGGTTAATTAGCGCCTTCGCTACGCTCAGGCGCCAAAAACCTCGTATGCAATTGATGTCATACAGCCCTTGGTTAATAATCTACTATTTTTCAAAAATATTTTAAATAAATTTTATTACCAGTTAATTACAATACAATCACCGTACGGTTAGGTACCTATTGCCAAGCTATTATCACGAGTGTATAACACAGGAGACGCGGTTTACGCGTGTGTACCGTGAAATGAGCATGTTTTTGAACGGACAACCAGGTAATATACAAACTTATAACTTTGTGATTTTTTATGATACGGTTTTAAAATTTTGTACATAGATTCTTTACACAAAAATACTAGACAGGTGTATCGGGTTTCGCATAAACAAAAAATAATGTTGTATACGAGTAGTGTTATTTCTACGCCTCAATGTTTGAACAGGACATGCTAAAAGTCATGCGGGTGGTGCATACAGAGGGTGCGCGGATGTCCTTTTGAAAATCACTAAGCGCTGCTCAAGTGCTCATAATATAATCTTTAACTTTAAAAAAAAAAGAATTATCCAAAAGTTTAGTAAACTGAGTCAAACAGGATATTTCTATTTTAATTATGTTATTTCGTTTATTTATCTTTTGTACATATTTCCCATATTATTAAATACTAGCTTCCGCCCGCGACTCCGTCCGCGCGGATGTCGGTTTTCGCGTGGATGGTTTATTTCCCCATTTTGAGTAACTCTGACAATAACATCTTATAAATATTACGGCGCTGAATCCACTGCGGGTAATGCAACGTGTGTTCGCGGTTCTACAGAACAACGTCTATGAATAAAACTGAAAAATAAGATTATTTTTCTACGTATTTTTCCAGGATAAAAAGTATCCTATGTTATGCCCAGGATAATAAGGAATAATTATACCAAGTTTCATCGAAATCGAACCATTAGTTTTCACGTGATGCCTGCACAAACAGACAGACAGACAAAAATTTTTTTAATCATATATTTGGGTTTGGTATCGATCCAGCAACACCCCCCGCTATTTCTTTTTTCAATATTTTCAATGTACAGAATTGACCCTTCGACAGATTTATTATAGTAAGTATAGATTTTTTACAAATTGAAAGAAATGAAAAAAAAAACATTTAAAAATATAAAACATTATGTTAATTATGTTTATTAATGTCAGAACAAGATTCTTAAGTAAGAAATATTTCGGAAAAATCAGCAGTAAGGTCGAAAGTTTGGGGCAGTACATAGCCGGGCCGCTATTATTTCAATATTTGATGGTTTTAACCAAACATTTGTACACTTTTCATATATGGCAAAGGATTCAGCTGTCTCTATAAGAACTGTATACTAATTACAAAATGAATATTTCTTTATCAATACAGACACGCGAACGTACAAGACGCGCATGTTTTTATACGCCCTTAGTTAAAAGTCAAGACAAATGACACCGGCCACCGTTTAATTTGTTACTCATATCTGAAAAACCCCCATCAGTTATTGCAATTGTCTGTCGGCTCATGATATCAAATACGGAGATCTTGGAATTTCTACAAAATCACCGTGTTTTGCCATGTTATTGGCTGCTATCAGAAATTAAAGATCATCGCTGGTCAAACGAAGCGCAATTCGCTTCGTCTTCTGCTCTTGCCGCATCAAAGAGATCATCAGGGCGAATTTCACAAGCCAAGTGTTTTGTCCACAGACAAATATTACGTAGTCTGACAGTCCCTCCCGCCCTGCCCTGGGTGGGAGGATTCATTTGATGATTTTACCACGATAAAAAAAAAACCATGGCTGACAAGAGAAGAAATTGAAATAAGAAAGAATTTCAATTGGGAGGATTTGTATGTGACTTGTGCGAAATTTTAATATCTTACAGGTTACGATACATTTATTATTACTAATATATTCTACAGTACCAAAATTATATACAAACTATAAATAAAAACGTACTAGTAACATGTAAAAAAAAACATTCAAAGGGCGTCAAAGAATACGTCCACATCGCTGTTAACGGGAACAGTGCTCAGAACGCTGGCAGCATTGCCACGTTGTATGCCAATGCTGATTCGTTGGCCTAGGAATAAGCCAGCCCTCTGGTCATCGAGAGGATGACTTCATATTGTCAAGTACGTGGAATCCAGTGGTGAATATGGTTAAACAGGGTGGCCACTTTCTGGAAAACCGGGAAAAGTCAGGGAATTTTGCTAGCCATGGAAAAGTCAGGGAATTGTCAGGGAAATTTAAAGGTCAGGGAAGCTCAATCGCGCTTAAATACTTAACTAATTATCAATACGTTACGTAGCTAACTGAATACGGTCGAAGACTACTAATTTTTTGGTCAGGGTTCGGGACTAAACTCTCGGTTTTTTTTTCAATTTCCTGATTTGAAGTAAAATTATGGTAATAAATTTAAGATTATGGTCAGGGAAAAACTTAAAAAAGCGCCTGGAAAACCGGGCAAAGTCAGGGAATATTGATTTTGGTAAATAGTGGTCACCTTGTTAAAAGTGGCAGCCGGCATCATAATAAAGGCTCCACAAAACTTGGTATACTGTGAGTGTGTTTTGCCGTGGCTTATTGTCGAGTTCCAGTAGTACGCGTAGCAAGAGACAATAAAAGAGGGTAGACAGATTTGTCTGCTCCTAACGATTTATTTACATCCACCCGCATTCTCCAGTCAACCCGCGATCATGGCGTTTGCAACAGCGTCAAAATATCGGGAACTCAAACAAATATTTAATCACGGAAGACATCCCGTAAGTGACATTTTAATTATTAAAATATCCTGTTATCCTTAAATGTAAAATCTTGAAAAAGTAACAGGCAAAGCCGGGGAGTAATTATTGTACCTAAAAGAAGTAGGTATCCAGATTTCTTAGTTATATCAAATTAGTTGTACCCCGCGGCTTCAGCCGCTGTTCTGCTCCTGTTGTTCGTAGCGTGATGTTATAAAAGCCTTCCTCGATAAATGGACTATCGAACAAAAAAAGATTCTTTCAATTCGAACCAGCAGTTCCTGAGATTAGCGCGATCAACCCAACAAACTCTTCAGCTTTATAATATTAGTAGTGTTATAACAATTAAAGATCAGTAGGATAAGATGTGATTTTATATCAAAAGATTAGAATCCTAAGCCGTGATTAAGGCAGTTTCCTCCCGTTAAATGAGAGATCATCTCATCTGAGGCTGCAATTACGACGATTGTGACGTAAACATGAAGCATGGCTACGGAAGTGACTGCTTTATATTTACAACTGTAGAAAACCTTTGACGATGTATTATAGGCTTTATTTTACATATTATCTAGATATTTTTGGTAGACTTTTGACTAGCTCGCCGACCGATTAACGACCCGACGTTTCGTAGAGTTCTACGCGCGCCTCCATAGGGGCAAACGCTTGCCGGGTTTGCGGAGCCATCTCAGAAAGATACCGCGGCCCTGGAACACAAAGGGAAACCGAACTAAATTGATGACTTATATATTTTTTTTTAAAAAACGTTGCCATTCACTAGGAATTTCTCCTGCGTCGTGGGTACGTTTACAAACATATAAATTCACATACACAAGCGGACGGAACTTATAAATACGGTCTAAACTTGCTCATCATATCCGTGCTTTAATACGATGAAAAAAACCATCATGGGGAACTCATAATCTCCTAGCACTTCATCTCAATCTGAACTGGGCCTGACCGACTCGACCCTTCTCGTCTGTGTTGCTCCAGTAGAAACATTATTCTAATCGGATCACTTGACATCAAATCAATTTTAATTTTAAAAGTACCCTCACTTCTTTTTTTCTTATGAAAAGTCTTCAAATTCGACCTCTCTGGACAGTTAATGAGGGATCATTAACTGTCCAGGGAGGTCGAATTTGAAGGAATCGTATTTTATTTTTCAGGGTGGAGTAAACAGGTACTGACTAAAAACCCCCCTTTACTTTCAAATACATTTTGCGTTCCAGCCGCAGTAAGCTCCTCAGTATTTCCCGCAGCCTGCCCCCAGTGCCGAGGCTGAGGATCGTTACTCATCCTGTTGAAGTCTCGCCCTTGTTTGGTAACCATAAATATCAGTCTCAGGCTGTTCTCGTAGCTTCCTGAAAGATTAACCTCAAATAACGGATCTTGTCACTGTTTTGGTTATGACCTCTTGTTCTTCTTAGGTCACCTACAGACCGACCAGGTCTCTTCAGACTATCACTCAATTTCTGAATGCTGCAGGCGAATTATCAGTAAATTACTGTGGCTGAAAAGAGTCCCATAATGTCTGCTATTCCTAGAGTAGATTTCCCTACGAATTCATGAATACTTACTCAACGGTATTAGCTAACAACAACAGCTAAGTGCGATTTGTGTACCACACTGGAACAGCTTTAGCCATCTTACAGTTTAGGAGCTGAAGATTAGGTATCAAATTAGAGATACTTTAATTTTACGCCAGTCTTTACATCTTTCGAAAATTAGTTTTGCTGCTTTCAATCGACCAGTTTTCGAGCAATCAGCCAATACTTCAATTACAGATCACTTCCTGAAAAAATTGACTGTAACTCAGGTTTTAATTTGAGCTATTTCATTAACTACCTTATTAAATTGTACGACGGAAAGGTAATTTCTTTGATGGCGCATTGATTGCCGGTAGGTATGCGTCTATTGTTCTGTTCATTACAGATATAATAAAGATGTAATATTGATGTAGTTGTAAGACTTTTAAGGCAAATTGTTGAGCAAGTAGGTACCTTTAGACCCTTCAACACGAGTTAATTACATTACCTGGGATACGCTGCAGTAGCTGTTAAGTGGCAACTTGGCCAGTATGCTTTTTGCATGAAAATCTCAGAAGAACATTTTTCTCCCTTGGGATCAAAGTGTCCGATTTCGGTGTCCTGGCCCTATCTATGAACTTAAAATACCTCCAATTAAAGAACCAAGAGTCTTCAACCCCCGTAGAATAAACTGCTTCAGTATTTTCCTTATCATTTCAGGAAGTTTTCTATTGGCATATCTACCTATCTTCCAGAAAACGATAATACAGTGATACATTCATAATGTTGGTTCTTCAAATGTTCTAGAAATTACTCGGTCTCGCTACTTCATTGTGAAAAAACTAAACATACAAAATTGTGTGTTACAAAACAGCATTTATAAATCTCTAGAAACGTACAGAACGTAATCAAAGAATACTTAGTCACCCACCGGGTGAATTGTTTGACATTTCAAGTCGTAGGTACCTATCTACTGGCGGGTCACCAAAATTGCACACTTTAGGATGAGAAATCAGACACGAAATTGCTCTAAACACTCATATTCTTGATGTTAGATAAATGACTTCCTGCTGGTGCTACAATGGAGGCATCATTATTCCCCGGGCTCCGTGAATAGGCCGCGCTGCCGACCTGCCGTGGGAGTCTCTCACGACTTTATTGCGGATATATATTTTTTGTTTGTTCTAATTAACAGTTTTTCTAATACTCTGCTTTTACTTTAATTGTTCTTGTTCGTTAAGAACCGTGTTTTTAACCGTTTTTTGGTAAAATAACACTTAATGTTAGAGTGGAGTAACTTTTCTGAAATACAGTGTAATTGCGTGATCGTGATCATCAAAATTACTTGCGACATGATTGGACATTTTGCTGAAATTTACCTCTTGGTACATTTTAAATGCATGATGTAGAAAAAGATTGAACACTAGCATTAAGTTTTTATGAACACGCTTTGTTAATAGCTCGTTCGGTCGTGGAAAATGGTTTTTCGTTCCCCTGTCTTTATGTAGATTAAAATTATAATTTCCCATTTAGTATGGGGAACAGTTTTTATGCTATGAAATGATGGGTGTGCACAATTGCTATGGAATTAGTGGTCAATTACAATGTAAATGCTGGTAGGTGTCTGCTGGTTTAATAAGAAATAAAGAATAAGATTAATATAAATATTAAGATATTAACAAAAATTCAAATAAAGTGAAAAAGCGTGGGGTGCTTGATATCGAATGTGATGATCATTTTATTAGTTACTGTTTGCAATATCAGAATAATTATAAAAATATCATTGAGCACCCCACGCTTTTTCACTTTATTTGAATTTTTGTTAATATCTTAATATTTATATTAATCTTATTCTAAGTTAATTATGATAATTGATTGTTGGATTTTATATTGCAGTAACATAAACTCTCTTAAACTTAAAAATTATTTTCTACTTTTTAGTTTGATTGCTATTAAAGCGTGTTTTTTTAGTTTTTTTAAACTACAATTTATTTTCTGAATTTTTAGTCTCAAGACGACAATAAAAGAAATAAAAAAATAAAATACGCAAGCGCGGATGCGCGCGCACTATTTCGGTAGCAGTGACTAATTATAAAATTCGAGGATTGAAAACGGATGATCGCGCAGCAATCGTCAGCAGCGACCAATAAAGAAATTTGTCTTTTGAAAGTGGGAGAAGCCAGAGAGAGGAACAGGCCGTATGCAGCAGAGAGCCAATCGGCAGCAAAAGACAGAGAATGACATTTTCATCGGCGATATCATGCTCACTAATCTAAATATATTTTTTACTATCACTCCGCCCGCGACTTCGTCAGCGCGTGTTTCTAACTTCGAACCCGAAATATTATTGAAGACAAACTGATTTTACAATGTTCTCCCGTTCGATTTTTGAAATATAGATAATTACGCATCCTTTATTCGATTGAGAAACCATTTATGCCAAGTTTTGGGTTTGTCGAAGCAAGCAGTAGCCTTCCCTTAAAACTTAATCACCCTTTTTCACCAACTTAGCGGGTGATTTTCGAAAACCCCAAAAACACGTGTTGGATTATTTTTTATCCAATTTTCTGAGTTTAAAATTTATCGGTTAGCGCGTTATGATTTTCCCACACAAACTTTAACATCATCTAGATTACCAAAGGAGGGTAGTTTCAAAAAACGAATAATTCCCATCTTTTTCATTTACTTTTACTCATATTCGTACCAAGTTTCAAGTTTATAAACCTAACGGATAAGATTTTACATACAAAGGTTTTTACCCCTTTTCAACCCCTTTATAGGTAGATTTTCGCAAAATCCCTTCTTATTGATCACCTACATAATGAATCGCACCTACCGTCCAAAATTCAGGTTCAACGTTTAGCGACTTTAGATCCTTCCCTTTAAACCTGAATACCCCTTTTCACTAACTTGAGAGGTGATTTTCGAAAAACCCAAAAACACGTGCTTAATTATTTTTGATCTAATTTATATATACTGAGTTTTAAATTCATCAGTTAGCGCTTTATGATTTTCCCATACAAACTTTAACATCGTCTAGGTTACCAATGGAAGGTAGTTTTAAAAAACTATTAATGTCCATCTTTTTTATTTACTTATACTCATATTCGTACTAAGTTTCAAGTGTATAAACCTTAGGAATCAGATTTTTCATACAAACATTTTCACCCCTTTTCACCCCCTTTTTTTTTTTTTTTTTTGCGTGGTAAAATCATCAAATGAGTCCTCCCACCCAGGGCAGGGCGGGAGGGACTGTCAGACTTGTACTGACTAAAATCCACGGTGTCCTTCACTAGCCCTTTACGTACCGGGGTCACGGTAATCCCTTGGTCCCGCGACCCCGGCAGGCTTTGGCCCTCTACAGGCCCCGTCAATATGCTGACACTCTTTGAGGCGCGCGTGGAATACAACGCGCCGTCGACCCGGGCATGGTCCATGGTCGGACAGCAAGTCGCCCATTACTCGCTGCCCGCATGCCCGCGCCTACGGTGGCCGGAGATCGTCCTGCGACGTCCGACGCCGTGGGCGTCTACCACTGCGGCTGGGGTGGAGGGAGGACGCTGTCCTCTCCCTAAGGCGGCCCGCCTCCTCCTTCACGAGCATGACTGCTTCGCAGAAGGAGGCGACCGCTTCCAACTCCGTCTCGCCCCGCAGCATGGCCTCGACCAATGCCGGGCGCGAGAGGTCTCCGCCTATCGCCGTCGTGAGGACACGGCGGTGCTCTGCCCAAGCGGGGCAGTCCTGCACCGTATGCTCCACCGTGTCCTCCGGACGATCCTCGCAGTGGTGACACCCAGGCGTTTCTTCCCTCCCTATCAGACACAGGAACCTCCCGAAACTTCCGTGTCCGGTGAGGACCTGCGTCATGCGGTAGGTAAGGACGCCGTGACGCCTATCCAGCCACTCCTCAAAGAGGGGTCTTACCGCCGCGATTGCGGCGTGCCCGGACCTCGGTTGCGACAGTCGCTCCCTCCATACTGCCCTGAGATCACGCCGGAGCTCTTCCCGCCGTGCCTCGACTTGTCGAGGCAGCGGGGATTCGCCCCGACGCTGCGCCTCCACGCGCCATTCATAGACGCGCTGGAGGGCAGTCGCCTCCAGATCCCAGGGCAGCAATCCTGCTAGGAGGTTGGCTGATTCACCGGCGATCGTGCGGTATCCCCGGATCATCCGGATAGCCATGACCCTCTGGCATGCGACCAGCTTGAGTGGTCGCGTCCGGATGCTTAGGGCCCACACGGGGGCCCCGTAGAGGGCCATGGACCGCACGACACCGGCGTACAGCCTCCGGCAGGAGGCATTTGGCCCGCCGAGATTGGGCAGGAGCCGCTTGAGAGCGGCTGCTGCCCGGCTTTTCACCCCCTTAGAGGAAGATTTTAATATAAGTATTTTTTTTTTTAATTTAAAATTTATGAGATTATTGTATTGTCATCGGCCCTTGACCCCTGTGCAAATTTTCAAGTTAATCAGACTGCTGGAAGTGGGTGAAAATGAAGTTAAAAGATTCCGTTACATACATACATACATAAAAAAATAAAAAAGCGTATTATAAAGCGTGTTAATAAAAACAGCTAGACTTTAATTTTGATTTGTTTACCAGCACACGAGTTTAACACTTAGTGCAGTCGCTGAGCGATTGGATTGCTACGCACCGTGTCGCGGGTTCGATTCCCTCACAGAACAAATACTTGATGACCTGCAAGTAGTTGTTCCGGGTCTGGGTGTTTGTGTTTCCATGTTTGTAGACGCACCCACGATACAGGAGAGATTCCTAGTGTGGGGGGCAAAGTTTTTTTTTTTAAAGAAAGACAAAGTAACATGATATTTCTCTTTTTCCAAGACTGTTCTTACAGATATTATGTTAGTGTTTCATTTTGTGTATTCAAAATGGTGTCTCTGAGGTTTTAGGCGCGATTTATGGGTTTGTTTTGTTGGATTGTAGAAATTTGTAGAAGTAGTGTAGAGAGGAGTTGTACAAGTTCTTCATTCGTCAGTCGCGAGACGTCAACTGCAGACCATCCTACTTTCTAATATTATAAACATATAAGTTTATGAGGATGAATATGTTTGTTAATCTTTCACGCTAAAATTACTGAACTAGAAATTTGGTACAAGGGGATAGCTTATAATATATGGATTAATACGCACGATTATCCCGATTTTATGTTCTTGTTGAATAATTTACGAGTTATGGCTATATAGTTGATTGATAAAGCAGTTCTTAATTAAGTATTTCTGAATGACATAGGCTTCATATTTGAAGTACGGCGAATGAAGTTGGGGTCAGAGTACTATTCATTAATAAATAAAGCTCTACCACTTTGAGCATTACTCTAGCGAATTCCCACGTTGATTTTTATCATTTGGTTAGCAATTATTGAACCGTTATTTATTGTGTGCAGACGACAGAATGTTCTTTTTTGTCTTTATTAACAATTAGAAATTAATTGGACGTCGTTCTGCCATAACGAGCCAATGCACAACTAAAAACTTCAAAGTAATCCAACATTATAGATGTGTATAATTTTTAATTAACTACTTTTCTGAAAAATAAGTGCCAATTAATAGTCTTCTTTTTACATATATCGACCCGTACTCGTAATCGAGTTTAGTCGAGATCGCAGGTGCGAATCACCAGATTATAATTGAGCTTGTTCGTTACACTCTGTACACCAAAGCGGAGTTAATTCTAAAGTTAGCACAGGTTTGATTAAACTATTCAGAGTGTAATAATGAACGCTCTCCCATAAGGAGTTTGATAACTCGGATTGCAACATAATATAGTTCCTATTTTCACCATATCCTCTGTGTGTCGCTTTAGTGTTTATTTTGTTCTTTATCGGAAAAAAACGCTAATGAACAATTTTGGATATTTTTTTGATTGTTTTTAATTCCTGGCTTGCTTTCTTTGTTGCTTAATTAAATAATAATAATTAAAAAAATTACAACAATTTTGTGTCTCACGGTTCTGTAATAAAAATTTATAATCTGTGCAATTCTCTGTCAAAACGGCAGTATTGTCTATGATAGAGTCTATGGTTCAATCAAAATGTCTTCCATCGAGGAACCGACTTTTGAGAATTTTTATTAATATTTGACATTTTAACCATGTACATTTGTTTTTCCAAGAGTTGTTTTAATTATATTTTACATAAATCCGCACGAAATTTTAAAACAGAGTTAACTATCCAAAATCAATTACTATTAGGACAGTAGAGGAAAAAATGTAATATGCTTATTTTGGTAGAACTGCACTCAATTAATGGTGCTTGCTTAGTGCAGGTAAAAGATTAAATAAATAAAATAAAATCGCTCCAATAAAAAGACAGAAGAAGAGGAATGAATGTTAAGGGTAGGAATTGAATAAAATAAAACACTCAAAATATCATTGTGACTCATGTTTACAACCACTCACAAATGCAACTTTTTACTTTAAAGCGATATTAATAAAACAAACATAATTGAATTGTCACCGGACTCATGGCATGAAACTGACAATCAATTTTACACATTACTTGGAATAAATTCCTTTACCTATTAAATAAATACATTGATTTTACCTAGGTATGTATTTTATATATAGATTTTATGCTAAACGGTTACTTTTATAAATATATAAACATCTAAATTCAATACAACATCTTTCCATTGCTAGATTTATCTCGATATTTCTTTTAATCGACGTTAATACTCGATTAAATCGTCGTTGTATCGATAAAAAGGGTTACATCTCTATTTAAATTGATATAAGTCTAGCAACACTGCAGATGTCAAGTGCTTCGATTTAAATTAAAGCACGTTTAATATTTTATTTTAATCCGGTACCTAATTATAAACAGTGCTAAAAACTAATTCACGAGTAAATATATTTAACTTCCGTATTGCGAATATAAATTCCTTTTTTCTTGC
The DNA here is from genome assembly GCA_943136025.2 of Agrotis puta. Classification (NCBI taxonomy): domain Eukaryota; kingdom Metazoa; phylum Arthropoda; class Insecta; order Lepidoptera; family Noctuidae; genus Agrotis; species Agrotis puta. The sequence continues at coordinate 4,540,583 of OW964170.2, forward strand.
AAGTAACGCTCAAAGCTAGGCACTTATTAAGGCAGTAATTAGCAATGAAATAATATATACCAGGTTACGTTACCAAACACCTAATTATATTGTAGCAGATCTTTTTGACAACCGTTCATTAATGTTAAAAAGTTAAAAACCAAATAAATATGACGTAAGATAAAATGAAACTACCCTTCAATTTGGGCTGAAAATATATTTTTAAATAAATATAAAATGTTTCCTATTTCTAGATTTTAGAAGTTACATATTTCAGTTAGCCATTTCCATTGGAGAAAATAATAAGAACAAATACCTATACTTAGGTCGTTGTACTTAATAACTATAACGGAACGGATTTTGGGTTACCAGTAACATCGTTTTACATTTAAATATTATATTTCGATCTTAATGTATGGACGGATATATTTAATCTACAGATTAGATTATAGATTTTGTTTGACGCGAATGTATAAAAAGTAATGCGAGCACAAAAATTGTGCGACATATTTTATCTACAATGATACAGCGCACTTGCGTTTAAATACAGTGTGCTTAGTATATCTCGACCTGTGGCGAAATAAGGAACTAAATCAAATCTGAAACAACTTTGTTTCTTTCCGTCTTGCAAGTGGCGCCATCTGTTACCAAGAGATACCAGTCACACTGTATGAAAAACATTATTATTAAGCATTCGTTCTGACTGCATTTAAATGCTAAATCCTATGTTAAGTTTAATATAACGCTGGGAAGCGTGCGAACTTAACTGTAAGCGGATAAAAAATAATTGTGTCTACACTTCTTTCACAGTTGGCTTGCGTCTGAAAGTGGCAACCCTAAATCAACCTTAGCGAAATAACAATAAACCTCACTGTTATTTGGCAGATAGGTTCGAAGTAGCAACCGAAACAATAACCTTATAAACACTACAATAAAGGTAATTTTAACAGTGAAGCCCCATCAGAAGCAAACGTACTGCAAAAGAACAATTTATTCGGAATGTTTGACTACGATGACGTAACCGGTCATGGGGTTACTTAACGCGAACAGAACGCTGCTTGTTCATATTTGTAAGCATGAGGGAGATGTATGACGTCAGTAAGTCGTCCATCTTGTATCCCAAGGAGGTTTCACAAAGCAGTTTGGAGCCTCGCACGAGGTTGCCAATCGTCATGTGGAAGTAAGTGTTGCCAGATGACCAGTTTGATATTCTCGTGAATGGATGCGTTACTAAGATGTCCTGGAATTAAATGAGAAATGGTGAGTTGGTTAATATCTTGTGGTTGATCTAATGGTTGGTTATAACATCAAAAAAAATATCTTCAAAAATTTCCAAAACGAAAATGAAAGGAGTATTTAAAGATGTCGTAGCAAGTCTTGTAATTACTGCCTATTCCCCTAGGAAAATGGCTTGGGTTTATGTATGTATTGTAAAACATAACTTCTTGTTTAGACTGAAGAAAAGTTTTAGTTTTCGATTCAGGTACTGTCCGCGCCTTTGACGCGGCGCTAGTGTCTATGTCATTTCATCAAATTACATTTTTTTAATGTCGAACACGGACGCTAACTCAGTAAAAGAACAACATGAGCCTTATGGAATAATATTAAAAAAAAAACTCACCTTCGACTGAGGATGTATCAAGCTAACTCCATGCTTATTGATAGCAATCAGCAGCAGCTCAGGATAATTTGGTTCCGTGGTCTGCTTGACCTCAAAGAAGGCGGAGCCAAACGTCGGCCAGCGATAGATGACCTTCAGGAAGGTAATCTTGGCGTCTTCGGGAGTCATCCCAGCGTCCGTGTTGTACGAGGCCACGATTGCTCGCTTCCAGTCAGCGGAACTCTGCAGTTTGATCAGATCTGCTGGAATCAGCTCCCGAAGCATTTGCCTGAAAATTGCAATTGATGATGATTCAATAATTATGATCATTTGACTTCCAAAATTGCTTCTATTGTAATCATGATGTGAATCAAAAGTCGGCATTGATTTAATCGTTTTTACTTTAGTTCTAATTGTTTTTTTTTATGTGAAGATCATTATCTTAGATCTACTTGATTTCTTCAATCTATCAGAATCTTCTTGAATCTATCAGATTCAATGTTGCGTCGCTATGCTATATATATATGCCTAATTTATTTTCGGGCACAGATAGTAAATATGAAATGAAAAAAGAAGTGGGCATAGAATTAAACCCTGAGGTACGCCTAAAAGGAAGAACTCTATTTCTAAAAAGACTGTAACAGATTCATCAGGGGATTTCATGTTTAGTCTCCATAACATCGAAAATATACCCGATCACTAGGTTAATAAATAAATAATAAAAAAAACATAAAACGTACGGTATTGCCTGCAGCTCTTGCTTGTTATCCCCGAACCTCGCGCGGTAGGCCAGCGCCGCCAGCCGCGCGGCCTCCTCCCGCCCACAACGGTGATACCCGCGCAGCAGCTTAGGTAACTCCTGGTGGAAGTGGAAGATCACGTCCGCCGCCCGGTCCTTACCAGGAACTGTGTTCGTCCAGAGTTTCTTCATGAAGAACACCTGGGGAATAGAGGTAAGACAAAGTTAATTTAACATTTCTGTATGTCGTACATACATTTCACTACATACAAAAATGTCAACGAATCCAATACATCTTGAAACGCTGATCGGTTGCAATAAGTGAAAAAGGTGGTGTTGAAATAGACCTTCAGAAAGTCTTATAGAGCCAATAACGATTGTTTAAAAAGTCTGTCATTCTTTGTGCGCTTACCTGGTAGGTAAACTGCGGAGTGATACCATCACGCGTAGGCCGCGCCTTCTTGATCCAGTCCGTGAGGTGCCGCACGAAGTCAAAGAAAAAGTCACCCTCAGGAACCGATATCACCTTATCAGCTATCTTAACGAATAAACTAAAGCCTTCACTAGATCTGAGATTCAGTCTCTGAGCTATATTTTGACAAAAGTCCTTTGCTCTAGTAGACGAGTCTACTTCAAATGCTTCGTCTGTGTCATCAGGGAAGTAGACTTTATGGAATATCTGAGTAGTCTTGTGCTGAATAGCTTCCACCTCTACCTGATGGGGCGGATACTTCCTCTGCCCATTCCTTAAAGTCTTTTGCAGTCTTTGGAGGGAATCTTGCGCTATTGGATATCTCCTAGTCCTCAAGAACAATGTTAATTCTCTAAGTAATCCTTGGCTACATGCAAACAGTCCTGTGGCTAACCACATTAGCTCCCACCCCCTTTCTTCCGACATTCTGTTTCTGTTGTCAGTCAGTTGTTTCATCACTTGGCAATAGATCTCGTCCCGCAGGATCTCGTGTTTTAGAGGACCATCGAAAATGTGATCTGTGTACTCATTGCCAATTCGAGGACGCTTCGATGGAAGGTCACCCATATATTTGAGAATGGCGGTGAAAGCGAAACATGCCTCTTCAGCTAATTCTTCCTTTGCTTGCAGTTTCTTCAACAGAGGTTGTTTTATTGGCTCTCTAGAGTGCCGCCACAGCTCTTCAGTCCCTCCCCTCTTTGCGGTGGAAAGAGTCAGTGCCTTAGAAACAGTGCGTTTTGGTGGCAACCGGAAATGATCCATAGCATATTCTAACAAAGTATGGGGCTTGTCTTTTATTTCTGTTCCGTTGTATGTGGCAGTAGGCGCTCTACGACCATGTGATGCACCTTCTTGACAGAACAGAGTCAGTATGTCTGGAGGTGGTTTAGTCAGAGCTGGCAAAACATAGACGGTCTCTGCTGGGAAATCACCCCTTTCCATAGTCCTCTCACAGCGACCAATACACCAACCATTATTCAACACAGATTCCCCTGTACTATCCTCTTCTAAAATTATCAGATCTCCTTTATTAAATGTCAAGAAACTAGAGCCTTCACCAGGGGCTTTGTAATCTTGTAGTGCTATTACGAATTTAGATCGCTTCTTCAGACCTTCTAGGAAATATACAACAAGATCTCGAATGTCTTCAGCGTTAGGACTTTGGAATGTGAACTCTTCACCGCGAACAGTCGAGAGACTGAAGGTTTGTGTGAACACTTTGTTGGTCTTCTGACTGGAAACAGTAGTAATTTCAGGGAACGACAATTCTAATAACACTTGTTCTTGATCATCCACAACATATACACCGGTCCAATTCACTGCAATTATGACATCGTTTTTAGGTAGGTTAGGCCCAGAGTTTCTATAAGCTTCGTAAAATCTAGAGAATAAAAGCGGCCACTTGAACTTTGCATAACTCACTACGTCTTCTTTCACTCTATAAGCAGGAACTTTTTCTTTGACATAATAACTCTTTTTATAAGCTTGCACCACTAGAGCACCCCACCGATCAACTGCTTTTTCAACACCAGTCAGACAATAATCTGGTATGTAATTTGGCAGTAACGTGTACAGTCGTTCGGTGTTCATGTCTTGGCCGTACTCAATGTAATACTGTTGAGCGGCTATCATAGCTAAGTCTTCTTCTTTATCACATCTATATTCACCGAATTTGACACCCCTAACAACTTGCTGGTAAATAAGATTTGTAGCTACTTGATCTTCTGTAGGATCATGCCATGGAGCGAAGATTTCTTTTCTGAAGAACAACCTCCATGGAGCATTTCTTTCTTGAGCACCTTGTTCTTTAGCATACTGTTCACACTGTGATATTGCGTCCATAACGTGATCACCTCCACTGCCCAGTGAACTGACCTTGTCGAACAGAGCAATGTAAAGCGAGAAACCGAATTGGTCTCTCAGACCAATTTTATCAGATAACTGATTACACAGTTCTCTCGCAGTTGTTGCCGAGTCCGCTAACAAAGTCTTCGTGTTGCCATCCATGAACGTTATGGGTAACATTATAGGCTTTTTCGACTTCGTTGCTTGAAGCTCTAACCACGAAGGTGGCTGGTTTCTGGTTCCATTGTTAAACGTGCGTTTCAAACGGTCTTCACAATATGGCGCGTATCCGGGGGGACCCTCTCTGATAAAAGCCCGCAAGTAGTTGACGAATTTTTCACTAGGAGCAAAGCATCCAACACACAACGAAAGTAAAATCCATCCTCTAGCATGAGAGGATTTCGAAGGATTGTTTGTCAGTTGTTTACAGATCTGACAATATATTTCGTCTCTCAGCTCAGCCCGTAGAATACCGTGCCCAATAATGAAATGTAATTTTTCTAGATTTGATGTTGGGCGAGATTCTAGCCACGACTGATAGCTGTCTGCTGTGTACTCCTCGTCCTGGAAAAGACAAAAAAGATCCATTATCATTTGAATCATGACCTTAAATGTGGTACCAATGACAATAATTGAGAAACGACACCAACCTGCAACTTTCTCCTGACGTCCTCTCCTAGCTTGTTCTTCCTCTTCAGCGTCAAAGACACCAGCTTGTGTCTAATGGACCTCGGCTTCTGCTTGTTCAGATACGCGTCAGGGTCCACGCCCATCATCTGAGCTTCCTGGAACTCCTTGGACCTGATGAAGTTCCTGCCAAGCGTCGCTGTGACTTTGGACATGACGGACGTGTTGTCCCGGTCCATTGTGTGGTACCTCGGCTCCGGCAGGTCCCCAGTGAACCGGAGTATTGTGATCCATAGTGCTTGCGCCGCCTGTAATGAGTTTTTGATTATCAGTTGCGTAAAAACATTCGTTTTCACAACATTATATCAATCAAATGAATGTCAATCGAAAACATTTTAGCGTTTATCTGTCCACCTTTTTTAATTAATACGCATTCTTAAACGTACCTACTATAGCTCATTAATTCCTCAATTTTTGAGCACATTTGTGACCTATGTTGTGTGTCATGATGTCATCTAAAAATATAATATTAGTATGGATTGTCTTACCAGTTGATCTCCTTGCGTATGCAGAGGTAATAATGGATGCTTCAATGGTTTCCTCGAGTACTGATGAGTGACATTTCCTTGGAAATATGTCGCTGCGAACTTCTGGAACTTGAACTCCGACAGGTCTTCCTCGTCTTCCGATGTGGTTTGCATTGGTGTTACCATCTGGATTTGAATGAAGAGTAATTTTAAAATAGATGGAAAGAAAAATATTCCTAGTGTTCGATATATAGTCGAACTGATCATCTGTTCCATGCTATGGAAGTGCCAAAAAAAATCATGATTTGAAAAAGGAGTAGTCAGTTAAGTAGTCAGTTATTATATGAATATACAAACACTTAGTTACGAGTCTGGGACAGATGCTGCGAATACTGATGAAGACAATGAGAAAGTATCTAATCTAGAGTTTATAAATTAATCAGTGCGAAAGTAAATCAACACTGAAGATAGCATCAATACTGATAACGACGAATTAGCAACTGAATGTAGCACCTGGAGAAGAATGAACTTTAGGAAGATGTGAATGATCTGATAAAAATCTGAGATAAAAAGTGCATTGTCGTCGACTTTATGTGCTAATTAACGTATTATTTTGATGAAATACTTGGCCGATAACATTTACTGCAGCTCAATTTTTAAACTTTTGAACTTTCTTGAAGGGTACTCATATTGAGTCAAACAAGAATTACCTCTTGTTGATCAGCCCTAGGCTGCGGCAGATCACTGAAGACCGAGGTATCCTTCGGCGCGGGCGCTTCACTGCTGGAGTCAGGCAGGAAGTCGAACATGGCCTCCACCAACTTGCTGTCATCCACTGGTTCGTCCTGCTTCCTCGCCGCCTCCTGGAGTAACGTCCTCTTGGCTTCCAGCTGCTTTTTCTCTTCGAGGGCCAATTCTGCTTCACGTCTTTCCAATTCGTACATGCGTTCCTGTGATAAAAGAGGAATAGTTTAATTAGTAACTGTTACTTATTCATTCTATTACTTCCTTGTGTTGTAATTTGATACTGGGGTAAATTTGTTTTTGGAAGAATTATTGTTTACCAATGGTTAGATTTCAAATGATATTTTTTTATGCCGCACATCAATAACAAAATTAAACCCGTATAAGCTGACCTCACGTTCTATTGAAATTGTTAAGTAAGCTTGGCCAGCTCAAGGTGATCTCTAAGCAAGCTGAAAATGCTATCACTGGCGTGCAGCCTACTCTATCAATAATATTTTACGAATTCAAAATATCTCACGTACATAATATAACGTCTCCAAACATTTTAAACTAAGCCAACTATTATATTTTCATTTTTCTAGTTATTTCCGTGACTAGATCTACGTAGAGAAGTTCATTTCTAGGGAAATGATTATCTAGTCTTTTATCGCTTTTGATATCAGTAACAAACTATAGGCGCAAAGATGCATTATGTCTACCTTTGTCAATACAAACATAGATATAGGTAAAATCTGGGAATATGACTAACAGTTTAATTTCTGTAGTATCAGTCGTTGTTTGTGGCATAAAATAGATAGAATTATTTTAGCACTTGAATCGCTACTTTATCTTGTATTCATTATTGATGCACAGTATCGGAAAAAACATAATATTACCAATTTTCTTTAATAGGGGTTTGATCTGGCCTTGCCTTTTATACACATGGGACCCTGGGCTGCAGCCCAACTACTAAAAGACTTTATAGTCTTTCAACTCCGAATATCATACTGTCATAGGGATATTTTGACATATAATTGTATTAATTGAAAAAAAAAGAAAAACAAGTTGACGGCGTTGGTTTCAAACATTTCAAATATGGCCAAAAGATTCATCCAGTATGTGTGGAAATCCTTTTGACTCGGCGCTAGTGTCAATGTCATTACATCAAAGCATTAAAAAAATACAACAAATTCTACGAAAGTCTTCTTTCGTGGAATCTATAATCACTCACTCTACTTATAACACGCAAATACTTAACAATATTTTTCTATCGGCATACAAACTTACGATAAAACCGCCAACATACGACATGTCAACATAATTGGTATCAAAGACGACATTGTTGCAAAACTTCTCGAACCACAAGTTCATCATTATGCACCGATCACAAGGTACCACACACGTCTGTTTAACTGAAAGGATTACTGCACATTACTGCATTATTACGGCAGCTATCAGCAAGTTGCTGGTTACGTTACCCTGCGGGGTTATTGGGTAAGGCGGTTGCATTCGGAATGTGAAGCAGTTTCTATCTAAAGGTAAGCGTAATAAATTAATGATAAAAAATGAATAAAGGACTTTGTAAACGGCACCACAGCCCTAGAATGCTTTTTTTATCGTGGTAAAATCATTAAATGGGTCCTCTCGTCCCTTCCAGGACGGGAGAGACTGTCAGACGGGATAGGCCTGTTGGTCTAGTGGTTAGTGACCCTGACTGCTATGCCGGAGGTCGTGGGTTCGATTCCCACCCAGGACAAATGTTCGTGTGATGAGCACGATCATTTGTTCTGTGTCTGGGTGTAATTTATCTATAATATGTATGTACATATTTAGAAATATATAAGTATGTTTATCAGTTGTCTAGTACCCATAACACAAGCTCTGCTTAGCTTGGGACTAGATGGCGTTGTGTGATAGTTGTGGAATATTTATTTATTTATTTATTTATTATTTATTTATTTAGACTTGTACTGACTAAAATCCACGGTGATTACACACGTTGACATAACATCAAAGCATAGATTAACTCTCGAATCAACTTACTATTCCGAATATAATTCTGTTACAGAATACGCCCGCAGACTAGCCAAGCACGGCAGACGGTTGACTGCAACAAGCAGCGCTTGCGCAAGAAGTACGCTTGATTGATTGAACGATATTATTCAATTACGCAAAACTACTGCCAACATTCATATAGCAATTATTAGCACCTCATTACCACCTGGGTAATTAGTTGCGGAGTTCCATTTTTACAATGAAATGTTATTGCTCCGGTAAACCTATAAACCAATTTTTCTACATGTGTGGGTTCGTAAAATGTAAAAAACATAATACAGTTTCCGTCGGAATAACACATGTTTGTATGACACTGTTTATCCCGGGTATCATATTCCAATGTGAATTTAATTTAATTAATTTTCGTGATGTTAACGACACATTCGGCGCAGTGGTTAAACGACCGATTGCTGCGCAGCGTATCGCGTATTCGATCCCGCACGGAACAAATATTTGTATGATCCACAGGTAGTTCTTCCGAGTTTAGATGTTTGTGTATGAATGTTTGTAAACGCACCCACGATACAGGGGAAATTCCTAGTGTGAGGGAAAGTTTTTTTTACTAATTACTACTTTACAATTAACCTATAATCCCGAAAAGGTATTAAAGTTTTTCTAATAGACGTTCGTATCGAAGGAGGAGGCGGGCCGCGTGAGGGAGAGAACAGCGACCTCCTTCCACCCCAGCCGCAGTGGTAGACGCCCACGGCGTCGGACGTCGCAAGACGATCTCCGGCCACCATAAGCGCGGGCATGCAGGCGGCGAGTAATGGGTGACTCGCTGTCCGACTATGGACCATGCCCGGGTCGACAGCGCGTTGAGTTCCACGCGCGCCTCAAGGAGCATAGTGACGGGGCCTGTAGAGGGCCAAAGCCTGCCGGGCTCGCGGTACTTACCCATTACCGTGACCCCGGTACGTAAAGGGCTAGTGAAGGACAGCGTGGATTTTAGTCAGTACAAGTCTGACAGTCCATCCCGCCCTGCCCTGGGTGGGAGGACTCATTTGACGATTTTACCACGAAAAAAAAAATGTTCGTATAAATCCTTCATCGCGATAATTGACGGCATTTCCCGTGTGTATGGCCCTGGCATAAACGATAATTTTATCATGTTGCAGTCGCAAACTCTAGTAGTGTACTCTTAAATGTGTACTTTAAGAAAAGAGAGAAATATCAAAGAGTGAAAACAAGAACTTTTTTCACGAAATGTTACACTAGAAATTGACACAGAAAGCAATCCAAAACGTCCCGAAAGCGTAGCGTTCGTAGCAGGATACGAAAGACGTGCTACGCCGTAGCAAATCATGTAGCTTGAGCTACGAGCACGTCCTTTTTCAATAACACGATTGAGTATGTTTTTATTTATACTTTATTGAAAATATTTATTGTAATTTTAAATATATTTAAGATTTTTATTATTTTAAATATTTTGACTTACCCGGAAACCCAGAAAGTACCAGAGGGCCCTATACGATAGACTTTCGTCAACCATCGGAAGGTGCAATGATGGACTCAAACATAACACTTTTTCTTTTTTATTGAGTTCACTTTTTTCACTTGATTTCATTGTCACTAAACTACATTATAATGACATAACACATGAAATTATGAAAAATTAAGTTACTGGATAAAATAAATAAAAAATGCAACGTGCGCTTTCTTTGGCAGTTTAGTTACTAAATGAATAAGAAAAAAGCATGTAAAGACAGTTATCGATTCTGAGAAGATAAAACAATAGCGGCATTTTATATTTGATTAATTATTAAGTTAGTTTAACTATCTTTTGATCACAGCTGATAAGCATTTATGTCTCTTATCGCTTTTAGAAGCGTATTTTTAACGGATGAAATGAGGAGAAAATTCTGTTGTTACCGCATATTTTTTTATGTATGACCATCCCACCGCGCATAATTATTTACAGTACTCCCAAATTAATAATGCACATGCAAATCTTCGCTAGTTGTCGTATTCCCGGAAACACCCGAATCATTGAATCGGAGAGAGCCCTAAACAACGCACTTGCATTTTGCACCTTGTTCGAAAGAAACAGGAGTCAATGTCAAATGTGGAATAATGTGAAACAATTGAAAACAATTCGGGCGGTCGGCGGCTGTCGCCGGTCAGTCAAAGGTCCGTCAGTCGTCTTTATATATTGGTGGAGACTGCACGTGTTCTCTCTGTGTGGAATTATATAGAGCTGCTAATACATACCCTTTTTGATTTTGTTTTCAAAGGTGAATTCGTTTTCCTCGCTATTTACTTACATCGAATTATCGAATCAATTTCGTTACTGATAAATCAATATTTATCTCTTTTAGCACAAAACACATAATTCTACTAAATTATGCATGAAGAAAAAGCACTTAACCACTCCATATACATATCGTCTTCTGACGCTCGGGGAATACGACTGTTGCCGAACAGTGATGAAGATTTCTACGAGTATGTGCATTATTAATTTTGGAGTACTGTACAGGATTGTCAGATTTTAAGTAGACTTTTTTAAATATTTTCTATATACACTTTATTTTTTTAACACTATTTTTTCTCCTAATATTTTCTTCAATTTCAACATTTTTAAGGTCATACAACCATATTATTAATTAATACTTGATTATTTTTATTGCTATAATTTCAGTATATGCTACGTTCGATTTAATCACTTTTCATACGCACATTTTACAACACGCTGTACAATAAACTCTATTGTAATATATATTTATATTAATATACTCTATAATAATCAATCTAAAATCAATATATGTAAATGTTAGTGATTTATATAAGATTACACAATCTCCACAGTTTTTTACATATATAGTTAATTAATTTAATTTCATAAAAAGACAAAATATTAACATTTTGCTAAAATTATATAGATTGTACGTAAGATTTCGATAACCGGAACATAAATAACTAATTACGGGTTATTATGAAGAATCCATTGTTTAGTATGAATCAGATTGTTTTCAGTATATAGTCTGCCTCGGGGCTAGATTGGAGCCAAGAAAAAAATCATTGCAAATTAAAAAAGGTAAGTTTTCAAGTTATCTACATTGGTTACTGCATAACTAACTATAGGTACACAATTATAAAGTGCAGAGGAGTGAAAATCTATCTATCATAATTTTGAGTTCACGTTTGGCGCAGTGGCTGAGAAATTGGACTCCTGCGCTATGTGTCGCGGGTTCGATTCCCGCACGGAACAAATATTTGTATGATCTGCAAGTAGTTGTTCCAGGTCTGGGTGTTTGTGTATGCGAGTTTCTATGTATGTAATCGCACCCACGATACAGGAGAAATTCCTAGTGTGGGGCAAATTTAAAAAAAAAAACTTCAGTGATAAACAGAAAAGAGATTAGATGGGGTTGAATACAGGAATAACTTTGGACGGAAGTTTACTGTTATATTTTTAGCTTCGTATAAAGTAACTGAACTACCTAGTTACTATTTCATTTAATCAAAATTAGATAATCTTTTATTTTAACTAAGTGGTTAATTTATCAATGTTTACTAACAGATCTAGAGATAGAATAAAAAAACAGTGATGATAATCTTTTAAACGACATCTTGCTAATTATTTATCATGATTACGCATTATTTTATTACATAAAACAGTCATCAATTAGATATCTTATCAAAAATAAATATTGCATTTACATATTTTTATTACTTAACTAGCGGAGTGCCCGCAACTTACACCGTGATGACCCTTTGGGGTTAGAATTTTGGAAAATCGTTAAACACGTATTAGACCTCGACTTCGAATTTAGACCTGAATTGGATGAAATTTTCATTAATTTCCATACAAATTATCACACCTTTTTTAACCCCCTTAGGGGTAGAATTTCGGAAAACCCTTTCTTATCGGATGTCTACGTCTTACAAAGAACACACCCTCTTACTTCCAGATCTCCACGATCAGCGGTTTAGACTGTGCGTTGATCAGTCAGTCATTCAAGACAAAGCATTTTATATGTATGGATGATTATGTTTTTTACTTTGAAGTTTACCGACTCGGTCAACGACGTTTTTTTTAATTAATTAAAAATGAAGATACAGTCAGCAAAGTTTATCTGATAAGAGCGTAATTTTATAACGGACATTGTACTTGAACTGAAGAATAACTGTGAATTCGTATCAATGGTAACTGAAAATGTAACAGTAATTATTGCCAGCGGAAATTGATTTGAAATCCTTTTAGTACCGATGAAGGTTGACGTGTCAATCGAGTTTATTGGCCTTTCATTTTTTTACGTGGTAAAATCATCAAATGAGTCCTCCCACCCAGGGCAGGGAGGGACTGTCAGACCCGTACTGTCTAAAAGCCACGGTGTCCTTCAATAGCCCATTCCATTCCGGGGTCACGGTAATTCGTACAGTCCCGTGCCCGTGAGTTTATTGGCCTTAACTATCATTTCAGATTTTTAGTTATTATGATCTGTCAGTCAAAAATCAGTAATGATACCAAATTGTTGTATTGGTCAGAATATTATCTCGTACATAATGACTTACTATGAAATCATTGATTTCAGAGGCTGGCGATTTACCTTCAACTGGACTTGGACGGGTCCACACAAATCCAAGCCGTACTATCTAAAGAAAAGCAATCTCGAACTTTTTGAGACAAGACACTACATGGTACTTTAGACGTAAAAGTTGTGTTTCGACTTTTCTTTGAGATGCCGCCCATAAAATCTAATTTGAAAAACGTCATTTCTTGTAAAATGTATTCCGCCACTTCTTCCCAGCCTAAACATTTAGGAAGTAGCACAGGGTGGGCATCTAATGAACTGTCTTTTGTGAATTGACGTTCAAAATTATTTACCAGCCTACTTTGAATAAATTGGCCACACAAATATCTAGAAAGTTAAAAGAGCAATAATTTCCCTTACCCGATAGTTATGCTCAGCAATCTCCTTAGCCCTGGTGTTACCCTGCGTGTGCAGACGCAGTTCCTCCTGACGGCGCAGGCGCAGCGCCTCGGAGTGCGCGAGCGCCTCCCCTCGCATCCGACGGTAGCGTCGCATGCACAGCAGACGCCGCGCGTGCGACTGTATCTTCACGATCGCCCACATCTTGTGCCCGTATGAGCGGCGGACTAGGTAGCCACGAGCTGCCGCCTGTGGAAAAGATGGTGATATTGAAATTTACTGGAATCGAAGCCACTGTTCATATTTGTGTCAGTTATTAGTACTTGCTTTTGTTTTCTGCAATATGCGCCTGCATGGTCCGTCAGTGAAATTATTAGAATCAAGTCCGGAATTTATGTATGCCCGTCATTTTCCCCCCTGTGCCACACTCTGTTTAGTAAGATTCTTTATTTGGCAAAATAGAATTGTAGAGGCAAAACTACTTAAACTGCACCTCTAGTTGTTTAAACCTCTTGTAAAACTTTTATCTACTATCATGCTATTAATCCTCTATAAAAGAACCTATAACAATTAGCTTATTGCCAACATTAAAACACTCAATGCTATAATGATCATTATATCATCCAAACGCGTGTTATAATGAATTTCAAAAAAAGAACATTCTCATGCAATGACATTTTTACCACCAGATCGCTAACATTTTGAAAAAAGAACAACAAATTGTAGACTAATTCGTAATTTCGGATTCTCGTCTTGTCGTGTTATTTCCCGCCATCTTGAATTCACATAGTGCTGTACAACACCCTATGGTATGAAAATCTTTTATAGAGAATTCACATCATGATTGTAGATAAAGTCGTGTATGCAACTGTTATAATTAGGTATTAAAACACTCATGTGATACTATTATCACACTCGGCTACGCCTCGTGTGATAAACTCACATTCGTGTTTTAATACCCCTGATTATACAATAGTTGCATAAATAACTATTATTAACCCTGCAGACCCATCTCTAAACCTCATTACAGCATTTTTCGTTTAAAAGTAAGATAAATTGTGAACGTACCTGTAAAGCCACAATGTGTCCACGAAGATGTCTGAACCGATGAGCCAGCACTCGTGCACGTATCAAAGCTTGCAGTCTTGCATATCCAACTTTCATCTTGTTATACCGAATCCTCTGTAACTTGCCTCGCCAGTGACGTTGAATCAAAATGGCTGCCGCTCGCATCTTCAAGAACCGTCGGCGGTAAACCCATCCTCGAATAGACCTTTGCAGGATTAAGATCTTTCTCGTAAGCACTCTGTCTCTTTCCTGCTCCAAGAATAAGTCATGAGCATCCTTCAGAAACACTTTGGTGTGACCTAACTGGTAGTCAGACTTGCCAAGAACTGTAGCACAGATCTTCGCAGTAGCTGAACGACAGTCAGTCTTGTGCGCTGGTGGAACGCCAGATATCAAGAACCGGTATCTCTCAACAAATTCTTTGAAGCTGTGCCTGATTGGGTACCCAGCCCTTCTGATTCTGATCGTCTCCATCATACCAGAGTACCTCAGTTGTCTGCAGCAAAGACCGCGGTCGAACATCATTGGTTTTTTGAATTCATTTGGTTTTATACATCGGATGAAGAACGGCTGGCATGTTCCTAGTGTCCGCATCAATAAGTCCAAGGACTTTTTGAATTGCGTTGAAAGGGTCGGAGTTCGTTTCCGCGTCTCAGATCCCATCGCGATGTCATCCTGGAAGATATGCTGCAGAAACTTGTTCGTAGAAATATGAATTAATTGCAATAAATCAGCGCTAAAAGTATCTCGGTTCTTTTCGAGGAAACCTCGCGTGTCGTAGAAAACGATCCCAGCAAAGTGGTTCAGTCCAAAACTAGTGTTAATATCTGACTTTGGCTTGAGGTAATTTCTGTGCAGACCGTGGGTCTTGTGTAGCTTAGCTAACATCGTGTGGTCAGTACCCTTTGGAAACTTCGACTCTTCGTCAATTAAAGCCATAATATTCAGTTGTTTTAACGCAATCAAATCCAAGGCATCCTGATTGTCAACGAATTCGATATGCTGCCAGTTGATTCCTTCATGGTTATATTCTTCTTGTTCCAATTTAAATATATGTCTTACAAAGAACTGCTGTAAGTTCTCGTTGGCAAAGTTGATACAGAATTGTTCGAAGCTGTTTTGATCGAAGTTTTCGAATCCGAAGATGTCTAGGACGCCAATGGCCGTTCTCATTGTGGACTTTGGTCTGTAGATTGCTGCGTTGATTTTTTTGACGATGGTGACGAATAGACGTCCATAGATTCCTTTGACGAATGCGTCTCTGATGTCAACTGACTGTGTCTTGCTGAGGGTTGAGATAACAGTTTCTCCGTGGGCAAACAGTGTCTTTCTAGTCAAAGCGTCAATAAGGGACTGCATGGGTACCCCAAGTAGAGTAGCTACCCTCCTCACATTAGCTTGTTCTATAATTTCCGTAGCGTCTAAGTTATCGACGACTGTTGCTTCGTACTTTATGTTACCAGTGTGTAGTACAGCAGCTAACAGTTTCAATATTTCCCATATTTCAGGTTCAGTGAATAGTAAAACCTTCATGGCTGATCGTATATCTGCGAATTCTGCAGCATCGTCTCTGCCTTCACAAGTGAGACTTCCACCCTGAAAAAGAAATCGACGTTGGATTTTGGACCTTGATTCAGATTTGAATTAGATCTAGTTTTTAATCCGATTTTAATGTTACGTGTAGTGATTACTTAATAAGACATGATATTACACAATTTACAATCACTAATTAATCATACTTAGTGACTTTATCGATTAAAAACATCTACAATTGCAAATCTTTAATAAAACATAGTTCAATTTAGTGCCAGTCTAGGGCATTGAGACAATGTGACAGCAGAAGTGCTGCATTTTAGTTTTAGTATTTACTTAGTTTAAAGTTAAATAATTAGACACAGGTATTTTTCAAGATGCGTCGTAACACCTTGTCCTCCACCTCCCAAAACACCAAACATCAAAAAGGTGACTAAGACAAACTGGATTTAATTCCTACTAAAGTTAAAATACATCTAAACTTATTACTCACCCCAGACAAATATCTATATTCAGAAGGATCGGTCAATTCCAACTTCTTCTTCTCTTCTTTGGACAGTCCTGCCAGCAGGCAATAGAAAACATGGTAGTTCCTCTCCTCGGCTCCTTGGGAGACTATTCTAGACTTTTCTAGAAGGTACTGCTCAATCTTGGCGCCTTCGATGACTCCGCTGTTGTTGAAGTGAATGTCGATGTACTTGCCGAAACGCGAGGAATTGTCGTTTCTCACCGTTTTCGCGTTACCAAAAGCTTCTAAGATGGGATTTGCTTCGAGGATCTGAAGAAGAAATGTTATTTTTGAGGCCAATTCATCAACATGTATGAAGGAATATTGGAACATCTTTGCAAGGAACATTTCTAGTTACCCACAACTTTAGGTGAAAAACCAATAAGTAAGAGTCGGTGATTTTGATATTTTATTTATTAGTCTGCTATGTCTTTCATTACTTTTAATGAATGATTCGGACGTCACTGAGGGTTTCAAGTCTGGAGGCAGACATAATCTGACAAAAGTTTACGATGAGATTATAATTAGTAACACAACAGATTAGGGACCTTTATATTTCCCCGCCGTCGTATCTTAGGATCTATGAATCTAATCTTAATTAATGATATCCGACAGATGTGTTCTGATTTATAGATTTTAATCTTACATGTGAATCATGTGAAACACGTTTCTGTACTGAGATATATTTATAATTTGGAAACCACATTATAAGTAAAAGTAAAATTAGTTAGATATTTCTAAGAAGTTAATTAGTTAGATAATTCTATATAAATGATTCGGACGTCACTGAGGGTTTCAAGTCTGGAGGCAGACATAATCTGACAAAAGTTTACGATGAGATTATAATTAGTAACACAACAGATTAGGGACCTTTATATTTCCCCGCCGTCGTATCTTAGGATCTATGAATCTAATCTTAATTAATGATATCCGACAGATGTGTTCTGATTTATAGATTTTAATCTTACATGTGAATCATGTGAAACACGTTTCTGTACTGAGATATATTTATAATTTGGAAACCACATTATAAGTAAAAGTAAAATTAGTTAGATATTTCTAAGGACTTAATTGAAAGTCAAAAAAATATTATTGTTTATAATAGGTAATTAGGTACATAATTTGTTAGACTTTTTAATTATTTAAAAGGAAGGAGACATCATCTGCCTTTAGTAGACTGACGTAAAATTTACTGCTCTACGAATTCGTCAAATTGAAGAGATTTTTGTCCGCCAAAACTTGTTCAGCTTTGGACGAATCTTTATCGGTTGTTCTTTATTGGGAGCAACTTCCAATTACCAGTTCAGTTGTGTTGTGCTGAAGTCAGATCTCTTCCTTCAATACCAAAGTATGGAAACCAACCTGTTGTTCAATCCAAGAGTGCTTCCCACTAATGGCTGCAAGGTACTGCAGAATCAGCTTCGTTGACTCCGTCTTCCCTGCACCGGATTCTCCACTGATGACGATACACTGGTCCTGCTTGTACCGCCGCATGTGCGCGTACGCATTGTCTCCGATCGCAAAGATGTGTGGTGGCAGCTCTCCGATCTTCCTCTCCTTGTACAACTTGATCTGGTCTGCCGTGTAGATCGGCAGTATTTGGTAAGGGTTCACGGCTACTAATATTGAGCCGGTGTATGTCTGAAATTGTAATTTTTTTATTAGTTTTATCTTTTTAATTGTTATCTCTTGTATAAGGGTAAACTATGGGTCATGACGTGGGTCTAGAGGGCCAAAGCCTGCCGGGGTCGCGGGACTTATCGAATTACGGTGACCCTGGAACGTAAAGGGCTATTGAAGGACTCCGTGGATTTTAGTCAGTACGAGTCTGACAGTCCCTCCCTTGGGAGGACTCATTTGATGATTTTACCACGATAAAAAAAGGGAATAGCGATAAAGAATAGCATTAGGAGTATCTATAATTTACTATAAATACTTCTAATACTATTCTAAAAATATAAATCGGTTATATAGCAGATGGTGTTGGATCGTGCACTGGATCCAGGATGTCTATAAAAGTATCACCAGTTGTGGGGGCAATTTGCATTGGTACGATTTTCAGAGCTAGTAATAGAAATAAAACAATATTGCCTGCAACAATGGCTTTCAATTGCTTGAATAAATTAACTTTGAATATCTAAGAAGTCTTAAAACAAGCTAACGGTACATTTGAATACAGAAGCATTTTTGTAACCGACTTAATAAAGGAGGAGGTTCCCAATTTGGTTTTATCGAAAATGAAAGTTGCTAGTGTAATTTGCATATCTAAATGAATATATTAATATGTAATGAAATTGAGACATCGTATTTAAAAAGATAAATTGCAGTTGCCAACTTATGATCACGGGGCAGTGCGATTTCTCTTAATCGATAGTTTTTTTCATCATAGGTCAAATCAAGGCTTTGATTTTTCGATAAATTGAGATATGTGCCTCTTTATTTTGATATATTCTTGACCCGTGGCGCCTGTCCTTGCTTGAAACCGGATTTAAAGGTTTTCCCCGTCGACCAATAAAATGACAAATGGTCTCTCCGAAAAACGTGCAAACTGTATTATAATTTATTAAGTCTTCGCAACTTTTGGCTTATCAAAAAGGATTAACATTTTATATGATAGACCTATAAAGAAACCAATATTGTACTATCCATATTTGTGTGGAATAAATAACGTAACAATAACTGTTAAGAAATTAGGATGATATAACTGATACTCATGTTTCATCTTCGTGGTATATATAGGTATTATTATGTGTGTAAAGCATGTGGTTAGGAAATAAGAGAATTCTGAAATCACAGCTATCAGAAAAGCATAACAAATTTCAAGAAATTGAAGGAGCCTTACTGCTCGAAATCATATTTGGCTTTATGCTTTGGAAATCCCTTAATGATAAATTGCCTCAGCTATAAGGACCGACACAGTTTGTTTATAGTAGATTTTAAACTTTAAATTCTAGAAGTGTAAAGTTGAAAATCCACAAAAATAACAGCAGTATCGACGCTGCCGCGGTATCGAATATTTAGAGCATAGCACTACAGGACTTGTATCAGATTGAAGGCATGCCTTCTAAAATTGGGACTTAGAGCTTCTGAAATGTGGGTAGATATGCTACGGTATCACATTTAGGCACAAGAAGAAAAATAGATGTGGTATCGTTTCTTTCTGTGCCTTTTTGTTATTATGAAAAAATCCATACTTACATAAATGAGATTCTCATTGTATCTTATAAGTAGGTTCCTGAGGATGCCGGCTTCGTGCAGGTCGCCGAGTGATATCATGTCCTCGACGCCATGCACGGAGGTGGCGTGCATGGCCTTGATGCGTCGCTCGGGCGGCAGCCATTGCTCGTGGCCGTCGTCGTCGCGGACCCGAATGCGACGCCCTTCGGCTGCAAGCACACGAGCGCCGATGGCTACGTCGAACTCCCGACCAGACACCGGCTCGATCCATATGTAATCGCCCTGGAAATTAGAGGAGGTACAATTAATTTAATAATTAAGAATTTTATCTGCTGAGTTGCATAAAGGTTCATAATATTGCTACAACTTTTATGCTACAACCTAGCTTTAAGGTGGTCGTACATATATCAGCACCATACGCGCCGCACCGCTGTATTACATGACATTATGACGTCATCAACATAATTCGGATGCTGACAGCATTTTCCGATTTCAAATGATTTCATACAACGTATTCTAAAAAGCGACGCTCACGGCGTTTGCAGTGCTGAGAAATGTACGACCACCGACAACGCCATGAAGTTTAGGGCCTAAATTTTTTTAAATATTGTCTTTAAGCTTTCGAAGATGGAGAAGAATGTAGATAAAATCCTATAGTGTATATTACACCTAAATGGCAAGGTAAGAATTTTCCCCATCAAATCTTGGATCTGGTTTGAGTCACAAAAAGCTATCTTGGTGCTAACATTCCTATATCATAACAATTTTAGTACACAGTTAATCAAATGTTCCTCATACCTATATCTTCCGCCTCAATTGTTGGTCTCTCAGTACCAATACAAACTAAATCAAATTACATTAATGGCGTCGTTGATATTAATATAAAAAATCAGGTTTTTGATAACTCTCCTTTTGGGGCGAAGCAATGACTGACGACAAAAATGTTCCTAATTTGGCTACAGTTGGACCAGTAACTAATCAGTAACTAACCAGTATCTTACCATTTTTTATTACACAATGCATAATCGTTTTTCCTAAAATCCAAATAGAAGATGTAATAATACAGGTTCATTCTTTTAAGTTGGCCAATAACAGTGTGAAATCATATTATGTACGCAACTTGAACAAACCTGCATGTAAGTTACAAGTAGGTAATTTGAACTATAGATTGTGTTTTTTTTTCAATTCAAGCAACTTGTATAATAATGTGACATCATACTAAGACTTATATGCAAGACTTTCCTAATGAAAACCCGCCGTTAAGAGAAAAACCCAAGTGCGGCGTAAAGTATTAAATAAAAACTTGCTTTTTGAGGTAACTTCCACATAATAACAAACCATAATAAAAACTATTACGTGCCGCAAGTAAAAGCCAGTCACAGATAAAACTTGTAATCCAGTAGAGCCGGAACTAATATTACAAAAAAAAACAATGACAAGTCTGGGCTACTCGTATGTCAGTGTTAGTATAAAGTTATAGAAAGTCGGCCGCGTCCCTATTGCGAGCACGTCAATACCAAGCGATGAATATCTTAATTAATTATAATGCTTATTCTTAAATGTGCATCTTTTTTTATTGCTTAATTGACGATGAGATTGTTACGCGAGTCTTTAATATCTTAATTTTCTGCCGACGTTCTTTTTTTTTTTGAAAGATGGTTGGCTGTTCCGCTATTGCTTTTAATTTGGGATTATAATGCCTACTGCATCATTTAATTAATTTAAAAAATATAAAAACTGGAT
Source organism: Agrotis puta (assembly GCA_943136025.2). Lineage (NCBI taxonomy): Eukaryota > Metazoa > Arthropoda > Insecta > Lepidoptera > Noctuidae > Agrotis > Agrotis puta. The sequence goes on from OW964170.2 coordinate 4,562,056, forward strand.
CTGTTATTGATTTTCTAATTAATCTAAATCAGCGCTCTGAATGTCCTGCCGATTTTTGGTCCCCAAGCGTCCGGAAGCTTCCGCTTCTGAAGGCGCTAAACTCGTGGCCCAATTTTGGGCCATCTCAATTTAGATTGTATTCGACACGCTAAGAAGAAGAATGAGTCATATTAGATAAAATGTCAAACCAAGACTTTGCACGTGCAGTTTAAGACTATTATTAAGTAATTATAAATGATTCAAGTGAATGGAACATGATGACTGAGTTGACTTAATCATAATTTAACAATTTTAATCATACCCTTAGTTTCTCGTATTAGTATTGGCTTACGTAACGTACACTAAACTAAAGGCTGATTTACATTCATCCAGTAGCTGGATCCAGCGACATTAGATCACAAAACTAGATTAATACTAGGATAACGTACAAACATGTTTCAATCCAGTGCAGCGTCGTTAGCAGTGCTATTAACTGTAAATACAGCCTAGCTGAGTAAGTAGCTTTAAATTCCCCTAATAATAATTCGACTTGCTGCCCCCCCCCCCTCAATGACGCACTAAGCCTATGCCCGAACCCCACAGGGGGTGCCCTTAGTGACGTTCATTTAATTGAACCTAGTTTGTAGGCCCTGGCTGGGGGCCTTAAAGTAATTTTCGGCCACCACAGGATTGTCCGGTTAAGTAGCATCAACCCTCTAGAGTTGTTGAGCTACGAGAGGCCGTAACAAAAAAAAAAGCGCGGCTGCAGCGCTCATGCCACGCTGGGACTAAAGTTTCCTATTCACTAAGCTACTGACAGGGACACTAGGGAAGAGTCCAGCAATGTGATTCTTAAGGAGAGTAGAATGGCAGTACCTACTTATAGCACTGGATCGGGATAGAACACTCTCCTATATTCCACTGACACTGGATCCAGTTACTGGATCAATGCAAACACATAGATATAAACTTGTAATAGATACGATAGTTACCTCAAAGAAAATAGTATCCATGACAACATCCATGGTTTCCGCGACATCACAGTACCAAATACGGCAAAAATTAAAATCAAATCGACATAACCTCTACACGTTTGTGTAAGAAGCGTCGATCGATAATGTTTATCTGTAACTGACCGCGATTCTCTGCGGGCGTTCAGTAGTTAATTTTATTATAGTTATCAATTGCCAGAACCATTCGTTCATTGATTGAGGAGATCGATTTGATTCATAGAACATGTCGTGAGATTCAGTGACGTATGGTTGATGGTGTTGGTTTGAATAAATGGAATATGAATACCTGTTAACCTGAGCAGATGCTAAGAAGTAAGAAATATACAATTGGTAGATTTGCTAAACAAAGCATACAAATGGATGCAACATGGTGTTTTTGGTTTTACTGCCCGCTTCTACTTCTTTGGTTTTAGTTAAATCAATGCTCTTAAGTACTTACAATTCCAAGTTCAATTAAATTGAGGAGTTTCAAAGATAGAATAGATTTGAACGTGTTCGGTGGCACCTCACAGGAGTCGCGGAATTGTCCAAACTTGGAACTTATAGGGCAATTGTAGGAAAGTGGTGGATTTTAGTCAGTACCTATGCGTCTGGCAAAGCGGGAGGATTCATTTAATGATTTTATCTCAAAAAAGTAACGCCTTGTAAAGCATGGATAGATCGCTCAGTATATAAAATATGATAACTTAATAAGTATTATTTTACTACCAGCAGCAAACGATATACTTTACACATGATTAGCAATTCAACTCGCTAGCGTAGAATGCATATAAAGACCTATAGCGTGTTCTTATTTAGAATATGCTTTCTGTACCGGTTTACCAAATTACTTATATTACTTTCTAAATAATCTATGCTCTTCGCTTGTTTGAAGAAATTGAGAATATTTAGCAGGAACTGAAGAATACTTGACATTTATAAGTTAATAAATATGAACTCTTGACTCTTATTAACATAAATCCATACAAGCTATAAACTATTTGGATTTATAAACTGGAATTAATACATTGAATTTTAAACTGTCTGGCTTTTAAAACTGGATTCAGTTTAGATTGAATGAACGTCAACCTTCTATGTTGAGTCATTTTCAATGGAAATGTGAATATACTAAAACAATAAATTGAATCAATGTCGAGTTCGACATGTCTAGGTTTATAGCAACTCTCTGTACCTAATATCAAAATAGTTAAACAATAAAATATTATCATAATTAGGCAACTATGTACAGTCAAGGAAAGAGATACATCTATGCAGACATCAATTTATTTAAAATTTTCGATTGTGTAACTTTTGTTTAATTATCGTCGTAAAATCATCAAATGAGTCCTCCCACCCAGGGCAGAGAGGGAAGGACTGTCAGACTCGTACTGACTAAAATTCACGGTGTCCTTCAATAGCCCTTTACGTTCCGGGGTCACGGTGATTCGTAAATCCCATGATAACAAAAAAACCGTTCTAAAAAAAATTATTCAAAAAAGTTTCTCAATTGAAGGCTTTTCTTCATTGTGTGACAAAAATGCTGTCTAGAAATCTCTTGTTGACCTACAATTGGCTTTAAAAAGTTTGAATTACCTAGTAAGCATCAGTTACTAAGTTAATAGAACATAAACAAATGACATATAACACGAAAAAATAATCTATTTATAAACATCGAGTACGTTAATCGCTGCGTTCAAACAGTCTGCAACGTCATCGCGATGTTATCATTGTAAGAACAGTTAACTACAAGTATCTCACTGGAACATTATCGTTAAACAAAGAATAGAAGACGTGGGCTTACATTTACTTACAGGAACCATAAATCGTCGAGTAAAATTACAGCATAGACAACTTGTGCGTTTTTTCTTTTTTTTTAATTTTGTTGCATTCTCTTAAGGTGATTCCTTATCGTAGTACCCCGTGAAATTCAAATTATCTTGTGTTGTTTGCGATTTGCATATCAGTGACAAGTTGTAACTTGATAAAAATATGATTCGCGACAAAGTATAATTGGGTCTGAGCCCATTCGTCCCCTAAGATTCGCACCCTGTGCCCACTCGTCCCCTGGAACTTTTGAGGGGCCCATTCGTCCCCTGAAGAATATTTATTTTTAAATAAGTATAAGAATGATCAAACCATACGCTCCACCCACTCTCACATAGATTTGGTCAAAATTAGTAAAATTTCCGAAATCTTAGTTATTTTGACCAAATCTATGTGATTAAAATTATACTTCATTAAAATAATACTTGTTATTGTCGCGTATACTACGACGGAATCACCTTAACCAAATTTTATTGTTTTTTTTATAGTATTCTGTTATAGTAATTAAGCATAAGTCAACTACAGGTATACTGCCAGTTACGTGATTATGATGGCTGTGATTTTTTTAAATTAGAGCCGATTAGAGCCTTAATAATGTCAACAATAATCCATCAAAAGTTGAATGGCAGCTGTCACATGTGGAAAAAAAGACACGAAATTTCAATAATCCGGATCGAACATTTCACAAACTTTAATGACGGAAGGACCAGAAAATTGACTAAGCGACATAAGTAGTTTTACTTATGCAATTCCTTGACAATTTATTAGGACAATAAACAGATTACATGGATCGATATATGAAGCGAGATTTTGTAACCCGTCGCGTCGGTCCTAGCAGCGCTCCCACTCTCGGAACTTTACGAGGCATTGTGTCGACTCTCACTCTCGTTTTGGAAGTTGACCAGTTTGCCTCGCCCATTTCTGCACACTGCCTAACATATATGCGGATTACATATAGGTGATTTAGAAACTCTTGTAGTGCTAGACTTGTTTTTTTAAGTCTTTTGCTAATGAAGATTTTCTTTGCGACAAGTCACCGAAGTCGCGTAGCTGTTGTAAATTTTAGTCAGTCAATACATCGACTCTTGTAAATCCCCTATAACTTAAGCTAAATTAAGTGTGTTTGGACTTTTAGCAAAGTAAAACGAAATAAAGTAGGAACATGTATAGAAGGAGACCTACTTTATAGAAGGAGACCTAATAAAAACTTTTTAACAAACAAATAAAATACCTAACATTCGATTATTTGGAAGCTTTTTTTTTCGTGGTAAAATCATCAAGTGAGTCCTCCCACCCAGGGCAAGGCGGGAGGGACTCTCAGACCTGTACTGACTAAAATCCACGGTGTCCTTCACTAGCCCTTTACGTACCGGGGTCACGGTAATTCGTAAGTCCCGCGACCGGATATTTGGAAGCTTGCAAAACCTTGTGTAAAAACTCAAGGCCAAAATGGCAATATGAAACCAGATTTTTGCAATAATTCCTTTTACGAAACGTAGAATAATTTTATTGTTTATCCATGTTGTGTATGTTAGCTCTACTTTGAATAATATTGGGTAATAGCGCTAAGTTTTATATGCGGGTATCATAAAGTTTTATATTATTTGGACGAACAAACTATGCGTTGCATATTATATATAGTATAACTAGCTGCTGACCGCGACGTCGCACGGTGGGCTGGAATCGTCAAGTGGGGACTTAAGGATTAAAATGAGTATTTTTGAATTTTATGTACTAATACAAATATTTTTTGTTATATGTAATTTTTTTATACTTAGTATTTTTCGAGTTATAGACCCCTAAACTTTGTATGAAATATTAATCGGTTTTTGGTTTAATCTGACATGTTTTAATATTGTATTACAGAAATATAGCAAAAAACAAATTATTGGTAAACATTCTACATCACCCTTATTACGTCATTTGTTTTTAACAATACTCAATAGTGCCGTGACCCTCATTAACGCATCGTCCATTGAGCGCAGCAAAATGATGACGTGTCATTATGTGATTGGATGATGAATAGCAGGTAAAAAATGATACGGTTACATTTGAAAAACAACCATCCTCAGTACGTTGTTACACATCGTAATAAACGCACTATCCTATCTCACATTTTCGGAATACTAATACTATTTATTACGTAAAAATGTTCGATTTGTTGTCAAATATTGATATTGTTGTGCTATTAAAGGAAAGTGGAAGTTTTAAAAATAATAGTGTTTTATATAGTGCTATTAAATCTAGATTAGTCCCCACTGTGTTAAGTGCTGAAAACGATAAAGCGGTAAAAGCGTTTTGTGCAAAATATTGCTATAATCTGCAAAGGAGACGGCAAAATGCTCATAGCAAAGAGGAATTGTTCAGCAACAATAATAGTGAATGGTTATCATCGGAAATAAAGTGGCCTGATTTCATTGTAAGTGCATTTGAAAGAAACCAAGACTCTGTTCCTAGTACATCAAGTAAACATGAATCTCCAGCAAAAGTGTCTACTGCCACGTCAACGAATGTAAGTCCAAGAAAACCATTTTGTGAATTAGGACCTAAGCAAAAAAAGAGACGTACAGAATATATTCATACAAATATGACTACAGAGGAAATATCTCATGCATACATTATGAAATTACGAGAGGATAGTAATCAAGGAATATCTAAAGTCCTCGAACACCTACTTAAAAATCCACAGGATGTGCAAAAAGCGAAAGATAGTCTTTTAGGTAAAAATGAAAAACCTAAATTTACTCCAGATGAAACTTTGGGACTTGTTTTGTCCCTTAAATTAACAAAGTGGCAATATAATACTTTAAGAAAAAGTATCAAAGAGAAAAATGTCGACATGTTCCCTTCCTACCACAAGGTGCAAAATGCAAAACAAGAATGCTACCCGCCAAAAGATGATATCACCTTAACAGATACAACTGCTGGAATAAAATTGCAGCGTCTATTAGATATAACCACCAAAAGGATATTATTCAAAGCAATCAATATTGATAGCACAGACTTTAAGGAGTTGACAATGATAAGCAAATGGGGAATGGATGGTGCCTCGAATCAAGCAAACTATAAGCAAAAAATGACAACGGAGGACAAATTGGACAGTGCTTCGACATATGATTCAAGTATTTTTATGGGTAGTTCAGTACCAATAAAAATTATTTCTGAGGAACAAATTATCTGGGAAAACGACTCACCAAATTCTGCATATTGGTGTCGTCCAATATTTTTCAAGTTTGAAAAAGAGAATAAATCAACGATTTTAAGAGAGAAAACCGAAATTGAAACGGAGATAAATGAATTGAAGGAAACAGAAATTAGCGATTAATGAAGAAGCGGTTGAATCTAGAAATAAAGACTTTAGGCGATATCGCCAACACAAGGAAAGTCTGCAGAAGAGCTAATAATGAGGATATTTTAAATAATTTAATAATTAGTTCAGACCCAGTTAGTATATATCATCAAAACGTCATAAAATGATACGGAAACACAAACCATTTTCAGAAGAAGCGAAAGCCATGCTTCTTTTATCTACAACATTTGAAGATGATGAGCGGGAAAATATAGAATTTGTTAATGTGGAACATTTAGAGAACGAATCTGAATCTGATGAAATTGTCTAAGTGATAATTTTGTGAGTGCGTGTGTTTGTGAGTGAGTTTGTGAGTGTGCGTATGAGTGGATTAGGCCTCCTGGAGACACCACTGATAAAAAAAAACGCGCTTAGTTCTCTACCTCAAGGGTGGTGTGGAAAAGGGAATGAAAAACAATTTTCTCCAAAATCGAAGAAAATCGAAGCAAGTGCTATATCGGATAATTTGCCTAAAAAATAGCGCAATCGAATACCGAAAGCGGTTATTTGAGAACTCTTGAGAATTAAAAGTTATTCATATAAAATCAAATTTCTCCATACAAAAATAAATTCAAATCGTTATAACTTTTAAAATATTAAGTATATACAAAAATCGCAGAAGAAAAATTTCTTGTATTTAGTGGTAGATCGCCAAGCCGTCTTTATTTTTTTTTAAATTGCTCATCAATTTTCGTGAATCCCTAAGTCCATTAGAGCTTGATTTCAGCCCACCGTGCGTCGTCTGGGTGAATGCGTTGAAAAAATAATGGTTCACTGCTCGTTCCCCGTAGGTGATAGCGTGATAATGTTTAGCCTATATGTTGACCTCTTAATAATATTCGTGCCGAAGTAAATCCATGCACTACTTTTTGAGTTTATCCCGGACATACAAACATACAGACAAACAAAAATCCTAAAAACAAACTATATTTTTGGCTTCAGTATCGATTGTAGATCACACCCCAAGTATTCTTTTAAAAATATATTTAATGTACAGTTTTGACTTTCCTACCATTTTATTATATGTAAGTACAGATATGCAACAAAAAAAATAATTTGATTCCAATTAAATTAAAATTGTATCCACTTTCATCGCATATTGTAGCCCTAACAGTGTCAAATAGCTGTCATAAATCTCGTAATTACGTTGACCGTATCGAATCTTTAGAAATTTTCTCAATTTGATTTTTTCGAAAATGAGAATTTATAATTTGAATTTAGAATGTGAGAGTCTAAAATGTGTAGTGTGTATGAATTGGTCAGCGAGGTGAACGCCCTCTGCTGGATTCTGTGGCGGGCTGACGGAATGTGTTGCCAAACGCACTGATCGGAACTCGGCGAGAATGTACCGCTTTGGGCACAAGTAGGTAGCTCACACTACGTCACCGACAAGCCATTTTTTATATTCATACCCGGAATCGCAGCTTTTGACAGCTAAACTCTTTTTACAAGCAATCGCATTAATATTGGCAATTATTGAATTTAATGTTCGATTTCGATTCTTACAAAAAAATAACGTTACATTCAATGTCTGCTGTATCGATTTCTTCGTAAAAGTAATAAGACTAAAAGTTATCAAATACTAGCTGTTTTCCGCGGTTTCACCCCCGCTAATCAGCTTCTATTGCCTTCCTTAATAAATGATCTATCCAACACATTTTTTTTTAATTCGAACCAACTGAACAAACAGATTCTTCCGATTAATGATATAAGGTTTCTAAAATAATCTACATAGTAAAGATTATTGTTTAAACCTCCTTTTTTACTAATTACATAAAAAACACACTAAAGCAGCAAAACAGTGATTTTTCAAAAAGTTGCACAATTAAATCCTGTAGCTCTTACCTGTTATTACGAGACATGAATTAGAATAGATATAAGTACTGATAGAATCTATTGATTAGAGCCAAATCTGCATAATGATAATGACAATACAGCCCATTATCACATGCCATTAAGTAATTTCAAGAAAAGCCTTGAACTTAACCTGCATTAAAATGGATGCGGTACTCACATCTTCCACAGATGTTGTATCCGGTTTGCTCGTGCACACCCATAATTTTATGTGTGAGCTACAAAAGTGGATGCCACCTTAAACAGGCTTTCTAAAGATTTCGACTTAAACACCATACTTAGTGAACAAGGTACTTTAACTCTTGTTTGTTTACATTGAGAAAATCTTTAACTAAGTGTCTGTAAGCAGCTGCCTGTATTATGAAGGTACCAACAGAACTTACCTTGATTAATGATTATACAACATTATTTTTAGTGTATGCGAAACCTGAATTTAGTTTGTTCAGAATCAGTAACTGATTCGATTCCAATAATTTTTACACCATGTTATATTTTTTTTCGAAAATATTTTAATTAATTTTTTTCACCAGTTAATTGGAAAACAATCACCATACGGTTAGGTACCCATTACTAAACTATTATCAATGAGTGTACGACACAGGAGGCGCGGGTTGATCGGGGGTACCGCGAAATGAGCATGTTTTTGAACAGACAACCAAGTAACAACAAGCATATAACTTTTTGATTTATCATGATACAGCATTGAAATTTTGTACATAGATTCTATATATAAAAATACTAGACAGGTGTATGGGGTTTCGCCTATACTAAAAATAAGGTTGTAGATAGTGAAGGAAAACATTTTGAGGAAATCGGCATGTTCTAGAATCAAAAAATCAAAGACATGTTACATCTACCAAACTAGAACCTTCTCACAGAGAAGAGGCCTGTGTCCCAGGAGTGGGAGCATTTTAGGCTAATTACATATTCTTATATCATCATCTTCCTGCCCTTTTCCCATTTTACTTGGGTCGGCGCAACACGTTTTTTTCTTCCATTCTCCATTAATTACATATTCTTATATAAAGATTTTAAAAAAACATTTTCTAAACTTGTTTGACCTGATTCGAGTATTGTATCAGAACTATGAGTCAGTACTTTTATCAGTAAGTGTTACGAGTATTACCAACAGGATTATTGGCTCAATTGATTGTAACTGACCAACAGTTGTCCACTGAACTTGAATGGCTTGATACCTGTTATGAGGCTAAGTTGAGGAGTGGAGTTATTTAAGTGGAGGCATTTTTGGGAACATTTATGCCAATACGAAATTTACCTTTTGACAGCGATTTGATAGTCACCAAACAGACACCGAGATACGCAATAGCCCCGCAGAAGTCTTTATGGCTGTTTTAAAATCCAAATAAATTTTTTTCGACATTCCCATTAAATGACCGGAATTACTAAAAAAGGTTCAGTCGATTTTAAAGGATGTTGAGCTCAACCTACCCTGGTAACGATCACCATGATGACGGCGGCATGTGGTCACCGGCACGATCTGAAACAATAAAAATAACTTTATAATTCACTATAAAACAGCGACTCTCTTTTTTTTTATAAATTACCATTTTTTGTTCACATTTTTGTCCTTGACATTATTATTTAAGAGATTGAATAAATAAGAAGTATGTGAGGATCAGTCCTTTGTAATATTCCCAACAACTGCTGAAAGCCAGAGTCAGAATTAACGAAGTGGTGACGTCTATTCCCATTTGTCACCACTGGCTTATCGCCATTGTGGCGACGAACGGGAAAAAAACCGAGTACGCGAGTTTAAAATCAAAGAATCCTGATTTCAGATGCAACTGTTTCGGATGCTGCAAAGATATTAATCAGAAAACAACATAAGAATAGTAAGAGACGTATTAGTAAATAATTATGCAACAATCTTGTACACACTACAAGTGTACAGTATCAAACAAAAGGGCTGCATTCATAACACCATTGTTTTATATTGATTAGTATTCACTACTCTAAATAGTATCCCGAGAGTCTCTCGTCATCAGATATTAAACATTCATAATAGGTAAGTTGGCAAGATGAATTAATTGAAAATAAACACGTTTTTTTCTTTTGTTGAATCTATATATATAAAAGGAGAACTGACTGACTGACATATCAACGTACAGCCGAAACTACTGGGGCTAGCAATGTGAAATTTTGCACACGGCTTCCTATTATAATGTAGGGGAGCACTAAGAAGGGGTTTTTGGAAATTTTACCTTTAAGGGGGTGAAAAGGGGGAATTAGGAAAGTACGTAACCCACGCGGTCGAAGTCGCGGGCAAAGTGCTAGTTAATGCATATTTACAAAGACATAACGCATCAAAATTCCTGACGTCAGAAGCAAGTGAAAACTGCACTTGCTTGTGACGTAGATATTGGCAAATTAAAAAAAAATACGGTTCAAATATTTTTTGATAATCCACCTGACGAACTACATTTTTTTTTAATGTGGTATAATCATCAAATGAGTCCTCCCACCCAGGGCAGAGCGGGAGGGACTGTCAGACTCGTACTGACTAAAATCCACGGTGTCCTTCAATAGCAATTTACGTTCCGAGGTCACGGTAATTCGTGAGTCACACACACTCTTTGAGGCGCGCGTGGAACACAACGCGCCGTCGACCCGGGCATGGGCCATGGTCGGACAGCGAGTTGCCCATTACTCGCTGTTTTTTCATTCAAATACTTTATTTACCTGCAAGTGATCCGAAGATGTCTTCTAGATAGTTTAAAATGAATGAACGAATCCTCAATGACATAATAAACTTACTGCATGCATTTGTTCACGTCAACTTACGTCATGATGAGGTGCTTCTTCAAATTCAAGGAAATTTATTACTCACAACTATTTATAGACTCTGTTTTTATTACTTTTGTTTCTTATTGAATAATCTGTCTGTCTAAGGTACCACAACCTGTCAAATTTATTCAATTGATTTTCAACCTTATCACAATAATAGTCGATGGTTAATTTACGAATGGTAAAATTTTACAGATTCGGGTAGGTTGACCTGCTCGCGTCTGTACATATGTAAGATTCATATGATATATTTTAAACTACGATTTACCAACAAAAGAAGCACGATCAGTGTAAGAAACAAGTGATAAATAAACCAGTGGCTTGTTATTTAAGAGCTGTACAAAAATGTAAAACCAAGCTAACTAAGACGAATGCCAAGACGAATGTAATTGCAAATAAATAAGTCCTAGTTGATTTATTAATACCAGCCATGATAAGATACCGCAATGTAGGTGATAGCCAGAAATACGAGTAGCACATTAATAATAGACTACAGTTGTCAGTTGAACTCTAAAACTCTTTCACATAAAAAGAAAATACAGTGCCATAATAATTGCAAATGTCAAGGATAAGAGTACTTAATTGTAGTAATATAGCAGCCGTTTTTGCAGTGAATTATTTAATAACAGGAGCTGTATTATTTTTACAAAAAATAAATGCAGTCGGACATAGCAAAAGGGACCAAACCCATAATCAGAATCACCTTATTCTTTTTTCTCAGTTTTTTGCTGGTTTCTCTGCAAAGAACCAACTTTTTTCGAACGTTGTAATTAAATACAATGACATTTCTAGCATGGCCAAAGACATTAAAATATAAGCCTTTTCAAATATGAAACAAATACTCCATCATTTATAGATTAATAAAATATAAGTTATAGGTACATCACATACGGGCACTTCATAAAGAAATGTCGTGAGAGAGTATGAGATTTTCGAACGTTTCTAAAATTAAGGATTTATTTTATTTTATGTCATGGGTTTGCTCTTAATAATGTAGGTCAGATGTAACAGAGATAAAGTCTACGGTGGCGTAAGCTAACCCAGAAGCCTGTTCCCTCTAACTTTAAAGAGATTCGGGTTGTATGCTTTCGGAAACACAGACTCAGAGAGAGAGACACAGTAGAGGGCTGAGAGGTCCGCTCTTTTGTTGTATGCATTATGAAGTATTTTTGGAAGCGCTTAGTGCGAATTGATGGAAGTTCTTATACACACTCTCCGAAAGGAAAAATAGTTATGGTTAGGAAGTGACCACCAAGATCACAAGTAAAATATTCTATGGAATACTGGAACATGCAGCGGCGAATCCAAAATAAACGCAAGAAGGAATATAAAGCCGATAATTGTGATTCTAAGTTTAAGTGCGTTCTTATCAACAACTCACTATTCATTCAATCCATTCAGTCGCGAGGATGGGATTGTTTTTCGAAATGATCCTCCATTGTGTGATGTTGATTGTTGTTATGGACTCATTGAGTGCATTGTTCTTAGTGCTCGTTGAGGTGGAGGCTGTACTCGACCGGTTCAAAGTAGGGTAACGTAGGCAACTTCAAGTGTTCATTCGTTAAGTCTGTTTTAAATGTTCCGAGTGATTCTGTGGATTGATTAGATGATGTAGTTATGGTTATATTACTTTACTGTTGCCTGCGGCTTCGTCCGCGTGTTACATATTACCGAGATGTGTTAGTCTTTTTTTTTTTTTTTTGTTTCGTGCCAAAATCATCAAATGAGTCCTCCCACCCAGGGCAGGGCGGGAGGGACTGTCAGACTTGTACTGACTAAAATCCACGGTGTCCTTCAGTAGTCCTTTACGTACCGGGGTTTTTTTTTACGGTAATTTGTAAGTCCCGCGACCCCGGCAGGGAGCTGTGTTAGTCTAGACTTTAATCTATTTCTATGTGCCAAATTATTCAACTACCCACATAGATTTGTCAATACTCGGACAACCTTATTTTCTGAAATATTCATAATAGCTGTTTAACAGGTTTAAAACTGAACTTTAACACATCAAAAGTGTCTAGGGATCAAGCATTTTTATGCGGATTTCTTGAGATTGAGATGTGGCTTTGTAATAAATTTATGATTTTATAAATTTATATGGATCCTTTTTGGTGCATTTCATAATTTGAATCAGGAACTGTGAATCAAATTCGAGTAAAAGATGAAAATCAGCTGTCAATATTTTCCCTATAAAAACATACAACGCATTGAAGACATTATTAGTGCTACTGTTTCCCTACTACTGATTAAAACCAACGTTATTATGGAGCGGCGACGTCATTTAAGCAGGGAAGAAATGCTCAGAGCCGTGGGAATGATAGAAGCTGGTTCCCGGCAACGTACTGTGGCTTTACCTCTGAATACAAGTCAGAGTATTATCAGTCGACTTTGGACACGTTACCGAAGCACTGGTACCGTGGCTGAGCGCCATGGAGGACGGTATCGCTGCACCACACGGAGACAAGACCGATACATTCAAATCTTAACTCGAAGAGCTCCAACAATAACCGCCATGATGTTAGCCGTGAGGCTTCATCACTCTTCAGGGAACTTAATTAGCGACCAAACAGTCAGAAACCGCTTGCATGAAGTGAACCTTCATTCCCGAAGACCGCTACGGGTACCACCTATAGCAATGCACAATCGTAAGATTCGATATCAATGGGCTCTTGAACACAGAAATTGGGCAGAAGAACAATGGCGTTTCGTGTGCTTTTCTGATGAGTCTCGTTTTGGTATGAGACCGGATACAAGACGTATACGACACTGGAGAAGCCCTGGACGCCAACAGCGATTAAAATCCTGCCAGGAAGTCCATCCTTATAGTGGTGGAACCATCATGGTATGGGCGGGTATTTGGATCGGCGGAAGAACTGAGTTGATTTGGATCAGAGGCAACCTCAACGCTCAAATTTATGCTGAGACGATTGTATCAGACGTCATCGTTCCTCTACAAGTGCAAATCGGTCCCTTATTTCAGTTAATGCATGATAATGCACGACCGCACACCGCAAGAGTTGTAAGACAGACTCTCGCCGCAGCTAACATCAATGTCCTGCCCTGGCCTGCTCAGTCGCCAGACTTGAATCCGATTGAGCATGCATGGGATATGCTACAGAGAAGAGCTCTGCCGAATATGGAGGGTATCCAGTCGCAAAAAGACCTTTTTTTGTTGTTGCAACGAACATGGGCGGCCATTCCACAGCGTGATTTGGATGAACTCATTTTGAGTATGCCAAACCGATGTTCTTGTGTTATTAGTGTTCGCGGTAGAAACACGGATTATTAATTGTTTAAGTTACCCAATAAAATTTTAAAGAAAACTGTTATTTCAGTCTTTTTTTCGAACTTTTGTGTTAGTGGTTCAAATGTCAAAAATCCCTTTATTAGGAAAATGGCAAATTTCTTTATTAATGCAAAGGTGACTTGGTTTATCGTTACTGTGACAAACGAAAACACTTTATTTGATGAATCCTTAAAAAAAATTTTAATTAATATCAATCAGGAGAAAAGTTATTGCAAAAATATATGTTGATCCCTAGACACTTTTGATGTGTGTATTTTGTTTCCGATAATTAAGAGCGCGTATTCTGGAAGTAAAATATTTACAACTTTTAATTAATTTGGCTAATTTACTGTACAAAAATAAGATATATAGCTCTGTAATGCACTAAGACATTGATATAGGAATGCAATTATAATACTGAATTTGATGTCGTAACCGATTCAGGTATATAAATGGCATTTGGAAAGTTACCAAATGCTTTTTTCACATCTAAAAGTATGTATTCGGTGTTACGATATTAATTATTGTATTCCCTTATCAATTTTTTACTACACTACAGAGCCATATTTCTTGTTACTATACAGTAACATTGCTAAATTAATTAAAACTTATTAATATTTGACAACTATTTGCGACGTTGCAGAGTTTCAGATTACGCGTTCTTAAAAGCCATCTTGCAATAATTACAGTAGATCTGATGGAACATGGACCGTAGATTCGTTGAAAAACTTGGAAATTTTTGACAATGTATGCGTAAGTAATGCTAAGACTCTTCCGCAACGAATAACAATGTTAACAAATAAAAAGGAATCTCTAATGAAAGCTTTTACAACAGGATAAAACTCACTTCTAAAGCTCATTTAACTTCGTTAATAAAAAAAGGCTTTTGTTCAGCACTGAAGCTTTGTATGCGAAGCCCTGCAAATTAACAACGGAGTCAATAGGGCTCGCAGCGGCAAACGTCTCCAGGTGATTGGAAACAATAAATCAGGGTTGCCTCACTCGTCAAAGCTTCTGAAAAGTTTAAATTTAGAGGGACTTGATTTTAAATGTACGCTACTATTCTTATCCATACTCGTATTGGGGCTCCAATTTCTTTGTACCTACATTTTCTTCAAAAATTAAGGTTTTTCTTTTCTGAAAATGATTCTTGTCATAAGATTCTTCTTGCCGAGTATAGCATAATCAGATATAATGTTCCGACTGCTAGAATACAGACCTCCTCTCTGTGTGAGTGAGCTTTTTCAATTCACCACGTTGGCCCAGCGCGGATTAGTAGATGTCTCTACAGGTCTTTAAATTTTTGGGGCTAGGACAGGGGGCGGCGGAACCGTGCTCTATCTATTTTCTCCACCTGGGTGAAGTGGGATCCTACCCCTACTTTTTTTAATGCCTTGACGGTATCGATCATCGGTTGGAGCACGGGTAGTCTCCGTGCTTCACCCAGGTGGAGAACGGGCCCTCACCCGGACATGGCAATTTGAGAGCAATGGTGATGAAATAAATAATTATTTCTTGGGTAAAGTAAAGCGCGGAGCATAGCCAGCTAAGTTCCAAATAAAACTTGTAAATTGGGGCCGTTACTACCGGGCAAGAGCCTGTATTATCTATAATAGGCGAAAAGATAGATAGTCAGATGCTGGAGCACTGGTTGCGTTTTTCAATTCACGCAGAGCGCGTCAAGCTGCGGCTTTGTTTTTATCAGTCTGTATAATATTTAATAGTAGATATATTTTAAAATACAATAATAAATGACTGCATGATGTATGACAAGTTGTACGTATTTCATTAAGCAATGTTTATAAACGTGGCAACCCTAATCTCAGCAGGTGTGAACTGGTCCATTGTTCAGTTATTAGCATGCCGCATTGTTAACAGCGCCGTGTTCAAATGCATTCAGTTTTATGCCTTCAAATTGGAGAGGCGTTACTTGGTCCTAGACTGGGGAGGCTCAATGAAGGATGGATGATTGAACCTTGAGAGCGATCCAAGAATTTTATAGTTTTATAATACCCTATGTGCGTGATGACAGCGCCTCTTTATGATCATAATATTGGGGGCCATATCTAATAGGGTATTTTACTATTACTGAAAAATCTAATATGTATAGTCAGTTAGATTATAACAAATATTAGACATAATTTATTTATTTTGTTTCATAAACCAAAATTGACAAGATACGACGCTTTTAAAACTGCCAATACGTCACTAACAAGTACAGTTTTTCTTGCTCCTGACGTCACGAACCCTAAATCTCGAATTTGAATGCGTTATATCTTGTTATGTCTTGTAAATATGCATTGATTTAAGAAAAGAACAAATACATAGGTATTCATTATTTTTTGAAAACTCTTAACTGACGGACTAATTATATTTGCAATTTATTAATACTATCAATACATATGCCTATTCTTGCCAACAACTTACTTTGATAAACATTCACGGCTAAAAATTCGAAAACGCCTGATCCTTGCTGCCCCCCCCCCCCCCTCAATGACGCACTAAGCCTAGGCCCAAACCCCACAGGGGGTGCCCTTAGTGAGGTTCATTTAATTGAACCTAGTTTGTAAGCCCTGGCTGGGGGCCTGAAAGTAATTTTACTGCGCACTATACTGAGATTGATAGTAGAACAGAAGATTAGACTTCGCACATAACGTTTAGCCCTGTCTCCTCTTGTGTACATGTAAGTAAGAAAAGAAAATGTCATCTGTTTCCCGACCACAAACACTTGCTAACTGAAAGGCTTGGTCGCGGGACTCTCGAATTACCGTGACCCCGGTATGTAAAGAGCCATTGAAGGACACCGTGGATTTTAGTACGAGTCTGACAGTCCCTCCCGCTCTGCCCTGGGTGGGAGGACTCATGTGATGATTTTACCACGTAAAAAAAAAACTGAAAGGCTTCGACGTATAGGAACACCCGTCCTTAAGACATATACAAGCATTGTTTAATGTAATTATCTATACTTCTATACCCGGGCACGCCGCAATCGCGGCGGTAAGACCCCTCTTTGAGGAGTGGCTGGATAGGCGTCACGGCGTCCTGACCTACCGCATGACGCAGGTCCTCACCGGACACGGAAGTTTCGGGAGGTTCCTGTGTCTGATAGGGAGGGAAGAAACGCCTGGGTGTCACCACTGCGAGGATCGTCCGGAGGACACGGTGGAGCATACGGTGCAGGACTGCCCCGCTTGGGCAGAGCACCGCCGTGTCCTCACGACGGCGGTAGGCGGAGACCTCTCGCGCCCGGCATTGGTCGAGGCCATGCTGCGGGGCGAGACGGAGTGGGAAGCGGTCGCCTCCTTCTGCGAAGCAGTCATGCTCGTGAAGGAGGAGGCGGGCCGCCTGAGGGAGAGGACAGCGTCCTCCCTCCACCCCAGCCGCAGTGGTAGACGCCCACGGCGTCGGACGTCGCCAGACGATCTCCGGCCACCGTAGGCGCGGGCATGCGGGCAGCGAGTAATGGGCGACTCGCTGTCCGACCATGGACCATGCCCGGGTCGACGGCGCGTTGTGTTCCACGCGCGCCTCAAAGAGTGTCAGCATAGTGACGGGGCCTGTTGAGGGCCAAAGCCTGCCGGGATCGCGGGACCAAGGGATTACCGTGACCCCGGTACGTAGAGGGCTATTGAAGGACATCGTGGATTTTAGTCAGTACAAGTCTGACAGTCCCTCCCGCCCTGCCCTGGGTGGGAGGACTCATTTGATGATTTTACCACGATGAAAAAAAAAAAAAAAAAAAAAAAACTTCTATACCAATATTATGAAGCTGAAGAGTTTGTTTGGTTGTACGCGATAATCTCAGAAGCTACTGCTTCGCATTGAAAAAATCTGGTTGTGTTGGATAGTCCATTTATCGAGGAAGCCTATAAGCTATATAACATCACGCTACGACCGAATAGGAGCAGAGCAGCAACCGAAAACACGGGGAACAGCTAGTTCGTTATATAACAGGAATCTAAAACGTAACACAAAGTAGTCTCTAAGTTCTAACATTTTTTTAAATAATTTATAATACCCAACTATTGTTAGCTAACTCGTTAACTGGTGATTTATGCCCAATTTCCTGATGTAATTCGATTTCTCCATGTTGAAATTGTGCGCTGCAATCTCCTTGTAAAGAATTTATTGTAACATATTCACATAAATGGACGTGTGCAACATTGCTAAGTTTTAAACGGATCAATTTCAATGCGTATTGGGAAACGTCACATTTATATAACTGCAAAAGTGCAGGTAATGTATGCTAGACGCACTTTGCAAGATTGAAATCTTACATCTATACATATAATAAATCTGTAGAAGGGTCAATTCTGTACATTGAAAATATTGAATAAATAAATAGCGGGGGGTGTTGCTGGATCGATACCAAACCCAAATATGTGATTAAAAAAAATTTGTCAGTCTGCCTGTCTGTATATGCAGACATCACGTGAAAACTAACGGTTCGATTTCGATGAAACTTGGTATAATTATACTTTATTATCCTGGGTATAAAATGGGATACTTTTTATCCTGGAAAAATACGTAGAAAAAAAAACAGTTTTATTCATAGACGTTGTTCTGTAGAACCGCGGATCTCCTTAATTATTATAGGCTTAGCCGTATTTGGGTCCAATAGATATTTATAAGATGTCATTGTTAGAGTTACTCAAAATGGAGAAAAAAACCATCCACGCGAAGACCGACATCCGCGCGGACGGAGTCGCGGGCGGAAGCTAGTTGATAATACAATTTGAAGCCATAGTGCAAGAGACAGTGCGTATAATTCATGGATCAAACGAAACGGTGATCATTCAGATTATTAACAGTACCTAAATAATCTAATAGTGGCAAGGTTTAACCTGATCTTAAATCTATTTGAGTCATAAATCGGCTAACTTTTTTATAGAAACAACAAACTGAGTGCCCGATGAGCTTTCTCATCGACAAAAATGATTTTCTATACAAAACTCCACATTTCCTATTTAACCCCTTCTGGGAATTATTAAACTTAAATAACTTACACAACTAGATACTGGACTAAACCTGATTAGTCCAGTAGCTAGTAGGGGTAGTAAGGCTGTAAATTGTTAGTTTTGGCATTGGACTGAACAGTAAACGGACAACTGGTAATCAATGAGGGGAATCATATAAGGATTAATTTAGATTGAAATTGAGGATTCAACCTTCTTGGATAGTCACTAAAAAAGACAAAAGGCTCCTCATCATCTCCATCATTTCAGCCTATTGCAGTCCATTGCTGGACATAGGCCTCTCCGACGGAGCGCCACAGCACACGATCTCTCATTTTTTTCATCCAGCCATTGCCAGCTATCTTCTTCAGGTGATCCATCTTGCCGGGGGCGTCCCACTTTACCTAAACGCGGTCTCCATTCGAGAACCTTCCTACTCCGAACTTAAAAGGCTCCTACCACGTGTTAATTGATATGAAAGTACAGCTAGGTTCGTTTATAGGGAGAAATACATTATAATGAATATTTATTTATTTAAAACAAAACAAACATTGCAATAACAACCAAACGGGAAAACCAACCAACAACGGAAACCTACTTAAATTAAAATCAAGGGACCGCGAGAAAACATCTATTGACACAGCAAACATGTCTCATATGTCTTAATAACAGCACTTTAAGAGGTATAAGATGACTTTATAATACGCGGATCGTGCTCCACTCCCGCGCAGACTATTAAGGTGCGTGCGCGCATGTCCCGACGTAATAGTTCGACCACTGAATAGATATGTGGATAAAAGGACTAGTTTATATAACTTTTATTTAGATACTGGTCTTTTTATCCATAGACAAGCGTGGTGATTCATGTCTACGGGTAGCAGCTGTCGCCTCTTCATCATTCATTGAAATTGAATAGATAAATGACATTCGTTGAACAGCAAGGGCACATTTGGTAGGGCAAAGGACAAGTGAATTGATGAATGGTTGCTTATGTCACTCATGTGTTAGAATAACCACATCATCAACATCAGCCTATAAATGTTCAGACGGCTGGGACACAGGCCTCCTCTGTGTGAGAGGGAGTGGGTCATAATCCAACGCGCGCCCACTGCGGGTTGGTAGATGTTACATGTCTTCAATTTTTCGGTTCTAGGACATGCCGGTTTCCTCACTTTATTTTCCTTCACCATTTTGAGAGCAACACAGCAGCAGTCTGATATATATTACACAAAGTAGTGTGCCTGGCTGTGAATAAACATGATTTTTTCGCTTCATTATCAGTGCCAACGACCTCAAAAACAGCGTGTATTATTCACAATAATCTTCTATCCATTTGTGTAGGAAAAATAGGTTATATACCTCTACCTAAATCTTCTTGCTTATGGTAATCAATCTTTATTTTTATTATAAGTACTTGTACTACTGTTTCTTGTTCAGAAACGCAAGCGCACGTGTAAGTGAGCGGCGGAACTAAACGGCGGAAGTCCTTTATCTGCGGGGCGTTCATCTCGTTCAACACTGAGCTAAGCTTTGTATTTGATGCTGTGGAATGTTTGGTTAAGTAGATCATGGGCATCATGGCATATGTGTTCAAGTTAGTATTTGTTGAGTAGGTTTGTATGATGTTTTTTTCTTTTTTCAGGGGTTTCTAAAAGTGAGCTTGATAATATAATTGTCGACTGTGCAGATTACCAATTACTGAGTGCTACGGAGTCGATATACCACACAGCCTTGTGAAGTTTAACATGAGGAAGTGATTTAACACAAAATAATAGCCGTTACATGGTTTCACAGATTCTTGCACAAAAATTTTTTAACGACATACATTTCAATTTAAGATCACAATTCGCAAGTATTGCTGAATAGACTAGGTAAACAAAAGCTGTTAGCTTGTAAACGGAATGCATTTCCTAAGAAATCATGATCTTCTTGGAGACATCTCTCTAGATAATATACGTTTACGTACGTTATGTATGTTTACATACGTCTAATTTTAAGTAGCCTTAACGTAACGTATTGTAAAATATAAGTTATCATCAAATAAGATATTTATATTCTATAATCTATAGTACGTCACTAATAACCATAGGGCCGTTAAACACAACAAAATACTCACACATGAACACACAGTAATCCAACAGGAATCACACAACATCCTGCAACTCCACAGGTACTTCACACATTCTACAGCAAACTAGAATCCAGTTATCGTAGAGTTTTCTCAGAAACTATACTAGTAGTAAAATACTTGTGTGACATGCGGGTACCATATTTGTCACCTAAGCGCGACTACCCGCTATGTAACGGAAAGGGGACGCAAGTGCCCGATCTGAGATAGCAATTGCATTTTACCAGTTGGGTGTACTAACGGCAGAATAGTTTTGTGTGGATAAACAATAAATGAAATACGTGGTTGTGTAGGATTGTCTGATTTGTACTACGATCACTTCTTCAGATGTGTACGTCGGTATTGGTCGGCTAACTATTTTGAGATTTTTTGTAAAGTGTTATCCAAAGTGAGAAATAAATATTGTTTAATTTAATATAAAAATAAGTGTGTTAATTGATTTATTTAACTAATATTATAAATATGAACATTTGGATGCTTGGATGGATGAATGAACGGGTCTTTTGGCTCAGATATAGGTTATAGTCTGGAACAACATACTTATAGAATATTGTGTATCGGGTATTAGATACTTTTGGGATAATTTAAGAGTTACACGAAGGCAAAGTCGTTTGCAACAGCAAGTCTGAGATATTTTTACATACATAGCGCAACAGCAAAGATTCTCACGGCAATCGAATTTACTACTTCAGCCACTTCAACATAATACGTTAATGTGTAGTTACCCGTAAACTTGTATTTTATCCTGTTTTGCTGACCGTATTGTGTTGATATCAGTAGATAGCGTTTGATTGGCAATAAATAAATATGAAAGTCGAGTGGTGTGTCGATAGATAGATGATTAAACTTGCATTGAAACGTTACCAGTTTTGTGCAGAAATATCAAGTATATTTACATTTTTATTATGACTACTAATAAAGTTTGTAGATATACTACAAACTTTATCAGTATATCCTTTCAAATTTACATAATAAGGTTGCCATTTAAATGCAGGTAAGTATTATATGTGTAAGCATACGTCCATTGCAATCAAGGCATTAATGATTCAAAGTAAACACATATTAACAAATATAATTAATTAACAAAATAAAATTACATTAATATATTTTCGACATTTGAAATCATATCTTTTCTGACAAAAATAAAATTCGTAGGCTCGTAGCAACAAGCGATTTCTAATTCTAAAATTTTATATATGTATGACATACATAAAATCTAAATTAGGTATAGGTATAAGTACTAAACATTGTATGCTTCTATGAGCTAACTGCACTATCTAAGTGGGTCAAACACGATGAGGTTAAAATGCACTGTCATGTCTCTTTAAAGATGTAGGCAACGTATTCAATGAGTCGTAAAGTTGTAACTGTAAATCATAATTTTATGGACATCTTTAATTAAAAATTAGTACCTAAATGAATTCGTCTTTTAATATGTAAGATTACTGTAAATGCTCATCGGCAGGGTAGCAGCGTAGTCATAGCGTCGCACGCTTCTTCAAAATTAAAAATCATAACACAGGCTGTTTTGTACATAATTGTCCTTACTAAGTTAATTCACTTTAAAGAGAACATTGTCAAGAAATAAAGAATGACAGTTACATGGCGTAACAAGTAAGCGTTAATGTATTTAATAAATATTTAGCAACATAAAATACTTAATAATATGAATGACATAGAATACAGTAATAAATCTGTAGTGTCATCAAATATTCAAATACAGCTAAAATGTATAAACAGCTGATTTTCTTTCTATATTTCAAAGTTGGTGATTGGCCCCTCCCATAACACAGTAAATACCTGAAATTTTTTTCAGGCATTTACCAACATTTGATTTGAAACACTTTAGAAACAGACCACCATAATATTACATTTTCTTGCTGCAATAACGATATTAAAGTCGGCAGCTGTGGCATGCGGCACGCTACGGTTCAGTGCGGGTCGCAATGCGTCGGCGACTGTGCATGGCTATCTGCGTGTACGCATTCAAATGGTACTTGTTTGTTTTCGATTAGATTAGGACGCTGGGTTTACTTCAACAAGTTGTAGGTTGTATTTTCTTCTACTTGCAAATATGAAATTAATATTTTTTCTTAAAAGAGGAGTTTTTTTCTAATTAAAATGTTGATAAATTTTAGTCTTTGCGTCACTAAACGATTAATCGTGTCACGTTGGCTTCTCGTGGGTTTAAACTTTAAACACGATTATTTTGTTTTCATTTAACGTTTATGCTATCTAATACATAAATCTAATACTAGTGGTACAATTGCTGAATAAGTTATTGATGTACAAAAAATTTTGTGAAACGGTACCTACTCAATACTCCCCCCCCCCACCCCGGACGCCGTTGTGAACGGTCGTGTTACAAAGAGCTCCCGTATATTTTAATCCTTAAAAGTAATTACAACTGCCTAAAGTGATATAAAAACTACACAGTCAAGTGCATAACATTAATATCAGTGAACAGTGTTCAAATAATAGATGTGCATAACATAACATTATTGTTTTGGATCAAAATACTCAAAACAAATGTAAGTGACTTTGCTTAAAAAAAGTGAAAGGATTGACCTTGGACCTCACATAGCGGACATTTGAAATCAATAATCACATCGTTACAAGCTAAGTGCCTAATTCGTTAAGTATTATAAAGACGTGTTGGCCGAGCGGTATAAAACGCCGCACGTTGAACTGAATATCGAAGCGACGTGAGTTCGAATCCTGAGGGATTTCCAAACGGTCATCTTTTTGGAATTTATTATTGTTGGAAACAATTAAATTCATCAATATCAACTCTTTTTTGCCAATAAAACCTACAAATACCTATCAAAAATTTTCAATAATTCTAACTTTACTAATACAAGATGTATAAAACGCCACCTAAGACATCAACGCAAACTACACCCTCACGCTCGGAATCAGATATCACCAAACTTTGCGCTGACGAAGATCTTCTCTCCACCAAGACACAAGAAAATATCACGCAGAGAGCAAAACGACGACGACAGTCACCAAATAAAATTGGTTCAGAAGGTTTTGCTGATGAATTTACCATCTTCAAAAACGAGATCACCAGCATTATGAAAGACATGATAAACGATCTGATGCTGTCCCAAAACTCACGAATGGACAAAATAGAGAACCACATTTTGGAAATCAAGTCGCAATATCAGCAAATTGAAGAAACAAATGGCGAGATTGAAAAATCTATGACTAATGTCTCTGATCAGCTGACATCTTTGGATAGTAAAATTACTGGTTTAGAAACAAGTAGGATTGCTATAAATAAGAAAATTACAATACTGGAGGAAAAATTAGACCACTTCGAGCGGAGCAGTATTAAAACATGTGTCGAACTTCGCAATGTACCTAAAGTACCTAACGAGAATAAGAATTCTTTGTATAATAAGATTAAAACTCTCTCTAAAACATTGGAAATAGAACTGCAGCCATCGGACATCCGAGACGTCTCTAGATTACCCTCTAAAAAGGACAGCAAAACCTCTAACGTTACGGTCGAATTTTCAAATACTTTACTTAAGAATAATTTTCTAGATTCAGTTAAACTTTTTAATAAAAACAATGTTAACGGTAAATTAAACTCAACTCATTTAGGATTTGATTCTTTAACAAACAGCCCTATTTACATTGCCGAGCAACTTACTACATACGCTAAGAAACTGTTTTTTAACACGCGAAGCTTTGCAAAAGCTAATCAATACACATATTGCTGGGTTTCCAACGGGCGAATTATGCTGAGGAAATCTACTGATTCTCCTCATATTATTGTTAAAAATGAACAGCAATTAAGTGACTTGTGCCTGGCAAACAAAGCGTGACTAAAAAAATGCGCAACTAAATTATTATTTGCTTATGTTATGTATTTCCTTGTATTTACTCTAGAAATTTACTTTAAAATATACTTTGGTAACTCAATTACTCATCACATGACACAAACATACTCACACAATTCTTATACAACACACTCTCAACTTGACATATCGAAAACACCTTCAATCCACCTCCACTTTATTCCTGACTGTTCTTCGCTACCATTATCACCAGCTTATTTTGAAGATTTATTTAACTCACAAAAATGTCTAATAACTTCCATGATTTCTTAGATAATGTCGATCAATTCTCTGTATCTCAATCCTACTCATGTACCACGGAGCAAGTTTATACATTTATCGAACAACCTTATAACTATTTAAAAATATTTACACAAAACATTAGGTCAATTAATTGTAATTTTTTGGGATTAGAGACATTGCTTGCACGTATGTCACTGGATTGTGAAATTATAATACTTACGGAATGCTGGCTACCCTGTCTCAGAAATCATAATATTCCTATTATTCCAAATTACACTATGTATAACACTAAAAACCACAAAAATCAAAGTGATGGAGTTGTTACTTATATAAGGTCAGATATACTCTGCTCCTGCAAGGAATTAGATTTCGGTTTTAGCGCTAGTGGACTTGTGTTGGAGATAGCTACTGATTTTGCTATTCTTTGTGTATATAGGTCACCTTCTAATGGCAACATTGATTCTTTTCTTACTTCACTTAATAACTTGTTGCCAAATTTTACTAAATTCAACACAGTGGCTATATGTGGTGATATAAATTTAGATATTAAACCCTCTTCCTTAGATAACCGTTCTCATGAATATCTGAACACTCTAGCTTTTAATGGGTTTCTTCCCTCACATAATTTTCCTACTAGGGGGGAAAATTGTCTTGACCATATTATGATTAAAACAAAATCACAAAGTATCTCACTGGTTCTTGACACTACAGTAACTGATCATCACTCGCTACTTCTTTGCATTTACAAAAAAAACACTAAAGTTAACGCACCAAAAATGTTAGATAAAATTGATTTTAATTCCCTTGACAGTTCCCTTGAAAGCTTAGACCTATCTCATATCTACCACATATCAGATCCAGATATGGCAACCGAAACTTTCATTAAAATATTACAAAAAGAAATTTCAAATAGCACTACTACCATTAAAGTACCAGCAAAGAAAAAAATCCTCAAGCCCTGGATAACCCCGGGCTTGCTAAAATGCCTAAGACACAGGGACTCACTGCACAGACAATTAAAGCTATCACCAACTAATTGTACTCTACAAATTTCCTACAAGCGATACAGGAATTATTGCAATAAAATAATTAAAAAAGCTAAACGCCTTTACGATACTCAAGAGTTACATAAAGCTGGAACAAACTCCAAAATTCTATGGGATACCATTAAGCGAATAGTCAATATTCCAAAGGCTAAGCAACAATCAGCCCAACTTCTATCTCAAAACCACACACCAACTAAAACATGCAATGAGATTAATGATTACTTTATTAGTATTGGAAGGACACTGGCCGATGGTATCGTTAGCAAATCAATTTTACCTCAAGCAAGTATCCCTACACAAGCGTCTACATCATTTGTCCTCGAACAAACAGATACCGATGAGATTACTGATATCATAGGATCCTTAAAGTCAACTGCAGCAACTGGTTGGGATGGTATTTCTTCTGCTTTTCTCAAAAGGTACTCTAGATTATTAGCACCAGTCTTAACTTATATTTTAAATATTTGTTTAGAGAACGCTATATTTCCTTCTTCTTTCAAGAGAGCTGTAATCCATCCTATATTTAAGGGTGGTGATGGGAACTCGTTTAACAACTACCGCCCAATCGCGGTGTTGTCTGCCCTGTCGAAGGTCTTCGAGCGACTGATAAATAATAGACTAGTCAAATTTATTGAGCACTATAAATTAATTTCAACGCAGCAGTTTGGTTTCCGTAAAAAGAAATCGACTGCAGATGCCATTCATCAACTTACTAATTTTATAGTTGCGAATATAAATAACAAAAAAAAGGTACTTACCATCTTCCTTGATCTCGCGAAGGCCTTTGATACGGTTCCCATCAATACCCTTCTACTAAAATTAGAACGCATGGGTGTCAGGGGTTTACAGCTTGAGCTTTTTAGGAGCTATCTTTCAAACCGCACTCAGTTGGTCAAAATGGGTGACTACATGAGTGGTGAGCGTCCGATTTGTTACGGTGTGCCTCAAGGCAGTATTTTGGGGCCAACCTTATTCCTGATATTCATTAATGACCTTTGCAATCTTAGTGTCACAAACGGACAAATTATATCTTTTGCCGATGACACAGCACTTACTTTTGTAGCAGACTCATGGTCAACCCTCCAAAATACAGCACAACTTGGATTTAATTCAGCCTTTGACTGGCTCCGGTCTCACTCCTTGACGCTCAATGCTTCAAAAACCAAGTTCATGACATTCTCGATTTCTTCAACTTCACAACCAAAAATTCCTCTTAGTCTAAAGGCGCATACCTGTGAATCCCATATTCAAACAGTTTGCCAGTGTCCCTTAATTTCTTCTACTGACACCATTAAGTACCTAGGCATAACAATGGACAAATATCTCTCATATAAAGAACACATTAATGTTATCACTGGCAGAATTAGGAAACTTATTTACATTTTCAAAAACCTACGGTACGTCGCGAATAGTAAAGTAATTCGAACAGTTTACTATGCCTTGTGCAATTCAATTATTACCTATTGCATTTCCTGTTGGGGCGGAATCGCTAAAACTACCCTGAAGTCTTTGGAAGTGGCTCACAGAGCAATCTTGAAAGTAGCAACTTTTAGGCCTATTCGTTACCCAACAACTCAATTATATCAAGATTGCAATGAGCTTAATGTAAGACAATTATTTATCATGAAAATTTTACTGAAGCAACATCAGGAAACCCCTTTTATTCCTATCGCAAAGCGACGTAAAGATAACATCTGCACTATTCCTCCGATTAACTTCACCTACACAAAGAGATTCTTTTATTACCTCGGTCCTTATCTTTACAACAAAATGAACTCATCTTCACCGGTCTATGAATTGCCTTCTTCTAAATTTAAATTAGTTATTCGTTCATGCCTCCTAGGGAAATCCTATGATGAGACAGAGGAATTTCTTTCAAATTCATTTAAAAAGTTAAACCTTGTTTAGAATTTTAAATATTACTATTGTTGCTAATTAGTGAACTCACAAAAATATCTACAGCGCAGGTTTACTCAACACATGCATTACATAACACATACATAAACATACATTACACTAACAAACAGACACAAGAACACAACACTCATACATTTAAACACACATGCACAAATTTAGATTAAGTCTTATTTTAAGTATATTGTGAAAAACTAGAAATTACTTATAACCTTTAACATTTAAGTATTGTAATTTGTAACATGTCATTGTTCCAAATCCAAATATGGGGCAGGCACTGTTTCTCCTAAACACAGGTTTGCGCTGCAACTTAGCTAGGAGAACAGAACTACACCCACAGATTTGTTTTATAACCTACATGTTTCATATATTTACTACCCTCCATACTGTACAAATATTGTTATTGGAAATAAATAAAAAAAAAATTATTATTATTATTATCAATAGGAGAACTAATTTTTTGAGAGTGCAAATACTTATTGAAAATCAAAGTTCTTGCCGTAAGTGTCCCATTCACAAACTAATTTACAAAAAAAGCGCTGTCACTTCAAATAATACAAAATCATTTATGCTAAATACGCATTATGCATGGTTCACGAGCGTTCAAGTAAATAATACATGACTGTACAAACGTAGGGCGTAGAGTATTATATAGCTAGTTACTACAGGCATTGTTGTATGCGTGTACAGTCACAAACAGTTATATGTTTACGCTTAGCAAAGTCAAAAGCGATTGTTTCGTGAAATTACGATTTTGAGAGTTCAGAGTATTCAGCGATGAAATTATGTCGTTGTATAATCCCTAAGGCTAAGCGCGCACTACGAAAATAAATCATTGCGAAAAAAAATCGTCAATCTGTAAACAACAGAAATGTACTACAATCCGCGCACTGCGAAAAAAAATAGTTTGTGATTTCACGAACTAGTTTGCGATTTCATTTCGCAATATAAAAATCGCAACGATTTAATTTCGTTGTGCGCGCCTACAAGATGTCATCTTGTTCACGATTCTCGGTATATACAATTTCAACGATTATCAGAGTATTTGTCGTCCTTTCCACTTCACGTTTCATAAGTACTATCTTCCGATCATACAGCATTAGTCAAGTTACTAACTGTGTACATTTCAGTGTTCGTGAGTGTACATACGTGATGTTTACCTCCGTGCCTCTGTGGGCACTCCTCGCCTCGCGGGAGGGCCGTGACCCGCCACCTGCCGGTCGCGGGTGAGCGAGCGGCTGTTGTAAACTACTGCCTTATTAAATACTTATATACTACGTACTAAGCCTGTAACGTCAAAATCATGCTATCACTAGCTTTATTGCGGGCGTTACCTAGGAAGGTTAATGGCGAAAAATTGGTAAGTACGTCTACCAAATGAATTTTGGGGAATATTGGTAAAGGTTTCTTTTACATTACCACCTTTGAAGTAGGAAAAATATACTTGGATGAATTTAATGAATTAATGCTGATTTCAAAGTAGACAACTAAGTAATGTCCCAAGTTATTCCCTTGGAGTCACTGTTTAGGTTTACTTGTTATAGTCTCATAAAATTACAGGGTAACGATTGTGCAATTGACGATATTCATCATCGATCTTGGCACCGAACTATAAATAACCTAAACCTAAAAACCTTTAATGTTTTTAATAAAGTTGAATCAATTATGTATTTGAACCACCAATCAATTACATTTTTATGGACTGTCTAAACGTGATTCTCCCGTAGATTTTTCATGACAAAAGCAAACTGTGAGTTCACTAATTTGTGAACTCAATTTTCTTACTATTTACCGATTTAAGAACCATAAAACTCTAATATAAGTTTATGGGGTTTTCAGGTCTAAAATAAAGACTGTTTTTAGACGAACTGTGTTTTGGAATTATTGGTCAGAAGAGTCAAATACCCAAATTACATCATTCCATTGTTTTACCCCACCAGGTACTGAAAAATGTCCCACAAATCCAATTCTCTAACAAACAAAACTAGAAACAGAAAGTAAAACAATGTCAATTACGTATTGGATAACAAAACAACAAGTGCGTTTACAGTTGCGTAGTTGTCGCAAAAGTGTCGTTATTATCTAAACAGTAGTTGTGCATTCAGCCGCCAGGGGGCGTAGTGGTGGATACATTCACACGCCACTGGCCACCGTTTCCTGTCGGCTCTAGGAAGCGCGCTCATTCATGCATGCGCGTGCAGCAATCGATGGCATCGGGGCCGGACCCCCGGTACGCTATGATGTAACTGTCTTCATCGGTCAGATATCGATGAGGTTATTGTTTGTTTAAGTTTTTTTTTTTAATGTAACAGCTGGTGCGGATACCTCTTGGTCTTCCGATTGGTCGAGGCCATGCTGCGGGGCGAGACGGGAGGGAAGCGATCGCCTCCTTCTGCGAAGCAGTCATGCTTATGAAGGAGGAGCCGGGCCGCGTGAGGGAGACAACTGCGTCCTCCCTCCACCCCAGCCGCAGTGGTAGACGCCCACGGCGACGGACGTCGGTAGACGATCTCCGGCCACCGTAGGCGCGGGCATGCGGGCAGCGAGTTTTGGGCAACTGGCCGTCGACCCGGGTCGACGGCGCCTTGTGTACCACGCGCGCCTCGAAGAGTGTTAGCAAAATGACGGGGCCCCCTCTATAGGGCCAAAGCCTGCCGGGGTCGCGGGACTTACGAATTACCGTGACCCCGGAACGTAAAGGGCTATCGAAGGACACCGTGGATTTTAGTCAGCACGAGTCTGACAGTCCCTCCCGCTCTGCCCTGGATGGGAGGACTCATTTGATTATTTTACCACGATAAAAAAAAACACGGTAGAAAAATTTCTCCCGTCTCTCGATTCCTACGTAATACAAATGAACATCTCCAAGGAAACATTTAAATGTGTGCGTAGCGCTTACATTAATTACGTGGTACATTCACAAAAAAGTGGCTACACTGAAAACGTTGCGTTTTGTTTCGAACACGAAATCGAGATACTCTATAATCTAAGCTTGCACCTATCGGTTTCCACATGAGTTCAAATGATCTTATTAGTAGGAGCATTATAATAAATCATATTTTACAGGTAAGTTACCATGATTTAAATACACCGCATAATTTTGACCCAATTTTTCGAAATCTTATCGCGTATGATAAGAGAATCTTTCACAACTACTGCAAGAACTTAATTAAGAACATAATGTTCTTAATTTGCACAGTCTCACGTTTATCAAGATAACAGTATGATGACAAAGGTTAAAAGAATCATATAAGTTAACAAATTCTTTTAAAATAACTCCTGCACGATTGCTTATAATCATTTACTCAATTAATATCAAGAATCTAATGACAATATCTATTGTCCTTATCCTATATCATAAGAAATGTAAACACAGCATACTTATACATATAAGAAACACTCAAGGTACTGTTAATTTTTCAGAGATATCAATTCGTATTACTTAGAATAAGTGAAACCAAAACATCATTTTTTTAAAATTCATCCTTATATTTAGCTGCATAAATCCCATACTCTCATAATTTGGATGACAACGTTACTCTTACTCCATCTTATAACTCTTACATAGATTGGAAATTCGATTTCTCTGTCCTGTATCTTAATAATTGCAGCTGAATTCAATCTCTTGTCCTAAAATCCTAGATTTTTTAATTGTAGGTATTGTGCATCCATTGTAAGTTTGAGATTTAAAAGTTGCCACATGCACTTTAATAAAAATGTCTATAGTTTTAAACGGCGCACATACGTCAATATTCCACATTTACGCGGCCAAAATTGAATTTTAAAAACTTACGGTAAACACATAAAATAGCACATGCAGAGCTAGAAGACAGTTCCAAGAATCCTAACTGACCCCCATCACCTACCTACGATACACCCCGACCGCATTCAGGAAGTCGGTACTTGACCGTCAACCCGTGCGCTCGTTTTTGCTGCTTAAAGTTACAAACACAACTAAAGTGACAACATTAATAAAAAAAAATCTGTGTCAGTTTTTGAAGTGAAAGTGATGAATTCCAATAACACAGGTATGGACCTTTATTTTTATTATTATTTACTTACCCAAAATGCCCAATTCGAATAATTTGGGGTTTTCAAACACATGGGTTGTTTTAAGACAAATTTTGAAGTGATTTTGGACTTCAAAGGTCAATTTGTTGTATTTCTCGATGAGATACGATCATCATTCTTTTTTTATTTGAAACTACAATCCTTTGACTAAAAGAAAATACAAAAACCAGTTGCGGAAGAGTGCGGATGACAAAACGGGGGACCTTTTATACCATTAAGATTTTATATGAAAAAATAACCATTTTTTTATTAGTTAGGTAATCTTAGCTTTTCGTTGTTTTAGATACTTCAAGCACATCAGGTGTGAAAATTGTTACTCGGAAATACCTTTATCAGATTATGAAAAATGAAAATTTACCGAATTTCGATGCAAAAGTGAATTATTTAGAAAGTCATTTATTATTAAACTATGGCAATACAGATGAGGACATAAAAGACATAAAACAAAGATTTTCTTTATTTAAATCAGTGTTAAAAGACAAATGGGCCAAATGCCACAGAAAGGAAGTGGTTTTCTTGAAAAACAATGAGTCTGAGGAAGAAAAACAACTAGAAGAAAAAACAAAGAAGCACATCCAAGAAAGATTTCGGATTGAAACTGGATTGTTGGTAGACATGCCCAAATCAAATGGTGAAAAAAAATACCAATGATGGTAACACCAGTAGAAGGTTTTTTGAAGATCCCCATTTGGCATCAGATATAACCAGGATAAACTATGAACTGATTTATAGATTAAAAGTTATATTGGAGACAATTTCAAGCGGGTATGATAAGATAGATTCACAGAAATACGATTCTTATGCCAAAGACACTGCAAAATTATATGTAAGCCTTTATGGATGGCACCCTATGACTCCGACTATGCATAAAATATTGACACATGGTGCCACTATAATATAAAATGCTTTGCTGCCAATAGGTCAGCTTTCCGAAGAAGCCGCAGAGGCCCGGAATAAGCACTTCCGTGTATATCGCGAAAACTTCGCCAGGAAAATTTCCAGGGAAAATTGTAATATTGATGTGTACCATAGATTACTACTGAGTTCGGACCCACTTATTAGCAGCCTGAGAGAGTTCAATCCCCAGAACATTTTGCCCGGAAACAATAAACATGTTAATGCCAGAATATCCCGACGAACCAGACTCGGATAGCGAGCAACAAGATGAATCCATTACGTTATAATTTTTTTTTGTGTAAAATTCTTCTGATGTTTTAATTTGTTTTTAATATTGTACAAATTTTGTTTTATTTTGTGTGTATTTATTTTGATTAAATACATTTTTTACCTTAATTTATGTTTTTTTACCTTAATTTACGATTTTCTACCTTAATTTACAAAATAACTTAACTAAATAAAAACAAATAGTCTTATGAGATATTTAATATTATGTAGACGTGATATACGTAAACAAATAATTTTGGCCGCGTAAATGTAGAATATTGACGTATGTGCGGCGGTCGCGGGACTGTACGAATTACCGTGACCCCGTAACGTAAAGGGCTATTGAAGGACACCGTTGATTTTTTAGTCAGTAGGAGTCTGACAGTCCCCCTGCTCAGCTCTGGGAGGACTCATTTGATGATTTTGCCACAATAAAAAAAAAAGTAGTTTTAAACAACGAGATTTCATACAGTATTTCAACTTTTTTTACTCACTTGCGTAAAAGTAATGTTATACATAAATGTCAGCGAATAATCGCGTGCTGCTTATGTGCATGATTTCCATGTATTCGCGATTTAGTATTATCATTGATCATGCTTTCAATCATCGAGATACAAGTCTCGATTCATTCTGTGTCAGTCTGTCTCGGAATGTAGATAGTAGTTAATTCTGGCGGATTTAAACTAGTTGCAACCTATAGGTAACCTAACCTGTAGATGATTACGCCTCTTCCTTTTTTTTGCTGGTAAAAAAATCATAATTAGTGAAGCGGATAAAGCAAACATTAAAAATTACAGTTAGTCTACTTTAGGATCATCGACCGATCGCTAAACACAAATTCAAAATGCGACCCGCATCGTCTAAAAGAAAACCCCGCATGTCGATCAGATAAGTGACCGAACTTCGCTTTTTACCGGCGCAGGCGCATAGGAAAGTGCTTGATATGCGACACAATGGCCGCGCAACGCCGCGCCACCGTTTGTATGCGACGCACATCATGACACACATTCTTACGTGGTCTCGATAAAAAAAAATCTCTTCAACGTAATGTGATGTTTTTCTCTCAACAAGTTTACCGACTTTATGGCCGAAACCGCGGGAGGCACACTTTGTATGTAACAAAGACTTGTTTACAAATCAGGCATTACTTAATCCTTATTTTTTTCAACTTATTTTTACTTTCGTTTGAACATGTTTTGCATACTAAGTGGAATTTGTACATATTAAGAACTTTTACTTTCAACTTTTAGTTGCACATTAGCAATATATTTCTTTATTATTCGCAACTGGCTGAATACAACGACTGCACAGAACATTGAAGCGTGAAAACATTTCAAAAGAATAAATATGCTTAGCACGTCAATCACTCAGACGCAGAACGATGGCAATTTACTAATGACAGAGATACATAGTTAGAAGTCGGTACACTGTATCCTCACGATCACGACACTCACTGCGAACATTTCTTATCGCCTCGTAAAATAAAGAGAATGGTTTGTGTCAACAACGGAGAACCGGAGACACGTCACTAGCGTGTCATAGCGGTCCAGTCAGGCATAACCCCCCTGCCCCCCGCTCCAGTTGACAAGCTAGGTGATGTTACAGAGCTTCTTACTGAAAGTGAAGGTCTTGTTATATTGGCGGATCATATCCAGACGAGGCGTGGTAATTATCACTTAAGAATGTCACCGTGCAAGCTCATTGCAGAATATTTGTGCTGCCCTCGTAAAAGGAACATTTGTCACAAATATTAAATACGACACGATTCATAATTTCTCATGGTTATGGACAAAATGATGACTCGAGCAACTCGTTTTTACAAGCTGACTTATTAGGTTATCCCTCTTTTAAGGCAGCTCGATGTTCACTATTTATATATTTGTTGAGAGACATCTTCTTGACTGAGTTATTATGATCCTGTTAAAGTTTTTCATTTTGTAAGTACCTTTGGAAACAGATGTGATCTTAGCGAGGGCTGTAAATGCAATAAATGGCTTAACATCCTTTTATTTTTCCATTCATCTTGTTCGTTTTTATTGCCTCCCGCATAAAGTCTGACATGGACGGCAAATAAATAATCAGCCTAGATAATATTCCCACCTCTGGGACATAGGTCTCCTCTCTGTGAGAGCGGGTTCTGTAATCCACAACACGGCACACCCAGTGCTGATTGGTAGATGTCAAATGCCATCGATTTTTTGGTTCTAGGACATGCTGCTACCCTCACGATGTTTTCCTTCAGCGTTTTGAGAGCAATGGTGATGAAATAAATTACACTCTATAAGACGTAATTCGCCTTGTTGCTTTCGAGTCCACGACCTACAGATCGTATTCCGAGACCGTTACCACTGGATCACCACCATCTATCTCATGATAATGCCGCTCATTAATATTAGCCAAATCTATAGATACTACTAGGTATAACACAGAGTTGATAAGTCCAATCTGCATAGTTACATTTTTCATTAAGAAAAGGAAGTTTCAAAGATGAATAAGTAATATGTCTATGACATTAAACATAAGTAATTCTCTGAACCGGTATGTGAATGTGCAACTTCAGAATCAGCTTATCGATTACAGCATTAGGTGGTCATTGAGCAGCATACTTACGGCTTCCAAGTGACTTCGTATTATAGCAATAATAAAAATTACATAATGGATACTTGGAATAACGTAACACTGTTATCAAGATTTTAAATTGAATACATAGTCTTAGTAGGTAAATACTTCAGTCAACAGTTAGCTATGAATCGTTTTGCGGTGTGAATCCTTTTGTAGATAGTAGCTATTGCCAGCAGATTCGTCGATCGGAATTGAATTACACGCAACTCTAAAATTAACCCACTGGACACTATCCTATGTGTTATTCCAGACCTTGAGGTAGATGAGACCCGGTCCACCAAGGTTGGGAGGACTCACTGGATGATTTTAACACGTAAAGAAAAGGTATATAAGCCTTTCATCAGCATTTATGCAGCCCTTCTGACATGATTGCTTAACAAACATCCCCCTATCCAAACCTGCAAACTTTCAAATTTATAATATTAGTTAATTAGGCGGATCAAGAGTCGGAGAGTAAATTTTCTTAACTATAAATATATACAGTTTCATAGTTGAATTTAAGTAAAGATTAGTATGAGAATTGTAAAGAAGTAAGCTAACTAACCCATAAGTACTTACTGCGAACGAATGTGATAGAGCGCTATCAAAGATCTTAACCTTTTAACCGCCTACGTCGGATTTATCCGACAAATATTTTCGGGTGCATTTCGCCAGAGTCGTAAATAAATCCGACTACATTACCACGACTCATTTAATGTGCTTTGAGTATTGCACTTCCGTTTCTATTGTAGGAATTTGTTTTTCGATTTACTATGCCGGGCGCTGGGGGCACGACAATTGATTAGAAGTCGGGCGGTTAAAAGGTTAATGTTGGTTTTAAATTTACAGGGATAGACAAAAAAGTCATGGTAGTAATATTAAAAAGAATTTAGCAGGACAATACAAGAGGTATCGAACACAAACTCCAAATCCAAGTCACGTCGAGACGAAAGCGGTTAACAAAACAAGACGATCGTCCCGTCATCGTCCTGCCGACGACGGTATTCCAGTGAAAGTCGACGCAATATAAACAAAAACCATCTTATGATGCCAGTCGCGTTCCGTCCTCTGTTTGTAAATTAGGACATTTCCAAATGGCATTCCTGCTGGTACGACGGGGCTACTGTTTCCTGTGGCAAGCCATCCGATGCTTTATGACTTTCTAAGGATGAAAGAATTTTCAAAGGTATCAAAGGAGGTTAACGTTTGCTAGCTTTGTTTTTAGAAAAAAGGGAAAGGTTCACGTGAATTGACATAAATACCATTAATATGACCTGACTTAAAACTACATTTGAGATAATTTTCGGCGAAAACGGCGAGAAAATTAAATCTAAACTAAGACTTACGCCTTTGTCAAACAGACAGGCGTGGCGAATGCGAAGCGAGGCGTTTTTATTTGTAATGTTTGGAATTGTTTGAATCCAGTCACATAGAAAAGCGAAAGCGATCCGATAGCGTGACAGAACTATCGGACTGACATCTCTTATCGGTTCGTTATCGCTTTTAAAGATGGTTCATATCTTTCTTATTTCAATTTTTATCCGAGGATGAATATAATCGTTTTTAATTGACAGGCAGTTCAAATAAGTAGCAAATCAAGCGACTTCATCTTAATCATACGCACAATGTGAGAATCAATCAACCACAGAGGTTGCTTACTGTCAGCTCTCCTTCCATTGAACTGTCAAAATGCTCATACGCTCCGATATTTATCTAAATACCTATTGATAAATTCTAAGAATTACTGGACACTTCGGAAAGTCAATAAGTTAGTCGACGCAGAAAAAGCGTGTTTCAGCGGCCATCGTAAAAGGGTTAGGGCCTGTTTTTCTATTACGGTTGCCATTTATGGGGTTGACTTTTATGGGAATAATTTGCCATACGGAGATAAAGATTTACCGAGATTTACTACTGGATTGTAGACCCCGGGCTTTAGAGAGAGTGGACTTGAGAAATAAGGGTATACCCTTATTTATCACTTTTAAGATCTAAGCTATAGCTTAGATCCTAAAAGTTAAAAAAGGATTGTTCATTTCAACAGTAAGGAATTGGATTGTAAAACGTACTGTAAAAAAGGGAGGTACTTTATCAGAAAATGAAATAACGAACTTCATAAACATTTAAAAAACTGCACAGAAATATATAAAAATTATAAAAACATTTTTCAATAATAAATACGAACAAGTTCAGCGTCGGTCACGGGCTCAGCGTTCTTAACCGAAATGCGAAGTTCAGCCGATGTAATGGTACGCGCCAGTTATAATTAAATACACCACCAAACAGGTGCAATCTTGAACTTTAATACCTTGATTAAAAGGTTCATTATACTGTCACACAAGTTTACAAAAGAAAATAATCGTTGTCCGTTGTTAAATGCGATCGTGATAGGTTCCAACATTAATTTTATTTTTGCAACTTTTAATTTAACTTGTCATGCTTTAAGTGTACCCTGAATCAATTATGTTATGGAAATTATAGCTTTATCACAGTGCTATATAGCTTATTTTTGTTTGTGGTTTCGTAAAGGGTAACTTGAGTAATGTGTAAATAAAAATAATAGTTTTTTTAAATGGAATAGTAATTTGAAAACTATTTTGCTTGTTCATGCCAACTATTAAAATAATTAAAAAAAAAAACATGTAATAGTCAATAATATACTTTTCGTACCACTTGCTCAAAAAAGTGACATTCTATGCTTCAAAAATCGAACATATCGATAGTCATTTTTAATCTGTTAAAAACAGGGAGAGAATGTTGTACTGAATTTCATTCATCCTCTAGGGAGAGAATGTGATTTAAATTTGGAATACTTACCGAAATTTATACTGAACTACATCTGTGTTTACACCATTGAGTTTGTAGGTATATAAAGCATTACACATCTTTTTGAAAAAGGAATACGTATTTATTATGCAGTTATGATTATTAAACAAAATTACGAAAACCGAAGAGGCCGTATGAGCTTGATGCCTTTGCTTTTCCGACAAAAAAAATTTAGTCTAGGAATTTGCCGCGTTTTTGTTTTCTTCAAATAAAACCTTAAGTTTATTTTATTTTTATAAATAAGTTAATGTTCTAAAAATGCGTAACGATGTTAAATCAAATGAAACGCAAGTTCCTCAGACGCAAGAACAGAGATATACTCAAATGATCGTCGATGTCGATGAGTTATCGACAATAAATGTACCAAACAAAAATGTAACTCTCTCTATCAATAATTGGACCAATGTTTCGAATGTTAACTTTTAATTGTCATTATTTTCAATAAATGCTGATCTCATATTATTATTGAGTTCATTTTTTCGCAAATGGTACGAAAAGTAGAGTATTTTCCTCGGTGATAAAGCTGTCTTAGTCTTGGGTGAACTTAAATCCCTCGCTACACTCAGGACTCGTCTTAAATCCCTCGCTTCGCTCGTGATTTAAGTTTTTAACACCTTCGCTACGCTCGGGAGTAAACCTCGAGTCCTTCGTTACGCTCGCGATTTAAATCGTCAACCGCGACAGAAGACACTGCTTTATCCCCTTGGTTAATAATCTACTATTTTTTATGATTGCTTAGTCCCACCCCTGGGCAAAGGCCTCTCTCCACTCCTTCCACCTTTCATGATAGTGGGTGTCCTCCTTCCAGTTCGGACAGAACCTGCCCAGTTCGTCCCGCTATCTCAATAATATTATTATGTTATATTTATGATCCATAATTATTTCATTCTAAATCATTTTATAAAAATATAATGATGTTAAAAACTTTAGCATTTCATAGCAATATAAAATAACGGTTGTTTCAAGTATACAAATCAAAAATGTAAAAAGAGAAACGAGAATAACACGTTTTGTTATGTAATTCTAATGCACTTTTGTTGCTTTAGGACCGCAAAATAACTATTTCATTCAAAATACGAAATCAATTTTCAAAATGGACGTTAATTTAAAATCAATAATTTAAAGTTGTTTATTTGCAAAACAGAAGAAATTACTAAACTTATATAACTAAAACAATAAAAATAACAGGTAAAAATATTACGTCACGAAGTCGTTGATGTCTTTTATAAGAACGTGACGTAACAACTGAAGGATATCGCATCAACGGCAGCAAAAATCATTACGAACTTACGAATATCTTATAAAACATTTTCAACATTATAATCAACAACAAAATCTACACATGTCACACTCAAAAGTAATTAAAAAGTTATTCCAATGTTTATTCAACCATTTAAATTAAAACGCTTTAACGATTTTGAACACAATAATTTTAGAACAATCAGTCGTAAATTATTATTAATGGCCTTGCTTTCTTTCCTCAAGGAGTAAATAACAGCAAATCTACTTGTTTTGAGTTGTTTATAATCACGCAAACGGCAATTATTGCAAAAAAGGTAGTAAGGTTCTATGCGACAAAATGAACAGGGAATGACGCCATGTTGTCACGAAAATTAAGTTTGGCAAAAAAGTACTGAGTGCAGAATACTTTTTAATAATATTTATTATCTTTGCTATGGATCTTGTTAATGTTATTCTGATTATGATTATTGTTTATTTAAGAACGTGCAATTGTTAGAAAAGCGTGCATGTTGTCACAATATACCGTCATCAAACCTCGCTCGTAAATTTTGTCGTATAGTTAGTCTTGGCAAAATAGACTTCTAACAAACAAGTAATATTATAATATTTATTTAAGGATGAGTACCATTTAAAGACTCTCAAAAAAAAACAAACAACGAAGTTTTATAGAATGCTATGCAATATGCTTCAAGAGAAATGTTAATCCAGTTATCCTGTACGTATAATAAGGGCAATCTGCTGCGTCACAGCCTGCCTACTTTGAAACACAGAAGGAAAACCGAATTAAAGCAGCATTATTTCGTTTAGTCGATTCAGCAGTAACGATGATAGGGAAGCGTAAAATAGAAACAAACAAATTTTTGAAAAATTTCTTGATCGTCGAAAAATACGAAACTTGTAACTATCTAGACCTTCAGGGCAAAAGTTCGAGCGAAAACGAAGAAAGAACTAGCTTAATATATCTGCGAAGAAATTGCGGAGAGGAAACAAGATAAACAGTTGTATCACGTATTGCGCATACGTGCTAAAACTTACTATTTATATGTAATTCTCAGCTCAGACTTGCAAATGTAAGTGTCCAGACACTTACGCAAGAACTTACGTGAAAAGCTAGATATAGGAGAAATCGAAGAAAGCAGCTTCAGACTGATTTAAAATTATTTGAAAAGGATAATAAAGCCGTTAATACAACATACCTTATGCTTGGTATTTCCTTATAATCCTGGACTCTGGAGTTAAAGGTCGAAAAGTGTCTACTACATATTTTCTTAAGTGATGTTAATAATATAGTGACGGGGCCCCCTGTAGAGGGCCAAAGCCTGCCGGGGTCGCAGGACTAACGAATTACCGTGACCCCAGTACGTAAAGGGCTATTGAAGGACACCGTGGATTTTAATCAGTCAAGTCTGACAGTCCCTCCCGCCCTGTCCTGGGTGGGAGGACTCATTTAATGATTTTACCACGATTAAAAAAAAAGTGATGCTAATAACACCCCACGGTCCATCCTACAACATTACACGGTTCTTACTTGTACTTGGCGTAAAATGTTTTAGGACTACCACAGGGTACACTTCTTTCACCTTCAGAGATTATACGTGGTGGTGCATTTTATTATGTCTGATATCATCTTTGTGCAACGAATACTTATAAAATGATCAGAATAAAAACGTTTCTTAATTACTTTTTCCTTATCTCACAATTTTTCATTGATATTCATTTTGTCATTTAGATAGTTATCGGAATTTTATAAAATAAAAATATTTCGGTTATGTCGTTTTATAAAACAAAACAGCAATTTTTCTTTTGTGCACATAGGCACAAAACCCTTGATTTACTTAAGCTAATTTATTAAATTAACGCCCGCTTACCAAGGTACTGAAACAACTCGTTTTTCTTACCAATGCTTTCTTAAAACTCGTTTTCGAGATGGACCGAATTTGTAATTTGTGACCAACGAAAACTGTACTTCGATAGAAAAGTGTTTAATTCAAATAACGGTACGCCACCGATGACGAATCCAACTTCACAATTTACCATTACAATTCTATCGGAACTATTGAAAACACGATTTGTGTACATACTTTACCTGCGCCTATACTGTTGCCATGCCCTCGATTTGTGACAATCAATGCATATTAGAGATCAATATTGTTTACAACTTTCTATGGGAACTTAATGCTCCATTGTTTGCTTTAGGAGAGCGTTTATCGACAACACGGCATATAAAAAGTATACGACTACTATATGCGACAAGTTTCATTTTCATTTCATTGCGGGTAGAACGAAAAACTGTATTTTAAAAGGTCTGTCGAAACTTGTTTTCATTTTCGTATTGTCTGTTGATTGCACTTCTCCGAAACAGGTCTTTACGGATCTTGCATGATTCAACTATGAATTCCGCCATAATAAGAGTGAAATAACCGATTCTTGTCTCACCTACATATTTTGGGATGCAGGTAACTCGGCTAACGGTTGCCATGAGAATGCGGAATTTCAAGAGTGTTCTACAAATGCACATGGTTCATTAATGAATGTCTTGAACGCATAAAATGACAATTACCCACTCTTAATTAACGCGACTCATAACTCAAATGTCAATTATAATCCAATAAGATTCTCGTGCGATCTAATCGATTGAACAGCGAAAATAATTTTACCTACATATTTGCTGTTCCTACTTTCTTTTGCAACGGTAAAACCGACTTTATGGGGTACCTGCTAACAATCCTAAACTAACAGAACTTTCTTTAAGAAAACTTATTAAATGTAAACTGTTTAGTGTCGGCAACACGAGCTCATCCGATACAGGTGTCATAATTCACGTGTAAACACCGCTACGAGCTACGTGGAAGAAATCCAGCGAGTTCTCGCGATCGAAGTGGAACACTGCGCGTGCGACTGTACCCGATTCAATTAATCAACGCTCATGAAATTATTTACATGTTGTATACATATTTATGTCCCATCACCTGACTAGTAAACACTCAGGTCATATAGTCACGTTTGACGAAATTTACCGTTAAGATCCGCTGAGTGGTGCTCGTTCAAACTCCGGAGCTGGTCCTCGTCATATCACAGACACAAGCACTTGTTGTTAACTATCACTAGTATACGATCACTTCACTGATCACCGATGATCCCCGTACATTTCGTCGGTCGCGGTTGGTGTGCTGTATGCGAGGGCCGCGTCGTGCGCATAGGACCAGCAAATGCGACGGACCGTGAATCTTAACCTACCTGTTGCGCTTGCGTGTCGCCCGACGACGGCCCGACGGCCCGCCGCCCGGCGCCCTGCTGTACCGACGCGCACCGCCGCCATGTTTTATACAACCTCCTCGTAACACCTTTACATAAATATATCAACGTACCTGTTTATAAAAAATAACTCTTAATCGCTTCCTCAGCTCCGAAACTAACGTGAAATTTGTTTTCCTATTGTAAATGGTCGTGGAGCGCTATAAAGATAGGCGTAAAAGCCTTAATCTGCTTTACCGACTTTGTAGCGCCATCTAGAAAAGGGAACTGACACTACTGATAGTCTAATGTTGACATTAGTTAATCATTTTAGTCACAAGACCTAGTTTAGGGATGGATTAAAAAAAACTACAAGATTACAGACAAAAAAGAGCTAGATACTTGAAATTGTGAGGTAACTGTTATATTTCAAGCCTTCAAACACAATGTTTTTAGTTCTAAACTCTTGGCTATAGTTGATCAGACTTTGATCTCATGCTAACTTAGTTCCAAACTATAGCCATAGATGGAGCCACAAAACACTATACAGCCTTCATGAATTCAACATTGTTGAAGGTTTTAATTTGTATGACGGATACTTGTTTACAAAGCAGCAAAAAATGAGTATTATCTTGTATCAGCTGTATAACAGACAGTTATTATGTTTTACTTGATATTTCATATGAAATACGTGGATACGTACCCTTTTTGATATTTTAGATCCTACAAGAAATGATTAATTACCCACTTGACTCCTTTACCTTCATATGCCTCTGCCTTATTTTTTTGCTAATT
This sequence comes from Agrotis puta, assembly GCA_943136025.2. Taxonomy (NCBI): domain Eukaryota; kingdom Metazoa; phylum Arthropoda; class Insecta; order Lepidoptera; family Noctuidae; genus Agrotis; species Agrotis puta. The sequence goes on from OW964170.2 coordinate 4,606,206, forward strand.
TTTTTATGTCCTCATTTGATGCTGATGCTACCCGGATACACCTATAAGACTCAAAAAGTCATCAACATCTTTTCCCAACTGTGTAGGGGCGTAGTACTATTATATTTTCTGTGGTAGGGGTCGGCTTTTTTTTTTTTTTTTTTAGGTTGGCAAAATCATCAAATGAGTCCTCCCGCCCTGGGCGGGGCGGAAGGGACTGTCAGACTCTTACTGACTAAAATCCACCCGTGTTTCTTCGGATGCCCTTTACGTTCCGGGGCCGCGGTATCCTGGATTAAGAAAAAAGCCGCGACCCCAGCAGGCATTTGGCCCCGTAAGGGGCCCCGTCGGTGACGCGTGAAACACGACGCGCCACCTACCCGGGCTTGGTCCTTGGTCGGACGGCGAGCTTACCCATTACTCACCGTCCGCAAGCCCGCTCCGCCGCTGTGCCCTCTGCTGTTCAGAGGGACACGCGTTGGAGCATCCACCCGACAGGCTATTCGCATACGGGCAAAGAGACCCCTTAGGCACACAGTGCCTAAAAGAGTTTTTGCCCGCATCCCAGGGTGCACCGGCCCGAAAAACTGGTCTTCCCCCCGGACGTATCCGAAGGGGAACTCCAGTCCACGGGCGCACGTGGAGGTTTCCTGTCTTAGCACCCCGGTAGGGGTCGGCTTACAATCAAATTGAGAGCAGCTACAGAATAAAGACTAAAGAAGAAGCAGTTCGCAATAACAATCAAACAAATATAAATCTTGGAGTTTGAGTAAAAAAAACTAATATAAACAAAGAAACAAATAGGTATAAATGTTGGAGTCCTCTCGAATTTCGAACTTTTCCTCTGACTGAATTTCTACTCCAGGCCACCCTCTTAATGGGATACTTTTGGAAAATCTCAATAAATATCCAACGAAGTTTCGTAGGCTCTCGCGTGAATCTTATGGCGATCAGAAGCCCCCGTACTCGTACATCTCCCCGGTGATTTGGAGCTCCTCGGAGCGCATGCTGCCGCTGTCGGAGATCACGGACCGCTTCCCATACTGCCGGCGCAACACTCTGGTAGAACTCGCTATCATACACTATCAACCCCAAAAACAACCTCTAAGGGGTCCTAAAAAGAACACCCATATAAAATTTGAAACTTCTAGCACTTGTAGTTTCTGAGATTTCGTGATGAGTGAGTGACCTTTCGGTTTTAGATATAAGATATAATAATCTTAAAAATCGTGGAGCTCTTACGAGTACTCTGTGTTGTGGACAATCGTTTGATGAGACTAAAAGTGTCAATAACTCCAGTTCTGTTCCGGTTCTATTCATAACTTCGAGCCGGATCTTTATTCAAAGCTTATAAAAATATGCTATAATTTTTTTATTATGACTAAAATTAAACTACAAAAAAAACTTTCATTTTGGTTATACCTAGTAAATTAATAACCTTGATAATGACGTCAAACGATCAACTGTTATAAAATAAAATTAATACTTATCCGTCTGTGAAATAGTAAAAAAATCTACAATAAGTAAAATTCAAATTGATCAAAAGTGGTTTACACAATTTCTAAAACCTGGATATTGCATCCTTGGAGCAAGATTATCAAAATAATCCATACCTATTCTAAAGACACTTCAATGGAAAATGATACCTCTAGCTGAAGGATTAGATCAGGTCAAAGGTTTACCCACTACAGCAGAAGTCTTCAGTAGATTTTAGCTTACAGGCAGGTCCTGAAAAAGAAACAAGAAATATTATTAAATGGACTTTGATAATTAGTCAGCTAGCAACAGACGTCACACACATACGACATTTATTTACTAGTGTTGCTGTGTAAACTATGTCCTTGATAATTACTACGTCACACTCTGTAGCTTCATACGTAAATATAATCACCAAGGTATTACCAAAACATATTGTACCTATATCGTGCTAAAAATGCCAAATACGATCTAGTTCAACAATTAAACGAATATCGTTATGGAATGTTTGTAGATCTTATTTAATACCAAAGTTTTTCAAAGCAGAATAAAGGCTTTGTTAAGATATGGAAGATTCCGTAAACACGGCAATATAACAACCCTAATAAAAAAAAGTTCAAACGGTGACTGCGACTGTCTAGATGCGGAAGGGGACAAGCACAGTGTTGTGATGCAGATTGGATTTTCCACAGCACCGTTTCCACAGTATTCGTTGATTGATTGATTGATCAATCAACTTAAATGTAGAAAAAATAAATCAATCATCAAGTGTTTCGCGAAACACCATTAGGACAGGACTCAAATATTTCGCGTATCGGGTTACGTCATAAATATAGGCTAAAGGCAGACCGCCCGGCGGCCGTTATGACTCCAAAACAGGTATAACACATAAATAAACAGGTATTTTGTCAAATGTAATATTGATAAAATACGACACTAAAACGGATACACGACGCTAATATAAAAGAAGGACATTACCATCAACGTTTTGAATGATAATGAAATGCTTAATATTATTCATGATTAAAATATTATGAAAGTTGGTAGTTGACCTCTAAAAAAACGGATGAAATCTCTCTTAGAATTCTATGAACATCGAGATGTTTCTATAAATATCAATGTCTTTTCTCTTGTAGATAATAGATAACTGTTCTTCAATATTAAAGCTTTATTCTCTCTACTTTTGGTAACATTTACAGCTAGGTACGCCATCTTGAACTCTTGAACTTGGAATGTAACAATGACAAAGCTTGACGATATATAATAAGTATTTAGATATTATCGTGACGTATTCCCCACAGCTAAGTATTGAGTGGAGTGAGTACAATAAATACAGAATAATTAAATAAATATAGTTTCTATTGAAAAGTACGTAAGCTGCTATGTTGATGTTTTCATAAATTTATGTTAGGGTTGTTTTTAAAAGCAGTGCTTTTACAAGATTTCGGGATTATACGAATATCCAAAGAATTAAGAGGGATGGAAATAAATAGCTCATAATCAACATAGATTAAGGGCCCAGAGGCACACCAGAGGTGGCTTAAGGACACAATAGGACACATCCACAAACAAAAAAAAGAAGTGAAAGATGAAAATAATTATATCAGTTATTTATTTACATAGCAGAGCGTCTACCATCTAAATACTACTACTGCTCAAGAGCATCCGATTTAAGTAACTTCTGATATAGGTTCATCATCAAATATCTACATATCTACAATGACGTATTATATACATATGACGTATTATATACATATAATAATAGTTTTATACATCATTGCATATCTACCCTTGATTCATATGACGGAGATTGTCAAATTGGTTTTTAGTCTTATCCAAGCACCTACCTATGTGACTTCTAGACCTTAAACCTTAATCAATTCGTGTGGAAAAGCAGTTATTTTTCTGGAGTAATCTCGGAATCAATCACGCAGGCATTTTTTCAATCTGAGAATTGAATACTAATGCGCTTTTTTTTTCAAAAGTTTTTGTACAGTAAGGGTACCTACAATATAATTACTCGTAGAACTTAAAAACGGATATTTTCATCCAAGTTTCATCTTGTTTTGAATTTCCGCAACTTTTTATACCCGGATTAGTATCTAAGAATCGTATTGATGACAATGTCAGTTTAAAAAACTACGGCATGGAATTAAAACTAATTTTATTAGTTTCTATCCTGTATTCAAGCCCAAGGCCTTTCCATCAAGGCATTATGTCCTTACATTGTAACAACAATTCTATAAGTAAGACAGCTATTAATAAAGTTCAAGTTCACGAGCAACTAATAGATATAAGTAGATTCATTCATGGCTATAGCTATGACAGGTACAAGGGGGGCTAATAAGGGCACTTAGCAGAATCAAAATCATTACGTAATGCAAACATTCGTAAAATAAGAATGAGGTGTATGTAAGGATGGTAACAAGCGGGGCTCTGTAGTTTCTGCCCATCTCCATGGTTAAAAGGGCGTGATTTTATGTATGTACATTCGAATGATTCTTAAAATTGTCATAGTGAAAAATCGCAATCAATTTATGAATTGTATCGCAATTCATATTGTATTCCAATTATCAAGATTCTGCTAAGTTGGCCTCTTTAGGCTCCTGTTGTTGTTCAGTTGCTTCAAATTAATTGTTCCAATAAATATTTATGGGTGTCAACTGCTATTAGTCACTCTGCTTTGTCAATGTCATAATAATTAAGTGTATCTGATTATTGAATGTAATGTTTTCAATTAGATCTAGTTTTCTAGGAATATAAGAATTATAGGTACCTACACTGCCTTTTGCCCGCGGCTTCTCTCGCGTTAGTTTAGAATTTGACAGTCAATTCGTATCTTACAAATTCCATCTAAGTATAATCACAGGAACGTTATTGTTATTTTTCTCAGGATCTGTAAAAAAATGATGTTAAGACAGTAAATAGCGACCGTAGTCGAAGTAACTATTTTTAAGTAACTTTTTCCGTATTTTCCAAATAGGCTGAAAAGTAATAAGTAATAGCATATTGCTATATTAACTGGGCACTAGTACAGACTCTGTGTGCGGCTGTTACTGAGAAAATCCCAATAGAAAACGCTTTGCCGACACCCAATCCATTAAATCGTAGTATCTCTAATACAGGAAAAAAAAGAGGAAAGGATCTCCTCTTTTCGGACGCATTTCATATAAAATTATATTACTCACTACTACAGTTACAGCTCAAGCTATCACTAAGCGTAAAACATGATTTGTGAGTTCAAAAATGTTGCCAAGCAAGTTCTAATGTATCTTTGGCTATGTGTAAAATGTAGAAAAGGAATGTCTTTATACTTCAGTTGTTTACGAATCTTGGCTTACTCGGGCAAAAATAACGTCAAATTGTACGTAGGTAAATAACTTTATCTATTCTTGGTAGAATAGAGATAAAATTGGTCATGCTACGCGTGCAGTAGATACTCGCATTCTCACACGAAAAAGAAAAAGAATTTACAAAAACAACTTATAAAGTTAAACAAACATCAGATATCTAAATTGAAAAACTTGGTCTAAAAAATACTTGAACGCTACGGAACAGGACATCAAACTTTAATTAATTTGTAAAATAACATTTAGACGTCTCCACAAGTAAACACAATTTTGGGACATAAATTATAAATATTAATTGTTCGTGAAGACATATTAAGAAACCGGTACCCATATTTTTTTATGAATACGAAGTATTTCATAGTTTTATCTCACTCAGTCCGCTATTTGAGGTCGTGAGAATTATCTACCTTTGAATTACTTATTTAATCAAAACGGAACCTTTTAAAGATTAATTTAAATACTTAATATTTATATTGTGCACGTCGTTTGCGTTGATTGTTTACCATCATTTTGCCATCAATAGATATTGTTAGTACATAAAGCGCTGAGAATTGTGATTTGCATATATCTTTATCTTCTTTGCAAAGTAATAAAACAGAGTCGCTTCCCGCTTCTGTACGCTTAGATCTTTCAAAATACGCAACGGATTTTATCATTATCGTGGTTTTCATCAAAACAGAGCATGACTTAAGAGAAAGCTCGAATGTGGCCGCTTTGGGGTACTGTCTTATGTAAAAATTGACCTTCAAAAAGTGCTGATAAATCAGCCTAATTTGAATAAATGACTTTTGATTTTGTAGGGTTGTTTGTTGTACGTATAATCTAAATATATTGCAACCGTGGGAAGTCAGGACTTGTCGCTAGTCAATGATGAAGGGTAACCTAAGCATGTGTAAATATGTACAATAAGTAAATGCTAATTACTAGCTTACCTGCAATTTTCTAAAAGCAAGTGGACCCAAATAGAATTATAATCCATTTTTTTTTCTCTTTACCTTATTATTGAGATGTTTCAGCGATTGCTTCAGAAAGGTTGGGTGCGTAGAACCCGCAATGAGGCGAAAGGAGTATGTAAGGATCGTAGCAGGTGGCGCTCTGTAGTTTCTGCCTACCCCCATGGGAAAAGGGAGTGAGTTTATGTAAGTGTATATTTTTCAGCGTTTTCATAGAACTGTTAAATCATTCTGAAAATAAGTTAAACTATGTAAAATTCTAGGTACTGTATGGATTTCGTTAGTTAAAATAGAAATAAAAATACCTACACAGAGCATAGAATAATTAGCATGGATTACCACCTGCAAACTAGAAGTTTACATAGACTTTTTCAATCCAATGATTTTATAATTAGTGTTTTTCACCTTTGCGTCGAACTCAACACCTGTTGTGACGCCCGCCGTATCCGGATATTACGAAATACAAGACCAAAACTGAACACAAAAATAAAATAATATGATATTTAAATAAATGTTTTTTTAGGTTTTATAAAATCACACTCACATTATAAAAATATATTTTAGTTGAATAAAAAAAATATTGTTTGCCTTTTGAAAAACATGTCATTTTATCAAGCTGTTCTCACAACGTCGTTTTGTAGATAACTCAAGAAAAAACAAATAAAAAATAACATACGACAAGCAAAGTTGCAATATGCAAAAACAATAATCGAACAGTTTGATTGCATTGTTAGGCTGAGGACACACAATACCGTCAAGAACGCACTTTAAATATAGGTAAGAATACTTTGTGTAACTTGAAAACTAAAAAAACTTGAATGACGTGTATTTGCTGACATGTGACTGATATTGAACTTTTACTTAGATAATATTCTCGTAAGGTAATCGTACATACTTACATGCTTTCGTAGGCTCGGGCTGCATTTGCTAGCACACGAAGTAGGTTTTGTGCCTACAACAGTCTCCAACCGTGTAGATTCCACCTTTTATACTGCCCTCCGTAGAAACTCGCAAATTCCTGAAAACTTAAATAACTTCTGTAAGATGACTTACCTCTACCTGCTTCGATCTGGCGATACGCGTCTCGTTTTCACTGAATCGGGCTGTACCGGTAGAATAATGCTTATGGCTTAAATTAAAACACATGCTAAGGGCTAGTTGATTGATCAATAGTTACGCTAACTATTAGTTAAAATCCTATACATTTTTAACAATTGGTTACATTTTAACCATTGATCAAACTGGCCCTAAATCAATTCACTGGAAATTATTTAAATTACACAACCGTCTCAAGTCTTCCAAGAATTGTTTTTGTAGAATATGACACAAATGTTGGGTTTTATTACACCTGGCAATTAATAGAACCCACTTTTTTAAAGGAAATACCATTTTATGAATACATACAAGCAACATCTGAAATAAAAAGCAGCTAGTATATTAAAATAACTAACGTCATCAGATTTTATATATAAAAGAACAATATTATTTTTGTACTTACGTCGTTCAATGATTCTATTTGGTCAGCTTCCATATGACCACCAATCTAAAAATTAAGGTACCTGATCCCCTCGTCGCCCTTGCTGTTCAAAATTCATAGGTTTGATATTGCATGGCAAAGACATATGCACATACGTACGATGATGATGCACAGGGAGATGAGGGATGGTCTACTCGTAGTCCGAACCACTCTATGACAACGGAATAAAACAGTTTGGATACAACTTTGGAAATGATGAAGTAACCGAACCAAAATTGTCAATAATAGAATTCACAACATCCGTTTTAAAATACTTTGGATTAGATCCAAAGATGATGATTTATACCCGAAATTGGTTCGAAAACGTATATTATAGACCGCACCATCAATTAATAAAAATTAAGCTGTCATTTTATGCCTTCTAATTTAATTTATCGAGGTTATACCAACAAATGGAGGATTATTTTATTTAGATCAAGTTTACTAGAAATCATTAATCACCACTGGATTAAATACTCCTACCGATAACATGTGTAGATAAGAATTTAATGTCACAGGAAAAAACTATGTTGATACAAAAACGACTATATTAATTAATGCACATGTGTACACGCCTTAAAACAGCTGGCAGTCGCGAGTCGAAGCTCAAGTTCCGGCTAGCAGTGAGCTCCTAATTATCATAAAACGAGCAAAATATAAATACCTACTTAAAACAAAATTATATACCTACAATCATATAGTACTTATTCACTGCGGAGACAAGAGTTCCCGCCAAAAATAACTATATTTGTTTTACTTTTTTATTGGTAGTGACATGACGTCAACATATCCGGCTCCGTTGCACTACACGCTACGGAAGCATTAAGTGAGTCACTTCAATTAGAATTCTCAGGTAAAGCTTATTAGACAGAGTAAATAGTAGGACACGTAAACCCAATTAATTGCGAATTATGTAAATAATAAAAAGTCAGCATATTCTTATCTGCGATGGCAATGCGGATCATCGGTAATTGACGACTTTTTCAATAAATAAATATGATGATCCATTGCATTGGTATGCTTGAGGAAATCTTATTGTAACTTGAAGTTAATAACAGAAGCAGCACGTGAGGTAAATGATGATAATCATTTATTGAATACTAACATCAATGTTGCAAAACACCACTGTTCTTTTAATAGGTATAGACTGCCATAAAGAATTGCAAACATCAAGCACAACGACATCTTGTAGGTACCTAATTAGAACATTTCCTTTTTCATTATTTGCTAATTACTTTATGGACCTTGATATTTCGTCCAATTCTGGACGATTTTAAATTAAATCATTTGCATTTATTTGTTTTGTCGGCATCACCGATGCTGCGTAATTTTTGCTGGTTAGAGGTTAATATTCGCGCTCAAGTCAAATAAGGTTAGACGGATTTTTTTTCTTGCAACAACTGAGTCAAATTAAATTACCGGTTTATCTACTTCTTGAAATTCGATGGTGCCTACGACAACTCTAATGTTATTGGTCCAAAACATTGCAACAACTTTAATGACACTGTCTTCGAGTAGATATAGATTAAATTGCTAGATTAAATTAATAGGCAGTGTACTGGGACCACAGCTTTTTAATATATATATCAACGACCTGCCAAATGCAACTAAACAACCTATGACATTATTTGCCGATGACAGCACAATTACAATTGCATGTAAGGACATTAAACAGTATAAATTTGACATAAATAATTCACTGACATCAATAATCTCATGGCTAAATAATAATAATTTAAAAATTAACCTAATGAAAACGAATATCATGCATTTTGGACAAAGATTGCAAAATTCATTGGACATACAATTGAGTCACGATGATTACATTATAAATGAAGTTACTACCACCCGTTTTCTAGGCTTAACTATTGACAATAGACTTAACTGGAAAGAACATATTGATGTATTATGTAAAAAAGTCAGTAGTATATCATATGCCTTATATAAACTAGCTCCAACTATTAACTTATATGCGCTCCTCGCGGCTTATTACGGGCTTGCTGAATCCATCCTCAGATATGGTATTATTTTTTGGGGCAATTCAACGAATGTAATTATGGTATTCAAAATGCAGAAGCGATGTATACGCGCTATATTTGGTATCCCAAATACTGACAGCTGTAAGCCTTTATTTATTCAACACAAAATTCTCACACTGCCGTCTCTTTATATCCTAGAAATAGCCTTATTTGTCCGTAAAAATCCTCATTTGTTTCCTCGCATGACAGATGTCGTACCACGAAACCGCCGTGATAACACTAAACTTTGTGTTCACCCTACTAAAACAGCACTGATGCATAAAAGTGTTGTGTGCAGAGCTTCTATAATTTATAATAAAATCCCAAAACAAATTAAAGAGTTACATATAAACCTTTTTAAAAAAACACTTAAAAAAATGTTGACTGAAAAATGCTATTATAATATTAATGACTTTCTTAACGACAAATCTCTTTGAGTGAGCCAAATGTGTTTTTATCTCAATAAAATAATAATGTTATTGTTTAATGATATTCGCTACTAATTAATAATGTATTGAATTTATGAATCACTCTCGACATTTGTTATTAATGACTAAATGTATGTAATGTATTAACTTTGAATGGACGTATTACAACCAATTATTTAGTTTTTAAGAATGATTTTTGTACACCAGTCATGGTCAAACATGTTGACTCAAAATACTATTTTCCAGCTTTAATAATCACAATTCTGTATTATTACCTACACATGTTTTTGCAAATAAATTTATCTTTATCTTTATCTTTATCTTTATCTAGTTTTTGCGGTCTAAAGGTCGAGACAAGAAACAAGAAGCGAGATAAATTGCGAACAAAATCCATATTTTTAAGCTCTGTTTAGAGTTGGTGAATTGGCGCTTACTGGTATATTCTGTTTGGTCCTAATCCCGGCGAAATATTTTAGCTAAGGGATGCAATGAACTTGGAAAACTCAATCTATAGCTTACCATACATCTTCCCTCCTCAAGTTGCATCGTAAATATTATAGTAAGCAGTTCTTCAGATCCTTTTAATCCAGCTGGAGGGCTTCCTGAGTGCGTCGATTGGGTTTCTGGAGACCCTGATGTTACCTACTGTTCAATATACTTAGTTGTTTCTTGACTGATGGTGTAGACATTACCATCAACGAGGAATACGGATATAGGAACTCCTTTAAGCATTTGGCACATTATCGTAAAAGCGTAAAAAAATCTGTAGTACCGCTATACAATATTAAAAAAAAGTGTTATACGGATAAATGCTCAAGAGTTAAAACCGGAAGACACCTCAGTCTTTTAAGGCATAGCTTTGGATAACAAACTTCAGTGGGGCGTCTATAAAGAATTTGCAAAAAAACTAAACTCTGCAGCATTCGTTGTTAGAATAATTCGCATGATTTAGAGCCCGTTTAGTTTACTTTAGTTACTTCCACAGTGTGATGTCGTACGGTATTCTGTTATGGGGGAATGCCGTCGATATTAAACAGTTTTTGTATTGCAAAAAGGGCAATTTGTTCCATTAATAAATTGAGTCCAAGATGCTCCCTCAGAGAAAAGTTTAAGGAGATAAATATATTATTGACTATGCCGTCTCAATTTATTTATGTTAATCTTCTGTACGCACATTAAAATATAAATATATTTTTTTAAATATAGTGATATTCACACGAGGAATAAAGATAAATTTATTGTTCCAGCAACGCTGCTAAAAATTTAAATAGTCAATGTGTGCGTTTTTATAATAAACTTCCCGGCCCTATACGCTAACGCTAAGTAAGTATTCATAAATTCAAATCGTACATTAAACGAAATTTGTCCCCGAAAGCTTACTATCATATTAATCATTATTTGGAGGATAAAAAGACACGGGAATAAGCTGCTCCAATTAAATTCACCCAAATATTTTTCTTTCACACTATTTATTTCTTTATTTGACATATTTTGTTTTATTTTTATATACACTCTAACATTTTATTTTTACTTTGACATGATAACTTTGTATTTTTTTTTCATACCTATTTTTTATTTTATTTTATACTTTTTTTGACATAATTTTGTAATTTTAATTTAGCTTTGTTTTGTGTTGTGCCTTTACTAACTTGTGAATATAAGGACAAATGTGGGTTACATTTTATTCTTTTTTTTTGCGGGTTATTTACTTATATTGTCTGACAGTTTGAGTTATGTATGCGGCCTACCCAAATGTCTTTTCTTTGGTAGTTGAGCGTCACGATATCTGACACATGCTTGTACTGACTGGACAAGTCTACTCAAATCTATGTGGTTCTTTCTTCAAAAGATCACATCAGACACCTGCATGGTTCTCATACAACTTTACAAAATTATCTGACTTTAAAAGAGACTGTGACCTCTAAGTTTGTTTCGGATGATTCTTCTCAGAGTAGTCAGGTACGAAACACCGACCTAATCTAGTTTAAAAATAGTGTCTTTTGACGTGTACAAGAGTTTGGTAACACCAATTTGCCAATCATTATTGCCAATAAAGATCATTTATCATTTATACTACAGAATTTATAAATGATATATTTATTCATATTTCTCAACGGATAAACTCGGGGCCAAGAAAAATAAGTTCATACTCTTCTCACAAATCTTATTCGTGAGAAGTGTCTCATTTGACCTTCAGCGTTGCACCCCGCTGGCAAATCTAATTATAATGTCCAAAATGATATCTTTAGATTTGTCGTTTTACGTCTAAATGAGAGAATTATCTCGGATCCTGTCACCGGAGGCCAGAGTTCCTAATTGGTTCATAAAGATTACTTATCAAAGCTTTAAAGATCATCAAAATGTTTCTCATGTTTTCATATATCAGTGGATTTATTTGGCCATTAACATTTATAAATTATCAATATTTTTTCGTGACTATGACGTTCGTTAAGACACGCAGTTAAAAATCTATTTCTGTTTTGCATTGTTATCTACGTTGGTTGAAGCTTCTTTGTGTATGGTATTCTTATGAACAGGATCAATAGATAAATGCCATGATATTTGAATGACCTTAAGGCTGTTACTGATGTAAGTATTTAACCCGGATAAGTGATTTAAATTTCAGCAGCGAGCGAGGTAGCGTCAACGACCAATACCGCTTGGCCCCTAGCTGTGCTCAAGCGACAATACACACACGAAAGACAAGAAAATAATTACTAAGCCATAGGGTGTACCAAAAGTCACCAACACCGTGACTTGACTTCAGATGCAACGGGTACTCACTTGGTAAAAATCAGTAATACGTGCAGCTGTGACGTTTGACGCAAGTAACTTTGCAAATCGCATCATTTGAGGTCGTGAACGATTCATGGCAATTGGTCTATCAAATCTATGTGTTAGGAATGCGTACAAAAACGCGAGATCCGTCAAAATTCAACCATCTCGACGTGCTAATTACAACATATAAAACGGGCAACTAAGAGCATGTGATTTGGTACAGGATGTGGATTATGTTATCTAACGAAATTACGCTTATTATTGCATGATCTATCTCTACGACCATAGACCTATTTCTGAGCGGAACTCCTTGCCTGAGTCATTGGCCATAAAGCAGTCATTTATCACTTAAATAAGATACTTGTCTGTCGTATTGCTTTACGATAGTTTTCTAGACCGGAACCAGGAACCTAATCAAATTTATGAATTGATCTTAAATAATTTATTTGTAATATTTGGGCGTGTGGGGTTATTCTAGAGTCTAAAATAATTGATATTAAAAAATAAATTCCTAATGTCCTTACGCTTACCTACATCGTAGATGGACGATACCAAACGTTTGAACTGCGCGAACATCCGCAAGTCATCGCACCTTTTCAAACCGTTTCGTTTCGCATGCTTTACCTACACAATTTAGTATGCTCATAAAATTATAAATAGAAATCAACGATTAATACAAATATCCATCTGCTATACCTAAAGTATCTAGTTACTTACCTACATCGTTGGCTGTTGGCATAATTTTTCACAAACCCCCCATCTCGTCTTTCGCTTAGGTATTTGGGCCAATAATTATATTTTTTATTTAACTCCAATAAATCCAAATATTTCTTCTGAAAATAATAACAGGACTGATCTTCAAAGAGCCGCGCTTGGCCAGGTTGAACTGTAGACGGGTGATCATCAATCAGAGCGAATTTCTTCCGTGCCTCAGAAAGCACTTAAAGCCGTTGGTCCCGCCTCTCATTTGTAGATCCTTGATAGCAGTACTTTTAGTCAGCTGTTTAAAAGGCTTACCAATGGGTATCGTATTACCCAGTTATTGGGTTGTAAAGGTCATATAGTCGCTACATGTAAAATACTGATATTCAGCTGAATCCGGTACGAGTGGGAGCCGACCTCAACATAGTTGGAAAAAAAGCAGATCATGGTGATGAAAATCGTCAAATAATTATAAAGTTCGGGTTATAACGGTCCCGTCAGTTTCAAGTGACGGCTAGCTTACTGCAATGAACCAGTTCAATGCGGTGATTTTCAGAATTCAATTCTACTTTATTGTATTGCATCGCTAGCCTAATATATATTTCTATCTAATTTGTGTATAAATATAAAAATAACCAGGCCTGCGCGTTTCACACTTAAGAGTGTCAGCAAAATTACGGGGCGCCCTCTTGAGGGCCAAAGCCTGCCGGGGTCGCGGGACTTACGAATTACCGTGACCCCGGAACGTAAAGGGCTATTGAAGGACACCGTGGATTTTAGTCAGTATGAGTCTGACAGTCCCTCTTGCTCTGCCCTGGGTGGGAGGACTCATTTGATGATTTTACCAGGATAAAAAAAACGGTGACGGTATTTTACCACAATTGTAGGTTTTCCCACGTTCGGAAATTCCAACCAAAACTTCCACTAAGTAATTGCTATTTATTTAACACTCAGCGGTTTGTAGTAATTAACAAAGAGCTTTTAGGAATTATTATATCAATATCTATTATTAAACGTGATTTTCACATTTTTCGAGTCATTCTATCTAGGCGCTTAGGTATAAGTACTTAGTAGGTACTTACCTACATACGTTTTCACAACCAACAAGTGAAACATTAAAGTAATAAATTCTCGGTGCTGTAAATCATTGATTAAAATAATAGAGTGGGTGAGTCGCGTAATTTCGGTCCGTTTCATAGAAAAGTCGCGACCGAAAATGAGTGGTCTGTACTTTACCAGTACACAAAATTACTCGACGAAAAAATTCAAAAATTACGCTCGTCTGGCCTCAGCCTTAGTCAGTACGAGTCTGGCAGTCCCTTCTGATCCGCTCTGAGAAGCAGAACTCTTAAGATGATTTCAACAAACCCAAAAAAAAATTTCGCATGCGTCATGCTATGACCGATTTCAAAAATTATATTACCAATACTAAGCAGCATTGGTCCCCAGTGACATAAGCTATAAAAGGAGGGGATGCTAGCAAGCTATTTATATTTTGGGTTCCCAGCCAAAAAGGTTCAGCAAAGGTTCTTAACTTTTTCGTAAGGACTGAAGGTTCGTTTGAAAAATGAACAAAATTGCCAGTTTCTAGTCCATAATTTACCCGAACCAGTTTGACATGACCCGGAACTGTGTATAACAAAAAAAATACCAAACCTACGTAAAAGGCTTAACAACCCATATTCCTTTCTGTCCGAAATTCCCTTCCATATAAGTGATTATTATATTCAAATAAAGAAAGACATACGACAGGAAATATGAGGAAGGATATTGTCAAGTAATGCTGCACAATCACGAATTGCAAATAATATTGTCGATCAAATGCTAAGCAACACGATACGGAACTAAGCCCGAGGCTACGTTTATTGTAATTGAGGCTGGATCCGAGATAATGATCGAAAGACCGAAAGGTAATCGATTAGGGTATGGACTGCACACGCTACGGTTGACACGCTGCGATTTATATAAGGTGAGAAAACTCGATCAATCGGTATTCGTGCTTGAAATTTTGTTTTTGCTAAGTGTCAGACAAATATCACCCTAAAGTAATAATTTCAGACTTGGTCTTTTAGAAGTTGCATCACAACACGGTGTAGCTGCTTTTAATTACAACAAATGCCATTTAACGAATTTCTCCCCTTAGAAGACTATTTTACCACTCCATGTGCATTGTCGGTCTTTAAGGTTTAGACACCTCTACCTACATACCATAGGTACCTACTTATTCTGCTAACGGAACCGCATGGTTTCAAGTCACTACTCGCTCGTCTCTGCCACGTGCCGTATCATCGAGCATGACTAGTGTCTAAGGCACCTTAGAGGAATGCCTACCGCCCCCCACTGTGAAGAACTGGCAGAGTCACACACGTAATTTACATTCCATACATTCCTCGGAGTTATGTTACCTTTAATGTGAACTGGCTCTAATCTGATGACAGGACTTAGCATAGATACAACTTGAAAACGGATGTAGCTAGTGTGGGGCAAATGAACAAGTAACGTCCTAGATAGAATTTTTGCCACGTAACTTTTTGGACTGTCAGACTTGTACTGACTAAAATCCACGGCTATCCTTCAATAGCCCTTTACTCAGTTACAAGATGTTGAAGAATTTTGCCAGAACCTGTCATGAACCCTGCAAGGGTTTCAGAGTCAGGCTTACCTGATGAGACAGTTGCACGTACCTACTTCAGTTTTTGAGGTGTACCGTGGTGGACTTGGCTTAGAAATTCACTTGAAACAAAACCTGTTCAATGAATAATAAGGTTTCTCCCTGGTAATAACGAAGTCACATGGTCATGAAGGATTTAATTTGCAAAGTCTCGCTTGAGTGCTAATAGACCACATACAGGATAATTTTAACGAAAATTAATAAATACTTTTTTTTTATAACAAAGAATAACATAGATATTTTAGACGTTTATTTTGATTTTAGTCACACTGACTCGTGACACTAGTTTCCCCGAATGCGCATGGGACGTACTGAGGCCTTTTCACAAGATTTGTATATTTTGTATTCAGATTTTTTTTTAATTTAACTTACATTTGACGTATTTACTGCGTGTATTTTTGGCTATTCCTCGTAGTTTCGGATTTAGCAACCCATGCTCAGTTGAATATTTTTTTCTGTATATAGGTGACTAGGGCGTATCCACAGGTTTAGAACTTCTGCGTATTGGTTACGCATTTAGAAAAGGCCATCACTAAATTGTATGTACCGAATGCAAATATTTGTACACTATTATCATCCAAACTATGTCAATAGAATTAGATTCGTATGCTTATGCAGATTCTCGGAGATTCCGGCTCACTACTAAGTATTCATTATCTTACGTTTCGACACGATCTATGCATGTTTTTGCTTACCTACGTGTTTTTATGATAATTTCCCACGGGTCCAACGGCAGAAAAGCAATTCATTCGTTCATTATATAAATGTTACCTAGACACGATTTATGGCCTTGTAAGCAGAACATTGCGGGAGGTCAAGTCGCAAACGTGTCCTTCAAGTAATTTGTGTTTGGTTATTTGATTCTTTATACCAACAGTAGCAATAATTTAAATAAGATCCAATTATATCGCTGTACCTCTGCATCCCAAATCAACAAGTCTAACATCTAAATGCGCTAATAACTCCATTGCGGTCGTTCAGTTCATTCATCGAATATTTCTCATTGTCGTTACATAAGAAGACAAAGTTCACGGCCAACGAGCTTCATCTGCGGTCATTTTCACTCGAGCAGCAGGCACTCGATAAACAAGGCGTGTCTAGATTGTTAACTCGGAGGCTGCATCCGGGCCACCGCAGGGTTCGAGTTACGGCGGGGGCGTGCGAATGTCAAGGAACCCTCGCGAGGGCCGCCCGCGCGCCAGTCGCAGCCGACATGTCTGCGCGCGCGCCCGTCTGTCGCGCCGTCGTGCGCGCGCTTTGTGCGCTCGCTGTTCTCGCGCGGATCGGCAGTGAGTAATTTAATCTTGATATATTTAACTGATACGCAACGTTGGGTCGTTGACTAGTGTTAAGTTTTTTACTGGACGCAATTCTTAGGCTAGTAATCTATTCATTTCAGAACTTGAAATTTTTACTGGAGAGCGTTGTCTTATAAATTTCAATCAATCCCATCCAGTTGATCTGATGATGAAGAGAATCCATGTTTAATTAGCATTTTCTTCTTATTGTTTCAGATGCCCAAGGTTTTGAATGCCAAAGAGACGGTCTTCACACAGACTATGATCAAAATTGCCAGAAATATGTGAAGTGCAGTAATGGTGTAGTGACTGGACAGTATTCATGCCTCGAAGGGAGGGTGTTCAGCGAGGCTGAGGGTGCGTGTGTCCCGCGCGCGCGCAGGCCCTGCGTGCGGCGGCAGTGCGCGGCTGGAGACACGCTCGCGTACGCCAGCCCCGGCACGGCCTGCCGCCAGTACTACCGCTGCGAGAACGGCACGGCCGTGGAGCGTGCCTGTCCCTCCGGAGCGTGGTTCGACCTGGAGAGACAGGCGTGCACCCGCGGCGCCGGCACCTGCTTCGAGCCCGTTTGTGCGGGCCTGCCGGACGGCGACTATCCTGACGCGTCGCACTCATGCCGGCGCCTGCTGCGCTGCCGCGGCGGAGAACTGCGCACAGTAGCGTCGTGCGACACGACATGCACGGCGCAGTGCCCGCCGCCCCGCGCAGTCGCCGTGCCTCTGCCGGCCGGCGACGCAGACTTCTGTTCCGACGAGGCCTGCTCGTCTCTGTGTCGCGACGTCCCCGACGGTGCCTACGCCGACCGCACCACCAGCTGCCGCGAGTACTTCGTGTGCGAGGCGCATCGAGTGATCCGGCGCGGCGTGTGCGAGCCGGGCCTGCTGTTCGCGCGCGGTGCGTGTGAGCCGGCAGTGCGAGCGTCGTGTCCGCCGCCGGCACTGAGCCCGTGCTTCAACCGGCACGACGGGCTGCACCGCGACTGGCACGACTGCACCTCCTGGTACGAGTGCCGGCGCGAGCGCGTCGTGAAGCGCGGCTCGTGCGCGCCAGGACTCGTGTTCGACGGCAGCGCCTGTACGCCTTCCGACGATTTCCTTTGCGATGGCCCAGCGGTGTCGGTGGAGTGCGAAGGCCTTCCGAGTGGCACATATCAAGACCTCGACACGAACTGTACGCGTTACTTCCACTGCGAGGGTCTCCGGCGCACGATGCTGGCGTGTCCCCCGGGACGCGTGTTCGACGGCGTGCGATGTTCGCCGCGCGCGCAGTACCTGTGTCCCAGCCTGGAGCGCGAGTCCTGCTACGGACGGCCGGACGGCCGGTACCGGGCCGCCGACACCGGTTGTCGCGGGTACTACGAGTGCGTGCGTGGAACCAAGTCTATCTACGCATGTCCGACAGGCCGAGTGTTCGATGGCGAGGCGTGCGTCCCGGCGCGACCCGGCCTATGTCTGCGGGAGGACTACTCCTGCGAAGGTCTCTCCAACGGTTACAACGCTGAGATTGAATCTGGATGCCGAAGGTACATACATACCGGATTTATAGTTTTATTCTCTCGACATTTAGTGTCCTGAACGAAAGCTAATTAATATTTTTGTTAATTTCAGGTACTTTTACTGCGAGCGTGGCGACCGGCTGGTCACGTTGTCCTGTCTGGGCGGCAAGATATTCGACGGCCGCGCGTGCGTGAAGGCGTCCCAGTCCGCATGCGGGGCCCCGCCGGCGGGGACTGTGGAGAATGCGGGCGGCGCGCGCTGCGTGCGGGACGGGTTCTACGTGCAGCAGGGCACCGAGTGCAAGCGGTACTACTTCTGTGTGAGCGGCACCAGGACCTACCTGTCGTGTCCACAGGACCAGATGTTCAACGGCCAGGTCTGCGTACCAAAGACACAATATACGTGTCCTGGATGAGTGAACGCCGCACGATGCGAGGACACCGAGCTGCGCCCGCGGGCTACACTCCGCCGGAACAAGACTGGGAGATACTCACGACGTACCTGATTAATCTATTTATTTTGAGGCTGTGAACTCTATACAACTAGAACATCGCTCCTATACGCGTGCTGCGATTAAGTTTTACATCTCATTCCACTCCATCTACCTCCTATTACATAATAAGACACAATGACTTCTTACTTTTTATTGGCATAGAAACTTTCAAGCGACCTAAATACTTCTAATAGTAATTACACATTGACTATATCTTACAGTATTACTTTACAAATGAATAATAAGCTCCATGAATATAGAAAAATAAAATCTCTTTTAACGACATAAAAGAATAGTTAATTTATTTATTTATAATATTAATATAGATAATATTTCTTCGACCTTAAATTAACACAAATGATTAGTAAGACATCAGAAATCAGTTAATGATACTACTTGTCATATTGAAGTATTTTTATAATATTCTTTACATTGGCTTAGTGATGTTTCGAGCCCTTTCATACGACAAATTGTACCATTACAAAACTAAAGCCTTAAAAAGGAATATTTTTGGAAAGATAAAAATAAAACACTAGCCCAAAATATTGTTAATAATGTGCAGTTTTCGTTATAAACTGTTTAATACAATATCTAAACAATTTTGGCATTATTCATAACTAGGAAAGCATGTCTAAATAATTTACATGGTATATAATATAATGTTACGTATTTAATAAACAATTTTAAGTTTAAATTTTCGTGTATATTATTTTATAAGCTGGCGCCTTAATTCTGAGACTGTTTTGCATCGATGTATTGAAAGGCGATTGAATATATTCTCTTAACTTGCGTGAACCGTAGTTCTGAATAGTTAATTTTTTTTTCTTCCCCCGCATTCACACACCGCGGCTTAATATTCCCTATATACCTCAAGACACCAGCTAATACCACTAAATTTGTTTTATACATTTTTATACAACACTCAATTACAGATTTTTTTAACTTTTAACATTTTCCTGACCTACTCGGACACACTTTACGATAGATTAACTACATTTATACAACGTTCATTTTAAATATAATTTTTCAATTGGTCCACGCCGAAAATGTCAAGAATAACTTGCACGATTTTTAAAAGAAATTAACATGATACCAACACTAACTTGGTAAAATTTGTGGGCGCGGCCAATCGATGCCTTCGAAAGCGTAGCTTAGTGCTGACAGAAAGATAACTTTTGATCGTTGAGAAGATTGCAAATCATTGAAAAACCTACACAGGGTGACTCGACGTAAGTAAAAGCACCTTTTCCATAAAATTCCCGATTAGATCGATAGTTTTTCTATACAATAATAGTGTCGATAAATGATGACAGTGCACATCACTATTTTATATATGGGGTAGATCATATATAACTTATTTATTGTCAGATTCAATAGTGTTCATTAAACAGGTACAGTACGAATAATCAAAATGATCTCCGTACCTCGATAAATACTTAATAAAAGCAATATTCAATTAGCTCAAGTTATGAAAATATATTAAGAAATTGATAAACAAAACTATTGTTAATAAATATAATTTAAAAATTGCTTTATTAAAATATTTCACAATATCAAAATAATAAATGTTTAATTAATGTTTATAATTAAGAACTGCCTTTAGCAATGCCAAATATGGAATTAAAGTTAAAATTATATGGAATTATATTTTCACGACGAAATAAAAAAGAATATTTTAAGTAATACATAACTAATATAGTATTATATCTAAACATTTAACATAAAATACTCGTATGAGTTCTAACAATATATAAAGTTTTCTCGAAGGGTATATTGCGTCGACATTTTTTACAATCCGCATCCGGTTACAGATTACAATCGTTACACCATATTTAGATGGTACAAAAACGAATGGACCCCCAAGAAAAAGTATGCGCTTCAGAAATTGTCGTTTATTTAGATTTTTTTATTGACAAATAAATCTAACACCGGTATAGATAACCTAACAAAAAATAGCAAAGAACTAAATAGCGCGCCTCGATAAAAGTCAGAAATTTTGAGCCACACTTGCTTGCATTCATAAATACGAAGATATCAGAAGCGCATTATTTTTCTGGTTTCACTTTAGATTTCAAATCATTACTTATATACGTTTTGGTATACAATATACCCTTAAAGGAAACTGAGATCTATTGTTACACGTTGGAACATCCACATTTGCTTAACTTTATTTTAAACCGACAAACGAAACATGATGTATGAATATGCGTCTATTTGAGCTGCGTTACAATGAGATGAAGAATGATAAAATAGGTGATATTTCATACGTAATTTAGTTCCTGCTAAGTTAAATAAATATGTTTATTTTAAATGAATCAGTGTTATTTCTCGTCTTACTTTAAAATACGATGTATTGCGACGTAACTTAAATATAGTCTAGACTAGAGCAGCTTTAAATATCAGTTTGAAATACTTTTTAAAAGGCAGAAGCTACATAACGCTCGGTAACAGTCATTTGTATATTCGTGTGGATGCTGTATAACCCATTTACATAACAACGACCCGTATTTTTAACTGATTAATAAACTACGATCCGATATTTTGACGGACCAAAAAAATTTCGATCCGACTTCAATCCAAAGTGGTTTTAAAGTAACGGATAGTTGTAATGTAGACGGGTTGTAACATGTAACAATGGTGTAACAAACGTGCATACGCGCAGACTGACAGACACAACGATCAACTCATTTAACAGCCACACAACACTCACTCAAGACAGTTGGTTCCACATTTTTATACTAGACAAGATACCAGAAATGATTGACTGTGTTATAAGACGATTGAAAATAAGTAATCGATGTAAACGTTCAAAGCAATCGACAGACATATGTACACCAAGCGTGAGAAACTTCCAGATTGTATAGACGATTATTTTTGATCACACATATAAAATAGTTTTGAGATCCTCGTCTCATTTTTTTTTACATTTATATAATTTTATGATGACACAAATATATTTTACTATCCATAATAAACGACACGCCATATTTTCAGAAGGAAAGTCTCAGTCTTACCTCACGACAAGTGATAAAAAGCAAAACTTTCGTTGGACTATCAACAACAAATATATTAGATACACATTAAATAATAATTATAATATTATAACGACTATAACATTAATGCAAACAGCCCGATGAAGTACATCCATTAATTTCAATTTGATTCTCTTTTACAATACGTGACATATGAGGCTGAATCAATAACGTACATGTCTTTTATATAAAAAAATAACTTTAAAATTAATAATTTTAGTTTCAATTGTCTTTTGTTTCTTCAAAAGATTAAATTGTTAGCAGCCAATAAAATTAAATCCTCTTTACATTTCATAATGCAAAATACTGGCTGAATATAAAGAAAAAAAAAACACATGTGACGTAAAACGTTCTAAATTCAAATTCCATGTGTGGTTAGTAAAGAAAGTGACATACATGTTATTGATCAGCGGCGCTGAGTGCGGTCCGCTCCGTGCTACTGGTCGGTGGTCCCGGGCCGCGGCGCGGGCGCCAGCAGCACGGACACGTCCCACACCTTGATGACGCGGTCCTTGCCGGCCGTGCACATGCGGCCCGTGGCCTCGTCCATGTACAGGGACGACACTGCATGCTTCATGTCGTGGAACGATGCCAGGGATTCGCGACTGGAAATATTGATACAAGAAAATTAGTTTTAGAGCCTTTTTTATCGTGGTACAATCATCAAATGAGTCCTCCCTCAGGGCGGGACGGGAGGGACTGCCAGACACTGTCTAAAATCTACGGTCATCCTTTATATAGCCCTTTACGTTCCAGGGGTGACCCTGACTACTACGATCTACTTTTTATATGGACGACTGAATAACAAAACTGGATAATTTTGTATGTTTGCCAGTAAGGATCACGATCATACCCGGTTATTACTTTATTACACTATATTATTGATAATTTAAGATACAACTCATTTCTGCCGGAGCTGGGTTTTTTTTTTCTATGAAGCGTGAGCTCCTTTGATTTGATTGAAATTACACAACATTCTAAAAAGTTTAAAAGCGTTTTCGCTTTTCGTTTACTAGTTGTCTAGGACGCAGTGATTTTACCACCGATAATTTAATAAAAGGTAACACGTAAACACTCGACACAAGAGAAATTCCTAGTGGAACAACTTTAAAAAAAAAACTGTATGAGGTAAGCTCAAAACCGGCCGGGTTCAGTCACCCACGTAGACGAATAAGGAAGCTTAATAAAGCAGTATATACTCACGGCTCGTGCCTGAGGATGTCGTAGCAGGCCGTGCACACCCGCTGCGGGAACTCGAAGCCCATGACAGGCAGCGGCAGGCGGTGTGGGGAGCACGTGGCGCACACGGCCGCGCCGCACCAGCGGCAGTGGTGCTGGCGGAGACCTGAGGGGGGGTGGGATGTGAGGCTAGCGAGTTTGATGCTTATAGCAACGTGCTTTAAGTCCCTTTTCGTATTTTCAAGGTGAGTTCCACATGAATGCACAGTTACTTAGGACGAGTTGTTTGATCAGTAGTTACAACTTACAATTTGTTAAATCCTATACGTTTTCTAACCACTTGTTAAAAAGATAATAATGGAATTTTGATAAATATCTGTACATTTTTTTAACAAGAATATTATATACTTACTTATACTTCATTTAACTATTGATCAACTGACCCTTGGTACTCGAGTGAGATGTTACCGGCAAAAGCGAGAAACACATTTAAGTACGATTTTCAAACCCATTTTTTTTGGTTCAAAAAAGGAACACTATCTTATTAAGAATATACGTTAATCAGCGAGTTTTTATTAGATAGTAACTATTTACTCTGTGTATTTTAGATCAGAATTAATCACTTGCACAACTAACTAGTCTTAAATATGATTTTTGAGGAAAGAAAAATTCAACTACGAGTGGGATTTAAACCCCCGTCTTCTGAATAAGTACTACAGACGCCTTACCAATTAGGCTACCGTAACTTACACTCAAATGCAGAAAGTTCTATTCCCTCCTTTGAATGTTTTTGCGTTAATGCTTTTAAAAATAATTAATTAGCTAGGTCTCTTCGTAGAATTTGAACTAAAATCTCGTACTCACCAAGCTGTTTCTTCTCCATCATGGCCCGCACGTTCCATATGAAGGGCGCGCGACATATCTGGCACAGGTCGGACTCCTTCCACGCGGGCGTCTCCCTGCGCCGCACGCCCATCTCCCACACGCCCAGTGCGCCGTCCTCGCCGGCCGACAGCAGACGCTCGCAGCTGCCCACGTACCATAAGCCTGTCACTTTGTTGCTGGAACATTTGCACCATAAATTTAAGAACACGCACTCATATCTACTACATAGGTCTTCAAAAATTTGGCATGAAATTTGTTTTAAGATGTTGCCCTACCCTAGGATCTCCTGTATCGTGGGTGCGTTTACAAACACATAAACTCACATACACAAACGCCCAGACCCGGACTCGTAGTTCTGAAAAATATTTGCTCCGTGCGGGAATTGAACCCGCGACACGCAGCGCAGCAGTCCAATCACTCAGCCACTGCGCCAATCGTGCCGATGATTATGATTTAACCTCCCTGTTTAATATTCTCCACAGTAAAATAGATGCCTAGTTGTCAAGTTCAATTTTAACCTATCCTGTAAATATCTGAGACAATCGTTAGTACATAAATTGTTAGGGTTACTACACACATAATCGGCACAT
Organism: Agrotis puta; assembly: GCA_943136025.2. Classification (NCBI taxonomy): domain Eukaryota; kingdom Metazoa; phylum Arthropoda; class Insecta; order Lepidoptera; family Noctuidae; genus Agrotis; species Agrotis puta. The sequence goes on from OW964170.2 coordinate 4,631,050, forward strand.
CCGAGCAGTAAAACTAAATATACGCAGATTAATCTTCGGGATCCATTAACCGCTGCTGCACATAATGATTCGGCTTGACAACTGCCAACTTATACGTGTCGGCCTTTTCATCCTACAAATACAGCCAAATCAAACGAAGTATCAACCGGAATAGATAAACCAATCGGTCCAAACCAATCGAGGCTGAAAACTTACTGTAATACCTTCGGGTCGACAAATACTGCCGAACCAAAAATGGCCGACCCCCTTATGTATACTACGTTTTTGTAGACTGTGACCTTTCATTGTATTACTTACTTAAGTAACATGATGTCACAAACAATGAATACAGATAGCATGTAACCAAATATCATAGTTACCTGTGACCTTGAAGCTCGTATGCCGTGCCCTTTTGACCGCCTATGTCCCAGACTATTATCGTCTGGTCGAACGAACCGCTGAATAGTAGCTGAGGCAGAGGTGCCCAGTTTAGTACCCTGACAGAGCTGGAAATATAGAATAATTATCATTACATAGTATAAAACAAAGTAGACTCCCGCTGTCTGTCTGTCCTTACGGATTTTGAAGCGGGTTTTTTAAGATAAAATGATTCAAGAGGAAGCTTTATGTGTATAAAACACGGATATTATAGTAGATATTGCACCCGAGCGGAGCCGGGGCGGGTCGCTAGTTATAAAATAAATATCTTTGTACCCTTTTATATGTATGTCATTTTCATGTACCTATAGTCGATTTCAAAAATTTCTATTTACTTTTGAACCTTATTTTGACTAAATAAGGTACTCGACTTTACTATGCGACAAAAATTACAAGGAAGGTTTGATGTCACCATATTGTTACGTCATGCAAGCTTTTCTAATTGTCTAATAATTGCACGGTTTTAGATAAACAATAATCAAGCCAAAATAACATTAACAAAGATACTTATTGAGGGTAATAAATATTAATAAAAAATAAGTATTTTTACTTAGTTTTGTTTTTTGTTGAACTTAACTATCGTCACAATGTGGCGTCACCTTCCCTGTAAATTTTGGCGCATAGTATGCGTTCATCATACAACATCAACATCACGCCTGCTATCCGTGAAGGGTTGAACAGACGTGTAACTAATAGTATACCAACAGCGGCCTAGCCTATTGCCATCAACCAAGTACAAATCCAGACTCAATAATTGACACTATGAAATTGCTACTGCGAAAATTAATTACTAATATGAATAAATGACTAATATTATGACATTCATTGAAAATTTGCAATAATTTAGTTCAACTAGCGATACATTTTTACAGGTGAATGCCCTGTCTGAGCAATTTGCAAGACTTACCAGGAGAAGTCAAATAAAAAAATACGAATGTTACTTTTAAATTTTCTACTCACCCCGTATGACCTTTGAGCGTAGTAACGAGGGTAGCGCCATTATTATCTAACTTCAGCATCGTTATCTGGCCGCTGTAGTCTCCCACAAAAGCATATTTCGACTGTGAGTCGAATCTGACGGCATATGTTCAGGAAATTCATTATCTCTAAATGGATTCCGATATTCTAATTTTACAACTATTTTAACGTATTAGTCTGTACGGAAGGACATCCGTTTACCGCCATCATTATTATGAGGTTTCTGTTTTGCGTATTCAGGGTGTCTGCAGACATCAGACTCCACTGTTAAGTCGTTCATAGTTTAAATGGAGGTTGTTCGCCAACAATGATAACAAAATTGTTGACAATAAGGTGTTCAGTGTTCGCAGATAACAGCAAACACCTTATTGTCAGCACTTCGTTTAAAAATGAACCTTATTAACATTATGTTAATAATTTTATTATTATCATTCGCTACATAGGAATTTGAACATTATTTTACACACATGAGGTTCATTTTCGGATGAATCGCGATTTAGCTAACCACACATACTCATTTATGTTAGTACAAATTATAAAAAGGATACTGCAAAGACGTGCACCACGCTTCAAAGGAGTACCCGCCGATTCTGCGTCCGGTCTCACTGCAGTGGTACGCGAACAGTTTGTCTCGACTGACGGACAGCACCCATTCGCAGCTCAAAGAGAAGTTCACGGCAGTCACGCGGGCTGTGTGCGCTAAGTACTCACGAGTCTGAGAACAAAATTATTCGATTAAAGTACTCCAAAAGATTATCCAAAGCTGTACCATTATCAACCATGAAGATTATATCTACTGAGAAAGTCCTCATGGAAAATACTAAAACCATTTTTCTTTTTTCGGGTATCATCAAATGACTCCTCCCGCTTTTTATGTCGTGAAGTTTGAGACTCGTACTAACTAAAACCCACCCAGTTCCTACTTTAAAAAAACATTCCCGCAACTCTGGCAGACATTTGAGCCTATCGGACCCCGTGAGGTATTCTGACAGCTCTTTGAGCCGCGCCTGAAACACAACTCGCCGTCGACTCGACCTTGGACTTTACCGGACGGTGCGTGACCCATTGCTCGCCGTCGCGCCTACAAGCTATGCTATGGTAGCCGGAAATCGCTCAGGTACGCCACGCCCAGAACGTCTCCTGCAAAGTCGGGACCGGAATGTTGAATATCACACCTACATTCCTACCATTTTATTATGATAGCTGTATTGAGGGGGAGGTATTTAGACTTGTGAGGAATCGTTCACCCAGTGATGGACTTCAACGTCCCTCTTGCTTTGTCCAACATACTTAAGCGCCAACTCAGTTTGCACGCAAAATACGCCTATATAACATGGAGTTGGGGATACCAGCCCGTTATACAATACAATACCATTTCAGTTACACAATTTGGTAGGAAAATAATAATCTATTGTTTAGATTCTAAGGAAGATCTTCTACAAAAATCTGTATGATTTATTTCTGATTGGGGAAAATGCTTATCCATGTTACATTTTTCCTTATTTTAACCGCAAATCCAAAAAATATTCACTATTAGAAATAATTTTAGCTATTTTTATTCAAATACCAAGTGAGTTGCAAATATTTATGCTTGCTCAATAAATACTTTTACATTGATAACAAACTGTTACAGATTTAATTCAAATATCACAATGGCTATTGCTTTGCTAATATAAATATCAATACAATTTATATTAAAACTGTATTGAAATAAAATTAAAATGTGATTTTACTACAGAAATCCTATCGAGATAACATAATTATTAGAGCTACCTCACTACATGTGGATAAAACCCCCCCATTGTTACAATGTGTATGTACATTTTTCTTTATCAGATTTATATACCTATACAATATTATTTAATTATACCATTATTTTACTATATACTATATTTTATTAGCTTCTAAGAACTATAGGTGTTAATAAAGATTGAATTAATGAACTAGAATACACACATTTTTAGATGGCATTGTGAAATGAAGTCAAGGTTAACAACAGTGAACACCATATCAGAAGAACATTTTTGGAAGTGAAGTGCTGTACTTGACTACATATCAGTAGCACTTTGACTTGTTAACTTAATATGTATGTATATTCCAAGCCTCTAAATGGCTTTTAATATTTTTTTTGGCTTTTTTTAAATATTTCGACAATAGGAACCTTAAAGCAAACGAGTTTTAAATATTTTAATTTCATAGGCCAGCACCCCAAGGGCTGGTAGGGTACCATAAATATAATATATGCGAGTGTGTGTCATACGAGTTTAACTCATTTTTCTGATTAGCATTTATCTTATGAGTTGTTTAGACTGCCAAAGTTATACAAAATATCTCAATTTGAATTAATGGCTTGTATGGACAATAAGATAAATTATAATATTGAGTAATGAGAAAGTTTATTACTAAATTCTTCAGATTTCTCATTTTCTTCTTGTTGCACTTTGTGGATTAAATTAGAGAAAACTAAATATTACTTCTTTGCTACTGCACGGTGTTTAAGCGAGTGAAAGCAAGATAGTGTATTATTTCTTTGAGTTGGACTAAAAACTAAAATTCAATTAGATTGCCAATATAGTTAGCAAAAAACCTCTTTTCAAAAGATGAAAGAATTATTTTATAGTAGGTGGTTGTTTTATTACTCAACAAATATTTACTTAAATTTAATTCTAAACCATATCAGTCATACAGTCACAAAAAAGTTAAACATCTGTTGAAAACTTGTCTAAAAAAACTGTCAACATCAAAACAACATTTCATGTTCATATAAGGGTAATTTTGCAGTTAAACTTTTTTTTTAGACAAGCATTCGTGAGATGTTTATCTTTTAGTGTTAGGACGGTGAATAATTATAATAATTTTCAAGTTATGTCATACTAGCTGTAAAGGGCTATTGACGGACACTGTGGATTTTAGTCAGTACAAGTCTAACAGTCCCTCCCGCTCTGCCCTGGGTTCAGGACTCATTATTTTGATGATTTTACCATGCTAAAAAAAAAGGTGATACTAGCTGTTGCCAGCGCCTTAACACAGGTGTTTATCAAACATGATCCCAAAAGAATGGTGTATTAGCAGTTTCAATAGTGTTTGTGGTCACAGCCAATACATCTCTAGACGTAAGATACTTTCCAATATCCTAGGATATAGTATGTATATCAGATAGATTCTTGAATAGTTATAAATACTCACAGGGTTTATTCTATTACAGTCTGTGGCCAGTGTGAATTCTGAGACTGTGCCATTCTCTTGACCAATGAATAGCTGCCTTGTCTCTGGTGTGTAGAACATTGAGGTGCATCCAGATGGCATGTACTGGCAAATAGATGGCCAATACTGTCCAGAGTCTCGCTTCAGCCATACTCGCACTGTCCTGAAATTATTGTTATGATGACTCTTTATAACTTGAAATCTCCATTGATACAATGACCTACATTCAAACAAAATTGGTAAGTTTGTATAGTATGATTTCTAGTTTAATCACATAATTAGTTCTTAACGCCTTGAATAAATGAAGACCTCAACTAATTTCCATCTAATAATTGAACAATAATACTTTCACTGTCAATACTGGATGGAAATTAAGATTAGAACATAAAAAAACCTAGACAAGGCTATAAAATAACAGCCACAGAAATTAATGACATTAATTTACCACCCATTGAAAGAGTTTTTAAGCTAATACTCGTCTGTGTAAATACCAGCACTTAGTTAATTAACAAATTTTAGAACAAAGATACCTAGTAACTACACAACAGCCCACATAGGGGGTGATTTCAAATACGTTGACAGTTCAAAGAGGGTACAAAGTGAACATGTTTTTCCAAAAATAATACAGATAATACAGATCTGTTATCAAACAATGGACGAAATATGAGTCAGTACTCTTACTTATCATCACAAACGCTAATTACACCGTCCTCGCCAGGTATAACGACCGCTGCATTCACATCGTCGGTGCAACCTTCCAATTTACTCAAAAGAGCCGGTTTCTTTGTTGTACAAAACCTATCGTTGGGCGTCCTTGGAGCAGGCTTAATTTCAGCAGCCATATTTCAATGATTTACAGCAGAATTACTAAATAAACACGATTATTCGACACTAATTCTTTCAGCGAAAAGAAAACGTCATAATAATTTTGACAACTAGGTTTGAGGTTCTATTCTGCAAAATCTGTACCAACGTGTTAACTGGGAGTCGAATGATAAATAAGAGACTTTAAAATTACATATTTTGGTAAAGTTTTATTATGATTATTATTAAGCGAAATCAATATGAAAATACGGTTCTGAAGTTGAACCATAGCATTACAAACGTAATTATTGCAATTTTATGAGAATACGTACAAAAATCCGTTTTACGCATAGTTTTGTTTAGTTGTAAAAACATATTCCTATAACGACTACGTAGCATTATTAAAAACAGCTATTATATCACGTTTTATTTTATGAGGGCCTTTAAATATTTCTTTTATTCTGTCTTCCGTTCCAAAAGCTAAAACGGGACCCTATCTACAGCTGTCCGTCTTTGTATAACCAGACTAATAATATCTCATCAATCGTGATAGTGAGACAGTTAAAATTTTCACAGATCATGTATTTCTGTACAGAAAATACTAAAAAGCAGAATGAATAAATGCTCACGGGGACTCCCATACAACAAACTTGATTTTTTTGCTCAATCGATCAAGAAGACGGTTGAAATATTCACAGAATATTTAGTTTATGTATATGTATTTTTACTTTAAAAATAAATAATTGAAATATACAAATTGGGGGGACTCCCATACTACAAACATCGGTTTTATAGATAATGGTACGGAACCCTTCCTGTGCGAGTCCAACTCGTCCTTAGTCGGTTTTTTTTTAACTTTATCTGTGAATCAGACCCGAGTCAGACACAGAATCCATTTTAAATCAAATGACCTTTCGTGACATTCAATAGGTTATCATAACACTGAGACTGACGTTTGTGAATATGAATGTTGTCAGCGTAATAAGAATTCTACAAAATGAGGTAAAAACGGAACAATTTTTTTTTTAATTTACCTTTCATACTATCTGGTATTATAGAAAAAGCAAGAAAAATGAGAAATCTATCAGAGCATGACATGTCAATAGAATTTAAGACTAATAAGTACTGATAAAGTATAAACACTTGAAATATAACTTTTAGTCAACATTAAAAAATATATAGCATAGAAACAAGGTAGAAGGGTTAACAAGGCGTGAAGCATTTTTACATTAAACCGGTAACTGGTACCCCACAAATATAAAATTTAGCAGCAGTCAATTGTTTTATGCTTAGTTATTCCATAAGTTTGTTTGCTGATTGAATAAACACATAAAACGAGGTACTAAAACCGGTGCGGTAAGACGACGTTCTGTTAAACAAACAAAGTGTGGGCCGTTTTACGCAGCTACGACACCATCCGATGAGCTGTTGTTACTATCGGCATTCCAGCTGTTTTAGAACCTAATGGCTTAGTACTGGCATGCAACGATGCCTAAAGACCGGAAGATGCATCCGTCTGATCTTGTAACGATGCCTAAAGCCAGACGGAGCCTCAGAAGGACTTTGGTCATCGTAGTCTTTATTTCCTTGGAAAATAGATAGGAGTCTGGTGTGGAATAAAACCTGTGTCGATACTCTTGCGCCTTAAAATTTCCCATGTGCTATGATGCCGCTGCTGTTGTTGAGAACCAGTGGCGGCATATAAATATAATGATGGATCTAACCCTATTAAAAACTATTAACGTTAAAGATCAAAACTCAAACTTTCTGGTCCCATCGTTATTGCTTGGAAACAACCATCACTTAACTTCTCATTTTTTTTTAATCTTTACCCATGAGGCCGTAAGTACCTATGCTGTACAACGGCTACGTTGTACCCATAGAATAAGCATTTTTTGTAAAATAGCCTGGTTATAGTTTTGCTGTACAGTCACGAGCAGTAGTATGTATACACTAATCAGTAAAAGCGATGTTCTGCTACCATACTGATTAAACTTTAGACTTCTATTTTGGAAGCCATACTATTACGAAATAGGTCTTATTTCAAAGTGAAAACCAGTATTTCACGAGTAAATTGCATTTGAATTTGGTTCAGTGTATACATGTTATTGCTCGTGACTGTACATACACATCGACATCACCGTCTAAATACCTAGCTGTAATTCCGATGAGATTTTATGTTGAAATTCTTTGTGTAGTATCTCGCATATGAACGGTTCCGTATCAGTATAACTAGAAAAAATGTGTTAATTCTCTATAATTTTCCAGTAATCGGTTAAGTAAGTTCAGAGGAAATCGTCTGTGAAGGGCAGACACACGAACTCACGAGTGATCTTATAAGGGTTTCGTTTTTTACACAGAACACTAACAATATGAAAGAAGCCGTTCTCCGCGATTTCACCCTCGCTACTACTCGCTACCTATTGATTGTAGTGTTATGTTATATAGCCTAAGCCTTCCTCGATAAATGAACTATTGAACACAACAGTATTTTTTTTTTTAATTTGAACAGGTACTTCCTGAGATTAATGCGTTCAACCAAACAAAGTAACAAACTATTCGGCTTTGCAATATTAAAAGTTAATAGATGTAGTGTAGTATATAGTATAGATATATCAATAGGAAAGTTAACCCGTTGTTAATAAAAATGCTACAGGACCTAATAAATCCGTCAATAAAACGTCAGCCATGCTCACAAATTAAATATTTTAACAAAGAAAATAAATAAATAAAAAACGTATAATAAATTGACACATGCCATAAGTACACACAATATAAACAACGAAAGCAAACATTAAAGAAAAATTAAGATTAAACGTAATATACCTACCGCCTTAGCACAAATTGAGAAATTTATCGCAAATATTGTGTGACTTACGGCGCGCCAAATTAGACCAGCCCAGTTTAGCAAATGCTGAACTTTCTGCAAATGGTAACAAAAATAAATAGCATTGAAGCGAAAATGTTAGATTCAAGGGGTTTAACGGAAATAAATAGGGGAAATTTAAAATTTGAGGGTGGCAGCACAAATTCGCGTAGCAGTTGCTGTCCGTCACTCTGACAGAAGCCCGACAGCCCGACGACATCAAGCCAATAGAAATCTTTAGAACTTTAGATCACTTTGGTTATAGCTGATGTAGGACAGGTTCCTACAGCAAAAAAAAAATGCCGCACTTATTATCAAAATTATCTGTTACATTACTCAGAAATAATGTGGATTACTGTTCCCTCACCGCGAGGGCAAGCAGGTAATTTACCGGCTTTCCGGTTATTTACGTAACAATGTGTTTTATAAAAATAATAATTACTATAGCGATTCAATGTGAATTGACAGAGGAAACATGTGATCTTTGCGTATTCAATACACAATATTGCAGTGAAAATATAATTGTTACTAGATTCTTATAAGAACTAACATGAAAAAGTGCATTCTGAATAAAATTAAAACTTTGGCCGCAGTTTTTGGAGTGGTGTTCCCATGGGCCCTCCTGATGTAATCCTGGGCATCTCTGAAGCTTACAAGAGGGACACAGACAGCAGGAAGGTCAACCTTGGAGTTGGTGCGTACAGAGATGATGAAGGCAAGCCCTATATACTGCCATCAGTGAGGAAGGTCAGCATTATTATATTATATTATCTAAGTATAAGTTTAGTTAGATAATACATTATTGTATCCAACTAGTTATCTCGTCTTATGTGTGGTATGAGATAATGAATAGTGCTATATGTAATATCAACAGAAATAAGTTAAAATCATTGTGTAGGTACACATAGCATCAATGACTATTATTATAGAATATTAAATTGCATGTCACATTTACCAATAATAATATCTAAAATGAATATTTTTCCTGCAGAAAAATAATTAAAAATCCATTAAGAGGCCTCTTACAGTCCACTAGCACCGCCAATCGAAAAAATGTCATAACTCGTAAATAGAATCAAAAATACAAAATGTGGTCTGTAATTACTGTAGAAAAGGCAATAACGTAATTTTATAACACATTGTCAACACTTGAAATATAGCTGTTTAGCTAATTTTTTTTATTTGTTACAAAAACGGCCGTTTATGTTTAGAATGCACGATTTAGCTAAACAGCTATATTTCAAGTGTTGACAATGTGTTATAAAATTACGTTATTGCCTTTTCTACAGTAATTACAGACCACATTTTGTATTTTTGATTATATTTACGAGTTATGACATTTTTTCGATTGGCGGTGCTAGTGGACTGTAAGAGGCCTCTTAAATAAAGACAGATTGGTGGGTTGCTATGCAGTTGTCCCAATGTTAAATAAACTTTGTATCCTCCTTCACAGGCTGAAGAATTGATCTTCAACAAGTGTATGAACCATGAATATGCTCCAATTGCTGGTGAAGGGACCTACTGTAACCTTGTAGCCAACCTTGCATTTGGTGACGACAGTCCTGCTCTGAAAAATAAGACGAATTGTACTACACAGGTGAATGTTATAATATTTTTATAAAAAAAAAATCCTATTCCTTTATTAAATATGTCAATTAAATGTTTTACAATTTTTAATATTTGTCCAAAAGTAAAAAAAAAATGTTTAAAAAGAATTATATTGTACAATATTCTCCAAAACAGAGAATTAATAGCAATCTTATTTCCATTAGACATTGTCTGGTACTGGTGCGCTCCGACTTGGTCTTGAGTTTGTAAAGCATCACTATGGTGGGAAGAAGGAGATATGGTTCCCCAACCCAACTTGGGGCAACCACCCTCAGATCTGCAACAAGCTGGCCTTGGAACACAAGAAATACCGTTACTTTGACCCTAAAACAAATGGCTTTGACCTGAAGGGCGCCATTGAAGATATCCAGGTTAGTGTTAATAGTATTAACATGCAGCCATTACTAATATGAGAATTCAGTGGTCATATTTAACTGTGAAGTATAACCATAAAACTGAAAAATAATTAACTGTCCCACTTATGATGGTGTGCATAGTCGCAGCATAAAATGTTGGATTTCTTTATTTCACTTTTAGCCTGTGATATTTTGTGCATACCTTGTAATTGCGTATGGTAAACTATTCAACAAAAACTGTTTCTGTTGCAACTATGCACATGTTATAATGTTAGTGCTATAAAGAAAATGTTCAGTATTTACCTTCTTTATGGACCAACAACCTGTTTAAATATTACCTAATGGTATTATTTTATCTTAACATATTATTTCATGACATGTAATGCATGATACAATAGATAGATAAGGTAATTATACTATACAAACCTTATTTTCTATATTATTTAGTTATTCAGCTAAACATGTGAATAATTTTGGTAAATAGGGCTATCAGAATTAATGTTTGTTAAATTCAACCTGTTCTATTTACCCAAAGGATGTTGAAAAACAAATATTATGTTCAAAGTAATTTTAAATTAATGTAAATTAAGATGTTGCAATACTTGAAAAGGTGTAGACAAATTGTTACATTCTGAATATTGTTTGCAAAGCTGCCAATAAAAAAAGTCAACACCTGCAGAGAGTGTGTTGTTGGGTGTTAAAATTAACACAAGTCCTCAAAATAGTGACTTGTTGGCATTTCTAATATTAGGTATACTTTCTGAATGCAAATAGATTTAGTTAGAAGGCAGATTTACATTATTAGCAGGTGTTAAACACAGCCCTGAGATTATTGCCTATCTTAGAAAGTACCTTATTTCGAATAGTGGAACTTTTCTTGTGTGGCAACATTAAAGCTAGTTTAAAAAATATCTTTCAAGGGCACATTTTTAGGTACCTAGGTAAGAAAATGTTAAGGCACTCGTCAGTATACTACTTCGAAAATAAGTAGATAGGAATAGCAAGCCACAGGACTTAAATTTCCTAAAATAGATAGGTATGAAATTTAAAAATAATATGACATTTCTAGCACTTATGCATGTAAAGCACTACCTAAATAATAGTAAATATATGTTGAGGTAGACTAGCCCCTTTACATAGTTAGCGAAACGAATTCCCAAAGTTATCATAATTATTTATTAAGACTAGATAAAACTGGTATTGCCACTTATAGCCAACAAATATTTACTGTTTCTGGTTAGATAATACGATAAAAGTGTTCACGAAATACTCGCGTGATAAATGATCTATCTATATGTTTTTTGAAATTGGATGTCGAACTTGTTTTTGCAAGAAAAGATAAGACCTCGTGTGAGCAAAAAGATAAATGATATTGTGAAAGTAGATTGAGGAAACTGTATAATATTGTTTCATCAGTCTGTCCCTCCCGCTCCACCCACGCTCATTTAATAATTTTACCACCTAAAAAAATAATAGGCTTAATCTCGAATCATCGTCATATCAGCCGCAGGACGTGCACTACCGAACAAAGATCCTCCATAGATTTCCAATAGGACCGGTTGGAAGCGGCTTGCATCCAATGCGGTCCTGTGGTCTTCATCAGCTTTCATTCACTTTTATCGTGGTAAAATCATCACTTTTATCGTGGGTGGGAACCCAGGGCAGGGCGGGAGGGACTGTAAGGCCTCTGCCTCGAATCTTGCGGGCAGCGGGGCGGGGGCGAACAGCGAGCGCCGCCGCCGCCGCCGCCCCGCTGCCCGCAAGATTCGAGGCAGAGGCCTAAGACTTGACTGACTAAAATCCACGGTGTCCTTCAATAGCCCTTTACTTACCGGGGTCACGGTAATTCATAAGTCCAGACCAGCTATTCATTCACTGGTGAATTTTTCTCCGTCGAATAGTATGAACTAGTTTGAAGATATATGGGAGTGCGCTGATTATAGTGAAAAATTAATGAGTGACGAAAAGTCACAATCAGCGCCCGGCCTAACATTGACCCCAATATGTTTTAAGCGACAGGGTCATAAGAAAAAAAAAAAAACAAGATGACATGGTTGCAAAAGATTACGGAAAGGAGAACAAAAGTATAATAATGGTCGATCGAATCAGTTCGTTTAGGCAAATTTTGCAGTCAAAATCAAAAGTCATTTATTCAAATTGGGCTGATTTATCAGCACATTTTGAAGGTTAATTTTTACATAAGACAGTCCACCAAATGCGCCCCCCCTTCGAAACTTCTTAGTATTTTGGCTTGGAAGAAGAAGTGGCGGAACAAACTCCCCAGCAAATGCAAGCAGTGCTGTTCTTTAAAGAATACATGCTTGTATGCAACGCTGCCCCACAGCTAAAAACTAGATTATTGTCTGGAGCTGCACTGCCCACAAGACTATCCGATCTAAATTCAACATACTTACTCGATAAACTTTTTATAGGTTCTATAATCTAAAACAATGGAAATTAACTCTATTACAGTATGGCCTTATCGTAGTTATTTGTGAAACAATACCTACTTATAGTCAATAAGTCAGGAACGACCCTGAATAAGTAGGTTAATAAAAGCAAGTGCATTATATAGGTACTCTTATGTACAGTACGCACAGTATGGTAAAGTCACGAGCATAATTATTTAAATTTTCTTCTTAAGATAATGCAATTCCGATTTCTTGGTACATAGTGTGGTCTCTCGGGAAAACCCAGTTCGTGAAATTATAAAAGCATCGATTTTTTAAGCACCAAAGACTTTATGAAATAACGATTGCAATATTGAGATACATAATATTTTGTGTGGTTTTGAGAATGCAATGTTCTTACACTCATAAAACCATCGTAGTGTGTAAGGTATTTATGCTCGTGACTGTACCATGTTATTAAAATATTTGTAGTACATACAGTCAATATTATTTAAGAGGCTTATAACAAGCCTAGATCTTGTGATTACCTATAGATACAAACATGAAGCTTGAATCTTATAGAAAATACCGGAAGGCGCCATCATCCTGCTGCATGCGTGCGCGCACAACCCCACCGGAGTCGATCCTAAGAAGGAGGAATGGAAGCAACTGTCCGAGGTAAATATTCATACCTTTTCACGGCAAGCACACCAGGTAAAGTCCATCACACTTTTTCATACAAGTATGTTCCACAAAAACAGAGCAGTGTTGATGTGTCCTGGTTTGAAGATTACCACGCTAAACACATTACAATAAAGAACACATTCCTATGAAAAGCTATGTTTCTCGGTCACAATTTTGATCCTGATTTTTTTTTTTGTAACTAATCAACGACCGGTCAAAGAGCACGGATCACGATTTGGATTGAGATACAATATGAATTTCTAATACTGAACATTATGTAATTTTCACTGAAATTTATAGGTCGTCAAAGAAAAGAAGCTATTGCCATTCTTCGATATGGCGTATCAGGGCTTCGCCACAGGTAGCGTTGACAACGATGCGTTTGCCGTACGTCTTTTCGAAAAAGAGGGTCACGAGCTGATGTTGGCACAGAGTTTTGCCAAAAATATGGGTAAGTTTTATACGTGTTTGTCGTTTTTTTGTAAGAAGTGGATAAAAATATATCAGGAGTCAGTTAAGGGTTTTGTGGTGTGACTTGCTCAAAATTTAGACGAGTAGAATGGGTCGCGGAACCGTCTGTAAAGGTAACCGTGGCTCTGGAACATAAAGGGCTACAAAGCGAACATGGTTGAGTTTTACTCAGTATGTAACAGTCTCTTATTTTATAATTTTACCATCATAAAAAGACAGAAAGAAGTGGGACAGAGCGTGCTAGGCATAAATAAAAAAGAGAAATTCTTTTCATTCCTCTGTTATGCAATTTAGTATCGTTTGCCAGATAAACGTGCAGAAACTGCAAGACGTTGATGAACTATGTTAGCATCGGAAAATATCCAAAAATATCATCGTGACGCAACGTTTATGATGTGTTCAAAAGATAGTTGTAAGATATTACCAGATTACAGTATCAGGTACATAATCTACCATGTTATTGAACTCGTGAAAATGGTTAAGGAAGATGATAGTATATGTATCGAAGAAGATTTTTTTTTAGCGTGGTAAAATCATCAAATGAGTTCCACCCAGAGCAGGGCGGGAGAGACTGTCAGACTTGTACTGACTAAAATCCACGGTGTCCTTCAATATCCCTTTACGTACCGGGGTCACGGTAATTCGTTAGTCCCGCGACCGTATCGAAGAAGATTGGCAAAATTTAACAATGAATCTGATGGGTATTTTTTTTTTGTAACATCACCCTAATTGATTTCAAAGTTTTCTAGGATGTTTTATTAATTCCTAAACAAGCAGGCGAATGAAACTCACGCACCATGCTACGCCACTGTGTAGATATTTAAATGTAGTTAAGCACTTGCTTAACTACATTTGAATATCTACACAGAGGCATACCTACAGAGGTATGCTTCTAAATGTTGTTAAACGTATTTCATTTCAATTCAAAATCGATTGAATAAGTTAATACACCATAGCGATTGTTATGAACATTCTGACTAGGTTTTGTCGATAATAAACCTATAAGTGCGAGACGGATTCGTTTACTAAGGGTCCTATCTATAAAAACGGCATAAAAAAATCATGTCTGTTATATGAGAACCTCCTTAAGTATTTATTTTAGTCTGTTCTTAAGTATTTGTTGTTGTAGAGGCAACATAAATATATCATCTGTGAACATTTCAGCTATCTAACTATAATGGTTCATGAGATACAGCCTGGTGAGTGACGGACAGCAGAGTCTTAGTAAAAAGGTCCCGTTTTACCTTTTGGGTACGGAACCCTAAAAACGATGCAATACCGAGAGCTTATTAGTCTGTTGTCAAGTACCCAGTGACGTCAAACAATGCTTGTTTATGAATGATGAACCGCGTGTTTACAGTTCTGACCTCGTTATCTCATCCGCGTTTTTTTTTTTTCATATTACGTCAATTGGATCGATTGTACTACCCTCACGGGACATGTTTTTGCAGTTATACTGGCAAATTGTATTTAGGTATCTAGTTTGTACTGGAAATGTTTTTGTTAAGTGTATCGTTACATAAAATATTCTGTATGGTTTATCATGTAGAGTAACTATTTATTATCTTTATTACTATTGGTCTTACGTTAGATATAAATATGATTAAATAACTATCTTCCTTACCGAAAAGGTCACTTTTAGTCGCGTTTTTCCTAACGCATTCATCCTAACTAATATTATAAATGCGAAAGTAACTCTGTCTGTCTGTCTGTCTGTCTTTTCTTCACGCCTAAACTACTGAACCGATTAGTGTTAAATTTGGTACAGACATAGTTTGGAACTTGAGAAAGGACATAGGATAGTTTTTAACCGACTTCAAAAAAAGGAGGACTGTATTTTTTTTAAATGTTTGTTACCGCATTACGACCGACTGGGTGAACCGATTTTCATGATTCTTTTTTTGTTTGAAAGCTGGTGCTTCCCGTGTAGTCCCATTGTAACCAAATCAGGATCTGATGATTGGATCTTGGAGAAATCGAGGGCAACCCTCAAATTTAATAGGCTCACCCATCGTTTTTCGTAAATCTTATGAAGTAATTTAAGTACTTGCGTATGGTAATCATCATCTTATGTAGCTGAGCTGGTGATGGAAGGTACAACTCCTTAACAGTAGTTTGTTACCGCATAACGACCGACTGGGTGAACCGATTTTCATAATTTTTTTTTTGTTTGAAAGCTGGTGCTTCCCGTGTGGTCCCATTATCACCAAATCAGGATCTGATGATTGGATCTTGGAGAAATCGAGGGCAACCCTCAAATTTTATAGGCCCACGCATCGTTTTTCGTTAATCTTATGTAGTAATTTAAGTACTTGCGTATGGTAATCATTATCTTATGTAGCTGAGCTGATGATGGAAGGTACAACTCCTTAACAGTAAGGAGTAGGTAGTAGTACTGATTCATTGTTCGCATATCTCCGGAACTTCACGTCCGATTTAAATAATTCTTTTTTTTTGTGCTAAGTATTGTTCAACTTAGGGAATACTGCAAGTTTCATCAAAATCGGTTCAGTAGTTTTCGAGATAGGGAATTTTATTAGCTTATTGTGTACATGAGGGATGTTATTACCAGTGCTACGGATTGTATTATATGTATTTGGCAAGAATTTGGGTTGAACATTTTAACTAAAAAACGAAAAATAAAAAACTTTTCCAAAAAAAAATGTAACCGCCTTCAAAAAGAACCACAAAAAGGGTAAAATAATCTACAAAATAACTTTCATTCCGGAAGTCGGTGGCAAAAAAAAACAATGAAATAAAAAATAACAAAGCCATCGACTTCCGAAATAAAAGTTATTTTGTAGATTATTTTACCAATTTTTTGTGGTTCTTTTTGAAGGCGGTTACATTTTTTTTTTGAAAAAGTTTTTTATTATATATTTTTTACGGGTTAAGCTGCGCTTGCCGAGGTTGGTCTGTGGATGGGTAAAAAGCACTCGGAAAGCACGTAAAGCCGTTGGTCCCGGCTGTCATTTGAAGATCTTTGACAGTCGTTACTGTCAGAAGCTCTAATGTCTGACAGCCAATCTTACCATGGGGTATCATATTACCCAGTTACGGGTTGTGGAGGTCCGACAGGCAGTCGCTCCATGTAAAATACTGATATCCAGCTGCATCTGGTTTGACTGGAAGCCGACCTCAATATAGTTGGGAAAACGCTAGGCAGATGATGAACGGAGTATAGATAATTCTATTAGTACTATATGTCGAGTGGTCCATATGCTCGATAGATGGTGGTGATCGCGCAATGATGTCGATCGTTACACGAGTTCGATCGTTACACGGGACAAAGAAAGCTACTTTGTTTTATACTATGTAGTGATTAAATGCAAGTAACACTGGTCCGACCTGTTTATTAGTCAGTGTATAGAAATCCGTTTGTGCTGGATAGGATAATCTCAAGCCCGGGGAAGGACATAGGGCTACTTTTTATAAACACATAAAATTCTACCAGTGGTTTCTTCATCAATCTTTAATTGATGAAGAAACCACTGGTAGAATTTTGAAATTCATGCAGGGTTCTATTATTATTATTTTTTATCGTGGTAAAATCATCAAATGAGTCCTCCCACCCAGGGCAGGGCGGGAGGGACTGTCAGACTTGACTGACTAAAATCTACGGTGTCCTTCAATAGCCCTTTACGTACCGGGGTCACGGTAATTCGTAAGTCCCGCGACCCCGGCAGGCTTTGGCCCTCTGAAATAATGAGCACTTAGAAAGGAATTCAGATAATTCCACCTACAAGAGATTCCCTCTAAATATTAGGTATAGGTGTTCAAAGATTGTATGGAAACTAATTTTGAAGTTAGAAATCTGGGATGTACGATGTGAAGTTACATAAAAAAAATGTCACGTAACTTAATGAGGCAGACCAAATTCTACGCGAGCGAAGCCGCGGGCAAAAGCTAGTTTCCTGATAAGTAACGCATAACAAAAATGGTTTTGTTGGCTATTTTTGGTATTTTTTATTAAATTCTAGAAACATTTACAGAGTTTTGCCGTCCCCTCGCTCTTCCCCAAATGGCATTCGTAATCAATGGGCACCAGTGCCGAAAATAGGTTTGTGCCAATGGTTCTCAGACTCTCCAATATAGGGCGCAGACCCTGAAGGGCCGCAGAAATAGATACACCAGGGCACAGTTAAAGAAGCTCGCACTGGGCGCATAAAAGGCTAGTTAGTACCTCCAAAATGTTGCACTTAGTTATATAAACATCAAGCGTCTTCCGAAGTAATAGTATTAACCAGTTATTTATCTGTTACCTGTGAGTTTATTATTTACCGCAAAATAAACAAAAATATTTTGGCTATTCCAGGCTTATATGGTGAGCGTGTCGGCGCGCTCACTTTCCTGTGCGGCGACCAGGAGACCGCTGCCAAAATGATGTCACAGGTCAAGATCTTGGTGCGCACGATATACTCCAACCCTGCTATCAACGGCTCTCGTATCGTCACGGAGATTCTCGGCAGCCCCGAACTTAAGAAGATGTGGTAAGTAACCTGGTCAGTTCACAACGAAACGTAACGCGACGATACTAGAAATGTGTATCTTTTTTTCGTGTAGAAAATAAAGTTAATTTTGAGTCGCTATTAAATGTTGCGCGCGGCGCCACGTCCGCGGTGAAATGTGTATCTTTTTGTGTAATAAATAAAGTTAAATTTTGCGTTGCTCTATTGAAATTTGCGCGCAGCATCGCATCTCAGCATGAATTGACTCTAACTACTCCCAAGCAGTACATTAATTAGCGAAAATTATATCCATGAACTGAATGAATAAAAAGACTCTTATGTAGATGGAGTAATGGTTAAGAAGATTCTTGAGACTGTAGGACACACCCGCAGTGTCTGTCTGTAATTGCTGGATGAACTCACCGTATCGTCTCACTGATCGGCGCTTTGGTGGTCTTACAGGAAAGCAAACAACAGAAAGAAGCTTTTACCTGTCCTGTAACACTCCCTTTTCTTACACTGCTCAAATGAAAATTTCACTAACAATGTATTGTTTGCTCAACTTGGCTCTGAGGCTGATTGAATGATTGTATGTCACACGTTCGATTCCCGCACGGTACAAATATATGAATGGGCTGCAAGTTCTGCTGCTGGCTGTTTGTAGGGTACGAGAATTGTAACTTTGATATTTAAAAAAATGTGTTCGCAGGCTGGAAGACGTGAAACGTATGGCTGACCGCATCATCACTATGCGTAAGAAGCTGCGCGCGGGCATCGAGGGTCGCGGCAACAAGCTAAAATGGAACCACATCACCGACCAGATCGGCATGTTCTGTTTCACTGGCCTTAAACCCGACCAGGTATGACCACTTGACCCATAGAGCTATCAGGCTGGTATCGGACTCAGTCAAGTCTGAAACCAGCCTACCAAATTCGAGGGACTCTCTTAACAGGTTTCCGGGACCCTCGCAAGGGGCAACTGAAGGAACAGGTTGATTTTTAGTCAATCAAGTCTGAAAGGTACTTTCGCTACCTCTTTTTGCAAAGCAGTCATGCTCGCGAAGGAGTAGGCGGGCTGCAATAGAGAGAAGACAGCGTCCTCCTTCCACCCCAGCCGCAGTGGTAGACGCCCACGGCGATGGACGTCGGTGGCATCGTCGACGACGATGGGCATGCGGGCGGCGAGTAATGGGGCGACTCGCTGTCGGACCATGGACCATGCCCGGGTCGACAGCGCGTTGTGTTCCACGCGCGTCTCAGAGTGTCAGCAAAATGACGGAGCCCCGCTCTAAAGGGCCAAAGCCTGCCGGGGTCGCGGGATTACCGTGACACCGGAACGTAAAGAGCTATTGAAGGACACCGTGGATTTTAGTCAGAACGAGTCTGACAGTCCCTGTGTCTGCCCTGGGTTCTCAGGACTCATTTGATGATTTTAACACGATAAAAAAGGTACTTCCGCTCCACCCAGGGCATACGCCATATAGGTTATTTTATTTTATATATAGGTTATTTTATTTTACTATTCTTAATCATTTAGTCTCTTTAATTCTCTCTATTTAGAAAAAATACAACAAATAAAATAAAACTAAATAAAAGTCTTATCAACAAAGGCGCTCAGGCGTTAAAGTACTGTTGGCGATAATACCTTCATGAATAAGCCATTGACATTTAGCATATTTTTAGATATAAAACCTAGTGCTAGGTGTCACCTAGGGCACATTTTTTTGACTTTGCATCGAGCTGTTTTATTGTTTGTCGATTAATCTTGTCGAAACGTTATAAAAGGCTCACAAAGTCGTTTAAATAAATAATCATTTCAATTATGAACAAATGTTACTACTAGAATCTTTAACATCACATCTATACTAAATATTTTAAAGCTGAACAGTTTGTTTGTTTGGTTGACCGCGTTAATCTCAGGAACTACTGGTTCAAATCATTTTTTTTTGTGTGGTGTTAGTCTATTATCGACGAAGGCTTAATATCACGCTATGACCAATAAGAGCCGCGTAGCGGGGTTGAAAGTGAAACCACGGGGCAGAGCTATTCCTAAAATAGAACACATTTTCTAATTTCAAACATAAGGAATCTAAAATTACGATAGAACTGTGTCTGTTGTTTACATTTGAATGTACAGTAATACGAATATAGCTACCAATCTTATACTATTTTCTACTTTTTCCAGGTCGAGCGTCTCACCAAGGAATTCCACATTTACCTAACTAAAGACGGCCGTATATCCGTCGCTGGCATCACATCAAAGAACGTTGATTACGTCGCCGAAGCGATCCACAAGGTCACGTCTTAAACTCAGCATGTGCAACTAAAAGGGTATTTGTCAATTTTGATTTTATTTTGTCTACTTTTCTTATAGAACTTAATAGGTATCTTTTGAAGCAATTGAACTATAGTAGCTCCTAGCTTTAAACGAAATTAGCGCCGCCTTATGTTTTTCAATACATTATTCTCTCCCGATCATAGATATAAAAAATGGGCTGAGCCTTCCCTAACTAAATGTCAAATAAAAGTGGGAAGAAGTGTGAAAAAGAAGAGCGAGCAAGTAACATTCTCTTTCTCTGTCAGGAGAGAGAGAGATAAAAGTAGTGCTTTCTTTCTAAAGTGGTCAATATCATGTTCATTTTCTATGTCTATGTTTCTGCTTTGCTTCTGATATTACTACTCAAGTGCCAAAATATGTGTAGCACTTTACATTTATGTATCAAGAGCATAATTAAACCCAAATTTCTCAAATAAATAGAAACTGTCAGTGTCATATTGAACTTTGGTTTGGGGACGAACTGTAGGATAATCTAAAATCATTTCATCTGAAAGATGATTGCGATTCGACCTAAATATTTCAATCACAATCTATAAATACCTTATTTTTGTGTAGTTAGTGCACTGTATTTATACTAAACATTTTGTTTCAGCATTTTAGATACAGAGTCGACGGTACATTGTTTTGGTCATTGTCTCTGTCTGTATGTATAAAGAAATCGTACCCAATCGTATCGCTTCGTGTCGTCTTTGTATTCGTCGTTAGCAAAAAGATATAACCGCTTCTACTTCAATGTACCGAAAGAGCACAGTATTTATAGAACCAGCTTGTTTTTAATGGTTATTATTTTTTTATTTGCTTTTATTGCCGTATAGTTTTGTATGTATATATTTTTTTAATTAAAGAGTATTCCCTGTCATAAATATCTTATATACTTTAGAGTCAAAATTGTGAACGTGTAATATGAAGCATTTATAAGACATTTATGAATAAGGGGTTAAGTTTATACATATTTCTTTTTTTTTTATTTGATGACAAACCTTAGTGCCCGTATATACAGTTTGTAGCATTGTTGAGTTCAGTAGTAGAATTTAAATAAATTAGGATGGATTTTTTAGACTTGACGACAAGGACATAAGAAGTCGAAGTATGGTCGTAAAAAATAATTAAGAATACTAGGCTACCTATATCGACACGCGGCGCGTTGGGCTGAGCCTGTTGCTCGGTGTCAATTGTTATCTCCGCTAGAAATCAAACAAATACCTGTAAATCCATTTCTCATTGAATGCTTTGTACATCGCCGTATATGTGTTTCGGGCGTTTATTCTCTAAATCGTTTTCGACGAGCTCTTCAACTAAACTAAATTCAACTTTGTCTTCCCTCGTTGAGGAGTGGCTAGAGGCGTCACGCAGTCCTCACCTTCCACTTTTGAAGGAACACCGTGGATTAAAGTCAGCATGAGTCTGACATTGGGCTACAGGATTCATTTGATTTGGTAAAAAAAAAGTATAAAGTTGTACAAATGTCTATTAAAGACAAACTGTACTATCGACGATGGGGCCGCACTGGCGCAAGGCCTTACAGCTATGTTCGCGGAGGTCGGTCTGAGGATATTTACATACCATCCCCTCCATCCCATAAAAAACACGTCATGGCGTCGGACCTGGTTGACATGCGGGAATCAATATCAGCCGATACGGGTTCTTAAGAAATCCCATCGTTGAGCAACTAACGTACCATTAGAAGTATTGCAGTTCTTAATTACTTGGGTGGATTGTAAATAGGCAATTGCTCCATGAAAAATACCTTTACTTACAACGTGAGGGTACACTGAAACAATATAATTTGGAAAAGGTAGGTAGATGGCGATGTACAGTGACCAACAATAACATTGAACATAACCTGCTTCTTTTGCAATAAAGTTGAAAATCTATTACAGAATTTTGACAGATGGGGGTAGATTGATGTACTGGTCCCTTCTGTACCATTATGAATCTAGTAAATCACACAAAGAGCTTTTTTCTCGTCTCAAAACTCCTAACCTCATAGTACGGTTGGTATGAAAAACTTCAGAAGTTTGATTAAAATTTTATTCGTTAAAATAAGTAGATAAAATAAACTTGCGAAAAACACTGAAAATTGTATCAACATGTTTGATTCTACGACGGTACTAGTTATTTCTACGCAAAATATTTACAGCTTACGAAACAAATAAACATCTTACCCCGTGTTCTAATACAAAGCGATGCAGGATTACACGATCGCCGCAAACATTTGTTTGAAGAACAAAGTGACTCGACGATCATGTATTCTCACGAGTATATCTCGCTTACTCTTATTAGGACACGGCCTTATTCTATGTTTACAAATTAAACTGATGCAGGTCAATCGTTAACATTGAATTTTAACAAGAATTAATATTACACAATAGTTGAATCCTTTAAGGATACAGTATACATAAAGGGAACACATTTCATCCACAATTTCATTGCATCGTGGTAACAATCTTAAACATATTCACCTGCATCCAATATCGACCTATACCTATTAACATTTCACTAAGCTAAATCAGTTTATTGGAAGTCATATGTAGACAACCAAAAATGCTTTCTCGTACATTATTATGATACAAAATATACTAATACATTTTTTGTTAGTTGACCTTTGTCAATGATATTTATTTTCAATAGAATACTATTCTACATTAACATTATATTAATATGTACAATTTTGTCACATAACAAACTAATTGCTACCCATGGCACAATTTCTTTAGAATGTACATACATTCTATTTAAAGCAAGAAATATGTACCATTATTATACACCTCAAATTTAGAGGTTCCGTTTATCTTGAAGCTCCGATCTGATCCGGGCTCTTCTGATGTGAGTGAGGACGAGGCTCACGTCGACTATGACTATAATTACTTGGAAGAATATTACGGCAGTAAAACTTAGTCATTCCAAAATATAAGTCAACACTTATTTGTATAAGCATGACACTTAAACCTAAGATTAATTCGTGTTTATAATAATTAAACACAATCACAAACCTTTCCTATAGCGTAACGTCAATTGTCCTGATTAAAAGAAATGTAAGTATCGTGTAGCACCACCATTTATAAGACAACCTGTAAATATGTAGTTAGACTATATCTCTTTCTTCATGCCTGTCCCTCCCATGTCCGCCAGCCGGCCTTGATCATCGGTGCAGGAAAAACAACATGCGTTGGTAAGTTAACTCATAATTGGTTATAAAGCTTTGTTTATTGATTTTATTGGAATTAGGACTATTTTGGGTGTAGGGCTCCACTGAGAAGGCTAAATCTCACTCAATGTGCTTGATAAGTAGGATGTGACCAGTAACAGATAATAGCGTAAGTTTAATTTACACTATACACAGGCGTGGGCGCAGAGTAATATTGGAAGGTGGAAAAACTAACTTGTTGCTTTACGGGTGAATAAAATACTTATTGCTAAATGCTACTCGACGGCACTTGGGGAGAAAAAGCACTGGACTACTGTCTATGGATTTGCATTCATGATCTTGGGCTTCGACGCCTAAAAGCCTAGCCGAGGTAAGCTTTATCCGAAAATAAACCTTATATATA
The DNA here is from genome assembly GCA_943136025.2 of Agrotis puta. NCBI lineage: Eukaryota > Metazoa > Arthropoda > Insecta > Lepidoptera > Noctuidae > Agrotis > Agrotis puta. The sequence goes on from OW964170.2 coordinate 4,655,165, forward strand.
AACAGTTGAATTGCATATTATTTTAGACGACTGTAACCAAGCATATACGAATAAGAACATTAAATCGTGTTTGGGTGAAGCACGACTGAGCTAAAGTTAAGCTAAGACTAAGTTTAAAACAAACTTAGTCATAGCACAGTCGTCTGTAGGAATATGCAACTCAACTTTATAGATGTATAAAGTTTATTTTCAGTTGAAACGTAACTCTGCTAAGCTTGAGCAAGGGTAAATTCGCTCTATAGATTTGGGACTAACGGCCCGTTTATGATCTTGCCACTGCGAGCGGTGACATAGCGTGGGGCGGCGAACGGTAAGTTCAAAAATGTAAAAGTAGAAATGTTTGACACGCACTGAGCGCCGCCGTGGCGAATTCGAGTACTTACAAAGTCGCTCCGCTCACTGCTAAGAACCAAGTCGTGAACGAAATAGAGCGACCGTAGCAAGCCAGAATATATGTTAACACTCCACCTAAGGTAATTTATGTTTTCTACAAATTCTTCAAAAATAGCGTTAATACGTATATTGTCGACTAATGCATCAGAGTATACAGAAACGAGTTAATGAAATAAAACGACGAAAGTAAGTGAAACGAGCTTGTAAATTTTTGCAGCTCGTAACGGATAGTTTAGATTAAAGAACGTCCAGATTCCGTGTTCAAAACCAACCGTAACGTAAATTCACTTTATTATAATAGTGTGAGTGAGCGCCACGCAAACATTTAAATGTTTTCCTTGGACATGTTTATTTGTTTTACGTAGAAATCGAACGAAGGCGATAACTGTTCTTCCTTTTATTTGGCTTCAATTTTCAGTGGCCTACTAGGAATATGGACATTTTATAATCTAAGGTTAGAACTGAAAAAGATTTGGAGCATTAGCAAGAGTGGCAAGCTGTTAAGGTTTCTCAATTAATTGCATCTTCGACCACGCCTGGTTACACAAGAAAAGATGCTTAGGTCAACAAGAATAGGACATTCCAAGCCAAATATGGATATTTTGTAGCCTACTTCTCCATGTGTGATCATTTAAATCTATTGCTTATACCCCACTATTTAATTATGCTACATACAATATTATGTACATAAATAAATTCCTTAGCATTTTATTATGAAAAATATAATTATTGCTATGTTTGCTATATATATTTAGAAACTGTTAACATACCCTAGTAGGTTCTATAAGAATAATAACAACTGTGAAAAACTCGTGAAATAAATAATGTGATTGAATATTACAGGTGAATATGAAAACCTAAAAGGAAATGTATATAAAATAAAACATACTTGCATTATATATTAATTATGTATGAAGGCTATATTAGTAAGTAGCTGAGTGTTTATGTAACAAAGTTGCTGCGTTAACTCCCCAAATTGAAATCCCATATCAAGTATATAATACCAGTCTTCTAGAAACGCAGTCATAAAAACAAAACATTGAAATTAGAACTAATTAAGAGGCATTCTGCAGTTATTGCATTTAGAATCATTGGTAAACATAAATAACATAAACAATAAAAATAATATTATTTTTATCAAGAACTAAAAATCTAAAATCGATATGTGCGTTTAATTTTATAGGTACTTCATGAGAAAAAGTTGCCTTGGTAAAATAAACCTAATATTTGAATTCCATTCCATAACAAAATGTACGCGGGACCAAAGAGCTAGCCCGACGATTATAACTAAACACGGGTCCCATATCTTATTTTTAAATAATAATAATCGTTTTAAAACCTAACAATCACACATCTATGAATATGATATTACCACTGATACCCACTACAAAAAAAACCGTTGCGTTAATATGACCGTCAAGCTTCCCATGAGTATATATATATAGAGATGGCGCTTTACCACCATTCTCTATATACCTGTGTCATATTATTTTATATCCTGCTACTGTACTACATTTTTATGCATTGTCTTTAAATGAACTTATAATACTATATATCTATGCACATTTTTGAATGCAGGTTCCTTAGTGACTTGCACTTTATGCACGTAAAAGCAATATATATTCCTAGTTACTGTAAAATATAAGTTACCTTGATTGTGTAAGCATTTTAACTAAATGCAAAATTGTATGAATTTACATGAATAAATAAGCTGTTCATGACTCCCATGTTTTATTTCAAAACTCTCACTTGTGCAATGTTAATGCGTGAACCAAACCTACCTACTGAATATTTTTGTAAAGATAATTATTATTGAATTATTCTGTAGTTGTAATGTTTGAAATTGTAAATTGAAGAATGTCCACATTATTTCTTTAGAAATATAATCGAAAATGCTGGGTTTAAGATCTAACATGCATTTCCAGATGAGATTATTAGAATATCCCCAAACTACTAGTAAGCTGTTTTCTCAATCTGTTAGCCTCTTTATTATGAAGGGAAATATGTAATACGCAGATAGTATACAAACACCTTTAAAAAACTGTATATTTTAACAGAACAAACAAAACAGCACTATGATCAGGATCACTCTCCTCCCTCGAGACCGACAATGTCACCACTTTTCACTTCACATTATATGTCCGCGCTTACTCTAAGTTCATTACAATTTATTAAAGATATCTTCCACAGGCTCCATCATTTTATTTAACCTACTTTATTGCTCATTTATTTATTTAAAGGCATACTTTCACTTACAGTTTGTGAGTCAGTCGAGTTAGCAGAGTCTTCGCCTAATAATCGGCTCAGTTGGTCGTCGAGCGTGTCTGCTCGCCTCGCCTCGCGCGCCTTCGCCTCCACCGTGGCGAACACGTCGTCGCCCACCAGCATGTCGCCCTCATCCAGATACGAGAACGAGTCCAAGTTTATATCAGAAGTAGTGATTGCAGTGCTATAAATGTCTATTCTCTTCTGTTGTGATTGAGCTTCTCTTACTTTTTCGGAAAGTTTCTCTTTCGCTTTCGTAAGTGCTTCGGACTCTGATTTATCCAGTTTAGAATCGATCTCTTTTAGTTTTTCAATTTTAGTTCTGAGAGCGAATGACGAATCGTTACTCGACGACCCATCGTCTTGTAGCTGGCTGAGCAACGTTCTGGTCGCGAGGGACATTGCGCTCGAACTGCTGTACATTTCGCTGCTCTCACCTGAACAAATATTTAGGTTTTCTTACAAATTAATCAGAAGAACAAACAAAAATAAAAATAAAGGTGGAATCAAATGTATAGATTACCGCTTGGTGTTGCTCGTTGCATGCTTTCTTGTGATGAATGTTTGTTTTTTGACTTGTGACTGGTGGACATGTATTCACTGTCGCTGTCACTGGACATGCCCAAGTCTAGGTGGAGGGAATTTAATTTGTCCTCATCTTTGCCTTTTCTCGATACTGTGTCAAGTTCCATTTCCCAGTCAGTTACACTCGACGAATCTTTGACACCTTCTGATTCTTTAGTATAATTGGATTTACCATCATCTTTTTCGATTAATGATAAACGCCCCTCTTCCATAGGTACAATTTCTCCTATGCTCCCCACTGTGGAATCTAAGCTGCTTACATTACAAGTTTCTTCTGTTATTTGGTTTTCAAACAACACTGGTGTGTCTGGAGTAATTTGGGACAGCTTCTTGTTCTCGTCGGATATGCGCGGCGCGTTACTTCCTCGACTGTCTAGTATCTCCGACATGGTGGTCGTGCGACCCGTCTGTTCGTTGTTCAACTCTAAAACAATAACATTGCCCGCACACTTAGCTGAGTCGGGCTGGTCAGCTTTTGATGCTTGCAAAAGTTGATTCACATTTTTGCCCATTATTACTTTAGACATGTCGTTCCCATTTTTAGCGAATGTTAAAGCTTTACCTATCGTTGTACCCTTTTGTACTACAATAACGCTGCCTTTTGCACTAGATGGTCGAACGATAGGGTTGGAAACCTTAGGAGTAGTAACGGGTGCTAAGCCCTTCACAGGTACAATATCCGCCAAGTTAGCGGTTTTAATTGGCTCCACACCAACGATTTTAGCATTCGATGGTATTGAGCTAACTGTTGAAGGTTTAGACATGACAGTCATAGCGGGCGCTTTGGGAATTTGCGGAATAGATTGAGAACTCACTGGTACTAACTTCATTGCGGTGGGGATACCCTTGAAATGTATTAACGGTATCTGTCCTTCGTTTCCTGATTTCGTCCGAGCTTTTGCCGGTAAAACGACCATTTTATGACCTGATTTGGGGTTCAAAACAACTGCTTTAGCCGATACTTTCAGATCAGTGGCAGGGATGCCCTTAGGTGTAAGTGTTTCTGTTAATTTGTTGGATATGCTGTTTGTACTAGTTGGGTGCTCCCTGTGCGGCGTGCTGACGGCGGACGTAATTATTACTTTAGAGTTGGACATATTTCTATTTTCTGACGACGGTTTCGAGACAACAATCATTTTCTCAGACATAAGGGGTGTGCTAGTATTACGTGATTTTGGTATTGAACCGATCACTTTAGTAGTCACTAGTTTGCCCGGCGTGTTCAATGCTTTCTGAGCTGAGCTCGGTGCGACGACCACTTGTCTGTTAGATAACAGTTTTATACCCTCGGAGGGTTTTTGTATTATCTTGAGATCAGACATTTGTACTTTTTTGTCTGTACTTATTTCTCCGCGATTCTTTATAATAAGTTGGCAAGGTTTTCCGGACAATGTCTGCTTGTGAGAGACCGGTGTGCTCTGAGCTTGCAAGGACGCGGGGTCGTCGGGGTGCGCGTTCTCCGAGACGTCGAGTTCGTGCGGGACGGTCGCGGGCTGCGACAGTACCTGCATGGTCGGCGAGTCCGTCACCATTCCCGGGGAAGACAACACTTTGGGCTTTATTTCGTCCAAATAGTCGGGTTTTGTTTTATTACCTAATATAGATTGAGCATAACTAGCTTGGAAAGTGTTAGGAGGGCCTGAATACTCCATTTGCATGGAAGTGGGATTGTATTGTTTGTTAGGAGAAGGTGGCATTTCTTGTTTTTTCATTTGCGATTTAGATAACATTTGTGCACCCTTAGCACTTTTATGTGACCTGCTCTTATGTGGCATGGAGCGCGGACCGTGTCCTTGACTAGGTTTACTGGTGGACACTTTGCTTACTTGATTATATGAGTGTTTTGACTGCCCTGATGGTTTACCTGTGCAGAAAAAAATATTATAAACGATATGCAATCACATTCTTGTTAGTAATTTATAAAAGTTTCTCCAAAAAAAAAACTTGTAAAACCAACTCACTTGTGGCTGGTTGTGAGAACTTAGAATAGATCTGTGACAAATTCAAATGTTTTTGGTTGGTGTTGACGGGTATGTTCCTTATATTTTTGACAGGAGTGCTGGCGTCGTCTGGTATTGCACCACCCTCTGGAACTTTCCGCTTTCGACTTACAAGCTCCGATTCCCAAACCTGAAAAAGAAGTAAAAATATAAAAGTTACAATATTTGCAAATATAACATCTCATTGATGATTATGATGCGAGGAAAGTTTATCTATATTATTTGATGAATGGGAGTGTTTATTTCCAAACTGCATGGAACTTGTTATAAGAATAAAGAAAACATTTACATTATTTTTTTAAATCTCCTTTTTCTTTACCATGCACAGTTATGACATAACTTTTATGCTATTTTTAACAGCATAGTTTATTGATGTTATGTAATACAGATGCAGTCTAGTCTTTAAGAATTTTAGTCTAAATTATATAAACTTTGCTTCAAGTCCTGCCAAAACAAGAATGTTATGTAATTAAAAACTTGCCTTAGTTGTCTGATCTTCCATAGCTATGGGAGGGTACATGGTCTCATCCATGGAATCATTAGACGTAAGGGCACTCTCTGCCGTCTGGCCTTCAGCGTTAGGCATTTCCTCCTCATTCGATTTGGGAGCTATGAGTTTCTCAGCTTCAAGCCTCTTCTGAATCTCTTTGTTCTCAGCAGCTGCAGCCTCAGCCGCCTTATCTGCAATTTCTGTGAACATGGTCTGTGCAATCCCTCGGGGCATGAGAGGCACCCTCCTCCGACCCTCGCTGATCCATGCTAAGCCTGTGTTTGGACCTGATAACCTATTTTTTGAAAAAATAATAACATCTATTAATATAAACTGAGTACAGAGTAGTAGTGATCCATATGTTTGTAATTTTGTAAAACTAAAATACTTATTGTAAAATGAATCTTACTGTATATTAAGAATAAAATAATATTAATATCGAAAAATTTAATATTTAACGGAAGCTCCAAGTGATTTATATTTTTTAAATCTGCAATTAGCAATATTAAAACGAACTGCATAGAAAAGGCTCTAGTTTTTCCATAAAAAAATAATTTATAGAACTTTTTATTGAGTTTGAAAAAGAAATGAATAAAATAATTTGACACTTCAGATGAATAGGTTATCTGTCAAAATTTCATATTAACAAATTACTTTCAAACACTTAATTAAATACAAATAAACATCAAAACCTGTTTGCAAAAAGCAGTAGCCACACTACATTGTCAAACCAAATGTACATCAACAGGGCTGAGATTGAATATGTAACAATAAAACACACAAAAAGAAGTTTAAAAATATCAAGTTTTTAAACAATTTTGTATGATTAGTTTGCTCACAATCAATTAGAAACACTAACAAGCAAGAGCAATATGTTAATACCTCTGACTTTCAGTTACTCTCAGCCATCTTTGACTTTGTGTAACAGTGTTTAAAAATAAATCAACAACCCTACACTAAAAATATTAAATATCAACTTACTGATTAGCAATTGTAGCTAATAATTCATCATTAGACACGCGGCGCGCCTCAGCACTATGCCGATCATCGCTTATATGCAAAACGGCGCGCAGTTCTTCCAGTAGCTTTTTTCTGTTGTCTTCCAATGCTCCTTGTGCTCTAAACACACTGATCATATTCGAGTAGGCTTCCAATTCTAGAAACAAATGAATATACTGTAAATATGTAAACATATTTGTAATATAATGGTTAACAAATCAGCTACGATGCGTTGAGTATAATTTAAGAAAACCATAGGAGGGAAAATGAAAGCCATTTATAGGACTAAATATATACCGAGTCTACGGAGCGTGAGGCGACATTCGTCGCGCGTCATATTTAGGAGCATGGGCCACATTGTAGACGGTTTCTATTAAACACTAAAAGCTAGCTCTTGAATAAATGATTTTAAACATATTTTATAAAATAGTCAATTGGCAAATATCCATACTGTTTACTTCAAACGACAATTCGTTCATTTTGACACTTCAAATAAGAGAAGCGAAAATATAAAGCGTCTTGTCTATGCTCCTTAGTGATACCAGTATACGGTTTGGGAAGTCCACTTTCATAAAAAAAAAACATACGGATTACGGCCTATTTCTTTTTTCATAATTTAAATAATTTTGAAACAGACTTTCTGAATCCTTCACTTATTCAGTACACGATCAAAGGTAACGCGTTAATTAAAGTAGGTCCAAGAAGGGCTTTTAGTTTATAAATATGACCGCCACTCTAAACAACAACTGAATTAAAGTGCTCGTAGTAATACGAACTCTTACAAAGAGGTACAGGTTGTATAATACGTATTAATTCGTATTCGTTATTTCTAGTTGTGTTGTAGTGATCTGTGTGCAACTTTAATAACCTATGACCGATCATAATCGCATACATTCACATCTACCTCTTAACTTGTTAGTTCTATTCGATATAACCATACTGACGTACGACTATACCCAATAAATTATTCACGGCAGAGAATTATTAATTACTAGCTTTGGCTCTGTATTCATACAGCAGCAATTTAAAAATAAAATATATAAATACGTGGGCTAACGTTATTCGCCGATTTGAGTTAATTTTGAGTTAATTTTCAGGATTTGCGTGTACTCTGTTACACTTTGTATTTTATTATTTTCAGTATCACAAAGGTCCCATTATTTGGGCATATCTTTTTATATTGCAACATTTAATGTTTGTACCATAGATCTAGACGCGGTCAGTTGTCGTTTAAAAAGAAAGTAAAGAAATAACATGTTTTATTTTTATTTGTAGCTATAATTTCTACCAAGACATTACACTTTAAATGTTATTTTATTCAAATTAAGTTATTGGTTTGACATCATTGAATTTTCTGTGTTACTAAGATATTATTATATAATTATTTTATTGACATTTTTACAAACTTTAACGTGTACTAAACATTCTCCGTAAACAGCTATAAATAATTTGCTATGCCACCAATACAAAGTTTTAATTATTTTTTAATCTAATATTTCATGATTTTTAAATAAAAAACGCTTCTGTAACATAACCATTCTCGTTTATATTTACAAAAACAAATAAAAACAAGGCACACAAAAATTTTTAATTGCCGATTAAAAAATGAGTGCGTTCCATTTATATTCCTAATTTCCAAAATTTCCTTTCAACCAGTTCATTAGCCGTCCTTATCTAACGCAATTTTCTGTGGTTGAGTGAGGAGTGTAGCCGTTTTCAATGAATTATTAAAATGATGATATACCATAGATTATTAATGCTTTTATAACATGACGCGTCTCCGCCTGACGTCTGTCATTCTCTACAATCTTCAACGTTTTTTGAGTTTGAATTTCATTGAAAGCAGTCCAAAAATATTTTTGTTTTTGAAAAACAATACCGTAATTTATTGTCTACGATGGCCGACGTGGACGAAATTATCGGTTACATGAAGTCATTAAAGAAAGGGTTTGACAAAGATTTGTTTCAAAACAAAATCGATGAATTAGCGTATGCAGTCGATTCAAATGGCTTGGAATACAATGATTTCCATATTCTTTTCAAAGTTTGGTTGAATTTATATATTCGTAAGTAACAGTTTGATATACATGTTTCGTATCATGATAATACAAATGTCCTAATCAGTTGGTGTACTTATACTGGCCGTTTTGTGTTTACAGCTATAAGAAAATGGACAAACTTGGGCGCTTGCCTTGTGCCTTCAGGCCTCGTCGAGGACCGAACCGTGGAGTATGCTTTGAGCTGGATACTTTCTAATTATGAGGACCAGTCATCATTCTCTCGAATTGCATTTTTACTTGACTGGCTGACAGGTAGGAAAGTAGCTAGAAACAAATACATCTTCTTTACCCTTGACCACTATTTTTGTGAATAATTTGCTAGCTTAACATTAAAATAAAAAAGTAATTAATACACAGCTACGGAGCTAACTAACACTAAGTATATTTTTCTGCTTTCAGCTGCAATGGAATGTAACTGTATCGATATGAAAACCCTGAATACAGGATATGATGTTTTCTACATCGGCTTGACCTATGAAGTATTGGTAAGTTTCTAAAATAATCTTGCGATTGCTATGTGAACAAAACTTTTTTCCATTTTGCAGTATTAAATTTTCTCTCAGGAACCATTTATTTTTGATGCCCTGCTCCCTCTTGTCAGCAAAAGTCAGCAAAACTCTTTCCTCCTTCCTTAAGTTTACGTAAACTGGCTGACTACTGCTGGCAACAGCTAGTTCCATCAGCCAAAATGCTTTATACACAAACCTTATAATTTAATTACTTAAACTCATCTAGGTATTATACTAAAAAGTTGCCGATTTGCAGACAACAGCCAGTTGGGTTTTCTGTAACACCATAATTTTAAGTTACAATGATTGAAATTCACTGTTTTGTTTACCATGTTAAGATGTGGGGCCGCCCAGGGGTAGGAAGGACGGGAACCCCACGTGCCTCTGACATGGCATTATCTAATTTACTGACATGTTTGTTTACAGACACCGCATGCAACTAAACTGGTATACACACTGACAAAGCCTAAAGATGTGACTAGAAGGAGAGTAGTTGAGCTGCTTGACTATGTCAAGAAGAGGGAAGCTAAAAAGGTAAGATAAAAAAATAAATCTTTATATTTGATAAATCATGTCGTTGCTACTTTGCCATGTCAAAACGCAAACAAAAATGTAGTTTTATAGACTACTGCTTGTCTATTTGAATACATAGCTTTTCTTTATTAGTTTTTGAGTTTCATGAAGCAATGGTTTATATACATATACATAACATACATCTTCTTAGCCTGATTAAAGTCTTCTCTTATGTAATTATATCTAAAATCTTTTCGTATTGCAGAGCATGTGCAGGCAGCTGCAAGTCCTCCTAGGGCTGTTCAAATCATACAAACCAGAATGTGTGCCTGAAGATGTGCCAGCTATCCCCATCCATAGTGTATTCAAGAAGATCAACACAACCCTCCTTGATCGATTCAGACGGAACCAGGTAAAAAGAATTAAAAAGAATAACTAATTTAAAAAATTAGTTCATCCATAGACAATTTTTTCAAGTGTTTTTTTTATTGTTTTAGGAAAACATTAATATAGTGCCTAGCGAGAAACAGTATCTCACGTGGAATAATCCTATTAATTCTGTAAGTATAATTATTTGATGTGTTGCTAACTATATTTTAAATGGTTTTTCTTTTATCAATATTTTATGTTAATTACAGGAGCGTGGAAGAAACAAGAAAGCAGACCCATTAGTGCCTAACATGGAAATCCTCAGCATTGGCTCTAACCAGTATGCAGACAAAGATCCACACAAGGACTTGCTTGATTTTACAGAGTATGTAGAAACATTTATAATGATTTCTATTTGAAAAAATAGCTTCAGCTTTGAAATTTTTATTTGTAACTATCTAGCCACACTAAGTTATTCTCAAACCCAGTGGTTTAACTCCTGAAAGCCAGAATCAATAGTGGCAACCACCAGAAAAGCTTAACTGTACTCTAGAATACTGCGATGAAATTGAAAATCAATCAGTTTTTTGTATTAATTGATGTTTACGTACACCTGCATATTTCTCCCAAAAAAAAAATGTGTATTTTTTTCACACAATCCATTCATATGACCCACAGCCCAGTATCAGTCCTCCGCTGCAGCGTGCAGAGCTCCACGACACGTCCGGCTCGCTTGCGGTCTCTGTTGTGTAATGAGACCGGCGTGGCGCTGCTGGCGGTCGCGTCACACGCCGAGCAGGAGTTCTTGTCGCATGACCTGCATTTCTTGCTCAATAGCTGTGAGTATTAAGTGGTGATTATGATGTGTGATAGGTATATTAGCTGTTGCCAAAAGCTTTGCCTGCATGTAACTCGAAAATTTTTCCTCAGGAAATCGTACCGTGATAAAATCCGGGTTATAAATTAGTTGTAAACTGTCATGTTGAGCAGTTTTTGTGTGAAAGAGTATAAAATATAAATCATCCATCTATCCTCACACATACATTCATAATAGTAAATTAAGACAACAGCAGAGATGTTACTGCATAGTAAGGTCAAATTAAACTAGCAAAACAATACAATGTATGCATCGTTTTGCAACGAAGTTCATTGAACTATCTGTAGTGGTTAACTCGAAAAATAGTCATCTAGTCTGTGGGTTGCCGAATTGAGAAAGAGTATTATTCCCGAGGAAAAAAACAAAAACGTTCGTATGAAAATAGATGGCGCCACGTGTTGCCAAATTCTAAATAACGCGAGCGAAGCTGCGCTCAAAAGCTGGTATAACAAAATCAAAGTACACAAGTAAAAGTATTCGGAACTCTTTGCAGGTTTCCTAAACATATCGCCGCACAGTCACAAAGAGAAGCAGGATCTACTGCATCGCCTGGCGATCTTGCAGCACACCTTGATGCAAGGCATAACCGTCATCACTAAGTTCTTAGCGCAGTATTTGCCTTTTTGGAATGTGAAGGATTATTTTCCTGAGGTAATATAGGCTTTTTGACTATTAAACTTTTACTGTGGCAAGGGTTCGGAGCGGAGCAGAGCGGATACGAGCTGTACCGCGATTCACCAATCACATGGCTTGAATACACATGTGTCACGTGGCTAGCCATGTGCTTTAGACATGTGATTGGTGAATCGCGGCAGAGGTCGTCTCCGCTCCGCCTCAGTGGAACCACAGCTTTAACATGATAATTTTAATGGCTCTGCCAGTTCAAGGCTTTGAAAACAAGGAAATAATAATCATTAACTACAGCTGCATATGCTAACACTTGGGCATGCCTGTTTATGTATGTGCCTGCGTCGAAAAGCGAAAGTAATTTGACAAAAGCCATACATTTTTTTGGTGTTTTTTTTTATGACGTCGTCTTTTACTTCTTAATTTGACTGCAATGTCAACGTGATGTTTGTAGTAGTCTGACACTGCTACAGATGGATGGCGCAAATGAAGACCGAAAGATGTTAACAAGGGATTGACAAATTCGAGTTTACAGGATGTGAATGCGGTGGCCTTGTTGGTAAAGCGGTGTACTGAATCGGAAAGTCGCAGGTTCAAGTCCTCATTACAATAGAATTTTTCGAAATGTCATAAGTTTAAAACACTCTTGGCTCTCCACGCCACATAGGGTGTTCATTCTATTGTTTTCAAAGCCAATTATGAAATTCCTGCTTGCTTTATACAGCCTGTTAGTGTAATCAGTCTTAAACTTGAAACCAGTGGTTTGGTATCACTTACAGAACGTAAATTCAATAAAAAATAAAAACTTTTTTTTTTTCAATAAAGTCTCCATTTTTCCCCAAAATTATTTCACCCTATTACGCAAAGGTAAGATCAAATAAGCCGGCGCGCGGCCGCGACGCCGGCGCCGCCGCGTCGCCCACACTTCAGTGATCAGTCAGCCGGCAGCGTCGCTACGGAACGTACGTGTGTACGCTCGCAGCGCTCTCGCGCGACTCCGCGCCGCCCCACCGTTAATTTTTCGCGCAAGTGTTAGTGTTCAAACGAACAGTGGACCGAAATGGTCCGGGTTTACGCCGCGTCGGGTGATAACCTGAACGAGGCTCGGAGAATGTACGCTGACTTATTCCCTGGATCTGGACTCGTCACGCAACAAAGGTAGGTATTTTTGCCTGTCCTAAGCCAGGAAAAGTATGAAGGGAAGTTAGTTACATCACAGGTTACCTGTATTTTATGATGTAGTTAGTTAAAACTTATGTAGGTATGTAGTTAAACGGACGGCTATTGCGGCAGGTTAACGCCCTTTGCAGTGAATACGTAACTCGGGCGCATAGTATCCATGAATTAACGGACGGTGTAGGACAGAAACATTTTTGATTTTTTTAAAGAAAAATTCGTTTATTTATTTTTAAATTCAGACAAACATTTTTATAATTAAATCAACTACCTATGGTTTCAAGGTTAAGACTGATTACACTAACAGGCTGTATAGCACCATACTAAGGCCAAGTCTCATAAAACTTATCATCTCATAAAATTTATCATGTTTCTGCATATCATATGGGTAAAAATATGTATAACCTCATCATGATTATTTTCTGCCAGATCTTGGAGCTAGTCCAGTGGGTGAGCATAGAGAATCCAGACCATGTGATGTCTGTGGTGGAGTCACTCGCGAAGATATACCACAGAGCGCAGCCCATAGAGCAATGTGCTATACTGAGGAGTCTCAACAATATGTACTCTAACCTTGTAAGTATCGTTTTATCCCTCGTATGTCGAAGTCATTGGGGACTATCAAATTAATTATAGCGCGTAATCTATACTAATATTATAAAGTTGTATGTAGGGGGTAATCTCCGGAAGTAATGAACCGATTTTAAAAATTGTATCACTGGTAGTAAAGCTGTATTGGTCCTGAGTGACAAGGGCTATAAGGGGGGGGGGGGGGGCTGGAGCGGGCGAAGCCGCTGGCAAAAGCTAGTGTGACATAAGGGGGGACGTTAGTTCACATTTATTTCTCATCACGGGCGTGGAATAACGTGTGCATACCAAGAAGAATATGCACCACAACCCTTTTTACTAGTATTTTAGGTTTTATTTTAATTTCTAATGAAAAACAAACCAAAAATGTTTATCAAAACTACAGTGAACTTTAAGGTGGTTATTGAGTTGTGGCCACTAACAAGTCTTTCACATGACAAGTTTATTTATAATTTTATATTCTTTGGAATAAAGTCCAATAACGCGAAATTAACGTGAGATGCGAGACCCGTTTTTTTTGTCAAACATATAACTTGAATATTTCTTTATATTATTAGGTATATGCCAGCACTAGGACTCGCCTACATTTCATGGGCGTGTCTCCATCGCCCGAGAGCTACTCTTTAATCTTGCCCAAGGTCTCGACGGCCATCAGTGATATGTGCAACAAGCAATTGCAAGCAGATCCAGGTATGTAAGAGTACAACATACTTGAGATGTATATTGAATTGCTTGTTTATGACGCGATGTCTACTACAGTTAAAAATCATAGGTACTAATTACTACGATATCCGGGGTCGCGGGACTTACGAATTACAGTGACCCCAAAACGTAAAGGGCTATTGAAGTACAGTGTGGATTTTAGTCAGTACGAATCTGACAGTCCATCCCGCTCTGCCCTGGGTGGGAGGACTCATTTGATGATTTTACCACACTAAAAATAAAAATTACTACGATATAAAGGTTGATATAAAACATGCTGTTATCTGTGGGTGGATAAAAAAAAAACGGGCTTGCCACAACGATGTAATTCAGTCGAATTGTATCATTATGTCTTAGTAGTAAGGATGATTTTAACTTTTTGTTGGTCGGCGCTGCAAAACATTGCGATGGGATCGCACCATGAGCAAGGGTGCTAACAGAACTTCCCGCATGTTACGTTTGAGTCTCGATTTGTGGAGCTAGCTTATAACCGTCAACCAGGCGTAGATCCTCACTCTGTGGCGGGTTCTGAGAAATTCAATTCAATGAATCTTGGTACAGCTTGGGGGGCTCATGCTTAGCAGTCACTCTTGCGACCACTAGAACAACAAAGTGGAATGATTAATGTTTCATTTTTACAGAGGACATGATGGTCCTACACAGCGCAGTGCATAGCGGCGTGGTGCGCGCGCGCAGCGAGGCGCGGGGCGGCGGCGGGGCGGGGGCGCTGGCGCCGCCGCTGGCGCTGGCGCTGCCGCTCGTGTCCACGTCCGCTGCCTTACTGGACAATATCGCCGCGCTTATGATACTGTAAGTATTACTACATACATGGTTAAGTCTATAAACTTACAGAAGGCAAGCTGACCATCAAATGCGATAACAATAAAAATAAAACCCATGTACAAGTCAATGTACATACCGCACATAAATAAGAAAATAAAAAAAACAATTCAGCGCACAATTTAATTCACAAACAAAACAGAACGTCTAAATGAATATGACTCTTATTTCCAGGTACAAAAGAATATTTTCTCCGATGATGAAATCAAATACAATGACGAATAACAGCGCCTTTGAAAGCCAAATGCAAATCCTAGAAGCGTACACATCAGACTTCATCAATTGTTTGTACGCCGAAGAAGTACTAAGCGGAAGAAATACGGGCTTTGTCTTTAATAAAATGCACCCTCAGTTGGTCGGGAAACTCCGTTCACTAATGCCTGATGTGGATGCTAAGTTCAGTATAAGAAACAGCATAGCCTTTGCTCCATATACGTACATGCAGTTGGATGTGGATTCCAGAGATGCTGACAATAAACGGTGGTTCAATGCAGCTATTGATCAGGAGTTTAAGCATCTGAGCAGGTTCCTCAAGAAAGCCGTTACTGAGTTGCGTTATCAGTAAATTTATAATAAGGAGTATTTTTAGGGTAGTGAGACTTCGGCCGCGTGGGTAGCGAACGTTTTAGTTCGTACGTTACGTCCTAGATGTCGCTACCGAAAATTAAGTAAGAGTCTGCAGAGTTATCCTAACTGATCTAGTACATATTAATTTGTATCAGTTGTTTGTTTTACAATAGTATCTTTGAATCCGTTAATCGACCCAAATTCTAATGCAGTTTTTGGTTTACTATTTCGTAAGCAAAGCGTATAAGCATTTACGCAAACAAAGATATGAGTAATATGAGTAACTTGATGAAGATCGCATGTAAATACATTTGCAGGTAATCGAGATATCAGATCTCATAAGAATTAATTTTAATAAGATCCGGAGTTTCAAATGCGACTTGAATAAATCACGTTTTAAACAAGAAATGAACTGTTGATTAACAAAGAAACTGTTAAATAATATAAAATTTAAACCTTTCCGTTCTTTACAAATAAAGTTAGTCCTATAACGGGTATTCGAATAATAAGATTTAAAGAAAATAGACTAACTTGCCTATTAAATGAGACTACGTGATTGTTGGGACGCGTTTTTTATCACGCGCTCTGAATTTCCAACACTTGGCTCAGTATCTAGGTACTCGCGGTCGCGGGACTCGCAAACTACCGTAACCCCGGTACGTAAAGGGCTATTGAAGGACACCGTGGATTTTAGTCAGTACATGTCTGACAGTCCCTCCCGCCCTGCCCTGGGTGGGAGGACTCATTTGATGATTACCACGCTGAAAAAAAAAAAGTATCTAGGTAGTTAAAAATCTAATAGTGCGATTTTTAAATGAGTTAAAACACCCTCATAATGATAGGAATTAAAAAAAAAATGTATGAGGGCGATAAAAGGTGCAGACAAGAGTAACAAAGGCAAGAGAGCGGATTCGGTACACCCGCGAATTTTAGTGGGTCTTAGCGAGCTTGTTCATGGCGCGATTTCTGCGATTTCCAATTCATTCTAACTAAAAATGAAAATCGTCCTTACCCCTACAATATAATGCAATACGGTTGACTTACGTCGTCGTGGCGAGCGTGTTTTCTTTTTCATCTACCCGTAGATAACCGCATGTTTTATGTCATATGTCGTAGTGGTAAGGTATCTTCACTTGTAGTTGCGTCGCATCGCGTCATCAACAAGCTCGCTTAGGTTCTTAACGCTGGGCTCGATATCTAGAAATGAAAATCCGGTGCCAAAAAAAATGTCGGTTTACTGCATAACTCACAAAATCGACTATACACATCTACAGCGCGCTAAAGAAAAAATGATATAAATGTGCGATGTTACGCCAATATCTTTGTTAATTGGCTTTAAGATTGACCAAGACGAATGTCAATTAATTTTTAAGACTTATGTGAATTATGGTATTTTCAAAGCTAATTATGTACCTAAATATTATGCACTATGTGCCTAGAATAGTTGTGATTTATTAATTATAACATCCCATCATTTTTTCTTATTTTAATTAAAAATGTGACCATACTTTAGGACCTTTTTTTTTAAAATTGACCAATGTTTTTTCCATTTTTTTTTCTTTTCCAATGACCAATGTCAATTTTTGAGATAGAAAAATATAATAAAACTGAGAGGAAACTAAGTCTAATTTGACAAAAGACTAACTTTAAGTTTGTATCGAAGATTCCAAATGGTTATGGCAGTCATTGGCAGCTGGCATCATATAAAACTGGCATCAGCTTTAAAATATTAAGTGTCCCTGTCTCAAGAATCTAGTTTACATCAATTGAAATCGACGAAAACATGTAACCTATCCTACTAACAGCTTTTTCTGATATCGAAATATTTGTTTGCCGACCCACAAAAGTAAAAAAAATGGTATAGATTACTAAAAAGTCCGTTATGTCACAAACATGGGTAAGATATTTAAAAGTTTCCCACACTAACATTCATTCAAATACTTATAACGTACGATAAAACAAAGAAATGTAACTTCTACCCTCCAGATGTTCAAGAGATGTATTAGTCGGCTGATACCAAAAACAGCACATAAACCGTTCCTCACAAAGATGTAAGTTACTTTTCCATTTCCTCTTGTTACTGGTGCTCATTTATTTTTCGTGGTCCGCTCGAAAGCATAAATTATGGACACCGTGGCTGGAGACTGCTGCGTGGCGGGCGTCGCGGGCTGGGGCCGGGGACCACCCCACGACCGCTCGCCGCCCTTCGCCTCAATGAGAAATGTTTCAGGGCCTTTTGTCCCCTTATGCCCCTTTTTGCGAGCGACATCTTCAAGGATACTGTGTTAATCGGACCCTGCGATACTTTTTGTGAATGCCGCCTACGGAAGTTGACTGGAAAACTGATTTTTTTTCTAGTATTCTCTCGGCCTCGTTTACTTTTGATTGTTGTTTGACTGCTGGGAGATTACCTACATTAGATTTTTCATTATTTTAGTTTTCTTCTAGATTTTGCAAACCCCTCTCGTCTGGAGCGAAAATTGTTTGTTTATTGTTCTAGTAAGTGGCCCCTACTTTTTGCTAAGCTTATCAGAGTCTTGTTGAATGTTCTTTGTACAAACTTTAGGAGTATTGTTCATTGTTTTGAGAATTTCTTCACTGAGTTTGTAGTCCACAAGATAACTAAGAATTCAGCAGAACTTAACTAACTTCTGTAACTCGTAATTATCTCGTCGTCATTCGAAAAGTTTTTCATATCAGCCAACTGCAGCCTTTCGTACCTACTACTTATTGCACGGTCACAGATAAACATCTTATTTTTTTTCTTACACTGAATTGTATCTTGACTTTAAAGAGAAGAGCTTGAATGAATAACATCGAGGTTTCAGTTACCAGTGCCATCATTCACACCATTACGCCAACAATGTTACATTTTAACTCGACAACGAAATGCATTTGTGGAATTGTTTTCTAACATGTAAATATGACCACAATGTTACCAACTCATAACTCCTACAATTCAAATTAAATGCCATCGTGAGCAAACGTAAAACTAATAAATATTTATTCAAAGCATTATATAACTCAAGAAAGCGAATATTGTCGTGAGATTTAAGGCAAAAGGCGGTACGGTCTCGCTGTTCCCATTGGGTTGTTCTTGCGGGTAAAAATATGCGCAACTGGTAACAATTGATAGGGGTGTTGGTGAGAAGGGTGCACTAGTTCATATCTCGTGTGGAGAACCCTTTGCAACCCCACTTTCCTTTTTATCCCTACTCAAAAATCGCTTCGGGAGACGTGTTTTCGTTGCGAAGTAACTATTGCTCCCATTTTTGCCAAATTGTTGTTTGGGGTGAAATGGATTGTGCCGTTATTCACGTCGTTTGTATGATAAAACGGATGTAACTATAATCCTAATATTACTTATAATCATCGTTTTAATTTATTACTCCATACATAACCACTGTGATCGTAGTGATTTTTTAATAGAAATTGATGATAAATGTTTATTTATTATTAGTACTAGCTGTCCCGTCAAACTTCATATCGCCTCAGAATCAGTAAATAAAAAGCTGTTTCATTTCATATTTAATCATCTTTTAAACCTTCCCCGGACTTCCAAAAATAATTCGAAACATTCGAAACAAAAATTATCCTAATCGGTCCAGCTTATCTCAAGTGTTAGTGAGACTAACGAATAGCAATTGATTTTTATATAAATAATAATGAGATAATTGATAATAATGAGATAATGGCATATAAAAGCTCAAAAAGATTAAGAAATCAAATTCAAAGCTAAATTTTTGATCCTAGTACTTAGATTTAATATGTAACTATTTGATGAATATTTTTGGCCGGATGTAGGTTATAACTACACAAAAGATCCATGCCATGGCATGCTAACCTCTCAGTTTCTTTTTAAACCAAACTACCCGCAAGTATAACACAATGTCTGAATAGGCAGCTTGATACGAATTTATTACTCATTTCTTTATCTACGTAATGGTATCAAAACCTTCCTATCGACTAAAATGCTTTTATCTCAAAAAGCACGTACAGCAGTAATTTGCGGTTTATGCGGGGCTAACAGTCTCTGTATGGATAGAGAGACATCCAAACAGCGTATGTGTTTCCAAATGTCAAAGCCCTTATAAACCTCTGAGATCTGCAAACACGGGCGTTGAATCGTGTTAGTGTAGGCGAAAGCTCACCCGGCTGCTGTCTGTACCCGAATCGATAAAATTCGGGTCCGCGCCCCCGTGCGTTGCCACGGCAACGCGCCCCGAGTCCCCTCCAGCCACCACCCCGCCGCATCTCCGAGAACACCGATGTTGACTTAGACGGATAGGGTAAGAGGCTTATTAATGGTTTTATGTTACTTCAATGTTGTACAACGACTTACCTAAGAGAGATCATCTGTTTTAAAGATTGTTATAAACCCAAAATTAAAAAGTTTATATAACCAAAATTTATTGGTTATTCCCGAATAACGTATATCCTCTGAAAGCGATGCGTAGAGCTTGCACGAAGTAGAAAGCGAGAGAACCCGCAAATAATTGTGGATGTGGAACATTTCCAGGGAGCGTGGCCGCCATCTTGGCAGACCGCGTGACGCCACCATTACAAATCGGGTGCGTTCACGTCGCGCTTCGTGTCGGCGGCTCGTCTGCATTATTTTCATCTGAATTCACATTTTACTTACGAAGCGTAATAATTTATTCAAATAAGTTGTATTTTCTGCGGCTCAACAGTTTTGCAAGCCGCTTAGACGGAATGTGGACTACTTATATGCAAAACTTACCGTAAGTAGTCACAGGCGCATGGACTTGAAATTGAGCTTAGGTATTATATGGGCTACGTTATAGTAGGAGCCAATGGATCTAGCGGATCTGTTAAGGTTCCTCTCAATAGATCCGCGGATCCATGTTCACGGTTTAAGACCAGTAAAAAATATGTAGAAAAGCGCGAGACGTGACGCGTCTATAATTTAAACTAGTTACAGTACCTAGTGTAACAGGGATGTTCAAAAAATATAGGTTTATATTACGAGTTCTAAATGTGTGGATCCAACGATTACCCAAATAAGTTTGTGGCACGATCCCGCATTACAAGTAGGAGCAGCGTCATCGGCATCGTAATGTGGGGCGCGTGTCCCCCGCAGCAGCCGGCGGCCGGTAGCCTCTAGCCCGCCACGTCCAGGGAGCGACGGCGTGCAAACTTTCTCTACCCATAAAACTCTGTTTGCTCAGTACCAGCTTAAACATTTCTTTGCAGGTCAGGATTACTTAGCGATGAATAAGTAAATTGCATTTAAAACGAAATCGTTTTCGTACCTAACGTTTTCTTTGTCGTACGTGGGTCGCAGCTTTATGAATATTAAAATGAAGGCGGGCTGCAGATACTTACGGCGGCGTGAGATAAATTCTTATTAATATTCCCGAGGCGCAGTTTTAGTTCTTTTGTCTCGCGCGTCTGAGGCAGGCAATAAAGAGGTAGACGCCTGGAAATGTGCTGCATTTATACAGGTTTCAGACGCCGCGCCCGCCCTCCCGAGCGCTTGTGCTTTATTTTGTTCGCTCGACGTTCCTTTGCCAGCTCTCTCAGCTCTCTTATTGCTCGCAGCTAAGACTAACAAGGTTTTTAATTATTTCCTTTAATGCCACTTTCAGCGGCGTTACATACGGAGCTTTGTTGTCCTAACGTCGCGCTCGTTTGCTACTCTCGCCGCCGTATCTTGTGCTAGAAAAGAGCTTTGTGTGAACAGTTTAATTTATAGCGCTAAGTAAAAGCTTTTAGCAATGTTCTTGTTCTGTAACATACATTGTAGCTTATGAAATGACATAGGTACTTCTGTTTCGATAAAAATCTTATTAGAAAGACAGCTGAAGCTATTTGATTTCGATGAATCATCGTGAATCTCATTGGTTATTTATTGAGGCGTGCGCGGCGGGCTCTGGTCGTCAATATGCGCGACAAGATATGATGGACGCAGCTTCCGACGGGATTACGAGTGTGGAGGGTTTGACCTCATTCCTCTGAATGGTCCGCTAACAAACATGTTCCGTTGACGCAGCTCCGTTGTACTACTTGTAATTATGTTTGGAGTCCAGGAAATTGCTAGGCATTGTTGACTCCGGCGTGCAGCACTGTGCGCCTGGGATGATAGACATCTAATTAAGTTCATGAATGGTGCGTATTTAGTGATTGTGTGGGCGTTGTTCGCAACATGTGTTGGTAGATTTTATGTAGGAAATCAATTCATAATAAGGCTTTTGTTATTTGCACTAGTTATTCCGTAGATTTAGTAACTAGTGCGAAATTGCTATTAAAACATTTGGGGGTAGATTTAGTTGAAGTCAAATAACTGTTTAAAATGGGTACCATTATTTAAATCCACACCCCGCTTAGTCTTCTATTGGTGACTCTTACGTTTTTACTTCTCAGCTGTTATGTTGAATACCTACAGAATGTGCATTCGCCTCTATGGCTCGACGTGATTCCACAAGAGCACAATGAAACTGAAAATCTTACGTAATCTGTGATCGTACGTGCCTACGTGGCGCATCAAAACCGATAAGATACATTATTGCTCTTACATCTCCTATACGTACGGCTAATGTGACTTAAAATAGTTTCAGTACCTTATTGCATATTTCATTTACTCTTCCAAACTGCAGTTTTGACCCTAAAATACAACATAATTCGGAACCTTTTTTAGGAAACTTGTATTTTGTCTGAACAACACTTTCGCTACAATATTTCGTGCGGTTTAAAACACGGAATGTCGGGAGCAGACAATTGTTTTCCTCGGCGAGTGGCCAACAATCCTGCATGACGCCCATTTGCATGAACACTACATTTTACACATTTGTTACTGTTGCAGGGTCTTGCCAAATTCTACCTTATTAATAAATAATTTTTATAAATAATTTAATTAATTAAGCCGCCTGTGAGATGGCTTTAAACTTTATTGATTCAAGTCCGGTTTCCTCTCGATATTTTCCTATGTCATTGATATCCAAGATAACTATAAAATGTAAATAATGCGTTGGTAAAGACACATGGCACTTGCCCGAGTTTTAATACTAAATTTTTTAACCTACCTCATACAACAGCGGTCTAAATTAATGTATGATGTATATTATTATTATCTTTTTCCATCAGTTATTATCTTAAGACATCGGGCAACAGTTTAAGTGCTGTTATCATTCCTGTCCGAAAGGTTAGCAGACAACGTTGTTTATGTCTTCATACCGGATCATAGGGTAGTTTATGAGGGCTTCATCTTATCGCTGTATCACAGCTACAGACGTTGGTAATCTCTGGTTGGGACATTGGGTTAATTCTCCCTCTGGTCGTCGGGATAAGGTTGCTCTGGATCTTAATTGTTGTCTATGGTCTTAAATGACCCAAGTTCAACTTAGTTATAAGGCTGCGGATGTTGTGGCAGTGAGGCCCTATAAATTGTTAAATAAAAAGATGGCGGCATGACATCCGAAATTGACCACAGGCCATGTACAGCTTTAATTATAATTAAATTACAGGAGGTAAAGTTAGACATTGGAAAGCACCTGCAACGCAATTGCAATTAACAGAGCCATCATTAATTACTGTTCACGTGCAGATTGGTAAATCATATTACACAAAGGGGAACTGTAGATACAAGTACCTACCTACATATCTACCCGATAATTGAATTCGATAATAATTACTCCCTCCACAAATTGGTACATACGCCAGCATCAATTTACCTCTATATAATAATTATATAGCCCCGGTTCCTGGATTTCCAACATGTCCGAGTAAATAGCTCGGTGCTGTAGCCCGTTATAGTTCGATAGAATATCCAGCCCCCCTGCACCCCCCGCCCGGGCTGCGAGCTAGACACGGGTGGAACCTCCCGTGTCATGTCTGATGCGAGCTTTATTTTAGTGTGGATAGTGCATATTATTATTTATTTGGAATTGCTTTTTCCATTTTTTAAAGGGTGTTCTGACGCAGATATTGTGGAGGCTCATGTTTTGCCATTGGACTTATCCCAATCGAGTCCTGCACATTATTTTGTTTTGTTTTGTGTATCTGTTGCATTTAGGTGGAATAAGCTGATGATAATGGTCTACTTGAGACTGAGTATAAATTGAAAAGGGTGGCATTTAAAGCTATTTAAGAGTATTATTGTCCACTAGAAACTACATTGGCCACAAAGTAACTAAGTCAGCCACGAATCAAATAAATGGTTTTATAAGCAAGTTTGGAAAAAATAGGACAAGCCAAGGCGTAGTCGTATTTCTGTCTGCAGGGTTTAAAGGAACCTAACCAGAACGAACCTTGGGGCCCCCCTAAAACTAAAACTGTTGCTGAATTGTAAGCTGCTGAGTAATTTTGTGTCTCGGTTTATTATTCTAATTAAAATATAGGTAACTATAATAGTATGTTTTCCACGTCACTTTTTATGTGCATCTGGATTCATGGCCCTTTTTTTTTTCTTTAACTTCTATGGATTAAAACTGTGATGGGCAATTAATGTCTTGGCCCACTTTTTTAGCGGCAAAATTACCAAAAATGCAATGTTAGTTTCATCGAACGCAAATCATAGACAAATTAGGCATGCAAGGAAAGCGTACGATATTTCATTAATATTATAAATCTTAACACAAACTTGATCCCAACATAAAGTTAGGTTGCCCTAGTTTCAGAGAGTTCATCTTGATCGATCTACTTTAAACAATATATCTTCTATCAGTGTGTCATTTAATCTACACTAATCATAAACCTAAAGAGACAATATTTGTAAGTTTGTTTGTTGATAATAATTTGTGGGACTACTAACGGATTAAAAAAAACAGTAAAAAGTTTTATTATTCCTGAGTGACATAAGCTGTATTTTATTCTTAAATTACACCAGTAGTACCAAAGAAGTCACATTAAAAATTACTACACCCAAAAGTTCGGTCGCGGGACTGTACGAATTACCGTGACCCCGGAACGTAAAGGGCTATTGAAGGACACCATGGATTTTAGTCAGTACGGGTCTGACAGTCCCTCCCGCTCTGCCCTGGGTGGGAGGACTCATTTGATGATTTTACCACGATAAAAATAAAAAATAACCCCCAAAAGTTCCTTTTTAAAATACTTAGTCAAAGTTTTAAGTTCTAGTGCGATACTACAATAGCTGGTTGTCCCGGGCCGCCACAAGTCATCCGTTATGTACTCGTAGCCACTAGCCAGCGCACCACGTGTCATGTCGCATGAAATATAGCAGCTCGTAAAACATAGCGATGCCTATGAGCCACCAACTTGATAAATTATTGTGCATTTTGATACTACTCCAAAAAGATGGGTAGGGATAGGTTCCATTATGTTGCACCGTTGGTGTTTTGTTTTCAAAATTGTAATAAAGTGATACCTTCATTTGGTCTATAAAATTCGGTGACTGCTGTCATTTTCTGGATTATCTATTAGTGAAATGTGAAACTGATTGAAAGTGCTCTCAAAAGCAGTCAAGAATATTTATTCTCAACTGCTTTTAATACTACTTTCATGTAAGAAAGCATATTATAACACAACAATCTGATGTCGTCATTGACAATATAAGTTTTCGAAACTACGAGTATATCAATCGTAAATGCAATATCAGTTAGTTCATATACAAACAGTTAATCAAAAACAAGCAATCGTGTAATCAAAATCAGACAAAGAATGCCTTTGACGCAAAGGACTTAAAACTGATTGATCAAAATTGCAATATTCCAAATTATCATGGCATACAGAGAATCTATCTCAGTTAAATTCCACAGTGAAGTACCTCTCCAGACTTGCTTTATTAATACACAGAGGGGAGGCGAACCCTTTGTGAAATTCTAGCTATTCAATATCCAACATGATTGCATCTATACTCGTACACACTGCAGGCATAAACTTGTTCATTACAGATATATCAAAGCCGTCTAGCCTCAGACGAAACGAAACCATTTCGAAATCCCTTAATTAGTGTCCATCCCCCGTCTGTCGGCCTGACCGCCCCGCCCGTCGAATGCGGAATGCCTATCACAAAGGTAGCATTAATTAACGAATCCAATATCGAATCCCTTTGATACATGTATCTGTACTTGTGTGTACGTTAGGTGTCTACTTTCAATGTAATTACTCGTCAACATGTCATATGCACACTGAATATACTTATTTGGGGTGTACAGAGCGACGAGGGCTGTTCAAACGTTATGGCGGCGTGCATTGGCACAGACTGCACAAATGTAGTGTGATAACTGTAATCATATTTTCAACTGTTTTTTTTTAGCCTAATTGTGCTTTAAAAGTTTATTTTGAATTGTTGACCGGTAGGTAATACTTACCTTTCTTCGCAAAATGATGTACCTATATGTATTTTGTATGCAAGTTGTGCACCTGGAAATTATGTCACTAATGAATAAATGATGTAAATGTACGTTATAATTATTTAAATACATGTACAACATGCGTAATTTATGCTAATGCGTAGACTGCGAGCCCTTTGTTAACTAGCAACGTAGTGGAATACGGCACTTATTTGAATTTCAAAGTTGTCTGCTATCGGTGTCTACTATATTCTAATGAGATAACGGATAAATGGCTAATTGAAGTTGATAGAAATGCTTAAAAAATGTATTCAAATGTCCCTTCTAATGAAGATTGAGGCACTGTTTCCGCCGTGCTGTGGTAAAGTCCGGGCCCGGCCCCCACCCGGGACGAGACCGAGAATCAGGTGGCAGAGAGATGCAATTCACCTACAAACGTCGACTGCACCGTTTAACAAGCGATTATGGACCGTATTTCTAACAAGTTTAAAGCTGTTATTGGTTGTATGTGAGGATCGGCCCGGGCAGAGCTGATGCAAGCTCCCGCTGGCGGTTGCCAATGGTTACGGTTGGACCGCGAGGTAGGTAGTACATAGTCCACACATGCGTTATACTCAGTTAATATTTGAATAGGGATGTTCGCAATATTTATATTGCATGGCCAGCTCCCGACTATTCCCGGGATGAAAAATCAATATTCTTATGTACTGAGCGTAGCTGGCTGTCTAGGTGTGCTATATTGTTCATGTACTTATATTAAACGTTCATAAAGCTGCGATGGCTGATATTACGAGCGTGTTCGGGAATAATCTCTGTACTTTGCAGATTGCGCACTGATTGGGCGTTGTATTCAGCTTCCTTTGTCTGTTGAGCATGTAGATTTTCTTTTTCGATTCTGTTTGATTTTCTTGTTTTCAATGCTTCCTTATTCGTGTTCGTATCTACGTATGGTACTTGGGATACATTATCGAACTCTCCCGACTGTCGAGGCATCTCTTTGTCTGGTGGAGTGTGAATCTCCGCTCCACGGCGCGATCGGCGAATAATTTCAGGAATGCTGTGAATGTGAGCTTTGAGCTAGCCTTTGTAGGGGCCGAAGGGAGGTTCATTCTGTGAGAGATGGTACTTGGCATATAGTAGGTACACGATATATAGAATAAAATATAGGAATCTACGTGCTACGTAGATTTACTGGGACTGGGTAGTACGTTGTTTAGTTTAATTTCTGATTATGGAATTTAGAATGTAAATATTATCTAACCTCTGAATACACTGCACATAGACATTGTTCCTTATACATGAACGCTACTTTCTGTCGTTACCTAATTTTCCTCGGCTTATTATGAAACGGCGTAGAATTTGAAATCTTCGCCTGATAAAACTGAACAAAGAGACACTTCCCTAGGTTGTCGTAAATTTTCTCATTTTAAGTTCAGTTGTTCAGTACCTGAATAGAATGTTTGATGACTTCAATCAGACTATCTATAAAATGATGATTGGTTAAGACCTGTCAGTAAAAATTTGTCAATCGTCTTTTACGACTCAAAAAGGAAAGCTTGTCGTGTGATTTTTTTTCATTTATTTACGTACAACCGAATCTGTAATCGTGACTTACGCAACCGAAAAACTCCACAATTTTAATACTCGCGGCGGCATTCAAAGTTTACTCACGGAAATTACAATTTCGCGATATTCCTTATTATGTCGGCGGAGCCCTGTTCGCCATTTCATTGAGCTAAATGAGCCCTGAAACCGTTGTCCGAGAGCGCTACGAGCGCCCAGGACGTTGAGATAAAACACCGGCTGCCGCCTCCAAAGAATTGATGCTATAAACTTGATTGAATATTTTCTCTTGCACGTTATACTCCTTACCGTCGAGACCGGAGATTTATGGAGGTGAACCTAATCTACCAGCCAGTTTTTTGTTCACGAATAAAGGAAATATGGTTTTTTCTTTATGGTTTTACGACAGTACTCATATTGTGTAATGTCCTGAGGGTCGTGTGCTTTGATTTATTTTAAC
Source organism: Agrotis puta (assembly GCA_943136025.2). Lineage (NCBI taxonomy): Eukaryota > Metazoa > Arthropoda > Insecta > Lepidoptera > Noctuidae > Agrotis > Agrotis puta. Next base: position 4,683,022 of record OW964170.2, read on the forward strand.
AAGTTTTTATTAGCGTGGTAAAGTTTTATGCTGGAATTAATAATGTAGTTATCTTGGTCGCAATCTTGATCCTGATCTTTGTCTATAACCAATCAACAACCTAATAAGCCAATCGGAATTTTAAAAATAAATCCAATCACAAGCAGCCGTCAAAAAACACCGATCAGGATTTCGATTGAGCTACAGTATCTATTTATTTATCAATTTATTTCGAGCGATAAAGTATTTGGTAATGTTAAATCTAAGGATTGAAAAGGTTTAAATTACAATTGCTGTAATATAGATGGTTTCATCACCGTTACTTCTTTGTTAAATCTTCCATTTATCATATTCATCTTCATAATCTAAGATTTTGCCCTTCATCGCGACCGATTTTAAGTCCCAACCACGAGTCAATGGGTAAAACTAACTTTTACAAAGAATGTCCAATCAACGAAGACTTACAACTGTGTTTTGATACCCTTCCATAATAATGTATTGTTCGTAATTTGGCAAAGTTGGTTAGTATTTGACCTTGAAGATCTACGGAAGTGATTACGTGACCCAAAGTTCAGTGGAAGGCTGGGTAACATAAATAAACAAAATCACAATGACTAGTCAGGAGCACAAGGTTTCTACCAAAGTCGGCAAGCTTCCACCAAGGTAGTTCACACAAAATTGAGCAAGTTAACCCTTTCATGGGCGGTGGCGTGTATATACGTTCCAAGACAGCTACGTGTGGTGGCAGAACGTACTACCACGTCTATTTTAATTTACTTGTTTTAAGCAGACCGTATACGCACGTTGACTCGTCATACAAAATTGTACTAGCGACGTCTTTCTGCCACAACGCATAAAAATGTCAAAATTGTTCTGTCACATAACATTATGATTTTTGGTGCTTCAAAAAGAAGACGTCCTGCTCAATTGATGTGTCATTCTACATATTCCACGTGATCGAGTACCGTCCGCGAAAGGGTTAATATTAAATGTCCTCTTATAGTAAAGGATTTTTTTAGGTGTTAAATTAAAATCATCAAAAGAGTTCCAGGGCTCTTCAAAACGTTTGTACAGGGTCGGTAACGCGCAGGCGATTCTTATGCTGTTGCAGGCGTCTATAGGTTACAGGGCCCGCTTTCTTTCAGGCGGGCCGTATGTATGTTTGTCGCAGTTTAGAAAATGGTCCACCCGCCCTGGGAGGAGAGGGACTGCCAGATTCTTACTGACTAAAGCGTACCCTGTTCCTTCATAGTAGGGTAGTGTACAGCATAGCAAATATTTGAGTAAAATAGCCTATTATTGTCCTTGGCAGCTGTATCCTGCTTAGACCGTCCTTAAGGGTTTAGCTTTAGCAGTGAACCTGAATATTAGGAGCACAAAAATTAATGAGTTGATAAAGAAATAATGTAACTCCAAGTAAATTTTCTAATTTACCTATTTTTTCTCTAGTAAGTAAGACCCGGGGTGCTAAGACAGGAAACCTCCACGTGCGCCCGTGGACTGGAGTTCCCCTTCGGATACGTCCGGGGGGAAGACCAGTTTTTCGGGCCGGTGCACCCTGGGATGCGGGCAAAAACTCTTTTAGGCACTGTGTGCCTAAGGGGTCTCTTTGCCCGTATGCGAATAGCCTGTCGGGTGGATGCTCCAACGCGTGTCCCTCTGAACAGCAGAGGGCACAGCGGCGGAGCGGGCTTGCGGACGGTGAGTAATGGGTAAGCTCGCCGTCCGACCAAGGACCAAGCCCGGGTCGGTGGCGCGTCGTGTTTCACGCGTCACCGACGGGGCCCCTTACGGGGCCAAATGCCTGCTGGGGTCGCGGCTTTTTTATTAATCCAGGATACCGCGGCCCCGGAACGTAAAGGGCATCCGAAGAAACACGGGTGGATTTTAGTCAGTAAGAGTCTGACAGTCCCTTCCGCCCCGCCCAGGGCGGGAGGACTCATTTGATGATTTTGCCACCCTAAAAAAAAAAAAAAAAAAAAAAGTAAGTAAGACCCATTGCTGAGAAATCACACGTCGAAGTCCTTCCAGCATGCGTAGCATGAGCACCGTAGAAAGGAGTTATATCGACGGGAGAATCGACATAATGACAGATTGAAGAAAGATCTCTATCGTCCCAAGCATGGCGATCTTTTTATAATATTCTTGGTGTTTATTGACTTAAATTTGTTTTAAAAACAAGTAAGACTCCTCCCAATGCAATCGCATCAGTTTTTATGCCTTAAAGTTTAAAAATGGCTGCAAGAAACTTGTTGCTAACACTCGTAGACATAAAGAATGGACCAAACATTATCTGACTAAAATTGTCATAATTATAATTTATCATATATTAAATATCTATCTCTCTCCTTTAACACGTAGATCGTTTCCACACTTGTTTTTCTCTCTTTCTAGAAAGTTTGTTAAGTTTATTTAACATTTGGCTAGGAAAGACTCGAACCATACTGTATGTCTATGGGTTGTATACTTTTTGCGTTTTGTTGTCGCTTTGATTTATGAGCAAAAACTTTTTTTTAATTGTAAATGAATGCACATATTACTAGAATTATGTATAATTGTGTCTGATTTCAATAAATCATTTTAATTGTATTGAAAACTTATGATTTATACACGTTTTTTTGGTTAACTAAACGTTTTAGTTCAGTCACATTCAATCATTCACCGTTGCTATGGAAAGAGAACGTCTGTCTTTGTCTTCATAGAAACGCGAGTCTACAGCATCGCCATGCTCGGGCAGAAGACATCTCGAGTTGGATAGAAAGAGCTTTGTCTTTTCTTGGTAGAATAGAGATAGAATCGCCATGCTACGCGTGCTGCATGCGTAGCATGAGCACCGTAGAAAGGAGTTATATCGACGGGAGAATCGACATAATGACAGATTGAAGAAAGATCTCTATCGTCCCAAGCATGGCGATGTTTGACAAGTAGAAAAGAAATGTTTCTTCTCTACGATAGAGACAAGTCTACAACGTCAAGCATGCCGACAATATTTTCTCTACTTTTGACACTTGGGGGAAGACAAGTTTCTTCTCTACAAGAGAAATTTGTCTACTTCATATCAGACCTAGATAAGATTCTTTTTATAATATTCTTGGTGTTTATTGACTTAAATTTGTTTTAAAAACAAGTAAGACTCCTCCCAATGCAATCGCATCAGTTTTTATGCCTTAAAGTTTAAAAATGGCTGCAAGAAACTTGTTGCTAACACTCGTAGACATAAAGAATGGACCAAACATTATCTGACTAAAATTGTCATAATTATAATTTATCATACATTAAATATCTATCTCTCTCCTTTAACACGTAGATCATTTCCACACTTGTTTTTCTCTCTTTCTAGAAAGTTTGTTAAGTTTATTTAACATTTGGCTAGGAAAGACTCGAACCATACTGTATGTCTATGGGTTGTATACTTTTTGCGTTTTGTTGTCGCTTTGATTTATGAGCAAAAACTTTTTTTTAATTGTAAATGAATGCACATATTACTAGAATTATGTATAATTGTGTCTGATTTCAATAAATCATTTTAATTGTATTGAAAACTTATGATTTATACACGTTTTTTTGGTTAACTAAACGTTTTAGTTCAGTCACATTCAATCATTCACCGTTGCTATGGAAAGAGAACGTCTGTCTTTGTCTTCATAGAAACGCGAGTCTACAGCATCGCCATGCTCGGGCAGAAGACATCTCGAGTTGGATAGAAAGAGCTTTGTCTTTTCTTGGTAGAATAGAGATAGAATCGCCATGCTACGCGTGCTGGTGTTTTTATCCCGCGCCTCCGAGATTTTCTATACATATAATAAATCTGTAGAAGGGTCAATTCTGTACATTGAAAATATTGAAAAATAAATAGCGGGGGGTGTTGCTGGATCGATACCAAACCCAAATATATGATTAAAAAAAAATTTGTCTGTCTGTCTGTCTGTTTGTGCAAGCGTCACGTGAAAACTAACGGTTCGATTTCGATGAAACTTGGTATAATTATTCCTTAGTATCCTGGGCATAACATAGGATACTTTTTATCCTGGAAAAATACGTAGAAAAAAAATCGACCAAAAATCGAAAAAAAGACAAACCTAAACAAAGGATGTAGGTATCTTAACTTTTTATCTACATTCAGCTGCTCCAGCTAGTAAAGATTTAGCACCGTTTTATGGCTAATCTTTATGGTCGAGCTTTATGGAGGACACAGGAGAGGAGACTTGGTTGATTTTCTTTAAACTTAACCCACATCTTCGAGTCTGAAGGTTCCTATTGCAGAACGTTCTTAAAGGCTCAAGCGTTACTTAAAACTAGTTTCAACCAATCAAATATAGCTTGAGTAATGCTCTAGAATTGAGTGACGTTCTGTAATACGGGACTAAGAATGCAACGTAATGTTATCGTCATGAATGATAAAATGCAAGATGATTCTGCTAGGGCGAAGCCACAACACTGCGTTGCGGCATCGTATCGCAGAGACGACGACGCATGGCAATACAATTTCGTTGTGGGGCTTCAGAGATTTTTACACAACGCATTGGTTGCGGCGTCGTATCGTAAAAATATCTGTGGCTTCGCCCTTACGACTCGTTATTTAGAGTGTTTTTCCTACATAAACCAATATTTTACCGGGTATCTATTTTTGTAGAACTAAACTTAAAAAAGACCTAATAACATCTAAGAGTGTTCTTAACAGATCGTTATCTATTCGGGTCCGGTAGCAGTTCCAAAATAAAGGTCCAACCTAACACCCACAGAACGGCTGACATTTAGATAAATATTTAACACAAGGACTCAAGGGTAGCGCCGGGATCAATCGGGACTCTAATCTTTATAAAAGCGTGAATTATGTGCACGATTCAAAGTAATACCTGCCTAATAAATAGAACAAACATGCCACTTTGAGTGAAAGGGGTATTTTTTGTGAGCCGTGACGAGGCTTGGTCCCTCGGGCTTGTCTTACCGTTATCGGGGACTACCCAGGCCCCTGAGACGGGGTTATAAATCTGCCGAGGACGTCCCAGCATCGCGCCCCGTGATGACGAGCGGGTTTGCGCAAGAATTTAATGTTATGTAAGATATTCTTCTTTATTCGTGTGCTTTTCTTGGATACGTAAACATTTTTATGATTATTTTGTGCGTAAAAGCTTTTGAATAATTTCCGTATTTTGTGGGAAACATTTTGTTTATCGGATTCGTAGACCTCGCCTACGCCCCGTAGCGGTCTGCCGGCCGTAGAATGTAACTTACATGGAAAGCGATTCAATTATTACCATTTCAGGTGGATGGTTCATTTAATCCGTAAGCGTGGTAATTCTTGCTGCTACTATCCACAGAAAGTTTGTACTTAAATTTGATTTTCGAAGATTGTCAGTGTTTCTGTGAAAATCTATCCTATATGGATAGGTTAAAAAAAAATTATATTCTTTTCAAAATAATCTTCTGTTCTCTCGCAAAGCTAAAACATGCAAACACATTTAAAGCACATTGTTACAGAAAGTTAGCGTACGTCCCTAGTGATTTAAAATGCGACGTAGCGTTCCAGATATTGTGTTGCGAATAAATATATTCAAGTCTCTCGGCAAACAAGCGAGATGTAGACTGCAATTGTATTAAAATTCGTTTGTTGACGAAATTGCGAGTTTCGGTACATTGTCGTAACAATTCGTAGTAATGCTACGAAGTTAGGCGGTGAGGTTCGTAGCCGTTCGTAGCATTTCCTACGAAGCGTAGGCTTTTTAACTAGATTATGAAACTTGCGTCTACGAAGGAAAATTGTTGAAAGGAGCTTGTATATCTCAAGATATTCCTGTTGAATTAGGGTTCCCCAACAAAGGGTGCTTGGGTTAATGTGTCGTTAAAATAATTTGGGTACAATTATCAAAAGTATGCTTAATGGCCATTCAAATGTAAATGAGATTGTAATAAAGAATTATAAAGACCATTTACTTTTCGTTCCGGACTCGTTGAATATTTGAATAAATCTGAGGAAAAGTGAGTAAAAAGGTTTCATATAATAACTGTGCCGGTTTACTCGTATGAGGAACTATTTGCTTAATAATACTCCACATTTCCGTTTCATCTTTTGCTGGCAGCCGTCTTGTGGTTACGTCAGGTAATCTAACTTTTCTAATCAAGCTCCTCTTGGTTATCAAAGCTTCTTCTGTCTAAGCTTATTTACGTTATATATATGTTCGTATATTTAATCCGAGTCTCCGTGTGCTGCGGTAGGAAAATTTTCCTCCACATTTTCCCTGAATATCTTTTGTAAGAATTCCTGCGATAAGGTACTGATTTGGTTTCAGTCGTATGAAACATTATCAAAGGAAACCTGTAACTACGCGGCTGGATTTTAACATGACAAAGTGGATGCTGGCTGGAAACTGCTCGTTCGTAAAATTAACGAGTGTAATATACCCAAGCTTACATATTACCTTTCCATTTTATTTATTATTCCTGTTAAGAAATTTCCAGCTACCTGAAGCTTTAGCATAAGATTTCTGTATTTTGTTAACAGCGTACCTGAAGTATTTACGGCATTTATTGTTTGGATAATGAGAAAGCGCCTCTAGTTTGCTAAAAATTTGATTAAATTAGCTCCTCACAAATTTTTCCATTAAAATAACGTCAAAGTTCCCGTTTACTTTACGTCGCTAAAACGTGCAATGTCGTACTAAAGCCTCTGTTTATTAAGAACGCTGTAGAAAACAACACGTTTTTCAAACTACAAGCAGTCGTTTTCTATTACTCGTAGTAATTTTAAACTTGTCTCAGAAATGTGGAGCGTACTTTGTTCATAAACACGCGTTCGCTACGCCCTCTGGCGTCGTATTCGAGAACTGCACATTATTACATTTTGCTGGGAAGAGGTAGTCGACAAATATGCAACACTATGTATTACCAGGATGCCATTGTATACGGTTATACGCCAGCTTCTACTACTACTTTATAGAATATTGGAAGAATTCAGGTATTTGATGGAGCTTTAGTGATGTAGCAAGCTTCTTTTGTATAGCTACAGAAGACGGTTAGGGACTACCAAAACGACCACAGCGCACGATGTGACAGAGATGAACTAATTCGGGATTCCTGGGAGTGACACGTGTCAAGTTCAATATGCACCGCAACCTTTTCAATTACTTTTCTAGTAATATGAGAAACAAGCCGTAAACTTATTATAGATATTGTATCAAAATATCTAGTAGAGAAGACTTGGGAGTCAAAATTATGTGATTACTAGGAGACACTGACATCTCGCACATATCGTATAGATACTCGTAATATTATTGGGTCACTTTTATAACTAAGGGTGTTCTATCCGGAAATAAATAAGCCACGATATTTTTTTTCCTGTTTGTGTTCTCATGGAGACAACTTCGTTTCAGTAGCTACTGAGATTCGCAATTATTCCAAATCAATACTAATAACTGCAGGCCTGTTGGTCTAGTGGTTAGTGACCCTGACTGCTATGCCGGAGGTCGTGGGTTCGATTCCCACCCAGGACAAATGTTTGTGTGATGAGCACGATCATTTGTTCTGTGTCTGGGTGTAATTTATCTATAATATGTATGTATTTAGAAATAGATAAGTATGTTTATCAGTTGTCTAGTACCCATAACACAAGCTCTGCTTAGCTTGGGACTAGATGGCGTTGTGTGATAGTTGTGGAATATATGTTTATTTTATATTTATATTTATTTAACTTCCACGTGAAGTTATTAGCGAAAGCAATATTATAATAGGACTCAGTAACTTTAACAGAAGTTCTTAATACAATTAAAATGTCGGGTTAATCTCATTTTAACTTAGAAACAATGTTAATGGGAAAAACGGGAAGGAATGGGGTGTCTTTTCTGAGTAGTAGACTTAATTCATCAAATTCCTTTAATCATAACTGTCACAACACCTGTAACCCACACTAGCTATTGTCATAGTCCTCGCCCGCGTTTATGCTGAAAATTATCCCACGGAGTCGTACTGTCGGGTTAAAAGGTATCCTTGTAGACTATTTACTTATCTGCGCACCAAATTACATTCAGATACGTTCAGCCGTTTAGGCATGATAGAGTAATAAGCATCCAAACTTTCGTATTTATTTTAGTAAGGATCAATGGTTGGTCGCGGGACTTTCCCATTACCGTGACCCCGGTACGTAAAGGGCTAGTGAAGGACACCGTGGATTTTAGTCAGTACAAGTCTGTCCTGCCCTGGGTGGGAGGACTCATTTGATGATATTACCACGATAAAAAAAAAAGGATCAATGGTTTTCACATTCTGTCGGTCGCTAAATATTTACATGAAAGAATCCCAATCACAATTTGACAGCATTGTAGTGGTCTATTTTTAGACAGAAACTTTCCATACAAACCATCCTGTCTGTATTACTCGAAGGACAGAGCGGAGATGTAACGCCCACATTTATTTTCATATGTTTTGGGATGTTAACATAACTGACAAAATGAGGTTCGCTGTCGTGAACCTACTATAAGATGACAACTTATTTTTGGAAAAGGTTGTTCATGTTTGGCGTCGATAATCGAGACCAAGATTCCTAAATTCCTAGCGACCTATCCCCAGGGCCCATATGGAAACTCCTATGTGACAAATTTTAACCACACGAATTATTAGTTACTCCGCCCCAACCACTGTTCTGTGGTTGCGGTATAGTTAGAAGTGGTTCGCCTGTCCCGAGTGTTAACAGAAATTAATAAGTTCTGTACAGAGCCTCCAGGAGACGTGCTTGAGAGCCTCCGCCCCGGATGATCACTGTTTATTCATATTGCAATTTTAATTATGTACACAAGAACGTTGGCTCAACAATACTCGCCGCGGCTGAATCTTCATACCTCCCCCATAATACTACACCTTGAACAAAGGTCTAATATAAAATTAAGCCAGATTTCCCGTCATTATGGTGAATCAGCGTATAAACCCCAGTAAAGAGACTAATAGCGTCATAATCTCCCGCCGAATACGTACAGTGCTGAATCGAATTGAATCATCTCCGCGGAGATTACATCAAAACGGTCTCACCTAGAGCGAGCTCGAACAAAAAACTTGTTCCCGGTGCGAGGGCAGGCTGTGCTGCCATCTCGCGCGTTGCTAGGAGACGCGCCGATCAATACAGCCTCCGCCGGGCCGCCTAATTACCCGGCCCCCGCATCCCGCCCGCCCCGCAATCTCCCGCCCGCCCCCGCGACCCGCCGCCCTCGCCCCAGGAAACTTCTCGCCGCCCGCCCCGACCGCACCGCTGCTGCTGGATTTAAATATCGAATGATAGAATTCAAATTCAAATATTTTTCGCTTTGCGCCTTTGTTTGTTTTGACGAAGGCTCTTATTTTTTCTGTAATTACATTTTTTTCGTATGCGTGTGTTTAGGCTTCTGTAAACATTTTTGTTTGAAATTACGGTGAGTGTCGTAAACTGTAGGTGTACAATGGGGGTGTTTGGGGTGCCTTTTATTACTTTTATAAATACGAATATTGTGATGATTATGTAGCACGTTTTGTTGAAAGTCTAAGAAATATATTCGCCAGGAAAAGTCTGATAGGTCTCATGGGATAATATATTTTTCGTAGTAACAATCATACGTACAAAAACATAAAACTTTAAAAGCAAATTCGTTACAAAAAGCAAGGTTCTATTGCATGATTTATTAATAGCTCTAGTGAATGATGCCGCACTCAGATTTAGGAATAGATAATGGACATTAATAATGCAGGTACAAAACAAACCCGAAACGCGGTAGTTTGCGTTGAGGACATATTCTGTTGCGAGGTATAAAGCGGACATTTTCCGAGGCAGGTGCGTGATCTCGCGAGTAACGAATGTGATCATAATGCGACGCCACTCTGATATATTGGAATATGATACGAGCATGTGACGTTACAGATGAGAGTGTGCTCCAAATACAAACGGAGTATCAATATTACAAGCTGTTTACAAGTTTACAATATTACAAGGAGCAAAGTGACATTCTATAAACGACAATGATGATGGATTAGTTAAAACAGGTACGGGATTGACATACTGTTTCTATTCGGGGTCGCGGGACTGTCTCATCCGGTAACCGTAATCCTGGAACGTAAAGGGCTATTAAAGGTTCACCGTGAATTTTAGTTAGTACAAGACTGACAGTCCCTCCCGTGCCGCCCTGGGTAGGAGGAAGTATTTGATGATTTTACTACGATAAAAAAAAATGCTTATATTATTTTCTAATTCTGTCGGTGTACAAAATATCTTAGAATTTCAAAATGTTCAAGCGACAGAGTTTTAAAAGCAAAAAAAATATAAGTCTGACTACTGGATGAATAATAAAATCTACAACACACCAATTCATAGACATCTGCAACTGAATAATGTTCACAGTTTCTAGTAACAGTGAAAAATTTAGTTTTTGGTTCTTAAAATGTGTGATTGCTATCATTACATGTGCAAAGTTGCTCCATATAAAATACCTTATCTTCTCAAAACAAGTAATGGAGGATTCCTTTGCTTCCTAGATCTTGTGATTTTTAGTTTTTTTCATCTAATTTACTACATACGAGTAACACACCTAAACGCCCCGATTACATCAAGTTCTTATTTCTCAAGTCCCAGCGCTCTACATGTAATACATACCCAAAAACACAGTTTCCATTTCTTATTGAATATTAGTTGGCTTGGAGATGTAACAATGGCGGTGCTGCGCGTCTGCGACATGTTTACCCACGCCCGATCGCTTCCTTTGTTCGTTAGTGCCCTTTGATCGAGCCGACTTCCTGTTACGCTCTCTGATTAATTTCAGACGGGTCTCCCAGACGAAGGTATATACTAGATCTAGATATATTTTGTACGGTGGTGGGGACGTGGGGTCTGTGATTTTATTTCTAAGTATTTCTATTGTTTAAAATTATTTTTGTGGATGGTTTTGGGTGGAATTGTCGCCTTCGTTGTGGGATTTGTTTTATTTTTCGAATTTTCAATTTACTGAAAATGTTTAGAAATATGATTATATTAAAAGTTGGATCTTGATGTTAATAAAGAAATATACAGTGTGTCCGCACAAGAACTAGCGATATTCTAAATACTTAAATATAAATTATTTTAAAGTACAATTACACCCTAGACATGGGTTCAAAACACTTACCCGCTATGTGGCAGCCACTTTGATTTTATTGTTGAAATATGCTCTATGCGAGTACAAAAAAAAGCATATCCCTCAAACTTTTAGTCATACTGAGATAAAAAGAGGCTTATTCGAAAGTCAAAAATATTGTCTACCGTTTGCATTAGAAAATAATGTGTTCACTATTCCATAACTTTGAAAAAAAATGTGAAAGTCGAAAACAAAAACTAAAAATTATGCGATTCAAACAATCATTGTAAATTACGACAGAAAAACCCCAGACAACTTTTTTATTTTTTTAAACTGTCAGGATAAGGTTTATGAATGAAAATTTTACCTTTTGACACTTCTCATTCTTTTCTTTAGCAAATGGCACCCATGCAAAGCTGGGGCAGATTGCTAGTTATTAATACTCCGAGTATGATCCAACTTTTACTATAATCATGATTTCTTCTGTATAAATAGAAGTAGGAAAAATACTAAGTCCATAGGTACGTAAGGTTTCCTAAAAGCTGGAGCTCGGAGATTACGTCAAACCTGATTATGAATGGCCATAACGCGCCCATAACGAACGGTCATTGGTTTGCCAAACATAGCTATTGGCTTGTGGAACATTGCCACCAATGGTTTGCCAAACATTAACCAGCAGTTTGCCAAACTTGATAAATTGGTTGCCAGAGGCTTTGTGTTCAACAGTGAACGATTTTCAACGATGATAATTCAAGTTTTTATTGGATAATTGTCGATGTCACAATTCCATTCGTTCAGAGAAAAATATCATCTGTTGACTAGGCTTTTCTTGACTTACATTTTAATCGGCTTCCGCTGAGTCACAGTTTGTCATTAAATGTTGTTGGCTAGCTGTACGCTTTAGTGCAAACAACCAGCAATTGTTATTAAATAAATCTATACATAAGTATAATAAATCTGTAGAAGGGTCAATTCTGTACATTGAAAATATAAATAGCGGGGAGTGTTGCTGGATCGATACCAAACCCAAATATATGATTAAAAAAATTTTTGTCTGTCTGTCTGTCTGTCTGTTTGTGCAGGCATCACGTGAAAACTAACGGTTCGATTTCGATGAAACTTGGTATAATTATTCCTTATTATCCTGGGCATAACATAGGATACTTTTTATCCTGGAAAAATACGTAGAAAAAAAATCTTATTTTTCAGTTTTATTCATAGACGTTGTTCTGTAGAACCACAAACACACGTTGCATTACCCGCAGTGGATTCAGCGCCGTAATATTTATAAGATGTCATTGTCAGAGTTACTCAAAATGGGGAAATAAACCATCCACGCGAAGACTGACATCCGCGCGGACGGAGTCGCGGGCGGAAGCTTGTAAATAAATAAGTGTTTTACATGGCGCAAATTTACTGCCTACAAGTCGCATAAAAAAAAAGTTTTTTTTTTAAATCATATTGACCACGTGTACAAAGTTTTGTTACCATACTTTGTTATGCACAGCATAGTAATTCACTATGCAAGATTAAATGTTTATTTGTCCGGTAAAAGTAACAAGAAAAAAAACTTAAATCGTAAAGAATAAAATCTGGTTTTTGAATCAATATTGATAGTGTCTATTAACAGTGGTTATTAAGCGATGAAAATTTCCCTTGGGAGTTCACGCCTGTCGTCAAAATGTATTCATGTATTGTCATTCGAAGCAAAGGCGTGTCTACTTTTTCAACTCAACCAATTTGGGGACACTAATTTAAACAGATGCGATATTTGACCCACACATGTTCTATATGAGACACATATAATTAAATGTTAAAAACAAACTAGTACAAGAATAAAATGTGAACTAAACTTGTAAAAAATGTACATAAAAATGGAACCATCACATCTTTGATATCAAGTAAAAGATATTTTAACCCACGATATTTGTACTCATACCTTGATTAATCACTTTACTAATTTGTGTGAAAGTTTATGAAGGATTGAAGTTATGCTCAAGTTTCCCCCAGTGTCATGTCGGTGTCAAACTTGTAATATGTAAGAGGTTTTTGGTACGAATATAATATTTGTGGTGTCATTCAATATACAGTTGTAAGACAGGGTAAAATTATGAGAGTTTAATAATGTATGATTGTGTTTCTTGCACTTATTTCGTTTATCCATGTACGTATGTATTTTATTGCGCTTGTTACGTTATATAAACTCAGACTATTTTTGACATTTATCTAAACAACAGTATTAATGGTATGACAAAAATATATAAAACGTGTTTTATTTTTTTATTATTAATTAAAAAAAAAATTGCCCTACAGTAGATTCTGTTGCTGTGTCATGGTTGTGTTTACAAATATTCAAACACACATACACAAACAGAAGACCTGCCTACATATTTAAGTCAGAAATCCATTTATTATCATGCCAAGTTACCTGAAAACCTTTCCGAGAGAAAAATCTCTACATCTTCTATTTTATCATTGAATAGACAGCCATTATTTGGTATTACCCCCGAGGTTCTATCTACGACGCCCTGGGGAGCAGATCAGGGAACCTATTCCTGGTGCGAGTTACGTCATCACAGCCTTGTAGATTAGGTTAAATATTGGTCTAATTTCTGAGCGTCTTCGTCGGTGGTTTAAGCTTTTAGGCTAATGTGACTTCTATTGTCTTCATTTTAACTTGATAGAATAATAATGTTTTTATTATTTTTGTTCTTCAACCTTTGGCCAGACAATGCTACGTTAAGATATCTTCTAGATTTCTCCTACTTTTGGGCTATCCTGTTCACTGCTTATAATACCTCCACTTTACTTTCGGCAGTAGGTTAGTGGAAATTAAAAACAAAAATATTCTCTGTTGGATAAACATTTCATTTTTTTATGTCGAAACAATATTCCGTTAGTGAGAATCCAAAATCTGTTGTAGGAAATCATCATCAGAAAATAAAGTTATAAATTGTATTTACTGGTATAATCAATAGGAAAAAGGTTAGGCAGAAAATAATCTACTGGTCTGGTATTATCATTAGTCCTCTACAAAATATACGCTCTTATGGGAAATAGAATCGATATGAGCTATCCATACTTTGAAACTTACAACACTGTACTAACTAAATTAAAAGATTTACTTTATACCTATCTGTCACTTCACACGCAATCTCAGTTGCGAGAGAGGCATCTCAAAGATTGGCGGGCGTCAATAACAAAATTCTTTATAAGTACCATATAACTATGTCCCTCTGTAAGTTGTATATACTCAGGTGGAGAAAATACGTAATTAATGAAGTAATAAATAGGATTTATTTATTGGACTGGCTGCCCCCTGGGAATTATGCCTTGTAATTACGATATTGGCACGTTATACATTAAATCTACATAAAAGAGACTAGATGACATGTTATGAGTCTGTTAGTTGAGTATGGAAACATTATGTCAGAATAGAATTATGTCTGTTTTATCCAATGATAAAAGGTCATGCATGTTTTCTGTGTTAGTTTGTGCATAGGTGTGGCCGTAAAAAAAAAATTCATAGACAAAATCTTGTCAATATTATTTTGATATGATTATTGTTTTTTTTTAATATTTATTGTTACCTTAGAAGCATAGTACTAATAAACGTGAGCCAGGAATTAATCCGATTCACATAAAGGGGGCAATTTTATTGCTATCGTCGGTAATAAATTCCTACGGGAAAATAAAGTATGCAAATTCTCGAGTATTGCGCGAATTCGTTTTTCGCGCAATACTCGTTTTTTCGTTTACATATAATTTTAATGAAAAGATTTAGTTTGGAGAAAAATCTATTCATAAAACATGCCTTTAAACGGTAAACAAACATGCTTGGAGCTTTCCAAGCAAAAACGATTTGAAAAACTCAGTTTTCAAAAGGAAATGTTCAGGATGGAGCAAAAAATAAAAACCATAGAAGCTTAGTCAAATGAAAAAGAAAAATAACAGCAACGGAAACAGGAGTGGCACGAATGAATTTTATATAAAGATGAAATCAAGTGACTTTTTCAATTTTTTATCGGAAGTCCGGTGCCGGATGCGGTTTAACGCCAGTGATGACGGCAGTGGAGGCAAGGAGGTTTTGTGGCATTTTTTGTGTAAGTAATGCCTGCCGAGGTGACATGGGGAAAATTGGATTTACCTGCCGGCAGACTCCGACATACGAGACAGTGCACATTATGCGACATTTTTCTCGTTTTTTCCGTAATCTTGTAATGGCAGGAGAGGGTTGCGATGTGTCTGAAAATGGAGAGAAAATGCATATTTTATTTTTATGTCAGCTTAGATTATCTTGTCGTCTACGTCATTTGAATTATGGGATTTGTTTTGTTCTAAGGAAAATATTTGTTATATGTAGCTATGTAAAGAAAAATGAATGAATTTATGGTAGTTGTTTATCTATCACTTATAGGTAGGACAGTGTCAAGATAAATAAAAACCTTTATAAAAAACATGTTCTCTTTTCATCGCAGAACAAGAAATAAAATGAAATTAAAGCCTCAAGTTGATTATAAAATAATATCTTTAAGTAACAAAGGAAGTGCGGAAATGGTTCTTTAATTATTTTTCTCAGGAGCGCCACGTTTTATTTTGTTATTTTATACTTGGGATGGAAGGACACTAAGTGATAGATGAGGCTACGGTACAGTAAGTCTATCTCTTAGACCACGTGAGCGATGGCTGGCCAACTGTTTATTATAAAAGATGACTGTTATTTGTCTCTGTTACTTATTTTAAAGTAAGAAGCAAGTCTCACTTGAAGACCAGAAAATGAAAAAGAAGTTTTAAAGAGACGATTCTCAAAATAATGAAAACCTTCAATTTAATACGATTTTTTAAATAGTGAATACTACTGGTACATAAAGATGTTAGCTATAGAGGACATGTCATTTCATTTGTAGAAAAAAAAAACCAATTTAAAAGAAGATTTTAATGGCATTAGCAATATTTTTTCAACTAAACTGGCCAGTTATTCTGGTGATAAGACGAACCTCTCTACTGATAAAATCATTACATGTATTAAATAGTTGTTGTTTGTATTTATGTAGTATTTATAAAATTGAATCATTTTTTTTGTATCAAGTTTGCCTACTAATAAAATTACTAGCCTTTTTAATGAGAAAATAGGCAGAAATACCATTAATATTGAGGGTAAAAAAAGTGATTAAAAATTTGACAGCATCCATCCCATTTTTTTCATCACCACTGGCCAGTTTTCTTATTTAAAGTCGAAATTCTTGAGAAGCAAACTCTTTTGAATTTTTCTTTCAAGGCATTTGGTTCTGTTTATTTAAACCGTCTCCTAAACTAAAAAAAGAAATAAAATAAGATTTCTTTTTTAACTCGTTGACTATTTTTTTTATTTCCTTAAAAAGAAAAGTTGTTTCACACTCTTTTGTGTTTGTATTGTGTTCTTCCTTCCCAATCAGACACAGAAACCTCCCGAAATATCCGTGTCCGTGAGGACGTGCGTCAAGTGGAATTTACCAAGTAAATGGTGGTAAAAGTTCGAATCGCAAACCTTTTTGAACATTTACCAACTCATGCCGGTAAATCTTAGGATTTACTGGGAAATCTTAGGATTTACCGTACTTCGGGCTTTTACAGTAACATACACAAACTTACCGAATTTCTTTGGTATCTAGACGCTATTTCAGTTTAAAAAAAAAACAATTAAAAAGAAAACATTGATGGCATTCATATTATTTTTCATCAACTTTTGCCGGTTACATCGTAATAAGTCAAACCTCTAATGAATATTAAATATGTTTCTTCTTATTTAATTAATGTGTGAAAATATAATCTGTATGAGCTTTAATTAATTCTCTAACTAAATGGAAAAAGAAACGTTAAATTCAACCATTCATCTTCATTTAACTAAATTGAAAAAAAAAAAATGATAAGGCTGTTGAAACTTTTTCTTATATTGGCTTTGCCTTGGTTAAAAAAAGTAAGATGTTCGATTTTCAAAAACATGTTGTTATATTATGCACGCAAAAACTTTGAAATTATCTGTGGATCTCTTCATTTGTATTGTTTTGTGCTTTACATGTATGAATTTTATAACCTTTTCCTTTATAGGTATGCGTGTGTTGGATAGTTTTTTTTATAATTTGTGATAAAACTAAGCAAAGTGTAAACTGCATTGTGTAAAGTGTTGTGTTTAGTTATATTAAAAAAAGTGCACAAACGAAATCAATGACGGTGGAATGAAGAACTTTGTCCGTAACAATGCATAACTTAATAATTATTGAGGCTGACAGAATCAAGATAAAACGGTTAGTGTTTTATAATAATTGAATACCGAACATTGCTTGGTTGTATGACGTAGACTTGAACACCTACGCAAATCGTAATATCTATACATATAATAAATCTGTAGAAGGGTCAATTCTGTACATTGAAAATATTGAAAAAATAAATAGCGGGGGGTGTTGCTGGATCGACACCAAACCCAAATAAGTGGTTAAAAAAAATTTTGTCTGTCTGTCTGTCTGTCTCTCTGTATATGCAGGCATCACGTGAAAACTAACGGTTCGATTTCGATGAAACTTGGTATAATTATACCTTATTATCCTGGGCATAAAATGGGATACTTTTTATCCTGGAAAAATACGTAGAAAAAAAATCTTATTTTTTAGTTTTATTCATAGACGTTGTTCTGTAGAACAGCGAATCTCCTTAATTATTATAGGCTTAGCCGTATTTGGGTCCAATAGATATTTATAAGATGTCATTGTCAGAGTTACTCAAAATGGAGAAATAAACCATCCACGCGAAGACCGACATCCGCGCGGAGTCGCGGGCGGAAGCTAGTAGGATTAACGGTAAACTAGCAAGACTTTTTTTTTTTTTTATCGTGGTAAAATCATCAAATGAGTCCGCCCACCCAGGGCAGGGCGGGAGGGACTGTCAGACTTGTACTGACTAAAATCCACGGTGTCCTTCACTAGCCCTTTATGTACCGGGGTTACGGTAATTTACGAGTCCCGCGACCCCGGCAGGCTTTGGCCCTCTACAGGCCCCGTCACTATGCTGACACTCTTTGAGGCGCGCGTGGAACACAACGCGCCGTCGACCCGGGCATGGTCCATGGTCGGACAGCGAGTCGCCCATTACTCGCCGCCCGCATGCCCGCGCCTACGGTGGCCGGAGATCGTCTTGCGACGTCCGACGCCGTGGGCGTCTACCACTGCGGCTGGGGTGGAGGGAGGTCGCTGTTCTCTCCCTCACGCGGCCCGCCTCCTCCTTCGCGAGCATGACTGCTTCGCAGAAGGAGGCGACCGCTTCCCACTCCGTCTCGCCCCGCAGCATGGCCTCGACCAATGCCGGGCGCGAGAGGTCTCCGCCTATCGCCGTCGTGAGGACACGGCGGTGCTCTGCCCAAGCGGGGCAGTCCTGCACCGTATGCTCCACCGTGTCCTCCGGACGATCCTCGCAGTGGTGACACCCAGGCGTTTCTTCCCTCCTTATCAGACACAGGTACCTCCCGAAACTTCCGTGTCCGGTGAGGACCTGCGTCATGCGGTAGGTAAGGACGCCGTGACGCCTATCCAGCCACTCCTCAAAGAGGGGTCTTACCGCCGCGATTGCGGCGTGCCCGAAACTAGCAAGACTTAGATAATATTTACGTAGGCGGCGGTCTACTGACCTCATACGTACCGGTTACGTAAATTACTCATGATTAGGTATATTATTATGCACATATAATATTATTTACGACTTCTTTTTATTAATTAGGTTCGTCAATGATTGGTATAGACGCCAACTGGTCAACCTACCCGAATCTGTAAAGTTTTACCAATCGAACATTAACCTTTCACTATTGTGATAAGGTTGATAATTTATTAAAGAAATTTGACAGATCGTGGTATCTTGATGTGCTGCTTCTAAATTTATGGTAATTTTCTTTTGAAGGTTGTATGAATTAATTTGCAGATATTTTTCGATGGTACCTAATATCGGTCAACAGTCTGACATATTTTTATAGTGATGTAGAATTTGTTTTTTTTTTTCATTTCTTCTTCGCATTACTTCACTACGTTCAGCGATAGAATATAGAAGTCTTCGGAAGTTATCAAAAGACAAACAAATGATCAAATTGATGTGATCTTCAGACAGATTAATTAATTGTCACTATAAGCTTTGCAAAAAACTTACAACACAACTGTGTACGAAGTATGTATAAAGAGTTTACAACACAACTGTGTACATAAATGATTTTTTTGAAGTAAATACATATGACCAACTATCAAATGCACATGAAACAGTCAGTTAAAACAGCGGCCATCTTGTCTCATTATAAACCCTCGTAGTACCGTCTCTTCTAGTTCTACTTTATATTTGAATTCTCCTGTGTTTTGCTCTCGAATATAAATTAAATGGAAGTAGAATTATGATTCCTGCTTTGATATTAACATAAGAGTTTAGTTTATTTACTATTGTTTAATTTAGTATGTTGCAATGAGAATAGTTTCCAGTTTTTAAATTCCTTCTTATATAATCATAGCTGCATTTGTTATCTTCGGCAAAAAAAATCAGGTAAAGCAAAAAAGAACTGGTGTTTTTATGTATCAGAGTAAATTGGAAAGACTTTGCCCAAATCACATCTCATCTGCCTAGCCTTTTCCCAACTATATTGGGGTCGGCTTCCAGTCAAACCAGATGCAGCTGGATATCAGTATTTTAATGGAGCGACTGCCTGTCGGACCTCCACAACTCAGTAACTGGGTAATACGATACTCCATGGTAAGACTGGTTGTCAGATTTTAGAGCTTATAGTAAAGACTGTAAAAGATCTACAAATGACAGCCGGGACCAACGGCTTTACGTGCTTTCCGAGGCACGGTGGAAACTCGCTATGACAGATGGTCACCGATCCACAGACCAACCTTGGCAAGCGCGGCTTAACCCGGAAGATCGGCCTGTGTGGCTGTATTTATTTAGCCACGAGCTCCTTCCGAAAGACTTTTCCCAAATAATGATCATTAATTTTCAGTTGTCTTTGTCATAATAAGCGCTTGAGTTTCAACATTTTCAAAACTATAACAGAAGTTAATCAATTGACAGGAAAATTCCGGTGCTCACCCGTGCTCCAACTATTTTCTCCAACTAGGTGGAGCACGGGACATACCCGTATGTAGGTATGCTCCAACTGATGATAAACTAGGTGGAGCATGGATCCGCCCCCGAAAATTCCAATTTTTCAGATTTCTCTAGGATCAGAGCCGATTCTCAATAATCTCCTTCCGAGGAAAGCGACATAGTATTAATAGGAGGTCATAAGTAACTGATGATAATATAATTTGCGATTTTGTCTTAAAGAAGAATAGTTGTGGACGTTTTTCTTTCTTTTACAAGGAACAGTAACAATGTGCGATATTTGCCTTTATCCTGCCCTGGCCGTTTGCCAAGAAACACTTACTGAAACAACTGGACTTGCACTTGCTAATGAGAGCTTGAATACTTTTATCTATGCCATGACAAGACAAAGAACATGTGCAAAGGAAATGTACTCTGTATGTATATGTGTGAACACATTGAAAGCTCAATTGGTGTTAGCATTGATGATCTTATCAATAATTCTCCTATCAATTACGTGGTCGCGGGACTTACGAATTACCGTGACCCCGGAACGTAAAGAGCTATAGAAGGACTTCGTGGATTTTAGTCAGTACGAGTCAGGCAGTTCCTTCCGCTCTGCCCTGCCACGATAAAAAAAATACAAATATACGTATAGTTTATATCTTCATTTGTCGCAAATAAGACAGAATGTACCTATTGGACAATAACACAATAACGCATTAACATTGAATAAAATGGACCTAGACTTAGTACAGTCTAGTACAGTCTCTGAGTTTGTTTCGGCTGTTTCTTCCCAGAGTAGACATGTACGAAACACTGGCCTCTTCTAGTATACATATAAAAATACCTGCAAAAGTGTTTCCTAGACCTACTTGCATAAATAAATATTATTTAATTTCATTCTAGGTACGTATACCGCTCTCAAAAGTTGTCTTTCTCTTTACATTTCATTTTTATATTACCTCATATCAAGCAGAAAACTGAAACAACTATGAGAACAAAAAGGTATCATGTCCAAAAATACTCAGCCATAAAATAAACATCACTCGCGACGCATCAAGCTATCAATATTGTATTATGTTGTTCTGTAATTAACCATATTACGTACTTTAGGGTGTCCCGTTCAAAGGGTCCCCACAGAACCCTTCCTCCCCCCCTCCCCTTTCTCCCCCCTTGTCTGTCTGTCTGGCTGTCCGCTCCCCCTCACTCCCAATCTATACTCTGCGTATAATTTGAATTCGCAGTGTACCTAGATATTCTAGATGTATGTTTGCAATGATGGCGGACCATAAAGGCTGGTGCATATTGTAACATTGAATTTATTTACGTATAAGGGTCTCAGCACACATATGGGATCGGAAAGGGATCGTCACCGTATCGCCTCGAGCCGTTCAGAATGGTTTGTATTAAACTCCCTACTGCAACGCACACTAATCGGAATAATAACGTAATCGCCTCGCCTCGGAACAGGCTCCGAACTTGAATTCCCGCGCTTACGGCTCATCGTCCCCGCGCTTACGTTTCTCCGTCCCCGCGCTTACGTCTCTCCGTACCCGAGCTCACATCTCTTCGTCCACCCTTTCCCCTTTCCCCTCCCGCGACTTGCCTGCTAAAGACGCCGCCATTCGCAAGGAGTATTTCATTCGTGTTGCGCGTATGTTTTATTTAAAATTTTAAGTTCGATTCAAACACAGAAGCTATGGCTATGATAGCCAACTCACGTATTGTAAACCAAGACATAACCGTGCGCTACACTTAACGTTTGGATTCAAACTGATCTGGTGCCAACCAGGTCAGCCAGGGGGCGGCGAGGCGTAAGCGCGGTGTCGCCTAGCCGTAGCCGAGTTGACGTACAGGCGCTGCTGATACGCTTTCGTTACGTGCATACGGTAGGTTGACGCCTGGTTGACAGCGAGGCGAAAGGCGTTACGGTTACGATCCCTTTCCGATCCCATATGTGTGCTGAGACCTTAAGTCTGTTGGTTTTGCGTTTAAAGGACTTTACCCAAGCTCCTTACTTATAGTGCTTTACTTCAAAATCGTTAGCCATGTATTTTTCTTCATGTTATTGTGATGATACCACGATTTCTTCACGATGTTGTCCTTCCCCGATATCAGTGATGTCCAAAATATCCTTAAATCATACATAAAATATGTACATACTTACAACCTCGTGGATGAGAAGCGAGGTGTGGGCCATCACGACAGTATATAAACGAATAGGTACTTTCTTCAAGAAAATAATGAAATGAAACACTCACTACTTAGGGAATATGTATAACACTGTACTAGAGATATATTTGAAACGAAGCGAGCAGGAATACGAAAATTCTTCCTATCTAGGGCGACGCTTCTTTACGACATTACTCTGTGCCCCGAATACACTCAGAGACTTTTATATAAACATAAATACATCGAATGCTAACATTCAGGGCGTCTATTTGCGAATCCATTTCATTGCCTTTGACGGGGAACGAAAAACTCTGGCGTACCATTAATCTGAAGTCTGGAGTGACGTCGTAATGTAGTGTAACATAAATAAAAAGCCTCGGTTCTTGTTAGTTCGTCGGGAAATCTCTCGAAGTGCTCCGTCGCTGCGAGGAACCCGTCCGCCATGCTGCTCTCAGCTCCTTTGAGGAGCAAACATCAATATAATTGGATTGCCTTACAATTTTTAAGTAAACAACTCATAGAGTCCTCAAAGCATGCTGCAGACTCGAGGAGTTCTGCTTCTGCAGCTGAATTAGAAAACTTCGACTTTGTGTGCTTTATTCGAAGCCACTCCTTTGAAGATGTCTGTACATTACGTTAATGGAATCCAATTTTGTGTCTGTGAAGACGCTCACTACTTCCTTTGGAATCTTGAGTCAAAGCTGCACAAGCTGCTACATAGCGCGCTCTGGCGATGAAAATAAACGTATGTATGCTGTTAAACATATATTTTGCTATGTTCTTTCGTTTTGTTTCACAATAATGTTGTCAGTCAATATTTGAACTTTGAATCTTCAATAAAAAATCATAAGGTTTTAAAATATTACTTAGTGTGTATTAGCTTATATGGAGAGTTTACGTACGTACTCGTATCTATTGTTGACGGTTACCTTTTCTCTATAAAATATTTTATCACACTCGACAAATCTATCAGACAAAGAATAGAACAATACTCAGAAAAACCCGCCCCAAAGTCGGATCAGCTATAAACCCCGCGAGATAAAATATCGGCGCAGGATCGTGGCGAAACTCCCAACTTCTCCACATAAAGCTTTGACTGAGCCAAAGTTTTTTACTTTCTTTATTATCGATGTAGTGGAAAAGCGAGCTGGCGATAAA
The DNA here is from genome assembly GCA_943136025.2 of Agrotis puta. Taxonomy (NCBI): domain Eukaryota; kingdom Metazoa; phylum Arthropoda; class Insecta; order Lepidoptera; family Noctuidae; genus Agrotis; species Agrotis puta. The sequence continues at coordinate 4,706,484 of OW964170.2, forward strand.
CCTTTGGCACCAAAGCTACGAATAAAATCCAATTGTCTGTCGAATTTTTCCATTCAGTTGAAATATTAAAGCAAACTTCAGGTGAAGAAATTATATTTGAAATTTCTATCTACGGGAGAACAACAGAAACTTATAGGAAAGGTGCTCACTATAAATTGCACGAAGGAGCTTTTATTTCCTTTAAAACTCGTGTTGTGTTGACAGCTTTTGATAAATGCTGCAGTAGCGCTTTCTTCTCACGTAATTTCGAATAAAAAGTGTAGGGGCGTGGCCGGGAGGCGAGCAGAGCATAATGCACATTAATGATCGATGAATATTATTTTATTTTAAGTCTTGCATCGCTCGTGCTTTGAATTCATTGTTTGGTTGATTCAAGTGCTCTGCGTTTTCATCTCGTTTCGGAGATTTTCAGGGATTTTTCAGATTTTTAACCTGTAGACGATCATTGTACAATTTTGTAATGAAATTAAGCGAAGACAATATATTCATATGAATAAACTCTAAGGTTTACTTGCAAATATTTAATGCGTAAACATTCCAACCTAATTCACCACCTTCACAACAAACCTCGCGAGAGTTCTAAATCTAATTTCCTTTAAAACCGGAAGCAATAATAATTTCATCTACGGAGTGCTAATCAAAAGCTTTTAAACATAAAAGTTAACAGGAAGTCGGTACCATAATAGCTATAAGATGTTTTTCTCTCGTCGTTCCCCTAATGGGTATCTTGAAAAGGATATTTTCTTTTGACGCAGCCTTTCAAACGTTGTTTTTGCTTTTCCCGCGTCGCCGCCTCGGTCTCGTAAATTGGCTTTCAAACAACTATAAAGCAAATAATAAAATACGTTTCGCCATGTTGCACGGTACACACTGAAGGAAACGTTATAGCAATGTGTGCGAGCGTCGACTTGTGAACAGATGGTGAATGCAATTTTCAAAGGGAAACGCTACACTTGTAGTTATGCCTTTATAAAATCATTTACAGCTTTTCCATCGGTTTGTTTCTGTTTTCCTTTTGCGTGGGAGGTTTACGCCCACGTTCGTCCCTCAGTGGGTAGTATATAGGAACTATGTATCGAGTTTTGCTCTTACTTTAGACAGGATTTTTTCTTACTCTTTCGCAGTTTCCTCTCTCCGGAGAGTGTTTTCATATTGATTTTAGACTTAAGCTTTTAAAAGAACTTGTCAGTAAAAAAGTAAATGGTAAGTTTTTTCCGTTCAAAGCAGCTAAAAATGGTTATAAATATTGTGAGAAATGAAGTAGGTATAAGAAATGTAAAAGGTTATTATAAATATGAAGAATAAGTAATTCCTACTATTGTTTTTTCGCCACCTGGGAAATCTGTTATTTATTTTACTTTGAAAACTTACAAGTACTAACAAATACGTAACAAAGAATAAAAAATAAGTTAAAAATAACTAAAACCCGACTACGAAAAAATCGCGCACTGAAAAGTATAAAACAAGAACAAGCCGTGGTCGTATGCCACCTGCGGTTGTTTCACACAATCTTTATTGGCTAGGTGGCATACGACCACGGCTTGTTCTTGTTTTATACTTTTCAGTGCGCGATTTTTTCGTAGTCGGGTTTTAGTTATTTTAAACTTATTTTTTATTTACACTATTTTGGGGTTGTATTATTTGAAATAAGTAATTTATGTTATATGTATAGTGTCTGAGTTGTGAATTTAAGATCAACATGGGTATCAAATGATAAATTACCCATGTTGACACTGTTAGAAACAGAAAATTAGCTAATAAAAGCTATATAATGTATATTTCAAATGTGCTCATCAAGCCCTTTAATTTGATACCCATGTCGATACTGTGCGAAAATATATTTTTTTTCGGTCACGACTTCTCATCCCCTAGAGGGCGCCATATTGGATTTGGTGACACGTCACCTACCCTATAACCAGCGGACGACTGAGACGCTTCTAATGAGACCTCATTTGTCATGTAATGATAATTAGTTTAGAAGTTATGAGGGAACAAACAAACATACATACATACATACCGGTCAAAATCATAACCCTCCTTTTGGCTTTGCCGTAGTCGGGTAAAAAACGTTTACGTCTGCTAACCGACGCCAAAGACCAAGTATAAAAATACACTCTCTAAACTCAAACTTCTCAAAACTATGTAAAACATTCGACCTACACGGGTACACGAAGATTCACCTCTACACCCTCTACTAATCCCAGACGGTCATGTGAAGTTTAATGAACATAACTAACCTTCGTATTGTAAAGCGAGCAATACGAGCTCGACGTCATTAGTGCATACAACCAGCTAGTACTCGTGTACTCCACAGTGTACTACGTGTACTGTACTTATAACTAAAACTAGCATCTGGTAAAATCATGGTGTATGAATGAGACAATCTGCAGAGATATTAAGTTCGTTTATTAATATAGAAATTTCGCAAAACGGCGTCTTTTTGGGTGTTGGGTAGGTATCGTCCACTGTCATGCTTTATAGCTGTAACAACATCGTCTTAAAGGCTATTTTCGTTCGTTCAAGTTTAAGTAGTTTTCATTTTATAATCAGCATGAAGCTGCGAAATCTTTGAAAATAAATCAAGAATATAGAATTCGAGAGTATAAAAAATGGTGTTTATAATTTTATTCTTGTTAACAGTGTTTATGGGTTTGCTGATATCATCGACACGACAAAACTGAGTAAACATAATTATTATGTAATTATCAATTTTTTGTAGAGTCTGCCAATAATTTTGCTCCAATTTAAATATTTCTCGATCCTAAATGAGCGACGTAAAGTTCGAAAAAAGCGAGCACATTTATAATTTTTATGATTTTTTAAGCCCTGCCCTGCGAGTCTCAATTAACATTCACTGCTGCTGACAGCATACTTAAGATAGCAACGTCGACATAAGCCTGTCACATTAATACTCTGAGAGAGCACTCTCTCGGCTACACGCCTTCCGGACACCTCGGTGCATTAGCCCAGCGCAGCCCAGCATTTTACAGCGCAGCCCAGCTTAATGCACTGGCCTGTTTACTCAGTATTAGACGGAGACTCAAGTCCTACCTCCACTTTAAAGATTACGGTTTTCAAGTAAAAGCCCTCACGTACACCATGATTGAGTTTGTACTCGCAGTTCGTTACGAGATTGAAGTGCTTTTTTAATCAGTTTATGCGCTGAACATGTTTTTCATTCCGTTTTGTTGTGCTGTTATATGTTGAAACCACTTTTAAACATTGTGTTTTGTAGAAAAAACATTGAAAATATTCAAGTTTTTAATTTTGCTTGAAATTTTTATTTGGTAGTTCCACCCTTATCAGAAAGAGGCTAGAAGTCAATCTATGTATGAAACCGCTGAAATGGTATTCGGCGGGTCAAATCGACAAAATAGATGATGATGTTAAGCAAATATTTCCACACCATGAGGAGAGAGCGGAATTGGGGGAATTGGCCGTTAGTAGGCTAATACAGGATAATTGAATTTCGTATGTAGCACAGTCCTAGTACACAGTCAAAAAAGTAGCTAGTTCTTTATTATTTTTTAATTTATTTTTAATCACACACAAACGCTCATACCGGGAAGAACTACTTGAAGATCATACACATATTCGCTCCGTGAGGAATCGAACTCGCGACACGCAGTGCAGTAGTAAAATTGTTGTTATCTGTAATTTTTTGTTCTAATCCACTATTGTATTAAATTATATTTTATGTATTTTGTCTTTTTCCTCAATTAAGAGCAGGAAGATAAAAATAATAGCGGAAGTACCTACGCAATGTTTTTTTTTAATTCTTTTCTCCTTGTTCAAAAGAACTGTATGAATAAAATTATTAATAAGTAATCTGGCAACAGGTACAAACATTAATCGTTTAGTTCTAGAAGGTGTAACAGTCACAAGCTCGACTGCTGAGCACGAGGTTATTGGTTCAATTCCCAGGTCAACTAAATACGGGTACTTAGTGGCAGCCACCAAGTTTGAATTTGTGTCCGCTTAATATAAATAGACTCGCCTTTAATATGTACTATTAGGTACACCTCTGTCTAAACGTTCAGGTATAATAAGCGTGATGTTCACGGTAAATTTCATATATGAAATCCTTAGTGAGGTTTCTGAAAACCTAATCGATTGGACTCAACACACCAACGTAGTATTGAAACTATAGTCCGATTAACAGGATGTTTGTTGTATGAAGACCTCCGATAATTCCTCCGGCACTGAAATTTGGCATATGATGAAAGTAGGTGTTACAGATTATAGATGCACAATAATTCAATTTTTTTTTGGATTACTTAAGAAACCTATGTATTTGAGGATAAGAAATCACAAAAAAAAAATCGGCAGAGAAATTTATCACTACAAGTTAGAGCGCGAAATGTAAAAAGTTAATTTGGAGTGACAATGAAATCGAAAATTTGTTATATTTTTATACTTACCTGTTCTAACTAACACAAACATACATATATTTAGATAGTATTTGAGGCTGAGGAATTTTTCTCAGAGAGTTATAAAAAATTTCATCTTTTGGTCTTCTCGAAAAAAAAATGTTGGATTATTGTGCATCTGTAATCTGTATCACCTTCATTCATCATATTCCAAATTTCAGTGCCGGAGGAATTTTTCAGATCACATAAGCCTCGTTGATTGGACTACTAATAGTTTTGAGTTTCTGAGTATGTGCCTATTGTTTGATTTCAGCGGCGGTTTGTTTTATCAAACTATTATCTGCTCACGACTTGATACCTCTTACGGTCAGTTCACACCGAGACGAGACGCGACGCGACGCGACGTGACGCAACGGTACTGCAAATGTGTTTCTTTTTGTGTAGTAAATAGAGTTCGATTTTGAGTAGCTCTATTGAAATGTGCGCGCAGCGTCGCGTCTCGGTGTGACTTGACCCTTACCTCATAGCTACGTCATTTTAATGTTGATGTAGGGATTTATACAAAATATAGAACAATCTGTGTTTGTGTCCAGGGCAGAGCGGGAGGGACTATCAAACTCGTACTGACTAAAATCCACGGTGTCCCTCAATAGCCCTTTACGTTCCGGGGTCACGGTAATTCGTAAGTCCCGCGACCATCCCAGCAACACTTTTTTTTTTTTATCGTGGTAAAATTATCAAATGAGTCCTCCCACCCAGGGCAGGGCGGGAGGGACTGTCAGACTTGTACTGACTAAAATCCACGGTGTCCTTCAATAGCCCTTTACGTACCGGGGTCACGGTAATCCCTTGGTCCCGCGACCCCGGCAGGCTTTGGCCCTCTACAGGCCCCGTCACTATGCTGACACTCTTTGAGGCGCGCGTGGAACACAACGCGCCGTCGACCCGGGCATGGTCCGTGGTCGGACAGCAAGTCGCCCATTACTCGCTGCCCGCATGCCCGCGCCTACGGTGGCCGGAGATCGTCTTGCGACGTCCGACGCCGTGGGCGTCTACCACTGCGGCTGGGGTGGAGGGAGGACGCTGTCCTCTCCCTCAGGCGGCCCGCCTCCTCCTTCACGAGCATTACTGCTTCGCAGAAGGAGGCGACCGCTTCCCACTCCGTCTCGCCCCGCAGAATGGCCTCGACCAATGCCGGGCGCGAGAGGTCTCCGCCTATCGCCGTCGTGAGGACACGGCGGTGCTCTGCCCAAGCGGGGCAGTCCTGCACCGTGTGCTCCACCGTGTATCCCAGCAACACTGGCAAAAAGAAAACAATGCCGCACATAGGTACTTAAAATTTCTTTATTAAATCTTTCCATTTATAATCACATTTTTTTTAACTAAGTACATAGGAATATATTATTATAATTATTAATTAAAAATAAATCTCAAAATAACAACATAGTTTGGCATATAGGTAATGTTTTCAAATGTTAAAATTTCTTTTTAAACCCAACAATATTTAATATTTCGAGATCTAAATAAATAAACATTTTGCTATTTTGAACTAAGTTAAAGAGATCAAAACTTGAATCAGGTAACAACAATAATAAATATAACTAATTTGGTACAGTGGGATTAAGTATTGACAATAGAAAAATAGTTTTCTTGAACATAATATTTCATAGTTTATTTGAACTACATGCGAAATAATTAGATAAGCCGAAATCCCACGAATAAGACCTTCCCATACCTTTACCACGTAAAGTTTACATAAATGTAGATGACGCAGATGAGTTTGCTACGTCAAGCGGTGCCGACTGGCGTGGAGTGTGGTGTGTTTGAGCTAGCAACACTGAAATGCTGACGCGTTCGTTATCAGCATTCATTAGGGGTAAATGTTCCGTAACTGGCAACGCTGAGCTATGCGCGCTACGTCAAACTCAGCTAATGGGAATGTTTGCGGATTCACCCGCGTATATTCCGTGAATTGCTAGCATGGATTTTTTGTTGTTAAATTTACAGCATGTAATTAATGTGCAATGTATAGAAATCACAGATTTGGAGGAAGGAATGAGATTTGAAAAAAGTAGTCCCTCAAAATTATATGAATGGACATTCTTTTCAAATACTAAATAAATGTATATGACTCTATGTGTATATAATATGATGAGAGTATTTTTTACATATGCATAATAGAGTTTGGCACACGCAAATCAGCGCACTCGAATGGCATGACTCCGCTGAAACATGTTATTTGACGCTTCTCGTGTGACGCGCTGCATAGTTGTATGTGCCATCAAGTACTTAGTTTTATTATTGCACACAAAGGAAATATTGCTAATCAGAGCACCGCTGCGTTGCAGCTTGCGAGCCGAAACCATGTTACGGAACATTTTTACAACCAATACTCAGCATTCATGTACATTTTGTAATTAGAATTATTAAATTTAAAATATCAGATACCGTCTTTGTAAATAGATACATCACCTCAATAGATATGTTCCATAAAAATACACCTTTCTCTGTTATCACAGCCCTTAATTTAGCAAGTTATCTTTTAGTACCATTAAATAACAAAATTTAAACTATAAATCAGATACAACTATAGACTTCGTAAGTACTTAATAAGTGCAGGACCGTGACTGTGGCACGGGGCACGAGGGCAGAGCCTCATCGCACGACGAAGCCGACGATCCCGAATATAGTAACAAAATTATTTATCTAACCAAATTAATAAAAATATCAAAGGTAACATCGCAATTTTTGAGCTTGGCTCTCTTTTATACAAATTTAAAAATGTTTCCAAAAAGTCTTGCTGTACTTATGATGTTCCAACTTGTGAATACGAATTGCCTAAAGTCTTGATGTGGTTAATATTTTTAGATTACGAATGTGTGTTATTGAGCAATATCTTGTATAACATATAACATATATGAATGATTACAAGAGTGGGCACACAGTATACACAGGTTGGATTCACACTGTCATACATTAATGTTGAGGCTCTCTCGGGGGCGAACTTGACCTTTTTACTTACAACTAGTTTTGACGTACTAAGAAACGAGTCATCATGATAGCTGACACATGAAGTGATAGAACTGGTCAAAGTTCACGGGTTCCATGACGCTGTCGTGGTCTGATTTGTCCAGGAGTTCAGGATTCCTCTTCAGGAAATTCCTGACCCAGTCTTCTCCAGCCATTCTTGTGTTGACGTCAAATGGATGATTCAGATTGTTGTCTTCGGCGTACTGGAAAGCTAGTTCCCGAATGTCTCGCCTCGAGACTCCCATGAAATATTTCTCCATACTTTTTATGTATCCAACCAAGTCTTTCTCTTGACTATCTGTGAACACCCTCCGGTAGTGGCCCATTAAAGGTTTGGGGTCGTCTGGCTGCTGGTACCTTATCTTGCTGGCACGTCTTTGGAGTGTTGAGCGAGGTATGTGGAAGGTCCTGGCGGCCAGCTTGTACCCCATCTTACCTGACACTACCGCTGCGACGGCCTTGGCCATGTCGTCTTCGTTCCAGGACTGGCGTCCACTCATTCTTTCGTATCTTCTGACCATTGCACTCTGAAAAACAAATAAAAAGTATATTAAATATTTTTAATTGATAACATGACATTAACATGGAGATATCTGTTATTTGCAAGAACAAGTTTTGACGCATTTCGTAGTCTAAACAATAATATCAAAACAAAGTGTATTTGGGTAGCGAAGATGTTTAATTTAATTAATAATATTATTTGACCTACTATTTATTAGTTCTTCAATTTTCCAATTTACGTAAACAAATGTGTCAGAATTACAAACATAGGCAATTAACGAATGAGGTTTTATTTGAATATAAGGTAGTCGATAACCGAGCATGTTTGGACGTTGAGCGAAGGGTAACCACAGCCTTACCGGTTTTGTGGACCACGATCAATGCCAACTCGAGGTGAAAAAAATATGTCTAAAGACGTTCTAGAAGGTAACGTTGAATAAATATTATCATTGAAATCTTGAGGTAGTCCGAGCGTAGCCTCGCATCGTTACGAAGTTACAGGTTGATTTAGTCAATTATGATGAGGTTACATACGCATTTCAATGTATCTGGCAGTTTAAAAGGTTAACATTTAGTTAGAACTGATTTATCTTAATGTGCAATAATCGACTTGCAATATTTGGGGTGTACATGTTCGGCCAACTAAGGATATCGGGTGGTCGAGCATGGCGCCGGAAATCAGGCAGGACAAGTTTTTAAGAAAAGTGGTTCACAAAACTTGGGCACTTTCAATTTCGAGATCACCTTTACTTTCAGTGTACAGTTACTTCGTTATATTTCTTTATGGATCAATATTAAGTGCGATAATATTTCAACGTTAGTGAATTAATAGTTCTGTAAGAACATAGCTAATCGTGCACGTGATGTTTGTAAGCAGTGAGCCCCTCGAGGAGTGTGCCACTACAGTACAATACAGTTTGTAATTCCGCCGAGCTGATAGCGAACAACACACGATAAAGTATGGCGTGTTTTTCCAACGCGATAACTCGGGAACATTGAGGCCCCTTGCCAACGCGTGTTAATACCGCAATATCACTTAATTACCCATTTATATGAACGAGTATGTCCACAAGCTAACCGCATCTCACGTACATTAAATACTTTTATTATTAAAGTCGTTTCATCGCCATTTACGTGTCACATTGACAGTTCAAAAACGGGAAATACCTCTCGTCAGTGGTCGACCGTCCTTGAATGACCGCGTCATATTTTTTATCTGTCAAAAAAAGAAACACGTCGTCAGCAGTCAGCTGTTTGTGTTAGTTCCATAGCGCGTCTATCAACATGTTGCCGTACCGAGATACTAGATACAATCCGTTCTATTCTGCGAGTATTGCATCCATTGCTTATTTCGTATAGGAATTTCCGTTTCTGAAGCTACAAGGTGAGCAATGGAACGCGCTCCGCATCGACCGACCAAGATATTGCGATAGTACCGATGGAAATCGTAGTAGCGGCGCGAGTACGGCGTGAGTCGAGGTTACTCTGACGCGTGACTTGCAAGGTCCCCGCTGCATTGCACGATGCGCCAAGGTTGACTCGCGTCTCTGTACCGATATAACCTAGTCCCCATTAATTAATAAATTCAGTTAAATGAAAAAGGAAATGAAAAAATAACGCAGTCGTTCAGTAGTTAAAATACCCTAGCGTAGTAGGCCGAAGTGAAATCTGCATCGGATGTTATCGCGTTGCATCGTTGCAGTTAGACAATAGCTTTCAACACGTATGTAACATAAATATAATAAGGTCGCCAGTGAGTACTTACAGTGAGCGTGTGGTTCAGGATCGCGTAGGCAGCCGGGAGGGGGGCCGGTGGAGGCGGGCAGGCGGGCAGGCGGCAGGCGCAGCGAGCGGCGGCTGGTGGCGCGGAGTCAGGCTCGGCAGGTGGCGTGCGAGCGGGCTGACGGCGCGCGCGACACTGGCGCGGGGCCCGTCTTGCCCCGCCGCCGGCCCTGGCGCGCTGACGTCACCTGGCCCAGGGCCCGACTGCGACGACTATTTTTGTCCGCAACTAATTATCTAGATCCTGCCTTTGTCCGGCCGTGTAACACTGACGAGGAAACCTGGTTTTATCTTTAAAACCTGTTAAGTAGGTACATAGCTTGTAGCTAATTATCGTATACGTCACTTGTGACAATCGTTCATTTATTTATTTGTCAGTGCAGCGACGTCGTATAATGTTAATACTGTGAGTCATTGCACTCCAAATTAAATAAATTTAATGTAATATGTACGATTACAATAAAGTAAAATGATGTGCCGACGTACTCATTACACCAGTAAGTAGGTTCAGCTCATTGTGAATTTAATGATATAATCGATTTAATGTTGATTAGCTAATGACAGTAAGCAGACAGCGCAGTTAAAATAAACAATAAACAAGAATATTTTATCAGTAGGTCGTAGATGTGAATAATGTGACTAGCATCTAGTATTCAACTAGAAATATCTAAGCATAAACGTTCGTAGCAATAACCATAAAGTTAATAATGTTTTGATAGTAACAATTCATCTGATTTTTTTATTGAATCCCAGTTTCTGTTCTTAAAATCGATCTAAATGAAAAGTGAATTCAGTGATTTGTTCTGCGACATCTTAATCTTTCCCTTTTAAAGCACATATGGAGTACTCACTGTTTTTTTCATCCAATAGTTGAATAGTAGCCAAAACGATAGCGTGTGTAACAAAGGAGAAATTCCCCGGAGATAAAACTGCGGCCAACATTTAATGAGTCATCCTGGTTTGTACCGCGTTGGAAGTCTCCCGGGTGTGGCTAAATGGGACCAACTATGCACGACACCGTCATGACTGAATACGAACTTTACGTCTACGTTTATCATTAATTACACTATAAGTATCTATAGACATAATATTATCAGCTATACTTTTTGGCTACATAACGCACTGGTCAGTTTCGACCTAGGTCTTTTTATAGTACTAAATGCAAGGCTGTCGTCTGAACATGTTACATCTGTCTCAACAAACATCTGTTTCTCACGAATGTCTTATAATATATCTCTCAGAGTTAGAAAATGCTAAAAGGTAACCCAAAGATGTTCTCTAATACCAAAAAAACTGCAATAAATATTCAATGTTCACGCAAGTGAGAGTATAGATCATACAATTTGATGGATCATGCGAGGCTGTCATTAATCTAAATTATAACAATGAGGTTTAACAAAACTGGAAAATAATTTAACTATGCTGTAGTTATTGATCCCAATGTAAATATATTTTAATACAGAGGTCCAAGTCTGCTATTTTTATAAATTCTTAATTTTAAAACGATCCCATTGTTATTTTTCTAAAAGTTCGTAATCTGCTAAATTCATTAGTCGATCATTGGTCAGTCAATGGTCTCGTTAAGAAATTGTGTTATAATGACCATTGAACATTCATTCATGCCACATTATTTCATTTATATAGGTATGAATTTCCATAGTATTTATTACTGTTATATATTAAGTAATCTGAAGTAGTTGGTAAGAAGTTCGTAAATGACAAAATACATTTGTACGAAATTATGATGCTATGCCATTTCTTTCTATGGAGTGTCAATGGTTAACCACTGGAAAGTCATAGTGACGCCATGATTTGTCAAAATTATTAATTACGAAATCAATGGTAGACCATTCTGACATTGTAATACAAGACATGAGGCCCTGTTCGCGTGTAGAAAGTAATTAGGTTATTTTTTTGAAGTCTCTGAACCTAAGATAGAAAGTAATCTTATCCAAACCACCTTGTAGGAATAGTTTTAGTAAAGTACTCGTAACTTTATAAACAGAAGCAGTAATTAATGGAAAATTAATTTAGACACGTCTTTATCAAGCATCTTCTTAGTATTATTCATGAGTCTAGCAGCTAGCACTCGTTTTACAGGACCTCGTAATAAACGCCTAGAAAGTTATCTACAAATTATACCAATCCTTCATTTAACGAGCACCATTTTTATATCTCTTGTAATAATTGTTCTACCGCTGTACTCAACCATAAATTACCATAATCTGTTCGAACGTCAAAGTACCAATAAATCTAGTTATTTATGCGCACAAATATCACCGTAACAATTTCAACGTATATTTTTATAGTCTTACTGAAACAGTTTAACTCAATTTATCGGTACATTGCTACCCAGATATACCTACTTGAAAATTGAAACAATGAGTCTATCGAATTCAAGTTTATAAGAAAATGGAGACCGGTTACAAATTGGTATACTCGTATCGTTTCATTTCTTAAATAGGCATCGATTAATGCATAATAGTAAATTTGCATTAATCGATACTAGTTTTGTAACTTATTTAATGTTAGTTTAGTCATTAACTTTTACTTATTTTACGGTTACGGTCATCTTCTTATGCATGGAATCTATCTGTTGACATAGGCAAGGCCAGCGATCGTAGATAGTTATCTATATATTTTTTAATATTTCAGAAAAGTTTAAATAACTCGTAACATTTTGCTGAACATTTATTGTGTTGTTTTGGTAAGTATTGACCCAAGCTCCACCTACACCTCGTGTGGGCCCTGAGCATACGGTCGCGACCAGCAAAGTTGGTTGCATGCCAGAGGGTCATGGCTATCCAGATGATCCGAGGATACCGCACGATCGCCCGTGAATCGGCCAGCCTCCTTGGCTGATTGCTGCCTTGGGATCTGGAGGCGACGGCCCTCCAGCGCGTCTATTAGTGGCGCGTGGAGGCGCATCGCCGGGGCGAATCCCCGCTGCCTCGACAAGTCGAGGCGCTTCGGAAAGATCTCCAGCGCGATCTCGAGCAGTATAGAGGGAGCGACTACCGCAACCGAGGTCCAGCTACTCCGCAATCGCGGCGGTAAAACCCCTCTTTGAGGAGTGGCTGAATAGGCGTCACGGCTTCCTGACCTACCGCCTGACGCAGGCCCTCACCGGACACGGAAATTTGGGGAGGTACCTGTTTCGGATAAAAAGAAAGAAAGGCCTGGGTGTCACCACTGCGAGGATGGCCCCGAGGACACGGTGGAGCGTACGGTGCAGGTCTGTCCCGCTTGGGCAGTGCACCGCCGTGTCCTCACGACGGCGATAGACGGCGACTTCTCGCGTCCGGCATTGGTCGAGGCCATGTTGCGGCGCAAGACGGAATGGGAAGCGGCTGCGTCCTTCTGCGAAGCAGTCAAGCTAGCAAAGGAGGAGGCGAGACGCGTGAGGGAGAGGACAGCGTTCACCTCACAACCCAGCCGCAGTGGTAGAAGCCCACGGCGACTGACGTCGCAAGACGATCTCCGGCCACCGTAGGCGCGGGCATGCGGGCGGCGAGTAATGGGCGACTGGCTGTCCGATCCTGGACCATGCCTGGAGCATGCATGTGTTCTACGCGCGCCTCAAAGAGCTGTCAGTACAATGACGGGTCGCAGGACTATCGAGCTACCGTGACCCCGGAACGTAAAGGGCTATTGAAGGACACCGTGGATTTTAGTCAGTACAAATCTGACAGTCCCTCCTGCATTGCCCTGGGTTCATTTGATAATTTTACCACGTTAAAAAAAAAGCTTTATCTACAGTTTGCTATTTACTGGACACGCTATAAAGATCAATGATTGATGAATTCATCTCGTTATTTCTAAAAGATAGTAATTACACACAGACTTAATGACTTAGTATCTTAAACTTTAGCTTCCTCTCCAACCTTTCCCCTCAAACCCTCTTATAAGATATACCTTCGATTTTCCTCGAGGAAATTGTTTTCACTTTTCCTTTAAAAATGTTCTTTGATCCCTCATTAATTCTTATAACGTTCCATTTCTACGTTACACCAGGATACGACTGTTGAGGCAATATTATATGACTGATTGTAAGCTGACGTCATCATTCGAGACCCCGTTTTCCTTGTATCCGGGGAGATTAAATAATTATAATGTCTACCAATTAAATGTTTTTAAATAGTTAATGTCTAAATTGTCATTATTGTTTTTTTTTCACTTTTGTTGTTAAAGAGTATTTATTTATTTATTTATTTTATAAAAGGTAGCTTCACAGCTGACAGGAAGTAAATGCAATATAATATTCACAAACAATACGCCAATTACGAAGTACACAGATAAATTAATATAAAAAAAAAAACAGCAGAGAGCGACATATGAATAGTGTATAATATGAACGCTTTGGGTGTCTGTGAACGTGTGTGATGATGTGTGTGCGTGTGTGTGTGTGTGTATATGAGGAACTCACTGGCACTACAGGTTTAACTGAGCGTCTCGCGTCTGACTCAAGATAAGGATGATCTCTTTTTTGAGACGGTTCCTACTAGTATTGAAGAGATCCAGTGTTGGGAACTTGTCATTATATAATGCGGGAAGACGCAAGAAAGGCGACATCTTCAGATAATTAGTGGAAGCCGAAGGGACAGCTAGAAGATTGGTGTGTCTAGTACGTCTGAGCGGTACGTTAAAGTGGATGTTGCTAAGCAACGGTAGACAGTCAAACCTATTATTCAATATGTCGTACAATAACATTAAATCATTTATCTGTCGTCTCTCCTCCAGAGTATTTATTTTATGGTGTCGACAGGAGTCCAGGTAATTTGGGATGTCAGTTTTAGTTCTATAATTTAAGTGCTTAATAAATTTACGTTGAATGGATTCGATAAGGTCAATATATTTCTTATAATAGGGACGCCATATCACGCTAGCGGATTCTAACAAGCTTCTTACATAACAGTAGTATAAAGTTTTCATACAAAGGGGGCTATTAAATTGCTCACTGTTACGTATTACGAATCCTAGAGATTTGTACGCTTTACTAGTGATGTGATCGATGTGTGCTTCGAACGTGAATTTTTCATCCAAAATCACACCCAAATCCCTAACCTGTGATGCCCTTGGGATAGTATCGGTACTGATAGTATAATTATAATTTATGATGTTACGTTTTTTAGAAAAAGTTATTATTTGACATTTCTTAGTGTTTACCTTTATATTGTTAATATTATAATAGTGACTAAGTCTATCTAAGTCTGATTGGATCAATTGACAGTCATTGAGGGTATATATTTTCATAAATATTTTTTTGTCGTCGGCATACAGAAGATGATCAGAGTGAAGAAAACATTGTGTTATGTCAAATAAATAAATATTATAGAGTAAAGGGGATATCAGAGAGCCCTGGGGTACACCGGAAGTAACTTCGACATAATTTGATCTGAAGCTACCGATAATTACAGCTTGCCGCCGATTTCTAAGGTAAGAGTCTATCCATCTGAGCAAGTTCCCCTTAATTCCCACGGCTTTTAGTTTTTCGGTTAAAATACAGTAGGTAATCTACCCGGTCAAACGCTTTTTCAAAATCGGTGTATATTACGTCCACTTGGGCACTGTCGTTCATACCAGTGACAACATAGTTTGTAAACTCAAGAAGGTTAGTATTGACTGTACGAGATTTTACGAATCCGTGTTGAGAAGCGGGAATGCAATGCTTAGTTGCTGCGTAAATATGATTGTAGACAATCTTTTCTAACATTTTCCCAAAGTTGTTCAATAATGAAACACCACGGTAATTAGATACTTCCTGCTTGGAACCTTTTTTGTGGATTGGTACAATCTGAGCATCGCGCCATTGACGCGGGAACGTGCCCTCATCGAGAGATCTCTGGAAAATGATCATAAGTGGAGGAGTCAATCCTAATTCACATTTTTTAATAAAAATTGCTGGTATACCGTCAGTACCAGCACCCTTCTTGCTGTCTAATAATTTAAAAACGGCTTTAAGAGATTCGGGACTGATAGCAATTGAGTGAGTGACGCTCGACAAGGGAGACTCCTCGTAACGTTGTTGGCTATTACTGCTGGTAGGAGTAAAAACACTTTGAAAAAATTTATTAAATGCATTACAGATATCCTCACCGTTCGAGTATGTTACCTCTTGATATACCATATTACGTGGGTATCCCGAAGATTTTCTTTTATTGTTAATGTACCTCCAAAATTCTTTAGGGGATTTAATTAATTGTTCCTCACACCTACTGATGCATTCAGCGTAAGACTCCTCTTGTAGAAGCTTCACTCGAGATCTCAATAAGGCGAATTCCGCGTAATCGGTTTGATATTTGAATTTTTTCCATCTTTTGTGTACTTTATATTTTTCCCTAATAGCATTAATTAATGATGGAGTGTACCATTTCGGGTATCGGAAACGTCCTGATACTTGTACTAGTATAATGTTGATGATTACGAATAAATTTTTAATTAGATAATAACAATATATCACAAATAAGTTTACTTTAGTAGCGATGACAAGGGTAGTTTATATCCAAAAATGGCCTTTTCAGTTTATTTACTTACAAATGATTATGTACTTAATTTTATTTCTTATGCTAGTGCTAATACAATAGTTATGGTGTTACAGTCTCAGTCACAAGACATAATAACTGTGAAAGTACCCTAGGTGCCCATTCCAATGCGTAGATCTGGATGGAGTTGAATGGGCTAGAAACTCCATGGACACTCTTTTTAATCGCCAAAAGTATTACAAAACCTTTGTTACATCATTTATCTTCAGATCAACATACCATTTCAGAAGCGTCAACATACCGGCCCTAAAGTTTCAACCTCAAATGGTTCGAAATAAAATGAAGTTTTTTTTTTTAATACTTAGCCTCTTTATTTTATTTTTGTAATTTGTTTCTTATTTAATCAGGAGATAAAACTGGTTATTTTTAAACCAAAAGACTGGGAACGATTACAAAAATTGAGAATGTCATAATTTTATGAACAAAATCAATTATTTTCTGATATTATACAAAAAGTCTTGTAAAACCGAAGGTAAAACATTTCTTCGGTTTGCACAAATGCACATGTTACGAATCGTCAGTGTCACAGTTGCTCTCTTAATTAATTGTTTGATTGCATCTGTTGCGAGCATCAACCGTTGTACACAATTACACATCATCTATTTATATACTAAAATATACCCACTATGTATACCTACGTGTTGCTTCTAAGAATATACCTCTCCTCAATGATCGGTAAAATCTGGCTGAAAATTTGCATAAATTGAAAGGACTACATTCAAACTATATCCACTTCCTTTGTCAAGAAAAAATGTAGGCTGATATAAATCCAAATAAAGCGTTGATATAGTTATCATTCCATCGAATTTGCATAAACGCCTGTCACAGCAATGCCTCACAATAACCTGATAAACAGTTTTTCTTTGTGTTCTTCCCCTTATCTATTGAACAATGCAAACAGATATATTCTAAAAGTACATAACTAGTACATAAGTCAGTGAGTAGGTAATCATTATGATATTATGACAATCATGGCATACGGTACCTTTATAGCATACTACCCACTCCTCATGGTTTCACCCCCCTTGCCTCGGCTCCTATTATCCAACGTAAAAAGTGTTTTTCGAATCGAGCCTGAGATAAGCGAGCTCAATAAGCAAACAAACGAACAAACTATTTAGCTTTATAATATTAGTATAGATATAAGCGTAAGAATATATGTACATAGATAGTGAATCTATGCACAGACACGTTTTGGCGAGTGTGTGTAGATAAGCTATATACTTATATCAGTATATAATAAACCATATCAGTCGCATTTCTTTGTAGCGTTGTTATTGTCTGTGCTGATATGACTCGAGTGCCGCAGGTAGTGATAAATAGTAAATCTTACACACACATGCACATACGATCACTTTTCGGATCGTGTTTATTTGGGTACTCCTTAGACGACTAAGGTCATTTTTACCTAATGATAAAAGTCACTTGGGTACAGTCAACAGCAAAAGTAGATGATCAACATTTTTCAGATCAGAAATCCAATACTAATTAACGGAGTTCGCATCAGATCTACATAGACTAATGGACTTGTGGTAAATGTTTGGTAAATTACAATCACATACTTTTGAATCACTTCGACGCCACACAGTTCTGGCGCGAACTCCGTTCATTCGTTTTGAATTTCTGATTTTGATCATCTATTTTTGCTATTGACTGTACCTTGGCGGGTCACTTTTGTTTGTTACTGTTTTTGTGTAGCAACAAGAAGGATTCTGGGAAAATTGGAGGGCAGTCACAAGATTGAATGGTTTGTCTGCGTTTTAAAAGATAGGCTTACGAAATTGATCTGTTTCTGGTAAAAGTTGTGATGGCTGTCACCTAAAACACAATAAGCAAGTGCTGTTTTAAAGGTCTAGGTCGTAATAACGTGTTGCATGTAAAGACGGCAACAAGTTCGAGTAGTAACAGGTTGGTAGCCTTCCCTCGCGTCCACTTTCATACCGTGGGAAGATCAACGGCTGGAGAAAAACGCCACTTTCCCTAACAGACCAGCGGCTTTGTGGAAATTGTGATCTGTTTTGTAGGAAACTATCAAGTTTGTAAAGCATTAGTTTTGTCTATGCTTTTCCTTCTATTTAGAACCCTGTTTACTTGGATTATAAAATGTCCAGATTCCGGGTTCGAAACAATACGTAACGCTTTTAATGAAGCCACTTTTTTTTATAAATGTGTGAGTGAGCACCACGCACACATTGAAATGTTTTCCTTGGAGATGTTCACTTCTTTTACGTACGAAACCAACCACGGGGTAACGTTTCTACCGTGTTTCTGGCTTCAATTCTCAGTGGCCTACTAGAAATCTGGACATTCTATTATCTGAGTCCATATTCAGGATGAATTTTTCAACTGGGCATGATGGCTATATCCAAAACTATGAGGAATATCGAAAAACATTGAAAGCAGTGTCTACACCGATTTTGACGAAAACTAAAACTGCATCATTGGATTTCCAATAATAATCATAATCCTGGCCAGGAATCGAACCTGGTGATTTTAGAAAAAAACACACCCTGTATTATTATACCATTCGATAGCGTTGCTAATAAGGATCAAATTCTGAGAAGTAATCATATACGGCAAACTTAAGAAAAACGTATAATATTTCAAACATCGTTTAATACGCAATCCGACATAATTTAATCTGATAACCTAAACACTTGTCCCAAAGACGTCAGCAATCCTTTTTAATAATACCTATGTCAATTTCAGTATATCAATAGGTAACTAATAAGTTATCTTATCACACTAAGAGCATTGGTAAATCGTGACTCATTCTTAATTTAACGCTGTTTGGTCGCGGGACCAAGGGATTACCGTGACCCCGGTACGTAAAGGGCTAGTGAAGGACACCGTGGATTTTAGTCAGTACAAGTCTGACAGTCCCTCCCGCCCTGCCCTGGGTGGGAGGACTCATTTGATGATTTTACCACGATAAAAAAAAAAACGCTGTTTCATTCTAATTAGTAGAGGTCACTTACTCGAATATAAACAAAGTTATCACGTTTCATAGTAAACTCGTATAATAAGTATAAAGTTCCTAAGGAAAACTTTCTTCTGGCGAAGTTGCGGTGTAACAAATTCTCCTATTTGATCAACTTACGACTAAATCCAATTTTCCAATTTAGTAGTAAGCAGAGCCGCAATTTGGCCTTCTTGTGAGTTTTTAGAGTTTACTACGAAACATAGTTTCCGCAACAAATTGAGTTTCCGATATAGATTAGATTAGAGAGGCCATTTCTATGGTGTGTAAGTTAAGTATAATTTGCTAAGTTATCTTGAAAGTTTACGCCAGTATGACAATGAGCCTGTTTTTTGTAAGTTTAACTCAATCTTGTACACTAAAGAGTTATAACAGTTGAAGAGAAACATGAAGGATTTGTGGACTTATTTATTTTAATAAACTATCTAATTGCTAGCCAAAGATCTCTCCAAATTTTGGAAATATTGTCACTCTGAAATACAACAAACAATTATCTTCAGGGGTTTTATCTTTTATTTACACAGATAATAGTTCTATAACCTTAGCGGCTTCAGCTGAAAAAATGCCGTCTTTCAGCAAAGTCAACAGTTCGTTGTTTTTATTGTTAACAAAAACTTATCAATAGTATTGTTATAGTCTATTTAATCTTTGGTAATCTGCAACGATTGTCTGGCCTGTCACGATTTTGTTGAAAAAACTTGTCTTCAGTACTGTCTCTTCGTTTTTCGACTAGAGAGAATATTCAATAGTGAATATTTAGAAGCCGATGCGGTGATGAACGCCCACACTATGCACTTACTGGAAAAAAACATGAAACTCATTAGAACATACTCTAGTCATTGAATATCTTGAACAAGGTTTTGGGTGCGTAAATAAATAGTGAACAAAGTAAAAAGGTATGGGTGTTTAAATGTTATTGAATAATTACAATAGGTCTACGTCACTCTGTTTTTGTTTTGGTCAGTTGGCTCTATACCTCTATCCATACCTAAACATGTATAAAAAAACTTTCCTGCTGATAATGATGTATTATAAACAGTAGAATACTACATAATATCATATATGTATATTATGTTTTTAAGTTGTCTCCCATCCATACGCTTTGGGATTTCCCAATTAGTTTTGTTTGGATTCAAACGGGCAATCCTGTAGCACTAAATGGGTAAAAACGTAAACATCTGTTTATTTATAGCCTTCTCCGGTAAATGGGCTATCCAACACATAATTAGCTAGATAGAATATACTTTATTGTAGTTGTACACCATTATTGTTACACAACTTTTGTAATCATTACATATTTTTTTAAAGTAGAAGTCCGAAAGTTAGTTTATACGTAAACCAAAATTGACAAAGATACAACGCTTCCAAAAATCACATAACGTCACGCGGTCGGTACAATTTTTACAGTCGTTATGACGTCACAAGGCCCTTACTCCCGAATTTCAAAGCGTTTTATCTGTTTTTTCAATATTCTAACAGACGGACTAAACAGATTTTCAATTTATGTATGCAGTAAAATACTCTATTTTGAACAGGAGATCAGAAGGTTCAAGGTCCGAACAAACACGGGATTGCACAATGTGACAAGATTGCATTGATTGAACTTTGGTCACGTACTGAACGTGACTTTGTATACCGTATCTTATAAGTTTGTTATAATTACCGACACAGAATCATGTAGCCTTCTTGTAGATAACGCAGTATTTTAACTGAATTAACACCAGTTGCATTTTAGCCACAATTATGACCCGGGAACATCTAATTCTGGTGATGACGAATGTAACGAGATGTTGAATGATGCATTTAAAGTAATAACTTTCGGGTTTTAATTGATTCTCATCTACTATTCTTTGAATCAACTCCTGGTTTATTTCTTTCACTTCTTAGTGGCTTATATTCTTCTGCGGAATATGTCTGGTAAGGGTATTTTATATCCGAACGGATAAAGAACCTATTGACTTTGGCTGCGTGAATCATGGTGTAGTATGCCCTCTATGTCATTTAGAAAAAACATGCTTCATTTCCTACCTCCACTTTGAAATAAGAAAAACCAGTAAGGAAAGTAACAGAAGGATACCCGGAAATATGACTTCATTTAAAGGCTTAATTGACTCTGATTGGTTGCTTGGTCAAATCGTCATGTAATGTATTCTAGATTAAATTGTTTTTTGACGATTCTGGGTTTAAGAGGCCTCTTACAGTCCACTAGCGCCGCCAATCGAAAAAATTCATTCTAAACATAAACGGCCGTTTTTTGTTACAAATGCACGATTTAGCTGAACAGCTATATTTCAAGTGTTGACAATGTGTTATAAAATTACGTTATTGCCTTTTCTACAGTAATTACAGACCACATTTTGTATTTTTGATTCTATTTACGAGTTATGACATTTTTTCGATTGGCGGCGCTAGTGGACTGTAAGAGGCCTCTTAAAGTAATTGCTTTCAAGGTTCGTAGACATTCAGGGGTTTGTTAATGTATGATACCACGGCCCTGAAACAAAAGGGCATGTAAATGTTTTAGTCAGTAAGAGTCTACCCGTGTCCCTTCCCAGATATCCAGAGTGGGGGATTCATGTAATTATTGTCATATTCTGAAAAAAAAGGTATGTACTAACTACTACTACTTGTGTTCAGGAGTTTTTATAGATTCTTGTGGAGTGCTAAGTCATGATTGGTTCCACTCTGTTAGATTTTCACATTCTCAAAAATAATAAATTAATATATAATATATTTCAATGGTTTAGAAAAGAGCCAACTCTTTTCTTTATTATGTGTTACAGCTGGGCAATATCCTTCCAAGCCAACGCTTAGGTGTAGTAAGAAATATTAACATTTATACATTAATATTTTCATTTCTATACCTATGATGTTAGGATGTCACTTGCTTGCTTATGTGCCTTTAAAGCCTATGATATCAAGTATCCCTATGAGCGTGTATTTTCTATACTGAATGATTAATTCATACAGTAACTTCGTGCACATGTGCTGGCGACATCGATACAGTACGCTTACAAACACATTGTCTTGACAACTGTGCTATCACTGTGCGACCTCGAACATTATGTACACGCGAAATATGCCTTTCTTGAGGACATATCGACATGTCACTATGGAATCATTATTATACTTCTATATTATGTTAATAACTAAACATGAGTCGTTTTCGGGGGTTTGCCCCCAAATAGTAAATAACAGTCATGGGATTTATTTTCCAATCGGTACTATTGGAAATTTATAGAGGTCTCCTATGTTAACATCCCTTCATCATCATATTCGCTTAAATTCTGTAATTTAGCTTGTATTTTTAATACTCACGGGGAGAGTGTTTTCTGCCGAAGCCTTTATATTGATTCACCTATCTCTGGCAGGCGGATTGCTAGATAAAGGTAGATGATCTGACTGCTTCCTGCATAATTACACTTCTGTATGGGCGGTCTAAAGGGCGGTTTAACATACCTATCCAAAGCGAGGTACAAAAAATCAAGCTCTCTTCGCTTGGTCTTGCTTCTTGAACTCATAGGCTATATTCAATAGAGGCTTTATTCGATCAAAATCAAAGCATTTATTTTATGTAGACGAGTTACAGACTTTTGAATTGTCAAAGAATTTTTTATTATTAAATACTACAAAATTATGTTGCTACAGTCCCAGTCACAAGACATAATAACGGGCAAGATACTCCATGGACATTCTCTTTAGATCTCCAAAATGATTACAGAACCTTTGTAACATTTGATGAACATTTTGAGATGGTACATTTTGTGAGAACGATGTAGCAAGTTAAAAATGTCCATAGTAATAGAAAAACAAAGACAATTCAATCAATTTTGATTTTATCAATTTTGTACCTACTTCGATTTTTCTACAACAATGGTTAGGTATTTAGTATTGACCTAAAAACTCGCCGATTCAAATTGCTGTGGCATCAAATTATTCAGAAATGATATCGTAATAACAATCCATATTGTTGATGACATGTTGCAAAGGAATCTCGGGCAAGTTGTGGAAAAGGTGATTGATTGGTCAGGTCTAAGGAAAGTAGGTCTGAAATCAATTCGTTACCTTTATCGATCCAATTGGAAAACGAGCAATATGGATTTTTGTGAAAAATGTAACTAAAGAGAAAATTTAAATGGCATAAAAGCTTTTTATTTTTTGAATTTTGTACTTTCCGTTGAGCAATTTTTTTATTTGTTCCTAGTACGTGGTGACGATATGATAACACACTTTAAAAAAAACTATATTACTGATGGGATAAGCTTGCTTATTTTTATGGATATAGGATAGGCGCCAAAATCATAATTATACGTAAATATTGTACACTTAAATTATTGTAATTTACTTAAAGACCCTCAAGACTCGAGACACTTATTTTTTACGATGTTTTGTTTCTTTTTTGCTATGGTTAAGTCCGTTTCATGAGAACGTATTTTTTGTCCTATCTCAATGAATATGCATACAATAGTAAGTATGTATAGAGTAATTTGTCATGTTGGATCATAATAGTTGTTTTTGGGGTTCAGTTTGGGGTACCTACCTGCGTAGATAAAATTAAGTGTATACTAATACTTTGGAGATAAATCGCGAAGTATTCGTATATTATTTTGAGTGCTCCACAGATGAAAGAAGAAGTGTTGTATTATCCCAAATAATTAATTGGGTGTTAGGTTTTTGCTAAATCCATGTAATAGACCTGGCTCATGATATTATATCTAAAATAATTTTGGTCTGACAGAGGGCTGGGAGACTTCAGCTTTGCTAAAGGTTAAAGATATTATGCATAAATAGCCGTTTGAGGCAGGCTGGGGGCTTCATCTGACTAAATCTCTCATCTTAAGATAGGAACATCATCAGATAGGTGTAAGAAGACTGTGTGTTTAGTAAAATAACGTTTAAACATTTTAAATATAACCTTCAAAAAATCGGCCTTACGAAAGTTCCTTTAATAATTGAACGAAATGAAAGGAAGATTCTTTCAAGGTCGTTTTATTTTTTGTTTTTTTTTCAACAAAGACGTCTAGAGGACCTACATCACAATATGAACCAAAAACATTCGCCGTATTCTATAACTTTACTGCGATACAGACCGGAACAAAATATCACGGTTTTTGAACATCATCATCCAATAATAGTCATCATCCAAATAATGCCCTTCTACACGTCCCATACCGTGTTTGTTTAGTGATTAGCAACCAATAAGCTACATAGTTCGTGCGCATCGAATTCAGGCGCATGTAAATTGAGTAGATTTGTGTAAATTATGCAATTCCGCATAGTGTATAACAAAACAATGAAACACTGACCCAGATTGTGTTGTCTTTGAAAATGTGGACGTGTTCAGATTTTACATAGGTTTATATGTATCTTGCCTGATTTGGTATAAATAAGAGGGGAAAGCATAGTGAGCAGAATAAACGCACAAAGACCTTATATTTTATTTATGACTATCACTGGATTTCCTAATACCTACCGATTGTGTTTTTGTTAACACATTGACTAAGATAGGTATCGCGGCACCATGGAATACATTGTAAAAATACACCGAAGTTGAAAAAAGTCACTGCATCTGGAAAAGAGTGAATAAAACAATAACACAAATAAGAGATGTAAAGTTCCTCGATATTAGTTGAAAACGGAGAATTCTCCGATCAGACGAATTTTATGTCTGGTAGGTTTACTGCCCGACAGTTGCTATCGAGTTTTTCGCGGAGAAAAGACCGACATATTAAATTGATTTTAGTTCTTCATTAGCTCAATAGATGTCGCTAGTAGCAGTGGTGGTGTTTTTTTTTTCGACTTCGTTATGTCCTGAATACAATCTCAGCATTCTTCACGATTCTTCTGTTTCTGTTCTTGGTTTATTTCTTTCTTCTGTTTGCACGACGAATGAGTCCTCTCTTGGCATTCACCGCGTGCCTTATGATTCTAATTAACACATAATGGCCACGCAGTGAACGCGAGGAGGAGGACTGCTATCTTCATATTTCTCTTCTTTTTTCAAACGACTTCAAAATACTTCTTACTTGCACTTCAGTTAATTTGGAAATTAATATAAAACATTGAAGAACGCCTGTTTGTTTACGAAGACTTAGCGACAAAATGCAATATTGCTATTCGTTTCCACAAGGCGCCTGGAAATATTAAGGATGATACAATGTGAAAACTATTAAATAAAGGGACAGCACACTTAATTAAGATAAAAATTATATACCTACAAATATTTTAAATTTTAAGCTAAAAAGCATACGACGAAGACCATTTTTTTTTTTTTTTTTTTAGGGTGGCAAAATCATCAATTGAGTCCTCCCGCCCTGGGCGGGGCGGAAGGGACTGTCAGACTCTTACTGACTAAAATCCACCCGTGTTTCTTCGGATGCCCTTTACGTTCCGGGGCCGCGGTATCCTGGATTAAGAAAAAAGCCGCGACCCCAGCAGGCATTTGGCCCCGTAAGGGGGCCCCGTCGGTGACGCGTGAAACACGACGCGCCACCTACCCGGGCTTGGTCCTTGGTCGGACGGCGAGCTTACCCATTACTCACCGTCCGCAAGCCCGCTCCGCCGCTGTGCCCTCTGCTGTTCAGAGGGACACGCGTTGGAGCATCCACCCGACAGGCTATTCGCATACGGGCAAAGAGACCCCTTAGGCACACAGTGCCTAAAAGAGTTTTTGCCCGCATCCCAGGGTGCACCGGCCCGAAAAACTGGTCTTCCCCCCGGACGTATCCGAAGGGGAACTCCAGTCCACGGGCGCACGTGGAGGTTTCCTGTCTTAGCACCCCCGACGAAGACCATGCAGAAATTAATAGCTAAATTCACTTGCAGTCCTAAGAATGAATGTTTTCGATATTGCATAGGTATTATATAGATTTCATTATAAAACATTTATGTTTATTTTGTGTCTTCGACCTTGACCTTTTAGCTTAACGACACCCCCACTGCTTCGAACTCATTAAACATCCCACAAAAGTAACGAGTTTGTGGGGGGTTCATGAAATCTGGGCCAATAAGGGGAGGGGGTGATAAAGTGGACAAATATCATGTAAATATTGTTCAGTAAACGAATTACGAGCTACATTAGTTCCACTCCAAATGATAAGAATCTTGGAATGGGTTCAAGTTCGACGTTTTTTGTTGGAAGACAAAAGAGCTGAACATTCTTTCGATATCTTTTTTTAGACTGTTGTCGAGTCAATAATAAATTTAATTATAATTATTGTGTAAAATATTTTATATTACAAAATTTTTATTTTTTTATTATAGAGGTGAGGTAGAGTATGACCCATTTTTAACTGACTGAAAAAAAAGGCGATTATCTTGATATTTTTGTACATTATGTTCGAGTATGTATGACACTAGAGTTATAAAAAATTCATTTATTTGATAAAATTTAACTCATTATGAATTGTAATGAAACAAACAAAAGTCACCAACTTCCGAAAATAAAGCTCTTTCTACTTTCCGTGTTACTATAAGACTGTTTTGTGTTATTGAATGTATAATGTTGTGACCGTGTGCCTCTCAATACCCGTTCCAAACGATTATGAAAAACATTTTAAAATTAGTCTTTTGATTGTATACTTCCAAAAAAAGATACTTAGTTGTAGTTGCATTTCGTGCGCAATCGCAACACGCATAGATCGAGGGTGCATTGTGCAAGCACAATAGCTGCGGGGTTGCAGCTGGCGGCCCCTTTGTCCCCTTAGAGGGGTGCAACCCTATGTCCCCGCACTATTACACTAGATGCAATTATTGTCAGCATTCATAGTTACCAGTTTCTAACTAGATTGCTTTTTGTGTAAATACACGCTATAATTATCTTGACAGGACTCTTTTAAAGCATGTAGAAGAGAAAATACGTGAGCATGCACTAACTGTTCAAGCTTCCAATATGGTTAAAACAGTAGATCGTTGAGTTCATATACTGCAAGGGTAGGTACAAAATATTATCTTCAAAATAAGAGTCAGTGTTACTTTAAAAAAAAACACTTTTCGCATACTGACAAGTATTGCTAGCATAAAATTGGTAGGCGCTAAATCAAGTTCATAATGAAAAGTCGTTCTAGTACAAAACAATGTACCTAAAGGTAAAGACTACGTTATTTTTGAGACGACTGTCTATAATAACGAGTTATGTTCATAATAATGTTTTATTAAGAGTGAATATAAGACATTTGGCTTTGTTTATGACAACAAAACGTTAATAGTTACACTCAATTTAATTCCTCAAAGGGACTGTCGTAGCTTTAAGGGCAGATAGCATACACAACTAGCACGCACGTTAAATTGTGATAGCATTCATTCGTGGCATGAATCACATATCGATCGGCTGATAACATCTCGACTTGCAGGTCGTTCACTTTACTGTTTGAAGTTAACTTTCAAAATGAAAGCATTTTGAAGAAACCAAACAAAAAGCCAGTGCTCTAAGGTTTGGAAGAAACAAGAAGAAAAAGCCAGTGTTCTAAGAAACAATAATAGGTAGGAAGTTGTGAAGAAGTTATGGTGTCTTGTTTTGATCGTGGTAATATCATCAAATGTTTCCTCCCACCCAGGGCAGAGCGGGAGAGACTGTCAGACTCGTACTGACTAAAATATACGGTGCCCTTCGATAGAACTTTACTTTCCGGTGTCATGGTAATTCGTAAGTCTTAGGCAGGCTTTGGCCTTCTAACGGGGGGGCCTGTCATAATGCTGACACTTTTTGAGGCGCGCGTGGAACAACGTGCCGCCGACCCGGACATGGTCCTTGGTCGGACAGCGAGTCGCCTATTACTTGCCAGCCGCATACCCGCGCCTACTGTGACCGGAGATCGTCCAGCGGCGTCCGTCGCCGTGGGGGCCTACCACTGCGGCTGGGGTGAAGGGAGGACGCTGTCCTCTCCCTCACGCGGCCCGCCTCCTCTTTCGCTAGCATTACTGCTTCGCAGAAGGAGGCGACCTCTTCCCATTCCATCTCGCCCCGTAGCTTGGCCTCGACCAATGCCGGGTGCGAGAGGTCTCCGCCTATCGCCGTCGTGAGGACACGGCGGTACTCTGCCCAAGCGGGGCAGTCCTACACCATATGCTATACCGTGTCCTCCGGGCGATCCTCGCAGTGGTGACACCCAAACGTTTCTTCCATCCTTATCCGACACAGATACCTCCCGAAACTTCCGTGTCCGTAGGCGGTAGGTCAGGACGCCGTGACGCCTATCCACCCACTCCCCGAAGAGGGGTCATACGGAGTCATACCACCGCGATTGTGGTGTGCCCGAAGTTTTCTGACCAATTTAATCTCAAAATCTTCCAAAACAAAACATCGTGCCTACCATCCGCTAAGGTTTAGGCAGAGATGTACCTAAAAGTTCACCCACATTTCGTCAGTTCACAATGTCTTAATCGAGTTTTTTTCCTCACGTGTCACTTATAACGGTTTTTTGTTAACTCGACTCATGCTAAAGTTACAAATGACGTATCAATAACCCGTTGAAAGACATCAGAAATGCATTTAAATCCACCTCATCGAGTAATGTTTCAATATGCTAATACGACCTTACAGCGTTAATGTTGACGTCATCACAAGATTGACGTTCAAGAATTGAATTCTTATTGAGTTTTTAGACTCATGAATGTTGAATCATACACTTTGAATATACCGGACAGAAGAAATAAGACATTTTCAAGTCTTATGCAAGTCTGTGAGTTGAGGTAGGACAGATTTGAAAAATGTATGTCGTAAATCACTTCAAATTAAAATTGTAGTTATACATAACTAGCTGTTGCCAGAGGCTTATCAATGATATCATCCAAATCTGTTTCAGTATTTTTCATCACATCGATCAACATCAACATCCATCTATCCATTTATCGAACTTTCACAAACTTTCGCATTTTTAGGATAAATTTAAGATTTGTACTACGGTGATCAAGGAAAACCAAGATCAACATTGCTATGCGGAAGATAACGTCAATAATTGTGGAACAATAAAAATTGACAGGTTAAAAAAACACTTCAAGAAGCTAAAAAACATTGAGCACAAATGTAATGTGACTATGGGCTATTAGGCTAGCTAATAAAATAAGGGTGAGTGAAAGTTGTTACGGATGAGTACGACTTAGCTGGCGGTGCCAACCGCGGCCCGACTCACGCTTGGCCGGAGACGTCATTGGGAGGCGAACGAATACGAACTGGTACATCAATCACTAGCGAGACCTTGAACTGATTTGTTTCTGTAAATGTATACTGTCAACAACAATGGATTTAAAGAGTATTTTGAATAACGGGAAAAGAATCTAAGTTCTGAACATGGTAAAAAGTGAGGTTTTGAGACGATAACTTTTTAAACTATAAAGACTCATTTACACGTTGTAAGAAACTTGCAAGTTGCTTTGACTACATTGCGTACTATAAATGAATAAAGAATTCAATTGATCAAACTAAAATCGCAATGCAGTCAAACTAGCATGCAATTTATTCCATAGTCTAAATGACACCTGAGTAAAAAATCCCAAGGGGCATACGTATGTTTCTAAATATGAATAAATAATATCAGTAGCACAAGTAATCAAAACAACAATTACAAACGTTTTATCACCAAATGAAAGAAAACTCAATTTATTTTTTTAACATTAATACAGCACCCTTCGAACGAAGGGTCATAAAACATAAAAAAAGTTAAGAAAGGTGGGCGGTATCACGCGTAACTGTACTAATAGAGGTTTTGATTGATCGGCGTTCCCCTACGGAAGGTGGCGGTGGTCGGTGGTCGGCCTGAGTAATGGCACTGCACTCTCCATGGTGAAGGAATGTAAACATTGGACAGCCTGCCACCCCTGCCACCTGCTAACGGACTTATTCATAAAACGCTTACTACAGATTTTATAAAGAAAACAAGCTGTTGTGATTGCTGTTAAGGTTTGGAAAGAAACAGTAATAGTAGGGTACCACAGGTTGAAAGGTTACTAGATTGAGAAGCTAAATAGAAACAAAATGAAATAATTTTCGGATACATTATTGCACTCTTTAGAATAAACTCTTCAATATATGATGGTTGTTAAACTGAAATAATATTATTTAGTTGTGAAATAATTCAAAAGTATTTAGAAGAAATCGTTTATTTGTCGTTGCATCTGTCTAGTATGACCAGACTGGACCCTCTAGGAACAACAAGATAGATAGAGTGAAATGGGTGAACCGATGGTGAAAACTTAAGTTAGCCAGAGTTTTTGACCGAACTTAACTTAAGTTCAGTCATAAACCCTGGCGGGAATGACTCACTGTTTAAGCAAGAAAATGCAGAAAACATGATAGACCTAATGAAAGAAATAACTTCAATTTCCACGTACGTTTCTCAAACTTAATGAAAACAGTTAAGGCCAATGATCTATGTAGCACCGAGCACGAGGAAGGTACTTAGCGACGTCATCGCGGAAGTGTTGGAGGGGCTTCCCTCTCACGACCCTCACTGCGTCTGTTAAATGACACGGCTATGTAATCACCACTCAGCGCCGACGCCTTATTTACGTACAGCCGTGTAGCCGCTAAATTGACGGGGTAATAGTCTGTGAAAATTGTAGCCTTCAATTATACTCGTAACCACGGAATTGCTAACTTCTTTATTTTCTTTGCAATGTTTGCCGTTGGATGGTGTCTTTTTTTTTGGACTAAATGGGGTAGTTTTATGTTTTAATTTGTTCGGTGAGCCACTTTTTATTGTTGAACCGACATGTTGGTTTTAGTCAGCTCACCATCTTGCTTCTAGTTTCGAGTTTTGATAATAGTTTTAATTTTTATATTTTATAATATGGATTTACAGCTAGCACTAGGTTCAAATTTGTTAGACTTCAATTTAATTTCAATTGACGTAGGTCGAAAGTACATACACCAATACATTTTTATTTTTATTCGAAATAGAAATAAGAAGAAAGGCGACACAAATAAAATTTAATTTAAATAGGCGTGTGACATTGAACCTTTGTCGTCCGCATAATTAGTCCGCTTAAGGATCAGTTATACCGAGACGCGATGTGTCGCTACGATATTGATAATTTCTATATCTTTGTGTAGTAAATAAAGTTAAATTTTGAGTTAAAAAGTTAAAAGTGAATTGACTCTACGTATTGAATGATTAATAAACTAGTAGCTCACTGAATGTTTCAATTACGTAACAGTCGCATCGTGTCATCCTTGAGCATCCATTAACCGATTAAAATTTTATGTGTACTCTAAAATTGAAAGGTAAGGTTCAATGTCCTCGGTGCCACGCGACTTCACCCCTGCGCTCCCAAACCGTTATTATTAACATAAAAAACTGGCTCTAAAGTGTGCTAAGGTCGTCCGGTTTTTAACAAAAGAAGGGTTCTATACAAATTCGTATTAAAAATAGGTGGGATTTTATTGGGTGGCAATCCGATATGAGGGTTATTTTCAATCGAGGGTGTATCTGGACCTTTTTGGGGATGAAACAATTAATATTTGAATCTAATAGAAGGATGGAGCTGAGTTTAGGGACAGATGACCGGTTGATAAATGTGATAGAGGGATAGCCTTTGTGTACTGTAAGTGCCTTTGTATGTAATGATGACGGCGATGAAGCCAAGTAAGAACAATGTAAAGAATGGACGCACGATGTCGTGTCATGTATCATGGCATAGGTAAACGTAACATTTTATTTTTAAAACATTCAATTTAGATATTTTTAGACGAAAGGTCAATATAATTATACTTCATGTAGGGTTGGGATCCTTAAAAATGGAATAAGGTCAGAGTTGTTTTTTATAACGCTGATTACCCATATTGATTTTAAAAATCACTGTTTATATTAAATTGAAGTGAGGATTCGATTTAAAACAAACACGAGTGACTAAAAACATAAAAAAATCGAATCTTTCAGCTCGTTCAAAACACACGTACTTCTAAAACCGACTACACAATACGGACGGTATACGGACCTTGGTAATGATATTCATTAAGCCGTATGTTGATTATGCTGATAAAAAGACAGTCGACTCACTTTACTGGTCGCTAGGAGACTATTTTCATAAACACATACGGGGGAATTCCTTTGCCGTGTCTATGGTAAACTGAACCATAGAGTAACACTATGAACCCTTCCAGTTTCGTGGAAAAGTTTATAAATAAATTTCATCACGGTGGCGATTATAATAATATCGTATTTAGTTCCGACGAAGGGGCGATATAGGATATTAGTCACCTGCTCACTCAGACTAACTAGGTTTGTCGTCAGAACTTTTAAATTATATGATATAACAAAATTAACTTCTTTTCTTTTACTAAACACTGAACATGCAATACAACACAGACAAAGCACTTTATTTCGCACGTAGCAACAACAGGAAATAAACAATAGGTTGTATTAGGAGAAACAAAATATATTGAAAATATTGTTTTAAGTCATCAAAATCGTAACTGAGCATCACCAACCACAGGAGTTTCTTCAATTCAGCAAATTGACTTCAAGTGTACGAAATGATCAAATGTTAATTAACTTGCGCCTTCAAACACTACGATCAATTCTCATGCTCCGTTTACCAAAACCTATTCACTAAGTAAAGTAGCTGACACGACTTGTTATGGCTTCTTTATTGTCCGATATATACTCGAGACGAGTACACATAAAACCAAGTTTGACTTAATGAAAGTAGGCTAACCCTTACTTATTATATTTCCAAAATACATTCGCTATTCAAATAATATTTCAACTTTCTAAAACTTTTCAACTATACCACAAAACAAGTTAGTGGGGTCTCTAAACTTTCCAAAACTGGTCTCCGAACTATTCTAATGCTAGTCGTGAAATTTGGGCAACAAGGGAGCATGGGGGACCGTGGGAGATGGGGCCCTGTCATAATTTCCAGTGCGAGCCACCCCGCGCAGCTGTCGCGAGAACTTTCGGAGTCGATGGATCGATTGTTTGATTCACGACTTTCATTGTTCCTATTCGATTGTTTGCCGATCCGAGACTTTTTGTGACCGAGTCTTGTGTGAGTAGGTCTCAGGAATTATTATTACTAGGTGACAGAGCTGTTAATGGGCGTCGCTACGGCTCCCCATGTCGAGCCGAAGTGTGAAATTATAGCTTTGATTTAATTTCTTAATAACCACGTGACCGTATCGATTTTCAACTAAACTAGTTGGTCTTTAGAAACGAAAGAATTTTTGTTAAATGTAATGTAAAAATACTAATGAATGGAGTTTTTTTTTATAGTTATGATTTAGAAGGGCTTTATTTTTTCATATAGAAAACTGCTTGGACTGTCAAAACTTGAGAATGTAAAATAATAATTACAAGCCATTTGCACCACAACCGGTTGTAGGATTACACGCATCAGAGGCCGGTTGCATATGTCAGAAACGCGACACAATAGCTATGTTTTAATGTACTCTATTAAATATGCAGATAGGTTGCGCGTGCGAATAATGCATGAGAGTTTTAATCCTAGACAAAGCGGGTTGGATTAATCATCCAAAATATGGGGTGTTTTTTACTCGACCGTCGTGCTATTGAACTATAGAATAGGGGTCGTTGTACGCAGCTGCGCGGGCGCGGATCAAATTGATAGGTCCGTGCATATGTCGCGGGCTGGCGCGTGCGCCGCGCGTCACGCTACGTGTGGGCCGGCTGCACGTATTTTAATGTTTTGGTTTACTAATCTCATGAATATTGCAAGTTTGATATGAAATTCGCATGATAAATACATATTAGATATGATTACGTTAACTGTTGTCTGTGATTTTATTTGGTGTTAAATACATTTATTGTTCCGTAATAAAAGCTTTAGATGAGCTGTCACCGCTAAGAACCACAATTTTTTTTATACAAAAATTATGAATGTAAATGTAAACACATACTACGAATTTTAATTGTTGAGTATTAATTTCAGCCATTTCTAACAATACCGAAAAAAAAAACGATATTGATTTCACGAACGTGTTTGCGATTTTATTCCGCAATTAAAAAATCACAACTCTTTAATTTCGTATTACATTCATTGCCTAATGTATAATCTAACTTCTCAAAAATATAATCCATCCAACAACTTTTTTGTAGGAGTAGAGTTTGTCGCGGGACTGTACGAATTACCATGACCCCGGAACGTAAAGGCCTATTGAAGGACACCGTGGATTTTAGTCAGTACGAGTCTGACAGTCCCTCCCGCTCTGCCCTGGGTGCGAGGACTCATTTGATGATTTTACCACGCAAAAAAAAAAGAAGGAGAAGAATGTTAAAAAAAGTAAAAAAAAATATTATTTCAAGTCTTAAAAACTTTACATACTCGTAAGTATATAATATATAATAGAGTTTTTTATACATATGCCTGAATTAAAGTCAGAATTTTATCAGATCCTGTTGTTTTACAATATCATAAATAAATTTTGAAATAGCTAGTAATACTTTAGTAGTCACCAATGTTTATAGGCCAGCGTTTATTTCAATAACGCCAAAGACTAACTGTAAGTCTAACGTATCTATACTATAATAAATCTGTAGAAGGGTCAATTCTGTACATTGAAAATATTGAAAAAATAAATAGCGGGGGGTGTTGCTGGATCGATACCAAACCCAAATATATGATTAAAAAAATTTTTGTCTGTCTGTCTGTCTGTCTGTTTGTGCAGGCATCACGTGAAAACTAACGGTTCGATTTCGATGAAACTTGGTATAATTATTCCTTATTATCCTGGGCATAACATAGGATACTTTTTATCCTGGAAAAATACGTAGAAAAAAAATCTTATTTTTCAGTTATATTCATAGACGTTGTTCTGTAGAACCGCGAACACACGTTGCATTACCCGCAGTGGATTCAGCGCCGTAATATTTATAAGATTTCATTGTCAGAGTTACTCAAAATGGAGAAATAAACCATCCACGCGAAGACCGACATCCGCGCGGACGGAGTCGCGGGCGGAAGCTAGTGTTTAAAATAAACTTTAATAACTTTATGGAAGTAGGTGGCAAACGTGCTTTATAATAAGTTCTAATCTGAGTCACCTGGTATCGAATTAACAGCAGTTAAAGTGTAAACGAGGTGGTATCTAATCGAGGTGATAGATAAGTGGTGATAACGCTGATAAGACGGCGCGCTCCCCTACGTGGGTACTATTGTTTATCTACCATCGATCGCTTTGTTACTACCTTTACATACTGATCAGCTGTCGTTGATTTCTGCATTGCATGTCTTAATTATATCATAAAAATCACGTGCTGCTGGCATGTGATTTTTTTCCTACAAATTTCAACGTAATTTTGTATTGTCTTTGAAATATTTGAAAGTTTTAGATCCGTTGCGTTGCACCGTGCAAAATCTCCATAGATATCTACGCTTTAAAATGGGCACCTAAAATGCTTTTAAACTTATTATGTTCTGTGACTGGGACTGTAGTACCAAAAAAACAATAAAAAAAAAGACAATTCAAAAGTGCCTGTAGCTAGCGTACTTGAAATAAATGATTTGATTATGATTTTTAAAAAGGAGCGAGGTACTAGTAGTTTATATACTTTTCGGTATAAAACTCAAATTTCCTTGTGTAACGTTTTATAACTGTGCGCAGACGCACGATTTAAATCAAAAGTTGTATGTTATGAGATATATTTTTTGAACGAAGTCATACCTTATTATAAGTTAGCGTGATTTATGACTACAAAGTACACACGCACTCTATTGATTGATGATTGTTCTTGCAAATGAACTCATCCAGCATCATATGCATGTGTATATTGCCTATATAATATATGAATTGAAATCTATGTATAAATATACGCTCATATCCTTAGTCAGTAGTAGTTGAAATCATAAAACCGTGATGTGCACAAACATATTAAATTATTTTTTCTATTTGTACTTTAGCATAAATAAGGAGGAGCTCGTGGCTAAATAATTACAGACGCACAAGCCGATCTTCCAGGTTAAGCCGCGCTTGCCGAGGCTGGTCTGTGGATGGGTGACCGTCTATTATAGCGAGTTTCCGCCGTGCCTCAGAAAGCACGTAAAGCCGTTGGTCCCGGCTGTCATTTGTAGATCTTTGACAGTCGTTACTATTAGTCAGCTCTAGAAGTCTGACAACCAGTCTTACCATGGAGTATCGTATTACCCAGCTACTGGGTTGTGGAGGTCCGATAGGCAGTCGCTCCATGTAAAATACTGATATTCATTTGGTTCGACTGGAAGCCGACCCCAATATAGTTAAGAAAAGGCTAGGCAGATGATGATGTACTTTAGCATAATTTTTCAGTCCAATAGTCAACTGACTGAAAAATTCTTAATAGTCCGTCAGTTAGATGATCAAAAAATATTTGACCCGTATTTTTTCTTTTGTTACGTAAACCAAAATAGACGAAAATACGACGCTTTCAAAATTAGCAATACGTTACAACTTGTACATTTTTATCACGAACTCTCACTTTCGAGTTTCGTTGCCTTATATCTTTGTAAAACATTAATTATTTTTCAAAATTCTTAATGACAGATTTGCGATTTAACGATGCTGTCAATTAGTCAAATATGTTAAACCTTCCACGATTTTTATTTTGCTACTTTCCTAAGAAAAACTATTGTTTCAAGAAATTATTCTCCTAAACTGTACCTAAATATTATATTAATCTTTTTCATAAATAAATAGCATATTGACTTGCTCGATAACTGCATTATCTATTACGGATATCGATAAACGTCAGTTATTCATTAGTTTCATACTTTTAGCACCGAAAGATATTATTGTTGTGTCCGCCCTGTGGTTCCGAATTTTATTGAAATATTTTAGCAACGGTCGAATAAATATTTAGAAAATATTGTGGTATACTAAAAATTTAAGGTGCAATACTAATAGGTATTTTAAAATTTCTGTGATTTAAAATTCTTTGTATCAATAAGGCCCATTTACACGTTGCAAGAAATGGAATGTGAGTTGCTTGCAAGTGTGACAATGAATTCAGTTGATCAAACAAATACAGTGTAGTCAAACTTGCATATAACTATCGAAATCCTGCATCGTCTAAATAATGCTTTAAGTTACATCCAATAAGTGCCCATCTGAAAGCCTATAAAGATTTTTGAAAAGAAATTGGTCTTTCTATTTTAAAAATAAGTTAAAGTTGACATACGTACCACTACTGCATTGCTTTCTTTGACGATTATCCAAAATGTTATCATTTAAATTAAGTTTTAAAACAAGATGAAAATTTCTCACTCGTTAAGAAAACAAAAAAATATTTGAATAAAGTATAATGATGACTAGTTATCACCAATAAACTACATGTTACGAACGGTAATACGAACGCATTTTTTTTAAATTTCAAATTTATTTTTATTAAAGTTAGCATAATTTATTATACCAATTGTTTATGTAAATTTGTTTTTATTATGCAAATTATTGAGATAAATTGCACCGGTGGGCAATCTTAAGCACGATCTAGGCGGCTACGCCACGCGGCGGGCGGGCGTCTACGGCGCCGGTGTCGTAGCGACTGCTACGGTCTACGCGGCTACGCGCTACGAGCAAACATATCGATATTATTACCTAGCGCGATTTATTGCCCTCTAATGCTCGTGACCATGCGTTATCAATGATAAGTAGACTTATCACGCTTTCCGATAAAGCTTTACGTTTTGTTTTAAACTTTTCGATTTTTTTATCAACCCGATATTGGAAAAAATCCTGTTGCTTATGATTCTTCAATTTTGCACCTAACGACTATTTTAACTTCCTTGTAAATAATAAAATGGCTAATTAAACAAATTCCATCAGATATGAGAGTTTATACATTCGGTGATTACGGTGGAATTAAAATGTACTTTAATATAATTGCGTATATGGTTTATATGGACGGTTAATGACATTTTCGTATACCTTAATGACGTAGACGTAAAAACCTGGTGTAATAATATACAGTAGCAACGTGAAGTTTAGCATAAAATGCGTTGTTCGCATCGTAAGTCGGATACGGCGGGGATAGAGGGTGGTTTGCAAGGAGGGCGGGTGAGGGCCGCGGGGGGGAGGAAGGAGGCTGGCGATGTGCCAGGCGACAAGGTGAAGTGGCGGCGCCAGTGAAAGTCTTCGCCCTCAGTTACAAACATCTCAAACCCTCCCGACATCTACGACCCTACTCCCATAAGTATAGTGAGTACAGAGGGTTCCGTTTTGCGGACAAATTTATAGCGTGCAATACTCTAGAGATATAGTTGAGATGAAAAGATGTTAATGTACTAAATCCCTTGTCTAACTCTTCGTGGCGTATATAAGATTTCGAAGTACAACATCTGAATTAAGGATGAGATGTTCAGATTAAATCTGTTAAAGCTTTTTGAGAATTAAAACGACGAAGTCTTTGAATCTGTCACTGCACCAGAAGAAAGAAGAGACGCTCAGCGCGAGCAGTATCGCATAAAAAGTATACAATCGCTCGCGCTGCTCAAGAATACATAGAAATATGGGAAAAGGCAACCTAGAAAACTGATCTTCAGCGGCTGCGGGAGAAACTGGAAATCGATTCCTAAGAATGAAAAATATCCTTAAACAACGATGGAGGTCTAGAATAGGAAAGAAAATTTCAACGAAGTTTGTAGAAATGTGAGCTCATCTCAGAAGGCACCCCTCCTTGTAGATTCATCTCGAGTCTGCCATATGGACACGAAGAGCTACGTCACCACCGACCTAGATATTATCCGAGATACCCTCTGAAGAAATACTAGATCGTAATAATACAACATTTATGGATACGACATAAATTCTGAATTTTAATTACTCATCAAGATGGCATGTGATTTTAATGATTTGAAACAAGATTTAATTTCATAAAGTTGTGATGAAGGAATTAAAAAAGGATGAATAGAACTTGGAAATAAAGTCGATGTTAATGATTTAATTAAAATTCAGATAAACGTAAAACATTTAAAGCTGACATTTTGCAAGACATGCGACACAGGAAGCAAAGTGATGGTGAGTTAAGATAACGAGGTACGAGTTGAAACTTAAGAGTTTGAACTGTACTGCAGACTTCCGATCATGATGTCATTTTTCCGAAGTGAAATATTTTTTTTCCCAATTTATAGAGAATTTAGAGTTAATAAAACTGATAATTTAATTTTTTTCATCCATAGTATCAGCCGTTGAACGCGCCTTATTTAAATTTTATTACTTTAAACTCTTATCAGTACTCGCACGCCGGTAACTTTTCACTTTTAATTTATTCGCGTTACGGAAACTTATTGTCGGAGAAAGTTAACAGAGGCACATTTAATTTAAAAACGCGTAAATTCGTGTGTAGGCACAGGCTTGTATGCGTGGCGGTGCTTCATGCGACCTACCTTGTGATGAGGTAGCGGCGGCAGCAGCGGCGGCGGCTCGGGAGCGACGCGGCAGCGGCACGGTTCACTCACTGCACGACTGACACTCGCGGAGCGCGCGCGATAGGTACGTTACGTGCAAACACCAAAAGCAAAATGGACATACCTGAGGGTGGCGGCTGGCACGGGGCGCGCTCGCTACTTGAATGAGCTCCCGGGCAGAGCGGCGCGCGCAGGGGGCGCGGCCAGCCCGCGTGGCTCCGGCCAGCTCCCCCCGCCCGCAGCCCGCGCCTGCACCGCTCAGCTGAGCCCTGATTAGCCCCCGGCCGGGCTATTCAATTAAGGGTTGTTCGGTGCATCGCCGTTGTGGCCCGGCGGCCGGGCTCGCGACCGACCGATGCCGCCTTTGAGTGCTCTTCATTACAGCCTCTCTATCACTGTTATTCTTATTGGGCCCCCGGGCACAGCTCCCTCCTGCCGGATAGATATAGCACAAAATTTGAATTTTCCCAACAAAGAACTTGCACTACGCTTTTAGTTTGCGGAAACAGGGCGTATGCAAATTACTAATAATGCTCCAAAAAGTAACATATATTGCTACAATTCATTTACCTACCAAGTTAAAAAGCAAGGAGCCCTGAAAACATTTCTTTATAAAATATTGGGAGCAATATCGAGGACATTGCGAATGTAGTACTCGTTACGTACATTGTTCTTTGTTCTTACATAACCGCTACACAATCAGACGGATCCAAATGGAATTGAGAATGAAGCAACAATGTGTGCCAAGCAGCGCCGGGGGGCGGCAGCAACTCGTTACAAGCTCCTCCGAGACTTGCCAACGACCATACTATCGTTTAATTACATATACACGACAATTGAATAGAGTTATGAAGCCCCGTCGGGATACCTCGGACATCGAATACAATCTAAATTGATAGAAATAGCTTTTGTACACAATAATATTGGAGAACGGTGAAACTTTAACAATTTGCAGAAATATTGGCAGATTAACTTCGTAATAGCTTTTGCCAATGTCTTCACTTGCGTTATGGTCGGAAATTACCACTTTAGTATATTTATTGTTCGCGGGAATAATGTAGCTTCCCACTAGCGAAAGAACGTATGGAATCGGATCAGTAGGTCTGAAGATTACCTCAATATTCAAACTGTATCAAATGCAATTATTTATCAGTATAAAACTGTCTTAAAGGACTGATTGAGATATGAACCGTGCTAAAACCTGCTAATTCATAATCGAATAATCTAATCCATATAACTAAGAGTAAGTCACAACATTGTACACAAATCTATTGAAATGGTACCAGCAAACACTAGTGTTGATATATGGCAGTGCCTGCAACACATTGCATTATTTATCTCAATTTCCCCTGCGGCCAAGGAGCGCATAAAACATTTTCGAGTCATAAACTTACGAATCAATCATAACTTGCAGTGGCGTGAAAACATTCCTTCACAATAGAGAGATCATGACTCGGCTGAAACTGAAGCTTCAGGAGGTTTTACGTCTCAAAGTCAAGAGAATAGTGACTAGACGAATATTTTAATATGAATGAACGCACTGGTGGTGGATTCTGTGAATGAATGTTTAATTTAATTACCAATTTGACTGCAAGAGAATCGGATTAGCCGAGTAGTTCTGCATTAAATATCACAGATGTGATAACCTGCAAGATTCCACTTGAAATGGTGTTTAGTCGTTACTTGAATTTCATTTGATATGTAACAGGAATAGGTCTTTATTTCATAACATAGTTTAAGTATTTTAAAAGTTGACGCATTTTCCCATGTGTGGTTGGCAGAAACTACAGAGCGCCACCTGCTACGATTCTATGCATACTCCTTTCGCCTTGTCCATCTCATATAATATCTGGTAATACAAACACGCTGATTGCGATTAATGCGCACCTCATCCCGGGGTGTCCCACTCACATCTGCTATACAAATTTCTTTTGTTAGACATTTTTTGACATTGTTTAGACATTTTGTCTTTCACTCATCCTGTCAACATGACCGATTTTCAGTTTTTGTCAGTACGTCCTGTTCATCATCATAATAAGTAGTAACTTAAAAGACACACATGAAATACCGGTCACAATTTTTTTTCTTTTTTCCATATTATACCTGAAATAACTCAGTAAATAACAGCTGTCAACATTTTAATGGTCATTTTTTACAAACAAGGACAATTTTATTACGGTTCTTAAAAATCTTTTTATTTCATCTCCTGTCTGTCGCTATTAATTCCGGCTGCTGCCACGGTCCAACCATTAAATATTAGGGTAAATGTTGTTAAATTAATTTTCTTTCAAGTACGTTTTAACAGTGGCTACGTAATTTTTTTTTTATGTACAAATTATTACTTTTTGACGAAGCGAAGTAGAGTATTTTAGGGATCGTAACGGATGACGTTCTGTAATCTCATTTATTACTGCCATTACAAATGCGGAAGTTTGTGAGCATGGATGGATGCTTGTTATGTTTTTTAATTTATTTATCGGTTACTTCACATTTGTCCACTACCTGGCCTGATGGCAAGCGATGATGTGACGATAATTTTTTACTCTTTCACGCACAATACTGGACGGATTTGGAAGAACGGTACACAAATATTTTACAACCAAGAATAATACACGTGATTTTTGTAACTTTCATCACGGTACGAGACGTTCCTCTGGGATTATTACCTGTACCTGTATTAAAACACACACAACACTGCGCACATAAGCTTTTATTTATCTTGTTAACCCTGTAAGAAAATAGCTTGAATCTATGTTCTAGATAAGTAAGTACAGCTATATCCTATTTGAAGCAAAATCTTGGTTCTAAAAACGTATCGAAGCCGCAAGTGATATAAAGTCGGTCAAGAGAGAGGGTGGTACGCGCAAAGAATTTATAAACTTAGTAGGTGTGCAGACTTGTACGTTGATGAATAATTTGAAAGAAGGGTTTTGAACGGCTCCTGAGTCCTCCCAACTGTTTAGCTGTTACTATTATTTGGAAATCGAATTTACAAAATTAACATGTTGGTGG
Organism: Agrotis puta; assembly: GCA_943136025.2. NCBI lineage: Eukaryota > Metazoa > Arthropoda > Insecta > Lepidoptera > Noctuidae > Agrotis > Agrotis puta. Next base: position 4,749,032 of record OW964170.2, read on the forward strand.
TGTTACTGGGATTTTTATAGTCTTTAATATGGCTCACCGCTGGGCAAACTACTTCCCTTTCTACGACTATAAAATATTTTGGTTTAGTAGTTTGAAACGAAAAGTGAATAACCAGAAAAAGTGTATGGAAACCGCGGCGGTTTTTTTTTGGACAATTTTTTTTCCTACGGTTTTGTCAAGAATGTTTAAAATCTAAAAAAATATCTAGATGAAAGATTCTTTGTTTAAAACGATTCGCGGCGTTTCGGGATCGCGTAGCTCTATTGACTTATACATTTTACTATCATTTAATAGATCTTTTTAAGATAAACAATTCATAATTTAATACATTGTTTTCACATAGCTACCGCATTTGGTTGCCGTATCCCAGTACTTCAGTATTTGCCATCTTTAATTATAATAAATGCGAAAGTTTGTGAGGACGGATCCGTACGTAGGGATGTTTGTTACTCTTTTACGGAAAAACTACTGAACGGATTTAGATGAAATTTGGTACACAGGTATAAAACCTAAAACTATCCATAAATTGTTTTTATCCCGATGTTATCTTCCTGTGAGATACTTTTGGAACAGTAGCGAGTGATGTCGCTGGCTACAGCTGCTGCTATTATAACATTGTTTTACTCTCAAATATTTTTATACTGGTTTGTTGTGACTTCATTGCTAATATCTTGGACTTAAAGAAAAAAGTCAGTAAGAGTTATTTATTCTGTAACTGTCTCTAAGGCATCATCCTAATTGGTAACAATCGTACGAGCAAACGGAATTTTCATCATCGTGCGATGAAAACGATTGTTTATCACCGCTTACTTACTGTTTTTACGCGATGATCATCATATCAGCGGTAGGACGTCCACTGCTGAACTTAGGCCTCCCCCATAGATTTTTAATAGGACCGGTTGGAATCGGCTTGCATCCAGCGCGATCCTGTGATTTTCATCAGATCGTCTGTCCATCTTGCAGGTGGACGTCTCACGCTGTGTTGTCGGTGCGTCATATCTTTTCAAGAACCTAACGGCCCTATCGGCCATCTGCTGAGCGTGCTATGTGGCCCGCCCACTGCCACTTCAACTTGCTAATTCGCTGGGCTGTGTCGGCAACTTTCGTTCATCTACGAATCTCCTCATTTCTGACTCGACCACGCAGAGAAACTCCGAGCTTACTAATGAGGCCCATAGTAATAGACCTCGTTTCGGCGCCATAAGTCATCACTGGTAACACACATTGATAGAAAACTTTCGACTTGAGGCACCGGGGTATTTTGGAGGAGAAAATGATGATGACTTGCAATTAGCTTTAATTAGGACACACTAAAGAAACGAGGGTGTTTAACCTCGTCGTGTGACGATGAACGCATCGTTTATTCGTAGGATCGTTGCCAACTGGGATTCACATGTCGATGGTATTCGATAAATAAGTAATTCTCTTAAACTAGACTAGTTGTTCTAAAGCTTTAAATACTAATTAACTGCTTAATCGTGAATTCAAGCGATTACTATCGCTTGAATTCACGATTAAGCACGAATACGTACTCGTATTCGTGGATAAAGCACAAGCAGCAGAGCATAGCAACTGTATAGAAGGCAGTAAACAGACCGTTAAGGGTTTGCCACTGTTCTTAATTGTAACTGTCCTCTGTTCAAGCACTGTGGGGAACAACGTCGTTAGCGCTTGCATATCGTGTCCTTACTCTGTTTTAGAGGCTCAAAATTCCAGCAATTGAAACAAGTTGTTGACTCTAATACGTTGCTGGCTTGACCACCAGATAATTCCTAAGGCATTTCAGCCTAAAATTGGACGAATCCTATTTTATTACGGCTTATACACCCGCACCTTTGTCCGTATTCTAGTTACCAGGCGGCAATTGCAATACAAATGTACAGAGGTTCGCACACAAGCACGCGTCAGTGGATATTAAAGTCGGAAGGTATCGGACACTTGCGTCAAGTTGTGTACGACAGGGTATTTTTTTAACGTGGTAAAATCATCAGGACAGAGTGACTAAAATCAAAATCACAGTGTCCTTCAATAGCCCTTTACGTTCCGGGGTCACGGTAATTTGTGAGTCCTGCGACCATGTACGACAGGGCATGGATAGATTACCGAGATTAAAAGTACCTATCCTATGTGTTGATTCAGATTATAAACAATGTACATACCTAAATGTAACTACATTTCATTTAAGTCGCTTCAGTAGTTTTAGCGTGATAGAGTAACAAATATGCTCTTCTTCATTATCTATCTTATCGTTTCATTCATTCTCAAAAATTTGTGTTACTATACTTATATTTAGGTCTCAGAAAATCATGCTTTTCTATAAGAAATATTATATTAATTCAAGCATTATGTGCTCAATAATAAGGGAAGTTGTAAAACGAAATGTAATTTTATTTTGGAGTAAAAAGTTTGCACTTAACAACGTCTTGATGTTATAAAGGGACCGATATGGAACTTTATACGAAAATGTTCATGTTTCTAGCATCATGTAGCAATTTGTGTGTTTCAATTTTTTTTTATCAAAACATGCTAGTATGGAGACCACGTCAAAATTGGTCATGAAGGTTAGCTGCGGTCCCGTGTGTGGGATGAGCACTAGCATTGATAGCCTCTGTGAAAATTTGCAATATTATAGCTTATCCAATATCATATGTAAATGTAACTCTTTTGGTTTATTTTCAGTGACTAAACTTTTACCTGATGATCGTATGCTTAGCGTAATGTTTAAAACTTGCCTACTCAGTACACTGATCTAATTTTAAAAGTAGTTGCAAGCTTGCTGCTTGCACTTATTTATTTCAAAATGTATAACGTTGTAAAAGGTATGAAAGACTGTATTTTATTTGATGCCATCAGAGTTTAATGTATGTCCCCAGGAAAGTGACACATCACGTGCATGAATTATTTACATCGCGCGAGATCTACGTGATCTCATTAGTTCGTGGCTCTCGGATGAGGATGCTGAGTTCTTGTTTCGATTGTAAGGGGGGAGCTACTATACACGTTTGGGTTGGCAAGATCCTTATCTGCGGGTTGTTATTTCTAAAGTGACATATTAGCTTTTGCCAGTGTTTGCTCGAGTGGTAGTCGAAAATTACCCAATGGGATATTAATACTGATGTAACGTTATGGGTTACTTGTGGTATTTCAAACTATGATCCATCTCCATGCCTTTCATGCAGCCGTTCTAGGGTATTTAGTACCAAAAAAGGGGGGTCAATGGTGGCCCAGTGATATAGACTCCCCGACTTACGAGATGTAGGTTTTGATTTCGAACGCAGACAGGCGCACTACTTTATTTCATCATAACTGCTCTCAAAACGGTGAAGGAAAACGTTTTGAGGTAAAACCGGCATGTCCTAGAATCAAAAATTCAAGACATGTGACATCTACCACTCTGCACTGGGCCCGCGTTGTAGATTATGGCCCATTCCCTCTCAAAGAAAGGAGGCCTGTGTCCTAGGAATGGGAGCATTTATAGGCTAATGATGATGATGATCCGAACTTAACCCGACACGGCGATTTTAGTTATAACTGGTTTTCATGAGCCGATGAAAGCAAAACACGTACCCACTACTGATATAGTAATAGTGTGGTTGGGTGGGGTTTGTTTGACTTAAAAGATTCCTGCGGCCCTGGAACACAAAGGATAATTGAAGGAATAGGATGGGTGATGGTCTCTACGAGGCTGTGATAGTCCCTTCCACACCACCTAGAATGGGATGAGTCATTTCATGAGATCCAAAAACAACAAATGAAAATAGCATAGGGTTTTTTATAAAAAATACCGCCGAAGAAACAGAGACTGTTTTTAGCACCCGGTATTGATTTTCTGTTGTGGTATTTAGTGAATTTCTTTTTGGGTTGTCTAGATTTTAGCGCGCCGCTTATTCAATTGCAATCGTCTGGTGAAGCTTTACACGCAAGAGCCTTTGTAATGCTAAACGCACAGCAAGATAAAATTAAATATGAGTAAATTAAGTTTTTTTATTACGAAAACAGATTTTTATGAGAACTTTCCAAAATATTGGATAATTATGTTTGTTTGTGTGTTAGTATATATACAGGGTGTAAGAAACATCGACGCACAAACGGTTGCCATGGATCCAGGACATGATTCTGAACGCTCCCGTGTTGGAATTTGTTGTCGGTTTTTTTCTTATTTTTTTTATATTTGTTTTTTTTTAAATGGTGTGCCGCACATTAGGTACTGCGGTACTGGACACAGTATTTAGGTGTACGATGACCTTTTATTTGAACTTTTATAAACAGCTGAGAAAACACCAATTCTAGTATTATTAACATTGCTACCTTTAGTGAAAGTAGCAAAATAATTACTTTTTTATTAATAATCTCATTGGGTTAAGTAAGAATAACGATTACGAACAGTCTAAAGCAATCTCTCAAAAAGAGTCTTTCTATCGTCACACCAACGTTTTTTTTGCCTATCAAGCACCTCAATGACCACTCTAGTCCATCTGTCATGGTCCCACCCTATAGGTGTGACCCGTCAAGTCCCACTTTAACTTCGCTGACTTTTCACCTATGTACATCAGTCACACCCGTTATGGTGCATATTAAGGTGTTGTTCATTTCGCCGGTGAGCGTGATGTTAAGAATGCGACATTCCATCGCGTTTTGGCAAACCTTGAGATTGGACTTTTGAGTTTTGGTCAAAGACCAAGGTTAGGATTGGCAGGATACACATATCTGTGTGTAAACAGACAAATTAAAAATACCATTTAATTTTGCATATTTTTTTAATAAAATACTTATTTAATAGTACAATACTAATTAAATTATAAGAACACAACTTGCAGGAATGCTTTTCTTGTGGCAGTTATTGGATATACGGACTATGTGGTGTGTATATGCCAAGCTTGATGTAAATTTGTATTTAAAAAGTTAAGTGAATGATTCTGTGTCATGTGTAATTTTGTCTGTCACTGCTTACCAAATTTTCTCTGAATACATTTGCTACGATATATTTTCCCCTTGTGTTTGCTTTTCTCCAACATTGGTTATGGGCCCAGTACCCAGAAACCACGAGAGAATCTAAAGCATGAGATCAAGGGCGAAAAGAAGTAGTGTGGAATAATTGTCGATATAGTAAAAAGGTATCTGGACACATTAGGTACGGAGAAAATTTTTATGTTCAAACCAGTAATTAATTATTTGTGAAAAGGAGCAAAGATGAATAGTATGTTCAGAATTGCGCCCCTGAACAAAGAAAATTATGACAGTTGGAAAATACAAGTGCAGGCTATTTTAATTAAAAATGATGCATGGAAGTATGCAAGTGGAAGGGCACCTAAACCACTTAACACTGAAGAAGCTAAAAAATGGGAAACGGAGGACGAAATTGCAAAAGCTGATCTTATTTTGTCAATGTGTGGTACTGAACTTCGGCATATAAGAAATTGCAACACATCGAGAGAAATTTGGCTGAAATTGGAGTCAATTTATGCTTCGAAAGGACCTGCTAAGAAGGCCACACTTCTGAAGCGGTTGATGTTGCACAAGCTGTCTGACACAGGTGATGTACGGGATCATTTAAATAGTTTTTTCGATGCTGTTGATAAACTATCAGAAATGAATATACATATCAATGATGACTTGCTGTCTATAATGTTGTTATATAGTTTACCTGGAAAATTTGAAAGCTTTAGATGTGCCATTGAGTCAAGAGACGAGTTGCCGAAACCAGAGGCATTGAAAATAAAAATATTAGAAGAGCACGAATCCAGAGAGATAAATGGATCTCAGAATGAAGGCGTAATGCATACATCTACAAAAAAGGGTTTAAAGAAATGGATAAAAAGCGCAAAAGTTGGAAACAAATCTAACCCAGCTACCACCGGAGAAGGATTTAAATATAAATGTTTTAAATGCCACGAGCAAGGACATAAGGCATCAGAATGTCCGAATAAAAAGAAGGTACGAAAGGATATGATAGCACATCATGTGGTCGTGAACGAAGCACTAACTACTTTTAATGTTTCAGATTTAGAAATTAGTTATGCTGTCAATGTACAAAAAGGCGACTGGATTTTTGACAGTGGGTGCACGTCTCACCTTTGTAATGATGCGAGTATGTTCGGGGGCACTTTAACTGCAACTAGCGGGGAATTAAATTTAGCTACTCACGTAAGTACGGAAATAAGAGGTAAGGGTTCTATAAGATTGTCGGCATGTAACAAACACTCAAATATTGATTTACATGATACACTTTATGTTCCGAATCTGAGGACAAATTTAATATCTGTAGCCAAGTTAACCAACGATGGTTATGATGTCACATTTAAGCACGATGTAGCAAATGTCATTGACAAAAAGGGCAATATTAAATTGAGCGCTTATCGCAAAGGGAACTTGTATTGTTTAAATAAGTCTGAATATTCGTTTAGTTTAAGTAATGCAAATGTTGACATAAAGAGTTGGCACGAACGTTTGGGACATTTAAATGGTAAGGATGTCGATAAACTTTTAACCAAATTAGGTGTCAAAACTGACCCAACCGAAGTACAAAGCTTACGTGATTGCGATATATGTGCTAAGGGAAAAATGACCGCGTTACCATTTTCTAATTCCGGGGGTCCTTGCGCTGAAAAACTTAAAATTATTCATTCTGACATCGTAGGTCCTATGAAATGTGAGTCAGTAGGAGGTGCGAAATACATTATTACTTTTATTGATGATTGTACACGTTGGTGTGAGGTATATTTCCTCAGTGCTAAAAATAAAGCCTTAGAAGCTTTTAAGGTGTATAAAAATCAAGTTGAGAATCTAACCGGATTAAAAATCAAGTATCTTCAAAGCGACAATGGAGGTGAATATTGTAACGCTGAGTTCGATGAATTTTTGAAACAAGCGGGAATCATACGAAGACTGACAGTTGCTCGGACACCGCAACAAAATGGAATAGCTGAACGAATGAATCGAACTTTGGTAGAAATGGCCAGGTGTATGTTGCTAAGTTCTGATCTTTCAGCAGGTTTTTGGGCAGATGCAGTGGATACCGCGTGTTATATAAGGAATCGTTGTCCTACAAGCAGTCTACATGGTGATACTCCTTATGAAAGATGGTTACAGAAAGCAGTGAAGATTGATTACCTTCGAAAATTTGGAACTAAGGTACATATTTTAAATAAAAATCCAAATAAGGATAAGTTCACAGCAAGAGGAATTTTTGGCATCTTTGTCGGATATCCAAAGAATGCGAAAGGATATAGGATATGGATTCCAGAACAAAGAAAATTCATAGTTGCGAGAGATGTGAGATTTCACGAAAATGATCATTCAAGTCACGAGATCTCGATGCAAGAGCCAGGATCGTCTAACGTTAAAGAAGATACGGATAACGAGTTCATTGAAATCGAGTTTTCAAAGTGTACTCAACCGGAAGAACATGATAATCAAATAGAACAAGTGGACGATGAGATATGGAGCGAATGTCAAGAATACTCTTCAAGAGGATGTGAACAAGATGAAGAGATAAACCCTTCAAATATTGATCATCATCAAGAAGAATCAAGAACGCTTGTAACACGTGGACATACTGATCAACAAATGATGATGAAAAGAGCTCCTGGTAGACCTAAAATATTACGGACAGGTAATATAGGTCGTCCAAAGAAAATCTATCGAATGACCGAAGTTGAACCAATCAATTTTACTGATTCTCACGATGTTACTGATTTTGTTGGTTCAGCGGAAATAAAATTGAAAAATGCTCTGAGATGTGTCGATAAACTAGAGTGGGAGGAAGCTATACTATCTGAAATTAGGAGCCTTGTTCAAAAAGAGACATGGGATATCGTTAAAAGACCAAAAAACAGAAACGTCATTGGTTGCCGTTATGTTTTAACGACAAAGCAGAATGTTGACAAGACTTTTAAGAAGAAAGCTAGGCTTGTAGCTCAAGGTTTTAGCCAGCGATATGGGGTTGATTATGAAAAAACCTTTGCGCCTGTAGCTAGACTGGACACCGTCAGATTATTAATGGCCCTCGCAATTGAATTAAATTTGGAAGTTCACCAATTAGACATTAATACTGCTTACTTGAATGGTTCGTTGGATGAAGAGATTTATATGGAAATTCCAGAACTATTAAAGGAGACGTTAATTAAGCTTATGAATCGTGAGGGAGAAGATCCAATTATTAAAAAGCAAGCGCAAGTCATGCTCAAGAAATTGGATGATGGTTGCGATTCATGCTTATTGCGGAAATCATTGTATGGTTTGAAACAAGCTGGACGTCAATGGCATCTTAGACTAAACAAGAAACTCACTGAGATGGGATTGAAGCAGAGTCTGAATGAGCCATGCCTTTATTTTAAGCAGAATGGAAATGCATTCTTATTTATATTGATTTATGTAGACGATTTTCTGGTAGCAAGCCAAGAAAGAGGTTTAATAGTCAATTTTAAACAAGAGTTGTCAAAAGAGTTTGACTTGAAAGATTATGGTCAGGCGAAAAATATTTTAGGAATAGACATTATAAGAAATGACAATGTCATTGTATTGTCACAAGAAAATTATATTGAAAAATTGTTAAAACAATTTAGCATGGAAAATTGTAATAAATGTGCAACTCCTATGGAAATTAATTCCAAAATTAAATCGGAAGAAAAGTGTGATACGGAAAAGTATGAAACATTGCCTTACCGAGAACTAATAGGTTGCTTAAATTATCTGAGCAACGCAACTAGACCCGATATTGCAAATGCGGTGAGTAAACTAAGCCAAAAGTTAGCGAAACCCGAATTAAGCGACTGGAAATCAGCGAAACGTATATTACGTTACCTTAAAGGGACAATACGATACAGTCTCGTATACAAGAGGACTGGTCATTGTGTTCAGGGCTTTTCAGATGCTGATTGGGCTAATTGTTTATCAGACAGGCGATCATATTCTGGGTATGCTTTTATTTTAGGTGGTGCATGCGTATCTTGGCAATCAAGAAAACAACGTAGCGTGGCTACATCGACTTGTGAGGCTGAATACGTAAGTCTATCTGATTGCATGAAAGAAGCTGTTTATTTAAATAGTCTTATGAAGGAGCTAGGAATTGTGAGGTACACTCGAGTGATTGTTCATGCTGATAATCAAGGAGCGATATGTTTGGCTCAAGACCCAATGTTTCACGCGCGCAGTAAACACATTGATATAAGACATCATTATATTAGGGAAGTGTTAAGGGACAACAAAGACATTGAGCTGAGACATGTATCCACTGAATCCATGTTGGCTGACGTACTCACTAAGCCATTGTGTAGTGTCAAGCACTATAAGTGCTTAACTGGTCTAGGTCTTAAAGATTATTGATTTTGGACGTATTTTAGTGTTTATAAATTAAAATTTATGAGGGAGTATTGGATATACGGACTATGTGGTGTGTATATGCCAAGCTTGATGTAAATTTGTATTTAAAAAGTTAAGTGAATGATTCTGTGTCATGTGTAATTTTGTCTGTCACTGCTTACCAAATTTTCTCTGAATACATTTGCTACGATATATTTTCCCCTTGTGTTTGCTTTTCTCCAACAGCAGTTTGATGCTTTCCTCTTTTTGAAGTGTCACTCCTTCGAAGAACATTCGTTTGACAATGTAACAGCGACTCCGTGTTGTAATCTTGATATTGATATATTACTCCATTAAAAAGACCGACGGCTGGTTCTTCAATAAAAAAGATGTCTTCTATAACTTTAGAGCCGACGGTTTGTAATAAATTTCTTCCATTACGGTTCCCGTCTTTGATAATAAGAAGAATTACAGTGTAATTATACAATTATGTGCGAACAGCCTCCCAGCGGCCGCTGCTACCGCCCGGCAGGCACTAAAACGACCATTATGACCAACTTGTTCTGTTAATGACTCTACTACTTACTCCCTACGTTTTTATTATACGCTCCTTTGTCTGTAACAAAGGATCTCTATATGCGGAAATAAGTACTGCGGGGCTTAATTATTTGAATTAATAGACTATACACTAAAACTGTACTGAATAAAAACTAAGAAAGCTATTCGTTATAATACTAAACTATTGCTAAAGTATATTACAAAATTTATTAAAAAACTAATATCTGTTATACTAAATTATTTTAACTTAAATCTAAAATATTATCTAAATCTAAAATTTTAAATACAAATAATTTACCATAATTAATAATTAAAATATTTCATACCTATTATATAACTAGGAATAAAAATCTATGAAGCATATTTATATTCGGACTTCAAATTAGGAACACCTCGTTATTAAATACTAAGCCGAGTTCCAAATCGTATTTTCTGAACCAGTGGGTCCAAGCGATCGCTGCACAAATACTTTGCCGATGTATTCTTAGGTAACAGTGGCTTGGAACAGTGCCAATGTTTGCCAACAACCGTCTTAACATTTCCCGATAACTACATTCATAGCAAGTCGAGCGTATAAAGGAAGTTTCCACTAACCTGCACAAGAAATTTCAGCCGGTGCTCTCAACGCGAAGCGCGGCGAGTCGTAAACTCATTCGAATCGAATTTCCACATTCGAAAGCTTCTACCGAGGCCGGAAACTAGCGGCAAACGAAATTCCTAAAAGCGGCAGAAATCGCGAGCACCGGTCGCCGATGCAATCCCTGAGGTGACTGCTCCGCTTCCGATGCAGTTACAGTTGGCTGCGGACGGGTTTAACGAGTGTTTCCCGGCCCGATGCCCGGGCCGCCGCACCTCGCATCCTCGCTGTCACTCTACTATATTGTATGCCGAAATGAAAAGCTACGCCACTGACATTGTGGCGGTGGCGCACATTCGACTTTTCGCCTGTCAGAATAAGGTCGGTTATGAGCGAGAGTACGCAGTCTGCAAGGTTGTGCCGTGTGCATACAAGCGTGTAATGTTGTCGGCGTACTCGCTCCAGCCCGCCAGGTGAGGCGGCGGTGGTGTGTGCGTGCGCGCGCCTGTGTGCGTGAGACAGGTGAATTAGTGGCACGTCCTGGCTTCCCAGGGCGGCGGGTCCCGGGCGAGCTGCGTCGCCATAGCGACAGCCGGAATCTAATATACAGATAGATGTAGCAAATAAACCAAAATATAGGATGTTCGCTGACGACTACATAGACAACTTTTAATTATCGTGTTATACGGACTCCTGTAAGAGGTGTTTAATATATTCTCGACTCTCGTCTGTGTACTTGTGTACGAATTTGGAGGAAAACTTTTATGTGATTTGTCTCACATTTATCTAAGTTTCGGTACGTGGTATCAAAGTCTCGATCTCTACTGGAAAGTTGTCGTTTTGGCAGTAGATATCGTTATGAATAATGAAGAACAACAAAGATATGATTAATTGCTGGTACAACAGCATTACACTGGTTAAAGCTATGATTTTTTTATTTTATTATAAGTTGAGTAGTGTCCGGCTCCGGATAGTTTTCCGTTACTCATATCTTGATTTACTTTTTTGTTGTATAACCTATATGAGTGTGTGGTACAATTACAATAATTAAGGGTACATAAGAGGTAGTCATTGACGCATGGATGGGACTCAGAAACACAAATGCCGGAAAATATTAATTTTTTACATAACAATTACCATAGATTAAAAAAAAAAGAGAATCCGTTGTGTACATTACAACAGATTTCTTAGATAGGGCTTTACGGTTTAATTTTGAGTAATCACTTGAATGAAATAAACACGAAACTAGATTCAGTATATAAAAATAACTTGAAAAAACTTCAGAAAGTATTAGAACTTATCTTCATGCCGGCGCTACGAGCACAGAAATCTGAAGCTTAACTAAATCATAAACTATGCGAGAAGCTAAAGCAATAAATTAAACATAATAAGCAACGTGCTGTATCTCTGGAGTCGGACGCGTCACCCGTCGCGCTCCCCGCCCGATGCACCTATATAAATCTACTACATAGCAAACTGAGGCTGTGTACCAACTGTAATTACATTTTATTTACACAACTACATTAAAGCCACTCTTTGAGAGGGTTGTCATTGAGTATATTAAAAACTCAGGTTGATGTAATAAGATTTTTAATATGGCTACGAACTCGTAGCACCTCGTAGCATTTCTCGTAGAGGGTCTACGAAATTTTTATCACAGACTTCTGATCCTGTAAAAATCTATTTCAAGTAAAACGTGACGTTTGAAGATAATACTCGTATCTGTCTAAACAAATAAAGTAACAACAATCAACATACAACAACTAGAGATAACAATCACTCATGAAAGTTTCAAGCAGTATAAAGCCTTCCAAAATCACATACAAGCGCAAACATTGTGTTTCAAAACATCGCAGACAGTCTAGTGTCAGATTATCTTCACTCGAGCCTCTCGAGTCCTGTGTGAAGTATGCTTAATGTTCGGGTGTAGGTCCCCATGGCCCCCCTAGTCCCCCATTGCATCCACCCACGGGGGAAGGATATAAGCCGATTATTAACAGACGGCGGTCGTGTCCTTAATAAAGAGATGAGATTTTATAAATGAAGAGCATCATTTCAATAGCGGATCGTAATTCCATTTATATTTCAGTTATTTATTCACTGTAAGCACCTGGAAGAAAGTGAAGAGCCTCCGTCCATTTGTTCATACTTAATGGTTAGAGGGAAATGGAAATTATGCTGGAGTTTTTATTGCGAAGTCGTTATGGAGTCAAAGTAAATATAAAAGTTTTTGCATCGGAACGAGGTATCGAGTGGCTCTTGACGCTGGAAAAGTTTTCAATATTTATCCCGTGTTTGAGAAAACGAGTCGGTATTTTTTTCTTGTTGAAAAATTCCTGAAGGGTCCAGAGCAAGTACAGACAAAAATCTAAAATGTAAAAATACCCAAAACTTGTGGAATTGAATTTATCAATTCTTACTTTTTTTTCTTTTTTAAGGTTGGCAAATCATCAAATGAATCATACCGCCTGTGTAGAGTAAAAAGGACAGTCACACTCATACTGACTAAAAACCACCGTGTGCTCTCGGTTTCTCTTTGTTTTCCAGGTACTTACTGCGATATTGCAACAGTCTTCTCCTTAACAATTTCGAAGATTATTTTGTCCCCAGTAAATACCATCCTAAAATAAATACTCAGCCACACGACAGTACCTCATCGTGGTCCTGAACAAGATGCTATTCATCTTATGATACGCGTCTATGTCTGCTCCTCCACAGTAATCCTATTAGGCGCGGACGGCTAAGGCTCTATACACAATGTTGTATTGATGAGGCAACCGCCCCGCTCAAGCTCCGATAAATTACTTTCTAGGACCAAAGAGCTTACAATAAGTAGCTTAAATTATCATTCTTTAGTTTAATAGAATATTGGAAATTTAAAACTTAAAAAATTGAAGCCTTATTTTCTTAATCAATAAAAATTTAAGTTAGATACTGAGCATCTTGCAAATCATAAAAATGAACTGCAAAATGAATTAAAATGCCGCGTCATGATATTTTATATGATGTAACAATTTAAACGTCGTCATAAAAATCGTCTGCGTCCCAGACGCCAACGCATTTATGATCATATTGATAGTATCAGAGGAGAGTTAGTCATAAATTGTTTATATCATTGTTGTGGTTTCCGTCTTCATCTTTTTCAATTATATTTTTTAAAAGATCGTAGTTAGAAATGCAATAGTTTGGTTGTATGTTTGTTACTCAAACACGTCAGAACGGCTGAATTGGAGAATCCGGCTTGGTGAAAGTTAATGCTACTCGTAGGTTATAGTTTGGTATAAATGTAGGATACCGTTTATTCCGATGTTAAGTTCCCTTTGTATAATTTTTGAATTACACGCTGGCGAAATCGCTGGCAACAGTTAGTAATTAATAAAATGTAGAAATGCGGGCTTTGAATCACTTCCTCTTTATCACTGATATTGTAGTAGGTGTTTGATTAACAACTCTCTTTTTAGCTTTGTTAGAATTTGTAAATTCACGGAAACCTTAATCTTTGAAAAGGAAAGTTTACCATAGAAAGAGAGAGCTAGAGTATTTTATTTTGAAAGCGTACCGACAGGTGAGCATCCAATGGGAAATAGGCCTAATGCTCGGGATGACTAGACAGACATATATATATAGTGTTATGTATAATATACTCCTTTGAGGGTAATGTGACCTGACTGGAAAAAGCATTTTTTACCTTTCACTTTCGTCCCTTCCATCAAAGGACGTTCATTTTTATAAGAAATGTGCATACATCATTATCAATATGTTCATACATTTTAGAATATTTCTAGAAAATATTGTATACTTATAAACTCAGTTTTCAGTAATTATAATCATAATTATCATTACGAGTTTTTGCGAAACTCTCAAACAAAGCCACCTCCCTCGCAGCTTCACGAAATTTAATTTCCGCCACTTATCTTCACAACCTTTTGGGTGACAAACACTCTGTTTTTCCTTTCATTTCCGGATTACAATGGGATTTGCATATTGGAATGAAACTCGTTGTTGTCTTGTACTTTTTAATTGTTTTTTAATAAAGGACGGGGAAATAAAGGTTTCATGCGGGTAAAGCGTTATCTCATAAAGGTTTGTTTGGTCAGCTTTGGAGTCGTAGACCGTGAAATTCGTGTGTTCATCCGATAAACGCTAAAAGCTATCCGCCGCAGCGGTGTCGCAGCGTCACCGACAACTAAACCTCGCCCCGCGCCCGCCGCCCTCGCACAGCCTCCCGCCCGCCCTCGACCTACGCGTCAAAAATAATAATTAGGTACGTCAAAAACCACAGGCACCGAGGACAAAGAATTTCGGCTGAACCATCTGCTCGTAATTAGGGCCCGACGTAACACTGTCTACGGAATTGCCCTTGTTTTTAAAATGAAGCAGAATCTCGAATCTGGATTATCTAAAGTGCCGTTGTGGGCGAAATGGAAGCGTTAACGCTCAACTTTCTTTTTGGCAATTTAGATTGTAACAGTTGAGTCGGATTATATAAGCATAGCATGGACCTTTGTTTAAAAAAAAACGTTTTAAAACAAAGGTCCATGCTATGCGTTTTAATTTATCTAATTAAATTATGACACTATTCATAACTGTTAACTTTGCTAACTACACCTTCGTCATTACTGGAATAATATCGCACTAGACTCGCAGAAGCACAGCTCTCGAATTTCGTGAGCCATTCACCGCATCCTAATCGGATTAGAGCAATTAACAGCAAGTAGGTAGTCATCGCTGCGTCGCCACGTCGGTCCGCGGCAGGAGCGCGGTACTCCGGTAGGTAATAATAAATTCTGTCTGTGCTACAAATCAGACGCAATTGAATTCGTCTCGTCTGAAGTATGTTTAATTTTGCGCCCCCACGGGTTCTGATGTTGGGTAAATATTGAAAAAGGATCTTAATTAATTTAAAAGCTGTTGAGTGATATGAATGTTTTTTGTTGAATAAATAACGCTTTAACGGAAAAACAAGCATTTTACAGTTATATTGATAAAGGTTTTTATCCATACGTAATTAAATTGGAGTAATTATGCCCCTAAGCTTATGTTAATTACAAAAAAACGTTCATAAACACTATATATAGGTACATAATACATTGAATGTAGAGTCTGAGTACATAAAGGTACACAGTCTGCATCTATTCCTGTAATCTGCTTAAATTAATGGAAATGCATTAGTGCTGTAGCATAAATGCACAATGGTATTATTGTACGGTTGTGCGATAGCCAAGTACGTGAACTGTTGTACTTTGATACTATTTTCCGTTTTCGCTCGCTTAATTATGATATAGACAAATAGTATTACCTTAAAAAAGTTTAAATAAGGTTTTATATCTTGAAACCTGTTTAATGATACAAAGAAGAATGCTCATTTTTCACCTGGCAATGTATTGAAATGAAATAAATCTTAAAATAAAGCTTATTAAATTGTATATTAATTACGCTTATCACAATGTAAAAAGAAACGCAGAAAAAAAAGATTTTTTATTTTATTTATTTAAGCTAGATTTAACGTATTGACATATTTTGAACGCATCCAAATCATCAATTTTTAAAACGTTCCATTTTACAAATTGCTGGTTGACCATATTTAACTTTGTTCCTTAGTTTTATACTTATTTTACATTTAATGCGATCAGTAACTATTACTTTTACCCATGGAATGAAGTAAAGTATTTAATAAAAACGCAATAATAAAATTAAATTAATCAATCAGTGTTTCATTGGGTGTGCGCAAGTGAAATGGATTTTTTGACATTTGACAGTTCTGCCATTGATTGTCATTGATTGTCATTGATTGTCGCTTGCGTCTCGTTATGTACTGTGCGATTTTGATTGTGTTTCTTTTTATTACGACCCTTTTTTCCTCCTCTGAACTCCGATATCTTCCTCATTTGACAACTTTATAAATCCGTCTTACAAAATAAATATGTGTCCTGGAGAAGGCAGTTTTCAACTCGACACTCATTTTATAATGTTAATCATGGAGTCTTAGCATTGACATAATAGCAGATTGTTTCAAAGAATTAACAAAATAAAAAAGACGTTTTAAACCATAGTTAGCTACTATTCCTATTTTAGACTAAACTTCGAGCGTTATTAATTACTTCATGCACGTTTGTTTCATTATTTCTGGAAACGACAAATCCTAACCTAAAAATAAACAATAATATTTTCTGGACTTCGTGGCGTTTAAATCGCTGAAATGACTATAAGATATTACTTTCTAAACTTACAGGTAGTATTTCTACTATATCTGATAACTATACATATACTTTCATCACCAGGTTTTTAAATGTATGGAAGGTGGGCATTGTTCTTTAAATCATTTGTCAATACATAGTTTACCAGTAACCTATATAATATTACTGCTAAATATATCCGAATCAGTTCCAACTAAGAAGTTAATCGCCTGTATTAAAAACTTAGACATTTCGTTCATTTAAATTATAAATGCGCGTAGGAAAACTTCTGAAAGAAAAACATTACCCCGAAGCGAGCTTTCCACTTAAGTAAACGCGGGATTTAAAATCTAGTTAATATTTTACTTCATAACTTTAATAGCTGTCGACATTCTACGTGTGCTGCGGCGCGAAATCAAACAGAACTTGATTCGGTTCATATTAATGTTTCAATAGGACTTGGCGTAATGGGTTCTCTATTATGATTCGCTGAAGCCGAGTTTAATGCTTCGTAGTATGTTATGTACGATAGAATTGAAAGCGGAACGTGTTATTTAGTACATAATTAAATAGATCGAACAATATTTTTTTAATTGTATCTATTAACTGTACCAAAAAAGGAGTCCTATTGTAGTGCAACTCTAATGTTATACAAGAATATATGTAAGTGGCAAAGCAAGTTCGTAGATGCTAAAAAAACAGAAAAAGAAGAAGAAATGTAGGTCGGACACAGGTGTTGCTTAGATTAAAATGTCTAAAGGAACTAGATTCCTTAAAAAAATCTTTCACTAGGTATAAAACGTTAACATCAAAGTAATAAAACCCGACGGTCAGCATCCATTTAAATAAATCCATTTACTTACTTACAAAGAATTTTCAATAATTTTATATTGAACACTGCTTCAGGATCTCTGAGGCAAGGATAAAACAGTTCCTGTAATTCAATAGTTTTTGCGGGAAATGTTCAAAGTTATTTGGTGTTTTGCAACGTTTAAGGGGGGGGGGGGCACACTGGCAACATTGATCGTGTCGCTCGCGGTGCTGTGCGATGATGGCCCACAGCGTGGCCACGAAAAAGTAAAATACCTAGTTATTAAGAACGTATTTCTTCATTTTATTAATCGGTAGTGATCTTTAGATCTGGGTAACTTCAAGATATGTCTTAAATTCGTGACTACAATAAGCAGTATTATAACACGCGATTACCATAACTACCCATAGTAATTTATAACCTCGTAAGATTGTGGTTTATTTTGATTTTGAATGGTGTGCGGTAACTTGAGGTCGCATCATCGCTATCATCAAGCAGGCTGTGGCAAAACGCAAGCCAATATTGCTAAATAAATTGAATGTTTTCCGCTTCTTTCGAGGCCATGCACTAATAGAGACGTTTTTCTTAATAATATAGCTGTAGCGCAGCCGTCAGTCTGTAGCTGCTGCTGACACGCTTGAAAATCACTGAAACGCTCAAATTGCGAGCGCGCCAACTTCCGTATGAATTCCTACACATATTTTCGGACATGATGTTATGAATTTAAAGTTGAACCTGCGTGCATTCTCCTTTTTTTTTAGCGTGGTAGAATCATCAAACGAGTCCTCCCACCCAGGGCAGGGCGGGAGGGACTGTCAGACTTGTACTGACTAAAATCCACGGCGTCCTTCAATAGCCCTTTACGTACCGGGGTCACGGTAATTCGTTAGTCCCGCGACCGCGTGCATTCTCCTTACATAAAAAATTACATTTATTGCGGCAGTGAACAATGTGCTGTTTTCATTTTAGATATGAACTTTTCTCGAAATAATCACCACCAAGAGTACTTCCTACTTCCATTTTCAAAATGAAATACAGAAGAATTTAAAGACATCAAAGAGCGATACGATAAATGTCTACATTAGTTCCGCTCACATGTCGTTCACATCCGAGCACTCGTAACAGGTAGCTAGGGTTATTCTGAGAGTCGTATGTACCCCGCGCGCGTTCCACCTAGACGGAAGTTCTTTGTGTAAAGATCGGAGCGGTGTCAGGTGCTGCGGAACATGCTACATTATATAAAACGTGCAGTAAACTTGTCGTGGAGCGAGGCTTTACGTGGCTCTAACTCCGAACTCAGCTGGTGAAACCCCGGCCGGGCGCAGGTCCCGGATAACTTTTCTCCACTCGAGTAATATACGCACGTGAAAACTTACAGTTCTACATGCACACTTGCTTTTTATTCGCAACTTTGTAAACAACGCCATTAAGGTAAAACGTGACCAGCCGTTTGAAAATAGAGAAAGTTTTCGTATTGTTTGTGCGTTACGGGATTACTTTATTTTATGACAGTATTGCTTTGTGAATTACACGATTCTCAAAGAATATTTTTCTTAAAGTTAGTAGTTTTTATACATTTTAGATACTAAAATTCTTAGAAATCTTAAAAAGAAATTTACAAAGACTTCCCCTTTCAATTTTGTACAATAGCAATAAAAAGTGATCCCGACGATATTTAATATCGCAAATTAGTCAAAGCCGGTATGCCAGAGGGTTACATCAGTAATATCGGAGGGCCGGGCGGTGGCCGGCGGCGTCCGGCAGCATACAAAAGTTGACGGACGTCTGGCGTGATTGAGTGGATCCCTCCTCGATACAGGCTCTAATGGGTCTCGGTGACTCGCGGGGGATGGGGCTCCCGCACCGGGAGGCTGTCTGTAAATAGCGCCCGGGGACTGCTTGATTGCGATATTAGCTATAGGTTTGTATGGAAATTACAGATAACATGTTTGATGAAAAAGGATTATTATTATTTTTATTATTTTATTTTTTTGTATCGATTTCATAACATGCAAAAGTATCGGACATTGTAGGTGAACGTTGATTTGAATTGTTATTAGTTGTATTTATTACCCTCGGTACTGTGGTTGTCCATTTATTCAATAACACATATCAAGGTGTTGCTACGCCATAAATATTCCACTTATTTAATCAGAGATAACCTTTCGAAACAGCGATCGATGTTTACGAGAATACAAATTGGATTGTAAGTGTATACTCGACTGAGATTTAACAAAGGCATATTGAAAACGGCGCGGAGACGTATGAACGCACACGCTGGATGAAATTGGATAGAAAGCGGGACGCGTGATATAAGCTGCAAGATGATGGAGTTCATAAGCGAGTGCTCGGAGGAGAGGACCCTCAGCCTCCCGGCACGCTCACTAACAATATGGTAACGTGTTTGTAGAAACCTGATGTTTAGCAATGATCTCTTTTATATATTTATGTAGATGATATAGGTATCTAGTTCTATGTTACTGGTCGCGGTTAGTATCCATGTCATGGATTGTTTCATTATCCCGATAGCGTATTCAACGACACGTTTGAAAATGTTACTACAATAGATATATCATGTAGGGAAAATTGGGAACAGAAACAGTTTATTGTATCTGTAAAAAAATTCTTTCTAGAACGTATTCATGTCTGTCGAAAAGCTCAAACAAACAATAAATAAGTCAGAAGAATTTTCCTTTGTTTAATCAAGTTTTGAGTCTTGTATTACAAACGTACTTATTGTTTCAGACGTCTCGCGTTTTCAATTTGAAAAAAGTTATACGAGCAGACACTTCTGAAAGGGAACATTCATTACGTTAACAAGGAGAAAAATTTCATCTCCGTTGTTTTCCGTCAATACACTCGCGTTACAAAAGAGAAATTGTACGCCTTTAATAAAGGATTCTTTATTCGTCGACTCGCGTTGCTTTATGCAGGCTTTGTGAAATCTCAAGTCAGAACCAATATTCATGGCGTACAATGCAAGCTAACAGAGTAATATTTCGCTGTGCCGTGTAAGCGAGCCCTGTTCCACGAAGTCCGCTTTGAGCGCATCCACAATAGAGCTTGCTCGTTTTGTTCACGATGAAATTAAAATCAAGAGGACGCCGGTAAGAGCTCTCTCCCCCAATTTTTAACAGTATATTGGCTTCTATGAAAGGTTTCGGCTAACTTTTTTATTTTGTACATTTTTCATTATATTTTCTCAACTTCTCGCCAAAGGGTTCTCTTTAATAAGAGATTATTGCTTTTGAGTAAAATGGAGCAGTAAGTGGATTTGGACTGTATAAAAATAACAAATTGTAATTTGTTCATAGTTCCTCTGTTATTATCTTTTGTTAATAAATCATAAATTAAAATCTTGGGAATCCTTTAAGATAAATGAAAAACACGCGACACGTACGGTTCACATTATACGTAGAGTTGCATGATATATGAGGGACATGATTCAAGCGGGGCTGGCGTCGCGGTCAGCGGCTCTTTGGCTCAAAGGAAATCTCATTTCGCGAGCCTCCCTCCGCCCCCCGCGACCACCCGCCGCGCCACCCCCGGACATCTATTAAAATTATTTGAGAAAACCCAACACTTGGCCGGGTACATCCTCCCGCTCGCTCCAATTTATACCATGTTTTATACTTCATAGCTCTTTTGTTGTTCGATATCGACGGCATAATTGGAAAAGGCCTTTGAAGTAGCCTGTTTTTTATGTAATTATTTTTCCTTTTACAATTTTTATTCACCTTGTTCGTACAAATGTATGAAGTTAAATTAAATTAATTATTCAGCTTGTTACGTAAAATGATTTAACTTGATTGTGACATTAAATTATCGAGTTTTATGTTTACGGCAGCTTATTATCGAGGAAATTACTTTTTATGAAGGTTCTGATTAACTAGTATAGCTAGGTGTTTATTCATGTTATTGACACAAACATTAATTAGATTGGACCTTAAATAATTTCATGACAAAGTATTAAATAATAGGTTACTAAGCATAAGTGATTATTATTTACTTTGACGTCATCTATCAAAAACATTAAACACAATTATGAGTTATAATCACTTTTACGTAATTTATTTTAAGTTGTCAACATTTCGTACCAAAATTATCGAACGTAATTTTAATTGGCAAGCTTTCCTAACAGTGGAAATAAAAGTTTTCCATTTTTATAATAATTGAAATGACAGCGCATTAGCTACGGAGCTACGAAAATAGCCCGGCTTTCATTACGTTTGCTACAGATTTGCTACGCCGTAGTCTCGTAGCACTTGTAGATTCACGCTCGGTTGAACATTCAATTAGTTGCTACTGAAATTAATTTCCATGACGAAATATTGGTATTTAATATACTGCTTTATGTTCATTATGTTCATGAGTAAGGGTACTGTTGTATAAGGAATTCGTTTAATTATTGTATTAATTAAGGGCTCATCTGTGTTGAATATATTGTAGCATGTACTTTGGTTAAATTAAATATGCGTTGGAATAGCCACATTTATTCAGTATAATTGGCTCTAAAATGAGTTATACTGTTGTTAATTGGACGCTCTGAATATTTCAATAGTGATACATTTAAGTATGCAGCATGCCTCATTTAATTTCAATTGAATTTTAATGAGTTTGATCAGAATCAGACAAGGAAACAAAGACCAGAACTTAGAATATCATGTTTCGTGAAAGGCTTTGGAGCATTACAGTAACATTGTGGGTGTGTTTACAGTATAATAGGGTATTGTTTCAACTTGATGGTGTTCAATAGAGTTTAATCCCCGGTGCGTGTAACGTTACATAATTTGATAAATTACAATTGTATCTAAGTGTGCCTATGTACCTCACGGTAATCCATCAATTTCGCACCGTTTCACGACCACCATTATTCGACGGCCGCGAAACAAATGATTACAAATGAATCGGGCTGCGGAGCGCGGGCGCGGGAGCGTTGCCATGGCGACGGGAGACGATCGATGCGCGCCCGCCGGCCCCGCGCTCCGCACACCCACCCCTCAATTAAACAATGATTCACACGTTAAGCGATGAGATGACGAACATGTATAGCAGAGGCTGGGATCTAAAGTTATTGCTACTTGATGACTAATGTTGGAAGACACTAATTCTAGTTACCTACAAACTGAAATGGAGCATTTAACTAGGTCGGTATAGTATGAAAATAAGTCGCAATATACGTAGTTACGTCTAAAAATCTTAATCTATGGTAACCGAAACTTTATAGTTCTCTAAAAAGCAACGAGCTTCCAGTGACTGCTCCCGTCAATCGTGGGTGAACCTCCAAAAGAAGCTATTTACATACGCGTTGGGGTGAACTTACGACCTAATGGAATGATGCCAATGAGTACGAGCATTTGAGTATTTGCCGTCTACACACAGCGTGTTGTTTATTTTGCGAGACCCTTGAAATAACAACAGTTGAAACCCCATTAAAGCTTACTGTAGTTGTTTGGTAACGCGGCTATAATCTGTTAGAGTAGTTTCACTAAATAGAAGGTACAACTACACTTGTATGTTACATATTTTTAAGTGGATTTTATCGTAGTTTGTAGTTTTGCTTTCCCTATAACGGCGCGGCACAATCTGAGTTTAGTTTCAAGAAAATCTCTGTCAATATCACCATTCTTCCATAAAGTCGTTTATTGAGTAAGGTGTCTATAATGAATGAAAATAACCCTATTTCTATGGTTGTAAACGCACCCACGACACCGGAAAAATGTCTAGCGTGCGGCAATGTTCACAAAATGTTGTTTCATACATTACGCATATTTTCAAAACACGTAAACGTAGGTACCTTCGATATACAGGAACTCTTTTGAGTGGTAAAATCATCAGATTAGGTTTTCCTGCCCAGGGCAGAGCTAAAAGGACTTGCCCTTTGTGTACCAGGGTCACTGTAACCAGCCTAGACACTCCCGGTAAAATATAACAGATCATATTCAAAGTTAAAAACATCTAACTCGAAGTAGAACCCTCAAATCTAATCTCCACACAGATTACAGTACATAAACAGAAACTAAAGCAGGCTACATGTACTCGTGGTTGTTTTTCATCAGGCGCACTAATTAGGAGCCGTGTCGGACGCGGGAGCCTGTATAATTTGTAGACAAGTTCGCCATGTAATGAGTTCGCAGTTGCCGGCAGATCCGCCCTCGAACTATTGACGTACAAAGCGAACTATGAGCAAACTACCAGCTTCATAGGAATTATTTCCGTTGGGAAATGTCGGAGAGAAACTCTCGTTATGATATTATAATGATAGTGCTGTTAGTGGATCAAAGATTTGTTTAATTAATAATTTCCTTCAATTAAAATAAATTTTATACGTTTCTAATCACTAGCAGTGGGACGATTTTCTTCTTATCACATTTTTTTTTATCTTAGCTGACAAGCCTATCAATTGACTATTTGTACCGTAAATAGTAGGCTTTGAAACGAATTAATAATAAATTAAAATAATTTCGAAAATGCTCACTCTTCTTCAGATCAATGGCACTTCGTCTGTCTGCTGTAGCATAAAATATCTTAATATTATTTGATGTTGAAATTTAATTTTGCTAAACTCCGGGTGTAAGTAGGCATGCTTGAACAAAACAAATTTTCATCTGGTTCGCTTTCATTTCAATGAAACGAAATAATTAAAATCTGTATGTTATGTAAATACGAATACGTTTCAATTATAGTTTGTTTGTAATTAATAATATGAGCGAAACCACATTTAAATCTGAATTTTCAGACTGAACGAGCTTTTTAATTACAACAGATCAACCACAACTCTTGTTTCACAGTTAAAAAGTAATATTTATTGGAAATTGGTGCGCGGAGCGGGTATTTGAACTGGCGGTGCGGCGCGGCGCGGCGTGGCGGCGGCGGTGGAGCGCACTGCGAATTAATTCGGTTCAGTTATATAACATTAAAATTTGAAGTCCACTGGAGCGGCCACAACCGCCTGAAAGGCTTTGCTTCCAATCCCAATAAGCGATTGGCTACGAGCTCTGTGCACCGTCGCCGACCAACGTTACAGTTACAAGCCACCTAAAATAGCTCGTTTAAATACGGAACCAGAGCTGGCGGCTTTTATCGGATCAGACAGACTAACTTTGCCAGCATCTCCCCTTTCCACAAATTAAATCTGGTTCTGTAAACTTATTATGTGGTTCAATATTTCATCCAACGAAATCAACTTTAAAAATGGTTATCTAGATTAAATCACTCAAAAATCGGAATTGTAAACCTGGCGAAGGTAGTGTATATCATTAATTAGGCTGGAGGGTCGGTGAGGGCAGTTCGCTAACAAAGTAGGCAGAGCCGGGGCGTGGGTGATGTGTGCGAGTGGCGAGTGGGCAGAGAGCCGCGGGCAGACCGGTGCTTGCTACTAGTGCTTGCATTTTAATTAAATCCTCATTGCCGGGAGATAGCGCGCCGTGGGGTATACTTTTCGTTTTTTCCGTCGGTCCGTCCGCGTTATGTAAAATTGAAGCTGTGTTTAAAACTCGCTGCGAGTGGACGCGTTTGCCGTCAAAATGATAATGCTTACGCCTGCATTTTAACATGACAGCCGCTCGGCCGCACCAAGAAACTGGCTGAAAATTATCCTTATTTTTTGACGTTATGCCGTGATTAGATTATTATTATAGATTAAAGGAAGTTATTTATTTGACAAAACCTGCCCATAACTTAGCTGACGGAAAATCTAAGCTATTGCACAGTAAAACAATGATAACAAAAGCCACCAATTAGGCTGAGATTCCCTGAAACTCATTAGGCAACTGCAGACTACCCGATGAAAGAGTATTGTCAACAAAAGAACGGTTCAATTCATATTGTGGGTACTTCGGTCATACCATTGTAATTTACTCGAGTCGCAACAGTCAAGTGGTGACATCCACCATTCGAAACAATCGTTCTTCACACGAGTTCAATATAAAAGTAGCAAAGCATAATTAAGCAGTGTTCAACACAATTCATACTCCGAAACATTCCAATATTCGTCTCGTTAGATACTTGGTAACCAGCAGCAACAACTCAATAGCTCCCACCGGGTCGGAGGTACTCGTGCCTACCACGTCTCTCGTCATAGCAACCTGGAAATTAGACAATGAACTGTGAGAGCGTTAACAGTCGGTACCTGTCTTTAGGGAGGCAGAGGGCGGCCCGGGGTGGCGTATCCCGGGAAACAAATGATAAGGCGATTACAAAAAAATATATGTACACTTTTATGTACAAATAATATGTCCAGAGCTACAAAAAAAAGCAGGTGGATGTGGCAGAGAGATATCATTTGCGGAGAGTAGCGAACTGTTTGATAAAATGAAGATGAAGGTGCAAATTCAAGTTTTTGATTCTTATTGAGATTATTTAAGGATTGTTGTGGAGATATTTTGTATTTATTGTGTGGGTTTTACGAATGGCATAAAGAATTTTAGACACCAATGAAAAATTTTTTTTTTCGCTTACTGCGTTTTTTATAAAAGTTTGACCATCAAGCGCTGCTTACCATTTGACACTAAGACCACATTCAACAAATACACTTATTTTAATCGAAGTATTCATTATTTAGGGCTTTTTTGTACTCAATAATATTGTTTAAGCAATGAAACACAAAGTTACACATAACAATATCAGCTGTTTAAGCTTCTTTAAGGCTGCTTTTCAAGAACTAATGCATATCGGGTAAATGTTCATAATAATTTATTGAGCATCACTGAGTTATTGTTTCAAGTGACTTTTAGACTTATATATCTAATGCCTCTGTGTGTAAGCGTTAGGCACGTGCTAATGCCATAAACCGTGGCGTGTCACACAGCTCTCGCCTAGCACATTACTACTCACCCACTTGCGAGGGGTTATGCGCTCCCCGACACATTACATTAGCTGCATAGCTCGTGTGATCTGGATTGATCTCGCCCGTTATGCGTCAAAGAGCAACTTTGTAATACTAAGCATAAGCATAATGTTAAAACAATTTCTAGTAAATTTATTTTATAATTTAATGCAAGACTGACAGATTTTGACGGGGCGAAAGCCAGACGGGGTCGCGGGACTAACGAATACCGTGACCCCAGAACGCTAAGGGCTATTGAAGGACATCGTGGATTTTAGTCAGTTCAAGTCTGAAAGTCCCTCCAGCCCTGCCCTGGGCGGAGGAGGACAAATTTGATCATTTTACCACACCAAAAAAATTGACAGATTTTGGAATTAGTTCTATTATTCTGTACTTTTTTTATTTGTTAAACTAGGTATACACATTAATAAGAAAATTCCGTAGGATTGATTTCTGATTTTTTTTTGTATTTACTACCAAATCTGCCGCTTTTGTGCGTAGGTATCGTTTATCAATAGGGGAGATAGGGGAGATTTCCAAGAACTTTCATACCTCGAAAAGGCTTTTCATCTTTCTTAAGATTGCCAATAATTTTACTGTAACATATTAATAATGAGAACTTGTATCAATTAGTTAAGATTTCAAATTCAACGTTTCCGTTTCCAAATTGTAGTTAGAATAAAGTATGTAGAACATTTTATGTATGTAAATCATACGCTGATAAGTTTGAGAATATCGAGGTTAGGAGCTTGGGCATAATTATAAAGCATAAGCGAAATTTCTTCATCGGATTACGTGGAGTATGTAGTGCGAAATGTAATAAGTATTTGTAGGGGGGTGCTGTGGGGTCGTGGTGGCGGTGGTCGAGCGGCAGAATCAAGGGCGAGAGGCGCGGGGCGCGGGAGAGGGAGTGCGCGGGCTGCGGGGGCGGGAGCACGGCCGGGAGGGATGCTGCGCGGGTGTCGCGCGCAGATCAATATCTCGCGTCGCCCCGGCAACGCCGCGCCAGACCGAGTGCCTCCCGTACTACAGCCCCGCGCCCGCCTCCCTGCCCCCGCCCTGCCCACTACTCGCTTATTTAATACATGCCGTATCTGGGATGCGAGCTTTTTCGTGCTAAATGACAGGGCAACGTAATCGCAAAGTCACCGCTCTCATAATGTCCGCGCCGTAACTATAGCGATGTGGTCCCCTTGGCCGAGCATGGAACCGCGGAACGATAACGATGACATTGACCTCGTTACCCGAAGAAAACTTCCATTTTCGTCCGGGACCAATTTATAGCGTAAATGTTCATGTGAGGAAACAATTCTGAGAATTTCACGCTTACTTCACATACGTATTACTTAGTTACCATAAACAAATACTCGTGTATGTTTCAAGAATAGGCAAAGAATATGGATTACGGAACAAAGAGTTTATCTGAAATTCAAACTGTTCAATTAGGATACGCCTTTTGTAATATAATCACATTGTTCTCTCTGGTCAGATACATTATCTCCTACCAAACTCTTCATAAGCACTTGTTAAAAAAAATCACATAAGGTCTCAATTTAAATAACTCTAATATTGTATCGGATATAACAAAAATGAATGGCTAAATGTGTTGCTGAGCCTATACTCGAGAACTTTTGGCATTTTTTTTAATATTATGTTACTTTTCTTTTTCACATTTTTTTCCTTCATCAGTTAATTGCACGATCGCGAAGCCGGGGTAATTCGCTAGTAATTTAATAAAGTTCCTAAATAATTTTAATGTAGTAATTCGCAGGCCCTCGCCCGTAGAGTAACGAGTGCCCATATTAAATCCGTACCGGCACATTACTCAGAGTGTATTACATGTAATCCCAGAACATTATTATGAAGTTTAGACAAACAATGGCCTCTTTGTTTCAATAATGCTCACAACAAAACCGCCACGTGAACTTAGTGGCCTAACTTCGTCTTATTTATACTGTGGACCTAACTAAAGCTGCTCTGAACTAGGGACGTTATAAGATAGGTAACAAAAGATTCTCGATTTGCATAATAATTACCCTGGTCGTGGGTGAAGAGGGGTCCTGGATTCGAATCCCTGGTCGGTCAGTGTTATTAGGTTTTTCCGTCAGTTTCTCAATACCAGCGCGACGGAGACTGGATTAATGCCTAGTTGATGATATGATCCCGTATTATTACTACCCCCATAACAATAAGAGTCGAACATAGTTTGCTAAATGTGGGTGTACTTTTGGGCACATCGTTGCCTAGCCCTTCGTACATAAGAAGCGTGTTTATTTAGGTACCTTTTTTAAATTATATTTTGTAAACATAAAGTACAAGGATACTTTAAATCAACATTGGTGGCAACAACTTGCTAACTGGAACTGAACGGTTGTAAGTTCTATTATTTGTAAGAATACGGTAATAATTTAATTGTAACCAATTATGTTATCGTGATGCATATAACCATTAGGTAATCATCTATCTATCTATATATATATATATATAAAAGGAGAACTGACTGACTGACATATCAACGTACAGCCGAAACTACTGGGGCTAGGAATGTGAAATTTCGCACACGGCTTCCTATTATAATGTAGGGGAGCACTAAGAAGGGGTTTTTGGAAATTTAACCTTTAAGGGGGTGAAAAGGGGGAATTAGGAAAGTACGTAATCCACGCGGACGAAGTCGCGGGAAAAGTGCTAGTCAATCATATGTGAACAGGGAATAGAAGCTAGTCGTAGACAAACAGTTAAAACAACTACTTTTTCTCCAAATTATTTTATTAAGACGTAAAATATACATTCAACTCCACATAAAGAACAAATTAATGAATAAATTAAACATAAACCGACATTATTCCTTAGGTGACTAAACCACATTATGACAAAAATAAGTAAATACTTAACATATAATATTGAAAATAATAACTATGAAAACATTGTCTTTCCACCGTACCATATGTACCAAACGGTAAATAATGTGATAACATAAAATATAGTAGGTAACGTATGTCATAACGTTGATGGATAAGGATTGAAACCAGATCTGAAAAAAATGTGGTCGCCACAATAGTAAATTAAACATAAACCGACATTATTTCTTAGTTTAGTATACCAAGTTACGGAAAAAAATATTTAATAAAGAGAACATTGTAAACAATAACCATGATAAACACTGTCCTTTCAAATATATGCTGATAAAACTAAATATATAATGAATAATTTGGTAGGCAGACAATTTTTTTTGTAAACTTTGCCCCACACTAGGAATTTCTCCTCTATCGTGGGTGCGTTTACAAACATATAAACACACATACACAGACGCCCAGACCCGAAACAACTACTTGTAGATCATACAAATATTTGTTCCGTGCGGGAATCGAACCCGCGATACGCAGCGCAGCAGTCCAATTGCTCAGCCACTGCGCCAAACGTGTCGTCATATGCAAAGAATAAACCGCAGAAATAACTAATGAAGAAATTAAACGTAAATCGACATTATTCCTTAAGTGAGATCACATGACGCAAAAAAAAACAGTACAATTGAATAAATAAGAAATAGCATTTTTTAAGAAAAGGGTATCTAAGCATGAGGTGGTTTTATTAGGACAAAGTCTTTCGCAGATTTACTTACTGGCCAATCGATTTATTATTTAATAAGACAAAAACTATAAATCTAATTTCTGATACACAACAAACTAATGAATAAATTAAACATAAATCGACATTATTCCTTAGGTGACTAGACCAAATTACACGAAAAATACTATCAATAAGTCAACATGTAAAGTATTACCATGATTATTATTGTTTATTCAAAAGTATTCTCATAAATTATTAATGAAGGTACAAAAGTGCACAGGAATCCCGCGTGCTTACCAATAATCCTGAAAAAGAAACTACAATTTCAGTTTTGTTTAAGGATTAAAGTGATTGATGATTCTGAAATCTAACTTTGGGTTTACCGTAAATTAGAAAAAAGTTGCAAGTGATTTTGAATCTTGTAGACGCAGTAAATGCAGGATATGCAGTTACGTTTTTAGACAACCAGCTCATCAACTGAAAATAGTAGCACCCTCATTATAGTGAAAATCAATGAGAAGAGAGAGATAGACAAGATAATTTTGCAAAGAGAAAAAAGTATAGCATACAGTGATACTGAGTTACAGTTAAAATAAGACTGTAATACGATAATGACTTCGGCTTCGTAGAGCGTTTTGTCTGTCCCACAACGCTCTAACCACGTCAAAAAAGTAGTGTGTGATAGAGACAACGTTCTACGAGACCGAACAAGCGGATCATCTCTTTCCAAAGGTCGATGTGCAATGTTCATCCTCGGTACCTGTAAATGATTATGGTCTCCCCTGAATGGTTTTGAGGAAAGATTCTAGAAGGGTAGTTGCGTTAGTAAGGCCACCCCGCGCATGATCCAGTGGTCGGGCTGCAGTTTGGTGGGCAGCATCATGAAGAGGATGTAGTTGGTGGAGTGGCCCGTAGTCGATAGCACGCCGCGTCGGTCGCCTGTCTTGTACAGCGGGCAGTTGTAGAACATGCCCGTAGGAATGTCCTCGCGCTTCACGGGGATCAGCCACACCTGCGGGAACTCCATGCGTTACTGTGACAGTTCAATATTTTTAAGGTAACCTCAAAAGGTACGATCATTTTTTTGTCTGTCCGGCAGGACTTTTTCTAAGGCTTTCTTTTTATAAAGGTTGATTAAATTTTGCATGGAGGTGTTCACTAACACGGAATTTTGCGAAATTTGACCCTTGTGGAGTTGTTTTTGGGGTTCGTAGTGAGTATGAAACTTCGTTACCTACTACAAGTGCTAGGTAGGAGTCTGAAATTTTTGTTAAAAATGTATTAAGATTTTTCAAAGGTATTCTCTATTAAGGGTGGCTTCACAAAAGAGTTCGAATTTCGCGTGGATGAAGTCGCGGGCGGAATGCCAGTAAAAAAAAAATTAAAGTCAGTACATCTTGATCTACTTTTAGGACTATTTATGAGTGGCAAGGTATTCTGTAAACAACTAAGAAGGCTAATTAAAGTGCGTACTAACCGGCGGGAATTCGTCGTACAGTACTTTGGGGATGGACTCGTCGACGACCATCTCGTCCATGTTCCACCGCGCGCCCTCCATGAACAGACCGTGGATGTACACGCCCTCATCCGGGGGCGTCTCAAAGGTCCACTGTTTCTGTACCTGTGTTATAATGTTTCAACAGGATAACTGTACCCGTGTCCTTCAATATTTCATGCACTTACAAGAACGAATGTGATTTAGGTATTAAAATGCGGTATTTTTAACTTATTATCATTTTTTGGGAGAATTTCATCACAATATTTCCAAACTAGTGCACCTCCTGAGAGTCAGAATCTAAAGTGGCGATCAATAAAATGCTTACGCCAGTGCTGAGACAATGAAGCTCGACGAAATCCTGGTCATGGAATGTTACTGTCTTTGATCTCGCAGCAACATTCATCAGAAAAGAATAGAGGGAAGTCATAGTAGAAT
Organism: Agrotis puta; assembly: GCA_943136025.2. NCBI lineage: Eukaryota > Metazoa > Arthropoda > Insecta > Lepidoptera > Noctuidae > Agrotis > Agrotis puta. Next base: position 4,780,781 of record OW964170.2, read on the forward strand.
AGTAATAAAACATAAGCAAAGACTAACAGGCACAAAGGGACGTGAGTAATGCGCCTGTTTGGTTAAAACCCATACCCCCGATACCACTGGACCACCACTCTTATATTTCAAAGTTTCTTACTTCATAGTCGAAGGCGAGCTGGTCGATGGGTATCTTGTATTTGCGGGCGTAGCTCTGCTGGGCAGCCGTGAGGAAGGCTTGTGGGAAGTAGAATCCGGACAGCCAGAACACTGTTGGTGGCCCGTGCTCGTGCCAGTGCTGATAACACAATACTCTTGCTGAGTAAAGCCTCGTTTACGCTATAAGCTTCAATCTAGTCATGCGAGCGTGTTAAAATACATTGCGAATCTATTCTTCATAGAACATGTAAACGAAATTTAACTAGGCAATACTAATTGTCTCAATATCTTCTTAAGAAATTATAAATTAGTTCCTTGTGTAGGTCTGTATTGTTTAACTGATTTTTTTTTAAGTTGGGCAACCTTGTGAAATCTGAATGCGTAACAGATAACTATCTGAGGAAATTTTAATTTTTGGTAGAGTGTTATAAGTACGTGCAAATGATCAAACTATTTAACCTACGTTTTTAAATTAACTGAATAGTGTTATGTTCGGTTGTATAACTTTTTTGTTTGTGAACCGATTTTTATAATTATTTTTGGTTTAGATTCAGTATATTCAAAATGGTCCCATAAAAATGGCCACGATATTTTTATATCAGAATTATTCCTGTTTATTCGAAGTAAATAAAAAAATCTTCGTCGTGTGGATTTGTAAAATTCTATTTTTGTTCGGAGGAGAGGATAACCTAATTCGTCCAATTAAAATTTCGTATTAATTCTTTACTCAATCACACAACATAAATTACGCTTGTACTCACTAAAGATGAGTCTAATTTAACAAAGTCAAGTTAAGGGGTCTTGGAACTGCCCAAACGGGTAACCGTGACCCTGGAACGTGAAGGATAATTAAAAATACGGTGAATTTTAGTCAGTACAAGTCTGACTGTTCCTTCGACTCCATTCAGTGCGGGAGGACTCATTGATTATTTTACCAAATAAAAAGAGTTCAGTCGTTAAAAATCATATTTAAATTTTTAACATTTACATTCATAACCCGGTACAGAAATGAAATTAACCTAACGTTTTCAGGAGCGATTCATGTGTGATTCTCACACGATTGATTTCAGAGTCGTATCGAGTGCGTGCGTGCATGAGTATTTCGTGGATTCGTTTCTAGCTCCAACTCTCCTGATGTTACACCTGAATTGTTCCGAAAGTAAAACTACTTTGTTCGGCTATAGATTACAGGCTGAATTAAAATATATTTATATCAGAGCTTTCAATTGTTCATATAGTACCTTTGACTTTGGTGAAAGTAGTTTGCCAATCGTATTATCTACGTCATTCGATTGATCCTAAACAACCTCGCTCGCTGTTAGTTGCCTTTCGAATCAAATTAATTCCATACCATTATCAACTTATCCAAACACTAGGGAGATTCTGGCAGTTGACTGGAATTTTGTTGGCTTTTGATATACAAAAACTAGTGTTGAGCATTAAACGCTATTTTTTTTTTGGTTTTTAACGTTTTGGAATTTAAATTAAATTAAAAATATCACAAAGCTAAAAAAAGTACAAATAGTATACAGGGTCTATCTTTAAGTTGGCCAACAGGGATACGGTAAAACTTTCTTAGCAACCTTTATAGAGTAAGATTCCAGAGCGAACCTTAAATTCTCAGTAGCATCTCATGTTCTTTGAATACCTGTGTCGTGATTGTGGAGCTCGCCTTGTGGCACCGGCTATATACATATAGCCTTACATGCACGAGTTCAATGGCTTGCGTTTTGGAAAAACAAGTTATCCTGAAAGAATAGAAACCTGCAAGAACTTGAGTCTCTCGAGAAGGTCGTTGAAGTAGGCGGCGAAGGGTTTGAGTGAAGGGTAGCTCTTGCCGGCCCAGAGCGCGGGGATGCGCCCGCGCACCATGCTGGTCAGCACCTCCTCCGTTATGTCGTTCAGAACGCTTACGCCTGCACATGATTTTTTTTTTGTCGTTACAAACCTGTAAATTCTTCTAGAAATTGTACTTCTTATGACGCACTTGCTTTTGCCTTCGGCTTCGCTCGCCCTCTGTTATGCCGCGATGGATATAGTTATTATACATATACATAGTTTAAATTCTGGATTATCAAGATTAACGGTATGTCTTTCACATAGAGAATTTTAAGTAATTAATAATATAATCGATTTTTGACTGAAAAATCAGTGGCAAAAGGTTTTCTTTAATATCGTATACAGGTTTTAACGTGTATCGATGCACAGATTAATATTTTATTTCAGACGAATAAACCGAAAACTATTACGATTTATATGTACCTATAGAAAATCGTAACACAACAAAAAACAAATGTTTAGGAATCTTACCCTGCACAGCTCCAATGACAGCTCTGGAGCTGGACCTGACAACGTTGACCAGTCTATCGTATCTGGCAGCCTCCTGTATGACCACGATAGACATTGGCGTCATCTCCGAAGCCTTGATGTCTCCCTCGTGGGACGGCCCCGACAGAATCTTGGCTGGCAGGCGCTTCAACACATCTTCGGCTATGGACATAGCTAACATCTCCGGAGTAGTCTCTGCATCACCAGCGGCTGCCATGTCCTGTGTAAGGATAATAATAATAATAATGTGGGGGTCGCGGCTTTTTAAACGCTAAGACCCTCCACAACCGCGAGGTGTACAGTCTTAGAGAATATTTCATGAATATGGACGTGGGTATGCACCGAGATGTGGTCGCGGTGGACAAGGGACTCACCCCGTTATCCATGGCTAAAGAGGACTGGCGCAAACCTGTGATACTCACTACGGAAGATCGCAGGAAGGTATGGCAAAGCAAGGAGCTTCACGGACGCTTCTACCGTGCTCTTCATGGGCCCGATGTAGATTTCCTAGCGTCCGTATCCTGGCTACGTTTCGGTGACCTCTTCGGGGAAACTGAAGGTTTTATCTGTGCAATTATGGACGAAGTTATGCTGACGAATAACTACCGGAGACATATTATGAAAGACGGGACGGTTGACGTGTGTCGGGCATGCCACCGTCCGGGTGAGTCGATCAGACATATTATCTCTGGCTGTTCTCGTCTTGCTAACGGCGAGTACTTGCACAGGCATAACCTAGTAGCCAGGATTATCCACCAGCAACTTGCTTTGAAATACAAACTTGTTGATTCCGAAGTACCGTATTACAAGTATGTGCCCGACCCAGTTCTCGAGAAAGACCATGTCACGATGTACTGGGATCTGCCTATCATTACTGACAGGACTATTGTCGCCAATAAGCCTGACATAGTAGTGATAGACAGATCAGCGCGCCGCGCAATAATAATCGATGTTACCATCCCACATGACGAGAACCTCGTGAAAGCTGAGAAAGATAAACAAACAAAATATCTTGACTTGGCGCGCGAGGTTGTCGACATGTGGAATGTGAGCTCGGCTATCATTGTGCCGATTGTTGTAACGGCGAATGGCCTGATAGCCAAGACCCTCGACGAGCATCTCTCGAGGCTCTCGTTGGGTAGTTGGATCAAGGGCCAGATTCAGAAGGCAGTACTCCTTGATACGGCTCGCATTGTGAGAAGGTTCCTGTCTCTGGAACCCTAACCACCGGTAGCTTGGACCCTGCTCCTACGCCGGCGGACTACTATTTTTATATTTTTAAATGTTTTTTATTTCTTTTTTGTAAAAATATTTAAAAATGTAACAAATAAGGTTAAAGATGAATAAAGGAAATAATAATAAATAATACATATAATTAGAACGAATTTGATAATAGGGTATTTTACAGCATAAAAAAATTGAAAATCTGTTTAGTCCGGGCGGCAGTTAGAATGTGGAAAAATAATGGACACGTATTTTTGTTTTTTTTTAATCAGTGAATATTGACAGATAAAACGTTTCCAAATTTTGGAGTGCCGTTTGACCGAGTGACGTTATGTAAATTTTAAAAGCGTTTTATCTTTGTCAATTATGGTTCTTCTTTTGTTACGTTAAGAAAAGAAAAAATACGAGTCTAATATTTTTAATTATCTATCAAATAGATCTCTTCGCTGCTACCGACAACGCGGTGGAAATGGCGGAATTTAGGGCCAATGAAATATAAATACCGTCGTGCCAGCGACACGAAGAAGAAGAAGAGTTATCTATTTTTCGGACTAATATGTTTTTTAATAAAATAGCCTATTGTGTTGTTAGTATAATAACCATTAACATCTCTCTAATTAGCCACCACCCTCCCAGAAATATTCATGCATATTGATAGTTACATGAGTCGTAAAACGTTTATGAATCCCCATTTAGACAATGCAGGAACTTGCATGCAATTTTCACTACATTGCGGTTTTTGGTTGATCAACTGAATTTATTGTTCTTCAATGGTCTGCAATGTAACACAAGTTGCATGCAAGTTCTTGCATCGTCTAAATGAGGCTTAAGTTATGGAAATCACTTACCTGATACTTTTTCTCGAGATCCTTTCAAGCATGAAAATGAGAAATCGACATTAATAACATTACTACCAAACAAGTGAATAATTCTGGTTAGTAAATATGACTTACCAGACGGTCCTGCCCCGTTGCACCGATGATGAATGAAACATAAGAAATATTACATGATAAAGATGCATTACTAATTATATTACGACTAGCGACTTATTACAACATTTTTTTAATATAACAGCTTTAGTACTTATTTAGGATATATGATAAGCTACGTTACTTTTACTTAACGATGAATGTGGGTTTCTATCTGATACTTCGATTGTATTGCTTTACATGTTCTTGGTGTGTTCACATAATTTTGAGGCAACTAATTGGACACTCAATCTTTAACCAAAGTTAAAGTAAAGTAGTAGTGGAATAGGAAAAGTTCTTTCATTTAATTGTAAATAAAGCCATTTGCTACTTTCTTAGTTTTCCGTTAAAATAATGCTTGAGAAAGTGGATCTTTGTCCATACACTTCATCATCATCATATCAACTGCATGACGTCCACTGCTGAACATAGGCCTCATTTTTAAAAAGAGTAAGTATGGAGTTTCTTGCCCATTCTTCTTTATACAAACCTACCCTTGCGAATGGGTGTTGAATCAATCCCATCCCATCCCATTTCCTTTAATGTTAATATTCGACGTTTGAAAGTGCCTCTTTGATGGCCTAATTGAAATAAGTGATTTAACTTTGACTTTGACTCTTCTATAGATTTCAAATCGGACCGGTTCGAATCGAAACCTAGCGGCACTTGCGACCATATCCTTGTGTGGTATTATATCTCCCGCAACAATGACTACTTGTATAGTAGTATATTGGTATTTGGTATACCTATGCTGAAAGCTGGCGGACTATTTTTTCTTTAATTAAAGCCCGCTTTCCAGCGAAAGATCGAAATGGCTAAGCAGAGCGGTCTTCGTTGTTGTAAAATAGGTATGCGTTTCCATCAAGAAAGAGTTGAGTCTACGGATTCCCAGAGCTCATTTTTACTCTTTTAGACCCCTGAGCTTTTTGACTCGATCGATTTGTTGTTGGAAACCTCGCAAGAGAAAACTGTTTACACATATGAGCAGTTTTTTCTTGCAACTTTTTCCAGGTAAAATTAAGGGTGGTCGCGGGACTGTACGAATTACCGTGATTCCGGAACGTAAAGGGCTGTTGAAGGACACCGTGGATTTTAGTCAGTACAAGTCTGACAGTCCCTCCCGTTCTGCCCTAGGTGGGAGGACTCATTTGATGATTTTACCACGATACAAAAAAAATAAAAGGTTAAGGGTCCGTTTCGTTCGCGGTAATAACCGGGTGGAACGAATGTGGAATAGCGCAAGTAGTGACCTGCGTCAGTATGGCCGTGTTAAGCAACTCCTCGGCCTCTCGGAAGTGCTTGGTGATGTCTGCGTTGGGGTGGAAGCCAAACACTGCAGGCGGCGTGGCGGCCGGCAGCGAGCGAGCGAAGTTGATGAAATCCCCGTGCTCCTTCAGTGTTGGGATGTGGTATACACCTGGTAATGTTATTTAGATGATTTGTAATCGTTTGAGGTTGCTTTTTATATAAATATACAAATGCCTCATCGGCGAAAATCCGCTTGATGTATAAGATACCATAGATGTATGTGTCAGTAAGAAAAGGTCTCACTATCTTCACTGATTAGCTACACACTAACAATCAACTGTCTAGTTTCTTAATAATTATCATTAAATAATATTATTATTATCCCGTTGTAAGGCAATGATGATTCTTTGGCCTAGGAATAGGAAGAGTTGAATCATCGCCGATGATATAGTTAAAATTTGTGAACACTCGGCCCTAATGTTTCAACTCCAAACGGCTCAAACGCATAGCTAGTAGCTAAGCCAATGCCAATACTAAAGGTATGTTTAATATTGCTGTCTTACCAGTAGGGTCGAGCGGGTAGTTATATTCCTTGAGTGCCTTAGGGTTGTAAAACTTGAAGAGGATGGTGTTGAGCGTGCGCCGGTCCCAGTCGTCAGTGACGCGGCCGCCGTAGTTGCACTCGCCAGTTAGGTACCGTAACGCGATGAATTGTACGTCCTGATTATTCGTATCACATTATTTTAGTGTTGGAAACTCGACTGTCTTCCAAATGCCGTGAACAGACTCGAAATAGAATCCTATCAGATGATTGATGATAAAATAATGATACACATACCCTTTGTTTGCGATTGAAAATGATGCAAAACAATAGGTCGATATCATCTTTTAAAAAATTGAAAAACTGTATTTATTGTCGCCTAAGAACAGCCCAAGAATAAACTGTGCGTGCGAACCCGAGACACGCTGCGCAGCAGTCCAATCACTCAGTCACTGCGCTAAGCGTGCCGTGAGTTGGCGCAGTGGTGGAACGATCAATTCTGCGCAGCGTGGGCGCATAAGATACCTAGGGGCCAGTATTACGATAAGCTAGAGACTATTCAGAAACCTTCATTTAAGAAGTCAAGTCAAGAAACCTTAATTTAAGAAGTCAAGTCTCTCAAAATAACAAATTGACACTCACATCGTATTCATTAAGGAACATATAAAGTTGTGTGACGCTGATCCTGAGGTCGGTCTCATTGAACTCGTAGTGAATGTTCCAGCCGAGCGGTCCGAACTGCCTGCGCTCTTGCACCACGGCATGGAAGAAGCAAAGCGCGAACAATAGCTTCTTGAAGTTCTCAGACTGCTTGTTACCTTCGAACCACTCCAGGTCGTTGATGGGATCGCTGCTGAATGAACGAGCGATGTTTGCTCGCAGTCCTGGATTTGGATTGACAAATATTTACGAAATTGCCCGAACAAAATAATAGATAAAGCAATTAAACAGTTAAGCAAATATGAATGCCTCAATATATTTTTAACTGATATTTTAAGTGTGAATGTTTGGATGTATGGATTGATGCATGGATAAATGGATGGTTGTTACTAAATCACGTCAGAACTGCTAAACGGATCGTATTGAAATTTCAATAAGTTATAATCTTTCTTTCTTTCTTTCTTATTCGTCTCAGTATTAAATTCCCAAGGCATAATTTTTGAGTTATCGCTGGCAACACAGCTAGTATAATCATAACTCAATCTTCCATACCTTGTGGCGGCTCATTGGTCATTTTGACACCGTTCTGCAGTACATACACCGGGAAATGATCAGCAGGGTATGACGTCAGCCAAAGCCTGAAGTCTGGATGTGTGGTATCTGGTAACAACCCTTCGCAGATCTAAAAACGAAGTTACATTTGAAAATATCAAGATTTCGAGATAGGCAGTGACTGCACCCAACTTAAGGTGATTCCTCCTTAGTAGCCCGCTAAATTCAAATGTTCATAGGCTTTTTTGCAATTTGCAAAATAAGTTAGATTTCGGACATTTTAGTAAGAGCGATGTTTTGATCATTCTTATATTTAAAGTTATACTTGTTATTGTCGCGAATCATATGTTGATCAAGTTACAACTTATCATTGATAAGCAAATTGTAAAAAACACATGATAATTTGAATATCGCGGGCTATTACGGAGGAATCGCCTTAAGGAATAACGGTAAAAGCAAAATAAATAGATTACCTTTTCTAGTGTAGGCATCCAACTCTTAGCCAAGTGACAGTTCTGTAGAACGACCCACGTGCCGCTCCGAACACCTTCGTCAATAAGCTTTACTGCGATAGGTCCCTGACCTTGGCCCAGAGACAGTGAAAACAATCGGGACGAGCCAAAACCCTGACAAATATTATTGCATCATTAAAAATACATATTTCTAATTACTTTAATAATGATGGATGTATTACCTGATCATCTGCAAACTTCAGTAGTGTCTCCATCGGATCAGAGCCTGGTGTGAGCACAAACAACAGCGGGATGCAGCAGTGAGAATCCGCGTATGAAGATGCCAGATCAAAAAGTGGGGGCTCCACGAATTTGCGGCCCATTGTACCTTTAAAAGAAAATTGAAGAAAGAATGATATCGAAGAAAAAGGAGTAAATGATACTGTGACGTCTGATAGAGGAGAATGAAAGAAAAAAACGTGTTGCGCCGACCCCAAGTAAAATGGGATACGGGCAGGAAGATGATGATGTACCTTTAAACGAAATGTCGTATGATTATATAAAAAACTACGTAAGTAGTCTAAAAAGTAAGCAGCAAGTGAGTGTTGGTATAAGGCCTCATTAAGACAAGGCGAGAACTTGCATGCAAGTTTGACTACATTGCCAGCTGAATTATTTGCCCCTCCATAGTCTGGTATGTAACGTTGCTCGCATGCAATTTCTTGCATCGTCTAAATGAGGTCTTCAGCTTACTTGTAACGTAGTTCTGAACTGCCGGTACCATCATGTCTAAACGCATGCACCGCAGCACTAACAATTTCTGTAAAATTAAATAGATAGACAGTAAAGTATCGATTTTATGTAAGTATTTGATATATTGAAGTATAAAGTTGTTACCTCAAACATGTTAAGATCTTTATCCCACGGCAAGGGCAAAGGTTTGTCTTGTGGATCAGGTAAATTACAATACTCCTCCCATTTTGGAATATTTGCCATAAAATGATCCAAAATGCCGTGGAACTTTGGTAATTCATTCAAACTGCCAAAATAACATCAAACATCATTAGGTGCAACCCTGATAAGCTTTTAAACCAACTTTGAGAGATAAAAATTCGATTATATGAATGTTGTGGTTGGCATGATTAAAACAAGTTGTTTAAAAACAGTTTGAAATTAGGCATTGTTATTTATCATTCAGTTTAACTATACTTTTGAAAATTATTGGCCTTGCAATCAAATAAAGTTTAAAAAAATACATGAGGCGTTTTTTTTTTCATTGCTCGTTTTTTTTGTAATTATAATTAATTATTAACAGCGAATTTGAAAATATCTAGTCTAGAAATGACATATAATTTATTTACATGTTTAGACGTCAAACTATAAGTACGAACTTATTTGAAGTAATGCCCTAAATAAAGGGAACAAACAAAACACTTGGTTAAAACAACTCGAACTGTTAAACAATTATTTTATTGTTGTATTTTACAAAAAAATACGTAGAAAAGTTTTTTTCCAACCCTGTACATAATACATATTAGTTAGATCAATAAAATTCGACTCTAGTAGAAAGAAGAAAGAATCCTATTTAAAGTCTAAAGCGATTTAATATTCGTCATAAAGACAGTGAACTCAATAAACATAATGTTAAATACAGCCTTTCTTTAGCCCCTTCAGGTTAAAGGAAACAACTGGAGGGGAGCTGTACACTTACGCATTGAACTCAGACCAGGCTTGCGGGCTGAGGAAGTGCACCGGGTTGGCCTGCAGGCTGCGCGGCTGGCCGCCGGCGAACAAGAAAATTACGGAGCTCCTTTGTATCTCTCCCTTTGCTAACATTAGCGTGATTACGAGTAACAGCGAAAACACTATTTTATCCTGTAACATGATAAATACGTTTGAGCAACGTTTACTTAGACATAGACACAGACGACGGCAATAAAAGCCTAGTCTTTTGATGATATAAATTGTCAATTTTCTTTCAGAATCTTGACAACAGTTACTGTTTTACCTTTTCAAACAAACTTCTGCAGATGTTAGCGTAGAGGGAGTAGGTGAAGTGGGTCTTCAGAATTTCCAGCCGTTCCTCAATCTCTTCTTTTTTCTCAGTATTATCGATGCTACTTACGAACAAACCTTCGAACCAGCCCAACGAATACTGGTACATTGGATCTATATTTGACAACGATGCTGAAAGAAATATTCGTATAACAATTTTATTAATATTATATTTGTTGCGTAAAGACTATCTTCATAGCTGGAAATAAGTAAACGAGTATTCAAAATAAAAAATAATAATCATAGGACCAAATGATTGATAAACTATATCAAAGAAAAAACGAATCATCAAAACCGGTTCCCAGTCGTAAGTTATGAGGTAACAAAAATAAATTAAATAACACTTTTTAAAAAAGGAACCGACTTCAAAAACAAACACAAGAAAGTTTGAAATATCTTTTCATACTAGAGTAAGATCCCAGAGCGATAAGACATAACTTATTTTCTAAAAGATGAAACTTTAAGTTCTCAGTAGTGTCTCATGTACTTTGTATACCTGCGTGTTTGTGAAGTTTGCCCAGTGACACCTGGGCAGGTACCAGGTGAGAAAGGTGAGTAAAAATAATAGTTACTTAACTTAAATTTATATGGCTGCTTTTGATATATATTTAATAGAATATCATTCTCAAATAGTATCGCAAGTATCAGACACTTTTCATGGACCAATACTTTTGTCAGACGCTTTAAAGCTCCACCAAAAATAAATGAACTTTACTTATTTTTTAATGTCTGATTTTTTAATATGTTATCAAGATAACTATTACATAATTGACAGGCCTGTTGGTCTAGTGGTTAGTGACCCTGACTGCTATGCCGGAGGTCGTGGGTTCGATTCCCACCCAGGACAAATGTTTGTGTGATGAGCACGATCATTTGTTCTGTGTCTGGGTGTAATTTATCTATTATATGTATGTATTTAGAAATATATAAGTATGTTTATCAGTTGTCTAGTACCCATAACACAAGCTCTGCTTAGCTTGGGACTAGATGGCGTTGTGTGATAGTTGTGGAATATTTATTTATTTATTTATTTATTTATTAATTATATTTAGTCAGTCAGACAAATTGGACTGACCAAAAACACTTTAAACAAAAAAAATATTCGGCCGTGAGTACGAACGCGAGAGCACTATTATTTTTACTCACCTTTCTCACCTGGTACCTGCCCAGGTGTCACTGGGCAAACTTCACAAACACGCAGGTATACAAAGTACATGAGACACTACTGAGAACTTAAAGTTTCATCTTTTAGAAAATAAGTTATGTCTTATCGCTCTGGGATCTTGGACTATACGGAAGTCGGAGGCTGTGTTTTTTATTTCATTGACTATTGCCACCGACTTCCGAATGAAAAGTTATGTCAAACTTTCTGTTAGTTCAAGTTATTTCAAGTTTTTATTTTAACCTTTTTAATTCAGATATTCAACAAAAATCTTCGTATAATCGTCGTCATTGAAAATCTAAAATCCAAGTAAGCAACAAAAACGGATCTATGTGGGCAACATCACGAGATATCCATTATTTTTATACACTAAAACTTTTCTGAAAACCGTATCAAAATCGGTTCAGCCAAACGCGAGATAATCGCAGACAAACATACAATGACTTTAAAAGTCTTCAATCCGAGTAAGTCAGTACAAGTCTGACAAACCCTCCCGTTTTACCCTGGATGGGAGGATTCATTTGACGATATTAACACGTTAAAAAAAAGTTACACTAATCTGTAATAAGAATATCTCACCGATGAGGAAGAATAGCTCAGTAGAATGCACAGCAATGGGCACGTAGTCGTCTCGAGCCACGTCGATAGCCTGCTCAGTTACCATGGCCACTTCTTGCTTCTCTTTTATCTCATTCGACGTCTCTTTGGCAGAGTTTAAGATCTAAAAAAACATTTGTAACTCCAGAGATGAAAAAGTAAAAACTCATCAAAAATTATTAGACGCTGATTGAAAGATATAAACAAGCAACCATCGCCGATGTTTTTGCTGTAGATAATTTAATAATAAATGAAACAATGTGAGTATCGTACGAAAGGGTCATGGTCATACCTGGACAGCTTCTTCATCTTCCAATAAATGTTCAGAAGTAGATAGTACAGTCAATATTTTCTTTTCAATGTCCTGTAAGAGCCGTCGATGCTCGGCACTTTGCGTGGTGAGGTCTAACTTGGCTTGCTGCAGATCAGGTCGCTCGCGGGCCACCACTCGCGATAGCAGCTGAGCTTGCAGACCGTCCATGGCTAACATGAAGTTGACGAGAGTCACTCTCACGCCCACCTCCGGTAGGTAATGCGGGTTCGCCAATTTTGTACTTATGTATAATCTAGGAAAAAATATTTAAGCTCACAATATGACAGCATCAACAAGTTGAATTAAGCATCCTACTCTTATACTAAATTAACAAAAACTGTTACTTACTTGAAATCTTTATTGTATTCAACGATGCTATCACCAATTTTAATGCAGAGAGCTCCGCCTTGGCGGAAAGTTTGTTGTTGAAGAAGCGGTTCCAACATTGGATCCAACTCCTCCAATATATTTTCTAGCAGAACCTGTGTAGGACACAAAACTCATAAACACTCAAGAATTTTATTTATCAAATCTGTTTGCGTATAATCCGCGGTTGTATGATGATACCGTGACCGCGGATTGATTAAGCTTATAAGCATAAGATGCAGTTCATACCGGCTGTCCAAACTGCACAGCATTCTCCAAGACGCGTCCCAAGTCAGCTTGCGACATCCGCACTACACTGATATTATTCGGTTTTTCCATATTCTTGATCCAGCGATTGGCTTGACCTTGAGGATCAATCATCAAGGGCCAACGTCGAGCAGTCCTGTATAACATTTTCATAAGCTTTAATATTATTACTAAAATAAGTATGCATTTAATGCGTAAAAACTAGTCTAAGATATCTTAAATATTGGCAAGCTGCTGGTAGCACACCACAACTATTTGACGTTTTAACATAATAATTTTCTGGGACTCCGTCACTCAGGTCAAATAGTCATGATGGCTTTATGAGGCTGAGGAATGCGCTGCTTGTCACCACAAGAATGCTCGTTTGAAGCTGGCTGGCTGTGCGGTTCACCCCTCAAAAACTCGAGGAATTGATGCTGCAGTTGATGACGACAAATGTGCTGCACTTGCCAGTGGACACAGAGGCTAAACGCGACACCAGCATAGTATGCACACTATTAAAGTGCGTGAACAATAGTGTGCGAACAAATGCGCGCACCCTATTTCGGTACAATCGTACCATTAAAGCCTGTTCACAACCTTGACGCTGAGAGCGGTGACTTAGCGCGGGACAGCGAGCGGTAAGAGCCAAATTAATATTTAAAACACGCCACGAGGTGCCGCCGGTGCCCAGTTCGCATTTTTACAAAGTAACTTATGTCTTTTTCGCGTCGCCCGTCGCTCCACTCGTCGCTTAGACCAGTGTTCCGCAAACTTTTTGTGTTCAAGGTACACCTAGGAAAACGAAAAAAAATTGAGGTACACCACAAATTAAAAAACAGTTTTTAAGTAATATTAATCAACTTTTATTATTAATCAACAAACTTAAACTTTAAATTTCAGAAAAGGTATTTAATGCAAAACATGAGACTGAGCATAGACGGTCAAAATTTTTCTTACTTAAAATAATTGTATAAGATAACCTTATTTTTCCACGGCACACCAACTAATGATCACGAGTAGTATATTATTGGGCATTCTAGACCACTTTCGGCAAATCGCTCGGCGACGCCTCGCTGCCGACAGTGGTCTAGAACGCCCAATAATCGGTAATCGACTCGACTCGTTCATTTTGTTCGTTTGTTCGAGTTCTTAGCATTCTGTCGCTTTGAATCTATCTTTAATAGATTTTCAACCTCATCACAATAGTGGAAGGTACATGTATGTAGGTTGAATGAAACACTAAATGCTAATGAGATTCATTTATTTTTAGTGAGCACAGATTACAATATTATAATTGAGGGGAACCAATCTCAACAACAATAAAAATGGATGGATGGATTATTATAGTAATGATTAACAATATATTATTTATCGTAATATGTTGGTGGTTCGGTAAATAAAGCATCAGTCGATATAATAAACTCTTGTAGTTTACACCATTGTGTAGAATTGACGTCGGTCTGGACCTTGATGCGGACCAACGCCTTTTTCCACAGCTCCAACGAGTCGGTGAGGCGCGCGTCCTCAGTTTTGTATACTTTACAGTCGATGTAGTACTCGCCGTTCGTGCTTGTCGTTCGCCGCTCGCTACCGTTGGCCACTCGGTTCACGAAGTATGATGGGAGAGAAGAGGTTTCGCTGTTCGCTGTTGCCCTCCTGTTGTTATGTTTGCGGCTGATGCCAAATATATCGACGTCAGATTTCGATTTTTTACTGAAACAAACAAATTGATCTCTTGTTAATTCGCACCCAAATTTATTTTATAGTATTAACTTGAACCTGCTTTAAAACACATACAATATACAAGAATGAGAGACGAGACATACTACACAACGCTATCCATGTTCTATGAATAGCACCTAGACAGCTGATATACATTACAATTAAATACTGTTTGTTAGTAAAAACATACTACATTATATACACAGAAACATAAAAAATCTTTGCTATTAATCACATTCATGCACACATATTAATCTCGAATAGGCATTGAACCCACGACATCAGCGTAGTAGTCGCTTGCATCAAGCGACTGTCATCTACGCAATTGATTGACAAAACAATGAAGTAAATAAATCGTAAAGTTTACCTTGGGTGCGTTAAATTTTGCTTTGTTGATTTCCGTTTCCCAGGGACTGGTAGAGTTGGTTTGCGGTTAGACTTAGTGTCGTGCTCCATCACATCACTTGGTAGGTAGGTTTCGTACTCAGAGTCTGACCTGAAATAAATACATAAAGTTAAAAAAATGTTTGGTTAACCATGCAGGGTCAGAAGTTTGTGGAGAATGCTGGTTTTTATACTTACATTTTCTTTGAAGAATCGGTCGGCAGGCACAGTGACTAAGAGCAGCTAATTCGTTGAGTCGGTTGGCTGATACAGTGGCAGTGAGCAGCTACTGTCTAACTATCACTGATAAGTACTTGGAGTCTTGAAGATTTCTACTAGCACTCGTCGAGTCGATTGTATAGGCACACCGATAACATACTGTTTATAAGTCAGAAACTTACAATAATATCGCTATGTTTAGAATATGTACAACTGACGAAACAACTACGTAAAAAACAACTTTTTTCCTGGTCGTATTATACACATACGAAAAATAATTGGCTAGATGATATTTGAGGAGCATCGACGTTGATTAGTGTTGATGCAGTAAAAGCGTTCAGGGTTGTCACACCGATTGCATTAGTTATCGAACATTTTTAATGTGCACGAGTGCATATATGTAAACTCGTGGTAGCCTTAGGTAAAATAGCTTACACAAATAAACGGGTCAACTTACTGGAAAAATAATTAGGTTGAGCACACGTGTAATTTTTACGCAATATCACATAAAATTATTTGGTACCAAATTTGATATTTCAAAGCATTATTATTGACTAAGACCTCTTGATTAGCCATTGTGTAACTCGTTCTTTTATCGAGAATAAAATAAATTGTCTAAAAGATTGGTAATTTTTCACAAATTTCATTAAAATGAAAATAATACAATAATAATTATCGACATTCTTTCTTCCAAGGTTTCTTAAAAATGAACGTTGATTAGAAAATTAAAAAACACAATTATTTGTTGGTAAGATATAAAGTCAATTCTATTATGTTTTATTAGCATTTATGTCTAATGGTTACCGATTATCATTCTATTTGTTTAATTTCAGAAATATATTGGTAAACTTAATTTTACCAATTTATGTGATGGTACAATACGAACAGGAAACGAGAGCACGTCAGACCTAGTCTCGAAAGATTTTTGTCAACGTCGAATCACGAAGTATCTAGGTAAGATATAAAGCCAATATATTTTCTATTATGTTTTATTATCATTTGTGTCTAGTGGTTACCGATTTTCATTCTATTTGTTTAATTTCAGAAATATATTGGTAAACTTATTTTACCAACAATACGAACAGGAAACGAGAGTAAGTCAGACCTAGTCTCGAACGACTTTTGCCAACGTCGACGCGTGGAGTATCAACCCAGAAGCAACGTATCTGTATAAGATCTTTAATATTAGTAGTAATTAGGTACGTATTTACATGAGTTTTATTGTTTGACTTTATTATTGTGAATCAGACGATAAAAATAATAATGCCATACTGTACAGTTTGTAATGTGTCTGTAGATAATCGACGGTGGTCAAGTCATTTACGTACTAATGTACATAAAAACAGTAGTACGACCCTTCTGCATGATAACGTTTCAATTATAAACTCTACGTTTAAAGGTAGAATTTCGAGTTACAGAATCACTGCAACTAACGAACAAACAAATACTTTTCCAGAAATTTTCCTCAATAGTGTAAAGGTATACGTTAAAACTCTAATAGATCAGTTACTAGTAAAACATACATCTGTTAAGATTAACTTTGAACTTTTTTCGTATTTCCTTTTATTTAAAAATGATCAGCAGGAATTGAAGTCGTTTGCTACCAAAAACTTTGTTATTCCGTTTTATTATAACTTTGATTTTATTTATAAATCAGTAGTCGAGATACTGACAAAGAAAATAGAAGAATTTGAGCATCGAGATAGTGGTTGGACATTTTTAAGTAATTCTCATTTAGAAGTTAACATTAATAAACATCAAACTCTCAGCGGGTCTAGATTTATACCTTTGCCTAATGCTATAAAAAACAAAAAAGCATGTTTAAATATTCAAAATAGGGATGAAAATTGTTTTTTGTGGTGTGTTGTGGCTGCTTTGTACCCCACAACTCAACATCCTACCCGAGTAACGTCTTATCCCCATTTTAAGAATGTTTTAAATGTTAGTGATTTAACATTTCCAATCACATTATCTGACATAGTCGTATTTGAGAAAAATAACCCTAATTTAAATATTTTTGTTTATGGATTAAAAAATAATAAGACGATTGTTGGACCGTTGTACACAACTACTAATAAGAAATCTAAGAGCATCCATCTCTTATTTTTAGAAAATAACACAAACAGTCATTTTTGTCTAATTAAAGATTTACCGCGATTAGTTAGAAACCAGATAACCAGACATCACAGTAAATTATATTTTTGTGAGACGTGCTTATTATTTTTTCCTAATATAAATCAAATTGAAACGCATTCGTGTGGTGGTGTTGTTACAATATTACCCAACGAGGGATCGTTTTTAAAATTCAAAAATTATGAAAGAAAACAAGACGTTCCATTTGTCATATACGCTGATTTCGAAACATTGCTGAATCCGATTTCTTGCAACGAGTCCGAAAACGTCAAGACATCAAACTTGCAGCGTCATGTGCCTGCGGCGTTCGCTTACAATATCGTATCATCTACTAATAATACTAATAATGGGTATAGATGTTATCGAGGTACTGATTGTGTTTCCAAATTCATACAATTTTTAACTGAAGATCTTAAGGCACTACACACCATTTTAACAAAAAACGTACCTATGATATTTACTACAAATGATTCTTATGATTTCAGACACGCAGTTGTCTGTCATATATGTGAAAATTTGCTCTTAAGCGATCGGGTTAGGGATCACTGTCATATTTCAGGACGTTATCGTGGTGCAGCACATCGACATTGCAACTTACAAAGTAAAGTACCAAAATTTGTACCAATATTTTTTCATAATTTATCTGGTTATGATTGTCATTTATTTATAAAACAATTAGGTCAAATTCCCGGGCAAATTAGAATTATACCAAAGACAAAGGAAAAATACACCACGTTTACAAAGTTTATTCCTATTGCTAGTAATGAATATATACAATTAAGATTTTTAGATTCGTTTAACTTTTTAGGCACAAGTTTAGACAAACTCGCTAAAACTTTACAGTCACGAGATTTCGTTTATCTAAAATCACAATTTCCTGATGAAAGACAATTTAGTTTATTAACAAGGAAAGGCATATATCCTTATGATTACATGTCAGATTGGAAATGTTATGATCAGAAATCGTTACCACCTAAATGTTATTTTCATAATTCTTTAACCAACGAATATATTAGCGATGACGATTACAATCACGCTAAAACCGTTTGGAATATGTTCGGTATTAACGATTTGGGTGACTATACAGATTTATATTTAAAAACAGATGTGCTTTTATTAACTGATATATTCGAAAAATTCCGAAAAACATGTAAACAGCATTATAAACTAGATCCGGCATTTTACATAACTGCTCCTAGTTTGTCGTTCGACGCAATGTTGCTTAAGACAGGGGTTCAGTTAGAACTCATGTCGGATTTAGCCATGGTTCGTATGATTCAAAGCGGTATACGTGGTGGGTTGTGTATGTGTTCCCATCGATATGCAAAAGCGAATCATAAATATATGCCAGAGTGTAATGCAACAGAACCTCAATCTTTCATAGTATACTTAGACTGTAATAATCTGTATGGGTTTAGCATGTGTCAATATTTACCGTATTCTAGTTTTAGATTTCTCATCCAAAATGAAATAGATCAATTATGTGTAGAGCATGTTGAGGACAACGCTGAATGGGGGTATATATTGGAAGTTGATCTTTTGTATCCTGAACATTTACATAAGTATCACAATGAGTTACCGTTTTGTCCTGAAAAATGTATACCGCCGGGAGGTAAAACAAAAAAACTGATTGCTAATTTATATAATAAGTATAGGTACGTTATACATTATGTTCATCTAAAAAAGTGTCTTGAGCATGGTTTAATACTTCGTAAGATTCACAGGGTTATTACGTTTAGACAAAGTCCTTACTTAAAACAGTATATAGAACTAAATACACAGTTAAGACAAAACGCTAACCGCCTTATTACAAAAAGGGGTTTAACTAAAAACCCAGGTTTAATCTTGCAAAACTACGGTTTAAACAAAGATTATTACAAATCGTGGTTTTGCGATAAACCATGGTCTAACAGTAGTAGCTGTCAAAGGTATGTCAAAGTTTCTCATAGCAAATTTTTCATTGTGTTGTAGTTTTTGTGTTATTTTCACCCAAAATGGATTGAAACAAGGTAGATTTAATTGTTATTACTCATTGTGGATTTAATTGTATAGACAATTGTTCAAATGGCGGTACTAAAGTCGACGTTTTATCTTAGTTTTGTAATACGGACAAATTTAAACCATGGCTCTGCAGATAAGCCTGGACTTCATAGACCAGGTTTAAACCAAGGTTTATTTAGTTTTTGTAATAAGGCCGTTTAAGTTCCTTCGAACAGGACTTTTTTAAGTTGTTAAACAACAGCGTATTCGGCAAGACATTAGAAAATACTGAAAACCGAGTAAGCGTTCATTTAGTTAATCAATGGAATGACACACTTAATCGAACTAAGAAATTTAAATCCGCTGAGAGACTTATAGCCAACCCCTATTTCCATAGTGCATCTATTCTATCCGAAAATTTAGTTGCAATACAAATGAAACCAGACCAAATTGTTCTAGATAAGCCAATTTATATCGGTTTCACGGTGTTAGAGCTTTCTAAATCACATATGTACAACTATCATTACAATATTATTAAACCCTTTTATGAAGATCGAGTACAGTTGTGTTATACAGATACCGATTCGTTTGTCTACAAAATATATACCGATGATTTTTATACCGATCTCAAGTTTCATTTTTTGCAGTATTTCGATACCAGTAATTATCAAGAACAAAACATTTTTAATATCCCTCTCAATAACAAAAAAGTTCCGGGGCTATTCAAAGATGAAATGGGTGGACAATATATTTCTGAATTTGTTGGTTTAAGAGCAAAACTATATTCTATAAAAACTCCAGATAAAACTGTTAAAAAAGCAAAGGGAGTAAAAGCATGCGTAGTGAGAGATTTAGACATTACGAACTACAAAAATATTTTATTTAATGGTGGAGTGATTCGTAAAAAAAATATAATTTTTAAATCTATCAAGCACGAAATTTTTACCCAAAGTATTAATAAAATTGCCTTATCAAACAACGACGACAAACGAGCGATATCTGTAAACAAAATATCAACGCAGGCCTGGGGTCACTCAACTAAGTTAAATATTTAAATATGTACAGTCGACAAAATTGAATCATGACCCACCATAAGCTTATTTTCCTACAAACATTCAAATACAATTAGGTCGACATTCGCGTAAACATACATTGTCATGGCAACGAATTTGATCTTTGTTATTTTGACGGTTACAAACGATTTATCATCAAAATGGGTCATGATTCAACTTTGTCGACTGTACCTACCTAAATAAACGCCCTTTGATTACTTTCCTTTTTAATTTTTTTGTACATATTACTGTGTAAGATTTATTTTTAGTTTGTATATTTTTAATTTAGTATTGTATTATAATAGTACCTAATTAGTTAATTTAGTTTCAAATTAGTCTGAATAAATATTACAATGTACCTAAATACGAATAAGTTTAGTGTTAGATTTAAATTAGATAAAATTGTATAGGTAATTTAATTTTAATAATTGTTTAAAAATATAAATAAATGTAAACTTAAGTGTATATACAATATACATATATATTATAATATAGATATTATACTTAGTATATTTTTAATAAGTTACTGATTGTAGAAATATAAATAAAATGTGTGACCATGTATGTACTTGTTTCATTTATCAGAAACTTGATCAAAAACATCATCCTCCTTTTTGAAGTTGGTTAAATAATAGGTAATGAAACCTTGACTCGTTGAAGTTTCTTCATCCTGAATGTAATATGATCACAACATCCGTTTCGACATTATATTATTAATTTTATTGTCCCTAAAAATGCTTAGTGAACATTTTATAGCTAAAGGTAGTCACTGACTGGAAGCATGTGCGTGTTCTGTAATTATGTATGGTTCGATTTTGTGCATTACGTACTGATTGCAGTTATCTCACTATGCACCTAAAATACCATGCATCATAAGGTTGATTTTCGAATAACTAACGTTTTACGATTAAGTAACATGCTTACAAGGCGTTGTTTGTCATTGTATAAGTGTTACCTACGTTGCAGTTCATTGGCCTTAGCCTTGAGACACAAACGCTTAGTTGACAATATTAGTATGACATGTAATTATTTAGTTATTTTGTCATCATTTACGAAATATTATTCGGCGCGAACACCTGTTTAATATTTTTTTAACTTCCATCAAAAGTCATCATGTCGGTGAGTAAAATATTTTTAATTCGTTTTTTTATGATTGTTTCATAACAAGAGATTGTGTTCGGAGCTGTGTTGTGTTGCATTTTTCCAGAGCCTATTGTCACTAATCTAAAGTAAATCTAGACTTTCTCGATTGAAAACCCAATTAAAACGCTATACTAGCGGAATAGTGGTATAAATTGTGTTTATATTTTGTTCCAGAATTCTGACACCGAGATTGTATTCAGTCAGTATGCTCAGGATCCTTACGAGGGATTCTCCGAGATGTTTCGCAGTGAACCCGGGCAAAGCAAACAAGTCACGAAAGATAAAAAACCAAAACAACGGTGCAGGGAAAAACCCATAAAGCAAAAACCTACAAAATCCTTCGTTATGAGTCGACTACAGCGAAAAGGGATTAAGTTAATAAAAATTTCAGTGGTAGATCTGTGTAACAACAATCCTCAAACCTTAGACAGTGATAGTGACAGTGAAAACGTTATTATAAACGCTCAATATATTGTTCAAGATCCCATCGACAGTGTTATGGACGAAACTGAGTCTTTAGTTAAGAAAATATCAAAATCTTTAATAGGTACTGACTTTTATTAACCGTTTTTGTAAAGAAGTTAATATTTGTATTTTCATTATGATGTTTTTATTTAATTTTGTATTAGGTTGTGTTATTTGTGGAGTAGCGTGGGGGTGTTTAACAAAATAAAAGCAAATTTACATTATTTTGATTTTTATTTAAAAACCTTAAAACCAATAATCTAAATACAATCCACATATGAGTACATACATTTATACCCATTCTAAATATTTCCTTAAACAAAGCACATTTTTAAGAGCACAATGCTTTAGATGTTTATTACAATTAAAATTAGATCTTCCTTCACAGTATTTTTTATGCAAAACAGAGAAACTAAGACATTGTTCTGTACCAAGGTCTGATACTTTACAATTCACACACAGTTCCTTTATCCAATTCACCTTCTCCAAACCATTTACAATAATTTCCTTATTTTCTAGATATGGAACGATTATACGCCGAAATTCTCTATAGTCAATATATCCTTCATTCCAATAAATACCTCTATTTCTTTCCAACCATTTAACTTGTCTCTTTTCGTCACTTGTTAAGTGTTTAAACAAGTATGGCGGTTTTATTAAAAATGTTTGCGTATAATCACGACTTGCAAAAGCTAATTCTTTTATTATAAAATTATTGTTCAGGTCTTTAAACCCTTGAACATCTAATATAATAGTATTCGGATTCATGATATTTTTCTCACAGTATTACTCAACGGCTTGTACTCAATTATGCAGTCGTTCAATATAAGACAGTATGCAGAAGTTTGATCTGGTATATCGGAATCACTCTCAATTTCCACTCTTACATCCACAATAGGACCTGTCTTTACATTATCAGCTTGTCTAGAGCAATCTATGACAAATAGCGGCGCCAAATCTTTGAATTGTTTCTCACTTAATAAGGGTTCCGAGCGACGTCCGTAATAAGACTGTTGAAATCTGATGTATTGCTCGTATAATAAAGCGATTCTGTTATTCGCGAAACTGACATTTAGGTTTTCATACGGGAAGTAAGTTGAGTTTAGGTATACTCTAACGTCACGAACATGACAGTGATCGAACTGGGACATATCAGAACTTGAATTGTTTTTAGGGTTCCGTAGTTAACTAGGAACCCTTATAGTTTCGCCATGTCTGTCTGTCTGTCTGTCTGTCCGTCCTCGCTTAATCTCTGTGACCGTTAGCACTAGAAAGCTGAAATTTGGTACCAATATGTATATCAATCACGCCGACAAAGTGCAAAAATAAAAATTGGAAAAAAATGCTTTTTTAGGGTAGCCCCCCTATATGTAAAATAGAAAGTGATTTTTTTTTTAATTTCAACCCTAACGTGTGATATATCGTTGGATAGGTATTTAAAAATGAATAGGGGTTTACTAAGATCATTTTTTGATGATGTCAATAGTTTCGGAAATAATCGCTCCTAAAGTCAAAAACAATGTGTCCCCCCCCCTCTAACTTTTGAACCATAAGTTTAGAAAATATGAAAAAAATCTGGAAAGTAGAACTTTATAAGGACTTTCTAGGAAAATTATTTTGAACTTGATGGAAAGAACAGTTTTTGTGCAAAAAAAACAAGAAGGTGGTACAAAATTCCTGGACTAAGTTTGTAGTATAATCAATTATTTAATCATATATACAAGCATTTTTTTTAACTTCGTTTACGTATTTCATTATTCTGAACGTATCTTCTTTCAAACAAAAAAAGAATTATTGAAATCGGTTCGCGCATTCCAAAGTTATCAAACGCATAAAATGTTAAGGTAAAAACCAGTTCATAAATGGTTCGATAGATGGCGTTGCGTAATGACGTCAATTTTAAAAGTCGATGTCTTCGTGCTTTCATGACCTACCTGTGGTAAAAATTTGCTACTACTTAAAATATATGTTCTTAGAGTGCATAATCGCTACCTGAACTACTTACTCTTTTCGATTAAAATAAAATAGCTATTTGATAAAGGTTTGTGGGAAATTGTTATTGTGTCTTTTCAAATTTATATTGAGGGTTTTATTTTTTAACTTGTACGGGGACAAAAGTGGTTGATAGTCGTCGCACACAAGTTTAAAAAAAGGCTATTTGTTAACACTTATTGTAACGGACGGGAAACTACGGAACCCTACACTGAGCGTGGCCTGACACGCTCTTGGCCGGTTTTTTTTTTCTATTTGTTTGTAGACCCATAATTATGTATCTTGGTTTCTCTATTTGTGAGGAAGTTTTGATAGACCAGGTATGTTTTGTAGTTTTAGGTAAAGCTGGATATTCGTACAGATCCCAATTTCTGAATATCATCTGGAGTGGTCGATCTTTTTCTAACAGTTTTAGCAAACTTATTTTTTCTTTGTCGGACACTTTAACATGCGGTACACGCCAGATGATTTTATTTATCTGAACGTCGTCTACAAATTCCCCGGTGTTAAGTTTCACAGCATTCAGATTAGTGTTACTTCGTAGCAATATCAGTTCGTGCCTACTATTTATCACGACTTTCTTGAAATCTTCTGCAAAACCGATGATGTTACAGAGTGGTATAGAAGCAGAAAAACTACCCCCATTAATATTTTTTATTCCATCGATATTCCAGCCCCATGCATTGGCTATCTTTGATTCACTTTCACTCATTGATATTAACGATTTCATGGTGGTAGTTATGCCAGCGTTTTTTATTCTATCAATTTCCACTCCATTCAGCTCATATCTTATATCTTGGAATAAGTAGAGTAGAGCATTATTCGTAAAATTAACACTAGTGGCTTTCTCTTTCATATCCTTTTTACTTACGACAACAGTTCCTTCCAAATACAAGGTACTAGCTGAGGGAAGTATATACAAGTCCTGTTGGTTAATAGGTATGCGGATTTCATCGTTTCTATTGAAACTAGTTACGTAGGGCTTGTAAGAATGGAATTCGATTCCTTCAACAGTGTTGTCATAAGTCGGAGCAGATAAAACGTCTAAGATATTCATTTTAGCAAACCGATCGCTTTGAGAAATGCCTTGTTTTCTTTAGTTAATTTAATTTTCTTCTTAGGGCGAGCTCTTATTTGGTTGGAAGCTTGAGCGGAACTGATATTTTTGATTTGTTGATGCATATATTTATTGTAGTCAATCATTTTTTTCTTCTGAGATGCAAATACAGCTGCACTTCTTCACCGCGCAAATTGATTAAGCGGTTATTTATATCTAACAGCCTGATATGTATACAGCTAATGTTGTTTTGGTTAATTGGAAAGTATATCGCGTTTTTCGGGATTTCTATAATTCTATATCCGGGAGGCACATTGAGAGCAAATTCGTGGATGATGTGACTGGGTTCTCCGTTTGTGTACGAGCCGCTTACAATGTCACATTCGATCCTGATGACTGTTGTAGGTAAAATGTTGACTGGAAAGTGCGATACATGCCATTTATTTGCTTTTAAGATCTGCTTATTAAACCCTAACAAATTCCTAAACGTACCTTCTTTATTAAAATTTATGTCTTTTGTACAATATACAGCAGCTTTTAAAGTATTGTTATTGCACTGTAGTTTGATTGATGCATCTTTCATTTCAGATTTTAAATAATCATTAATATCTTGCAATTCATAGGTGCCGTCAGGTATTTCAATAACTTCGTTAGAACCATAATAGAACTTATTATTCGTTTTGTCAATGTTTGGAATAGAATTAAATGTTGCGAAATGCAATAAGGCACACTCATACTGTTCATATAGTTGCAACGTGTTAGGATAGTAAGTAGATAAAGTTGACGAGTTTCCAGTTATCGATAATGTGAGTGACATCTTGCAAATGATTCAAATAAAAGAAAAGCATAAGTTTTATACGTTTTATTTCCAAAAATTCCATAGATATTCTAAACATAAGTGTCCACAATTTACAGTGTTGAATTTCTGATATCTTGTATAATTATAAAAAACATTACAATTCTTAAAATATCGCATTAATTCCATTGGAGGTTTTAAATCTCCAAAGCTGTCAAAATATTCACAATAATTGCATACTTTTACATAAGCTACCCAATGCGTGCCTTCGTTCTTAGAGTCGTCCAAGTTAACGACACCACATTCAACCCGTTTTGGCGTCCTTGGTAACTGATCCTTCATGTATACTCCTCGAAAGTGAGGTGAGGTTTCCACTGTTGCGTGCAAACCTTTGGATGTCTATATTAGTGAGAGGACGATTAGGTAGCTTATTTTTCAGTTTTTTGAAGACTTAATGAATAAACCATTACCATTTTTATGTGACTTAATGTACAAGCCCTGACCTAACTTTAAAGACTCCATAGCCTTATTATGTCGTTGTGTTTCTCGCAAATTTTGCTGACCTGCTTTGTAATCGTTAACAGTTTTTGCAATACCAGCCGCACCACCAGCTAAAGTTCCTAAAGCTGATAAACCCGCAAAAATTGGGATTAAAGGTAGAATACCTCCAGTCTTTGGTAAGGGTATCACTCGCGGCACTCGAATTTTCTGAATGCATGGGATTATTTTTTTTGCTGCTGAGTAAGCAGCGTTAATTAAAGCTTTACTGTCCTTTGGATTCAGTTTCTTTATTTTTGCTTTTATTTTTGACACGAAACTTTTAAACGTTTTAATGCCAGAACCAGATTTCAGTTTGGCTTTCATAACTTTGCTCACTAACCATGAACTAAGTTTTTCACCTTTCCCAGCATCGCTCGATTTAAGTCTTTGTTTAGCCATATTTAGTAGTTGCAAATCAGCTTTGTGACGATTGGGTAAGTCTGTATGGTTTGCATATGCAATGTCGTGATGCATACAAGCTTCGTCTAGCTTATTTACACCTCGGTCACCTCGTAATAAACGTTTCTGCAATTTAGTTCCGGGACCGCAATAATTGTAGCCGGGTAAATGAAGTTCGAACGGTAGATTATTAATTAAGGTATTAACAAGTTCACCTCCTTGCATTGTCTAATGTGTAATGAGAGAAATGATGCAAAAGTAATCGTTATATAATTATTTTAATCCACTATTGCAGTTTTCTCGATCCAACTATTTTCTTCGTTGTTTAGACCCAACCATTTCACAAACATTTTTGATCCTTTTCTTTTTAAAACCCTTTCTATCAAATAAATACCTGGATAGTAAGATTTCTGAAGTTCTTGCTCGTAAAAGGTTCCCATTATGGCTTGCTTTCGCTGATCTTGTATATGATATGTTACTGGTATGGTATGATTAATTTTTTTTATAGTAAATATTTCAGTTGACCAATTAGGTGTATAACCTTTTTCAAAATGGTGTTTGTATTTACTGATACGAACAAAGTCACCTACTTTGAACTTAGGTTTTCTACGGACGGTTACATGATTTAAGGCTTTTTTAATATTTTCTTTTATAACAGACTCGCAAGATTTATTTACTTCAATTGGTTTAAATTTAATGGTACGATGTTTTGTGTTGTTATATATCTTTAACGTAACCTCTAACGGTATACCTAACCACATATAGTTTCCGTTCAGACTAAAATATTTATATAATTTATTTTTAAGAGTTTTAATCAGTCGCTCTACGATCGAAGCTTTTTTGGTAGAAAACGTTGAGTAATGGTTAACATTGTAAGTCTTATCATAAGCGTTTGAAATGAGTTGTTATAAAATTCTGTTCCCATATCAGTTTGTAAATTAACCGGTTTGCGATTGCTGTTAATCAGTATTCGTTTAAATGCATGAGTAACATCAAGTTTATTTTTTGATTTTAATGGCTCTGCCCAAGCGTACTTTGAGAAGCAGTCAATCACCACTAAAATGTAATTATGACCTTTATTATATTTTCTTAGATTTTGCATGTCCATCAGATCAGCTTGCCACAAGTCATCGATCCCCTTTAGAATGACAGGACGTCTAACGAAATTTCTTCGTGCTGCTTTGTGTATTTCATTAACAATTTGCTGTTTTGCCATTACGGAGTTTTTTGTAGTAATTTATCTACCTCTGCTTTGGTATAAAACTTATCTTCCAAATGAGTTGAAATCTCAGGTATCTTTGCTTTTAAAGTAGCCTGAACTGTGCCCTTTGCGTCTTTTATGATTTGAGAGCGCAATGAACCTATCATGTTATTAAATTCTTTTAACATATTAGCATTCAATCGATCTACATAATCCTTGTTCACGGTCAGGTTATTTAATTCTTTTAACATGTTAGCATTCAATCGATCTACATAATCCTTGTTCACAGCATCGTCTGCTTCTACTGGAGATCGGACTCCTCTTAGCCTTGATGTTTTTAAATCAAAATCTCCGTTTTCTAATTTTAACAATGCGTTCTCATTAAACTCAAATAACTCTGATAAACGCATTCTTTTGTGAATGTAGTGTCCGAATTTGTCTACGTTCATATTTAAGGTGTATTGTATCGAGAGGCTGATAATAAAATAAACACATTTTAAAATATTTATTTATTTATAACTTTACTTTCACGCAATTCTTCAATGATAGATATAATTTCATTATCTAATCCTGTGTTACCAGCATCTCGAGATGCAATTAGTAATTTTAACCTATCTACCAATTCATTTGGATCGTCCCAATAAACAAAATCAACATTTTTCTTCCACATTTTTGTAAAGGGTAGTCCTTTTCCTTTCGATTGGTGGTCCTGAATTGTACTTCGTAGTTGGAATAGAGGCTTAATAATTTGCAAATATTTTTGTCCTTTATTACTTTTGATTGGTTTACCGGGCTCATAGTCTCGTCGATGTGCGTTTGTGTCAAGTAGCATCGACTTATAATGTTTCATATCACTCTCTGTAACCAAGCTTAAATCGGCGTTCTTTTTCAACAGCAACTGTTTTAAACCAGGCGTATTTCGGTATCTGCGTCCAGCTACGATGATATACTCATCACTGATCGTTATACGAGTAGAACCTAACATCAATTTTCCGTCCTCTACTCTGACACCAAACGGAATATCGGTCAGAGCTTCTGAGGACACTGACCAGGATGACGAATCAATACCTTGGTTGTTTTCAACTAATGATTTGTACGAAGAGTCACTTTCGATATCAGATTCATATTCGTCTTCATTGTCGTTATTATCATTGGTTCCTTTACTAATTGTGAGTTCTTTTTGCAA
The DNA here is from genome assembly GCA_943136025.2 of Agrotis puta. Lineage (NCBI taxonomy): Eukaryota > Metazoa > Arthropoda > Insecta > Lepidoptera > Noctuidae > Agrotis > Agrotis puta. The sequence goes on from OW964170.2 coordinate 4,809,885, forward strand.
AGTTTTATCGATAAACGGAACTTCGATTTCTTCATTTTCTATATTATGCGGAACACAAGCCTGCTTACTGACATTAGCAATTTGGTTGAGTGGTTCTGTTACCGGCTTGAAAACTGATTCCAGTACTTGCTGATTGTTAAGCTCAGCATCTCTCATCTTTCGCACCTTCTTCTTAACAGCATCTGCAGCCTCAACAATTTGTCTTTTCAGTGATTTTTCCATAGTAACAAAAAGTTCGTGATTGATTAAGCGCTGTCTGAAGAATAATAATATCGCGAGGGTAACACTCTTAAATATAAATATTTTTAATCAAAGACAACAAAAGTGTCAAATTTATTTCTATAACATCCTTTATTTTTGGAGCAATCTTTATTAATCACTACATAATTGAAAGGTTCACTCCATATTTTCGAACACATTTCACGAAATTCAATCCATGTCATATCAGTGTTGACATGTACTTCATAAATATGCCGTAAATTAATTTCATCTTGTTTAAAAAGTATGATTAAGTTCGCATTATCTCTTACTAACTGCTTGGGGATTTTACTATATGTTTGGTTCAGATAAAAACAATCTATGCATTTGTGTCTTCCCATCGCAAAATAATCACGCATGTTATTTTGATTTTCACAAGCAACATCATCAAAAATAATCACGGAGTTGGGTTTTGCGTCCTGAACGCTTAGTACTTCCTCATTTCCCTGATATTTCTGGAGGGAAATACCGGGAACCCGTTGCAAAACTCTTTCTAAGAAAATGTACTTAGGTTGGTGCAGAGTTTTTGAATAAACATAAACATTTTCAAATCTTAATCCATTTTCGTGTATAAGAAGACCAATTAATAAATTGGTTTTTCCACAATTGGATGGACCACAAATGATACATCGTACTGAGTTAGGTAATAATTCCCCATGACGAAAACTAGTCTTACAAATATCATCGCAGACTGTATCAACATGCAGCGATTGCGGTTGTTTTACAAATTTCATGATTACTGTTGGAAATGAACCGATTGAAAATGAGTGAATGTATATAGTACGTTAACATTTATAAACTTACCACAACCTCTTTTGCGTTACTGGTCATTGATCGAGTGGATTGATCATTATTAAGCATTCTGTACCACCCTTCAGAGCGATAGCAAACTCGCATGATCATTGGTTGTATACAGTTATACACTAGAGAGTAAGTAAACGGAGAGTTGATGGATGATCATCGTTGCTCATCAAGTACGCAGCAAAATGTACTGTCTCGGTCGAGTTTATCGGTCGAGTGGAAAGGCGAGTCGATTATCAATTATTGGGCGTTCTAGACCACTGTCGGCAGCGAGGCGTCGCCGAGCGATTTGCCGAAAGTGGTCTAGAATGCCCAATAATATACTACTATCACGGTACACCAGTGTGCCGCGGCACACACTTTGCGGAACACTGGCTTAGACTAAAGGGCTGTTGGATTCGCTACACTCACTTGATGATGATGGCGCTCTCCACACTGAAGTCATCTGCTGGCAGCCCGTCGATGTTCCACTGCTGGATGGTGACGGGCTCGCCCAGCACCTTGATGAGGCTGTAGTCCAGCGTGCAGACAATGCCGCATTTGTGACACGCTTCTGCCCACGATAACATCTAACCATCACAGCGTTTGTTGTATAAAAGTACTCAATAAAAGTTAGAACGTACTTTGATGAAGCATAATCAGTCAATGAAATTCCCGCCGCTGGGACACGGGCAGCTCGTCGGTTACGAAAAGTGGGCGTATTGTACATAATACATATGTCAAATGAAATCAAATCATTTATTTCAACTAGGCCAATTACAGGCACTTTTGAACTGTCAAAAAACATAAAATAAAACTAGTACAAAAATAATTATGGTGCTACAGTCCCAATCACAAGACATAAAAACTGTGAAAGTACCGTAGGTGCTCATTCCAAAGCGTAGATCTCCATGGAGAAGAATGAGCAAGAAACTCCATGGACACTCTTTTTCATGTGTGTGTAATAAGTCATACCATGTTATGAACAAAGCCATTTTGTTCTTGTTGGTTGTCAGTCTGTTACAAGTGCAATACGTACGTAAAATCTAGTTTCTAAATGAGATGAGTTGGCAAGAACATTGATATTATTCCTCGGAAAAAGATAAATCTTTTTAAGGTTGGAAAAACACCAAATGAGCTTTGAGCTCTGTGTACTGCAAAGGTTTGCTGTCCAAACAGATCTTAAAAGACTCTAGACTGTTTAATTAATACTGATTAAATTGAGTCGCTCAAATAAGTTTCGAATTTAAAAAGGAAATGGTAGAATGTCTAGCTTTTTTGTTAAAATAATTTGTCAGATAATTTTCGTGTCTTCTAAGAGCAATGTGTGCAATACAGTGATTTTATTATATATTTCTGCCTTTCATGGGACTGTCAGACTAATTACAGACCACAACTAATTAATAATTTTATTACATACTTGAGTCTGTCTGAAATGTGCAGTAAATGGTCCGAGATACGCGATGATTCCAGCAGCAATTAAAATATCCCCTGAAAATACAAAAAACATCAAATAGAATAAAATTAATAATCATATTACTATGAAAAAATATTTTCAACTACCAAGTGTCGTGATATAATATATAAAAACGATAGGTTTTATTTTATCCGCTGATTAAATGTTGTGAATAAATATTTACAATGTTCTGCTAACAACTCACATTAAGTTAGAACTTAGATTACAAATTGTCCAGATTCCGTATTTAAAACAAAACATAACGCTATTTGTGAAGCCACTTTTTTATAAATGTGTGAGTGAGCGCCACGCACTTTACTTGACTTCAATTCTCAGAGGTTTACTAGGAATCTGGACATTCTATAATCGGAGTTTATTATTATTTTGTGTAGTGTCGGATTTACGAAGTGTGCCCAGTTTGGGACTAACTATAAATGTTGTTCTAAATTTCCTACCTGTGAGTGAGTTGTAAGTTTCGCGTAAAGACTTCGCGATTTGCGTCCATCGCGTCTTCTCCCCGCCGAGACCAGAGATGAGCATCTCGGCACGTTTGAGTTTATTGCTGCAGTCCATCACCTCATCGTCTAGAACCTTCTGTTGACGACTCTGTTCGGCTAGGACGTCAACTAACGTTTTGAGTTTTGCTTGTACCTGAATTGAAAAACTCAATCATTGTAACAACATACCTTTTATTAATAGCGTGTTCATTTGAACAAATATATCCACATTTCCCATTTTGTATATGCACTTACAGTAACATCTTTAAGTTTCAGTCAGTTAAAAAGTTTAGAATTTCAATTTGAATGAATGTCTATTTTTTTATACTCGTAGTATTTAGACAATTCGTAGTGTAACGTGCATGAAAATGTCACGCCCGGCGTAAAGTATAGCTAGCACTCGGTAATGTAGAGTGTAGCTTACTAATCTATTTGTCGGCTCATACTTGAAGAAGATGATGATGAAGATGTACTGACCTCTCTGAGCTGGGCCTGCTTGACAGCGAGCGCGGCCATAGCTTTGTCGTACACTGCCTGAGCGGCCGCCAACCTCTGCTTCTTGGGCGCCACCACCTTCGCCACTTTGTCGTACTTCGTCATCGCAATCACCCATTTGCACATACCTGTACCACGATTAATGTACTGCATTTTTTTGGTTTTGTTTTATTTTTTACATCGTGTATTTATCTCGATATAAAATGTCATAAGAACTATTGTTTATTAGGCTTTCAATTTTATACTTCTGAATGCGTTTTATTTCCAGTCGTAGTGCCGTAGTACAGTGCTACGCCGTAGCACCGCACCCTAACACGTATCAGTGCTACGCCGCGTAGCGTGAAAGTCAGATTTACGTTATAATAATTGAAAAAAGTAAGCATACCTACCCTTCCTTGTTTCGTTTCTAGATGTCAGAGGGAACATACTAAGGTTACGAAAGAAATTACATACAGATCTATGTAATTTATAAAAAACCACCTAGGACCAACACATTGATAGCTCAGTTTATCTAGCATGGCCATCGTGTTACACAGATATTGCCATAAACAGCAGCAACCCAACAGTGACCATAAACGATGATTTTAGCAGAACTGTTGATGTTATCAACTCAAAATCAATTCTATTACCACGGATATAAAATTAATAAATAAATAAATAAATATTCCACAACTATCACACAACGTCATCTAGTCCCAAGCTAAGCAGAGCTTGTGTTATGGGTACTAGACAGCTGATAAACATACTTATATATTTCTAAATACATACATATTATAGATAAATTACACCCAGACACAGAACAAATGATCGTGCTCATCACACAAACATTTGCCCTGGGTGGGAATCGAACCCACGACCTCCGGCATAGCAGTCAGGGTCGCCAACCACTAGACCAACAGGCCTGTCAAATTCACTGTAGCTCACCCTCTGCCGCCACAGACACGGCCCTGATCTTCTCCGGCACGAAGCCCTCGTCTTGCATGACGGTAGCCATGAGCTTCTTCATCACAGCTGGTGGAATGTTGTCTTTGTCATAGTTCTGCAGCGACTCTAGGAACTTTATGTCGTTCAGGATCTTCTTCGAAGGCCCCCAGTAATCTTCAATGGTACCCACACCGGACGGGTTGGGAATTTTATCAGGTTTTACATCCTGTATTAAAATACGGATATGAGCAGCAGTTGTTGTTTCATTTTTATTTGCCTTGCCTTTTCGTATGTTAGATTTGATTTCCAGTTGTTTGTCATGATTCTTTATTTGCAATACTTTGTAGCTACTTATTACAAACTACTGTAGCAAAATACACTTTTGAACATTATTTAGTCGGAATAAGGTTTGAAAGTATATACATTGTATTTTATTGGAAAAGGGTTCCACTGACAATCAGCAAGCATCGTGTTGAAAAATAACTATTTATAGTAACATTGTACCTTAAGGCATCATCAATCATACGTCATCATAACACACACGGTGAACTAGTTATATATAAGAAAGCGGTGCTCACTTTGGTTACAATTTACTCGAAACGTGAAGTTTTCTATGTAACAGTGATTCATAGGATGAAAAAAGGATCGTCTTGCTTAAAATAAAACTAGAAATAAACAAATTACAGTTAAACTATCATGCATGTCAGTATAGAGTCTTTTACTTACCGGATCATCCTTTAGAAAAGCAAATAAAACATAAAATGTACTATAAAATGTTCCATCTGTCTGCATTTTAAAGTTAATTACCTAAATATCAGTCTTATTTAGATTATCATTGCATGCAAATCCATTGGAACGTTTTTCATCATAATAATTTAATCAATGAATATTGACAAAGATAAAACGCTTCGAAATTGGAGAGTGGGGTCTTGTGACATCATAACGCCTGGAAAATTATACCGACCGAGTGACGTTTTGTGATTTTTATAAGCGTTGTTTCTTCGTCAATTTTGGTTTGCGTAACAAAAGAATAAATACGTGTCAAATATTTTTTGAAAATCTATCAGACTGGTTTTTTCTAGTCCCAATTAGTGTAAATGTGCATACCTTTAATATACAGATAGCCTCCATGACGATTCGGATGCCCCTTGGAGGACTCTTCATGGTCTTGATGAAGGTGATGTCCTGAGGAGTGAGGGTGTCGAGAGCCGCCAGCGCCGAGTTGAGGATCGGCATCGCCTCCGCAAGGTCGGCATCACACTCGTCTTTGATGCCCTGGGCCTCTTGTGCCTATATATGGAAAACTATTGTTTACTAACTTAAGTGGTCGCGGGACTGTACGAATTACCGTAACCCCGGAACGTAAAGGGCTATTGAAGGAAACCGTGGGTTTTAGTCAGTACGAGCCTGACAGTCCCTCCCGCCCTGCCCTGGGTGGGAGGACTCATATGATGATTTTACCACGCTAACAAAAAAGTAAAATAATAAGAACATAAGTAATAAGTAGATAGGAATACAATGAAGTTTACGAAGACAGAATTAAAAAAACTTTTTTTGCAATAAATAAATATAATATCCGACTTGTAACAAAAAATGGCAGCAAGAAATAAGCATAGTAATAAAAAATAGCAGCAGCTTGTAATAAATATACGAGAGCAATCGCGGTTGATTTGCTATCAGTTTAGAAGCGTACCCTCGAATTCTCCAGAATTCTTTCAGAATCAGATGCTAACCTGATTACCAATGGCACCACCTGGGAATTTTCCAAATCGGTCCAGGTGTTATCGAGAAATCGGGGAACATACATAAAAAAGGCCTCGCAGAACCTCGAAGTCGTTAGAAATAAAAAAAAGTTGTTCACTTGCCTGTTCTTCAGCAGCAGTCTGATCTACAAGGACTTCGGCCTCGACAAGCGCGACTCCTTCCTTCTCCTTCTCCACGATGGCAGTGGTCTCAGCCACCGCTTTGGCACCAGCGGCTAGTTTGGGCTGCAGTATTTCCAAAGCTTCTTGCAGCGCTGATACTGATTTAGCCGCAATCGCGAGCTGGTCCAATCCCGTGAGGTAGCGCTTCTCTGCTGTTGTCAACTCCCTGATTAAGTAATAAGATAGTGCTTATAAACTTATCTTTTGTCTTGGTATCTGTGTATTACGAACTGTTGAAACCGTCAACAGTGAGGCATGATCATCATCAACCAGAACAAAATAAAATTATAAGGTTAAAAAATTAATCACACGAGTGTGTATCTGGATCGAGCGGAATGGACAGTCAGAATTCACTGCCTGATTTTGATTTATACCGATGTAAAGATACATGTCAAAGTGTAACATTAGTTGGTTTAGTGTGTGGTTTGCTATTGTAACCAAAGAACCGGAACACCGAAAATACTTCACAAAATTCCTCTTATCAGGAACATCAGGCTTTATTTATAAGCTACTTTAAAACATAAAGTAGAAAAATTGAGAACTCACAATCGTTTCCTACTAAGCAATGACTTGAACATGTTGATAAGTTCCAGGTAGGCGGTGGGTGTGACGTAGTTATATCTCTTGAGGCGGCGCAGAAACTGTCTAGTGAGCTCCTGCGTGTCGCAGTGGAACACCTGACACAGCTTGATGGCCGTGTTTCGTTCCAGATCCGTCAGTTCTATGTCTTTCAAGAACCGGGTCGCTACTGCCAACAACGCGTCTGGTGGCCACTCCTGGTTATGGGAGAGAAATATTGTAGTTGATATGTCAGGTCAGCACGAGATGTACAAGAAACTCCTTAAAAAAGAATTAAAGAAGAGAAAATTAAAAGATGGGTATGAATGTTGATAGACGGAAAAGGAAAGAATGGATTGTCTAAAGGATGATATGAAAGAAAAAGGAGTAAATGATACTGTGATACGTCTGATAGGGGAGAACGGAAGAAAAAAACGTGTTGTGCCGACCCGAAGTAAAATGGGATAAGGGCAGGAACATGATGATGTCGTTGAAAAGAAGACACACAAGTTAGGAAGAGCAATGTTCTTTGAAAGGTGTATAATTGCTGGTAAATTTCACTTTAAATATTCGTATAAACGTCCATCACCGCGATAATTAACATCGTTTCCGGTTAGTGTAACCCCCGCATAATAGCTAAAAGTGGCATGGTTAAACGATGAAAGTAAGCTAAGGTTAAATGGCTTGCCAGATATATAGTAATAACACAATGATGACTAAAAACGCGAGACGTACTTGGAACCAATCGATGGTGCAGCAGTTGACAAGGGAGGGGAACTTGCGTATGCGCGTGCGCAGCGACGTGCCGGCGGGCGACATGGCCAGCACGATGTGCAGCTGGTCGCGCACGATGGACACGAAGTACGCGTACAGCGCCGTCGGGCTGCCGTCCGTCTGCAGCGACTTGTCGCGCTGACGGTCGATCTGAACGACCACAACAAAGCATTTATACTTTGTTTCTTAATCTATACTAATATTATAAAGCAAAAAAGTTTGTTCCATGGTCCCAGTTTCGAATTGATGCGAATTTTCCACTGCCGGCGCCTCGTGGAATGTTTCAAACATTTCATCTGCAATTTTACATTTCATCTTAACGCGTGTTGTGTTTTGTTTCGCGGTTATCTTTAAGTGCCGTTGCCATTACTACCTAAAGAGACTTTATGTACGGAATGGAAAAAGCAATGATAATACTTACAACTCTCATTTTCTCACACAGTTCCGCTTTCTCATCCGCACCAAAGATATTTGGTACTTCGCCGGAGTTCAGCATGTTGTTCACATCTTCAAGGAATCCTTCTTCTTTAATCTAAAAAAATCAACATAAGACTGAAACTCTCAAGTTACCCAATTTCATAGAAATATTCATGAATGAGTTAGTGCTTCCTAGAACCAAAAAAACGAATATATGTGACATCTACCAACCCGCACTGGGCCCGCGTGGTGGATTATGGCCCACTCACTCTTACAGAGAGGAAGCCTGTGCCCCAGCAATGGGAACATTAATCATAATCATAAATCATAAATCTTTATTTTTCTCCACATCAAGAAATTAAGGCTGATGATGTTGTTGAGCTAGTGCTTCTCCATTGTATATTATTTAGACAATCATCCTAGGGGTTTACGATGTTGAGATAAAAGATATCCTATCCTATGTGTTACCTATTCAAAACTATATCTTATCTCTGCGCCAAATTACATCCAGAGCAGTTCAGCCATTTTGAAATGATTGAGCATTTTTAATATTATATTAGAAATTAGATTAGTTCGAATATATTACCTGTGACTCGATAAACAGGAAGACCATCATCAACTCGGGCGTACTTGACTTCCGCAGCAAAGTCATCAGATCTTCTCGCCACTCAGTCTTACCGTACGTTCGACTCATCTCCACCTGTGCAATTAGTTAATACTTATTTATTTGTTAGAGCGCTTCTAACGAACACAACCATTTTGATCTTCTCGTTCTTGCAATCATTTCTTGTACAGCATTATACCTGACAGTCTTGATATCACAGTCACAACATTTAAAACATATTTTTAAATATAACTCGATACAACTTGTACCACAAGGCGCACCCCACGAGACTTGACAAGTCTTCTTCCTCCCAAAAGGTAGACCGATTATCCGATGATAGCCTTGAGAAATACTATAAACGCGAGAGTCTTTATTTCCTGATTGGTAGGTGGACCTGTAGGTAAGTGCTTCATAGTCGATTAAATCTTCAATTAGACAATTAGCCGTAGCATCGCATCGTTCGAGGTGGCCATGTTAAGCAGAGGATGATTATCTATGTAATAGTGATGATGATGAAGCCAATGCTGACCTGGAAGAGGTCGTACTCGTTGATGTGCGCGGCGAGGCGCGTGAGCGACTGCCGGCCGGAGCCGCCCAGCCCCACCAGCAGCGCGTGCGAGCGCGGCTGTGTCAGCACGCGGCAGATGCGCGACACGTGCTCGATGGCGAACCTAACCACAACAACACGACTTGTTGGTAAATGAGTAATAAAAGGTCGCGGGACTGACTCATTAAGTAATTTTGAACCTGAAACGTAAAGGGCTATTGAAGGACACCGATTTTAGTCAGTACGAGTCTGACAGTCCCTACCGTCCCGTCCTGGGTGGGAGGACTCATTTGATGATAATTCCTTGTTAAAAATTAAAAACAAAATAGGGAAAAAGACTCGAGTGTCTTCAGAATCTTACTGACTAAAAGGTCCACCCAGTTCCTTCACTGGACTACGGTGGCTTATTATTAACAAATTCTTATTTTCCAGGCTCCAACATAATTCTGGAGCATAGCACACTATTTCTAAATTATACAAGAGGAAAGAACTGAATACTTGTTCCAAACACTACCAGTTAGTTCTTTGGCCTAAAATTGAATTAGATCTAGACAAGAAGGTAGATAGTCTGACTTTTAGTGGGACAACATAGGTTTATAACAACTTCTCAATAAGGTAGTAGAGGACACCTTGTTCTTAGTCGAGTCTGACATGTCCCTCCGTCCTCCCCGGTTGGAGAAAGTCCATGAGGATTATCGCACGATAAAAAATGCTTATAACTTACGTGAAGAGCACAAGGTTCATAGGTTTTTTGGTCATGTTGTTGAACTCTACCAGGAATGAGTCAACCGTAGCATTCAAATGTTCCATATTAGTGGTCTCCATATAAAACCGGGTATCCACCTTCGGATTCGCAAAATCACAGTAAATCAGTTTTCGAAGATGAAGGTCGGTAATTTTCTGTAAAAAATGAACCAAAATATACACAGGTATAACTGGGGAAATGATATGCAAAGATGCATGAAATGTTACAAGAGACTTGTTAATATAAAGGACTAAAGAGATAAAGTACGTGCAGGAGTTAATACAGTATTGAACAAAAATATATATTTCAACCGTTTTGGGAAATCGCCACCTCCTTGTATCGATGACTGTACCTAGTGAACAGCCCCATCTTTCGTTTCATTGACATTATAGAGAATGCAAGTAGTTGTTGAAAGAATATAAAAAATGGTGGAAGAGACGGCGGAGAGATTAATTCCAAGTCAAAACAACTGTTTTATGGGAGATTTACACGGCTCGATTTTTTGGCTGATGTGTGGGTCGATTTCGCCGCACGACTAGACCGCACGGAGAAATCGACCGATAAATCGAGCCATGTAAATACCCCATAACACGTTTGGCCGAGTATCACGTATTTGATTAAAATCCAAAAACTAACCTCGCCAGGCTTCGAGAGCAGCCTGCTGAGCATGCCGTCGAAGTCGTCGTTTAAGTTGTTGGTAGTAGCAGTACGGAGGCAGCCCACGAACCACTGCCGGTCTGACTCCTCAACCAGGCGGTCACTGAACACCCGCAGACACTCGTGCACCCACAGACGCTTCATTGACTGCAAGTCTGGAGTCACTTCGGGCACGGACAGTAGAATACCCTGTAGTGGAGAATTTGAGAAACCAGTTCTTAAATCAATCTGTTTCGGTTTTCTGCTTTCTCAGTTCTTACAAATTGTTATTTTAGTATTTTAAACGCAGCATTTATTTTATCGCAAAGTTACAACTCTGATCTACATTAAATCAACGAGTTTATAACAAATCGGAAACAAATTAGGTTTTTTTAAAGTCTTACTACAAAAAAGTTAAACATCGGTTGAACACTCGTATAAGAAACTGGCTACTGGAAAACGGGATTTGACGTTGATATATGGGTCGTTTTACAGTTTTTTGGACAAGTGTTCAACAGATAGATTTAACTTTTCGTAGAAACACGGGAAATTTATTAGCCGTCGGTAAAAAAAATCATATCTTACTCTTTCCTACAAGGAGCTTACGTAAAATTTGTAAATTATACTGATATTTAAGAAAAGAGAGAAGCTATATTTGAGTGTTTCTGGTTCTTGGTTGAAACTTACCAATATGACTCGGGAGAAATCTCGCAGATTGAACGTATAGTGTGACTTGGAAGGTGTGGGTAGCAGGTTCATCCTACATTCCTTATAGACTTCCAATGTTCCCAAGACGAGTTCGTCGATACATGGGTCGAAATCTTTGGAAAAGCCTCTGGAACAGGTTTTTAAACTTTACTAGGTGTTTCTCCCTACACGCAAAGTTCTTTCTATATAATTCGATATTTTATTGGCCAAGCACGGCGTGACCCGTAAACCAACGAAGAATATAATTGTTTCTTATCTACATTTAAAATATGCTTAGGATGACAGAAATCTTTGTAAATTCTGTTATTTTATCTATTTCTCCGTCTAAAAAACCGGTTTCTACGATGTAATGTTACGCATCCCGTAAATGCAGGTCAGTATCAGCATTACCATCAACTTTTTTCTTTTATTACGTTGCCCCACACTTTTTTTTTATCGTGGTAAAATCATCAAATGAGTCCTCCCACCCAGGGCAAAGAGGGAGGGACTGTCAGACTCGTACTGACTAAAATCCACGGTGTCCTTCAATAGCCCTTTACGTTCCGGGGTCACGGTAATTCGTTGCCCCACACTAGGAATTTCTCCTGTATCGTGGGTGCGTTTACAAACATAGAAACTCACATACACAAACAAATAATTATTGTATATGATCAAGATCAATTCATACAAACCTAGTATCAAGATGCCACAACATGATCCTACTGAAGATGACCTGAAGAGTTTCATCATCAAACTCGTCGATACAGAAGAAGGAGAAGTGTCGGGAGAACCTCGGCGTTATGATCTTGGCGCCCGGCATCGGCTTGCCCATGGCACACATGAACTGAAATACATCGTGATGAAGGTATACAAACGGCTCGGTGGGAAATTTTGACTTCTACAGTGCTCTTATTTCCAGCAACAATTAAAATTTTGTGTATTTCCGATGTTAGCATTAGCACAACCCACCATGGGTTATATTACTGTAGGTGAGTCTTCGACGATCTTTTTGAAGGTGAATGGGATCCACTTCCTAGCGTTCTAACCCGGGTAAAGGCACCACAGGGCACCTGTAACCTGCGGTGATGGTTGAGCGATTCCACTGACAGTAGTTGACCTCACCAGGGCAGCCTGTCTTCCCACCTCCATCCTTTTGAAGTCCAGTGACAAATATAGTTCCTTCTAGGGGAGCTCGCTACATCTTAGGCCTCATCTTTGCCTCTGGGCTAGATTGAGACCATGAGAATCAAACCCATTATAAAAAAAGTTTATATTTTTTTTCAAAATTAAGGGGCTGCAATAAAGTGTCTTCATCTTACTACGAAACAGTTCAACATCTGTTGAACACATGTCTAAAAAAATGTCAACTTCAAAATGGCATTTGACGTTGATATAAGGGTCGTTTTACAGTTACACTTTTTTTAGACAGGCATTCAACGGATGTTTGTCTCTTTGTGGTATGACGGTCTATGTTTAATCAAAATACTAGCAATAATGTCTACCCCTATTAAAGCGGTTTTTAAAAATGGTAAACCATTTTCACCTGGACATCAATGAGGTGCATGGCGACGTTTGTCTTACGGTCGTACCACAGGCCCAGGTCGATGCCCTGGCGCAGCACCTCGATGGGCGGCTGGGCTCCGTACGTCTCCGCCTGGGGCATCGACACGTCGTCCACGAATACCACCGAGTAACAGCCAACCGGTGGACCGAATACACCTGAGAAAGGTTACAGTTTTACAAAAAAGTGCGTCTTTAGTTAATAAAAATGATTATTTTCTTTCAAACAGGGGAATTTTCTTAATAACAAATTTTCTTGAACCATAAAAATGTTAAAATAAAAATCTATCAGGGTTTTAAAATGAGTTAACTACACAGGATATGGTATTTTTGAACAAGATAATAAAAATAAACAGCAGCTACTTAGCCACGATCTTTTGTTGTTCAAATACAATTCTTACCTTTTCTTCTTTTGTCTAACTTTCCCATGATTATATCTTGAGTTTGATTACAATTAGTTTGCGCCGAGAACGCCATGATCAGAGCCTTAAATATTTTAGTGTCAACTTTCTTCACCAGGAAATCCTGCAAATATATATCATTTTAGCATTAAATAACTTATTTTTTTTTTAATTGCGATCGACACCTGTATCTTATTCTTCATTACATAATGCTAAAGAGCTTGTTTGGAACTAATATTATATGGACACAGAATTTGTTTGGTTGAAAACGCAAATCTCAAGAAATATTGGTTGGAATTTAAAAAAAAAAATTGTATTGGGTAGTCGTTTTTATCGAGGAACGCTATATAGGCTATATATTACAGCTACGACGCTACGACCAATAGGAGCCGAACGGCGGTGAAACCACGGGAACCGCTTTATAAACAAAAAAAATGAATTTACATAAATTAATAGGTAAGCGCAACTTACAATAATATAGGCGGACTTGCCGGTGCCGGTGGGGCCGACCATCATGACGAGCTTGTGATGGGTGACCATCAGCCTGAACAGCGCCAGGTAGCGCACGCTGTCCAGAGTCGTCACCAGGATCTGGTTGGGCGGAGTGTCCCTGCTGATAGGCGGCGCACTTAGCACGTCGTCCGCCCATGGCTTCCATTTACCTTTACCCTAAAATATTAGGGAGAAACAGTTCAATATTGAAAATGTTTTATTTTTGCATATTTTCTTTTACTATTCCGCGAGCCGACTTGATGTTGAGAATTTAAATAAATCATTAAGAACTTAAACTTAGCGGTCTAGGGTCTTACTACAAAAAAGTCAAACATCTGTACCTGTTAAAGTCAAAACGACATCTCACGTTGTTTTTTAGACAAGCGTCGAACAGATAATACGTTTTTCTTTTTTTGATAAAGCGGTGTCTAAATTTCATCTTGGGCGAATTGGTTGAATTTTTAAAAATTCGTCCGCTTCATTCCTCCTTTTAGTTAAACTGTACTCAACCACATGTTGCATTCTCAAGATCTAATCCATGCATGGTTCATATGCAGAATGAAAATCAACAGAACAAGCGCTTAAACAAATATGCAGTAGGTATTATAAAGTACTTACTTCCTTAATAAATCTGTAGTCGTATACCAAACCCTCTTTCGGAATTGTAAAAATGTATTGTTTTTCTGGTTTATTAACTTCTTTGGGCATATTTAGAGCCTCTTTAACCTAGAAAAAACAATGTTTGTAAAAGTAATTGTACATTTTCCATATAGTATTATTATTTTCGTTTTATAAAAATTTACATCGTGGCGAATCCGAGCATATATGAGACTATGCATGTACCCAGATTGTACATGCAATTTACAAACAAAAACCAAAATGTAACTATGATTTATCTGTTAACATTCAAATAAAGTTTAGACTTGCGCAAGTATACTGTAACGTGTGTGGGAAGATACTTGCGCAAATTTCTAACTTTGCAACTGTCCTGTGTTTGTCTAGATTTGCACAAGTATACCGCTCCGAGTATGGCTACCATGATGTCGAACAGTTTTAAATATATTATCAAAAGGAAAATTACTGTCTTACTTCAAACATCAAAACATCTGTTGAATACTTGTCTAAAAAAGAGTAACTGCAAAACGACCCTGATATCAACATTAAAATTTTTAGACAAGTCTTCAACCGATGTCCAACCAACTTTTCTGTAGTAAGACGGTAAATGTCAGATAGTGATTGTAAATTAAATAATGTTTAATGACTTAAAAGAGTTCTTTTTATTAATGTGTTATTGTGCGAAGTATCATCAGAAGAAGAGATTATTAAAGGTATCCCGTAGGCTACGGGATACCTTTAATGGCCGTAGCATACAATGACCGTACTAGGACCGTTTCAGACAAAAAACTATTCTTTGTATTCAGAAGTATGAGACTATGCCCACTAGACCGTTCCGTCACCGGACGACACCGTAGCGTGCCATGCACGGGCCGTTAACTATTCGTCGGAGGGAATATTTTGCCGGTGCTGATACGCTACGTGCATGGCACGCGACGTTGCCAGACCGCTGCGCGCAGGTGGCAAAACGGTGACTGCGCGGGGAGTATGATCCAATAGTCTCCTTCCGTTTTGCGTTTTTTTTATAAAATTGTGAATCCAGTAGCGTCGAATGTTTTTTGGGCATTCCTCTTCCTCTTCATCCAAAATGATAACAATCATTTTGAAACAGTTGTTCAATCGTTAGTTTCCTTATAGCCATAACTATTTCAATATTTCACCACTTTAACGCGTCTACGCAACATTGCTATTTGTACTAGAATGAACCGATGCTTTACGAGTGTATTGAAAGAATTCCTGCCGTGTTACATACGGGCATCATACAGATTAAATACGGGTTACATTCGGGTTGTAAACGGGTTCAGAACGCTGTCGGCCCGCTTCAGTGGGCGAAATAGAGCGGTTCGGATTGCTTTCCGTGCCGGATACGTTCCTAGCACGGTCATGGTATGCTACGGGATAGTGGGCAGAAAGCTTAAGAGATATTATGTAATGATTGTTTTACCTTATCAGGAAACTCTTTTTCCAGCAGGCCTCGGAATAGCATATCGAACTTAGGGCGACCGTCAGCATCCAACGTTGCTCCAACAGACCAAATACATGAGAAGAAGAAAACACCCTAAACAACATACAATAAGGTACATTCTAAGAATGAACGACGCGACCTCGCCGAGAAGGACTGCGATAGCTCAGTGCCTTAATTATTTGGTTAAGCGCCTGGAGTACTTAACCAGAAGAACGCATGTTCGAGGCCTGCTTGCAGTCAAATTTTTCTTACCACTAAAAATATAATTAGATCAAAACTTTGGAAAGTGTTAAAACTAATTTCCATGTTACTTAATGGTTCTTTTTTCGAAGAAGTTTATATGCTTTTACAATAAAAAATTAAGTAGGCAATAAATTTTGCCACATTTGGAACACTTTTCCATCAACCAATAATGCCTAGTAATCTGAACTTCTTACCTCAAGCTGAGCTCTGATATCAAGATCTGATATCTGTTCCAAATACTTCTCGTCGTAAAAATCATCCATGTAACAGTCGAAGAGGTTCATGCACGACTGAACTATATTACTCCGGGATGTAACGTACATTTGCTGCAACAAAAATTGCCCAATTTGTCTTTTAGATCTTCTTGGCTATGTAATTTGTATTAAGGATTGGTTCACATTTATCCGCTATCTCGCCTGATAAACCAGGATCGATGGTCATGATAGCCAGGATGGTCGACGGAGGAGCATGCTTGCCCGGAAGTAACACTCTTGACTTGACTACACTACTCTTCCGTCGATCATCATCATTATATCAGCCGTAGGATGCCCACTGCTGAACATAAGCCTCACTTTTATATTTCCAATAGGACCAGTTGGAAACGACTTGCATCCAGCACGATCCTGTGGTCTTCATCAGATCGTCTGTCTACCTTGTAGGAGGACGTCCTACACTGCGCTTGCCGGTTTGGGGCCTCCATTCTCCAACCTTACGGCCCCATCAGCCATAAGCTCTGCGTGCTATGTGAACTGCCCACTGCCATTTCAACAAACAACTACTTGTAGGTCATATAAATTTCTGTTCCGTGTGGGGATTTCCTCACCTTAACTAATCCAGAAAGTTCGACGAGCCAAAGCAGAGGCGACATGAACCGGTTAAAGAGGTTGCGGATAAGGTTGCGGTTGACCGTGTGAAGGGAAGGAGGCAGCAGGTTCAGCCACGACTCCAGCAGCACCTTCCAGCCGAGACCCTTGGGCTCCAAGTAGATCATACCACACCGAGACACCTGGTAAGTACCTTCATTTTTATTTTCGAATGTTTTATCGTACTTATTTGTGTTATTACTACTAAACTCTTTTTTTAAACACTCATTTAAAACACATTTTTAAAAACTCGAAAAGTGGTTGATGGATTGACAAGCCTTTAAAGGGACGACGTAAGCCAAGGACATGACACGCTAGCGTCGCTAAGCCGAGCTCCCTGTTTAGTAAAGCCTAAAGGAATAGAATAGAAAGAATAGAATGGAAAAACGTTTATTCGATATTGGACATCACACACAAAAATAGTAAAAAATAAAAATTTTGTTGAGCATGTCCACACCAAAAGAGTTACCAACTCAGCACTTGCTGGACGAAAGACACCTAGAGCTGGTTTTCAGTTGGCACCACGCAGTGACACGCAAGGTGGTCATCGTCAGCTCTTGTTCTATACAAGGAATAGGTACCATATTCAAATAATGTATATTTCTCACCGTGGCCGGGGAGGCAGCTTCTAAGTCCATGGGTTCAAACACCAGGTTGGTGGTGGGAGCTAATTGAATGATCTCTCCACTCATCAGACACAGCTTCTTGTTATCGTCGAGCACTGTGTTCAAGTTCTCTATCCATATCGCGTCCACAGGTCCGTCAAATATCAACCATTTTCTATAATTAAAATTTTTGATGATCAGCATTTATGATCCATGACGTAATAGAAAGTAAGCAAGCGTAGCTGGGCCAATGTAAATGCTAAAGTGGCGAAAAATATGGCTCATCGATATCTACAACTTTTTTTTACGACTTACCTATTGTCGTTAGGAGAGACTGCGAAAGCCCGATAACTGACAGCGAGGATGCCGTCAGACCACTCGTGGGAGACCGGGTCAAACTGCCCGTACAGTTGGCCCATGGTGATCGACTTCGGGTTGATAACTGTCCATTCTACTGCATTCTCTTCCATCGTACCCTTTAAGTTCAATTTTAGTTTAAGTAAAACGTTTATTTAATTTTGTAGTTAAGTAGACCGCGTGTAAGCCTGCCGGGTTCGCGGGACTCACGAATTACCGTGTCCCCGGTACGTAAGGGGACACCGTGGATTTTAGTCAGTCAAGTCTGACAGTCCCTCCCGCCCTGCCCTGGATGGGAGGACTCATTTGATGATTTTACCACGATAAAGAAAAAAGTAGACCGCGTGGGTACATTTTTTGTTAAATCGGATAATTTTATTGTCTTTGATATAACCACAGGTCCTCCGAGATCCCAACGTACCAACGCTATGCAAGACGAAAAGGAGAAGATGTGTTCCGAGAACTTAAAAATTGTCCCGCTGTCGGGATCTTAAACACTTTTTTCGTATAACTACCTCAGGCCATTGTCAAGGGGTAGGCCTAAGGTCTCAGATAAACGATCACTGTACCTTTACAAAACGATATCACAATACCTTTTCAGAGACGCACCCCAGCGCAGCTCCTAACGCGTGATAACATTTCGTCTTCCCGGCAAATGGAAAACCGACCAACATAAGTCCGTGCCGAACTAATATCATCTCGTAAAGTTGTAAAACCTGCAGAGATTTAAAACAAGTTTTAACACTTGGCATTCATTTAATAAATTCAAGCAATTCAAGTGACAAAAAAGTTACAAAACATTGTTTCAATAATTGTTTTTATGTTGCAGTAAACATGTTGGACATTCTTTCAATATTGACAACTAACATGACTGTATTATGTACAGAGAGTTATAGCAATTAGATCAGCTAATTAAACTGTTTTAAATCTTTGATATTTTATTTACTCCTTTCAAATAACTAAAATATAAAAGAAGAATACAATTCTATCGATTCGTATTCAAAAAAATCTCCAAATTCTTAATGGCTATAACGACTGTACCCATTGTTACCTTTTCAATGAAGAAATCGTTACATTGCAAGTTGAGTGAGACACAGACTTCCTTCAGACATATGACCAATTCTGGTAGTCCAGCCAATGGTAGTGGCAGACCAGGGAACAGATCACCGATGATACCCTACAACATTGAAAGTCCATTTTATAGTATTACGAATTCAACCTTAACATTACTTGTGGTTATCAACACTTCTCAGTAACCTTTTTTTTTTACGTGGTTTAATCTTAAACTGCCCCGCTTGTCAGAGCAACGCCGTGTCCTCACGACGGCGATAGGCGGATGATTGGATTTTTTAAATCAATATTACTGGCCAGGAATCGAACCCAGTTTTTGGGAAAAAATACTTGCTGTATATTTACACCATTCGATGTATGGTGTCACTATTGAGGATCAAATTCTGGAAAGTTCATGGCTATTCGGAAAATTCACCTTGTGGATACAAGGCGAATTTTCCGAATGGCCAACGAAGCTAAACAGTTTTAATTAAAACCTACAAAAGGTTGGTTGGCAAGAAATAAAGATATCAACCTGCCAAACACATATAACTATCAGCACACGTATTCATCAATATAGCCATGAATAGTACATCTCGCAGCAACCCCAGTCGGGTGGGGTTTGTTAGGCTGGACACCGCCCCCGGCGTCACGAGCAGAGAGGGTCAGACATTGATTTTTGAAATACAAAATTGAACATTCATTTGCAGACACGCTGCAAAAACAATCGCCGCGGGCGTCAAACTTCACAAAGCGTGCTCGGAATTACGTTCAATCTCATTATAATACCATAGAATGCATGTGGAAGTGACAGGGAGATTGTTTTAGAATTATAATTTGGAAAATTTTATGTATGTAAAGAGTTACTATGTATTTTTCTCAAGTGAGAAACTACTATGTGTCAGTTCAATTCCGAGAATGACACGTAGCAGGCTTTCGGTGGCACCGTTAATGTCCTCGGTGGTTTCCATAATGTTTCTAACATGGTGAATCGGTTCTGCAACCGCAACTCTGGTTTCACAACCAGCTAGCGTTGGCGCAGGCTTGCAAGTGTCTTCAAGGAGCTATAAGCAAACTGTTGGAGCCCCCACCTAACGCCTGCCGGAGACATAGGACCGTCTAAAGAGTCTGACAGATCCTTCTGCTCTACCCGGTGCGGGAGTTAGACCTACTTAATGATTTTATCACCCAAAAATAAAAAGGGAAGGGGCTCATATTTCGATGTCGAAATCTTGTTTCGACAGCAACATTTAATTTACCGAATGGGGATCCTATAAAATTCTTGTGTTTTTTCTCCCATAACGTTTGATTTTATGTATGTAAGTGCTAAGGAGATTGGAATCATATGTTTCCTACTTGAAGTCTGAAACAAACAAGGTAAACCATAAAATAAGGCTTACCATAAACAGGGGTACGTCGTGCTCCAAGAACTTGGGCAGGTTGACGTCTTTGATGGAGCGCAAAAGAATCAGATCTTCGACCTCATCAGGGTAGCGTAGTTTGAGTGCGCCGGCTGCACGCAACACTGACTTTACCGCGCGCATACCTAGCATAATAAATATGATTACCACCTCCAAAAAAATCAAATCAATGAATTGTCTGTAAAAAATTCAACCATGTTAATTACCGTAATCATAATGGCACTGCGAAGACAGTTGCTCCGAGCACAGCTTGTAAGTGGCGACGATCTTGACAGCGAGTGGCTTGGCATTCAGGTAGCCGAAGGCGTACAGCTCGATCTCAGAGATCAGCACGTAATCCGGCACCATCATGGCCACGGAGCGGAACAACGCCTGGACATGGAAGTGATCTACTATGTGACACGGTCACGATAAGGGTGATGACGCCATATTATGCAGACAGGCGCGCTTTTCTCATATATATATCCTGTGAAATTTTAATTGAAAATTAATAAAAATTTCACAGGATATTTTTTTGGTAAGCGTAATTTTCAAGTGACTGTTAACAGTCACTCATCCTTATCATGGTAATATACATTCACCCTTATCGTGGTCGCATATTAAATATCTAGCAGTAGGAACTAATCAAAGCATAGGCCATAGACGGAACGTGGGTCGTACCGTGATGGTACGTGATTTTTATGAAATCACGGACGGACGCAGAACACGACGCTTTTATTTCCTAAAATTTTCGTCACGTTTCATCCGGGTTAAAACATGTAACGTATGCAGTATCCTTTACAATTATAATATTGTTCTATATCTCAGTCTGATGTTTTTTCTTTAAAGACCAAAGTGCATATTTAACTTAAAAAATGCTATTAGATCTGCCCCAAGTCCTCAACCCAGCATGCCATCAACACTTTGGTGTTACTGAAAATCTCGCAGTAATCTCTCGGTAGAGCATTATGTTTGTGAAATTTTTGAGAAAAAAGCAAAACTAAACTAAAAATAAGTTCTAAAAAGCCCCTATTATTTATAGAGATTATGAGTATTCAAAACATTACAAACCTTCAAATTATCAGGCAGCTCAGATCGCCCAGCATATCCGGGATTCATGGTAATGAATGTAGCACAGGTCTTGTCTAGATGCAACATCGTGCCTTCGAATAGCAGATCCGTGGAACCGGAGTTAATTCCTCGTTGGATAGAGAGGATCTGCTGCGCCACCACTGACAGGACTTCCAGGTCAATGCGGTTAAACTCGTCGAAGCACGACCAGGCACCGCAAGAAGCCAAACCCTGAGTTGCAATAGAAATTATAGTTTAAAGAGACAAAAAGCGGGCGGTACACGTGATGGTTAGAATAAAGCCGCGTTCAAGGACACGCGGTGCGTCGGGAGGAGCGTGGTAAGCCGCGGCAATAGTTTAATCCGTTTATGGTGTCCGCGTCCTCCAACGCGGCGCCCATCGCCTATAAATCCGCTTCACCATCAACGCTCTGGACATCACCGTATATTTGTGTTTTCATCGGCTCGCTCCACCCAACGCACAACCCGACGCGCCGAGTGTCGTTGAACGAGACCTTAGTATTAAAATCTAAATATTTGATTTCAAATAATAAACCCGCGCATAGTTCATGTTGGTCGTTTCGTAGAAAAATAGCAAGTTATTTGGCTTTGGCGTCCGCCTCGATGGCGGGGGTCTAGCTTCTTCACACATATCTCTACTACTACAACCCAGACGTCTCGAAATTCTCATATCCTCTCCTTCTATGTTCTCCTAACTTATATCGACATTTCGATATCTAAAAAGTAGCAAAGCTTTAACCAACCTTGAAGAATTTCCCGAGGGCGATATAGTCGAGGCCATCAGAGCAGTTGAACACGACACACTGCTTGGCCACAGCTTTGGCCAAGTCTTTGACGGTTTCCGTCTTTCCAGTACCGGCGGGACCTTCTGGAGCTCCGCCTGTGGTTTTATTTAGTTAAAGATGTTTTACAAAGTAGTAAAATATTGAAATGCGACACGTTACACAGATTCAAATTGAATGCCTATTGCCAGCTGCTTCTTCCGCTTTTAACTCGAAAATTACCCCACGGGAACATAGTTCACACCAGGATAAACAGTATCTTGTGTTATATCATTTTGTAACCAATTTTTGAGCTAAAGAGTCTTAGAACGACGGATAATGACGATTCATTATCCGTCGTTCTAAGACAACATCCATCTATCCATCCATTCGTCCAAACATCAAAACTTTCTCATTTGTAATATTGAGTTACATTCTCGGGTAGAAATATTTCAGATAGGACTATGCAGATTGTCTGGCATTTCAAAAAAAAAACAATTTTTCTCATTCTTATGGACAACCCACACTTTACAATAAAAAAAGAGCTTAAGTTTCCTGAGAAATTTTTCCTGATTACCATATTTTCCAATTTAAAAAAATCACTATGTATTCACATAGCAATCAACATCTTCAGAAACTTCTAGAACATACCCAAGTTAAGATGCAAAGCTCCGAACAAGGTCCTGAAACATCGGTCGGTAAGTGGAGTCACGACCAGCCTGCCGGTATTGCCGAGGTACTCATAGCCGTACATCAGCGTGGAGTTGATCATGCGGGTCAAACACTGCCAACTGTTGTCCTCTTGTAGCTATAACATCAAGACTATTATTATATCAGCCCAGAGTGTCCCACTGCTGGGCAAAGGCCTCCCAGTTGTCCCGTGGTCCAGTCGTTCATGAAGCGGTATAAGTAATTTTGCCATCTTCGCTTGGGTCGAGTTTTCCCTTTTGGCACCCATTCTAATGTTTGTTTTGCGTAGCCATTGTATGACATTTGGACATACGTGACTTGCCGCACGGCTAGACACCAAACAAATCGATCTAAAAGTGCCCCATAATAATTATAACCAAGTAGACCCTTTATTAGTTATGGAACAATGAATTTAACAAACTACATTACCAGCCAATAGTATCGTATCTGGGAGAGCCAGTTGAAATCATTGTCTTGCTGCACTTTCAGTTCTATGAGCAGCATGAGGACATCTCTTGCGTGGACGTCTAACACTACCAACGCTCCTGAAATTAACACATGTATATATTAACGGGATATCATATTACCTAGTAACTGGCTTCTAAAGATGAGTAGTCGCTGAATGCTAAACTTAAATCGGATTAGACAGGGAGAAGTTTGAATGATGATGACAATAATTACAGTGGAATATCCAACTTATTTATTTCTGGTAAAATGTATATTTCATTGACTGATTGTTTGACGGTAATAATGCTGTAACCACAACTATCAATTCTTAAAGTAACCATTATGCACAATAAAACATTTATGCTCTTAACTAAATATGTAGTTATAATAAGGGAAAATCAGCGTCCACTCGTTTCTTTTTACTGGAACGTAAACACCAGAAACAGTAATTTACGTTCACGTACTGTTGACATATATTTGGTGCGTGGGCTCTCTAAGAGAAAGATAACAATAGTAAGGTACCTACCGAGTGTAATCCTATTCTGTAAATTGAGGTGACCGCGCACTAAGTCAACGATTTTTGATATTTGGAAGTTACACTTGTCCCAGTACGCCTTCATAGCAGCAATGTTGATGTGAATGGCTTCTGTTACTTCCAGTGTCCAGAAAGTCATGGCTATACATTGTACCTATATATAAATTATTTTATTTAAAATACAACATAATAATGTACAGAGTCAAACTTAGTTGTATCCAAACTACGACCACATGTAACACCACCTTAAGTTTGCCGTATATTACTTCCCAGAATTTGATACTTCGACACTATCGAATGGTGTTATAATACAGGCTGTTATTATCAAAAAGAGAGTTTGATTCCTGGTCAGGATTATTGATTTTTCCAAAATCCAATGATGCAGTTTTAGTTTTGGTCAAAATCGGCTTCGAGACTCCTTACAGTATATTTTGATATCTGTCATAGCTTTGGATATAGCCATCCACGTCCAGTTGAAGAAATCACACAGTATACCTTAAATATGAGTTATTGATACTAACGGTTTGTCCTGGCCACACAAGCACCCACTGGTCTCGTTGCCGGCTCAAGTAATCATCGTACGCTTGAGCTACCACATTATGAACAGATTCTTTCATGGACTTTTCCAATTCCAGCAACCATTTCTCTACCTAAAACATTAATGGGAAAATAAATAATGGAATGAAAAGACGAGTAAAAATACAAGAAATAGGAAGCCACTGACTTGTCCTCTCGCAGCAGCAGTATTGATGGTCATGGTGAGCAACACGATCTCTCCTTCCGAAGACCTCATGTGTGTCACCACCATTTCACTAGTAAACGTCAGTCGCGCGATACCTTCGAAACATTTCTTGAGGTGAGGTTGTACACTGTTAAAATAAGAAATAGAAAATGTAATCTATTCAAGTACAAATAATATTTAGGCCTGCCTAATGCCGTCGATTAGCTCTAAAACCTAGTAGAACTAGCAAATAGAAACGAGTTCCGATAAAAACAGCGATCGAATATTAATATTTGTATCTATTTAACTGACTCGGAACCTGCAGTCTTTTTTTATTATTTGAAAGCTAGTTGCTCCATCGTCACTAGTTAGACCTGCCTGTGTCTTAAGGTGTTTTGTTGTAATTATGTAGATCACACTATGCTGTTTTAAATTTTCATTATACTCATGATTCACATTACCCAAGAATATAACAAAATCATATTAAGCCCACCGCGTAGGATCCTTAGTTTCGGACAAGATTTCCAGCAGTTCATCGTTGGAGAGGAAGAAGAAACGCGGGAAGTATAGCCGCTTCTTCTCCAGATAAGCGTTCAGGCCGCGTTGAACCATCTCCAGCAAGTTATTGGACTTTTTCAGTCGGTCCAACATCTTCTCAATCTGGATGACATCAAGCACTCGCGGCTCTTGGGCAGCTGCCTTCATTATCTCACGCCACATCTGAACGGATATTTCTAATATTAACACAGAGAGAACCAAAAATGTTTACGTGTTCATAAATGAAGTTGTGGACATGAAATGAGTATTTTACTGCCGGAGCAGACTTTTTTTGTTTTTAAGTGCCCTATTGTAGAAGTTTCTCTTGAATCGTGGGTGCATTTACAAATATTGAAACTGACATACACAAACACCCAGACCCGGACTGACACACACATTGACCTGTAGACTGTATAATTATTTGATCCGCGAGGAGACTGAACCCCCATCACGCAGTGGAGCAGTCGGTCGCTCAACCCCTGTGCATACCGTGCCGATGAAGACTACAGAAATAATCATTGGGCCAGTAGTTTTATCAGTAGCTAAGTAAACTATTGGGTAACTACGACGTCTACCGGGTCCGCTAGTCTAACAATAAAGATCGATGTGTGCATGATACCCGTAACTTCATTTATAGACCTTATCAACAGCGCTGAACCGACGTCCTTCTTCCGGGATCTGCTGCTGAATATCCGGAGACGAGAAGATAGGCTCCAAGTACATCCATGTAGCTTGAACTTTCAACCACTCGTCCAATATCTCTTGTAGAAGAATCAACTTGCCCTCCCAGTCACTGAAGAATAATATAACATATTAATCTCTTTTACCAAAAATCTCAACAAGAATCATTTTTCCCTGATAGCATACCGAATAATTTCCTCGAATGGTTTTATATACGGGGAGTTCTTCATAGTCTGAGTCTTTACAATATGGTCATCTAATAGCAATTGAATTTCATCAACACTTGACAAAATATAAGTCCCAGTATCCCTGAAAAAATAAACAAATATAATGTAATTAGAGGCATATGATAGCAGCCAACCAAACTAAAAAAATCAAGCTTACTTGTAGGCGAGAATTTCGAATTTAAGTTCGGCCCATTCCTTCATCATCTTGTCTAGAGCTTTCTCAAGGTTGTTCTCCTTGGTGGCGGCTTCCGATATGCCCTCGAACTTATCAATGTAGTCACCGAGATTGAAATCGATCACTTTCTCCAGCGACAGTTCGTCGTCCACGACTATAGGGAATCCAACAATTTCTGAGATCTTCTCCCAATGACGTAACTTCATGCCAGGATTGCCAAGTGTTTGTATAATCGGCATATGACCCTTGAACTCATCCATTTTTTCTCTGAAAGTTATACACTCCCATTAAAAAATCTTTTCATAAAATATGGCAGACATTTTGTGAAAAATGATAAGCCGGTCTACCTCACAGAAGTAGCGAGGCGATGAGTATCTGGAACATCCGCGAAGGACTTCTCCAGCTTGTACACAATTTTATAGTAATAGCTGACGTCACCTTCAATGTCTTCTGGATCAAAGCTGCCCACCTAAATAAAAATAAGAGTTCTTCTTCGTAAGTTTACTCAATAAATATTTATTTTTTATACATTTATTTATCTATTGATACGACTATTTATTACTATATTGGTCTCAATACCTAACTATGCATGGTTTTCTAAATACAATAAAATATTTACATTATTTAAAAAGTTTTCCTTTTAACTTTTCGTCTTTGGCTAGTGTCTTACTTTATTATTTCTAAAACCTACAAAATCATCTCAAAACGTTAATCTCTGTTACTTTAATTTTTCATTAATACGTCATCTTTAGAAATGATTGACTACTCAAATACTCACTTTAGATGACATCCAGGTGTTATATTTCTCAAGATAGTCATACCCTGCATCGAACAGTTTCTTAAACGGTACTAATCTGTCGAAAACCGCCTTCCTTTTAGGATACTGTGACAACTCCCATCCAAAGGACATTTCTTCTTCGTTGAATTGATCTATCTTAAGGAGGGCGTTAGATAACCTGCATACAGAAACAAATAGATCATCGACATAGATTATCAACATCGTTTTGGTGAATATTTCCCTGCTTCTGCTGAGTGGTCTTAAGAATACGGCTTTTTTTTAAATAATCTTGTGAGAACAGAAAGTCAGGGGGGAATAATGAAATTTTATTGTTTTGTTTAAAAAGTTATTAACGAATGACTTACTTCTCATCCAAATGTCGTGCTCGCGAGACGTATTTTGGTAATTCATTAATTTCTCCCCAATACTGAACATCATTGCATTGCAATTCATAAATATCCAGATCATCAATGAATTTGGCAATGCGAACCTGCAATTCCATAAAGTGTTACTTCCAATTCTATTAATAAACATAAAACCGGAAAAAATATGTCTGTAGCTAAATATTAAATAGGGTATTTTACAGCATAAATAAATTGAAAACCTTTTTAATCTGTCAATAAGAGCTGTTAAATAATGCGACTCGTACTTTTTTTAATCAACGATTATTGACAGAGATAAAACGGTTTGAACTTCGGGAAGGCTCTCGGGAAACCACCACGCTCGTGACATGTCGTCTGATTTTTAGAAACGTTGTATCTTCGTCAATTTTGGTTTACGTAAAAAAGAAGAAAAATCGGGTCAAGTAGTTTTAGAAGATCTAACTTTCGGACTAATTATTTTTTTCAGTAAAATAGCCTATTATATTCTTACCTTTAATAGTTCTTGATACTCTAACGTCTTCTGGCCGCAAATGTTTTTAGATTCTTCAATTATGCCAGGCATACGCGCGTACCTAAAACATTCGAATGGCCGTACTACATCAAGGATTAAATTCAAAGAAGAATGAAAAAGTAACGATATAAAAATCAAAGAAAAAAGATTTGTTCGATAAACCTAAGGAAATAGGTTTTTTATTTATTTATAGGGTGATTGGTAAATGGGTGCATTCCTTGAAATGGGTGATATTAGATCTAGTTTGTAACTATTGTAATCCAGATAACTTGCGGACCAAACTGGGTTGTTTTTGAAATAATCAAACTTAAATATCAACAAATTTTGTCTCTTTATAACATTTATTATTATTATTTATTAGACAGTCCTGCGACCCCGGTAGCCGAATGGCCCTCCATGGCCGTGGCCCGGTCAGATTGCTAACAGCTCTTTGATGCACGTGTGGAACACGACGCGCCGTCAACCCGCGCATGGTCAATGATCAGACGGTAAGTCACCCATTACGCGCCGCCTTGCGCCTACAGTGGCCGGTAGAAAACTTCCCTTACACCCACTATAAAACTTTATTAAATGCCTCACCAGTGGTACGTCTGGTTGTTAGATTTGAGTTCTAACGGTGTGAAGGTGGTGTAGTCTCCCAAGAAGACGATATATTTCATAACGCTGCGCAGCTTGTCTTCCATTTCGGCGAGCATCACGTCCTCCACCTTCTTGATGTACTCTATCAGTTCCATGAGAGCGGCCGTGTCAGGTGGTGGAGTCAGTAGCGTGTTCGCTATGTTCGAATATTCGTCGTAAATTCTATAACAAAAATCTTAAATGAAAGACTGAAGAACTAAGTAGCAGATAAGTAATAACATTGTTATACAACTGATAGCACAACATCACCGCAGGACATTCAAATAAGAGAATTAAAAAGTCGACCTCGTCGAGCGGTGCTGCGGTAACCTAGTGGGCGAAGCGATCTGGAGTACTTATATCCAGAAGGATGCAGGTTAGGGCCCTATCACGCGTTGTATTTTAAACGCGCAGACTACTCAAACGCTATAACGTAACCTAAGCACACGAGGCGATCGTGGATCACGTGTCTGCTGCACGTATACGGGCAGATACAGCGATACACACGCGGTGAAATCGCTCGTAGCTTCCGCGTTTTGGTCAGAGACTTTGTTGTATAATAGCCTCTTTTGAGACAACACTGCTTATGCTGGCTTTTTTTCTGCTTTTAATAAGAAATCATAAGAATAAGCGAATCTATTGAGTTTCGAACACGCTTCACTCGCGATCATCTTTATAACTATTAACGCGCGTTTGAATCTTCAGAAACCGCGTGTTCATAAAACGAGCGCGTTTAAAATACGCTATGGGCTTTAGAGTCCAGCTCACAGTCGATTTTTTCTTATCGCAAAAAGAAAGCTTTACAATTAACCATAGGCGGTAATACGTATAAAATATTTAAAATTAAGTGAACATTTAAATAAAACTAACGCTCTGATCTCCATTTGATAATCTTCCGTCATTTTTCTCAACAGCGTATTGGCCATCCTTGTCGCAGCTCCAATGAGCGCGGTGATGAGTTCACCCCGCTGCATCTGATACATCCCGATGACTATGGTTCCCTCAAGTCTAGAAGGGATCTCCTTCGCCAGTTCAACGTATTTAACAGATTCCGCACAATATTCCTCAAAAGTCTTCTGTGGTTCCGCATTCAGAAAAGCTGCCACTTTACCTTGGGACTTTTAAATAAATATTAATATATTTTTACTTTTTTTGAAAGCAAATATAAATTAGTAGTGGAAAATAAATTACCTCTCCATTCAATAAACAGATAAAATCATCAAAATCTTGAACTCTTAGTTCAGGACCTATTCTCTGATCAGCAATCAAATCTGCTATTTGGGCTTTATACTGTTCTATTAGCTCCTTGTCTATGATGGGCTGTAAAATAACATCATTAAGGTATAGGATGATTTTTTTAAAGTGGGCTTGATGGTCAAATCCGAAAATAGGGGGAATAGCGAAAAATACTGAAAGGAGTCTGGAGGCCGATTGTGATGCAAACTGAAATTCAATGGAGTTTTGAAAAATCAATACCTATTCTGGGCAAGGAAACTCGAAGCCATTGATTTTGGAAAAAAAGTACGGTGTATTATTAAACCATACTATAGTATCGCTAACAAGAAACAAAAATTATGTTGAGTATTATGGCAAATTCAAATTAGAAATAATAAATTTTCATCAAAATCAGCGTTTAGACTCCATTCAGTATTCGTCATAGTTTCGGAATTGGACATTCACGCCTAGTTGGAAAAATCATCCTGTGTATGTCGCCGGTCGATCGTTGAATTAGCCACAACATCATGATTATGCTTAGGTCTAGTCTTAGTTAGTTGTTGTCGACCAAGCTAGATATTTAATTGGGCGGATCATGACGTGCCGGCGTGGGTGAATGGAAGATGATACCGTCAGAATGTCTAAAATTTTGTGAGATGAATGCATGACTGTGGTATATTAATTTTAAGGTGTCATTGTGATAAACAGTGTAACTATAATAATAATTTATTTAATCAACATTCAAAGTGGTACAATACAAGTTCGATGCATGTACCAGGTATCACAGGCGCACTAATGCTAATATTTAAAATTACTATGCTTTTGTATGATTAAAAAGTGTAATTGGCTTCGGCCGTTCTGTTTTCATAAATAAATAAATGTAAATAAATGGCCAATGCAACAATCGTCGGACAAAATGTACAATAAAATTATTTATTTGAATAATGAAACAAAGATTCATCTTACGCTCAGATTGGGAGTGGGTCTTGAAGGATCGATAAAATCTTGATAAAGCATAGTTTCCAAACGAGGTGACTGTCGACATGCGTCAATCAAAAAGTCGTATATAAGGCTCAACTGATCTTTAAACTGCTTAAACGTGGGATCGAATTCTATAGCGTCATTTGCAAATCCCAAATTTATTACGAAGCCTTGATTTTTTCCCTGCAATATAATGTTTATAAGCTTTAGTAATTGAAAGTGAAAAATAACTGTATTGTTCTTCTCTCTTAGAGCCATATTATTATGTAAATACTCTCCGAGCTTTCAGTCTAAGTTCCTTTTTCCACCCATCATCTAAAAATAAATTCATCTGTCCAATTTTCCTCATAATTTTATTTAAACTCGGACGGTACTCCGTACTTACGCCCACATCCATAACGTAGTCGGTGAACTCCTTCATTGATTTCAAGCATAAAGTTTGGAGATTGTAAGTCATGATACATGCGAGGCAATTGTAGAAGTGCTTCATTTTTTGTACTTGTTTCGGTTCTGGTATTAATCTCTTTTTACTGCCCTGAAATATTACAATAAAAGTTGATAGTTCATCCTGAAGACTACAGTTGGTTTCCATCCGGGTATTTGATTGAAAAAAAACGACGGGTTGCACTCTGGGAGTGCCGGCAGAAGTGAAAACTTGAATAGTAATAAACACACACGAACATTCGCGCAAGCGCCCTGCGCCGTCTTAAGAATTTTCGATCAGGTCACGTGTCCTGACGCGAGTTTAACATTTTTAACCCATTCCAAAAAAAGTGCACAACGCCGCTAAAGAAGTTTTCACTTCAAAAACGATTGAGTCTGTCAGTTAGATTATCAAAAATATTTAACACGTAATTTTTCTTTTGTTACGTAAACCAAAATTGACGAAGATACGACGCTTTTAAAAGTGCCAATACGTCACAAGCAAGTACAGTTTTTCTTGCTTCTGACATCACGAACCGGCTCTCGAATTTTGATGCGTTATACTTTTGTAAATATGCTTTGGTTTCACAAAAAAAAACATACCTTACGGACTAATTAGATTTGCAATTTATTGATACTGTCAAAAAGCCTATTTGTCTAGTTTTGTTAATCATATGTCTTACCTGAAGAAAAACTGCTTGAACAGTTGGTATCCACTGGTGAGTGAGCACATTACCAGCCGCTTCTATGTGTCTCTTGCAAACAAAAGAGAAGTCTTGTAACTCGTATGCCTCGTTTGTTGTCATTATATCTTTCATACTGATCAATCGTAGATCACTAAAACATGGCGGTGTATAAGAAATCAGCAAAATATATAAAGGTATAATATCTTAAAATGTCATTTTCAAAATATATGACCAAGGAACCTAAGTCATTTTATAATAGCTGAAACGTTTTCTATAAGAATGCCTTACTGGGTAGAACGAATTGCTATCACAAAAACTCGGTCATAGTGGATGCTTCGGCAGGTACTTAAGGCAACACCACGACATTGCTGCGATAAAATGCAGTCGAACTGCGCGGTAACTTGTGAATAGAGTCTCACTACAATTTGAATAAATGAGTTGTCGTTCAAATCCATCATAAGGTTGCAGTGAAAAGATCTCTTTGACGATGAGACTATCACCCATTGTGTCGCTTACTTATAAGATTTTTTTTTTAAATACCTGAGTACCTATACGGTGTGCATAATAAAGAATACATTCTATATATCTAAAAAGTTTCAGCTTTTAGAAAATGACGCAAGCCTTGCCTTTATGTAATATCACATCTTGAAGGTAGGGCTTTAACCGTCTTACAGACAGAATAGACAAGTGTTCAAGAGATGTTTAACTTTTTGTGGTACGACGGTGAGTGATCTTACTTAAATTGCTTCCACCATATTGATAAGACCTGAGCGATGCAAGGGTTCACGCAGTATAGGTTCCTAGTCAAGTACTTGTGTGCCACGACATAGCGGTTCCTCCAGGCATCGTCTTTCTTTGACAGTTCTTGCTTCAGTGGCGTATCCTCTTCCTCGAAAGACTCTTCCTGCGGAATTAAGACTTTATCTAGGCGAATTGATAAACTTTACTTTGCCCAAAAAAACAATCGACAGTAATCGACACGAGTTCTGCTTTTGTATTAACGTAACAATTTGTACAAGAGCAAACTACCTTGAATATTGAGAACGTTTTGTAATACTGGCCTAAGACTAGCGGTGTTTATTACTACCGAACGGAATATTGTTGTCAAACTAGGTTCGAAACACATGTTTGTAGGTACCGTGTTGGGATCCTTCAGCACAAAATCCACTATAGCTTTCTTCATACTCATCATAAAATCTTCACGCATCTCATCAGTACACGTGAGGAGAGTTTCCTTCCATTTCTTCAATTTTGGGGATATAAGATTGTGTACTCTGAAAAATTTGAGGATAAGCTAATAGAAACTAAAATATCAAACCAACTTCATGGAACAAGGCAAATTATAGTTATTTATATGTTGATGATGGTGCCCCAGAAAACGCTAAGGCATGGTTTTACAACTATTCCTAGTCACATAAATACCTTCCAGATGTATTATTCCATTCATACACATGTAACTACGACAACGCAACTACATCTCTGCGTCAAAATACGGTTGTGTTGTATTTACGAGTGATAAAGTCGTTGCAACATTTTGCATTTGCCTTGTGGTTCCGTTTTGTTTACCGCACAACATCTCATTGCAAAATATTTTGTCGTTGTGTTGACGTAACGTTGTGGTTGCGACGTGGTTCGGATGCGGTGGTCGGTATCACCCGCGCGGTAGATACAAAATATGCGCCTGACCGTACTGTAGTTGCGGTTGTCATGTCGTTGTGGTACATGTGAATAGAGTCTTAAAATCCGACAATGTGAATAATTATGATTTCATATGAGGAGAAAAGAGCTCAGCATCTTACGCGGTCAAATAATTATTTAGATTGTGGTTTGAATACTCAACAGTGATTACCATTGGAAACCCGTTATGGTTAGAATAGACGGAAAGAATGCTTATATAAAATATCTCATGGTCCTTGTCATCACCCTACGCTAAATTCATGAAGATATTACCACCTATAATTTCAGGATTGTGACAGTTCCACTTGCTCATACAGATAAATTTTGGAGAGTGAGCGATGGAACTGCACACCTTGATTCCACCTGGCCCTTTCCATCATCGGACTACAAAGCGTACGGCAGTGCGCCATCGTTATATGGTGGACATCCCTCAGGTACGTACAAAGTGTTTTGCCAATACTTTTATTGTGCGCACAGCTAAGAAGTGGAATTCCCTGCATCTGTAGTTCCCGACGGCTATAACCTTAGGGTCTTCAAGTCAAGAGTAAATAGGTTACTACTAGGCAAGCGTGCTTCACCGTCGACCACATCTCCGCTTACCATCAGGCGAAATAATGGTCAAACGCGAACCTATCATTTAATAAATAAAAAGAGAATAGAGAAAAAAATATATTTTTTATGCATGATTGATTGATATTTTTATTTTATTTGCTTACCGTAATATTATTTTGTTGTCCAAAGGCGCTACGTGTATGGTATCGATCCCGTAACGCAGGTAATAATAATACCTAAGCAAGTTTTGTTCTTCGCCTGTAGGCACTGACGATGCCTGATGTTCGGTGTCCTCTTCAGACTGACATATCAACTTTACCAACTTTAACCTAAAATCCTCACGAGCTTTTCTCATTGCCGTGTACGTTTGCATTACTGGAAGGAATCAGTATGTAACTAGTCAATATACAGGCTTATTTGTAAAAGAATCAGGTGTTTCATACAAAAAGGAAAAAAAATCGATTTTTTGTTGACCATGTATGAAACATAATTATGGTGCACAGACGTGGTCTTTGACCATCATCCACAAGTGCAAACTCTAGGTATACCAACAAGCAATGGAGCGCAGTGCGCGTTCTTTCGATTCATGTTTAAGAGTTTATTTTATTTGGGATTACTTACCAATTTCCTTTTATTTTTTTTATTTTCTTCTAAAAATGAATCAAGGTGATTAACTACACAACATTATATCAACTAATAAAATGATAACTAAGTACGAAAATCGGACTAGTGCAAGTCGGACTAGCACACGAAGTGTTCTGTACTTTATCTTTAAAAACATCCTGAAATATTAATTTTATTCTATTTTTTACCCTTTGGGTACAGAATCCTTATAAGTAATAATTATATGTAGGTAATTAGATACGGTACCGCTAGACTTCTTCTTCGGGATAAGTTTCGCAGCTTGCTGTTTCGCAGCTTTACTAGCCGGCGATGGTAGTTTTAAAACTTCCTCCGGTAATGAGAACAAGGGCCGCGTTCGTACTTTGAAGTCTTCAGGCATTGATATCTTCGGTATTTTTGGTAGTTTAATATCCGAAGTGGACGGAGAGGGTTGAGTTTTCTTTCGTGTCGGCCTGGTGTTCGACATTTTTGGGTGCTATCACAGGTTCTATAAACAAATTGTTGACTGTTGTATTCGAAAAGTTGAAGCTAGTATGTAGGTCTTAAGTTAACTATCAAAACATGATTCTCATAATCCATTGTATAATAAAATGGTAGGATAGGAAAGTCAAAACTGTACAATATACATTGAATATTTTTATTAAAGAATACTTGGGGTTTGATCTACTTACAATTGAGACCAAAGCCAAAAATATATATTATTTTAGAATTTTTTACAAAAATAAATGAAAATCAGATTTTTACTTAAGAAAGAATGGAGAAGAAAGGATTTTCGTCCCGCGCGCAGCAAGACGTTTGATGGAACGGCTCATATGCCGCGCCACTTGAAACACGCGATACTGTACCTACATTATAATTTTTTTAGTAATAACTAGCTGTGCCCCGCGGTTTCACCCGCGTTTTTCTCGTTTCCGTGGAAATACCGAGATAAAATATTGCCTATATTATAGCCTCCCTCAATAAATGGACTATTGAATATTTAAACAGTTTTCATATCAGATCATTATTTCCCGAGATTACCGCGTTCATAACAAACAACCAAACTTTTCAGATTTATAATATTAAGAAAAATATAGATTAAGTTAAATTGTATTATAAGTCGCAGGCAATAGCTGTCTATCTGTTCGACATTCAGCCAGACACATAAGACTACAGGCGGGAGTGTCCGTCCACTTTAAACCGGGTTAAAATGTTATTTTAAAGTACTTCTGAGTAAATTGTATTTTTCGTTTTATTTTCTTGTGGCAGAAGAATATATTGATTGTTTCCGCAACCTGATCTTGACAACGCGACATATAGTTGGCCGTGCGAAAAACAGTCTTGCCGTAAATCTAATCCTACATATTTAAATGTTTGCTCCTGTGATTTATTTATCATTACGGCAGATAAGATCATTCACGCTCCATACATTTTCGGACCTTTTCTGAAAGTGCCGGAACAAAATCAGTACCTATGGGTAGTATTATTTGGAGCAATAGTTACTATGCCACAAAAGTTGTAGGAACTTGGCTGAGAGCAATCCCACAACTTTTGTGCCATAGTAACTTTTGCCTCAAATGACTAATAGGTACTACCCATAGGTACCATTTTTTTCTTTGTCAAAAAAGGCCCATAAAAAATGATGGCCTTTGAATAACCGATTAGAATTTCACATCTCTCCGCTGAGCTTCGACGGAAATCTGATTGGTTATTCAAAACAAATCGAGCCGATAGCGAAGAAGAGCTTTGGTGGAAACCAACAGTGCCTAAGTCAGATGTGCCCGCCTGGCTAGGAGACAATTCTGTAGAAGATTCGCTTTTCCCGCCACGGGAATTATTGTGCAGCGGCCAGGCTTTGGCTTCAATGCCTGGCCACAGGACAACTAGCACTCATAAGCCTTAAAGGGACTTATCCCACTAAAATTATTGTCATGCGAAACACTCCTGAGAGGTTTGATAAGACTACCATCTCCATCTGTGAGCTGCTCACTGTACTACACTCTACACTACTAGACACACGTTTCGTTGTCTCCAAAAGTCCAAAGACTACATAAACTTCTTTCAAAAATGCTGTGTATAATTGACTTCATAATATATGAATTCATATATTCACCGCCATATATATTTTAAAGTATTTTTATACTATTCAAATT
This sequence comes from Agrotis puta, assembly GCA_943136025.2. Lineage (NCBI taxonomy): Eukaryota > Metazoa > Arthropoda > Insecta > Lepidoptera > Noctuidae > Agrotis > Agrotis puta. Next base: position 4,846,684 of record OW964170.2, read on the forward strand.
CTATTATTTATTATTGCTATGACAAATGACAAGATTGTAGCATAAACTAAACGCTCTGTGACAGACTGAGTGAGGTTATGTTTCGTAAAATTATGTATTTTATGGAATTTTCACAGAAAATTGCCTAAATTTCGGCTATACATCGTCGACCAGTAATAAATAGGCAGCATTATACTATCAAATACCTTTAAACTGCTTTGATCAACTCCAAAGAGGTAAGCCCCGAAATAGTTTTACTTTTTGGTTACCTGCCTCTACACGATTTTCAAATATTTATCACTTATTTATTCTAACAAAATGAATAAAATTAACTGAATTACAAGTAAAATCATTTTCATAACTATCTCAATAGCACGAGAACTGTTATTGTGAAGTATTGATTTCTCCATGGTAACGGGCTATCTTCATTTGTTGCTATTTATTTTTAAGCGGCCAGTATTAATGCGTTTGGGGAGGTTTTATTTCAACTTAATGACAGCAGCGATCATTTTTATGACCTTTCCTATACTTTTCTAGGTTATAATTTGATAATGTTAAAAGCACAAACATATCCAAAGGTAAATCACACTATTGTGAACCATACAATGGATTAGTAATCTAAACATAGTAAAAATACTACAATAGGCATGTATATGTATACATATACAGCATCTGACCTTCATTGTTCAAACACTGTTTCTGTCTTGCTCAGATAAAGTCAGATGATGTCATAGCTGGCTGTATGTACTTGTAGCATAGCACAAATTAGTATTGTGAACCAGGTTCTAGCAACATGGAGCTTCACAGAACAATTTGTATTTAATATTGTCATTTTTATGTAATACAGTTCATCCATTGGACTTAAAATCTGCTTTGAAATTTGATTTGTGTGAGTGGAATTTTGTGTTTTAACATGCTGTGTACATTTAGATAGCTTGAACATTATAATATGTTCACAACCAACTGCTAAATGATATTGTATAAAAAGCTATGTTCTCATTGTTTCTTTCTTATTTTTTCGTAGTGTACCATATTTTAATTCTTTAATAAATGGACACATACTTATCCATTTTTGCTTTACAGATGATCTTCCAGTTGTTACGTCGATTCCACTCAACTCCTGTTTGCAGAGCAGCTGAATCCTCCTTGCTTGCTAAACTCAGGAAGAAAACCGGCTACACCATTGCCAACTGCAAGAAAGCACTTGAAATGCATAACAATGATGCTGATAAGGTATAACTACATTTCAATGACATAATAAATAACATCAAGTCTCATAATCCCCAAACGGTTGGGTAGTGATATTCTCTGTCATGCAGTGAAATTTTGGTGTTATGTGTAAACGGGCTAGCAGAACTGCCTAAGCAGGTTGGCCTTGTAATGTAAATGGCAATTGAAAGAACACTGTGTTTTAGTTAGAAATCTGCCCCTAAGACAACCCACTAACCAGTAAGAATCTTACAGGCCTTTCCTCGATACCCAGCAAAGGAGAACTCATTTACTTGATTTTACCACCGTAACAAGAAAATGTGTAAAGGGCCATCAAACTGGCACAGTGCATTGTAAATTGTTAACTACTTTTTGCATAAAACCTTATAAAAGAACTAGCACTTTGCCCGCGACTTCGTCCGCGTGGATTACGTACTTTCCTAATTCCCCCTTTTCACCCCCTTAAAGGTTAAATTTCCAAAAACCCCTTCTTAGTGCTCCCCTACATTATAATAGGAAGCCGTGTGCAAAATTACACATTCCTAGCTCCAGTAGTTTCGGCTGTACGTTGATATGTCAGTCAGTCAGTTCTCCTTTTATATATATAGATGTAGCACTTTTTTATATCTACACTAATATTATAAAGAGTAAAGATTAGTGTTTTTGTGTGTGTGTATGTTTGTAATGGATAAACTCAAAAACTACTGTGTTTATTTACCATTAGAAAGCTACATTCACCCTGAGTAATATAGGCTATTTATCATGTCCAACCGTGCAAATCCGGGACTGGCCGCTTGTTACTAATATTATGTTCATATAATTACAGGCTGAATCATGGTTGAATGACCAAGCCCAAGCAATGGGCTGGGCTAAGGCAACCAAGCTTGCTGGACGCACAGCCCTACAGGGCCTAGTGGCTGTAAAGTTTGATAAGAATCATGGAGCCCTGGTAGAACTTAACTGCGAGACAGACTTTGTAGCCAAGAATGACAAGTTCCAGAAAATGATTGAAGAAGCTACTTTAGCATGTTATAAGTTTGCTCACAGCCACATGCAAGCTAAAGGACCTGTTACAAAGGTATTTTTCATTTTAATAATAGAAGTATCATAGAGGTAATTCTAATTTAATTCATTTTAATCATTTTAAGAAGTTGAAATACAATAGCAGGTACTTTTAGATAAGTTATACAGGGTGAATTTTCGAACTGGGCGTGAATTGTGCATTAGTCCGTTCATCCGTTACATAGATTATTATCAAAAAATATTTGATCTGTATTTTTTCTTTTGTAACATAAACCGAAATTGACGGAAATACAACGCATTTAAAACGATACGCCATCTGAATAATTTTACGAACTTTAAATAAATAAATAAATAAATATTCCACAACTATCACACAACGCCATCTAGTCCCAAGCTAAGCAATACTCAAAACAAAACTTTATGACGTAACAAGCAATTTTGATGTTATAAAACTTTGTCAATATTCATTGCTTCAAATGCACAAAAAATACGTGTACATAATTTTTTAATTCTCTAATTGGACTAATAGTCCAAGATCCCAGAGCGATAAGACATAACTTATTTTCTAAAAGATGAAACTTTAAGTTCTCAGTAGTGTCTCATGTACTTTGTATACCTGCGTGTTTGTGAAGTTTGCCCAGTGACACCTGGGCAGGTACCAGGTGAGAAAGGTGAGTAAAAATAATAGTTACTTAACTTAAATTTATATGGCTGATTTTGATATATATTTAATAGAATATCATTCTCAAATAGTATCGCAAGTATCAGACACTTTTCATGGACCAATACTTTTGTCAGACGCTTTAAAGCTCCACCAAAAATAAATGAACTTTACTTATTTTTTAATGTCTGATTTTTTAATATGTTATCAAGATAACTATTACAAAATTATATTTAGTCAGTCAGACAAATTGGACTGACCAAAAACACTTTAAACAAAAAAAATATTCGGCCGTGAGTACGAACGGGAGAAAGGTGAGTAAAAATAATAGTTACTTAACTTAAATTTATATGGCTGATTTTGATATATATTTAATAGAATATCATTCTCAAATAGTATCGCAAGTATCAGACACTTTTCATGGACCAATACTTTTGTCAGACGCTTTAAAGCTCCACCAAAAATAAATGAACTTTACTTATTTTTTAATGTCTGATTTTTTAATATGTTATCAAGATAACTATTACAAAATTATATTTAGTCAGTCAGACAAATTGGAATGACCAAAAACACTTTAAACAAAAAAAAAATTCGGCCGTGAGTACGAACGCGAGAGCACTATCATGCGTGTCAGAGCGAAGAATTTAAATATTCCAAAAAGTACTTACTGCTTTCGATAAAATATTTTTGCATCTCTTTTCAAATAAAATGAATTTCAACATTAAGGTAATAATTGATAATTATTGAAATTAAAATAATTTATTGCATATATTCGGTAAATTAAATTTTTTTCAGAGTAATTGTATTTTATAAAAAAATATTTTTTTTTTTTACCAAAGATAACAGTTTTTACATTTTTAAAAAAAATAATTTTAGTAAAAAAGAAAATAAATATAGGTAGTAAGTGAAAGTATTTGATTGTCCTTAATCATCGTTATCATCATCAAAATAATCATTAGAATTTTCATCATTGAGCCAGTCATATTGTCCATCCGAGTCATCATTCTCATCGTCATCATTTATATTGTTGTCGTTGCTGTCAGCTTCTTCTGTAAAAAAACAAATAAAAGAATTACAAAACATAAAACTACAAATATAAAACAAAAAATGAATTGTAAACCTAAAGTTAAAGTACAGTACCTGAATCTTGAAGTGCTTCACTGACGTCTCCTGGTAATTGGTCACCATCAAACCAATAAAAGTGATACTGGTTTTCTTGTAACGTCCAGCCATTATTTTCAGGGGTAAAGATGGTTGGTTGTTTTTCATTTGCATTATTCCATATGCTAGCAATGTAATTAGCTCGGAGATATTGTTGAAATAATTCAGTTTTGCATGGTGGTAAATTGCTAGCATCAAAATTTTTTATACTTTTTGGATTAAATTCTTCGTTAACATCAGAAACGGTATAATTATTTAAAAACAGCTGAAGCCGGGCAGCATCAACGTCAAGTGTACCAGAAACATTATAAATTTCGCAGATAAATTTTTGTAATTTGTTAAAAATATCCTGTTGTATGTGTGCATTGGTAAACGACTCTGGGCTTCCAAATTGCATAAAAGCAAGCTGATATTCCCGCTTCTTCATCAATATATTAAAAGGTCTTTGTTTACCTTTTTTGAAAAAGGAAGGATTAAAGTCACACCCAGTCAATGCATGAAATCCTGGTAAATGAATGCTCTCGCGTTCGTACTCACGGCCGAATATTTTTTTTGTTTAAAGTGTTTTTGGTCAGTCCAATTTGTCTGACTGACTAAATATAATTTTGTAATAGTTATCTTGATAACATATTAAAAAATCAGACATTAAAAAATAAGTAAAGTTCATTTATTTTTGGTGGAGCTTTAAAGCGTCTGACAAAAGTATTGGTCCATGAAAAGTGTCTGATACTTGCGATACTATTTGAGAATGATATTCTATTAAATATATATCAAAATCAGCCATATAAATTTAAGTTAAGTAACTATTATTTTTACTCACCTTTCTCACCTGGTACCTGCCCAGGTGTCACTGGGCAAACTTCACAAACACGCAGGTATACAAAGTACATGAGACACTACTGAGAACTTAAAGTTTCATCTTTTAGAAAATAAGTTATGTCTTATCGCTCTGGGATCTTACTCTATAAATAGATTTTAAATTTATTTATGCTGTAAGCTACCCTATTGGATATTTGACACTATCTTATTGATATTATAAATGCGACTGAAAAAAACGACTGAAAGTTTTTGGATGAAATTTGGTGTGTTTGGTGTTTTCTATGTTGTGTATCCAGTACATGTGGGATTGTTAGTTTTTATTTCGATTTTATGTTCCCGTGAGATAATTATTGAGTAGTAGCGGGCGAAGCCGCTGGCAACAGCTTGTTAACCAATAATTCCAAAACACATTTTTAGGTTTCCGTAGCCAAATGGCAAAAACGGAACCCTTATAGATTCGTCATGTCTGTCTGTCTGTCTGTGTCTGACACTTCCAAAGTGGTAAAATGTTTGCTCCTCCCCTGTAACTTCTAAAATAAGAGAATGATATAACTAAAAAAAAATATATGATGTACATTACCATGCCAACTACCAGCGAAAATTGGTTTGAACAAGATCAAGTAATTCGTTTTTTTTTAATACGTCATAAATCGTAAACCGCAATTTACCTTTCAAAATTCAACCAACTACAAGAACTTTTATATTATGTTACTTGCTGCTACGGACACCTTTATGGGCGAGTCCGACTCGCACTTGGCCGGTATTTTTTAAACATTTCTTTATTTTAAACTCGATTTAACTGCTGCATTCGATTTTTAGAAGCTCTGAAATCAAATAGTAAAATCATTGAGTACTAGTTAGTGACGTTTGTTATGGCAATACAAAATGTACAGGACAAACGCGTATAATTTATTGACAGCTCATAAAAAGTATGTCAAATGAATAATGATTGATGGTTCAAATATGAAACCCTACCCTAAATATTGTTAAATAGTGTTTCTTTTTTTTTTCTAGATGGAATTAGACAGTGAACAATTAGCCAACCTGTCTACGGAAAACGGAAAGAAGTTATCAGAGGTACTGGCTTTGTTCATTGGATCTGTTGGTGAAAACGCGGTATTGAGAAGAGCCGAGTGTTGGAAAGCAAACAATAAAGACGTCAAAATTGCTGGCTACACCCATCCTGCGCCTGCAAAGCCGGCTGATTATTCTGCTGGAAAATATGGAGCTCTACTTGCATATAAACAAGCTGCCGATACTGAAGACGTTGGTCGACAGCTTTGCCAGCACATCGTAGGTATGGGCCCCAGAAAGATCGGCAGCAAGGAGAAGGACAAACCTGCCAAGGACTCCGATGACGAAACCTGCCTTATTTACCAAGAATATTTACTAGACCCCTCTTATACAGTCGAGGAAGTGATGCAACAACATAAAGTCGAAGTCATAGATTACATAAGATTCTCGTGCGGAGAAGTAATTGAAGCGAACATGCCTGGCGTGGAGAAGCAACCATTAGACACAGTCCAGACCTTACAATGAAACATTGTGGCTAAGCACTGTCACTCAGAGTTAAAGTAGTCGTTTAATTTTATATATTGTTATGTGATAACCAAAATCCATAGTTCATATTTATTTTATATTATTAAGAAATAAAAGCTTAAATATTAGTAACTCTTTAAATTTCATGTATTACAATATAAAAACATGGTTGATAAAATTTAATCACAAGTTAATAAGTACACATTAATCTCACTTTTTGTAGGAATCGGCGTGAATAACGTTCTTCATCTTGGCTTTTCCCTTCCAGAGGAACATTCTGCAGTCTTTTTTCCAAAACATAGCGATATGACAAGGCTCAAAACAGTAGCCATGGTAACTCAGTACCTCTGGAGAGACGACGTGAAGAGCCAGTGTGATCTGCTCCCTCGTCCTGAAGGGGCCTGTGGTAGCGGGTCGTAGCAGGCATCCACATGGACAAACCGTAGCTATCTTCGGTGCCGACATAACATTCATCCTGTTACATAAGTTGATTCTTTGGAAATTGCCACATAATCTGAGCTCTTCAACAGCTCCCGTGAAAGACTGCGTGGCCCGCAGCGCGAGCGGCCTCGCATTTTGGTTTTCTGGATTATTTCGGAAACCAACGGTAGACAATGATTTTTTTGTGATATTTGGACTATCGGCCGGGCTTCTATCTTCGAACTCGCTCTCTTTATCAGAATTATCATCTGTGTACATGACTGCTGTAATTTACGTTTTTTACGAATTTGAAATGACAGTTTCCGTCGTTTGTTTCCCGCCTCGGATGACATTGGTTCGGAAACAATGATCCAATGACAAAAATGTTTAGTTGTGACCAAAAAGTTTGTAGATACCTATTGTATTTTTATTTCTATAGTGTAGTTCTTTTTTGCAGTCATCAAACAGAAAGAATTAAAGTAAATAACAAAATGGGTCACTTTATAGGCGGTCGACCGCGTCGGATCGATTTATGATCGCATCATGTACCGCTCGTGCCGTAGCAGATACGTCTAATACACAGATATAACGGTGACTGAAACTAGGACAACTACTTCCGATGCTGCTAAACGTATTTTCAGTAACCGAACCAACATTATGACAAATAGGAGACATTTCAATACATCTTTTTTTAGGTAATTGCTTATAACTCCTTTTTAGATGCTACCCGGGATACCGATTAGATAGTTCCTAAATTAATATGTCCTTTTTTTACGTCACCCTACCTGTGTGGAGCGAAAGGAAAGGAAAAGAAAGGACTGTCAGAATTGTACTGACTAAATTCCACGGTGTTCTCTTAATAGCCCTTTACGTTCCAAGGTCACGGTAACCTGTTTAGACAATCCCACGACCAAATAAGTATGTCCTTGTGTTATATGTACTTACTTTTCTAAGAAAACAGTTGAAGAACCAGAAAACTGCACAACTTACAGTTCTCTAAGGTAGGTGTACTTAACCTTTCTAATAAATCAAAGCGCATCGCTGGGTGGGTGCGGCAATCAGCGGCGCAGCGCCCTACTGTCCTACACCTAGATACGGTAAATAGGTGAGATAAGTACCTAGCCATAACAAATCACAATTCTATGTTTATCAACAAGGGATTATTGAGCAAAATAACAAATGAAGGTGAATGCGGAATTAATGTTCAAATTAACAAAGTGCGCGTCCGAGCGTGGTTCCCCCTGTGTGACAGATTGCCAACGTAGCCAGCAAACATGGCGAATCATACCACCATGTGCGATAGTCAGTCAGTACACATCTCTGCTCTGGTATGGCTTGACGAACAACATAATTGATAGCTATCAGGCCGTTCCATACTCATAGACATTTTAAATGAGAAAGTGAGATAAACTGCAATTATACAGTTAATGGACGAATATCAGGTGGTGCATTTAAATTCTTTAATTATTTTATCATGTATCAATTATTAGTAGAACTGCAGAATTATATCTGTACCTATCTGCATATTTATTGCTATAGTTTAAATTGAAAATTAAGTGCAGTCTTTCGGTAATGAAGATAGGACCTAATTAGTATCCACCTCATACTTAATTAAGGGCCCGCAGTCCTGCACTTTTATCCAATAGGTATACAAGTTTGATTTGTACAGATAAAGAAGTGTGTAGGTAGGTATTTTCGTTCCTCATTAATTTTAAATTACATTTTTGTTATCTTACCAAAATAAAATCGATAAGCACGTAGGTACGAACTTGTACAAACGTCTGCATTTTATGTCGTGTTTCCTAAACTGCAGGTTAATCTGGTTCGAGGAATTATTAAACGCTCAATCGCTAATATGCTAAACAAACAGTGTTGGTTCCGCTACGTCAATTTGTCGCTGTTCTAATTGAGTTGTTAAGAGCTGCCGATAACTAGCGATGAAAACGCGATAGTCTCCACCGCCACATATCAATCTGAGCGGGTTGCCGCCCAGACTTTCGCGGGAATTAATTCATTCCTCTCCAAGTTTTATTAAAATATGTAAGTGCAAGAAGCGTGAAACAATTTTCTTTTTGTGGTTCGCTCGACCGTCGTCCGAGAGCGGTTGGTTAGTCAGTGAGGAGTGCATGGACGTCGCGGTCGTCTGCGTTTGTCTTGCCGTGTCCACGCTCCGTAGTGCCGCCCCGCGGATTCCCGCAGTGATCGCCAGTGCTGTTATGGAACCAGGCCGCTCCTGAACACCACAGGAAGATGCACATCCTGGAGATTGGTGCTGATCAAGTAATTACGTGTTATTTGTATACAAACAGTGAAAGAAACTGAAAGTGTCTGAGTGTATTCAACTTCGAATGTGAAGCAGTAATTATCTGACATAACGCATCTAAATTGCAATATGATCCATAAATTATCTTTGACATAAGAATGAGTGCTAATTAGTAGACAATAATACTCAATCAGATTGATTTAGCTAATACGTAGGTATACTTTTTGAGACAGACAAGTGAAGGTATCAGGAGATAGATTCATTTTATAACTACCCGTGTTGTTATTTAATTTTATGTGTTTAATATTCATTATGTACATAGTACTAGTTTGACATAGGTATACCTAGGTATAAGGTTCCTATTTATCAAATAGGAATCTTTCATATATGATGTGGTAGGTACCTGGATCGCGAGTTGGTGAAGTAGACTTTAGATAGGTAGGCACCCATATTTTATAAAAATGCATTTTATTATCAGATAAAGTACTTATTTAATATCGCCATAATCGCACACTCTAGCGCATTTCTAATTAAGCACTTTATTTATCTTTACGCACTATTTCCCCTGTGGAGAGAGCAGAACAACATACAATATCAATGTAACGGTTTTACTATTTAAAACCTACAGCTCATTGCGGTTAATTTATAATTCGTAAAAGAATTAAATGTTTTCGAGATCAATTGTAGTCTCCTGGAAATCAAAGAGACCGGCATGGGAATCAAACTCGCGACTCTTCGCGCATTTGCTATAGTAAAATCCCAAACTCTAATCGAAGCTGTCGCATTAAAATCTCTTGGTTTAAAATAAGTATAAGATTCACTTGCATTATCACATGACAGAGACACCTGATTGTAACTTTTGAGCGTGGTTTTGAATGGCCATGAATAACGATAAGACATAATAGACGCTCGCTAAATTGTGATAGGTAGTTTTGGCTTTGAACCGATTTACAAACCTTATCAAATATCAAAACAATCAGATAAAGACAGATATCAAAATTACCTACTCAATTCAGTAACACCTACTGATATAGAAAGACACGATCTCTACGATTGGCAATCAACACTTCTATGGGTTATTGACTTTTTCTAGACTTCGTGACTAGCCGGCAAAAAGTTTGTAGAACAAATTATTGTTAAAGTAGATGAATTGGGACAATATAAAAAGATAAATAACTAAGTACCTACCTACCTTATGTTGCAGGCAATGTATGACCTCCCAAACTATATGTAGTGTAGGTAACACAGAATTTCCGCCTGCTACAACTCGAACATTAATTATAATTACGACACTACAAAGCCAGTAACTTACAATAGTCATTATCATGGAAATTACGTATCTAATGCCTTTTACAAGTAGGTTACACTAACTAATGTTATGACCACACCCAGAGGGTCTATTGTCGTTTGTCGGACAAGCCACAATCCGCTAACGTAGTCATTTGTTCGACTTTATCCGTACCTGTCCTTGAGACGCTCCCACAATCTGCCCTACCCTTTATTATTGCCTATCAAAATAAAGGGGTTCCGTAATTTCAGTCGTTGGTCACGCCTTTATTTTCCGAAACAATGGGCTAGACTAGATTGTCTGGTTGCAGTTCTGATTTCCAGATCAGACATAAACAATGGAAGTTTCATTCTCAGGTAAAGTTTAGAACTTTTGTGCTAGATCTTTGTATCATACGATACACTGTACGTATAGGAACAATACCTGATGTAGGTAAGTAGTAGATAGAAAAGACAGGATCCAAGGCAGTCAAAATTCGTTTCAATTTATGAACGCCATTATTCAATCTTAAACTAAATCCCGTTCCTTCGTTTTGACGGCTGTTTCTGATTGGACAAAAAAGATCCAACCGAAATTAGCAACCGACGTAGACTTATTAATTTCCGGAGTTAGTGATAATGTTCAGTGCTCATACAACCGTAGTATCTTTATATATTTATACGCAATAACGCCTGCGTTGCGTTTTAAAGATATTTTGAGGAACGAAAAATTCTGCTACGAGCGGGGATATCTTTGCGTAATATCTTGTATGAGAAGAGGCCTTAGTCCTAGTTGAATTAAAAATTAATATCTATAGTAATATTTGACGGTGTCATAGGATGGAGACGAAAGCGGCAGCGCACGCGCCGCTGAGGCAGCGTTCCGCACAGTACCGCGAGACCACACCACCTTCCTCGTGTGGAGAATCACGGTGAGTCAATCGACATTATTTCCTACCTATTGTATCACAAGAAAATCAGAAAATACGTAATTACATGTCTACATGAGCTTTAAATATTTTTCTCCCTTTTTTGGCAACAGCCACTTTGAATGTTATTTTACAGGCCAAGGGCTGTACCGTCGTTGGCTCAGGCTGTTCAACTGTAGGTATGCACGCCAGGATATCAACCTACCCCAATCTGTGAAATTTTTCGAGTCAAACATGAACCTTCTAATTTTGCAATAAAATTGAAATTCTGTTAAAATTTTTAAAGATTGGGGTAGATTGGTGTGCTTAAGTCTGTACTTCAATGAAATAGCAACCATGTTATTGCAGTTTAAACAGGAATAACTACGTCCTTGACGATCAAACTCGAGTTCGAGAGCCCCACGGAAAGTGATTGTCACGTTTTTCACCAAGCAACACTGAATGTACATTGACCTATCACGCAAATCGCTCGTATTCAATTAAATTTGATAGTTACAGATATCCACACGCCACAGTTTTAAGGGTTCCGTAACCAAAGGGTAAAACGGTACCCTGATACTGAGTCTCCGCTGTCCGTCTGTTTGTCTGTCTGTCCGTAGGTGACCAGACTGTATCTCATGAACCGTGATAGTTAGACAGTTGAATAGTTCACAGATGATGAATTTCTGTTGCCTCTATAATAATACTAAAAAACAGAATGAAATAAATATCTAAGGACTCCCAAACAACAAACCTAATTTTTTTGCTCATTTTTATTGATATTGATAACGGCAACAGACGCTTGTAATGTTCACAGAATATTTGGAATTAAACTTTAAAAATTATATTCACTTTAAAAATGAATAATTAAAATAAAATAAATATTTAAGTGGGTTCCCTTATAACAGACATGACTTTTATAACCGTTTTTATAGATGGTACGGACGGAACCCGTCTTGCGTGAATCCGCCTCGCACTTGGCCAGTTTTTTACTCATACATAACAAATTTCGCTTTCTCTGGCGAAGATAAGTCTCAACTTGAGTCATCATATCGTGTCTTATGCGAGTTCGCTGTCACTTTGTATATTGCAGCTATGTTCTGCTAATTATGACTGATGAGGTTCTACGAAATTTAGTTGTTGATCGATGTATGGTTAGCGTGTAGGTACATAAATGCATGTAATATATACCTGCGTATAACATTTATTTGTCACTTACAAATACTTAGAATAGGTAAGTACTTAAAAATATGGCACTTTTTTTGTATTTTTTTTTTCGTGGTAAAATCATTAAATGAGTCCTCCCACCCAGGGCAGGGCGGGAAGGACTATCAGACTTGTACTGACTAAAATCCACGGTGTCCTTCACTAGCCCTTTACGTACCGGGGTCAAGGTAAAGGGTAAGTCCCGCGACCCCGGCAGGCAAAATATGGCACTTACTAATATTTAGGTATTTAAATCAATTAGGTAGGTACCTAACTACCTGTAGGGAGGTAAACTTATTGTTTTTTTAGAGGGTAAACCTAAAATACTGCAAATCCAAATTTACTAAAACTTTGAAAGAAGGAAAAGGGAAGTTTCAGCTATAAGCACTTCTGTGCCAATATTATAAAGCTGAAGAGTTTGTTAGGTTCATCGCACTAATCTCAGGATCTACTGGTTCGAGTAGAATTATAATATAATGATAGTAATTGTTGTATTGGATAGTCTATTAATCAAGGAAGGCTATAAGCTAAATAATATCACGCTACGATCAATACGAGACGGGCAACGGCGGTGTACCCACGGGAAACAGCTACTAACAAATCATCATCATCACCATCATCTTCCTGCCCTTATCCCATATTACTTGGGGTCGGCGCAACACGTTTTTTTCTTCCATTCTCCTCTATCAAACGTCACAGTATCATATACTCCTTTTTCTTTACTAACAAAGAAAAACATGAAAAATATCTGTTCTTTTCATACCTACCTAAATCCCGTTTTAAGTTCTAAAAATAACTAGGAGCTTAATAAAACAAAGAAAAAGTGCTTCATAAAGCAATCACGTGCAAAATTTACTTTCTGATCTATCTAAACTTAATTTACTAACATAAAGACAGAAAGTGACCTTAATCGATTTCTAAGTTGGTATCATCAAGAGGCATTAATTTTATTCAGATATATTGTATGATTTATGTCTATACATAATAATGCACTAGTACATAATAATACTCCGTCAGCGACGCTGCGCGGTTAAACAAAAAACGGCCAAGTGCGAATCGGACTCGCCCACGAAGAGTTCCATAACACTCTATAAAAACAAAAAAATCACACTTAAATATTTATTTTATTCTGTTCTTAACTATTTGTTCCTAAGTGGCAATAGAGATACCTACATCATTCGTGATCACATCGCGGTTCATGACATAGAGTCTGGTGACAGACGACTGTCAGTCTGTGACAGCGAAGTCTTAGTAAAAGGGTCCCGCCGTTAACCGTTTTGGTACACTAAAAATGTAGCATAATTATTTCTTCTCTAATCTGGGTGTAATGTCACTCAGGAATAATCTAGCTTTATATTGGCAAAATATTTTTTTCCTGTTCTCTTTAATTGTAAACACACAAATAAACAAACCTCTATATAATATAGAGATATAAGTGCTTTTTTTTTCCGTGGCAAAATTATCAAAATATGAGCCATCCCACCCAGGGCAGAGCGGGAGGGACTGTCAGACTCGTACTGACTAAAATCCACGGTGTCCTTCAATAGCCCTTTACGTTCCAGGGTCACGGTAATTCGTAAGTCCGGCGACCCCGGCAGACTTTGGCCCTCTAGAGGGAGGCTCCGTCATTTTGCTGACAATCTTTGAGGCGCGCGTGGAACACAACGCGCCGTCCAGCCGGGCATGGTCCATGGTCGGACAGCGAGTCGCCCATTACTCACATTAGTGGCCGGAGATCGTCTGCCGACGTCCGTCGCCGTGGGCGTCTACCACTGCGGCTGGGGTGAAGGGAGGACGTTGTCCTCTCCCTCACGGGGCCCGCCTCGACCAATGCCCAGCGCGAGAGGTCTCCGCCTCTCGCCTCGTAAGAACACGGAGGTGCTCTGCCCAAGCGGGACAATCATGCACCGTATGCTCCACCGTGTCCTCCGGGCGATCCTGGCAGTGGTGACACCCAGGCGTTTCTAGATAAATATATGTAAGTACATGGTGGCCAGTACAGTAGGATAGCAGTTTTCCAAGAATGTGGTACTTACTGTGTGACTAAGCAGTCACAAAACAACTCGGCCACGCAACTGTCGTGACGATTCAAATCTTTGCCACCTATTGTTGTTACGAGTACATTCCCATAGCCTAGGCTCTTACTTTTTATCACTTTAATAAATTATTCTGTGATAAAATCTTTAGATCTTACTTACTGCTCTAAAATTTTTTTTTTTTTTCCTCTTTTTTATTTGCGATCAGTGCGTAACACTATAAGCAAATTTGGTGAGAGTGTTGTGGCGGTTAGAGTGCGTCCCCCAGCGAGGACGTCTCCTCATGTATTTTATATGATGTCCTTCCGTTTGAGTCGCTTTATGTAGCTACGCATCGTAAGCTGTGTTGCCAGTATATTGGGATGTTTCGTTAGCTTCTCCCGGTATTTCTTGGTGACATTTTGGATTTCGTCCTTTATTGTGGGCATATTCAGATGTTCATGAATTTCCTGATTGGTGACATACCATGGGACGTTGCTGATTGCTCGAAGTATTATATTTTGCATTCTCTGCAAGCATGAGATGGAAGAATTACTGGCACTACCCCAGAGTTGTATACCGTACATCCATACCGGTTTCAAGATAACCTTATAGATGAGTAGCTTGTTGTCCATTGATAATTTGCTGTTGCGACCCAAAAGCCAGAGTAAGTGCTTGAAGCGAATGTTGAGTTCATCTCTTTTCTTTTTAATATGTTGGTTCCATGTCAGGCGCCGGTCTAGATGTAATCCAAGATAACGGACACTGTTCTGGTGTGGTAGGGTGATATCTTCGAGTTGGACAGGAGGACAGTTGCCTTTTCGAAGCGAGAAGGTAATATGGATAGATTTTGAAGCGTTTGCTTTGATTCGCCAGTTCTGCAGCCACTTTGTAGTTTTGTTTAGAGCATTCTGTAG
Organism: Agrotis puta; assembly: GCA_943136025.2. Lineage (NCBI taxonomy): Eukaryota > Metazoa > Arthropoda > Insecta > Lepidoptera > Noctuidae > Agrotis > Agrotis puta. The sequence goes on from OW964170.2 coordinate 4,862,070, forward strand.
ATACTTTGAAGCAGTGCTCGGATCTTTATCGCTAGCAAGGATAGCGGTATCGTCAGCGAACGTTGCAGTTGTGGTATTATCTGCTTCAGGTAGGTCGGCTGAGAAGATGGTATATAGCACAGGTCCCAGAACAGAGCCTTGAGGAACACCAGCGCGTATCTCAGAGAATTTTGAGACTTTATCCTCTTCCTTGACCTGGAACAGTCTTTCGGTTAAGTATGACGCCAAAATTTGGTGATAGCTGTGTGGTAGGTGATTTTTGATTTTGCAGAGGAGGCCTTCATGCCATACTCGGTCAAAAGCTTGCTTAATGTCCAAGAATACAGCAGAGCAGTACTCTTTCTCTTCAAGAGTTTTTCTGACTCTTTCGTATACTCTATGAACCTGCTCCACTGTAGAGTGCTGCTGCCTAAAACCAAATTGGTGAGCCGGTATAACCTGATTTTCTTCTAGAATTGGGAGTATTCTGCGCAGCATTAATTTTTCAAAGATCTTTGATAGTATTGGGAGCAAACTAATAGGCCTGTATGAGCTGACTTCATTGTGTGGCTTGCCATCTTTGTGTACCATTGTTATTTGAGCCACTTTCCACAATTTGGGAAAGTATTGTACTCTCAGGATACCATTATATAGCATTGTGAGGAAGGTGAATGCTTTTTTGGGTAATTGCTTTATGATTTCCTTCGTAATTAGGTCGAATCCTGGCGCTTTTTTATCTTTGAGTCCCACTGATACTCTCCAGACCTCTCGTGAAGTTACAGGTTTCGGTAGAGGAGACATTTGATAATCTTGTTTAAGGATTATTTCCACTTTTTTATCAAATTCTTCGTCGACTGTATCATTTGGGACAAAAACTTTTGAGAGATGATCTGCAAATAATGTTGCTTTATCTTGTGGGGTTCTTGCCCAGCCGGAATCATGCTTCAAGGGAGGTTTTGCGACCTGTGGTCTTCTGTAGTGTTTAGTAAACTTCCATAGGGAGTAATTTGTTGCTTCCGTAGCAGATAACGATTCAATTTGGATCCGTAAAGTGGTATCACGCCATTCTTCTAATTTGCGTTTCAAATCTTCAGCGGCTCTATTGAAGTTCGCTTTATCTCCTCTTAATCTGGTTAAATGCCACACTCTGCGTAGTCGCCGCTTTTCTAATACTGCTGATTTTATTTCTAAGGGATAGTTAGTGGTCTTGGTTATTCTTTGGTTGTGTTCAGGAGTACTGATCCTGCAAGCTTGCTGTATAAGTGTAGGTATATATGTTGCTGAATCCTCTACATCGTCACTAGTTTTAAGAGCCATTTTCAATTCTATATTTTTATCTATGTACTCTCTGAAATGGTTCCAGTTCGTATGCTTGTTATGTAGGGTTTCTGGGGTTGTTATTTCTATAACATGGGTGCTTATTGTTAGTAGTACTGGAGTGTGGTCCGACGAGCCATCATAGCAGGATTCTGTTTTTAGGTAGTTATTTGACACTCCCTTGACTATGAAGAAGTCCAGAAGGTCGGGTATTTTGTTGGCGTCATTTGGCCAATATGTTGGCTCACAAGAAGAGATGATACTAAGGTTGTTAATATCAATGCTAAGTTTTAACTGCCGGCCTCTGGTTGTAGTGAGCCTTGATCCCCAGTAGGTATGCTTAGCGTTCCAGTCACCCCCCGCAACATACCTATTGCCAAGTGTTTGCAAAAAGTGGGAAAACATAGCTTCTGAGATTTTATGTTTGGGTGGGCAGTAAACTGCAGTAACAGTCAGGTTCCCAGATTTGTCTTCAACAGAGATCGACGTCGCCTGGATATATTCAGTTTTGTAATCTGACCTTTGATGATGTTTGATGGTTTTCTTAATGACTACAGCAGTACCAGCATGGCCTGTTCCGTCAGGATGGTGAGTGGTGTAGCATCGGAAATTGTCAAATTTTACAGATGTTTTGGCAGAGCAGTGAGCTTCGGATATAAGTAAAATGTCCAGTTTATGCGTTACCATTATTAGTTCTACTTCGTCTTTATTAGGGGCAAGCCCATTCACGTTCCATGTGGCTAAGCGTAGTGAGGTCATTTTGATAATTTGTCAACAAGTTTTACTATGAGACTCATTAGAGTACTCATTTGTTGTAATATTATTTCGAATTTTTCATTTTGTTTTAGCAGTATTTGTTCTATTGTCTGGTCATGTGTTGTGGTTTGAGCTTGAGGAAGTTTTTCTGTTGGGTTGTTGACTGGTATCTTACCATGTATGGTTTCAGCGTACGATCTTTTGTCTTTGTGATTGTTTTGTTTAAATTCTTTATCTAAATGACGGGGTTGTAGTTTGTTAAGATACGATTTTTTGTCTGCGAATTTTATTTTCCTTCTAGCCAGGATCTCTGTATATACTTGACATCCTTTGTAATTGGCTGGATGTGGGCCATTACACAATGCGCACGTTGCCGGGTCTTTACGGTCTTGCTTCTGGCATTCTGATGTCTTGTGGGATTGTCCACATTTAACACACCTGTATGGACGCATACAGTAATTTTTGGTGTGTCCATACTGTTGACACCTATGACATTGAACTATTGTCTTCCTTTTTTTCGGGTCTTCTATGGTAACAGATTGGTGGTAGATATATTTTAACTCTTTAATTGCTTTATTATTAGAGCCTACCTCCAGATTGACGAAGAAGGTTGACGTGGGTTTCTTTTCAGGGCCAAATCTTGCATTTATTATCTCGCCTGTTACTATGTTACCTGTAGCCTCTATTTCATCTTTGATGATGTTTAGGGGTGTAGAAGGGTGAAGATTTTTAATTACTATTCTACACGGCCTGTTGTCTCTCCTGTTAAATGTGTGGCCAATAAGTCCATTCCTCCTAACAAGATTAATTAAGGATTTGTAGACTTCTGTGTCTGCACTAATTATTCGGAGCTGGTTTTTGCCGACAATCTTGTAAGTAAACTGGTTATTATCTGCTGCCGTCTCTAGGAGTTCGGTTAATTTATTAAGGTCTTCGACTCCATATAATACGATAGGTGGTGGTTTGTTAGTTTTCAGAGGCACCTCCTCAGAGATATCTATTGGTAATCCTGAGAAGCGGTTCGAGGTTTTCGTTATTTTTACGGTTGGGCTAGTAGAAAGTTTCCTCTTTTTGTTCCCTTCAGCAGGCACTCTTTGCCATGGAGGGGGTGGTGGTGGATGCTGGTTGTATGCAGTGGTGACTGTTGCTCTTTTATTTATATTATCTTCAGAAGGAACTGAAACCAAGGAGCTGCTACCCACTGAATTTGATGTTTGTTTGAATGCTCTAAAATTGAATAGAAAAAAAACCTAAAACTATAAAAGAAGCTCTTATCTGAGCTGTGATGACCTTGAGGAAACGGCTGTGAAATACGACTTGTAGAATGTAGGTTCAGATTCAGACTCGTTTTACTTTAATGTAAATTATTTATGTACCTATTACGTCAGACGTCACTGAATCATTGCACTCCTTTTTCTGCTCCTATCGTTCACACAATAAATAAAAAAAAAAAACCACAACCTACACACAACGCCATCTAGTCCCAAGCTAAGCAGAGCTTGTGTTATGGGTACTAGACAACTGATAAACATACTTATATATTTCTAAATACATACATATTATAGATAAATTACACCCAGACACAGAACAAATGATCGTGCTCATCACACAAACATTTGTCCTGGGTGGGAATCGAACCCTCAACCTCCGGCATAGCAGTCAGGGTCACTAACCACTAGCCCAACAGGCCTGTCAAAACATCCATCTTTCCTTTGGATTTGTTCCTCTTCCTTTCCATCCAAAAACTTTCATACCCATCACTCACAATCACATGAGTGTCAAATCCTCCTCCCGAACTGCTCTCAAACCGATGAAGGAAAATTTTTTGATGCAACCAGTACCGAAATACCTCGGCCTACTCTAGTGTCGTTTGCAATCCTGAGGAGAGGAAGCTATGCCCCGCTTGTGGACACCTAATTAACAACCTATTGTTTATTTTTTGTTTATACGATACACCGGTCGAGTATTTTTGTGTAAAGAATCTTATGAACATTTCAGAACAGTTTCATGAAAAATCATAAAGTTATAAACTTGTTACGTGAGGTACCAGCTGATCCGTTCAAAAATCGCGGCGAGGCGTTACCCCGGGTCAATCTGGCCCTTCTATGTTGTAGACTCGTTGATAATAATAGTTCTGAACAAGCTACGAGTATATTCAGGTTTCGCATATACTAAAAATAATATTGTATAGACATAATAATACAAAATATTCTCAAAAGAAAATCACAGTGCTAAAAAAGTTCGCAACAATATGAAAAATCGTTTACGGTGTTTACCCTAACAATCCGTGTGATCACTTCCTTAATTTAGTAGAGCGTGTGAAAGGTCAACAAGATAAACTATATTTTCTCACCAAACTCATAACAATGATGATTGCAACGAACCGGTAATGTTGAAACTGTGATCTGTCTGTCTGTGAAGATTTGAACATTTCATGAGAATGAACACTGCACATTTACAAATCTAAACTTTTACATAACAAATTCTATTTAGATCTTTCAACTATCTTTGTCTGGATTGCGTGCAATGAAATTTAATTAGGTAACTTTAGTTACCTGTTATTAATTTTGTGTCGTGACAGAAACGTTGCAGTTATTATTTGCTAACAACTCTGTGATAATAAATAATTAGTGTGCACGAAAGTATGTTCTCTGAACGTGAATCTATTTAATTAAAGACTATCTACAATAACGAACAATTTATGACTTAAAATAACTCATGATTTACATAAAATGAATCGGTTACTTAATGCAATCAAGATATTTACTTAATTTATATTTTAGCATACACTAGCAATACATATGATAATAATTTTCTTGAATACAGAGTGACAAGAGAAAGTATACAATTCTTATTCAACATAACGATAAATTGCAGCGAGATGCATGTTTAGCGGGACGGACACTGCGCGGGCGCACCACGCTTGTTAGCCGCGCGCAATGCGATGTAGATATTCGTTCAGCCATCATCTGCAGCCATACACATAAACCATTTATCATCTATTACCCACTTTCTGCTGCATTTTATATCTGTAACAAAATTGAGTTTCTAGTAATCGGACACCATAACCACAGCTACGTACAATTGCCGGCTTGATTAGACGTGACTTTCTACAGTTAGATGATGACTTAAGTAGGTTATTATGCTCTTAACTCACGTCTCATGTTCCCAATACCCTAGAAGCCTGGAAAGTAAATACAGACTCATTGTTGTATTAAGATATTTAACTGTTTATGTCAATGAATAAGTAGAAAGAGGTCCATGAACGCTTGTATTAGAACAACACAGTATTATGACACGAGCGAATCTGAAAGTAGCACTAAATCATCTGCGAGACTTTTATAATAATGAAATGGTCTATTTCATGCCGATAAGATCGTAAACACAGAGCCTATAAAAACTTAGAAGTAATCATCTTTTAAGATTCCTATCATTTTCTGCCAGATTTCTCGCGGTGTCAAATAAATCCTTAATAAAAGCCGGCGGCAATTTACTTCTTCGTTCGTAGATGCACATTTCGTGTTAACAATTTCATACAATTTCTCCAATAAATTAATTAGCTTGTGTGCTCCATAAAGATAAATAATAGCCGAGTAAGTACGAGACTTGCATTGTAACGGAAGACCAGTGCCGGCAGTCGACACAGATATTGTTTTCCGACAGGGTTAGCCAAAACAATCCCATTCACGATTTTTAAAATCATTTCTCCACACTAGCAAGTTCTTCTATGTCAGGGGTGCTTTTACAGACATTTAAAATCACATACACAAACACCCAGACCCGAAGCAACTAATTTGTAGTTCATGCAAATATTTGATACGTGCAGGAATCGAACCCACAACACTCAGCGTAGAATTCGCTCGCTTTTAACTAAAAATGTAGCTTTATTTCTGTTTCTAAAGCTGCATCTTGTAGAACTATTGTCAGCTAAATTACCTTATTACTGCAAATTACAATATTATATTCACTTTCTATTTACTGTCGTGGATTAAATAAACAAACAACGTTTATTAAGTTTTAGCTTATGTGAGAAAGTTGGGTGACTCTCGCTTGTGTATTTTCTCACATTGTGGTAACAAAGGAACATGCAAATGCAGACCACACTTAGATAGGTATTTTAGGTAGCCATACCTTATCCACTCGTACATAGAAAATACATCAGAAGTTGCTGCATATGAAAAAAAAACTTATAGGCTTAGATACTAGGAGGCTACTGAGAATTGAAGCCAAAAAAAAAGAAATAAATTATCTCCTTCCTTCGATTCTACATAAACAAGTAAACATATCCAAGAAAAACTTTTAAATGTGTGCGTAGCGCTCACTTACACATTTATAAAACTAAGCTTATAGGTATCAAAACCGGTTTTAAAGTGCAGTTGAAATGGTATCCAGGTGTCCGGTAGGAATTCCGAAACATTTAATTCCTAATTCAGAAGATTTCAATTTTGATGGCACGATTGTTGCAGTGGCTGAGCGGTAGATTGTTGCGGTGGCACAGGATCGAATATTTCTGTGATCTACAAGAAGTTGTTCTGGGTCTGGATTTTTGTATACCTATTTGTAAACGCACCCATGATGCAGGAGAAATTCTTTGTGAAATGGCAAACCTGTTTTTTTTTTTAATGGCAGATACTATGTAAATAAAGCGTGAGACAGCCCTGAATGGAACCATCAGTGGAGTGAGTCACAGCACATCTTGGTCCCGCTACAATGCTACATGGATCGCACGGGCCCGGCAGACCGCGGCTGAACGATTCTCAACTTTACATTACAATATAAACAAAGATGGATATCAGTCACGGACATTTTTAAAAGAACTTACGAGTATTCCTTTACTTGGAGTTTAGAGGACATAAGCGAACGCCATACCAAATACCATTGTGATAACGATAGGCAAATTATGTACTGCACCATCGCATAAGTAATTTATGCTATGTGTAATGTGCCTACGGAGTGGGAACCTACATACTCCACCGCTTTTCTTTTCTGATTTCGAGGTACAAAGCAGACGATGACTAAAAATATTTACTAAACTAGCTTCCGCCCGCGACTCCGTCCGCGCGGATGTCGGTCTTCGCGTGGATGGTTTATTACCCCATTTTGAGTAACTCTGACAATGACATCTTATAAATATTACGGCGCTGAATCCACTACGGGTAATGCAACGTGTGTTCGCGGTTCTACAGAACAACGTCTATGAATAAAACTGAAAAATAAGATTTTTTTTCTACGTATTTTTCCAGGATAAAAAGTATCCTATGTTATGCCCAGGATAATAAGGAATAATTATACCAAGTTTCATCGAAATCGAACCGTTAGTTTTCACGTGATGCCTGCACAAACAGACAGACAGACAGACAAAAAATTTTTTAATCATATATTTGGGTTTGGTATCGATCCAGCAGCACCCCCCGCTATTTATTTTTTCAATATTTTCAATGTACAGAATTGACCCTTCTACAGATTTATTATATGTATAGATTAGGTGGCTGGATGTAACAGCCACTTTTTCACTAACTTTATCTCAACAAAATTATCAAGTAGAATAGATCTCAATGTTAATAAAGTCCCACAATAAATAATAAAGTTTACTCGACTGAACTACTTACCGTGCAATTCCGTCAGAATACAGAATAACATTACCATACGCATACAATTAATAAGCATAATATGCGGATAAACGGTCGAAAGCGTATTTACAAAAAGCAGATCGCGTGTAATTAACACGAGGATTATCCAGTGTTTGGTGTCGTGATATAACGCCAGGAGATACGCACCCACATGCCTATGTAATTGTACATCACTATGCACGATCAGAAAACGATGTTCTATTCAGAAAAGTTCTGCGGGTAAACAACAAATTTACACCATTTACATACTTTTTTTGGGAGTGGTGTCGATAGACTTAGTAAGAGGGAGAGGGGTAGTGCCTACCCCAGAATAGTCTGGTGCAAACCTCAGAATTTTCACTAAAAAAACGTTAAGGCAGTCAGTCCCGCGACCTCGCCACGGGGGCCATATAAGCTTTTGGTCCTATGGCCTCGTCAATCTGCTGAGAACTTCTCGAGGCTTGCGTGGAACACGACCCGGGCTTGGACCTTGGTTTGACGGCGAGCTATCCAATACTTACCGACCACAAACCGACGCCCTGGGCGTCTTCACTCAATATCTACTTAAAACAATAATCAACACATTTGATATATCGCATTTCGCTTCAAAAAGCATGATAAATTTTGATTATGACATTCAAGCATACCATCTACTTATTATGTCCAATTTATAACTGCACAATTTCCAATGAACACGCATTAATAACTAGTGACTGACTAAAATTATACAGTTATGAAATGAAGATTGCAATGTTTCATTGTTTTATTTTTTTCTTGATAACGGTCGACGCCCGCGCAGACAATCAGCTATTCGGATCAAGATTAATAGCCTGAACTTAATGTAGATGATGATTTCTATTTATTTTGTAAGCTATTGGCGCCAAGTTGTTTTTGCGAACACAGACCCAGCTTAATTCTATATGGATTAACGTAAGTTATGTAACAGTAGATTTAAATATGTATCAATAAGTTATTAAAGATAGATAATATTTAAGATAATTGCGGCTAAGTATTTAAATTACATCAGAATATTTGTTACGATCTCTATAAAACGCGGAAGCTCATTATATCAATAATTCGACGTTATAATATTTATAAATTAAAATAAGTATGTTTTTCCAGGAATCGAATACGGAACTGCTTCCTCGCACTCACTACGGCACGTTCTACGACGCTGAGGCTTACTTAGTTTACTCTTGTTCCCTGCCTGGACAGCCAGCAGGACCCGATGTTATTGTGAGTAGCTGGACTTATAATCTAGAGACTAAACCTAGTCAATAAGTCTATGTAGATACCAACCTAGCCTTTTTTACTTGGTAAAATCCTACTGTACTCCCACCCAGGGCAGGACGGGAGGGACTGTCAGACTTGTACTGACTAAAATCCACGGTGTCCTTCAATAGCCCTTTACGTTCCGGAGCCACGGTTACCTGATAAGATGGTCCCGCGACACCAACCTAGCATTGGCACATTCATAACAACCCATAGGGACAGTTTTTTGATCAATAGTTAAACTAACCACCTATTTTTACTATCCCATACATTTTGTAAGATAAAATATATGATGAAGATTTAAAAACTAGTTAGTTTAACTACTGATTAAACACTCGCCCATAGTATGTCAAGATCAAGATTGGTAAATATCAAAGCGTTCCAATTAGACTTGGGCTCGGTAAAATGGTAACAAGGACTGCGTAGACTTTATTTATGGCTAATTTGTTTTGCTCTGAGTCGAATCAACAAAGGTTTAAATACATATAAATTTACAAATTAAACCGTAAAATTGCTTAGCATTTTCATCGCTCCAACACTTTGGATTAAAACCTAGAGTGTTGAAGAAAAAACTCCTGAAGTTTAAAGCGTAATAACGTTTTAACAGCGTCGAGAAATAAAAGAGAATGGTAATGGTGAGCTTCTGGAGCGCCACATCCACTCTTGGGGCGGGGAGCGCAGCGGAGCCCTGGCGGCGCTGGCCCTGCGCCGGGGCACGCAGCTCGCGGCCTACCTCGCCGCACCCACCGTGGTGCACCGCGAGGCCGTCACTAAGGAGACGCCGCGACTGCTGTCCTACTTCAGAGATGGGATTAGGTAAGTTCAGATGCTCAGATTTTCTATCTTGTATCTTGTCATGACACAATGTCTTACAATCAAATTACCACATAGTAACTGCCACCCGACATCGTGTTACCGATTGGTTTTGGAAAGAGTTTGGAATGGCTGAAGTTGAAGGGCATTTTCTAATATGAATTTTATCAGTAGTATTCCCGGAGTCTTGATTTGTGACCGGTTGAAGGCAATAAGCAGAGCTTCTGTTATAAAATCTATTTAACAAGGCGAAAACTGAGCGAAATTCTTCTATTATTAAAAACCAGGATCCTTCGAAGCGGGTCAGCCAACCTGAACGGTGCCGCCCGCCTGTACCGCGTGCGCGGGCGCCGGCCGGTGTTGGTGCAGCTGGAGCCGGTGTCGTGGGCGCAGCTCGCGACTGACGGCGTGTTCGTGCTGGACACGACCTCGCTGCTCGTGCTGTGGCTCGGCCGGACTGCCAACCTTGTAGAAAAAATATTCGGAGCCAAGGTTTGTATGTTACGGTTGGAGAGTTTTGAATGCGGAATCAGGTTTTTTGTTTAGAATTCTATAAGTTGTTAAGTATTCAGGAAAGGTTTTTAAAGGATTCCCATATGAAACTAAATAAATTACCTACGCATTCTTGTGGAGATATAAAAATCAAATTAACGATGAAACGAGGAGTTAATAAAAATGGTTTAAATCTAGATCGCATACCGGATGGCCAGAGGTGCCGACAAAGGCATGATGGCGCGTCGGATCGCGATCGCTCACGACGGCTACGAGCAAACGTTACCGGCCAGTGACCGCGCACTGCTCGATGCACTTCTTGAACTACGAGCTCGTGCACTGCGACCCACCGCGCCGCCGTCCGACCCGCCACGACCCGCGCGCCTCTACCGCGCCACTCAGCCACCGCGGGTCTCACCAATTACCATGCCCTCACAGCGACCCGCTGCGAGGCTTGAAGAAATTAAACGAGCCCCGCTTTTCAGAGAAGATCTAGCTGACGATGTAAGTAACCTGTGTACAACGACCGCATAAACTATGATCAGTCAAGCGTTTCCCATTTCTTGCGATTTTATGATTTCAATCAATTGAGTTACCGCAGCCATTATGACAGACCGTGAAACGCTTCGCGGATTTCAAATTGTAATCTTCGACAGTGAACCGCAATTCGGTTATTTCAGGGTGTCTACATAGTGGACAGTGGAAGCCGTGGTGTGTGGGCGTGGGTGGGTCCCTCAGCGTCTGGACCTGCGGCTCGGGGGGCTTTGGCGGCGGCGCGAGGATTAGCTCGAGCTCGTCGCATGACTGTCCCGGTATCCGCGGCCCCAGCAGGCAGGGAACCGTTGGAGTTCGCAGCACTGTTCCACAACTGGCGCTGGTGTGATGCAAGACGTGATGGTAGACTACGCGCTGCCCGATCAGCTACAACCAGGCTTGACGCCGTCAGTCTGGCTACAAACGCTTGGCTTGCCGCTGAGGTTAGCTTTTCTGATCATCACATTTTACAATTAACTACTTAAACACTACCTTTGGGAACATATTTACCGCATCACGTTTTAGTAACTCCATATTTATAACCTTTCCTAGTTCATCTTTAACTTCAAATCGATTATTTCTATGTTCAATTTAATGAGCTTCGGTGAAAGCTATGCCACATCGGCTAACTTCGGACATGACATATCCCTCAAATGTAGCGTCGCGTCGTTCATATGCCCAAAGAGCACACGGTAACACACTGTTGCACCGGAAGTCGAAATATCAGTTGTGTGTTTAATTAAACCACTATCAGCTGACGAAAGTTTCCTTGAAAATCTCTTTGATGTCATATATCAGTCCTCACTTTGTGATCAGGCTCAGCTGCCCGACGACGGGTCTGGCGCGCTGCGCGTGTGGCGCGTGCGGCGGCGCGGCACGGACGCGGAGGATGTCAACAAGGAGGCGCTGGCCGAGGTGGAGCGCCCACAAGCCGCGGTCTTCTACGACAGAGACTGCTACATTGTGCTCTACACCTACCACGCGCCCATCGGCGACCAGACCGTGCTCTACTACTGGATGGTGATATAAACATTCATTTTTTAGCAACAACAAGATAAGTCAAACCGATTAGGATACCAAATAATGCCATCTCAGAAGGGAACCCTCAGGTTCATTTATCTGTGGTATGTGGCTGTGAGTCACAGTATAACGTGGTTGCGTGAAATTATCGAGATACTTCTTGGAACGTAATACATTATGTAATGCTTACAAGTTTACGTTTTATTATGCTTATAAGTTAACGTTTATTTGATGAGCCAATATCTTTACAGGGTGGCTCTTCGCCCAATGATCTGAGGAATTTGGGCGCTAAGGAAGCCAAAGACCTCTACACTAAATTGGGGCGTTCTCCAGTACAGGTATGTTTAGATGGATGAACTGCTGATTAAAAAACTGAGAATAAGAAATAATTACTGATAATAAATATGTTTACAGGCATGGGTGTATCAAGGGAAGGAACCAGCGCATTTCCTTCAAATCTTCAAGGGTCGAATGATCACTTACGTCGGTAGCGCAACTGATTATGATCGTAAGTTGGTGTTTAACATTCTTATTCTGTAGTGTTATTTCGATGACCACTGGGCAAGCCAGCTCAGAAAGAGGTAGCGTGACTAACGACTTATGGACACTGAATTCCTGTAGTATCATGAAGACTGGATAGAGGTGGCACAGGGCAAGAGTTCTCGAAAAGACTTGGACGCCTGCCCAGCTCAGTAACTCCAATTGGTATTAATATTATATAGAGTTCGACCAAAAATCGAACAGGCAGGACGCTTCCCAATTATATAAACAAAATAATTTAATTAAAATCGTAGATCTCTTGTACATTCAAGAGATCCACGATTTGAAACAGAGACTATCAACTCAAAGAAACAAAATATTTTCCAATAGCCACAGGTCGTAGGCTCCTCGCACCATCACGCGTCCTCATCCGGGTGTCAGGACAGTACGCGCGAGAGGCACGGGGCGTGGAGGTGCGGGAGGGGGCGGGGGGCGCGGGCGCGGGGGCGGCGGGGGGCGCGTGCTACGTGCTGCGGGAGGGGGGGCGGGGCTGGGTGTGGTGCGCGGCCAGCGCCACGGGCGACGAGCGGGAGGTCGCCAAGAACATGGCGGCCACTGAACATGCACTCGTCATGCAAGGTAACCTTCACTTCAGGCATTTCTTAGTGGGTTTCAAGACTGAAAAAAAAGCGCTTCGTTGTCTGTGAAGTTTTTTGATGAATCCTGGTATACGCTGTATGCGAAATGACAGCGCCACTTAGTAATCACATTATTGGAGACCATAAAATCTGACAACTCTTGCCAACTACTTAGATATTTTCTACTTAGTTATTTAAAAAAGGATGTGGTGGAATTAAACTTGACACATACTTCACTTCTCGGGTGCGCCCATTAATTCAGATCTCTGTCACATCAAGCGCTGCGATCGATTTGATCCGACTTCGCATGAGATAGCATATAGATTGTGTATGATAAAGATTGAAGCTGTTAAAAAGCGTGAACCTGTGGGGAACTTGTCACGAAACGTAGTCAAAGAACTTAACCCTAAAGGTGGCGGTTCGCGCTGGAGACCGCGACCTGAGACCGAGACAGGAGACCGCAACAGGAGACCGCGACCGGAGATTGCTACCGTATCTATCTCCTGTCTGTGTCTCGCTCGCGAACTGAAGCTCATACATTGCCTAATGTTAAGCAACAGTCGCGGTCTCTTGTCGCGGTCTCCGGTCGCGGTCTCCTGTCTCTGTCGCGATGTGAACCGCCACCTTAAGATGCATTACTTTCATAAGAGAGTTCAATTTCCAGGTAAAGAGAAGCCAGATTTCTGGACAGCGCTAGGCAACCGTCGTCACCTGTTGGTACCATCTCCACTGAAGGAGGTGCAACGTCCACTACCGCCGCGCCTTTTCTATGTTTCTCTTGGAGTGCCTACCCACTATTCATGTAAGTTACATCTAAATAATATTCCAGATAGCAGTAGGTCATTTCAATTGTGGAATAGAATTGTGGATTATATTCATTTATATTAGTCGCGATATATCCATCAGCCGAAATTACGACGCGTTCTGATGTGTCATATGGAAATTGAAAACCACTGCAAACGTATTTGCTCTACGGTCCGCAGATTGTCTTGACCCTAGCTTAGGCAATGTAGTGAGAACTGGGCAAAGAAATATTGATTAGACGCCTCTCTAGTTATCACCCTCGCGCTCTCGGTATTTACACTTTAACCATAAAAAAAGAGTTCATTATTCAATACTATCAGAAAATCCCCTACTACTCACTTCTATCGGAGCTATACCTTAAATTATAATATTACGCTCTGGCTCTCATTATTCATGATCGTGACGTACCTATGTTTTAAACGACCATAGGATTAATTAGCTGTATCTCCACAGTTGAGGAGATAGTCTCGTTCAGCCAGTACGACCTGGCTCCCGAGATGGTGGGTGTAGTGGACGCTCACGACGCGGTGTTCGTGTGGCTGGGCCAGCACTGCTGCCCGCGCGCCAAGGATGACCCCAGGTCTATAGCACTCGCCTATCTGGCTCAAGGTAATTCAAGTTTTTGGTTACTTTTAACAGTCAAAATATGATGATGAAATGTTTACTGTATTTTAAACAACGCTTATTATGTAAAATTAGTCCGCTCGACAACTTGTACGTAATTGATATATTTAAACAAATAACAAGGCTCTGAAATTGTAGGTCCGCAATGATTCGGTAGGCGCAATGATTATAATCCCAGTCCTTTTCACTACTCCCCCAGTAAAAATACACAAATGAATGGCAAGTCTCGTTTTCAAGAACTTTTCCCAACTTCTCTCTTAGATCCAGCAGCGAGAGATGCTGCGACCCCAATTCTGGCGCTGAGTCAAGGACGTGAACCACCGCACTTCACCGGTTTCTTCCCCCACTGGAAGCAGTCCATGTGGAAGGTCAGTTCAAACAGAACTTTTTTTTAACAGAAGTCAGAAGAATATAAAACCCACTTTATTACGTCTTAAAATCATAATTGCACGGTTATGAAATCGGTAAGTGCTGGATCTTTTAGCGCATCAAACTATGTGTGACTATGACTGATAGTGGGACCATGTTGCGGTATGTCTCCACCACTCTCCCTTCTACCTCAAAATGGGGTGAGACGGGACATAATTTTGACAGGGATTTTAACGTTCAATTAGGTATATAGGTAATGGTTGTCCCAACTCACCTCTGCGTCCCAATAAATCACTTCACTGTATTTAAAAAATGATGCCTTTTAACACAATTCAGTCTAACTGATCAGCAACAAAATTAAATATCCTTTTATCCGACACAGGGTCACAAGACATTCAGTGCAATCATCAGTGCCTTGGAAGGCAAAGCGATTGTTCAAAGCGGCAACAGCGCGATACAGAGTGGCAACAGCGCTAACCGTTTTGATCAATATGAGAAATATCCCTTAGGAGTTCTGAAAGGGCCCAAAGAACATCTTCCGCCAGACGTCGATCCTCTCACCAAAGAGGTAAGTAATCTTAAATTCCACCACCCTCCCCGGGCAACGGCACCACTGGCTACCTACGGTGACGGACGAGCAATCCCAATAGCGGGTGAAGACCTCACTCGAGTCGCTTGACTCGCAAGTTTGGCGCCGAATAGTTTTTACTGATTCCGTTGGTGCGCAAGAGCTCCAGGTCCTTCTGGGTGAGCTGGCCCAACTTAGTCCTCTTGGATTTCCTGGACTAGATAGAGGCCTAGAAAAACTCCATTCTTAAATGTAAAACAAGACATCTTTTACAATTGTTTTTCAGAAAAGGCAAAGGTTTCGCTTACCAATAAGACAGTATGGTATTGAGTATTTATGTCGTATCTTTTAAAACCATCAGCAACAAGTTGCAATTATACAGTAACAGTTAAGAATGTAAAGAAAATTAATGGCCGCAACTAACTGATTTATGCATCAATAAAATGCACGCACAAGATTGATGATTGCCTAACAGTTTTAAGAGACTCGTGGAAAATTTAATTAAAGTAATTAATACACGCACACTCGACTAAATGAACTTTGATCAATTTACTGCGCATGACTGTGTTTACACTTTAGTAAAGTACAGTTATGGGCCTATCACACGCACAAGCTTCACCAGTTTTGCCTGCGCAAGCCCGGCCTGCCCTTACTTGCGTGTGTGTGTGGTTGGGCGTTCAGTGTTGCCGACCGTGTATTGTTTTTTCATGCGAGAAGCTTGCGCAGGCAAAACCGTGGTGAAGCTTGTGCGTGTGGTGGGCCGGTTAGGGGCACTAATATGTATGTTTTCAAAAACTGAATATTAATTTCCTCCTTTTATTGGTTGGAAAATCATCGAATGATCCTCGCCCTGGGTAAAGCGGAAGAGAGGTAAAAACTCTTTTGACTAAAAACAACCCTTTACCGTAGGTTCCCTTTGCGTTCCAACGTCGTGGTACCGTAGGAACAGAGTAGGTACATGTTTCGAACTCATAATACTATAAATATGTCTTAGCTCAAATATCGGTGCTCGTAACTCGTTTCAGCCAAAGGAAGGTATTTGTATTGTACACCAAAGGACTATGAGTTCATTTTTTTAAAATAACATAGCATCTCAACCAGGAACAAACTTAGACACTATACTCGAGGGCATGGAAAACCAGTAAAACAAGCACGACCTGAGAAACAAACCTAATATTTCACGCATACAAGTGCTTGCGACCACTAAACATATCAATATTATTGTTTTCAGCTATACCTGACGCACGACGACTTCGTGTCGACATTCAGTATGCCGTATAGCGACTTCCGAGCGCTGCCCGGGTGGAAACAGAAGGATCTCAAGAAAACTGTTGGGTTATTCTGAAGATTTATGTATGAAGGTTTTATGGATCTGAATATTGTAAAAGCAATTCGCTCTTAAAAGTTTTAATCAATGGAATGTTGCGAGGCTTATAAATATTTTAAATGTATTGAATAATTTAAAATAAAATAATTGTTAAACATAGTTACACAATGTGGTATAACATTGTTTGGTTTAACTAAATGTTAACAAAGAAAATAAGTTGAAACTTTCACTTATAATGTTAATAAGAAGGTAATGCTTGCACAGACGTTTTTAACCGAACTTCTTATTAATATGTTTATTATTTTAGACCTTTTTAATTTAAGGAATTATCAGTTTCAGTTATTATGTCTGTTATTTTTATAATAACAATATTTTATAACAAAATTAACGTTTTAATGTAATAACAGTTAATACTACTACGATTGTTTTAAATTAAATGTTTTATAAAGCAAAGTATTTATTAGGTTTATTAAGAAATAAAACGAAAAGATTTTAAAATGTTATTTTTATTTTAAAAATAGTACTTACTAACTATTGGGCATTAATTACCTTAAAATTAATAATCTTTACAATTTACAAGTGTTTCAAAATCCATAAAATATCGGTTGAATTGAAAGCGTATTTACACTAAAATAATGACAGGTATCATAATATAAGCCTACATGATATGGGATGAGCCGTAGCTAAGGCACGTTTATTAGTATTGCGTGTCGCTAGTGAGCCGAACGCGTTCTCACACGACGCTCCTTCAACATTACAGCGTAATTCAAACCATATTCCAAATATTATATTCAATATCATAATTATATTTTATAAAACATACTATGAATTATACGAAATGTCCTATATCAGCAAAAAGCTACTTGAAAAAAAAACTTTACAAATATGAAAAGCTAGTTAGGAACTTACAATTTTAGTAGATAAATAAAACGTTACAATAAATGATTTAATTCGATAATAAATAATTTACATAATGATTTTACACATTATCAGTTATTGTTATATTAGACAATTTGGGAGTATTTCTAGAACCGCCTCGGTTTATAAGGCTGCGGCTGTCGGGAAAAATACTCCCGAAACATGTCGTCTAGAATAGTAAAATCAGGTTATCAGAATTATGCATAGTAAATAACAATATTATTATTACATGGAATTAATATTAATGACGAGACATGGAACGAAAAACGCGGGCTTAGAATCCAAAATAAACAGCTCTTTTTGTTATTTTTGAAACTTCTTTGGTAATTATAAAACCGAACACATGAAATATAAAATACATCTCATGAAACAATATGGAATGAAGTGCACGAACAATACAATGCATAAGCTGCCGTAATAAAAATAAAATGCATCTCAAAAATAAGCGTAAACACTACGACGAACGCAATTTTTAAACTTTTAAGTACATAAATTTTAAATTCGCATGTCAACATGAATGAAGAGATTGTTCCGAACTTATATCTAAATGAAAAACAAAGCAATAACTGGATATGCGACAGAACAGAGAACTTGAGTCAATATAAAACTAATGAAAACAAAACTCAACATAGTTTTCGTTGCAGGAATGTAAACAATGTGTAGAGCAATATTAAACAGGGCATTTTATAATATTTAACAAGAACTAATAGTAACAACAATGCGTCGGAGGCCTGTTTCCTTCTAGCACCACGGGTGTTCCTAGTCCAGTTAAATTCGAAACATGCTCAGTTTCCAAGTCCTAGCCACTTCGGTATTTTGCCAAGAATATATTACATACAACCTTTATTATTCATAGTATAAATTATAATAATGATAAACAAACAATGTCTTTTTACCCCCTGTATTCTAAAGATGAATCTTGAACCGAGGCCGCTTGGAAACCTCCTAATTTGACTGGACTACAAACATAGACACGACTATTTATCACAGCTATCCAAAGCCTTCACACATTACACGAATCGGTCGCCTATCCCTCTACGTCACTAATCGTTTATCGATGCAGATACTTGAGATTGCCGAACCCACTTACAACAGTAACAATTTCTAAGAAGCTGCTGCTACCAAACTGAACGAAATCTAAACTCAACCCGTTTGAATATCCTCGTACGAGGACAACGAGCGCGAAGGGTTTCCGAAACTTGTTTATTCGATGCAGCAGAGTTTGACATTAGAATACGAATAGTTGTGAACAGTTTCAACTACCTTTGTACTTTATACTCACAACTAAACGAGATTTATTGTACACGAGATTATATAAGGCCTAATAATTTAAAATTGGTGTTTCAAAATTTGTAAAAATATTATACATCTAATAATATAGGTATAGTAGGCCTACAGATGTATTGTAAAAGATACAAAAGTTAATTAGACGGCTTTACAGTTTAGAGCCGACTTGGTGTTTCAACAAATAAGAAAGTTTGGCACTTCAACAAGTTGTACCATAACGAATATTAAGACACAGTGAATTATTGCTTCAAAATTACATTTCTCAGCTTGAGATTGCAAAAGGAATGTTAGTGCAATCAGTGATGCAACTATACAGAAAAATGTTTAGCAAACTTTTGTAGAATTAATTGCTTTATCTAATTATTCAATAATAAGCTCAGCAGCTCACTACACAATAGTCTACAATAAATTGATCTTGTGATTCAAGGAAGCCCGTTCAGAGTCTTACATTATTAAGTAACGTTGCGGAATTTTGTTAGAAGAACTAGGTATTTCACTTGAGCAAATATAATTATGAGACGATTCACTAAAAACAAAAACACCTATGGCACGGTTTCTTCGTTAATTGGCAACACTCTCGCGTTGTGAATTGTCTTACTTCTGTACTTAAACTAACATTAAGGGTCCCTGAATCATTTACTATAATTTTCTACATTTCAATTAACATGATATAGGTTAACTAGATTCTTTAACAATACATAAAAATTGGTAAGTCAATTCCTGTGTGGATCAATTCCCGTATTTCATATCTTAACTTTTTAGCAACAGTGCAACCGCGTAATGAATATGTCCGCATGTTCTGACGGAGACACTCCTAACTGATGATTTTTTGCATTAGGATAGAGCGAATTTAAATGCGTATACGGATCCAGTAACAGCTTCTCGAACGATAGTATCTATATACAACAATAGTATACGATATACAACATACTGAAGCATAAACATTATGTGCTGTTAAAAATAAAAACGTAACAAAATACATTATAATAAAAATGCTCTACTGGTTCAATAAATTGTACAAAAATATTATTGAAAAATAACCAGTTTAATTTTCTGTCACTTTATAACTCAACGATATGGACTACTTGACGTTGACAATGTTATGAACAATAATGTTAAAGTTTATGTGTTTTATTAATTTATGGCGAAAGCTCCAGAAGCTTGTGTATCACCTGCCAGTATCAAACACAGCACAACATGGTCGACGTATCACCATGAAACCGCAATATAGTTCACAAAAACAATAATATCAACACGACTACTAATACTTACATGACCCAATCCTAATGAACCAAGAAAATATTAGTTTTCATCTTTTATAAAACGCTCGCTTCAAAAGCTGATGTCAATTAAAATGTGAATAAGTTGCAACTGATGCACACGATAGCACCATTGCATCCGTCTGTGAGATTTCGCCATGACAATCAGCTTCTTAAAAAAACAATTATAAGAAAAACTACTTGGTGTTGGTAAAATTTTGATAAGTACAAAATATTAATATTTTCAATATCTATCACAGCAATCATGCCGAAATCTTATAAAAATTTGGACAAAAATACTTAAACTTATTTAAGACTAGTTAATTTACAAGTTTAATTGAAATTTGGATAGAAAAATCTGAAAGATTCAATAGCAAATATTGTCAAATGCCAGCGCGCAAACCACTCATCGCGTAGCTCCCACATCACTTCTTAACAATACTCGATGAATGATTTCCTGACAAGATATCCGGAGTACTTATTTAAAAGTACCTCGATCGAAAGTACGATAGAATAGTTCAATTAGTTTTCCGAAATAAACAGATTATATTCTAGGTCCCATAGAATAAAATGTTCGAAAAAAGTGTTAGTAAAAAAACCAACGCGTGGTGAATAAAGCGACTCACTACTATTACTTTTAAAACCAAGTACACGCGAAATGAGATATTATTTAGTAATGGGCGCCCATCCTTCGTGTTGTTGCTAAAGTGTCAAATACCGTAGAGGGCGTGTGCGGGGCGGGGACGGGACGGGGGCGGGGCGGGTCCGCTCACGGGCGCGGCAGCGACGCGTTGGCCGGCAACGTGGAGCTGCGCTGCGACGCGTTCATGTATGCAGACTTCAAGTTCGACCGCATCGAGTCTCTGGGAACATGAACTGGGGGGTCAATTGTGTGTTGGCCAGAGGCGGATGTTAAAGCGATTCCTTCGTAGTAGCCCGCGAATTTCAAATTTTCATATGTTTTTTGCAATTTGCATCAGTGACTAGTTGTAATTTGATCAAAATATGATTCGCGACATTAACAAGTATAACTTTAAATATAAGAATGATCAAAATATTCGCTCCATTCGCTCTCATAAAGATCCTGAAAAAGTTAAAGCGTAAAGTTCGATAGAAAATGATCATTTTCTGTGGTGTTTAAATGTACAATGTATTCGTTTTATTTGTTTTATTAAGTCGTGATGTTCACCTGGGCGACAGCTTGGTGTGGTCGTGGTTGGTGTGGTGCGCGGCGCGGTACCCGTACCGCTGCACGCGGCGGGCCAGGCGCGCCACCCAGCGGCGCTGCTCGGCTGGCGCGGCGGCCAGCAGCAGCAGCTCGCGCGCGCGGTCTGCGTGCAGCTTGCAGGCCGCCACCGCGCCCGCCTCGCCCTCCGACACGTGCTCCGCGTGGATCTTCATGCGGCAGCCTGCGGGGGGGGGGGACATGTCACTATGTATAACACTACTCGAACCCCCACTATCTGGAGTACAACATGTACGGAACTCTAAGCCACGCTAGCGCAGCGCGTCTTGCGTCTGCGGTGAGCGAGAGAAACAAAAACGTGTGACGGAACGAGTGCCGCCACTCTGGCGCGGTCGGCGTCCGCGTTCATTTTGTGTTATTGTTTCTCCCGCTGGTCGCCGCCCGCTCTCCGCAGACACTCTAGCGTGGCCAACGGCTAAACCAGTCAATGTTTTTTTTTGTAGGCCAAGGATTCCTTATATGCATTACCAGTCAAACTCAAGCATATCGTATTACTTTAAACTATCCAAAAGCATGACCAAGCGTTTTAATTATTAGAGTCTCGGGACTATCCCCGGAGTCACGAGACTGTAATAACCTCAACCTCGTAAAAGGCTTTTAAAAGAACCCCGTGGAGTTTAGTCAGTACAAGTCTGACAGTCCCTTCCACTCCACCCAGAGTGGGAGAACTCATCGTATGATTGTAACACGTCAAAAAAAGGTATTTTAGAATTAAATATTGTGAACCCCCGGTGCTTGGTTCTTATTGGTCATAGTATGATGTTATAGCCTTCCTCGATAATTGGACTATCATTCTTCTTCATCGGTTCCCTCTTGGCAGTGGTCGTGGTCAGTTTATTGCAGCGAGACATCGTGCTGCCATAATTCTCCTCACAGAGGGATACCATCCCTCCCTGTCGGCTCATGTAGCGGACCACCCACTGCAGACTTGACCTGGTCAGTCCATCACATGGGTGACCTGCCGCGTACTCTCGTGCCTTCTACTTTCCCCTGGACAACAAACCGTTCAATAAAGTCGTTGCCTCTCTGGGACACGTGACCAAAGAATTCAAGTATTCGAGTCTGGACCGCAGCTGATAGAGGCTACTTGATACCTAGCTCTTGGAGTATATGTTGGCACGAAATTGAGTCCAGGATACTCCAAGTATTTTCCTCCAGCACCACATTGCCAGAGCGTCTAATTTACTTTTTTCAGTTTCCCTTAGCGTCCAGGTGTCGGCTGCGTATAGAAATATGGGGAACACCAGTGCCTGTATGAGCCGGGGTTTCGTGGCTTTGGTAAAGTTGCGGTTCCTCCATACTTTCTTCAGTCTATCCATGGCAGATCTTGTGATCGCCATGCGTCGCTTGATCTTGTCCCCGCAACCACCGTGGTTTGATATTAGAGCTCCTAGGTAGACATATGATTGAACTTCGTCGCAATTCTCGATTTGAGTGACTTAGGGCGAGTTTTCGTAGCGCGGGCGACAATCACAATTTTCGTCTTGCTTCTATTTATCTTTAAACTAAAAATTGAGCTAGTATGTTCCATCTTGGACAGCAAATCCTCCATGTGGTGACTAGTACTTGCGATTTCATTGAGCGGTTGCGACAGTTGGACTATCATAAATCTAAACTACTCTCAAAATCTTTTTGTGTTGGATAGTCCATTTCTGGAGGAACGCTATAGGCCAGGGGTGGCCAACCGGTCGATCGCGACTATTACTCCAGTCGATCGTGGCAAAGCAAAAAATATAAAGAAGTAGATCAGACTGCGCAACGTAATTACCAACTACTGCAGCATCATCTTGTATCACTTTTCAATCGCTGTTCCGTCACGGTTGGTAGATCGCACAGGGTTTCGTTGGTAAACAGTAGATTTTATGTCTAATCAAGTTGGCCACCCCTGCTATAGGCTATATAAAATCAAATTACGACCAATAGGAGCCGAGCAGCGGAGGTGAAAGCACGGGGAACAGCTAATTAGTAATAAGTATAGACTAGTCAGTATACTCACGTCGACACTCGTAGGCCTGCGGCGGCCGGAACATGTGCCACAGCGGCCGCGTGCACACCTCGCAGGCTGTGGGGATGTGGTACGTGATGGACACCAGGTCGTGGCCCTTGTGCTGCACCGTGTTGCCTGGGGGAGTTCAGCACTCTATCAAACTAGCATTTAGGCAGGATAACTTGAATCCTATGTATTCAGGTGAGAGCATCTGGTGTACTGAATTAGAAGATCGCAGATTTCAAGTTTCAAGGTTTTTCAGTTTGGGCTGTGCGTTGATATATCAGTCAGTCAGGACTTAAAATTCTAGCTTATTTTTGGCGTATTGGAAAACATATAAAGCGCATACATCATGGCCGTCATTCCTATCAGTGAATGAGTGCAACATATGCGTGAATTTGAACTTTAGGATAGCTGTACGTTGTGCGCTTTTCCTTTAAGCCTTTTTGGTGTGCCGTGTAAGCACAGGTATAGGTTGTGAGCTGTTGTGCAATTAAAACGTATGCATCGAATTCCGCACTAACTTTATATATTTTGCAGCGGATGCATTCGTAGCCATCCAGTGATGGGCGCCTCATATATTGGTCCAGTTTCAAACTAGGGTAAAACATGGTAGATTTACTTAAAAGTATTTATGATGTTGTTTCCTGTTATTTTCATACATACTTTATCTTGGGAGATATAGAAAACTAAATCGTCGAGAGCGTCAGGAGACGGAGTAGTACTGTTAACATTCGTGACGCATAAATTAAATGAGGTTACAATTTCGTAACTTGTTTACCGCCTGAAATTAATAACAATCTCAATCCAAATCCCGTTCTTTTGTTTTTGACGGCTGCTTCTGACGAAAATTGATTCAAGGCAGGCTCTCGAGACTGCACCGGTTCTGTAGCGCATCACATATGTTTACACTGAATCGTACTGACGACTACCATGCAATCGTACGCCGTCTATGGCAGCTAAAACCCAGGCCAGTCTGACTATTCTGACAACAGTGGCCGAGAGTGTTTTCCCCTTTTCTGATGCATTTTGTGGAGAGGATGAACGATTAAAAATATTGTTGAACGATTAGAATGCTTTTCAAACTCATTATTATGTACTCACACTAGGTATAGGGTATGTTACTAACACTATGGGATTTCTGTTATCTGACTATTAAAAATAAATAACATAAAGTTTAATAGTAGTGTACTGACTGGTGTGGTCTTGGGCCTCCTGCGGCGTGTCTGCCAGGTCTCCCGGCCTCCTGGCCTCTCCCTCCCCGGCGTACAGCAGCTGGAAGATGCGCGGGATGTCCTTGGCGTCAGCACGGATCACGTCGCCCTGCGTCACCGAGCGGACGTGGAACACCTTGCTGTAACATGGAATGTCACATTAATTTTTAATTTAGCTCCCAAATAAACCATCAAAATAAATTAAAGGAATGAAGAAAAGATCTTCGAAAAGTACAAATCGCGTCTAAATAAAACATATGGTTGTCATCGATCTATTGCTGAATTAGCCACATGATATTCTTAGGCACATCGTGATAAGCCGACACTTCATGATGTGCCCAGTAAGTCGCCAGAATAAGTTCTGCTTCGCGGGGCTCCTACTGACTGAATGTGTCTGGAACCCCCTTCTAACCTAGGTTAGGTTAGAAGGGGGTGTCGGGGTTCCTAGGCGGTCCTAGTCGGGTGCACTAAGACAAAACAAAACGTGGATAAGATCTACCCGTTCGACTATTTACTGGGCACATCATAAAATACCTGATGATGTATGAAAGATGTATTGCGATTTGTCTAGGCATATCACGAAGTGTTCTTGAAATTCTGACAAAGCTTACCACAGGTTACCATATTATCCAGTAGTAACTGAGTTGTGGAAGACATATAGCGACTATTTTAAATACGGTATTCATCTGCATATGGGTTTTTTTTAGCTTAAAAGCCGACCATAACATTGTTATGATAAACGCTGGGCTGACGATGATATTGGTTTAATCCAGAAATCCCCACTGACTAATTCCCAGCAGTGGGGATTGTCAAAACAAAATTGACAATTGGCTGAAACAAAACGTTTACAAACCTCAAATCCAAAATCATGACGGGATCTGTGGTGTTCATCTTATCGTTCTCGGTGTTATAGAAGATGATCTTCTTGGAGGACACGACGACATACTGCTTCTTCCAGCCGTGGCGGCGAATGTTCTGTTTGAAGGGCACGGACAGCCAGCCCTCCAGCGTCTGTTCTGTCTCGCCGTCCTCAGCGTCCGCTGATGATTGCGATGCCGTCTCGCTTGTTAGCGCGGCTAGTTTTTCCTTTAGCTGTTCTATTTCTACGTCTTTGCTGTCGACCTGGAAATGTGATTACAGTCAGGTATTTGATGATTGGTAATAATTGATGTAGCTACGTTGACCGTTAGTGTGGCTGATAAAGGCCTATGCAACTTTTAGTATGGACCTTGGCATCAATTTTATTTTTCTTTTCGCCAGTGATTAAATTTTGGTCACAATTAGACTACTACCTAAGAAGTCCATAGAAAAAAAATTAAGTTTCTAAACCGTAACCAACCAGAGATATGGCGGTTTTAATTTTGTTCTAATCAGGAGTGTTTTACTCCCGATTAGAACAAAATAAAATCCGTTATATCTCTGGTTGGTTACGGTTTAGATTTTTTTTATTATTTTTTACGAAGTTCTTAGGTTGCGGTCTACTAATGACCAACATTTCATTACTGGCGAAAGAAAAACAAATTTTGATGCCAATAAGTTGCATACCCCTTTGTTTCGCCACTTCTTCCCAGCGTTTTGAGAGACTGTCTTTCGTAGTTGACCTTCAAAAACTGCTGATATTCAACCTAGTTTAAATAATTTTTGATTCTGGCCATTACAAATTCGAAATCAGTTTTTTTAACGAGGTTTTTTTTTGAACACATTAATATTCGATTTCCGATAACTAACTCAATCTTCTCAATTCTAAAATTCTAAATCAATAAACAACAGATAACTAGAAATCACAAACAGCTAGATCAGATATCTTTTTGTATTCTAATAACCCTTTACAAGTCTCACTACAAAAGTTTCATATCGACTTTTCACTTTAAAGTCTTCCCCATAAGATGCAAATTGCCATGACACGTTTCAGTTACCTCCATGGCGAGCCGCAGCCTGGTGGACTGTTCATCCAGCAGCTGCTGCTGACAGTCCTGCAGGTCGCGCTGCAGCTTGGAGATGTGCTGGTCGAACTTCTCCTTCTCCCTCGTCAGCTCCTGTTGCAGCTTGCGGTAGTCCTTGTCTTTGCGTACTGACATCTTGCTCTTGTTCTTTGTCGTGGCTGGGTTCATGTCTTTTCTGTAAAAGGAGTATATTTTTGTGTGAGAATACATTATTTTCTTATTTAAATAAGTAACTTATTAACATTTACCTAACACTTCTACCCTATAATTTGTCCCTAAATCAGCTTAACCTCTCGGGCGCGTTACGTACACCCGGGTGTACATAAGCGAAAATGCCCCAGCGCCTTACGTACACACGTCTGTTCATAACAGACAGTCGCTCATTGGACGTTGATTTTTATCATTTTCAATTATAAATCGCCCGAGAGGTTAAAGAATCGCTCGTCATACAACCCGATTTAAGGCTAATCTAATGCAGTGTTCCGCAAAGTGTGTGCCGCGGTACACTGGTGTACCGTGATCATTAGTTGGTGTGCCGTGGAAAAATAAGGTTATCTTATAAAATTATTTTTAGTAAGAAAAATTTAGACCGTCTATGCTCAATTAAACAGTCTCATGTTTCGCATTAAATACCTTTTCTGAAATTTAAAGTTTAAGTTTGTTGATTAACAATAAAAGTTGATTAATATTACTAAAAAACTGTTTTGTTAATTTGTGGTGTACCTCAAATTTTTTTCGTTTTCCTAGGTGTACCTTGAACACAAAAAGTTTGCGGAACACTGATCTAATGCACCAGGTTGTTGGGACCCACTTTATTTCAACACGTCTACAGCTAACGAGCAATCTGTCGACGTCAAAGATGAAGAAAAATAGCGAAATAATCATCCAGTTTTATCAAAATAGGCAGCAGAATTTACAAGAGCCCAGATAGTTCGAGTAATCATTCTTTATATTTTTATTATTTTACATACTACAGATAGCACTCTTTTATTCTACCCGACTCCAGTAAGATTACATGTTTTATTCAATTTATCTTGGTGCTATTTCTTCTCAAACTGTTTTAACTTTGATGATGAATGTTACCTGTTCATAATCTCAGCAAGTTTGTTGACAGCTTGCTGCTTGAGCATGATCTCCGAGTTGAGCTTCTTGTTGAGTCTGTCCACCTCCTCCTGCAGCCGCTGCAGCGTCGCCACGCGCTCGGCCAGCGCCGTGCCGCTGCGGCGGAGCTCGTCTACCTCCTGCGGGAACAAGAGTACTCAATGAATTATAGGTACGCTAATGTAACAGCTAAACTATAGAAAAAGCCTGCGAAGTCACGCAAGCTCTCAAAGTGGATCCTATCCCATCCTTATATTAAGACATAGGAGCTTTTAGACTTTAAAGAAAACAAACTGAATCTCGGGGCGCCCTCAAAACTAAAATGTTGCCGTGTTGTAATATTCGTGGCTGAGTTAGTAATTTTGTGGCACGGATTGTTATTTCATTAAAATAACTGCTTCATTTTGACTATAAATAATTTAAAAAGGTAGGTAGGTTACCTTCCGCTGCAGGTCAATGGTAGCCCTGTTCTCATGGTCCCTGTCGCGCAGTCCCTGCACGAGCGCGTCTCTCGCCGCCAGCTCACTGCGATGCTGAGACATGGCGTCTCGCATCTCCAGCTCCTTCATTGTCTTCTCCTTTTCTAGCTCGCCCACCGTCTCTTCGGCTATCGACCTGGAATTTTAAAATGAGATGGTTTAATTAAATATCACTAATAGTAACCAACGGTGTGTGTCAACGGTGAAGCACGCACCGTTATTTACCAAAAGGGCGAGATAGTGGTCAAACACGTACACTAATTTAGAAAAAATTGTACTCCTCACAGGCATACAAATTCCTTCTTTAATTATTGTCAATTTTCACAAGAATAATAATACTTGTTGATCAGTTTTACGAATGTGGACAGTGAGAGGATTATAATTATATTAAATAGAGAATTGAATTTTCTGACCTACTTACTACCGTGAGAAAAAAGTTCGTTTATGATATACTGTCTAACAATTACAAATAATATTATTTATTTATATTGGCAAACACTATAAGTTTTACACATGTATGAGAATAGATTTAAAAACCAATGAATAATACAATAAAATCATTTACAATTTCCACTCTGTTGGGAATGATGAAAAGGAAACCCTTTTGAGACTCTTTTCACTGTTCTTTTTCCGCAACATCTTTTCCGTTCAGTAAATAACATACAAAAAGAAACAGCAGTTACAAATCTCGAGCATGTGCAAAATTACTTCAATAATGATTACAAAATAATTGTCTGTACGATCTATTCAATCAATTAATGTGCTATCACTGAAAATAATACATATTTTAAGTGCCTATGCAAATCTACTTGACGATAATTATGATAATATTGCATACCATAAAATTGATTACTGGTTCTTATTCGAAAATAGGAAATGTAATGAGAAAATGTAACCTGTTGAATACTATCACATCTGGGAAGTTTTCCTAGCGAATTGTGACCTTTTTTTACCCGCCCTGGTTGGAGCGGAGGGGACTGTCAGACCCGCACTGACAAGAAACCATGGTGTTCCTTCAATAGCCCTTTACATTCCAGGGTCACGGTTACCTGTTTAGACAGGGGCCCCATCAGATTTTGACAGGTATTTGAGGCTTGCGTGAAACAAGACACTCCGTTGATCCGGGCATGGTTTATACTGACCTGGCAATAGCCTCGGAGTCTGCGCGTGCGATGGCGAGTTGCAGCTGATGCAGCAAGCTCGATCGCTCCTGTTCCGCGTCACGCGCCGCCCGCGTGTTCTCCTCCAGCATCAGGCGCATATCGTTCGCCTGGCTCTTGTACACGAAGCAATAGTGCTGTTCTGTCTCCAACTGCTGGCGAAGCTCTTCGCTCTGATCGACAAGAAATACATCGATTAATGGCTTCAACATAACTTCATCCCACTCTCTTTCTCCCATCGCGACTGAATTAGGGGGCAGCTGTATCAACTAACACTTTTTAAATAAATAAAAAAATTACACAAACATATATTTAAAAAAAACGTGAACTGGGCATAAACATTATACACAACAAGTGTGTAGAAAGGTCTGAGCTCAATGGTTGAATATAATGGTCAAGTTCACCACCAAAGGGGAGGGAGGCAGTTGCGTTACAATTAAACTTGAGATAAAATACTATTTCTTGGTCATTAAGATTTGCAATTTATTGCATTGTACGTTTGTACAGTCACCCACGGGCTGACGTCATCTAACAGCCATACCTATTAGCTAGTTATTGCAGTGTAAAATGTATACACTGTTTCTCTTTCCATGAAGTATCATTACGTATTTATAGTTTTAATATAATTAAATTAACAATAACATAAACATTTGCACACCTTTTTATGTTATGATACAGAATAATTTATATTTATTTTTAACTTCTGTTATACCTGTATTATGTAAATTAGTAATTCGATTTAATTAAAAAGGTATTTTCCGAACATGTCACATGTCCATTGACAGAAATTAGTCCTCATATATTATGTCAATGGAGAATTTTCGCTTAATCATAGAAAATATATAACAATATAGTCACATAGGAATACTAAATTATTCCGTAAGACTAAATGCGCATCTGATTTGAAAGTATCTGTGTTCCTAAGAAGATAAGCCATAATTATAATAAAGCTATAGAACACAGCGCGTTCTCTCTAGAATTGATTACGCCATATGACTCACTATTTTTATTGTAAGACTGACATAATCGCGCTACTACAGGGGACATAAAGCTTCCGTTATATTTTATCGATGTTCTTACTTTTCAGTTTGACATGACTCATTTATTTTTAAATATATTACACTTCCATTAAAATAGGTTTTTAAAAGACGAGAAATCACGATATTACGAAAAATTACTACTCGATCTAATACATACAGGTAAGCCATCACATACATCAAGGCTTTCTGTTTTTATTGTACATTTAGCAACGCACGGTATAATGTTAATTAGCGGCCTGTTTAAGTATTTCAAGTTTGTTATTTATAAGTAGATGTTTTCATATAGTTATGAATATACACACAAAGTAGAATTTAGCGTTAGCATTTGTAAGAAAACATTAAGTACAATTTATGGTACAATTTATGGTCCCTGATGAAGAAGACCAGGAAATTAACCACGACAATAACACATTCCTGTATATTAATGCGTGTCATCATCATAATGGAACTGTTTTATAGGCATGTCTTCATTGCCAAGGCTCTGTTTGTTCAGCACTTGTATTCAACAAATTCATAACTTCACACTGATTCAGCCAGTGCTACATTATATTATTTTGAATGTAGTAATAGACTCATTTTTCACACCTACGTGTGTTCGTATAATTCTATTTTAAAGTTAAGATTGTCGTAGACATTGTTTATGTTTTAGATGCGGACAAAATCTGACACACAACGTGGAATTCTGTTCTATTCTCAGAACAGTTATGTAAGTCATTGAGCAAGAATCTCATCTAGGTACTAGGGTCTGCATGTTATTTCCAGGAAGCCCTTGGCCTTTAGATAAATGCAGCTTGAACCTTTTTCTATTATTCTTTATTCAACATAACGTACAAATCCAGATTTCCTCCTTTAACGTGGCATTAGTAACATACAAACTTAAAATAAAAAGTTTTAATCTGCAAAGCCAATCTTAAATGTTTGTGTCATAAATATCAAGGTCAAAGAAGAATACCTACTTTTCATACTCGGGTAATTCGTGCGACTAGCGGTATGAGACTGCAGTAAAATATTTTATTCATATTCTATCTCGAAACGAAATACACAATAGTATCTACCAAACTGTGTACATTCGGCTATGCCAGAGTAGTTTGAAATAGATACGAGTGCTGTTACAATTTGATAAAGTATTAATGTAGTTCTCAACGGTCACTCTGTTGTGAAATTAATTAATCTCCTCGCCTTTGTGAACTAATTTTACAAAAATAGCAGAATCCAGTTTCTAACTGAGGAATGAATTATTTTCATCAGCACAACGTCGACTATTAATATTAAATTGTCAACAATAACGTTCCGTGAACTTTAATGAATAAATGTTATATTCATTGGCAAATCACATCATAATCAATGAGTAAGGCATTCAACTCCAGAAAAACCGCTGTCTACGTAATCATGTGTTTATTTATTTGGAGACGCGCACGCGCAGGTTTATGTCGTATAAGGCAAAAGCTGTGTGTGTGTATGTTTGCCGTCGACAATGAGTCACTATGTTGTAATGCTGGAGGACAGTCTATTTCGGCGCGATGAGATTATGATTAATTCACAAGAAATACTCAAAGAGTTCGTTAAGTTTCTCAATCGATAGGACCAATGTGTCTATAAATGAAACATTCAAATTGATAAACTTTAAAAGATCGCTTTCGATTGTTTATCGTCTCAGGTTTTAGCGTGATAGTGACTTATATAGTACCAAAAATATTTGCAGACTTGGTGAATGTACATACTAACTTTTCAAAAAGAAATGGTCCGTTTTAATGAGGATGTAGGACTAATGTTTTTATTGCCAAATTTAAACTAAAAAAAATAACAGGTATCTACTTCTGGAATCCAGGACTCACTGCAGTCGTGATTACATTTTTTATATCACAAAGTGCCTATTTATACGCGATGACTAAGTTGCAACAATTAACTAATAAGGTTTATCTCTACCTATTCTGCTTGTTGCTGTGCACTAATGGAGTTGAATAGG
The DNA here is from genome assembly GCA_943136025.2 of Agrotis puta. Taxonomy (NCBI): domain Eukaryota; kingdom Metazoa; phylum Arthropoda; class Insecta; order Lepidoptera; family Noctuidae; genus Agrotis; species Agrotis puta. The sequence continues at coordinate 4,894,272 of OW964170.2, forward strand.
CCTGAGGGAAAAGCAGGAGTCGATGGACCGGCTAAATAAACTAGATGAGGTTCAAAATTAGAACTCTCTAGATCTACCTCATTTTGGTCTTGTAAAAGAGAGAACAAAAGTAAAGTTTTAAAAGGGTATTCCACTTTTAAAATTTCGATTAACCTTACTTGATGGTGACTGCATAGTTAATCTCACGCACCAGTGGCACTCCTTCACCTTACGGCACTGACATAAGGTGAGCCAATTGGTCTGAGTCATATTGAGTAATGAAAAAATGCACTGCATGCAAATTAGGTGTGAGTCTGGGGGATGGATCAACACAAAAACTCAAAATCTGAAATGAATTATCATTTGATGACCCAGACTAGTACACCAGGTGACATTGACTATTGGAAAAAAGACAGGTCTTATGCTTAAATTGCCCTGCAAATAGCATTCTGGTTGCAGGGCAATCCTTTCCCACCCGTTCTTCCCTTAGATCATCTTGTAGTTCACCTGCTCCATTTAAAGATTTACGGAACGTGAGTACACTCACCCTAGCGCAGTGCATATCACGCTCGGCAGAGGCAGCGGCAAGTTTTTCGGAGGTGTCGTGCAGCGCAGCACGCACCGCGTGCAGGTCGCGCGCGCGCGCGTCGCGCTCGGCCTGCGCGGACCGCGCCGCCGCCTCGGCCGCTGCCACGTCGCCACTCGCCGCCATGCGCGCTGCTCGCTCCTGTTCCAGTGAAGCTGCCAAACCCATCGCCTGGAGATACCATTAGATTAGATAACAACTAGATTTTTTCTTTGGTACAGCCAGCAAAGCAAGACAACTTGGACCAGAATATTGAAAGAAGTGGTTGAAAAACCAAAATTGCAACAGAGAGTCAAGTAAAAACAATGCAAGTTCTTAAAACGCAATTGTAAAGCGGCTTCCATTGCTGACCATACAAATAATGCATTTTTTTTTGAGTTTCGATGGCTAGTGACCTTTTCCGTTTCCTGTCGATGTTCGCCCTCAAGTTTCTGCAGACGCTGCTGCATCTGGCGGTAGTCGACGCTGAGCATGGACATCTGGCGGTCCTTCTCCTGGCACGCCGACTCCGAGCGTTGTCGAGCGGTCTTCTCCTCGTTCAGTTTTGATTGCAGAGCTGACGTATCACATGGCGAATACTCCATAAATAAATGTCATTAAAAAAACTGCATTTGTACTAAAACAATTGCTTTTTTTTTCAATTTTGGGTAGGAATTTAAAAACCAATAACTATTCAATTAAAACATTAAAAAAATTTAATTCAAGAAAGTTAATTAATATGAAGAAGAAATAGGTTCCAAGCCATATTTATTTGTACTCTAAAGTGTGTCTACTTTGGACCTACATAGATCATAGGAGGTATATTAGCAAACTGAACAATACCTTTAAATATCATATCCAATGTTCCTGAGGCATGCAAAAAGTGAAGGTATGAAATATATTTTTGGGAGCTTATACAGTTTTTAGCTCAATCAAACATGACAGGATTGTAGCGTGGGCTAAATGGCAGAGAGTAAATCTTCTTGGAATACTAACAGTGCAACACTCACCCTTGACTAGCTCGAGATTAGCTTCTTGTTTAGAGAGCAACTGTGAGCGCTGCGTGTCCTGGTGCGCGCGCACCTCCTGCTGGTACAAGTGCTGCGCCGCGCGGAGCTCGTGCGCCAGGGACGCGCACTCCTTCTCCAGGGACGACACGCGCTCTGAAAGCTGCCTGTTGTCCGTCATGATTTGGTTCAACCTGGCCGACGCCCGCTCGAGCTCCCCGTGTGCCGCATTCAATCTGCTGGTGGCCTCCGCAACAGCAGAATCCGAACGTTGTTTGGATGCTTTCACAGCGGCAAGTTCTTCAGAGAGTGTGCTTCGTTCTCTCTCCAGAGTATCGCGCTGGGCTCGCAAGCTTGCCACGGTGCCGTCGTTGACTGCAGCAGCTGCGGCCTGCGCAGCTGTCAGCTCTGCTGCTTGCTTCCTTGACTTTGCAGCAGACTCAGATTCTTGCTTTAATTTCTCACGCAACTCCGTCAATTGCATTTCTAAAGCATTTATTTTGTCGTTATAAGTTTGTAAATTGTTTATTTCTTTCGCTCGTTTGCTTTGCTCTTCGTCAAGCCGCCGCTTAGCTTCATTAAAATTAAATTCAGCTTTCCTTCTTGATTCAGTTTCTATTTCAGCCTTCCTTTGTATTTCTTTCAGATCGTGTCGTAGTAGTGCTAATTCTTTATCGGTATCGGCAATTATTTTCTTATTTCTAGATTCCCTCTGTGATAATTCTTCTAGCTGAGCACATAAAGTAACTTGTGTGTCTTCCAACTTCCGTCTCCCATCTCTTTCTCTTTCCAGAAGTTTTTCTAGCTGCAGTATAGCTTCAGATCCAACATTATTAATATGATTATTAGAGATAGTATCTACTACATCGGCTGCCTTTAGTCCTCTACCGCATAATTGATAGTCACCATTGTATGTAAAGCCCACAAATGGCAAATGGTTTCCAACAAATGCTTTTGGCACAGGAAAAGATTCATCCAAACCATCTGACTTTTCCATGTCATCAAAGTTCCTTGTATCGTCATCACTAGATAATTCAGGCACGACTGGTGGTACAGAGTCTCTCAAATTTTCAAAGCTCCATTGGTCATTGATAAAGAATGGATGCTGCTTTATTTCGTTGACACTATTTTTGCCTAATCTTTTAATCCTGTCTGTTAAAAGACCTCTGATTAGTGATTTAGCATCCTTTGAAATTTCTACATCATCAGGAAATTGAAGGGAATTCCTATGATCCATGATCTTACCATATGTACCTACTAAACTATCTGCATAGAAAGGAGGATCTCCAATGAGCATTTCATATAAAAATATTCCCACAGCCCACCAGTCACATTCACGACCATACACTCCCTCACCATTCTGTGACTGTAACACTTCAGGTGAGATATAATCAGGAGTGCCCACTGCATTGCTAGCCCGCACAAGACCATCAGGTCCCATTCTCATGCATGTCCCAAAATCAGCCAGCTTTAGATGTCCATATTTGTCAATTAACATATTATCTGGTTTTACATCTCGGTGTACAAAACCCATGCCATGAATTACATCTAATGCAAGGACAATTTCCATTGTATAGAACTTAGCCCACTTCTCAGGAATGTCGTAGTTCGACATAAGACTAACAAGGTCACCACCAGGCATGTAGTCCATGACCATGTACAGGTATTTGTGGTCTTGAAAAGCAAAGTGTAGCTTTAATATCCACTCTGAGTTAGCGTGTGCCATTATGTGCCGCTCTTCCCAAAAGAATGTGGAATCAGATCTCTTGATCATTTCAACCTTACTGAGAAGCTTCATGGCATATACATGACGAGTAGACTTGTGTCTGACTAGTTGCACTTCACCGAATGCCCCTCGACCAATCACCTTTATCAAATCAAAATCTGCTGCTTTCATACGCAAGTCTACTATTTCTGAAGCAAATGCTTCATCTACAACAAACAAAAAATATTTGATTAGTGTATTTTAAATAGTTTTAGTCTTATTGTTTTTAATGAATGTTATAGATTTCTACGAAAAAATTACAGTTTGAAAACATCACAATAAAACCGTAAAAATAACAACTTGCACATTACAACAATGAAGTGTGGATTTCAAAATATTAATATTTGAAAACAATGTGTTATTTGGTAAGGGATTTTTAAGAATCACTATGAGTTGTTAGTGTCTGGAGAGTAGACTGAATCATTACAAACATGAATCAAAGGTAGGCAAACTACAAATGCTTGTTTGTAAGCCCAGAGTAGGGCACTGCAGGATAAAATTCCTTAATTAGGACACAGAAATACACATTAGTAAAATAAAAATGGAATTGAACACCATTTATTCTGTAAATATAAAACATATCTCATCCATCTTCTAAAAATTATATTTATTTACATATAATGTAACTCATGCATGTGTCTCATGCAATCTCCTTAAATCCCACAAGGGTTAATCAAAGGTGGTATCACCCACAGTGTTTATTATATAAAGTTCCTAGTTGAATCCAGTCTGTTACAAATGCGTCAATGTCAATAGTGTATTGTCATAGTTTAAACTGAATGTTATTCATATAACAGTTACTGCTAACCATACAATGTTCCATTTTATAACCGTAAATTAGAATTATTAAATAGTAAACAGCCAAATTGAATGGGTCACTACTTTACTGCAACTGGTTGTTGATCAACAAAGAAGGATATGTATGTTTCTGGAAAAAAAGGGATTGCAAATGCTCGGATTGAGTTCGGGTTACTATTTTATGTTTTCTGTTCCTAAAACAAATAAATACTATTTACAACAATAAATGAGCAACTATGGGATAATCAAAGTACAATCTAAAAAAATGATAACCCCTATTTCTAATATAATGTGTAAATGACTGTCTATCAATCATATAAATACCAAGTTATCATTCTGTAATTGATTAGGTACTACATGTATCATAATCAAAACAAACTTATTAATTATATTGCATTGCTTATTAGATTACTCCAGTAACTGTCCAGAAGTTTAACATCTTTACTATTGCATCAATAACCTTCAAAAATAGCAAACCAAATGGTTTTTGAAAGTGTATGAAATAACAAATAATAAGAATTCTAAGCCAATATTTATATGGCATTAGCATAAGTGCACACTTACTTTTGATGTAATCATAGACAAAACATTTCAGTTCTTGAAACAATCCTACAAATATTATAAACATGAAAGTTTATTTAGATGGACGATGTTTGTTACTCTTTCACACAAAAACCACTGATAATAGTTGAAACTGAAAAAGACTTGCTTGACAAATATTAATTAGAGGAGTAATATAATATGCGATATTTCATTCTACAGTGCCAATGTATCACAAGTGAACCAAATTTTTTAAATGGCTCGCTAAATACTAGTGAAGTAACATCTAGATGTGACCATTTTAATGAGCTAAGTTTGATGATATATTTCTACTGTGTAACACAATTACCTGGCTAATATTGCATTATGCACCTGAGTGCTACCCAATCTCTAATAATGATCCAGATCCAACTGCACAAATTCAGTTGTTATGGCTTCATTTTAGTTTAAGATAGTTTTAGAATGGAACATTGATGTTTAGCAAAATAATTTATCTGTCAAAGGTTTAGTACCTATATAGAGTACTTACATCTGCTGGTGTATGCCTCAACATTCTTCATGCGACGGATAGCCGGGTGGTCGCAATCGGACACGAGCGCCGTTACGGTGTCCAGCAGGCAGTCCACGTTGCCGGTGGAGCGAGGGTCACACAGCCGCTCCTCCAGGGCGCGCAGCCGCCGCAAACGTTCTTCGTCCTTCACCGATTCCATGCTGGATCCAATTTCTGACGTCCTCTGCCACTGAGGCTAAACGCCACCACACATTCTCCCGATGACTGCTCCGTGTAAGAACTCCACTCTCATCACGACACATCAACAACTGGATACTGATTTGTTATTCTTGTACTCTAGTTCAGTCGATAACCTACCATTCAAAGGATAACTTATGTTTCATTATCGAAAAATTCAGTTGCTACAGCTCAGAATGACAGCAGATAAAGGTGGTGGTTCTCACAACAAAGCATATGCACGTTTGCAAACACAACAGGATGATTATTTACATTTATAAATATCCACGGACTTCCAACGAAATAATAACACTATATTAACGTAACGATTGGCACAAATATGAAAAAATTAAGTAAAATTACGAATTATTCGACCGCTTGATTGATGAACGATGGATGATCGAACAATAAAGTGAAGTTAGCAATAAAATTTTAGGAGCAGTTTGCAATGGCGTTTCGGGAGTGACTAAAGCTGCTGATACACTATAGGGAATGACAATAGTAAGTTAGACCACATTCGCACGGGCGCTTTTTTTATAGCGCTAAAAAAGCGCTGAGATAAAAGAAAAAGGTTAATTGAACTTAAAAGTCACCGTCAAGCACTTAAAGTCAAATACAGTTAAAAAAGCACCGCGTTTTAAAAGCGCTGACGTGTAAACAGATGAACGCATTTGTTCTATTTCCTGCGCTTTTTTAACGCCCAGAAAAAAACGTGCGTATGCGCTCGTGCGAATGGACACTTAGAATCGGACTTATTTTGCGTTTATTAGTCCAAGTTTCGTGACTCTAAGTCAAACTTTTTGTCGCTTATGAGTGCATATTCTGAAAGTTACAATACGCGCAACCAAAGATGAGACCCGACGGATCACGTGGTCATACCTGCGCAGTAAACAGTTCGTACAAAATGCTCTACGAAATGTTTACTGCGCAGGTGTGACCACGTGATCCGTCGGGTCTCATCTTTGGCTGCGCGTATTGTAGCAACGTCACTAATAGCTGTCAAATATTTACTATTTTAATTGATTTGGTAAATTTAGGTTAGTGGGTCGTCTTAGGGGCGGAGTAAATAGGAAATATGGCTTACAGAGCCACTAAAACATTGATATAGGAATGCAATTAAAACACTGAATTTGGTGTTGTAACCGTTTCAGGTATATAAAAGCATTTGAAAAGTTCCCAAAGGCTTTTTTTACATCTAAAACTATATCTTCGGTGTTAGGATATTAATTATTGCATTCCCTTATCAATCTTTTAGTGCACTACAGAGCCATATTTCTCATTTCCATACAGTGACATTGCTAAATTAATTTTAACTTGTTAATATTTGACAACCACGAGTATTTGCGACGTTACCAACTTTCAGAATACGCGCTCTTAACCAATAGCCGGTTATATCATATGGGCTCCACTTGATAAACAGAAAAGTCACAGGTATGCTCTTTGTCTTCAATTGAAATAAAACGAATAATGCAGTAAAATCATTTAGGTTGGAACCTAATCATTGAGTTGTTTTCATTTACTATTTATTTTTTCCTGTTAATCAAATCAGATCTATTTGAGGGTAAGCGACGCTAAATATTGTTAGGAGTGTGATTTATTTTAATTAACAATGAAATTTCGTAGAGACTTAAACAAAAGCGAAATGGTTAAAATGTTAAACTTTTGGAACGAACACAAAATTTTATATGAGTTTTTTTTCACTTATTTTGAACTTCAAACGACTCTCTTGAAAAGTGGCGGTTATCTCTATTTGGCTGTGAGGCATCATTATGCGTTCAAATGCTAATCACAATTTTAAAAGCATAGTCACTCAAATCAAGCAAAAATATAAGTTTTGGTTGTATGTACCTACCTATGAAGCACTCAGTTTGCCATTACGACGATTACGACTTATGCTTGGCTGCTTTTATGTCGTTCAATTAAATGCCATCGTGAAAGGTACAACAGCCGTAAGTAGATATTAAGTACTAACCAGCCGGGTAGCAGTAACAGTCTGTAGATAACGCAAAATAAACAACAATTATTTGCAAACGACTGCTGTGATCCAATTTTGCAATCAAATATCGTAGCGTTAGGTGAACATGCATTACAGTGACTACTAGAAAGAAAACATAGAGAAATACATGTCATTTGGTCTAAAATATTAAAATAATTATCTTATTTATAGATACGAAGAAAAAAAACACATCTTATTTTTCTGTTTTGTTTTTAGTAAGAAGCCCAGAAGAAAAACTTTTGGTGGCATAGACAAAAGTAGGCAATGATTTTGCAAAGGATAATCAGTCATTCGTAATCCATTTCATTCATTCAATTTGGTTCATCGAATGGAACATGGCGGTGCTAGGCAGGATGTGCATAAGTTTTTGATTTTTGCATTTTAATAACGAGTTGCTTATATCAGTTAGCTTTCTAAGTAATTTCAGTCATATTTCGGGTGTTGTAATATTTGTTATTGTGCAAAAGTTAATTCGTCACCGGAACCTCCTGTCTGGACTTTCTTAGTTCTGCAATGAAAATTATTATTCGTTGGTAGTGTAAAAATAATTGTGACAAATAAATCACATAACTCAGGTAAACTGTTGTTCTATGCAATTGTTTAACCATCTCTAGTCAATACAGTGTAACCAGTGATACATTAAATTAATGTATCATCCCACAATCAGTCACTAAAAAGTTACGAGCCTGCCCCATTTTGGTTCAAGTTCATTCTCGTGTTATTTTGTTCATCTTTATTTGTGTATTTTATTGAAATCCCATACTAATTGCCCTCCTCGTGTTTATGAAAAATAATCGGACCTAAGAAATACTACCTAGGATAAGTTTTCATTAGTAAAACTTTTCTTTGTGGTCCACTATCACGTGTGGTTCAGGTCGTTAAGGGGTCAATAACTGCTGACTAGGATTTATTTTCGTTTTATTCTCTTATCGGGGAATGTAAATAATTAATAAATTAATTAATTTGTTGGGCATATTAGCTTCTATGTTAAGCTTAACTTCTATATAACAAATTAAGCTCAGATCTTGACGACGATTGATGAATGTCAAATAAAGCATTCTTGTGCGTAATTGGCACCTGGAGGTGATCGATGGGCATATTGCATGTGCAGTTCAAACTATGCGCAGGGCGCAGGACGTAGACAGGGCGCAGAGGAAGGTGGGGGCCGGGGGTAGCGCGGGGCGGGGGCCCGTCGACAGTCAGCTGTGCTAAGTGTCATGTTGTCGCGTCGTGCTGTACTCAGTCGTGGGAAGTGTCCTAAATTGTGCTCCTCCATTGAATATTGAAATTTGAGTCTGTTATTGTTACCTATATAGTTTCTTAAAAAAATCTTCAATGGCCAAAATATAATATTAATCATAGGCAGTGAAATCAGGTGTATTATTGAGATGAAATAAAAACATTCCTTTGTGACAAACAAGTTTTTGGTAAATGAATATCTTTAATATATTGCCTAAAATATACCTTTTAAGATACAGCCCTGAAAACTAAATCACCTAGGTATGTGTTGGTGGTGTATCTTATCTTATGAAATCTAACAGAGTACTTTCCATGGTCTAGATTAATCATGCTTGTGAGAGATACTTTCAAATAATAGTGTTGACCAGTGATTTCAGAACTATTATACTTACTATACTTTATTGCTTCTCTATAATTTACTTGTAAGTCTAAATAGGAACAAATAAAAAAACAAATTACTCAATGTACAGTGATTACTTTTATATTATGAGATTTGTTCTGTTCAAGTGCTCGTTACGGTACAATAAAACTGAAGTTCACTGACTGCAAAACTGAAATTACATTTAAACTTGCACAATTTAACTAAAAGTGTGCTTTGTGAAAATATTTTCATTGTTTTATGTATGTTTGCAAGTTGCGATTGTTGTGCAATCAAACAATTTTCAATAAAGCCCTCTCTCTATAAGGTTAACCGCTGAATGCTGACGATAACAGCTATAATCACACTTTTCTTGCTCTCAATGTACAAATTTAATCAGTGTTTTATTACATTTGTTGATTCAAATCCTGTATTTTTTTATGAATGAAATTGCAATCCAAGCTTTAAACCAATAACTGTAATTTTTTATATGAAAATTATTTTTGATATAACTTTTCAACTCAATTTTCTGGAATTGGTTATCAAGTAGGTACTACAATGCAACTCGAACATGCTGGTGTGAGTTGTTTGAGGGTCAAATATCTAATTTCATACTACAGGTACTATTTATAGCAATGTACACAGTTAGTATACATAACACATTACATACTCTACTTGTTTACATCTAAGGTTAATTTAGAATCACATTTCATTGCAACTTATTAGTGCTGCTGAGTGTGTATGCTTACATGTAAATGTAACAGAACCCCACAAAATAATGTTTCTTATTAAGTACTGTTCTGGCTTATTTGTTGATCTTGTATGTATTTATTTTTGGTTAAATGTACAAAATTAATGACTTATTAATTTTATTTCAGTGTGCCGTGGTGGTCATGGCTACGCTTATCCAAGAGAATGGTATAAAAGAGCTGAGCAAAGGCACACATGGTGTTGTGCAAAACCGTGGCATATCCACTCATAGTGTTACAAATCACATGGTGCCTGACCATGAGTATTGTGAAGCTGGCTCAACCAGCGCACAGCAGATGCAATGCGCCGATACAAACGAGACAGTGGCGCCGCCGGTGCCCGTCGAGGAAGAGGAGGATACGCCTGAAATAGATATAATGATAAACAATGTTGTGTGCAGTTTTAGTGTTAAGTGCCACCTGAACCTTAGACAGATAGCATTAAACGGTGTTAACGTAGAGTTTCGCCGCGAGAACGGCATGGTAACCATGAAGTTACGGCGCCCATACACTACCGCGTCGATCTGGTCGTCAGGACGCGTGACGTGCACGGGCGCCACTAGCGAGGACCAGGCCAAGGTGGCGGCACGCCGCTACGCTCGCGCCCTGCAGAAGCTAGGCTTCCAAGTGCGCTTCCGTAATTTCCGTGTAGTCAATGTATTAGGGACCTGTCGGATGCCCTTTGGGATAAGGATCATATCTTTCTCCAAGAAATATAAAGAAGCTGAGTAAGTATTTTGTTCTAAAACCTACATAAAATAACTTCTTATTAAATTGCAGAGCTTGTTTCAATCATTTATGTTTTGGGTTCATTTTGTCTCAAACCTCCAATGAAAAGATCCTTTGTTTACATTAGTGTTGATCAAGTGGATGTTTGACTAAGACTTGCCTAACATCTACACAATGACATTTTTCTGTAGTTTATCAACAAACATCTCATAATGGGCACATGCCAATTTTATCAATTGATGACAGGAATGAAGGAGATTGTAACTCTCTTCAAAGAAAATTAAAAATGGTTTTTTACAATTTCCTACTATTTGCAAAATAATATTAAAATTATAATTTTACCTTATCAAGCAATGCAGGAGTCAGGGTTCAGATGAAATTGTTTAATTTTGGTGATAAACTAACAGACTATCCCTGCTATGATAAATTCACTAAAAACATTTCATTGATAATAATTTGTGTAACATTTTGCATGAGATTTGAGGTGGTTCAACTTATGAGATAGACATTGATAATATTTTTGGGAAACTGACTATAAACAGTCCTGTTAGTGTTTATGGAAGAAACATTTAACTTTCAAACATTACCGTCAAACAGGTTGAATAGGGACTAAGGAGTTTATGGGGACAAAACTTTAACAGGGATTTATAACTACTCAATTTTATTTATTACATAATACTTCATTATTTTGAGGCCTTGTTGGCAACAAACCATCATAATTTATCATTAAAATCTCTTTAAAAGTTTTGTCCCGATTCAACCCTGCATTCCCAATTCACTTGGTACAATGTGTATAGAAAATATTGAACACATACTAAATTAGACTAGTAAGACTGTTATGTAACTTTATTGAGGGAATGAGGAACTGTTCAAACATATTGTATTACTTATTTTCAGTTATGAACCAGAGCTTCACCCAGGAGTCACTTATAAGTTATACAACCCTAAGGCCACTCTCAAGATATTCTCTACTGGAGGTGTGACTATCACAGGTACAAACAATTTGTATTCGAACTAAATACCTAACACAATTTATGTAGAGGAAATAACAAATGCAATTTTAATAAACCACATTCAACTGTTAATTTAATTTTAATAATTTGTAATGAAAATTGAAACAATGTACCTATTATAGAAACCATACAGGATAATACAGAAAAAGTTTCTGTCTTTCAAGATGGATTGAAATTGATTGTTGTCCTTCGATGGACAGTTTTGTCACACTCCTACAGATATCATCTTGCTATGAGGAAATAATAACACTGAGTGTATCAGCTCTTTGCCCATGACATGAGTCAATTTAACTCAAATAATGGGTTATTTTATTTTAGTTCAATTACTGATGGGATATCATAAACATATTGCTCATGGAAATAAAAAACGTGTTGCGCCCACCCGATGGGATATCAATATCGTATTTAATCAGTTTTTATTTTTGTTATTCACCGTTTCAGATAAATTAAACATATGTTAGAATTACATAAATAACTACATGAAGTAATTTTCAGAGACTGCTTTGTTTTTTTTTTCGTGGTAAAATCATGTCCTGCCACCCAGGGCAGGGCGGGAGGGACTGTCAGACTTGTACTGACTAAAATCTACGGTGTCCTTCAATATCCCTTTACGTACCGGGGTTACGGTAATTTGCGAGTCCCGCGATCCCAGCAGGTTCAGAGACTGCTTGTTAAATTGTGAGGTTTGTAAAATTTCAATAAAAAAGTCGGTTTAAAATAGCCTAGCACTCATGTTATGTTGTTATTGTATTATCGCATGTTTTATTTTCCTATATCTCAAGTTGGATAAAATTTAATGGGATAAGAACGCCGGAAAACCATATATAAACTTTACGATAACAAAACATAACAAGCAATTTAATTACAATTGAATTCAAAACACACAAATATTATGAACTTAGGAAGTCATAAAACGTGATCCTATGGCAAGATCTGTTTTGCTAGGGTTAAACTATTATAACTAATTACATTTTTGAGTATTTTATCATCCCACTCCAGTTTCTTTTTCGTGTCAAACCATTTCTTATGGTCCAAGGTACTACCTTGTGCGATTTAGCCGAGGCTATAGTAGCATTCTTAGCCCCCAGTTGAACAACAATACGATCGATAAGACAATAACAATAAGTGATAGTGAATGGAATTTTTGTCGACAGCCCGGAGTGTGAGCGATGTGCAGTCTGCTGTGGAGCGCATCTTCCCGCTGGTGTACGAGTTCCGCAAGCCACTGACGCCGGCGGACGAGGAGCTGCTGCGGCAGAAGCGCGCGGCCCGCGCCGGCGTGCCCGCGCCTGCGCCTGCGCCGCCGCCCGACGACGCGCGCATGCACCTGGTGACGCTGTCGGACGACGACAACGACGCCTGGGAATGACGCGGTGGGGCCGCGCGCGCCTCCGCCGCCCACTGAAGCTCCCGACGCGACGCCCCGTGCGGGAACGAAACGAACTTTATATTGGCATCGAAGCAATAACTGTCGGTTGTTAGTGCGATCGCGTGTGACTCGTCGGCGAGCTGTTCGGTTCATGCCAAAGATATTTATTAGGGGAGGTGCTTCGCGCCCGGTCCGGCCTGCGCGCGGCCGCGACCGCTCGGCTGAACGTTCTGCGAAGCGCCCGCGCTTCTTTACCCTTCGTATGTACGATTGTATCGTTTTTGTGATGACCTGTGACCTCTTTAGTATGCGTAGATGAAGTCGAATCGTTTACGTTGAAACCAAAATTGTCATAAAATAATAAAAAATATGTTCAAATAAATCTCGATAACGATACTCAGTCTCGTTTTTCATTTGCCGTTATGATTGTAGAACTTGTAGTGATAATAGTGTTCAATAAGATTTGTTCTAAGAATGAGATGACTGAACGATAGAAGTTAGTGATTGTAAATATGGACGCTTCGACATTATACGTTTCAATAAAAATGTGTTTGTTTTATTTAATAGATCTTTAATATCAAAAAACTTAGTAATAATTAATATAAGACAAGTGTGCCTATGAATCAGACTCATGGGTATCGTATTCGTCACTCGTGAACCTCTGTTGACATGGTCGAGGAGCTCGGCTGAGCTTTAACTGCGACATCTCTAGTCGCTGATTCACACAGCCTTTTGGTGTCCGAATGTATGCGCTCATGTCCACAACAGCTAGTCGCGGGGTTTTGACTGCTGTTCCTGTAAGGTGAAACTATTTTCAACACGATGAACTTATCTGGATCCGTGGTTCTATTCACACGTAACACAGCCTCACAACGCGGGCGCTCATTTTTTTTTGTATTGATGTAATTGATGTTGCGTCGAGGCAACGCAAGGACTAGCGACATCGTGAACTTGCGGACGATCACATCGTCATCGCAGACACGACGATGCGTCGACGTAAACACAACGTAACTGCAAAGTGCTGTAGCAGCGATACTAAGCACACGCAGCTCGAACACATTTTGTCTCTACGTCGTGTCGTCGTGGTCGTGTTACGTGAAAGAACGTTAACAGGCTATTTTTCAAGTTCTAAAGATGTAATCGCGCTGAGCCTTTATTGATTGGCATGACAATGCTGTATACAGTATACACTATATTAATGTTTCCTTTTTTAATACTGTCCGACACTAGGAATTTCTCCTGAGTCGTGGGTGCGTTTTCAAACTCATAAACTCACATACACAACGCCCAAACCCGGAACAATTACTTGTAGATCATAAAAATATTTGCTCAATGCGGAAATCGAACCCGCGACACGCAGTGCAGCAATCCAATCGTGCAACTGCATTAACCGTGCCATCAAATAATTCATAATCTTCAACCGTCAAAAAAAATTTTTTTTTATCATTTATGTTAGGTTTGTGTTTGACCACTATCTCGCCTAATGGTAAGCGATCTAGTCGAAGGTGAAGCACGCTTGACAAGAAGTAATAATCATTATGCTAATTTCAGTTTTGGAAAAAAAACATTGCAATAAACTGCAAATGTCAATATCTACAATGCTGTTTTGTTTGACGCAAGTCCTGCTGATCCATGACAATGCTATGTACTGGGTTCGATTCTCGGATTTTTTAGAAAACCGGAGTCTAAATTAGTTTCTGCTTGAAAAAAACCGAAAGGAGTCTCGAGTCTCATAACGAAAACTAAAACTGCATCATTGGATTTTAGAAAAATTAATAATCCTGGCCTGGAATTGCACCGAAAAATTTTGGAAAAAAAATCACACCCTGTATTATTACACCATTCGATAGTGTTGCTAATAACGATCAAATTCTGGGAAGTGATAATCTACGGCAAAATCGGCCTCGAGGCTCCTTTCAACGTTATCTGATATTCCTCATGGTTTCGGATATAGCCATCCAAGCACGTAGAACTACAAAACTGACAAAATGTGGTTGAAATGTATATGTACACTTCTGCCAAACCTTTCAGAGATTATAGTGTGATGCTATGCTATTTTTTTTAATATTTACGCTAACGAAATGACTTGTAATTCAATATTGAGTATTGATCAATGCGATTGCGAAACTCGAGACAGTGTCGCAGTGATTCAATAGAACATCTTTAAGTTGGCATTTGTTTGAGGCTCCTAACGAACATAGCCAACACGTGAAAAACTTTCAACTTAGCAGGAAACGGAACACTTCTTAAAAGGTTTGAACCTACCTGTAATTATAGGTAATATATGGTCCATATCTAGTACAGTCTTCGGCCGAGATTTCAGTATAGGTCGACGCGAAAGTCTCGCAGGCAGAGCTTGCAAGGGTGGTGGAGATACCTTCGGCAAAGATGGCGATAGTACACGCCCAGCTAACACACGCCGCTCAGGGGATGAACTGGGTGACCTAAAATAGTAAAAGTTTCGTAGATCACTTATGTTATTCTCTATAAGAAATCGTCGCTGGACTCTACGATGCCGATGTGCTCTTCGACGAGACGGCTCGTTTGGCGCAGTGGCTGAGCAATTGGATTGCTGCGCTGTGTGTCGCGGGTTCGATCCCCGCATGGAACAGATATTCGTATGATCTGCAAGTAGTTGTTCCGGGTCTGGGTGTTTGTGTATCACGATACAGGAGAAATTCCTAGTGTGGGACAACGTTTTTTTTAAATAAGTAAAGCAAAATAATCGTACAGCGCGATCGGTCAACGCTCCCACTGCACGATTGGTTAGTGTCGCTGTCAGTAGCTTAGTTAATGGCAAACTTTAGTCCCTGTGTGGCGTGAGCGCTGCGGCCGCACCGTCACAAAGCTGTGTTTAGAGAGAATACCACTGCTGATCTCAAGCCCTAGGTATAGCGATAATGGCTGCTTTCACATTGGACGACAACGGTAGTTACTGCAATATCGTCCTCTCGCTCATTTTCCCAAAAAACTGTATACCAGTCCCAGCGATATCGTGTCGTTTAAGTTATCGTCTAATATGCGCTCAATGGAAATACGTTTTTATTGAAGTCCCATAAATGTCCCAAGAGTCTTAAGTAGTACCTAACAAACAAACCCCATTGTTTCTGTAATTTCCGCGAAATGTTTACCTTTCCAACTTCTCTTGTATACTGGTATATTAAGTATTCTGTGACTTACCTAAAGTTCTTTGTGCTTATGTTTTCCTTCTTAAAGGTTAACTTTTATGTTTTGAAAGATTGTGAATTTCACAATTGGTTAAAGTTATTCTATAGAAAAGTCTATGAGGTGATTGAGCATTTAGGGGTAAACAGTGCTTTAGATATTTACTGGTTATGTAGCTACTTTTGGTGCTATTAAGACTAATCTTACTCTCGCAGCGAGTAATGGGCGACTCGCTGTCCGACCATGGACCATGCCCGGGTCGACGGCGCGTTGTGTTCCACGCGCGCATCAAAGAGTGTCAGCATAGTGACGGGGCCTGTAGAGGGCCAAAGCCTGCCGGGGTCGCGGGACCAAGGGATTACCGTGACCGCGGTACGTAAAGGGCTATTGAAGGACACCGTGGATTTTAGTCAGTACAAGTCTGACAGTCCTTCCCGCCCTGCCTTGGGTGGGAGGACTCATTTGATGATTTAACCACGATAAAAAAAAAAAACATCTCTCTGACATTCTGTTTAGGTAGGTAAGTAAGTAGTCACCTCTTAAAGTAAGTAGAACTTCAGAGCATGATGTTTGTACAGTTAACAAAAGAATATGTTTGTAGAAGCAAGTTTGAAACAGTATTCCAATGTTGTCACCCATATTTTTCAATGGTCAATACCATTACATAAACAGCCATAGTTTGGTACCACGTACCAAACTATGGCTGTTTTACACGTTGAAAAATACCTACAATATTAAATTAAAACTCGTCCTTGTTGACCGCGACAGTCCATACTTTTTGGCTTGGGCCGTCGATATGTTTATGACCTTGCAAATATCTGACCTGTCGCGTTCAATAACGGGTCGTCTCCGCCGCCGTCTGCCCCTTTGATCCTTCTTCTTACTTCGACCTACTCTCGGGGGAATGACCCCAATATGTCGATAGTAGTCGCACAGAGATTTTGCTAGAGATTTGCCTATTTTAGTATCTGATTGCCTTATTAAGGGTTTTTTTATTAATTATGTCGTTTTGCTAGTAATATTTTATAGCCAAAGAAATTTTTAAAAAATTATTATTGAGCTGGTGTTCGTAAACGCTACAAGTCGTAGTTTCAATTACCAGCGGCCGTATTATGACGTATTAAAACCAGGCTTGTTCCTGTGAGTGAAAGAGATAGAGCTATACAAGTCGTATAGCGCCACCTCGTTCACTCACTGGAACAAGCCTGGCTTTAAGACGTCATAATACGACCCCAGGTCGGGTAAAGTGTAGGTATGTAGTGTTGGCAATAGGGTCAACCTATATTACATGGGACTTAAACCACTGATTGCTTATTACTACTTCAATGAGGTTAATAATTTATGAAAAGGATACATGCGTCTTCTGTATAATGTATGTAGGGTCCTCTAGGGGATAATCTTCGCCCCCCTAAGGAGACCAAAAGCGTGTAGGCATCAATGGAGCCCGTGGGCAAAGCTCTGCGGGCTGTGCCGGCTAGCAAGGAGTCTGCGTTGAAGAAGCACGCTTCGGGTCGCCATGCCTCGATGCGAGCTCCTAGGAACTTCGGAAGCACGGCCTGTCGTTCAAACCTGGGGAGTATGATGGTAGGTAAATCATAGATTAGTACATCATCTGCACTATCATCATCATCAAACGGAAGACGTCCACGTCGTACGTCTTTTTACATATACGCGGGTCAACAATCACATTCGTTCGATAGGAAGTTGCGCGGGAGACTAAGGAAGAAGGAACTAGGAAGTGATTCGCGGGGCGGAGGGCGGGCGGTAAAGGGTTAGTTAGGCAGGTGCGCTGCCCGCGGTGGCGTTTGTCGGCATTTTTTGTCAAAGTCAAAGAAAGCCGCTGAGCTCGTTGGATATGTAGTATTAAAGATGTACTTGTAAAGTTAGATACTGTAAACATTTTTTTGAATATGTCGATTTTAAAAGTTATTTGATTTTGAGAATCGGACTAGTAAATTTTGATTTTTTTTTAATTCTAATTTCATAAATGTTGTTTCAAGGTTAACGGTCTTCAGACAAACAGCCTGTATATTATACAGGCTGTATCAAAAACCCTGTTGTTCCTTTTAGGGACGTAAACATATACCTACCTTTGTTGCGTGACGAGTCTAGATGTAAGTTAGGTTATCACCCGACGCGGCGTAAACCCGAACCATTTCGGTCCACTGTTCGTTTGTGTACGACATAATCACTAAACACTTGCGCGAAAAATTAACGGTGGGGCGGCGCGGACTCGTGCGCTGCGCTGCGAGCGTACGTTACGGGACACACGTACGTTCGATAACGACACTGCCGGCAGACTGAGGTATGCGCGGGGCCCGCGCATACCTCAGTCTCCCCGCGCCGCGGGCGACGCGGCGGCGCTCGCGGCTTATTTTAGTGTTCTTTACCTGCGTAATAGGGTGAAATAATTTTGGGGAAAAATGGAGACTTTATTGAAAAAAAAAAGGTTTTATTTTTTTATTGAATTTACGTTCTGTAAGTGATACCAAACTACTGGTTTCAAGTTTAAGACTGATTACACTAACAGGCTGTATTCTTATTCACATTAATTATGTGAATTGTGAAAGTTTGTGAGGTGATGTTTATTCATTATATCGCCCAAATAATATTAAAAGGATTCTTGATGACACTTTACATTTATTCAGCTTATATTTATCTAGATCAAAATAACATATGGTCGCGGGACTTACGAATTACCGTGACCCCGGAACGTAAAGGGCTATTGAAGGACACCGTGGATTTTAGTCAGTACGAGTCTGACAGTCCCTCCCGCTCTGCCCTGGGTGGGAGGAGTCATTTGATGATTTTACCATTAAAAAAAAAGATCAAAATAACACACACATAATCTAAAAATAATATAAGAATAAAGATTTATTGTCACAAAAATAAACGCAAACGAAGCCCCGGGCAGAAGTTTGCTAATAGTTTAATTTTAGTCTGCTGTGTTCCACTCTTGGGCAATACCTCATTCCACTTCTTGCGAATCCGGTGGAACTCCTTCCAGTGGTTGAACTTATCCAGTTCAGCGCGCCATCACTGATGACAGTGAGACATGCCCACGAAGGAGATAGCGATATAGCGATACAGTGAGGTATGAACCTCACTGTCTCAAGGGTCTGCTAGTGTTTAACTTAGTAAAAAGCATCAGCTTATAAAAATTAGATTATTTGGGACCTTCAAATCTCTAATTGAAATGGTAAGTACCTAATCGTGTAGGCATAATCTTAAATAAACGCGCCTTTCAGGAGTACCGAACTAATATTTACAAATCCCGTCTGAAGTTATTGTAAGGCATTCATTATGTAGGTCTGACGCACAATCGCTCGTTGGGGACAAAACAAAAAAGTTTTTAATGATTGCACAACGGCCTGTTGCTTGTTCACGTGGCTTTTCATAAGGCACTTTGTGGTTGTGTAATATTACTGAACCGTACAGTTAGCTACCTACATACGTCATCCGATTTGCTAAATTAGAATGAATTTGATTTTCAAATAGTGCCTAAGATGTAAGCAAACAACTTCGTATGTAGGTAGAGATCGTAGCAATCAAAAGGCATCTTTTAAGATTAGCCATCTACTTAAAGTTCAACGAGATACCTATATAGTTGCTTGAAATATCAAAGTTTAAAATGAAGGATTAACCTATACAAACACGTGATAACATTATAGGTACAAGGAGTAGTGAAGCTAACTGAAGGGCCGATTACACTGCGCTACATCTAGTGCACTACGTCATGTAGGGCACTAGATATAGTGAAGTGTAAATGTATGTAGGAATGTAGGACCCTAACTTAGGGCGGCAGGGAGAGCCCGACCTGCCTACATCGCCTACATTACTACATGTAGTGCAGTGTAATCACAAGTAGGGAGGTAGTGCGCCTACATAGGAAGATCAGTCTCGCCGCGGCACCCGACCGATGCGAGTGTTTGTGTGCGTTTAATTGGCAAAATGACTATGGAAAAAGAAACTTTATTAAGTGTTTTAGATTTATACAAAGAGATGCCATTCTTATGGGATAAAAATAATCCCGATTACAAGAATAAAGAATGCCGGCACGAAGGGTTTAAAGTTTTACTGGAAATATATAAGAAATTTGATCCGGATGCCACAATGAAAACACTAAAAAAAGTTACAGCGAGAGCAATGCCAATTTTTTGCAATTTTGAAAGCACGGGTTTCATGGTTGGTGTATTGTATTAGACTGGGTTAGGATTCCCTAGGAAGTGCAGTGTAATCAGAACGCCATTTATGTAGGGCCCTAGCTAGATCACCAGCTAGTGCACTAGATGTAGCGCAGTGTAATCGGCCCTTGAATAAACGTAATACTACTTAGCTGGTTATTCAGGTCATCAGATTGGAGGACTTACACTAAAGAAAACGGGTGAGGTATTCTGTAACGCTCTGTATAAACGCAGCAAAATTAATAGGAACGCAGATGTCAATCTGTTGTTCCTGCCTAGCCCAAGGGAAACCTACTACGTGTGCATGAAGGCAGGAAGACTGGTTTTTTTTTTTTATTCTGCGAAATTTAACTTAGAAATTTTCATAGCATTTAATATATTTATTTTGTAAATCATGAGTACAGTATACAGGACTACAGGTCATATAGCTTAAATAGGCCTCGAGCCTAAATCCTAGATAAGATAAATTTGTAGAAATTTTACTTTTAACGCCTTCAGTGTAGCATATTTCATACAAAAGATTATTCCATTCCGTTTCTGATTAAACTTCAAAAGCTTTAAAATAAGACTGCTGGTCCTAGATCAAATTTTCACTAAAAATTTAGTTTATCAGAAGATGAGACGGGATAAAACTATGACAGGCCTGTTGGTCTAGTGGTTAGTGACCCTGACTGCTATGCCGGAGGTCGTGGGTTCGATTCCCACCCAGGACAAATGTTTGTGTGATGAGCACGATCATTTGTTCTGTGTCTGGGTGTAATTTTATCTATAATATGTATGTATTTAGAAATATATAAGTATGTTTATCAGTTGTCTAGTACCCATAACACAAGCTCTGCTTAACTTGGGACTAGATGGCGTTGTGTGATAGTTGTGGAATATTTATTTATATTTATTATTTTATTTATTTAAAACTAACTCCTACCTGTTACAAGATTAAGTGTGCAATTACAGAGGCGCGGGGTGGGCTGCGGGAGCGAGTAGCGGGTCACGCGGAAAACGCACATTTCAACGGATGAACACAGTAGCAGCATACTATATCTGACCTACCTACCTCGTACTACCTACCTATCGTACCTACCTCGTTCTATATGTAATAAATAGGGGAAAAGTGTATAAGACTGGGACGCGAGGTATGATGGGAAATCACACACGTATGGCAATCTTAACACAACACTAACGTGGCGCAAGTGCCAACAGGACGCCATTTGTTAATGGCCGCTTGCAAATGACGTCCTGATGGCGTGGCGCAACATACTTATGTTTGCGTTACCCGCCAGCGGATTCCGCTGCCCGCCCCGCTGCCACTGTAATTGCACACTTAGGGATTATAATTATTATATATAGATGGTGGACCAACCTGTAAACATCGTCGTACGAGTTCCCTCGAACAAATACACCCTCATGACTTATGTCTGCGTGAATATCGATGATGAAGTCCAACTGGACGGTCTGAAAGTGGAGATTAAAGACTCATAGGTATAGTAGGTACATACTTATAGAACACTGCCCCGTTGGTCTCGTGGCCGCAAGCGCGACTGCTGAGCATGGGGTCCTGGGTTCGATTCCTGGGTCGGGCAAAAAGTACTATTGGGTTTTATATATAATTTCTCAGTAGCTGCCCGGAGTTTGGAAGTTGGCGGTATAATAACCCCGTGCCTCGGAAAGCACTTTGAGCCTTTGGTCCTGCGCCTTATCTCTCTCCGGTCCTGTCGGATTGCCGTCTAATCGGAACTATGAGAGTAAAGGAACAGAGAGTGCACCTGTGACATGGGTGTCATACCCCTATGTCCCCACATAGGTGTACATAGCTAATACTTAATTATATTTTACTTACAAAAATACTTATTAATTTATTAACATCGGTAGGTTCCTGAGCAATAGCAAATGTGATCAGAAGAATTGAATAGCATTTGACATTTACCATGTTATGTTACACAGCTATTCAATACAGCTATTAGTCCGACAGGTGAGCGTCCGAAATTGCAAGCAAGGCTGTTTTTTTCTACATTGACCTACACACCGTCACATTGGTGGAGTAGAGAAATACCCAGCCGTCAGTCATCCTGTTTCCTTAGCGTCCAGCGTGGAGAGGGCGGTTTTAATTTTTACAATAAATGACTTACGGCGTCTGTTAAAAAAATATATGGACTGGATGTTTTTGGCCTCTCGACTCCCATACTATTTCCATTCTATTCTATATTGTCTGGTCGCGGGACTGTACGAATTACCGTGACCCCAGAACATAAAGGGCTATTGAAGGACACCGTGGATTTTAGTCAGTACGAGTCTAACAGTCCCTCCCGCTCTGCCCTGGGTGGGAGGACTCATTTGATGACTTTACAACGATAAAAAAAAACTATATTGTATAATATATAATAGATAATGATCACCTTTTCAGATGCGAGTTTCTTGAGGAGATCGTTAACGGCCACCAGGGCGGGATGCGCATAGCTGGTGGCTCGGTTCCAACTCCGGTTGAGGTCGCCGCCGAGCAGGTCAGACCGCTGGTTGCCGAGAAACACTCCGTCCGGATTCAGCATCGGTATGACCTAATAACGTCGTGTACTTAAATGTAGATGTGACCAAATCGTATTAAAAGTTCTTATAAGAAAAAAAATCCTCGTAAACATTTTGTTTAAGCGGTTTGTAAACGAAATGAGTAAGTACTTTACAAAAATATCCGTGGACTACTTAGTAAATGTGGATACAGTTGCGAGTTATCACTATTATGTTTTAATTACTAATTCTACTTACCTCTAATACAATGTTGTTTCTCAAAGCTACTGCTTTTTCTGACGAGCCCAGCAAGTAGTCCAGTAAACCTGGCCAAGTTAATAAGATAAAAGTCACAGATAACAAGTTCATCGACAAAATAAAATTTTAAAAAAAACCTTACGTATAACAAAAGAGTTGATGTCCGGTAAAACGATTTAACTGATTTATAAAGCCAGCCTTCAAATAAAGAAAAACGCATACCAAAATAGGTTCACCCATTTAAGAGTTACGGTGCCACATGGCTGTCAAACTTATAACCCCTCTATTTACGAAACCCTACCTTGACAAACGAATGACGAAGGCGGTTCCCCACCATGTGTCCTCGCAATGATGAGCACGACCCGTTTCTTTGGCTCTGCTGGTTTTATTTTAGTTAGTATCACAGGAACCGCAGGTTCCTCTTTAACATCTTCTGGTTTTTCTTTTAAATTATAGTCTCCAATTGTCACGAGGTCTATGCGACGTTTTTGCTGAAAAAATAGAAAATACGCGATCTCGTTATAACTTCTATTTGAAAAAGCTGAAAACAACTAAGTTCTCACTCGTTTCAGTCGTCAGAATCTCGGACTTGGAATCGAACAAAAGCAATAATATATTTTATGTAGATATTGTGAGAGGTCACACACCAGACAGGCTCATTGATCTAATGGTCGTTTGCTTGAATATGGAAATAGACAGGATCAAAAGGGACCTTCAAAGCATTTTGCGTATAAGCAGCTGTCTACGGAGTAGTATTCCTAAGGCGTCTTCCTAATTCGCAAGCACCATACGAGCGAATGATGCATTCATCAAATTAAAATCAATTATTTATTTCAAGAAGGTCAGTTACAGGCACTTTTAAATTTTCAAAAGACAAAAAAAAATATAGTAGGTACAAAATAATGGTACTACAATTCCAGTCACAAGACATAATAACTGTGAAAGAACCTTAGGGGCCCATTCCAAAGCGTAGATTTCTATGGAGAAGAACGGACAAGAAACTCCATACTCTTTTTAAATCGCCAGAATTATTACAGAACCTTTGTTACATCATTCATTTTGAGATGGAACATTATGTGAGAACGATGTAGCAAGTTAAAAGTGTCTTTATTATAATTAAAAGTTCGTACCAAAATAAAAATAAATTTAAAAAATGTAACACGTCGAGATTAAACACACTTATTTCTTTAGCGTGTCTTAATGAAAACTTACAAGCCGTCGCGCGGAGAAAGAGTACATAGTAAACGCAATTTTCGTCGCACGACAATGAGTGCATCGTTTGTTCGTACGATCATTGCCATATAGGACGACACCTTACAGTTACTACGATACTTAACTAATGCTTACAAGTAACTCACGGTCGTCTGTGCAATGGACTGCCTGCTGGCAAAAGCCTGAGCTCTCTTCTCCCAGACGGCCAGGTGCTTTTGAAGTCTGGAGTAGGAATAAGACGCTCCTGCCGAAAACTGGTAGACATCTTCTTCTCGATCGAAAGCAAACGCAATGCTCAGAATCTTTCGTCCTCGATGCACTAACGATCGGTGGTAGAATATTAAACGTCTGGGAATCCTTTGCCTAAAAGTTTCAAAGAATGTCTGAGAAGAAATAGTTAAGCACCTAAGTATCTGATTAGATATTTGCAAGTTATGTCGAGTGCCACGGCTGTCTGAATTAGTTTACATAATTAGATTGCGTTACGTCCAGTTTGAGACTTGTGAGACTGTGTAGTTTGTACACACCTACTTTTTTGCAAAGAACGTTAAAAACTTTAAGTAAATTATTATCCTTTATTCATTTTTTTTCCTATCTGTTTACATTTTTAAATATTTTTACAAAAAAGAAATTAAATAAAACATTTAAAAATATAAAAAAATAGTGGTCCACCAACATCGAGAACAGGGTCCAAGGTGCCGGCGGCTAACCGCCGGCTCTAGAGAGAGGAACCTCCTCACAATGCGCGCCGTGTCCAAAAGAACTGCTTTCTGCATCAAGCCCTTGAGCCAGCTGCACAACGAGAGCCTCTTGAGGTGTTGGTCGAGGCTCTTCGCAATGAGTCCATTGACCGAAACGACTATCGGTACAATGACTGCTGAGTCCACGTTCCACATGTCGACGATCTCGTGAGCTAAATCAAGATACTTGATTTTTTTATCATTTTCAGCTTTCACGAGATTTTCGTCATGAGGGACGGTGATATCAACAATCATTGCACGGCGCTCTCGGCGATCTACCACCACAATATCAGGCTTATTGGCTACAATAGTCCTGTCAGTGATGATAGATTAATCCCAATACAATATGGCATGACCGTTTTCAAGAACTGGGTCGGGCACATACCTGTAGTATGGTACTTCAGAATCCACAAGATTGTACTGCAGGGCAAGTTGCTGGTGGATAATCCTAGCTACTAGATTGTGTCTGTGCAAGTACTCGCCGTTAGCAAGACGAGAACAACCGGAAACAATGTGTCTGATCGACTCACCGGGACGGTGGCATGCCCGACAGATGTCAACCGAACCGTCCTTGACAATATATTTCCGGTAATTGTTCGTCATGATAACTTCATCCATAATTGCACAGACAAAACCTTCGGTTTCCCCGAAGAGGTCACCGAAACGTAGCCAGGCCACAGACGCCAAAAGGTCTACGTCAGGTCCGTGAAGGGCCCGGTAAAACCGTCCGTGTAGCTCCTTGCTCTGCCATACCTCCTTGCGATCATTAGTATCCAATACCACAGGTTTGCGCCAGTTCTCGTTAGCCAAGGAGAGCGGGGTAAGGCCTTTATCCACTGAGACTACATCTCGATGCATCCCCACGTCGGCTTCAAGGAAGTATTCCCTGAGACTGCATACCTCACGGTTGTGCAAGGTCTTAGCATTGAGGAAGCCACGACCTCCACACTTCCGCGGGATATACAGTCTCATTAAGTAAATTATTTATTAACGTTATTTAAAAACGTCATCACCATTACTGCTCTCAACGAAAAAAGTTCACAAAAGATCGAATGCATATCACTAGGCTATATCTAAGAAGACTATGTCCATGACATGATCCCAGCGGTTCAACCCAAAATAGCTCAAACACATAACTACCGTTTCTGCACCTGTAGCACCGGCACAGCCCGCTGCTTGTCTTGCTTTAAAAATAGGAGCTAAGGAGTCGACTACAGTTGCATCCCAAACCAAAAAAAATTTAAACCCATCTTGCAAGGAATTATTGTCATTCCACCAAGCCTACCATGACGGCTTAAAGCGTTAGTAGTTCCACTGTGGGAAAGAGACAGAGCTATAGAAGTCGTCTAGCGCCAACTCGTTCCCATAAGGGAACTCCATTTGGTATACTTTTGTAATACAGAATAGCTTTGTGAATAATTAGCTCAATAACACAATAGCTAAGCAGGTACTTACCATTTCGGACGCGAAGTGGAACGAATTAACGGGGTCATATCTCCATCAAATAAAGTTGTTTCTTTGGCTAAATTAACAATATTTAGAATTACCCTCTAGAACAAAAACACAATTTTGTTAGCCTATAACAACAATACGGTATTATGATTTACTGCGTCTCCGCATCGGCAACAATTCAATTCATTCACCTGATCCTGCCTAACATTTTCGATGGTAAAATTGAACCAGAACCTGGCTCTCGGTCTGCAGGTATCCGGTCTGACGTATAGATCGTACTCCAAGTCAGTGATGTGGTCTGCTCGTCCTAGGTTGCCACATTCGAATGCCGCGTCAAAACAAAGTTGTCCACGTTTCGCTTTCCCACTCTGGCCAGGAGGACGCACGATCAGCCGACTTAAATTGCCCAAGCCTCCCTCTCCGTCGCTTTCTTCACTATCTGTAATAGAAAAGTTTTGCTAATTAATCCATGGTACAAACCCCTATTTGTATATCTATATTCCCGCCATCCAATTAACCGTCTCGGTAAGCGCATAGAACTAATTTGATCGTACACCTACACGCTTTTGAAAGCCCTAAAATCATGGTTACTTGGGAAATATGACTCGAAATGGCTTTACAACTTCATTTGCAGCACAGCTAACGCCTGCTATCCGAATGGAACGACTTCAAAATGCCAATTGGATTGAATGAACTCAATAATATTTCCACACACCAATACAAATCAGTAAACCTGCATGTGGTAGTATTGTTCAATCAGAAGGAACATGACTGACTGATTGATTTTGTACACGAACACAATCATCGTGCACTATTTTTTGTTTTTGAAATACCAAACTTGTATTTTGTTACTAAATAAGTCACGACAAAGAACAAACTTTCAGAAATTTAATTTTCTTAAATACCACAAGCTGGGCGTCGATATATGGAGGTGTGATCCAGAGCGTCAGTGTACGCAGCCATCGCTACACTGCTTAAGTTCCCGACCCACCACCTTACTCAACTAACTTTAACAATGTAGGTGAACAGATTGGCTACAAGATTGACGGCAATACCTATGCGATAAGTGCACGAATATGTAAGGAAAACAGTTTAGCGAGACACGCCAACCTATATTGAAAGTATTTTTTTTTCTTCAGTCGATTGAAATCTAAATGGCAGGAACCTGATTGTTTTTTTGTTACCTCGCTAGTGTTTTATGTGAAAACTATCAGTTATTGTAGAATTTTGTTAGTTTACTGAAAAATTCAATAAATAGCACCAAAGTGTGTTTAAAATATGCGAAATATTATAGTATTAATGCTATATTACGATCCTGTCGATTTAAGCCACGATCTGTTTATTGAGGTCGAGAGTTTTTTGAGTTGGGTCAGTGCACACACTTGATTAACCTAAATGGAAGGAGCTATTTACAACATATGTTATTAATAAATTAATTTATGTAGGCAGACGGTATTCTGAAATATCTCGAATTTCAAAACATGAATGTTTGTTGAAGTCAAGTGAAGTTTGATAAGCATGGTTTTTTTTTAAACGTTGCCCCACACTAAGAATTTATTCCTGTATAGTGAGTGTGTTTACGCACATACACAAACACCCAGACCCAAATAAACTATCTGTAGATCATACAAATATTTGTTGCGTGCGGGGATCGAACCCGCGACACCCTGCGTAGCAGTCGATCGCTAAGCCACTGCGCCAATCGTGTCGTCAAATTTACACGGTACATCATTAAAACTTATAATTCTTTTTATTTATTTATACTGATTTAAAACAAAATTAACTGTAGAAATATAAAATAATAAAACTAAACAATTACAAATAATCGTAAAATTCATCGCTATCATCTGGTAATGTGCCCAAGAGACTGGCAGCGTTGTTTCTTTTTATGGCTATTCTTAGCCTCTGGCCAAAGACAGGTAAAAGCCAGCTCTTGGATCACGGGAAGCATATCACTTAAATTTAACATCTAACATGATAATCACTGGCTAAAATCTAGCCTAGCGAGAGAATGGATATATAAATGCCACTTAGTGCCACTCATTGGTTACAGACTTGGCTCTGGCACTCACCGACATCGCTTTATCATGTAAAGCTGGCACTGATTCCATGCACTCATGTTCATCGATCGACGCACTACGTAACAAACACTACATAGTATATTAAAAAGTCTTTCCCCGCTGTCTGTCTGTCTGTCCCTATGTATGCTTAGATCTTTAAAACTGCGCAACGGATTTTGATGCGGGTTATTTTAATATAGTGATTCAAGAGGAAGGTTTATATGTATTTAACATGCATAATATAGTAGAGATTGCACCCATGGAGCCGGGGCGGGTCGCTATAGTTAAGTATATAGTTTATGCTTTGTGTGTGAGTAGAATATATCTGTTTATCCAAATGTGGCGCCCAGGATAAAATTTGTAGGGATTGAAGACTTATTTTATAACTCTTAAGTAATATTGAATAAAGTTTTTAAAATAATTCAGTAATTGTAATAGATATGTTGATAGCATTTATTGTAAATCTTATTACTTTACTTGTAGTTTCGGAGATATGCGAACACAAACATAAAAACATATAATATACATACACTTTTGAAATTTTGCACATTTGTCCAGATGCTGATATAGACTAACATATACGAAAACGTGGCAGTTCTGGAAATATTACATACATACAGGTCGAATTGATAATCTTCTTTTTTTTTAAATTGGTTAAAAATAAATGTCACATGTTTCTTTTATAATCTAATTGAAAGACTACCTTATTAGATTTTTCAGCCAAATAACTCAAATGGTGACTTTTCTGAACTTGTAGGTAAAAAGTAGGATTGTAGTTTTTACTACAATCCTACATTTCTTTATACTACTTACAGCTTTCAAACCGCTTGGTTTAAAAGCTTTTGAAGATGGCGTAGCGTAATCGTAGCACGCATGCTACGGCGTAGCAGCTAACGTAAGGCTCTTACTGACTTACTGATTGTTTACAAACAAAGATCGAACCAAAGATAGCAACCGATATTTATTATTAATTTCCTGCGTAAGTTAACATAAATATACCCATAAGATAATTATTAGCATAAACATAATTTACAAGGTTTTTCTATTGAACTATTGTTAGAAAACGGGTCAACTATATATATGTTTGAGGTCGTTGTCCCAGCTACATATTCCTAGACGAAAACCGACATATAGTACGACCGCATTCTGTAAGTTCCGTATGTGTGCCTTCCGGTGAGCATCTAAAGCGGACGATCCGTCAAAACTTTTCTTACAGTGTACAACAAAGGATACAAAATGTATGCAGCGAGTACCTTCAGAAGAATAACAACAATTTTCTAACAAAATTTATTTATGTTTGCGGTAGCAAATAATTCTGGACTGTAGAAAAATACTGCCACAAATAAGTACTCCGCCTAAGGTCACAGACCTCCATAACGCAGTGGTTGTGGAGGTCAGATAGACAGTTGCTACTTGTAAAATACTGATATTCAACTACATCCTGTTTGACTGGAAGCCGACTGCAACATAGTTGTGAAAAGGCAGGTAATGAGAAAAATACTCCGCCTCATTTTACAAAAAAACCGCATGTATTTTTTGTGTGTTACTAAATGTTGTACACAAGGTGTGTTAACATATGTACAGCGAACTGTAAAACAACGCTTGTGTATTGACATCGGTCATGCATGTAATGAATGTAGTCACGTGTGTTTGCTATGACTACGGACACACACACACATACGTCACTTGTAGCACGTACGTACTTATCGTCACTTAAACGGCACTATGTAAATATTAACATAACCTGTTAAAGTAATCTAATCAGCAAACCATAGCTGGATAATGTGCATTTTCATTCATAAGTGTATTACGAAATTGTACTTAAATGTCTAAGTTAATAAAGCCTTTTTTTGAATTTAATTAAGTGTTAATTAAGTATATGAGTTCTTACCTGACATGTTCAACTAAGTCACCATTACAGTTCAATTAAATAGTAATTAAAGTTGGTTTCTTCAAGTAACTGCATCACAATTGCTTGCCTTCCTCAGATCACTGTTAC
This sequence comes from Agrotis puta, assembly GCA_943136025.2. NCBI lineage: Eukaryota > Metazoa > Arthropoda > Insecta > Lepidoptera > Noctuidae > Agrotis > Agrotis puta. The sequence continues at coordinate 4,924,675 of OW964170.2, forward strand.
CGCAGGATCCTTACTTCCTTTGTGTCCTGCGAGCCGCCTCGTTGCCACGTTACGCCGCGATGCGACATTTTCGTCATAATAATAACAAAAAATAAAAATTATTTCACTCTAATGCGTACTAAATATTGGCGTAGTTGGTTACCGTTGCTAGGTAACTGTAGCGTCTACATTCAAACTAGGCTATAAAAGTAACGTAGGTACGCATACAGACTCATATAATCTGTAGGGTTTTTTTTTTTTTATCGTGGTAAAATCATCAAATGAGTCCTCCCACCCAGGGCAGGGCGGGAGGGACTGTCAGACTTGTACTGACTAAAATCCACGGTGTCCTTCAATAGCCCTTTACGTACTAGGGTCACGGTAATCCCTTGGTCCCGCGACCCCAGCAGGCTTTGGCCCTCTACAGGCCCCGTCACTATGCTGACACTCTTTGAGGCGCGCGTGGAACACAACGCGCCGTCGACCCGGTCATGGTCCATGGTCGGACAGCGAGTCGCCCATTACTCGCCGCCCGCATGCCCGCGCCTACGGTGGCCGGAGATCGTCCTGCGACGTCCGACGCCGTGGGCGTCTACCACTGCGGCTGGGGTGGAGGGAGGACGCTGTCCTCTCCCTCAGGCGGCCCGCCTCCTCCTTCACGAGCATGACTGCTTCGCAGAAGGAGGCGACCGCTTCCCACTCCGTCTCGCCCCGCAGCATGGCCTCGACCAATGCCGGGCGCGAGAGGTCTCCGCCTATCGCCGTCGTGAGGACACGGCGGTGCTCTGCCCAAGCGGGGCAGTCCTGCACCGTATGCTCCACCGTGTCCTCCGGACGATCCTCGCAGTGATGACACCCAGGCGTTTCTTCCCTCCCTATCAGACACAGGAACCTCCCGAAACTTCCGTGTCCGGTGAGGACCTGCGTCATGCGGTAGGTCAGGACGCCGTGACGCCTATCCAGCCACTCCTCAAAGAGGGGTCTTACCGCCGCGATTGCGGCGTGCCCGATAATCTGTAGGGTGAGTGTTAAAAATATGATTGCTACGACGTAGCGTCGTAGTACTTCTACGATTGAAATACCTCGACAGAAATTAAAATACTAAGGGCCAATATTTCTTTCTTCATTTAACCCTCGTTTGAATAATATTTTTGTTTTATTTTAACAGTATTTGTTAGGTACCGTACCAATATGCAAAACCGTCATATTATACGTTACGTTTTGTTTTTTTGGAAGGTATAGTAAAATCGGTCATAAAACAATTTACATTTTTAATCTTTTACGTACTTTTAAAGTAAGCAATGAACCTTTATCACCTCTGCGAAAATCAATCAACAACAATAAAGTTAGAACAAAAGCGGAACATCATAAACAAGAATGGTTGCTACGGCGTAGCCTCGTAGCTCCACTAAAGTTGAAGCATAAAAAAAAGGTTCAACTGTATAAAGAAGTTTGCTCAGTCAGTTAAAGGATAATTTACTTGACTGTAAGGGGTATAAAAAGGTGGTATAATTTCATTTTATGTTCCATGCGATCGGAATTGCGACACTAACTTTGGAGTATAGTATAGGTCAAACATGAAATGTAATAATTGTTTCTTTGCAGTGACTATTTTTTGTCTTTGCCTAATAATGTATAACTGTACCAACAAATATTTTAGGCACTTTTGTAAAAAGCGTTACGAATAAAACAAGGCATTATGAATATTGTCATTTATTCAATAAATAATATGTTGTTATATTTATAATATTATTTTTGGCATCAAAACGCCTCACGCACCACAAACATTGAACAAAGCTCAACGTTTAATAAATACTGAAACAAATCATGCGTATGATACTATAAAATCTTTAGCATTAATATTTACAATTTTCTTCTATCATTCCAGTTATAAATATACACAAATAACAATCACATAAAATGTAAATAACCCAAAAACATTTGCGCGTAAAAATGATCTAAAATATATTTTGCGATCATTATTATTATCCATACAAACTAGTACCCGTGCTAATTCAAATTAAATATTATGTATAACTAAAATATTGATCCCTAACACCGGTAACAATTTCAGAATATAATCAAAAGTTCTAAATGAAGTGGCGAATTTGTGCAGGTTAGAAATAAGACTAGATATGGAAGATAGCCTGATTGCTTGTGCGCGAAAAATAACAAGGAGGATATAACAGTGGATAAAGCATTCTCAGTGTAGCACTAACAATATTCGAGAAACTTTCAAAAACATTCGAATATTAATATCTATTAATAAAACTTTACAAGTATTAACAATTCCTCTTTTATAAATAGTCTCTCATAACTTCTCCATTGAATGTAATTACTCCATGTTTAGGTTCTTAGCTTACTACATTACTTTCCTGTTTCAAACTAAATAAGAAGCCAATCAACTGTTTTTCTTTTTGTAGCAGTTTCCTTAAAGCGACCGTTTTATTCAATGGTATGCCTAAACTCGCATAATTCAATAAAGAGTCGAAGAAAATCCTTGATCCGTAGACTAGGTAGTTATACAGCGAACAGAGGAATTCCATGGAAACAATGACATACGATTCACAAAGATTAGAAAACACTGAAATTTGAAGACTTTCCGAATTTATTCGATACTGTAAAGAACATTTACAATAGGATATCTGTTGATATACACAAGGAGTCACACGAGGTACAGGAAGCTATTTGAACAGCGACACATGAATCTGGTACATTCACAGTTATACACAATACACAAATCCTAGGTAAGTAAAGATATAAAATCTCTCCTATGCACTATATGAACATGTTACGGGTAATGCGAGCAGAGAGAGTGATCCTGGGCTGGGTTTCTCATGCCGCCGCATGGCCATGGGACATTCACAACAGCGAAAATTCGTGCAATGCGACCGACAAAGTAAACAAATGTATAGAAGTGTACTAATCATGTAGTGGCGACAAGCGGCGCGACCAACGAGATTTGCTGAGCGAGAGCATTGGCGAATGTTGGGGCGACGGGCGACGAAAACCAAAGTGTGGGAGAGTTCAGCGGATACCACGCTGTCACGCGGTAGACGCGGTAAATAATGTAGCATTCTCCACAAACACAGGCTTGTGACGGCACGGCTCCAGCGCTCACACCACACTGGGACTAAGGTATGCACTGAGCTACTGACAGCGACAATATCAAATCGTGCGGCGCGAAAGTTGAGCGCTCGCGCTGCGCGATTGGACGATCTCAAAGCCGTCGCATCCTAGAGTCCAGCGATGAGATTTCTTATAGAGAATAGCATAACTGGAACTAATTTTTGTAGGCTTGCAAATTGTGCCGCATGAATTACTGCCCACCGTTCACGCCACCAGTTCCCATGGCTTTAGAAGATAGTACTTATATAAAGCGAGTTTTTCTTCCAAAGGTATAGGATAATTGGATATTTCGCGTACAATTATTTTCGTGTTAGAATATTGTGTTCGGGTTTATTTTTTTTTCTGTCAGACCCAGGTTTACACTTTCTACTCATATTAATCGTAATAAATTATATACCCGCGGTACTATCATAATATCTGCTTGAAACTATGGCTATTTTAAGCCTGACAAATAAAACTAAAACTATGAACAAATAATATGATCTTATCGCGTGTATATAAAATATGGGTAACAATAAAATTAGTGTAAAACTATGTTAACTCTATACAAAACTTCAGGAGTTCCTTGACTAGTATTGTATTGTACATGTCCGATTCATTTTGTTGTTCTTTTTTCAATTTGACTGGTTGAGTATTAAATTTCTTTGATCTACTTCGGTTCTTACATCACAAATAGATATTATTATAAAGTTGTATTACGATTTAAATAATTTCCTGTACAAAATATTATATTTTCATAACACCTAATTAATGATGTCTAACATTACAAATAACAATTCCAGATTTAGGGACACATGTATTTACTAAATTACTATTGCTTAATGGACCATTCTTTCTCACCAAACAGTTATTACAAAAAAAAAACGTTTTTTCACATTACTGCCAATAAATATAAATAAATAGTAATTATGTACGAGTTTGCATAAATTAATTCATAGTGGGGTAGAAATATGTTGCATATAAATTAAAAAAAAACTAAAATCGCTCCACTCTCGCGTTAAAAATATAACTTTCCATCCATAACAATCACTCTAACATCCTATTAGAATTCAACCATGTCTTACTGAGACATGCAATAGTTGCATGAATATATTTTGTGGAAGTAGTCGCCCATGGAACCGATATCAAACAGTAAGATATGATGTCGGTTCCACATTAATCGGAGTAGTAACAAAATGGAATGTTAACGCGCGTAAAAATTCGATTCACATGTCGATGCGCGCCGTTACGCCATGTAGGTGGTGCAACAAAATTGCTACTCCGTGGTCAACAATACAGTAGTGTCAAGTAGATATGATCATGTGCGTAGTGTGGGTCGGTGGTGCGGATACGATCACGCTTGGGTGTCGGCGTCGGTGTAGTGGCTGGGGCCCTCGGCCGAGCACACCGAGTCCTCAGGCGTGCGCGACGCGTCCCCCGCCTCGCTGGCCTCCACCACACTGGCGCTGCCACTCGCCTTGCCCTTGCCGCCCCGCCGAGCCTGCAGCGCCTGACACATACGAGATATCATAGAACAACCTGGCATATGAGCCTGACGGTAGTCATGAAACAAGTTGATTTCTGAGTGAAGAAGTAGTTTAGAGCTTGCTTGTACACAGGTCTTTACTGGATTCGAAACGCACCATTCGCTTATTATTTTATGGAACATACCATAATCACATTTATACTTAAACATGGATTTTCCAAATTAATATATAACTAATGTATAATGCTAAGTTGTAAACAAAAGTGAGTGTATATTACGCATGTGTACAAGCAATATGAGCTTCCTCTTCATTTGTGTGGTGTTGCGATAGTCGAAGGAACAATGCAATGCTCTTAGATCTTTTAAGATTGTCATTATATGAATGTTAAAAATCAACCGATTTCATATTACCTATTAACGTCTATTTATAGTATTTTGAAACAAAATCTAGTTATAATCGGGATTGAAGCCGCACTTGAAATAACAGACATAGAAATATAAAAAAAAACACATAGAGCCCCCGGCATGAGCAAGTCAAACCGCGAGGTTAAAGTGCCACTTGAAACAAATTTAGATGGTGTCGATCCTGCCAATTAGTAGTTCGGCACCGGGAGCACAGTAAAAGCGAATATCTGAAACATTGCGACAGTCAGGTAGTGTGGCTGGGGAGTGCAGGGAACACACGGGCGCGGGCGCGGGCGCGTGCTCGGGCGCGTGCGCGGGCGCGTGCGCGTGCGCGGGCGCGGGACCGCTACAGGCGACATCCACAGGGGTCATGCGGGTGCTCCACGTGAGTGCACATGCGATAATAATATACGTAGTAGGTAGGTATGTACTATACGCCTCCTTACCTTTTCGCGACTGCCCTTTTTCTAAAGTCGGTGTAGGATGGAAGATGAAACATTCAATTAATGACAGTGGAGATAGAACACCGATATACGAGGACTGAACTGAAATACCTGAACACTAGTCACATTACTAACAATTCGGGTCATCATTTATGCTAAATTATGGGTCCTAAAATATATCTAGGTTTACGGAACCTTAATCTAAATACTGAATATGAATCATTCTCGTTGGATTCTTTTAAACAGGTATAAAGTGTTTTAAAAATATCTATACAAGAAAAAGTGGTTCATACAGTAGGTGACAAACTCGGTTAAAATATAGTAAAGGAGCACAACTCAACTAATGGTGGGGATAAAAAAACCATGTCATTTAACACATCATACTGGAAACTCAGTGTTACGTTTAATTTTTATCTCTACTCAAGTAAGTACTCATTCGTTCGATTTCTTTACTATGAAAACTGTGAGAGCTACCATAGTCCTTTCAACTTAGTTTGGTTAGTAATGAATCAGGAAAACATTATAAAACCTGTGTTTAAGTGATGCATGTTTCTGTGCATACCTGTAGTGAGAACCGTCGATGCGGCGGTTTCCTGCCGCCGCGTCGTTTACTGATGTGCGGATTGTCCCTTCGCAGCGTCTTGTTGCGCAAGATCTCCAGCTGGACGTACAATCTCTTTAGTTCAGCACGGACTTCCTCTGAGGTGGGCTCCTCCTCACCCTCCACGCCGAACCCCTCCGCAGGACCGCGCCGAGATACCTTGGGAAGTTGTTACACAAGACAGTTAAGATCACTTATTTCTTCAACATGAAAATATTTTTACGCTTTCATTTATGAGTTTTCATTTCATAGGTTTCGTTAACATTCCATTTTGTTATCTACTCTGTGGTGTGGGTTATTTATTCCATTTGAATTATTGTCTCTTTATTATAAAGGTACTTATTAAAAGTTTAGGTATTGCTGCCACAATTGTCAATATGCGACATTATCGTGTAATGCAGGTAACTCAAACAAGTGAGTACTGCGACCTGCGGGAATGCAGGGTTGCGAGAAAAATGTCTTGAGGCATTACCTTTATTAAATTCTTAGAGTATAAAAACTAGCTGTATCCGCATGTTTTTATGCGCCAGGGTCTCACCTCCTGCGCGAGCGAGCGCGCGCGGTACCCGTGCCACAGGCGCGGCGCCAGCACGCAGGCCAGCGCTGCGCCGGCCGACAGGTGCGCGCGCAGCACCGCCGACAGCGGCCAGCGCTCGGGCGCCGCGCCCGGCTCGCCCAGCGCCACCAGCCGCCACCACACGCCGCACACGATCTCCGTGCTCAGCGCCGCCGCCAGCCAGCCACGCTCCTGATAAAACATTTCACGTTCAATCATCACACAAATTATTTGTACATTACCGAGGTGGATTGTTGAAGTTAGTTTAAGACCGTCATACCGCCATAAGTCGCACCATACAGTTGGACGAAAATGCTTAACAGATTAATGCTTCAAATATGGATTTCTTCATGAAAGTTAATTGAAAGCAGATAAAATAATAACTACCATGAACAGGTCTATTCACGACCTAAGGATATAGTGACGTACTTGATACGTCCGTTCAAACTACACGCGTGTCATTTACTCGCCACGCTTGCAGATCACTAACGCCTGAATTTAATATTTGCTGCTTCTGATCGAACATGTTTTAGGAAATTGGGTTGGTCTCATTCAGACCGCTGCGCTGTCCCGTCGACCGAGTTGACCGACTGAGCCACCGAACTGAACACGTGGAGATCCTGTGTCATCCACCCCGTTACCTACATGCAAATGGCGACATTAGTGAGCTCGATGATACAAATTTTCCCATCTACGAGCAAGTAGTCTGTTGTCTGGGCAAGGCCAGCAAGCCAGATAAAACCAACCCGGCAAACTGGATCGTTGTTTGTACAGACAACCAAGATTGCAACCGAGATAATATATTATTTATCAATGGTCAGTGTTGAGCGCCAGCTGTATAAGCTGGCGCTAATGATGAAAAAATAGTTCCAAAACCAACCCGAAGCCTGCCGGGGTCGCGAGACTTACGAATTAAACCCAGAACAAAACGGGCTATTGAAGGACACCGTGGATTTTAGTCAGTACGAGTCTGACAGTCCCTCTCGCTCTGCCCTGGGTGGGAGGACACATTTGATGATTTTACCACGCTAAAAAAAACCAACACGAAACCCTTATTAATACAAAATCCAAGTAAAGTACAGTAAATTTAGAACTTTACCACCTGTCGATATTAGACCAAAATTCGCGTCCGATAGCCACAATATATCATGCGCATAAGACTGCTTTTCCACCAAAGATGCGCTATGCTACGTTACTGCGGATGCGTTTAATATCCACCAATCATATTTATTGGTTTACATAGCACAGCACTGGTGGAAAAGGATTTAACTAAGATGTGTTTTTATATGGAAGGATGCATGTTATGGCTGCGTGCTGTGGCTGCGTGCTGTGGCTGAGTGCTATGGCTGCGTGCTATGGATGCGTGCTATGGAGGCGTGCTATGGGTCGTCTTCCCTAGTATGGATACATCGCAAAGCTCGAGCGGCGGCGCATCTTCGTAACGCAGCTACTTTGTGGCGGCGCATCATCAAAGCACATCTTACTCGCATAGCTACTTAGCGTAGCATCAGTGGAAACGATCACACAGTAGCTCAGCTTTTACAACCTCGCAGCACAGCTACATCTACATAGCACATCTCTGGTGGAAAGGCACCCTTACGCCGTCGTTGCGATGCTGTATACATGAACTAAAACAGTTGAAATACCTGGAAGGGCACACTAGCATTCCTGGAGGCGTATGCGATGCGCAGTCCGGCCGCTAGCAGCAGTATCTCTGCGCCGGCGGTGACGTGGTGCCAGGCGGCGCGCGCGCAGGCCCCTCCCGCCGCCTCCTCGCACGCCGCCGTGGCCGTGAACGCCGCCAGGTAGCACGCCGCGCCCAACACCATCGCGCCCACCACGCGCAGCACCTGCAAACAGACATTGAAAAACGTTATTATGAAACCTGCACTGCGCCTGCACACGGTATAAGTTATTTTAAACTGCAAGTATAAATAATTATGCTATCAGTTTAGTTTTGTTTGATTCAATGTTAGAGGAACACATTAGACGCTGCAAATTTTTGCGCTATCTTGAAATTGAGCGAAAGGGGCTATCAGAGTTGAATAAAACCATCCTGTTTATATAAATGCCTTCTTTTTTATGCCCACAATAACCTTTGAAGACATTCCCGCGAAAATAGTAATCCCCAGGGTCAGTTCACAGTTCACACTCGAGACGCAACGCAACGTGACGTGACGCGACTATCTTTTGGTGTAGTAGATAAATAAAGAATGATTTTGAGTCGCTCTATTGAAATGTACGCGCAGCAGCGTCTCGGTGTGAATTGACCCTTACAATGAAACAATTCTTAGTCCTACCTCTGAATCCCTCGGCGTCCACCGATGTGCTTTCCTGGTGCGGAACTCGGCGAGCAGCACCCACAGTCGGAGCACCACGGAGCCGTAGCACGCTACGAAGCCGAGCTCGCGCAGCCATGCGCCCGCTATGCAGCGCCACCAGGCGGCCATCGATATTAACTGGGATGCCGCCTGCAAATACACACTACCGTAGGTTAATGTGTTCCAGAGATTTCCAGCACAATACGAGTAGCAGTTGTCATGTCTCAATTAAACATAAAAAATAAAGTCTTAGGGTTAGGGTTTCCTCTCAAAATACCTAGAGCATTTCCAGGATATGGAATTGAGACTGGACAAAAAGGCAGCTAACGTGTAAAATAACGCTCGGGGTCCAGTCTTACCAGCAATTTTACATGGAACGGCTACCTATCTGACCTACACAACCTAGCTTCTGGACTGGGTCCCATGCAAGTTAATGTTTAAAACATTGATTAAATGGCAATGGTGGACGAAATGACTGAGCTAGCGCACCACGTCGCCGGCGCTGCGCGTCTCAGGTTCCACTACCGCACTGAACAAATATTTTTAGAACCTACAGCTGGTTGTTCGGAGTCTGGATGTTTGTGTATTGAATTTAAATGTTTGCTAACATATCCATGGTACAAGAGGAAGGAATAGTGTAGGACAAGGTTTATTGTGCTTACAGTCAACGATGAGTGAGCTTACTAATCGCGGAAGTGTCATTATTGTCTCTGAAGCAATTACGATAACGAATAATCCCAACAAGTATTGTTTGTTTTTGTATGCAAGATAAAGCCACCAGGGCAGATGATAATGATAGTGCATAAAAACGTGTGCAAATTCGAATATTTTAACATATTGATTGAATCTATTGGGATGTACTTGATGTTATACAAAGATTTTTGATAAGATTATAGTTATCTAAAACCTGTAGTAACTTTTTTTTTATTGTGGTAAAATCATCAAATGAGTCCGCCACCCAGGGAAAAGCGGGAGGGACTGTCAGACAGGTACTGATTAAAATCCACGGTGTCCTGCAATAGCCCTTTTCGTTCCGGAGTCACGGTAATTCGTTAGTCCCGCGACCCCGGCAGGCCTTGGCCCTCTAAAGGGAGGCCCCATCATTGTGCTGACACTCTTTGAGGCGCGCGTGGAACACAACGCGCCATCGACCCAGGCATGGTCCATGGACAACGAGTTGCCAATTACTCGCCGCCCGCATGCCCGCCCTCGCCTACGGTGGCCGGAGATCGTCTAGCGACGTCCGTCACCATGGGCGTCTACCACTGCGGCTGGGGTGTAAAATAGAGTCTGTCCTCTCCCTTACGCTTGCCGCCTCCTCCTTCGCTAGAATGACAGCTTCGAAGAAGGAGGCTACCGCTTCCCATTTCATCTCGCCCCGCAGCATGGCTTTGACCAATGCCGGGCCGACCAACGGCGGTGCTCTGCCCAAGCGGGGCAGTCCTGCACCGTATGCTCCACCGTGTCGTCTGGGCGATCCTCGCAGTGGTGACACCCAGGCGTTTCTTCCTTCCTTATCCGACACAGGAACCTCCCGAAACGTTCGTGTCCAGTGAGGACCTGCGTCAGGCGGTAGGTCGTGACGCCTTGACCCCTATCCAGCCACTCCACAAAGAGGGTTCTTACCGCCACGATCCTGTAGCAACTAAGAAATCTTTTTAAGGCATGTCTTATACTTACCTTGCATAAACATTCTCAGTTGATGGCTACAGCTAACCTTACGGCTTGGGATCAAAAGAAAAAAACTACTTACAGAAGCATACATTAAGAACGCGCCCAGCAGTACAACTTCTAACACTGTCCACATTCCCACCGCCACTGCCTGCAAACATGAAATAGATATAGTTTTAGTCGTTTTAGTACTCCGAGAATAAATACTCATTGATTTCAGTGTATGGAGTCGTTGCATCATTACTTACTTTACATTTTCTTTTCTGGAATATAACGACCGCAGTGATAAGACACAGCAGCATCCCGCCGACGTTGCTGGCGAGCACGACCACGCGGCGCGTGTTCGTCAAGCAGGCCGTGGAGTCGCTGCCCATGCCGCACGGCGTGCAGGTCAGCGGCCCGGAGTCATCCGCAGCTATCGTGGAGCCACTGAGCCACCCACTTCCGCTTGGATTCCAATGATCTGCCTGGCACTTACACCGGTACTACAACAAATATGATTTAGCTTTGAAACAACACATTGGCTATAAAATATGACATTTTCATAGGTATTCATTAATCACCTCTATCCTCCGATCTGATGATCCAAACGATGGAGTAGCTTCACAGTCTGTTGTAGCAGAGTCGCATAGGGGAGCCCCACCAAGCCAATCGTACATAGCCTCTTCACAAGGCAAAGCAGGCCAGCGCCGGAAGAGAGCAGCGGCTGATCTGGCCGGTCCTGAGCCGCGAGCAGCCGCCACGCCACCCCACCAGCCCTCGCCGTCCTTGTCACAAGAGAACCAGGCGTTTGACCACACCGCTGTAGTTGCATTCCACGCTGATGCCAACGTCCTCCAAAACTGACGTAGAGTGATTGAATTGTTTTGTTGGAAGACAACGAGCCGAGGCGGCTCTGCTATATACAGGACTCCAAGATGCAGCTGTGGGGCGCCGAGTGCGACGGCTGCGGGTGGCGGCGCGAGAGGTGCGCGTGTGGCGGCGCGGGCCAGCGCTGCGGCACGCTCCTCATCCGCCACGCCCTGCGCCACCAGCTCTACCAGCGCCCGCGCCGTGTGCATGGCAGCCGCTTCGTGCTCACGTGCGTTCTGAAATATTCACATGACAATTTTTAAAACAAAGAGAAAATAATATTTATTTTTAGGTCATCGACATTACTTTATCTTATCTTGAATACATAATATGAAAAGGCAATTTAAAATTACCTGTGATATTACGTAAATTCTGGGAATACTAAAAAGAACAATAATGCCAAGTCAAAGTTGAAAAACAATAAACAGTACGTACTGATGGCATGGGCGGTGTATTTCTTAGCACGAGTGGTTCGCAGACGGGCGTAGATGGCGCGGCGGTAGGGGCGGCGGCGGCGGTGGCGGTGGGTAGCGGCGCGCGCGGCTCGGCTGGCGCGGCCGCTGCGCACGCGCACCACGCCAGCGCCCACGCCACCCACCGCACCTGCATCGTTCACCTGGCTAACCACGGACCCTGGAAACAATAACAGTACTGTTATGTGATAATCCAACAAATAAACGAAAGGACGATAGTGTAACCAATTTAATATCCTTGGATGGTGAATGACTTGGTCACCGATTTTGATAAACTTCAGAAACTGCCTTGGATAGATGGGAATGTATAATAGTATTGTTGTTGTTTGGGTACCTATGTTTACTTGGTATCTTTCAAGACAGTGGATTTGGCATAATAATAGATATTGTAATTAACTTTAATCGAACTTCGAAACTGGTGACATTTCCGTCGTGACTGTATTATAATCCAACCGTCTAAATTTTTCACCCGTCACCTAGATGCTGATGAAGATAATATCCTATAAAACTGTTCATCTTCAACGAATAATGTAATTCTTAGCAATATCCTTTAGTCGTGCGCGCACCCCTGTCCACTATGTGTACAAAGCAGAGGCGGTACCGATGCAGCGAGTAACCCAAGTGCGTGATCTAGGGGTATATCTCACTCCAGATCTTACGTTTCGCGAGCATATCGTTAAGATATGTAAGAAAGCGTACAGAAACCTTGGCTTTGTACTCAGGCAGTCACAGGGGTTCACTAATATTACGACTATTAGGGTATTATACGACGCTCTAGTCAGGAGTCACTTGGAGTATGGTGCTGTCATATGGGCTCCACATGAAGCCAAGTACTCTGTCATGCTGGAGCGCGTACAGAACAAGTTCACGCGTCACTTGTACTTCAGACTGTACGGGGTTTATCCATTGTACCCGCTGATGTACCCCACCCTGTTTGTACTAGGCATGGTCGGGTACAATGAATTGAGAGTGCGACGACAGTTCACTCTTGTCGCCTATTTAATAAAATTACTCCGGGGCAAGGAGCACAATCCGGGTGTGCTTCAATGCTTGCGGTTTTCTGTTCCCGACCGCTACGTGTGGAGGCGGCGGCGCCCGCCACTGCTGGCTGTGCCAACTGCCAGAACCAACCTGCTGGCCAAAGCACCTCTCACGCGAGCAATTCGTACTGTTAACGAAATTCAGAATAGGTTGGACATTTTTTCATGTTATTTTAGTGAACTTGCAAAAGTAAGTTTGTATATAATATGTTACGAAAACATTCATTAATGTAATTTTATAATTTTATATTCATTGTATATTTATATTAATTGTATAGTTAATTTTGTGCGAATATTTTATAGTTATAAGGTTGTATCGTTTTAGTTTTAAGTAATTTTGTATTAATGTATTGTGTGTAATTGTTAGTAATAGATGTTATTTTAAACAGTTAATAATTATTACAGTTATCTTTCTCCTACCCCCAAAATAGTATAAGAGTTTTAAATAAATAAAATAAAAGTATTTACTTACTTCTTTATAAATGATCTTGTACCATATTTTGTGTTTTAATTTTTTTTGAATTGTGTTATAATTTTATAGCTTTATTTTTTTGTTTTCTAATTTGTTTATTGTGTTGTTTATAGTTTATTTTAGTCTAAGTTTAGTTTAAGGTCTTATCTGTCGCATTAGGGTAAACCCTGTAATGATAGAATAAGTTTTGATAAATAAATAAATAAAAAAAATAAATAAATAAATGTGTGTTTTGTTATTCAGTGGTCAAAGTGTGCGTAAGATGTTGTTAAAGTCCGCCTATGTACCTTTGGTGTTGCATGAAGTTTTAAATAAATAAATAAATACAAATGATATTGTGATCACTTTAAATACTTTATTTTTGTGTGCTATTCAATTTATATGTCTTTTTAGCATATTTCTGATAACATTGTCTGAATGCAAGAAAACACAATGTAATCGGCATAAAGTAACAAAATTCCCTGAGGGTTTCCCGTTTGGAACATCTACTGCGGCATATCAAACCGAAGGAGACTGGGATGCAGACGGTAAGGATCAATCAGGTCAATAAATTACGTTTTTTGTATTTATGTTAAGAAATTAATATTTTTACAACTAACTTTTTTACTCGTAAGTACTGAAGAACCGAATTTCGTTACTCTCTTGCTCTTTTTCTTTCACTGTTTTACTGTCTGTCAAGTCAGAATTGCTACACAATAATAATAATGGTAACTATATGTAGTAGATACAGCTTCACAAATCCTACTTTTACAAATTGCCTTGAAATTCATCACTTTGAGCATAATCAAGTCTCATACGGGCTTGAGACGATCGAGGATTTTTATCCGGGAAAAAGTGAACTAACCGATTTGACCAGCTCGTCTCTTGTGTGGGATGTATGTGGGATGGAATACTAAACAATATCAAAAGTAGAAGAAATCAAAGTCCAAAAATAGGAGAAGCCGCACATGCAACAGAACATTACAAACTTATGCTTTATTGACAAAGCTTCACGTGCACGTACAAACTGTTGGTAAGATTGCTGTCATGTTTACGACTTTATGGCTTAGTAAAGAGAGATGTCTAGACTTTATTGATTTTTTCCTATGATTTCGAGGAGGAACACACACTAAAAGGAGTGGAAACGAAGAGCCTCCGGCCCACCTTGTAGACAAAAGTTCCATGACCTTTACATATAATCTTTCGATTCACAAATAGAACCTACCTTCATTTAAAAACTGACACCTTTGCCCTGTGAAGACAACTATAGAACGCCACCTGCTTCGATTATGTAGGGTCAAATATTCACGACAGTTTTGAGTATTTTTAGATAATATGCACCTGAGTTTTCTGAAGAATGTTAGGTTATAAAGACCTATAATAAATGAAAAATCAAGGTCAGGTATCGATTCATGGTCGCGAAACTATCAAAACGGGAAACCATGACCCCGGAACGTTAGGGAAATTGAAGGAACACGGTAGATATTAGTCAGTACGAGTCTGACAGTCCCTTCAGCTTCACCCAAGGCGGAAGGACTCATTGGGTGGTTTTACCATGTAAAAAAAGGGTATCGTTTAGAGCCCCTATACTGGTAAACTCCACCAAGAGGTTTAGTAGAGGCTCGAGCTATTTGGTATATTTTTAAGTACAATATACGGAAACTTCCACGAAATGAAATGGAATCTAAGTAGTCCAGTTGGACACACTAACAGCAAAATAAACATCTTGCCTTAGAGAATTAATATTAACTGAAAAAACGAGTCACTTATTTCATGATTACCTGAGGAAAGGAGCCAATCTTGGATAAATGTAACCAAATAAAGCAATACACTTAGTACACATGTGGATAGTTTACTGTATAAATAAATAAAAAAAAACTGTTTAGTCCGTCAGAGAGCATTGAAAAATAATGGACACGTATTTATGAGAATAAGAGTTGTATCTTCGTCATTTTTAGTTAACGTCACAAAAGAAAAAATACGGGTCAAACATTTTTTGTTAATCTAACTATCGGAAGTATTTTTTTTTTTCTAAAATTGCCTGTTGCAAGGGTCTGGGAACAGTGTATAAGACGGTGACGCGTGGTATAATGGGGACATACACTCTTTAGTTAAACTTAACACAACACTAACGACCAATACCTACCTTGTTTGTTTCGATAAATAGAATAAACAAAGTGAATTTATTTATTTAGTTTGGAGACAATCGCAAAGTACATGGTTCCTTTTGGCCTTGATTTGAGAGAAACACAAGTAAACAACATCAAAACCAGAAAGTAGTATAGGTATATCCAGGACGTCATTTGCAAGCTGAAAAGTGTGTGATTTCCCATCATACCTCGCGTCCCCGTCTTATACACTGTTCCCCTATGTATTGATCCACAGTCCACAGTAGAATTTTTTTTTCATATTGTTGTAAAAGGCTGACTATCACACGACTTTGAAATTATCTCAGTAGAGAATGTTATATAATGCTCTTCATCTCTGTTACTTATCTCAAGATAAGTCGCCAATGCATGGCTCGGTTACCGCGGGTTTGATTCCCGCTCGCAACAAATATTTGTATGGCCTTATGTGTAAGAGAATTTAAATGTTTATAAATGTACCCATGAAGCAGGAAGTATTCCTAGTGTGTAGAACCGTTTTTTAATTTAAAAAAGTGATATATACAAGGAACTCATTGCTTTATCTTTAATTTTAGGTGAGATTACTACTTGCAATATCACCTGCACTCCTCGTCTTTGCACATGTGAACTAATAAATGATGTAACAGATAACACAGTATAAAATAAGAAACTGAATAACAGAATGCCATCTGTCAATTCTTAACATTTTTTTATAGACCACTATCTCCTGTCCCACTTACTCCGCCACCAGTCATCATCATCTGCCTAGACTTTTCTCAACATTATTGGGGTCGGCTACTCCGCCAGTACTAAATAAATATAATGATTTAATACGTTCCTATACTTTTAAAAATAATTATAGTATACGAAACATTGCCAAAACAGGCCCTTATAAAAGATAGTAAGATAGAAATCCACGCGGATGAAATAGTTTTATCAATCGCCTAGCATTTAGTCGATTGAAAAAATACTAAAAAAATTCACGCGCTATTTTTGACACACGACACTTAAGTGAGATAAGAACAACTTCATGAATTATTTAACGATTGCTATTTAGTTGTAAGGCAGTCGGACAGTCAACGTAACATGTTGCTAAAATCTGCAGGCTTTTTGTGAGATAAACGCTAACTTATTTATTTTTTGACATTCTTATTTGAAGATACAAGTAAAGTGTTTCTGTCGTATTCGTTTTCAGATTATTATTATTTACACTGTCGGTAGGCCAGACAACTCAAAATGAGAAAAAAAACAGAAAATTCCCCGAGGGTTTTGTATTTGGAACATCCACTGCAGCATACCAAATAGAGGGAGGCTGGGATGCAGACGGTAAGGGCATAAAATAAATTACATTCCATACTTACAAATATGCGTAGTTATTAACAATTACATATTCAAAATATGTTTCAAGGTAAATCTGAAAACATCTGGGATCACATGACTCACAATGATCCTTGTGCGACGATCGACTGCTCGAATGGAGACGTCGCTGACGACTCCTATCACAATTACAAAAGAGATGTTGAGATGATGAGGGAGCTAGGAATTGATTTCTACAGGTTCTCTATATCATGGTCTCGCATTCTGCCCACCAGTTTTCCCAATGTCATAAACGAAGCTGGAGCTCAACATTACAGCAACTTGATTGACGAAATGCTGAAATATAATATTCAGCCGATGGTGACGCTGTATCACTGGGACTTGCCGCAAAGGCTGCAGGACTTGGGAGGGTGGGCCAACCCACTGATAGCTGACTGGTTTGCGGATTACGCGCGTATCGTCTTTGGATTGTACGGTGATAGAGTAAAGTACTGGATAACAATAAATGAACCAAGAGAGATCTGCAATCAAGGTTACGGAGCGAATACTAAAGCACCAAGAGTGAATATTAAAGGTATCGCTGAATACTTGTGTGATAAAAACATTCTGATGGCGCACGCCAAGGCTTATCATGTTTATGACCAAGAATTTAGATCGAAATATAATGGATCCATCTTTATAGCTTTGAGCGCAGAACTCTATGAACCAGAAACTGAAAAAGAAATAGAGGCCGCTGAAGATAGTAATCAATTTCAGGTAAGACATTTACACTAAAATTGTAAAGAAATAGGGGGAGGCCCAGGCGGCGGATCCTCTCTGCAACCAAGGATCCGCCAGCCGAGGCCAGACAGGCTGCCTCCCCAAAGTTCCTCCCCCGGGCAGTGAGAAGAGTGTCATCCGCGTAGCAGATGACACTCGTGCCATGGAGGAGGGCCCCCCGCAGAAGCCAGTTGAACCCGATGTTCCACAGGGGAGGGCCCAGCACCGAACCGAGTTATAGGGGAAATCTCCAAAAAATTAATTAAACTGATAAAAAGCCACATTATTCGTACGTGCCTTAGGCTATAAAGGCGGAAATAAATTGTTCTTATAAGTTATTTGCTATATAGAAACCGGGTCCTGCTACAAAAAAGTCCGTGATATCTTTCTTTATAATTTAGCAGATATGGTAACTGTACAATTAGATTTGTTCTGATCAGTATGTCAATTGAAAAAATAGTTTACAAGATAATTGTTCGCGATGGAGCGAACAAAGAAAAATGCGTGTTGTGATTTACTGAGAACAGTTCTATATTTGCAGGATAAACGAAATCACTAGAAGATACATGTTTTCTTGAATTTACAAGCGTTCTATTTTGTTAACAACGGAAATTTATGTTATTGAGAGTGAATTTGTAGCGGTGGTGGCGCGTCCGCGTTGGCAGATTAGCGGCGTCAGCTACGCGCGCTGTGATTGGTCGACGGCTCAATTTTTGAGTTTGGCGGGCTGTGCGTGGCGTGCATGGCGCACGGAAGTACGGCGTGTACAATAATAATTATATAATTTCTAATTCGCAATATACCGTCCTGTTCATGTTCATCAAATTAAGTCCTTCAAGGCCCAGTTGGGGTTTTAAGACTTCCTCAGTGGATCTCTCGAGTTTATTTTTGGACAAGCGTCCCTCCCCAGCTTCACACGGGTGCGAAATTGCGAATCTCTTGACTTTTCACCACTGTAATATGCATCTATGCATGTATCGTTACTAGAATATTATAAAGAGGCAAGATTTGTTTGTTTGTATGAAGAGGGTAATCTCAGTAACAAATTATCCAATTCTTTTAATTCATTTTTTGCTGGTAAATAGCTCAATTTTCAAAATCATGGTAAGTAGGTACGATCCTTAGAAGCTGAGTAAAAAGTCAGAAAGAAGGCCAAGTAAAAACATGTAATACTTGTAGCGCAGGTGGATGTTGGGATGCGAAGTGGTGGGTCGGGGCCAAAACTTTACGCAAATGTAGTCGCCGGCTGAAGCTAGTTTTAAAAAAAAAACTGTTTGAGTCTGTCATCATCACCATGACTCGCGATATTATTTATTTCAGTGGGGAATTTATGCTCATCCGATATTCTCTGACACCGGAGACTTCCCAGCAGTAGTGAAGGAAAAAGTAGCAGCTAAAAGTGCAGAACAAGGCTTTTTTCGATCACGGTTGCCTGAGTTCACTCCAGAAGAAGTTGAATATGTTAAGGGGACCTCTGATTTCTTTGGCTTAAATCACTATTCGACTAATTTGGTGTACAGAAATGAATCAGTTATTGGTCGTTATGAAATTCCGTCATTTAACGACGACCTGGGAAATGTGGATTATCAACCTGCTGACTGGGAACATTCTGTGTCAGGTTTTCTTAAGGTAAGATATTCTTTTAAAATAAACAACACAAATAAATCGAACCTGGGGGTCCAACCTATGGTTTCGGCCTTAGTTACGAGCGTTTTCTACGCCCAGTGACATCGAGCCCGAACTAAGAATGATTGATATTATGATTTGACATTTAGCTCTTTGAGTCCGGCCGCCACATATAACCTTTCATTTAGCGTGATAAAATCATCAAATGAGTCCTCCCACTCAGGCAGGGCAAGGGACTGTCAGACTTGTACTGACTATAATCCACGGT
The DNA here is from genome assembly GCA_943136025.2 of Agrotis puta. Classification (NCBI taxonomy): domain Eukaryota; kingdom Metazoa; phylum Arthropoda; class Insecta; order Lepidoptera; family Noctuidae; genus Agrotis; species Agrotis puta. Next base: position 4,944,157 of record OW964170.2, read on the forward strand.
GACCTTCAATAGCTCTTTACATTCCGTAGTCACGGTAATTCGTTAGTCCCGCGACCTTGGCAGGCTTTGGCCCTCTAAGGCGACGCAATGACGACGGGGCCCCCCGTCGTCATTCTCCTGACACTATTTGATTCGCGCGTGAAACACAACGCGCCGTCGACCCGGGCTTGGTCTATATCGGACAGCGAGTCGCCCATTACTCGCCGCCCGCTGCCCGCGCCTACGGTGCCCGGAGATCGTCTTGCGACATCCGGCGCCGTGGCCGTTTACCACTGCAGTTGAGTCGTGAGGTGGACGCTGTCTTGTCTTTGATGGAGTCTGTCCTCTCCCTTACGCGGCCCGCCTCCTCCTTCGCTAGCATGACTGCTTCGCAGAAGGAGGCGATCGCTTCCCAGTCCGTTTCGCCCCGCAGCATGGGCTCGACCAAAGCCGGGCGCGAGAGGTCGCCGCCTATAGCCGTCGTGAGGACACGGCGGTGCTCTGCCCAAGCGGGGCAGTCCTACACAGTATGCTCTACTGTGTCCTCCACTTATGACCTACGGAAAATTCGTGGTACTACATTTTTAATACAAATTGATGTAATGACAAACACACAGCGCTGCGGCAAAAGGACTTCAGTCGTAGCGCGGTTGTCCGTCAGGAAATTCGATTTTGACGTTAGTGACGATCGTACATCCGTGTCCGTACCCGTGTCTTCGATATCGGACTTTGGAAGAAGGTCTCCAGCTTCTTAATAATTACTAAATAATTACTTCAGGTTGTTCCATGGGGTTTCCACAAAATGCTAGCCAAGATCAGGGAGAATTACAACAACCCAATAGTGTATGTGGTCGAGAATGGCTTTTCAAACCATGGTGGTTTACAAGATGATGATCGGATCTCTTACCATAGGCGATACCTCAACGCCATGCTCGACGCCATAGATGAAGGTTCTGACGTCCGAGGTTACTCTATCTGGAGTCTTATGGATAACTTCGAATGGATGCGAGGATATACGTGAGTTTTCAAGTAAAACAAAAATTATAGACCGATAATGAAACTTATATGTCAAAGACACGACTGTCAGCTATAATCTTGAGTCGATTTTAATTTATGAGTTTCTACCACTTTCAAAATTACGTTGTTCTTCAATGACACTCAAGTTGTCCATTTGCAGAGACATAAACCCAAATAATAATCAATCACTGCCAGTCTTATTAAAATGTTATTAAATAAAGCCTTTCTTTTTGTAACCAATGTCAATTTCAACATTCATTACATTTGTGACATGTAACTTTAAACTTGCGTATTCATTTCAGTGAGCAGTTCGGCCTTTACGAGGTGGACTACGAGAGCCCCGAGCGCAGGCGCACACCTCGCAAGTCTGCCTTCGTGTACAAGGAGATGGTGCGCACGCGCACCCTCGACTGGAACTACGAACCTAACACCACAGTCATGACTATCGACGACGGACACTAAACCATGGCATACGATAGATTATTAATAAACTTAAATCAAAATTAACTATGTAAATGTAACAGCCAAAGTAATAAAACCAGATACATACTCGTATTATACTCGTACATGCTAGCCATTACAGTACCTATGATAACTACTTATTAGGTCCAAGTGATTAATGACAGAATAAATTACATTATCTAGCGACAATAAACTAGACAATTAATTTTGTCATTATGTGCATACAAGTATAACAGCTTTATAAACACTTTGACTGTGTCATATGCATTATTAAAATAAAATAATCTGGAATAATTTTATTACGAGTAAATTGACATCGAACAATCCCTACTCACCACTGATAAAGCTTTGTAATGTCCCCAAGAGACTGCCAGCATTGCCAGCTCAGCCTTCTAGAGCAGGGGTTCCCAAACTTTTTCAGCTCGTGGCACACGTACATGTTTAGAATTATTTCTCGGCGCCCTAGCTACTTGATACCAGGAGAATAATAAAATAATAATACCTGGTTCTGAACTCCACGAAATCAGAGCACGTGAATCTGGGTTTATTGCTGCAAAAGAGATCAATGTGACTATCCTCTTCTTTCTGGTGGACATTTTATACATGTAGGATCTTGGTTCCACGTAATATCAATCCAGAGAATGGTCGACACTCGCGTCTCACGGCGCTCCTCTGTACCCTCACCGATGCACTAGGGAACCCCTACCTTAAAGTTTCAACCACAAACGGAAAAAAAATGTTTCCACTAAGGTGCAGCCGTACACCGCAGCAAATACACCGCCAGTATAGGGAGTTATTCACTCCCTATAGTATAGCTAAGTGCAAAACACGAGAACGAACAATTAGATCAACTCCGATGATTCGTTTTTAGTTGTGTTTGTTATCATCAAACTAGGTTTTATATAAAAATTTCATTAGGCAATTGCACCTGAACGAAGCCGGAGCAGGTCGGTGTTTTATAAAATAAATAGCTAGTCAAACACGCCCACATTTGTAAGTCCACCAGACATCCGCCTGACAATCCTGTCCGACGGGTAAATCTATGTCTGTTCTTACCATTAGCATTAGCGTTTTGCCCGCCACACCTTTACGTGTATGGCTAGTTATTAGCAAGGACTTGAAAGATTTCGAACCCAGGTTAGCAAGAAGCAATGAAAACCTGGTTAGGTACAGATTGTTGATGACTCCGGTTAAGAGAGTAAGAAGTCAACAGTACCTCATTACTTCATCAGTTTGGTACTGCATTGTTATTGGAGTTATTTGGTACTAGCTGACCCGGCAAACTTCGTACCGCTCCAGAATCATTTTTTTTATCACTCTTACTCACCTTTTAAACCTTCCCTGGACTTCCAAAAATAATTCAAAACCAAAATTAGCCGAATCGTTCCAGCCGTTCTCGAGTTTTAGGGAGACTAACGAACAGCAATAGATTTTTATATTATAGATTATTTACACTGGGGCAACAGAACCAGAAGTAATATGCATTATACAGTCATAACAAAAGCCACAAACTCACCGCTGCTCTGTAATATACCATCACGATAATATATTTTTGTCCGTTGATCTCTGATTTTTATTTGACGAACTGGCAAAAAGATTATAGTGACAGAAAACAAATAAGAAAACTAAGATAACCAGATATATAATATTATGCAAGAAGATCTGCTGAATAACGATGATACGGTAAATGCATAAGAGATTCCTTTATCATCCTAATCTTGACCTTTGTTCACGAATTTCCTATGATTTTTCAACTAACATTTGCATATTATGTAGGTTTGGTATTTTCTTGTTATTATGGATAGTTTTCTTCACGATTTTATGGTACAATAATGCATATTTGATTTTAAAAAGCTGGTTTAATCAGCTGAGCCATAAAAAAATAAAAACATGAAAATCTCAAAAAGTAACAATCCGTTTACTTACTTGTAAATTACACCATCCACATGAAAAATCACCCATCGACATGTAAAATATAACAATTCTTCGAACGTACACTATCGCAAGCTATCGAGCTTATAATCTATAAGTACTTGGATAGTAATCAAAAATGGCACGTTTTTTTATCTACATCCCAATGTCCAAATATGTCACACTACCTAGATAATGACGAGATGTTAAATAAATGTAAATCAATTGCTATTTTGTCGTTAGTCAATCTCCTCCGCGAAAGCAAGATGGTGCTCAAATATGCAGCATTTATGTAAGTAAAGAGCTGCTAACCCCACTCTCTACCTGGCAAATTGAAGTTATATTAATATTGTGTTCTGAAAATTATTAAATCGTATTTTTTTCCTAGTTTATTATTATTTACGTTGTCGGATTGCAAGACAACGCATAATCAGCGGCAGGATGTAAGAAAATTCCCCGAGGGTTTTATGTTTGGAACATCTACTGCGGCATATCAAGTAGAGGGAGGCTGGGATGCAGACGGTAATTGATACTATGTTTCATATGATTACCTACATAATATTCTTCAATAATTAACCATCCTCCAATTGTTTCCAGGTAAATCCAAAAATATTTGGGATCATATGACTCACAATGATCCCTGCGTGATCGACGACTGCTCAAATGGAGACGTTGCTTGTGACTCTTATAACAAATACAAAAGAGACGTCGAGATGATGAGGGAATTAGGACTCGATTTCTACAGGTTTTCTTTATCATGGTCTCGTATTCTACCTACTAGTTTTCCCGATCATATTAATGAAGCTGGAGCTCAATACTACAGCAACTTAATAGACGAAATGCTGAAATATAACATTGAGCCGATGGTGACGCTGTACCACTGGGACTTGCCGCAAAAACTCCAGGAGTTGGGAGGGTGGACCAACCCACACATAGTCGACTGGTACGCGGATTATGCGCGCGTCGCCTTCGGATTGTACGGTGATAGAGTAAAGTATTGGATAACAATGAACGAACCAAGGGAAGTCTGCTACCAAGGTTACGGAGCAAATACTAAAGCACCTGCACTTAATATTAAAGGTGTAGCGGAATATTTGTGCGCCAAAAACCTTTTAATGGCTCACGCTAAGGCTTACCATATTTATGACCAAGAATTTAGACCGAAATATAATGGTTCTATTTTTATATCTCTAAGCGCGCAATTTTATGAACCAGAAACTGAAAAAGAAATTGAAGCTGCAAATGAAGGGAACGATTTTGAGGTATACTACTTCCCCAAATATTTATTAAGACCTATCAGATACGTACTTAATAGTCTAGATAGGTTTCTTCTAGCCATAATCATATCTTCGTTGTTTGTTCCAGTGGGGTATTTATTCTCACCCAATATTCTCTGACACCGGAGACTTCCCACCAGTAGTAAAAGAAAAAGTAGCAGCTAAAAGTGCAGAACAAGGCTTATTCCGATCACGGTTACCCGAATTCACACCTGAAGAAATTGAATATGTTAAGGGGACCTCTGATTTTTATGGTCTTAATCACTATACGACTTATTTGGTGTATAGAAATGAGTCAGTAGTGGGTCGATATGACGTACCATCATTCTACGACGACCTGGGAAATGTGCACTATCAACCTGATGACTGGGAACGTGGCTTGTCCAGTTTTCTCAAGGTATTTTCTTTTTGTTTTTGAATATACAACATTATTTTTTGTTTATGCGAAACCCAATACTCCTGTCTAGTATATTTGTGTAAAGAATCTATGTACAAAATTTTAAAACCGTATCATAAAAAATCACAAGGTTATAAGTTTGTATATTACCTGGTTGTCCGTTCAAAAACATGCTCATTTCGCGGTACACCCGCGTAAACCGCGTCTCCTGTGTTATACACTCGTGATAATAGCTTTGCAATAGGTACCTAACCGTACGGTGATTGTATTGTAATTAACTGGTAATAAAATAAAATAAAAATATATTTGAAAAAAAATATAACATGGTGTAAAAATTATTGGAATCGAATCAGTTACTGATTCTGAACAAACTATATTCAGGTTTCGCATATACTAAAAATAATGTTGTAGTAAAGTATCAGATGTGTCATTAATCGGTGTCATTTGCCTTCAGGTTATTCCGTGGGGATTCCACAAACTGTTAACAAAGGTGAGGCAAGATTACAACAACCCTGCGGTGGTAATCACCGAGAATGGATTCTCCAACTATGGCGGTGTAGACGATGATGACCGAATCTCATACATTCGAAGGTACCTGAGCGCCGTCCTTGATGCGATAGAAGATGGTTCTGACATTCGAGCTTACACTGTGTGGAGCCTTATGGACAACTTCGAGTGGATGCGAGGATATACGTGAGTTTTATTCTTAAGAATTTCATCTGTGAATGCGTCTCAATTGATTCCGCCAAAATATTAAAGTTTTTATTTGTCAACTGTGTTTATGTATTTGCTGTCTAATGGTAGTATGACTTGGCAACCAGAAGTATTATTTGTCGAAAATCCACCAAAAAGTCACCAATAATAATGATTGTTTCAGTGAGCGTTTCGGCTTGTACGAAGTGGATTACGAGAGCCCCGAGCGTACGCGAACGCCTCGCAAGTCTGCCTTCGTGTACAAGGAGATGCTGCGCACGCGCACGCTCGACTGGAACTACGAACCTGACACCACTCTCATGACTATCGACGAAGGACATTAACACATTCAATTAAATTATATGTCAAATACATGCTTGCCAAGTAACAATTTACTTGTGGTTTTTTTTTGTCTTAATAAGTATGATAGTTTCTTGAAGCTAGGCAAGTTTAAACAAAAGAGACAGTTATGTTGCTTTTTTTTAAGTTGCCCCACTCTAGTCTTCTGTATCGTGGGTGCGTTTACAAGCATAGAAACTCACGTACAGAAACACCCAGACCCAGAACAACTACTTGTAGGTCATACAAATATTTTACCGTGCGGGGATTGAAATCGCGACACGCTGTGCAGCAGTCGATCCTTGAGCCACTGCGCCAACCGTGCTGTTAAATTAGGTGCTCTCTTTTTATTACAGTGATCGCCTTGTAAAATGGTCATTGATTGATGTTGATAATCGAGCAGATATTTTTTTACAAGAAATGCAACAACGTTCTTGAGTCACACTGATATTAAACATCATCTGATCAAAAATAGATTGAATTCAGTAGTTCTTGATATTGAACTATCAAAACATGTCAAAATATACCTATATCTATATCTTGACACTATGAAAAAGACGGAAATTATCTCACTCAGATCTTATCTTGTAGATAAATTCCTTAAAAATACTATTCAATAAATCTAAGACAAGCTTTTGCCCGCGGTTCCACCCACCGCGTGAAATATATCACAGAGACTATAACATCGAGATGAAAGGTGTGTAAGTGTTAATCCAGGTTATGCCGTTTTTGCTTAAATGAGTAACAAACATCCATCCATTCATCTTCAAAAACTTTCACATGTATATCAGAAGAACTTTTTTTTTTACGTGGTAAATTTATCAAATGAGTCCTCCCACCCAGGGCAGAGCGCGGGGGACTGTCAGACTCGTATTGACTAAAATCCACGGTGTTCTTCAATAGCCCTTCAATTCTAATAAAAACTGAAAATGAAATAAAAAATGAAAAATATCCTTGCAGCACACACAGTCACACCTGTGACCATATACTCACACGAAAAAGATAGAAAGACTTACAGTTCCTGACCATCATTCTGATACACACCACATCGCTGACTTCAAAACGGTCCTTTTACTGTGTCACAACTGTCTGACCTTATCTCCTTGGGTTTGTCCATAGAAACTCGAAATAACATAATTAATAGGTAGAATAATTCATTGAAGGAAATCAATCACGCTTAATATTTAATTACATATAAATATTAATAGGCTATTCATTAGCTACTAGCTTCTTCCTTCATTTCGAATTTATTTCAGCTTAGGGTGTGCTTGAGTAGGTCGCGGGACTGTACGAATTACCGTGACCCCGGATCGTAAAGGGCTATTGAAGGACACCGTGGATTTTAGTCAGTACGAGTCTGACAGTCCCTCCCGCTCTGCCCTGGGTGATGATAGATGATTTTACCACGTAAAAAAGGGTGTGCTTGAGTAGTTATAACTTTTATGTGGCGAGAAAGGGCCTCTAACGTGATTGTGACATCAAAGCTGAAGACCGTCAGTAATGTAATAAAATTCGTAAAGGCCTATTCAGCTTAATTCAATTTACAATGCGATTTGTCAATGTTACATCCGCGGGGGTCACCTATGTGTACTTTCGATTTTTAAATGGATTTTTGACGTATTTTGCTTTACATGGCGTGTTTAAAATTTTAATAAATAAAGAATTGCTTTACGCCAAACGCCGCTTTATTTTAATTGCAATCGCTAGACATTCGGTACCTATCCGAACAAGAAAAGTGTTCATAACTTTTGAACCGTAAATAATAAAACCAAAATATAGTAAACCGAAATATAGTAATTAATTTAAGTTGTTTAAGGCATTTTCTTCCACATAGTTATTGAAAATAATTCCAAAAACTGCAGAAGAGGTTTTGACGGAATACCTGCAAAATTTTACGACAAAGTACGAAGCACTTATGCAAACAAGTTTCTCTCTGTTGTGTGGAGAGGATAACTGCAAAATGACGTTAATTAACAAGCCAGTGTCGGCCACTTTTGTAATTCAGTCTCTTGACCCGACAACTGCTCACTCTAAATCCCTACAATTGCTCTGTCCGTGTCAAAAAAAAAGTTACTAGTGTGAAAACCTTTAATCATTCGTTTGTTTCAGTTTATATTAAACTGACTATTATTTTAGACTACTGGAAATTAAATAATTAACGTTAGTACTCAAGGGCGTATCTAGAAATTTTATTTAACGGGGCAAATGAAGAGAATTCTAGGCTATTGTTTTGTTGTTTTTAACATATGAGTTTCTCATGAGCCGGAATGTGAAGGCAGTAATTAATAAGAATATAAAAATCAGAAGCCACAAGCTATGAAGCTCGTTAAAATTACAGTTTACCAGCGAACGACCGCTGTTCAAAAGGGGGCAGCTGCCCCTCCTAGCCTGCACCTCGCTACGCCTATGCTGGTACAACAAAAAAAAGTCTATAAGAAGATAACAAGATTGCGCTTCACCACATAACACATAGGCCCTTAATAAACAACAATAAACCTTTCCCAACCAGCTGTTATCTACTCGATGTACGGAAATATTGACATCTTGATAAGATATTGGTTTAATGGAAAGGTAAATAGACGAGTTCGGGGGTGTCATCAATAACCAATTAACAGTATACATAACAAACCAATTTGGGTCACTGTTGAACCACCAGTTGTGAATTACATGTTCAGACATTAATAGCGGTGTATCATAAATTCGGGTTTACGGTCTTGCCGCGGCCCAGCAACGGAAGGGCAAGTGAAGGAATAGTATGGTTTTAAGTCAATAAAGTCTGACAGTCCCTTCCGTCCAAATCCGCTCCGAAAAAACGCGTTTAGTATCTTGGTGATAACTAAACTGTCAGAACGGATGTTTTTAAGTAAGAACGTAGAATTCCATCTGTCTTAAAGGATGATTCACGCTACATCGTGCCGTGTCCGGGCCGTGTCCCGTCCGGTCCCCAGACGGGGCACGGGTCAAACATATGGTAGATACTTATACTTTTTGTATGAAGTGATTCATGCTTGACCGTGCCCCGGACGTACCCAGGCTGAGATTTTCGGTGGATATTGTTTCCCGGCTCTGGCACGGCCCGATGGCGGTGTACCGTGAATGACTGGCTCGGCCGACGCACGGTGGACGTGTCCCGACCGGGGCAGGGCCCGGACTCGGCCCGGTGTAGCGTGAATCATTCTTTACAAGACGGAGTTTCTATAGTTTCATGTCTAGTAGCAGTAACACCTTGTTTCTAAACAAGGCGTCTATCAAACTGTCTGTATGGAAGTTACAGCTCAGTATTATCGTACATTCGATCATATCGCAACATTTTATCAAGGAACGTAATCGCTCTGTCGTTCAATGCACGTTCGACAGCTAGATTACCACAATGGGCGAGCGATTGGCATCTGTGCTACGAGTATAAGTCACAGCTTTTTATTTTCACACGGAACCAACATTTGTGTTGCCTAGTGCCTACGCCCCACGGTAGTGCAACTGGGTCGATCAAAGTTTTAACTTCTGGGGCATACCGCATGACCGATTTTATTCTGAGGTAGACTCGAATGTTTTTTGATTTACGTTTGTAAATCCAAAAACATTTTAGTACCTAGAAAGACAATAGAAAGTAAATGTAGTGCAGATAAAACGAAGGTAGGTGTGTACATGATTTTTCATTCTGGGTCGAAATAAGAAATACGCCATAATAACATGTTCAGATATAAAATCTGCCACATAAGATATAGTATAGAAAAACTGAGTTATAAATACATAAGCTGAGTTACACCTGGGCCCCACCAACTATATTTTCAGTTCCATCCTCTTCAGTCTGTAAAACTATAGAACACAATACAAAACAAACAAGTTCTGCCGCGCACGCGCACCCCGCTCAATCAGCGTTTCATGAACAAGCAGATAATCTGCACGCGATCGCTCGCCTTTGATTGTGCGAGCGCTGACATGACCATCCACGAGGGACATTGAAATGTGGAGCACTTCAACATTGATCGTGTTCGATAAAACTCTTTAACTAATTATGTCTTATGATTATTAATTAATTATTAACTTTTGAAACTGGGGTATGTTCGCGACCGCGGGTTTTCTGTAAAGGGAGATTTATGTGGATTTTATTCGGAATACGTATTTACTTAACCTATTCCATGCCATCCAGAAATTCATTTTTTTTATCAAATTTAATTAAAACTCGATTGGCGGATGACAGAGAGAGTCATCGTATCAATAAAATTATAGACGGCCAACAGGCCAATTATCAAATACAAGTAGACCAATTTATAGTTGGGTAGTGGGGAATGTAAACTGCACAACTCAGTTGAGCAGTCAATTGAGCAGTTGAGCAGTATAGTTGACCAGTGGGAAAAAAGGGAGCAGACAGTGCAAGCAATAACTTTAAGATATTGAGGTCCCTTAGGACCCAACGACCATTGCAAGCCACATTAATTTATGTCGTTCGGATTGATGACATTGTTTTTGATAATCTTGTTACTTTTTCTTGAATGTAAATAATGATCCACGAAAGAATAAAGGAAGATAATGGCATCTACAATAGAGAATTCAGCTACAAATACATAAATACTCAGTATACTGAACGGCCGCAAACTTGGATTTAATGACACGTAAAAATAAGTATTGTATAGATATTTATTACTTAAATAGACAAACTATTGAATATAAAAAGAATATTTCCATAAATAATATAAGTAAAAAATTAAGAGAAAGTTATAACAATTAACTTATAATCACAATAAACATGAGATGGATTATAATCATAAACGGGTCAGTCAGTCCGTAGGGATTCGTAGACCCTGCGTAGCACTCGTCGTAGCCCGTAGCGTTCGGAAACTTTTCCTACCCTCATGGGACGAAAGCAGGCTCTCAAAAGCGAAAATGAAAATTTGTGAAAGGGAAAACGGACACAGATGACAAAGACAGAGTGGATTAATAACAGCTTTATGATTTAAAATTAAATACAATAAAAAAGGAAAATAGTAAACCGAGCCACAAAATTACTCACTCAGTCAAGAATATTACAACTCGGACACATTTTTAGTTTTGGGTGCACCCCGAGGTTCAGTTACAGAAATAGAAGCCCTGCGCAACAGAGCTTCATTGACTTCATCTTGGCTTAACCTATTTTTTTTTTAATTTTACTGAACAATCAGTCTTTATTGCTATCAAATATACCATTAAAAAATCAAAAAGTAATCCACTTCAAAAACAACCACGAAAAAGGGTAAAATAACCTGCCAAATAAATTTTCTTTCGGAAGAAGGTGGCTTTGTCTTTTATTTCATTGACTTTTTTGCCACCGACTTTTATTTTACCCATTTTAGTTTAAATATACAACCGAAATTCTTGTCAAATACATACAATTTTCTTACATATGCACTAGATTTTTGTTATCCGTAGCACCGGTTATAACATCGCCCATGTACACAATAAGTTAAAAAGGCACATAAAATAAGAACTACTGAACGAAACTAAACGAAATTTGTATGGGACCAAATGGCAGGTATATTGCGTCGAACAAAAAAAAAAGCATAAATACGGTCGAATTATAAAACCTCCTTTTTTAAAAGTCGTTTAAAAAAATGACTGTAATTTCTTTTCCCTTGTCTTTTAAAACAGATAAAACAACAATGAGGAGGAGCACTTAGGCATCTATTATAGAATAGGATTAGTTCGAAAATTCCAGTTAAAGCTTCGACATTTATGAATTTTAATCATCACAGAATTAATTACACGAAACACGAAAATACTACTGAAACAATACCATAATACTAGCTATACATCCTCTTAAAACATACTTGTGTATCAAAACTTGGGTAGTAAAACTATAAACAATTCTAGGAGAATTATGAGGCGAAGGCTTTAGAAATCCCACCTCATCTTTTACGAGAACGAGTGCTCCTGTCCCGGGAAACGGAGGAAATGTGGCAAATACGGAAATCATCCTATCGCGATCGAGAATTCGCATTTGTCCCGGCATAAACGAACCGAGGGGAAGGTAAGAAATATAACTGTACATATTTTACAGTTTTCATATTGAATATGTGTAGAAAAATAAGAAAATAATTGCGGAATAATGACATAAAAATTATGAACAATACTATCCTGTATAATAGAAAATATTTATACTTCACAGAATTTGATCCTAAATACTAATATCCTTTACCAGAAATATTGATTTTTCATAAAATTTCATCAATAGTCCTCGAGACTCCTTTGAGCATTATTCTTTGATTTGGCCATCCACGCCCAGTTGGAGGATTCAACTTGTATAATTGACACTTCAGTTTTTCCTTTGTAGTTTAAATTCCTGCGGTTAGCCGGAATGCCACGTAACTCAATGCTAGACATTCCTGGCAAACTGCAGGAATGTCGCCTCAGTGGTATTGTCGTACTAAATGTGGATTACAGAGGCACCTCGCAAGGTGAGGGGCGAGCTTAGTAACATGTAACTACCTATAAACATTTCATTTCCTTATGGATAATGTAATGAGAGAGAACTGTGTCCATTGAATGCTTCGTTGTTAAAATACTATAGAGTGACAACCCTATGGATCTGAGGCCTTATCACAAAATTTCTGAATTTTATTTACTGCATTTATTGTATGGAAAATTGAAAAAGCGCTTCTATGTAGTCTACAGTCACGAGTAATAACACTTAACAAAATTTAAACGCAATTTACTCGTGAAATACTGGTTTCCACTGTGAAATAAGACCTATTTCGTAATATTATGGCTTCCAAAATATAAGTCTAATAATTTTTTTTTTTTTTTTGCGTGGTAAAATCATCAAATGAGTCCTCCCACCCAGGGCAGGGCGGGAGGGACTGTCAGACTTGTACTGACTAAAATCCACGGTGTCCTTCACTAGCCCTTTACGTACCGGGGTCACGGTAATCCCTTGGTCCCGCGACCCCGGCAGGCTTTGGCCCTCTACAGGCCCCGTCAATATGCTGACACTCTTTGAGGCGCGCGTGGAACACAACGCGCCGTCGACCCGGGCATGGTCCATGGTCGGACAGCAAGTCGCCCATTACTCGCTGCCCGCATGCCCGCGCCTACGGTGGCCGGAGATCGTCCTGCGACGTCCGACGCCGTGGGCGTCTACCACTGCGGCTGGGGTGGAGGGAGGACGCTGTCCTCTCCCTCAGGCGGCCCGCCTCCTCTTTCACGAGCATTACTGCTTCGCAGAAGGAGGCGACCGCCTCCCACTCCGTCTCGCCCCGCAGCATGGCCTCGACCAATGCCGGGCGCGAGAGGTCTCCGCCTATCGCCGTCGTGAGGACACGGCGGTGCTCTGCCCAAGCGGGGCAGTCCTGCACCGTATGCTCCACCGTGTCCTCCAGACGATCCTCGCAGTGGTGACACCCAGGCGTTTCTTCCCTCCCTATCAGACACAGGAACCTCCCGAAACTTCCGTGTCCGGTGAGGACCTGCGTCATGCGGTAGGTAAGGACGCCGTGACGCCTATCCAGCCACTCCTCAAAGAGGGGTCTTACCGCCGCGATTGCGGCGTGCCCGGACCTCGGTTGCGACAGTCGCTCCCTCCATACTGCTCTGAGATCACGCCGGAGCTCTTCCCGCCGCGCCTCGAATAAGTCTAATAATAAAGCAAAAGTTTTAATCAATATGGTAGCAAAACATCGCTTTTGAATACTGCTTAGTGTATGCATACTATTGCTCATGATGTACCATCAAGTAACGCCAAAGTTCCAGTTTAGTTTACTCGTACATCACAAAAACGTGAAAAGTCATAGTAGGGCTTCTGGAATGGTCTTGTGACTGTACGAATTACCGTGACCCCGGAATGTAAAGGGCTATTGAAGGACACCGTGGATTTTAGTCAGTACGAGTCTGACAGTCGCTCCCGCTCTGCCCTGGGTGGGAGGACTCATTTGATAATTTTACCAAGTAAAAAACAAAAGGGGGCTTCTGAGATATGTGCTGACGCGAGCACATCGCACGCATATTAACATAACTATGAATATATCTGTATATCTACATATATATTCCAAGATCGATTACTCATCTCATCCGTTATTGTCGGTAAGATAGCTTTCTTTCTTCGGCTACCTGTGTGGCCAATTGAACCAGTATAACGTGACCTGTCCCAACCTCTCGTCTCTCTTATATAGTCTACAACAAAAGGGGTTTCCAATAAATTCACAAATATCTTGTTTGATCACTCGTGTGATTTTGTGGCATTTCCAATCTTTCTGGGCGCCCGAACACCGTCCCTAAGGTGAGTGTAGGTATCTTTGCAGGCATTTTATTCTGTACAAAATGAATTTTACCTATTGAAGCTTTTCTGGTATAAATTGATAAATATTTGTATTATTTTTAAATAGGAATGAATTTGGTAACTGTTACTGTAAACATATTTGAATTTATGTAGAGGTATAGGTGGTGTCCCAAAAGCGTAATATATTGTTTAATCCCAACGCGTATTGTATAGCAAATTATTTTTACTCACAGGATATTTGATACGCAGTAAAGCCAGATTTTTATGTAATAAAGGACTAAATTCCATGCAAATGGATGTTCACGCGACACGCATACAAATTACTGATGTAGAATCAATTTGAGGGGAATGGAGACGCGTGTGAAACACTACCTAACATGGTATAGTACAGTGTATTCTCGGCAGGCTGCTTGTGTCTCATTTTACACTTCAGGGCCTTTTGCACATTGTGTGTGCACGACGCGCCACGCTACTGCGCTTCATTTGTACAAACTTGGAATTTCAATTTATATTTAGGTGAATACTGAAGTTTTCTATTGAACAAAAGCCTTTTTTTTTTGACTCCTCCCACCCAGGGCAAGACGGGAGGAACTGTCAGACTTGTACTGACTAAAATCCACGGTGTCCTTCAATAGCCCTTTACGTTCCGGGGCCACGGTAATTCGTAAGTCCCGGGACTAAAGTACCCACATGTTTTTTTTTCTATTTTACACAGAAAAATAAATAACTAATCAAATTGTTTTCACTTCTACAATTAAAAACTAAGTATATGGTCTATCATCAAACTGATCTTGATATTGTGACCAATCTTCAATAGCCAACCCGAGTACTGGATGACTGGCCTGTTGGTCTAGTGGTTAGTGACCCTGACTGCTATGCCGGAGGTCGTGGGTTCGATTCCCACCCAGGACAAATGTTTGTGTGATGAGCACGATCATTTGTTCTGTGTCTGGGTGTTATTTATCTATAATATGTATGTATTTAGAAATATATAAGTATGTTTATCAGTTGTCTAGTACCCATAACACAAGCTCTGCTTAGCTTGGGACTAGATGGCGTTGTGTGATAGTTGAGGAATATTTATTATTTATTTATAAGTACCAAGCTCGTCTTTCCTCAGCCAGGAGGCCACTCATCCCTTACCTCCTACCTCATAATGAAAGCGCTCTAAAGCACCGCAAGCCACTTAAATTGAGGGCGTCTTGTTAATTCCTTAAAAAACTCAAGTGCCCCCCCATTGTTCAGCGGTCGCCACGTTCGGCTGAACAATACGGAACTGGAAGTGTTGAATCACCGACCCAGCCAAATTATTCACGCAAAAACCTGGTTTCAACACGAAATGGGGAAAATAGGGGAACAGTGTATAAAACGGGGACGAGAGGTATGATGGGAAATCACACACTTAAGGCAAACTTAACACAATACTAACGTAGCGCAAGCGCCAACAGGACGCGATTTATTAATGGCCGCTTGCAAATGACGTCCTGATGGCGCTTGCGCTACGTTAGTGTTGTGTTAAGTATGCCTAAAGAGTGTATGTCCCCATTATACCTCCATTATACTCGTCTTACACACTGTTCCGCTGTATGGTTTAGGTACACTTTTGCTTATAAACAAATAATCTCTTACTTTGTAGTAATATAGGTATACAAATACCTTTATGAAAATAAAGGTATGTGCAAAACAGTACAAACTCCTAAGTACTACCAAGAGTTAAAATAATTGATTAGATACATAATTAGGGTCCGTCCGTTCAAAATTCCAGTAAGAAGTATTTGTATGCGAATGTAATTCTAAGATAGCTCATTATTTGTTCCGATGATAGCAAAGTATCGACGTGCGGACATAATTTATATGACAGAACAATCCCTGGCTAGCTGCCAGCGACTACTGAAGGGGAGTTGTGTATTCACGACGTGCAAACAATCAACCTGTCGGTTCACAGATGTAAACACCCACAGCACAACAATTAATTTACTGCATGACCTCAAAAAACGCCAAAACAATAGGCATGTTGACCGTATCAATGAATTGCAAATTTTATTACGCCGTCAGTAAGAGTTTTAACTAATAATGGATATTTTTGTGAAATTCGAAATTTTATTGTCTTTGTCAAACAGACAGGCGAAAGCGAAGCGATTCGGAGGCGATACCGAACCGAAGCGAGACGTCAGTCCGATAGTTCTGTCACGCTATCGGATCGCTTTCGCTTTTCTATGTAACTGGATTCAAACAATTCAAACATACATTACAAATAAAAACGTCACGCTTCGCATTCGTCACGCCTGTCTGTTTGACAAAGGCTTAAAGGCTCATGACGTCAGACGTATGTGAAAACTGTACTTGCCATTACTTGCTTACCAAATACAAAGAGTCACTCCCAGTTTGGAATAGGGTAGTTAACTGCATAAATAAATTGAAAATCTATTTAGTCCGTCAGTTAGAGCATTGAAAAATAATTAACACTTTTTTTTTGTTTTTGTTTTTTTAATGAATGTTTATCGACAAAGATCAGACGCTTCGAAATTCAGGAGGGTTTGTGACGTCATAACGCTTATAAAATTATACCGACCGAGTGACGTTTTTGTGATTTTTAGAAGCGTTGTATTTCGTCAATTTTGGTTTATGAAAAAAAGAAAAAATACGAGCGAAATATTTTTTGATAATCTAACTGACGGGCTAATTAGATTTTTTCAGTCAAAATACCCTGTAGTGTACACGATAAAAGACAAAGCATGGTGTAGAAGGCTTTGGATCAAATTACCAGTAATTATGTAACAAAAAGATTGGATATCGGCGAATACATCGCAAACGCAAGAAATTTCATAGTCATGATTATTAATTAAAATTCCTTTGGCTTTTGGAGATATTCATGGTCAGCTAATTTAATATTTAGCGCTTCTAATTAGTATGTATCAAGTATCCAGCAAATTCAAGTTTTAATCAATTTCGGCCTTATTACAAAAACTAAATAAACCTTGGTTTAAACCTGGTCTATCAAGTCCAGGCTTATCTGCAGAGCCATGGTTTAAATTTGTCCGTATTACAAAACTAAGATAAAACGTCGACTTTAGTACCGCCATTTGAACGATTGTCTATACAATTAAATCCACAATGAGTAATAACAATTAAATCTACCTTGTTTCAATCCATTTTGGGTGATAATAACACAAAAACTACAACACAATGAAAAATTTGCTATGAGAAACTTTGACATACCTTTGACAGCTACTACTGTTAGACCATGGTTTATCGCAAAACTACGATTTGTAATAATCTTTGTTTAAACCGTAGTTTTACAAGATTAAACCTGGGTTTTTAGTTAAACCCCTTTTTGTAATAAGGCGGCAGGAGTTTTTTCTTCAACACAATCCGCCGAACACAAAACACCGTAAACCGTAGTTTTACAAGATTAAACCTGGGTTTTTAGTTAAACCCCTTTTTGTAATAAGGCGGTTTAAGTTTGTTCCCAATGAAGTTGTGGAATTACAAACAGTGCAATGAATAGAAACAAAACCTGATATCTTTTTGTGAACATTTTATATTCGTCCGACCAAAAGGGAACAAACAAAGCAGCTATCATTACATGCTCATTACAAAGTATAAGGGTGATGGCAAGGTTGATGACAAAAACTTTCATTCACGACGAACATTACGTTTCACTTTGTAATAACGAGCACAATGGCCCGACTTTATGGAACCATGACACATATCTATAACTACTGCCTAAAAGTTGGAAAAAATAAAAAAGTATATCTGCCTAAGTTATATGTAGATATTGAGCTTATGATAGGCATATTGTCAACATTAATAAATCATTTAAAATCAGTTTATCCTACAGTTAAAGTTTTTTTAAATAACTGACAAGTATTTTTTCTTTTGTTGATACAATGAATATTTTTACAAAGATAAAAAGCAACGAAATTCGGGAGTGGGGGCTCGTGACGTCACAAGAGAGACAGTGCAATCTGTACTTTCTTTTGAGGTTTTGCCAATTAAAAAAAGTATAATTGTTAACTTTGGTTTATGTAACAGAAAAGAATAAATACGGGTCAAATATTTATTGAAAATATCAGTGACGGACTAATTACATTTTTTCAATCAAGTAGGTAACCCATTTACATATCCATAGATTATATTAAAAAACATCGATAAGTTTATTGAAGTAGTGCAACAGATATCGAGAAAGTGGTTGCTTGCGTTTTAAATTTGCATTTTAAGGTCATTTCCCATTTACTCATAATACAGACGCCAGCAGGTCAACCTACCACTATTATGATAAGGTTGAAAATCTATCAAAGTGACAGATTGAGGCAGGTTGATGTGTTGGCGTCTGTACCTTCCTAAATCAAAAATTTGCTTAGCCGGATTTAAAAAAGCTTTATGTGGCATATTTTATAAACACAATAGCACTACCCACAACATTGATGTTTATTTATTATTAACATCCAAGTTCCCGTTTAATTTTCGACACAAAAACGTGAAAAGTCATGCTATGGCTTCTGGTTCCTATTATACAGGGACACTTTTTCAACTGGGCGTGGATGGCTATATCCGAAACTATGAGGATTGTCGAAAAATACTGAAAGGAATCTCGAGGTCGATTTTTTGTATACTTTCGTACATCCACGCCCTGTTGAAAAATTCACCCTGTATAAGAACTTGTTTACAAACAAAAATGACAATAAATATAGTAAATATGCTGCTTAGTCTAAATAAAACAAACGGTAGAATAAAACATTGAATTACAGCTTCGGTTGCGTATGTAGCCACCTGGTCAACGTAAACCCATATTTTTATATGCGATCATAAATTACTCGTGGTGTACAACTGAACAACATGGGATTTAGCTCGATCGTTTAACACAAGCGTAGAACAGCGCTTTGTTTACATTATAAACATATTACAAACTTCAAAGGGAGCGTGTGTATCAGTATGTCAAAATAGCATATCCGATTTGCAGATAAGTTGATCGAGCGAGTAACTGCTTTATATCCACGAATAAATATCGCGCGTTTGAAGTGTGAAGAAATATTTACTACAAGGAGACTGCTGTACCAAATAAACGATCACCTGTCTTAAAGTAGAAGGTTTGTTATTTGTTTTTCACTAATGCCTTTGTCAAACAGACAAGCGAGTCCGAAGCGATAACAAACCGATAATCCGATAGTTCTGTCACGCTATCGGATCGCTTTCGTTTTTCTATGTGACTGGATTCAAACAATTCCATAAATTACAAATAAAAACGCCTCGCTTCGCATTCGTCACGCCTGTCTCTTTGACAAAGGCTTAACTGAGGATCTCAGTTCGACCTGTATTTTTGAATATTTCCACGTTATTTCTTATATTTTGATGAGGTTTCCAGAAAAGTATTCGTTACATTCTGGAGAAGGTTTTAGAATAGATATCCCGTGACGTTGTCTGCATGGGTCCGTTGTTACTTACTTGGATGGCTAATTTTTAAAGATGCCGATTATTCCAAGATTTTTGTTGAATATCTGAACTTTTTTTTTTTCAAGGAACCGATTTCAAAAAGTAAACACAAAAAATTAATTTCGGAAGTCGGTGTTAAAAGTTAATGAAATAACAATCCAAGTAAGCCAAAAATACAAACATAAAGTTCGAACTGAGAACCTACTTTTTTTTAAGTCGGTGTATAAAATCAAGCCACCAATTGCAGTCGGTTTTTTTTTTTAAAGTTGTTTATTACATCCACCTTGAACCATTTTGAACTTCGTCACCTGACTACCGAGTCTCCATCATGTCCCCTCGTCATCATCGTTTTTAACTATGTAGTTCAGCTCTATAAGATCCATTAAGATGTTATTTTTGGCTAACGTCGTTTGCGGACATATGATAGATGTACCATCTTGCCAAGACCTTTCATTTGATACTCAGTTTCCTGAGTTTCGATAAAAAATGAGTTAATATTTAATGACCATTAACACGGTAACATACCTCTTTTATATCAGCGGGTCTAAAAAGGCCACTTTAGCAATATGAATCATGTAAAAGAAATGATCACTAAATTAACATGGCGTACCACTTTTAGAAAAAAATTGCTTCAAGTAACCGTTTTGGACCTACTATGCAATTCAATGGAGGAACATATTTTCATCAATTTATGACTACTTCAATTGTTAGGGCACGAAAGGTTTGCCTGCTTATATATTTTTAAGTCTGTATGTGCTTAATAAGCCCAATTTGTATACATAGGAACGTATGATGCTATTGTTTCTTAAAAACAAACGACGATTTAAAAAGTCAATAGGGAAGTACATAATAATCGTTACGATAAAATCATTCATGTTGAGCATGAAAGATAAGACGGTCAAATGTTAAATAAAGAACGGGTAGTTATTTGGACAAACATTCCAATAACTGATGAGTTACCAAAGATAACAGTCAAATAGTTAACTACATGTAAAGCGAGGTCAGTCCACATGATTACTTACAGGGAGACCATTCAGAATACTAATAAATTAGTCAGTTCGTTCGTTCGGCCTGCCGTCTAAATTACACATCGTGTATTTCTATTTTACGTGTATTTCTGCCTAAAGCAATTAAGTATTTAGGTAAGTAGGTTCATCGTAAGCAAAGTAGAATTATTTGATTACTAGTTGTTGCCAGTGGATTCGCCCGCTACCACTCGAGAATTCGGGAACGGGAAGATAAAATGGGGATAAAAAGTACCCTATGTGTTAATCCTGGTTATAAACTGAGTATGTACTTTCATCCAAATCCGTTTTGTAGCTTTTTGCGTGAAAGATTATCAAACATTTATACCTACGTCTCTCCTCACAAACTTTCGCATTTATAATATAAAACAAAAGATTTTTTGACATTTAATAACTAATAATTTGAAAATACGAAAGTTGTCGTTACTGCGAAACGACTATTAACCAACCAAGTTGAGCTACGCCCTTGATTTCCTTCACCTTTAGAAAACTTATTTCCCCAAGACAAAGTAGTTATGTGAGTCTATTCATTGTCCAGTCGAGCGCACGCTGTATAATGGGCTACCTATTTATAATGGCTTCAGAGGCTCAGGCATTCAGTGGACATGGAGGACGCCGGCATCGCTCCATTTAACACACGCGCATGCTTCACGTCACCAGTCACCAGCCCGGGCCGAAGACACGCCGAATGGGGCCGACCACAACTAATCACCTTTATTAATAACAAACTTCAATTCATGCACAACGTTCTCCCTCGCCTTTCATCAAAATATAAACAGGCGTCAATCATTCGAGCTATATTTTGTAACACTGGCTTTATTTTCTCTATAATAATCTTATAGGTAAAACACAATTTTATAAATAACTATTGCGATCGTTTTTACTAGGTAAATTAGTGAGAAATCGTATTCTGTTTAGTTATTTGCCTCCTAATTTCTCATGGGGTTTTCCAAAACCAGCTCCCCAATTATTAAGTTCCAATCCTCGAGAGAGTCCGCGTTTGGGATGGACAATGGCAGTATGACGTTATCTAAGTTATATATTGTTGTATATAAACAATAGTAAATAGAAGCATCGCGTATCATCCGTGTCCTTCAATTATGACGTGTAGCTGCTAGACGATTATTGAATAGCCAATATTTGTCGCGTCTAACTCGATAATGGTTCTCATCGCGGCTGGCGCACGGTGGGCTGGAATCGTCAAGTGGGGACTTAAGGATTAAAATGAGTATTTTTGAATTTTATGTACTAATACAAATATTTTTTGTTATATGTAATTTTTTTATACTTAGTATTTTTCGAGTTATAGACCCCTAAACTTTGTATGAAATATTAATCGGTTTTTGGTTTAATCTGACATGTTTTAATATTGTATTACAGAAATATAGCAAAAAACAAATTATTGGTAAACATTCTACATCACCCTTATTACGTCATTTGTTTTTAACAATACTCAATAGTGCCGTGACCCTCATTAGCGCATCGTCCATTGAGCGCAGCAAAATGATGACGTGTCATTATGTGATTGGATGATGAATAGCAGGTAAAAAATGATACGATTACTTTTGAAAAACAACCATCCTCAGTACGTTGTTACACATCGTAATAAACGCACTATCCTATCTCACATTTTCGGAATACTAATACTATTTATTACGTAAAAATGTTCGATTTGTTGTCAAATATTGATATTGTTGTGCTATTAAAGGAAAGTGGAAGTTTTAAAAATAATAGTGTTTTATATAGTGCTATTAAATCTAGATTAGTCCCCACTGTGTTAAGTGCTGAAAACGATAAAGCGGTAAAAGCGTTTTGTGCAAAATATTGCTATAATCTGCAAAGGAGACGGCAAAATGCTCATAGCAAAGAGGAATTGTTCAGCAACAATAATAGTGAATGGTTATCATCGGAAATAAAGTGGCCTGATTTCATTGTAAGTGCATTTGAAAGAAACCAAGACTCTGTTCCTAGTACATCAAGTGAACATGAATCTCCAGCAAAAGTGTCTACTGCCACGTCAACGAATGTAAGTCCAAGAAAACCATTTTGTGAATTAGGACCTAAGCAAAAAAAGAGACGTACAGAACATATTCATACAAATATGACTACAGAGGAAATATCTCATGCATACATTATGAAATTACGAGAGGATGGTAATCAAGGAATATCTGAAATCCTCGAACACCTACTTAAAAATCCACAGGATGTGCAAAAAGCGAAAGATAGTCTTTTAGGTAAAAATGAAAAACCTAAATTTACTCCAGATGAAGCTTTGGGACTTGTTTTGTCCCTTAAGTTAACAAAGTGACAATATAATACTTTAAGAAAAAGTATCAAAGAGAAAAATGTCGACATGTTCCCTTCCTACTACAAGGTGCAAAATGCAAAACAAGAATGCTTCCCGCCAAAAGATGATATCACCTTAACAGATAAAACTGCTGGAATAAAATTGCAGCGTCTATTAGATATAACCACCAAAAGGATATTATTCAAAGCAATCAATATTGATAGCGCAGACTTTAAGGAGTTGACAATGATAAGCAAATGGGGAATGGATGGTGCCTCGAATCAAGCAAACTATAAGCAAAAAATGACAACGGAGGACAAAGTGGACAGTGCTTCGACATATGATTCAAGTATTTTTATGGGTAGTTTAGTACCAATAAAAAATATTTCTGAGGAACAAATTATCTGGGAAAACGACTCACCAAATTCTGCATATTGGTGTCGTCCAATATTTTTCAAGTTTGAAAAAGAGAATAAATCAACGATTTTAAGAGAGAAAACCGAAATTGAAACGGAGATAAATGAATTGAAGGAAACAGAAATTAGCGATTAATGAAGAAGCGGCTGAATCTAGAAATAAAGACTTTAGGCGATATCGCCAACACCATTCAAGGAAAGTCTGCAGAAGAGCTAATAATGAGGATATTTTAAATAATTTAATAATTAGTTCAGACCCAGTTAGTATATATCATCAAAACGTCATAAAATGATACGGAAACACAAACCATTTTCAGAAGAAGCGAAAGCCATGCTTCTTTTATCTACAACATTTGAAGATGATGAGCGGGAAAATATAGAATTTGTTAATGTGGAACATTTAGAGAACGAATCTGAATCTGATGAAATTGTCTAAGTGATAATTTTGTGAGTGCGTGTGTTTGTGAGTGAGTTTGTGAGTGTGCGTATGAGTGGATTAGGCCTCCTGGAGACACCACTGATAAAAAAAAACGCGCTTAGTTCTCTACCTCAAAGGTGGTGTGGAAAAGGGAATGAAAAACAATTTTCTCCAAAATCGAAGAAAATCGAAGCAAGTGCTATATCGGATAATTTGCCTAAAAAATAGCGCAATCGAATACCGAAAGCGGTTATTTGAGAACTCTTGAGAATTAAAAGTTATTCATATAAAATTAAATTTCTCCATACAAAAATAAATTCAAATCGTTATAACTTTTAAAATATTAAGTATATACAAAAATCGCAGAAGAAAAATTTCTTGTATTTAGTGGTAGATCGCCAAGCCGTCTTTATTTTTTTTTTAATTGCTTATCAATTTTCGTGAATCCTTAAGTCCATTAGAGCTTGATTTCAGCCCACCGTGTGGCGCGCCGGTAGCAGGGCACTCGGGCAGGCACGCCAGATTCACGACTCGATTCACGAGCGATCAAGATCTACACTTTCTAATATCCACATGTGAGTATGCATAGGTTTTCCATGTAAGACATTTGGAATCCTTATACACTTAGAAGCGATTTACCTCCCACATAATGCTTAGAACATAAAACGAGCCACTCACCGTAGGTAGTAGTACCGAAGATTCTGAGCCGCCGACCATTATTGCTTTTTTCTTCGGTGAACGAATTGTTTGCGCATAACACAAGTGATGATAGACAACCACTATTTACATATTATCCATTCAATAAATATTTTCATAACTATAGGTAATTACACAACAACAACACTTGGATTAGGATCTACCTGGTAATTATGAATGACAACTTGTCACCTGTAACATTTAACATTTATCTCTACACATCAATTTTATTACACATTCTGTGGGTGTACTTATTAATCACACGAAAGCAGATGTCCAGATATGTTCCATGACTTTTTTATAAGATTATACGAGCGAATATTGTATTTCTGACATAATCAATTAAATAGATCAAAACACTTGTAAATTTAAAAAAATGTGCTGATACTCAATCAAGGTTTTTGAGTGATTGCGATTTATATTTTCAGTGAAATTTACGGATGGTACGGTGTTCAAACATGAGTGTTTGCGCGCGCCCTGGAATCGACCGGGCGTCCCGCCGCGCCACTGAGGCATCTCGCGAGGCTCCCGGCCGCGGCCGCGCGCGCATGCGTGTCCCGCGCCGCCCACGCCGCGCTCCTCCGCTAGCTGCCGCACGCCGTGCATGCCGCGCCCGCTGCCCGCGCCGCCGCGCGCCTGCCCCACACGTGCAGCAATGAGCAGCGTGCCCGCGGTTATCAACGAGCACTTGCCTGCCGCGACACGCATCTCAATAAGTGGTCAGTGATAGGACTAGAATCATAAATATGACGTCACCAGTTCGCACTGGACCACCACTATGCAAACGCGTGTTTTCTGTTGAATGTCATTACCACTATGAGTTATAGTACGTTTAGAGCGGTTAGTGTAACCGATAGATCGGTACAAGCGTCGGGTTACGAATACTGACCGCTACCAGCGATATTATAACTGTGTCTCTTATTACCAATGCATATGATTAATGTATAAAATCAGACCATATCATACTTAGAAATAAGTCAATGCAGAGTTGTCTCCTAATTTTGTTTCTTGCATGTTTCGCAGGAAAAGCTGCGTAGAGCACGACTGCTTCCTCCTTCTACCTCTGTTTCGTGGGGAGTGAGTGGGTGTTGGTAAAAGTGGTTTGCCCTGAGCTTGAAGTGTCAAATATTTAAAGTTATGCGATAAACACCCCACCTGTCGTAGCATTCATACAACTTTTCATATAAAGTTAATTAGTTTTGAGCAAGGGGTTCAAGAAGGTTCACATGTGAAACAATAAAAACTTCATGAAACCATAAGAAGCGCCTGTATTTCATGAAACTGTAGAAATCCGGAAGGAACATTGTAAAGTTAAAGTTTAGAGTAAGTAGCGTAATTAAATGCTTTAATCATATATTATAGGCAAGTATGATGAATGTAAAGATAAGTAGATAACGTATGTAGAGAAAAAAAATGTTAACAGTATTTAGGTCTCTAAAATCACATGCTTATATACGTATTTCAAACTTCAATCTAAACATGGCCTAAATAAATTTACCTACAAACTAATTCAACAATTCATTTACATGCCATTAACAAATATTTTCACAAAAAAATGTACACGACTTAACACGAGCACAGTCAGAGCACTCCGTAGTGCCGCAGGCGTCGCTCACGCGCACTGCTACAAGCACACGATGCGCTCGGTGAAGGCGCCGATGATGGTCATGTCGCTGGCGAGCGCGGCGCGCATCACCTGCGGCGCCACGCTGTCGCGCACCCGCAGCGTGAACTCGCGCCGCGCCGGCGCCGGCAGCGCGCCGCCCGCCGCGCCCAGCACGCGCGCGCGCCCCGCCACGTCCAGCGCCGCGCCCTCCGCGCTGCTGCCCAAGACTGTTCGAATACACAGGGCCCGACAGGCTTCTCTCTCTGCGTCGTGAAGCTCTCGAGCCGCTATTTCAAACGTCCTTCGCGTATCGACACCACCGAGCGATGAACTCCCGTAAGGTACACCCTCTTCGTGAGCCTTGATTGCTCCGGCTCGCAAAATCGCCGGCATCAAAAGTTCAGCGACAGAACTAACTGTTCGCGACCGAAGAAAATGTAAGACCTGCTCGGCCTCGCGAGTCTCGTCGAACAGTCTCCGCTGCCGAGCTGCCGGCACCGGGCGCGCCACGCTCCACGCCTCCGCCCAGGCGTTACCAGGTAGCAACATGCGGTCCCCTAGCGCTCCGCCGCCGTCTGGCTTCCAGTCCCGCGGCGAGTACCAACGCACGAAGTCGCAGAGCTCCGCACCAGGGTTTGCTGCTTTAAACGCCTCCATATCCGACAAAAGTGAAGCACTCATCATTCTTGCTCGGAGTTCGGACGCTTTAGCATCATCTCCGAGTCTCACCATTAGTTCTGCGTCCTCTTCTAACTGGTCTTCGGTTTTTGGTGCAGGATCCTAGATCCCAAAGAGAAATAATGCATACGTTAGTCGTAAATTATACATGTACATTTAATTATGGACACATAGCAGGTAAATAAATATCAATCAACATTTAGGTATATCGACTAGTTCTGATAACTTTCGATTTGGCAAAATAAATTTTGTACTTATAATCAGTTGATCGGTATATTAACTTAAACTTCTGACAGACTAAAAAATATACCAACCTGAGTACGGGGAATATACAGGGGTGCCCCATTCTTCATGACAGCATCACCAAATCGACTGAGTCGGCCAACTGGTCTGTCCCAAGGCAGTTGTTCTTCATTTTCTTCCTCGGAGCAGTCAAAGAATTCATCATCGGAAGAGTTGCCAGTAAGACTGCTGGTGCCTTCTTGAGCACGTTTGATGCAACAGTTAAGGAGTTGCAACTTTTGATGGAGTAAGCAAGTGCGCGCGTTTGGTGCTCCTTCAGCAACTCTGTAGACAAGAAAACTAAACGATATTAACCTGTTACGTAGTGAGTTAAAATTAAAAAATAAATCACACAAGTGCTAGAAAAAACCCTACGAGAATTAGGAACAGACTTAGGTTTTAAATGCACAACTCCAAATCCAAAGTTATATTTGTGCTTTTTGCTAACTCTATTTCACACATTACGATGTTATTGGAATTTGATTACATCGTGGGTTCCTAGTTATTCATAGCTTTCAGGTCCCGCTTATTTATAGGCGGTAAAATCATTAAAATGAGTCCTCCCGCTCCGGTAGGAGTGGAAGGGACTGTCGATTTCTTCTTACTAAAATCCACCGTATTCCTTTAATTGCCATTTATTTTCAAATGTCACGGGAACCTGCTTTGCCAGTCGCGCAAAGCATTCAAGTCCCTGACGTAAAAAGAAGGAAAGCCTTTGTTTTATTTTTCACCTTCACTAGACCGCTAAACCTATTAAGTAACTAAATTGGCCTGCCAATCAAGAAAATAGTGAATACCTAATTTCAGTAGAGAAAATACTAAATGTTTAGGTAAGTCACGAGTGTTGGCAGTGACATCAATGGTCGATAACAATATGAGGTCAAAGCTGTACGTGTTACTAATGAGGATTTCTCATAAAGCGCTATTTTATTACCACTGAAATGAACTCGCTATTATGACGGACTTCAAGCTGTGATCATGTATTTGTTTACAAAACCTATGGCATACAAACTACATTCATTTAAGTTTTCTATAAACTTACCGATATAGAGTAGCAGTTCATTCTGTTCGTTTGAGCGTACTGTAGAATAAGTTTTGTTTTGTGCTTGTGGACAATCACAAAACATAACTGATGTTACGAGTATACTATGTCAACCTAATTGATCTAGGTTATCATCTTATTACCTTATCAGAAGGTAGCTTTAATAGGATTTGACATGACAGCACTAGGTATGACATATACATACTGACATTGAACACAGCTTTTACCAGTTTGCAGTATCATTAGTAGCTACATGATACTTCTTATAATAGTCTTTCCAATTCATTAAACACCGAGTGTCACGTAGCTATGTGAACATGTTTCAACTTTCACTTTAAAGGCAATTCTAAATAGGTAGATGAATCGACTTCCTCAAAAAGAAAGCAAAATATGAATCATTCGAGATACTGAACGTTTTCGCGTAACACACGGAACATGTATTTTCTCTTTCGCGTATGCAAATCCTCAAGTGTAGCGCAACCGCAGCACAATTGACTTAAGTGCGAGGTCATGTTCACTTGCTGCGATATTGTTACGAGCGCGCGAGCGCACCTGCGGCTATCCGACGGAATCAGAACGATTTAGTCTCCATTTGTGTGCCATGACCCAGAATCAACGGGAACTGAAGTAAACGCGCGAACGCTCTCGGAACCGTTATCACATTGAATTACAAATTTGTTGCTGTGTGGCGGGCAGAAGGCGAGTGCCGTCTCTGAGGCCGCGGCTCTGAGATGCTCGACGTGTAATCGGTCGCTGAACCGTTTGTTTACCGGAGCCGGTGCGGCAGCTCGCAGCAGCCACTAGGTGTAGGTCAGGAAGCACTGGAGGGGGCCTAGCGCCGGCCACCAGTCCGACGCCGACGACAGCCGCGCGCGCATCCACCGCGCAGACATGGACCTGCACTGGTCAACCTGGCAATAACCGGTTGCTGACACCAAAAGTGAGAGAGTTCCCATAGTTGTGATCCAAGGATGAAACCCATCGGTGATTTATAAAATAAATAAAATAAGAGAAACACAGTGACAGTGCTAGAACCAAGTGCGATCAGCTTCTATCAATCATAGGATTATTTGCCCCGTCATCGAGATTTTTCCACAAAATGGTAAGTTTAATGAGAACAAAATTTATATGAGCACAAGAATTTTCTATCGATGCCGGGCAATAAAGCCAGCCGGTGTGTAAAGCGTGACAGAAAATTGTCTCGCCGCGTACGTTGACCCACTTGTAATGAATCGAGCGTACGTTCGTACAGTAACCGGCATTACAAGGTGTACCTCATAGTACGATTTTTAAAACGGCATCCACTTATAAATTCATTAAATATAAATTATGTGCATTGTTAAAACATAAAGTTATGCCAGTGCACCGGATCAGAATCCGTAGATGGAAATACACAAGAACAGGCGATGCTACAACAAATCTAACGGATTCTGCTTTATTGTGTTATTCTGACATCTATATGTGGTCTTAAATATCGTGCTATGAATAAATAAATATTTTTAAAGTGTCTATATTAATACTGTGATGAACTGACTCTTAAATTTACCTAGGTTGGCGTTTATTTTAAATATAATTGTTAAAAACTTAACGTCTAAAAGTAGAACCAAGTTATTGTTATGAATAACAACAACTTGTTCTACTTTAGACAGACTTTTTCCAAAACCAAACATAAGTATTCCATCACCACGATAGGATGCGAGCTTATGCGGAGACACTTTGACGATCATACAAATATGCATATACTGCATAGCATGCAATGTATGTATGTCATCATAATGAGTCTCGCGAGACGCATCGTGCCTGCCAGACACACGTGTGACTATGTCAAACGCGCACTTTCTCTAATCCGTACTTTTTGATATTTTTGAAACTCAGTGTGACATAGCGTTAACAACTCTTTCCAAAGAATCGTTTCGTTTTATAAAGCGATTTCGATAAGAAATCGTCGGCTCTAAGCAGTCAGTTTAGCCCGTTTAATAGTTTACTCTGGTTGTTTGTTTATTTGACAAAGTTTTCTTATGTGCCGGCTTAATAGTGTATTTGTAGAGGCGGCGACGGTGGGGCGATCACCCTGCGGCGACAGGGAGGCCCGGCCCCAGCTCCATCTAAGTCAGTTCCGGACTTTCGACTTCGTTAATAGCCACCCTGTTTACTTTTACCTATCTAACCGTGATGTTTTTCTTCGGAGAGAAATCAAAATAAAACACTTCGATCTTAATAATATGGAAATTTGAGCCCGACGTGCCGCGACTTCGACCAACAAAAGATGATTAGACTCGCCTGCACACAAACTCTTCTCTTCATTATTCATGTAATCAAAACTTTTCAGTTCAGACAAATACTAAAATAAACGTGAAATTGGAAGCATTGTTGATGTAATGGACAACAATGACTTGCATGAGTACATTAAAATTACTACTAAATACTATTATACAATCTGTACGTAAGAGAAGAAACTGGCCAGCTGACTGATTGTTCAAGGCACAGCTGAAACCAACTGGGTGAACTAAGAACGTATTTTAGGATATTCATCCCCTCAGGAGGATAAAAATGAATTTAAATTTGTCTGAAAGGCATTTAAATTATGAACAAAATGGATAAAATAGTGTTTCAAAATTTTTGGAAATTCCAAAGGGGTAATTGAAAATCACAGGGGAAAATACGAAACCCTGACTAAAAGGCTCGAGCGGGTTTTTTTTATTGAATAATCTGAGCATAATCCGCGATTCAATTAAATTGCATTTATAAATAAGTCTAAAGATGCAGTTCGTATTCAAAAAGAGAAAAATAAAATACTTATCGCTTGAGCGAGTTCAGCCTATTGTCATATTGTGTGGTGTTGTCGCCCACCGCCCGCCTACTCCTGTCTGAGATGAAACATTATCGATATACGACCATTGGTGAATTTTATAACGAGATATTACGATATGAAGATAGAAAAGCGCACACTCTATTTTCTCTTAATTTACGAGTCATTTTTATTTTACAGTTACGATCATGTTGCTCTCTTTAATATAAAACTTGAGGTAATATTAAATTATCTTCCTTGCTTATAGATTCCATTAAGAAAATGCTCGTACAAAGCCTTTGCCCTACTTTCACTGACAATAAAAGCAACCACTATTATTACAAGGTAATTTTTCACTAAAGTGTACTGTTATAAAAGGTCTTCTTTAAAACGTAATCAGCCTATAAGTTTCTCACTGTTGGGACACAGGCACCTCTTCACTGCGAGAAGTGTACTTCACTACACCACGCGGCCCCAGTGCGGTTTGGTAGATGTCACGAATTCGTTTTTTTTATTCTAGGCATACCGGCTAGGAAAACTCCAGTATCAGACATTTATAACTAAGAGCCGCTTTAAAGAAACATATAAAGCGTATTTTTTTCATATCATATCTGAGAAAAATAACGTTAGTTACAAAGTTGAACAATAAATCCCGGAAGGCTATGATTCCGGTCAGTAAATTGTAACAAGTGGCAGGTACATGCAGTTCTGCAGCCGGCACCTAGTTTCCACCGGGGGCGGCGGGTGCGCGGCGCGACTGGTGTTACCCGTGAAATTCAGTACCCAATTAATTTACGTAGCTCGCATTGCGCTTCGGGAACACGTTTTAATTGCCTCTCTCGCACCGACGGACACACATAAAAGATGCCCATAAAGTTAGTAATTAACAAACTTCTGTTTAGTGAATACTCACACGTTTATTGAATATTATCTAGCGCTCCGAAAATATTTATTACTTTAGTCGTAAATCTAAAATAAGCGACGAGTTAAAAGCTTTTATTTATAGCGTACGGAGTAGACGAAACGTCCCACGAGAGTCCATTTCATGGTCCACGCTTTCCTCGTAACATATGCATTCCTCCCGCGCCCATCAAGGCTTCAGACGCGAAATTGAGTGATCTCATTAAATTTTCTGGTTACGCAGAATAACAACCCATACATATTGAAGTGTTGTAAACTAGCTACGCGCACTAGGCTGCGCAGTTCAAATTACAATGCGGATAAAATTCGAAACCAGAATGGATAACCGATAAACATTTTACTTTAATGAAATAAAATAAACCTTTATCGGTTTATCGGCTAGGTTCATCTGTAATATTGTTTTGTTACATGATACAGCTCGAAATGACATTGAGTAACCTTGAGCATAATAGCATCTGAACACGGATTTTGTTTTTCTGATAGTTTTCACCTAAGAGTGGACAAAAAGTCCGTGGTGAGGAAGCTGAGACAATAGGCGGAGTAACTGTGTCGCAGGTTAGTTGTCGACGTCCGTGGGAGTAGTACTTGCACCTTGATTGTCTGCAGACATACGAGTCGCTGCACTTACACCTCATTGCATGCAAACAAGCTATTTACAAGCTATGTAGAAATTAACAGAGATAAAAAAGATCAATATAATTTTTCGTAGCAGTCGCGTAGCACTCGTAGCCCGTAGCACCTTTTGGCGTAATAAATTTTGATGGTTTTCTTACACGTGACACTGATTAGTGATCAATATCAACAATATTTTAGTTTGAAAAGGCGTAAAAAACTTAAACTGGTTTATGGTGCTATACAGATATTATAATTTTTATGGTAAACGCGTGTACTATAAAAATGGTAATATCTTCATTTATGTATTTAATGAGAAAATTAATGATAGAAAGTTTAACCAAAACTGCCGCATAGTAAACATTGGAGTCAGATATTAAAGATTTAGCAGTTAAGTAGTCGCCAAAGAGTAGTAGTCTTTCTTTAGTAGTTAAAGAAAGTGACATACATTTAAACGCTGTAATAATTCGAAATAAATACAAATAATGACTAATGACTATCTTCCACTTGAGAAAGATTATAGGAGTTTTATAGAATACTTATTTTATAAAAGTTTGCTTCACAGCTGACAGGAAGTAAACGCAAATATAGTAATTCTATGCAATACGCCCATTAGGAGGTACAAAAGATAAAACAATAATTTAAAAAAAAAGTAAGTTCGGGATATCAGTCAAAATAATACAAACTATAAATTACTAGAAAAGTACATGTAATAATATCGATTCAAATCTATAAAGCTTCTGTCAAACAGACAGGCGTGGCGAATGCAAAACATGACGTTTTTATTTTCAATGTACGGAATTGTTTGAATCACATAGAAAAGCGAAAGCGATCCGATAGCGTGACAGAACTATCGGACTAACGTCTCGTATTAGTTCGGTATCGCTTCGGACTCGCCTGTCTGTTTGACAAAGGCATAAATGCTAATGAACTGTTTAACTAATAAAATATATTTAAAAATATAAACTCATGAAAATAGTCAGGTGATATAGATGGTTATGTATAGCGGTGTCCTTCGCCAGGTACTCGTTTCCATGTAAAACTATGACAAAAGAAAATAACGGATCTTTCCAATAAGCATATTTACAAATACCTACCTAGATCAAGTTTGATTTGTAAAGGCTCTTTCCTAACGACCCTTTTGTACAAAACCTACTCGTGTTTATCAGATTATTCGCACTAGCGATTTCCCAATACATATATATGTTGCCAACAATGTCTATTCCTCTACCGTTTTTGTTGTGATTGCCATCATCGTATAGATACTAACTTAAGTGATGTCTATAGATATCTAAAGGTCACTGTGAATGTGAACCTCTTTGTTCCCCTATGAATACGATGACATCTGCGGCTTTAAGGTGTTGCATATAAATAGGAATGCTCTCCGACATAGACAAATATCTGCTGTTTTTCTACTACTGTTCTATTACTTAGCTTACTGTACTATTGTCTATAAGTTACTTCTGAGAATTTGAAAGCAAAAACTACATGCACAAATTGCGCATATATGTTATTGTAATAAAAAAGGTAGAATTATGTAGAACCGTAACCGTTTCGCTATTAGCAATTACAAATATGACAAAATTCGTGAGTGTAGTTAAATAGCTGTTTGTTCATAAATAAAACGACTTAACCAACAGTATTACAAACGGAAAATACGACGATGTTCATCTTTGAATGTCATGACATATGAACCCGGAGTGCACAACAGACGCCGCATGCCGCATCCGGCAGCGTAAATACAAATGCGGCTGCACTACACTACTTTTTTTTAATCATGTTAAAATCATCGAATGAGTTCTCCCACCCAGGGCGGCACGGAAGGGAATCCACGGTGTCTTTACGTTCCAGGGTCGCGGAACAGTCGTAGTAAGACAGTCCCGCGACCCCGACAGGCTATGGCCCTGGGGCCCCGTCAGATTGCCGACAGCTCTTTGAGGCGTGCGTGGTACACGATGCGCCGTCACCCATTACTCGCTGCTCGCATGCCCGCGCACTACAGACTGTATTGCATGCGGGTTTGTACAGACTATAACTGCATTAAGCCATCCGCGAGATAGTGAAGCACAGACTATCGGTGTGTGTGTTGCATCCGCGTTTGTATTTACGCCACCCGGCGATGTCAGGAGCGAGGCTACGAGGTCAAACCCGATTAGCTTCTCTTCGTTGCTCCGTCAGCTAACCGAATAACTAAAAACAGAATATCTAAGTATTCGGATCGCGTCCAATTTGTTGGTTGTTGTCCTCTGACTGGTAGCTGTGAACCTGACGGTCATAATAATGATGTTATCACAGCATTAGTAGTCAGACACGCATAGAGCTGATTCAACAGTTTAAATCGTGGTGCTGCTGGTGTAATAAACTGTAACACCTGACATAACAATGGGAAAACATCGCGTTATTTTTATTAGACTGACTAGAGTTATTGAGTTATTTTGTCTGATTTAATTTGATATTTTATACCCAGATTGACTGGAAGACTACAGTTATAACATTTTTAGTAGGCTAGACACGTGACTGTTATACATTAATTTCATTGTATTAATTTTTAAGTTATATAGAAAACCTTGTTACTGAAACAAAAACAGCGAGGTACATCACCAATTTTTCACAAAACTCTTCAATTGAATTGTAGAATTGTAATTAAAACGATATCGTGTGTGATATAAAATTTGCTTTACAAATCAAGTAGGAAGGAGTTTTTGCTGCAATAAGGAACATCCTTTCGTAATACAAAATGTTATATAGGAGTCGTAGTCAAGTTCTACGACTCTATTTTCGTTTAGTTTAGGAGAAGAGAAAGAAAGTCAGACAGACCCATGAGCTAAAATATTGAAAACAAACGTGTTTTAGCCTCAGGAGAATGCCGCAATATCGTAACTAACACTTGATTGATTGACAGATTCTCATTGTTTATTCAGCTTCCCTACCGAAGTAAAAGTGGTGGCAATGACCTATAGAGCATTGTACTTATTAGGCCTCTAATAGATTTTCATTAGCTACGTCTATGTCAGCCGATGTGATTGATTTCTGCCGATCTATTCTTCACTAACGCTTGATCAAATCGTGCAACAATTACACTAGCGAGAATAGTATGAAATTACTTACTTGTTATTGATCCGGAATAGCTCCTTAAATAATGGCGTGATTCGAATGAATTTGGTATCAGTTTAAAGTTAACATTTAAACCTTTAAAATGGTATCATTTTTATTATTCTTAACTAGTTATTAATACTCAAGATCGCGCGGAATCGGAGCAAGTGATTCCATACTATTGCTCGCAAGTGTATAATAAATACTTAACATGCGTTTCGTGTTAATGCGATATCTTTTAATTGATAGCAACAGGCCACTGGATATATTTCTCACTGGCAAGGTTCAGTGACTCCCAGCAGGTGCAATATTCATGTACGTCACGGTTGTGGCGTGAAGATGGATTGGCTACCATCGTGGCATTAGCGCCGGTTGATCTAACGTGATGGTAGTACGTCGGCTCAGACACCCGGCAAGAGTAATGTTCCGGAGAATGCGACACAAACAGGAATTGAAGATTTTTTTTCTTGCATTTTCTTGTTCATTTAGTTATTTATACAAAAACATCTTTATTTGTAACGTTTGCTTATGCTCGTGCCCAATTACGGATAAGTCGTGCTCTTACGAATATTTCACCTAGTATAATATTCTTGAATATAGCACCTAATCATCTTACTTCATGGAAAATTGCTAGGTAAAATATGTATGCCTTGTCGGAAGAGCAAAGTTCTCAGTCTACACTAGTCTCATATCATTTAGGGGAACAGTTTATAAGACGGGGACGCGAGGTATGATGGGAAATCACAAACTTAAGGCAAACTTAAAACAACACTGACGTAGCGCAAGCGCCATCAGGACGTCATTTGCAAGCGGCCATTAACAAATGTATGTCCCCATTATACCTCGCGTCCCCGTCTTACACTGTTCCCCTATGGATTAAATTTACGACTACAATTTCACGAAGTTTCACTCTAGTTCGTACCTACTTAGAAAATCTACAATTAGGTGAAAAGTACATAACAGTCAAATTGTTATGTGGAGTAGTAAATGACACGTGCTGAGTGCACCGAGGCATGGCACATAGGCCTTATTTATCGTAGACGTGATCGAGCAAGCAGTTCGTCTCGCGTGGCTCAGCATTGCGGGCATTCGCCACCACTGGACACCTCGCCAGCCGCGCTGCGTCGTCGCTTGCTGCCTACCTACAGATACCGGCTGTTGGCAATATCTGCAAATCTCCTCATCCGATAGTTAACGCATCACTACCATACAGTTTTTGCATTCAATGGACGGAACATTTATTTAACACAAGGATTTTACTTGCATAAAATTCAAATGAACAAATAGGTTGGAAATACGACGAATGAATACTTAATTTAAATAAAAAAGTGTCTTTTTCCATTTTCAACAAATATATTTCAAGTAAGCAAGGAATTTGCTCAGCAAATCCAAGTGATTTCGATTCATATTGCCTTTTCGAACGCCACCATTCGTCGCGCTTTTCAATTTTCCGCAAACATAAGTCGCAAAATTTTAAAGCACAAACTATTTCTCTCTATTCTTAACATATCTCTAGATCGTTTGCTACCTACATCAAATTTATTTATGAAGTAGGCATCTAAATACAATTCATTTTTTCACCGGCGAAGCAACAAGAATGCGCAGAATCGGAATTATTCATAATAGTTTTATAACGGAAATATCTATATTAGCGGAGCCCTAAAGTCCATAGATGGTATCGTAGACAGCTATGAGGAAGAGGATAAGGCGTATAGCATCCGGAAAACTAAAACGGTAAACATTTAAACAATTACAGAACATTACTTCATTGAAAATTACAAAATCATAAATTGGAGTAGGGAAGTTACCTCAGCTTCAACATCCGCAGCACAAACCCACGCGTCGCTTCCCGCCAAAGCGGCATTACGCTCCGCCATTATTCGCGAGCTCTCTAGGATCGCAGCCATTAAAAACACCCGGTTATTTTCTATTACAAAGTCTCTGCGCAGATGGTAGCTTAGCAGCGGAGGTACCTGCCGCAACGAATAGCAGCGCAATTAAGAACACGACATGATCAAAGCGACTACGGACGCATGGTTCCCTTCACAATAACAAAGACAATAATAACTCTACTTTGGTAGCTACACGATAGCTATAAGTTATACAGCATGCCCAAAGAGAACAAAACATTTGACGATTACCCTTTTTCTTGAATATGAACAGAATATTCTTTCACATGTAAACTGTGGTATACTGTTGACCGCCAGTCGGTCGGCCACGCATCACGTCTAATCATAGGGAGTGCGAGTCGCGCTTTCTATCCACATTTACGGTTAGACACAAGCCAACAGCTATTAATGTTCTAAGCAGCAGTGATACGCTTAATTAAATGAACGCAACAGATAATTTAATGGGAAATACATTACCCGCGTATATACAAGTACCCTAACCGTTAGAAGGTATACTCCAATCTTGCCTCCTTGCGTCCCTACTCCCACTTTCCTCCCCGTGCACCCTGGCGACGCAGACATGCACGATATGTAAGGAAATATATGTACCACGAGCGAACTTTAAAGCCCGGTAAAACGATACTTATGAAAGCGTCAAAGGAGATTAGTAAATCTATCTGCCCGTAACTTTAATTATACTAAGCAAGCTTTGTAGACTCATTGCCATGATTGTCGTCCAGAAAGTATCTAAGCTATCACTCCGTAGATTTAACTCTCTTTTTTTAGAAATACCTTGCCCCGTCTAGGAATTTCTCCTGTGTCATGGGTTCGTTAACAAACATAAAATCTCACATAAACAAACACCCAGACCCGGAAGAATTACTTGTAGGTTATACAAATATTTCTTCAGTGTGGCAATCGAATCCGCGACACGCTGAGCAGCTGACCAACCGCTCAGCCGCTGCACTAACCGTATCTAAAATGAAAGCCAAAGAAATGACTTAATAAAACATGCAAAAAAAGTACATATGTGTGTTTAAGTGTATGACTCTACTTATAAAATACATATTTCCCTTAGTTCAGTCGGTTAGCGGGTGTCGCGAGTAGGTGCGCGTGAGTCGGCAGCTGGCGGCAACGGGACTGATTCGCGACAAATAGCTAGCATCACTGACATTAATGATACATTCTCTTGCTCAACATCATAACGGTCAAAGGCCGAAGAATGATATGCATACCATGGACTGGTTACAACGGTAGATCATTAGTACATAAACAGATAAATTAAGTTTTTTATGCTACTACGCCTAAAAACCTCTTCTCGATAATGCTCTGAAGCATTATAGTTAGTTAGTAATGATGGAAGATGTTCTCATTGGCTGGAATCCCAATTAAATCAAACCCATCCAACGAGTCTCTATTCCACTTTCTTGATTTGTAAAAAGAAAGTTTTAGCAAATTTGTGTTTACTGAATCAGGCCATAATTATTACCTGACCAGAAATATTTGCCAACTAACAGCATTTTTAGCAAAAAACCCTATTACATCCAATAATAATCGGAGTTAGTCGGAAAGAGGAATTCAGCTGCCGATTTACTACGAAATGAGTGCGTAAGGAATCCGAAGATAATACGACAAGGTCAAATACTAACATGGAAAATGAAAGTAGAAATCGAATAAAAAAATCAGAACCCTGCCTGCTTGATATTATTAATTAACACACTAATAATGACTATAAGACATAAAATAACATAAGCCTAAATGATCCAGTTATATAAAGGCGAACACCAAATGACTTAACGAAACCAACATGTTCTAAACCAGTTCTATTAATAAACAGTTTGAAGTTCCACACTGTAATTTATAGTCATCATTAGATCTAAATCAAATAGACGCTAATTGGACCAACTGTAAAACAGTATATGGAACAATTCAAAGAATTCCGTACACTGCAAAAAAGCCAATTGTTTTCAATTTGGTCGGTGGATCCATAATTGTTTTGGTTATTTTTAGCTTTGTAGACTAATCTTGCCAGTGTATAGATAACAAAAATGTATAGAAACATCCATATAAGTGGTAATAGGTGCCAAGCCATGCGCGTCGTTCGCCGTGGTGACCCTTTTCACTCGAGTGACTCTAATGACCTGTATGGGTATCACAAGACACTACATCGCTACTGCTTCTATACTTCCGCTAATTAATATTGATGTCTTAGAGACCCGATTCCTGATTAGTTTATCAAGTTCTCTGTTTTCTGTAAAGGAGAACTGACTGACTGACATATCAACGTACAGCCGAAACTACTGAGAATTAGGAAAGTACGAAACCCACGCGGACGAAGTCGCGGGAAAAGTGCTAGTATGTAATAACGTTTCCATCTATGTATGTTTATATTTTCATGTTGTCTAACTACAGTAATTTCTAGAAAGGAACAGCAGTTAACCATATAATATTTTAAATAATCATTCTAATATTTTTTCAGACAGACAGGAAATATGTCATCCACCTACTTATATTCAAAAAGCCTTCAAAACATTCATACGAGGATTCTTGAATCTTAATATTTCTCATTAAGGAAACAAAGCCCGGCCAGTTGTATGAAAACAACATGTTAACCGTTAGAAAAGAAATATCGAGGACAGCGTCTCTTTCTCATGGCAGAAAAAACGAATAGAAGCAAATAAGTACCTGTATACGAAGCTAATTGGCTTTTAATGAAACCATCTAAAAACAGAGCATTGGTTTAAAAAAATATTAAGTCTGATGCCGCTTCTACAACAATACTTTTGAAATACAGAAACGATAACAGTCAAGACCCCAATAGGTAAGCACTCGATAGCACGAATTGGTTCAAATTTTCCTTTGTCCAAACAGAACGTGCACTCAATTGGCCGTGTTTAAACACGGGAGGTAGTATCGAGGCTGCATACCACAGAACAGCAGTCCTATCGGTCCTAAGTAAACACTGCGACTGTTATTTTCCAACTGCGCCCGTTTGGTATTAGCTCCCCACGCCATACTCGCGCCCTCGAGCCGTAACTGTTGACACAGGTTACCTACACGTATTATCGGCTTTACCATCTGAAATCGAATATTTGCTACACAAAATTATATTTTTAATTGAAAACAGAACGATGTTGCCAATTGTTGCGATGGTCAAATACACCAGTACAATATTAAACATCCATGTATGGTGATGAGGTCTCATCTGTTTCTAATGAAATGTAAATGAAGAGCGATCTAAGTGAGTGGGCAAGTGTGACACAAGTGGGGCACGCATACCGCACGTTCCGGGAGTAAGGCCGGCTGGCTGCCAGTGCGCGGGCGCAGCGCTCGACCGACATTAGAAGGCGGTTAGATCACCAACACCACAACCGGCGCATTGTCGTTAAGCTCTATTAGACATATGTGTAACGACCGCTATGTGTGATAAAAAGGAGACATATTCATGCAATAATTGAAATTAATTCACTTTGATCGAAGATTTCTGAGAAAGCTGATGAAGATCTATCAAAGTTACACAAAACATAGAGCTAACGTTGGCTTGTGTGACGTATTAAATAATGTACCTAAAAGTTGTAATGAATAATATGATTCAATAGAGAAAGGTGAGGCAAAGCTTTCGGAAGGTCAAGTTGATGTTGAATCACCGACTTTCGCCGGCGGATTCCACAAAACCACTCACAAAAGCTGCTGAAGTAAGGATCTTTTAGTCACTTCACTTTTATAGCATTGAGCTATTTATAGCACGTGACTTTTGGATTTCAATTATTTATTTATTTATGTGTGAGATGTCGCCATATCTGTAAACCCCGCAGGCTTCTGACATGGCTTATTTCAATATTAAAGAATGACTCAATTTTAAACAAACAATATCTTATTTTGCCTAATTAAATTGTCATCACCACATTTCTAAACAAAATATCAACACACTTGAATAACAACACATTTGGAGCAATATCGTGATTTCTGCGATGATAGGCATGTTATCAAGATGACAATGTTAATTAATGTCATCATAAATTCACAAAGCGAGGAATGTTCGTCGCCGCCTCTAGCTAACACAATTTTCCTGCAGTTTCACTGCCGACATTCCATAGACGATAGATATATCCAACACGTTCTTTGAAATAGAGCAGCGAAATTATAGTGTGCAGAAGGTTTTTTTTTTTTTTTTTTTTATCGTGGTAAAATCATCAAATGAGTCCTCCCACCCAGGGCAGGGCGGGAGGGACTGTCAGACTTGTACTGACTAAAATCCACGGTGTCCTTCACTAGCCCTTTACGTACCGGGGTCACGGTAATCCCTTGGTCCCGCGACCCCGGCAGGCTTTGGCCCTCTACAGGCCCCGTCACTATGCTGACACTCTTTGAGGCGCGCGTGGAACACAACGCGCCGTCGACCCGGGCATGGTCCATGGTCGGGCAGCGAGTCGCCCATTACTCGCTGCCCGCATGCCCGCGCCTACGGTGGCCGGAGATCGCCCTGCGACGTCCGACGCCGTGGGCGTCTACCACTGCGGCTGGGGTGGAGGGAGGACGCTGTCCTCTCCCTCAGGCGGCCCGCCTCCTCCTTCACGAGCATGACTGCTTCGCAGAAGGAGGCGACCGCTGCCCACTCCGTCTCGCCCCGCAGCATGGCCTCGACCAATGCCGGGCGCGAGAGGTCTCCGCCTATCGCCGTCGTGAGGACACGGCGGTGCTCTGCCCAAGCGGGGCAGTCCTGCACCGTATGCTCCACCGTGTCCTCCGGACGATCCTCGCAGTGGTGACACCCAGGCGTTTCTTCCTTCCCTATCAGACACAGGAACCTCCCGAAACTTCCGTGTCCGGTGAGGACCTGCGTCATGCGGTAGGTCAGGACGCCGTGACGCCTATCCAGCCACTCCTCAAAGAGGGGTCTTACCGCCGCGATTGCGGCGTGCCCGTGTGCAGAAGGTAAGAAATTTTGACATTCGTTTCTATAAATTGTATCAAATACATTTTGTTTTGAACAAAATCAAAATTTAAAACGATACACAAAAACAACAAAATATCAAAGCAAATCTTGACGTAGAAGTATGTAACTGCACAAGATCGAGTTAAATCGATCACTCTCATAACAGTTTCAAGTTTGGATCCAGTTAAAAGTTTAGCTGGGATTCTAATAGCAGGATCAAGTACACGAAGGTACGCACCCGCCGACACCGCTCGCTCCCTAGCCTTGTCAAAAGCCTGAAACTTTAATGGCAACGGTATATCTTGGCGCGGCTCAAGATAAATTTGAAAAGAGCTTTACAAACTCGCCTGAAACTTAAACTTGATAAGAAAAAGGTCACTTAAAATTAAAGGAATAGATTAACTTATATCAAGTTGAGCGTATAACTAACTTTTTATAGAACTGTTTTCATACCCGTACTCAAAACCTCTAATCCTAGTGTAATGCTCTTCGTACACATATCCCAAAGTAATTAAGTATTACTGCTACGTATAAATGAGTCCGCTAAATTACCTCTAAGCGCAGGATAAGTGCAGAAGCGTCATGTTATGTGAAGTGTTTAAGTCTCTCACGTCTGGTTGCAAACACGCTTTCTTAACATACCAACACCACTTGGAGCAGAAAATAGTTTACCTTTGCAAGCAAAAACGCTTTCTTTGCTCTCTCCGACTTTGAAATAGCCGACAGGGTAATTAAACGACCGCTAAGTACTCCTTGAAAAGTGTTTTGACGACTATAAACAACTTTGAGAAATTATAAACAAATTAGCTAAACCCATCAAAGATTAGTTTGGCGAAAACTAGCGTATAATCAATCATTTTCACATAATAAGACTCCAATTTTTACTGTTAATGCAATAGGTAATCCATTTGATCGCCGTCGATACAAAGTCTGACACAATATTAATCATCGCCTTCTTCGAACTAGCACACTTTTCACGAGCCGCAGGTTTTTCCGCAATTTATTGACATAATCATTTTTCCATAAACAACGGAAGCGGAGTGATTTATAGTTGGGACGGAAACTGACTAAATATAATAAAATTATAAGAAAATAA
Source organism: Agrotis puta (assembly GCA_943136025.2). Classification (NCBI taxonomy): domain Eukaryota; kingdom Metazoa; phylum Arthropoda; class Insecta; order Lepidoptera; family Noctuidae; genus Agrotis; species Agrotis puta. The sequence continues at coordinate 4,987,698 of OW964170.2, forward strand.
ATACAGAATTATATTTGTTTCAAGAGACTTTCATAAAATGATCATCAATAAAATAAACAGCAGTAGTAAAACTTTAATGAGGCGTTGACGAACGTTTAATCCTAGAGATTTCCACGCCGATGAATGACTGAATGTGGGTTTAGAAACTGAAGAGACAAAATTCCACTTGTAACAGATTAAAAATGAGGTAGAGGGTGTAACAATAGAAATATTCCGCTTAACGCGAGAAATGGCGGCCATACGAGCTAGACGGCTGTATTGTAAATAAAATAGTATCGAAGAAGCATTATTTTGCGGTTTACGGGAATTTTACGATCAAGTAGATGACGAAGACGATAAAGGCGAATTCAATAAAAAAAAATATGAAAACGAAATAATTTATCCCACACTACGTTTTTAATAAACTAGTGTTTTAGGTAACATTGCAGCATCTGGGCCATAATTTTGTATTGCGCACTCCCATATTATGAAGTAGTATTTACTCTCTGTAGTTTTTTTTTCCATCATTACAAAACTTCTTATGGTAGCAAATCAGCACAAATGCAATCCATATTATAAAACCGCCGAAAACTTCATGAACCAAAGCAATTTATTTCGATATTTTGTCTTCCTTTTTGTATGAATTGAAAAGTTTGGCTCTTCATGGAGATCTGTGAGAGTCTTCGATCAATAATTTGATCGAAGGTGAGAGTGAGTAAATCATTGCACCGTGCTTCATCTGCCTAGCCTTTTCCCAACTATGTTGGGATCGACTGCCAGTCTACCCACAGTATTTTATTTTATTTTATTGTAACTCAGCCCTCTTCCTCCCACCTATTTTGAGTACCCGTCAGGGTCCACATTTGATCTTTTACCATCTTTGGAATGCTATATAGAATTGAGTATTTATAGGAGTGATTTCCTATCTGACCTCCACAACCAAGTAACTGGGTAATACAAAACCACTTGGTAAGACTGGTCGTCAGACTTTCGAGCTTCTGACTAACAGTAATGACAAAATATGGCTGCCAGGACCAGTGGCTTTGATGAAACTCGCTACGAAGATGGTCAAACATCCATAGCCCAACCTCAGCAAGCGTAGCTTATCCTTGAAGATTAACCTGTGTGTGTGCCTATTATTAATTTGCCAGTGCACCAAGCAGCCACTGAATATTAATGTTATCTAGATAATAATATTAGGAAATACCTGCTGGCTATAAACAGTCTAATCAGTAGATATTAGATAACAGATCTGACCCAAACGCCCAGTGAAGTAGAAACTGACCTTCATAGCTTCATAGAGAAACCATTACCATCTTGCTTTTTGTGTATGCTAAAAAATATCACACACACACACACACATAACATAATACATTCTTATAGTAGCTAGAATATATTCACTTTTCACATATTTTCACTGGTACCCTAAAATCGTGTTGACAAAATTATGTCGAAGGAGACCTTGTCCTTGTTTATCATCACTTTAAAAAACGATGGCACTAAAATGTAAATATTGTAGGGGATCATTAAAGTAATGCCAGGAGAGCCTCTTCAGTCGCTACTAATACCGATCGTGTCCTGAATTAATTTAGCGAGCGACGCCGAGTGACGTAGTAGCTGAGCTGCGTGGTAGTTCTTATGTAATAACACCTATAAAAAACACTTGACCCTGACTAAATAATGATTATTTTTTATCTTAATGATTTGTTTACATTTTAATGGTATAAGATACTTTTAATTTTCAAGCAAAACAGCAGTCAAGTTATTTTTAACTACTGTTTAAAAACACCATTTACGAGAACCCTTAAAATAATCCCTTCATTAACTCGATTTTTACTATTTCATTATTTTATAACTAACTTTAGTTTTAGTTATTTAATTTAATTAATTGAAATAAAATATTACTTACTACTATTTATAATAAAGAATGATCTTTCAAAAATTTAGGGGTCAGAAGGATTTTAGCCCACCTTAAGCGTAACAATCGGCGGCGGACGTCATGCAGTCGCATGTCCAATCCGATCATCATTCCCCATTTAACCTTTGGAAAGATCGACTTGCGTTTGGTCGCTCGGAGACTATATACGACCGGAGTGAACGAAACCATAGCGAGATCTAACTCGACGACAACGCCATCTATCGAGCTATGAGGTACTAATTATCACCGCCAGCCGCGGCCGTGTTATCGTACAGGCACGAAGATGATTGCTTTATCGGTTTGTTATATTTTACCAACTTATTTAATGTTTAGAAAAATCTTGGGTTGAAGAAATGCGTTAACTCACCATATTATTCAAAACAACGAACACATAAATACCTTATATAGTGTAACAGCGCATTATACCTACTTTCGCCAATTTTCTTTGTAATATCAATTGGACACACCTTAAATCCAATATTTATATCATCAAATAGATGAACTAACCCAAAAAGACTTTCACCAAACGAAGAGAAACACCTAATTACATCGAATAAACTGTATTTTTTGTCAGTCGACCATCAAAACATAAACAGATGTTATCTAAAATGAAGTGCCATGCTCCAAGGTGACAGGTGAACAACAAAAGCTGAATAATTTCTTTAAAATGTGCCTCACAGCTCAACCAAGGTGAGGCGTCGGCGACATTGATTTCACGAAATTAGGGAAACTTTAATCGATCTGTCACTCAAACCGAGTGCTCAGCAACTGATAGCTTTAGCTTAATTAACTGACACCACTTGACACGGAATGAATAGAGAATGAGACCTCTGCATCAATGAATTATAACACAGACACATTTGAAAGCAACGAATTCGAACATAGAGGTTTCATACGTCAATTCAACATATTTTTTAAGGAATATAGGAATGTCATAAAATGATTTACCAGCTACTAACAAATAACAAGTGTGGAAGGTAGTAAAATAAACAAGTAGTAAAGTTAACTACTTGCTTATTTTACTACTTTCCATGCTTGTTAGTTGTTAGTAGGTGGCCAAGAACTTCTTTATCAAAGAAATCATTTGGACTTCGGAGTAATATCAAAGTTTAATTTGGGGACCAATGAGAGTTCTTGCAACTTTAGATATTCAAAGGAGATTCTTAGAATTGCACCCATAACTAGTTTATATTCAATTTGAAATTCCGATATCTTGCTCCAAGATTAAAATTGAATTGGCATGCATATTGCAGCATAAATTCTTGTCATTCAGAATAATATAATTACAATCTCCAGGTTGTTCCATCGTTGCTATATCGTCATCTAAATCTAAGAATCTAACTAAGCCCACTCAACGCGTAAATCTATATATATAAAAGGAGAACTGACTGACTGACATATCAACGTACAGCCGAAACTACTGGGGCTAGGAATGTGAAATTTTGCACAGGGCTTCCTATTATAATGTAGGGGAGCACTAAGAAGGGGTTTTTGGAAATTTAACCTTTAAGGGGGTGAAAAGGGGGATTTAAGAAAGTACGTAAGCCACGCGGACGAAGTCGCGGGAAAAGTGCTAGTTCAATAATATGACAAGCAGACAACTGTAGAAAGCTGCGAATGGAAGAGATTCTCGTTTGCAGCTTTTGAATAATTTAACAAATTTAGCATAGAAACTTTCCTGGCTGCTATCAAACTTCGTAACCAATTTACTAAATACTCCGGTCATTCATCCATAGAGCGGTATTTTAATGTATTACTTGGAAGATGCTCTCCCCGAAAGGTATTTCCAAAATTATTTGTATGAATGCGTGCCAGAATTTTATTTCTTTACAACTTATGTCTGGTCGTCTGAACGTAACAATCGATGTTGAGCTAATAATGAACTCTCGATAAGAAACACAATGGCGTGTAGTTAGGTCACTCTTGTGCAACACTGGACGTGTTTACTAGGTAACTGCACAGCACGCTAAAGATGTAGTACATCCGCACTGCATCTGCTACATAACGAATGCTAACTGTTACGAACAGGCGTAGGCGAGCACGTACCGGCTATCATTACATACCTTCAAGTAATAGATGCGTGTGCATGCATCATAAGAACAACTATCACTAATTTGCAAGCATTGATAAAGTAATCCATCAAAAGTAATCCGTGCTGGCAAAGTATCATTACCAAGTGTGCCAGGGCTCCTAATTGTTATCTCATCTAGCTGGACCTCGTATAATGCAAATTTGATATGGCATATCTGAATAAATCAGTGGGTAGTACCTATTTCTTATACATGAGCAGGCAGCAGACCAGAAAAAGGCTTGGCTATAGCCAAGTCATTAATCACATAAATCTTGTATAAGCCACACAGATGCTTATTATTTATGAATGAATAATGAAATTAATTTGAAAAGATCCTACTTTCCGAATATCTGCTAAGCCAAAGGCCATGAGAAAGTGAACAGGCAGGCGGTGTGCCGGCCGGAGCGCGTCGTCCGGCGCTGCGCGTACAGTACCGTTAGCGGCGAAATCGGATGACTAGTGAATTTATGTAAATAGGCTAGTGGAACTTATACCAAAACACAAGCATTCCGTAAAGTTGTTTGCGTGTTTGCGTACGTGTGTATTTTTTGTAATAAATTTGAAGTTCTCACTTTTAGATTACAAAAATATCAGGATGACCTAGCTCTCTCTCGTAGATCACAAAGAAAATTATTGCCGTAACTATGCTTAAAAAGATCTTTAAGGAGATTATAACCTACTAAACCTTTTTATTAAAATCTCGTATTTAATCCTTCTATTCTATTTCAAATTGTACTACAATTTTTTATTATTATTCTTTGCCACAAACAATATAGGAACACATGCAATTCAGTACGTTACGTATCAGCCCACTCCGTAACCCGAACCTAATGTTTGCTTCATCGATTATTTCGGACGTCCGCAAACGTTGGCAGTCCACAGATCAAATGTTTGACATTCCTTGCTCCGTATTGATTACAACTTACAGCTTGTAAAATTATTTCGACTTTAGAGAACTTTGCAAGGGAATCAGTGTACGGCAGTGGCTAGCACTACTTGACTCGCTTTTCCTTATTATAGGATGGGTCATGTTATGATGGGCACAGACTACGCTAAATAGGGGTCTCGCATTCCAGTTTCTTTTATACAATTGTAGTGATTGGATTGTCTTTGCAGAACATTAGCGAGGCAGGCAGGGAAAGCCAGCTGTTCCGGGCTAGTAGTCCGTGGCCGCCACGCTGCACTTCTCCTCAACGGTCTGTGCACCGCTTGATTACCGCCCATCTATCAAACAATAGACACTCAAAGCTTTTAGTACCTATGAGGCATTGGTACCGAGCTTGGGGGTAATTACCCCTGCCTAGGTAAATCAATGGAGGTATCAGAGTTAGGTAGCTCTAGAACGTAAAAATAGGTAGAGATTAAAAGAGAATGATTAATATTTTTTAGTAATCTTTCGCGTTGCGTGTAGAGTGAGTATAAAGATTTAATTTGCCTATTTTAAATATTGGTTCAATTTTTTTTAAAGTTGAGTACGTAAAGCTCCTTATGTTGTTAAAGAAGATGCACAACAAAGGACACTTTTTATCCCGGTAGTACCTACCTATAATCCCCTGGGACAACTAAAGAAGTGGCATAACATAGGTTATGAGTGACAATATGAGATTAGAAACCATTGCTATAAGCACACTATTTCTAAAACACAATTTAATTGTATATTCAAAGTTAAATGAGATTATTAAAAAAGTATTTTTAAGTTATCTAGGATTACTACTGAAATTTTTTCCTCGGCTTTTCGGAATGTCATGAACGTAATCTAAGTGCACAATGGTCTCATATTACAGTTTTAAGGTGATATTTAACAATTAGTTTAAAACAAATTAAATGCATAACTGGGTATTTTTTCGTGGAACCATTTCCTCTGAAAGTGATTTTCGCTATTCTGAAGATGCGATCCCACCTGTGTGCGACACTGTGCACTCGCAAATGTAAGCTCTGGTCAACTCACTAAAGCAAACACGAATTAATTGTGCACGAAGATTCTAGAACCGATCGCGTACACCTGAATACTTTTGTGCGCGCACACCTGGGTACTTTAATGCGCGCACACGTGAGCAGTGGACTCGTTCTTAGTGCGGACACATGGCTAAACTCAGTTCAGTGAAATGTGCCGCACACTATTTTGGTGGAATCGCATCTTCAAAATTTCAACCGAGTTAAAGAATTATAAATAGATTCTGAGTGCATTGAAAGTACTAATTTAATTCAACAACAAAGAACTCCATGCTTTGTTTAACATTTGTGTTACTGTTATACCTATTCAGTAGCCAACAAATAGCAAATTACAGTTTAATTGTTTCCATGTCTATCTACCATTAAAGTCTTTTGTTACTGATAACTTTGTGTAGTTATTGCCACACCTCACGTATATCTTCTTATAATAGGAACTGTCTATGGTATGTCATCAAGCTAATCGTCACATTAGCACATACTTGTATGTGTTTTTAACACCTTAAATTAGAAACAACATACAGAAAAGATGGGCGCCAAAGATATTGCATATTTCTATCTAAATGCAACACTATGAATAAACTTTAGAATGACAAATTATGAGGTGGCTTTATTTGTCCTGATGCTTAACCTATCATTTCTATTATTTTCAGGGAGAATCAAAAACACGATCGTGGTCGTTCTCAATTTTGCTGATGCTGATGGCACGCTGCGCGAGTGCAGAATGTCCATGGGAGGGTGCGCCCACGCTGCATGCTGCGTGTGTATGCGCACATAATTTAGCAAGAGATCTGTCAGTCCAATGTGATCAGGTATAGTATTTTAATACATTACTTTATGAATATTAGATTAAAATCAATCAAGAGTAAAAATAATCAATTTATTTTCACTCAACAGGTTGACTTCCCAACACTATTATCAGCTTTAAACACGAGCGCAAGAAATATTGTTATCGATCTACTGTATATTAATAATTCAAGTATTCCCATCCTCACTCATAACATGTTCACAAACCTTAAAATTCATAATCTCCAAATATCCGGATGTGGAATAAAGCGAATAGAAGATGACGCTTTTAGAGGACAGGGGCCGTATCTAAAAAACTTGAACCTGCAAGATAACGAATTGACCGAAGTTCCAGTAAAAGCCCTGAAAATATTGATTAACCTCTCTCTCCTAGACATATCTAAAAACCGCATTGCACATATCGCCAACCATTCTTTTATAACCCTTCGTAAACTCACAACTCTGAAAGTTTCCGACAACAATGTCACATTAGAACCACAAACTCTCACTGGATTAGAAAATTCATTGAAAAATTTAAATCTCAAAGGCACGAAACAAAAAACAGTCCCCGAATGCATTAGAGGTCTTCGGAGCTTGGCTTTCCTCGACCTCTCTCAAAACAGTATCAGAGAACTTCCAGGACCCGACGGAAGTAAGACATTTGAGGGATTAGACTCACTAACTGCTCTCAATTTAGAACGAAATCTTATTGTTCATGTTAGAGAAGATGCATTTGTCGGGATCAAGACAACGCTAAGTTCTTTAAGTCTGTTAAACAACCTGTTACCTGAATTCCCAACAGCTGCAATAGGAACTCTGACCGATTTAAGAGTACTAGATATCGGGTTCAATTTATTAAATAAATTACCAGTCGACGCTTTTTTAAACAATCCATCAATAACTTTACTAGCGCTAGATGGAAATCCTTTGGCCACTGTGCCGGAAGCAGCATTTTCTCACCTTAACGAAACACTTCGAGGTCTCAGTCTTGGCGGTAGGTTCTTAAACTGTGATTGTCGCCTGCGCTGGATAATCGAATGGATTCGCAACGGAGAATTGCAAGTAACATCACGAGAAAGAAATCCGCAATTCTGTGGCAATCCGTCCCACTTCCGTGAGCGAGGGTTTTACAGTTTTGAACCAAACGAATTAGTTTGTGAATATGATTCAACTTCAACAACAGAAAGGGTATCAACGACGGTAAAAGATTTGAATGATTGGAAATTAAGTCGCGTCATCACAACGACATCCACCACTACATCTGCACCGTCATCAACCAGCAGTACAACTGCGGCACAAGAAACAGAAATCAGTAATAACATAGATGTACCAACGAAACCTGCCATCATTCAGAGCACCAGCACCACCAGTACCGCACGCCCCAGCCGCGTCCCCTCCGTCCGCCCCGCTGCCCCCACATGGCGCCACGCCCCGCACCAGCGTCCTCCCCTTGTCATGAGTTTCCCACAGCAAAAACCAAAAGTAGATGATTCCAATGAAGTCATTGTGAAAAATGCATACAGGCAAGACAATTCTGTAATCATACAATGGGACTCAGATGTTGCTAATATACTCGGCTTCCGAGTCGTTTATCGACTTTTCGGAGATAAAAGCTTTAAACAAGGACCACCTTTAGAAGCCAGCGAAAGAGAATTCAAAATTAAGAATGTTCCATCTCAGGTGTGTATAACAATAAGCGATTGAAGATGCTTTTTATAAAATAATTAGTGCATTTTATAAACAGAAATGTATGATTTTTACAGGAATGTATCGTGGTCTGCGTGATCTCCTTGGAGGAGGTTCACGTGAGTCCAGAAACGGTGCCGTATTCTCAGTGCCGTGAAGTGCGGACCGTTTCCGCCGCTGCCTCTAATATGGACAAGATCACGATAGCGGCGAGTGCCGCCATTTGCGGCACCATCGTCGTGGCGGTACTCGTTTTCGCCGCGGCGTCACGTCGTCGATCTCGCACAGTGCACCGCCTACACACGCAAGCTCCTGAGAAGATGCCCAACCCTTGTTGCGGCGGGCTCACCGGCACGCCGAGCCCCAGCGGCCCGCTCTCTTCGTTAGCAACGATCGGCGCATTTGGAAAGCAGCGTGAGTGGGATCAAGTGTCGGCTTATAGCGCACGTTCGATCCCGCGTGCACGTTCCTATACTGAACCGGCTCCTCCGGACCCATTACCGGGTCGTCCTGGAAGAGCTCGTTCCCTCGCTGATGGTCAATCACAACATAGCTATTCCCATTCCGGCCGATACGGAGTGCCTGGCTACCCTAGTAGCCTTCTAGGATCACGAGCTGGTAAGTTGGACTGTCGCTTTGATTACTTCTTCGTTTCACTTCCGGCTTTTATACTTGATTTATTCACGGTTTTGAAATGCACGACGTTATTATTATGTAACTATAAATAAATGTCTCTTCTCATCTTTTAATTTTTAGATTTGCGACAGTCACGTCAGTCCCTAGGAGCAGCATCGGAGCGGGCCTCACGTTTGTCGCTGAGCGGCGCTGCGGGCGGGGCTACAGGCGGCACGGCGGGCTCCCGGCGTAGGCCGCGGTCGCGGTCACGGCCGGCTAGCCGGTACAGCGTTGGTTCCCTCGGTATGGGCTACTGCGACACTTCTGACAACTGGACTGATCATGATATGGACATCTACATGGCGCGGAACCCGACGACTCGGAGTGGACTAGTGCCTTTATAGCGTGCAAGGGACACGGCGCGGGGAGATGTGACATGTCGCGAGCGCTCCTCGCCCTCGCGCAAGGCTCCCGCGGGCTATACCTCGTGGTGCAGTCATAACGCCCGCGCAGGCCTGCGCCCGCACCGACACTCTCGCCGACACAGCCATGAGAAGCCCAGCAGACGTGCGCACGCGCACTGTAACCAGGTCGCGGCTCGGAGCCAGTGTGTCCGTTATCCGATAGAATATTGAGTAAACTGTAATTATATTGTTACCCACTAGAATACGATCATGTACAGTGGACTTAGTTTCGGTAAACTTATGTATGTAAATATATCAAAGACCATAAATTCTATGGTGAATACTCTATTTGAGATTAAATTATTTATTTTGGTTTCGACTAGTTACATTGCGGAAAAAGTAATTATTTTGTGAAAAAATTCTCAGTGGCACGAAATTCGTTTTTATAAGTGCCTATTACTATGAGATTAAACGGTTTTATAGATTTAAAATTAAAACTTTTAAATTGGTTGGTGAAAACTAGTCACAATATTTTGCTAATTCACTGTAGAGACATCAATTTACTAAGGTTGCAGAAAGTTACTGACTAATATTATAATGTTCGCATTTTGAACACAGAGTGTTCTTATTACCACTGATTTATATTGTATATTACTTTTAATTTTTATGGTGCATATTTATTTAATTTTTAGGTTGAATTTTTATTAATAAGTTGTACATATATTTTAAAATAGATGTTAAGGTCTGTAGTATAAAAAGATAATTGATTTTAAGGATCACAAAGGCAATTTCAACTGCTGAGCTACTAAATATATAAATACAATAACAATCTTTAAAAGACTCCACAAACCCTCCTTTAATTTTAGTGACCAATCAATCCTAAATGGTGCTACTTTGAAAGACTGGCTATTTTTGTACTAAACAGAACTTTAATGGAAATGTTATTTTTGTACTGTTAAAATATTATATTTTATAAATATGTTGAAATTTTTAATGAGCTTGCTCAAGATTATAAATTAAAATGAATGACAAAACATTTTTGTAAAGTTAATTATCTTAATTAAATTATAATTTGATGATTTTTTGAACATTTCTTGATAATTGCATACCCTCATGAAAATTTCTTGATATGTCAATCTCTGAACACTAAGTACTTACCCCGGTACAAGGATACGATGCTCCCAGCGGTACTGCAGCTCCTGACAGAACTCATACCAGAGATGCGCCAAGTAGGGCAGCCCGCCCGCGTCGAACAGCCGCGCCGCCGTCACTGACACCCGCCACACCAGCCCGCCCTCTGGGCTAGTCTTCACGTAGCTACATAACTTCTGTTCACCGTCCATCTGACAAAAACATCATACAAATAAATCAACAAATTCTTAAAGTGATACAACTAGCGCCATCTACAAGCAAAACGAAACAAATCCTCACCTGCTTGAATTCTACTTCCAGTTGTTCAGGATAGTTGAAAGTATTATCTTCAACTGCATCAGGGAACACATAGTATAGCAGGGGCATGAGCAACTCATCAGCTATGGGGCCCTTAAAATCTGTCATGTTTTTGCTTTGTCCCATGGCAGCCTTAACTAATTTAGATATAGTAATAGGAGCTTCAGTGATCTTATGTAGAGGATTCACTAGTCCCAAACTTTTGCTCAACCCCAGAGTATCCATAAGTAGATTATTATTATCTAACAAATCCATAATTTTATTAATGGTTTCCGATAATTGACAGTTGAAGTTATCCCTCATTTTAAGGGTAATTGTCCAAGTAGGCGCCATAAGTGGATCAATTTCAGAAAAGGTTGAAGAATCTACTATTGCACATTCACGGAACTTTGGCCAGATAGCATTGAGCAATACACTATGTATAGGGTTTTTTTCAGAACCAAAAGGAAGTTCCAACAGTTTTTTCACATCAAATCCATCTATTGATAGAAACTCATTTGATTGAGTTGTCTTTTTCCAGGCAAACGCATCCATGTCTCTTAACTCATAAGAAAACTTTGTGGAAACAACAACAGCATCCAGAGCTACTGGTGATGAAATCTTAGATTTAAATAAGCTTACAAGGCCACTTAAATGTGAGCACTGATTAGAAATTCTTTTTAAATGAATTGTGTCAAAATTAACTTTGTGTTCACTATCTTCGTAGAATCCTAAATACGTTTGTTGCCAGTGTTCACGTATTTTGACAAAGAAAGGCACACCACAGTCTACGTTAGCAAAAGCTATATTTGCAGTGCTCATCACAAGCTTTATTAAATTCCCATCAACTAATGGCATACTCGGGTACAGCACTATATACCGTTTTAAACCATACCAGCTGGACACTGGAAAAGGACTTCCATCAAGGTCTTCCATAAAATTTGTGGTTGACTCCCAAATACCATTGTGCAACTCTATTAGAAAAGATTTATGTTCTGATTCCTCTGAGTTCTCTGTAGACTTTACAGCTTCTAGTTTATGATAAGATAGTATAAATTTGTTTCCCTGGAAGTGAATTTCCTCGGATTTGCTTGTCCATTTCTTTGTGTACTCTCCTGCTAGTTTAGCTAAAGTTGATTTAGACAATCGCCATTCTTTTAATACTTCTTCTATACGAGCAATAAACACTTCCCAATCAGATGCCGTCGTAAAGTCCTGGTGGTAAATATCATACTCATCTATTTCTTCATTCATTTCTGTTTTCAAAATGCAATGAATAATACAGTAACAAACACAAAAAACAAACAGCTGTTGGGTTTGGCACTGACAAATGTCAATTGGACAATGCTAATGACAAAGAGGAACTGCCAAGTGTCAGAATTCTGTCTTATTCTATGATGTCTATGGTAGAATTCATAGATATAGAGAATGGACAGTAGACCACAGACCAAAAGGATGGACTGCGCTTTACCAAGCCAACTTACAGATAAAATAAAATTGCCCCCTCCAAAAAGACAGGAATAAAATAATTATTTGCATAGATTTATAAAATATACTATAGAAAGCAGATAATTATGTATATGCTCTAATATCTACCCAGTAGACATAGAGCACAGACACAGCCCGCCCTGTTCCACCATTGTTCCTCCCATGGATTGACTCTTTGAATAGAGCAGGACAGAGCCCAATGAATAGGGACGGCTGCTCTCTGTGTTTTTGGGGACAGCCCCGTTTATTATCGACATTATCAAATGGTGTATTAGTACATGGAATGTTACCATTTAGAAAACCATTTAAAAATTCCGTTCAGATTAGGAATTATATTATTAAAAAATCCAAAAAAGTAATGATTTTATTTCATCAAAATCAATAATCATGAGCAACGCGCAGCCTACTTGAAAAAATCAGCTGCCTTTTTTGTTTATTGTAAAGATGGTTTCCATAGTAACCATACGGTAAATAAACAAGTATCACCATAACGAGCAGAATATTTTTATAGATTAGTTCAATCTACAGTTATGTTTAGAGGCGATAATTCGCATTCTTTGAGTTATGAACAGCAAGCTAAATTCATTCAAGATCGAATTACAAATGTGGAAAAAAACTTTGGCGAACTTTGTGTTGCCTTTGGTGACTACACAAGAAAAACGGCGAGGTGAAATAGAACAAAACATTATAACTAGTTATTCATGTACAAACATTAAACGTGTTTGTATTTAAAAAATCTAAAGAGTCAGGGCAACTTTTGAGCTTGAGTTGAAGGGTCATCTTTAATTGTGTTTTTTTTTTGTAAAAGATTTTAACTATATTGTTAAAACCCCCTATGTATTTAATTTTTTAACGAATAGTATATATAAAACATACAAAATTTTAATAAATAGTTTAACTAGGCACTAATCAAACACCTCGCCCTTACAATAATTATTAAAGCATCCGTGATATTTTTTTGAATAGGTTGCGCGACATGGGAGATGAACTAGTAAAAGTTCTGAAGGATTACGCAAATAACGAAATTGTTAACAAATCTTTAAGTAGCGGCTTAGAAAATCTGTCTACTACACTAACAGCCATTGAGGAGTACCGGAATTGTGAAGTACAGCGTTTGGAAGCCAAGGTAACTTAGACACTATAACTAGTACTGCAAAACCAACCGTTATCAGTGCTGATGTTTGATCAATTTATTTGCCTATCTATCTGAATAATTATAGATTCCGTTTTGTACCGCCATGAGTTTTGGAAACTACTAAATTAATTATTCTGAGATTTTTATCGCAATTTTTGACGGCACGGTTAGCGCAATGGCCGAGCGATCGACTGCCTCACTGCTGGGTCGATTCCCGCAAGGGACATGTAATTGTATGATCTACAAGTAGTTATTCTAGGTGTACTGTTTGTGTGAATTTTAAATGTTTGTAAATGCACACAACACATACATATATTTTAACGAGCGATAATCCAAAAACCATTTTGTGTTTACCTAGGTGATTGGCGAGCTTTGCCAATATGAGACAATTTGCAAACATGCCAGAGAGGAATTGAAGCACACGATGAACGTTCGCGAGAAAGAGCTGGCTCGCAAGAAAGTGCTGGACAAAGCCAGGGAGAGACAACCTTTTAACAGACAGCAAGTTGTACGTTATATTATTTATAGTTAGCTACATACACTAACGGGAAATACCGTTGATTATCACGCTACTGGACAGTAAGAAATTTCTATCAGAAAAGTTTTGATGTTGGTCGAGAGGCACTCGCTGCATACTTACATCTTCAAAATTTCTTAGTGTGCTCGCGTCCGGCGAGCATCAGAATTTTTCTGACGGTATCACGAAAATTAACGGGTAATGCCAAGCACGTACCCAGAATTTTTTGTCGGGGGGGGTCCAGGTCCAGGCAAATGATTAAGGTATCGCGTAAATGGATACTTAAAATTAAAAGAAAATTGTTTTCACAAATTATTTAATGCATATCTCGGTAATATAAGACAGTATTATAACGTTAAATTTAAACGTCTTGGTCTTAAGGACATTTGGTGTAAAACGTCGTCTACTGAAAGAATCTGAGTTGAATGGGCTGACATCAATACCAAACCAGTTAGACGATCATTGCCCATTTTATTGCGTAAATAGGTTTTAACCCTTTTTAAAGTTGAAAACGATCTTTCGACGCTTGCAGTAGATACAGGGAGAGACACTAACAGTTTTAATAGTGTGTGTATATGTGGATAAAATACAGCATCACACTTAGCCAACACTTCTATTGCTTCTCTCTTGATTGAAGTTTGATCAGCATTTTTCATCTATTTTCGGGAGGGGTCCGGACCCCTTGGACCCCCCCCTGGGTACGTCCTTGGGTAATGCCGTTAGTGTGGCCCTTCTGTTAATATTCGTATAAACGTCCATCATCGCGATAATTAGCGGCATTTTTCGTCAGTGTGGCCCCAACCTTAGACATAGAATTCTTACTAGATAAAGTACGCAGCTAACCGCATTGCGCCACACGATACTGCCTGTTCTTGTAGGGCACCTATACTACTTAATGATTATAATGAAAACCAATGTCCTTGTCCACTGGATTACATTACCGCTGCCTGCATTAAGTATATTTTTATACAGCCTGTTAGTGTAATCAGTCTTAAACTTGAAACCAGTGGTTTGGTATCACTTACAGAACGTAAATTCAATAAAAAAATAAAACCTTTTTTTTTTCAATAAAGTCTCCATTTTTCCCCAAAATTATTTCACCCTATTACGCAAAGGTAAAGAACACTCCGCGGCGCGGGGAGACTGAGGTATGCGCGGGCCCCGCGCATACCTCAGTCTGCCGGCAGTGTCGTTATCGAACGTACGTGTCCCGTAACAAACGCTCGCAGCGCAGCGCAAGAGTGCGCGCCGCCCCACCGTTAATTTTTCGCGCAAGTGTTAGTGTTTAGTGATTATGTCGTACACAAACGAACATAGACCGAAATGGTTCGGGTTTACGCCGCGTCGGGTGATAACCTAACTTACATCTGGACTCGTCACGCAACAAAGGTAGGTATTTTTGCCTGTCCTAAGCCAGGAAAAGTATGAAGGGAAGTTAGTTACATCACAGGTTACCTGTATTTTATTACAATGATGTAGTTAGTTAAAACTTATGTAGGTATGTAGTTAAACGGACGGCGTTAACCTGCCGCACTGGCAGGTTAACGCCCTTTGCAGTGAATACGTAACTCGGGCGCATAGTATCCATGAATTAACGGACGGTGTAGGACAGAAACATTTTTGATTTTTTTAAAGAAAAATTCGTTTATTTATTTTTAAATTCAGACAAATATTTTTATAATTAAATCAACTACCTATGGTTTCAAGGTTAAGACTGATTACACTAACAGGCTGTATTACCTACCTACTGTGTTTAAAAAGCAGTTAATAATTTAACTTCAACGCTTCACAAACGGTTCGGTTAGATTATGTTCTTTCATGGAAAAATATGAGGTAACATACCTATTTTTGACGGTTTGTGCAGTGGATGCGCGATCAACTGCTGCGCAGCGTTTTGCGGGTTCGATCCCTACACGGAACAAATATTTGTAAGGTCCACAAGTAGTTGATCCGGATCTGGGTGATTTTGTATGTATTTCTATGGTTGTTAACGCAACAAAGACACAGGAGAAATTAATCTATTTTAAAAAAAGAGAAATGGAAAATGCGCCTGGTCTTTAAAACATGACGCCAGTAGTCCCCAAGGTATAGGCAGATGTATACGACATACTGAGTGCTGCAGATATTTAATGGTACCTAAGTAGGTATATGCAACTTCTGTTATAGACTTATGCTGAATCTGAGTTACTGAAGGCTTCAGCAGAAATGTCGCGGACTGCCAAAGGTTTGAGTGAGCAAACTGAGTTCTTCGAGCGTCGCAAACTTCAGCAACTGAAGACACTACTGTCAGACTTCGTCATGATTGAGATGACCTTCCACGCGAAGGCAGTGGAACTGCTCACTGTTGCTTATCAACAGATCAATGATATTAATGACAAGGGTGACTTGGAGGTGAGTTAGCGGGTGCATAACGTTTGATCACTGTGATTATGATTACTTGATATATATGTTACGGCTAAAGGTACGTGTGAACCTAAACTTAAGATTAGCCGGCTAAACCTAGGTTTATCTTCGACGAAATGTTAATGTTAGTTTGTTCTATCTTTAGCCGGCTAAACTTAGGTGTAGCTGCAGGTCCTTGGCTAAAAATGAAGGAAATGGAATGGTCTTGCTTTCGCGGGGCGTCCACGCTTCCCAGCATGTCGACGGAGCCCCGCTTCGCGGGGCTCCTACTTCTGGGTGGTTTTAAAAAAAAAATAACCACGAAGAGGATGGCGGGGTCTTTCAGACCCCGCCATCCTCTTCTAACCTAAATTGTCCGAGTCGGGGTGCCAGCGAGTCCCGAGCTCGCTTCGCTCGCTCATGCGTAATGAAAGTGATTATTTTTTAATAAAGTTTTCGTGTCAAAATAGTAAACATTATTACATTGTTTCCTTTTCCATTTCCTTCTACATTTTTAGCCAAGGACCTGCAGCTACACCTAAGTTTAGCCGGCTAAAGATAGAACAAACTAACATTAACATTTCGTCGAAGATAAACCTAGGTTTAGCCGGCTAATCTTAAGTTTAGGTTCACACCTACCTTTAGCCGTGACATATATATAATACTTACTTAAATTAAAATGCGAAAGTTGAAAGGATAGGTGAATGAATGTGTTAATGTTTTGTTACCCTACTCTTTCGCGCAAAAACTACTAAACGGATTATGATGTTTGGTAGATACATAGTTTATAACCTGCATTAACACACTGGATAGTTTTTACAAGCTTTTATTTAACTTGCAATGTTTGTATGTTTGTTTAGATCAAATCTTGCAAGTCAAATTAGAATCACTTCTAATTACTCAATCGATCTGAAACTTGGTATTAATATGGAACCCCGATGACAATGCAATAATATGGTGACAGCGACCTGGTGGTGCAGCCAGGATCGTCTGCTCACGAGAGAACTCCTCAATGGTTAATAGTACACAACTAAAACTTGAAAAATAAATGGAAACCCGGTAACAATGCAATAATATGATAAGTGCGATCTGGTGGTGCAGCCAGGATCGTCTGCTCACGAGAGAACTCCTCAATGGTTAATAGTACACAACTAAAACTTGAAATATATATGGAAACCCGGTAACAATGCAATAATATGATAAGTGCGATCTGGTGGTGCAGCCAGGATCGTCTGCTCACGAGACAACTCCTCGATGGTTAATAGTACACAACTAAAACTTGAAATATATATGGAAACCCGGTAACAATGCAATAATATGATAAGTGCGATCTGGTGGTGCAGCCAGCATCGTCTGCTCACGAGATAACTCCTCAATGGTTAATAGTACACAACTAAAACTTGAAATATATATGGAAACCCGGTAACAATGCAATAATATGATAAGTGCGATCTGGTGGTGCAGCCAGGATCGTCTGCTCACGAGAGAATTCCTCAATGGTTAATAGTACACAACTAAAACTTGAAAAATATATGGAAACCCGATAACAATGCTATAATATGATAAGTGCGATCTGGTGGTGCAGCCAGGATCGTCTGCTCACGAGAGAACTCCTCAAAGGTTAATAGTACACAACTAAAACTTGAAATATATATGGAAACCCGGTAACAATGCAATAATATGATGATAACAACCTCTTGGTGCAGCCAGGGACATCTGCTTACGAGAGAACTCCTCAATGGTTAATAGTACCGAGCTATAAACATTGAACATAATATATGGCAACCCAAATAATAATACAATAATATGGTGACAGTGTCTTGGTCGTGCAGCCAGGATCAGCTGCTCCCGATAGAATATGGAAATCTATTTAGGCTATTAATAAAATTAATTATTACATTAATCTATTTTGTCGTGCCCTGGGATCTGGAGGCGACTGCCCTCCAGCGCGTCTATGAGCGGCGCGTGGAGGCGCAGCGTCGGGGCGAATCCCCGCTGCCTCGACAAGTCGAGGCGCGGCGGGAAGAGCTCCGGCGTGATCTCAGGGCAGTATGGAGGGAGCGACTGTCGCAACCGAGGTCCGGGCACGCCCTCTTTGAGGAGTGGCTGGATAGGCGTCACGGCGTCCTGACCTACCGCATGACGCAGGTCCTCACCGGACACGGAAGTTTCGGGAGGTTCCTGTGTCTGATAGGAAGGGAAGAAACGCCTGGGTGTCACCACTGCGAGGATCGTCCGGAGGACACGGTGGAGCATACGGTGCAGGACTGCCCCGCTTGGGCAGAGCACCGCCGTGTCCTCACGACGGCGATAGGCGGAGATCTCTCGCGCCCGGCATTGGTCGAGGCCATGCTGTGGGGCGAGACGGAGTGGGAAGCGGTCGTACCCTTCTGCGAAGCAGTAATGCTCGTGAAGGAGGAGGCGGGCCGCGGGAGGCAGAGGACAGCGTCCTCCCTCCACCCCAGCCGCAGTGGTAGACGCCCACGGCGTCGGACGTCGCCAGACGATCTCCGGCCACCGTAGGCGCGGGCATGCAGGCAGCGAGTAATGGGCGACTCGCTGTCCAACCATGGACCATACCCGGGTCTACGGCGCGTTGTGTTCCACGCGCGCCTCAAAGAGTGTCAGCATAGTGACGGGGCCTGTAGAGGGCCATAGCCTGCCGGGGTCGCGGGACTAACGGATTACCGTGACCCCGGTACGTAAAGGGCTATTGAAGGACACCGTGGATTTTAGTCAGTACAAGTCTGACAGTCCCTCCCGCCCTGCCCTGGGTGGGAGGACTCATTTGATGATTATACCACGATAAAAAAAAAAAACTATTTTGCCGTCTATTTAGGCTCAAAGCTCTTCGCTGCTGGCCAAGCATACGTGGCCTTAAGTAGAGTCAAATCGCTAGAAGGTCTCCTTATTTAAGAACTTGACTGTACGAAATTAACAGGTAAACGACTATGCAACAATGACGCACTAAATGAAAAGGAAAGACTGCGAAATATGTCCAACGAAAACTAAAAATTTAAAAATAAAATAACAGTAAAAAAAAATTTTAAAAACAAGCTTTTATTTAAATGCTCTAAAAAGGACAAAATAAACTTTAAATTAAATCAAACATATAACTTAAGTATAATATAAAAGCTTGTCGCGAGATTTACTTGTCACAAACAAAACAAACAAATAATTCAACGACAAAATGTATGTATCATAACATACTTTACACAGGTAAATCTCGCGACAAGCTTTTATATTATACTTAAGTTATATGTTTGATTTAATTTAAAGTTTATTTTGTCCTTTTTAGAGCATTTAAATAAAAGCTTGTTTTTAAAATTTTTTTTTACTGTTATTTTTATACCAAGAATACATAACAGTTATCTAATCTAATATTTTTTTTGTAAAGCGTTTGAACGCAGGTCTTTCAGATAGTGAGGATCAAACGGTAAATATTATTTCATGAAATTTATCCAAATCACTTCATATTTTATAATATTCATTCATTAACCATGCAGAACTTCAGAAGAAAATTGCGTTCGCCGGAGAAACAACCGAATCCTGGAATGTCTGCACGATCGTCTTCACTCGCGTCGCTCATGAACCATCAGTCCCCTACTAATGAAGAGGACTTTGCGGTTAGCATCACACACACTCATAACTTAATAAGCATGTTTCATCTGAATCTACATACGTTGCGCGAGCGGATAATTATAAACTTCCTGTCTGGATTATAATAATTATTTATACGTCGACAGCTTACATCTAGAACAGTGGTTCCCAAACTATGGGTCGCGACTCACCAGTGGACCCGACCATTGAATGAACTGTGATATCTAGCACGATACGTCGACAGCTGTCGACCGAGCCTGCAGTCCGAAATTAAATGAAAACGGTCTGAAATTTCCACGGGGTCCTAATAGGACATTTTTTTAAAGTTTCTGGAAATAGCTAAAAATTTGACACCTTGAATTGGATTTGTAACACATTTCAAGACAACCTATTGTAATTATCTGTTAGATGGGTCGGGGCCCAGTCAACTTTGAGAACCACTGATCTAGAAGATTATCGTCATCTGTAGGTAATCGGATCATCTAGGTACAGACGCCAACACATCTACCTCAATCTGTCAAATTTATTTAATAGATTTTCGACCATATCACAATAGTGAAAGGTTAATGACCGACTGGTAAAATTTGACGGATTGGTGTAGGTTGACGTGCTGGCGTCTGTACTTAAATTATTTTAACATAACGATCACGATGGCACAGGTCTACCTTTAATAAGTTTCTTGTAAAGCGGAACTTTTATCTCCAGATATAAGTAAATGAGGCTCAGGTTTCTCTTCTACCTTCTTGATTTGAAATAGGGACTCCAAAATTGTTTATGCTCTTAGCGTGTTTATCGGTCAAGTATCGATAATGGTACAGACAGAAATGTGAATGTGCGTGAGCAAAACCGTTGCCTGACACAGTGTTATATAGGGAGGAACACAGATAAAAAAGCATTTTTATTACAGAGCATGCGAAAAGCGAGGTCACCAGAAAAGTATGCTAATTCGGGACTGACTAGATCCAGCTCGTTAGCCGCTCTCATGAATAATTCACCGAACAAAGAAGGCGATGAAACATCCGTATGGGTTTTTATGTTTTTAGTAATGAAATACCTAAAATAAAATTACAAGACTCCATGCTAATACATTTTCTCTGATGCAGGAGTCGGAGGAAACTGAAGATGAAGACTCTTCTGAAGAAACCGAATCGCGTTAATTTTAATTGAATACTTGAATACATAAGTTGTGAAGTGTATGTGACGTGTGTGTGCGTGAAATACTGATATAGTTTATAAGAAATATCTCAGTCAAATAAATAATACACCATAGTAATACAACTTGGTTTTTTTTATTACTTCTATTAGTATATAAACCTACTTCTGGGTGGCCCACAAAGCACTGCAAAACTCTAAACCGTATGATCATAAAACTATTTTTACTAAATAGCTGACTTAAGAGTGCGTATTCTGAAAGTTGGCAACGTCGCAAATAGTTGTCAAACATTAACAAGTTTTAATTAATTTGGCAATTTTACTGTATGGGAATAAGAAATATGGCTCTGTAGTGCACTAAAAATTGATAAGGGAATGCAATAATTAATATCATAACACCGAATATATAGCTTTAGATGTTAAAAAAGTATTTGGGAACATTCCAAATGCCTTTACTACACCTGAAACGGTCACAAAATCAAATTCAGTGTTTTAGTTGCATTCCTATATCTATTACTTAGTGCACTACAGAGACATATTTTTTTCTTTCATACAGTAAATTTACCAAATTAATTATAACTTGTAAATATTTGACAGCTATTTGCGACGTTGCCAACTTCCTGGTTACGCGCCCTTAATTATGGATATCGTAAATATTATACAAACTATTTTGTACATTTTCATTTTACTTGAGCATAACAATTTTTTAATCATACCTGTAGTTAGTTGGTACCTACAGCATTTGCACAATATCCTTTGATCAATAATTTAGAGTGGCGAATACGAATATAAATTACGATTATTACGACTTATAATCTAAAAAATACCGCCACTGTTATTACAAAGCCATAGCAATACTTTTGATGAAATATAATGGTGTTCTTGGTTGAAAAATATAAGGAAAACAAAATGGCATGAGATATTGTAATGCTCTCTAAATTATTTCCCTTTATGACGTGCACGCGATCTTGTGTATCCCGTATCGTTCGGCGCCAGGCACAGTACTGATCAATATTCACCCTCTAGAGACCAACCCCTATTTATATTTTAGAAACGAAAACATCAAATATGTAAATACAACACAATTTAATTACAAAATAAACAACCATACAAATATTTGCATAAACACATACTTCCACTGTGCTTAGTAAAACCTTACAAGAATCCCATTGTCTGATCACTCCATATTGCTTTGCATTCAGTTTGATATCCACTTTTCATAAATTAGAAAACTACTAGCGTACTATGAAACAAAGGAACACTCCATATATCTTCACCCTTTCAGTAGATCCCAATATCTTTGAACAAATTCACGAAACTTCATGCCTAGTCTAGTTTTGTTACTGTTAACTCTATTACATGCACTGAAGGCTTAATGTGACATGATTTACCTTATGTGTAAACTAACCAATCTAAGACTCCAGCAGTGAATACAGTGATAAAACTTAGCATTTCATTACTAGAATTAGTTAGTTTCATTATTCAGACCACACATGATGTTCAGAAACAATAAGTGCAACTAATTCTATATTAATGAAACACCTGTCTTTGTGTTACATGTCTTGATACCATAAAAACAGCAATTACTTAGCACTGGAAATTTACATAGTGATTGGTGTTACACTCTATGTCATCGATTGCAATTATCGCGTACACAAAAAAGGAGTGCAATTGGCTATGGCCCATCTCCTGCCTTTTTGCTTATATTTAAGTAATATTATCTTATTGATAGTGGGTGGTCACATACATAACAATTATAATTATATTCATGAGCCACATAATCATTTAGCCCCTATGGAGTTACATTACTTATTTATCTTTAATATGCATTTTAGTAGTATTTACTTTGATATTATATGGTAAAAATGACATGATTCAGGCACAAAACAATGTGGTGTGTTTGTTACTTCTAGGATCACTGCTACTTTATGACTACTTTTCATTTTCAACACCAGCTTGTGTCATGAGGTCTGTGATATTCTTCTCCAACTCATCAACACGGGTGCCCATTTCATCTATCCGGTTGATGATCTGATCAGACATACTTTGGAATTTGTCTTGCATGTTTTGTAGGAGGGACTGCACCTGTGAAATTAATATGGATCAAGATTAACTGGGTTGTAAAATACAACATACATGAAGCAGCTCAAATATGCTTCTGAAAATAAAGATAAAATGTTCATTAATACCTATTGTAAACTGTGTGGAAGGACTCTGTCAAAAGAATTATTCTTTTTCCAATTAGAAATCTCAATCAATGACAAATAGATAAAAGACCCTCTATCCATCATTATAGAGATTTAGATACTATAAGCTATTTAATTTTTATTCTACATTAAATGAGTATCACAACCCTATAAACTTAGTTTGCTGCTATCTGCTTTACAGATTTGAACAAGTTAATAAATGACCACGTTAATCGTGTTTAAAAATGTCAATAATTAATATTTTAGACCGGATAACCTCATGGGAAATAAACTGCATTATTACGTCGCATCAAAACAGACTCGTAAAATATTTAGCAGCTATGTTCACCAGCAAATGGGATTCTCAACTCACATATTGTGTCACCTCTTGCATGTTTTTAGGATCATTTCCCGGTGCCGTGTAAGTGCTCTCCACGTCAGTTGTTGTTGTTTCTGTATTTGGTTCTGCCATCGCTTAAATTCTTCTCTTCTACAACCAAATTGCAGCAGAGTTTTCAAATCAATACTATCTTAGTTTACGTCCCTCCTCTTAAAATATTCAACACACAGAGAGTGCTTTCACGTCGAAATTCTAGCGATAACTGAATGGAGTGGGCTTTCAGTGTAACTAAATTAAAATTCAATATCTAACAAAAAGTAGCTAAAACATTGCCTAGCGAATTGATTGACAAAACAAAATGACATAACGACATGACACGAAGAATGTAAAACCCGGAACAACAATCTTTAACAACTTCCATGACAAAGGAGTGAATCTGTTCTTTTCTTTTTTATGCAATAGAACAAGGATAGCGCATCGTTAATATTCCCAGATCATGTCACCGATTTTAACAATTTTGTTGACATGGAAAATCTTGTGCATAGACAATGTTTGCTGATTTGGTGCATAGACTTACAGTATGGACTGCGCAATGCCTGCCTGAAATGGGCCCCACTCAACTAAAAAGGAAGTGAGAGGAATCAAAGAGCTGTTCCTATATTTCTGTTACAAGAAAAAGATAGGAGAATGGCCAATTTCATCTGTTAGTTGACTAGGGATGGTCATCTTTTAAAGTTTATGCTGCTTACATACAAATGTGTATGCCAGAATGCCTGAGAAGCCAGCCAGCAAAAAAAAAGTATACCTTAAGTAAAGTACCGTGTATAAAGTACATTTTTTTTAAACGTTAAAAAATCTTCCTGAGGATTCCGCAGCTTGTCGACCGCTGACTTAAATCCACAGTGTTCCTTCAATAGCCCTTAACGTTTCAGGGTCACAGACACCTGTACAAACTGACCCGCGACCCCAGCAAGGAATTTGGTTTGGAATGGAATGCAACGATTATATGCAATATTGTCTACGCTTTTCATTGGCAAGCAAGCAAGCAAGTGTCAACTGGTGTCAAACTAACTGACAGTTCAACTCAATGTCAAAATTGTCAAATTCAATTTTCCTTTCCGTTTTATTATTTTGTTCCCGGTAAACCATAAACATAATAAATTGTAGTTATATTTAGGAGTGCTTTCTATATATTATTAGATATAATGCAGCCATTAACCATGAATTCTAAAGGTGATATTCAAATTGATATAAACCAAGTGAGGATCGATATTTTAAATGGCATTCGTGAATGCACGGATCGGGGCCTTACACAAACTGCCAAATGGCTTGCGGAGCTAAATTTCTCTCTTAAAGATCACAAAATTATATATGAGCAAACTCCAACTACTTACGATGATGGTATTTCGCTTGAAGAAAAAGAAGCTTACATCCTGGCCAAGACTTATTTCGACTGTCAAGAATACGACAGGGCTGCACATTTTTTAGAGAACTGTTTAAGTTCTAAATGTGTTTTCCTTCACAAATATTCCCAGTACATGTCAAGTGAAAAAAAGCGACTGGACAATGCTACAGATCTAGGCACAGAAAATACAGAATCTACACAAGTGCTACTGGATTTACTTTCCTATTTTAAGGTAACTAAGTTTACTGAGTTCTACACATCTTAAGCTCAGCAGTTTTGGTTTTACTAAATATCTTACAAGGTATTTTACTCTTCAGGCAAACCGTAGCAACCTAGATGGATATCTGCTGTACTTAGAGGGTGTGGTATTGAAAAAACTAGATTTGCGGAGTCAGGCAGTGACAGTGCTGCAGGCAGCCGTGGCCGCTGCTCCTACTCTCTGGGCAGCATGGGTGGAGCTTGCAGGCCTTGCTAATGAGTATGAAGCATTAGATTCACTTCAACTGCCCAAACATTGGATGATGTATTTCTTTGCAGCACATGCTTTTGTGGAATTGAAATTATCAGAGCAAGCTTTAGAAGCCTACATGGTCTTGGTTGGAGCAGGTTTTGAAAAAAGTACTTATGTCACAGCACAAATGGCTATTGCCCACCATGATAGAAGAGGTAATTTTTCTTCGGCTCACTTAGTTATATCGTTTTAAAATGAAAATTAAGAAAGGATTACAAAACACTTTTCATAATGTTTCAGATGTTGACTCCTCACTGAGCTTATTCCGTGAACTTTACCAGAATGATCCATATCGACTGGATAACTGGGATGTGTACTCTCATCTTCTTTATCTAAAAGAAAAACGAATGGAACTTGCAAACTTAGCCCAAAGGGCAGTGTCAATAGACAAATATAGAGTTGAGACATGTTGCGTTATTGGTAAGTGGTGTAAAATCTTGATTTCCATTTTCAACTCAGCTTTATCTCAGTATACAGATTAACTGAACTGATAATTTTTTGAATTTGTTACAAAAAAAAAAAACAATTGTCATGAAGAAATATTTCACTTACAGGCAACTACTACAGTTTGAGAAGTGAGCACCAGAAAGCAGTGGTCTACTTCCAAAGAGCATTGTCTTTGGATCCTCAGTATCTTTCAGCATGGATACTAATGGGTCATGAGTTCATTGAACTACAGAACTCCAATGCAGCAATACAATGCTATAGACAAGCTATTGGTAAATAGTAAATTATTTATTCATCATCAGTCTATATAATTTTTCCACTGCTGGGTTTCGTCTCTGTGAGAGGGAGTGGACCATAATCCACCCTTTGGGGCCTAGTGCGGGTTGATAGATATCACAGGTCTGGATATTTAGTTCTAGAACGTGCAGGTTTCCTCACTATGTTTTCCTCAAGTGTTTTGAGAGCAGTGGTGATGAAATTATGTTACACATAGTAATGTGCACGGCCCAGCCGTGAGTTTGAGCCTTTTTGAGCCCCACAATCTACAACTCATAAGTTGGGGCCAATACCAATTTAAATTGTATCAGTAATGTCAACTCTATCAGTAATGTCAACTTTATTTCTTTCAGATGTGAATAGAAATGATTATCGTGCATGGAATGGGCTTGGACAAGCATATGAAATTCTCGGATTGAATGGTTACTGTATATATTACTACTCCAGGGCGGCTCAGCTAAAACCTGACGACTCCAGGATGTTGGTGTCTCTAGGGGAAGCCTATGAGAAAATGGATAAAATCCCAAATGCACTCAAGTGTTACTACAAAGCTCACAGCACTGGTGATATTGAAGGGATGGCCTTATTCAAACTGGCTAAGTAAGTTATATAATTCAGTTATAATCTGTGAAAGTAAAAAAAAAATAACTATAAAATCCCTATAAAAGAGAAGGAGCTCAATTTTCATGTTTGATAGCAAAACACTGCACCAATTAATAATAGTTGAGCTGAATCACTGATAACCTTCACGATTGAACTTGTTTATAGCAGACAAATATAGCATTTTATCATTTAGATTAGTAGGATAAGGATAATAAATTGCATGTGATAAATATGCAAAAATATTGCTTCCAGGTTATATGAAAAGTCGAATATGCCGAACAGTGCAGCTGCCGCGTACACGGCAGCTTGCCAGGACCCTGCCAACGCTGGGAGTAAGGAGTTGCCGGCGGCGCAGCGGTACTTGGCACAGTACTACCTCCGGTTTTCACTGCTGGATCATGCTGCTCATTATGCCTACAAGTGCTTAGAGCACGAAAGTGTAAGTTGATTGTTTCCTATCACGCTATTTAATCAAATATAAAAACTTAAAAATAATAACTTCGTATTACCCATATTCAATAAATGATGATAGAATAATGTTGACGTATTCTTGCAGACCAAAGAAGCAGGGAAAAATATTCTAAAAACAATATCGGAAAAACGGTCATCGGCGACATCTTCACAACCGGCAAATCTGCCTGAAGACTTGCCAGATGCCATTAAAAATGCATCAACTGTGTCTTTAACACATGAAACCCCTAAAACACCTCTAGCGAGCCCTAACGTGACCCCCGACAACTTCTCCACACCAGTGTTCACTCGGAAAAGCAGTAAATATAAAATGTGACATACAATTTCAAAAAAATGTAAAATGTGAAGAGACTGACTTGTTATAGTGTAAGTGTACCAATATCGCTTGTAAAGATGTATATTTAATAAAATCTCATTAATTATAAATGTTATTCTCTTCTTTTCTATTATACATCCATGCGTTTTTAGGGTTCCAAAGTCAACAAGGAACTCTTATATTTTCACCAAGTCAGACGCTAAAACAGAGTGTCCCGGGAAATGCGTCCTAGTGTAACATTTCTCAATAAAATCGATATCAAAGATACCGATTTTCATGGGAAAAATTATACTAGCGAAAGTTGACCAGGAATTCGAAACATCCCCAAGTCAGAGAGATTCTTTGGAGGTTTAGGGTCAGTTCACACCGAAACGCGAAGTGCCGCACAGTGGTGCAGGTAGTACGGGCATGCGGAAAATATTATTTTTAAATGAAAAGACGTTGCGTTTCTTCATAATACTTTATTAAAATGATATAATGGATGTACCAGTTTACAAAGAGAAAGATATAACACGTTTTTTTTTTTTTATTAATATGAAAATATTCATCAAATTTTTTCACATGAATTTCATATAATTAAATCAGCATTTTTAAATAAATAAATATTAATAAACTAAATATTAAATAGAGAAGACATTGATTGAGAGATGGGTGCTATCCACTAATAAAGTTTTGGCATCATCGTGAAGAGGATAGTATTTTTTATTCGGTACTGCACGTAAACTGTTGATAAGGGGATCTGAGGTAGCTAAGAGCATATTCATAACATCTTCATTACATGATAGACGAGAACATTTTCTTGAATGACCTAACCTATAATTGCGGTAATCTTTATTTCGCGCTTCTTGAGCTTCCTCAGATAACATCCCAATAGGTAAGGCAGCAACACTTATTATTTCTTTGCCATGCAGCAAGATTTTATGCACAGTATTTGGCATATTATACCAGCTGTACAGGCTTACGTATAGTTCAGCAGTCTCGTAACAATAACTACCAAACTTATCCGAATCAACTAATGCACTAGAATTAATTGTTTGCAATATTATACCAAACCGATGAATAAGTTCTTTATCGACTCTTGTGACTTCAGCTACAATGTCTGCATTATTGAAAAATCTTCTAGACGTATTTCCATCGTTAGATGTTCCCATTCCTTGCTTTACAAAATCCACTTTTAGACCTAAACGTTGAAACAGCTCACTTTGGATTCTTTTCTTCTCTTCATCTTTTTGTTGTTTGGTAGTTGCGTTCGTTCTCCAACTGGTAAATGACATATTGTACGCAATATGTAATATGCATTCCATAAATTTAATCCGTGCATGAAGCGGGGATAAACCGACCTTGAGAGCCTCCGTATCCACAGTTTTATTTCGCACTTGGTCAAGGTTATTCATTTCTGATGGCTTTGACTTGCATATAAAACACACTGCACATGATGATGTGTCCGTAACTGTCTGCGCTATTTTGCCATCTATCATTGTGAACACAAGTTTATGGTAGACTTTGTAAGTCTTTTCCTTTAAACTAATAACAGTTTCATTTAAGTTTGCTATTTCAGACTCCATTCTAGCAATTTCATTTTTCGTAGATTCTGTAGTTTCTTTTTGAAATTGGAATTGTACCGGGCGACAACACCTTGTAGAAGAAGGAGTTGCATTTGTCCAATACACAACAGATTTATTTTCCTTTTCATACAGACGCAGTGGAACTAATGATGTCAAAAACATATATGAATCTGACACATTTTCGTCGATAAATGACTGTTTGTACTCAGCATGACCTGATGATCCGTCACATCCCCACTTGTGTAAAAACGTTGAATTTACACTAATCTGTGTAAGGTCGTCTTCAGACATTACTTCAAATAATCTTCTGGTTGTGTGATCCAGTAATGACTGCAAACTTACACAAGCGTAGCTTTCCGTTACATCAATATCCGTGGGGTAGCATTGCCTTTTTACTTCAAGTACTTTATGATAATCGGGAAAAATATCACAACCAATACTTTTTGCTGCATTTCTCAGTACTTGATATTGATGTTTCGAAAGTGATGCATCAAGTAATAATGCCAACGCTTTTTCTGGAGTAAACTTGATAGTATCCGATGATTCTTCTTGTACGAGTACCTTAGAGGCAGCTTTCTTAATCATTTCTTCAGGAACGCTTTCACACAATCTTTTAACTTTATATCGCTTTGTTCGATCGCAACATTCATCAAATGATTTTTCTGGTCGTCCTCTATGAGAGCGTTTTGATGGCCCTGGAACATTACTGTCACAATTCACCACATCAGTCTGCACCGAAGATGTCTCAACGGTAAAAATATTTTTCAGCCACTGTTCATTTTTTGCCATAAAAGCATTTTTATTTCTCGCTGCAGTTTGCCACTTTTTTGTAAATACGGGTAGAAAATTACGGCTTAACTTTTCATAAACTTGATTCCAAACACTTTCTGTAAGCTGTGGATACATAAGTTTTAAATTTTCGAGGCATTTATGTATCTCACGATTACTTGATATTATGATTTCCACTAAATCGGCATAGACAATAGTAAAGCTATCCATCACTATAGTAACACTGTTATCGTAAGAGAAAATAATTGTAAGTGAAGTTAAAACTACCATTCAATGCTATTTATACTTACACGATATGATAAAATGTTAATTACCCTCATTAGAAACACTTATTAATATAATGCACTTTTTCTTAATTACAGAGCGTCATTAGTTAAGGACCTGGTATTTCCAAGATCGCAGGTTATCGCAGCCAAAACTAATGTATTCTTAATCTATAGGGTCTAATTAATCTCCGAAAGTATATTATTACGTATCGGTCGATAACGGAGATTAGTTATGATCTCATGATTGAAAACAAAAGGTTCCAAATGACCTTCTTCACTAAAAATGTAATAGCAAGTAATTATTCATTATATTATAACATTATGTTTACTATTTTATTAATACACACAATAAACTTATGACTAAACTAAAAATGAAAGTTGATAATTATAGTATTTTGGTTCTATTCATACTTGAAATAACAATATTTTTTGCACGAAATTTGTAAATTCTCGATCACCCTACTTTGGCATCATATAATTAAATACTGTATAATTATTTATCCGTATTAATTTTAGGACTTGTTTCTACTAACATTCTAGTATGTGTGTACCAAATTGTAGACATTTTAAATAAGGTTGAAACAAAGGACTTTTTTCCGCCCTTGAACCAATGTGTGCCGTAGCGATTTAAAAGGTGCGCGCGGCGCCGCGCTGTATCGCGTCATTGGTGAAATGTGTATCTTTTTTAGTAGTAAATAAAGTTGGACTTTGCGTCCCTCTATTGAAAAGTGCGTGCCGCGTCGAATCACGGTGTGAGTTAACCGTTAATCACTGGAATATTTGTGTTAATTTTAACATTAGACAAATAAAATAAATTGCAATCTCTAGGCATTTGTTGCCTATCTGAACACGAAAAGTAGTAATAACATTGGAAATTACCTATCTTTTATACCCCTGTTCAACTTTATCCACTTTCCCGGACACCCTGTACATAGATTAGTTACGCACAAAGTGGACAAAAAATATATTGAAAAATATGTTATTTAGGGTACCTCCTGTACAGTGGCGTGCCTAGGGTTTCAAAATAAGGCAAGCCCAATAAAATTTTAACCGATTTCTTTGAAGAAAGATCAGTTTTCGACTGAGTATGTAGGTACCTACGTATGTATCATCGCAATTTTCTCATAAACTACTGGTTAGGTACAATAAATTAAAAGTGAATTCATCCATCTTCTTCTTTCCTCTTCTTTTTTCAATTTCACTCTTTCTTGTCATGTGGAATGAGGTAACCAAAGCTCACTGAAGGCACGCTAGTGCTAGATTGAATATAATAAACATACCTATCATAACTCCGGTGGCTTTGAAAAAAGCCGTCTGGTTTGCTTCATTGCTTGAGAGAACAAAGTTATAGAGAGTAATTGCTTGCTTCGTAACAGGTTACAGACAAAAAAAAACAAAACTGAATGAAATAAGGAATTTAAATAAATTATTTATATACTAATTGGAATCATCTATCTTTCTTAAGAAATGATTTATTTACATCAGAGTAAAATGTTGGTGATCGTGTTAATTCTACCAACAACTCTTTTTCAATAGCTATCATTGATCACTCGGAAAGACGCTCTTAACCTTGTGTATTTCTCAGATAGATTTGGATAGGTTTAAGAGACGAAAAAGCACGTTCCGCGGAAGAACTTGTAGCCGGAATAGTCACAACAAGAAACGCTAACTTTAACAGCTCGGGAATGGCATCTTCGAGGTTATTCTCATGAATGAAATCAATTAATTCGAAAACATTACGAACTTTCATATACACTGATCTATTAAATTTTCGTTTATGCGATTTACTAGTCTGAGAAATACACAGATTAGGCGACGGTTTTAATTAAGAAATTAACTGTTTTTTCTGAGCAAAGTTTAAAGATTTTACCTTATATTCGCCAATCAAAACATGAACGCATTTTAAATCCTCACAAGGTACAATAACTAAGTCACCAAAACAATTGTATCACTGAGAAAATCTAAGAAAACACACAAAAAACTTTAACAACAAAACTTTTCGCACTCAAGCAAAAATAAAACTGAAGTGAGTTGCGAGTGCAGTGTTGTCATTTCGGCAAAAAAAAGTCGCCCAGTATATGAAAAACCTAGCTAGATGTCGCATTTTTTTCATTTTTAAGATATTTCTTGAATATTTAATTACGTTATTTTAAAAAGTCGCTAGTTTTTATTGATACAAAATTAAAAAAAGTCTCCAGGCTCGTTAAAAATCTCCAAGATCTCATAACGTCGCTAAAATGACAACACTGCAGAGTTGGCAAGTCACGCATACGTATACAACTTCATAGGCAATCACGGCTTAAACCTTCCATATAAAACGATTTGTAGACTCACAAGGTTAACTCGTTATACGGCACATCGCTATAAGTGCGAAAGTGACAGAAAGATAGTATTTGAAAGCCCGGTAAAAGCCGGTCGAGTGTAGGCGAGATAGCTATATGTTGATGCTTCAAATGCGAAACTGCGCGCGAACCATCGCGATGTGTAGCATAGGTAGATACTAGTTTGTGATATTTTGATAAGAATTAAGCGCGCGAACTTTTAAATAGTTCGGGTTTGATATTGATTCTCTATTGAGCGTTTTAGTAAGGCATGCCGGGCTTTTGGGCTTATATGAAGGTACCGCCACTGCTCCTGTACACATAGTGGTGATTTATTTCTGACGAATCCCAGAGTATGGCCCTAGTGAAATATGAAGTCGTGGGGCCATATTGCCTGGAGTGGACTTCTAGGAGAGGGATCCCACCCACACACGTGAATGGTTATTTGACGAGAGACGAATTAGATACAACAAAAAAAAACATATTATGTATAAAAAATAATAGTGATTATTTTATTTATACAATTAACAGATCTTAGTGCTGAAATAGTAAAAAACAATTATTTTATGAACTAAATAAATAGGAAAGTGCATTGATTAGAAATAATAAAAAATTGTTCAAGTTAGCTCTTTGCAAATAAAAAATAAAACTGATTACAATCACAGATCAAGCACATAATTTGAGAGCTCATTTTCTACCTGGCTAATTACACCTATGTTTGCAAATGATTTCCTTTAAAAATATAAGAGTATATGAATGTTAAACCCTGACTAAAAAAATGATCAGTACAATTTTGTCAAGCAAAATGTTAAATATTAAATAACATTAAAAATAACTTACATTTCATGTGGTGATTACAAAAAGTCAACAATACATTACTCAAAAAAACTTGAAATGGTAGAATCTGTTAGAAGTATCATTCTTTGTTGGGTTCATAAATTTTCAACAATATATTTATTTGTAATGAGCAATTCATACATGGACATTAAATACATACTGTTACTTGTATAGAATAATTCAAATGACACCAGAATGTGGACTCCTACTGATTAAAATACCCAATATTCTTATATATTTTATCTTACATATTTTATCAATATTCTTTTGTACCATTCCCTACATTTCCAAACTACTCTATCAAATAAGGCCAGTAACCTCTATCTATGACATCATGCGCGTCAGGCGCAGCCACCTCCCGGCCACTGGCTGACTCTTTGAACAAAACTTACTCACACAAGGCACAAGGTTTACGAACGCACAGTTGCTGATACATTTTATGATACCTGTCACCTGTGTTTAAAATTTCGCATTAGACTAATAATAATGTAGGTAAATAGCTTCGTCATTTACTGGTCACTTCAATAAAATACTATCTAAATAATTTAGAATAAAGCTAAAACCAGAGTCTTCATTAATATTACATATTTATACACAATTCATTAATCTTTACTTTCCATATCAGAAATACTTTTTAATTTGTAGTTTGATATATAAAATATATATTATATAATTATTATAAATACATATTGAAAAATGTAAGGCATATTGAGGCACTCGATTTTACAACCATAACAAGCTTAGTGCATGGTGGTAGCTATGGACTGATATTGCTTAAGATACAGTAATATTCCGACTTACGACATTTCTCATCTTGTGTAAAAGTTAAATAAATGAAAATCAATTAAAGAGAGCGTAATCTCGAGGTGTTACTGTATCCCCACTATGGCTAATCATTAATAAATTATTCAACTACTATACAATTGTTCAATAACATAAAATTTGTAGCTTGGTTTGTGCTTTTTGTTACGTAGTTTGTTCTTTGACATCTCACTTAGTTCTTATGTTCTCACGTAGTCTCATCAGAGGAATGGATTCTTGGAATTTGTGAAACCGCCATTATTTGTAGACTGCTAAAAACATGATAAACCAATTAAATATTATCATCACAGAAACAGATGACTCACTAGATAATCCACACAAACTGCCTGCTATATAAACAGTTAGTCACATATCTATTTCTGTGAACTACACATTAAGTTGGGAAGTAAAACTATCAGTGGTTGTTTCCTGCATGTTTTCAGCAGATAACATTATCAAAATAGTTCATAAATGAAAACATGACTGTACTGGGTTGGCAAAAACATGGTGCTAAAATGCAAGTTTAAGTTATTTGGATCATTAAAAAATAAGTTGACACATTTGGATTTTATTACTATTCAATTATTATCTATGCTGTTTATAGATGCAGACTATAAACCAACCAATGCATGAATAAAAATAGAAAACAATAGGTTATGACATCCAAAAAATAAATATTGATTCTATGCAAAATGGTTCACTGATGTAGCAAATGGCAGTCAGATGCAAAATACATCTCATTAATATGATGCACCTCACATTAGGAAACATCTATTAATTCAGTCACATGCCTGATAGATCTATCAATGCCTAATTCAAACAAATATGCTAATGTAAACAACCAACAGTTTCAAGGTCAAATCCAAATTGATGTCAATGATTCACATACCATTTTCAATTTACTTCTATATAGAATAATACACATTTAATATTTTTTAATAGCCTATTTACATGAAATGAAGACAGGTAAATGTGTTATCTTAAGATTTTTCTATGTTATTTCCCTATAGCTGGTGGTATGTTCACATCAATCAAATGCTATGTTCACGGAACAATACATAGTTATTGTAAAATATAAATGTGTAAGTTTGAATGATTCCAACTTTAGATGCTTGTTACTCAATCAGGTATTGGTAGCAGAAAGAAGAGATAAAAATTGGTCCACATGATATTATGTTCATTAGGATGTGAACAAACATCCTTGTCATCTACGCTAATATTATGAAGAGGAAAGATTTGTATTTTAGGGTGTGTGTGTGTGTGTGTGTAATTAATAAACTCAAAAACTACTGTGCTGATTTCAAAAATTTTTTCACCATTATAAAGCTCCGGGGTCGCGGGACTAACGGATTACCGTGACCCCAGTATGTAAAGGGCTATTGAAGGACAGCGTAGATTTCAGTCAGTACAAGTCTGACAGTCCCTCCCGCCCTGCCCTGGGTGGGAGGACTCATTTGATGATTTTACCATGATAAAAAAAAAAGTAAACCATTATAAAGCTACATTTACCCTGAGTAACATAGGCCACCTGTGTGAAGCCGGGATGGACTGCTAATATAATAAAAAGCAATAATATAACATTCTTACCATAAACGGGTTGACTGGTACAGTTGAAGTGGTGGTGCTCCATCCTCCATTGAAAAATGGGTTTTTATTGGCAAACAGGTCATTGGTTGTGGTGCTTTGGAATGGATTTTTATTATTTACAATGTTATTTTCCTCTGTAACAGTTTAAAAATAATTAAGATAAAGAAGAAGAGGTAAATAAATGATCTTATTCTTTTTAAAAACATTTAGGCTCTTACCCATATGCTTCATGTTTTGTTGCCTTAAAGCCAGATCTAAATCTGCCAATGCAGCATAACGGTCATCTGTAAAAGAAAATTATAATTGTACACAAATCCACCAGAAATAAAAAAATTATTAAAAAACAAAAAACCCGACTGCCTGAGAAAATGTAAAATAACTGGAAAGATAAAAACAAGGTTAGAAATATATTTTTTGGTTTTTAAGCGATCGTAGTGGACATTTTTCACAAACGCAGTCGGAGGCATCAAATGTTCACATGACGACAATGATGTTGAGTTAACTACTGCTGAGTCATCGTGTACACTGTGTCTGATGCCTCCGACTGCTTTTGTGACAATTGTCCACTACGATCGCTTAAAAACCAAAAAATATATTTCTAACCTTGTTTTTATCTTTCCAGTTATTTTACATTTTCTCAGGCAGTCGGGTTTTTTGTTTAATAATAATTTTTTTATTTTACTATTTTTAGTTTTTGCATAGAATGAATTTATCGCTTACGGGAATTTCATTGTTAGTTAGTACAATTGTGAAATTTACAATTGTGAACGTTTGAGTTTTCCACGATTACGACGTGGAAAACTCAAACGTTCGCTAGATGGCTGCCTCCCTTCGTTAGCGGGATGGCAGAGCCAAATAGGAAGATCCAAAATACACAACAACTAAACATAAGCCCGAAGGCATTAATGAGTTTAATGGAGTTTTAGCCAGATAAACTGTTACCGCCTTCACCGCGTGGAGCTACTCCCAGCTTATGTTATTGATACTGCTGCGCACACGCCGCACGCTTGTTGTCAGTTGCCCAGGGTATATAAATGTTGTCTGCTCACACACAGGGACAACAACAAACAGCTCGGCAATATTGGTATATTTATCTTAGGTTTTTGTTTTAAAATATTTTGTTGTTTTTAGCATTTATCACTCGAAATTAAATTAAAAAACATGTATGTTAAATATATTTTGGGAAACCATTTTTATAATCCTTTATTTTGATACCTCACTTGATAGAATGCGAGAGATTTATAAAAATATTTTTAGTTCGGAATCCTTTGCACGCGAGTTCGACTCGCACTTGGCCAGTTTTATGTACCCAGTGACACTCTCACGTTTAAGACGAATCTAACGACACCTCTCAAGTTAAAATCCATCAAGCCGTTTAGGCTGCAGAGCGTGCCAAAGAAATATACCCACATACATACATACATACATACACTCGAAAAACATAACCCTCCTTCTGGCGCAGTCGGGTAAAAAAGTATTAATGATTGATCAGTTCATAAACTTACTTGCAGGCTGGGCCGGAGAACTAAAAGCATTGTATGCTTGTTGTGAGGTCATGGACGGAGGCAATGTAAAACTATTGTTCACATTATTGTTGAACTGACTACTGTTATAAATATTTGCTGTAGAAAAATCGACAGGAAAACTGAAATAAAAACACAATTTTGATAAATTGTCCATCTAATATTCTTGACTGTTAGATAATGTTATTCTCTGCTTAAGACTTACTCAGGTACTGGGGCTGGTGCAACAGCAGGTATTGTGTTCAAAACAGGCTTTGCCGGATTGTTGACTGGTTGAGATACTCTGTAGACTATGTCATTGGCAGGTAGCAAATTGTTTACTACTTTCGCAGTTTGGACGACTGTGTTATTATTGACCATGTTCTTCGATGTTTGCGGCGAAATCGATATCAAAGGCGTTGAGCCCGAAGCGTTACTTCCGGTCTTTACTTTAGGCTTATTTTTTATCGAACTTCCATTGACGGAATTGTTACTTAGTGCAGGCGAATCCAAATAATAGCGTTTCTTCTCATATTTGTCTGACATAAAATCTTTAACGCTTTGCTCATCAGTAAAATTCACACTTTCACCCTCGTAAAGGCCTAACCAAACGCGCCTGCAGTAGTCGTTACCTCTCGCTTTTATAAATTCTATTTCTTCTGGCGTGAAAGTGGCCATGGAAATGGACTTCACGCGGTGAGGCGGAGTAAGGCCACGCCTGAAACATAATACAGGAATCCGATTGTTGATCTTATTCATTTAGACAAAAGCAGAATAACGCAGAAACAATACTCACAACATTCCCGAGCATTTCGAACACACGAAAGAACCGATTGTACTATTCACGTACGTAGGTCCTCTTTGGTTGCAATCTAAACAATATTTGTTCCCATTCTGTGAAATAAGCTCACGTAAAATTTCTAAATTTTTATCGTCCTGCTTGCGACGATTTGCAGCCATTTTCGTGATCTATGTGTGTGTAATGTTTTATTTATATATACAGGCAATGCTAGAGTTTCTGATGTGAGTACGCAAGTGTGTGTGAGTGCTTGAAAGTATTTTGTTGATCAATCAAACTTCAACATTCTTGTTTGTCTATGGTTATAGAGATGTGATCAGTGATATCGCAGCCTAACACAGACTAAAATAAAATAGTTTTCTTGACAATCTTAATTGGAACATAATATTGATCGAAGGTTCCATCCATAGCTACGGCTCCTACACAGCTTAGCCTAGCCCGCGAATATTTAATTTTTGTTACGTTACGTAAGTAAGTAAGTAAGTAAGTAAACGTTTATTTGCATAGATTGCAGGTACAGTACATAAGATGTTACAATTCAAAACATGATCCTTATACAATCTACCTTCTATTAGGCATGCAAACATTATAATTAAAACTATTTTTGGTACAGTAACACATTCAAATAACAAAAGGACTCATAAATAATATAGAAATGTCCAGATTATGGGAATTAAAATATAAATTAAACAAGGTCACAAAAAAAAAATATACAATCAAAATTATACAAAAATTAAATGTCAGTGTCATTATTCAAATAGCAAAAGGATTCACAAATAATATTAAAATGTCTAGATTAAGCTTCTTAAGGGAATTAGAATATAAATTAAACAAAGTCAAAAAAAATACCTACATCTTGTAAAAAAAAAAAAAAAAAAAAAACGCTAATGAACTTTTTAATTTTTTTGATAGATTTTGCATCCCTGGTTTGACTTCTATAAATAGAGTTACTTTTAATAATAAAAACATGAATAATATATTATTTGAAAGTCCGTCCAAAACAGACGATATGTGATGAGAATTTTAGTCTGTGGAACTCTTATGTCAAGATGAATGTCTGTGATGTAAATCTATGGTTTGTTGAACTGTCATTATAATAAAATTATCCAACGTGTGTACGGAAAGTCTTTTACTAAACAATAAATCCACACGGTATTTCAAAAGGTTATGGGCCCAGACACAGACTTACGGCCTAATAATCGTGCTGGATTGGTTTTTTATCAAGAAACGCTGCGGTAAAGTAGCTACATAAACATACGTCGGCCAGGGCTGTCTGACCAGGTGTGGCGGTCGCCGGCTCAGATTCTGATAAATCTGGTAATTGCGGTAAAGCAATAATAATACGGGCGATGGATTCCGTCGAAAATATGGCTTCTGGACAAAGCTTTCAGCAGCTTCAAGGTGTACAAAATTGGACAGCGTGGTGTTTCAAAATACGCGTTTTACTAAGAGCTATGGGTCTCTTAGACGTCGTTGAAGGCACGTTCAAGGCCGACGAGGATCAGGAGAAATGGATGCAGAAAGATTCAAAAGCTCAAGGTATGTTGGTAACAAACATATCTGAAAAGGTTATACCACAAATATTAAGCTGCAA
The DNA here is from genome assembly GCA_943136025.2 of Agrotis puta. Lineage (NCBI taxonomy): Eukaryota > Metazoa > Arthropoda > Insecta > Lepidoptera > Noctuidae > Agrotis > Agrotis puta. Next base: position 5,027,425 of record OW964170.2, read on the forward strand.
GACGTCAAAAGAGATTTGGGATAAGCTACATACAATATTTGAACAGCGAGGCGAGCTGTCTGTGCATATACTTCAGCAGAAGTTCTTTTCAATGAAATTTGAAGAAAGGGAAACCGTGTCAGAGTTCCTGGGAAGGTTCGAGTCTCTCCCGAGCAAACTGAAAAATCTCAACGCTGAAGTGAGTCAAACTATGGCCATCACAAAGATAACTTCATCTCTGCCATCACAATTTCAGCACTTTGTGTCAGCGTGGGAATCGGTGCCAGCAGAAAAAAGGACCATGGACCAGTTAACAGCGCGATTACTGATCGAAGAGCAACGCGCCTCAGCCAAAAACAAAGAAGATGAGTCATCTGCGTTTGTACACAAGTCCAATAGAAAATGCTATCGGTGTGGAAAAGTGGGACATCTGAAAAAGGAGTGCAAATCGAAAAGTAGAGGTACAATAATTAATAATACTAGTTGTAAGTTCTGTAAGAAGAATAATCATAAAAGTTCAGATTGTTGGTTTAAAAATAAAAGCGAGAAAAGTCAAGATGTAAACAAAATTAAACAAGGCAATGCATTCTCTGTGTTCGAGCTATCATCATTGTTTTACAGTCAATTAGAAAGTGATAATTGTTGGGTAATGGATAGTGGAGCTTCAGAGCACATGTGTTATGATTATGATATGTTTATAGACTATAAAAAACTAGAATGTCCTAGATCCATAGTTATTGGAGACGGCAAAATCATACAAGCCGTTGGTATTGGAGTTATTTCTTTAGAAGCATTTACAGGTAAACAATGGATAAATACAACATTAAATAACGTTTTACATGTTCCCAGCATCAAGATGAATCTATTTTCAGCAAGTTCAACTACAGATAGAGGTTATGTTTTAACAATTAATAGTAAAATGTGTTATTTGAGGAAAAATAACAGTAAAAATGTTTGTGCACTAGCATATAGGAAAAATAACTTGTTTATAATGAAGTTTAGGTCTAATAAAATTCAAAATGCTTGTGTTGGTAAATCAAGTGACAGTTTATCTGAATGGCATGAAAAAATGTGCCACCAGGATATTGAACAGGTAAAAAACATGTTAAATAAATATGATATAGATTTCAGTGTTAGTAAACAAGAGGAAATAACATGTGAGCCATGTCTTTTGGGTAAGTTACATAAGAGACCGTTTCCTATAAGTATAAATAGGGCAGATAGGCCCGGTCAATGGCTACATATGGATTTATGCGGACCGATGGAAACAATATCATTAGGTGGATCAAGATATTATCTACTCATAAAGGATGACTTTTCAAAGTATAGAACGGTTTATTTTCTGAAAAATAAGTTTGAAACAGTTGATAAAATTAAAACTTTTTTAAATTTTGTCACTAAAAACTTAGAGTATAAAATTGAAATAATAAGATCAGATTGTGGTTCAGAATTTATAAACAAAGAGGTGAAGTCTCTCTTCAATCATTTAGGTATTGTACACCAAAATAGTGCTCCGTACACACCCCAACAAAACGGTTGCATAGAACGTGAAATGCGTACAATAACTGAAGCGGCTAGAACAATATTGTTATCAAGTAATTTAAATAAGTCTCTATGGGCTGAAGCTGTCAATACAGCTGTATACGTTATAAACAGAACTGGTAAAAGTAGGATTAAAAATGTAACTCCGTATGAGCTCTGGTATAAAAAGGGATTATATGATATAAATAATTTAAAAGTATTTGGTTCAAAGGTAGGTGTACACATTCCAGATCATTATCGCAAAAAATGGGATAGCAAAGCTGAAATAGGATACTTTGTAGGTTATAGTGAAACAACAAAAGGTTTTAGAATTTATTTTCCCCATAAAAATGATGTTTTGATTAAAAGAGAGGTAACATTCCTGAAAGGCAATTTTAGTAGTCAAAAGCTAGGTAATACTTTTCAAGATCATAATAATATAACCCCATTATTATTAAAAGAAGAAATAAATAATAAAGAGGATGAAATAAGAGAAGAATATCACAGTTTTAATGAGGAAGGTGAAGAAGATGTAACACAGTTATCAGATCTTGATGAAAATACAGGAGTACAAACAGAGGAAATTCTAAATTCAGAAGAAACATCAGACTCAGAAGAAGAAGAAAAGGCAGAAGAAACACCTCAAGTATCAACACATTCACGGAGAGGCAGAGCAATAAAGAAACCATCAAGGCTAGATGACTACGAAACAAACCTTCTATCCATCGGTACAGAGCCAGCTACTCTAGAGGAAGCGCTTGACTCTGAAGAAAAGGAAGAGTGGAAGATTGCTATGAAGACTGAGCTAGATACTCTGAGAGAAAATAACACATGGACAGAAGTAAATAGCGTACCAGAGGGGAATAAAGTAATTTCTAGTAAATGGGTTTTTAAAGTTAAACAAGTAGGTACTAATAAAGTATATAAAGCATATAAAGCTAGGTTGGTAGCAAGAGGCTTTGAACAGTCTGATTGTGATTTAGAAGTATATTCTCCTGTGGCTAAATTGCCTACTTTTAGAGTTTTTATAGCAGTTGCAAATAAACTTCAACTTCCAGTTCATCAGATGGATGTCATAGGTGCTTTTTTACATGGTGACATAGATGAGAGTGTATACATAAAGTTACCAAGCGGTGAAACATGCAAGTTAAATAAATCATTGTATGGTTTGAAAAAGTCTCCTAAATATTGGAATAAAAAGTTTGATGACTTTATGAGTAAAGAAAATTTCAGTAAATCTAAAAATGATCATTGCTTATATTTCAGAAAGGTAAATGAATGTATGCTATATGTTTTGCTGTTTGTTGATGATATTCTTATGTTTTGCACTGAAAACAAGGTTTTGGAAGATTTTAAAAGCGAGCTAAGCAATAACTTTAAGATGAAAGACTTAGGTTTGGCCAAATGTTATTTGGGTATCGATATTGATCAAAAGAAAGGTACAACGGTAATTAGTCAGAAAACATATCTTACTAAAGTTTTAGAGCATTATAATATGTCAGATTGCAAACCAGTTTCTACTCCAATAGACCAAAACTTTAAGTTTGAAATACTAAAAAGGGAAAAATCTGAAAGTCCAGAAATAGAGAAAAAGTGTAGACAACTCATAGGCAGTTTAATGTATGCAGTTTGTGGTACAAGACCAGATCTATGTGTATCAGTTTGTTTCCTCAGTAGGTACCAACACTGTGCTAGTATTATGTTGTACAAGGCATTGAAACGTATTCTAAGGTATATAAAAGGTACATTAAATTATTCTTTGATATATAATAGCACATCCACAGAATTGCAAGGCTTTGTTGATGCAGATTGGGCCGGTGACACACAAGATAGAAAATCTACCACTGGTTATTTGTTTAAAATATTTGATTGTACTGTAGTATGGTGTTGTAAAAAACAACTTAGTGTGTCATTATCCTCCACTGAGTCTGAATATATTGCATTAAGTATGGCTATTTCAGAAGCATGTTGGTTGAAAAATTTGTTGTGTGACTTTGATGTTGTCGGTAATGAAGTGATCTTGTATGAAGACAACCAGTCGGCAATAAAACTTGTTTATAATAATGAAAATAATAAAAGGTTAAAGCACTTGGATATTAGGTATCACTTCATTATGGACAAAATAAAGGATAAGTGTATTTCAGTAAAGTATATTAAAACGCAGGATAATTTGGCTGATTTGTTAACCAAGCCGTTAGGAAAAACTGTTTTTGAGAAGTTTGTTAAGTTAATTTTTTAAGAATATAGGGCTATGCACATAATCTATGTAATGTTGGTCATGCATTTTTAGAGTTAAATTCTGTTAAAAATAAAGGAGTAAGTTAAGTATTTGAATGTGCCAGTATAAAATGCATCACTAACAATTTAGTCAGAATTAAATGTTTTAATATTTGTGTTTTTAAACAGGGAAAACAGGAAAATATTATGTTGAGGGGTGGTGTAAAAAAACGCCTTCTCATAAAGGAGTGGAACGTGTATAGGGCACCATAAATATTAGTTCCTCTTTTCCCCGTAACCTCTGTGTGTCGCTTCAGTATTTAGATAGAAACATTATCAGAAAAAAACGCTAATGAACTTTTTAATTTTTTTGATAGATTTTGCATCCCTGGTTTGACTTCTATAAATAGAGTTACTTTTAATAATAAAAACATGAATAATATATTATTTGAAAGTCCGTCCAAAACAGACGATATGTGATGAGAATTTTAGTCTGTGGAACTCTTATGTCAAGATGAATGTCTGTGATGTAAATCTATGGTTTGTTGAACTGTCATTATAATAAAATTATCCAACGTGTGTACGGAAAGTCTTTTACTAAACAATAAATCCACACGATATTTCAAAACATCTACAGTTAAATTAAATAAAAATTATATGTCACTGTCATTTAGAAAATCCGTTACAGAATAGTAGTATTTTGCAATTAATAATGCTGTCAGTTTCTTTTTAAACTTTTGAAACGTGTCATTTTTAATGGTATTAGGAATTTTGTTGTAAATAATTGGGCCCATACTAATTAGACTTTTTTTCTGTAGTGCGGTGTTACAATTTTCAACATGTAGTAAGTATTTATATTGACTTCGTAATGGCCTGTTTCTATCTTTTGACACGGCAGAGAATAGATTAATATTACATTTAACAAAAATTGCGACTTCTAAAATGTACATAGCTGGGAAGGTTAATAATTTTAGAGACTTAAACTTAGGAACGCAACTATCCGTTACTTTCATATTAAACATTGCTCTTAAACATCGCTTTTGGGCTTTGAACACCTGTTCTCTTAGAGTACAGTTTCCCCAGAAGATTATTCCATATCTTAAAGTGGATGCAACCAAACCGTGGTATGCAACTACAGTCGTGGTGATGTTGACCTTTTTCGCTAGGTTGTATAAAACATAAGCCGCTACGCTCAATTTTTTACAAACTCCTTCTGCTTGTGGTTTCCATGTCAATTGGCTGTCAATCATTACACCTAAAAATTTTGCGACTTGTACCTGATCTATAATACATTCATTACAATCAATAACCACCTTTGGTATTGCTGTGCGTTGATAAAAATGAATAACGTTAGTTTTTTGGCGGTTAAGTACTAGATTATTTGCGTCGAGCCAATTTGCAATGTCCTTAACCCTTTGACCGCCACGTCAAAAAAACAAGAACGTGCTCTCAGCGCCAAGCTAAGCATAATAAATACATAAGTACATACATAACAGTAGTGAATTTAGAGATATTTTAATAAGCTACATATATTGACGTTTAAAAGTCTTTCGTGTAGTCGCGACGCGCGACTGTGGCGTGCTGAGCACTTTTTGGCTTGTCATCTATACATGACACTGGCGGTCAAAAGGTTAAGGGTATTATTTATGTCCTGTTCATATTTATCGATGTCTGTACATTTTACTAATGCGGTGCTGTCATCAGCGAATAATACCATTGGGTGTTCAATGTGGTGTGGAAGGTCGTTTATGAATAGTAAGAATAAAGATGCGCTAAGAACCCCACCTTGAGGTACACCATGTCTGATAACTCTTGCTTCGGATAAGTATTTTTTCTCCATCCTAGTTCGTGTACAGATTTTAGATATTTCCGTATATTGTTTACGGTCACTTAGATATGATTTAATAAGATTGAGTATGTTTCCTCTTATCCCATACATGTTAAGCTTTTCAATCAGAGTTTCATGATGGACACAGTCAAAAGCTTTAGTCATATCTGCAAGGACTGCGCAAACTGGCGTTTTTTTATCAACCTGTCCTATTACTACATTAAGTAAGTCGTAAAGAGCAATATTTATACCTTTGTTCTTCCTAAATCCTTTTTGCTCATCACATAAAATATTATACTTACATAAAAACTTATTAATTGATTCACACATTATCTTTTCGATGACTTTGGAAAATATAGGAATTAGGGCAATGGGTCTGTAGTTTACCAAACTTTCTTTGTCATTTTTTTTAAAGAGTGGTTTAACGATACGATTACGTGTAATGGATAAGGTTATAATTACGATTCACAGCCGTAATAAATAAAATTATTAGATGATGACAAACATGTTTTCTAATTTCTATGAACTAAGAGTCGTATATGTAACTCACGTAAGTTTGGAATTGAATTGGTTTTTTATCAAAATTTTTATAATATTTAACCAATATTAATTTTGAACTTTAATTCACTTTTGTTAATAAATTGATAGTCACGACTTTTATAATCCGATTTGTTTCGTATTTTTGTCGGAACAAGTAATTTCATGGACTGTATATTATTGGGTCAGCTCTTTGCACAGTGATAGATGGTGGATGAGAGCAGCCGAAACCTGAGTTAAAAGGTAACCTACTTGCGTCTAGCCTGCGGGGGTCGTGAGACTAACGAATCCACCGTGTCTTCACGAGGCGATAGACCTATCGCGCCTTGCATAGGTCGAGGCCATGCTGCGGGACGAGACGGAATGGGAAGCAGTCACCTCTCGCGAAGCAGTCATGCTAGCGAAGGAGAAGGTGGGTTGGTAAGGGACAGGACAGTTAAGTCCACCTCACGACCAAGCCCCCGCGGGAGATGCACACCGTAAGCATGCGGACGGTGAGTAATGGGTGACTTGCCGTCCGTCATGGACCATCCCCGGGTCAACGGCGAGTCGTGTTCAATACGCGTCTCGAACCGACAGTCCTTGACTGACAGTCCCTGCTGCTCTACCCAGGGTGGGAGGACTCATTGGATGATGGTACAGACGACAGCACATCAATCTATCTCAATCTGTATTTGTTTTTCTTAAATAGATTTTCAATTTTATTTATCACAGTTAAATTGTCGACTTGTCAAATTTGACAGTTTCGCGTAGGTTGACCTGCTGGCGTCTGTACCACGAATAAAAAAGAATTTTACATCCTTCGTCTTTAGGGGCCGTTCAAGTATTACGTAAGCAGATTTTTTACAATTATTTACCCCCCCGTCCCCCTTGCCAGCAAAAGTAAGCAAAGCTCTTACCCCCTCCCCCCAGCTTACGTAAACATTTTTCAATTAATGTATTGTTTTTGCCTAAACGTATGCATTAGTTGCGGGAATCCCCGAAAATGCGTTTCGTTTTCAAGCAAAGACAATGTGAGGGTTGCCATTCGTGTCAAAAAGTAAATTACTACTGATGACGTAATCATCATCTAGACTCCCCTACCCCCCATGTCATCCAAAATAAGCAAACCAAAGACCCCCCGCCCCCCCATAGTGCTTACGTAATACTTGAACGGCCCCTTATCGGCTTTATTACAAAAACTAAATAAACCTTGGTTTAAACCCAGCCTATCAGGTCCATGCTTATCTGCAGAACCATGGTTTAAATGTCTCCGTCCCAAGTCAAAATCAATTGGAAAAAAAAAAAAAAAAAATGTCTCCGTATTACAAAACTTAGATAAAACGTGGACCTTTGTACCGTCATTTGAACCATTGTCTAAACAATTAAATACAACGTTTGTAATAACAATTAAGGCCCACTTGCACCACATCACTAAACAGGTTTAGCGCTAAACTGATTTAAAACATCGTTCTGTCTCTGTCAACTTCAAACAATTTGACAGGGATACAGTGATATTCTAAGGCAGTTTAGCGCTAAACCCGTTTAGTGATGTGGTGCAAGTGGGCCTAAATCTACCATTTTAAGCAAAAATAACACAAAAACAACAATGAAAAAGTTAAAATGAGAAACTTTGACACACCTTTGACTGCTACGACTGTTAGACCAATTAGACCATGGTTTATCGCAAAACCACGATTTGTAATAACGTATGTGTAAACTGTAGATTTAAACCTGGGTTTTTAGTTAAACCCCATTTTGTGATAAGAAGGAAGTTTTTTTTTTTTTTATCGTGGTAAAATCATCAAATGAGTCCTCCCACCCAGGGCAGAGCGGGAGGGACTGTCAGACTCGTACTGACTAAAATCCACAGTGTCCTTCAATAGCCCTTTACGTTCCGGGGTCACGGTAATTCGTACAGTCCCGCGACCACGGAGGTATTTATTTTGACAGGCCTGTTGGTCTAGTGGTTAGTGACCCTGAGTGCTATGCCGGAGGTCGTGGGTTCGATTCCCATCCAGGACAAATGTTTGTGTGATGAGCACGATCATTTGTTCTGTGTCTGGGTGTAATTTATCTATAATATGTATGTATTTAGAAATATATAAGTATGTTTATCAGTTGTCTAGTATCCATAACACAAGCTCTGCTTAGCTTGGGACTAGATGGCGTTGTGTGATAGTTGTGGAATATTTATTTATTTTATTTATTATTATTAATAGCAATTTTTTTTTTGCGTGGTAAAATCATCAAATGAGTCCTCCCACCCAGGGCATGGTAAGAGGGACTGTCAGACTTGTACTGAATACTGACTAAAATCCACGGTGTCCTGCAATAGCCCTTTCATTACGGGGTCACGGTAGCTCGTCAATCCCGCGACCCCGGCAGGGGTATAACTAATTGAGGTTTAAAGTGACAATACAAAACAAAAAAAGTAAGGTGAAGTTTTTATATTTTTGAAGAAAGTTTTGGATATATCGCTCCCTTTCTCCTTCTTATTTGCTATTCGTGAGCCAAACTGAAGAGCTCTTTTGGGCAAAATAACGGCTTCTGTTAATCCAAGATTGAATGCGACTAATCTCAACATGAGCTTGTCTCCAATCCCTATCCCCAAATTTCCACTGGGAAAGCACCTGTTAATTAAAAATACAAGATGTTAGTGTAGGAACTGGATATCTCACAGCTGCAAGAAAATGAGGGAGACCTAAAATAAAAAGAGAAAATAAAAGCTAGCTAATAAATAATAATATTACCAGACAGTAAAAACAAGCCAGTATGGTAAATCTACTAATTACCTATTTTGTATCAATATAAATAAGTTTATTAGATTAATGTCTCTCACCTCAGCCATGGTTTTAACTGCAGTACATAATTTGTGAAGTCTTCATCTAAATATGGCATTCGAGGTTGTCTACCATGATCGCAAATTACTCTGTTATCGCGAGCAAGATTTCGGAATGAAATTCTCTCCCAGTCTAGTTGTAATTCTTTGCTGAGACCTAGCCAACCATTACGTTTAAAGGCATTTCTATGCCGGATATATCCACCAAACAATTCATCGGCACCAGATCCCACCAATAACACCTGAAAACAGAAGTGTATTGATTGAATTGCAAAAACAAATTCGCTCCTAATCATATCTGATTATTTTTAACTTACTCTGCTTGTAGAAGTGTCTGTGCAATCCTGGCCTCTAGCAGCAAACCACAAAGCTGTTCCAAGACTCTCATCTAATATAGTTTGACGAGGATAAACTAAATCACCTATAATATTCTCTTGGTATCTTTCTATTTCTTCTTTAGGTACATTCACTTCTCGGAAAACCCAATCCCTGAAATATATAAGACATTGTTAATTGAATAAAATTATATTATATTGAAACATTAACACCATTAATTTCAAAACTCCGATTTATGAAGTAGAATTCACAAACCTTCTTTGACATAGTTTTTGTAATTCTTGTAAAGATTGCCTCCCAGTAAGTCGATCAGGAACATTGTATGTAGCATTATTATCTTTTTTAAATGCAACATTGATCAGGTCTATGGTTTGTTTCCTTGGCAAATATTTATCAGCTAGTAATGCTAATATTGTGCAATCAAGACCACCAGAAAATAACACTCCAACTGTGCAGTGATTGCAAGAATCTCCTCCATTATTCAAACATGTTTTACATTTATTTGGCTGTCTATTCAAGCGCAGCTTAATGCTTCTTTCCAGCAATTCAGTCACTTTCAAAACTGTTTTCAATATTACAGGATGTTCTAATAATTTCCTCATTACTGTCAGTTTACATTCTATTTGTTTAGATATTGATTCTATAAATTTCAATAATTCATCCTGAAAACAATAATGATATTTTATGTTGATAGGAAAATACAATGAAATTAAAATAAAATAACTTACAAATAGATAGAAAATTATTCACCTCTTCTGAAAACTCCTCCTTAGTGTACTCAAAATAAAATTCATCATCACTGAGACTTTGTTGTATTCTGAGTTGTTGTACCCAATCTTCAATGATAATTTCCTTGGTTGAGCTAAAGTCATCATTCCATGGATATAACTTTACTGTATTTGTACTCAAATTTAACATTTGAATATGTGTAGCTGGTACTTCAATACAGTCATAATTTCTTCCTAAAATGTTACTGATGATAATAGACCTATCATCTTGATGAAACAATAAGGTACTTCTTCCGATTCTGTCTCTCATAAAAAATAGATTTTTATTCAGCTTGTCGTAGTATATTATGGCAAATGGTCCTTTTAATGTTTTTAATTGTTGTACAATATAATCTTCCGACGCTTTATCCTGTCATTTAAATTGAATGTAAGTCATCACATCTTCAAACACATACCTATATTAAATTCATAGTTCAAGGTCCTTTATTATCTTACCAATTTTTCCATTATGAGTAATGTATCACTGACATGACTTGGCCATGTTTCATCAAATATGTCTCCATTATACAATAATACACCATGTTCGCTTTGTACAGGCTGAGGAGTAAGCTGTGGACCTTGCATCCACAATACTGCTCCACAAAAAAATGCATTCATGCCATCTCCTAAATCCATTTCTAAGGTTTGTATGCAGTTGGGGCCTCTGTTATTTATACGTTTTAAAACTCGGTCATCCTGAAAATATGTTTTATCAGGCAAATAGAAAACCAGGTTATCCAGAATGCTCGCAGTTGATTAAATTGCCTACTTAGTCTGTCTATTTGCTTATTTATTTACCTTGCTTAGTGTTTTGTTACAAAAACATATTTCACAGAGAATTCCACACATTGTAGTATTAGTAATTCCGTTAAATATTTTAGTTGTTTATTTGTGAATATCTGTGAAATTCATATCACATCACAATGTTTACTTCAATCAATGACAGTGACATCACAGATAGATGACAGCATTTTTTTTTTTTTTTTTTTTTTAATAATGTTTCTTGGTATTGCTTCAGAGCCTATAAGCTACAACCACAGACTAGGATTCTGACAGACGAGTTCTTGGTAGACACGTGTGTTTAGGATTTTTCTGTGAATTTTAAGTCATTTCGAGTGATTGTTGACTCTTCTGTGTCTTGTTATTGTCTAAGTGTGTTGTCCTTGTGTTTGTAAACAGGTTTGTACTGTGTTTATTTAGATTTTAAGTCTACAGAGACTTTATACCCACGATGGATAAAAACAAACCTCCGGATCCCGACCCTCCAGATATTTCAGTCCCATCATCTTCTCTGTCTCCGAACCCGCTATCTCAATTCGCGGATGTTGTATGTAGCGTAGCACAGATGGATGTTTCTGCACCCCAAAGTTCCCGCAAACGTCTCGGAGACGAAGACATTTTAACTCAGTCCCTTCCTAACAAACAACTGAAAACTCAAATTGGACGTTCCAAGTATTCAGTGTTAGATAAGGCCCCTTATGTTGTGCACGTTTCTCGTATAGAGAACCAACCAAATGCTGGCACCACCCTTCACCCAGTTATCTTTGGGAAACTACTACTAAATAATAACGTAGCGAACGTTGTTCGCGGTGGTGTTACCAAAGTTGGCAGAAACCGCGTTTCAGTAGAGTTTGCTTCCCCTCAGGATGCAAACTCTTTCCTGGTTAATAACCTGTTATCTAAATATGGGTACTCAGCAACAATCCCAACATTTAATATAACCAGGATGGGTGTTGTAACCGGTGTTCCTACTGATATTTCGGAAGAAGAAGCCCTTACATATTTAACTGTACCCTCAGGTTGTGGGCGAATACTCAAAGTACGACGTATTAATAGGAAAATACAAAAAGACGGTACGAATGAGTGGAAACCGACTGAAACATGTGTCCTGACTTTCGATGGACAAGTTCTACCTAAACGGGTTTACTGTTGCTATACATCTCTCCCTGTCGAGCAATACATATACCCAACAATCCAATGCCGCAAATGTTGCAGATTTGGCCATGTAGCCAATGTGTGCCGGTCTAAACCTCGCTGCAGTAAGTGCGGCCATGATCACTCAGGTGATGTGTGCGGTATTTCTGAGGGTGAGGCTTTCTGTGTGCTATGCTCGGGTAATCACTATGCCAATAGCAAGTCATGCCCTGAGTATGGCAGGCAGAGGGCAATTAAGACTGTCATGGCTGAAAAAAACATCCCATATGCTGAGGCTAACAAGGCAATACCATCAGTCTCCCGCAACTATGCTACTGCAGCAAAAACTCAAACTTCACCAACTCCTCAGTCTTATCGCAAAACTGTGACCCTTAAACCTAGGACACATGGCCCCCTTTCCCCATCCTATGATAAAGCTTCTCACCAAAAGATAGTTAGTTCTCCCCAACCCACACAGCCCAATGGCTGTTCTCTTCAAAATAATGTTTCTTCCAATGATAGTTCTTCTATTATTGATTTACTAATTAAACTCATCCCAATTATTATTTCTTCTACTTCTAACAATCATTTACCGTCCAACGTTGCCGACCAAATTGTATCCTTACTTTTAAATATTAAAAATGGCGTCTCGCCAAACATTTCTACAGTGGAATGTGAGGAGCGTGTGGCATAAAAAGCACGACCTCATATTCTTATTAAACAAGTACAAGCCATTGGCTTGCTCCATAGCTGAGACTTGGCTGACCCCAAGTCTTAGTTTCCGTATGCCACACTTTAACATTCTCAGATGTGACAGATCTGATGGCTATGGAGGATCGGCTCTCCTAGTCAACAATCGGGTATCTCTTTCTCCGTTCCCCTTACCTTCGCTCACAGGCGATATGAGTATTGTAGCAGGAAGGGTCGAAGGCATCACAGTTTTTTCAGTTTACATTGCTCACCCAAAGCATGAATTCTTAACTCTTTTGAGAAACATGCTCTCCAATGTTGATGGACCAATTCTGGTTATGGGCGATTTTAACTGTCACCATTACAGATGGGGATCTGAGCGCTGTGATGCCTTTGGTGTAGCTTTGGTTGATATCTTGGATGATCTGGACCTATGCATCCTCAATAATGGTTGCCCAACACGCAGATCTCCTCCCGGTCAACAAAAAAGTTGTGTTGACTTAACCTTCTGCTCGGTTGAGTTGGCGTCTTCAACCAGTTGGGAATGTACGTCCCTGTCGCATGGTAGTGACCATTACCCTATTGTTATATCCTTGCTTAATAAGACATATTTAGAAAAAACTTCTCCTCCACTCCTGAAGTATAGCTTGTCCAAACCAGATTGGGATAGGTTTGCTTCACTATTGGAGGACAAGATTGATGTAATTCCAAATTTAAATTCAGTTTTTGTAGACCATACTGGTCACCACCATGCTAAGATTTGCTATGAGGAATTTGTTACAGCTATAACCTCCAGTGCGGATGCATGCTTCCCTCTGAAGAACAGTGCCCGCAACAAGATCCCCTCCCCTCCTTGGTGGGATCCAGAGTGCACTTCTGCAATTAAAGAAAGGAAAGATGCAGAGCGACGTTATAACAGAGATATGTGCACTGAGAATCTCCTCACATATTTGCAAATTAATGCTAGAACTAAACGTCTCCTCCGCAAAAAGAAACGCATGGGTTGGATTAAATTCTGTACCTCCTTATCTCCTGCTACTCCAGCATCACTGGTCTGGAAACAGATTAATAGGTACAGACGAGGGTGCTCGCCATCAATTTCCTCACCAATGACTAGGGAAACAGCTGAACTTTTTTTTGACAGAATTGCTCCCCAGTATGTACCTCAGTCATCTGAATTACCCAATTTGTCCATGCAAATCGCTTCAGAGGACCCGTTAGATGTTCCATTTACTTTGGGAGAACTGAGTGTGGTGCTCGGCCACGTCCGGGACTCAGCCCCCGGAACTGACGGAGTACCATACTCTTTTCTTGTTCACTCTGGAGAGAAGGCTAAACTGTACTTCCTGAATATCATTAATTTTTGTTTCAATCATGGATGGGTTCCAGATCAATGGAAACTTCAAATCATCATTCCCTTATTGAAGCCAGGCAAACACGTCGACGACCCGAATGGCTTTAGACCAATCGCTCTGTCCTCAGTCTTGGTTAAACTAATGGAACACCTGATTAAAAACCGACTGGAATGGGCAATCGAATCGCGAAATTTACTGCCGAACTATCAATTTGGGTTTAGAAAGGGTCTCGGTACAATGGATAGCGTTGGCGTTTTGGTTACGGATATTCGACTAGCGTTCTCAAAGAACGAATCCGTTGTTGCCGCTTTCCTCGACATCTCCTCTGCATATGATAACGTCCTTCTTCCCGTACTCAGGCAGAAACTGCATCAGCTGAGACTCCCGGTCAAGATAATTAATTTCATATGTGGACTGCTCTCGTCACGCTCTTTGGTCCTGAGAGTCCAGGGAGAACATTTTGAGAAAAGGCAGTCATGGAAGGGACTCCCTCAAGGCTCCGTCCTCAGTCCCCTTCTCTATAATTTGTACACTGTGGATATTGGTTCCTGCCTCAACAGTAACTGTCACATCCTACAGTATGCAGATGACCTAGCTCTGTATGTGACAAATCCATCCATTAAAGACGCGGCATCATCTCTTTGTCTCTCCCTGGACTCTTTGAATCAATGGCTTTTAAATCACGGCCTGACCTTATCAGCACCAAAAAGTTCGGCAGTGATTTTCTCCCGCAAAAGATTGATCCCACAAATATCAGTGGATATTTCAGGTCAGGTTATCCCTCTAGTTAATAAAGTTAAATTCTTAGGCGTTTTCCTTGATTCAAAATTAAAAGGTACTCAGCATATAAATTTACTAATTCAAAAATGTGAAAGAATAGTTTCGATTTTAAAGGTTCTTGCGGGTGTCTGGTGGGGTGCCCACCCTTACACAATGAAATTAGTTTATAACGCGTTAATTCGCAGCATTTTAGATTATGGAACGTTCCATTTAGTTCCTTGCAACAAGGGTGCCTTGGCTGGGTTAGACAGGGTTCAGTCAAAATGCCTTCGGGTCGTCACTGGTTGTATGAAGTCTTCTCCCATTAACGCGTTGCAGGTCGAGTGTGCTGAACCACCCCTGGCCCTGAGACGGCAGTATTTAGCTTCCCGTTTTCTGGCTAGGGTCATACCTAGAACCTCACATCCCCTTTTAGAAAGACTGACTGAACTTGATGCTCTATGCAGAAACTCAAGCTACTGGAAAAATAAAGACCTCCCCCTCATTATTAAAGAATTCCGCCAAATTCAAAATTTAGAAAATCCCATAGACCAATACTCCACATTACCTCTCTTTAACTTCTCATATGATGTCCTATGTTTTATCCCGAAAATCCTTTTTGACATTGGTATCTTCAAAAATTCGCCTTCAGCGAATTCGAAATTCAACGCGGTGGTGGGAGAACGATGGACTGGTTTTCAAAGGTTTTTCACTGATGCTTCAAAACTTAGTGATATCGACTACACTGGTGCTGCAGTTTATTATCAGAACTCCAGAATTATTCTGCAATATAGGTGCCCTAAGGAGTCTTCTGTGTTTACTGGCGAGTGTGTGGCTTTATTAGAGGCTTGCCTTTTTGTAGAGTCACACCACAACATAGACAAAGCAGTTATTTTCACAGACTCTCTTAGCTGTCTTCAGGCCTTAGTTCAGAATCCCTTCAAAAGTAAATTGCACAGCTCATTAGTCTTAAAAATTAAAAAGTCCTTATTTTCATGTGCCAGCAGTCAAAAGGAGGTTCAGTTAGTTTGGATACCTGGTCATTGTGGCATCAACGGAAATGAGCGCGCTGATGCTTTGGCTAAAGGTGCCTGCTCATCAGCGGTAGCTGATCTCACCTACAATATCCATCAGAGCTATGACCTACTCAATCTACCTAAAGTCAGACTCCAATCCGCATGGCAAGAGGAATGGAACATCTCTGGAAGACAGAAAGGAAGGTTTTATTATGCAGTCCAACCAGCCATAAAACCTAAACCTTGGTTCTTTCCTCATAAAAAAGTCTCCAAAACGGTTATCTCAGTCCTCTGTCGTATCCGACTTGGTTTTTGTTGCACCCCTGTTTTTCTGCACAAAATTCGCGTTCGGGACTCCTCTCTCTGCGAGTGCGGTTTGTACGAGGGCACTCTGGACCACATTTTCTTTGAATGTAGAAACAATCTTCCTCCTTTGGATTTATATAGTCGCCTCCCGAAATTCAAGATCCCTCTCCCAATTAATTTCCCCTCTCTATTGACTTATTCCTCCCCAAAACTACTCCTGGCGCTGATGATCTTCATCCGCCACAACAACATCAAACTCTAACATGTCATGTCTGGCTGTGGTATATGTATTTTATGTTCTAACAATTATAATGTATATATTTATTTTATCTTTTTGTTTGTTTCAGTCCTGTACTAACCCAACAAGATCTACGCAGTGTTCGATCATATCAATCGATGATCCGACTAATTATTATTATTTTTTTATTTTATTTTTAAACTTTAACGTTCTATTCATGCACACTTGTTTTTCCAAGTCACTCTTGACACTGGCAGAATAGTCGACATCGTCTTGACTTGCCATATGAGAAAAATAGAATAGAATAGAACCACAGACTACTTAGAAAGAGTCACAATTTTAAAGGGTTGGGCCCCACTACACCCCTGTAGAGTTTGTACACGAACCATCTATCTCTTTACATTATCAAAGATATTTATGTCATGCGAAAGAGGTACCTAAATAGATAAAACTGTTGAAATAGGATATGACGACAGGTGTAACGGCTTGCATATAGGTTATTTATCGAATTTATTATCTTATGTTTAACATTGTGTTATTGGGAAGATGTATGTGTACACCGAAGTTTCGCTTGTTATTTTTAAGCTCTTTTTTATTAAGTGTATAGGGGCCATGCCTATTCTCATAAGCGGAATATAGATCCAAACTCCGGGCTACTACTAAAAAATTACAAGTCATAAATTTTGGTAACACTTTGTATCGGTAACGCTTGCGAGCACTGAAAAAAAGACGAGTCTGTGCCACCAGTCATGACCTGTGGGAAATTTGTGGTACTACGTTTTTTATTGCGATTTGCACTAGACACTAGCGTCACTTGAAAATGCAAGTGGTGGCGTTTACTCTTACTCTACCTACAATGATTTTCATATCGAACTCGACGGCACGGTTTGTGCAGTGGCTGAGCGATTTGACTGCTGCGCTGCTTGTCGCGGGTTCGATTCCCGTACGGAGCAAATATTTGTATGATGTACAAGTATTTGTTCCGGGTCTGGGCGTTTGTGTATGTGAGTTTATATGCTTGTAAACGCACCCACACCACAGGAGAAATTCCTAGTGTGGGGCAACGTTAAAAATATAAACTAAATATTACCGATGTCTTACTACTTACACATTTTAAAAAAAGATGATCAAACAACATTTTTCTAGCTATTTTACTCCATGCTCTATATCTATGGTTTGTTGGCTGTATGGGCTCAGCTCCCTTTGCCTGTCCCAAAGAGGGACGAAAAGAACCAAAAAAATATCTATGGTTTGATTGTGGCATTTTTTGACGTGTTGATGCCGTTGACACTTTGACAGTCGTCATCTGTCAAAAAGTAAAACAACAACGAAAACCGAAAATAATTATATTTTTTTACCTTTGGATATTTGAGGGAACAAGTTTAATTCTTATTTATTATGTTAACTTGATTATTATAAACATGACGTCTACTGAAACAGATGCGGAGAAAAGTGAACAGCCAGAGACAGAGGGCCAAACAGAAAATGCAGAAGACGAGAAAGCAGCTCTCGATGAATACACATCTAACCTAGAATCTAGGGTAAAACAAAAGTCTGAACTTAGAAACCAAAATCTGAATTGTGTACGTCCACCAGATAATTATTTCTCTAAATTGGATTCTGGATTAAAGAAGAACACAACTTTTGTAAAGAAATTAAAATCATTTAGTGCTACTCAAATAGACACCCTATTAAAAGATTTCAATGCCTTAAATCTTACTAAATATATCTCAGAAGTGGCAGCAGCGATTGCAGAGGCTAAGCTAAAGATGTCTGATATAGCAGCTGCTATCAACTTATGTTCTGCACTCCATCGCACATATGCAGATTTTTCATCAAATTTCTTTGAAAACTGGCAGAAGATATTGACTTTCAAAGCTACGGATAAAATAACCAACTCGTCTAAATTGCGTGTGGATATAAGGTTCTATGCAGAGCTTGTTGCTGTTGGTATCTTTACAAACAAAATGGGTCTTCCTTTGCTTGGCAATGTTCTTACAGTTCTAATAAATATGGATAAGGAGGAACATAACAATATTCCCATTCTGTTGTCATTTTGTAAACACTGTGGAGAGGACTATGCTGGATTAGTTCCAAAGAAAATAAGAGAAGCTGCTGAGGTAAAACAATTAATTTTATTGTTGCAGTTTAACACTAAAAGTGTTTTTAGGGTTCCGTACGTCTGAAAACAAAAACGGAACCCTTATAGGATCACTCGTGTGTCTGTCCGTCCGTCGCTTACAGTCAATTATCTCCGAATCTATTAGACCGATTAAGTTGAAATTTGGTACACATATCAATTCCTGTGACCCAAACACAGAGGTGTGACGTGAGCAGATGAAATCTGTATATGGGGGGTCATTTTTGGGGGGGAAGGGGAAAATTAAAAATAAAAATCTGAAAACTGCATCATGTGGCATATCAAATGAAAGGTCTTGTTGAGAAGATCTTAAATGTATTTTTTTGTAATTTTAAAATAAATAGTTTCCAAGTTATTCAAGAAAATAGACGAAAATTGACCATTCCCCCCCCCCCCCCCTTATCTCCGAAACTACTGAACCTAAAATTTTGAAAAAAATACAGAAATTAGTTTTCTCCTTATAGATTATAGGAAAACCTATAAGAAGTCCATGATATTAAAATAACATGGTAAATCACTCAATATTGTGCGAACCAACTTACATTTTTTTTTAATACGTCATAAATCGCAAACCGCAATTTATCTTTCAAAGTTACAACCAACTTTTATATAATGTTACTTGCTGCTACGGAACCCTTTAAAGGCGAGTCCGACTCGCACTTGGCCGGTTTTTTTAATGATAAAATAATTGATTTTGTGTTTGCCCTAATCAAAATACTATATATTTCAGAAATACAATGTCACTATTCCTAGAAATCCATTCT
Source organism: Agrotis puta (assembly GCA_943136025.2). Lineage (NCBI taxonomy): Eukaryota > Metazoa > Arthropoda > Insecta > Lepidoptera > Noctuidae > Agrotis > Agrotis puta. The sequence goes on from OW964170.2 coordinate 5,046,613, forward strand.
TACCAGCTGAAAAACAGACTGCAGTTAGAACTCTGTTGAAAGATTACTTTTCATCACTTACAAAGCACTTGCTAGCTGAAAGAGCACAATTGCAAGCTCTACATGCAGCCAATCAGAGGACTCTGCATACCAGGGGAGAGTTGTCTCAGGAGAGAAAGGATCAGTTGGAACAACATCAGGTGAACCTTATTATTAAGATCTAGTTTGAATCAGTGACTGGTAATGTCCTATGCTAATGTAACAGTTATTTTAGCTAATAATTACTTAAATAATGTAACAATGGTATAACTAAGAATGGTAAGCTTTCAGTAGATTTAAGATTGTTTCAAACCTCTATTTCTATTCTTGCATCTTATTATCACTATCTCTTATTTATTTTAGTACTAACTGTTGCCAACGGTTCCACCTGCTATAACTCGAAAATTATCCCATGGGATCTTAATATAAGGATAAAAAGTATCCAATGTGTTAATCCAGGTTATAAACTATCTGTGTTCCAAATTTAACACAAATCCGTTAAGTAGTTTTTGTGATAAAGAGTAACAAACATCCATCCAAACAAACTTTCACATTTATAATATTAGCAGGATCTCTTCTAGTAAAATGTAAAACATTTATTGTTAATTTTAGTTTTTTTGTTAGCATTTTTATTTTCTTTTTGTTTTGTAGAGATACTTTTTATATTTCACCAACTTAATTTTTGACCTACCTACACTTAAAAAAATCTGTTCCACATGAAACAATTTTAGCTTCTAATTAAATATGTATAATAATGCCTTCTTATAATTTCAGGCTACTTACGACAAACTACTTGCTGGTGCACAAAGCTTTGCAGAAGTGTTAGGTGAAGAATTAGGAGAAGCTGGAGAACCTCCCACATTGACACTGACAGTGACAGAAACTCAGGGCACGGTGACTATTGGTGGCAATGAGGAGTTTCCCATGCAGGCAGGCACAGACCCCTGGCAGGATGAGGACACCAGGACTTTTTACACAAGCCTGCCAGATTTGAAAGTCTTTATGCCTAACTATCAGGTGAAAGAAGTGAGTGTTGTAAGTAATCAACATGGCATTTTTATTTATTTAATCATGTATTAGTCTGAAATCTAGCTGTAATATCCAATAGAATGTTAGTTACTAAAGCTGTTTTAATTAGCTGGAATAGTAATTCAAAATGACTGATAATATGATTTGCTTGGATTTTTTCCAAGACTCGTCATTTTGGACACCATGAATTTTAGTCAGTATGAATCTGACAGTCCCTCCCGCTCTGCCTTGGGTGGGAGGACTCATTTGATGATATTACCATGATAAAAAAAAGACTCGTCATTTTATAGCCACCAAGCATAAGTTTCTTCATTCAACCTTTTTAAGTAACTTTCTTGAATTTTTAGACAGTAAAAACTAAACCAGATACAGTGACTGAAGAGATGTTGGATGAGGATTTGAAGGAGGATGAGCTGAGTGATAGCGAGGGTCCGCCCACAGTCCCTGACATGGAGCAGGAAGAGGCCCAGCCTTCTAATGTTTCCAATAAGTATGCATTTTTATATTTGAGGACATTAGGTAGTTGAATATATCTTATGATATAGCTAAAACAAACATAAAATTATATTTTATTTCATTTGCACATTTTTAGTCACAATGAAATTATTGTCATGACTTATGATTTTTTTTGTACAGATATGCTCTGGATGCATTCTTAAATGAGCTACCAAACTGTATCAATAGAGAGTTAATTGACAATGCTGCAGTGGATTTTGTACTGAATCTCAATACTAAGAATAATAGAAAAAAGCTGACAAGGGTCCTATTTAGTGTTGCCAGAACGAGGCTAGATTTACTACCCTTCTACTCAAGGTTTGCAGCTATACTATACCCTGTGCTACCAGATGTATGTGCAGATTTGTGCCAGATGCTGAAACAAGACTTCAAATATCATGTTAGGAAAAAGGATCAGATCAATATTGAGTCCAAGGTAAAGATTGTCGAAAAGAATCTTATTTTATTCTGGGAAAATCTAAGAGGGTAAGCTGAATATTGTAATTCATTCTTCTTTTTTCCATTGCAGATAAAAGTGGTGCGTTTCATTGGAGAATTAGTGAAATTCAGTCTTTATTCGAAAATGGAAGCACTATACTGTTTGAAGGTACTCTTGCACGATTTCAAACATCATCATATAGAAATGGCATGCAATCTACTTGAGACTTGTGGCAGGTTCTTATACTGTAACCCAGATACGCATCAACGCACCATGATCTACTTACAGCAAATGATGAGAAAGAAGGTAACATAATAACATTTACACACAAAGTATGTTGCTTATAGAAGAGACATTCATAAATATCTTTTATTTCAGACTGTATCAGCACTAGACTCTCGTTACGTAACGCAAATTGAAAATGCATTTTACTACGTGTGTCCGCCCGAAGCTCCAGCTCAACCCAAGGAGGAAGAGCCTCCCATGCACCAGTTTATAAGAAAAGTACTCCATGAAGACCTTCAGAAGAGTAATGAGGAGAAGATACTAAGACTGATGCGAAAGCTAAACTGGGATGATCCTGACACTGCAGCTATTGCTATACAGCACTTGGCTGGCGGCTGGAGAGTGCGGGCCAGCGCCAGGAGAGCCCTGGCCAGGCTGACGGCAGAACTAGCTGCGTGGCAGGAAGCTGTCGCCCCTGCAGTGGTAGACACCATACTTGAAGAGATCCGTGTCACCATGGAAGATCCTCACCCTAGATATAATCAGAGGCGTATAGCCACTGTTAGATATCTTGGCGAGCTATATAACTACAAGCTTTTAGATTCTCGCGACGTGTTCACAGTTTTGTACTCTTTTATAACTTTCGGTGTAACAAACGACCACAGCAACGTTTCTCCTCTCGACCCTCCAGACAATGTGTTCAGAATAAGACTAGTCTGCGCCCTGCTCGAGACTTGCGGCGCTTACTTTAACAGTGGATCTAGCAAAAAACGTTTAGATTACTTTTTAACATTCTTTCAAAACTACTACTGGTTCAAGCAGTCGGATCCTTACTGGACTGATGACAACATGTTTCCTATTTACGTAAAATACATATATCAAGAATGTCTAACGACCCTAAGACCTAAATTGACATTGTTTGCTAGTTGGCAAGAATGTAAGGACGCAATAGAAGAGTTGCGTCAAACGTTGTACCCAGAGCTAGGCGAGGAAGATATTGATAATGACGATCAGGGCGACGATAGCGTTAACGAAGGATTGGATACTATTATTGAGACTGATGACGAAACAGATAATCCTCAACTTCCTGAAGAAAGTTCTGATGAAGAGCCTAACACCGAGAATACTGGAAATGACGACAGTGAAATCCAGCAAAACGACGATATTGCAAATGAACCCAGGAGGCCTGCTCCCAAGCCTGTGAGTTATTTGACTAAAACATTGTCATCAATTATAAGGAAGCCCGCAATTAACAATTAAATGTACTTATTTTTAGGTTGAAGATGTTGAATTCGAATCTGCTTTCGAAAAGATGGTAATGGAGAATATAGCGGAGCGACAGCGTGAGACTAGGCCACAACAGCGAGACATAGCCGTCCCCATGACCTGCCGACAGACAACCAAGAAAACATACGAACAATTGTTGGTATGTAATGTAAGTCAATATTCGACGGAACAAGGAGAGTAAGGATCGTAGCTTGGTGTTCTGTAGTTTCTGCATGTGTTAATTATATCTTTTGTTATTACTTAGTGTTTGACCATGACCATGCATGATATACTTAAAGCAATATTCCTTGATAAACTTATACACAAAACAAGAATATTCATTTTACTTGTGATTCCACTTTAACTTTTACTTATATATTAATCTTTGTCTTCAGCAAGGTAAAGAAGGCGTGGAATTTGTGCTGATGGTGCGAAAGGGTACAAAACCTCAGTACAAGTCATTCAATGCTCCACCTGAGCTCGCAAGTAATCTACAACAACAGGCTTTGGCTGACAAACAAGAAATGGAGAGGATGAAACTGTATGTAAAATATGTTTATTGAATAATTATACTGCTTCTTAATTTATTTGTAACCTTGTTTTTATAAACTTTGCAAAGTTGCCTATCAATATTGTTTTGTTTTAAAATCTATGTGAATTTATTTAATCCCAAAACATTACAGGTTAACCTTAAACATCTCGGAAAGACAAGAAGAAGAAGAGTACAGCGCGGAAAGCGGAGGGGGCTCCGGTGGTAGTGGCAACCCCAACAGAGGGCAGCATGTGCGACAGAAATATCAGCATCCTAAAGGAGCGCCCGACGCTGACCTCATATTCGGACCTAAAAAATTTAAATAACCCATAGTTTGTTATAGAGAAAAGATGGAGGGACTTTTTTTAAAGCGTATGCCCTAAGCCCTCCATGTTTTGCTATAACTTTTCAATAATTTTATCGACATACATTTGCTGCATAGAATGTAAGAAAAGTTGCCTTTTCGTCTTAAAATGAACCGTAACTACAGGTCTGCTGTGCTGTTCTGGACTTCTATCTAACGTGAAGTGAAAACGAGTAGAGACTGTTATTTTATGTTGTATGTTAATGTACCTAATAATATCTCAGAAATAAATTAGAGCTTATTTACATTTGTATTTTTATTTACATTGTAATGCAACACATTTTTAAAAGAAAAAATAGAAGATCACTTTATTGTCCGTTTGTCCATCCATCGAGACCTTTTTTCACAGGCCCACATGTTGATATCAACAACAATATTGCTGACACTGAGGCGCGCGTGGAACACAACGCGCTGTCGAACCGGGCATGGTCCATGGTTGGACAGCGAGTTGCCCAATACTCCCTGCTGGAGATCGTCTGCCAACGTACGTCGCTGGGGTGGAGGGAGGACGCTGTCCTCTCCCTCACGCGGCCCGCCTCTTCCTTCGCGAGTATGACTACTTCGCAGAAGGAGGCTATCGCTTCCCACTCCTCGCCCCGCAGCATAACCTCGACCAATGCCGGGCGCGAGAGGTCTCCGCCTATTACCGTCGTGAAGATACGGCTACGGAAGTACCTCCATTTTTAAGATTTTTTCAACTACTATCATTTTTAACCTCTAAAACGGAACAATACGGCATAGCTAGGAAAATATGAATTTACCACGAGACCTAGTTAATAGTGTATCATCTATGCGCGAGACTAGCAACTCGACGCGATGTCAGAACGCAACTAGGATCGGTTAAGCGTATTAATATTAGAACGCGTATCACGCCTACTTAGCACTGCCACTGTATTTTCTGTTCCGTGGTATTAAGCTGAAATAAATATAAAATACTCAAGTCTGCAATAATCACAGAAAAAAACCTAAAGCCGCATTTTCCCTAAAAGACATATCGCACCTTTAGAATAGAAGTGGCGTAATCCAAAATTCCAGATTTTGGGAAAATGTTATTTATTAATTCAATACTGAGGGACGCGGGGAAAGAGCGTGATTTGAAAGAGACGGAAACAGTGCGTTATACCTTGTCTGGGCTAGAAGAGCCGGTTTCTTTTTGATGAACTAATAGAATACATGTTTATAAGTCGTTCGATGCATAAAAGTCATTTTCTTAAAAATTTTAGTTAGGCCACTTTAATTCTGGTGCGATATCACCCAACATCAATGCAAGGTTTCAGAGATAAAAAAACAATCTGTGTTTTAAAATAATCTAGCAAACTCAAGAACAGGCTGCATGGGCTAGATCCCTTTGCCTTTCCAAAAGGGAAAATGGAATTAAAAAAAAAAAAAATCTAGCTGCCAAGCCTGTCAATGTCAAGAAAATTGACAAGAAAGCCGTTTGGGAAGCGCGTACCGGTCGTTAGCCAATCTGTTATTTGTTGTTTAATATTTCAACCGTGTCTTATGTTGTAGAAATATTTATGAAATTTTACTAGTGCTTAATAATCAGAGCATAGAGTTCTAGTGTTAAGGTTTGTGAATTGTTCTGCAGACAAACTTGGATAACCTCTACTGCACGATGGCAGACGATGATTTCAGCAAACTTTTACAACAAGCTGAACAATTGACGACTGAAATTGAGGGTAATGAAGAGCTGCCGAGGGTAGAACGTTCTTTGGGCCAGGTGCTCGAGGCGTCCCAGGAGCTATACTCAAGAGTTATCCAGTCAGGAGCGAATGATATTCAAGCGTAAGAACTTGTTGCATTGATGTTACCCCCCGTACATTTTATTTTGTACCCCGTAGTTTAATACCTTACACAATGCATATTTTTACAGGCATCTTTTGTTCGGCTCCAAAGGAATAGATTTGCAACAGATATCCCAAAAACTTGAAACACTAAGCTCCAAAAGGACTTTTGAGCCCCTCCAACCTATAGCTGACTCTGATATCGAAAGCTTTTTGAGGAATGAAAGAGAAAATGCTATTCTATCACTCATTGATGAGGTTAATAAAAATGTAAGTATAATATTCTAAAGATAAACTACGAAATTTTATTTTGATAACAATTGACTAACATTAACTACATTCATTCCAGTCCCTCCAAACAACAGAAGATCAGAAATGGGAACACATGCTATCAGAATGGAACAGAGAAAAGATTAAGTTGATGAATGCTATGATAGGTCCATCTCAAAACTGGCTCGACCTCAAGAGGACCCCAGAGCCACCAAGTATTGCAGATACACCAAAGAAGTTTGGACATTCTATGCTTGACAACATAGAGGCCGCATATGCAAGACAAGTACACCAGTATAACAAGCTGGTGTTCCAAGGATCTAAGTCCAGAACTGCTTTGCATCAGAAGTTTGCCCAAGTTGCTGAGGAGTTTAATGATCCTGTAAGTAAACTTAACTCTTTGGTATACATTTATTCTAACTTATGCTCTTTGACACACCTAGTGGTCAGTATCAAAGCAAGATTGGATGTCTATAAATCAAGCAGATAGCCCTGGGCCTAAATGTTATAAAGAATAGTAGGTTTTAAATGTAAGTGGCTTTTTAATGTGAAAAGCACAAGCAAGAACCTTGTTTGAAGGTTCTGCCACTGCTTGTGCTTGCAACTTATTTTGCGAATGTTTAAATATAATCTTGTAAACTCAGGGATTATGTAGTTTCATATAAGTGAAAAATACTCTGGATTGGATCAGTAGTTCTGAAGATTACCAGTTACATTTAAAGCTAGAAACTTTTACCTCTTCTCTTCTTAACTGTTCCATATGGTTTCATTAGCTGCTCATCTCCTATGGGTTAGCATAGCTTATAGCCTCTAGCGTTCTGAATGAACTTGGCTATCATACAACATTTTTCTAATCCTACTGGCATTTTTTCAGCTATCTTATGTTATTGATGTATTGACAATCATCACAATTATTTTATTTAAAAATCGCCAATGCTTGTCCTCCATTTTTTCAGAAAGTAAAAGAAATGTGGGAGATCATCAAGACAATGGCAAATATACCAGCCTTAGTGAGAGATGAGGATCCCCTCAAGGCCAGGGGTAACACTACCATACAGCAGTGTCTGGTAGCTCAAGGGAAGAAATACTTGGAGAAAAGGTGTGTATGTTGCAAAAGATTGATGGATAAAAATTATATTTCTCATACATAAATAAGGCAATAATGTCTGCTAACTAATGCTAATGCTGGAAACTAAAACTTTAATGAAAAAATATACAAATGGGATTATAGTGAAAGAGTGCAGAAAGTATTTTTCTTTTCATAGGGACAATGATCATGAGTGCCTTAAAACTATTGGTTCATGAAAATTGAGCAATTACAACACTGGTGTGTTTATAAACGTCTTACAGTCCTTGGGTTTAATTAGTATTATAGTAATAGTTCCCCATAATCATTTATGTATATTTTATAATAAAAATTATATTAATAACTTATTGAATTGAAAAATAATCAAACATATTGGTTTTCTACCCTAATTGCTTTCAGATATAAACTGTACATGAGTGATGTGGTACGCGCTAACCCTGCAGCGGCTATGCGCGGCGGCGAACCAGGCACATATCCTCTAGTGCGGGGCTTCGTAGGCCTCCGCTTACAGGGCCAGAATGTGCAGGTGTTGACTGATGGCGTCATCGACGAGCGCCCGCTGTGGCCCATGGTCTACTACTGTTTGAGGAGTGGCGATGCTAATGCGGCCTTGCACTGTTTGAGGAAGGCAGGGTAAGAAACACATTTTTTTTTAACTACATAACAGATAGTCATAGATAAACGAGAGTTTGGTTAAATCATTTTATCATGCAGATTTGTGTCTCAAATAGTCTTTCGTATAAAAATAATAAGAATCTAAGCTGCTTCCAACCAGTTCTATTGGAAGTCTATAGGGGAGGCCTATGTTCAGCAGTGGACATCTTACGGCTGATATGATAATGATGGTAAAAAATAAAACACAGAGATTTTGTGGACCTGTCCAGTCAGTGTTTATTTGTATATTCTGCATTGCTTATTTCCAATTTCAGACGAGATCATGAAGAATTCATTTCAGCTTTGGAAGAGTACATAAAGAATCCAGAAAAGCCTTTGAGTGACAAACTACAAACTGCCATCAATTTCCAATATAGGATTCAAGTACGAAATTCTACCGACCCATACAAAAGAGCTGTAAGTATTATTATAACACACAACAGATGTACTCGTATTATCATCACACCAAAACCTGAATTATGGATCACCATCAAAGGGGTATGCAACTTATTGGGATCAAATTTTTTTTTTCTTTCGCCAGTAATGAAATTTTGGTCATTAGTAGACCGCAACCTAAGAACTTCGTAAAAAATATTTAAAAAAATCTAAACCATAACCAACCAGAGATATTACGAATTTTATTTTGTTCTAATCGGGAGTAAATCACTCCTGATTAGAACAAAATTAAAACCGCCATGTCTCTGGTTGGTTACGGTTTAGAAACTTAATTTTTTTTCTATGGATCTGAGGTAGTAGTCTAATTGTGGCCAAAATTTAATCACTGGCGAAAAGAAAAAAAAATTGATGCCAAGGTCCATACTAAAAGTTGCATGGGCCTTTATAACAATTTTATAAAATATTAACAGTCATGTCCAACTTTAAGATACAAGTTTACAAGGTACACAATATAAAAGGTGTGTATAAAATTAGTATTGGTATTATTTCAGGTATACTGTGTCATAGGTTGTTGTGATCTGAGCGACGAGCACTACGAAGTGGCGCGAACAGCCGACGACTATCTTTGGCTCAAGCTGTCCTTCATCAAATCACGCGGCAACAACGAGACTGAAACTTTCTCGTATTCTGATCTACAAAAGATGATTTTAGAAGAATATGGTAATTTTAAAGTTTTAAACCAAATAATAGTTGTAGCTTTTAGATGGCGGGGTCCCCCTTAGAGGGCCAAAGCCTACCGGGGTCGCGGGACTAACGAGCTACCATGACCCCGTAACTTAAAGGGCTATTGAAGGACACCATAGATTTTAGTTAGTACAAGTCTGACAGTCCCTCCTGCCCTGCCCTGGGCGGGAGATCCCATTTGATGATTTTAAAAACAAAAAAAGTAGCTTTTGGAATACTATCTTTATTTTCTGTTTACAGGTGAAACACATTATCATGCGTATGAAAAACCAGTAGTTTACTTCCAAATGCTAACATTGACCGGCCAATTTGAACCCGCCATTGAATTTTTGTCCAGAATACCCAGGTAAATATTGGGCTGCAGTGTTTCTATTAATAAAGTTTAATGTTTGTCGGGCCTAGCTAAATGTTTAATTTTACAGATTCCAAGTTCATGGTGTACACATGGCGTTAGCTCTTCATGATGTCTACATGTTAGGCACGCCACGTAACGTCCAAGCTCCGTTGTGTAAGTACGATGATCCATATGTATACGCTTTTACATATGGCTTCTATATTAAACTTCTGTATCAAAAATACAATTCGATGTCTTTTTCTTGCAGTGTCTGTCGACACGGATGATCCACCGCCACTCCGTCGCCTGAACTTGGCCAGGCTACTTCTGCTATATGTCAGAAAATTTGAGCTCACAGACCCATCTGATGCTTTACATTATTACTTTTTCTTGAGGTAAAGTCTTTGAAATAACTTTATTATTGAAATATTACTGTTACTAGTATCTAAAATAATTATTTTAGATACTAGTAACAGTAATAATTAATGGTTTGTTTTTAAAAAACAAACCATTAATTATAATTAATGGTTGTATTTTTCAGAAATCTCAAAGATCCCAGTGGTAAGAACTTATTCATGTGTTGCTGCACGGACCTCGCGCTTGAAAGTCGTGATTATGATCTGCTGTTTGGTCGGATGGACGCTCTGACTGGACTGCGCAGCCAAGGCCTACTAGACCAATTTAACAATCCACATATTGATAGTAAAGTATGTACATTTCCAATGGATGTAATTTATCTATAATATGTATGTATTTAGAAATATATAAGTATGTTCATCAGTTGTCTAGTACCCATAACACAAGCTCTGCTTAGCTTGGGACTAGATGGCGTTGTATTGTATGATAGTTGTGGAATATTTATTTACATATTTATCTTTGATTGTAGCTTTTTATGAAGGTGTATATTGTATTATAATTATATTTTTATTACAGGTTATAGCGCTGAATGTAGCAGAACAGCTAGTGAACAAAGGTCTCTTTGAAGATGCCATCACAATGTATGATATTGCTGGGGTAAGACATCAATGATTCATCTCCCTTTGAAATCTTTATTAGGGTTTTATAGCTTTAATCTTTACATATTTTTACTTATTATTTGCAGAACTTAGAGAAGGTTCTGGAACTGTTCTGCGTACTGCTAGCACAAGTAGTGAACAGTGGGGGTGGTGCAGGCGGACTACGTCAGCGCCTGTCCACACTCGCAGAACATGTCTCGAGGAGACTTCGCTCGGCTGATGGCACCGCGCTCCCGGCCGCGTTGGTCGAAGCTTACACCAAGCTTTGCAAGCTGATGACGTTCTTCGATCAGTTCCACAGCGAAAACTACGAAGGCGCTCTTGAGGTGGGCTAGCCAGACCTATTACGCAATCTTGTTTTTAGAGTTACCACGATTTTCATATTGAATTTTCTTTTACAGACGCTTCGTGAATGTGAATTGGTGCCACTAAACGCGAGTGAGTTAGATGCGCGAGTATCAGCCGCACGAACGGCTCGTGGAGAGCTACTGCGCAGCTTGCCCGCAGTGTTGCGAGCGCTCTGCACCATCTTATTGGCGCAACGACAGCGATTACGTACCGCGCAGGCGCAGCCACTTGCAGGACAGAACAATAAGGTAAGAATATGAATTTAAAATAAAGTTATGTTCAATCTTTAAACTCTAAATTGATTGAATGTTTCTTTCTGTATTTCTAGCAAGTAGAATGGTTACGTGAACAAGCTGAAGTACTGAACACATTTGCTGGCAACATTGCATACAGAATGCCCGGCGACACCTACAGTCAGCTGGCACAGATGCAAATACTGATGCATTAAGATTAATTCAATTATGTTCTTAGAGAAAAACATCGTTTTGATTACGTATTAAATATTTTTTATTCATAATACTGCGTTTTACTAATACCGGAGTATACAATGTTTCATCAAATTCAGGCGGAAAATAACATTTATATCTAAAAATAAGTGTGGCTACTACCAAAATCAGTCTTGTGTTAAACTACACACTGTAGTAGATTCTTTCTGCGAGCTGCCTTCTAACTTCTATACCAATATACAAATCATTGACATTATCTTCAGGCATCTCTGTCACTTCATTTGTAACTGGCATTGGTTCTGGGTCTATATAAGGCTGTGGGTCTGGCAGGCCAGCGGTTATACAAAGATTATGTAACACAGCACATGCATTTATTATTTTAGCAGCTTGCTCTGGTGTATAATGCAGTGGCCTTTTATGTAGACACTGCCATCTTCCTTTGAGCTTGGCAATACATCTTTCTATACAAGTTCTGGTTCTGCCTTGAAAGTGGTTGTACTGAGAATCTGGTGTCCCTTGAGGTGCATGTAATATAGGTGTCATTAGCCAAGCTCTTTGTGGGTATTTGTTGTCAGCTGGAAGACAAAAAGAGTTTAACTAAAGAAGAGTTTGAAATAGAATGAAATGATTGGAGATTCAATGTTCACTAACCAATGAGCCAACTCATCTCCCCCTGCCTGCTGATACTCTCAATAAATGGTCTGATATTCATTTTATTCCAAATATATGCACTGCTGGCTGATCCACCAAATCTGCAGCACACTGCTATTATTTTGGAATCTGCATCACACATCTGAAAAAGAATACCAATATGAAGCAAACTGATGTTTGGAAGGAGCAGTCTAATCCCTATAAACCATGATAAATCATACAATTTGTGCATGTATGGAGTATTGTCCTTTCCTATCATAGAAAGCCTCTTCATCATCTCTTGGGCAAACTATCTCAACGTAAGTGCCATCCAGACAGCCTATGGTTTCAGGAAAATGATATTTCCTATAAAACCTGAAACAACAACCCACAGATACATAAAACATCAATGAAATAGTAGTTCTTTATGTAATCAGTTTTGGTGATCAAATGAAATTACCCATCTTTAATTTGGTCTCTCTGCATCACAGAACTAGGAAATATGATACAGTCATCAAGTACCATGTTGAGGCCTTCAACTACAATCTTGATAACTCTGCTGACTGACTTCTGTGATATGTTGATATTGAAGTCTTTGCCCACAGATTTCTGATGGGATCCACTGGCTAAGAACGATAGGGTTACCAGAACCTGGTAAAGAGAAAGAATTATTTAAAATATAGATGGAGGTACTCCATCTATATTTTATTTTAGCTAGTGAATAAGTCAGTATATTTTTCTAATTATGAAAGCATGCTTTCGAGTTGTTTAAATACTTATTCATCACCTTCAAAGGGAATGGTATACCATTTGATCTCTGAGTCTTAGGAACAATGGGTTCTAGAATTCTCAGTATATGATGGAAAACATCTCTGTTTACACCACAGTTCTTCAATAGATAGGAGTCTGGTAAATTAACACAGTCAGACATATCAGTTAGGTGCTTTCGAGCTATTCTCTCCTTATAAGCACTGCCCCGTAACATTTTTAGTTTTATAAGTGTATTCATTTTCTTGTATTAGCTCTGTAAAAAAATACTAAGTAACTTTTGGGTTACATAATTTGAGTACATTTTAGAACTTTAGATATTTATTTTGAGTTGTTTCACCACGGATATTAAACAGAATACAAAGTTTAGTGAGAAAAATGTAAACAAACATTCACAAAAGCATTTTCAACCAATGCCAGCCGTGGCCATAAGCTAATCCACAGAGTACTATATAAAAAGGAAAAGAGTGCCCTCTTTCGTGACTTTTAGCCATGACATGTTTTTTTTTTTTTTTTTTTTTTAATATTCCACAACTATCACACAACGCCATCTAGTCCCAAGCTAAGCAGAGCTTGTGTTATGGGTACTAGACAACAGATAAACATACTTATATATTTTTTAAATACATACATATTATAGATAAATTACACCCAGACACAGAACAAATGATCGTGCTCATCACACAAACATTTGTCCTGGGTGGGAATCGAACCCACGACCTCCGGCATAGCAGTCAGGGTCACTAACCACTAGACCAACAAGCCTGTCAAAAGCCTGTTTGAAGCGCCATCTCCATTTCTGAACCAAGAACTACCAATCAATCACGCACTCACACACACGTTACCAACGCACACTAATGTAATTTTAGTTTTATTTAAGAGCCTTGTATTTCCCAGTACCGAACTATTTGTTCAAACTTTCTTGCGGAATATTTTTGTATAATAATACCAATATTAAGGAAATCAAATATTCACATCAAGAAAGTAAGAACAAAGTGCGGTACAGGGAAATACAAAAATTGGGTTTTATTAAAACAACTAAGTACTATAAGTTATTTTTTTTTTACTTTCTATTTTTATAATTTTTGTGCACAGATGAACATTCACTGCAGGCAGTCACAAGTGGTCGCGGGACCAAGGGATTACCGTGACCCCGGTACGTAAAGGGCTAGTGAAGGACACCGTGGATTTTAGTCAGTACAAGTCTGACAGTCCCTCCCGCCCTGCCCTGGGTGGGAGGACTCATTTGATGATTTTACCACGATAAAAAAAAAAAAAAAGGCAGTCACAAGTTCACAACACAACACAAAATAGCATCTTTAGCGCGAACTAAAACACAGTTTCTTGGTGATTATCTTGGTACCGAAACGGAGGAGTAATCTCGACGCGACGTTTATAACGAAGATATTATCACAAATACTATGATAAACACATAAAACATCCGCAAAATATAGTCAAGCGTGTGCGCAGGCTACGGCGACCATTTTACGTGTCCTTGACATTAAAATCAGATGTTGAGACGAGTGATAAAAGGGCAGTGATCCTATTATTTCCGTAATATTAAATGAATTTAAGATATTATAGATCAACATAATTAAATGATTATATAAATAGTTAAATATATTTAAACTAACGTTAAATTAGCTTAAAAATAAAACATGTTGTTTTTAGAATTTTTTATTGCAGTGACATCTATTGCTGACTAGACAAAACTAAACATATGTTTCAGTGTTCAGAAATGAAGATGGCGCTGCTTCACTAATCACCAAGCTTGATGTAGGCAACTGTCCCCCCCCTGAGCTAATCTAAATGACAATTTTATTTTTACACACTTAATTAAAAATAGTAGACTCCTGGCTTTTTACAATTTCGATTTGAACAACATCGAGAGTTTGGTCTGAACTGAAATTCAAAAATGTACCGTGGAACAGGGGAATTTATTTGACAGGTATTTGACAGCTTGACAGCTGAAATAGAAAAAACAAACTTGTGGATAATGCGGTAACAACAATACTTTTATTTTACTTATTTCTTTGTTTTATAACAGGAAATAATACGTTTTTATAGTTATATGAATTAGTAAGAAGTATAATTATAGTTTGCATCAGTATAGAAGCATAATTTTGCCACTGTTCATAAACGATCGCACTCTACAACAATGGAAAGACGGAAAGCTAGCCCGGAGCAATTAAACATGCTTTTACATTTCCTTGAGGAAGACAAGGAATTAGCGATTGGAAAGTTTACAGGCCTTGAGGGAAGAATTCGTCAGACGAATGCATGGATAAAAATCACAGAGAAACTTAATGCTAATTCAGGTTTTGGTTCTGGTGCAATTAAAACTCCAGATAAATGGCAACAGGTAGGTAATATTATTAGTTAATTACAATATTATATGCTCATTACTTGCTAGATAAATAGTAATTTATTAATTACAGTATTTATTACCAATAAGTTAGATTTGAGTACAAAATTATACAAGCATTCTATGACACCATTTTCTTTACGGTTGTGCATTTTAATAACCAGTGCCTGTAATATGGCATTGAGCGTTTGAGATAAATAAAGATTTGAAGTGTGATACATAATGTTTTCAGACATGGAGAGACTGGAAATCAAACGTCAAGAAAAAGGCTTTCAAAATAAGGAAAAACAGATTTACACCTGGCTGTAATGCTAATACACAGTTAACAGAGGCTGAAGAAAAAATATTAAGACTTATTTGTACAAATACTTCAGTGTTTGGTCTTTCAGGAGTGCCGGAGACTTCTGCAATGAACAATACCATGGTAAGACAGTTTGTAAATGCTATGCAATGTATTAAAACTTTTTTATTTTCATATTATTTAATGTTTGCAAACGCACCTAAAACAACTACAACAGTGGCAAAACTTCAAGAGTGGGGCAACATCATTCTAAAAAGAAATAACACAAAAATGGTTTTGCT
Organism: Agrotis puta; assembly: GCA_943136025.2. Classification (NCBI taxonomy): domain Eukaryota; kingdom Metazoa; phylum Arthropoda; class Insecta; order Lepidoptera; family Noctuidae; genus Agrotis; species Agrotis puta. Next base: position 5,062,408 of record OW964170.2, read on the forward strand.
AGCTTATTTTATGTGCCAAACCAGAACAAATGCCACAAATTATAATAAAATATAGAATTTAACAAATTCCAGGCACCAGCACAAAGTACAGGGCCCACAGATGACATGTGCAGTGCTGATCCTTCAACAAGCAGTATGGTAATATTCCCAGTTAAAATGTATTCAAACTTTTTTACAATTTTTTATTACACTTGTTATGATAAAATTAAATAAAATAATTTATTTGTAAAACTCAACTTAAAATCAGTTATTGTTAAATTATTGTAATAATTGCACTTCCATGCTGAATTGAACCTTTTGTAGATTCCAATCAGGCTAATTGTACCTTAAATAAATATTACATCATTTGAATATTTTATCTTTCAGAAATGGCCATCAGAGTCCCAGCATTTCACGGCAGCAGACATAGAGATGAGTCTTGGTGATGCAGTGGTGACTGATCCTGATGCTGGCATGGGACCCAATGAGGTGTCTTCAGCTCCAGTCACTGGAAAACCTTTGTGGAAAAGGGGCAGACCAGTCAGTGGGTATTTTTATGAACAGAACTGCGTTCTTTAATACTATCTTCAATTAATTAAGTGATTGTTAAATATTTTCTTTCATTCCAGGACTTGTGCATGACAGACTTCTTAACTTAGAGGAAGAAAGAATAAGAATCGAGAAGCAGAAGCTTTTAGAGAAGAAAAGGTGTAATAATATAAGACTTAAAATGGAAAAAGACAGGCTTGAAATTGAAAGACAAAGAAATGTTCTATTAGAGAAGTAAGAGCTATTTTTGAATTTTGAAAAAGCTCTCTTAAAGAATATCATTATTATTCAATTAGGTTCAGAACTGCATTTTGCAATTTATCTATAGCTGTGTAATTTACTAAAACTTTTCTATTTCAGGCTTTTGGTAGCTGTTGAGGCTGTGGCGCAACGATGATATTAATTAGAACAACTATGAATATATTTTTATACTCAAATAATTATGAATGCAATAAAAAGTACATAATAAGACAATCATTAAGTGTAGAATAAGCTTGTGATATTAAATATTTATGATATTTAATTTATAAGTTTTATTACATTGATAAAACCTTTTAGATGTAAGATACGTGTGAATTTTTCCGCAGGGAACAAAAATGCCTGGTTGCGGGACTCACGAATTACCGTGACCCCGGAACGTAAAGAGCTATTGAAGGACATCGTGGATTTTAGTCAGTGCGAGTCTGACAGTCACTCCCGCTCTGCCCTGGGTGGGAGGACTTATTTGATGATTTTACCACGCTAAAAAAAGGGGACAAAAACGCCCAACTCGTGAAAAAAAAATTCGGCCGATGCTTCAACACATGGTGCGTACATTTTATTTAATTGTCCGGAAATTTATTAAAGATAATTAAATATTCTGAGATGATTTTGTATTGTAATTTACCTTATTCTCCTTATTTAATTCAAATAAGGAAATGATGTTTTAAAAACTATACTGGGTACATTTCTTTATTGTGGTTCGATGTTTTCACAGACTAAAGTTCGCCTTGAGTACTGAGACTGCGTCGGTAGTTCTATTTGTTTGGTGATTCACCCGTACTTTTGTCGCGGCTGACCTCTTTCTGTCTAGGATATTCGGGGGATTTTTTATATGGGGTCCTTTTTGTGTTCTGTGTGTGGGGTTTCATAAAGTTCAAAAAAGATCTATTTTGAGAAGGATCTTCCTCGTCTGAGTAAATCCGGCCTTAAGAGCAGCGTAGCGAATTTATCAATCAAAATATAATGCAAATTCATTTCATTTACAGACCTATCGAGAATCTCAGAATGTTTGTGTTGTCATGCTAATAATTCAATATTCGTCTAAGAAAATCTGGAACGTCAGTTGCTATTTGACATTGACACTTGGTTGGTTTGTCATCGTATGTCAATGTCAAACAAAAACCATGCTTTAGTGTTTTTGTTGATAGAAATTGAGTTAAAATCTATTTTGCTTGATAAAATACCAAGAACAATGGAAAGCAACAACTTAGATCGTGAATTAGTTGGGGTACAATTTCCAGGAATAGTAAAAAATGATGACAAAGCTATTGCATGTTTAGGCGGAATTAGAAACATTTCACATGTAACTATTTATTTCACTGTTTACTAGGTTTTATTACATGCATAGATTTTTAGCTCAGTTTCCAATGATTTGCGCAATATATACCAAAGTTTCAGTAAGCATCTTCATTAATTTTCAGGTCTACAGTAATGCAACCAAAAGACGTCTAGGATTGTCTTTTCATCCGGAGAATCCATTTGTACGCAAAATATATGGTAATGGTAAGAGAGCCGCCGGAGTGCTACTCAAGGTGAGAGTGAAGAAAGTAAAAGAAGGCAACCAAATAAAGAGAGAAGTTGTTTCAACTGCTGTGGTTGGATGTGTCAAAACTATGTTCAGGTTTGAGTGTTAGTATAATTCCATTTATTTATTTTTAAACATATCATAGTTTTTAAATATTACTAAAAAAAAAAATATTAAAAACATTTAAAAATATAAAAATAGTGGTTTGCTGCTGCTGAGTTATTCCAAGTGTTTTTTTTTTTATGTGGCAAAATCATCTTTTGAGTCCTCCTACCCAGGGCAGAGCAGAAGGGACTGTCAGACTCGTACTGACTAAAATCCACGGTGTCCTTCAACAGCCCTTTAATTTGTACAGTCCCACTACCTAGTCCAAGTGTTAGTATAATTATTTGTTGATAATGGCCCACTCCCTCTCACAGAGAGGAGGCCTGTGTCCCAGCAGTGGGAACATTATAGGCTGATGATGATGATGTAAAATATTGTTTCTTTTAGTATAGGGCCAGTGCCAGTGGCTGTCGCTTATGGTGCATCTATGTCTGCTAGTTACAGAAATAATGCCAACAATATGAATAAAGTATAGACAATGATTCTATATTTCTATATTATTTTTAATAACTTCTTTATTTTAGCAATGTGTGACTTCCAATACTTGGCTGTGCATAGAGAAGGACCTAGTGATGGCCCCATTAGCTGCGCTTTGGAAAAAGTTTTACCTTCAGGAGTAGATCCTATTGATTTTATGTTGTAAGTGAGACCTTTCAGCTTAGTATCCATCCATTTCAGTGTCATAAAGATGAAAAATCTATATTTTTTTAGACAGCCTGCACCACTTCTACTTGTACCTTCAAGCTTCACAAGATTTGAGAAACCAATATGCTATGCGTACACCGACAAAAGATATCCAGATCGGTCTTCACCTGATCACGGGGAGAGTGTTCACAGCAAAACTAGAATGTTACGAGGTTCACAAGTGTCTCCGTATATATTTAACCTGACTGAAGACTTGCCGAGTGAACCACATGAAATTTATTTGAAGCAGAAAGAAGTAAAATTTGAATTGCACCCTCGATTGGTTGATGAATATGAAACTGTTAAGAAGGTACCAATGTTACTTTTTTTTCTTAAACATGATAATAGGGTAAACATGTCCATTTTTAAATATATCGTCCCAATCCTGGGCAAAGGGCTCCTCTAAAACCATTCACTTTTCACTCTGTAATTTAGCAGAATCAACAAATTACTTTTAATTTTTTTAGCTCCTCGATCAGAGACCAATCTGGTCATTGAACTTGATAAGATATCACACAAAGATCAGGCTAGTTTCTCTTAAGGTCATCATGCCTTGCTTAGCTCTGTACATGAAAACTGGGCCCTGGAGGTCAATGTGGGTGAGATATGGGTATGACCCTCGAAAGGACCCTGCTTCCAGAATATATCAAACTTTGGACTTCAGGTTAAGACATGCAGGTAAGTTTAAAGTTTAATTGTGTGTCAATAAATCTCTTTCCTTTTCTTATTGAACATTTCACCAAAAATATTTATGATAACAACATTGTTTATTATAAGCAGTATATTATTAACATTTTGTGTGTAAATATGTCTTCATTTGAAAGTATTACAATGGACATAATTAAGCCCATAGTTCAAATCGCTACTTTTGATTTAATAATTCAGTGAGACAATCAAAATTTGGAAACGCCAGGAGTGTACGCTGACTTTATTGGTGAAGTGCTTCAGAGTCGCTGGGTGCGTATTAATCGCAATCTGAGTACTTGTAAGGATCGAACTTGAGTATGTAAAGATGGCAGCAGGTGGCGCTCTCTAGTATCTGCCTGCCCCCTTGGGAAGAACTGAGTTTATGTATTTATATATTGTATAGTGTTAGTAATGAATTCACCAACAAAAGTAAAAATTCAGTATGCATACAGCCTCTAGCTGTAGCATAATGACATGTCAATAACAGCTCAGCGTCATATAATTTCCGCCCGTTTCCTCAGCGGGCGTGCGCTCCATGATAATGTCCCGCGAGGACATCACGACAGACCGCGAGCGCAAGCCGAAGCGGACCGCAGCGGAGGTCGTCGCCGCCTCAGCTTCGGAGGAGATCGGCGAGGGGATCGTGTACTTCCGCCCCGGCATGACGCCTACACAACGCCATATTTTCTACCAGGTAAACAGGAAAATGAAGAGCTGACTTAATGACATTGTTTTCTCATTTTGGCCTTCAGGAAAACTATTTTTTTCGTTTTGGTTTTCTGTTTTTTAAATGGCTGTAAGGAAAACTAATTCTAGGTAATTTAAGTATGGATGTTAATGATTTATGCCGGGGCCACACTAATGCCGTTAATCATCGCGATGATGGACGTTTAGGCGAACATTTAATGCGAAAATTAACGGCACTTCCCGTTATTGTGGCTCCTGTATTAGGAGAGTGACCTCACTGTGACACCTTAAACGTTATCGGATCAAGACACAATTACATAATAGAAACTTGTAAACAAACCCCCATCGAAAATACTCATATCAACTGGTCTTAATTTAATGCCACATAGTGTTCTAGACATCGTATTTAGGGTACGGACAGACTAATGTCCTTTCACAGTTGTTATATTTCTGATCAACAAACAACACAACTGGTGGCATTTTTCCTGATACTAACCTATGTCCACAGTACTGCGACATTGAAATCCCAGAAGTGGCGGAGATCCTAGCCCCCGAGCCGCCGCCGGGCTACATCTGCCATGAGAAGCGCGGCTGGCTGCCTCCAAACACGGACGAGATCTGCCGCGACGCCATGTTCCGATACGTCAAGGATGCGCTGTTCAAAAGTTACAACACTGAATTGAAGTTTGAGGTAAACATAAAGCTATTATTTTTATAACGTTGCCTACACTAGCTATTTCTCCTGTATCGTGGATGCGTTTACAAACACTTAAACCCATACCAACGCCTAGATCGGGAACTAGTAAACTCGCGAGCAAAATTTATATAATCACTTACTCAGATTCCGCGCGACCTTGAGTACTTAATAACTAGGTAAGAATAATCAAAATGATACCATTTTAAAGGTTAGACTGTTAACTTTAAATTAATACCAAATTCATTTCAAATCACGCCATTATTTAAGGAGCTATCCCGGAACAATTCCAAGTAAGTGATTCCATACTTTTGCTCGCTAGTGTACTTGTAGATCATACAAATGTTTACTCCGCTCCGGAATCGAACTAGCGACACGCAGCGGAGCAGTCCAATCGCTCGGCCAAGGCGTACCGTGCCATAAAAGTGAATTGAGACTGCGCATAGGTAAACGTGGTGTGGTACACCCCCCGGCAAGATGGATCGGTGATCTGGAGAAGGTAGAACTGGTAGAAGTGGCTACAATAACTAGTTAAAATTATTACTAAAGCTGTAATTTAAAATCTTTTTAATGTTTTCTCGTCTTGCGTTTCATGATGATGTTTGTCTTTCCATCTGTTGTGCATGTCACTATGATATCCATTTAATAATGATAAAATGCATTTTATCATGATTAAATGGATATTTTATGCCTTTAAATTAAGCCCTGGATAAAAAAGTTAGGCTTTTCATACACAACGCAACGAAACTCTCCGATACGATACGACTTTTGGTATCCTTCTTTTCGTAATCTATTGTTTTTAAGCACCTGAGAGATAACTTCAGTATAATTAGAATTTAGTTCTGGGTTCCGAGTGAGGCGGGATGTAGCGATTATATCTTCGCCTACGTATGCGTTGCACATAGTCTTTATCGCTGTGTTATTAATAAAGTGAACCCTGATTAAATCTATGTTATTGAAATCCCGCTTGGTTTCATTAAAACGGCGCTTACAGTAATATAATTATAATTGTACTGTGTAGAGAGAATACGAAGGTATTGCGAGGAGCTCGTGGGTAAATAATAACAGCCGCACAGGTCGATCTCTGAGGTTAAGCTGTGCTTGCCGAGGTTAGTCAGGTGACCATTTTTCATAGCGAGTTTCTTCCGTGCCTCGGAAAGCACGTAAAACTTTCGGCCCGGCTGTCATTTGTAGATCTTTGACAGTCGTTAAGCGCTGTCAGAAGCTCGAAAGTCTGACAACCAGTCTTACGAAGTGCTATCGTATTAGCCAAAGTTATTGAGTTTTGGAGGTCAGACAGGGTATTGACTAAAATCCACGGTGTCCTTCAATAGCCCTTTACGTTCCGGGGTCACGTTAATTCGTGAGTCCCGCGACCATCTTTATCATAGCATAGCAATAATATGTAATTAATTCATAGATTACACGAAAATTAGTCACCTTCCACATAGTTATCTACATTGCCTTGGAAATTGATTGATTGCAATGTACTTATATAGGTACTAGCTTTTGCCCGCGACTTCGTTCGCATGGAATAGTGACTTCGGGCAGATTTTTGTTTTTTATTTTTTATTTTGTGTAATAAAAACTATCCTATGTCTTTTCTCAAGTTCCAAACTATGTCTGTACCAAATTTCACACAAATCGGTTCAGTAGTTTAGGCGTGAAGAAAAGACAGACAGACAGAAAGACAGACAGACAGAGTTACTTTCGCATTTATAATATTAGTTTGGATTACCTATATAGTAACAAAACAATAGGCATGTTGACAGCATCTAATCTAATTAGTCCTCTTTTGTTTTGAAAAATTATGGACACGTATTTTTGTTTAAATTAATACATATTAACTAGGATATAACGCATCCCTGCCGGGGTTGCGGGACTCACAAATTACCGTGACCCCGGTACGTAAAGGGCTATTGAAGGACACCGTGGATTTTAGTCAGTCAAGTCTGACTGTCCCTCCCGCCCTGCCCTGGGTGGGAGGATTCATTTGATGATTTTACCACGATAAAAAAAAAGGATATAACGCATCAAAATTCGATAGCGGGGCTTCTGACGTCAGAAATAAGTAAAAACTGCATTTGAGGCAATTTTAAAAGTGTCGTATCTTCATTAATATTGGTTTACGTAACAAAAGAAAAAGTACCTACGTGTCAAATATTTTATGATAATGTAACTGACGGACTAATTACGTAATTATTTCAGTCTAATACCCTTAATTTATTAAATCTATCTCTATATATATATATATATAAATGTTATGTTGGTTTGTGTACGCTTCAAAAAGTCAAAAAGTTCTGCACCGATTGAGCTGAGATTTTAGCATGATATATAATCCGCATCAAGGATTGTTTTTATCTATTTTTTGCATCGGTAACATATCCGCGACTGCGTAAAAACAGTTTTTTTGTGCCACAGCGAAGAGTGGCAGGGAACAGCTAGTTAATTATAAAATTAATTGTCTTTTCTTTGTATCACAGGGAAGTGGTAGCGACAGCGATTCTAACTCAGACGATGATACAGCGAACAATGAGTTGGATGATACCAGTACCAATTATATGGATGACATTGCGACCACCGCTATGGATGATACCACGACCACCGCTATGGATGATACCACGACCAACTTTATGGATACCACGTCTAATGCCATGGATGAAACGTAATAAAATATTTTGTTAGTTAATGTTTTTCTAGTTTTTTCTTTTCTATTCCCAAATTTACTTTGAAAGGTGGGGATTGGGTAGATAGCAGAAGTAATAGGTACATGACATAAATAGTTAGATAGTATAGTAGTTTCATAGTGTCTTGTCTAGATGTCCTATAAGAGTAGAGTAGTTTTATTATTTGTTCACCTGGAGCAATATCCTTGAACGGATTTGGATGAACACATAGGATGTTTACCCGACTACGGCAAAGCCAAAAGGAGGGTTATGATTTTGACCGGTATGTAAGTTTGTATGTATGCTTGTATGTATGTTTGTATTAATTACAATAAGAAATAATAATTAAAATGAATGCAATTAGGCCTTACCATTGGTAAGGCGTCTGGAGCACCTATCCAGAAGACACAGGTTCGAACCCTGCTCGCAACTTAATTTTTCGTTCCTAAAAATGTCTTTGCGAAGACGTGACGCAGACGTTATTGCGTATAAAAATATACTCGTAATTTTGTAAATTACTTACTTCAAATAATATAACCCCAAAATAGTGTAAATAAAAAATAAGTTAAAAATAACTAAAAGCCAATAAAGATTGGAAACACCCGCAGGTGGCGTACGTCCACGGCTTGTTCTTGTTTTATACTTTCAGTGCGCGATTTTTCGTAGTCAGGTTTTAGTCACTTTTAACTTATTTTTTAGGATTGTACCTAGGATTATTATAACGATGTTAAGTTCTCGTTGGGATAATTTTCGAGTTATAGCGGGTGATACCGCTGACAACAACTAGGTAACAATAAGCTAACAAATATAAAGAGTCAATCCCAGTTTGGACTTTGTGTACAATCAAATTTTGCTACACTTATTTGATTGGTTGCATGATAAAAAAAGTCAAGTTCTCAAACGATGTAAAGCCAGCGATCGTAAGCCGATGATTACTGTTCACGATTATACTGAAGCAGAATCCCTTCTTGGAAATCCTAGGATTATTGCCAAAGATATTTGTAATAATCTACACTAAAATTATAAAGCTGAAGAGTGTGATTGAACGCGCTAATCTCAGGAACTATTGGTTCGAATTGTTTCTTTTTTTTGTTCTGGATAGTCTATTTATCGAAGAAGGCTTTAAGCTATATATAAGGTTAAGGCTATACGCTTTTTTTTTGGCGTGGATAAATCACCAAATGAGTCCTCCCACCCAGAGCAGAGCGGGAGAGACTGTCAGACTCGTAGTGACTAAAATCCACGGTGTCCTTCAATAGCCCTTTACGTTCCGGGGTCACGGTAATTGACCCGACAGCTAATACTAGAATACATTTAATTTATCATACTATTCCAACTTAATGCGATACCTATTTATCCTTCGAGATTAAAAGATTTAGGTGCACTTAGGTCCCCACCACCTGGCGTTCGTAATGTCCTTACAAGGTCGAGTCATTACTAGTCATTACATATCAAGATATCGATTGCCGATAGGTAGTACAGTCGAACCAAGAAAAATCTAGCCCGCTTAAAGACTATTCTTGACTGCAAATCTTCCTTATTTGATATGTTTTAAATTAGTTTAAATTATATAGCTGTTCTCCGCAGTTTCACTAAACTCAGTTATGGTATTCTCTATAAAGTCTCATCGCTGGAATCGATGTGGTCTTGAACGAGGGTTTTAGATCGTCCGATAGTGCAGTGCGACCTGTTAGCCTACTCTAGCCTCAGTCTCTGTGGCGTGAGCAGTGGCGGATTTGCAGCCCTAGTCGCTCTAGGCCCCACACCATGTGCCGCCCCTTTCTCAGCAACCATAATATAGACTTAATTATTACTGAATTTACTTTATTGCCCACTTTGCACTGCTGCAGAAAATGGGTAATGTTAACTGAATGTTGCTTTTTTTTATGTGGTATAGTCATCAAATGAGACCTCCCACCCAGGGCAAGGCAGGAGGAATTGTCAGACTTTTACTGACTGAAAATCGACGGTGTCTCTTCGTGATATTTTGACGCAATTGGCCGCCCTAGGCTCGGGCCTACTTGGCCTTAGGGGAAATCCGCCACTGGGCGTGAGCGCTGCGGCTGCGCTGTCACAAGGCTGTGTTTACAGAGAAAACACGCTCTGCAGCTCATATTGGTCGTAGCGTGATATTAAAAGTACTTCCTGGTAAGGCTCGACCGAGATCTCGGTCTCGGTCTCGGTCTCGGCATTCTCGGCTACAAATCCAACCGAGAAATTTGTTTCGGTTCTCGGCTAGTTATAGCCGAGATTCTCGGTCATGGCCGAGATTGTAACTTTGTTTCAATTGGTGTAAGTGCGTGAGAGAGCTAAATTGTGATTGGTTGAAGTCTCGGTTGCCGAACTGCGGCCGACCGCCTTCGCTCCGTTCGTGCAGTATTCGAATTAATAATTTGTTGTTTATGTTTACAATAGTAACATTTTTTTTTTATCGTGGTAAAATCATCAAATGAGTCCTCCCACCCAGGGCAGGGCGGGAGGGACTGTCAGACTTGTACTGACTAAAATCCACGGTGTCCTTCACTAGCCCTTTACGTACCGGGGTCACGGTAATCCCTTGGTCCCGCGACCCCAGCAGGCTTTGGCCCTCTACAGGCCCCGTCACTATGCTGACACTCTTTGAGGCGCGCGTGGAACACAACGCGCCGTCGACCCGGGCATGGTCCATGACCGGACAGCGAGTCGCCCATTACTCGCCGCCCGCATGCCCGCGCCTACGGTGGCCGGAGATCGTCTCGCGACGTCCGACGCCGTGGGCGTCTACCACTGCGGCTGGGGTGGAGGGAGGACGCTGTCCTCTCCCTCAGGCGGCCCGCCTCCTCCTTCACGAGCATGACTGCTTCGCAGAAGGAGGCGACCGCTTCCCACTCCGTCTCGCCCCGCAGCATGGCCTCGACCAATGCCGGGCGCGAGAGGTCTCCGCCTATCGCCGTCGTGAGGACACGGCGGTGCTCTGCCCAAGCGGGGCAGTCCTGCACCGTATGCTCCACCGTGTCCTCCGGACGATCCTCGCAGTGGTGACACCCAGGCGTTTCTTCCCTCCCTATCAGACACAGGAACCTCCCGAAACTTCCGTGTCCGGTGAGGACCTGCGTCATGCGGTAGGTCAGGACGCCGTGACGCCTATCCAGCCACTCCTCAAAGAGGGGTCTTACCGCCGCGATTGCGGCGTGCCCGGAACAATAGTAACATAATGAAAGTTTGTTCATGCAGTAAATTAAAATAAGTTCTATTTTAAGAATTGTGTTGCTAGTTGCTGTGATTTCTTGTTGTTGATACTTGTAAATTGATTAATTACATTGGTTTGGTGAAAGCAAGATCATTACTTACCTACCTATTTATAGTTTTGCGGTGGAATATAAAGTGGGTAAGTGGTTTTAGGATAAATATACGTAAATTAAATAAATGTATTTTACAGAATGATAGGGTTTTGTGACTTTATGCGTATGTATTTTGATGATAATACGTAAGGTAAAATTAAGATACTAAACATAAACAAACATGTTTCGTTTATCGATAGGTACCTACAGCAATTGCAAAGGTTTTTGCTAAAATCAAATACCTACGTTGGGTACGTAGGTTGAGTACCTAATTTCTTATTAAAATTAACCGAGATTTTTTTTGATAAAAGTTGACGACCTAAGTAGGTACCTATTTCTATTTAAACAACAAACTTACCAGGTGCTGTTTTTCAGTTTTGTTTCGATTTAATGTGTTTAATATTTAGTGCTGTATTAAAAAGTTTTTTTTTCTCTCTATGTCTATTCTCGGTCTCGGCTCTCGGTCTCGGCCGAGATAGTATTATATTCTCGGTCTCGGTCTCGGTCTCGGCCGAGAACGAAAAACCCATCTCGGTCGAGCCTTACTTCCTGGTATTAGCGCGTTCCACCAAATAAACTATTCAGCTTCATAATATCAGTACCTACTTACTATTTCGACTATAAAAAGGGGCGGTTCACAGTTGTAGTCCGGTAAAAATGATGATGAATGAGAATGTATAATTGAAGTGATAGTACATAATTAAGTATATTGATGAACAATGATTATGCATAATAATAATCCTTTTTCCGACGCAAGCCAATGGAAAATTCCGGCATAGTAACTTTTATCAACTTCAAGTTGACCGAGCGACGTTATCTTAGAGCGGGCAATGTGTTTCGATGAGCAATCGTGTTGTGTTTAATTATAATTATTTAGTTAATTACTAACGATGAGCTAATGTAGGTATCTGACTGCAGAGGGCAGTAGGGTAGGTTTTAATAATTATGATTTATTGTTGAACCAAAGTTCAACCGGACTAGATTTTAGAGTGTTATGAAAATTATGACTTCATTGTTAATTGTGGCTTATCGATAAATACTGCATTTTTTTATGTCTTTGTGTTTTACGGTACGGTTTTTGTTTTCTTTTTATAGTTTTTGCCCACGGCCTTGCTCAGTGGCGTAGCAAGGCGGGGGCGTAGCGCACCCTAACCCCCGGACTCGCACCTAAAAGTTCCTCTCGCACAGAGAAAAAAAAATGGTAAATCGTGACAAAGGGGGCGTTCACAAGTTTGCGACCAGTCAGTAAAGCAGTAGGTGCAACTTAACTTCTTCTAAGAAATAGAGGCCTCGTAATGCTGATGTCGCGATGATCGAAGGCCTCGTAGATGCGTCTTGCCCCCTCCTAGATTCGGTCTTGCTACGTCAATGGCCTTTCTTCCCCCTCGCCTCTCCCTTAAATAGCCTATGACCGTGTCTAGAGACGGAGGTGTCCCTCTCTGTCTCTGTAGCAAAATTCATAAAATGTTGATTCTATTGCTTAGAAAACAGCAATATGATGGTTCCTATTATACTATGTATTTGTTTATGGAATTGCTCCTTTATCACTATTGCGTCTACAAGCATGAATATTACAAACAAAAGTAGATTGCACAAATATTATTATTTGCTCCCCGTGGGAAACGAACCGTGAAACGCAGTACTAAGACTAAGGCTAAGCATAGACTTTCAGTAATGAGTGTTACATGTAGATCACTTGGAAGTTTGGAAAGACCTATAAAATGTTCGAATCAATTAGGATTGCCATATTTGCTGGCAACGAAATAACGAATAAGGGAGAGCAAATAGCAATTACCTAAGCATTTTAATAAAATCAGTGCAAGAGTGACTATTTCATCTTGCCTGGAATCCCGCGATAACCATATCCACGGACAGGCAGGTATCGTTCTTTTGCCCATAAGTTAACCCATTAAATTGTTGTCTCTGATTTCATGCTATGATTTTGGAAATTCCAGAACATAAATCTCAATTCAAAATCTCAACACAAATCACATATCTATGTGCTCTCATTCCGTGACAATCTCGGAGGGTCCCGGCCACTTAGCAACCATAGATCCAACTTTATCTTAGGTCCCAACTGGATGACGGTTATACCAACAACTCGTACTTTGTCCTCGTACTTTGTAGTAGGAGTCCATGGCAAAGCTCAGAGTAATATCTATAGTCCATTGAGGGCCGTCATTAGTCATTACAATCAGTCCACATCCCTTCAGCAACAGATGCGGTTCTCCGTTAGATTAGCACCACAGTTTGTTTGTCCGAACACGCTAACCTCAGGAACGACTGGTAAATTATTATACTGGTCGCCAATAGAAAAATTTCTTTGTGTTGAATAGTTAATTTAACAATAGGAGCCGAACTGCGGGAACAGCTAGTGCAATAATAATCACACAGTCAATTTTAAATATCATTTTATATGAACTAATAAAATAATATTTAATATCAACCTTAAAATTGAATAATGTTTAAAAATATAATTATCTAATAATCAGTCAATGAGTAAAAAAAATACTTAATTGAATAATCAAACAGTCAGTTTTGGCTCGACAGTTGACCGAAAAACACGGTAAAATAATAAGATATATGTAAATTATGGAGGCTATAGTTCTACATTATTGACCTTGCATGAGTCCAAATGCACACAAACGCTTTGGTATTTCAAGTAAAAACATTGAATATTTAATTGAAGGATTGTGATGTTACGTGATTCTTGACTAAATATTTTTACAAGTAATCCAAAGTGACCCCTTGGTAATACGTCAGTGATAAGGATAACATAAGGGTCAATTCACATCAAGACGCGACGCTGTGCGCACATTTCAATAGACCGACTCAAAATCTGACTTTATTTACTACACAAAAAGATACACATTTCCAGTGTCGTTGCGTCACGTCGCGCCGCGTCGCGTCTCGTTGTAAACTGACCCTAAATGTACATTGTCATACCCTATGTCAATTTTGACTCGATAAGTTATCGCAGTTATTTTCTATCTACTGGATAATGCGTTTTTATGTCAAGCCCGAAACAATGCAGCATTTCTCTTTACGATAATAAATATTAAGATTTGTGATAAATTACAAAATAATGAAAATACTTTAATAAGTAGGTAGGACTTTGGTATGTCTGTACCGAATTATCTTTGCTTTGTAATAATTGTATTAAAAAAGGTAAAATAATATTCCCTTGCAGACATTTGCGGTCTTTGTGTCGTTAATATGACAAAGATGTTTTGGGCTAAGTCCACAAGAATATACGTATAGAATTTCTCAACAAAACCATTGTATTTGAGTAAGTATTTATTTTAAAACAAAGAAATTTAAGATTCCTTTTGCCAGCTGAATATTTTATATTAAAACAGTTGTCTGGTAATAAAAAGTTCGCAGTTTAGCAGCCTTTTTGTTATGTCATGTTTTTTGTTTATTTTATACTTTGTCCCACACTAGGATTTTTACCTGTATCGTGGGTGCGTTTACAAACATATAAACTCACATACACAAAGGCCCCGAATCAAAATCTACAAGTAATTTACTCAGTGCGGGAATCGACACACCACACGCAGCGCAGCAGTCCAATTGCTTAGCCACTGCGCTAACCGTGCCGCCAAGTTAAATTGAAGATGTTGTTGTCAGAAAACCTATCAAATCAGATAGGTTCTTAAGAACCTAGTGGCCTTCGGTATTACAAGTCATAATGTGCCTTTGCAATAGTTATAGTTACCCATTTAGTTTACCATTCGTGTAGCTACAATTCAGAAAGTATACCGAACAAATACAGCATTTCACAGGGTCAAAACAAGTTGATGAATGATGAGTTTGTTATTAGGCAAAATAAGCCTATAATAGGTAAAATAAGCACCGAAATATAACTTAGCTAGCTGATAAGATAAGCAGGTCAAAGTCTAGGAGGGGCATCCGCTCAAAATCATGACCAAGGACAAGATAATATTTACAGAACACCCAGTTCTATTTTTAAACCCTTTATTCAGATTGGGGTGGATGTA
This sequence comes from Agrotis puta, assembly GCA_943136025.2. Lineage (NCBI taxonomy): Eukaryota > Metazoa > Arthropoda > Insecta > Lepidoptera > Noctuidae > Agrotis > Agrotis puta. The sequence goes on from OW964170.2 coordinate 5,077,566, forward strand.
TGAAAAGGGTACCTATAGGTATAGACGATTGCCATAGTTTCTTTTGCGAAACCATAGACACTAGGCGCATAGTTTTGTTTCAACGGATAATAACGTGAGTCCGAAATATTCATCTTTTACATTATTTGTGCCGAAAGACGTCCACTGTTGGTCATAATGCCTCTCCCTCAAGCTTCTTCATGGCAAGCTTCTTCGCGTCGTCCGGTCTTGTACTTTAACCACTTTCCCGTGGCTTTCAGGCATCTGAACAGCCCACTTTAGCACAAACATAACATGAATTACGATAAAATTCTCAAGCAATAGAATAGAATAATTCATTTTAGGAATTTCATTGCAATTTGTTTAATAATTTTGCTGGCCTTTTTAAACCCCCTGATAATTATGTCCCGTAGAGCAAATCAAATCAAATGCATTTATTTCAAGTAGACCAGTTACAGGTACTTTTGAATTGTCAAAGACATAAAAAATATAATTAAATAAGTACTACAAAATTATAGGGCTACAGTCCCAGACACAAGACGTAGAGATTTATGAAAAAAGAAAACCAAAACATGTTAAATAAATTGGGATAAGGGCATTTCAGACATGGCGAGTATACTCAGATTATTTCTTCAGCTTTATTTGTTACCAAGCATACTTTGAACAAAGGCGTTAGAGCAGTGCAATCCCTATCGCGACAGCAAAATGTGTCTTTGTGTAAGTACTAATATGTACTCGTGAGTCACGTATATGGACATTGTTCTTTTCTTATATATGCAGTATTTCTTTGATCTGTGAACTATGGACTAATCTTGTACTCGTGTTACAGATGAAATCGAGCCTTGGAACATATTTTTTAGTACCTATTCAATTCTATGTCCCTTCGGTATTAAGTGACTAATACAATTGTATAGTAAGTGGCAGGAATTAATTCCAACACTGATGTTATAAGGTTTTACTTACCGTATACATATATGTAGTACATAAAAAAACAATTGAATTCTAATTCAACGGTTGCATTGGGTGTTTAATAATTATCTGCACTGCGTGGGTTTGATTCCGGCGCAGAACACATTGCCGATAGATTTTCCCTTTTTCCCCGAATGCTTGTACTTGCGTGGGAAATAGTATATAATAAATAAATAAATGCCCATAAATTAATTCACTCACCATATATTCATATAACTATAATTCATAGTTTGGACAAGGTTTATGTAAGAGTTGGCTCGATGTGTGTCGAAGACAATTTAATGATCCTCCATACTTTCGTTACTTTGAGCTCTAAAACAGACTTAGGCGTAGGATATACCTGTACCCGTGGCGACTATCTATCTTAATCAATATGTAGTTGAAAATATTAATAAGATTGATAAATAGTTGGATATCAATAAAGCGGTCAACAATCCGTAATCAGCTAATCGTGGGGGTCAATTAGGAACATCATAGACACACAATCGTCTTATCTATTGTTTATTAGATTATTGGAGTTTCTAATCGACTTAAGAGACTATCTAATTATAAATACTAAAATATAAGTACAGTAAGTCTGTACGAGATATACAAAGAATTATCCATAATTCTTTGTATATCTCAAAATGCATAAATCTTGTCCGTAATTCTTTATCATGCTAGAAAAACATTACATGATAGTTTTCTAACACAAATCGTCCGCGTGTAAGTTAGGTATAACATGTGAGTAATGGCTGCACAAGTATCCATGTGATAATTTTCTTTGTGAAGCAGTAGGTAAATCTGACTATCTAATCATTTTTATATTACTTTGTAACGAATGTCCGTCTGTCTGTATCTAGCTAGGGGAACAGTGTATAAGACGGGGAGGCGAGGTATGATGGGAAATCACACTGAAGGCAAACTTAACATGTGGGTGTAATTTATGTATAATATGTATGTATTTAGAAATATAAGTATAAGTATGTTTATCAATTGTCTAGTACCCATAACACAAGCTCTGCTTAGCTTGGGACTAGACGGCGTTGTGTGATAGTTGTGGAATATTTATTTATTTATTTATTAACGTAATAATAACGTAGCGCAAGCGCCAACAGGACGCCATTTATTAATGGCCGCTTGCAAATGACGTCCTGATGGCACTTGTGCTACGTTAGTGTTGTATTAACTATGCCTAAAGAGCGTATGTCCTCATTATACCTCGCAGCCCCGTCTTATATACTTTTTCCCTATATCACAGCATACTTAATAGTACTGAGGCAATAGTTCCCGTCCCTCATGACGACGCCGCCCGCAAAAGGGAGAGTTATGGGACATTAAGTAAAGAAATTACTACAGGTTTGTATTTCGTTTATTGCACAGCCCCAAGTGTGAAACCTTTATCAGGTTAGACAATATTCGATGGATTAGTATTCTGGGTGATATAAAAGTTCCAGTTGTAGGAAGTACATAACACAACACATACCTTTACTTGTTTGGTTTAAATATGCAGCTTTAAAAAATAATCAACAGATGTAGAACAGCTGTAGCTGCTAGCAGAGGTAAAATTGTGCTGATCAAAAAAGAGTTGAAGATGACACAAAATACAGAATTAAATTCGAAATATGAATATTCAAAATTTAAAAATCGATATAGATCCAATAGAAAAGAGGTTGAGACAACAGAGGAGGTAGAATACACGGTCTGTTACAGTACTACGGCTATACGAGTATACAGACATCTGAGTGTAAATAGTCAGGTTGCATAATACGGGGTCATTTCATACACTTTTACTTTGAAAATTGCTTAGTAATACTTTTTTATGTTTCGTGACGTTGCAACATTGGGTAGATAGAGAGTATAATACTTTTACGTTGGTTGACAATAATTATCTTTAACTTATCTAACCCTCACTTATATGCAGTTCTGTGGCAACATTTTCCTGAAATTCCCTTCTTTTAGACCCACACTAAGGGCAATAGATGGGGTTCTGCATTTGGAAGTCTGGCAGCCTATACTGCCCTACTAAGCGCTACTGCCCTAAAAGCGATATAAGAAGTTGTTTTTATGCCATTGTACCTATGACTGATTTAGGTAAAACTGAGATGTGGAAATCTTTTTTTGGGATTTTTTAATGTTTTGAACAAGATAGCGCTAAAATTCTTAGTTATTTTTTAAAGCTAACCGATGGCATAAAAAACAACTTTGAGATTTTTTGAGATGCCGCTTTTGCGCTTAGTAGGGCAGTATTTGGCTGGTTATGTCTGAAGTCGTTCTGAGGGTGCAGATATTCTTGCTGTGTAATGTATGGCTTGACCTGATAGAGGCAATCATGGTTGGTTTCAATCATCGACCATACAGCATCGAAGCATGAAGGTCGGATGTCCACGTACCAAGGCAGTACCCAACAGAAAATATATTTCGTCTTCGGCTTTTTATTACTAACGCCTAGTAATTAAGTGCTTGTGTTAAGAATTGTTGTTGAGAAAACTCTTTCCTTACCACTGTCATTATTGCAACCCTTGCCAATTAAAAGAGATTGTTCCGCTAAAGAATGTTGGTGTGTAATGCTTGCTCAAAAACAGTGAAATTATAGTATTTTACAAGAAATTACTCCGGCAACTACCCATGGCGCTTTATTTTCAAACTGTTACAATACAGTGTAAGTTGCGGGGCGCTAGGCTGGGGCACAAAGTAAGCGTGTGCGCTTATCGTGTCTATATATTGGGTGTCGGCTTGCGCGCGCGCACACTCGCTTACGCCTCTCACCGCCGTGCGATCGATTTTCCGCCCTTTATTGTAATTTCCACCGGCGCGTGAACCTACGCGAGTGAGGTTAGTGCATTTTCACAATTCACTTGATTTACTTTTAAGTGAAAAAAATGGAGCAACGTTTGCAAGAGTTTGTGTTTAAATTGTGTTGTGCCCGTTTTTGTGCATGTGGATATAATTATATACGAATGGATTTTATTATTAGGCCAAAATAAATAATTTATTGTTTTTCGTTAAACTTAAAAAATATTTTTTGAAATGTGGAAACCGGTAGCTCGACTATGAACAAAGTGTGCGTTTTAAAATTAATTTAATTAACCTTTTAGGGGTGAAAATATATATAAAAAAAAGGTATTTTTGATCAGGGTGCAATAATAATCTTCTTTCTTATACCAAATATTGCAATCAATAAATCAAAAGATTAAACAGAAAAGATCAAAAAATTAAAACGCCCCTAATATAAATCAACCCTTTGGATGCGCACTCTACGTTTAATTCACGAACCATTGTTTTCATTGACGTCATACATTGAAATATTAAGCTAAACACAGCATTAACGAAATCAATATAAATCAGCATAATTAACAATCAATAAGATTATAATTGCTTCATTAGCTTATTTATTTTGGTCTAAGCTAATGAAAAATATATACAAAAAAAAACCACTTATGTAATGATTTTCGTATACTACTAGACAAATAGGAAGACAAAAATTTATCAATAATATGTAATACATAAGCAATTTATGTAGAACAATGATCTACTCGTGTAGAGTTGATTGAACTCGAGATAAATAACAAATAATCAATCATACGTTGTATGAGAGCTCTTTACTTATTATCTATTTATTTTCAAACGCTTTTGTAGTAAGTAAGAAGTGTTTACATAGTTATTAGGTATTGTTAGTAGGTCCGTCTGTCTTGCCAAGGCTTTGTATATCCTTTGAGTAACCGAGGATGTAATCGGTCATTATCAAAGCGGTGTAACTAAGTACACTTGGGAGCAAATCAATGCGTTCAATAATACTAAAATATTAAGTGCTAATGCGTGAAGAAGTGAAGTGGCTCCATTTATTTGCTCCCAAGTATATTTACACTTCTCATGTCGATGGAATTCTATTTCATATAGCATTTTGGATGTCAAGTTAAAGTAAATTATTCTTAGATACAAAGAAATAAGGTAAGCTTTGTTAGCTTACGATGAAGCTTTTCTTTTATTAAATAGAAAAAGGTACGAGGGTAGGTGAATTATATCGATATGAGAAGTGCAAATATTTAATTTCAAAAGTTTATTTGCGCATTAGGGATCGACCGCTTTGATAATGACCGTCGTTATGTTCAAAGGATTTTTAAATTAACTTTGAAGTGAAAGCTCAAGTTAAAACAACTTACAATAACAGTTGATTACAAAAATAACCAGACGATTATATAAAACTATTAAACTTCCCGCCTGCTTGGTTGCTTAACACCATCAGAAATAATACTTATTAGCGGCTTTGAGACCGGCGGCTCATTTTAGCAATGGTCGATAGATTTGTGCAATCGATCTCCAACGCAACGATGTGTTTTAAAACGTGGAGTTGGCGACACGTGCGCCGGCGCAGCGTGGTCGGAATCCACAATAAGTCCTTGCCTTGCGGCCAGTGTCATGTCAACACACTCCACTGCTCGTAACTTAACGATGATCTCTGAGAATAATGAGTTCGAGCGATTTATCTGATCGATTATGACAGCTGATATATTTTTGAGAAACCTTGTTGCCATTATCTATGTCGTAAATAAACGGTTAAATGTATTTTTTTAAAAAGAGAACATTATACGAAACTTAGTTTGTATATTTAGCCAAAATACTGAAGAACTATCGTCCTTAACTAAGATGTGCCCTACTCTACCAGTCTCTCGGAGTCGTGTGACTGCTTATCAGGGTTCCGCGGCTCCGGAGCGTAAAGGGCTATTGAAGGACACCGTGGATTTTAGTCCATACAATAAAGATAATCCCGTCCTGCCCTGGGTGGGAGGACTCATTTGATGAATGTACCACGTATTAAAAAAACTACCAATTTCAACAAAAAAAGCATATGTTTTAGTTTCGTAAATGCCTTTTTTTTTTTTTTTTTGCGTGGTAAAATCATCAAATGAGTCCTCCCACCCAGGGCAGGGCGGGAGGGACTGTCAGACTTGTACTGACTAAAATCCACGGTGTCCTTCACTAGCCCTTTACGTACCGGGGTCACGGTAATCCCTTGGTCCCGCGACCCCGGCAGGCTTTGGCCCTCTACAGGCCCCGTCAATATGCTGACACTCTTTGAGGCGCGCGTGGAACACAACGCGCCGTCGACCCGGGCATGGTCCATGGTCGGACAGCAAGTCGCCCATTACTCGCTGCCCGCATGCCCGCGCCTACGGTGGCCGGAGATCGTCCTGCGACGTCCGACGCCGTGGGCGTCTACCACTGCGGCTGGGGTGGAGGGAGGACGCTGTCCTCTCCCTCAGGCGGCCCGCCTCCTCCTTCACGAGCATTACTGCTTCGCAGAAGGAGGCGACCGCTTCCCACTCCGTCTCGTCCCGCAGCATGGCCTCGACCAATGCCGGGCGCGAGAGGTCTCCGCCTATCGCCGTCGTGAGGACACGGCGGTGCTCTGCCCAAGCGGGGCAGTCCTGCACCGTATGCTCCACCGTGTCCTCCGGACGATCCTCGCAGTTCGTAAATGCCTGGAAATCAACCCCGTATTTTCTTTCAGATAACAAAGAAATGAGTTCAAACGACTTCAGATTGGAGCGCAGCGTTGAGCTGTCGCCAGAAACAAAAGCTATCGCTGAGAAGGAGTTACGCGAGACCCCGGAGAGGGTCCGTGAGGCCCTCGAGAGGCTTCGGGAACTGCTGAAGGAGAACAAAGACTTGTGCTTCGGAGATGACGATGAGCTGTTGACCATCTTCCTGAGGCCTTGCAAGTGGTACCCGGAGAGCGCTATCGCACTGGTGAGTTTAATTTAATGCTTAAAGAAGTTAAGCTCTTATGAACAACTATTTGACATTTTAACTTTTTTTTTCAAAAGTGACGGGATGGAAATCCGCGATACGACTGATGACCGTTTGACGCGGCGTTAGCTAGTGTCTATTGTAATTACCTATATTCTCGTAAATTTAGATAAGATTTACGAGAATATAGGTAATTACAATAGACACTAGCTAACGCCGCTAAATTTAGATTAAGATTTTTTCTCGGGCCTTCAGTCGTGGCGCGGACTCTACTACGCGACTGAAAATCACTGAAATAAGTTACCTCATAGTGTGTTAAATTATTCACATATGATTAATGGACCATGACAAGTAGGATTTCGGTCGCGGAATACATTTAACTGGGCTAGTCTTGTAAAATCTGTCCTTTTTACTTTTTACGAGTGGCATACATTAAGGCCGCATTGTTTGAACTAATCGTATTTGTTAAATCCTACACATAATTAATCATTTGTTAAATAACTTATGGGATTTTAACAATAGTTAGTTTAACTACTGGTTAAACAACTCGCCTTAAGTCTGTAACAGTTTAATTTTGATAATAAGGTTTTAATCGACACCCGATGTCTTTAATCAATGCACAGGTGTAGGCTAAGCAGGTCATATTGTTACAGCCTACTAAATTTGCGCAACAGCTACATAATGTTGTGAGGTTTGGCAACTACAATTACAGACGGTTAACGACTGATTTCGTTGTCTTGTCCTAGACCCCGGTTTATTATACGGTTAATACCAAGGGTAATAATAAAGAGTGATTATAATCTACTTATGTGATAGAGCTTCTTCTTGAGGTCAGAATATCTCCTTGAAATAGTACCTTCAATATACCTTTGCATCTTTGAATTGTGTGTAGTTTTGGTAAATATTTTCTATATTTTGAAAGTACATATTTGATAATTATTTAACTTTACGCATTTGGTATTAAGTGCTCATAAGCAATTTATTTCTCCAGTGCCATGGGTGCGTTTACAAACATAGAAACTAACACAAACAAACACCCAGACCCGGAAAAACTTGCAGATCATACAAATATATGTTCCGTGCGGGAATCGAACCCGGGAATTCGAATTGAGTCGATAATTTGTCAAAATAATTATTAGGGCCAGTATAGAGTTTTTAAAATTGTGTCTTCTCTTAGGGAGCGGTGGATACTAAGACACTTGAAATAAGTTTCTATATTAAGTATGGCGCAATTGAGTTCTTAAGCTGCTATAGAGCTTCATAAACTTTCAAATTACTAGGCACTGCAGGTTTTACATAACAATCATTCAAAATTTCTCATTATTTATATACCAATAATAAGCCCTCAAATTCTTATCTATTATCTTAATGTTTATATTATTCAACATTTATTGGCAACACTGCAGTAATTTGTTAAGTAATAGCAGAACAATTCATTTCTACTTGCCAGCACAAAAATAAAGTGGCTCCAGAAATATTGCAACTTCTCTCTTGTTAAAAACCTCGTTGATTCTATTATGTGAATAAATTATCACAATCATTCAATCCATTTATTAGCATGTATGTAGGAGTACAAAGTTCTTACATAATAATATCGTAATACAGTGACAATGTTAAATAATAAGCGTGGATAACCAATATCTTGAGAACGTTTACTTTTTATATCTCATTATTCTTTAGCTTATAAATTATTATGACGCCAATAGTTAATGAGCAGTTGTAAATTGTAAGTGTTAATTAAATTATAACTGCATTCATACGTGATTGCGAAGAGTTCAACGATTTATGACGTTTTGTATAAACGAATGTCTACTTTATCTATGGATCAAAACTTTAAAAGAGTTTTTACTTCTTGATACAATTTTGATTCATAGATAACTAAATAGAACACTAATTAAAATTAATTCGTTTACACGTAATGTTTACTCTATTAAGCCTCGTTTATTTCAAAACATAATTAGGTCCGTCATAATAACACAATTAGGCTGTAACGTTCCCGTATGTAGGACATAGATCTTTCTATATGATAGAGAGTGGATGGGGGTTCCACCACTGCGGTTTGGCGGATAACACTTTTCTTCAAAGTTTAAGTTTCTATAAAAAATAAAGGAAACGCCCTCGGAGTTTTCTCTAGATGTTTTCTTTCGCCGTTTTGAGGATAATTGTGATCAAAAATCAAATAAATGAGGCAAAGTAATGTGCCTATCATAAACATAATTAGATATCTATCGAATTCTAAAGAGCAATAATAATATGAGTGATGGGTCCAATTCCACAGTTGTAATGTCATCAAGTTATCTGTCGTTAGTTAGCTGATAGAACAGTTTCCTCTGGATATGAATATAATGTAGGAATCTGCCCGTTTGTCGTCGGAAAGGGCGAGATAAGCCACGCCGAGCAATGTCAAAGTTCACTGTTTATCAATACGAGATAACTGCATGGTATCACTCATCATTATATGCTGCTTTATTTTTAAATTGTCGGCATATGGTAAACAATACATTAGAAATGTTATTTGTCGAGTTGTCGGGGTCACGAGAAAATGGAGGTCAAAATGATACGAATTCAACATTAGCATTAATTAGAATCGGATGTGGTAAGTAATTGGTTTTGTAACACTACTTGAGTAATTATTAAAATGTAAGGCTGTCTATCTTTTAAGCACTAACCTATCCTAACAAACAAGTAGACTTCAATATGGCCCTTATCACAGTCTGAAAATCACTGAAAAATGTTCTTTGTTAACGTGACTTCAGATTCCATTATCTACGTATCATGTATAGTGTTTTTCCAATGCATGTTATTGTTTTGATAGCCACCGCTCATTTTTGTTCGCGCAAATATTGTAGAGTGCAGATAAACACTGCCTCCGTTCAATGCCAGCCACTTTATAAATTAACACATTTATTTGTAACTAAACATATTGCACATGTAGTGGAGCCGGTTAATCTGACTTCTACAGCTATTAATAAAGATGTTGATATTGATTGAATTCTTCCGTGCAATAACGTTTGCTAGGATTTCTGGTTTTCCAAGTATTTTAACGAAGCAAATTTAAGTTTCAAATAGTGCAATGAACGAATTTATCGCAAGTTCATTGACAGTTTTAGATAACAATTAGGGCAATAACTAAAACATATTTTCTAGCGTTGATAATATCCAAGTTGAACTTTGGCATTTACTTTTTATTATGGTCTCAAATATTTCACGGCAATAAATGGAGATACAGCCTTACTTCTCTTCCAAAAATGTTTAAGGAAACTTCAAATATTTCTGTATGTTCATATTATGATTACTTACAGTCAAAATGCAGTCTTAATGTTGCCACTGTGTCAGTAACACACTGTCTTCGTGTCTTTACATTCTGCTCGTGTTTGTAAAACAAAACAGTCGTCGTTGCATGTCTCACGCGGAAGGTTTGCAATAGACCAGTTATGCAGTGCTGTAAACGCCGGGAAAACAGGCTGCAAGGTCTTAGTGAGCAAGTAGCAAGTACGGCACGTGCCTTCCTTTTACTGAAAGTTGTCTGTCACGTGTTTGTTCGCTTTTCCGACTAGGGTTTCGATAAATACGAACTAATACTTACCGCCTGAAAGACAGGTAGGTCAGGTAGATCGCTACATTACAGTTAGAATAATTTACCTAGCTTGTAATTAACCGGGGTCGCGGGACTGTACGAATTACCGTGACCCCGGAACGTAAAGGGTTATTGAAGGACACCGTGGATTTTAGTCAGTACGAGTCTGACAGTCCCTCCCGCTCTGCCCTGGGTGGTAGGACTCATTTGATGATTTTTCCACGATAAAAAAAAACTTGTAATTAATGTACAGACGCCAGCACATCAAGCTACCACAATCTGTCAAATTCCTTTAATAGATTTTCAACCTTATACCAATAGTGGAAGGATAATTTTCGATTGGTAAAATTAGACAGACTCTGGTAGGTTGACCTGCTGGCGTCTTTACAAAAAGACTGGGAGCGGGGTAAATAATTACTTTTTTATTTACCTATACTATAAATATATTAGCTACGTATTATAAATAACACAGGCTGTTGGTATATTTTTTTTGCTGGCTATATAAATGTTAATTAAGGCAGAGTTTTTAAAATACGTGTTGAATTTTCCGTGATGCCCTGATAAAATATCATACATAAATATCATACATATAGCTAGGAAGAGACCTGAAAACCCAGTTTATTTAAGGCTGCAATTGCATGCAAAAACTTGCAACAAAGTGTACGTACCCTCGTAGAATTAGACGACATTGAACTATTTCGATACACAATTAAACGTACACGAAGAACAATTAGAACAAAGGAACCGAAAGACAGTAGGTAAAAGATTGACAAAGAGTAGAATTTCAAAACAAAGTAAACCTTGATGTGATTACGATAGGTACGTTTATTGTCTAAAGGGCACGATCATGATCTGATTTGTGAAACATTACTGAGTTAGCCTCTTCGCACACAAGGCGACGCGAGTCTCCTATACGACGGACGGTATCCAGGTGACTATCGCAATACAAGTCCACAAGGTTCCTACACAAGCATGCATCAACGAAGAGGCTTTGCCCCTTCGTAAACAAGGCGACGCAAGTCTCCGATACCTTACGACTTTGGTATCCATTGACGCGTGTCTGTGTACGAACCTCTATGGATTTGTATTGAGATAGTCACTTGGATACCAAAGTTTTAAGGTATCGGAGACTTGCTCTCGCACTGTGTACGTAGGCCCTTAGTCTCCTTGATCCCTTATCACAAGACAACCCGGATATGCATCATGTACCTACTAGTCTACATTAACTGATAGTACACTATCACTAGTTTTAACACGTTTATTTCTATTAATAATCTTGAATCTAATCAGAGCATGGCAACAATGTCATTGACTGGACTTTGTTCAAGCTTTCAATCTTTGATCATAAGTTTTCGGGTCTTCCAGTGCGAAGAAATTTTAACCCCGATGCAAAAAGGGAGGTGTTATTTTGTCTGTCTGTCTGTCAACGGCACCATAGCTCTTAAATGGTTGAGCAGATTTGAAGGCGGTTTTTTTTTATTTTTGGAGGCGGTTCATGTGAGCTGATTTGTTATGCGTTGGGGGTTTAATTAATAAGTTATAATTTGTAATCGTAATTTAGGTTTTGAAATCCTATTGGGCAACGATAGTTTCATAACAAGAATTGGGTTAGACTTTCTTTTGTTTGTACGGGCAGTTATCTACTAACAAGAATTTATATTATCACTAAACAAGGACGAATAACTAATTCATGAACCGATAAACTGTTTATACGCACTTACCGCTATTGTGCGCTCTGTGACTCATGGTTCTGAAAACAATGTTTTTTTCTACCAAGTTTGCAAAAATGAAATCAGAATGAATAAAAAATTTTTTTTTTTCGACTGTTTATAGTATGATAAAAGTAAGGTAATTAATGCGTAGAATTATTTTAACAACCGTAGTAATGATATAAATATATAGCCAATTAAGTAAACATTTTTTGAAACACGATTCTGTTTTACTTTGACGTGGAACGAATCAATCTTACTCAATGTGTTGCGTATGCGCAGATGTTTGTATCAATGTAGCTTGCATTTAAACATATGTAGTAAGTGTACCTAAGTGCATCCTACTAGTATAAGCTTTTATAAGTGTGTTTATTTTTCATAGATGTAATCTTGTTTGTTCACGAAGCATTAGATATGATTATATTACTATGTCTACATCATAACAACTCTGTTTATATAGTTGTCTAGATATATTTACGATTTAGAACAGGATCTCTTGGATTTTCCCCCTAAGATATGCGTTCTTTCGTTTTTTGAAATACTTTTCATGGTAGCGCAGGCGTCTCATATTTGACCCATTTTGATTTTCAATTTACGAGTAGAGTCATAATTTTTATTAAATGTACGGTTAATTATTGGTTTTCAAACTTCGAAGTAAACACAACGCATATTTTTAATAGCATTTACGTCAAAACGCAGGTGTCAAAACTTTTCGGAGCTTTATTGTTAAACTGCTTGTGAATTTGCATCAATTTTGTAAACATGATATATATGCGATTGAGAAACGCTGATCTTGAGAATATAAAAATTCCGCAATATCTAATCTCTTTTATTCTAATTTTAGATACGAAACGAATTTTTAGGTTAGACGAAACGATTTGACCTTGCATGCAAATAATTACACAAGAGAGATAAAGCCTAATTACCGAACTTAGCATGCGAGCTATGTATTAGTGATTTTTTTACAATAAATTAATTACCTTTGTACTTAAATGTAGCGGATGTGGTATCTGTTATGATAACAGCTGACCGTCGCGATGGAATTACACATGGAGGCGTCATTTGTAGATATAAGTAAATTGCATTTCAGTTCACAGTTACACAGATCAATTAATGTTTTGGATGAAACAAGTTAAATAAACAATTTTTGCATAAATAGACCTGTAAAGTTTTGCGCAAAATGCTGTGCCTGCGCCGACCTCAAGTTAATTGGGACAATGGCAACGGAATACTGATGATTTTTAATTAGTAAAAACATACAAACATTGCAAGTTAAATAAAAGCTTGTAAAAACAGACACTAGGCACAGACCAATCTTAAAATAACTATAAACGTGATTACATGAATGAAATCGTAGAACGGTATAAATTAGAGGTGTGAATACTAGCACAATGGTAGACACAATTAGACGTTATTAAATATAATAACAATAGAGATATTAGGCAACACCACGCTGTGATGGTATGGTGGCCGTACGTGCCAAATGTAAGAGTTGCACCGCTGCAATCAGTTGTCGTTACCCGGTCACTTGCGCTTGGGCAACCGATCTTGCTACGACGATTTTGACGGCTATACGTACTTACTTATAAGTATTAAATAAATATGAAGTACCTAGCTTACTAAACGATACAGTCTTTCATTGAGTAATAATTCTAGAATTATTTTTCAAGAAATTGTTGACCGTGAAGTATATAAACATACAGTTGCAACGTTCAAATTGCGGCAATTTGGGGTGCAATAAACAAAAAGAAAATGGAGACTTGCGTGACTGATTCATATTATCTTAATATCAGTAATTTTATTTCGGAGAACAATGCAGCTATCTTTGTATATATTCTAATAACACGGTTGACGCACATACCTGCGTGTACTTTCTTATTTTGCCGCCCAAATTTTGTATGCGCAATGGCAAGTGGACGTAGATTAACAGACTACTTATTGATTACCTGTTGTTTGTATGAGCCTCGTGTGTAAGCAGTGCCATTCATCAAGTTGTTACGTGATTTACATAACACGCTTCACTTTGTACAGATTATAGCGGGATTCTAGAAGAAAACAACTTTCCCCTATTTAAAACGTATAATTTTGATATTGGTAAAATTGTAAAAGTAAATAAAAAAATACAGTTAGGATGCAATTGTGCCCGGTTATCAAAGTACAAGTTTTGAATTAAATAAAATTAGGTCGCACACACAAAAAAAAATTCGGTTACGATACAATTATGTCAGATTATCCAGAGAATGTACGAATCAATAGTTATTTAATTTACTGAGGAAAAACCAAAATCCTGAATATCAGAGGAAAAAATATTTGAGCGATCCTAGCGGTAACTAACTAATTGGCCAATTAACACGCCTCGGAAGAAAAAAAAAAGTGATGCTATTTACCTAAATACTCGTACATACCCTGTGTAGGGGTTGTATTACTGTGCCTTACATAAAAATAACAATTTAAACATTAAAAGCAAAAAATAAGACAGTTAATTTAAATAAATAAAGAATCCTCAGCTTGATCCTGTCGGGATGGAGAGACGCGCTGCAGGACTGCCGCGGAGAACCGTGCTGGTAGCCACGGTCAAAACAGGACCAGGCCTCCGATGATCTGACGCTTGAACTTATTTGTCGGCTCAAGAGCCTGACAAATTCAGGATCCGGAAAGACTGCACGCGACCACACCGGGGTCGCGGTGGAGCGTTGCTCCCGACTGCTAGCTTATAAAGTTGAGCGTGATACCGTACTCAGCGCCTCCGATACATAGGAAAATTTTCAGATCACGCCATTCCGGCAAAAAACAGAAGATTTCACATATGATTTTTTAACCAACGTTGTCGACTTTAAATTCAAAATGTTTCACATTTTTTAACAAAAAGTGATTTCCATCCAAAAAAATCAGCAAAACCCCGTCACGGCCAACAAAACACATCCAACCGACACTCAAAAAAATCTTCCTTTTTTCTCGAACAAAAACCAATTCCTAACTTAAAAAGATTCAGTTCTTAAAGAAAAATTTCGACCAAAGGCTTCCGAAAACAGGTTGCATGACAATCACCATAAAAAAAGGTGATATTTAAAAATGTAGCGTTTTTTATAACGCTGCAGTACCCCCTTTCCAAGAAAAAAAAGACACAAGTCCGGCAGAAGGGAAAAAAGCAGAGGAAATTAACTTAGACTAGCCAAAAACACTAAACCTAATAATTGACCTAAACCAAACCTAACATAGACGACATCGGAGTACAGCTGATACAGAATAAATGAGAAACCGGACTCCCATCTACACGTTATCAGTGTCAGCCCGTATAGTGTCCACTAAACCTAAAATTGACAACAGTCAGAAAACAAGGAATCAACAAGCCTTAAGATAACCTAACTTACAACGAAAATATCTAAGTTATTTTCAAATTAATCCACTAGGTAAAAACTAGAACAATATGCGAGAGCAAAATACTAGCCTAAAATAGAACTCTATCCAACAAGGTGACCATAAAGAGCTAAAAAATAAGACTAAGAACTAGCAACAAAACTTGAGTCGAAGATAAGTCTTGGACAAAAGACAAATTAAATAAACTCCAGTTCAAACAATGGAAAAAATCGGTGAGGCTAAGAAAGACTCAAGTTAAAGAACCAACTTGTGTTTCTTGTCAAACCAAAATATACTCGAACTTTAAGAAACCACTCTAGTCAACGAGATACTTTACCCAAGGTGGAACTTAATGTTCAGGGAAACTTAAGTCAAAACAGGAACTTAAGACTATAAGTAATAATGACTTGAGCAAGAGTAACGACACAGGACGAAGGTGTGACTCAAGTTCTTCAGTCGTAAGTAATAACAAACTGACCTAACATATTTGCCCAGTCCAACGGGAAAAACAAGGCGTAATGTATTTTCAATATTCGACATATTTAAATAGAATATAAAAATTTTATAAACTCGAAAATCAATTATGACCAAACACACAAAAATTGTAATCACGCCATCTGTGAATAGTTACCGGAACTAGGTGCGATGCAACCTTGTTGTAACAAAAAAATTTAGCTGAGTTAGCTCGCAACTATCAAATGAGTTCTTGGTTCATACCAACCTTATCGGACAAAATTTTAAGGATCAAAAGGTGTGCGATAAAAAACGCTTGGGTCCGTACAAAAAGATAGTTTATAAAAACGGAATTTATTTTAGGATATCTTTGATATGATAAGTACCAGAATGGACGGAACCACAGTCCTGTAGTAAATAGGTAGTCCTAGAAATAACTTGCATCACACGACACTTAACGAAACGTGGAGCAAGCTTTCCAGAGAAAAAATCTTCTCCCGATGACCTGGAGAAATTTCGCCTCCATACAGTGTCACCCACGTTCAAAGTAATAGCCGACCGGTTGGAGTTATAAGCCCGCGAGTTACGAAGGAAAGCTAAAGAAAGATTATCGGCCACCTTCGCATAGACTTCGCTGAGAGAAGACAGATTCGAGGCGTGACGAGTTCGACTGTCCGCTAAATCAGTGCTTTGAGTCTGACCATTTACACGCCTAGAATCCATTAGTACTTCTCTACCAAACATAAGAAAATTAGGCGTGAAGCCTGTGGCTAAATTGATGCATGAGTTGAGATAAAGCTTGACTTTAGGCAACATCTTTGCCCAATTCCTTTGGTTTTCACCAACCAATATACCTAAGCATGTAACCACACTTTGGTTATAACGCTCAACCGTATTCGCTTGTGGCGTATAATATGGTGTAAATGTAGGTGATTCAATATGGAATGATCTAAGGAAATTTAGAAACTGGTTACTACGAAAAACTGTAGCATTGTCGCAGAGAATAGAACGTGGTACACCAAAATTAAAGAAAATTTCAGACTCTAACGCTTTCATAACAGAAAAAGCGTCCACTCTCTTTAGAGGAACAAGCCATACATACTTTGAAAAAACATCGACCATAGAAAAAATGTACTTATACCCATAATAAGCGATAGGCAATGGTCCAATAATATCTACCGAGATCATCTGTAAGGGCATGGATACTACTTTAGGATAACACATCTGACCACGAGGTTGCGTGTTCGCAATCTTATATGCTTTACAAACCTCACATTGCCTTAACGTTGTAACGACGTCGCGGTACATATTAGGCCAATAAAATGTTTCCCTTAGTTTTTGATAAGACTTAGTTACACCAGGGTGTACAGAAGGAAAATTATTGTGTACTTCCCAAATTGCGGAAGGAATTTTTTCAGAAGGCAATACAACACGCCATGGATCAGAAGACAAAGGGGATGTGATAGGCATCCGCCTCAAAAGAATACCATTTTGAATGGCATAGGCTGGAAACATCTGGGGAAAGTCACGTGCACCTGTATAGACTTTCTTGTACCATCTATCGTCAGTATGCTCCGGACCTTGATCAAAGGTAATAGGACTTGCATAAACTCTAGATAACGCATCTGGAACAATGTGCTGCGACCCTTTCCGATGAACGATGTCAAAAGTAAATTGAGAAATGACTGTTGCCCAGCGCGCTAAACGACCTGAAGGGTTATTTAGGGTAAGAAGCCATTTTAAAGCCATATGGTCAGTTATAACAGAAAACTTCATACCATCTAAGTAACAGCGAAAATGTTTGATGGAGTCAAGAACCGACAATAACTCGCGTTCAGTAGTACTATAATTACGTTCTGCTTTGGAAAATAAACGCGAATAATAAGCGATAGGGTGCTCAACATCATCAAATTTCTGTGTTAGAACAGAACCTAGACCAACTGCAGACGCATCACACTGCAAAATGAACGGCTTCGAGAAATCAGGACACGCCATAACTGGTGTCTCGATCAGAGCTTCTTTTAATTTCGCAAAAGCTTGTACAGCAGCGTCATCCCAATTTATAGGATCACGTCCTTTTCTCTTACCGATTAACGCAGTGAGCGGAGCAATTATCGAAGAAAAACCATTCACAAAACGTCTGTAATAGGAACACATACCAATAAAACCGCGTAGCGACTTGGCAGTTGTAGGAGTAGGGTAATCCCTAATAGCTTCAAGTTTACAGGGATCAGTTTGAAGACCCTTTTCATTTACAATATACCCTAAATATTTTAATTCGCTTTTGCAAAACACACACTTTTTTAAATTTATGGTTAAACCAGCCTCCTTAAGTCGAGCTAATACCTTCCTGAGGAGAGCCAGGTGACTATGAAAGTCCTTAGAGACCAAAATTAAATCGTCGACGTAACCGAAAACGCAGTCGTCGCTAGTAGAAGTAAATTCATAGTTGACGATCATATCAGTCAGGCGTTGCATTTCTGAAGCTGCATTTGTAAGTCCAAATGGCATTCTTACAAATTCAAAGAGACCTCTTTGTGGAACAATAAAAGCTGTCTTCTCACAACTCTCTTTATCAGCAAGTGGAATCTGCCAGAAAGCACTCCTAAAATCGAGGGAGCTTATGTATCTGGCACCACGAAGGTTGTCAAGAATATCGTTTATACGGGGAAGAGGATACGAATCTCTAACAGTCACGCTATTCAGCTTCCTACTATCAACACAGAAACGTACTGATCCATCGTTTTTTGTAACCATAACCACTGGACTAGCCCATGGGGAACGAGAAGGACGAATCACTCCCATATCTAGCATCTTGTCAATCTCTTCGTTGAGTAGCTTCAACTTAATCGGAGATAAAGGATAAAAACTTTGGCGAATAGGGGGTCCCGTTGTATGTATTTTATGGGACAGCCATGATGTTTTTCCTAGGCCGATTCTCTCAGACGAGATGACTTCAAACTCGTTAATAACTTGCTGAAGGCTCGTCTCTTGATCCAGTGTTAGGACGTTACGAGGATGGACATATCGAACCTCGCTAACAGAGGAAATTTGAGGTGGAGAGCAACTAACAGAGGGAAGGTACATATTACCATTAATATTTTTATCAAAAGCTTGACTAAAAACTGATGTCAAACCAAACTTATTCCAAAATTCGATACCTAATATCACAGAGGATGACATAGAGCTTGCCACTAAAAACTCATGGAAAGTAGTTGTATCATTAAACTTGACTGGAAGATAAACAGATCCCCGGATATCGATCGGTGAATTATTAGCTGAAATTACACGAGGACAAGCATCACTCGCGTTCAAAGATAGACCAAATTTCTGAATTAAACTATCGCTAATCAATGACATCTGTGCACCAGAGTCTAATAAAGCCTTGACCACCTGGTTACACAATAAAATTTCGATAAACGGACGGTTATCAATAGTATCAATAGTAATCACCGGTGACACTGTACGGTAGGAAACGTGCCGCCGGTGCTTTAGGCATTTTTTGGGTTACACTTCGGGCATTCACGAGTTATAAAGCCGGGAGTGCGACACTTGAAGCATATCATACCTGTTACCACAGGACAAGAACGGTAAGAGTGACCAGTACTGTTGCATTTCAAGCAGTGCTGATTGCAACTTGGGCAGCTCTGAGACCTACCACCACCTTGGTTAGGTTCATTAAGGCGGGGCCTGACAGCCTGAGAAGAACTGGTTGGTTGGTGAGCAGCACTGTCAAGACTAGCAACAGCCTTAGGTGTTCTAATAAAAGATTCGAAATAAGTAGCGGTATCAATAAGAGTATTAATATCAGGGAATTTCTGTATGGACAAAATTGGGGTATATTTTGGCAACATGTTGTGGGTTATGACATCCAATAATTCAGGTTCTTCAATCGGCTTACAAAGTTTGGAATTAAGGTGAGTCAGTTTAATAATAAACTCCTTGACAGACTGCTCTGGTTTCTGCCTAAGATTACGTATCTCCTGTCCAGTCCTAAATTCGAAATCCGCAGAACCGAACATACTAAAAAATGCCTGCCTGATCTCTACATACGACAGACCCGGTCGGCGTATGGATCTATAATACTCCAAAGCGATGCCAGACAAAACTTCGTGGAATCGCCTTACGAGATAGGAATCCGTAATATAGTCAGCCTCCCTGCATTCCTCAAGTCTAGCGAAGAAGTCACGTACGCACGTGTTTCCATCATAACAGATTCTCCACTTGGTCAACGAGAACTGCTTGACAAAAGGTGGAGGATCTTCGGATCTGATCGGTGACGGTAGAACCGACTGTGTGGAGACGCGTGAAAGTCTAGGTGGAATGGGAGGAGGAGGAGGACGAGTGGTGGGATGTGGTCGAGAGATGATAGGGCTGCTACAACGTGGAGTCTCGCCAATAGAATTTTCATCTTCCGACATGTTGTAAACTAAATTCAAGCGATACTAGACTAGTATATAGTTAGCAAGAAAAAAAAATAGTAATACGGTTGACGAAGCTGTATGAACGATTCCTTATAAAAATATCGGTACCCCTAAGACAAGCTGGAACAAGACACACAAAAAAAAAAAATAAGGTAACCAGCCGCGTCAGGAATCACCAAGCTAGGAAACGAAAGACACCACTAAGAACAGACAACAACCGTGCATACGGAGCTTACCTTTGCAACACGACGCCTATAAGTTCATACAACACACTCATGCACTACGGGTTCTAACAACCGCTAGCTAAAGGAAAACAAATTAAACACAAGGGATAACAATCAGGTAAATTATGTATTTGTTGGGTGAGAAATAAAAGAGGGTTGTGTGTTTTATAGTTCACAAAATTATTTTATATAAGTGATGAAAAATTACAACTCACACAAGCAAACAAAGAACAGTATCCTGCCAGTTCTTCGTTATCGTATCTGTAGTTTCAGGGCTCGTGATGTATCACCATGGGAACAGTCCAGGCTCTAGGAAACTCTTAAACTGGTCACTTGGGTAATCACGTTAAAGTCCTGAAACCAACAATAGGAATAAACAGAGAAAGAATTAGCTCACACAGTGGATGAAATTATTAGCTCACTTGAAGCGAGCTACCACCCTCGAAATTGCAAAAAAAAAAAATTATGTGATGTAGATTTAAATAAGAAGAAGTATGGACAAGAAAAATACTTACTTTATTTGTTCGGGCGCCATATATAGCGGGATTCTAGAAGAAAACAACTTTCCCCTATTTAAAACGTATAATTTTGATATTGGTAAAATTGTAAAAGTAAATAAAAAAATACAGTTAGGATGCAATTGTGCCCGGTTATCAAAGTACAAGTTTTGAATTAAATAAAATTAGGTCGCACACACAAAAAAAAATTCGGTTACGATACAATTATGTCAGATTATCCAGAGAATGTACGAATCAATAGTTATTTAATTTACTGAGGAAAAACCAAAATCCTGAATATCAGAGGAAAAAATATTTGAGCGATCCTAGCGGTAACTAACTAATTGGCCAATTAACACGCCTCGGAAGAAAAAAAAAAGTGATGCTATTTACCTAAATACTCGTACATACCCTGTGTAGGGGTTGTATTACTGTGCCTTACATAAAAATAACAATTTAAACATTAAAAGCAAAAAATAAGACAGTTAATTTAAATAAATAAAGAATCCTCAGCTTGATCCTGTCGGGATGGAGAGACGCGCTGCAGGACTGCCGCGGAGAACCGTGCTGGTAGCCACGGTCAAAACAGGACCAGGCCTCCGATGATCTGACGCTTGAACTTATTTGTCGGCTCAAGAGCCTGACAAATTCAGGATCCGGAAAGACTGCACGCGACCACACCGGGGTCGCGGTGGAGCGTTGCTCCCGACTGCTAGCTTATAAAGTTGAGCGTGATACCGTACTCAGCGCCTCCGATACATAGGAAAATTTTCAGATCACGCCATTCCGGCAAAAAACAGAAGATTTCACATATGATTTTTTAACCAACGTTGTCGACTTTAAATTCAAAATGTTTCACATTTTTTAACAAAAAGTGATTTCCATCCAAAAAAATCAGCAAAACCCCGTCACGGCCAACAAAACACATCCAACCGACACTCAAAAAAATCTTCCTTTTTTCTCGAACAAAAACCAATTCCTAACTTAAAAAGATTCAGTTCTTAAAGAAAAATTTCGACCAAAGGCTTCCGAAAACAGGTTGCATGACAATCACCATAAAAAAAGGTGATATTTAAAAATGTAGCGTTTTTTATAACGCTGCAAGATGTAAGTATATGCCATCTTTGCACTTTTCTTCACAATAAACTACACACGTGTACGTTTTAATGATTGAATTGCCATAATGAAAAGTCACAAGTAAATGGGGCCCATTGTGTTTTGCACAGATTGTGTAAACAACTTATCTATTATGGAATGAAATAGAGATCTAGCTACAATCTTCAAAGCGAAGGCGACGACATGAGATGTTAAAGAAAAGTAAATATGTACTTCGATATTAAAATTGAATATGGGTACTATCCCACTAATATTTACTATGAGGAATACTTAATTGTGCTTAGGACCCGAACGTTAAGAGATACCTACTTATATTTATTTTCGATTTTAAAATCGGCGTATTGTCTTTATCACACGTCTAAGCGCCTTAGGAATCGAGTTAAATTGACAATAATATTATGTGTGTGTCATGCTTATATACATACTATTAAGAAAAACACATTCGACAACGCTGCACTCAGCTATACTTTGACGACTGTTCATGGAGCTGTATATTGAAAGATTAAATTAATCATGTCACGCACATTTTATAAATTTTTCCTAACACCGTTTTATATATGTAAATAAAAATAGCAACTTCCTTATTACAGTTTTTGTCAAAATTATTCTAGGCCGTTAAAATTATTTCAGCTTCGTAATAACTAGTATTAGAAGCACGAGACTGGTTCGTCGAAATGCGCTAGATCCAGACAGCTAGACTGGCAAATTATACGAACACGTCTAGCCCAGCTCTAATTATATCATTATATATTTTCTCTTTAAAGCTAAAGTTTCTCGCCAGAAAGCACAGTACGTTGATAACTTATGCATAAATTAAATCAGTTAAATGTATGGAAAACTTGTTCAGAACTTGGTTTCACGGCGGATTGTTTTTGTCCCTCTCGCACGGTTTACTACCTAGTTAATCTAGATTTTATAATTTCACTTCTGTCTGTTCCAATTGATTCTATTTCATTACCGACCGATACTCGCATACTACCTATGTCTAGCATACTACGAGCCCGGAAAGAAACCTGCTCCTGCGTTTGTGTTTTTTCTATTGATCTTACACAGGTTTATTCTAGAGGTTAGCATGTGGGTAATATGGTGTATATTATCGATGTACTTTTTTAAAATTTAAGTTAGGCTTAACCTCCATCTCGCCTAAGTAAGCAATGATGTGGTCGAAGGTGAAGTGGGCTTGCCTTACTTGGGATTCTATTGTTTTAACAATATATATATTAACAATATGTATATTGTTAAAACTTACTATAAAAATACTTTCTATGAATGATTAAATGACAAAACGACTGTCAGTCTGAAGTTTCAATTTAAAAATGTGGTTGTAATCTCTAGGTTTGGTAGTAAAATCATTTTTATTTTCAGATGCGTCGTGTGGCTGAGTTCAAACGCGACAACGCAGCATTGGTCGAAAACTTATTGCCTGAGCAAGAAAGTGTAGCATTCCTGGAACATAAAGTCGTAAACGTATTGAAGGGCCGTGACCATAAGGGCAGGAGGGTTCTCATCGTAAACGTTGGAGGTAAGCTGTTCACTCAACTACTGCAAAATCTAAATATTTATTTCAAGCGGGCAAGTTACAGGCACTTTTGAATTATTTTGTACATAATTAAATAAAACCGTGACGGCTAAGAGATGACCAGTCCCAATTGACAGCGCCCGTTCACTAACATGACACATGTATCAACACATTCAGCTCAACCATTTTGCTACAAAAACTAAATGATCCGGCACAAGCGCCACCAGCATTTGGGTCGTTTGAGTAAGCCACCGCAACCAGTGCATTTATCAACCTCAAAATCAAAGCCTTTATTTCCATTTGGCCTTTAAAGGCACATTTGAATTTAAAAAAAAGATAATGTCGCAGTGCAAGGGATTATAACTTGTAAAAGTACTGAAGTTTACAATTAGGACTAGCATCTGCTCGCGACATTATTTACCTATGGTACTCCGTACTGGTGTAGGTTTTCGTTAATGAAACCATTTTTAAAATCGGATCAGTAAATTTTGATAATATCCGTTTCGGTACATCAGTTTGTTCCACAATATTAAAACATATTTAATTTATTGATCTTAGGACCTAAACTTCATTTGAATGAATGAAGCTTCAAATAAACCACGACTGTTTAGTTTTACATTGATTGTTATTTAAGCGAAGTAATTATATTACAAAGCTGGGAAACCGTTACCATTCATGCAATATAAATAAACCTTTGAACTAGTGACTAATGTTTATAAATACTGGCGTTTAGAGGTCACCATATTTACTTATTATAATAAAGTTCCACTACTTGAACACTACTTTAGTTTTCAAATATTTGGATTCACATGAAAAATATTATGCCAAATGTGATTGTCTACTCAGAAATTGTTTAAAAACATGATAACGTATTGAAAATGCGAATTCTACGTAGTATCTTGGTGAATAAGTAGATATCTTGTCAAAATAATATCAAAGGCGTTGCGATTACGTTCCGGAGCATCTTTGTCCCATAACAACAATAGTGTTAAACTGTAATGATTTATGTCTCGACTGTACAGCGAGACAATGCGTACTAGACACTACGAGAACATTTTCTATTTTTGTGCTCGATGATACTGTGAGATCTGTGGAGAATATTTTTTTTTAGAATAGCGCCATTTTTTCTAGTTTCCCTTCAGTGAGGCATCACGTTGATTGATTGGCTACGTATATCTATTCAACTGACTTGTGGTTGATGATGCGAATCATAGCTTATTTCTATTGTCACCTTTAATTCCATTTTGCTTTATTTAATTATTACTAGCTGTTGCCAGCGGCTTCAACTCGAAAAAACTGTTGTGTGAATCCAAGTTATAAACCATCTATGCACCAAATTTCATCCAAATCCGTTCAGCAGTTTTTGTGTGAAAGAATAACAAACATCTCTATGACAATCTTCATAAAATTTCTTGTTTGATAGTAAAATGTTAAGTAGCAAGCTGGTTACTATGGCGCCAACTGCGTGACCAGTGGGATTGCTCTAAAACGACGTCTAAGTGATTCCGTATTCGAATCGTATGCGCAATAAGCATAAATAGTGACAGTGCGCAGGTGTGCTGCATACAAAACGTTACGAAAACCCATTCTCTCCAACTGACATACAACATAAGAGGCTGCCATGAAATAATTATCTAATAGCCTTTCGTCCTACATACATGAACATTTCTCTGGGATATTAATTTCTTTTAACAATGTAACTGTTAAAGATTGTAGTAGTTTTTTGTTTTGACCCCTTACGAATCTGGATCATTGTTGTGTTTCAACAACGTTGTTTATAAACACAGATTTTTTTAAACAACCCAATGAGTGGCCATTCTTCTTATGTGTGTTGTCCAAATCAAATAGTACTTATATTATTTTATTTTAAAATATAATGATGCCCTACATTAGGAATTTCTCTTGTATCGTGGGTGCGTTTATAAACATTTTAACTAACTTAACTAATTGAATGGTTTTGTTCTGTCAGGTTCATGGGACCCTAAGAAGGTGAATGCTGATCAGCTCTTCAGGTTGTTCTACTTGATCCACGAGGCAGCCATGTTGGAGCCCGAGTCACAAGTCAGAGGCACCGTCGTCATCATGGACTTCCACAACATGGGATGGGCACAGGTCAGTACAACAATTTACTATCATTCATGATTTTTTTGAGTGTTTTCTGGAGAAGACGTATTTAATGACAAATACTTACCTACATAGTTAAATTTTTTAGAGTTGCAATTAAATGTATTGTTTGTAATTTCTTAATTAAATTGAACGTAAATATTTACTGAATTTTAATTTGCTGTTACAAGCAGTTGATTTACAATACAATACGGGTTTATTTACATTTCATTGCAATAACAGCGCAGTTGCCATTACAACTGTTCGCGTACCGTAAAACAGACTATTGCGTTTGACAAATTAAAAGTAGCCGTTGTCCATCTCATATCGTTCATGATCTTTTGAGTTTACGTCAAGCGAATGCGTGGAGTACTTCTTCATGACGAAATTATATGTCGCTATTTGTGCCAACTAACTTGTCCTGTCGTCATAATCATCCAACGATTTATTTGCTAAAACTAGTTTGTACCATAATATTACGCAGCTCGAACAAATGTCGCTGACTCTTGTGGCTATTGTATTAAAGTTCATTGCGGTTTGCACAGGTGTTTTGGCACAAACATTCCCTTGCTTTTCAGGAAATTACCAATACAAATAATTCAGTAATTCTAGGTCGTTGTATTAATTCTATATGGGTCTGCATACATAATATGCATTGTTCTTTGTTATTGAACTGGAAAATGTAAAATTTGACTGTTACAAAGAGATAAAAGGTGAAAATGAGATACTTGGACCGAGTGCGTTATTTAAATTGTAAATGTCTTTTGAGTGTGTTTGGCCGACATCCAAAAAAGGTGCAGATTATCGTATTGATAACGTCATTGTTTATATTTATAGTAGTTGTAAAATACCATATGGGCATAGAGATAATGACTAAACTCGGTATCAGTGTTGGAAGTGGACGGATCACTTTCACTGCGCGTGCGTTGAATATATCGCAACGAAGTGACTACGCTGTGCGACTGTGTCACACGGCCATGTTGTGAGATACAAAACCATTTGTTTAGGTTTTTCTGAATGATTGATTAAATATCCTCCAATCACTTTACGTGTGCTTGAAGTGTAATCTCCAAAAAATATATTGAAAACGCGCAGCCGGTTGTGTGGCCACACTCGTGTGTAAATTATACCCTAGCAGTCATTGTTTACAATCTTTGGAGTCTCTGTTGTTGTACTTTTGTCAAAATTATTTAACAAAAAGAAAAAAAAAACCTGTTGGACATTGAACCGAAATGTAAATATTATTGTTTCTACAACCGTAAGTCTCCAGGCTAAGTTGGCGGGGTGATGAATCATGATGCATAAAGTCCCTAAAACAAAGTGTGGGTACCTAGCTCAAAGTACATTGTGCATGTTTCTGTATGTTACGAACAAAGAAATGTGTAAAGTATGTCTTAGCGTGCCATCGCTCTTTGCATTGTTCACTTATCTTTGTTCCAATGCGTAGTTACGAAATAATGTGCATTAATACTCCGCATATAAGGCATATTATTATTTATTTGGCTTTACAACAGAACCTTGGACTTATAAATATTTCATGTGGTTTTATTAACACCATCTCAAAGTCGAGGAATCGGTCAAAGATTTGCTATGATGTTATTGTACCTAGTGTGAATTACAAGATTAAATAAATCGCGGTTTTGCAATAATCTTTTGCCTACGTATGTTTGAGCTATACTTAATATCAATTAAATTATAAATGTTGAGGAAAAATATACTATTTTACGATTGTATGACAAATATTGTACAACCCGTCACTACGCAGATATTAACATTTAAATAGGAGTTATCTACTACACTATGTAATGCATTGAATACTATTATATTTAATTACATTTGTATATAAACAAAACGTGGAGATTACGAAATGTACTTAGTACTTCGACTGTAACTTTAATTGTAAACATTGAACAGGATCTAGCCTATCAGCGAACGTCTATCTTATCAATGTTATACGTCAAGTAATTTGTCATTTGTAAGCAGATTAGCTTTTATTAGTTTTAAAAGATTAACAATACTTCCTTCGTTATTTTATCATTTGCGAGTTAACGTTATCATATTAATTTTGCAAGTTTGGCAAATTGACACAGGCCCTTTATGAGCACGCGCAATCTGATGAAACCCCTTAGAGGGCCAAAGTCGGGGTCGCGGGATTGTCTTGTCAGGTAATCTTGACCCTGGAACGTAAAGGGGTATTGAAAGACACCGTGGATTTTAGTTACTACGAGTCTGACAGTTCTCTGGTCCCGCCCTGGGTGGAATTACTCATTTGATGATTTTACCACGATAAAAAAGGCCCTTTATGATCAGCACCTCCATTTTCTTTAATCACTTGAAGGACCCAAAAGAAGGTCGCATTTAAAATGACAAAGTCTCTTCCTTCCGCTACTAGATATAAAGTCTAAATTCCACGAAGCAAGGAAGTGTATTTACCAATAAATGAATAAATACCATTAATACCTTTGCTAGTCATATCACGATCGGTCGGAAAGGTCGTCGCTGTAAGTTGTCCCGTCTGCTTTATATATTAGGATGATCTGCTAAATTAATGTACATACTTTGTTCACCAATCACGTATTCGATGTCATGATTGAACATATTGATATCATTAAACACGTGTGAATTGTCACTACCGCGTTATTTAACACATTAGTGCAATTGTTAGGTCAGCTATGGCGAAATTAAATTGTTAGTTAACATTTACGCACGCGCTTGTACATCTGTTAATAATTTCCTCAGTTTAACCGACTGTTTGATAAATAGATCGAATCACAATGGCTGAAACTGAAGCGTATTTTCGAATTCCATGTTATAATAAGCGTAAAGTAACGTAAGCCACGTGAACTTGCAGCTCTCTTAAACAATAGCGTAGTTCATTAGGATAATCAATCGGAAACGAATGCAGAATAATGTGTAATTGTATAAAAAATTAAAGAAATTAGTCATCGTTGATTAATAATGATTGGCCACAGGGAAAACGTACGTTCAGGGCTCCTTCTCAAGGGGCGTCACGTCCGAGGTTGTTGATCGAGTCGCAGATTGAAACGCAGTACATAAACATCCTTACAGATTTATCTTGATATATTTATAAGCTCTTTAAATCCTTGTTTTTCCTACTCCTCCACTATTCTGATTAATTTCGTTGCAAGATCCAAGACAGGTAAATTTATTCTCCGGGACACGTCGAGCTTCATTGTCTCGGCGCTTTTCTGGTGGTTGCCACTGTTGATTCTGACTTTCAGGAGTCGCAGTGGTTTGGGAATAGTGTGGTGGGTTTGTCCCAATAAAGAAGCCCTTTAATAAGAATATGGCGCTCGTTAACATATAAAGATACATACACAAACGCTCTATTCCCATAGGGGTAGCCAGAAACTACAGAGCGCCACCTGCTACAATCCTTACATACTCTTTGTGCCTCATTCACGTTCATAAATCTTGTTATACAAGTACGTTGGTTGTGAGTACTACGTATTCGACCTTTCTGAAACACTTAATCCAAAAAGGTCAATGTAGGTCTTCCTAGGCCGTCCCCTTCCGGCGTTTCCACTCGCCTCTGCCTTATAAATTCGTTTTGTTAGTCGCCCTTTATTCATTCTCTGAACATGACCGAATCTTCTAAGCATACTCTTTTCATATGATATTTGGCGCTCATTTATTAAATATAATGCAACTAAGTAACATGTACTTATTAACTAACCGCATTTAAACGAATGTTACGAAAATCAGACCGGAAATTGGGCAAGTTGAGCCAGCCGTAGATTATAACTTTATGAACCTCTAGTACTACGTCGTAGTGCCATTTAGGACAACATAAACATTTTAGCTTAACTGAAGATCAATATTTTAGTTAAACATCCTCTGTCCAGTGTGAGAGGAAATGGATTTTCCTTTACGTTTGCTAAGGACGATAGTAAATACGAGACGGACGGACGGACGTTGGTAAACAGTTGCTAACGTGGTTCCACTTGGGCACGCCGCAATCGCGGCGGTAAGACCCCTCTTTGAGGAGTGGCTGGATAGGCGTCACGGCGTCCTGACCTACCGCATGACGCAGGTCCTCACCGGACACGGAAGTTTCGGGAGGTTCCTGTGTCTGATAGGGAGGGAAGAAACGCCTGGGTGTCACCACTGCGAGGATCGTCCGGAGGACACGGTGGAGCATACGGTGCAGGACTGCCCCGCTTGGGCAGAGCACCGCCGTGTCCTCACGACGGCGATAGGCGGAGACCTCTCGCGCCCGGCATTGGTCGAGGCCATGCTGCGGGGCGAGACGGAGTGGGAAGCGGTCGCCTCCTTCTGCGAAGCAGTCATGCTCGTGAAGGAGGAGGCGGGCCGCCTGAGGGAGAGGACAGCGTCCTCCCTCCACCCCAGCCGCAGTGGTAGACGCCCACGGCGTCGGACGTCGCCAGACGATCTCCGGCCGCCGTAGGCGCGGGCATGCGGGCAGCGAGTAATGGGCGACTCGCTGTCCGACCATGGACCATGCCCGGGTCGACGGCGCGTTGTGTTCCACGCGCGCCTCAAAGAGTGTCAGCATAGTGACGGGGCCTGTTGAGGGCCAAAGCCTGCCGGGATCGCGGGACCAAGGGATTACCGTGACCCCGGTACGTAGAGGGCTATTGAAGGACACCGTGGATTTTAGTCAGTACAAGTCTGACAGTCCCTCCCGCCCTGCCCTGGGTGGGAGGACTCATTTGATGATTTTACCACGATAAAAAAAAAAAAAAAAAAACGTGGTTCCACTTGTTTGCTCTTCAGTCCGGAGTGGCGACCTTCGTGGTCTGCGCAGCCGCAACTGGGTCGTGGTGTATTGAGATTGTCTAGTTATTGGCTAGTAAGGATGCAACCTCTTACTTTGCCTATATAACTATGCTGCTCAATATGGTTTTCATTGCGTGTATCTATCTATCTATCTATCTATCTATATATATAAAAATGTTATGTTGGTTTGTGTATGCTTCAAAAACTCAAAAAGTTCTGTACCGATTGAGTTGAAATTTTAGCATGATATATAATCCGCATCAAGGATTGTTTTTAACTATTTTTTGCATCAGTTACATATCCGCGACCGCAAAAAACGTTTTTTTTTTGTACCACAGCGAAGCATGGCAGGGTACAGCTAGTTTACTATAGAAATATTACGAGCTTAACTGACCAACGGGAGAAAACCCGTTGGACAGACTAGTCTAACTATCAATCTGACCACCTATGATACCTACATGTGTAACAAGCATTTATCAAATGACGTAGGTTAAAGATTTATTAGTAAAATCCTATTGATATTTTTCATTAATACTAGCTAAATGTAGTAACTACATTATTTTATTGCTCTAAATACGAATTTCTAAAGTATAAAAGATTATCTTTAGATCCCTAGGCTTTAAAAATGAGTGATAGCTCTGTCGTAAAATGATGATAACGGGACCATATGTTCAGGACTGATGAATAAATTTATTGTCTAGATAGTACATTTGTTTAATTATGTAGGCTTTTTGAAAATTTATTGCCCTTTAATATCACGATTTTACATATTTCCGGATTGTGTCGACGTGCTGTGGCTCATGTTTTAAGAATCAATTTCGATAACTAAATTTTCCTCCTTTTATGATATTGATGATTGGTTATCTACATATTTTTATATTGAAGAATTACAGTCAACATCTGCATTTCTCCTTTTCCTTGTTTTATATCAGGCTCTTGTCACAAGCAACGCAGTACATTAGTCACTAAAACATGAATAGTTTACAAACATTATGCAATTTTACGTTATTTAATCCACAGCATGACCTCGACCATGGCTCAACACTAATTAGGGCTCATAAAAGGGAATATTATCTCCTTATTAATAAAGAACAATAACATAAATCATTCAGTCAACATCGAACCTACTGGTAAGAGTCAATTAAGAATCGAGTTACTACAGAAGACATCTATAAGACAATTATAATTCATGCATATGATACAGAGACGAACACGAATATGCTTCATCCCATAAATGGGCATACCTGAGTAACGATAGACGCAGACGCATACTAAAACGTATTTGAGAGCTGCGTTTGCGCGGATCACTGACCGACGTCAGTCAGTCGTCACCCAAGACGGATCTGATGGTCGGTCTCACAGTCGTGTTTGCCAAGCCTCGGGCTGTAGGGCGTAGGTTATCGACTATATTCGGTCACTCACCCAACAACTCCGCCAAATGATGTCTTATCGAGCTGATTAAGACTCATAACGATTTATTGTCTGTAGAAGGTCCATTGAGTTATCGTTTATTTACATGTCAAAAATATAGAACCACTTATCAATGCAAAGAACTAAAAGTTAAATTGGCTTGTATTCTTAGTACTGGTAGGATTCTTATCCAACGGTAAGTTATTGGGATGATGAAGAATTTCTTGCGGTTGTGTTGTTGCTAGCTGGCTACAGTCGATACTGATGCCTAGAGGTTACATTTCAATAATTCCACGAATGTCCAGAACCTTTATAAACTCTCAATAGGGAAAAATAGATGGCTAACAGCCGCCGTCCACTACTGAACGTAAGCCTTCCCCAAATAGCGCCAACTTAAGACTTCTTAGATTTATACATATATTCATCTCCTATTCCAACTTGTCCACAGACAATGGGTCTAACGCCAGCGTTCTCCAAGCGTCTCCTTACCTTCATCCAGGATGCCATGCCTCTCCGACTGAAGGAGGTGCACTTCGTAAAGCAGCCCATGATCTTCAACGTCGTATGGAATATGTTCAAGCCCTTCATCAGGGAAAAGTTGAAGAACAGAGTAAGTACATCATTATGTTACCGACATTATTAACTTGTCATCTTCGGAAGATGACACACTCGTAGCTAGCCTAGGTACTCAATTACGGTCGCGGCACTATCGAGTAACCGTAGCCCCGGGACGTAAAGGGCTATTGAAGGACACCGTGGATTTTAGTCAGTACAAGTCTGACAGTCCCGCTCTGCCCTGGGTGGGAGGACTCATTTGATGATTTTACCACGTAAAAAAAAGTACATATTCATCATCATATCAGCCGTAAGACGTCCACTGCTGAACATAGGCCTCCCCTATAGACCTTCCATTAGGTCCGTTTGGAAGCGGCTTGCGTACATACTCAATTCCACCAAAAAAAAGTAGGTTTGTTGCTTTCTTTGACGGCTTAAAGATTCAGTTGGTTTTGGCCGTTCATTGATTATAGTCATACACTAAGATCGGAATCGATATAGATTTAGACACATTATTAATTTAACGGTTAGAGGGATATTGTCCCAATCTGTTTTGTTAGGAACTAGAGAGTCAAATGCGTAAACGCTTTGCAATACTAATATACGCTTTGCAATACAAATATACGCTTTGCAATAACAACATACGCTTTTGATCGTCTTCGACTTAATATGGTACCGACGTGACATTTTTCCTTTGTAATTTTCTTTTTGTAATACACAAATGAACTTACCTACTTAATTAATACATTACATACGGAAATGAAAAACAAACAAATAAATTTCAAGTTTATTTAAAATATAAGTCATTGTTTTATCACTTAGCTACTTAATATTCACGAAGGAATTTTGTTGAGTGGTTCCTCAAGTCTGTCAATGAACCCAAGTTTGGTTAAGTACACACTCAGTTGTGCTAATTTGTACAAAGAATCCTTGTGACATTGAACGGGAAAGGATGCTTATAGCTCCTACATTTTATTTAAATTGCACCTAAGTGTGTGTAATTAAATAATTAGCAGGAAATTGAACTTTATTACTAACACAAACAAAATTTACATTCAAATTGTGTGCAGTTACGTTGCCTTTTCCTGGTCTTGCATTAAAAGCTTGCACCATAAACACTTGACCAATTTTACGTAAAGCAGTGTGAGGGTCAAGTCACACCGAGGCGCGATGCTGCGCGCACATTTCAGTAAAGCTAGGTACTCAAAATCTAACTCTATTTACTACAAGAAAAGATACACATTTGCAGTATCGTTGCGCCACGTCGCGGCTCGGTGTGAGCTGACCGTAACTCTATGGTGTAACGTAACTTCACGATTTTCAATGCCTTCTAACTTGGCTCGTTTAACGCCATCTAGTACTAGTTACTGGAAGTTTCTTTTCAACCTGTTTTATGTAGATCTAAAGCCAATCTAAGGCCGGGGTGCTTGTGACTTTTTGATAAACAGTCGAGTGCTATGAAGAATTTGAATGTAGAGTTCCGAGCGGGAACTATTTTTAACCATAATCAAGGCACTTCCATATATTCTTATAATTAGCTTCATAGACCTCGACGGCGTACCAAAAAGACACCGGATTCGAGTCACCAAGTGATCAAAATTCGACTATAAATCACTGAAATATTAAGTTGGAGAAAAGTTAGGCTTTCTGGATTCCTTCTCCATATAAACTGAGCAAAATTTCTGACACCCCCAACCTCATAATTTTCCTAAAAACGGGTTCAGTCAGCTACAGAGAAAACTCACCCCCTTTGCTAGTGGTGTCACACTTAATAAGTTAGTTTTAAATTTCCATGTTCTTAATCATGCTTTTCCTTCTTTCAGATTTTCTTCCACGGCTCCAAGATGTCGTCCCTCCACAAGTACATGGCGGCGACGCATCTGCCTGCCGACTACGGCGGCGAACTCCCCGCCATCGACTACTCCGGCGCCGAGTGGTACCCCGTCATCAACGACGTCTTGCCGCACATCAACAACTGGAACACCTACGGATTCGCAAAGAACGCGTAGTAACATGAAGACTAGTGATTGCCATCCGTGGGCAGATTCCAGATCAGTTTGTAGTACAACATATTTATAGCTTCAGGCTTTCTGATTTAAGATTTTCCCCTTAGATTATAATATGTTTAGATTCCGGGTTCA
The DNA here is from genome assembly GCA_943136025.2 of Agrotis puta. Lineage (NCBI taxonomy): Eukaryota > Metazoa > Arthropoda > Insecta > Lepidoptera > Noctuidae > Agrotis > Agrotis puta. Next base: position 5,112,090 of record OW964170.2, read on the forward strand.
AAACAAACGTAACGTTTTTCGTGAAGCCATTTTTTTACGAATGTGCGAGTGAGCGTCATGGTCACATTTAAATTTATTTCTTTGGCGTGTGACGTAGGAATCGAACGAAGGGGGTGATTTTTCTTTCTATTTTTTGGCTTTAATTCTCAGTGGTCTACTAGGAATCTGGACATTCTATAATCTAAGATTTTTTTTCCATTCTGAAATTGTAGCGTAATAATCTTCATCCTTTTTTGTTGTTCAAAAGAAATGCATTTCATCAATCATTTCTGGTAAACCATGTTTGGCAGACCACACCTGTTCGTACTATTCTCAATGTAATTTAGTTTTAGAATTTCTTTAAGACTTAAACAAAGTGAAGTACGTGTTCGAATAGCCGTTGTTCTAAGTTCTGTCTGAGAGCGGCGGTGAGGTAATCGTTAGATAATGCCATGTGCCCGAGCACCAGTAGTATAATACTTGAGCTCTTCCAATCAGGGTTCTTTGTTATATAAGTATAGATATTACCAAATTTAGAATTTAATGAAGAAATTCAAAGACGCGATAGTGGTAGCTTAACATAGTTCCAAAAATAATGTGTGTGAGTGAATGATTAACAAATATTATGTGATAAATATTGACAATAATGTAAGGCTATAATTTAAGGCTAGGTTAGTTGAACGACACAGGCTAGATAGCTGTGGTTGAGGAATCAACCGCTAGTATGTTTAATCTATGCAGGTTTTAGGTAATTTTTATATGACTGTGCAACGACTTGTTGGTCTATGTTATATTTAGAATAATTGTTTGTATGTGGCGCAATAAGGAATGTTTATTTCCATGAGTGAGCGAATTTCATGACATGTTTGTAGGAAAACTTTGCAATGTTGGCAGTTTTTATTTATTTAGTTATAAGAAGGAATATGTTCCCGTTGATTGTGCACAACTCGCATGTCATTAAGGCTGTGACTGTGATGACGTACGGTGCCAGTTCGGATCATTTAAGCTGAAAATTAATAGTCTATCTCGCAATCTTTATCCCGATCTTTGTCTGTAACTATTCAACAACTGAATGTGCCTATCTGAGTCTTAAAGATAGATGTCCAATCTGAAGCAATCGTCAACGAAAAGCGATCGGGATTAGGATCAAGATAGAATTTTATTTTGAACGCTAATCACCAAAATGTAATGTAACTCATCATTTACTGTATGTTTTATAATATTTTAAAACATTAGTGGACCAAAAAACAATACACTTTCTTTTTTAATATTTTTATATGATATGATTTTCAGGTGTATATAATTTTTGCTTATTTAAAGAATCTGTTGATGCGCTGAATAGCATTTCGTCGCATTTAATGTCCATCTGATTGACACGTTTCTGAAGAATGTTATATAGTTCAAATGCGGAGTGTTTATTCTCGTTTCATCCAATGAATTACGTATCCTTAACCCATCTAAAACGTATCAGTATCTTAAAACATTAATATTTTTGAGCATTCATTGAGTTACTATAGTATACGTATAAGTTCATTGCGATATATCGGAATGTCTTTGAGAAAAATTGTGTGTTTGTTTGTACCATTAACATGGTTTCCCTTGTGATGCCCAATGTGCCTTTAGTAGACGCATTCCAAACATTATTTTTGTATTGTTTTTATAGGTTTGTAATACTTTTATTGTACGAAAGATGATAATACCTGAATTGCTCAATATACATAAATGTTTGATACGAAACGCATCCAATTCCTTATGCGTTTCGTTTAGGTATTTAATTAATAAAATTGTAAAATTATTTCTTGTTTTTACTTTTAGTTCTGTTGATCTCTTTTGAATTCCTTTTCATATACATACTCACCTGGTTTTTCCAGAAAACGACCGATCGCAATACAGTACGTAACAGATGTATGTTTCATAGGTAAGTAAACTTTAATTTGGAAATGTTTTCAAACCTATCTTTGTCCAGGAATTTGTGTACCGAGTAAGTCGTTTTAATCCATGAAGACACAAAATAGAAAAGAAACACGATAAGCTGTGAATAAGAAAATAATCATTAACCAACAGTAAATTTCTCTGTAAGCAAAAAATATTCGGTCATAGTGACGTACCCTTAGATAGGCCAACGACGAAAATGCCAGTAATTTATCAATGTCAACCAAATGCCGTAACTTTAATAGAGGGTAATGACGATGTCTGGTAATTATAGAGCAGCGCATTGTTCAGTGCCATTTTAACATTACCATGAGGTCCATGAGTTACACACCGCGGAAACTACCATCCGCTGTGATAATCTTCTAAGCAATACAATTATTTACTGTTTTGGATATTGGTTATTTGTAGAAACCTACTCCATTATCGAGGAGTTAACCATCAATGATCATATTCCCACCACAGTTCTTACCTGACTTGTGAGCCCAGTAACATCATGTGAAAACCCGCCTACAGTCTAGAATGCCTGTAGTGTTATTCTCTAAAGGACGCAGCGTTGAAGTAGCGTTCACCGCAGTCTGTCCCCAATTGATCTTCAAAATACTTGGAGCATAAAGTTGAAAGTCCGTTGTAGATAATTCTGTCTGCGGTTTCAACGCCGCATCAGCTCTGTGTCCTTCAGAAAACAGCACTGCTGGTTTTTGGTGAGAGACAAAGGAAAAGCTCAAACGTGTCGTTCAAACAGGTGAAGTTGCTTGACCATTCTTAGGTATCATCTTTTCAAGAAACTTCAATAAATAATACAGATTGTCCCTATTTGATTTAATCATACTTCGCGGGATATCCTGTATAATCGAATAGGTTCTAAATTTTAAGGTATCATTGCATACCTTCAAGATCAGAAGGTGTTTCACAATCTACAATTCTTAGCATTATATAGCACTGACAGCACTGCACTACAGCCGTTAGGAAAAGTAAGAGTTGACAGTCGATTAAGAAGAAATGTGCTACAAAGTTATTGCAAGGCAGTCATTAAACTCCATTAGGTATAATGATTACGGCACACACTGAAGTCGGTATAAAGATTGTGTAATAGAAATATAAAGTTTTGTCGTAGACCAGGAGTCTACCTAGTAAAGGGTAAAGGTAAAAAACGAGTTTGACTTATGGCGGAATCACACGTAAAGGTCAAATGACCATCTGGCAGGACTGTTTGCATAGTTTAGACAAAGGGCAGTCGCGTAAATTTGCTGCGGTGCGGTTATGGATCCAGGGCACTTGTTGCGGCTGTTGTGTAAAATAGTATGAGCAGTGCTAAACGATTCGATCGCAGATATTCCCAATCCCTATCCCCTTCGTGTACCCAAATGCGCGAATTTTAGTGAAAGCTCTTCTTCGTCGTGTCGTTGATTCCCTTTCATGAAATGCGGATTCCGCGGGAGGTACGCCCGGGTGTCTCTACAGTGTGGACTGTCTGGAGGACACGTTGGAGCTCAGTGTTGCTCGAAAGTTGCCCCGCTTGGGTGGTGCACCCTCGGCCGTTGAAGAAACAGGGTGGATTTTAGTACGGGTCCGACAGTCCCTTCTTCTGCTATACCCAGATCGAGAGGAGAACAAGAGTATTTAGGGAGATATTCGTAGGTACCTATGTACATATTGTTTTCACGTGGATTCCTTTCAGTACCAGTAGTAAATGGTTGCGTGACTTGAGGAAATTTTTTATCATGTCATTGGGTTATACTTTGCGAAATTGGTCAAAAATTGCTATCTATTTTCAGTTCTTTCTCAATTTCTCTAATGGTCTCAATATTTTTATTTTGTTTTTATGGGCTGAATTAATTTTACCACAGTGTATATACACCATTAATACAACATGTGAGTATGGTTGGGTACTTTCAAATAAAATGGGTAAAATCAAGCTGAGGGGTAATTCTCAAGACGTATTTTTTACAGAGTACTGGTTTTAAACATTTGTTCCATGAACATACTATTATCAGCATTGATAAAACAAATGGATGTTGTTACATCACTACTAACTAATGATCATGAGATGCTCTCCTATCATCTACTTATCCAAAGAGTATTTTTATTCCAACAATAATAATATGGCTTTTTGACATACTTTGACATAAATTCTTTACAAAATCAGTTAAACTGTCATATTTCTGTTTGCTAACTTACGTTTTTAGAGTATTTTAGCACCTTTCTGCCTTGCGTTTAAGCACATGGCCCTGGATCATATAGGGCTTCTTATTGTAAGAATTAACTAGAAGTGGATACCTGTTACCTTTAGACTTCATCAACCCATTACTGCTGGGCAAAGTTCAATGTGGACAACTGTTTTGTTTAGCTCCTTCCACCATGTTCTGCGAGGTCTACCGCGGCGCCTTCTGCCTGTGTCAGAATTTCATCTTCTGGTTAACAACTCATTGGGCATACGGCAGACGCGGTCAAACCAGTCCCACACCCGTTCAGCGTATGTATCTATATAACAGTTTAGTTTTTATTTATTATTTTATCATTTCTCACTTTTATACCAACTCCTGTCTTTAATATTTTCATGTGGCTAGTATCAACATACGCGCTAAAATTTGCGATATATTTTAGCGTAGGCGTTTAGTCCGTTAATTCTTTGCTGTGAGTCCCACGGTACCATCTTTGCTTTTCGTATTCAGCCTATTATGGTTCAGGTACTTAAAACTTTTGTAAAACTTTTGTACTTAAAATATGATAATCTCGTTAAATATGTCCTAATTCCTAAGATTACATAGTAAATGCAAACTAATTATTGAAACCAATTTAGTATAAGACGGCCTTTTAACTATAGAAACGAACAGCAAAGATATACTTGAACAGGATTTGTATCCACTGAATTTATGGAGTAGCATCGAGGGGAACTCCTAATGAGAGATTGTGATTTAGTTTTTGTTTTCATGTCAACAGTTGAACATATTACTAAGAGTATTTAGATTTATACCGACGTAAACAGACAGCAGCATTAAGAGTAGTTATTTGTTACAAGTGCACAAGTGAACGGCGCCGCCACCATAGCGTGGTGGTGGGATACCGTTAAGATGGGCTTACAATTGCCTCTCCAATAAGCACAATACCGCGGCAACCGGTGCGCGAACGCTCGTGCTTACCTCTATAAAATATATACAACTTATAATCACCCGCCGATTCAAACGCTTCGGGAACTTAGACACGAGCGCTACAACCACAAAGCATTTGTGTATTACGCTCATAACTCAGTGATAACTAATTATTTTAATCTCTCACGCGTGTAGAAGCTAAAAACTGTGTCAATTGTTCGACTGACGACATTCTGCTGACTCGCTTTATAAGACAGACGTGGATTTTCTGCTAACACCAGCAACAGTGCTAAGTCAGTCATTTTTTGCAAAGACCTCTTTTGTTTATAGTGAAATTAAAAACATAAAAATGGAAATACAGTTCGGATCTGATGGCGTGCCGTTTGTGACATGGGGTGATAACAAAATAATGCTGGAGCTAAACCCAATAGATGACGAAGTTTGTAAGGAAAAAGCTAAGAAAGAATTGAGAGAAACTCCGGAAGTGGTCGAGCAAGCTTTAATAGAGTTACGACAACTTTTAAAAAGTGAGTTAACAAACTTATTTATATTTATTTTGTATGCTTTATTTACATTCAGAAGAGTAATTGCATATTTATGTTAGCAAATCAGTAATTTATACATACATCGGTGCTAATTCTCTGTAGATATGATTATCACGTTGATTACTTATTATCAAAATGTATTTATGTTTAGTTATCTGTTCGTTACTTAACAGAAATATAAATCTTTTATTTTTGTAACCTTGGGGCACTTTATTCTGATAATTCGCGAGGTCATTTGGATCTAATAAATAACTGCAAATCTTTGCAATAAAATGAACATGTATCTCTTGTATGCAAGGTAAAGTAGGTTGTATAAATATTTTGATGACAATCGTCAATATTTTTAGATTAATACATTGTTTATTTTAGCATTAGATATATCCGTTTAACGCTTGAAATCGTGAGAAAGATAAGAAATTTGTAAAACCGAGTCATAAGTAAAGCGAGAGTTGGCATAATATCAAAGTGCACGCATGGATAAAACGAAAGTTAGTATTAAAATGAGACTTTAATGCTTTCCCTTTCACATCTCCAACAGAAGTATTATAAAAACTATACGAAAACGCATCTACCATGGAGAAAGATATGTCTGCAGTGCAGAGAGTAAAGAAATTACTCAGTAGTCTATGATTTTTTTACATTATGTGATGTGTCTATTATGTACGTGGAATTTTATATTTCATTTGTGTTTTGCACACATCCGAAAACAAAAAAGATTTGGGTGGGCGATTACTTTAGCAGAATCACGTAATAATTCAAAAAAAATGGTCCAAAAATCACAACATTTACTGCTTAAATTACAATAACAATTACTTACATAATGGGTACTACTACAAATTAACTTATTAAAAGTTTTATAAATGCGAAAACGGGTTTTCTTTTGTTGATTAGGTTACTCTTTTACGCTGGAATTCACGACGAGAATTCGCGTGTGAATTCATGGCACTAATGTGGAGCCGCCGTGAGAAGAAACAGCTGAAACAATCTCAGAATAAAAAAAAGGGGTCGCAGTGCTTAAAAAGTCTCCGAAGATTTAATGAGTACAATTAGCAAAACAGTTAGGCATGCAGTCTGCAATTTTCAAACAGTTTTCCAATGTTGTACTATAAGTTTCAATTTGTCTGCATACCAAACTCTTTGGCTGCATGTAGCATTCAGCCAAAAAGTGCATACATACAGCATGTAGCATAGCACAAAGTATACAGGAAAAGGGTTTGGAAATTGTTGCCTGTTGACTGTACATATTATACTGGCTATATACGAGATTCATGCAGGTAGCAAAAAAAGGTGTCTTTTGATGAAAGAGCCACTCAGATTTGACCCACCCCACCTTTGCAGCCGGTGCAACTGTTGTCGGTTATTTTATTTTATTGTAGCTTGACTCATAACTCAAGGAGCTCAACGCTTGGTTGATAATGGTCTCTCATATTTCACAACAGGCATTATAGTGGTATATCATTTTAGAAAATTCTACCTATTTAAATAGTAGTTAGTTCGCAATTTGCAACAATGTTTTGCAAAGCAAAAAAGATAACACGTATTAAAGTAGTTACTTCACCCTCAAAATTAGCGTTTATTTGAGACTTAATTTTAAAACTGCGTAGCACCGTCGTAGAAGCCGCGTAGCATCACAGTAGAAGCCGCGTAGCACCGTCGTAGAAGCCGCGTAGCATCACCGTAGAAGCCGCGTAGCACGGCCGTAGACTCTGTGTCGCACCGTCGCTCGGCGTCGCGTCGTCGTGTTGATATTGCGTAGCATTGCCCCGTAGGATCAGCGTAGCGCCGGTGTAGACATCTTTACAGATATACCGATGATAATAGACCGATCTTTACAGATCGTGTTGAGGTCGCAATATAAGAAATGCTCTTAGGACACAGCTTCGTGTGTGCAAGTTGTAATTGTTGTTGTCAAGCTGTAGCAAAAAACTACAGTTTGTAGCTGTAGTTTCTATGCTAAAAACTGTTGTTATGAATATAGAACTTGGACGTGCACTCTAAAGATTGGTCTGAAGTGTCGCTCAAAAATATCATTTGAATGATATGGGGGAAGTCTTTGCCGAGTAGAGAGATATTAACGGCAAAATAATTAATTACAAAACTAATATTTGAAATGAAGATTGAGGAGTGTGCTTTATTTTTTTACGGAATAAATTAGCATGTTGGGGATAAGTTTCACACTGACGAGATCTTTGTGCACACGATAAAAAATAACCAAGTTTCACTGCATTAGGTATTAGATTCCACCTTGGTGCTTATACTGCTCAATTTGACCGATACTTTCCGACATTTAATAATCGGTTCGTGCTTGTGTTCAATCATACGCTAAATATTACCTACGCTCCTCCTAGACGCTATGTCTATATCACATACTATCTGTTCCCCGCGGTTTCACCCTCTGGCGACTCCTATTGCTTGTAGCATGACGTTATATTCCCTATAGCCTTCCTTTATAAATGGGTTATCCAATACAAAAATATGTTTTCAATTCGAACCAATAGTTCTTGAGATTATAGTGATCAATAAAACAAAACTTCAGCTTCATAATTTTTTAAATTAGTAAAAGTATCTCATTTAAAATCAACATCTTAATAATTATTATATGTAGTTTCAAAAGCTTGTTTTGAATTGAAGAGCTCGTGTCCAAAATAATACAACAACCGCACAGTTGAGTGAACATCTATCATACCAATTTTCCTCCGTATCTCGCTGTAGGACCTAAAGCCGTTGGTCCCAGCTGTCTTTGCAGATATTTCACAATCAGTTAGACAAAAACTCAAATATCTTACAACAGTCTTATCAAGGGCTGCCGTATTACTCAGATACTGGGTCGTGGAGGTCAGATAGACGGTCGCTTCGTGTAAAATACTGATATTCAGCTGCATCCGGTTAGACAGCAAGCCGACTCCAACATAAGTTGAGGAAAAGGCTAGGAAGATAATAAAACTTCTTTTAAATTGTGTCCATATTATACTTAATATTAAACTTCGTAAATATAAGCATTTATATTTAGTTAGTCTCCAGGTTTGAGTTCGAAAACTTGTTATGCATTATAGTCATCCAGTTTGACAAAAAAAGCCGACTCATTTAGAATCATAAATCTATACTATACTTGTTTTTATCGGACTAAACAGGAAAGGCAAGATATCATTGTTATATTATTACCGAACAAGCATCATCTTCTTCGAACTTTCTTGTTCTGAGCTAAAGTTGACTATTCATAACAGGACAAATTGTGGTAGCTTGATGTGCTGGCGTCTGTATGTTCTGTAATGAATTCTAATGCTAATTGATATCTGCAGCCGTGGGCGTCAATTATTTCAATTGTTTTATCTTGATATGAACGTAGAAGGAGCTTAAGTAGTCGCATCTGACGAGTAACATCTGATATTTCACCTTGGTAATAAGCAACATGACTTCGACTCGATAACAGTCGCTTAACTTTGGTCAAACATCCAAAGACAGACATCGAGAATCGTAGCTACCATCTGACTGTTCACTCTAGGGTCGCGGGTCTGGTCTCTCTCTCGGGACATCAGGATACCGGAACCTTTCACGGTTCCAGGGGGAGCGTAACATGATCATTGTGTTTTTTAGTCACTATAAGTCTGAGAGTCTGCCCTTCCCGCCCTGCCTGGTAGGACTCATTTGATGATTCTACCACGATTATAAAAAAACGGTTCACTCTACCATCACGCTCGCTCATTGTGTTCTACACTTACCTATCAAGCTGAGTTTTGAGAACAAAGGCAATCTGTAATGATCTAGTTTTTTAAGCGTGATCGTTGCGAATATGAACGTGCCAATTAGAACACTTGGGGCCTTGAAGCACGTGCCTGTGTGCGAATGTTTAGCAATCAAATCAATTGAATGATGGTCATTGACTTCCAGATCATTTAGTACGGTGACACCACTGACGGTGTTCTGCAAAATTGTGGCTTTTCGGTTTTTACTAAGGTTTTAGGCTTGCGTAAATATGACAAATTACAATGTTTTGGAATGCAACGTACGCGAAATACGACTGTGCGTAACAATCTTTCGAGTACCTAGTCAAGTTTTTTCACCCTATCCGTATTTTGTCTCAGACTTTTACGCTGCCTGTCCTGAGCGGAGAAACGGAGATATATAGAATTACATTACTGAAGAGGAGCGGAAATCTAATCCTATAGGTTAATATTTTTCCGTTTCTCCGCTCTGCAGCTTCACTCATCTCCTGTGAACGGGCAGTCTCACAAAAGTAACAGGGAAACTGGTTACACTAACGGTTGATTTAACTAAGAAAATATGAACCTAGATCATTGTTGTTATAACTTATAGGATTTTGATAAAATCAGCCCCAACCAATAATATTCGCGCTGCTGGAACACTGGCCTCCTTCTAAATTATAAAATAATTAGACCTAGTTCTGGATGTGCTATCTGTTTTGGATAAACAAAATAAGTAATGATTTAAAAGGTAGTGAGTTAGTTGAGTGGAGGAGCTCGTGGCTGAATAATTACAGCCGCCCAGGCCGATCGTTTGGGTTACCGAAGTTGCCGAGGTTGATATGTGGATAGCTGACCATCTGTTATAGCGAGTTTCCTCCGTGCTTCAGAAAGCACGTGAAGCCGTTGGTCCCGGCTGTTATTTGTAGATCTTTGACAGTCGTTAATCATAGTCAGAAGCTCGAAAGTCTGATAGTCAGTCTTACCATGAGGTATCGTATTACCCAGTTACTGGGTTGTGGAGGTCCGATTGGCAGTCACTCCGTGTAAAATACCGATATCCAGCTGCGTCTGGTTCGACTGAAAGCCGACCCTAATATAGTTGGGAAAAAGGCTAGGCAGATGTGAGGTAGTGAGTTAGTTGAGGAGGTCGTGCCTGAAAATCGATTTATGACTCCAGGATTTATGTATGTAGTTGGAAAATGGCGATGATTCAAGTAATTGCACTACTTATATAATTTATTATTATCATTGAAAGGCCTGGTTACCCGATTTCTAATTATCACGCGTTACTTCACAGTGTAGTCCATCAGACATGCTACACGGACGTTATATAAAATAACGTTAATGAATAGATGCCACTGTATTTACTTCATAAATAAAGCAAGCTCTTGATTTTATCGTAATTAATGAGATAAGGCTCATTAGCGTTTAGATGTTTATGTTTGATTATTAATAATAGGCCTTATCTTGTTGATTATTAAGTGTTTTAGTAGTATCTCAAAGATATTTATTGCTGTCTCAAATTTCATGCCTTAGCAACAAAATCATAATGGGCGACTCGCTTTCCGATCATGGATCATGCCCTGGTCGACGGCGCGTCGTGTTCTACGCGATCCTCAAAGAGCTGTCAGCAGAATGACGGGGCTAGAGGGCTTAAGTCTGCGGGGTCGCGGGCCTATCGGGTAACCGTAGCCCCGGAATGTAAAGGGCTATTGAAGGACACCGTGGATTTTAGTCAGAAGACTGACAGTCCCTCCCTCCTGCCCAGAGAAAAAAAAGGCAACAAAATGCAAGCAATTGTATATTTTTGTGTCAGTCTGTCAAAATTGAGGACTTTAACCTTCTGATGCTGCTTGTATTAGACAAATATATTAAGTATTATTTATTAAACATACATTGTCTAGTATGTTTTTATGAAATAAGTATGCTCTTCGCAAATAAAAATCAATTAAACGTACATTGTACCTACACACAAAAAGATATAACTCGTAACAATCGTGTTTTTTTGCTGCGCTTGCACAAGTCGTACTTACTAGGTACTAGCTAATGAATCATTCAAGGCAGTTGTTTCGGCTTGCTACTTAAAAAAAAACAAATATAGATACATGTCGAGTTCGTTTTTTTCGTCTGTTAAAAAACTCGCGGTGTGGAACACTACCAGCCTGTCGACTCGCCTTTGAACTAGTTGTATGATTCATTACTAAGTATAAAGCATTAAGAAGCAGACATAATTAAGTCAACAACAAAAAGAACGGCACCTATGGAGTAATAGAAGAAGAAAAGTATAAAATCCTGGATCACGATGTTAAATTTTTTAGAGTTATGAACATATAGGATAAGCCCGAAAACATCTCGTGGGTTGAGACCCACCAGACGCAACAGCATTCTGGTTGGAGGTTTACCTCCTCCTTCATCTAATTATCGAGGAATATTAGCTCTTACCTCTTACCTCCTAAAATAAACATTGAAATGGGAAATTCCATATAAATAGATATAGTTTCTATGTTTTTCCATTTGGTTTTTCTAATTAAGGTATCAAGTACTACGTCGATTTGTCACTATTTTCAGTCTGATATGATGGTCTTTCTTTTCAGAGGAGCCATCCCTTTATGTGCCTATTGAGAGAGACGACTACCTTCTGAAGTTTCTCAGACCTTGCAAATTTTATTCTGAAAGTGCTTTCAAAAAGGTGTGTATTTAATGTTTTATTGTATTTTCTATGCCTATTTACATTTTTATTTCTTTACATTATTTGTTTCAAATGAGTTCTCCCACCCAGGGCGGAGCGAGAGGGACTGTCAGACTTGTACTGACTAAAATCCAAAGTGATCCATCAATAGCCCTTTACATTCCAGGGTCACGGTTTCCTGATAAGACAGTCCGCTTCCCCGGTTCTTTACATTATATAACAGACTTTTTATAGTTTATAACGTATAAAACCTTTATAAAACACTTTACTTTGCACTTAACTCGTCGATGGACAGAATCATGATAGTAACTGTGTAAATGTACATTATATAGATGATATTTATTTGAATTCGTCATGGTATTATGCCTAAATACGATACAATCATGTTTATTGTTGGTTTTGTGACCGATGTAGTATCACTCGATCAATTTTTATAGCACTGACAGGTGACCGACCCATCAATATTATAAAAAAATATATAAACGTAATATTGCTCATATTATAATTGTTCATTTTAAGAGACCAGTTCCTGATTCTCACGATTTGTAAGACTTAAAAGAGAATTTAAAAAAAACTTTAACTGAATTAATTCAGTAACTAATTTAATATAAATAGAATCCATTGATCTAGGTAATTAGGCGGTCACACGCAATGATGTTTTGTACCAAGATTTTCGCACAGCTACGCATTGAAGATTGGCGAACAAAGCCGTAAATTAACCGGTTATTTAAAAAAATAACCTATTTACGAACTTCTTTTATATAAAACCGATAAGTTGTGGATGAAACCGAAAGAAAAAGTTCCCTTTGTATATGTTTAGGCCAATGACTAAGTAAATAGGAAACTTTTACCTCCTACAAAGTGCATATAGAACCGGTTAATAAAAGACCAAGATTTTTTCCGGTTTCCAAGCCTTGTTTCAAGTATAAATAATACTTTCGTTTTAATTATAGATACAAGCATATTACAAGTTCCGGCTAGGGCATGCTGAATACTGTCGTGATCTGTTGCCGTCAGCCATCCGGGCGCCCTTCGAGCATTCAATTGTTTCCATCTTGGCGCCCCGGGATCAGCATGGACGTCGCATTATTTTAGTTGAATCTGGAGGTTGGTATTGTACCAGTTATTTCATATACAGAGTCATTCTTTAAAGTTGACCAACAGAGGAAATCCGAATCCGTTAGGATTTAGTAAACTGAAAAATTTTTAATGGTAGCAATTTTGGCACTTTTGGTAGATTTATTTTTTAGTTAAGTGAGTTGTCTATATAAGTGATTGAAAGAAGCATTTTATGACTTTTTACATGCTGTAAATCAAGTATCTTATGTGGATTCGGATTTACCCTGTTGGTCAAATTAAAGGTATGACTCGGTATGCGTCCCGTATTCTTTTAGCTCCTATTAAGTGAGTCTTCGTCGAGAAAACTTCTGTAAGATATTTTTTGTTTCATAAATACAATTTTCGAGATCTTTACCAGTCCGTAACAGTGGGAAATAAACATGTAGAAAGAATCACAGGTAGTTTACAGTTTAGGTAAGGTAGTTTTTCCGAATCTGCGGTTTACCACTCATGATTGCGCAAAAATGTTCATACTTGAGTATGAATCTACTTGCTTGTTAACCGTTCAGGTAAAGAACCAACAGAGCTAAGTTTCAACTTGATAGGTACGAAAATAATTTAAAAAAAAAATACTTACCGGACGCTTGACGGAGGACATCGCCGTCAAGGTCGACTGCGGCGGAGGCGGTATGACGATCTGATCACTGGCGGGGCAGACATAGTCAGAAATTGCCCAAATAGAGAGGAAGAATAAATACCTTTGTCAAACAGACAGGCGAAAGCGAAGCGAGTCCGAGGCGATATCGAACCGAAGCGAGACATCAATCCGATAGTTCTGTCACGCTATCGGATCGCTTTCGCTTTTCTATGTGACTGGATTCAAACAATTCCATACATTACAAATAAAAACGTCACGCTTCGCATTCGCCACGCCAGTCTGTTTGACAAAGGCTAAAGTGAGGTCTTTGCCCAGCACTGAGACACAGAAACCTAAAATATAAAAAAAAAACAAATCAAGATTAATTCAACAACTTTGTAAAATTAAACACGTAATTTATGATTTTAATATCCTCTTGTCGTATGAAACTGCATTAAGACATTGAAGAATCGTTATAATCGATTATTACGGTAGGTCCGATGCGTTTGCGCATCTTGCTAAGGCATTGACCATTGACATAAGTGTTTATATACGCTCTGAAAATATTTAATTGCTGTTTACTTCCCATCACTTCAATCATTTGTCTCTCTTGTATTTATTGTTACTGATAATAATCTGAGTTTTCTCACAGTTTAATTTTGTTCGTGCTATGTAACTTTATTATAACGTCGACATTTTGTTGCAGTGTTAGTGATCTTTTACTCTGTATCTAGGGCGAGAATGGCATGTTTACATGAAATTGATACTTTGTATCTCAGTTCTTAGTATTTACGAAATAGTGCATGAAGTAAGGCTCGAACTATTCTTTCATATTTAAGGCGTGTTGAATAAATATATGTAAATCTATTTAAAAACATTGTTTGTAACTTTGTTATGTGATATTTCCTATTTGACTATGCTAGTTAGATGATCTAATAGTTTAAATATACGTTAAAGTTAACCGTTTAAACAGAATATGTTTAATATTTGTTGCTTTGAAATCTTTATTAAGTGTTCTTTATATAATAGAAAATATATATTTTTAAATCTATAAAAAAGCTTGTGGTTAGTAATCAAATTATCTAGGATTTGAAATATTATATACATTTTAATAAATGACTACCTCTGAAATTAAGGTTTAATGATTATATTATTAATAACTCGTTCACTTACTAAGCTAATAATAATGTAGCTACAAATTATTTCGTAAAGTAATTTATGTTTATGACGACCATAGATTACTACTTTATTTAGTTCGTAAGAATCCGTTTAGAAGTGGCTTATGTATTTGACTAAAATTTATTTCTTTGGGATAGGTGTGTTAAAACTATTTATTATATTTTAATTATCGTTCATTAGTGACGTGTTTAGTGGAAAA
The DNA here is from genome assembly GCA_943136025.2 of Agrotis puta. Lineage (NCBI taxonomy): Eukaryota > Metazoa > Arthropoda > Insecta > Lepidoptera > Noctuidae > Agrotis > Agrotis puta. The sequence goes on from OW964170.2 coordinate 5,127,102, forward strand.
AGTTCATTATACTATTCAAGTAAATTAGAAAAAACATAAACTTTGTCTTATGGTTGATATTCTGCTTGGTTTTTATATAATCTCGTGATCAAGACAAAAAGTTGACGTCGTAGAAAGAACGTGATTATGCAACTGTGACTGCTCTGGCATATTTATGATATCTTGGTATTTTTCCAGAGAGATGGAACCCACAAGTAGTATCCCTCAAGGATGTCTTCCGAGGGATCCAGGTGGGGCTGGAAGGGGCGATGGCAGAGCCCAGGACACAGATCAACGGCGTCATCAGCGTGTTCGACATGAAGGGCCTGTCTTTCAAGCATATCATGCAGTTCACACCTTCTTATGCTAAAATGGTGCTTGATTGGATACAAGTAAGTCGTAATATTTTTTTCTTGAGCTTAAGTCACGCAATACGGCTTCTTCTTTACCCTTAGGCACCCAATGCTATTGTGGTACTGTCTGTAAGTAACCAATCACCTTCAATAGCGTAAAGGGCTATTGAAGGTACACCGTAGATTTTAGTCAGTACGAGTCTGACAGTACCTTCCGTTCCTCTCTGGATAGTGACTCATTTGAGGAGGACTAAAAGTCATCCAGTGCTGAGTGTAGTTTTTGGGTATAGCCAACAAATCTTTCCATCTTAAGACTGTCTAAATAGGGTACCGCGGCCTTGTAACGCAACGGGTAATAGAAGGAACAGAGTGGTTTTTAGTTCGTAAGTGTCCGACAGTCTCATTTGATGATTCTTACACCCAAAAAAGATGGTTTCTTGCTATGGTTATTCAGTTTCTTCTGGCCACCTAAGGCGGTTGTCCTCCCACATTCGGGACTGTCCCGAACGTGATTGTTAACGGACTACACTCGCGAGCAAAAGTATGGAATCACTTACTCCGATTCCGCGTGATTTTGAGTACTTAATAACTAGTTAAGAATAATAAAAGTGGTACCATTTTAAAGGTTTAACTGTTAACATTAAACTGATACCAAATTTATTCAAATCACGCCATTATTTAAGCAATTCAAATTAAGTGATTCCATACTTTTGCTCGCTAGTGTAATTACTCAGCTTGTAAATTAAGGCATGGTAGTCTTTTTTTTCTTTGTGACGGATTTGTACTTGACTCTAGTCTAGCTCAAAAGGTGACAGAGACTAAAGTGTAGTAGACGTATTGATATTAGTGATCTTGACATGTAACCCCTAAAATATAATACTGGTTGTTAATTATTGCCTATTGTGAACCTTGAGCCTACGTAGGTGAGAACTGAATCCTTTTAATCTTTAACTGAGTCGTCCTGCCCCGGATGGAACGGAAGGGATTGTCAGACTTGTATGGATTTAAAACTACCTTTTGACTTCAGTTGCTCTTTGCGTTTGAGTGCTCTGGTACCTTTTTTAGACAATACCGCAATGCCGGCGTTGCGGTATTGTCGGTATTTTTAGAAAATTTTAGTAAATGAATAGCCTCAACCTTTGCAATAAATTCATTTGCACGTATACAGGACTCTTAATTTCGAAGATACTTTCATTTTACAGTACATACCCTAGTTCTGCCGCTTAAAAAACTAAAATTGCCGCCATTCGCGAGGTCTTTGGTCAGGAATTTAGTTAAAAGCAGATTTGCCAAACGCCCTGTATTTGAAAAACTCACCAAACATCCACACAGAAATGCATTCTGATCGATAATTATTTCTCGCCAGTTATGTTACGTTGTTGGTCGAAACTTTATTAGGTGTATTGCTGGTTGAACGCAGGCCGTTGACCCGTCGTGCGATACATTGTGCAATGAAGGCAACACGTGAAGTGGGCTAGCAGAACTACCTGTTTGACTAGTTAAACGGCTTTCTAGGTCATATTATTATGCTGCTATAGATTTTATTTGAGAATTTGGAAAGCAGTTCTGCAGTTGAATTTAGAACAGCGGGTGTAAATGTCCACTTGAAGCAATATATGATTCACTTCGTTTACTTTTAGCAATGTCATTGGCTTTTCTGCTATTACTATTCATTCACGAAGTGAATCATTAGGAATATTGCTAAGTGGCCGTTTTAGACCCGTAGTTTATTTTATCTTACAAGTTTGCCGTTAATATTAAAAACTGAAATATGAATTGCTTCATGAGTCTGGGGGTCTAAAAAGGGCACTTTACCAGAATCATATTATGAATTTTGATTAAATATTGATTTATTTTTGGTACTCGTATATGAAATATTTTTCAGGTCCATAAACATTGTAAAATTATATTTGCGAAAGAAAGAAAAGTTCTACTACCTACTGTAATAGTTTACATATTGAATGAGTACTTAGGGATCGTAGCAAGCGTTCTACAGTTTAAACCTATGAAGAATTTTGAGATTTTACTTTTTAGAAGCTTACGTGATGGCTACTGCAGGGCTCAAGCAGAAAAGCCGTTTCTCATACAAAAAAAAAAATACAATCAAGCCTTAATATTTACAGGAATGCGTGCCAATTCGCGTAAAAGCGGTCCACATCATCAACCAGCCGTATATCTTCAACATGCTGTTCGCCATTTTCAAGCCTTTTATGCGAGAGAAGTTGCGCTCGCGCATCCATTTCCACGGCACCAACATGGCGTCGCTGATGCAGCACGTGGACCCGAAGGCGCTGAGGAAGCGGCATGGAGGTCTGCTGCCCGAGCCTGAGATCACTGGTGATGTGCTCTGGCAGATGCTCAGGCATTACGAGGAAGAGTATAAGTGTAAGTATTTTGGTAGCTCATCATCATCCTCCTACGCTCATCCCATTTTGTTTGGGGTCGGCGCAACAGCACGTTTGCTTCTTCTATTTTCCCCTGTCAGACGTCAAAGTATCATTAACCGACTTCGAAAAAAAAGTAGCTTCTCAGTTCGACCTGCATGTTTGTATGTGTTGTTCGCTATTATCTCGCGTTTGGAGTTGAGTCGTCTGATTCCCAGAGCGAGGTCATTTTTCGGGTTAAAAATATTTATCTATATATATAAAAGGAGAACTGACTGACTGACATATCAACGTACAGCCGAAACTACTGGGGCTAGGAATGTGAAATTTTGCACACGGCTTCCTATTATAATGTAGGGGAGCACTAAGAAGGGGTTTTTGGAAATTTAACCTTTAAGGGGGTGAAAAGGGGGAATTAGGAAAGAACGTAACCCACGCGGACGAAGTCGCGGGCAAAGTGCTAGTTCATCCATAAGAACAATATTAACATTTACTATTTTCGCCCGCAAAAAGAAGTGAACAGTTCTCTTGCGAAGTAACGCTGAACGAACAAGGGTTTTAGCGTTCGATTCTTTGAATTCCATAACTCGAATAACAACTGCCAACATTTGTCAGTTGTTCCAATTGTCAATAAAATTGCCAATAACGTGTTAATATGATAAAAAAATAATTTGTCTAACTGTATTATATTACTGCCAGTACCGTTAATGTGTGTGGTGTCAGACATGTTCAAACTAACGTGAAAGAATCATTTACAGTTCGGAGACGGAATTATCTTTGTCTTAAAATATTGATGGATGTACTTTGTAGAGTTAGTAGATAGTTACTGCCGAAATCAAGTTCTCTTTGGTGAATGCAAACGTGTTTTGCATTTTAATTATCGCTTTATTTGCATAGTCTATCGTTGTATCACACTATCTTTAAGCATTAACTACTTTATTTGCATGGTTCAGGTTTGGTGATGACGCATCCATTTATTAGTAGAAATGGGTGAAAGGCGATTTTATAGGAACGTTGATGGTCCATTATAGGAATGAGAGACTATGACAAAGAAGAATTATTGTATTATTATATTATTATTGATTTCTTGGTTAAGCATGACAAGCTTTTACATATTGATAAAGTAGTACCTAGCCGGTTGTAGTGGCATTGGCATTGTTCAGACGTCTGCACATCAACTTCCTTCAATCTCCTTAATTTCTTTCTTTGGATGTTCATACCAGGCTGGTTCAAATATGGGTGGTCTCTGACATTGGTTTCTCCAAGTTTGTCTATTGGTCTTCTTAAAATAGTCTGACAGGCCAGTGACCTTACCTAATTTTTATTTAAATAAATGTTGACAGACTTGTGTACTTTCAAAGAAAGTAAATGTTTCAGCTAAACAACAAACGGCGCCATCTTTCGAGTCGAAAGTCGAAAGATGGCGCCGTTTTTTGTAAATATACAAGCAACCAGTAAGATTAGAATTTCATAGATTTTATTTCATTAAGATGTATTGCATTATAAGATATAGACCAAAGACTTTTATAGATTGATTTTATTCTTATCTTTATTTTTCAGTGGCGAACTCCTACGGCTACGTCCAAAACGTAAACAATAATTTGTCGATGAAGGCGTAGAACATAATTCAAAGATGAAGGTGTGGAACACAATACATCGATGAAGGTTTGGAACACAATTCATCGATGAAGGCTTGGAACACAATTCATCGATGAGGTACAAAATGGATCAGAAACGCTCAAATATTTAAGTACTCGAGAGTTATCAATAAATAATTAGGAATGTAATTATTGCATTTTTAATAAATAAGCAAAGTAAGATATTAAGGTATGAAAGTAGGTTTAGTCTTTGATATTTAATGGATCTAAAATAAATGTATGGATATAATAATTAATTAGGCAAATCAATAAGTTTTTGAAGCTAAGGATAAACTTAAAAGTACAATGTGGTTGGTGTTATTAAATAAGAACTCAGTTTTTTAAATATAAGATTGTTTTATTACTTACTCCATTTACTTACTCCTTTATAATAACTTATAAAATAAAGGGATAATTTAAGTGGTAATATTTATTACCGTTATTTGACATTATATAAATATAAGTTAACTTTTCCATTATGTAACATTGATCTTTAAGTAGGTATATAGGTTGAATACATCTCAATATCTCATGAGTAGCGATTTTACATACTAAACTTATATGAAAATATGATTTATATCAAAATAATTATGTACTTTATTTTTTACACATTAATATTAACTTAGCTTCTTGCTTCTACCTTTTATTTTATAAATATATGTCATGGAATCATTATTTGCCTTCTTTATTAAAAGTATGTTTATGGCAACTTTTTTATGCGTAGTAACGGCTTGACAATATATTTGTTTTAAATTGTAAAATATATTGTTTGATTCCGTTATTGTCCAAACATATAAGCTCATAATATTCTGCCTTGAAGTATTAAAACAACAATTATATCATACCTTTTAGGACATCACAGCCTGTTTCAATTTACGAAATGTGCGAATCAAGAATAATCTTTGTGAAAATCCCTAAATATATTATTTTTAACTTACATTTTCATTTGACAAATGCTATTTACCATTGCTTTTGTAACATAGCTTCAAAAATACAAACAAATATAGAGTACTTTTAATAGAAAATAAATCAAATAAATATTGGTCCAACGTACCACCAAATGCATAAGAATATCAAACAACATTCATATTTTTAGGTAAGTATTCTATTTTAAATATTAAATTGAGATTCTTGACTAATTTATTTCTACACCATACCTAGAACATACACAAACATGCCAATGGCGAAGGCCTTAAAACTATGGTTTGTACGTAGTATAATTATCTAAATATACAGCGTGTGTCAAATATATGTGATCAAATTGAAGGATGCGGTACAAATCATCATTCTGAATAATTTATTTCATGCAACTAACTTTGTAACATATGTGACATCACTCTTAAATATGACCATACACTTTTGATATACGCTGTATATATCATTATCACGATATGCATATTAATTATCACATTGTATAAAATCGTCCACGTCACTCAATGCGCCCGCGCAGAACTCACTTCTTCTTGTATCCATAAGAGTTGATCGCTGAAACAAAATGCACAACATAAATATAATCGTCACGTTCATGCACTTATGTGCTGTTTTATACTAATGTATGACATTATAGACACGTCAGTACATCCATCTATGGACTGCAGTTTCAGCTTACAAATTACTTACTCATAGAATCGCATTTACAATTGTAATTTTATTGTTTGTTTGCACTTACCACTGAATTCCTTATCGCACATGAGGAGTAGTTCCAGCCACTGTCCTCCAGTGACACTTGGAATGTTAAGAGTGCCGCCATATTGGTCGGGCAGGCACTTAGGACTGATGTACTCATGCAGCATCTTCTTGTCGCTACCCATAAACACGATGCGGGAACGAAGCTTCTCCTTCAGGAAAGGCTTGAAGAGCTTGAACACCATCTCGAAGATGAATGGCTGGTTGATAATGTACAGTCCTTTGATACGGAGGGGAATGGCTTCCTGAAATAGACAAAAGTGGAGATTAGACGTCTTGCAAAACTTTGGTTACCTTCGTGCAGTTACAGATCTCGCTAGTCAAAAGCCTTGAGTGCCTAGTTGGTCTACCGGTCGCAAGTATGAGATTTGATCAGGCCTATCAAAGTGTTATTGGGTTAGGTACTTATTGATGGCAATAGGCTCATATCCTATCACATGGGACTTAAACCTAACTGGCGAAATGTGTATGAATTTTTAGGTACACCTCTGCTTAACTGTGAGGGAAATTATTTTGGCGTGATATTAATAATAATAATAATTTATTTATTTAATTTGACAACACTGGTCCAATGGTTAGTACAACAACAACTTATTAACTAAGGATTAGTAGTATTAATTAAATTAAATTAAATCAAATCAAATCACATTAACAAAATAATCAAAAATAACATACTCAAAAAAAATTAAATAATCAGAAATAAAAACAATAATCAGAATAAAATAATCAAAAATAAAAAATCAAAAATAAAAAATCAAAAATAAAATTAATTTCTAATCACCCAGCCGCACGAGCAGCCGGACAGCGTGTCTAAATATTGGCGCATCGTGTTTTTCAGCTAGGGTTTTTAGAATGCTGTTGGTGCTAGCCCTCATTCTATTTATTAAAGATGCGGTCTTTTTCCTCCGGATAGCATAGAAGTCGTCGATTCGCTCTGAAGCAAACATGCCAGACGCGCTACAGAACCGGGGTAACCTCATCAGCACCCTGAACCCATTATTATACTGCACCCGCAGGGCATCTAGTGCCCTCCGCGTGCAGTTGACCCACAAACTACCCGTGTAGAACGTTTGGCAGTACTGCTATGCACATCTACGGAAGAATGTTAAATTGTTTCGCCAATCGTATTTAGTTTCATATTCCAAACCGCTATGTCTTCCCACAAATGGGAATCAGACTATCCCATGTCTTGAATAAAGACAGACGTATGTTTCTAACCTGTAGCCAATCCACAATTCTGTTGGCGAAGCTAGGCGTGAACTGCAACACGTGCTGCATGGAGAGGCCGTCCATATCGAAGATGACCACAGCTCCACAGATCTGCGTCTCCGGCTCCAACATGGCTGCCTCCAGGAACAGCACGCAGCCCTTGAACACCTCGTCCAGGGAACACTTGCTTGGCTTCCATTTTTCTATAGAAAATAAGGTTAAAGTTAGTCCAGACTCTAAATGACAAGCGGTAAGCGTTAACGCTCAGCTGTCTTTAAAACAATTTCATCTTTATATCCTAGCACAAAAACTTGAAAATTTACTAGAGACTTCTCCTAGAGAAGTTATGAAGAAATAACCAATGGTCTTGTAAAAATTAAGGTTATCAGTTTTATAGAAACACAAAAGGCCTTTAGAATTATTGATATGTACTTGGTAAATATTTTAAAATAATAAACCAATAAACTCAAAGACCGTATCAGAATACTTCGATATACTTCGTCGAGTAACAATACAGTGGAAAATTTTGGCAATCACCTATTCCGGGTTTTAAAAATATATGCTCAATTGCTCATAACAAGTAACCCGACGGAATTTTTTCTTGGGTTTTTCCATTGAAACAAAACATCCGGAGATGTTGGCAATTACCCACGTTATTCTAAGTTTTTGCTCTGTGTGATCAATGATCGACTGATTACGTAAATATTACACAAAATGATGACTACGACAATCATATGTGACGTAGACGCATGGTGGCATGGCATACGCTAGCATGTATATCTGAGTGTGCAACGTATTATTTGTACGTCATTATTTCGCGCACGCTTGCGTGACTATTTGAGAACCCAGATATTTTAATGCGATTTATCTTACTTAATTATCTACACGTATAAAAATTTAATAGACTTCGTATGAATTTCATGATAATGTTAATTTAAGCTGAAAATCGTGATCACTGTGGATGGCACTGACTTATTGAGATCGAACTTTGTGACCTAATTTCCAAGCAAATGGAGATCTAAGTAGTAAGTATGAATCAATTTAAGTAAATACCATGAACTATACATACAGTAAGCCAAACACGTTAATTGCTCTGCAAAATAGACGACGCATTATTGCAGTAACAACTGTCTACATACATCCTAAATCTAGCAATCATATCTCAAATCGGTCACGTTTGTTCTCCGTGCCGGATTTAGCATGCGCAGACACTGTAGGGCTGCAATGTTAGTACGTTCAGGTTGAAGGAGTTGGTCTCCAGTGGCGTAGCTAAGCGGGGGCGAAGCGGACCCTAGACCCCGGCCTCGCACCTAAAGGGGCCTCGCACTCAGAGAAAAAAAGAAAAAAATTACGGCGATCACTAGTCAGTCAGTTAAGCAGTACAACTTAACTTCTACAAAACAAATATATGACCTACAAATACATACTTGTGGCGACTTGGGGGAACCAAGTCATCTTAAAAAAAGCTCCAGGAGCGCTGTCAGTGCGTTCAGGTTGGACACGGTGCCTTTTTGATGGGGCTGTCAGACTCGTACTGACTAAAATCCACGCTATTTCTTCCAGGATCAGGGTTACCTCACAACACAGTTCCGCGACACCGGCAGGCGTTGTACCCTCTAGGGCCCTGTTAGATTGCCGACAGCTCTTTGAGGCGCGTCACCCATTACCCGCCGTCCGCATGTCCCCACGACACGGTTGGTTTCAGTTACACTATGAACAAATAGTTGAACTGCTACTTACTTCCTAGCTCCAGCACTAACACTCGCCGCCCGTACTGGTCGCGAGTGGGCAGCACTGTCAACACGTTCTGGTTGAACACGTTGGTCTCCTTGCTGGGAATGAGACCATCGTAGTGCTTCGAGTGTTTGAGTTTGAACCCGTAGTAACGTTTAATCTGGAACAGTTAAAATAGAATTTGAATGTTAAAATTATTCAGTCCTGTGATTAAGAGACAACACCAATAATTTTGCCATTTGAAATATTAAAAAAAAAAATAACTGTGAAGGGCGGACACACGGACACACTAGGGATTTTATTATGGTTCCGTTTTTTCATGCGCACTTACGAAACCCTAACTAGCTATATCCTACAGTTTCATCTGGTCTTCGTTAGTCCCGTTCCTCAAGAATTGGGCTATTGAATTCAAAAAGATTTTTTGAAATCAGTGGTAGTTAAGCCTTTGTCAAACAGACAGGCGTGGCGAATGCGAAGCGAGGTGTTTTTATTTGTAATGTATGGAATTGTTTGAATCCAGTTACATAGAACAGCGAAAGCGATCCGATAGCGTGACCGAACTATCGGACTGACGTCTCGTATCGCTTCGGACTCGCCTGTCTGTTTGACAAAGGCTTTAGAGATATTTTTATGTTCAAACAAAAAAAAAAAAACTCATAAGATTAATTATCGTGTTGGTATACTGTATATTCGCTATACCGTGAAATGTTTGTAAATTATCATACTTGTTTGTGTATTTTATGGGAAGAAAATATGTTCAAAAATGGCCATTTTATAAGTTACTTTAACGAACAGTATTTTAATTTATTTTTAATATTAAACAACGACGACAATTAATATCTAAGTACGTTGAAAAGTAAATAACATTGTGTATGTAACAAGGTTGTGGTTCGTAAACATCTTGCGGCTTTTAAATATAACTTTTGTATGAAATGAATCATACTAGAATGCATAAATAAGTGGTCTAGGAGTGTCACTTCACGAACTTTGTATACTTAGGCAGCGTCAAGTTTTATTGGTATGGTTCGAAGTTCACTAGATCAGTAGCACCAGGTTTTCTTTAAGTTTTTCATCATACTGCTTGTATAAGTAGACGGTATAGTAGCGTCCTGACCGTCTATTCCCGTTTGTCACCACTTGTGATTTTTATTCCCACTCGTCACCAATGATGTCAAAGCCAGTGGTGACAAATGGTTATAGACGATCCAGCCTCGTATCTAGTAGAGGATAGAACGTTTAGGTTTTTTTAAATTAAAGGTATAGTTTTTCTTTCGAGGTATTCATAGATGAGAAATACAAAAAAATATGAAGAGTTAAAAAACACCTAAATCGATAGTTTTATAGTTACAAAATCTACGGTGTGGTGGTGTTATCTACTCGCAATAATTAATTAGCAGTGGATTTTTATAAAACAGTTAAGCTATTTAATTAAACCTACCAAATCGTGGGCGCTTTCAGGGTAGAACTTGCAGGGTCTCAGGAACCTTATCAGCCACGCTTCACTATCAGTTGGCACGTGCAGATCTTTGTCCTCTGTAACACGACACAAAAACTTAGCAAACGTATCATTATTTTAAATGTAACTAAGAACTAAGTTCATAACCTTAGTCATTGTTGCATTTATAAACATCTGACATGATGTTTGTAGACAGAACAATGAAAATTAGAAGAATCACAACGTGACCCATGACAGTCATTACAATATTATTTAAGTACCTATATTGAACACATTTTAGTAAGATTGTACAATGTATCGCCATGACACAACAATGTGTGCAGAAAAACTATTGTTAGTGACACAACTTCACTTATATGTTTTTGGAAACCCGGGACGTTCCTGCAAATGGTGTACAGTCACGAACAATGAAAAGGCAAAAGGTGTCTAAAATAACCACTTCAGGTGTATGCGTAATATATAACAACGACACCTGCAAGCAATAACATCGTAACTCACTTTTTGGCGATTTTGAGTAACAATCATATAAGAATATAATTTATGTAAAAGACATAGTGAGTGTCCACTGAAGTTCATAAAAGGGTAAATTTAGTTACACATAATTGTCCACATTGCTTATACTCGCCATTAATAATATTACATTATAAAACAATTTCAATTTTGTTATTAGAAATTATTGTTTCATATCAAGTCCAAATTATCATAAATTATGCGATTGTATGTCTGAGTTACAATTTACAATGTCATTTAATACAGTATATTATGTTGTGAATTAACATTGTAACTCACGAAAATACTTAAAATATACATATAAATAATATAATAATCATTTAAAAGTGTAGTTACCCCCTCTGCAGCTGACTTTTTTTTTTCAAGTTTGTTGGCAGTAAGACTTAACCGAAATCTGTAGGATTTTTTAAAATCTTTGACGCGCTCTCCTGTAAAGTTGTTAAAAGTGAGTTACGATGTTATTGTCTGCAGGTGTCGATAATATGAATTGCTAATATTGCTATAAAATATGAAAAATGGTCGCGAAAACAGTTAACATTATGGCCTGTCCATCTATAACATTTTTAGTTCACATTATTATCCTAATATAAATCATTCTGTGTGAGTGAGTCGCCTTTCTAAACCCCTGTTTCGGAATAAAATGACTTCCGAAATATGGTTAGTCGAGTAAAATGTAAAATGTATAAATAGGTTATCAATACCATTAGAAAATATTGCTTTTGCGCTTTTCTATGTGTACAGATACATTTAATTAATCATTGGTTAAGATTTTACATCAATGTAAGGCATGTTACTATGTATGTACACAATTACACATGAAGTCCTGACCCGTGACATCGCTATTTACAATAATTCAATACTGAAGCTATGGAAACAATTGAACAAAAACAAACAAACGTGTAGGGTACTTGAACTTAGAGATATTTTTTGCAATTATTTATCAGGTTTTTCCGTATACTCATCTATTGTTTGTCGAAGATAAATTGCAAAAGAAAAAAAATGGTAAGCTTCTTTTAAAATAAGCCACCTTCATGATTTTGTGTAATACAGCAATGGATTTTGTTTGAACAAATTCGAAATAGTACATTGTTATCCAAGGGGTGAAAGTTACTTATTTAAGTCCGAGACGGGGTTTGGCGCAAGTAACGAAATGAGGGCACTAATAGTTTGAGGGACTAGATAAGTAGTTTACCGGAGGTAAACACTGTGCTTTTCATTAAGAATACGAGGAAAGTAAAATTGAAGAAAAAATAAGCGTTGTGCGGATTGTCGCATTACCGTTTATTTATTTTTTTAATTTTTGTACTGTGGTTATGCAATTACGAGTATACTGCCAGTATTTTTCATGTTCATTATTTAAAAAATCTTCTATTTTCTGAGAAATAGTTGAAAGTGAATGTTATTAAAGTCGAACTTAATGTTATTTTAATTTTAAATCGCGCTTTAATTTAGTGGCTGTATGATAAGTTAGAACATGGTTCAATCGAAATGTCAAAATAGAACTATTTTTTAATTTTGCAGCTGTCAGTTGAAAGTGATTCTGCCTAGGGTTGCAATGCATAACTTTCAACCCGCTCATTAGTAATGTAATGACCTACTTTCAGAGTATGAGTAATGTAAACTTATTTACAACAGTGCAATCATTACATAGTTTACCTACCTATGTAATACTGTAATTCTTCCTCATACATAGAAGTAAACAGTCTTACGAGCGTTAAAATTATATAGTATTTGTTGTAGACAATAAAACGTAATACTAACATGAGATCAATTACGATCCGCTAAGATTGCAGCCTTCGAACACAGATTAGAAACTAGTCATGCATACTGTATGTAAACTTGACCTTTGTTTTTAATTAACAAAGATCCATTCCTAATTATAAATTTAACACATAGTATCCGAAGTCCCGAGTAATTCTTGTTGGGACAATCGTACCATACCACACTATTCCCAAACCACTGCAATTCCTGAAAACCAGAATCAACTGTGGCGGACACCAGAACAGTGCCGAGACAATGAAGCTCGATGTGTCCCGGATAATGAATTTAACTGTCTTGGATCCTTCAAAGAAATTAATCAGGATAAGTAGGAAAAATACGTAGTTCCACAATTACCAGTTTTAGAACATGTAAAATGGGTACGCAAAGAGCAACTGAAAGAACAGGGTGGATTCTATTCAGTCATGTCTGACAGTCCTTCCGTTCCACACAGAGCGAGAGGACTCATTTGACGATTGTCCACTACCAAAAAAAGGGGTAAGTAAACTTACATACGATTGAGTTAAACATCCATTATGTTTTTAATGAATGGTTAATACCTACTTAATGTTTATGATTTTAACAGGTTGCTCAATTATTTATTGATCAATTTGTCCTAAATCCGACGTAAGTAATAGAGGACGTTGCCATCAGTCGGGCACAGATCCCGACAACGAAACAAATAACGAAACTATTCATGGAAAATCTAGCGATTACTGAAACAACGAGAATGTTAACTAACATTGGGCTAGTTATTTGATCTGTAGTTTTTTTTGTTATCGTGGAATAATCATCAAATCAGTCCTCCCACCCAGGGCAGGGCGGGAGGGACTGTCAGACTTGACCGACTAAAATCCACGGTGTCCTTCAATACCCCTTTACGTTCCGGGGTCACGGTAATTCGTGAGTCCCGCGACCCCGGCAGGCTTTGGCCTTCTACAGGCCCCGTCACTATGCTGACACTACTTGAGGCGCGCGTGGAACACAACGCGCCGTCGAACCGGGCATGGTCCATGGTCGGACAGCGAGTCGCCCATTACTCGCCGCCCGCATGCCCGCGGATTTGATCTGCAGTTAAGCAAACTATTTGTTAAAATCCGATACATTTTTGTTAGTTTAACTAATGATCACACAACTGGCTCTCACACTGAATCAAAGAACAAGCAATTTTCGTTGATCTGCTATATTTGTTTTGACACGTACACTCAAACTGTTTTCCAGTGTGTTCTGTGAATGTCGCGACAATCTGATTTGTTCACAAATGTTTTAACTTATATCTTGCTTGATTTTTAGTTTGGTTAGGCACCTTACAGGTCAAAGTCAGGGTTGGGCGCCCATGCTAGTGTCTAGAAAGGACGTTCTATAGGACTTTATGATTGCTGAAAATGATCAATTTTTTTTTTCATTCCGGTGGACGCATGCGTTATTAAGAACATTGTCAGCAGTAGCATTTTGAGGTCTAGTACGCATCACGATAATGAAGCTCACTGTACCTGTAATGCCTTTGTCAAACAGACAGGCGAGTCCGATGCGATAACGAACCGATATGAGATGTCAGCCCGATAGTTCGGTCACGCTATCGGATCGCTTTCGCTTTACTATGTGACTGGATTCAAACAACGCCATACATTACAAATAAAAACGTCACGCTTCGCATTCGCCACGCCTGTCTGTTTGACAAAGGCTTAATAGGGTTTCCTAATTCTGTTTGGGGAACATGATAAATGTATGTTCCCTTTATCGCAGGGAATCTGAGGAAATAAAAAGTTCCAACATTTTAGAATAATTGTAAGTCTTGCAACTGCTACCGTCCTTTATAAAAGTAAGTTACAATTATGTTTACTTTGCGTAAATTCCCCGTTACATTGTCATCTAACTAATGATTACCTAGTGTCTACGTCTCACTGACGTAGTATCATTTCCGGACACTTTGGTGGCCATTGCGGTATTTATTAGGCCGTAATGTGAAGAGCTCATCGCCGAACTAAAAAATACCTAATGATCACTGATTTGATTTTAAGTGTTTGGTTATTTTAATGAGGATCTTGAAACAAAGATGATTTAAGAACAGATCTATCCTAATCTAATGTGTTTAATACCTGTTTGGATATAATCTCCGTAACCTTTTTCGTCAACAAGATAGTCCATAACAAAATATTGTTATCGCCAAGGTTTTCCATACATGGTCACAGGACCACTTATTGCCACATGGCAATAATAATTCATTGTCATCAAGTCTTAAAATTGTGATCTATCGAGATACCTATGGTCACCAGTAAACGTCAATCGGTCAGTGACCCAAACGGAATATCTAAAGTCGAATGACTCATGCGCACGGTCACCATTATAGTTTCGTAGTCACGAATACACGATCATAGATTAGATTTCGCGTTGTTGTGGTAAGAGCAAAGTGTGCAGTTTAGCATAGTTGCATTGAATAATGGATGGCAAAACAATTTAATGTTTTTTACAGATTTCGTGAACGTTTTTAATATTTAATGTTTTATAATATTTATATGCTACATGTGTGTATACTCTGTTTACTGATATGACTATGTAAAGGCGTCTCGGACTAAGTGCTATTACATTTTTCCATTACGAAATCTTTGTAGGTTGTTCCCGACTACACTCGATTTCTCTTAAAAGGGTCTTAAAACCTAAGTTGCGACATGTGACCCAAGAGCTGGCTTTTAACTTGGCTAGTTAGGTATTGTGGTACAAGGTAACGCCGCCAGTCTGTTGAGCGCATTACCAGCCGATAGCGATGAGAAGGATTTTTCGATGCTTTGTAAATTTTATTTTAAGTTGTAGATTAATTAAAACTATTGAACAATTGGCTTCATTATGTATTTTATGAAAATTCTAATACCTCTGCCTTTTCCAGAACATTATGTGTGAAATGGATTACTGATAAAAGAGTCAGATAAATGTCAGTTGCATTTCTTATCATCGATATGATAACCAAATGAATTTATATCACATCATTTGGTAATCTGCGTTATCAATTTCGACGATGATATGGATAAAACACGTCTATGAAATTTTTTGTGTGATAATATTTTTGTTTTTTCACCTCCCACGCTCGGAAAGATTCTATTTCTCATTCAAAATCTGAGCGCAAATCTCTATTTTGCGCTCTAGAGCACAAAGTGTTTTCAAAATTCGAACATTCGTTTTCAATTATTTACTACACTGACAGGCGAGCCGGCCTCACTGCATTTCCTCGCTGTAGTGAGGTGAAAAGTTGTGTGTTGCGCTCGGCAGCAAAGTTATTCTGCGTCTCGTACCTTTGAAAACTTCGCTACGCTCACGATTCTATATTTGAACGGACTAATTAGAATTTTTCAACGGTACTCATCCGAAAGTTGATTTAGAATTAATTATTTTACTCAGGTATTACTCGCATTATCATATGAGCCGTAAGACGTCCACTGCTGATTATAGGCCTCCCAATTAGACTTCCAATAGGTCCGGTTGGAAGCGGCTCGCATATTAATTTAAAGGTCTTTAATAGATAGGCAAATATTTGGATTTTATTGTCACTGACGTTATAGGTATGTGTTGTTCTCAAGATTATTGATTCTAGTGATTTAACATAATTATAAGTTACCGGATATAGAAACAAGTCATTATTACCTATATGTGATTATTACCTACGTATGTGGGTACTAAAAACTTTAAGTACCTAGTTGTCCCTATAATTTTGTCATTTGTTGAAGTACATAAATTGAGTTATAGGAATATGTCTATTTTGAAATACGAATTCAAGAAGATTGATAATAATTTTATTAAAATTGGTGCCTTGAAACAGCGACATGGGGCCATTTTTTTTTATTGTGTTTAAGTCATCGAATGAGTCCTCCCACCCAGGGCGGAGCGGGAGGGTCTGTCAGACTCGTATTGACTAAAATCCACGGTGTCCTTCAATAGCCCTTTTCGTTCCGGGGTCACGGTAATTCATAAGTCCCGCGACCGACATGGGGCCTTGGTAGACCACGAAGGTTATGGCAGGACTTACTGGATGACTTCCTTGACAATTGGAAGGAACTAGCGCACAACAAAATTCACAAAAAATCAACCAATTAATTAAAAACAATTAATTTAAAAAAATATTATTACTTACTCATTAATGTTAATTTAGGCAATACAAGTGTGCAAGTGCATTTGAAGGTTACTATTACCCAAGTTGATTGTTCTTTAATTAGGTAGATATATGCAGGTAGGTATTTCTGGACAAACAAAGGGAGCAAACAAAATGTCATCATTGACGGGTCAACTCTGGTGACTGTTTTCCGATGGATTTAATTTAGGTGACCTTCGATTTATTGAGTAAATTTCGATTTATTTTATACTAGCACTTTGCCCGCGACTTCGTCCGCGTGGGTTACGTACTTTCCTAATTCCCCCTTTTCACCCCCTTAAAGGTTAAATTTCCAAAAACCCCTTCTTAGTGCTCCCCTACATTATAATAGGAAGCCGTGTGCAAAATTTCACATTCCTAGCCCCAGTAGTTTCGGCTGTACGTTGATATGTCAGTCAGTCAATTCTCCTTTTATATATACAGATTTGCCATTGTTTACTAGGCACTTTATCTAAATCTATGTTACTAAGCTCAAAGGGCCACATTAGCATAATAATTGTATGAATATTATGGTGTAGTGTCTGTGGCTTTAAATCCAATACACGCATTTCAAAATATTATATTAATAATTATGATTCTGCTAAAGCGGCTTTTAAGGGCCCACAAAATCAGTTCAGACCAATGTCTAAACTTATTTTGGGGGCCTAAAAAGCCGTTTTAGTAAGTAATAAAATAATACTTAAGTTCAAAGTAAATGCCCTTATTTGAATTGTTCGCCATTACTAATTGACTAATTACTTCACTCCACTGTTGATTTACTTAGTTTATGACATCACACAAGCATTTCATAACCCTATCCTATCTTAAGATGTTACTTCATGGTCGCGGGACTCACGAATTATGGTGACCCCGGAACGTAAATGGCTATTGAACACCGTAGATTTTAGTCAGTACGAGTCTAACAGTCCCTCCTGCTCTGCCCTGGGTGGCAGTACACATTTGATGATTTTACCACGTTAAAAAAAAAGATGTTATTTCAATACACTGATGCAGATCGAAATATTTTAAGTCCTTAAGAGATACTCTGATTGAGAAGATTCCTAAGAAGCTCACCAGATAAATAAGAAGAGTTTACCTTCGAGCAGTCTCCTGAGCTCCTCGACAGCAGGTTTGACTATCTCCGGTGTCTCCCGGAGCTCTTTTCTGGCGATTTCCCGCACTGACTCCCGAGGCTCATCGAGCTCGAATTGCAGCAGGAAGTCACCCAGCTGCACGCCTGGGATCTTCTCCAGGTCTGTCAGCATGTGCTGTGATACTGGAAAAGAGAAAACATTTGTGTTAAAAACTTTTTGTTTTTTTTTTCAGTCGATGACATCAGCATTCTTATTTTGAGGCCGGCAAAATAACTGTCGGCTATAGATTGCCCCGGTTTTTTCGCCATTTGTCTCGGTTCTGTGCCTCGTTCATCCATTTGGTGCGGTCGGCGTGCTATGTTCAAAAGTTGCAGACTTCCGAGTGAAAAAGTGCCTTTGCTATACTGCTCAGTCCATGGCAAATAATTGGGAACTGTTATGTAAATACAAACTAGGAATATATTTCTGTTAGAATAACACACATTCAGGTATTTGCTAAAAGTCATAAATGTAACAGGTTTAACTAATTCATAGGTATTAATGAGCAATGCTCGGAGTTTCTTTGTGTGATAAAATCCAAAACGAAGATATTTGATTTATAATGGTCGGTAAATTTAAGTTATCGACCATCATTTGCAAATTGAAATGGCAGTGGGCAAGCCATATCGCTCGTATAACTGTTAACCGATGGAGAAGAAAAGTTGTCAAGTTGCGAGCCGAGAGACGCAGTACAAGCCTCCAGCTAGGTGGACCGACACGCATCGTGAAAGTTACGGTCAACCATTGGATGAAAGTGGAGGATTGACGTATGATTGAGGCTTTTGATTAGCGGTGGAGACGATTTGTATAAGAAAACGGTTCATATAAGAAAACGGTTTACGAATTCTCAACTAAGGTCCAGTGAAACAAGACTAGCAAAATTTCCTAATTGATTTGACAAATGAAAGGAATTGCTTTTACAGACTGTTTTATGAGCTAAGTAATTTGTTAAGTGTGAAATGCGTCATTCCTTCACACGATCATAAGAAGGTACAAAGTTATATCTTAATCTTCTTCGGCTTAATACCTATTTAATTGCAGTGGAATATTTGTTTAAAGGTAAATCTTCCGTGATCTAAGTATAGAATTTTATGTAAAAAAAAATATATCATCTATGTAGGTAGTTGTTGAATAATCAATTAGTGTTAATTTATGTATGTTACAGATTTGGAAATACTATGTAGATTGTTCTATTATTAAATACAATTTTAATTCTACTTAGATTGTACTATAAATCATTTTTAGTTGACACCGCCTGCCGGGGTCGCGGGTGTAACAAATACCGTGAAGGGCTATTGAACGACAACGTGGATTTTAGTCAGTACAAGTCTGACAGTCCCTCCTGCTCTGCCCTGGGTGGAAAGACTCATTTGATGATTTTACCACGCTAAAAAAAGGTAAAGATGACCGCGCGGTACCAACTGAACGAATTTATAGAGTTTGTAGAACTTGCATCGTGTGCTACCGCATCACAGATCGCGCGGTCAAATTGTACACAGTAAATACAGTTTAGTTTTTGGATGTTGTTTCCTCGCAGTATCGCGCGGTCATCTTCGATCGTTCCATCGTTCTAAGTTTGATCTTGAACATGAAACGAAATTTAGAATAGAAAACATTATTTATCTGTGCGGTTTGCGACACCATCATTAGTTTATTTTTAGATTTATCTGTTTTGCCTCGTGTATCTTCTTAATTAATCTTATTTTACTATCCAATTTCAATCTACCTTACCAATTTTATTATTGTGTTCAGCGGACCATCTACTTATTAACAATTGTTTTGTAATTACAAGCTCTAGCAAAGTTCACTTTGTAGCAGTTATTAGGGTATCTATTAAATAATATCACCACCATTTTACATTCTAATCAAAAGCAGCTGAACACCAGTAACTTACCAGTAGAGCGACTGCGCCTATTTGACTTCTACAGCCCAGTTACTGGGTTACACGATAGCTCTCCATAATTATTTCCTAATTCCCTTTTTATCGTGTAACCTCTAAATGACAAATTGTTTATAAGTAGCATATATTTGAGTTCCAAAGAAAAAAAAACTTTTTGTCATACAGAACTCAGGAAAAATCTAGCATACTAATGGCACAAAGGCCCCGAAGCTACGCCAGAAAAAAAAATTGTATACTACCAGTTTCTTTTAGATTGTGTCGTTAGTTCTGGACATTACCTCCCACATACAAAAAAATGTTACAGATTTTAATAATTTTACTTAGTTAAAATTATGGTTCAAATTATGTATCACTACTTTATTACTCACTGACTAACTACAATAAAACCGGAGTAGCTTAGCTAGATAGATGTTTCAATATTGATTTCTAGAACCAAAATAGTTCTTGTTAATTTAATTCAAAACTTGTAAATAAACACTCGGTTTTGGAATGTTCGAAATGTATTTGTTTAACCGAGGCAGTTTGAGAGACGGTATTTCTACAATTATTTGAAGAATTTATTGACTTGGCAACCACTACCTGCCATCACTGTTTGAAACTCTCTGTTCGATATTAATCTTTCCATTGTTTGAACCAAAGAAACTTCCAGTGTAGTAGAAAAACTCTTTGGTTTTAATATTTCCATTTTTGAGAAATATAAATATACACACTTGGAAGCCATACGGCAAGCAAAAATGTCACACACGTCTGCAAAGCTAGTTTTGAATAATTTAATTTGAAAAGTGTAAAAAAAAACTAGCGCCCTGCCCTGGATTCGCACAGGTGCTATTTGATAGTAATAGCTAGTCTCTCAAGAATCATGTAGGTTCTACTGGAAAAAAATTCCGAATCGGTTCAGTAGTTCCAAAGATCAGTTCTTACAAATGAATTCACAGACTTAATCTTTGTATAATATTAATATAAATATTAAGTATGTGATATTTGTTACTAACCTAATTCGAATAAGGTATTTATTAAAAAACATGCTTGATCCTAAAAATATGTATACTGAGATAAGTGATAAAAATTTGATGCCACACAAAAATATTACATCTTTTGAAAAAGATGCAGTTCATTTTCACGTGCACACATTGCATGCTAATGTTATTAAACATTTTTAAAGTTCGTGCATCATACTCAGTTTGTTATTATCTACGTGTAATTTTATCTGTACTAGTAATAGATTATATTTCTGCAATATAATCCAGCTGGTTCCAATGGAATATTATTGGTAGGCTATTGGTATCAAAACTTAATGGACACATTGAGCAGATAATGATCAGCGATTTAGGTGTTGCATTACATCTAACCGCCACATAATTTTAGATTAGGTTAAAATACGATCTATCTATACCTGTAGGGTTTCGAAGTTGCCTAAACAGGGAGCCACGGCCTTGGAAAGCAAAGGGTAACTGACAGAACAGAGTGGTTTTTATTCAGTACGAGCCTGAGGACGCATTTGGGTTCTATATTATAGATGGGTATATCATTATATTATAGATCGAGTCATTGTAAATACTATGACATGGAAAAATATTTTTTTTTTGAGTTTGAAGGTATGTTAAAAATAAATATTATTATGCCATTAAATATGTAAGTTCATATCCCTATTAAAAACCTGAATGTAAAATGTTTAAAAAAAAAAAAAAATCTAGACATTATTTTTAAATTGTAATAATTCAGAGCGCTCTCAATCTGCATAATCATAAAATGATAGAAGAGCACATTATTGTCGGGTACTTTTATGTTTGTTTTCATAATGCAACCTTCAAAACTGCTGACTCAGATACTGCTATGACAAAAAACAAGCGTGCATCTGTATCACGCTTCCGTAAATACATTTTAACCTATTAATTGAAGAATGCTATTTTTTTAAATGATTTTTTTTTTAAACCGCGAATAATGTAAATTGTTCTACTTACTTTTCCCCATTGTTCCAAAAATATCGATTTATTTTTCTTTTTTGAATACGATTCACAATACGACGTCGCTGTAAGCGCCTAACCAAGAGACTGACTTTCGGCTGTTCAGTATTTTGCTTATATTAGGCGTCGACTTCACTTGCGGACGGTTAGTATTGCTCCACGACGGGTGTCTCACACTACGTTTATTGTTTGCAGGGTAGATGTGTGTAGATGTGATGTGTAGACACGTCACAATTATCATAGATTGTCGTGACGTCACGGTAAACGGTCTTGTGGTAGGTAGACCGAGCCATGAAAGTATTGGAGCGGAGCGATCGCATTGTGTCGATTTATGTTTAAATGAGATGAAATGACCGGAATTTGGTATTTGTAGCATTGTACAATTTTCGATGAAAATAATTATTTGTTATTTATGATAGGCTCGCATTTGACCACCATCTCGCCTGATGTGGCGCAATGACGTAATCGACTTTGAAGCACGCTTGCCTAAAAGTAACCCATTCGCTTTTGACTTCAAGATCCAAAGGTTTTAAGAACGGAACAGATATCAAAACTAAACACAACTTTTTTTATCGTGTTACAATCATCATCAATCAGGGTGGAGCAGAGGGGACAGTTAGACTTGTACTTGACTTGACTAAAATCCACGATGTTCCTCAATTACCCTTAACGTTCCAGGGACACGTTTACTTGTTAAGACAGTCCCGCGACTTCGGAACTGAACATAAAGATATGTTCAGTTCCGAACATATCAACATACAACCAGCTACTCATAAAATAAGCTTTGATATTTAAATTAAATCATGAATGTTTTTCCAAAATTAAACAAAATTTAAAAAAAAAATACAGTCGAATTGATAACCTCCTCCTTTTATGAAGTCGGTTAAAAAAATACACTATCCCATCGGATATATATATTTATCATGAATAAAATTAAAACCTGCCGAGCAAGCAAAAGGGGTTCCGTATGGTAAAACTAAATTTAATTTTCATGACGTAACGTTTGACTCAGTGGCTGCTACGCCCCAGTTCGCAGTATGCCCTGCCCAGGTTCGATTCCTGCACTGACCAAACATTTGTGTGGTCTGAAAGTAGTTCGTGCTTTAGCTATTTTTAATGTTTGTGGGTAGAAATGTTTGTAGAAACACTCGCGACGCAGGAGAAATAAAAAAAGTAGAAAAGTACGTTAGTGAAAATGTTACTGCTACAGTTTCACGAAACGGTGGTTCGTACCTTAATATTATCAAATCCTATTAAAAGCAAAAACCAACGACACAACTATTGACTTAAGAAAAAAAAAAAGTACCTCGTTCTCGAAATAATTTTTCCAGTTAATCTAGTCATGGTAAACAATTGTCTGTTAATCGTGTGGCACGTGTAGTTCAACTTTGTAGGCAGCCTATAGTACTTTTTTGTGTTATTATGACCCGGCAAAGACCTTTAGGTCAAGGCCGCATAAAGTACATAAATTGCCAG
The DNA here is from genome assembly GCA_943136025.2 of Agrotis puta. Taxonomy (NCBI): domain Eukaryota; kingdom Metazoa; phylum Arthropoda; class Insecta; order Lepidoptera; family Noctuidae; genus Agrotis; species Agrotis puta. The sequence continues at coordinate 5,150,401 of OW964170.2, forward strand.
GCAACTAAAAGGCCACTTCATCCGAATCGTAATTTGAAATGTGATTAAATTCGTAAAATGAAGATATGATGAAGCAATTGATAAGATAACAATAAATAAAGAATAATTTAATTGCAATTCTAATTGTGAATTCTTTTTAGATCCCTAGAAAAATAAAACATTAAAAAATGCATAAAGGCTATTGACTGAGGCCATGCATGACAGAAAAAATTAAATAAAAAAAGAACTGATCTTCACGGGTCTACCTTCTTACCTTTGTATACTTCATTTTACCCCCAAGTTAGTCTATTTTTGAAGACAGTTTTTCTTACTCACTACAGCAAAATAATTATATTTAAAATATTTTACAGACCTACTTTAATCTTTAAAATTTCCTTAATAGATTTTCAACCTTATTACAATAAAAGAAGGTTAATGTTCAATTGGTAATATTTGACAGATTCGGGTTGGTTGATCTGCGTAGCGTCTGTACATTTTAATATGAAAAAATCTTCGATCAATAATAGTACTATTATTGATCGAAGGAAAAAATATTTACATAAATACACGTTCTCAAATCTAAGTTAGATATTAAAACAGCGCCATCTGTTATCGAGTAGCACTCTTACGCCTGTCTCGACGAATTTGTAAAGGAGTCGGTGCCGTTCATTTAATGTATTTTCATTAGTATTACAATTCACAAGTATTAAGCGCCATCTATCGTAGATGGCGCTTAATACTTATGGCTGAAAATAAGTTATGTTGCCAGGTAGATTAAAAAAGAAGTTCCATACAAATATCCATTAACTTATTTATTAAGCGAATATTTTGCTGAAAAATAATAAAGATCTTTTCATTACATTTTTGTTTGTCTATTATTTTGTGAATTAGAAACATGGACGCCAGGAACGAAAGTAAATTGGGTTTAACTAATGTGACCCATTACATTCGGATCATCGGACCGTGATCCTGATTATTTAGTTCATCGAACAATGTCAGGCAAGGTTTTATCATAAACGCTAACATTCATAAATTATTCAGAGCATTATTTCTGAACCAATATTACAAACGATCTTCGCTTTGAAGCGTGCCGATAAAATGTTTTGACAAAAAGCGACGCAAAGTTTTATCAAAAGTCAACTGACAGTAATTTTAAACAGACATCAGTGAGTGCATTAGTTGAACTTGAGAAAATCTGCTTAAAAAGTTATTTGTTTAGTGAGACTTTACCTTGTGGTAACTACTAGAAAGACTAAAGTTAAATAAACTGAAGGACTGTAGCTTCACAATTTTGATACAATTGTAAGTTAGTGAAAGTATTGGGACTTAGGGTCCTTTAGGGGACTTTATTTGATCAGTATCTTACCTAGTTCTAAGTAAAGCTATTACATTATTTAACCATTGGTTAACAATGTATAGCATTTTAACTAATATTTTAATGAATTACTGATCAAACAACTGGAGTTTTTGACTGAATTACTTTTCGCTCTACAGGGATAATATATACGTCATTATGTTTTATACTGTAACAAGGAGAAAGTGCATGCTGCAAAAATATATAACAGCTTCAAAACGTTCTCCTGTGTGTATTTTGTAGCATGAATTACACGTGGGTACAAAATATCTGCGTTTTTTATCTACTCTGTAACGTCACCTGGCAACCCTACTTGACGCTAGGCCAAGTCTAATCCTTATTCAGCTTGATTAACGTCAGAAGCACACGTATTGAGGTAGTCATAGTGTATCACTGTCTGCCTCGTAAAGCTATCTCCGAAACTATTTAGACACAGATAACTTCCTCTAGATTCCGCATATAGAGTATTGGTCAGTGCATTTGCCATCTATGTTGATGCTGGTACTAGATCCCTTCAGTCTCGACCAGACACTAAAACCGTGGTGACGTGTACAGTTTCAAGAAATCTACCTACTTTAGACTTTAACTTGACTTGAGGATAAATATTGATTTGATAAAAGACGCTCTATGTGGACCGCACAATAGGAACTGCCGGAACGGTTGGCGCAGTTGCTGAGACTGCTGCGAAGCGTGTCGCGAGTTCGATCTCCGCATGGGCCAAATATTTGTATGATCTGCAAGAAGCTGTTGTTCCAGGATCAGAAACGAAACACCCAGGGGTTTGTGTATGTGAGTTTCTACGTTTTTAAATACACGCACGATACAGAAGAAATACCAAGAGTGGGTCAACGTTTTTTAAATAAAATCTTAAGTAATAGGAAATGTAATGAGACATGATGTGCGTAATGGTTGCCTTGTATGCGGAATCTAGAGGAGGTATTTGGACTGTAATCGTGTTATAAATATGTATAATTGATTAACCGTCAAGGTCTTACATTGTTGTTATAGACGTCATGTTAATTTGAAATATTTGGATTCTGCATCGATTTGACATGATCGTTCAAAGTTCCCTTCTTGATTATTAGGTTGCGTCAATCAGCTGAATTCAATTTGTAAATATTATAAATTCAAATGCCAATGTCAGTCTGGCTGCATAACGATGAGAGCTTGACGAATCTAGGGAAAATTTAGTCTTGGAAAATTGTGAGTTAGCGTCAGAAACTTTTTCAATAACGGTGTGTTAATAAATATTTAAACTCAAATACACTACAGACAAACCCCGAACTACCCGTAGGCCATAGAATATTAGTTCCGTGCGTGAATTGAACCTGCGACACATAGCGTTGCAGACATAAGCTCAACCACAGTTCCACCCGTGCTTTAAAAACTGTGAATGCAACCTCTCTGTTCTAAAGATCTTTAAAGTCCTTTATTTCTTTAGATATGTCTTCTCAACATGGCCAAAGACTACAATAATGTTCGATTATGAGCAAATCAAAAACTAAATATTCTAAATGTGTAGCATCATTCTCGGTCAGTGAGTCTCGTCTGTGAAAGTGTGCCCTTGGCTTTTATTAACGCAAATTTTGTGCAAATTAAATAATAAACGCTCGGGTTACCTCAGCGAGTTTGTAACGAAGCGAAGCTAAAAGTAGCCATATGTTAAATAACTCTATTAAGAACGGAATGTGTTGACGATGTTATAATTCTCTCTATTTCATGGCCCACCAAAATTATAATAAACTTATGTAAAGAGTTTTTTAACTACTTCAAAAAGGGGAGGTTCTTTTATGTTTACGACTGGGTGAGCCGATTTTGATGATTATCTGGGACCATTTGGTCCCATAATGTTTTTATTTTTATTTATGAGCATTTTTCGCTTATTGAGTAGGTACTTGATGAAACGTAGGACGATGTTATTAGCGGTACTACGGATTACGTATTTGACAAGTATTTGGGTTGACAATTTGAACTAAAAACGGTGAAATATTTATAAATAAGTATATTTTTTTAAACTAACCTCTTTCAGAAAACACCACAAAAAAGTAAAAAATAACTTTTGTTTTGGAAGTTGCTGGCAAAAATGAATTAAAAAACAAATCAAACTTCTGCAATTTTTTGGTGAAGATCGCGAGTAAAAGATCTGGTTGCTTCTAAACATGCGCTGAACGCATACCTGGAAGATGGCCAGAGCATGGCGTATCAACATGCATCTTTCTCCGAAGCATCCACGGATGACATGGGGAAATGGTGACGTCACAACTTAAGGGACAGTCGCAGGCTCGTCACAGCGCATTTTTGGTCAGACGCCAAAGCAATAGGTTAATGCACGAACTCGCACGTGCTCGCAATATATAAACAGATACAGTCTCCTATCAAACTAATGGGTCATTGTCTAGTCTAAAAATAATATTTATCACATAATTATAGTTCTACTACATACTTGCAGTTTAATAATAGGACGAGTAAAGGACAACGGAGGCCATATCATGACTTTTCATGTTTTTGTGATGTAAACTGTAAATTTGAAGTTAATTTGAAAAAAAAAAAACAAAAAAAAGTTACTCGTTCATACACTAGAGACGCTTTTTAAATTTTTGATACAATAAACGCAGTACATAATTCAAGTAAGTTGAAAATAAAATACAGAAATCTTGTGACAAGGTCTCAGGATGAAATGACGTCAATTTTCACACATGAAGTGCTATGATATGCAAATGTTTGCATTATGCAAAATAGTGAATAGTCAAAGATGAGAAACTTACTTAATTACTTACGTGCTAAATTTTCCCCTGAACAAAAACTATAATCACGGATGTAATTTTGTCAAAATTAATTTATACAGTTATGATTCATTGTTATTCACGCCTGGTTCATGCGATTGAAAGAATTATCCAGAATACGACGCAGGAAAATTAAATCAGAGACCTAATTTTATTAATTTAATGTTACAAACAAAGCAGGATGACAGATAAGTATGTATTTGTTTAGAGATATGAATAGCATTATGACCCATATCTATGTGGTAAAATGTGTCATTGTTGCTTGTACCTATGCACTTTGACCGATGTCTGATGATGTTTAATTAGTCATAGTTAGAATTCTACCATTGTCCCACACATTGCAGCAGATGGCTTCATGAATAATTAAGTCCAGATACATTCCGTTGCGAATAAATTACTTGACAGTGAAGGCATTTTCTTAATGCTCATCACGAGAGTTGAGGAAAATATTGAAGCCAACGTTGAGACGGTGTGTCATTAATCATTAATTAAAGGCCATGAGGACTTCGCCTATAAGTTGACGAGGCCGCCTATAAGTTTTTAAGGTTCCGTACCCAAAGGGTAAAACGGGACCCTATTACTAAGACTCCGCTGTCCGTTTGTTACCAGGCTGTATCTCATGAACCGAAATAGACAGTTGAAATTTTCACAGATGATGTCGTGTCGGCCCATGGCTTAATTGCCAAGAGCCAACGACCAACATCTAAGGAGGGTCTCGTTAGGCAGCTGGATCAAGGGCTTGATGCAGAAAACAGTTCTTCTGGACACGGGGCGCTTTGTCAGGAGGTTTCTTTCTCTAGACCTCTGACCGTCGCGTCGGTAGCTTGGACCCCGTTCCCTATACTGGTGAGCTACTATTGTTTTTTTTTGTATTTAAAAATGTAAAGAATACTTAAGGAGAAAAAGAAATAAAAGGAAATTAGAATAATATAAATATTTAGGGGGCTCCTGTACAACAGAGATTTTGTTTTGCCGTTTTATAGATATAGTACGGAACACTTCATGCGTGAGTCAGACTGGCACTTGGCTGGTTTTTATCTGCTTTGTACGGCAAACCTTTTTATGCTGACGTAGATGCCAGAATAAAAAATATCTGTAAAATGCTGCGATCATTCCCTCATATCTTGAAATATTTCTGTCGAAACAATCCGAATTCCGAAGCAACCTTTTTACGTGGTAAAATAAATGAGTCCGAGACCAAGGGAACGGAACGGCCTGTCAGACACTGATTGACTAATGCCTTTGTCAAACAGACAGGCGAAAGCGAATCATTTCCGAGGCGATACCGAACCGAAGCGAGACGTCAGTCCGATAGTTCTGTCACGCTATCGGATCGCTTTCGCTTTTCTATGTAACTGGATTCAAACATTACAAATAAAAACGTCACGCTTCGCATTCGTCAATTTCATGTCATTCAATAGACCTTTATGTTCATGATTACCTATAAGACAGTTCCGCGACCCAGTCCGAAGAAATCTCAGTTGAGGAAAAATGTGGATTAAAAGTAATGGAAATGTATCTTATGAGAACGCAATGAAGTAAAGGCTACAATCGAGCCCGAACTGAGATGTTATGCAAGAAGCATTGAATGTTTTTTTTCTCGCAACCGATTACGGTTACCATTACTTTCGGATTTCTTATTCGGTAAGCTGAAGGTCTGGGTCGTATTCTCATTGTGGTACACGTAGTACCGATATTGAGTACGTTGTACCGATATTGAGTTTTTGCTTTGGAAGCGAAAGGTTACGTTTGAAAAAAAGATTGGTATTAATGGATTGATTTTGAACACAATAGGTTATTAATTCGATTATTTTTGTAATAAATTGTTCTCGTACAAATTAATATTTTATACTATTATTAAATTATGTTATCCCGAGCTAGAAAAAACTGGTAAGGTATCAAAAAACATGTCGACGCACATCTACATATTTTTTTGTGAAAAAAGGTGAATGTCCTCATACTTGAACTTTATTGGTTTTTTTTAATAGATACTTATGAATGAATTTTAGTAAATATTTTATTAGAAAATCGCTTGCACGTGTTACTAACAGTCACGAACACGTGACTAAACAAGCGTTTATCGAATTCTGAATGCTTATTTACTGTTTAATTGAGGCCCTTACATGGTACCGCTGATATTTTTATGTGAGGAAATCAAAGAGTCAAGGCCAACTAGGCGTGGAATAATTTGAAGAACGCGACTCCGCAGCTACGAACTGGGAATACCAGATCTATTTACTTACGTAGGTATAGGTTTAGTATATTTGAACTATTTTTTATTCTAATATACTACTACATGTTCGCGGGACTGTACGAATTACCGTGACCCCGGAACGTAAAGGGCTATTGAAGGACACCATGGATTTTAGTCTGTACGAGTCTGACAGTTCCTCCCGCTCTGCCCTGGGTGGGAGGACTCATAAAAAGATATTACCACTTAAAAAAAATATATACTACTAAATCCAAACTAATATTATAAATCCGAAAGTAACTCTGTCTGTCTGTCTGTCTTTTCTTCACGCCTAAACTACTGAACCGATTTGTGTGAAATTTTTTAGACATAGTTTGGAACTTGAGAGAAAGGACATAGGATAATTTTTATTACAAAAAATAAAAAAAAAACAAAAATCTGCCGGAAGTCACTATTCCACGCGAACGAAGTCGCGGGCAAAAGCTAGTAAATTATAAAGCTGAAGAGTTTGTTTGTTTGAACGCGCTGATCACATGAAATACTGGTTTAAATTGAAAACACTCTTTTTGTGTCGGATAGTCTATTTATTGAGGAAGGCTATATATATAATATCACGCTACGACCAATATGAGACGAGTAGAGGGTGAAACCGCGGGAAACAGCTAGTCACTACATAGTATAAAGTAAAGTCGCTTTCCGCTATCTGTCTGTCTGTCCCTATGTATGCTTAGATCTTTAAAACTACGCAACGGATTTAGATGCGGTTTTTTAATAGATAGACCGCCGGGGCGGGCCGCTAGTACTTTTATAAATGTGACAGTTTGTGAGAATGGATCGATGGACAGATTAATGGGCCTTTTTTTACATGGTAAAATCATTAAATGAGTCCTCCCACCCGGGCAAAGCGGGAGGGACTGTCAGACTCGTACTGAGTAAAATCCATGGTGTCCTTCAATAGCCCTTTACGTTCCGGAATCACGGTAATTCGTACAGTCCCACGACCAGATTAATGGGTTTTGTTATTTCATTAAATGAAATCAAAATATTACAATAGGTTATGAATAAGTTTAACATTATGACCAATCATAATAAATATATTAATTCGACGACACGGTTGGTGCAGTGGCTGACCGATCGACTGCTGTGCAGCGTGTCGCGGGTTCGATCCCCGCACGGAACAAATATTTGTATGATCTACAATTAATTGTTCCGGGTCCGGATGTTTGTGCATGTGTGTTTCTATGTTTGTGAACGCACCCATGATACAGGAGAAATACATTGTGGTTTTTTTTAACTGTAATATAAAAACAAAATTATCAAAACTAGTGTATTAATTTCCCACAATTATTGTCCTTTTTTTTACGTGTTAAAATCATCAAATGAGTCCTCCCACCCAGGGTAGAGCAGGAAGGACTGTCAGACTCGTACTGACTAAAATCCACAGTGTCCTTCAATAGCCCTTTACGTTCCGGGGTCACGGTAATTCATACAGTCCCGCGACCACAATTATTGTCTTGGAACTATAATTTAACAGTCACAACAACATCTGTTTATTTTTTTCTTCTCCATTCATCAAGCACGAGGTTACAAAGTTTCTTGTTTCCTTTATATATTTTTTATCTCAGCGTTTGGCCGTGATTTTTACATAGGACGTGACTTTTCTTTGTCTCCGATCTTATCTGTGTTGAACAGCTGATCGGTGTTATCTTAGTACGTTGTAATGATTAAAATTAAGGTGATAAGGGAGTCTTCATTTTGAGGAAAGTCACGGAAGTACATGGGTTTTTGTGTAGTGGTGAAATATTGTTTTATCTTTGGTATTTTGATATGATTTTCTATTAAAATTAAAATTATGATCTACTAGCTGCTATGATTATTGTAACAAAAACGGCCGTTTATGTTTTGAATGCATGATTTAGCTACATATATTTCAAGTGTTGACAATGTGTTATAAAATTACTTTATTGCCTTTTCTACAGTTTTTTTTTTGAATGGCATCTCGCAGGTCAACCTAAATAATAGACCACATTTTGTATTTTTGATTCTATTTACGAGTTATGACATTTTTTCGATTGGCGGCGCTAGTGGACTGTAAGAGGCCTCTTAAGTGCCCTAGGTACAGTCAACGTCACGATATGGTTAGCTCCCTTGAAAACACCTACGGTTTGAATGTACAAAGATTCTGCTAATAAAACCTTTATTTTGGCTATAAAACTTTCAGGTTTAGAATTCAGAATTTCTTCCTCTAAAAAAAATGAATGAATCTAGCACGAGTTTTCCCGTTTTATGACTTGATGGATAAATTAGTTCTTTTTTCGTACTTTACAGGCGCTCTTTTATTTGATTACGTTGTACTTTATTATACTTCCAATACAAAGTACGGTCAAAAACGTAGAATCCGTGCTAGGGAATGCTGCTTGTGAGGGAGAGGACAGCGTCCTCCCTCCACCCCAGCCGCATTGGTAGACGCTCACGGCGACAGAAGTCGGCAGACGATCTCCGGCCACTAGCAGCGCGGGCATGCGGGCAGCGAGTAATGGGCAACTCGCTGTCCGACCACGGACCATGCCCGGGTTGATGGGCGTTATGTTCCACGCGCGCCTCCAAGAGTGTCAGTAAAATGACGGGCCTCCCCTCTAGAGGGCCAAAGCCTGCCGGGTCGCGGGACTCTCGAATTACCGTGACCCCGGAACATAAAGGGCTATTGAAGGACACTGTGGATTTTAGTCAGTACGAGTCTGACAGTCCCTCCCGCTGTGCCCTGGGTGGGAGCACTCATATGATGATTTTAACCACGCTAAAAAAGAAAAAAAGGGAATGCTGCTATATATATAATATACATGAGTGGCACTGAGAGCAATGTTCTCTTTTGCTGATAACCTTCTTAAGTTCAGGTTTTAAACAATGACTGACAGCTGTTGTATCACCGTACTGTGTTCATACATTATACTTAGTGGAAGGGACATTGAATCACTAACTTATACTACTGTAGGCCATACAAATATTTGCTCCGTGCGGAAATCGAACTTACGACACGTAGTGCCAATCCTGCCGGAATTAATGTACAGATGCCAGCACTTAACCTATCCGAACGTGTCAAATTTTACCAATCGAATATTAACCTTCGACTATGACGTGATAAGGTTGAATTTCTATTCAAGAAATTTGATAGATTGAGGTAGGTTGATGTACAGCAAGCAAAGCAAAATAAGGAAAAAAAAAACAATGGCGATTTTTATTAGATGCTGTGTTACGACACCACCCCAATTTACATCAAGTTATAATTTTCAGAGGCTTCTATACTGAAAAGAAGTAATTTATTTTTATCAAGAACCTATTAAACTGTTTTCGTTAGATGTAACTGTTGCGAAGTTATGGACCCTCAAATCTCAAAACCTAATTTGTTATCGAAGTAGGTTATTTTAATCGAGTGTAAAAATAAGTTTTGATTGATAAGCAGCATTACTTTTTATGCTTTAGTTAAGTTATTGACCTACTTGTATTACACAACATTGATCTACTGTACTCATTGACTTTTTAGTTTGATGGACTTTATGTTCCAATAATATACCTAAATTAAAAGCTTTCAATTATTTTTGTAGGTCTCATATGTTTACAATTTCGTCAGTGACCGCGAAATTTGTATGGCTTTAACTGATTTCCGGACTCTGAACTACAACCATGAATTCTCCAAATAGGCCAGTACACGAAGCATAACCAACTCTATTTCTATTCTGCCAAGAATAGACAAAGTCATTTCTATACAATTAACCAACTAATTTATTGCAAGAGTATGGCGCAGTATCATCGTCATTCGTCATTAGCCTATGTAGTCCACTGCTAGGTAGGCCTTTGGGTCGCGGGACCAAGGGATTACCGTGACCCCGGTACGTAAAGGGCTATTGAAGGACACCGTGGATTTTAGTCAGTACAAGTCTGTTAGTCCCTCCCGCCCTGCCCTGGGTGGGAGGAGTCATTTGATGATTTTACCACGCTAAAAAAAGGTAGGCCTCTCCAAACGCATGCCATTTCTCTCGAAATGAATGTGGACTCAGGTCAGTATGGACGAATCATCATCATCATCTTCATCATCATATCAGCCGTAGGACGTCCACTGCTGAACACAGGCCTCCCCATAGATTTCCAATAGGACCGGTTGGAAGCGGCTTGCATCCAGCGCGATCCTGTGATTTTCATCAGATCGTCGGTCCATCTTGCAGCAGGACGGCCCACGCTGCGTTACGACGGAATTCTACGCACGAATAGAAACATTTATTTTCTATATTTTAAGCATCAACTTGCTGAAGTCGATGGAATTCTTATTCTTTCTACAGCCTGTCTTTTTGGATATTCTTGCATCTGCAAACATGTTTCAAAATCAACCTTTTATAAACCACCGCATCGAAAAGAAATATCTTATGACCCTTTTATATGCCTGCCGGGGTCGCGGGACTCACGAATTATCGTGACCCCGGAACGTGAAGGGCTATTGAAGGACACCGGGGATTTTAGTCAGTACGAGTCTGACAGTCCCTCCCGCTCTGCCCTGGGTGGGAGGATTCATTTTATGATTTTATATAATTACATAAATTTTACATAATTCACAGCTAGTTAATTACACCAATTTATATGTCTGTATCCAGCTTCAAAAACTGTTTGTAAGTTTAAAATTTTTGTAAACCCCACGATACGTAAACGTATAGTACTTACGTAGTGTAAGCAATGTTTTTCATGAAATTATAACGAAACCCATCTGCTGGCCCCGCTACTGAAAAGCTCCAGTCCGGTAGGGGGCAGTATCGACCCCGTTGGGAACCAGTGGCCGAGATAACTTACAAACACGATCAAAGTGCTTTGACCGTTTCATCGAGCTTGATATGGTACTTCCTGCAGTCAGTAGTGGAGCTTAGGGCCAGTTGTTTAATCAGTAGTTAAAATAACTGTTGCTGATGATCCCATATATTTTTTTGACAAATTATCAAATATGGAGTAGGATTTACCAAAAAGATAGTTGAGCTACCTTTTTGGTAGTTCGATGAATGTGCAGTATAAATCTGGCATAAACCTTTGGCATTTCTTTTTAATTTTATTTTTTTCGCATCGAAAATGGAATCTTGTTCAGTTTTTGCTGAAAAGCGTCCAGCACGCTTATTTTCCCTCTTACAATCTTAACTTTTTTCTCAAAATGAATCATTTTTTTTCCTTTAGAAAAAAAAATGTTTTTTACTCTTCAAAATGGGGGTTGTTATACCTACATTGGCCACGCACTGTGTATTAAATTTTTTAGCAATATTAGGTTTTTTTTTTTAAAATTATGATGACGCTGTTGAACTATTTCTTATTTCAAAATCATAATCATTACAATTTTAGTCACGCTTCTTTCAAATGATAAATACTACTAAGTTAAACGTCTGTTGAACACTAGTCTAAAAATTTATTTGTTACTGCAAAACGAATAGACAAAAGTTGACAGTTTTTTTAGACATGTGTTAAACAGATGTTTAACATTTTTGTAGTAAGACAGGCGTTTAACCATATAAACTAGAGCTTGTGATTTCATAATTCGTCGAGTTCAAGGTGTATCACCGCAGTTCTGCAGACATCAGTAATTTATCGATTGAGTTATTTTCGGTTTACACTCGTGCATGCTTTTTACGTCTGGTTTCAGACATTATTATTTACGTTATTTATAGTCATCCATTTGTAAGCTTTACAACGTTGTGTACGGAACGGATTAACTCTAGTTTTATTGATTGGATGTTTGGTTTTTTTTTGCATAAAATTACCTACCACTAACATTTTTGATCAAAATACATCCAAATACATATGGCACCTCTTTAAATCTAATTGTTTTACCCATTGCTTTAGTTTGGTTTGGTTACGAAATTAAAAGCTTGGTGGATGTTTAGCCAGTAAGAGTGAGATTGTCCCTCCCACTCCACCCAGGGCGGGAGGATTCATTTGATGATTTGACCACTTATGAAAAGGAGAAGGCTTAATTAAATAGCGAAGAAAACACCACGTGGAAACTATCATACAGCATAATTCGTAAACATGTAACATGCTCTAATAATGTTTGGCGCGTTCTGGGTTACTGTCCATTTCCAGACCCAGACGCGAGGAATCAGTTCCAGTTATGGGGAAATTACAAACTGATAAACAATGACAACTATTCTATTATCAATCAGTAGTTTTATTTAAAACCCACGTGTTGTTGATCAGTTTGTCATAAAACAATATCAGAAAACGGCCAATAGCCAGTTATAATAGCGATTACAAAATGAGGTCGAATGTGGTCAGTTAGAAATGGCGAGTGATACCGATAGCGAGTATAATGTAACGATGATGTTCAGAATAAATATATTATATCTGTAATGTAGGTCGATCCTCGCCGCGCTAACCCATTTAGCCAGTAATTTGGAAATAACGATTCATTGACTCCGCCATATTTGTTTCTGTCTAGTCTATGTCTCATGGAAACTTTAAAAAGGTTAGGTTAGTTTAGCATAGCTTTATGTTTTTTTTACAATATAAGGTAATTTCCATTGACAAATTTTATTTTTGCATAATTGAGAATTGTATCACCTCCCTTTTCATAAAATAACCAGTATATTATAATAAAGTACATAGTATAAAACAAAGTCGCTTCTCGCTGTCTGTCTGTCCCTATGCATACTTAGATCTTTAAAACTACTTAACATATTTTAATGCGGTTTTTTATTGAATAGAGAGATTCAAGAGGAAGGTTTATATGTATTTAACATGCATAATATAGTAGAGATTGGACCCGTGCGGAGCCGGGGCGGGTCGCTAGTATAATATGTATAAATATAAGTATATTTATTTTTTGTATTATAAAAGTTCTTGTTTGAAAATATTTTGTACCGTATGACAATGTTGTTCCAAAGGTTGATTAATGCTTTGTTGCATTAAGTCCGCCTATATACCACTTTTGAACATGAAGCAACGACATAAAGTTTTAAATAAATTAAAAAAAAAATAGTAAACAATTTTATTTAGATTTTCTGTAACAGTTAATCCAGTCGAAATCTACAAAATAAAATAAAAATAGCTACTAAGTTTATTTATTTATGCTCACCATGAATAAAGTTATATCTGAGATTAGTATGTTATATCATAATTGCGTGTAATGGGTTTGTAGGTAAACGTACGTACGAGTAGTTTGTTCACCCGACATTTTATAAGCCGGTTTGTGCTTGGCCTAGGTCGTATTGAACAAGTAAGGTCTATGTTAAGTTTGCGCTGTTTTGTTATTTTTGCGATGATGTAAAACTGGCTTAATGTAACTGCGTTTGCTACAGATATTTTTTTTTACCAGTTTAAAAATAGATCAACTTCAAGCATTTATCAATTCTTTGAAAGAACCGTGACTAAAATTCTAATGGATATGACTTTTAAATCAAATTGGATCAACAGCGTCGTCGTCCTTAAAAAAAAACGACGGGTTGCACTCTGGGAGTGCCGGCAGAAATTAAAACTTGAACCTGCGCCGTCTTACGAATTTTCGATCAGGTCACGTGTCCTGACGCGAGTTTAACATTTTTTACCCATTCCAAAAAAAGTGCACAACGCCGCTAAAGAAGTTTTCACTTCAAAAATCATCAAAAAATGCCCATTCGCACTAGCGCTTTTTTCTGAGTGTTAAAAAATTGAGCTGAGTTTGAACAAAAAGGTAAACTGAACTTAAATGTCACCGCCCAGTACTTAAAGTCAAATACAGTGCGAAAAAAGCGCCCGCTTTAAAAGCGCTGACGAGTGAACAGATACATGGAATTGCATTTGTTCTATCACGGCGCTTTTTTAACGCCGGCAGGTTATAATTAAACAAGAAGGATCATAATCGTGCTGGCCGCTTTTCAGCAAAAACTAAACATTTTCGATGCGAAAAAATAAAATTAAAAAGAAATCATCTAATGACATTTCAAAGTTTTTGAAAGTTTTATGCCAGATTTATTTTACTTCACATTTATCGAACTACCAAGAAGGTCGTGATTACATTTTTTTGTTATTATGTCCCTTAGATTATAAAATGTCCAGATTCCTTACTAGAAAGACCGCTGAAAACTGAAGCCAAAAACACGCAAGAAAAATTACCCCCGTCCGCGTCGATCGATTCCTCCGTAAAACAACGTGGGGTATCAATGAATAATTCTTTAAAAATTATATTGAGGTTATTTACTTTATTTTTTTTCTAAACTGAACTGTTTGCGCGAGAGACACTTCCAAAGTAGTAAAATGTGCCCCCCCCCCTGTAACTTCTAAAATAAGAGAATGATAAAACTAAAAAAAAAATATATGATGTACGTTACCATGCAAACTACCAACGAAAATTGGTTTGAACAAGATCAAGTAATTAGTTTTTTTGAATACGTCATAAATTGTAAACCGCACTTAACATTTTACCAACTACAAGAACTTTTATATTATAATACTTGCTGCTACTGAACCCTTTATGGGCGAGTCCGACTCGTTCTTGGCCGGCTTTTTTTAATTTCATGTTTAATAAAGGTCAATTTTGAGACAACCCGTTATAAACCGCCATCACTTAATGGGTAGCATATATTGTTGTCATGTCGTTAGGCATCAAAACCACAGATTAATTATACAACTAGCTCAGGCCTGTCCTTACTGAAGACGTGTTGTGAATATCGTGATATAGGATATCTAAGGACGTTGTATCTTGCTGTGATTGAAAAGTAATTATTGATTTATTGACCACTTCGCATTTATCTACTAAGGTAAATTACAGTAGCCTAAGTGTGTACATTTGCTCTATAAGCGTTACTGTTTGATGGTAATTAATCAATAAACATTTAGATTCAAAAGAAATATCGCCACAGCAATCAATAAATAAGATTAATTTTCTCGTGGCCATGCAAATAAATCAAAAGAAAGTATGCAATTAAAAGCATGGAAAAGATCCAGTTCCTAGTCTTATGTCAGTGTCAAATGACTTTTATAATGGCCGCCATTAACAGAATTTTCTCAAAGTCTGTGTTGCCAGTAGTTGCGACAGAGAACGGGTTACAATTTTCTAATGGAGTGAATCTTAATTAACTCGATGACTGGTCATATAAACGTAATTCGCATCAGCCTCAAAGTGATTGACAAAACCATGTCGTCCCCTTGTGTGTCACATAAAGACGAAGTTAATCGATACGCGATAGTCAATTCCATAGACGCGAGCACTAGCTATGAGCACTAGATCTAACACTTGCAATGATTGCATGTTATAGACGATATTATTATGGCCGCAATTACACCTAGGCTATGTTGAAAATATTTTCCAAACGATTTTTTATTAAGATAATAATGTAGCCGGTTTGTCGCAACGCAAAAATCTAAAAAAACATTAGTAATACTCGTAAATGCATTATTTACATTCCTAAGTTTTCCGTTTCATAAAAAGTCGGGATGGCGTGGATGTTTTGTGTATTTTTTTTTGTTAGCGTGTATCTTGTTTCAGAAGAAAAACATTAGCTATGTTTTTCATGATGGTGTAACGCTTGAGTGATTTGACAAATAACTACAAAATTGCTCTGACAAGTGATTGTATGATTATAATTCGCAAAATACTTATTGTGGGAAAAAAATAATTTTCCATTCGAAAATCCTTGTAAATAATAATAAATTAATCAGGTAATCACTAGCTTGAAAATCTTGAAATATATGATTGTACTAGCTTCCGCCCGCGACTCCGTCCGCGCCGGATGTCGGTCTTCGCGTGGATGGTTTATTTCCCCATTTTGAGTAATTCTGACAATGACATCTTATAAAAATTTCGGCGCTGAATCCACTGCGGGTAATGCAACGTGTGTTCGCGGTTCTACAGAACAACGTCTAATAAAACTGAAAAATAAGATTTTTTTTCTACGTATTTTTCCAGGATATAAAGTATGCTATGTTATGCCCAGGATAATAAGGAATAATTATACCAAGTTTCATCGAAATCGAACAGTTAGTTTTCACGTGATGCCTGCACAAACAGACAGACAGACAGACAAAATTTTTTTAATCATATATTTGGGTTTGGTATCGATCCAGCAACACCCCCCGCTATTTATTTTTTCAATATTTTCAATGTACAGAATTGACCCTTCTACAGATTTATTAAATGTATAGATAATTATTCAAGGTTACAGCAGTTTTGTTCACCGACAATTTCTTCCTAGCTTCGAGCTGAAAGCTCAACAAATATTTTTTTAAACCAAAACATTTGAAAATACCTATCTAATAGTACCTGCAGCGGCTACGGAACGTATGCAGCTTAAATTATTTCTACATAGTTATACCGTGATGTTTTAATTCTGGCGCCATTCTCCTGTCTGGATATACATTTTTTGGGTATTCAAATCTTCAGCTGGATTGGATTGATTAGTAATGTACCGACATTACTAATCAATCTAGTAACCGTACTAGAAGCTAGTTTTGTAAACAAAGGCGAATTTAAATACGGACGCTATATTTGGGACACTAAGAAACGACCTTGTCATATGTGTAGTCTAGTCGGTCACAATGAGTGTCTACAACAACTGTAGTTCCCTGTCCGGTGTCTTGGTGTATAAAATATGGAATAAATTACTTTTTTGTTGTGTTTGTTACGCTTTCTTCTCGTATGTGTTTGTAGCAACTGTGAAAGTGTGAGGTTTCATATACACAAAGCAATTAAAATTTAAGAAAGGTCTATAAAGGGATCCGATTTTGAAACAAGTGCAGCACCCTCCAAAACTTGGTGGAAATGATTAAATGTTGGTCGACAAAGTTCCACTCTCATGATCTCATATTAGAGGACTCTTACTCTGTTGAAAGTATTCAAAGGAATACGATACCCTTTTTTTATCGTGGTAAAATCATCAAATGAGTCCTCCCACCCAGGGCAGAGCGGGAGGGACTGTCAGACTTGTACTGACTAAAATCCACAGTGTTCTTCAATAACTCTTTACGTTCCGGGGTCACGGTAATTCGTTAGTCCCGCGACCCCGGCAGGCTTTGGCCCTCTAAAGGGCCCATGTTGACACTCTTTGAGGGGCACGTGGAACACAACTCGCCGTCGACCCGGGCATGGTCCATGGTCGGACAGCGAGTCGCCCATTACTCGCCGCCCGCATGCCCGCGCTTACGGTGGCCGGACATCGTCTAGCGACGTCTGTAGCCGTGGGTGCACCACTGCGGCTGGGCTGTGGTGGACATTGTCCTCTCCCTCACGCGTCCAGCCTCCCCCTTCGGTAGAATGACTGCATCGCAGATATAGGCGATCGGTTCCCACTTCGATTCGTCCCGCAGCATGGCCACAACCAATGCCGGGCGTGAGAGGTCGCTGTCTAACGCCGTCGTGAGTACACGGCGGTGCTCTGCCCAAGCGGGGCAGTCCTGCACCGTATGCTCCCCCGTGTCATCCGAGCGATCCTCGCAGTGGTTACGCCCAGGCGTTTCATTCTTCCTTATATGACACAGGTACCTCCCGAAACTTCCGTGTCCGGTGAGGACCTGCGTCAGGCAGGCAGTAGGTCAGGACGCTGTGACTCCTATCCAGCCACTCCTACCGCAGCGATTGCGGTGTGCCCGAATACGAAACGCTTTGAAAGCAATTTTCGCTGTATGAGCTGAGTTCCGTAGCATAAAGCACGTTTGTTTCAAGCATCAGATGAATCACAATCGACGGTGAATGGTGTGATCAATTAAGTTTTTTAGCAAGGCCAATTGAATGTCCATTTTTGCCTTTTCTTCTTGGTTTTATGTATTAAAATAATTCTTTAGTTATCTTTACCTTTTTCTTTCTTATTTATTATACCGCACATACCCATTTAGTTTTAAGAAGAATTTATAATTTAACCAATCTATAATATTTTTGTAACTACAAATTGTTACTTAGGCTTACATACCTACTGGCACATAATGTTTTATACTTTTGTTTTCAATTACTGCTTTTATATGTTTTGTTGTTGGTGTACCTTATATAAATAAATAAATCTTATTGTCACTGAAGTCCTCCTTAACGACTGGACTGGCTATTGAAGGAAACCGAGGATTTTAATCAGTACGAGTCAGACAGTCCCTTCCGCTGGACCGACTTTACCAGGTAAAAATAAAAGCTATTTTTAATAAGAAAATGATTGTCCTATGTCTCCATATCACATTACCGGTACCGTTACAAATATGCATGCACAGGGTGCAACAGTCATACTTCCTCAATTTATTATGCATTAGTTTTTACGTCAACGACACACTATGCAGGTGAGCACACCTGTCAATGGAATACATTTGTTTATATAGTGCTCAATTACGATCACTTGTCCCTAGGACTTAGTGCTTGAACATTAATATAGTGTTGATTATGCTTAACTTAGTTAACCAATGAGTGTTTATTACCTATGTGCTTATTTCAATTTTAATTTTTCATCAGAAATGATTTCGGTCCTAGCTGTCACCGGCAGTTTTGTCCACGTGTGACTCGATAATTACCCCACAGGAACGTAATATTGAGATAAAATAAAATATCCTATTTATTAATCCAGGTTATAAACTATCTGTGTACCGAATTTCATCCAAATTCGTTCAATAGTTTTTGTGAGAAAGTGTAACGAACATCAAGCCATCCATCTAGCCATCCTCAGAAACTTTCGCATTTATAATATTAGTAAGATTGTGGCTATATTGAGATTAAGAATGTTTAAATGTGTCAATTTGTTGTGTTAATTTTATGATATTTTTTTCCATTCTTCGATAAATATCAGAGAAGCAAACATAACATTGGTCAGCCTTGGAGTACCTAGGAATGCAGTAAAAAAGAAACTAAACTGGTTTGTCGACAATCACAAAGTAATAAGTAGTATTTAAGTATTTTTATTGTTGGCACAATAACGAAAGAAAAAAAAAGTTCATTTAACACCCCCATGAGTCAGTCAATTTTTGTTTTGAATCGATGAAAGATAAATCTTTATCGAATTCTTTTTAAAAACTGTGTTTTTGCGACACAAGCTAATATAAAAGTATTGCATCTAATATTTGCACACTTTTTGACTGTAACCAAGGTTACTGAATGCAACTGGCATGAAATAACATATTAGTTCTTTTTTGTCGGTATCGCATCGAAGAATTTATTCGGCGAATCGGCGAAGCTTAAAAATCATTTCTATTTTTTTAAATTTATGACTATGATAAGATATTATGTGCCTAACTAGTTGAAAAGCTTGTTTTTCATTGATAAATTAACCAAACGGCCATCAATATGATTGAAATTGGAATTTCAAACAGCCTGTATAGATTTAACGTTTCCTTAAACTGTTGATTTAATGTAAGGTTGCAAAAGTTTCCGTATTTTTGACCTTTGTCTGGCAATATTGTTTATTTATTTATTTATGTACATAAAACATAAATATATCAGATGCAAGAGCACAAAGGTACTGCTATTTTTGCTATTTAATTAAGAAATCTCTCCCTATCTTTTCTAATTCTTGGATGTTTAATAACAATTAATACGCTAGTAATGTGGGTTAATTGTTCGAATAGGTAATTGTATTGTATTGCGAATATTTTTGTAATATTAACAGCTCAAACTTGACTGTACCGAATTACAGGCGTTTCGTCCATGCAAGTTTTTTTATTCATAAGATGCGTTATGCAACACTGACGGCCGTGAAAATGTTTTTTTGGCAATGTCTTTGAGATTGACTTGTAGAGTTGTGGTAATGGTTTTGTATCCATTTTAGGTCCGTATGGTCTTCAAATGACTAGTCTTTTAACATTGGAAATATCTTAAACCATACTTGAATTATATCCGTAAAGTCCTTTCCTCCCACGTTCACATTACGTGAAGGAAAGTTCAAGGAACATTGTTCCGTAGAACTTATTAATTTGACTTATTTTACATTTAATTGAAGAAGATGAAAGCTTCTACGTAGGTAATATTTGTAATTATATTAAATTATACATTACTATCAGAAATAATGAGGAGTGAATTAATGTTGTATTCTGTTTTCTTAAAACCGTGCCTAATTAGTTTTCTCTACAAGTCAGATGAACAATATATGGGTGTTAACATATTCCTAACACAGACTTGCCAAGGGCGGTATTATTAAGTTATTCAGTGCTCGATTAAACCCGGATTAATTCACCTTGAAACAACAAACCTTCGCGTCAACCACATTGTCCATATTAAGACATATTAATAGGCTTGCTCGCATATGTTTATATTTTCGTAAGATGATTACGTATAAGATTAATTTCTTAAAACTCGCCGGTTTGTGGCGCAAGTCTCAATCGTACGATGACTCTGTTTTGTTGAAGTTGCTACATTGGAGGTTCACGCTTATAAATTTTTGACTGTTTTGTAACTCAGAATTCAACTGGGGAAAAATATTGTGAACGTGAATGAAATTTTTTGTAGAGCTCCTTACATTCTATACTATTTAGGCAGTAGTAACACCTCTTTTATTACAAACAAAACATTTTACGGACGTATCTATCATATCGTTATACACTTCCTGAACCAGACATCGGATTAAATTGTTTCCGACACCTTCCTCAATCATACGAATGCTGTCAACTAACAATAAAATGAATTGAACTGCGTGATTCACTGCTGACGACAATGGACTCACTGCCATTGACCCTCCGATTTATTGTTGTTTATATTCTGTAATACGATTAGTTAAAATCAGCTGGAGATGTTTTCCTTTATAATGTTTATAATTGAATCGGACACGTGACAATCACTGTCAGCTGTTGTTGTGGTACGCCCGGCGAAATAATGAGACAACTGAGTTTGTTAAGTTCAGTTGAAATGTTTTATGTTTTCATACAAAAGCTTGCTTAAATTCACTACTATTTCGAGCAAGTAACTCATATTATAGGGTTAGTAACTTTGTTCTTAAAATCTAGTGGTAGTAAACAGCACGATAGGGATTAATTAAAAACATGTTAATGACCCAGTTTGTGTAGCTTGAGACCATGTGTCATTGTCCTCAATGAATGCTCACACAGAATGGTTTTAAATCGCTATCGATAAGACACAAGACACATACTAAATTAGCTCTAATGACAAAAAATACTCACTCTCAGGGGTGACATCCCGAAGTACGATCCTGGCCTCTGCTTCAGCCGGCATGGTTACCACAACTTTGAAAGCTTCGCGATAGATTTGTACGTTGACCCTTAAGTTCACACAGGGCCTTGACACGTTTAAATAACCGTTGTTTATATCGCGTGACTAGAACTGAGTTATTAAGGGGTTTTATGTCATGTTTTTATTTAGTAGTGAGGCGGAGAGTGCGGGCGTGGTGAGTGCGAGCGTCGTCGCACAAAGCTCGGCGAGGACTGACTGACGGCAGATACCGGCGCGCGCCTCTATTTTCTCCGTGGTCCTATGTTACCGCAGGCTTCCTTAACATGCTGCCTCTGTATTATTGTTAAGGTTGCTCTCTTGTTATGATTTGCATCACGAAGGAAAGTGTTGTGCTGAAACTTGAAGCAATCTTCGGCTCTTTCAAGTGCCGACATCGTTAACTGTTTTGTCATATGTTTCACCACTAGCTTTATGTTGTGCTGTGGATTTCGAATAGCCTGGATATATACTAGAATATTTATTATCACATTAGATACTATATTTCTTATCCTCTTTGTTTTGCTTTATGTATTGTTTAAAGTTATAAATGTGAGTCAGTAGAGCGTACATTCCTAGACAGAACGCTTCCTAGTTTCAAGGACAAAAAGGAGTCATGCGTGGCGAACAATTCCAACAGGTGGAACGACAATAACACAAGGAAAACTTAAGTTAGGAGTTCCACAGAAACAGGGAAATTATAAGACATTAAATTTATTAATTATCTTCCGTGATTGCACATTTGTTTGAGCTCAATCACGGAAGATATCTCGTAAGTGAAATTTTAAATTGAGAGACAAATCGTGAAAGCTTAAAACAGTGTTTATAAGACATCACTTTTTTGAGATAAATTAATCTTTTCGTGTTTTGTCTTTGACCTTTCCTCCGATTGACTTTCTTCGTACCTTTGTTATTTCCATGTTAACATTCGTTATACTTACCAGGTGTAAATAATTAGCGTCACAATGCCAGTTAAAGTTGAAGGTGTCAATTAAGGAGCTAACCAGAAGTTCTGACTGCATGTAAGGTTAATAGGTAATTAAGTAATTAAACCATTTCCTGTAGGTAAATCGTGAAACGATGTAGTTCCGTGCGATTCAAAGAAATGAATATAAACGTATCATTAGTTTCGTTCTGTTGAAGTTTATTATCGTTCTGTTCCGATTGAAGCATGTTTAAATGTCTGAAATAAAAGAAGTATGATGTTTTGCACATACGTTTAATGCCTGACAGGCGTCGCGAATGCGAAGCGTGACGTTTTTATTTGTAATGTATGGAATTGTTTGAATCCAGTCACATAGAAACGCGAAAGCGATCCGATAGCGTAACAGAACTATCGGACTGACGTCTCGCTTCGGTTCGGTTTCGCTTCGGAAACATTTCGCTTTCGCCGGTCTGTATGACAAAGGCATAAATGACGTAAGTGTGCACTAAGAACTGATTTTAGGAAATTCATCTCCTGAGGAGATTAAAAATGACATAAGGTACCTTACATTTCCTGATTTTTGAGCTAAGTTCCTTTTTTGTTGATGGTTGGCACTTAACACACAGTTTTGTAACTTACTTGGAGTACACCTTCAAATGGCAATACGTTTGACATGACAGTCCCAAATTATCAGACCTTCAGATATTTTTAAATCTGTCATTTATTATATAGTTATGTGTATTTTCTATTGGGTTTTTCTATAAGAATTTCTCTGTAACTAGAATCCCGGAGTTTGGAAGTTGGCGGTATGATACCCCCATGCCTCGGAAAGCACGTTAAGCCGTTGGTCCTGCGCCTGATCTCTCTCCGGTCGTGTCGGACTGCCGTCCCATCGGAACTATGAGAGTAAAGGAACAGAGAGTGCACTTCAGACTTATGTACTATAATTTATACGCAGACGGCTAATGTCCTCTGAGAATCCGCCGTGGCCGTACTCGGTCAAGAAAACTGTATTTTTTTTTGATTTAGTGACATTTTCGGTATTCCTCATAGTAACGGATATAGCCAGCTATCCACGCCCAGTTGAAAAATTCGTCCTGTAAATATCAGGTTATAAGTATTAGGATGAAAGGATTATGTTTGTGTCTGTACACCTGAAAACGATCTGAATTAATGATTTATTATGTTTTATAGTATTTACGTTACAGCGACAACAGAAATAGATTATCTCTGAAAATGCTGGCTATCATGGTTCATGAGATAGGGGAACAGTGTATAAGACGGGGAAGCGAGGTATGATGGGAAATCACACACTTAAGGTAAACTAAACACAATACTAAAGTATCGCAAGCGCCAACAGGACACCATTTGTTAATGACCGCTTGCAAATGACGTCCTGATGGCGCTTGCGCTACGTTAGTGTTGTGTTAAGTATGTATGCCTGGAGAGTGTATGTCCCCATTATACCTCGCGTCCCCGTCTTATACACTGTTCCCCTACGGCCTTGTGGCAGGCCAACGGACAGCGGAGTTTTAGTAATAAGGTCCCGTATTACCTTTTAAGTACCTAAAAAGAAACGAATAAAATAACTAAATAATTTTTTGATTTGATTATAAGAACAAACTTTTTTTATAAAAGTGTCTAATTAGAACTTTTTGTATCAAATAAACACTTAGTAACATGAGGTTTTCCGTGCGTCATTTTAAATATTAGCGAGACAATTACATAATGTTTACATAAGATAAGAATTGCAGTTACATAAGGACTTGACCTTCAGTTTTTACGCCTTTAGTTTTTACCCGTAGTCTGTTTTTCGTTGGAAACTAAGTATAACTAATCAAGTTATCATAATCTATACTAATGTTATTAACCTGTAGATTTTGTTTGTTTGTTTGAACGCGCTAAACTCGGGAATAACTGGTTCAATTGAAAAAAAATTGTTGTGTTGGATAATCAATTTATCGAGGGCTATAGGCATCATGATATGACGAAAAGGAGGCAAGTAGCGGGGTTGAAACCACGGGGAACAACTAGTACTTTCACACATTTAAAGATTACATAATTATAAAGAAAAAAACCTTAGTTTTTAAACATAGAAACTATATGGAGACAAGGGCTTAAAAAATGTATTCACTTGATTTCAACGATTTAAATGAGCCCAAATGTATAAGGAATCTGTTTTTTTGCGAAATCTGTGTTTTTTTTTGTTACGTGGTATAATCATCAAATGAGTCCTCCCACCCAGGGCAGAGCGGGAGGGATTGTCAGACTCGTACTGACTAAAATCCACGGTGTCCTTCAATAGCCGTTTATGTTCGGCGGTCACGGTAATTCGTACAGTCCCGCGACCCCGGCAGGCTTTGGCCCTCTAGAGGGACCCCGTCACTCCGCTGACACTCTTTAAGGCGCGCGTGGAAAACAACACGCCGTCGACCTGGGCATGGTCCATGGTCGGACAGCGAGTTGCCCGCATGCCCGCGAATATTCCAGGTCTAGGAACAATAAGTGTCACATCAACCCACACTGGCTCCTTGTGTTGGACAGTATTATTTAAATAGAGATATGAAAATGCAACGAAGAATTATCCCATTTTATGTCTTCGGCCTCGTGTGATCGAGATCGAGGTCTTCCAGATAAATAAATAAAATTTCAATTTTAAATAAATGTCATTTGCATACATTTAAATCTATTCAAAATAATTAGTTAAATATTCACAAAAAAGTGGTCCTGTTATTATAATTTTTAACCGACTTAAAAAAAGTTTGCGTTTGTATGTTTGTCCGCGATTATCTCGCGTTTGGTTATACCGATTTTGATGCATTTCTCATAATAGCGTTTGTTACATTCTGGAGAAGGTTTCGGTATACGACAGTTATGGATATCTCGTGATGTCATTAGCATGGATCCGATAATGCTTACTTGGATGGCGCACATTCAAAGACGCTGATAATTTAAAAAACTCCATGGCCGATTTTTGTTGAATATCTGAACTAAAAAAAGGGAATATTAAAAATATTTTTACAAACAGGAACCGACTTTAAAAACAAACATTAAAGTTTAAAATAACTTTGTTTTCGGAAGTCGGTGGCAAAATTCAATGAAATTAAAAATTCGAAATCGAAAGCTTTTTATGGTTTTCATGTTTCAAAAACCTTTCTTCTTAATATGACTTCCCACAAGGTGACCTTTCCTTGCAGTTCTGAGTATTCATATTTCTTTTAATTTTTATCCCGTTTAACTTTTATTAGCCCTCAGAAATTACACTTATTTATTGTTTTCTATTTATCTTGATAAAACCATCAAATGAGTCCTCCCACCCAGAGCGGGACGGGAGGGACTGTCAGACTTGTACTGACTAAAATCCACGGTGTCATATCCTCATCCTCACCCAGACTGAGACGGGGGGGACTGTCAGACTTGTACTGACCTCTCATCCACGGTTTTCCTTCAATAGCCCTTTACGTTCCAGCGTCACGATAATCTGGTAAGACAGTCCCGCGATCCTGACAGGGTCTGAAGATACCTGGGGGATCTAAAATAGCCACTTTTATAGCGTCACTTATATCAATGTTGCTAAAATTGTTCTTTATCAATTATGTACTGTAGTGCTAGAGAAATAGAATAGAATATTCCATGTTACGAATTCCGAGGCACGAATGTTAATTCAAAATTCGTAACTAGCTCATTGATAAAGAATCTTAATCCATTAAAGAACAATTTTAGCAACATTGATATAAGCAAGATTGTTGACTGGCCGTGGACCTCGGACACGATGGCACTTTCATGCAAAAGCTTGCCTTGCATCGGCCTTATGATCATTTTTTTCGAGTGATCCTCATTGCCTTCTTGCCACTCTACATAATTTGACCGTTTCTAAACCGCACATTGTCTGTTAGAACATAGTTTTTGGAAAAATTCACTCGCTTCACAACTTCACATAAGAAGCCTCCAAAAATAGGCCTCATGTGTGTGTTATGCCGCTGTGAGTGGTCAGATTTTCTCATCTATGAGCCTTAAATATTTCCTCTATACTTAAGCTCGAGACCACAAGAAACTTCGAGTCATGAAACACTTGCAATATGACAGGAAAAAAAAAGTAATGAATTGATGATGACAGCATTTTTGTAATAAGAATGATATTTCCATGCCTTTAGCGATTTCTTAAATCCACTAACGAATTAAAAAAATCCTTGAGCACTGCTGTGACAGTTGGCGGAAAGTAGCTAAAGATATAATATTTAACATAATATAACGACATCTATTGCCGAGTAGCAACACTATTAAGCCATCCTGGTATGTAGGTAGATACAGCCTTCACTTGTTTGCTACGCGCAGCGGCTACGTCCGAGTAGTGTTTAGTTATCCAATTTTCCGTTAGGGGTCGCTGCTGTAGGATGAACTTGTGATGATTATGGTCATTGAACTCGCGTGTTTATGTTGTGACATAATGGCCTAATACATCATCTTCTATTGTAAATGAGTTGCTGAGCCTAAATATCTAGAACGGTTGGAAGAACTCGGCTGTTGTGTTTGTAATTTAACTGTCAGGACAAGGTATAACAAATGAAAAGTTTCTTTAACTTTTGTCACTTTCTTCATTAGCATACTGCACCCGTCTGAAGGTCGAGGCAGGTAGTTGGTTATGAATAATATTTATTTAAATTATATATTATTACGCTGGCTACGCATCAAGTTGTAATAACCAGTTCGATCTTTTGACACAATGGTCATTCAGCTTATATTGGTTTTATATAGTTATAGTTAAATATAATAAACTAGCTGTTCCCTGCCACGCTTCGCTGTGGCACAAAAAAAAAATGTTTTTTCGCGGTCGCGGTTGTATGACTGATGCAAAAAATATATAAAAACAATCCTTGATGTGGATTATATATTATGCTAAAATTTCAGCTAAATCAGTGCAGGCCTTTTTGAGTTTTTGAAGCGTACAGAAACCAACATAACATTTTTATATATATAGATATAGATATATAAATATAGCTTGATGTGTAGCCGTGTGTACATACTTTCCTTAAGGTACAAAGTAGTAGACGTATGTTTCATAACGAGGGTTCTGGTCTGGTCTTTGTAAATAAGAACCACTGGACGATCTCATTTCAAAAATAGTACGGGAACATTTTATGTTTATATGGACAGGCATGGTAGGATGCCAACCGATTAGGACTGTAGACGAAATTTTAAAGTGTACGGCAAAAACAGTACCGGAAAAACTGAATAGCCATGGCACAGAATTTCCAAAAGCAGAGAGATTTGGTTAAAGACGCATTAGGGTTTTTTTTTAAATGGAATGATAGATGCGTACATACAGACGATGCAAATTGCAATTGCAGAATTGCTATTGAGTATTTCTTATTGATTAAATAACCGCTACCCACTTCTTTTTTCGTGGTAAAATCATCAAATGAGTCCTCCCACTCAGAGCAGGCGGGAGGGACTGTCAGGCTTGTACTGACTAAAATCCACGATGTCCTTCAATAGCACTTTACGTTCCGGAGTCACGGTAATTCGTGACTCCCGCGACCCCGGCAGGCCTTGGCCCTATAAAGGGGCCCCGTCACTGTGCTGATACTCTTTGAACACAACGCGCCGAAGACCCGGGCATGGTCCATGGTCGGACAACGAGTCGCTCATTACTCGCCGCCTGCATGCTCGCGCCTACGGTGGCCGGAGATTGTGCGACGTCTGTCGCCGTGGGCGTCTACCACGGCTGGGCTGTGAGGTGGACGCTGTCCTCTCCCTCACGCGTCCCGCCTCCTCCTTCGCTATTGGATCTCGCTACGGGATAAAATCAGGAATTGGGTCTTACGGCATAAGACTAAAGTTACAGATATTGTCGAAAACTGTAGTAAGTTGAAGTGGCAGTGGGCTGGTCATGTCTGCCGCAGAAACGACCAAAGGTGTAGTAGGAAGGTCCTCGAATGGAGACCGCGTTTAAACGTAGGGATCTCCCCCGGCAAGATGGACCGATGACCTGAAGAAGATAATTGGCAGAGGCTGGATGAAAAAGAGCAGGAGATCGTACTCTGTGGCGCTCCCTGAGAGAGGCCATAGTAGACTGCAGTAGGCTGAAATGATGGGATGATAGATTGAGTTTTTTTTTTGAAGTGAAAACTTCTTTAGCGGCGTTGTGCACTTTTTTTGGAATGGGTAAAAAATGTTAAACTCGCGTCAGGACACGTGACCTGATCGAAAATTCGTAAGACAGCGCAGGGCGCTTGCGCGAATGTTCGTGTGTGTTTATTACTCTTGAAGTTTTCACTTCTGCCGGCACTCCCAGAGTGCAACCCGTCGTTTTTTTTAAATGTTATTCGAATATAGCGTAGCAACGTAGTACACATCTTTGGTGTTAAATCTTTGTGTTAGGAAGGGCAGATGCTCAGTGTAGTAACATTCTTTTTTTTGTGGGGTTTCTTAGGTATTTATATAGTCATAGTCATATTGGTGCAGACTGTGGATATTCAAGTAGGTATTCAATATCATGACGAGTTTTCAACAAGACAGTTCTAAGAAAACCTAACATTGTGATTTAAGTGTGTGCTTACTACACACTTAAATCATGTATTATGTTTGAACAATAACTTATTTACTTTTAACATTTATATGTCCTGCACACTTTATTCGACACAGCCGCCACATTATTAATTTTATTTTTTCCATGTAAATACCCCATTTTTTATCGGAATTTTCGTGTTTTGTTTGTAGAGCATTGTATGCACTAAATCATAAACATTGTTATTCAATGACCGCTATTATTTACGTACTAGTGTTGTAACGAATATTTGGATTCGCAGATATTCGCATGTTTTTTGATATTCGCATTTGCATCCGTCATATCATCCGTTTGCGAATATTTCTGAAAAACTAGTTTTTAATTTACTCATATGATTTGAATAGTCTTGAAGTAGGTAACTAAATTGTAATAGTTCTGTTAGTCCAATTAAAATATTAACAAAATCGCAACAAAAATTACAAACTACCTTTTTATCGTGATAAAATCATCAAACGAGGCCTACCACCCAGTTACATAAAAAAATCTAGTACATAACTATATGAAAAAAAAGGAGCTTGAAATGTCTATTCAAATTAATAAATTATATAATCAACCATATCTTAGTCAAATAAGTTTTATTACACTAAATGCATTTTCATTTCCTTAGCAAATTGTAATTGTAAGTAAAAGTAATCTTTGTTTTTTTATTCCTTTTTTTTCTAAGAATTTTTTAGGTTTAGTAAAGTAAAAAAAAAAACAATATAATTTTATTTTGATTGCCTAACTGTCCCGGACGAGCAGTGTTATTGAGTTTCCTTCAGGTTTTTAAACACAAAAACCAGATATGATTTTTAATGACCCATGCAAAAAAATGGTGATGAAGAATTGGTAAATAATATAACTTTTATTTTTTATTACTAATAATATTATTTAAATACGTTTGGTTTAAATAACTATATGAATATAAAGTTCAATGGTCGCGTGTCTTTCAAATGAAAAGGAACATGACATTGTAAAACAGGCAAAGTATGTCTCGACCCAATATATTTATTTTAGCATCATGCATAACTTGTACAGACGCCGAATTAACTTACTTTTTTCCCAGCCGAATATGAATCGTGTGCTTTAGTTATAAGGTTGGAAATCTATTAACGAAATTTATACATTAGGGTAGGTTGATGTGCCGGGGTCGCGGGACCAAGGGATTACCGTGACCCCGGTACGTAAAGGGATATTGAAGGACACCGTGGATTTTAGTCAGTACAAGTCTGACAGTCCCTCCCGCCCTGCCCTGGGTGGGAGGACTCATTTGATGATTTTACCACGATAAAAAAAAAAAAGGGTCGGTTGATGTGATGACGTCTGTACATATAGGTATCCCAAACCACAGAACGCCACCTACTAAGATCCTTACATACTCTCCTGTTTGTCTTTCAACTTTATACCTAAGCGCATAAAGTTGAAAATCTATAAAACACTATTGGTAGCCTAACTTGACGTCTCAAAGCCAGAGCAGTTCCAGTGAGGGAACGAGGTGGCGCTAGACAACTTGTATAGCTCTGTCTCTTTCCCTTACTGGAACTACTCTGCCACTTGTCTAGAGGGTCTGGTCATACCAACCACGCCGGATTTTATTGCCGGGCCCTATTTTTTGAGCGTTTAACTTCCAAAATTGTAAAAAAAGAGAAAAATACACAGTATGTTATGATTTTCTCCTGTGTCGGGGGTGCGTTTACAAACATATAAACTCACATACACAAACGCCCAGACTACACCTACTTGTAGATTTTGCAAATATAGGTACTCAAAACTCAATTCTTTATTGCATTCCATATGTTACAAAAGATGGTAAAAAATAAAAAGAGGAAGAGGGCTGAGATATAATTTAATTAAATCAATATTCTTATTAAATGTCTTTCATATTATTGTATACATATTATTATGTTTGTGTAGAGAGATGTAGCATATCAGTTGTATTTTCTCTTATTCATTTTTTTTTCACTTATTTATTACATTATTACTATGGGGTGCTAAGACAGAAAACCTCCACGTGCGCCCGTGGACTTGAGTTCCCCTTCGGATATGTCCGGGGGGAAGACCAGTTTTTCGGGCCGGTGCACCCTGGGATGCGGGCAAAAACTCTTTTAGGCACTGATGTGCCTAAGGGATCTCTTTGCCCGTATGCGAATAGCCTGTCGGGTGGATGCTCCAACGCGTGTCCCTCTGAACAGTGAGGGCACAGCGGCGGAGCGGGCTTGCGGACGGTGAGTAATGGGTAAGCTCGCCGTCTGACCAAGGACCAAGCCCGGGTCGGTGGCGCGTCGTGTTTCACGCGTCACCGACGGGGCCCCTTACGGGGCCAAATGCCTGCTGGGGTCGCGGCTTTTTTCTTAATCCAGGATACCGCGGCCCCGGAACGTAAAGGGTATCCGAAGAAACACGGGTGGATTTTAGTCAGTAAGAGTCTGACAGTCCCTTCCGCCCCGCCCAGGGCGGGAGGACTGATTTGATGATTTTGCCACCCTAAAAAAAAAAAAAACATTATTACTATAACATTCTTACCTACAAGTTTTCTCTTTATTATTAAATTTATACTCAACTAGATTAATTATAACTTAATATTTGCTCCGTGTAGGAACCGAACCCGCGACTGCGCTAACTGTGCCGACAAATATTGACAGACGACTATTTATATATTTTTTTTCTTTTTTTTATTATGCCTCATTGGCGATGCTAGACATTGCGAGCTATTTGCGGTTCATTGCAGACCATTGATTAATAGACAATGAATTCAGTTGATCATACAAATATCGCAATGTGGTTAAACTTGCCTGCAAGTTCCTGTTTTCTGTAAACGGGACTTTAGTCTTGAGTTTTAATTAATTAATGCCATTAATATTACCTGCCTTTTGAAACATTTGCTCAAAAAAAAGTTTAAAGTTTGCATTATATTTTTTATGGCATAAGATGCATTTTCGTTTTCAGGTTATTGTCAGATTTACGTTTTTATTTTCTTATTTCTCAATAACCAGAGTTAGGCATAGTTAAGTTTATATAGCCCCTGTTATCCAGAGATTCTAAGGAGTAAATCAATATGCTTTTAATTCTCTTACGTGCCAATATATAAAGGGAAGATGCTCAAAAAAAAATCACCTGAATTATTTAAATATTTTTCACAAATAGATAAAATATTTGATGGCGTTCGAGAAATAAATATGGAACACGAAGACTTTTCTTCGAAATCTCAAGTTTGCGCACAAGTCAGCGTTCGAAGGATTTTTTAAAATACAGTAGTATAGTATTGTAGTTCGAAATATTCCATCTTATGATGTAGCTAAAGGTTATTTATTCGATATCCGTGATTCTTGGATCATACCAAATTATATATAAGTTCAACCAAAGTTTCTATATATGTATGTTTATTCGAACTATTACATGTGTATGTGTATTGTTTTTATAATGTTTTAAGGCAAGAGTGAATGAATTGCTTCTGGGCAAGCGTGCTTCACCGTCGACCACATCATTGCCTTTGACTATCAAGCGAGATAATAATCAAATGCGAACCTATTGTTAAAGAGTTGAACTAACTAACTACCTGCATCTGTGGTCCCGAAGGCATACAACCCGTATCTCTTCAAAGTTAGAGAGGCTTCTGGGTAAGCTCGCTCCATCGTAGGTTTTGTCTCTGTCACTCTTACCTAGAGTCCAGAGAAAACCCATAGAAAAAAAAAACGACGGGTTGCACTCTGGGAGTGCCGGCAGAAGTGAAAACTTGAATAGTAATTGTTGGAAATATCTTGTGAACAGATTTTAGTAAAACTCGCAAAAATGGTTGACTTATTTCAATAATTTTCCAATGTGACGTACATCTTTTATAAACAATGTTACCTAGCAACGAACATTCACGCAAGCGCCCTGCGCCGTCCTACGCTTTTTCGGTCAGGGTCACGTGTCCTGACGCGAGTTTAAGATTTTATACCCATTACAGAAAAGTGCTCAACGCCGCTAAAGAAGTTTTCACTTCAAAAAAACAACAAAAGTGAGTAAGGGTCTCGCCACATTTGGCGGAAATTCCGTCGCGGATCTTCCCCGACGGAACGTCAAAACATGTTATTGCATATAAATTAAAAAATGCGGGCACATTAAGCAAGGGCAAGATCGGTCGGGGTAATTTATATGCAAAAACATGTACCTATTGACGTTCCGTCGGCGAAGATGCGCGACGGAATTTCCAACAAGTGTGGCGAGAACCTTAATGTTAGAATACCCACGCTAACATGCGTTCACGCAGTATAAGTCAATTGAGGAGAACAAATGTAACATGATTCTAGCAAAGAGTAAGAGTAACTAACCTATGATAGGTTAAAACATAACTAAGTTCAAGTAAAATAGAATTTCCTTGTCTTGTACATTGACCTCACCTTTAACATTAATCTTCAGAAGTACTTTACAAGCGTGGGCTTTGTCACTAAACAAAACAATTCTTTCCTACCTTTTATTCTATATTAGATGAAAATAATTCTATTGTCAGGGCTACCTTTGTCTAGACCCAGTTTACTTTCGTTCATGATTTACTGAGTTTTAGCGTAAAAGCGGACTTTTGACTTTTAGAATAGATTTTATTATTTTGAGAAGGAGGAGGATAGAATTAGTGGAAACCTTATAACTTTGATTTTTACTTTAACGTGGTTGTTAGGGTTCAACGAGTATGTTCAGGTGGGTATGATTTGGAACAGCAGTAGGAATAAAGCCTTTGTCAAACAGACAGGCGTCGCGAATGCGAAACGAGGCGTTTTTATTTGTAATGTATGGAATTGTTTGAAGCTAGTCACATAGAAAAGCGAAAGCGATCCGATAGCGTGACAGAACTATCGAACTGACGTCTCGTATCTGTTCGTTATCGCTGCGGACTCGCCTGTCTGTTCGTTGTCAATATTCAAACATTTTCAGTTTCACCGAAAATGATTTAACAACAGTAGTTACAAA
This sequence comes from Agrotis puta, assembly GCA_943136025.2. NCBI lineage: Eukaryota > Metazoa > Arthropoda > Insecta > Lepidoptera > Noctuidae > Agrotis > Agrotis puta. The sequence goes on from OW964170.2 coordinate 5,184,248, forward strand.
ACCATATTGATTGCCAATTAATCTATGATCGACGTTATAGCCGAAGTTATCTATACATATAATAAATCTGTAGAAGGGTCAATTCTGTACATTGAAAATATTGAAAAAATATATAGCGGGGTGTGTTGCTGGATCGATACCAAACCCAAATATATGATTAAAAAAATTTTTGTCTGTCTGTCTGTCTGTCTGTCTGTTTGTGCAGGCATCACGTGAAAACTAACGGTTCGCTTTAGATGAAACTTGGTATAATTATTCCTTATAATCCTGGGCATAACATAGGATACTTTTTATCCTGGAAAAATACGTAGAAAAAAATCTTATTTTTCAGTTTTATTCATAGACGTTGTTCTGTAGAACCGCGAACACACGTTGCATTACCCGCAGTGGATTCAGCGCCGTAATATTTATAAGATGTCATTGTCAGAGTTACTCAAAATGGGGAAATAAACCATCCACGCGAAGACCGACATCCGCGCGGACGGAGTCGCGGGCGGAAGCTAGTTTTGAATAAACATGAGCCCAAAACAGGCTTTGTTGTTCAACAAATACTAACAGATCACATTGTGCTGATTAGGAAGAAGTGTGCGACAACCCTTTCCAGTATGGCACGACTCTTTGAAATGACTATATTTGACTAGTTTATTTGACAGACCGCAGCTGGACTAATATAAAATTGAACTGTCATAACTGCAAGTGAGAAAACAAAGCCAAGCTACTTGAAAAGCATTGGCATTTGTTGTACGTTCACAGAAGCTTCTTGGCACTCGGATCTAGTGAGAATAGATAGTCAAAGTTGGGCTTGCTAAAATGAGAAGAGAATATGTCACTTTTTTTTACGTGGTAAAATCATCACGTGAATCCTCCCACCCAGGGCAGAGCGGGAGGGACTGTCAGACTCGTACTGACTAAAATCCACGGTGTCCTTCAACAGCCCTTTACGTACCGGGGTCACGATAGCCTGTTAGTCCCGCGACCCCGGTAGGAAGAGCTAAAGCTAGAAAAGACAGTTCTTGAACCTAGTTTAATTGTGATTATCGCTTGTCATGCTTGAGACTGCGAATTTAATTATATGTTATAAATATGTATTATCTATACATATAATAAATCTGTAGAAGGGTCAATTCTGTACATTGAAAATATTGAAAAAATAAATAGCGGGGGGTGTTGCTGGATCGATACCAAACCCAAATATGTGATTAAAAAAATTTTTGTCTGTCTGTCTGTCTGTATATGCAGGCATCACGTGAAAACTAACGGTTCGATATCGACGAAACTTGGTATAATTATACCTTATTATCCTGGGCATAAAATGGGATACTTTTTTTCCTGGAAAAATACGTAGAAAAAAAAAACTTATTTTTCAGTTTTATTCATAGTTTTATTCTGTAGAACCACGAATGTCCTTAATTATTATAGGCTTAGCCGTAATTGGGTCCAATAGATATTTATAAGATGTCATTGTCAGAGTTACTCAAAATGGAGAAATAAACCATCCACGCGAAGACCGACATTCGCGCGGACGGAAGCTAGTATATAATAAATTTGATTTCATTGGTGCTTTTGCGCTAACTGACATGCCAATGAAATTCAACGTCATTTAACGGGTTGCTCTCAGAATGACTGACAACACAACAAAAGACACATTGGTACTTGCTTGGGTTTAAATTCGCAGTCTCAAGCATGTCAAGGGAGGTGCTAAACATTCGGGCGCGTTTTTTTTTCAACAAAACTGAACCTGATCATCACAATTAAACTGGGTTCAAGAACTGTCTTTTCTAGCTCTAGCTCTTCCTGCCGGGGTCGCGGGACTAACAGGCTATCGTGACTCCAGAACGTAAAAGGCTATCGAAGGACACCGTGGGTTTTAGTCAGTATAAGTCTGATAGTCCCTCCTGCCCTGCCCTGGGTGGGAGGACTCATTTGATGATTTTACCATGCTAAAAAAAAGCTCTAGCTCTTGAACGCGGTTTAGATAACCTGAAGCCTTATCACAAGTTTTTTGTTTTTTATTTATGTACCTTGAAGTTACTGGGTTTATTTTATGGAAAATTAAAACAGCGATGCTCCGGTGTACGACCGAGGAACTAATATTTCTATTAATTTAACGTCAAAGTTTCAATAATCCATTCTAACTTAAAATTAACGTAATATACAGTATATAATTCGATATATTTAAGCTATTATCAAGTCCTCGCCGGCTAGGTTGTTGACTTTGACAAACCGGTTGCTCAATGAACACAGGGTTCACACGTTGAGCTCTGGAGCGATGAACGCTCTGCAGACTTGTTTGGCAATGTCCTAGACACTAAGTTAAAGTTCATTTTTTCTTGTTTGCATATTGGAAAACAAGGAAAAAGTAAATAACTTTTAACATCAGTTTGGTAGGTATAGTTATCGTTCTTGAATTTTAGAGATATAGGTAGGTTATTGCAAATTGTTGCTCAGTTATAAAACTTGGTCTTTTCTCCCAAGCTTATATTGTTTACAGATGTCTGTAAATTGTTTAATTATGTTTGGTTTTATAGTTTTGTAGTTGAGCACATTCCAATATCCATGACAAAATATATTTGTGGTAAGTTTACATCGTTTTTTTATGGTGCTGACCATACCATGACGGTACTGCTGTCTGTACTACGCGACCGCATACTATAAGAAACTTCTGTCAGAAAAAATCTGATACTCGCTGCATGCTCCCCGCGTACTGTCTGAAATTTTGATCTGGCAACTGGTACAGTATACAATGTGCGCTTTTTGGCGAGCATCAGAAACAGATCCGACAGAATTTTTCTTACAGGTGGTGTGGTATCTAGTACAAAATGTATGCAGAGAGGGCCTTCTAGGGTGCATTAGATTTTCTGACAGAAATTTCTTGTAGTATGCGGTCGCACTTAAAAATTTACGGACAACTATTATGTACAGACGCCAACAGGTCAACCTATCCCCAATCTGTCAAATTTTACCAATCGTACATTAACCTTCCACTATTGTGATAAGGTTGAAATTCGATTAACGAAATTTGACAGATTGAGGTAGGTTGATATGCTGGCGTCTATACTATATTCAGTTGGCAACAAGTGACCATCAAGTTTGCCCTCCAGTTGTCCTTCAGACATTTATTGGGGAGTGAAAAATAAGTAGTCCGAAAGGGGCCTATTAATAAAAATTACTTGAAAAGAATTATTGTGCCGATTTACTTCTTAGAAAACCATTACGTTGGATTAAATTGATCAAATGGCATGAATTGGGCCGAGTTTTTATGTCCCAATTGACATTGTGTTGAGGTCTGCTGTTTCTCGATAATTCTCAATGACCGATCGACAGACATAGATTGTATTACCTTGTCTGAATAAATTATTTTATTTTAATAACTATAAATAGATGTTTCAATTAATTCGCACAAGTTTTTTGACCACCTGTTAGTCGTTTTTGTAATTTTACTTTTAGTTTTAGTATTTCAATAAAGTTAAATGTAAGACGTATGTAAATTTATTCAAATAGTAATTGGCACTATTCATTCGTATACTATTCGTAATATATAGTTGATATTCACAATTTGTTATTATTAGACCATTTTTTTAAAGTCATATATTTATGTAGTATCAGGCTCGGCAGAGACTAGAATCGATTTAACCTTCACTGTCCGTATCATACAAGTATATGTTTGTTTTATATTATTTAGCAAGCAATCATTTTAAGTTGTGCTAATATATTTAACACTGGATTAATTAAGTGTCAATGCACTCTTGTTTGAACGAAAGCTAATTGTTTTAATATTGTCTTAGGGATCAAGGTTACTGTTTAATAAACTTGGTTATTAAAGGTAATTTTACTGTTTAATTAAGTTCTGTTTGTCTCGCAAAATAATACAAAAGGAATTGGTAATTAGTTCCCTCGTTGCATATGATACATAGGATATTTATATAATGTTTGTTGTATTAATGATTTTCCCTTTTGTTGGGATATGGACTATAATTGTCCATGTGGGTCCAGCAGTGTCGGTTGGTAATGTACAGACGCCAGACATCAACCTACCTCAAACTGTCATTTATTTTTTTGGTAAATTTGATAGATTGGGGTAGGTTGTACTGCTGGAGTCTATACTTGATGCTTTTCCTTTAAATCTGAGTTACGTTTTTCTTGATGATTTCTTGACCCATTTGTCATGGTGAGCTGAGATTACACCGTAAAGTATTTGTTTGGAGCCCTCTTACCCAATGGGCTCTCTAGGTAACTTGTCCAGAGCCCCGTATTTCCAGGAGACCTGATTCCTGTGAACATCATAGCATATAAAATACCTGACTTATCTCAGAGGGAATATACAATTTCCTTATGTTCGCATGCCTTATGATTTATGACCAAGTCATTATTTACACTGTATACTTTTGTAAGAACAATCAAAATAGTACCTAACTTGGTCTTGGTGTGTGGTTCCGGCTTTAAATACCCAGGGCCCCAATAGGTCAAAGATGGCCCTGTTTTCGTTGTAGAATAACAACAAAAGTTCAAGAGAAATTATGGCAAAAAATTAACACTACCGAAGTCAATACAAAAGAATCGGATAAGTAATAATCACCAAGTAACCATCCAGAATCCAAATAAACAAAGGTTAATGAAAATAATTAGGCACTAAAAGTATAACTGGAAATGTTAATGAATGAAAAAGCAATTAAACAAGAAGACGCTTAATAAAGCGATGAATCGTTTGGAAAGTCGGCCAATGAAATTTTGGTAAACAGTCACACAATTATCTTTGTTTTTGTGTGAACTTTTTATATGAAATTGGGTAACTGCGAAATCTTTGTGTGCACATAAGGGTCCTAATTGAAACTGCAATTGAGAGTGCACTTAAATGTCTTTGATAAGATGTAAGATTCGAAAAGGTCTGATTCATTTCGACTGTCAAATTTTACGAAGGCTTTTGTTTCTCAAAAAATCAATTGTATAAGCCGATATGAGATGTGTTAAAGCAGATAAATTCCGAAATCTTGGGTGCATTCAAATTAAATGATATTGCAGTTATCAAAACTGATTACCTAACGAACATTTAATTCCATGTCAGTGGGTGTATTAACCTTTTCATTTTTGCATGTGAATCCAATTCTTATGCTGCCATTTCTTTTAAAGTTAAGCTGTTGTTATGGTAATTTCGATTTTATTAAAGTGCTTTGTTGCAAGATGTTTGTAAATGTTGCAAATCGATCGTTAAGCTTATTGTCCTATGTAAATATGGCAATGTGAACTATGGTGGGATCTGCGTCCGGAAGTTCGGAAAACTTCGTGCCTCGTAAGAGCATTTTCTCTACACACGGAAGAAATACTTAAAGCTTTTCACACTTTGCTTAGCTAAACAATGCAGTTATTTTCCCTATTTCTTAAATGTACGAATCTTCATGGTTAAACACGCTCATTACTACATGTTACTTTCGTAAGGAGTTCAACAGCCTAGCAATTGACTAAATTTAACTTGAAGAAAATCCATTTTCACTAAGAAAAGTGGATTAGTGCCAAGAAATAAAACTCAGTTTTGAAGAAAGAACAGCAAGACAGGAATAGGCGTAATTGCTCTTTTTTTATCGTGGTAAAATCATCAAATAAGTCCTCCCACCCAGGGCAGGGCGGGAGGGACTGTCAGACTTGACTGACTAAAATCCACGGTGTTCTTCAATAGCCCTTGTTTGATTGAACGCGCTCAACTCGGGAACTGCTGGTTGGAATTGGGAAATTATTTTGTGTTGGATAGTCTATTTATACAGGAAGGTTATAGGCATCACACTACGACCAGTAGCAGCCGAGCAGCGAAAGTGAAAAAACTAATATTAAAAAAAAAATGGAAAGAAACCGACGAAATATTCCAACACGGGGGCGTTCAGAATCATGTCCCCTGGACCCATGGTAACCGTTTGTGCGTCGATGTCTCTTACACCCTGTATATGTACACAATGGTACACAATTCGAACAAACATGTTCTTAATGCACTTTCGAGGTTTTTATCATTGAAACTTTCATTGTTCTTCAACCAGTAACTTTCCTTACTTACTGAAATTATTGTTACGTACATGTAGTTAGCAGTAATGGAAATCTTTTACTTTGCAACCTTTTATTATGTTTCCCGTTGCGAAATCCAATAAACATGGTCTTAATGACACACTGCGAAAGAAATCCATTTGCGTATTTACCAAATTATCATTAGACATAACGAAATACAATTTCAATTAGTTGAGAATAATATCCATGAATATAATGTCGATTTAAAAATTTTATGGTATTTAATTATTATTTTTAATGTTACGAGTTATGACTCTGACATTTCTACAAACATAAAATTGCTTTTTTGAATTGGCTCTGGGTGATTCGAAATCTTATGCTCCGGGTTTCTCAACAAAAATAACAAAACTTATTTGTAATTGAAAACTTTGTCTATTTGTAATGACGTTACCATGTTTTCAAAGAACATGGTAAGGAATGTGTGATGAATGTACATTGTTTATACATGTATTATAGGATATAAGGCTAATTTAAAACTTGAAACTGTTTCCTTTTTAGCAGCCCTAGATTAGCATAAAATCCATTAGGATTTTGACCAGTATTTTGGTTTTCAAAATCAATGTCATATCAATGATATTTAGGTATTTAATTATGTGTTTCATTCAGTTATTATCGCTAAGGTTAATATGAGCTTCCCTCGTCCCCTGATTTCACATCCTTAAAATTTTATGCAAGAAATATCTCATATCGCCTTTAGGGGAGTAGAGAGACATCTATCTGTAGTTGTGGGACTGCACTGGAGGCAGTACGAGTCTGACAGTCCCTTCCATTCCACTCAGGGCGAGAGGATTCATTTGATGATTGTCTAACCCGAAAAAGAGGCTCATTATCCGTACAAAAAACCATTAAATATTTTCATAAAACATAAGCAGAAGTCTTTGTCTAAGCATGTTCATAATTGTATTATATAAACACCTATTTGCATGTACATAGGTGCCATGTCGTAGTGTCATAGGGATAAAAAAGTATTGCGTAAGTGTAAAATACTTGAGTATATGTACTATATGCCTGAGTAATTTTAAAACTTACGAGTAGAGTCATTTATGGCAGTCTTTTAAGTTCTTGGTGAATCTAAAACCGAATATAAGCTTTGGCATTATGCGTTTTCTAATCTTTACTAATATTATTAGCTGTAGAGTTTGTTTGTTTAGTTGATCGCGCTAATCTCAGAAGCTACTAATTCAAATTGAAAAATTTGTTTTGTGTTGAATAGTCCATTTATCAGGGAAGGCTATAGGCTATTTAACATCACGCTAGAACTAATAGGAGCCGAGCAGGGGGTGAAACCACGGGGAGAACCTAGTATGCGATAAAAAACCATATTTAAACCAAATTATGTAACTGAGGCGCTAATATATACGAGTACCTACGCTACTTAAACTTAAAATAAATACTTTGATTTTTAAATTAAAAAACTTGTTTCTCACATTATGATTTACTCAATTTTTAAATATGATGAATATTCGTACTGATTATGCTAAGCGCCAAAGATTGAACTTAATGCCTTTGTCAAACAGACAGGCGAAAGCGAAGCGTTTCCGAAGCGATACCGAACCGAAGCGAGACGTCAGTCCGATAGTTCTGTCACGCTATCGGATCGCTTTCACTTTTCTATGTGACTGGATTCAAACAATTCCATACATTACAAATAAAAACGTCACGCTTCGCATTCGTCACCCTGTCTGTTTGACAAAGGCTTAAATGCTTATGGATACCTACAGGCTGTTTGGTTAACGGTTACCGATACTTTAAGATGATATTTGTAAACTTATTACTATCGACAAATTTACTTTTATAAGAAAATTGCCCCAAACCCAATGCTCCTAAATGGCGGCCCTAAATCGGCTTATTTATTTACTTTACGCTACGCACTTCGTGGCGTACCTTTGAAAACTGAAAATTCAATTGAGTTATGTATGTTCGTTCGTCCAAGAAATCCTATGCTATATCTCTAAAATCTTCTGACACATATCAGTTTTCTAGAATATTATCCGCTTATCTACGAGTATTTCAAAGGCTAATTAATCGATTAATATTGATTGCCCTCGTGAATCGTCCAAAAGGTTAGGGATTGCAATTGTTGAGACAAAGGTCAAGCCATCATCAGCCTTGTCGCGGACAACAGACAAGTAAACAGTAGATATAATGCCAAAAATTAAAAATTACATCTTATTACCACTTTTTTTTATATTGTGAAAACCATCAAATGAGTCCTCAAACCCAGGGCCGGGAGGGACTGTCAGACTTGACTGACTAAAATCCACGGGGTCCTTCAATGGCTCTTTACGTACCGGGGTTACGGTAATTTGTGAGTCCCGCAACCCCGGCAGGCTTTGGCCCTCTACAGGCCCCGTTACTATGCTGACACTCCTTGAGGCGCGCGTGGAACACAACGCGCCGTCCACCCGGGCATGGTCCATGCTCGGACAGCGTGTCGCCCATTACTCGCCACCCGCACCTACGGTGGCCGGAGATCGTCTTACGACGTCCGTAGATTATTACCACTAATAAAAAAATGTGAAAGATTGCGAGGCTGGAATGATGTCTGTTACTCTTTCACACAAAAACTACTAAACTATTTAGATAAAATTTGGTACACAGATAGTTTATAACTTGGATTTACACACAGCATACTTTTTATAGGATAATGAGATTCCCTTTTGAATAATTATTGAACTTTACGCAGGCAACGCCGCCGGCAAAAGTTAGTAATTTCATAAACGTGAAAATTACTTTCGTTTTGGTTGTAATACATTGTAATATTGACGTGGTAATTATTTTTGGCGTCGGTAATCGCCCCACGTGTACGCATACTTCTGCCCTCTGCCAAACGTATGCGGTATAAAGCATCCATGTGGATTTGCGTGTGCGCTTAGTGCGAGTAAAGGACTCTGTCGGCGAGCGTGTTGTTGTGTTGTAGTGTCTGTGGTGTGCGTCTGCGCAGTACTCGTCGCGCCGCCCCACTGCGCGAGCGCCTCCTTTTGTGACTTGTGTATTTTAAGGGTGAGTTATTTTTGAATTTATCTATTTTATTTTCTTTTAGCATTGTTAAAGTAAATTCTATGTGAAATTTAATTTATCATTTCAATTTTATTCATCTGGTTTTGTTAATATTCCATTGGCAAAAGATCAATGTAACAACGTAAATTGAATTAAAGTTTCGAGTATTAATACACGAGTATTGATCGTTGAAGGGTCGTTTGAGTATTTTAATATAAGGTTCAGTTCCAGGAAATAATATGAACTTTTCTAACTGCCTTTAGTTAGAAAAGTTACATTGTGAGAATGTGACTTTTCTAATGTATCTCAAGTCATGAAAGTTTACATTCATAGTAGGATTAAAGTTAGGCTTTGTATATGATGTCATTATATCCTGATAAATAGGCTCTATATGAGTCAGTGCAACATTCCTACTTTGTTTTTGATTTTTGTTTATGTGTACATTTAAATTAATGTAATACATTTTATTTTTTACGTGATAACATCATCCAATGAGTCTTCTCACCCAAAGCAGGACGGGTGGAACTGTCCAACTTCTACTGACTTAAATCCACGGTGTCCTGCAATAGCCCTTTACGTTCCGGGGTCACGGTAATTCGTGAGACCCGCGACCCCGTCAAGTCGCGGGACTCACGAATTACCGTAACCCCGGCACTGGCCCTCTACAGGGGGAAAAACATTCAAAGGAATGGCGGGTTGTGATGAAAACTAAAACTGCATCATTTGATTATCCAGTAAAAGAATTCTGCATAGGACCTATCCCTTTGTATTTAGCGTTGCCAGGAGTAGTCAGGCTTTTTGATGGCGCGTCCGGCCAAATTAGACCGTGTCCGGCCTGTCCGGCTTTTGTAAATCTGTTCTTTTTTTTTAAGACGCTTTTATTTTTATATTTATTATGTTTTGGTTTCCGCTCCGCCCGCCTCGCCTTATATTACGCGAGCCGATTAGCACTAGCTTAGAGGACCATTGTTGAGTTGAACCGAACCTTTCTTTAGTTAAAAAAAAAATGTTTGTTTTATATTAGAACAAACAAAAATAAGGTGTCCGGGCTTTTCACCTAAATATCCGGATAAACTGATTGGTAGGTCCGGTTTTTCGGTTATAAGACCGGGCAACCCTATTTGTATTTATAGACATTTAGATAAGGTAATTAGATAAGAATTTTAATAAACATAATCGTTTCTAAGATTCCTTTGATTTCCATACAGCTAGCCAGGTGGCTTTATTACTCGTATTGTCACATTATCTAATGATTGCATGGAATGGAAATGCATCATGCATTTCAAGTCATCTGCATAATTCTGTCGAAGGCCATTACCGCGTCATCAATCTGACGGGGCATAGAAGGCCAAAGCCTGCCAGGGTCGCGGGACTGTGTAAACAGGTAACTGTGACTTTGGAACGTATAGTAGTAGTCCTCCTGACCGATTTCGGCCACGGCGGCCAATCTCAACGGAGATTACCGCACTGCGCGGGAGATATTATAGAGCACAAGTGTGTGCGCAGGCACAGGTGCACTCTCTGTTCCTTTACTCTCATAGTTCCGATGGGACGGCAATCCGACACGACCAGAGAGAGATCAGGCGCAGGACCAACGGCTTAACGTGCTTTCCGAGGCACGGGGATATTATAACGCCAACTTCCAGAGAATTGCTTTTTAGAAAAACCCAATGGTTTTTTTTTTTGCGACCACGAGACTTTCGGGGCTTTGGAACCTTAACGATAATTGAAGGAACAAGGTGGATTTTACTCATTACCTACGAGTCTGTCAGTCCATTTCACTCCACCCAGGTTGTGAGGACTTCATTTGATGATTTCACTGAGGTAGAAAAAACACACAGACATTTTCACAAATAATTATTTAGAAAAATAAACCTTTTATTTGTTCGAGAGTAGATGTTAAATAATGAAAACGCATCAGATACGTTTTATATATTACTTAGGGGCTTAAGTGTGTCCAAATCAGTGTACACACACCAACAAGTCAACCTACCCTTTTAAAATTTTCTCAATTTTAATGAACCTTTTTCTTTTGTGATAAAGTTGAAAATATTAAAGAAATTTGACAGATTGGGGTAGGGTGATGTTCGTGGCGTCTGTACTGAAATGCCTACAACATCTAAGAACAAGAAAAAAAATCACTCGTATACGTTTATTTATTTATGTCAATATTACTACATTATGTATATTATGACAGGATTAATTTAATGCAATAACGTAGTGATGTAATATTTACAATATTTGTTTATTTAACATACCTATCCATATATGTACACATTTTCTGCTATAATTACAAATAAAGCTACTTTGGTATTATATTATAATGAAAGATATATAATTGCGATTTCAATCGATATTAATAGATTCTTATACTCAAAGATAGGAATTTTAAAAATCCGTAGGTATTTAAATATTTAATTCAGCCAGTTTGAAAAATGACCTGTAACTGGTTTTGAAACCAATTTACTATAATCAAATATGATTTTTGATTGACGAATTCTGGTTTTAAGTCCTTGTTTTCATTGGAATAAATGCGTAAGCAAACGACTGCCACGAGAACGAGTTTCATGTCAGTGTGCTCTACAAGGTTATGGGAATCCGTTCCTAGATTAAATTAAAACGTATGTATCAGAGATGCGACTAATAGAGATTTTGCGAAATATCGAATTCGTATATTCGATTAGGTTTAACGTAAACAATTGAAAAATGTTTCTTGAAGATAAAATGTCATCAGTGCAAAATATAGCGGGATTCTAGAAGAAAACAACTTTCCCCTATTTAAAAACGTATAATTTTGATATTGGTAAAATTGTAAAAGTAAATAAAAAAAATACAGTTAGGATGCAATTGTGCCCGGTTATCAAAGTACAAGTTTTGAATTAAATAAAATTAGGTCGCACACACAAAAAAAAAAAATTCGGTTACGATACAATTATGTCAGATTATCCAGAGAATGTACGAATCAATAGTTATTTAATTTACTGAGGAAAAACCAAAATCCAGAATATCAGAGGAAAAAATATTTGAGCGATCCTAGCGGTAACTAACTAATTGGCCAATTAACACGCCTCGGAAGAAAAAAAAAAGTGATGCTATTTACCTAAATACTCGTACATACCCTGTGTAGGGGTTGTATTACTGTGCCTTACATAAAAATAACAATTTAAACATTAAAAGCAAAAAATAAGACAGTTAATTTAAATAAATAAAGAATCCTCAGCTTGATCCTGTCGGGATGGAGAGACGCGCTGCAGGACTGCCGCGGAGAACCGTGCTGGTAGCCACGGTCAAAACAGGACCAGGCCTCCGATGATCTGACGCTTGAACTTATTTGTCGGCTCAAGAGCCTGACAAATTCAGGATCCGGAAAGACTGCACGCGACCACACCGGGGTCGCGGTGGAGCGTTGCTCCCGACTGCTAGCTTATAAAGTTGAGCGTGATACCGTACTCAGCGCCTCCTGCCCAATGTAGATAAGAAAAAACAGACTGCATGAGACCAAAAATACGGACTGAACAATAAACAAATTTGCAGAAGAAAAACAATTGTAAAAACTTACCGATACATAGGAAAATTTTCAGATCACGCCATTCCGGCAAAAAACAGAAGATTTCACATATGATTTTTTAACCAACGTTGTCGACTTTAAATTCAAAATGTTTCACATTTTTTAACAAAAAGTGATTTCCACCCAAAAAAAAAATCAGCGATAGGTCACGGGTAACAAACAACGTCCAACTGACATAAAAAAAATCTTCAATTTTTCTCGAACAAAAACCAATTCCTAACTTAAAAAGATTCAGTTCTTAAAGAAAAATTTCGACTAAAGGCTTCCGAAAACAGGTTGCATGACAATCACCATAAAAAAAAGGTGATATTTAAAAATGTAGCGTTTTTTATAACGCTGCAGTACCCCCTTTCCAAGAAAAAAAAGACACAAGTCCGGCAGAAGGGAAAAAAGCAGAGGAAATTAACTTAGACTAGCCAAAAACACTATACCTAATAATTGACCTAAACCAAACCTAACATAGACGACATCAGAGTACAGCTGATACCGAATAAATGAGAAACCGAACTTCCATCTACACGTTATCAGTGTCAGCCCGTATAGTGTCCACTAAACCTAAAATTGACAACAGTCAGAAAACAAGGAATCAACAAGCCTTAAGATAACCTAACTTACAACGAAAATATCTAAGTTATTTTCAAATTAATCCACTAGGTAAAAACTAGAACAATATGCGAGAGCAAAATACTAGCCTAAAATAGAACTCTATCCAACAAGGTGACCATAAAGAGCTAAAAAATAAGACTAAGAACTAGCAACAAAACTTGAGTCGAAGATAAGTCTTGGACAAAAGACAAATTAAATAAACTCCAGTTCAAACAATGGAAAAAATCGGTGAGGCTAAGAAAGACTCAAGTTAAAGAACCAACTTGTGTTTCTTGTCAAACCAAAATATACTCGAACTTTAAGAAACCACTCTAGTCAACGAGATACTTTACCCAAGGTGGAACTTAATGTTCAGGGAAACTTAAGTCAAAACAGGAACTTAAGACTATAAGTAATAATGACTTGAGCAAGAGTAACGACACAGGACGAAGGTGTGACTCAAGTTCTTCAGTCGTAAGTAATAACAAACTGACCTAACATATTTGCCCAGTCCAACGGGAAAAACAAGGCGTAATGTATTTTCAATATTCGACATATTTAAATAGAATATAAAAATTTTATAAACTCGAAAATCAATTATGACCAAACACACAAAAATTGTAATCACGCCATCTGTGAATAGTTACCGGAACTAGGTGCGATGCAACCTTGTTGTAACAAAAAAATTTAGCTGAGTTAGCTCGCAACTATCAAATGAGTTCTTGGTTCATACCAACCTTATCGGACAAAATTTTAAGGATCAAAAGGTGTGCGATAAAAAACGCTTGGGTCCGTACAAAAAGATAGTTTATAAAAACGGAATTTATTTTAGGATATCTTTGATATGATAAGTACCAGAATGGACGGAACCACAGTCCTGTAGTAAATAGGTAGTCCTAGAAATAACTTGCATCACACGACACTTAACGAAACGTGGAGCAAGCTTTCCAGAGAAAAAATCTTCTCCCGATGACCTGGAGAAATTTCGCCTCCATACAGTGTCACCCACGTTCAAAGTAATAGCCGACCGGTTGGAGTTATAAGCCCGCGAGTTACGAAGGAAAGCTAAAGAAAGATTATCGGCCACCTTCGCATAGACTTCGCTGAGAGAAGACAGATTCGAGGCGTGACGAGTTCGACTGTCCGCTAAATCAGTGCTTTGAGTCTGACCATTTACACGCTTAGAATCCATTAGTACTTCTCTACCAAACATAAGAAAATTAGGCGTGAAGCCTGTGGCTAAATTGATGCATGAGTTGAGATAAAGCTTGACTTTAGGCAACATCTTTGCCCAATTCCTTTGGTTTTCACCAACCAATATACCTAAGCATGTAACCACACTTTGGTTATAACGCTCAACCGTATTCGCTTGTGGCGTATAATATGGTGTAAATGTAGGTGATTCAATATGGAATGATCTAAGGAAATTTAGAAACTGGTTACTACGAAAAACTGTAGCATTGTCGCAGAGAATAGAACGTGGTACACCAAAATTAAAGAAAATTTCAGACTCTAACGCTTTCATAACAGAAAAAGCGTCCACTCTCTTTAGAGGAACAAGCCATACATACTTTGAAAAAACATCGACCATAGAAAAAATGTACTTATACCCATAATAAGCGATAGGCAATGGTCCAATGATATCTACCGAGATCATCTGTAAGGGCATGGATACTACTTTAGGATAACACATCTGACCACGAGGTTGCGTGTTCGCAATCTTATATGCTTTACAAACCTCACATTGCCTTAACGTTGTAACGACGTCGCGGTACATATTAGGCCAATAAAATGTTTCCCTTAGTTTTTGATAAGACTTAGTTACACCAGGGTGTACAGAAGGAAAATTATTGTGTACTTCCCAAATTGCGGAAGGAATTTTTTCAGAAGGCAATACAACACGCCATGGATCAGAAGACAAAGGGGATGTGATAGGCATCCGCCTCAAAAGAATACCATTTTGAATGGCATAGGCTGGAAACATCTGGGGAAAGTCACGTGCACCTGTATAGACTTTCTTGTACCATCTATCGTCAGTATGCTCCGGACCTTGATCAAAGGTAATAGGACTTGCATAAACTCTAGATAACGCATCTGGAACAATGTGCTGCGACCCTTTCCGATGAACGATGTCAAAAGTAAATTGAGAAATGACTGTTGCCCAGCGCGCTAAACGACCTGAAGGGTTATTTAGGGTAAGAAGCCATTTTAAGGCCATATGGTCAGTTATAACAGAAAACTTCATACCATCTAAGTAACAGCGAAAATGTTTGATGGAGTCAAGAACCGACAATAACTCGCGTTCAGTAGTACTATAATTACGTTCTGCTTTGGAAAATAAACGCGAATAATAAGCGATAGGGTGCTCAACATCATCAAATTTCTGTGTTAGAACAGAACCTAGACCAACTGCAGATGCATCACACTGCAAAATGAACGGCTTCGAGAAATCAGGACACGCCATAACTGGTGTCTCGATCAGAGCTTCTTTTAATTTCGCAAAAGCTTGTACAGCAGCGTCATCCCAATTTATAGGATCACGTCCTTTTCTCTTACCGATTAACGCAGTGAGCGGAGCAATTATCGAAGAAAAACCATTCACAAAACGTCTGTAATAGGAACACATACCAATAAAACCGCGTAGCGACTTGGCAGTTGTAGGAGTAGGGTAATCCCTAATAGCTTCAAGTTTACAGGGATCAGTTTGAAGACCCTTTTCATTTACAATATACCCTAAATATTTTAATTCGCTTTTGCAAAACACACACTTTTTTAAATTTATGGTTAAACCAGCCTCCTTAAGTCGAGCTAATACCTTCCTGAGGAGAGCCAGGTGACTATGAAAGTCCTTAGAGACCAAAATTAAATCGTCGACGTAACCGAAAACGCAGTCGTCGCTAGTAGAAGTAAATTCATAGTTGACGATCATATCAGTCAGGCGTTGCATTTCTGAAGCTGCATTTGTAAGTCCAAATGGCATTCTTACAAATTCAAAGAGACCTCTTTGTGGAACAATAAAAGCTGTCTTCTCACAACTCTCTTTATCAGCAAGTGGAATCTGCCAGAAAGCACTCCTAAAATCGAGGGAGCTTATGTATCTGGCACCACGAAGGTTGTCAAGAATATCGTTTATACGGGGAAGAGGATACGAATCTCTAACAGTCACGCTATTCAGCTTCCTACTATCAACACAGAAACGTACTGATCCATCGTTTTTTGTAACCATAACCACTGGACTAGCCCATGGGGAACGAGAAGGACGAATCACTCCCATATCTAGCATCTTGTCAATCTCTTCGTTGAGTAGCTTCAACTTAATCGGAGATAAAGGATAAAAACTTTGGCGAATAGGAGGTCCCGTTGTATGTATTTTATGGGACAGCCATGATGTTTTTCCTAGGCCGATTCTCTCAGACGAGATGACTTCAAACTCGTTAATAACTTGCTGAAGGCACGTCTCTTGATCCAGTGTTAGGACGTTACGAGGATGGACATATCGAACCTCGCTAACAGAGGAAATTTGAGGTGGATAGCAACTAACAGAGGGAAGGTACATATTACCATTAATATTTTTATCAAAAGCTTGACTAAAAACTGATGTCAAACCAAACTTATTCCAAAATTCGATACCTAATATCACAGAGGATGACATAGAGCTTGCCACTAAAAACTCATGGAAAGTAGTTGTATCATTAAACTTGACTGGAAGATAAACAGATCCCCGGATATCGATCGGTGAATTATTAGCTGAAATTACACGAGGACAAGAATCACTCGCGTTCAAAGATAGACCAAATTTCTGAATTAAACTATCGCTAATCAGTGACATCTGTGCACCAGAGTCTAATAAAGCCTTGACCACCTGGTTGCACAATAAAATTTCGATAAACGGACGGTTATCAATAGTATCAATAGTAATCACCGGTGACACTGTACGGTAGGAAACGTGCCGCCGGTGCTTTAGGCATTTTTTGGGTTACACTTCGGGCATTCACGAGTTATAAAGCCGGGAGTGCGACACTTGAAGCATATCATACCTGTTACCACAGGACAAGAACGGTAAGAGTGACCAGTACTGTTGCATTTCAAGCAGTGCTGATTGCAACTTGGGCAGCTCTGAGACCTACCACCACCTTGGTTAGGTTCATTAAGGCGGGGCCTGACAGCCTGAGAAGAACTGGTTGGTTGGTGAGCAGCACTGTCAAGACTAGCAACAGCCTTAGGTGTTCTAATAAAAGATTCGAAATAAGTAGCGGTATCAATAAGAGTATTAATATCAGGGAATTTCTGTATGGACAAAATTGGGGTATATTTTGGCAACATGTTGTGGGTTATGACATCCAATAATTCAGGTTCTTCAATCGGCTTACAAAGTTTGGAATTAAGGTGAGTCAGTTTAATAATAAACTCCTTGACAGACTGCTCTGGTTTCTGCCTAAGATTACGTATCTCCTGTCCAGTCCTAAATTCGAAATCCGCAGAACCGAACATACTAAAAAATGCCTGCCTGATCTCTACATACGACAGACCCGGTCGGCGTATGGATCTATAATACTCCAAAGCGATGCCAGACAAAACTTCGTGGAATCGCCTTACGAGATAGGAATCCGTAATATAGTCAGCCTCCCTGCATTCCTCAAGTCTAGCGAAGAAGTCACGTACGCACGTGTTTCCATCATAACAGATTCTCCACTTGGTCAACGAGAACTGCTTGACAAAAGGTGGAGGATCTTCGGATCTGATCGGTGACGGTAGAACCGACTGTGTGGAGACGCGTGAAAGTCTAGGTGGAATGGGAGGAGGAGGAGGACGAGTGGTGGGATGTGGTCGAGAGATGATAGGGCTGCTACAACGTGGAGTCTCGCCAATAGAATTTTCATCTTCCGACATGTTGTAAACTAAATTCAAGCGATACTAGACTAGTATATAGTTAGCAAGAAAAAAAAAATAGTAATACGGTTGACGAAGCTGTATGAACGATTCCTTATAAAAATATCGGTACCCCTAAGACAAGCTGGAACAAGACACACAAAAAAAGAAAATAAGGTAACCAGCCGCGTCAGGAATCACCAAGCTAGGAAACGAAAGACACCACTAAGAACAGACAACAACCGTGCATACGGAGCTTACCTTTGCAACACGACGCCTATAAGTTCATACAACACACTCATGCACTACGGGTTCTAACAACCGCTAGCTAAAGGAAAACAAATTAAACACAAGGGATAACAATCAGGTAAATTATGTATTTGTTGGGTGAGAAATAAAAGAGGGTTGTGTGTTTTATAGTTCACAAAATTATTTTATATAAGTGATGAAAAATTACAACTCACACAAGCAAACAAAGAACAGTATCCTGCCAGTTCTTCGTTATCGTATCTGTAGTTCAGGGCTCGTGATGTATCACCATGGGAACAGTCCAGGCTCTAGGAAACTCTTAAACTGGTCACTTGGGTAATCACGTTAAAGTCCTGAAACCAACAATAGGAATAAACAGAGAAAGAATTAGCTCACACAGTGGAAGAAATTATTAGCTCACTTGAAGCGAGCTACCACCCTCGAAATTGCAAAAAAAAAAAAATTATGTGATGTAGATTTAAATAAGAAGAAGTATGGACAAGAAAAATACTTACTTTATTAGTTCGGGCGCCATATATAGCGGGATTCTAGAAGAAAACAACTTTCCCCTATTTAAAAACGTATAATTTTGATATTGGTAAAATTGTAAAAGTAAATAAAAAAAATACAGTTAGGATGCAATTGTGCCCGGTTATCAAAGTACAAGTTTTGAATTAAATAAAATTAGGTCGCACACACAAAAAAAAAAAATTCGGTTACGATACAATTATGTCAGATTATCCAGAGAATGTACGAATCAATAGTTATTTAATTTACTGAGGAAAAACCAAAATCCAGAATATCAGAGGAAAAAATATTTGAGCGATCCTAGCGGTAACTAACTAATTGGCCAATTAACACGCCTCGGAAGAAAAAAAAAAGTGATGCTATTTACCTAAATACTCGTACATACCCTGTGTAGGGGTTGTATTACTGTGCCTTACTTAAAAATAACAATTTAAACATTAAAAGCAAAAAATAAGACAGTTAATTTAAATAAATAAAGAATCCTCAGCTTGATCCTGTCGGGATGGAGAGACGCGCTGCAGGACTGCCGCGGAGAACCGTGCTGGTAGCCACGGTCAAAACAGGACCAGGCCTCCGATGATCTGACGCTTGAACTTATTTGTCGGCTCAAGAGCCTGACAAATTCAGGATCCGGAAAGACTGCACGCGACCACACCGGGGTCGCGGTGGAGCGTTGCTCCCGACTGCTAGCTTATAAAGTTGAGCGTGATACCGTACTCAGCGCCTCCTGCCCAATGTAGATAAGAAAAAACAGACTGCATGAGACCAAAAATACGGACTGAACAATAAACAAATTTGCAGAAGAAAAACAATTGTAAAAACTTACCGATACATAGGAAAATTTTCAGATCACGCCATTCCGGCAAAAAACAGAAGATTTCACATATGATTTTTTAACCAACGTTGTCGACTTTAAATTCAAAATGTTTCACATTTTTTAACAAAAAGTGATTTCCACCCAAAAAAAAATCAGCGATAGGTCACGGGTAACAAACAACGTCCAACTGACATAAAAAAAATCTTCAATTTTTCTCGAACAAAAACCAATTCCTAACTTAAAAAGATTCAGTTCTTAAAGAAAAATTTCGACTAAAGGCTTCCGAAAACAGGTTGCATGACAATCACCATAAAAAAAAGGTGATATTTAAAAATGTAGCGTTTTTTATAACGCTGCAAAAAGTACTCATTCTAAAATGATACTTAAGGTCTAAGCAACAAGGATTCGAAATACCGTCACAAAACCGTTTGTGGCGGTATTTTTCGGGCCGTTTTTGAAGCGCTAATCGGGAATCTAGTACTATTATTGATCGATGGCTAGGCAAGAGCCTAATATTCGGCGCCATGGCTTCTTAGCCAAATATTCAGAGACACTTATTAATTGCTTTATGGGATGACAGATTCTCGCACCATTGCAGTGCACATGCACTGCAATGGTAACTAACCTATGTCGTATTTGTTTAATTTACGAGTATGTCGTACGAGTATGGTGTGTATTTTCAAATTACCAGTGTTTGTCGCGAAAGGTTTTACAAAATTTTACCTACTTATGATTAAATAAAAAAAAAGTCGATAGATACACCTTTTCTTTTATTTTATCGAATTTTTTTCTTTTCATTGTTTGGTATTTTGGTATTCGGCCAAATTGTTTTCAATATTTGGCCGGGTAACGAATAGTATCCGAATCGAATATTCATTCCTAACAATAATTCCTAAATATTGTAGGTACTACGGTTAATTAAAACATTCTACACAGTTCCCATGTCTATAATAATTAGGTACTTATTTCGCGTTGTAGATAAATCGGATAATCGACTTTTGATTAAGATAATGTTAGCTCTTAAATAGAATTAATTAAAATACATATCGGTAGTCGTGTGACAGAATGTCAGAAACAAACAGTGGAATGAAGGTATGTTAATTAATTTTGATTAAATATTATCTTTATTAATATATTTTTTTTAAATCATCTCTTAAGTCATTAAATCTTTCTTCTTCACAGCTAAAACAATTGGAAGTTTTAAAGGTATTTTGTAATTGATGTTCAAAAACTACAAATTGAATAAATGATGTTTGATTTTAAACGATCACACGTGTTATTTGTCAGTGTATCATAATCTAAAAAACACACCATCACAAAATGGTGTCGTAAGAAAAGAAAAATATTGTCTTGCTTGTAATTATGTCATATCGATTGATAATAAAATTACTTAACAACTTCTATCTCGTCATAATTTCAATGCCACGTGAGTCATTAAACTAATGGTTAGTGGTACCTATAATAGACTCCAATATTACCTATCTTATATACGTAGTAACCAAGTATGTCACGTGTCACTTGTTCGTAGGTACACAATGATCTACGAAATTACTTAACTAAACAAATGAGTATGGTTGGTTTACGCGCGGTTACGTTTGATAGATAGTTCTGGCCGCAAAATATATGATATGATGCTGTTCTCGGGAAATAAGCGAGAACGATCTTGCGGTCGGCGTACCAGTTAACTATAAGTTATTCCACATTTTTTTTTCTGTTCGAGTATTTAAGTGATAAATTGTCTAACCTTGACAGTCGAAAAACAACAAAAAAAATGATTTAGCACTGAAATGGCAACTGAGCTAATGGCACCTGAGGTATTCCACATACGGCACCTGTAAATGTTTTTAGACGCAGATGCCCTAACAGTACATACTGTTTATAATTAAATCATCTTCAAAGGACACAGACGTGTATGGTAATGCCACTTTGTCACCTCGTATTATGCGATGACGAAATATTAAAAAAAAAACGTTCTGTTTGTTTCGAAACATTTTAAAAATCATGGGTTGTATCACTTGTATTATTTCACGTTCGGTGCGCAAACGCCAGGGGCGTTGCGCGTGCGCCGACCTTGACGACGGTTCAGCGGCTATTCATTCGCACACGTGAGCTATAAACTCCCATCCACTGCATTGTCAATGTTAAGACCGTGGATTCCTTTTGTGGCTTTTTTGTGTTGAACGTTGATACATCCATGTAAGGTCAGACTGAATATCTATGTAATACTGACGTATTTTGATCTTGACATTATATTAATACTATACACAAATTGGGTCTTGATAAAAATTTATTTTAATTAAATATTCATTTATTTCAGGCTCATGTCCCATAAAGTGTTAGTATACAATAACTTAAATTATTATAAGTAGGTGCAAATTATATTATGTTATGTTATATTAAATTAAATTAATTATGCAAATTATATTATGTTACTAGCTTCCGCCCGCGACTCCGTCCGCGCGGATGTCGGTTTTCGCGTGGTGGTTTATTTCTCCATTTTGAGTAACTCTGACAATGACATCTTATAAATATGTATTGGTCCCAAATACGGCTAAGCCTATAATAATTAAGGAGATTCGTGGTTCTACAGAACAACGTCTATGAATAAAACTGAAAAGTAAGATTTTTTTTCTACGTTTTTTTCCAGGATAAAAAGTATCCTATTTTATGCCCAGGATAATAAGGTATAATTATACCAAGTTTCATCGAAATCGAACGGTTAATTTTCACGTGATGCCTGCATATACAGACAGACAGACAAAAAAAATTTAATCACATATTTGGGTTTGGTATCGATCCAGCAACACCCCCCGCTATTTATTTTTTCAATATTTTCAATGTACAGAATTGACCCTTCTACAGATTTATTATATGTATAGATCAGCTATGTTTTACCCGGGCACGCCGCAATCGCGGCGGTAAGACCCCTCTTTGAGGAGTGGCTGGATAGGCGTCACGGCGTCCTGACCTACCGCATGACGCAGGTCCTCACCGGACACGGAAGTTTCGGGAGGTTCCTGTGTCTGATAGGGAGGGAAGAAACGCCTTGGTGTCACCACTGCGAGGATCGTCCGGAGGACACGGTGGAGCATACGGTGCAGGACTGCCCCGCTTGGGCAGAGTACCGCCGTGTCCTCACGACGGCGATAGGCGGAGACCTCTCGCGCCCGGCATTGGTCGAGGCCATGCTGCGGGGCGAGACGGAGTGGGAAGCGGTCGCCTCCTTCTGCGAAGCAGTCATGCTCGTGAAGGAGGAGGCGGGCCGCCTGAGGGAGAGGACAGCGTCCTCCCTCCACCCCAGCCGCAGTGGTAGACGCCCACGGCGTCGGACGTCGCAAGACGATCTCCGGCCACCGTAGGCGCGGGCATGCGGGCAGCGAGTAATGGGCGACTCGCTGTCCGACCGTGGACCATGCCCGGGTCGACGGCGCGTTGTGTTCCACGCGCGCCTCAAAGAGTGTCAGCATAGTGACGGGGCCTGTAGAAGGCCAAAGCCTGCCGGGGTCGCGGGACCAAGTGATTACCGTGACCCCGGTACGTAAAGGGCTAGTGAAGGACACCGTGGATTTTAGTCAGTACAAGTCTGACAGTCCCTCCCGCCCTGCCCTGGGTGGGAGGACTCATTTGATGATTTTACCACGATAAAAAAAAGAAAAAAAAAAAGCTGTTTTACCGACAAATCGAACATATTTTTTTTTAAATTTCGCACGCGGTACTTCCTGAAACATGAATGAAAAGTGAAAATACTGTTTCTGTGAAGAAAACGCGGAAATATTTGTGATTTGTGACCCTTGAACTTTTGGTTGTTGCCCGTTCGTTCAATGACTTTAGAATTTGGGTCACTTCTTAATTTGGTCACATTTCCTATACCCTTCTATTGTTTCAATCATTCATTAACCACAAAAATAGAATTTTGTTACAAAACCATTTATTTCGGGATTAAGAGATGGGGTAAGTTGATCGACTTTATTCGATCCTGGATGAAAAGTTCAGCCAATTCAATGCTCCCGGAAAATATTTATTGTAAAAAAATCTAAAAATATTTTTTTTATCGACAACTTCTGTAGTTAAATCAAAGCGATTAGACGTTTAAGTGTAAGTTTTTAATTGTAGATGTAATATTAATATAGGTAGTCCCTTTTGTAAAATATTGTTAAGATATTTTTAGATTTTAAGTTTTAGCTGGCAATGATTAAGTTTAAAAACTCTGAATACGTTAGAACCTGTTAAACTATAAAATTCTTGTTGACTAGTGAAGTATTTGCTGTTGTGTGTGGGCGACTAGGATGACGCAGAAATTGCAGGGTCGGCGTTGTTTGGTAAATAAACACTCGCTGCACACCGCAGTATTATTTATATAAGCCCCTTCGTTCACAAGGCGACGCAAGTCTCCTTACGACTTTGGCATCCATTGACGGGTGGCTGGGTACGAACCTTTATGGATTTGTATTAAAATAGTCACCTGCATACTAAGGCGTCCATTAGACAATAGGTTTTGCCATGGTAGAGATTTTGGCTGATGGAAAACCTACCGTCTAATGCGATGATTGACGTTTGCATGACGAAAATTGTAGGTGATCAAATTCCGTCACTCAACCATCATTCATGATTGATGGAAATGATTGACGCTTGCATGACCGTCTAATGGGCGCCTAAAGTCTAAATGCCTTGTGTACGAAGGAGCTTACATGAACGCCAACCGCATTAGCATTTCTTTTAACATGGTATTGAACTCGAATTTGCTCTGGTTCTACCAATAGTTTCACTGATTCTGTTAGCCTATAAATAAGTTACTGTTTCACAGTTTTTCAATGGCAGTTTTTTTTTATCGTGGTAAAATCATGAAATGAGTCCTCCCAACCAGGGCGGGGTGGGAGGGATTGTCAGATACCGGGGTCACGGTAATTCGTGAGTCCCGCGACCCCGGCAGGCTTTGGCCCTCTACAGGGGGCCCCGTCACTATGATGACACTCCTTGAGGCCTCTGCCTCGAATCTTGCGGGCAGCGGGGCGGCGGCGGCGGCGGCGCGGGAGCGGCAGGATCTTAGGCATACATTCAAATGGACCAGCCCTCGGAAACAGCGGCGCGGCAGCGGGGCGGGCGCGAACTGCGAGCGCCGCCGCCGCCGCCGCCCCGCTGCCCGCAAGATTCGAGGCAGAGGCCTGAGGCGCGCATGGAACACAGCGCACCGTCGCTCGACCGGGGCATGGTCCATGGTCGGACAGCGAGTTGCCCATTACTCGCTGCCCGACAATGGCCTTGTTTGGTTAAAAATATCACGGTAAACAGATTTTGAATGTAGGTAAATATAAATGATAATACCAATCATGTTTCGAGGTCTCAGTACTGATAATGAAATTCACCTTGTCAGAGTATTCTAAGTATTTGTGTAATTTATTTATTTATATGTTATCATGTTGCTGAGTATTTGAATGACTTTTATATATTAATATTAGATATTTTAATTTACTTGAATTAAATAAAGTATTAGAGTTTTGCTGTTTGAGATCTCAAATGCGATCGTTGGATAAAGATTAAAATAGTAGGTAGAAACACACTACAAGTCTCTATTTCTAACTTCATATTATGTAAAATAAAAGCTTTGAGTTTTTTTTTAAATTCAGATTTAATCTAGACTACCAAGATGTTTTTAATTCCGCATATTGAAAATTAAAATGAGTTGTAAACCTTGAAATAAATTAGTAGCAAATCGAGTTGTACTTTTTTTATTTATAGTTAAATACAACTACCTACTCGGTGATTCACAAAGTCAGTGCAACAGGTGAACACATATCACTAAGTAGTCAGTTAATGGACATTGGTAAAGGCTTAGAGGTTGCCTCATGTGTTCTTAGCTAAGTTTTTTGGCGATTTGTGCCTCATAATCATTAGAAGATGCCTAATGACTACATTCATCATTTAAACATACAAACATACTTTTGTTCCGAAATTATAATATGTTGTTTCTATGTAAAGCAAATAAAAAAAAGATCATTTATCCAAACTTTATGCACAGGCAAAGTATTAAAATTGACTGTAAAGGGCAGAAAGACTCTCTCGAACTCATAAAACGATTCCGTTTTTTATTGGGATGTACGGAACCCTAAAAATAAACTTAAAATAACAATCAATTTGAATAAGTAGTAAAACAAACGTGTAACTAAATATAGTATTGCCATTAAAGGATCCGGTAAGGCAGCTTTTTCAATTACCTCAGATAAGCAGTAATAAAATTGATTTATAGTTTAAACTCAACCAACGTAATTACTTTATCGTGTTTGTTTGTTGTTATAGTTTTATCAATGTCTAGTTTAAAAATGCTAACAAAAACATATAGTATGTACTTATCTGCTTGTCCAATTACAAGGCAAATTTTCTAACGCAAGGAGAAAACACTCATGTGATACTATTATCACACTCGGCTACGCCTCGTGTGATAAACCCACATTCGTGTTTTAATACCCCTGATTATACAACAGTTGCATAAATAACTATTATAGATCATAATTAATGTCATAATAAGCTGTAAAACAGGTCATATTTAAATCATGAACTTGACCGCTGACGACATGAAAGTCGATAAAGGTTTTGTCGGATTGCAATCTCATAACCGCCGCTGCGAGCGGTGACTTAGTGCGGGAGGGCGAGCTGTAAGATCAAATCTATAGAAATGTTAAACTCGCTACGAGGTGCCGCCACGCGCGAATTCGCGTGGCCAATTGCACTTCAATAAACCCCGTTCTCAAAAAGCGCGTTAGCAAAGCGTGAGTTTCAGTGTGCGCAATGTGTGCGCGCTGTAAGTTCATTTTTGCCAATTTTTTGTTAAAACCAATTCAGTTTTGCTCAAACTCTGAGGTTTTTCTCTTGTAGTTTTCTACCTCAATAACCAGGAGCAAATTGCCCTTTTTTCGCAATTTAAATTAAAAGGCTAAACTGTCTTGCTTTAACAATCTAGCCTATCTTTCAATTGGGTTGTTGTAAATTTGTCACAAAATTAATTTTCCACGAAAATAAGTATTGATCCTGTTCTTCTAGTACTTTATATTCAGATTCCACATTGTGTCCTCGTTTTCGGTAGTTTTGTGCTGGATTTTATTATTTAATTATTCTGCTATCCGTGCGGAAAAACAAAAGGGGCGAATTTACAATAGTCAAAATTAACAAATACAAAAACCTTTGGCTAATTCATACATATTTTTTTTTTCAAGGGGAATTAATTTTGTCGCAAATTTACAACAATCCTTTCATAAATTGAAAGGATTGTTGTAAACCTCGGTCAATGCAATGTTGTTATTAAAGGTTAAAATGCTAGCTTAAGTTATCTCTTATTGATTAAGGCTTGCCTCAGACATCTAATCACTTCGTAAAAGCTTATTTTGATTAAAAAACCTGGTTTAAAACTAATAAAAGACGAGTGCTTAAATGATTGGTATTCCAATAAGTAAATTACTATTAGACTAGCGATTTGCCCTGGCTTCGCAAAGGTGCGTTATGGAAATAAAATATAGCCCAGGAATGATGTAGCTTTCTTCTGGTAAATAATTCAAAATCCGTTCAGTGGTTCCAGAGATTACTTCCTACAAACAAACTCACAAACTTTGTAATATTAGTTTAAATGTAGTAAACACCAGTATAGTTGAGCAAGGAAATATTTATAATTACACGTCAGTTGTAAAAGCTACTCGAAGGAAAAGCTGGAGGCCTATTAAATAGAAACTTGTTACCGTATGTATGCTTCGATAATATTACACTTCATAATGGTTATTTATATTATTAAAATATTGCACCCTGTTGGGTAACGACTGCTCACGTAACTTCTAGCCTACAAGCGTATTCTGGAGGCGACTGCCCTCCAGCGCGTCTATGAATGGCGCGTGGAGGCGCAGCGTCGGGGCGAATCCCCGCTGCCTCGACAAGTCGAGGCGCGGCGGGAAGAGCTCCGGCGCGATCTCAGGGCAGTATGGAGGGAGCGACTGTCGCAACCGAGGTCCGGGCACGCCGCAATCGCGGCGGTAAGACCCCTCTTTGAGGAGTGGCTGGATAGGCGTCACGGCGTCCTGACCTACCGCATGACGCAGGTCCTCACCGGACACGGAAGTTTCGGGAGGTTCCTGTGTCTGATAGGGAGGGAAGAAACGCCTGGGTGTCACCACTGCGAGGATCGTTCGGAGGACACGGTGGAGCATACGGTGCAGGACTGCCCCGCTTGGGCAGAGCACCGCCGTGTCCTCACGACGGCGATAGGCGGAGACCTCTCGCGCCCGGCATTGGTCGAGGCCATGCTGCGGGGCGAGATGGAGTGGGAGGCGGTCGCCTCCTTCTGCGAAGCAGTCATGCTCGTGAAGGAGGAGGCGGGCCGCCTGAGGGAGAGGACAGCGTCCTCCCTCCACCCCAGCCGCAGTGGTAGACGCCCACGGCGTCGGACGTCGCAAGACGATCTCCGGCCACCGTAGGCGCGGGCATGCGGGCAGCGAGTAATGGGCGACTCGCTGTCCGACCATGGACCATGCCCGGGTCGACGGCGCGTTGTGTTCCACGCGCGCCTCCAAGAGTGTCAGCATAGCGACGGGGCCTGTAGAGGGCCGAAGCCTGCCGGGGTCGCGGGACCAAGGGATTACCGTGACCCCGGTACGTAAAGGGCTAGTGAAGGACACCGTGGATTTTAGTCAGTACAAGTCTGACAGTCCCTCCCGCCCTGCCCTGGGTGGGAGGACTCATTTGATGATTTTACCACGATAAAAAAAAAAAAAAAAAAGCCTACAAGCGTATATGCCTTTCCTGCTTTACATACAAATCAAGTCCTTTTGTTTTCCGAAATTACTGAATCAATTGTGTTCATAAGGAAGATATATAAAAAGTTATTACCTTTTTTAATATAATTTATAAATGTAATGTATTGTAAATTTAATAAAATTAAAAAAATGTAAATAATATACAGAAACTTTGTGATAAGGCCTCAGGCTCTTTTCTCGAAGTTTACAAACTTTAGCTGGTGCTAAAAGTCACAGAAGGACATTAAGTTAACGTGTTTCTCTTTTTTAGCCATTGGCTAAGTATTTTTAAAGGCATGTTAATATTTATTTGGCTCTTTTTGTGATATATTTTATTGATGTTTTGCACGCAAATTACGATGACGGGTGTCTTTTTTACGATCGTACAAACACAAAATGTCAACAATTTCAATACATATTTCCCCAAGTCAGTCAGTATCTTGTATTGTATTGTATAACGGGCTGGTATGCACAACTCCACGTCATATGCGCGTATTTTGCGTCAGTATCTTATAGTGATTTTTTAGGGCATTTACCCGGATTGACTATTCGATCGCAAAAAAGTGTGATAAAAAATGCACGAATAAAATGTCGAATTTTCATATAAATTAGACGGTCGATTTTCTCTGAATGTCTGAAAAATAACAACGCAGACAGGCTAGTTTCCTAAGCTTAAAATATATCACTACGTAGGTAGTTAATTTAAGATCAATCATAATATTATAATTCAAAATTATAATCTATAAATCTTCTGATTTAAATCCGTAAACTTAAAGTTTAATTAGCATAACACTGTCTGAAAATATAAAATGTAAACGTTTTTAGTAGAAAAAAATAAAAAATAAACTACAAAAACCCATCCGACCACAGACAAGAAAATCACACATTAAAAAAAAATTAACAGGAAAATATTCTAATCTGAAATTCAAAATTGTTAGGAATAAACTATTGAATTAATTATATGAACAATTTTCAACTAATGTATTTTGATGTGGGTTTTTAATAAATATTCATAGTGATATTCAAAGAATTGCCATGGTCATTATGCCTTGGTTTTTTTAGATGTAAATGGCGTACGCCTTTTTTTCCGTTGGTCAGCACAACAAAGAGTCGGAAATCTTAAATGAGTGTACTAGATTGCGAATTCAAAGTCAACACATGCGGAATTAATTAAGCTTATGTTTTAATAGATCATGTTCTTTTACATAAAATATTTTATAGGCAATTTAACTTTTAAATCAAATAATAAACAGGATGTAAAAAAAAACCAATGTCAAAATGAGAGAATTGTGGTTATATTTGTTTATCAATGCTAATGTAATAAAGCTGAAGAGTTTGTTGGTTTAGTTGAACGCGCTAATCTCAGAAACTCCTGGGTCGAACTGAAAAAAACTTTTTCGTGTGGGATAGTCCATTTATTGAAGAAGGCTATAAAACATCACGCTAGGGACCAATAAGAGCCGTGCAGCGGAATGAAACCGCGGGGACCAGATAGTACACACATATTTTTTTGTCTAGTAAGGTGGAAAATGTTAAATGGCGACTTGCTGTCCGATCATGGACCACGCCCGGGTCTACGGCGCGTCGTGTTCCACACGCGCTTCAAAGAGCTGTCAGCAAAATGACGGTCAGTCCCTTAGAGGGTCAAAGCCTGCCGGGGTCGCGGGACTAACGGGTAACCGTGGCCCTGGAATGTAAAGGGCTATTGAAGGACACCGTGGATTTTAGTCAGTACAAGTCTGACAGTCCCTCCTGCTCTGCCCTGGGTGCAAGGACTCATTCGAAAATGTAACATGTAAAACGTGCAACTACTCTGTTAACCATATATGAACAATTCAAACACGATAAGGTATTTTACTATCTAAAGTTCAATTACGTGGTTGGTCGAGTATTTATTATTACACAACTTCACAAGTAACCTTAATCACAGAACCTCGAGTGAAGGAGGTCCATAGCCTTCACAACTGGAGAATATCGAGTCCCGATCAAAAACTATTTATCAATAAGTTACCAGCTTAAACCTCTGGATTTACCCGCGTGCAGTTCGGTAAGAGTCCCACTGGAAAAGATCTACAAATGACAGCTGTGACTAGTAGCCTGATCTGCTTTCCGAGCCACGGAGGAAACTCGCTATGATAAATGGTCAACCATCCACAGTCCAACCTCGGCAAGTGTGGTTTAACCAGTGAGATCGGTTCTAAATATTTTGCCACGAGCTCTTCGCCGGGATAAAAGTAGCCCACGTGTTAGATCCAGGTTATAAACAATCTGCCAAACATTCATAAATTCACTTTCTCATCTATACATATAATAAATCTGTAGAAGGGTCAATTCTGTACATTGAAAATATTGAAAACATAAATAGCGGGGGGTGTTGCTGGATCGATACCAAACCCAAATATGTGATGAATAAAATTTTTGTCTGTCTGTCTGTATATGCAGGCATCACGTGAAAACTAACGGTTCGATTTCGATGAAACTTGGTATAATTATACCTTATTATCCTGGGCATAAAATGGGATACTTTTTATCCTGGAAAAATACGTAGAAAATAAAATCTTATTTTTTCATTTTTATTCATAGACGTTGTTCTGTAGAACCGCGAATCTCGTTAATTATAGGTTTAGCCGTATTTGGGTCCAATAGATATTTATAAGATGTCATTGTCAGAGTTACTCAAAATTGAGAAATAAATCATCCACGCGAAGACCGACATCCACGCGGACGGAGTCGCGGGCGGAAGCTAGTTTATAATAATAGTATAACAGTAGTTATAATATTATAATGCCAGTAAGATAACACGTTTAAAGGAAGCAAATACTATAAAGGTATGAAAAAGATTTTAATCTTTAAGTTAACGATCTATATTAATTTATGAAGCAGAAAGTAAAGTAAGCTCTTCCTAGGAACTGTAGTAAATCAGTGTTTAATTAATACCCAATTAAATGCATAAGTAATTATGAAAGTTAGAATATTTACATAGTTTTATGTGCATTGGAACATACAGTGCCGTATCTAGGATGGGGCAGGCGGGCCACGCGGCCCGCTAATAAAAATCTGAAATGTCGGAGAAAGGCGCAAACTATTCGCTCGCTTTGCTCACTGTCCTTGTTCTTAACCCTTATTAGTGCCAAAAGCGGCATTAATCATGGCAATAACCAAGTGCTATTGCTTGGAATGGTAGCCCATAATTGCCAATCCATATATGGCGTTTTAAGTATTAAATATAACATGCACAACCTTTGTAAATGTTGTGAATTAACTACCTGTGACAGAATTATGGAAAACTTGATGCAAGAATGGCTTGTTTATTTACAAAGGATTTTTTTTTTTTAATATGGGTTCTTGACTCTAGTCTACGTCAGAAGTGACAGAGACAAAGTCGACGATGTCTAAGATGTTAAAACCCTTACTTTTTACGTTTTTGTGACGTAAAGAAAACTGGAACGTCAAAGTTCCAGTTTTCAATTTGATGGAAAAAGAAATTACCTTGTTCGTACACTAGGGGAGCTTTTTCAATTTTCCATACAAATAAATACTTCAAGTACGCTGTAAATGAAATACAGAAATCTTGTGATAAGGCTTCTGATAGTTGAAAAAGGCCGGTGGTTATTGCATCGTGCAACGTCGTTCATCGTTGCAACTTTCATCTTGAACCCAATCTATTATACAATTTGCTTATCCAATTCTGAAAGATGTCCCATCAACCAAGCAAGTCAAAGAACAAGGATGAGGAAGTCACAGACTGACTTCGACATCTTATTCGTGAAATAACGTACAAAATCATAACAACCTGCATGCTATGTGTGTGTATACTCATGTTTTGGACAAATAAAGAAATTATCTTATCTTATCTATTTGGACATCAAGTAATCAACTGTTAATAAAGGAAATACAAATCATTATCATCATCATCAACCTTTAACGTTCCCACTGCTGGGACATAGGCCTCTTCTTTGTGAGAGGGAGAGGATGATGTTTTCTTTCACCGCCTGACTCGGTTTGAACTCACGACCTACAGTTCGTAAGTCGGGGACGATACCACTAGGCCACCACTACTCTATATCATTTTCCTAATTTTTTTTTCTTTTTAGCGTGGTAAAATCATCAAATGAGTCCTCCCACCCAGGGCAGGGCGGGAGGGACTGTCAGACTCGTACTGACTAAAATCCACGGTGTCCTTCACTAGCCCTTTACGTACCGGGATCACGGTAATTCGTAAATCCCGCGACCCCGTTCATTTTCCTAATAAAGGAAATACAAATAACCGGTATCAATAAGCAGTTGTCTCGTATCGGGTATATAGGTAGCTATTAAATAACTAAATTCAAGGTCACTTTTTGTGACTCATTCGTAGGTACTTAATGTGAAATAGAGCTGTGTATTTTTAACTTACTTTAATGAGATACAAACGCTTTATGCGTCGCGACGCAGATTTACAAAACGTGTCTTGTTTTCTATTTCTGGTATAATATTTTTAGCGATCGCACATTAGAGTTTGTATCTTATTTACTTTGCATACTTGTAAATATGTATGTATATAAGCTCTCATATAAATAAATGGCATATTTATGTCCAATGCCATCACAAATATAAAATGGAGTATTTAATGTCCAATTAAACCAAAATTGACGGAAGTTTGATTGGTTTTATAGCACACATTTATGTATATGACAATTAAATAATATTCGCAAATAAAAACTAGAATATTTATTAAATATAAGTAGAGGCCTACTTACACATAAAGGACTTCGACCAAACTGGGCTAACAGGTGAACAGCTGCATTGGGAAAAACGAAATTCATCAATAATTTAGTAGTAATATTTAGTAAATATTGGTCTATTTCGGGAGTGTCAAAATAAATAATATTAAAAACGAATAAAAAAGATTTTCAATTGATTATTTTGTGAATGGTGACAGTTGCGGTGCAGCGTCCAAGATGCTTTTTTTTTTAATAATATTTATTCATGACCATAGATACAAGTCTTTCAGTCGAATACATTTTGAACTTAAAATATTACATTAGTTAGTATTACATAAAATTATACTTAGAGCGTCCAAGATGCATTCAGTCATTCGCACTGATATGAGACATGGCTTCTAAGCCTTTAGACTTTGAATAAATTAGACATGGCTTTGTCCTTATTTGAAAAAACAAAACAGACATGGCGTTGGCCTTTTGAAATTGGACAAATCAGACTTGGCTTAGATCTTCAAAAATACAAGGAAAATTCATTGGAAAATTCAAACAAGACTAGGCTGTATGGCTCTGTTCCTTTGCCTGCCTTTTGGCGAATTTTATAAACAACAACAACAATGTCATTCGCTCTGTGTTCGCGCCCTTGTTTGAATATTATTGCGAATATTATTTGGATTTTGGATATTTTTGACGACTTGCGCTATTGAAAATGGATGCTGATGATTTTCTATCTAACGACCCTGGCTCACTCTTGGACTCCGTACCCGCTTTAAACGTTTACCCTGGCATTTCTTCGGATAATGAACCCGTTTTACATGACGACTTTTTTTTAGTTTTTTCTTATATAAATCAATTTGATACAAAACTTCCTATATATGTGTTTTCTACGTACTGTAAGCTACTCCATAAAATCAAAAATAGTGCAATATTTTTATGTTCATGTTCAAGCCCAAACGCCATACAAAGTGGTCGAAGTCCTTTGAAATGTTTATCACTGGTTATGTAGGTCACTGAAGTGAGGAACGTATACATAAATGTATAAATATATATATTAGCGAGGTATTTACTTACTTTGTCCCCGCGAATTTTGAACTTTTTCTCTGTGAATTTCTACTCCCGGCCCCTCTTCATGGGACACTTTTGGAAAATCACACAGACTATTAACCACAAAAAACAACCCCGTAGGGGACATATTTTGCAAAATCCCGTCTTAGTAAGAACCTATATCCTAAAAAGAACCCCTATGCAAGAAACTCCTAGCACTTCTAGCTTCTGAAATTATTTCGTGATGAGTGAATGAGTGACTTTTATATATTTCATCATCTGCCTAGCCTTTTCCCAATTATATTGGGGTCGGCTTCTAGTCAAACCAGATGCAGCTGGATATCAGTATTGAATATGGAGCGACTGCCTGTCGGACCTCCACAACCCAGTAACTGGGTAATACGATACCCCATGGTTAGGCTGGTTGTCAGACTTTAGAGCTTCTGACTAACAATAACGACTGTCAAAGATTTACAAATGACCGGGACCAACGGCTTTACGTGCTTTCCGAGGAACGGAGGAAACTCGCTATGACAGATGGTCACCCATCCACAGACCAACCTCGGCAAGCGCGGCTTAACCCGGAAGATCGGCCTGTGCGTCTGTATTCATTTAGCCACGAGCTCATATATACATATGTATAGCCATTAAATATTACAAGACACGTGTGTCTTTTCCTCACGCGATTACATTTTGAACAAAAAAACTCTATCTACATATACTCGTATCTACAAAGTATGAAATTAGTTTGGAATTCAAGGTCATTTAAAAATAATTAAGATTGTGCACATGAGAACCTGACCGAATAATAGCTATTTACAAGTATATCCTTCTGGGGTCGCGGGACTGTCTAAACAAGATACCGTGGCCCTGGAAAGCAAAGGGCAACCGAAGGAACAGGGAGTCTACCTTATCAGGAAAGTCTGACAGTTTCTTCCGCGGTTTTATCCCATTTATAAATAAATACCCTTTTCTCCTTGTTTTGTTCTGTCTCCTCCTTGACATGGATGGAAGTAGAAACTACGTATTTTCCTAATCCTCCATTGTTCTTTTTTGATTAATTTCGTTGCAGGATTCACGACAGTTAAATTTATTTTCCGGGACACGTCAAGCTTTATTGTCTCGGAGCTTTTCTGCTGGTCGCTACTGTAGATTCTGGCTTTCTTTCAAGAGTTGCAGTGGTTTTGGAATAGAGTAGTGGGATTGTCCTAATTGAAAAAAAAACCAGGCAAGTGCGAGTCGGACTCGCCCATAAAGGGTTCCTTAGCAGCAAGTAACATGATATAAAAGTTCTTGTAATTGGTTAGAACTTTGAAAAGTAAATTGCGATTTACGATTTATCACGTATTAAAAAAAACTAATTACTTGATCTCGTACAAACCAATTTTTGCTGGTAGTTTCCATGGTAATGTACATCATATATATTTTTTGTAACTTCTAAAATAACACACATTTTACCACTTTGGAAGTGTCTCTTGCGCAAACTGATCAGTTTAGAAAAAAAAAAACGTTTCTAATCTATAAGGGTTTCGTTTTTAGCCATTTGGCTACAGAACCCTAAAAAAGCTCCTCCTGCTCCAGTCGTGGTGGGAGCAGTCATTTGAGGATATTTAACATCCAAACTGCATATACTCGACGAACTAACTGCCCTTGTTATTGAACGTAATCATGACCACATTAACCGTCGATGATATGGGTACATACGTACATATTTACGTGGCATTGCATCGTTGACTGTACAATTTAATAAATTCATAGAAAAAAATACTGTTGTGAGAGAATTTGCTTGGTTCATATCTACGTTAGCATAAATAAATTGATAAAACCAAACCTAGACTGGTTGGTACGTTTGTATCTAATTCTACTCAATTCTAATCTCGTGGATTTCACAATAAGATAAACAATTTGGTACAAAACATTGACCTAGATAGTCTGAGTAATAATAATACGAACGTGTATAACAATATTTTGTCAAGAAAACTGCATTCTGTGAGCTAGTGATTATGGTTAAATGTTAATGTGTTACTTTACTGTGTTTTTGAGTTGTTACATTTTTCCTATCGCTTTTTTTGTGATTTCGTGAAAGGAGTAACGGATGTGGTTAAGCGGAAATGGAACAGGAATTTTACTAATCAACTATCGTGGTAGATAGAATCGTCATAACTATGATAGCAACTCTTATCAAGGTCTGTCTTTGAAAGAAAGAAAGAAAAGTATTTCTTGTACTCACACAGGACAGAACAACAACAATAAATTCTAAACAAAACAAAAGAATTAAATAAAAAGAAAACAAAATTGGTCCTATACGAGGCCAAATGGTAAAGCCTTTTTTATCGTGGTGAAATCATCGGATGAGTCCTCCCACCCAGGGAGGGACTGTCAGACTCGTACTGACTAAAATCCACGGTGTCCTTCAATAGCTCTTTACGTTCCGGGGTCACTGTAATTCGTGAGTTCTGCCACCAAAAAGGGTAAAGCTTTGGATGGGTGAACAAGTTTAAGCAACACTTGTTTAGGTCTGTCTTTGAATGAGTCACAAAATTAAGCAATTCTTGCCGAGGTCTGTCTATGGAGAAGTCTACTGTCTCAAAGTCAAAGTCGTGTTGCGTTCCGAAGGTGAAATGTCAGATGTTACACATCATATACGACTACTCTATGGCTCGCTCGTTTTTTTTGTCTATGGTACGAAGTTTAAAAGTTTTTTTTTTATTGCAGCAGCCTTTGGCAACTCTTGACCAGCAGGCTTATCTCTGTGTACTTAAATTATTTTTGATCACAGAAATTATATTATTTCACCATACTTATAAATTGTTAACTTTAATAAGCTGTGGCGCAAAAAGAGCTGATTTCAAAATGTTTTAACAAAAAGGTTTGGAAACGAAAACCAAAAGTAAAGTTGTTGAACTCGAAAACAAGTTTTGAACGAAACAGCTGTGTTTGTTACGTAAGAATTAAATGTAGGTATGAAAATGGTAACAGAACATATGACTGTGCCACTATAAAAATTCAATGAGGGGTTAAATCGATAACCCCGATGTTGCATAATGAACCAGATCGTGATATTTTATGAAGTTTTATCAAACGAAGTGTGTATGTCCTTTGTTGTGCACTTGTGTGGGAGCTGTGAATTTGTTGAACAATTTATTTTTATATTAAAATGGTCAGTATATAACTAAACTAATCACTACATAGTACTCGTATAAAAAAACACGCTTCCCGCTTGTCTGTCTGTCGGTCTGTCTGTCTGTCCCTATATATGCTTATATCTTTAAAACTACGCAACGGATTTTGATGCTTTTTTTTAATAGATGGAGTGATTCAAGAGGAAGTTTTTTATGTTAATAACATGCATAATATAGTAGTGATTGTACCCATGCGGAGCCAGGGCGGGTCGCTAGTGATAAAATGTTCATTAAAGTGTCGCAAAACTGTCCAAAACGGGAAACCCAGAACATAAAGGGCTATAGAAGGAACACAGTGAAAATATATATATAGTCAGTACGAGTCTGACAGTCCTTTACACTCCACCCAATCATGACGAGAGTACTCATTTGATGATTATACTACCTAAAACAAAAGATAGTCATTAAATTTGTTGCTAGTTAGTTATTGTTAAAACTTTAATTGATTATTCCTTTGTCTATAAATAAATACTTATGTTTTTTTTAAAATTAAATGCTTTATATCGCATGTAGTTTGTAATAGTTTACAGTAAAATAAGCTAAAGTGCAACTCTGCTTGTAATAATTTAATTTTAACCTTGCAAACACAAGAACACAAATCAGATTACCCGAAATATATTATTTTTGTTTTAACTCGTATCATAATTAAGTTAATAATAAATGTTTACCAGTTTTAAGTTGAATAACAGTAACACATAAATATCACGTTATAAATAGGTCCTTGTTATTTAAAGCCTCAAACAGACAGGCGTTGCGAATGCGAAGCGTGACGTTTTTATTTGTAATGTATAGAATTGTTTGAATCCACTCACTTAGAAAACCGAAAGCGATCCGATAGCGTGACAGAACTATCGGACTGACGTCTCGCTTCGGTTCGGTATAGCTTTGGAAAAGCTTCGCTTTCGCCTGTCTGTTTGACAAAGGCTAAACGGTTTATGTAAAACAATTGAGCTAAGATTTTACTCAGTTTTCTCAGCGAACGAGCGCGAAGTGCCTATTATTGGACATATGAAAGTAATTCCCACGTAGAAACAGGCGTATCGTGACCAGTTTGTCTACTGGGAGCCTGTTCCTGGCTAGAGAGGCCGGTGCAGGTACATTTCTCAGCACTTTCTCTCTAAATGCTACCCTAAACCGATTAAATGCACTGATAACGCCGTCGTCGTCGTACCCACCACTTTTCCTCTTAACAACTCTCTTGTAAAACTACCGCCCAATCATTACAAATTTATGTTGATCGTAAAATTTATCTTCGTGAGTAATACTGTCGCTTATTTACTTAATACTAGCTTTGCACCCGGTTTTGCCAACGTTATTTAGAATTAGACAATCCATTCGGAGGCATCTTTTTTATTATGTAATCGTTATTGATGTTTTTCTCGGGTATAGTACCTTCTTAAGGATAAAATGTCCGGTTGTATGTTTCTGTACACCTGACAAAATTCATGAAAAATTTCACGATCATCGATAAACAAACAAACTGTCTTTCAAGTTTATAAAAATTGTATGGAAGTTAGTAAAAGTGCATTATTGTTACATCATTTTTTATCTTCATTCATGAGGTCTTTATTTCTTCAGGAAATGCCAAATAAAGTGACTATTACTGGAATTAATAGGCACTTGCAGATTGCTGTAGTACATTAAAATTTATAGGTGTTGTTAAATTGTCTTAAAACAATAATGGCCTAACGACGTTTGTTACTAGGTAATTGTTAGACGATAAACGTCGACGTATTTATGTATGTACTAAATGAATTGTAATTTGTTGTTGCAAAACCTACCAGACGTAAGGTCTGTAGAGTTTATATTCGTTTTTTCCCATCTTTATTTATTCTGCCGAACAAATAATTGTGGATCTGCATAGCAAAGTAAACAGTATCTTAGGTAATAGAAAGGTGGCTGCATTATTTGTGCAATGCACTAAGTAAAGCTTTGTGATTCCTTAGCATTTCGTAATAGTCTACTATTACGTTGTGTCGCTACTTTTTCTTAGCAATTTCCTTTAGAATTATTGCGAAAATTAATGCATTGTTGCTACAAGCAAATATCTGGAAATTATGATGTTTATTTATCGTTTAAGATCTTAAGAAAAGAGAAATTTAACTACTTTTCTATAGATACGTAGGTATATTAAAATAAACTGGATTGATAAATAATAATATGCATAGACTATCCTTTAGTAACAGTAATAAATAGGAACCTAACCTGGCTATACTTACCTATAACCTTTTTAGAAATGATCTTTGATGTGATGTGAACAATTTCTTTTTATTTCTACCTTTTTTTCTAAGTTTATGAACCCGCTACTTTGACCCGTTATTTGAAATGAAACATTAGGTAAAATTGGAAGTATCAATGTACTTGCATTATGTAAAACATAAAAATTGAATAATCCTTCTTTTCTACATACCTACTTTTATTGCAAACGAATTGATATGAATTATTAATTAATACGACAACATAATGATATATAACAATAGAATCAAATTGAACATCAAAATTACACTTACGCTTAGTTTACTTCACGATGCGGGCAAAAAAAAAATTTCAATGTTACCGTTAATATATTTTTTTGGTAATAATGGGCCCTATTAATCTCGTGTTATGATTTTACGATTTAATAAAGTTAGAAACATATTAAAAATTTAATGAGCTCAAGGCTGGTTTTGCTTATCTTAACTTTGATTAATTACTTCACGTTTATGTTATTTTCTTTTTACCAAATTCATGAATGCTTTTCACTTATTGATTACATTTTTAAATATTGATATATAAAAATTGCAGTATAAAAATATAAAAATTGCAGTCCACCAGCATCGGGACCAGGGTCCGGGCTGCTGGTAGTCAAGGCTCCTAAGAGAGGAACCTCTTAACAATACGTGCCGTGTCTAAAAGTAATATTATTATTACCTGACGTGGATATAATTCAGCAATTTCTTCTATTCTAAATGGCATTTTCTAAAAAAAGGCCTCCATCCGGATCCCCCCAAGTAACTATAGACAATTCTACAACACAAAACTAAGTTGACTGTATTCCTTGCTCCAGGCCGAGATGCCGACTCCGGACTACAGCGTGGATCTGGACCTGAGCGAGCCCCCACCGGAGCTGATAGAGTACGCTCATCAGCACCTGGGTGAGGACCCCAACACTCGTCTTCAGGCCATCTACGAGCTCAGAGAAATGATTTATGGTGAGTTCCTAACGTAGAGGTTTCTACCGCGATTGTAATCGTAGCCGCGATTATTTCTTCAGAATAGATAAGTTTAATTTCGTTTAAAAATATGGACACGTCTGTTGTCCGAGTCTACTAAGCCAAATAAAATCATTTATTTGTAATGAATGTAGGTTACATTCATTGCAAATACATGATTTGATTAATGAGCTGGGAAGCTCTATGACATGGCTTTGTAATCATAATAATTCCAGGTTTTGTCACGGCGTTTTACTTCACAGTATACAAGATATAACTTGATATGCATTGAAAAACACACATTGATATTTGCAATATTCCGAAGAAGACGATTCACACATACTAGGGAAGTTTGACATTAAATAGAATGGGCTTGTTTTCTGCTACTGCAGAATATTAGTAGCTTGTGGCAGCCAGGGCAGGGTGGGAGGGACTGTCAGACTTGTACTGACTTAAATCCACGGTGTCCTTCAATAGCCGTTTACGTTACGGGGTCGCGGTAATTCGTTAGTCACGCGACCCCGGCAGGCTTTGGTCCTCTAAAGGGGGAGTACCGTCATGGTGCTGACACTCTTTGAGGCGCACGTGGAACACAACGCGCCGTCGACCTAGACATGGTTCATGGTCGGACAGCTAGTCGTCCATTGCTCGCCGCCTGCATGCCCGCGCTTACGGTAGCCGGAGATTGTCTTGCGTCGTCACCGCAGGCGTCTATCACTGTGGCTGGGTTGTAAGGTGGACGCTGTCCTCTCCCTCACGCGTCCCTCTTCCTCCTTCGCTAGCATGACTGCTTCGCAGAAGGATGTGACCACTTCATGGCATTAAGGCTACCAAATTGTAGAATGTCCCATACAACCTGGGAGCAAATGAGGCACTGCGGGCTTTGGAAAGAAACTAGATCAAGGAAAAATTTAAGCCCCAGTACAGTCAGAGATTATCTATTTCCTTAAAACAGCATTGAAAACCAATAACTTGGTTCGGAAATTCACTCACAGAGCGTACAGCTTAGCAACGACGGGGCGGCGCTTGGCCGATATAATTTTATTTACATTTCTGTACCTTCAATTTAAATTCCATTTACGTAAAACGCAGTAAAACAAACGATATAAAACACTGTCTATTCGTGGAAGTCCTGATAACCACGTTTATATAAACGTTTAGATATTTGCAACAAACCACCCACATCCTCGATTCCTTTGTTGTGGTCCGC
This sequence comes from Agrotis puta, assembly GCA_943136025.2. Taxonomy (NCBI): domain Eukaryota; kingdom Metazoa; phylum Arthropoda; class Insecta; order Lepidoptera; family Noctuidae; genus Agrotis; species Agrotis puta. The sequence continues at coordinate 5,226,010 of OW964170.2, forward strand.
GGTCTGTATCAATAAATGTCACGCACGTGCACGGGCGGTTGTCGCAATGTTGTGATACTTAAACGGCATTTTGTTACAATTTATAAAATGTATTTGTTTTAAAATAGCATATATTTACTAGTGATAATGTTGATGCATTTGTTCGGATTGCACCGCATTCTAAAACCATTATTTTTTATCAATCATTTTCATAAATGAATTGGTAACTTCAATATTAGGATCCTCAGGTGTAACATTACTGATGTGACATTATTAAAGGATAATGTTATTTTACCGCAAACGATTGATTTCAAGAAGAATTAATAGTAAATGTAGCACGAACAGGCGCACAGTTGACAGTAAAGTTGGCGCAGTGTCTGATCGATTAATTGCTTCACTGTGTGTCGCGGGTATGATTCCCGCACAGAACAGATATTTATAAAAAATGCTATTTTTGTGTTCCGAGTCCGGGTGTTTGTGTAAAAAATATGGTGTACAAAGTAAGGCCCCACAGTTTTTTGTTTTAAATGCATTTGGAAACAAAAATACGATGTGGACACTGGTCTCAAAATACAAATGTCAATCATGTTGGCGTCTTAGTGTGTAGAATCTATAAGTCAGCTACAATATCTATACATATATACTCATCCGACACGACGTCAGTACTACTGTCTCTACAAGAGGGGAAAAAAAGTAGAAAATATGATTGATACTCAATCTTGCACTTAATGTTATGTTTTGTTAATACCGCTTATTATGCAATTACCTTGTCATTAGATGCGTGATCACTCGGCTGTTTATTATTATTAAGGACATGAGGGCGATACAGCATTCCACATGACTAAACAACTTACATGGTAATGTAAGTAACTAATTATTACAAATGCTAGAAAATTGTGAGGACAGACTAATGCATGGATGGATGTTTGTTACTATTTCACACAAAAACGACTGTTCGGATTTGAATATTTGGTACTTAGATACATAGTTTATGACCTGGATTAACACATAGGAAAATTTAAACGCATATTACGTTCCCTTTGGAATAATATTCGAGTCTCACGCGGGCGAAGCTGCTAGCAACAGCTAGTTCATAATAATGTTTTAATGTTGCACAATATACGGCTTAGATAGTCGAACAATAGGAGGTAGGCGAGATATAAGTGACCCTGACATGAATTTGAGAACCAATGAGCTATGTACTCGTATGTAGCTTTGTAGATGCATATCAAGAGCAGACATTAGATGCATTATAAAATATCTTGATGATGTAATCCGATCTAACTCGAATTTAAAGTTATCGGTTACTGATAAGTACCTAGATTTTAAGCTAGCTATTTGTCAATGTTAACTGAGAATAAATAACTTCTCTTTCAAAGTAACCCCGTTTTTTCTGAATGTGAATTTAAATTCCAGTTGTATTTTTGTTTTGTTGTTAAATTCTACTAACATTATAAATGCGAAAGTGTATTTGTGGTTGTATGTATGTATGTTCTGTTCTGATGTCAAAATGGTTGAACCGATTATGAAGAATTTTGGTATAGAGATGGGATCCTAGAGACGGTAATAGGCTATGTAGAGGAGTGGAGGAAGCAAGGGATGTCGCGTGCAACAGCTAGTAACCTTAACAGTTCAAAGTTAAAGAAAGAATTTTAAAAAATCATGAAATCTATTTGCATAAAACCTGGCCTGTAGTTTATTAACATAAATACATCGTTGAGTTTCATGGGTAACAAAACCCTCATCTATTTCCCTCATTTGGGGCCCTGTGAGAGCATAAAACACTGAATGCGGTTAATAAAGAATAATATATAAATAAATGCCAACAGCCTCTTATCTACACAAACACCAAGTTTTACTAAACAGTATAGTATAGTAAAATCGTGATTTATTTCTCTGTGAACCAAAAATAACAAAACCTTCTACCCTAGATTGTGGTTGTTCCACTAAATTATTCAAAGGATAAACGTCGAATGTGGACAAAAAGCCGAGGATTGTAACTCTATAACTGAGTATACGAGGTCGAGGCTAAAATGATAAAAGCGCCTTATTTAGATACATGCGCATAGTAACGTTTGGACGGGCATTGAACTCTGATATAACTGATACGTTACAGTACGCAAAAAAGCGATGAGAGGTACTCGTAAAGTAACAATACTAATCTTATATACGCGGAAGTAAAGTGTGTATACCTATGTTGCATAACGCTGAAATGGTAGAAAGGAAACGAAATCTGAGGTTAGGGCATTAGATCGGGGTCGCGAGACTGTCTGGGGTCGCGGGATAGTCTGGGGTCTCGGGATAGTCTGGGGTCGCGGGATAGTCTGGGGTCGCGGGAAAGTATGGGGTCGCGGGACAGTCTGGGGTCGCGGGACAGTCTGGGTTCGCAGGACTGTCTTCAGATAACCATGACCCTGAAACGTAAAGGGCTATTGAAGGAACACCTTGATTTTTTGTAAATGCGGATCTGACAGTCCCGGCTGTCCCACACTTGGCGGGAAGACTAATTTGAAGCGTATACGATAAAGTAGCTGATGACAACGGGCCGGAAATGGGCTAAGTACTTGCCGGGGTAGCGGAAGTTATTAAAAAGGGACGCAAAGGGCAACCGAAGGGACGAAGTGGACTTATAGTCAGTAAGAGTCTGACAGTCCCTTCCACTCCACCTAGGGCTGACTACGGAGGACTCATTTGATGATTCTTCACCCAAAAAAGGGATAAGATATTTTATACCGATATTCCGTTACAGTGGTATAATTTCCGTATTCCACGCGCGCAAAACCGCTGGTAAAGTAGCTAATATAGCATGGCAACTCAGACGATTCAACATTATAGATAAGGTTTCCCGAAACATACAGCCTATCTCCGAAGCCTGATTGTCATGGCGACGCAACATAAAATTGTTCTTTATTCAGGAATTTAGGAATAATTAACAAAACAACAACTGAAAGAATCCCTACACAAAACCTCAATAACTGAAACAAAAAAGGATAAATTTAAGAAAGGAAGAAAGAAAGTTTAAGAAAGAAAGTTTTTGGATTTAAGTACAATTTACTAAGCGACAAAAGAAGACGACCCTGAAAAAGAACATGATAGCAGAACTCATAGCAAAAAGGGAAATAGGATCCAAAAGCACTTTAAATATTGATGCAGTATACGTATATTATACCTTGTACCTTACATACCTCCCGGGTCGACGGCGCGTTGTGTTCCACGCGCGCCTCAAGGAGTGTCAGCATAGTGACGGGGCCTGTAGAGGGCCAAAGCCTGCCGGGGTCACGGGACTTACCCATCACCGTACCCCCGGTACGTAAAGGGCTAGTGAAGGACACCGTGGATTTTAGTCAGTACAAGTCGGACAGTAAGGGGTGGGAGGACTCATTTGATGATTTTACCACGCAAAAAAAAAATACCTTACATACCTCGGTTTTAAGTTATGATCTGTAATTAATGCATGTGCATAGTGATAAATGAATGCATCAGATAAGTGGCTCTATGGCTGGAAAAACTCGGTTTGGTTCAAACTGTAATTAGATTTTCCTGTTGAAAAACCCTAACTGAAGATTATTTTATAAATACAGTGTCTCTACTATTACTACTCTACTCATATTTTACATTACAAGTGAAATCATTAAAAATATGTAGGTAAAGATGTAAACTGTTAATACAAAATAACCGAAATAATTTTGTTAGCAGGTTACTTTATTCAAAATTTAATTACTTTTAACTTTAAAGCTATCTTGTTTGTATTTCAGAACGCGGTGAATGCACACCCCATCGCATGGATGACGATTTCTTGATCAAATTCCTGCGCGCACGCAAATTCGTTCCAAAACGAGCACATAGATTGGTAAGTTTTTATTTTTATTCTGGTGTGTTATAATAATTTTTCCCTTCATAAACGACTATAGATTTTAATCCATAGCTACTTGGAATCGGTGTATTGTGACATTTCGTATTGGAAACATCTGAAATCCAATATAATCGTTTATTCACTATTCTTCGCTTATTCGAACATGAGTTTTATAGTGACTTAGCTATTTATTTCAATATCTACTTCGAAATTCTTGCAAAAAATCGTTTATAGTCCGTATTACTACCTGTAGCACAACGGGTAAAAAATAATCCGTGGTACTACCAAGCGATCCAGTAGTACCCCGGGTAGATTTTATTTATCAATGTCAGTTCTCTTTTACTTTAAATTACAGATTAAGTATACACTAAAAAGTTTGAGTAAGGGGGAGTTTTTATTAACTAGGTAAATGAATACTTCCCGGATGGCTTGGTAGTACCATGATTTATTTTTTATGATACGACGGGTATAGACGCAACATTTCCCTATGGATACTTCCAGTTTACAACAGTTTGTCTTCTATTGGCAGTTTTCACTGTCCAAGTTATAAATCTAATTTATGAGAGTTCCTCGGGGTCAAACTATATAAACCCTGTATTTGATGTAACATTACAACTTTCTCTTACTTCACTATTTAATAATGTTCACCGATCTGATACCAAGAATATTTTATGATAAGTATAAGTATTTATTGAGTAAGTGTAAGTGTTATGTGAGGAATAGACATTATTTACGTTAACTTTTCGAGGAACGCTAGCATGATGTCATACTATTGTTTTCAGTACAAATATTATGAAACTATGCACAATTTGATTGAAATAGAGCAACAAAAACTAAAACGGCTTCTGGAAATTAAATGGCCGAGTTATATAACTGAAAGCTATTCCTAAAAAACAAAGGTTTTAAATATTGTACCTATAAATATTTTACTAGTCTGGAAATATTTTGCCATGATTTGATTTTGTTACAAAGCAATTATTGGAAAATAATTTCATTATTGTGAGATTGATTCGATTAAGTGGTGTAAAAGTATAATACCGGTATTAATTACTTTATATTTTTATTAAGATGCCAGACGAGTTTTTATTACAACAAAAGTTAGGTACTAAACTCTATTGTAGAATGTGTATGTTATGAAATTATTTAATGTCAAAATGAAGAGGTACGTTTTAGGTTACGGACTTCGAATAACCATTAATATGTACATAAGTATATGTATATTGAGTAAATAATTTGATGTACATGGACGACCAAGTTCTAATACATTGGAATGCTAATCTAAGCGTGTTACGACTTATCCATACTCAATTTAAATATATCACCTGGCACTATGCATCGGTTTGTCTGTCTATTGACAGACAAACCTTACAAAACCTGAACCCAAAACCTGACAAAGATACCTTTGCCGCTAAACGGCTGGAAAAATTAAAACTTTTTCACAAGAAATAATAATTATGATCGGGTTAGGACATAAGTGTTACTATTTTGCTCTCATGGGATAATATTTGACATAGAAGCCGGCAGAATTCTCAAAATCTCAAAATATCATCTAATTATTCAAAAACCTTTAAGCCTTTGTCAAATAGACAGGCGTGACGAATGCGAAGCGAGGCGTTTTTATTTGTAATGTATGGAATTGTTTGAATCCAGTCACATAGAAAAGCGAAAGCGATCCGATAGCGTGACAGAACTATCGGACTGACGTCTCGTATCGGTTCGTTATCGCTTCGGACTCACCTGTCTGTTTGACAAAGGCATTAGAGCGGCAGTAGAATAATGACAATACTCATAGAAACATAATGAAGCTAATGACATTTGCTCGGCATTATAATAAAGACTGTCTATTTTTATCAAAAATAATTAGTGTCATTCACATGAAATAATCATAAAACTGTAATTACGTCGATGTATTTACCTGAATCCCGCCATTTAAATTATATATTTTTTTACTTTTTATCTATATTCCATCCTAGATTTATAACATAGGAAGTATTTTGTTTTTCAAATCATAACCGAACAAAAAACATAGATTTTTAACGATTTTTTAAAAATGGTTAACTTTTTTTTCAGATTGTAAACTACTACCAATTCAAGGAAGATAATCCAGAATTGTTCGAGGATGTTTTCCCGCTGGACTTGAGAATAATAGGAGATGCCAACGTGATCGCTGTGCCTCCCTACAGGGACCAAGATGGACGCAGATTACTGTTTTACAGAATTGGTAAGGTTGAATGACTTAATCAACCATTTGTATCACTCACGATGATAAGCCATTTCAGCGATTCACCAATCACATGGCTTGAATATACATGTGTCGTTGCGAAGCGTTTCCGAAGCGATACCAAACCGAAGCGAGACGACAGTCCGATAGTTCTGTCACGCTATCGGATCGCTTTCGCTTTTATATGTGACTGGATTCAAACGATTCCATACATTACAAATAAAAACGTCACGCTTCGCATTCATCACGCCTGTCTGTTTGACAAAGGCTTTACGTCTTGATATTTTGAAGGAATTGTAGATTGGAAGGAAAGGTTGCCAAATCAGAACCTTTGCTATTAATGATGAGAGGAAATATCTGTTGAATCATGAGTATATCTTTTAATGCTTAAGCCATAAAGCCTTTGTCAAACAGACAGGCGTCGCGAATGCGAAGCGTGACGTTTTTATTTGTAATGTATGGAATTGTTTGAATCTAGTCACATAGAACAGCGAAAGCGATCCGATAGCGTGAAGTTCTGTCACGCTATCGGATCGCTTTCGCTGTTCTATCGGACTGACGTCTCGCTTCGGTTCGGTATCGCTTCGGAAACGCTTCGCTTTCGCCAGTCTGTTTGACAAAGGCATAAGTATTAATAGAAAATGCTAGGAATATCCAGTTACTGAGTTCTTTATTTTGTTTTGTAGTGAGCAAGCTGTTGCTTAGCATCATATGTTTGGTAACTGTTTTTTGAAGGCGTGTTAGTTTGTTACCTTTTTATGCCTAAACTACTGAATCATCTTGAAATTTAACTTTCATACAAGTAATGGACATAGTACCTCTCAACCCGTAACACTGTTTACAAGGAAAAAAACAATTACTTAACAATTTTATGATAACAGATGGTTCCACGTTTCTCTTTGACAACCGGAATCGAATGTCAAAATATTACCAAGTTCTCAGAAAAAAAACTCATTATAAATTAACGTGAATAAGCCGCGGGCAAAAGCTAGTAACAATAAATAGTAATTAATTCGGCTATTTTAAACAGAATACCACGCTTTTTTGTATGAATACTTGCTTAATAGTAGCCATGTAGATTATTGTGTCTGGTCATAATTATTATTTTGATAAATGTTAATAGGCCAATCAACCATTATGATGTTTTTTAGCAATCGTATAATTTTTAGGGTTCCGTACGTCTGAATACAAAAACGGAACCCTTATAGGATCACTCGTGTGTCTGTCCGTCCGTCGCTTACAGTCAATTATCTCCGAATCTATTAGACCGATTAAGTTGAAATTTGGTACACATATCAATTCCTGTGACCCAAACACAGAGGTGTGACGTGAGCAGATGAAATCTGTATATGGGGGGTCATTTTTGGGGGGGAAGGGGAAAATTAAAAAAAAAAATTCTGAAAACTGCATCGTGTGGCATATCAAATGAAAGGTCTTGTTGAGAAGATCTTAAATGTATTTTTTTTGTAATTTTAAAATAAATAGTTTCCAAGTTATTCAAGAAAATAGACGAAAATTGACCATTCCCCCCCCCCCCTTAGCTCCGAAACTACTGAACCTAAAATTTTGAAAAAAATACAGAAATTAGTTTTCTCCTTATAGATTATAGGAAAACCTATAAGAAGTCCATGATATTAAAATAACATGGTAAATCACTCAATATTGTGCGTACCAACTTACATTTTTTTTTTAATACGTCATAAATCGTAAACCGCAATTTATCTTTCAAAGTTACAACCAACTTTTATATAATGTTACTTGCTGCTACGGAACCCTTTAAAGGCGAGTCCGACTCGCACTTGGCCGGTTTTTTTGGTTACGTTTTTAATACCAGTTTTACGTGTTGGATTGAATAAAAATTATAAGGCTCGACTTGTAATTATAACAAAAAAATAATAACAGTATAATTTTACAATTCAACGCGTCCGTACCTGTATTTTAGGTTTATTCCGCTTTGTTCACCTGGGTAATACCACGCGGGTGGAAAAAGTGGACTTAATCGGTGTCCTTTGTACACCTCGGAATTAATTCACCCAAGTGAACAATGGCGACTTTTTTATTCATCTTGTGGATTTTTATCACCCACGCCAATTTTGTTACTGAATTACTAAAGATGTTATCACCGCCTCCAAACTAAAATGAGCTACCCAGGTGAATCATCCAGGAGAATAAAGTGGAATAAACCGTATTTTGCACAAACTAATTCAATAGGCATGTTAACAGCATCAATAAATTGGAAATTTAATAAGTCTTATTCAGATTTGCCTCAAGGAGTGTCAGCAGAGTGACGAGCCCCCACTCTAGAGGGCCAAAGCCTGCCGGGGTCGCGGGACTGTACGAATTACCGTGACCCTGGAACGTAAAAGGCTATTGAAGGACACAAAAATCGAGGGGGGGCTCATGACTTTAAAAGCAAGTGGAACCTGTACTTGCTTGTGACGTATTAGCAATTTTGAAATAGCCGCATCTTCGTCATTTTTGGTGTAGGTAACAAGCCGTGACAAATATTTATTGAAAATGTAACTGACGGAATTATTCGAAATATTTTTTTTTTGGTCAAAAACCTTATTAATATTTTCAGGTTGTTGGAACCCTAAAGAAATTCCCGTGGAAGACTTATTCAAAGCCACCATCATGGCGTTAGAGCTCGGTCTACTTGAGCAGAGGGTGCAAATATTGGGTGGAGTAGCAGTGTTTGACCTGGAAAACATTGGCACCCAGCACGCGTGGCAGATCACACCCTCTGTCGCGTCCAAAATGGTTAAACTAATGGTGGTAAGTGTTTAAAAGATGCAATTTTGCAGGTAACTTTTTCTTTTTAAAGTGTTTCTACCACGGGTTGAATTCTCGCACGGAACAAATATTTGTTTTTTTTTTGTTTTTTAAGTAACTTTTTTTTTAAATTATTTATTGCAACTGACCCTTAAGCCTTTGTCAAAAAGACTGGCGTGACGAATGCGAAGCGAGGCGTTTTTATTTGTAATGTATGGAATTGTTTGAATCCAGTCGCATAGAAAAGCGAAAGCGATCCGATATCGGTCTGACGTCTCGGTTCGGTTCGGTATCGCTTCGAAAACGTTTCGCTTTCGCCTGTCTGTTTGACAAAGGCATTAGTATGCCCCTGATATCGTCAAATTTTCTGTTTATAAATAATTTAATGAGTAATATGAAAATTGTAGCTACTAGGGTGGAGTAATATCAAGAGACACCGTATTTATGGGTATTATATAAGAAAAGACAGCGAAAGCTTCTTCTTTTTTTTATCGTGATTAAATCATCAAATGAGTCCTCCCACCCAGGGCAGAGCGGGAGGGACTGTCAGACTCGTACTGACTAAAATCCACGGTGTCCTTCCATAGCCCTTTACGTTCCGGTATCACGGTAATTCGTACAGTCCCGCGACTCCGGCAGCGAAAGCTTCTTAGTGTAAAAACTACAAATTTAATCGTTTGTTTTTCTTTTCCAGTCATGTTTCCCGGTGACGACATACGCGATACACATCATCAACCACTCGTGGTTGTTCGACAAGATCTACAACATATTCAAGCCCCTACTGAACTCCAACATGCGGTCCAGGATATACTTCCACGGTCACGACAACACCTCCCTGCACAAGCATATCAAGCCTGACCACTTACCAGAACGTTACGGAGGAATCTGGCCAGACTACTCGTACACCATCTGGCTTAACTCCTTAAAGAAGAACTACGGAGTGGCTAAAGAAGTACTCGGTTATGGGTATAAATTCCGCGAGGAAGAGGTGGACCCAGAAGTCGCGAGGCAGTTAAAGGAAAATGGCTTTAAGTTGTATTGAAATTATGAAAATGTGCCTTTGTACTAAACAAATCTGATAAGTCCCTCAGTTAGATAGTTAGATATAAAAAAATATTTGACACATATTTTCCACATAAAACAAAATGGACTAAGATACGACGCTTTTAAAATTCATAGTACCTACGTCATACCGGGGTGTCATTTTTTAGTGCATCCTGACGTCACAAGGTATTTGTTGATATTCACTGATTTAACAAAAAAAATACGTGTCCAAAACACTAAAGCCTTTGTCAAACGGACAGGCGTCGCGAATGCGAAGCGAGGCGTTTTTATTTGTAAGTATGGAATTGTTTGAATCCACTCACATAGAACAGCGAAAGCGATCCGATAGCGTGACAGAACTATCGGACTGACGTCTCGTATCGGTTCGTTTTCGCTTCGGACTCGCCTGTCTGTTTGACAAAGGCATAATTGATGGAATAATTAGATTTGCAATTTATTGATAAACTAGCCTATTGCAAAAATAATGTTAAAAAGAGCAAATTCAAACCTTAGTTAACAATATCTTCTTGACAGTGCTTTTAAGATCACGGAGTCAGATATTTCAATCTAATTGTCAGATCTTGTAGACCGAAATGTATTAGCTCATGTTTAGCTCATCCGAAAATAATCCTTATTGAAATAAAGTTAATGTGCATTATTCTTAAAAGTGAATGTGTTTAAGCGTAACATACGACTTGGAACATTAACTTTATGATCATAAGGTATATTTTTGGATCTAAGGTCTAATTCAGGTCATTACCATTAGTTATCTCACGTAGCTAGACTGTCTGTGTTGCGATTTTGTGTTTAATGAATGTAGGACGAATAAGAATAAGAAGTTTACTTGATTAATAGTTGTTATGTAAGATCAAGTAAGGTAAGGTCTCCTTCGCACTTTCTGTCGTACAAAACTTTTATTAGGATATTTTTGCTTCAATAGAAGTTCTATTGCCATGTTAATATTATTGTATACTTGTTGTTCTATAGGCTGGTCTAAAATGCCACACTACCAACATCACAATACGCATTGCGGTAAAATTCGTATATTGGAATATTCTTTCAAGCTATTCTATCGCAATTCTATTAGCAACATTGCTAAAGTGGCGTTTATAGGCTAGCAAGCTGTATCTTCTTTCATTCCTAAGTTAGAATAGTTTTGTTAACTATTATTTAAAAAACTAGAATTTAGCTTATCGCCAATTTAGATTATCGCCAATATAGCCTATCGCCAAATTAGAGATTTTATAGTCATTAATGTAATAGTATTGTTGTTGAATCATAGCATATCTGTAAAGTGATATAATCAAAAACGGGCAAAGGGCAAGTGAAGTAGGGTTAATAAAAGTAAGGCTGCCTGTCTATAGAAGCGGAGTAAAGCTGCGGAGAAACGGAGGAATTGGAGGAATTTTAACTGAATAGGAGCGGAGATTTAGTGCAATCCTATTGGTTAATATTTCTCCGTTTCTACGCTCCGCAGCCTCGTTCCTGTGGGCAGTCTGACAGTGCCTTCCGCTCTAACTAGGGACGACTGATTTGACGATATTCACACACAAAAATTGCCCATCTTTAATGCAAATGAAGAACTAAAAATCCTTTACCGCTAATTTTTAGTTCGCAGAGAACTCTTATGCTTTAGCCCAACCTCTAACCTATGCGTTTATACCGACAATAAAATAGACGTCATCAAATTAAATTAGGTACAATAAGATTTATTTAAGACAGCTAAAATAAGGCATAGTGACAGAATTCGTCAAAAAACCTGTGATAGAACAAATTATGCATATGAAAACACCCATAGTTTTAAGTTTAGATTATATGTTTTTACTATTATGTTTAATTATTATACAAGGTAAAATAAATTCTAGTTGTTACTTGCTTCCCCTGATTAATAGTGATGATTGAGAGTGATGGGTATGAATCAAAATCGCAATTTAATTTACGGGAAATCTAGAGTAAAGATAAGATGGATGGATTGCGTAAGGAATGTTTTTTGAAAGAAAAAGGAGTTTCTGAACGATGACGTGACGTTTCATCATCGTCATCATCGGCCTATAACGTACCCATTGCTGGGACACGGGCCTCCTCTCTGTGAGAGGGAGACGTGACGTCTGACATGGGAGAATGGAAAAAAAAGTTTTACAACAGTAGGAATATCTCCTGTATAGTGGGTCTGTTTACAAACATTCTAACTGGCATACAGTCATTGCCGGATCTGCCACCTTGCTTTGGTAGTATAAATGATTGCTTGCTTGCAAACCAAAATCGGAATTATAGAGAAAGGCGTAAAAAATTCGTCGTTTTTTTATCTTCAAAAAACGTTGCCCCACATTAAGAATAGCGCCCTGCACACGTACAGTTCGGACCGCGCATCTTGGACTGCGTTCCAAACCGCAGTTAGATCTGTACAGTTTGAACTGCGGATCAAACTGTTGTGCCAAATACGATTAAAAATGCATTCACGGTTTGGACTGCGGATGAAACTTTCATATCTAGACAAACGTTCCGAACTGTGCGTGTAAATTTGATTTCAAGAGTTTGGACTGCAGTTTGGACTGGCGCGTGGAACGTTAAAACTTTCAAAAGTTTTTTAGGTAGTAAGAAAAATGGACGATCGTTTGGTCATCGCGTTTAGCTGAATTTGTAGTTAGTTACTTTTGTTCCGTGTCCCCGTTACTTTCATCAAATCTTTGCGAAATGCATCTCTTAAATTCTGTACTTTTTGCGGACGAAATCGCGATCAGCTAAAAAAAAACCTACTGTCTTGCAAAATTCAACAAGCGTCATAATTGCTTTGTTTCTCATATTTCTCTTACTATCTTCTTACGCTTTATCTTCCAGAGACACGGATGTTCTCGGAACAAACGAATGAACTCAGTGATAGCTGTTTCACTAATTCATGAAAGGTAAAGTCTGACACTTCCCATTAAATGTCGGGGTAAACTCGTCTCGATTCAGAATCGGCGATACTGTTCTCGATTGATGGAATGTAAAGAGCAACATCATCTGCCTGCTTCGACGCTCCAAACCGCCAAATGTAATTTACGTTTACACGTGATGCGCGCGTAAAACTGTGAGATATGCGCTTGTGTCGATGTGCCAGATCGGACTGTTAGACCAGCACATCTACACGTACAGTTCGGAGCGAGGGATGGAACGGCGCGTGGTGTTTCCCGCGGTCCGAACTGTACGTGTGCAGGGCGCTAATATCTTCTTTATCGTGGGTGCGTTTACAAATATAGAAATTCACATACACAAACACCCAGACCCGAGACAACTACTTGTGGTTTATACAAATATTAGTTCCGTGCGGGAATCGAACCCGCGACACGATGCGCATCAATCCAATCGGTCAGCCACTGCGATAACCGTGTCGCCATTGTTCGTCGTGTGCATTGTTCTTAGCCCTAGATTCCTGTAGAATCAAAAGCGACATTAATCACCGCTCCCGACATTAAACTTCTGGCTCATTCAGAAGTCAAATGTAACAAATATATATGGACCAAGCCGAGTAACAAAAAAAAAAAAAGGTTTTTTACTGGGTTTGAATCTGGGCTGCATAATTATAATAATCTGTTGTTGTATCAATTCAATATATCTGTTGAATGTTGAGAAGCCCTGGATCTTCCCATCCACGGTAAAAACTAAGCGTTAAAAACCCATAAACTATTAAAAACTAAGTGCATTTAATCGTAAAACTGTTGGTGAAGGTGCTATGACTCAGCTTTGATGCGTAAGAAAAAGATAAAACATACCCGGAAACTAAATAGACACAGTTAAACTAATACGTGATGGTTTAAATAATAAATGTTGAGAAACTCAATGACGCCGGCAAAACAAATATTTAATTCCGATGTAAACAAAGGCACATTTTGTTTATTAATTCAGGAATGTTTCCCAGACGTGTCCTTACACCTATTTATTCATGCAGTTTCACATAATAGACAAGGTCATTGGCCGGCTACAATTTAAGGGTCAACCTAATACCACACAATTTAGGACCCTATATACCTACATACAAATATATTCTGTTTTCTATTTGTGTAACACGATTGAAAACTTGAACTTTAAACACATATATTTTCATTGACTACTTCAAGACCTTTACAAACCTAACGCTTTAAAACCTTGTAATGAATTCTCTAGAAGATGAGAAAGTCAATCTGTTTTATTTAATCTTGTATCTTGTGGAGGCGTCAGTAAAGCACCTACTTACATGTCAAATATAACGAAGTATAAACAACATGTCTTTACTAATACTTGCCGAGGCAGTTAACGCCAATATTAAAGTCTACATAAAACGGTAATAAAATTGCAAGATTTACGAAAAATACGTGAATTATCTGTTATTTGAGGTGGAGAGGTCAGACTGCGCCTTAACCAAGCGTAATTAAAACTTGAGTAACTGTTATGTTTTATGAAGGATCGGTATTTTAACATCATTGGAACAGCAAAGCCAAGGAGGAGAAGGAGCTCGTGGCTAAATAAATACAGCCGCACAGGCCGATCTTACGGGTTAAGCCGCGCTAGCCGCAGTTGGTCTGTGGATGGGTGACCATCTGTCATAGCGAGTTTCCTCCTTACCTCGGAAAGCACGTAAAGCCGTTGGTCCCAGCTGTCAGAAGCTCTAAAGTCTAACAACCAGTCTTACCATGGGGTTTCGTATTACTCAGTTACTGGGTTGTGGAGGTCTGACAGGCAGTCACTCCATGTAAAATACTGATATCCACCTGCATCTGGTTTGACTGGAAGCCGACCCCAATATAGTTGAGAAAAGGCTAGGCAGATGATGATGGAACAGCAGAGCCAAATTTTGGTGTAAAAACAGATAAAACATATCATCATTTCTTCCCTGTTATTTATTTGGTCATGACGTATGAATATGATTATAACGCCAAATTACTTGGATTGAGACAATTTTTATGACGGTAGCACCATCAATCACGATTGCTGTCTAGTCTGAATGATCAGGGGCATTGACCGGGTACGCTGCAACGTCACAAGACGCGCCCCCAGGCGACGAGAGAAGTGGTGTGAGATCTGATGAAGGGCGCGCAGTATGGCTTCCCAGTGTTTACTATTAGTACCTACTGAAATGTCGGCCACTCGAGAACATTCAAGAAGCTGCCCACGCCTGTCATGTGATAATGAAACAAGTATCATTCTTACACACTTCGAGGTTTCGAACTAATTAAAGTTTGTTATTGAACTTAGTTCGAGTGCGTGCGCAAAAGCCTTCAAATTCATGTCAATAAATTAATTTACGTTAGTTTGTTAATCCGTTTACAGTTTACAGACCATAGGTATAACAGATAATTGATGAAATAAACATAAGCATAATCGTATCACTTGAGAGATCATTGCTGTTTATGAAGTTTGCCACCGAAGCATCAAGATTATTATTTCCTTGGATACTAACTGATAGATAGTATGGTTAAAGATTCCTTATTATCTGTATTATGAGAAAAAAAAAATAGGCTAGAAAGAAAGTGAGTCATGTGATGACTAGAATGAATACTTGAAGAAGAATGACATGCTACGCCAACCCTAAAAGGATTTGGGTCTTAGTATAGAAATAATGATAATGTCGAGAAAAAAGTAAAGTATCAAATATCTTGCCAAATAAAATATGGTTTATAATAATATACAAAACAATACAAACAAAACTACCTTCTAGAATGAGTCACACATTTCTTTTCTTCTAATAGATCACTTTTACTATGTCTTGAATACCTTACGTTGGAAGTTCTAATATTTTCATTAGAAGTTTCCTCCGATATCTGCAGTAAACATGATGAGTGAGGATGCCGGAGACGTGAACATCTGGGAAATTTAAAGTTCGATATGTTTTTAGTTTCTGACTCTTCAATGTTCTGCACAGTTACGTCGGCAGAGGGTTTAGTTCTCCGGAAAGTGTTCCTCAGTCGTGCAAAGAAACCTTCTTTATTCGATTTAGGAAATGGTAGAACTTGATTCATTGATAATGACGGTATTTCTACTCTTGCAGGACAGTTATTTAATTCTAGTCTTGAAATCTTATGCACATTAGTGTTGTGATGGGTGACGACTGGCTTGGTCAAGTTGCAGCAACTCTGCGTGGCGTCTTGCGGTTTTGGCGGTCGGTTGCTCTTCTCCTCCAGACGTTTTCGGAGGAAGTGTAAGCTCGCCGTGTAGAACAGTTGTTCGTCGTCGGGCTTCGAGAGTGCATCGAGAGGATCCAAGGACGCACTGTCAGGAAGCCGGGGTGTTAGAGAGTTTCGCCGTTGCATTCCTTGTCAGTGTTAGTAATCAGTTTTATGGTTGGATACATTTTTATCGATTCATCGGTAAATAATATAATAATATTAATAGCTTATTATATTTAGTAATACAAAATACAAAACAATATCAATTTCCCTAATTTGTGTATTGAACTGACAGCTTGTCAATGTCACCGAAATATGCCTATGAATCATTTAAAAACAAATTGAAAGTATATTTTTTACCAAGGAGGTTCATTTTTAAAGTTTGTCGGAAAAACCATAGTTTAATTTTTAAAACATGAAGTAATAAGTTAATATATACTTCGTGGATAAAACCACGATGTACCCGTAGTTATGAATAGCTTCTCTGCAAAACCGAATTCATGATATCAATATACTTATTTATTTAAATAAGGTTTTCTGCAAAAAGCGGAAATAAAATTGCAAGAGTATAAATGAGTTCCGTGTTTAGAAAGGAGTGAATAATCAATTCCTGTTTCGAGATCCGAAGCTTCCTGATTGTATCATAAACAGTCTTTGATGTTACAGCATTGATTGCCTTAATAACCTTAACCTTGCTAATTCAAGCGTATCTCACACAGCCTTATTCAACCGAGTGTAAAGTAAACTTAGTATTAAAATTCATTGCCAGACGGAGATGCGGTTACGACATTATTACGACTGTATACGAAATTAACATTATCGTAAACACATTTCTATTTCAGTCTAGACTGAATTAAAGGTCAGCCTCATACCTCATCATAACCACACGCTTCTATTCCCCGAGGTACGCCAGGGTGTGTAGTTCTTGGTACGCTTACATCTTGCCATTTATAGTATTCATTCCACGTATTGGACGGGTTTAATACCATTGAAATGCCAGTTCTATGAATTGTAAGAAGTATTATAGCTTCAAATTATGTTCTTATGTAGTACCTACGCATGTTTAGTAAGGAAAAGTGTTCACACATAATTAAACCCACGCCTGCCTATCTTGGTGGGCCTTTTTTTTATCGTGGTAAAATCATCAGAGCATGAGTAGTTCCGCTCAGGGAACGAGATGGTGCTAGACGACTTGTATAGCTCTGTCTCTTTTCCACAGCCTAACTCTTCATGGCCATCAGTATATGAACGAGTACGAAGAGAAAGAAATATATAAGACGATTCTAGGCCTCGTTTAAGGAGAAGTGTCCACAATTGACGAACAAATTCACGTACCGCCCGATGCGCTGTGTGCACTTGAACGGGGCGTAACATTTTCCTTCCTTACGGCCCTTTCACAAGCTGTCGAACTCCCCACTGTCTCACCGCTGTCCCAAACGCTCTATTTCGTGTCATCACACTCAAACATTTATTTTTTATTTTTTTTATCGTGGTAAAATCATCAAATGAGTTCTCCTACCCAGGGCAGAGCGGGAGGGACTGTCAGACTCGCACTGACTAAAATCCACGGTGTCCTTCAATAGCCCTTTACGTTCCAGGGTCACGGTAATTCGTACAGTCCCGCGACCATCTTGGTGGGCCTGGAGAGAAGGCAGAGGCAGTACTGCCCCCTTACAACCTTGACGCTGCGAGCGGTGGCTTAGCGCAGTATGATCAAAGGTTACAGAAATGTTTGATACACGCCATGAGGCACCGTCAGTGGCGGATTCGCGCACGGTTTTCTTCGAACGAATCGCTACAGTGGCACGTGGTGTTCAGCGCGGCGGGAAAACAAGTACAAAGGTTTGAGTGTGATGGTCGCGGGACTCACGGGTCGCGGGACTCACGAATTACCGTGACCCCGGTACGTAAAGGGCTATTGAAAGACACCGTGGATTTTAGTCAGTCAAGTCTGACAACCCCTCCCGCCCTACCCTGGGTAGAAAAAATAAAAAATAAATGTTTGAGTGTGATGACACGAAAGAGAGCGGTTGGGACAGCGGTGAGAGATTGGGGAGTTCGACAGCTTGTGAAAGGGCCGTAAGGAAGGAACTTGTTACGCCCCGTTCAAGAGCACACAGCGCATCCGGCGGAACGTGAATTTGTTCATCAATTGTGGACACTCCTCCTTAAACGATGCCTAGAATCGTCTTATATATTTCTTTCTCTTCGTACTCGTTCATATACTGGTGGCCATGACGTCTTAAAGCGTGAGTTGTTAGGCTGTGGGAAAGAGACAGAGCTATACAAGTCGTCTAGCACCATCTCGTTCCCTGAGCGGAACTACTCACGCTCCATGGTAGGCCTCCAGGGCTGCTGTATGTAATGTCAGCCGCTGCTACAAAATGTCTACTTCGGTACTGAGCTTATACTGGGGATTCCACACACTTTATAGTAAATCTAGATAAGTGTGCAGAATAGGAGCAGTGGTGGTTTAGTGGATACAGTGAACAGAATTGACTATGGACCACGTGCAGGTCGCTTGAAACAAACTGAATGGTATATTCGAAACACGCGCAGACAGAGTGATACTCCACTAGGGTAGACCGTAGCGTGTATGACTTCCATTAAATAGAAAAAAAAAATGATATCTTCTGAATAGTAAACTTTGCTAAAATT
The DNA here is from genome assembly GCA_943136025.2 of Agrotis puta. Classification (NCBI taxonomy): domain Eukaryota; kingdom Metazoa; phylum Arthropoda; class Insecta; order Lepidoptera; family Noctuidae; genus Agrotis; species Agrotis puta. The sequence continues at coordinate 5,244,659 of OW964170.2, forward strand.
TATAAAAGATATGACCACAGACGCTCGCATATCAACTTACTCCAATTAATAAATGTTCAACTTTATAACAAAAGCAGAAAGTTCATTTTGGATTTGGAAAATTTGATGTGTTGTATATAAAAAACCTACATGCATATTGTAGTAGGACAGATAACATCGGTAGTCTATTCTGCCCTGATAACAAAGAATGCAGTAATCGACATTTTTGAGATTTTCATTTTTTTCCAGAAATGGCATCCCAAGAGGTTCATGTACATGAAAAAAATATATTTTCATAAAAAAAATCACTCTAAGTATGTTTTTTATGTAATGATTTTCGCCGTCAGATGGTATGAAATATGTTTTTTGCGTTTATCTCGTAACCGCCATTTTGCGATTACTGCATTCGTAGTTATGACGGCAGTATTGTCCATGAGGCCTTTCATAAACTGTTGGAGATAGAGCTATACGCCCTTTAAAGCTTCACCCTTGTTTCTGTAGAGCAGGGTTGGGTTGACAGGGAACAATTACAATGCAGCATTATTGTCTGTGAGGTTGAACAACCTTACAGTCAACTCTCACAACTTTCAAAGTTTTTTTTATTGAACTTTCTTTAAATATTTGTTCATCGATCAAAGCATCACGTAAATATTCCGTTTAGTCACCATACTTTACAGTCTAATAATCCTGTCATCTCAATATTGCTTCAAATAAATTTACAAAAGAAATGATAAATGACCGCTTAGAGATAAACAATTAGATGAGTTATTTAGTGGTTGAGTTTATTAACTTTTAGTACTCACAGTGCGGTGACCCTAGATTTTTTTAAATAACTACTTTTATCCTAGCTCTACACAATGGAATTGTCCGGGAACGTGGAGACTGTGGCAATAAATTCACTTAGTTGCGAACGACCAGTAATGAACCGGTAACTTTCCCAGATTTAAATACGATGTTTATTTAAATCTGGAAATGTTCGTTAATATTATACTTGACTCCACTAACTTATTGCTGCAAAGTAACCCTTTTGTCCCAATTAACTTTGTCAACTTATATTAAATACTAGAAACCTTTATTCACTATTATATTATCTACTATACATTTCTAGACTTTTATTCAATCATTAAAACATAAAAGAAAATACTCAAGCCTTCTAATTATTTCTTGAGTGTTCTGAACTTTAAGAGCGGCCGTTGACCCATCGCAGTTAAATGAAAATTCACGACGAATAAATGCTTTGAAGCAAGATTTGTAAATGTATTATCAACGATTCACAAAGTTTAATATTCTAATCAAATCTGTTTGAATTATTATGAAAAACTCGAACGCGCAATCAAGATAATTTTGTATCAGTGTTTGTCCGATTGCTCGTTTTGCAGGCTCGTCTAAAAAAGGATCAATGTTCTTCTGCTTAATGTTTACTGACAAGAATATAGTAAAAATTACCTACTGTTATACATAATATAAAATATGTAACATTTAAATAAATATTGTGCATAAAATTTATAAAAAAAGTAAAAGAAGAATGTGGGTCTTTAATCGTGTCAAGTCCTGTGGAACAAGCAAGCAACATAACTACTATAACTGCTATCAAAGTGTGAGTCTTCTATCTGCTTCTAATATTTACTCGTATATTTGAACACTATGTATACGGTTATGAGCACAATGAGAACTGAATGTACGGAAAAGATCTGTGGGAAATGGGTAGGATTTGAAGTGAGGGCGTGTAGCAGCGTCCTTTCTTCCCTGCTGTCGGAGGTAGCTAGGAGTTTGTGTCGACTGTTCTGGTTTAGAATGAACAGAAAATAGGCTGTAGATATGTAATAATGATACATAATTGTTTAGATGTCAATTCTTTTTTTTTGTTGATGTTTTAATGGCATCTCACAACTGATGAATCCTCAAAAATAAACAAAACTTCAAAGTATCTACTTGAAATGGTAAATCTACGTCAAATGATAATAAATACAGAAGCTTCTAGTTGATCCTTTTTTTGAACATAAAAAAAAACATCGGTAATTTGAAGTAAGTATAACGATTTCATCACAGTCATGAGGTCACATGATAAATTATGTCGACTCGTGGCCTTTTCATATTACGAAAGAGATACGTTTGCAGGTAATTTATCGAAGAGTCGTCTGATCATGTACCGTAATAGAATTTATACATAAACCTATGTATTATGTATTGCTTACACGTGCCTTATTATTTTGAATGAGTCGTTGAGTCAACGTAAACAAGCATGCTACGAAGAAAGAAAAATAATGTTTTATGCTTAGATTTTAGAATGCCCAGATTCCTACTAGGCTATTGAGAATTTAAGCAATATGAAAATAAGAAAAACTACCCACTTTGTTCGAACTCTACGTCTTACGCCAAGGAATAAATAAATAAATAATAAATAAATAAAATAAATATTCTAGGTACTAGACAACTGATAAACATACTTATATATTTCTAAATACATACATATTATAGATAATTTACACCCAGACACAGAAAAAATGATTGTGCTCATCACACAAACATTTGTCCTGGGTGGGAATCGAACCCACGACCTCTGGCATAGCAGTCAGGGTCACTAACCACTAGACCAACAGGCCTATCAATGCTTAGAATTACATGTAAGCCTTTGTCAAACAGACTGGCGTGGCGAATGCGAAGCCTGACGTTTTTATTTGTAATGTATGGAATTCTTTAAACCCAGTCACACAGAAACGCGAAAGCGATCCGATAGCGTGACAGAACTATCGGACTGATGACGTCTAGCTTCGGTTCGGTATCGCTTCGGAAACGCTTCGCTTTCGCCGGTCTGTTTGACAAAGGCATTAAACGTGAGCGTGTTACCGGCACGCTTACACATTTGTAAAAAACTGGTTTTACGAAAAACGTTACGTTTCGTTTTGAACATTTGGATATTTTATAATCTATAATAATAATCTAATCTCTCTTTTTCATGATAATTTTAGTTGATATGATTTATGAGGTAATTATAGGAAGAGGTTGTGTTTTCAGCTGTCTTTGTTTCGTAATTTAATTTCTTTTTCTTTCGTTAAGTGGACAGTTACTTCATGTCTCGCTTTAAATGAATTATGACAATTTTCGGCGATATTGTATTAAATGTGAAAAATTGGTCTGCATTGCCTTAATAATTTTCAAGTTTTCACTAGTTGTATAAATGTAAACAAGTATAGAAATAACATAATCAGCCTATATTATTCCCACTTCTGGGATACAGGTATTCTCTCTGTGTAAGTAGACCCATTGTTGGACTTCGAATTTTCTAGGAAATGCCAGTTTTGAGAGCAGTGGTAACAAAATAAATAAGACAAAGTAATGCACCTGGCTAGGTTCGAAGAGCTTAATAATAAAGAAGCATTTGGTTGCAAAAATACCTTCCTCAGAACATTTCTTTTAGGACCCCTAAGTATTTTAATTAATTAAAAATGTAATAATAATAATAACCGGCACCTTGGATCCTGTTCCCGATGTTGGTGGACCACTATTTTTTTATATTTTTAAATGTTTTTTTTAAATTTCTTTTTTGTAAAAATATTTAAAAATGTAAACAGATAGGAAAAAAAAATGAATAAAGGAGAAAATGGTGTAATTTATCTATAATATTTATGTATTTAGAAATATATGAGTATGTTTATCAGTTGTCTAGTACCCATAACACCGGCTCTGCTGAGCTTGAGACTAGATGGCGTTGTGTGATAGTTGTGGAATATTATATTATATTATTATTTTTAATACCAAAAATTAAAACACCTAGATGTGAATGTATTACTTATGTTACAACTAGGGCATGCTTTTAGGATCGCTTTGTTTCTAAATTACGTTAATTTATACGGGCATTTATTGTATTTTCCACGGATTTAACAACACACATGAAAGAGAGTAGCATTTTAACAGCCTAATTATTTAAAAAAAATATTTATTACACGACCTCATAAATTAGTTTGTATATCTAACCCTATTTTCTGTAACCCAAAAGTTTACACAACCCAGTTTTAGTAAAGGATACTTAAACAACGACATCGGTTAATACAATGAAAACTCGTGAACATCTTGAATTCCCCACATGAAGGCAGTAATTCAGTGTTAAGCTGTATTAGAAGATACAATGCCCCACACTCACGGAAACTGTGTCAAGTAGGGAATTAGGACGTTGACTCCTGAATCGAGGTGATCTTTACAGAACCCGCAGTTAATCCTGGATTTTATTTAAACACCTCCTTTGTTGTAATTAAAACGATCTAGACAAAGTTAATGACCTTGGGGTTCAAGAGATAACGGATTCTCGAAAACATAATTTATGAATTCGTCAAAATGACGGATGGAGGCGCTTGGGATGAAAATGATTTATATTTCCTCGCTTAAAAGCATCTTCTGTTCCGTAATATACTTTTCAGGCATAAGTAAACCTTTTAATGTCGATGAGTCTATCTAGAGTCTAGACCCTATCTAAATAATTTTGAGGTAGTATTTGCTAACCTTAGATTACATTCGATAATTTACTTCGGAGGAAACACGTATTTTACCAATAAAAATAAAATATTCACTTTTAAAACTTTTAAACTTTTAAAACTACATAACATTGACCTCATCAGGAATGTCTCATAAATTTATTAAAGGTTTAATATAGCATGGTTTTATGACTTCTTTATTCTCATCATTTAATTAAGTGAATACAGTTAGGCGGTTATTTATATACGCTCGGGGTGGCGCTAAATCTCACAATGTGGACGACCGACAATGGCTGTCAGAACAAAATCGTATTAAAATACATCATCGAATCCTCACATTGTTGGGTTTACCATACTCTTTGTGTTATGACTGTGGGGAGTACATGCTTTATGACCAGTAGGGTATCGAACCTTCTACACGAGCGTGATTGAAGTGAATGCGAAACGAAAATAAATACAATCGAGAACAAAAGGCTATTTCATAATAGAATAATGTAGGGGATAAATTATGCGGAGGTGTCAGGAGTAATAAGAAAGAACAGGCCCTTCAGAGAAGTAAGTTCGTCGTCCGGAGGCCCGGAGTTCGCTGTGACCTTTGACCCTAGAGCCTGCATCCTGTTTGTTGTTGAACGGGAACTGACGCTCTCTTGTGGAAAATTAACTTTCCCGTCTCGTGATTTTTAGACTCATACACTACGTGGAAAGTATGAGATGGCCTAAAGTTCAACACCTTACAAAATAAACCATTAGCGGAGATGTCAGACCCATGTTTAGGATTTTTATTAAGTTTTTTCTTAACAGTTGCGCGGTATTGTTTTTGTTTACTATTTTGCAACAGTTCATTTACCTCGCTTTTGTGCTACAGAAAATACCTGATGAATTCAATAAAATTGTGCACTATTCCATAAATAAAATATCTCAAACTAATTTTGAATGTCTACGTGTACACGCTCTAAACGCCTAGATCTTTCAAACTGCAAAATTGTTTTGAATGCATTTTTCGTCAATGGACAGAGTGATTCGTGGATGATTTATGTGTACCTATACTACCTACACATGCATATTGGCACCTGTGTGAAGCCAGGGCGGGTTGCTAGTTGTATGTAAATTATGACCATGTTATGATAACTTTTATAAATTAATAGCTGTTGTCGCCAGTTTCGAAAAGTGACCCATCGGAACGCAGTACAGCGATAAATAGTATCCTATGTGTTACGAAATATAAGTAAATATAATATAAGTTGGGTTGTGTTTGAAATATGAAAATAATGTCATCTTCAAAGTCAATAATTCACGATGATGAAAAGGTAGAAAATATTTTCATTAAATTGAGGTTTTTCTTCATCATTCCGTCTTTTCTTTCATAAGAGGTATATCTCTTATGAAAGAAAAGACTTCGTGAATAAATTCAACGGCACATATTTCAAAGAGAACGTCGCTCTTTCATTCACCTTACATTTCATAGAAAAAGGTATTTCTCAATGTAATCAAGTTTTTCATTGAGAGAAATGTAAGCATTTTACAAATACAATTCTATTCAAATATGAATCGAATTGTATTTTAAACTTAACCGAACTCCTATAACGATATTAGGTCCCGACATAGAATCTGAAGTTATTTCAAAAGAAATTTAATATTTGAGATTTCAAAAATACTTTGCGATGGTGCTAAGTAAATCATCTCTTCTGCTGAATAAGTTGAGGTAAGTCAATAACCTCGTAACTCAAAAGATAATTGGATTAAGAACACCTATTACAATTTATGTTCTTCACTTGTGGGTTGCAGCTTGATCCAGAACAATATTGATGATTCAATATAAACACGTACATTGTTATAGTTTTATCCATTAAATTTTATAGCCTTTTGTATAAGCTGGTTTTATCTAACAACACAATTTCGAGCGCGGTGTTGGTTCGTGCGCGAGAGGTGAAAGTACTCTTAGTAACTACATACACATTAAAAGGGGAAAATAACCTGCTAATTTTTTACGTCTAACATACATGTATACAGTAAGGGTTGTTTACCCAACCCATATTTACTACGTAAATACAACAATAATACGCCTACGCGTTACGATGACATTTTTCTAAGAAAGGCTTGCCTGCTACGCCGTAGACTGCTACGGCGTAGCATTAATGGGTCAAGTGACATTGAATGGTTAACCTTACTTTCGGCGATCGGTGACAACCTTATCTTAAACATAGACTTCTTTTAAGGTCACTGAATTTTAAGATAAACAACTTCAGTGTTTTAACACCTTGTTCAATTGGAAATTCATTAGGATATTTCAGATTTTAATTTATACAAATTAAAAATGTCAGTTACTATTTTTAAACGAATCGAAATTGCAAACACAGCCAAAAGTTCGATATTGCATTATAAACAGCGACACGGGCAATCATATTTTCCGATACAAAAAAACAAACAAGTTTGTCATAAAATTACCTGTAAAATAATTTCTTACTTTAGGTGCCGTTCAAGTATTACATAAGCACTATGGGGGGCAGGGGGGGGGGGGTCTTTGCTTTGCTTATTTTGGATGACATGGGGGGTAGGGGAGTCTAAATGACGATGACGTCATCATAGTAATTTACTTTTTTAACCCCTTTACGTACCGGGGTCACGGTAATTCAAGAGTCCCGCGACCAACCCTCACATTGTCTTTGCTTGAAAACGAAACGCATTTTCGGGGATTCCCGTAAATAATGCATACGTTTAGGCAAAAACAATACATTAATTGAAAAATGTTTACGTAAGCATGGGGGAAGGGGGTAAGAGCTTTGCTTTCTCTTGCTGACAAGGGGGACGGATACTTGAATGGCCCCTTACCAATAAACGTAAATAATATTTATCTAAAGGTAAACAACCCCGCATTACCTCCTGGTGGAAATACCTTTGACAGACCCATCCATAATAATTACATAACTGGTCAGGCGTGGCGTCCCTTACCAACGACCCAATCAACAGTTCCGTAAGAAAAATGAGCAAACACCAACTTTTATCATTATACATGTCGATACGTAATGAAATATGCCAGAACATAAGTCGTTGACCTCATAGTGAATGGCAATATTCAAAGATAAGAAATTATAAAATATTGGGATAAAGATATTTGGAGTATCGTTCAAATACTTTGCGAGCCTATTAGATACTACCTTATTTTGTTTCTAATGTTATTCTTGGAATATTCCTAAAATTTCCATGCCCCTTTGGGTTCTTATATAACTCAAAAGGATTATCGAAGAAATTTCTGTTTTTTGATCTAACAATATATTTTAAGATTTGAGTCCCCAAATTGATCAGTCTCAGGTATTAGGGGTTAACGGCATTTTGATTGGACGAAATAAAGTTGTCTCAAGATGTTGTGCGCCTGTGTGGGGATTATTATTCACATTTGTAACACATTCCTAACTGGTAAATATTCTTATATTTTTTTAAATACAAAAGAGAGTTAGTTTTTTAATATGTTTGTTTGTTAATTACGCTTTTGCTGCTAAACTGCTGGACTGATTTTAATGTTATTGGTGCATATGTAAATGGAATCCTGGAGCCTGTTGTGGGCTCCTTCTTTTTGCGTAATAACTTCATGAGCAGAGATTGAGGGTAAACCCACGAGCGAAGACGAGTTATAACAATAGGATCTTCATTCCCTAGATTTACAAACATTTTGTGTTTTAAAGCAATAAAAGTTATTACAAATAACTCTTATTTGATTTAATACTTTTTTCTAAATTTCAATTGAATCAAATTTTTCGAACACTTGGGGGTAACGGCATTTCATTTGGATGAAAAAAAAGTTATCTCGCTTCACCCTAGCTTGTAAATGGAAAATATAATTCTCATGAATAATAAAATTATTAATGGTGATTTTCTTTTGGGTTCATTAACATCAATGTACCAATTAAAAGCGTTCTCTAGAGGGCTGATGTTATGATCAGGTTTCTTAGTTGTTTATCTGTTAGTACATTTCTACCGTTGCATAATAACATCCAACTTGTCTTGTTACAACTAGTTATTACCAGTTATGGCAGTTATAAGTACGTGCCTCAATGCGCTGTGAGCATAATGGTTCCAGTTCGTGTGGCCCACGTCGCTGTCTTTCGGGTCGCGGGACTGTCTCAAACGGACACCGTAGCCTTGGAACGCAAAGGTCAACCAAAGAAACATTTTGGAATTTTAGTCAGTAACAGTCTCTTGCGCACCCTGGTTTCTGGATTTCTGCCCAGTTGCTATGGCGCAGTAATAGGATCCTCCACCCAGTACTTTTACCTAACTTAAACATGGTTGGCGAAATGTGAGTATATTATATGCAGATTACATAGGTGATATTATATAATCGAATTTTCTACATGAAAATGCAAAATATTGAGCACCTTGAAATGAAGCTGAAAATAATTAATGAAAAAATAAAAACAAAGAATCATTTGGGACGGCTGATTGTTTTTATTTGAAAGTTTATTTTTTGTTGTTTTCGTTATTTTCAGGACAAGATTGTTTAAAAAAAATGATTTGTTTATGCTAAGCTCACCTTTCGTTTTATTAATCGTAGTGATTCCCGTGTGAAACTGGGACGGTTCGCTAGTAGTATAATTAGTAAGTAAAAATAGTTATTTACGACCATTATTGCCTACTTTTAAATATGTCTTTTTATATTACAATTCATAAAACAAAAAAAAAATCCATAAAGAAGAATAATGTATAAAACCTTAAAACAAAATATACAGGGTGAATTTCTTTCTTTTTTTCCCAAAGTTTTGGGAAAAAAATTGTCATTATTAGCGACTCTATCGAACGGTGTAATAATACAGAAAGCTACTTTTTTTTCAAAATCATCGAGTTCGATTACTGGCCAGGATTCTTGAATTTTTAAAATCCAATGATGCGGTTTTAGTTTTCGTCAAAATCAGCCTGATAGTTTCGGATATAGCCATCCACGCCCAGTAGAAAAATTAACCCTGTATAGTTATTTAATATTTAATGTTTTCAATGAATGTTGAATTGTTGTTTGTCTGTACAGACGCAAGCATATCAACTGACTCCAATCTGGTGGAATTTTCCAATCAAACAGACAGACAGGTATATATTTCAACTTTATCGCAAAACAAGGAGGTTTGTTTTGCGATAAAGTTGAAATATATACCTAAAATAAAGACGGTATCTGGTTACCTTGATGTGGTGGCGTATTTAACTTGTTTGTGATGTTGCATAATGACATACACTCGCCGCCATTCTCCCAGCTTTACTAGTTAGCTAATCGTATTATAACTGAGCTTTGTTAGTACCATTATGTAACACAATTCATAGGATTATTTGATAATGTATTAAATATTCACTGTTTCATAATTGTAATGGAATTAAAGGTGTTTACAAATATGGGTGCGCTTCTACCTTTCCGTTGATCGCGGGACTGTCTCTATCAGGTAACCGTGACCCTGGAACGTAAAGGGCTACTATACGATTTTAGTCAGTACGAGTCTGAAAAAAAGCTCTTTCTCTATATTTTTGTGAAACATTACAGAAGTTTTTTATCGGTTAGATTCCATTCTGTTATAGAATTCTGTAGAAAGAAAATTCTGAGAAATAGAAAGTAAACAAAAACAGGATGATTTAATGAATCAGCTGTTGTCTCAAAATTGTCGCACTGGAAACTCCGAAGTGCTAGCAAAAAAGTTGTTTGTAAACATTACGATATTTTGACTGAATTAATCGCGAATGTTGGATAGTAACCGTGCTAACTTTGTGGCAGATGTGGCGTCATAAAATAAGTACCAAGAAATCTCCCGATATTATAATTAGGAATCTTTAATTAAACCAAGCTAATAATAACTGAACCGAAACTTTTCCAAACGGCTGTTTGTTTGTACTATAAATTTTCCTACGTCAGTGTCCACGTTACCGTCAACGTCTCGTCAAAATATTTTCAGTTCCTTGAAATTGAATAGTGTCGCGATATAATAAACAAGACTTATTATGCGACTGTTAAAAGGCAATAAACAATGACTGGAGTTTGACTGGCAACTGTAATAATGTGTACTATAGTCATTATTGTGAGCCAGTTGAAAGGACCACAAAGCTTTATTCTTGCGAATTCGCTTGCTTAACCATTGTTTTAGGTGATTGTTCCGTTTGTATTTACGCCACACTGTTTAGTGTATTGGTTTTAAAAAACAATGTTACGTTTTGCTATGTTATTGGTAACATGGTTTAATGAACCATGTTAACGCTACTAATTAAACCTATATTTCTACAAGAATTGTTTCAAAAATTCTATGTCTTCATTACGCTTGATTCAAAAAGTCTTATCAACAAAATAACTTGTACAGAACAAACTAAGGATTTGTTTTTCTCTGATTTAAAATGTCAGCTATTGAAGTAAAAGATTCATTAACGACATAGTTTCGAAGAAGATCATGGGTGTTGTAGAAAATAAATATTACAAGTTCTAAAATCTTGTACTCATTTTTTTTAAGAAACAATACAATAATAACAATTAATCCAACTAAAAATTAATATAAATATTTGCAATTAATAACAGGGAACAATATTTACAGGGCATCAAAAAATCCAACCACATCGTTGACAACGGGATAAGAGCCCCGAACGTTGGCAGCATTGCCATCGAACGCAGCGAGACTAAGAAATAGGCTTTCTTTAAAACTGTAAATTCAATTTGTTGAAAGGCATCTCAATAACGCATGTGCGTGCAAAGGTCCAAAGTCTTAAATCGATCACGTTTAAGAAGTCAAATGCTGCATGGCCACTCCTGGTATAGGCACATTGCTGCTTCATATCAAAATTCAGACTAAACCCTAAAATAACTAAATTACGTCAAAAATATTGGCATTGATCTTCGGAAACTGGCGGTAAATATTTTTTGCGCACCTAACTTTTATTTGTATTATACATTTGATGTTACAATTTTATTTTCTACCTCATCCTAGATAATTTATTTTGGCACTAAAATTTATGTAGTTATCATTGATGTCATGAAAAAATAAACTTTGCGGGAGAAATTGCACACAAATATAATATTAGTTTGGAGTTTTAACACATCATAAACTGCTTAGACGGCGCCAGATATATCATTTAACGTGTTCCTGGCAAGTGGCTGACACTCTTCAGACATACCACGTCCGGTTGAAGAGTACTTCAACACCCCGGCTTTTAGCTGCTTCAAAAAAGTAAGCAGACCATATAAACATCCAAATAAAATGCAATATTTTCGTAATCATATTTATTTTTATTGTCAAACCAAAGTATGTGTTATGATTTCCTCTCAATCGACAACTTGCACCATAAACCAGATGCAGAATTAAAGAAGTATTGAAAACTTTGGCTAAAACAAGTTTTCATCAAACGATCCAAGAGTCTATCGATTGTAATAACAAGATTGTGTTATTGTTTATGCTTTTTAACGGTAAATAAAATATGAAAGGCAAATAAACTCACTTAATTGAACATTTTTGAGCTATTGTTTTTAACATTTGACCGTATTCTATTAACAAAGTTACCCATTTTAATTTCACCTTAAGCTTGAACTGTGTCGTAGTTCGTAGACACCAACACAAAAGGTTGACCATTTACAATGTTTCAATAATAAAGGTACATAATACCGTCCATTATGTAGCCCCATTATAACATACATAAAAGGCGTTATTGTATTACAATAATACTGAAGTTTAGACTTTCAATGGCTTTTGAGTACGTAAGATTTTTTTCAGAAAATTAACCTCATAGAAGTTACGTACCGTAATTAACAAAACTTCGATTTAAAATGAAACTCGGACAGCTCTTACCACATAATTTACCTGAATAAAGTATTATTTCTATTTTATTTGCATAATACCGGGATTAACTGACATTGAACAATTAATTTATCATTGTAAACTGAGACTGTACTATCTCTCCTTATTTATATGAATATGAATATAAAGGGTCTAGCAGGATAAGGTAGGGTCAGCGGCCCCAAAGAGATATTTCCAAAATAAGTCATGGTATTACATCAGTGAGATGTATTATTACTATTGACGCGAATTCAGCCTTCCATCTCACTGCGATACGGAGATAATTGACTAAATAGACACTTTAGCAGGTATTTTTCAAAATTATTTTTTTCAGAAACTATTGTAGCTACACTAATAAAACTAAAGCGGTTTGTTAGAGGAGGAATTGCTGTACACTATATATTTTTTGCATATTTTTATTGTCTTAATTACTATTAAAAATAAATATAAATATTTTTATTTATTTTTTTATTTACAGTTCACAAAGAGGTACAATCACAGAAAAAATATATAATATAGCTCACAACGTCTAGTATTACCACCATAAAGTGCATCAATATCAAATGGGTGCAACACTTCCAAAAAAAATTAAAACTTTTCATGACCATCTTGGCTCGTGAGGAAAGTTCATCTGTCTTTTGAATAAATGTCCTTGTAAATATATACACCACCATAATATATTTACTATTGAGAAAAAAAATTAGTTAGTGGTCAAAAATGAAAATATATAATTAATTTTACTAATTTTTTTATTCACAGTTCACAAAGAGGTACAATCACAGAATAAATATATAATATAGCTCACGATGTCTCGTATTACCACCATTAAGTGCATCAATATCAAATGGGTGCAACACTTCCAAAAAAAATAAAAACAGTTCATGACCATCTTGGCTCGTGAGGAATGTTCATCTGTCTTTTGAATAAATGTCCTTGTAAATATATACACCACCATAATATATTTACTATTGAGAAAAATATTAGTAAGTGCTCAAAAATGAAAATAAAATATTAATTTTACTCAGGAGCCTTAAAATTATTTATTGAACTTTAACGTCTTTGTAAAGAACAAGACGTAACACGTCGTATTTCTGTTGATTACGTACGTATATGTATTGTGTAGTGTTTTGTTTATTTACCATTCCCATATTCCTACTACTAACTATAGACCCTTGATTTCAATCACCGTAAACATCGAATCACTGTATGTAACTGCCTCATTTTCAGTTTTGATAACTCTCCTATACTTATTATCTTTGCGCAAAAACATGCCACAATTTTGTTTCAGGTTCAATTAATCACTTGGACACAATAAAATAGTTTATCTAAGAAAAGATTGAAATATTCCAAAAAATCTGCACGGTGATTGAAATCAAGCGTCTATAGGTAGTAGTAGGAATATGGGAATGGTAGATAAATATAATCTCAATAGTAAATATATTATGGTGGTGTATATATGTACAAGGACATTTATTCAAAAGACAGATTAACATTCCTCACGAGCCAAGATGGTCATGAACTGTTTTAATTTTTTTTGGAAGTGTTGCACCCATTTGATATTGATGCACTTAATGGTGGTAATACTAGACGTCGTGAGCTATATTATATACTAGCTTCCGCCCGCGACTCCGTCCGCGCGGATGTCGGTCTTCGCGTGGATGGTTTATTTCCCCATTTTGAGTAACTCTGACAATGACATCTTATAAATATTACGGCGCTGAATCCACTGCGGGTAATGCAACGTGTGTTCGCGGTTCTGCAGAACAACGTCTATGAATAAAACTGAAAAATAAGTTTTTTTTTTCTACGTATTTTTCCAGGATAAAAAGTATCCCATTTTATGCCCAGGATAATAAGGTATAATTATACCAAGTTTCATCGAAATCGAACCGTTAGTTTTCACGTGATGCCTGCATATACAGACAGACAGACAAAAATTTTTAATCACTTATTTTTTTGGGTTTGGTATCGATCCAGCAACACACCCCGCTATTTATTTTTTCAATATTTTCAATGTACAGAATTGACCCTTCTACAGATTTATTATATGTATAGATTTTTTCTGTGATTGTACCTCTTTGTGAACTGTGAATAAAAAAATTAGTAAATTAATTTTATATTTTCATTTTTGACCACTAACTAATTTTTTTCTCAATAGTAAATATATTATGGTGGTGTATATATTTACAAGGACATTTATTCAAAAGACAGATGAACTTTCCTCACGAGCCAAGATGGTCATGAAAAGTTTTTATTTTTTTTGGAAGTGTTGCACCCATTTGATATTGATGCACTTTATGGTGGTAATACTAGACGTTGTGAGCTATCTTATATATTTTTTCTGTGATTGTACCTCTTTGTGAACTGTAAATAAAAAAATAAATAAAAATATTTTTATTTATTTTTAATAGTAATTAAGACAATAAAAATATGCAAAAAATATATAGTGTACAGCAATTCCTCCTCTAACAAACCGCTTTGGTTTTATTAGTGTAGCTACAATAGTTTCTGAAAAAAATAATTTTGAAAAATACCTGCTAAAGTGTCTATTTAGTCAATTATCTCCGTATCGCAGTGAGATGGAAGGCTGAATTCGCGTCAATAGTAATAATACATCTCACTGATGTAATACCATGATTTATTTTGGAAATATCTCTTTGGGGCCGCTGACCCTACCTTATCCTGCTAGACCCTTTTAGTCAGTGTCTCCACAAAAGCTCATTGTTATTCCATTGTCTCGTCGGGTATAACATTACCCGTTTCTACGACGCCTATCACACTCAATCTATTCCAGTGCTACGCGACTATAACTAACGACGCTAATTAAAATTCGATCAGAGACCGTGAGATAAACCGATCAACACGGGTGCGATGACCTTACGAACTTTCCGTCTGTAAATCTTGTAGTAGAACGACCAAACACTTTCCACTGTGTGCTGAGTGTTGAGTCGATGGACGGTCAAGGAGCATTTGCGGGAAAATACGAGTACAACCCACGGATTTCAGATTAGTCTACAATAATTTTCACCAGGACAACGGCCTACCAAAATTACAGCGAAACGTGAGCAGAAAAGCAATTTTTACAAATTGTCTTCACCTTTAATTTTTCATCTCTATATAAATTGCCGCCAAGTATTTTCCCCTAGCCTTGTGTGTTTATGAAGCGAGTTTCGTCTCACGATTTCAAAGGCAATATAAAATTTATTGTGTTTACTTAACAAATAAATGCACTGTTATGAACTGCTAGACTGAAATGAAAGTTTAAAATAATCAAGGTAAGTGTTTACTTCCAGCCTTCCGTGGTGACCTAGAGATGTCAAAATATATGTGATTAGTTTAGAACTGATATAATACCCATTAGGGATTATCTAAAGAGGTAACCAGATCATATGGCCTTAAAATGGGAATCATAAACACTTCCTGGCGCCGACCCTGGATCATGATCGGATGACTCGAGTACTCGTAATGATGAGGTCAATGATACATTACTCGGTTCAGATACGATAAATAGTCGAGAGACGATGTTTTAATGGCTATTTATGTCTGACCTGTACATAATAGGATGTTAATATTCTATCTCTACTACTTTGAGTACTGTAATGTTCCATGCGAATGCAGGTACAATTTAAAAACAATCTGAAAACTAAAGTCAGTTGGTTCAGTCAATCAAGTAAGACGATCTCTACCATTCCGGGAGGACTCATCGGATAATTTTCAATGAGATGAGGTCTTGAGTTCAATTCTCTGTTCTGAAATTTGATATTTCACTCAGGAAGCAACTTAAAATATTCCCTGTGGATAGATGTAAGCGGGCCACATGTATGTCAGACGAAGATATTACTGGAGCACATTTTCCCAGCGGTGAGCACCCTTGTAACAAGACAATCACGGAGCTGACAGGAACATGTAACAACAAGCTTCGTGCGCGATACCTGCTCGTGGCGGACAACGGACGGCTGACACACAGCGGCCCTTTCTCTTACATGTATCTTTTTAACCTTTTCTGGCCAGTACAGTTGCAATTGTTTTAACCGGCTACAAAAATGAAGGAGGTATTTTTTTACACCAATTACTCTGAGCTTGCCTGTCCGATTTTTGTGTTACTTGTTTTGTTCGATGGAGTATACCTACCGTTTGGTTCCGTAAAATTTTCATTGAGTAGGTATGGCTTAGCAGTTTTTATTTTGTAATTTAAAAAAATGCAAGAACAAGATATTATTATGTGTATTTGACACAATATTTTTACAGAAAGTTAAAGAAGAACACAAAAGGTACTATCTGCCTCACGGCTGTGCCAAATAGGCTCAGTTCAGCAAAAATGCCAGTCCTATAGATGCCTGCCGCTGGTTTTCATCTGGGTTGTTGGACCCAGGCAATTTGATTTCACACGCACTCTACTGATTGATCCAAGGTGGCGCTCGAAGAGAGCTCTTGAAAAAATAAGGTCGACGCCTTTGATAAAAACAGTAGGTAGTTCAAAAAATTGGAATTTTATTACATTATTAAAAATAAAAGAACGATATTTTAAAAATGTATTTCATAAAAGACAGTTATTGGAAAAAGAATAAAAATATTTCCAAAGACTCCTTCCTTTATGTTATCGTATTATTATTATCATGACCTCCTAAGTTCGATTTTCAAATCGGGCAAAGTGTTATTGTTTTTTTTTTCTTCTGATTTTGTTCAGTAGTTGCCACGCGCACTGAGTCTTAATTTATACCTGACTGATGAAAATACTCCCCCTCACAGAGAGGACACCTGTGTGTGTGAACATTATAGGTTGATGATGATGATGGAAATATGTTCGCCACCTTCCTCGCAAATTCACTTGGAATGTGAGTGAACTACACAAGCGAGCAAAACTATGGAATCACTTACTTCGAATTGATCCGGGATAGCTCCTTTAAGCCTTTGTCAATCAGACAGGCGTTGCGAATGCGAAGCGTGACGTTTTTATTTGTAATATATGGAATTGTTTAAATCCAGTCACATAGAAAAGCGAAAGCGATCCGATAGCGTGACAGAACTATCGGACTGACGTCTCGCTTCGGTTCGGTATTGCTTCGGAAACGCTTCGCTTTCGCCTGTCTGTTTGACAAAGGCATTAAAATGGTGACATTTTTATTATTCTTAACTAGATATTAAGTATTATTGTAAGATTGCGTGGAAGTGATTCCATACTTTTGCATATTAATTACATCTGTGCTATTGTTCATTGAATACCTTTGACGACTACAAGCGGTCTATTTTGACATTTTCAAGTAAGCTCAATTGCGATCATAATAAAAAATGAAGTATTCCTATCAAACAAGGGGTCGTTCATAAGCTTGCTGAAGTGCTTTGCAAATGGTGTCTGTGCCTGACATTGAGACTGTCTGGAAAATTGCGTATCATCGCAAAAATATTTTATTTTTTTACTCAAAATGAAGATTTTTATCGAATTTAATATTCTGTTGTTTATGTAAAAGTTCTGATGATTAGCGAATAGGTTACTAGTATACATACAATGCTTGCATTTTTCAATGTGCATCTTTTGCAATACCTACTTAATTTTCTTCAATATTATGCTTTGTCAGTATAAATACACGTAAATAACTAATATATTTATTCAGCGAAATAAAAATGCGATGTCGGTGATAAAAAATTGGCACGGTTAGCGCATTAGTTGACCGATTGACTGCTGCGCTGCTAGTCGCAGGTTTGATTCCCATTAGGAACAAATATTAGTATAATCTACAAGTAGTTGTTCCGGATCTGGGTGTTTATGTACTTGAGTTTAAATGTTTGTAAACGCACCCACAATACTGGAATCTAGTGTGACCGAAAGTTTAAAAGAAAATGAGTTTCTAAGTTGATATTATGCACCACAGACAATGAACAACAAAACAACATTATCTAGAACGATGTTAGCGGAATTTTTACCGCCAGCAACAAGTTATGTAATCAACTGTTATGTCCTGTTACCCAACGGAGCGGAGACTCTCCGCAGTCTGTCGTTTCCCTAATGAAATCTCCGAAGTCAGATGATTTCATGTTCACGTAATAATGGAAGAAAACTTCAGTTACGTTGTATTATTGTGATTCTTCTTATTTGTATATAGAAGCACTTTTGCGGTACTTGACAAAGGATTTCAAAAGTGCTTTTTTTAATTTATTTTTAAGCACGAAACTGGTCGTCGAATTACTTACTTGAAAATTAAAGTATTTCAAGGGTATATGTATAGATCTTCTAAAATGAATGAAAATTTTAAATATCTCTAAACTCGTCTAACATAAGATTTGGAAGGTTTCTAAAACACTTCTAAGTTTAGGGACCTTCAAAGTTTAAAAATTTAAAAGTGTTATTATTTTTACAAAATTATGAATATGCACCTATTCTAGGAATGCATCCAAGGCTTTCAACTAATGCACACTATGCTGAACAATCCTATATTTATTCCCTAGAGTTTAAATAAACAAGGGATTCCAAATTCAAACCCAAACATTACATGCCTATGCCAAATATTTTGAAGATAAATGTACGTACAGATTTTGAGCGGATGTTGGTAGACATAAGTAAACAATACGGAATGCTGACCGATTTTCCACGAAGTGCACATTTAAGTGAACATTCATCATTCTGACAAAGCATTCATTCTGCGCTACGTTCATTCAAAGCTGAAAATAACGTAGTTTTACGAGCACACCATATAAGGGCATACAACCTTAGCTTTTATTCAACCTCCAAAGGGGTCATTGTACTCATTATGGCAAACTCTCCTGAAATCGCGAATAAAAATCAGCTGTTCGCTACATTACGACGATTTATATGAACACTTAGTATAGGACTAATTTCTTTCCCAATTTCGGGATTGTCACCGCTGTAATTGTTGTTTATTATGATAAGTACAATGACCCTTTCGGTAACGGTAAACAAAATCAAAGTTTACATGCGAAATACCGCGGTAAGAGTAAAGTACTTGTAGCTAATGGCTATAGTGCAGATCAATCTTGAAGATTGCAATGTTGATTGTTGACAACAGAGTTTCTACCGTTCTGTTGGTAAACAAGTCGTTAAGCTCAACCCTGGCTGTCAAGGAAATATGATAACCTTGGAAAATGTCCGATAGATAGTCTGAAAGAACTATGATATTGTCTATAGTATGTGCCATTTAACATGGCAATAGCGGTCATTCACTCCCGCCTACCAAGTTTTTCATCACTAAGCGATAATGACACTTATTGTTACCTAAAAGTACCAATAAGCGATAGTTGCTTCTATCGCTACAGCATCGTGGTACCAGCCGGCTTGACATAAAGGGGTTGTGAATCTTGTGTTGCTCTAATTCAAAATTATTATTTTTTATTTCTAGAAATCAAATTGTGTGCTTATAAATTTACGCGTGACGTAAAAAATGTTTCAATGTGACGGACTTAATGGATGTAGTGATAGGTAACGGCCCTTTTCTCGTCATATGTATTTTCTTCCGCGCGCGGATCTGGTCCGCTCGCATGCTTCCCGCATCATAGGAAAAACATGTATGAAATGAAAGGATGCGGGCAGCCTGCACGCGGACCATATCCGCATGCGGGTGAAAATACGTATGACAGGAAAAGGGCCCTTAGTGGTTGAGGTATCAGTGTACACATTTCTGAAAAGTGTGGGTTTGAGTCCAACTCATGGTATACCCGCTCGTCGTCGACATTTACTTTTCTAAGTATTTCAAATTATTATACTTAGAATAGAATAGAATATACTTTCTTGTACACCAAAATGAAAACAAGTTTTACAATATTTTTAATACTAAAGGTACAACGGCGGTCTTATCGCTAATAGCGATATCTTCCAGACAATTAGGATGGACTTGAAGAACTTTAAAAAAAAAATAGGGTAGACAGTGATGCACATCAAATAATAGATTACCGATGATATAAATACAATACACACAAACATTAATAATAAAATATACCTAATACGGACGCTTCTACCGGGCTCTTCACGGGCCCGATGTAGACTTTCTAGCGTCCGTATCCTGGCTACGTTTCGGAGAAACTGAAGGTTTTGTCTGTGCGATTATGGACGAAGTTATCTTGACTAGGAACTACCGAAGACATATTATGAAAGACGGGACGGTTGACGTGTGTCAGGCATGCCACCGTCCGGGTGAGTCGATCAGACATATTATCTCTGGTTGTTCTCGTCTTGCTAACGGCGAGTACTTTTACAGGCATAACCTAGCCAGTATCCCTGGCCAGGATTATTCACCAGCAACTTGCTTTATTATACAAACTTGTGGATTCAGAGGTGCGTATTACAAGTATGTGCCCGACCCAGTTCTCGAAAAAGACCATGTCACGATATACTGAGATCTGCCTATCATTACTGACAGGACTATTATTGCTAATAAGCCTGACATACCTAGTAGTGGTAGTCAAATCAGCGCGCCGCGTAGTGATAATCGATGTTACCATCCCGCATAACGAGAACCTCATGAAAGCTGACAAAGATAAACAAATAAAATATCTTGACTTGGCGCGCGAGGTTGTCGACGTGTGGAATGTGAGCTCGGCTATCATTGTGCCGATTGTCGTAACGGCGAATGGCCTGATGGCCAAGAGCCTCGACGAACATCTCTCGAGGCTCTCGTTGGGTAGTTGGATCAAGGGCCAGATTCAGAAGGCAGTACTCCTCGATACGGCTCGCATTGTGAGGAGGTTCCTGTCTCTGGAGCCCTAACCGCCGGTAGCTTGGACCCTGCTCCCACAGCGACGGATCACTATGTTTATATTTTTAAATGTTTTTTATTACTTTTATTTAAGAAATATTTAAATATATAATAATATCTACAAAAGATAAATAAACGAAATTATAAAAGCAAAGAAATTATAGCACACCGAAACAGACCGAACGCAAGCGAATTTCCACACGGAATGTCAAATCAAAATGGCGGGTGCTGCACCCCTGACGCGATGACCTCGTAAAACAAAAACGACATAAGATCAAAATTAGCATTTTCTGTGATGAAATAGTTTTTGTAATTTATTTTAGGAAAAATAAGGTGTTTTTACCATCCTGATATCAAAAGAATATTAATATACTTATACCCAATTGTCTCAGTGTGTTAGACTTGTGTTAAAACGAAAATACGTTATTTAAAAAAAATAATTTCGTTGGGTAGGTTTGCTAAATTTTCTATTATTTTGGGTTGTGCACTGTTTTGTGTTTGTGGTCATTTTTTGATGTATTATGAGACACAAGCGATGTCAGTTTTGCGACTGTTTGCGACAGATTTGTACGGGTGAAGTGGAAGTATCGCTAATATTGAGATATCGGGATGAAAGTCGGAGCAATGACCGCTATTGCCATGTTAACTGGCACATACTATAGTAAAACAATTGTCTATTTTATAATAAAAAGATTGCGAGGGTTTATGGCTCATAGAAAAATGAGTTTGTTGGGGTCCCTGCACGTTGATTGATTTTGTTGGAGATTAAATTTTTTATTGTAAATCAAATACTACATTACAGAGTTAGAGGTAACCTCAGTAAGTTATAAAATATCCCTTTCATTACAACACTACTTCCCTGACTGACGAGTCTTCACGTACCTACATTTAGTATAGATTTGATACAAGGTGCGCATTGTAATGCTCGGTTCTCTTCCTTCACTGATGAAAACTCGTTTTGTATCATTAAAAGGTGCGCATACTTCCTGATGAAATGCTCGAATCTGTAACGTTACATTACAGGTGGATGCTCGTGATGTGATGAGGGAGCGCCTTTATAATAAACTAGGGTCACTGTATTTGTACGTACACGCTAGTCTCGCTAATCTGAACAACCACGACGCGTCTTCAATAAAAAAATGTTGAATAATAGGCTATATTACACAAAAAAGGAAAAAAGGACAGCAAAAAAATATTGACCTGTATTTTTTCTTTTATTATGTAAACCATAATTGACGAAGATATAAGGCTGCTAAAATTCACAAAACGTCATTCGGTCGGTACAATTTTACAGGCGTTATGACGTCACAAGCCCCCGATCCTGAGTTTCGAAGCGTAAAACGCTTCGCCTTGTGTGGTGGGATGGTTTTAAACCGGTTCGCATATTATTAAGCATAAAATAATGCCTGCTGGGGTCGCGGGATTGTCTCATCAGGAAACCGTGACCCTGGAACGTACACCTACGTAACGAGTCTGACAGTCCAGAGCGGGACGGGAGGACTCATTTGAAGATTTTACCACGGTATAAACAAAGCATAAAATAATAATTTCAAGTGTCAGTTCAGCGTCATTTGAAAATCCAATACTAAACATAAATTTACTTGGGCATGAGTTAAGTGTTAGTGAAATTTCAGCCAAGCTGCATAATTATCGACCTAGTTTTTATTTAAGTTGGCTTTGCTCTTGGCTCTAGTCTAGGTCAAAGGTGGCGGAGACAAAGTCAACTATGGAGTGAGCTTACCCAGAAAAAAACTTACACCCTAACTTTGAAGAATTCGGACTTAGAAAATAAATTAAACTTTAAAATTAGACCTGCAAGTTATCTACTTGAACTGCATTGAAAACTCGAGAAGCTCGTTTAATTAGTAAGTTCTGCGAAGTAATTGACCGCGTCGTCTTAAGGCTTCGATAAACGATAACCTCCAGTAATAGATGGTTCTAGATTGCAGAGCAAACTTCGAGACATTTACACTTTATTGCGCCACGTAACTTTTAGTTATTTGAAAGAAGCCCTATTACAGGTTGATGAAAGAATGTAACAAGATTCAATTAAGTATTTTTTTGTGAATTTCTTTTGTTTTGTAACCTTTGGGCTGTTAGCTGAGTAATTTTTTTTTGAATAATAGAGTTTGACCTTTAAGAGTGGACTTTGTTTCAATTCATTTGTTCTCACTCTATTTGCATGTTAATATAAAGGTAGGTAAAGAAGTTCGGTTCGGCCACATAGTACAAACTCAAAATAGTAACAAGTCATCTGCGAATGGTAGAATATTTCATTAATTTTGTTGACGAATTTCTTGATAAACTTTGTTGTAAGTACGTATTTGAACGCAGCATAGTTCTATACTTCAATCTAATCACACATTTATGAGGTTTTGCAAAGGTCAACGACTTATCGTCACCCAATAATGTTTGAAAGACCCAAAACAATAGTAATACCTGCTATCAACTATGTATTATTATGTTTTAACAAAACATATTTAATAAAACCATAAAGTTACAACACTATTTCATAGAGGTAATTGGCCTGGTTTATATACCTATAGTTATTACATACAATATTTAATTCTTATTCAACGCATTTGTACTAAATAAATAGGTTACTAGTCGTAATATGCATAACTTTAACATTAGTACTATAATGATATACTACCAATAAATTAACAATAACACAGACACACGTGGAAAGATTACAATAATTTATTTACCTTTTATGAATAAGAGAAATTAGAGCAACATGGGATTGAGGATAATGGAAAAATTTACCCAGATAACAGATCATTACATTTATTTGAGAAAACGTTTATTCAGAATGTTATGAAACCCGTGTACCTATCATCTATCTAAGCGCACGGTAGTGCGCAGGCCAAGTTCTAGCAACAGGCCGCGCGCATGCCGTGCACTATTTACACCGTTTCGACCTACTTTTGACACTCCTATAGCTCAGTGCCTATTGCAAGTACAGATATAAAATTGTACCTACGTAATCATATACTAGCAGTACGCCAAATTATAGATATAGTATCATAGATATAGCTTTAGTAGATCCTGAACTGAATCAGAATGAATGAATGAATCCTGACTGACTCACTCACTCACTGACCGGTAATCAAAACCTTTAGTCCACTTCCAACTGTCCTACCGTTATGAAACTTGGCACACAGGTCGTGTGTTATATGTAGATTAACGACCTTTAAAAAAAAAGAAATCGGTCAAGCGTGAGTTGGCTTAATCGAATATCGATTTGTTAATAAAAAATATTTATGAACCAGTGATACGATGAGGAGGGGGGGGAGGCGGAAATGGGAAGGGGGTATGAATGAAAATGAAAATGTCATATTGTTAGATGCACTTTAAAATCGATCATCTTCATCAACAGCCTGATCCACTGGTAAACCATTCCATTTGCCATTCCCAAGACTTACCACCACAGTCCTCCGCCTGCCGCATCCAGCCACGAACGAAATGCATCAAATTTTTAAGTGCATCGAAACTTGGCGTTGGATTGGATTTCAACCCTTTTTTAGGCGAACAATTAGCCGATAGGAACTTGGCCCCCTTTTTTACAGGTATGTTTTTGGTGGGATAATATTTACTTTAATTCCGCACTACACGTGTTCTGCTACGAATCGTAGCGGAGAGTAAAAAAAGTTTAGTACTAATTTATATCACACACTCACTTATGGACGCACACGGTTGAATACGTAGAGAAAAAAAAAAACTTATAATAGTTTGCAATAATTTGTTGATAATGTAATGCATATTTAAATACGCACATCCTATAGTTTTTAACCAAATTCATCTGACTACGTACGAGCACGGTCTTATAGACGTCTGCGTTTGAGATTTTTAAAACATAAATCTAGTAATGCCAATGTTACGTGCATGCTATTTTAATACGAAGGTGATCATTAACTCAAACCTGGTTTCCGCTATTTTTAATGGCGACATTCATACAATATTAAATACAAGTGCCAAGGTCGATTTTCGCGTAACATTGTTTAATCAATGTTACAGTTACACAAGGGCAATATTGTTTATTCAATGTTTGTTCCGCTTGCCGGAAGAAAGTTGTCGGAGGAACTTGTGGCTAGGTTAACCTTTATTGAAATATTTATGTTTGAAAACATGTTGTGACGGCCACAGTTTGTTTTGTAAATCCCCTTCAATAAAAGTCGTTAACATCGAGACAGAAAACAAAACATGTTTTTTTGATCAAATATACTTTTAGCAAAAGCTTTGAAAGTTGTTGTTAGTGCCAAACAATTACTGTTCATTTTCGAATAGTACTATACAGATAGGTAGGTATGGCTAAATTGTGTTCTCCATTTTCAAATGAAACTGTTATCAAAACACAAGACGTAAAAGCTCATACGAGAAACTTTACATATTCAACCCAAAAGATAAACAGAGCGGAAATAAAGAATGAAGGAATGCTCGGGTATGTAAGCACGGTGAAGGCTGCGCGAAACACAATTATGCGCTTCAGGTAACATTGTTTCATTACAGAACAGTCCTTCATATGTCGCCCCTTCAGTAAAAAGAAATAACTCATCATTTAAATTTTTGCTCCCATCCTGTGCAGAGCGGGAGGGACTGTCAGACTTGACTGACTAAAATCTACGGTGTCCTTCAATAGCCCTTTACGTTCCGGGGTCAGGGTAATTCGTGAGTCCAGCGACCCCGGCAGGCTTTGGCCCTCTACAGGGGGCCCCGTCACTATGCTGCCACTCTTTGAGGCGCGCGTGGAACACAACTTGCCATCGACCCGGGCATGGTCCATGGTCGGACAGCAAGTCGCCCATTACTCGCCGCCCGCATGCCCGCGCCTACGGTGGCCGGAGATCGTCTGTCGCCCCTTTAGTAAAAAAAAAATAACTCAGGGTTTCAATTTTTGTGGGAATTCCATTCACTGTTTGAGAAAAATTCGAGTGCCTGAACAAAAATTGAGAATGAAATTTTCGCTCTGTCAATTTCATAATATCGAATTATTTATAGGATGGTTGACTGGTTGTATTTTCAATGTGAAAATAAAACTGACGCGTGACGGCACAAATCGACTAGAAAAATGAAAATTTTGAGTTATTCCTGTTTTCTAATTCAGGGGCTATGTAATTAGCCTCACTTCCTTATTACCAGTATCTTCGCAGGAGCTCTCAAGCACATTATCGAAGTATTAATGACGTGCATCCGACGGATTTGACTAAATAATTGAACTTTAGATCAAAGCAATCAAAACATATTCATCTCCAGTTTTGTTATTTCACTTGGCAATAACATTTTTGTTTGTTTGTCTTTAGTGCCGTTGACGTTATGCTTTTTTAGTTGCAGTAGGTTAAAAAATTCCGATCGGAGAGTTTTGACGCTTTGACGCTTTTCGTGACCCAATGGCTGGTTTCCAGTTTGGTCAGAGGCCAACGAGTCTGGCAGTCCCTCAAGCTCAACTACCAGATGCTTTAATATTAACATTTTACCAACTGATAATACTGTTAAACTACTCCACGTGGACAGCTCGTGATATGGGTGAGACACTCAGACAGGATAACAATGATAGTGCTCCAGCGTAAGCCGGGATTTAGTTGCAACACTAATCCATCACTGTTTTGATTGAAATGAACTACGCAAACTACTTATCAACAAAATGATGCACTCAACAGCAAAACAATAACAAACTTAAACCGCTCATCGTTTTAAAAAAGCTATTAAGAATCCCTGAACGGTTTGTGGATGAAAACAGCTCGTGTATTAAGCAAACAATACTTCAGTTAATGAAAACAAATAAGACGTTATTTATTACTGATTTTAAAATAAATCTGCTACACGAGCGATATGGCCATTATGTAATAATAAGTCAGCGGCGATAAAGTAATTGCAAGCTTATATTTTTAATCAAAACGGTGTCAGAAAACATCGTGAGAAAACCGGAATGCCATAGAACGAAAACTTCGAAGATATGTGAGATCTATCAACTCACTCTGGGCTCGCGTGGTGGTTTATGACCCACTCCCTCTCTCAGTGAGCAGGCTTGTGTCCCAGCAGTGGGAACATGATAGGCTGATGATGATGATGATTCTTACTGTAACTCACGTGAAAACTGTCTTTAAGGCTATTCGTTTTCCGGGCACGCCGCAACCGCGGCGGTAAGACCCCTCTTTGAGGAGTGTCTGGATAGGAGTCACGGCGTCCTGACCTACCGCATAACGCAGGTCCTCACCGGACACGGAAGTTTCGGTACCTCTGTCGGAGAAGGAGGGAAGAAACGCCTGAGTGTCACCACTGCGAGGATCGCCCGGTGGCCTTGGTGGGACACACGGTGCAGGACTGCCCCGCTTGGGCAGAGCACCGCCGTGTCCTCTGGACAGCGATATGCGGAGCCCTCTCGCGCCCAGCAGTGTTCTAGGCCATGCTTTCCACGCGCGCCTCAAAGAGTGTCAGTAAAATGACGGGGCCCCCCTCTAGACGGCCAAATCCTGCCGGGGTCACGTGGATTTTAGTCAGTACGAGTCTGACAGTCCCTATCGCGAGTCTGACAGTCCCTATCGCTCTGCCCTGGGTGGGAGGACTCATTTGATGATTTTCCCACGATAAAAAAAGCCTTTTCGTCTTAAACCCCAATCCGGCCGAACTGAAAGAGATGCCAGACACTCGTAACGTATCACGTGCCGACATTGTATCGCTCGGCTCACGGAAAATCCGGCTTAACTCTGCCAATACTTCCAAACTGGAATCGATCCAGTTCTCAGATTTTTTTAATTCATTGTAAACGCGTTTGAAGTTTGTTGCCAAAATATGAGTGTAGTTATGATTAACAAACATCATTTTCGTTTAACAGTAAATGATTTATAAGAATATTTTATTTATTCATCACAGATGAAATCAAGAATCGAACTTTGAAGTCATGAAATTCTGCAAACAAATGATGCGTTGTTCCGCATTGTTCTGATTTTACGTACTAAGTACTTTGTTTCACTTTAACCGTAAAATTGGTACCGAAAATATACAACAGACATCAATATTCAAACGAAATGTCTAGTGTAGGAGGAGTTATAACTTCCAGTGGTATTTAAATGTTTGTCCGTCCTTGTAACTGACTTCGCATAAAATGATATGTATTGGCTAGATTTACACTATATTGTATCTTAGCTAGACATGCTTGAACCCTTACTAAGTATATTTTATTTTACACCATTTTATACCATGTATAAAGCAATTGAATGATTGCTTGATTGACTGTACCGAAAGAGCGCGATCCGTTCAAGCGATCCGATCTGATCGAATGCGATCTATGTCAAGGCAGATCGCAACCTGAAGAACCGCCGGTAGTGATAAAGCACATATGGACATCCATAGGTTACAGAGATCTGTAGGATCAAATCATATCGCCAGATTGGATAGCGCTCTATGAGTAGAATACCTTAAGACGTATTCACACGTCTCCGTGGGAAATAACTGCTCTTTATTTGTTAACTGAACGCAGCTGTTTTCAGTTGACAGTATCAAATAGCCTGCCAGATAGTGCTTGTAAAAGTTTCCATGCTCGTGAAGTCTGCCTAACAATACATTTTCCAGTTCTGATGTGTTCCGGCATTTGAATAGGAGCTCCGCGTTCCGCCGCAAGGCCGGCACTAAACACAAGTACTGCATATATGCATACAGTAAATTATGCCTGAAATACCGTAATTAATCAGTTTGAAATATCCGTATAAGATTAATGAGTATTCCTTCATACCTACAGTGAAAATCTTTATTCTTGCTGCAGAAAATGACTAAATATTTTGCTCTGGTAATGCTTCGCATTAACTGTTCAAGACTGAGATTATTTATAATTTTGACTATGACTTTCATGCGCTCAGGTTCATTATTGTGATTCATCTTTTTATCTTCACAAACAGCTCTGGCCTGATTGATTGTGCTCTGCGTTTGTTTATGGATATCCTCTATAAACTGCATTGATTTGACCTTTTGTTGGACTCTCGTCAAAAGGATTTTGTAATGCCCTTTATGGTACCTATTCGCATCGCACTACATGCAAAATTTGTGATTGTTCGAACCTGACAAAGCTACACTATTTTGTAATTTATCTATAATATGTATGTATTTTAGAAAATATATAAGTATGTTTATCAGTTGTCTAGTACCTATAACATAAGCTCTGCTTAGCTTGGGACTAGATGGCGTTGTGTGATAGTTGTGGAACATTTATTTATTATTTATTTATTATTATTTGTTTAAAAGGTGGAGTGTTAGGGCCTGTCAAACTCGTACTGACTAAGTTAGCCCTTATTTTAGTCAGACTATAGACCACCGTGTTCCTCCAACTGCCCTTAACGTTCCAAGGTCACAATAACCTGTTTAAGCAGTCCTGTGACCCCGCCAGGTGGCAAAGCTATACCTTTTTTTTTTTTCGTGGTAAAATCATCAAATGAGTCCTCCCACCCAGGGCAGGGCGGGAGGGACTGTCAGACTTGTACTGACTAAAATCCACGGTGTCCTTCACGAGCCCTTTACGTACCGGGGTCACGGTAATCCCTTGGTCCCGCGACCCCGGCAGGAGGCAAAGCTATACCCTACCTATACCATTTAGGACAAATAGGTAGACGACAGTTTCATCCTAAACAAAAGCTAAGCTTAATTAGTTCACGGGGTTTATTTGTTCGAAAACAGATGTCTTAGCATTATCTACCCTCACGTTTCCTCTGTGTTGAGATTGCAATCACCGCACGTGTTACACAAGCAGACATTCTGTCTACATTGTGTGGCCAAAGCCGAATTAAATTGGGGACGCAGTACAACTGACAACACGTGACGACTTACAGAATGGCGCATGAAAGCAATTAACGAGACGAGAAAAACATTCGCATTTTGTAGGACAAGTTTATGTCCAATAGTGAGACTAAACATTTAGATATTCAGTCGCAAATTTTGCATTTGACTATTTGGAACTGTAGGATGGTGCCTATAATATATTTATTTAATACAAACATATACTTTATAACAGACGCAGATCGAAAAAGTGTAGTTAATTAATCATCAATAAAAAAGAAAGATATTCGCGGGTTCGATTCACGCATTGAACAAATATTTGTATGATCTGCTAGTAGTTGTTCCGGGTCTGGGTGTTTATGTATATTTGTAACCGCACCCGCAATACAGGAGAAATTCCTAATGTGGGGCAAAAGTAGAGGCGTTTCTTAAAACCAATAAATACTAAGAATATGGAATAATTGGAATTAATAAGCAATAACAAAACAAGAAGAACAAAAGAAATAAGAAAATATTTTTTATGTTATATGAACTTCTATCAAATAAACAATGAGTGGTTGTCATCCTTTTATTTACCTTCCATTTCTTCATGAAGAATTTTATGTCCGTTGTATTGCATATCCCCATTATTCAGTCAAAGTAAATAGTTGTTCCGGTTCGTTTCATTATGAAATGCTTCCCTGATTTCATCGCCGTTCCGTTTCATGAGAAATTGATTGATTGCGTAAGCCGATGTTACACGTGACTGTGCCATGTTTACAACTTGTCCTCCCATATCTAATCCACATTTTTTCACGAGTGTTAGTAAGCTTAATAAATAGAGCTTCGTCTTCACTTCCGACACGACGAGGAAGTAAACTGAAAAATAAATAAACAATTTGAATCCTTCCGCTTATCCGTTAACTAAGACGTGAATTAATTTACGCAAAATTTTATTTTCAGGTTGTCCTTGTTCGTGAAAACTAGCCTCGCAATAAAATAACATTTTTGCAATCCATCTTTGAATTCTCGGAAGAAGAACATTGAGAATTGATACGTCGCGTGTCTAATTTCAATGTTATCTTATTAGGCTCGGGTGATATATCAAAACAATTGTGTATAAAGACTGTTTAATGTCTGAAATTATGAATGAATATGAGCGTAGAGCGTGGACAAGGTCCCTGCTTGATGAATCGAGGCCAGTCCTCCGGGATAAATGAATATTATAAACAAGAATTATAGTTCTTTATACGCGACATAATAATTTGTTAACACTCGTTGTTCTGTCTCTCGAATAACTAATTGAGCAATGAACCTTACAACTATTTTTTATGAGACTTGTAACAGCCTGAGCCCTTCATAACTCTATCGTCTGCAGTCAGCCATTGCTGTACCAGTAACCTCGTTCAATGAGTGGTGGCTTTTTTTTTCGTGGTAAAATCATCAAATGAATCCTCCCACCCATACTGTCAGACTCGTACTGACAAAAATCCACGGTGTCCTTAAATAGCCCTTTACGTTCCAGGGTCACAGTAATTCGATAAGTCTCGCGACCCCGGCAGGCTTTGGCCCTCTAGAGGGGGCATAATGACGGGGGTCATTATGCTGACACTTTTTGAGGCGCGCGCGGAACACAGCGCTGTTGACCCGGGCATGGTCCATTGTCGGACAGCGAGTCGCCCATTACTCGCCGCCCGCATTCCCGCGCCTACGGTGCCCGGGGATCGTCTGCCGACGTCCGTCGGGTGGAGGGAGGACGCTGTCCTTTCCTTCACGCGGCTTGCCTCCTCCTTCGCGAGCACGACTACTTCGCAGAAGGAGGCGACCACTTCCCGCTCCGGCTCCCCCGCAGCATGGCGTCTACCAACCGTCACCGGGGCGGTGCTCTGTCCAAGCTGGGCAGTCCTGCACATTAATAGTGGCTTGGAATGTTTTAGTTGATTACCTTTCTATGTTGAGGTTGGCCAGTTGACAAGCCTAAACTCGAAAACATTTTCAGTAGCCGTAAAGTTTATTTCAATTGATAGTGGTGAGGTATTAATTTTTACAAGCTTACTCCCCTTATTCATCTTTAAACTTATTTGTTACATTTTTAAATATTTTTACAAAATAGAAATAAAAAAACATTTATAAAAATAAAAAGGCGTGCGAGCAGGGTCCATAAGCTTACTTTTTTTTATACATTATCAATATTTTAGATAAATGTTGCTATTTTAATATTCCTTTGTGTAAAAAGTTTTTAAACATGCAAGTTTCCCGCAAAAGGAAACAAAAGCTTTTAATAATCCAAAACCCACCGAGTTGTAAATATTGTTGCAAAACAATGATTTACCTTTGTTTAACTAATCTGTTGTTGACCCCTTCCTCTTACTACGTACCTGTGTGACTTATACCTATTTTAAATGTTTATAATATCGCCCTGATCATTGCTTTTGAAGAGAGTAAGTACTCTACCTTGAAGTGAGACAATTTCGCATTGACACACATATAGTTCATTTACCTTTTCACTTTTTATTAGTCTCGAGCAGATTACACGTCTTGATGTTTTGACTAACACCTTGATGATTCATTTTTCCATGTCAGCAGAACGTGAGAAAAACTTTCCTACTGCTGAATTGTAAAAATATTCAAAAAGTGGCAGAATTGTGTCACATGTTGACATATTCCGAACATTAATTGAAATAAATTACAAAAGGTGTTATTATGAATGTGATTTATGATCGACATTATTTTAGACAGAGTTATAACGGCAATTAACTGTTGTTGCTAGGTCGAGAACAGAAGCGACTATTGGTAAACGACTCGCTAAACATATTGTGTAACAGAGTGACCGGGTGCCACCGCGGCTCGTGAATTTATCGCATCGTAAACACGTTGTCTGTGCCCATCCACGTCTAAAGTAGTGCAACACAATACTTGAATGAAGCCCATGAAGTCACAGATCAAAGACTAAGCTCCACAGTACCGACATGCCTTAGTATCTACTCATTCCAAACTATTTATAAGTTACTAATGAAATGGTTTACTGATCCATAAATGCTAATTTATTTAGAGAAATGTGAAAACTGAGTGAATGAGCCATCGCTATAAAATAATTTCGCTTCCTGTTACTGTTTTTGTTTACTGAAATATGACTTATATAAAGTGTTCGCCGAAAGTTTACTGTTACCCATTTTTCAAAATTGGAATCTCGTTCAGTTTATTTCCAATCAAAAGTAAACTTTGGAGTTACACATTTTTCTTTCTCTTATTTGCACAACTGACAGTTCTTTCTGGATCCGGCATCGAGTAAAAATACGCTTAAGAAATATAATGAAAGGCGTTTACCAAAATGACTTCAGATTTCTGCATCAATATCAAGTTACGTGCCTTCAAACACATTATGTTCATTTTATTTATGTTCACAATGAACACATTTAATTTTTCAGCACATTTTTGTTAAATTTCTGCCGCCTCACACGAACATTTAACAGAACCCCTAATGATAAAGTAAACAAATTCCATCTCATTCTGTAATGTCTAATCTACTATTCATAATGTCAGTCTGTAACCTCATTTTGTTTAATTTGATTACATAACACCGCAGAGAGAACATTTTATGAATGGAATCTGGTGAAGCATTCGTATTATTTAAATATATATGTATTTTCTTATATTTTATAAAGACCTACATTTCGTTAAGATTATTTTCTCTAATGTTTCGGTTAACAGTTAAGTAGAACAACTGAAGTCTTTCAGAACATTGCAATCTTGCGAATACAAGAATTAGGTCGACCGTGTTTTAAAAGTGTGTCCTATTTACAAATTATGTAATTTCAGACATTATGTGTGTTAAAGTGTTTACATTGGGTGACTAATGTTTGACTTTTCTAGTATGACTCACAATTTTGTGGGAAAATTAGATTTCTATGTAGTTGTTGCCCTTTCTATTAAATATTTACTTGAAGATAGGACCTAATATTATATTAATTGTGAGAAGTAACTACTCCTGAAACAATGGATTAATGAATGATAGCTGTAAGGTTGTTGTACGGAGCTTTCAAGAAACGTTATCGGGTAGGCTAAGCTACACGGTGTCATTGAACTGAAGAGTTCGCAGACTACCAAAACTTTAATAGTAAACAATAATTACTTTACGAACATTGATTAAGATCTACAAATTCCAGTTTTAATTAAATATAAACGCGAGTATCGGAAATAAGTGTATAAAGTGTTTATAATTACTTTTTAAATAATACTTGTAGCAACCCACGAAGCTCGACGCGTGGCGTAATGAGTACCTAAACCACGACTTTTATACTAGGACTTCTTCTAAAAATAGACTTAGGTAGTCGTATTGACTTACGAACTTTTTCGAATTTTCCACCTTCAATTTTCAGCTCGTGACTCGGTAATGGGTTTTCCCTGTGGGCCACCACGTGCCCATTAGCCGTTTCTATTTTAATAAAAGATTTTAATTATCAACATCAATATTATTTTTTGGTACGTGCACCCGTAATAGACTCGGACTGTCCCATTACTATACATTTCCATTCAGCTCAGTTATGACCGATCTTTAAGAAAAGATCCAAGGTCCAAACTATCAAATAATCAAGTGTAAACAATTAAAATTAGAATACTGTAACGTAAATCAATAAAATTTTCTTCATTCATATCTTTACACCTTCAAGCTAAGAGACCTTAGAACGGACATTAGGAAGTTCATAAAAAAATTCAAATGTTTATTTTAAACAACAGCGATTCGAGTTTAGTAGTCTCTTAAAGAAACAATGACCATGGGAGATATTTGTGAGAACGATAAAAGCCATGAATACTGTCTGAAGGACGCGGGAGCTTTATATTAGAGCCTCCTACTTCGGGATTAATGGCTGCTATTTGATCTATGTTATGCTTTGTTATAGTTTTAAGAGGAGATCTTGGTTATAAACTAACATCCGGATAGGTTCTTTAATGGTTAAATGGTAAGCCGCTTGCCTAGGTCGATCTATAGATAGGTGAGCATAAAATACATGCAGAGTTGCCTCCGTGCCACAGAAAGCACATCAAGCCTTGCTGTTCGTTCCTCTTTTTAACCAACCTGTATGTTTGTATGTGTCTATGTATGTTTCTCCGTGATTATCTCGCGTTTGGCAGATGCGGTTTTCAGAAAAGTGTTCGTTACATTCTGGGGAAGGTTTTAGTATATGTATAACAATAATGGATATCTTGTGAGATTGCTCGGATAGATCCGTTTTTGTTGCTTACTTGGATTGTAGATTTTCAGACGCCTATTATACTATGATTTTTGTAAAAACAAAACTTTTTGAAAAAAACACAAAAAAAGTGTAAAATAACTTTTCTATCAGAAGTCGGTGGCCATAGACAATTAAATAAAAAACAAAGCCACCGATAATTCTTTTTGAAGTCGGTTCCTTTGTTTTTCTAAAAGTTTTTTAATTCATTAACATCATCAAATAAGTCCTCAGGGTGGAGCGGAAGGCACTGTCAGACTCATACTGACTAAAATCCACGGTGTCATTTGTGTATTGTTTTACTCATTATTAACTGGGTTGCCGATGGCAGATGGCAGTCGCTCCTTATAGTCAGAAGCATTCAGTTGGACTGAAAGCTGACCCCAAAATAGTTTGTAAAACGCTAGCTCGATAATGTGTTATTATAGTTTTTTTCATAACGCGTGTAGATTTATGCTGCGCCCTACGCGGAAGCGTAGTAAAAGGGTCACTCGGGCTATTTCGACTGCAGTCCAATCATAACAGTCGCATTTAACTGTTGTTTCAGCTGGAAGCGGTCAAACAATCGTGTTATAGTAGTTAATCGATTTTCTGTTTTCAATGTCTCCGTCTACTAAATTAATATTGTAAAGAGAAAATATTCTATATTTTACTTGTTATGAACAAACTTAAACTTTTAATTATTTCACTTAAAGAAAGCAAAACACATGCTATATTTTAATTTCAGCTGTGTGAAACTGGGGCTACTCGCTAGTGTTTTAATAATAACTTATAAGATTATGTTTGTGTATTTTATGTATGGAGATTTTATTTATCGTGGAGCAGTGATGGCCCAGTGGATACCACGGCCCCGACTTACGAGTTGTAGGTCGTGGGTTCGAACCCAGTTAGGCGCATTACTTTATGATTTTTATTTCATCACCACTGCTCTTAAAACGGTGAAGGAAAACATCTTGAGGAAACCGTCATGTCCTTTTTTTATTTTTTAGGTGGTAAAATGATCTTATGAGTCCTCCCACCCAGGGCAGAGCGGGAGACTGTCAGACTCGAACTGACTAAAATCCACTGTGTCCTTCAATAGACCTTTACCTTCCGGGGTCAAGGTAATTCGTACAGTCCCGCGACCAGCCGACATGTCCTAGAACCAAATATTTGAAGACATGTGACATCAACCAACCCGCACTGGGCCCGCGTGGTGGATTATGGCCCACTCACTCTCTTAGAGAGGAAGCCTGTGTCCCAGCAGTGGGAATATTTATAGGCTGATGATGATGATTTTATCTATGGGCCTTCGTTGCCTGACGACAAATAAATACAAATAATGAAAACATTAGCGATATCTTTAATGTACCTACGTTGAAAAGTATAATGTTATTACAAACGACATCGACACGCTTCCCAATTAAAAAATAATTAAATTAGAAACATTGTTTCTGCTTCCCTTGCAAACTCTGTGTATTTTCCACGAATTTATCCCGAAATAAATTGGATCAAAATATATCTGTTACTAGAAATATTATCTAATGAAAATTAAATAAAAACCTGCTCTATGTGCTTGTGTAGATACAGTACGACTATACAACGTTAAACTATGCAAGACCAGTTTTAGCTGACCCTTTATTGTCAGGAAAGATCATACAAAGAGGGGCCAGGATAAACTAGTTGTTTTAAGTCTGATGTGTAGCCGTGCGTACAATGTATTAGTTCAATAACCTCTACTTAAAAAAGTCTTTCTCAGCGCTTTTCTTGACGCAAATTAGAAACTATAGTTTGTTTATGACAAGGGCTTCTTAATGAAGATTAATTTACACAAAACTATTAAATTATTCTTCTAAAAATAAGAATCTTTCGATATATCGACGGGGCACAAAAGCTAAGAATATAAAATAATTTTATTTAAAACTAGTATTTTTTTCTTATCACCGCAGATAACACCATTAGTCCAATAAATGAGGCTCATCCAAAAAAAGTACTCCGGCACTGAAATTTGGAATATGATGAATGAAGGTGATACAGATTACAGATGCACAATAATCCAACTTTTTTTTTTGAGAACGAGGAAAATTCCTCAGCCTCAAATACTATCTGTATATGTATGAATGTATTAATTAGAATAGTTAAATATAAATAACAAATTTTTTTTTTGCTTTCAGTGTCACTCCAAATTAACTTTTACATTTCGCGCTCTAACTTATACTGAAAAATTGCTCAGCCAATTTTTATTTTATTATGTGATTTAAATTTATTATTTTATTTAAATACATAGGTTTATTAACTTTTTAATTTGTAAACATCGTTTTTTTAATTGATTTCAAATCAAATAATGATGTGTAAATAGGAAAAGTTTTGGATTACTTGATTATCCAGAACCATACTTTAGGTGGTACCTAAAATATGGTTTTGGATTAACGATGAACATAAAATACTAAGATACATGGAAAAGGGTCGCAATAAAATGAATTTAATACGATATTAGCATTTTATTGAGTAACGCACAATATATGACTCATAAATATCAAATGTGTACTCTTTGAACATCTGGATAAGGTAACATGACATTTGTACTAACACATTGGATCTCTAGTTATCTGAATAAAGAATTATTAAATTTTAAACGTTACTGAATTTGTCCCTCAAAATAATGCCTGAATTTGAACATTTTTTATCCATTTCTCAAACAATTTAACAGCTTATCATTATTTATTTGTGAGAGACAAAATAAAGAAGATATGGTTTGCTTTCTCAAAAAAATTCAAGAACAATTCTCATCATTATCTGCCTAGCCTTTTCCCAACTATATTGGGGTCGGCTTCCAGTCGAACCAGATGCTGCTAAATATCAGTAATTTGTAGAGCGACTGCCTATCGGACCTCCACAACCCAGTAATTGGGTAACACGATACCCCATGGTTAGACTGGTTGTCAGACTTTTAGAGCTTCTGACTAATAGTAACGACTGTCAAACATCTACAAATGGCAGCCGGGACCAACGGCTCTTGAGCCACGGAAGAAACTCGCTATGCAGGGACCAACGGCTTTACATGCTTTCCGTGGCACGATGGAAACTCGCCGTGACGGATGGTCACCCATCCACAGACCATCCCCCTTTCCCTCACGTTCCTTCAATAGCCCTTGACGTTCCATGCTCACGGTTACCTGTTTAGTAACTGATAGTAGGTAATATATGTATCCCGCGACCCCGGTATACATATATTACCTACTATTTTAATAGCGGTAGCACTACCTTTGTAACCATAAAATTCATAATATAGTAAAACAAATCTATCTATTACAGGCTCTTCCAGCAGCGGTAAGTCCGTGCGTTGTTCGATGATCGAAGGGCTCACAAGAGACTCGAAATAGATGTCGATAGTGGACAGCTCCACACGCCCTCGTTCTTCAATACCGCACCAGAGGTCACCAGTCCAGACAGTTACGTAAAAACCGAATCATACACTATCTGGATCAAGATTTTTATCGAGTTGCCGTGTTACGATCCGCGTAAGTCCTCCATAAAAAAGTTATGCTCAAATCTTAGTTTATCTAGCAACCACATAAATCGTAGTGATCATACATTATTACTTTTTTTTTTAAACTTCCTCATCCAACACAACGTTAACACACAAACTTTTCTTTACCGTTCTTCCGCAATACATAAATCTTCGGTATGCCATTGCGCTGGAGTCATAAAGCATATATTACTACTAATGTTACTTACCTAATGTTCGCACGAGAATTTCTACTGTAATGCATTTTGTAATACGAGAATCTGCTTGAAAAACAATAACCCAAATTAACCAGGAAACATCAGTTCTGATTGTGCAACGCCACGACGAATGTTTCGACATCCGGCCGATGAATGAACGCCGCCCGCCCAACGTGGCCGCTGTTGCCAAACAACTCCACGCGCTGTCGCACAAGCCGCCCGCCCTTCGTTTCAACATGTGTTTTAAAACCATGCTGTCTCACTTAACGTTCTGAGATTATAAAAGGCCACTTAACTATATTCCTATTAATTCACTTCGTAAATTTCCAGCAACGTCATTAAAAATTCTATTAAATTCGTAAACTGGTTACATGTACAGACGCCAGTACAGCAAGCTACCACAATCTGTCAAATTTCTTTAATAGGTTTTCAACCTTATCACAGTGGAAGGTTAATGTTTCATTGGTAAAAATTGACAGATCCGGGTAGGTTGACCTGCTGTCGTCTGCACAAGCAAAATTGCTTGACTTATAGCATGGACTGTGCACTAACTGGTTATAATTGCCAGACTCTCATGAAAGAGCGAAAAACAATTTGTAGGACCGTCTATCTCTTTCTTGTATGAGATATTCGTATTTAATTGACAAAGGGATTTTAAACAATTTTATTGGGCCGGAGAAGGTTCAGTCCATGCTATTGGTCTGTGATGATATGACATGCAATTCTGCTTGTGCCATTTGGTGAATTTTAACGCAAAAAATAAAATGATGTTGCTGAAAATTGGCGAAGTGAGTAATTAGGAGTATCGCTTTGTGTCCGTTGTAGACTGGCTAGTTATGCATAGAGCAGTTTCGGCAC
This sequence comes from Agrotis puta, assembly GCA_943136025.2. Classification (NCBI taxonomy): domain Eukaryota; kingdom Metazoa; phylum Arthropoda; class Insecta; order Lepidoptera; family Noctuidae; genus Agrotis; species Agrotis puta. Next base: position 5,284,132 of record OW964170.2, read on the forward strand.
CTTGGCTGCGCAAATGTATACTATTTCCGTTTTCTCTCTGCTTCCAATATTTCAAATACAATTATTCAGTGGCATTTGCGAGTTATTGTTGGAAAGCTGTCAAGGGAATACAATGCAATCCGCTCGTGCCTGATTATGCAATGAAAGGAAAATTATCTGGTACATAAATATCTATCGAATGTTTCGTTGTTCATGGATTTCACGGCACACTCTCCCCCATTTATTACAGAATGTTGATCTCTTTGAATCCAATTGCTTTGTTATTAATAACGTGAAAAGATATTTAATAATTTGTTTTTATATAAATTGTGGATGAACACCAAGGTTATATTGATGCTCAAATGGGAAACCTTTGGCGCTAAAGCATATGTGGGTGCTCTAAAAGGTGCTCAAACCGGAATACTTCCATTTTAGATTTGAACTGCGTATGATATAAACAAAAGACAGGGCTCACACTCGACATCGCAATTCTTTATACTTGAGTATGTCGTATCACTCACCACCAATGAAACAAGAATATGAAAGAAAGATATAAAAATGCTGTAAAACTGCAAGACAACAACATTTCAGTCGTGGCGCCAAAATATTGTTCATGACTTTCAAATTAACAGGATTAATTGTTGACAGCAATGATGCGTTATTATTTATAGCAACTGTTTTATTATGAGGCTCAGACAATAAGATTGATACCTAAAATTACTTTACTTCATATGAATCATTTGTTTGTGTAAATACCTACGGACAATAAATGAAGTTAATTTAGCGTTTACTTTTAAAAATAACTTTTAAAACTGTTTGAGAAGTGAGAGTTTTTTTCGTTCGAAATGTATCTTTTAATGGTGTTAAAGAATATCTATCAAGAGGGCAGTGATAAGTGTTATAAATCTCTGCGTCGGCGCCGGCTGCGCGCGCGCCGCTCTCAACGCAAGCCACCGGTTGCTACACAGTGAGGCTACCGACTATGGAGACAGCTTTATTCACATCACTCATAAAATCTAACAAGATCTTGTGTTGTGTTTGTACTTGTCATACTCACGAGTCACGATACACAGACACACTAAACACACTTTTTTATAGTTTCATACTCGTCATAATTAGAACTGATGATGATGTACTAAAATAAAATGTTTGTCGGATCTAGTCGCTTCGTTTCATAGAAAAAATAACATGTTCGACATTTTATTGTTTTTGCGTTTATACGTTAAGCAAACATCGGAAGTTTTCTGAAATGTACACCGACATTACTACCGGTTTGACCGTCACAGTTTTTCTTTGAACGTCGATGCTGAAAAATGAAAACAATTATTAGTCAATGAATAATTTTAACTTCTGCGAAAAATGGCGACGACATGTGTAGGATACGGATTGTAAAATGATAATTTGACTGCGGGTTCCACAATATGTGAGCTGCGTACGCGCATAGTTGGCGCGGCGCCAGCTGCACTCGCGCCGGATGCCGGCAGCCCTAAAGAATTCGAAACCGGCGCGTCGCACGCGCACCGAACTAGCTGCCGGCGCGTTCCGGCTGCCCATGCGCAACATCATTGTACCCATCTACACGGATCAAAATATTAAGGAGATGATTGCCTCAACCAAACTGAACTGTGTAAACTAAGTAAATTGTATAGTTCTAGTTTGAATGTTTAGTTCTTTGTATAAAATCTAAACATTTACAAAAAAGGAATAAGCTACATAAAATAAACTAGCTTACTAAATATGCAGGTGATGGTGATGTTGGTGATACCGAGACATTTGTCATCAAACATGTTTTTTTTTATCGTGGTAAAATCATCAAACGAGTCCTCCCGCCCAGGGCAGAGCGGGAGGGACTGTCAGACTCGTACTGACTAAAATCCACGGTGTCTTTCAATAGACCTTTACGTTCCGGGGTCACAGTAATTCGTACAGTCCCGCGACCTACGTCATCAAACATGTTACAAAAAATTTACATCGTAAAGTACATCACATTCATAACGAAAAGAAACTTTTAAGAGCAAAATTAATAACGGTTTTCATAACGTTTTCCGCTTTCATCTGCTGTATCAACGTAAGTTAGGTACTTTAATGTTTCATAGTTTTGTTTTACAGATTTTTATTGAAATTATAAACATGTTTGTTTTATAGTAGAAATTGAATTATTTTAACAATATTTTATTAAATGGCCATGTAGAATAATAGATCAGATGCAACTGCATCATCGATTCGTTGAAATATTTTGTACATGAAATTACTCATTTTCATATTCATATACATTTTAAATATACTTATACTACTTACACATTTATAGACATTACGTACTTCATTCAACAACGTGCTTTAGTCACACGTTTATAGCCCAACCACTAAATACTAAGAATTATCACTATTGAAATAACTCTCAGATGACTTCAACATACCTCATGTTACCATTCTACATTCAAATCCAACGAAATTTTAAATCTATTAAGCATAAACACAAATCAAGCATTAATGGAACATGACATGATTACAAATATCAGTCGAAACAATTATTGTGAAATTTAAACTGCACTTTGTGAAAATGTGGCGTAGATTTCAAATTAGCTAGAACGTATTTATTTACTCGTGCAGGGAGAATGTGACATTCGCGGACGGATGTCCACTACTCTCTGCCAGAGCGCCGACAGTCAGACTGACATTGCAGCATACTTTATTATGAAGAGGAACATGCTCAAATTATAACTGCAATATATCTTTCAGTCATGTGCATATGAACCTTGCAGGCCAAGGTTTACTGCACTGATGGACGAACGAGGTTGTTCCCACTGAAAGTACTATTGATTGATCGATTTACACATTCAGAAGAATGCCGCAGTGCTCGCTTTGTGACAGATATTAATAAGTAGAAGTGGCTAACCCTGAAACGTAGAGGATGTGCAACTTTGTTTCTCGTTAGCTTAGTCTTATTTCCTTTAAATATTCGTAGTGTTAGTCAGCGTATCAATTTTCAAAAACACCTAAATTTAACAGTCCTTTATACAAGGTTGTTAGTTATTGCATTCGTTTATAACCATGCAAATAAGCTCAAGGAAGTTTGTTTTATATGAACCATGTCAATAAAAAGGTAAATAAAAAATGGCCAAGAATTTAGATGTCAATGACACTACGAGATGTTGTGGATGTTTTTTAATTGACGCTATATGCCAGGCAGAGGCCGAGAGTGGTGAAACCCATCTGCTGGTGTTGGTTTACAGATAATTAGCGCGGAGAGCGACAGCTGCCGGTAACCGTCCTCTCAAGACCACTGACAATGTCATCCAGTTCGGGATCCAGCGGAAAAAAGTGAATGACTCATTAGTTATTCATCATTAACTGTATTCTTTGAATAGAAAACGTAGCGTAACGTTCTTAGACAGTACACATGCTTTTCAGGAATTGAAGTTTTCCATGATTCAGTCTAACTATAAATCAGCGGGAACGTTAGATGAACAAAGTTTATGATATAAATCCTACCTACCAACGACGCAAAATTCAAAATACAACCATACATCAAATCGGAGCTGATCGACGTAGCCTCAAACGCTGAGCGCCTGGCCTTAGACATTCCGACCCGTGTACGAATCCCTATCTCGATTCCAAATTCCCTAAATACATGAACACTGACGTGTAAATCCCTTATTGTTTACAAATACTATGTGTGTAGTACACGTTATCACGGGCCGTGTCGCTCGGCCTTCCCCGAGGCCGCGCCTGACCTGGATTTCGCCACGCGGCGCCCGCGCATGACTCATTGTTTTGGTGCGCCTGTGCTGCTACCACCTCGCGTATTGTGTTACGTTTCACTATTATACGACGCATAGTTTAGGGTTATGCTATAAAAAAGTAGAGCACAGCAAGAATTTTGTTTTATACGATCGATAAAATAAATGAGTATATTGAACACTTTTGATTTGTGGAACGAAGATATAATAAGTATTCAATTTTGTTACCAGTTTCTAGGTTAGCGCACACATTCGTTATTCATTGTTATGTAGAATAACACACTATGGCTGCAAATTGATATCATGATTTTATTAGAAACATGGCGGAGTGATTTCACCTCGCGGATTTCAATTGATATACAAAATCTATTCATTAGATTATAAACAACATCTATTGTGATCATAATTTTACTGATGACATGACATCATGACAGCACTCAACCCTGTGAGTATTGCATTATTGACGTGCATAGAAACGTTCAGTGTTGTCGCCTGGGCTGACTCAATTTGAGTGCCATCGACAATCTAAGGAGGATAGAGACAGTACTTAGTATTGACTTATATATTTTGTTTGCCAGACAAAAACAAAGATTCAGTTCACATTACTGGAGTTGATGGAACATTAAAGTAGGTACCTGTTCGTGGATACTTAAAGAAAACTTCCCCAAATTCAATAAAGCCCTTATCCGTAGTAGCAAGATAATGGAGCAGAGGGTGTCGACCTCACGTGGGATCGCGATGTAATACGTTTAAGTTTCTGAACAATCCGGTATTCTAAATCATACTCACGTTTATCTGACAAGTTACAACTAAGGAGTTCATCTACTCCAGCCATCAGGTCGTTACCCATCACAGTTCACTAACTTAGGCACAAACGACAAACCATTGACTGTAATGATAAGATAAAGCGGGATAAAAAAGTTTTATGAAGTGGTCATAAACTCACTTCAAGTTTTCCAAAAGCTTCGCAAATAGATTAAGATGAAAATTCTTTTGAGAAGAAAAAATCTGACACAGAAAAGTGTCGCTGACTTGTAATACCAGTAGGTATTTTCCAACAATGTTTTGCCAAATGATAGCAATTTGTATCACCGGGGATTTATGTCTTAAAAGATTAAGAAATTTCTTCCAGCCTATATATTTATCTTTACAAAGGAAATGATCTGTTAAACGTTTTGGATTTCTGGAATAATTTACTTGTGAAAATTACAAGTATTTCTTCATATTAAATCATTTCGATTCAAGTAAGCTATTTAATTTCGATTTCATATATAAACCATGCACTCTGGTGATTCAACATGAATGTTCTGAAAAAATACTTTTAATGTTAAGATCACGGTTTCTACTGTGTTTATTTATGTGTACTCCTGATCTATCAATCATTCTGATAGCAAATAACGAGCGATTCAACGAACTTTTGCCCGCTTTCACCGCTGAGCTTTATCCCATAACAGAGTAGTCTACATAACTCCGCCGCCGTAGGTACATAAAGGAATATTATATTATCTGTGATAGAGGTAAGCCGAGATCTCTGAAATCTAAAGGTAGGTGGCTGATAAAATTGAACATTCACGCATTTTAGCGAGGCATCTATCGAGCGCTCGGACGAACTTTTTGACGAGCTGACTGTCATCTTCATGAAGAATTTTTTTGTCGACCGTCAGCTAGAGCTTTAAGTACAAAGATCGTGAAAATGTTCATATCGATGGCTCTATGTTTGACCCTGTTCGTTGTGTGTGTGCAAGTGAATGCTCAAGTCTATCAGCACCTTTATAGAACGTTCTCAAAAACAGAAACATAGAATACATTCTAGGTAATGGCAAATTAAATTGCTGATAAATGCATCTACGATTTTATCTATGCCAAATAAAGTTCCTTTTACCTAATTCTTAATACGCATAATGGCCTCTAAATAACGTAAATGCCCACATAATTGTAACAAAACTATTAAAATACACGTCCAAATTATTTTTACGATATTTTTCCATCTCATACAAATGGGGTGTGAAACTACAAGATTGTCTTGTTTCCCCACGAAACTGACAACTTTTGCTTGTTTACATGAAGTAATGACAAGTGTAGGTGGTATAGTATAAATGGACGAGTATATATAGTGAGATATAGCAATTTGTTGACCTCATTTGCATAAATGGTGTAGATTTTTTTTAATGTGAATCGTTAGTTTTTTTATTATGTTTTTTACTTTATCGAAGTAAATTAAATTGAAGAACATACGACGGAATTGTCGATTTCCTTCTTTATAAGTTATTTAAAAACAGAAATAATTATGTACAACATTGTATAGATTATAATTATCTTAATCATCTATTCAAAGGGATAATTGCAGGCGGCAGCGACCTCTCGCGCCCGGCATTGGTTTATGCCATGCTGCCAGCAGAAACATTACAGGGTAGGTAAGAATATGAATTTTCAAAATGAAATGCTAACATTGTCAATAATCCATTTTAAATTGTCAATCATGTCACACGCGAAACCAATAACGCCCAATTTCGTAAAAGTTGAATGAATTGACAACGGCATTTTCCGGATCATTACTCTATTCCTTTCCTTATTGGTCAATTATGATATTTATAAGATGTTCTAGTAAGCCAATGAAATGCGAAGAGAAAAATATTTTGTAATATTACACGTGGAGCAGTGCCACGTGCAAGTCTATCTTCATTCCTGGAATTTATTGCAAAATCATATTACATACTGTAGGAGCTTCCTCGATTAAAAGTTTCTGGATTACTACGGTTCTAAAAAGGCCGCTTTAGCAACATCATAATATGCATCGTGCCATAAATTCGTATTGGAATATTTTATTCTAATGCTCCAGCTTATAGCATAAAGGTTAATAAAAAGGCCGATTAACAACTTTTATTTTAGTAGGCCTTTTGCTTTCATTTGTAATCTCTCATCATGCGGCGCTACCCGGCCGGCACGAGTTTCTACAGTGACCTAATTTTTTCATTTGGTAAAATGGGGTAAAATCATCTAACGAGTCCTCCCACCCAAGGCTGGACGGGAGGGACTGTCAGACTCGTACTGACTACAATCCACGATGTCCTTAAATAGCCCTTTACGTTCAAGGGTCACGGTTACCCGGATAAGACAGTCCCACGGTTTTGTGAGCATCCTGAGATAGGCACCTTACAGTGACCTCTAATATCGGTGAACTTATAATACTAATACTAATTGTCATTCATTGAAGTTTACGACCCACAGAAACGTGTTGATTGGCTGTGTGCGCACGTGACCCCGGCAGGCCATTACACCATCATGAAACAATGCTCTAATATCAATGATACAACTCGTAAATGATCGTAAAGACGTAAAGTTTGTTTGTTTGGCTAACGGCTAACCATAAATTCATTCTTTATATGCCAATATATTGCACCCTTTACTTACAAATGTAGGTTTTGACGTATTGTTCTATTTGTTCTGATGGGTATGACGACAAAGTGCATTTATTGGATGTTGCTTGAACGAAATTTATTTTCCCCACGTGTATCATAACCAGTATCATAAAGATAGAATTATTTTTGTGCTTTGATTTTATTAAGGTGAAAGTTGGAACTTTCACCTTAATAAAATCACTAATTCTACCAATTAATATAAAAAAACAATGCATTAATTCATCTACAAAGTGTTTTGAGCGCGTTATTCAGAGCAAACTTTGTGTGTGTACTCACAGATTCATTGGTTTTTCTATGAGGTGAGTGCTTTGACATCCTATAGACACCAGACCAAGACAAAATGGGACAATCATAATTAAATTTAAATACATTTTCTGTTTTTATATTATTTTTTAAATTAGGCCACTATTGGACAACTTTAGTGTTACCATGACGGACATCGGTAGACAATCTCCGGCCACCGTAGAAGCGGGCATGCGGGCGGCGAGTAATAGGCGACTCGCTGTCCGACCATGGACCATGCCCGGGTCGACGGCGCGTTGTGTTCCACGCGCGGCTCAAGGAGTGTCAAGATGATGACGGGGTCCCCCTGTAGAGGGCCAAAGCCGGCAGGCTTTGCCCTCGCGGGACTCACGAATTACCGTGACCCCGGAACGTAAAGGGCTATTGAAGGACACCGTGGATTTTAGTCAGTACGAGTCCGACAGTCCCTCCCGCTCTGCCCTGGGTGGGAGGACTCATTTGACGATTTTAACACGCTTAAAAAAAAACAAAACAATTAATAAAAATCGAATTTTACCCAAGATGCGACCATACTTTTAAAGGAGGTTGCCTACAACACCATACATAAAAAACAAATCTATACCGCATCATCGCCGTCAAACATGACGCCCGGGTACAATGCATGGAGCGTCAATTGAGAGAACGGGAAATAAGGCACGATCCGTGTTTAATGCAGCAAGTAAACCCACGCTGTTGATACTAGTAGTTACGTTCTAGTGGCATGGTATTCCTTATCGTGTTTCTTATCGTGCCGTATACGTCCATGCTATGGTACGTTTTAGTAAGCAGTCTACTTTTTTTATCGTAGGAAAATCATCAAATGAGTCCTCCCACCCAGGGCAGAGCGGGAGGGACTGTCAGACTCGTACTGACTAAAATCCACGGTGTCCTTCAATAGCCCTTTACGTACCGGGCTATGGTAATTTGTGAGTCCAGCAGTCTACTTAATAAATAGGTGAACTATTCTAACAAAACCTGTTGCTAAGCAACCGTCTACTAAGTCCCGTCGTAACGATTTTTCTCCTCCAACTCTCCTTCATCTAATATGAAACGCTTCACTGATGATCATTAATACTCGTATTTCATTGAGAAAATAATATTATATATTTATTATCACTTGATTACGTCCCACAGAAAAGCGCGTAAAAGCTCATTCATTAAACATTTCGTGAATGTGTTCTACAAAAGACGTACTGAACGACCCTAGTATTTGTTTTCAAGGTAAACTTTAATACCTCCACAAAATACAAGTTCTAGTCGCCAAGTTGTTTGAGCTAAAAATACATGCGGAGTACCTACCTAAGCGAAACTAGTTACCTAAATAAAATAGTCGCCAAGGAGATCGTGCCAATTAGCCGATTACATCACCGTAGTGCTGTATATTCCTTTAAGTACCTATATGTTCGCGGGACTGTCTTATCAGTTAACCGTGACCCTGGAACGTAAAGGACTATTGAAGGACCCCGTGGATTTTAGTCAGTACGAGTCTAACATTCCCTCCAGTCCCGCCCTTGGTGAGAGGACTCATTTGATGATTTTACCACGATAAAAAAGTACCTATATGACTTTGGCATGCGTGCCAATCCGTTCAGGCGATTAATTTAGAATAAACACGGGAGTATTTAAATGATCGTTAAAGGAATCACACTGCATTCCTTAAATTCCACGTGAGGACATATTAATGCAGTCCTGAAAGCCGACGTTGATTAATACTAATAAAATACAAATAGAATAGTTTGTTTTTCATTTTATATGACTAATTACATGGACCTGTCTGGAAGAATCCTGTATACAGAAGTAAAAAGGGTAGGTAGAGAAGCTTTTCATTAAAATCTAAACAATTTTTAAGACTTAGTCCAGTTGTAATGAATTTCGACGTTATGAGACGTAGCGGTTGTAAAAACTTGAAACAATATCTAATTTTAGCCCACTCACTCTTTCACAACCCCATCCAGACGTCCGTTAACAAAATCTATTGCCAGCAATACTTCTAAAGCCGCCACTTGCTTCCCAATTCGTTTTCTTATTTACTCACTGCCTTTATTAGTGAGAGTATATCTTTCTCAGAGGTGAATGAACATAGAGACTGAACTTTTCCACCACGCTTGCCTGTTTCAAGTATACTGTTCGTCAGCAGGGCTGTCTTCAATGGCCTTTAGGAGCCTGGATGAGATCCACCTGTCGTTCTACTCCGGGTAACGTTACCACAGAACTGTAACTGTCGACGGCACGGTTAGCGCAGGGGCTAAGCGAATGGACTGTGTGTCGCGGGTTCGATTCCTGCACGGAACAAATATTTGTATTACCTACAAGTAGTTGTTCCGGGTGTTTGTGTATGTGAGTTTTTATGTTTGTCGTTTACAAACAACCACGACACAGGAGAAATTCCTAGTGTGGGGCAACGTTTTAAAGAAAAAAAGATGACGGCTGAGAGATCACACTGGTGGTGGTAAGCCTCACCAGGCCAGGGCCAGCTGTATCGCAGCCACCACCCTGTTGGAGTCCGGCGCCGAACAGTTTTTACTGTGTTACGTCGTTGCACAGCATTTCCAATTCCTTCTAGGTAACCTTGCATTCATTTTGTCTCATTTTTGCTTGTAGGCTAGAATATCACCAAAAAAAGCTTGTTCATAGTGCCCAAGGGCAAATACGGCCCTGCTCGTCAGTGTTCAGAATGTTTACTTTCTCGAATGTTCCACTTTATGTTGTAATAAATGACACGAACACATGTCACAGGTCAAAAGTACAAAGGAAACTTTTTAATTGGTTTGTAGTCGTTTGAAAGTTGTCAGTGACGAGCTCGGGGGAACTAGTACTGAGAATTTGTTACTACAATGTAAACAAATGCCTGGTTAGCTTAGTTTTACTAAAATAGAATTATTTTTTTGTTGAATTGCGTCACGTCAGTATCACGTCAACTTCACGCTTGATGGTATCTCAGCAGATGGTACTTCGAAATAAAAGAGTGTAGAAAACCCACATTTCGCCAGGTTTGACAAAGCCCCATTTAGTACTTAATAAGTAGTAGTAATCTGATATCTAGTTTTTCAATCTGTCATCCATTTTAAATGTGACTTTGGACGACTGAGCTTGGATTCAAGCTACTCTTCCCATTCGCATGGGTGAGTGCATCCGTAAAATTTCCTGTATCAGCTTACCGGTGGTCATTTCTTCGGTCCACGGCACTGAAAAAGTGGTCAAGATTATCCTGACTTCCACATTGACTGATTTTGATGTGCCGTGCTTCTCTGAGGCTTTGGACGTTTGGAAAATCGCTTGCTCGAATGCCGGTCTACCCATCTTCCCAGAGTCAGTGGGATGAGCCGCTCTGCAGTGTAGTTCAGAATAACCTACTAAACTCATCTGCTACTACTGCTGAGCGCGCGCGCCTGCTGACTGTGGGTAAGTAGGAGTCGGGTCTTTGGCTTCACGCACTGCCGTCGACGAGCATCGGTACCTTACTCGGCGACCTTCCGGCTCGCTGTTTCTCTCCGGTTAGGAGACCCACTCTGCTCTCCTCATCGCTGTCACTGTGGTGAAGTTGTCAACAGCCTCTGACACCATGACTTGTCTTGCAGCCGTAGCGCGGGCCGTTTTGCGCTGCACGCAAACCTTAACGACATTATTTGACGAGCTCTTGTTACCGTCGGCGTTCCAGCTGTTTTGGAACCCAATGGCTCCGCGACGATGGCAAAAGTTCGGACGGTATGTCTTTGTTTCCTTGGAAGGGGTAGGGGGTAGGCCTCTAGTGTGGGACGCAACATGTGTCGATACTCTTGCGCCATCTCATCTTCCAAGTTCATCGTGCTCTGCTGGCGCTGCTGCTGCGGTTGCTTAGTTGCCACTAGGGTTAACTACCCTAGTGGTAACTATATTTTTGAGTCGTTTGGGGTTGAAACTATAGAGCCGTGGGGTCCGAGTGATCACAGTCTCTACAAGAGCCCAAGAGCTGGCTTTTACCTTGGTCAGAGGCTAAATATTGCCATATAAAAAGGTAACGCCGGTAGGCTCCTGGGCACATTACCAGCTGATAGCGTTGAGCATGAATTTTACGATGATTTATGATAGTTTAGTTTAGCTTTATTTTAATTTAGTATTTTATATTTCTATAGTTTTATTAATATTTACTGATTTATTGTACTAAAAATGTAATAAATAACGGTTCTCAGTTTACTAGATTTCTTTTTCCCAAAATTCAGGCACTCAAACTGAATGACTGACTGGCTGACAAATTTATTATACGAAATCATTCTGAACTATGTTTTTGTACTTGTATGGAAAGTTTCTCCAATAACAATAATTCACAGTAAACAATCTAAATGGCAAAGTGTGAGAAAGCATTAGAAAATGGCTATGCAAATGATTTGACTTACCCGTGTAGTACTATTACCACCAGCTGTCACTATAACTTGAAGAAATAGCACAATGTGTCAATTTAAGTACGCGTAGGTGTTAGCTAACCTTTAAAACAAAGGTTGCAAAACAACCAGACTTAGGCCCCTCGTACACAACGCGACGCAAGTCGATATCTTTTACTTGGATAATCTTCAAATGACAGGCCTGTTGGTCTAGTGGTTAGTTACCCTGACTGCTATGCCGGAGGTCGTGGGTTCGATTCCCACCCAGGACAAATGTTTGTGTGATGAGCACGATCATTTGTTCTGTGTCTGGGTGTAATTTATCTATAATATGTATGTATTTAGAAATATATAAGTATGTTTATCAGTTGTCTAGTACCCATAACACAAGCTCTGCTTAGCTTGGGACTAGATGGCGTTGTGTGATAGTTGTGGAATATTTATTTATTATTTATTTATTTAATGAGTCCTCCCACCCTTTGCGGGACGGGAGGGACTGTCAGACTCGAACTGACTAAAATCCACGGTGTTCCTTAATACACCTTTACGTTCCATAGTCACGATTGCGTGATGAAACAGTCCCTCGTTCCCGGCAGGCTTTGGCCCTCTAAGGGGGGCCCGTCAAATAGCTGACAGCTCTTTTAGGCCCACGTGAAACACGACACACCGTCCGCCTCGACCCGGGCGTGGTCCATGATCTGTAGGCAAGTTACCCATTACTCGCCGGCCGCATGCTCGCGGTCTCCGATACCTTACGACTTTGATATCCTGGCGACTATCGCAATACAAATCTCGCGTCCCTGTGTACGAACCTCCACACGTCAATGGATATTAGAGATGTATGGTATCGGAGACTTGCATCGCGTTGTGTACGACGGGGCTTAGATTACACTGAATTTAGATTAAGGAGACTAGAACTGTAATGAAAGAATGAAACTCATTCTCATTCATTCACCAAGAAGGTTCTCCAACTAAATAGTAAATGAACGATTTTCAACGTGATTTTTAACAACCCGCAGAGTATTGTTTTGACGTTATACAAACACTGTTTCTATAAAATACCGCTCATTACAACATGCCTGTAGTAGTCAAGTTGCTAATTTAGTTATTTTTATCTTTGTTTATATTACTAGCTGTTGCCAGTGGCTTGGGCTTAACCCCTATTGGTATACGGGGTTAACCCCTATAGATATACGGGATAACCCTTGTAGGTGGAAACGCCTACTGGAGTAATGGGACTATCTTAAAAACAGGATATCGTAGTTCTAGAATGCAAATGGCAACCGATGTAACATTGTGAACTTTTAGTCTGTAAGAGTATGACAGTCTCTTTTGCTCCATTCTAGGTGGCAGGGCTCATTAAATGATTTTATCAAAACAAACAAAAAAAAAACAACAAAAGAGAATTACTTGCTTTATCTAAAGCATTTTCGCCCCTTACATATAAATAGTGCCAAAAGAAAAGGTTGTTGACCAGCCCCTCTGTCAACTTGTTCCCTACGAGACAGTTCCTGGAGTCTGCAGGAATACAAAGGAAGTGGGACGGTATCATCGGCCGTCGAAACCGGGAGCCTGAACCTACAGGTGAGGTGTTTGACCTGCACTTGACGAGTCGCGGCATTCCTTATGGCGCGCGGCGCTCAACAAATTAAGACGACGAGATTAAGTTGTCGCTTGACTCGGAGTATGCAAAAATAGAGTGCAAATTCATTTGCATACATAAAATTTAAGCTTACGCTTTAACGCTTAGGTGCAGAGAGTGGCTCTTTCGATTTTCATATCAAAATTGGTAATGCACTGAATCTATCTATGTGTTAGTAATTGTTCAAAGTCTATAAGGCTTTTAAAGGTATATTTTTGCACTACAAACAGTTAAAATAGATTAGTGTTTAAAATTCTTCATATTCTTGTTTTTATTATATCTGTCTCCCGACGCACGCAGTCACTTCGTTTTCCATTTAAAGAGATTTTTTTTTTACGGTTTTGACATATTTCGTTAACATGCAATAGGTGTTTCAACAAATCTCACCTTTCCCTATCACTCCGATTCCTACCTACTCCATGCCACGTAGGAATCCGACAACACGCCAGAGGAACGACCCGCGGACGCCGTGCGACGCGACGCGGCGCCGCTTGGCGCGCGTTCGACGCTTGAACGTATTTCGTCGCATCTCTCGCTAAAATAAATGAATTCCTTTATTAGTACGCTATAAAATTAAATTAATGTGACGATTTTTTCGTTCACAATGTGCTTTCCTAACATAAACACTTTTAGTGCGCACATTTTTATTTTAATGAAGTGAAAATGAAATGAAACTGAATGTGAGTGACAACTATTTCTTCTCGAGTCGTAAACCTCAATAAAGGTTATTATTTCCGATAACGCATTAACGAAACAGCTTCATAGTTTAGGATGGGACGGCTGGATCGCAGAAGAGTTCATCATGGATGACATTGTCTGACACTGCCTTAGCCAAGCAACAATACAGCTTATACTAATTTAAATAAATATAGGTTAAGATGAAAATAATGTTTCAATGGTGTCAATCTTTTTTACTTGTTAGAATCTTTACACCCACTCAATGAAATTTATGTAAACAGTTTGGTCTATAATTGGTATTAAATTATGATGTAAAGCAATTAACTGACAAGACCTATGACAAAGCTCTGTTTAAAATAAAGTGTCTTTACCAAAGAATTCAATTTCTTTTTCAAAGAACCAGCTAATCTCATTAAAATAGCTGCCTGACAAACGACTCATAAGTAGATATTTGTAAGCAGTGTTAATGTCATTGAAATGTAAACACAGATACCTGGAAAAGTAATTTTTCACTACGACACATACGAGTATGTCGCAGTGATTCAGACATTCTGTTCAAAACCGTGGGCGACGAATAATCCGATTTATTTTTACAACTTGACTTGTGATTCAATAAAAAGGCTAATATTAGTAACTTTACACGTTCCTGCTTGTTACACATTTTATTTTGAAACATATTTTCAAAATTTTAAAGTCTTTTTGTCTCGAGAAACATCCCAACACTTCTGAAATGACGGACGTATACAAAGTTCTTTAATGATTGTGTTGCCAAATGTAGGAACATTTTTACATGCGTCAAGTCTCATTTTACACGCTAAAACAACACACAGAAGCTGACGGAAAAATTACATTGTACATAAATTGTGGTTTATCAACATAAACAACAGCTTTCGACGCGCAATAACTTCAGTAATAATATGTTGCAAACAAGAAAATTATCAGGCGGCAGTATATCAAAGCGTATATTTCTATTATAGGATAACACTTTATTATAAATCTATTGTGTCTTGTTAAATCATCGCTGGGTATCTCGCCCAGCTAATGCTGAGTTGGTCACCCTTTTGGTGTTGATATCATCATCACCATCATCATCAGCCTATAAAATTCCCACTGTTGGGATCCAGACCTCTCTGTGAGAGGGAGCGAGCCATAATCCACCACGCGGGTCCAGTGCGGGTTGATAGATGTCACTTGTCTTCGAATGGACATGCTCAGCACAGTTTCTTATTGATTTTGTTGTTTTTGTTGTGTGTGTCTATAATGAAATTAATGTTTTATATTCTATTCTTAAATATGAACAAATCACAACAAACTAATTTCATATAATTTTAGCTCTTTCATGAGCACGAGAAATACCATTAGCAGTGTACCAAACCATTCCTTGATGGCACATACTTGTGGAGATTCTGGTAATAGAAACATGAATATTAATGTCGTAAGAAATAGTCAAGTTTGGAATTGAACCAAAAATGTGACATGGACTGTACTAATTGCATATACCACATATAATAAGTACAAGTGACGCAGGCGCTTAAGCTCAATTAATATTGCCGCGAAATGGAATGATGAGCGAATTTTGAAAATGATCTTGTAAAGCATATTTAAAGTTTATGCCAATTGCAAGTTCAATATTTATTATTTAAGTTTTTATTTTTTTTATTTTGTTATCGTGGTAAAATCATCAAATGAGTCGTCCCACCCAGGGCAGAGCGGGAGGAACTGTCAGACTCGTACTGACAAAAATCCACAGTGTCCTTCAATAGCCATTTACGTTCCGGGGTCACGGTAATTCGTGAGTCCCGCGACCCCGGCAGGACTCTATTTGTTGCTTGTGCGATATAGAATAGAATATTCCATTTTACGAATTTTATAACAATGCATATCATGATGCCTTTTTAGATCTACAGGGATCCTCTGAAAATTTCCGAGATTGCATAAACTCTTCGTCATGTTTTCTGACTTATTCCTAGTTTGTACACGATAAGCTTAAAATTTATGCTTTCGATACAAAAATTCACTTCTCCTCCATTCCGCGACAGAGGAAATTGAGCCTTAAATACATCATCATTGAGCTTAAATTCTGGCCTATTAGTAAACTTCACACCAATAGCAAACTTTAGCGATCCATCACTTTGTTAATTGATGGAGTATATTCACTTAATTAGCAGTTCCTTGTGGGTTCAACGAACTAAAAACTTTGGTTGTACCTAATTTAATGAAATGTGGTATGTACTAAATAATAAATTAAGAAGTAAATTGTTTTAGTGTTATCGCTTCATTTTCTCGACGCTTTTCTGATGGTCGCTCCTGTTGATTCTGGCATTTGGGAATAGTGTGGGGATAGTCCCAAAAAGAAACTGTTGACTTCTCAGTAACGACCAGGGTGTTTAACAAGGCCACGGCAGCAGAATCATAATACGAGATGCTATAAAACTGATATTTATGTCTAACTTCCCGAATTTTATCGCAAGTCATATTATTGTATTGGCCCTTTTAGGTCCCCAGAACATTCTGGAAAGTTTTCCTATTTTCTTAAATGCCTATTTTCTACTTAACATCTAATATTCCCTAACGTTTACGACATACGCATGTATGAGCATTTAAACTATGACCGTATATCACGACGAACGGACACCAAAACGACTGAAGTCACAATAACTGCAAATAGATCGCCCTTGAGCAAAAGTGCTGCGATTTAAAAGGAATAGCGAAATATTCAAGTGACGTGTTTAAGTAAGGAATGAGGAAATAAATGACGCATGGGATATCTACTGGTTTGAATATATTGTGCATCAGTATAACATAATCGATTTAATATATTATATACTAGCTGTTGCCAGCGGTTTCACCCACTACAACTTGAAAACTATCCCACGGGAAAATCGGATAAAAACTATCCTATGTGTTAATCCAGATGATAAACTATATGTGTACCAAATTTCATCCAAATCTGTTCAGTAGTTTCTGTGTGAAAGAGTAACAAACATCCATCCTCACAAACTTTCGCATTTATAATATTAGTAGGACATTATAACTAAGTATAGTTAGTTCTTTAAACTGTCTCAATAGTGTCGGTAACTAATAAATACTCAAAATAGAACTAACAGTATATCGAATAGTAAAGGTATGTCAAATCAAGGTGATATAATTGGCTACCAACATAAATAGTACGAAGCACAGTAGCTGTTGTTCTTTGAAAGTATTTTAAAATGGCTACCACGACGAATTGATGTACGGTGATAATTTTCTTATACGAGTAATACAAAGTAGTAACTATATCTGTGAAGGTACATCCGGGTCATCCGGGGTTTTTGATTTTGAACACGGTCATGTCGATTTCGGTCTGAAATTATCAAATGAACATGCTTTTTTTTTCTAGCGTCGTAAAATCATCAATTGAGTCCTCCCACCCAGGGCTGGGCGGGAGGGACTGTCAGACTTGTACTAACTAAAATCCACGGTGTCCTTCAATAGCCCTTTACGTACCGGGGTCACGGTAATTCGTTAGTCCCGCGACCCCGGCAGGCTTTGGCCCTCTACAGGCCCCGTCACTATGCTGACACTCTTTGGTCAAATGATCATGCTAATAAGAAAATTACATTCACTTTATTTCATTTATTTTATTTTTTTATTTTTTCTTTATTGGGACATAAAACAGTTTGAAACCGAATACGAATTTATACGATGAACATACGGATGTCAAATAAAAGTAAAAACCATTTCGTGTAAGTGCTATCTGTGACCTACATGCTGAACTTTAAGTGGAGCTACATCGCACGAACGAGCTCGTTCTCGAACCTCTCCAAGTACAGTCACCAAAAGAGATTAGTATCCAGACAGCAAGTTTTCAGCAGTTTTCTAATGTATAAATAATAAATTGTACGGTGTCTGCGTATCAGCCACTTTGACTGTATACTGTGGTATACAATAAAAAACCACAAACATACAGCGTTTAGCATACAGTAAAACTGTTTAAATCTTGCTGCCTTTTTTTTTCTAATAAAATATAAAACTGTTTTACTTCCGTCACATCACTACCACAGGTCCAGAGAGAGGCCCTTTTTTATCGTGGTAAACTCGTCAAATGAATTCTCCCACCCAGGGCAGAACGGGAGGAACTGTCAGACTCGTACTAACTAAAATCCACAGTGTCCTTCAATAGCCCTTTACGTTCCGGAGTCACGGTAATTCGTACAGTCCCGCGACCAAATCTGCTACATCCAGCTGCCGGGATTATCAGCTCTTTTGATGACTGTACATCAAAAAATACCTTCGTTCTCCTTACACGTGCAAACTTTGTCGAGATGCTAACTAAAGCTTAACTTTCCAACAAGAGTATACCATTCTCTTATACCGAGTTATCTGCAATGTACATGATTTACTACAGATCGAGGGATATTAAAAATAGACTGAAGTATCTGCTATAAAATAAGCTTTATCGGTGCCATGTAAGGGTGCTTTTACACATTACATACACTATACGTAAACACATATATACTACAATATACATATATACAGTATATTATAATGTACATAATATTTATACAATTTAAATAGGCTACCGAATGAAAGAAAAAAGTATAATTTCGACAATAAAAGAAACTGTTTTTGCAGAGATTTATCATACACCAACAATTTCTATAAACATTTCGTCGAATAATTACCGAGTTAATAAGATTATAATGGGTATGGACACACTTTTGGCAGTCTCCACGGGTCATTATGACAAATGGCGATCGTAAAATGTATTCTTGCAAAATGACTAAATAATAATCAGATGATTTATGTTCTACTCATGGCACATAGTTTACTGGCACTGTAGGAAATAAAATAGAATAGCTGAATATTGTGTCATTATAAGCATATTGGATACTGTTTAGCGTTTTAAGTAAGAATAGGACGGCTTTGGCGCCATTTTGTGACCTCATAGCTGTCAATATTGGACCAGTTAGGTAGGGTCAGAATAAAAGTTGACTAGGTAAATATTTGACGTCGCGGGACTGTACGAATTACCGTGACCCCGGAACGTAAAGGGCTATTGAAGGACACCGTGGATTTTAGTCAGTACGAGTCTGACAGACCCTTGCGCTCTGCCCTGGGTAGGAGGACTTATTTGATGATTTTACCACGAAAAAAAAAGGTAAATATTTGAACCGACGAATCATTTCTATAGGTATGTCATTAAATACAACACTTGCACCCGTAAAAATGTTATTCTAAATAATTTATTATGTAACTAGCTTCCGCCCGCGACTCCGTCCGCGCGGATGTTGGTCTTCGCGTGGATGGTTTATTTCCCCATTTTGAGTAACTCTGACAATGACATCTTATAAATATTACGGCGCTGAATCCACTGCGGGTAATGCAACGTGTGTTCGCGGTTCTACAGAACAACGTCTATGAATAAAACTGAAAAATAAGATTTTTTTTCTACGTATTTTTCCAGGATAAAAAGTATCCTATGTTATGTCCAGGATAATAAGGAATAATTATACCAAGTTTGGTATCGATCCAGCAACACCCCCCGCTATTTATTTTTTCAATATTTTCCATGTACAGAATTGACCCTTCTACAGATTTATTTTATGTATAGATAGATAAATATTATTCATTTATTTACTAAAAAAATGTAAACATTTTGCTAGCCATTCAAGTGACAGTTGGAAGATGGAGGTCATTGACTTTCCTATTCTTATTTGAAACGCATTCTTATTTTTTCAGCCTTCCCTATGATTATATAAATTTTCAGTTCAGAGTCAAAAGATCAATTAATTAAGTTATTGTGATTATATTATCAAACACGTTGGCGTTGGCAGTTTGATTAATGAAAAATAAATCTACTTAAAAGCTGATATTCAATTAAGCGCCATCAGTTGTGTAGAAGCACCTTAACTTTGTTATAAGGACGCAGAGATAAGATATGAACTGTTCATAATATCGACGGGTATTTACAATAGTAATGTTAAATACTACAGACATTAGTTATACCGTAATACTATAAATATAAGTACTTATCTATACGTACCTAAAACTAATAAATAAATAAAACTACATTCCGTCGCACCACAAATAGTTAAACATCTGTTGAACACTTTGTTTATTTATTGTTTACAGTCGTAAAATCATCATATGACGGATCGGAGGGACTGTCAAACTCATACTGACTTAAATGCACAGTGATCCTTCAATAGCCCTTTACGTTCCAGGGTTACCTTACAAAACAGTCTCGCGCTCACGGATTAGTAGAACATTGTCTAAAAAAAAATGTGACTGCAAAACGACCCTTGTTTTTTTTTTTTTTGCGTGGTAAAATCATCAAATGAGTCCTCCCACCCAGGGCAGGGCGAGAGGGACTGTCAGACTTGTACTGACTAAAATCCACGGTGTCCTTCACTAGCCCTTTACGTACCGGGGTTACGGTGATGGGTAAGTCCCGCGACCCCGGCAGGTTCTGGCCCTCTACAGGCCCCGTCAATTTGCTGACACTCCTTGAGGCGCGCGTGGAACACAACGCGCCGTCGACCCGGGCATGGTCCATGGTCGGGCTGCGAGTCGCCCATTACTCGCTGCCCGCATGCCCGCGCCTACGGTGGCCGGAGATCGTCTGGCGACGTCCGTCGCCGCGGGCGTCTACCACTGCGGCTGGGTCGGAGGGAGGTCGCTGTCCTCCCCCTCACGCGGCTCGCCTCCTCCTTCGCGAGCATGACTGCTTCGCAGAAGGAGGCGACCGCTTCCCACTCCGTCTCGCCCCGCAGCATGGCCTCGACCAATGCCGGGCGCAAGAGGTCTCCGCCTATCGCCGTCGTGAGGACACGGCGGTGCTCTGCCCAAGCGGGGCAGTCCTGCACCGTATGCTCCACCGTGTCCTCCGGACGGTCCTCGCAGTGGTGACACCCAGGCGTTTCCTCCTTCCTTATCCGACACAGGAACCTCCCGAAACTTCCGACCCTTAAAAAAATAAACGTCATTTTACATTTGACGGTTTTTTTAGAATTTGTCTAAAAAAACCGTCAAATTTAAAATGACGTTTAAACAGATGTTTAACTTTTTTGTAGTAAGACGTTATATTTCTAACTGATATTATCAATGCGAAAGTTTAAATTATGTTTGCATTGCATACGCATGCAATGCAAACATATTTAAACTTTTATGTGATGCGATTTGCGAATCAATCGCATCACCAAAAAATCTGTTCAGTAAAAGAAAGAGTAAAAAAGATCTATTCATCCATTAATACATTCTGTTCCATACATCCATTTTTACCAAAAAGGTGTCGAATCTTTCATTCCTTTGGGTAAACACAAGGGAATGAAAAATTCGGCCTAGACGAGCAAAGCTGCGTCTCCGGATGGACGCAGGTTCGAATCCTGCCCGCACTCGAATTATATTAATTTGACTGGAAAACTTGGATGTTTGGAAGGATATTTTGTTACTCAATCACGTCAGGATAGTTAACCGCAAAAACCACAGAATACACACTCCGGGGTCGCGGGATTGAAGTAACACAGTGGTTGTCAGCCAGTACGAGTCTGACAGTCCCTTCTGCCTTCCAGGGAGGGAGGAATCACTGGATTTTATAACGTAAAAACAAAATGATGACTGACCTTATCTTGATAGATTCAGAGATATGTTATAGTCTGCAATATCACAAAGAACCCTGAACCCTGAACTGTTTACCTTTTCATGACGATCCCGTGGGATAATTTTAGAGTTACACACAGCTAAAGTCGCAGGCAATAGCTAGTTATTATCTAAAGGGTTTTTTTTATAAATATTCCACAACTATCACACAACGCCATCTAGTCCCAAGCTAAGCAGAGCTTGTGTTATGGGTACTAGACAACTGATAAACATACTTATATATTTCTAAATACATACATATAATAGATAAATTACACCCAGACACAGAACAAATGATCGTGCTCATCACACAAACATTTGTCCTGGGTGGGAATCGAACCCACGACCTCCGGCATAGCAGTCAGGATCACTAACCACTAGACCAACAGGCCTGTCAAAAACCTGTAAAGGGTTACTGGTCGCGGGACTGTACGAATTACCGTAACCCCGGAACGTAAAGGGCTATTGAAGGACACCGTGGATTTTAGTCAGTACGAGTCTGACAGTCCCTCTCACTTGCCCTGGGTGGGAGGGACATTTGATGATTTTACCATGATAAAAAAAGGGTTACAATGACCTTCTGGGAACTTAACCCACGGGTACCTGACATAGTTTCCCAGTAATCCAGTTTCTGGACTAGTTTGTCTACGGGATCTTGTTACCGTTGATTTAATATAGCCTGTAATAAATAAATTGGACCTTATGTAGGTCGTGTCTATCCCTTTTCACCTTGTAATATAATAAAAAACTTCGCAGCTGTTGTACACTCAACAACAAAAGTAGTTAAGTGACCTTTGTGTGAGCTTTAGTAATATAATACAGCTTTTATTAAAACATGCAGATAAGAGGGAATATTTTGATCTTAATTAGGTACAAGCATAATTAATTATTTACAGATAAAATTGGGATACAAACTATTCTATGCTTTAATCCAGATTATAAACTATTTTCTCACCAAATTTCATCCATAATCATCTGCCTAGCCTTTTCCCAACTATATTGGGGTCGGCTTCCAGTCAAACCAGATGCAGTTGGATATCAGTATTCTACATGGAGCGACTGCCTGTCGGACCTCCACAACCCAGTGACTGGGTAATACGATACCCCATGGTAAGACTGGTTGTCAGACTTTAGAGCTTTTGACTAACAGTAACGACTGTTAAAGATCTACAAATGACAGCCGGCACCAACGCCTTTACGTGCTTTTCGAGGCACGGAGGAAACTCGCTATGACAGATGGTCACCCATCCACAGAACAATCTTGGCAAGCGCGGCTTAACCCGGAAGATCGGCCTGTGCAATACAGCCTATTTATTTAGCCACGAGCTCCACGAATTTCATGCAATAGTTTTTGGGTTAAAGAGTAAAAAAATCTATTAATACATCCTCTAAAACTTTCACATTAATAATATTAGTTAAATAAGATTATTAAAGCCAAAACTTGATACTTCATAATCAAAAAACGCAATGATGCTCTCCAAATCCGACATTTCCCTGCCTCTCAGTAACACCCAGAAAGCTGTGCTCCAAAAACAGACTAGCTTCGTTTAAAATAATGTTACATTAGAACTTGACACCGAGACAGTTGCTGACATCTGACACAAAGTCATTAACTAAACGAACACATCGCGACAGACGACAACACTTCGTAAAACAGAACAAACGAACTTACCTAAACATGCCCTAAAAAGAAATCTCATCTAAATAGAAAAATGAAAATGTGTCACTGAGAGAATATCTATACTATTTAATTATGTTTATTTTAAAAAAAACTTTTTATGCTAGGGTCATTGTAGAGATTTATATTTTATAGATTGTAAAGTGAAAAACAACATTTGCTCTAGTTTTATTTTCCGGGCAAAATGCTGGGGATAGTGTTGTATAAGTGGCGTTTTCCTCAAACCTGTCTCTTTAAACAAAAAAAAAATAACTGTCAGTTTTTCAGCAACTTCTATAAATAATATTGGAATCAAGATGAGAGTTGAAGGACGAAATATTAAAATAACTTCTCTCATCCTGCAATTGGCACAAAGACATTGTATATACTCGTTATGGACGATGTTTACATTAGTGTTATGTACCAAAATCAAAATTGTTTTTTTAAATAATTATAACCATCACAAAAGTAAATTATAGAAGAATCCTCTTTATGCAGATTCGTATTTTCTCTCTGCCTGTACCATATGATTTTAATTGAAAGTAGTGTTTTACTCGAAATTATTTGATAAATACAATCTAAATATTATCTTAACATTCACATAATACACTTTCAGTTTCAATTTATTGTCAGTTTTTATTAATATTATTAGACATTTAATGTGTTATGAAACGGGAGGCATGATAAGTTAATCGTAATATTTTATAGGCCGACATTGAAAAAGACTCAGTATAATTATCAATGCAATACCTATTCTTTAATTACCTCTCATCTTGTTACATAAAGTACATTACACACTGAATAAAAATAAGCCATTTCCTTAGGTTTCGGTATCAAAGAAACATCATTAAAATGTTGTGCTTCAAGAAATGTCTGAAATAAATACGTCCATAAATGCGTTTACAGGAAAATGTTAAATTTACACGAGAACCTTACTCGTGTAGATGTAACACTTTTGTAGACACCTGCTCACACGAAATTGAATTAATTTTAAAACAAAGATGGCGACGAAAAACCAACATGATAATTTAAAATTTTGTGGTAGAAGCGTTTAGGTCTAAGCCATTCGCGTCATTTACAAAAGTGGGGCAAAGATTTACTCAGACCAAATGTATTTTGTGGGTGAAAACAAAGATAGAACAAAGTCAATTATGGTTTTGTGGTTATATTGGTTCTATAAATAAAGTATTGGAGTGTCGGGCCGATACCCAGCGCCCACTTGACGCCCGTGACTTTGCATTCAATGACATTGCCTCCGTTAGGTAACTGTGGCACTTCAGAACGCCTTCTATTTCGAGCTATCATTGTTATTTGAATTCATTAAGTATTATCAAACCATTTCATTGGAATCATGGAGTATCTTAGCCGCTTACCTAACTGACTAAAGTCAATGATCGAGGATTTTGATAAAATCGAGTTTCAAGGGTCATTCATCAATTTAGATACGAATCCTAAACAATTCAGACTAAATGAATCAAAACAACTGAGGGTATTCATCGTTTGCCTACAAATAATGATCCTACCGATCGACTGCGTTGGTGTAGTGGTTATAAACAAAAGTACTAAACCCAATTTTTCTAAGACCAATTAGTTTTCCTTTATAAAATTATTATTTAAAATCGAAGTTGAATTTTTATATTTGCACGGCTTTTGTTATATCACCTTAGATCTAGTGAGCTCATATAAAACGAACTGGAGCCCCTGCTCACTTACAGAATACAGCACAAAACTGTTGAGCGCCAGACTGTGTTACGATACAAGTATATCTCTGTAAAGCTAATTGGCATTGCCCCACACTAGGAATTTCTCCTGAATCGCGAGTGCGTTAGCAAATATTTAAACTCACATACACAAACATCCAGACCTGAAACAACTACTTATGGATCGTACAGTAATTGCTCCGTGCTCCGTGCAAGAATCGAACCCGCAACACGCAATGCAGCTGTCAATCGCTCAGCCGCTACGCGAACCGTCAAATATATGGGTCAAATAATTAATTATAATTAAGTGGACCAAACTTCAATCGAGCTTTTCCGAAGCTTTCGCTTCAAAGGTGTTAAATATCATTTTGTAATGATTAAATCCTTCTAATCTCATTCATTTCACAGCCATTGAAAGGCAATATTTCCAATGACAACGATATTTTAGTCTAAAGCTTGTGTTATTTCATGAACAATGTCAAAATGTCGTTGAACCTGATCGGGACAGTATAATTGACTGATCAAATTATTAAGGGCGTTATCCCTAATTAACAGAGTAGATCCTAACTTTAACTACATTTGAAAGAAAGGGACTTTGACTACTATAACTAAATTAACTATAGTAACGAATCTCGCTTTTTAAGTTTTTTTCTTTAGATTTTATTTAATTATCTACGATGAAGAATTTAGTAAAAATCATCAAGTCTATAATCACCACTGGGTTAAGCAGAGGTGTACCTGATAGTGAACACACAATTGAGGTATGCCTAAGTCCCACGTAACAGGGGAAGAACCTATTGGCATCACCCGTACATGAATCCAACCTCTATTGAGGAATGGGTTAAACTAGATAATACGCCCTAGTTATAATATAATTTTAGCACTCAAACTTACTGCTCGGAACCACACGCGAGTGTGGCCAACAGTAAACACATTCGCGTGTAGTTCCGAGCGGTAAGTTTGAGTGCTAAAATGTTAGGGCGTTTTGTCAACTAGGCCTGTTATCTAGTTTAGCCCTATTGGAAAATATAAATATTACCTTGCCCGACCAATACGGTTAGCGCAGTGGCTGATCAATTGGACTGGTTCGGTTCCCGCACGGAGCAAATATTTGTATGATCTATGGTCTACAAGTCGTTTTTTCGGGTCTGGGTGTTTGTGTATGTGAGTTTATATGTTTGTAAACGCACCCACGACCCGGGAGAATTTCCTAGTGTGGGGCAATGTTTTAAAAAAGAAGTATAATCAATTACTCTCAAACAATCACAAGCACAAACTCAATTATTGTTTGTGAGGGAAATATTGTACTAACCTCTAAACCCATATACATATACTACGATGCTCTCTCTTGAATCTGTATTTAAGCTGCCAGATTTGACACTAATCTCGAATTCAAATCTAGTTTCAAAACGAGACTCAACATTGTAGTCACGAGCAATACTGTACTAGAATACCTTTTATCTGCTAAAACATACCTACCATGTGATTTTGAATGACTGATTGAACCCAATACGATAAACATACAGTCAACAAAAGAGTTACGTAACCAGGCAGTAATTTTTTAACGGTTTTTCAATGTATTTTGTAAATACTATGCGCGTGCGTCGCATTAAATACTCTGCAACACATGGCGGGACACGTCACCGTTGAATTCAAGAATTTGACGCTTGTAGGTAGGAGCATCGAAGGCTCGGTTCGAAAGAGCATCGGATGTACTAAATCCGGTGGTCGCTGTTTCAAATCCTGCTCGTGATTCGAATATTTCTTTCCTTTGAAAATCTTTGGTTTTCCATTTTTTTATTGTTCAATATTTCTGTGTATCAACTTTTTTGGATGAATGTAGCATACAACCAAAGGGCATAAAAAGACTTCGTAAGCCTATGGCACATACATTTAGTATACAGGAAATTGTTTAAAACTTCCTTGTTGCTGCCTAGAAACTTATCTGTTTTGTTGACTGTACAAACATCAATATGTATTGGCAATATATTGGTACAGCCAACGGAAGTTTTCGGTAAATGTCAGTCATGTCAAGTTAAAAAAGCCAGCTAATGATCATTTGCAATCATCTCATCGTGTTTAGACAGCCGCTGTTCAACCTACATCATGACATTTATCAGCTCATTAAATGTCACAAGTAGGAAGTAAAATGTTATAATTTTCTTTGTTAATGGTGAACTTTGTAACAAAAATACTGACTATTTTTTCTTCGGTTTCTTTTGTCTTTCTAGTTACAAATTGAAATTATGGACATACGTTCGAGTCGAGAAGTCGAGGACGCGAGGTATGATAGGAAATCACACACTTACGTTGCGCAAGCGCCAACAGGACGCCATTTGCCGCTTACAAATGACGTCCTGATGGCGCTTGTACTACGTTAGTGTTGTGTTAAGTATGCCTAAAGAATGTATTTTCCCATTATACCTCGCCCATTAGCCCTACCTTTTTTTTTATCGTGATAAAATCATCAAATGAGTCCTCCCACCCAGGGCAGAGTGGGAGGGACTGTCAGACTAGTACTGACTAAAATCCACGGTGTCCTTCAATAGCCCTTTACGTTCTGGGGTCACGGTAACGTGGAACACAACGCGCCGTCGACACAGGCAAGGTCCATGGTCGGACAGCGAGTTGCTCGTTACTCGCTGCCCGCATGCCCGCGCCTACGGTGGCCGGAGATCGTCTGGCGACGACAGACGCCGTGAGATCAATGAGGCACTTAATATATCATAATCTAGAGAGATTATCTGAGGTGAATTTATATAATTATGTGTTTAACACAAAAAAATAATAATGTTAGGTCCGAAATATACTAAACTTTTATAGGCCTCACACAAAAGTTTACTACTTTAAAAACAAAGACCTTTACGATCTAATCATAATTGTAAATGAATATGTTCTTAACCTTATCCAACATGACTGCACCTGGGTAGGCTCTAGTACTAATCACTGGGGGCGTTTGATTGTTGTTTTAGATGCCAAAATTGCTCGTCGCCTAAACAGGTCTAAATAGGCTACTTTAGCAGAAAACTTTACATCTGTTATGATCTCTAGCCTTTTCCTTTGGAATAAACCATAGAGCGCCAACTGCTATGATCTTTCTCGTTGCGCCTCGTCTACATTCATACAGATACGCTCATTGCGAGTACTACGCACTCGACCATTCTGACGTACTTACCTCAACAATAAGGTCAGTGTTGGAGTTCTTAGGGCGTCCTTAACAGAATCATAATTCGAATTGCAATAAATGGTATAAATTGTCTCTTCTGCAGTTGATCCGTGCTATGTACAGTCGATGCAGTACCCAAGTCCGGTCTACAGCGGGCACTAGCGGCAGCTTCAATGTGGCGGTTGGCTTGCACCAAGGGTCGGCTCTCAGCCCGTACCTCTTCCTGATGATAATGGATGCTCTGACGTCGGACATTCAGGAAGAGGCCCCCTGGTGTATGCTGTTTGCTGATGACATTGTGCTTATTGCCGAGGGCGGCCTAGAGGTCCAGAGCAGATTGGAGGCGTGGTGGCAAAGACTGGAGAACGTTGGCCTGAAATTGAGCAGAACCAAAACCGAATATTTGTTTTGCGATTTTGGCGGTCTCTCCAGTCCTGTGCCCATTACACTTGCCGGAACGCCCATACCAGTCTGTTCCGACTTTCGGTACCTCGGGTCGCTTGTCCAAGGAGATGGCGATGTAGACCGGGATATAACACACAGGATTAACTCGGGATGGATGAAATGGCGACAGGTCACCGGAACAACTTGCGACCCACGGATGCCCCTCAAATTAAAGGGGAAAATATACAAATCCGTGATTAGACCTGTTGTATTGTATGGATCGGAATGCTGGGCTGTGAAAAAGATGGATGAGAAACGATTGCATGTAGCGGAGATGAGAATGTTAAGATGGATGTGTGGAGTGACAAGAATGGATAAAGTAAGGAATGAGTTTATAAGGGGAAGTTTGAAAGTGGTGCCAGAAAAAATGAAAGGGAATCGTCTGTCTTGGTATGGACATGTGATGAGGAGGTGTGACACTCATGTGACTAAGAGAGTGATAAGTATGAATGTTGATGGATGGAGAGGAAGAGGAAGGCCAAAGAAGAGATGGATGGATTGTCTAAGGAATGATATGGAAGAAAGAGGAGTGAATGATACGGTGACGTTTGATAGAGGAGAATGGAAGAAAAAAACGTATTGCGCCGACCCCAAGTAAAATGGGATAAGGGCAGGAAGATGATGGTATAAATTGTCTCTTCTATTCTATTTTTTTAGAATAGCAAGCTATAGAATAGAATAGACCGTCAAACATTCTGAGAAAATAGCATTTTTGGGCCCCTGCGGGACCTACAAAATGGAATATTTTGTTCTATTGGTCAGGTAATAAAGTAGAGAATTAATAAAAAAACATTTTTATCACAATTGTTGCTAAAGTGATCTTTTTAGACCCCCTGGTATATAATACTTTACTTCTTATTCACTTTGACCCGTGAACTTTATGAAAGAGCAAATAAAGTTCCTAATTCTTGCATAATGAGATCCATAACTTCTTGCTACGAGGATTTTATTTAACCCAGATGAAAACATTCTGCACTAAAAGCTGGTCAGTAAAGTTCATAACAGGTGTTTTTCTACTTTATTTACAACCTCAAAAGCCTCATTTTTGTCCTTCTATGTTTTCGTGCGAAGATTTTAGCAGTCAAAGGTCAACTCTACCAGTAGGGTAGCGAAAAACGTTGTCACGTTTTTTCCGAAATTAGAATAAAAAGCCCCGTGTTTATTTTATCTTGAAGTTTTTCATTCAATGAAAGCCACCATTTTTTAAAGGTTGGAAATTCCTCAAACGGAGTTTTCCCGCATTCGGTGGAAATGGAAGCTGCCCTTCTAATAACAAAATAAAAGACACCTATAACAGTACATTTGAAATCCCTGAATGTGAACTGAATAACGCATTACCAACCCTGTAAGTGGAACCCATGACACACTTTTAAAATCATCAAAAATGAGTCCTTCCACTCTTGGTGGTGTGTAGAGGGTGTGAGTGAAAGGCACTTTCAGACTCGTACTAATTAAACTAACTTATTTTTTTGCGTTCCAGGGCTACAGTACCCTGTTTAGACAGTGTCTCAACCCAAGACCATTTACTTAATAGTAGCGCTTACATAATCATCCAGTAGCTAGACCGACGAAAGAGACACCGAAACAATGCGACCGTGAAATTGTGTCACGTTTCTGTACAAAGAGAACAAATAAATCTTCATTGTCTATGCCGGGCGTTGTCATATCGGCCCACGCTCCTAATATTTCATTTCAGTTTCCACCCATTTCATACCCCATAGATACAGCCGTTATTTTTCACTGTGTAACCTTTGAAACGGAACCTGTAAATAATTAAATTATACATTTAAATTACGTAAAACAAAAAAATATACTGTTTATAAAACAAGCTTTTATTTACAAAATTCAGGTACACAGAAACAGTTAACAAAGTTAATTTCAGAATTGCGTAATCATTAGGTTTATCTTTGGTAAAAGGGAACTTGTAAAATGAGCACAGTATCTTTCTAGGTTAAGTGATTTTACCAAAGGAAATTAGTTTGAACTTTCATATTCCCAGTCGATTTCGCAAATCATACAATTTTATTGGTATTTCAAAGTTTGCTGAGGTTGATTCAAGGGATATTTGGGTCCTGAAAATTACATGTTTCAACCCGATAGATAAAATCAAAATTCTCAACATTAATTTTCGTGATGATCGTACCAAACCCTGTCTGTTACTAACGAAGCTTGTAATAGTACGGGAGCCACATTAAAATTTCGTGAATGATTTCCTCTCAAGCGATTATAAGTGTCTACAATTACATGAGGGAAACTAATATTTTACCCGATGATCATTTACATTGGTTTTGGATAAAAATAAACGTCAACAGGCTGTATCTCGGTGAACATCGTCAATTGATTCTACGTGTTTCAAAGGACTCGTTTCTGATTTGATTTAGATTTTCGCTGCTTATACAACGGAACCTCAGTTGACTTCCACGAATCTTTATGATACAACTTACTCGTACATTCTACTAATTATCGCTTGAGAGGAAATTGGTCAGGTAAATGTGTGTAATGCTGAAATGATTAAAGTGGGATTGGCTCCCGAGCTATAAGCATTTTTAGTATTCATAAAATGAAACATATAATTTATGGTAATTTTAATTGATTTCAGATAAATGATAATTTATCAATTTGAAACAAACGCACGTGACACATAAATAGTAACACAAATAAACAGGTCGAATGGAAATTTGCGACACAAAACCTTCCGTGCAAAATATCTGGCGTGCTGGTTTATTCCATCGCGGATCACCTTCCACAAATTCCGATATATTTCAACATTCCGAGCAAAAACACGGTCATTGATAAACAAGCTTTATTACTTGAGATTTTGACGCGAGCTCGTTCCTTTAACAATAAATAAGCAAATCTGGATATCCGGGATACGTTGACGTTAATTGCCCGGGGGACTCACGCAATTTGTTGCTTCAGAACCGTGTCAAACTAGCCCGACATTGCGTGTAGGTAAACTACACACATCAAAAGTGTCTAGGGATCAACATATATTTTTGCAATAACTTTTCTCCTGATTGATATTAATTAAAAATTTTTTTAAGGATTCATCAAATAAAGTGTTTTCGTTTGTCACAGTAACGATAAACCAAGTCACCTTTGCATTAATAAAGAAATTTGCCATTTTCCTAATAAAGGGATTTTTGACATTTGAACCACTAACACAAAAGTTCGAAAAAAAGACTGAAATAACAGTTTTCTTTAAAATTTTATTGGGTAACTTAAACAATTAATAATCCGTGTTTCTACCGCGAACACTAACAACACAAGAACATCGATTTGGCATACTCAAAATGAGTTCATCCAAATCACGCTGTGGAATGGCCGCCCATGTTCGTTGCAACAACAAAAAAAGGTCTTCTTGCGACTGGATACCCTCCATATTTGGCAGAGCTCTTCTCTGTAGCATATCCCATGCATGCTCAATCGGATTCAAGTCTGGCGACTGAGCAGGCCAGGGCAGGACATTGATGTTAGCTGCGGCGAGAGTCTGTCTTACAACTCTTGCGGTGTGCGGTCGTGCATTATCATGCATTAACTGAAATAAGGGACCGATTTGCACTTGTAGAGGAACGATGACGTCTGATACAATCGTCTCAGCATAAATTTGAGCGTTGAGGTTGCCTCTGATCCAAATCAACTCAGTTCTTCCGCCGATCCAAATACCCGCCCATACCATGATGGTTCCACCACTATAAGGATGGACTTCCTGGCAGGATTTTAATCGCTGTTGGCGTCCAGGGCTTCTCCAGTGTCGTATACGTCTTGTATCCGGTCTCATACCAAAACGAGACTCATCAGAGTCCATCCTTATAGTGGTGGAACCATCATGGTATGGGCGGGTATTTGGATCGGCGGAAGAACTGAGTTGATTTGGATCAGAGGCAACCTCAACGCTCAAATTTATGCTGAGACGATTGTATCAGACGTCATCGTTCCTCTACAAGTGCATTAACTGGAATAAGGGACTTATTCCAGTTAATGCATGATAATGCACGACCGCACACCGCAAGAGTTGTAAGACAGACTCTCGCCGCAGCTAACATCTATGTCCTGCCCTGGCCTGCTCAGTCGCCAGACTTGAATCCGATTGAGCATGCATGGGATATGCTACAGAGAAGAGCTCTGCCGAATATGGAGGATATCCAGTCGCAAGAAGACCTTTTTTTGTTGTTGCAACGAACATGGGCGGCCATTCCACAGCGTGATTTGGATGAACTCATTTTGAGTATGCCAAACCGATGTTCTTGTGTTGTTAGTGTTCGCGGTAGAAACACGGATTATTAATTGTTTAAGTTACCCAATAAAATTTTAAAGAAAACTGTTATTTCAGTATTTTTTTCGAACTTTTGTGTTAGAGGTTCAAATGTCAAAAATCCCTTTATTAGGAAAATGGCAAATTTCTTTATTAATGCAAAGGTGACTTGGTTTATCGTTACTGTGACAAACGAAAACACTTTATTTGATGAATCCTTAAAAAAAAAATTAATTAATATCAATCAGGAGAAAAGTTATTGCAAAAATATATGTTGATCCCTAGACACTTTTGATGTGTGTATGTTACGACAAAGTGTCGAGGCTAGCACTATCCTTACAGCAAATTTATATGTTACCGAACTAAATTGCCCCCAATATTGACCTTCTTTGACTTTATTGCTTCACAGAAAGTAGTAAATTTTGTTAAACTAAGTGAATCTAATACGAATGAATTTGGGAACATCAGAGTTTTGTGAACCATGTGAATTGGGGCGGCAACCTACCTAGTATCTATATTAGCGAGGACATAATTCATATTGTTTATAAATATAAATTTATTAAACATATCAATGTTTAATAAGTCAAGAAAAAATAAAATTTTATGAACACTGCCTTCGTAGCCATCTGCTACGAGCTACGGAGGCTCTACGACTACACGCTACGCCACGTAGCCAAGTAAATATTGAGCTACAAAGATTATCTTTGTCCCCTTTTCATTGTTTTTAATCTAAAAATTTTTTTTTCTTAATATAGGCATACGGATGATAATTACAATAGCGATACAGTTGCTATCGAATACGGTGTGCCGCAAGGAAGTATTCTAGGACCCACCCTCTTCCTTGTATTTATTAATGACCTCTGCAACCTAAACATACCAAATGCACAAATAGTTTCTTATGCCGATGACACTGCTTTAACTTTTACCGCTAACTCATGGATGGAACTGCAGTCGAGTGCTCAAAAAGGTTTTAACTCCACACTAAGATGGCTCTACACTCACTCCTTGACCCTGAACACTAATAAAACTAATTTCATTACCTTCTCAATAAACTCAACCTCCCAACCAAATCCCACTATCTCCCTAAAAGCTCACTCGTGTTTTTTAATATCACAGCAGGATTGCCAATGCCCATCACTTACACCAGTAGATCAAATAAAATATCTTGGAATTATCATTGACCAACACTTAAACTTCAAATCACACATAAATACTCTATCCGGCCGCGTACGGAAACTTATCTACATTTTTAAAACTTTGCGACATGTAGCACACGCCTTAGTGATCCGAAATGTGTACTTTGCTCTTTGTCAATCATTAGTCACCTACTGTATATCTTGTTGGGGAGGAGCTGCGAAGACAGTGATGAAAACTATAGAGATCGCGCACAGAGCCATACTTAAAGTCGCCACCTTTCGCCCTATCTTATTTCCAACGACCGAACTTTATAAATCCTGGAACGTTTTAAATGTACGACAACTGTACATTTTACACATAGTTTTACTCCAACATTCCAGAACACCTTATAGACATATCTCTAAACGTCGGAAAGATAGAATCTGCGTAACTCCACCTCCACGTACCGCTTTCGCAAAACGATTCTCTTCATATCTTGCGCCATATGTCTATAACAAAATTAACGCAAAATGCTCCATCTTTAAACTCTCATTCTATAATGCTACAAAAACTGTTCGGACATTCCTTTTGGACCTCAATTATGATGACACTGAATTATTCCTCACAAACTAATAAAAAACATATAAATGCACACACACACACACACCCTCACACACACACACGCACACACCCTCACATACACACACACACGCTCCCACACTAATATAGTCACGTACTCTAGATTTATTATGTAAAATAATAATAAAAACCTATTGCATAGTAGCTACATTTATATTATATCCAAATGTTTTCTAAAATTTTATACTAAGACCAGTTTCAATCATAATTCGCCAATCAGGGGAACGGCACTGTATCTCCTTAACACAGGCAAAATTTTAGCCTATCTAGGAGAACAGTACTCCACCCGTTTTTATTGTAAGTATAATCAATTTAAACCTATGATATATTCAACCATTGTAAACCTTGCAATCCCATTATGAAATAAACGATATTATTATTATTATTATTATTATTGCTTCACAGAAAGTAGTAAATTTTGTTAAACTAAGTGAATCTAATACGAATGAATTTGGGAACATCAGAGTTTTGTGAACCATGTGAATTGGGGCGGCAACCTACCTAGTATCTATATTAGCGAGGACATAATTCATATTGTTTATAAATATAAATTTATTAAACATATCAATGTTTAATAAGTCAAGAAAAAATAAAATTTTATGAACACTGCCTTCGTAGCCATCTGCTACGAGCTACGGAGGCTCTACGACTACACGCTACGCCACGTAGCCAAGTAAATATTGAGCTACAAAGATTATCTTTGTCCCCTTTTCATTGTTTTTAATCTAAAAATTTTTTTTTCTTAATATAGGCATACGGCACGGTCGCGGTCGACTGAGCAGCGTGGCGCGGGTTCGATCCCCGCACGGAAGAAATATTCGTATGATCTACAAAAAGTTGTTCCGGGTCTGGCTGTTTGTGTATGTAAGTTTCTACGTTTTATAAATCTAAATGCATCCATGATGCAGGAGAAAATCCTAGTATGCGGCAAAGCAAATAAAAAATGAATACATTTTACACAGAATATTTAAACTACTTTTCAGTTTTGGGTTTTTAGAAATAAGCGTGGGCGCAAAACCTCAATTTCACCGGAATTTTATACTGCATTGTGGCGGTTTCAAAAGCGTGATCAGTGAAACAGGATAATACAAAATACAATAGAAGGTTTCCCAGAATAGCCGATGTATTCACTGCACCGAGCATACCTACTAATAAAATCAAATATGTTTCTACCGTAATTGGATTTTCATAGAAAAACCTGAAAAGACGGATTTACAGTAGGAACTTTGCTGGAAACTTGTATATTAAACAACCAAATAGTGGTGCTATTTCATAATTATGGCTTCTTTCAGCAAGTGTGCATATATGCATTACAATATACACTGCATTATTGGCAAATAAATAAACTTCTGATTTCATATAAGAACGACTTGATCTTTGTCCTTTTTCTATAAAATCGGTGGGGTGGTTTTGAAGTAGTAATGTGTACGAAAATAGTTGCCTGATCCGATAAATGCCAAAAAACAGATGACATTTAAACTTAAATGGATAAACAAGTTGTAAATGAACCACAGATAATGCAGCTCAAAACATCATATCAAGTGGGCGTCAGATTACTGTACGACTTCGTAAAAATAGGCTTCTTGTCCTCCCCCGAGTTCCTCCCACGACACCTTTACAACTACAAAAATAAAATGTAATCTTCTACATTTTTCACATAATATTGCAATAGCCAAAAAGCGTTATTTTCATGATCCTTCATTTCAGACGGGTCGTGGGAGGCGACAATATTTTGAATAGATATCTTTTTAATTATACCGTAAAATCTCTGTTCCGTAGAAGACCAATCACCAGTCCCCGGTTAAATGCTAGTAAAGGTATCGGGACAAAAATACCCCGAGCACCTGACAGGCTACCCACGCGCGTCACTGTACTTACAGAAAAATACGCATTCATACTGTGCAGACGACAACTTTCCAAGAACGAAACTAAACTTGAACAATACAGATGGAGATAAATGCTACCGCAACATCTGTTGGCATCCTCTAAGAGAAGAAATGTGTTATCGTCAAAGGAAATGTTAAGGATGCAGAGCAAAACATCTTACAACTATTATAAATGTGCGGTTTGTGGAGATGGATGTTTGTTACTCTTTCACGCAAAAACTACTGAAGGGATTTGAATGTTATTTGGCAGGCAGATAGTCTATAACCTAAATTACATAACAACATAACGTCACGCCTGTAATTTCCTAAAGGTTAGTCAGAAGTGTACCTAATAGTACACCCACATTTCGCCAGTTATGTTTTAGACCCAGTATTAGGGGGCGTGTCTATTACCCTCAACACAAATGCAGGCTCCGTGTCTGCTACTAGAAATTCATGAAAAAACAACCTATAACCCGAAAATATGATCTCATTAGACAATTACAGAAATTCACTCGAACGCAGCTAAAGTAAACCCGAGTTTAATACAACGTAAAGAAAAAAGAAAAGTAATAAATACGCTTTTAAAATCTCACTGAAAAAAAGAAAACATTGTGCTTTCTCCGTATTTAAAAAATGTCACGGGAAAACATAATACAAATTTTCCACGGAAACATGTTATTGTTTTAGAACACTTCAGTTTAACTGTAATATTTGAATATTTATTACATAAATTCCGACTAATCTCGGTACGGTTGTTATTAGATGTGTAAACACGAAGTGGCGACGGCCGCCGGCTACGCGCCGCGCTACTCACGATATTTCCCGGAACCGGCGCGCCATCGTTGCCGCACTTGACTCACCGCTACTGATCTTGAAATGTTTTCATGAACATCGTTGTCTCATTTCAATGAATCTTGCAAGAATACTTTGTTTTTTAGCGTGGTTAAATCATTAAACGAGTCCTCCCACCCAGGGGTGTGCGGGAGGGACTGTCAGACTCGTACTGACTAAAATCCACGGTGTCCTTCAATAGCCCTTTACGTTCCGGGGTCACGGTAATTCATAAGTCCCGCGACCCCGTCATTTTTGCTGACACTCTTTACACAACGCGCCGTCGACCCGGGCATGGTCCATGGTCGGACAGCGAGTTGACCATTACTCGCCGCTGCAAGAATACTTAGGTACTGTATTTAGCGAACTGCCCACATTCTGCGATGACATTTGATCATAGCTTATTTATACGCCTACTATGTATATTAAGAACTTGGTGATGAGTTTTGTGTTTATTCCTAAAAGTATGAAATACGTGATCAAATTCTATTAGCTATTACTTTTACGCCTATGTGTTGTGTCTGTTTTATTTATATATTCAATGTTAGTTTTAATTTTTGTTTTATCTGTAGTTTTTTAGTATTAAAAATATATAGCTGAGTTAACGGTGTGTGTATGTCGCTGAGCGATCGGACTGTTGCGCTACGTGTCGCAGTTTCGAATCCAGCACGGAACAAATGTTTGAGTAGTTGTTCCATGATTGGCCGTTTTTGTATGTGAGTTTGTATATTTATAAACGGAACCATGACGCAGGAGAAAGTCCTGGAGTGGGGCAACGTTTAAAATAACATTTTGATGAACTATTCTATATGTATGTAGTAATTATGTAGTTATATCATACTTTAAGTTATTACCTGTTACCTGTAACAACATTTATCTACATAAATACCTATCCAAGTAGCCATTCATTATTAAAACTGTATCCCAGGGGACTTTTATTTCCAAATAACCAAAGTTAATCGATAACACCGCAATGCAGTTCGTTATTTGTAACAAGCACATATAGATAGCTACTAGTAAAGGTCAGTTTTTGAACGCACGTGTTGGTAAACAAAATCATGATATTCGACCAAACATTGTTATCCTCGTAGGACGATGGTAACCTGCTGACATTTGCGGTACAAAACTTAGAGTAGATACGCCCCCCACACACGTGATAGCTTGGTTAAGTTCATAACCGTATTCGAAAGCCGATCGTTGAATTATCCACATCGTGATATGCCTTGGCACATCAAAGTAATAGTAACATTTAAAAAAAAGTAAAAAATCAGGCGGTTTTCAGGGTTTTTTTTTATCGTATAAATGATCAGTTTAACGTAAACCAAGTATTATTGATCGATAGTGCTTTCTTTCGTATCGAACCGCACTCCAACGGCGACATGTTATTTCCTTCCTTTTTTATAAACCTTCCAGAACAAGAAACTACGCCAAGCAGGGCTCCGTCATGAATACCCTGTTCGGTATCCACTGGTAAAAATCGTCTTTTAAACTTTTTTTTTCACACTCAGGGCAGGGCGGGAGGGACTGTCAGACTCGTACTGACTAAAATCCACGGTGTTCTTCAATAGCCCTTTACGTACCGGGGTCACGGTAATACGTGAGTCCCGCGACCCTGGCAGGCTTTGGCCCTCTACAGGGAGCCCCGTCACTCCTTGAGGCGCGCGTGGAACAAAACGCGCCGTCGACCCGGGCATGGTCCATGGTAAGACAACGAGTCGCCCATTACTCTCCGCCCGCATGCTCGCACCGTCTTTTTACTTTGCAGATCATGAAGTGCCAGCGGATCTGCCTAGGCATATAACGATGTGGCTAATTCAACGATCGAATAGCGACACGTATATTAGTTGATTAGGTTGGTACTGCAAAAACTAAACCAGTATTTATGCGTTAGACAAAACGTTTACAATGTTAAATAGTAACAGTACCTTGTATCGCTTACTCATGGTTCGTGACAGGGAGCTATAGTCATAGTTAGTATTATGGAAATGTGTTTACTAACATTAATCTTTGAACAAAACACGCCGTGGTGTTAACGCACTGGATAATTCACTGAGCAAGGTACAATGATTTCGTCTCGGGTACAACGCACTAAGTTTCGAACTCGGATCAATATTTTTTTAAACTACATTTTTCTCCGACATGATCTAAACTGTCAATAGTCCCAGCCTTTGTATGAGCGACGATAAGAATAAGCAAACGAGTAAGTTTTCGCGTCATAAATCAAGATTACTTCTTAATCTGGGATTAAAATTTAAAGCGTTTAAGTAGAGATTTTGAAGGTAACAACATTTGTTTATCTGAGTTTTAACTATACGTTTCACCATCAATTAGAGTCTGTAGTTTACAGAACTATTATTCAGTTTTACTGTACGTAATTTCATTCATGAAAGCGTTTGAAGGTCTTCCTATCATAATTTTCGCTGGAAAAAAAAGTGTTGCGTGTTTCACGAATGGTTTTGTTTAATTTATCAGTTTAATTTTAGTTTTAAGTTTGTAGTAAAAACTTAATCAAAATAAATCGACGAGGAAAAAGTGGGACTGAGTTTATAGTTTTTTTTACTAACACATTAACATAATACACACTTTAAAATTCTACATCCTAATTTATAAATTAACCAGCAGTCCGTCCCGGCTTCACGAGGGTTTAAATTTTCAGTGGACTTTCTACTTATTGTCTTGGTTTTAAGGAACTGAAAAAAATAGGATTTACCCATTTTCGTACAGTCGTTCGGATGATATGTGCGTACAGACAGACTTAAGGCGAGTTGTTTGTTATCATTACTTAAGCTTTTTTTTGTCGTGGTAAAATCATCAAATAAGTCCTCCCACCCAGAGCAGGGCGGGAGGGACTGTCAGACTCGCACTGACTAAAACCCACGGGATCCTTCAATAGCCCTTTACGTTCCAGGGTCACGGTTATTAGATAAGTCCTCCGACCCCGGCAGGTTTTGGCACTCTAGAGGGAGGCCCCGTCATTGTGCTGACACTCTTTGAGGCGCGCGTAATGAAATAAGCTTGTGATGATTAAATGTTGTTTTATCAAACGGATGCGTCGATCGTTTGATGCGATCACGTTGATCGCAGACGTCACATCGGGGCAGCCGGCCGGTGACATTGCGACCATTATTATATTTAGCTTAGAAATTAACATATCCTTCTACGTAGACGTATAATTTCTCCAGATGCGCAGAAGAAATCATATCATATTTGAAATCATGATCAATGACGCACATCACTTGAGATTTGAGTAAATAATTTGGTCGTTAATAAATACGAGTATATCAGTGTCATTAGCTTTTTGTTCTACGAAACTATTGATTAACAGCACAAAGTCCTAGTGAATTTCTTATTAAAATAAAATAAAACTTCAAAACATTATTATTGACGTATATATTTTTGAGGGCACGGTCACCGCAGTGGCTGAGCGATTGGACTGCTGCGCAGCGTGTCGCGGGTTCGATTTCCGCACGGAGCAAATATTTGTATGATCTACAAGTAGTTATTCCAGGTCTGGGCGTTTGTGTATGTGAGTTTATATGTTTGTAAATGCACCCACAACAAAGGAGAAATTCCTAGAGTGGAGCAACGTTTTAAAAAAAATATAACATCACTCCTGTAGTCCCCGAAGGTTAGGCAGAGAGGTTGAAAGGTCAAAATATCCACATTTCGTCAGTCATAAGTTCCATGTAATGGGAGTGCTATGAACTGGGCAAAAATCCAGACTCCGTGGTTGCTACTGAGAAATACCTAGTAAAACACATTAACACTTTTGCTTGACCCTGGTATCGAACCCAAGACTGGGTCTTGGCAGTCGGGCTTGTGACTACTAGACTAACGAAGTAATCAAAATAAAATATTGCTAAGACTTTGAAGTGTAGAAAGATAGAGACAAAGTAAATCACTACATAGTATAAAACAAAGTCGCGTCCCGTGTCTGTCTGTCCCTATGTATGCATTCTTTAAAACTACGTAACTGATCTTGATACGGGTTTTTTTTTAATAGATATAGTAATTCAAGAGGAAGGTTTATATGTATATGGGTAATATCAAAAATAATTGTACAGTCACCAAAAAGAAACGAAAATGAATTTCGTTACAAAAATGAAAAGTGTTACAAAAAGGAAACAAAAAGGAACTAATAGGGTAATTTCACATTATGAACAAAACAAAATAAGTTTCGGTTTGTTTCATTAATTATAATGAATCACATAATAACTGAACTACTTCGATACAACTTGGGTAGGTTCATCTGAACTTTTAATAATACAAAATCAACAATAACAAAACAAAAATAAAACAATACAAACGATCAAACTTTTAAACACGATAAAACTTTTAAATCGCAATTCAAGTATAATGTCACATTATAAAAATATAGCAACATTTTCATATATTATTTTTATATTAACAATATTTCGAGAGACTTAATATCTCTAATGTCTAATTTGATGTCAGGTAGGATTTTACATTTTACTAACGTATTCATTAATTCTTTGTCAAGCACCTACTAGTTTCAATCTCGAACGGATCTTAGTAATGAGCTCAAAACACAGTAGCGATGATTTCCTTTCATCTACTAATATTCGTAGTAGCTAAGGTGAAAGCATTGCTAGATTTTTTTTGTAACAAAATAAACGTGTGACGTATTTTTCAGCAATATAAAATCACCCTTACTTCCTTTTTGTTAACTCATTTTTGTTACGTAACAAAAATTGTAACAAATTGTAACGAAAAGGAATATAAAACACGTGTTGAATATAACTTCAAACGAATTAAAAATCAGTAGGGCTCCTTAGATAAAATTGTTGTTTACTTTTGATTTGGGCGAGAGTAATACAATATTTAAATGGTCTAATAGTAAATAAACAACTTACTGGGTGACATACAGACCACCGCACCAAAAGGAACGTAATAATGTTGAATAAATTCACCGCTGGCTTACGTACACTGCACTCAAAAAAACGCACGTTTAAAGATGGCCGACTATCACTAATTAGCGCTACGTAATTGGCTGCTCACAATAAACGCAGTGTTGATAATTCTACATTTTATAAACTAACATATATTTGTGTTACAAAATATAATAACAAAAATGACAAAAATCGTGGACAAAGATTTGATATTAAATTAATTATCTATTTCTTTATTATTTAAAAAAAATAATGCAGGTTCTGAATGAATGAATGATACTGAAGTTCAGTTTTAGCTTGAATTAATGAGATACGTAGCACGCAAAAAAACTAGAGTCATTTTTGTAACACACAAGTCTTCGAGGACATTATTATTTACATGGGAGAAAAATGATACACCCCAAAACAAAAATGTGTATTTTAAAAACTATATGCTTTATTATCCTGTGAAATTAATATTATTCATTCATAATTCTGTATGTCTACGTATCCTAACTTGTTTTATGAAATTTTCGCATTATTACGATAAAACCTACCATGGACATTTCAGCATGTTAAAATGTACAATTATTTTTGA
The DNA here is from genome assembly GCA_943136025.2 of Agrotis puta. NCBI lineage: Eukaryota > Metazoa > Arthropoda > Insecta > Lepidoptera > Noctuidae > Agrotis > Agrotis puta. Next base: position 5,327,013 of record OW964170.2, read on the forward strand.
TATTGCCCATATACATGCATAGTATAGTAGAGATTTCACCCGTGTGGAGCCGGGCGAGTCGCTTTTTTTTATGTGGTAAAATCATCAAATGAGTCCTCCCACCTAGGGCAGAGCGGGAGGGACTGTCAGACTCGTGCTGACTAAAATCCACGATGTCCTTCAATAGCCCTTTACGTTCCGGGGTCACGGTAAATCGGCGGGTCGCTAGTAAAAAATAAATCAGGTCTTTCAATGAAGCTTATTAATAAAAACAAATAACAAACAGGAAAATCCAAATTATTATTGTATGAAATATTGCTCATATCAACAACAACCTCACTTAAAATCAATCTGCTGGAAATAGAACGCTAAGACTTGTATGTAGTGTTTGTGCATCCGTATGGATCCGCTCCCAATAACTAACAAATACACGTGATTGACAGTTTTAGAGCAATATGTTCTTAATTAAAATTAACGATTGAAGTTTTATTGGATGTTTTATTTTATTAATAAAATCAATAAGCTAATATTTTGCCCCACTCTACGATCATAGATGCGAATACAAACATTTAAACTCATATGCGTAAACGTTTTACTCGGTGCAGGAATTTAACCCGCCATACGCCGTGCAGCAATCAATCTATCAGCCACTGTGCAAACCGAACCCTTAAAAGACTTCTAGTTAAAAAATTCCAGTAACTTGCTTGAAAAAATATACTAACTGATATCGCTCTTAAGCCTTTGTCAAACAGACTGGCGTGGCGAATGCGAAGCGTGACGTTTTTATTTGTAATGTATGGAATTGTTTGAATCCAGTCAAATAGAAAAGCGAAAGCGATCCGATAGCGTGACAGAACTATCGGACTGACGTCTCGTATCGGTTCGGACTCGCCTGTCTGTTTGACAAAGGCATTAGATCTTAAACCAAGGTCTTCATCCATTGACCGCAACAACATTTAGAGGACAGCAACAACTTCGCTTTGAAGTCCTTCGCTACAATATTAATACCGGGAAACAATAAGCTTCAAGTGACCTCATGTTCTTGTCAGTTTGAGTAGGTTTCTCATTGTTTCCAGCCATTATTCCGGAGCCTTAAACCGATATTGCTAAGTTATTTTGAACGAGCATCTCCCTTTGACGAGAACTTGAAACAATAATTCTACGCACAATTAGACAGTCATCGCACTCCTTATGGGTCAGAATTGTGTGGGCTAACTATCGAATATGAACAGATGTGGCGCGAGTCTTCTACATCGTACCGTTATTCTCCTTTTGTGATAAAAAGTTTCGTGATCCGCGAGATTGTATAATGACAGCAATATCTTATAGTAATACTTCTTAAGTATGAGGAACAGGGAGTAAACTTCCACGATATTCCGTTGATAAGGGACGAGCTTCCTGTCAGACGGCTATTATGTCACTTGTGTCTTGTGAACTACAGCTCCATAGTAGCCGTCAGGTTTTTTGAATGTGCGGGGAACGCCAAACGGTCTGTGATGCGTAGAAACCACTCTGATTGTTTATTGACGCTGTGCATGAAACATATGTTTTCTCTTTAAAATCAATCGTAACAGTCAAACATAGCATATATCGCAAAAAATTCAGCGAAAGTATTACATGAGTCATCGATACTTGACAAGAAGATGTATGTGCCAATAACAATAAAAATGGTTCGGAAATCCAATGTTGTTGCGGAGCATCCTTGAACTGATTCCGTTTTATATGCGAAGATTTGTGATAGCGATCTAACTACTTTTTTAAACATTTCAGCGAGAAACGATTTGTAAATGTTTGTTAATTGTGTCGTGAGACAAGTGAGATTTTATTAGATCATTTTCCTTTCTCGAAAAAAAAATGGACAGAAGTATTTTCTTCAAGTGCAAATGAAAGTGCTGATTGTTGAATCTAAAAGTTCATAATGAATTGTATTTTATTGTTACAATTATCGCCCTAATAAATTGAGTTGAAACGATAATTCACTTCTTTTGTTTTCTATTTTATAGGCTGGCGTTTATATGCACTCATAAACTATTTTATATTTATTGTTAGCATTAACATGGTTACTTGTGAATCCATCGTTTACAATCGCGAACATCCATAAATTATATTACAGTAAACTGTTTCTAGCACTAACGACACGCACAAGAAATTCTAGTTTTCTCGTTTTATATTTTATTGCCATCTCTGGTAGTTGTACGAGAAGACATAAAAGGCAGGATGTTGGTATTCTTACTAATCCAGATAAATATCTTAACATAATGAGAAACGGCTCCATCCTACTCTAATTAACACTTTAATAAGACCAAAGCTGCCGTTTATGGCTTTGAACACATTCGGGATGTGAGTAAAAGCCGTTAAGCCGTCAGATTAAAAGAACTTGGTCAAGTGTCACAGATGCAGGCGAGGAGATCAACGCTCTCATTGTGTCGGCATAAGGCAGTGACAGAGAAAATTAGGCTCTGAATTCCACCGATATTTTTGCATGTACGAAGCGCGCGGAGGGCGGGCGGCGTTGCTAGCTACTACGTATATATAGGATGGCTCGCGGCGCACCGCCCAGTCGCTCGTCGATGCTCTACCGTGCTCCACGTCCCTCCAACTTCAGTGACTAAAGCATTACTTGAACATAAAACAATTTCTTTTGCTATTCCTTGGACTCTGAGGACAGTGAATTCATAAACGTTTAGTGTTGTGTATAGACTGGTTGCTATTTCGTTCACTGTGTGGTGTTTCCCGGCTATTCCGCCGACCTGTAGCTGTTTAACCCGGGACGCCAATACTTTGGATCAGGTGAGCTTTCATTCAACTGTTGTCTCCTTCACAGTACTGAAACGCATTGTAGTCGTGAAGCATGTCATTTATTTACTTGGAATCCATTGATTTTATGTGAGAATAGACCATTGTTTCCATTCATTGCAGTGATTTTGACTTGTAAATATTTTAGTTGAGTTCATCTGTTTTGATGCTGTCATAATGGTAATATTTCTTCGATATCGTCTAGAGTTTATCATTGCATTTTAATGAAGCCACGTGCAGTTATAAGAACTTAACCATTTATATGCTCGTTTCATCTGAGACCAGACTGTTTCAATAAATTTTGCGCGTATTTAGTAGATTCGTTCGTTCATCACCACTTTAGCTTTCGAGTGTGCTTATCATTTTCATAACGCGTGTAAATTGATTAGCAAAATAATTAACATGTGTGGTACTTAGATATTAGCACGTTTCATGGAAATGATAAGACTTTTGACATTCTTTTTTAATATTCTAGTATAGTAGATACGATATTTTTCATTTTTGCTTAGATTACAATTTACTTTTACTTTGAATATAATGCATAATGACTTTCTAGAAATGGATGAATTTTCATATAAACGCAAAAGACATAGTATTTCAAAACCTACTTCTACTAAGCTTGATACAGCATCATGACGGGGCCCCTCTCTAAAGGGCCAAAGCCTACCGGGGTCGCGGGACTCACGAATTACCGTAACCCCAGTACGTAAAGGGCTATTGAAGGACACCGTGGATTTTAGTCAGTACGAGTCTGACAGTCCCTCCCGCTCTGCCCTGGGTGGGAGGACTCATGTGATGATTTTACCACGTAAAAAAAAGCTTGGTACAGCATTAGTACCCTCTTATAGGCACTGCCTTTTGCATTACTATCTCAACGATATCCTTTTGCATTACGATCAAGGTCGTCATTTGGTCAACTTGAGTCCTTTTCACGTCGGGAAAGCAATAATTTTACAACATTTTACACATTTTAGGTACACCACTCGAAACTTCTAAATACTAATTGAAGGTACATAAAAAAGCCTAAAGGAGGTTTCTTCGCATTGGATATTAATTAATTTAATTGATATCGATATGTTATTCCTAGGTTTCATCGAAACATAGTTCATACATGTATAGAACCAGAGAGCTTTCAGGATTTCTCGGAATTAATCAATTAACTGCAAAATGAAAAAGCTTTTGAACGAATATTTACTATAAATAGTATTGATTTTATTCTCTGGCAGAATTACTGTAAAAAATAGCGTGTATGGTGAAATACTCTCCATGCATTTATAAAAGATTAATAAAAACCTTAAACTTATCTTATAACAGTTATTATATATAAATTGGGTTATCACCTCTCCCTCGTATCATTTCTCAGTGATGGTCGTAATTTCTCCGACGTGAAGTCACTTTCAGCTTAATGATGCGTCGCCACCTGTTTCTATCCTTGGCAGAGTGAAGCGCATCGTGAAGTTTCGTGTCCAGGGAAGAGCAAATTTGGTCCGATCATCTAAGTGGACTGCGACCCTACTACTTCATTTTTATACTAAGAAACGAGAGAAAGAGATACTTGTCACAGCACACTGTAACATGTGTCATTATTACTCGTATAGAAAACGTATTAAAAGCTAAACAGACAGTTTTCCTTAACAATCATAAATATCTTCACTATGTTCTATGAATGGGGTGCTAAGACAGGAAACCTCCACGTGCGCCCGTGGACTGGAGTTCCCTCTCGGATACGTCCGGGGGGAAGACCAGTTTTTCGGGCCGGTGCACCCTGGGATGCGGGCAAAACACTTCCTTAGGCACTGTGTGCCTGAGGGATCTCTTTGCCCGTATGCGAATAGCCTGTCGGGTGGATGCTCCAACGCGTGTCCCTCTGAATAGCAGAGGGCACAGCGGCGGAGCGGGCTTGCGGACGGCGAGTAATGGGTAAGCCCGCCGTCCGACCAAGGACCAAGCCCAGGTCGGTGGCGCGTCGTGTTTCACGGGTCACCGACGGGGCCCCTTACGGGGCCAAATGCCTGCTGGGGTCGCGGATTTTTTCTTAATCCAGGTTACCGCGGCCCCGGAACGTAAAGGGCATCCGAAGAAACACGGGTGGATTTTAGTCAGTAAGAGTCTGACAGTCCCTCCCGCCCCACCCAGGGCGGGAGGACTCATTTGATGATTTTGCCACCCTTAAAAAAAAAAAAAAAAAAAAAAAATGTTCTATGAATACCTTTTAGAAAAGGATACCCAGCTTCATTCAACTTATTCAATAGATTCATGAATGGGCAAGAGACGTATATTCTAGTTTCTATTGTGAACATCACAACTACTCTATTTTCGTAACATCAAAGCTCACATTATTGTGACAAGAAATGTATGAATTCACACGAGAAACCTTTGTATTTTTAGGTAGGATACTTAAATAATGTTACAGAATATAATAATTACTTGAAAACATTCCACGTCCTCTAAAAACACTCGCGTACAGTCACGAGCAATTATATATATATATATACATATACTTAGCAGAATTCAAAAGCAATGTTCTTCTTGCCATATTGATTAACCTTTTGCGTTTACATGAACATTCATTTATAAAAGACATGCTATTACGAAATAGGTCTTATTTCAAAGTAGTAACCGATATTTCATGAGAAAATCGAAAACCGAGCGTTTAAATTTTGTTAAGCGTTTATATTTTATTGTCTGTGATTGACTGTACGTATAACATAATGGTGTAGGATAACCCGGTCAAACAGTGTAATTAAGTTCATCTTAATTAACCGGCTCACATACCCTTCCGTTGCCAGGCGTACTGTGAATTTTTCCGAGTCCAGTAATTGGCTCGTCATAACAGAACCTTGAAAACGTACTGAAAATCCAATTAAACATATAACGTCCCGACCAGTTGCTATCCAATTTGGAACGGGAACCATTAATTCTCATTGTATTTAAAACCGGACTAAACATGAACGTCCACTTCAAATAAATTGGTCCCAGTAATTTCCCCAATTATTTGGTATCACATGCAAATACAAATTAAACAGGCACGACATCTCGTTTCCTTAGGTCAAAATCACATTAATAAAGACTAGAGACGGTACACTTCCGCCTGAATCTGATCAATTTCGTACTTGACATTGCCAAATATTCCAAACGTTGTGATGCTCACTCATATAATTATAGTTCATCTTTACGTAGGACACGCGAACATAAATATTTTACATATCCAACTAACGTCAGAACTCACTATCGCTCACTCTCACGTGAATGAACAAACCATTAGCTCGTCTCGTGAAAAGCTTGTGGTGTAATGTGAAAAAAATATGAATCAAAGGATATCTGAAGCTTTGAGAATTCCTTCCATGCGTTGTTTTAATCCAAAACAAGCTAACAGACTCCCTTAAAAAAGGAGATTTATGTAGACATTGATCTGATCAGCAAATGCCCCTCGTACATCGTTAGCACAATGTTGCAACAATAATACTTAAACTGTAGGTGTACTTGACCCAATAATATTTTGTTCAATGTAAACGATAACAGCCGTAACGATCACTTGCGAAACCGTTTTTGTAAAACACACAATAAAGTTCAATGTTAACTGAAAAGTTTATTTATTTAAGCGCGGTACAGTTTAATTGAAAACAAATGAAATGGAAATAACTCATTAGAACGATTTTCACAAACTTTAAACTTGACCCAGTTATCGTTTTAACAATACGACTTTTGACCCAGATATGAAAGTTGCACAACGTTTGGCGACTTGCATATGTTACCGTCAAAACGTAAATTGGGCTAACGAGGAGTTTCGAGTGCGATACATCAGTTTGTGATGTCGTCCTTCGCCTACATAGGTAGCTAGCGATCGGGGCACACCTGCTAGTTTTTTCTGAAGCTACACAGCTCCCAAATTAATGGACGATTGAATGAAAATGTCTTTAAATATTTTAGTGATATCGAAACTTGCGGAATTTTACAATAAATCCGGTACGATTTGACCACGCCTTCCTCGCGCGTAGCAACAGACGTGTTTATTTATGATAAAATATACAGTGTGCTTTGAGTACAAGTGGGATTAATATTTTTCCACAACACATGGAAAAATTACACTATTAGAACTCGGATAATATTGTTCCATCTGCTCAATATCATTCTCACTAGACTACTACTATAGATATTTTTAAAAGGTTATCGAATTTAATCACTTTAACTGGACATAGGATAATTTGTTATAGCATCTTTATACTTTCAACATAAGTGAAGTATCGGTACACATAATGCTTTTAAAACATCATTATCAATGATTTGTTACTTTCTGTAAACGTTGAACGCCTAAAACGTTTTAATTTTAAGTTGATTGATTTGTAACACGAGTTTGAAATAATGGAAGCACTTTCAGTAAAGCTATTCTTGTAAATAATCAAATGATAAAGATAAGTAAATAAATAAAGTTCGGTAATCATCAAAGTATTAGAGAGTGGCCGGCGTTTAGTAACATGGTCCATAAATGGCGAATATATGTAATATAAACCGAATTGTTTTCGAGATTAGGTTTAGATTAGTAGATTAGTCACTGTGGCCAAGTTTTGGTAAATTGCGTGCCCAGGTGTGGACAGTCGACTTACAAACAACAATTAAAATTTCCTATCGCCGCCGCCGTACCGGAGGAACGCTTCAATCGTAAATCTCAGAGGCGGATTACAGCGCACTTGCACTCAGCAGGGTTTTATTAAGTTTATACGTATAAATAGTTGAACATTCTCAATAATCCACCCACTCTATCCTCTTAAAGAGCACTGACATCGTCCGTTCGAGAAAGGTCAAGACTATCATGTTTTGAAATGTCTAGAAAACTATCTTTTAACAATAAACAAATACTGAAGATAAAAGAATTTAGTATGTCATAAAACCAGAGAATCTGTGTTCTAACAAGTAAACAGCTTTATATAGACAAAAATATTTATGTTTCAGTACAATATGTATAAATATTATTGTAATATGGATAACATAATGCTGTTGATTATTACGTAAATTTAAATTCAGGATGTAGTTTGTATTTTAAACAGTGTAACGAATTTTTCGGCGTAATTTCTAACTAGCGTCCTGCCGCGGCTTCCCCCAGGTTCAAAGTATCGGTGGTTTTTTTCAAAAACTTTGTTACCAATAACAGAACAAAAAAAAAAAGAATTATTCAATATGGTGTCGATATACAGAAGTACGGGGAAGCCGTGGCACAAACATAGCTATATACTAAAAGTGAAACTTTTCATGAGCCTTGTTGACAAATGGGGCATTTACGAGTTGATTTAGCCATGCAGCAAGCCACGGACAATTTACGGTCGATTTAGTCACCAACCGCATGCGGCTTCTTGCCGCACGACATTTTTCGGATGTTGGGAATTGTTAATTTAATCAGCTTAGTCGATTGACTATTTACGAAGTCGATTTTCACCGCATTGCTAATCGACCGAAATCTGTGGGAGGCGGTCGCCTCCTTCTGCGAAGCAGTCATGCTCGTGAAGGAGGAGGCGGGCCGCCTGAGGGAGAGGACAGCGTCCTCCCTCCACCCCAGCCGCAGCGGTAGACGCCCACGGCGTCGGACGTCGCAAGACGATCTCCGGCCACCGTAGGCGCGGGCATGCGGGCAACGAGTAATGGGCGACTCGCTGTCCGACCATGGACCATGCCCGGGTCGACGGCGCGTTGTGTTCCACGCGCGCCTCAAAGAGTGTCAGCATAGTGACGGGGCCTGTAGAGGGCCAAAGCCTGCCGGGGTCGCGGGACCAAGGGATTACCGTGACCCCGGTACGTAAAGGGCTATTGAAGGACACCGTGGATTTTAGTCAGTACAAGTCTGACAGTCCCTCCCGCCCTGCCCTGGGTGGGAGGACTCATTTGATGATTTTACCACGATAAAAAAAAAAAAAAAAATCGACCGAAATCTCAACCCGTGTAAATTTCCGATAACGTACTGCACCCATACATATAACAAAACCATTCCAGTGTTGATTCGACACATGCAATACAGCCATTTGTAACTTCAACTCTATTCGAGCCACGTGTAAACTTTAATTGGAACAAAAAGGGTTTGTTATCAGAGCGGAAAAAACCGACACGTTTTCAGCATCGCTCTTTTCTGATGTAACTAAAGCAATTATTATTTATTTATCACTAGTTTTTGTTACATAATGTTTTCGCTCGCGTTATGGTCGGATATTACCCTCCTACATCCAAACTTACAAAATCCACTTTTACATTTAGTGATTCAATTATTGATAACTCTTTTGGCGCAGTGGACGAGCGATTAACTGTTGCGCGGCGTGACATGGATTTAATTTCCGCATGTAACAAATATTTTTATGGCCTACGGTAGTTGTTCCGGGTCTGACTTTTTATGTAGGTATGTAAGTTTAAATTTTTGAACGCACCCTTGTTACAAAAGTAATATAAGAAAATATTTTCCTATTGACCAAGATGATACTGAAATAAAAACATAAGTACCACTTATGTGCAAACATAGTTCGATAACACGACCTATTCAAATAATTTTCACTATAAACATTCCATGATCTTACAAGTTTATTAAAACTACTGTAACCGCAGTACACCTTTAAGTTTCCATTCAGGTATGCATAACGCATAGCTGCATGACCCGGTCAATGGTCGGTAGGTCAGGAGGAGGTCACCGAGATCCTGGGGCTGTCCTCATTATCGGGCATGAACACGCTTCCATCTTACACGAGATAAAACGGGAACTATGAAAAACTAGCTGTTGTCAGCGTATTTGTAAAGAAAGAAAGAAAAGAGATTTATTGACACACACAGGACAGAACAAAAAATTTACACGATTAAAAACAACAAAGGAAAAACCAATAAAAAACAATTTAGTCCTGTGCGAGGCCAAAAGGCTCCTATCTCAGCATGTTTGTCTACATGTCACTCGAAAATTATGAAGGAGTAAAAAGTATCATTTGATGATCCAGGTTGTAAACTCTCTGTGTACCAAATTACAAATCCGTTCGATAGTTTTTGAATGAAAGGGTAACAAACATCCATCCATCCTTGCAAACATCGATCTTTATGAAAGAAAGTACATCAAACATTTGCAAATAACAAAAAGCGTTTACATCTCCTTGTATCACTTTTGTTACTGCCGATCAAAGTCTTTAGTATTTTTTTTTCGGTTTTACAGTTCAATGATCGACCTTAAATGACTTGATTAGGACGATGAGTGGTCGCCCATACAATTAAACTTCAAAACACCGAAATCACAATGTAGCTGAATATAAAACAATACATTGGTAGGTAGAGCGCGGCACACGTGTTAGTGAGAAATCGATCTGTTTATTTCAGCACCAAAAACAATTGTTCCATTTTCCCGCTGCGTTTTCCACTCGGCTATTTTTATTTGAATAGAATTTTATTCAGGAATTTGACCTACCTTTCGGTATAAATGACGACGCTCCTGAAAGATCTTATTACAAATTCCTGCTCCTCGTGAGCTTTTTCTTTAAGTATATTAAAAAGACGTTCAGCTAACAGAAGTCAAATAGCATCGTTTGTACGAAAATCCTTAAAAAAGATCATAAATGTACGCAAATCGTAGAATCACTTTATTTATTATTTATTTATTTATTATTATCAATTGCTTGCCGTACTAACAGTTTGCACCAAAGCGTACAGCAAGCCAACAACATTTAATGAACCTATGATAAACTAAAATACTTGACACAAATATTTAACATATATCTACCCTTATTTGTGAACAAGTCGACGTCATGTTCCTGAGCAATTAGGGCGTTCAGTAGACTTAACGCCTGGGCTGTAGGGGCATGCCGAGCTGTCAGGGTACGCGAGGGTGGAGCCGCGAACAAGCACCGCGGGGCACAGGCGCGCGGCACCCGTAATCGGTCCGGCACGAACAGTGAGCAGCGAGCTAGCGTGGTCGCATCGTCGATCCTACTATTGAGCACTAGGTAGTAATGCATCAACAGAGCACACTTGCGCCGTAGTTCCAGCGTGTTGATGCCCACCATTCCAGAGACAAACAGAGACGGATACAGATAGGGATAGTATCCATACAGCTTCTTATATAGGTATCTAGCAAATTTGCGTTGAACCCGTTCTATCATCAGCTTATACTTTTGCTCGTGCGGATCCCACACTAGTGAATTGTATTCGAGTTTACTGCGCACAAAGGAAAAATACAATACCGTAATAGCATTTTTGTCCTTAAACCCATTCGCCTGCCTCATCACGAAACCAAGTGATTGAAAGGCTTTGGCACATATGTTATTGATGTGCTGATTGAAGGTCAAATTCACATCCAATGTCAATCCCAAGTCTTTGATCTCGTTGACACGTTCCAGAGGTACACTCGATATGTGGTAGTCATATTTTATTGGTGCACGCGATCGGGTAAATGTAATAGTCTTGCACTTGGAGACGTTAAATTCCAAGTGATTGAGTTCACTCCATTTTACCACCATATCGATATCCCTCTGCATCGCCTCACAGTCTTGTATGCCATTGATCCCCAAGAATAGCTTCAAGTCATCAGCAAACATAAGGCAATGTGCCGTCCTGACGACCTTCGGAAGGTCATTCACCATTATGATAAATTGTGTAGGCCCTAGGGTACTACCTTGACTAACACCAGAACAAGTTGCATATGTGCCAGATTTATGCCCACATAGTTGGACATACTGCATTCGGTCGGTAAAATAGCTAGAAAAGAGTTGAAGCAGCTTAGGGGTAAATCCTATTGCTGATAATTTGCTTAATAAGACGTCATTTCGGACCCGATCGAATGCTTTTTTAAAATCGAAATAGGCTACGTCAACCTGTCTACTATTATCCATCTCTGTGACAGCATAATCCACAAAGTTAATGTGGTTAGTGTTCGTTGATTTGCCAGTTCTAAAACCATGCTGGCATTCGGCTATTTGAGTTTTGACCTGTCTGGTGATATACCGGTTCAGTATCGACTCAAATACCTTGCCGAAGGCCGAAAGGACTGCAATAGGCCTATAGTTGTCGACTTTTGATCTGTCGCCACCCTTGGGTACAGGAGTGACTCGAGAAATTTTCCACTTTGCTGGATAAGTCGCTGTTTTTAAGGCTAAATTGTAAATAAATAGAAGCGGCTCACCAAATATCTCTGAACAGTCCTTAAGAATAAACGGTGGAATTCCATCAGGCCCTGGAGACGAATGGGCTTTTAGACGACGAATGGCTGCTGACATGTCAGCTGCGTCAATACTATCTATGGCGATTCGCGCGGAGCACAGCGACTTTGCAGCCTCTGGTTCAGTATTCACTGCAGATAGAACGGGGTCATGCTGCAGAAACACAGAGCTAAAATATTGTGCAAACGCATTTGCTGCGTCTACTCCCGTCAAAATGCGCCCGTCGTAAGCAAATTCATTGCATGTTTGCCTAGAAGCCTGCTGACCCTTTACAAATTTCCAAAAGCTTTTGGGATCTCTCTTTATATCCGTCTCTGTTCGTCGGATATACTCAGTATATGTCTGATCAATAAGTTCTTTAGCTCGCTGCCTATAGTACTTAAACAACTCACGATTATACTCTAAATGAGACTGCTTAAACTTTTTTAAATGAAAATATTTTTCTTTTAAAATTTTTATTATGTCAGGTGTAAACCATGTCGGGTATTGGTACTTTGAATTATAACTAATCCTAGATTTTTTTGGCACAAGTTTGTCAAAAGTCTCATGTAACCGGTCATAGAACAAAGTAACAGCATCATTAACGTTAGTTAGTAAAAACATGTCATCCCATTTTAATGTAAACAATTCTGAATATAGTAACAAGTAATCAACTTTGCGGAAATTCCAATCGGTTTGCTCAGAATCGTCATCACAGACCGAATAACGAGACGCACGCGCCATGCAACCCCGCGGCCGCACCGCACGCTGTCCCCGCACACTCACTGACAATGGCGGGTGATAAGCATCAGCCGGGACCACCGGTTCCACCTCCCCACACACGTCAATCGAGTGAACGTCCAAATTGCTCAGTACAAGATCTAACATTTTACCAAACTTGTTTTTAATAGAATTGTGCTGTCTGAGTTTACAGAAAGACAACAAATATTTATACTGCATAAAAACATTTTCACTACAAGAATTCAAATTAAAATCACCTATAATCAAAACGTCTAAATTATTAAATTTTGCGACAACATTCTCTAATACAACGAAGGTATTTATATATTTACTATCACTAGAGCTTGGGGGTATATACACTACACAACAAATAATTTTATACTGTTTGAGTGTTAAAACACCAATCACCATTTCAATATGGCTCGAGTACCCATCAATATCTACAACCCGCTGTACTTTATAATGGTCTCGGACCGCAAGCAGTACACCACCCCATCCTGTTTCGCCTTCCCGGTCCTGACGCAAGACAGTATATCCTGGAGGGAATAGTTCAGCATCGCAAACACTACTAGTCAGAAATGTCTCTGTAAACGCATATATATCGGCAGATTCAACCAATATAGCCTTCTTACAGCTATCAAGCTTTGAACGCAAACCACGGACGTTCTGATAAAATAACATATATGTTTTACGTTTATCAACGACCCCATCACAACTGTGGCTTGCGAAACCCACTTCGCCATGGTTTAATATGGACATCTTCTGCCCAGTGCTCGGGTTTCATATAGTTCTCAACATTTTTTGTTGGCACAGTTAACTTAAATGACGCGTAATCACCTCGCGATTTAAGTACCTCAGCTGAGCATTTATCATCAACACAAATATTTCGCAGGTGGGCAATCACTTGTTCAACCGTGGTACCTGTCTGGACGTAGTAGAGATGGAGATAAAATTTCCTCTCTGCCGCAGCCAGAGTACATACATTCGAACCCGCTGGAGCCGTTCCACGAGTCACGTTATCGGGCGCACGACGTATTTTTTTCCGTTTAACTTCAACCCAGTCCATGTCATTGTTGTTATCGTTTAATTGTGTATGATTCATCGACATTGCAGTGTTGTTTACAAGCTCAAATTGTAGCGAATCCGACGGCAGCGGCTGACTTGCAGTAGGAGGCTCGCTGTGACTCGAACTCAATGACGTAGTCGGTTCGAGAGCTTCTGGTTGACTTGTACGCACGACAGGCGATATGTTGCGCGCTCCCTTCGTCTTCCGAGCGTTGATAGATAGCGCCGTCTCAGCTCGAACCCGGGCATCGCGCATTGGTCGTTGGATCAGCTGACCAGTCTTGACAGTGCTTGTACCCACATATTTTTCGATATGCGTAGTATTGGCCGAATCACCACTAACAGCAAGTAGTTTTTTTATAAGCAGATTTTGGTCTAACACAACTTTCTCCAGCGACACAATTCTGCTACCCAGTGAGTGGACAGTATTTGTCAGTTCACAGATTACAGTTTCTAACGATTTTGCCGACATTTCTAATGTTAAATATTTTAATGAGCGAAGCACTTTGCGCACGTCTTACTGCCTCGACGGTAGAAACAATATGTTACTTAGTTGAATCCTAAACCATTAACATAAATGGATGCTCGTTTTAGAGAGCAATCAAACGGATTTGGCCGAAATAATTCACGATTGTTGTCGAACCTTAGAACCAACGACATAGAAGTCAACGGCCTCATTAAGAGACAAACAGTCAATAGCACACGTATACACTGAATACGATTGGTAACTGCCGAAACTCTAAGGCACCAAGTCATTTACTGAGTGCCACAATTTTTCTTTTTCTTTTCCTAATGTTTTAGACTTCTACAGACATTTTTAGAGATACGTGCTACGCCGTAGCACATACATGCTACGGCGTAGCAATTTTGAGAACCCATTTAATGGTTTATTGTCACTGAAATAATTTCCCTTGCTATTGTTCACAAATACATACTTATTGTATGCTTTCATACATTCATATTATACTGCTCGCACGTGTGGACATAAATTTATCGGGATAATATGTTTCAATGGCAACAACCATGAACATAGCAATTGTGCTAATTATTATATTTATATGACCTGCGCAATATTGCCGGCTAACATTGTAAACGTAACATTACACCGAAAATATTCCTCTCCTATTTCAAGAACTCGGTCATAATAATAATAGCGTAGAGAAAATATTTTTATGAAAAACGGGACTTTGCTTTGAATTGTTCTGACATTATCTCATTTGATGTTAGGCTAGGTAACCTGTCCAGAAACAGAGTAAATGAACCCAGATTGTAATCCTCATGATTCAACGAGATCTTACGGATCTGTTCTACATTACAAACTTTGGCCGAAGTTCCCACCTCTATACCTGCGCGTATAAATAAAGCACTTTCATCTCACACGATTCTGAACGAAATTAACATTCCCTAAAGTACAGTACATCTAGTTGGTACTTGCCAAGAACGAGAACAATGAATAAATAATTTGAGTCATGAACTGGTATTTGAGTTGAAACTCGTTCACTAGGTTTACTATCGAGTTGTTTGTTGTTGTTGGGCGATATACCACGAAGTGGCCAATCAAATCGTAAAATTAAATGGCTAACTTTGTTGCAGAAACAACAACTCCTTACTTTTATGTACAAAAATTAGGTCTGTTTGGAGTAACACATAATTGAACTAGAATGTGAACACATAACTTTTGTTACTTTTCTTGGGTGAAATAATAAATTAAATAAACCGACTGAGTAATAGAATACGTAACGTACTAAGTGCGCAACAGCTTTCACGTGTGAAACTTCGTTCTTCTGTGGTTGTTGAACATGAGTCCGGCGGCGGCCGCCAGCCAAGGACTCGACCTTCGTATAAACAAATCACAATTACTTATCAACCTCTTGTTTCTCTGTGAGGCTATTAATCATAGTCGACATCAGTGTCAACAGCTAAAGGAGTCCTTGGTAGACAACCTTCTAACAAGGAAATTAATCGTCGTAATCCTCGTGTCCTGGCGATTTGTTTCCAAGGTCATGTCCTTTGGGCAGGTCCCGCGGGTAGTGTGACCTTGTGTTGACACCGGTAGAGGTATTTGGCTACGAAGGCAGCAAGGTCATACGTCATCTCAAGGACTCCTGTAAGTGTTATGTTACCCCGGTGTAGTGCTAGATCATGTTGCAAGGATTTTTACGACTTTGATTTATAACTTTGCCGATTCTATAGGTATACCTACTGTGGTCTTATATTTGGTGAAATTAAAGAGTCTCTTTAATTTCTAACTTAACTTTTCTTAGCTTTTTGTCCAGACGGATTTAAAACCACTACACAAAATTAAACTTAACTATTTAGAATGATTAAGAACGTGATATTTGAAAGTGTTCGAAGTGTTAGCGTTACATCCCACTCATTTAGCAGTGAGCCCGCAGGGCAAGGATTACCACGTGGGTAGAGCTCCCGCTTGAGCCATCTTGAAAATTTACTGTCTATGCTTTCATGGTGTGAATTTCGGGTATTAATAGAATATAGGGCTTAGTGAATTGAGCTTTTCCTTGACAATAAATAGCCTACTTAATTGATACTTGAGGGAATTTTTTAAATAACTGTTTGAGGTTTGCGACTTCAGCTAAATTGCTTATTTGGCTGATTGCTGTTCCAATAATAACATTGAGTAGTAACAAACGCATTTTTTTGCAATAAATATAACATTGTAAAATAATATTGGAGACCTTCGCACTGGGTGGGAATAAAGTCAGGTGGTTGATAGCAATCTTCCATACTGTTCTATAGTAAACATCGACAACAAACACTCGCCCACGGAAGGCGGTTTTTGATAAAACTCGTAACTTTCAGGCGCAAAAATATATCGTGTTTTATTACAATATCTTATCATCGGGACAACAAGTAGCGACTAGCAACTAGCATTAATAAATAATATGTGAAAACATGCTTTATCACGCCTTCAAATTATCCTGATATTACCAATAAACTGGACATAATATATTATAGACTAAGTTAGGTACATAACAAATGCCAGATACAAACATTTACATCTACATTGCAATGTATCTACATTGGACATAATTATTTCTGCAAGTACAATAGTAATGTATATTCTTGTTGATCATTGATCATTAGTAAAATTATTTTTAACTTTATGGAACAAAATTTAAATAAATGCGATTTAACTTCCATATCAAAATTCTTGCAACTTGACACGTCCCAATTATTTTTATACAATAAGTACTCACTGGAATTATTTATATAACACGGAAAGTTAATTTAAAACGG
The DNA here is from genome assembly GCA_943136025.2 of Agrotis puta. Lineage (NCBI taxonomy): Eukaryota > Metazoa > Arthropoda > Insecta > Lepidoptera > Noctuidae > Agrotis > Agrotis puta. The sequence continues at coordinate 5,343,998 of OW964170.2, forward strand.
GATATTTCTTTTGGCACCACGGCGCGACAGAACAATATTATTTGGCGCCAAACGTAAATAAAAATGGCGGAGTTGTCGCCACTGATACATTAATATGGGTGAGATATCAAACAGTAGAATGCCACGTTCTTCAACCGCGTGGGCCTATGTTTTATCACGTCGGGATGCGTTTTTTTTTCATATTACGCGTAATTTATGTGTTTCCATGAATAAAATAATATTTATAATAAAAATGCTGCGTTTAAGAAATGTTATATTATTATTCATCATAATTATGTGTGGAATGGGTACACGATGACAAAAGCTCAGCTCAAGCAAGTACAGAAATACATACATTATTATTATGTTTACCAACTTGCAGTAATGTATGATTTAATAAGGTAATAAAGAAACGACAAAATTACCATAAAATGGTCATGTATTCAATACGCAGTTGTTTTTGTACCAATTTACAAATTACAATATTTTTTCATTCAAATTGTGTCACAAGTTAAACAGTTTTATTTTTATTTAATAAAATAAAGTTATATAAGCTTGAGGAAAATGGCATTGTAAACAATCGTAAGCTTTAAACGTGGTCGGTGAGGCGGCGGGCGGCAGGCGTCACAGACATCACATCAAGTGCTTGTTTCAACTTTATTCAATGAAGCATGATACGTCATATGTGTTTACGATACCTACGAACATAGACAACTCTGACGTTGATACTTGTTACAATTTTAACACGGATATAAAAATTACACTGTACTCTCAAAACTCTGAAAGTAATCTAACTCAAAATAAACTCTTATTTAAATAATGCAGTTTCTTGCCAAAATTAAGAATACTTTTGAAGATCTCCGATGTTTATACTTCGGTCCAAAAATAATGATCAACAAAAAACGCATATCGAAGCTCGCGATGAAATTATGTAACCGATCGGCATATGTTTTTGTTTTCAATTCCGTATTGTTGTCAACACACTGGTGCGTTTGAATGGACATCGCGATGTGTTCTAGGGTTATTCAACCAACGGTGGGCTGTCGCTGACGCATACGGCGAACCCGATCTATAAATATTTCAGAACATATCTACATCGCGCTAATGGCGTTTTTGTACGCAATTCTTTTTTGTCCTTCCCGAGTTCAAATAAACAAAAGGGTTGTTTCGGAATCACACTGCCGGGACCTAATGAAACAGTTATTTTCTCTCAAGGTCGATAAATAACACAAAAAACGAGATAGAATTCGCGATTTGTATTTTTCTTTTTTTTTACCGACCTTTCTTTTGTTTACCGGTCAACTGAAATCTTTGGCAGATATTAGAATTGTGTAACAAAGCTGTTGAAAGCAGTGTTTCCTGTCATTTTTCAAATGTCAGTGACCATATGTTTAATTGGCAGAGAAGAGTCAAAGGAATGCTTTAGTAAATCTTGCATGAAATCTAATCTAATCTGAAACAAGTGGTCGCTGACGTGCTCTGCGGTCATTAGTTGTCGGACGTCATGGAGCGGAGCGGCGTGAATGAAACTGAAGCTCGCCAACTACGCGCCGCGTTAGCTTATCTCACCGTGATTTAGCGCTGGAACCGACTCAGATGATCATTAACACCAATTTTGTGGGATAAAGGTCGATAAATAGAGAGGGAGAACTTAATAATAGGGTTGATCTTCAACGAGAACGAGATTAACTTTCTTCTTTTTTTTGTAAGTTGTCTAGAATTCTTTAGACTTGTACCTATCATGCTTGAGGTTGTAAGTTGCAAAGTTTTTTATTTATTTATTTTATTTTTTATTGTTCCAGATAAGACGCCAATCGCCAAGCATGAAGGACGATCGTGCCAGCATGCCGCGCGTCCGTATAGCCGTCATTGGCAGCTCTCGAGTTGGCAAGTCCGGTAAGCAAATATAACATCCAACGACATATATTTATGCTATGTAACATTTTAATACAGAGATATATGAGAACATTTTTGGGAGAGGAATTTTTTGTCACTAAATCCCGTATCATCTGATTTAACTTTAGCGACCCAGATATTTGAGAGTGCCTGTCATCATTTGATGGATTTCGTTCATCATCGTTTTCCACGAGATCATAATTCCGATATTTTCCGCTTTAACTTGGATGAAACTTAATCCTTAACTTATTCATTTTCAATTTAAAAATAAACTGTACGAAATTCAATATTCTCTAAAATTTTCCTTAGGGTAGAGAAAAGTGTGAAAATAAAAACAACTGACATAAATGAATTGACAGGCACTTTCTGTTTTCAAAAACAAAAAAAAAATATTTTATTTTATTTATTTAACCTCATTTCTCGAACATCGAAGCTTTTGACACTTCAAATAGTACCGTAACGAAGTAATAATAAGAAACAATAAACAAAGCATCAGTAGAGACATACCTTGACCGAAAATGTTCAGGTCTCCGACCTAGTTGACGTTACATAAGCCAAGCTGGGCAACAGCCCACTGACCTATTCTCCTTGGTGATGTAACACTAGCATGTTGTACTAACACTTCAATGTGTTACTGAATACATTTGCACCCGCTCATGAACGCAGAGCAAGAAACTGCGACTGAACTTTAAATTTTCCAAACATTTCCATAGAACATGGTAAAACAGATGTAAAATCTCTTTCACTCTAGCAAACTATTAGTTAATTTCGTAGGAAAATAAAGTTATTCAAACCAATTTCGTATATTCATAATGTATTTTCTTTGTTACAGCTCTCATTGTTCGTTACCTCACCAGGCGCTACATCGGCGAATATCATTCAAATACAGGTTGGTTGCATTCTCTATTAATCACAAATTAACACCGCGTAGGTTTATTGCTTCAATATACTTATATTACGCCTTGGTTTCAGATCTACTGTACAGACAAACGGTGCCTATCAACGGCACTCCGGTGGAACTGGAAGTTATAGATGTATCCGGTTCTAGCTCAGATAAATTCCCAGCTGAACAGGTAAATAAATATCTTATTCACATGTTTTATTTGCTGTCAAGTCTGGCGCACGATAAATTTTCAGGGCTAACTTTGATGCTTATCTAACAAACATCATGAAATATTTATAAATTACGTGTGTGGTGCTCTAAAAAATATGTACGTACGTTATTGACCCTCTGCTACTATGAGTAATATAAGTTTATGATCAGAACATGAACCATCATAAACTTTAACCTTCGCTTTGACCAGAACAAAGTATTCTGGTTCAAAGGTACCCTAAAATAACACATGCACTAAGGATTAACCAGTCGCCGGCTTATATATGAATAGGTTAGTTCTCCGGGACCTTGCCCGAGCCCACTGCCCACTAATCTTCACCTTCACAGAATTAAAGTACATAGGTATAAACTAAACAACTGGGCGGCCTTTAGTTTCTAAACAATAATAAGTACACAAATCAGTGAGATTTAGGATGTCGAGTATTTCGTAAGAAGGCCACATTTTTGTAGCTATTTTAACGGAGGATTCTTTTAACCGTGTCGTAATATTCCATTACCAACATTACAAATTTTAACATAGGCTATCATTTGAGGATTGTCGTTATATTATCAATTTTTATCTTTTGAAATTACAAGCTTTCACAACAAAGCAGACTTCAAACAAGCCAAACCTTTTAGTGTTAATATTAACAACCGCAAAGGAAACACTTCACGGTAATTTAACACCAACATGAAAATTAGACATCGTCGCGTTAACTTCCCACAATACATCAAAGCGTTGAACCCAGCAGTATACCAGATACCCTTCCGCAAACAGATCGTGCGATTACCGGTAGACTGTACCGGTTTATGTGCCGACAACTGGGTTAATGTCTACTAGTGGTATAAAGCCGCTCCAGGAGTTGCTCCAGTGACCTGCCCAGAACATTATGACTCATCATGTTTACATATTACACATTAATAATAGCAGTACCACCAGTCGAAAGCCGTGATTGTCAGTTTAACATTTATAGAACTCGAACGACGACCGTAGCACGGTCGTCGTGGATCTGGAACTGCTTGTGAACATTGCACAAATATTGTTCTAGACATCCTTAAAGTTATTTTGGGATGTTGTTGAAAAGACCCAGCATTGTTAAAATAAGCAACGCGTCGTGAACATCGTAAAAGTAGTTTTGACTGTGGGTAGCGTGAATGGACGAGATTTGACCGACCACGTAGGAGGACTTAATGTTATCACAGTTGTTGGTCAAAATGATAAGAGTTCTCGAGCAAGTTACATAATTACGTTAATTTAAAAAGAGGAAAATATTAACTTTGTTGTTAATTCAAAAGTGGGTAGATCTAGAAACTTTGACCTTTTCTGAAGCCTTACCACGTACATTTCAATTAAAACTTTTCTTTCACGTTTAATGTGCTAACGAAACAAAAAATTTATTGAATAGAAACCAAAATATGTTACTCTGAAGATTAATTCAATTAAAACTAGCTTATGAACTGACAACCAATAAGCTTCGCAGTAAATCTATCAAGAATATAAGGTGCGAGTTCTATTTCTGAACGTTGATTGGTGGGTTTATTAATTCTTGACGTCAAATCAATTTCCTGGATTGTGATCTCACAGTTTCGTCCGATATAAACAATTTTTGTGGGTATGTGGACAACAATGAGTGTTCATAGCCATGTGACGTGGGCCGTGTCCCGGCGTGGAGCTGGCGCGTGGGTGCGCCCGTGAATCGCTGCAAGGCTAATTTTAAGCCGGAATGTTGGCTCTGAAAGTCTAAAGACGCATCAATTAGACACATTCTTCTTCGTCTAGTCTCCTTTGTGCAAAGCTCTAAGTTTATATCAGTTTGTTTGATGAAGACTCAAAAAAACGCTTTGTCAAAATAAGCAACTTTGTTTTGTAGCCTTCGTCTAAGTTTTGATTTCATCTACAACTTTTTTTATCCTTCTCATGACGCACTTTCGTAGTTATTAGACAGAAAAGATAAATCGTAGAAACTTAAAAGGCTGTCGTATATCATTTTTAAATTAGCCAAAAATTACAACACGAACTCGCAAGCGTTTTAATACGAGATTTAATTAGCTATCAAACGTTAATGACGATCGCAGATGTGACCCATTAAGATCTTCCGCAGCGATTGGCTTTAAATTATATCGATTTATTACACCTCTTTTGAATCTCCACTAATTTAATGTAGCTATGTGACACAGATAGAAACGCTTTCAGACTTTCAGATGCCTACTTCCGTCATCTAACATTATCATGTCAGACTAATTTAGACAGTTTCTTGGCAGTTTTTAATGTTGATGTTGTTCCTTGTTCTAGATTCAATGGGCCGACGCCTGTCTGCTGGTTTACGCGGTGACAGATCGCAGCAGCTTCGAGTATGCTACCGAGGTGTTGAGTGCGCTGAAACGCGCGCCGACCGGCGGCAGCCCGGCACACGGGCCGGCCGGCACCGCGGCGCCGATGCCACTCGCCCTGATCGGCAACAAAATAGACCTAGACCACTTGAGACAGGTCAGTACCTAATAAATTACAACCAAATTGGATAACGTTTCCACAAGCTTTCAAACATTATAGCGCATAAATTCTAATAATTCTCGTACACGTGGTGAATTTACTCGAGCATAAACTATCACAATAATTCAGACGGTAAACGTGTTGCGACGCAGAATTTAAAATACGAGGTGAAAAGTACGACGTTTCGTCCGAGCGCTATGTATCGTTTTAGTCACGTTCGTACTTCGTCTGCGACACGGGTGAATAAAATTATTTTTTAACCGCACATTAGTGAGCATATTTATAAATATGAAAAATAATAAATATTCCTATAAAAGAGAAGGGACTTTAAGCTACTTGCTAACAACAACACATTGCTTATAAACCGAAAACTTACGAGAGTTCGTGTGTACTGAAAAAAACTTATTTATTTTTGTTTTTTTATCTGAAACGAAGAAGTAAATCACTCTGTTTGTTGTATGTAAACACGGAATAAAAGAACGCTCAAGTAACACCGCTCACAATATAAAGCGTGAATAGGAATCTTACTCCTTTCTACGTAATATGTTCAGTTATTTCTAGATTATTTGTAGAGTTCGTCCTTCACCTTTCAAAAAGACGTATTGTCAGTTAACGTGTAGGATCAGTGTCACGATTACATAACGACGCGAAAATTAATACTAGAATGGATGATTGAAACGTTTCCTTTATCTTTGTTTAGATTATCTAGTTTTGGATTGCTACTGTGACAAAGTTAGAATTCATCCAGGGGCAGATATAATTTATCTCTATGCAATCCAACATTGCGTCATAAACGTGGAGAAATTTTCCACTTTGACATTATCACAAAGTGGAACTACTCATTATACCTACCGTCACTATGACAGCCTCTGTTATGAAGTTGTCGCCAGTAGAACAAAGACGTGAGACAGTCTTGTCTATCACTATTGAGTCTTTTGAGCTCGCATTCTATGGAAAATGTCTATGCACAGGTGGCAAAACAGACCGCTTTTGTTATGGGCATAATAGACACACATTTTCTTGGAAACCGTAGGTAAACCAGACATGTACAAACGCTAGCAGGTCAACCTACCCCAATCTGTCAAATTTTAACAATTGAACGTTAACCTTCTGCTATTGTGATAACCTTGAAAATCTAGTAAAGATATTTTACACTTTTTTATTTTTATTTTGAGGTAGTTTGATGTGCTGTCGTCTGTACCAAAGAAAATTTATGTTAATTTCGTTGCCCTGAATTTTTAATATGATGATATGATTTTACTATATTAATAAGGATTAAACATTAAGCCACTGTTAATGTGAGTGGCTTAAACAACATCATCACATGTTTCTGACGTAGGCCGATGTTCCGCTTTTTTTAAGGAAATGTTTCCTTTAAGATTATATAAATAAAACTTAATGAGGATCAAGTTTGTACAAATCAGTGTTCCCTAGTGACAGACCAAGAGACAAAGCACTTAAACTAAATAATTATTACTTCCATGAACGAAAGCCGATAGATACTTAAATAGAAGTACCCAAATTAAGTAGAGAACCTGACCTTGTTTCATTTTGTTTACAGAATCTACGCAATTTAAATACTTTTGTAAAGTTTACTTTGAATTGATGAGTCAGTAACAACATCCCCGGTATTATCCTATGATCCGATTTTATCGTTAGGGGCCTTAACGTCGATTGGATAAAAATAACTTTCTGTGACGTAGCCTAGATATTTAGAGCTTGGATTATACCTATTTAGGGGCAAAAGGTACTTCGAATCTCTTAGCTCTATCTCTTAGCTAGTTATAAATGTTCTTTCAGTATTTTCAACCTACTTTTTCTTTGTCTACAGGTTACAGTCAAAGAAGGCCAGGCCATCAGTGCCGCTCACGGCGCCTCCTTCAGCGAGGCCAGTGTCGCCGACAACTCGGGCGACCTCTACCGCTGCGTGGATCGCTTGCTGGCCGAAGTGCGCACTCCGCAGCGCACGCGCAAGTTCTCCGTCACGAAAATGCTCGGCTCCCTAATAGGTAAACATCATTTCCTGTTTGACCAATGTTTGGTTGTAAATTTCCACGTTTACGGTTAGATACGTCTGTTAACGAATCTTGTTATTCGCAATTCGAGTCAAGCAATCCACATAGACTGTATAGCAACAGATTTTTACAAATCAGATGCCAAGTAATAGTTACTTATTATGTTGTGGAAATCATTACTAATTTGCTGTTTTGAATTGTTACAGGTGGTGGTGGCAATAGCCAGACCAACCGTAGCGGGTCGATGGTGGCGTGCCCGCGCGTGCCTGCCCCGTCACGGCCGCAGCTGGCCGCAGCCGCTCCCTGACCGGCGGTCGCGCCTGCGCACCGCGCGCGCTGATGTCTCGCCGGCGCCGGCGCAGTCTGGCTTGCCTGCCTGCCCGTGCCCGCTCGCTTCGCACCGCCCACGCCTCTGTCGGCCACAACCATATTATGAACAGTAACGTGTGTGGTGCTGCGACATTACCGTGATGATCTTGTGTGGAGCTCGTGGACTTACCTCACCAAAGAACACATACACTAGTCAATAATATTATAATGTGCATGTATGTGCACGTTGTGAGCTTTTATTAAAATGTATGCTTGAACAGCAATGTGTCACAACATCAAGTGAATCAGTTTTATGAATTTTGATGTTGAAGGAAGTTTGACAATAATTGCTAGAATATGAAGTGTTTGTACTCAGGTATCGAAGTGCCAAAGATCCGCTACTGTTTACTGATTGGTGAAAATATTACTTACCTACATGAAAATAAGAATATATTATGAACATTAATTAACTCAATAATTGAATACTCATTTGCATAATTAATAGCAAAATCAAGATACCCGTACTTTGTAGTATGTTGATGTTTATGAAATATCTGTAGAAATTTAAATGACATTCAAATTAATAATATATCACAAATAATATTGATGTGTAAAGCGCATGAGTACCTTCCAGAATATTCACATCTTGTAGTGACAAGGTGCCTGACTGTCGCTGAATGTATACTATGTGTACCTTCTTATCCGTATTGTATATCAATTAAAACGGCCTAAAATTTTCTACTTTTTCACAGTATTATTATTAACATAAGTCTTGACATGTAAGCTAAGGACTTACACTTTTTATAACCCCTATTTCACCACATCCTAAAAAGTTTTCGGGAGAACCTAAACATATTTTGAAATTGAAATGATATTTTTGTTTGAATATATTGTGTAGTTTGAATGATGGCCTAAGATGTGGTGAAATGAGGTTAATATAATATCACATTTTGAATTTTGATGATTGTTGAAATTGAGTGTACCTAGAATCTTTATAAACTTCTATTGTTACTACAGATTTTATAAATATTATCAGAATTTTGAATGTTTAGAGCATTGTTGTACACAATATTGCTTATACAACTACTTTATTTGTACTAAATCTATAGTCATCTTCTAGTCATAGAATAAGGGCTGTGAAAAGACATTTTGAATGTTTGGGAGGAGCGATGAAAGAGATGGTCTGAAACAATGTAAATGTATTTTACATGACGTGTAACTACGTGTATTCTGTCAAATGGGATGTAGTAATAAACTATGGATAGTATTATTAAACTTGTAAATAATATGAAACAAAGATTTGGGGGGTGTGATATTGTTGTAGACTATGAGAAGCCGCCGCACACACATTAATGTAACTAGCAAAATTAACACTTAAACATATATCATAAATTATGATATAAATATGTAAATTAGAAACTGTATAATATTGTTATAAAGTATATTATTCAAAATTTTCGTGCGGCGGGGAAGTTGTAACGTGAATGCCTTACCTTGATTTGCAAAATTATTACAAAGGCGGGGAGCGTACTGGGCAGTTTTTTTGCGTAGACACCACTACGGCTGCTACGAACGCTACGGCTACGAAACCTTCGCTACGCCAGATTACCACCTTTTGATTCTGACAGCCTAGTACGTTTCCAGTCTTATTGTTGACTATTCCATATATTTATATTGAAGAGAACAGAATTGGGGAATGTAAATAAATGTATTGTACATTGTTAAGGGGACTCAAATGTCGGAACTGATTGGAATAAGATGTAAATAATTTTAATTGATTAGCTTTAATAATATTAAACGTTTATAATAATTATTTTTTGTTTGAATTTATCTCCACTTGTGTCAATTTAATTGGCACAATTTCTTTTTTTCATACTAGTTCAACTTGTGTGATGCAAGTGACCGTTCTAATGAAAGCTGAGGACAAACCGAAAAACATAAAACTATTAGCAGTATTTCACAGTAAATTTACACACAATTTATTCCTGAATTTCTCACGCTTAAAGAAAAACCATAAATAACCGAGAATACACGTGCCGGACACTCCGCAGTAGAACGTAGATACTATTAACAGAATGAAATAGCACGCAAACATTTAGAGCATACTTGAAAAACCAGAATTTATAAATCAAAAACACAATCAAGGTCAAAGAGCTACTTAAAGTGACCTATAATTAAAATTTAAAATAACTAGCTATTGGTAACACAAATCAAAGAAACAGTGAATTAAAGAGAGCATTGATTGATACACAAAACAAACCATTGGGTGTTAATAAAATAAAGACGAATTGCTTATAAACTACCGATGTAGGTAATCATAACAACATATTTAGAGAGCGCATGTATACTCAAAAAGAAAAGAGTAGTCCATTATACATATTTCGAAGCAGTTTTATGACTAAAACATAACTAAGAATAATGAGGCATTCATGCCTAATATCTACTAGTTATAAAAACAAACACTTATGTATCTAGTTCTACAGAAAATAATTACAAACATAACAGAGGTTTGTTCGTCATAACTCATAGAAAGTTATCTACACAACTTCTTAATTTATACTTCCTCTATAGACAGAGAGGGAATACCTAACATAACATATAATATAATAATCTAAATGGATTGAATCCACTACAAATTGATGGATGCGAATGTTTTTATCTCGCGTTTGGTCGTATTTAGTTAACCCAGTTGCCGATACGCCATATAAATTATCTTTGCGGAGAATTAAGGAGCGGACATACAGGGTTAAGAAAACAAACAATAATGCAATTGGACAGAAAAGGTAGACAAATTGAGAAGATATATCTTCTACCGATAGCCAATTCTTTAATAGCTGGCCGGTTTTATTCGGGTTGGGTGGAGCAGAAGGGACTGTCACTGACAAAAAAATCCTATACCCTACCCTTTTACTTCTGTTGCCCGTTGCGTTTCAGGTTCACGGTTGCAGATGGTCCCAGGAGTAAAAATGAGTCCTCCCGCTCTGGATGGAGCGGAAGAGACTATCAGACTTCAACAATTAAAAACTAACTAGGCAAACTTAACACAATACTAAGGTAGCGCAAGCGCCAACAGAACGCCATTTGTTAATGGCCGCTCGCAAATGAAGTCCTGATGGCGCTTGCGCTACGTTAGTGTTGTGTTAAGTATGCCTAAAGAGTGTATGTCCTCATTATACCTCGCGTCCCCGTCTTATACACTGTACCCCTATATGTTCCAGTTTCCTATATGTTCCTCTTTTATTTTATACTTTGTGTTGTTTTGACGACAGTATTTTAAACCCTTTTTCTCAAATCTTCGCAACTTCCATGACGTTGTCATTGCGAGAGGTAACTTTAAATACATATTTTGTGGCACTGGGCAAGATGAAATAAAGAGAGTGGAGCACAGTTCCATATCGCATAAGTTAGTGAAGTAATTTTCTGAATCTTGAATACATCTTGAAGTTGAAAGGCATCGAAACACGTGTAAAAATATAACTATTCTATTTCTCCACACCGTAGCTTATTAAAAAAAGACTACAAATTAGTAAAACGATTTAGTTCAACACATTCTCGTCGCATTTAAAAACATTTGGGCAACAATCATTTAAAAAAGGTGTTGAATTATTGCGAAGTACAAATAGAAGTTATGCTTACGTCGATTAGTGTCATCGCGGAGTATTTAGAACACTCTTTTTAGTTTGAGTGCCAAAAGACGAACAATTTCTACAAGTTTGATTTATTACTGGCGATGGGCAACAAAACTATATTAGGATTGTGTATGCGGCTTTAGGATACAGTTGAACCGGGATTAACGATCAGCAGTCAATGAACCTTGTTCCGTTTAAGGCTACCGTTCGATTTGGTGTACTACCTGGATATCATTCTTGCATGTGTGATGTGCGTTTGATCAAAGCAAATAAATGTTATGAATACCATAAAACGTACCCAGTTCTTTTTTTGCTTTATTTGATAGATACAATAATGTTACGATCGTATTTCGATTTTATTTTCTAGAAAATTTTTCTCTCCATAATCTATTTGTATATTGACTACTTGCATTGCCCGACGAATAGGCATCCAATTGCATAAATCATGATATTTTCAGCGAGAATATAAATAACGGGATCATGTTTTAAAATAACCGCATTTTTGTTAAAAATAAATGTGAATATTTTTTTACTTTTCAGCTTGGCACTGAACTTTAGTGCATCATAGTATTAATAGTTTTGACCTAATTATCAGCTGATATGCATTAATAATCGAATTTTACGTCGCCGGCCGGTCGCACACGCGCCGCCCAAATAAATCACAATCGCATCTCAGAACAATGCTCGCTCGGCGAGATGAGAGGGGTGCGCACCCCAGCTGCGTGCCGCGATCGATCGTGGACCACACTCCACTCCGCCACTACACGACACATTGTCTGTCAAAGCGGCTCCAACTTCAAACGTCCCTGACACCGTCCCGCAACTAAATATTAAAATCAGTGTTTTTAATTAGTGTTATGTGTTAATTTTTATTTTTTAAACAATGGAGGGGCGGAGGTCTTGGGATGGCGTGCCTCTGGGCGAGTCGCACTCTCCACCACAGTCGGTGCCGGGTCGGAGGACGCCGCTGGGGGCTGTGGGACTGGGCGGCTTCTACATGCAGGGTGGCCAGCCTCCGCCGCCTCCTCAACACTGTTACCCGGCAGACGAGAACCAGCCAGAACCAGGAACCAGCTACGGACAAAGGTCAGTTTTTTCGCCCAAATTCTAATAAGACGTTATCATGACAGTATACTCTGTTACCGTCATTCTCTTCTTTCCATTGGATTCATACTATTAACAGGGTTTCAGCTGCAATCCGGCTTTTTAATCGGCCCGAATTTCTGTTTGTAAGCAAAAGCAGATGGTTTTTAGCGCATGCGCCGTGACAGCAGACAGATACCAAAAAAAAAGTTGCGGTTGTATGAATTTGACTTTAAAATTGAATTAAACCTTTTAACAACATCCAATTCTAGTTAAAGCTAATTTTTATGTTGAATTGTTACATCAAAATTCAAGATGAAGAAATACTGATTTTACTCATCATTTTTAACATGTAAAGTCGGACCGGTTGCCTATATTGACGTGGGCTTATCTATCATAGAGTATCTTTTTATTACATATCTTATTAGTTGCTAATAATTGAACGTGGCTGCAGAGAGGTTTAACCGCAGAAAACCGAATTTAATCAGAATTGTTGAGAGTTTGACTCGGATGCTAATAAGGCCGACTATACACGGACTGCTTAAAGCAGTCTGTATCGACTGCTTCAAACTTCGCAAAACCAGTCTCGAATAGGTGCACATAGTACACGGAAACTACGTTGGGGTCGGCTTCCAGTCGAAGCAGAGGCTGACCTCTTTTACTGTGCTGAGCGTCCTATGTAACCTCCACAACCCAGTAACTAGGTGATAACCCCAAGGAAAGAATGGTTGCCAGACTTTCGGGCTACCTATAAAGATCTACAAATGACAGCAGGGATCAATGGCTTATCGTGATTTCTGAGGCATGGAGAAACCTCTGTATGTGTTGTATGGTCACCCATCCACGTTTTCTTTAAATTCTTTTTTCAAAAACTGGATGATCATTATTTCACTGTCACCGTAAGACGTTAGGATTAGATTGAAGAATTTGACGTTTGTTGGTAAGAACCTCGGTAGCTTGGTTGGTAAGAGCTTCGGATGTATTAAATCTGGAAGTTCAAAACCCGCTCGTGGTTCGATTTTTTTTCCATAGAAAATCTTTAGTGAACATTGGTTGGTTTTACGAGCGCAGATTTTTTTATTTGTTTCGGTAAACAAACCACAACATAAGTAACATATGGCACTAATAAATGCAAATATAATCTATAAGTAATGCATATCGTGTTACTATGACAAAAGCACACATGTTCACAATAATAATCTAGACAACACCGGCTACTAGGGCAGCATCTGTGCACAATAGTGTGCCATAGTGCACAATAGTGATGTATTGTTCAATCACCCTCCCTCCCTTGGGACAAGTATTTTGCTCCCGTTGACCGCGATTATGTTGACTATAGACACTTTAAAGGGTAGATTTAGACGCAGCTTCGTTGATATTTAGTTGTCCGCAGCAACTATTTTTTAATTGATTTCCGTAAACGAAAATTCTTGTTTCATAGGTCAATGAATGAGACAAAGTACTTATGCAATTTCACTGAAGAAGTTAAAAAAATAAATTGTTAAAAAAATTGTTTTTTGTTTCTGAACGGACAGGTACAAAGAGTTTGTTTTAGCAATTCAAATCATGGTTCAGGAATCTGCACTCACGCATTCAAGATCCAAAGCCAACAGAGTGTTACTAATCACATTAAATTCTGATCCACCATTTGAGAGCATCTCAAAGCGTATTTTAGCGTAGATTAAACAAATCCAAAATAAACGGGCGATTACCTCATAAATTCTATCACAAAGGAACAGATACCATGAAGGTACACATTTCATCGGCATGCACCGATTGTTTGAAACTGTAGATATTGCAAATGCATTAATAGGTAAACGTACTTAAATAAAACAAATGTTATGTATCATAAACCTGAAATAGAAAGCGTATATTTAGCTAATACTGGTACCAGGACTAGATAATTATATCTAAGGAAATATATCTAAATATAATCCAGAACACAGAACCACGTGCAATTTATATGATTTCGATACTGAAATTGCCAATCAACGTCTACAGCTTCTGTTAGAGTTAGTAGGTTCATAACATTTCAATCAGTGCATGGTTTAATTGATTATCGGCGTGTCTAAACTTTCTATGGACCACGGGGTATCAAGTACGCATTTCGCATTAGTAGTCCGTGGTACAAAGCTCCCGAGTTCCCGTGTCACCCCTCTCTCCCCTAGTTAGCGTCCGATATACAAGCCCATTCATCGCGCACAAAGAGTATTTGCCACTTGTTCCGCTCTGCCTCACCGCCAACCCTTATCGAATCCTAACTAAGGGGACGCTGAGCTGTACGCAACTGTACTGCCGCATTCATTGCATCTCAGCAATACTTCATAACCCAACTGATTCTAAGTAATTCGATTCATCAGTTTAAAAACTCTCCTGAAATAGATCCTCTAATAAATAAATCCAACATAATTTTAAAACTCTGTCCGTCAATCAGAAAATGATGAGAATAGTTTCTAATTTTAAAACTACCGTTAGTATGTATATTTATTGTTCTCGAGGTATCTGAAAATAGCTGAGACGTGACGAAAAATGTTCTTGCGATTACGTTGGTGAATGTTTTCGATGACCTTGCAATAGTGGACTTGTATTGTAGGTACAAACTTCCCAGTTGTCAACATATTAGCGAATTAAATTTATAATTCCGTTAATCTTCAATTTGATGTTTGTAATCCGCAGTTGGCTCTCAAGCTCAAAGTAAATATTATTTTAACTGCAATATGAAGCAATTAAATAATATTTAGGACTCACTTAGAGTCTAAAATTAACCGATAATTTATGAATTACAGACCCATCAACGAGTCGAAATCAAAACAGAAGATGCGTCAAGGAAAGAATGTGCGACTGAACATAAACGCAAGAGAACGACGCCGAATGCACGACTTGGTAAAATGCCATATATTACTTTAACTTGGATATACTCGTATTTTCGCGCATACAAAACAGGATAAAATATCATAAAATAATTCAAAACTGCTAAATATAGCCCTTAATTTGTTTATACAAATGTGTAGGTAAATGATTTGAGTTGCCCTTAACATTGCATGCCACAAATCTGGCACATCTCAACCGTTATTACTAAACAAATAAAGATTAATATTTCTAGGATTATAGTGATGGTGCAACAGTATTTCTAGGAAATTGTTAATGTGTACTTTGCATCAAACTGTTGTATAAGTTTGCGCTTCTGTTGTTGCAGAATGATGCATTGGACGAGTTGCGTGGAGTGATACCATATGCTCACTCCCCTTCTGTCCGCAAACTGTCCAAGATCGCCACGTTGTTGCTCGCCAAGAACTACATCCTGATGCAGGCCAGTGCGTTGGAGGAACTCAGAAGGTACCACGTGCTAGATGTCATATATTTGCCAACATACTTTCATTCATACAGCCATGCGGGTCGCCAACTATTTTTTGTTTTTGGTATAAATAAACAAACATGGCTATCAATACCTAATATTTCTTAGAAAACTAAACAGTTTGTCCTTCATCAGCGCTTTGAACCCGGGTACGAATATTTTTTTGATCAAAGTCCAGAATCATAAATCTATTACGGCTTACTGTGGTTACTAATTGCGTAAAAAATGCGCGTTCACGGACATTTTACAAACAAATAACTTCCTTGTTATTATTTCCAGATTGGTAGCATACCTTCAAAGTACAGCAACAGCCGCGGGTATCGTTCCAGCTCCAGGCTTCGATCTGACCGGGTTCCCTGCTGCTGCGAAGCTCCTCGCAGGTCCCATTCCTGGCCCGCTTCCTCCCCCCGACCCACCATCTTGAGAGTCAACCGTCAAAATAGAACCCTAAACGACTAGGGTACCTAGAATTATAGACAGTCCATACGATATAGACTAAAAATCTGCTTGGGACATAAGAATATCTTAAGATATGTCCCACTGTACTGTATCGTGTGGACTGCGCGCTACGTTTCAATCTACGAGTAATTATTTATTTAAGCTAAGATATTAAAATACTCTTGATAAAATATTTATTTATAAGATTTATGAATAGATCTCAAATTAGTTTATAAGGAATGTAAATAATTCGACATTTACCTAAAAGCAGTATTATTAGTCGTAATTTGTATTTATATGAAGCGACTTTCTCGTCGTAGGCAAGTGATTCTTCGAAGACACCTAAAGATCGAATTCGACATAATTGTACAAGAAGTTGCTTGACTTGTACTAATAGGAACATCACTGCATAATTGGCGTAAATTGTAATACCTAACGTAAGGAGATTCCTAGTCCTACATAAAAAGGATAACATTGCCCAAAATGAGCGAGAAACTCTATCCATTTAAATTAGTATTAACGTTAAAAGATAAGCTATTCATAATATAAGCATTAACAGCCTTTTATCGATTCGATCTTTTGCAATAATAATATATGTTGTGTGTTGTGTAATATTTCTTACATTTGTTGTTTTGGAAATCTCAATAAATCAGTAGGGTTCCCCTTTAGAGATATTATAGGTGTGTATTTTTAATAATATATTTACGTACGGGAAGTGGCTAGACGTTTTTATAAACCGACGAGTGTGAATAGAATTTATTGGGGAAGATCCTACGTGTATTTTTTTTTGAGAAATCCATTAATATCTTTGTTTCGATCTAATCAACATAATACTATAAAGCATCGGTTCTTAGAAAACATTGAAGAATAATCAATTTCACTCATCTTTGTCTTGATATTGACAGAAATTAAATCTTAAATAAATAGTTATTATTCCATATAAATTACAAACGTTATATTGGCCATATATTAGAAAGCCATTCATGGAATTTACATACCCCTATTAAATGACATCATTTAGCACCATTTTGTGAGAAGCTAGCTGAAATTTAGTAGCTGCAACTAAGTAATGCAGCCCCGGGAAATCATTTCCTCATTCATGAAGTGTAAATTATTGTTTATATATATTTTATGTTATGATAGGTTCGCGTTTGACCTATATTACCATATTAATTTTCAGGTAATTAATAGAAACTGAAGATTTATCGACGTTCATATAATTTACAAAATGTTTAGAAAGCCTCAAAATTTATTTCTTTTTTTTTATTTATTCCTTTTATATTGCTTACTTTTTTTAATGTATTGCTTACTTTTTTTAATGTAAAGATTAGAAAGAAAGCTCATTCCAATAATTATATTATTCAGTGTGGTTTTTTATTATTATCATAATATATAAGAGTATGCTTTCATATTAAGTCAATATTATTTAGGTATAAAAAAAAATATATTAAGTAAATAAATGACTTAAATGTATATTTATAGTAATTGTAGTTTATAGAAACTTTCTCTGTGAGTATTCCAGAGTGTCGTGAAGAATGTGCCAAATATGAAGTAGATTTGTATTATATACTTAGGAAAATATTATATTATTTACAAAACGAGGTACTTGAATTGTCATGTTCGGTATCGATTTTCGTAGGAATAAGTATATTGGTGTTTTGTAAACTTACTTGTGGCATTTTAGAAATAGTAATTTTGACTACAATTGTATATTATTTACTATCGAGACAGAGAAAACCATTTGTAGAATAGGGAGTGTATTATGTGTAATACTTAAACATGTGTTATTTTATATAATTTAGGGCCATACAACTTAAGCTATATGTATATGATCTGAAATTGTAGGTTACCAATATAATTAACAAATCATTGTTGCATTAATTAAAAAATATTAAGCTCACTCGTCATCCATCGCTATTTTAAGAATATTCCTATCTATTCTATATTTACTATTAGTATTATAATCCTTCCTCAAACTTCCTAAGAAATAATTAAAATATAATTTAATGCAGTAACGGGAAAACCTTGTGAAGGTTTGTAAGTAGTGCTCAATAATTTGATTTTTAACTATGAATGTATTTTTAATCATAAATCTTTTGGTATATGACATAAAACATAAGTTTTTCTTTTTGACGTGGCCTCTTGTAGCGCAACAACGATGCTACTTAATCGGACAATCCTGTGGTGGCCAAAAATTACTTTAAGGCCCCCAGCCAGGGCTTACAAACTAAAGTTCAATTAAATGAACATCACTAAGGGCACCCCCTGTGGGGTTCGGGCCTAAGCTTAGTGCGTCATTGAGGGGGGGGGGGGCAGCAAGAGTCAGGCTGGTCGAATTATTATTAAGGGAATTTAAAGCTACTTGCTCAGTTTCGCGGGTTGGCTTGTCGATCAAGGATCGGGCGGTAATAAAATATGGGAATAATATAAGAAATTAAAGAAATTATGCAGTTATGAGTGGTAACGACGGGAGAGGTAGATAGGAAGACCTGATCTTATTGGTGAAGTACTTCAGAAAGGTCGAGTGCGTAGTGTTCGCAGTCGGTGTGCGTATTTTCAGATGTATGAATGTGGATGAGACAAAAAGAATATTCAAGCATTGTAGCAGGGGGCGTTTTGTGGTTTTTTCCCAACCCCATTGGAAAAAAAGGTGTGAATTTTTGTATGTATGAATTATAAGCATGTTACTCAATAATTCTAAATTCAACAAAGTAGTTTATTTCAAAGACATTCTTATTGTTCAAAAACCTCAATAGAAATACCAAGGCTAATTAAGTCCGGTTAAAAATACCTCACGAACCGGGTATAAGGTTTTTAGATGAATAAGGAGGCTTCTTTTCAAACAAGTTTAAAAATGATATGTTGGTACATACGCCAGCAGGTCAACCTTCCCCAATATATGTTTAAATTTTACCAACCGAACATTAACTTTTCACTATTGTGATAAGGTTGAAAATCTATTGAAGAAAGATAGATTGAATTAGGTTGATTTGTTGGCGTCTGTAATTGTATCCAATTATAACTTAAGTGAAATGTGATTAATATTAGCAATATTATTCTTTTTAAGTGACTGGAAAAGTGTAGTGCATTGTAATCTTACGATTTTCTGAAGTATTACTCTAGCTAGTTTGTAAACTATGACGAATAAAGAATACTTGTAACTACAACAGACCATCTTGTAAACTTTTGTGAATGTCCCTTCTTCAAAATGTCCCTACGTTCCGAAACGAAATGTCCCTTTCCCAAAATATCCCCTCCCCGAAACGTTGCTTTCCCAAAATTACCCCATGCCGAAACGTTTAAACCAAACTCTTTTAAGCCTTTGTCAAACAGACAGGCGTGGCGAATGCGAAGCGAGGCGTTTTTATTGTAATGTATGGAATTGTTTGAATTCAGTCACATAGAAAAGCGAAAGCGATAGCGTAACAGAACTATCGGACTGACGTCTCTTATCGGTTCGTTATCGCTTCGGACTCGCCTGTCTGTTTGACAACGGCATTATAGCTTACTAGCTGACCCGGCAAACTTTGTCCGGCATGTATTTTGGTGCATGAGTTCAATGAAGCATATCTTTCGCTTTGCTATCAGTTGCGTTTTGTTATTCCAAGTGAGTTGCATTAATGGATGTCCACGGAGTTTAAAAATTCAATTGGATAGGTGGCCAGGCACATGCCTGGCTACACTACTTGACCCACCTTTCCTTATTCTGCTGTATATAATGGGTCATGTAATGAAAGGCAGTAGCTGTACCTTTTTAGTCGTGTCGTTATCTTAGTACGTTTTGGACATCATGAAGAAAGAACACATGATTACGTACCATTTCCATAATTATTGATGTTCTGGTCAAACCTTATCTATGCAGTGAAATACCTTATACGGCTTATATATTCGGTAGTTTTAGCAAATGTTAGCCATTTGCTAAAACTACCTGATGACTCAGCTGTTATTATTTATAATATCTAGAATGTTTTGGTAATCCTAAACTCAACGATAGAGTCCTAAGACTTTGAACCATATTTAATTTTATTTGTTCTTTATAGAAAATGTATTGGGATGATAAATGGACGAATTGTATGCATAGATAGTTCCGTTTCGAGACAGTATTTCAGAGACTGGTGATAGCTACCTCTATGCCATACAGTGACAACCAGCGGTACTACTAACTGAATTGAATTCACAACAAAACCTAAGGTGAGACTGTGAGAGTCGTGCTCTCTAACAAAAAGTTCATAGACACCCCAACAGATGGCGCCAACGTTCCGTATTAACAATTCAGCATAAAATTAATCGCAATACCTACATCTTTACGCAAAAACATTACACAACACTCGGTCAATTCTAAATGTTGCAATGATTTATGTAATAGTATTGAAATACATCACCTTTTAAAAGTATTAGGATAGCAACACTGTATTGATGAGTGCGCGTTCTCATTTACTCTGGGAAAGCTAATGGCTCTGGTACAATGGCCGCCGTTGGCCTCGTTTCAACATGCATCGATGGATTACTTAGTATTTTGATTGACCTCTTATATACAAATGGAGCGATGGATGTTAATATGTGGAGACTCTGAGCGTTTGTATAAAGAGCTATGTATATTTATGTAAATAGTAGCCTAGTGTTATTCTTATACTACATACATGTTCATGTAGGTACGTTTACATGTACTTTCATATACCTTTATACACGTATAGCAACGTTACAGACCCTCTGTATCAAACCATATCGTCAGCGATAGGTCTGTCTATATTTAGACCCACATACAAACAGATGCGTTTTTTGTTCGGGCCCCGTGCAAAAAAAACTTGATATTCTACCCCGTAGTGTTTTTTTAACATGTTCAATGGGTTTACTCTTGATCTTAGTCTAGGTAAGGAGTGACTAAGATAAGGTCGACGATGGAGCGAGCTTACCCAGAAGAAGCCCGTTCACTCTAACTTTGAAGAGATTAGGGTTGTATGCGTTCGGAAACACAGTCGCAGACAGAGAGTTCCACTCCTGCGCTGTCCGCGGTATAAAAGACGTTTGGAAACGTTTATTGCGAATTTATTTTCTGTCTCATTCATACACTTACTCCTCAAAAATCGAACCAACAACTTATGGAACCCACCTGATAGGTACGGCCCTTTTTTCTAACGTGGTACATAAAATAATTAAATGAGTCCATCCCTGGTTGGACTGGAAGGAACTGTCACACTCGTACTGACTAAAATCCACCGTGTTCCTTCAATTGCCTTTTACATTCCAGGGTTACAGAAGTCTGTTTAGACAATCCCGCCACCCCGGTGGGTACGACCCACGTAGCCTGTAATTCCGCCACCCCTGGTCCTTTTCAGTCATTTAGCCTTGTCCACGTTCATAAATCGAGTTATACATGAAAACCAACTGTTTTTTTGTTTCATTAATTTATAAGTCCAACTCAATATTCAGGAAGACAATAAATAACACAAAGACGAAGTCCAATAAGTATACTTCTATGTTTATTAAGTATATTTTGTCAATTTAGTCACGTCAATGTATTGGTCATGGCGGTACAATGGCCCTGATTAAATCAAGACCACTATTTTCCTTGATGAGTCGGTTATTGATCGAAGCTTAGAAACCTACTTCTGTTAGCGCAGTGGCTGAGCGATTTCACTGCTGCGCTGCGTGTCGCGGGATCGATTCCCGCACGGAGTAAATATTTGTATGATCTACAAGTAGTTGCTTCGGGTCTGGGCGTTTGTGTATGTGATGTGATTATATGTTTGTAAACGCACCCACGACACAGGAGAACTTCCTAGTGTGGGGCAAAGTTAAAAAAAAAGAAGAAAACTGTACCTAAACTTACTTGTTTATATATTGTAATGTACTTCTTTACTTTATGGTGCCAGATAAATCTACATCCGTCAAGTCCCTAGCGGAGGGATAAATTAATTCTCATAAATGCATAAGGGGTCCGACGTTTCCATTCTGTGGTACAGGCAGAAAATATATCCATATTCTGCATATCAACATGCTATAGGAAATATCGTGCACTGCCCCAGGATAGAAACTTCAGCAAAAATCTGTAGTTTTTCACTGAAGCAACGCTGCACACAAGGCTGTCTCCTTAGAGAATACCACAGCAGGATGACGCTGCAACGAAAATGTTAAATCTATTGAGACATGTGTAAAACTTGTATTATTACACGGAAAGGACTTTCAAAAAATGTATCCCTTCTTTCAATTTCAAATAAACTATCATGATTAGGTATGAAGTTTTCCAATGGAAAATTCTATGGCTTGACTTTTACAAAAAACAACTTAAGTAAAAGAAAACGGGATAAAAAAAAATGAACCTTTATGAATAAAACAAAGGCTGAATTTCGCCAAAGCCGTCATCAATATTCATACGGCTTCTTATTTAATAACTTTTATTGTTTACAAGGTTTAATTAAACTTTTTATTTACGCCTACCTACATAGGTACCTTTTGTTAAAAAAGCTTACTGGATTCACATTCATAACGGGGTAAGTACTTACATAAAAAAAGAAGTAAGAATGTACTTTTTAGGGTTCCAAAACGGAGCCAAAGGGAGTACGGGACCTTATTATCGTAGATAAAAATAAGTAAAGTTAAACATTTAAAACAACTTCTATTATTTTTAACTATACCTACATAAAACGGGTATTTTTTTCTGCTCATTTTAAGTAAATTATGATCGTCCAACATTGTGTAGTACTCGTAATACGGAATCCTGAGTGCGAGTCCAACACGCACTTGCCTGGTTTTGTTGTGTTTGTACACATATAGTTAGATATGTACAGACGCTAGAAGCTAGTACATCAACCTACCGCAATCTGACAAATTTCTTTAATAGATTTTCAACTTTATCACAAAAGAAGAAGGTTCATTTTCGATTGGGAAAATTTGACAGATTGCACATACTTTGTACAGTCACGACCAACAAATGTATATACTTAACAAAATTCGAACTCTATTTTCTCGTGAAATACTGGTTTCTAAGTTGAAATAATATCTATAATTCGTAACAGCATGGCTTCCAAAATAGCTAGAAGGTTCTTGAAAACGCAAAAGGTTAAACAATATGTTAGGAGACCATCGCTGTTGAATTCTGCTTACTGTACCTATCAGCCTCTGTCACCCCACTGGTGGGCAAGGGCTCTCCTCATGAATTGAATTGTGCGAAATGTATAGCGGGACTCACGAATTACTGTGACCCTGGAACGTAAAGGGCTATTGAGGGCACCGTGGATTTTAGTCAGTACGAGTCTGACAGTCCCTCCCGCTCTGCCCTGAGTGATAATTTTACCACGTTAAAAAAAGTGAAAATACATATTAATTGCCAGTGACTGTACCTACGCCTCCCTAATTTTCTTTCACTAGTGTGCGTGAATTGATCGTACCATTATAACGACACGGTGAACCTTGACCTTTAAACAAATTGTCTCAAAATGTATCGCTGGAACGTGTCAAATTATGTTGGTTGCTTTAATTCTCTGAATCTGAATGTTCTGAAGTTTTCTTCGTCGTACCAATGATTTATTTAAAGCTTCATTGTAGAAAAAAGAATCGATTACGGGCTAGTAAGCCATTGCAGTCATATCCTGCAAGTTTTCAACTCTTCTTAACATCTCATGGTTACGTTTACAAAAAAATTATACTTCCCACAAAAAAAAATTAGCGTGACAGAACTATCGGACTGACGTCTCGCTTCGGTTCGGTATCGCTTCGGAAACGCTTCGCTTTCGCCTGTTTGTTTGACAAAGGCATTATTGACGCTGACAAATATTAAACTTCTGTTAATTATAATTTTTTATCATAATCAGAATATTGATTTCAACTGCTATGTCAATCAGCAATTGAAAACCTATAATCAAGCACGATAAACGTCAAAAAATCATCGTATATATTCAGATATGAGAAGCCATGTGCGTAAGCAAAGACAACAATAAATAAATAATTCTTATCCATTATACATTTACTGTCAACAAAAAACAGTTGGCAAGCATCGCTAAACATTTCAGGTTTTTAAATATTTATAGTAATAAAAAAAGCTGCATAGATTTATATAAAGTACACTGATATTTAAAACTTAAATTTCGAAATGTAATCTTTAAAAAAAAACGGTCTAATTTAGCTGTAGCATTATTTTCCAAAAAGCTTTTCTGATAACTTAGACCAATGTTTCCAACTTTTTTATTCAGTGTTTTCGAAAAGTAATTCATTGTAATTCCGTTTGAAATTCCATTCGGCGTATAATTCATTATTAGTATTCCACACAATGTATATTTTGAAGATAATAGTGCGTTGTTTCCCTACATTCATACCTACGTTAGTGATAAATGTAGCAATCAGCACTGTAAACATTGGCAAAGAACTTGAAATAACGTTGGATAACAATCCGTAATCAATATTATCAAAAGAAATAATTAATTATTCACCAAAGTATGAACCTAATCAGTAAGGGAAAGAATTTGATTGCATCTCACCGTGATAATATTTCATTTGATTTTGGTATATCTTAAGCATATTCTTCAACCCCTGAAACTAAACGCTCGCAATTTAAAAATAAATTATAAAAACACTAAAACTAATTATCAGAGATCTAACTATCGAGCTCGTCTCGCTCTTTATATTTTAATGAAAGCTTGTCTTATTGCAGTAAAGGGATCCCTAAAAAAACTTTATTTTACATTCATTGAGTATTGAATCTACCTACAATGCTTACTTATAATATGTAAGTGATAACGAATTCCTAACTTGCTCTTATTCTCCTGGGCCAGAAGCTGGGCACTCACATAATCCTCAGTGGCACGCAATAAACTAGACCTAGTCGCATCTAGACCCTGGGAAAATTTGAGCATAATATTCAAATGTTTATAAAGTTTTCAAACGCTACTCACACTTCCTGAAATTGCCTGAAATAGAAAGCATTTTTGTGTAACAAGGAAAGTTAAATTACACGTAACTATGCATATAATGAGGCAAAGTTAACAATAACTCTCCCTGGAGACTTATTATCGTATCCAATGACTCCCAAGAGGTGCATGAACACATAATACGTTTTAAATTAATTTATAGCATGCATGGTTCTTTTGGCAGTTGGATGACACTGTCAGGAGGGCGCTGTTGTCACATATTTTGTAGAAATTGTATGGAAAAATCAATACAGCGGCATTAGTTCCGAAAAAGGCCACGTGCCAAAATATCCTAGTACAACAGCACCTTAATTCAATACTTTGTACAGATTAGATACGCCCGCGTCATTAAGTAGGAAATACGAACGGCCTTTGTTTTCATTGAGTGAATATTTTGTTTGACCAAAGTTATCTCTTTATCTTGATGATAAAAACAGCCTGATAGCGGGGAATTTGACTATTGTTGGAATATGTGCTAAAATCAAAATTATGCTGCAAAGCCAGAATGACAATCGGAGTACAGTCAACAGCAAAAGTAGATGATCAAAATCAGAAATTCTTCGTGTGGCTACGAAGTGATTCGAAAGTATGTGATTGTAAATAGTAAACATTTACCACTAGTTCATCTACACAGTTCTGACGCGAACTCCGTTTATAAGTATTGAATTTCTGATTTTAATCATCTACTTTCGCTGTTGAAAACCATCATCTGCCTATCATTTTTCGACTTACGTGGATCGACTTACGTACCAACAAAATCCAGCTATATATTTTAAATGTAGCGATTACCCGATTATTTCTAAACACAGAAACATCCACATCCAAACCTATATGAAAGCCCTCCACAAAATTAATTAATTCTAAGTAGATCTCCGTCCAACTCTGAATGCTACCAAATGGATTGAATGCGTACTAAAACCTCGGTACATATTCACACATACGTAATGCAAAATAGCAATCTGTTTTCGCGGAAGTCTGCAGCTATACATTGAGGTGCCTGTACCAAGCTACCAGGGTGTATTATACCCCCCTATGTATGTATAGGGGGTATGATACACCCTGTTTGTGTACGGAGGGGTTGAATGCGTTGCGATGCGCCGCACCCCTTAATCTCTGTCGTGATTGAAATTTGACAATCATATACGTCGTTAATGAGACATTTTCTTTTGAGTTTTCGGATTATGAGGAGTTCAGAAAGATTCTTGTAATGCCATGAAGGTTTGTTGACAATATTTCTGATTATATGACGAAATGAAAAGGAAGGGTTGAATTTTAAACAGCTATTTTTCCCTTATCAATATGGCTTATATACTTCCCGCGGATACAATCATATCCTTTGAAATCGTAATATAAAGTCAATGTTCAGATGTGAAATACAATTGTGCTTGTAACTATTTTAAAAATATTAGAAGTGTTGCTTTTGCTAGAAGAAGAAGAATTGCTCCAAGTGACTGTGGCCGTTTTAGGCGCACTGTATTTTTAAAATATTTACATATTTTTAAAACACAATGTCGTATTTCTGTTGTACAACAAACTCTTGCGCATAATTACTACAATAATTGAAGCTTATTAATAGAAGTCATGTGACTCAGTCGCTACAGAATGTTGGCGTACGCTTGCTGCTCATACTGACGTGTCCTGGGCATATCAAGAGCTCGTAAACAATGAAGGAAGTGTTTGAAATAATTCACTATCTATAACTATATATATAAAAATGTTGGTTTGTGTATGCTTTAAAAACTCAAAAAGTACTGCACTGATTGAGCTGAAACTTTAGCATGATATGTAATCCGCATCAAGGATTGTTTTTATCTATTTTTTGCATCAGTCAGGAGGAATAATTTTATAATTTTCCACAATAAAAAAGTAACTTATTGAAAATTTGGTAGTCTATGCCCCTGAACTCCAACGAAAACTGCCGACAAGACAGATCTTGGCCGACTAGTTGGCCAAAGTCATAGTAGGCCTAAAGATGAATTAAAGAATATGAAGTGTACGCTGGATTTTTTGTTTTAGGCCTTTGCATACAATAACCTTGGAAATTCGTCAATATCTAAAAAATGTATCTAGATATCGTTTCTATAATCTTGGTAAGTGCATTTTGATTTTACATTTTGATTGCCATCGATGCCATTCTCACATAATCGGAATAAAATTATCTATTAAATCTCAATGTCATTTACAAGTCAATATGCCCGATTACACTTCATAATTATCACCATAACAGTCGTGTCATGTAGAACAAAATCGCGTGCCTTCGCCATAAGGTACTATAACTTATGGCCCTGGGAGCATATGGCTTGAATCACCGAGTTTGAGCACAACATAGACTACTGCCTATACGCTATATAACAAGAACCATACAAATAGGTATTGGTTACCAACTCGTGGTCTATATGTCCTAAGATGAATTCTACGTATTTGGCCGTACAGCGTGGTCCTTGACATATTATGATGTAAATACTCGTAGTTTGGAAAATGAAAAAAACGCCTATAGTGTACAAACGAGGAACTAATTGTAAAAATGTAATTGTAAATGGGTGTAATTTATCTATAATATGTATGTATTTAGAAATATATAAGTATGTGTATCAGTTGTCTAGTACCCATAACACAAGCTCTGCTTAGCTTGGGGCTAGATGGCGTTGTGTGATAATTGTGGAATATTTATTTATTTATGTTATTTAATTTGACGAAAATTTTTGACTTGAATTTAAGTCAAATTTACTTAACGTCACAAAAATGTGAAAACTCGGCTAAGCTCTCCCATACCTCAGAAAGCAGGTTAGGTTGAGCCCAACTGTCGTTTGTAGATTTTTGACAGTTTTTACAGGTAGACGTCAGTAGCCAGAATATCGAAAGCTTCTGCTTTTTTCTGTAACAAAATTCCGAATAACTGGGCTATGGAGGTCAGATATGCAATCGAATCGCGCACGGTTTGGGCTGTGGTCGAACGATCATGTCATGGGTTCGATTACTGCACGGAGCAAATTTTGAATGGCCTACAAATAGTTAGTTGTTCCGAGTCTTGCTAGTGTATGTGAATTTAAATATTTGTAAACGCACATCTGATATAGGCAGTAATTCATAAAGTGTAGGGGAACAGTGTATAAAACGGGGGTATAATAGGGACAAACACTCTTTAGGCATACTTAATACAACACTTACGTAGCGCGAGCCCCATCAGGTATCATTTGCAAGCGGCCATTAAAAAATGGCGTCTTGTTGGCGCTTGCGCTACGTTAGTACCTATTGTGTTAAATTTGCCTGATTTCCCATCACACCTCGCGTCCCCGTCTTATACACTGTTCCCCTTAATTTTTATTATGATTGGAAAAAGGGTAGATAGATGATGATTATCAATATGCCCAAACTACCATAGACTAGAAGGTATGTCCCACATTAAAAGTTTTAGAAAGTCTCAAATATGTAGAAAAAATACTGGTTTCAAACCAAAATCCATTACCAAGTGTAGGTAAGTCGTCCATCATAGTTTAAAAGCTTCGCCCCAGATTCCGGTGTTGTGCCGTAAATATCATAGTACGATATCTAGCCCTGTTTTTACTGAACTGAATTATTTTAGCGTTGATATGAACTATAAATCGGAAGCCTGCAATATATTTAATTACTCTGATGAGCGTATTTCTTTTTTATTCCCTTTCCATTATTTTTTCCTTTTATTTTCCGCAAGAAGTGTAGCTGGGAGTCTCAAAAGACCTCTTTAGCAGAATCATACAATTAATTTCGATAAAATTCATAAAATGGAATATTTTATTTTATTGCTCTCCTGCAGAGGGTCTCCTGATTCATCTGATTAGGGACTTGAACCAAACGAAAAAAATTTGATTTACTTACACAATTTTTTTTTTTTCAAACAACTATCCTAAAGGAGGATTATTGTTTTACCTTCTTCGAAATCATAAGACAGTTTGCTGGCTGTGTTCTCGTGATTATATACAACTTACGTTTTAAATGAATACTACAGCCTTCGGCTCAGGTTACTCAAATATTCATTCAGAGTTTTTAATGGATCGAGGACTATGTCACCACATATTATTATAAATAGTTTAAAGATATTATTAATTTTATGACCTCTTGATAAGTAAACGAAAAACAATAACTACTACACTACTGATGATGGTGATGATGATAATAAATAATAAATAAATATTCCACAACTATCACACAACGTCATCTAGTCCCAAGCTAAGCAGAGCTTGTGTTATGGGTACTAGACAACTGATAAACATACTTATATTTTTCTAAATACATACACATTATAGATAAATTACACCCAGACACAGAACAAATGATCGTGCTCATCACACAAACATTTGTCCTGGGTGGGAATCGAACCCACGACCTCCGGCATAGCAGTCAGGGTCACTAACCACTAGACCAACAGGCCTGTCAAATGATGATGAAGTTGATGATGATGCAATCCGACCGCTTTCGGCCAGGGCGATTTCTTCAGCTCCGCTGTAGTTGCCGTTCGTGTGCACGTGTACTACACTACTACAGTCCTATAAAATTGAGAAATAATTTTTGTTAGTAAATTGCTACATCTGCTTACCCCTTTAAGGAATAGGAAAACCAGCTTATAACGTTCCCACTGCTGGGACACCAAACTGCTGTCTATTAAAGAAAATGGCTTGTATTCCACCACACGGGCCCAGTGGCAGTCGTATTTGTAGTATGCAGGTTTCCTCACGATGATTTTATTCACCGTTTTGAGAGCAATGGTGATGAAATCAATTACACAAAATTATGCTTCAGGCTGGGTTTGAACCCACGATCTACAACTCGTAAATCAGGGCCGTTACTTCTGGGCCACAAAGCTGATCTTCCTTCGGAATATAGGTTTGATATTATGTTATTACGAAGAACCGTACAATATATATGTACCTAGGTCCCTATAACACATATACATATTTCTAGGCCCCTATAACACATCCCGGGTCGACGGCGCGTTGTGTTCCACGCGCGCCTCAAGGAGTGTCAGCATAGTAACGGGGCTCCCTGTAGAGGGTCAAAGCCTGCCGGGGTCGCGGGACTCACGAATTACCGTGACCACGGAACGTAAAGGGCTATTGAAGGACACCGTGGATTTTAGTCAGTATGAGCCTGACAGGCCCTCCCGCTCTGCCCTGGGTGGGACTCATTTGATGATTTTACCACGTAATTAAAAAAAAGGTCCGTATAACACATATAGGTCCATATATCTAGGTACCTATAACACATATAGGTCCATATATCTAGCTACCTATAACACTTATAGGTCCATATATCTAGGTCCCTATAACACATAGAGGTCCATATATCTAGCTCCCTATAACACATATAGGTCCATATATCTAGGTACCTATAACACATATAGGTCCATATATCTAGGTCCCTATAACACATATAGGTCCATATATCTAGCTACCTATAACTAACTACGTCCCTACATCAGTTCTTCATAACAATTTTCGTTAAACATTATTCACAGAAGTTGGTAAGTGAATCATTCGAAATTAATTGAAGCCCATATTGAATAGTGCTGCGCGGGAAACAAGCTCGCACCGTAATGATTTATCGATTGACGCTTTTCTGTAAACATTTCACGTGAAACTATCTGCTTAACGGCTAGAACATAATGTTATGATGTTATGCCTATAGAAGACATTAATCATGTAATATAGGATTGTGATACGAGTATTACGGAAGTTGGTAAAGAAGTACTACTAGGATAGGTAGAGAGCGGAGAGCTCAGGAACAACTACAGAAACATGATCGATTGGTAGTATGAAAATATGGAAATGGTTCTCGGTCTAACATATTGACCAAAAGAAGGAGTGATTACAATTCTTAGAACTTACCCTTAACCTCGAACGCTAACTAAACTGTAACTGGTGAACAAATTTAGACCTAATTTGCATTTTGGCCTAAGCAAACAAAAACGTAATTTGGTCGTACGCACTAATTCCTAAACTACAGATTTATAAAAAAAGTACAACAAAATAAGCAAACAGTATTGATCCATCTTGCGGTATAGCTGCTTATTCCATAATATCGAACAAAGTTCACAGGGCCGATAAAACCCCTCTAAAAAACAGCTTTATTCAGTTCCCAAGACATTCACAATTACAATATAAATCAGCCTTGTATTGTTATACACGGAGTACGAAATAAACACTGAGTTGGGCGTGGCTTTACTTTAAAAGCATGGTTCTAGCTATCGTGGGAGAAAAGGGCACGCCAGACTGCCAGACGGGGAAGGACGAAGTACTCGTATCTCGACGTACTAGCGATCCGTAGCGTTACGAATATACGAAAAGGAAAAACTCGACTTGTTAAGCTTTTATTCCAGACCATTTTCGACCCTAATAACGTCTGGATGGATCTCTTTTTCGTTAAACCAAGTAATTCGTTTTCTTTAGCAGATGTGGATAGGGAAGTTTGAATAATCCAACTAAACATTTGAATTTCAAAACAAAATCAACATGGAAATTGTAAGTAGAAATGTGATAAAATATAATTAAATAAATATCCGTATTGAATCATCTAAAAACGAAACAGTGTGTTTCAATCTATTCCGATTTCGTTTTGTTACGGGTAAACTCATGATATAGCCTCCGTAGGTCAGCGGAACACGGCAAAATAAGCCCGGTTTTAGAAAAACCTTCCACCGGGTCATCCATCTCCAATAAGAGCACTGAAAATTATCTACTGTAAAAGAAACGAGTTCCGCATCATCAATCAGTCATTTAACACCTACTCAATACCAGTCAGTCAAACATTCGTCTACCCACTCGAAGACCAATCAAACTAATGGCATAATCATAGACGTTGCTTGAATATGAAAAAAAAAATCGTCTATGGATGCATAAAGATTCCAATTTCAAATAGTAGAACATTCTCAATGTTGTGCCCAATACGTTGCCTTGACCGATAGCGACACTAGACTCAGACTGCTACTAGGCCGAACCAGTCTGTGGTAGGCATAGCTAGTTCTCGTGACTAATAAAATTCAGCCTCATAAACTGTTCCAGCCCGATTTACATTGGTCAAGGACAGTGGCGAGTAGCGAGCACCTAGGCAATGACTGTAAGTGTTGACTCGTTACTATCCCATCGGTTTACATTACTGTACTTATCTACGTCACTCAACACTTGACTAATGTAAATCGAGCTTAACACTACCACACTGGAACCTAAAGATTTCATTCCATAATGTTGGCCCTGGCCTCAATCTAATGCAGAAGCAAAAATTAAGCTCAGGATGCAGCGTTTTCCCGGGTCCACGGCGTCGTGTTCCACGCGCGCGTCGAAGATCTGTCAACAATCTGACGGAGCCAATCCAATTCTAGATATTAGAGTCAAAACAGAGGGCCAAAGTGCCGGGGTCGCGGGACTTTCTGATCAGGTAACCTGACCCTGGAACGTAAAGGATTATTGAAGAATCACCGTGGATTTTAGTCAGGACAAGTCTGACAGAAACGGGTGGGAGTACTCATTTGACGATTTAACCACGATAAAAAAAAAACATGCAGATGCGATGTCACCCGGCGATACTGTGCGACGGTGGTAGGCCACACCATTGGTGAACAACCGCCAGAGGAATCACTCAGTCATCACCGCAGATAACAGATGATCTGTGTTTCCATTTCCCGGGGTGGACCACTAATTAAGAGCATTCCACCGACCCCAATTGTTAGCAAAAGATTAAATATGCACGATTTCACAAGATTCATTATTGTCCTTTCCAAAACATTATGCTGCAATGCCGCATTCCAGTTGAGCATATTATGGCAACCAGACCCCTACTGTAGCTTTTCGAATAAAATGATGGTAGATACTTGAAAGCAATAATGAATGGTAGGTAGCACAAAAGAGATCCTATCTATTGAACGGTAAACCTTGACACGCGTTGAAGAACGGAATTAAGTAAAAAAGTATAATTTTGACATTCTGATACCGAATGATGTCTTGCTTTTGCATGTAGAACTGACCACTACTCTCTTATATGCATTACCTATCATTTATATATTTTTAGGAATCTTTGGCGGCAGCAGTCCTATTCTCTAAAGGCGCAGCGTTGAAAACGCAAACTGTCTTTAGTGCATTTTCAACTTTATGCTCTAAGCATTAAGTTAAGCAATTCAACATATTTTAGCTGCTCACCAGTTATAATATCTGGGTTTTTTTTTCTATTTAAAAATCTGCGGTTTCTACGCTTCTCCAGCGCTGCAAACTTTAAGGAATAGCACTGGTGATAGGTGCCGTTCAGACTAACATGTATGTATGTATATAGATATTACAACTGGTAAACAGTCAAAATATGCTGAATTGCTACTTAGAGACTACATCTGTTGATCACTTGTCTAAAAAACATGTCAACTACAAAACAGCATTTGACGTTGATATAAGGATCGTTTTGTAGTTACATTTTTTTAGACAAGTGTTAAATAGATGATTAACTTTTTGTGGCCCGATGGTTTAACTTTATAATATTAGTATAGATATGCATTGGATTTAAAAAAATGGTTTGTTACTTGTCTTACAGACACCGTCTTATTTTCGTGGTAAAATCATCAAATGAGTCCTCCTACCCAGGGCAGGGCAGGAGGGACTGGCAGACTTGTACTGACTAAAATCCACGGTGTCCTTCAATAGCCCTTTACGTACCGGGGTTACGGTAATTTGTGAGTCCCGCGCCCCGGCAGGCAAAGACACAGTCTCATTAGAAATAATTTCGTTGTTGCATTATCTTCCTAATGGTTACCACGCGGTTCATTATACCCATGTGACTCAGTGTTTACCGACACATGTAAACATCATAGGTACTGCGTCTTCTGTTTTAGTGTTTATCTTTATATACATAAGTCCGTGCTGGGCACGTCGTGATAACCGATCAACTCTACAAACCACAAACACGCATGTTGAAAAGATTTCTTCTTTTTATTCAACACGTAGATATTTTAGAAACTTATGTAAAAATAGTTTGATTCGAATTCCCACACGGGACAAATATTTGTTGATCTACAAACTATCCTTAGTGCCGATAATAGGGGCTTACCAACGGAGCCCAGGCCCAGAAATGGTCAGAAGATTTTGACGTCTTAAAGTCAGAGTAAATCCAGTGAGTGAACGAGGTGGCGCTAGACGACTTGTATAGCTCTGTCTCTTTCACTCACTGGAACAAGTCTGGTTTTAAGACGTCATAATACGGCCCCACGGCGCAGTTATAGAACCTAGCACTGGGAACATAAAACGCTTGTTATAGCACTGGTTGTTTTGGGCCCGGCTGTTTTGTATTTGAATTTGAATTTTTGTAAAATGCACGCACGAAACTGGAAAATTCCGGAGCAGTTTTTTTTCTTAATACACGAATTTTGAAATTAGGAACAGTCTATTTCTTTTCTAGTTAATAGTGTAGATGCATGATCAACCTCATTTCAAGAGGTCACGTCCAACGTGAGTATCATTGCCTCAGACCCAACCAGCATGGACAAAAATGTAATTTTCCTTGGTCCCATACCCTTCAACCCGGAACTCATATTGCTTGGAGGCTAAATTGGGAATAGTGGTACCCACCCACTCATTTAATTTGGGTGGCCGTGGTCGACCTACATTCATACGTACACGTACGTACATTACACCTACGTTCACTATACTGACCGTATGTAATCATTGCCACGAGAACCATAAACAAGTAGCATATTCTACCAAAATTCAGATGCTACAGTATGTGTGTATATTGTTTGTAAACGCTCCCATGATACAGGAGAAGTTAATTATTACGAATGCACAAAAAGTTTAAAAAAAAGTATGACGAGTTACATGAGCTATTTTTTTTTTGTGACTTCGAATAGGTCCTATAATAGAAGTTGTTGTTCATGATGATGACTTAGTAAAGTAAATCCTTTTATTCGGGTTAGAAAAATACCAAATGAGTCTCTTTCGAGCCTTGGATGGAACGGCAGGGACTGTCAGACTTAACTAAAAACCAACTACCTTTTTTTTTCGTGGTAAAATCATCAAATGAGTCCTCCCACCCAGGGCAGGGCGGGAGGGACTGTCAGACTCGTACTGACTAAAATCCAAGGTGTCCTTCACTAGCCCTTTACGTATCGGGGTCACGGTAATTCGTAAGTCCCGCGACCCCGAACTACCTAGAACATTCAGTAGCTTTTTCCCATTTCATGACCGCTGTAAGCTGTTACGACAGTTTCACGTCCCCGGCAGACCCAAGACCCCAGGCAGAACAATAATTCCATAAGAGGGTTAAAGAATACAAAAACTTAGTATAAGGCCACATAAGGCTGTATATTTTACCGACACCAAAACTTTTGTAACTAACCTTAATATCTTACCTACTACTAATTGAAATGTATAAGTTTGTGAGGATGTTTGTTAGTCTGTCATGCAATAAACTACTGAACGTATTTGTATGAAGTTTAGTACGCAGGTCGTTTATAACCTGGAATTACACATAGGGTACTTTTTATCCCGGTATGACATAGCAGTGGAAATCTACCGAACTTAAAGCGGGTAACGTTGTTTCTCCTTTCTTTTTCAAATCCATCCAAAGGTTGTTTGAAAAGATCGCTTTTAGCGATAAGACCCTGTGTCACCCTATTTAAAAGATATTGTGAATTGAATTAATTTGTATAGTGTGTATAATAAAGAGTATTCTATTTTAGATATCTATCTAACGTCGCGGGCACAAGCATGTTCTAAAATATTAAAAAGCCTTGCTAGCTGACAGCCTTGAGATGTGCAAATACCAGTTGAAAGCTGTCACTTTATACAAGGCCGTTGCTTGTGGCCTTGTGTTTCCAGGCCTGGGAACATTTAACCCTTTGTCAAACAGACAGGCGTGGCGAATACGAAGCGAGGCGTTTTTATTTGTAATGTATGGAATTGTTTGAATCCAGTCACATAGAAAAGCGAAAGCGATCCGTTACCGTGACCGAACCGATGCGAAGACGTGGCGAAGGCTAGTATTTGCTCTGTTTGACGTCGTTCATAAAAAGTCAGCTAATACAACTGTCACGCCTCGGTTCTCTGCACCCAGTTTGACGTCTCGTATCGCTTCGGACTCGGTCCGGTTCGCTATCGCCTGTCAGTTTGACAAAGGCTTTAGACATTAACAGTGAAAACTATTAATGAAAAACTCAACATTTTTGTAAGTGATTTTACAGACATCATTAAAACAATAATTTAGATATTTATATTAAAGTCGCGAGTTCGATTTCCGCACCTTGCGAATATTTGTATGACCTACAAGTAGTTGTTTCGGGTCTGGGCGTTTGTGTATGTGAGTATATGTGTTTGTAAACGCACCCACGATACAAAAGAAATTCCTAGTATGGGGCAACGATTAAAGAAAAAGAAGGAAAATATCAATAGCTTAAAAAGCATAAGGGCAACGTACAGATTGACAAACAATAGTTACTCTCTTCCTTACGTAGAGAGCCTCTACTGAAAAGTTGACAACTTACACATTGACCCTTATACATAGAACCCATCTATACGTCATCATCACCTGCATCTTTTCCCAACTAAGTTGGGGTACTCTCAGTCAACGGATTAAGACTTTTACATGAATCGACTGTCTATCTGACCACAACCCAAAAACTGGGTACCTACCTAATACGATACCTCTTGGTGATATGTACATTTATGACTAACTTTTGCCAACGGCTTTGCCCGCTCAGTCCCCCCCTACCCTTATTGCCTATGTCGTTCAGGACCAAAGCAGCTACCAACTAATGAAAGAATTTTTGAAATCGGTCCAGTAGTTTTTGAGTTTATCATTACAAACATACACATACACAAAAATACAAATCATTCCTCTTTATAATATTAGTGTAGATGATACAATGATCACCACTCTCGGTAGCATACTAATAAGAAAAAGATGGACATAGGTTCTATTCCCAGTGGTGGACTAATCTTTACCCAAGGAAGAATATCAAAATGGAATTTTCTTTTGTTCATGGCCAAAATACTCGTCCCCAGAAATTTTGTTTTTATTTCATTTAAATGTATTTGTATCTTTTGCGTCAGAATACAATCATATAAATGTGGTTAAGATTAGATAGAAAATTATGATTCACATTATTCGAATTGCATTTGCTACATGTCATATGTGTTAAGATTATTTACATTTATTGCTAACTTATTCGCGCGGTTTCGACCATGTGCAGTTCCATAATTGTCCCGGGAGACTGCGCTACCGGGATATCTAGATATTAAACTGTCTGTGTACCAAATTTCAGTAGTTTTTGCGTAAAAAAGTATCAAAAAACACACACACACAAAGTTTTCCATTTAGAAGTAGTTGGGTCTTCAAGTCAAGAATGAAGAAGTTACTTCTAGGCAAGCTTCGTGCTTCAGCGTCGACCACATCTTTGCTTACTATCAGGCGAGATAGTGGACAAACACGAATCTGTTGCAAAATAAAAGAAGTAGGTAACGTAATGTACTATTATCAGCCGGGGTTGCGGGTGTCTCAGCAAGTAACCGTGAACCTGGAACGTAAAGGGCTATTAAAGGAACTCCGTAGATTTTAGTCAATACACGCCCTGGGCGGAAGGACTCATCAAATGCTCTATTATCACAAAGTTAATTGTTCTATATCTGCGAAAAAAAAAAACAGGCATGTTTTCATTCGGCTTGCCAAGAAAAACATAAAACAAAGCAATGATGCAAGGCAGCCGCATACAGAACATATACTGGAGAATATAGCAGGGCTGAAACACACCGAGAAGCAATTGCAACCCTAACGCTGATGAATACAAGCGAGCTCGAGGCAGCTAGAGCGGTGTGCTACGAAATTTAATCTACCCCAGTCTACCACCCGACGCCCCCTCGACCCCTACCCTCCACAGCACTAAGCACCTAGGTACGTATGTACAGTCAGCAATACAATTAGGTATGCAGG
The DNA here is from genome assembly GCA_943136025.2 of Agrotis puta. Taxonomy (NCBI): domain Eukaryota; kingdom Metazoa; phylum Arthropoda; class Insecta; order Lepidoptera; family Noctuidae; genus Agrotis; species Agrotis puta. The sequence goes on from OW964170.2 coordinate 5,382,122, forward strand.
CAGCAATTCTCAACCGGTTTTCCAATATTGTGTTATAATTTTAATGTGTCTCCATACCAAACTCCCTGACTGCATGTAGCATACAGCCAAAAAGTACATACGTACAGTATATAGCATGCTTGTAGTAATGCTGCCTGGATACTTATCTATTTTGCTGACTGTACCTACACTCTACGTATACCTATACTATAACAAATAATTTATTTAGGCTGACGCGCTTCTTTCATGGGTATACACTCGCGTAATGACTATAATTTAATACGAGTTTGTTTTTGACGTTACCATGTGAACAATAGTACCCCATAGGTTGTCTAGCAGTGGCTAGGTACGGCGCGATACGGCGGGTAGGTGTCTAGTGTCTACGTACTAGGCGGTATGTACCACACGAGACCCGACGGCAGCGGCAGTGTAGCCAACCGTTAGAAATGAGATAAAAAACTGGTTAAACACAATATGAACAAAAAGTAGCTCGATTGTTGTTCAACTGCTGTTATAAGCGTACATACAAGAGTATATTTGTTACCTGAATCCCGAGACTGGGTTCTCCACAAAAAAAGAACGCAGTTTAGTTTTTTTTTTTCTTTTGTTCTTTGACCAAAGAAGCAAAATGGAAATATTTTGCATATTACCCTTGAAACATTTCCTTGTTTTACTGGTATTGGCAATTCGTAATTAATTTGCTCTTAAATAGTTATTAATAAGTCATGAATTAAGTAGCATAGAACTTTATATAGACTAAAAAAAATATATTGTAAACTTAAGATGATACAAGCTTGAGTAATAAAAATACTTAAGAAATAAATTCTTATAGAAATGGAAATCGAAATAAATTAACAGAAATTTTTCCAAAATAATAATAACTCATGAGAAAATAACTTAGAACACAAGATAAAATTTATCAGTTATTACACTGGAAAGTAAACTCTATCGCAACCATCCCATGTACTTGATAACGGTGATATAACAGCATTATCGCCATTATCATTAATTTACTGTTGTTGATGTTATAAAAACCAAATTTTAATCTACATCGTGCTTTTCACCGTATGCTACGTAAATTACAGGGCGGAGCGAGAGCGCGCTTATAGCCATCTCTGTCGTTCCCCACGAAAGCCTCCTGAAAATATCTATTGATTATCGTATACGTGCGGGTTGGTACGTATAGCTTGCCACCTCGCCCTGTATTATGTCCGTACCCGTCGAGTGCCAATTTATTTGAAGAACGCTCGTAGAGCAAGCTGTAGCTGCAGTGACGCGAGCTCACGTCATGCCGTCATGCCCACGTCCACCTGCTTCAGTAAACACACTGCCAATGTGTATACTACGGGAGATTTTATAAATAGTTCCCCCGGACGATTACCTACAGTATCCAGCACTGAAAGTATTCAGTAACGCGTATTTATGAATAGGTCTACGCAACGCATGGTCCTTTGTTTCATGTAAAAGATTCGTCATCACGCAGAGTGAGGCGAGAGTAGCTACATGGCATCATCAGGTAGCTGACTTACATACGAACATAGCCATGATGACATGACGCAGACGAACGCTTGTGTCGAGACCCGTCGGGCTCCGCTCGCCTGAGAGCAAAAGGTTGTGAACCTGTGTTGCCACTATTTAAATCCCCTCGAGTTTGGGGAATTTTTATTTAAACGCACACCACACAATATTTTTTGTTTTTTCTTTTTGTACCAGTCCAATTTATTATTTGTAAATGATATTTAACAACGAAAAGATCGAAGCTCAAAAATCTGAAAAGCAACTTGTTTTTACCCGACTACGACAAAGCCAAAAGGAGGGTTATGATTTTGACCGGTATGTATGTAAGTATGTTTGTTTGTTCCCTCATAACTTCTAAACTACTTATGAAAATGAAAAGGATTAATCAGTACTTTTGAAATTCACTCGCTACTTTGCTTTCATTATTATTTATATCAAACACAAAATCCCCAAAATAGTGTAAAACAAATAAGTTAAAAAAAACTATAACCCGACTGTAACACGGATTGTTCTTGTTTTATACTTTTCAGTGCGCGACTTTTTCGTAGTCGGGTTTTAGTTATTTTTAACTTATTTTTTCTTGCATATTTTGAAAGCTAGAATAAACACACGTTTATTTAATAGGCCCCAGAAAAGCGCCGAGGTAAAGAGCTCGATGAAGTTCTGGAGAATCAATTATGCCTTTGTCAAACAGACTGGCGAAAGCGAAGCGTTTCCGAAGCAATACCGAACCGAAGCGAGACGTCAGTCCGATAGTTCTGTCACGCTATCGCGTGACAGAACTATCGGAATTCGCGACGCCTGTCGGTTTGAAAAAGGCTTTTCACACCACCTGCTCGAAAATGTCAAATTATATGTCAAGCAACCTTAACCTAAAGTGAGTCATTAGTGGCCGAGGGCACAGCCGGTCAATAATGTTGTACTGGATTTCATTATTACCCGCTGGTCAATAATGTGATTTGAATTTGGAATATGTTTATAAACAACAAACACCCTTTGGTGCCAGAAAGATTTTTTTTTTAATTTTCTTTTCCCTTTTGGGAAGACAAAGGAATCTATCTAGCCCATGCAGCCTAGATTTTTTTTTTTGGTTCTTTTCGTCCCTCTTTGGGGCAGGCAAAGGGAGCTGAGCCCATACAGCCAAGTCTGATTTAGTGTGCCAGAAAGAGGAAAGCTATTCTCGAAACCCTTTATTATTTTCTCACAGTAGTTGTAAAAAGAAGAGTATCCTCCTCTGGGCTAAAGGTGTCTTTGCCTTGGGCTAGCTTGAATCCCTCGCTGCATTCAGGATTCTTGTATTAACTCCCTCGCTTCGCTCGGGAGTTAAATCCCGAATCCTTCATTGCGCTCGAGATTCAATATGACGCCCGTGACATGACAACTTTAGCCCCTCGGTGCATAATCTACTATTAAACCGTCTTGGTCGGGAACGAAATTAATCAGAATACAACCTGTCTTATCAAGAGATATTGTGTTACCCAGTAACTGGGCTGTGGAAGGTGTGGTGCACAACACAAGGGTTTTTTTTTAATAATGTGGGAAAGCTGTTTTCCGTTTGGACTGATCCGCAATCCCGGCAGGCGTTCGGACCTCTGTGAGAACCCCGTCAGATTGCTGACACCTCTTTGAGGCCGTCATCCAAGGTCCATGATCGGATGGTGAGTGTCCCATTCCTAGCCGTCCGCATGGCCGTCCTACGGTGGCCGGAAATCACCTCGCGTTTTCCATGGCGGGTAGGTAATAAGGTAGCAGCTGTCCTCTCCCTGACACATTCCAACTCTTCCTTGGCTAGCATAACTGTTTCGCCGAAAGAGGTGACTGCTTCTCATTCTCCTCAGGCCGCGTCCGTACCTACCGCATGACGCAGGTCCTCACCGGACACGGAAGTTTCGGGAGGTTCCTGTGTCTGATAAGGAGGGAAGAAACGCCTGGGTGTCACCACTGCGAAGATCGTCCGGAGGACACGGTGGAGCATACGGTGCAGGACTGCCCCGCTTGGGCTCACGACGGCGATAGGCGGAGACCTCTCGCGCCCGGCATTGGTCGAGGCCATGCTGCGGGGCGAGACGGAGTGGGAAGCGGTCCCCTCCTTCGCGCGCGTTGTGTTCCACGCGCGCCTCAAAGAGTGTCAGCATAGTGACGGGGCCTGTAGAGGGCCAAAGCCTGCCGGGATCGCGGGACCAAGGGATTACCGTGACCCCGGTATGTAAAGGGCTATTGAAGGACACCGTGGATTTTAGTCAGTACAAGTCTGACAGTCCCTCCCGCCCTGCCCTGGGTGGGAGGACTCATTTGATGATTTAACCACGATAATTTAAAAAAAAAAAACCTATTTCCACACCCAATAAAAGTTTAATTTTACTTTAGTTTGACTGTTTATAGCACGATATTTGCGTAATTTTAGTAGAAATCTAATTCTGATCTAAATTGCTAGGTAGTGTTTTTTTTCTCACTCTCTCTCTCTCTTTTATTAAACGTATATTTTTAGAAGAAACAGCTAAACCAACTTTCATTACTCTTATTAACAACCATGATTTAAAATGAAAAATTGAACGATACGACGCAAAGTAATAATAGTAAAATGGGAGTTTAATAATCACCACGTTGGTATCATTGCATTCACAAGAAACGGAACGCGCTTGCGCGAGTTCGGCGGGTGGACGCGGTGGGGAGGGTCGCAAGGCCGGGGCGCGGCGCGCGGGGAGGGGCGACGTCACGTCGAACAACGCAGCCCATACGCTACCAAATTCAGAAGGCCCCGCCGTATACGTACCTCGCGTTTGCCAACGAACGATTTTATTGTGCTGGGTTAAAACTTGCCTGCGTCGCCCGAGTCGTCCAACGCGATTACGCGAGGTGGGAACTGTGAGATCGGTGGTAAAAGTGGCCTCTCTGTGACTCTGTGCTTGTGTGGTGATGATTTTACGTTAAATACTTTGTGGATAAATAAACGATTGTGATGTTTGAACTTCTTAGAAAGTGAATTGACTAAATACTGGCTTGAAATAAGAATTAAATTTATAAGACTGGAACGCAAAGAACGTCGCTGTCAAAATAAGGCGGAAAATAAATAAATAGGGTTAAATAATAGTAGCGAGACGTAATGTAAAGCGGACCTTATTTTGTGGAACATTAGTGTGTCTTTTGCGTGGCAAAACTACAGCCGAAGACCGAATTGCTGAAATAAATTATTATGCTTACTGATATTTCGTTGACCAGAGTGAGAAACCGGTGATTGTGGTGTGTGTGGTCATCATGGAGCAGGGGATCCGTTGGCGAGCTCGAGCGTACCGGTGGAGTTAGTCGAGGCCACAGTCTTTTGAAATAGGTACCGGTTTTGAATTATCATTTTGTTTGATTTATAATACTTACTGCTCGGTTCAGACGGGTGCAGGTGGCTTGCACTCCTCCATCGCAACAATTACTGCTAACGTCGTTACAGTCGAGAGCGAGGATAGCAAGCAGTCATTGTTGATATCAACTAGATATTGTTCTACATATTTGTAATACTGACTTGTTGTTCAACCAAAACCAACTCAATCAAAATACAAAAAAGCTGTTATAAGTTGAGCTACTTTTAAACTACTTAAGACAAAGCACAAATTAATGAATTTCTTTCGTTTTTTACAGAATTTTTAACAACAATGGAGAACGCAATATCAGAATTAGGCGTACAGCCACAAGAGCAGCTTGATAAGGACGTAAATGAATGTGATAAGAACGCAGTCGGAGAACATAAGGAGGAAGAAGGTTTACTTGTGATAAAAGACGAAAAAAACAGTGACAGTGACGCTCACAGTGAAGATCTTAGCTCTAATGATGAACAAAGTAATGTAATCAGTAGTAGTAACTCTCAGTTTTATGAGAGCAGTGACAGTAAACTAAACTATGCGGTAAAAATAGATGACAATGATACTCTAAGTGACATAGACGATATCAAAACGGACAGTGCTTCAGCTGACAGTGAGGACTCTGCTCTTGGTAGTCTTCCACCGGATAGTGCTCTCAATGATAGGGAAGAAGAAGCTCAAGATCGTTCAGAAGGCAGCGACTCAGGATTAGGATCAGAAGCTATCGAAGATGTAAAGATACCAAGCTTCAACCTTGCTCTTCCATGCACAAGTAGCCTAAAAAGTGACAAATCATCTGATGATTTGAATCACGATAATGATAACTCCAGCAATAGTAGTGTTGAGAACGATGTAGATAATGGCCATAATTCCATAGCACAAGTTAAGCCCATCAGAAGTAGCCTTAAGAGAAAATGTAGTGACGATAACAAAAATGAGCCACAAAATAAAAAGCGGAAAGAAAGCATCAAATTCGATAATGTTACTGTATTTTACTTTCCTAGAGCCCAAGGCTTTTTATGTGTTCCATCACAAGGAGGATCAACGTTAGGAATGGAATGGGAACATACTCATATACAAAACTTTACTTTAGCCGAGCATGCCTTGGAACAAAGAAGATTACATAGACAAATATTGCAACAGCTGAAGAGTGAGCGTCACTCGTTACAAGGCGTGTCACTTTCTTCTAGTGAAGACAGTGATACTGAAGAAGAAGCGAGCGACATATCTGAATCTGAGCTAGATTTAGATAGCTATTTTTTCTTACAACCTGTTCCAACCAGACAAAGAAGAGCTCTATTACGTGCAGCTGGCGTGAGGAAGATAGAGGGATATGAAAAAGACGAATGTAGAGACATACGAACATCGCGTGAATTCTGCGGTTGCGCATGTAAAGGAACGTGTAACCCAGAAACTTGTTCATGCAGCCTAGCTGGTATTAAATGCCAAGTTGATCGACTGAACTTCCCCTGTGGATGCACTAGAGATGGGTGTGCCAACACATCGGGCCGAATAGAATTTAATCCTGTCAGAGTTAGGACGCATTTTATTCAGACTCTTATGAGAATAGGCCTTGAAAAAAAAAACGAAGAGAGTCAGGAAGCTGCTAAGAGACAATGGCTAGAGGCGCACAATAATTCCACATCATGTTCATCAAACTCGTCGTACGAAAGGGAGCGTTGTCTTAGTCATGAAGATGGAATGTTACGTGATGTTAACCTTACTCCAAGAGTGGAAGTTGAATCTTGCGTCAATACAGGAAGTTTTAACAATGTTCATTGTGATATGAATAATTCTACATCACAGAATGGTGATATGTCATACGGCTATAGAAACGAAGTTTCTAATAATGTGAATAATAGTGGCATCATGCACTTTGAAAATACAAACAATCATCACAACCACAATGACCCTTACACATCCAGCATACTTCAGGGCAAGGGTCCACCTTACGCGTCCGCGAACGCCATGGGCTTTGATGCTATGTCAAATAATATGCAACGGTTTCCTTGTGATTTGAACTACGCGTACGAGCAGCAAACAGAACATCATTTCAAAGGCCTGCAAAGCTTCTCTGCTACCAGTTTTGAGGAATTTGCGCACAGTTCCCAGATGACCATGTTTAGTCATTATGGTCATGTTTATGTACCAGATTACTTGCATAAATCTACTACGAATGCCCATGATCACAGTTCGCTACAGTATCATAGTGCTCAACATAATCACTATGGGATGTACAAAAACAGTTCCGATTGTGTAAATAATGACAACAAAAGTGATACTCATTATACTACTTTGATGACATTGCCATATCAACCTAGTAATAAGATGCAGACTGTAGAAAATGATGAGAACTGGTTCAGTCACAATACGCTGCTGAACCTGGACCACTCGGACCAGACGACACAGGACGCGTCAGACTCGCAGTCCCAGTCCGCGGGAGCACCAACAGAAAGCAATAATGCCGAGGCTACGGAAAATTTTGGTGAACTTATTAAAAAAACTATGGTAGAGTCTGTTACTGTGTAGATGAATTACTTGTTGTATTTTAATCGTCTTAATTATAATGTTATGAAATTTTTAATTATATGAATTGGTAAATTCAAAGACTTGCTTTATTGAAAATCTTATGAAATGCTAGGGTCACCTATATCGTTTATCTCGGTAAATAAACAGCTATATTCATAACAATCAGTAAACTGTGATAGCTAAACGCGGATCATAGTTGTATGTAAAATTATTATATTATCTGCTTCCATATTATAAACACTTGAGTTCAAGAAAATTAAGAAATGAGTAATGTTTACAAAGACAAATAAAACATTCCTCATTTTTTCTCCTCCTCCTTCAAAATAGGATATGTAATTGTATATTCTCATTAGATAAGTGCAGCATTTCTAGCCCAGATTTTGGCCAGAATAAAGGTCCGAATGAGCTAAAAAGCCGTCGGAGAACATGGTGCGTCGAAATGGACTTAAACCAGCGCCCCGTGGTCCATTAGTCCTGGATGAGGAATAAGTAGTAGTAATACAGGACGCCCTTTGCCCAACATTGAGATCACGTAAGTTTATAGCAACAATTTAAAACTGACGCCATTTTTACAAATAAGTTCTCTAAATTGTCTCGCAAGATTAGAAGATCCACCTATATAACTATGACTCATGGCCCTAATTTTGTCAGGTCAATTATAGTAGCAATGTGACAAAATCTTGTTGTTTAAAATATATATACAATTAGTAAAAAAGGGATAAAATACAAAAACTTAAAAAAATATAATTGTAACTGACTTCAAAAACAACCACAATAAGTTTAAAATAATCTTTAAAATAACTGCACTTGTGGTTGTTTTTCAAGTTAAAACTTTTAAAAAAATGTAACCATTTTTTTTAAGTTTTATTTTTTTTATTTTACACTTTTTAGTTTAAACATTCAACGCAAATTATTGTCAAATACCTACATAATTTTCTTACCTGTGCACTAGAATTTTATAATCCGTAGCACCGGTAATAACATCGCCCATGAACAGAATGATCTAAAAATGGTTATAAAATAAAAAATTTAAAAACTAAATGATTTTTTTATGGGACCAAATGGCAGGTATACTGCATTGAACAAAAAAGAATCATCGAAATCGCACCAGAAACCTCGGCGTAATCAGTGTAGACAATGTTGATAAATTTTTAGGATGTTGTTGATTTTTCAAAAACCGCTAGTCTGATTTGGATAAAATTTTCATGGAACTATTTGGGTATACCCTTAAGTATACCCAAATAGTCTCCCAAATTTCATAACAAAAAAGAATTTTTCAAATCAGTTGGTAAGGAGTTATACGTGAACAAACATAAACAACAACAAGACATTATTATCGGTCTAGCCGTTTCGAAGAAGTGCAACCACAATCACCGTGACACGAGATTTATTAGATTGGCAGCCCTGTTGTTCTCATGATCACCAGCGCGATTGCCGTGCAATTGACCGGCCGGACAGTGTTATTGGGTTTTTCTATTAGGTAGTTCTGAAAAGATCGGCGCCACCGACATCCTATAGGTAACCTTCCTAGGTACCTTCGTTTCATTTTACGTTTCAAAGTAACAACCCGGAAACTGGACTTCTCCCTCAATCCCATCTGGTACATGTACCTACCTACGCCACTAGATGGTACCAAAAAGAAATTACATAAACTCACGCTTTTTCCCACGGGGTTAGGCAGAAACTACAGAACGGTACCAGCTACGGTCCTTTCGCCTCCTCTAGGTACGTTTAGAGCTACATCCTGACAAACACATAAGCATAAATATTTCATTCAGCGCGTACATACCCCTTTTCTGGTTAGTAAAATCATCAAATGAGTCCACCCGCCCTTTGTCCACCGGGTAAAGATAGTCAGTCAGTCTCTTTTAACTAAAAACCACCCTGTTCATTCGTATTTTCCCTTTACGTTCTAGTGCCGCGATGCTCCGTTAAGACAGTCCTGCGACCCAGACAGTCGAGTCAGCGACCCAAGCAGATACCCCTAAACTCCCGATTTAGCACACAACAAAGTACATATATCAAGATAAATCAATAGACCGCTAACCCTAAATTGCTCCTGCCTTGGTCGTGGGACTCACGAATTACCGTGACCCCGGAACGTAAAGAGCTATTGAAGGACACCGTGGATTTTAGTCAGTACGAGTCTGACAGTCTCTCCCGCTCTGCCCTGGTTGGGAGGACTCGTTTGATGATTTTACGACGCTAAAAAAAAACAAAATAATTATATCCATTGGTAAAGAATTTTGCCCAAGGGGCGACTAAGTATACTTTAAAGGAGGTTGTCCTTTTTTATCAAACGTTTTATTTTTTTATAAGACCCTTTTTAGTTTTTTAAATATTCAACAAAAAGATTCAATTATTAAGCAAAAACGGATCCATTTTAGCAACGTCACGGAGTATCCACCGTTATTACTACAATATACTAAAATCTTCACCGGAATGTACAGAACACTGTACTCTAAACTGCATCAAAATCGCTTCAGCCAAACGCGAGATAATCGCGGAGAAACATACAAACATACAGGTCGAACTGAGAACCTATTTTTTTTTCAATGAAAAATATTTTTGCATATATTGTTATACAGCTGTCTGCTCTCCCGGTGAACCGTTCAGAAGATAGTGAACGTTTTCGAGGTCACCCACTTTTATTTTTCCTACTGTGTTATCGTTATTAAACGAATGCAGAATTCTGCTCTACAAACGGACACATTGTATAGACGCCAGCACATCAAGGTAGGTACCCCAATCTGTTAAACTTTAATAGATTTTCAACTTTATATCATCAGTAGAAAGGGTTAGTCTGATTGAGAAAATTTGACAGTTTGTACATTTGTAAGTTAGAATATTTTTGTCAGATAATCAGCACTTCTATAACATTGTTAATAAGCTAATCTATTCACCACGGCTGAAGCACTTGAATTCATTTTGACATCGCCAGAAAGACCGTAGAGAAGTAAAATTAATGAGCTCTTTCCAAGTGCTAATTCGAGGAGACAAACTCTTCTTAAATTAAGCAATTAACATAGATTGTCTGTTAATCGTTACCTGTTTGTTTATCGTTACAGATAAACGTTTTCGGATCGTAATTAGGTACTGAAAGAACGCTTTACTGCTAGCCTATTAAATATCCAAGAATAAAACGGTTACAAAAATACAAGACCGTGCCAAAAAAGAAAGATTTAACAGAAATACGTTCAACCGATAGTTCATTTTGCACATTTGCATGCATACGAGTGGTATATACGTCCTTGACTTCTAACGTATAGGTAATGAATATAAAAGCTAAGATTGTTCGTGTACCTACATATACGTAACGGTTCCGTATACCTACGTACGGAGGGACGTAAAGTATAACGTTCGCTGTAGACACCGCCCTCTCATTCTGGGGCGGTCGGGGCGCCAGGCGCGTCGCGCGCCCGTAATTGCTTAGTAACGGTAGTAAAAGCAATAAAAATGTTCTTTTTTTTAGCGTACACAGCAGTTGTCAGATGAAAATACAGGTAAAGGATGACTTCTGAATAAACTTCAATGTTTACTAAAAAGATAAATCTTTATTGAACATAGTCTAATTTCTGTCTTTTATATTATAACAAATACATCTTTATTTTTTACGTATTGTCCGAATATCACATTGTTTAGTACATTATCTGTCATTATTCTTATTAATACTGAATGCGAGCATGATACATATCCGTCAGGAACTTTTCGTGATTTCCCAGATCTTGATAATTCTATCTTCACTGGCAGTGATCAGTGTTTTTGAGATCTCGTCGAAATAGACGTTGTTGATAGAGTCTGAAACAAAACACATTTGCGAATGAATAACAAAATGGTTGGCAAAATAGATTTCACTGATCAATTACAAAACCATGTACTTCACAGGTTTTTGGTATAGTTAGAAAACTTGTAATAAATATTCAAAATAGATATTGTACGGGAAAACTTCTAAACAAATTGATATTATTTTGTTTTTCCTTTGAGAACTTCCTTCACGGAAAAAGCGTGAAAGTATCACGCTTTTGAGCCTTTGTCAAACAGACTGGCGTCGCGAATGCGAAGCGTGACGTTTTTATTTGTAATGTATGAAATTGTTTGAATCCAGTCACATAGAACCGCGAAAACTATCGGACTGACGATGACGTCTCGCTTCGGTTCGGTATCGCTTCGGAAACGCTTCGCTTTCGCCAGTCTGTTTGATAAAGGCATTAAACTTTTTTCATTTTTTAACGGACAGACAGTCCGTCTGTCACTGGGCTGTATCTCATGAAACACGTCACAACGTAACAGATGATGTATCCACATATATGAGGGGGCTCCCATACAAGAAACGTGTTTTTTTTGTCGTTTTTATATATAGTTTTACCCCTTCGATGACGAGTCCGAGTCGCACTTGGCGATTTTTGTTAATTTCACTTTCAATTTCATACGAGCAATTTCTCCTTAGGAAGTCTTTCTACGAAGCAGTAATGTAGCGAAGGAGGAGGCGAGACGCGTGGGGGAGAGGGCAGCGTCCACCTCACAGCCCAGCCGCAGTGGTAGACGCCCACGGCGACGGACGTCGCAAGACGATCTCCGGCCACCGTAGGCGCGGGCATGCGGGCGGAGAGTAATGAGCGACTCGCTGTCCTTCCATGGACCATGCCCCGGTCGACGGCCTGTTGCATTCCACGCGCGGTTCAAAGAGTGCCAGCACGATAACCCCCCCCCCCCCCCCTACTGGGCCAGAGCCTGCCGTGGTCGCGGGACTAACGATACCGTGACCCCGGAACGTAAAGGGCTATTGAAGGACACCGTGGATTTTAGTCAGTACAAGTCTGACAGTCCGCCCTGCCCTGGGTGGAAGGACTCATTTGATGATTTGAACACGCTAAAAAAATGACGATCTTTATTTGCGTGTTGCCATTTTAAAACTAATGCATTATTCATTCAGCTAAAATATATGTGTTTGCTTACTTTTATTTCAATAGGTTCTATCTTTCTTGTTTTGAAATACATATTTTTAGCAGCAAACTATACACGCTTCCAATTTAATGCGATTTTTTCCGCTACACGTGTATTATCTAACTCTATACCTACTAGTACAGCTGCTATTTATCGATCTTATAGTTGGATTTAAATAGTATATTTTTACATAACGTTATATTTTAGAATTATGCAACAGTTGGCCTAGTGACACCGTAGCCGGTTTTTTAAAAATAATGATCATGTTAGAATAGTATTTTATAGGGAATCAATTTTCGGTGACTATTGGTCGATAATCGACGACAAATACTCTAAAGCAACAATTTGGACTAAGTTCCGATAAAGAGTAACTTATTTTACCCATAACAAATAGTATAAAATAATAATATAAATCAAATACCGCGGTTACACCTACTGCTCGGCACCTATTGCTCGTAGAGTGATGTTATATACTCTATAGCCTTCCGCGATAAATGGGCTATCCAACACAAAAATATTTTTCAATTCGAACCAGTAGTTCCTGAGATAAGCGCGTTCAACCAAACTCTTCAGCTTTATATAGACAGAATATTAGTATAGATAAGTCATAAGATTTTGACAGGGTGATACAAATACAGAATGTTGGTCTGCCAAATTCTTTTAATTTCCTTGGATCTCATAGGAACTCATATTTTTTAAATGTAGACTCGATCAGTGACTATTCGTCATCGAGTAAAAGTAAAATTGCGAACAATATTTTCAGGAAGTTTTCCAAATAGTTTCTACGCCAAACTAAGCACTACGCAAAAAGTATTGCTTAAATACGTTTCTTTTTTGTTTGTGGATTATCACGTGTACCTACGCGTACGTGGCTCAATGTAAATGAATCAAACATTAAGGCAATATTCATCATCATCTGGAAGACGTCCACTGCTGAACATAGGCCTCACCCTTATCTCCAATTCTCCATGAATTGGAACAATTTCTCCATATACAAAAGGTTCCCACATTTGACCAAGAAGAAAAAAAAAAGATAAGTTAGGACACTTACTAATAATACAGAGAGACATCTCGGCAAGAATTTAACACCTTGGAACTAACAAATTATCTAGAATAGTGACTGCGATACGATTCGCTACAAAACTCCTGCACAATTTATCTGCGCAGTCATTCACGTAAGCGCGGGTTAGATTGGAATTCTGTTCATAAAAATTATGAAATTATTATTTTTATCTTGGTGCTAATGTGTTTTTTCTGGTAACTTATATGGGTTAATACCTAACGAAAGTCCGAAAAGGTCTCGAAAATCTGATATTGCGATCATTTTGTTCTCTTCTGGACCATGCCTGGGAACCCTCTATAGAGACTTTGAAGGTCGAAATTCCCACTTAATTAAAAACGATTTAAGTTTAATTAAGATATGGGGTAATATTATTTTATTGTACAGTACTAAAATTATATACAAACTATAAATTAATTTAAGTTTGTAGTCAATTTGTTTATCAATTTATTTCCCTGACTTTAAGTACTTTTCATTAACAAAACTTAATCTTCATCAATGAAGACAACTTTGATATTAGAAGTTCTTGCCATTCAATAAAACTACACAATAGAACACCGACAAGATGTTCCGCCCTCGTCACTCACCCACGCATTTCGAATATCGTAATATTAAAGGTTTAATGAACTTTGTATCTTACCAACTAATGTCAGCACATACCAACTAGTTGGTAAAAAGTATGGATATATATTGCGGACTTTTTTCACTATTAGACAATGCACTGAATCTGCTGCTAGAATTGGACGGCATGGTTGGGGCACCGACTGTGGGATTAACTACTGAGCTTCGGGTCGGGGTGATCCTTCAAAAGCCCTTTACGTTCCCGGATCACGGTTACTTGATGAGACAATTCTGCCACCTAGGAAAAAAGCTCTACTGTTGGATGTAGATCCGCATTTCACTAAGTCCGATCCAGTTGATTTTAGTAAAAGTAACTGCACAGCAGGTCACTGAGCTAAGTAGGTATTAAGGTTGATATACACACCATTATGCGCCGTGTGCACACTGGTCTGCGTGACTGTGAGCATGTTCCACTGCAGCAGCGAGCCGCGGCCGCAGCCCAGCCACAGCACCGTGGAGCCGTCCCAGCAAAGTGACGTCACTGCCTCCGGTAAATGTTTCTGGTACACCTGAGTATGACAAAGAACGTTAGTAAATAGCTATTCATAAATCTTGTGAAGCATAATTATGACATCCTACTGTATGGTTGAGCGATCCACTGCTGTTGCCGGGTTATTAAATATTTTGTTGTATATTCCGCTGGTCTATGTGTTTGTGTGTTGAGTTTCTTTTGAAAACGTATCCACGATAAAGGAGGAATTCCTAGTGTTAGGCAACGTTTTTTTTTTAAAAAAAGCGACGGGTTGCACTCTGGGAATGCCGGTAGAAGTGAAAACTTGAATAGTAATAAACACACACGAACATTCGCGCAAGCGCCCTGCGCCGTCTTACGAATTTTCGATCAGGTCACGTGTCCTGACGCGAGTTTAAATTTTTTACCCATTCCAAAAAAAGTGCACAACGTCGCTAAAGAAGTTTTCACTTCAAAAAAGAGAAAATGTCTGTTTCTAACGACGAAAAACTTTTTTTTTTATTTATTTAGCGATAGATTTGCGTTTGACCGCCTGATGGTAAGCAATGATGTGGTTGACTTTGAAGCACATCTGAAAATCTCCCCAAAATAAGGTGACTTGACATCACAAAGGTTGATTATTTCACCATACTTATAGCATCAAATAACTTTATAAACAAAATCTTGTTCTTGCAATGATAGTTTCCCTTATCGTTCATGACCCTATTGAAACGTTATACAATAATCGTGAGAAATATAGGGATCTCTGCGAGAACCCCCACATTATTATATTGTTGGGTGCTTAATAATTATTGTTAGTACCTGCGGCCTTATTACGTCTTAAAGCCAGACTTGTTACAGAACTGAGTGAAAGAAACAGAGCTATACAAGTCGTCTAGCGCCATCTCGTTCACTCAGTGGAACATGCCTGGTTGTAGGACGTCATAATACGACCCCTGGACGACTGAGTTCTTTTTATTTTGTGTTTTTTAAAGAAAGATAACTATAGATAGACTTAAATCGGATTGTTATTCAGAAACAAAATCTGAAATACTGTGATCTTGAAATCTAACACGTAACAGAAACCTAACTTCCGTGCTGCTTACTTAGTGGGATAAAAGGCATTAAGATAAAGAAAATAGTCAAAACAGAATTTGTACCTACGCAAGAACTAATTAAATCTCGGTTAACGACTTTACGCAGATATATGAAAAAGTAAGAATGCACACTCATTGTTTTTTTAAAGCAAGATAAGGAAGGGGAAATAACACAAAATTGTAGAAAACCAAACTATCATTATATAATACCAATATATCATTTGTGAGAAGGGTAATTTAATAATTTAATAATATTGTATAGTTAATTTTAATATATTTCTATATCTTGTGCCGTAAAATTTTTGAATGTATGATTGATAGTTTCTGTTTAATCTTAATTATGACTATGATTTTAATGTATTTAAATGTAATTTTAATGTTTTTAATTTGTATAATTTTAATTTTGAAAAACTATAATTTTAATTTTTAATTAATGTGTAAAACTATTATGGATCCTTTAGACATCTGAAATAAATGATTTTATTAATATTACGCTTCAAGGTGAAAAAATGTGAGAAAGGAAAATCCCTATCACAGATAAAAGGGTTTTTCCTAAATTTGAATTTACAAAAATCCTAATTAAACTTTACCCAAACTGAGATTTGGGCTCTCCATTTACTACAGCAGTTTAAGTTTTTCCGCAATTCATGTGAAATTTTCCAGCGCCATATCTTAAAAAAATATCTAATGTAGAGACCCTACCATGTGGTAGTTTTTGTCCATCGTAATTTGAAAAAATCGTAACTTTATAAGTATTAGAAAAAATCTTACCGAATCCAGCACACTAAGATCGGTGACCCTCATCTCTCCACCATTGCACGCGGTGACGACCCTGTCTCCGGCCAACACGAAGCACACGCCGCTGACGGCAGACGAGTGCACGCTGATCTTGTTCACCAGACGCCTGGACGTGTAGTCCCAGATGAACACCTCGCCGTCCTCCGTGCCTGCTATCACGTCGATCTCGTGGCGACGCCGTCTAAACAGCCACGTGGGTTATGAGGTTAATCATGCTGTTAATTTGGCCCTTACTCCACGTGATATTTAGCGTTTGAGTTGATTGTCTCGTATATTTCCCCCACTGACGGCCCCCTTGGTCTAGTATGCTGAATAGGGTTTACTGCATTCATAAATTGAAAATATGTTGAGTGCGTCAGTTAGAGTAATGAAAAATAATGCATACGTAGTTTTTCTTCTCTTTCTTCGAAATTCGGCTTGTGACGTCATAATGCTTGTTAAATTACGCAAACCGAGTTTAGTTTTATGATTTAAAAGCGTTGTATCTTCGTCAATTTTGGTTTACGTAACAAAAGAAAAATATGGGTCAAATATTTTTTACTTTTCGGAGTAATATTTTTGTTTTTAGGGTTCCGTACGTCTGAATACAAAAACGGAACCCTTATAGGATCACTCGTGTGTCTGTCCGTCCGTCGCTTACAGTCAATTAACTCCGAATCTATTAGACCGATTAAGTTGAAATTTGGTACACATATCAATTCCTGTGACCCAAACACAGAGGTGTGACGTGAGCAGATGAAATCTGTATATGGGGGGTCATTTTTGGGGGGGAAGGGGAAAATTTAAAAAAAAATATCTGAAAACTGCATCGTGTGGCATATCAAATGAAAGGTCTTGTTGAGAAGATCTTAAATGTATTTTTTTGTAATTTTAAAATAAATAGTTTCCAAGTTATTCAAGAAAATAGACGAAAATTGACCATTCCCCCCCTTATCTCCGAAACTACTGAACCTAAAATTTTGAAAAAAATACAGAAATTAGTTTTCTCCTTATAGATTATAGGAAAACCTATAAGAAGTCCATGACATTAAAATAACATGGTAAATCACTCAATATTGTGCGTACCAACTTACATTTTTTTTTTAATACGTCATAAATCGTAAACCGCAATTTATCTTTCAAAGTTACAACCAACTTTTATATAATGTTACTTGCTGCTACGGAACCCTTTAAAGGCGAGTCCGACTCGCACTTGGCCGGTTTTTTTATTAAAATAGCCTATTGTCTCGGGTCCAATTCCCTGGTCAGGCAAAGTGTTACTAAGTTTTTCCATTAGGAATTTCTCAGTACCAGCGATGGAGTCTGGACATGTGCGTGGTTGATGGCAATTTGCTCGCCTAGACCCTATTGCCCATTACATGGGATTTGAACATAACTGGCGAAATGTGGGTCCGAACTTCAACACTAGTTCCTATGAGTCTGAGTTCCATGATGTTACGTTATATTTTCCCCACGACTCCTAACTATGGATGTTGTATGGACTATAGTTTTTCACTTTTAGGAGTCAACCGCCATTTTTTTTTCATGCCAAGAACTGATATCAATTTGTGGATTTCTACAACTTTATTTTTTATTTTTTTATCGTGGTAAAATCATCAAATGAGTCCTCCCATCCAGGGCAGGGCGGGAGGGACTGTCAGACTTGTATGGACTAAAATCCACGGTGTCCTTCAATAGCCCTTTACGTACCGGGGTCACGGTAATTCGTTAGTCCCGCGACCCCGGGGATTTCTACACCTACTTTAAAATTACGTACACAACCCCCAAACCCAAAAATAAGGTTCTTTATTATAAAAAACTAGTATGACGACTTTCTAAAATTGGCCTGCATACGTTGCGACTACGTAACATTGTGATTATGCATACATATAATGCCAATATTTATGTACCTAGGTAGACAACAAAAGAATATGTATTACTGACCTAGATAAGAATATTTGGCAGAACGATCATCGATACATATTATTATACTAGTTAGTAAAATGTATATAGGTACAAATAATTATTATGTGCTGTGTAACATATAAATAAAAGTATTTATACATATAGTATAAATCTAGTTGTTCCCAGCGGTTCTCGGCTCTTAAAACAGTCGTAGGCTATATATCCAGGTCGCGGGCTATTGAAGGCCACTGTGGATTTTAGTCATTACGAGTCTAACAGTCCCTCCCGCTCTGCCCTGGGTGGGAGGACTCATTTGATGATTTTACCACGATAAAAAAAAGGCTATATATCCAACAAAATACTTTATGAATTCGTGTCAGCAGTTCCTGAGATTAGAGGGTTCAAAAACTCTTCACCTTTTTAATATTAGTTAGTAAGTATAGAAAAGTGACTGCTAATAATAATTTATATCACCTGCTTAAGACACCATCATAACTTTTTAATTATATCGTATTGTTCTCCATATACATTGGGAACAGAAACCTTAATGTATAGTCAGAAAAGGAATAAGCAACTAATAATAGGTAGGCGAAAATATTAAACCATACTAATTAACATAGGACAACCGTTATAACGCGATAGGCGACTTGTTATCGACTACAAGCCATGTATAGGCAGTCATTCTTTGTAGTTTCGCTATTCGCTATGTAGCTATGGGACCACACTATTTCGTAACCTAAGATCTGTCAGTTCTTGGTAACTAGATTTTTGATAAACATTTTCGTATTGTTTTTCATTAAAAAGTAATAAAACGAAATGAAAGTACTCAAAAAGGTTGTGGGTGGTGCATATTAAACTTTTCACACGTCACTCTCGAGAATCCCGAATTATTTCACATCTTCGCCACATCGCGCGCTGCGATAGATTTGATAGGATTTTGATCCCCACCATTGAATTCGCACATAGCGTATAACTTACCTATATGTAAGGCTGGTTATTTTCCCGTCATGATCGAACTCCGCCTTAAGTCCGCGCAGGGCCTGTCCGGTCCTGCCAACATTGCCCCACACGCGAACCACGCCGTCCCATCCACCAGATATCAATAAACGTTCTAAAATACACATAAAATTGTTCATTACAAAGTGTTCAAAACCATAAACAAACATTACAAGTATGTTAGTCGGTCATTTCATTGCCAGTCATTTAAATAAAGAATGTCTAAAAGCTACGATAAACAAACCTTTTTCGAGCCACAACAAACAGCTGACAGAATCATCATGCGCGCGAAAACTTTCCACAACCCTGCCGTATTCTACGTCATACAAATATCTGGAAGTTCGTAAAAAAGTTAAGTAAAGAAAGCATTTCATACAACAGTCATAAAATGAGGATTATTATGTTTATGACAAAGTAAATTACATTTCATTGTCCCAGGAACCAACTGCTACCGTATTTTCATCAACCATCACGCATGAACTTAAAGGAGTGGAACTGAGAATAACACTCCTTATTTGCTTCTTTTGAACAGTATCATAGACTTTGAGAGTGCCATCCTTTCCCACAGATATGACCCTGTTTCCTTGTCTAATAGCGCAAGTCACAGCTTCCTTATGCAGTTGTAATACATCTATACATTCCATGTTGTAGGAAACATACGTATCTGAATGAGATAGTGGTTTAGCAATGCGCGGCGTTATTTTTCTAACATGCGGTTTCGTGAAGATCTGTTTTGGCACTTGTC
Organism: Agrotis puta; assembly: GCA_943136025.2. Classification (NCBI taxonomy): domain Eukaryota; kingdom Metazoa; phylum Arthropoda; class Insecta; order Lepidoptera; family Noctuidae; genus Agrotis; species Agrotis puta. The sequence continues at coordinate 5,402,094 of OW964170.2, forward strand.
CAAATTCCATTATTTGCACCTCCAGTGCGTGCCTGTCATTCATGTCGTAAATACGGTCGAGATTCACCGCGCCTTCGTAGCACACGTGGTGGAACACTGCAATCAAAATGTTAACATGAAGAATTTTTTTTATTTTTAAACATAAAATAGCTACTAACGCACTGTGCCAGTAATTGAAGAAGCGAAACAGGGTAATTTACATTGCATTGACGCGTGACGCGTCTATTTTTGTTTTGCTATCGAAACATTGATCTACAACCATTGTACAGTGTATTTTTTTATAAACCAATCAGCTGAATCGCTGGCTGATTCTTAGCGATCGATTGTATCCGTTTAGTGTGGAAGCTACAACAAAACCAATCGATACGTAGATAGCGAGACATGATTAACGTAATCGTGATTCTTTTATCTTTTTAGATTTAACGTTTTTCCACGTTTTTTTATGGATTACGCTGAATATATGCAATGACTCATCATGAGCTTACAGTTGATGATATGCTTATGAAATCAAAGTATAAATTTACCTCGGCAGTATTTAAAACAAAGTCTGAAACAAATGTTTTATTTATGTGGATAATCCATGATTCAACCTTCACCAACGTAACTTTTAAAGCATGACAGGTGAAACCATGAAGGTCGTTTTTTTATTAAGTGCAAATGTTCAAATAAAACACAACGAACCATTGTTAGCCTTAACGGCCTCTTCGCCTCTTTGCTTGTATCCAAATATGAGATCGATCCATAAATGCAAATGTCTGCAAACATATTCTGACTCCAGGGCTTCCCTTAGTTTGATTACGAAATCTTCAGGCGACGTGGCCCACGGTGGAAGCGACACGTTGTTCACTTTACTCCCATCGTGACGTTCACCAAAATTAATTTCATACTGGTTGACTAAAAAATCCCCTTTGCCCTCTGTATCGTAAAATTCGGGAACTAATTCCTGGAAATAATAAAACTGGTGATGAGTCAACGTAATACAGTACATTTGAATAGCAATTAATGATCAATCAATATAATGTAGGCAATTAGAAAAAAAAGTCCCAGTCTACTGCTCGATATAATAGGTATTTTCATTACAAGTATTACGAAAACCCCATTTACCTTAAAATCCGACATATTCCGCAGACAATTATTATAAACATCTTTAACTGAGTTGAACATTCTGTCTGGATGATCGAATCTACCATTTTGTAAACACAGCATATACTTAGGATATTTCCGAACCTGAAAATTGATATAGAAGTTATGAAGCATTTCACGAAGTTAGCATGAAGGTGGTAACAAGAAAAGTAACCATTTTCAATAGCATTCATTGGATAATAATCTCTAACTTTAATATTGATGTAAGTGATTACTAGACTATTTGGAATAAGGCAGTTGACCATGAAATCTATTGTAAGTCTATTTTAGCTCCAGCCACAAAACCTATTATTTACTACAATGGAATTGTTTTGTGGATGAACTGTATGTAACTTGAATGCAATTTAGATTTGATGGCAACTGAAGTAGTAATTACACACTTACCAAATAAAACAAGACAAGGCCAGGTGCCGAATAATGAGATCCATATAAAAATTTGGGTTCACTCATTTCATGGTATCTTTCTTTGAGTTTGTCCAATCTATCAGGGTTCAGAGCTCCCATTGGCTTTGCTAGGTCCCTGAATGTGTCAGGATTTGTTAAGTCTAAGGTTTCTGAAGTGTAGTCAGCCACTACCCAAGGAAATACTGGATACTGAGTGAGATCATTTTTACTCCTATCTGCCAGACTGGAAAAAGATAAGTAATTTTTTATTATGAATGTTAAGACAGACCATTCACTCACTGCATGGTAAGTCTTCTACATACACACATACATGGAATCGCTCAAGCAGTTGAACTACATTGGAGAGTTGGTGCAGTAAAGCAGACACCAGGCATACATTGACAGCTCAAGCAAGCCAGGTACATTGATCACTGACAGGCCGTTTATGAATGGTGTAATTGTATCTTTATAAATTGAATACTTGGTCTTTAGTACATACCAATTTAAATACATCAAATAGTCATAATTAGAAACAATTCCGTTTTGCCACTGTAGTGTCATCTCTTCTGTGTGTACTTTTTCCAGCTGAACATTTGGAGACTCTTCCAAGATCTTGTATATTCTGTCTCTATCTCTTTGTGACTGAAATGTCACATATATGTGAGGCACTGAACTCTCCTCTGCACTGTATATTTCTAGACCCTGAAACAAACATCGTTATTTACAATATTGCTTAAAAATTATCAAGCTGCTTCATTAAATAAGCTCCTATTTAAATGTTGCATCAGAAGACTGAATAAAAACTATTGTTATAATTTATTAATACTTAGAGAGAGTTCATTATAGGCACACAATGTCTACCATGCACAAAGTCATTCTTTACTATGATAGATTACAACCTACTGGAAATAAATAAGTACATAAAACACAGATACATACAACTTGCCTTAGTAAAAATCTTCTTTTGTACATTCTTCGCAAATGACCCAGTTTTAGCTTAAGAATGGGGCTCTGAAAATAACAACACATACCATTTATATTGCAATCATCTTTCTAACTGTAGTTTCAAACAACAATGGAATATAAAATTTTGAAATATACACACTTTACTACTGTTAAACAAACACTCATATTGATAGTGATATCTAAGTAAACAGTGCATAAAACATATTTTGCCAAGGTCCTCTTTAAATACATCTTTCAGATCAGCATGGTGGTATTATAAATACATTTTACATGTAAGCTGCTACATAATTTCATTTCCTATTTTGATATAATGTGGTCAATATTTTAAGCAAGTTTTTCCTCATTTAAACATTTTATCATGCTTTTAAAAACAATAAATAGACTGTTGCTATGTAAACAATGAGTAACTATTAAAAACAATTGAATACAAACTTGGCTACTGTAATAGATTAAGCTATTACTCATTATAATTTTTATTCATTATTGTTTCATGTTTATTACAATAAAAATGTTAATTCATTGAATTAAAATACCTACAGCTTCAACATTACTGAATGGTTGGAAGTATATGGTGGTTGGTGTCAGTGCCAGTTTGCCCTGATGCCTCACAAGAGGCGATATCTTCTCAGCCTGCAGCTCACACACTATCTGTTCTGTGAAGTCATCCATCATCACTGGGTCAAACTCCATCCTCATGTACCTTGAGTGGAGGATTGTAGCTATCATACTGTTGTGCTCTGGAGCATGCAGAGTAGATGCTCTTTGCAGCTGCTGCATTTGACACAAGCATTCATCAGCTGAGGCAAAGTCAAAGAACACAAAGAAGTCCCTATCTTCATAAATAAATTTGTAAGGTGCCAGTATGTTTTCTTCTAGCATTTCTGCATACATCTTCATTCTTACTTTGATGACATTGTTGTTTTCATTAACATTATCAACTATTGATATATCAGCACAGTCTTTAAACTGCATCTTTATGAGAGGGTGCACCCACTCTCTGGGCTCAAACACCAGGGACTTTGAACATAGTTTCAACCGTCCCTGCTTAGCATTTTCTTTACTTAAATCCTTATTATTCAGGGTACATGAATAGTCTTCAAAATAAATTTCTCCTGGCTCCAGTAGCAACATCGAAAATCTATAACAAACAAAGTGTAATGACTGAAAAATTTTAAATGAACTTCCGACCCAAATCCTTTGGTAAATAGTTATTAAACCACAAAGTGTAAAATAAATATATAATTTTAGCTGACCCCATATTCATGACTCGTTGAACATACAGGCAGGCCTGTTGGTCTAGTGGTTAGTGACCCTGACTGCTATGCCGGAAGTCGTGGGTTCGATTCCCACCCAGGACAAAATGTTTGTGTGATGAGCACGATCATTTGTTCTGTGTCTGGGTGTAATTTATCTATAATATGTATGTATTTAGAAATATATAAGTATGTTTATCAGTTGTCTAGTACCCATAACACAAGCTCTGCTTAGCTTGGGACTAGATGGCGTTGTGTGATAGTTGTGAAATATTTATATTATTTATTAATACAGAAAATTATGATTACGAGATTATCAGTCATTTTCAACGAAACTACACTACGTAGATGAGTTTCAAATTTTATAAAAAGAGATTGCCCTACAAAAAGATCTCACACTGAGACACTGCATCGCATTGTGACCGTTACGAAATTGCACAATGCCAAATGAGTCATTTCGTTCAGGAGATACTTCAGTAACCTATAGAAACAAATGGAGGTAGAATATTCAGATTCAGATCTTACCTTGACTTGTCCATTTTAAAAACCAATTTTATTAAAATAATCACTAGCACGTAACTTAGGATGACAATATCTATCTTCACTTAATTTTATATTACGAATATCCTTGCGGTAAAAATAAACAGGCAAAACTTTCACCTTCTTGTTTATTATTTACCGCTTTGTTTGATTCCAGATGTTGAAATGTGCCACCAATGTCAGATTTTTCTGAATGACATTGACAGTGACAGATTGCTGTATGTCTATGGTTTCATTGATGTATCACCAGTAATATGTACACAAAAAATAAATAAAACAAAAAATAAAACATTCAAAGGGCGTCAAAGAATACGTATACACATATTACTAGGAAGTTTTTATTTATAGTCTGTATATAATATGTTAAATAAATTAAACCAACTGTATCACCATAGTTATAGCATAGACATAACAGACAGAGACTGAAAGCCATCAAAAATGGTCAAGTCCATTGCATTGAATAAAAAAAGAAAAAACAACTATTAAAAAGGAATCACAGGCATGCCTAAAACTAGCATGCTCTTTAACAATATCGCAACATGGGCATGACACGCAATAATCTCATGATCATTGATTTGTGAGCCTGTTTTAATATATTCATTACTAGAAAAGTAATTATTTATTTAATACTTGTAACTGAAATGATTTGTAAATAGATCAGGGGTGGCCAACCGGTCGATCGCGATCGACCGATCGATCGCGACTATTAGTCCAGTCGATCGTGGACCTATATTATGTTGATAAAACATCATCAACTCAGACTTCCATTCTAAAGTATTAAGTAAGGAAACAATCTCACATGTGAAGAATAATATGAACATGTATGAAAAATTCCGAAGTGTAAGGTATAGAAATAAAGTTCAGACTAAATCTTGCAGAACTCATTTGATGGACTCCAGCGTATTTTGTATGACACCCAAGATTTATAATAAACTGCCATGTTGTATTACGGATATTGACAACTCGCATATATTTAAACGGAAGCTAAAATAATTTCTAACTGATAAAGTGTATTACAGTGTGAAGGAATATCTAAAAGGGAATCCTTATGGACAATAATATTTAAGAAATTTCAATGACAGAAAGACATAATATAATTCTAAATGATTATATTTTTCAACTTATTTTAACTTAACTATTGACTTGATACTCCTTGACATTGTAAAATAAAATAAAATAATCTCACTATTTGATAATTTATGAAATATTTATTGTTATTAAGCATGGTATTGTGATAATCTATTACTATTTATTTATGTGTAAATTTTGCATGCCCATGTGACGGCAGAGCATGGAGAACCTTATCAAAATATGTAAGATCTATTCATATCCCTAACCATGTTGGCAAAATAAATGATTTCATTTGATTTGATTTGAAGAAGTATGTAATTGGTAGATCGCAAAGGGTTTCGTTAGTAAACAGTAGATCTTATGTCTAATCAAGTTGGCCACCCCTGATATAGATGAACTTAATACCTGCTTTAGAAGTAAGTCTAGCAATGAGAGCAATCGCATTTTGATTCACAACAAGGGGCGCTAGTGTAGCTTGAGGTCATTGAAATGTCAAATCGTATTGTTTGCGGGTTGACACCGTTGATTTTTTTTGTGTGAATATTTTGCAATATCGTAGATTAATAATGACTGTACATTTAATATATTATTTGATTAAAGCCCAAAAAACTGCACACAATCGGAATGGCTGGCAAGCAGGCCCATTTAGGATACATCACATAATGTATACCTATTTATTATATGACTTGATTGCTGAGAAATATAAAACCTGCCCTTAAAAAATATACATACACAATGCCACCATGACTGTACATACTTAAAACACACCATGGATCTATTATACATCTACGAAACAAGTTTCATTTTCTTTTTTGATTGTGGCAAGCGGCCTTAGCCATTGTTGCCAGTTGCCAGTGTCGAGTGTTGACAAGTTTCTTTAAAAAATGGTGCACTATAGTCTGTGGCGAATTTTTCCATATTTTGACAGCCCTTCAAATAATGATATAGCAATTTGGTATGGCGCGAATTTTCAATTGGTTTTCTTCAATTTTGGTTTTAGTTTTGTTTTCTGTTGTGTATGATTGATATTCTAAGCAACGTAAACGAGAAAGTTTAATAAATATGCAAGAAGATAGGAATGCAATATTCCAAATGCGTTTCCCTCAAAAACTATGGTATTTATTAAATTTACGAACTGATGCTATTCTTTGGGGAGGCACTGGAAGAACAATTTTGTTGAATTATCGCATTCTTCATAATTACTTACAATGTGATCACTCTATCTTTAAAACTGTCAACATATCAAGCTTTGTGAGACAGCTCAACCTATACGGGTTCAGAAAGGTTACTTCCCATTTGCAAGATCCTCTGTGTAATTCTAGTAACCCTTACATGCATGAATATGTCCACGACTACTTTCAATACGGTAAACCTGATTTACTGAATAAAATAACGCGAAAAGCTCTAGCTATGAAAAGAAATTTCAAACCCAAGGTATGTAAAGTGCTAACAGGTATTTTATAATGCAATTTTATATTTTAATTGTATGATTTCTTAACAACATATTTTATTGTAGAATCTGTACAGAAATGTTGAGCAACTTCTCTACTTGTCACCCTTACAAAAGGCACGCCGAGCTCTACGCCTGGCCCTGAAGAAAGCTGCTCAAGATTTATTTATACAAAATTCACCAAAGGACTTTTGTAAACTTAAGTTTGAATGTGAAGGTATGCATTGAATAGGCTATATCTGACACATTGTACTATATCTTCTTCTTCTATCTTCTATCTATCTATATATATAAAAATGTTATGTTGGTTTGTGTATGTTTCAAAAACTCAAAAAGTTCTGCACCGATTGAGCTGAAATTTTAGCATGATATATAATCCGCATCAAGGATTGTTTTTATCTATTTTTTGCATCAGTCACATATCCGCGACCGCGAAAAAACAGTTTTTTTTGTGCCACAGCGAAGCGTGGCAGGGTACAGCTAGTTCTTTATAAATATCATTCAGCAGCTTCTTTTTTTTTCTAAATACTTGATAAAAATTTGACTACTGTTTCAGACTCACAAGACGACTACTGTGAAGATGAAGAAAATATTGAATTTGATTGGCTGATGTCCAATGATGCAGAAAAAATCCTTCCTGATACAGGTTTTTTGTCCTTATTCTGTTGCTACCTATTTTTGTCCTTTCCAAACATCCTTGTGACCCTTCCCTTTCCACAGTTAATGCCCCAGCTCCTCAGAATGAACCCACAATACCAGAAGAACCTACTTCATACAGGTAAAATAATCATGCACTTTATTGAATGATCAATAATATTGTCTCACTTAGGTGTTATATATCATGAGCTTGAGCTGCAGGCAGTTTCAGTTTCATCATTGGAAAAAGTCAAATTACTCAGTCTCCAACGAGAGAGAGAACCAAATTCATTGTCATTATAGTGTGCTTGGTTAAATTTAAAACAACTAATCTATTTAACTTCTTTAATTAGTAACACTCTCTGTTACAGAGGTAGTTCTCAAGAGACCCTGATGAACTTCACTGAAGAAGGGTGTCAACAGAGTAATGATAACTTTCCAGCTCAATTTCTGAGCATGCCGGACCTTGATCCAGAACCACAGGAGGAAAGCTCAGGTGCTGAATTATTGGCCGAGTTTAATATTGATAATGACACAGATCAAGGAATAGTGAGAAAGATTGAGGATGGACAAGAAATTGACCACAATTCTTTGAATTGTGTATTACCCTCAATAAGTAATGATCAGATTGATGATGTCTCTATGGCTGAGGTAAGTGCACTTTCAGTGTAGTCATAAGACATTCATAGGACTAGCTTTTCAAGAACATTTCTAGTTAAACTGTAACTTAAGAAATCTTTATTTCAGAAAAATAATGAAAATTCAGATCATTATCATGGAGAATGGGATCAAATGTTCAATGATATTATGATAAACAGAGGACCTATTCAAGAGTGTGGATCTGATTTGAAAGAACTTTACTCTCAAATATCTAAAACTATAGATTTACTGAATTCTTAAATTAAAATAAGCAATGAATTTCCTTAAAAACATGTATTAGTTATTATAGAAAAGATTAACACAGCTAAGTTATTACTTCTTCTGCTTTTTCTTCTCTGCTTCCTCCTCTTTCTCCTTCTCAATGATGGACACATAAGAGCTGATTGTGTCAGAATCAAGCATCTGCATTGGTTGGCCACGTCTCATCACTGCTATCTCCAGGTTCTTCTGGCCAGACTGAACCACTTCTAGGAGAGCACGAATAGCAAGCTGGAATAAAATATTGTTTTGTTAAACATGCCATGTTTGATTATAGAACTCTCTAAGCATGTAAAGCGCTATTGAAGGAATACCATGTGTTTTAGTCAGTATGAGTCTGACAATACCTTCAGCTCCAATCTGGATGGAAGGACTCATTTGATGAATTTACTTTAAAAATAACCAATCATTTAGTTCAATTTCATTTCATTAAATTTTGTCATAAACTCTGGCTGTGTAGCGCAAGAATCTGCTAATCTGGCTATGTAATGATACACTCATGCACTTGTCATTATTCTGCATTTCACAATGTTGAAATTGCAAAGTCATTGGCATGTTAATAAACCAAACTTATGCCAGAATAAAATTAAAACATACAATTAAATAATTACCTTAACAGCACCATTTTCTGTTGCAACCTCATCAGCAGTATAGTTCTTCTCTAAGAATTCTCTGACAGTCTTGGCTGATCTGCCTGTTGCATTAGCTTTCCATTCATAGTAAATTCCAGATGGCTCAGTTTGGAACAAATGAGGGAAACCATCATAATCAAATCCTCCAATCAAACAAGAAATACCAAAAGGTCGTCGTCCATTACTCTGAGTGTACTTCTGTTTAAGTCCCGCTATGTATCTAGTAATGTATTCCAAAGTTACAGGGTCCTCAACAGTCAGCTTATGCGACTGGCACTCAATTTGAGCCCTATTGATGAGAATTCTAGCATCAGCTGTCAATCCGGCAAATGCCATAACGACATGGTCGTCGAGGAGGCAGATCTTGCGCACAGTTCTCTCTTCTTGCAACTTTGCAACTGATTTCTTTTCAACTCCTAACACGACTACGTCAGCACCTCTGACACCAACCTTTAATAAGAAAAATTATACATTTTATTCTAAATACAATGCATCATCGGCAATTTACTTGTCTAACCAATAATTATTACATACCGCGGTGGATCCTTTGCGAACGGCTTCCTGTGCATATTCCACTTGTAGTAAATGACCATCGGGAGAAAAAACAGTTATAGCTCTATCGTATCTCGCAGACATTTTCTTATTTTGTTAGAATACAAATATTTCACGAATCACTCTGAAGTTGATGAATGAAACTCGCCGCAAACTATATAGTGATGTGACATGGTGTGCCTTTTTGGCCAGTGTCATAAAACTATCGATAAAGTTGTCTCATCAGAATTAGAACTCTGTACGATTGGTTGTCTGTACGAATGCGCCTATCTTCCGAACGACTACAACAAGTTGATTTTTGAAGTGAAAACTTCTTTAGCGGCGTTGAGCACTTTTTCTGTAATGGGTATAAAATCTTAAACTCGCGTCAGGACACGTGACCCTGACCGAAAAAGCGTAGGACGGCGCAGGGCGCTTGCGTGAATGTTCGTGTGACTTTATTACTTTTAAAGAAGTTTGTATGCTGGATACATTCGTTGCTAGGTAACATTGTTTATAAAAGATGTACGTCACATTGGAAAATTAAATGATTGAAATTTAAAGTCAACCATTTTTGCGAGTTTTACTAAAATCTGTTCACAAGATATTTCCAACAATTACTATTCAAGTTTTCACTTCTGCCGGCACTCCCAGAGTGCAACCCGTCGTTTTTTTTTGTAGTATTCGTTATTGTCAGGACAAGGTGTAGGCGGAATCCGTAAAATTTCTTTAAAAGGATTTCAACCTGATCACATTATTGGAAGTTTAATGTACGATTGGTAAAATTTTACAGATTCGGGTTGGTTGACTTGCTGGCGTCTGTACATTACGCTCAACTCGTGACTACGTTTTAGATGAGAGCGCTCGCGTAATTTGCTTATGCTATTAAATGTAGAGAAAGTTGTTTGTTATCAAGAGTACTTGGCAGGCATGTTGGTCTAGTGGTTAGTGACCCTGACTGCTATGCCGGAGGTCGTGGGTTCGATTCCCACCCAGGACAAATGTTTGTGTGATGAGTACGATCATTTGTTCTGTGTCTGGGTGTAATTAATTTTATCTATAATATGTATGTATTTAGAAATATTTAAGTATGTTTATCAGTTGTCTAGTACCCATAACACAAGCTCTGCTTAGCTTGGGACTAGATAGCGTTGTGTGATAGTTGTGGAATATTTATTTATTTATTTACATTCACGTGTTTTAAGTATTGGTCTCTAAACTAGGCAATTTGTAAAGACATATTTATGTATTTTGTATATCGTCAATTTAAAACCATAAAATATTGTTCTCTCCTCACAACATTGTCATGATACTGAAAGAAACTATTTATTCCCTTTCATTTACATATCATAATCATATGGATTTTATATAATGTGTCCTACCTAAGAAACAAAAAGATGGTAAAACAGAATAAAAAATAAAGGAAAGAATTTCGATATTTTAAAATCGAGCTTTAAATAGTATCGATCCTAAGTAACATCCCTATAGCACGATGACAACGGTATTTCGATGAAATGTTCGTTCAGAAACCGAGAACGAGGACAACTCTTGTCTTTTAGCATGAAAATTCCAATCCATGAAAACGACAAAATTGTTCTAACATTTTTAGAAGCCGAAAAGCTGAATTCACGAAGAAGCTTGCGTTTCAGATTTATATATGTATGTGTACTACATTCATCATTCTTCTCAAAATAGTAGTTTTTAAGGGCGATTGTGCACTACAAGGAATTTTACTGTCCGGCAGTCCGATTTTTTACGGTCCGATATGGCACGCCATATAATGTATATACTAGTCTGTGCACTATACGTAATTTTACCGTCCGACATTTTACTTTTCCCCATTCCGGAACGGTCATCGATAATCGGGATTCTACTGTAATTTCGCGTGGGTGGTGTGTAGTTTCAAAGACAGAGCTACCCTAAACTGAGGCGTATCATCCGAGTATAGACGGACAAGTGCACAAGCCAATCATCCGTTTTTTTCATGCCACTTCGGACCGTAAAAAATCGAATGTTCGGACAGTAAAATTCCTTGTAGTGCACAATCGCCCATAGTCTGCAGTTCTCAGTAGGACCTTTAAAGTTCTGGATATGATCTTTCAGAGTATTGATGACTACCAGAAGGTTATCTGAAAACATCTTCGAATTTACCTGCTTCTAAAAACATGATGAAATATTCTGGCGTGAGGTACCTTTGGTAATTTTTTTTGCCTAAAATGTTACCTATTGAAAAAAAAACAATGGGAAACGTCAAAGTTTTTGAAACCTCAAGAAACTCAAGCAATATGGCGACGGCTACGAGTGACTTTGAGCCGTGGCTAACCGAAAAGTTAAGATCGCTTAAAACTGACGAAGGAGTATTTGGATCATATATATCAGGTATTTTAGAAACCGAAGATAGTGTGGATGAAAAAAAAGACGCTTTAGAAGGCATATTATCTGAGATAGTGGTAAGTATCAACACTAATCCACTGGTTCTGGGAGATTAGTGGATTAGGTTGTTTTTTTTTTTTTTTTTTTTCTTTATTTAAATTATGGAGGGTTTGATCAGACATGATCATGCCACCCTCATAGGCCTCACAATAAAAAAATAAAAAAAATTAAGTTACTTTCTACGTTCTATTGCTAGTTTAACTAATTTGTAGATACTCTTTGCTTCATCCGACAGAGGGCGAGCAAGAACCAAATTACACATGCCCAATTCTCGAAGGTTTAAATTATGTTTGAGCATTAAGTTAAATCTTTCAGCCTCATTCCGGGCACATTCGGCCACCACGTGGTACACATCCTCAACTACGTCACACTCTGTACAATTTGGTGTGTTAGATTTTCCCATCAGAAAAGCGAATTTGTTTAGCGGGATGTGCCCGGAACGCAGTCGAAGGGCAGTTACAATATCTGTTCTTGGCAAAACTGACTCGGCAAACCACGGTGACCGTGACAGGCAAGGCTGCATGGTCTTATACCAGATACCTTTGCTTAATGACCTCTCGTCAAAATACTCCTTCCACATCTCTGTGCACTTATCTCTAACTAAATATAAACAATCCGTAAATAAGGGCAAGCAGGAGAATGGTATTCCAGTAAAACTGGCTTCCCTGGCCATACGATCAGCCTCCTCATTTCCTATTATACCCACATGTGAGGGCACCCATTGTATTTTAACTATTTTATTTTTAATCATTTGTTTACGGAGCGATTGCAGAATGTTATAGGCTATCGGTGTGCCTCGAAAATTCGAGTTGCAACGAGCCAGATGGTGGATAGCACTCTTGGAATCTGTCAATATTACATATTTTCCGGCCATAAATGAGTCAATATATGAAATTGCCTCTGCTATGGCTATCAACTCTGTATACATGATGGAAATTTTTGCGCTAATCAACAATTGGATGGAACCATTTGTTTGAGGATCGTACAGTGCCAAGCCACTGCTGCCATCTTGGTTTTTCGAACCATCTGTGTATAATTGATAAAAATCTGTATAAGTATCTAACAAAAATTCATTGCAAATTTGTTGCAATTCGCCAGCTTTATATTTGTTTTTTGGTTTGCAAATGGTTTTAATATCTGGTTCCAATATCAAGGAAAGATCGATCCCACCAACCCATATGTCTAACAAAAACATTTCTAACTGAGTTGTTGAATAAATTAAGGTATTTTTAAAGGTGTCGTGAATTACAGTTAGTAGGGGTTTTTTCTTACTCCTCCAATAAACATTGTGACAATTATTACTGAGTTTCTCTAAAATGTTAATAATTTCGTTACCAGAAAAGGATTTGCATTTAAACCAAAACTTGCCCGCGAGATAATACCTACGAGTACACAGTGGCTGAAGATGGAGTTCATATTCCATGATGTGTATTGCGGTGCTTTTAATAAAACCTCCGATAATACGCATGCACTGGTTTTGTATTTTGTCCAGTTTCACCAAGTGAGTTTTACAACTGCTATCATACAGCGCACTGGCATAATCCAACCTACTCCGAATCATAGAAATATATACTCGTCTCAGAACATTCGGGTGCATTCCCCACCCCGCACCCGCCACCGCTTTAAACATATTTAACAATCGCAGACTTTTACCTCTTAGTTCATTGATGTGCTTAGCCCATCGCAAAGATCTATCCAACCATAGTCCCAAACATTTTACGTTATCAACTACTTCTAATGTCATTCCATTTACAGCAATATCAACATATTCGCAACGAAAACCTCTTTTAAAAATACAAATTTTGCTCTTTGTAGATGAAATTTCCAAACCAATTTTAGCTAGTAAATCAACGAATTTATTTAGACCTAACTGAATCTGTTTCTGTCCTTCTCGCACATTGTCACAGTTTATGTAAATTACGAAATCGTCTGCGTATTGAGAAATACGAACATTATTGATATTATTGCAAATCTTGCTGGTAGCTAAGTTAAAAAGCAATGGGGAAAACGGGTCACCTTGAGCCAAACCTCGGCTTGTGTATCTACAAAATGAATCTGAGTCTACCTGCATTTTTAAACATCTTTCTTTTAAGAAAATCCACAAATACCTGCACATCGTGGGACTAACTCCTACTTGTTTCATAATACCCATTAAGCTTTTTATGTCGACGTTATTGTACGCATTGTCGATATCTATAAATGCGCCTATAGTCATCTGATTATGTGAGAAACCGGTTTGAATTGTTGACACCAAGCTTGTTAAATTGTCTAATGTTGAATGATGTTTCCTAAACCCTGATGTATTGGGTGATAAAAGGTGGTTTTTTTCAGTGTACCACTCCAATCGTTTTATTAAAATGTTATGAAATATTTTACAAATGCACGATATCATCGCTATAGGTCGTAAAGATCCAGGGGATTGAGGGTCACGACCTGGTTTTGGGATCGGAATAATAGTTATATCTCGCCATTGAGAAGGAACAAAGCTTAATGCGTAGCAAATGTTGTATAATTTTAATAAAATGATTTTACCACTGTTAGGTAAATTATATATCATAGAATAAGATATTCTGTCACTACCTGGTGCGCTATCTTTATGGCGTATACTAATATCTAATTCCTGTTTCGTAATCAAAGTATCTAAACTCGTTTTATCGGGGGCAAAGTCGGGGTCATTAGGGAGTACATAGTCAGGTGTTAGACTACCCAATAAGTCAATAGCTCTTTCTTTGTCTATGTGGGAGCGGGGCACATTATACCCTTTTAGCCACCTAAGTTTACGCCACATTTCTTTTTGAGAAATGGTACCATCCAATGACGAACAAAACTCCTGCCAGGATTTATCGCGTGCCTGACGGATTAGCTTTTGAGAGTTTCTTATTTTGTCTTGCAATTTTGTTAAATTATTAGGATTAGGGTTTCGTCGAAATTCCGAAAGGGCTAGTCGCCTCTCTGCTACACATTTAGATAGGTATGCGTTCCAATACGGTTTAGGCGAAAATTTTTTACTTGGATTACGGTTTATTTTATAATTTGGTATGTAACGAGCTGCAGCTGTATTTAAACAGTTTACAAATGTGTCATATGTTTTTGAACGTTATCTTCACAAAATGTAAAATCTTTGAATAGGACTTCTAAAAAATCTCGGTAGGATATCCAGTCGGCCTTCTTATAGTTACGTCGCGGGATTATATAATCTGGATTGCTATCCAAATGTGTAGCCATCTTAATAATGAGATGGTCGCTGCCCAAGTTTTCATTAGTAGTGGTCCAGTTCAATCTTATCGCGATGTCAGAAGTAGCTAACGTCACGTCAGGTGAAGATGTTTGAAGTTGATTGTTTACTAATTTGATACGCGTGGAACTTTTACAATCATTTAAAATTACAAAATTGCTTTCCATAAGGGCATCATACATTTGGGAGCCTCGCGTATCCGTTTTGCAGGACCAGTTCGTATGGTGAGCGTTAAAATCGCCTAATATGATAGCTTTTTTGTCTACGCTGTTAAAAAGATTCTCCCAGTCTGATTGGTTGGTGCGCGCTGACGGCGCGCAGTAAACAGAGATTACATAATCAATAAATTTACAGTTGTTTATTTTGACCATCAGAAGTTCAATATCTGGGTTACTACTTCTCAACACATGTGAACAAGCTTCTACAGATGTGTGTATCAGTAAAGCTACACCACCATATGAGTCATGTCTGTCTTTACGGAATATTCTATAGCCACCTAACTTAAAAACACTGTCAGGTTCTAGCCACGTTTCACTTAGTGCCGCAATGTGAATTTTTTCTTGTGATAATAACTGTTCCAATGCCAATGACTTACGACGAACGCTTTGCGCATTCCATTGAATAATATTCAGTCTTAAAGGATAATTAGATTTACTATTCATTGTAACCAAAATAGTCTAAAATAACTTTCAAAATTGGCCAATCCGAGATATTTTCTATCAGTACTAAAATAACCCACTGAACACAGCATTTTATACAGCTTTGTACCTTTTGATGAACTGTTTCTCCTTTTAAAAACAAAATCTCCTTCAGTCTACTTAAGAGCTCACTGAATTGTACTTCTCTTGTCTTGTTCTCCTCTTCTATTAATACGTCATGACTATTCGCCGCTTCGACTTGTTCCTCCGTCTCCACTTCGTTAGGTTTCTTAGATCGTTTTTGTTTGTTATGTTTTAATTTGTCTTTCTTAGCACTCACGTGTTGACTGTTCATCATGGCCGTCTGTAATGGCATTTCTTCTTCTGTACGATGTTGTTGTAGACAAGCCGAAAATGATAGTTTCCCAGCCTGTGTGGCAGATATATCGTTCACTGTAACTGCTGTTCTGGTCCGTTCCGCTGGGTTGGTTTTCTTGTCCGGAATATATATCGTCAACGCGCGTCGGTACGTACAGTTAAATTCCGCCATTAACTCCCTCAACCTCTTCTCTTTCATGTATGCTGGGCAAGAACGAACCAAAGCCATATGCGGACCA
Source organism: Agrotis puta (assembly GCA_943136025.2). Classification (NCBI taxonomy): domain Eukaryota; kingdom Metazoa; phylum Arthropoda; class Insecta; order Lepidoptera; family Noctuidae; genus Agrotis; species Agrotis puta. The sequence goes on from OW964170.2 coordinate 5,418,541, forward strand.
TTGCAGTTGGTGCATTTAAATAAAGTGGTGTCACAATTATCATGGTTCTCACTACATTTTGGACATATGACTTTGGTTGACGGGCATCTTTGTTTGGTATGTCCAAGCTTCCAACAGCGTGAGCACTGAGTCACTGGGAAGGTGTATTGCTCCACTCGTATACGTAGTCCGTCTACGGAAATATGTGCTGGACGGAATGAGCCTTTAAAACAAAGGCGCACAGCCTCACTGGACGTCCAACCTTCCCCCTCTACGTTTCGGCGCATGAGTCTTTGGACGGACACAAGTTGAGCGGGTTCCGGACATTGGATGCGGTTCAACATTTCTTCCTCGGTCAGGTCTATATCCACGTCTCTTATTACTCCGTAGGACATATTAACCTCCATAGCCCTTTGAATTCTCCATCCTTTGTCAATAACTTCCTTGCACCTTTCCAGTAACACCGCGCTGTTCTCGTTACTCATATCAACGCGTATCTTGTAGGGGTTAATATATCTAATTTTTTCGATACTCATTATTCCCTCATTTTTAAATATTTTGGCTAATGCAAACTGTTTAGGCATTCTGTCTTTGGATGAAATGTAAATTTCAATTTTTTCCTCTTTATATTTCTTGCCTTTGCTCCCCCCAACCTCCGTCCACCCTTCTTCATCTTCTTCTTCCCTATCTCTTTTATTTGGTCTTCTCTCTTCACTATTTTCGCACACTTCCTGTAAAATCTCCTGCTGGTATTCGTCATCTCCCTCCATTTCTTGTTCATGCGATACACTCGGGTCACTCATCAAATCGACTGCATTCGTTATGTCTTGATCGACAGTAATCTCGTCCATTTTGCTGTGGGTCGAACCGGTGTCCGTAGGTGAAACCTATCGGTACAAACAGGCGGCCGCCGCTCGGTGCGCCGAGCGCGGCGCGGTAAACGCTTCGGCGTAAACAAACTAATTAGCCTAAGGACGCGATCACCTCGTACGAATGCCGATACGAGACTGATTATGTTGTTTAAGTTTCTAATTTATTATTGTTTTTAACAGGAAAAAGACATTTCTACTCACATTGATGAAATAATAGAGAAGTGGGAATCATGTCGGGTACAGGAAGAAACCCCAAAGCCTGTTACGGATGTAGATGTTCGCCTAGCAAAATTGTTAGAATCTCAAGCTCCAGCCACAACGACACGGCGAGAATATACCGATGAAGAGAAAAAGATTCGTGAAGCAATATTGTCTCAGTACAGTCAGCTTTCTGATAATGAGGTATGTGATTAAAATGTGGATAATATACACAATTGTATAGGTTATGATGACAAATGTCATATCGTGCTATTTTTGTGTTCTATTTGCGATAAACATGTGTGTTTCAGGAAGACGTTGTGCAAGAAGAAGAGGCTGTCAGTGGGGACCTAGTTAAGAACACGAATGCAGCAGACGTCCACGCTGCAGCGCGAGAGCGCCGGGAACAAGCCCGACTAGATGCCCAGAAGAAAAAGGAAAAAGATAAAGAAGACAGGTGATTATCTTAAATCAATTCAGTGAAAATCAGCCTCAGCCTTGAACTTGGTTATAAGTAAAAGAAATTATCAATATTTTTGTCTTGTAAAAAATTAAAACACTATTCTGTTTCTGTAACAAAATGTATTTTAAAACGGCTGTGTGTCACAGGACTGTCTTATCAGATAACCGTGACCCTAGAACGTTAAGGGCTATTGAAGGGTCACCATAGATTTTAGACAGTATAAGTCTGACAGTTCCTCTCGTCCCGCCCTGGGTTTTAGTGTATTTAATGTCTTGTGATTTCAGGGAAAAACAAAAGCAGCTAAAGGAGGAGAAAAAAGAAAAACGTAAGACACAAAAAGGCGAAAGAAAAAGGTAGCAAACATAACTGTGAGTGAACATGCTTGGCTGTTCAACATTGCTTTGTGAATATGATATTAAATCCTGTTAATATTGCTCAATATTGCACAAACGCAAGCTGGACATTCATATACCCATGTGTCTTAGTATATTTAATCCTTTTTTAAGAAGCAATAATATCAGTTTTGTTTAGATTAATGAAAATAATGAAAATGGTCATATGCAACAGCTACTATTGTTTTGTATTATTATTACAATGTGTTAATGCAATTTTATTCATACAACTACCAATTTAATCAGTTTGAAAATCTCATTTTGTGAAGTTTCTATCTAATAATTATTTAAAATGAATCTTGACAGTTTAAAAAAATATTTTAACAAATAACTTGTTGATTATTTATACACAAGGGTTTTTACACTGTTGATGTACATCTTAATTCAAATTTCCTCTATTGTTAATTGTTGTGAAATCTTTAATTGGAGGCTTCTTATTGATATGTTGTTTGTAAGTTTGTCTAATGTACTTATGGAAAGGAATTAAAGCCACTGTCTTTCAAGTTCCAAACATCCTGTCTGGTACTGAAGAAAAACACATTTGTATTAAATATCTATTTCTGAGGAAATTGATGGTGCTTTATTTGTTCCTATGTATGTAACTTCCATTATGTGATAGATATTAGATAGCTAATAATAAAGTGCTGTTGTATTGACCATCTTAACATTTTATCACTTTGGTGTTATGCGAAACGAGTAGAATGTCATTTTTCTTTTCAAAATTAATTAAGCAACAATATGTTTCTTAATTATGGTAAATTTATTTTTTTAATAAGTTTTTTTTTGTAAAAAAAGCGGTAAAAACAATGAAGGCAGTTTATAATTTTTAGCCTTTATAAGTTTTTGCAACCACTTAAATAATTTGTGTTGAGTAAAATAAAATAAAAACCCTGTTATACTAAAAAGATATTTGTTAAAACAACATTGCCTTCACACAGTAAGTGCTGTAACTGCAGTATTTTATACCTCTGTATTGGAATAGTGAATGTGTACAGTAAAAGATGAATGTAATAATAATAATGTTTCTTTGGAGAACCTGTGGAGCACACACACAACATAATATTACATTTATGAGAAAACAGCAAAAAAGTGTGTTTCAAGGCTGCACCAAATAGGCTCAGTTCAATTAATCCTTATTACTGTAAATCATGCAGTTTTGATTGTTGTATTATTAACACCATATTTTCATAATTCACTGTACACAATTTTATTATGCTTTTAGTCATTATTATAGTTATTTATTATGATGCAATACATGTAATGTTTCAATAAAATCACATGTGTCTGTCATATTATTGTTTTATTTATGTAACATAACAAGGTATAACACTTTTAATGTCCGCACAAACAAAATGGACTGCAACACTTTAATCATAGCTTATTAACACTTAGGTAAGTTAAAAATACCATTTAGATGTAGCAAAATGAGTCAAAATACTGCCATCAATATTTATTGTCGAATATATTTATGTTAAAAGTGTAATAAAAATAAAATGTAATAATATTTACATATGGATAGACATTTGGTATGCATAAAATTTCAAAAAGAAATGTTTAAAAATTATAATTATTTAGTAACTGCTGCAACTTAGTTGATCTCAGAATGAGATCTTATTTTTATTAATATAAAATAAAATGTATAATAACTAAAAAAAACGATAGTATGTATGTTTACAACACACAATACATGTAATAATATAATATGCAGTTGTTGACTAGCATGAGTCATTATAATTTCATAATTACGGTGTGTCACTGGCCTATCACAGATAGCAACTTAAATTGGTCTTTAAAATCTATAATGCTTCAGTTACAACAAAGTTGTGAGCACCACCAGCATATATTTGTGTGATTTTTGAATTCTTGTCTATTTCCAAAGGCACTAAAGTAGGCTGTACAATTTGGTTTCCTAAATCTATTCCTGTATTGAAATGCTCATTCCACCCCCATGCCCAGACAGTGTTGTCTGTTGCTAAGCAAACAGTGTGCTCTGAACCTAATGCAACATCTTGTACTTGTCTGCCATCTGGAAAAAATAATAGAATTATTATTTTAAAAGCAGTCTATTTCATATTGAAATGTTATGATGGCTTGAAATAGATCTCTACTACTTATTCCCTTTTCCTTAGTGACAGCCACGAGCGATGCTTTGGTGGTATGCTGATTAGTCTAGTGTAGTGAGATCACGAGTATGTGTTGGATTTGCAAGGGAGATTTCGGAGTATTTACTGGCAACAATTCTAAAAGGGGTAGATTGTCCAATTAATTAAACGACTGTCACATAAAGCAGTTCATTTTTATTATATCATTCTATTTGTCATGAAGAATTTGTGCTGTACTCTAGTTTAGTTTCAATTCTTGAAAACCAGTTAGTGTGTGTGTGTAATTGTAATAAAAAATAAGTTGTACCAACCTGGCAGCTTGATATGTGTAAATGTCCCTGGCACCACTGTTCCTTCAGATCCTAGCTGTCCCCAATTATTCCTGCCCCAGGCTAAGAGAGTTCCATCCTCTAACCACAACAAAACATTAGTCCAACCACTCAATAACTTTTTAACTTCTTGTTTTACACCTATATCTATTTTATTGGGTTTATATACTTTTTTATATTTTTCAGAACATAGCAGCAACTGGCCATGCCTGTTATCACCCCATACATATAAAGCTCTTTCCTCAGAGCACCAAGCAACAGTGTGGTTCTGTCCACAAGCAATATGAGATATTTTCCCAACACCCTGAACCTTCTGAAACCTATCAGAGGACAAAATGTCATTCCCTAATCCCAGTTGACCATGTCTGCCACAACCTGTGGTCCATACTTCACCTTTAGAGTTGACTATTGCTGTGTGTCTTAGGCCCATAGATACCAGAATAGCATGCACTGGTAGTCTAATTGGCTTCATAATTTCTGAAAAATATTCTGTCGGTGTTGTTGGAATTCCCAATTGGCCATAAGCATTGGAACCCCAAACTATTATTGTTTGGTCATCTGTTACTCCACAACTGAAGTCCCATCCACACACTATATTTGTGAAAGTAATACCACTCAAAGGCCATGCTCTTTCAATATTATGTACTTCTGTGTCCCTTGCTAGTTGAAGTTTTGAATTCCATCCACAAGAATAAAGCTTGCCTTCATCATCTATTAGGAGAGTATGGCCACCTCCACATGCAATTTGTTTTATTTTGCTGTCATACAAATGTAGTTCAACATTGCTAGGCTTTTCTACTTGTTCACTTGCAGCACCCACTCCTAACTGTCCATGTGAATTAGCTCCCTGAAATTAACATCTATGACATCAAAATAAGACCCAGATAAGATTAAAATGAAAAAAACAATGAAAGTTTGAAGTGATGTAAATAAAATACATGATTTGATTACTACCGTACTTACCCAAGTCCATAGGGCCATATTAATGAAACCTACATGAATTTTATTGAATCTCTAAGAACCTTAGTGGTCTTCTAGGTTTTGTTATGTATTTTGACAGAAATGATAAAAAAACTGACAATTCTGTCAATGTCATGGACACGTGACAGTCACACGGCCATCTAATCATGAAGATTATAGGTAAAGACATAGATATAGAGAATGAACTCTGGACTGAGCCTTCATCATCATATCAGACAAAGGACGTCCACCTCTGAATGTAGGCCTCCTCCATAGATTTTGAATGGGACCGGTTGGAAGCGACTTGAATCCAGCACGATCCTGCGAATTTCATCAGATCGTCTGTCCACCTTTCAGGTCAACGTCTCACGCTACGTTTACCGGTGCGTGGTCTCTATTCGAGAACCTTACGGCCCCATCAGCCATGTGGCCTGCCCACTGCCACTTCAACTTGCCTATTCGCTGAGCCTTACCCAGATTTAAAATAAAGACCAACCCATGAACGCACCCTAGAATGACATTGACAACTCATTCATTCTGCACAATTTTGAAATTGACACTTGACAGACAACTGACTGGGCCAGCTATAAATAATAATGTAAATAGAGATTTGACTTTACACACCATAATTAAAATAATGAATTTATTGTAATAAACTGTAGCTATAAACCAGAAGAAGAAATTTTAATTTTAAACTCCTTAATATGGTGGAATATTTAAACAAGTCTTTGCATATCTATTCATAAAAATTCTAATTAAACATTTTCCCGTTTTATAAGGTAAAGACAAAATGGATTCTTCATCTAAAAGACACGCAACTGCTGCACAGGTTACAGCTTTGATGGATTTCATGCAGGAACATTCAGATAAAGCCAAGGGTCTTGTTAATTCAGAGGCACAGTGGGTAGATCTTACAACCAGTCTTAACTCTATGGGAGGAGCTGTTAAATCTGTTGATAAATGGAAACAGGTACATGAACAAGTATTAGTCTATAAAAAGGGGTCTATAGATACCAATAATAAAATTGGGGCTAAAGTATGAAGCGATAGACTGACACTCAGCATTGCATAGCTAAAGGTTGAAGAAGAAGCAGAACATAATTATTTCTAAGAAAGATAGGCTATTTTCTTAAAGCATATACATTGTTTTGCAGACTTGGCGTGATCTCAAATCAAATACAAAGAAACGGGCTCTGAAGCATCAGCAGTCGCTGTGTGATACTGGTGGAGGTGTGAGTTCTGAAGGCAGTGGGGACACCTCACAGACAATGGACGGTGAAAACTGCTCTCCACCAAAGAAAAGATTAGGTAACTATTTCATACTTTCGAATTATGCGAGTCTGTGTGTATAATAGTTTATTATAGGCTGATGTGGTGGCGGCATCTGTAGTCTGTACACATAAATCTTAGTTTAATTAATCATTGTGTTTAACATTTCAGCATCCTTTGATCAAGAAATAATTAAAATAGAAAGAGATAAATTAGAATTTGAAAAAGAGTATAAGATACAGAAAATTCAAGTATTGTCCAGGTAATAAATGAAATATATTTTTAATAAATGTACTTGAAATAATATAGGTAAAAATAAACCTCTAATAAATTATTTGTTTTGTTTCAGAATAGCAACAGCTTTAGAGGAATTAGCTAAGAAAGAATAAAGACTTATTATTTGTTATAAGATGTTTCATTGGTACCTACACCTTAATTTATTCACTAATAAATTACATTATTGGCATAATACCTATTTTTGGTGGAATCTTCTGTTTTTTTCAAACTTAAAATTGGAATGAATTATGATCGAATTTCGAACACAGGGCAACTACATTTTTTTATAAATCCATTAATAAATAAATAGTGTATAATATCAAATCAAAACAATTTTGTAAGATGGCAGTAAGGCCCATTTACACGCTGCAAGAACTTGCATGCGCAAGTTTGACTACATTGTGGTATTGTTTGATCAACTAAATTCACTGTCCATCTATTAATTTATTTGAAAAAAAATCCGTTATGTAGTCCAACAGACACGCCACTCGCATGCAATTACTTTCATCGTCTAAATAGCTTAGAAATAGACTTTTAGGAAGTTAGTTTACTTATCTTATCAATAGATGTCGTTATGTGATCTTTCTGCCTCGTGGATCTAGCATTGGTCACCGAGAAAGTTACGGTCAGTTCACACCGAGAGGCGAAGCGGCGTGTATCTTATCGTGTAGTAAATAAAGTTAGATTGAAATGACGAATTGGATAAAATAAAACTACTGGACCCATATTTTTGAAGTGAAAACTTCTTTAGCGGCGTTGAGCACTTTTTCTGTAATGGGTATAAAATCTTAAACTCGCGTCAGGACACGTGACCTGATCGAAAAAGCGTAGGACGTCAGGAAAAAGCGTAGGACGGCGCAGGGCGCTTGCGTGAATGTTCGTGTGACTTTATTACTTTTAAAGAAGTTTGTATGCTGGATACATTCGTTGCTAGGTAACATTGTTTATAAAAGATGTACGTCACATTGGAAAATTATTGAAATATAAAGTCAACCATTTTTGCGAGTTTTACTAAAATCTGTTCACAAGATATTTCCAACAATTACTATTCAAGATTTCACTTCTGCCGGCACTCCCAGAGTGCAACCCGTCGTTTTTTTTATCAATTTGTAGCTAGGCAGGTAGGTACCTACATTATAGGCGAGTTACGGACGAAGTCACGGGCGGAGTGATACCATACATTACCGTCTGTTGATACCGTCCACAAATGTATATACCGTGCGTGCCTTTCTAAGTTGTTAAGGTGTAGAAAGAAATTCAATCCTTAGTCTTGATTCAGGAAGGCTATGTGTAGGCAAATATAGTCCTTTATTTTTCTATGTGCGCGTCATATTTATAAGTACATAGGTGGGTATAACATATTTTGGCGTGTAAATATATGTTCTAATGTATAATATGCCGATGTTGTTGTGATTAATCACGTCTCATCCGCATCTGTTGAGTTGCGAACTTTCTAGTTGTTCGTGGCATTTGTCGAGAACTCGAGTTGGGGCCCTTACTTCAGAAAGTTTGTTTCGTTTATAACTCATTGATATAAACGATGAGCAAGTATGTAGGTATTATTAGAGTGTATTATAAGTTTTGAAGCCACTTATAAGTTTTGAACACTTTGAAGGACTTTTAATAAAAATATTTATCCCAAAAATTAACATTGCAGTTTAGCAAATCTCAAATAAAACCTGCCAATTGCGAGTCGGAATCGCACGACGGATTCCGTTAAATTATTTATAAAAACTGCAAAAAAACATACAACAGACATGATTTTTTTTCCGTTTTTACAAAACGTTACGTTTTTAAATATTTATTTGAATTTATTTTTAGTATTTGTTGTCAAATCGACAACAGAAATACACCAGCTGTAAAAAAATCAACTGTCTAACTATAACGGTTCATGAGATACAGCCTGGTGACAGAAGGACAGATAGACAGAGAGACGTACGTCGGACTCTGAAGTCGAAGACTCCGCTACTCTTAATAGTAGGGTCCCGTTTATCCTGTGGGTACGGGACCCAGTACATTATTTAGCTATTCGGAACGTTTCCTTTATTTGAGTTCTGAGACCTTACTTTATGCCTTTTGTTTGGTTCTGATTACTAAACGAGTATTAAATTATACCGCATAAATGACCGTTTTTTTATTGACTTAGAAGCTTGATTTTAAGCTCTTAGGGACCATAGACCTACGTATTGATTTTGATACCTCCACGCGTTCCAGAGATCTTGACAGACACGTACGTACACAGAGGGACAAAATAAAATATATTCCTTTTGAAATAAGGAACCTTAAAAATCAATAAAGTAGTGAATAGTGAAGATATCAATAGACTTGGCTTGGCCAACGTCAGCCGTTTTGCACAAAAGCCGTTAAGTTCAGTAACTTACCAACTAATTGGCAATTACGGCACTCGATGCAACGGTGCTCAATAGATAATATTTTTTTGGGAGCAATAAACTGAGTTAAGTTCGGATCTGCAATCAACAAACAATGTTATTTATGTGGTTTTCTCCTTTATAGTTTTATTGGGGTTGGTAAAATTCTGGAACCTATGTCCCAATTCTGACTACCGTCTACCAGTGTGCTACATTTCATCAAAATATGCCGTGTAAAGGAGTCAGAGTACCTACATAGAATAGTAGGATTGGCCTTCTGTAGTCATGAATCTATACATATAATAAATCTGTAGAAGGGTCAATTCTGTACATTGAAAATATTGCAAAAATAAATAGCGGGGGGTGTTGCTGGATCGATACCAAACCCAAATATGTGATTAAAAAAAGTTTGTCTGTCTGTCTGTCTGTCTGTATATGCAGGCATCACGTGAAAACTTATGGTTCGATTTCGATGAAACTTGGTATAATTATACCTTATTATCCTGGGCATATAAAATAGGATACTTTTTATCCTGGAAAAATACGTAGAAAAAAAATCTTATTTTTCAGTTTTATTCATAGACGTTGTTCTGTAGAACCGCGAATCTCCTTAATTATTATAGGCTTAGCCGTATTTGGGTCCAATAGATATTTATAAGATATCATTGTCAGAGTTACTCAGAATGGAGAAATAAACAATCCACGCGAAGACCGACATCGAGTCGCGGGCGGAAGGTAGTGAAATAATAAAAACTAAAACAAGGCTAAAAAAAATTGTACCGATGCAGAATAATTCCGTAGTAGATAGTTTTATGACTTTCATGCTTGCCTCACATTCCAAAATTAGATAATATAAAAGCAACTAAAACTAATCTCTTAACCGTTCCTAAAGTAACTAATTAGCATAACACTCCAATTTCATGCAATTACTACTTATGTGTTAACCGCTTCGCAGGTCGCAACTAGCGCAAATTGCATGCTCAGCCAGACGTAATGTAGATGTCATTGATGTGGCCCAGGGATGAGTAGATATGAAGGCAACTATAAACTGTGTATTATGCGGGAGCAACGTATTGTATCGTAAACCGGAATGAACTGTGGTACAGTTAGGGCCAGTCGTTTGATCAGTAGTTAAATTATAAGATAATTAAACAGGTATACTCAGCTTTACTATATTCTTACTTCTTATCTTACTTCTTTCATACTATATTTTAAACGTCAAAGTTTGTTTGGATGGATGGATGTTTGTTTCTCTTTCACGCAAAAACTACTGGACGGATTTGAATGAAATTTGGTACACAGATAGTATAATACCTGGACTAACACAGGATAGTTTTTATCCCGATTTGATGATCCCGTGGGATAATTTTCAAGTTGTAGCTGGCCAAGCCGCTGGCAACAACTAGTAGTAACATTCTAAGTCCCCAAAAATTTTAACTTTTGTTCAGGAATTTGTGTACGTAAGTAGGTACTTACCTACCTACATTTTTGTGTCTACAATTCGAGATAAGTATTTTGTTGTTTGGAAATAAAAATGAATGTAAACATGAGCAGTTAGGACTTTAAGTAGGGGTCCCAACATTAAAATGCACATAAAAGAAGTGTGGTTGACCTACCCAAGTACCCACTATAAAACCAGGTGCCTAGCCTACTTTTATGATCCTGTAGCATGGTATCTTGTTAAGTATCCAGGTACGACATATATTGTTAAAAATTTAGTTACTGTTTTGTTTTTTTTAAAGAAATTCTAACTTGACTGTTAACTTTTAGTCACATATTAAGAACTCGACTCGAGTTCTAAAAACAGAATTAGAGAAAAAGTAAAATGAAAAAAAAAAAAAAAAATAGATTCGCGAGGCTTAAAGGTCTTTATCTCATCATGGTGCTGTAACGTTTCAAAATGAGGTCCAGGAACACGCAATGCAACGTATCAACACCGTTGTAACAAATTTCCACAAGCAGAGCTCTAAAAATTCCAATTTGTTTGACAGCCAGAATTGAACTTTACACATTCAAAAACTTTCAGAGGAAAAGTTTGGTTTGTTATGTGATTCTGTTTATTCTTTTAAAGGTAGAAGTTGGTACAGGTAGCGACCTCGTAAGCTGCTTTGTGATACTTTTAGTTGATGCTAAAGCCAATAATGCTCTCTGTTTGTTCCATCTCAACCTGTTTTATATGAGCTGTAAAAGAAATGTTACGCTAGTATCTACCTAAGCGGGTGATTGTATTTAAAAAAAACGATAAAAAAAGAATAGAAAAGAATACTGTTTTAGTAAATACCATTGTTATTTATTTGCATATACGATAGAAAAGGCGCTAAAAATATATAAATATAAAAATACTAAATTAAAATGAAACTAAACTATGATAGAGCATTTAGTAGTTAACATTCTAATTTATTTGTAGATAACAAATCACAGTAAAATATGTAACAAATTCGTTGTAACATAATGACAAATCGAGCCACTAGTTCTGTTCAAATTAATGATAGAATTAGTAGATATTAATGAGCCTTTGTTTTTCTTAAATAATGTAACAGAATATTGTATGTTACATTATTTATTACTCAATGAGGTGTGTTACTAATTTATTAATAGTTGGTACTAACTACAACTCCTAATACTTATTCCTAGATACAATAAAGTTTTTTAGCTGTTGTCGGAAAATGAACTTAATAATAATTACCAGCTATCCAATTTCCCTGGAAACTCGAATTATCTCTGAAGCGAGCCCTGGAGCGTTCCGTTCAGTTACTTAGCTAGTGACCGTAGCGCTTTGGATGAATTTCCTGTAACATGGCTGAAAATGTAATAGCGTCGCCCCGTCAGGCCTCCGGCGACCCGTCATCCCGTCATCGGGCGTTATGGACCGACACACTGTTATTTAATCAGTCGACGGCCGTATGGTACGATACTGGATGCATTTTTCATTGCATATACCGACGCTGCAGTGAACAAAATGTTAATAAAATCGCGACCTCCGCTTTTATGGGATTGATGAAAAAATTTGATGATTTTCGGTGTGAGTCATTTCGCTATGTGGCACAGTATTATGTACTTACAGGAATATTATTATAAAGAACTTATTAAATAAAATTAGTTCCTACTTAGGCAAACCTATAGTTTCATTTTCGTTTGGAGAAAATCTATTTTTCATAAAAATAATTACGGTTATTCTTATGTCGTGCGGAGGAATACTAAAAGAGGAATACTGACGTAGTCAGTTTTAGTCAGCAAACTTGTCAGTACTCGGCTTCGTTTGGCCTCTCAGATTATCCCTTATGTAGATAATTTGTACGCATAGTGTTTGCCGAAGGTTTGCGGTCTCTCTCCGCCATTAATTAACATAACCACGACTGCTTCTAAATTTAAATATATTGACAGCCTCTGGCGGGATTAAGGAGCACCCTTATTACTCTTTCCACGGAGTTTTGTTAAGTCAGTGCTAAGCTAAAAGGTCGAGTTGGGATACAAAATGCAAAGCAACATTTTATTAGTGACGCTGTCTACCCAACTTTATATGACTTTACTATACTTTCGGATTTTTAGTTGTATTTTATCGGAATTGGCAAGTTTACTTTTATTCATAGTAACAAATGAAAAACAATGAAATTTTATTAACTGACATAACAAAAGTGAACTAAACTATAACATTAGTTTTTTTCTTTTAGTTTACATAAAAGAATGTGAATCATAATTTTTTAAACCTTCCCTGGACTTTTTTTATCGTGGTAAAATCATCAAACGAGTCAGACTTGTACTGACTAAAATCCACAGTGTCCTTCAATATCCCTTTACGTTCCGGGGTAACGGTTATTCGTAAGTTCCGCGACCCCGGCAGGCTTTGGCCCTCTAGAGGTGGGCCCCGACATTATGCTGACACTGTTTGAGGCGCGCGTGGAACACAACGCGCCGTCTTCCGGACGATCCTCGCAGTGGTGACACACAGACGTTTCTTCCCTCCTTATCCGACACAGGTACCTCCCAAAACTTCCGTGTCCGATGAGGACCTGTATCAGGCGGTAGGTAAGGACGCCGTGACACCTATCCAGCCACTCCTGAAAGAGGAGTCTAACTGCCGTGATTGCGGCGTGCCCGAACCTTCCCTGGACTTCTGAAAATAATTCAAAAGCAAAATTAGACAAATCGTTCCAGCCGTTCTCGAGTTTTAGCGAGACTAACGAACAGCAAATTATTTTCATATACATAGATAATTTTATATTTTATCCCTTAAAAACCTAGCTTGAAAAGAAGCATCGTATGTCTTGAAGGAAAAGGATAATGCCATATTATTATAAATAGTTTTTTTTAATAAATCGTGGGACCACACTAGGAATTCCACCTGTGTCGTGGGTACGTATACAAATATGTTTATTTCGTGCGGGGAGTGAACCGGCGACATGCTGCGCAACAGTCGATCACTCACCCACAGCGTCAAACGTGCCGTTAATTATTCCATATTATTACATAACATGGGAAAAAAACCGTTATAAAAGGTGCTAGACAACAGCTTCATATCTCAGTAGCCAGGGAGGGCGATCCGACACAGGTCGGCGCCCAATAACTCGCATGATTGGGTTTCGGAATATGTGCCACGCTCCGCCGTGCTCGCTCACAACCTATATCTCAACCTTTTAACCAAAACCAATTTAATATTCATTATCAGCTCATAATGTTAGCTTTAAATCTAATAAAAACAAATAACACTTGAGAACTTATACATCATATTCATACAATAACATCACGCTTGAAATCCTTGATAGGTTAGGCAGAGTTTAGTTACTAACTACTACGAGTAGGACGCGAGGAGCCTGTTACGTATGTAAATCCAAATTACACACGTATACATGAAGTTTTTTTTATGACAGTTATTTACTATATTTTGACAATTCAACTTTGATATTATTAGTTGATTAGCACAAGCCAAACCGAATCACGAGTGCCACTGACGTCTACTTGCAAAACCACCCAACTCTTGGGGCATTCCAAGATTCGGTTTGGTTAGGTTCCTTTAAGCCTTTGTCAAACTGACAGGCGATAACGAACCGGACCGAGTCCGAAGCAATACCGAACCGATATGAGACGTCAAACTGGATGCAGCGAACCGAGGCGTGACATTTGTATTAGGTGACTTTTTATGAACGACGTCAAACAGAGCAAATACGCTTTCGCCATGTCTTCGCATCGGTTCGGCCACGCTATCGGATCGCTTTCCCTTTTCTATGTGACTGGATTCAAACAATTCTACACATTACAAATAAAAACGCCTCGCTACGTATTCGCCACGCCTGTCTGTTTGACAAAGGCTAAACCTTGCATACAAAAGAGACCACCAAAATCACTCTCACTTTCAGATAGGCATCAGACATAGACCCTCAAAAGCTGTGGCACAGCAAAGAGGTTCTTTGTAACATCAATGAGGCGACAATATTCATTGTTATTTTTATTTGCTCAGGTAAGTGCCCACTCAATCGACTAAAGGGCGCGGATGGGTGGAATTTATGTAGATCGGGGATAATGGACCGGTTTAGTAAATTATGTATCGAAATGAAATGATGTTTATTTATGCAAGTAGGTTATATCGACACTTTTACACGTCTTTTTATAAAACTAGGAGGGGCCGGTGTTTCGTACCTGACTACTCTGAGAAGAAACAGCCGAAACAAACTCAGAGGTCACAGTCTCTTTTGAAGTCCAGGCATTATATGTAGATCAGGCTATATGAGGACCATGCAGGTCAGTGTCTGAAATGGTCTTTTGAAGAAAGAACCACACAAATTCGAGTGGACCTGTCCAATCAGTGCAAGCATTTGTCAGTTATCGTGTAGCTCGACTCATTACTCAAGGAGCTCAACGACACGACGAACAATACCAAAGACCACTTGTGTACATATCAGTAGACTTCTTAAGTACTAAAAGGATAAAATAAAACGATGTGTGTGATGTGATGTAGTACTCGTAATGGTAATTTCGTAGAGGTCGTCAGAAGGCATTGGTTGATGATTATGGTTTCCTCTTTGCATAGTTCATAATCATGAAGCAGTTTTTCAAAGATTTTGCAATGCTACATCTACGTATAGCTAACGGTTGGTGCAGTGGCTGAGCGATCGGCTGCTGCACAGAGTATCGTGGATTCGATTCCCGCAGGAAACAAATATTTGTATGACCTATGTTTGTGTATGTGAGTTTTAATGTTTGTTAACGCACTCACGAAACGGGAGAAATTCCTAGTGTTGGGCTAATTTGAAAAAAATAAATGAAAAATAAACACGACGTGCGAATAACACCGTCCGTCACGTAATATCCTACATCGTGCATGTAGAACTTTCAGTGAAAGACGATATTTTTTATAATAGTCCTACACATAAACGTCTGATGGAAAGAAGCTTTTCTTTATCTATGGAGTTTGAGGAACATTTCATCCAGTTCATCAATGAGGAACCTGCGTAGAACTCTGCAGAATTTGCAAAGTTTCAAATGCTTCGGAAGAAAAGACCACTAACTCTAAAAACTCATAAGGAAAGGAATACCTCTTTTTTATCGTGGTAAAATCATCAAATGAGTCCTCCCACCAAGGGCAGAACGGGAGGAACTATCAGACTCGTATAAACTAAAATCCACGGTGTCCTTCAATAGCACTTTACGTTCCCTGGTTACGGTAATTCGTCCCGTGACCCCGGAAAGAAATACCTTTGACAAAACATACTCTGATCTATCGATTCCCCTCTCGCTACTTTATCGATTTTCATAATATTGTGTCGTATATCTTGTTCAGGTTCGTAGATATACTCGTATAATATGTAGCGAGTATTTGTTACCATTGGCATTTTACACACACGTCGTAAAAGTCAGATGAAAACCGCAAAGTGCCCCATTTGGCTATCATTCGTTTTATACCCTTTATAAGCGAATACGTAAAACACGCTCCCGGTTATTTATTGACTCCCAGTGAAATAGGTGATACGGATACAGTACATACATATGTATAAAGGTTGATATATATTTAGGTTTAATTTATTTCCATTGGAGCGAAGTAATCGCCGATTTAGAGCTGATGTGACCGTCGTGTTGTAGTCAATGTAGAAATCTAGCTAAAACTGTTTCTACATTACTTTTGAATTACGGATTAAATGTATGTAGAGTTATCTGCCCCGACTTACGAGTTGTAGGTCGTGAGTTCGAACCCAGCCAGGCACATTACTTTGTGTAATTTATTTCATCACCACTGCTCTCAAACCGTGAAGGAAAACGTCGTGAGGACACCGGCATGTCCTAGAACCAAAAATTCGAAGACATGTGACATCTACCAACCCGCACTGGGCCCGAGCGGAGGTTTATTGCCCACTCCCTCTCACAGAGAGGAGGCCTGTGTCCCAGCAGTGAGAACATTACAGGCTGATGATGGTGATGATGATGATGATGATGATTCCTGTAATAGATAATTGCAGGTATTTGTAAAGTATACTTCGTGTCGTACGCCGAGACGTAGTCACGAAAATTGCTGTGAGTTTTCTTCTGAGACATCATCTTCCTGTCCTTATCCCATTTTACTTGGAGTCGGCGCAACACGTTTTCTTCTTTAATAAACCCCTATCAGACATCACAGTATCATTATCCATCCATCTTTTCTTTGACCTTCCTCTTCCTCTCCATCAACAGTTTTCTTCTGAGGAAATAAAAACTTAAACTTACGGTGACGTTGTAAGGTAGTTATTTACTTACATAGCTATATTTTCCTTTTCCAGAAAGTAACACGCAGGTCTCCCATTCGAACACAACCTAAAAAAGGCTCGTACAAAAGTTGCCTCGTTAGGGCTGTGCGTCGCGAAGGGATGTCACAGGCTCGGTAAAACGGTGTCAAATAGTCGGTGTCGTACAAAGAAAGGTAACACACTATTTCTCACTGGTCGTTACTAAATATTTCAACGGGCCGCAGTGCGCACCGCCTTAAATAAACATTCCTGCCGACCGAACTGAATTTTTCACGCGCTCTGGTGGTCCCACTCCCTTGGAGACTGACTTCGTATGCCCAACTAGCGTTAGTCAGGTATTCGGATTATTTATCTCTTGTAAATTACGCTACAGTATTTGGCAGAGATTTTATGAGACGTATTTTGCGTCTTATTTATTAAGTGTAAGGTACCTCTACAAATTTCAGCGTTGTTTTATTAAATGTCGTGTTATTATATTATACAAGAAGTGTTTGTTTTAACGAATAAACTATAAGTACCTACTTCTAGAAAATTCAGTACTGTTTCTGGAAATATTAACTTATTGATGTATTCTATGTAATTTCTTTAAAGTAAAGTAGGAACCTTGACTTTGGTGTTGACACAGACATAATAAAAACGTGGTAGGTACCTATATACTTTCGATATATCTAATGATAAATATCTGAATACTTAATACCTAAGTGGCTCAAAATCACCAAGGTGGAAAATTCTGAATTCTGTTTTATGATACTATAGAGTAGAAGCTAAATTATTGATAATTACTCTAAATCATAACTTAACTTGTGTATAAACTATATTTAACTTGGCAGAGCATAGAATTAAATACTTTTCGAGAAATTTCAATTTTTAAGTGTGCTGTCACTAAAATTAATCATTCAGGGAACGGTATTTAGAGGTTTATAATTAAACAAAAATAATAATTATATATTTCATATTTACCTTTTACAATAGCGCAGATATGTCGCCAATAGTACGAAATTAAAAAACTTTAACAAAATTTGAAATTAAAACGTTTTTAAGGACCATGTCGCTGTAAATTAAGCTATATGACTATTTTCATGTTCTTAAATTAACTAAATAAGTGAATATCGCTCACTTGCATATAAATAAATCTGCGGTAGCTATAGGGATTCCGCCTGTTTCCAATATTGTCAGGCTTTATTCCTAAATACCTTATGTTATAATGGCATTTCTTTGATTTTAGAGGTGTTCCCCGAAATGATGAGGGTGTTCATCAAATGATGCGTGAGTTCTCCAAATGATGGTATGCAGACAATTAGGGTTAAATTCACAGTTAAATTGAATAATAAGCCAAATAATAGGAAGTAATTGTTATTTATTTATTTGCAAATATGTTTATTATTAACAAAACTTAATCTTAACTAAATTAAATCACTTATTTAGTCTTATAATTGATGACACACAAATAATTTATATTCTTTCAATGCCATTACTGAAAAAAGAAAACAGTCTAGAGTATTATTACTTTAACTACTTTACTACTTTTGATATCGATTTTTTCGAAAATTTTTAATTATTTAGTTTTTTAAGTAAACTGTTTCTTTTTTTTATAAGAAGGTATTTCTACCTTAATTAATAATGATTAAGAAATATTGTTTTTGTTTAAAAGTTAAAAAAAGATTTTAGTAAAGAACTATAAACAAACCATCTAAACAAATAAATATAGTTCTTTACTCTAATTTTCTTAAAAAACTAAATAATTACAATTTTTCGAAAACATCTATATCAAAAGTAGTAAAGTAGTCAAAGTAATGATACTCTAGATTGTTTTCTTTTTTCAGTAATGGCATTGCAAGAATAGAAATTATTTACTCAAATTCAACGTAACATGCATCTAGTGGCTCTAATTTTTTTTTTGGCATTATTACGTACCGAACTCAAGAAAGTTAGTAATATTTCTCCGTCATCGTCATCGACACCTGTCTGACAGTTGGCAACATATCTGTAATTGACATTTTTTTTGTGTAGCTACTTTAGTTAATAAAAATGTTCCAGGGGATATTAAATTAGGATGTATATTTTCCTTGTTTGACTGTAAGATGTACTTGGCTTTGACTTCAACAGTAAGTTTTCGCGCAGTCCGTTGACGATCAGAAATCGTCATTAAATCGTCTTCGTCAGATGATGAAGAGTTATAAATGCTCTGTTTCTTTAATTTCAGTATATCTTGTACATCCTCTATGTCCATAAACTCGTTCGATTCAGGAGATTCCCTTAAATGTTTATCCGTATTTCCGGGTTTAACTATTGGATATAAACTACCAGATAACGCTGACATTTTCAGCTCCTTTTCAAGACGTTGATATCGGTATAATTTAATAGTAATTTCTGGGCCTTTTTGCCATCTAATATTTGTAATATTCATGATACCCGGTATGGCATCTTAAGTTTTCGGAACCAACCTTTGTTTTTTGCATTAATTGTTTCTCAAAGTATTGGCTTTATCTTGTAATTGGGCAGTAAATACTTCGTTAAATAGAAGATTCTTGCGCACTTCAGGAGGTACGTCAACGTTTTCTAACAATGCGTTAACTTTGCTATTGGGAGTTGTAGGGTTCTGAGACTTCACTTCTTTTCTTTTTACATGTCTTCTTAATCTTTCCTTTAAAGTGTCATATTCATATTTAATTTACGCAATGGTTTTCTCTTGTTGTTTTATTTTACGATATGCTTTGGCTCTATCCTTCCGCACAATTTGTCTTCCTACTGTTTTTCTCACTGAAGCTGATGCAGCTAGATCATCATCGGAATGTGGCGGTGTATTGTGTAATATGCCAGATAATGCGTTCTTCTTTTCTCTGTATTTTTTTTGAAGCTTTTTTCCCACATTTTTATTTGCTTTCGCTTTTCTCATTCAGTCATCTCAGCTATGTTCTTCACTTTCTTTCCTTGATTTTTTTTATGATAGTATTCTCTGCCCTTAGCCCTTTTAATCTCCTTCTCTTCCTCTGTCATCTTATCTAAAAATTCTTTTTCTGGCATTAGCTTTTTCTCTTTGGCGCAAGTAAGCTATACTACTTTTCTTTATTTGATTTTTCGAATGGTTTTTAAGCTTTGTGAGAGTCAATATTGCTGTAAGAATAAAATAAGTATGCTTATTGGTAACTTTGTAAGCACGACATACACAAAATTGACAGTTAGTAAAAGACAGAACCACTTAATAACTCAATAGTCATTTGGGGAACAACAACATCATTTAGAGAATGGTCCATCAAATCGGAGAACGTTCTCCAAATGACCGTTCACCAAATGATATTTTCAAATAACCGCGCTTTTTTTAAACGGCAGCCAAATTTGACAGCAATTCTTGCTTCCTTAATGTAAAATATTTGAGGTTAACATTTGTTACACAACAATATAAAAGCTATTATTGCATTATTTTGATTGAAAAACGCGTTCCCCATTTGACGACCTATTGATGTACGCTCTGTAAATAATGAATTGAAAGACACTTACCACTTATTTTAATTTCTTTTGGCGAACTACTTTCTTCTCAGCCACTTTGTTCACAACTCTCTCTACAGCTGTTCCATAGACTAAAGAGGGATGCATACGAATTTTCTTTTTTCGCGTAATCAAAGCTGCGTTCACTAAAATGATGCTTACATTGTCGGACATTATATTTTGACTTAGATTTTTTAAATTTGTTATTCTTCTTTATTACTGCTTGCAGTAATGAAATATTAGAACCAATTGAAGTTGAATGGGTGTTAATAACCGTTAAAAATGTTTTATTTTATGACTATTTCTGGTGTTAGCTTTTAAGAATTGGTACTTAGGACGCGTTCTCCAAATGATTTTTTGTACTTATTTGTCCATATAAAATGTAATAGATAAGACTTTTTAATTATTTTGTGTGATGTGTGGTTAAAGTAAACACATTTAAGTTTTTACTAATGCTTAAATGTTTAAAAAAATACAAAATTTAGGCATTTATTTGCTGCCGAAGTGGATTTACCACCTTGGTGATTTTGAGCCAAGTACGTCGAAATATTGAAAGTATCGTCGTAACATAGGCTTTGAAGGTACCACAAAATGCGTACCCATACCTATAAAGTATCTACGTTTATCTACACTTCAGCAGTAGGTAAGTAGACAGCATCCTTGGATTCCCGCTGTGTTGTGCCGCAGGGAATTTCCTAAAAAGGTGATTTGCATTATTTTTCACCAAGTTAAAATAAAGAGTCCTATCTACGTAAAATGTAAATTTGGGTCTCTCCTGAATGTAAAGTTCACGGTTGATTTTATTTTCATGGAGCGAACGAGCCTTGAATTTTAAAATCACAGTGGATCCAAATGAAATTTCATTTTATTAATATATTTTTACAGTTTAGGCAGCCAGATATGAAATATTCTCGTAGGATTTTCGCAATAAATGGTATGCATTTTCCAGCCTACATCAAATGGAACAAAAGATTTTCCACTGAAAACGATTGAGGGCTCTATTAAAAGTATAAAGACTAAGTAGGGTAAGTGCTCCAGTGAATGAACACCCCCCAGTGAATGAACAAAACGCAGTTTTATTCAAAAAATAAGAAATCTGAACGTTTCTACAATGTGTAGTATTTTTTTTCATAATTGCAAATCTATTTCCCATTTAAGTGGTCACATTCACGTTTAATGTCATAATTCATTCCAAAATGGCGAGTGGTTAAAGTTTAAGTCGATAGTGAAATTTTTATTTGTTCGGGCTAGAGTTTAGGACTGAGGTAAGTGGAATCTTTTTTGATTTGACATTGTAATGTAAATAACGGTATTTTTGATGGGTTATTTGTTTATTATCGTAGGATAGTAGTTTAATATTGTGTTTCAAATGCATTTATTTGCGATTTTGTCAGTTATATTAAATTATTAAGTGTCCCAGCATTGCATCAAAAAATCGTTTAAATTCCAGTGAATGAACGGGCGTTCATTCACTGGGTAATCGTAAAAATCACGTTTTGGTTTAAAAACATAACTTACGCTAATGCTATAAGTTTCATGTTTTGGGAGCTATTTCTTAAATAGATTTCCGATCTTTTGGCCAGTATTGGGACAGGTATGTTCATTTACTGGTTCATAAAATCCAGTGAATGAACACTTCATATTTTAAGACAGATTTCTCAAGAAATTTGGTATTACCTGTAGGTAAGTACCTACAGGTAGAAAAATAATATGGCAATCGTTTAAAATTGTTCATTTTTCTCTTGTCCATTTAGATTACCATGGATCACAAAAAGAAGTACAATAGGTTTCAATACAGTCATCAAGCACTTGAAACAGCTCTTAAGTCAATTGCTAATGGAGAACTAAGTATCAATAAAGCAAGTAATGTGTACAAGATACCAAAATCGACTTTACATAATAAATGCTCACTCAAATGACTCGCTGATGGTGGCGCGTGTGTCGGATCGTTTAGTTCCCTTCAAAATGGTTGAGCTGAGTGATGCTGATGCATGTGTCATGTTCGTGAACGGGCGCTGTCAGTCGTGACTGGTCATCTCTTAGCAGCCGCGGTTTATTTTAATTATTTATAATTTTATTGAATTGTCTTTTTTTTATATGAATTTCCTATGGACACTTTACTTCCTACATCGTTCTCACATAATGTACCATCTCAAGTTGAATGATGTAACAAAGGTTCTGTTATAATTTTGGCGATTGAAAAAGAGTGTCCATGGAGTTTCTTGCCTGTTCTTCTCCATAGAGATCTACGCTTTGGAATGGGCATCTACAGTACTTTCACAAGTTTTTATGTCTTGTGACTGGGACTGTAGCACCCTAACTAATTTTAAACTATTTTAAACTATTTTATTTTACTTTTGTCTCTTGACAATTCAAAAGTGCCTGTAACTGGCCTACTTGAAATAAATGATTTGATTTTGATTTTGAAAATCACAAACAAGGTACTTTTGCAAAGAAAAATGGGCCCTCAGTCCGAGCTTACTGTAGATGAAAAAGCTAAGATTTCTGACTGGATTATAAATAAAGCTAAATTAGGTTTTCCAATGCACCCAGAAGAAGTTTTCGATACTGTTGAAAATTTTATGACCACTAATAATAGGAAAAATAAGTTTACCGGGAATAGACTTGGAAAAAAGTGGCTTAGTTTATTCTTAAAAAGGCATCCTGAGATTACAAAAAGGAATGCGGAGATTATATCCAAAGGCAGAGCCGCAGTTACTGAACAAGCTATCAGAGCTTGGTTTAAGGAACTCGAAGAGTTTTTAACAGAAGAACAAGCATTGGATATAAAAGACGACCCCAGTCGCATATAAGAAAAAGGAAATTAGAGGCAAAAGAAAATGAAAAACGAAGAAAACTGGAAGAAAAAGAAAACAAAAAGAAGGATAGAGAAGAAAAGCTTTCACAAAAACGCAAAGAACAGAACAAAACTGAGAAACACTTACAAACACCTAGTCCGGTAAATAAAGATAAACAAAATGATGAAATTGGAATGAATGACTTACCAGTGTCAACTAAGGATCTTCACGGAAAATATGTTATGGCCAAATTCAAAACTGATAAAAGAATACGTCACTATGTAGACAAAGTCCTTATGGTAAACGATCAAGAAAAGAAATGTAAGATAGATTTTCTTAGAAAAAAAGCGGTATGTGATAACATTGTTAGTTTCGTAAAGCCAAATGTACCTGATGTGTCTGAAGTAGATTTTGAAGACATAGAACGTGTATTAAGTGAGCCTGCTTATTCCAGACGTGGATTGATTTCTTTTAATAATGTAACATTTAGAGATATAGAATAAGTAAAATAATCAAAAGGATGTCTAAGGAATCCTAACGTCAATAAAGTTAAACGAATTAAGACTGTGATTAGCTTATATTTCGACTCACTTATTGTGATTTTAGTTACGTATGATTACTTGTTATTTACGCCAAGTTTCAGTACTTCGGTAAAGTTAGTTTGTACCAGATTATTTAAATTGAAAACTGATTAAATTTTAAATTTGTAAACAATATATGACCAAGAAGTTTTTAGTTACCTAGTTAATTAGGTATTAGCTTAGTAAATATTGTTTTTAGTTTGTAATAAAAGATTTTAACGTGCCTGAGAGGTCTATGAATGTTTGTAGAATTAAGGTAAGATTTAGAGGTTTTGTTTTGAGAAGATTTTATTTTTATTTTTTCTATTAAGACATTGAAGATTTTTAAAGAAATGTTGATTTTTTCACCGCATTTATTGCAATATTATGACTGTAATAGTGTAATTAATAAACGAAGAATTTTGTTCATTCACTGGTTTCATTTCGTTCATTTACTAGAAAACGCCGTTCATTCACTAGAGTTTTGGGGTATTTTCCGATTTACTGCTTATTATAATA
Source organism: Agrotis puta (assembly GCA_943136025.2). NCBI lineage: Eukaryota > Metazoa > Arthropoda > Insecta > Lepidoptera > Noctuidae > Agrotis > Agrotis puta. The sequence continues at coordinate 5,442,825 of OW964170.2, forward strand.
AAACTGTGAATGTTATGTTGTAAAACGTACCTAAAAATGATTTTTGAATATATTCTTAACACTGTAAAACAAATTTCGGCCGCTTTCATTAGTGATAACCCACAGTAAATATTTTTTAAAGTTCGCAAATTGCTTAAGTGTTCATTCACTGGTGCCATTACCCTACTCGTAATAATAAGTTCTAAGTAAACTCTTTCTCAGAATTGTCTAATATTAACCATAAAAGAAAAAAAAACATCAAAGCAGCCGAGTAAAATATGTGGAATTAAAATACCACAAAAGTATAAAAACCCTCAGAAATCAGTTTTTGTTCGAGTTGCGAGGAATGATAAAGTATCCCGTCTCAGCGAAATAATTTTGTCTTCAATAACATTTTTATTATTTATGAAGCGGCCAGTCTCCTTTGACTTGTTTTAATATCTTTGAATACTCGGACTTTGAGCTTCGATCAAATTAAACTTTTTCCAGTTTTTTATAAAGGCTACTAAATGTTTCATAGCTCAGACGTCTTATTCAATTGAATTTTTTGGAGAACGAACTGAATTTCACATTGTATATTATTACTGGGACCTTTTCGTTTTTGATGAAAGTTAATTTTAATGTTACACATTCTCGTATTAAACTGAGTGATTAAACTTGAGCGACAGACTACGATTAATTAAATATCCTACAGAGCGGTTCCCATATAACTATATCTACGCATAAGTCCCTACATATAAGAAATAAAGATAGTATCTCTTACCTACTGTAATATTTTGAAACAGAGAGTTATTTATTTCATGTTAATCTTCGAAAATATTAAACGACGCATTTTGTTTTTCGATTTACATAAAAGTCGGAAATAAGGGAAATGAAAGACTTACAATAATTATTATTTTATTACAATTCCAATTTGACGACTTACGTGTGAAACATTCCAACTAGGTAATTTTGGACATATTGTTCGACCAGAAGTGATATACACTGCCAAGTCCATTATCGTAACATACATGACATAATTACGCACGAACGTGGTGACTAATTATATAAGTAAGTAAAAAAGAAAGTGATAGAAACAATTCTAATTACTGATACTTAATGTCCAAATGATGAGGACATTCTATCAGTCCTAATGAACTGGTACACCAGTGCGAACCGCTCGATTTTCTTCCATTAACTAACGAGCATGCAAATTAAAATCCAATTTAAAAGATGGCTGCAAATGAAAAGGGCATAAACACATCTCGGGACACGAGGTTCAACGGTAAACGTTAGTTTTTCACCCTTAGCATGCCACGTTTTCCTAACGTTTGCTCGGTGCTCGCAAATCCAGGAAAACGCTTCGTTGCATTCAACTTGTTTCGCCACCCAACTGGAGGTGCTGACTCTGGAAAAATGGTTAAGAACATGAATGTACGTTTATAATATGAAAGTACTCAAACGCAGACGTTGCTCTGAAGTTCGTCGCTGAAATTCGTGATGTGAATAAGTATTAGTACTTTCACGGTATTTTTCTGCAAATGTTTGACAAAGTAAGTGAAAAAAATCATAAATTTACGTAATTTTCTCAATTATAAATTGTTTTGCCATCGTATTAAGGTACTTATTTATGTCTTTCCAGATAATAAATACATTTTCCGATTTCATACATTCTTGGCATTACTACTTGCCGCTTGGATACTAGACGTTTTTATTTAGCACCAAACTGTGATAAAATATTGTTTACTTAGGTGAAATTCTAGCTTGAAACTTTTTAGTCCTTAAAACACTTTATGTAATATTATTTAGAGTCAAGATTCTAGAAGAGATACTCTGCAATTTAATAGAGCACATTATAACTGTATGTAAACCTCACTGTAAAAGAAAGGGCGGTTACATCAGTGGGTGGAATAGGCATGTTGGTGGGGCACATCGAGAGGCTAGACTGTGCTTTCGAATGTGGTCGGAGGCAGGTAAGCCATCAGGTGGCCTGCTTCATGATAGGATGGTGCAATCTAGAAGGCTATTTAAGTCAAAATTAAAATGGTGCCAGGACAATCAGGAGCAAATTGTAATGGATAGGTTGGCCAGTCTCCATAGCACGCATGATTTTAAGGGCTTTTGGAAAAGTACTAATAACTTGAACCTTGGGTCTAGCTTTCCTGTTAGCGTTGATGGTCGTACTGATAAGGCTGAAATTTCTAACATGTTTAAAGACTATTTCACTGTGGAATCACCACTGGGTCGGTCGCCGTCCGGTGAAAAAGCCAATGAGCTGCCTTCTTCACATCAGTTAATTATCAGGTATTCAGCAAAGGAGGTTAAAAATGTTATTGCACATATGAAGCGTGGGAAGTCTCCGGGACACGACGGTCTCAGTGTGGAACACTTAAAATACGCCGGAGTACACCTTCCCAGGGTTTTAGCTTTGTTTTTTAACTGTTGCGTATCGCATGCTTATTTACCAAAAGATGTAATGAGGCCTATTGTTGCTCCAATTGTTAAAAATAAAGGCAAAGATATTGTTTTGCTAAGGTTTTTGATTCCCTACTAAATAATCATTTGAAAAACAAAGTCAAACTACATGATGCCCAGCACGGCTTTAGGAAAGGTCTTTCTACTGAAACAGCAATTTTATGTCTAAAGAAAACTGTAAGGTATTATACTGACAACCAAACACCTGTTTTCGCCTGTTTTTTGGATATGTCAAAGGCTTTCGACATGGTATGTTATGAGAAGTTGTGGTCTAAATTATCTAGTATTAATATTCCATCTGAATTAATAGGTGTGTTTAAATTTTGGTACACACATCAAATCAATTGTGTTAAATGGGCTAATGTACGGTCGGATGATTATGTTATGCAATGTGGAGTTAGACAGGGCGGGTTAACTTCCCCTATCCTGTTTAACATTTATATAAATGACTTGGTTGTCGAGCTCAGCAGCGTGCATGCTGGCTGTTACATGGATGGGGTAGCGTTTAATAACATAAGTTACGCTGATGACATGGCGTTGCTGAGCCCGTCAATGGCGGGTCTTCGGAAGTTGATTAAGGTGTGTGAGTGTTATGCTGAGGGGCACGGTTTAAGATACAATAAAGTAAAAAGTGAGGTTCTTATATTTCGGACCGCTAACAAGAATGCTGGAAACTACCCACCCGTCACTTTGAATGGGAGTGTCTTGAACCGTGTCTATCAGTTTAAATAGTGACTGACGACTTAAAGGACAATCTAGATATTGAAAGGGAGCGGAGAGCACTGGCAGTGCGGTGTAATATGTTGGTTCGAAGGTTTTCACGTAGCTCAGGAGCCGTTAAAGTGACACTCTTTAAAGCCTACTGTCAAACATTTTACTCTTGTAGCCTTTGGACAAATTTTACTCTAAAAGCTGTCAGTGCTCTTCGAGTCCAGTACAACAATGCATTTAGGATGCTGTTGGGGCTGCCTCGCTTCTGTAGTGCGTCAGGTATGTTTGCTGATGCGCATACTGATTGTTTTGCTGCAATAAGACGCAAGCGTGCTGCGTCCTTGTTGTACAGAGTGCGGGCCAGCTCTAACAGTCTCCTGGGTGTCATTGCCAACAAACTGGATTGTCCTATTGTGCACTTTTTGAGTCAGCTTCATGTGGTTGACTCAAAAAAAATCGTAAATTACTAACATAGTATTTTAAGTAGTTCTACTAATAAATTATTGTACATTATAATATAATAATATGGAATGATTTCTGAAATAAATATAATAATAATAATAATAAAAATATTTAAAAATGTAATTAATAAGTGTAAAAATGAATAAAGAAATAATAATAATAACTTGATGAAGCCAGAACTTACTTCTGTAGTTGGCTAGCAGTTTCTGTATCAATTTGTACTTACTAACAATATTTTACATGTTTCTCTTTGGCATTGTAACCTAAATGATTACTTTTGAAATAATTATCATGTACAACACGATTTAAAATTCGATTACATATTTTTGTTAATTTTTACTCTTTTATTTGTCTACTTGATCCAACGCTGTTCAATTTATTTTTGTTGTAACTAAGATTTTCAAGTTGAAGAACGTATTTAATGCCAAAACAATTTTAAAGTTTTCTTCAGGTCTAGGAGGAAGTAAGTTTAAAGAAGCTCCATTTCACTTGAAAGTCGATAAAGTCGATCTCGAGTGTCAATATGTGAGAGAGAAGGTGAGGTGAGCATTGACCCTAATGAAATATGCTGAGGCTATTTAAACAGTTAGACAATAAAGTAGTATTCTAGCTTATTTAGTTTTTTCTTTATATAGTTATATATTTTTCTTTTTTTGTAGTGCTAATTTTCTTTTCCCCTTTGTTAGCAGGCCTAACATATCGAAGTATTAAAAAACTTTAACATTCCGATTGTAAAACGTAAAATATATAATTTTTTAATAGAGTTACCATGTAGTTTCGTGCCAGTTCTTCTCCGTGGAAACGATCAACCCAAACCGAACACCTGTTTGTTGACGTTTTGTTTTTTTTTTATTTTGGCAGTCGTATGACGGTCTTAAAAGGGCACTTCGGCACTGGAAGGCAAAGGGCAGCTGAAGGAACATGGTAGTTTCTTCAGTTCATAAATGCCGCTTTATTTTTTTGGGGTTGATAATCGTCAAATGTGTCCGTTCAACCGTCAATATTTCGTTCGCGTGGGATAATTGTCGGAGTCGCTGGCAATAGCTTCTTTGGTTAGGGTAAAACTGGGTAAAACGCCCTAGTTGACAAAACGCCCCGTCATTATAGGATTCAAACTCACTGCTCGGGACCACACGCGAGTGTGGTTTCTGTTGGCGTACAATATAGCCCTTGACCTCGGCCATGTTGTACGCCAACAGCGGTCACCCTCGCGTGTGGTTCTGAGCAGTATGAGCTATACATGTTTCAAATTTGACAGGCCTGTTGGTCTAGTGGTTAGTGACCCTGAATGCTATGCCGGAGGTCGTGGGTTCGATTCCCACCCAGGACAAATGTTTGTGTGATAAGCATGATCATTTGTTCTGTGTCTGGGTGTAATTTATCTATAATATGTATGTAGTTAGAAATATATAAGTATGTTTATCATAAGAAGAAGAAGTTGTCTAGTACCCATAACACAAGCTCTTAGCTTGGGACTAGATGGCGTTGTGTGATAGTTGTGGAATATTTAATATTTATTTATTTAATTATTATTTTGTGGTTCGTTTTGCCCGAGGGTAACGTTAGTTTCAGTGAGACCTTGTTAGCATAGTATATGACCTTAAACGAGAAAGACATACACATTAATCATACGTTGTACTAACTTTTAATAGAGTTTGTAGACGAATATAATTTACATTAATGTAATAAATCCTAAATCAACATCTTATATGTTGGTATATTTCTAGCTATTACTATATAGACTTTGGGTTTGTTTCGGCTTTTTTCAGAAGGGGAGAATCAGGAGCGATTGACTGCTGCGCAATGTGTCGCTGGTTCGATTCCGTTATGAAGCATCTATACTATATCCTCTATCTAGCCAAAATTTCATCAATATTCGTTTAACCTTCTTAACCATCCATCATTATCATCATCTAAACTTTTACATGGATAATGTTATACTAAATTACGGCCGCGGCGTTCCCAAAAAAAAGCATGTGTTACAAACTATTTGTGAACCAGTTATTATCTAAATCTTTTTAATAGTTTTTCCTTAAAAACTTTCGGTTTTAATTATTAGTTAGGTATAAAATAACGAAGTAAGGATATAAACAACCACCAGAATTTAGATTTCTGATAACAAATGAATCGACCAGGGGTGGCCTCGAGGGCTTAAAAGATAGGGAAAATGTTATACTCGTAAATCGTGTTGAGAAATAATTAGAAACGCTCTTGACGCATGGTTGAGTAAAAGTAATTAAATAACCGAAATTTTGTATAGAAAATTGGTAGCTATCGAAACTACTGGAGTAATTTCGAAAGTATTTGAAGTAAAACAATGAAAAATGATAAGTTACAAATATTTTTTTTTAAACCCAATGACAAACTTTAATCATTTTTTAAAATTATATGCAAACTATAAATAAAAACTTCCTAGTAATATGTAACAAAAAATAAAAAGAAAACAAAAAACATTCAAAGGGCATCAAAGAATGCCTAAAAATATACATATATAAATTATCTCATATAATCGAAATAAATACCTATATCAAAAACACGTCCAAAACGCCAACTTAAGTCCCTTCTCCCCAGAAGGGACTGGCTCCCATGAGCTCCCATTCAGATTGGGAGGACTCAATTGATGATATTTCACCCAATAAAGAAGAAGTTTATTTTAGCAAGTGTTAAATTAGGAGGGAGAGCAAGTTAGGAGGTTCCAGACAAATTTTAAGAGGAATTGGTGCCTCCACCCATGAGTAGTTTAAAAAAAAACTACTTTGCCTCTCACAAGGAATTTCTCCTGTTTCGTGGGTGCGTTTAAAAACATTTAAACTCACATGCAGCAACACCATGTAACAAGTACTTGTAGATCATACAAACATTTCTTTTGTGCGGGAACCGAACAGTGCCGCGCCGCGAGCAGCATAGGCAGCGCAGCACTCTAATCGCTCGATCACTGCATCAACCGTGCCGTGGATACAGTTTAAAAAAAATTGGTTTTAGCGAGATAAACATCCCACACTCCCCGGGTCTTATTTCCCAAAAATTGGTCGCCTTTTGAAGGTCTCAACATAAAAATAAAATCTATCCGTTAAGACGGACATGTGTTCAACAGATGTTTAACTTTTCGTAGTAAGCTACAAACAGTTAAACATCTGTTGAACACTTGCCTGTCTCCCTGTCTAAAAAAATACAACTTCAAAACGGCATTTGACGTTGATATAAGAGTCGTTTTGCAGTTATACAATTTTTAGACAAGTATTTTATTTTTCACATTTAATACTACTTTAATATGTAGAATATAGGGTAGCTAAAATAAATATAAAAATACAAAATTAAAATAAAACTAAACTAAACTATTATAGAGTATCAAAAAATTCATCCTCAAGTATTCAAGAGATGTTTAACTTTGTGTAGTAAGCTACAAACAGTTAAACATCTGTTTAACACTTGCCTATCTCCCTGTCTAAAAAAAATAAAACTTCAAAACGGCATTTGACGTTGATATAAGAGTCGTTTTGCAGTTATACTTACACTTTTTTAGACAAGTATTCAACCGATGTTTAACTTTTTGTGTTACGACGGTAGGGGAGAAGGAGGCACCTTAGCACAGGGGCAGATTTGAACAAGTTGATTTCTGAACGCAGCTTTATGTTGATCTATGCCGCAACTTCATTTTTATATTGGCAACATTGGCTGTGACAAACGTCAAGTCAGAAAGCGCGCGTGTTTCGTTCTCAAAAAGAGTTATAACCTGTCGTCGTATTTGTACCGGCAAAGTAAAAAATAAAAATAAATGTTGTAAGGGATTTACAATCACCTGAGTAAAGGTTTCCAACTAATTCTTTCACAAATATGTGCAATACTTAAAAGTTTTCAATCCACGTTGTAGTTTTTGCTTGCCAGTTATTTTACATTATTTTTTTGTAATTTTTTATCTTTTAAGTGACCATGGGGCAGATTTGATCAAAACAAACGGGGCACATTTGAACGAGACTTAAATGAAAATTTTAATGTTTTTTTATACATGTATTCTTAATGTAATACTTAATTGTAATTAATTTGCAACACTAACTGTAATTAAATATTTATAGAATGGTTAGAACATACAAAAAGAAGCGGGAAAGTACAATTAATAAAGATTATAAAGTTTTACAAGTTTGATATTGAGTTTATTTTATGTTTAATTTTGTGTCTGAGGCAGTATTATATAATTATAATCACAATAAACTAATACTCTTGTGCAATATAATTATTTTTGTTAACAAGGAGGAAGTCAGACACAATTAAAAACTATAATTTTTATTTTTGTTACTGTAATGGAAGATTTAACTTTAGAAGTTTCGTATAAGTTTATTTATTTTTTTAATAACAACATTTATCATTATAATAAAGACTAATTATTACTCTTTTCTCTCATTTTTCTGGTTACTAACCCATTTTTCAAAACTGCCCCATGTTGATTCAAATGTGCCCCCATGGGGAGGCAGATTTGAACAAATTTGAGTTTAAAAAAAAACACATTTTTCTCTTTAACGATTTCAACAAATTCAAACATTTCATCATTTTTAAATTAACAAAGGAGTAAGTAAGCTTAGAAAAATTTGTCTTTTCTATTTCTCCTTACAGTTGATTTTTTAGGAGTCCAGATATGAAAAATGTGCTAATGTGCCTCCTTCTCCCTTATATGTTCTAAAATTGATTTGTAAAATCACCTACATTTATACAAAATCAGGACAAAAGATTTCACAAACGTCACATGAACGTTATCGCATATTATGCGTCTAATAGAATCATTATAACTGATTCTATTAGGCGTAACAATGTATTGCTAGTTGACTTCCCGTGTTAATTGGATTTTTTTGTAATTTCTTATCAAATCAATGCGCTGTGCACACAAGATGCTGATTGTCAGCTGAAATAAGACGCGTTTAATTATGACGGGCTTTTATTTAGTTTATTTTATTGTGAGTCTGTTAGTTGTAGAAAATTTTGGCCGCGAACTCGATTTCCGATTTGAGGAGTCATCTGGTTTTGAAGAAATATGTAAGTTTGTTTTGCTATATTATTTACATTATATTTTCCTAAAAATAAACTACCTAGCAAATTAAAAAGAAAGTGTAAATGTATCTTTCTTGTTTATAATTTAACCAACGTAGTATTGTAATTCTTATTCTTAAACTTCACAAACCAAGTGTACGTAAACACTTTGTTGAAGAAAATTCTTTTTTATTTTCTTTGACAAAGATTTTACATAAAGTAACGTAGAATTACACCTACAGAGTTTACGACTGTAAGTTTTATCACAAATCCGAACTGAAGCCGAAGTTTCCCTCTGACGCTAAATAAACGTGGACTTCGTTCGATTTTTCAAAGTAACGGGACTTTTGGCATAGTTATAGATTGTACTTGCCCGCCCGTAGTCCATTTTTCATTTATTTCAGCCCGGATTCATGTTCTGTATAACGGTATTCGGTTTCAGACGAAACTTTGGCTATAATTTAACCGAAACATTTTGGCAGAGTACGCCATTTTTAGCAGAAGATGGCCCGAGGGTACGCTTAGTAATTTGCACGTAGTGAAATAAAAATCTAAGCAGCTAGTAAAATACTTCGGAAAAGAAAATACGAACATTTTTCTCTATCAAAAAATGTGATTCACATTTCACTTGGAAACGATATTTAGGTGCTACACGAATGGGGCACTAAGCGTCGAAGTACTAAAGTGCTAAGGCTAGGTACAACTGCGACCCATTTGCGCGGTTGACACAGTTTGCGCTGAAAACATCTCGTTGCTGATTCTCGGTAGTCGGTATCCTTCACGTGTTATGGGAAACTAGCAAGACGAGTGTTGCAAGTCGCAGCGACACGCTACGAATAATTGTAAGAAAGTAGGTAATCGTCGGAACAATAATTTGACGAAATACTTTAGTACATACTTATCTGTAATAGCACTTTTCCCGCGACTTCGTCCGCGTGGTTTACGTACTTTCCTAATTCCCCCTTTTCACCCCCTTAAAGGTTAAATTTCCAAAAACCCCTTCTTAGTGCTCCCCTACATTATAATAGGAAGCCGTGTGCAAAATTTCACATTCCTCGACCCAGTAGTCTCGGCTGTACGTTGATATGTCAGTCAGTCAGTTCTCCTTTTATATATATAGATAGATGATTTCCTTTCCCATAGTTGTTTTGTAAGAAATCTTTATTACTGAGCTTGTTAGAATATTTGGAAATTTCAGCGAACGGATTCGTACATATTATTGACCTGGAATTCGGCACAAAGAAATATAGATATGTATTCTAGACAGCGCAGAGGGTGTTCACCCGGTATATAATTATACATAAACCAATACGTACACGTACCTATTGTTTTAGTGCCAGCAGAAACAATATCAGATTATATTATAAGTCAGTATTTAAAGTAAATTATTAAAATATTTTTATAAAAAGGTAGAAATGTAGTACAGCCTAAACGGAGGCGAATCCCGCATGAGAAGTGGAACATGACTGCGCGTTAATTGTTTTAAAATGATTAATTACGACGTCACGCAATAATTCACGCCAAGTTAAACCCTTGCGAATGTATTTGTCTTTATTTTAACCAGAGCTTTACTCCCAATTCCTAATACTTACTGTTTAACGTTTAAGGTTGACTTTTGTTTACCGGGATTTTTTGACAAAAACAACGTGTATTTAGTATGCAAGTTTATTCGCAACTGAGACAAACGACAGTGGACTGTAAAAATACATGTATAGATAGCTATCCTTTAACCATATCTATAACTCACTACTCAAAACGCTAAAGTTATTAGACATTCCGCCCGCCAAAGAACCTAGTTCTTTAACTATGCTTAAACACAAACAAAATCAAAAAAAAAACTTACTTTATAACGAGTGAAAATACAATTTCAAAACAAAAATATTTTCAAAATCTTAACAAATAAAAAACGCGTACATGAATAACAGAACAACCTGTATCTTTCTTAATTATCATAGTTAAGTCAACATTCAAATATCTCAGAACATGTGCGGCTCAAGTCTGTATTCAAGCAGGTAAGTACATTGATAACAAACAAGTTTTTATAAGTAGATTATTAGTCATAGTTCAACTGAACGTATTTGATGTAGTTAAATAGTAGGTATCTTAGAACTTATCTTATAATTAACACAATAACATAAATTAAAAACATTGGATTTTTTTAAAACTTGGTTTGTATAGGTAGGTAAATAAACTCTAAATTTGAAAACATACATTTAACACATAGGTTTTAACACATTTTTAAACTATATAACAGTTTTTTTTTTTTTTTTTAACATATTCACTTAGTCAAAGTACAAATTTTGCTCATTGGACGCTTATACTCTCCGGATTTACACTTTACGGATACAACTCGAGTAACGTTGTCAGGTCCAGGATATTTTTTAACAATTTTACCAAGTAACCATTTAGCTGGCGGTACATTATCTTCCTTTAATACGACAATATCACCTATTTCTGGTTCATCACGTTTAGTGTTCCATTTATATCTTTGGTTTAAATTAACTAAATATTCCTTATACCACCTATTCCAAAAATCTGTTACAATTTTTTGCGTCAATCGCCATCTGTCCAATCCAACAACATTACAACTGGTATAATCCTCATCTGCAATATTTAACAATGGTTCGCCTACCAAGAAGTGGCCTGGTGTCAGGGGTAGGGGGTCATTTGGATCATCACTCAACAAGGAAATTGGTCTCGAATTTAAACACGCCTCCACTTGCGCCAGGACAGTCGACATTTCTTCGTAGGTAAGTGTACTATTTCCTACTACCTTTTTTAAATGAGTTTTAGTTCCACGCACCGAGGATTCCCACAGCCCACCAAAGTTAGGCGAATGGGGAGGAATATAATGCCAAGTGGTTCTTTCTAGAGAAAGTAGCTCGGCTAGTTCTCCAGGAAGAGAAGATTTGGCATTATTAAACATTTCTCGCATTTGCTTATCAGCACCAACAAAATTTGTGCCATTGTCACTGTATAAATCTTGACAATGACCTCTACGAGCAGTAAATCGTCTGAACGCTGCAATGAAACCCTTAGCAGTCATGTCGGTTACTGCTTCTAAATGGACAGCTCGTGTAACCATACACACAAATATACAAATATAGCTTTTATAAGACTTGGCTCCTCGGCCTGGCGAAAATCTGATAAAAACAGGACCACAGTAATCCACACCTGTAGATTTGAATGGCTTACTTGGTCTCAACCTTGCCTCTGGCAGCAGACCCATTAGAGGAGTAGTCTTTCTTGTGCTGTATCTTAAGCAAATAGTACATTCTCTAAAACATTTTTTAACGCACTCTTTACCACGTAAGATCCAGTACTTGGTTCTCAAATAATTTAACATAATCTGTGGACCACCGTGCAGTGTTTTTGCATGAGCATCTGCAATTAAAACCTTGGTAAGATGATTATTACCAGGCATAATTATTGGATGCTTCATGTCATAACACGCGTCCGATTGTTCTATACGTCCACTTACTCTTAGTATCCCCTTTTCGTCCAAAAGGGGGCAAAGAGATCTCAATTTACTCTTTTTAGGCACACACTGTCCAGTCTTTATCCGTTTAATTTCAAATGAAAACTCGCGCCCTTGTACTTGTTTAATGCATGATATTAAAGCCTCGTTCATTTCACTTGGTGTGATAAATTTATATTGTTTAGATCTATTATCCTTTTTTACCTTATAGTTCAAAACTCGTCTACAATATGATACAATTTTTAATAATTTATTTAAAGATGAATATTTTGACCAAATAAATTCTTCGTCTACATCAGATAAAACGGATAAAGATTGGATTCGCTCCTCTTCGTGTGTGTCTTCTATCAGTTTACTCTCTGTGCAAACAGTAAGTTCTGACAACCACTGCGGCCCTCTCCACCACAATGCATGCTCACTCAACTCTTTGGGCTGCAGACCACGCGAAGCACAGTCCGCAGGGTTTGTCTCTGATGAGACATGACTCCACTGGTGGTAATCCATAATATTTAATATAGCGGACACTCTGTTGCTAACAAATGTTGCCCAGCGACTTGAGCCTCCCCTGAGCCATGCTAAAACTATGGTGGAGTCGGTCCACCCATAGAGATGTGCCTTTGGTATTTCCAAAACTTGTGAGACTTCACATAGAAGTTTGGCTGCTAATGTGGCACCACACAATTCAAGTCGGGGTATAGAAATCTCCTTTACGATTGGGGCTACTCTAGTCTTTGCGGCCAGTAAATGTACATGTACTCTATTTGAACTATCAATCACTCGGATGTACACTGCTGCCGCAAAGGCTGATTTGGAAGAATCTGAAAATACGTGTAACTCTCTCTTGCATTCTCTCGTAAAATTTACCCACCTAGGTATTTTAAGATTTTTAAAATCTTGTAACTCTCGCCGATATTTTAACCACTCACCAAGTAAGTCATCCGTCAAACTCTCATCCCATGCGAGACCAGATTTCCACAGTTTCTGAATTATAATTTTAGCATTCACTACCACTGGGGCAATCCAACCTAATGGATCATACAATCTCGCTACTTCAGATAAGACTTCTCTTTTAGTGATTATATTTTTAGGTTCAGGTAAGTTCACTACGTACTCAAAATCATCATTCTTCCTATTCCAACTCAAACCTAACACTTTGATTAGATCATTAAATTTAATAGCTTGCCTCTCACTCAACTCAGTTTTGCCAATTTTCTCTAAAAACTTGTCACTATTGCTACTCCATTTCTGTAACTCAAAACCACCACTCTTCATTAACTCATTCATCTCCTCATAAATTGCAATTGCCTCATTAACGGTGTCACCCCCGGCCATTAGGTCATCCATATAATAGCATTGCTTTGTTATTCGCGCCGCTAATGGATATTTCTTCTCTTCTAACTCAGCAAGTCGGTGCAATACCTTGACAGCCAGATATGGCGCGCATGCCGTGCCGAACGTTAAACGTAATAATTTGTAATGTTGTATGGGTTCTGACAGATCGAATCTTCAGACAATTCTCTGGAAATCTGTGTCGTAGTCCGCCACCTTTACCATCCGATACATTTTTACAATGTCGGCTACGATACAGATTTTGTGATGACGCCATCGCATCAAGATATGCCTTAAATCTTGTTGTAATCTCGGTCCAACAAGAAGCTCATCATTTAGTGATATATTGTTATCACCTTTGCTCGAAGCGTCAAAGACGACTCTCACTTTAGTGGTGTCTTTGTCTTCTCTTACCACAGCGTGGTGAGGAAGATACACAGCTTTAGACTTGTGCAACTCACTCTTAGAAACCATTCTCATATGGTTCATACTCAAATACTCACTCATAACCTTATTATATTCTTCTCTCAACTTTGAATCTTTAGATAACTTTCTCTCCAGATATTCTAACCTCTTCACTGCGCTCTTTTCTGTGTTACCATATTGACACTTAGGATCGCTTGTTGCAAAAGGTAATCTCACGATAAATCTCCCTTCATTATCTCTCACTGTAGTTAAGTCAAACAAATCCTCACATGCTTTCTCACTATTACTCATTTCCTTCTTTATTAAATTAGGCTCATCTTCCATCTCCCAAAACCTTTTAAGTAACTCATCCTCTTTTACCTGTACATGCATGCTGATGAGATTATCCTTTGCTAACGTTCGAGAGCTCCTTGACATTCTTCCTGACAAAATCCACCCAAACACCGTATTTTGTGCTATTAAATTACAATCAGGATGCTTCATAACCCCATCAAGTAATATTTCACTATAAACCTCTGCACCTAATAGAATATCGATCTTACCTGGCGTCGCGTACGTAGGATCAGCTAAAGGAAGATTGTCAATCTCTATCCATTTCGATGTGCTAACATTGGTTGAAGGAAGTAATGAAGTTAAGGAGTGTAACACATAAGCATTAACTAGGATGTAACTAGAAGGATTTTGACGTGATTCCAGGTGAAGTGAAACCGTATTTTTAATCCTCATACGACCATCTCCAAGCCCTGACACCCAGCCACTTACTGGTTTGCGTACAAGACCTAATAATTGCACAGTTGACTCCGATACAAAAGATGCCTGTGACCCTTGGTCAAGTAAAGCACGAATTATTTGTTTAAAACCGTTAGAACGGATTACCTTAACCTTAGCCGTCGCAAGCAGCACACTGTTGGGTTGAAGCTCTCCTCTAGAAAATGTAGCAGTTATGGTTGTATCACCTCGTGTTGAACTCGCTCTCTCCTGTTGTGGTTCACTCGATGGCACGGCGACAGCCTGCTCCAGGCTACTGGCTGGCTCCTGGGTCTCCCTCTCAAAGTGTAACATCGTGTGATGTCTCCTTCCACATTTCTTACAACTGAAGGACTGACGACACTTAGCTGCAGCATGAGTTGGTGCCAAGCAATTAAAACATAATTTACTTGTTTGCACGAAGTTTTGCCTTTCCTTAGGCGTCATAAGGTTGAAACGCTTACACTGGTTCAGATAATGAATTTCATGACACATCGGACACTCTTGTTTAACTTTAGACTTGTTCTCTTTCTCCTTCTCCACTGATGCATGAAAAGATTTCGATTTAGCAGCAGGTTTAGCTTGTAGCGCGTTGCGGCTCCCGTTCGTATCTATCATTTCTAATGTCCTGAATCTGAACTCCAAATAATCTCTTAATTGTATCCAAGTGGGTAACTCATCACTCATAACATTTAACTGTTGTTCCCATTGTTTAACAGACTCCGTATCCAATTTTGAAACGACCAAGTGAACGACAGACGCGTCAGCGAAACTGGATTCAGTGCTGATGCCCAAGTTTTGCAACGATTTAAGACATGTCGCTGTCGTATCCAGTAAGCTTCTAATCGCAGTGGCTGACTCGGTTTGAATTTTCTTTGAGCCAAATAAAGTCCTCATAATAGCATTGCAGTTATAACGCTTGTTGTTGTATCGGCGAACTAACTGCTTCCATGCTTCTTCATAATTTGCATCAGTCGTAGAATAGTTACTTAACAGGTTGAATGCTTCTCCACTTAAATTGGACTTGAGGTAATGTAATTTCTGAACCGATGAAATATTCTGATTATTATGTATTAACGAAGAAAACATGTCGTAAAATGTGGGCCAATCTTCATATTTACCCCCAAAAGTAGGTAATTGTATGCGGGGTAATTTTACATCACTGCAATTATTGTTCGCGTTGTGGGTAACTGCTGGGTTAGAAAACCCGGTAACTGGCGGTAGAAACTGTTGCAAAGCTTCTCGCAAATTCGACTTGTACTGCACATACAATTCCTCAAAAGTTTCATATTTACCCTCTGTAAAATATGCTTCTTTCTTATTTTTTGCTTTTGCAACTATCTCCTTATGCCCGTCTTTAAAATCTTGAAATATTTGTTCTAACAACTCCAATCTCGTTTCAATATACTGACGTTTAATTCTTTCTTTTGGCGTTTTCTTATAATTTCTTTCCGCCTTAGTCAAATTTTCGAACAACTCATCTTGTAACGACAAAAGTTCCTCCATTGTGGGTAACCAATAAACTCGCACAGTACTCCCAGCAAACTACACACCGATCGGTTACTTGTTTTAGGTAATTAGTTCTCGTATAATAACAGTTTGTTAATTTTATTATCTTTAAACACTCACTCAAATTACTGTTCTTATAATTTTCACCAAAAGTCACATACACCTTGTAAACAAGTAACAGTTTTTTGTCAATCAATCTCACTGATTCATAACTCGGTTGGTTTAAACGTTCTTATAAATTCACATTAATTGTCTTAGAAAAAACACGATGTCCCGACGACTGCTTATCGCACTCAGGTAATATTCTTTTGTTCTCGCGGGTCGGCCGGGCTCGATGGTCATTAACACGATCCGGCTCGAAGGACCAAAATGTTTAACGTTTAAGGTTGACTTTTGTTTACCGGGATTTTTTGACAAAAACAACGTGTATTTAGTATGCAAGTTTATTCGCAACTGAGACAAACGACAGTGGACTGTAAAAATACATGTATAGATAGCTATCCTTTAACCATATCTATAACTCACTACTCAAAACGCTAAAGTTATTAGACACTTACAATATTTTCACTCTGTTTTACTATTACGCCTACACTTGACAAAATGACGAAAATAATTCACATTTAGGCCTTTGTCTAACAGACAGGCGAGTCCGAAGCGATAACGAACCGATACGAGACGTCAGTCCGATAGTTCGGTTACGCTATCGGATCGCTTTCGCTTTTCTATGTGACTGGATTCAAACAATTCCATACATTACAAATAAAAAGTCACACTTCGCATTCGCCACGCCTATCTGTTTGACAAAGGCTTTAAGCTTTTCTATATTGACATTTATTTTTGTTTATAATGGTGCTAGCTTTTGCTCGCAGCTTTGCGTCGATTCAAAATTTGACAATCAATTTTTGTGGGACGCAACCTGTGTCGATACTCTTGCGCCATCTCATCTTCCAAGTTCATCGTGCTCTGCTGGCGCTGCTGCTGCGGTTGCTGAGAACCTCAAGCGGCGTAAATATAGCAACCTTAGTAGTAACTATATTTTTGAGCCGTTTGGGGTTGAAACTATAGGGCCATGGGGTCCGAGTGCTCACAGCCTCTATAAAGAAATTTCTAAAAGACATAATGACGCTTCCCGTGACCCAAGAGCTGGCTTTTACCTTGGCCAGAGGCTAAGTATTGCCATACAGAGAGGCAATGCCGCCAGTCTCTTGGACACATTACCAGCTGACAGCGTTGAGGATGAATTTTTCGATGCTCTATAATACGTAGTTTAGTTTAGTTTTATTTTAATTTTGTATTTTTATATTTATGTATTTTTAGCCTCTCATTTAGTAATAAAGCTACCAATATTTAAATCCATTTATGAGAATGTTAATTTTGTTATCTCCGGGAACAATACTGTGTCATGATGAAAGTTAGGTAACCTATTTCCGTTTCTATGCACATGACAATGATCCGGTCAGTATTGTGGACGTGATTTTTTTTTCACGTCTATTAACTTCCTTTTCATTTATAATATTAAAGCAAGTAGGTTAGGATTAAGACATAACTCTAGCAAAAGTGCTCAAATTTTACAAGAATTGCAAAATGCTGTAAGAACTAAACGAGTGCGCTTCAATGTACATAACTCGAGGCATTGAGGTATTTAAGGCTCTTAATTACCAGAACAGTTAGTGATTTTTTAAATAATAACTTACACCACAAACGTGGCCTATCTATTGTTCGTGTTTTCATGTCTCGTGCACAAAGAATAAAGTAGGTGTTAAGCCTTTTTCAAACAGACAGGCGTGACGAATGCGAAGCGTGACGTTTTGTTTTTATTTGTAATGTTTTGTTTTTGTTTGTAATCCAGTCACATAGAAAAGCGAAAGCGATCCGATAGCGTGACAGAACTATCGGACTGACATATCGCTTCGGTTCGGTATTGCTTCGGAAACGCTTCGCTTTCGCCTGTCTGTCTGACAAAGGCATTAAAGTCACTAATTATAAAACGCTAATTTGCTTATCCACAGAACGGAATCACATTAAGGCACTGCGAACACCAAAGGGAATAGTAATTCTTTTATATTCTCGTTAGCGTGTACACGTTAATTCTTTGTTGTTTATTGTGCTTCTGTGAGGACATAATGATATTACATTATAATTAATGTCCCTCGTGCCATACATCGTGTGTCGTACAAAGGTGGATAGAAATAATACATTACGAATATTTTCTTAACTTCAGAACTTGTCGCGGGACTAACGAATTACCGTGACCCCGGTACGTAAAGGGCTATTGAAGGACACCGTGGATTTTAGTCAGTACAAGTCTGACAGTCCCTCCCGCCCGGCCCTGGGTGGGAGGACTCATTTGATGATTTTACCACGATAAAAAAAAACTTCAGAATATATACTGGAAAAAATGCATTTAAGCATTAAGTCCGTCTTTTTAAGGTTGTTTTTTGTTTAATTAACTAATATTATAAATATTTGAGAGTTTGGATGGATGGATGTTTGTTACTCAATCACGTCAGAAATGCTGAATGATCTATATATTTGGTACATAGATAACACATAAGATTCTGTTTGTCCCGGTATTCCGTTCCCGGGATAGATATCGATATACCTACACGCGGTTACACGTTGTTAACTAGGAATTTCTCCTGCGTCGTGGGTACGTTTACAAACATACACAGACGTTCGGACCCGGAACAAGTACTTGAAGGTCTACTAATTTGTTTGGTGCGGTAATCGAAACCGTTACACGCCAACTACAGCCACTGCGCCAACCGTGCCGCATAAAGTTTTTATAATTAAACATCAATATTGGTCCGATCAATACACGATTTCGGCCAAATACCTATAGCGTCACATTCCTATCGTTAATGCCTTTGTCAAACAGATAGGCGAGTCCGAAGCGAAAACGATCCGATACGAGACGTCAGTCCGATAGTTCTGTCACGCTATCGGATCGCTTTCGCTCTTCTATGTGACTGGATTCAAACAATTCCAAACATTACAAATAAAAACGTCACGCTTCGCATTCGTCACGCCTGTCTGTTTGACAAAGGCTTAAATCATTTTCTCAACAGTTCCAGAGACTCGGTTTGCACAACACAGACCACGCGAGATGGGTGTAAAGCAGCCTGGAAGGTGGTCCAAGCGTTTGGAGCTAAAACCGCCGTCGACGGGTTTGTACAGACTCGGGAACACCTACCTTACGTGAGAGCATTGTACTTGCCCTTATGGATGTTCGAAAAATTAAACAATATCCACTGTGAGTATGGTGTTCCCGAATTGTTATAATTAATTTTATTTATGTACGTTTGCGCATTTACTCAATTCTATTATATTGTACAACAGGCTGCCGTCTGGTACCCACATCTCCATGTCATAGGCGCGTATTGTGCGAGCGGGCATTCACTCAATACATAACTATAAACCCAGCTACTGATCTTAGGCATGAGATTTCACGTTTTTATGTAAACGGAAACTTTGAAGTTGAAACTCGATGATAAAAATAGTGCCTCGATCGAGTTTTTCATTATACAAACAATAAACGCCATAAATACTTCAAGTAAGCTGTATCCAAATAAATATAATTCATCCAAGTATATGAAACAAAAAGTTGTAAAGGAAAATCTTTTTAGATCTCGCCTTTAAAGTGTAAGCAACGAAATAATAAAAACTGGTCTGCAGAAAATCGAAAGTATTTGCCAGAGCTCTTCTTAACAAACAGCTGACAGTTATTTTATCCAAGGGACTAAATACATTCGCGTTAAATCGCATTAATACGTAAATGGAATCGAGTTCGCTTGAGATAATGTTGGCGACATTGGCCCAATCGGATTGGTTAGCGGACCGACCATCCAGCTAAACGAATTTGGTTCTAATTAGCATTCTATCGATGTCGTCGGAAATGTTTGAAAAAATCCAACGAGTATCGAGCTCCTCCATTTGAATACGAAACTCCTTTATTGCATAACAGGGAAATTCTTTGGAAATGCATATTTTTTAGCGTCGTAAAATCATCAAATGTTTCCTTCCACCCAGGGCAGAGCGGGAGGGACTGTCAGACTCGTACTGACTAAACTCCACGGTGTCCTTCAATAGCGTTGAATTTCATCTGATTTGCTGTAGTTTGAGTTTTGGACATGAAAGTCGAGTACTAAGGCAGATAATTGAAAAGATTCTGTTATGGTCAATGTTAAACCTGGCTTGCAAAATATTTTAGTCCTGAAGGAACCGCTAAGTCGCATTAGCTGCTACGGCGTAGCAAATTACATGCTACGATTGCTACGCTCGTAGCAGACGATCGTTTGTCTGTCCCAGCGAAGATACAATGACAATAAATCTCCATTTCTCGTGGCCTAGCGAGAGTATTGCCACTGTGCGAACGAGAAGACGACTTGTATAGCTCTGTCTCTTTCCCACAGTTGAACTACTCTCGCCTTAAGACGTTATGGTAGACGTCCTGGTCTCCTCATTGGAGTTATAGTAGTAGTTGAATGTATGTTCATTTTCATTTCAGTATCTGCGATCCTCACCTACTGCAGGTCTAGAGGACTGTGCATCGACAGCGATAGCTGTCCTTTGGACCGTCTAATGCCGGACGAAATCAACTGCATGATGCTGCAAAGAAACTATGTGTGCTGTCGTGTGAAAAGGAAAAAAATACCTGTCAATGTATTCCACGACTATTATTAGATTTAAGTTATATTATTTAACTAGCTTCCGCCCGCGACTCCGTCCGCGCGGATGTCGGTCTTCGCGTGGATGGTTTATTTCCCCATTTTGAGTAACTCTGACAATGACATCTTATAAATATTACGGCGCTGAATCCACTGCGGGTAATGCAACGTGTGTTCGCGGTTCTACAGAACAACGTCTATGAATAAAACTGAAAAATAAGATTTTTTTTTCTACGTATTTTTCCAGGATAAAAAGTATCCTATGTTATGCCCAGGATAATAAGGAATAATTATACCAAGTTTCATCGAAATCGAACCGTTCGTTTTCACGTGATGCCTGCACAAACAGACAGACAGACAGACAGACAGACAAAATTTTTTTAATCATATATTTGGGTTTGGTATCGATCCAGCAACACCCCCCGCTGTTTATTTTTTCAATATTTTCAATGTACAGAATTGACCCTTCTACAGATTTATTATATGTACTAGCTTCCGCCCGCGACTCCGTCCGCGCGGATGGTCTTCGCGTGGATGGTTTATTTCTCCATTTTGAGTAACTGAGAATGGCTTTGTTATTTTTTATTTCATTGTTTATTTTTTGCCACCGACTTCCGAAATAAAAGTTATTTTGTAGATTATTTTACCCTTTTTTGTGGTTCTTTTTGAAGGCGGTTACATTTTTTTTTGAAAAAGTTTTTTATTTTTCTCTTTTTAGTTTAAATTTTCAACCCAAATTCTTGCCAAATACATATAATATAATCCGTAGCACTGGTAATAACATCCCTCATGTACACAATAAGCTAATAAAATTCCCTATCTCAAAACTACTGAACCGATTTTAATGAAACTTTCAGTATTCCCTAAGTGGAACGATACCTAGCACAAAAAAAAAAGAATTATTTAAATCGGATGTGTAGTTCCGGAGATATACGAACAATGAATCAGTCGATGCCTGCTCCTTACTGTTAAGGAGTTGTACCTTCCATCATCAGCTCAGCTACATAAGATGATGATTACCATACGCAAGTACTTGAATTACTTCATAAGATTTACGAAAAACGATGCGTGGGTCTATAAAATTTGAGGGTTGCCTTCGATTTCTCCAAGATTCAATCATCAGATCCTGATTTGGTGACAATGGGACCACACGGGAAGCACCAGCTTTCAAACAAAAAAAGAATCATGAAAATTGGTTCACCGTTCACCCAGTCGGTCGTAATGCGGTAACAAACATAAAAAATTTATAACCTCCTCCTTTTTTTGAAGTCGGTTAAAAAGTATCCTATATTACGCCCAGGATAATAAGGAATAATTATACCAAGTTTCATCGAAATCGAACCGTTAGTTTTCACGTGATGCCTGCACAAACAGACAGACAGACAGACAGACAGACAGACAGAAAAAATTTTTTTTAATCATATATTTGGGTTTGGTATCGATCCAGCAACACCCCCCGCTATTTATTTTTTTAATATTTTCAATGTACAGAATTGACCCTTCTACAGATTTATTATAGTATAGAAGATAGATTATAAGGTGGTATTTAATTAAAATTATAAGGTGTGGTGTGGTGTAGAAATATTACATCGCAATATGAAATACTTAATCTTGATTTTTTTAAAATAACATTAAAATGTATTTTGGAAAAAAATACTTTATAACTATTTAGCGTCTATGTCTTGTTTATTATTTTTGTAATATCTGTCAATAAATCAAATTTTCCTCGACACGTTTTTGATGTCGTACTGTCTCTTTCACGTCAAGCGAGATCAATATCTATTGAATATAATATGAAGGTATTCAGGTGCCTCCAACAAAGCGTAGTTTAGAACGCCTCCATAGTTCAGTCTATCAGACCGTATGAATAAGACAATATGCGCGGCTCCGTTTAAGTGAGAATCGAGGTATCTGGCTCCTTTGGGATGATTCTGTGTGCTACCTGTCTACCAATTTCGGAGATATCTAACAAATTCGGTTTTGTATAGGTGCTACGGCAACCTTCTGTGTTTACCACTTTTGTTTTACATATCTAAATTGAAATTCTTGTCTTCATACCAAAGCATGATTTCTGAGATAGCAACACAAATGTTGAACAATCTAGAAATTTATTTATTTATTCACACACACATATCACGTTTGCCATTACAGTTTTTAAAACAAAGGCGACAAAGTAACTTAAAAATGAAACATGAATAACTTATAAATGAAATGAAACATAATATCGCGTCTCTATTTCAAGACGAGTATAGCAGAAAAAAACGTGAACTTAAACTTCGCTAAATATATTTCACTTCCATGTAATGGGAGCGAGCCTTTTGCCGTCTATTTCAAGTTAAAATCTTTGCAAAAAAAATCAAAAGTCCTAAGTAAACTACATAGTTTGTAAGTCTTACACAAGCTCGCTCCGCGGCGGAACGTCGGTAAATGTTTAACAATGCTTAACGACATAATCTGACGTCGCTCTGTTATCCAAACCTGACTAATGAAGTTTAGTTAGGCCGGCTCGTGCGATCCAATCTGAACCAGGCCTAATGCTGGGCCATAAAGCATTGTACATACTGGAAGTGTTTAGAAAGACACGTAAAAATGTTAAGCTAAAAAGGTACGCTCGAACTATATTCAAAATAGCATAATTAAGCCGTAATGTTCCCAATGGGACACAGGCATCTTCTCTATAAGAGGTGGTGATTTTCTCAATGCAGGCACACAGGCATCAGGCATCTTCTCTGTGAGAATAAGTAATCCCCCACGCGAAGCCAGTGCGGGTTGATAGGTGTCACATGTCTTCGAATTTGTCGGTCTAGGTAATGCCGGATCCCTCAACGTTTTGACAGAAATTATGCGTTTAGCTGGGTTTGAACCCACCAACTACAACTAGGAAGTCGCTCTGTTACCACTGCTCTCTTGATTACGATTTTCAAAATGGTGTTTGCTAAATATTTGTGTTATATCGAACGGGGTATTATGTATTTTCTGTTTCGGAATTAGTTGCCTTTCCGTTATATTGCAGAAAGTCGTCAATAACTACAATTTATCTGCCCGTTCGGACACAAGTTCGGTTATAAGACACGCGTCTCTGGTGGCACGTAGAACAAAGTACAATCAGCTTCGATTGTTTGTGTTCTGTAAAAGACAAATGAAATAAAACCAATACGAGTATTTCGTAAGAACATGTATAAGTTTTTGTTAATCAATGAAAAACTATGCTCAGATTACATTATTCCCTTCAACAAATGCTTTCACCGATGAAATTAAATTCTCTTCGCTACTTCACAACACTTTACGGTTTAAATTCATTTTATAAAGTTAAAATACAAAAGTCACCATGCTCGTGAAAGATGAAAAATTGTATTGTGTCTCCAGCTGGGTCGGTGTCGGTTCTAGTTAGGATGAGTGTTGGGTCTAATTCAGCTCGCTCGGATATTGCAATTTCCATCCAGCTCACGCCCACTGCGTCTCCCTTCCATTTCGTTTCATATTGCGCTGCAGTAACAACACTTGACGTTTATGAATCTAATTTCGCAGGTAATACCACAATCTGATTATCAAACTAGTGCTTTGTAGATTTCTCGCAGAACGTATTACACTCTGACGTCTGTACTCGCTGTTTCCCAAAAGTTATTAACAGGAATTCACATACTACCCACTCATAAGATGGAAACTGTTTGCTTCACTAGTTCAAATAACGCCAGTATTTGTTTAGGTCCCGTACAACATAGGTTTTCATACAATAGGCCATTGCCCCACAAAAGATTTTCCTCAACAACAGGCCACCGCCGACCCTTTTAATGAAAAAAAAATTAGACGCTTTGTAATATTTTTAATTTTATTCACAATCCGTGTATTGTTCTGTGAGGCGAGGGTCGGCCGGAGGGCACACCGCTGTTATAATATTCAGCCTCCATACCACAATGTTTTATTTAGCCATCTCGGCGGCTTCAATATTCATCACTGTACTCCGAGCCCTCTTAACTCCTGAATAAAATACTTTAGGCATCTCCACGTCTACATTTAGGCTTTTGGTTCATTTTTAATATGCCGCGGCATGGTTGTATACGAACCGGAGTATAATAACTCCTCATTTTAAACACAGCGCATATTCAAACAAAGTAGCGCATAATAAACTGTTATATAGAATTTCAAGTAAACACCGCATTTAAAAAACGATTCACAGCCAGCTCTGTGAAAAATTGCGTTAACCCGGAAAGTAGCGCAACATTTTAAAAGATAAAAATATTCAAGCAAATAGCGCCCATTAAGAGACAGTAAGCACAAAACTTATGAGAACAAGAGTCAGTCGCCGGGCAAAATGGATATTTGTTGAGTCCGAGAGCAGTTGAGCGTCGGCGGAGGAGCCGAGGACGACTGAGCGCGGGACGTGACCGCACTTTTTAAATCATTCCTCTTTTACATCTTCATCCTTTAATATTAAATGTGTTTAGTTAAAACGGCTTATTTCTTTAATTTTCTTTTAAACTTTTTAGCTTGAAACTTGATAGGCACGCAGTAAAATAAATTGAATTAGGATCATGAACGTCTATTTTGTAATGCTTGTAGTCTTATTTTATTACTACAGAACAACGTCTATGAATAAAACTGAAAAATAAGATTTTTTTTTTCTACGTATTATTCCAGGATAAAAAGTATCCCACTTTATGCCCAGGATAATAAGGTTTATAAATTATACTAAGTTTCATCGAAATCGAACCGTTAGTTTTCACGTGATGCCTGCATATACAGAGAGACAGACAGACAGACGGACAAAATTTTTTTTAATCACGTATTTTGGTTTGGTATCGATCTAGCAACAACTCCCGCTATTTATTTTTTCAATATTTTCAATGTACAGAATTGACCCTTCTACAGATTTATTATATGTATAGATCGGTTGCTTGACTTTCATGCCTCAATTGGCGCAGTGATCGAATGTTTTAGCATAAGGCGGACGAATCTTCGAAGAAAATTATTTCTGTGACACATGCTTTGAGGTATTATTTCGTACATGAACAACTGAAATCTCGGGGTGAGATAAAGTTTAAGAGGATATTTCCAGAATAACACAGCTTCCATAAAACTCTGTGACCTGTTACATTTATTCCTTGTTTCGCACGACTTCCTTCTGATTACATTACGTTCGCGGTAAATCACTCGAGGAGATGTCTGCTGCTGACGTATTACCTCACAAAATGTTAGGAGCGAGCCCCAACTTGTTCTCACAATTCCTTGAGGAGTTCGCTAAACGCTATTGGTATCAAAGTGTCAGCTCAGCCGAGCAACCGCAAGCCCCTTAGCGCCGGAGAAGTTAGCGTCGGCCCGACTTGTACCGCTATCTACGTCGCTAGTTGATTACTATTCCACTTCGAAGCCGGCTGCACGTTCCATCTCTTAATTTGATAAGATATTTCACAGTGAGCGCACAGTGTACAGCGCTTAACGTTTTCGGTTGTTTGAGACGGCGCGCCTGTGTGCTCAGGGCTTTACCGCAAACATTGGCTGACGTAGTGAAGATGTGGTCTACATGAATTGACACCATCCCGTCGTTAACAAGATGAGATGAACTTTATAGTTCTTAATATAAGATTTATGCTTGAAGTTTCGGACCACAAGTTGCTGTAAAAGATAAGAGATGTGCAAGGATTTATAGCGCGAGTGACAGTTGAGTAAAATGATTACATGACGTAAAATTACGTGCAGCGATCTAAATATAAACGAAGGTGTTTAACCCTTGTGTTACATAACTCTAAGCTCTATAATAAAAATAAATTGATGCTTTATGACGGGAGAGCTTACAATAATGTACAATTCATACACCCGTTAGGCTTAGACATGTAACACAAAGAAAAAGAATGGTCAAAGGTGAAAAGAATTCGGAATAGGCGGCACCTATAGGCGCAGATCAAAGAGCATGATCACAAAGAGATCGAAGGACACGCGGCTTCAGTCTGAGGCTTTCAATCGAAACCTTCTGAAGAACGTAGAATTGCCCTGATTGACGCTTCTCGGATACCAATCACGGATCTGAACCGATTCCAACGCAGATAATATTGGTTAAAACGCTTTCTTTTGAATCAAAGGACGTTTGGTGTGAGAAATTTAAAGGATATATATTTTTCCTCTTATATCATGGTATCTGTAAGTACTTGATTAATTCCGTCGAAAACAGAAGTTAAATAACAACCATAAGTAATTATTACAACAACAAATGGAAATTACGACACAATTTCAGTCCATGAACGTTTATCGATGAACACATTCGGTTGACAAATGGATTGGTGGTCACTGTTTGTTTTTATTACTACATATACATTTGTTCAGAAGAGGATTTTCCCTGCTATACGGGTTCTAGCTTATGCACGCAGAGTATTTAATTACCAACTTGGTCTGCAAACAATGTCGTCAGTGGGTGACGCAGCTTTTGTTAGGTCATCACGTCAGTGGAAAGTTTGGCAACGGTCGACGGTCGGTGGAGTCGGCTACATCAATCAAATTTTGACATTCGATTTTTTCCGTCCGCCCCTGCCGGGATGATGTAGGGATAACTTTCTGAAGTATTGTCACTTTTATTATACGAACAAAAAAGCTTATGTTCTGACAAGACTCAGGGCAAAATTGAGGCAAAGTAATGTAAGTTTTAGAAGAAGAATTCAATAGATGTTATTGTTACATCTCGTCTGTTCGTGATCAATTTTGTTAAGAAGTTTGCGGTTATTTTTTCAGAACCAGCTTTTATGTTAGAATAATATTCATCTTCTAACCAAGTAATAACATATTTAATATAACATGTATAGAAAGAAAAAAGTGACTTTTAACTAAGTATTCACATAAAAGCGTCGATTAAAAAATACTGATGAAAACAAAAATAAAATACATACACTAGTGATTAACCGCTATTGGTTTCAAGATCAAGGGTCTCATTATCAGCTATAAGGGCATACCTAATTCAGTATTTAATAAAATCATAGCCGAGGTAATCAACAAACGGGAGGGCCTGTAATCCGGGCCATCCCGGGCTTGCCCGTAAATCACGGGTGTGCGACGCAATTTATCGCTTTGGCCCCACATTCGCACACGCTCACGCAACGCTTTTTATTGCGTCATAGATACCAGTATTTGCGCATACTGAATATTATTTAGTATCCTAATATACCTGAAACGTCACCCTTCAAGATGCCCCGCGATTCCAATTTATAGTTAGCCCGTTAGAATGAAGCCCATTCAGCTTGTCTCTAAGAATGATTTGTGTCAGTTAACAGATTGATTAAAAGAAAAGTAGTGAATAGGGGAACAGTGTATAAGACGGGGACGTGAGGTATAATTTATTTATTTATTTATTTATTTATCAAAACTTATTCTATCTTTACAGGGTTTACCCTAATGCGACAGATAAGACCTTAAACTAAACTTAGACTAACATAAACTATAAAATACACAATAATCAAATTAGAAAACAATCAAATAAATTTATAAAATTATTTCACAATTCAATAAAATTTCAACACAAAATATTAAATAAAATAATTAAATTAAAACACATTTATAAAGAAGTAAGTACTTTTATTTTATTTATTTAAAACTCTTATACTATTTTGGGGGTAGGAGAAACAGAGTGGAATGATAATTGTAATAATTATTAACTATTTAAAATGACATCTATTACTAATAATTACACAACAATTACACAATACTTATTGGGGACATACACTCTTTAGGCATACTTAACATAACACTAACGTAGCTCAAGCGCCATCAAGACATCATTTGCAAGCGGCCATTAACAAATGGCGTCCTGATGGCGCTT
Source organism: Agrotis puta (assembly GCA_943136025.2). Taxonomy (NCBI): domain Eukaryota; kingdom Metazoa; phylum Arthropoda; class Insecta; order Lepidoptera; family Noctuidae; genus Agrotis; species Agrotis puta. The sequence goes on from OW964170.2 coordinate 5,471,407, forward strand.
GAGCTACGTTAGTATTGTGTTAAGTTTGCCTTAATGCCTTTGTCAAACAGACCGGCGAAAGGGAAGCGTTTCCGAAGCGATACCGAAGCGAGACGTCCAGTCCGATAGTTCTGTCACGCTATCGGATGGCTTTCGCGTTTCTATGTGCCTGGATTCAAACAATTCCATACATTACAAATAAAAACGTCACGGTTCGCATTCGTAACGCCTGTCTGTTTAACAAGGGCTTAAGTGTGTGATTTCCCATCATACCTCATGTCCCCATCTTCTACACTGTTCCCCTACTTTAGAAATTACGCCGGAGAACAATAGATATTACATAAATTACAAGCTTAAAAAATTAATAAAAGTATACATTTCATCCGTTTCGGTGGGTGTTGAGATAAAGAAAAAATGTAATAGCATTTCGTAATGTATTTTTTTTTATGACAAACGACCTGTTATCTAAGGATAAAAGCGTTGTAAATATTTGTAAATGGAACGACATTCTTTAATCTCTGGCATTCTTTGGGAATAAATAATTGCCTAAAGGTAATTGTACACCTGTCCTGAAAATATTTTGTTACAAAATAAAATACGTTTTAATAATCTTTATACAAACAAGATAAGCCTCTTATTGTAACCATAGAAACCAGTAAGCACTAGCGAAAATTGAAGTCTGCTATAAAATGTATTAAATACAATAAATCATCAAATGTGTCCTCCCACCCAGGTCAGAGCGGGAGGGACTGTCAGACTTGTACTGACTAAAATCCTCGGTGTCCTTCAATAGCTCTTTCTAAGTCATAAGTCCCGCGACCAAATATAATAAGCTTAACGTAACAAATAAATAAGTAACAATCTTGTGTTACTATCGTCGTTGGTTTAGTTTTAATCACATTGAACATGCTTGGCTTTGCTTACTTCAAAAAGAGATCAAACCTGAAATAGTAGTAAAAAACTCAGCAGCTCCGTGCATTTAACTATGTTCGTGTAACACCACAAAATGAAAAAAAAATTACCTCGAAGAAATATTAAAATTTTACTGACAGAGTAATTATGTGTTCGAATAAAATATCGGAACTCATCATCTCGCTGGACAGGCTCTTATCGCGTATGTTATATTCGTTAAACTGCCGCATGCTATCCCAGAGGTCCGCAGTATGCATAAACAAACATTCAAACCTGGATTTACGAGCATACCCACCTCTGGGAGTTGTCCTGCCCTCAGCATCCGGTATACTGCTTCCAACTACGGAACTGCTCAACATTTACACAAACTGGATGAGCTACGTTTCACCGTCCGACCCGGAACAGAATGAAAAATAAACATATCAAAAAGTTTGATGATGAATAAAGGGGAGAGCGAGCCACTCCGAACAAATTTCTCGTATTCCCTTCCCTCCGCTATATTTTTTAAGGGGAAAGTTAACGCGGTGGCCATTTTTCTCCATAATTCCGAGAGAACTACAATGTCTCCAATACCTACGCTTGTGGGTAGAAAGTTTTGAAATTGTAATTAGCGCACTCTCGTTACTGGATTTTCTCCATTGTGTGGATTGTACTGGGTTTTAAGAGGAAATATGGGAACAAAAAACGCTTGTTTCAAGGGAGAAATATTCATTTTACAATAGATTTGTTTCCGCTGAGAGCTGCACTGTTAAATAGAACAATGAGTAGAGTGGGCAGTGGCAAGCTATTTATTTCTGTTTTAAAATTATTCCAGTTTTACAAACCGCAGAAGAAACATATCTGTGTAAGTTGGTACTCTACTCGAGATCGTTTATGTGCGAATATATTGCCGCCCCTTGATATAAAATCGAAGATACTCGGTGTCCGTAATAATTCTTTTACTACGATTTTATGAGTTGGTTAGGTAATAATTTATGACCGACCCTTCTGTGGTCGCAGATCAGTGTGGGAGAGGAAGATAAACATACAGGGCGACACCTGCGTGACACCTGCGATCTTATGATGGAAATGGGTAGACCTAAACACTGATTTATTTTTGTATTAACTTGTAAACAAAATTTCGCTACCAACATTTTGATCAGATTTGAAAGTTGGCCCCATAACAAAAGTTATTGTGAGAAAGAAAAACTATGATTGCATAAAACAAAACAAATAGTGAACCTGAACATTTAATTCCTTTAAAAAGTAGTACAACTTTACCGTTAGAACGCAAGTTATCAAATTGCAGGTAAAATTAAACTCATCAAGCACCACAGGGGTAAACACGCGAGCGGGTAGAGTCAGCCAGTCAAACTCGGCCATCTACACAAGTAACAGGTAACTTTATATGGAAACTTCGTGTCGGTGCGCGTTGTTCTAGTTTTTATGCCAACCGTACATATATGTGTGTTGACACTGCATAATAAATGTGGAAACGCTAAGTTCGCTGTACAACTTTGAAAATAGAATTGAATTCGTGTATGCTGTAATTTATTTTCAGTGCTGGCAACATGAAACGTAGTTCTTTGAGACTGGAAGTAGAGAGAGGTTTTATTAAAAAAAAAAACAAATATTAGTCAAATTAAAATGATAACACTGAATACCCTGAATAAAGTAAATATAGTTTTTTTCTCACTTGTTTTATAAATACATTTGTATGGACATTAATGGCCAATCTAAAAATCTATAAAGCTGAAAACACCCGTTTCCGAACAACGTGAGTTTGAACAAGCCCAGACGAGTCGGCTTCATCCGGAATTTTGTAATTGCCCACACAGGCGGAACAAAAAATTGGGCCAGCCCGAATGCAGGGAACGGGTTCCGTGAAAAATATGATAGTCTACATCATCCTACACGACCCTCGTTACGTAAATATATACTTTTCTTCTTTTCTTCATATTAAGAATATTAAAATGAGCTAACAAGACGAGCACGGGAAGCTTGTGAATATTCAAGAGCTTTATGTGGGACAACGAGAAAGTTTCCACATTTCGAAATACCTATTTAGAAATCTTTGATTAGCTTTCTTAGAATGGAAATAATTGTGTGATTCACGTACTGTTTAATTATTAACTTAACCTACCCGATTTTGTGGTTGGAAATGTAATTGCAGAGCTTGGGGTCTGGGTTCTATACCTCAAGGTTTTACATGTGATATTACTTTAGTAACCCTGAGTATGCATGTTGATGGTATGATCCTCCTTTTCTTCGGACAGCACGTTAAGCCTTTGGTTTTGCGCCTGATCTTTCGTTCTTGGTCGTATCGGTTTACCATCTTATCGGTCTATGAGAGTAAAAGATCAGTATACTTGTGTATGCGCAGTTACACACACGCTAGTGCACTATATGTCCCGGGCTGATGGCTACTCTCGGCTGAGACTGGCCTTCGTGACCGATACTGGTCAAGAGTACTATACCTATAATAGGGAATTTGTTAGAAAAAATGTAATTAGTATAGTAGTAGTATTTTTTTTTATTACGTAAATGACGAATCTTCGAACTTGTATAACATGGCCGAGAGCAATCCTACAACGTTTGTGTCATTGTAACAATTGATCCAAATGACTAGTAGGTACTACCATTTTTTTTCGTTGGCCGGGTACTTTCAGAAAAAGCCCAAAAGAAATGATGTTTTTTGCAATTTATTGATGCTGTCAAAATGTCTATTGTTGAACAAATTTCTTTCAGCAGCTTTTATTGCACTGAGTCATAAAGTTTACAAGCAAATTGTTATGTTGTAAGGAGAAAACTCTGAAGTGTTCCGTGGAAGTGCAAGGAATAACAAACACTTGCAAATGGCCACAATAACAGCAGCGCTTCGTAAAGAAATCCCGTCTCTTTTGTTTACCGACGGCTCTTCAACTTAATTAGAATTTAGAAACAAAATCTTGCAGAGTTACATGAACTTTAATTACTGCAAATTATAAGTGGTTAATGAGAACTTTTCCTATAACATAAAAAATAATTACCCTGTTTGTATTTTTTTAATGCCATAGGTAAGGATCTCATTATTTTCCTGGAAGTATGGATGAATGAGTAGGGTCATAGAAGCGATCATTTCCAATGTTTACAGTTCAAAAGTTATGATCCTATGACCTATGACCTACGATTGTAATACCTATATAAAGTAAATTCTCTAACTTTAAAACTAATAAGAGTATCCCAAAGAATCTCTGTGCCCCTGGGGAAGTTTCCATAGGTGGCCTACTTTTTTTAATTTTAAAAATGATTAGGAAATATGAATTAGTACTTTCATACCAAGATCGTGAATTCAGTCAATCTCCACTCGCGGCGAGCTGTAAATATTTCGGGCTTATATCTTGCATGTCTGTAACAGCGGGCGGCTCCATCTGTCTGCGCCATGCCGCGCAGTAAATAACTAAATAAAAATGAATGTTTAGGTATATCTCTTTGATTAATTACTGCAGAAACTGGAAACGTAAAATATGTCAAATGTTATAACAGTTGAACTGTTCTTTTATTAAGAATCTAGTTCTTTAGCACATTTTGTCTATTCAGTACGTGAAAAAGTTCGAGATTCGCAAGGAATAAGGTATTAAAGTACAACCTATCATTTTTATAAAAGCAGAGAGGTGATAATATCCAGAACTTTAAGAATGTCTTCAGGAACTTCTTCCGTCAGGAATAAAAAGAGTAACTGATGGAACACGGTAGGTTTTTGACCTTGGGAGTGTAACAGTCAGTTCTACCCTCAGCAGGAGGTCTCATTTGATGATTTCCGCACCCAAAAAAGGTGACAGTTTTTTTTACAACAGATGGGACTGCTTAAACTTCCTTAAAATTCTTAAGTGTCATGTTTCTAGCGTCTTCTTCTCTAAACTTAACTACGTAAAATTTGCTATAATTAGTTTTTTACAAAGATCATATTTTAAAATTTAAACTAGCGAAGTCTAAAAATATATTAATTAATTAGCAGAAAGCAAAGACTCCTTTTTCCCCTTTTTATGTTGCCTCTGGGATACAAGTCTTTTAGGTAGTAATTTTATTAGGCTTACATGAAAAATTCAACCAACTTTTCCGAGTTAAAACACGCTACCAATGTTTTCACTAGCACCCTAATGAAAAGCCTTTTTTTTCTTTTACGTTATCCTTTTGTGAAGGTGTATTTAAAAATTCGCTTTTAGAATTTTGTGAAAAATTGAGAATGGCCAACGGAGCAGTAGACGCATGAAAATATTCTCTCTTACATTTTATTTCAGAAATATTGATTTGATTTTACACACAGCGTAAAACCAAACGCTCGTTTATGAGTATGAATTGTATCAGCCTGAGATACGAAATGGCAGTGAAATCGCAGTGTCTTTGAATATTAAATATCTAGTATATAACTTTAGGGCACGCCGCTATCGCGGCGGTAAGACCCCTCTTTGAGGAGTGGCTGGATAGGCGTCACGGCGTCCTGACCTACCGCATGACGCAGGTCCTCACCGGACACGGAAGTTTCGGGAGGTTCCTGTGTCTGATAGGGAGGGAAGAAACGTCTGGGTGTCACCACTGCAAGGATCGTCCGGAGGACACGGTGGAGCATACGGTGCAGGACTGCCCCGCTTGGGCAGAGCACCGCCGTGTCCTCACGACGGCGATAGGCGGAGACCTCTCGCGCCCGGCATTGGTTGAGGCCATGCTGCGGGACGGAGTGGGAAGCGGTCGCCTCCTTCTGCGAAGCACTCATGCTCGTGAAGGAGGAGGCGGGCCGCCTGAGGGAGAGGACAGCGTCCTCCCTCCACCCCAGCCGCAGTGGTAGACGCCCACGGCGTCGGACGTCGCAAGACGATCTCCGGCCACCGTAGGCGCGGGCATGCGGGCAGCGAGTAATGGGCGACTCGCTGTCCGACCATGGACCATGCCCGGGTCGACGGCGCGTTGTGTTCCACGCGCGCACGCGCCTCAAAGAGTGTCAGCATAGTGACGGGGCCTGTAGAGGGCCAAAGCCTGCCGGGATCGCCGGACCAAGGGATTACCGTGACCCCGGTACGTAAAGGACTACTGAAGGACACCGTGGATTTTAGTCAGTACAAGTCTGACAGTCCCTTCCGCCCTGCCCTGGGTGGGAGGACTCATTTGATGATTTTAGCACGATAAAAAAAAAAAAAAGTATATAACTTTGATGTCCATAGACGATCCAAAGTTTTGCAAAAGATTATCATAAATAAGAAAGTTGGTAAATGTTTTCCTTACCAAACAAACGTTTCTGAAAAACATGCTTCTGCATTTCATAAGAAAATAATATTGGGAACGGTGTAGTCCAAAAACATATTTGACCATAAACTTTCATAGAATCGGCCAACATTGATGGAACTCGGATATTGGGACCAAAATAAACGTTGTTCAGTATTTTTACGCACCACATAGTTTCGTTCATGTAGTCCGTATATCATGGTCGGTTCCTCGCTGATATAGTACTGGAAGAAAAACAAAGAGTATCCGCCATTTGTCATTGTTAGCAAGTTATCACCTACCGGCCGTTAGTGTACATAGCTCGACTGCGCTGATTAGAGGGCTAAAGTCTGCAAGACTGTCATTTTTCAAACTGATGGATGTCTTTTAATTTTTTCACGGCGATTTTTGTTTCTAACAGATAGGATTTTTTTCAAATCTGATTAGTATTATATCAACTACGAGTTTTCAGTATTCATATGAAAATAGGTGCCTTTAAGTCCCAACCTTTTTCTTTCACCTTTGACGTTTCAAACTATTTTTTTTTTAGATATTTTACTATTAATTTTTAGAAAAAAAAAGTATTTTGCAGTTCGACTCTACAATTGAAGTAATTAACCAATTCAGAGGAAATTATAAAATAATATTACATATATTTTATAAACGTTAAACGCAATAATGCGTAGCGAATTTCAAAGATTTTCTTTGGAAAGATAAATTCAAAGCGCGTTACTTCGGTAGGAAAGAGCGTCGGATGTACTGAATCCGAAGGTCGCGGGTCCAATCCTGCACGCGGTTTTAATTTTTCTTTCCATTGAATTCCATTCCATCTTTAATACTTTAGATGTCGTAAAACTGACTCTCTTAATTAGTTTTAACTTTGTGTACATCGAGAATCGCTCATTTTGCTTTGATATTTCAACAATACACGCAAACATTAATTAATGCTTCTCCACTATTTTAATCTTGGTAAATACAGTTTCATGTTTACTTTTAATTTAAATACTGCTTCATAAACGATCGTATTAAATAATTGCCCACCACTGAATTGTTTTGTAAGTATGAAGAGAATTCGAATTTTCATAAACGGAATTTTAAATTTTGTAGTAGGCACGTTTTCGTATTAAAACTCGTTTTAATATTTGAATAGGCAATACCGAAATGGGAAATGGATTGGTTCCTATTTTAAACCCTGTGTGCTACAGCTTTTTTATACAGAATGCGCCAAATATATGGGAAGTGGTTTGCAAACTAATCGTTTTCGTTTAAAAATAAGTAAAAATTATGGAAGGCAAAATTCATTGAAATGACTACATTTGTTGTTTATTTTATAAAATCGGCGACCGCTTCCCTATCCGTCTCGTGCGGTATCCTCGGACCATTCGGATAGCCATGACCCTCTGGCATGCGACCAGCTTTAGTGGTCGCGTCCGAATGCTTAGGGCCCACACAGGGGCCCCGTAGAGGGCCATGGACCACACGACACCGGCGTACAGCCTCCGGCAGGAGGAAAATCACCAAGGCTTAAAGCATGTTGTAAACAACCATGAAGATCGAGAGCCCTGCAAGATTAATGTGTACTCATTGAGGTCATCATGTGAATTGCCGAACATTCTTTACACAATCTCTGCCCCTGCGTGTCTCAGAAAGCACGTAACGAATGTGCCATACCTAGCAGAATAGTATAATCAGCCTTTAAAGATGCTGGGAGGTGGGATGGTAAGAGAAAATTTGCCACGGGTATGGCAAATTTGACCACAGAAAAATCATCTTTATGATGCGCGTCTCATGCGTTATTACATTTAACCTCTCGGGCGCGTTACGTACACCCGGGTGTACATAAGCGAAAACGCCCCAGCGCCTTACGTACACACGTCTGTACATAACAGACAGTCGCTCATTGGACGTTGATTTTTATCATTTTCAATTATAAATCGCCCGAGAGGTTAAAAATAAATTAATAAACATATTTTTTTATGGTGGTAAAATCATCAATTGAGCCCTAACACCCAGGGCAGAGCGGGAGGGACTGTCAGACTCGTACTGACTAAAATCCACGGTGTCCTTCAATAGCCCTTTACGTTCCGGGGGCACGGTAATTCGTACAGTCCCGCGACCAATTAATAACTATAACTCAACTCAGAGATGATAAGATAAAGAGAAGCCGCAGTCAGCTAATCTCAAAATATGTACTTGACGTCGACAATTTGATTTGATGGTATTCGGTATTTAATTACAAAACACTTAAGGCTTAGTGTAATGTAACTTAAAAGCACGTAACTATCCCCATCCGCCATTTATTGCGCAGTTTCCGATAACGTCTTTAGGTAGAAAGTTTGCATATTATGGGGCAATTAATATGGAAATAGCTCTGTCCGTCGGATCGATCACAAGTTTTATTAGCTTAAACTTATTCGCCCGTCCAATTATTTCAGGCTTCAGCCATCGTTTCAGCGTGGTAATGGAGTTTATTTTATATTATAAAGATTGCAAAAAGGCAAAATGTTAATCACAAATGTTTTTGGATGAATAAATCTGAAGAACAAGCTGTATAGTGAGTGACGGAAAGCTATTGAAAAAGATTTCTGATTAAAGTCTTATGCCTCGCCTCTCCGACACTTAAAAAAACTGAAACGAAACGCGAACTCATCAATATAAAAAAATAAAGAAATATTTTCTGCGGAGTAGTGTTTGGGCAACGTCTTGGTTCCTAGTTTGGTTCGTCAAAAACACGACTAACTTAGGTACTTACTTGGTATACTTAACTTGTTTCCTCCAAGTTGATATAAAATTTAACTTGTCAGAGATTGTAAAGACTCCACCCACTCGAAGTTTGCCTTTCATTTCCAGATTACCAAAGCATGTTACTGTATCGCTGGAAACTACATAGTAGGAGGTTTCTATGTAATGTGAAAAGCAGTGTCTCATAGTTCCTGTGCTTTATTCTTCTTGAATACCTGTGAGTGACGAGCTAAGCGTGTGTCAAAATTGATTTACGATTAAGTATTTCAATGAGATTCGAAAATTTCAAAGAGTCATTCAATACTATCTCTTGTAGAATTAATACTTTGCAACCTTTTTTCTAAAAGTTACTGAGAATTGCTAAAATTCATATTATTACTTACACAGTATTTTGTTAATATATTCTTGTTTTCGCCATTTATTCGAAAATTTCTATTTTGTTTTGGTACTCGAAATTTTTCATAAAATATTCAGTGAGAAAAATATAAAATTTTCAAATAAAACGTGGGTCTTTTTACCCGACTACGGCAAAGCCAAAAGGAGGGTTATGATTTTGACCGGTATGTATGTTTGTATGTATGTATGTTTGTATGTATGTATGTATGTATGTTTGTTTGTTCCCTCATAACTTCTAAACTACTTATCATTACATGACAAATGAGGTCTCGTTAGAAGCGTCTCAGTTGTCCGCTGGTTATAGGGTAGGTGACGTGTCGCCAAATCCAATATGGCGCCCTCTAGGGGATGAAAAGTCGTTACCGAAAAAAAAAAAATTTTTTTTTTCGTACTATATCGACATGGGTATCAAATTAAAGGGCTTGATGAGCACATTTGAAATATATATACATTATATAGCTTTCACTAGCTAATTTTCTGATTTTAACAGTGTCAACATGGGAATCAAATGATAAATCTTAAATTCACAACTCAGAAACTATACATATAACATAAATTACTATGAATAATATAACCCCAAAATAGTGTAAATAAAAAATAAGTTAAAAATAACTAAAACCCGACTACAAAAAAATCGCGCACTGAAAAGTATAAAACAAGAACAAGCCGTGGTCGTATGCCACCTGCGGTTGTTTCACACAATCTTTATTGGCTAGGTGGCATACGACCACGGCTTGTTCTTGTTTTATACTTTTCAGTGCGCGATTTTTTTGTAGTCGGGTTTTAGTTATTTTTAACTTATTTTTTTAATAGTGTGCGGCTTGTTGGGCTTCACGGAATGATTACAGAAAACTGCAGCACTCCAGTTTTAAAGCATTCACGGAAGAAAATTTTAATTTAAAACTCTGCGCTCCAGTAATTTACACAGTTAACAAGGAAGATAAACAAAATATTACTTTTAACGATAGTTTTACGTTAAACGGTTTTTTAATATAAAAAAATCTGTTTTTAAATTGGATCAGTACGAAAAAATATTAATAACAGAATAAAGAGAAAAGTAATTTGTTTAGTGTTTACACATAGACATCCTCTTAGAATGAATAGTAGTAAAAAAAAATCTAGAGGTGAACCTTTCACGAGAGTGTAAGATAAATGATTATAGGCTTATACGAAACCGACGTAGCCCTAATAAGCTTTAATAAGGAACAATAGTCTGGGCTATACATCAAGCGGAGAACGTAGGCGGAGACAGGGTAATGAGAGAACTTAGTGTGATTAGGAACATTATTGTTCTGCTGCGCTTCGCAATTATTGTAACAGACTGGAAACCTCTTACGATTTTGCGGCGCTCATTTAGTTTATCATTTTGCTGTTGTTCGCTTTTGAATGGTAAATAGGAGTCGTGGATTTAATTGTACCTTGCCACAATTATATTTTAGTATTATTTTGAAACGCTGTGATGTGGCTATGAAAGCTTTTTTTTTTATCGTGGTAAAATCATCAAATGAGTCCTCCCACCCATACTGTCAGACTTGACTGACTAAAATCCACGGTGTCTTTCAATAGCCCTTTACGTATCGGGGTCACGGTAATTCGTAAGTCCCGCGACCCCGGCAGGCTTTGGCCCTCTACAGGCCCCGTCACTACACTGACACTCCTTGAGGCGCGTGTCGAACACAACGCGCCGTCGTCGACCCGGTGTTATGAAAGCTTAGCTTAATTTAGTCACCTCTGAGGAGCCCACATAATAAACTATAACTATAAGCGTGTAAGTAAATTAACCTTTATTGGTTTCCTAGGTCCTGGGACAAAATACTTTATTATCGATAACTGTTCTTTATTTTTTTTATGTTGGATATTTAGGAATATAGGTATTGTCAATTAACATTTTCATTAGCCTTTTCGCAACTTTTTTGGAGTCCACTTTTAAGCCTTTGTCAAACAGACAGGCGTGGCGAATGCGAAGCGTGATGTTTTTATTTGTAATGTATGGAATTGTTTGAATCCAGTCACATAGAAAAACGGAAGCGATCTGATAGCGTGACAGAACTATCGGACTGACGTCTCGCTTCGGTTCGGTATTGCTTCGGAATCGCTTCGGACTCACCTGTCTGTTTGACAAAGGCATTAGTCTAACAGAATCCAGCTCATACCAGTTGAATGAGAATGGCTATCAAACACTCAAGTTTTGGACTACGACTGTGAATGCCAATAGGCCAGACAGAATGGGTGGGTGCGTGGGTGTTTGTGTGTGTGAGTTTCTATGTTTGTAAACGCACCCACGATACAGGATAAAATCCTAGTGTGCAAAGAATACGATATACTTACTGCGACCAATACCAAATGTACAGTACTTTAAATAATCGAAGTAAACTTTTAATTAAAGAATAAAGGTTGATTACAATAATTTATTGCAACACCAGCATTACTAATTCTAAGTTCAATTCAATATCGCTTTCCCCCGAATTACACGATATTAGGCGCGCGTGAGTACCCCATCAGCAGGTAATCCCATTACCTACGTATATTTTGTTGAATGCACGATGTGGATCGGTGTTGCCATACTGATTAATTAATATTATGGACCCCAATGGGCTGGGTCGCACGGATATTATGACGTCATAAAACTAGGTGTAGCTGCACTATTAAGGGTAATGTGAATTTAGGAGAATTACTTAATTATTTCGACGAGGGAAGGTTTGTTTCGTGGAAAAATTGATGCAATGTCGGTTGATTATGCGGTGCAACAGGCTATTCTGTAAATTATTTTGTGCAAGTTTTTTTTGTAAATTTTTAGTCCGGTACAATATGTTTGTCAGGCCCTTAATTAATACTTATAGATATTTAAAATAATATATAAATGTTACAATTTTCCATTGTAAGTGTGTGCCTAAGGCGTGTCAAATAATCTTATATTTTCTTTTTTCTATATGTAATACATTACTAGATTTTTTTAGGTGAATAAATCATGAAATGAGTCCTCCTTCCCTGAAGGGTGAAGCAGACGAGATTGTCAGACTCGTATCGAAATCCACCGCCTTCCTTCAATTGCATTTACGTTTCAGAGTCATGATTACCTGTTTAGACAGTACAGACAGACGACACCGGCAGGCTTTTGGCCCGTCAGATTGCTGACAGCTTTCAGGGCCAGGCACCGTCCCTGATCAGACGGTGACGGCAGTGGACGGCTCGCCACCTATTACTAGACAAATCGGTATGTCTTTTTTTTTTACTTGGTAAAATCATCAAATGAGTCCTCCCACCCAGGGCAGAGCGAGAGGGACTGTCAGAATCGTACTGACTATATCCTTCAATAGTTCTATACGTTCCGGGATCACGGTAATTCGTACAGTCCCGTGACCAAATCGGTAGGTCTAGCGGAAATTCTAACCAGAAAACCTTAATCACATTTTGGCCTTCTGAAGAATATCACTTAATATAATCTTCTGATATTTTGCTAGAGTTATTTCTGTACAAAGCCACGTTATTTCCGAAGGGTTGGTGACGCAATGGACGCTCCAGTAACAACCGCGTTCGGTTGCTGACGATCATTCGAGCGCCAATGAACCGCGCCCGTTCACACGCTCCGATAGTTTTCATGCCCGGCCCATACTTGTTACATAGTATGTATCGTTTCTATACGCTTTCATGGACATAGGTAGTCTGTCCGTACAATAAAATAACCGTAGTGGCAAGCAAATGTAGCGTTACTATGTTATTTGTCTGAAACTACGAGTTTGGATGTTGCATAAGCTAACTATAGTTGTTTGTGTTACTGGCGCATGGCGCTAAGTCATTAGCCCGTATTCGTATGTTCGAAATGCTTTCCTCGAATTCGGGCCATCGATGCTTTTATTGTATGAATTTGGGAGCAGGCTTCCCCGTTACTTTTATTCTAGGTCGTTTTCCCGAATTCCAGAGATAATCGAATTAAGGTGAACGACCAAGTGTAATTACCTCAGTATTTAGTTGCATCAGAATCTAATTTTGTTTACTAAAATTACGTACGAGACTGAAAATTTCATCATGAAATTGTTCACAGAGCTTTAATACAACGGTCGCCCATGTGCATAATCCTTACGCACGCACTCACCCCGAAATTAGAAGTAGATATGAAAGCTTTGCTTCACTGCGTCTAAAACACATTCATATAAAATGCATGCCTCTTGTCCCAGCGCGGTGCCTCGTGTCACGTGACGTCACAAACATGACATCGCGTGTTTATTGTACCCATATTATATGTAGTAACCTTCTGGATCATTGTGGCACCCTTGACAAGGTAAACGATGCGCAACATGTACCTACGACACGAATGTCACAGAAAACACGTCGTTATATCAATATTTTTATGAAACTTTATTGCGTGACATGCACTCCAAAAAGCAGTGTACAAATTGACAGAGCTCATACTCAGAACTAAAGCTACAGAATGTAGGTTAATGAGATAATTTTCTTTTTATTTTAAAATGCACCCAGCGCTGCGCTGGCATGTTGTCGCAGCCCTAATTTTTGTTGGAAAATTAACGAGCTTTCAACACTAGTTAATCCTCACTGAAAAACAGCAAGAATAGTTAGATAAGTAAAACAGCGTGGGTCGCGGGTTCAACGCTAATCTGTTTAAATTCCGCTCCTACTCAAATAAATCCTGTTTAAATAACCGTAAAACTGTCCGTGTGTGGATCCTTTTAATCCGTTTGATGTGGATCGCAACACGATCGAATTTCATTCATTCCCTTTTTTAAGTTATTGTTTGGTTTTATTACAGGGACAATTATACTGAATTGCCACCTGATTGAAATAATAAAACTTTTATTACTGTTGATTTAGGATCCACTTACACTTTTTTCGAGAACGTGGGCGTCAAACGTGTTCGGTATATTAATGCTGAACTGTTGGATTCTAACTTCGTACACTGTATTGTATGATTCTCGGAATTGGAAAGAAAATATACATCGATGTTAACGTTTTGATGGAAGTTTAATAACTCGTTCAGTAACGGTAATTGGTTAGCAATTAAAATATTCCGACCTCTTTAAATATTTTGCTAGAATTCCAGATACCAAAGTTTTCTCTCTACTCTATTACACAAAAACTACTGAACGGATTTTGCTGAAGATTTAATACAGATATACAGTTTATACATTAAAATAATAAATAGGCAATGAATTGCTATATTTATATTATAATGCAATAATTAACACCAAAAAAAAAAAATGCGCGAGTAAAGCTGCTGGCTGAAGCTAGTTTAACTTAATGTCTCAGAAACTTTCTGAGATGCTTACAATCAAAACTAAAACAATTTAAAAGTACTTACCTCTGATCTATGTAAAAGCGAAAGAGATATACCTATATTGCGAGAAGGAAACTTTGTAATTTCCATTAAATGTAAGAACAACAATCGTTTACAGTAAATGAGGCGTTTCAAACAAATCGCACGCCGTACAGCGATAAGCCTCAAAATAGCCTCTCATTCAGAATATGATTTGAAACAAGATACTGAAGAAAATTTAATACTTTTTGTTACTGATAAAATGGAGTTTGTTTCGTTCGTTCGTTCGTTTCGCATTGTTGTCTTTGTCAAATCGAAGTAGACGTCTTGCTGAAGTCGTAGTTAGTCACAACTGAAATTCAGAGGGTCGTTAAAACTTCCGTAATGGGTAGCAACGTTTGAAATTGTAACTTCGGTTTAAGAGGTAACGAGAACTCTAATCTTCATTGAGGTTGTTGTTCTATTGGATATCTTGAGGCTCTGCTGTCTATTTACTTAAGGTTAACTTAGCAATTGATTGCTTCCGGGTTTTAACATTAGTGGGAGTACCTATTATTTGTGTTGGAGGTACTTGCGATAAATTCACTATTTGTGTTAATGTTTAACCGACTTTAAAAAAGGAGTTTTTTCTGTATGTTCCCCGATTTCTCGATGACGCCTGGACCGATTTGTAAAGTTCTTCTGTTCTTTGGCTGTGTATACTTCACAGATGGTCCCATGATAATCAGGTCAGAATCTGATGAGGTAACTCTTTCGGTGACTTTGCTACTGACTTCCGAGAGAAAAGTTATTTTTTTTTCAAAACGGTCCAGGCGTCATCAAGAAATCGAATAATAAAAAGGTACCGAGGAATAGAGAACCTCCTCGTTTTTAAAATGGGTTAAAAATACTTCTTTAGTATTCTGGTACAACTAAGAGCGCACAGTTTAACCATAGTTAATAGATTTGTGTGTATTTGCATAAATTACTTGAACTCCTAGCCTCTAGGTCGGGGAACAGTAATAAATAATCAACAATTTAATCGTCTTCATGAAATTAATGGTCACATTGAACTCCAATTACACAGAAATATTAGGTTTCGAGGTGGGTTCCCAATTATACAGCTCTGAAATAGAGGTTACAAACTTTGGACTAGTTTCAGTGCGTGAATTTTTACATTTCTATCACTTTTTTTTCCACTTTGTAAAAATATAGATATAGTCCCCTAACCTTATATCTAAATCCACTAATCACTGACTTGTTAAACCCGACAGCGGTGGTAAAAAGTCTGAAGTGTAACCACCTTCCATAAGTGGAACTCGTACAAATGACAGTAGATTCGTATTTTCCAAGGCACGGAGGAAACACGGTATGGTAGGTGGTCACCCATCCACCGACAAACCTCGGCAAGCGTATTTTAATCTCTAAACTAGACCTGTGCAGCTGTTATAATTTAACTACGCTTCTCTTCATAGCTCTATAAATCCAAATTATTGGAAATGGATTCAAACTGTTCACTGAAGTGAAATATCGATTCTACAGGGCCTATTGAACTTGTTGAAATGTACAGAATTGATAGACAACCACTAAGCCGTGACGGAGACTGGCTGAGCAATGTAGTGGACAGATAGACGTATTGCCTACTAGTAGAAGTAATATAAAACAATAGCGAGTTCAATGATCGGGAACAGGATATATATCAAATATTTTACTAAGTAATTCTATAACCTAGCTGGTACAATAACTTCATTAAGTCCAAACTTTGCAATTTCCTTTTTATGAAATATTTTTTTTACCATAATTTTTAGTTCCACAAAAAAGTTTTCGTGACCAACTTCTCTGAAGCCTGAAATCTCTTTCAGAGCCCTACAATCCCTATAATACGCTGAATAATGTAGTATTGAAACTTTCACTTAAAGTTTTAGGTATCTTCAACAAGTACTGATACTTACCCTGGATTTTTGCGAATTCCCTATCCGGTGCGATCGAGATCTGAATGCTATTCGTATTCGTAATACAGGGCAACGCTCCGTCGCTCTCGCAGCCTCTTTACCTACGCTTAATAGAGGTTGACGACACATAATAACCCCCCTGATTCAGCGACTTTTCGCTGTGATGTGCGAAAGTGTTCGTCATCGGAAAAATTGTGAGCGGGAAGTATTGCTGACGCGAGCTGCGCAGTGATGAATTGAACACGCCCCGCCGTCCCGTCGTCCCGTCTTGCTGCTTCAGCCGCTTGCTACACGCTTCACTGTTCATTTGTCGAGGAATGCTAGAAACTTAACGTTCAACGGCTTTGTAAAATCGGGTACTTCACACGTTCCAGTTTAAACCGCGGGTGCCGCGAGTAGCTTCATCTAAACATCTTTTTTTTTTGTACTATGAGTCGCATTTACGAAAAGAAATGAACGGTAGAATCTAATTCAGTTCGCTTTTTTGTTATCATGGATCCCTTTCCATGTTTAATCAGGAAGAAGAAAGTAATAATTGATGATTAATGTGCCAAACATCCAAAAGAAAACGTAGAAAATTTGAATTGTCAATAACATGTCATTATTTTTATCTTTCATCGTGAACACAGCTCAGCAGACTAATGAGTTGACATCAAACGCAACACGATAAGATCCAATGGCACACCGCAGATATTTGATAAAACGAGATTTTACCGTGGCGAGGAAAATTGTGACAAAAATTCGGGAAGCAGAATCTCGAGGCAATTATCTGTGTCTACAGCGGTAATTACTGGCGACCCGAGGTTACAGCCAGATAACCGACGGAGGAATAATACCTTATTTTATACTTATACTGCTTGTTCGTAAGCCGAGGGTTCGCTTTGGGGTAATTAGCTGTCATTGGTGAGCTAATGTGTTATCTGACAAAAGTTAATGTAATGCTGGTCATAATGTTAATTTATGCTGGTGACTTCGGCGGGAGTGGTCAAAGATGAGCTTGCGAACAATTGACTCTATCTGTAATGGATTGTTTTTGCTTCAATGTTGAAGACAAGGCTCAGGAGTTTATTCCGCCACTTCTTCTCAGCTAAAACACTAGCAAGTGGCGAAGAAAGGACGCTTTGGGGAACTCTCTACCTGCGTCTGTGTTTCCAAACGCATACAACCCTAATCTCTTCAAAGTTAGAGTGAACAGGCTTCTTCTGGGTAAGCTCGCTCCATGCTCCATCCACTCTTGGCCTAGACTAAGGACAAGAGCAAACCCTCGAACATAAAAAAACCCCTTCATGCCATGATAATGACTTTACAAAAACTGTTCTATTATTAATAGCCCAATTTGAATCTTTTGACTTTGTAGGTGAGTAGTTGTAGTACTTGTAATCATGGTACTTGTAGAACCAGATGTAATGAACGTGGACGAGACAAAAGGAATATAGAAGGATCCTAACAGCTGGCATTCTGTGGTTCTAGTTACCAATGTTATAATTAAAATTGTAAAATATTAGTTTTATGTGTTTAATTAGTCTTAAATATACTTAAATATGTTAATATACCTATAAATAACAAGGATCAGCGTTGGCAAGTTGTTTCGATGCAAAATCAGTGAAATACTTAATCAGCTGTCATCCAACGGACGAATTTCAAGTCACCACCTAACCGGGGAGTATTTTTGTGCATTTTTATATCTATTTAGAATAAATAATAATAATCTTATTGCCCACTAAACAATTATTCTCTTTTCTCTGCAAGCTGTAGCCTATTTATCACAATTCTTTGTGCTTGACATGATGACCATGCAGAATAATTTTCTTATTTTTTAACATATTTGAGCCCTATTAAATTAATAAACTTGATTACTAGGTTAAGCTCTTTTAGGTTTTTGTATTGGCATAGTCTCAGTCTGGGAAATTAATGTGTTTTTTAAAACTTTTACAAAAAAATAAACCACCCAGTACTAGTACCCTCAACTTGTTTTTTTTTTAAATTATTTTATTTTGTTGTTTTTCCTAT
The DNA here is from genome assembly GCA_943136025.2 of Agrotis puta. Taxonomy (NCBI): domain Eukaryota; kingdom Metazoa; phylum Arthropoda; class Insecta; order Lepidoptera; family Noctuidae; genus Agrotis; species Agrotis puta. The sequence continues at coordinate 5,489,863 of OW964170.2, forward strand.
TTATCTAGTAAAATAGTGTCTCAACCTAGACAAAACTACTTTTATTTCTGTTTGTTTTCTGTTTATTAGAACTTAAATAATTTAAACTTAGTTTTAATTCTTTAAATTATTAACTTCACCTAAAAATATTCATCCTGTCCCTCACATCTATTCTTTTCACATACTCAGCTGTCCCTTCTCTAATTCCAGGGTGCCTCTGAGGTTGTCTTCAACATGTTGACCCGCAGAGCTGCATCCTTAGAGGAAAAACTGAGGGCTACTTTGAAGGAGCTACAATCTAGCCAAACCATGGTCAGTCAATTGCTAAAGGAAAGGGAAGAAAGTGAGGTGGAAATAGGGTTAGTTATTAAGAAGAACACTGAGCTCAAGAACCAATTGGCAGAACTACATATGCAGCATGTGGATATACTAGACCAGCATCAACAACTCCGGCAACTTGTTGCTAATTTTGAACAGTGTAGTGACACATACGATCAGGCCTTAAAACGTATTTCGGAACTGGAGCTGGAATTAAGCAAAGCACACAACACCATAACATGTCTGGAATCTCTTAAGGCCAGTGAAGAGTCTGCGAACACCTGCAGTCTTTATGATGAGTTGGTTGGTAGCCGGTCAGGACCCATATGTGTTGAGCCTATAGTGACCATAGACTTAACTAATGATACTCTTAATAAATGTAGTCTATTTGCCAGTCCTACTAGTCATAATAAGATAAAAAAGTATATTAGAATTAATAAGTTAATTAGAAAAATTAAAAAATCAACAAAAGGTCTAAAATTAAATAAATTAAACTTAAAACTTAGACAAAAAAATATAACTGTGATGCAAGAATTAAAGAAATGTAATTTTGATTTAGAACTATGTAGGAATATGTATGACACCGACACTCAGAACCTACGGGATGAGTTGTTTCTGAGGGAATATGCTCTAAAGGATATCTTTAGTAAATATGAGGCTTCTCAACAAGACCTGAGTAAGCGATTGCAGGAGGCTAATGAACTAGTAGACTTAGTAACTTATAATGCAGAGAGGTATGAGTCTCTGACAAACAACTTCTCTTGTAGCTGTGCATGCCTACAGAGGCCCCTGCCGGAGCATGTTATACCCATACCCTCTTCAGCTCAACCAGCCTGTATTGATAAAAAATTAATTGATACAACATATGTTTTTTCTGACAAGTTTGGTCAAGGTTTTGGTAGTATTTTCAGTCAGTGTTCTCAAGACTATATAATAAATTGTTGTCTACCCGGTGCCAGTTTTAGCCAATTAATTAGTAGTATTAAATCAACTAAAATAAATCCCAATTCAAATGTAATATTGTTATTTGGGAATAGCTTAGCGGTAAGAAAGAAGGATATCATTAAATGTTTTAATTTAATGATGCAGCTGTATGAGTCCAATAATTGTAAGTTTATTTTTTCTGCTTTGCCTTACTCTAATTGTTTGTCTGATGAACAAAATAGGCATATTTATAATTTAAATCTTCTTATGTATAATAGGACTTGTCGTCACAGTGACGCTATTATATATTTTGATTGTAATAGTTTTATTACAGATTACCGACTCACTGATCATTCCATGTTTTTGCCAGCTAGTTGTAGGAGACAGATTGCTAACCTTTTAGCATACACTTTACGCGTATACACCGGTACTTGTATCGTACCTACGTTTTCTGTTAGTGGTGACACTAACGTCACTATTGATACTTTTAGTACTAACTTCACTTTTGATTCTGTTAGTAATGATACTAACATTAGTTTACCTACACCTAGTACTTTAAACTGTTAGGTTCGACAAAGGCTAAGTCGCATATGTTGAATGTTGTGCATCAAAATATGCAAGGTTTGTCCGGCAAGGAATTAGAGTTAAGCTTATTTTTAGAAAATTATGATGTTCATGTGTTGTGTTTAACTGAACATTGGTTGAAAGAACATGAAGTAGCGTTTATCAATGATGATTTATTTTCCGTACAGAGTGCATTTGTGAGAAAAAATGCTATACGAGGTGGATCTTTAGTTCTTGTTTCCAACAAGCTAAAATGTAAGCAACGTTTAGACTTAGTTAATCTTTCCATTGAGCGCACCATCGAATTGTCTTGTGTAGAGCTCGAGCGATATATTGTTATTTGTGTTTATAGACCGCCTTCTGGGGACTTTACTAGTTTTGAATTTGTAATGGAGGATGCACTTAATAAAGTAAAATTCAGTAGTAAAAATATAATTGTTTGTGGAGATTTCAATGTTAATATTTTAGATGTTACTCCACTAAGTATCAGGCTTCTGAACTTGTTTAAATCCTTTAATTTAGTTAATTTGTTTTTCGAACCAACAAGGATCACCGCGTCTTCTTCAACTTGTCTTGATAATATGTTTTGTGATATTGATGCCGAGAATATATTAGTGTTAACTGATTTATCATCTGATCACTGTGGACTGATGGCTAGTTTCCCTATGCCATTAAGCAAAAAGCCGCACAAAATAGAATGCAGGCCTTATACAGTTAGTCGTTGCAGTAAGTTTAAAAGTAATGTAGCTCTTAAAGTATTACCGTCAATTGTAGAACACGAGACCCCCAATGAGATGTATGAGTCTCTTTTTGATGTTGTGCAAAATGAGTATAAATCCATTTTTAAAACTAAATTTATTAACATTGCTGGGACTTCCGCTGGTTTCAACCAATGGGCTACACCAGGCATTTATAAAAGTCGAGCGAGATTATACGAGTTGTACGGAATGAGACAGTATAAATTTGATAAAACTTTTCTAGAATATGTTAAAAATTATTCAAAATTATTTAAAAAGGTTTGTCGTATAGCTAAATCGAAATTTTTAAGTGACACTATTAAAAATTCTAGTAATAAAGTAAAAACCACCTGGAAAATTATAAACAGCGAAACGGGTAAATCGCTTAAACAAGAAAATCAACTCGAAATCATGGTTGACAACAAATTAGTTAATAAACCTGCTGACGTAGCTGATGCATTTAATGAGTTTTTTGCCAGCATTCCTGCAACTACAACTCGCTCCTTAAGTTCATCACCATCTAAGGCTGAAAACCTTTTGCAAAGTAGCGTCCCTAAATGTAGTCATGTATTCAGATTCGAACATGTAACGCCTCATGATGTGGTTAATGTTTTTAATTCACTCAAGTCTAAAAATACTGGTGATTACTGGGGCATTTCTATTAAACTTTTGAGCAATATAATCGACATTGTAGCCCCCTATCTTGCTGTTACTTTTAATAAATGCGTTGACTTGGGTACTTTCCCTGATCTCATGAAGAGCAGTAAAGTCATCCCTTTATTTAAATCTGGCTGTAAAAATAATATTGGTAATTTCAGACCAATTTCTATTCTACCTGCATTTAGCAAAATATTTGAAAAGTTAATACTCAGACAGTTACTTCGCCATTTCAATCTAAATGGTCTTCTTCACAATGATCAATACGGGTTCACAAAAGGCCGTTCGACTACGGATGCGGGTGTTGCTTTGTTGAAACACATATTTGACGCATGGGAGAAGTCGCGAAATGCAATTGGTGTTTTCTGTGATCTCTCTAAAGCCTTTGATTGCGTACACCACGATACACTATTGCGTAAACTTAGTCATTACGGTGTTCAGAATGAAGCCCTCAATGTAATTGAGTCATATTTGCATAATAGATTTCAATGTGTTGATGTTGGTGGCGTGAAATCTTCTAGGTTACCTGTTCAGCTAGGTGTACCTCAAGGCTCAATTCTGGGTCCGTTTTTATTCCTGGTTTATATTAACGATCTACCATACTATTTGAAGAACATCTGCGATGTAGTACTGTTTGCAGACGATACTTCGCTAATCTTTAAAGTAGATAGGAATAGACAAGTGTTTGACGACGTGAACAACGCACTATCAAAGGTCACAGATTGGTTCACAACAAATAACCTTGTTCTTAATGCCAAGAAGACTAAATGCATAAAGTTCACTTTGCCCAATGTCAGAAACCTGGGTCCCAGCATTGTCCTTGGTAATGTGGAGCTTGAAACTGTTGATTCAGCTGTGTTTCTGGGTATAACAGTGGATTCAAAATTACAATGGGGTCAACATATATTAAGTCTAGCAGGTAGGCTTAGTTCGGCCGCCTACGCTGTTAGAAAAGTTAGACAGTACACTGATGTTTACACAGCTAGATTAGTCTATTTTAGTTATTTTCACAGCGTTATGTCCTACGGTATTCTGCTGTGGGGTAAAGCCGCTGATATCCAAAATATATTTGTACTCCAGAAACGAGCGGTTCGTGCTATTTACCAACTAGGTGCACGAGATTCTCTAAAAGATTTCTTTAAAGAGATTGGTATTCTAACAGTGGCTTCACAGTACATATTCGCCAACATTTTATATATCAGGCAAAACATACACCTGTATAGTAAAAACAGTGATATCCACAACTTTAACACAAGGAATAAGCACAAACTACGTGCTCCCTTTCATCGGCTTCACAAGGTGCATAATTCATTCGTTGGGGTTGGTATAACCTTTTATAACAAGTTACCATCCTCTTTTCTAGATTTGCCGTTTAACGTTTTTAAAGCAAAAGTAAAAGCTAATCTCTGTGCCAAAGCATATTATTCTGTAAGAGATTATTTAGATGATAAGCATAGTTGGTCGCTGTGTTGAACACAAGACATTGTTCATGTTCTTTTAACATAATTAGCTAGCTGACATGGTTATAGGACTCAACAGCATACACCTCTCATACAACTCTGTATTATTATTGTATTTTACATGAGTTTTAATTCGTTCTTTTATCTTTATTACGACAGTCGTAGGGTATCATTTAGTACTATTGTCGGAGCTGATGAAGATTGTAAACTATCGTTGCGTTGTATAGAGTCAATCTTTCTAGTATTATATAGTTTCACCGGAAGCATTGTGTGAGTACCATGTACTTTATAGCTTTCAATGAGTAGATACCCACGTCTTTTAATGACTTGAATGGCCCTGGCAGTTGAGATTATGTCATGCTCACTCAAATGTCTCGCTGATGGTGGCGCGTGTGTCGGATCACTTAGTTCCCTTCAAAATGGTTGAGCTGAGTGATGCTGATGCATGTGTCATGTTCGTGAACGGGCGCTGTCAGTCGTGACTGGTCATCTCTTAACAGCCGCGGTTTATTTTAATTATTTATAATTTTATTGAATTGTCTTTTTTTATATGAATTTCCTATGGACACTTTACTTGCTACATCGTTCTCACATAATGTACCATCTCAAGATGAATGATGTAACAAAGGTTCTGTTATAATTTTGGCGATTGAAAAAGAGTGTCCATGGAGTTTCTTGCCCGTTCTTCTCCATAGAGATCTACGCTTTGGAATGGGCATCTACAGTACTTTCACAAGTTTTTATGTCTTGTGACTGGGACTGTAGCACCGTAACTATTTTTAAACTATTATATTTTACTTTTGTCTCTTGACAATTCAAAAGTGCCTGTAAATGGCCTACTTGAAATAAATTATTTGATTTGATTTGATTTGATCAATGGAAAAGGACGTGAGTTTATGTTTTTTTTTTATTGAAAACGTTGTCCCACGCTAGGAATTTGTCCTGTATCGTGGGTGCGTTTACAAACATAGAAACTCACATAAACAAACACCCAGACCCGGAACAACTACTTGCAGATCATACAAATATTTGTTCGATGCGGGAATCGAACCCGCGACACGTAGCGCAGGAGTCCAATTGCTCAGCCATTGCGCCAAACGTGCCGTCGAATGTATGCATATATTTTGAAGATGAAAATGACGAGTAAACATAAAACAAACATCCTTATTTGACTACCAGTTTGCCAAGTCTCGTTTCACTCAATCTTCCTAATCTTTCTTCAGTTAAATTACATAACGACGAACCGTTGTTTTTTCTCCAAACCCATTACAGGCAGTTAATCGAGTAAAAAAAGAAGGGACCTTAAAGTAGGTAAGCCCCGTAAATAACGCGTTACGGAAGAATGGAGACAAAATGTGAGACGACAGCAGACATCCGTCCCTGTCCAACATGATCCGACGGATTGATGCGCCACATCTTCTATTAAACTAGAGTTTACATGACGAAATCATATAGTATTTATAGTTTTTATGAAAAAAAAGCAATTTTTCCTTACTAACCTAACCTTAAGAAAAATCTGAATCCAAAGACGTCTAGGTGGTTAAGTTCTGGTCGAATAAACGAGTTTGGTGAAACCAGATAATTTGGGAATCATCAACACCACCAAAAGAACGAGGTGATCTTTCTATTGAGTAACAGTATCTGAAAGAAAAAGAAACAAGATAGAAATATATTACTTGACCAATTCATAATCTGGTTGCATGGCCGAAAGAAATTAAAAAATTATGATTAGTAAAATTGAGAAAAAACTATTTTTTGTACTATGTATATGTATACGCTGCGCTAGAACGGCTTTACCGAAAAAATGTTCACCAAGAAAGTTGTTTTTGTCATGTAAACCAAGTTTTAGCATTATGTCCACATATACGATTTTATTGTAGTGGAGAATTGCTCTTAGATCTCATATCTAACACCATAAAATATACACTCAATTGTTATGGGCGATTGGACGCGTTTTTATAAGCACTTAAATAGATGTTTTATTTGTTAGTAGCAGTAGATATTGATATTATTGCGATTTTGCTGCCGATATAAAATTATTCCAGAGAGGCCAATATTTGAAATATCACTGGAACTTCTGTAAAAAATAGAGATGGGCCAACCATGAATTTGGATGACCAACCAGCAAACTACCTGACTGAGACCTGATTTAAAAATTTAAAACGCACCCGCATTGCGTTATGTTACTTTCTTACTTATTCAAAGATATTTTTTCTATTGAAAGTACTATCCGGGCAGCGAGTAAAGGGCAACTCGCTGTCTGACCATGGACCATGCCCGTGGTCACGGCGCGTTGTGTTTCACGCGCGCTTTAAAGAGTGTCAGCAAAATGGCGGGGCCTCCCAACGGGCCGTAAAGGGCTATTGAAGGATACCGTGGATTTTAGTCAGTACGAGTCTGACAGTCCCTCCCGTTCTGCCCTGGGTGGGAGAACTCATTTCATGATTGTAACACGTTTAAAAAAAAACCCGGAATTATAATTATGGTCCTTGATTTCATTTCAATCATTGACTACCAAAGGAAGAGTATCGATTCCCGATAAAACACCTGGAAGCGTGATTACAAAATAAACTATATTTTTTTACGTTACAATTTATGTAAGTTACATTATCATTTCCATTGAATCTACTTAAAAAACCGAAATCTCGACACATTTTGTCGTCAGGCCCTCGATTTCACATAATGGTCAATTATTCGGTTTTCTGATTAGTCTGTTCATCTCTTATATGAAATCTAGTTTACTTGTTTACCGTTAGCATTACTGGCAATACTTGTAAAAGCTGATCATTAAATTATTAAAACAATATCATCTAATAATTCAAGCGACAAGATGTCGACACGGTACAAGCTCATAATTTTATTAGCGAGTTTATTATTCCTTAATTTAAATCATTAGGATTTTGCCGACATTCATTAAGTTAATTAAAGGAAATTATTAATGATCAGTAGACCTTAACATTTGAAAAGACAAAAGCGACAGATTCTTCAGTTTGCTGAATTCAAAGCGGAATATTAGTCGAATAATTCCTTGAATTCTGGCTTTACGATTAGCTACTGTTAAGCCTTTTGTCAAACAGACAGGCGTGGCGAATACGAAGCGAGGCGTTTTTATTTGTAATGTATGGAATTGTTTGAATCCAGTCACATAGAAAAGCGAAAGCGATCCGACAGCGTGACCGAACCGATGCGAAGAAGTTCATAAAAAGCCAGCTAATACAACTGCCACGCCTCGGTTCGCTGCACCCAGTTTGACGTCTCGTATCGGTTCGTTATCTCTTCGGACTTGGTCCGGTTCGCTATCGCCTGTCTGTTTGAGAAAGGCTTTAATGTGTTTTCGAAGAGCAGTGGTACCTCAGTGGTAGCAGTTCCGACTTACGAGTTGTAAGTCGTGGGTTCGAAATTAATAACGCAAATAACTATTTTGTGTAATTTATTTCATCATCATGGCTTTATCGAGACGGTTGGCGTAGAGACTGATCGATTTACTGTATATAGATATATTTGATCTTATGTGCACGAGTTCTGTCAACAAACATAATTTGTATGACCTACTAGTAGTTGTTCCGGGTATGATAATGTTTTTGAGTGCACCCACGATACAGAAGCAATTTATAGTGAGGGAAAAAAAAATGCTCTCAAAATGGTAAAAGATCTTGTAAAAACCAGCGGCATGTCTTGGGACTAAAAATTCGAAGACATGTAACATCTACATTGGGCCTGGGTGGTACTAATAGCGCACTCACTCTCACGGAAAAGAGGCCTGTGTCCCAGCAGAGGGAACATTATGAGCTAATTTTGCTATTCTTATGCTAAATGCGTTGTCTCCGGGTCGACGCCGACGGCGCGTTGTGTTCCACGCGCGCCTCAAGGAGTGTAAGCATAGTGACGGGGCCCCTATATAGGGCCAAAGCCTGCCGGGGACGCGGGACTAACGAATTACCGTGACCCCGGTACGTAAAGGGCTATTGAAGGACACCGTGGATTTTAGTCAGTCAAGTCTGACAGTCCCTCCAGCCCTGCCGTGAGTGGGAGGACACATTTGATGATTTTAACACGATAAAAAAAAATGCGTTCTCTGACTGGGCAGGGTCAGTGAAACCAGTATGGTTCCCTTTTCACAGTCCTCACTTGTCTTAACCAAGATCATGTCTTGATCTTACAGTATTTTTGGTGATCATTTTCAGAGGTGTCGGAATACAGACGCTATCCAGTTTTAAAGCTTAGTTACTTATCTATTTTATTGCTTAAAGTGCTGTTTGATCCAGTTTAAGTATATAAATAAATATGATTTATCGAGAAACGTATAGAGCATCTATAAACGAAAGGACGTAGACAAGAGGCAATCTCGTACAAATGTAATTTATTCAGACATTTCAGACCACTTAGGTATCTCTTTTGATACTTATTCCATTAAACTTTAGATTTTCTCTTTGAATACCACCTTTTTCTATATTTCAGATTTTTTATGAAGAGAAGAAGTAATCATGTTTATGTTTTTAGTACCACCGGTAGCTAGCGCCCGTGACACGCGACTTGTCTGCCCCTCTAGCTCCGACCCTAACTGGTCAGCAGTATAGATTAGTATTTTATCACTCACCGTAAACCGAGACACTCTTTTTTCTTACGCGATAAAATCATCCAATAAGTCCTCCCACCCAGGACAGGGCGGGAAGGACTTTTAGACTTGAGTAAAATGCACGGTTTCCTCCAATATCCCTTTACGTTCCGTGGCCACGGTTTCTCGTTAGTCCCGCGACCCTGACAGGCTTTGGCCCTCTAAGGAGCCCCGTCATTTTGCTGACAGCTCTTTGGGGCGCGCGTGGGACACAACGCGCCGTTGACCCGGGGCGGAGACACTCTAAAGTTAAAGTTTGTACATCGATATAATTCACTCGGCCGCGGTCCTTATCGAGACAGCTAGTTACGTCCAAGTTATTTCCCGAGGGAAATATCAATTTTACAAATATTGAACTTCTATATTATTAACCGTTATATACTATATTACTGGTAGATTTATCGATATGTTAGAGACATTCTAGACCGTATTGGAAATCATATTTACAGTGGACCTTTGCCCTTTGGTATTTTAGCCATGTTTAATTTCACTAGCTTTAAAATGGTATATTTAGAACTAGCACTTTGCCCACGACTTCGTCCGCGTGGGTTACGTACTTTCCTAATTCCCCCTTTTCACCCCCTTAAAGGTTAAATTTCCAAAAACCCCTTCTTAGTGCTCCCCTACATTATAATAGGAAGCCGTGTGCAAAATTTCACATTCCTAGCCCCAGTAGTTTCGGCTGTACGTTGATATGTCAGTCAGTCAGTTCTCCTTTTATATATAGATTTCTCCTGCATCGTGTGTGCGTTTGTTACTGATATACACAAACCTAGAACAGATATTTGTAGAACATACAAATATTTGTTCCATACGGATTTAATTTATAATTAAACTATCAATTTGTTAACGATGTGCCTATTTATAACAACTTAGTATTAATTGTTTCATCATTAGCTTATTCAAAAAGAAATGTTCTTCGTATAATAAAAGAACACATTGAATACACTTAAACAAACGCTACCAACGGAATCAAAAATTCTCATCAAAATATCAAAAGAAAATGATAACTAATTGAAATGGATTTGGCAGAACGTTTAAAATTTCATATGTAGCGTCTAGCTCGCGTGTGAGTGGCACCGTACGGCTCCGAAGTTAGCGATAATAGGATAAATACTATAACCGAATACTGATAATACATATATATAAAAGATTTCATGAAACAGGATGTTATTCAATATGTACTTATTTGTAAATCAACATTAGTATGTTAAAAATTGTTTATTCGCATTGTTATTGTTTTAACGTGTAGACATCGAAATTATCGCCATAATATGTGAGAGATAAAATAAATAATAAACAAATGAACGTATCTACATTTTGCATTTATCGAAAATAAACCTGATTCCGTCAGCCGTCCGTAAGCCGTCAAAAATGTTTCCAAATAATATAAAAGGAATTATTTCTCCGTATAGTAATTAAATAGCAACAGAATCGGATTTAAAATCAAAAAAGCTTATAATGAAATCAAAATAGATATTAAAAACCAGACATAGATTTGAATGCGAGTGCTTACCATCCATATGCTTCCATCCGCTTGTTTCAGAGCCAAATCCGAAGTGTCCTCGGCTCGAGTCGCGACCCACTTCCGAACCGCCCGACAGCGAGTCCGTTTTTCTCCAACCGGAAATGAGATTTCCCGACAGATATAATGGCTTTCCACGGATTACGTCATGCGAGCTTTGAGTTTAGAAAATTCACTTGAATAATTCGCTCCCTAAGCCAGTTTAAGCACCTTCAATAGCTACTTCTTTCTTTTCTTTTGTGTAATAGAATTTTTTATTGTTTTTAAGGTATCGCAGAATTTAATATCAGTTGTTTGTAAAAGACCTCAGGTACACATTTCACTAATTATGTAATAAAATTATCGTTTGCACAATTATACGGCACCAACGGTCCAGATAAACGAGATTAAATTGACCCAACCGATCGGAAATACTGTCAAATAATTTGTTTGAAATAATAATTGGATCATTACTGTTTATTGGGGTTTAACCGCACGTCTGTAATGGTGCGGGAGTTACTCTTATTATCGCTATAAAATGGCGTCTATAAAAATCGTTTCGTCTCGTATTATTTTCCAAGTCAGTACAAAAAAACTTTAAGACTGAGAAAACTTTGTTATGGACTCATTAAGTGGAGTAAAATACGAGTGGTATGGGAAATAAAGTGAGTTGTGACAAGCCGGGGTCCATTAGTCGCCAGTGACTCCGCGACAAATGGCTTGAATAATGACCATTCCCGTTTTAAACGCTTGACTAAGTGCTATTTGCGGTTTTCATGCTGAAATATGGCCGAAGTTTTGATGTTTACTTAATTATCGCCTTATTATCCTAATTTTATAGTGGTTTACTTTATTTAATGCTAAAGCCAGGGAGTCCTTAAATTATTATGGTAAGTATTCACTTCATCGCCGTGGTAGACGCCCACGGCGCCGGACATCGGCAGACGATCTCCGGCCACCGTAGGCACGAGCATACGGGCAGCGAGTATTGGGCAACTCGCTGTCTGACCATGGACCATGCCGGGGTCGACAGCGCGTTGTGTTCCACGCGCGCCTCAAAGAGTGTCAGCAAAAATGACGTGGCCCTCTATAGAGCCAAAGCCTGTCGGGGTCGCGGGACTCACGAATTACCATGACCCCGGTACGTAAAGGGCTATTGAAGGACACCGTAGATTTTAGTCAGTACGAGTCTGACAGTCCCTCCCGCTCTGCCTTGGGGGGGAGGACTGATGTGATGATTTTACCACGTCAAAAAAAAAGTATTCATTCATAGATACGATACAGATAATATCAGTGCACAACGAAGTTAAAATTTGCGTTGGGATAAAGTACAACAAGAGTCGTCACGGTTAGCCTCAGGGAAGTTGGACGAATTTTCGTTGTTCCTCGTTTTATCCATCAAAGTTGGAACATTTGGTGTTCGAGAACACAAGGCGAAAACTTCATTATTAACGCGAGGAATTAATAATTAATTGCAAAGTTCAGCAATAATTCCATGTTGTTGTTATAATAGTAGGGAGCGTTTGAACTTCAAAGGGTGCTATGAGAAATCTTTGATCTAAGTGGAGACCAGCATTCTATTATAAATAATTATAATTATAGAGCAGGTAAGTGATACGAAGCAATTAAGTGAGCAATTAACTTGGTCCTTATTAACTGGAAGGTAATTTCAACTTTAATAGTTAAAATACTAGGTGCCTTTCTGTGTACAGCTTCACTTTACTAAAGCATTGCGCTGACAGCTCGGGAAATAAAAAAAATATTTTGTTAAAAACATATTTCGCGTTGGAAAATGTAGTTCTATTTTGGTTCCGGTTTAGTCACTAGTTTAAAATTGGACATTCAATATGGCGAATGTACGAAAACAACTCGTGTGTGAAATGTTGACTCTGAAATCGACATTTCGATTCATCGTGTTTGAATTTTAAATTCTGTTCCATTTACCGATATGAATAAGTGAATGTGTATAATTTGAAATGTTTTAAGGAAGAAATATCTAGTAAATGTGGGAAGTTTCAGTCGACGTTGAATCTTAAATTCGTCGAAGATTGAATCCACCCATAATTCCGCTACCTCATAATTGTTGGAGCAGTTAGTTCCTCATCAGTGATTGGTTAAGTTTGAAGTTCATCAATTTAGAGAGGAAACATCGCCTTAATACTTTTTAAAATTCCGATATTTTCACAGATCAACACTAATGTTCGTATCAAATTCAATTTTGTGTTCCTTAATTTTGAATGCAACAAAAACTTTGCTTGGAGCTTCACTATCACTTAAATACGTAAAGCAGCATCATTGAAAAGTTTCGTTAATAAAAACTTTCTCGAAAATAGTTAGCCATATTATGTACCCTTCTATAGATCCTCGGTGCTTCTAAGATGCAAGTTCTCAACTAAGTGGCTGGCAAAGTTTGGAGGATCTTGTATCACAAAATATATTTCACATACTTCGGGAGTGGAGCGAAATACCACGACTACCTCCTCCCCATAATTGTTTAAGAATAGTTTTGTCTGGCGGAGGAGACGAGATAACCCCTTTTGGTTAAGACGTTGTTAAGTTATTTATCAACTATGTTTTATAGCCAATTATAGTGAACTAGCTTCCGCCCGCGACTCTGTCCGCGCGGATGTCGGTCTTCGCGTGGATGGTTTATTTCTCCATTTTGAGTAACTCTGACAATGACTTCTTATAAATATCTATTGGACCCAAATACGACTAAGCCTATAATAATTAAGGAGATCCCTCTATTGAGCTACTGCTGTTGAGCTCGCGTTCTGTAGTAAGTATTTTTTTCATAGTAATGGTCGTATTTTTCCAGGATAAAAAGTATCCCATTTTATGCCCAGGATAATAAGGTATAATTATACCAAGTTTCATTGAAATCGAACCGTCAGTTTTCACGTGATGCCTGTATAGGCTGTATATACAGACAGACAAATTTTTTTTTTATCACATATTTGGGTTTGGTATTGATCCAGCAACACCCCCCGCTATTTATTTTTTCAATATTTTCAATGTAAAGAATTGACCCTTCTACAGATTTATTATATGTATAGACTAGCACTTTGCCCGCGACTTCGTCCGCGTGGGTTACGTACTTTCCTAATTCCCCCTTTTCACCCCCTTAAAAGTTAAATTTCCAAAAATCCCTTCTTAGTGCTCCCCTACATTATAATAGGAAGCCGTGTGCAAAATTTCACATTCCTAGCCCCAGTAGTTTCGGCTGTACGTTGATATGTCAGTCAGTCAGTTCTCCTTTTATATATATATATATATATAGAAGATAAGTTATAGGAATATTAAATATCTGCAATACAAAAGTTATGTGGGCTTATGTGGTAAACTAAACTTCGACTTAAATTGGTGCAATATTTTATTTAGGTACAAAGTGAGTAAAATTTTGATAATGATTGAATATCGCATGGGATTTATCTTTTCTCATTAAAATTAGATAACATAATTTAATTGCATTAGCTGGTAACTAATGATAAGATTCTAATCTGATAGATATCAACTGTGTAAACTGTGTGTGATTAGAAGATATCCCTATGTTAATGGAAAATGTAAATGTTAAAGCCAACGTCACTGGTAGGAAGTATTTCCAATATATTTAATGTAATATATTTCCAATACACTTTATAAATGCGTGCATCTATATTCAAAATACGTTCGTTTCGTAGGCGCTTGGCAATCAAGTTCGATCTCTGGTTGAATTTGCTTGGTGGCAGATAGCATGAATAAATTGAACATCGATACATTTCGTTGCGGGGCTCCACCGACCGTGAATGTACGCCGGGTATTGGTGCCCCGCACTATGCACTATCTCAGACTTTACGAGTAAGCATGGCCTGAAACGTTCGACAACCGATGTTATTCTCAAAACCACACGATATTATGAAAACGACAGAAAATACAGAAGACTTTTCTCTAAAGGTGCTGATTGTTTTTGTTGCCCCACACTAGGATTTTCTCCTGTGTCGGGGGTGCTTTTACAAACATATAAACTCACATACGCAAATGCCCAGACCCGGAACGACTACTTGTAGATCACACAAATATTTGCTTCATGCGGGAATCGAACCCGCCACACGCAGCGCAGCAGTCCAATCGCTCAGTGACTGCGCTAATCGTGCCGTCAAAATAGAGCAACGGAGTACTAACTTGTAACAGAATATCGAGCATTCGCTGTTTTTAATTTTATGAAACTGAACAATGAACAGAGCCACGAACATTTTCACGATTTTCCTATCGAACGCTCTAGTCGAAGGTCGTAATTTTTTTTTCTTTATAGTGGAGTCAGACTTGACAGTCGGTTCGGCCAAAAATTCGCCAGAATACTCGTTAGAATGCTCGCTAAAACGCTCTCGTTTGTTTTTCTGTAAAATTGCATGCACAAGTTTATAAGTACCTTTAGGTTTGACATGGGAATTTTTCCTGTAGGTCCCTGAATACATCACTCTTCATCAATAACGGTTTAGTTTCCATGTGCGTCATTTGTCACAATTTACATAAGTATGCTGCCTTTCACTCTGAGAATAAAACAGATTTATACTGAACTTCTATATGTACAAAAATAACTGCGTGACAAAACGTGTAGACAGATTGACAGTTTACAAATGTTTATTCGCCGAACCCTAATCGTGGATTCTTAGACCGTGTTGCCATAAATATCGCATAAGTATGGAGTGATAAAGTGATAGGACCCCTTTCTAGTTTTATGGGCCTGTCGTCTGACGTACATAAAGGAGTTGCGCCAAAATTTCGTATTCCACTCATGCGCTAGATAAAATGTATATGTTGGTTTAATATAGTCCATGCTATATAACTTTGCTGAGAGGTCACCTTATCTGGGGTTGTGTCCGGGTGTTATGTACGATTATTGTTGTATTTCTTTTTATGTAAAGTAGGGATAGTACACCCAGTGTGCTCTTTTTAATGCCAAACAACGGATGGTTTGACAGCAGAGTTTGAGCACCCCTGCATGTTCAACCTAGCCTAATTTGCCCATCCGGTTGTACCTTCTAGAATTTAAATGAAGCGAATGATAAGAGCTGTGCAGTTCGCGCAGCATGGCGTCTTAGAAACGGCTTTTGTCGACGGGAGAAAAGAGAAAACAAAGAGAAAGATGTTTACCGATTTAATCATAGCAATGTTTAAAATATAGAAAAGAAATGTTACTATTCTTTAATGGTGTACCAATCGTGTCACACATGTGCAAAATAACAGTCGATTTGTATACAAATAACGATAAAATGACTTTGTCTATTCTTGGTAGAATAGAGATGATATTGGTCATGATACACGTGCTGGTGAGCAGAATTTGAGTTCATCGACACGCAAAGAAGAAAAACTTTGATGATGGATGTTGTTGAAGCACGTGTTTTAAATTGACTTTGTAATAGATGTGATATTATTTAAATACCATTACCCAAGGCAGACAATGCGCCATCTATCTTGTTATTAAATATCATTCATGCAGAGCTTAGACACAGACGCTCACCTCACAGACGCGCCCTTGAAATTAAATCCGTTAAACCCAGCTAATGATTCTCTTGTACACCAGATCTTATAGCTCTAATTACCGTTATTCAAAGTTAAGCTGAGTTAAACTCTCCTTGAATACATTTTGAGTGTAAGCGGGGGCATCGCGCCGAAAGCTCTCAGCCCGTAACTTGGCAAACTCCTTTTAGGGAAAAAATTCTTTAAGAAGACAACTTAGAAGTACATAAGTTTCTAAGTACATAGATTCATGTACTAAGTTATCATTGGTGTAAACGGAAAGGCAGTAAATCTTGTTGAAGTCATAAAAAAGTTGTTTGTTTTTTACGAGTATGAATATAATATTGGGTAATGTTTGGGATGAAATTGCTGCAAGTTATTTGAGATAAGCTGTTCCGTTTTATATTTTTTGGTGAAATGGTTGTTTGTTTATATCAGCCTCTAATGTAGGGTTTTTTCCAGAGATTATTTTTCTAATTGTTTTTTTCTTTTTAATCTAGAAAATTGAATTATTAAAAAAGATAATATAGTTATGAGTTTTATTTTTATCAGAAACAAAATTACAGAGAGGAGGTCTGTGTGAAATTCCTATTAGTAAGATTATAAATAAGTTAGATTAAATTAAAATTTTAACTTTATATATCGGTGACGTAGTACGGTACGTTCGGTACGACCCGAACATCTGGCAACACCGAGTTAATATCATTAGTTCCATCAACATGTTTGTCATGTTTCTAAATTGAAAGGTCAATAGCCTGGCGTCTTAAAATCATAATTTAATGCTGACTTATTGATGAAACAATATAAGTTAACCAAGTATTCAACATCAGAAAATAACTTGTCGTATCAACACATTTTTAAACACACATAATTAAACAAACATTAAACATACAAATGTTCACGTTATAAAGATTATCTAAAATGTTTAGTATATTGTTATGTTCTACTTTAAGTCGCTTCACTACAGTTCGATGAGATTTTTATTAGTTCTGGTTGACGTCATTAAAACAACGATAATAATTCGTAACGGTATATCGCATCGATTGCAAATTGATATTTGATGCCTTACATGCAGGTGGCTCGTTGGTCTAGGGGTATGATTCTCGCTTTGGGTGCGAGAGGTCCCGGGTTCAAATCCCGGACGAGCCCAATTTTTTTACACATTCGTTTTACCGTTTTTATAATTGTTTTCCTGTTGTTTCTTTTATTTGATGTTTATTATTATATAAGTTATTTCATTTTATTTTAAATGTTAAAACCGACTCGTCTGTTTTTGAGCATAAGCTGACATTTTCAACCTACTGATATTTTCAAAAGACTTCATTTTAATGAAGTTAAATGTTGATAAATACCTTAGTAATTATGACACTTATTTAATTTACGTCTACGTAAGAGTTACTCTAATTTTTAAGGTAAGTTTCAACACCGTGTATTCTTCAAAAAGCTGGATCTGCCTAATTTTATCGTGACTGTAGATCGCAGGTCATGAGTGGTCAAACACCTTTCACTCACGCATTTACAAAGCGCTACACATCGCACATTCTTATGTGCTGGTCACGAATTTCGGCATCTCTAACAAGCGGCTCGTTGGTCTAGGGGTATGATTTTCGCTTAGGGTGCGAGAGGTCCCGGGTTCAAATCCCGGACGAGCCCAAATTTTTTGTATCATAATAGTATTATTTTTAATTAAAAAATAATATTCAACGACAAATGTTACGTAAATATTTGAGTGCTTGTTTATACATATAAAAAGTATAAAAATGTTTATAAGAAGGAGTAGGGAGGCAAGTGTGTGTCTCATTGAATTGCAAATTGTTTCGAGGTTCATTATGTGCACAATACCTTTTTATGGAAAGTGTGAAACAATAGCGAGGGAAAAATATTGGTTTATGAAATTGTAGGTGAGTAAATAAAAGAGGTGCAGTGGAAAATGCAAATGGATGTCTCTGGGTTAGTGCACTTATGGAAAACCGTTTTTTTTTACTTTGGAAACAAGTGGTTTTGTTGTATGTAAAATACTGATATTCAGCTACATCTGGTTTGACTGGAAACCGACCCCAATATAGTTGGGAAAAGGCTAGGCAGGAAACAAGTGGTTTTGTTACAATTAATTTGATATCTAAAAATATCTTGTGTACGTCTTTATCGAATATCGTCAGTCTTATCTCGATTCTACAAATACTTTGAAATAAACGGAAATAAACAGGGAATTCCCGGTTTCAGGGCGGTTTTGGGACCGAGAAAACTTAAGAATACGGAAAGTCTACTTAGTAATGTGTATTTGAGGGGGTCACTGAATGTTTTATATTGACAATTGGACCCGGTAGGTGGCGCTGTTGTCGACATCTTCAAAGGGTAGAACTAAATATTTTTGGTCAGGTCTTGTAATAAATGGTTAGAAAAAAAAAACGAGCGTGTGACGTCACAGTGTTAATTACGTCCATGAGCAAATTGACTTTGCGAAATAGCAGGCGCTCAGTTTCCTTCGGTAACGCCTAGTTTTCAGTACTGGGTTATTTTTTTATTTATTTGTTATAACTTTTTAATTAGCTAAAAGCAACAATTTACAAATAGTAATATAAAAAAAACGTATGTATTTTGATCTTGCCATTTTTTTTTTCTTTAGTTTGTCCATTATCTCACCTGATGGTAAGCGAAGAAATTGTTGAATATTTTCATAAAAAATATAAATACCCAATTAAAAAAAAAATTACTTCAGGTACCTAAGGACTTCAATGTCACAAATGTATTTCATTCATACAATCTCTCACACGTCAAATTACTGAGTACGCGGACGGCGAGTAATGGGTAACTTATCGTCCGATCATGCACCATGCGGGTCGACGGCGCATTTTGTTTCCCACGCGCCGCAAAGAGCTGCCAGCTATCTGACGGGGCCCGCCTGCCGGGGTCGCGGGACTGTCTCATCAGGGGTAACCGTGACCCTGGAACGTAAAGGGCTATTGAAGGAACACCGTGGATTTTAGTCAGTACGAGTCTGACAGCTCCTTCAGTCCCGCTCAAGGTAAAATAAAAATATCAAACTACATATTTTAGTTTGTCGTATAAATGTTATTAATATAATTTTGTAACGCTCTTATCATTCTTATAATGGAATGTATAAAAATAGCTCTGATGATGACGTCATTATGTCGAGGCGTTTGTTTCGTTGTTGTTTCAAATAAATAGGTATATTTATTAAGTGAACTTGTTGGAGCAATATAACACCTATTTTAACACTGTTAAATCTTCTTTTCCATTAAATTATTTAACTAATAGGTGGTTTTTTCATTCAGCTACTTATTTGTAGACGTTTCTAGAACATTACTTTTCATTAAGTGATGTATTAAGTAGATGGATAGATTGATTACGTGGTGTTGTGACAGCGCCAACCTTGAAGGGCCATAAAGCGATGGGTCACTATTACTATGTCGACGTCAAATTAACCGTAGAGACAAAGTTGAAGTTTTAAGGTCAGTAAGCACTATATTCGTACAGTTCAATCGTATTTGGAACCTTATTTTTTAAATTGGTTAAAAATGTAACTGTTTGGTGGCCATAGTTTTTTTTTGTGGTATAATCATCAAATGAGTCCTCCCACCCAGGGCAGGGCGGCAGGGACTGTCAGACTTGTACTGACTAAAATCCACGGTGGCCTTCACTAGCCCTTTACGTACCTTGGTCACGTTAATGGGAAAGCCCCGCGACCAATTGGTGGCCATAGTTAAAGAAAGATAGAAGAAACGATTCGTTTTGTACAAAACCACAAATAATCCAAACACACTTATCTATATATATAAAAGGAGAACTGACTGACTGACATATCAACGTACAGCCGAAACTACTGGGGCTAGGAATGTGAAATTTTGCACACGGTTTCCTATTGTAATGTAGGGGAGCACTAAGAAGGGGTTTTTGGAAATTTAACCTTTAAGGGGGTGAAAAGGGGGAATTAGGAAAGTACGTAACCCACGCGGACGATGTCGCGGGAAAAGTGCTAGTTAAAAATAAAATGACAACAGGAAAAAAAAAGAAAATGATAGCACAAAAAAAAATTGGCGATAAAGATAGATTTGTTGTGTGCCCCACGGCTGCGCCCAAGGGCCTAAAATACGAGGGAGTGGGCTGATTTCACTCCTACGAATTATATTCATATCTAATACAAGTAAGAATTCGTAGGATTATAAAACCCGATGAACCAAAATTCCTAACTAAGGGCGCGTTCACACGACACGCGCACGCTCAGCGCACGCCACCTGCGTCCAACTCGCCTTGAAATTTGTAAATAAGAATTTGAGCATCAATAGATCTCAAATTGCATTTAACGAGGTCTACACGCGCACGCCATGCGCACGCCCCGCGCCCGTCTCGCGCCAACCCTGCACTCGCCCTGCCCGCGCTCTGCACCCTCCCCGCATACGCCTTGCGCCCGCGCTATGGCTGGCATAGATGAGAATATGGCTAGTGTTGTATTGACTAGTCCAGTCACTAGTGGTTAATTTAAGTGGGCGCGAGGCGTGTGCGAGGCGGATGCAGCGCGTGCACGGGTGCTGTGCGTGATCGGCGCGTGTCATCTGAATACGCCCTAAAGTTAGTTTGATCTCGATATTACTGATTTTTTCATACGACTGTGGTACTAAAAATAAGGTGTACTTTATTACACAATTTTATTGGAGCCTTATATCAAATCCTCAGTTTTATGACAGAAGTTTATTGGATTATTGGAATGACTCCATTTATACCCAAAATATGGTATATATTTTAAAATTCTGCTATAGACGAAAATATGGTCGCGGGACTCACGAATTACCGTGACCCCGGAACGTAAACGGCTATTGAAAGACACCGTGGATTTTAGTCAATACGAGTCTGACAGTCCATCCTGCTCTGCCCTGTGTGGGAGTACTCATTTGATGATTTTACCAAGAAAAAAAATGGTCGAAAATATTGCTGGTCAGATATTGTGAATCCCGAAAGGAACTATATACAAAATGGTTACGTACGTCTCATTGATTTTAAACATCAAAAATAGTGACATGTTACTCACTCTAATGTCACTGAAGTTCCATGTCTTTTTTTTAGATTTTTTATACGTTTTAAAAGGTTTGAGCAATCAGTGGCTTGGTCTATCTTGATATGCTAAGATATTGTGTGTTCAATTCACTATTAGTCGCTTGGTTTCTATTTTTTTGCGATGATTTCGCGTTGACCACAAGGTATCTCGCCTAATGGTAAGCGAAGATGTGGTCGACAGTGAAAAACGGTTGCCTTGAGCTAACCTTTTGACTTAGTTTTCGGTACAATACGATATTGGAACCTATCTAAACTGCTTGAACATCATCATCTGCTTCATCATCATCATCTACCTAGCTTTTTCCCAACTATATTGAGGTCGTCTTCCAGTCGAACCAGATATCAGTATTTTACTTGGAGCGACTGCCTGTCGGACCTCCACAACCCAGTAACTGGGTAATACGATACCCCATGGTAAGGCTGGTTGTCAGACTTTAGAACATTACAATAATAATAAAAAAACCAAGACGAAAAGAAAGTTGAAATTCGATCTAACACCTCAATTTAGTCGATCGACGAAGTGCCAAATCAAAAATAAAACAGTAGCGACATTTCAGAAAAAGGGATATTGGGGAAGGCGCGAAGGACATCGCGGATTCCAAGCGGATTCTGCTGACATTGATTTATTATGCAAAATAAAGGCGACCGATCGTCCGGCTGTTCGACGGTCCGGTATTGTTGTACGACTCTATGCATGCCAAATCACGACACCTTAGTTTGTGGCACGATTAACATACGACCAAAAAATATAATGTGGGAGTAACATTACAATAATTATGTTCAAGGGCTACTTTTGAAGTGATAGGTAAATAAAACAGAAAAACATTAATTTAATTGCACTTCAAATTTTGAAATAAGTAAATCAAAAAGGATTACATAAATATCAAGTAGGCTTACTCAATAAATAATTTGTAGTTTTTGAGACGAGAATTTACTTTTGAACAAAAGTGAAACGTTTAAATGTACAATCAGAAATTTTTAATTACCCACACTAATTTCTGATCCACTGAAAGTCGAGCAAATAACACTGTGTAGCTTATCTAATTAAATTCCTTCTGTCTGCTCTAATAGCCGCATCTGTGAGTACACAGTCCTTTGCAAACAATTCATTGATTCAATCGTTGAAATGTCTGGAAACACTATTTATTCTCCCTTGGGTTTTTATTTTCAAATTATGGCAACGTAGAAAAATATAAATACACTAAGAAAAACTATCAGCATTCTTTGTAAGTGACGATTCTTTCCTAATTGTTTGCAACAATAAATATGTTTCGGATATTACAAATAAAATTCTCTCGCCTGTTCCTTTGATTCCTCACAACAAACCTAACCTTTCAAACATCAAAAGCCAACATAATATAAAAAAGCAACAAAAGCGTAACATGTTTAACGCGACGTACGTCTATACAATTTGAAATGAGGCACTGGAAGGGACAGGACATGTCAATTTGTCCGTGTCAGTGTCGGGCCCGGTCAAATAGATGGCGGGCCCTGGCGGCCCGGTGACAGCAGCCACATACACAAACACAATTATACAAACGAGTCGGGTACGTTCCGGAACGAGCACAGCACCCAGCAAAATTTTCGAGAGAGCAAATTTTTTTACCTTCGAGCGAAAATTTTAAATTGCGTTCTGCTTTTTGCTTGTTTACTCCACCAAGCTGAATGCAGCTCGCGGTTTTGTGTCTACGAATTACGAGTATTGTACGGTATACCGTGAATCGGGAGGATCGTTTCGTTAGTGCACCTGTATTTTGTTGATCGTTTTAAATAAAACAAAGTTACTCCTGACTACCATGATATTTCATCTCTCTGTATTCCTTACGTTGCAATAATTTTATCTGCACATAAATATTTACGGCTCTGAAAGGCATATAAAATTCTTTTCACCGTATTATCCCCTTCATAGTAAGGAGTTTGTGCCAGGTGGGGCAACTATTGTGAGTGACCTCCGCAGAGCAGGTGCGAGGAACGACGACATCCCTCCTATAAAGGCTGGGTTACTGTTGAAATAGACGGGACAGTTGACTTACAATGGAAATGCTACAAGTGAATGTGCGAACAATGCAAATGCAGGTATAGAGATAGAGTTTCGTTCAACGTTTCAGTAGTTAGATCAAATATCGAAAACCAAAAGGGAATGTCTAGTGTACTCTCAATCACAAACCTACCTATTTAATGCAACATTTCGAACTAATACTTCAGAGTTTCAGAGCAAGTTAAGGACTTCGTCAACTTAAGGGCTTCTAAGGTTCTGAATCTTTAAATGTATTAAAAATTAGTAAATGAATTAACTGAAACTTCTAGATGGGAGATCATGAATAAACATTGAAAATGTTTAATAAACCAAACCGTTCTAAAAGGAAGTGACACAGAATCTGCAATTATTTTAACACATTTTTCAACGTCTGAGAGTGGTATTTATTTCCATAATGCTGTTTAAGAGAAAATGTCAACGTCTCAACGTAAGATGGTGTGATGGAGTGGATATAATTTATTCGCCTTTTCATTCGCTGTCGGCAAATTCAATGTACACTGGTATTCAACCTCAAAATTCCTCGTGAATATTCATTTGTCGTAATAAGAAGAGCTGTAGGGCCAGAATAAAAATCATCGCAAAAGTTATCTCTTCTTCTCTTGGGAACATAACTGGGCCTCAGGTCAGGTTTATCGATGAATAATAAAATAATACAGTTCTGCGTTGTATTTAATTCTCTTTGTACCTACAATGTTTATTCTTTTAGCTCCCGATCCCGTCCAATTTATCTTAATTTTACGGCGTGTAATTTAATCAACGGAATCACTTACTCATTATGTTAATGTGTATTACTAAATTAAATGAATATTACCAAATTTTAAATAGCTGAAAATCAATCCATATAAAGGTGACCGCAATATGTCTAGCTGTATGCTAATATATTCTCACCGGGTCAAAGCACGAGCTATTTTAAAGCCACAACGTGGAACCCTGGACGAGGCTCTTAAATCTTACTTGACCGATTTTTAGAAAGATTTATTGGAGAAATAAATGCCTTCAGGAGCTTCCAGTAATTTCTCAAGCAGAGCCTCGTAGGCGAGCTAAGTAACAAATGAGGTCACATAATTTTATTAGTTGGAGCTGTCATAATAGCGGCACGGTGGCGTCAGTTACCAACCGCGTCATTTTCATAATATGCAAATGGACTTACTGTTTAAATGCTTTTGTACATGTTAGTGTAGGAATCTATGAATATTACAGCGTTTATTCTTGCGTCCATTTTAACACAATTAATCATGTTGAAAACATTATACGTGGTACGTTACATTTACGATAAATGGATTACATTTACTCCGGAGCATGATATTTTATTAATTTACTTTCTTTTGCCAGTGGTTTCGCTTGCGGTAATAATTTTGGACACTCAATTTTCGTTACCGATCTATAAGCATAGGAAGGAAACGTCAATATGATTTATAAAGTTAGAAGCACATTCGAGATAATAAAAAGTTTAATTCAAAATTTATTTCCACTTTCAAGTATTATGCAAAAAGAAAAAGCTATAGCCGTCCATTGTCCCATATATCTCTGCATTAAAATTCATTAAAATCAATTGGGTCATATAGAAGTGAAAGCGTAACAATCAAACTCACTCGCACTGTCTCATAATATTAGTTAGGACTGTAGTTAATGTGTATTCTTCGAAGGCCCGTATATTTTACTGACAGTGAGCTTGAGCACATTAGGCTAATGCTCTTACATGAGGTCTCTTGCATTACGATTATGTAATAGTGATCAGCGCCGTGCCCGGAGCTCACCCAAGTATACGTGTAATGTCCCTAAAAATGAAATAACATCTTCTGAAGTAGTCTACCTTTACAGAAAATACTTCCTAAGAATTTTTACCGGACATTTGTAAGAAAGCCGGAAAATTAAGCGGAAAATAAACTAAAATAAATTTTGACCCGGATTCTGATCACACAATATTAACGATTCCTACATTGGAAGTTGGTTGCCTTATTGGTTTTTAGTATACATATAATTTAATCAGTCTAAAATGTTCACATTTCTCGGACAATGCCCGGGTGTTGTCGTATGTCAAATTTCAAAGTTTTTAGTTCCCACGGAAAGGTAATACCGGGATAAAATATATCTTTTGTGTTTTTTTATTAGCCAAACATCAAGAGTCGTTCTGGCGTGTTTGTTTCATACGGCGCGTGATTATGTGCCGTGCCCTAATCGTGTGAAGGCAGCGGCGCGTGCTAGCGTGTCCCATTTTTGTATGGAATACCATGCGCGGAGGTCGCGTGGTGTGGCACGGCGCATTCTATCACGTGTCGTGTAAAGCAAGCATAATAATACCTACATCCATTCAAAATAACGTGTTTATTATATTATAGTTGTTTTTTTTGGTAAAATCATCTAATGAGTCCTCCCACGCAGGGCGAGGCAAGAAGGACTGCCAGAATTATACTGACTAAATCCTCGGTGGCCTTCAATAGCCCTTTACATTCCGGGGCCACGGTTACTCGTCATAATATTATACTTAGACTAAAAGCAACGTATTTCAGACTTAATCACGTCTTGTCGTTATTTCATTTTACACGGATTCAGTTAATCTGTGGAAAAACGAATAATCTAGTCTAGACGGATAATATCCGTTTATTGGAATACGATAGGGCTTCCTAGAGCCGCGGCATGTTGATAAATTAAATTCGTCTGTCAGGATCAGCCATCCTGATTGAATTACATGAATGTACACTGTAACCGACATTGTGGAGATCGGATTACCGGTGAGGTGTTCGTTGTACAGTACAGAGCTATGACTTACACGGCTTACACCGGATATGCTTACTGTTTTATTGTTTAAGTTGAATTTAAGCTGACTGTGAAAAATTTTGACAGAACCGTATGCGGAATAGTTAAGGTTCCATTAACTCAGGTGCCATTATAGCAAGTGGGGCTATGTGGAATACCTCGTAAAGAAAAAAGAGTACTACGACAAAAACACTTTTTGTAAAAAAATAAACTGACTTCAAAAACAACCAAAAAAGTGTAAAATAACTTTTCTTTCGGATGTCTGCGGCTTTGTTTTTTTTTATTTTATTGACTTTTGCCACGGACCTATTTTTATAAAACTTTTTTTTTGTAATTGAAAAAAAATATAACATGGTGTAAAGATTATTGGAATCGAATCAGTTACTGATTCTGAATGGATGAATTGGATTACTTAACAGTAAAATCAGCAGACAGACTGACTTCCTTTCATTACAATGCTGGTTTTTTGAAGTCAGCTTTGTAGCGAAATTCAGTTCATAATTGAATAAGTAGACGTATGTACAGTCGCGAGCGTTTGAATTTATTAAGTGCAAAGCATACATTTTATTGCTCGTGACATTATTACTCAATTTAATGGCGCCATTACGTTAATCTAATTACTTAGCAATACATCACTTCAGAAGTCAGAATACATAAATCAAATGTAACTTTAATATTAATACGTCGTCTAATACATTAAACTTACACGTAGGCAACTTAATATTAAGAATGGCGTGTAACGTAAGAAATGTCAAAGATATTTTACTAAATATTTTAGCTTTTTCCCGCGACTTCCCACGCGTGTAGAGAGGGCTTTAGTTGTTTCGCACCACGAGCGGTTCAGACCGGGACGAATCGCACCAGAATCGTCCCGGTACTTTTTCTGAATGGGGCTATTCACACCGTGTCACAATATAAATAAATAATCATAGCCCGGAGTAGGTAGACTGATTTTATGTACTTGTATCACGAACTGTCATAGAAATCATAACATGGATAAGCCATTTTCCCGGGATTTCATTTTCAGTACTTACGGGATTGAACTGAAAAGCACGCGGGCGAATCCGCGGGCAATGCGAGTGCTATTGTCTTCATCCTACATACATACAAAATATACATATATGTATAATTTTAGTAGAGATTAGTATAGCTATGGATGTACAGACATGCTACAATTTTATGATGTAACTACATGTAAGCGGTTCAAGTAATTCTAAAGTTAGAAGTGAGTTTCAGTTATGATATATATTGCTCTTAAATCTTGCCAAGTTACATTCACGGTCGGATACACTCGCGCTTTCTGCCTGAACTGTGCGGTATAAGAATGGAGACTGAGTTTGACTCTTCTAGTTTTTGTCTCCCGTCTTTATTCTTCTCCATAGAGATCTACTCTTTGGAATGAGCGACTACAGTACTTTCACAGTCTTGTGGCTGAATCTGTAACTTTTTTTTTCAACTTTTTACAGTTAAAAACTGCCTGTTACTGGATATTTTTTTCTATATTTGAAATAAAAGCTTTTTTTGTTACTTTTGTTAACTTTGGAGATTTTAAGCATTATGATGTCACTTAATGGTTAGAAAATGAATAGATTCGAGAATGCTGTAACTGCTGTAAGTGTCTAGGGCATTGATGTTTTTTTTTACGGGGTAAAATCATCAAATGAGTCCTCCCACCCAGGGCAGAGCGTGAGGGACTGTCAGACTCGTACTGACTAAAATCCACGGTGTCCTTCAATAGCCCTTTACGTTCCGGGGTGACGGTAATTCGTACAGTCCCGCGACCATGTTTACAGTGACTAGCATTTCTATCTTTAGCTGAACATTTCTCAGTAAAGTAAACCAGTGTAAGCTGACCGTTTAGTAGGCAGAGAGAACATAATACGCGAACTCAAGATAAACTGGTTTTGTATAGCTTAATGTGTAGCCTTGTGTACAAGCAGACGTGTCATTACACTACTGATAACTTAGTAAGCAATATATGCAGGTTGTCTAGCTTTAGGTATTGAGTACTGCATAGGACACGTAGGAAATTATATAGATGGACTATCTCGTGATTATCTCGATGATAATTCGATTAATTGCGTCAGCTAATCTTGTCTAATGCGTCACTCACAATGCAGATACGACAGATAACATACAAATTTCTGTACCTATGGTTTATAACGGGATATTTGCAGATTAAAATTCATCATCAGTCTATAAATGTTCCCACAACTAAGACACAGGCTTCCTCTTTGTTAGAGGGAGAGAGCCAAATCTCCAAGCCTTTGTCAAACAGACAGGCGTGACGAATGCGAAGCGAGGCGTTTTTATTTGTAATGTATGGAATTGTTTGAATCCAGTCACATAGAAAAGCGAAAGCGATCCGATAGCGTGACAGAACTATCGGACTGACGTCTCGTATCGGTTCGTTATCGCTTCTGACAATTGAAGAGCAATTGTGATGAAATAAATTATCTGGCTGGGTTCGAACCCACTACTTACATCTCGTAAGTCGGGGCCGATACATAAATATAGGATGTTAATTAACTGGTAGTTTTATTTGTAAAATAGAACAATATTGATTCGAACCTAACGAATCCCCGAAATGTAACTAACAGGTTTGAAAATCGAATTCATTTATTCATTCTCATTTCGTCGTGTCGTTTACACGCCAAATAAAAGTTAGCCTCGCAATATTCGAGTGTTGGGCACAGCACCATTAGTGTCGATGAATCGATTGACCCGAAATCAGCAATTTGGGGAAATTTACATTACAATCGAGTGTATTACCTTGTTCTACATACACATTACACGTGCAGTAAGTTCATAGTTTATTGTGAAAACGTGGGAGTGGCTTAGACACTGAAAACTTTGTAAGTGCTGTGCATTAAGTTCGTGTCAGGTTAGAAACTTTGATACTAGACTTAATAAAGTGATAAAGTTGATAGTGTTGATAACTGATGTTTCGGAGTTACGTTCTATCGAGGAAATTTAGTTTCTTGTAGTTGTATTGCCTCTGTTAGTGAAGATCGACTGATCAGTTACAACCAGACTCTATATGCATAGTTTTATACTTACACGGTAGTGAAATTGACCGTGTGATAATTAGTTTGTGATCATTTAGTTCGTTGATTTGGCTACTGGCCATGACAGTATTAATGTCCTAAAATGTGGAAAGTCTGGATCACAGATATTTTTTTCCTTTTTTATTACGTACTAGCTTTTGCCCGCGACTTCGTTCGCATGGAATCGTGACTTTCGCAGATTTTACTTTTGTTTTTGAAACTATCCTATGTCCTTTCTCAAGTTCCAAACTATGTCTGTATCAAATTTCACACAAATCGGTTCAGTAGTTTAGCGTGATGAAAAGACAGACAGAAAGACAGACAGACAGAGTTACTTTCGCATTTATAATATTAGTTTAAATATAGATATAATTTTAATTTTTTAACTTGACAAGTCAGGAAGTGAATAGAACCTCAACTACCCTAGGATCTAAAATAAACTGCCAAACAACAGGTGCAAAGATCCGTAAGTATTCGTAACGTAACAAGACAACAAACCGTCCCTCAGTGAAAGCCTAAACAGATCCCAAATAGGGTGACACACACAACACAGCAAACAGTTGATCATATACATCTGTACGTACTTGTGACGTGTGACAGTGTTAGGCACATTCGGTGTCATTAGCGACGTGGGCGATGTGGCCCAGTCTCCTCTATTTACGGCACGACCCAACCCACTACATAAAGAATAGCCCGAACAATGGCTTCACGTATATTTAGGAACCTCTCGGATTTGTAACGTTTTAGGAACTTTGACCTTTATTGCGTTGAAGTTAAAATTGTGGATTTTATTTGGGTTCAAGTGCTCATAAAAAGTAGGAGTGTAGAAGTTGAATTGCGTTACATTAGTTGAATGGGCTATTTGGGAGATGGAGGTACGTTGTAGGGAACAAACTGGCCTTTAATAACCGTATTTTATAAACGGCTCTAGATTGTCAACCCTCTTTTCTGCGTTCATTTTTATGTCTCCTAAAGAAAATATCTGATTCAAACATGCAAACTTTATCGTTATCAACATCACCATCACGTGCGTGCGGATGTCGAGGAATGGGCGACTCGCTGTTCGATCATGGACCCAGCCCGGGTCGAAGGCGCGTTCTGTTCCACGCGCACCTCAAAGAGCTGTCAGCAAAATGACGGGGCTCCCATAAAGGACCAAAGCTTGCCGGGACTATCGGTTAAACGCGGCTCCGGAACGTAAAGGGCTATTGAAGGACACCCCGGATTTAGTCAGTACAAGTCTGACAGTCCCTCCAGTCCTGCCCTTGGTTGGAAGACTCATTTGATAATTTTACCACTAAAAAAATATCATCATCATATAAGCCGTAAGACGTCCACTGCTTATCATAGGCCTCCCTCATAGATTACAAGTGTCCACTTGTCAGGCCTGTCCAGGCCTGAGGCCACTTATCACGCAGAACTGATGGGCGATAAGGCGGTACAGGCGGCGCGATAAGGCGGAATCAAACGGAGACCACGCACCGGCCAAGCGCAGCGTAGGACGTCTACCTGAAAGCTAAACAGATGATCTGTTGATGACCACAGGATCGCGCTGGATGCAACTGGATGAGGTCTTCCACCAGGTCTTATTGGAAGACTTTAGTAATAATATGAAAATCATACCTTATAGTATATTTGGTAAAACCATGTTGCATATTGACACTCTTCAGGAGTTTCGATAAAATATCAAAACGTATGAATATAAAAATAATAAAATCATTACTTAACAACATTTAAAATCAAAGTCATGACATTAATGTGATTTAATTACATCCCCCTCTAAGAATCTGAGATGATGTCCTCGGAAGCGATGTCGACGTTGACTTATTAATAAGTACAGGCCTAAGAATGTTTGATGGCCGGAATGAGAAAATAAATTGATATTACGTAGATAAACAAAAGAATTCTTCATTATCATTGTTGCCTCAATGTACGTTTTCCGCTTTGGAAACATACCCAGTTTTCTTAACCAATACAAACGATTTACTACAGACAATTTCTTCGTATTTGTTCACCATTTATTTGCTTCCCATTGTTTACTCTGTTCGTTTATGATATGAAAATAAAACAATAAAACTTGCCAGCATACTGTTGTGATGCAGACACGTTGATATTAAACATTTTTCTCGTGCATCTGATGAATGTTCTTGAAGACAGATATAATTTACAACATAAATTAACTTTGTATTCAAGTCTCCAATATACAAAGAGTGTCAACACAGTGACGGGGCCAAAGCCTGTCGGGGTCGAAGGACTTAAGAACTACCTTGACCCCCGAACGTAAAGGGCTATTGAAGGATACCGTAAATTTTAGTCAGTACAAGTCTGACAGTCCCTCCTGCCCTGGTTTGGAGGGATGATGATCATACACTCACGCTAAAAAATAGTAGGCTGGTATATACTAGGGACTACTACTATGTAGGGACTTATTTCTTTTTAAACCATTTAGATTATTTTGCACTCAGATCAAAAAAAATAGGCAGATAGAGCGCTCAGAACACGCGAGTGTGTCGACCAAAGATAATACAAAATCCAAGGATAATACAAACTCGCGACAGTACCAAGCTACGCATCGTCTCGCTCACACGTCACTAGTGATTTGCCATTTTAAGTCAAAACATGCCGTCTTGTGTGTTTAAACACTGCAAAAAATGTTCACAAAAACAAAGAAAACAAGATGGAATATCTTTCCACAGGTAACTCTTGTTATTTTTATTGTTTTGGTATTTATTTTCCATAAAATATTTTCGGCTCACTTGAAACACAAAACCTTAACAGTAAATCGTCTGTGTTGCTAGTTTAGGACGGGTAAATTACCCTGATTTAGGGGAATGTGTATTGTGCATAAAAAATAACAATCAAATACGTCAATACAACTGCACAGTCGTAATCTATAGTACCTATACAACATTCGTTATTGCTTATGCGAAACCTGAAACACGTGTCTAGTATTTTTTTCACGATCACTTATCAGATACACACTAAACTATTTCGCGTATCGCGTTGTGTCATAGGCGCGTGCGACTGTTACAACTGAAGACACACGCGGGGGGCGGGGAACACAACCCCGACCGGGTTGTGTTCCCCGTCCCCCGCTGCCTGTGCGCTGCCGCCGCACGCGACTTCAGCTGATCGCTATGATCTGCCGTAACCTCTGTAGTGCTCGCGTATGATTGCGGATAGGTGTCCAACTCCTAACCTTTTTAAATAATTTTGGGACAAAATATAACATGGTGTAAAAATTATTGGAATCGATTCAGTTATTGATTCTCAACAAACTATATTCAGGTTTCGCATATACTAAAAATAATGTTGTATGGTCTATGGTCGTAATGACACAAGGTCACTAGTTAGTTCCGTCCGGGTCGTAAAGACTTCGGGTCTCGTCTCGGGATGGCACCCCCGCGCGCGGGGCTGTATTCGTATTTTTGCGTGAGAAAGTGGGACGGAGAGCATGCCTTTGGGCTATTCGGTACTTGTAAGGATGTGCCGAGCTCGCGCCGCTGGATTATTTTATTATTTGTTTCTATCTGGATATAACCATAAAGCAAAATCGCGTTACCAATTTGAAACATTAATAGTATGTTTGTACAATATAATTGGTGCAGAACTAAGGCTGTTAAAGTTTAATGATTGTGTGTAAAATTATTATTATTTTAATAAATGTGTTGATTGTTATAACAAATTGTTTATCTTTTTAAACTAAAAAACCTGTGCTTAAATAGTTTATTAATCAAATTACTAAAAAGCGTTATGAAGTGTTATCCGTTCTGATATAAATTAATTAAATAGGTAGTAAGTAATTACGCATATTAACTTTTATTCCTTATTATTATTCTGTTAAATAATAAATACTACACGCTTTTGCTCTCTGGGTATAACCATAAAGCAAAATCGCGTTTCCAATTTAAAAAATAGTAGTACAATATTAATAACAATTTAACTGAACAAAATGTGGGAGTATTTGTCAATATCTGGCAACCGTAAACGCACACCGATGCACGTGTTCGTACACGGCGCGCCATATTTGCCGCGCACACTAAAATAAAAACCGGCTTCACTTTGTTGTTCGCGCACGTTCTATCTGCCTATTTTTCTTGATCTGAGATTTTGCACGTATAAACGTACACGCAAGGATTAGCGTCACTTTCGTGCTTATGCCGGAGTGTTCGTATAACGTGAATGAGCACTAAAGCTTATTTCGCGCACTTATTTGAACTTCTAAGCGCGTTAATGCGAGTACCAGCTACTCTTATGGCAATAATCATTCCAGGTTCATATGTGCCGATGATATGCTAATCTAAAACCAAACTAAGGCCTTTCGTACACAACGCAACGCAAGTCTCTGAAACCTGTGACTGTGGTATTCATT
Organism: Agrotis puta; assembly: GCA_943136025.2. Classification (NCBI taxonomy): domain Eukaryota; kingdom Metazoa; phylum Arthropoda; class Insecta; order Lepidoptera; family Noctuidae; genus Agrotis; species Agrotis puta. The sequence goes on from OW964170.2 coordinate 5,523,407, forward strand.
GACTTGTGCCTGTGTACGAACATCTATGGATTTGTATTGCGATAGTCGTCTGGACACCAAAGTCGTAAGGTATCAGAGACTTGCCTCGCGTTGTGTACGAAGGGGCTAAGATAAAAACTCGTGTAAGGGTCAACACACACCGAGACGCGACGCTGCGCGCACAATTCAATAGAGCAACACAAAATTACTACACGAAAAGAAACATAATATTTCACTGATTACGCGACGAACCGTGGCGCCGCGTTTAACGCCACGTTTTAATATCGACTCAAAAGCTAACTTTATTTACTAAACGCAAAGATACACACTTCCACTAACGTCGCGTCTCGGTGTGACTGATCCTAAATGGCAAATTACTCATTAAAGGATGCTAGCTAACACATAGGGTACTATGGACAACAGTTCCCTCGTATTTGCTTTGTTGAACGGACTACGGCTTTCAATATCACTTTGTTGATTCACGATTGAATTTCCAGTATACGCACTTCTAATTGAATCTTCGTAGAATCTGGTCCATTAACACAGCTTAGAACCTCACAAATGGAAGTTAGCGGACCATATGTACCGTAGATTGAAGGGAAGATTGGGGAGGAAAGTGTAAGAGCGGAGATCACAGGTGATGTTACTAAAGTGGCTGGAGGATACTGGAAAACTATGACAGAAAACCGCCAAAAGTGTAAATTTGGAAGTAATGTACTCTCAGCATTGGGAAACTTGAAGAAAAGAGAGAAAACATGAAGTAAAATCATTGTTATAACTAGTTTTAGTATCAAAATCTAAATATAGATATTAATTTTTTTTTAAGCTGGTTTTCTCTTGTCTTCAGTCCAGGACAAAGGTGTCTGAGACAGGGCCTACGATGGTGATGGAGCGAGCTCACCCAAAAGAAGCCCACTCTCTAACTTTGAAGAGATTCGGGGGGTTGTAAGCGTTCGGTAACACAGACACAGGAAGTGACTCTTTCGCTTTTCTACTCTTTCGCTTTTGCTGGCTTTATATTCATTTAAATAAAGCCGGCAAAGCAATTAATGTCCGTGTCACCGCAGTCATGTCCCGATGAGGACCGTGTCAAAACTGAACTGCGTATAATGAAGCTGACTGTCGATGTGTTTTGTTCGCTGTACCGAAACTAGTCCAGGGTTCATGCGTGGATGAATACAAACATGAGGACTAGTGGTGAAAATCACACACAACATTCGTAATAGTTGTTAGTGCTATTGCTCGGCTTGAGATCTTTAGCCTTTGTCAAACAGACTAGAGTGACGTTTTTATTTGTAATGTATGGAATTGTTTGAATCCAGTCACACTGAAAAAAAATATATTATCGCTGCCATAATTTTTTTGTTTACTGTCAACAAGTAAAATGTTCATATAGAGGAACATAAAGCTACTTGTTTGCTAGCAATAAAGCTAACTTTATCACTGATTTATACAAATATCATAGTGAAATTAAATAAGTCCACATTCGCTATCGGACTGACGTCTCGCTGACGTCTCGCTTCGGTTCGGTATCGCTTCGGAAACGCTTCGTTTTCGCCGGTCTGTTTGACAAAGGCATTTATGATACTCAGATTGGGCAAAGGAGTTTCTCAGTAGGATCCCAGAGTCTTGATTGATATCCAGAAGATGGAGTTAAGATCGTAAGCTCGGCTTATGGGACTTCTTAAAACTTGGATCATAGGATAGTATTTGGATGAAAGATATATAAAGGAAGCTATATAGTCTGGAATAACACATAGGATATTTTTATCCTGATTTTACTATCCCGTGGGATAATTTTTGACATACACGCGTGATTTAATATTCGAGTCATAATTATGACAAATCCTAGAAAATAAAACAAATAATAAAAACTATTTTTATTCGAAGACCAGTATTATCTCCTCAGGACACGGTGGAGCATACGGTGCAGGACTGCCCCGCTTGGGCAGAGCACCGCCGTGTCCTCACGACGGCGATAGGCGGAGACCTCTCGCGCCCGGCATTGGTCGAGGCCATGCTGCGGGGCGAGACGGAGTGGGAAGCTGTCGCCTCCTTCTGCGAAGCAGTCATGCTCGCGAAGGAGGAGGCGTGCCGCGTGAGGGAGAGAACAGTGTCCTCCCTCCGACCCAGCCGCAGTGGTAGACGCCCACGGCGACGATCTCCGGCCATCGTAGGCGCGGGCATGCGGGCAGCGAGTAATGGGTGACTCGCTGCCCGACCATGGACCATGCCCGGGTCGACGGCGCGTTGTGTTCCACGCGCGCCTCAAGGAGTGTCAGCAAATTGACGGGGCCTGTAGAGGGCCAGAGCCTGCCGGGGCCGCGGGACTTACCCATCACCGTAACCCCGGTACGTAAAGGGCTCGTAAAGGACACCGTGGATTTTAGTCAGTACAAGTCTGACAGTCCCTCCTGCCCTGCCCTGGGTGGGAGGACTCATTTGATGATTTTACCACGCAAAAAAAAAAAAGACCAGTATTATCTCAGTGTAGTAAAAATAAATAAATAGCTTTCCAAATTCACGATGCTCCACTTAAGTAGGTCCAGGACAAAAGCATCCATTTGTAATAGAACTCCTTTTATTCAGTTACTGATTCAAATAAATAACGAGTACATGGCAATGCTTTCAGCTTGGCCAATAGCGAGCCCCAAATTTTGCATCAAATCGCAATAAGTTATCAATTTATCGGTTTAATAATGAATTTATTTTACATTTACCGTGACAACGAGATTCCATTACATGTTATTTATGTAGTTGCTTGACAAATGACAATCATTGTCTCTTAGGCTGAAGCTACATTAGGCCGCGACGCGATCTGCGACACATGAACGATTAAAACAAATATATGAATGCTCACGTATATGGCTACACCATACATCAGCGATATCACGTGTAATCTGTTTCGCTCTTCCAGTCGCATCGCAAATCGCTGTCTAATATAGCCTCAGCCTTAATGAGAACTCGCATTCAATTTATCTGGATTTTGTTTATATGAAAGCTTTGAAGCCCGCGTGGGCTGCTGATAAAATTCATTGGTCACCATCAGCCTACAGCACTCCTCTGCTGGACATAGGCCTCTCCAATTGCACGACACTTCACTTGATCATCGGCTTCTCTTTTATCATCAACGCGCCTGAAAGAGCTGTCAGCAATCTGACGGGGCCCTAACTTAGAGGGCCAACAGCTACCGGGGCACGGGACTGTCTTACCAAGATTCCATGATTTCACAACGAAAAAACAAACAACTATTATCGGCCATCTTGCGAAGGTGACCTTGCTTAAAGGCGACCCACCTTATGTTTACCGACTCGTTGGTCGGCAGATATTTTTCATAAGGCGATGTGTTTTTGGTCGCGGGATTCAGGAATTACCGTGACCTCGGTACGTAAAGGGCTATTGAAGGACACCGTGAATTTTAGTCAGTCAAGTCTGACAGTCCCTTCCGCCCTGCCCTGGGTGGGAGGACTCATTTGATGATTTTACCACGATAAAAAAGGCGATGTGTTTGTTATTGTTTTACACGTACCTACGTAATCTTGAAATTAATTTTAAATAAATTATTTAAAATTCTATTTTAGTGTTCTTACGCAAAAGTCTCAAGTGTAAATGTTAAAATCAAATGTATAATTAAATTAGACCAGTTACAGGCATTTTAGATTTAAAAACAAAAAAATGGACCTACAGTTACGAGACATAATAACTGTGAAAGTACTATAGATACTGTTGTTGAGTTGTATGTTTTAGTGTCTATCAAATTAAAGCTGAATTTCAATTACGTAGACGAAATATTAAAGTACGTCCACATTATATTTAAAACAGTGAGACTGCAATTGAAAATTAAGTCAACAAAAAATATGTAGGTACTTACTTCTTTCCTAGCAACTAATCGCTAGTCAGGTTTACACAAAAAGGTTCATTAATTATAAATGTTTCGAAACATTAATGCTTTCACATTTATTAAGAGAAAAAACATTTCGGAATAGCTTTTAATATTTTCGCTTTCATACATAAACTCGACGTCACATTACAAAGGCTATTAGGTAAATTGTGTTAAGCCTTACTTCAGCTGACATTGATGGCTTTGCTTCATAAGAACACTTTATAATAAAAGCAATGTGAAAATAAACTGGGGAAACATTAATTCACATTTATTTTTGAACTCACACACAAGTATTTACGTTTTTGCTGGTTTTATTTTGTGGTATCGCAAATTGGTTTTCAATTCATCAGCACTGCAAATAAAAAAACCTAGGGTAAGCAATGTACCTTGGTCTCGGGACTCACGAATTACCGGGACCCCGGAACGTAAAGAGCTATTGAATGAAACCGTGGATTTTAATCAGTACGAGTCTGACAGTCCCTCCCGCTCTGCCCTGGGTGGGAGGACTCATTTGATGATTGTACCACGATAAAAAAATGGGTTAGCAATATACCTACAAACAAAAACGGAGACATTTGGCTAAAAACACCACCCTTATATTATAGCCCGGTTTACAAACTCATTTCCAGTCACATAAAGCAGACTACAGAAGTCTCAGTAGTGGGACCCTTATAGGCCCAATTACATGTTGATAAACATAATATATATTAATGTATATTATGTATACCTAATATTGACGCTCCATACTGCCACAAAGGACATTCTATTCCCCGGATACATTCCCAGTTGTTTACCAGTTCCAGGAAATCTGATTGGATGGCTTATTGATGGTTGCGAATACCAAGCATATACCTAAACATAAATGTCGTTCACAACATTATTCGCAAGTTCGTGGTACGCCAATAAACCGCTACATACAGAGAATGTTTCACAGGTCGCACTCCCGACTAATTTATTTGCCAAACTCGCTCCTTTAACGAATTTATTCCTCTTCGGATTTAAAGGAACTTTATAAATTGCTCTTGGGGCTCCTCGCTCCCACACCACATACTACTTATCCCTATATTTTCCAAAGATAAGGTTGGCTGAATATTTCCTTGATCTCCCTTAAGCATTGTGACGAGGGTAAAACATTGTCGGCGTATATAATTTCGTAAGCCGTGTAATCGAATTTTAATCTCATTAACGGTCCATAATGGAAACAAGAGACGCTCCCTTTATGGACACATTTAACAGCACATTTAAATGACCCGATATTGTTGCCAGATGTAATAAATTATGCAAGTAAGTGGCACACTTTACAGTGAACTATAAAAATAGGGCAATGAAAGTAAAACTGTCTCCATTTCTCTCGCAAAATGGTTGCAGTTTAACAAAAAATATATATTTGAAAGCAAAGAAGGAAAGCGTTGTATTCGTTTTACAGATAACATCGGATGCATTCGGAGCGATTGGAGAAGAGATTTTTTTCCGTCTTGATGCCCCCTAGCTGACTCTATAACGATAGATACTCGAAAAAAAAGTTGCATGTATTAATACGCATGAGTACGCATGTTGAATATTTTAACACTTTGAAGTTATAGGGAGTAGTATTTTTTAAAGACACGTGACATTCATGTTTTCTGCATCTTAAGCAGTTTTATAATTTTTCACTGCAAAGTAAATCATTTTAAGTCTTCAACAATTGAGTAGCTTAGATACCAACCAATTCACAAAATAAAATCACTGTTGCGTATATAAGTGTATGTTTAATAAATAAACCACTCACAAAACTTTAAACATTTAAAACTTCAGCGATAAGCTTTACAAATTCAAATTTAACTTGAGCTTAGCACACAAAATTGTTTTTAGAATTTTATAAAACCATTTTTGTTTATCTGTGCGAGCACAGCCAGATGTGGCTCGGAGACTGAACGAAGCCGGCCGACGGCGACGGACGGGCCGTGTTTACATGCAGAAATGGCTGAATTTCAACTGCAAACACATACACCACGGATCTCGGGACGTCTCACACGACCCACACCCTCTATACCCCCTATACTGCAAGTGGGCAATTCAAACTCTCCTCTATGAGTTTTTACGACCACAAACGCTTTAAAATAGACATACCGCAACCGATTTAGACTTCAAACGCGGAAATACCAGCAATAAAAATAAAAGTAGTATGAAAGTTGACGTATTACGACTAAGCAAGTCGGCGTTTTGCTATAACCGCGTTTATGATGTAGGAAGCAGTAGCAGTCAATAGGACCTACTCACGTCTTGCGTCAAAGGCTTCGTAAAATTGCCGTAAAAGTTTGAAGTTGATAACGCAGAATTTTAACCTTTTTTTGCTGGCAGATTTAGGTCTGTGCTAAGATAAAACAATCTTTATGGAGTTATAAAGATTGTTTTGGTTAAGCTTCTAAAGTCAAAAACGTGAATAATGCCAAAGCTTGAGTCGTATCGGCGAGCGCAAAACTATAGCGACGCGTAAAAGAGGCTTGCGCAAAAGGTTTCAAATATAATCTACTTACCAAAACAGGAAATTGAATGAATAAGTTAAAACCCACTATCCTCTGTAACTTTATGACATTGGTTACGCGCAGTTGATTCTGACGCATAAGTCGGTGTTTGTGCCAATATTTGCGCGAGTCGAGGACACAAACAACAGCCCTGCCCGTACAAACACACGCCTTACTACGCGTACCTTATTGGAACGCGTCACGCGTATTATGACTACAATCTTTTACGCCAAGTTACTCGCTTATCATATAGATATCGAATTTTCTAGTAATATAACCCAATGATTGAATCACCTCGTTGTGCCTTGGTCTACTGATCACAAGACGGGCAAAGTTTTATATGTTTTAATAGCAGCCGTGAAGACTAGTGACCGGTTGATGATGACAATAGGCTGTCTCCCTATGACTTGGGACTTAAACATAACTGCAAAATGTCGATTTAATATGAAGTACAACTCTGACTAACCTTTAAGGGATGGACATGATTTTATCTCTATTACCATGAAATTACTGGGTTATCATTCTCATATTTTTTGGAATGATAAACCAATGATTGATTCGTATCTCCGAAATTCCGGATCCGGTAAACATGACGCTTGACTGCGTGCGTCTTGATATTGGAGAGTCAATTAAGCTACGTGCTTTAAGTACTGCCTAGTTGACGCTGCCGCTGGAGGCTTTTGTCGAGTGGAATTTCTAATTTGATTATCTGTTGTAGTGGAAGCTCGTTAAAGCCACTCCAATATAATTATTGAAAAAGTATATTTTCCTTCAATTTGTGATCGTAACACTCGAGTCGTGGTAGCTGAACGTTTTACATCCTTGTTATGAGCTAATTCTGAATGATCGGAAAGCGATCCACCTCAGGCCTGTAGCCTGGTGTCGTCGGTGAGGGCTGAGCCATCCGACTGGCGAGGGTAGGCCTCACCGGAGCCGCCTCGCTCGCGTCCACCATCTTGTTGGATCCTGGTGCCAAACATTTTTTGCTGTGTTTCGTCGGTACGCAGGTGTTCTAGTTCCTTCTGGCTGAGTTCGCTTTATCATAGGCCTCATCTTCCTTCTGGGCCAAGAGCCATATTTTCCCCAAATAAGATAAAATTCGGTGTTTACCTATGTCATTAAACTGCAATATTTTCAAACCAGTGAGCAAATGAGGTTAGTATTTCAGGAAAACGGTTAATTCTGTCTTAAGTGACGGAAAAATCAAAATTTTGCCGCATGTAGCCCGTCAAAATTAAATCCCAGCGATGATCCAGCCCAGGGTAAACATATTTACCGGTTCATCGATACCGCATATGACGTATAGACAGGTAGTCAGTGGCATAATGCGGTAAAAGCACTTAATATTCGATAACAAGCTTAATTCACTATACTCTCATGGAGCTCAAATTTTAATAATAGTACGTTATAGAACGTTCAACCGGGATCGAGTGACAGGTTCATTTTGTTTCGCACTAGCTGTGCCCCGTGATTTCACCGCCGCTCGACTCCTAGTATCGTACCGTGATTTTAAATATTCCTTTCTTCAAGAACAGGGATATCAAATGTTAAAAGAATTTCTCAAATCTGACTGGGCGTTCAATCAAATAAAACAAAAAAAATTCTCAGATCTTCAGCTTCTGCTTTTAATCGATTAAAACTCTAAAACACTCATTTTGATTTATTCCGAAGTCTCAGAAATAAATCATTTCATTAAATTCCTAAGAACAATCACGAAACACTCGTTTTTCATTGTTGGACTGGAAATAGGTCGAATTGTTCTTCGTTATTTTATTCTACCTAGTAACAAGCCTTTTATGCTACCTAAGCATGTCTACATCATTCTTAATACCCTTGTTTATCTATTGAACTAAAGAATACCTACATTACATCTTCTAACAAGACAAAAATGTAAAATTATTATGAAGGGCACATCTGCTTGTGAGTAAACGCGCCCAACTTCATAGAAACCCGACAGCCTAAATATTCAAATTCGGAGTTCCAAGGCCACATTGATGTCTTAGCCTCCGTCAGTAATGCATGGATGCCTTAGGGACCGGCAGACTTAGTGAGCAGTTGGATACTTTGGTGCATATGTGATATACACGTAGATAGTGCTATATAATATTCATGTTCACGGTACAGAGGGCATCGGGTGGCGTTAACGTGGCGTGACGGAGTGGCGCGGGCTAAGTGCTCCGCTAAATTGCTCGCAACGACTAAACGCGCTCCTGGAGCTGCTGGAGCCAGAGGCGGGCCATTAAAATAACCACACCACTCTTCATTCCTTAATTAATTACTTCCTAACTCTGTATTTACTACAGTACACTCTACCATATCGAAAAAACCATTAACCGCCCACAAGCTGTCGCAGTTAAAAAGCTTTTCCTCGTTTTCCCCATTCCCGTTATTACTATATAACGGTTAACACTGATATAAAAGCAATTCCCTTATTAGGTTAGGGACAAGTTAATAAAATAATCATAGTTGTAATTCCGACATAAACCCGCTCGTTTCGGGGCTCGGGCCGTCAGTCAGCCTAAAAGGTATGTGAATAAATTCATGTACAGGCCACCACACACGTACCTACACGTGAAATCGAATTTGAAAAGGTTCATTCATAGTTATGTTGATATGGCGGGAAAGAATGTGTACCCTTACCCAACAGAGCATTAGTCAGATGAATGTTTGTCAAAATATCCATATCCATAATGTAAGAAATGATCAGGTTATGTCAAAAGGTGATTCAGAAGCTGCGTTCCATTTGTAAAGGTAACCTTTTACCTAATAAATTATCTAGATAAGCCGCGAGAGTGACACTTTAGCTCTAATGACCTAAGTGACGAGATTAAAGGTACTCATGTTGTAATCAAAATTAATTATCCACTTAATTCAATCATGTATACAGTAGAGGGCGCACTAGCGTAGGGCCAGACGCTTTCAGAGCGACAGGTGAGCCGTGAAGCAAACCCGCGCCGACTAAAGCCGAGATAAATTGTCGTCATTACTCAGCTTAAGAAAATGTCAACTTACCTTACCTTTCAGCTTTCCAAAGTTAGAATCATCCAATTTAGGTCATTCGAGGGTTCGTGGGAGTCAAAGCTGCCAGTTGCGGAAAACGAGTTCATGTTCTCGTTTTTGTTTCTTTTATGATGTGTCAGTTGAAGTACTTCTGTCGTGTGAAAAGCGCTTTATTTTTTTTTTCTGTAAGTATTTTTGATCGGATGGCCAGTAATGGGTGACTCGCCATCCGATCAAGGACCATGCCCTGGTGGACGGCGCGTCGTGTTCCACGCGCTCCTCAAAGAGCTATCAGCAATCTGATGGGTCCTCCATAGAGTGCCAAAGCCTGCCGGGGTCGCGGAAATGTCTTATCAGGTAAGGGCTATTGAAGGACACCGTAGATTTTAGTCGTAGTACGAGTCTGACAGTACTTCCCATCCCGCCCTGGGTGGGAGGATTAGTTTGATTATTTAACCACGTACCAAGTTTTTTAGCTTGTTGTTGCTTGAAGATGTGGTCGACGGTGGAGCACGCTTGCCTACTCGTAGATGTAATCTATTCACTCTTGACTTAAAGACCCCAAGGTTACTTCATCCTATAAATAAGTAAAGTTAATACAATTTTCAAACTAAACAAAAAGTAACAACAACAAAGAAACTCATTGAAACATGATTGATGAATAAACACATTTTCAAACTTACATAAAACCTTTTTAACTATTAAAGTTTGCGCTAGTTTGACAGTTGGTTGATGCAAAAAGTGCTTATGACACTTTAATTTATTCCAAGCTCCGTAGAGGTTTCACTTTAGAACTGAATCATATTATTTATTTATAGTAAACAGTAATTATGTTTAGTTTGGGAGCTCCGGGCTCTAATTGCTACATCTCTAAATGGGGTTACATTTAGCAAAAACGTTTGACGTCAGTGTTTTGCGGTAGTTTTGGACTGAGGTACTGAACTAATGACGCTTTTTTTATCGTGGTAAAATCATCAAATGAGTCCTCCCACCTAGGGCAGAACGGGAGGAACTGTCAGACTCGTACTGACTAAAATCCACGGTGTCCTCCAATAGCCCTTTACGTTCCGGGGTCATGGTAATTCGTAAGTCCCGCGTCCCCGCCAGGCTTTGGCCCTCTAGAGGTGGGGGCCCCGTCATTTTGCTGACCACCTATGAGGCGCGCGTGGAACACAACGCACCTGGCATGGTCCATGGTCGGACAGCGAGTGGCCCATTACTCGCCGCCCCAACTAATGACGCTTGAAGGAAGTTCATGAAGAGGCTGTTCTGAGTTTTTTAATTGAGATTATAATATCTATTTTAGTACTTCTAGAATATTACATGCATTGGAGAAAGGCCAAAGAAAAGTTGGATGGATTGCCTAAGGAATGATATGGAAGAAAAAAACGTGTTGCACCGACCAAGTAAAATGGGATAAACGCAGGAAGATGATGATGATGATTATGATGGAGTGTAATCCACCACCCCGCTCTGAGTCAATGTACAAGCAGTGCAGTGGGTACATTATAGGGTGTTTATACTAAACGAATAGTGAAAAGTGGCTCGATTCACTATCCGCATAAGATTTTTCTCAGAAAACTGCACCCTCACGACACGAAGCGGAATACATGGCACTAGTATTTTCCAACAAAGACGCTACATTGCTTTTTTATTCACCCACTTGCAGCTGCTTTCTAAACATTTTTCACCTTTTAAACACCAACATTTTCTAGTGTTACAAAGGAAAATTAAGCTAGTTCTATTCCAATTAGCAGTATAACAAGCGGAGTGGTTTTAAATAATTTCCACAGCTTCCCTACTATTTTTTACTCGTTTCCAACAAAGGGGAGGGTAATATTTTGAGCGTAAATTTTCCACTCAGCCACGTCCACTCTGAAGGTAGAGTTTAATAGATTTTCAGGCGCATATTATTTTAGCAGCTTTAGTATTCAAACTTTTATTTGAATTTCCTACATAACTTTCGGAGTGCCTAAATATTATAATGAGCTAGTTCTACAATTATACGTTTTCCTTAACTTTGTCGTATATGATCACTTCCCAAAATTTGATCCTTATTAGCAACACTATCCAATGGTGTAATAACACAGGTGTGATTTTTTTCGAAAATCAGCGAATTCAATTCCTGGCTAGGATTGTTGATTTTTCTAAAATCCAATGATGTAGTTTTAGTTTTCGTCAAAATCGGCATTGAGACTCCCTTCAAAGTTTTTTGATATTCCTCATAGTTTCGGATATAGCCATCCACGCCCAGTTGAAAAATTCACTTTATACGGACAAGCACGTATCATTATCTATATATTATGATGCGAGACGGGCCTTGTTTAGATTGAAGTAATCCGTTTAACCGAACATCAATTTACTAATTTATATAAATTATGCATTGCTGCGCCAAATAATTGCTGCTGAAGCGAGTAAATTTTTGGTTTTCATTAACGGGAGCTTGTGGCACTGCGGTCACATTCGGACAAACAGTTAGGTGATAAAATTTGCATGCCATTACATGAATTTATGCGCACCGCCGTATCTCGGACGGCAATTAATGTTATCATTTCACTACTCCACCACGGATATTTTCATAACAGTTATTTACTGTCATATTTATTCAACATTAATAAATATGACAGTAAATAACTGTTACAGGCACAATTATTTTTAAACAAAAAAAGAAGGGCGCTCTGATAAGAAATAATTAAGATAAAAGAGAGATAAAGAGCGAGTCGCCTGCTCAAAATTAAGTCTCTTAATTTAAAAAGTACCCTTTTTACACGTTGAAAAAGTCGAGAAAAGAAATACATTAGAATACGGGGATTCATCAATCTTAAAGTTGTAATCGCTGTGTCTCGAGTGGAGGTACAAAAGTTTTTCGTGAGACTGGCTGTAGTCGAGTCATACGACACCTAAACTGAATGTTTAAGTAAAGCTGCTACACCTTCAGGTAACTTTTAATGAACAGGTTATGTAAAGAATTTTTAACTACCTTCATTTTCACATTAAACATTTTCAATATTATTTTCTTTGATGCTAGATAAAATAATATTGTAGTCATGTACCGAGTTTTATGATAGTATTCTTAGAAAAGAACATTATCTGACAATTTCCTTTTACGAAACCAAATCAAATAATTACTTCGATCAAAATAACTTGTAGAATTTCAGGAACTCGACAGAATTCCCAATAACGAAAGGCTCGCCTAACAAGGTGCCAACAAACGGAGAGCTCACTGCGATAAATAATTACTGAAGAGTTCAAAGATCAGGCCGTTTTCCTGACGAACAGACAGACAGATAGATAGTACTTGACGAGGGTCCTTCGATTCGGATCTAAATTTTAATTGGCTAATTTTGGTCTTATTCGATTGGATAACGCCAAAAGTTTACGTCAAATTTTGAGTAGTAGGACCTTGTTTCAAGGAAAGACGGAAATAAATTCAGGAGGAAAAAAATACTATATGCTGACGTTTCAGCTTTTCAAGTTTTTTTTAACGTGGTAAATTCATCAAATGATTCCTTCCACCCACGGCAGAGCGGGAGGGACTGTCAGACTCGTACTGACTAAAATCCACGGTGTCCTTCATTAGTCCTTTACGTTCCGGGGTCACGGTAATTCGTGAGTCCCGCGACCTCGGCAGGCTTTGGCCCTCTACAGGGTGGCCCCGTCACTATACTGACACTCCTTGAGGCGCGCGTGGTCGGACAGCGAGTCGCCCATTACTCGCCGCCTGCATGCCCGCGCCTACGGTGGCCGGATATCGTCTGCCAACGCCTGTCGCCGTGGGCGTCTTTCAGTGCTGCTGGGATGGAGGGAGGACGCTGTTCTCACCCTCACGCTCCGCGCATCCTCCTTCGCTCCACTCCGTCTCGCCCCGCAGCATGGCCTCGACCAATGCCAGGCGGGAAAGGTCTCCGCCTATCGCCGTCGTGAGGTCACAGCGGTGCTCTGCCCAAGCAAGCGGAGCAGTCCTGCACCGTATGCTCCACCGTGTCCTCCGGGCGATCCTCGCAATGGTGACACCCAGATGTTTCTTCTTTCCTCATCCTACACAGGTACCTCCCGAAACATCCGTGTCCGTTGAGGACCTGCGTCATGCGGAAGTTGGCAAAAACCAAAAGCAGATCTGTCACCTGAACTAAGAAACATCGATATTCGAATTTCCTGACCTCTCTCGGAAACGATTTCGTAATCATTCAAAAGATTTTTTTTAACACAGAAAGGAAAATGGCTGCGAAAGAGCGAAACATTCGAACATTAACTTTCTCCTTTTCGTTCGAAAAATATTCAATCAGTTTTTTTTATCATTCATCGAGTGGTTATATATTTGGCACCATTTTGTTATTTAAGAGATTCGTCACAGCTTTGGCACAAAGGTTTTGGTACAAAAGTACAAATAAGAGTGTATTGTCGTCCAAATAATAGAAGTTGACGAAATGACAAAAAGACCCGGGAGCAAAGGAAATGGATTTGTGAAAGCCATCATTCATGGCGCGGCTGCTTTTAATAAATAGAGATTATTAGGTATTTTTTCTCCCGTAATATCTTTTCAATAAAGCTTTTCATTGGATAAAGCTTTGTTGTCCTCTAAATACGTTCATAATTTTCAAGGTTTTGGCAAAGAAAATGATTTAGGTACCTATCATATTCTGTGAATATCTTACTGTGCGTCTTTTAAACATTTAGGTTTATAAAAGAAAAATACCTTTTCCACAATCAAATGAGAAGTGAAAATTAAACAATAGTATTCAAAGTAATCAAACAAAAGTGAAAGACTAAACATTTCAATGGCGTGTCATATTTCTTCAACATCGTCTAAAACAAAACATTTCGTTTATTTAATCAGTTAGACGTAAATAAACAGAACAAAATGAATGAAATGTTTTCAATAAGTATTTCTTGTGTCGATCCACGAAACGCCTTTATAATGATATTGCCAATGAAAAACTGGAACTCTTCTTTAATTAAATCTTTCCTCCTTTTTATTTTAATTTCCGCCAGACTGGGTTCCTTTTATTAGTATTTCAATTTTGAAAAGTCTAGAATTTCAAGTTGGGTGGAACATAAACAATCACAAACTTCTGTAATAAATAAGTTAACTTTCCGTTTATTCAAAATTTATTAAGATAAATATTTGTTTAAGGATATAATTTCCCAGGGCGCTAGAAAAAAATATAGAACAACGTTTTTATTTGTCATTAACTAAATGGTCACCTGAGGTGTCGATATAACTTTAGATTTTATTTAAAATCTTATTTTTGTAGGTATTCAATATTCACATCAGAACATCGGTCATCTCTTCATGGTACAGAGTACTGTAACTGTAAGCCAAAGTAATGTATTACAATTCTAATTCTGATAGTGTCTGTAAAACTCGTCGGAGCACAAGTACGGCATGCGGCATCGATATCGTCTCGATACGACGCGCTCGCTGCGGAACGCCAACCCAATTATTGGGCCACTTACTCGATGCATTCCACAACTCGATAAATTCTCGAGTGGGGCTCGCCGCGGCATGCGAACGCTGTGGCTCCGCGACCGAGCTGAGCGAGCGGAACTCGCAAAGCTCCGCGTTGATTGATTTTGTATTTTCAATAAACTCTGAATTGAAAGCGGATGATGCAAGTTCATGTCTATGCAACTTTATTTAGCTCGTTTTCTATAACAAAATGGCTTACTTATGAAACTCGATAATGAAAGTTGCTATAAAGTCTAAGTATTTTATCTTGTAGAACCCGGTTAGGGGCTAGCTATATTTTTGTGATAATGTTTATGGCGGTCGTCTTCTAAATGGGTAGGCAAGATACAGTTTATGACTTTTACTGGTGCGTTTATGGAGACTTATATTTATGCGTTTAGTATATAGCAGTTTCCTTTACTCTTATGTATTTGTACGTATGTCATATGTACGTAAGTATTTACATCCTGCTAGTTTGAATACCTATCGATCATAATTGTTCGCGACACGACAAGGGGGTACAGACGACCTCAGCGAATGATCCTGGGGGGATAATGTCGTAGTGGCTTCGCTTGGCAGACGTGCCTGTGCCTACCTACACGACACAGGTGGATGCTCTCGGCACGTTACTGACTCGAGAGGGTGAGGGGAAGGTCCTATCTGCATGATCGAATGTTTACGTCCAAATTACCTTTATAACAAAGTTTATTTTCAAAATGCCTCAAGGAAAACATTTCAATCAAAAGAAACTAGATGATTTTCTTAGAAAGCATTGCTGTGAAATTAGCTTCTCTATTCCAAGAATTTATTCAATTCGATTCAAACAGACGTTGAAACGCCAGAAGGCAAGAATTCGTTTGTTAGAAACTGATTACCTAGTGACCTTACAAAATTAAATACCTTGATGGGGATAATCATTTAATCAAACTGTTTTCGGGCACTGCGGTACGTAGCTCGGACGCTCCGGGTATTTACTTTAGGATTAATCCAGTAACAATGTTGGCGTTGGTAATCCTCCGGAGAGCTAACGCAAAGTGATTTGTGCTTAACACGGGCCGGGATCACCAAGGTAGGCCGGATGCCAGGTAATCGCAGCCATTTACATAATGTGCGCTTCCAGCCGCCACCACATCCTCCTGTATCACCAACAGTCGGCTGACAATTAACTTCACGATGTTTACATACACAGAGCAAGATTTAAACCCTCCATAATATTCGTGATTCCCCAGCGGCTACTCGAAAATATGATTAATTTTAAATTACGCAACTAATGACGTCAACTTGATTACGTAAAAGCAATTTCATTTACATAACCATTAAAATTGGACTAAAAATGTCGTTCCACTTTATGAGATTCTAAAAGTTCTGATGTATATTTATTATGATATTATATTGATGATATATTTAATTCATATTTAGTAAACTACAAGATTTCAGCAGCCACAGGGGAACAGGAAATGTCAATAAACACTTAATCTCCATTACGAGAATCGAGTTGGACGCCGATAGTAGGACGACCGATAACTCTGAATAATGGATGAGACGGGCGCGAGGAGCGTGTGACCTCTGCACCTATTATATTTTGGTAGGCAGGAGACCAGCCGGCGAGCAACATCCCGCAGCATTCGTTTGATTCGGGTTCCACCAAATGTGAACCTTTTTCTGTTTACGCGATACAAAACGTGCAAATCACCTGTCCTGATAAAAATGTAACGGACTAAGATCCGGCGGATATCTCCTCTTTAAAAATACAATGAATCCTTTTCCTTGTAAATTTCATTTTGAGGTTTCGCTTTATATTACTTTCGGGAGTTGATGTTTTTTGTAGCAATGGCTGAACAAAAGTTAAAGTCCACTTTTTCTTTAGGTTTTGAAATACAAGTTTTTTGACTTTATTGTACTTGTTAAAAACTAAATGTAGACCTATTTAATGTCGGAAAACTGCGCAAGTGTACCTTATATTTTGGCTTGTATGTAAGAGTATATTCCCTGCTTTTTATGGGTACGATGAAAACGTGCGTAGAAAACTAATATGGACGGTGTACTCCTAGATATATATGCACAATATAACGATATCTTGAGAATGTCAGTATTGCAGTACAAGAGACGTAAAGACGTGCGTTTATTTGATTACCTGTGTGATTTTTTCATCTTTTTTTTTGATCGTGGTAAAATCATCAAATGAGTCCTCCCACCCAGGGCAGGGCGGGAAGGACTGTCAGACTTGACTAACATAAATCCACAGTGTCCTTTAATAGCCCTTTACTATAATATAGCAGTAATGAGATCCGGGCAACCGCCGGGACTCCATAGGTTTGCTGGCAGTTCTATGAGGCGTGCATGGAATATGACGTGCCGTTGACTCAAGGCTAGTCCTTAATTGGACGACGAGCAACTTATTACTAGCCATTCGCAATCCCGCACCTACAGTGGCCGGAAACCGCTCGACGATCCAGGATATACCTGTCATGACAACAATGTCAATTGCCATAGCAACGTGGTAAAGCCAACAGTCCTACCAGTCCTTGGAAGCAATTCGATCACGGCTGTACTCCACTTGCCATCACTTCACCGTGCTCTATGTCCCGCCCAAACCCACTTAATTTCCACAACTTACCTTTTAATAAATTACTTATTACTAAAGAGTATGCTCACAGGCCATTACTGTATTATGAATTTATGAGTCCATACAATTAGATAGAGTAGTCGACGTCAAACTTCCTGCGAGTGGGAGGGGCTTATAAAAAGTACTACTTACCCCACCCACTACTCCCACAAGAATGATATTGCGTTCATGTAGCATTCTAACATTCATTTCCTGATTCGTATTTCCTTAGAATCAGTATCGTTCACTGATGATGGGGTCGAAAAGTACTAGAGTGGAGACCACGGACTAGCAAACGCAGCGTAGGACGTCCACCAACAAGGTGGACAGACGACCTTATAAAGGTCGCCGGAAGACGCTGGATGCAGGTCGCTTCCAACCGGTATATGTGGAGATCTAAAGGGGAGGCCTATGTTCAGCAGTGGACGTCCTATGGCTGAGATGATGATGATGAGTATCGTTCACTACGGTATAATGGCACCTTTTTCGATTTTCCTCGTACTTAACTTGGTATATGTTGGAAACATCCTTATTCTTGTATTATTAGAACTTTATGAGGCAAGAACATAATAATAGAAAAGGTTTTATGAGTTTCCTACTTATTTACAGATGTCTGTTTCTGTATCTGTAGGAAACTATAACTAATACTATAGTTGATAGTGAAGTCTAACCAACTTTTTCAATTTAACTTACAATACACTCGTAGTTTGCCAGTAGTAAAAAAAAAGTAATGTGCAAATTAATTTTTTTTAATATTAGAAGTAAACACTCAGTGCTCTTCCTCCTCTCTCCCATAATTATTCTATGCTGGTCCCGACAGGGTCCAAAATTGTGTCGTTATTACACCCCACCAGCTAATGTAAACTTACAAATGTACATTTTGGAACGCAATAAAGATGTTGAGTAAAATAACGAATTGCATGAAAAAAAAATTACCGGATAAAGAAACTTATGTTACGATGAACAATAATTAAAGGTGTAATGATAAAAATCATTCGAAATGATGGATTCCACTTTGATTTTTTTTTTCAGGAGGCAGTTTTCTATTTCTATTTTGCGCCAGAGAGTGTCCGAAACTGTAAAGCCTTTGTCAAACAGACAGGCGTGGCGAATACGAAGCGAGGCGTTTTTATTTGTAATGTATGGAATTGTTTGAATCCAGTCACATAGAAAAGCGAAAGCGATCCGATAGCGTGACCGAACCGATGCGAAGACGTGGCGAAGGCGTATTTGCTCTGTTTGACGTCGTTCATAAAAAGCCAGCTAATACAACTGCCACGCCTCGGTTCGCTGAATCCAGTTTGACGTCTCGTATCGGTTCGTTATCGCCTCAGATTCGGCCCGGTTCGCTTTCGCATGTCTGTTTGACAAGGGTTTTAAGCAGATATAAGTTGATTCATATATTTACAACTCAATATTTATTGTAACCAAGATTACATTGCATAAGCAAGGACAGGCAAAGGGCGCTCACTTCAGCCACAAACTATGTAAAGCTGACCTTTGTCATTGTTAATGGTTAGTTGATCGTTGTTTCTCCCGAACCCTTTGTTCAGCCGACCTGTCAGACTCACAGTTAGTGGCAATTGAGTACCATTAATAGTACAACTAATGCTAAGGACCCTGGTATTCTGAGTACTGAGAAATTGTTGCCTAAGTGATCTCACCCCGCTTACTTTTCTTAATAGAATTAACTTTAATTTGCTTTCATATCTTAGCTGTATATTTATATTTTTAGAGAGAGATTGAGACTGATTTTTAAGTAATAGCAATACTTCAGTTAAAACTTCCAAGCTTTCAATTCCATGCAGTGCATAGCAATGGCATAAAACTGTAAAAATTGTTTTACTTTCTATTACTCTTATAAAGCTTTCCTTCGATATTTTTAATGTATCCATACTTAGCAAAAATTGTCCCACTGCTGCACAAAGACTCCAACAATTCTTAAAAAAATAGACATCCTTCTGTTACAATTTTGTATTTTATATATGGACTAGCTGACCCGGCGATATTTGCTCCCCCTTACAGGCAATAAATGAGCAGGTTTTCGATTTTTTATTAGGATAACAAATATAATTTTAAAAAATCAATGTTTCTTTATTGGCCACGAATTTTGGTGCATGCTCTGGGTGGAAGGACTCATTTGATGATTTTACCACATAAAAAGAAAAAGATCTGTTCCGCCGTCTTGACTTATAAATAGTGTAACTAACACGACTTTCTTTAATATATACTCGTATAGATGTTGTATTACATTTTCGTGTAGATACTCCATTTAATTATTTATGATCTTATTTCTTTCTTCCATTTGTTAATTAGCAGGTATACGAACAAATACTTACTTCATCCGCCATGTGGTGTGGTTTCACGGGGAGCTAATACCATTATCTAGCTCTCCCATTGCCAACCGCAATTAATATATAATTAAGAATATAGAGCGGTAATGTTGCTAAGAGTATATAGAAATGTTTTACATTTACGTATTTATTGTTTCGGATGTTTCTCTCATCTATCTATATATATAAAAATGTTATGTTGGTACCGATTGAGCTGAAATTTTAGCATGATATGTAATCCGCATCAAGGATTGTTTTTATCTATTTTTTGCATCAGTCAATTATCCGCGACTACGAAAAAACAGTTTATTTGTGCCACAGCGAAGCGTGGCAGGTTACAGCTAGTAAATACATATAGCAAGAAGTTTATACTCCTTTCCAGGAAAATTACGCGTAGTATTATGAAATACACAGTTTAAGTTAATATGGAGGAGTGTAGAAAGAGATTATGTATTTTTATTTTATTCTGAGTTACACGAGCTTCACTTGATTTTACATTACAATAGAATCGTTTATAATGTTAATAATTTGATGGAGAATTTCCTTTCAATAGGTGACAAAAAGCGAACAACACAAAGACGATTCATATCAAAGTTTGTATTATAATTCAACTTTATTATTCCGTAAAATGGTATTACGGCTTAAATAAAATACCTGCGCAACTTTTCTCATGAATAGGGCTCGGATCCCTCAAAATCACGTTTTCAATTTCACCTTGCACACAGAAGATATACATGTACTTTCATTTAACCTGGGTTCCTTCTATTTTAGAAGTATCCATACGATTTAGAAATGCGAGATTACATCCGACTGGAATCGAGGAATCGAGGTCAGAGTAAAAAACTTATATAAGTATATTGTGCAAGATGACGAAGTAAAATATTCCTAAACTAAATTGTGCCGAACCAGAAGATTTTATCGAAGTTGATATAAGTAATATTGATAAGCGGTCTTGAAGAGAAAATTGAGTTGGAGTCGGGCCCTTGACGAGCGAATAAGTTGAGTGAGGTGGCGGCAAAGCGCTTCACAAATATTGACTGCGGTTGAGTGTCTCGAAACTTGCGAATTTTCCCCAGTCTTATATCAAGCTAGAACTTTCATATTAATGCCTCGGGGAAAGTAAAAACTTTTAATAGACTAGCCTTTCGCCTCTCGGATTTACTCATGAACTTAGTTTTTCTTTTGGGCAATCACCAAACTTGATAACCTTTGAGAATTTTGGTGTAGTTACATCACGGAATGCTGTCCGTACTGAGCACGTGTGTTTCTATTTTTTTGGATTGGTAATTTAAAACACTCATCTACTTTTTTATCAATTTTATTAAAAAATCTTATTAGTTAACCTGGAGACTACATTTACAAAAAAATAATACAAAGAGTTGCAGCTACATGACTGTTGTTCAAGAAAGATTAAGTATTATTAGTTTGATCCAATTTCATGTCATGTAGTGCGGGCCTTTGTCATTGATTCACTTGTGCACAATCTTACTAAGTACCTTAGCTTTCATAAAAAATAAACTTCACTAAACTAACTCTTATTCTAACATGATATGGTTGCGAATTTAGTTATGTATAATTCCATTACGAACTAACCTACTATTTAAGTACATCCATTGTTTGAATGAGGCGGTGGTTAACTCATCATCTGCTCGTAGGCTAGTGTATAGTAAGTACTTATACTTATGTATGTATTTTTATGAATATTTCGAAATTTGGCAAATCTGAAAATCTATGGGTACCTAATTGTAATATTATTAAAACAAGTTCATTAAGACAAATAGCTATGCTATTAAAACATGAATTGACTAAGTTTTAGACTAGATACATAATTGAGTCTATTCTAAACAATATTTAAGTACATTTCAAATGAAGCACTACACGTAAACATACATGAATTTATGAGTAAATATGTTATGAAACAGTTATGAAACTACGAAGGTTATTACTATTGATGTAAATAGGGAAATAACGGAAATCCGTACCCGAACTGACATTGTTAATGTTCGTGTTTGTGACTATGATTTGCATCCGATCCGTCGGTAATATCCCTAAACATTAAATCATAATAATATAATTCGACTACGTGCACCGTGCCATCACAATTTATAATGTGATCGTGACCCACTAAAACTAATTACGTTAGATGTTAAATGTTTTTGTCAGTCATCACCAGTAATTCATTATCATGGTAGGTAATTGAAGTGTGATATTGTATATCTAACCTAATATGCGTAATGGATTAAACCTATTTCGATTCGGCTGTTGTGGTCTTCGAGACCTATTGGGTCTATGCACCGGTTCATTGGCTCCAGAAAGCAATGGTGACTGAAAGTCATCAATGGTATCTGTTGAATTGGAACCAAATTCATCATGCGTTTCATCGTCGAACGGTTCAAATTTCATGTCGTGAGTCAAGTTAACTGCTTCAGAAGCACCAGTCGTTGAAGCGTCTTTCAGATCATTAAGCTGGTAACTCGAATTGTTAATAACTTGTGTTGTAGTTTCTAGGGGCACAGCTTTCACCGTAGTCGGTGTTTCTTCAGTAGTTGTAGTTTGTACCTGTAGTGTTACAACTGAAAAATTTGCAACAGTAGAAACATCAGCTACGCGTGAAATATTAATTACAGGTTCTGCTTCTGTATGTTTTGGTGTTGTATCAGTAATTGGCTGTGTAGTAGATAGTATTTCACTTTTGTTGTGGAAGTCACCAGCTAATTCGTTATGAGTTGATGTTGACAGTGATGCTACAGGAGTAGTGTCCTGGAGTTTTGGTGCTTTTGTAGTTATTTCAAATGTGGTTGGGGTTACTGTTGTGTGACCTTCAGAGATAATGGTAATTTTTATAACTTCATGGTTTAAAGTTATATTTTTAGTACTCTCATCAAATTTCCTGATTGGATTTTCATGTTTTATCTCTTCAGTTGCCTCAACATCTACTAATTTTATTTCTGTCTCATTATTTAGAGTGCCATTATTTATAACTTCCAATTTTGAAACATCACCCGAGTAATTAGAGTAAAACATTTTCTCTTCACGAATTTCTGGTTCGTCTTTTAAGAAAACTGTTAGATCTAGAGCTGAATCTTCATCCATTTTGCCTAAATGTGTCATAGGCGTCGTCTCAGTTTGTTTAAAAGCAATTGTTGTTTGTGTTAAGGATTGCTCGGTTTTTCCGAATGACTCTTGTTTCATTTCTACTGCTTTAAGTGCTTTATTTTTAGGATCATCAATTTTCTCATTGTACTTTTTCGGCATTGCAGATTTTACTTTGTCCTTTCTAGAGCCATCTTTACCTTTCATGATGTGCAGTAAAAGTTCTTTTTCCTGTGGAACTGGTTTAGGACCTTCCGTGGTGGACTTGATTATATTACTATGGTAAACGTGATCATTTTGTCCATACTGATAACCTTGTCCGTAGTAACGTTGTTCTGCTAATTGTTGTGCATGCTTTTCTTGTAATGACAAAACGGTCATGTCATCACTGATTTTAGCCTTAGCCATTACCAATGGAGGAACAAAATGGTCTGTAGGCTGCGTAAATATGTTTTCTAGATTACCAAGTCTAGCAATTTCTTCGTGTAACATTTTATGCTGCATGTGTTTTTCATCTTCAATTTTCTCCAGCTCTTCATTCGTTACGTAGTTGTCTCCGGTAGCCATTTTCGGAATATAATTACTTTGTAAATTATTGTTATGGACTAAACCTAAATCAAGGGTCTTATCGATACTAAGCCGGTTGAATTTATTGTTGTTTAGAAGAGGAATGGGTGATTTATGTTCAGACACAAGATTTACATCGTGTGATATAGAAGTGGATGTTATGGTAGGCGATTGATTTATATCATCTTCGTGTTCAGTTGTAGCATTTTCTTCAGTGGTGACTTCCGTCGTCGTGGTATCTTGATCAGTGAATATTGCATCAGTTGATACCGGCCATGAGTTACCCAAAGATGTTAGGCTGGGAGTGCTAGTAATTTCTTCTTCTTCAGCACATGACAAGTCTTTAAGTAAATCTTCGCGTTTCTGTGAAAATTTAAGGGCAACCTAAGAAATCATGCTTCATGGTGGAAATAAAAGGAGGTGAGATAAAATTTTGGATATCTTACCACATTGCCTGTGCACTGCACTCGTTTAACTCCGGCTAACCCGCAGTCAGCGGTCAGTTGAACAGCAGCACTTTCTGGCAAGTACAGGATCGTCAGTGCGGGCAAAGCTCGAACCATACATCCCTCGTTCCCAAGAGCCCATTGCGGTACTGCGAGAAAAGGAAATACAGTTAAAATGTTCTTACTATCTCGTAACTAAGGTAATAACTACTACGTATTGCATTGCGCAAGATCCTAAGCTATCGTAAAGTTACTTTACGAAGTTGCTACTAAACTAAGATGTTTAGCCTCGAGCTTTTATTTGTCTTGAGATTGTAGCGAACTTACATATATAACATGTATGTGTTTATTTACGTAGACATGTTATAATATGGTATAATATATACATATAATGTTATACTCTCTTTGTATTATCAGGTGTTCTCATATGTTTTCACTAGCACTTTTCCCGCGACTTCGTCCGCGTGGTTTACGTACTTTCCTAAATCCCCCTTTTCACCCCCTTAAAGGTTAAATTTCCAAAAACCCCTTCTTAGTGCTCCCCTACATTATAATAGGAAGCCGTGTGCAAAATTTCACATTCCTAGCCCTAGTAGTTTCGGCTGTACGTTGATATATCAGTCAGTCAGTTCTCCTTTTATATATATAGATAGATTACTGTCTAAAGGTCATATACATCTATGCTATGCGCTATGACTACTTAAAATTATAGTAGAATTTGTAATAATATTAATGTAAAGAACTCAAATCTAATTACATCATCATCATTAGTAACTTTGTTTAATCAACTGGTCTAAGTGAAGCCTTTTATTTGCATTGTGTATCTATACATATAATAAATCTGTAGAAGGGTCAATTCTGTACATTGAAAATATTGAAAAAATAAATAGCGGGGGGTGTTGCTGGATCGATACTAAACCCAAATATATGATTAAAAAAAATTTTGTCTGTCTGTCTGTCTGTCTGTCTGTCTGTTTGTGCAGGCATCACGTGAAAACTAACGGTTCGATTTCGATGAAACTTGGTATAATTATTCCTTATTATCCTGGGCATAACATAGGATACTTTTTATCCTGGAAAAATACGTAGAAAAAAATCTTATTTTTCAGTTTTATTCATAGACGTTGTTCTCTAGAACCGCGAACACACGTTGCATTACCCGCAGTGGATTCAGCGCCGTAATACTTATAAGATGTCATTGTCAGAGTTACTCAAAATGGAGAAATAAACCAACCACGCGAAGACCGACATCCGCGCGGACGGAGTCGCGGGCGAAAGCTAGTAGTACATAAATGAATAAATAAATATTGTATAGTACATAACTACTGAGTATAGTCCTCCTCACTTTAACAAAGCAAAAAAAAGACCACTTCTTGATCCTGGTGGCCTACTTAAAGCGAGAGTAGTTATACTGTGGGAACGAGATGGCGCTAGACGACTTGTATAACACTGTCTCTTTCCCACAGTGGAACTACTCTCGATTTAAGACGTTATAGTAGGCCCCCAGGTCTACTTTTCTTTATGTAAATACTTACCGGGCAGTTCACAGATGAAGGAGGCGACAGTGGGTCCTCCGCAGGCTCGGGCCTCCCAGCGATAGTCAGCAGCCGGGTCCGCGGCTGCGCAGAGAGGGGCGGCGCGTGCGTCGGGGGCGGAGCTCCAGTAGCCATCACTACTTAGGCCGCGATAGTCACTATGGAGATATGATCATTAAGCCTCCTATATTATATGTTCTTGTTTTGTTCTCATGCACATGTATTTTTACAAAAGATTATTTTTAGCTTTGAGGTGTCGTTTTATCCAGTTATTGTGGAGGTCAGATAGGCCGTCGCTCTATGTAAAATAATGTTATTAAGCTGCATGCAGTTCGAATGAAGTGAACCCCAACTTGGGTAGGAAAAGGGATTCGCTTTTTTAAAGTTTATGTTTACAGAATAACATGTCTTAATATCAACTTTCTCGGCCAAAAGAAATGTGACATTAAATTTAACGAAATATGACACAATATGAATTGTGGAATTTCCTCAAAATATTAAAAGTGTAACTCACGTCCATGTAAAATCTCCATCAGGATTACTTCGGATTAGTCCGACCCACACGGCGCTGGAGATGTCCAGTTCCTTGAGGTACGCGCGCACTGCATCGTACTGCGCCGTTGTATCCACTGCACAACAAAAAAAGGCACTTACTATGAAGTCGTTCGAGCAGACGCGACAGTCGTTGCGATTCTACATATTATCTGTGGTCAGGGAATAGTCGATTCTGTGTTCTATGTTTTAATAATCGATTAAGAATCGATAATAACTCTGACCAAAAAGGGTCAGGGGTATGTTAACTGTACTTCATGGTCAAAGTTATGATCGATTCAGTGCTCTATGTACAGTTAAAGATATTATCGATTCTGACCTAATACTGTTGATACATTGCAAACAGATTAAAAAACGCATTAGGATTCAATTATTCAAATATCTACTTAGACCATTACTTTATGCTAATTGTCATTAGATAATTAAAATTTACAAAGCTCCGCGGCTTCGTTAATACAAAATAATTAGTAAAGCCTTTGTCAAACAGACTGGCGTGGCGAATGCGAAGCGTGACGTTTTTATTTGTATGGAATTGTACGAATCCAGTCACATAGAACAGCGAAAGCGATCCGATAGCGTGACAGAACTATCGGACTGACGTCTCGCTTCGGTTCGGTATCGCTTCGGAAACGCTTCGCTTTCGCCTATCTGTTTGACAAAGGCATTATGCCTTTGTCACAAATAAAAACGTCACGCTTCGCATTCGCCACGCCAGTCTGTTTGACAAAGGCTTAAATGATTCACAAAAACAAGAGTTAAAAATGTTCAAAAACGTCCAATGAAATTAATATAAAATGAAATGGAGGCTGTCTTCCGTATTTTGTTAGAATATTTAATGGGCTGTTAATATTGCAAAATGATGAAATATTGGCAGGAGTTCCGGAGTAAACAAGTAACAGTTTGTTTTGACGAATGAAACACGAAAGTGGTTCACCGACGAGAATATTGAATTTTAATAAACAGATCCGATATTTTGGGCTACATTACATTGATACTTACGCACTAATTAGGAGGAGCTCGTAGCTAAATAATTACACAGGCTGATCTTCCGGGGTAAGCCGCGCTTGCCGAGTTTGATCTGTGGATGGGTGACCATCTATCATAGTGAGATTCCTCCGTCCCTCGGAAAGCACGTAAAGCCGTTGGTCCCGGCTGTCACTTGTAGATCTTTGACAGTAGTTACTGTTAATCAGAAGCTCTAAAGTATGACAGTCTTACCATAAGGTATCGTATTACCCAGTAACTGGGGTTGTAGAGGTCCGATATGCAGTCGCTCCATGTAAAATACTGATATCCAGCTACATCTGGTTTGACTGGAAGCCGACCCCAATATATGTAGTTGTGAAAAGGCTAGGCAGATGATGACTTACGCACTAATTACTTTTTTTTAGTTTGTTACACAATTTAGGGTATTACTAGAACCTGCCGAGGTCGCGGGACTGTTTAAAAAGGTAACCGTGACCCTGGAACGAAAAGGACCATGGATTTAAGTCAGTATGGTTTTGACAGTCCCTTTGGACCCAGAGTGGGAGGATTCATTTGGTGATTTTACCGCGTTTAAAAAAGGCTATTTACCTACCAGAATTTTAAAAAAAAGTACTTCTTTGCAAAAACCGCTTCAAAGTTCGCAAATGTAGAACAGTTTTCATCAACACCAGTGAAAGTATTACCTTACTTGTTACCTTAATTCCCTCACTGTAACACAACCTCAACTCTGCGAAGGCAAAGAAACAAAGCTGCCTAACAGTTCCACTTAATTATGTACATTAGGAAAACTCAACTAACTGAATAAAGAATCTTTCTTTTGTACCCACTGAATACAACAGAACACGGAGTTTGTTGAAAACTCCGCGAACAAAAACAACTTGTGTCAAAACACGCGGCGGTAATGCGCCTATATTACGTAACTGGAATGCGTAGACTACGCCATTGCGTGTTTTATTTACAGAATATTTTCTTAAATATTATCTATTTTCTTAGACATCTATAATAGCCTCACTAAGCCTCACGTATTTCAGGTAACCGACTCCGAAGCAACACTGCATAAATTACTGCGTTCGTTCATGTTCCATTTAAACGATATCATAAATTTACGTCGTCGACTGGCGAGCGCAGCCAGGAGGCGTGCTGCGGTTTATTGGAGAAGCTTCCTATTATACAGAAGCTGCCTCAACTTTTCTAAGAAATGTTCAGGAGGTTTCCCCGGCCTTAGTTATGCGCCGGAGCGCGCGGTCACGACACCTATTTACGTAATAAGATTCTTTGACACGACCGAAATAAAAAGCAGTAAACAGTACAATTTATATAGAACCTTTTAGGTACCTACTATATCCTCCAACAAATTCCCTTTTTTAATGCCCATTTAGCCGCGCTATAAAATTCGATATCTGTAGCATTATTTACGGCGTATCGCACGTAAGGTTCGGTTGAACGAAAATGTTAGAAATTCTTTCGCAATTTCCGTTAGTACGGCAAGAAAGGAATTTTTGTAGTGAGCAAATGGAAAAACGTAATTCATGTCCGGAGAATGCTCACGTAGTGCAGGTATGATTCGATTATTTCGCTCTGTGGAGCTCTTGTGGCCCACTCTTTTTGTTTACGTCACGTACCTCTCAAACGGGTCCCGGGAGCTTCCTCATATCCGGTAATCTTAACAAATGATCTTTAGTATTACAGAGGGCCACGTTTATGGTCTACTAAAAAGGAAACGTAAAAAATGCGTACGTGGTGCGGAAGTAAAACTTAGAAATGGAAGATATAAAACTTTTAAGTTAAACAAAGAAGAGTAAGACCACACAAATCAAGATAGCTAAGTGAACCATTATGTACATTGTACAGAGGTTCTAGTATGTAAACTGGCCTTTGTATGCAGATCACTCAATACGCACAATTAGTCGGTGATTAAAGCGACAGCTAATTATCAGCTGACCTATTCAATAATTATCTGAAACAACCCGTTCCCTATTATCAGTATAATATCTGATTCAACTTAAGTTACAAGAGTTTATTTGTTTCTGGGTTATTATCTTTTTATTTATTTATATGTTAAATACTATCATTTACAACGTAATATTCCAAATGGGGTTCTTCAGTATTAAAATAATTCTCATACAAAAAAAAACAGAAATCTAGTCCCAGGTTACACCTTGCTTAAGCAAAATTAATTCGTTTAAATTTTTTACGGAACATGAAAATTACTCTAAAATCTGGCAATAAAAAGTTTATGGGGCTTGTCCTATTTTCCTTATGGACTTTTTATTACTACAGAAGCTTTATAAATGAAGATGAATATACCTACCTGTCATTTAAAGATTATATAAATGGAAAACGGTCATCAACTTAATGATCATTAACAATGTGGTTTTCTAATGACAGTCGAAGTCCATATGTACAAGTAATAAATTATAGCTACCTATTTTATCACGAGAATGTATGTAGGTGCCTATAAACCAGTATGATCACGGTCCTGACATTAGTAATTATGTATGTAACCCGAAGGGGCGCGCCGGCCGGCCTCACGAGGCCTTCGGGCTATTTTAATATCGAACCGTACGAACGACACACGATAATAATTGTCCAGACATTTAAAACCGATATTCAAATAACGTTCATTAAATTCCCAGTTCAAAATCCCACATCCATTTATCGCAAGGTTACACGGAGCAATACATAAATTAACGCTCAAGTTCCCCGATCGCCAAATTGCTCATTCGCATCAGTTCGGTACAATCGCTCCCTGATTGACAGCCCATTTTCGTTGTCAAATAATACTAGGAAACTATGCCTTTCAGGACTGACACGAGCGGGAAATTTACATTACCGTGGAGTGGAGTGGAGCCGTGGAGCCGACAAGTCGGTCGTATTCAAATTGACGTCATTAAGGCGGTTACACGCCGCTAAGACGAAAGCTTTCACTAATAACATTTACCTGAGCAAAGTAACCTCGTGTGCGGCCTTCGAGCTAAGACTGGAACTTGTTTACTAGTAAAGACGACGGCTGATATTACGACTTTTAGAAAAATATGTTCTTATATTCCCGTAGCTTTCCACTTCAACCTTCAGGCCATGTTCACAATTTCACATACCAACATAATAATGTATTGAGGAATTCTAATTTACCATCATCATAACTTATTATACTCATCGCATTGATTGACCCTCAGTGGCGGCATTGAGCCGAAGAATGAAAGAAAAGACACAAAGCCCGATAAATCCTTTCAGAACTCATAACAAAAGCGGATTAACTCGGTCTGTAATAACACATTGTGGTATCCGTCCGTGAAACCACTTTTTACTTAGAAGAAATAAGTCAGCAACGAGAATGAGAAACGCTACTTTTAATTAATATCTTCGTATTTTATAACTTGTCAGTTTTTCGCTTATTCTTTTCAAAATAAAGTTATTACTTAGACATGAAATAGAAATAGCTGAGGGTAGGTTTTTCAGAATGTATGGCTTAATATACTTGTGTAAGAAGTATTCACTGAAAATGTAGAGATAATAATCATTAAATGGTGACGCTGATTAAACGACACCGTGGGCGCATAACATCTTTACATATAAATTGCCAATGAAGATTAACGGGTGTTCTACCCATGGACTAGTATCTATAGGGCTGTGAAATTAAGAAAATTTCCATAACACGTCTCGGGGTTGAGTGTAGTGTAGGTACACAAACGGCGAGGTCGGTTGGCTTCGCGCCAGGCGGCTCCCGCTCCCGACAACTCGGGAAAACTCCCGGGAACCGCCGAGTCAATATTTGTGATGCCATTTAACTGTCCCACCACTCGCGTCTTGCGATATTTTATTGGTTGCTTATCTTTGCTAACTTTTAATTTCACGGTTGAATTATTTGGCAAGGAAATTGATGGGTCCGAACATAGATACAAGACATGCTTTCCGTTTCGCGTTTTATCGCAAAAATCTTATAACTTAAATATTAATAAAAGAAGTAAGAAAGTCAAGAGAATAGAAACGAGGAAACATTATTAATGTTTAATTTACTGAAGTCGCTGTTAAACACAAATCCAGTGATCCACTATATACCTAAATAAATCCACAAAGACGGAATAATTAATGATGTAAATATTTTAACAGTACTAGCGTGAAATGAAGACCTCTGCTTGGAAGCGGTTAAACTAAAACCAGTATAAACATAACAATCCAATCACTAGATCACAACCGCTCTTTGAATTATAACGTGGCATTGTTTAATCTGTTTAATTATAACAATATATCCTCGATGAGATCTCAGATACGCTAAATGGTTGGATCACAAAGCTTTTAAGCCCATTTAGTTGAGCCGCAGGCGTTTATTTCTAATCCTGAACCATAACATGTGAATTTAAGGGAATACAGAATCAGGAAATTTATATTAGATTGTGAGGCACCGAGCCCACCGCAATTTGGCCTCGGGGATCCCAATAACTACATTTGACGCCATTTGTAGGTACACGGAGCAGCCGCCTTGTTTATACCGCTGTCGCTGGCTATTACAGCAGGCCGTGCAGGCGATAACACCACCTTTATTGCCAATAACCACTACTTATTTTTTGGGTATGAGATTTTGGGACGTGACACGAACGTGTTCAGGGATATTTTCACAAGTACTAGCGTAGCATGGATATTTTTCTATTAATTTTTAGGATCCTGAAACCGGTGATACATTTTTTTCTAAGTTTCCTTTATTTTAGCTTCCTATCTAGAAACAATATTGGATAAGATATTGATATAGAAATATACAATTGACTGCAGGTTTAGAAGAAAAATTTACGAAATATGTACACGTAAAAACAAGCAGTAATCTTATCTTTAACCCCAGCAAAGTCAATCTCCAAATAACGTTTCTCATTAGCATTTGACACGTCCTCGTTAGACAGTGCACAAATTGCTTCAGCGACGCAGCATGACTAAGCGCCAGATTACCGTGAGATGAGGACGTCAATCGATTCCGCCACTCGTCGAAACACATCGAATCACGTACATCGATACATCGCACAAATCGATGCATCGAATCAGGCTAAGCTCGGAGATCAGCGCTCTTTGAACGTCACGTACCCGATTCACTACTATACGCTGATTGGATATTTTATAGCAGGAAATACTCTTTCTTTGTGTATTTAGAAGCACCTCTCTAGAGCTTTTTATTGGTAATTTTAGTGTAATAGCTGGCAGTATAGTTATATCCTGAGACAAGGGTATTCTCCCATGGGTCTTGGCTGAAACAAGACAGCTGTGTGCCACGATTCTATGTAGGTAGCTCTGAAGCTTTTGTAAATATAAATAGGGAGTTATATTGTTCCAGTTCAGCTTTTTTTGTTCCCACGTTTCTTTGCACTTAAAAATATTACTTTTCAAATACAATGAAAAATCTTGTCAGCTGAAATCTTTTCACGAAATAATTTCAGATAACATTGTCAGATAGTATGCTGTCTCAGAATTAAAACGACTTACTTAACGGAATATATTAAAACTTTCTCTTACTCCATGATAAGAATAGATAATCTATTAAAGCCTGTAAAGAACACGAAATACAGGACCGCTGAGAATACATAAGTAGCCGAGTTATATGAATTCAGGATTATCTACAGTATTTTACTTAACGAACTTATTCAAATAATAAGTAAGAACAGAAAAACTGTTTCGTCGCCAAAAGCTATCTTCAATCTTCTTTACATTGTATAAAACGAAGTCGTTTGAGTCTATCTGTACTCGCATAAATTCGTAACGAATGCACCAAATTGGATACATTTTTTTTTGTTGTATTCTTTATTTTCAGGATAAGGTTCGTAAGTAAGAAAGTATTCGGAAAATCCGAATACTTTCCGGATCCGGTAAGGTCGAAAATTTTAATACATACAAAGCTGAGGCGAGGAGGAGCTTGTGGAGCATAAAAAACTATTACTACCACATAAACATACATAGATTACGATGAAAGCTTTAAGTTTCAATACAGAGATTTGTGCAATTAAATTACAACTTCAGACTTCTAAAATAATCTAAAAATCAACACAACTAATCATAAGCTCTCCGATTTTCTTCCTTAATGTAATAAAACACAAATAATGCGTTCTTTAAATAGCTATCATTCTTTACGAATAATACCCGAAACCCGCAGTTAGACGAACAGAAACAATTCCGACCAGCCAGAACAAGTGGGGCCAACCAACACTTGCTACATAGGTATTTAATTAAACAATTTCAAGAATCTGCGTATCCAAGAGCAAGTTGTGTAGCTGGAGGCGTTCGATCCGAGTGAAATTAGCTGTTAAACAGGCGGTCGTGCCGGAGTCAGGCTTTCATTAATTAAGTGGTAATTCAAACGGCTCGGATTCCTGGGAGGCACTTAACGGAGCTAGTTACATTGGCCACTTTATGTGAGTGCGTGCATAATGTAGGACGTCGTGGAATAGTGTGTAGCTATTTAGTGGTGGACACTGGGTATTCTGCACGCGTTACATGGTACCGTAGAAAAAGGTTGAAAGAAATGAAAAAATGACAGAACGTTTAATGATTTTTAATCGTTCTAAACATGGCAATGTGTAAAGAATAGGAAAAATATGTTTCTGTTCTTCAATGGTATACAGATTGTGCTATAATCGTGAAAAAAACAGTCGGATTGTATAGAAATAACGATGACATAACATTGTATTTTCTTAATAGACGCGTGCTGTAGATCATGGCTGTGGGTTTTACCACTATCTCGTAGATCTATAGACGTAATGTCGACTCAACAGATTTTTAATTTAAAAGTCTATTATCGGTCTTAACTTTTTAAGATATTATTGAAATAACACGTCCGATTTTGCACGGTTCGCGTAAAGCTACCGTAAAAATATGATTCAGCTTTACCTCAAACTAATGGATTAATTCGTCCATTGATAAAACCGTATGAAAATCCATTCGATAATATTTCTGTTTACCGCGATCAGATTGACAGACACGGCGAGTAGACTTTGTTTTCAAAATAATAAACCTTAGTACTCAACGCGTGTATTTTCGATTTAAAAATCGTGCCGGTTTCGTTCACTTCAGGAGGCTGTGTTTGAGCCTCTGATCTTGTTTGTCGAATACATGGAGTGTTGAGCAATGGACACTGGACGGGATGATCTTAGCTTTGAGCTTATTCTGAAGTGACCCAGTTGTTGACTGTAAACGCAGTTAAAGTTTGCATATTCATTCGAAAACTGCCTATGTAGATATAGATAGATACTTGAATATTTTTTAGTGTCCGACCGAAGGTTCGGTTTCGGTTTCGGTTTCGGCCGAGTATCGGCCAAAAATCAAGTTTCGGCGGCAGTTTCGGATTCGGCCAAAATTGGCCGAAACTTTTGCCGAAACCGAAACTGATTTCGGAAGTTGTCGTGCACGCTCGTCTAACTTCGTTTCTCGCGGCAACGCTTTGGCGGACGCTCGCACTCGCGGCCCTGTTCGGGAATTGTCGTGCGCCGTTCAGATAGCTCCGTAGCAACAAAACTTACTGCGTTTTCACCCGACTCAAATAATAAATCTATACTTTTACTATATAATATTATAAAGAGGAAACCTTTGTATTTTTGTATGTTTGTATTGAATAGGCTCAAAAACTACTGGACCGATTTCAAAATTTCTTTTACCATTACTTAGAGGGATTCTTCCGAATCCGTATAGGCTATATTTTACCCGGAAAATAGATAGGATTTTTCGTGGTAGTGAAAATTGTGGAGTAAGGCGTCGAAAAAACTGCCGTACGTTAACGATTCTCGCGAACGCTGCCTAAATGGTTCTCTACTCTAACCATACATCTCTATGTATGGTTGACTTCTATGGAAAAGTTGTAGAACTCAATAATGCCTACAAAAAAGTCCGCGATAGTATAAACCAAACATTTATATTTTAGCCATTAAAACCACTTTTCCATAGAATAAAAGTAATTAAAATTATTATATAAAGTTCTTTTCAAAAATACTTATAAATAATTTCATTCAATATTTTTTAAATATATTAAAAAATAAATGTCCACCCGTGCGAAGCCGGGGCGGATCGCTAGTAAATAATATAAATAAATATTCCACATCTATCACACAACGCCATCTAGTCCCAAGCTAAGCAGAACTTGTATTAAGGGTACTAGACAACTGTTAAACATACTTATATATTTCTAAATACATACATATTATAGACTAGCTTCCGCCCGCGACTCCGTCCGCGCGGATGTCGGTCTTCGCGTGGATGGTTTATTTCCCCATTTTGAGTAACTCTGACAATGACATCTTATAAATATTACGGCGCTGAATCCACTGCGGGTAATGCAACGTGTGTTCGCGGTTCTACAGAACAACGTCTATGAATAAAACTGAAAAATAAGATTTTTTTTCTACGTATTTTTCCAGGATAAAAAGTATACTATGTTATGCCCAGGATAATAAGGAATAATTATACCAAGTTTCATCGAAATCGAACCGTTAGTTTTCACGTGATGCCTGCACAAACAGACAGACAGACAAAATTTTTTTTAATCATATATTTGGGTTTGGTATCGATCCAACAACACGCCCTGCTATTTATTTTTTAAATATTTTCAATGTACAGTATAGATAAATTACACCCATACACAGAACAAATGATCGTGCTCATCGCACAAACATTTGTCCTGGGTGGGAATCGAACCCACGACCTCCGGCATAGCAGTCAGGGTCATTAACCACTAGACCAACAGAGGTTATGTTTTGATGGAAGTGATTATTAAATGTAAGTTTTTGTTTCGTTTCTGTACTTGAATGATTTATGTAGTTAATTAAATTAAATAAATATTGAGTCAGTAACTTTGTTTTGTTGTTATTAACAAATCAAGTTACATGTAAAAAAGAGATTGTTTAATTGAAAAATGTAAAGTGTTTAATTTGTTAAATTACGTTGTATAGGTAAACTTATTTCAAGTTTTACCGTACAATGCACCAAATTTCAGTATTTTAAGGAATTCTTTATTTGACCACGTGAGTTTCGGTTTCGGTTTCGGTTTCGGCCGAAACTGAAGCCACTGCCGAATATTCGGTTTCGGATTCGGTTACGGCCGAAAAACCAGTTTCGGTCGGACCTTAATATTTTTAACTTCTACTTATTTTCAAGACCTCGGAGTTTTCTAAAAATTGCGTCCTAAATAAGAAGAAGCGTAAAATCCATTTCGATTTTACAATCAACTGAACATTTTCAGACATTTAATTTCGAAAAGCCTCCCCAGTATTTGGGTCACTCTTCAGAAAGTGTCGGAGTCCCTTGACACAGGTACCTGTGTGTACCCATCTGCTATTATACAGTAGATATGGATATTCCGAGGGCGTAGAAAACTGATAGTTTCCTCAAGAGATCGGTAACGAAAACGATGGAGGAACCTATCCCTTTCTTACTCCAAATCCTTACCCATAAAAGGTAATTGAATATTTGGCCAGGTAACTGAACCGAATACCATCGCAGTATAAATTTTTATGAACCCTTTATCAACCATCCAACTGGAAGGAAGCACAAAATTAATGATACATTTTTATTTACGAGCTCTGCGTTGATTGAGAAACGCAAAAAGAACAAAACTACGGACATTTCTAAGTTAATTAAAATGCTTCAGAGGAATTAGGGTTCCTGCAGGAAAAAACTTGACGGATAATAATTATTACATTTACAATGGGTTTGCTCTCTGATTATTTTACATGAAGCTACTGCCTATCGGACCTCGACCACCCGGGAATACGATACCCCTTGGTAACACTAGTTGTATGACTTTCGAGCTTCTGACTAACAGTATGAAAGATGACTCGAACTAACTTAGTTTGTGTTTAATTAATTTTTCCTTTTTCAATCGCTAAACAGACACCCATCTCTGCAGCTAAATTCGTTCAGACCGCGTATCTCTTTTATGTCTAAAAACATGCAATAGAAAAGAATGGAGAGCAAATAGATCGCACTCATTTACCTCCCGCAGGGTTCCACCACACGAAACCGTTGTCTTATTCTCTCATTTAACATCTAAAATGTAATTAAGAAGAGCAACTTCAACTAAGCACATGTAATTATAAACACCCTTGCCTGTAGGAATATTAATTATGTGTTCTTAGTCCTCAAAGTAATAGGTTTGCGAACACGACGCACCGCTCTTGAAATTGAATGTAAACATAGCACGCTATTTTGTCACACCATGTATGAACACGGGTAGGTAAAGGTCCGCTTTGCATACTTAAATATGTTCAGTTAATTAATATTTAGCTAATATAGAACAGAACTCTGTGCTAATGACTAGTCCATGAAGATTGATGGAAATTGTGGCTGGATGGGAATAAAAGATTCTATATCGAAACTAGCTGTTCCTCCCCGCTACTTCGCTTCTATTGGTTGTAGCGAGCGTGATGTTATATAGCCTAAAGCCTTTCTCAATGGGTTATCCAAACCTAAAAACGTTTTTTCAATTCCAACCTAACGCGTTCTCACGAAAATATTAGTATGGATTTCAATATTCAATTTTTTATTGAATATCACATGTGTTTTACATGATCTTAAAATAATTCTAAGGTTTACATGGTACATATTGTTATATTTTCTAATGAATGCCTTAGGTCGCGGGACTGTACGAATTACCTTGACCCCGGAACGTAAAGGGCTATTGAAGGACACCGTGGATTTTAGTCAGTACGATTCTGAGAGTCCCTCCCGCTCTGCCCTGGGTGGGTTGGCTCATTTGATGATTTTGAAACGTAAAAAAAAATAATACCTTAAGAATTGGGATTCAACCCGTCCGATTCAATTAAAAAGAACATAACTAAATTCCCATAAGGAGAGGGGTATCGCATCACAGATAGTAAAGGTACCTCTACCCACCTGGATGCTGTTACTTGTTGTTATGTAAATTGGCAGGATTACCTTCATCACGTAACATCCTTAAAGCCAAGATCACGCCCGCGGCGATATCGTTAAAGAGGTTATTATAATATTTATAACGGAATACGGTTCGCAGCTTTAACAGAATTTACATCTCATCAAACTCTGACGCACACACGTGTCAAAATCTGAATAATATTTCAATTATCACAGTAATAGAGGATAAACGAAGCGGGTTTGTGAAAATATACATTTCTGAGGCCTTAAAAGGAGTTTTCACGTTTTTGTAACGTAAAGTAAAGAACTTTGACGTTAATTTGATGGATAAAATTAGTTCCTAGTTCGTACACTAAAGGGCCTCTCGTTATTTAATTTTCCATACAAATACCTAGAACATATTTCAAGTACGAAGTACGGTTAAAATAGTGTCTCGAATGGTGAACCTGCGTATTTTTTTAGTATGTAATCAAAAACCAATTTATTTATAGAATACGCATCCAATCAAAATACACTCAGTCAGCAACTGAAATAAATAAACACGCTCCCATGAAACTATATTGCTGAAAAAAAAAGAACTAAAAGATTTCAATTTATTTTATTTGCGACCGCATACGACCAAAGTGAACCAATATCTGTATGTTTACGGATGACAGCAATTAAGGGGCGCATGTTGTTTGCGTCCGGCGTCCGGCGTCCGGTGTCAAGTGTCGGACACGGCGTGGCGTGTCAACTCCGCACCCCGCGCCCCTTATCCCACCTCACGAGCTCCGTCCCGACCAACCGTCATTTATTGCATACCCGCTTTTACACTACGTTTTTGAAAATAGTTTCCCTAATTAAAAAGTTAATATTGGATCTCTTTTCAAAACGTATGCGTTCAATAACCGTTTATACTTGGAGCGCCAACATAGCTGCTATCAATTTAAGTAGAGTGGAAAGAAAAATTCATTTGAAAGTAGAGAATGTCGTTGAAACTGTCTCCAAGCTAATGCACGTTTATAGTTATTTGGCAACTGAATTTGTACGGAAATATTCCCGTTATCCGCTAAATTATTGCTTTAATAATGGTGTTTGAAACAATGTTTTGAACAAAATATCGTAATAACCCACATATATTCGTATCTGCCGTTTGCTACATTTGCCCGATCACATCGACTGTGATACGCATCTATTGATTTTCAATAAGCCCTATTTAGTCGTTGTGCACTGCTCGCTAAATACCCGTAATTTTTAAAAGTTGCTTTCAGAAGTTCTACCAACAAAAACTCTCTGAGAGAAACAAAAAAGAAAAAAAACTTAAATGAGACCGTAGTGGGAACGAAAACATTAATTGAAATGAGAAACAAATTCATCTAATTAATTAATTAATTTGTTACAACTCAAATGAAAAAGCTTTTAAAGTATCTTCTATTAATTAAATAGATTCAGACTTATAACGTGAATACAAAGATGGCTAAACTTCGAATCGGATCAACAAAAGGGTTCCCATGGCTGGTATCTTCGCCACGACTTTGAAACTGTGTGGAAGGACATTTATATTTAAGGGCCGAAATTGTTGGTTTTAAGTGCCTCATAAATTTGATGAATATTAAAGCGATACTTAAAATCTTAGTATCTAATAGTCCTTTAATTGTATAATATAATTCTGTTTCTAAGTGGACAAGTATACTTTGAATCGTAGACTTTCTTTTTTCTTTCTGTTACATCAACACCTCGATATTGGAATCCATACGTTACAGTAACGATAGCATTAACTGTCGAAATGTGTCACATATTGCAAACCACACTGTGCGTACATCTAATACGTGTTGTGACAACGAAAACGTATATTTTTCTGAGCCCGATCCTGAGAAAAATGATCGCATAAAGCTACGAAATTGCTTACATTTTTTCGTCAAATCATTTCAATTCCGGAGCAAAAAGAACGTACCCTTTTCCATTAGGTATATAAACAAATGAAAATGTATAACAGTATGTAGGAATATTACATACATTTTTAAAGTCACGAATTTTCCCATGGGCGTAGTACGCAGAAACTACGCCACGTACTACGACTAAGGCCTACGAGGCCTCGGTCCTTACATAATCCTTTTGCTTTGCTCACATTTATAGGTGTTGTTGGTGCCGTTAGTTTTTGTATATGAATAAAATTTATTGTATAAGGAAAAAAAATGTACACCTACCTACCTAACGTACAACTTTGTAATAGATAGTTATTGACATTTTTGACGATACACCCTTAATATATATATATGAATATATTGTTTCGTCATTATATTAAGCCTAAGGAATAATATATCTCTGCCCTGGGATCTGGAGGCGACTGCCCTCCAGCGCGTCTGTGAGAGGCGCGTGGTCGCGAATCCCCGCTGCCTCGACAAGTTGGGGCGCGGCGGGAAGAGCTCCGGCGCGATCTCAGGGCAGTATGGAGGGAGCGACTATCACAACCGAGATCCGAGCGGAGGACACGGTGGACCATACGGTGCAGGACTGCCCCGCTTGGGCAGAGCACCGCCGTGTCCTCACGGCGGCGATAGGCGGAGACCTCTCGCGCCCGGCATTGTTCGAGGCCATGCTGCGGGGCGAGACGGAGTGGAAAGCGGTCCCCTCCTTCTGCGAAGCAGTCATGCTCGCGAAGGAGGAGGCGGGCCGCATGAGGGAGAGAACAGTGTCCTGCCTCCACCCTAGCCGCAGTGGTAGACGCAAAAACAAAAATCGAATAATGTATCTGGCGGGGCCGAAGTCCTGTATTATCAGGTTCACGGTTACTTGATAAGACTGTACCGCGACCCCTGGAACGTAAAGGGCTTTTGAAATAACACCGTGGATTTTAGCAAGTACGAGTCTGATAGTCCATTCCGCTCCACCCAGGACGGGAGGACTCATTTGATAATTTTACCACGATAAAACATATACATACTCAATCTATTACGAACTTCAAATATATAATTTATAATTATGTGTGTATAAACCAATTAACAGAACACTCTTTTACTTTTTATATGTTGTAAAGTCATGTTACCACGGTTCGCTTTCTATCCGAGGTGGGTTAGCGATGATGGATCACACAATTTATATGGAATTCATATTGGTAGGTATTACTCCGTTTAAAGGCCATCATAGCTCAGCGTGTGATGGATTGTTCTTCGCAAACTATAGATTATGGCAAACATCGTATAAATGTGTTGTGAGAGATTTTTCGGGGGAATTTTCATTCATATTTATTTCTTTAACTCACTACGCACACTGAGTAATTTTACTAAAATTTTCCTTATGAAATGGTATTTGTAAGTAGATGCTGTTCTACCATATGATATTTATGTTTCATATTTTGGAATAAATGTGATCATTGTTAGTATTATTAAAAGATTTTGGCTAAAACCCTTGTTTTATTTACTGACTGAAACTCAGCGTTTTCCTTCAATTGCCCTTTACATTCCAGGGCTTCGATTACCTCTTTAGACAGACCCAAAAGAGTGTTATCCCGGGTGTGAATCGAACTTGCAACTTATGGCTCACAGTTCAGGTGTTCGCCGTAAGACTCACTTTACTGCAACTCTTAATTTTGGAATAAGTAAAACATTGTATAAAAAACACGTTCGTTTTTCTTTATAAAAAGTCATGATAACAATGTAACGTAGAAAATGTTCGGTAAATTTTAAAATTTCCTTCCCCCTTGAAAAAATCGGTTTAACGGAAAACTCATCAACAAATTTTTTACTGCAGTCTGTAAGTTGCAGCAGGATGGTTCCTTAAAATTGAACTTTTCTTGTCTTTTTTTTGGATTGGATTTACGTGTGTGACTGTTCATAAATTACCCTAGGCTGATAAATTTTTCGTTTTTCTTAAATCTAGTTATTCTTAGAGGGAAATGAGGGAATGGTACCCCCGAAGGGGTAGAGAAAGGGCCCCGCACTCCGCCCGATCTCCATGACGCGCGAGCCATTGACTTCCGCAGTCTCTGCCATTGGGAGAATGAGGACAGAACTCTCAACAAGGGGACATCCCATCCCGACTTTAGAAGCTAGGGGATGGGAGGGGACCTAGGTAAGTTAGTGTTGAGAGTCCACAGTTATACATGAAAGTCTAAATCATATAAAACAAACCAATAAGAATTATGAAGCAAGTAAGACAAGAGGACAACAAAGATATAGTATATATTTGTGATAGGGAAACGTTACGCTTGCGCTTAAGAAATTAGTTGATTATAGTTACGTCAACTTATGTAATTCCAATGTACTAGATTCCGCTTTGTAAACGCAAACGATTCCATGTACGCAACATGGTATTGCTTTACAACGTTTACCCGGCGTACGTTTACTGTTAGTCCTACCAGCATTACCCTACGAAGGACTCTGCTACGAACACTAACAGCGAACGGTTCCTAAGCACGTTTTACATGTCCTTCTCAATCCTGAGATAGTGAGTCGTGAATTCACTACCATTGAGGAAGACAAGTTTTATATAGCTTCATAGAAGTACACACGCGTTCAAAGAGTTCACCCTTACGGCTGCCTATCCCCTTTCTTTAATAAGATTCTAGTTGCTCAAGCGTACCGGAGACTCGGCCTGTAACAGAGCATATTGCGTTTGCCTTGCTGGATGTCGAAGTGGATGTCATCGGCACTTCATTCATTTCATAT
This sequence comes from Agrotis puta, assembly GCA_943136025.2. Lineage (NCBI taxonomy): Eukaryota > Metazoa > Arthropoda > Insecta > Lepidoptera > Noctuidae > Agrotis > Agrotis puta. The sequence goes on from OW964170.2 coordinate 5,565,840, forward strand.
TTAAATATTCCCCTTATCGACAGGCGTGTCTCGTTAAATAGTGACGATTCAGTAATAGGCCGTACCATATGGCCGTTTAACGAGACACAGCCGTTTAATCTAGCGTTCTTTCGAACGGAGCTATTCAACGATAACCCCGATTTGGCAATGACTACCCCCACAGCTGGAAATGTACATCCATCAACCACTCGCAATGTCTCTGGGCTAGGCTGCAAGGAGACAGTAATCATCAATAGCATTTGGTTATTTTGCTAAACAAATAGCAATATTTACTATAATTGCTAATGCCTGTCACCGGCATATAATGACTTGGCTGGAGGAATATAATCGGAATAATTGAGCTATGAACATGGTTCTGCCTTTGATACGTGGTACATTCGTCTGGTAAAAGTCAGTATTCGTCAGGCGTCATTGGCGTGTGAGTCATTGTACTGATTGTAGCGAAAGGCATTCCCCGTGTCCTTTAACCAAACGCCAATGACAAATTACTGTGAGGTTATGGAACTGGGAGTCAGAACAAATATATATGAGATAATAATATACAATAAGGTACTGCGCAGGTGTCGCTCCGCTGTGCTGAGATAAATGATTATTAACAGCTATTCTGCGTCTTCACCAAACTGCTACTATAAAGTTAATTATAATTAACACTTACCAAGTGTTTATAGAAGAGAATTAGTCTATAATTTACTTATAAACTACTGCTCAAATACCACCCGAATAAACACCAACATCAGGCTGCCTTCTGGATTCATCTTCTCGCGTTCCACCGACCACTAACACTCCACTTACTTCCATTACCCATATTTGACGTAGCTCTCTCGACGGTCTCCACCCGACTGTCTCGAATCACCAGCGTCTTCCGCCTCCAACTACCTGCTAAGCGCCTCGAAAGGCTCTTGGAAAATCTCACGGCTCTTGGCTGTTTATTACCCTTAGTCCGAATATCTGCTTTGTTTTTAAGTGCACAATTGAATAATGGCTGTTAGTTTAGGGTCCCCAGATGTGGAGTTTTAATATTAGTTGACTTTGAGAGATTTCTAAACTTCCTTAGAATTTGTAATCTTGATTTGTTTACGAGGTCCACTTAAGGGTCCGTTCGGGGCTCGGTTTATTGCAAACACATGTTTTTCCTTCAGAATTCAACCCTAGTCAATCGTTTTTGTTGCCATTGTAATAAATGATTTGTGTGAAGGAAATGTCAGGCCATAAAGTACCAAGTTAATGTGTCTGTAGACGCCCGACGTCACGTAGTGATTTTAAAATAAATAACTTATTCTGTTATTAAAACAAGGGTACATGACGGACAGTCACATTCCCCCCTCTGAAAATCAGACGCGTGACGCAGTTCAGCGGATGAGGTTTCACATTAGGGACTTGTGCATTTCCATAACGTTATAATACTAAATACGACTACACCAATTTATTATGTTTCTATAAACTGGTTATTATAAATTTTCCACTTGGTACACGAGTCTTATGAGATGCATTGTTTGCCACAATTTTGTGTAATTTTGCATAAGCATCTTCAATCATAAATGTAATTAATTATTATAATTATTCGAAACTGGTCCTCCAGTAAAGTACTCTGTTGTAATTAAATTGTACATTAAACCGCGATTTAAGTCATTTCAAAAGACCTGTGCATGCTTATAATGTTGATTTACATACCAGAGTCTCTTTTAAAGAGTATTTGTGAGTGACGCTACCTCTACGGTATTCCCTCGTTCTAAATTCAGCCTATAGTAGCTGCTGCTGGACAGAGGCCTTTCCTCATCGCTGAGCGAGCTCAATCCGCTGCTCGCTGTGGCTGAAATAGTCCGCACATAGGCATATTAGATTTTATTCCAATTAGTCGCCCCCCTCCGATTCTAAGAGGATAGAGCTGTTCCAGGATTCCAACTATGAGATGTCATATTAGAAAACTAATGTTATGTAATCTGAACAATTACGATCTGCTCGTTATTACAAGTAAATCCCTTTTCTTATATTAGTTTTAGTCTCTATTAGCCTCCCCCCTCCGGTTGTGAGACGAATGACCAGTCCTGTCATTGAACTAGTTTGGGGAAATTATACCAGAATATGAACATATTCTGTAACGTGTACTATTTAACATGTGCACATCTTTCTCGCAACAATACATCGCTCCACACCACGAATAATTTCTTCTTCGTGGGTGCATTCAGACACATCCAAATCCATAAACTCAAACAGCCAGATACAGAACAACTGCCTGCAGTTAAATACAAATAATTGTTCTATGCGGGAATCGAACCCGTTACACTTAACAAAGCAATAGATCGGTAAGCCAATGTGTCAACCGTGCCATTCACATAAATAAACCTTACTTTTCGCTCCGTCACTCGAAGATCAATTCGTGTTGATTCATTTAAGAATTAGGTTGGTCCTTGACTTGAAGGCATCCTAGATTGACCAAACAATTACTGGCCCTCTATGATGTAACAAAATAAATCCAATTACTGAAAACCGGTTGTTTCTTTAATTAAATATTGTCATTGTCCCACACTGGGAATTTCTCCTGTATCGTAGGTACGTGCACAAACACAGAAACCCACACACACAGACACCCAGACCCGAAACACGCAGATCACACAAACATTTGTTCCGTGTGGGGATCGAACCCGCGACACGCCGCGGAACTGTCGACTACTCAACCACTGCGCTAATGGTCTCGACAAAATGTTTTCATCAACATTCCCACGTGGGTTCCTTTGCCTGCTGGCATTGAATAATTTCATAGCCTAAAATTCAAAACAATACTACCTTTAGTGCAATGACAAAGTCAAACCACGTGACATCGCGTAACTGTGAAGTATAATAAAAGTGAAACTTAGCTTCGTAAAAGGAGTCCCGCTAACTTCGACACAGCTGCCCTTGAAGTCCGCAGATGTCGGCTGCATTTGACCCGTGCTTACGTATAACCCAAACGTTAAGACAAGGTGAAGTGACAGCCCAGCAAAGTCTCAAGCAACCTGGAATTTGAAATTAGGCCACACGAGTATCTATTCATCTATGTGTCAATAAATCTCTTTTCTTTCCTCTTTCTTTCATCTATATGGCTTACTCCGGAGTCTGAAAGGTTAATCTCATACGGTAATACTTAATGACAAGTAAATCAATTGTAATCTTTAAAAGCTGCATGCTTCTTACTGTATAACCAGTTATAATATGAGATTTACCCCGAGATTGAGGGCGCATCACAATCATATCGTAAAGCATACACACCAATGCACGTGTAATTGCAAACACGTTTCATTATCAATTAGTGTACTGTCGGACATCAACCTTATGTCAACAGGGAGTTGAACCCTTGTAAAAGTAGCACAGTAACAATAACAAACATTCATTCCATGTAGTTCAAAAATGCCTCCTGGCATATTATGGTTATGATAATCAATATCAGTAGCTTTATTACCCAAACCTTTCCAACCAACTTTTTCTGTGAGAACCTATCCCACAAGCCGTGACACAGGAACTTTATTACTCATCAACTATTGTTTATAATCAGATCATTGATACTGTAGCACAAGCACAACAAATAAATCAAGCAGGAATTGAATCCTCTGTCAATGGTTGAAGAACTCATCATCATAACAGTCGGACAGTTATATCTCTCAACAGTTTGTCATTAGCTCTCATATTACGTTGTACTGTTTCCATGACAACGTAAACTAACTCATTCACTTTAAAATCACGCAGGAATTGAACCCGCTAACGGAGTGGTTAGAACATTCAACTATGCTGTACAAACACAAGTTAATGTAACAAACACATTATGCTCAAACCATCTTACAGTTTAATTTACAATTTTGACATTGTGTCGTGTTATTTCCGTGTCGAAATATAACATCAAGTCGAAAAATAAACATCAATTGACAAATTCGCGGGAGTTGAACCCGATACCAATGTTTGATTCATTCAATAAATGGTGATCAATGGTTAAGTAATCACTGTAGTCGAAAAATAAACATCAATTGACAAATTCACGGGAGTTGAACCCGATACCAAAGTTTGATTCATTCAATAAATGGTGATCAATAGTTAAGTAATCACTGTAGTCGAAAAATAAACATCAATTGACAAATTCACGGGAGTTGAACCCGATACCAAAGTTAGAACCAATCAATAATGGTTATCAAAATTTTATTTAATCAAATAAAATCATTCTAATGTCTATAACTTAATGCCGTCTCTCGAAATCTCGAGAATCATATAATTACGTTGTGTTATTATTGTAGCAACCCATAAATTGTTCTTTCTCGTTGCACTGAAGTGAATCAGTACATTTAATGACGAGAATCCTGGTCACGGCACCACATGTGACTGTTCATAAATTACCCTAGGCTGATAAATTTTTCGTTTTTCTTAAATCTAGTTATTCTTAGAGGGAAATGAGGGAATGGTACCCCCGAAGGGGTAGAGAAAGGGCCCCGCACTCCGCCCGATCTCCATGACGCGCGAGCCATTGACTTCCGCAGTCTCTGCCATTGGGAGAATGAGGACAGAACTCTCAACAAGGGGACATCCCATCCCGACTTTAGAAGCTAGGGGATGGGAGGGGACCTAGGTAAGTTAGTGTTGAGAGTCCACAGTTATACATGAAAGTCTAAATCATATAAAACAAACCAATAAGAATTATGAAGCAAGTAAGACAAGAGGACAACAAAGATATAGTATATATTTGTGATAGGGAAACGTTACGCTTGCGCTTAAGAAATTAGTTGATTATAGTTACGTCAACTTATGTAATTCCAATGTACTAGATTCCGCTTTGTAAACGCAAACGATTCCATGTACGCAACATGGTATTGCTTTACAACGTTTACCCGGCGTACGTTTACTGTTAGTCCTACCAGCATTACCCTACGAAGGACTCTGCTACGAACACTAACAGCGAACGGTTCCTAAGCACGTTTTACATGTCCTTCCCAATCCTGAGATAGTGAGTCGTGAATTCACTACCATTGAGGAAGACAAGTTTTATATAGCTTCATAGAAGTACACACGCGTTCAAAGAGTTCACCCTTACGGCTGCCTATCCCCTTTCTTTAATAAGATTCTAGTTGCTCAAGCGTACCGGAGACTCGGCCTGTAACAGAGCATATTGCGTTTGCCTTGCTGGATGTCGAAGTGGATGTCATCGGCACTTCATTCATTTCATATTTAAATATTCCCCTTATCGACAGGCGTGTCTCGTTAAATAGTGACGATTCAGTAATAGGCCGTACCATATGGCCGTTTAACGAGACACAGCCGTTTAATCTAGCGTTCTTTCGAACGGAGCTATTCAACGATAACCCCGATTTGGCAATGACTACCCCCACAGCTGGAAATGTACATCCATCAACCACTCGCAATGTCTCTGGGCTAGGCTGCAAGGAGACAGTAATCATCAATAGCATTTGGTTATTTTGCTAAACAAATAGCAATATTTACTATAATTGCTAATGCCTGTCACCGGCATATAATGACTTGGCTGGAGGAATATAATCGGAATAATTGAGCTATGAACATGGTTCTGCCTTTGATACGTGGTACATTCGTCTGGTAAAAGTCAGTATTCGTCAGGCGTCATTGGCGTGTGAGTCATTGTACTGATTGTAGCGAAAGGCATTCCCCGTGTCCTTTAACCAAACGCCAATGACAAATTACTGTGAGGTTATGGAACTGGGAGTCAGAACAAATATATATGAGATAATAATATACAATAAGGTACTGCGCAGGTGTCGCTCCGCTGTGCTGAGATAAATGATTATTAACAGCTATTCTGCGTCTTCACCAAACTGCTACTATAAAGTTAATTATAATTAACACTTACCAAGTGTTTATAGAAGAGAATTAGTCTATAATTTACTTATAAACTACTGCTCAAATACCACCCGAATAAACACCAACATCAGGCTGCCTTCTGGATTCATCTTCTCGCGTTCCACCGACCACTAACACTCCACTTACTTCCATTACCCATATTTGACGTAGCTCTCTCGACGGTCTCCACCCGACTGTCTCGAATCACCAGCGTCTTCCGCCTCCAACTACCTGCTAAGCGCCTCGAAAGGCTCTTGGAAAATCTCACGGCTCTTGGCTGTTTATTACCCTTAGTCCGAATATCTGCTTTGTTTTTAAGTGCACAATTGAATAATGGCTGTTAGTTTAGGGTCCCCAGATGTGGAGTTTTAATATTAGTTGACTTTGAGAGATTTCTAAACTTCCTTAGAATTTGTAATCTTGATTTGTTTACGAGGTCCACTTAAGGGTCCGTTCGGGGCTCGGTTTATTGCAAACACATGTTTTTCCTTCAGAATTCAACCCTAGTCAATCGTTTTTGTTGCCATTGTAATAAATGATTTGTGTGAAGGAAATGTCAGGCCATAAAGTACCAAGTTAATGTGTCTGTAGACGCCCGACGTCACGTAGTGATTTTAAAATAAATAACTTATTCTGTTATTAAAACAAGGGTACATGACGGACAGTCACACGTGCATGAATCCAGGGGAAATAAGTATTTATTGATAGAGACTTTCAATGGAAATTAAAAATACATAGAATGTTATTGGAATTGAATTTTAGTTCAACGCAAGAACGTCATACAATTTTCGAAAAATTCTACCAGTTTCTATGTTCGAATAAAGCAGTGCCGTCAAACAGACACGGGTTGTGTTGGCAGACAATAGTTGGCAGACAGAGAGGTGGGACCGCCGGGCCCGGTATACCGCACATGACACGAATAAAACGGCAAGGCGAGAGTTAAACGAGGGTTAAGTGCTCCACATATACCAAAATGTAATATTTTCGAGGAATATTTTATAAGAATAACATAGTTCTGGTGGTTGATTTCGAAAAGGGGTTTGCGAGGTCTCATTGTGGTTCGATGTAAGTAGTAAATAATTCAGTTCTGTGGTTTCACTCCTGCGTGAATGGATGTAAGTACCTAATATTACAGGTTAGGCATATTTGAAGCTTCCAAAAACTTCCTAACATCCCACCTCGTTTCCTTAACAGACGTTTCCTCCATTGTCAGTATGACTGATTTTCTTGTTTCTGAGAACTTACTAAATAATTATTTCGGTGAATTGGAATATAAGATCTTTCCCTCATTTTCTGGTAGGGTAAGCACGTACCTTTTGCTTGTATATTAGAGAGAATATTATTAAATCTTGTTAGAGAAGAGACACCAACCATAATCAGCTGAAATAAGTTTTTAAATGAAAAAGTTTAAAGCGTTGCTGGAAAATGTTTTAATCTTCTATATATATATATATATAAAAGGAGAACTGACTGACTGACAAAGAAGTCAGTCAGCGAAGTCGCGGGCAAAGTGCTAGTACTTCATATGGTTTCTGATACCCTCATCTTCAGTGTACGATGAGACCGTATCAGTTCCACGAACACACAATTTCAGGAACTGTAATAAGTATAAAACGGTATCTCCGTACTTATACGGTAGGTTTATCTGTAACAAATAGCTGCGCGGTATTCAAAATGATATCAGCGGCTCAATTTCGGGTCGATTCTTAAGATCTCATTTTCCTCCGAATAGCTCCTTAAAGTAATGGCGTATCGTTAAAACTGCTTCAGCAATTCTCATGTCTTTGAATTAATGAAGTGTAATAAGCCGAGAGATAAGGAAGCCTCTGATCCGTCGATATGACCTACTTTATAACTAAAGAGATAAAATAAAATACAAAGTCGATTGTCTAATATTTTGTAAAAAGACCAACAAAATCTACATAAAGGGAATATTATTACCATATTAAGGGACAGTTTACTCGCACAACACACCATCACTAACTATTATCTAATCCAATACACCTTAACTTTCATGTAAATTAATCAAACAAGGAGTTTGGAGTCCATTCTAAAACCAATGACTTAATTAGCTATCAACCTCGTATTGTTCTACTAGTAAATAACCTTTTAAATAAGCATGAGATACTCGTTACGTGGAACTTAACACCTCGCTTAACTTTAATGAAAGAACCTGACTAAATGGCGATCGATAGCGGACACACCTTCCGGGCGGTGGACAGGTAATACATAACGATAATAAAGCCGCACCTCGCCGCTATTCCGTCGCCGTATTCCACTAATAAACCTGATTATGTCCGACCGAGTGCGAGTGCCCCTATACCGACACGCTCGGGACACAATAATATTATATCGCATTCAGTGTGATATCTTAGATCATATCTCCCTTTGAAAAACGAAGTAGAGCGAGCCTAGCCACACAGAACAGAATAATATATTTTTTCATAAAACTACCCTCTACATAGCGTGAATGGAAATTCGCAACAAAATCCGTGACAGCGCCAGCGCCCGCCCGGCCGCGGGACTAAATTGAAAAGCTTTTGAAAGCCTATTGCCCGAGCCTATTTTCGTATCGGTACTGATCAATGAAATGATTTTGCAGGCTTTGCAAATATCCTTTACATCTATCTATATATATAAAAATGTTATGTTGGTATGTGTATGCTTCAAAAACTCAAAAAGTTCTGCACCGATTGAGCTGAAATTTTAGCATGATATATAATCCGCATCAAGGATGGTTTCTATCTATTTTTTTTTTGAAAAAAACATTTTTTTGTGCCACAGCGAAGCGGGGCAGGGTACAGCTAGTATATATATGTATATATATATCCAAAAAGCGGGAGATCGGTGAAAAACGATGTATGGGGGAAATACGTTGCAAAAGTGATCACCTTACCTCGTCAGTCATTTCAGTGGGTTTCAGCGTAATGTATCAGATGAGAGTGTTCTCGGAAATTGCACACAAACACAAGCCATGTTATGTGTGGCCATGATGTGTTCTGCGTAAAGCCCTTTTAAATATTTAGACGTAAGTGAATTTTCTTCGAAAAAAAGAAAGTAAACATGCTTTTTATTGATCATAAAAACCATGCATCGTACATTTTGTAAGAGTTTGTTCTCGGAACTTTTCTTTCCTCCTTTACATAATTGATAGGTTGTTGGTCCCGTGTGTTATATACAATATTATTTTAACAATAACCTTCTTTGTATTTTTATAAATACAACTTCAAATAAAAAGCACGCTCAAAATTATATTTTATTTTTTAGTTCGTTCAACATGAACTTAATCCGTTATGTAACTTGTTTATTACATTTCTACAAACTGTTTCTGTAACGGGTCCATATCAATACAGTCGTCGTAGACGGTAGGAGCGAAATTGTCAAAGGTAAAGTACAAACCCGTAACTACAAAGCGCATTAGCATCAATTTACATAAACGGATTGAAGTTCTTAGTCCAGCCGGATTTTAATAATAAATGGCTACTATGTGGCGAACTGAGAAGTTTACACAAAAGACGGGACATCATTTGTTAACATCCGACTTTCCCGCGGACAACACCCGCCTTTTTATAGCGAGATTAATAGATTATGACCTCGATCAAGCACGTTGTGCCCTCGATCAAGCACATTGTGTCCTGTCTGTGATAGAAATAAACGACTGACAAATAAATTCAGGGCTTGTGTATCGGCTTATATAGTTTATCGGTGAAATGTGGATTGGTAGAGATTTTTTTCTTGTAGTTAGGTACAATTTTACAGGTATTTTTCACATCTTTTAAGGGTGTAAATAATCAAATTATAATTTCGATCGGGTCAAAAATGCATTAAATTATCTACTCAAAGAATAAACGAGAAAAACTATGTTTTTCATTCTAAATTCCCAAATAGGCCGAGTCGTTTCTTTATTTTTACAAAATAAATTACTTACCCAATTTTAAGAAAGTACAGTTCTTAGTACTAAAGTGAGACTTTTTTTAATGTTCAGTTTTTACAAAAAAGGTTTTCATCAAAATAATTAAATGTAGGCCACTTATACTAAAAAATAAATGACGTCCAGCCATTTCACATTAAAAAAGAAATTAAAGAAAAATAAAACTTAATGGCATCACTAGATTATTTTAACAACTACTGGCCAGTTGTGCTTATTTCAGCTATGAGGTTGGATTATTTTCTAATCGTAAGGTACTGGCAGCATACTGTGAAAAATAATTGAAAGCCGTTTATAAAAAAAAAACGATTGAAAAAGAAAATAGAAATGGCAGCCTTTTTATCAAAATGGCCTGTAATAATTGCTCAAACGTAACTCACCAAAAAGGTTTATTGAGCATGACGAGCTTGCTGTTACAATATGTATATTTTCAGTACCTAACAATTCGACATCATGAATTGATTGATACAGATTACTTAATGTTATTGTTTTTTTCAACGAGTGATCAGAATCGGCCACTTGTGACATCTACCAACCTGCACTGGGCCCGCGTGGTGAATTTTAGCCCACTCTCTCATAGAGGGAAGGACTGTGTCCCAGCAATGGGAACGTTTATAGGCTTTTTCATAAGAGAACAATCCTACTCATCATGATTATTTGCCACGTTGTTCTTGACATCTTACTAATATAGTAAACCTACTTTTATTTTTCGCGAAGTTTTCGTAAAGTCTTCGCGAAACAAATTAGTCCACCCAGATTCTCTGGAGAAATTACATGAGGAAAAGTCCAAGTTGTAATGTTGAGCACGCTTGTTAACCGTGCCTAAAGAAACTAATAAAGAAAAGTCCTGTGTTTCGCCTAATCTGGCTTTAGTCCGACCCTTCAGATTAGTACTATTTTGCTCATTTTTGTAAAAAAATGCTTCAGCTGCTAAATACTGTTTGGGAAAATGAGTGAGAATTTTCGTAACACAAAAGCTTTTTATAGGTACCGTATTAGCCGATGTTGAAAACCGACCTTAAATAAATAATTTAAAAAATGTATAAACGAAATTATATTAATGTTATTTGATATTTGGAGTGAAAACAATTTCATGTAGCTTTATGATTGTGGTGGTATCAGGAGTTGAATATGTCAGTACATTAATTTTATTAATTTGTTATGTACTACTTTTTGGGTATAGTTCTAAAATTTTCCCACGGGAATGTTGAACAGGGACAAAAGGTAACCAATATTATACATTCAAGCTTTCGCATTTATTATATCAGTTTTTTTTTCATTATATCCAGTTACTTTTTAATTATTAAATCTATACTAATATTATAAAGAGGAAACCTTTGTATTTTTGTATGTTTGTATTGAATAGGCTCAAAAACTACTGGACCAATTTCAAAATTTCTTTTACCATTACTTAGAGGGATTCTTCCGAATCCGTATAGGCTATATTTTATCCCGGGAAATAGATATATCTAATAACATAGCTTAAGCACCCAGTCTGCTGAGCAAAGGCGCGCGATGCTTTGAGGGAGACTCCGATATTCAATTACTAGGATTTTTTTTTTTTTTTTTTATCGTGGTAAAATCATCAAATGAGTCCTCCCACCCAGGGCAGGGCGGGAGGGACTGTCAGACTTGTACTGACTAAAATCCACGGTGTCCTTCACTAGCCCTTTACGTACCGGGGTCACGGTAATCCCTTGGTCCCGCGACCCCCTTGGTCCCGCGACCCAATTACTAGGATAGCATGAGTTTACAGGATATAAAAGAAAAGTGTTAAATGTAGACAATTGTTGTATACAAAGAATTTTTTGATGAGTGCTGTTTGGGGGAGACGCCATCTGTCATTCGTTTGAATTTTTTTAACGTATTTTTTTTTTACGACTCTTTCAAGATGGCTACTGGTAGCTTAGTTACCACAGACGATAGAATAGATATTTTTATTCTGAAAGCTGTAGTTACCATTGATTGGTTTGCGTTGGGGGAGGTTGCAATACTTCAGGACTAGGGAACCATAGGTTTAAAGAGTTTTACCACATTCATATAATAAGTGAAATGAAACTAATGAATAAAGGACATTTTATAAACATTTTGAGCTATGAAGTAAATTTAACCTTTAAGGGGGTGAAAAGGGGGAATCAAGAAAGTACGTAACCCACGCGGACGAAGTCGCGGGCAAAGTGCTAGTACAATATAATATTAGTTAGATATTCGTAGTTACACTGTCTTCGACGCTGGTTTTTCCAAATAAAATGTTTAAAAGGATCATGCACCATGAACCACGCACGATCTACACACGAAACAAACAGGTACTGGAAAATTAACGAATCTATCTAACAGTAGTCACTTACAAATAACCCATATCAACATTATAAATCATGTTCCACAACTTTCAATATACCCCAAAAATTAAATATTAAACTTCACAAAATAAATCTAAAGTTTTGTTTTACTTTTAAAATATATTAACCTCAATTTATTTTTCAAGAGAACTTTCAATTACAATCGGAAATGGCCGAAAGAAATATAATTTGGAATTTTTCTCCGCAGATAAATGGCTGTTTGCAAGTTTCCGAGTTACAACAGTGAGGCGGATTTAACTTTCAAGGTTGGGAATAAATTGACGTAATATAATGAATTTCAAGATGTGGATCGTCGGGCACGTGGCGTTGTGGATTCACACACAAGTAGAATTTTAATTGTACTTACTTTAAATATTTTTAAACTACTTTTTGTTTTTTATTTATTTGTCTTTTTTTACGTGGTAAAATCATCAAATGAGTCCTCCCACCCAGGGCAGAGCGGGAGGGACTGTCAGACTCGTACTGACTAAAATCCACGGTGTCCTTCATTAGCCCTTTACGTTCCGGGGTTACGGTAATTCGTACAGTCCCGCGACCTTATTTATTTGTCTAGATATTTAATTTGTTTGATATACATAATATACGAGTATACACATTTGAAGATTAAGTTTTTTAAACTATAATTATGAAGAAGTAGTAAAGCAAAAATCATAATTATTTTTCTATAACATTTAAATTCTTTTTAATCTAAAGATTACGAAGGGAAGAATATGAATCTTAGTAAGTGGCAGATATGTTACAATACACCTACATAAAAAGCACACATCTTCGTCCATTCCCTATCAAAAATTAAAATATTTTAAAGGCTATATCAAATTGTATGCAGTAATCTGCGCCGGACAACAAAATCTCAAATGAACAGAGGCCCTATCATAACTTCTCCAGTTTTAATGACGTAAATTAGAAAATTAACGTTACTTTGAAGGAAAAAAATACATTTACTACAGGCACTTTGTCATTTTTTTAACACGCTTTTATTAGCTTGACCTGTATGTATGTATGTATGTAACGGAATCTTTTAACTTCATTTTCACCCACTTCCAGTAGTCTGATTAACTTGAAAATTTGCACAGGGGTCAAGGGCCGATGACAATACAATAATCTCATAAATTTTATATTAAAATCCTCCTCTAAGGGGGTGAAAAGGGGTGAAAATGTTTGTATGAAAAATCTTATTCCTTAGGTTTATACACTTGAAACTTAGTACGAATATGAGTATAAGTAAATAAAAAAGATGGACATTAATAGTTTTTTAAAACTACCCTCCATTGGTAACCTACACGATGTTAAAGTTTATATGGGAAAATCATAAAGCGCTAACTGATGAATTTAAAACTCAGTATATATAAATTAGATCAAAGATAAATAAGCACGTGTTTTTGGGTTTTTCGAAAATCACCCCTCAAGTTAGTGAAAAGGGGTATTCAAGTTTAAAGGGAAGGATCTAAAGTTTAGTTTTAAAAATTTTGGACGGTAGGTGCGATTCATTATGTAGGTGATCACTAAGAAGGGGTTTTGCGAAAATCTACCTATAAAGGGGGTGAAAAGGGGTAAAAACCTTAGTATGAAAAATCTTATCCGTTAGGTTTATAAACTTGAAACTTGGTACGAATATGAGTAAAAGTAAATAAAAAAGAGGGGAATTATTCGTTTTTTAAAACTACCCTCCTTTGATAATCTAGATGATGTTAAAGTTTGTGTGGGAAAATCATAACGCGCTAACCGATAAATTTTAAACTCATTATTAAAAATTAGATAAAAAATAATCCAACACGTGATTTTGGGGTTTTCGAAAATCACCCTCTAAGTTGGTGAAAAAGGGTGATTAAGTTTTAAGGGAAGGCTGCTTGCTTCGACAAACCCAAAACTTGGCATAAATAGTTTCTCAATCGAATAAAGGATGCGTAATCTATATATATAAAAGGAGAACTGACTGACTGACATATCAACGTACAGCCGAAACTACTGGGGCTAGGAATGTGAAATTTTGCACACGGCTTCCTATTATAATGTAGGGGAGCACTAAGAAGGGGTTTTTGGAAATTTAACCTTTAAGGGGGTGAAAAGGGGGAATTAGGAAAATACGTAACCCACGCGGACGAAGTCGCGGGAAAAGTGCTAGTTATCTATATTTCAAAAATCAACCCTAGCGGGAGAACATTCGGGCACGCCGCAATCGCGGCGGTAAGACCCCTCCTTGAGGAGTGGCTGGATAGGCGTCACGGCGTCCTTACCTACCGCATGACGCAGGTCCTCACCGGACACGGATGTTTCGGGAGGTTCCTGTGTCTGATAAGGAGGGAGGAAACGCCTGGGTGTCACCACTGCGAAGATCGTCCGGAGGACACGGTGGAGCATACGGTGCTGGACTGCCCCGCTTGGGCAGAGCACCGCCGTGTCCTCACGACGGCGATTGGCGGAGACCTCTCGCGCCCAGCATTGGTCGAGGCCATGCTGCGGGGCGAGACGGAGTGGGAAGCGGTCGCCTCCTTCTGCGAAGCAGTCATGCTCGCGAAGGAGGAGGCGAGCCGCGTGAGGGGGAGGACAGCGACCTCCCTCCACCCCAGCCGCAGTGGTGGACGCCCACGGCGTCGGACGTCGCAAGACGATCTCCGGCCACCGTAGGCGCGGGCATGCGGGCGGCGAGTAATGGGCGACTCGCTGTCCGACCATGGACCATGCCCGGGTCGACGCACTATGGGCCAGTACCGTGCATACCGTCTCAAAAATAGTTTTTGGTAATGTTCCATATTGAATAATTCGTTAATGCACATGTCTAACTAAATGTCCAATGCATATTATGTAGTAATTAAAATCCATTATTTATTGATTTTTACTATTAGACTAAGGCTTGCAAGTTGACGGTTAAAAATATGAGAATAATGTAGATCACAATTCCTCCAGTTCACATGATCATATTTTCATTAATTTCACAGCAAATGTATAAGTGTGATATATGGTTAGAATCGTTAGTAAGTACTCTAATTAAAAATAATTTAAGTGAAGCTTTTTGTAAGAACTGGAAAGGTGTAGAATGTTTATTTCGGGACTTCATATTTTAATCTTATTAGAAACTTCAAATAGACTTTTGACAGTTAGCCGTGTCTGCCCATGACGTAATTTTGGTACTGTTACATAGAGCAACTTATATAGAAGACAGGGCAGTAAAAAAATTCTGCCCGAATCTGCCCCCCTTGAAATAAATCGAAAAATCCCAGATGGGGGGAAAATACAAAAAAAAAACTAAAAATATTTTAAGTTGTGATTGATGAGATTTTTGGACAGTTAGATTATTTTTGACTTATAATTCTTCAATAATATTATCTGCAAGAATGTCTCTTACACTGTTTACCAAGTGGGATGTGATGGTTCATCGGGACAAAGTGAGTATAAACAAGTTTTAACAGATGAGAGTGACTTTGTCTCACATGTCAATTTATTTAAAGAATCTTTGATACCGATAAAGCTAACTGACATAAAAACGAATGAAGTTATTTGGAAAAATCCGGCTTGTTCTTCTATTCATAATTTGCAAAAGAAACGCCCGAGAAAATCGATCAGTGGTTGGTGATATTAGGGTTCAAATTGAAAATTTGCGAACTTCAAAGATACACAGGGATGAGCAGGTCATTGAAATAAGGCACGAGCTATTCCTAATTATGGTGGATGGAAAAGTTACACAAGTTTTAACTGACACAAATTCTGGATCTGTGTGTACAGTGTGTGGGGCTAAAAAAAAGCGAAATGAATAATTTGTAGGAGATTGAATCAAAGCCAGATAATATAAATGCATACGAATACGGTTTGTCTACGTTGCATCAGGTATGTGGAGTTAATTTGTCATACTTCAAACAACCTTTGCTGCGAGAACTCCGGAAGATAAAAAAAGCAAAGACGACAAGAAAAAGCTTGTACAACGTTTAAAATACAGGAGTTCACGAGAAACTTATTAAAAGGTTTCTGTTATTCTCCAGAGTTTGGCATCCATATTGCTGTAAATCCAGAAACATTTGGTGAATATGCTCTCACAACCGTACAACTGTACGTGTATGCCTTCTTCAGTACATAAAATCTAAATACGAGTACATGGGGAAAGTATAATTAGATATTTTGCTGTTCTGCCTATTGGTAATTTATCTGAAGATGCCCAAGAATCTCGAAACAGATTACAAAAAAAATTGCTTGTATCACGCAAGAAAATGCTCTAAATCAGCAACGAATCAAAATGTATTTCATGGTCTTCTATTTACATCAGATCCTTATGTATCAAGTATCAGAAAAACATCAGTGAGTATTTCCAAGAAATTGTTAGACGAAGCCAAGAAACTCTTAGATATTTAAGTGGAAGTAGGTGTTACATTAATTTTAAAATATTTTTTTGGATTTAATTATCATATTATATTTGTTATTTAATTAAATTTTAGATGTATATATAATTTAAAAAATATTTACAGAAG
The DNA here is from genome assembly GCA_943136025.2 of Agrotis puta. Classification (NCBI taxonomy): domain Eukaryota; kingdom Metazoa; phylum Arthropoda; class Insecta; order Lepidoptera; family Noctuidae; genus Agrotis; species Agrotis puta. The sequence continues at coordinate 5,582,414 of OW964170.2, forward strand.
TAATATCATTAAATTGTAATTGAATTAGCTAAACAAACTATGGTTTAATATGAAAAAAATACATTTCTATTTTTGTTTTATTTTTTAAATATTATAAATTCAACATTTGACAAAACGTGTTACAAAATTGGATTGTATATATATTCGAGATACTACGTGCCAAATTTGAACTATTTATTTCAATTAACTTAAAAGTTACAGATTTTTGAGACGGTACGCACGGATCTGGCCCATAGTGCACGGCGCGTTGTGTTCCACGCGCGCCTCAAGGAGTGTCAGCATAGTGACGGGGCCTGTAGAGGGCCAAAGCCTGCTGGGGTCGCGGGACCAAGGGATTACCGTGACCCTAGTACGTAAAGGGCTAGTGAAGGACACCGTGGATTTTAGTCAGTACAAGTCTGACAGTCCCTCCCGCCCTGCCCTGGGTGGGAGGACTCATTTGATGATTTTACCACGATAAAAAAAAAAGCGGGAGAACATTGTAAAATCAGTTTGTCTTCAATAATATTTCGGGTTCGAAGTTAGAAACACGCGCTGACGAAGTCGCGGGCGGAGTGATAGTAAACAATATATTTAGATTAGTGAGCATGATATCGCCGATGAAAATGTCATTATCTGTCTTTTGCTGCCGATTGGCTCTTTGCTGCATACGGCCTGTTCCTCTCTCTGGCTTCTCCCACTTTCAAAAGACAAATTTCTTTATTGGTCGCTGCTGACGATTGCTGCGCGATCATCCGTTCTCAATCCTCGAATTTTATAATTAGTCACTGCTACCGAAATAGTGCGCGCGCATCCGCGCTTGCGTATTTTAATTTTTTTATTTCTTTTATTGTCGTCTTGAGACTAAAAATCCAGAAAATAAATTATAGTTTAAAAAAACTAAAAAAACACGCTTTAATAGCAATCGAACTAAAAAGTACAAAATAATTTTTAAGTATAAGTGAGTTTATGTTACTGCTGTTATAAAATCCAACAATCAATTATCATAATTAACTTAGAATAAGATTAATATAAATATTAAGATATTAACAAAAATTCAAATAAAGTGAAAAAGCGTGGGGTGCTTAATGATATTTTTATAATAATTCTGATATTGCAAACAGTAACTAATAAAATGATCATCACATTAGATATCAAGCACCACGCTTTTTCACTTTATTTGAATTTTTGTTAATATCTTAATATTTATATTAATCTTATTCTAAGTTAATTATGATAATTGATTGTTGGATTTTATAACAGCAGTAACATAAACTCACTTATACTTAAAAATTATTTTGTACTTTTTAGTTCGATTGCTATTAAAGCGTGTTTTTTTAGTTTTTTTAAACTATAATTTATTTTTCATACAATACGCAGTAAATACTGCAATTATTCTGTAAAGTAAAATACAGAAGTCCCGTGATAAGGCCTCAGCTTTAAGAACCCTGACGAGATCAATCTTATGTATCTGGGGCAGTTGGTAGTCGAGTCACATACCCGGTGGGGTCCGATGTAACCCCACCCCAGCATGATCCGGCAGGCCTGGGATCTTGCGGACGTGATGTGCCGCGGGTTAAACTTTGACACTACGGCGAAGTTCAGAAGGTTCACTACAAAATGACATCATTTAAGCCTTTGTCAAACAGACAGGCGTGGCGAAAGCGTAACGAGGCGTTTTTATTTGTAATGTATGGAATTGTTTGAATCCAGTCACATAGAAAAGCGAAAGCAATCCTATAGCGTGACCGAACTATTGAACTGACGTCTCGTATCGGTTCGTTATCGCTTCGGACTCGCCTGTCTGTTTGACAAAGGCTTTAAGATGACGGACTCGCTATTTTGAGATGGCGCTGTAAAAGAGTAGGTACTTGAAAATATCAGGAGGAATTAAATAATAAAAAACCCAGAAAAGCACTGAATATTGCATAGAGTCCACGCCATGAATGAAGTACTTTTGACGCGGCGCTAGTGTCTATGTCAAATTGCATTAAAAAAATGTAGTAGGTACCACGAATTCTCCGCAGGACCTCGGTAGATTCTACAACTAGTATTGTTTAAGGAACTTATGACGTGTGCTTGAAATTAGAACTGGCAGCCATTTTGATTTTTGGAAGATGTAATGTGATGATTTCAAATATGTTTACCAACATTGCCAAAAGATTTTTGTGAATTGTAGTTATTTGTGGCTTTCAAAACATCAGAAGTGGGTAACAGCAGTAATGAAACAAGCTTGCATGCAACTTACCATTAGACTATATCCAATGAATTATGACCCTGGAATAAGTGACTGGGAAGCTAATTGCACTATGACACGCGGTTTTATTGTGACCTTTGGCAAAAAGCCAAATAACTATTGTGTCTTCATCGAAAAGAAATATAAAGGATCACGCACATTAAAGGCTATTTCACTTTGTATAATTTGGATGTATCATCGCACATTTGGACCGCATAATGTTTTGAATTGAAATTGGATGCGTTGCGGTGTAATGATGTGGCAGTAATGTGCGTTTACCTTAAAGTAAAGTAAAGTAACTATGAAATTAACTTTTGACGCTTGTTTTATTAACTGTCCGGGTTAAAATTATCAGCCTTTAATGTTCCCCTTCCCACTGCTGGTACTTATTCCTCCTTATTATTGGGATTCCAGTATAACCGCATAACTTACAAAGCGTTGCGCGACTATCTTATCATGTAACCGTGACCCTGGAACGTAAAGGGCTAGTCTGACAGTCCCTCCCGTCCCGCCCTAGGAGAGAGGACTCATTTTACCATTAAAAAAAAAACTAACAGGGCCAAATAAAATATAGAGGGGGAGTCTACACATGGGTTTACTGCAATTTCCTTTCTATTTGACTTCACTGGCCGTGGCACCTCAGTTTACGACTGTAGCCGTCACTACGAAATGTGATTCCGTTTTATTTTCGCATTTATGTACTTAATAAAAAATCTTTGCGAAACAGTTGGACGGACTTTTGATTTATTTCCATATTTTGTTTATGGTATGTTTTGTTCTTTACTAGGAAGCTGGGAATAATAGAAAGTACACTTTTTCCCATCATATAACCTGACAATACGTTATGAAGAGAACAAACAAAGGACACCCACTTCTTTAACGTTTTGACCCAAATATTCACTGACCCTCAAAGAGGCTGATGCTGTCAAAGTCGTCTCCGCTCAAAAGCTTTTTTTTAATGGGAAAGATATACCTGGAGACGTCGCGTCAGATTTTGATTTCAACGCAATGAATGTGCAGTCAAATGAGAGTCTCGCAAAAAAGGTGAGTAATATTGACGATGTAGGGCGTTTTGCCAAAATGATTTTATTGTGAAGAGTTTATTTGCTTAGAGAAATTATACGGAAAAATTGTTTGGAAAGTGATAATTAACAATACCTAAATATTTTCCCAAAAACATGCCTTAATATGGATAAATAGGGATTCATGATCCAGATGACTTCACTGGAAGGGACTGTCAGACTATTAATGACTAAAAACCACTCTGTTTCAACATTCTGGTATCCTGGTTGGACAGACACCCGCGTCATCCGCAGGCGTTGTGCCCTCTATAGATCCCTTCAGTTTGCTGACAGCTGCTTGAAGCGCATCACGTGGAACACGATGCGGCATCGACTCGTGACTGGGCCTTGATTGGACAGTGAGCTACCCAACACTCGCCGTCCGCATATCCGTGAAAATATGGTTCTATTATATAAAAGATGGGACACTTAAATCCATGTTCTGTGTGTCCTGTTGTTATTCCATTACTGTAACTGATGAATATTACTGCCAAACTTCTAGCCAATTTCTAGGCTAGCACAAAAGAATAACAAAATTATTATTAGTAAATCCAGCCTACTTTCTTTTTCATTTATCAATACAAGTCCCCAAGAAACCCAAGACGTAGAAAATAACGTCACAGAGTTACACTATCAGAAGGCAAATCAAAGAAAAAACGTCGCACTATTTGCCCAGCTCATCGACTAAAACCTATTTACCGAAATCCCTTGAGTAGATATTATTTTGCATAGAAATTTGTTGGAGGCGTCGGCAAATCCCGCTTCATCTTATCTCTTTTAGTACGTGATTGTGGGTAATATGGCCTGGGGATGGGGATTTCTCTATTTTCATGTTATATGGTTTAGATGTGGGTATATTTGTTCTTGCCAATTTTTATTAGAGTGTCGTATTTTTATTTTGAAGAGACAACTTGTATTTTTGTATTAAACGCTCAGGAATTTTCCTCGTGTCTTCTAAAATAGGATAAAATACAAAAATAGTAAGATATTCCAGAAGATTTTGTTAGGATATAGTAGATAGTACAGCTACGCTCTATGTTTGCACTTCCAGCAGCCCAAAGACAAACATCTTCTGTTATCGTTTCTCTATTTCCTTCTCTGTCATATAAAACTTGTTCATCTTGTTTTCCCAAGCGGGAAAAATAAGAAAACTTTATGAACGAAATGTGGAAAAGAAAACGAATGGTTTTCAGGAACGCTGAAATCTGTGAGAGTCGATGTATTCGTGTGATATACGGTCCAGGGTCGACTGTCGCCCGCCTGGCTACTAGGTAAAATAACGCTCCCGGTAAAATAAAAACCTTCAACTTTCTGCCGTCTTTTTTCACATTTATAACAAAATGTATGTGCGACTACACGTGTGAGTACTATGGTTTTTTTTTTGTTTCTTTTACGTGGTAAAATCATCAAATGAGTCCTCCCACCCAGGGTAGAGCGGGAGGGACTGTCAGACTCGTACTGACTAAAATCCACGGTGTCATTAAATAGCCCTTTACATTCCGGGGTCACGGTAATTCGTACAGTCCCGCGACTGTGAACTATGGTTAGTCGAACATTTATAATATCTTGAATTATGAAATGGAGATTCGTGTTAGTAAGTATACTAGCACGAATCTCCGAATCGAATCGAAAATTAGTAAATTATATTGTAGAGAATATTTAAAACTAACGACCTGCCCCGGCTCTGCACGGATGCAATATACATTTAAACCATCTTCTTCAATTTCTCTGCCTGTTGATAAAAACTAGATAAAAGAAGGAAGACGCAGCGTAGGCAGGCCTCCCACTAGGTAGACCGACAATATCATAAGAGTCTCGGGCAACCGATGGATGCATGTCGTTTGGCATGGCCGTCAAAGGGGGAGGCCTATGTTCAGCAGTGGATTTCTTCTGGCTGATGATGATGATGAATTACAAACTGTTGCGTATTTTAAAAAATGGAACAGACGCGTAAACTGTGCAAGCAACTTTGTTTTATACTATCCATAGAAAGATTTATTTTTAAATCAAAAATAGAAAATAATTTCATCGTAAATTCATATTAAAATCTAAACACTATATTGCATCTCTCAACACTATGTACATCGTGTTTCCCAACTCATTTCAAACAATATGCGGTCATGTATCCTGGCGTGTGTGTGAACTCATCCAACAAACTTCGGTTACTTGTAGTTCGTGTTCCGGGTCCCCGTGACTAACAGTGGTACTTAACATCCTTATGCTAAGAGGACACAGTAGGGCTGCGGCTGACTACAATCTTTACACTGAAGTAAGAAACAACAGCAGTTGTTGCCTAGTGGCAATTCAGTTCTGACGATTGTGACGATGAGCACCAACAGTCATCTGCTGCACGTATTAATCGTTGGGATATTCTTATTAACTCTAAAGTTTGAGAATTTAATTGCGATCTCTACGCATTTGTTGCCTACCTGAACACGAATACAGGTCATAACTTTTGAACCCTAAAAAGTGCACTGTAGGTCTCAGTCGTAAAAAGATTGAATATTATCTCTCTGTTCAATTTGATCCACACTTCTCGGGTCACCCTGTATACATATACATTACAGGACTGTATTTCATAAACTTTCTTGTGTACTTTCTAACATTTAGGCTTCCATATTCATGGGTACGCCTGGCCGCAGTTGCTCGTAAAGAATTGCAGTAGTAGAAATACATAATGTATGTAGGCCGTTCCGTCGCTCTCCCCGGGTGACTAACAGAGGTACTAAACTATAAAGTGCCGACGCTGCGACCTGCCTTTGAACCTACATACAAGTTTAATAACATGTTGAGTTTCCAGACCACTTCAATTTTACGTGCATATTTTATATCGTTGTCTTAACTGAACCTGTGAGCATTTTTCATGCCTTTATTGCCGCTTGAGCATGTTTATACTGCAGTCAGATTATAAATGTAACATTTTTAAACAGCTAGCTTCTTTCATACAAAATAATATCTATTCAGATTCGTGCTCGTGGCTAGAAAAACTTTCCAGACAACTGTAATACGATCACTGTTATAAATATCCTTTCAAAATGAATAACTTCGTATAAAAGGGTCTCGAATGAAAAGTTATGTGAGTGAATCTCAGCGAACAAGCTGATTCTAAAAGTTAACATTCAATGACGGAGTGGCAATTTACACAAGTATTCCTTCTGAAAGGCCCAACTGTTAACTAGATGCTTGAATAATGTAAGCAGAGGAAGGCCCTGTAGGGACCACTTCCGAACTTGTATAAAAATAATATTTGACAGCGTCAATAAATTGCAAATTTAATTAGTCCGTCAGCTAGTTTTGAAAGAAAACATTTACTTATTTAATTATTCATATTTAAAAAGCAATAACGCATCAATATTAGAGAAAGGGGGCTCGTGACACCAGAAGCAAGTAAAAACTGTTCTTGTTTGTGACGTTTTGCCAATTTTAAAAGTGTCGTATCTTCGTCAATTTTGGTTTACGTACCAAAAGAAAAAATATGTGTCAAATATTTTTTGTTATTGTAACTGACGGAGTAATTGGATTTTTACAGTCAAATACACTATTTATCGCAATGAAAACTTTTACCTATTTCAACGTTTTTTCACTCTGGCAGCTCAAAGAAGTATTTTATTCGGTTTTCGAAATAATCACTAGAGTTCGTCAAAGTTTTTGGTCTGAAAAGTTCCTCTTTATATTAGTTTAATAGATGTTCTTTGATAATTATAAGATACTGAAATAATATTTGGGTAAAACTCTACAAAGATAGAAATGTTTCAGTCTCTGCCCTACATTGACAGTAAAAGCTTAATTTATTTCAACAGATAAAATACAAGGCATAAGAAAATCGTCTTAAAATACCCATTACATTTGTAATTCAGTGAATCAGATTCAGCAAAGCCAAGCCAAGTTCAGCCAAGTGTACAGTGTCTACAAGAATCTAATTTTGTATAGGATTTTAATTAGACTCCTTGAATTTCAAATAACATAGAAGGAATTCTTTCAAGTTGGCATTTCGAAACTAATTAAAGTTTTCATTTTCAAGATAAAAGCGTCTTGTATTACAAAGGATTTGTTCGACAACATCCGCGAGGCCTACAGGCCCAGCGTGTCTCACTCATTGTGCACAAAGACGAATAAGTAGGTATTGTTTTGTTCAACTGCCGCTTTTCAAGGTATAAATGAGACGCGGCCTGGATAATGGGGACATCTCATCAGCTCTTATAAAACAAAACAACATAACACTGATGTAGTTCAATTTTCTATAAGTACTCCTTTATACTTATGTCACGTTTTCTGTCCCCTCTTTCATGTGGGACGGAGTAGGAACCCGGCTCCATGCCTCGTTTGACTGTGCGCCAGTACCTCTTGAGATGAGAATAGCTGGCGTGTCGTTTAGAAAGTGCAGAAGTAGTAACATGTTACTGGGCCATTAAGTCACTCGCTTCCCTCCATTTACTCTTACGACTTGCGACGGAAAATAAGCGCATGAACCTCGTATTACATGCCATGTGTTTCTTTTTATCCCCATAAGCTCGGGATTGCTTAGCAAACGGGAAAATTAAGGTATTCTTCCGATATACACTAACATGAAATTAAAACAGAATACAAATATACGACGAAAACAAACAAATCGTTTACATTTCAGAACAGAACATCGAAAATTATGATTGCAAATTAATGAGTCGAAATGGAAATACATTTTAAATTATCGTTTTCAATTAGGGAACGATATTGAAATGTTATCAATCGTGGGCCCAAACGTAATCGGGACAGGAATCAGTCGCGGGAAGGGACCGGACGATTCTACTGTCATTTCTGAGAGTTTACCGACCTTCGTAGTTCGCTTATGGAAACCTAATGACTCGTTCTTACATATATAAATAAAGATAAGGTACAGTAAATATACTCGGAACAGACATTGAATGAAATACGTTCCAGATTGAATGCCTCATTAAGTTTGTTTGGAGTAGATATTGAATCTGAGTTGTAAATAGCTACCGTTTATTTTGTTACAAGTATTTCTGTATCTTTTCTGGAGAAATCCCTAACATCCTTTGGATATCTTTATGTCTTTGCCAAAAAAAAAAATACATTACGTTCTTTTTATTAAAGCTCACGATTTAGGATCGTAAATATAAAATATCTGTGGATGCATATTTAAAAACGATAAAACGCCTTATACCCCATTACCTCTTCGAAACACTTCCTTAAACAAATTAATGTTGTGTACAAAACGACAAGCCGTATGTTTACATTCTCTTATCGGCACGTACATTTATATGTGACGGGGTTGTATCTCGCTAGTGGCAGGGTCGAGGGCGCTATCAACGGTAATGGGGGTCTTGGCTGGATTGCCGCCGATTAGACCTAACGGCCCGTGGGAATATTGAAATATATATAGCTCTTTTTGTACTCCTACAACTGGCATCTTTAACGAACAATGTAGGAGCAATTCTGAGATATCGTGAAAGCTGACAATAACGAAACCTTTTTAGTGAATCGTATCTCAGAATGTATTAATTTTACTTATCTTTGCGAAAAGCTTTGTACTACCTTCAGATAAGCTTGTTAGTTTTTTTTTAGAAGAATTTTAGAAATGGCGCTTTTCGTTTTCTTTAGCTGTAATGAGTTGGTTGCGTCGCCTGCTGAGAAATAAAAGAAAACAGGGCTTTATTTTTCTTTTTATGACTGCTAATTGGCAAGATTTGTCCAAAAGCTACTTAGGTTTTTAAAGCATCACACACACTAACACACCCACTTACTGTACGTCATACAATACAATACTGCAGAAGTTTAAATTCACTTTATGACATGATATTTGTCGATAAAATGCTTAAACTAACACAAATACATAAATATTCATTCAACTATAGAAATATAAAAATAATTTATTAAAATAAAACTAAACTATTATAGAGCATCGAAAAATTCATCCTCAATGCTGTCAGCTGGTAATGTGCCCAAGACACTGGCGGCGACTTTGTATGGCAATACAAAGTCTGCAATAACTGTGGCGCGGGGCGGGCAGCGGGAGCGGGTGGCGGGTCAAAAAACAGACTAGATTTCCGCTCACCCGCCCCGCCAACACTTGGTGCATCTTAGTCAAAAACTATGTGTTTGCGTTACCCGCCTGCGGATTCCGCTGGCCGCCCCGCTACCACTGTAATTGCACACTTAGCCTCTTTATGGATGAAATTATCACGAATCCCGATTTAAAAGAGTAACTAAGTTGTAAAAGCCATTTCAACTTTTTCATAATTTTAATCTGAGCTGGCCACTCGTGACGTGCACCAAATTATTTTTAAACGTTTTTAAGAGAAGTTGGAATAAAATTAACCTAAATACAAAACTTACCAGGGAGACTTTTATGAGCTTTTATGACCGTTTATTTCAGTTCTCATTATAAAAATTAATTTATATTACTCAATCACGCAAATACAGCTGTATACCTATTTGCTTTTGGTACACAGATAGTTTACAAATTGATTATTCATAGGATAATTTTTATCCCATAACTTATGTGAATGTACGTACTCATCATAATTGCCTAATTCAACGCTGGCAAAGCCGAGAAAATAAGCTAGTTTTAACTTTCATTTAGTTTCCTAGAACATTCATTATTACTGACCTGTGACTAAGTTGGCATGGTGGAACTGGCAGACTGCATCGGCTTCGTACCAAGAGATGCGGTCCCTGAAGTAGCGGTAGAACACCGGGAACCCTTCCTCAGGCAGGACCCAGGTATTGCTGATGTTCACCTGCGCACACACACATTCAAAAGTAAGTTGGTCTCCTAAACCACTTTTGCTTTAAGGGACTCTCCATGTTCCAACGTATGAAGAAGTTCCAACACAGGGAAAACAGTATCTGCTCCTTAAGCCGAGCTATAATTAAAAGTAACTTATCGCAAAATATACAAGAAAAACATAATAAAAAGTGATTCTGAAATTTGTGCTTGTGTCCCATCTTAATTATTTGTCACAGCGCCTGTCGATTGCACTCTTCAACTATTTATCTTTTGCCCTGACATGTACGATCGTTGACTTTTTCAAAGCAAAATATTGTCATTCCGTCACAGTTGTACTGTCTCCACCAATATAACTCTGTCAAACTTTGTTTATAAATAAAATAAAGGACAGCAGAGCACAGTCAGAACTTCTCGGCAAGAAGAAAGTTTTAAAGTCAGTGTACTGCTGTAAATACATTCGAGTATTTGGAATGCATGCATAAACTTGTGCAAATTCTACGGATACAAAAAGCGTCAATATTTGCAGACATTGTGCCGCGTACCATTCTAATGAACTTTTCTATTCGCTACAATCGTTGCATAGAAAAAATCCGAGAATAAGAATATGCTTTCTCTTTTCTCTCTATTGCAGATATCCATTGCACGCTATACACAGACGAGACAAAGTAATATTTACATTAGAACGCGTAAGTACCGACAGCTAGATGAGATTTGGGAACTACGATTGTACTTGTTCAGAGTTGTTGTAGATAATTTCGCTATCCAGCCCTCCGCACCGCTGGAGTAGCTACAAATTACATACCTACTATTTAGGCAAATTAACATTTATGTCCTCTAAATTAGAAGAGCCGCTCGTCTTGTAATGAAACGCGAAATCTGACCGCCTCCACCCCAGCTTGTTTCCGCGAATCTCTGTAGATTTAAAGGTAATTTTGTGTGCAGTCGTCCGTGAAATTTCCACGGGTCTCGTTCAATCTTGTTAATGGCAAAATAAATTGAAACAAATGCCTACTTTATTTAAAAGGGTTTTACTCTTATCTTTTCAACCCATGGGAGCTCATTAGCGAAAATGCATTTTCCCAAAAAAAAAAAATACATATTTAATTGGAATAAGTACGGTTTCCGCTCACGCTCCAGCTTCATTTAAATCGGCATATTTATATCATTTAACGAAGAACATTCCAATAATTGGTATTCCAGTGTAGTTTGGGCGTGCGCTGAGAACTTGCAGAGCAGCCTTCGAACAAGCTGCTCCCGATAACTTAATTAACATGCTGAATTCTCAAGTCTCATCTGACTTCGTAATTCAAACAACCTCTTGTTACCGCCATGTTTATGCGCACCAATTGTTCAGTTCGATCCAATCGACATATAATATCTTAATGATACTCCACAGAATTCGTTTAAGCATAATTTTATTATAAGTTCCATTTTCAGCCACCTGTCTATAGATCAAATACAGCTCCGAGTAAATTAAATATTTGTCCCCTAATGTCATATTTACACGAGATCTAGCAATGACAAATGAGTTCCATTCCATAATGTGTCTCTTAAGCCCCTTAAGCTGGTATAAGATAAATTAGATATCTTGATATTCTCGTTTAAAGAAAGAAAAATATTAAAGTAGATAGGAAAGGCAGCTGTCAATCGACGCAGACATTGTTAATAAAAGAACTTATCTTGAAAATAGACTTTTGATCTACCACGCAAAATTGAAGAATGCTAACCAATTGTTATTTGTGTTTCAAAGCCATTCATTGTGTCTAACATTTGAAGACGTTTCGTTTGTATTGTGGGTTTCAGTAAGTGCCTATTTGAACTTTGTTGTGGTTCTCGGCACTTGACGTTCTATCTTTTGTCTTTATCAAGTTTACAAATAAATCGAGGTTTTGCGTTTGACAGGTGGAGCGGGAGCAGACAGATCACAAAGCCATGTGATTTGTCCGCTGTCGGTGTAACAATGTATAGGCTAGACGTGAGCCCTTAGTTTAATCTCTAGAGTGAAAAGATGGCAAAATAAAATAGTATTAATATTTTTACGACGCTTAAAACCCGAGTCTTGAAATGAAATGATGTTTATTTATGCAAGTAGGTTATAACAGGGGTGCTAAGACAGAAAACTTCCACGTGCGCCCGTGGACTGGAGTTCCTTCTCGGATACGTCCGGGGGGAAGACCAGTTTTTCGGGCCGGTGCACCCTGGGATGCGGGCAAAAACTCTCAGGCACTGTGTGCCTAAGGGGTCTCTATGCCCGTATGCAAATAGCCTGTCGGGTGGTGTGTGGGTGTCCCTCTGAATACAGAGGGCACAGCGGCGGAGCGGGCTTGCCGACGGTGAGTAATGGGTAAGTTCGCTGTCCGACCAAGGACCAAGTCCGGGTCGGTGGCGCGTCGTGTTACACGCGTCACCGACGGGGCCCCTTACGGGGCCAAATGCCTGCTGGGGTCGCGGATTTTTTCTTGATCCAGGATACCGCGGCCCCGGAACGTAAAGGGCATCCGAAGAAACACGGTTGGATTTTAGTCAGTAAGAGTCTGACAGTCCCTTCCGCTCCACCCAGGGCGGGAGGACTCATTTGATGATTTTGCCACCCTAAAAAAAAAAAGTTGGTCATATCAACACTTACACGTCTTTTTATAAAAACTAGGAGGGGTCGGTGTTTCGTACCTGACTACTCTGAGAAGAAACAGCCGAAACCAACTCAGAGGTCACAGTCTTTTTTGAAGTCCCGACATTATGTGTAGGTCAGGCTATACGAGGACCATGCAGGTCAATGTCTGAAATGGTCTTTGAAGAATTAGGAAGAATCTGACACTAAGGATCAATGGTCAAGATTAAATAACGTTGAAATAAAAGGGTTGCCGCAAGTAAATAATGAAAACCTGTTTGAAATTATCGCAAGAATCGGCGCCAAAATTAATTATCCCATTACCAAGACCCAAATCAACTTTGTTACTAGAGTGCCCGCTAGAGATAAAGATCGCACAAAACCAATAATAGCTAGTTTCCTCAGTCGATACGTTAAGGAAGATTTTGTTGCTGCGGCGAGATACGTACTCAAGACTTCGCCTATAACGGCCAGCCAACTTGGTCTTTCTGGGAACCAACGAATATTTATTAATGACCACCTTACTACGAAAAATAAGATCCTGTTATCGAAGGTCAAAAAAATGGCGTCGGAAACGGGTTTTCAATACGTGTGGGTCAAGCATGCAAAAATCCACGCAAGAAAAATGGACACTTCCCCAGTATTATTTGTAAAATCGGAAAAGGATCTTACGAAAATTGCGTAATTTTGCTAGGAAACCCCATAAACAACTTTATATTAATATCCTTACATGTGAAGTTTGAGAACCACATACAGCAGTGTGCTACTAGCGTTTTCCAAATGACATTGTGTCATTTTACGGTGCTAAAAAGTAAGTCTTGTTGCTCATATCATTTATGTCAATTTAATTACAATCTTCTGCTAACGGTTTTACAGCAGAAATTAGCATGCATTTTTGTGTCTGTTAAAACCATCTGCCCCGAGCGTTTCTTATCTTGTTTTCGTCCATCACTTTTTGTTTCTATTCATAAGTCTTTATGCGTACATTTTTTAAGGAGAATATTTGCCGGACACTGTGCACTACTAATTATATTTAGTTATTGCGAGTTATTAGCTTCTACCTTCAAAGGGTGCTTATTTCTGGAAACTAAAGTATTGCGCTTTTTGCTATATAACTTAATTTTATTCGAGCATAGTAGTTGTTTATATTATCTTATTATAGTTAGATTTAGAGATGACTACTCTTAATATATACTACCAGAACGTACGTGGCTTGCGTACGAAAACGAACGATGTCTACCGTAAAATACTACTAGGATCATATGATGTGATTGTTTTTACTGAGACGTGGCTGGTAGATGATATATTTAGCAGTGAAATGTTTGACGGTCGATACATGGTGCTAAGACGTGATCGTGATTACTCCCGCACCGCTCAACAGCGCGGTGGGGGTGTTTTAATAGCGGTAAGAAGTGAACTTGCTGTAGTTGAGAGACGTGATTGGTGTAGTTCTGCTGAGGACATGTGGGTGTCGCTTGTTCTAAAAAGGTCTCGGCCGGCTACCACTTATAAATTACACATCTGCGCCCTTTATCTTTGTAAAGAAAACCTTGGTAACTCGTATAACAGTCAATTACATAACTTTACCGATAATATGACACACTTAATTTTAACACATCCTTTGGACAAATTCATGATATTGGGAGATTTTAACTTTGGCAGTAGCGTAGACTGGGTCCGCAATGCAGGTACCAATGAATTGATTTCGCAAAACGTTACGTGCCAACATTTAAGTGAATTTTTTGACGCTATTCTTACTTCTAACTTGTCTCAGTATAATGGTGAACGGAATATCAACGGAAGGATATTGGACTTAGTTTTTTCTAATGACTCTGTTAAGGTTAGTGAATGTCAGGATCCATTGGCTTTGCCGGTTGATTTACATCATAAACCGTTATCGATTCGGGCTGATTTCGTTGAAATTCATAAATTAACAGATAATATAACACGCCGCTTCATGTTTTCCAGGGGAGATTATGTGGCCATTAGATCTGAATTAGACAAAATGAACTGGACTGACTTTTTGAATTCTGAGTCGTTGGACAGTGCTGTTGAAGCCTTTTACCGTAAATTGTATGAACTTAGGGACAATTACATACCTCTTAAATGTGTTAAAAAATCTTCGTATCCACTTTGGTACAGTCCCGCTCTAATAAAAGTACTGAGAGAGAAATATAGGTATCATCGCAAGTACAAAACGTATGGTAATCTCTCTGATTTTCATTCTTTCTCACTGTTGCGAAGTAGGGCAATTAATTTGGAAAAGACATGTTTTAATATTTACATGGATAAGGTAGAGTCGTCGATAATCAAGAATCCAAAAAATTTCTGGTCTTATATAAAAAGCAAAAGAATTTCCAATGCGGTGCCTAATTTCATGCAATATAATGACGTCACCGCGTGCACTGGTGAAGATATTAGTGATCTATTTGCAAAGTATTTCCATTCCACTTTTCAGGAACCTGATCCAGTCCCCAGTGCATCATCTTTTCAGAATTCTAGTAGTAGTGTCACCACCAGTAGTGTTGATAATGTTGCATTCATCAGCTCGTTGGAAATAACTCATTCCCGAGTTCTGAAGTTACTTAAGTCCTTGGACCTTTCTAAATCTGGTGGTCCGGACTTCATACCTCCAGAATTTATAGTGCAATGTGCTGATAGTCTGGTTACTCCAGTGTGTATATTATTCACTCGTTCGATATCTGAAGGTACAGTTCCTAAAATATGGAAATCAGCATTTGTTACCCCAATTCACAAAAAAGGTAATAAATCTGACATAGCGAACTATCGCCCAATATCTAAGTTATGTCTATTTTCAAAGGTCCTTGAGCGTATTGTATATGATAATGTATACGCTGCAATGGAAAGTAACTTCGGGGAGGAACAACACGGATTTATCAAAAAACGATCCACTACGTCTAACTTGTTATTATCGCATGAGTTTATATCGCGGGGTATGGAACAGCGTGCGCAGGTCGACGTCATCTATACCGACTACAGCAAGTGCTTCGACCGTATTGACCATCGGCTGCTTTTGGAAAAGTTGCTTAAAGCTGGAATACACGGTGACCTGTATAGATGGTTTTCGTCTTATATCGAGAATCGTAGTCAGGCTGTGGTTCTCCAGGGGTACACTTCGGGTTGGACTTCGGTTCCCTCAGGTGTACCGCAGGGTTCAGTATTGGGGACTCTACTTTTCACCCTATTTATTGCTGACGTAATAAACTGCTTCAAGCATTCTTATGTGTTACTATACGCTGACGACATGAAGGTTCACAAAATTATACGTAGCATCTCCGATACTCACCAGTTGCAAGCTGATCTTAATAGATTTGAGGAATATTGTGCACGTAATCTTCTTCAGCTAAACGTATCTAAATGCTTCCATATGACCTTCACGCGTCAGAAGTCTACGGTGAATTCAACCTATACTCTCAACCAACACACCTTATGTAAAGTTAACAGTATCAGGGATTTAGGCATTATACAGGATAGCAAATTACTATTTGATCAACACATCGAGGGTATTGTAAAAAAAGCTGCGAAAGCATTAGGATTTATAATTAGAGCCTCAGCCTGTTTCCGTTCTCTAAAGCCAATCAAAGTTTTATATTGCTCGTTCGTACGCAGTCACTTGGAGTATGCATCTCAAGTCTGGAACCCTCAATATGAGACCTATAAGTTGCGTATTGAGGGTATTCAGAAAAAGTTTCTTAGATATCTTGATTACAAAGCGCACCAAGTATCTATAGATTATGAGCACCGCTGCAAAAAGTACCATTTTCTACCACTTGATTACAGGAGGCTCATCAATGATATTTGTTATTTGATTAACATAGCGAATGGCTCGATTGATTGCTCTGAGCTCGTTTCTAAACTGGCATTTCGAACTAACCTTATTGGGTTGCGTCGGAGGCCTCTTCTGAGTGTGCCTACTGCCTCCACTAATTATAGGCGTAATGCTTATCTTATGAGAAGCGCTCGTTGCTTTAATGAATTATCTCACGAGTATGATATTGACTTATTTTGCACTAAGACGAGCGTGGCAAGAAAACTTTTAGCCAAATCATTTTTTGCCAATGAGGCACCGGCTGGTGGCACTCAAACACACATGTAGCAAAGTAAAATTTTAGAAAAACTTAAAAAGTAACTTTAACTTTCAGGCATTGGTAAACTTGTATTGTAAGTCGTAAACTTGTATAATATCTGTGGAGGCTTGTTATTAGCAACTTAATTATATATTTTTGTTACCTTTTATTCTGTTATTAGTCTGTAAGCCTTCTTAAAAAGAATAAAATAAAATAAAATAAATAAATGAAGAAAGAACCACACTAATTCGAGTGGACCTGTCCAGTCAGTGCAAGCATTTGTTGAAAGTACTATGTCCGCTGTCCAGTGGATTATCAGTTTCAAACTGTTATTCGTCAGTACTTTTGACTACCACCACGTTTTGACAGAAGCCTTACAAAATCTATCCCATATAAAGTAATACCGGATTTCATATTATTAACACAAAGTCGATAATATATTCCACATACGTACGGTACGTTTTCTTTGAACAAATTCTAAATCCCAGCTCGGAGTAACTCTTAGGCTGGAAAGCGCTGAATAAGCTTTTTCATCCTGATACAGCCGGCTTTTAATTGCATGCAGACCGACTGGATCTGTGATATGTAAGTCCTTTCAACCTCATTGAACCTCTTAGAATTTATGAAACGTTATACGGTGGCTGAAAAGTAGTTGTTTCGATATGGATTTATTTTTTGTTTATTTAAAAAGGTTCTAAGCTTTAAATTTTGTATAAGTTTTTTAAGTAACTGTTTTATTGTTTTATGCTCTAAATCTATATTTATAAATAAAGACTCTAAAAAGAAGAAGAAATCATAACATTTACCGTTACAAACTAATTCGATTTTTCAAAGTGATTGCAAAAGAATGTTCTTTTTAAGTGTGTACTGATGGGCATCCTATGTGATATTTTGTAATTTTTTCATTTAATAGAAATACTTCCAAGTATTGCTATGATTTAATCAGCCCATTTTATATAGATATATAATCCCCATTATTATTATAGGTCTTTGCTGAAACTTACAAGCTGTATAGCAAACGTTACCGACGGAAATCAAACTACCGTCGGCATCGTCGGGCGCTCTTGCTACGACAAACAATAACATAAAGATCTGAAAGACATTATCGATACATACGCCATTTTTTTTTCATTTCAAACTAGCAACGAAACTACACGGAAATACTGTTTAAATCTCAACGAATATTTTAAAAATATCAAATACCTCTTTCATATTAAAATTCTAAAGTTGAAAAGAAAAACGTACTGAGCGTTTATTTTTATATGAATATTTTTTTATGATTAAAGTTGCATTTCGTGTTTCTCTGTCCATTGCGATGTTATTCTTAACTACTGTTATTGACTTTCACCTGTCTGTTTGCCAAAGGGCAAACAGACAGGCGAAAGCGAAGCGTTTCCGAAGCGATACCGAACCGAAGCGTGACGTCGGTCCGATAGGTAGCGAACCGAACCGAGTTCGAAGCGATATCGAACCGATATGAGACGTCAAACTGGGTGCAGCGAACCGAGGCGTGGCAGTTGTATTAGCTGGCATTTTATGAACGACGTCAAATAGAGCAAATACGCCTTCGCCACGTCTTCGCCACGTCTTCGCATCGGTTCGGTCACGCTATCGGATCGCTTTCGCTGTTCTATGTGACTGGATTCAAACAATTCCATACATTACAAATAAAAACGTCACGCTTCGCATTCGTAACGCCTGTCTGTTTGACAAAGGCTTTACTGCTAGGCTACATCATCCCATTGCTGGGCAAATGCTATGCCTCATGGCATCCCGTTTTCCCGACCGTATTCTTAACCATGCAACTCATTTTGACTGTTTGAAAATAAGTTGCATAGTTCAGAATACTTAATTAATTAATTTTCCGTCCAGTCTTAAAAACATACAAAGCGGGGTCACGTCCCCGTGTAGTATAAAAAATATATATAACAAAAGAGAATACCACGCCAACTGTATCCACGTTTCAACTGGAAATTGTTTCTGTCTGTCTTCCAGAAAGAATACTTATTTATTTCCCTCGGTTGACTTTAAACTTGATAAAACCTTTGCAATTGAACTTTTAAATACATTTTTCTTAGTTCGACTACTTTTGTTTGTAACTTACAAAGAAATATAACTTGTATTAACTTTGTAGAACAAGATTAAGTAACAAGATATAGTTTCTAAGTGGAAGAACACACCGCATATTATCTATACCTAAGTACATACACCATTAGTGGGAAGCGGTCGCCTCCTTCTGCGAAGCAGTCATGCTCGCGAAGGAGGAGGCGGGCCGCGTGAGGGAGAGGACAGCGTCCTCCCTCCACCCCAGCCGCAGTGGTAGACGCCCACGGCGACGGACGTCGCAAGACGATCTCCGGCCACCGTAGGCGCGGGCATGCGGGCAGCGAGTAATGGGCGACTCGCTGTCCGACCATGGACCATGCCCGGGTCGACGGCGCGTTGTGTTCCACGCGCGCCTCAAGGAGTGTCAGCATAGTGACGGGGCCTGTAGAGGGCCAAAGCCTGCCGGGGTCGCGGGACTCACAGATTACCGTGACCCCGGTACGTAAAGGGCTACTGAAGGACACCGTGGATTTTAGTCAGTACAAGTCTGACAGTCCCTCCCGCCCTGCCCTGGGTGGGAGGACTCATTTGATGATTTTACCACGATAAAAAAAAAAAAATAAAAAAAAAAAAAAAAAAGTACATACACCATTACTTTGAAACTCGAAGGAATATGAAACTTTTCCACTCCCCAGCAACCCCTGTTATACAGGGCCTTATAATAAGACACCTGTATAACTGAACAGTTATATCAAATAGCTCAATTTGTATAAAAAATGGCCTTTATTACCTTAATCGCTGCGTCAGTGTTTCTATAACAGAAGACGCAAGAACATTAGGCACAAAGCGGCCCACGATAATATTGTGGCTAATGCCATAATGCCCAACTCCAACTTGTTTGTGTATTCAACCGTTAGTAGTTTAAGATGGGTACTTAAGACGGTTATATTTGCACCCTCCGAACATAATGACGCATAGTCGCATATGTGGAGCAATCCTTAGAAATTAACCCCCCGGGTGATGCTCGGCCGAGGTGAATTCATTCGAGGGTTAATTGCTATGAATGTATAATTATATCTTGTATTTTACAAAATGAGCTCATTCCTGCGCCAAATGTGATTGTGTGACATGTCGAAATTAGATAAATAAGTTTTGTGAAGTTAAAAGTTTTGGGAAACTGATTAAATAAGTTTTGGTAATCTGTTAGAAACTCTTGGAACTGTCAATTACACTCATGTTTGAGAGACGTGTGATTATATAAATTAAATAGACTAAATCTTAGACTCGTGTTCCTCAAGTATTTTATTATTAGAATATAGTACTTAGATACTTTTGACAAAGAAATTTATTGTAAAAGTTTGACTATCAAAAAGACTAAGTAACTGGTTTGTAAATTTTAATTAAAAGAAAAAATAAAAACACTAAAATAAATTAAAGGATTGAAATAAAAGTTGAATAAATAAACCAATATAAGAAGTTCCTCAAGTCTAAATTAAATAAAGATTAATATTTCGGCGACTTATCATCTTCGTCTTAAATTATGGGTATCACTGCGGCACCAAACTTTTAAAGTAGGTAACTACCGTCAATAATACACTCAAGGGAAGGGAGTTATAAGAATAGAAGCTTAAAAAGTGACTCTTACCGCACGTCCTTGGACGGAGGCGAACACAGCCAAGAGCGCGACCGAACACCACAACATTACGTGGCCGCGAAAACTCGTAGCGCCGCGTAGCGACCGACCGTAGCTCTCGCTGTAGCGTGACTGCCGCAAGCTACGAGCCGCTACGAGGCTACGCTTGTCGCGTGCCACGCCATACGGCCTTATGCTCGGACCTTCGTAGTACATTATGTAAACAAAGTATTTGACAATAACATAGAAGTAACGATCGACCTTTTTGTTTACACCCTGCTGTCTATTTGTAGTCAAACAAGGTCAGGGATACTTATCAATAATTAAATCTTTGATGCTACCCCTAGATAGTACTTTCCTTTTTACTTCAAAAGACATTAGTCTGTCGCCGGAATGAAATTAAGCTAAAACAAAAAGGAGGACCCCTACTTATTTAATAACTACAATAAACTACGTCCAACTTTCAGCACTCAGAGTAACTACGTAAATACGAGACTCTTGTTTAAAATAATCGTTTTTAAAACCAAATGAAAGTAGGACAGTGGGGTTTTCGTATTCATGAATACACATTACCAAATTCTTCAACGTCTTATAAAGATCAAAATGTGCGAATAAGCGTAATTCCTTGACTTTACATAACAAATAAAAACCTTACTTTATTAGTCATTGTCAGGGAGACAAAGTGATGTATTGTGTGTATTGCTAAAGTACATACAAACACATTACGGCGGCTGTTTATATAACTAGTGTGCTTGCGCATAAGTTTATTACCGTCGTAAAACTATCTCAGGATCCATTAACAACTATCGTAAGGAAGTAGACTATACTTGCTACTACTACAGTATACTCTCTTTATGTTATCAATAAACAAGCCATAAACCCATGTTACTTTTTTTATCGTGGTAAAATCATCAAATTACCCAGGGCAGGGCGGGAGGGACTGTCAGACTTGACTGACTAAAATCCACGGTGTCCTTTAGTTGCACTTTACAAGCCGGGGTCACGGTAATTCTAGAGTCCCGCGTCCCCGGCAGGCTTTGGCCCTCTATGGGCCCCGTCACTATGCCGATACTCCTTGAGGCGCGCGTGGAACACAACGCGCCGTCGACCCGGGTATGGTCCATGGTCGGACAGCGAGTCGCCCATTACCCAACGCCCGCATGCCCGCGCCAACCCATGTCACTTAGCCTAATTGAGGAAATAAACACATCAAGCATCCCATTAATTAAAAGTAAATCATTAAAAAGTTATCAAATACTTTCCTAATTTGTTCCAACTTCTCAAGCAAGTAATTACAAATAAATTCAATTTGATCCACTGGTTTCAGAAGATTAAAACAAGAAAATTAATATTATTTTCAAAACTTTTTTACAAATTCTTTAAAGGGAACTCAATATTTAATTTGAGGGTTGTTGACCGTTGTATTTAAAGTGTCTATGTAGGTGGCAAGCAATCGGTATTAGGCTAAACAAACCGTTTGTGTAGCGGCAACTTAACTTCAAAAGTTTGTTGGCTTTTTTAAGATTTAAAACAAACTTTTCTGGATCACGGAACGTTTCAATTAAAAAAAAACTGTTGAGCGTAGCGTTGAAGCATTAAAAGGAAAATATATAATGACACTCTATTGAAAATTGTCGAGTTTATTTTCAACTTGAAAAGTTCATTAACTGGATTTTTCTTAACGAACTGAGTAATATTTTCTTTGCAATAACTTTTCACTTATCTTCACTATTCCAAAGGTTACGGGATGTCTTCGAATTTATTAATAAAGTCATTAATAGAAAACGGTTACTAAGGAACAGTTTTCTCTTATGCCTTTGTCAAACAGACAGACGAAAGTGAAGCGTTTCCGAAGCGATACCGAACTGAAGCGAGCCGTCAGTCCGATAGTTCTGTCACGCTATCGGTTCACTTTCAGTTTTCTATGTGACTGGATTCAAACAATTCCATACATTACAAATAAAAACGTCACGCTTCGCATTCGCAACGCCTGTCTGTTTGAGAAAGGCTTTAGTAACAGCTTCGTTTATGTAACAATCTAATCAGCACTTTTTATGACTGATTATCTGACCTATATATCATAACAAAACATAAACAAACTGTTGCTCAAGATAAAATAAGTATTTTAAAAATACTGCGTATTATATTTACATAATTCTCCTTCCGGCTTTTCAGAATCGCGCTTCCTGCCTTCATAATTTATAAAGGCACGGAACAAGTAAAAACCCAAAAAGTAATTTAGAGTTGGTAAGCTGAGCAACAAGAGCGTACGTATATCCCACAGTGATTTGTTTAAAAATCAAATGAAAATTCTAACAAAACTCGTGAATAAAACATGAACAGTGTAACTGCACGTAAAGTTTTTCAATTAATCCTCGTCTCTTGTATAAACAGAACACCTACACGCCAACGTGAAACAATTTTAATTACGATTGTTACAAAATATTCATCAAAACAGAAAAATATTTCAATAACATCGAATATTTTTTCGAGCTCTGTTATTTACAGTAACTGTTAAAATACTACGAGTATTTGTAACAGTTATTAATCTGCAAGCCTGGGATTGGAAGATAAACGTGGGGTATCATTTGTAACTGTAGGTACATTGCTAGGCTTCTTCGAAGACGTATTATTATGGTGCTGCAAGGCTTAGTTGGCAATCTTCTAACACAACAGATTGATGGTACAGTTCCATGGCTTCTGCCTCTTAAGATATTGCGTTGAGATACCTGCATATTGCTTTCTATTGTGTTCCTTTAAATCCTGTTAGAGTACATTGAAAACAAATTCGATTAAGTTTCATAAATTCGATAAAAATTGAGATATTAAAGTATATTTCAAACTAAATGTAGTTGGAAATAATAATTTCTCTTCATTTCTCCGGAAGAGAAATGATGCTTCATGAGTTTTGAGAGCTTGTATTCAATCATTGTTTTTTCTTTAATCAAAGTAAAAGGTTTCCTCGAAGTAACACAAAAAAATCCGGAAAATAAATAGAAAGAAATATCGACATACCAAAGTAACATTACGCTTCCTGGTGAATCCTTTAGAAACAAAAGCGAAGTCACTTATTCACAGACTTTTCTCGACTCGCAAGCTCCCTTTCTGACTCAGCAGCGGCAGTGCAGGTAAATGAGGAAAAGAGTGGAGTTGGCGAAATTGACGCAGTTCCCGCAGCAAACGCATGTCCCTCTGAATCTGTTCGAGTTTCCCCAGCACGTGACAACCATGCAAATGGACCACATCAGCCAGTCCGCCAAGTCCTTTATTGTTCATTTCACAAACTCGTTCGTCTTCACAAAGTATTTTGCGAACAGTAGTTTCGTATGTGATAATCGAATATGTATTGTTATGTCCGTGTTGGACGGAATTCTAATAAAATCTATTTCTATGTTCAAAATATCCTGTCAATTCTATTTAACCTGTCTGTATTTATAAATTTTCTATAGATCACGATGGACGAAATGAAAATCTTTTATACCGTGTCGGTAATATTTATTTACGTACACGACTTGTTTATATGTACACGTCGGCTGTGCACATAAAAACAACAAGTTGTGATTGCAATTCGAAATTACTCTACATATAGGTTTTTTCAGAGAAAATATACCTTACCGGTGAACCGTGTATTAAGAACGAACAAACATTATACCAGAACGGCATATACATTTTTATGTGCAACTCATTCGATGTTTTGCGAAAGCGGTAATAACTTGGTATCGGCTATTCGGCTCGACGAACTATGATTACGAATTTTACTCACAAATACGAGTACGCTTTATCGGTTTGTTACCATTCTCTCTTTGTTTATTGTTGTTCCCGCTTTATTACTTGAGTTTTGAGTCTCGGCGCTAACAAGCGGCGCTCTTGAAAATATTTTCCATTATGCAGGAGCCGCGGCCGGATTCGAATTAACTTTCGTACTATTCACGCTGAAGAGAGATGATTGTGTGAGTACTTACAGATTAGGTAGCTAGGTAGCTACTAAGCTTTTAGTGGCCTCTCGGTCGGGTGTAATTAGCGTGGTCTTATTCTGAATGTCTCAACGTAATAGGTATCGTATTAAGATAAACCTTGAGTTCACTTTCTAGAACACTCGGTGATAAAATAAAAGAAGACAGACCTAAATCAGTTTACTAGTTCGTACGTGGTTCGAGTGTAAAATGAGAGAAGGAATGCAAACGCCGCCAATTTCTTCTACACGTAGCTTATTTATGGTCCCGATAACTTACGTTCACAAACATAATTTAGTTCAGAACGTGTGTTTGAAAAAAATATCTTTAGTTCAACCTACTGAAGAACTGTCCGTCTACATAAATTAAGTATTTACCTATCTATTGTCATTTTGAATGCTTTATGAAATAAAATTTAATTCTGTTGAAGTAATAAATGTAATGCTGTGAAAGGTCTCAATTTAAAATTCAATCCTCTTCCATCTGGAAGATGATTCACCTACCTTATCACTAAAGTTATTTCTCGTTCTTCTTTTCATTATTTAATAGTTTTACCATGAATTTCCTATAACGTTTCTTACAGTGTCCTGAATGAAGTTAGATGTGGCACAGAACAAAAATAAAATGACGACAAGGCCATGGACTAAATCTACTTCGTTTACACATCTTTACAAAAATCAAGATTACGAGTACCTAATTCTACTCGTAATCTTGATTAAATTTTGAAGACGTCAAAGCAAAATAATTTTCAGCTTGACTCGCCTTTCATAACCGTCGTATAAAAAAGTCAAGGTAAACACGGATATACCGAAGAAAATCAGAAATTGCGTTGTCATATTATTCCATTTATTTCGCAGATTACACCTGGCGTGGCTACTGAATTTGTTACATCTCGCCACCTCGTATCGAAACCTGCCGGAGCACGAGTTGCCAACATACTCGTCGTACGGAGCTAAGACTGCTTTTCGCAAGTACCGAGTTTCTATAAAAGATGTTCCGTTCCATGTACTGATAGTTTATAGCAACCTCTACTGTTCTGGGACCCTGGTACGGAGTAAGATTGTGATCACTGCTGCGAGTTGCTTGCACGCTAGACAAATGAGGAGACCCATTGTCAAAGTTGGTGCTGAAGCGATTACTGGTATGGGGTTAGTATTTTTTATTATCTTATAGTACTATTAATGATAAATGATATTTATTTTGCAAATTGGTCTTGACTAACTCTTTTACACGTCAAAGAATCACATTCATATTTTTTTTAAACTAGATGAGTCCGGTGTTTTGTACCTGACTACTCTGAGAAGAAACAGCCGAAACAAACTCCGAGGTCACAGTCTCTTTTAAAGTCCAGACATTTTGTAATACGAGAACCATGCAGGCATTAAAAGAGCAACATTTGTTGTATATGTATGTAAATGTTCGGAATCCCGTTCTCAAAAACCGCTCATAAGCTGATTTCGATAAAATTTACAATGTAGGTCTCATATCTGAGAAAATTCGTTTCTCTCTCGCAGATGTCGATCACTCAGCTAGTTATCGATAAAGCAACAATGTACGGTATTGATTTTGTATGGCAGACTATAAAATATTCAGTTCAATTCTGGTAAACAACGTTAGGTCTTAGCATTCTGCATATGTCGTTGCACAGAAAAATGCATTCAATAGACGAGTAAATTATGCAACATTCAGTACAGCAACAGTCTGTTCATACTTACCTATATTTTGGAAACAGATAAATTTACGTTCGTAAATTAGCTTCTAAAACCTTTAAATAGAGTTACCAAGATTTATAAACAAACCTTTTACAATGGATGGAAGCTAAGGTGATCTTTAACGGAATAGCAGAAGGAGCAACGAGTATTACTATAGTTTCAAAGGCATTATTTATACCTAGCTTGCCGCCACGATGCTGCACTAAGATTTTAATGAATGGCTTTTAATTTTAAGAGTCAACAACGCTATTTAGTTTATGAAAGACAAAAGATAAAATGTTAATGGCGAGAATATAAAGTATCAATTTATGAAAATTATGACGACTTTCATTTAAGCCTTTTGTAAATTCCTATCTTTGTTGTCTTTATTGATCTACCCTTATTGTGAGGTCGCGGAACTGTACGAATTACCAACAAATCAAGTAACTGATAGTTATTTTTGCTTGACAACTCATATGTTTTGAAAATTTAACAGTGTTTCTGGAAAAAAGAAGTCGAAATCCGAATTAAATTTAAATTATATCACCAAAATTGTTTTCTGCCACACACAAATTTCACTCGATTACGAAGTGTCGTAACGCTAGCGACTACGGAGATATAGACACACTTCACCATCAATTTGCCCCCTGTCAGCACATAAAATACCTAGCACCGAAATCATTGGGCCCGGACCTTGCGGAGAGCCAGTTTGGCTTCCGCAGGGGCTGCTCGACGGTGGACGCAATCATGCGCGTGAGAGCCCTCACGACGGGGGATGCGGTATCCCGGGGCAGGGTCGTCTTGGGGGTGTCTTTAGACATCTCCAATGCCTTCAACACCCTGCCCTGGAGTTGCATCAGGGAGGCACTCCGGTATCACCGGGTGCCGACCTACCTCCGTCGCATAGTCGAGGACTACCTGACGGACAGAGCCGTCGTCTACCCCGGTCACCGGGGAGAATGGAACCGGCGAGAGATGTCGTGCGGTGTTCCACAGGGATCAGTCTTGGGGCCGCTCTTGTGGAACATCGGTTACGACTGGGTGCTGCGCGGCGACCTCCCTGACGGCGTCGGCGTAATTTGTTACGCCGACGACACGCTCGTCCTGGCGAAGGGAGAGTCGCACCAGGCGGCGGCCGACCTGGCGACGCAGGCGGTCGCGACAGTCGCTGACAGGATCCGGCAGTTGGGACTCGACGTGGCGCTGCACAAAACGGAGGCCATGTGTTTTCATGGCCGTCTGAACGCACCACGGTCAGAGTCCCACATAACGGTGGGAGGGGTTCGCATCGGCGTCGGGAGGGCGATGAAGTACCTGGGACTCGTCCTCGACAGCCGGTGGAACTTCAGGGAACATTTCCTGCGTTTGGCTCCAAGGCTGAACCGGGCAGCAGCCGCTCTCAAGCGACTCCTGCCCAATCTCAGCGGTCCATGGCCCTCTACGGGGCCCCCGTCTGGGCCCTGAGCATTCGGACGCGACCACTAAAGCTGGTCGCATGCCAGAGGGTCATGGCTATCCGGATGATCCGAGGATACCGCACGATCGCCGGCGAATCGGCCAACCTCCTTGCCGGATTGCTGCCCTGGGATCTGGAGGCGACTGCCCTCCAGCGCGTCTATGAGTGGCGCGTGGAGACGCAGCGTCGGGGCGAATCCCCGCTGCCTCGACAAGTCGAGGCGCGGCGGGAGGAGCTCCGGCGTGCTCTCAGAGCAGTATGGAGGGAGCGACTGTCGCAACCAAGGTCCGGGCACGCCGCAATCGCGGCGGTAAGACCCCTCTTTGAGGAGTGGCTGGATAGGCGTCACGGCGTCCTGACCTACCGCATGACGCAGGTCCTCACCGGACACGGAAGTTTCTTGAGGTTCCTGTGTCTGATAGGGAGGGAAGAAACGCCTGGGTGTCACCACTGTGAGGACCGTCCGGAGGACACGGTGGAGCATACGGTGCAGGACTGCCCCGCTTGGGCAGAGCACCGCCGTGTCCTCACAACGGTAATAGGCGGAGACCTCTCGCGCCCGGCATTGGTCGAGGCCATGCTGCGGGGCAAGACGGAGTGGGAAGCGATCGCCTCCTTCTGCGAAGCAGTCATGCTCGTGAAGGAGGAGGCGGGCCGCGTGAGGGAGAGGACAGCGTCCTCCCTCCACCCCAGCCGCAGTAGTAGACGCCCACGGCGTCGGACGTCGCCAGACGATCTCCGGCCACCGTAGGCGCGGGCATGCGGGCGGTGAGTAATGGGCAACTCGCTGTCCGACCATGGGCCATGCCCGGGTCGACGGCGCGTAGTGTTCCACGCGCGCCTCAAAGAGTGTCAGCAAAGTGACGGGGCCCCCCTCTAGAGGGCCAAAACCTGCCGGGGTCGCGGGACTGTACGAATTACCGTGATCCCGGAACGTAAAGGGCTATTGAAGGACACCGTGGATTTTAGTCAGTACGAGTCTGACAGTCCCTCCCGCTCTGCCCTGGGTGGGAGGACTCATTTGATGATTTTACCACGATAAAAAAAAAAAAAAAAAAGCACCGAAATCATTACAACAACATAGAGTAATAAGTACAAGCTGAATTAAATGAATAATAATTGTTTTTCAGACAGATAATACCAATCGTGGACGTGAAATTTCATGAGTACTTCAAGTACATAAGCCGGTTAGACAACGATATCGCCATGGTAGTGCTGAAGGTAAAGTTCATCCATCAATCCGTTCATCTATTCAAATACCAATTACCCAGCTAGGTCTAACATAGTGGTCACGGGACTTACGAATTACCGTGACCCCGGAACGTAAAGGGTTATTGAAGGACACCGTGGATTTTAGTCAGTACGAGTCTGACAGTCCCTCCCGCGCTGCCCTTGGTGGGAGGACTCATTGGATGATATTACCACGATAAAAAAGGTACTAACATACTAATTATAATTCGGTAGCTTTGGTTTTTTATTTCATTGACTTTTTTGCCACCGACTGCCGAAAGAATAGTTATTTGGTAGGTTATTTTACCCTTTTTCGTGATTGTTTTTGAAGTAGGTTACACTTTCTTTTTGAAAAATATTTTTATTTTACCCTTTTTAGTTTAAATATTGAACCCAAATTCTTGTCAAATACATAATTTTCTTACATGTGCACTAGAATTTTGTAATCCGTAGCACCGGTAATAACATTGCCGATGTAAACAATAAGCTAAAAATGTTCATAAAATAAAAAAAATTGTGAACCAAACTAAGTGAACTTTTTATGGGACCAAATGGCAGGTAAAATACGCGTGAAATACGACGCGCCACCTACCCGGGCTTGATCCTTGGTCGGACGGCGAGCTTACCCATTACTCACCGTCCGCAAGCCCGCTCCGCCGCTGTGCCCTCTGCTATTCAGAGGGACACGCGTTGGAGCGTCCACCCGACAGGCTATTTGCATACGGGCAAAGAGACCCCTTAGGCACACAGTGCCTAAGGAAGAGTTTTTGCCCGCATCCCAGGGTGCACCGGCCCGAAAAACTGGTCTTCCCCCGATATGGTGGTATCCGAGAGGGAACTCCAGTCCACGGGCGCACGTGGAGGTTTCCCGTCTTAGCACCCCTTTCCTGTCTTAGCACCCTGCTTTGAAATACTTAATGAAAAACTTACAAACGCACTAGTCGCCCCTACGATTTTTGAAAGATCCTCTCGATTTCTCTGGTCTGCCATCCTCAAACCCTGACTTTTTTATCATGGGAGCACCTTTGAAATATCTTCTTACCAACAAATCATCAAAATCGGTTCATAAACGACAAAGTTAAGCGCGAACAAACATAAAAAAAGCATAAAATAATATACCTCCTTTTTTAGAAGTCGTTTAAAAAAAAAGATAAACAAATCTTCAGATCCGATTCTGAAAGTTAATTTTTCAGTAATTCTACATCAATATGGTATAAATTCCAAATCACAGGCAAAACCTCTTCCTCGCTAAATGTGATTACAGCTTGCTTCGCGCTGAGCGTGGATGATAATGTACCACTATGCAGTTTTGGCTCATTGTAGACAAAGCTATGCAAATCTTCTACCAATGATTACGGTATCCGGGTGACTTCCGCAACATAAATTCATTTCATTCACATTCTATGGAAAGAAAAATTCGACCGCGAGCAGGATTTGAACTTGACCTCCTGGTCGCCCTGTTTACCTTTGAACATAGTATAAATCTTACTTCATTCATGATTGTTACTCTTCCACGCAAAAACGACTAAACTGATGTGAATGAAAGTTACACAAATTATACCTCTTTGTGATATCAGTAGGTATAGATAAACATAGATAGACATACATAGATATAATGTATCAGCTTCTCGTTACGTGTCTTTGCGCTTAGAATACATCCTCTCACTATTCCGGAGGGGACCGTGAGTGCCTCTTAAGGGATTAAATCAAATTGAAAGGTATAGAGTATCGTCTACCTGAGCAGCATATAATGTGAATTTATTATAATTGAATAAGCTCCTGTAATAGACTTCGTTAGAAAGAATGACCTTTTAGTTATATTTTATAATGCACGATGGATTCGTAATTTTATCTCCTGAAATATTTTCTTTAATTTCATTTTAAAATTTTAGAGGAGATAAATCGATTAGAAAATAAGTAGTAGGTGTCCTATAGTATGTTACCCTGCCGCGGTCGTGGGGCTGTCTAAGCAGGATACCGTGGCACGAAGCAAAGCGAACGCAAAGAGCAATTAAAGGAATAGAAGGACTCATTTGATGTGTTTATAAACCAAAAACAAAATAAATATATCTTAAACTTAAACATCTTAAACAAAAACAGCGAATATAGATGACCACAAACTAGACGACTGACTTTTTTTGGTATTCAGGACCAGAAAATACAGCTAATCTGCTAACCTCAATTGATACGGTTTAGGATCACAAATCTTTACAAACCTAAATCTGAATCAATTCGCAACAAACAGGTTTTGAGAAAAATAGCCATATTTTTTGCCATCTGTACACTTTTTCTAAATCTCAAAAACTTATATTTAGTGTCTTAAGAGCAATTTCCTGTAGCAACAATGATTAATGAAGCTACCTTAACTGCCTCATCTCAAAATTAGATCCCAGTATACTTGTTTGAATTTAAAAATAAAACTAAAACAATAAAGTGAACAGTTGGAATGGTCGTTGCAATGGCAAAAATGCACCTGTAACTTATTTCAGAGGTCTTTGTCCCGAAGTTTAACATTACGACCAGCAATAACCATTTCAACACCGAGAACGAAATGAAATGCATTTAATTAATGGAATAAAACTATCAACTATTATTCATACACGTAAATGTGAACACTATTCTACTAATACAGTTTTTCTGTTTCTACTTTTGCATCAAAAATGCTGAAACAACTATAAAAATTAAACTCTCTAACATTTTTTATCAAAAATCTATTTATTATTTTCTTTATTTATGATCTTTCCCACACTAGTAATTTCATCCATTTCATGGGTGCGTTTATAAACATTTAAACTCACATACACACCCCGACCCGGAACGCTTGTCAGTGAAAGAAAATGTGTAAAATTTTCTGCAAAACCTTCGCGTGACTGTCTTATCGAGTAACCGTGACCCTGGAACGTAAATAACTATTACAGAATCACCGTGGATTTCAATCAGTACGAGCTACGAGTCTGACAGTTCACTCCTCCACACTGAGCGGGAGGACACATTAGATGATTTTAACAAGCAAATAAAGTTCCGTGCAAAAAAAAAACACCCAACACAAACATCAAAAAGTCTTGAAAAATCGGCATGCCAAGAGGTCAACGGTACCCTAATATATTAAACGGAGCAGGCCATGCAGACTGGGAGCGCCACCTACAGTCAGACATGAAATACAAGCCGTCCATCGCATGCCAATTTCAACCTAACACTGTTGCGAATCGTGCCAACTGCCAATATCTAACGCCCTCTTGATCACGAAAATGAATTCCCTAGGGGAACTATCATACAATTTTGTTTATACTGATCAAAATAACACGTAAAGATAACTAGGTGCGTTTTTACGATTACACCATGATATAGCTGTCCCCCGTGGTGTCACCCCCGCTGCTCGGGTCCTTTTAGTCGCAGTGTGATGATTTTTTAAACTTCAGCTTTCCTCAATATATGGGCTATCCAACACAATTTTTTTTTAATTCGAATCAGTAGTTCGTGAGATTAGTTGAACTTAATAAACTCTTCAGCTTTATAATATTAAGTTTGATAGTATCGATGAGACAACCGCTGACCCTTTAATTGTGACCTTTTGCCGTTGCAAATGTAAGATAAAGTAGTGTGCTGACACCCACAGGACAAAGGTGAATTAGATAATATAATAAAACTGGCAGGCAACAATTAGTGAAATGGTAATCTACCACGAACGACAAGCTGAAATTTCGTTAATTTTAAAAGTTTTTTTTTCAAGTGCTTTTTAGGACTCAAATACTTCAAATTGTTGACAACCCTGTAAAATTTAATTTTAAATAATGCAGTTGCCACTTCGTTCTTTTTATTTGACAGGAGCACGTGCAATTCAACACAGACGTGAAAAAAGTGATACTTGTAGAGCCTGATGTGTCGTTACGGACTGGTGTCTCCATTGAAGTCTCCGGTTTTGGAAGCACGGTAAAGTTCCGTTGAATGTATCGTTTACAAGTTGGGTGCCCGTGGCGTAGGGTATACAGGGTATTTTTTATGTAGGGCGGATATTTCCATTCCCATTTTCATTTGATCAAAAACAGCCTATTTATTCAGTTACTGGTTGCGTTTTAGGGCAGCAGCGCCTTTCTAATACAGTCCCCCAATATAGACCCTAGTAGGCGGTAACGTGTGCATTTAGGAAAACAAGTGTTACGAATCATCATTAAAGCGTGTTCAATAAGTTTATTTATTCAAAATAAACGTTATCAATAAAGTATTTCTTGATAAAAAATACGTGTAGTTTAATTTTCGTTAAAGTAGGACGTATAAGAAATTATATCCGCTCTACATAAAAAAAATACCTAGCAGTAAAAGTGCCACTCGCATACTAATATCTTACGATCTATACATATAAAGGCAGGTAATAAATGAAGGGTTTGTATCCTTAACAATGTATAATTCGACTGTAACTACGAATACTATCGAAACTGCAAAATCGCCATTTTTGTTTTATTACAGAAATTGAATGTCCTAATAAAATACTATCAGATAAGCAAAGAGATTTTTGAATCAAACAAAATCGAAACTGCAACTGCGTTCTATGGCAAAATAAAACTTTAACTTGCTTGCACAGTCGAATTATCAATGAAAATATTGTACGAGTTACTGAAAACTTACTTAGCATGTACAATTTTAGGAGCGATGAAGTTACAACAGAATCATTTATGCAATGTTAGAGACAACACTAACATTGCATAAATGATTCTGTTGAGAGACTAGACGAGACGTGGGCCTGTAGAAAGTTGTGTCTAGTACACAACTTTCTAACTACAAAATAATAATGTGATGAAATTAAGAAAACTACGTTGATTTGAATAGGTGACAACATGAAGAAGTTTCCTAAAACTGCGAATGAAACTTCACACAATAATTATTATGAAAATGGTTTGAAAAAATTGATATTTCTTAAGTGTCTGTTATTGTAGCCCTTCTACTTACCCAGAAAAGTGCAATATTAATTATTACTGCTAATGCTATCTTATCCATGTTTGTATCTTTTATAGTTAAAAACGCCATCTATATTCGGCATTGCAAACTACATCTGTATACACATAGCTGCTACCAAATTCCCGCTGATTAGAGCACCTTTAGTTTAAGCACTTTGGGCAGATGGCGCGTTTTTACATTGAACTCTGGATTTATTCTTGGGCATCAAAACGTAGTGGGTTACTATTTTCCAATCAAATATTAATCATACACTCAAACTAATTTGCTACATCTCGAAATATGTGATTAATCAACTTTCACAAACAATAAAACTTTACTAATCTATCCCGGAATGGATTTCCCAAGAGATGGGTATGAAATATTTCTATGAACCATCTTTGACAGTCGCAGTTATTCAGGAGATTTTCCTAAAAAATTCTATCATTTTTCACCTTTGATTGGCGGTTCTATTGTCATGATTAGACTTATTGAGGATCCCACTGTACTTAATTAATTATTGTTTTTGATAAATCCGTTGCGGATTATTACTGGGGCTACTTTACGGTATTTCCCGTTAGTGTGGCCCAACAGAAACTAGAGTCCGCGCCGCCAACACATCACACAAGGCGTCTATGTCATTACATCAAATTGCTTAAAAAAATTTATTACTCAGAATTTTACAAAAGTCATGAGTGGTGGCGCACACTGTATACAATCATAAAAAGCTAGCTTACACAAACATACAAACTTTCATATATATATAAATTCATAATAATAGATTTTAATAGTTACGGTCCTGAATTACAGAATCTGCAACAAAACTACGTGAACCAATTGATATGGACGGAGATGACGGTCGTTGACAAAAGAGATTGTGAAGCAGCGTATCCAAACTTGACAACCCCATCTAATTTTTGTGGCAAATATGCGCCGGTGAGTTCTCATTTATACAATTATTCAATTCAACTAACCTCATTGGTGAGATTCTTCTAAAAAACTAGGTGGGAAATATAAAACCGTCGCTCGCTTGTGTGTGCAAGATGTTATGTCAGACAATCAGTAGTAGACTTGTCATGGCACGCTGAAAGACATATCTACAAACTTGACGGTAAACTGTATCTTGTGTGGCTAGCTTTATAGTTTATGTATGTCTTACCGGAATTACATGATATCTAGGAATTGTATATAATTTCGTAGCTATTTAGAAAATGTGTAAAAAAGTGTTTCAAGTGTACAAGTAGACGGAGACCTGCACAGCGGGGCTTCTAATTATTCGTGCATGGTTTAAGGATCCTAACGGAACCGAACCTCTGATACCCGAGAGTTGTTGGTGCCTTTGAAAGTAGACGTCGAGATTCTGTTTGTTCAGGGTTCACATATTTCCAGACAATCTTAAGAATGTTATACAGGGTGTCCCAAAACTCAACGTCAAGCCGAAACGGGGTGACAGGATTGATCATAACCATCACGAGAAAAATCTGAAAAAAAATCTATCCCATGCAGTTTGTAAATTATGGGCATTTTAAGAAAAACCTAGAAATTTGATCAAACTGTACCATTTTTCGGTTATTGTGGTTATTCTTTTTTATTTTTGTTCATTTGAACTTTGGAAACGTAATCCTAAATAACATTTCTAGAATCCCAATAAAAAATAATGACACAATTGCCTCAAGTTTCCGAGAATTGAGACTATTTGTTAAACTACGAATTTAAAATTTTCAAGATTCGTCGACTTTGACAGGCCCTCCTATAAAAAAAATGTACTAGAGTGCCTTGGCAAGTGGCATTAAAAGTTGGCGCATTTAATCAGAATTCTAAAATGGTACAATACTTGTTAGTTCCATACAATAGAAAAGAGTAAAAAAATTAAAACCTCAAGTAACCCGATTTTTGCTATCACATTTTACTCAGTTAAAATGTTTTTAATTCGCACAAGCTCTAGGTAGGTTCTTAATTTTAAGACAAAATGATGAGAGAGATGGATAATGGGTATGGGTACGCATTTCGCAGTGCAAGTAAGAGATTTCCTTGACCAGGAATATCCGGGAAGGTGGATTGGACGTTCAGGCACTATCTTGTGGCCCGCCCGTTCACCAGATTTAAATCCCCTGGATTTTTTCTATTGGGGAGTTCTCAAAGAAAAAGTTTACTCAAAGCCCATTGATCACGTA
Source organism: Agrotis puta (assembly GCA_943136025.2). Taxonomy (NCBI): domain Eukaryota; kingdom Metazoa; phylum Arthropoda; class Insecta; order Lepidoptera; family Noctuidae; genus Agrotis; species Agrotis puta. The sequence goes on from OW964170.2 coordinate 5,618,225, forward strand.
GCCGACCTACGTGAACGCATTTCTCAAGCAGCTGAGGCGATCAACTCTCGAAGATATGCCCGACTTATAAGTAGATCTTTTTTAAGAAGATGTAGGGCTTGTATTGAGGCTGATGGTAAACAATTTGAACATTTATTGTAATAAAAATGTTTTTTCTCTATCTGACTTTTAGTCCAACAAACCTAATTATTTTACTAACTTTTTTTCACTTTGGTAAAAGTGGCGTCACTATCTGTCTCGCTCACTCATGACAAACATACCCATTATCCATCTCTCTCATCATTCTGTCTTAAAATTAAGAACCTACCTACAGCTTGTGCGAATTAAAAACATTTTAACTGAGTAAAATGTGATAGCAAAAATCGGGTTACTTGAGGTTTTAATTTTTTTACTCTTTTCTATTGTATGGAACTAACAAGTATTGTACCATTTTAGAATTCTGATTAAATGCGCCAACTTTTAATGCCACTTGCCAAGGCACTCTAGTACATTTTTTTTATAGGAGGGCCTGTCAAAGTCGACGAATCTAGAAAATTTTAAATTCGTAGTTTAACAAATAGTCTCAATTCTCGGAAACTTGAGGCAATTGTGTCATTATTTTTTATTGGGATTCTAGAAATGTTATTTAGGATTACGTTTCCAAAGTTCAAATGAACAAAAATAAAAAAGAATAACCACAATAACCGAAAAATGGTACAGTTTGATCACATTTCTAGGTTTTTCTTAAAATGCCCATAATTTTCAAACTGCACGGGATAGATTTTTTTTCAGATTTTTCTCGTGATGGTTATGATCAATCCTGTCACCCCGTTTCGGCTTGACGTTGAGTTTTGGGACACCCTGTATATTTCCCAAGAATGTTATACAATGACGTATTACATACATTTCCGTTAACATATGTACAATTGTACTTAATATGCTATCCAATGTCAAAATGTATGGTGGTGGTACCAGATGGAAGAGCGTCGATATCAAAACTTTTATCGAACAGTTGTTTCCCTAAGGAGTACTTATTCTTATTTATGTTTCCGATGTTTGGAATTCTAAGCTAAGTTGCTGATGTTTGGCCCATGTTATCATGAGTTATAGTTTGTTGCAAATTTTGGCGCTATGATCGTTATTTATATTACAGAGTGATATTCTATCTTGTCTGCACACATTCTTGTATTGAAAAAGAGGGGTAATTCTTATATTACCAGTCGCATTCCATTCTGTCTTATCTAAATCTGCCAAAAAAAAATCTCATTGCATTCTTGACATTAATTGTCGCGTAAATTATGACAGTTTTTTTTTTTTTTTTTTTTATCGTGGTAAAATCATCAAATGAGTCCTCCCACCCAGGGCAGGGCGGGAGGGACTGTCAGACTTGTACTGACTAAAATCCACGGTGTCCTTCACGAGCCCTTTACGTACCGGGGTTACGGTGATGGGTAAGTCCCGCGACCCCGGCAGGCTCTGGCCCTCTACAGGCCCCGTCAATTTGCTGACACTCTTTGAGGCGCGCGTGGAACACAACGCGCCGTCGACCCGGGCATGGTCCATGGTCGGACAGCAAGTCGCCCATTACTCGCTGCCCGCATGCCCGCGCCTACGGTGGCCGGAGATCGTCCTGTGACGTCCGACGCCGTGGGCGTCTACCACTGCGGCTGGGATGGAGGGAGGACGCTGTCCTCTCCCTCAGGCGGCCCGCCTCCTCCTTCACGAGCATGACTGCTTCGCAGAAGGAGGCGACCGCTTCCCACTCCGTCTCGCCCCGCAGCATTGCCTCGACCAATGCCGGGCGCGAGAGGTCTCCGCCTATCGCCGTCGTGAGGACACGGCGGTGCTCTGCCCAAGCGGGGCAGTCCTGCACCGTATGCTCCACCGTGTCCTCCGGACGATCCTCGCAGTGGTGACACCCAGGCGTTTCTTCCCTCCCTATCAGACACAGGAACCTCCCGAAACTTCCGTGTCCGGTGAGGACCTGCGTCATGCGGAAGGTAAGGACGCCGTGACGCCTATCCAGCCACTCCTCAAAGAGGGGTCTTACCGCCGCGATTGCGGCGTGCCCGAAATTATGACAGTAGAACAATTTTAATTACGATCACATCACGACAACAGGCTTTTTGGTCTGCGGATGGATTAAAGTATTAACTGCTACATCACGGAAGAAATAAAAAAATAAAAGTGAAACATTTCAAAGCGCTCGAGCAGTTCCTTCGCAAGTGGAACTTGGCAGTTGGCCAAGATGGCACTAGGATGAAGGAGCACATTTGCGTCGTAGTTTAAAATTGTGTAAATCACCTATATCCGGTTCCTGTATAATCCGCCAAAAAACTGGAGGCATTAAAATGTGTTTTTACTACTTCAATCCACTGTCAAGAAGACTGACACTCGCCGCTCTAAATCCTTATTAATTGCTACGACTAGGTGGGATTACTCGATGTGACGACGACTGAAATACCTAGAGAATTTACAGTTTTCACTGTATACACGTAGAACAAACAAGGTTTCTACCTTGTTTTTTCTACGTGTATGTAGGAGTAGAGAGATGCCTTTGACCAGGAGTGGGACAGAGAAGACGGCAAAAAAGCATTTCTGTTGTATGGGAGCCTCCTTATTTTTCTTTCAGCTTTTTAGTATTTTTGTTAAAGCGGCAAGCTACAAGCGACAAGCTATCACGAGTTCATGAGAAACTGCCTTCGGACAGACAGATTGACAGACGGACAGCAAAGGCTTCATAATTGGGACCCGTTTTACCTTTGGATAAACCTAATAAATACATGAATTTGGCACACAGCACAACACAGCATTTCTAACCCAATTTATTTTATGACGTACAAAGCGAAGCAAAATTAATCCCTTTGACATCAGGCCTCACCGATTAGGCGAATGTTCACGTGCCAAACGCTCGGTACCCAAGTACCCATTACACGTAGGTGTCTAACCGTTATAGTGTCCCAGGAGCGTCGTCTGAGCGATAGTGGAGGCCCGGCCATGTATAATAGACAGTTGCTAGTCGGAATCCTGTCCTTCGGAGGGACAAGCAATGACGAGCCACATATCGCCATCTTTACTAATGTCTCCTATTTCAACAGGTTTGAGCTTATTGTTTTTTTTCTGGTTAACATTTTTATATAGTTATGATTGGAAAGACATGGTGAAAGGCTTTAGTACAGCAATGGGACGTTATAATAATAAATAATATATTGAAAAAAATAAACAAACAGAAATGATTACGTGTTTCGGTCCTAGCAATTCTTGTCAAAAACATGCAAGTTTCATGCCAATTCTTATCCAAAGAGATTTGGAATCGCAACTACCGTACTTTAATTAAGTTACTATGCTGTTTTGACTGGGACTGTAGCATCGTTATGTTTTATTTTGGCATATAATAGTAGGCAGTAATGGTCCTATTGAAAGGGATCGCGAGACTGTCTGGGTCTCGAGACTGTCTAAAGGGCTGTTGAACGAGCACCGTAGATTTTAGTCAGCACAATACTGGCAGTCCCGTTCGCTTTAACCCAGGGCAAGAGATTCATTTAATGATTGTACAGCGTTTAAAAATGGTCCTATTGAAATGAAACAATGCTTTGAGTTTGAACAGGATAAACTTACTGCTACACTGGACAGGCCTGTTGGTCTAGTGGTTAGTGACCCTGACTGCTATACCGGAGGTCGTGGGTTCGATTCCCACCCAGGACAAATGTTTGTGTGATGAGCACGATCATTTGTTCTGTGTCTGGATGTAATTTATCTATAATATGTATGTATTTAGAAATATATAAGTATGTTTATCAGTCGTCTAGTACCCATAACACAAGCTCTGCTTAGCTTGGGACTAGATGGCGTTGTGAAAAAAAAAACTATAAGTACCAAATATTCGGCTATTAGTAGTACCTTATTAACTTTTTATTTTTTTAGCGTGGTAAAATCATCAAATGAGTCCTCCCATCCAGGGCAGGGCGGGAGAGACTGTCAGACTTGTACTGACTAAAATCCACGGTGTCCTTCAATAGCCCTTTACGTACCGGGGTCACGGTAATTCGTTAGTTCCGCGACCCCGGCAGGCTTTGGCCCTCTACAGGCCCCGTCAAGTACCTTATTAGCTAAGGAATGTCTCTAAAATTAAGCATCCGGTTGGTCCTAATAACACTATTTACAAATCCGAATGTCATACGTGATCGTTAGTGCAATTGGTATGTGATTTGCCGTCCACTTACCTACCGGTTCTTGTAGCAATACATCAATTAAATGCAGGTGCATTCCATAAAAAATGATTACTAGATGTCGTGGCGATGATTGCTAATATCTTTGCTGAGTAGCAACTTGCTGTTTTAATTATAATTATACGTTTATACATATTTGTGCCAAAGGCAAAATGGCAGCGAAGGAAGAGGGGGGACGCATGAGGGAGAGGACAGCGTCCACCTCACAGTCCAGCCACAGTGGCAAACGGCCACGGTGACGGACGTCGCAAAACGATCTCCCACCGTAGGCGCGGGCATGCGGGCGGCGAATAATGGGCGACTCGCTGTCTGACCATGAACCATGCCCGGTTCGACGTCGCGTTGTGTTCCACGCGCGCCTCAAAGAGTGTCAGCATAATGACGGGGCCCCCCTGTAGAGGGACAAGCCCTGCTGGGGTCGCAGGACTTACGAATTACCGTGACCCTGGAACGTAAAGGACTATTGCAGGACACCGTGGTTTTTAGTCAGTACAAGTCTGACAGTCCCTCCCGCCCTGTCTTGGGTGGGAAGACTCATTTGATGATTTTACCACGATAAAAAAAGACAATATGGCTAAATTTTCCCGTCATTTGTGAAGTGTGTGTGTTATCTGTGAAGTCAAATCATAACATCGTTATCTACATGACAGATAACAAAAACATTTGCAAATAAGAAAAGAAAATTTATTTTTGGTAAGTGTTTCGCCTGATATCATCTTTATTTTTATAATTTACTTTTTTCTCAGGTGGATTATGCTCAACACCAAGAGATTTTTAGAAAAATACTGCGTACCAAGAACAGATTCCTCGGATGAAACAGGAGACAACAGCGATTCTGATACGTCGTAATAAACGTCGAAGAAATACTATAAAGTATTATTAATTGTATTAACTCTTTCTTGAATGACTTCTTCGTTTTCTTTACTGCAATAATTGTCTATGAAACGTTGCACTTGCTTCTTTATCCAATCTCTGTGATACCAGAGGTTTGTGTATACGCTTGGTTTGTTTTTCTTTGCGCACCCGTCGCCGTGTGATGTCAGACCTACCAGCCTCCTGAAAATTATAACGTTATGAGAATAAACTACTGGTTTCATTATCATCATCAGGCTATAGCAGACCAAGGCCTCTCAAAGTTGACCTTCGCAAGGTGTCCTGTTACTGTACACCTTGCGAAGGTTGACGCTCCACTTTGCCTGAGGGCGTCCCACCTTACGTTTGCTGATTATAATCAGGGGTAATGTGTAACATAATTGGTGAAGGAAAACATCGTGAGGAAATTGACACGTCCTAAAAATAAAAAAATCGAATACATTTGACATCCACCGACCCGCATTGGACCCGCGTGGTGGATGGTCCACTCCCTCCCACAGAGAGAAACATTATTACAGAGGCTGCTGAGCATGAGTTCCTGAGTTCAATATGCAGTTTGTGCAAAGTTCTTAGGTTTGTCTACCAGCAATTTCTCATTAGCAGTCACAAAATCTGTATTTGTGCCCAGTTGATAGCAATGGGCTCGCCTACTATAAACACCGGGTGTACTACTAGGTACAACTCCACCACCTTTCGGAGAATATAACGTTATGTTATATAAAGAATGAAGATCAACAATTAAAGAAAATAAAACATATTGGCTAGAATAGTACGTGCAGACCGCAAACGGCGAGACGTGCCGTAAAAGGGTGATATCCTAAAGTCTAGACACCTCGGGCTGCAGACGGCCGGATATTTTACTAACACTAGCAACGCTGGTTATAGCTATATGATTTGCAATGGCTTAGCAAGCTATGCGTTGAAGAAAAGTAGAATACAGACAAGTTTGTTTCACAAAAAGTTTAAGGTATTCAATGTGGTCGCGGGACTGTACGAATTACCGTGACCCCGGAACGTAAAGGGCTATTGAAGGACACCGAGGATTTTAGTCAGTACGAGTCTGACAGTCCCTCCCGCTCTGCCCTGGGTGGGAGGACTCATTTGATGATTTTAACACGATAAAAAAAAAATAAGGTATTCAATGTGTTTGTAATTTTTTCTGTTTTTTTTTTATACCAGTCCATATCGGCTTTGCTCAAATGCAATTTACTTATTTGTTTTAAAATAAAATATAGCCTATCTAACACGTTGAAAAAACCACAATGAACTGCATCCTTCGAAACAGTCACTTGAAAATTGCATCGCAGTTTAGAAGCATAGTGCAACTATTGTTTTCTTGACGGCACGTTCAGCGCTGTTGCTAAGCGATCGACAGCTGCTCAGCGTGTCACGGGTTTGATCCTCGCATCGAGCAAATATCTGTATGACCTATAAGTATGTGTTCCGGGATTGGTTATTTATGTTTTCTATTTTAATCCAGTAACCAATCGCGCAACCACTGCACCAACCATAACGTAAGTAGGTATATAATTTGGCAAAAATAACCTTCACGTACCCATGCCAAAGCACGCCGCCTCCGGAGTCTCCCTTGCAGGTATCCCGCTCGCCGTCTCCATACAAACAGAACATATCCTCAGACATTTTTATTTTGTGGAGCCTACTGCACTCTTTGACCGGCACGTATGATAGGGTCGTCATCATCAAGCTCAAACGCGATAAGTCACCACCATACTGAAATAAATAGAAAGAAATTAACTTTTGCCCGTGGCTTCATTCGTTTCTCTATCAAGTTTTATGCAAACAGGAGTATACCCTATCTAGGATCCCATTTATCTCGGTGCCAAAAGATTTGTTTCTGTTAAAGCTCGAATACTGGTATATTCAGGCCCTAATTCTATCCCATTAATGGGTGTCACCTCTTCTATTTACATAGTAAATTCATCCAATGTGTCCTCTCACTCTGGGTGGAGCGGAACTATCATTCTCGTACTGACTAAAATCTACGGTGATTCTTCAATAGCCAGTTACGTTCAGGGACCACGGTAACCTGATAAGACAGTCTCATGACTCCGGGGGTGCCAGCCCTAAGCCACCCATGACATTTAAATTATCGTTTAATCTGTGTAGTTGTTTACGTAGCTCGTTAATAAGCATTTTGTATCCTAATATTATAAATGCGAACTTTAGTTTGTTCTCGCTTTAACCGTTTCACCGATTTTGATGATTTTTGGTGCAAACATAGATGGGTTGGAACCTGGAGACGGTTGGTTAACTTGTCTTTGCATAATATTTTAAGAAGCGAACAAAGCCGCAGGAAAAACCTAGTCGATTATGAAACTTCATGAGGGGTAAAGGTTCGTTAGTAAAAACCTTAACTTTCAAAAAAAAAAATATTAAACTAGGACCACCTAGTGTCCCTAGTACCTATCATGTACCCTTCATTAAAAACTTTAAAGTTTTAAACTAGGCATCAGAGTTTTTGCCGACACTTTAATTATTTGTTACAAAGCGCCTATTTTAATTAACACAGTTTGTACGAAGCTTTTTTAGTTTTTTTTTTCCAGGGTAAAGTTTAAAAGCACGTTAAGTAAATTAACTTGACGCTTGCCAGTTTTAATAAACAATATTCTGCGTTATATAATCGTGTTCTTAACCAGAACTGGCTCAAATTGAACGCCATTAACGCCAAAGCACGGTAAGGAGCCTGCCCACCAGACCACAGCATGGTCATAGTGCGGTTTATGGGCACGCCTTTATGCCTTTGTCAAACAGACAGGCGAGTCTGAATCGATAACGAACCGATACGAGACGTCAGTCCGATAGTTCTGTCACGCTATCGGATCGCTTTCGCTTTTCTTTGTGACTGGATTCAAAAAATTCCATACATTACAAATAAAAACGCCTCGCTTCGCATTCGCGACGCCTGTCTGTTTGACAAAGGCTTTAAAGATAAACCTGATAACGAGACACGGTTTAAGCACAAAGTCCCCAAGAATAAACTTCTTTTCAGGCAATCTTATTATCAACTAGCTTTTCCCCGCGGTTTCGCTTGGCCTCCCTTTCTTATTTGTCTCCCCTATTTTTTTGATCTGAGTTTTTCTCCCTTCAAGTTTTATGTAAAAAGATCCTGTAGACGACTCCAGGTTCCTCGCTATGTCAATACCAAAGTTCGTGAAAATCGCTTCAGCGGTAAATGCATAAAAAACCCACTTCCACAATAAATTAGACTGTGACCTCTGATCTCTTCTCGGAGTAGTCAGGTACGAAACACCGGACTCTCCTAGTCTGCAAATAAACGTGCAAAAGTGTTGACTTAACCTATTTGTTTTTTTCTTAGCGTGGTAACTCAAATGAGTCCTCCCACCCAGGGCAGAGCGGGAGGGACTGTCAGACTCGTACTGACTAAAATCCACGGTGTCCTTCAATTGCCCTTTACATTCCGGGGTCACGATAATTCGTAAGTCCCGCGACCTCGGGCTTTGGCCCTCTAGAGGGGGGCCCCGTCATTATACTGACACTCTTTGAGGCGCGCGTGGAAAAAAACGCGCCGTCGACCCGGGCATGGTCCATGGTCGGACAGCGAGTCGCCCATTACTCGCCGCCCGGGCATGCGGGCGGCGAGTAAGCGCTTACCTTATTAACCTATTTGCTTAAATAAATATGATTTCATTTTAATTTAAAATAGTAAACTTAGGACCAGGATGTAGATGTAAGTTTCTGGGTCACAGACGATCTACGTACATATGGCTGAGGAAGTCATACTTCCTTTTTCCGCCAGCCAGAGTCACTTTGTTCCGGCTGCGAAGATATTATCACCGGTAATGTTACAGACACGTTATACCTTTTTACTTAGTTTCTAAACATCTACAGTACTATCACAGTTATTATGACTGAGATTGTAGCACCATTTTTATTTTAACGTGGTAAAATCATCAAATGAGTCCTCCCACCTAGGGCAGAGGGGGTGGGACTATCAGACTCGTACTTTTATCCATGGTGTCCTTCAATAGCCCTTTACGTTCTGGGGTCACGGTAATTCGTGAGTCCCGCGACTCCAGCAGGCTTTGGCCGTCCACAGGGCTGGGATTGTAGCACCCTTATATATATTTTATATGTATTATTATTTTTTACTATTTTTTGGCAAAGTTTTACAGTGTTTCTCCCTGGGTGGAGCGGAAGGAACTGTCACACTCCAACTAACTAAAAATCCACCCAGTACCTTCAAATGCCCTTTGCGTTCCAGGGCCGCGGTAACCTGCTTAGACAGTCCCGCAACTAAAAAAAGGCTAACTTTTTTATGGAAATTTCTCGCTAACTGGTAAACACTTCGCTTCACCTGACTGGTCAATGGGTCGTTGAATGGCAATGAGCATTGCCATCCAACGTGGCAATTCTGCCAGTCTTCTGGCAGAATTGCCACGTCTTCACGATTCCGGAATACAGGAATGTGTAGAAGTTCTTTGACGCCTAAGTACATTGAGGTTTGTATATTCAGATTATGGTTTTTGGTATAGTTTTTTGTTGTTATTAATTGTATTGTATAGTTTCAAATAGTGTAAGTATATAAATAAATTTAAATTAAGAAGGAAAAGGCTTTTCAGATAGTGATGTCATAAAGTTGTCATTCTGTTACCTTTGTCATGCCCCAGCCAGTCACAGTAAACCGTGTCTCCTGGACACGCATCCATTTATTGTGGTTGATGAGAATGCCTTTCTTGGCGCTTTCGTTGAACTTCATCGGCTTCTTAACAAATATCATAGCTATGTCGTTCTCGAACGGAATGATCTTGTTGTATTGCTCGTGTGTGACAAAAAAATCAATTCCATATCTCTTAGCGTTGAAGTCGTAAATGTATTTTGAGCCTGTGGAATTCATTGTTTGAGCAACACATATAAAATCATAATTCAGTAAATAGGAGACTAAATACAATATGTCATAAAAAATCATAACAAAGATTTTTGTATGTCTGTTTGTTACGGCATATTGTAAAACGGCTGAACTTTCATTACGGGAAGTCAAATTTATAAAAGGAGCCTTAGTAGGTAATAAATATTTAAAAGTCATTAATATTTATTTTTTTGATTAATAATAAAGTTTACTGGGCAATACTTAATAGTTAATGGTCTGGTATGAGCCCTTTACGTCAGGTAGGCCGTGTGCTTGATAGCCACCTCCAAAAGAAAAAAACATTATCGGACGACCAATGGCCAACATATGGAGTATTTTTGTCGGAGTTGGGCGAATCCGCGTGCTTAAGCTAGTAACGGTGTTTGTGTATGTGAGTTTGTAAACACACCGACCACACCAACAAACCACAATACAGGCAGAAATTCCTAGTGCGGGACAACGTTTTAAAAAAAAAACTTCTATCACGAGAAAATTGCTAAATAACTTTATTATCATTCTGCTACACTGAGTAAATATCATATCATATACTGAAAAGTACACAAAGTCACATGCCTGCTTAAATACCTACATAGAAAGTGGTAGACACAATCCAGCGTGAGACGCTTTCAAATGGGTCGACAGTTTTGTATCAAATAGGGACTGGACATTTTCTCAAAGCATTTTCCACATTTATTTAGGCACCTTAACAATAAAACACGTTTCTTTTGTTTTGACACTCACTGAGATTTATTTTTTCGTAAACAGTGATAAATTCTTCCAATGTTCTGCTGTTATCTCAGTGTACCTTTTACAGTAGTTTGTAGAAGATACGCTATGGGCATTTGATACGTAAATAATTATTTTGTCCTAAACACAGACGGTAAAATCTTACTACAAAAACGACCCTTATAACAACGTCAAATGCCGTTTTAAAGTTGACACTTTTTTCTACAAGTGTTTAACCGATGTTTAACTTTTTTGTAGTAATACGGCTAATGTTCGGGCGGCGAGTAATGGGCGACTCGCTGTCCGACCATGGACCATGCCCGGGTCGACGGCGCGTTGTGTTCCACGCGCGCCTCAAGGAGTGTCAGCATAGTGACGGGCCCTGTAGAGGGCCAAAGCCTGCCGGGGTCGCGGGACTAACGAATTACCGTGACCCTAGTACGTAAAGGGCTATTGAAGGACACCGTGGATTTTAGTCAGTACAAGTCTGACAGTCCCTCCCGCCCTGCCCTGGGTGGGAGGACTCACTTGATGATGATTTTACCACGAAAAAAAAAAAAAAAAAAAAAGCGTGAGACGCTTTCAAATGGGTCGACAGTTTTGTATCAAATAGGGACTGGACATTTTCTCAAAGCATTTTCCACATTTATTTAGGCACCTTAACAATAAAACACGTTTCTTTTGTTTTGACACTCACTGAGATTTATTTTTTCGTAAACAGTGATAAATTCCTTCAATGTTCTGCTGTTATCTCAGTGTAGCTTTTACAGTCGTTTTTTTTTTGTAGTTGCAGACGGCTAATGTTATTTGAATTGCTTTTGAACAATCTATCGTCATGCCAATAGGGATCAACGGGAACCGTTGTAGTGGTTCACAAGTTACAGTAAACAAGTAATCAAAGTTAAAGTTAGTTGAGAACCTTCCTGTACCTGAATGTGTCCGTCAGGAGTAGTAAATATTAATCATTATGCCCGTTGGGTTAAGTTGAATTTCAATTGATACTGAAACTAGTTTGCCAACCGTTTCGTTTGTAGTTTATAAGGGAAGATAACAGTTATTTCATAATAGAAATTACACGAGAATAGCAGTTACGTTTGGCAAAAAATAGAAGATGAGAAAATGATTGCCAACAATCAATTGTCTAATCTATAAGTTAGTTGCGGCTCATCTTTGTTTTGCAGGGGTTGAAATTCACGACCCACCCCGATTTGGGAGAATTAGGATGAAGATTTTCCAAAAAAAAAATCCTACATACACTGTGCGATTTGGTGCATTTCCTTTGGATGTCAGATTTATTATTAAACTAGCTGTTCCTCGCGGTTTCAGCCGCTGCTCAACTTCTGTTGATAGTAGTGTGTCAATATGCTTATAGCCTTCCTCAATTAACGAGCTATCCGACACACAAAGATTTTTTCAATTCGAACCAGTCATGAGATTAGCGTGTCCAACCAAACAACCTGTTCAGCTTTATAATATTACGTAACATAACTGTCATACTCGTAACTTCTGTACGTTTTTTACAAACTCACCAATTTGCACTCTCATTTCATCGATATCTTGGTTGTTCTCGAAGCAGTGAGCCGATGTCAAAATTGACCAGGTGTTCAAAATCACACCACCACATAACGCACCCAAATTAAAAAACTGTACTGAAAATGGATATTTCTCCAGCGCCACTGGCTTGCCTCCAACTATTCTAGCTTCAATAGCCGGTATCTTCTGTGGACGTTCCGTTTCACACACTATGATAGTTGAACAAACAAATATGGAAATAATGAAAATTTTCATTCTAAAATCCTTCTTCAGCATTTTTATGGACTCAATCTCGACTCAGTGGTATGTAATGCATAATTAAACGAATAATTCTAAAGAAAGCAAACGATTAGGTTTTTTTATGAAGCATATAAAGATAATTAAGTGCTTGCAGGATTTTATGTGAATATGTGAGTAATGAGTACCTACTTCAAATTATGTAATCGGAAACTTTTAATTTCATAACGTAAAAACACTGCATAATAATTTTACCCCATAATAATTTGACGGCATGGTTGGCGAACTGGCTGAGCGATTGGACTGCGGTGCTGCTTATCGCGGATGCGATTGCCGCACGAGCAAATATTAGTATAATCTATAAGTGCTTGATCCTAGTCTTAACGTTTATGTATGTGATTTTTTTTTATCGTGTTAAAATCATCTGGACCTGTGTCAGGCGGAAGGTCAGGACGCCGTGACGCCTATCCAGCCACTCCTCAAAGAGCTACCGAAGAGCTAAGAAGTACCGCCTCAAAGAGCTAAGAAGTACCGCCTCAAAGAGCTAAGAAGTACCGCCGCGATTGCGGCGTGCCCGAAAAGACAAGTCGCCAGTGGGATTTGAACACGGGTCATGAGACGAACGGGCCACTCATTACACGCCAACGCCACCGTAACAGTTTATGTATGTGACTTTATGTATGTTTGTAAACGCGTTCACAAAACAGGAGGAATTCCTAGTTTTGGGGGCAATGTTTTTAAAAAGAAAACCAATGTGTATCCAAACATTACATAAAGCCTCGTTGTGCACAAATGTGGTCAGTTTAAAGTTGATGTTGGTAATAAAATTGCAGCACATTCTACTAGGTACAGTCAACAACAAAAGTAGATGATCAAAATCAGAAACTCAATACTAATTAACGGAGTTCGCGTGAGAAATTTGCAGATGAACTAGTAGTAAGTGTTTGGTAAATTATAATCACATACTTTTGAATCACTTCGACGCCACACTGTTCTGACGCGAACTGCGTTCTTTAGTATTGAATTTCTGATTTTGATCATCTACTTTCGTTTTTGACTGTACCTACTGGGTAGCTGGCTCTCTGCCAGACGTCGCCATCTAGTAGTATATGTAAACAATTTATGTATTTAATTGGGTATGTAAATATATATCTTTCCCGGACCAGGCCTGGCTCACTCCGCGGTGTAGGTATAAAACTGCAAGTACCGGCGGGGGCCACTTCGTAGTGGCCATTTAGTCGGCTGCCGCGCGCCGCCCACTACGCACGCGCTTACTTAAATAATATTTAAGTTTGGTGTTTGGTTGTATTTACGCATAAGTTTAAAAAATATATATATATATGATGAAGAAAATAAAATACTGCATAACGTTTGGTTGTTTAAATAATGACAGTGATAGGAGCCTCACGTTTCACACACTACCGCGTGATTTCGAAAAGTAAGGAAAAAAGTGAATATTTATCTATGTAGTACATATTTAAGGGATATTATAAATTGCATATCAAATAAATAATCGCCTATCAATACATACTCATCATTTATATTCATTTTTACATCAAATAACTTACTTCACCACAAATAAACTAAATGTTTTGCAAAACTCAAACTGCAGATAATTCGAAATTATACATCAATATGACATTACTTTTTTTCTCATAATGCAATACAGTTAAATTTATTTTTGTACAAAAATACATACAATACATAGCATAATATACAATACATACATATATACAATACATAGCAATACATAGCATAAATACTGACTGCACAGCAAATTTTCCATATTTCATAGCAAAATAACTATCCCAGTCGCATATTAACCAGTAAGTACACGCTGGCACCCCGACTTGGACAATTTAGGTTAGAAGAGGATGGCGGGGTCTGAAAGACCCCGCCATCCTCTTCGTGGTTATTTTTTTTTTAAACCACCCAGAAGTAGGAGCCCCGCGAAGCGGGGCTCCGTCGACATGCTGGGAAGCGTGGACGCCCCGCGAAAGCAAGACCCGCTTTAATAGTTCAATAAATTACTGGTATGTGGTAATTAATAAATAATAAGACGACTGTGACTAATAAAATGCTGTTTTATTTAGAAAAACTGCTGTAAATAATATAAAAATAGAAGCTATATTTAAAAGAAAAAGAGTTAACATGTATAATGTGCATTAAGATTATTAGCTGTGCATTGATGAAAAAGCTTTTGCTTTAGGAAAAATCGCTGTACGCTGCAAAAATAAATTGTAGTGTGTTTAGTGATATTTTGAGTTGAATATTTTGCTGTGCAATCAGTAATTTTGATGGGAATTCGGAATCTTATTGCATAGAAAAAGGATATTTTTTGATTTGCGTTTAAATACTACCCCATATTTAATAATGATCAAAAAACTATCTACCTGCTTGTGGTGTGCTTATTAATGTCATTCAAGTACCGGCTAGTAATCATGATCAGTATGATTAGGTAGGTTACAAATTTGGCCTACAAGACCACCAAGATAAATAAAATAGACGAATATCAAACCTGACATCACTCTCACTCACCTAAGCTGAATACGTAGGTAGGTCGAATTATGATCGGTAGAAAGATAGGAAGATGTTTACGTTATTGTTTAGACACGTTCAAACTCAGAAAATGGCTACACTACGCATTCAAGGTCAGCGATCGTAATTCTCTTCGCGACTTTTTTACCTACTTACCTACAAAGACACGCATTATTATACACCCGACTTGCGACCTAATCATCATCATCATCATCATCTTCCTGCCCTTATCCCATTTTACTTGGGGTCGGCGCAACACGTTTTTTTCTTCCATTCTCCTCTATCAAACGTCACAGTATCATTCACTCCTCTGTCTTCCATATCATTCCTTATACAATCCATCCATCTCTTCTTTGGCCTTCCTCTTCCTCTCCATCCATCAACATTCATACTCATCACTCTCTTAGTCACATGAGTGTCATCCCTCCTCATCACATGTCCATACCAAGACAGACGATTCCCTTTAATTTTTTCTGTAACAGGCGCCACTTTCAAACTTCCCCTTATAAACTCATTCCTTACTTTATCCATTCTTGTCACTCCACACATCCATCTTAACATTCTCATCTCCGCTACATGCAAACGTTTCTCATCCAACTTTTTCACAGCCCAGCATTCCGATCCATACAATACAACAGGTCTAATCACGGATTTGTATATTTTCCCCTAACTGCGTCATAATAACGAATTAAAATTTTATTTTTAAATTTTGAAATCTCTTAAATACATATTTTATATTATAAATGTGTTTTAGTCATTGGATACATGAACTGGGCTGCCGTTGTAAGGCGACTAAAAAGTCACGGTGTATATATTATTCCTCACGTAAGGTGCCGTAGGTACCTACTGTTAACATTCTGTGCTACCAATCTATATGAATATGAAGTAATCGATGACGAAACAGAAAAAGATATAGGCTGATGATAAAAACAAAATTCCTTGAGGGACATAAGGAGGTAATGAGGAGTGATATATATTTATGTTAATTAATAATGTAATTAAACAATGCATAAATACGTATTCCTACCTAACTGTGCCCAAACTCGCGAGTCGCAACCCTATTGAGCTTGACCGACAGTAACCTTTTAATGTCGTTGGCGTCAGATAAACTAAAATGAACTCTCGCGCGTCACTATTCAGTTCATTTTTGCTTGCGCACGGGAAGTTTAGGCTATTATAAAAGTAGGTGGGTGATGCGACTGCAAGTAAAAATGGACTCTATTCTTTCGTGCATAGATTTTACATTTGCTTGTTTTCTTTTTGGGAGTTACACTTCTGTACCTTTAGGTACTATTATGTATTCTGTGCCCGGACATAAAATTTCGTACCCGAACGTCGGCTTATCGAGTGAACTTTTTTATTTTTTTTAGCGTGGTAAAATCATCAAATGAGTCCTCCCGGGGTGGACCGGGAGGGACTGTCAGACTCTTACTAACTAAAATCCACTGCGATCCGTCAATAGACCTTTACGTTCCAGGGCCACGGTTTCCAGATGAGACAGTCCCGCGACCCCGGCAAGCTTTGGCCCTCAAAGGGGGAACACATCAAACCTAAATCGATCTTGGACTCTTTATTTCACAACATAAAATCAGTCGGAAATGTAACCCATAAACATTTATTGTTGTATTCAAAGCTCAGTATTTGCTGTTTTTATACATACATTAACATAAACTTTGGTACGTAAGGCAGTTCGCTAGCAAATGCATCCGCGCCGGTGCCTAAAAACGTACTCGCGTAAAAGCTACTCGGCTTCAGTATCGTTTGACACGAGCAATACGAGAGCTTTCAGAAAATATATGCAAATATCAGCCGAATTCACTCGTAAATATACCCATACGTAGAATATTTCTACGGTAAAATATGGATGTTTAAACGCTTTCACATAATTGATATAGTGCCCAAATGTCCGACCCCATGATCAACTGGTTTATTAAGAATTCGTTTTTTGCTTCTAACTATCCGTAACAACCTTTCTTCTTACTAATCTTCAGGAAACTTTTTAATTAAACCATGTTACTGACTGATTCACCGCCGTGATTAATGAGTTCCATGTAACATATCAATCATGAGCCTTCAACTCAATTTCAACGTTAGTTACATTATATCCCCAAATTATTTAGTTACGCTTCCTAACCCGTGTCAGAAACCTGAAATTTGTGTTCTGATGTGATTATGCATACTGAATAAACATCTTGATTCTCAATGCAAATCCTATTGCCATCTCGACCACACTGGGGGACCGAATTATTTAAGAAGGAGACAGAAAGTTTTATTTTTGTGAGGTGTAGGCAAGGCAACTGGCGGTAAGGCGGAACGGCCGCCCGCCCTCAGCGCGCACTCAGTCGCCCATCGCCGGCCGCCGAAAGCGCCGCGCGCGGCCGTCACTCGCACTAAACATAACCTGCAACACGGCCTACTAACATAAACATCATTCATTACGACTACCAATCAACAAAATGATCATTCTAAACAATATTCTAAACATAAAACTATATGTGATGTGATATAAACCCTGATTCCCCTATGTGTAAGTCACAGAATTTTGGCAAATGAAAGAGGGCGACGAAATCAAAACAAAGGTGTATATCGATTGTGTGTATGCGGTTGTTTTAAAGTGATTAGGTATGTACTATGCTTGCTGTCATTTACTTAACTTACACTTAGTTATTTATAAACAATAATTCATAAAAAACATGAATTAAATATTTCAGAATAACAGAACACCTGTTTGAGTCAATGAATGCTATTAAAGGTATAACTAATGTAATATGACGTATAGCTTATTTAAAAAAAAAAACATATTTCATAAAAATAAACTAAACAATTTTCAATGATTGCTTTAGTCATGTGGAAAATGAAATAAAATACAAAAGAAACAAGTAAACAGTAAAATGAATAAATCGTTTACAAGTAACCCGATAACGGATTGAAAGGTAATGAACAATGAAATTAAATAAAACCCTTACATTTTGTGTCTCGTCCATCGTTGGCAGATTGAGTGAACAAATAAAATCTGTAATGAGACGAAAGACTACAACTAATAAATGTCAGTCTAGCTAGATGTTGACACTAGAAATTATACCTACCTAATAGGTAACTGGGCGACTCGCTGTCCGACCATGGACCATGCCCGGGTCGACGGCGCGTTGTGTTCCACGCGCGCCTCAAAGAGTGTCAGCATAGTGACGGGGCCTGTAGAGGACCAAAGCCTGCCGGGGTCGCGGGACTAACGGATTACCGTGACCCCGGTACGTAAAGGGCTATTGAAGGACACCGTGGATTTTAGTCAGTACAAGTCTGACAGTCCCTCCCGCCTGGAGGACTCATTTGATGATATTACCACGTTAAAAAAAAAACCATATCAAAATTAAATAAATTTTCAGTTTAAAACGATTGATTCACGATATCGCAGTAAATAAGATAGATTAGGAACTTGATATTTCGTCGCTGACCTACATATTTTGAAATACGCACACATACGCACACACACTTACACACGGACAGCTGTAGGGACAATGAGAGATATTCATTGACATTCAGATGAATGCTCTTCTTTTGTTAGCATTGAACTTTTGTTTTCCGATCTCTTCTTTTATTCATTAATCAACTTTTCTTTTGTCCTTTTAATATTATGAAGAAATGTAAACTGACAGATGGTTTTTTTTAACGAACTTCAACAAAAAGGAAGTTCTCCGTTCGACCCGTTTGTTTGTATGTATGTTTGTTTGTCTGCGATTATCCCGCGTTTGGCTATACCGATTTTGATGCGATTTTCAGAAACGTGTTCATTACATTCTGGAGGTTTTTTGGTATAATGGATATCCCGTGACATCATCCTCATAGATCCGTTATTGCTTAATTGGATGGTGCATTTTATTGCTTTAATTAGCAACAATTATAGACGCTAATTACTATAACAAAGACACCAGTTAGCCTACCATGACAGGAACGAGATGGCGTTAGACGGCTTGTATAGCTCTGTCTCTTTCCAACAGCCTAACTACTCACACTTAAAGACGTCATGGTAGGCCAACTGGACCAATTTCTGAACTAAAAAGGGTAAAATAAAACAAAGTCTGTTCCTTTTTTAAAAAATACTAGGAACTTTTCCTGGGCATGCGGGCAGCGAGTAATGGGCAACTCGCTGTCCGACCATGGACCATGCCCGGGTCGACGGCGCGTTGTGTTCCACGCACGCCTTAAAGAGTATCAGCAAAGTGACGGGGCCCCCCTCTAGAGGGCCAAAGCCTGCCGGGGTCGCGGGACTGTATGAATTACCGTGAACCCGGAACGTACAGGGCTATTGAAGGACACCGTGGATTTTAGTCAGTACAAGTCTGACAGTCCCTCTCGCTCTGCCCTGGGTGAGAGGACTCATATGATGATTTTACCACGATAAAAAAAGGTACTTTTCCTGTATCGTGGGTGCGTTTAAAATGATTAGATCTCACATACACAAACAGCTAAAACCGGAACAACTACTTGTAGATCAAAAAATATTAATTACATACGGGAATCGAACATAAAGGATCGGGGTTAATTGGTTTTACTTTAAATGTTATGAATCGACTTCACGTTTAGCGCAGTGGCTAAACGATTGGACAGCTGCGCTGCGTGTCGTGGGTTCGATTCCTGCACGGAGCAAATATTCGTATGATCGACGTAATATGTATATAAAGTAGTTGTTTTTGGTCTGGGCGTTTGTGTATGTCAGTTTATATGTTTGTAAACGCACCCACGACACAGGAGAAATTCCTAGTGTGGAGCAACGTTTTGAAGTAAAATAAAAATATCTAGTATTAATTCCGCGACAAAAATCCAGGCAAGAGTACAGATTTGATTGCATGACAAGTTCCTCCATTTTTCTCACTATTCTTGCATGGGTGCATATGCATGAGGACGGGAGGGTGAGACCTTTTCTGCATGTGCATATGCATGAGGGCGGGAGGGTAACACCCTCTCACCCTAGATCCTGCGTCCAAGCCTGGATTTTTGTCGCAGAATTAAAACAAGACATTTGGCCACTGGCGCCAGTAGCGTGGGCGAGTAGCCGGGCGAGGCCAGTACCAGCTAGTGAGAGTGTGACACAACATTTAATGTCATGGATTTCCGCAAAGTAAATCCTGATTCTATAATTTTGGATTTACTTTTTAAAAATGACTGTTAGTCTATGAAATTTATCTACACGCTAAATCCCGTTCGTTGCAGATGTTGATCAGATGGCCAGAAATCTGACAACCAGTATTCTCAAGGGGTATCGTGTTGCCCAGTAACTGAGTCGTAAAGGTCAAATAAATTCTGTCGCTTGGTAACGGAACCCTGCGTAATCCATTTAGACTGAAAGTCGACCGTAAAATAGAAACAGTTTAAGGAGATGATGTTATTCCATTTTATTTAATTTTTCATAAACGTATGACTTTTTTAACGGCCTCTGAATAATGGCCTTTAGATAGTTTTTTTTTTGTTATTTAATATAAATTATAGTTTGTAAGTAAATAATACACTTTAGTGTGATTAATGAACGCTAATTATTTTTTATATATTAGTAACTGACCATTTTGTCTACTTCGCGAGGCGTCAAACAAATTATTTATAAAATGAGGTGTGGGGGTAAAAAATACTTTAAGAACTATTCTCACTACTAAGTTACCATTAAAATCGATCGAGCCGTTTCGGAGGAGTGCAACCATAAAGACTGCGACACGAAATTTATATACTTATATTAGAGTAAGTCGGTATTATACGTGGTCACGGGACTAACGAATTACCATGACCCCGGAACGTAAAGTGCTATTGAAGGACACAGGGGATTTTAGTTAGTACAAGTCTGACAGTCCGTCCCGCCCTGCCCGGATGATCATTTTACCACGGTCAAAAAAAAAAGTCGGTGAACGTACTTTAATCTAATAGTTTAAATTCATGATGTTACATGTAGCAATTAATAAGATGTAGTAACAAATTAGCTATTTCAGTTGGCTTATATTTCTCTAAGGAATAATTAATTAACATAAAGATGCGATTAACTAAAATTAAACAAGTGAGCTTAGTGCTTACCTCTACCTACAAAACTAAAATAGACAACAGGCAAGCTATGTTATGATATACATACGTATTATTTAGTACGAGGAGTGAAACCTTTGAATAATTCAAGCACGGCAGGTGAGTTGTTGAGCACGTGTCGCTACGAGGCTCGGTCGGAGACACGACAGTGGAACGTGCGCGCATGCCCTTAATACCATACCCTTCAAATACAATAATATGCCCTATTACTTTGTTAATAAAAAAAGGTTTTAAGAAAGTTGGGGACTCTTTTCTCGAACACGAAGCTGGAAACGTGAACCTGGCATTGCCCGGGATATTTTTAGATTTAATACGAGTAATGTGATTGACTAAGAAATATACGAGTATCAAGACATATGACTCTTGCTGAATACGATCCCCGAAAATGGTCAATTATGAGGAAACTCGACGACAAGCTGTGAATAAGCATTCCCGGCGGATTTGCCTTTTAGAAAAGTAACTCAAGGACTTAATACTCTTTATATGATATAAACATATAAAGAGGAGGTAGGGTTATATGATCTATGCCTAAAGTCCGGACGCGAAGTCGGAGGAATTTCGTACTTTAACCTGTCATTACCCGTCTCTGTCACTCCCGCGTAAATGAGTAATGAGTCTCGCTCGCACACGCGGCTCTGTAAATAATCACAAATAATCACCTACACCCAAATTACGCCATTTAGCCTATTTTCATGAAACGGTAGTCTAGACTTCGTCCTCTCGAAAACCCAATCACACTTGACCTAAGAGTCGATCCGAAACTTCTTGTTAGCAAAAAACTAAAAACCAGGTATTTATTAAATAACTTCAGTGTACGACCGCATGCTTAAACACAAAAGAAACTATAGTCATGTTCAACTTACAAAGAGACAATAGTTCACTAGGAAATTGTTCTTTGAGAACCATTCTCTTATGTCTAGAGAAGCGACATTTTATTTCCTTTATCTTGGTATATTTCTTTCTTTGTGTTGTTAGAGTTGTGAGTAGGGATGAGTTGAGGGCAAAAACATTTATGAACAAAATGGGCAAACTTAGCATATTGGGCATAAATGACATTTTAAAACACAATTACGCCCAAATAAATGCCCATTCTCTAGTTATAAAACTAATGTTTACGCGTTGCGTTTGCGCTCTGGACCTATTGGGGCAATTGAATAAACGACAGATAACTGCTCCTAAATCCTGAATACCTTTTGCATCGCCTCTTCTGTTAAGATGTTTAAAAATTATTTACTATACGGAGATATTAGTTCTTATGCCCAGTGAGCGGGGATTTATTTAGGCGTAACTCATTTACATCCAATGCACCAAAATTATGCCCATTTTGTTTTTGCCCTCCATCTATCTCTTAACCTAGGCAAAAGACTTTTATTCGGCGTTTACGGGCATTTATGGCGCTTTTGTTTAATGCACCCAATATGTTTAGGGCTAACACCCACCTCTAGGTGTGAGTGCAACTTATGATATTTTTACCTACACTACAACAGTCGAATAACAGATTCGTTTTGCTTTATGAATTTCGAAATTGATGATTCATACCATATTTTAGCAAATCATAAAAACGTTTTTAAATGAACTCAAAGAAGATTATTTTTATCGTATCAACAGACGTATGTGTATGTAACTTTGTAACCAACTTTTCAGTGATTATGAAAATACTTGGATGGATAGAGTTGAGAACATGGTGAATGAATATGAATGTACTAGTTAATGCCCATGACTTCGCCTGATTGTTATTAGACAATTATTCCACTAGAACGTAAGACAGTGACAAAAGAGCCTGGGTGATATTCCAGACTATAAATAATAATCTATCTCTGAGCTAAATATCTAATATTAGTAAAATTAAGATACACCTCTTCCTCATCTTTCACAGGTTACGTACCAGGCTGTTATATTTAATTAATTTGAAATATACACATAATTCACCCACTCAATATTAATTTGTGACTAGGGCGCGACGCCACGGACATCGCTGTCACCACTATTTATTCACAAAACAATTCGTTCGAAATTATAATTCGTACAACACATTGTTATCACAAACAACACTAATGTCGGTTGATACAGCGTGTTAGTACGACAAATTCCCATTTCTATTGAGTTGTTAACTCAGCGTACTCGTCGTAGTACGCAGCTGTATTGTGAGCGAACCCAATCAGCCGCTTGTAATCGCGTTACTTGCCGCGTTGCGTCTCTACGCAAGGGTTGAAGCGTTAAGAAACAACGACGACAGCTCTATTGTGCGTGTTAAGGATTATCCTTTTGCTGAGTAAGAAAAGGAACAGTTTTCTATCTCAATATGCTGAATAAATAATTTCAGTGAACCGTTCTAAGAGGGTAAATACCGAGAAATATTCGCGGCAGTGCGGATAACTTGGACGTATACAATGCTTCGTTAAAGTATATAATAAGTATAAGTTATAAGTATAGTAGTTAAAGCAAGTAGTAGTTATAAAGTATACAGTTGTAGTAAGTTAAGTGTTTTTGTAAGTTTACTGGTATTTAATTTATTTTAAACGTCATTATGTCTTTTAATGCCGCAAAATAATTACTAAAACTTTTGTTATTTTTTTTAAAACAATCTCGACGAAATTTCCGTTTAATCATCAGTAGCTGGATTTCAGACACAAAGTAGAAGATTGTCTCATCTAATTTTCCTAGCAATAGACGCATCGTCTTTTCAGGGCTTTTCAAGCTGAAAAATACTATCTCACAACTACAATCAAACCCTTTCTATTTTAATCTCTCGTTCTCACAATGATAGCGTGTTCTTTGTCGCCCTCAAATGCTTCAAAATCCATTACTTGTCTCACACACACAAAGGCACATGAAGCTGCGTAAGTGCTTAAACAGACTGGGGCTTAAATACTGAGCTTTTGAGCAAAACTTATGGTTTATCACGAGTTTTCACGTTTTTGTTTTGTAACGTAAATATGTGTTCGACATTATGTTGATAGATAAAATTAGACCCTCGTTACACTAGAGGCGCTTTTTCATTTTCCATACAATTTACCTCACAGAATTTCAATTACGCTGTACGTACAATACGTAGAGTTCATGCTAGAGCCTCCGGTCTTATTATGTTGGTATTCGTGTATTTGTCTGGGGTATAAATAAACAAGGTGAGTGAGTGTTCATTTCAGGACTTGTAACGCAATTCAGTGAGCTTATTCGGGGATTTTAACAGAATTAGACCGTCGAAGGAAAAACTGACGAAAGAAATGTACACCCTGATTTATTTTTCGTCGGATCTTATTGGGGTAACATATGAGTACCTACATGAATAAAAAAGTAGATGTGCCTTACACATTCGTTCGTAAAGCTATTACGGAACAGAAACTTTATCATACCACACAGTCAGAAAAAACGTTGAAAAGAAACAATGTTCCCATACACTTGTGTGTATGTTTTAAAGTTATAAAAAAACATTGTCTTTTGTTTTTGCTGTTTCGTCTCATAGCAAAAGTTGTTCATAATAATCAGTTGGATTGAGGCCGCTACAATTCGAAAATGATCTCAAGGGAACATAAAACCGGGATAAAAACTATACTATGTATTAAATCCAGGTTATAAACTATCTTTGTACCAAAGGGGAATAACAAGAATCGGCCCGATTCTTGTTGTGTCCAACAGAATTTCTATATTAAAGTTAATTCATAACATAAATCATATAATAATACGAGAATAATATGTAAAACAATAATTAATTGAATTAATAATTCAAAAGTTTATTTTACGTTAACGTTAAACTTTTTTCGGTCTACTTCTTATAGAAAACTAATTATACTATTAAATTCTATAATTGTTTTCCTTTTTAATGATAGATAGTTCATCTTTGTTGGGTTTTGGCCGAAGCTTCAAGGGAAATTTGGCAATATCCTCATTCAAATACTTACCTTTGCGTGAAAGAGTAACAAACATCCATATATCCATACATCCATCCTCACATATTTCCACATTTATAAAATGAGAAGGATTAGGATAATCTATCTAAAAAATCCTATGTGCCTGTGAGACAACCCTAAAGTATTAGCGCGTTGTTGAGCGGTGGCAAATCAATTGTGCGAATATGGTTACGATGAGCGTTGTGTTTGTTCGCCAATTTTTACGCCTCTATATTCCATTAGCCATACGTCAGCGCTCCAATGAAATAATAAGTCTTTTCAACTATATTATTAACTTGTTTTCAGCTTCATTTAAAAATAACTTCGTTCCAAGAATTGTTTATCGGTTTGTTGATTCGATTTTTCTTTTTATAGTCAGCTGAAAATTGATATGCTACTAAAAATACCTAAATATTAACAGTGTATTACTTTGAATGAGGGACATATTCGAAGCTATAACAGAGTATCCGAAAATAGCCCTGATAAAAAGAAAAAAAACTGGTTAAGACACAGAGAAATCTCAAAAAAAATATCGTAAAATGTCTCGTAACGTGCGTCTACCCTAGCTGGGCAAGATATCCTGTGTTCGATTCCCAGGTCGGACATAATGTTATTAGGTTTTCCTATTAAGAATTTCTCAGAAGCAGTCTAGGAATCTTGCTTTATGCCTGGTTGAAGACAATAGACTCGCCCACTATACTGGCAAAATATGGGTGTACTGTGTACACCTCTGCCTTACCTTTCGGGGATAACAGGCAAGATTTAGTGATTTTAGTAAACTAAATTGACGCGAAAATTACTTGTTGCTTTTGAATCAATTTTTTAGGGTTCCTTACCCAAAGGGTAAAACGTCACACGGGACCCGTTACTATGACTTCGCTGGTCTGTAAAGACAGACATTATCATGAACCGTGATAAAAAGACAGTAGAAATTTTCACAGATAATGTATTTCTACAATATATCGACAAGCCTGTTGGTCTAGTGGTTAGTGACCCTGACTGCTATGCCGGAGGTCGTGGGTTCGATTCCCACCCAGGACAAATGTTTGTGTGATGAGCACGATCATTTGTTCTGTGTCTGGGTGTAATTTATCTATAATATGTATGTATTTAGAAATATATAAGTATGTTTATCAGTTGTCTAGTACCCATAACACAAGCTCTGCTTAGCTTGGGACTAGATGGCGTTGTGTGATAGTTGTGGAATATTTATTATTATTATTTTTGACATGTATTTTACATTCTCGGCGAGCCGGGAAGTGCTGATAAAACAGGCCTAAGCCAAGGAATTATCAGTTGGGACAGATGAAGTGCGGATAAGTGGAGAACATTGTATTGAAGATTGCGTATTTGTGTCAGGGTTGAAATTTTCTGGTTCATATTGCAGAAACTTTCTGACCAGCCTGCAGGTGTTTAATATAACTGCTTTTTGTAGTAAGTGGTAGATATTTGGAGGTAAGCTAAGAGATTTGAGGGACTGGTGAAGTTGTTTAGGAATAACTCCTGTTGTAGATAATACTATTGGTACTATTGTAACTTTTTGCAGATGCCAAAGTCGGGTAATTTCATCTTTTAGTTCTGTGTATTTGGTTAGTTTCTCTGCTATTGTCGTCTGTAGATTATGCGTATTTGGTACAGCAATATCAATCAAGTATCCAGTTTTATTTATCTTGTCTACAAGCGTAATGTCGGGTCTATTAAAATGAACTGTCCTATCAGTAAAAATGCCACGGTCGAAATAAAGCTTTGCTGAGGAATTCTCTAAAGTAATCTGTGGTTTATACTTATAATATGGTACAACTGAATCTATGAATTTATACTGGTGAGCTAATTTCTGGTGTATGATATTGGCTACTTGATCATGCCTGTGTTTGTAATCTGTTTGGGCTATTGACTTGCACGCTCCTGTGATATGTTGGATTGTTTCGGGGGAACTATTACATCTTCTACACATGTCGTTATTTAAATTCTTTATAATGTATTTTCTATAATTTTTGGTTTCAATTACCTGGTCTTGTATTGCAATCATGAACCCTTCGGTTTCTGGAAAGAGTACACCCCGATTTAACCACGCGTTCGACGCATCTTTGTCGACATTAGTGCGGCATAAATCTTGGCGATGTCTTCCGTGTAGAGATTTCTGAGTCCATTCTAGGATCTTAGTTTTTTCGTCGGTAACTTTTTCATTTAACTGTTCAGATGTATCCTTTAAATTTAGCGGTGTTAAGTGTTGGTCGTTTTGCGTAATAACTTTGTGGAGCATAGAAGTTTCGGATTTGGAAAAAAAGAATTGTCTAAGTGATTTAATCTGTCTATTGTGTAAGTTGAGAATGTCAATTAGACCTCTACCACCTTCCTTCCGCGGCAGTGTTAATCTCTGCACACACGATCTTGGGTGGTGTTTGCGAAATTTAGTCGTGGTGGTGTTAATTTTTCGTTGAAGGTTTTTGAGTTCGGTTTTGGTCCAATTGATTACTCCAAAAGAGTATGTAAGAACCGGTATGGCGAATGTGTTAATCGCTTTAATAGTATTTCGGGAGTATAATTGTGTTTTAAGAATTGTGTTTAGACTGTGTTGAAATTGTTGTGATAATTTTTGTTTCGTTTCTTTATGGTGAATCTGTCGCGATTGTGTGTATCCTAGGTATTTATAACTATCTTGTTCATCTAATGGTACGATATGCTCTCCTGTTCCTAGGGTGTATTGATGTTGATAATTCTGTCCTGCTCTAATTGAATTTATTTTACATTTTTCTATGCCAAATTCCATTTTTATATCATTTGAGAATTGTTCCGTTAGGTTCGCTAATTCATGGAGTTGACCTTCACTGTTTGCGTAAAGTTTAATGTCGTCCATGTACAGCAAATGATTTATATCAATGTTTTGTGCATGACCGTCTGTGGTCGTGTGTTGTAGCTGAAATCCTAATGTTGATTTATTTAATATATTAGATAGTGGGTTCAGAGCAAGACAAAACCACAAAGGGCTAAGCGCATCTCCTTGAAAAATCCCTCTCTGAATTTTTATAGGGCTAGTAACTATAGTTTCGGTAGGGGAGCTTAGTCTAAGTACAGTTGTCCAAGTTGTCATCATGGTTTTTAAGGATGCTACTATTGTCGGGTGTATTTTGTATATCTCTAAAATGTTTATAAGCCACGAATGAGGAACAGAGTCGTAGGCTTTTTTATAGTCGATGTACATACTATATAGATCAGCTTTGGTTTTTTGGACTTTTTTTAGGATAACTGAGTCTATGGTCAACTGTTCTTTGCAACCTTGGCTGAACTTTCGACATCCTTTCTGTTGTTCTGCTAAAATATTATTGGAGTCTATGTGCTGATATACAAGTTCAGAAATACACGATGTAATTATTTTATACAAAGTTTGCAAACATGTTATGGGTCTATATTTTGCTGGATTAGTGAGATCATTACGGTCTTTAGGGATCATAAAAGTTGTACCTTGTGTTATGTAGGGCGGTATAGTTTTAGGATCCTGGATAAATGAATTTATGTGGTTAAATAAAATACTATGGGCTGATTTAAATTGTTTATACCAATAACTGTGGATATGGTCTGAGCCGGGAGTTTTCCAGTTGTGCAGTCGATTAAGTACTTTGTGGAAAATTTCTGGAGATATATGCTCAAATGTCATTGCCTGAACATTTGTGTTACTATTTGTCAATTCTGTTTGTATCCAGTCTGCTTGTGTGTTATGCTCGACTGGTTGCTCCCAAATCCCCGCCCAGAAGTGTCGTAGCGTCTCTGAGTCAGGGTTACTTTGATCGATATTTAGGTTGTTATCCTGAACGTTGGAAGTTGCCTGTCTCATATTACGGTAGAAAAGCTTTTCGTTGTGGGTGAATTGTGCATTTTGTGTTTTCCTTTGTGTGCATGCTCTGTATCTTTGTAGTCGCCCTGTTACGACTGAGAGTTTCTGTTTAAGTGTGTCTAATATGTGTACGGGTTGTGTGTTTGGTTCTTCATGGACAGTATGAATTTTGTATTGCTCTGTTATTGTGTGAATGTGTTTAATTATTTTCCTACTTCTATTACCATTTATATATTGTGTTACCCTAGCTATTTTCGCTCGTAAGTCATTTAACTTTCGTTCTAGTCTTTTCTCCCAGTTAGGTTTGAATTGCTCTTTTGTTCTTTGGGTGACTGTTGCTGGTTGAAGGGTGATCTTTGCACCGTTGATTTTAGCTGCGGTCCATGCCGCACTGTATATAGTAGTCTGTAGTGTATGGAAATCAGTTTCACTATTCAAATTTTCTGAAATGATTATTTTGTCTAAGTAGCTAACTATTCGTGAAAGTTTTTTAGATGGTTTTTGTTTAGGGATAAAATTTCTACTTGTAGGGCTTGTTTGATTAAAATATTGGAATGCTTGTTCGAATGTCTCATCTATAATAGGGTCTCTATCAGGGTTAATTTGCTGGTTAGGTACAAATTCTTCTAAAAGGTTGTCTTCAATTTGATTTAAAGTAGGTTGGGTTTCGTATGTTGAGTTTATGTTACCGCTGTTTACATATTGAATTTCTGAGTTGTTGCTGCTGTTTGACTCAACTATTGGAGGTTGTCTAGTGAAACTGCTAACGTTAATGCTATTTAATCGTAATTCTTCACTCACTTCCATTTTTATTGAATTTAATCTGTCATTGGTGATGTATTTATTATTTGAAATTGCTCTTCTTTGGTCAGCTATTCGCTGTTCGCTAAGATGAGCCAGTGCAGGAAAATTGTTGATGAAATCTTGATACATACGCCTTCTATATACTGTTTCGTTCCTTCCTAAATCTGTAACTCGATAATAGGACCGCATAATACCTTCGTTTTGTTCGTTGGTCCATCTCATACGAGTCTGTGTAGTGTTTTTTGTAGAATTTGTTTCTGGGGTTGTAGTTTCATTTTGGATAGGTTGTGTAGGTTGGATAGGTTGTGTTAGTGTAAGTGTTTGTTGTGCGTGATTAGTAGACTTTTGTGGTTGTTGGGTGAAACGGTTTAATTGTAGTTGATCTAGTTCTTCTTTAATTTCATTTCGTATTTCATCAATTATTTTAAGTGGTAGTAATTTGTTGTTCACTATAGCTCTGCGTTGGTCTCCTACTCTCTGTCGGCTAACCTGCATGTTCGGGTACTTTTCTATAAATTTTAGATGAAGCGGTTCGAGATAGTTTCTTCTGTCTGAATCTAATAGGGTTAATTGAAAGTAAGTGCGCATTATGAACTTATTCATTTCAGGTGTCCATCGCCTGCGTGTACTAGGTGCACTTGTAGAGGGTGCAAGCTCAGAGTCAAAGTCGACATCTTGCACAACACTATCAAGTGTGGAAGTGGTGGACAAGCTTTTTGCTCCTCTTGTCATGTAGGAGGGGCGAGTGGAAGGGATGGAAGAGAATAGTGAATTAGTATCATCGCCCGTGGGATCGGCTGTAGCTTCTACGCAGTGAGCCCGCCTGTTCAGCTCACTATTATTATTATTTCTGTTGCCGCTAACAGCAAATGCAAAAAGAAAAAAAAAATTTAAGGGGGTTCCATAAAACCGACATGATCTGATTTGCTGTTTTTATACATAATGGTACGGATAGGAGCTCGTGGCTAAATAATTACAGCCGCACAGGCCAATCTTCCAGGTTAAGTCGCGCTTGCCGAGTTTGGTCTGTGGATGGGTGACCATCTCTCATAGCGAGTTTTCTCCGTGTCTGGGAAAGCACGTAAAGCCGTTGGTCCCGGCTGTTATTTGTAGATCTTTGTCAGTCGTTACAATTAGTCAAAAGCTCTATAATTTTGACAACCAGTCTTACCATGGGGTATGGTATTACCCTGTTACTGGATTGCGGAGGTCTGATAGGCAGTCGCTACATATAAAATACTGATATTTAGCTGCATCTGGTTTGACTGAAAGCCGACCCCAATATAGTTGGGAAAAGGCTAGAGAGATGATGATAGATAATGGTACGGATCCCTTCGTGCGCCTAGTTTTTTTATAAAGTGAAGACACGATCGTTAACCTAAGAGCTAAAGTTACAATTGTTAAATAAATTTAGGGATGAATGAAATTCCCTATTAGCGAAGAGAATTTGAGAGGTACATTGAACCTCCTTTGTTTAACATTTCATACAAAACAACCTAAATATATTTTAGACAGGTTATTTCGTTATATTGATGTGAGGAGTTGATGCCCTCCCTTAATTATATTTAGCTTAAAAATCATTATGAAGAATATAATGTTTCTGTCTAATTTGGCGTGAGTTTATTTTTGTATTTGTTGAGTGGGCCCGTTCCCACTTGGCTGGGCTTAAAAAAATATTATTAAAAAAAATCAGAGGTAGGGTTAGGCATGTAAAAAGTACTAGGTATTTGACGTATTCTCATAAGTGCCAAAAAAATTATAATCTATCGAGCCTTTTCTGAGGAATGCAACCACAAACACCGTGACACGAGATTTTCGTTTTTAATTTGACTAACGATGTCTGGTGAAAGAATTATTCGAGAAGGAATATATCCGCATCATTTAGTTTAATAGTAAAGTCCCCAATCAAACCGCCATATTAAAAATACGTCACAAGACCGACCAAAATTGGAACCACTACAATAACTTTCAAACGGGGAACTGCACCAAAATCTGGAATGTTACCAAATGCACACGTAAAAGAGAAATGGCGAGAGTATGCCGCAGTATAAAGAATTTCGAGACAAAGAAAAACATCTTTCTTTCTTCAAAGAGAAACACAATATGCACGGAGAAAGTAGATACTGTTTGTACTACATTGACCTTTACCCATATATTCGTATGTCCTCATAACTATAAGGCCGTTCACATACGATTCCGCTAGTCCGCGCGGTCGCGCAAAGGGAGTGAAGCAAATTCATTGACGACTAACGATCCGCCCTGGCTTCACTAAGGTGCAATTTTAAAATAAGATAAAGTTCAAAACCTCTTTATAATATTAGATAAGCAGTAAGCACCCCTCGTCCGCACAGTCAGGCGATAAATAGGATATCAATTCAAACGATTTTGACCGCATCTACGCGCGATTTATTGTCAATTCATTTACTTCGCTGCCTCCGCCTCACCGCGCGGTCGCGTGGTATTGTGTGAGAATTACCTAATTGGATCATACATGCATAATGAAGGGACACTCAAATGTTCTTTGTATTAATGAGGCAATGTATTGTTCTTCTGTTACGATGTCGCTCGATCAGTGTGAATGTACTGGACACGTTTATGTATTTACTAACTGAAATTCTTTGCACTACTCGTATCATCAATTTAAGTGTTATGTTTACGATGTCACGCGTTTCTCGTATCAATGCCTATCAATAAAATGAGTACGAACACTGCTGAACGAAAACGTGTACCAAAAATCTAGATAAACATCAAAATATTCATAAGTGCTAGATAAATGTTTGACATACTGACAGAACTGCGTATTTCAATAACCTTTTCGTTTTTGTTGAATCTGACATGTCTGGGAATGATAAGAAACACTGTCTATATTTGATTCCCAGAACGTAAATTAAATTTTATGTAGACTCAATATTGGTAGTTTAGGAACAGACGCCAGCACATCAACCTTCCACAATGTGTCAAATTTCTTCAAAAGATTTTCAACCTCATCACAATACAGGAAGGTTAATGTTCTATTGGTAAAATTTGACAGATTCGGGTAAGTTGACCTGCTGGCATCTGTACTAAAAGAAAACCTGTGAGGAAAACGTTGCTCATACGTAATAAAAAAAAGAATGTCTTCTTTTTAATGCGCTGTTGTAGGTACATACCGTTCATCCGGTTACGATATTGTCAACGTGTTGCTTGATCAAAGGATACAAGCGTAGTATTTTTTTTTAATGCGTTCTAAGTCGCAGGCGGGAAGTTAGCTATTTATAAAATTCTAGCTTGTGCCAGCGGCTTCGACCGCTCCCCCCACCCCTTCCCTTATTCCTATGTCACTCAGGACCAAACCAGCTTTCAACTGGTTAAAGAATTTTTGAAATCGGTCCAGTAGTTTCAGAGTCTATTTAATGCAAACAAACAATCAAATACTTCTACTTTTTAATAAATACTACTATAGATTTAAGCAATCCTAGTTCTTTTTGCTAAACGGTTTTGTAATTAATCGCCTTGATTAATGTTTTACTGACACAAATTCTAACCAAGTTAACCGTACGCCATGTTGGTTGACCATAAAAACGTTTTCTTACTATTCAATTAATTTTCAAAGCAATTAAAGTCAAGCAGGCTTGCTGATAGGTATGTTTGCCAACCAGTCGACCTCAGCCCGATATGCTGCCGATCTGAACGACAAACTGCATAGGAATGAGGGCAGCTCAATCCCAGCAACGACTTACACAGATGCATTAAATACTTATGACAAAACTTACGAGTCTCATAAAATTCATCATAACTTGTGGTCGTAACATTTACAATACAAGTCTCCCATAAAATATTGTGTCAATGCCAGGCGTACCTAAAATATGGAAATGCGTGTATTAAAATGTAAATAAAAACACTAAGACGTATTTAACATTATACGCATCGGACATGTTTTGAGAAATGTCACCCTATTTATAGACTAAAGTAATACGATGAGCAAAATTTTTAAATATCCATACGCATTATCGCATGCGTCGCGAATTTTCTAGCAGTATTTGACCCTGCGACTTTTTAATTAGGTACACCAGAAGCTCTTACGAACAAAGCTATCGCAGTCATGCTCACAAAATCATGTCATACTCTTCAAATAGTCATTTTGAGACTGCTCATATTTTTTTTAAAGCTTGGTCTTTATAGTAGGCACAGACTTTAAAAATCAAGTTTTGATGAATGATCCTAATGAAGCAACAGCTTAAAGATCCCGGAACTTTCTTATCGGGAATTATGAAGAGCGATTTAATTAAGCATATTGACGACGTGTCAATATGTTTAATTAAATCGCTATTTTTATATGCAGATTATTATTATAAATATTTCTATTAGATGTAAATATTTCTACCACTATGAATGACTCTTCCAATAATGCAACGTAATAACCCAACGTCGACGACAAAATGTTCGGAACGTCGTCGACGACAAAATGCGGTCGTCATGCAATTTACAAACCATTATTTTACATACTTATATAACCATAGAATTTTCCATCACAAGAGCATGACTTTATAGTATAAAACACGCCTTTAATCCACGTAGGGTTAACCAGAGATTTACACCCACAATTTCCAATAGCTCCCCGTGGTTTCACCCCCGCTGCTCAGGACCTATTGTAGTTTTTTTTTTCTGAGATTTTGACGTTCAACCATTTTCAGAGAGTGATGAGTATGAATGTTGATGGATGGAGAGGAAGAGGAAGGCCAAAGAAGAGATGGATGGATTGTATAAGGAATGATATGGAAGAAAGAGGAGTGAATGATACTGTGACGTTTGATAGAGGAGAATGGAAGAAAAAAACGTGTTGCGCCGACCCCAAGTAAAATGGGAAAAGGGCAGGAAGATGATGATGATGATGATGATGATGACGTTCAACCAAAGAAACATTTTTAACTTTATAATATTAGTATGTAAACTGGCTCCCCGAGTAACAGGAACCCCTAATGTGTAAAGTAAAATGTAACGTAATCTTATCCAAAATTTCAAATTCTTAAAAAGAGACTCATATTAGGTACTTTGTAAAAAATAATAATTGAACGCGCTCTACAAAACTGCAATTTTTCGGGATACGCTTCGTTCCCAACCCAGGTTTTTCTTAATTTTCTCTTCACTTATCTTCTTCTCATTTCACTCATATTATAATTTAAGTTCTAAAAATAAAAGATGGTTAATAATTTAAGAGTACATACTTCATTTTTCAAAAATAATTAGCTTTGCCCTCCATTTAGCTTCGGCCACATGACCAAGGGACCTTTAATTTTATTTTTTTATAGAGGGTACAATAAAATTAGCACCAACTATGACACTGGTCAGATGCGTTATTTTTTCTAGCCCTACAGAAAATATAAATCGCTTAGATAATTTTATCTGACCTAGTAACTGAAACGATACATAAACGGTGCCTTTGATGTTGAGGGACATGCGTCGTTTTTATATCATTATCATATCATTTTGACCTCAATAACTGGAGATAAATGATGGATCTGTCATTGACAGGTGCAATAAAAGTTGCAAATACTGTAGTATTTTCGTAAAGCTGATATTTTGATAAACCACGCTACGAGGAGATGATTTCATGTATCTTGGTTGATATTATGTTTTAGAATTGCTATTTAAACTGTCGCGGTACGTGTCGCCAAGAGGAGAATTTATTGCGATTTCATTTTGAAATGAAACTATTTTTGTTGTAATAAATAGTTATAATAAAATTAGGATTAAAAACAGTACAACATTGTTTTGTTAATCAAGCGACTAAAAGTTTCCGTGTATTTGTTATTAAACTAATTAAAATAATTAGGTATCAAAAATAAAGACAGGAAACTGATAATCCTATTGAATTGCTGAAACTGAAATAGTGATTATTATTAATAAAACCGTACACTTGGCAAATTGTAACCGATAAATTTTATCGCGTAATACTAAATCAATTAGTCATGGATCGTGGTAACTTTTTCAACAAGAAGATGCTAGGCACCTATTTTCCTGCTTTATAAAAGCAATATTTTGTATCTTTTCCAAGTTGACAGAACAGAGACATATTATGAAGGATCTCAAAATATTGTAAACACGAAGAAATATATTTTATCAAATAATATCAGGCGTGTTTCCTCGGTTATCTGCTATTTTAGTTGTCAGTCAGAGGGCGGGAGCGCGCGCGATTGGACGCCCGGTCACACGATACGGCACGTCAGTACGAACGTATTTTCTTTCATTTTCTACGTTTCGTAGTTCACATAAAAAGTGTTTCATTAAACAAACAAATAACAGCATTTATACATGGTTTAAACAGACTTTGTTCTCAACAGTAAGTGAGTGTTTTTTCTTTTGTTTATATTTTTTGATAGTGAAAACATTGACGGCAGTTTTATGTTGTTTCGATAATGTTTTAAATGTTTTTTCAACATTCCTGCGACCGTAAAATAGGTTTTCAATAGCAACGCTTGTTTAATTTCATTGAACTAACATGTATAATAAACATGGAAGCACGTGTGCCAACTGTTATTTTTGGCGCGCTTCTGACATGCAGTTTTTTAAAAACAAAGACATTGAATGAACACAGTTTACCGGAAGATTTTACTTGCAGTTTGTTTGTGTTCAGTCATGCCGGATGTTTTAAACAATGCATTGTTAGTTCACGATAGTCGATCTCAATAAAGACTCCGATATTTATTATACTTCTTTGTCGTGACATAAATAACGTGAATAATTTTGCTTATCATTTTTGTGCCTGCGTTTTGCGCATTAAGCAGTGTTTACAATAAACACGCGTAGTAGACATTTAATGTTCATATAATTAAGTAGCGCTGCATACAGATTCGTCTGCATGCGTTGTGTTCCAAATGCATCTATTAATTATTATCAGTTCCTTTGTTTAAAGCTTTATTTGTTTACGCTATTTAATTGCCTCATTATTTACTAATGGCATTCAATAAGGTCACTTTGTTATGTGTTTCGTAGTAGGTACTACATTTGACTCATTCACTGGGCTGTTCTAGTTGCTAATTGGTTATTTGGGGCCAAAGAGAATTTGTATGGGATCTCTGATAGCAGAGATCTATGTATCAACTTATGTTCATCTTACATGATTTATGATGAGCATGTCACATCACAGGACGTGAAGACTTATTTATATGTTCGTCTGTATTGTGTCCATTCAATTCGTAAACATGTTGTTTTACAAAGAAACACTTTATGGTGGAAATCTTAATACTTTATTTGTATCTGTTCCTTGCGTCTGTATCTAGATACAATTTTCTTTTTCTTTATAATCTTTCAGGTGTTCTGGTGTTGTTACGTCCAAGCACATGTAGTGTAACAATACCTATTTTATGTCCATTGTGTCATGTAATACCTATTCTACTTTCTGTGTTGTCTGCAAAGTCTCACATAATAAGATAAACCTTTGTAATCTGCATCCCAAACACAAACACAACGTGAAATTTCGACTTTATCTGTAAAAGAATAAACGGCTTTGTTGGGGATCAAAAATGTTGAAGAACAACAAACATCTGGGTTGATCTGTCTGTACATATTAAGCTTCTCTGACATTTAAATACAAAGCTTTATCATCCATCATCGTAACATTTTCTTAACTAATTTTGGGGTCAACTACAAATCATTCACGATATCATTTGGTTGAGTGCAAAAAAAATACGATAAAGTTAATGTTTTGACAAAATTTAACCCAATTTGTTATGTTTATAAAGATACGATTTGACACTAGAATAATAAGACGGAAACTTACTCGAACAATTTGTATTACACATCTTGACTTTAAAAAACCGGCCAAGGGCAAGTTGGACTCGCGCACGAAGGGTGTCGATACCATATCATTATCTATCTATTAAGAATAACGACAAAAAGTTATGTCTGTTTTATGGGACCCCCTTAAATAATAATTTTACATCAGCTGTGAAAATTTCATGAGTAACTGCCTAGTGGCAGACAGACGGAGTCTTAGTAATAGGGTCCCCTAAAAATAAGAGATATTAGAACCATTATAACATGTGGTAAACCTTGAAATCTAACTTTGTGGCTTAACTTTAAAGTGGCTTACCAGAAACATCATAGGGTAAGCCAATTTAAAGTTAAGCCACTTTAATAATATTATGTAACATTAAGTATGGACAAGGGAAGTGCCGGACGTTAACAAAGTCAACTGTTAACCCTTGTAACTGTGAGATAAGCTGCTGAAGCGCTCATATTGGACTGAAATATCTATATAATTTTGATTACATACTTCGAAGATCCACATTACATCGAATTGCTACGCTAATAACAACCTTTCTTGTCTATCAAAGCATGAGGAACTTTAGCAAATATACTATGTATATATATAATATGAATAAAATAACTGCATAATTTCTTAGCCCTTAATTACCCTCTGCTGGGCAAAGGCTTTCCCATATCCATTTCTTTATCACATAGCAAAGAAAAAAAAGTTTTACTTGAAAAGTAAGCATAGGGACAACCAAGTCACTGTGTTACCAAATCATTGTAATAACCTGTACACCTGCGGATCCATTTTCATTATTTTTTCCATGATCCTTCACTACTATGATTGATGTGACAGTTCCTAATTCCAAACCGGACACTGCTGTCCTGGAAAAATCTGCTCCCTTATTACACAATAACTTACAATATCGATGTTTACATAACCGCCTTATGCCCTGACCTTAGTCCTTGGTGGATGCGACTTACGTCATGAAACACGTGCGTTTCTCTTGGTTCCTTCGCATGGGCGTCTTTGAGTTACGTCACGGTCACTTAAAAAATGATATATACAATAGGGATAGTGGATATACCGATCAATTGACATCATGTACTGTTTATAAGCTATCAAGCTCAATTCCCCCATAAATTTTTGTTTGTCAATACTTCAATAGTCACAGAAGTAGGTAACTAACTTTTCAATGAACTGAACTATCGAAAACTAACAAAGTGCAAAACAATTTAGACAAGTTGTTACTAGAAATAAATAATAAACTATTATTAGTTAATTGTTTTCTCCGCAGTCGAAACACTCGTGTCCCTGCGAACGTGTGACTTGTGGCCAAGCCATTAGAGTTGAGAAATACATAACGAAACTATCGTTAAAATAATAATAGTGATGTAACAATGTTCGGTTTGGGGTGTAGCAGGGAACGTAACCGACCTTTTATCACTCAGTGATAAGGGGCCGAGCCACTGACAAGAACATCATCATGTGCGTCATCTTCACTTGCTCTTACTTCACTTATCGTTACTTGCAGTTAATAATAAACCAGACAGTTATGAACACACTCGAAGCATACTTATAGAATAATTTATTGATGACTAGATTAATCCCGCGGTTTCCCTCATATTAAATTTGTATTTTCTATTATTTAGCTGCGTGCTCCGCTCAACGGCATCAATTTATTAGGAATTTTCTCCTGTACCGTAGTTGTGCTAATAAACTCACATAGGCAAACAAAAGAAAAGTTTATCAAACCATACAAGGTACTCGTATACATATAAAATCAGCTATGTTCACATTCTAAATTAATCATTCATCTAAATAGTACATTAAATATTTATAGTCGTAGTAACCGATTTTCTTAGTAGATAGCAGTATAATAGCTAGTTTACACAGTGCTAGTTGTCGTACGAGTCTGCCTGCCAAGTAGCTGTACCTACTTCAGTAACTCGTACTATGCGGGTTGCATTCGAGTAGCTCGCATTCGAGTTTCCTCAATATTTTCTGTTTTCACTCACTGCTTGCCCGGCTGGAACTGGCATACGGTAACAGCTCGGTCATCACTCGCATCATCTGAACGCGTTCGACAGTAGCTCGCCCGCGCCCGCCAGACAGTTGCGAGCGGAACCTGTGTATTTTATTCACTTGACACAGCAACAATAAGGCGTACCGAGCTACTGAATATCGAGTAGAAAACCCAAGTAATTGTCTACCATACAGGCAGCAGCTTATAGTGTGTAAACTAGACATTACTCGCATTAGTCGTAGAAACCTCTGAGGTGCATATAACTCCATATTACGAGCAACTGTGCACTACTCCAACTTGACATGATGCGTAATTAATAATTGTTGTGATCTTAGTACTGAGAAACTATTGTATATATTATGATACTCGTATGTGGTTGTTAAACTTAACATGTATTTACTCATTTTAAACCGATGTATTATTTACTCATACACTGCTTATACATGAATGTGTACATTGTGACCTCTGTTTCCCGTAGGGTTAGCCAGAAGCTACAGTACGACATACACTTATAGTTTATATTTATTATACATTACATATTTCTATTTGTTTATTCGTTGTACACGCTTTGGGATTTTCTTTAACTGCTTGTTTCTTGGTCTGTTTTTGTTTTTTTACTACCTTAGTTGTGTATGATTTTGACTTTTATTTTTAAATACGATATAATTTGTTTTGTCCGGTGTGAGGTTAATAAATACTTTTCTTTCTTTCTCTTTATGATCTTAATTTTCAAATATCTACAACTGATTTTAATATTAAAATGGCGGGAATTTATCATGTAATAATTTGTTAAAATGAGTTTCTTTGCTTGTCATGCCTCACTTCACGGCTGAACAGCTTTCTATGAACCTTGACCTTGACCTGAGTAAGGATATAAAAAATAAGTGACCTACGTTCACTTATTTTTATCTGATAGGAAGTTCCTTTGGTATAACATCAGTCCTGCACACCGACTGTAGCCACAGGCAAAAGTAGTATCTCTTGAAGCAAGACTTCAACAAGAGCCGTGTTATCAAAATGTCAGTGACAGATTTATCGACAATACTTTATCGATGGCATACAGACGACGACGTTCTATGAATAAAGGGTTTACTATCTAGACAGTCGTATCTATCATAAGTTACACATTGATAGATGTATTTATTTTAAGACATGTGCTCTCAACTTGAGACTCATCATAACACCACGTGTCAACGTACAGCGGTTTTCTTTTTGGCGAATCGTGTATCGTGGGTGCGAGATTGATTTTTCGAAGGTGATGAAAGCTGAACCGAAAACTTTGATCGGACATTAACATAGGCGGGCCAATCTTCAATGTTGAGGATAATGACGTCCGATACTTTTACTACTAGTGCAACCATCCATTGACATAAAACAAAAATGTGAATTAATTTAATTTCTAGTAACTCAAATGTAATTAAATTAAATAGTAGTAAAAGTATCGGACGTCATTATCCTCAACATTGAAGATTGGCCCAGGCACAGGATCACCCTCATATCGACTCTTTCGGTATTATTTCTATGAAAATTTGTATGAAATAACACATTATAAAAATTAAATAAGCGGTGTCATGTTATTGCTTGGGATCAGGATCAACTGGTAAAAATTAAATGTAGTGAGACTGATCCGGTGCAGCAAACCAGTACTTATGTATACTTCAATGCGCCTAAAATAAATGACAGAGATTTTGGAGCCGAATCTCCCACTGCTAGGTTCTGGCAGCCTCTTTCTTTTTTCGATACAGTAGAAAACCTAAAACCAAGTTAAAGTTCTTCCTGAGTTCAGAACATATAGAAAAACCCAACAACACCTATTATCATGGTATCTTTTATAAATGCTACTGAAGAACATTACTCCCAACCTCTTATACTCGTAATATCATTCCACAGTGCTTTTGGACCGCCCTACTTTCAAATTCTATTTACCACCAAAACATGTTGGTCGCGGGACTCACGAATTACCGTGACCCCGGTACGTAAAGGGATTTTAGTCAGTACAAGTCTGACAGTCCCTCCCGCTCTGCCTTGGGTGGGAGGACACATGTGATGATTTATCACGAAAAAAAAAAAACCAACCAAAACATGTTAATATCTTTGATGATTACGCAGAACAGCTAGTTCATAAAAAGCGGTATCTTTCAAATATTAATAGATATTTGTGCAATATATGTTATCTACAAAAATAGGCTATCTGGTCTCTACCATGAGTGACGTCAAAGGTTTCTGTTCTGGAGTGGACTGTATTTTTAATTTATCTCTCCTCTTCGATAGCTCAGTGTGTACTTTACTATCTCAGGAATAAAGGAACTTGACTTGGAATTAAACACTTCGACGTTTTAACACTTTATATTTACAATTACTAATTAACACTTTACTGATTTACGATACATAATCACAAGAACGCAAATAATAACTTTAACAAACATGGGCGCGTGGGACTCACAATATAACAACACTTAAGCACTAGAACTTAAACACTAAACTGTACAAACTATGAACTATTCACTGTATCCATCATTACGGAGAACTAAAACTATTGAACTGTGTACTGAGAACTGTACTGTCGAACTGTGTGGCCGCATAGAATGGCCCTACTGTTATGTCAAAACATCGCATCGCAAGTCGTGGCGGGACCTTGCCACGTTTCTAGGCCCTCTAGCCAATAATAGCCCGTGAAAATGGACTTGCCCGGATCTATTCGGTCAGACAGGTTTCGACCTGTCTTCGAGGCCCCGCCCACAACGGCGATGCGATGCTTTCGTGACCATATTTGGTAACGTTTGCTGCAACGTGACTCCGACAGGTTGAGACACGATCCTTTAATAAAGAGTACATCTTTCCGCCTGTTGCGGACCTAGTGTTTTCTTTATTTACCTTATTATATTTATGCTATATTACAATCAAGCTCGTTGTCTGTTACATATGCTATATTACAATCAAGCTCGTTGTCTGTTACATCTCTCCCCCCGGCGCAGCCTGCGAAGCCTCCTTCTCCTTATGCAGCACGACGAGCTTGCTGACGGGACGCTTGAAGACGCCGGTTCTCGTTCGCACGTCGACCACCCTGATGTCGCCGTCAGGTCCCGGGTAGACTCTCTCGACGATCCCCATTGGCCACACGTTTCGTGGCAGCGTGCTGTCGGCGACGATGACGACGTCGCCGACCTCCGTCGGTCGTCGGTGGCTCTGCGGCTCGCCGCGGGGCACCAGCGTGGGGAGATACTCCCGCAGCCAGCGTCGCCAGAAGTGGTCGGCGAGGGCCTGGCTGGCCCGCCAAGCACGCCGGTCGGCCTCGTCACAAGGCCCGGTCGAGGGTAGGCCCATGGAGGACCCCAACAGGAAGTGGTTGGGGGTGAGGTCCTCTGGATCGGTGGGACTCACGCTGACGTGAGTCAAGGGGCGCGCGTTGATGGAGAACTCCGCTTCCGTGAGCAGAGTTAGCAGCACCTCTTCTGCAGGTGCCTTTTCGCGCAGAGTCGCGGCGAGGGCAGTCTTCACGGAGCGCACCAGTCGCTCCCACGCGCCTCCCTGGTTGGGCGCGCCCGGAGGGATGAATCGCCACTCCATGCGGTGGAGCAGTCCCTCCTCCTGCAGCGCCGGCGCCCACTCCGCATACGCCGCTCGCAGTTCTTGATCGGCTCCCCTGAAGTTGGTCCCGTTATCTGAAAACATAAGCCGCGGCCAGCCGCGGCGCGCAGCCATCCTTCTCAGCGCCATGATTGCTGAGTCCGTTGAGAGTGATGCGACGAGCTCGAGATGCACGGCGCGAGAGGTGAGGCACGTGAATAATGCGCCCCATCGCTTCTCCCGGCGCCGGCCCACTTTCACCATCATGGGCCCGAAATAGTCCACGCCACAGTTCGTGAACGGGCGGTGGAAGGGGTCCAGGCGGGCGCGCGGCAGGTCTCCCGTGGCCGGCGGCTGCGGCGTCG
Organism: Agrotis puta; assembly: GCA_943136025.2. Classification (NCBI taxonomy): domain Eukaryota; kingdom Metazoa; phylum Arthropoda; class Insecta; order Lepidoptera; family Noctuidae; genus Agrotis; species Agrotis puta. Next base: position 5,661,501 of record OW964170.2, read on the forward strand.
CTCGTAGCTTCCGGCAGTACGCGCAGGCCTTCTCGATGGCCCGCACCGTGGGCCGCAGGTGGACGATCCAGTATCGCTGCCGCAGGTCGTTCGTCACTCGTTCCCTGTTGGCATGACCAGCGGCGCAATGCTCGCGCATTACGATTAATTTACTTACCGGATGGCGACCATCCAAGATGATAGGTCGCTTGGCCTCCACTGGCGCGTTTGAGGCTTCAATTCGTCCTCGCACGCGCAACAGGCCGTCTTCGATTATAGGGTCCAGTCTGTACAGCCGACTCGCCCGAGTGATGGGGCGGGCAGACCGGATCCTCTCAATCTCTTCCGCGAAGCTGTCCCGCTGTGCCTTCAGCAGAAGCTCCCTCTCGGCGCGCTCTATGTGCCGATGTTCCAGTCGAGGCGAGACGCGGCGGCACGCGTCTATGAATGCCAGCACGCGTGCAGCAGCGCGCACCAGCGTCTCGTATTTCGAGAAGCGGGCGGGATCGGGTAGCCAGCTCTCTCGTTCAGGGTCCGGCGCAGTGTGCAGGACCTCCTCTTCTGGATCTTCCGTCGCCGGCTTCCCGGGCCAATCTCCCTCCGGCAGGTGCAGGAAACCAGGCCCGCGGAACCAGCGGTCGGTCACGCTGATCGGCGCGTCGGTGAGTCGGGTGGCGTCATCCGCCACGTTGTGCTCCGTAGGCACCGCGTATCCTTTTTCCAACAGGTTGTTGACCTGTTTGGTGTACTGCACGGCAAAGTCCGGTGACGCATCCATCTTCTCCTCGATCTTTTTTAGTCTTCTCAGCGCCGCTCCGTAGCTGGGTGGCATGACTACGTCGTCCGTTCGCCACGGCAGCCCCACCTCGTAGCCCCCGTCGATCTTCTTGATCGTCTTCCGTACTATGTCCGCCGCCCTCTGGTCTGCCTCGTTCACTCGAGGTTTCCTGGCGACGCCCAGGGCTTCTATCTTGAAGTGCGCTTCGACTAGATCGTGTAGCTGTTCGTCTCTTCTCCCGGTCTCGATGACGTGCAGCACGTCCTCTTCCTCGGTGATGACGCTCCGTGGCGCCGTTCCGTGCACCACCCATCCCAGCTTCGTTCTTGAGGCGGCTGGCTGATTGGGGCCGCCGACTCGGAGTTCCCTGGTCACGATGCACTCCCAGTGGTCCGTGCCCACCAAGAGCCCCGGGCGGGCCTGCTCGTAGCAGACTTCTTCCTTCGGCAGGTCTCGCAGGTGCTTGTGTTCCAGCAGGGTGTCTGGGATGGATTGCTGGTGGAGCCTCAAGTCCTTAATAGTTCTCGCTCGAAGCTCGTGCGACTTACCGTCTTCCCGGATGCTTCTGACTTGCACCCGTACCGCTCTGCTGTCCCGTTCTTCTGAAGACATGTTCACGCCGCGTATGCGCAGCGGGCGTGAAGTCCCTTCCGCTCCGATGCTGGTCGCCAGGTCTTCATCGATGAGGGTGACGGTTGCTCCTTCATCGAACAACGCGTACGTCCTTACCTCCCCCCGTGACCCGGTGACTATGATGGGACACATCTTCAGCAGCACTTTCTTCGGGCCGGCAGCGGACTTAGTTGCCACCGACAGTACTGCTTCCTCCTTGCTGGGTTCTGCGGTAGTTTTCGCGGTCGTCGCTTCTTCTTCACCACTGCTCACCTTCTCTTGGTGGAGGGAGGCGTGGTGAGGTCGGCGGCACTGGTTTACGCCGCACGCCTTTGCCTTGCAGTTAAATCGCCTGTGCCTCTTCTCGGCACATCGGAAACATATGCCGTTAGCCTTGAGGTACTCCCACCGCTGGTCGACACTCATCGCTTTATACTTAGGACACTTGGTTAACACATGATCTTGTTTACAACTGAGGCACTGACCTTTTTCCTCCTGGCTCTCGACGGCTGTGTAGACGGGGCTGGCCTTCTTCTTTGATGTCACTGGCTGCCTGGTCTCCTTCTTCTGGCTGGCGGGCGCAGCGCTGGTGGGCGGGGCGTACGTGTATCGCAGCGCCCTGTCCGCTTCCCGCATCAGGAAACGAGACAGCATCACTATCTCCGGCTCCGTCGTGTCGTCGTTGTCACAGGCAAAGTCGCACCATCTTGACCTTATGTGTGGGCTTAACTTTTCCAACACTTCGCGGGTCAATAACGGGTTGTATAAGTATCCTCTTCGGTCGACCGACTTAATCACGCTCACTGTATTCTGCACCTTGATAGCGAAATTGTTCAGGTCCGCTGCTGATGCAGTGGGTTTCGTCATCTTCTTCAGTTCGTCGATGGCGCGATCGATGAGTACTTCCGGTCGGCCGAAGCACTGTTCGAGTGTCTTCATGATGACCTCTGGATCGGTGGCGGTGTGTAGGAGGGCGGATACCGCCTCCCTCGCCTCTCCCTTAAGGCAGCTCCTTAATCGCTGTATGTTCTCAGCAGGCGATATACTGTACATGTTGGTAGTGTCTCTCACGGCCGCTTTAAATGGCAGCCACTCGTTGACACCACCGGAGAACACCGGTAAATCCGTATGCCGCAGTCGGGGTCTTGCCATCCTTTCCAGGGTCGCTGCCAAGTTGTCGATGCTGTTCCTGTGCTTCGTCGGTGTCGGCGACCTTCCCCGTGGCATGTCGAATTTAATGTGTCTTGGGTCCTCCTGGGGGGCTCCCGTGCCCCCCTCCCCCCGTGCTCTGAGGGGATTCGTTTGAAGCCATTCGTCCACTCGGCTGTGGTGGCTTTCGTCCTGGGGAGCGATGGGCTCGTCCCGCAGGCTCTCCTGTTCATCCTGTATGATGGATACCTCGGCGGCTAATCTCCTCTTGACCAGGTCCGCTTCCAGGTCAAGAGACTTCTTCTGTATGGCTGCTAGCTTTTCTGCAGCCTCTAGTTCCGCTAGCCTTAACCGCGTTGCTATACTATTTGTTGACCTTTGTGACCTCTCTGACCTGGCGGGTGACCTCGTTCTTCGCCCATGGTCTTCACTTAACAGAAGTGCCGATGATGGTCCCGCCGTGGTCGTGTCCTCCGTCGTAAGAGGCGCGGTATTTAGTCGTAAATTAATAGTGCTCTGATCACCTGTTACAGCTGGTGATGCAGGTGGGTCTAGCGAAATCCTCCGTAGTCTCTCCCTTCGAATCCGTTCCGCTTCCTGGCGGAGAACTGCCTCTCTTTGCTCTTCTGCCCTCTTCTGCAGGGCCCGCCTCTGTTCCTCAGCCTCTGCAGCATCACCTTGACTGCGGGTGATGACCATCTTTCAAGCTGATGGCACACTGCACGAGACCTAAGCGGGGAGCACTACACACAACAGTTCGTAACCCGGTTTGGACTTGTCCGGATTCGTTTACTACGACGTTTCACTTACGCGCACTTTATTATCACACGACTAGCCCTATGTACCGCGGCGACACTATATACTTGCGACGGACGACGCGGCGCGCACTATATATATAGCGCGTGCTTATATACGACGCGTATGTACTGCTTATTACGTACGCGACGATTTAGTCGCGACGCGGTCACTCCCGACGTTATATAACGACTTTACGTTAGTATATAACTAGCAACGCGTGCCGAGTCTATTTACACTTATTTCACTGTGAGTCCCACGGTTCTACCGGTCACTATAACGCGCACTATGATCGCGATTTTCGACACAGAGAACACCACTTTGCCCTATCACGAAACGTATTCACTCGCGATACACTTATACATAAGTTATTATTGTTCAGTACTTACAGTTTTTACATGTATCCGTTCACAACACTTATTTACGCGTTATACCGGCACTTTTTATCACTTATCCGGCCGAGAAGGACCAATTGTTCTGGAGTGGACTGTATTTTTTAATTTATCTCTCCTCTTCGATAGCTCAGTGTGTACTTTACTATCTCAGGAATAAAGGAACTTGACTTTTTTTTTTTTTTTTTTTTTTTAGCGTGGTAAAATCATCAAATGAGTCCTCCCACCCAGGGCAGGGCGGGAGGGACTGTCAGACTTGTACTGACTAAAATCCACGGTGTCCTTCACGAGCCCTTTACGTACCGGGGTTACGGTGATGGGTAAGACCCGCGACCCCGGCAGGCTCTGGCCCTCTACAGGCCCCGTCAGTTTGCTGACACTCCTTGAGGCGCGCGTGGAACACAACGCGCCGTCGACCCGGGCATGGTCCATGGTCGGGCAGCGAGTCGCCCATTACTCGCTGCCCGCATGCCCGCGCCTACGGTGGCCGGAGATCGTCTGGCGACGTCCGTCGCCGTGGGCGTCTACCACTGCGGGTGGGTCGGAGGGAGGACACTGTTCTCTCCCTCACGCGGCACGCCTCCTCCTTCGCGAGCATGACTGCTTCGCAGAAGGAGGCGACCGCTTCCCACTCCGTCTCGCCCCGCAGCATGGCCTCGACCAATGCCGGGCGCGAGAGGTCTCCGCCTATCGCCGTCGTGAGGACACGGCGATGCTCTGCCCAAGCGGGGCAGTCCTGCACCGTATGCTCCACCGTGTCCTCAGGACGGTCCTCGCAGTGGTGACACCCAGGCGTTTCCTCCCTCCTTATCAGACACAGGAACCTCCCGAAACTTCCGTGTCCGGTGAGGACCTGCGTCATGCGGAAGGTAAGGACGCCGTGACGCCTATCCAGCCACTCCTCAAAGAGGGGTCTTACCGCCGCGATTGCGGCGTGCCCGGACCTCGGTTGCGACAGTCGCTCCCTCCATACTGCCCTGAGATCGCGCCGGAGCTCTTCCCGCCGCGCCTCGACCTGTCGAGGCAGCGGGGATTCGCCCCGGCGCTGCGCCTCCACGCGCCATTCGTAGACGCGCTGGAGGGCAGTCGCCTCCAGATCCCAGGGCAGCAATCCGGCAAGGAGGTTGGCCGATTCGCCGGCGATCGTGCGGTATCCTCGGACCATTCGGATTGCCATGACCCTCTGGCATGCGACCAGCTTTAGTGGTCGCGTCCGAATGCTCAGGGCCCACACAGGGGCCCCGTAGAGGGCCATGGACCGCACGACACCGGCGTACAGCCTCCGGCTGGAGGCGTTTGGCCCGCTGAGATTGGGCAGGAGTCGCCTGAGGGCGGCTGCTGCCCGGTTCAGCTTCGGGGCCAAACGTAGGAAGTGCTCCCTAAAGTTCCACCGGCTGTCGAGGACGAGTCCCAGGTACTTCATCGTCCTCCCGACGCCGATGCGAACCCCCTCCACCGTAATGTGGGACTCTGAACGTGGCGCGTTCAGACGGCCATGAAAGCACATGGCCTCTGTTTTGTGCAGCGCCACGTCGAGTCCCAACTGCCGGATCCTTTGAGCGACTGTCGCCACCGCTTGCGTCGCCAGGTCGGCCGCCGCCTGGTGCGACTCTCCCTCCGCCAGGACGAGCGTGTCGTCGGCGTAACATATTACGCCGACGCCGTCAGGGAGGTCGCCGCGCAGCACCCAGTCGTAGCCGATGTTCCACAGGAGCGGCCCCAAGACCGATCCCTGTGGAACACCGCACGACATCTCTCGCCGGTTCCACTCTCCCCGGTGACCGGGGTAGATGACGGCCCTGTCCGTCAGGTAGTCCTCGACTGTGCGACGGAGGTAGGTCGGCACCCGGTGATACCGGAGTGCCTCCCTTATGCAACTCCAGGGCAGGGTGTTGAAGGCGTTGGTGATGTCCAAGGACACCGCCAAGACGACCCTGCCCCGGGATACCGCATCCCCCGTCGTGAGGGCTCTCACGCGCATGATGGCGTCCACCGTCGAGCGCCCCCTCCGGAAGCCAAACTGGCTCTCCGAGAGGTCCGGGCCCACCCGATTCAGGTGCCCGACGAGGCGGTCTGCAATTACTCTTTCAAAGAGCTTGCCCACCTCGTCGAGCAGCACGATGGGCCGGAATGCGGACGGAGAGTCCGCAGGGCGCCCGGGCTTCTGGATCAGGACCAGTTTCCCTGTCTTCCAACGAAGTGGGAACTGGCCCCTCTCCAGGCATGCGCTAAAGAGCCCCCCCAGTCGAGGCCCGAGAGTCCCCGAGGCCAGGACCCAGGCTTTTCCTGGCAGGCCGTCGGGTCCTGGGGCGGTATTTTTGGCCTTGAGCCGTTGTACCGCCACTCTCAGGTCTACCTCGGTCACCTCTGGAGCATCGTAGACGTCGTCGTCGCTGTGGTCCGCGTTTGCGTCAGCTTCTCCGTCAGAATCCGTCAGAGACGGAGCCATAGGCGGGGGAGTGTGCTCTCCCCGCGATGGGAACAGGGCGCTCACCACGTCCTCCACGAACTGAGGCTGGAGACTCTGCGTCAACGGGGGAGCCCAGGGGCGGAGCTTTTCTCTCACCCACTTATAGGGCCGGCCCCATGGGTCCCCGTCCAGGGTCTCCAGCATCTCCTTGCGGGCCAATTCCTTGGCCCGCAAGATTTCGTCGCGGAGGGCGGTCTTCGCTGCCCTGTAGCCCTCGTACAGCTCCGCCTCTACAGTCGCCGCATCCGGAGGTCGGGTGCGGCGCCTGCGGAATCTGGTGTACCGGCGTCGCGCGGCCACGCACGCCTCGCGCAGCGATGTTAGCTCGCGCGACCACCAGTACAGCTGACGCCGGGCGCGTCCTTGCCGGACCCGGGGCATGGCCATGTCGCAGATCTCCGACATGGCCTCCCGGAACCACTCCGCCTCGTCGTTTATGTCGGCAGGCCTGTCCGGTGGTGACACCCAGGCCTGCACGATCGAGGCTTCCAGGAATAGCTCCCGGTCCAGCTGCTTCAGCGCCCATCGCGGACCACATGGGTTCCGTCGGACCGGCGCGTCTGAGGTCTGGGCGGAGACATCAAACCGGATATACCGGTGATCGGAGTAGGTCTCCACCTCCTCTACAACGCGCCAGTCGGTGACGCGCGGCGACAGGGCGGCGTTGGCGAACGTTAAGTCCACCACCGAATCGCCCGTCCACCGCACGCACGTGGGAACGGAACCCCGGTTCTCGACGACCAGGCCATGCGCCATGGCCCAGCGCTCGAGCGTCCTGCCCCGCGTGTAGTCCGTAGTCCGGGAACCCCAAGCCACATTCTTGGCGTTGAAGTCCCCGAGGACGAGCGCGGGGAGGGAACCGAATGCGACGACGACGTCTCCCAGCTCCAATAGGGAGTCCTGGAACTCGGCGAGAGTTCGGTTCGGGGAGAAGTAAACGCCTATAACGGCGATCTCCCCGAACCGTGCTGCGACGATCCCGCGCCCTCTCTCGACGCGATCGAGGGGCGGGGTACCGGCGGCGGCCGACGAAATTAGGGTCACCGAGCCGTCCAGGTCCGCCACCCAGTCAGTTCTGGGCAGGACAAAGTACGGCTCGGCGACCACGGCGACGTTAATCAACCACTGCGCCATGCTCTGGAGCAGGAGATCCTGAGCAGCGGCGCAGTGGTTGATGTTCGCCTGGAGGAAGCGCAATGGAGCCATTAATTGGAGTCCATTGCGGCCTCCTCCAGGGCCCTCTGTGAGGGCGCAGCCACGGCGGCAGCGGCAGAAGCGGCGGCGGCGGCGGCAGCGGCGGCGGCGGCGGCAGCAGGAGCTGCGGCGGCGGCGGGGACGGCGGCGGCAGAGGGCCTACCTCTGCTCCTGGTTTTGGCGGGGGGCGCGCAGGCCTTGCCCCCTGCCCGGTGATCGGCCGGCTTGCCAGCCGCCGCACATGCGAAGCAGTGCGGCGGGGCGTTGCACGAGCCGGCCTTGTGACCGGACTGACCGCAGCGGAAGCAGTTGTCGCTGCGGTCGACCTCTGAAGTGCACATGCATGCCGCGTGGTTACCCACTTGGCAGCGGAAGCACCTCAGAGGCCTGGGCTCCAGCAGTTTCACCTGCGCGGACACCCAGCCAACCAGGAGCCTTCGGCTCTCCTCTATCTTTTTGGCCGCCGGTACGGGGCAGCTGACTGTGATGGTCAGCAGCCCCGCGAAGCCAGGGCGTAGGATGCCTGCCTTGATTTGGTCGGCAGGGCATTCTCCAGCCCTGGCGACGGCGGCCACCACGTCCCCCTCCGAGACCGAGTCGTCCAGACCCATGATCCGCAGATCTGCGCGCTTGACGGGCCTGGACACCCGGGCCTCCTCCGCATTTAAGGACGCTCTGAGCCTTTCGGCCAGAGCGTCAGCGGTAGGGCCGCTATCCGCGCCGGGGATTGACAATAGTCTGGCCCCCGTCGCGGTAACGTGCACCCGGAGGCCCCCCTCGACACCCAGCTCTCGGAGGTCGACCGCCTCCTTCGCCTTGGCGAACACGTCGCGGTACGTGACGCCCCTCTTGACCGCTTCCGGCTGTAGTGTAATTACTACAGCCGCGGTCTTGGGGGCGCGAAGTCTAGCCGCGACGGTTCGTCTTCCTCGTTTCCGCTGCCGCCGTCTCTGCCTCTTTTTGGCAGCCTTCTCCCCGGCCACCTGCCATTCGGCGTCGGCCGGAGGAGCCTGTGAAGGCTGCGGAGGCGTGGCGGGTTGGGACGGCCGTCCCGCCGCCGCCACCGCCGCCGGGCCACTCTTCTTTGGCTTCGCCGGGGCCAATGCTGGGGCGGGGCCCGGCGTGGCCGAAGCCACGGGAGCTGCCCTGGATGGACCTGGACCTGCCCTCGCCGTGGCCGCTTTCCCCGTGGCCTGTTTCCCCTTCGCTGGCCTCGTCGCGGTTCGGCTCTCCGGGGCCGGGGCTGGAGCTGGTCCAGGCGGCGTGGAAGCCGCGGCAGCCGCGTAGGAGGTCGCAGCAAGCGGAGGGCGCAGGATGCGGCCCTCTAAGACCGCAAAACGCTGGTCAAAGGCCGCCAGCTCCTGCCGCACCAGTTTAAGGACAACGTCCTCTGTTGGTGCGGCCTGCGCCGGCGGCTCCTTGTTCTGCCTCCGCGGGACCTCCTCCTGGCGGCCTGCCTTTCGAAGTCCGGCCAGCTCCGTCTTTAGATGGAGGTTCTCCTTCTGGAGAACCTCCATCGCGGCCGTCAAGCGGGCGACGTCCGCCCGCATTTGGGACATTTCGTCGCCATCCGTCGATGCGGGCGGTGCCTGGCCGAGGCTAGCCGCCGCCACTGCCGCCATAATCTTGGCAGTGGCTACGCCTGCGGCCCGATCTTTAGTCGCCCGCTTTCCAGGGTTGGTGGAGGCCAGGGTGCGGACGGCCGCCCTCACCGCCTCCTCCAGGGTGGGCTCCTCGGCAACACACCCTCTACCGCCGGTCCTGCCTCGGCCTTTACCCCGAACACTAGTCGGGATCTTCCGGCCCGAGGCAGGCTCGTCGTCTTCGGACAACGAATGGGGCCGCTTGAGGAAGCGTTTCCTCCTCTCGGCGGCCCCCTTTCCTCCTCCGCGCCCAGAGCCAGGGCTCTGGGCGCTGATGGCGTCTGACGCTGAGTCGGACTCCGACATCGATGACGGCGTCAGCACCATCCTCTTTTTGAGAGCGGCACTCTGTGCCCGCTCGTTCGGTGCCGGTGAGGTGGGCGTGCTGGACAAGTCCAGCGACTCCACCTCACAGGCACGTGAGCCTCCCTGGCTCGCTGCGGCGACTGCCGGTTGTTGGGGGGGATTTTTCTTTTTATGTTCCATATGAGTCCCACGATTATGGGGGATAGACGGTCCATCTAGGCAGAGACCCCTGTACCTAGATAAGCCTGCGTCTTTACGACATTTGTTACTCGCCAGGGGGTCGGCCGGTACCCTGGCGAGGGTAGCACTAGCGACTGATTGTTCAAAAGAACTCCCGTCAGCCATACATCTCCTCGCGGTGCTCCGCCGCTTGAGATTCGGGGTGACTTTTTATAGAGGTTTTCTACCTCGCGGCCCGGGCGGTTAAGCCAAGGCCCTCGACCCCCGTCGAAAGTCAGAGACGTGATCCTGACAATCTTCGGGGCTACGAGATTATAGCGGTGGCAAGAGGAGGTGGGAGTGCAATACCTCCTCCTGCCTGCCCGGCGGCAGGGTAAGTGCACGCCGTGCCCGCTCTTGCTCCAACCACTGTGCCCTCTGCTGAGCAGAGGGACACGTGGTGGAGCGACGCGACAGGACATTGGCATACGGGCAAGGAGACCCCTTGTAGGGGAGTACTTGCCCGCATCCCGGGGCGCACCGTCCCGAGAATCTGGGCTTCCCCCCGGACGTATCCGGAAAGGAACTTCCAGCCTCGGGCACTCGAGGAGGTTTCCTGTCCTTAGCACCCCAAAGGAACTTGACTTGGAATTAAACACTTCGACGTTTTAACACTTTATATTTACAATTACTAATTAACACTTTACTGATTTACGATACATAATCACAAGAACGCAAATAATAACTTTAACAAACATGGGCGCGTGGGACTCACAATATAACAACACTTAAGCACTAGAACTTAAACACTAAACTGTACAAACTATGAACTATTCACTGTATCCATCATTACGGAGAACTAAAACTATTGAACTGTGTACTGAGAACTGTACTGTCGAACTGTGTGGCCGCATAGAATGGCCCTACTGTTATGTCAAAACATCGCATCGCAAGTCGTGGCGGGACCTTGCCACGTTTCTAGGCCCTCTAGCCAATAATAGCCCGTGAAAATGGACTTGCCCGGATCTATTCGGTCAGACAGGTTTCGACCTGTCTTCGAGGCCCCGCCCACAACGGCGATGCGATGCTTTCGTGACCATATTTGGTAACGTTTGCTGCAACGTGACTCCGACAGGTTGAGACACGATCCTTTAATAAAGAGTACATCTTTCCGCCTGTTGCGGACCTAGTGTTTTCTTTATTTACCTTATTATATTTATGCTATATTACAATCAAGCTCGTTGTCTGTTACATATGCTATATTACAATCAAGCTCGTTGTCTGTTACAGTTTCATAGAATCGCTATCACTATGTGGACAGCAAAAATTTTTCAAGAGATAAGAAAAGGCCATAGCACCGCAGTGAGTCAAATTAAAGTCACTATCACGGATATGCGTGGGTACAGACTAGATTACTGAAGAATATTTATTCAGTTACAATATTATCTGAAGACATTATTACATGAGCGTAGACCTACACATTACACAGTACATTACAACTGGGAGAAGCCCATGTCCCTTTGTGCCTATTGACCTTGTTTTGTTCTGTCTCCTGCTTACATGGACGGAAGTGGAAACATATTTTTCCTACTCCTCCACTATTCTTTTCTGATTAATTTCGTTGCAGGATCCAAGACAGGTAAATTAATTTTTCCGGGACACGTCGAGCTGCATTGTCTCGGCGCTTTTCTGGTGGTTCCCACTGTTGATTCTAGCTTTCAGGAGTTGAAGTGGTTTGGGAATAGTGTGGTGGGTTTGTCCCAACCACATTGGTAATTCTACTCCACCGCTACTGTGTTCTGATGAATTTGACATCGGAATCAAAGACAGAGAAATTAATTATCGGGTAATTCGCCGAGCTTCTTTGCATCGGCGATTAAATTATGGTCGCCACAGGTGGAGTTGAAGTGGTTTAGGAATAGTGTTCTGGAGTGGACTGTATTTTTTATTTATCTCTCCTCTTCGATAGCTCAGTGTGTACTTTACTATCTCAGGAATAAAGGAACTTGACTTGGAATTAAACACTTCGACGTTTTAACACTTTATATTTACAATTTCTAATTAGCACGATACATAATCACAAGAACACAAATAATAACTTTAACAAACATGGGCGCGTGGGACTCACAATATTACAACACTAGAACTTAAACACTAAACTGTACAAACTATGAACTATTCATTATAAACTGAGAACTAAAACTGTACTGAACTGTGTGGCCGCATAGAATGGCCCTACTATTATGTCAAAACATCGCATCGCAAGTCGTGGCGGGACCTTGCCACGTTTCTAGGCCCTCTAGCCAATAATAGCCCGTGAAAATGGACTTGCCCGGATCTATTCGGTCAGACAGGTTTCGACCTGTCTTCGAGGCCCCGCCCACAACGGCGATGCGATGCTTTCGTGACCATATTTGGTAACGTTTGCTGCAACGTGACTCCGACAGGTTGAGACACGATCCTTTAATAAAGAGTACATCTTTCCGCCTGTTGCGGACCTAGCGTTTTCTTTATTTACCTTATTATATTTATGCTATATTACAATCAAGCTCGTTGTCTGTTACATATGCTATATTACAATCAAGCTCGTTGTCTGTTACATCTCTCCCCCCGGCGCAGCCTGCGAAGCCTCCTTCTCCTTATGCAGCACGACGAGCTTGCTGACGGGACGCTTGAAGACGCCGGTTCTCGTTCGCACGTCGACCACCCTGATGTCGCCGTCAGGTCCCGGGTAGACTCTCTCGACGATTCCCATTGGCCACACGTTTCGTGGCAGCGTGCTGTCGGCGACGATGACGACGTCGCCGACCTCCGTCGGTCGTCGGTGGCTCTGCGGCTCGCCGCGGGGCACCAGCGTGGGGAGATACTCCCGCAGCCAGCGTCGCCAGAAGTGGTCGGCGAGGGCCTGGCTGGCCCGCCAAGCACGCCGGTCGGCCTCGTCACAAGGCCCGGTCGAGGGTAGGCCCATGGAGGACCCCAACAGGAAGTGGTTGGGGGTGAGGGCCTCTGGATCGGTGGGACTCACGCTGACGTGAGTCAAGGGGCGCGCGTTGATGGAGAACTCCGCTTCCGTGAGCAGAGTTAGCAGCACCTCTTCTGCAGGCGCCCTTTCGCGCAGAGTCGCGGCGAGGGCAGTCTTCACGGAGCGCACCAGCCGCTCCCACGCGCCTCCCTGGTTGGGCGCGCCCGGAGGGATGAATCGCCACTCCATGCGGTGGAGCAGTCCCTCCTCCTTCAGCGCCGGCGCCCACTCCGCATACGCCGCTCGCAGTTCTTGATCGGCTCCCCTGAAGTTGGTCCCGTTATCTGAAAACATAAGCCGCGGCCAGCCACGGCGCGCAGCCATCCTTCTCAGCGCCATGATTGCTGAGTCCGTTGAGAGTGATGCGACGAGCTCGAGATGCACGGCGCGAGAGGTGAGGCACGTGAACAGTGCGCCCCATCGCTTCTCCCGGCGCCGGCCCACCTTCACCATCATGGGCCCGAAGTAGTCCACGCCACAGTTCGTGAACGGGCGGTGGAAGGGGTCCAGGCGGGCGCGCGGCAGGTCTCCCGTGGCCGGCGGCTGCGGCGTCGCTCGTAGCTTCCGGTAGTACGCGCAAGCCTTCTCGATGGCCCGCACCGTGGGCCGCAGATGGATGATCCAGTATCGCTGCCGCAGGTCGTTCGTCACTCGTTCCCTGTTGGCATGACCAGCGGCGCAATGCTCGCGCATTACGATTAATTTACTTACCGGATGGCGACCATCCAGAATGATAGGTCGCTTGGCCTCCACTGGCGCGTTTGAGGCTTCAATTCGTCCTCGCACGCGCAACAGGCCGTCTTCGATTATAGGGTCCAGTCTGTACAGCCGACTCGCCCGAGTGATGGGGCGGGCAGACCGGATCCTCTCGATCTCTTCCGCGAAGCTGTCCCGCTGTGCCTTCAGCAGGAGCTCCCTCTCGGCGCGCTCTATGTGCCGATGTTCCAGTCGAGGCGAGACGCGGCGGCACGCGTCTATGAATGCCAGCACGCGTGCAGCAGCGCGCACCAGCGTCTCGTATTTCGAGAAGCGGGCGGGATCGGGTAGCCAGCTCTCTCGTTCAGGGCCCGGCGCAGTGTGCAGGACCTCCTCTTCTGGATCTTCCGGCGCCGGCTTCCCGGGCCAATCTTCCTCCGGCAGGTGCAGGAAACCAGGCCCGCGGAACCAGCGGTCGGTCACGCTGATCGGCGCGTCGGTGAGTCGGGTGGCGTCATCCGCCACGTTGTGCTCCGTAGGCACCCAGCGCCATTCCTCCTTGTTGGTGAGCTCGGCGATTTCGCCCAGCCTGTGCGCGACGAACGGTGTGTATCTCTTCATGTCGTGATGGATCCAGTGTACCACAGTAGAGGAGTCCGTCCAGTAGGTCGTTCTGTCGATCTCGACGCGGAGCTCTCTTCTGATGGTGTCGGCGAGTCGGGCTCCTATCACCGCGGCCTGCAGCTCCAGACGTGGTATCGTCTGGGCTCGCCGCGGTGCCACCTTCGCCTTGGCCGCAACCAGCACGACGTTGATGCTCCCGTCTTCACTCACCGCCCTCCAGTAGGCCACCGTCGCGTACGCTTGCTCGCTGGCGTCGCACAGTATGTGCAATTCGAGGCGCTGCGTCTTCTCCTTGAGGTAGCACCTGGGCAGCCGCAGTCCGTTCACCTGGTGCAGCTGACCCAGCCAGGCCGCGAAGAGCTCGTTCTCTTCTTCGGGGATCGGCGTATCCCACGTCGTCTGCAGGCGCCACAGGCTCTGGAGTACTATCTTCGCCCGTACTGTGAAATGGCTCAACAGACCCAGCGGGTCATAAATGGACATGACGGCGCTCAATGCCTCTCTCTTCGTGGGTGCGCGGATCCGTTCTCTTACCTCGGATGGCACTCGGTTCATAGACGTGTTGAATCCGAGTTCGTCTCGCTCAGCGTTCCAGAACAGCCCAAGTATCTTGCTCTCGGGTTGTTCTCCCCCCAGTTGCGTTGGAGCGGTGGCGTGGAGCGTCGGGGGCACGTCGCGCAGGACCGTCGCATCGCTGGAGCTCCAGCCTCGCAGCGTGAAGCCGGCGGCCGCGTGCACCTTTCTTGTCTCTTCTACTGCTTTCCACGCCTCCTCTGGATCGCTGTAACTTGCCACGAGATCGTCCATGTAATGATTCTTTGTAATGGCCTCCAGGGCCCTAGGATACTCACTGCCGTGAAGCTCCGCGTTATAGTTCCGAACGTAGTGAGCCATGTATGGGGAACTCGCCGCTCCGAAGATCATGCTCTTCATTTTAAATAGGCGCGGAGGCGACGTCCGGTCCTGTCCTCTCCACAGGAACTGCTGAGCTGGCTGGTCCTCCTGTCTGATACTTACCCGCAGGAACATTTCTTGAATATCTGCGGTGACCGCCACTGCCCGCTCGCGAAACCGGAAGACTATCCCCGGCAGGGACAGCAGCAGGTCTGGACCCTCCAGCAGCTCGTCGTTGAGACACTTCCCGTAGCTTGTCGCGGCCGCGTCGAAGACCAGTCTCTGTTTCCCCGGCTTGTTCGGGTTTTGCACGGCGAAGTGAGGGAGATACCAGCAGACGTTACTTTCTTTCTCTGTCCCGTCGCATGGCACCGCGTATCCTTTTTCCAACAGGTTGTCGACCTGTTTGGTGTACTGCACGGCAAAGTCCGGTGACGCATCCATCTTCTCTTCGATCTTTTTTAGTCTTCTCAGCGCCGCTCCGTAGCTGGGTGGCATGACTACGTCGTCCGTTCGCCACGGCAGCCCCACCTCGTAGCCCCCGTCGATCTTCTTGATCGTCTTCCGTACTATGTCCGCCGCCCTCTGGTCTGCCTCGTTCACTCGAGGTTTCCTGGCGACGCCCAGGGCTTCTATCTTGAAGTGCGCTTCGACTAGATCGTGTAGTTGTTCGTCTCTTCTCCCGGTCTCGATGACGTGCAGCACGTCCTCTTCCTCGGTGATGACGCTCCGTGGCGCCGTTCCGTGCACCACCCATCCCAGCTTTGTTCTTGAGGCGGCTGGCTGATTGGGGCCGCCGACTCGGAGTTCCCTGGTCACGATGCACTCCCAGTGGTCCGTGCCCACCAAGAGCCCCGGGCGGGCCTGCTCGTAGCAGACTTCTTCCTTCGGCAGGTCTCGCAGGTGCTTGTGTTCCAGCAGGGTGTCTGGAATGGATTGCTGGTGGAGCCTCAAGTCCTTGATAGTTCTCGCTCGAAGCTCGTGCGACTTACCGTCTTCCCGGATGCCTCTGACTTGCACCCGTACCGCTCTGCTGTCCCGTTCTTCTGAAGACATGTTCACGCCGCGTATGCGTAGCGGGCGTGAAGACCCTTCCGCTCCGATGCTGGTCGCCAGGTCTTCATCGATGAGGGTGACGGTTGCTCCTTCATCGAACAACGCGTACGTCCTTACCTCCCCCCGTGACCCGGTGACTATGATGGGACACATCTTCAGCAGCACTTTCTTCGGGCCGGCAGCGGACTTAGTTGCCACCGACAGTACTGCCTCCTCCTTGCTGGGTTCTGCGGTAGTTTTCGCGGTCGTCGCTCCTTCTTCACCACTGCTCACCTTCTCTTGGTGGAGAGAGGCGTGGTGAGGTCGGCGGCACTGGTTTACGCCGCACGCCTTTGCCTTACAGTTAAATCGCCTGTGCTTCTTCTCGGCACATCGGAAACATATGCCGTTAGCCTTGAGGTACTCCCACCGCTGGTCGACACTCATCGCTTTATACTTAGGACACTTGGATAACACATGATCTTGTTTACAACTGAGGCACTGACCTTTTTCCTCCTGGCTCTCGACGGCTGTGTAGACGGGGCTGGCCTTCTTCTTCGTTGTCACTGGCTGCCTGGTCTCCTTCTTCTGGCTGGCGGGCGCAGCGCTGGTGGGCGGAGCGTACGTGTATCGCAGCGCCCTGTCCGCCTCCCGCATCAGGAAACGAGACAGCATCACTATCTCCGGCTCCGTTGTGTCGTCGTTGTCACAGGCAAAGTCGCACCATCTTGACCTTATGTGTGGGCTTAACTTTTCCAACACTTCGCGGGTCAATAACGGGTTGTACAAGTATCCTCTTCGGTCGACCGACTTAATCACGCTCACTGTATTCTGCACCTTGATAGCGAAATTGTTCAGGTCCGCTGCTGATGCAGTGGGTTTCGTCATCTTCTTTAGTTCGTCGATGGCGCGATCGATGAGTACTTCTGGTCGGCCGAAGCACTGTTCGAGTGTCTTCATGATGACCTCTGGATCGGTGGCGGTGTGTAGGAGGGCGGATACCGCCTCCCTTGCCTCTCCCTTAAGGCAGCTCCTTAATCGCTGTATGTTCTCAGCAGGCGATATACTGTACATGTTGGTAGTGTCTCTCACGGCCGCTTTAAATGGCAGCCACTCGTTGACACCACCGGAGAACACCGGTAAATCCGTATGCCGCAGTCGGGGTCTTGCCATCCTTTCCAGGGTCGCTGCCAAGTTGTCGATGCTGTTCCTGTGCTTCGTCGGTGTCGGCGACCTTCCCCGTGGCATGTCGAATTTAATGTGTCTTGGGTCCTCCTGGGGGGCTCCCGTGCCCCCCTCCCCCCGTGCTCTGAGGGGATTCGTTTGAAGCCATTCGTCCACTCGGCTGTGGTGGCTTTCGTCCTGGGGAGCGATGGGCTCGTCCCGCAGGCTTTCCTGTTCATCCTGTATGATGGATACCTCGGCGGCTAATCTCCTCTTGACCAGGTCCGCTTCCAGGTCAAGAGACTTCTTCTGTATGGCTGCTAGCTTTTCTGCAGCCTCTAGTTCCGCTAGCCTTAACCGCGTTGCTATACTATTTGTTGACCTTTGTGACCTTTGTGACCTCTCTGACCTGGCGGGTGACCTCGTTCTTCGCCCATGGTCTTCACTTAACAGAAGTGCCGATGATGGTCCCGCCGTGGTCGTGTCCTCCGTCGTAAGAGGCGCGGTATTTAGTCGTAAATTAATTGTGCTCTGATCACCTGTTACAGCTGGTGATGCAGGTGGGTCTAGCGAAATCCTCCGTAGTCTTTCCCTTCGAATCCGTTCCGCTTCCTGGCGGAGAACTGCCTCTCTTTGCTCTTCTGCCCTCTTCTGCAGGGCCCGCCTCTGTTCCTCAGCCTCTGCAGCATCACCTTGACTGCGGGTGATGACCATCTTTCAAACTGATGGCACACTGCACGAGACTTAAGCGGGGAGCACTACACACAACAGTTCGTAACCCGGTTTGGACTTGTCCGGATTCGTTTACTACGACGTTTCACTTACACGCACTTTATTATCACACGACTAGCCCTATGTACCGCGACGACACTATATACTTGCGACGGACGACGCGGCGCGCACTATATATATAGCGCGTGCTTATATACGACGCGTATGTACTGCTTATTTCGAGACGTACGCGACGATTTAGTCGAGACGCGAACTCGTACTTTTCGCGACGCGGTCACTCCCGACGTTATATAACGACTTTACGTTAGTATATAACTAGCAACGCGTGCCGAGTCTATTTACACTTATTTCACTGTGAGTCCCACGGTTCTACCGGTCACTATAACGCGCACTATGATCGCGATTTTCGACACAGAGAACACCACTTTGCCCTATCACGAAACGTATTCACTCGCGATACACTTATACATAAGTTATTATTGTTCAGTACTTACAGTTTTTACATGTATCCGTTCACAACACTTATTTACGCGTTATACCGGCACTTTTTATCACTTATCCGGCCGAGAAGGACCAATTGTTCTGGAGTGGACTGTATTTTTTATTTATCTCTCCTCTTCGATAGCTCAGTGTGTACTTTACTATCTCAGGAATAAAGGAACTTGACTTGGAATTAAACACTTCGACGTTTTAACACTTTATATTTACAATTTCTAATTAGCACGATACATAATCACAAGAACACAAATAATAACTTTAACAAACATGGGCGCGTGGGACTCACAATATTACAACACTAGAACTTAAACACTAAACTGTACAAACTATGAACTATTCATTATAAACTGAGAACTAAAACTGTACTGAACTGTGTGGCCGCATAGAATGGCCCTACTATTATGTCAAAACATCGCATCGCAAGTCGTGGCGGGACCTTGCCACGTTTCTAGGCCCTCTAGCCAATAATAGCCCGTGAAAATGGACTTGCCCGGATCTATTCGGTCAGACAGGTTTCGACCTGTCTTCGAGGCCCCGCCCACAACGGCGATGCGATGCTTTCGTGACCATATTTGGTAACGTTTGCTGCAACGTGACTCCGACAGGTTGAGACACGATCCTTTAATAAAGAGTACATCTTTCCGCCTGTTGCGGACCTAGCGTTTTCTTTATTTACCTTATTATATTTATGCTATATTACAATCAAGCTCGTTGTCTGTTACATATGCTATATTACAATCAAGCTCGTTGTCTGTTACAAATAGTATGGTGGGGTTATCCCATTTTTTTTATCGTGGTAAAATCATCAAATGAGTCCTCCCACCCAGGGCAGGGAGAGAGGGACTGTCAGACTTGACTGACTAAAATCCACGGTGTCCTTCAATAGCCGTTTACGTACCGGGGTCACGGTAATTCGTGAGTCCCGCGACCCCGGCAGGCTTTGGCCCTCTAGAGGGGTCACTATGTTGACACTCCTTGAGGCGCGCGTGGAACACAACGCGCCGTCGACCCGGGGGGGTTATCCTGGATTTTGTCTGTATATCCTTTACAAAAAGCCCAAAATAAATAAGAAAATCAAAGATCCTTGCATACTATATATTTAGTTTCAAAATTCAAATACCGTATTGATATTCTCCTCCAATAACCATCGAAACTAAGCCCTTGATTGCCTCGGCTTATAGATAGCATGTCATTATGATTGTTAATAAGGTACAAATATTGAAAATCACGTCCCAAAAAATAGGTATAATCATATGATTTAAACATGACCTGACACACATAATCTCAAACGACCCTGAACATATGTATCATATTAATCAAATGTAACATGCGAACAGTGTGGTATATGACAGGACGGTAAATCAACCCAAACACATGAAATGTTCTTTATCTTATCAACAAATCACTTCGACAAGGTACGATATCATCGATCGAATAAATATACATCAAGCAGCATCACCTCATATATTACGTATGTTTTTCTCTCAAGGTACAAATATTTCAGAAGTATTGAGAAATTGACAAACTTTGTTCATATCCCTGCCTACCACACGTCGTTAGGCAGGTACCTCTTTTCCCATTTGCCCATAGTATTCTTTTTATTGACTTCACCGTTTCCAAAACAATTTCTACTTGGTTGGAACACGCAAAATTTCATGCTTGTGACATTTATTCGCCTTCAATTTATTACTGGAAGCTCATTTATTATTGAACTAAATCAAATTGGTGAATCCCTCAAATGATGTAATACGATAGAAATGGGCATTGTTCGCAAATAAACTGCAAAATCAACCAGCAGATTTAATATTTTAATTGCAATCTAAACAATGTAATATTACTTTATCGCATCATGTTAATTTCGTTATATTTTAGAGCTCTATCTTATGTAATATCAATGTAATATACTTTTATCATTCACAAATCTTTTTGATTAGATATAATATAACAAAGACATGTTTGTGTAAGAGAATGTCGTATCTTTGATAAAATATTCATTTGTAATGCTACTCGTAGTATTCCTAATTACGTGCAAAATATTTACTTCATTATATTTCCCCAAAGTATTCACAGAGATTAAACATGCACATCTATCACAACATTTATAAATGCTTTCTTTGCCATGCCACATCGTTAAATAAAAATAAAATGTGAAAATTAATGAAAGCCTATTTGACAACTAAAAATAGACACTCATTAAAACATTATAATTGCCAGCTGGAAATCGTAATTGGTAAAAACTTTTTAGTTATTCAAGCAAAGTCACTAACACGAAATGAAATAAGTAAGGCTCGACCGAGATGGGTTTTTCGTTCTCGGCCGAGACCGAGACCGAGACCGAGAATATAATACTATCTCGGCCGAGACCGAGAGCCGAGACCGAGAATAGACGTAGCGTGAAAAAGAAAAAACTTTTTAATACAGCACTAAATATTAAATACATTAAATCGAAACAAAACTGAAAAACAGCACCTGATAAGTTTGTTGTTTATACAGAACTAGGTACCTACTTAGGTCGTCAACTTTTAACAAAAAAAAACTCGGTTAATTTTAATAAGAAATTAGGTACTTAACCTACGTACCCAACGTAGGTATTTGATTTTAGCAAAAACCTTTGCAATTGCTGTAGGTACCTATCGACAAACGAAACATGTTTGTTTATTATCTTAATTGTACCTTACGTATTATCAGCACGGGCACGCCGCAATCGCGGCGGTAAGACCCCTCTTTGAGGAGTGGCTGGATAGGCGTCACGGCGTCCTGACCTACCGCATGACGCAGGTCCTCACCGGACACGGAAGTTTCGGGAGGTTCCTGTGTCTGATAGGGAGGGAAGAAACGCCTGGGTGTCACAACTGCGAGGATCGTCCGGAGGACACGGTGGAGCACACGGTGCAGGACTGCCCCGCTTGGGCAGAGCACCGCCGTGTCCTCACGACGATGGCGATAGGCGGAGACCTCTCGCGTCCGGCATTGGTCGAGGCCATGCTGCGGGGCGAGACGGAGTGGGAAGCGGTCGCCTCCTTCTGCGAAGCAGTCATGCTCGTGACGGAGGAGGCGAGCCGCCTGAGGGAGAGGACAGCGTCCTCCCTCCACCCCAGCCGCAGTGGTAGACGCCCACGGCGTCGGACGTCGCAAGACGATCTCCGGCCACCGTAGGCGCGGGCATGCGGGCTGCGAGTAATGGGCGACTCGCTGTCCAACCGTGGACCATGCCCGGGTCGACGGCGCTTTGTGTTCCACGCGCGCCTCAAAGAGTGTCAGCATAGTGACGGGGCCTGTAGAGGGCCAAAGCCTGCCGGGGTCGCGGGACCAAGGTGACCCCGGAACGTAAAGGGCTATTGAAGGACACCGTGGATTTTAGTCAGTACACGTCTGACAGTCCCTCCCGCCCTGCCCTGGGTGGGAGGACTCATTTGATGATTTTACCACGATAAAAAAAAACGTATTATCAGCAAAATACATACGCATAAAGTCACAAAACCCTATCAATCTGTAAAATATATTTATTTAATTTACGTATATTTATCCTAAAACCACTTACCCACTTTATATTCCACCGCAAAACTATAAATAGGTAGGTTACTACCTACCTATTTATAGTTTTGCGGTGGAATATAATAATTATAATAAGTAATGATCTTGCTTTCACCAAACCAATGTAATTAATCAATTTACAAGTATCAACAACAAGAAATCACAGCAACTAACTACACAATTCTTAACAAATACAACTTATTTTAATTTAATGCATTAACAAACTTTCATCATGTTACTATTGTAAACATAAACAACAAATTATTAATTCGAATACTGCACGAACGGAGCGAAGGCAGTATTCGAATTAATAATTTCGCAGTTCGGCAACCGAGACTTCAACCAATCACAATTTAGCTCTCTCACGCACTTACACCAAACGACTTCGCGCTGCGGCGCGTGGCCGCGCGCGGCAAAATTTGAATGCCGATCCGAACAAAGTTACAATCTCGGCCATGACCGAGAATCTCGGCTATAACTAGCCGAGAACCGAAACAAATTTCTCGGTTGGATTTGTAGCCGAGAATGCCGAGACCGAGACCGAGACCGAGATCTCGGTCGAGCCTTAGAAATAAGTAAACAGATGAAAGAAATTTATTATTTTGTCTTGCTTGAATTTTGCTGATCAATAGACAGGCATAATGTATTGCTATGGTAACTATGTATAACACTGGTAAAAAAATGTCTAGTTGTAACAACTAGATAGTTTGTCCAAACGATTTTCATAAAAATAACCCTAATGTTCTTCAAAGTACCCGCGTGAAACGACGCATTGAGCTCATTATTTATATTGCCTATCTATTCCAAGAGCTGAAATATTTGGCTTGAATACATTACTATATTGAGACGTCCCAGTGATAAGGCAGTTCTCTTTCAAAGTAAATCTCAGTGGCGCCAGGCAGACCTTTTCGATCTTGAACTTTGGAAGAATTACGTCACTTAAATAATGGATGCCGCCAGAATATAAAATCCTTATCTTTTTAAAATACCCATTACGTTTATGACGCTACAAGACATTACCAAAATCTGGCTAGCATACAAGATTATGGTGTTTATGGTCAAGTTATTACAAAAATTGCACTTAATTTTATTACACTTATTTATAACGGTACGTTATAAAATTAATTTTTTTCTGATGAAATATTTATTCAAGAATCCGTATTTCACTACTCCACTGCGATGTTACGTATAGATATAACATACAACACAGTTTGAATTTTACTATAGCAACTATTCTCTCTTGCACCGCAAGTCCTTTCACCTGTACACTTGATGACCTTATGACTGCATCAGTGAGCGGGGTTCGCGTGGCTGAATTTTGGGCCAAACAAAATATATGAAATAATTTGCCATCGACACGCTAAGAAGACAGCAACTACTTACTATAATAAATAATAATAATAATAAATATTCCACAACTATCACACAACACCATCTAGTCCCAAGCTAAGCAGAGCTTGTGTTATGGGTACTAGACAACTGATAAACATACTTATATATTTCTAAATACATACATATTATAGATAAATTACACCCAGACACAGAACAAATGATCGTGCTCATCACACAACCATTTGTCCTGGGTGGGAATCGAACCCACGACCTCCGGCATAGCAGTCAGGGTCACAAACCACTAGACCAACAGGCCTGTCAAGGCCTGTCAAACTATGGAGTTGCTATTGCAAAATTTCAAACGGTGTTGCGAATTTACGTCTCTCCACCATAAAAATGTTATCAGTTATCAAGTAATTAACTTTACTTTTTATTTTGTTTCAGATAACAAATTGGGAAATAAAAGAAGATGTTTTGCGTATCCTGGATAACAGTGATATTTGACACAGAAGTCTTAAACCACAGATAATTGTCAAAGAATGGTCTTTGACCACACGTAGGATTTAATACATCATTATTTCTATTATCTCTTCCTCAATCGCTTCCCTGCAATTTGAAACAAATATTTTATTTAGGAAATATATTTATAACTGTAGTAGCTAAAAAAATAATTGAAGCACATAATAAATCAATAACATATCTTAGCGACAATATACTAAAATAACGTACAACATATTTTTAATAATAAAGCAGATTTTAACAAGAGAGGTTATATTTAGAGTGTTTTAAGAATTCATATCAAGTAAAAAGCCTTAGTGTCAGCAAACTGCAAATCGCAAACAGCAAAACGCATATCGTGCCAAAGAAAGTTATAAAGCTCGGTGGAAAAATGTCTCACGGCGTGGTGCAGAAGAGCGAGAAAAATGGCCACGGTGCGCAGGCGCCGGAGTCGTCGCGGGTCAGCACAGACAGCCCGCCGCCACCGCCTGATGGGGGCTGGGGGTGGATGGTCGTCTTCGCCTCCTTCATGATCCACATTGTCAGTGAGTACTTGCTTACTTTCTATTCTAAATAAACACTGGCTATTGATTTATCAGTAACATTAACCCTCATTCATGGACAGTTTCCGTACGTTACTCCATGTTCCGAAATGATTGTTAATTTTATATCGATGAAAATCCGCTATGTAGTATAACGTAAGGTTATTTGGTGCTAGACTCTTAAGCCTTTGTCAAACAGACAGGCGTCGCGAATGCGAAGCGTGACGTTTTTATTTGTTATGCATGGAATTGTTTGAATCCAGTCACGTAGAAAAGCGAAAGCGATCCGATAGCGTGACCGAACTGATGCGAAGACTTAGCGAAGGCGTATTTGCTCTGTTTGACGTCGTTCATAAAAAGTCAGCTAATACAACTGTAATGCCTCGGTTCGCTGCACCAAGTTTGACGTCTCGTATCACTTCGGACTCGTTCCGCTTGGCTATCACCTGGCCACCAGTCGTAAATTTTTATTCAGTTTTCATGATGTCTTTTTAACAATTTCATGGATTATTACTATTTTAAACATTTGAACTATTACGGCCTTGTCAACAAAACAAAAAGAAGGTGCACTTCCATCCGCTTTTACGTTAGTAAAACATTATTTAAGGCGAGTCTTGTCAATAGTTTTACCGCATCATGTTTTGGCTAGCAACAATGACAGGGCAAAGCGCCTTTATTATCATTTAAGACAGAAAGGCGAGGCTTCCTTTTGTGTTATTAACGCTATTATAAAACCATTAACTGTAAAACGCTTTAATCTATAAAGGCTCATGATTTCTGAGCCATACTAAAATATTCTCTTACATTATGTACTTATAAAATAAATGTGTAGTTAGAGCTCATTTAAAGAGGACGTACGACGAAAAGATTTTTTTAAGATTCGTTTTCTTTTTAACGACCCCAACCTTTTTTTAAATGCCGTATTACCAAATCGTGAAAAATAATGGTTACTCCGTCACACAAGTATCACGCATCGTCATTTTAAAACGTCCGTCAAAAACAAGAATGCCTTTGTCAAACAGACAGGCGAAAGCGAAGCGTTTCCGAAGCGAAGCGTGACGTTTTTATTTGTAATGTATGGAATTGTTTGAATCCAGTCACACAGAACAGTGAAAGCGATCCGATAGCGTGTTAGGTTAGGTTAGACTGACGTCTCGTATCGGACTGACGTCTCGCTTCGGTTCGGTATCGCTTCGGAAACGCTTCGCTTTCGCCAGTCTGTTTGACAAAGGCAGAAATGATTGAGTCGTTGAATTTTTGTGACGGATCCATGAAAATGCACGATTCCGTATGCACTGTGAACGTCTATTCATCTAGGGGAATCATCTATGACGGATCCCATGTACCTACATGACCCCTTTGTGTTATGACGCTTTAAGTATAGTCTACTAAATAAATAAATAGTCAGGTCGGGGTAAATTTTCGATTTTGACACAAGTTCCCACTTAAATAACCGGAGGAAATGCCGATCACGAAATTCTGATTACTTTAATTTGAAGCACCTTGAAATTTAAGGTTCAAGATCTGGGTATTTATGTGGTTAAGCTATAGAGAGGAACTAGAGGCCACGGATTTATTTGTTACACTCGTAATTTAATTCCTTGAAGTGTTCAAGTCAAGAGTAAATAGATAACTTCTAGGCAATCGTGTTTCACCGTCGACCACAACATCGCTTACCATTAGGCGAGATAGTGGTCAACGGGAATCTTTTTTTTATCGTAGAAAAATCATCAAATGAGTCCTCCCACCCAGGGCAGAGCGGGGGAGACTGTCAGACTCGTACTGACTAAAATCCACGGTGTCCTTCAATAGCCCTTTACGTACAGGGGTCACGGTAAATCGCGAGTCCCGCGACCACGACAGGCTTTAGCCCTCTACAGGCCCCGTCACTATGCTGACACTCCTTGAGGCGCGCGTGGAACACAACTCGCCGTCGACCCGGGCATGGTCCATGGTCGGACAGCGAGTCGCCCATTACTCGCCGCTCGCATGCCCGCGCCTACGGTGGCCGGAGATCGTCTGGCGACGTCTATCGCCGTGGGCGTCTACCGTGACACCGTGGATTTTAGTCAGTACAAGTCTGACAGTCCCTCCCGCTCTGCCCTGGGTGGGAGGACTCATTTGATGATTTTGCTAGTTAAAAAAAAAAACAATATACATTTCAAAACTCTGGATATTTCTGTAAATAACAAAGCTTGACTTTATTTATTCTTTTAGGTACTGCTAACAGTACCTAAAAGTACTTACTTTTAGGCATTGCCAAGTTCAGCAGTAAATCCTAAAAGTAGGTACTTTTAGGATTACTTATCTAGTGTTTACAAAACATAATGATAACAGCTTCTGTGATTTCACAGCAAACAATAATTATGACAGATATAATTCGATGCGCGTGATTAAACGCAAACAGCCGTTATCTCCATTACCATAAAAAATATACTTAAATGTGGCATTAAAGTATATTTTGAGTGCTTCAGTACTCAAAGTACGTCATTACACGAGGACAATAAATATACCTCTTCTGGCCAAATTAAAATGTTGAGAACAGACATCATATTTTCCGGAATAAACACTAAAGCTACGCCCACAGCCCACGAGATCACAAGAGTCACGACAGATCCGTTTGTCACGTCCTTTATTTCGCGACCCAGGATTTATTTCTGCGTCACGTGTTAACGCTCATTTTTATAGTCCCGACCTATCACATTTCATCCCTTTGCAAATAAATAATCAGACCGTGGTGATAAATGTGAGTCGTTCATTAACTCTAGTGCACTTCCACTGTTCTAGTATGCAAGGGAGATGTGGAATATCGTTGTCTCAATTGAGAGGCTTGCAATGTTTACAGCCTCTTTTCAGACGCGTGAATTACATTTATTTTCATTTTACAATAACCTATATGTATAAGAAACTTTTATCAAATCTTCCATTTACCAGTAGTCGTTATCAATACATTATATCCAAAATAAATTCTAACATTTAGTCGTTACTGAAGAAAACGTTGCAAGCAAAATGTAGAAATAATACTAAAACATATTTCATATTGCTGCAGATTTCAGAATGTAATGTGGCAGCACATAGTCGCATAAATCTCAACTATCTCGTAATTTAGGTCTTAAATTGAAGCAGCAAACAATTTAGTACATTTTCATGTGTTTACAAGAGCTATATTTGTACATGTTGTACTTATCAAAAGGTATTAAATTTGACGTGTTTGAGTTACAGTAATAAATAGACGCTTCTTGCCTAAGCTCTATTTATCTACGGCTCAGAACGTGTAATTGTTCGTTAGAGCATTGTACATAACTTATATACACATAGGTATTTCGTAGATATTCTTCAGGCACGGACGGACAACCCAGACTGTGATAAATGCCGTTGTTGTGAATGAGTTTCGCGTGACAAGGGGAATAGAATTACTGGGCTTACACGTTGACGTCACTTCCTGTCGGATGACAGATAATTCGAGTTATCAGGAGACCTAAATGAACCCATCTTTTATCTAAGTCGATCTAGACATTTACGATCATTTCTGGACAAAGACGGACACTGTTTCAACACGCTATTCCTAGTACACGTTAGTCTACTTAGGTTCTATGATTGACATGAGTTCAATTCGTATCTAGCTTACATAATAGCTACATAATTGATTATTTCATTACTTCCTTAAGTATATTACAGTTTTCGTGCTTGTTTTCATGTTTTAATATTTCCAATGACTCATTTCTTTGACAATAATCATTGAAATCGCCCACTACAAACATAAAGCTGTCGTATAGCAAATGAAAATATGCATGGACACGCAAAACACTTTCAGCTGCGAGGTGGAAGTAAACATGATACTGAAATATTTTATCAATAACCACTAATAGTCCTAATATTATATAGGATGTTGATAAAATGAGGCAGTCACAAAGTTGGGCGTTTGCCACTCGGATAGTACCATATCATGAGTGTACGCCCACTAATCATTATTGATAGATATAGATTAAATATAAATAATTACGTTGTCGATCATTGCAAGGACTTAATACTGTTATATCATCAGCTTATGTTTATCCACAATAATAGTACGATTATAGAACTGTCACATGCCAAGTCCACGTATGATAGTTGCTCTGAAAACAAATTGGCTGCAAATATGAAAAACGAAAATGTAAATCTTTCGACCATAGAGCCGGAGGCGAGTCGGTGGCCACTGGCCATTGCTAGAGAGGGCATTGTCAACACTGTTTGAGCAAACCAATGTTGTCACTTTAGACTTGCACTCGCACTGCGACGAAAAGGACGTATGTAACAGAAATTGTGCGCTCACCGCACTTTCAGCATCATGAATTTAATTAATACCAACCATTATGTCTATGGACGCTGCCAGCGGCTATTCCGCCCTCTACGATACAGACTAGCTACAAGTTTTCAGACGAAAATTACGTCACCTCACACACCACAATATTTGTTCTAAACAAGATTTCAAATGTCACGAGTCAAACATTACTAAACGTTTTGGTTTAGAGGTGACTAGTAATTTTAACGAACTCTAATTGTTGAATCACCGATGGGTTTCCGAATCTGATTTTCTACGCCACAGTAATCAAGCCTTACATTTAATTTTAATTAAGTTCTCAAGTTATATGACCAATTAAACTGAATACTTTGTTAAATATACGACAGCAATTAATCAAAATACTGCACAGTGTGTGACTGGTGCTTAATTAGGTTCTTAATTATGTTTTTATTGCATCTATATTTATTTACTTATCTTAGGGTTCTTATTCTTATCGAACATTAACTTCGCTGTTCAGAATATTATATTGTACAAAACAATGTGTCAGGTTGCATTTGATAGACATAGTAGAATAATAGATTACAATAATGTTCTATTTGGAATGACGTTGATGAATGTTTTGAAATCATTTTACTACGTTATATAGTCAAACTATTGAAATCGAAGTGTAGTTATGCACCCCGTTGGAGAACCACAGTACATAGGATACTTTTATCTCAGAGGAAGACAATCTCCCCACTAGCTAAACCGTGAAAACTGACTGGTTAGCAGACTTTCGATTATCCAAATAACAGTACGACTGACTGTCAAAGATCTACAAATGAAAGCCGGGACCAACGCCTTTACGTGCTTTGCAAGACACGGAGGAAACTCGGTGTCTTGCAAAACACGTAAAGGTCACATACATGGTCACCCATCTACAGACCAACACGGGCAAGCGCAGCTTTACCTTGAAGTTCGACCTCCTAACAATATTTGTATAGATCAATCACATTACAATATATTAGACTTAGGACATTCCCGATCGAATTTCAGATTGTTTAGTTCGATAGTAACATTCCATCAATATCGGTAAGTGCCGATAGCCGACGCTTAGGCCCGAGCAGTAAAGCCCTATCACACGTGCTGCATTACCGGGCTACACATGCACATAAACAGGTCAATACATTACACGCTATTAGGCTTGGAATAGCAGCTAATCAGATATACCTACAATGGCTCATTGACTGGAATACTTTATTAACGATGCATTAACAAGTCAGCTTATTATCTAAGTAAGAAATAGGTTAGGTTAGTATCTGAGAAGATTTATGTTAATGGTTGATTTAGTTTTAATAAAAGATTGTCGCTCAGCACAGGTGCTTTTTTTTACGTGGTAAAATCTTCTATAAGTCCTCCCACCCAGGGAAGGGACTGTCAGACTCGTACTGACTAAAATCCACGGTGTCCTTCAATAGCCCCGCGACAATCAGCACAAGTGCTAGGCAATTTTCACACTATACAGTACGTGCCAAATGTTCGAATGTTTTAAGAGAGGCGCCGCCTTGCCGCGCGGAGAGGCGGAAAGCACCGCTCGTCCGCGCGACCTGACGATGTGCCTACGTGTGTGTTCAGGTATTTCACACGTGGTCCGCCTGATTGAGCGGACAATCGGTCGCATGTGTGATTCGCCATAGTGATAGAGTATGCTCTACGAAGTCTGAGTTATTTTTTAACTTTTTATTTAGTTAAGTGACAGTTACCTGTTTGTTCTTTGACTGACTTCAAAAAGAGCTTCCTCTTAAAAGAATCAGTAATTCACTTCAGTTATTCAGTTTAGTAAAAGAAACAGTTATTCACTCACCAACTTTAATCTCCGTTAGATCTAGTAAGGAATACCGAAAACCCTTATTTTTCCTTTCAAGAACAAAAATATTTCCCTCATATTTTTCTTCCGATTTTAGAAATCTACGAGTACTTCAGACAAAGAGTTTTTTTTATAATATTTTGATAAAAATAAACAGGAAAATGGTTGTATTTGTTGATCAGGGCATTAAATAAATAGAATTTGTTCTGTTTATAGCCCTATTTTATCATTTACAAAATTGTACATTGCAGCCAACATTGACATTTACGTTTCAAGTTATCCTTTTGTAAGTCCTTTCTCTCATTAAGATAAACTATTGTTGGTAATAAATCACGCAGAAAATTAACAGCCATTAAATTAATCGGAGGATCATTAAGGGAAACGTTTCTTTATTGTAAGCCCATTAGAACTTAGGAGGGTTCATAGTTGAATTCCTCATTAATCCAATTGATTAAGAATAAAACTTAACTGGACTGTGACGTAGTGTGCTGTTAATCGTTATTTAATTTATTGTCATTATTTATAATTCGAATTGGGTTGATTTTTAATAATCATTGTAATGACTATTACATTAATCTATATATATAAAAGGAGAACTGACTGACTGACATATCAACGTACAGCCGAAACTACTAGGGCTAGGAATGTGAAATTTTGCACACGGCTTCCTATTATAATGTAGGGGAGCACTAAGAAGGGGTTTTTGGAAATTTAACCTTTAAGGGGGTGAAAAGGGGGAATTAGGAAAGTACGTAACCCACGCGGACGAAGTCGCGGGAAAAGTGCTAGTCTATACATATAATAAATCTGTAGAAGGGTCAATTCTGTACATTGAAAATATTGAAAAAATAAATAGCGGGGTGTGTTGCTGGATCGATACCAAACCCAAATATGTGATTAAAAAAAATTTTGCCTGTCTGTCTATATGTCTGTATATGCAGGCATCACGTGAAAACTAACGGTTCGATTTCGATGAAACTTGGTATAATTATACCTTATTATCCTGGGCATAAAATAGGATACTTTTTATCCTGAAAAAATACGTAGAAAAAAAATCTTATTTTTCAGTTACTACAGAACGCGAGCTCAACAGCAGTAGCTCAATAGAGGGATCTCCTTAATTATAATAGGCTTAGCCGTATTTGGGTCCAATAGACATTTATAAGATGTCATTGTCAGAGTTACTCAAAATGGAGAAATAAACCATCTACGCGAAGACCGACATCCGCGCGGACTGAGTCGCGGGCGGAAGCTAGTTATACAATAATATCACTACACACAAAGTTTTCATACAAATATTACAAAAGTGGAAATCTTAGCCAGTAAATAGTAATTAGAATTTTAAATCTTTGCGTAGGCAAAGAAAACCGGACGAACTCTGCAATTTTTTTTTTGCATTTAATTAGAGACAACATTCGCATTTCGAAATCTGTGAAAATAACGGACTTTTATACAAACAGACCATGGCAAGATTACAAAAGGACATAACCAGCCAGCCAGTATTATAATATTATGTCAACATTTAATATGTGTGTCCGTTTTAGCAAGCATCGTGTGGACAATGTGACCTCTTTGTTGATCTACTATTGTTATCAACAGACATTGGCCGACGACCTCCCGCTATAATATTTATCAAAACAATAACATAGTCATGACATTGCCGCTTCTTACATGTTCATCGTTACATATTTCACGATAGGTAAATATGATAGATATTTTATGATAGGTACTGTGAATTAATAACCTATTTTCTAATTATAAGCTTGCGAAGATAAATCGTTTGTAATACGATACTCTTCTACGTCGTGTTCGTCTGAAAAATTCACATTACTAGAATCATAATATAAATTGTGGTACAATTCATGAAATCGTCTGTAATATTGTATTTCTCATTATGTCAAGCAATATACAATGTACAATTTTTATCGCAATGCGTAGGTATGACCAGCTATGACCAGCTTGCAACCATTTTAGACCTTCCAGAACAGAACTAAGTCATACCTATCGATGGCGTTTTTTAAAACGTGACAATTGGCTATTTGACAGTAGCTATAAATCTATATACATATAATAAATCTGTAGAAGGGTCAATTCTGTACATTGAAAATATTGAAAAAATAAATAGCGGGGTTGTTGCTGGATCGATACCGAACCCAAATATGTGATTAAAAAAAATGTTGTCTGTCTGTATAATGCAGGCATCACGTGAAAACTAACGGTTCGATTTCGATGAAACTTGGTATAATTATACCTTATTATCCTGGGCATAAAATAGGATACTTTTTATCCTGGAAAAATACGTAGAAAAATAAATCTTATTTTTCAGTTTTATTCATAGATGTTGTTCTGTAGAACCGCGAATCTCCTTAATTATTATAGGCTTAGCCGTATTTGCGTCCAATAGATATTTATAAGATGTCATTGTTACTCAAAATGGAGAAATAAACCATCCACGCGAAGACCGACATCCGCGCGGACGGAGTCGCGGGCGGAAGCTAGTTACAAATATAATTAGTCCGTTATTTAAAGTTTAAAAATAATACGGACACGTATTTTTTCTTTTGTAAAATCAATGAATATTTACCAAAATACAACGCATCAAAACTCGAGTGGGGGCTCGTGACGTCAGAATTCAGTAGAAATTGTACCGAATTGTGACGTATTGCCAATTTTGAAAACATCGTATCTCCGTCAATTTTGGTTTACGAAACAAAAGAAAAAATACGGGTCGAATATTTTTTGATAATCTAAGTGGCGGACTAATTGTAATTTTTCAGTCAAATAGCCAATTCTTTAAAGCTTATGTACTTATGTATAATACTGCAATATACCGCACCTACTAGAGTTATTTACCCCAAAAAAAGATTCACATTTTTATTACAGACTGTATTACGATAAAAATATATATTGTTCAACAATATTAGCTCATAAAATGTATACCAAATTCTTAACATAAGAACTAGGCATATGGCCATCTATCTTATATAATGTTTTAGCAGGACAACTATTTTCTTTCTATCTGATATCATTTTAATTACATAGCGTACAATGAAGTCTCATTTCACGTAATCCTATTTATTTACAAAATATAGAAAGGGTTGGATATTTCTCTATATAGTCATAAGAATAGCGTGCCAAGATACTATTCGTCTCAATTACTTTCGGTGGGGTTGAGGTTGCGGGGTCAAAGTTCGAAGCAAGGAGTCTTTTGTGATAACTTGCTTGATATGAAACGGAAATGATTTCAAGGTTTTACCACAGCTATCTTTTTTTTTTTTTTTTTTTGCGTGGTAAAATCATCAAATGAGTCCTCCCACCCAGGGCAGGGCGGGAGGGACTGTCAGACTTGTACTGACTAAAATCCACGGTGTCCTTCACTAGCCATTTACGTACCGGGGTCACGGTAATCCCTTGGTCCCGCGACCCCGGCAGGCTTTGGCCCTCTACAGGTCCCGTCAACATGCTGACACTCTTTGAGGCGCGCGTGGAACACAACGCGCCGTCGACCCGGGCATGGTCCATGGTCGGACAGCAAGTCGCCCATTACTCGCTGCCCGCATGCCCGCGCCTACGGTGGCCGGAGATCGTCCTGTGACGTCCGACGCCGTGGGCGTCTACCACTGCGGCTGGGGTGGAGGGAGGACGCTGTCCTCTCCCTCAGGCGGCCCGCCTCCTCCTTCACGAGCATGACTGCTTCGCAGAAGGAGGCGACCGCTTCCCACTCCGTCTCGCCCCGCAGCATGGCTTCGACCAATGCCGGGCGCGAGAGGTCTCCGCCTATCGCCGTCGTGAGGACACGGCGGTGCTCTGCCCAAGCGGGGCAGTCCTGCACCGTATGCTCCACCGTGTCCTCCGGACGATCCTCGCAGTGGTGACACCCAGGCGTTTCTTCCCTCCCTATCAGACACAGGAACCTCCCGAAACTTCCGTGTCCGGTGAGGACCTGCGTCATGCGGTAGGTAAGGACGCCGTGACGCCTATCCAGCCACTCCTCAAAGAGGGGTCTTACCGCCGCGATTGCGGCGTGCACGACCACAGCTATCTTAGGTATCAGGAACTGTGACAACTCTTTGATAAATAGTTTCCTAGTAAATACTTAGCTATGCTAGAATATAATCAAACGTTTAATTAATACTAGTATGTACTGCGGTCCGGTAATCGTCTTACAGTCTACGATTCAAGGTTATGAACTACATTTTTGTGTGCGTTTCATACAAATCCGTTCAGTCGTTTTTGCTTTAGATAACAAACAAATATTCATTCATTCTCACAAACTGTCGCTTTTGTTATTTATTATATTACGATAATAATAGAAAATAATTCTTGTGAGACCAGCTCACACACACAACCTCCAGCCAATACACGTACACACTTTGATAGACACAGAAACCAATCATCCCAAAATTCAGTATCATTATCAGCTCAACATGACACTAACATCTTAGGGTAGTACTTGGCTTTGGCTCGTGCTATCCTGCAAATCCGGCCATAAAGCCGAGATACATAAAAGTATACAAAGAAATAATAATAATAATAAATCGTTTATTTATAAAAAGGGGCACATTTACAATTGAGTATCTTAACAAATAAAATAGAGCACAGTTGCTTATTGCCTGAACTAGGTGGAACCTGTGTTTCAGGCTAGAAGGTGCGTAAATACCTACTTAAAATAAATAAATCAACAATTAAAGAAAAGTAAATTACTAAAATTACAACTTACATAAGAGATAAACAAACAATGTTTCAGCAGTTTACTTGCAGACTACAAGTAAATCTTCTGTCTGTGCATAGGTAAGGGGTTGCAAAAAAGTAAAAATAGACTTTTTACAGCTAAAATAGTTTAACTTATAAATACTTAGTTTTCTATTTAATCTATTGTACAGAAATGGGCCTAAAAATGTAAAGAATCTTTCCACAAAGACATGTTTGGAGGTTGTATTAGAAATGCATACTATATCGTTCCGTCTCTTGTTAGTATTGTCAGCATTGTACGTAAGCATGGTGTGCTGTTTTAATAGTAAGTGCATAATGAATAGCTGGCGCACAGTCAGCACATTGCAGGATTTATACAGCTGATCTGTGGGAAAGTAAAAGGGATGGAAGTTTGCTACCTTTAAAATTGCTCTTTGAGCTCTTTCAAGAGGAAGCAGGATAGTTTTTGATGCGCCACCCCATGAAATGATACAGTAATGAATTATTGATTGACATAGGGCGAAATAAACTTGTGTGATTAACTTAGAATCCGCAAAAGTTCGTATTTTTTTAAATACATATATTAATTTGCGCACTCTTTTAACTAGACTTTCAATATGATACCTAAAAGAGAGTGTTTCATCTATTATAACCCCTAAGTATTTAATATTATTTGCTTTGAGGATAGAAGGGCAAATGCACATGTTGATTGAGCGATTATCACATTGATGGGCATATAAATGGAAGTTAGTAGTGTTAAGTCGAGGCTTGCGCATGGAGAAGTGAATGTATTTTGTCTTGTCAGCGTTTAGTGTTAGTAAATTGCTTTGAAGCCAATTAGTCACAGTATTAAAGCCAAGTTGAGCGTTTTCAAACAGTTCGCTACTGTTTTCAGCAGAAAATATTAGCGCCGTGTCGTCAGCATATGATATAATCTTGCCCTGCTTGATGTTAAGGTTACACAAGTCGTTAATATAAACCAGGAAAAGGGTAGGGCCCAATATACTTCCCTGGGGAACACCAAATCCAGTATTTTTCTGCTCATCGCTCGTAAAATTGTCAATCCTAACACATTGGTATCGGTCGTTTAAATAGTCAGCAAGCAATGTCAGCGGCGTGCCCCTTATTCCTATGGCCTCTAATTTTCTTAGGAGCACAGAAACGGAGACCGTGTCAAAGGCTTTCGCTAAATCAAGGAAGACTCCCATGACCTGGTTCCCCTTGCCCAGCTCTTCAGAGATATAATTGGTAAGGCTATGCACCGCATCGGCTGTGGATAATTTGGCTCTGAAGCCAAATTGCGCTGGTGACAAGATGTTGTTTTTCTCCAGGAAGCTAACTAGTCTGCTGTTTATAATTTTCTCAAGTATTTTTGAGATTGAGGGGAGTAATGATATTGGCCTATAGTTATTAACCAAGTCCCTGTCTCCAGATTTATAGATAGGGATAACAACAGCCTTTTTGAGACAGTTAGGGAAAATTCCTTTGGAAAGACAGATTCGAAATATATGCGTTAAGGGAGGTGCTAATATATGCTTAAAGAGTTTAAGGATCCTGTTGCTTATATTATCCCATCCAACTGCACAGTCATCTTTAAGGCCAGATATTATTTGGGATATTTCGTTTTCGTCAGTATCCAGCATAGCAAATGACTTCAGGTTGCAGCTGTTGTTCTGTTTTTGGAAAGATGGTTGGGTGCAATGTTTCGGAATCTGTTCGGCCAAAGTTTTCCCAACATTAACAAAAAAGTTATTTACTTTGTTAGCTGATAAGAGGGATGAAGGATTAGTAAGCAGTAACCTCGAATTTGATTCACGTTGTTTAGTCATGTAGGTGGCGTTTTTAATATGCTTCCAAATTTGCTTGGTATTGTTGCCTGCTTTATTTAATTCATTTTTATCGTAATTATTTTTAAGCTTCTTTAAGAGATTGTTGCAGAAATTCCTGTATCTTTTATAGGTGTTTAGAATTATTAAATTATCAGGGAGTTTCTTAGTTTTCTGATGAAGTTTATCTCTGTGCCTTATGCATCGAATTAGTCCAGGAGTAATCCAAGGTTTAATATTACGAAGACGATTATTTGTTGTCACAACTGTCGTATTACGTAATATTGCTTGTTGGACATGTTTTATTAAATACGATAAAGCTGAATTAGCGTCAGCAGTATTGTAAACTAGGCTATAATCAATGTTGCGTAAATCATATTCGAGTTTATTTATATTTAATTTAGATTTTGTCTGGGAGCGATTATGCTTAGGCAGCGTTAAATTTACGGCTAGTAAGACAGAATGGTGGTCGGTTATTGTTGAGTTAGTAACAAGCGTAATAAATGAATAAGCGGTTTTGATCATCATATGGTCGAGGCAAGAACCGCTCTGATGAGTAGGCAATGTGTGAGCAGGCAGAAAACCATGGTATGAGCAGATGTTAAGGTAATCTTGTGTCCCTGCGTCGCAGTTTTCGGAGCCAATATTAATGTTAATATCACCTGTTAGTATTACATTGCTAAATGAGCTAAGTGATTGAAAGATCTGGTTTAGGGAACTGTGGAAAGAGGTTAGGTTTCTTGCGGAAGGGGATCTATACAAAGCAATTATCGCTGTAGTTGTACCAATTTTGATGATAAGGCAGTTACTAATACAATCTTGAAGATCAGGTTCTTCGACTTTACCTTTAATGATTCCTTAGCAAAGACAACGACACCATCATTTTGATTGTGGTTAATTTTTGTGTACAATAAGTTATACCCTGGTATTGCCGGGAGGTTATCGTGGCGCATTGATAGCCAGCATTCTGTTAGAACCATAATATCACAATTAAAGTTAAGTCTATGAAGAAAAATGTTAAAGCTATCTATGTTCTTATGAATACTTCGTATGTTTTGGGTTAGTATGGTTAATGACTTTTGATACTGGGAAAGATATTGATTGCAGTCTTCAACCTCACATGACTTTGACTCAGTCAAAAAAGAGTTATCTATGTCGGTAATTAAATTAATATCCATTCTACAAAAACAACAACAATAAATTACGTCTAAGATTTAAACAAATATGTGGCGCTCTCAGGCGCCGTCATAGTCAATCGAGTTAATATACCTGTATTCGGCTGCAAGTTTAGCTGGACAAACTGCGTCTCCCGTCTTGTGGTTGGCTTGTTTTTTAAAGCGCATGCATGTAGCACATTTTGGATCATCAGCTTTTTTTGCGCAGTCTTGGCTAGAGTGTCCTTCTTCACCGCAATGGCCACAAGTCGGGGCAGCGGCCTTGCATGTCTTGGATGCATGACCGTACTGCTGGCACTTGTAACATCTCGTTACTAGTGTGAAGTCTCGTACCGGGCAGGACGTCCAATTTATAAATAATCTGTCCTGCGTGATGAGGGCCTTGCGAATGGCGGCTGAAACTTCTATTATATAATTGCAGCTCTCAGCATCTTTCCTTCCAGATTTGTGGCTAAGTTTAATTGAGGTCATAAATGTATCTAGGGTCATAGGCAGTTTGTCAGTTATGTTTTGGTCGTAAATGCATTTATAAACCTCATTTTCGGCCATTGATGCGGGAACTCCTAGCACAATAATGCGAGGCTTGCGCTTCCGAGGTTCGTCAACGGTAAGGCCTGACGAAGCGATTTGGACTTTTTGCTTGAGTTTATCTAGGTCATCCTTGGTCTCAGTGCTAACAATAAGTCCTCCTTTTCCTATTTTACGTACGCCTCGTACTTTCAGCTTCATTTCACCAGGGCATATGATTTTTTGTACCATGTTCTTGGTTTCATCACTGGTCTTTGTGTTGTCGCATGGAAAAATCGCCACGGAGCTTAGGTTTTTAGGACGAATAAAACTGCTAGATCCCTTCTTCACCATATCGGCAAAAGATGAAGGAGTTGCAGCCTGCCTCGTACAGGACTCCTGAATCGTGCGGTTCATCTCTGCTAGACAGTCTGCTAGGTCTCGAGCTTCGGTCATTGTTTTCAAGGCGGTATGTGTTTGAAGGGCTCTTGATTTCAGCGACTGGTATTGAACAGCCAATTGTGAAACACCATGTCCAACTTTTCGGCAGAGATTGCCAATTCTTTGCTTCTGTTCAGAATTAAGTTTTCCCTCAGAAGCAATACAAAACACCTCATTCAAGTGGTCTTCAATGGTCCCCAGCCAGTTCTGAATCTCCGCAGTACTGATAGGTTCAACAGCTTCCTCTTGGTGCTGCTTTTGTTGTTGAGGAGGTCTCGGTGTTGGAGTCGACGGAGGGCTGCGTGGTGTTGGAGTCGACGGAGGGCTGCGTGGTGTCATCCCACTCCGATTAAAGGGGGTGCTAGCCATTTTTCAGATTATAAAAACTATTTATAATCCAGTCAGTCCATTATACTGAGTTGAAAACCGCTTACTACGTTGTTTTATTATATCAAGCTAATACACTTAAACTGGGTCAAAATTTAATGCAAGCGTTAATTTATTTATTTTAATAATACTGCATTGATGTGCACGTCTGTATGCGATGAGTGCCGATCAATCTAACATGTAGAGATAGATAATAATTATCGGTTCTGATTTTTTGATCTAGTTACCTATATTTTAATAATCATAATCTTGCAATTGATAAAAATACGTCATCAATTAATAATTGATTAGTGATAAGATGATGTTTACATGAAAAATACAAAACAGATACATAATTTCTCATATATATTTCTTGTTATTAATAAGAATTTACTATGAGTTTGTGTTGTGTATAATAAAGTTTAAGTATGGGATTAGATCTTGATTTGGACTTACAATGTCGCCTTTTATTCAGCTTTCATAAAATAGACAATAAACAAATACAGATAGTTGTCATGTCATTAAAATCACAATTTTGTACTGAGAACATGCTCATTATGCATATAATAATATTATGTGTTGGCACTTATTATAAAAAAAAAAACAAACATTAAATTAATTGCCTTTTTTCGAACTTTGAACGCAGTTGATGCCATAATTAAAGCTTATTTTATTACTTATTATATTATCTACAAAATATAACCTTTGATTTTAGATCACCTGTTTTCGCATAATAAGTATATGTACCACTCCACCCGCGATTTCGTCCGCAGAATTTTCAAAATCGGTTCAGTAATTCCAGAGATTACTTCCTACAAACAAACTTACGAACCTAACCTTCTATGAAATATAAGTGAAAGTGAAGATTAGATGAATATAATTCACTACTAATGGCAAAATCAACTACATATAAGAAATCATATAATAGAATCCTCATAAATTAAAATGCATTGACACAAGAAAACTACTATGAGGTCCGTGATTTACAAGGAACTTATCGCTAATTCAATGAAGATAAGTATTAAGTTAAAATAATCGTTTTTATAGATCACCATTATTGATAAATGTAGGTAATTATAAATACCTATCTCTATTATGTGATAACCTAATTACTATTTAACAATCTAATACAGTATAATAGAGATTGTGGTAATAGTTGTAGGAGTGTGTCATAAACAGATTATATGATTACTGTTGCCCTGACTTCTGGGCAAAGATAATATTATATACTGAGCTACTAGTTATAAAACAGATTATCTTTGTTGATATTCTAGTATTACGGTGTGATTTATAGCACTTTAGTAATACTAAAGTAATACTAAAGGATAAATATATCGAGTGAGTTTCAGTCGATATATTTATCCTTTCAGTCGATAAATATATCGACTGAAAGGATTTCATGATTCAAGTATTTTATACAGGGTTGGAAAAAACCAGTTTTTCTTTTAAATTACGTTATTTTTTGTTCTTTTTAATTTAAGGGTACTTGTATGACGAATTAATTTATAATTATATGTTTCCTTTCAAGATCGACCAATGAATAAACGTCTTATGTTTTTATTTAAATTTAATTTAATAAAAAAACCATAAGTTGAAAATATAAAATAGCAATAGCATAAACTCAAATATCATTTTGTCAAGATATACATTTATCTATTTAGACTTTTAAATATTAATTTATTTTCATTTTATATCCATTTATCCGCGATGAAAAGTAGTTTTAAAACGTTTAATAAAAACACGGATTAAATTCAAACTATTTTAAAAACTCTTTTTTACATTTGTTATAAAACAACTTGTTTTAATCATGCCAACCCTGATTCTATATTACGTAGGTAAGTAAAACAGTAATAGATATTTATTTAGGTAATATCTTTGCCCTTTTTCAGCACTCTCGTGTAAAGAGCTTTCCTGTAACTCATACGCTCCAGTTTATCCAAACTTCCAAACTAATATTATAAATGCGAAAGTAACTCTGTCTGTCTGTCTGTCTGTCTGTCTGTCTGTCTTTCCTTCACGCCTAAACTACTGAACCGATTTGAATGATTCTTTCAGTGTTGGGTAGTCCATTTATCGAGGAAGGCTATAGGCTATGTAACATCACGCTATCACTAATAGGAGCGGAGCAGCAGTGAGAAATGTTTCAAAATCGGGAAAATGCATTCCTTTTCGAGAGCTTCCGTTGCGTGCGCTGCGTAAACGGTTAAAGATACGCAAAAATTATGTACTACGGAATTATTTCTCATAAAAAGTTCAAAAATAAAGTCCGCGAGAGCATATATCTATCTTTTAAGGTTAAGTCACTATAACCTTTTTCGTGGAAATCAAATTTGATTTTAAAGAGTTTCATTATTTGCGAAGGTATTTACATTAACATGATATTAATCCTTATCCAAATAAATACTTTAATCATCACAAGCATTTGATTTTGAACAAAATTGCCCTTGACATCGTTTGATTTCAATGAATATCTAAGGAGATATCATAGTTTCAAAATAATACTACAGTAAAATAATGACTGCCTGGGCATGTCATAATTGCCGTCGTAAGATCCCTCTTTGAGAAGTGGTTGGAGATGCGCTACGGCGTCCTCAGCCTCAACTAAAACCTGACGCAAGTCCTCCCGGGCACGGTTATTGCGGGAGGTACCTCAGGGATTCGGCGGAAGGCGAGGGGAATGGGGAGCAGTCGGAATGCGTGAGAGAAAAGATATCCTCTACCTATCGCCCCAGACACGGGGCAACAAATCGCGGGGCATATTCCAGCCGCTTGCGGACGGGGAGTAATGGGTTGCTCGCCGTCCGACCAAGGACAAGGCCCGAGCCCCGGTGCGTCGTGTTCCACGTGCTCCTCAAGGGAACTGAGGGGTACGGGACCATAGGGCCAAACGCCTAACATGACGCGGGTGAAACCGCGGGCAGAAGCTAGTTCTTCATAAAACTCTTAACGAAGTTTCGTACTGAGTCGAATCGAAATCGAGTGCCTACTTAGAACTTTTATCAAAAAACTCATCTAAGAATACCAATTCGAAATTATTCGTGTTGAAACTGAAATAAGTGTTATGGTTATGAAATGATCTTTCAGGACAGATGCGGGTCTAACTGTAGGTTACCGTCATTATAATATAACAGACATATTACAGAGACATCTGTAATACCCGAAAAAAATAGACAAAGATGCTTAAAAATACGAACACATTAAAGGGAGAACGCCAGTAACCTATATCTATCAACTGTCATCATTGTCATTATCTTGTTACAGTTATTTTCTTAACAATATTGTTTATTTAAGAGCGCACTGCTACGCCGCGTAGTGTTCCACGCGCGCCTCAAAAAGAGTGTCAGCGAAATGACGGGGGGGCCGCTAGAGGGCCAAAACTTGCCGGGGTCGCGGGACTTACGAATTACCGTGACCCCGGAACGTAAAGGGCTATTGAAGGACGCCGTGGATTTTAGTCAGTACGAATCTGACAGTCCCTCCCGCTCTGCCGTGAGTGGGAGGACTCATGAGATGATTTTACCACGCTAAAAAAAAAAGAGCGCACTGCTGTTAGAAAAGCGTAAGTACATGGCCTTAAAAATAGAGAAATCACAGCATCACCCTTAAATTAGTCGTACAGTATACCCACATTTCGCCAATTATATTTCACGTCCCATGTAACGGGATTACCGTGACCGTGATCGCAATTTCCGTGAAAATTAACAGTTCAAGGAACCCCAACGCCCCCATCAAATGGCGTTCTGAGTTAATTCGGGCCTGGCGATATATCGGAAGTCAAGGGCAAGCTAGCATTTACAATGGCGCTCCTGTATTTTATAACATATCTGTAGAACTATACAGGTTTAGTCAGCAACACTGCGGATATTTTGCTGCAACACAAACAGAATGGGTATACAGTGATTAAACTTAAGTAAGTGAACGACGTGCTTGATTTTAAATTTTAGAATAAACTTTCAGAATAAACCTTTCATCGTTTAGGCTGACTGAAATTACAGTTTTCATACTCCTAACCATCATTTATTAGTTCTGGCTGTTTCTGTATTTCAGTTTCAATATTTGTTGACATATCTACGATACAGAAGAAATTCCTAGCGTGAGTCAAAAATTTAAATTTAAAAAAAGAATTCAATTTCTTATTCTTATTTTTCTGCTTTTTATAGCTTTTGGTGCTCAATCAGTAATACGGTACCTGTAAAAAGAGGTTTTTTTTTTATTTCACGGTTGGCACACGAAACGGAACTCTAATGAAATGACACGACGGTATCTTGCGTAGGCATTGCGCAGGAATTTAATAAACTTATTTGTATTGGAGCAATCTGTACCTATTGACATTACGTATTTACATGTAGAGGGCTGCTGACCTCGTCTGTAATTAACTACACAAGTCAGCTAGTTCATTTCAATACCGATATTAATTCTACTTGCGATTAAATAATCTAATATTAGAAACAAATAAATAACATATACTTTGAATAATTTATCGTACAGGAAAAAGTATGCATTATTGCTGCGACCTGAGGCCTTATCAAAATATTTCTGTATTTTATTTACAGCGTACTTGAAGTATTCTCGCGGGAATTACGAATTACCGTGACCCCGGAACGT
This sequence comes from Agrotis puta, assembly GCA_943136025.2. Lineage (NCBI taxonomy): Eukaryota > Metazoa > Arthropoda > Insecta > Lepidoptera > Noctuidae > Agrotis > Agrotis puta. Next base: position 5,705,289 of record OW964170.2, read on the forward strand.
AAAGAGCTATTGAAGGACACCGTGGATTTTAGTCAGTATGAGTCCGACAATATCCCCGCGGGGGAGGGTTCATTTGATTTTACCACGATAAAAAAGGGGCCTCAGATTGAGCCAAAGAAAGCCATGACATGAAACCTTTCCGAATATAAAAACCGTAATTGAAAATCATTAATAGAGAATCCGTGACATCTTTCTAACATGAAGCTCGCAAGGTCAGACGTTTCGTTCCCTTGGGCTCAACATTTCTTCGTAAATAAATGATTAGGAACATATAATTAAGTCACGAATACGATACTTTTTAACGCGTTATATACTGAGCTGGCTAAAAAGTTCGGCCTAGTTAAACATTTATAAGCCTTTGTGTTAGTTAGATACTTGGTAGCCGCAAAAACGAAAATATATTACGAGAAAATGGTTTACCTTCCCATATTATATTAGCACTCAAAATAAATGTCATTGTACTTTGAGACTAACAGTAAAATACCTTTGTGGGTTGCTCTGGCCGATACATCATAACGTATTCATTGAACTGGGACAGTGAAAAGGGATTGTTTCACTCAACCCAAATAAAAACCACATATGAACCAAAAATACAATTATCAAAGTGTCAATTTATCATCCGACATCGACCTCTAAATATTTTCCTCTCTTCCATAATTTATGTGATCTTTCACTTCAAATTACTTTTACGGGGAAAATGAAATATCATTTTGTGTCTTTATACCAAAATGTATTTTGTATTGAGTCACAAAAATTATTCATCAGCTAAGTTCACGAACACCTTTTAAGTCCCTGAAGGTATTACTGAAGGCCTGTTTTGTGATTTGATATGAAAGCTGTAAGAGAAACTCTAATACGTGAAGCTTATGGAAGAATGATCCCGGATTAACGTACAAAGTTAATCAAAGCAACAACAAAGTTAACATTCCGTTACAGGGTATTAATGCGATTATTGGCAAAATTCTCCAAACTTTGGGAATGCTGGTATCTCTATTAAAGCACATATTTTTTATGAACAAACATCTTAGCTGACTCCTTTGATCCAGCACCATATATCCGAGAAGAAATAATATTAAACATGGAACTGATATGATTATTATCTCGGCTTTCAAGGTCGTACAATATTAAAATTAAGTTTGCCTGGCAACCATACCGAAAATAAATAAATCTTAGCAGTAAAATGATCTTAATCTTTTAATCTACAATCTTTTTGACAAGATCATCCGTTATCATCTATTGTGACTAGTCTTTTTCGTGTCTTCTTTCATGTCAAAAGTATTGATTGATATTTTTTTATCACGTGAAGCTTATCTTGATTTCATGATTTTATGACTCAACAAAAACTTCTGATCATAACCAAAATGCACACGAAATGAGTTGACAACACGGAATTATTTATTTATGTATAACTTTGTAAAAAAAAGTATGTGAATAATGCCTTAGAAGCATTATTTACCAGTGTACCTTAGGGCGATGCAGCGGATACAGTAGGCGCAGTAAGAGAAGGTTATAAATAGAATATTACTAGCTTTTGCCCGCGGCTTCGCTCGCGTAGAATTTGGTCTGCCTCATTAAGTTACGTGACATTTTTTTTTTAATACTTATATTTTTTATGTAACTTCACATCGTACATCCCAGATTTCTAACTTCAAAATTAGTTTCCATACAATCTTTGAACACCTATACCTAATATTTAGAGGGAATCTCTTGAGGGTGGAATTATCTGAATTCCTTTCTAAGTGCTTTTTATTTTAGAGGGCCAAAGCCTGCCGGGGTCGCGGGACTTACGAATTACCGTGACCCCGGTACGTAAAGGGCTATTGAAGGACACCGTAGATTTTAGTCAGTCAAGTCTGACAGTCCCTCCCGCTCTGCCCTGGGTGGGAGGACTCATTTGATGATTTTACCAAGATAAAAAATTATAATAATAGAACCGTGCAAATTTCAAAATTCTACCAGTGGTTTCTTCATCAATCTTTACCTGTATGGTGTGTTTATAAAAAGTAGCCCTATGTCCTTCCCCGGGCTTGAGATTATCCTATCCAGCACAAACGGATTACTAAACACTGACTAATAAACAGGTCGGAGCAATGTTACTTGCATTTAATCACTACATAGTATAAAACAAAGTAGCTTTCTTTGTCCCGTGTAACGATCGAACTCGTGTAACGATCGACATCATTGCGCGATCACCGCCACCTATCGAGCATATGGACCACTCGACATATAGTACTAATAGAATTATCTATACTCCGTTCATCATCTGCCTAGCGTTTTCCCAACTATATTGAGGTCGGCTTCCAGTCAAACCAGATGCAGCTGGATATCAGTATTTTACATGGAGCGACTGCCTGTCGGACCTCCACAACCCAGTAACTGGATAATACGATACCCCATGGTAAGATTGGCTGTCAGACTTTAAAGCTTCTGACAGTAAGGACTGTCAAAGATCTTCAAATGACAGCCGGGACCAACGGCTTTACGTGCTTTCCGAGTGCTTTTTACCCATCCACAGACCAACCTCGGCAAGCGCAGCTTAACCCGTAAAAATATCCTAACTAATATTATAAATGCGAAAGTAACTCTGTCTGTCTGTCTGTCTGTCTGTCTGTCTGTCTGTCTTTTCTTCACGCCTAAACTACTGAACCGATTAGTGTTAAATTTGGTACAGACATAGTTTGGAACTTGAGAAAGGACATAGGATAGTTTTTAACCGACTTCAAAAAAAGGAGGACTGTATTTTTTTTTAATGTTTGTTACCGCATTACGACCGACTGGGTGAACATTTTATAGGCCCACGCATTGTTTTTCGTAAATCTTATGAAGTAATTTAAGTACTTGCGTATGGTAATCATTATCTTATGTAGCTGAGCTGATGATGGAAGGTACAACACCTTAACAGTAAGGAGTAGGTAGTAGTACTGATTCATTGTTCGCATATCTCCGGAACTTCACGTCCGATTTAAATATTTTTTTTTTGTGCTAGGTATAGTTCAACTTAGGGAATACTGCAAGTTTCATCAAAATCGGTTCAGTAGTTTTTGAGATAGGGAATTTTATTAGCTTATTGTGTACATGAGGGATGTTATTACCAGTGCTACGGATTGTATTATATGTATTTGGCAAGAATTTGGGTTGTATATTTTAACTAAAAAACGAAAAATAAAAAACTTTTTCAAAAAAAATGTAACCGCCTTCAAAAAGAACCACAAAAAAGGGTTATTCTTATTTTTAGTGTCATGGAAAAAAAAATACAGTGATTTGTAATTATTATGTAAGTTTTATTTCAAATCGTTAGATAACATATCAAATACTTCGTTTATTAGGTTTGCCGGGCTTAAATTGTAGAAAAACACAAAAAAAATTGTTTTAGTACAGCCACGGTCGCGGTGTTTATTTAACCACTATTTTTTTAAATCTTTTTCTCAGATTTTCGTTTTTCTCGACGCTGTTTTAAATACCTATATAAAGTTAACTAAGTTAATATTTATATATTTATAAAATAGTAACTGTAAAAAAAGTAACGACCATGACTAATTGTCACAACCATGGTATCATATACTATGGTTGTGACTCCTATGGTTGTGACAATTTTGAATCGTGGCTCACATAACATCAAACCGGCTCGGTCTATAATGTTGATTAAATCACTGTAAGTACGCCTCACCCTGACTAATTAATACATGCAAAATATAAAGGTATATATAAATATTTTAATTGAAAATTGTTAACACGGTTTTGACGCTTATGTTCGACCAAACTCAATAAATGTATGAAGAAATAACTCTCACAAAAACTCTAAGCCACCATCTTGACAGAACTGATTAACGTTTGATAGTATTGCTAGGCCTAAAATAAAAAATAGTGTTGCCAGAATTAAACCATAAATTACACCGATTTTACACACGATTGAGTTACGAGCCATGGCCGTGACAAAAAAATTGATCACAATTTTCAAATGTAGTATTTATTGAAAAAAAATCACAGCACAATATAAAAATAAATGGAGTAGTCTTCGTTGACATTCCATAAAATTAATAAAACTGAAATCTTACGTATAAACGAGATGTTTAAAGTACAAAAAATAATTTACTACTAAATGACATACATCTCACATGCCACGTCGCGTGACTTTTCATTATATTTTAATTTATTAATATTATACCTTAACAACATCATAATTATTTTTATTTGTTTTATGAATAGATAAGTGATACTTTCATTGTTGCATAATAATTTTAGCATATTATGAGTAAATAGGGTATTTAAAATGCTTGAAACAGTTTTTTCAGTAAGAATAAGAATAACCCAAAACGGTAAAATAATCTACAAAATAACTTTTGTTTGTTTTGTTTTTTTTTTTTGAAAAAGTTTTTTATTATATATATTTTTACGGGTTAAGCTGCGCTTGCCGAGGTTGGTCTGTGGATGGGTAAAAAGCACTCGGAAAGCACGTAAAGCCGTTGGTCCCGGCTGTCATTTGAAGATCTTTGACAGTCCTTACTGTCAGAAGCTTTAAAGTCTGACAGCCAATCTTACCATGGGGTATCGTATTATCCAGTTACTGGGTTGTGGAGGTCCGACAGGCAGTCGCTCCATGTAAAATACTGATATCCAGCTGCATCTGGTTTGACTGGAAGCCGACCTCAATATAGTTGGGAAAACGCTAGGCAGATGATGAACGGAGTATAGATAATTCTATTAGTACTATATGTCGAGTGGTCCATATGCTCGATAGGTGGCGGTGATCGCGCAATGATGTCGATCGTTACACGAGTTCGATCGTTACACGGGACAAAGGAAGCTACTTTGTTTTATACTATGTAGTGATTAAATGCAAGTAACATTGCTCCGACCTGTTTATTAGTCAGTGTTTAGTAATCCGTTTGTGCTGGATAGGATAATCTCAAGCCCGGGGAAGGACATAGGGCTACTTTTTATAAACACACCATACAGGTAAAGATTGATGAAGAAACCACTGGTAGAATTTTGAAATTTGCACGGTTCTATTATTATTATTTTTTATCTTGGTAAAATCATCAAATGAGTCCTCCCACCCAGGGCAGAGCGGGAGGGACTGTCAGACTTGACTGACTAAAATCTACGGTGTCCTTCAATAGCCCTTTACGTACCGGGGTCACGGTAATTCGTAAGTCCCGCGACCCCGGCAGGCTTTGGCCCTCTAAAATAAAAAGCACTTAGAAAGGAATTCAGATAATTCCACCCTCAAGAGATTCCCTCTAAATATTAGGTATAGGTGTTCAAAGATTGTATGGAAACTAATTTTGAAGTTAGAAATCTGGGATGTACGATGTGAAGTTACATAAAAAATATAAGTATTAAAAAAAAAATGTCACGTAACTTAATGAGGCAGACCAAATTCTACGCGAGCGAAGCCGCGGGCAAAAGCTAGTATATAATAAAAAACTTTTTCAAAAAAAAAAACAAAACAAACAAAAGTTATTTTGTAGATTATTTTACCGTTTTTTGTGGTTCTTTTTGAAGGCGGTTACATTTTTTTTGAAAAAGTTTTTTATTTTTCGTTTTTTAGTTAAAATATACAACCCAAATTCTTGCCAAATACATATAATACAATCCGTAGCACTGGTAATAACATCCCTCATGTACACAATAAGCTAATAAAATTCCCTATCTCAAAAACTACTGAACCGATTTTGATGAAACTTGCAGTATTCCCTAAGTTGAACTATACCTAGCACAAAAAAAAAATATTTAAATCGGACGTGAAGTTCCGGAGATATGCGAACAATGAATCAGTACTACTACCTACTCCTTACTGTTAAGGTGTTGTACCTTCCATCATCAGCTCAGCTACATAAGATAATGATTACCATACGCAAGTACTTAAATTACTTCATAAGATTTACGAAAAACAATGCGTGGGCCTATAAAATGTTCACCCAGTCGGTCGTAATGCGGTAACAAACATTAAAAAAAAATACAGTCCTCCTTTTTTTGAAGTCGGTTAAAAACTATCCTATGTCCTTTCTCAAGTTCCAAACTATGTCTGTACCAAATTTAACACTAATCGGTTCAGTAGTTTAGGCGTGAAGAAAAGACAGACAGACAGACAGACAGACAGACAGACAGACAGAGTTACTTTCGCATTTATAATATTAGTTAGGATTAGGATAATAAATATACTGAAAAATTTTATGTACCGACGAAATAAAATAGGAAGAAGTAAAAATCATTTATTTTTGCTATAATTTATAATCGAAACCGATATATATATAATTTATATTAGAAAAACATATAATATTTAGTTTTAATAACTACGTATAATCATAATATATACAGAATAGCTCTTTCTAATACGCTGCCAAAGCTCTAATTACACACATTATCAAAAACTCCAGCGTGAAGCGTCTACTTTTTTTTTTTTTTTGCGTGGTAAAATCATCAAATGAGTCCTCCCACCCAGGGCAGGGCGGGAGGGACTGTCAGACTTGTACTGACTAAAATCCACGGTGTCCTTCACTAGCCCTTTACGTGCCGGGGTCACGGTAATCCCTTGGTCCCGCGACCCCGGCAGGCTTTGGCCCTGAATAATTTTGTCTGAAATTAAAGCTCTCAGCGTAGAGCATAATGAGTAACATGAAAACTCATTTCCCTCAACCTCCTCGTAGATTAAAATCACAAACACGAACAGATGATACTTACGCTTTAATTTTAGCATACAAATAAAATGCTTTGCGCGATCTGCTTCTATTAATAAACAGCAAAATTCCGACGACAACACGCGACGTCGTATTTGCATAGCACTCCGAATTATTCTCTCTCAAACTTAACATACGATCTTCTTAAAAAACAGCAGATGTTTCTCAAATTCCATGTTGTCGAAGGCATAAAAGTATATATTCGTTTTACTTACAAAAACTGTACTTAATTCTCTTCGAGACCTTACCTTCTACGAGGCATTCAATTAAAGCCCAAAAGTCTATTTGATCATAAAATGTAGGTTTCTCTTTAACATAAACGACGAAATTAAGCATCATTGACGAGGCGGCTAAAGCAAGGAACAGTGTCGTTCTCGTTCTTTACTAAGTTAAGCCAATAATTTGTAAATGTCACAGCTCTGAAGATAACTTCACGATAGCTTTACCACGGCTTTTTTACATAGGAGTTACAAACTTGGATGACTGCTCAATTTTCACTTTATCGTTTAAGCCGCGCATGATTTCGTTTGAAAACCTTATTTGTTAGTAATACGAAATGCATTTTTTTATATACAATTTGAAATTAGGTAATGTAAAATAATACGCATACGGTCTTAAAGATTAAAATTACTTATGAACAGAATTTCGTTTCATATTTCTTAAACTGTGCAATAAGTAAGTTGTAGCGAGCCACTAGCGTCAGAGTAAATGACCTTTGCTAAATCTTGTTTCTTTGTTCATGTTGCTGAGAGTGCTGTATGTATTTATAATGAAATTCAGTGCTCGGACAGAGAGAACACTTTCCTCGCTCATAGGAAACAGACTCGCAGCACTAACAGCTTGCGTTATAAATATTTCATCTCAGCTACTTACCTTTTCTGAGAAACCACGCTCTGCGCCGGTTCTTTAATTTCTCGTATCATAGTAAAGATTTTTCTCTGGTGTCATTGAATGCGAAAGGAAGCCTCTTTGACGTCGACTCTCGTCCTATTGTCAGAGCGTGCCTTTGTTTAGTAGTGGTCGTATTCTCCTACTTCCATACTCCATCGATATTGTACATGCATATGCCTATCGTGTTAACCTAGTTTGTCATGAAATGTGACGTTATTGTACACACTCGAGCGATAGATTGTAGTTGACAGAGTGGGTGGTTATGGGCTCTATGTTGTTTAACTTTCGTCAATCTTAGAGCGGTTACGCATTTCATCGACCCAATTCCGAAGTAACCTATGGTTAGTACTATTTGTAGACTATTTGTAGGGTTTCTTTCCGTCATCCGTGAGTCTCCAATTCGTTCCGAGTTTTTGATATTCTCACGGATTCGGATCGGACGCAATGCGTAACCATTCTTATATTTCAAACCGTAGCAAAAACTTGATAGTTTTAAAATTAGTGATAACAGAATTATCGCTGGAATGCATAGTATTGTTCGATTATATGAATAAAAGGTACTTGTAGCCTAACATCATTTCATGTTATATCGTATAGTTATAGTAAAAAAACAAACGTTTCGCTAAACATTTGTTTTTCTACTATCGCTTCTCTATGAATAACTCACGAAACTATTTTTGCCTTAGGGAACTATTTTTAATTCTATTTTTATTTATTGCACCTTTCTCGCCGGCCAACTTTGCTTTATGAGTCAATAACGACGTGAAATGTTTCTGATTCCAGCCGATGGCATGACGTATTCGTTCGGCGTGTTCTATGCAGAGTTCCTGACCTACTTCGATGAGGGCAAAGGCAAAACCGCGTGGATCGTGTCGATCCTCGTAGGGGTCACACTTAGTTCGGGTAAGTAATCAAATGAATACTCCACCATTGTAGCTTTGAACATTCGACTGGGCCGAAATAATGATGCCATCAGAGTAGTTATGTGTTAGAACCCGACCGTACCCGACCCAAAATGATGTAGTGTTAAATCCTAAACTGTATCTACGTATGTACACTGTTTTATTCACTAATTTGACTGCACCATGTAAAGCAAAGAATGTTCCGTAATCTTTCAGTCCGGGGAACATTTGCGTTCAAATGAATTTTATAATAAATGTTTCATTTGGTAATTATTCATCTGACTAGCTGATATGTTTCGAACTCTGGTCTTTTGCAGCATGTGCGAGATAACGAAAACAGCATGATACCAAACACTACGTTTATTCACAGGCAAAAATCTAGGCTAATGATTATACGCAGGAAATTGAACTTCTAAATCATTAGTGACTCCAAAGCAATTAGTTTAATCTCTAAACAGAACTTTATTATTTTACTCAGATATTTAAGTAATTTAGTAGGTTCAATTCAGCTTTTCAATTCAGCCCGGTTGACTGCCTCGTTGGTCTAATAACCTCAACTACCGCTGTGTTGAGGTCCTGGGATCGATTCCCAGGTCGAGCAGTATATTTGTTCCTCTATTGATGGCTGTAAGCGAAATGTGGGTATATAATCACCGTATTTGTATGTATATATAGGCAATTAGGCATCATCTGCCTGCCTTTTCCCAACTATGTTATAGTCGAATCCGGTATCTGACCTCCAATACCCTTGGTAAGTCCGATTATCAGACTTTCGGGCCACTGACTAACTGTAATGACCGATATTTGAGCAATTGGTTTTATTTTAGTGATATATTAAGAAAAAAATTAATGACAAGACAAGACAGGCAAACATTAAATCTAAACTAATATTTATATAATAAAACTGAAGAGTTTGTTTGGTTGAACGCGCTAATCCGGAAGCTCGCTATCTCAGGAAATACTGGTTTGAATTAAAAAAAAATATATGTTGGATAGTCCATTTATTGAAGAAGGATATAGGCTATGAATCATCACGCTAAGACTAATAGGAGGTGAGCAGCTTAGGTGAATCCAAAATTAATATTGTGTGTCCAATTTACAGGTCCAATATCGAGTTCTTTCGTGAACCGCTGGGGTTGCCGCGCCGTGACGGTGGCGGGTGCGCTGCTGGCGTCGGTCTGCGTAGTGCTGTCGGCCTTCGCCAACAACGTGCTCACGCTCATCGTCACCATCGGCGTTGGCACCGGCTTTGGCTTCGGCCTCATCTACCTGCCGGCCATCGTCAGCGTCACTGTGTGGTTCGAACGCTACAGAAGTCTTGCCACTGGTAAATACTTTAACAAAAAGTTATATAATTCCTAACATGCCTTCAGAAACAGCAGTCACAGCTGTACTGGGAGTGTTGGGGTTAGAAACAGCATTTTAAAGTTTGATGTATTTCTTTCCAGGTATCGCAGTATGCGGGTCAGGTCTCGGTACATTCCTGTTTGCACCAATCACATCAGTTTTAATAGAAAACTACGGTTGGCGCGGTGCTATGGCTATCATCGGTGCCTTAATACTGAACTGTGTGCCATTAGGCCTTATATTTAAACCTGTTCCTGAAATCCCGCAAACACCAGCAACAGAACCTATGTTATCCAAACAAGCCAAGTCTCCACTAAAAAGATCTCAAAGTACAGAACACGTTCTAAGAGCTAACGGGAAATTTGATGATAATGATATTGCAAGACTGACACTCTCCCAGCCTGCCTTAAATAAACCCCATGAACAAAAGCCACCTCCCTCACGGCACGGCAGTGGGATCATGCAAAGGCCGGACGTTTTATACCAAGGCAGCATGACAAGTCTAGCCAGATTCAGATCGACGTCACCTGAGAGAGTGTTCACCGCAGTCAGCACGAAAGAAGAACCAGAAGTGAAATGTAGCTGGTTGCCCTGCCCAACTGAATTTAAAGCAGCTCTCGGAGAAATGCTAGATATGACACTACTTGTAGATCCAATTTTCATCTTATTCGCTATATCGAACTTTTTAACTAGTATCGGCTTTTATATACCGTATGTTTACACTGTACCAATGAGCGAGTCGCTAGGAATTGAGAATCCACCTTATCTTATTTCCATAATTGGGGGATCAAACTTGGTGGGGAGAATAATTCTTGGTTACATAAGTGATAAGCCGTGGGTCAACCGCTTGCTGGCTTATAATGTGTGCCTTACAATCGCGGGTATTGGTATGTATATCGAATTCATTTTCTTTAATAACCATTAAATTATCCTCAAATTATTACTGACTATCAAATTGTTTTCAGGTACTGCAATGGCCATGGTCTGCTGGGAGTTCTGGGGACTCGCTTTATATGCTACCACATTTGGCTTCTGCATCGGCGCATATGTCGGGCTGACCTCAGTCGTTCTTGTGGATCTATTAGGTATCGAGAAGCTCACAAACGCATTTGGACTATTACTACTATTCCAAGGAATTGCTTCCCTAATAGGGCCACCATTTGCAGGTAAAATATCTACGGTGTACACGTGGATTTGTTAATAAGTTTCGTCGTTGTAAATAAATAATTATTGATTATATTTTCTGTCCCACAGGGTGGCTGTACGACACGCTCCATTCATACGCGCCAGGCTTTTATGTAGCAGGCGGTACGATATCACTAAGTGGGTTGATTCTGTTTTTCATCCCCGTGATCGAGAGGAGACAAAGCCGAAGGCAGTGGGATGAGAGCACAGCGCTGGAGCAGATATAGCAGGCCGGTGTGGGGGGCGCGGGGGTGGCGGGGGGCTGCCCCGTCATTGTGCTCTGCAGCCCCTCCACGCGTAGCGCGTCCAGCTCCGACACCTACAGCAACAGGGTATACAAATCTACAATAATAGATGAGGAAAATAATTATAATATTAGTGATGACGAAGATTGTGACTTTGTAAATATCGCGGCGATGGATGAATGCGACGAGCGTTTCGATGAAGACTATCGAGCCCATTCCAGAGGACGTGTTGTGTGTGCGTGCGAGATGTGTCAGTAGCTAGTGATAAGAAAAAAGGTGCAATATAAATCTATACTTTCATCTTTATATCTATTCAACTAATTTAAAACTTTTATAATATATAAAGTGCCGCTATAATATCTACGTTTCCTATGAACTGCAACCGATCGATTTAAGTAGTTTTAAGTACCAGTAGGTATGTAATAATAAAAAAGAAATCTATGTATAATGCAAATACTTATTATATTAATAGGATAACTGTAAAAAAGTACATAGTAGTCCTAACTTTAGAGATGAGAGAAGAGCGGACACATAAAATTGAATTTGGCTATTATTTGGCACTATCAATGGACAATTTGAATACATAAAGAGTTTCTTGGGAAGTGTCAACTAGTCGTGCTGTATTGTGTGCGTGTAATTTTACTCCATAATATATGGCCTTACTGTGGACCAATCGTGGGTAGAATGTGATGTCATCAAAAGTACCTAGTAAAGGCATGTAGTGCTTTTTGTAAATTTAGAAAATAATTAATCATGCATGATACGGCGGCTGTTCCATTTTCTTGGCTGTTTCTATTGTTTTCTTTTAATTAGAAATATTTTTCCACGTTGTGTTCAGTAGTTTAATTTGTCGATTAGGACTTAGGTTGAATTCAGTTTCTTCCTTCACTAAAATATACATGTAATGTACATTTCGACTGAATTAGATAACCATACAATGTGTCATACTATGTAACTGGACTGCGCTAATATTCTTCGTACAAATCTTTTTCTCTTTGTATTATATTGTTGGCAAACTTGTAATCGTATTTAATACGGTTTCATACATTATTTAATGTTACTATTATGTATACTATACATAAATATCTAAAATTATAATATATTTAAACTGTGTGTGTCTTTAACATTTATATCCTTAACCTGCTGGTTATTAAACAATTCATCGTTATTTATACGCTATCTATTTAAAATGCACTTCTTGCAATAAATGTGTGCTTAATTGAGGAAATAGATATGTAATTGCTACAATGGTCACATGTGCAATAAAACCTTCGCATTGGGACCTTCATTAATTCCTATAAAGTAATGTGCCATGGTGTGTAGGTACTCGTACACAGCTACACGATTCAATATGATTGAGCAATATTAGCTTATAGCATTGTTACAAAAGGCCTTGTAATTATAAATAAATAATAATTTATAATATCTACTTGTCGCCTGTTTGATATGGAGAGAACTATTCCTCTGCTATCTTTACTTTGGTTAGGACAGCGTCCTCCCTCCAACCCAGCCGCAGTGGTAGGCGCCCACGGCGACCGACGATCTCCAGCCACCGTAGGCGCGGGCATGCGGGCGTCGAGTAATGGGCGACTCGCTGTCCGACCATGGACCATGCCCGCGTCGACGGCGCGTTGTGTTCCACTCGCGCCTCAAGGAGTATCAGCATAGAGTGACAGGGCCCCTTGTAGAGGGCCAAAGCCTGCCGGGGTCGCGGAACTCACTCATTTGATGATTTTACGACGTTATAAAAAAACCTAGTCTAGTAATAAAACTTCTGCAGTCAGCAATTTACGTTTATTGCTAAAATTATGTTCTCAAAGTAAGCAAGATTTAGACCACAATCTCCAAACCTAGGCACGTTTGTTACCAAAACGGATAATAGAAAACAGGATCTTCCATATTATGCAGCCAGGGTTCATTCAACCCATCTAATATCTATTTGTCATAATTATGTTCCATAGTAAATTATTTCAGCTACTTTAAGCTAAAAAGTAAGGCAGTGTAAGTAAGTGCAAAAGCATTCTTATGACTCCAACCAATTTCATCAAAAAGGGGATAAAAATATGCTGTTATTGCAGTCATTTATTTGGACAAAATATATGCAAGGATACAAATACAAGCAGGTATTTTTAATATGTGACATTTAAGAATAATTATATAAAACTACAACATCGTTATATAAAAAACCCTAGTGTTTCTTATTATCATTTTGGTCTTTCCGTCCCGCCACGGCGCACAAACGGAACATTTTCCCGCGCACGCGATCGTCGACCAGAAACAGTGCTACTGATGTCAGCGCAGGCGCCGCCTGAAAACAAACGTAAGTCCAGTGAATTTTAAACATCGTCATCTGCCTGGCCTTTTCCTAACTATGTTGGGGTCGAACCAAATGAATGTCAGACTAGAAACATTTTTTTTATCGTGGTTAAATCATCAAATGAGTCCTCCCACACAGGGCAGAGCGGGAGGGACTGTCAGACTCGTACTGACTAAAATCCACGGTGTCCGTCAATAGCCCTTTACGTTCCGTGGTCACAGTAATTCATAAGTCCCGCAACCCCGGCAGGCTTTGGCCTTCTAGAGGGGTGGCCCCGTCATTGTGCTGACACTCTTTGAGGCGCGCGTGGAACACAACGCGCCGTCGACCCGGGCATGGTCCATGGTCGGATAGCGAGTTGCCCATTACTCGCTGCCCGCATCTACGGTGGCCAGACCCCTTGGATAGCAATATACTAATCTAAACATTCGGACAAATCATTTTCAAAGAATGTTTTCTTATTTAATGATCGCGACTGTATTAATTCAGATTGATTATTATTGTTTACAATCAAAGCATCTGAATAATAGCGAATTATTTGGCAGACCCCATCGTGTTCATACCGTGAGTCACAGGTGAATTGGCTTCTGATAAGTTTCACATTACGCAATCGCGTCAATCTTCATACATAATTACGTAACATTTCAGACGTACGCACTTACTATTCAATGGATCGTTGAGTAGACGTGGGTTACACGAGTTCGTAATTATAGCGACTGTTTCACACGTAATTATGTTTCAGGTCGAAGTAGTTAAGAGTATACGTTGTACGGAATTTTATACTAACTTTCGAACTATTGTTTATATTTATTGTTTTCAGCCGTTTGGGGTTGAAACTATAGGGCCATGGGGTCCAAGTGCTCACAGCCTCTACAGAGACATTTCTAAAAGACTTGTTGACGCTTCCCGTGACTCAAGAGCTGGCTTTTACCTATGGTCAGAGGCTTAGCATTGCCATTCAAAGAGGCAACGCCGCCAGTCTCTTGGGCACATTACCAGCTGACAGCGTTGAAGATGAAGAAATGACTGAACCAATTTTAATGGAAGTTCCTGTCAGAGGCCTGTGCCTTTGACAGGAACTTCCATTAAAAGGAAAAGGAACTCCACGGGGTTTTCCTAGAGGCGACTTTGACACCAAAGGGTGGCCACCTGGCCACATCCCCATACCAAAATGAATGAATGGAACTTCATACGCGTAAGCAAAATACAAACTTACATAAGTCTAAAAAGTTATCTGAGAACATTTTCGAAACATAGAGACATCTAAATTAGACCCATTTTAAGTTCCCCATTTATCTCATCGTTGTGTGCCCTTATTCATCGAAATCGGATCAGTTTAGGCGTGAACGCATAAGAAACAAACAAATTCATCATCTTGTGTACAAAGCTTACCCAGTGGATCCACATTGCCCATGTGATGTAGGCTGCTGAGGGTAGAGGCAGTTCATCTATATACATCAACTGTGCCATCACCACGCTGCCCCTGATGAGGGCGATGGGTGTCCAGCACAGCAAGCTTACCAGCGTTATAACTGTTACACTCTGGAATAAAAGTTAACAAATCATATTTGTTTTTTTTAAATCTCCGATCCGTGATTCCCAGAATGTCGGGCAAAGGTATGATGGTAAGGTGCGTCTGCTGCTGAGAAATTACTTACGGAAAAAAAAAACCAATCGAACATCATGTTTAGCAGTCACACTTCGAAACACTAATCGAATGAGGCCATCCCTTTCATGCTTTTTTTGTGAAACAGGCAGACAAAGCTTTTGTTTCTTATCTACTTTTTGTAATGCAGTGATTACCTACACAAGCTGTTTGTATGACAGTGAAAAACATTTGCTTCGAAACTCACCAGAGTAAAATTCTGGTTCCTCACAGAACCCGACAATTTTCTCTCCAACATGCGAGCCCAAATGAGCATCATTGTCCTGAAAAACATCAAGAGCGTTCATACAAATCTTGCTTCTTGTTTAATCATTTTCCTTTGTCTATGGAAATTGGGTCAATTTCGAAAGAGAACAATTAAAATAGTAACGTTGTTGATAGCTTCTGCCACTCTTAACAAGGTATACAGCACTAATTGCATGCCACTATAAATCGAAGCCGTCTTCTACTCCCAATGTGAATTGCTATTTAATTGACATAACTTGTACCTAATGCAAATTGCATTAGGTACAAGTTAAGCCCCGCTGATTTAGTTTAGTTAGTTAACTCAAGTCAATTCGAGACAGACGCAAATTGGTTTGATTAATTAATAACGATTGATAGTTTTCTTGACCTACTGCGGAATACTAATGGACTTCATCATAATAAACGTTTGAAAACAAACTACTATACTTACATGACGATAGCAGGCTTGACGCTTCGAAGAACAAAAATGGCCACGATGAAGTTCCTCTGCCAAGTCTCTGGTAATACCATATCGAAGGTGCATGATGTGCATTGGAAATCATATCCAAAATGTCCAACTCCGAACAAAGGTGGTACAGAGTAGAGACAAGAAAAGAACACACAAAGACATACATACAAGTAGTAATGCTTCTTTTGTATTTGCCAACCTTGAAAATAATGAAGCAAGTATAATTTAGTAACATAATAAACGTACAACAGCATTAAACAATGAAATACTCACCGTTAGTAATGTATTTTGCAACCACATATCTTTCAATGCAGACGTGCGTTAGGCATTCGACCTCGAACACTGCCAAAAACGTCTCCAAGAAAGCAAAAAGTTCACAAGAGAATGTTTCAAATCCGCACAAACTGAAAGGTCAATACGCTTACAGTGATCAAGATTGACAAAGAATTACAGTCCGTATTAAAAATACTTTAATAATGAAACACTAAAGAAAAAAAATAAGTAACCGTTGATTATAAACATGGTAAGAAAAGAAAAAAGAAAACAAACTGTTGCTTTATGAATTGACTCAGACAAGAGAGTTTGTAACACTAGTAACACAAAAATAAATTAATCAGATACGTTTTTGCATTTTTACTGCACAAGCTTCTAAGAGACCTTCACAATCTAAATGTATTACAAGGACTACATGAATAAACAAAGGGTTTTCCAATGCAAATAGAACGTTCCCTTCCAACTCACGTTTCAATGTATTTGACAAGCGGCAGATGCATAAACATCGGGACAATACGTCTGATCCACGCTGCCATTATAAAATTGGCCAGATTACGATAGCTGTCATCAAAACGAAGATTTGAACACAGGAGGGTTACACTTAACCAAAAACTGAATATTATTGACAAAAAGCCTGAAAAGTTAAAACATGAGTTTAAGTACTTATAACGAGAAATTGATCGTCATTTAGATCAAAATGAAAAGAAATAACATTGAAGCGAGTGGCTGTAATCATGTAAAGATTTAAATACCTGTGACAAAAAATCCTTGGTGCAAAACAAATCTTTCATCATTACTAAATACTTCTTTCCAAACACAAATGTCTTCGTGGTTCTCACTATATTTTATCAATGTCATTTTTACTATCAATTAATTTGAAGTGCCTACTCCAAACTTCGGAGATTTCAAACACCTTCAGATTTACAATGGAGGTAAAAGATGTCAATGTTATGCACTAGACGAGTCTTAAAGACGTGTGGCAAGATTCGTTAAGATCCTGATGTGTATGACACCAGGATCTCAAGTTGCATCTTGTGTCTTCAACTACTACACCAGTTATTTCATGCTCTACCTCACCTATTGTACTACAAGTACTTCGAAGAATGGCACACGAATGTACCAACTGGATAAACGACAACGCAGTTAGATGTTTGAGATTAAAATAAAAATAAATTTGTATGGAACTTAAACTTTTATTATAAGCGTAGGGATATACATTTCAAATGAGTACACAATTCTTTTCATCGTGGACTGCCGCTGATCATTCTTGGGAGGGCTCTTTTGAAGTACCTTTGATACCCTGAGGACTGTAGTGTGCTGGGCTCCCCTTCATCTTACTAAGCCCTGTTGTAACGCTTGGCACTTTCTGGTTGCAGCAGGGCATAATGCCTACGCATGCGTCCGAGGAGTGCAGCCCGCAGCCTCTCATCACCGGCTATGAAACAAAGAACTGGAACACTTGTTGCTGCCTGAAATCGAAAAGATAGTTCGTATTAAATCACAGATCGATAACAATTCCTTTTAAAAAGATTTTACCTCAGGAATGTTTCCTTACCTCTGATGCTATTGGTGCAATAACCGCCAAACCAGGTGGAACATGTGGTCTGTATCCGTATAAAAGTAAAGGCAACCATTGCCAACCAACCAAAATGGCGGCAGGTATCCATAATGCTAACGTAGCAACGCACACAGCGTGGATAGTCTGGAATCAATATCGCATGCTAATTATAACTTTTCTACGTATATACCCACACACGTGGAAAGATTCCAGAATTCCAGTTGGCCCAGGATTCAAATTATTTGGAAATGTAGCTCTTGATGAATAATTGATATTAATTTTATTTCTTTAATCAACTGAGTATGTACGCATATTTTAAATACACGTGATTTATGTACCTAATTTAGTTAGTTAGTGACTAGCCAAAAAAGTAATTAGTTTTATCAAAAAGGAAGACAAATCGTGAGTTAAAAAAGCGTGTGATTTTATACCTGCGTGAGCCGCGTTTGTTCCTTTTGATGTTCTCCTTTGTAGAATATTCTTTCCAATCGAACTGCTTTTCCCATATAGTAGAATCTGTCAACAATACTAGACCCTGTTAATCTATCTCATGCGATACTATTTTCAGTGTCAAGGTATTTAACATAAATGTTATCCACTTACACAGCAATAACCGGTACCACTCCGCATACGAGGATGTAAGGAATGCTAAATCCTATATTTTTTGCTCCAGAAGACGTGGATGGCCAGAGAAACGTGCAAGAGGTTCCCGTAGAGTCACAAGAATATTTTCCATAACCAAACAAGGGAGGAGTGGCGAATAACACTGAATTGAACCAACTGACGCCAACCAGAGACCAGTAGAATCTCGTGTAAAGTGATCTCTCTGAAATAATAACATAAATCTTAAAAAACACAGCTGTGGCAAAGTACATTATACTAAATTGACTTTTGATACATACCACGTCTGTAGTACTTTGCTAATAAATAACGCTCCAAAACTGCCACAAATATAGCAGTCATTTGAAAGACACCAAAGAATTGATTGAGAAATGCAAATAGTTGACAGCATGAGTAACCAAACAGCCATCTAAAACAATATTCATTTAATATTAGTATTGGATTAGCTTTCAGAATGATTGTGTTTACATTGCATAATAACACATTTACCTTTTTGCTACAGCCGATGATCCCGCAAAAGGAAATCCGACGAGATTTCGGCCAAGGGACGCTGTGCACAAATTAAGTACCAGAATATGACTTCTAAATACGAGCAGGTGACTGTGAATGAATGTGGCAAAAAGCCAACCGTTGAGCAGCACCCCGAACACACCTATTGAATTATGACCCACATTAACATAATATAATACAAATACACAGACACTTCTCTCGTAATTTGTGGATTCGCGACTTGTTTAACATACAGAGTTATGATTTAGCCCTAAATTTAAGTAATTAGCAACTAACCGAATATAAAAAGGCAAGCTCCCAACAGCAGTTTGTAAGAACCATCGAAAAAATACCACGGACACTCATCCTCGAGATCCTCGAACAAGGTTTGCATATCTGAGGAACGACCACTTGCTGTAATCACTGAACGTCAGGCACCGTGGCAAATGTTCGGAAGGTGATAGTGATGTTTATTGGGCATTTAGATTACTTTTTAATAAACACATAAACGTCCACGTAGTTCAAGTGGTTACAGAGACTGGTCAGGTTGTCGAACCACCGCATAGGGACTGACCACAACAAAGGGAGTGGGTCGGGTTACATAGCCTGACGCCACTTTGTGCGCGCCATCGAGGGCGTGAACGGGTCTCGTGTCCTGCTACGGTGAATATGCTGAAGTAGGTACTTCGAGAATCATGGTAATAAGTTACCTGGTTAAGTGACAATGTTTTCAAGTCTCGCACACCAATTTTGCACACCTGTCATTATAATATAATTATGATCTAATGAACTTTACATAAAAGTTCATTTCATGAACTTACCTCAACTCGCTATACAGGGTCGATAAAAAATTGTCGATGCTATACAGGTTGAGGTTATTTTCTGTAAATGTTATTTTCTGTAAAAGAATGTCTACGTGCCAGAGCCCTAACTAGATCTAAGTAAGTTATGACTATTTTAAGCCAGAAGTAAATGTCTAATAAATAGGCTACAAGAGTTAATTGGGTACCTACTTACTTCTTTCTAGGATATTAACGGTAACTGCACAAACTAGACAATAAAATTTAATCTACACATTTATTTACTGATCGCAAAAGATTTACAGATACTAATAACTTTATATCTAACTAGTTGTACCCCGCGGTTTCACACCCCCTGTCGCCCACCTCCTATTGGTCGTATCCTTCGTTATATAGACTATTTTATTAAATAATTAAATTAACCCACTAAATAAATCCCGCGGTAACACATATGTTTTTGTTTATATTTAACCGAAGCACTGAGCTGCTAATATATTTCATTTTACACTGATTTAAAAATAGTAATCAACGCGGCCTATATTTAAACCATAGACATATGAATTCTTCCCAGATGTCACGTCCTCGTCTTTCACGCGTTTGTAAGACGAGCTCAGGTAACCGCTGATTCGTGTGATACGAGAGCGTCGAGCGACGCACACAACTCGTACGTAAATTACCTGATAATCTATACTTTATTGGCAACGCCCGTGAGGAATACGTCAGGTCCGTATACGTACTCCAAGCCGCCGGCACACTTCTATCGGACTCAGTTAATTGCGGAGAAGATCGCGTACGTTTTTGGCGATGTTATACTTATAACCGATCATTGCCTAGCTGTTATCAAACTCGCTGATTTGTATATTCGCATTGAGTGCGCAGTGCAGTGCCGTCATCGGTCGGGTCGCGGCAGGATGTTGTCGTTGGAGCAATTGTCGCAAATGGTGAAGGAACACCTCGGTCTGAGCGACTTGTTCGACGGCATACAATATTCGTGCAAATGGACTGTCAACGAATCGCCCTTAAGTGGTCGAGGGCTAATAGCTACTGAGGACATATTGCCTGGAGAAGTACTTTTGGTTGACCGGCCTCTCATCTACGGCCCGCGTGCTGGAAACATAGTGGAACAAGGATGTACAGTGTGCGGCAAGCTAGAAAATGATACTTTTTTTAAGTGTTCAAAGTGCTCATTGTGGTTGTGCTCAGAACAGTGCCAGAATACAAACATTCATTTAAACGACTGCGGTATAATTTCCCGTTGGAAAATCAACACGCCCGACGAGGATGTTGATGCCAATGTAATGTCTCGCGCATTGACTCCAATCAGGGCTCTACTATTAAATAAGCAGCAAAGGATATTCTTGGCTTCCCTGCAGGCACACAGTTTACCTCAACATGGGCATGAAGTTCGGAACTTGAAGCAATATTACGAGATTCCAGAAGAAGAAGAACAGTTGATGTTGTTGGCATGTTGTGCTCTAGACACTAATGCATATCAAATTGCCACTCCGTACGGTAAAAAGGAAATGAGCATGCGCGGATTGTATCCTGTGTCAGGATTGATGAATCACAACTGTGTTCCGAATACGAGGTACTATTTCAACAGCGACCTACAAATGACAGTGAAAGCTGTGAAGCCTATACGAGCGGGGACAGAGATATTTTCTTGTTACTCTGGAATTTTATGGGGAACGCCGGCTCGTCGGACCCACCTGTACAAAACAAAACATTTTCTATGTAAATGTGATCGTTGTTCCGACCCCACAGAAAGAGGTACCCTCCTCGGTGCTCTGAAATGCTTCGCGACGGAGTGTCCAGGATATTTACTTCCTATAGACCCTTTGAAGGCGTCAAGTGCTTGGCGGTGTTTACAGTGTGAGATGCGAGTCCCTAACGAAAACGTCCGTGCCATACAGGGTGCCCTCGGAAGTCTCATGGGCTCATTGAACTTTGAGAGTGTAAGAGATTTAGAAAGTTTTTTAGTTAATCGAATAACTAAATATGTTCCGAAGACAAATCAAATCGTGATCGACCTTCAGTGTCGTTTGATATGGGCGTTCGGAGAGGTGGAAGGATACCGCTGGCACGGTAAGCAACATTGTTAAAATATTTCAACTAACATTATCTATCTGATTCCTAAATATTTGACTCACAGACTAGAAAAATAATAAATCATTCGTTTTTAGGTTAAGATCAAACCAAATAATCAGATACATAGATAGTTTATCGTTATCTCGTCTATGTTTTGAAACACACCGTGTTTTGACATTGAAGTGTTTTCTTCTATGAAAACATAACTGAAATGAAAAATGTTTGATGGGAAACGAGCAAGTTGTGAAACTAATCAACGATCGGGGGGAGTGACGTCAGAAGCCTTTGATTGTTCTTCCAACCGTGTCGATAAAGGCCGCAAGGTTTTTCGCAAAGTTTTGCAATAATTATTATTATATTCCGCTCAGGTACAGGTAATATTGTGGATCTCGGTGAGAGTGCGTCACTTCCTATAGCGCGTCAGACATTGATGCTATTATGAGCGCCGACGTCGGCGAGAAACTGAACTAAGTACCGATTACCTAATAGTACTATGCAACTGAAACGTCAACCATTTTATGACTTGCTTTGTATATCCTTTATTATTTTATTTTTTTCGTTTTCGACTCATAAAAAATTAATTGAAAAAAAGCGGTCCACCAGCGCCGGGAACGGGGTCCAAGCTGCCGGTGGTCAGAACCCACGAAAGAGGAAGCTCCTAACAATAGGCGCCGTGTCCTGAAGTATGTTCTGTTTAGTATATATGAAAGTCATATGAGATTTCACATGATTTTACTTAAGAACGTCTTAAATATCTTATTGTTTGTAATACTTTTAAAAATAAACAGATTTCCATATCTTTTCATAACACGGTGACAAACACTTAAAATAGATGGTAAACGGTGAAGAGTAGAAAATATTACACGTAAACATTACATATAAAACTATGATAAATATCGAAAAATACTGAAAGGAGTCTCAAGGCCGAATTTGACGAAACCTAAAATTGTATAATTGGATTTTTGAAAAATCACTATTGAAGGCCAAAATTCACCCTGTGTACCGTCTAATTTATTCAATTACTTAATCAGACAGTTCCCATGGCCAGAGGTAGAAGAATAGAGCTGTACAATAAGAAGGATTTAACCAATTACGTGATGACCACGTCACACGATGTCTGCTAGATAATAAATAGGATCTTATATTCCTCCTGTGTGCAATTGCACTAAAATCTTTTGGAATAAACATTAAAAGTTACAATTAGTTATTTGATCAATAGTTAAACTAAAATTTGTTGATAAAACAAATTGGCAGTTTAAACTATACATTTTTTAACTATTCGTTAAAAAAATAAATTGGATTTTAACAATACATGCAGTTAGTTTAACTACTGATCGAACAACTCGCCTTGGACCGCATTTAAGAGTTGCCAGTACCGATTTTATGAATTTTATTTTAGGAATCAAACAACAATATCATGGCTACTGTTTACCAAATTATATTATTACTAAGCACTACTTGCAGGGGTGCTAAGACAGGAAACCTCCACGTGCGTCCGTGGACTGGAGTTCCCTCTCGGATACGTCCGGGGGGGAGACCAGTTTCGGTCGGTGCACCCTCGGATGCGGGCAAAAACTCTTCCTTAGGCACTGTGTGCCTGAGGGGTCTCTTTGCCCGTATGCGAATAGCCTGTCGGGTGGAAGCTCCAACGCGTGTCCCTCTGAATAGCAGAGGGCACAGCGGCGGAGCGGGCTTGCGGACGGTGAGTAATGGGTAAGCTCGCCGTCCGGCCAATGACCAAGCCCGGGTCGGTGGCGCGTCGTGTTTCACGCGTCATCGACGAGGCCCCTTACGGGGCCAAATGCCTGCTGGGGTCGCGGATTTTTTCTTAATCCAGGTTACCGCGGCCCCGGAAAAAAGGGCATCCGAAGAAGCACGGGTGGATTTTAGTCAGTAAGAGTCTGACAGTCCCTCCCGCCCCACCCAGGGCGGGAGGACTCATTTGATGATTTTGCCACCCTAAAAAAAAAAAAGCACTACTTGCAAAAACAGCATTAATCTATACTTATAATAAATCTGTAGAGAGGCCAATTCTGTACATGAAATATATTTAAAAAATAACTATCAAGGGGTGATTAGTGATCGCTACTGATGCCAAAAATGCAATCAGTAAAATGTTTGTCTGTCTGTCTGTGTGTCTGTATGTTCATTATAGAAACAAAAACTACTCGACGGATTATTATTCTTCATACTTCTGGGCAGGTTATAGTATACTTTTCATTACGCTACGATCAATAGGAGCAGAGCAGTGAAGGGAAATATTGGGAAAACGGGAGAAGTTACTCCATTTTTTAAGCTTTCGTCGCGTGTGCAGCCTTAATGGTTAAAGCTACATAGAAACCATGTATGACGGAAATGTTCTCCTTAAAATTATATAAAAATATTCCTTGACAGCATATGTCTATCTTATATGGTTGACTCACAATAACACGTGAAACTCCACGCGGGCGAAGCCGCTGGCAAAAGCTAGTTCCTAATATAACTGCACAAAAAATTTCAATCAGTTCTAAACTCAACCGCTCTGATTAATAAATACCTCAGGTCAGTATTAAACAGTCGCTGCTGGCCAATACGTAAACATCCTGGTCCTGAATATGAACAAACGTTGACGTAAAACAAGTAAATTAGGTACGTATATGTAAGTACATCGACCCACATAATTGAAGCAAGGTTTGTGAAAAAGCAAATTGTTATTATTACGGTTGTTTTTTTCGCTGACATGGGAATGAAAAGACAAAGCTGACGCACCCATTATTTAGTCGAACTCCTCACGCTATCACGCAAACTGTCGACTAAGGAAATTGACTGTTTGTTATACCTACTCGTATAAAAGGAATACTTAGTTAAAGATTAGTATGCAGATAAAAGAATGAGGAACTTGTGGCTAAATAAATACAGCCGCACAGGCCGATCTTCCGGGTTAAGCCGCGCTTGCCGAGGTCTATGGATGGGTGACCATCTGTCATAGCGAGTTTCCTCCGTGCCTTGGAAAGCACGTAAAGCCGTTGGTCCCGGCTGTCATTTGTAGATCTCTGACAGTCGTTACTGTAAGTCAGAAGCTCTAAAGTCTGACAGTCTTACCATGGGGTATCATATTACCCAGTTACTGGGTTGTGGAGGTCCGACAGGCAGTTGCTCCATGTAAAATACTGATATCCAGCTGCATCTGGTTTGACTGGAAGCCGACCCCAATATAGTTGAGAAAAGGCTAGGCAGATGATAATGCAGATAAAGAGCAGGTTCCACGTTTTTTTACTGTGTTAAAAAATCATGGACTGTCAGACCCCCGACTAAAGTCCATGGTTTTATTTGACACTAGCGACCCGCCCCGACTCCGCACGGGTGCAATCTCTATTATATTATGCATGTTATATACATATAAACCTTCCTCTTGAATAACTCTATCTATTAAAAAAAACCGGCCAAGTGCGAGTCGGACTCGCCTTTAAAGGGTTCCGTAGCAGCAAGTAACATTATATAAAAGTTGGTTGTAACTTTGAAAGATAAATTGCGGTTTACGATTTATGACGTATTAAAAAAAAAAATGTAAGTTGGTACGCACAATATTGAGTGATTTACCATGTTATTTTAATATCATGGACTTCTTATAGGTTTTCCTATAATCTATAAGGAGAAAACTAATTTCTGTACTTTTTTCAAAATTTTAGGTTCAGTAGTTTCGGAGATAAGGGGGGGGGGGGGAATGGTCAATTTTCGTCTATTTTCTTGAATAACTTGGAAACTGTTTATTTTAAAATTACAAAAAAATACATTTAAGATCTTCTCAACAAGACCTTTCATTTGATATGCCACACAATGCAGTTTTCAGATTTTTTTTTTTAATTTTCCCCTTCCCCCCCAAAAATGACCCCCCATATACAGATTTCATCTGCTCACGTCACACCTCTGTGTTTGGGTCACAGGAATTGATATGTGTACCAAATTTCAACTTAATCGGTCTAATAGATTCGGAGATAATTGACTGTAAGCGACGGACGGACAGACACACGAGTGATCCTATAAGGGTTCCGTTTTTGTATTCAGACGTACGGAACCCTAAAAACAGCATCATAATCCGTCGCGTAGTTTTAAAGATCTAAGCACACATAGGGACAGACAGACAGACAGCGGGAAGCGACTTTGTACTATGTAGTGAAGTGTTCAACAAATGTTTTACTTTTTTGTAGTAAGACGGTACATCGGTGCAGATGAAATAATGGTGCTTTACCTTTATTTTATCTGCAGTTAGTGATTATATACAAACAATATATTTATTTACAAACTATAAAAGCTTTCAAGCACAAGTCCTTGATTGTTTTCCAGCCAATGTGAACAGTTTTTATTGATAGTTAAACATTCTACGCTGGCTTTTAGGTCACGCAATAGTAAACTAAACATAAATCGCTAAACTGACGTTCATTACGTCAGATTCGACACGTGAGCTGGCTCTATGGAGCAAATGAGATTTATTATTTCCAGTGGCTATTTTCATAGCAGGTCATGTACATCCAAGTCGTTGAATTGGCGGCGTCAGTCAGCCGCGACGCGCTGCCCAACGCCATGCCTTCCAGCGCATTACCACTCCAGAAGGCTCCGACATGGCGCAAACAACCACCGACGAAAAGCCTCTACTGATGGCATACCTTGAAGAGCCCACACAACCCATCTGGACCATCAAACGATCCAATCTCGGAGGAAGAGGTTTATTCGCATCTCAAGCAATCAAGAAAGGAACCCTCATCTTCAAGAACAAGCCGCTGGTGGTAGCAGCCCGCGCTGATCGCGCCGGAGACACGTACTGCACCGTCTGTTATCAAGTCAGTGATTTGTGCTACGCTTGTGACCGATGTTCCCTCAGGATCTGCTCTGAAGACTGCAAATCAAGTGAACCTCATGAAGCAGAATGCAACTTCATTACAAAAAACTGGAAAATGAAGGCTAATTGCAGCGGGTATTCAGGAGTTCTCGCGCGAATGCAGATTTATTTGCGTTTTTTACTTTTATCGGAAGAAAAAAAATTACTACTCTCTATCTTGCAAAGCTGCACCGTTGATACCAAGTTCGAAGAGCTCGAAATATTGTGTACGAAGTATGAAATACCAGAGGATCAGATCTCATTCATCAAAATAGTTCGCTCTTTAATCAAAATTAATTCCTTCAGGATCGCCAACAACCCACATAACAGAAAAATTCCTTTACGAGGACTTTTCCCATTATCAGCGTTCCTTAATCACAGCTGTGTGCCAAATACTAGAAATGTGTTCAACAACGACTACACTATGGCAGTTTACGCTACGAGGGACATTGAAGTCGGAGAAGAAATTCTGACGTGCTATACAGGACTCGTACTGTGCACTCCAGCACGAAGATGTCAACTTTATAAAACCAAACATTTCTGGTGCAAGTGTGAACGTTGCAATGATGCTACAGAGATGGGAACGAAACTGTCTGCTCTGAAGTGTTTCAACAAGGAATGTGTGGGGATACTACTCCCGATGTCGCCTTTGGATCCAAGAGTTGAGTGGAGTTGTGACAATTGTGCTTCAAGAACTTCTCCTGATGAAATCTGTATGATTCAGAGCATTTTAGGAAGCTTAGTTGGGTCTCTAGACCTGGATGAACAATTCCGCCTAGAAGCGACGATCCTAGCGAGACTAGCAAATTTTATCCCTTACTCCAATCATATTTTCATCGATCTGCGATTGAGATTAGCGCTGAAAATCGGATTTACTGAAGGACTGAAACTTAACGGTATCTCTGTTGAATATAAATACATTTTGCTTTCGATGTACTGTATTGTTAATAGAGTTAAGAACTTGATAGATGTTATGTAACAACCACTAAGTTGACAGCACGCAAAGCAAATACTAACGTATTTAATAACGCTGGAATTCTAAAGTAATATTGTCTGGAGTAAATTATAACATTAGTCATTAATTTTTACAAACTGATTCACCTTGATTGTCCCTAATACTACTACTAGATGTTTTCCAAATAACATAACAGCCAACGACACCCAGATACTATAATAAAAACAAGTTGAAACATTTGTACTAATTCAAATATCTGATAAAGTAAGTATTTGTTTTGACATTAACACACTAAAAATTAAGACTACGAAGTCCGAACCAATACCAACCGAAAAACCTTAGTTTTAAACTCAAACTAGCGACCCGCCCCGGTTCCGCAAGGGTGCAATCTCTACTATATTATTCATGTTATATACATACAAACTTTCATATTAAATCACTCTATCTATTAAAAAAAGCGCATCAAAAATCCGTTGCGAAGTTTTAAAGATCTAAGCATACATAGGGACAGACAGACAGACAGCAGGAAGCGACTTTGTTTTATACTATGTAGTGATTAACATAATATTATAGTCTCAAAAAAAAACACACTAAAAATAACAGCACCGTTTTGCAAAACTGCTGGAATTAACTATCCTGTAAGAAACTCAGATAAGTAGGGAAAAAAAATGATCTCATTAAAATGTCTAAAGAAAAATCAAAGAGCATTTTAAAAGAAAACAAAACAAGAATGAATCGGTGAATCGTTTGTTTTCATCACAATCATGTCAGAATCGTTTTAACGTAGTTAGATAAAAGCTTTTACAATTTCTTTCAAATTTATTTTATTTTCAAAGTTGAAGAAAACCTTTTAAGATAATTTTCAAGATATTGCTAACTTTGAAAAGTCAGTCTTTTTTTAATTGTGATAAAATCATCAAGTCAGTCTTAGGACCAATTCTGCAATAGCCACATAAGCATAACCCAGTAGATGCTACTGTTACTTAGGTTTCCAGTGGTTGTAGAGGTCAGATAGGCAGTCGTTCTATGTAAAATACGAATACGCAGCTATAACCTGGATTGGAAGCCGACACCAATGTATTTGGGAAAAGGTTAGATGTAGATATAAAACTTTTATCTGAATTATAAAAGTAACTAGCGACCCGCCCCGGCTCCGCACGGGTACAATCTGTGCTATATTATGCAAGTTAAATACGTAAATACTTTCTTCTTGAAACACTCGACCTATGTCAAAAACCGTGGTCGCGGGACTTTTCCATTACCGTGACCCCGGTACGTAAAGGGCTAGTGAAGGACACCGTGGATTTTAGTCAGTACAAGTCTGACAGTCCCTCCCGCCCTGCCCTGGGTGGGAGGACTCATTTGATGATTTTACCACGATACAAAAAAATGTCAAAAACCGCATCAAAATCCGTTGTATAGTTTTAAAGATCTACGCATACTTTTTTATACTATTTAATGGTTCCTCAGATAGAACAGTTATCCAAAATCAGGCTTTAAAACTAGTAGGTCTCGTTTACTTTTTTTTTTTTGGGCTCGCGTGGTAGATTATGGTCCAATCCCTGTCACAGAGAGGAGGCCTGTGTTCCAGTAGTGTAAACATTATAGGCCGATCATAGTCATGCTGTCTCATTACTATGTAAAGGGGTAAGGGCCTACTCTTACAAACTAAGTTTTTGAAGCAAGCGAAGTCAGAATCGCGTTTAGTTTAGGATATAGTTGCAATAGACAGCTTAACATTTTTCACCTAGTACTAAATAGATACAAATATTGTGAGTGAAACCAACTGCAGCTGTATTATGTTTCTAGGACATGTTGCGGTATATACTATGTCAAGGTTTAACAATATGTTTTAGAACAGTCGTTTATTAATATCCTATAAACTTCTAGCGCTCATCAAAACAAAATATGTGAGACTTATTTAAAAATAATAGTAAAACTGAAGATTTTGTTTGGTTGAACGCGCTAATCTCAGAAACTACTGTTTCGAATTGAAAAATCTGTTGGCTATAAAATATCAGGCTTTTTTAGCATGGTAAAATAATTTAATGAGTCATCCCACCCAAGGCAGGGCAGGAGGGACTGTCAGACTTGTACTGAGTAAAATCCACGGTGTCCTTTAATAGTCCTTTACGTTCCGGGGTCACGGTATTCAAAACATCAGGCTTAGCACTACAACCAATAGGAGCCGAGAATCGGGGGAAACGACGGGGAATAGCTAGTTAAAAAACACAAAATGCAATTTGTGTAGGAAATGGGTGTGGATTGTTCCGTCCTATAATATACGCATTTCTCGTCCCAAATTATAATGTATAACCCATGTAACGGAGTGTTTCGAACTCCGTCATCTCTTTTCATCCTGCCTACGAATTAGATCAATGTCGACTTTAATAACTGCCGCTCACTGGAGACTGTCGCAGAGACTTTTTGTTTCCTGTCAAATGTATGGGCCGGTGGTAGAAGCTATTTGCCACCATAATGAGCGCACTCCCATACATCTTCATAGCACCCGACAGTGAGACAAAAAAACTCTGCGAATAAAGTCACCAATGAGAGGCTGGCCTGAAATTTTCAAATTCCGAATTACGCATCAGGGAATATTTATTATAATATTAATAACTATTATCCATCAACCAATCAGATCAAAGGCTCCTTGGTAGTAACAAATAAGTATCACATGGAATAACATTTTGCCCAGTTCAGGCAAAATGTAGAAGCGAACCCCTTGTGCTCAGCAGTAGCGCTTCATGAACATTAAGACAAACATAACGCTGCTTTAAAATTCTTAACATATTTTAATATCTTTTTTAACATAATATAACTGTAAATCAAAAGTCGTTTCTTTCGTAATAAAATCACACCGTTTCTACGACTACTGACAGGCTAGTAATATTTTGTTCAACACATCCATAAAATGTAAAAAAAATAGAGTGGCCCATTTTTCCATTGCTCTATGTCTTAATCCTTGGAACAAAGCCAATATTGCAAATCGATTCAAATTGAAAAACATTCTGATACACCATAGTTTATTATGACGTTGCAATTAACGTTCTATATTTGTCTATTGTTTTTGTAGTTAACTTTTAGCTGTTGCGAGTTTGCAGGAACCATAAAAGACATACAGACAGACTGAGCAAATTAAAATAATTATCCAGAGCAATATTATCTGGTCGACGCGCGCCTCAAAGAGTGTCAGCAAAACGACGGGGACCAAAGTCTGGGGTCCGGGGTTGCGGGACTTACGAATTACCCCGAAACGTAAAGGGTTATTGAAGGACACCGTGGATTTTAGTCAGTACGAGTCCGACAGTCCCTCCCGCTCTGCCCTGGGTGGTAGGACGCATTTGATGATTTTACCAAGATATAAAAGAGCAATATTATCTATATCTATACTAATATTATAAAGCTGAACAGTTTGTTAGGTTGAACGCGTTAATCTCAGGAACAACTAATCCAAATTTAAAAAATATTTTTATGTTGGACAGCGCATTTATCGAGGAAGACTAAAAGTTATACATATTATAACATCACGCTACGACTGACTGAAGCCGAGCAGCGAAACCGCAGGGAACAGCTAGTTATTTATGTTACAAATCTACACTTAAATATTTCAAATAAATCGATTGCATTCAAATTAATTTTTCAAACAAACTTTCATCTCATTTTTAACCTCTTTAGGGGATGAAATCCCTACAATACATTCTCTGGTTAGTTGTTTCAGCTGTGTGTTGATCGTTCAGTCAGTCAGCGAGTCAGTTTCTTCTTATAAATACAGAGAAGATAGATATGCCTAGTGGCCTACCTGATGCATGAAGGTATTTACAGTAATTAAAAGCATAATTTAAGTCTTAATTAAAATTCCTTTAAGGAAAGGTGCTAATGTGTAAGTAGATAAAAAGCATTTGAACAAATGTTATGTCATTATTACATTCTTGTTTAGATCAATTTTCGAGATTTTTTTATTATTATTTTGCTAAATAGCCAGTGCTTTAACAGTTAATAATAAAATAACAATAAAGATTTACAATAATTATATGAATAGGCTAGGTTATACGGACTAGTAACTTTTGTTTTTTTTATCGTGGTAAAATCATCAAATGAGTCCTCCCTCCCACCCAGGGCAGAGCGGGAGGGACTGTCAGATTCGTACTAACTAAAATCCACGGTGTCCTTCAATAGCCCTTTACGTTCCGAGGTCGGAACTTAGGGAATCCAATAAAAAAAAATAACAAAATTAGTTTACAAATAATAGTCTTCAAGAAAATTCTTGAAGACTACCATACACAAACACCCGGGCCCGGAATAACTACTTGCAAAACATACAAATATTGGTTCCGTCCGGGAATCGAACCAGCGACACGCAGCGTAGCAGTCAGCCACTGCGCCAACCGTGCCATAATTTAAAAATTGTGTAATACTTGGTACTAAGTAATTGAATAAGGAACCATCGCAACGAACGCAAACGCAGCGGTAACATCGCATTCGAATACATACGTCACGGATGATGCACATTTGGAGCAGATAGCACTCCTGCACTGTTATGTATACTTTGCAAAATATATACGACTGTTCCAATACCTACATCGGAAATATTAATTAAAATCAAGTACGTAATATTCTAATAAAAAATGGTACTCTGTACAAAATAAAAACCACGCCTTCCCTTTCAGATCCTTCAGATCCTTTTCCACAGCGTTCAAATAATTGGTCTACCGTAAGTGGAAAACCGCCAAGTCGCGCGTGCCTACAGTAAACATACGCAGTAATATTTAAGGAATGGCATCTATTTTAAGAGCAACAGGAATAATTATTATACATAATCATGTTCCTTTATTTTATTCGCGCATTTGTAACTGCGTCATTCCGTAAAAGCAAATACGTAAAACTTTAAACGCTGGTGTCGAACGTAGTTAGTATTGCATTGTGAGTTCATAGTAACGAGTTGTGTGCGGCATGCGACGAGTACTACGCAACAAGTGAATAAAATCGGGGACGATATTATCGTGGGGGCAGTAGTACGATTGACCGCCGATTGACATGGGCGCCGCGGCAAGGAACGCTCGTCCTCACGTCGTCACCAGGTGGATCTGTCTACCTGTACCGTTAGTACATACCTGTCATTCATAGTTCTAACGTCCAATTTATTTTATCCGCTTATCACTGCCAAACATGCGGGAATTATTAATACAATGTTCTGGCATTGACAATGAACTGCATCTGTACGGTGCGCCCGTGGTTGTGGACACAACCTATGCTGTGCAAGTGAACAGATCAATTTATTTATGTGGCGTCAGATGAAACATGACAGATATGAGTGCCCTTAAAACTGCTACTCAGCATTCGCTCCGTGCGTCGGACTTGGCGATGTGCCGTTACACCAATATCGATGAAGGTCTGCAATTTCTCTTCTGCCAACTATTTCTATTTCTACGCCAAGATTTGTTGTATTGCGAATCAATTTGTTAGTTCGTTTTAAATCAACTGTTAAAATAATTATTACTAAACAATGTCCTCTATCAATATTAATATTTATTACTCTGTTAATATTTATTTATTTATTTATTTATCAATAAAGTTTTCGGCGAAACGTGCTATTAGGAATAGAGATTTCTATTAACTGTGATTTCTACAAGTGTGTTTCTCTTTTACGTTCCACACTCCTAATAATGTAGTCATATTAATCGTTAATAAATCGGTTGACAAGTTAACATACTACAGACAACTAATTGCATTTTTGCCAAGTATACAAAGGAATGTCGATATTGTTTCGAAATAAGAAAATCAAAAAGCTTGATGTAGTGTAGTGCTTTCCGTTAGTTCAAAAATCAATGCTACCAGTTTTCTCTCCTCTATAAAGACTGACACGGCTTTGGACACTTTTTTTTTTTTTTTAATAAATATTCCACAATTATCACACAACGCCGTCTAGTCCCAAGCTAAGCAGAGCTTCGGGCACGCCGCAATCGCGGCGGTAAGACCCCTCTTTGAGGAGTGGCTGGATAGGCGTCACGGCGTCCTTACCTTCCGCATGACGCAGGTCCTCACCGGACACGGAAGTTTCGGGAGGTTCCTGTGTCTGATAAGGAGGGAGGAAACGCCTGGGTGTCACCACTGCGAGGACCGTCCTGAGGACACGGTGGAGCATACGGTGCAGGACTGCCCCGCTTGGGCAGAGCACCGCCGTGTCCTCACGACGGCGATAGGCGGAGACCTCTCGCGCCCGGCATTGGTCGAGGCCATGCTGCGGGGCGAGACGGAGTGGGAAGCGGTCGCCTCCTTCTGCGAAGCAGTCATGCTCGCGAAGGAGGAGGCGTGCCGCGTGAGGGAGAGAACAGTGTCCTCTCTCCGACCCACCCGCAGTGGTAGACGCCCACGGCACCGTAGGCGCGGGCATGCGGGCAGCGAGTAATGGGCGACTCGCTGCCCGACCATGGACCATGCCCGGGTCGACGGCGCGTTGTGTTCCACGCGCGCCTCAAGGAGTGTCAGCAAACTGACGGGGCCTGTAGAGGGCCAGAGCCTGCCGGGGTCGCGGGTCTTACCCACCACCGTAACCCCGGTACGTAAAGGGCTCGTGAAGGACACCGTGGATTTTAGTCAGTACAAGTCTGACAGTCCCTCCCGCCCTGCCCTGGGTGGGAGGACTCATTTGATGATTTTACCACGCAAAAAAAAAAAAAAAAAAAAGCTAAGCAGAGCTTGTGTTATGGGTACTAGACAACTGATAAACATACTTATATATTTCTAAATACATACATATTATAGATAAATTACACCCAGACACAGAACAAATGATCGTGCTCATCACACAAACTTTTGTCCTGGGTGGGAATCGAACCCACGACCTCCGGCATAGCAGTCAGGGTCACTAACCACTAGACCAACAGGCCTGTCAAGCTATACCCAAGAAAAATGTCGGTCCAGTACCTACTTAGATATTTATAAGGTTTCCCAATGTCTGAGATCCTAATAAGGTTGCAGGGTACAATTGATATGATCTACATTATAATGCTGTGTGTTGGCCTCTAGGGATCACAAGAGTGACGGTTTCACTCTAAACCTTTGTTTTGGATCCCATTACAAAAACAAATCGCGTGTACAAACATCCCAAAAACCCAAACTCTGACCAAATATAATGTTCATAAATATTTGTCCCGATGCGTAAATAAAGCCCTTTTGAAATATTTTTTTGCGTTTTTGTCGTTTAGAATTGTTTTTACGTATTATTAGTTTCACAATAGGGGTTGCATTTACATAACTTCCACGAGGGCTTCAGTTGACAGACATTATATTAACGTAACAATTTAACTGTATCGAATAATCTAAATAATGTTTACCAGTGAACTGCTAAAAAGTTGTAGGTGTCCCGGCTAACCACAGTGGTCAAATTCTATCCAATTTAATCCGGTGTTGACCAAAGAACTTTTTCAAAACTGGATTAAATTGGACGAATTTTACTTCATCGGATCAACGGATACGGATATTTTAAGAGGAAAAAAAAACTCCCTAAAAACCTAAATTCTGTAAAACATCTACCTGGCTAAGTGTTTATCATTAAACATTTCAGAGCTGTCGGAGTCCCGGCTGGCGCTGAAAGAGAGCCTGTGCCGCGGCACTCTGCGCACGGTGGCGGCGCTGGGCGTGGGCGACGCGCACCTGCGAGGCCTGCTGCTGTACCACCTGCACGCCGCACTGGCCGAGCGCGCGCGTCGCTACCCCGACCTGTATGAGGTAACTGCGTCATCTGCTAAATGTTTACTGGAGGGTTACTGTCGTACCCCTCTGAAACCTACTGCTGTACCACTTACCGAGCGGTACCGGTAACGGAAGAGCACTCGTACGTCTACACCGATCTGTATGAGATAACAGCAGCAGCTGTCTTCTCTGCTAAGCGTCTCGATGATGTTCTACATATAATGAACGGTTAAAACTCAACTAAGACTTTATTCCGTCGCTAACCATTCCGATTTCAGAGGGTCATGGCTATCCGGATGATCCGGGGATACCGCACGATCGCCGGCGAATCGGCCAACCTCCTTGCCGGATTGCTGCCCTGGGATCTGGAGGCGACTGCCCTCCAGCGCGTCTATGAATGGCGCGTGGAGGCGCAGCGCCGGGGCGAATCCCCGCTGCCTCGACAAGTCGAGGCGCGGCGGGAAGAGCTCCGGCGCGATCTTAGGGCAGTATGGAGGGAGCGACTGTCGCAACCGAAGTTCGGGCACGCCGCAATCGCGGCGGTAAGACCCCTCCTTGAGGAGTGGCTGGATAGGCGTCACGGCGTCCTTACCTACCGCATGACGCAGGTCCTCACCGGACACGGATGTTTCGGGAGGTTCCTGTGTCTGATAAGGAGGGAGGAAACGCCTGGGTGTCACCACTGCGAAGATCGTCCGGAGGACACGGTGGAGCATACGGTGCAGGACTGCCCCGCTTGGGCAGAGCACCGCCGTGTCCTCACGACGGCGATTGGCGGAGACCTCTCGCGCCCGGCATTGGTCGAGACCATGCTGCGGGGCGAGACGGAGTGGGAAGCGGTCGCCTCCTTCTGCGAAGCAGTCATGCTCGCGAAGGAGGAGGCGAGCCGCGTGAGGGGGAGGACAGCGACCTCCCTCCACCCCAGCCGCAGTGGTGGACGCCCACGGCGTCGGACGTCGCAAGACGATCTCCGGCCACCGTAGGCGCGGGCATGCGGGCGGCGAGTAATGGGCGACTCGCTGTCCGACCATGGACCATGCCCGGGTCGACGGCGCGTTGTGTTCCACGCGCGCCTCAAGGAGTGTCAGCATAGTGACGGGGCCTGTAGAGGGCCATAGCCTGCCGGGGTCGCGGGACTTTCCCATTACCGTAACCCCGGTACGTAAAGGGCTAGTGAAGGACACCGTGGATTTTAGTCAGTACAAGTCTGACAGTCCCTCCCGCCCTGCCCTGGGTGGGAGGACTCATTTGATGATTTTACCCCGATAAAAAAAAAAAAAAAAAAACCATTCCGATTTGGGGCTGTGAAGAGCACGCTGTTCGCAATATTCTGTGATTTAGTATCCCATCGCGTATGCGTAATGAAACAAATATAATTATCACTCTACTAGAATAGAAAATTAATACCTCGTAGAAGATGGCGGGACGAGCTGAACAAAACCAACCAGTACTCCACTTTGGCCCTGCCTCGTGAAACCTGGAAGTCATGGGGATAGGCCTTTGCCCAGCAGTGGGATGAAGTAGGTTAGCAGTATCAGTAAGCTCTATAGGTTTGGATTTAAGCTACAATTTACACTAAAATTTCTGTTACAGGAGATAAAATCTGAAATCGAGAGCACCATAGAACAAGCCTACATAATTCTCCAGGGCGACATTTCCGCGCCACCAGACCTCGAGCTAAGACGCCAGTACCTCGGCCCAGGCTGTGATAAACCCCAAGAAGAACGATTTTTCATCCTCGATGCTTAAATACCTAAGTGCTAATTATGTGATACATCATTTTTTTATACATCATTACCTTTATACTTTAGGACCTAAAAGTGGCAGTTAATGTGATGTTTTATAAAAATAGCCATTAATGGCAAGATGAATATATTTATTCACTGTGATTAAATCAATGTCTTAATTTTTGGTCCTAACTTGTCCAGCAACTCCTTAGGCCCAGATAAGGTTGTGGATGTGTTCTTCTAGCTTCACAAACTAAACTATGCAAATGCATATTTATACTATATCCCGCAATTATCTACATTTACATAAATCATCATCATCTTCCTACCCTTATCCTTATATCCATCCTAGCTTTTCCGCCTCAATCTTAATACGTGTAGGTACAGCTATGCTATACTCTAAAGGAAATCTCATCGCTGGAGTCTACGATATGCACTTCGCTGGCGGCGGCGGCTTCGAAGCGGCTTTGAGATCGTCCGATCGTGTAGCGCGAGCGGTGAGCGTCAGTGACGCTGTCAGTAGCTTAGTGAATAGCAAACCTTAGTCTTAGCGTGCCGTGAGCGCTGTCTGCACTGCAGGATGGCACAGTTGGCAGGCGGCTGAGAGATCGACTGCTGAACAGCTTATCGCCGGTTCGATCCCCACACGAAACAAATATTTGTATGACCTACAAGTAGTTTTTTAGTGTCTGGGTGGGTTTGTATGTTTGTAAACGCACCCAAGACACAGGAGAAATGATTTAAAGTGTGGGGCAACAAATCACCTATTGAAAAAAAATATTCTTAATTTTATAAACGAACAAAAAACTTAACATACTACAGTCACCTGTAGCAGCTAGTGTTTAGTTTTTTTTTCTAAAAAGAAAAAAAATACTGCAAACTACTGTGGCCTACTGTTATGTAGCCAACAATGGAAAACACTCTTTCTGCTTCTATAGTTCTAAACACAGGTTCCAAACTAGTAGAAATAACCGCCATGCTGTCTCACTTCAATCCCGTAAATACTACACGGGAAACCTGCACAATTAATGAGGGAATTCATTATTTTCTGTGTACAAAAACGAATTATTTATAAATCTTTACACTTAAGGTCTTAAAAGCCTCGGTAACCTTCCAATTAATTCCTACATAAGCCATCGATCAGACGCCTACATTTTAAAATCGACAGTCTCTAGAAAGAGAAAAAAACTGTTTTAGGACCATCTGTCTCTCTCCCGTACATTACCAAACCAAACACGATCTATTGGTTTATACCACAGAGGTTTATACACTGCATACAGGAAAGATACAGATTGACAAACTATTGTTTTAGTCTCTTTCTAAAAAGAATGACAGTTTTATTTCACATTCAGTTCATGCTTTTGTCTATGCAGAAGAGCGCGGGAAACCATTGAATTAACCAGGCGGGATTTTTGAAAACTTTAATAATTTAAGTGATTAATCCTTTATTAATTGAGTTTTTGGCAGTGAAAACAAGCGATAATTGATCAATTCCTTTATTAAATAAATAAATAACAATGGGGAAGGTGCGAACAAGAAAAAAACGAAAGAAGGATGAAGAGGGTGAAAAATTAGAATCAGAGTCGACATCATCTGAGTCCGAGATCGAAGATGCAGATATGTATAAACCTTATCTAGTTACAGACTACAAGAGAAGATATCCCGAGGATTCCGGTGCTGCAGAATTTGTGGTATTTGTTGAGTCTTCCAATGCGGATATACCTTTAGGAACACGAGATCTCATGTCCATATCCAGTTGTATCAAAAGGTTCAATAAAGGGGTCAAATACCTTAGATGTATGAATAAGTTTAAAATAGCTATATATTTTGAAAAAGCCAGCCTTGCTAATGCCTTTTTAAACAATGTTACATTTTTAAAGGATTATCAGTTTAAAGCTAACATACCAGCACAAAGCACGGAAATCACTGGTATAATTAAAAATGTGCCTATCAATCTGACAAATAAAAAAATCTTCACAATGCTGTCAAGTTACAAGAAAATAATATCTGTTCGAAGATTCACAAAACGGACTAAAATTGATGATAATTTCATTCAACAGCCGCTGCAAATAGTAGCCATCACCTTCGCGACATCTGTTCTTCCAGACTACGTGGACTTGGATGGTTGGCGGCACAACATCTCGGCGTATGTTCCACCTGTCAAACAATGTTTCCGGTGTCTCAGGTATGGCCATCTAGCAAAGTTTTGCAAGAACTCTGAACGCTGCTCCATTTGTAAAGAAGAACACTCATTTAAAGTATGTACAACACTCATTGAACATGCCAGATGCTTCCATTGTGATGGCAATCATATCAGCATTTCAGCTCAGTGTCCAGTAAAACAGAAAAAAATTCAAGAAAATAGACAAAAAATTAAGCCACCATCATTTGCTGACATTTTTAATCATGGAAATTTCCCATCTCTTGGCCCTAAAAAGCCTCTAGATCTCCTTACTTTATTAAAATCTAACGACAAGGCACTTAACCTTTTAGTGCAAAGTATTATCAAGATGATAACTTTAAATAAGACGCACGATACTCCAATATCTTCCAAAAATGTTTTAGATGTTTTGAGTGATTTTTTTAACCCCAGTGACACAAAGAACAATAGTTCAAATTCACAGACAAATTAAAATTAGTACAGTGGAATGCTCAAAGCTTGTTATGTAATAGACATATTTTTACTCAATTTTTGTACGAAAATAATATTGATATAGCTTTAATTTGCGAAACATGGCTTAAGCCTATACAACACTTAAATATTAAAGGATACTCCATGGAACGCAATGATTGTGGCAATAATTATAATGGTGTTGCCATTGTCATTCGTAATGGCATACAATTTAATAGATTAACGACATATTCTGATGACTCACTACAGAATATTGCAATCAAAATAACATATAATAATAGTTCACTATCAATAGCCAGTCTTTATATTCCGCCAAATTGTAGCCCTACCTTTAGCAAAACAAAGTTTTTAAACCTCATTAATTCATTACCTAAGCCATGTCTAATAGCAGGTGACTTTAATGCTCATCACACCATGTGGGGTTGTCAATCTGTCAGTCCACGCGGAAGAGATGTCCTTGATGCTGTATATGAATGTAATTTGGTGTTATTAAATGACACGCAACCAACAACAGTTGGTACAAATATCTGGAGACCAAATGGTTTAGATTTAACTATAGTTAGTCCATCTATCGCCCTTAACTGTAACTGGAGAGTTCATAATGATCCTCTGGGAAGTTATCATCTACCCACAATAACAGACATATTATTCAAAACTGATACAGATTCAATTACACACGACTTTCCTTCTAACTTTTCTCAAGAAAACTTATCTGAACTCAAAAGACCAAATTTACGACTCGTAAATTGGGAAAATTATACAAAAATAGTTAACAATTTCATTAAAGAATTTACTATTAATTATGATGATCCTTTACAGTCATATCATGAATATTGCCAAATTATGCAAAAAGCTATAGATCAATCAATGTTTAGAAATCAGGCTCAAAATTTAAATACCAATAGTTTGAAGCAGACAGGGACTACGACTACTACGACTAAATCTAAATACCGCTATCCTCCTCTTCCATGGTGGAATGAAAAGTGTGCTAATGCAGTGAAAAAAAGTAAACAAGCATTTATTGCATTTAAACAAGATCCAAGTGAGTCAAATTACATACATTTTAAAAAGAATCAGGCTGAAAAGAAACTTATAATTAAATTAGAGAGATTGGATAGTTGGAAGAAGTATTGCTCAGAAATAAATAGATCCACTCCTATTTCAAAAATATGGCAAACTATGCGTAAATTTAATAAATCCTACAATAGAAATAACAATCCCAATAATAATAGGGAAACATTTTGGATAAATAACTTTTTAAGAAAATATACACCTGACTCTGTCTCACACCCCTTAAAATTAACTAATACCTCTGTAAATCCCACCAATAGTTACATTATTAATCCTTTCACCATAGATGAGTTAAAAGCAGCCATCAAATCACGTAAAGACACCACCTTTGGTTTAGATTGCATTTCATACATAATGTTTAAAAAAATGAACACATTATGTCTTATAAAATTTTTAAACATTTTAAATTTACTTTGGGAACAAACAATAATTCCAAAAGAATGGAAGCAAGATTGCTTAGTTCCAATTCTTAAAGCAGGAAAAGATCCAAATGATGCAGATTCTTATCGTCCAATAGCTCTAACATCCTGTGCAGGTAAACTTTTTGAGCAATTAATAAAACAACGTCTTGAGTTTTATATTGAATGTAATCATATTCTTCCAAGAAATCAATTTGGGTTTCGTCGTGGTTATTCAGCAAGAGAAAGCATAGGACATCTCTTTCATGATATTGATACTGCCATTAACAATAATAAACATCTTGTATGTGTTTTCTTCGATATTGTAGGTGCATTTAACAACATTAATCATTCAGTTTTATGTACAACTCTTTCTTCCTTGGGAATACCTGAAAAATGTGTAAAATGGATTTATGAGTTCATTAGTGATAGAGAAGTATATATAAAAATGAGATCCAATAACATTTTTGGACCCAGATTGTCAAGTAAAGGTGTTTGTCAAGGGGGCATTTTAAGTCCTTTACTGTATATACTTTATATCCATAGGCTAAATGAAATATTAGGATCAGAAGTCAGCAATTTACAGTTTGCTGATGATTTGGCTATTTATTGCAACGGTGATAACATCTCACACACAAATCAAAAATTAAATTTTGCACTGAAACAACTACACAGCTACTTTCAATATTTAAATTTAGAAGTTAGCACTGCTAAAAGTAAGATAGTTGTATTCTCAAAGAAAAAAGTGTCTGCAGTTAAGCTACATTATGACAATAATTTGATATCAATTCAGTCACAAGCAAAATTTTTAGGAGTAATATTTACACATAATTTGTCATGGTATAAGTATGTCGATTGCATAGCAGAACGAGCTCTACGAGCTACAAATACTTTGAGATCTTTGGTTGGCAGTCAGTGGGGTGCCGATCCCAAGATTCTTTTAACTTTATACAAAGCCCTAGTAAGGAGTCATTTTGACTATAGTTTTTTCTGTTACTGCATAAATTCTAAATTAGTAGATAAACTTGAAAAGATTCAAAACATAAATTTAAGATTAATTCTGGGAGCCTTTAAATCATCTCCTATTAATTCAATGCAAATTGAGTGTAACTTGTGTCCCCTTAATATCAGATTTTCCCATTTAAAATACAATTTTATCTTAAGATTGTTGTCCGAAACTGGCAATCCACTTCTTTCAAAACTGGTAAAGATTAATTCCAATAACTTTTTAACACACAACATTCAAGAAATTTTGTCATTTAAGACTGAACACAATATTTTCAATAGTTGTACTTTGCCCTGCTATGAGGGAACATATGAGAGCAAGTTTTGTGGCTTGAACATTGACGTAGACAGGACACTGACTGATAAATATGCCGTTTACAATAAATTGGATGAGCATACTGATTATAGACAAATTTATACAGATGGTTCAAAATATAA
Organism: Agrotis puta; assembly: GCA_943136025.2. Lineage (NCBI taxonomy): Eukaryota > Metazoa > Arthropoda > Insecta > Lepidoptera > Noctuidae > Agrotis > Agrotis puta. The sequence continues at coordinate 5,747,821 of OW964170.2, forward strand.
TGATAATGTCTCCATGGCATACTATGATCCTGTCACTAAATTGGGACATGGGTTCAGACTACCATCGAATGCAAGTATTTATACAGCAGAAGCTCAGGCCATTTATGCAGCTTTAGAATATATAGAAACAACTAACCTCAGTTTCAAGAAATGGATGATAATTTCGGATAGCATGAGTGTTTTAATGGCTTTATCAAATCCTTCATACAGCGCTAGCACAAATTATATCATTCATAATATTAGGCAGAAATATAGCAGGCTTTGGCATAATCAAGATAGAGAAATAAGATTTATTTGGACACCATCTCATATTGACGTTTCGGGTAACGAACTTGCCGATAAACTTGCCAGCTCCATAGTTAAAAATCCCAATATTAGTCAAATACCCATAAAAAATATTAAGTTACCACCTTCTGACTGCAAGACCCTCATCATGAAAAAAAATTAAACAGCAATGGATAACCCATTGGGAAGAAACAGTAAAAATAAAAGGAAAATGGTATCGTTACATTAACTCGGACATCAAAAAACCATGGTTTACTAAAGGAAAATTTATACAAAGAAATTTTTATGCAACAATTTGTCGCCTGAGATTGGGCCATGGCAGATTTAATGAACATTTATTTAGACTAAATATTATACCTTCCCCAATATGTACACATTGCAATTCTGAAATTCAAACTCTGAATCATATATTTTTCGATTGCCCTCAATTTAATATACAAAGACTGGTTCTCATTGACAACTTATTGGAAATTTACAAAGAAGCCCTGGATGTCCCGCGCTCTATTCAGGATTTGCTCAAGAACACTAAAACATTTTATCCCATTTATGATTTCATCAAGAATACTATTGAAGATATTTGAAAAAGCATTACCCCGGAATAGACCTCTTCCTGATTTGTAACTACAACACGGATAAGACATAAATCCAGATATGAAGAAATGAAAAAACGATATCATCGTACGCAAGACAAGGCCAATAATGGCCTCGAATAATACTTATACTGAAGACTGAACTGAAATAAGACCAGGCTGTATGGGCTTATGCTCTTCGCCTTTTCCGTTGGAAGGAACGAAAAATACCAAAAAAAAAAAAATGTCTATGCAGAAACATCAAAATATGTCAAAATCACAGCTGTTCAGCTGTTTGTTCAGCTGTTTGTCTTTTTGACTTTTCTTGTAATTACAAATCAAATGATTTTGTGTTTTCATACTCGTTTTCCTGCCCATCTGCTGTTGCTATCACAAAACCTGACACCAAAGTATAATTTACTTACAAACAAATGGGTTAGTTTTATTGTAAAAATAGCTATAAACGCTGCAGAAACAATTATTGATGTTATAATTAAATGTCGCTGTTGTTTACAATTCTATTAACTGATAAGAGCTCAATAAATTCTTCGAACGATAACAAAAAGAAATTTACCAAGATAATGCCCTATTCAAAGTCGTTTATCTCTTTTCGAAACAGTGTCAGTTTGGTATTGAAAATATCAATACTCATTTGAAGACCATCCGGCGAAGGAACTACAATTTTACTGCTTCTTACACAATGCCTCTCCAACGTCAGGCTTTGTTACTTTCTTCATCAAATTGTCATGGTTATTCCATGTTGGAGTTTGCTAAGGAAGAAATATTAAATCTTCTTGCAAAGTAAGTACTTACATTACTGTCTCAGTTTCTTAACCGAGTTTATAATGTGCTATATTTTATTTCAGAAATAATGTATCAGAGTTAGTCTTCATTCCATATGCTCAGAAAGACTATGATAACTACACAGCTAAAGTAAAAGAAGTTATTGAACCATGGGGAATCACAGTAACAGGTTTACATAGCTATCCAAACATTATTGAAAGAATCAATTGCTCAAAAGCAATATTTGTAGGCGGAGGAAACACATTTCTGCTTCTAAAAACACTTTATGATAATAATCTAGTTAATTTGATAAGAAAGAAAGTAGACGAAGGCAGTCTGCTATACATAGGCAGCAGTGCTGGGACCAATGTTGCAACAAAAAGTATTCACACTACCAATGATATGCCCATAATTTATCCTCCGAGTTTTGAAGCTATTGGTATTGTGCCATTCAATATCAACCCGCATTATATTGACATAATAAGTGAGACACATAAGGGTGAAACAAGGAGCCAGAGAATCTATGAATATTTAACAATGAGTCATTCCACACCCGTATTAGGACTACAAGAAGGGTCAATGCTACATGTTAATGGATATCAGTTAACTATCAAAGGAATTTCTGGTGCTGTGCTATTCAAGAAGTAAGTTTTATGTTCTTTGTATTTAGGTTGCTGGAGATTCATTTAGCTTAGCTGTTATTTTTTGTTTGGCCCATTCACTGTGGCATATTTTAATAAAAACTTGCAGCAACATCAACAGGTTAGGATACGCCCATCAGCATTTTTTTTTTTAAATTGCTCATATTTCACAACAACAAGTCACCAAAGATCATAATTGCAATATATATTTGTTTTGCAAAAATACAACAAGGTAAGCACTGCTCGCCTTTTGCGAAATTTTAACTTTTAGAAAATTTTCCAGTTTTTAACAACCTTTGATTCGAATTATGCACCTGTTTTGGTTTTTTTTTGCAATATTTCTTGATTATATTTTTCGATTTTTGTTTTTTAATAGAGGTAATTATCAGGTACATTATGTTATTATTATTTATTTTTTCAAAAAAACTTACCCATACCAGGAATTTCTCCTATGTCGTGGGTGTGTGCGGGCACGCCGCAATCGCGGCGGTAAGACCCCTCTTTGAGGAGTGGCTGGATAGGCGTTACGGCGTCCTGACTATGGCATGACGCAGGTCCTCACCGGACACGGAAGTTTCGGGAGGTTCCTGTGTCTGAATACCCGATTCAATAGGAAGAATATAAAAAGTTTTGCTTCTCTATGACTTATTAGAGCTCTTACATTATAGTTCAATAGCGACCGAACGATTGACAGCTGTTCTGCGTGTCGCGGGTTTGATTCCCGCATGGATTTAATATTTGTATGACCAACTTCCAGGGGGCCTACCATGACGTCTTATAGATAGAGTATTTCCGCTGAGGGTACGAGAGAGCGCTAGACGACTTGTATAGCTCTGTCGCTTTCCCTCAGCGGAACCACTCACGCTTTAAGACTTTGTGGTAGTTCACCTGGTCTAGTATATGTGTGACTTTAAGTTCGAACAGCTGCCCGGCAGTATCATGCCCGATACGTGGGTTTACGATGGAAAATAATGTTAGTTTGGTTCACCACAGCTACTCAGTGTCCATTAACCCTTTAACCGCCCGAGTCGTATATGTATATGCGACAAACATTTCCGTGCCCCTACCGCCCGTGTCGTATTTAAGCGACAGAGTATATTCACGATTTTTGTTGTTCGATTTTATTGCATCTATTATATAACTCTCTATAATACTTTTTACTGTACACCATGATATTTTAAGAATCGGAGCTTAAGAGGAGCAAAAAGAGAGGAGCTTTTATTTCAACGATACGTAGCCGGGCGCTAGGGGCACGGCTATTGATATTTAGCCAAGCGCTTAAAAGGGTAAAATGGTGTTTGGTTGTTAAATTGTAATAGTAATATATCTAAATAAATAATCCCAAATATATAAACCCTGCCGGCCACACACACGTGCTGCGGTCCTTTGTTATAAAATCCAATTTATTTTCTTCAACTTTTTTTTTTTTAGGAACGGCACGCCAGAATATTATACACCAGGTTCTGATGTATCATTTTTATGCGGACAAGACCAGGAAATTTAAGACTGCCAGTTTCTAATAGAACTTATCTTGAAGACCAAAATACTAAGTTGTTTATTAATTTCGCAGTTGTTTATTTTGTAGAATATTATTAATGACCAATTGTGTCAATTTGCTAATTATTTTCAATAATAAAACTTTATAGATAAAATAAAAGAAGTATATTTGAGTTAAAACAGGAACACAATATTATGTAAATGCCTTGAAACACTATGCACTTATTCTATATTATCCATCTGGTCCTAATTTGAGTAGTTCATAAAACATATCATTATGACTGATTCACTTTGTCAACAGTTACTGTATCAAGTAGGTATACCACGGAACCACATAAAAATCCACAATTTTCACTACTGCCGCAAACAAGAGCTTTACTTCATTCCACCAGTTTTTTTACTAAAGACTTTAAATGATCACTTTTTTTAAAAACAGCATTTTGTCTGAATATTGCACTTAATGTTTTCTGAGTTAGTCTAAACGCTGGCTACCCAGGTTTAGAGTCTATGTCAGCCAGTGACCGGAGCATGCAGTAACAGAGATCTAGCTGCATGAAACAAAGAGGCTTGTGGAGTCACACGGGACTGGCCAGTTCTTTCTGCTGTAGGTAAATGACAAAGATATCGCCTTAATGCCAGATCTCGTCGTGCACTCAAGCTACGAGTTATTTCACAACCAGAACCAAACAATACAGCACGCTGCCGTTTTCTCTTTTCTACAGCCACCTACAAGAATTAAATTAAAACATCAATTATATATTTTACTTAAAACATTAATACATATTTTGATTGCACAAATGATGAATATTACCTGAATGGCAGCAACAGGATGCAATGTTGAAACATCAGGCACAGATTCAACTTTACTTTCATTTTCATGTGTACCATTTTGTTCAACCTTATCTTTCTGGTCGGAATTATCTAATAAATTGACTTGTTTTTTCTTATCTGACTGATAGCTTTCAGCATTTTTCTGTAATACATCTTGTACGATCTCTGACCCAGCCATATGTAGCGAAAGCCCGAGACGCGCGAGAACTCGCTCGGGTCTCCAACGATCGCGGGCGCCTCCGGAAGACACGCTAGTCTGTTCACGTCGCCGGACATCTGCCACTAAACTGGCCCAGTCAACTCCGAGAGCGTCGCCTAATCCAGCTTTGGAAAATAATGAGATTATTTCATTTTTAAACATAATTTAATACTATAAATTAGTATAATAATCTGACAAAATTTAAATCTACCTCTTGTACGCTCCTCTTCAAGTTCTCCATCAGATATTTCCTCAAAGTCCAAATTTGTCACATCCTCGTCATCCTTGGCCTCCTGTGATTCCTTTTCTTCACCTGCGCCACTTGTGTCCTGGATAAAAAATTGCATACTTCGATCATCTTTCAAAAAGGTGAATATCAGTTTTTAGTAGTAATTAACTTTTATACCTGTGTTGACTCCTTCTCAGAACCTTCTGGCTTGGATACACTATCATCATTTGGTATAGCAGTTTGACTGTCTTCATCCATAATTTGATCAGCCATCTAACAAAAACAATAATGAATGACTTCAAGTTGGGCAGATAACTAAATATATTTTACATCATACATCTTATCATATTTATATCTTACATCTTCCCTATTGAGTATATCATCAGGGTCATCACTTATTTCACTAAGATCATCAGGTATTGGTTTATCATCGATTTCGGGCTCCTGACGTGGTGGGGCTGTGGTTGCTGCTTGTGTAGGAGGTGGAGTTTCTTTCGCAATTTGTTCTGGTTCATTTCTGGGAGGACGGCGCTTATTAACGTCACCTCGAGCTAGATCCATTCGCATACCGCGTCCATAATCATCTTAAACAACAATATGTATTAGTCATTTAATCAAAAAGCTGATTACGCATTTACACTACCAAGTAAAAGCTCTAGATTTTTAATTTTTTACAAATGCCATCCTCACCATGCATCCGTCCACGGTGAGGTCCTGGAGGATGGCCCCTATGGTGCCAAGCATCTACATCAGGTTCTTTATCACCCCACTCGTTCATCTGAAATCACATAGTTAATTATATACAAATACACATAAGAGTATAAAAAACATTTAAAAATAATCACATCAACATACCAAAGTGAGAATAAGGACAGCCAAGGAATATGTGGGATAGAATAAGGCAAGGGTTTTTATTGTCTGTACGATAATCAATTGGTTCATTCCTATACCAAGTTTGATAGTAGTATAAACTCACCTATATATGGGAAGGAGAAGGATTAGGATCAAAAATCATCTTATTTTATTCAATAAATTTTAACCCTTTGACCGCCAGTGTCATGTATAGATGACAAGCCAAAAAGTGCTCAGCACGCCACAGTCGCGCATCGCGACTACACGAAAGACTTTTAAACGTCAATATATGCAGCTTATTAAAATATCTCTAAATTCACTACTGTTTTTTTATGTACTTATGTATTTATTATGCTTAGCTTGGCGCTGAAAGCACGTTCTTGTTTTTTTGACGTGGCGGTCAAAGGGTTAAAAGTCAAACTGAAATAGTAGATAACCTGTGGGTCATGCATATGCCAATGTCGCTCTCGGCCCCAATCTCCTGGTCGATAGTCATCATTATCCCATTCTTTATGGGGATGCATATAGCCACGCTCACGATCAATGGAACCAGAGCGCCCTTCCCAGGAACGATCACGATGGGGTCGACGGTCATCATAACCTTAAACACACAAAAACACTTAGTATAGAAACCTCCTGTTTTAGTTCACACAATGAATCAAACTCGTCTTACCCATATCCACTCCCCTCCGTTCGCCCATATGTTCACCATATAACCTATCATCATCTTCAGGATATCCCCTTGGGGGTCCTGACATGTCATAACCAGTATCATAATGTCTATCCCTTCCCGGCATATTGTAACCTGGAGACCTCTCATCTTCTCTGGGACCATCTTCATAACGATCATCCACTCTATCATAATGATTCAAGTTACGATCGTTGTCATATTGACGTTCCATACCCATTTCATAGTCACCTTGATCTCTGTCCAAGCTATCCAATCTGTCTCTTTTGGTAGAGCGGTCCCTTTCAAGCCTGTCCTGCTTACGACCACCTCTTTCAGAATCCGGTCGATCTTTAGATGTTGAAGAATTTTTATCAATATCTAGAGCTCTGTTTGAAATAGCAGCAAGAGCTGCTAAACGCTCCTCCGGTCTGGGAAGAAGCCTCTCCATGGGCTTATTAGGCTTTTCTAATCCTTTATCAGCTCCTCCCCTTCCACCCAAACCTCTATCTCGGCCTCTTCTCTTACTGTCATCCCTTTTATTGTCTTTATTCCTGTCACGCCCTCCTCTTTCCTTTCTGTCATGCCTGTCTTTGTCATCATGTTTGTCTTTTCGTCTCTCTAATGATCTGTCTTTGTGATCACGCCCTCTATCCCTATCTCTACTAACAGATCTCTTTCTATGCCTTTCAGTACTTCCATCTCGTCGGGTTTGTTTTTTAGGTGAAACAGGCCTGCTACGTTCCGAGCTTTCTTTCTTCCTTATATCTCTTGAATGAGATGCATGCTGACGTGGTGATCTTGATCTTGCTTTTCTTGGAGATCTACTTCGAACTCTAGTTCTTTCCCTTTCCTTTTCACGTTCCTTTTCTCTTTCCCTCTCCTTTTCTTTTGTACGATCTCTATCTTTGTCTCTCTCTCTGAGACTATGAGGAGAAGCACTTTTGTTTCTTTCTCTCCTCAGGGGAGATTTACCATGTTTGACTGTATTTTTTGCAAGACTTTTTGTTGTAATAGGAGGAGTTCCTCCAGATTTCTTACCTGGTGATAATGATTTCTTTCCAATAGTTTTTGTGATAGTTTTCTTTTTATTTGTATCTTGTTTTTTTAAAAGCCTGTCATCTTTTTTTGCAATTGTTTTCTTAGGTTCACTTTTATCTCTTTTCAAAGTATCAGTTTTTATAAATTTCTTTTTAGATGGTGCATCACCATCTGATGATGAACTGGAATTCCTTTTAGGTTTTCCTTTCTTGCCTTTTCGTCTTGCTTCTCTAAAATTAAGAAAGGTATATTTTGAGGAAACAACACTTACATTCATATTAGACTAAAAAAGTACATTGAATTATATAAAGTGGTCTATTAAAACTAAAATATTGCAACCAAATGAATATTATAAAGCTTGGTTGAATGCATTAATCTTAGGAACTACTGGTTTTAATAGAGAAATTTGTGTTAGATAGCCCATTTAACCAGGAACAGTTTAAGTTTCTAAAACATCACGCTACAACCAACAGGATCTGAGCAGCAGGAGTGAAATCAGGGGGAACAGCTACTTAATAAACCAGAATTAATTATACCTGCCAGATGACGAAGATGATGAGCTGTTATCCGATGAAGAAGAAGACACGCTTGAAGAACTAGAACTCCGTGACGAAGACGTGCTAGACATAGTTTTCTTTTTGTCTTTGCGCATATCTTTGCTAGAGTCCATTTTCAATTGCAACTCTAATTCACGTTGCAGTTGTTGTCGCCTTTTTTCAAGGACGTCTGTGTCTGCGTACTCTAGGTCATTTTGATCCCAGTTGTCAATTTCACCATCTGGACTACGTCCCGAGCGCACGACCACAGTCGAATGCAGTCTACTTTTAGGGTCATCTTTGACAGCACGTTTATTTTCACTATCTTTATTAGCTGCGCGTTGTTTCGATGGACTTATTAAGGTATGGGTTGATGCAAATTTACAACTTTTACCGTAAGCACAACTCCCGTTTTGTGCCCACTGTCTGCAATGTTCAGTTGTTTTTTTAGCGCTAGATTTTTTGGTACCAAGACGCTCAAAAACACTAGGCCTATTAGCTAGATCTTTTGACTTCGGTAATTCGACAGTAATTTTTCTTTTTCCTTGTTTTGACATTATAGAGGAAAAACATTGGTCTCACAACTAAAAGCGATTAAAAACACACATTTTCACCGGCGCTGCTACCGCCGCCATTGTTGTTTATGCTCATTGTTTATGGTATGGTATAGAGTATAGAAGAAACAAGACATCAGGACAAAGATTACCAATATTGTAAAAAGCCATTCGCACGAGTGCTTTTTTTCCTTGCGTCAAAAAAGCGCCGACATAGAACAAATGGATTCTCATGTATTTATACACACGTCATCGCTTTAAAAGCGCGGCGCTTCTTTTCGACCTGTATTTGACTTGAAGTGCTGGTGAATTGAACTTAAAAATCACGATTTTTAAGTTCAATTCACCTTTTTCTTGAAACTCAGCGCTTTTTAATGCCAAGAAAAAAAGTGCAAATGCGAACGGGCAGTAAATTAGTCTATGATATCACACACATACGGGCCAGCCCAAGGAACGCCAACGACTGAGTCTTGCAAGCTTTCGTTGGTCCTTAGACACCATTCGCACGAGCGGTTTTTTTATAAGGCGCTTAAAAAAGCGCAACACAAAAAGGTAAATTTAACTCATGTGTCACCGCCCAGCACTTAGCCTCCATTCGCACAAGCGCTTAAAAACCTCGGCGTTGACGCTTTTTAACCGCTGATGATTTGATTGTTCATAACACTCTTGTCCCGTGATGTCGCAGCACATGCTGAGATAGGAGCCTTTTGGCCTCGCACAGGACTAATTGTTGTTTTTTATTGGTTTTACCTTTTGTTGTTTTTCTTGTATATATTTTGTTTCCTTTGTTGTTTTTATTCATGTAATTTTTTTGTTCTGTCTTGTGTGTGCCAATAAATCTCTTTTCTTTCTTTCTTTTCTTTCTAATTTTAGAAACCTCTCCTTTTTTTAATATTTGAATATATACTGAAGGAGCTCGTGGCGCACCGATTAAAGCGCCGGTGCTTTATTAAGCGCTCGTGTGAATGAAGTTTCATGGTCTATTTTTTTAACGCGCAACGCCCAGCACTAAAAAAAATGCGCAATAAAAAGCTCCGCGCTTTAAAAGCGGTTACGCGTGAACTGATACATGGGAATGCATTTGTTCTAAGTTGGCGCTTTTTTAACGCCCATTAATAAAGCGCTTGTGCGAATTGGGGTCTTAACTCTAACCACGTCGTAGTCGGTCAGTGCCAGTCTATGGTCAGTTATCTCATTATCAGTGATATGATACACCACTATTTAATTTTAGTCTGTGGTTAATTGGCTGTATGGGCTCAGCTCCCTTTGCCTGTCCCAAAGAGGGACGAAAAGAACCAAAAAGAAAAAGAGCGGGAAACTTCGAACCGGGCAGACGCGTCTTTTTGATAATTTGAGAATTATTTTGATAAAAAAATTCAATTACTGTAATTTTGGATCAATAGTTGTAGTTTTAGTGTTGTAGTGTAAATATTTATGTTTAGTATTAGTGTTTTTAATCTTCTTTAGTGGTAAGTGTTTTTATTTTTATTTATATATAGGGTAAAATGAATGACCCGCCTGACCCGGGGGGCATAGTCCCCCCGGCAGGCTGTTATGTTACTGTTATGTCGAATGAATCGGGTATGGAAACAGATGGGTCATCTACGACCAGATCTTTAAAAAGAAGCCGTGTACACATTTGCAAACACTGCAACAAACGCCGACGTACTCGCAAGGGCCACGGATCCGAAACTTCGGGTTGTGGTTGTACAGACACAAGTGTGACTATCGAACAAGAACTAAATACCCGGAATGAACCTTCGACCTCATTGCCAGTTACTGTGACCTCGCCATCTCAGACTCCAGTTCCCGCTCAAATTGGGAGAAACATGTACAGCAAAACGGACAATGCGCCTTTTGTTGTACATGTACAAAAGAATACTATAAGTTCTAATGATGGAACCATACTGCACCCCATTACATTTGGCAGGTTTTTAAAACATAATAATTTCCAAAATGTTATAAATGGCAGTGTCAAAAAAATTGGGAGAAATAAGATAAGCCTTTCTTTTTCTGATTTTGTAAACGCAAATTCTTTTATTCACCATGATAGCCTTGAAAAACATAATTTTAAAGCATTTATTCCCACATTCAATGTCACTCGAATGGGCTTAGTACGCGGAGTTCCCGCGGAATGGTCTCCGGAGGAAGTAATTAGCAACATATCAGTTCCAATTGGATGCGGACCCATTTTAAAAATCAGGCGCTTAAATTTTAAATCTATTGTTGAAGGCAGCACCACATGGAAACCATCTCAGTCCATAGTAGTAACTTTTGATGGACAGATCTTACCAAAGAGAATTTTTATGTGTTACAATGCTCTGCCTGTAGAGCTATATATATTCCCTACAGTACAGTGTTTTAATTGCTGCCGTTTTGGACACACAAAACTGCAGTGTAGGTCCAAACCCAGATGCTTCAGATGTGGCCAGGGACACACTGGGGATAGTTGCGAAACGGATCAAGACAATGCTTCTTGTTGTCTTTGTGATGGATATCATTTTGCTACCAATAAATCTTGCCCTGAATTTTCAAGACAAAAACTAATTAAAACATACATGGCTCAAAATTCCGTCTCATATGCTGAAGCAGCAAAACTTCATCCTGCTGTTACAAAATCGTATGCTGACACACTTTTATCTTCTCCTAAAAACATTCCTTCCATTTCTTCATCTAACAAAATCCCTTCTACTACAAGCTATAAAAAGACTGTATTTCTTAAACCACGCTCCCCGCCCAAATTTGAACAAGGATACAATAAACAAGCTCATAATTCCATAATTCAAGATTTCAATTCTCACCAACCATCAAATGGTTGTGCCTTTATAAACCAAAATATTGAAGAAAAAAATACAGTTTTTTCCCTTAATGATTTTCTTTCAGCATTAAATAGTCTTCTTTCTCAGTTCAACATTTCACCGTCCAACGCTGCTTCTTCTTTTAATGTACCCCAGTTTATTCATAATGGACAGCACATCCAAAATAATCCAATGGAACTGTCGCAGTCTAGTAAACAAAAAAAGTGATGTCATATATTTATTAAACAAATATGAACCATTTGTCTTTGCTCTAGCAGAGACTTGGCTCAAATCCTATCACATTTTTAAAATAAATGGTTATTTAACCATCAGAGAAGATAGATCTGATGGGTATGGTGGTGTAGCCATACTTATCAAGAATTCTATCCCTTTTTCATTAGTTACACTACCTCCTCACAGTGAGGACATATCTATTGTAGCTATACAAGTATATAATACTTGCCTTGTATCTATATACATTCCTCACCCTTCTTCTTCTGTACTTCAAGAGATGAACAATCTCTTTTCCTTTCTTCCGAAACCATTCTTAATACTGGGAGACTTTAATTGTCATCACCAATCATGGGGTTGTTCAATATCTAATTCTTATGGAGATGAATTACTTGATATTATAGACATTCATAACTTATGTATCTTGAATTCAGGAGCACCCACTCGTCGTTCAGATCCTAATCAGAACCAAAGCGCAATAGATCTTTCTATCTGTTCACCAAACCTAGCTTCTTCATTAACTTGGCATACCCTGGCCTCTACTTTTGGCAGTGATCATTTTCCAATAGTAATTTCTTATCCTCTTTCTAAATCAAATGCACCAAAAAGGAAATCAAATCTCAAACATAAGTTACCCAATAGAAATAGTAATGACTGGGAGAAATATAAGGATATTGTTGACAGAAAGGCTTGTTCATTGCCTGTTATTTCTGATGATAACCAAAATAGTTGTGCTGAAGCTTTGGCATGCATATTGATTGAAGCGGCGAATGAAGTATTTCCTATAAAAAATAACAATGTTAGTTCAATTCCATCACCTCCTTGGTGGGACTCAGAATGTAGTGAAGTAATTAAAAAACGTAAAAAGGCTGAATACAATTATAACCATGATATGTCAGATATTAACTTTGAAATTCTTACTAACATAGTTACAGAAACTCGCAAACTAATTAAGAAAAAAAATTTGAATCTTGGCGTAACTTTTGTTTATCTATTTCACCGAATACACACCCTTCAATTGTCTGGCAATATATTCGTAGATTTAGATCCATTTACAAAAACCATTCTCCTATCCCTGATTCTTTAGCCAGCGACTTTTTAGATGAGTTGGCTCCTCCTTGGGTTCCTGAGAATAGCCTGTCTCTCATTCCCAATAACCTGAATAGTAATTCGACGCTAGATTCTTTGTTCACTCTGACTGAATTAAATGCTGTTATTAATAAAACTAATGATTCAGCCCCTGGCATTGATGGTATACCTTATTCCTTTTTTTCTCATTTAAATGATAATGTTCTCGGTTATTATTTACAACTCATTAATTCTGTAATGAAAACAGGAAACGTTCCTAGTGAATGGAAACGTCAAATAGTGTTGCCATTCCTTAAACCAAATAAAACGCCTTCTGATGTTTCATCATATCGTCCTATAGTTTTGTCTTCAATTCTTATAAAATTAGCGGAACATTTAATTAAAAATCGACTGGAATGGTTTGTGGAAAGTAAAGGCCTTCTGGCAGAATCACAATATGGCTTTCGGAAAGGAAAAAGTACCACAGACTGTTTAAGCATATTTACATCTGATATTAGAATATCATTTTCTAATAATCAAGCTACCGTGGCGGTTTTTCTCGACATAAATGCAGCATACGATAATGTGATTTTGTCAGTCTTACAACATAAATTAAAGATCTTGCAGGTTCCAGTAATCTTGACTAATTTCATTATTAATATTCTGGCTGAACGGTCTGTCACCATGTCAATAGGGAACCGAGAAGTTTCTCAAATTGTATGGAGAGGTCTCCCACAAGGTTCTGTACTCAGTCCGCTTTTATATAACATATACACATTTGATTTAGATTCATCATTATCTAATTACGTTAGTGTCCTTCAATATGCCGATGATTTGCTGTTATATACTACAAACCAATCTATTGAACAAGCTAGTTTTGCCATGAATTCCGCACTATCCGCTTTGTGTTCTTGGTTACATCTTAATGGTTTAGAGCTATCAACATCTAAAAGCGCAGCTGTGCTATTCACCCGAAAACGAAACATTCCCCATATTAATATTCTCTTCAAAAATACACCCATTCCAGTCACAGACAATTTCAGATATTTGGGTGTAATTTTAGATTCAAAACTAAGTAGTGTTCCCCATTGCGAGTTTATCACTAATAAATGCGAAAAGCATCTAAACATGCTGAGATGCCTTTCTGGAGTGTGGTGGGGTGCACATCCTTTCTCACTCAAGCTAATTTATAATGCAATAATTAGAAGTTCATTAGATTATGCATCATATGTTCTTGAACCAGGGAGCGTTTTGGCTTTTAAAAAATGGGACCGTATCCAGTATAAAGCATTAAGAGTCATTTCAGGTGCGATTAAATCTAGTCCCACAAATGCTTTGCAAGTGGAATGTGGCGAAGCCCCTTTACAAATTAGAAGACAATTTCTTTCTGATAAATATTTGTTCCGGATTATGCAGTTCGCTGCTCACCCTCTCATTCCTAAACTGCACCTTTTAGTAACGCTGATAGAATCTTCAGATTACTGGTCACATAAACGTGCTCCTTGTTTAGTTATAAGCTACAAAAAATATCTTTCTCTATCTTCTCCAATTCATCGTTCTAACAAACTTCCCATATTTAGCTGTAGTTATGATAGTTTACTGTTCAGCCCTAATATTATTTTCGACTGCTTTAGTAAATCCGACCCGGACGTTTGTTTAAAATTTGATCATTTTCTTACTGAACATTCGGACTATCATAATATTTTTACTGATGCTTCCAAGCTTTCTCCAACGAGTTGTGTTGGGGTAAGCACTTTCCATTCCCAATACAACATCGTTCAAAAAATAAAACTTCCTCCGGAGACTTCCGTTTTTACGGGAGAATGTTTTGGGATTCTAAAGGCTATTCAATACATTCGAGTTTATCAGCTTAAAAAGGTTATAATTTTTTCAGACTCCCAAAGTGCTCTTTTAGCAATTAACAAATGCCTGTTGGGAAATAAATCCCATTTTCCCATCATTTACTCAATAAGAGAATTGGCGTACAAATTTTTTTCAGAGGGATATGACTTACTTTTTGTGTGGGTTCCAGCCCACACTGGCATTAAAGGTAACGAAGTGGCGAACGTTCTTGCAGGTGATGCAGTGCAGTGTGGGGACATTGTTCCATATAAAATTTTTTGCGATGATATTTTAGAATTACCTAAAACTTTTCTTCGGGACACCTGGAAGGTGGCTTGGGAAACGAGCAGTGCACTGAAAGGTCATTATTTTCATTTGATTCAACCCGATGTTTCGGATAAACCGTGGTTTGGCAGGGCTAAGTTTGGCAAGATGGAGACTTCCACTCTCATACGTATGAGGCTTGGTCACGTTTGCTCTCCAGCTCATCTTGCCAGACTTAAAATTATAAACGATCCCAGTTGCTCTTGTGGTATGGATGTGGGTGACATAAACCACATTTTTTTCTCTTGTCCTCAATATGACCGATCTTCCTTTCTTAGTGACCTTATATCTCTCCGTATTCCTTTTCCTACCTCAATATTTTCTCTACTTTGTACAAATAGTTTACCTGTATATAAATGTATAGTATCATTCATTATCTTTAATAACATTAAATTGTAATTTTTGTTGTTTTGTAAATACGTCTGTCTTTTTTAGTTCATCACTCATTATCTTCATCGTTAATTGTATCCCTATTGATCCTATATCCTAAATTCCGTGATTTCCGTTTTTTATAATAATACCGTTTCCCTATCTTTAATGAATAATGTTAAAAAAACATGACATTGGTTTAATGCACAAATCGTGCGAGCCAAAGGGAAGGAAAAAAAAAAAAAAAAAAAAAAAAGAACCAAAAAAAAAAAAGTCCGTGGTTATGGTTAACCTAAACCAATTGTTTGTATTTGTAGTTCAGTCGTCATCGATAATAAATTGTAATTAATAGAAAAGTTATTACGGCAATCAAAATGCCTTTACTCGACGGTAAAGAAATCGATATATTTTTTGTAAGTATATCAAAAAAAAATTAATCTTTTTTAATATAAAAACAAGGTTCATCATCGCCACAGTTCACATCCCCTCAGCTTTAAACCCCCCTTTGTTGCTTAATTGATGTAGAACTAAAATGAGATGATATTTGTCTTATCAATCTGCTCCTAAAACGACCCACTGACTTTCTAAAGCTTCGGTCACACACATTTAAAAATCGCTGCGAGTGTTTTCGCTGGTCAGCTCTGTAACTCATTCTTCCTACTTTTTCTAACGCATCTAATAACCTATTTTATTTTAGGGGACAGTTATCGTAGTTTTACATACATTGATAAAATATAAATACAGTTATACCATAAAACATTGTTTTTAATGTTATAAAGTAATAATCATTTCACAATAGATTGTTAAAATGAAGTGAATACACTAATTTGTGACATAATAATTTATTCATTTCAGAGTGAAGAAGATCTGCCTTATGAGGAAGAGATATTGAGAAATCCTTTCTCAGTTAAACACTGGCTAAGATACATTGAACATAAAAAAGCTGCACCAAAACATGAGATAAATATGATCTATGAGAGAGCTCTAAAAGAGTTGCCGGGCTCATTTAAACTGTGGTATAACTATCTTAAATTAAGAAGAAGTCAAATTCGAGGAAAGTGCATCACTGACCCTTGTTTTGATGATGTTAACAATTGTTTTGAAAGATCATTGGTGTTCATGCACAAAATGCCTAGAATATGGATGGATTATTGTATGTTTCTGACTGATCAGTGTAAGATAACAGGAACAAGAAAAGCATTTGATAGTGCTTTGAGGGCTCTGCCAATAACACAACATCACAGAATATGGCCACTCTACCTAAACTTTCTAAAGAAACACAATATTTCTGAAACAGCTGTTAGAGTATTTAGAAGATATCTTAAACTATGTCCAGAAGATACAGAAGAATATATTGATTATTTAATTTCAATAAATAAATTGGATGAAGCTGCAGTTAAATTGGCCCAAATAGTAAATAATGAGAATTTTCAATCAAAACATGGCAAATCAAACCATCAGCTTTGGAATGAGCTTTGTGAATTAATATCTAAGAACCCTGATCAAATTCATACTCTAAATGTAGATGCTATTATTAGAGGTGGACTGAGGCGCTACACAGATCAGCTAGGACACTTATGGAACTCTCTTGCTGATTACTATGTAAGAAGTGGTTTGTTTGAAAGAGCTAGAGATATATATGAGGAAGCTATACAAACTGTAACCACAGTAAGGGATTTCACTCAAGTATTTGATGCTTATGCTCAATTTGAAGAGCTTAGTTTAAGCAAAAAAATGGAAGAAGTTGCTAAAAAGCCTAGTCCCACTGAAGATGATGATATTGATCTAGAACTAAGACTTGCTAGGTTTGAATACCTCATGGAAAGAAGATTATTATTGCTAAACTCCGTACTTTTAAGACAAAACCCTCACAATGTTGCTGAATGGCATAAAAGAGTTAAACTTTATGAAGATAAACCTCATGAGATAATTGATACCTACACTGAGGCAGTTCAAACAGTAGATCCTAAACTTGCTGTGGGCAAGTTATATACTTTGTGGGTTGGATTTGCAAAGTTTTATGAAAAGAATGAACAAATAGAAGATGCAAGACTTATTTTTGAAAAAGCAACACAAGTCAACTATGCTAAAGTTGATGACTTGGCTTCAGTGTGGTGTGAATGGGCAGAGATGGAAATACGTCATGAAAATTATGAAGAAGCCTTGAAATTAATGCAAAAAGCCACTGTTTTACCAAGTAGAAAAGTTGCATATCACGATGATACTGAAACTGTACAAATGCGGTTATACAAGTCTTTGAAAGTATGGTCTATGTATGCAGATTTAGAAGAAAGTTTTGGCACTTATAAATCATGTAAGGCTGTTTATGATCATATTATAGATTTAAAAATTGCTACTCCACAAATCATAATCAACTATGGCCTTTTCTTGGAGGAACACAATTACTTTGAAGAAGCATTTAGAGCTTATGAAAAGGGTATTGCATTATTTAAATGGCCTAATGTATATGATATATGGAATACTTATCTCACTAAGTTTTTAAAAAGGTATGGAGGATCGAAGTTGGAGAGAGCTAGAGATTTATTTGAACAGTGTCTTGAACATTGCCCACCAGAATTTGCAAAATCTATATTTTTACTTTATGCAAAATTAGAAGAAGAGCATGGTTTAGCAAGGCATGCTATGGCTGTCTATGAAAGAGCGACAACTGCTGTTCTCACAGAAGAAATGTTTGAAATGTTTAATATTTACATTAAAAAAGCAGCCGAAATATATGGCGTGCCAAAAACACGTCAAATATATGAAAAAGCTATTGAAACCCTTCCTGATGAAAAAGCCAGAGAAATGTGTGTACGATTTTCAGAAATGGAAACACGTCTTGGCGAAATTGATAGGGCTCGAGCAATATACGCCCACTGTAGTCAGATGTGTGATCCCAGGATTACAGCCGAGTTTTGGAACACATGGAAGGAATTTGAAGTAAGGCATGGTAATGAAGATACAATGAGAGAAATGCTAAGAATTAAGCGCAGTGTCCAAGCCACATACAATACACAAGTGAATATGATGTCTGCCCAAATGTTGAGTTCAGCAGCACAAGCAGCTGGTACTGTTTCCGATCTGGCACCAGGTATGAAGGATGGTATGAGAATGTTGGAAGCCAAAGCTGCTGAAATGGCAGTTCAAAGTAAAGGTAATATTTCATTTGTTCGGGGTGAAACACAAGGTCTCAAAGAAAGTGCTGATAAAGTGGTTAATCCTGACGAAATTGACATTGATGAGGATTCAGAAAATAGTGAAGATGAAGGAGAAGTCGCTCCTGTTCAGAAAAAAGATATCCCAGCTGCAGTATTTGGAGGACTTGTGAAAGATACAGAATGAACCTAGCAATATTATTGTAATGACAAATTCTTGAATTAAATACATTTTAGTAATAAATCAACTTTTAATCGTAAGCTTAGTTACATTATATAATAAGCCATATTTACAACAGAAATCACAGAACACATTTTCATTCATTAACATTAACATACATTAAGATTGCAGATTTATAAGGTACATGAGCTGGATTAGTGATGTGGAAGTGAGGAATTGACAGTTTTATCAAGCAAAATAGTTTCTATGCAAATATTATACCTAACATGATAAACAACAAAAATATTCACAATTATTATAACTGAAATATTTTTTCAAACATAATAAGAAAAATAATTACTTGTCAGAGAGTTTGCAAGTATAAATAATTAGAATATTACCAAAGAAATTAGACACAACTGCAAAAAGGAAGAGAACATAGGGATTTTTGGATTATATACAGGGTCTTTCTTTTCAATTGGCGGATAGGGAGAGTTCCACATCCATAAGTGATACGGGAAAACTTATGAACCTAGCTCTTTTTTGATGTTAATTATTTTGGCATATTTATTTTATGGTCTACTGTGATAGTGTTTTAGATTCCCCCTTTTTGGCCAGTTTAAAAAAAAAAACTCAGTATACATCTGAAGTTTATATGATATCTCTGGGTGGTGTTATAAAATGCAATGAATTTGAGTACTTATTCTGATGTTCAGAATAATTTAAAATACTGATATCATTGTGAACACCTCCAAACATAATTAGTTCCCCATTCCCTTTCACTAATGAATACATTACTAACTCTTCAGGTGCCCCAGTCATTTCTCCTAAACGAGGACACAGCCACCCCACATAATTTAGTGAGTTTCCATCAACAACAGTTGAAATATCTAAAACATGCATAGTCAAAGTATTTCGTTTAACTTTCTTTACTGCAGGCTGCCTTGGTTGAGGATTTGGTGGAGAAGGCTCTCTGTTTTCTCTTCTATTTTCTAAGTGAGCTATCTGTCTTTGATTAATGAGATCGTTTTCAGGTGATGTATTATTTTGGGATGTATCACAAGCAAATGCAGCCATCCTGTACTTATTAGCTTCTTGCAACTGTCGTACTATTTTCATCCCTTTATTCTGTAAAAAAAAATGAGGCTTAATAGAATTAAGGAAAAAAATTGCATCCTATTTATAATTGTATCATTCATATATACTTTTCACAACATTCTTTTTGGCCCATTTTGTTATTACTTACCTTATTTTTATTCCTTCTCATTGCCAAGTCTTTTTTTCCGGCATCTAAGCCATTGCTTTGCTTGCCATCTGAACTGGTTCCAGCAAGAACTACATTTTGATCTGAACTATTTTCAGTACCCACTTGGTTTTGAACCCTCTCCTGTTCATTACTTGGACCAGCAACTGGCTCATCAATAGGATTCAGTTGTTCTTGTCTTGGAGGATTCATTGGTCGCCTGGGTAGTACTCCTCTCCTACCATTAATATTCTGATCTCTATCCAGAGGTCTTTGTAAACTTTGTTCAACTCTAACTGACACAGGTGCACCCTCAGGTCTATTTAGCGCTGATAATCTGACTGCTGATGTTACTAAAGGTTTTGCACTGTTCCAACCATTTCTACTTCTACTTAAACTCACAACCTTATCTCCAACCCTACATGCAGGATTACACCATATATTGGCAGAAGCCCACTCTTTATTTTTGACTGCCAGTTCTTTCCATGTCCACGTAGGGCCTTTCATTGTCAGTATCCAGCAGTCACTATACACAAAGCGGTTATGTAATGTTTGAACTCCTCCCAGAAGCATCAGCCTGTCTGAGTCCAGACATATAAGGGATTGTGCATATCTTGGTGGTGGCCTTGGCTTAGTGGTTGCTTGTTTCCTCCAAGTAAGTGTAGGTATATCTAGCACCCACACATCATTAGAACAATGAATTTGATAATTTATAACAGCAGCGGACATAACCAGGCCCCCAAAGACAACCATTTCATCTCCTTTCATACATGCTGAATGTCCTGCCATAGGAGGGGGGCAATTTGTTGCATTTATTAGAACCCATTTGTTGGTATTCACACAGTAAAAGTGTAGATCATTAAACATGGTAACATTTTGATAATATTGAGAAAGTGAAGGATATGTCCAGCCACCAAAAACTATTAAACAGTCTTTATAATGAACCATTGATGTATATGCTTTTGGAACTGGATATGTGCCAGTAGCAAGGGGTCTAACCCACTGTCTAATTGATAAATCAAACCTCCAGAGATCATTGAATGAAGTAGCATTAGTGGTACAGCCGCCAAATATGTACATGTTGTTTTCCAGAACACATGCTGCATGTGAAAACCTTTTAGTTATAGTGGGCACCATATCAGTTGGAGCTACATTTTTCCATAATATTTTAAACTCGCCAACAGCTTTTATCAGTTTTATTGATGTTTTATGTAAGACATCTGAAAGAGAAAATAATGTTTAAAGAAATTTTAAGTTGTGACCCATTCCTAATGCGTCCACGCCATACGCAAAATATTTAACTTACTTTGAGAGCAATTATACCATCGTTTGCAAACTATCATACAATTCTGTAAATCTTTATACGGTGGCAGAAATCCTAAAATAAATTCCAAGACTTCATCTGGAAGATCTTCAATAGTGCTTTGCAAAGTTTGCTGACTCAAAGATTGGTGAATCACATCCATTTTTTTTAGTAATTATTTGAAATAATTATTATGCTTTCATCACATTAGTTTAATTAAAAAGTATTTCGGCAAAAGACTTGGACTGAAAATTGAAAACATTGAGAATTAAAATGAAATATTTGATTGAATTTGATGACAGAATTTGTTTGACAGTTAGTGCCTAGCTGACATTGACATTGCAAAGATCTGAGAATTTTGGGCGAATAAGGCGCGTTCACTTATTTTCACACACACCCATTTTCGATTGAACAAAAGGTTCAGTCAAACCATAGATTTAGAGGATGGGCTGAGCAATGACTGCCTAAAATTGAAATAGAACATAGTAGAAGGAGTAAACTATAGACAGCTCGACGTGGCCACATGAATTTAGAGAAAGTTGACCTCACAAAAATGGTGTAGTCTTGTCATACTGCAAATACCCGATCAGGAGGTACATTTTTATCACGTGTGATCACTAATTATATTCGATAAGGGTAATATGACAAAAGGATGAACTGCTATGTTTGTTCAACCACTGGCCGTTTGGTGAAGGAAGACATACTGTATGTTACTTTTTCCTTTAATCTGCATAATTAAGTTCGAAGAAGAATTTAATGGCGTAGATACGTGAAATCTGATAAGCCGTACTGAACCAGCTATAAGTATGGTGGAGTATGATGTGGCTTTATCTGCACTACCTTACCCTTCGATGTTAGGTCTTTATCCCAGAAGATGGATACTAAAAGGTTGAAAAAAAAAACGACGGGTTACACTCTGGGAGTGCCAGCAGAAGTGAAAACTTGAATAGTAATAAACACACACGAACATTCGCGCAAGCGTCCTGCGCCGTCTTACGAATTTTTGATCAGGTCACGTGTCCTGACGCGAGTTTAACATTTTTTACCCATTCCAAAAAAAGTACACAACGCCGCTAAGAAGTTTTCACTTAAAAAAACGAAACAATTTGCTATTTTATTGACATACATTCGTGAACATATCGTAATCTGTTTACCACAATGCCATATACGTCAAACTTGTTTAGCTAAATCCTAAATCTTTGCACTGGCCTTGAAAAAACCGGCACACGCTGAGAAATACGATAGCTATGCTCTGTCCTTTTTTTTTTGTTTTGAGGGAAAGAGAAGGAAGCAACTTTTGAAAACAAACATTGAAATATCGAACATGGAATAAACTCGTGATTGTCGACATGTGGGACGTGGACTCAGCCATTATTGTACTGATACGTTCGTTACGGTCACTGAACTGTGAAAAGCCTCGACCAACACCTTATGAGGCTCACATTGTGTGGCTGGCTTAAGAGCTTGGTGCAGAAAGCAGTTCTCTTGGGCACGATGCACATAGTGAGGAGGTTCCTCTCTCTGGAGCCCACCATCAGCCACCAACCACCCGCAGCTAGTTCCACTCTGTTCCCGATGCTGGTGGTTTTTATATTTTTTTAATAATATGTATTTATAAACGTAAATGAAACAAAAATAATAAAGAAGATAATGTTTAAATACGTTTAAAACGCCGTTGGCATGAGCGCTTTTTACCGGGCGTCGTAATTGGGCGCCACCCACTTAATGGTAAAATTACTTTCAGTTAAAACAATGACTGTTTTGTAAATAGTTTTTAATTCAAAATGTTAATTTTATTTACTAAAAATATTGCGTGGCAAAAAATTTCAGATGGTTCAGACACCAGCACATGGACCTACCACAATCTGTAAAATTACTTAATTAGATTTTCAACGATAACACAATTTCGGAAGGTTAATATTCGATTGATGAAATTTGACAGATTCGGGTAGCTTTGCTTGACCTGCTCGCGTCTGTATATTAAAGAGTAACCTTCTCTTTTTTTTATTCAAAATAATTTGAATAAAATAAAAACATTGTCCAACGTATCCCACTTTTTTCTAAATGATAATGATCATCACAATGATCATGTATACATTACCTAATAAAGAAATCCACGATACGTCAAAATACTTAAGTGTCATTTCTTTGACATTGATGTTTGCTTTTGAAATGACTTAAGAAAGCGCGAATATTTAAAATCGTCTTGGGTGAACGAGACGATATTGCATAGTGTGATTGTTTATTTAATTCGAAGTATATAAAAAAAAACAGTCTATTGTTGTTTAAAATACAAATAGAGTTAACGTAGTCTTACAGAAAAATAAGTCCTGGTGTTTTGACAGATAACCTAAAAGAGCTGATTATATCAGCGTTGTAAATAATAGGATATTAAAGACATTTTACACTGTGTAAAATTAATTAAATATTGAATAATGCAGTTGTTAATACAGGCTAGCCCGTTAATTGACATATTGAAACATTGGCATCGAGCAATATCTTTTAGTGAAGTGCAGTTAACAACTTCACAGAAGGTCAGTATTTTGGTTTTTATATTATATCATAACCGATTGTATCATTGTATTACACATAATATAAATGTTCTATTATCAAGCGAGACCACAATTTTGTTGAAAACATGTCGAATAAAGGAAGAACAATAATTCTATTCAGTTCTTCAATGCTTTATTTTAGAAACTATAAGAAAAACTAATTCAAATAAATTGTAATGGTGTAAAGGTCACTCGTGATCGCAATTAAATTTCATGGTCAGATTGAGTGAAACACAAACACAGAGTATAAGACGGAGTATATGAACACAAACAAGTGTTCACAAATATAGTAGCCTTAAAAGTAAATGATGTAGGTGATACTTAAATACCATAAATAATATATAAAAAAGAAACCTGAATAAATGTATTTCAAAAAGTTTTCAAATAATTAATTTAAAACATTTTCATTTAAAAATAAATCGTAAATAATTATATATTGTGAAAGTATTTTTAAAAACTAACTTAATTACTAATATTATATTTCCAGGTGGTACTATGGAGTTTAGGCGTAGTGGGTACAAGTGCAGTAGTTGTAGGAGTACTATCAAGGTACTTAGCGAGGCGTCGAGCCAAACCCATCATGAATCCCCGGATTCAAAGGGCTATTAATAAGAGAATTTCTCGGATGAGGAGTCCTAATGGAGGTAATGCTTTAATCACTTTTTTTTACACATATTCTTCACAGTGCTTAAGCTAAGCAAGTCTACAGAGATTTCCAGAAATTCTTCATTAGAAACCCATTAAGAATGTAATATAAAAGCAAAAATAATATTATTTAAAAAATACATATAACTGAATTCGTGAACACTCTCAATACAAGTAAGTTCATAAACAAAACACTAGCACTTAATGTAAGTGCTTCTTCAACTGTTTAAACTTATCAAAAACCAGATGTTCTTCGCGGTTGCACCTCTGCTACTCGGCTTTTATTGGTCTTAGAGTAATTAGACTGGTAGTTCCTGAGATAAGACATTCAACCAAACAAAGCTTCAGTTTTATAATCTAAGTTTATATAAGAAAAAGTAATTTTCTATTGATTATTTTTAGGCATGGGATCGGTTGCAAGCAGTGGTGGTCGCAGCAGTCCCCTGGGCTTAAGTGAGCGTCTATCGCTAGCGTCGGGCTCCATCGGATCAGGAGGTGGAGATGCTGCGCCGCTGTCGCCTCAGCAACTGGGTGTCATGGGTGAGTAGTAATGTATTATTTACCAGCGACACCTGTTATCGAATAGCGAAACGAAAGTGAATGGAGTTAATTTATTTTAGTATAAAGGAGTTTATTTATTTACTTCCATTGCATTAGTAATTTATTGACAGCAGTCAAGTGATAATTAAATTTTTATGTGATAATTAAATAATGGTTTATATGTTTAAAGATTGAAGTATTATGAACATAATATTTCAACAGCATTAATGCTAGCCTATCAATTGAATAGTTTAATATTTTGGTGTAAAGTTAACTTTTATCACGTTTTACGGATGTTTAATGTTTTAATTGCTTAAACATGTGGCAAATGTAACCGTTAAATTAATTAATTTCATTACAATATTACAATGTGGGGTTGTAACAAAAAATTTAGAGCGCCATCTCTTATCGAGTAGTTAAAGTGAGTAGCTAGGCAGTTGTCTAAATTTTGTTATGGTTTGAGTTGTAAATCCCAGATGTCACTGTCTTAAGTTTAAAGCCAATTATTATATTTTAAAAAATCTAATATTATGTTGATTTTAAGAGGATTCGCGAAAAAAAATTGCAGCGCTTGCAAATCATTATTAGAATAAATTACAAAAATTACTATCGATCATGTTAGAATTGCCGTCACCAAGCTATTCAATCACTTTAGAGTCATTTTTTTTTTCATGATGACATGACTTGGGAAATACCCAAAATATCAACGCTATCCGCCATGTAGAGTACTACAAAACGCGCGAACCGAATTGGGCAATAGATAGATATAATTAGGCAAGCCGGCCACCTCGTTTCTTCTTTTATTGGATATGTCAAACGTTGATGATGATACATGTGCATGACTTGATTTGGTCTTGTATACAATAATGTCTGACGTAATATTAGACCATACTGAGCCACTAGGAGACAGGTTCCTTCAACTCCTTCTCCAGGCTGACAACTAGAGGTTGTGGACCAAACGCACATAAAGACGGCTAGCTTGTCCTGACATCTTCGCTGGGGTTTTTCACTTTTTTTTTGAAAAGCATCTAGATGCCAATGTTGCCCAGTTATTTTCTGCCCAGTTCCATTCGAATTGCGCAGTGTTTTCCCCTCTACATTATATACCTAACATTTCAAAAATAAAAACGAATTTATGAAAGGCATCCAGAAACTCTAAACGGTGCTCAATACATAGATATGGTAGATTTCTATGTAAGTAACACAAAATCAAAACAGAAATTCTTGTTTATTTTCTTCTCTTGGTTCATTGGTTGTCTTAGCTTAGCTACCTTCTCAAGTAATAAAAATAGAATGTTGTCAGGTGACAATATTGTTAAAACTCGTGACTTGTTCGCATGATCTGAACACAGTTCGAGGAATTTAGGAAGGTTACGTTTGATATGACAGGACTGTAGTCACCGTACATACCTCATCGCTTAAATCACGTCTAGATCTTGTGAACCTTGACTGGGAGGATCTGTAATTTAATAATAGCTCGTTATAGCTCCAATCAAGTCGTCTGACCCCAAATAGGTAGAATACCTAACTAGACTCCTACAACAAGCGTCTTGGACTATCGGCTTTTTCACATAGTATTTTTAAACTATGATTCTTATAATGACGTTTTTGTTTTTGTTCGGTGTTGATCAGTAGTGTTGTGGTGTTGGTAACTGGTACCATGCCAGGTTCTCAGTAGCTAATTCCCTTTTGTGGCTGTTGGCTTAGCTCGTAATAAGTATATCTTCTACTGCCGATGTGGGATTTAGTAGAAATTGTGACACTTTATTTACCCCTCCACAATGGTTTCACATGATTTTCGATGACGTTTTCAAGACAGTTGCATTGTGTGTCAGGGACATCTCGGGTAGCTGGTGTGGCCAATGTTGTTTTAGGATACTGGCTTCAGCAGTTGCAGTAGTTGAAAGTGGTTTGGTCAACGTACGTATTCCGATAACAATAAACCAAAGATTGCATGTTCTTAAACGATTTCGCAGTATACAAAACACGATAAGGTGCAATTTAGAAAGATGCTAGGAGGTTATAATGACTGCTGTCACCAGCAAGTACTGACTGTACACACAGGTAGATGACCGAAGTATTTACGAGTTAACAGGCAGAGACGCTAGTGTTCCTCATTAGGTCCACGGTTTACGACCGTGTGGGTACCATACCAGTGAGAAAACACGATACATGTATCTTATTTATTACTTACTTTACGGCGTCTGTAGGCACCTAACCCACTGGTATAAAAGAAATAGTTATGTCTGTTTCAAGGTGGACATTCCGGAATTAATATAACTATTTGCAGCATTTGTATTATTAATTCAACCGCGTCGCTAGTATTACCAACATGACTTCTGATGTCAGAACTCAGAAGTAGGATCTTGCTGTCCTTGCCCTGACCTACTGAAATTGTGCGAACAGGAAACCAATTTATTTTATTTGTTGTGCTCAAATGAAACTCGCTATTTTTATTGTAGGTATGGGTAGGTAGGAAGCAACATAACTTAGAATTTGATTTTAAGACATAATAGACAATAGACTTATCCAGACAGAATTCGGCAAGAGTTGTTTAACCTTCAACCGACACATCTTGTCAAGAGTTGCTTCTACGACAACTGACGGCTCACTCTACCACCAGGCGCGGTTGGATTTGATCAACCTGTTCCACTTCCGTTTACACACTTCGGTTGCATTTCTCGAAATCCATACCACAGAAGCTATAGGAAAAATTATACCTACATAAACATCCATAACAATAAAACCGTTTAAATTGCCCTTGACGTCTTATTTTGTTTGCGTTACCTGTTCACTGAGAAGTCGCGTGACAAATGTAATAATTATAATTATTAGCTACCCAGCAGGTTCCTAAACCTACTCTTTTTCTTAGAAGAATTCAATACTTACCTACATAATATTATTTAAAAACCACAAAGAGGTTTATGTAGCTCCGATGCTAGAAAAGAAAATCTAAAACCTTGGACATGAAACAATATTGCACAAGTAGATAGGTTGATACCACTTTCCTCCCTACAATAAAATTGAATGTCAAGGTTTAGATAACGCCACTACCACTTGCCATTTGAAAGCAATCCGAACAGTTTGATAATAAACTGGAACATTAGTTACGCTTTGTCTACTGCGCATTTCTTAGGCCCTGCGCAGACGGCACACTTTTTGTGCGATCGAGTCTGCGGCGCACAAAAAGTCTGCATGGCGCGCAAAAAGTCGGTCGCGGATTTTTCACAGACTTAACGCACACGACGCACATCTTCGATCATTTTGTCGGCAGAGCTATAGGGACGTAGACGCTATGGAAATCGTGCAGAGATCGCGAAGTATTATTTTGTACATGAAGTACAGAATAAGAAGAAGAAATAGAGAATTTTGGGTACATCCTATACTTTCGGAAAGATTCCTGAAGGGACAGTTCCATACTAAACATTCAATTCTGAAAAAACATCGTGATTTTTTTTTCAAATTTTATAAAATGTCTGTTACTACATTTGATGAGTTGCTATTTATTTTACGTCCACCCCTAGCAAATGCAGATTGCCGACTTAAGTGTGCGCCGTCTGCGTTAGCGCGCGTTGAAGCAAACGTTCAATATTTTTCTCACACTTTTTGTGCGGAGCGGCGCGCCGCGGCGCGGTGCGGTCTGCCCGAATTACGCGGATTTTTTGTGCGCATGACTTTTTGCGCGTCGTGTGCGTTACTGCATATAATTGCATAGGTTCTATTTTCACAGACTAAAAAGTGCGTCACGGATAGTCTGTCGTCTGCGCAGGGCCTTAGAGAGCATCGTTCGGCTCTTCGGGCCTTTCACCGAAGGCTCCGTTATCGTATTATGACGTACTCATACGCCACGACGGTTGTACAAGGCCAGGCGCGATCACTAAATTCGACAGCTTCTCATGTGGCTCGTTGGTCTAGGGGTATGATTCTCGCTTTGGGTGCGAGAGGTCCCGGGTTCAAATCCCGGACGAGCCCGTCTTTTGTTACCATTTTTGGGTTTGTAGAAAAATGTTTAGAAAAATTTATTGAGTATTTGTAAGTTTTAAGTTGTTGTAATATGATGTGTACCTCATTTTTATTTTTAGGTAGAAATTCCTAAATAATCAAAACGACCTTCAGCTAGAAATAACTCATGGTTATAGCTGTATTGTCACGAACAACACATTATTTATATACTTAACACCATTATCGTCTCTTCTATTCTGATGTGAGTGAGTACATTATCATGTCATTGACCAATATGGTTGTTTTAACTCACTTAGAGAGCTACTTTAAAATTACTTATATCAACAAAAAACATTACAAAAAACGTTCTAAAGTACAAAGACGTGCAAGTTCTCCGTAAACTAAATCGTGCTTCATTCCATTACATTTATGGTCCTACGTACATAAATACGCACAATTTAATAGTCCACTTTGCAATATTCGTATTAGGAATATAGAAAATAGAATAATAGTTAGCTGTAATCGATCCCATAGGGATTGAGAACTGTCTCGGTGTGACCACGTCCTTATTCCCGGCACGCGCCGACCGACCCACTGACACGCGGGATGACGACTGAGATCTATATCAACGTTCATTGTGAAATTAATGTCCTTAATCTGAAGGCTGCCCTATAAAACAAGGATTAGTGGCTGTATAAGCACCTGATACTATGTGCGTAAGCAGTAAAAGCGTAAAAGAAATTTATTCGGGTACCTAAATATTTTTGTCGTTTTTAACAGGTGCTTAAATTGCCTAAGTAAGACCTTTATGTTTGTAATAGCTATCACTATTTGTTGCAAATGTTAATTACCTATTTGAGTAAAGTTATCACTTGAAGCAAATTATTTTATTTAAATTATGCATGTAAACTGGAAAATTTCTTCTTTTCGTGTGTAGATGTGGCCATCCTTTGGTTTGTCAAATTATTAAATTATTAGATTTATCGTAGTCTCTTGTAATACGAAAAAGCAAGGAAATTTTTAAATATAGTAGGAAACATCGACTTTCAACATGATTACATAAGAAAAAAAAAGGATCAAACTATTGCCCAATAGATGGCGCTGTTTCAAGTCGCGTAACCCACACATATTCTGACGGCCAAGGAAGTTGTGAGCGGTAAAGCCGCTTGTTGTTTGTTGCGTATGGTTGTGTAATATTATCTTATCAGTTTTTAAAAATAATCTTAATTTGCTCATTCTGAAACTTGGTTGGTATTCTACAGCTATTTCGGTTACTCTCTCAGTGGCTCGTTGGTCTAGGGGTATGATTTTCGCTTAGGGTGCGAGAGGTCCCGGGTTCAAATCCCGGACGAGCCCAAATCTTTTTTGTTTTATTTAAAGTGACATTAGTCTTGTTTCTTTTCCTCACATATTTTTATTATTATCTTTGAAGTGCTGTTTGAAACAGTATTTTTTCTTTCGAATAACTTTCATTTACTTAGCTGGAAGCGCGAGCCGATATCAACATATTTTACTTTGTACTTTTTTGTTCACAAGAATTTATTTAAAATGAAATGTAATGTATTCATGTTACATTTAAAACATAAGTTGCTGATCCCGACGATTGCACCCGTTTAGTAAACAAACGTTTCGTGGAGGGATCTCAAGGGAAAGCTTCTGTGATCCCTTTTCTTGTTCCGTACCCTTACATGTGGGGAATAATTAAAGCGCCTCCAACGTACCTTTGAGCGTGGCTGGAGCTGAAATGTCTCCACAAAGGGACATGAATGCGCCTCGGGTGAAAAGGAACACCCACTATTTATGCAACGGTTTCTTTTTAGCTTAGACATCCACCGTGGTCTTTATTGTTTTCAATGTCTCCGCTCGAACTTATAAGCGTAGCAATTCATTTATAAGATAGATATGAGTAGATAGACAAAATACCTACCCTTTATTGTACACCAAAATTAATATAGGTACATAAGATTTTTCTCAACCGCTTTCAATGAAAAGTTTGCAGAAAATCCCGCTAACCGCATGCTGTGTAAATAGTCATCATTTTATTTGTTTATAAAATAACTTGTTATTGTGGTTATTACATGTAAATAACTAATATTTATGGTTATTTGTGAAAGCAGGCCGCTAATAGGCCCGTATTGCCTGCCTATTATTATTCTGTCAATCTTACCTCATGAGTTAGGAGGCCCCATAGGAAAGTACTATTATAACCTAACTTATTACCATGTCCAAGTTCAGAAAGTAAATCATACATTACGGGGTTCTGTCGAATTACTGAACCCTTTCGTCTGATTTATGTGACATTACAGCCATTATGTCGTTCCCCGATTTTTTAACCATGTCCCAATAGAGTTGGGTTTCTCCCGACAACAGACAGTGGGGATTTCTGGAGTGAAGCACGATTAGGATAATGGTACACAGTTAAATGCTTATTCATACGGAGTAGGTCAGTAGGAAGAAAGGTTTAAGAATCTGTTAACTTTTATATGAAGATATAGAAGTTTTTAAATGTTATAGGCGACCAAATTCTCGTAGATAGTTCGAGAAACAAATCAATAAACATAATCCTGAAAATAAAATACGTACCCTCTTATGATACCTGCCCTGTCGAGGTATAGGAATATATTATGCTTTAAAGCTTCACAGCTTCATTTTTCCAATAATTAAAAATGTAACAGTTATTATTGTTAAGTTATTTTGTAAAAAATCTGTACCTGCTCTTTGTAGATCAGTCTACTACTATTCCGTATATCTCGTGTTTATCTCTAAACATGTGCGAATTTACAAAAGTCAACAATATGGGCATTGTTTAGGTTTACGTTAACTGCTGTGTTTTTCCAACGTCCTAGTACCTATGTAGGTTAGGTGAAACTTCTATATCCTGCCAATAGAGGACATAATTCAGTATTTTCTCTAACTTAAGTGGACTTCCTACAGAGTTAATGCCGTCATACCGGGCTCATGGTCATGGTATCCTTGGAATACTCACGCAACGGTCCCTTTGAGAAATGGTCATTTTATAGGACTTGGTTGGCGAATGACTATCGTTACAAAATATACCCGTTTGGTATTAGGATAAAATGTCAAGTTGAACTTTCAAACTGACGACATTTGCAATTATGGAGATCTTTATTCAAATGTCAAGGATAATAATCACCATTGGCACTTTCCTAATTGTTTCGTCTATTTATTCATACAAATGATTTCAACTGAATAATTTGTCGCTATGCGCCCCCCTACATTGGTGGCGATCATTTTAATACTTACTTATTCTATTAATTAAAATTAGCGATAAACTTTTACCGCACTTGGCTTGCGTCAGTGAGTTAAAAATAGCCTCCTTAACGTTTGTCCTGATGAGTCATCGCAGCCCATCCTAAACTTGAAATTTGGACGACTTTTTGTGATCTGCACTCCCCTTAAATTGCATTTTACGACCTGACGACTGTCATTTAGTTTTGTTCTTAGCTTCTTTGGCCACTCCTTGGTAGTACAGACGTATTCCGTAATCTCGGCGACAGTCATTTAAATATTATACCTAAAGTTATTAATCTCGATCAATTCATTATTCGTAATTGACTAAACTGGTTTTTTATTTTAAGTCAAGGTTTAGAGCAACTTAAAACTAAACATATTTTATTTTGCAACATTTCAATGTCCCCAAGATTCACTTAAATTCGTGAATTGCATTGCAATTTGCTCATTTCGTGGGAACCACTTTTTCGTATCTGATTGAGTCTGCTATTGTGTATGACAATCCTAAATAAGAACTTGTGTAATTAGTCCTTGGATGTTTCTTGTCTATATCTTAATTATTTAGAAAATGTCAATAGTAGAGCTAACGTCACTCTTGTAGTTTTTGGACTTTGAAGCGAAGAAAATTTAATTACCCCATAGTAAGGAGGTTTGCATTGAGAGTATTGTCTTTTTAGATGTCTGCGCTAAAACTAGATTTAAAATACCTCGATACTATAATAAAGAAGATAACTGTTTTAATATTGATAGTGAATACTGCTAAATCTTGAACTGTTTATAGTCAATCTTGACAGTGTTTATCAATATTTTAACGAAGTGCCTTGTTAAATGTTAGCTGTGGGCGGGGAAAGTTGAACTAATTTGATGATATGTTGACGTTAATGAGCTCTATTGAGGTTTTACTTGCTTTGATCTATTTTATGTATTAATAATAGTGTTTATAGAGCAAACATTACCTTGAAGATTTAAAATTTATTCTTTTCCGTCTTATAATGTTCCAAAAAACCATACATACTCTAGTCAGATCGAATTAAGGGGCCCCACAAAATTGTTTAAAGTGTTCACATAATTTTATTTGACTAACATAATGCAGGGCCATACGTCTAATTAAACAATATACCTAAACAAACACATTAAGTACTTTTGCCACTTAGAATCTTTACAGAGGTATTAATGGATGTAATAAGCGGAATCATAATTAACTTACTGTTAAAACAGTGTTACAATCCTTGCAATATTACTCCAGCTACAGCATTCTAAAAAGTGATTTTTTTTCAGGTGCCACTTAATTCTATTTGTTCAAGTCAAAAGTCGACAGCCCTTATTTTTTTATATTTGGGGCATTTTCCCTGCTTGTTATAATAGTAATTTTTTGATAATATACTATAGGTTAAATTGCATTAATCCTAATAACGGCTTAATAATTCATGCTGAACAGCTAAGATTCCCCTATTACGTTGTTGTGAGTAATTTGTATTATTATGTGTATTGTCAAACAAAAGAATACATTATTAATGTATATTGACGACTTAACGTGTCATAAGTGTCCTGATAGACGCATATTTGTGTCATAACAAAGAAGTGTCGCATACAGTATGCGATATAGAATGTCTGGTCCATTATAAATTAAACCGGCACCCTGACTTTACAGTTACTTTACTGGGTAATAATAAGTGGGTTCTTGTTAAATGGTTAGGTAAGTGATGACGCGTGCCCTGCACTGGCGCCGATGACAGATTGCTGCTGTCAACCAAGCTATAATGGACATAGACCATCTACATTTTGCCTCACTATTAGAAATAAATGAAGTATATTATTTATTTGTGGTTGTTTACGTAACTGTATCGATAGGTATTTGAAAAATGTTGATCAATATAGCAGGCACAACAAAAACAACAGAAAAACAGCTAGTTACAAACTACCCGCAAGGTTTGCAGAAATCGAATTTTGGGCCTTTTCCCTTAGTAACCGTAGTACCGACTAATTTGATGATAAATGTTAAAATTGATGACTGTTTCTTTAGTCTTGCAGTAGTGATTAATTAGTCAATATCTAAAAAATAATTTATAACGCAATTAATTATGGTTGATAAACTATATAGCTAATATAGCTATAGGTAATATTAGTCCGTTATCGAAGACTACGAGCTACATTATTAAATTATATGCAAGTCAAGTGCCTTGAACTCACAACTCACAATATTTAATTGAAATGCATTATTATTCTAATCGGAGCCAATCTCTAATAATAAATATAGACAATTATTAAAATACTATTTCTAATAGCAATGTTGTAGTAATACATGAATCATGATCTTAGATCATAACATTGCAATTGAGATACGTATTAATCGGGTTTCAAACACTGTTCATGTAATGATATGAAGAGGCAAGATTTGTATGTAGATTTGTTTATAATTTTCAAAATTCTTTCACATAATAATGCTACATTGCACCTATTATAATTGCTTTATATTATAATTTCACCGAAAAATTTCACCATGCGAAGCTAGGGCGGGAACGGATCATTAAAAATTTTCATAGAAATATTTGCAGAAACCTGCAGTAAATTGAAGTTCACAAACACAAACTACAAAGTTAATTATATGTATCTAGTTATATAGCTACCAACTAGGAACCATTAAGTGCAAGCCCCACCCAGCCCTTGCGAAGGCCATGAAATACTTCCACAGGGGAAGTTTCTAGGCCCCGGTATTACAAGGGTACGGACAAATTTACTTTTTATGATCATATCAACGCTATCTCGGCCTTTTTATGTGTTTTGTATACGTATAGCCTTTTGCGTGACGAAGTGTATTCATGTTCATGCAATTTTAATACGATTAGGTACATACTTGGATATATGTGTGCTAATCAAGTTTTGGATGCGGTTCGTGAGTAGATGTTGGCTGGGTGTTGTAAGTTGTTGTCTAAGTTCCTGACCAGGCTCAGTCTGTCAACCAGTTATTCAGAATCTGCGAATCTACCTACCTTGTACTATGCACAGATAAGTTAATACTTACTTTTCCTGCTGTCAAAGTTATCTTCCCGAATCTCTAAAAAGCTGAACCGGTTCTTGTTAGTTGTAAAAAATATGTCTTTGCAAGCTCATAGAGCGTGGTTTTTCTTGCATGTCTGAGTTCATTGGCTTTGCAAATCAGAGATAAAAAAGAGTTAAATTGTGCTAGTTTCAAAACGAATCCGAAGCTAACTACCATTTTTGAAATTGTATCTCAATTACCAGGATTTACCGAAGTACCTGAATCTTGGCGTCAGAAACGGGAACTGCCGGGCGAAGAAATATTTATTTACCTTTTATCAGCATCTTCCGGGCAATAAAATGAAACATTTCAAATTGAAAGATTTTTTTTTATTGCTGTATGTACCTAATTCTATCACGCTCCGTTAAGCCAGATACAATGAGACCCTCAGGCGCCGTGTTCCCCCTGGCGTTGTCGAGACGTCTCACACTAATGCGTCTGCAAATCCTGTAACGTTTGCCAACACCAAGCTACGGGCTAAACAAACTTTGAAAACATGCAGGTGCATGCAATCTGATAGGAAAGACCAGACGAGACTCAGCATTTGATTATAAAGATTACGTTTCCCTGAGTTAAGTAGGAGAGTTGAAAAAAGTAACGTAATTACAAAATCAAATGAAAACTCTTGATAAAATCTGAACTGCGGCTAGTTGCTTCAAAGAGATTCTGTACCAAGATTCTATTAAAACTGTAATGTGAAAAGTTTAATCAAACTCTGAACGTGTCTAAAAGTGTTTTGAATTTTTCTATTATTTCTTAGATTTGGAAGATGTGACAGAGCTTAATGTTGGCAGGTAATTGGCACAGTACACTTAATTTGGTCGTTATGGAAAAATAGAACGGAACGGTAGATTGTTCTTCATGTGACTGCTTGTAATTTTTAAACGGTCAAAGAGGGAAAAGGCAGTTATCGCTTTTCTAGCGCTCGTAAACCTTTGTAGTAACTTGCTGAACGTACTTGGTAAAATATTATGGACCCTGTAGCTACAGCAGTTGAAGTAGAAGTAATTGAATTGAAGAATTCTACCGTGATAGAAAACTTTATCAGTCTTTCACTGACTCCGACATCTTTAAATGATTTTTTTGCCACACAAATCATCAAATTAGAAGGACGTGCAAGATAGTAAGAATCATATCAGTTGTATTACTAATTGCCGTTCCTGATTTCAATTTTTGATTATGAAACTGGTCAAACTAAGCGATTCATTAAATGAATCGCAGAGTTTCGCGCAATAATATGATATAGCAGAAGTTCAGAAAACTGCTAAGCCAAAGTATTTAAAACGACCGAAGTGATTGTAGCGTAGCAGGATTCAAATAACGTAGCGACCTAATAGTTATTGGTTTATAGGGAGAACGTATTTGATGATAGGTATGGACCACGACATTAGAATAAATAAATAGCTTGTGAGACCAAGCTAGCCTAATTGTAAAAACAGTTTAAATTGTATATTGTGTATAGTCGTGGGCATACATTGAACAATTCAAATATCAGTCAGAGGTGACGTTGCCATCGCTGGTTATTTGCATACGGGTGCGGTGAGATAACCATTCTAATTCAGCACTTAGATCATTCTTTCTAAATAATAAAGGGGATTGTGGATAAAAATGCAATAAAAATCAAAAAGTCTTTTAGTTACACTTTAATGAATTTAAACAAATAAACTTACATGGAACATCACAATTATGCTTCGCAAAACAATTTTGATGTCATGAGATTCATTGTTATAATATCTACCCAATTAGCAGGGTCTATTTCAATTACATATGGTACAACAATCGAACATGCCTTAATATTATGGAATAGATTTTCTACCTAACGGGAAGAAGCAATATCCTTAAATATTAGACGTTGAACATACAGGCCTTGACTTTATTTTGTAGATATTATTAAATGTTTCGAAATATCTTCTAACATTAATTTACGACATCAGAAACAAACATATTTTGAAGCTGAAAAGTGACCAATAAATATAATTATATTTTTGTTATAATAATATTTTAAGTCTTATCCAATAATGGTATGCTAGGTGGGACGTTGAACTAACGTTAATTTAAAAAATATTATTAACCGAGATTACACCATTTATGTTAATACACTAAAAATATTCCGCAACGAAGAATATTGACGCATTTGGAACTGCAGAAATTATAAGATTTGATAGTTAACTTAAAAAAAGATGAAGACAGTCACTTACAATTAAGGCGAACACTTACAATCGATTTCAATTCATACAAAAATATCATCCATTTTCTTTACACATTGACAAAAGTCCGCTAAGCATACTACTACCAAACGATGCCAAATCTATTAGTCTACTTGATTCTAAGAACTAACAAGAATGATGAGTTTACTTGACGGAGGGATGCAATTTAGTGGATTTAATGCCTAAACTAATAAAAGAAGACAAACTTATGTATAACTTTGGCATAGACATAACAAAGTCATCTTCAGTTTCAGTGAACCTGTGCCACTACGCCATGTGCTGAGTTTTTATTTGTATCTGAAGTGTGAGGAATTAGAATTTTATCTGTTCACCTAGTCTTATGTTTTAATATAAGAGAGAGAGTATGAAAACAAAATAAATTATTTGTGAATAAACGCTATTGCTATACGCTTTAAACTAATAATATCTCTTAATTCTGGATCTTTAGACTCTTGTAACTTAAAATTATAAATAACAATTAAAATTAGGAAATACAAAATACTAAAAGGTAAGAGGTACTAAACGATGTGCTTACTTGCTATTGCTCGAAAAGAAATGAACTGTTCGAACTGGTCACAGAACCAAAATCTATTCAAATTACAAAATATGTAATATTCATATACTGAAGCATATTTCAGAAAAGTGGTAGATATGAATTGAATGCACAACAATTGCAATATTGTACAAAGCGAAATCAAGCGGGAACAACAGTGTTGGACAATTTTAATCAATTAATTTCTAAAGTGTATTAATATTAGGTAACGGAATACGATAAAATAAATTACTTAAAACTTTACACATAACTTTTTACGGTGATTATTTAACAATTACTCAAAAACATGGCTATAGCCTTCAAGCAAAAACAAAATTTCATTATTTAAAGCATAAAGAAATATTGTGTTTTGTACATTGCAACATTTTAAATATTGACGGTAACGTATTTTTTCTCTTATAAACGTGATTTCGAATTTTGAAATTCATTTCGATATCACAAAATGTAAGTTTACTGTCCTGTGAATGTCCAAGGTACATACATTATGTGTGATTTTATTACAGCTTGTCATTGGTAACAGTGTCTTACTTCACTCGGTATCATTATCCCTATCTACGATGTTTCCACTGTCATTACTTTTAATGACAATCCCCTCGCGCCGCTCTGCGACTTCCATATCAGTTAACTATTTACAGATATATCTATTTACAGTTATGCGATTAATTTTGGCTCCTCAATTTACACATTGGAATGAAATCACATAACAGGAATGTCAAGAAAACAAAAACATTTATATTTACATATTTTGGCCGAGGAAGAGGGTATTATCAGTCCTCGACTTCATAAATAACAGCATCAAGCTAAGTTGCCGAAACGTACATACAAGTATAAACGACCAAGCAACTATAATTTTAATGATATTTTTCTCGCTATTTACAAAGAATGTAACTTGTCATTTTAAAGTAAAAGTATAAGCGCTGGAATAAATAACGTGAATGTAACAATCCTCATAGTGGCTGCGTTGGGGTTGCTGCCAAGTCCACCGACTACAGATTTTTTGATATCTTCCTTTGGCACTGAAGTTTTAGCCATGCCTTCACCACTTTCGTTCGTCATATCACCACTATCCATCTGAGCAGGCTGGTCTGGTTTCTTCATGGCAGCGACGTCATTTTCTTCAGGTGCTGGAGGCACAGTCTCTGGTGCAGGAGTCGTCGTAGTTGTCGTAGTGGTGGTGGTAGTAGTTGTAGTTGTTGGCACCAAAGTATTGTTTGCTAGAAAATATATTTCCCCATAAATAGCTTCCACCTCTAGAGTATTTTCAATTCGCTGACCTCTCATTTGCCTTGAGCGAGGGTCATTATCATTGTAAAAAGTAACTAATTTAGCTGTATACTGTACGTCACTGTTTGTTAGGTTACCTCTGAATGTTACGTTACATGCTGTGCCTGGTTCTAGATATTGTTCGAGTTTATAGAATTTGGTCTTCCGTTCTGTGAATGGGTTAGCCCATTGTATATGCGGGTATAAAGTACCATCATCTGATTCAATCGTCGTATTTAGACCAATAGCTATCCCATGTCCGTGACCCCAAGATAATGTATAGTTGAAATCGTATTCAATTTCTGTAGTAACAGTTGCGGCAACATTGTCCTCATTTTTTAGAATGCGTTCCTCAAACACTTCAGGTTCTGTTTGACGAACATGTTCTGTAGCACGATCCAACACAACATTCTCTAACTTGTAACTAATGGGTTCAATTTCTTTTAAGATTTCGCCGCTGTTTTCTATGATTTCGATATTTTTGTCATCAAAAGTGATTAACTGGCCGATAACGTTTTCATACGCAATCCTTCCAATGTTGTGTGAAAATCCACTAACGGCTTTCATTCTTCCAATAAAAACGGAATCAACAGAGGAGTCAACTACTACAGCTCCACTAGGTTTGGCATGAAACCTAAACCAAGGTATCCAATTGATTAAAGATGCGTTCTCAATGTTTTCAAGCACCTCGAATATACTGTAGCTCTTGCTAGCGGATACAGCGCAAGACGTATAGTCTGGTCTCAGTTGTCCTAGAATCATGTCTCCTTCGTGACGAGCTCTGCAAAGGTATATGGAACCTGTGAAAAAAGAAAGCGATTTAGACGAAATAGCCTCTAAAAAGGTTAATATTTAAAACTTAGAAATTCATTTTACTACCTTGTTCAGATTCAGCCCCAACGACGTAGTTGCTCATGGATTCTTTCTTGAGATTAGTCCACTTCAAAGTGCTCGAGGTTGTGACTTGTTTTAACTTTGAGTTGTACAGCCCTGCTCCAGCTTCTGCGGCGACCTGAACTGCTAGAGTGGCAGTTAATAGCACCACCCACCACCCGCTTTGACAATTTCTGTTTTTCTTCATTTTGATAACTGCAACAAAGAAAAATTGATTTAATTTCCGATTCTCTTCTTGGCATTCTTAAAACATGACTGTGGTGTAATATTTTGTGCAATGATTACAAGTTATCTATTTTTAAACGATGGTTATAGATTCCATTTTACTTGACCTCAATATTTAGACTAATGGATTTATTTTAAAAGTTTATGCGAAAGTAACTATTTGATATTTATAGAGCACAACATCAGCTAGCAACAATATTCCGATAATATAATAGGTAGAAATAAAATACGAGTCGTAAAAGAAAAATTAAAACTTGGCACTATTGGTAAAGAATGAAAATTGAATGTAGCGCGTTTTTTTTCCAAGCGATTGTACTTGATAGCTTTTAAAATCAGAGGGTAGTAAAGATGTTACAAAGGCTGCAGCTACATAATCCAGAACAAATCGAGATTTATTTAATAAGAGATGCTACCTATAAAAAATCCTTTCATTGTTCTCGTGGTCTACATTAAGAATTTTGTGAGCTAACTCCAAAAATAACATCACATTGGTACGACCCCTCTTGTAATAAATTGTTACAGCCCCCAAATTTTATCTAGATGTACATTCACAAGATATAAAAGCAGTCGTTTTTCGCTGCTTATTGCGTTTTGTAATTGGCAGTAAACATGTTAGAAGTGAGCATTTAAATGGCATTCTTTGAATGGAAGAACAATCTATACTATATCAGATAACAGATTTTGCTGTTACCTTGCACCTGTGTATGTAGTACGTATATCCACTAAAAAGGTTGTGGTGTGTTTCGATCGCCCGGGAACTCAATTTCCTTAACAAAGTTATGTTCTTGAAAGCAGATCGTTCAGCTCGGCTATGTCGCCCCTAGGAAAGTGTTGATACGGGAGATACGGGTTTTATCTTTGATTTTATTTTGCAATTTTTCCCATCTCCTGAACATACTTTTTTATTAGGGTTAGAAGACAATTTATCCTACTACTATCAGCGGATGCACGCATATAAGTATATAGTGGTTTCGTATTAGAAATCAATATTTGAAACGAGGTCGTTAATGCAAGCGACAACTAAAATACACGGACATAACAAGTGGAAGAGGTGAAGTAGGTTGTAGTAGACAAATCGATGGAGGACGCTTCCGTTGAAAACCGTGTTGAAGCATATTTTGCTTCACTTACTGTATTCTAAACTTTCTGAAGAACTGCCTTTGATTCACTGGTTTTGTTTGTTTAAAAGAATTGTGGAATGTGGATATACAGAATGTTTAAAACTCGTACTTGTTGCAATTTTTAACTCACAAGTCCTATACTACCAGAGATGTACATGGTGTTTAATAGATCCCAAATTACAGAATTCATATAATGGCTAGTATTTATCATCCAAGGCTAACATGTTTGCTGAACGCTTTTTAATCACATGTTTTGCTTATTTAGCAATAAATGTACCTAACGGCTATGTTGATCGGTCTATCGTTCACTACCAGATACCTAATAAATATTGAGGTTAATTTATAGTATCATGATTCGATTGTATTAATTGTTCTCTAACATAGTTTTCTTGCATTTCAGGTAAGTCCACTGCCTCATAAGGTGCTTTAAGGTATGTTTCTAGTTACAAGAACTACAAAATTTATAATAACTAAGCCTGTTGCAAGATATTTTTCTCAAACAAAAAGAAACCAAGAATCTTCCAATATAAAATATGCTTCGGTTCAACGGGATATCAAACCCACATTTTTGAAATCCACAAATTTCTCGTTCTTTACAAGGGTTTTGAACTTTAATAATAAATATCGAGATTAGGTTTAATAAATCATCGTTAGTCACGCTACAAATGGAGTAAATTCAATTTAATAAGTTCAATTGGAGATTGACACGATCCATTTTGTGCGGCACAATCCCGACGCCCTATTTCTTTGTTATTTGATTAACTTGTGATCTATGGCTTTTCGAATAGGGATCTTCTTTCATAAAGTATCTATAATTAGTTACGCTAGCTTTAGATTTATATTCAACATATATTTTAGACAAACGGGCTTTATCTCGTATCGCCAGATGTGAAGTTAAAATTAAATTCGGTCATAGGTTACACGATAACATTAAAAAATATTCACCTTCCATGACTTGGACTGTAGTCGTGACATGAAAATTATGTATAAATCAAATGATAAGAAGTAATGAGATATTATCGAGTATATAGAATATATTGAGTATTTGGAGAAGGTACTGGGATAATAATATCTCAGTACACAGAATTAACTTTGGCTAGGTCACATTCCGTCAGAGCGAGTCAATAGTCCCTTTGTGTCGGCGCCCATAGCGTGTCCAAACGTAGCTTTTGTGTGCTCGCCAATATGACACCTAGCAGAATCGATTAACTGATTTCACTGTGTTTGTAATGCCAGTATACGCTCTTTATGGTAGCTATGACCTATTTTTAACACAAATAATTCTATGTTGAGAGAGTTTTTGACTAAAATTTTGATTTTCAAAACGTTACGGGTGTTTTGGGAATTTGTTTTT
This sequence comes from Agrotis puta, assembly GCA_943136025.2. NCBI lineage: Eukaryota > Metazoa > Arthropoda > Insecta > Lepidoptera > Noctuidae > Agrotis > Agrotis puta. Next base: position 5,790,586 of record OW964170.2, read on the forward strand.
TATCTGATCATCAAGTAATTTACAATAAACCACAGTTTACCCTCGTAGAACCAGATGATAGAATGATAACGTGTACAAAGGAAGCTCAGACAATTACTCAGCGGTGGCTTTAATGAGTCGATTTAGACACCCCATACGTTCCTTCCAACACAATACCTTCTGTCTGCGTGTTTTAGAACAACTCTCGATGCGACGAGGGGAGACAAACTACAAACAAAGCAGGAAAATCTTTCGTCTGAGTTACCTCACTTCACTGAATCACCCCTCTAGTATTATTTTTTCACTTTACTATTTTCCAAATATGTACGAACAGGAGTTTCATTTGTTTTTATGTTCAGCTAATTTACGTAAGGTTTCGTGTTATTTTTTACGGGCAACTATAAAAATAGCTCGCGTCTATGCTTCATTATTGTACCCGGTCGAAAGGACGACCGTTGTAATTTATGAAACCCGAGTAAACGCTGTTGGCAATGTTATTGAACATAAACGTTATTTTTCAAACATGACATCATGTTGGTAAAGGCAAACTTGTATTAAGTAACAAAATTGTTGGCAATAAAACGTTATGATGTTCAGCGACGTGGTCTGTAGTGACTGCACCATTCGAGGTCACATTTTATGAATAGTGTGCGGTTGCTGAAGTACCGTAACTAAATTGCAATAGTGTACCTTTCTCAAAGTCTCTGTCAATGTCAATACTGTAAATATGTTGTAGTCCGGAGAGGATCACACGACCACGGTTTTCAGCTGAATGTTCTCTTCGTCCAACATCAATAATCCTATTAATTAAAACGATAGTTACGAGACAGTTGATAGCGTCAGTATCTCTTCAACAATCTCTATTCAAAGTATTTTGGAAATAAATCAATGTAATATTCCGTCTGTTATTGCAGTCATAAATATAAACTCTGATGTTAATTAGAAATTACTCGGTCCTCAGTCGAAAGGCGAGAAGAGTACCGAATGACCTAAAGAAAGTTCATCCGAGGAGTGAACCTTTGAATACGATTCATTGAATTGTTTCGCTTATATTATTTATCTCAGCACCAAGTACTTGAGATGGTACTTGTTTATCTTTAGTTCCGACGCTTCATTGTCCCGGCAGAGATCATTAATCTTGTCGTTAACTATCAACTCTTGCTATAACCAAGTCTATAAGCGTGAGTCACTATTTTAAAATAGCTTCTATACCTAGATCATTACGATTACAATTTCCATGGATGGCATCAATATGAAAAGTAATATCAGCTTGTAAAAATATCGCCGTTTAATCCATTGATTGAACTAACTTATTGTAAGGAGGTAAGCTCCCCAGGCAATAGCTCGCACACTAATCGCATTACCCACATGCAATCAATAATACTAGACAGGATTACTGTCCGCTGTCATGTACGAACATTTATGGACCCATGATGCAAGTAATAAAAAATACTTTGATGAAATTATATAGGTCTTTATAGTTCTTGAATTCAGTGCAAAAATAGGACAACTTAGCTATATCAACTGACACACTGGAGAAGTATAGTATAATATTATATGCAGTTTCTTGGCAAGCAGTGGTTTAACATTTTGATGGCCTATTTAAAATATGTAAGTACCGTATTCTGTAAATTGTAAAACATTAATAGAACTTGTGAAATGTCATACACGTGCCTGTTTTATGAAGCATGTTGAGGGTCACCAGAAGCAAATAAATGTCAGCATCACTGAACCGAACACACCTTATGGCTCATAATTAATTTTAGCAACGTACCTCACACACGCTTGATCTGCAGACATTCTAATGTAATGAAATATCAAAGTTGACACATAGTTTACGCGCCCAGTCTACACAAGCTGCATGATTGTTGTCCTAATCCGACTCTACAGAACAGCACTAAGCTTTTAACCCAGTTGTGCTGCTGCTTACAATGCAAATATTCCGTTAACGTTAGCGCGAAGGCTCTAGGGTGACTCGGACACTGTGCTAATTTAATGGCAAGCCTTATAAAGGTTTTAAATGGAACGTTCCTTAATTTCGCTGCCGGCATTAGTGAAGTTTTTGCTGTAACGGTTCAAAATTTGTAGAGAATTCTTCAATAATATTAAACCTACCGGATACCGACCGTCATTATACCTGTAATAACGCCGGGAACCTAAAATTAAATTGAATGACACTACCCAAATCCATGAATTATTGTGAATTCTTGAGTTATTTATGTGAAAGTCCTCTTTTGCATTCTTGAAGAGTACACAAAAAGAAATCTAGTTGACATGGCACTACCCACCAATTCATTCTATTAAGCAAGCTGCACAAGATCATATCAATTTGTCGAGGGGTCTCATTGACCCTTCTTCATTTCTTACGACAGGATAAAACCATTATGCATTCTCTTTTATTGTAATAAATACGAACAATAAAGTTCACTATTGCTTTGCGCGGTTTCCTTCTATATTTGGAACCCCCATTTGTCATGTCCGCATGTTTAAATACACTGCAGTATTCTGAGTAGTAGTATCGCAGTCGGGTGTTAGATGGGCGGTCCTCATTGGGAGGCAATTATCGCAGTAATGGCTTCGTTATCAAACGTTGTTTCATCTGTATAGCTTTAATGAAACGGGTTCGGCTTTCTTTAACTAGTAACTACTCAGAAGGTTTATCCGTTCATTGTCAGCTCAGTGAAAGCACGTACAAGGTCGCATTAATGCCGTAACTGCTTTTTTCTGTTGTATGTCTCTCATCTGATCAGAGAGATGCCATGTTCTACATTCACTATAAATCAGTGCCACTTGATTTTATCATCGGAAGGTTTTAACGGAGTACATCAAAATTGGATATTTAAGTACCGTTACCAATTCTGTGGTTTTTATGTAGAGATAGGTAGGTATACAAGTATTCTATCTCGGTAAATAATGAATAAGTTGCAGTTCATTGAACTGAAGGGTTTTCTTATTAAACGCAGTTGAATGTTTATTCATGAAACTGACTATATAAATACTATGTGTTTCTTCACATGTAATCTTTACAAGTTAGCGGTACAGATGGAACAATGCAACACACGTAAGTCCAGTGAATGCGGTGATGTTTTTGCAACGCAGTGAATTGCTCTCTCGGGCGCCATCGTCTCTCACGTACCGCTGCTAACTGTCAATAAATCATTCTCTTTATTATTAGTCTGTGGCTCTTCCCTCGGCGCTGCCAAAGAAGACTGTAGTTTAATCATTTTGTTAACGTAGCTGCGTCATTTAATTTGATTTTAGTTTTATATACATTTTCCACTTTGATTAATTTTTGCTCTTGTTGAGCGTGGTGTATTATCAGGCAGGCTAGTGACGCTGGTGGTGTCGCGGGCGGTTGCGCGTGCGCGCTGGTGCGTGAACCAGCTGATAGCGTGGGAACAACTTCATGCATGCATTGCCTGCTTCACATATTGGAACACTATGGCGCCTCAGATTCCTATCTTGATCGCAATGGACTGTAAATAGACCGTAAATTCAATAAATTCAATGCTTTTCAGGAACCTTATATTGGTCAAATTAAAAAACGAGTAGAAAAAGCGCAGCCTATTCCTTCCTTGATTGTTTGTTAAATAATATTGCACCAATTTACTTTGACCAAGCCGCGAAGGGTGTCGCGACTACTGTCTCCACATAATACATACTTGTGAATCTCTCCAAAGCTTTTGAAACAATAGGATGCGGGCTTTGTAGCTTGTTGTCTTGAGCTCGTAGACGTAGTTGACAACACAATTAAGTGCTCAATGAGCGCCAATCAAATGAATTTGAACGATGTTTTACAGCAGACATTGTATGGTTAAAGGGTGCTTCAAGTTTCAAACAGTTTGCATAAGAACTTTCGATTATTTCTTAACGTTTACGACAGGAAGGGTGGGCTTATCTCGTTGTTATGTTTATAGTGTCTTATATTCTCTGAATACGAATACTCTATAATGAAAACTGTCTGATCCGTATAATGACACTAGTGTAGTAGAAATGGTGAGAACGGTATGTCCACATTCGTCACGCAACTGCCTCTTCGTGTCCCACATGCTGCCTCGGATACATTTTCCATTAGGTACAGGTCATTGGCAATGTATACTTATAAAAGTACATTTTTTGCTTATTGTAATGGTTTTGTAAAACAGTTAACTTCCGCTAGTTAAATTATGAATGAGATAGTTCCGTTTGGGCGGATAGTATTTGTTCGCATTGAGTTCGCAGTGGTATCCGCGAGGCGTGACGGTGTCGGGAGATGTCCCATGATAATAACGGCAAAGCTGTTTTAATCATAATTACAGTTCAGGTTCCTGCAGTAATTTCCGTTCAGAGTTCGTTGTACTGTCTGTAAAAAGTTTGAAAGGGTTCTGTCTGAGTCATCATCAGATTTTAATCATGTTTGTTTAATTAAACCAGTTTTGGCATCCAAATCTTTCTATCTAATCATTTCTGTGGGTTGCTATTTGTGTTACTATGTATATAGTGACCGAGTTAATTATTCAGAATTCAATACTTCACGAGAAATAACTGGTTGTTAAAGTGCACTATCCTAGTAACCTGTTTTCCATAGTTTATTCACACAGATTACGTTGGAGTGTAACCTGCTGCATTGCTTTTATTCTTATCTTAATCAAAGTGAATTGCCCAGAGATATTCTTTAAACGCTGCATAATTTATTATATCTAAACGGACGTCCACAGTTTCAGCGCGTCATCGGCCGTAGATCGGAGTCTGCGCTTAGATAAATTAAGCACAGTTTATCCTAAGACAAAGTTAGGCAATAAATCAACCGGCAAGGGGCTAATTAACACTAGCTCGGATAGAGTCCGTATCATCGCACCTGCCGCCCGCGCCGATCCGCCGAACGATCTCAGAGATAGCAATTTTCTATGTCAAACGCGGTTAAATGAGGGAACGAAAGATTTATTAGAAATTATGTAGTTAGATGTTGGCTAGTTTACTTATTAGACGCTCATAAAGTAGTGAAAGCTCTTGTACCGAGTTGGAACAAGTGTTCGATCCTTGTAAGTAGAACCTGTGAGTGTACAATACCAGCATGTTGCTCACACCTGGATATGGATGCTCTTATAAATATTTCAATTTAGCACTAGAAACATCGTGAAGGGTGTTCAGAATACATGATATACATCACATGCATTATGTATATAAACAATAAAATGTGTATTGAATATCAGTATTATATTCATGAAGTACATCGGTATACCGTTTATATTCATGCTTTTACACCCAAGTACATAGATTTAAAGTATCGGTACCGGAAGTTTCAACCTGCATGGAGCAAACATATCGATGAATCTTCATTCTAGGTAGGTACACACCCGACAAAACATTACCAACCAAAGTTGTTTGTCCAGTACAAATAAACTTTGTTGAACGACAACTTTTTCAACGCTATTATTTATTTGAGTACTGAACCAACCTGTTCCCTAAATAATATAATGGAGACAGCAAAAATAAATCAGAAACCAGTATTTATTAGCTAAATGTAACTTTGTAGAAGTTTGCGCTCTCAACACAGACTGCACAAAGATGCAATTTAATATTTATGTCAGGAAGATTTTGATTCTAAATTCTACCACATTAATTGTATGCCTAATTATTATCATTTCAACCTTGTGGATTAATTGGGAATTAAGTGGATATTCCAACATCTGTATGCTATGAAGAATTACACTCTCAAAGTTATGTGAAATACATGCAACACAATGGTCTACAACATAATGGACTACAAACATTAGAAAGTATAGTGCATTAGATCGGGTGAAAACCGACACCTCAATTGCTGAAGATAAGTCATATTGATTACGGCAATTTGTTGAGCCGCTCGGACAAGTCGTTGTCCATTTTAGAACGTGTCGTGTTCAAGCGTCCGCGGTATATACGCACACGCACGGCTCACAAACATGTTTTTAGAACTTTATTGGGTTGGACAACCGTATAAACATCTAAACCTTGCTAATTTAATAGTTGTCAATGACATAAGGTATTAAGATGATGTTTGAGCAAAATCAACCATGCATACTTGTTTATCTAACTCAACAAGTACGAAACACTTGTATCTGGGATATTATGTAATGAAGTGCAAAAGCGGATGCCGGAATGGAGAGGATGACAATCTGGGGCTCCCCACGATTTGCGCCACAACGAGCAGCAAGGTCGCCGTCTGATTGACGGTAATAGTGCCACTTATGGGACCGGCCACACAGAACAGACGCAAGGCACGGACCCGTTGCAGACGCGGCGCCCGTTGAATCTACTTGCATATAAAGTGTATACAGCCGTCGCGACGTAAAACATACAGAAAGGACGGGACGCCGTCACGACGTTGACTCGTCCGCGCCCTGTTGGAAAACATATAGAAATGACAGGGCGCAGGCAGGGCGCGGACCTGCACGGGCGCAAGCGGGGGAGCGGAAAGGGCGCGGAAGGCAGGTTCTCACAGCGCTCGCCCGCTCGCCATTGTGCATCTTGCGTCGGAGTAGTCATAACGTTACGTACGAACGAACGTTACCTAAAATGCGTGACGACTTTGATTTTAACGTTACATTTTGTAATTTAATTGAAAATATTCCAGTAATTTATAATTATAACAGACCAGATTATTGTTTGAAAAGTTAAAAAGTCGTGACGGCGCCCTGTCTGCTACGCGTCCGTGTCTTTTCTATATATGTTAAAAAGTCGTGACGGCGCTCTGTCTGCGGCGGGTCCGCGCCTCGCCCTCGTCTTGCGTCTTTTCTGTCTGGCCGTTGCTTATGATTTGCCGACACATTGGCCCAATTTCAGCTGCACTTTTCTACTTCGAATTTTAGACAATTCCAGACACAAACCGCTTGCACAAACGGACCTAAAACTTCCTAATACTTGCATATTCCTCGTAAAGCAAGAATGTAAACTGTAGATCTTGCCTACAAAGAGAAGGACTAAGGAGTTTTCAACCAGAAACGTTTTGTAAAGTTTTCCAGGAGTCTTCTGGATTTCCCTATTAAGTCGTTAGGATAATGGTCATTTGCGTAGCTCGCAATGCAGATCCGGCACTTGTTTGATATTGAGAGGCCAATTGCGGCCCGTCCTGACTCCTGACAGGATGATAGTGGGCTACTCTCGAACGTGCTCGTCGTGACTATTTTTAGTTAGTTGATTGCATCACCGAAACATTCCATTGAATTGTCAATTTCGTGTGCTTTTTGCGTCGACTGCGTCTCGCTTCAGTTGTTGACCACTGGGTATGTTCGGTATGTCTGCTATGGAACTGCGCCGTGACTGAGTTACTAATTGTAATTGACTTTGTCAAGTTCAAACTGATTAGCATGTGGTATGCGTGTTTTAAATGGGGGATCATAATAAAACTGTTTTATTATGATCCCCCATTTAGGTACTCATACGAGTAAATCAATAAATAATGTAACTTATTCTAATACGGAATAACAATTACCTTATTTGGATAGGCTATAAAATTTCCAGGTTTACAACAAATCTTAGCTGGTGCACCAAATCTGAAACAACAAAATTTTCATCATCAGCATTTTCCCAGTAGAGTCTTTCGCTACGCATGTCGACAATTGTCATTTAGTTCAATCGATACTATTTTGGTCCAATTCTCAAACAAGCTACGACCTTGTCCTTAATTTGTTGTGTAAATTAAAAATATCTTCTATACGTGACTGACGTAACTGTGGCTGTGTACTTATGTAGTTTTGTAAAAGCTAGCAATGTTACTAATCAGCCAGGATGTATTAGTAAGAATTTCTTGTGTATAATCGTAAACTCTAATGTATTTGATTACTGTGTTCTTCGTATCACGTACATAACAGTATTAACAAGGAAGATAATTATTTAATGGTCGCGAACTTGGAGAATCTTTGCAATAAAAACTAGATGCAGTAAAGTGGTTGCAGCTGTCTATTATGTTTTGTTAGTCGTTTCTGCAACAGATGCTCGACAATATCAAATTAATGCAGCTGCTTAGATTAGTCGTAATTCTTAAGTAAAAGTGCATTTGTGTGCTATTACTGTACACAAAGTGTACGTAGAGATCCCGTATTGTAATGCCTTCGCATAAACTTACTAAAGATAATAAACATAATTAAAATTAATGTTCAAAACCGCAAGAGTAAACATGCGGTTAACCATAACAATGGAAGGCAAATAAAGAGTACTGTAAAAACTACGCGCCGTGGCGTTAGAATATATTCAATATTAATATTGATGAAGATAATAAGTATACAAGTGTCATTCTGGAAAAATCCGTGATTATGCAACATGCCATAAGAATGCGTGTTAAAGTTGATGCAACTGCGTTTTATAATGCAGTCGTTATGCGGTGTTGAGTCGGCCTTCGCCACGGCAACGGTCCCATTGTCTGCAACTGCTACAATGAACACTTGGAAACCAGATACCAGCGTCTTATATCTCGTGTCTCCGGTTTAATAATTACAGTGTACACGGGAAGTGCTTAGTTCATGCGAGCGCTGAAAATTATCACCGGAGTGCACCGAGTTCCGTATCTGCAGTGTAGTGGATGGCCGAAACATTTTTGATCGATCTGTCCATTAACTAGTAGATTCGCCGACATCCGGATGAAGCGGCTTCGGTCTCTTCGTTAGAGCGTCATTATCTGATACAGCTCTGATGCGAATCAATTTACCGTAGTGACGCTGTATCTAGGTTCTGTTTTACTCATATTGAATCAGTCACCTTGTCTCACTACATTGAAGTAAATGTTAAAGTAGAACATTTTCCACAACTTTTTTCTCTCCTTCATCCTATTTTATATTTGGTTTCTAAAGGCATTTTATGGGGAATAAATTCCGCATGTGTATGTGCTTTATAGTCCCATTTTGCAGATTGCTCAGTTAACCACAAGAGCGCACGAGGAAGCCGGGATTTCCAATAACACGAGGGGAAGCCGATGGACAGGCAATTGTCTTGACAGGGGTCAAATAACCAAAGAGGCAAGGGACTTCGAAAATACGATCAACCTTTGTGTTTTGTCCGCTTTATATAAACTTATTGTTTCGTATTCCTGTTTGTTACTATGTTCCTTTTCGGTTCATTTATCTGTGATTCGAAGGTTATGCCACAAACCACAAGACAAGAAAAGAAAAGTAGTTCCTGTTTCATTTGTCTTTAATTTGATTTCTTCTAAATTTTGAAACATTTTATTTCTTCAATCAGGCTGCGATATCAAATCTCTTTGTCTATCATCGGACCCGCCTGTACAATACGTAGCTCATCTTGTGACGCGAGATATGGCTGTTCATGCAGACCGCCCCCACACTCCCATTCTAAATTGCCTGACAAAATCTCGCATCCCTTTGTGTAATAGAGTTATTATTACGGGCCGCTGATTTGATGAGGATCCCTCAGATGTATAATATTTGTGTTACGATACGATACCTTTTATATTCTTTTAGGGTTCTACATTTTTACATGAAGGCTTCTATTCAAGGCGTTTCTCCAAAATCTTTATTACGACTAACCGACTTCCAAAAGGAGGAGGTTATCAATTCGGATGTTTATATATATTTTTAAAAGGATAAAAAAAAGCATAAAAAATTACAAACGAAAGTGTAACCGACTTCAAAAACAAAAAAGCTTGTTTTAGTTCAACCTTCAAATAATTTCAGACAGTAAAAAGGTAAAATCAATCCCAAAAGGATAAATAATAGCCTTATCCACTCGGCTGACTTGGAAATGCCGGCTATAGGTCGTTCCCGTAGGGTGGGGGGTTGTGGAACTGCGTAGTTTCCTCTGTTGCCATGGCGACGCCCCGCACGTGGCCTGTCCTTTTCGCAACCTGCCTCCGAACCGAATTAGCGGACTGAAACACGAGCCATCAACTCATAGGTTATCCCATTATGGTGGCCGGTAACACCGAGAATGTCCCATCACATGTAATCGCGCGTGTGATATACGTATCAGACAGTTTAAAGCCCTTTGCGTAAAATGATTCGCTCGGTATAATGTTGGCCCGGAAAAGTGGATTGTACAAGCATATTACATTTAAATTGATAATCACACTTCCCCCTTTTTGTTGTGCGTTCTATTGAGATATTTCAAACATTTTTTTATTAAATGTTTTTTCTCTCAGAGGCGTGTTATGTGTTACTATGAGGCAGCACCCTAGTCTAATTGCATTTTATTTATTCAAGACTAGTACCTACCCTCAAACGATCATAAAAACGACGTGGGGGTTGCGCAACCCCAGTTGCTCATTAGTTTATGCTTTTGGATAGAATTGAATAATCTAAGTAATGCATGTTCATTAGCAACATATTACGGTTATGGCAGTATATTTTAAGGTTGAAAAAGGGGCTAAGAAAGTGGTATCATAGGTATACCTATTATCTAGATGCTGTATAAAAAATCGCTCACGCAATCAATTGTTCGTCTTTTGGGGTACAAATAGGTAAAAAGCTATTCTACTGAGTTTGTGCCTAATCCCTCTTTTATCTCGGACACTTTCGACTTTTAATGGAGGATTGCGATCCGCCATCATTTAGTGAAAAAAGGTTTCATTAATGCTTGGTCGGCATCAAGGCACTCCCCCACGGATAATACTCTGATAAACGGTTAGAAAACAATTCGGTTTGAAATTCTAATGCGATTCAATTTCAAGATAATCCCAAGTTATGGTATAACGCCTGTTTTTTTATTATTATTTTAATATGTTTCCGTTACAGTTCAGTAAATATTGTTTTATTTCAATAACTGGCAGTATGAAATAATTTATATATAATTACTGCGTATTTCTAACGCCATATCTAAAAATTGTATTACGGAATATTTTTTTAAACTAATTGCTTCGTAAACAATAATAACGGTGCTTCTGGGAAACAACTAAACACACAACTTGGAGTGTTTTCACTAGGGAGTTCCATAAAATAATAACTCCATATTAATATTAGTGTAGAAACTAAAATATAAAGTAAAGTATGACATGTAACAAATTGTTGCTGATGTCATGCTTGTTCACTAATAAAAACTCCCCTCTAGTAATGCAATCGATACCGGGTACCTCCATTACATATTTATTGCAAACAGGGTCTTGGGATTGCTGAAGAAAATGGAAATGTCCTCCGTACTTTGTGCAGCCGCTAAGTCTTCTTTAGATTTTATCGTAATTGAGGAACATTACAGACTGTTACGCCATCGAGTTTTTACATTGAAGACCTTATTTTTTAAACCACTCGTGTGTATTTTCCTCACGTAGCTGTTCAAATTCATAAACTTGCTAATGTCTGGAAGTTTTTCGCTTTTGTGGGTTATGCTCGTGATCGACGACTGACATGAGCATTCCGAAAAAGTTGGCGTGATTTGAATGTTAACCAATAAACAATACCAGTAAAACGGTTACAGTTTAAATCGTCTGTATGAAATATTAAAACAGTGTGCAATAAATTAGTTTTATGCTCGCACAAACGTGCGCGGTGAACAAATCGATAGTTCGTTACAAAGAAATAGACATTCAGAACAGTTCCGGTTATGCTAATAGAACGTCCTTGGGCATTCGATGAATTTTAAATGATTAACATTTTTTGTCATCATTAAGATAGCTCTCAGCTCAACGCATTTACTGTATTTAAACGAGTTGCTAACCTATTTTATTTGAATTTGTAACTAAAGCCCACAAAAGTAAATTATTTCTCTATATTAGAAGTTCACATGAGTCTAATACCCGATGGCAGTCAACTTTGCGTTTATATGGGCCGGGAGCTTTCAAAGTTTGCATTAATTACTGCCGAGCAACTTTGCCCAGTGAACAAACTGCTCAGGCAATTAACATTGTGCAATATCTCCTCACTAATTAAGTTCCCTGTACTGAAGTTAGCGCCACGCGGACGAAGTCACAGGATATAAGTACAGAAATACATGCTATAACGTACACGAGCTTCATTTTTTAACAGAAATTGCAAACTTTCTAATGTTACTGTAGCAAAAATAGATGTTTTCTGTGACACGAATTATGTATTTTATTCAGCCACAAATGATTGTAAATGGACCAAGTTTTCGCTCCCCTAACGAAAAAGTTTTGCGCTTTGTAAACAGAACGTGGGTAGAGTTTGCCGTTTGCATATGAAATGCTATTGGAGTCCGGCCTGGGGATTAAACCACACGCACCCGGTACTACCTATATACATTTCTATAGGGACATGGTGCAGAGAGAAATGAGTCATCATAATAGTGATACAATTCAGACTTAATACGCGTAACTTACTACGAATTACTCACAATTTCAATGCGTCATTTTACAATCCTTCGGTGAGTCATTTGATCTTGCACTAAGATGAATGATTCGAGGTCTATATTGGATACAAAATACTCATTTGAATACTACGAAATCGAAATCAAGGCTATAATAGTAACTAGACTAAAACGTATTTGAACATAAAGCAAAATTCTTGAAGTCTTGTGTAGGAGCGATAACGGCTGCTGTAAGTTACAGGAGGTCAACGAACTATAGTAAGGATGAGTCATCGGTCACCGGAGCATTTTGAATTCGCCATTCGCTGGCAAAAATACGTCTCCAGTTGACGATGAGACGCAAATGAACTCGCTTACTTCTCGGTCACGTATGGATGGTAAAATTCTTGATGCATGTTCCACTCACACACAAACGCTGCATAGTTATTTTTTTTTGTGACGGTATCATGGTACTTGATACATTCCTCGGAGAACCTCTCAAATCTAACGAATGAGAGTTAATTGAAGTACTCGAATATACTGTGAGCTCGACGGGAAAGGAACAAAGCGTTCGTATTGAATATTCATTAATGAACGCCATAATAACCGAAGGATTCAAGAGCCCTGCATTCCGCGTGGTGAGAGCTATTAACAATGTGAGGTACGGACAGAATGGACCGGGATAGCGGGAGAGAACGATAATTTACCGGAGTTTAACTGTAATAAATGGAGTGTAATGGGAGAGACCGTGTAGCTCAACACCACATATCATTTGGTTTGTTTCGTTTATTTTTTGTCTATAACTTTTTTCCAAATGTGAATACTTAGCATTCGCTGAAATTGTATCTGATAGTCGTCTCCCTTCCATTACTTGCAACCCTGTTATCTTTTACACCTATACTTAATTAGGTACTATTTTTGTTACAAAAACCTTTTTACATCCAATATCATTTCCAGCCACAATAGTTGGTCTGTACTTTAATATTTTAATAAAACACTTTTCTCTACACAGAAGCCTCATTCACATTTCCTGTTGGTATAAACTTGACCCAAATACAATATGAGGGCAACTAGGAGAGCATGGCCTTCATCCAGTTTCCAATGCGAGCATGTAGAAAATTCTGCCGAGCGAGAGAATACGTCAATTATACCAACTACACGACCTGTAGCATGTTTTTCCTGACGTGAACAGCTCTCGTGAAAATTCATTTCGGAGTTCCGCTTCCGAGCATGTTCCATGTTGTTTGTTTCAATCCAATCAATTTGTTGGTTTTACGTTTTGTTCATCCCATTTGTCCTTTTCAGTTTGTCTTCCATTGGTAGTAATTAAATCAATGTTTTCCAAATTGAGAATATTCAAAATAGTCTAACATGTTTTGTGTTGAATCCCACACTAGACATTAATGTTCATAATCAAATAAACAGCCTTAAATGTCTTGATTTGGGTGTGGAGACTATTACCGAGTTACTGGATAATTTTTTTCGCCTTCAATAACATTAATTTGGAGAATGACGTGTAAACGATTACGAGGCAAGGTCGTCGATTAATTTCCGCGGACATTTGAAACAACGCGTGACACAGATGACACGAACATTACATGTTTGTTATAACAGACCGAATGTTTAATATGCTAATGGTATTTAGCCTCAAAATACGATTTAATTATCTCAAACATTGTTCAACTTGACCTTTATTTCGATAGTTAAGATAAGTCATCTTTTGTAAAGTTTATATACAATCCGATTCGTATATGTATGCTATGTTAGTCGTATTCTGAATTGTTTGTACCACAGTGATGCAAAATCAGGATGTAGTATGTCTTTTTAAGATATTTAATCATTTTAATAATATCTCTTGACAACTCGCGTTGAGTGCAGTCCAGCACTAGAGGTACTCCTTGAGCAAGTGTAGTAATTAGAGATGGATAATCAGTGGACCGCGCACTAACGGGAGTCACACTTCAAGTGCAGCGGTCATATGATATATTGAAACGAAATATCTTTAATCTCGCAATATTAAATTTATTCGGAATCTAAAGTACTCTACATCTACATTTACGTAGATTGATTGAGAATGCAATTGATATGCAGAGAAAATCAGATGCAAAAATACTGAAATTAATACAAATGTTATAGGGAAACGCATAAAGGTTTGACGTAACAATAACGAGCTTCATTATTACCAGTCATAGCAATAAAATGTACCATTTTATTGCTACAGACGGTGGGTGCGCGATCAGGCTCTCGAACTTCAAGTGGAGTGATTTTACGACCAAACCTTAAGGCGATGTGAGACGCAAAACCGTCATTTTGTATTGTGTATTATTCTTTAATAAAAGGGATTTAAATTTTGAAAAAAACATAGTACATATTTCAGTCTTCGGTCTACAGGTTTCTGCTCTTCGATACACGATTGCTTGCACTTTACTGCATTCAATTAAATCGCAAAAACAGGTCCAACTCATGGTTTGGATACCATTTTATTTGAGTTATACTAGGCTTTGAATAATAAAACTTATACCATCTTAAAGAGCATAAAAAATGAGATAGAATTTAGCAGTATTATTGTGAAAGGATGAGAAACCATACCAGTAAGTCCAGAATTAGGTGATTTCATCTTTTCATACACTCGACCCGTGGCATTTAGTCGGTCTTGGACCGTGTCGGAGGTCGGATGTACGTCAATTTTTTTGCAAACCCACCACCACGCTTAGTTCTATTACTGACAGAGACAAACATTTATTTTAAATAATAATACCTGTATATATATTAATTTTCAAAATACTTGTAATATTGTTCATTTTATAAGGTTATAATTTTGTAAACAAATGGGCAGAAAAAGTAAGAAGTTGTCATCGCTGGCTCTTCGAAGGCTGAATAAACAAAAAAGGTAAGGATGCATTGGAAAAATTATTAAAACCTCCTTTGCATATTTATTTCTCTTTACTAATAGTAGGAGAGCTATTGAACCATCCGACTTACCTGTTTTCCACAAAGTTAGAATTAAAAAATTATAGTCATACTGTGAGAGCAAAAACAAAATAACTTTGTCTCCGTTTTGAGGAATGATAATGCAACCACATAGATGCCTGCTACCACGTTACTTTTCAATAATACAATTTTAAAAAATCTAGCTTTGTGGAGAACGGGTGGGATGTTTCAGTGGCTCCTAGACTATAACCACAGAATATAATATAATGGTTTATTTTTCTAGCGGATTTACCAACCGCATCAAATATTTAAGACAGTTAAATTTAGACCCTATGTCAGAGTTCATAAAGCCACCGTGAACGCACTTATTATAATGGTTTACTGTCTCCAAATGTGAAATAGGTAGTGGTCATAGTGTGGAAGTGTACACAGTATGATCATTTCCTACAAAAATATTAGTTATTAACTGCCGTGACCCCTGATTCACCTCCACGCTTTAAAATTACCTAGATTTTTTATATTTTAGAGCATTGCCGCTGCAGGCCAAGCGCAGTGCGCATATATCGACTAATGATTCAGGGGATAACGAGTGAGTCATTTACTCCACTTTTTTATTTAATTAAAAAAAGTATTTAGTGGTAATTATTACAAACTAATCAAAATCAACATTTGTATTATAGGTGAATAGAGCATACGGAAGGGCGTAAGGTGTCTCCGTTAATTACTTTACAACTTGTTCATTTGAATAACCCTAAAATTGAGGAGTATGTAACTATAATGTACTTAATGAAAACAATTCTACTGATGATATCCGTTGAACTTACAAACAACAACAAAACTTCATTTGTTTTATTGTTACAGAACGACTACTAAAGGTTACACCCATGTGGTACTTGACGCTGAAATGCCTTTAGATGAATGCAGTCATGTATCACCTGATAATAATATTAATGATTAAGGACTTGAAATATACTGCAAGCGGGATTTTCGGGGCCGGGCTTTCCCAGTTCGATACCCTACTTTTTAGAGAAAAAATAATATTAGCTTTCATTAGCTTCTATTTCATTAAGGTTCCGGCGCCAAGTAATTTCTCCATTCAAACATAATACCAAAATTATTTGCGATACGAACATATCACCAACTTAATATAATGATAGTGGAATACAAACGGCATTTATCTAATGGTCCAAAGGTCCTGAATTTTTGAAGTGAAAACTTCTTTAGCGGCGTTGAGCACTTTTCTGTAATGGGTATAAAATCTTAAACTCGCGTCAGGACACGTGACCCTGACCGAAAAAGCGTAGGACGGCGCAGGGCGCTTGCGTGAATGTTCGTGTGACTTTATTACTTTTAAAGAAGTTTGTATGCTGGATACATTCGTTGCTAGGTAACATTGTTTATAAAAGATGTACGTCACATTGGAAAATTATTTAAATAAAAAGTCAACCATTTTTGCGAGTTTTACTAAAATCTGTTCACAAGATATTTCCAACAATTACTATTCAAGTTTTCACTTCTGCCGGCACTCCCAGAGTGCAACCCGTCGTTTTTTTTTTTTTACTTTTTAACATTGTAACATTTTAAGATTGTAAACATCATATTTCCAACTTAATTATTCTGTATGTTCAAAAATAATGCAATATATGCGAAGGTAGTTTTACATTATATTAATCCATATTTCCAAATAAATACGTTAATCGTCATAAGTATTTCATTTTGAACAAAATTGCCAAAATAATACCGCAACAAAAAAAAATTATACATACAAACGTGCCTATAGTAATCAATTCAAGTTGATTTACTGCTTTGCTCTACTCTGTAACTACTACCTAGACTTCGCAAGTTTTGGCGCGCGTGTCATCGTGCATCGTAATTCATTACGTATCCGCTAGTCCTTGCGGGCGCTGTGGTAAGCGTTGAATGCCTGCGGTGCTCAGGAAAGCCTCGCCTTAAATAAATAAATCATTTTACCCACTTTGACAAGGGTTTCATACAATTGTGATTGATAACCTCGTCAACAGTGCCAATAGCCATAAATTAAATGTGTCTGCGAATGCTAAAATTACATTAACACGTATCCTTATCAAAAATAGATTGAATGATTTGGTCGATTCATTGTAAACAAACATTCGCTTGCATTCTTTGTTCAGAAACAAAGAACAAAGTTTACCGTAGACTGGAGCACTCTCTAGTGAAGTTACGTGTGGTGGCTTCAACTACAAGTCGAGTGGAGTGCTTGTTCAACATGTCTCCTGTGAAGATGTCGCAACGCTCTCGCTGCCTGCATGCAGCCTCTCACTCCTGTTTATTTAGACTACTGTATGATCATGTTTGCTTACATACAGCATTTCCTATAATATTTTGACTTCAAACAACTTAAAAATCTCTTTGATAAGCAACGTGAGCATCTGCGTTTATTTGTTTGTAAAAGGCTAAGTTTATACTTAGCTTTAAGCTCCGCGGAATCAATTCATCAAGTTCTTAAGTGCTCCTCTTACAGAGAGCTTTTATTTTCAAGTAAAATAAACAGCGTCTTTTCTAGGAAAACTTTTTCGAGGGCAATAATTAGACTCAGGAGTACTTGAGTAATATATTTTTATTTTATTATACCAAAAATAACTAATCTCGGTTTATAAAAAAAGCGTTCTAAAATTGATAAAATTTCTTCCATCTTGAATACTGATTATCTACAGAGATTTTTGTAGAATACGTAGGACGTGCGCGTGTTCCCAGTTCGTGACCAGCGAGTATGATAAACAATTTCTTCACCAGTCTCGGCACGTTCACTCTGAACTACATACGTCTAATTATATTAATTCATTCTCCACACAATAATGTCTTACTTATGTGTTATTACTTGTGGGTAATATAATATGCCACCAGTTTTAACCCAACCTAGTTCTTGTACTGTAATATCTTAAACAAACAGGAATTTCTCATCTAATACAAGCATCACATCTCATAATCGTTCTCGTCGTGACGCTGTGAATTCAAAATCATGTACCGTTATTATTCAGTGTTCGCTGTCTGAAGGCTGACATCGAATAGGTACCAGAAAAGCATTTGGCTAAAAACTTGGAGCACTTTTGCGAAATTAAACTGCCCGCTTTTTACATCGGCTACGTGGAATGACTTGTGGTTTTGTCATGTATAAAAAATATTTCACATTCAGGTTTTACCCAGCTGATGAAAAAAAATCATTTATCATTCTGGTCCATGGTTGGTCGGTTTAGGTTTTATTTGTGTAGTTGTGTCGCGTGTTGGTCGGTTGTTGTTCCCGGGAGACGGTTGTGGTGCGCGGGTAACGGAAGACTTCGGTTCTCGCTTCACAATTAGTGCCTTGTCCCGTTACCGACGCATTGTCCGCTTTTATACTCCGTCGGTTATATTCCTTTGTGCATTCTTAGTGGAAAGTTTCAGATTGTTCGTTTTGGTTTTACGTTAAGTATGTACTTATTTTACTACCTATTGTAAAGGTAATATTGTTATGTATACTCTGACGTATTTACACGAATGTGTATAAACCTCATTGTTTCATGCACTGAAAACTGAAACTCGAAGGCACATGAATATTAATCGTTTAAATAAATATATTCTTAGCTGGAGCTGAAGGGAATTTCGTTGTCGCATTTATGAAGGTGCCTTGCAAACAACCCATGTTTGTATGTTTATCTTATCGCCATTAGCAATCCCTCAGGCCGATCAGCGCCCAAACCAAATCGTGTTTCAGTGTTATCTACCGTTCCTATTCCTATTAATTTATCATTAAGGGCTCAATTACATCCTTCTGTTTGAATATATAATTCAAATAATGCTCGACCGTTAGCAAACCGTGTGCCCTCGAAAAGGGACCACCGGAAATGTATCACCGTGAAACGCAACGGCTTCCTGAATTCTAATTAAACTAATTTTGCATTAATAATAAATTAGAAAGCTATATGGAACGTAGAAAGAGGCGTCAATTTTTAAATGTATCAATAGGTAGCTTTCATAACATTGATTGATGTTTTGACAAGTTCAGTAGGTCTAACAATAAGTTATATCGCAGGGTCTATGAGAGATCGAAACCTTTAAAATCAGCCTTCATAGAGAGCCAAGGACACCAGCCACCCGGCCGGGCCCGGGCGAGACCTTCCCTTTAGCCTTGGACGAGAAATGTGCGTCTGTGCGTCATGCCCTTGAGCTCACTGGGAATTCATTGTGATTGCGACACCTTTTTATAAATGAGATTTCTATGATCGACCAGAACCGATTGTTTTTTTTTTTTGCGAGAATATAAGATTTCAAATGAATAACATACGTTAACGTTAAAAGTGCTCGTAATAATGCTCACTATATTATTCTGTTCGCTGCCATAACATGCTGTTAACACGAAAATGTTTATGAATGAGCGCAGTATCCACATCGATCGGCAAACATTCTGTTTCTGCTTCATTTGTCTTCATGTATCGCAATTTATTATTTCACGACACACACATTTCAGTGAGGGACATATTTCGGAATGTTACGCTGTGAAATAAGCTTATTTGTGGACAACTTTTTATAGCTCTTTTATAGAGACGTATTAGGTACATTTTGGTTTGTGTCATCTTTCAGCTTCATACATAGATTAGCATTGCAAAACCTCGAATAGAGAGAAACAAAAACATTATTTCGGACTCGGATGTTTTGGTCTATTTTCCAAGCATCAACTTCATTCATGAAATATTATAGTAGTTACAACATTACAATATGGCTGAATTTGTAACGGTCTTGCTTTTCGATTTTCAGTGTCCAGTCTATAAATCATTTGCATCGTATGATCCATCACAAGTCGAACATGAGAATCATTTAATGCCGGACAACTACAACTACTCGTAGCTTCGGATGCTGATTTGATATTAATCAAATTACTGCTGCCGTGCCGATTTAGATGCAAATTTATATACCATAATGAAAAGATATAGGTACTAGACTCCAAATAATAAATCCATGTATCTGCATAAACATAGCTCAATATGTATAATAGGATCCTATATAGGCTCATTAGATACTCGTACAATTTATACAAAGACTTTTTGATTAGGTAGATAACCGTGTAAATTCTGAAATCCACAAACTGAACTACAAAAGTCTGAAGGAAGGGAAGTCCTACAAAACAGTATTTCATCAATGTCAAGGACATGATACAACACAGCATTAGTGGTATGCCGAGGAAATGAGATTATTTCGGGCGGATATTAAATTATAACCGGTGAGAGCCGGATTACGTGGTGCGGGTTCCATTGTAGTCGAAACTTTACAACCCAATTATCAATCACGAAGAATAAATCATGGTATCACTAAAAAGGATAGCTTCAAGTGGCTATAAGTTATTCTAGCGACACTCTAACGCCTTTTAAAGTGTGAACAGCGATTAACATTTCCTCTAGATGTAATAACATGACAGTAAAAGGGCCATTACATTTATTTGTAATTATGCGCGGACAGGACACGTGGTTGCGCACGCGCACCGCCCGGAAGCTCGGGATAGTCGATACTTGCGTGACATTGTTTAACTGCCGACACCTGCCGCCTCCGATCATGCGGAGAATTACAAATAGACCTCCGAAATAATTGATTGAAAACTAATTTGAACTTAACGACATCATTACACACTCTAGTCAGTCTTCGTCCCTGTTAAATTAAACACAGGTGGTGGGCTACGAATCAATCCATTTTTAAAATGTAATAACTAGCTCTGGAAGTTATGGTTTAAGGTTCTTATAAGTCATTATGATGAACTAATTTACAAACTAACAGTGCATTCTAATAAGTAAAGCACACTAAGAAGCGTCCGCGCGTGTTCATTTAATTTCCTCGCGGTGACCGCGATAACCGCTTGTTGGTTCAATGTAAGTAATTAATTTTACAGAGCTTCGTTAATGCGGTCGGGACAACTTAATAACACTGCTCTTCGCGTTGGCAATAGCAACGAGAATGTTCGTGGTGCACTAAAACACATCATACATTCTGAAACTGTATTGTTCCACAACAACGCTGGATGTTCTGCTGTTTTGTTGGGTCGCATATTTGTACCTCATTGTATTCAGCAACAATGCGATGTAATTCAGTTCTTTTTAAACATTATGTTATGATGGAACAATTTGAAAATTCGTGAACTTATTCTTGAATCTTTATTATGTGTCTTTATTTATTATAAGATTTGATTGATGATTTTTATGTACAATTTACTTTCCATGGTAACAGGATAAAAGATTTTCCACAGCAATAAATTGGATCAATCGACATTACGCTCCACTTGTATTCGCCGTATTGATTACCATACAAATGATATAGACGTATGGTAAATATTTGACTTAGCCAAGGCCACTCACCACTAAATACGTCTAGCTACCGGAGCCTGGTACGCTCGCAGCTCGCTCACAAATCTCGCCAATCGATTGTTCCAATGGCCATGAACTCGAACCTCGTCTCGCACGTCGGGTGTTCACAGAAAGCACTCGAAACAAGTAAAATAACATCACGTTCCTACATCCGACTCAAACAACACCCACTTTTAAAATACCACGAGAGCTTATTATTAATTTTTTTTCGCGATGGACCAACGCGTAACATACCACAAGTTGTGAAGTTAATCGAAGCCGGGATATTAGCACTATTCATGAAGGAGAAACTTAGTGGAACTGTCGTGACAGCAAGGTGTCGCCACCGTATGGCGCCTGAGGAAAAAGTTGCACACTTGCAAAATGGGGACTACATTGCGTTTCACGTTGCGTCATATATGTTGGAGCAGACGCATCTCGACTACTTTTTACGATGTTGAGAAACTGTCTCAATCAACTTTCAACGTATATACTTAGGAGGTAAGCAAAGAAACCCTAGCAAATAAATGCAACTTGCTTTTATAAATAGATGTAGGTGGTATGCATTAGAGGCGTTGATTTTTTCTCTTCGCCAAGTCCACTGTTAGTTTTAAAATGCATATTGGCATCGTTAAATGAAACTAAACAGTAAATGCATTGTGCAGCCTAATCGGAGAAAATACAATTGGCCTCATTTCGCGACCCAGTTACTTCCTTCAGCGAATATTAGAGAAACATGTTCTGAAATAAGGAGCAGCTGCATCTGGCTCCCCTCACTCTAATCATTGTTCGACCAAAGGGTCGTCCGAAATGGGGAGCAATGGCCGTGGTACATAAAAAAAACTGTAATAAAAGGACGCATCCAGGTAGTCTTGCAATTATCTACTAAGTTTATTCTATGAAGCAGCTGACCAACTAATCAAAACATTATTCCCAATTTGGTCTTCGAAATTTGATCATAATGTTATCAGAATTGAACTATGTAAAGCTTTCCTTTCGATTTTCTCACGTCTGAGCTGCAACCCTCTACAAAATTACCTGCTGTCTCGTCTCTTGCTGCAGTCAAACTAATTGAAATGTAGACAAATTGATATAGATACAAATCCCAGTAAGGTACACCTTTCTGGTGGTTTCACCTACAGGTGAAAGCATGCGGGCATGAAATAAAAACTAACAGCTCGCAATGCATACAATGTTTAGTGCAATGCGGACTTGTTCAGTTATGACGGTGACGTAGCCGTACTCCTAATATATAAAGTACATCTGCTAATTGAAATTCATTGATTCATACTACCAGCTGTAGTTATGTTTACCTATCAAGCTAAATTCCTAATTAACATCCCAATGATTACTACTAACCTAGTGCTAACAACGCTCATTAGGGTTATGATTATTTCGAACATAGGTATTAATTATACATACACATGCATGTTTTAATTCAAAGTCGACATTTTAGATTTCGGAGAAAATCGCCGTTTCATTGAAAAAACTATCAATTCGACATTCGTCTAGATGAGGTACAGTGGCTTTGAAACTTGGCATTTAAAGAATGCTCATATATTTAGAATTCCAGACTGCAATCTAAACTATGCTCACTTATTAAAATATTTCCTGCTATAAATAAATACACAGATGCTATGTATAATATACGCCAATATCCCTTCATTGATAGCTCCCCTCGATGTACGTCGGACTGCTATTGGAAGTGCATTAAAGCTATTAGTAAGTAGTTAGCGCATTCCACACAAAAAGGGAGACCCCTTATAGGGGAGAGATTCTGAGATCAAATTCACTGTATTGGGTTTCTGTTTACTTGTAAATATTACATAAATGAACTTATACAGAAAATACGTGCTGTTTTAAACCAAACAACCTCGGTACTCCATGGCACTGGACACCCACGCTCTTATGTGATGTGAATCATTTAATAAGCTCGCTTCACCATTTATGGCGACAAATAAATCACGATTAAGGTACTTCGACCTGTTAACAAGTCATAATACGATATTATAGTTGGCTGTGACATAAGCGGTCATGAAAACTTGAATAATTGTATTAAGGTAGTTGGTAATAATTTCTTGCTCGTGCGCATCTGTTGGCAGTTCACATCTTACACGGTCACGGAAGGTCATCACCGAGCTTGTTCCGTCAAGATCAGGGCCACGCGGTCACCGGCCGAGCGTGTTCTACGCCTCACTGATCGCTTAGCTCATGTCAACAGTTTTTTATTCTCTCCCTTGGTCGATCCCGTTGATGATGTCATTTTCTTATCTTTAGAATACTTACTCAGTTCGTCGCGCTTTGATGGTTAAATAATTACAATTGCAAATACTCTGTCAAAGAAATTTCCATACTGTGCTATCAGTATCGCTGTCAGAAATACGTTTCCAAACAATTTGTTCACGAAAACGTAGAATAATTTATTCTGAATCATGGGTTACACTTTAGTGAATACGGAAATGGATGATAAAGTAGCCATAAGGTTACACCCCTTCAGGATATTTAGCAGCACTTTAAACCAATGATTGCTCTGTAATTATTTCCTTTGCTTCAAATGTATCCACGACATAGAGAAAGCCTTGCGTTTCAGGCTCAACTGAACATTACTTCAGTTGAGTTATTGAGGAGCTGTCTTAAAGAAATTTAATAAGCTCAAGTATATTTGTTGTAGCAGACTTGTGGCAGTCGTATCGCGGGGAGGCGTCGCGCGGGCGCGTATCGATCGCGCCGCCACCGCGCGGCCTGCATACGAATACCAGAATCGCCCTCCGTTCAGCCCCTTATCAAGCACTTCCACCTACTAGACCCCAAGCCCCTCGTTAGTGTCGTGACCTCGTTGATTGTTATGTCAGCTCTACACTGACTGGACACGAATAACCTAGCTATCATCCAACAGAAACAACCACTAAGTGAAAACGCTGGGACGCAAATAAAGGCAACAACAAGAAGAGACATTAAAAGTATTAGCAGTAGCGTGTCTATTGTGACACAATGTTTGTCACTTGGAATGTAATGATGCTAAGTTACAAAAAGCTTTTCGTGTATACCCTCGGCGCGAGAAATGTGACCTCGTTTCGTCCAAATAAGACAAACATCATTTACCTAGACATAACGATGAGGTCACGGATACAACCATTATCGAAGGCTAACAGCTAATGAAGAAATACCAGTAATAGCAAAACAAAGCATAATACACCTCTATTCAGATAACGTCGTCTAATTGTTTATAAACATCGTTTCGAACACAATCCATTATAGTAGATGTTGGCGTCATGAATAGTCAATGGTAGTAGGTACGACATGCTATTCAAACTTATGCAAGTGCTATGAAAGGGAAGCTCAAGTTAAACAAACTCCTCTAGTAAAACGATCCAATTTGCATTTTTTCTCCTTCGTTTTATTTCGAACTAAAAAACCATCGCAAGGAACACATGTAGAATTTTTAGATGTATAAATTCTGAATGCTACGCCTAATGATACACCAAAATTAGCAGCTGGCTTGTTAAAAGTTGACAAAACATTAATATTGTTATCATCATCGCCTGCAATTTGGAAACTTCCTTGTCTGGGCTATTTAGCTGATTATGTTTTGGGGGTGGGTTTCACCCTAAAAATTGGAGCAATTTTCCAGACGAAAACCTGCCTACTTATTGCGTCGCAAAATGTCTCCGCGTCGCCTGCACCCAACTAAGTAGGGCAACCAAGCTGTGGGGTCCATGGATTTATACGTGTAAATTTCATGACTGGGGTTTCGAATTTAGAATATTAAATTTGAATTAATTTATACCGTCATACCATGAACATATTTCAAGCTATGGGTTCCGGATAATTTTAATTTAACTGCTACGTAGCGGCAAACATTCTGTTTGAATAATTTAATTAATTTGCAATAGTCGATTGTTACTTTCTCTTGAAATGGTTCAGCTTCAAAGTAATGAAGAGATGCTGGTTGCTTAATATTTTCATTAGTACATTGAACTCACTTTCAATACATGTACATATATGTAGCTAAATGAGCTTAACTGCACTGTATCGATGCATAACCAGCAGCAAGTTGATCGGCAAACGGAAATGGCCAACTAGAAGCGGAGGCGACTCGGTGAAGGCAATTTAGCGAGACTTCTCCCAGGGCATCGTCTTATTAACAATCGCTTTATAATAATCGCCGGCCACATAAACCGGAATTTCTTATATATACCTAAGGCATAAAAGTATCAGTACAATTCTTTAAAAATACCAGCACAACATAATATTTTTAAAGAAAATAATTTTAGATTATGAAATTAAAATGGGAGAGTTTAAAATAGCAGAAGTGAATTTAGAAGTTTATTTTAGTGTGTGGACAGTGTCCCGATGACGTAGTTGCTAGAATGGACTTGCAGATCGATACGACGACGCCAATTGGTCGGTGCCGCGACTCGCGACAACAGAGGGTTCAACAATCGAAACATTAGAATCTGTTGCTATGTTTACAATCGTTTGCATCGCTTGGCTAGGAAGTTTGACTATGGGAATGAAATCTACCAAACGATCGATGGATTCTATAGCGAATACAATGAAAAAAAAAAACCAATCAATATCTGTACCGGCGCGTTCCAAAAGGTTGCTAAAGTTTTTTCTGTGAAATCTGTTTGCCCGATTTCGACACAATGTGAATTCCAGCAATTGTGTTGGCACATTATTTTTATTGACAGTAGCGCAGCTGCAGCTTACCTACGATGTAGAATAACACTTACAATACACCTTCAGTGTCCTCTGCCCCTTAGACAAACATCTGCTAGATGTTTGTGCGATTTTGCATTTCGATATAAGAAACCACGTCAAAATGCAATGATGTTATCGAAATGAAATGTACGAAAATAGCGATGAGATCAATTTCTAACAATGCGTTCACACTAATGAACCTGAACGTATGTCTGTATAATTATATGCATATAAACATGTGATATTTTTTTATGTTAAAGAGTTGCATTGTAATTAATAATTGTCATTCCATCCTTATGTGTATATTTTCAGATAGTTATTAAATAGGCTCAATTTGCTCCAATAATCTCTTGCAGATTAACAGGAGCAATTTTTGTTTTGGTCATCCATGTTAAACAAATTTTATTATACACATACTCGTAATGTTTTAACTAACCTAAACCTCCGGATACTTTAAACATATTTTGGACATTGTTCATTCGATTAGAGTTACGATTGCATAAGTCGTGTATCCGAGTGAACCGGTTTATAAGAAACGTGTCAGGAGATTCTCTTCTGAGTGCTCACGTTCCAGAGAATGCTTGGAACGCTCGAGACCTCCTATAGTGTTCCCCGGTTGATAATCTAACTGTTCAATGTCGATTACATTGCATCTTGAATCTGATCTATTACATAGGGAGAAATAAAAAATAGACCTCTTATCATGCGTACTGCACGATTCATAGAAAATAAAGCATAAGAAGGTAAAAACAAAATACGATACGATCCACAAAAAATATGTAATTGACCCAACAAACGCTTGTTCTTGGATTATGTCAAGGTAAATAAATAAACATCAACATAAAATGAACATAAACGACTTGAAATTTAAGCATTTAGAAAAACACATTGTTATTGAAGTAAAGATTTTATTGAAAATCCAATCAATTAGACTTGTCTTACCTGTCAGAACGATACAAATCGGCGTCAATATAGCCGGGAAGAGCAGCGAAGCCTCTAAGAAAACTCACAGAATTCGTGGATATTCAAACACAACACTGTAACAATGTATCAATCACTTCGCAGTTAATACTTGGATATTAATCCAAAGTTTTTTTGTAGTTGATGATTAGAAACAGAACGCTTCGGATAGGTTTAGCACGGTGATAGTACGGAGCTTAGCGATAGGGCACCGCCGCAGTGCGGAGTGTCGGATAGACTGACGGGGCTGGCGGGCGGAGGCCGGCGAGAGACCATGCTCGAATGACGCTCGGCGCCCCGCAACCGCGCCGCGCGGTGCGCTGCTGCCTGCCAGGTGCTGCACCGACCGTTTTGCTGTGTCGACCACTAGTACTGACGCACTTTGACCACTAGTCTTTATAACTTTTTAATAATCCAAAAATCGACCAAGTATATTTTCCTAAATTGCATTGTTTTTTTTTTTTTTTTTTTTTAATTATTGGCAACTGCCGTAGGCAATTCCTGCCAGTGTCTTGTAGTGACCACAGGGTAAGCAACGAAGTGACTATACATGGGTATTTTATTAAATTTAAGTTTACCAAGAGAATAATGAACTTAAGCTTTTTGTGGCAATTCTTTTAGCCCTGAAATAAACACAAAACCTAGGAGTTAATAGTAGTTAGTAACATAAAATATATACGTCTAGACAATAATATATTATTAATTAGACTATGTCTGATTATTATAGTTTA
Organism: Agrotis puta; assembly: GCA_943136025.2. Classification (NCBI taxonomy): domain Eukaryota; kingdom Metazoa; phylum Arthropoda; class Insecta; order Lepidoptera; family Noctuidae; genus Agrotis; species Agrotis puta. The sequence goes on from OW964170.2 coordinate 5,818,436, forward strand.
ATATTGTTATTGGAAATAAATTTAATAAAAGCACGTATAATTTGGGGATTAGGGAAAAATGAGAGGAGGTGGCGAACATTAGTGGGTTTTTGGATGTTCAATTTTGTAATAACCTGATCAAAAGAGGAAACATTATTCAAAGGGCAATTTAAAAATATGTGATCTAACGTACCATCATCCAGCCCACACTCACACAAAGAACTGTCCCGGACTCTAATTTTATGGAGGAAAACTGGGGTACAACAGTGGCCAATACGGATTCTGCATATAACGGATGTAACGGATTTGGATGTTTCTTTGTATTTATAAAACCAAGGTTTGGAAGGAATGGATGGTTGAATAGATGCAAACAAGCTAGCCTTTGACTTGCTAGATTGAGACCAGTGGTCTTGCCAGGATTTAAAAAGATCTACTTTGGCCTTGTGAATTAAGTCATAGACCTGAACAACATAATGTTTTTTATCTGCTAGATTGCTGCTGATCGCATTCTTAGCTGCTTTGTCTACCACCTCATTGCCCGTAATATCCACATGGCTAGGAATCCATACTAATATTATCTCAATATTTTTTTTAAAACAAGCATGTAAGACAGATTTGATTTCAACGATGATTGGGCTACGTAGGTTATCTTTAAATGAATTTTTAACTATTGCCTGCAGAGCACTCATGGAATCAGAGAAGATGACTGCTTTTGTGATAGCTGAATGAGAGGAAATAAATAAACACGCCTCCAGAATTCCAATGCATTCCCCAGTAAAAACTGAAGACTCGGGAGGGCACTGGAACTGGAGGAATATCTGGGAGTTGGAATTGTATACAGCAACGCCTGTTTTACCGTCGGTGGTCAATTTAGAAGCGTCAGTATAAAATTTGTAGTGATCAGGCCAGTTGTTATTAACAGTCGAAAGAAAGTGGTCATTAGCATTGATGGTGTCCTTGTTTATTCCGATAAAAGAGATTTTTGGAACAAAATTTAGAATTTCATATGGACATGTGTAGAGTGGGAATCTAATACACTGAGGAATGGGAGAATTGATTTCCACATTCCGGATATTCCTAAATGAATTAAGGATCAAAGGGGGGTCTTTATGCTTCCAGTAATTGCTTTGTCTACATAGATTATCTAGTATGGAAAGCTTAGAAAGAACAACGTGATTACTAAGAAAATATGCCTTGTACATATATTTATCAGCTAAGTATTGTCTACGGAGAAGAAGGGGAGGGTCGCCACTCTCAACTTGCAGAGCGTTGGTAGGAGTGGATCTCATACATCCTAGCACAATGCGGAGGGATTTCGACTGAATGGTTTCCAGCTTGGCCAACGCAACTTTACCACAGGGTTCCAGGAGGAAAGACCCATAGTCCAGTAAGCTTCTTATTGTAGCATTGTATATGAGTTTAAGAGTAAAGGGATGAGCACCCCACCAAACTCCCGCTAAAGCACGTAGCATATTAAGGTTTTTGTCACATTTATTGATTATATAATTGAGATGAAAGACACCACATAATTTACAGTCTAAAATGACCCCAAGGAATTTCACCTTATCCTCGACCTTGATTGGGGCTCTTTCAATTTCAAGGTGGACATATGGAGTTAAGCGTTTCCGTGAGAAAACAACAACGGAGCTTTTAGGAGCTGATAAGCTAAGGCCATGAGAGAGTAGCCACTGGTTAAGGGAGTTAAGGGATATTTGCATGGATTCTGTAGCAAGTTCGACGGATGAGGTAGGAATATATAAGGTTAGGTCGTCTGCATATTGTAAAATCTGGCAGTCGCTATTAAGGGACTTGTGAAGATCAGAGGTGTAAATACTGTATAAAAGAGGACTTAGTACTGAACCCTGGGGTAACCCACGCCAAACAGTTCTGGGGTCATGTGATTCTCCTGGGACGTGGAGTTTAACACTACGACCAGCCAACAAGTTACAGATACAGTTAAGAATCTTTACAGGGATACTCAGCTGGCGTAATTTACTTCTGAGTACCGAAAGAAGGACACTGTCGTAAGCTGCTGAAATGTCAAGAAAGACCGCCAGAACAGACTCATTTTTGCTGAAAGCAATCCGGATATCAGTCATCAAACTACCAATACTGTCCATTGTACTAGCCCCCTTTCGGAAACCAAATTGAGATTTAGCTAGAAGACCTCGGCCTTCAACAAACCACTCCAATCTGTTTTTAATAAGGTGTTCCAATATTTTAGCTATTACAGGTGATAGAGCAATGGGTCGAAAATTATCGGGGCAATCGGGAGGTTTCCCTGGTTTTAGAATAGGAATTATAAGCTGCGTTTTCCAGGAATCAGGGATATGTGAGAGACTAAAACATGTGTTGATTAATGATAAAAGGTATTGGCGACTGCGGGACCCCAATTTTTTAAAAAATGAATATGGATGGCCATCTATGCCTGGGGCAGAGTCGTGTACGTGTTTGAGCACTGCATCCAGTTCGCTTAACAAGAAGGGGGCATCTAAGGTGTCATTGGAAATTTCGCCCCCCTCAGAAGGGGAGGGGCATTCTCCCAAAAGAGGAGCGAAAGGGGGAGCCAGTTTGTTCAGGAAAGATTCTGTAATGTCGCTATGCATAGATGAGGAGTTTCGGACAGAGCAACCACGTTTAAATTGTTTGAATTTTTGCCAAACAAGAGAGGAAGGGGTTGAAGGGGAAAGTGAAGAACAGAATTTCTTCCATCCTTCATATTTTTTTTTTTTAAATAGACGTTTGGATCGCGCAACAATCCGGTTGTACTCGATCAAGTTTTCAGTGGACATATTTTGAGCATAATTGAGTTCCGCTTCTTTTCGAGATTTAATCATGTTAGAACATTCCCGATCCCACCAGGGGGAATTGCATTGTTAAATGTCTCATTTTCATATTTGTCATTTTGCCTGCACTTTATACCTGAAAGTTCTTGTCTGCCTTCTTATCTTTTAATACATTGATCGTGCAGTGTGTTAATCATAACACGGTCGTAATTAATATAATATTTCTCTCTCCAGTTTCTTATCTATCCGGACCGTAACCAAATTTTAACTTTTTTACCTACTTCTAAAATGAAATAACTGGTTTTCTGGTTCATAAAACGAGGATGCTGTTGATGAAAATGGTCCCGTCTCATTTACTTTTTGTTATAATAATAACAAACTTTAGCACATACTTTAGTCAGCTTATAAAATAGATGTAGGTGTCCGTAGGTACCTAATTGGCGCCAACTTAATATTAGGTATAAAGAGACTCTTAATTTTTTCTTATTTATTCATCTGCGATAGGTATTTGAAGTAGGCGTTGATTTCCGTTAATATTTTATTTGATTTCTATACTAGAACTAGAATTAGATACTTTTAAGAAATTGTTAGTAGGTATAGCCAATGAAATTATGATGAAGAGCGAAACTTATTGACCTGCTAAGGTTTCGCAGAAAAGCGGCTTACATGAACATGCATGCGAAACCTTCAATGTCGGAGTCGGACCAGATTTGTGTCTTGTCTACTATTATGGTAAATTATTACGCTTGTGTACCAAAAAATATTAACTGTATTTTTGTTACGTAAACCAAAATTGGCGAAGATGTTTTTAAATTCACAATACGTCATACCGTAGTGTAATTTTTAGTGCGTCCTGACGTCACAAACCTTCAATCTTGAATTTTGATGCGTGTTACCTTTGATAATATTCATTTATTAAGCAAATTAAATAATAACTCTTACTGACGGACTAATTAGATTTGCACTTTATTGATATTGGAATCTAGCTCATAACACTATTAAAAGTTCGATTCTCCTATAAACTTATGAACGAAATTATTATATATCTATCATTTAAAAAAAAAACAATGTAGTGTATGAGGATACACATATTATAACGTTGTAGAATTTCGCACATATACCTAATTAATTAAAGAGCAAACTAATTAATCATACGTGCTGTCGATCGATGTTATCTTTGAGTAATAATAAGAGAATGTGGTTACTCAGGCAGGTTATTATTGGTCATGATTGTAAACTCTCGGAGCCGGTTGAAGGCTCCGAAAACGTCTAAAAAGTCCACGTGACTATGGCAAACTATACTTGCGAAAAAAGTTACGTGCGTATCTAATTGTATAGAATTAATGTATTAAGTGTCGTTTACCTATGTACTTAGGTACGCGTACATAATGAATTGAAACTCAATTTACTGACTTATACATGAAAAAAAACGTCTATCAGTAAAAATCCGGCCAAGTCTGATCTACACAAACTGCAAAAAAAAATCATTTTTTTTATAGGAGTTCCCCTTAAATATTTGTTTTATTTTAATTTAATTATTTATTTTTAGAGTGAATATTTCAAGCGTCTACCTGCTGCAATTATCAATGTTGCCCAAAAATGAGCAAAATGCACGTTTATTGTATGTAAATTTTTTTTTTCTCCTTAAAATATTTATCTTTGTAAGTTTGTTAGTATTTGTCGTTATAGCGACAACAAAAATACATCTTCTGTGAACATTTCAGCTGTCTAACTATCATGGTTCATGAGATGCGTGGTGACGGACAAACAGACGGACAGCGAAGTCCAAGTAATAGAGTCCGGTTTTACCCTTTCGGTACGGAACCCTAAAAAAAGTAGGTAGGTATAATACCTATAACCAGGTGATTAACTAATGTATCCTAGATTCATACTCATTTTATAAAAGTCGTTTTATGTCATACAGCTTAAATGCCTGCGTGCTAGATCTTGTGAATGTGAATAAATAAAATAATCGCCGTAGCCGCGCAGCCTACGCGGCGTAGCCGTCTACGCGTAGGCCTAGGCACTCACTTTATCGTCTTTTGTGTAAAAAGATGATCTTGATATAAATAATACTCTATTGTTATATCTATTTATAGCATAAAAAATAAATAACCAAATACCCCAAACACTGAATATTTGCTGAATAGTCGAAGTAATTATTATTTGATTGCGCAGCAAGCTTTTATTCTAATCGTCTTAACTCACGGAAGGTTAAATTGATCGTAACGTTTACTCGTGAATTTAATAAGTGAAATTCCGGGTAAATTAATTAGTGTGCCGGTCGTAAGCCGGTAAGCTGACACTTGACTGCTTCGGAACGGAACCCACAGACACAGATTTGCATGTCGCTAAATGCTTTTATGTTATTACTGTTTGGGTGAAATGGTCGATTTCAAAGAAGCCTTTTATTTAAAATTTTACTTTCTTTTTTGTAAGCCTTTTATGTCCCACTCTTACACGTATGATATAAATAAAAGTACCTACCACTAACAAAGAACCATAAAGGCTGATTAAATTCTAGGCTTCAACCAAAACCTGGCCATATTTTATCTATACATATAATAAATCTGTAGAAGGGTCAATTCTGTACATTGAAAATATTGAAAAAATAAATAGCGGGGGTTGTTGCTGGATCGATACCAAACCCAAATATGTGATCAAAAAAATTTTTGTTTGTCTGTCTGTCTGTCTGTCTGTCTGTATATGCAACTAACGGTTCGATTTCGATGAAACTTGGTATAATTATACCTTATTATCCTGGGCATAAAATGGGATACTTTTTATCTTGGAAAAATACGTAGAAATGTTCTGTAGAACCGCGAATCTCCTTAATTATTATAGGCTTAGCCGTATTTGGATCCAATAGATATTTATAAGATGTCATTGTCAGAGTTACTCAAAATGGAGAAATAAACCATCCACGCGAAGACCGACATCCGCGCGGACGGAGTCGCGGGCGGAAGCTAGTTCCTAATAATAATAATGAAAAAAAAAACAAAGACAGCTCTTGATTTTACGTAATTCTTGTTGCCTTGTTTTTTTTTTAAGTCGTTCGTAATCTGGCCTCGAGTACAATACGAAATGAAACGTGTGGTGCTAAAAGTTTCTGCTACTCGATGGAAGATGGCGCTGTCATATAAAGTTTAGTAAGAATTTATTTTGATAAGATTTTGAATTAACGCCATCTATGCTAATCTGTTTTGTTTTGCTGTGTGTGTACATTCGAATTTACCAATATCAATAAAAATTACATTAATAGTGGTTAAATTCCCCTTAGGCACTTTTTTAACAATATTTATAGTATGATTATAAAAATAAATAAAAGTTAGTTAGCAAAATCGATAAACAAAAGGTTATCGAACTCTCGAACGCGCGCCGCGCATCTCTATTCTAAACAGTCGCTAAGTCGCCATTACATGTCGCTACTCGCTTGTTATTATTGCTTTTGAGAAGGAGATTGCTAATGTCAAATAAGCAGCGCGCGATATAACTTTGAAGAAGCAAACATTCTTGAGGATGTCTTAAAGGTTGCTTATTTCAATAAACGAGTCAGGAATTAGGGTAAGTGGAATCTAAATATATTAGTTATAAGAAACACTGTCTTATTTGTTTATTTATACATTTTTAACTGTTTGTATAAAAATTAAAAAGTTCTGTTTTTATTTATTTTTTAGATGGCACCTCCTCGACGCATTCTTAGGCAGCAGTTGGAGATTTTGATAAACTTTCTAGAAGAGAATAGATACATGTCTAAAGGCCTGTTGCCTGGGGCTCCAGTTTCTCATACGAAGACCCGACAAAAGTGGGCTGTGCTGGCCAAACGACTGAATGCGGTACAGTTGGGGGCATTGAAGACCCCTGATGGGTGGAAGAAGGTATTTCTTATATAATTGTGCCTTCTGAAAATCAGTTTAATTTTTAAATACACAATTATTTTTCTTAAAATTCTTCCAGTTTCCCAGTCAAAAATAAACTTTTTATTTAATTTGTATCCTTTACTTTCCATGCATTTTATATTCCAGTACTGGTTTGAGTGGAGACACAAGTGTAGCAAAAAAGCATCAAATGCTCGAAGAATGCGGTCAGGGTCTGAGGGAGGTGCGAACAGATGCGCACCACTCAATGATTTAGAATTGAGAGTTCTGGAACTAAGTGGGAAAGGTTCCGTTGCTGATCCATCATCCAACCAGTATGATAATTTTCTGGAAGAAGACTCCGATTCAGAACCTCTAGAAAACCTCAAAGTACGGAATGGACCGGCCAGTCAGAAGATTAGACAGTCTGTCATTATTAATCCTCCTAGATCATCTACAGGTATCAAAAATATATTGTATTATTTCTAAATATCAAAAAAAAAGATAATTAAAAAATTATAAAATATTTACTTACAAATAGATACGGTAAAATAACTTGTTTTATATTTCAGATAATGAACCATATGGTGTTTCTCCACCACCCAGATGGGTGACAGACTTTGAGGAACGTAGAGTAGCAGCTGAGGAGAGAATGGCGGAAGCATTAGAATCAATGGCGACCATAATGAGGACCCAGGAGGAAAGACGAGGGTTGTTGGAGGAACGGATAGCAGATGCACTCACAGCAATCGCAGGGACAGTGCAGGACTTAAATAGTGGCATACAAGAGACATTGCAGCACTTGCATCCATTACAAGCTAACAGAACAGAAATGAAGGGAGATGTGTTTTATAGTCATTAATATTAATAAGCTACTGAAAGAGTTTTATAAGACAACATTGTGTAGACTTGTAGAGCAGGTCTACTTAACTGAGTTTGGACATATCACATAGAATTTTTATGTGAATAGTTTGTTTAGACTGGTGTACATATTTTGATTCATTGTGATTGGCTAGTTAACCCAAATACTGAATGTACAGTTAGGTGTAATCTGTATAGTAATTTAAAAATGTAAGATTAAGTTACAATTAAACTATTTATTAGTTAAGATATATTTTTATTGCCTCCTTTTTATGTGGTAAAATCACCAAATGAGTCCTCCAACCCTGGGTGGAGCGGGACTGTCAGACTTGTGCTGACTAAAATCCACCGTGTTCCTTCAATTGCTTTTTACGTTCCAGGGTCACGGTTAACTGTTTGGACATCCGCGATCCCCTTTTTATTTCTGTAATTCCCGAATGATAAGGCAAAGGTGTACATAATTTAATTTTGGTGAAAAGTGGGTGTTCTATACAGGTGTATAGACTTAAACACCAGTTATGTTTTAGTCTAGGCAGTAGTTAATTTAATAGGAAGCAAGCCTATTTCTATCAACTGGGTACAAATCTGTGGCTGCTACTGGGAAACCCCAATACCACCTTGCCCGACCTGGGAATTCAGATACCCACATATCATTATAATTAGTAGCCCCGAATTATGTGTTACTGCTAGTACAAAAAATATGTTCTCTGAAAATTGTATTATAAATAAATTCATATCATTGTATTATTCCAGGCATGGAGGCACTAGAGACCAGTATAAACTACTGGGAGGACGCGCTGGCTGCGTTCTCCCTTGGCGCTCGTGGCGGAGTGTCGGGCACTCTGGCGCTCACGTCGCCTGAGGAGGCTGAGTTCTGCCGCGAGATACAGGACCTACTGCAAGACGCCTATCTTCTACAGGTACCTTACCTTTTCCCCATTGAAGATGGTCTATGGTATTTGTCACAAAGGTGTAGGGAACCTCGGGCAAAATGTCTAAACTGAGGGTCATCATTAGACACCGCATTATATGTAGGTAAGTTACAATTGGACCTTACATACACACATTAAATATGCAACAAATTCATTAAAATATGCAATATAAAATTGACAAAAGTACTGTACCATTTTACATTACATATTTTGGCGACAGTAATTGTGACTTTTGTATTTATCTTCCTGCGTTTACTTAAATTAAAAGCAGAAAATGTTTTCCAATTATTAAAAAAAAATGACTACTAAAGGCATTTTTTTATTTTTCGTCTACTACCTACAATTTGATCTATAAAAACTGTACTATTTCGGTTGATCAGAGTACCCGCTCTCATGAGCCGAAATGCGACTGTGTGTGGGTTAGTCATATCACAAAAGATTCATGTCATGCGTGTATAGGAGCGGTGCGAGCTGTTGTTCCTGGACCAGCGGTCGGTGTTGTTCCGGTCGGAGAGCGGCGGCGCGGTGGGCGCGGAGGGCGAGGCGCCGGTCGGGCGGCGCGCGCGGCTGCTGTCCACACACACGGGCTCCTCACACACGCGCCGCGAACATCACTCCAGCGCGGAGTCCTTCGCCTCGGCTGAGGATCAGGTACGAGTAGGGTTCCAGATTTGACAACTCGACCCCCAGTCAAGAATTTTCTACTTAAGAGGTATTTGGAAAACAAATAAAGGAAAGACTACTAAGAGACCGAAAACAGAAAAATATCCACAGGTTTTTGAACAAAATCCTTTTTATCAGGAGTTTGAAAAATAAGTACCTCGAGGTTTAAGCATGAAAATCAAGTTTAACAGAATGACATTGTAACCAATAGGTACTTATTAGAGCGGTGCTGAATACCCGGGGTACGTAGGACCTACATTTTCATTAAAATATTATAATTTCAGGTTGCCGACCTACGAGATTTTGACGATTTAACAGAAGCTTTACCAGAATTAGAAAACTTGGAATTATATCAAGCTGCTGTAAAACAGCTTGAAATTGGAATTCCTTACAGGTAAGCTTCTTCTTTAAAAGCTGGATTCTGTGCTCGACAGACGGCCAGCGCCGAGTGTCATAATTATTTCATATCAACGGCTACATCATATGCTACGTTCAGCTCGTACAGTTTGCGCTGACTGTAAGTCGAGTACTAAATACACCCTCTAAAATCATAAATGATAAACTCTACACCGAACTTTTTTGATAGCAGCTAGGCAAGCTGCCTAAAAACTCTCGGCCTTATTACAAAAACTAAATAAACCTTGGTTTAAACCTGGTCTATCAAGTCCAGGCTTATCTGCAGAGCCATGGTTTAAATTTGTCCGTATTACAAAACTAAGATAAAACCTCGACTTTAGTACCGCCATTTAAACGATTGTCTAAACAATTAAATCCACAATGAGTAATAACAATTAAACCTACCTTATTTCAATCCATTTTGGGTGAAAATAACACAAAAACTACAACACAATGAAAAATTTGCTATGAGAAACTTTGACACACCTTTGACAGCTACTACTGTTAGACCATGGTTTATCGAAAAACCTCGATTTGTAATAATGTCTGTGTAAACCATAGTTTAACAAGATTAAACCTGGGTTTTTAGTTAAACCTCTTTTTGTAATAAGGCGGTTTGTCTTATAGACTAAATTAGTTATTACGAAACACCTAACTACGGAATCTTCTATATTTTTTAGTTGATTTTGAACTCTGGGTTCATTTTTAATTAATCTTTAGGTTTTTTTCTTATTATGTGTTTTGTTAGTTATACAAACATACATACTTGCAAAAAAAAACATTTCTCCTGAGGTACTCTCTAGCTAGATCCTCACCAGGAGCATTCTTTGAGCATTACATTACTACCTTCCTGACTAAGGAGCAATCACGTGTAATGTAACATATGCGATGAAGCTCGCCAAACACATTTAGTCACAAGTAGAGCGCATTGATGTTACAAGTTGTAATTCTCGGTTCTCCTCCTTCAATGATGTACTGCTTGAATCTGTAACGTTACATTACACCTTTAGATACGGTCTTGGTCTGACCCATACCAATTCTCCAACATTAGTTTGTTACCTACGTAATATTCGCAATAAGATCGCCCATAATCCTCAACTATTTTTTCTTCTTTCTTTGTCTAAATCAGAGGTATTTGTGGTGTTCATAAAAGAGTATTCTGTATGTGCAGAACGCTGCGTACCGAGGTGGTGCAGTGCAGCTCGGACTCGGAGTTCCTGTGCAAGCTGCACTGCCTGCGCCAGGCCTTCACGCAGGTGTTCAAGGACGCGGCCGTGTGGGCCTGGTTCGTGGACGCAGGCCGCCAGGTGCTCACAGACCTGCTGCTATTCGCTGAAAAGGTAACAACACACACCCACTTCACTTACACACCTCATTGGTATAAGCCTTTATATAAGTTGTGACAGATAAATCTGACCGCACCCAGACAAGTGGCAAACGATAAAAGCGCTCAGTAAATAGTCATGTCCGTAAGGATTTAGGAGCTTCTTTTGGTATATTAATTTCTTCTTAATTCTTTCGTCTTTAATACATTTATAACCTTTATGCACTTTGGCAAAAAGTTGAAAATCTATTAAGTGTACTGAGGTTACGTTTCTCGCCTGGTCTGATATCACGAGTATTTCATATCTCCTCTAAGTGATAAATTAATATAATAATGTGTGGACTTAGATCATAGTTATAAAAGCATATTAGCCTATGAAAACGTTTATTTTACTAGGAACCAAAGGAATTCCTGGTGGCGTACGAAGAAATGGTGTCATGGGCAACAGACGCAGCCAACTGGGCAACGATAGAAAGTGAACTTACAATGAAAGGCGTTAAGGTACAGTTTTTTCCATTTTGTTTTATGGTGGGAGAATAAAGATATTACAGTAGATACAGCTGCACCTTGCGTTATTAGAGGAACAGTGTATAAAACGGGGACGCGAGGTATGATGGGTAATCACACTCTTAAGGCAAACTTAACATGTTAACGTAGCGCAAGCGCCAACAGGACGCCATTTGTTAATGGCCGCTTGCAAATGACGTCCTGATGGCGCTCGTTAGTGTTGTGTTAAGTGTGTCTAAAGACTGTATGTCCCCATTATACCTTGCGTCCCCGTCTTATACACTTTTCCCCTACAGCTGTATCTACTGTATATGTACCTGGCAAAAGGAACGAATATTCACTCGTTCTTTTTGCCAGATGAATTAAGATCAAAGCTACGCCTGCGGTAAATATCTATTACATATACAAATATTTTTGCATTGCTACTTTCAGGCTTTGACGTTCTACGATGTGGTGCTAGACTACATTCTGTTGGATGCATTTGAAGACCTCGCATCACCACCATCGTCAGTCCTTGCCGTTGTCCGCAATCGATGGTTGTCAGATGGATTTAAAGAGAGCGTATGTTGATTCACATAAGAAATGAACTTGAATGTGAGCTATGAAAATATTAACAATTTTATTTAATTATTTCAGGCATTAACAACGGCTGTGTGGTCTGTTATAAAGGCTAAGCGGCGGTACCTGCAGTATCCAGACGGTTTCATGGCGCATTTCTACTCTATATCAGAGCATTTACTGCCAGTTCTCGTGTGGGGATACCTCGGACCTAACGAACGTCTACGTGACGTCTGCGAGTCGTTCCAGGCAGAAATAGTAGGATTTATAGCAGACTTATTTAACTTCCAGAAATGTCGCTACACGAATGTAGATGATCTCTCTGTTGACATAATGCAACACGCTAGATTACGTTCGGCTAACATTACCGATAAATTAGCCGAGAGAATTTAAAATCTACCGTGCACTTATTGGAACGTAGTATTTACGACGCAGTGTTTTCATGCAACTGGCATGCATTAGTATTTGCCTTTTTACCTCAAATTTTCATCTTATAAAGGAATTTGTTGTGCAATAATCATCATGTAAACATAATTGTGTATGCTAAAGTTTTTAGAGATAAAATAATATTATTAAAGTAAGAGAAGCTAGTATCTAAAAATTATGTCTAATTTAAGCATTTGAAACCAAGGCCTAAGCTGCGGTTCATACTAACAAACGCATTTCATAGATATACAAACATGGAATATAACATTCCTATGGTCATTTGGATTTGTTTTATATTGTAAAATGGCGCATTTTTAGAGCTCAAATCAATACAATGCTAATTATTTAGTTGTAAGTTATAAATGTTCATTATCCTGTCTTTAAAGTGAGCAATATCACCCTAACTTTTTGTGCTATAGAGCTTCAGAGTAATAACTGTCATTGAGAACATTAGTTGTTTTATCTCTGAATTTGTGACCCCCCAATGACCATTATAGGAATATGGTTGCCATCTGGATTGCGAGCAGCTACTGATGAGCTTGTTGTTTTAATAGATTGCTACTGTAGTAAGTGCTATTATCAGAGGCAAAATAACTGATTGGAACAATGTGTCGTCCATCAAGAATACTAAAAAGTGAACTGTTAGCCGCAATTATGCTAGTATGGGGAAGCGATAATGTTTATTTATAAAATGGTACAGGCATTTAGGTAGACGGAATAAAATCTATTAGGTAAAATATATCTTATGTAATTTCATGTTACTATCCGACGAAAAAAGGAAGAGGTTCTCTATATGTATATTTTTTTTACATAGATACATAATTATTAACATGAAAAATATCTAAGCTAGGAATTCACTAGACGGACATGTTCGCGGGCATTTTGTACGGACATGTCTGTCGCCCACAATTCACTACACAGACTTATCAGTTTGTCTCGGTTTCAACCGGCTAATCGGTTTAATTGTTACGATTGTCGTGAGCCCGCGCAGACAAAATGAGATCGCGCGGGGACGAGCAACGGGCAAGTCTGCCAGACTGTCTGCGACGGTCCTACAATAACAGACATTGCATAGACCTATAGTGTAGCGAGCATGTCTACAGACTTGCCTGCGGGAATGACCGAGAAGTGAATTTCCCGCTTAATGGAAATTGATAGAAAAGAGGCCCAGACCTCCTTCCTATCCATTAACGTCCAGAGTGTGTACAGTTGAGTACAGATCAAGTTTGTTGCTTACCGGTATATTTTGTGGGTACTTTTGAGTGAGGCCTTCAGCCAGTTACAAATAACATTATTAATTTTACAAGTCTGTCATTGTGCTCGCTTTTTTTGTAGCATGTTAACTAATTAGGTTATACTAATCTTTGCATTTCGTGCTATTTACCATAGAGCTTATCATGCATTCCACTGTGGAAATACGTATTTATTTATATTACAGATGATAATATTGAAGTCATTAAAAGTTTTATATGTATATGTTACCATACGAAATATAATGCTTCCGGAACCCAATTATAATTAACATTTAATTATTTGCATTTGTGGAGATGGTAGTTGTTAAGTTATTAAATCAAGTGTATTGTATCTTTGTAAATATATAATAAATTGTTTATTTAATACGGCTTTATTTCGTAGTTTCTCATTTCAAAACAGGTGTGATTTACTGAATGTTTGACACGACTGAAAATATTGGAAATTGTCTCTTTTTTTTTCAAGATTTGCAAAATAATTAAAAAAAAAACATGTGATAAAAATAGGTTGTGAAATAAAACGCTTTTGTATTAGAAAATTTAGTATATCAATTTTCACAATTATAGCCATACGTCTATGATATAAAAACAAATGTGTAAACATAAATCTTTAATTACAAATTCAACGATAATACTTCCCCAGGGAGTAAGCACCAATAACTTTTAAAGTTTTTTTTATTTATCTGAAGAATTTAATAATTGTGAGATATCACTCGCTAGCCTCATCAACGTAAATTAAATTAAATAATAGTCTTTTATAGTAATACCTGCACATGAACAATTTTATAATACTTTCGGTTTAAATAAGGTGAGCGAGTGATGGATTTTATTTTACGTCGGGAGAGCCGACGTTATTATAACACCGATTTTTGTGCAACACAGAGATAATTTGGTATCCTTCCGGATAGGATATTTCGGATTTACTCGTAAGTAGGTGTTGGAGATAGCTTACTAAAACCGTTTAAAGGATAAGAAAGCCTGGCAACCACAAAATCACGAAATTACGTTAGTGTATAAAATATATTTTAGGACTCACTACAATAATTATTTGGTTTAGTGCACAGCAAGTTTAAAAGCTCTTATAGTATAACAAAAATAATAATAACAATATTTTTAAATAATATAAATAAAACCATAATATCTAATCCCTTTTGTAATAATTATGTATTGATTGGCAGGCTTCCTCAGAAATATAAAAGCTTACGATATAGTGAGAATCGACATCTACTCGTCAGGACTAGACACTAGAAAGTCTGAAAATGAGTATACAAACACACGAAAGAAATGCATGCATTCTTCTTATAATAATAAATGGAATCACTCTATGATATCCGAAACTAACAGAGTCAATATATACAACAAAATAATTAATGAAAATATCAAGGTTGTTTTTTTAAGACGAAATGGACATAGCCAAAAATGTTCTGTTCAGAATGTTTTATGTAAAACGTTGGAAACAAATAAAAACATTGAGATGGGAGATCAACGTAAAACTGTGGATTTGGTGTAAAATATAAAGTTTGCATAATACATGCATTTTTAAGATTTTATCACATTGTGTTATAATCAGATCCACAGCTAATTTATGAAATAAATATTCACAAAAATGAGGTACAGGCACTATACCCACTATAAAAATAAATATTTTGGTGCGCTAATACTTTTAAGATAAATCAGCTAAATTATTTGAAGAGTTGAAGCTCGCTAAAAATAAGTGTCACGTATTAGGACGGACATGTCGCGATCCTCTACAGCGGCCTCGGGAGTCAGCTGCCACGGGTGCATCCAGCGGTTCGCTCGCGTGAGTGCGTACCGTGTTACAGTAGTACTTGCCTATGTCACCTACCTATTTCATTAGAAAGAATTCTGTAGTCTCGTGTGCAAAGTGTGTAGCGTGTGTGGCGAGCGAACCGCGGCGACGAGATTTACTCTGGCTCGGGCGAGTCGGGCGCGTCTACCGCGGCCACGGTCGTGCCGCCGGCTGCGCGGACCTTCTTCAAGTAGCTCACGCTGTCGAACTCCAGGCAACTCTGTCGGACACGATAGCACAGTTATCGACGCCTTCCATGATGCATACCGATGATTTTGTGCTGGCGAGTGTTGGTGTTAGTTTTTTATGTAAGCATTCCGCTTCTGTGACGTTATTTACAAAAACAAAAAAGTCCGATCACCGCAAGGTTGGAGAGTTTTATGTGGATTAGTTAGGAGGTAAGCGTGAGAACAGGCAAAGACGAAGATATTTTGAAATTTTATATTTAAACCAATAATTGACAATCAAGGAAATAACACTAATAATTTGAATGCTTACTCAAATTAAAAACAATAACATTAAATGAACACAACAGATAATCAACAGATACAATTTAGAACTTCACTCAAGTTAAACGCGAACAGTCTACCTGTAGCGATCCCCTCTCGAATACCCATTCTGTCCGAGCAGCATGAACAAAGAGACAACACAAATTTATATTAGCATTGTTAATAAACTCTTAATAAAGCTTTCAAAACTGTTTACTCATGTAAATAACGTTGCGTAAAAGATTTATCAATATTATTCTGTCAATAAACACGTTCATATACTAGTAATAAAAAATTCTTCCATTAATTCAATAATGAAAAATATTTTTTTTCTAAAACGATAATGAATTTCCAGTGCTGGAATTTTCAATGGTCAGAGTCAGTCTTCAGTCAGTTTGGCACGACGGTTGAGTAGGAACGGTGGTAGTAATCGTGGCATTCACAATGGTGAGCGGCAAACTTTCATCGCCACACCCGAACTGTTTGTCAGAGGCCACTCCCCACATAATACTAGCGTCAGTCTTATTATTAACTTACAACTTACGTTACTGAGATCAACATTTTTCCTATTTTAAGAATCGCTTATAATTTAAACCTAGCATTACGCTTAATCGGCTAATGGGGGCCGGGACTGAAGCCCGGAGGCGGATGAGAGGATGAGTAGGACTAGAAATTTTCGTCAAACCTAACTATAAATAGGAGGTACCTCGAGATTACTTTGAAAATAGCTTCTATAATGTACCATCATGCACAAAGCATTAGAAAGGCGGGTGAAAACAAAAGCAAGCCGGGACGCATGCATCACACCTCACGGCCCGCGCGCACTCCGCGGAACGTCCGCGCGGACGGGCGGAGCGCGCGCGGGGAGGCGGGCGGCGCCGCCACCGACACTATACAAATGTCGAAACGAAAGCTCAAGTTTCCATTTGACATTCGCTCGGTCGCGCGACCTCGCCCGCCTCAGTAGAAGTTGCGGCACAGCAGCGCGGCCAGGTAGTTGGGGTGGTGCAGCGGCGCCCACACGCGGAAGGGCTGCGGCGGCGCGGGCCGGCGCGCGGCCAGCGTTACCTTGCGCGCCAGCTCGGGCGGGAAGGCGGCCAGGCCGGGCGGCGGCAGCTTGCTGAGCGGAGAGTCGGCGTACTGCACCAGCGTCTCGTACGTGTACGTCTGCCGCGACCCCGCTCCGCCTGCAACGTGCACCACGGTCAGCGGCAAGCGGACATTATGTATATCCAAAAGAGATATATTCAAATATGTAGGCGTCGCTTATTGTAACCTGTTTTAGAATTCAGTTGAGTTTTCCAACTGGGTATGGATGGCTATATCCGAAACTATTAGAAATATAGAAAAATAGTGAAAGGAGTCTAGAGGCCGATTTTGATGAAAACTAAAATTTCGTTGGATTTTAGAGAAAAACAGTATTCTAACCCGCTGATTTTGGAAAAAAATATCACATCCTGTATTATTAATAGACGTAACATAAAATAAAGCTATTTCGTTAATTCCTAAGAATTTGATGCTTGTTAGCGGACATTACCGGGTGGTTTAATAATACAGCATGTTTTTTTTCCAAAATAAACGGGTTCAATTCCTGGTCAAGAGTATTGATTTTATTAAAAATCTAATTATGTGGTTTTAGTTTCAACCAAAACCGGCTTCGAGACTAATATTAGTATTTTTCGATATTCCTCATAGTTTCAAAAACAACATTAAAATTTCAATTAGGCATTTGCAAGCATATAAAGGCATTCACGTGCAAATCATTTTTAAACTGTTGCAAGCCGTCAACGAAGTTAAAGCACATTCGAATGCATTATTAATATAAATTAGTATTTGCTTTTTGTGCAATTAAAGAATAATAATTAATTATTCTTAGTACTGACCATTTTTGACTGACTGCTGCATAATATATACTTTTATGGAACAATATGGACATGAGACAGTATTAGCACAACATGAAATGGCTTTAATGTTACTATAAGCCAAATTTGTACAAAATGAATTTAGGTATAACTTTATGGACATGCACAACATGGTTGAATAGTCAATGAATACGACACATAGCATTTAGTTCGACGCAGTGTATACAATAAAACATGTTGAATAAATAATTATGATGGTTTTGAATTATAAATAAATTTAAGCTTATTGAAAAATATCACAACTTTAAAGGGCCTGCAACAATTAAGGTGAGAAAACTCGTTACATGACGGCTCTTATAACTGCTCCTTAACATTATGTGTGTGTATGTGGTTCTATTGCCAAAACAAATAAGGATATTTAATTTAATAAAATAAAATAGACTTATTAGTTATAAGTGACATTACACTAAGATCCTGCACTAGGACAGTCCGTGTTGTCGGTTTCAGTCCTCTTCCACACATTTTTATCTTTTAAAAATGTGTACGACTTTCGACAAACCAACCCACCTCGCCCGCTCTTGCTCATAATCTAGGCAGACCCAGTGATAACAATTCCAAAGAAAGTGTTCCAGTCAGTTGGCATTTCGCGCTTCGTAATTTAAGTTTTGATTTACTCCTTTTGGTAAAAAAGCAGATTAAATAGAAAACCAGCTTTTTCTATTTTGGCTACGGGTTTTTTATTAAATTTTCGGAGGTGAATTTCGGTATGTTTGCAATCAACAGCTGAGCAGTGCCTTATTAGTTAACGATTTGTAAAAGATACAGTTTTCGTTTGAAGAAAATGTATGGATACCCACAGCTGGCTGTCAAATTCATGGAACTCTCGACAGTGCTGTCATCTAGAGTGAGCCAGAGACAGTTTATGTCCCCACTACATATTGAGGCAAATAAATGGCTCGAACAGTGTGTTGTTGTGTAGGTGTGAGTTACCTTGATTCTTGTCAATGCTGGTGGCGCGCGAGAAGCGCGGACGTCGCGGCGTGGCGTCCGAGTCCCCGGCCGCTGCACACACACGCACGTCACACACACGCCGCACACACACGACGCACGGCCGCCTAACTACTCTATACCGACACAACGTCACCAGCGTCACACACCCGCACCATCACCATACCATACCTTGTATCTTTGCTGTAAATAATCATTTGAATTGATTTCGAACTAATAATTAGGACAAATTTTTTATTAATTTTATTTCAAGGAATGGTACAATTTGAATGTGGTGAAGTTGCTTCAATATAGAATATCTTAGGTAAAGCATTTATGGCAGATAATAAGTATGATTACTAATGATTTGTTACGAAATGTTCGATGTTAAATGATTTTAAAATATATTCTGCCACGACCGTGAATCGAGGTGGGTTTGAAAATAAATTAAATATAAAATATGTGACATGAATAAACATAATAAATATTTTATAATTATAATCTTATTGAATAAAAAATAAATACTTGAAACATGCGTCTAAACACTGAGTCTGAAAGAAATGATTTAAAATCCGAAGTAATGAGGATGTTGAACATATTATATTTTTCTAATTAAAAAGTTAACATGCTTCAGTCAGTCTAATCCTGCCTATTCTATAGTAGAATTGCCTAACTTTCTGTTAAGAAACTGCACACCATCACTGTAAGTGCGTTCATGCTTCCAAATTGAACTGAAACTTCTGCACTAACTACTAATTCATGCTCTTTTAAAACATTTTATTACTTATAAAAAATGGCACTTCATAGTATATTTCATGTGAAAAGAAGGCGCGGCAAATCATTCAATAGCTAATCCTTTTAAACAAAACTTTTTTGAAGTTTTCCCATGCGATGGAGAACATCGGCGCGAGGCTCAACTAACCGCCTTATGACCACAATGCTTACTCTTGGCAGAAGTAACTAAGTTACATTGAAGTCTCAGAAATTCTTAATAGACTTTTAAAATTTTGTCAGAAATGAGCAATGTGAGTCCATTAGTTTCGATCCTCCACCGGTCAGTGGTCGTGGTCGTGTTACCGTTGTCCTGGTCGTTGACGAACACGTCGTCGTCTGCGCCGTTGAGCGCGGCGTCGTCCCGCAGCAGCAGTGCGGCGGCAGGTCGCTGCGACAGTGTGAAGAAGTCTCCCGACCCCGCGCCCATCGCCTCCAACGCGCCC
This sequence comes from Agrotis puta, assembly GCA_943136025.2. Lineage (NCBI taxonomy): Eukaryota > Metazoa > Arthropoda > Insecta > Lepidoptera > Noctuidae > Agrotis > Agrotis puta. Next base: position 5,838,339 of record OW964170.2, read on the forward strand.
GCGCTCTCGAAGTACTCGTCTAATACTAACTTCGCAGTCTGCAATTCACCAAATTACCAGTCACAGAACTGTAATACATAATCATGAGTAACGAATCATGGTCAAAATCAATTTACGACATGCAAATTCAAAGTCGATGCAAACACCATGAACTGAAGAATATATTCTTCGTTTACTTTTCTGTTACTGTATGCAGAATTGTTTATTGAATCTTGCCGAATTGAATGCGCCAATTCGAGTAAGTATGTAGCATGCGTAAATGTGTAATGTAAAAAAATGGCTCACCTTTACAAGATCCAAATTAAGGCCCGTGATCTTAATGGAATGTTGCCCAAAAGTTACTGTGTACTTATACTCCCCCAGGGCGGCATCATTGGTCGAGAAGCTATGAAGTAGAGCCCGGGCATTGTGCGGGGATTTCTAAAAACAAAATGATGACTTACTGTAGAATGGCCTTAGGCGTCGAAATTTTATTGAGATTATTTTCTCGATGTCATGAAATATATGTTGTGCTAACCAAATTGAGCTTGCATTCTAAAGCCCACCTATACAGATTGCGCGTACGTATAACCAAAAATTTAAAGTACATTCAAATCAAATCATTTATTTCAACTAGGCTAATTACAGGCAGTTTTGAATTGTCAAAAGTCATAAAATAAAGTCAAAATCAAAGTCAAAGTCAAAGCGTTTATTTGCGAACTAAGTGTTTACATGTTGGTGTCATCTTATGTTAGTAGGTACTTTTGACTTAGCAGCCTTTTACAAGCGTTGCAAATTTCATCTTTATAAAACTAGTACAAAATAGTTATAGGGCTACAGTCCCAGTCACAAGACGTAATAACCGTGAAAGTACCGTAGGTGCCTAGTCCAATGCGTAGAATTATGTAAGTATTATATTCGTAAAATGAGAATGCGCCACCTGACACCTGGGTGTAAATGTAAGAAAAAAATGCCAGTTCGTGCGGCCGACATCGTTTTCGATTAACAGCCGACCTAGCCTAAGTCAAGTTTGATCTGAAGGCTTCACAGAGTTAAAATAAAATGTGATATGTTACCTCTCTAGCGCGCGGCGCGTCGTCGTCCCCGGCGGAGTCCAGCGAGGCGCGCGAGCCGGCCAGCGCGCCGTCCGCCTCCAGCCGCACGGGCGACGCGTTGCGGCGGATCGTGTCGCCGATCAGGTGCTTGGCGTGGCTGCAACACATACACATTAGTAGAACATACACATTAGCGAACCGATCCATTGGATCGATAGGATAACATGCCAGCTTTCTGAAGAGCTGTATGTTAAAAAAAATATTGAATATTTTACATTTTTAATTTTTGAATAGGGTAGGTAGTTCTCTGCATGTATAAATTGAAAATCTCTTTAGTCCGTCAGTTAGAGTATTGATAAATAATGAACACGTATTTGTTCTTTTAATTCAATGAATATTGAAAAAGATAAAACGCTTCGAAATTCGGGAGTGGGGGCTTGTGACGTCATAACGCCTTTAAAATTATACCGACCGAGTGACGCTTTGAGATTTTTAGAAGGTTTGTACCTTCGTCAATTTGGGTTTGCGTAACAAAACAAAAATACATATCAAATATTTTTTGATAATCTATCTTTCGGACTAATTAGTTTTTGAGTAAAATATGCTAATGTGTAAATTATACTCACTTGACATTCTCCTCGTTCGGCCCAGTGATCTGGACAAGACGTTCCTTTGCACCGGGACTCACTGAAATCACCAACACACCCCTGTGACTGACAAGCTCACACGAGTCGACATTATTTGTCTTTAAGGAGTTGATAAGCTCATAGCTAGTTGCGATTAATAGGCGGTGAAATATGATTTTATTTTGTAAATTAATAACTCGCATGTAAACCATTCCCAAACAATTATGAATTAGTAGGAAGTAACGTTTCTAAGGATATAATTAATGTAGCCTTATTTTAATTTCAGTTTCAGACTGATACAAGTACGAATGTTAAGGTGATTTGTGTTAAAGTTATGGATAGTAAAGTTCTGTTGGTAGAGAAAGGAGATGGGAAGAGCCCGCCACACCATGCGCAAGCGCCTCACAGCCCGCACCGTGCGTTCATACCTCGCTGAAACGATATAATCGTGTCACTTAGCTCCTCGATCATGTGCACCCTCCTGCCCTTGATACCCATCACTGTAACACCACAATACAACTTCAGACACGCCGCCAGGGAGTCTCCTGTAGCGACCTCCCAGATTCTTTGGTTTCAACTTCACATCAAAATAACCCACCAAACAATACATTAAGTACTTAATTGGACGCTAGGATAATACATACATTGATAAAAAGATCACATGACCCTTTACAAATAAAATAAAGCATTTGATTCATATCGTTAAAGAAATATACGTATTTTACAGTTAGGGACAATTCATACTGGCGCAGAGTCGAAACGCATCGAAACGTAATCTAATATTAATTTATGGTTACACAAAAAAAACAATATGAAACTTAAATGGCAACTTCACTCCACAACGCAATGCAAATATTTCCATTAGTTTTAGAGAAACACTCGCGCATTCACATGTATTCGAGAGAATACGAGAGTTTTAGCGCGAATTTCTCTTAATGACCTCAGAAAAAATATGCCCATAATGTTGTGAAGATTAGGGTGAGTTTGCAATGTTAAGTGTTCGATACGCTTCGACTCTTGCTCTAGTATTAATTAACCCTTACGCTCCAATCTTATCGCCATGCACTATTGAAGTACATAATATATTATGTATAATGAAACCTGTCTATGTAATACTAAGAACAGATAAGCATAATTTCGACCTCAGTCATGCATCGTTTGTTCCCGATTTACTGGCAAATACTTGCAAAGTATTCAACATGCAAGTCCCCATTTCGAGAAGATTGTTTTAGAATGTAACGGGAATAACGTCGTCACCTTTCCCGGAGTCGGCATTCCTGATGACGACTTCGTCCTTGGAGTAGTTCTTGCCGGGGATCTTGGTGGGCTTGGGGAACTTGCCCGACGGCTTGATGATCTCGCCCGGGCCGAGCAGGGAGGGCGGCTCGGCGGGCGCAGCCAGCGTCGGGGACACCGAGCCGCCCGAGCCCGAGCCCTCCATCGTCGGCACCAGCAGTGGCTGCGCGGGGCGAGTACACACTTCAATACGCTACGAGGCACTCTATCGCGGATGTGTATTATTACTAAACTAGGTCAGCTGTACGTATTGGAAATTAGTACTACTGTAGTATTGCACAATTTACTGTTTAAGTCATGCCTTGAATATCACGTTATGAAGAAAAACAAAATGATAAGTTACCTCAGCGTGGGTGCCGCGATGTCTATAATATTGACTCATGTAGTCGGAGCCCTGCCAGAGTTTGGCGCGTAGTTCGATCAGCTCGAGAAGGTGAAGTCTAGTTTTTTTATCCAATCGTTCGTCCTGCGAACCATTACGGAACACAACAAAGTATCTGAAATAAAAAAAAATTACATACTACAATAATGCCTACTTACAACACCTTAGTACTTGGTATATTTACATAATTATCAGTTTAAAAACTTTGTTATCATTTGAACTGAAATAAAGTACACATTCACAAAATTTCATTCAGATTGGCTAGATTGTTTAAAAGATTAGAGTATACAAACACAGTACCACGTGATTTTCATATAATAAGATAATAACATAGATAACAAGAAATAATATAAAACTGGCATGTGCACAAACCTATCAAGAAAGTCCTTATAAAGAGCTTCGAGTTGAGCGCCATAAAGCTTCAGATTAGAGTACATGGTGGCCACATTGCTTTGAAGAGCACGGTCATAATTACCCTGCATCATTTGGTACGCCACCGCTTCTGTCAACACTATGAGGTCATCGACTGCAACAAAAAAACAAAATTGATGAACAGCTATTTCTAATGTTGAGATCCATATCACATTAGCAAAGGTGCTGAAACTGAGGGTTTGGACCTTGTACCATTAATGTTATGTTTTTGAGCATTTGTTTTTAGTCAAAGTATTATGATTTAGGGAAGGAGCGGCATCAATCTCAGCTCATTGGTTGTAAGAAATATATATATGTCATAGCAATTATACAATTTTAAAAACATACGTATTGTTGTGGGTAGTTTATCACAAGCTAACATTCATGGTGAAAAAAGTGGTGGTACTGTGGCATGCTTTATTTGTGCTCAAATAATGGTCAACTCAATAGCTACCTGACTCATTGCTGACTACTAACATAAGTTTACATGTCTTTTTCTTTTAAGATTGTTTTTTTAAATTACCACTACTATCACACAAGATATTATTATATTTTATTTTTCGTTTTGAGTTTCTCATTTATTTATGCAAGAAATTTAAAAAACAAGGGAAGTTTGACTCATCTGCTCACAAACATAAACCTTCAGTTTGAACTGTCAAAATATTGGAAACTCAAAATATTTTCTTTTTGTGAATTTGTCCTAAGTTCTATTATTTTTTTTTTAATGATTATAATTAATAAATAAAATAATAATAATTGGTAATTATCCGTTTTGTTACCAGTGGAACTCTTGGTACTGATACTGAATTTCAATGTTTGATTGGGTCATGCAAGCTTTTAGGCAAAGCATTAACCTTTTTCTTAAGTAAAATCTCACTAAGGACTTGATTTTGCACTCTTACTTACTTTGGCAAAAGGATCATGACGATGAAGATGCCGATAATACTTACATTTCCTGTCTGTTGCATGTAATCAAAACAGTAAAATTAACAAAAGCATTAGCAGTAACATGGGTAGTTCAGAAACTTGAAAATGCACACCAAACAAAAATAAACAAAAATCCATTCCAAACATTACATTTTCGCCAGACAATACTCTTGGTTATTGGTTATCTAGCAACACATTACTTATAAATATTTGTGTTCTAATAAGAAATTTTATTGTTACTAAAAAATGAAAGTTGGTAAACAGAATGTGAGCCAACTGATCTCGTAAGATTCTTACCAGAGTTTATTTTGACGTCCAGCACAGAGTTGCGATTGTGTGCGGAACTGGTCGTAGATTTCAGGGGTCTGGGCACCTCCAGTTTTTTAACCGTGCGGGTCATTTTCGTTAGGGTCGACATGGTGCTACAAACAAACATAACTCACATTACAATTATTATATTATAATATTACGTAGCCGATTGTTTACCGACAGAACAATCACGAACAATGATTGTCACATTTAAGATGCGAGGATATGAGTAACCTTGTCATAATATACACAATGAAACAACCAAATACGGGGAAAATTATCGGGAAACTCACTCATCCATGGCGACAGCGCCTCGATGCACACTAGAACCACTATTATAGCAAATCGTGTGAAAAGTGAAAGTGATGACAATGAATGATCCTAGCGAATAAATTCGGAACAAATCCAATACGTGTTCATTACTCGTAATTGGTTTTTCGTGTAATAAAAACGGATTAGCTGGAAAAATTTTGACTTTAGAGAAGATTAAATATTTTGCTCGATGAAAAACATATAAACAAAACAATTGAAAGCCATGGAACACTATGAAATAAGAAATAAACAAGAAAACTCACCTGGCTACGCCATTAATTCGCAATAAAAATAAATTCAGAATAGTGGTGAGTATCTATGACAAAAATCGGATTTAACAAAAATATCTTTTTAAGATAAATATGATATCTTGGATGTAAAAAATGTCTAATATAATGCAATAATCATTAAAACAGTAAATGATAAGATAAGAAAAAAATAATAGTAAACCGATCATTTCCAATACAAAATATGCAACACTTTTAAGCAAATGTTTAGAGAAATCTACCAAATTAGTAGATTTTTCAATCGCACTACTCTTTAGGGTTAGTACACACCGAGACGACAAAACATGAAATCACGAAATTGGAAATGTGTCTCTTTTCGTCTAGTAAAGGCGCGCTTCCATAATATTCCATAACGTGAGATTTTGAGTCGGTATTGAAATGTGCACGTAGCACAGCATCGCGTCTCTATATGTATTTACACTTACGCGCATAATTTCCAAACACTTCACCAAATTGAAAATCATTTTTTTTTTTGTTATTGTCAAGACAAGTTTGTTTTTCTATAACAAAGTTTATGGCGAATCCACCGGGAAACAATGCTTTAATTCATATAAGTGCAAATCAAATCACTTTGAAATCGGTCTGTGATTATTTATTAATAATCAATTTAATATAATACTCAGACCCGAAACTTGTTCCTTCACGATCTTTATCAGTCGTTGCGGTAATCAATACGTACGCATTTTTTCTACTCTGGCGCTTTTTTAACGCCGCTCGTATGAATGGGCGTTTTTCCAGTAGCCGGCCTGGCATCGGCACCGACGACACCGGCACCGGGGAAACAGAATTTTTTGTAAAAGTATGGCTCGCTTTTGCACTAACCGGGTCCGGCGCTGGCCCGGCGTTGAGTCCTGTCGGTATCGTCACCGTCACCGGGATAGCAAGCTTCCCAGTTAGTTCCGGGGCCCAACAAATCTGCATGTGTATTGCATGTGAATTGTAGCAAACACCGCCCGCGATATCACAAACGCACATGGCGTTTGTGATATTGCGGGCGGGTAGGAGGACGTGGGTCGGATAGGAGGATGTGGTTGTAGATGTAAAAGATATGACAAAATAGGCGACGGATTGTTATATTTACACGTTGTACTTTACGTGTGGTCATGCTGAAGTCACGGCCATTGGCGTCTAAAGCTAATTTACGGATGACAAGATGACAGAATAAAATACTAGTTTTTGTTCCCAAAGAATTGGTAACACTACTCGATTTTTGCGGAGTTCCTGTCAATAGTGTCAATTTTTGAAGTGTCAGTGGATTGTTGGTGGAGTGCGTGGTCGTGTTTTTGTTTCAAGAAATTAAGCGATGTTGTAAAATGTTTGAATGCAAGAATTTATTATTAATAAAAAGAATAACGAATCTTGACTTAAGTTTAAAGTGATAGTGTGGTTATTTGAAATGTCATGATAATTTGGTTATGGTTTTGAACACATAAAAATAGGTAAGCAGAAAATATTCAAGTTATCGCTTCTCGTGTACCCAAAATAAAGGTATTAAAATAGTCTGTCTTTGTATTTTATTGTATTCAGACAACATGTTAAAACAATTTCTGGAAATGTTTAACTGCTGATGAATCGCAGGTATTTTTTTATAAGTAAGTTTGTAAGTAAGAAGTTATAATACGTTTTAATTTATTTCCGAATTAGTCACTCTTGGTTGTATATTTATTTTCAGGTTTTGTTTAATGTTTGTGAGTTTTTAATTATTCTAGGGAAAATATAAGTAAGTAAAGTATAAGTAATTTAAAAACAATATCCCCAGTTAAAATCAATATGCTGCACTCTTATAAAATATTCCATGGCATATTGATAATGGCAAACTGTAATATCTTTGCCTAGGTAATTGTTATTTTTCCAGAATATCTTTGTTTTATTTACAAATTTATTCCTGATAAAAACTGGGTTTACCTCATTTTTTAAAATTATTTATTTATAACACAGGTCTGGCATATAATTTGACAATTTAGTTAGTGATGTTGAATACTTTTGACAATAATATGATTAGTGATATTGACTATTAGAAAAACAAATCTATGTAATCAATACAAAAAGATATCAATTTATAAAATACTGACACTCTGCACTGTTTTTGCGCAGGTGCATTTAAAAAAATAAAATATAGGCTATGACATCAACTATAATATCAGCTTTCTATTGGTGAAATAAATTTCAAAATCAGTTCACTAATTCCAGAGATTACTTCCTTCAAACAAACTTACAAACTTTACCTCTTTATAATATTAGTATAGATTTATTATTTATGGTTTGCAGAGATCAAGATGGCCAAGTACTTCTTAGTTGTAGCACTTGTACGGGGCTTGCTGCCCATCAGTCAGCTGCTATGTAAGTAGAAGATTTAACACTAAATCCATAATCCTAATTAATATAATTGCTTAGTAATAATTTTTTTAGAGAAATGTCCCTTTAACACATTAAACACCGCCTCGCCCTTTCAACTACCAAGTGAGGCCCATATGTTGTCCCCCATGGCGCTTAACGTGTTAACTATAACCAGTGTTTATGTACAATAATCTTATGTAAAGATTTAATTATATGTAATGTTTATAAGTTAGATCATCAAACATCAAACCTTCAGAATACATGACATAACTTTTTTACTTTGGTATTAAATAAAAAAATACTCTGGAAGGACCTCCCTCTTTCAATATTATAGTATATATTTTTTTAGGCTTAAAACTGATTTATATTTTAATTTAAAAAGAGGTTATTAAATTATGTTGCTTATTAAAATAATTGTTATTACCTATGTTCCAAGTAGAAAGGTTCATCTAATTAGAATTGCCTGTTAATCATAATAAGAACTTTGTATTGATCTAGCAGGATTCTGACATACTTCAAAAATAATATGGGACAATTTTTTTGGATTTTAATTTTGTGTTATAGATAATGAAGGAAAGTATAATTTACTAGCGACCTGCCCCGGCTCCGCACGGGTGCAATCACTACTAAATTATGCATGTTATATGAAAACCTTCCTCTTGAATCACTCTATCTATTAAAAAAAAAACGCTTCAAAATCCGTTGCGTAGTTTTAATTATATAAGCATACATAGGGACAGACAGACAGATAGCGGGAAGCGACTCTGTTTTATACTATGTAGTATAATGATAACTGGTAAAATTTGAATAGTCTGTATCATACGATTTTTTGTTAAATGTTAAATATACAAATACGAGAAAATGATCAAACATCGAGCAACATTCTTGTGATGGCATGTGACGCAATGCTCCGGAACCGGCCGGCCGGCGTGGCGGCACCGCGTGTTTCGCCGCGCCTTTAATATTATGTATTTTATTCTCATCATCACTTCTGCATGCATACGAACTGCCAAAATAAAACTCACGTCACCATTGCGCCCGATAAATAGTAGATTAGGACTTTTTATAACCGCTACAGACACGGCTCAATAAACATCGTGTTACGACTTACAGGGAAAAGACTAGGAATGTTTTTTGACCTAGAATTCGAGACTGCTAATTTAGAATTTTCAATTTCGCCAGTAGATACCTACGTCTTCGTAGTTAATTTTGAAGTTTCATTTCATTGAGGTACGCATCGTCGCATTGCGGGAAGGAGTAACGTCCTCATATCCTCCCTCCCGCTGGCTGGGCGCGCCGGCTAGTTCTGGGTGCGTCCTCACGATTCGTACTATGACCCGTTGACCGACTTGTCGTGGCCTTGTCAATGGACCCTTTTATAGATGTGTTACAATATTTGCATGTGATTTGCATCACGCAACACCGAAAAAAAGGTATGCCTAACACCACGCTTCGGTGGCTTGTCCTCGTTGAGGTTTGTTGAACTATGTTCACTAACAACGTCGGATATCAAGTTCCTACTTTATATCATTATAATATCCGCAGCAACAGAATAGTACCAGCTTTTAAATAATCTATTTCTCTCTGTTAAGTCTCTCTCTCACTATTCATGGGTCCTGAACTAATTTACACTCACTAATCTTATAATACCACCGCACGCCACCAGCAGTTAGTGCAGCGCTTTATATGTATATCATAGCCAACCATACCTAAACAGGTATGGGTCGAGAAGTCTAGTATAAATACCTGTTTATCAGTATCAAGTAACCATTGAACAACTACAACTGTCAACCACAGTCAAGTGTCTAAATGCCAGAACCAGATGCCTGCTAAGCAGGTTGTTGGATATAACTCCTTAAACTGACATGGTCACTAACACTATTATTAGATTCCTCCCCCAATACCTTCCAAGAGCTCTTATGTTGTGTATCCTCGAACCAGCTTTCGTGGTATGCGTCCAGGCCGTCTTAACTTAAAACGGGATATTTATTATAAATTACTTATATTATTTGAGTTTCCGATATGCGTTTCGGCAAGTATTGCAAGGGCAAGGAGCTGATTTATTAAAAATTGTAAATCCCTCTTGGATATTTCCACTTTTGAAATTGTTGGTCTTTCTCTATGTGCTACACTACAATTTTAGGTAAGACAAATCATACCAATACCAATAGGAACCTTTCAGGAAAGTAACAGTGCCAACCAGTATATAATAATATGCTATTGCTAAGCCTTTCCTGTTGATATAAAATCACAAGTTTTTTTTTGTATTATATAAAAGCTGAACAAATAAACACCAAAATTCTTATTTACTTGGCACCTACTTATACACCTGAACAGCCTACTTGGTGGCATTTGGATAATAATTAATCGGACGCTAATAGGAAAAATATGTGTGTACTCTACAATTTCTCCTTGAAGGTCATAGCCTGTATGTTATTATGTAAAACTTGCTCTATTAAGGTACACACAAGTTAATTGTGTTTTTTTACACGCACCTAACAGTCACATGTCCATGAAAATTTGTAAAAGCAAATGCGTGTCATAGTCGTAAAGGACACAAGTCCTGACCCTAATTCCCTCATGCCCTATAAATCCGCCAATGTGGAGCATAGTCTGCTCGACCCTCTGTTTGCACCTCCGCGTATTATATCATATTTGCACGCACCAAACACGCGCTTTTCCTCGAAAGTTATGTGATTTTATCATTCATTACGTTAATAAACGTTAAAATATGTAAACTGTCAGTCAAGTTGTGAGTCAAAGGTCGTCGGTTTACATGTCGGTAGAGTTGGTGTTGCGCAAGGGCAGCATTGCTCTCATTACTACCCGCAGTTTGCGGATACTTAAATGGTTACATTAAAGTTTATTGCCATTAACTTTTTATTGTGCCCTATTAAAATTATTAATATTTTAGGAATTTTAACCGAGGCTTATTTTTTCGACAATTAGCCTACCCCAAAAATAATCGCTGAATTAACTAAGAATTCGTTTACATTATACGTAAAACTGTGCCACCAGTTTTTTCCAGAAATACAGGAAAAACTCTGATAAAGTGCTACTTACAAAAATAAAGAGTTAAGTTCGAGAGCAAGTGAATATAACAAGCAAGTAATGTTCAGTGTACATATTAGAGAATGTCGTGAGCCAGCCATGTTTGCACAGCTAATGGGCCACACCCGCCTTCACAAAATGCCATTAATTAAACCTCTCTACCCTTTGTAAATCAAATTGGTTCCCGGTACCTTTTCGCAAAGAATACAAGTCGTGATAACCTGCCGTTATCGTGCACGACACGGTTATCAACGACCATAGTGTGTTGTAAAAAGACAATACGCTCTTCCATCACTTGCTTTCCTAATTTCCGTTGACGATAAACCATTTATTTTTCCGTAATATTATGTACCTATATGTGTACCAAAAAGGAGTCCAAAAGTATGATTGAATTAAGAAATATAGCTCAACCTCTAACCTGCTAAACACACCAGACAGTTTTATTACTGACCTTTATCATCAAATGAATCATCTTTGTCCTGTCTCTGTCGTAGTTTTAAATTGCTAATTCCACATGGTCTGCTGTTTTAAAACCAAATACTTTAAGGAAAATTTTGAGTATTAGTTGCGAAGTTTCCAGAGACCATTTAGCAATTTGCCGTGCTGCAAAGAGAATTACAGTACACGCCCTTATGGTCAACCGCGTTTCTGTACACGCACTGGTCGCCCGCCCTGTCATATCCACTGCTCTTTTAATTACACGTGATACAAGTTCACCTCGTATAGCACTTAACAATATTAAAAACAAAATCTAATTCCATGAAACAACAGAACCCAACATTCATAGAATATTGTTATAAATTGGGCGGTGGCTTCTTTTAATTAACAGAAACACTACTTAATTAACAACTTACTGTAAATCTGTCCTGATATATTTTAATTAGTGTGAATGTTGCATTAATGAGTTTTCGGTATTTACGTAACGATTTAGGTTGCCATAAAACTCTGCTGAATTTCAGCAAGCACTCATACTTATGATTGGCATGTTAATACATACACCTAGTTATAAATATAAATACTAACAGTTATTTTTAGAAGTGCTTTGGTTTAGATTTTAATACATCCTCAAAATCCTGTGCTATCATCACAGACTTTGCAAATGTTATTGAATTCCGTTACATGAACACTTTGGTGTCGTCTTGGTCCGACCTTCGTTCGTTTGCAGTCCGTGTATACTTACCTAATGTAATAAGGAAGAACCGGGCACAGCACTGAATAATTCATCTACCAAAATGATTTTCATATAAGTATGGTCTTCTCATTGATTTGATTTAATTATTATGATATTATGGAACGCTTTGGTACACTAGGTATCATAATTCATGGATAAAGTAAACATTTCAATTGAAATAAACAGGACTCTCGTAAATTATGAATTCAATTAGAAGATGCCATGATGTCATTTGGGGTTATCGTTTGCACAGCAACTAAAACAGTATTTTTGGGTTCCTGCGTGTGGATCCCAAAAATACTGTATTTGAAATGTATGTAACGCCTCGGATTGCATTAAGGTAAATACATAGTAAAGGTCTGCCTTTGTTTATTTAGCGGTGTTAGTTAGTAGTCACGTAGTTGAGCAACATGTTCGGCGCCCGGCGTTAGGTAGGTACCTAAAACATGGCCATATCGGAACGTCTGATTCACAAGGTCACGCCACAGTTCAACTGGTTAACTAGCAAGTGCCAACCTACATTAACAGTGATCTCATCTATACAATCGACTTTTAACAAGTTTTTGGTGCCGAATTAAAAATGCGAAAATTTAATATTTTCAGTGAATTGGAACCAGTATTTGGTTCAATGCCATAGTCGTAAAGTAAATAATAAACAGAACAGCGTTCAAGTATTATTAGTCAGTTATAGGGTTCTGTACCCGAAGGTAGGTAACCAATAGGATTCATGATAAGAAGACGTATGAAATTTTCACAAATGTGTATTTCTGTTGTCGCTAAAACATCAGCTAATAAAAATGATACGAACGGATCCATTCATGCGCAAATCCGACTTACACTTGGCCGGTTTTATTGGAAACACTCTACAATATTATTAGGGTACCGTGACTCTACACACACAGAATCAGAATCAGAGATTCTGATTCTGATTCTGATGATTCTGATTCTGATTCTACACACACAGGGTAGTAAATAGCAGTTCGCTGTAATAATTATAATTTATTTATAATACTAGCGGGCGCCCGCGGCTCCGCACGCGTGAATGTCGGTTTCCGCTGCAAAAAGCCTACTCAGGAAAGACACAGTCAGCAACATGATTCCCAGGTCTATTCACAGACACCGACACTAACATCGACGACGCAGTCATCACAAACACTCGACATAGATAGATATAGTGTGTCGCGGACTTTTTTGTAGATATTTATAAGATCAACAATTAATTAGAACATTTTATGGTTCTATCTTTTGTAGTTTAGGCAGCGTACGCAAAATAAGTAACTTTTCTGGTTGTTTTTTTACACCTTGTGGCCGAAAAACCCAAATATCTTACGGAAACTTATTTTTCTCCAAAATAAAATATAGCCTAAGTATGTTACTCGTGGATAATGTAGCTTTTGAATGGTGAAAGAATTTTTAAAATTGGTCCAGTAGTTTTTGAGCCTATTCATTACAATCAAACAAACAAAGTTTTCCTCTTTATAATATTAGTGTAGACTACCAACATAACTAATTTCGTACCTACTATTGCTTCAACTATAAAGAAATAAAATGTAAACTAATTATATATTTAAACACTACCAAAACCTCTAATACCTATTTCATAAAATAACAAACAAAACAAATTTAAAAATAAACTATTCAAAGACTAAAAGTAAAAAAGGGCACGGGATGAGCTCCGGCGCGATCTCAGGGCAGTATAGAGGGAGCGACTGTCGCAACCGAGGTCCGGGCACGCCGCAATCGCGGCGGTAAGACCCCTCTTAGAGGAGTGGTTGGATAGGCGTCACGGCGTCCGCAGACGACGACCTACCGCATGACGCAGGTCCTCACCGGACACGGAAGTTTTGGGAGGTACCTGTGTCTGATAAGGAGGGAAGAAACTCCTGGGTGTCACCACTGCGAGGATCGTCCGGAGGACACGGTGGAGCATACGGTGCAGGACTGCGCCGCTTGGGCAGAGCACCGCCGTGTCCTCACGACGGCGATAGGCGGAGACCTCTCGCGCCCGGCATTCGTCTAGGCCATGCTGCGGGGCGAGACGGAGTGGGAAGCGGTCGCCTCCTTCTGCGAAGCAGTCATGCTCGCGAAGGAGGAGGCGGGCCGCGTGAGGGAGAGGACAGCGTCCTCCCTCCACCCCAGCCGCAGTGGACGCCCATGGCGACGGACGTCGGCAAACGATCTCCGGCCACCGTAGACTCGGGAATGCGGGCGGCGAGTAATGGACGACTCGCTGTCCGACCATGGACCATGCCCGGGTCGACGGCGCGTTGTGTTCCACGCGCGCCTCAAGGAGTGTCAGCAAAATGACGGGGCCTGTAGAGGGCCAAAGCCTGCCGGGGTTGCGGGACTCACAAATTACCATGACCCCGGTACATAAAGGGCTATTGAAGGACACCGTGGATTTTAGTCAGTTAAGTCTGACAGTCCCTCCCGCCCCCTGCCCTAGGTGGGAGGACTCATTTGATGATTTTACCATGCTAAAAAAAAGGAAGACTAAAAGTCGCGCTGATAAGCACGGTTTGTAAATAACAATTATTGTCTGTCAATAAGGTCGGACAGTCTGAACGTCTATTCGCATCAGCAGCCGAATATTGTATGAAGGACGCGCGTTTTTTGTGTATGGCATCACGCAGGTCAACCTCTAGTAGGTTGTATACTGCTCAACCGGACTTTTCTGTGGATGCCTTAAGATTTTAAGGCCTCCAGGCGCGCGGACCCCCCCGCCTTTTATACCTGCCGAGCGTTGAGCGCGGCAACCGCTACACAAAAAAATAATCCTTATAGCATGATTCTGTATTCACGCGCGATGACTGATTAGCGTATTTCATGTATAACTTTGGTGTTTCTGCACCGATTTATATGATTCTTCTTTTATTGAATAGGTAATAATATTAACTTTTATTAATTAGGGATGAGTGAGAGTGTTGTAAACGAAAGAGTAGACAAATATAATCAGAAAGCTCCGAATTGCTAAGCTATCGGGAGTTTCACGTGTTATTGTGAGTCAACCATAAAAGATAGACATATGCTGTCAAGGAATATTTTTATATAATTTTAAGGAGAACATTTCCGTCATACATGATTTCTATGTAGCTTTAACCATTAAGGCTGCACACGTGACGGAAGTTTAAAAAACGGAGTAGCTTCTTCCCGTTTTCTCAATATTTCCCTTCACTGCTCTGCTCCTATTGATTGTACCGTAATGAAAAGTATACTATAACCTGCCCAGGAGTATGAAGAATAATTGTGCCAAATTTCGTTAAAATCCGTTGAGTAGTTTTTGTTTCTATAACGAACATACAGACAGACAGACAGACAGAGAGACAGACAGACAGACAAAAAATTTTCTGATTGCATTTTTTGCACCAGTAGCGATCCCTAATCACCCCTTGATAGTTATTTTTCAAATATATTTCATGTACAGAATTGGCCTCTCTACAGATTTATTATAAGTATAGATTATAAGTATTTGCTTGTATATTAATACCTATGGCATGGTAAATATTTACCGAAAACAGTACATATGATAATGAGACCACTTAATATAAACTCATATCGTGCACATAATTGTATTTGCTTGAATTCTGAATGTTCCTCGTGTTTATATTTCCAGTCTTATTTTTAACTTGGCTTGTACCTATTTGTGTCAGGAAAACTGTACGTACTGTTGCACAAACACAAAATCGATGCTCGAGTTTAATGATTCAATGAAAACACATTTTGACGGATTTCATAGAATTCATAGAACAATGATTTCATAGACGGGGAGTGATACACGTTTTTCATTGATTACCATTCATTTGCGTGTAGTATTCTCACAGGTCTAACGTTTATCTGTAAGATCATCGTACACGTAATAAACTTCGTCATCATTGTTTGAGTTATATTAGGAAACACGTTTTTTCTCCCATAGCGTCACTCAGTAGCCGCGACACAGTTTCCTAGGTAAAACACTATTGTTCCATGAAAACAATTTGTTTTATTATTATTTCTTTTATCCAAGTCGCACGTAAGAAACTGTTCTAGAAAAAATAAACCAG
Organism: Agrotis puta; assembly: GCA_943136025.2. Taxonomy (NCBI): domain Eukaryota; kingdom Metazoa; phylum Arthropoda; class Insecta; order Lepidoptera; family Noctuidae; genus Agrotis; species Agrotis puta. The sequence continues at coordinate 5,854,522 of OW964170.2, forward strand.
ATTTTAAAGTCATCGTTTCAGTTCTTGTGGATAAGTGGCAACTAAAATATATCTGCATCAGAAACTAGTTTTGTTAATGGTAAATGTTTTTACGAAAACATGCAATATTTGTAAGTTATATATGTATAGATTTGAATCAGGCTATTTATATAAATAATGTAAATTACTTTTTCCCGATAACATTTTCATCGACCGCGGCGGCGTCATCGTCGCGTATCTCTGTGTTTAACATTGTATAATTAGGCATATTTTATAGTATTTGATGCCCACATAAAACATGGAGTTGTCAAGGTTATCCGGTATATTTTGTGGTCAATGCACCACGCGCCTGTTAGATGTAGATGAACATAAGACTTGTGAGACTTGTTCTAAGCTTCACATAGCTGGAACCTTATACTAAAAATATTTAACAGTTAATTTACTTAGCCTTCACTGCTATTATGCACAGCTAAAACCATTTGGTTTCTTCTGATTTTGCATTGGCTTAAAAACTTCGGGCTTAATATCGGTCGGCTGTGCAAGGAAAGTGAATTTTGTAGACGAACTCTAATTGAATTTCTAACAATAAAAGATTTTCTAAATAATTTCAGAACTATTAATTATGATAAACCTGAATTATAAAAAAACATAACCCTGCTTCTGGCGCAGTCGGGTAAAAATAGTATCAAATTATTAGGACTTACGAATAACGTAGCTTGCTGGTAACTCAAGTCAGTTGGCATAAAATAATAGGATGGTGGATATGTTAATTAATGACTAATCATGAATCAGAGGAACAACGACCGGAAAATGGTGCACTAAATGTTAAGATTCTCGAGAAGTGTGTCAGATTTTTATGTTCCTTAATTAGAAACGCTGAAAACTTCTAAAACGGTATTGTTTCGTCCAACCAACTGCCACATCACAAGCGGCTTAAAATTAAAATAATGCTTTTTACTTTAATACGTTTATTAAAAAAAAAAAAAACTCGTATTATTTATGAAAAACCTATCGCGACTATGAAGTTTCCTAAAATTGATTTAAAAAGAACCCTACATAATCGCGCGTAGGGTTGAGTTTTCAGATGAGATAGCAAGGGTGGGTATCTTATGTGTGACGACCCAATTATTAACGGGATTCGACACAGGTATTGTTCTTACAAAACAAGCCCTTATAGTCGTATCGAAATGAAGAAATAAATCTGTTCTGCAAAAATAATTATTGCCTTCTGTCATTTCTCAAGTGAGATCTTAACTAATATTGTATCATATCCAATTTGGTGAGGTGATCTGTACCACAGTATCTTCCTATTTCAGACATTTCTCTATTTAACATTGTACAAGTTAACCAGTGTCTGTAATTTCTTTATGTGGAGGAAAATAAAGATTAAAATTTATGATTAAGATATTGTTTAAAGCCGATGTCCTTTTACAATTACGACACTGGTTCTTTGTTAGTGATCGATGCATCACTGTCTATTTTATTGACATATAAGTTTCAAAGGCCAGTTAGGTACACAACTTATCAATTAATTTATTGAAAAATTACCAGAATAGTACTTACATGTCATTATCAACATGAATACTGTATGTATGATACATACTTCTTCATGACAAAGTAGGGGACAGTGAAATCTTTTTTTAATTATCGTATCCTAATCGTTTCGTTAAGTCTAACTTGTGAGGATGAGGCATTTTTTTTGCTAGGCTCCAACCCGCGTCTTTCTGGATAAGTACTCTAGAACGCTTTGCCAACTAGACAATCGCATTACTGCTCGGCGTGGTCATATCTTTATTTTATTGTGTGAACATCTTTACCTTTGAACGTCCTGGGGCTGTATTGTGACTTCTTAAAACCAGGATTGTTCCAGTGAGTGAAAGAGGTGGCGGTAGACGACTTGTATAGCTCTGTCTCTTTCACTCACTGGAAAAAGCCTGGTTTTAAAACGTCATAATCCGGCCGCTGGTTTCAGTAGAATTTATCTTTCCGTAAAAAAGCTTTTAGATTCGCGACGAATTAGTAAACGGTCCAGGCGCCTTGAGACATCAAGGAACATACATAAAACAAGATTCAGACGAATTGAGGACCTCCTCTTTTTTTCGAAGTCGGTTAAAAATATTATACAATCGAGTGATTGTATCATAATCTTTACTGTGTCAATGTAGATTAGATAATTTACGGACTGCAATCTGCAATATTTACCAATAAATGATTTTGGCAACAGTAACGTACTGAGTTATTATTTGCACAGTTTTTTCGTTATTATTAGTGCACGGAATTTGCTTTGTTTGGCCCTTCGTACACAACGCGACGCAAGGCTCTACTACCTTACGACTTTGGTATATAAGCGACTATCGCATTACAACTCCATAGAGGTTCGGACACAGACACGCATCACTGGATACCAAAGTCGTATGGGATCGCAGACTTGCGTCGCGTTGTGTACGAAAGACCTTACTTTGTTAAGAGGCTAACGTAAAATATTTATTTACTTTTAAAATAGGTTATCATCCAGAGCAAGTCGTAAATTGATGTCTAATATTGAAACTAGATACCGACATCATACAAACTTGTACGCTACTGCTGCGTTTCTTAATAAAACAGACTAACTGTTGTCCGTGGTTTCACTCCCGCTGGATCGTATTGGTCGTAGCGTGTGCTTTTATAGCTTTTCTCGATAAATGGACTATCCAACGCAAAATGGTTTTGTTTAAAATTCGAACCAATAGTTCCTGAGATTAGCGCGTTCAGTCAAACAAACAAAAACTCTTCAGCTTTATAATATACGACTAAGTTAATGTAGATAGGTTCTTACATAAAACAGTAGTACCTCGTTAATATATGTTAACTGGCATGTTACATGGATATTAGAACATTATTAACGATTGTTTATTTACATTTTGTAGCCGTGACAAAATATTTGCATGACATGCATGTAAGTTCGCATTAGAAATTCATTAATAATGAATGTTGCATGTAAAAAGTTAACAGGGTGTGGTCTTCAATCAAACTGTGTAGTTAGGGCCAGTTCACACCGAGACGCGACTATACTAGAAATTGTATCTTTTCGTCTAATATATTTTGAGTCGCTTTTTTGAAATAAGCGCGCAGCGTCGCGTCTCGTCTCAGTGTGTATTGACCCTTACTGCATATTTGTATTCGATGGAGGTACCTTTTAGAGGCGAGTTAGCTTGTTATTTTTTATTACTGTCATGTTTGCGATATTCTTCTCACAATGTAGAGAGCAGAGTCAGGTGAAGGGTCAGGTCATACAAACAACTTTTACAGCAGCTACCTTGTTTTTACGAACTATTGCCTAACTTGTTATTCTTATCTTCTCTATCAGATTTACTTAAATGCCATAAAATACCCATGTCCATTCCGATTATATTCATTTTATTTTCTTCTGCTATTTGCATTACAACAATGAAGCAATATTAAAATAAGTACGTTTTTATAATGTGGGCTAGGTATATCCATTTAGAAAAATAAATATGATCATACAAAGATCACATAAAAAATAATGATGCACTTAATCTTGAAGCGCATAAACACATAATAGTGCCAGATAAACCCATACACACCATAATAATGCCAACATGTTTTCATAAGATTTGAAATTGTAATAAAATGTGGAAATAAATTGAATAGAGGATAGTTCAACTTGTATGTACATAAATAATAAACAAACGCTCACCCCGGTTTCGCATGAGTTTAAATACCTACGACCTACCCAGTGGATTTTTTGAAAACTTTCTTTAGTTGCACATAAGTTATAATAATGACTCTATGACCCTGGAACGTAAAGAGCTATCGAAGTATCACCGTGGATTTTAGTCAGTACAAGTCTGACAGTAATGGGTGGGAGGACTCATTTGATGATTTTACCACGCTAAAAAAAATGGGAAAAGAAAGAATAATTTAATATTTTTATTTTTGCAAAAAAGGACTTGAAAAGGTAATACGATAAATACTACAGTCTACAGCTTTAATTAATTAACATGTAGGTGCACTGTGCACTTGACATAAGTATTTTATAACTCATTTTTTCTATAATGGCACCTATTTAACACATACATGCTATGAATACTGTAAATTATGCGGAACGTAGTTTAAACTATAATATCAATATTTACTTTTTATCGGAAGTGATGATTTATCTTTAGCATCTATTTAATCATCCGTTTCACATAGATTTCACGTTATTGATTGGTTGTTAAAACGAAATAGAAACTGTTTATTTTTAATTAACCTATATGTATTGTCCCACTGCTGGGCAAAGGTCTCCCCCATTACCTTCCACTCCTTTCACTCTGACAGGCCTGTTGGTCTAGTGGTTAGTGACCCTGACTGCTATGCCAGGGGTCGTGGGTTTGATTCCCACCCAGGACAAATGTTTGTGTGATGAGCACGATCATTTGTTCTGTGTCTGGGTAAGGTAAGTATGTTTATCAGTCGTCTAGTACCCATAACACAAGCTCTGCTTAACTTGGGACTAGATGGCGTTGTGTGATAGTTGTGGAATATTTATTTATTTATTTATTTACTCTTCTTTTTGTGCGGCTTTCTCTGATCATTCTCTCAAAAACGCGTCCAAATCGTCACGCCAGCGTTTTCTAGGCCTCCTTCAACAGCAACGCCCGGCACCCACTGTGTGAAGACTCTGGCCCTTACCCTTTGCTGAGTGGAAAAATCAATCTCCTTATACTACCTGAAACAATGAGCTCATCCTTGTCTACAATGTGGGTTGAGTCCTTTCTGCTAAACTACGTCCAATTTTAGATAGGTATTTTTAATATAATGTCTCAGACACATACCTACATAATAAAATATTTAGCAGTGTTTTATGACAGTGGTAGGACGCGAGAGGAAATAGGGCAGGGTATAAAACGAAGTGGAACAAATTCTAAATGTTACTGTGGCATTTGGGGCCGCCATAACGAACGGTGCCTGGCAAAATTGTGTTCTCTTCCTTCGTTATTAGCTTTTCACGACTGCTATCTGTTTGTTAATGGATCTTTTATTGTTATGCACTGCTTAGGCCCAGCCCGGTTATTTGATCAATATACATATAGTTAGTATCATTAAAATCCTTATCTTTTTTTTTTTTATCGTGGTAAAATCATCAAATGAGTCCTCCCACCCAGGGCAGGGCGGCAGGGACTGTCAGACTTGTACTGACTAAAATCCACGGTGTCCTTCACTAGCCCTTTACGTACAAGGGTCACGGTAATCCCTTGGTCCCGCGACCCCAGCAGGCTTTGGCCATGGTCGGACAGCGAGTCGCCCATTACTCGCCGCCCGCATGCCCGCGCCTACAGTGGCCGGAGATCGTCTTGCGACGTCCGACGCCGTGGGCGTCCACCACTGTGGCTGGGGTGGAGGGAGGACGCTGTCCTCCCCCTCACGCGGGTCGCCTCCTCCTTCGCGAGCATGACTGCTTCGCAGAAGGAGGCGACCGCTTCCCACTCCGTCTCGCCCCGCAGCATGGCCTCGACCAATGATCATTAAAATATCTTAACAGATGGTTAAATTAGGATTTAACAAATAGCTAGTTTAACTGTTGATCAAACAACCCGACCTTATGAAGGTTCCAAAATATAAATAGAATGCAAAAAAGTGAAGCCTGCACTTACAAATACATACATAATGTATCCATGTTTTCAGAATTATGCTAATTATTTAGAACATGGGCTACTGGTTAAAAAAAAGTGTAAACATTTTTTCCCGTCAAAGTTGTCTTGAAACTGTTTGTAACAACTCTATTGATATTATAAACTCCAAGGTCGAGGTAGTTCAATGTTACGTTTATCCACTGAAAAACTAATTCGAATTTAGAGGTAGAGTCGATTCATGTAATAAGTCAGAGAATTATAAAATAAAAAACAATTGCCATACTGGTTTTAACCATTTGCATTATATTAAGAAACCCTATTTAAATAAATAAATTAAAAACAAAATAGAAAGAAAAATAAACAAAATTGCTATAAAAGCCAGAAGTAGGTTGTTGTATTTCAACAAAAATCTAAAATGATGAAACGTGTTCATAATGTTTATTATGATTTAAAACAAATGCTTACATAATTCCTTCCGATAAATGAAATATGGAGCATGAAAAATGTTAATCACCATGCAAATATTTATTATGATTAGTTAAGCAAATACAAACAATTACTCAATTATTCTAAGAAGTCCCTCTAACTCAAATGAGGCTAATTTGAAGTGAGTATGAATATATTTTTACTGACATAAAAACGTACGTAACTAAGAAGTTAGTCTGAAGGAGGCTAAAACAATTCTGAAATCTGAACGTCCTATTGCCAGCCGGCGGCGGCGCCTAGTGCCTGTGATTTATAGTGTCTGCGACTTTCCCTTTATTGACTTTCCTTTCGTGTTTGGGCAGTTTTCATGTTTCCTTTTTTTTCAGGCTTTATTTTTTCCACATTCAATTCAACTGCTAAGGGCTCAATGTTTTATTTCTGTTAATGATTGATGTTTGATGATGTATATATAAACTAGCTTCAAACCGTGTCTTTTTCAGCGTAAAGTGTTACATATTTAACTATTTATTTGTAAATTATAGCTTTAGTATTATTCGGATGTAATTAAGCTATTTACTGTAAGGTTTATCAAAATGTTTGCAGTATTTCTTACGTGAATGGATGCAAACTCACAAACTTTTACTTTTCCAATATTTGTGGGATTAGATGTAAGTCCCCAAACAGTACACATAAGTTGACCTCTTTATACTATTATATTAGAATAACGTAATAGGCTAGGTCACCTTAAGGTCAAGTGTATTATTACAACTGTCGTCACTATTACACTTACCAAAAATATGTAATTAATTAATGCAATACAATATCTCAACTTTTTATTATCATATCGTTCAAACTGATGGCGGCACGGTTGGCTCAGTGGCTGACCGATTGACTACTGCTCTACGTGTGAATCGTGGAATACATATTTGTATGATCTACAATTAGTTGTTGCGGGTCTGGATGTGTTTTGTATGCGAGTTTGAATGTTTGTAAACGTACCCACGGTACAGGAGAAATTCCTTGAATGGGGCAACATATTGTTATGTATAAAAAAACTAATTCTTTGTATTTTTCTTAACAGGTATAGCACTGCGACCGTTCGGCATTTCAATAGTATACCTTCTGTTGTTTTTATTAGCACCACTAACATGCGTACCAGACACCAGAACATTCAAAGGTGAGAAACTGTGAAACACTAAATTGTAGATCAGGGCGAGTGCTTGATCATTAGTCAAGTAAACTATTTGTTATAATCATAATTTTTTTTTACAATATGATAAAAAAAATAGAATTATAACTATTAGTTAGCTTAACTACTGATCAAATAACTGGCCCTTAAGAAACCCAATTAAAATCCATATTGGATATTAAAAGTATTTTTAGTATACGTTTATAGTGTGAATTTTTCAAGTGGGCGTAGATAGTCAAACCCGAAACTTTCAGGAATACTCATATTCGGGTCCGATTTTAATATTTTTCTGAAATATAAGCTGTCAAAGCTAAAGCGTAGTAAATACTGAAATTGATGGCTTATAGTTTTAGAAGATTTTCAGTTAAATAATACTATTTTGTGTTGATACCAAGTCTTGATAAATGCAGGTTTTGTGCATGGATGCTACCTTGAAAATACGAGTAGAATAAAATGGCGGAAGTTAAGGTGGTCGCTCATATTATTAGCATTGTACGCGCCGCATTATGACGTCATCAGTATTATTAAGACCCTTCCTACAATATTCGGATACTGACAGCATTTTCCGAATTCACATGATTTCATACAACGAATTCTATAATGGCCCGTGTATGGCGCATGCGGTGATGACAAATGTGCGAACAGCGGGTCTAAAAAGGAGTTATCGAAAGAAGGAGAATTCGAAAAAATTGAGTAGGTGGATAATTGATCAGTTTTATCACAATTGTATTTGCAACATTGCTTACATGGATTTTTTTAGATCCCCAGTTTTATGTAGGCTTTATACAAAAGTCTCCAAGCTCCTTTGAAATGATTTCAAGTTTTTCCAGTGATACTGTTGTGTGCGGTCCATGGCCCTCTACGGGGCCCCCGTGTGGGCCCTGAGCTTTCGGACGCGACCACTAAAGCTGGTCGCATGCCAGAGGGTCATGGCTATCCGTATGGTCCGAGGATACCGCACGATCGCCGGCGAATCGGCCAACCTCCTTGCCGGATTGCTGCCCTGGGATCTGGAGGCGACTGCCCTCCAGCGCGTCTATGAGTGGCGCGTGGAGGCGCAGCGCCGGGGCGAATCCCCGCTGCCTCGACAAGTCGAGGCGCGGCGGGAAGAGCTCCGGCGCGATCTCAGGGCAGTATGGAGGGAGCGACTGTCGCAACCGAGGTCCGGGCACGCCGCAATCGCGGCGGTAAGACCCCTCTTTGAGGAGTGGCTGGATAGGCGTCACGGCGTCCTGACCTACCGCATGACGCAGGTCCTCACCGGACACGGAAGTTTCGGGAGGTTCCTGTGTCTGATAAGGAGGGAAGAAACGCCTGGGTGTCACCACTGCGAGGATCGTCCGGAGGACACGGTGGAGCATACGGTGCAGGACTGCCCCGCTTGGGCAGAGCACCGCCGTGTCCTCACGACGGCGATAGGCGGAGACCTCTCGCGCCCGGCATTGGTCGAGGCCATGCTGCGGGGCGAGACGGAGTGGGAAGCGGTCGCCTCCTTCTGCGAAGCAGTCATGCTCGCGAAGGAGGAGGCGGGCCGCGTGAGGGAGAGGACAGCGTCCTCCCTCCACCCCAGCCGCAGTGGTAGACGCCCACGGCGACGGACGTCGCAAGACGATCTCCGGCCACCGTAGGCGCGGGCATGCGGGCAGCGAGTAATGGGCGACTCGCTGTCCGACCATGGACCATGCCCGGGTCGACGGCGCGTTGTGTTCCACGCGCGCCTCAAGGAGTGTCAGCATAGAGACGGGGCCTGTAGAGGGCCAAAGCCTGCCGGGGTCGCGGGACTCACAGATTACCGTGACCCCGGTACGTAAAGGGCTACTGAAGGACACCGTGGATTTTAGTCAGTACAAGTCTGACAGTCCCTCCCGCCCTGCCCTGGGTGGGGGGACTCATTTGATGATTTTACCACGATAAAAAAAAAAAAAAAAAAGTGATACTGTTGTACGAAGTTACGTCTACTTTTCGAATTCAAAATTTCTTTGAGCATGACTGTACGTGTTGCCGAGAGCACTTTTCGAATTGTTGTATGTATTAAATAAATAAGAATGAATATCGCTGAAATCGATATTGGGGTCGTGTTACACTTGCCTTATCTTGCAGGAAAATTTTTAACGTACCGTACGATTGTTGTTGATTTCAGAAATAATGAATGTATAGCTAAGTTTTTCAGTACTAATACTTTTTAAATATAAATTATACAAAGAAATACTAGAACCGAATCATATGCAATTTAAAAAGATCGAAATAAATTTAACAATTACATAAAAATTTAAAGAGTTTTCGTAAATCTGAACAGTTTCGATTGCATTTTTCTCTTTGTGCTTAATTTCAGATCGAAAGATCCAATCTAAAATAAGCAACCATGACAAGCGACTTCTGAAAATTTTGCGTGGCTCGATCATTTTATCAGAAATGATGCATGTATTTTAACTTATTTCGGAAACAGTTGCGATATATTTTTTAATAGGTATTCAAAAAAAAAAAAAACATCCAACTGTTTTTTTATTTTGTATTTAAAGTAACTTTTTCTTTTAGGTGTGTAGACTATTTTTTCTTTCTTGTAACGCAATTGTACACAAAAAAAATTAACAAGCGAAACTCGGTTGCCAAGGTACATAATTAACCATTTAATTTGCAGGATGGCGCGGCTCATATTTGTTATTAAATGTGATTGCATCATTCCTGCTGCTGTTGCTGCACGTCGCATGGCACGTAACCCTGGCAGCTACCCCACCCTACGGCGCCCTGCTCACGGATTACCCTGTCCTCAACACCATAGGCCACAATCTAGGCTTTGTGTCTTATACTGAAATAGATGCACTTGAAGCCATTCATTATACGCTTCCCGAGGTAAATATTAATGTTATTTACTATCGAATAGAGACCTGAACACAAAACTTTTAGCGTATGTACTTGAAGTATTTACTGCGTTTATTGAATGGAACATTTAAAAAGCGCCTCTAGTATACAAACGAAGAACTAACTTTTTCCTTCAAATTAACGTCAAAGTTCTCGTTTACGTCACAACAACGTGAAAAGTTATGCTAGGGCTTCAGACATTTCCTGCTGGGGTCGCGGGACTCACAAATTACCGTAACCCCGGTACGTAAAGGGCCATTGTAGGACACCGTGGATTTTAGTCAGTCAAGTCTGAGAGGAATGGGTGGGAGGACTCATTTGATGATTTTAGCACGAAAAAAAAGGGCTTCAGATATTATATTTTATACTTTCCAATAATCCAATATCTTGTTGATGGAAATTTCTTTGTTTTGGACTTCGTGCTGTTCACACAATTCTGATTATTTTTCTCTGGTCCGCCAAAAATATCGTCGGCTCTGTTGTAGCAGTGACTGCTGCGCTTCGTGGGTTTCATTCCCGCATGATACAAATATTTGTATGGTCTACAGATAGTTGTTCCGGATCTGCCTGTTACTGAATGTGAATTTAAATATTTGTTATCGCATCCACGAAACAAAAGAAAACCAAGGGGTTGGGCAACGTTTAAAAAAACATTGCTTAAACAATTATCTACTTATTAATTGTTTTATTAAATTTCAGATTATAAGCACCTTAATATCGTTGCTAGTGTATTTTGTAACCAAGAGGTTGCTCATAAGCCAGACAGGAGAGCCAATAGTATCGCCATCAGATACTAAATATCAGCGTTATCCCCTTGTGACAAATGCAGGTAATGAGCTATGTTCAATTGAATAATGATTTAATATGGTTTCGCTGGCTTATTTTCGATCTTCTACTATAAATGAAAACGCCCAGTCTTCAATACATTTTTCAACTTATTTCTCCAAAGAATAAAGTTGAAAATGTATCGAGTATAAATGTGTCAAAGTATGATGTCATATTTGCTAGATGTCATTCGTATCGCCCCTTTATGCACACTTTGGAAAGAGAAACGACCCCTGGTACTACTTAATTAATCGATTTATTGATTGAAAAGATGTATTGTTATTTTTACTCAAAAGATTTCTAAAAGAGCGTTTTCTTTTACAGGGGCATATTTGAGCTTGATCCTGATAATGTTGTCCGGCATAATGCGTCCAAGCATCACGTCTGGTATATATTACCTGGTTTTCATGGGTTCAGCGACGGCGTGGGCGCTGGGACGGCCCCTTAGCCGCGCCTTCGCGGTGGTGTGTCGATGCGTCATGGCCATCATGGCCGTCCATAGCATCATTGAGTTAGTTTACCAGTGCTCAGTGTTGGAAGAACTATATCCTCCAGATAAGGATTTTGCTAGGTAAAAATATTTTTCGTTTTTGTCTGACTAAGACATCTTTAGACACTTTCTTTTTCCCTTTCTGCCATCTAGAACTGCGACTCAGTAAAGTGAGGTCCAATCGTACGTTAACCTTCTTTCGATGCGAATGGATGCAGACTGCAATCAGAGTTCACTACATCAAAGGACGCTTATACGTAGCAGAATTATATTGTTACTAAAAATTCGGATCTTTGCGTTTATATTCGATTTTGCCCCAAGTCAAAGAAGACTTCGGTAAGACCCCTCTTTGAGGAGTGGCTGGATAGGCGTCACGGCGTCCTTACCTTCCGCATGACGCAGGTCCTCACCGGACACGGAAGTTTCGGGAGGTTCCTGTGTCTGATAGGGAGGGAAGAAACGCCTGGGTGTCACCACTGCGAGGATCGTCCGGAGGACACGGTGGAGCATACGGTGCAGGACTGCCCCGCTTGGGCAGAGCACCGCCGTGTCCTCACGACGGCGATAGGCGGAGACCTCTCGCGCCCGGCATTGGTCGAGGCCATGCTGCGGGGCGAGACGGAGTGGGAAGCGGTCGCCTCCTTCTGCGAAGCAGTCATGCTCGTGAAGGAGGAGGCGGGCCGCCTGAGGGAGAGGACAGCGTCCTCCCTCCATCCCAGCCGCAGTGGTAGACGCCCACGGCGTCGGACGTCACAGGACGATCTCCGGCCACCGTAGGCGCGGGCATGCGGGCAGCGAGTAATGGGCGACTTGCTGTCCGACCATGGACCATGCCCGGGTCGACGGCGCGTTGTGTTCCACGCGCGCCTCAAAGAGTGTCAGCAAATTGACGGGGCCTGTAGAGGGCCAGAGCCTGTCGGGGTCGCGGGACTTACCCATCACCGTAACCCCGGTACGTAAAGGGCTCGTGAAGGACACCGTGGATTTTAGTCAGTACAAGTCTGACAGTCCCTGCCGCCCTGCCCTGGGTGGGAGGACTCATTTGATGATTTTACCACGATAAAAAAAAAAAAAAAAGTCAAAGAAGACTTGACTAATAGCAATAGTCGCTAGGCACAAATTGATTGGTATTTTGACATGCAAGTCTACTATGCTCCTCCTTACAACGTTAATTCATTTGTCCTGACTGTCGTGAAAACCTTTGACAGTCATTACGAGAAGTCCAATGACCACCAGCTTAATGTTGCGTTGTGGAGGACAGATAGGGTATGCAAACATTCCATGTAAAATAATGGTACTCTGCTGCATCTGGGTAAACTGGAAACCGTGTAAAGCCGATCCCAACATAGAGTAGTGAAAAACCTAGATAGAAGACGTCTACGGGCCGAAATCAACAACGTGGGTACAACACGGGTTGATAGATGTCACATGGCTTCGAATTTTTGGTTTTTAGAATCAGTTTCTTTGAGTGGATGCTAGTAAATTCCGTATATTTGCAGGTACTTTGGCCTAACAAAATTAGTAAATATTAACGACACAAACCCATCACTATTTAAGTATGAAGTAACGGATAGCCTCATGTGGACAACGTTCGCCAGTCCGTTTGTCATACTGTTCACATATTTCGTCCTCGCACTGGAAACCCGACAACTGTTCAAACCCAAGGTATGTATGTGTGCATGATAAAATAGTAGTTTAGGACTGTGATTAACATGAACAATGATGTCTTTGACTAACCCAAAGAGCCAGCTATATTATGCTTTTTAAATAACATGAGATTGGATTGTCTTTATAATGTTTCTTCTAATGCTCAATCATATTTTGGAATAAACAGGCTTCTTAACTAATTTAAATGTGCCTATGCCTATTATAACCTAATCAACACGTATTGAAAATGACAGAATGCCTACTATAGGATATTAGTAAAAACAACTGTGTCAAGCAATTCTTGTAGTTTGATTTTCTATTAATTCTATTGCTTTGTATCATCGAATGGTCAAAATATAACTAGAGTCGAATAGCAGTTATTAGTAACATAATATTTCTTGTGCTATCAAACTGGGAACTAAGGCGAAAAAAAAGAGCGCCCTTTCCGGCTTAGAAGAGGGCAAGGTGAACGGTTCCCTGACGAGGGGCATAACATTCCACCGCGGCAGCCGACGCCTCCCGAGGGATAAGTGGAAAAGTGCTACTAAAAAAGTTCGAGTAAGCTTACGAGAATTATTCACGGATCCCTACTTATTCATTATTGCACACATGTTGTTTCGTCGTAGTAATTGGTTCTTACATCGACTCTGAATACAAGTGTAACCTTTCTAAAGTTATATCTTTCTTTCCTGACATGCTCCAGTGTAGTTGCTAAGTTAGTCAGCGAATACACAATAGATTTTGTTATTTTAACAATAGCTGTTTGCATCACTTGTATTTAGGTTCAGGTATTTATTATGTTTATATTTAAAATACATGTAGTTGTATAGAAATAGTTCTTGTACGTACTTTCATTCGTTTCTCACTTTGGTAGAGCACTAAAAACTTTGATCACTTTGTATATTGGCTTGACTTCTTAGTCTTTTTAGTATTTTCATAATATACATAACTGCATGGCACTTTTGTAGATAATTTGTAAATAAAATCACACCAAAATATTGTTTTTTAATACACCAGTGAAGACATGTCAGAATGCTTTTGCAAAACTACTAGAATTTATGTTTCGTTTAATTTAGCACTTCCAATAATCCTTTTAGTAAAATTTTATTTTTGCAATCTGCTTTCATTCTTTTATAGGTATCAATGCCATACATAAATACTCAAGCAAGCCGCCTTGAGGCCACGGAGACTGATCCTGTAGGTATCTTCTTTTGTTTTATTTCTGTTTTGTGTCTTTGGGAAATCTTGTGTATTCCAAGCCAAGAAAATATTGCTTTATAACATGAAAACTAACAGTTATTTATTTTTATTCTGGCTTTATCTATTTAGTATAGATAATATTATTTCTCTAGATATTTCTTGGTTTGGATTCATTCAGATGGCTATTTAGAACTGGAAGTACCTGTGTATAAGAGAACAATTTCAGCGCTTGGTTGTCATATTTAACCAGCTCATTGATATCACACGCGTCTTGTGCACATTCACTAATACTCTGTTGTGTTGTGTGTTAGCACGTAATCTATGTGAACTGCATGGTTTATGTTGATTTATGTCCACCGTTACAACTTTAATGAAGGTAATATAATGGTTTTTCTTTAATTCCATTTGACGGAAAACAGCCATTTTGAAAAGTTGAAATTACAGATAACACACCCGAACATTTCCTTAAGGTGCAGTAAAAAGTGTGCTGTAATTACGTGCACTCGAAGAAGGCCTATGACGACGTGACAAGTGAGAAGGGTAACTCTGGTCAACACTATCCATGCATATCCAGCATGGATATGGTCAAAAATCTCGACTGTATAAACTTACAATCAAGTATGCTCATGTGCTGTCATGTGCATGGAAACGAATGTTGAGTATGGCACATGTGACTTGAATGTAAAAATAATAATGTGGAAATAAGATCTTTGCGAAGCATGTATGGTGTAACATTTGAATGATAATTTGATGAATGATGGGATAAAAAAACATGAGTCGCCATAATCCCTTACCTGTACTGTATAAACTACTAGTATACTGACTCCATTATTTACATACTTTCAGCTAATACGTGCGAGCTCATCTAAACGATGGTCAGCTCAAAATGTCCCCTCCTCTTCAAGGCGCGATATGAGGCAAGACTCGACTGGTTCCGTGGTTGTTCAGGACTCAGGTAAACATCCTTTATTATTTGATGTATTCACTATCTGTCTTTTCCAACTATGTAGGTGTCGGCTTACACACAAACCTGATGCAGCTGAATATTAGTATTTTACATAGAGTGATTACCTATCTCACCTCCACAACCCAGTAACTGGATAATACGATCACACCCTTGGTTGTCAGATTATTTGTTGTATTATAAATACAAATTATTTACTATAGATAGAACTGATCTGAGCAAATATCCGGTTTGTTAATAAATATTTGATATTTAGTGATGGGCCAATTATCACTTCGGCCGAATGCTGACTGGCCGACTAGCATACTGGCAAAATACCGATTAGTCGGCCAAGCCAAACATTCTGTCAATGGTGGTCAGGTTTATGATCGGCACCATGTATATTATTAATAGTTTTATTTT
Organism: Agrotis puta; assembly: GCA_943136025.2. Lineage (NCBI taxonomy): Eukaryota > Metazoa > Arthropoda > Insecta > Lepidoptera > Noctuidae > Agrotis > Agrotis puta. The sequence continues at coordinate 5,870,118 of OW964170.2, forward strand.
TAATCAAGGACAATTTTATATTAATAAAGTCAAACCATTTATTTCAATACTCCAAAATTCATTATTGTACGTCATACTTCAAAAATCTGAGAGTCGAAGTAGAGAATTCATTTTAACGCCCATTTGCATACGAGTTTAGGATAGTCAAAAAACTTTATCTTCTTTTTTAAAGGCTATTTGTTGGTAAAAACCAACAAATAATAAATAAAAATCTACTACATTTATTATTAGTTTGTTGGAACAATATAAAACGTACATTTTTATTACAGAGTCAAATGCAGGAACCGACCGTGAACCTAACTTGATGGATGACATTATTATGGCGATCATCGACTTCTTTCAAGTTCTGATCAGGTTAGCATCACAGATTAAACTATTGCCATGGTTTTTTAAATTTAAAGATTCTAATTTAAAAACAGTCTCAAGAAAGTGTAAAATAAATTTTCTTTCGAAAGTCGGTGGCTCTGTTATTTATTCTGTTATTTATTTCATGGACTAGTTTCTAAAAAAAACCCTTTTAAGTTCCACTAAACATTTGTCAGTAGCCACGGAGTTTGGATTTGTACCCGGTTGATGGCAATAGGTTCGTCCTCTATTACGTTGGACCTAAACCATAAATGGGACAATGTCGGTGTACTATTAACTAGGTACTTCTCTGCTTAACCCTTCATGGATTACAGTCTTGATATTATATTACGTTTTATGTTTTCAGGTCATCGTACATAGCTACGACGATCACAATGATGGCTTGGAGTATAATGTTCCATTCATGGCTCACGTTCGTGTTCCTAATGTGGGCCAACGTGGTGTGGCTGTGCCACGATCAAAGAGGGTTCATGCTCAAGACCAGCCCTGTATTAGTACTCTACGCCATGCTCCTTCTCATAGCTGAGTACATATACGGCATGAATCTTCTAGAAACTGAACTGCCTAGTAATATCGAGGTATGTTTTTGTATTTCAAATCGAACCTTTTAATGCACGTTGAATTTTAAAGGCTCGTTTACGACTTTACCGCTATTAGCGGTGGCTTAACGCAGGACTCATAGAAAAGTTTGAAACAGGCCGCGAGGCGTCGCCAGTGACGAATTCGCTTACTTACAAAGTAGTTAATTTCTTATTTGCGCCGCCCGCCGAACCGCTAGCCGCTTAGACCAAGGTCGTAAATGGGCCGTAAAAGGATATAACAGCGAAGTTACAAAATAAGATAAATAAAATAAATAATAAATAAATATTCCACAACTAGCACACAACGCCATCTAGTCCCAAGCCAAGCAGAGCTTGTGTTATGGGTACTAGACAACTCATAAACATACTTATATATTTCTAAATACATACATATTATAGATAAAAGATGAGGGGATGCTTTGGATAAATTATCTTGGCAAGAAGCACACCATCGAGAGAAATAGAAGGAATTAGGGGGACCTTTGTCTAGAAGTGGGACAATACAGGCTAGTAAAAAAATGGTCGTTTGCCGTGTGGACTCAAATTATACATTGAATTGACAGACATCAAAATAAAAAGAAAGCATTAGAAGGTCGTTGTCTAGAAGTATGTAAGCAGTACTTCAAGCACTGTAACCATGGAGTCAACAATATGCTTGGTCAATAACATTCACTGCATTTAAAAACTGGTAGTTCAGCTGTTCATGTGGTTTAGGGTTAATTTCTTGGGCGTAGTAGTGTTGTTAAGTTTTTCCACATAAATAAATTATCGATACCTTTGACTAATTTTTGTCCTGTTTCTTTCAATGACAGTGCGTCATAGAGCTAATTATTGTTTAAGAACTTTATTTTTCTTATAAAGAATTCAAATTAAAAGAAAGATGGAATTTTAAAAATAATTCAGTTACCGAAATTTTTTTTTTAAATATAAAAAAAAATTGTGTAGCATTAGTTTATAGACGTTTAAAACAAGTTGGACACAAAAACCATATTATTGTGAAAACGAAAAATAAGCGGGTAGAAGATCACAGTAATAGGGATCGTAAACTATGTGAATTATAAAAAGAACTAATTACTAAATGTGGCATCTAATGCAATGAACTTGTTTTTTATTTTAATTTTCTAATCTTATTGGGTGACGTGATGTTATAGTCGTTTTTTTTTAAACTACTTCATATACTTTTCGTTTCACTTAACATTTGTATTTTTTTTCAGCACGTAAATCTCCAACAAATAGGTCTGGGCCGGCCGGAGAACGAGTCTCGCGTGCCGCTGCTGGTGAAGTCTCTGTTCACGTGCATGTTCTGGGTGACGCTGCGGCAGCGCGTGCAGGACATACGTCAGCGGCGACAGTCCTCTGTCATCGCCGACATGGCGGCGCCTTTGCAACTCACCGCGTCCACTGCAGCTACTGGTGAGTTCCTACTTTATTCAATAGCGTGTGTAGGGGTCAATATTGAAATTTGACGGCACGCTTGGCGCATTGACTAAGCAATTGGACTGCTGCGCTACGTGTCCCGGGTTCGATTCCTGCATGGAGCAAATATTTATGTGATCCACAAGTAGTTGTTCCTGGTCTGGGCCAGTGTGGATGTACGCAACCCACGGTACAGGAGAGATTCCAAGTGTGGGGGCAATGTTGAAAAAATATATATTACGGAAAACCCACAATGTTTAGACACATTAAATTGTAAGTAAGGGTAAAACAAGATTTAAGTTTCTTGTAATTACCTTTGCCCAGCAGTGGGACACAAACTAGGCTATTAAGAAAATGAATAACCTCCACTTGATAATTTAAAATCCAAACTAATATTATTAATGCGAAAGTAACTCTGTCTGTCTGTCTTTTCTTCACGCCTAAACTACTGAACCGATTTGTGTGAAATTTGGTACAGACATAGTTTGGAACTTGAGAAAGGACATAGGATAGTTTTTATTACAAAAAATAAAAATAATCCCGCGAGATCGGGAACTATGTGGGTAAAACCAAAAATCTGCCGGCAGTCACTATTCCACGCGAACGAAGTCTCGGGCAAAAGCTAGTATGTTATATTATAGACTAGTGGTAGAAACTACTTAATGACCTAGAGTCAGTACAAATCTGACAGTAATGGGTGGGAGGACTCATTTGATGATTTAACCACGATAAAAAAAAAAACTGCTCCTGAATTTAAAGAGGCTTTTAGGTTTGACCAACTAGCTTGGTTTTAAAGTCTATAAAAAGTTGCAGCTCAGGACTTTCCAAATTAAAAATATTTTGTGTGGATAGTCTGTTTATCGAGGAATGCTATATAATATAACCTTACGATCAATAATAATATAACCGAGCAGCGGGGACGAAACCATGGAGCACAGCTAGTTAGATTTTAAAGTATTAGGTTAATAAATAAAATAAAACTATTTATTTATTATATACAGGGTGTCCCAAAACTCAACGTCAAGCCGAAACGGGGTGACAGGATTGATCATAACCATCACGAGAAAAATCTGAAAAAAAATCTATCCCATGCAGTTTGAAAATTATGGGCATTTTAAGAAAAACCTAGAAATTTGATCAAACTGTACCATTTTTCGGTTATTGTGGTTATTCTTTTTTATTTTTGTTCATTTGAACTTTGGAAACGTAATCCTTAATAACATTTCTAGAATCCCAATAAAAAATAATGACACAATTGCCTCAAGTTTCCGAAAATTGAGACTATTTGTTAAACTACGAATTTAAAATTTTCAAGATTCGTCGACTTTGACAGGCCCTCCTATAAAAATAAATGTACTAGAGTGCCTTGGCAAGTGGCATTAAAAGTTGGCGCATTTAATCAGAATTCTAAAATGGTACAATACTTGTTAGTTCCATACAATAGAAAAGAGAAAAAAAATTAAAACCTCAAGTAACCCGATTTTTGCTATCACGTTTTACTCAGTTAAAATGTTTTTAATTCGCACAAGCTCTAGGTAGGTTCTTAATTTTAAGACAAAATGATGAGAGAGATGGATAATGGGTATGGGTACGCATTTCGCAGTGCAAGTAAGAGATTTCCTTGACCAGGAATATCCGGGAAGGTGGATTGGACGTTCAGGCACTATCTTGTGGCCCGCCCGTTCACCAGATTTAAATCCCCTGGATTTTTTCTATTGGGGAGTTCTCAAAGAAAAAGTTTACTCAAAGCCCATTGATCACGTAGCCGACCTGCGTGAACGCATTTCTCAAGCAGCTGAGGCGATCAACTCTCGAAGATATGCCCGACTTATAAGTAGATCTTTTTTAAGAAGATGTAGGGCTTGTATTGAGGCTGATGGTAAACAATTTGAACATTTATTGTAATAAAAATGTTTTTTCTCTATCTGACTTTTAGTCCAACAAACCTAATTATTTTACTAACTTTTTTTCACTTTGGTATAAGTGGCGTCACTATCTGTCTCGCTCACTCATGACAAACATACCCATTATCTATCTCTCTCATCATTTTGTCTTATTAAAATTAAGAACCTACCTACAGCTTGTGCGAATTAAAAACATTTTAACTGAGTAAAATGTGATAGCAAAATTCGGGTTACTTGAGGTTTTAATTTTTTTACTCTTTTCTATTGTATGGAACTAACAAGTATTGTACCATTTTAGAATTCTGATTAAATGCGCCAACTTTTAATGCCACTTGCCAAGGCACTCTAGTACATTTTTTTTATAGGAGGGCCTGTCAAAGTCGACGAATCTAGAAAATTTTAAATTCGTAGTTTAACAAATAGTCTCAATTCTCGGAAACTTGAGGCAATTGTGTCATTATTTTTTATTGGGATTCTAGAAATGTTATTAAGGATTACGTTTCCAAAGTTCAAATGAACAAAAATAAAAAAGAATAACCACAATAACCGAAAAATGGTACAGTTTGATCACATTTCTAGGTTTTTCTTAAAATGCCCATAATTTTCAAACTGCATGGGATAGATTTTTTTTCACATTTTTCTCGTGATGGTTATGATCAATCCTGTCACCCCGTTTCGGCTTGACGTTGAGTTTTGGGACACCCTGTATATTATATTACTATTTATTTATTATAGCAGTGATAGCCGAGTGGTACGACCGTTAGACTGACAAGTCAAAGGTTGCAGGTTCGAACCCCGGCACGCACCAATGTCTTTTAGAATTCATGTGCGTATTATAAATTAATTATCACTTGCTAAAAACGGTGAAGGAAAACATCGTGAGGAAACCAGCACACCTGAGAGATTTTTCAACGGTGTGTGAAGCCATGTCAGAGGCCTACGGGCGGTTTAAACTCTGACACCAGGTTGTTCATCAACCATACGATAAGAAGAAGAAGAATTTATTTATTTAAATTGTAATTGATTATTTATTTTCTACTTACTACCCTGGACAGGTCTGATTACCGGTAAACACCTATTATATTAACTATACATTTTGTCTAAAAGAATGCAATTATAAATGGCGGCCACCAAGAATAAGACAAAATATATTACAAAAAATGCTGTACCATTTTTAATTTCATTCTAGAAAAAGCGGTCTCCACGTTTAGTACCGTTTCATCTTCTTCTTTCCAGCTGAAACTCTTAACTGCTTAGCACCGAGTCTCATTCTTCCTTATTTATCAGCAGTCTCAAAAACTGAACCTGTACTAAATCTACACTTTTTCAGATTTTGTACACAAAAAATCAGCACTCCTTTATATTTTTGTAACATTCTATCAAAACTACAAACACCATCATATATTTCCTTCACAAAATATTCTACTAATTGACAAAAATCAAAATAATAAGTAAGTCACAGTTTAGGGCTTCCGCTCACTGGAGACTTTATGTTTTTAGGCCTTTGTCCTATAGAGGGGCAAACGCCTGCCGGGGTCGCATTTAAATGCACCCCCCCACATTTATTTTTTTACGATTTCTGGCTCATGTGCAACTCTAATAGAAGTGGTTGAAATCGCTTTTACAAGATTTTAAAAATATACCATAACAGGGTTAAAACCATTAAAAATAAAATGTCGATAGTACTGGACTCGCGGAACGAGGAACAGAAGCGGTCTCGTCTCCTGCGCTCGCTGGGCGACTGTCTGCGCTCGCTGTGCGCGCGCTACTGGATCTACGTCGTCGTCATCATGCTGTTCGTCATCGGCATCTCCGGAAAGCGCATGACCATCTTCCGGATCATTTACATGTTCCTTTTCCTCGCTTTCATACTCATGTTCCAGGTAAAAACTACTCAAATACTTTTGATTATGTTTGACCCCTAAGATACTTGTTGTAAAACTGGCTATAATTTTTTTTTTCAAGGAAATTTTAAATTTTTTATTACATAATATTTCTTTTATAAAACTAAATTACTATTTGGACCTGAGATTTCTTAAGAACTTCTCTGATAAATAATTTTCTCTTTACAGATAAGTTGGCATTGGTGGCGCAAATTAATGTACATGTTTTGGATAGTGGTCATCATATACTCAATGATAAATCTTATTCTTATATACATTTATCAATTTGATAACTTTTCGAAGATTATAGAAAAGTATTTATTGATCAATGAGAGTCTGTAAGTAAAAACAATAAATAAAATAAAAAAAATGTGATTTCTCTAATTAAAATATTAATGTATTTTGTTTCTGTTTCAGACAACAAGACTTGGGATTAGAGCCGTACCATCCGGCGGATCTATTTGTCAAGTTATTAACACCAACATCATTCCTTATCATAACGATATTGCAAGTTCATTATTTCCATAAAGATTTTATGGCATTGTCGGATCCGAAGACGGGGTAAATATCAAAATTTGGAGTGTTTTTAACTACTCGACATGCATGTGACGTCATGCATGTTTTTTCTAATACCTACGTCATCTTCCTGCCCTTATCCCATTTAAATTTTGATCGGCGCAACGAGTTTTCTTCTTGACCTTCTTCTTCATCTCCATTCATCAACTTTCATACCCATCACACTCTAATACTTACATGCTCTTAAATGAACATTATTCATATGAAAACAATATAAACAAGATTATAACGCGATAACAAGATATAAACATTGTTGAAAATTAATTTGCAATAAGTATTTTTCGCTAGATATTTTATACGAACTAAATTTAGTTGCCAAACAAAATTGTATAATAATATCACAGAATCTTTTAATATTACGGACCATTTCTCTTTTTATAATCTGTACAGAATATATTTCGGAAGTATTTTAATTTTTAAATGACAGACGGCGGTCATTGGCGTTTTTATTCTTATAACAGTCGCACAGTAAATAATGTTAAGAAAGAACATAAATACAATTTCACTTATATTCTTTGTTTTTTAACAGTTCAAATAGTATTGGTCCTTCTCGACCAGAGTCGGTTAAGCGAAGTCAAGATGGGGCTTCGACAATGAGAGATGATGTAAGTATTAAGTATCTAGTTATAAAATCCCGGATCAACTGGACGTAATGTTACAATCGACAAATCTGAATTCTGACCCACCATAAGCTTATTTTCTTACAGACATTTCAAAACAATTAGGTCCACGTTCGCGTAAACTTACGTTTCCATGGTAACGATTTTGAACTTTGTTATTGGGTCAATTTTTTTATGGTGGTAAAATCATCAAATGAGTCCTTCCACCCAGGGCAGGGTGGGAGGAACTGTCAGACTTGTACTGACTAAAATCCACGGTGTCCTTCAATAGCCCTTTACGTACCGGGGTCACGGTACCGTTATTGGGTCATGATTCAAATTTATAGATTGTGCATGTCACAAAATGAGCTATGGTGTAGTCTGCAAAGTAATAAACGCATCGCAGATGTCAAATGTAAGCAAACTTAACAGATTGTAAAATTGACTAAATTCCAAAGTCCCAATTCAATGAAATGTTTGTTACACGAAACAGAATCGAAGGGCATTAAAAATAATTTGCCTATTTCATTCGTTTAGGGACAAGTCAAAGATCACCAGAAAAAATTATGTGCCTAAATTGTTAATATCGAAAAATAAGTAAAGTGTCCCAGCAAAGTATTCTGGAATCTCATAAGATGCGATTCCACCGGTGTTCGCTTTTGGTTCGCCCCGGTGTGAACTCGTTATTTGTGTTATTGCTAGACTTAGCTCAATGAAAATGTTCGCGCACAAATGTGCTGCACTGTGCGCGAACAAAAGTTACGCACAGCCTTGTCGGTGGACACAGAGACTGAAAAGGATACCAGCTTAGTATGCACATTGCAGAAGTGCGCAAACCGCCGAAATGTGCAACACACTATTTTGATGGAATCGTATAATTATAGATTCCGATTTGTTAACGAACTTAAAAGAGCACCTGCTGTCGACGTTTTATAAGTGCCCTCATGGGTCTATGTGAAATAAAAACTTTTGACTTTTGATTTTGATTAGACTCATTATCTATACTCATATTAAGTAAATAAAAGCTATTCCATACATTTTAGTTGCCCCAGTTGCCATCTGAAGACACAAACCCACGTTCACAAGCCGCCACAGAACCAGATCAATCGATCGAGATGTCTTCAATACAACCAGCTTTATCTCGCCAAGCATCTCTAAGGTGAGAACAGTTTTTTTTTTATTGTTATCATTGCAAACTACATGAGTCCGTTTATGGTATTGCATTGTTTTGACTCCCAGGTTGGTCAAGGAATAATTGGGTTTTTTTTAAGTTATTTTTAATTGACATTTTTGATCGGTTTGTGCAATAGATTCGCTTTTTATAACAAGGAACTTAATTGGCGAACTGTGCGTGTATATTAGAATCTCTGCTCAACTAGCTAGCTTTTTTTTATTATTTTACGTGGTAAAATCATCACATGAGTCCTCCCACCCAGAGCAGAGCGGGAGGGACTGTCAGACTCGTACTGACTAAAAACAACGGTGTCCTTCGATAGCCCTTTACGTACCGGGGTCACGGTAATTCTTGAGTCCCGCGACCCAACTAGCTAGCTTAGTGGAGAACAGAAGTAATTTTGTATTTATGTGTCATTATAATAGCGGTGCAGCTGTCTGTTTTAGAACCATTTTCAGTTATTCCTGCTTTTCCACTTTATTCAAGCATATTTATTTGATAAGCATCGAAGACTTACAGCTATGATAAATAGTATTAAAACAGTGTATGAGATTGACAGTTAATTAAAAGTCTTCACTTCTAGACGCAGATTAGAAGAGTAAGTCTGAATAAAATTAAACAATACAGCTACCAAGAGGCTGGATATCGATCCAGCCTATTAGCTGACATTAGATGTAGATCATCTAGTAGCTGTATTGTTTAAACTTACTGCAAAGCTTAACTTAATTTACATTACTAACTTAGAATAACTGTACTAACTGGGTCGTGGAGGTCAGATACGCACTTTCTCTATGTAAAATACAGTGTTTAGCTGCATTCAGTTAGACTGGACGCCCACTCCAACATAGGTAGAAAAATACTGACAGATAATGTCGGGTCCAATGCCCATGTACCCGTCTGTCACCCGGTCTCTATGTGGTGTGTGCAGGCAGACGACGCCAGCCCAGGAGGCGGCGTCGCGGCCGGCGCCGTCGCGCATGTCGGGCAGGTTCCGAGCGCTGGCGAAACTACTGCTGCACAACTACCGCGCCTGGGAAATCGTTCACTACATCTTCATCTACCTCGACCTGCATCTCATCAAGATTGTGTTTATTTCCTTGATGCTGCTCTGTGTCATTAACGTAAGTCAACCATACTTTAAGATTAATTTAAATGGATACTAAATGCCCCGACGGCAATGAAAGAACGTAATAAAGTGTCTCGTCGACTATTTTCTAGGATTCACATCGTTCACCGTGACAAATCTACATGTGAATGAACTTATATACATTTATATATATTTTTTAAATTATTATTATTTATTAACTAAAATTATAATTTAGCCTAAAGTTACGCAGCTAGGTTTAAGTCTTTACTGAATGAGAAGAGACCGTCGATTGTAAATATTTTACTTGCAATGTTACAGGTGTGCGCGATGCATGTACCCATCATGTTACTGATCGCCCCAGGATTGTGGTTCAATTCAAGAAAACAACGCGTTTGTGTACTTCTTATATCGACACTAATTAGTATCTATTTCATGGCTAAAATGATCTACCAGATTGATTACATTAAACACTCTAGTTCTGACGTCAATTGCACGAAGGACAATGTAAGTACCAAACCACTGAATACTGCGTGAAATGTTAGATTTTTTGGTTTATAACATTTTATTTCTTGTTTCAGAGTTTCATTAATGGGACCTCGAATAGTTCTCAATTTAATAACGCCGAATGGTTAGGTTTTGAAAAGGCTGGACCAAATAAACAGCTGGTGACTATTCTCAAGGGATACATCGGTCTCTTAGCACTTTTCACTTTTCACGCGTTGGTCACATATAGACAAGAATCGCTCAGGTTTGAAATGTTTTACATTTATGATTAAATTGTATTTTAAGGACATGATTTTTTATTTAACTTTGCTATTTGTTAACAGATCATCCGGAGTATTACCAAAAGAGAGGACTAAAACAATATTTCCTAACATAACGCGCCAAGAAGCAGACATAGATTTGGGACACTGTATCAAGTATTTAATAAATTATGGATTTTATAAGTTTGGTGTGGAGGTTAGTGTCTTTATTTCCATATTTACTATGCAACAAGCCCTAAATGAATTGCCACAACAGTTTTTATTTCTGTAGGATTTCGATGATAATTACTCCCACAAGAGTCCTCCCCTTATAACTGCGTCCCGTTCGTGCTTTTAGTTCTTATATTACTCCATATATATCGCCGTATCGTGGTCTTTTTGCTGTCGATTTATGCCCATTACAATGTATTACAGATAACTATGATATGTATGATGGGGGTGATCGGGTCTCGCATGGACCTATACGCGGTGCTGTACGCGGCGTGGCTTCTGATCCTAGTGTCCCTGAAGCGCAAGGCGCAGGCGCGGCTATGGCCGACCTTCACCACATGCATCACTTTCCTCATCCCAGTACAGTATATGATAGCGGTGGGCTTCCTGCCCCAACTCTGCATCTCTTACCCATGGGAGTCTGACGATCAGGTAAAGAACCATCGGCTTTCAGAAAATCATAATCGTTTTCTTTCGGTTTCGTAGAGCATTATCTCTGTCGCACAAAGCACTAACCAATCACGAAGAACCAACGACAAACGTCACATACGTAGTGTCGTGTGTGTCAGACATAACGCCATTGAAGTGCAATATTTTTTGGTGAACCGATGATAAGCATAAAATGTATTGTTGTAATTAACGTTAATATAACAAAATTCAGCATAATAATCATTACGCATTATTAGGTATAAATAATTTGGCATAATATAGCGAAGCATAAGAAGGCTAGAAACGTGGCGATATTTGACTACTATACTGCAAACTTTCAGAACATAGGGCAAAAATAAGCAATAGAGAGAAGAAGTAAGCATAGTGAGAAAAATGGCTTCAAAAGTAGAAACTGACTTTTTTTATAAATAAATCGTTGGCCACATACTAGGAATTTCTCCTTCACGACAAACTGTCAAACCCGGAACAACTACTTGTAGGTCATCCAAGTAGGGAATTGTTCCGTGCGGTAATCAAATCGTGCGAAACACTACGCAACAGTCTGCCAGTCAGCCACTGCGCCAACAGTGCCATTGCCGTGACTCATTCCCATTTTATTGAATGTTTCTCTTTTCATTTACTCCAATTTATTTTCTCCCTTTATAGTTGTTCCTGAGTAATTCCTTAATTTTGGTGAGGATATTTACTGTAATAATTGATGCATTAGAATTGTATAGTAATTGTCATAACTAATAGTTTTGTCTCATACTTCTTTAGTTTGATTGCGGAACTCATAATAGGTGGCTGATATAGCTCTATCGATGGGCTGCTTGGCAGAGTAATTTAGTGGTAATAAATATATATAATACCTTGATATCGAAGCTCCTTAATGTGTTTTTCAAACAGGGACATCCTTAAAAGGTATATTTTAGCGAATCAAACATCTCTGCTTGTATTATCGTAATTTAGATGTAAATTGTAGATACAGCCTTGCAGTTGGTCCATTATAGTTTAACTAATGTATTGTTCTGTTAACAAACAAACATACTTGTATATGCTAAACGTAATACATATAATTTTCAGCAAATGAAACATATTCGTACATGGATGTTCCTTCCGTACGCCGCGTCACCGCCCCACGCGTACAAGCTCATCTTCGATTTCATTCTACTATTGTTCGCCACTCGACAAGTGAAAGTGTTTAACATAGAAAAGACTGTGGGATCAAGTTATTCTGGAGGATCGAACTGCGAAAACATTGGAAAAGATTGGGAAACGCCTAACTTCGTTAATCCTGTACCAGATTTCCTAAGTTATGTTGGGTAAGTTAATAATGGTTAATGCTAAGCTCTTTGCTCTGATTCAACCTGTCTTTAAAAAAAAAACCATGAGCGACATGTCAAGACGAAGGAACTTGTTCATTTTCCTGTGCTCAGACCCGAGTGTCAGCCTGTATGATGAATGCAAAAAAAAGATGGAGTAAAATATAAAGATCACCATAAAATGCTTTGATATCCTTAGTTCTTTTACCAAAAATATTTACTCAACACCAGAATTTTTTTTTTTTTTAAATAACTAAAAGCCCGACTACGAAAAAATCGCGCACTGAAAAGTACAAAACAAGAACAAGCCGTGGTCGTATGCCACCTGCGGTTGTTTCACACAATCTTTATTGGCTAGGTTATTAGTTATTTTTAACTTATTTTTTCTGTTATAGTCTTATGTACCTTTAGTGTTGCATGAAGACTTAAATAAATATACCAAAAATATTGAATGTGGATTAAACTTTACATTGGCAGTAAAAGATACTGTGATGTCTGATAGGGGAGAATGGAAGAAAAAAAATGTGTTGCGCCGATTCCAAGTAAAATGGGATTAGGGCAGGAAGATGATGATGAAACTTCACAGTACCAGTACGAGTACTATTAGTTAGTGTAGATAGTGCCTAATTTATTGGCTTCACATAATTCGGTAGTACCACATTTACGATTAACCAATGATTTGTATTTCTTACAGGACATGGCTTGATGTGATCAAGCGCATGGTCTTCCTGGGCATGCTATGGGTAACGCTTGCTATAATGTTCATGACTGGCACCAATCGAGTAAACCTATTTTCTATGGGATATCTCATCGGCTCCTTTATATTCCTGTGGCAAGGGACCGACTTCTATCTTCGCCCCAAAAGCGCTATATTAAAATGGTGAGTAAATAAATTTAATAATAATTTCATAATGCTTATTCTTACTGTCTCTTTGTTTGGATAGTATGAAATCCACTTGTAACCATCGACCATCGATAAATAATATGAGATATCGGTTACGTTTTACCAATTGAAATCGAAAAATTTTTATCGACCGACCATGTTTTACACAATAATATACTCAAGTTAGTTTACGTCGAACATAAACTGAAAATTATTTGTCAAGCCGAAGGTCATTTTGAGAAGCTTTACTCCATTTTTATAAGTGGTTCATCGTTATACGTGTTACATCAGGTGGTCATGGCTGGTGCGTTACAACGTAGTAGTAGTGGTAGTGAAGACCCTGCTTCAGATCCCTGGCTGTATCTTCAGCACGGTAATGCAGGACCACGCCTGCTGGCTAGTGCAGCTGCTCGGTATCGGCTGTGTCGACAAGTTCGCCGGCGGCAACATAGCTCGCTTTCTAAAAATGGACTATACTAAAGTAAGCAAAACGTTTTGGGTAAGCTGTATGCGGAATAAACTATACTGGCACATTTTTTACAAACATTTATACTCACATACACTAACATTCAATAAAACAAATAATTTAATTTTAGCTCCTTTTTTAAGCCAATACAGGCGGGATGATGTTATGATGTTTGATATCGATTTATATTTTAAATTATTTTTAGGAGGCTACCTGTTCTGTTCCCCAAGAAGATATAGGATTAGCATGGGACGGAGTGTGCTTTGCCTTCCTCATACTACAACAAAGACTCTTCCATAGTTTCTACTTTTACAGAGTCATAGACGAAAGCAAAGCTACAACCGTGCTCGCTTCAAGGTAATGTCACTTATTTTGTCGGTAAAATAAGAAATTCTTAACCTTTTAACTGGCCTTCAAAATACTTGTCGTTCAAAAGTGTGTGTCGGTCCAATAAATTTGGTAGTTCAAAAGTCGTGTTTCACACTTCTAGAGGAGCAGAATTAATAGAGGAGCTTCGTCTGAAACAGATGCATGTACAGGAAGAGCAAGAGTCGAAAATCCTGGACAAAATCAAAATTAAAATGGAAAGAATAAAAGCGAACCAGAAAAAAATACAAGGCGTTTTGAGTAAAGAACAGGGTCATCAACATCATCACGATAAAGGTATGCATGCTTTTAATGTTCTGACATCGATCTTCCGAATCTGTTCAAAAAATAGGGAAGAGAGATATAAAAAAAATAATTTTGGTGTAATTTTTAGGTTTTGGTAACGCTGACAGATCCATTATCTGTATATATAAAAGGAGAACTGACTGACTGACATATCAACGTACAGCCGAAACTACTGGGGCTAGGAATGTGAAATTTTGCATACGGCTTCCTATTATAATGTAGGGGAGCACTAAGAAGGGGTTTTTCGAAATTTAACCTTTAAGGGGGTGAAAAGGGGGAATTAGGAAAGTACGTAACCCACGCGGACGAAGTCGCGGGCGAAGTGCTAGTAAAGAATAATATTTAAGATTAAATTTAAGATTAAAATTAAATAATTATTATACCGCGTTGATTCCAAAAACAATTTTTAATGATTGTATAGTTTTGCGACTTTCAACGGTACAAATAGAGCTAATGAATCGGCCATAAAGTCAAAATTAATAGACTCATGCTCTACCAGCCAAAAAAATTGCTCAACATTATCGTCTTTTACCTTGACAGTATAGCTTTTACTAATTATTGCACACTGCTAAGTGTGATTTGGCTCGGAGACAAACATTTTTAGGTTGAACTGTTGAGGTTCTAATTTTGTTTAATTCCCTTTGTTATTGTCGATTAAATTAAAGTAAGTGTAGCAGACCATGGGCCGCACAGTTCCAAATTTAATTAATAATGAGAAATCTATATATATAAAAGGAGAACTGACTGACTGACATATCAACGTACAGCCGGAACTACTGGGGCTAGGAATGTGAAATTTTGCACACGGCTTCCTATTATAATGTAGGGGAGCACTAAAAAGGGGTTTTTAGAAATTTAACCTTTAAGGGGGTGAAAAGGGGGAATTAGGAAAGTACGTAACCCACGCGGACGAAGTCGCGGGCAAAGTGCTAGTAGTATATGTGGGACTAGAACGTGTCATCGGTAAGATAACCACCAATAGATTCGTCCACCAGGACGATTGGGGTATAATTTTCCGTGACCGTTTCTCTCGCACACGCGGCCAGACGAGGAGGAGGAGACGATGGCGGGCGAGTCGGAGCAGGTGCCGCTGGTGCGCGGCGACTCGGACGCCTCGCGCGGGTACCACACGCCCGACAGCCCCGCCTCGCCGCGCGGCTTCCACACGCCACTCAGTGAGCCGTCGGCGCCGCCGTCTCCCGCGCGGCCCACGCTGCCACCGCTCGCGCTGCCGCCACCGCCGGCCGGCCCGCCCTCGCCCTCGTCGGCGCTCATGACCGTATCGCTAGACGCGTACTTGGAGCCGCGGCGCATCTCGTTCGAGTCGCCGCCGGGATCGGAGTTACTCCCGCGCGCGACGAGCCCGGAAGAGTCGTACCCGGTGTTCTCTCCGCCGCCAATCCGGCGCCGCCACACGGTGGCCAGCCCCAGCACACAGCGGCCGTCCATCGTGTCGCAGTCGAGCCGCGCCGAGCCGCTGTCGCATCACACGTGTAACCGCCCCCGCTGTGTCCGCGCCCGCCGAGCATGTCGCGGCGGGCTTTTGTTTAATCACGACCAGTTGGACATACACATACTATTGCACTTTGTACAAAATGTAAAGCATATTTTGTCGTTTTTATAAAATTGTTTTAAATATGTTTTTTCCTTTCCGTTTAGGAGTAGAATCTGAATCCGACGGACCTTGTAAATGCCGCGTGTTTACAAAAAGGCACCTAGGTAAATATTCGTGGCGTTCTGTCGGGTGTGGGAGGTGTTTGTTATCTTGTTCTTTCACTCTGTGCGCTGGTCGTTCAAACTAAACCTGAAGACATGACATTTCTTTTTGTATATGAATGACTCCTAGACATAGTCATTTATCTACATACCAAAAAGTCCTTTTTTCTTTTCATTTGACTATAGTAAAATAGACGCCTATTAAGTTAACTGTGTTTACAGTCTCCAAATTCCAATTACAACGCAGACCCTTCAACATGAAGGTCAAATTTGGCCATATTTATCATGTCTTGACCAGCTGTGATATGTCTTATAACTATCGGATACAGCTTCATTAATAATCTGATTTTGGGTGCTTAACTGATTCAAATATCGACAATAATATCCATTAGTGTTAAGTCGCTCTGCAATAAGAAGCAGATGGTGTGTGAGCTTCTGTTGAATAATGCTTTTCTCTTGTAGTGTGGGACAGACCATCGTATAGGCCGCCAGCAAGCCATCAAAAGGGTAAAGTTTATGATCCAGGCTCGCTATAAAATCGTAATGCGTTACTAACCCCTCCTCGGCTTGTCGGTGATGGTATTTAGGCAATGCATCGTCATGGCGGGAACTGTCTTAATTGTTTTCTAGTTATGTATTTAAAATGTATATTTTGTATTACAGTCGTATGTTGTAAATAAAAACCTAAGACAGAATGCGCCGGATTTCGGCTTGTGTTTCGCGCCTGTTTATGCCATAGTCGAATGTCTGCATGTTACTGCTATGCTATGTTTACTTCTTACCTCACAACGTGCATGTGACGTGGACTTGACTGCACTAACACATTGTTTTGTTTTACTAATACAGTAGATTTAAGTTTACTATTAAAGAGCAAGCACTCAATCACTTTATTTTATATTTTATACTTTATTTTATTTTATTACTATTTCGTTTAGCATGAAATAGAATAGAAAAAACTCGTATGTAAAGCCTGCCATAAACAAACGCTATTATGTAGCACAGCTTAATGCTACTTATTGAAATAGGCGTAACTAAACTACATATTGCTATAATAAAAGGTCTAGTACATCGATTGTACTCACATACTATTAAAAAGTTTTAATTTTAATATAAATAACCGCTTAAAGTTACGCCTATTTTGTTGAAAACAGTATTTACATATATTTTTATATTTACAGCTGTACGTTCCGGGGACTATTATATGTTCGACGAGTTTGATGATACTGAGGTTCAAATAAAAGATGAGGATTCCAGCGAAGACGAGGACATTCCTAGAAAAATGGGAATTGGCAAGGTCAGTTACTTTGTGACAAACATTGGGTATCTTTTTACGGGCAATCAGCGGGATTATACAGAGTGTTTCAAACGAGTGCGGCAACACGACGAGGTCCGACGTCATAAGAGATATCAGGAAACAGACTTGGGAAACTTTGGCTCTTTATTGATGAAAACAATTAGGCACACTTAATTTTTGATCATTAAAAAAAATACATTTGTATGGACTGTCTGCACTTGACCGATAAATTATGTAAACCAAAATCTTAAGACGGTGCTAAAGTTTCATAAGAAAGTTTCACAATATCTCATATGGAATAAGACTTCTCCGTGATGTCGTACTCTGTAGGCAACATATTCTCTCGGTCATATGGGTTGTAATTTGATTTCGTTTATATGTACGGCTAGCTATTGTAAAGATATATTGATTTAGAGAGTGATTTGTTTCTTTAGTCCCGCTGATTACCAATGTTATGAAGTCTTGTGGGTGAAGGTAAATGCCGTTGTGGTTCGTGGGTTATGCTATATCTGAGAGAACATTGTCATCAGTATTCGTGCTTGCTCCTATCACAATGCACAAACAAGTGCTTTTACTCAACTTTTCGGCCATTTACGTAGAGTTTTAGTCACATCAAAAACACAAAATGATGGGAACACCAGACTGAATTGAAAAATTTAAGGGGATACTGAGAAAGACAATGTTGTAATGTTTTAAAGTTGTGTACTGTGTTTTGGTAATAAGCATGTTTGAGCATCTATAGAGGTATTTATTGGTGACTGTTACTATCCATAGTCCTTGGTGTTCCCGCATGATCGCTTACCCTGGATACTTTTAGATAAAGTGGAATGTCAAGCTCTTTGACTTAGTATAGAAGTAAACGGAATATAATTTGTTGTAGTTCAAATTATAACGTCCAGGTCGCTTAAGGTGACTAACCATATGCCCGTATTAATTAATGCACCGCCATGCTACTCGAAGTGGCACACGTTGTTAATGTTATAACTAGTACAGATTTAACGACCAGCGAGACAATACGAAAAAGGTCCATCTTTGTAAATGTATGGGTAAAGCTAGTAAAAACAACGTGTACTGAATTCGAGTGCGTGTGAGCTTACGATTGTGTCGCGTGCGCCGATCAGCTGCTGTCCACGATGATCAAGACGGACTTGAAGCGCGCCGTGACCTCCCACCGCCGAGCGTCCGCGCCCAATGTCCCGACCACCCGACGGTACTCCCTCAGCGACCCGATCTCATACCCCCAGGTAACAACTCCCAATGCGTCAATGATATCCACAATAGTGTTTATATTACTGGTTTGTATGTAGAGACTTCACTGTAGACACTATGGAACAGCAAGGTACTGGTATAAGAGATTCTGGTAAGCCCCACCTATTCATAAAGTCAATTTCAATACGTGTGGCTTACGAAAGCTCTTAACGGTGCACTTTTACATTAAATTTGGTCTTTACTACACAACGTTATCCGAACACGACTTTATCTCCGGGGTCGTGGGACTCACGAATTACCGTGACCCCGGTACGTAAAGGGCTATTGAAGGATACCGTGGATTTTAGTCAGTACGAGTCTGACAGTCCCTCCCGCTCTGCCCTGGGCGGGAGGACTCATGTGATAGTTTTACTACGTAAAAACGAAAAGACGATTTTATCTGGTAGGTATAGTCACGAGCAATAACATGTATATACTTAACAAAATTCAAACCCAATTTACTTGTGAAATACTGGTTTCCACTTTGAAATAAGACCTATTTCGTAATAGTACGTCTTCCAAAATAGAAGTCTAATGAAAAGGTAAAAGTTCAATCAATGTGGTAGCAGAACATCGTTTTTGAAGACTGCTTAGTGTATACATACTTTTGGTCGTGACTGTACCATTAGCATCGTTCATTTTTATTTATTTATTCGGGAAATTTATCTATTGCAATTTGTGCCACTATTTTTTACTTTGGTGTGTGTTTATTATTGCTTGCACTTTTGTTTTGGCTTTTGCATGTATTTTTATGTTTACTAAATTTTAAGTGTGGTTTTTTATAATTAAATTTGATCCTTTTAATACTACTTATTAGGACGTAGGACTCTGCTATAAGAACATAATTTTAATGTATTTTTATGTAATACCATAGATACAATCATGATTTCGCATCCTTGTTATTTTTAACATTTTGCTTTCTTCAGTCTTATTTTGTTCCTTTTATTTTTAAATATAGCAGTACATTGGTAGTACAATAAAAACTATTTTATTCAGGTACGCCGTAAGTCGTCCAGGCAACCAGAATCTGAAAGACAGCCATCATATCACGAAGAACCATTGACAGAATTGGACGAATTCGCACCGTTGCCAGGTTTGTTTCAATAAATAACTTTGTAGATTGTGCGATTTAAATCAAGCTTATTGTGTACCAACTGTAATCTAAACATTGAATTTTGGATAGGAATCCTAATTGAGAAGGTATTCAAATCAAATGAAATCATTTATTTCAACTAGGCCAATTACAGGCACTTTTGAATTGTCAAAAGACATAAAATAAAACTAGTACAAAAATAGTTATGGTGCTACAGTCCCAGTCACATTAGTTCACATTCGTTTCATGTTCACATGCTTATTTATTAGCTACTGTATTCATACTAATCCAAACTAGGGAATTAAATTTTGTAGCCCAGTTATACTTTTTGCGGTTTCCCGAAATTAGTAAAGCCGAGGTGTTAGTAACATTTCCTTGTTTCAGAAAATGAGACTGCTATGGACAAAATAAACGCGCTCATCCAAACAGCGTGGGCATTCATTTCGAGTCTTCTAGTATCGTTCACACGACACCTGATGAAGTACTCCCGAGATTATCGATACGTATCGAAAACGCTCTCCATTGAGAAGAAAATACTAAAGGTAAAATAACTATCCTATGTGTTAATCTGGCTGATATGGAATTGGGCGGGACACATCTGAGCAGCGGTGGCCCAGTGGTAAAGGTTCGAACCCAGCCAGGTGCATTACTCTGAGTAATATATTTCATCACCACTGCTCTCAAAACGGTGAAGGAAAGCATCGTGAGGAAAATTCGAAGCCATGAGACATCCACCAACCCGCACTGGGCCCGCGTGGTGAATTATGGACCACTCCCTCTCAGAGAGGGAACATTTATAGGCTAATGATGGGTCACGTCTGTCGCATGCAAGAAGACCGCTGGGCAAAGATCTCCACACAATGGGTGCCGGAAGACGGACGGCGCCGCTGAGACGACCTAGACGCTTACCATGAGGGCTAGTTCGAAGCGGCCCAGGAAAAGATTTCTTGGAGGGATTTGGGGGAGGCCTTTGCTCAGCAGTGGCCAATCCAGGTTATAAACTGTGTAACAAATTTTATCTAAACCTGCTGATGTAAAAATTGCCTGATTTAAACCGTATCTTACAGGAAAAGGAAGGCTTCGGTATCGGATTAAGAGAAGGATCACAAATGATATGGGAGCCACTACCAGAGACACTAGCGAGACAGTGAGTTACAGTCTAATTTATTAAAAATATTGAACATCTTTGTACAGACGCCAGCACATCAACCTACCTCAATCTGTCAAATTTCTTTAATAGATTTTACATCATCGCAACGAAGGAAGGTTAACGTGCAATTGGTAAAATTTGAAAGATTCGGGTAGGTTGACCTGCTGGCGTCTGTACCTGCGTAGTTATATTTTACGAGTTTGCCAAAATGTTCTCATGGTTGGTTGTGAGTAGTCGTTAGTTATTGGCATGTGGAACGCCAATGCTTTCTGCATGTTTAGTTTAGTTTTGGTTATAGATCATATTTTGGAATAGTAGTGTTCGGTAGGTACTTGTAAACGTTGCTTAAAATAATGAAATTTTTTTTTCATTGACACGTATTTTTTCTTTTGTTACGTAAACCAAAATTGACGAAGATGCGACACTTTTAAAACTTTCAAATTATGTGGAAATGCCGTTAATTCTCGCAATAATTTACTTAAACCGTTTTACTACAAACAAGTTAAAAATCCGTTGAACACTTATCTAAAAAAAGTGTCTACGTTTGTCGTTTTGCTGTTACACTTTTTTAGACAAGTGTTCAAGAGATGTTTAACGTTTTGTAGTAATAGTAAATCATCACCATTATTAACGTTATTTCCTCATACTGCGGCCTCACCATAGAAGGCCTATTCTTATCTTTATTCAGTCAGTCAATAGTAAAGATGTCAAACAACTTTAAACAGCGTTACGAGAATAGATTCTAGTAGACTTATAATAATGTAGTCGATTAGTAAGTAGTGTTTTGTTTGCATGCTGCCTAGTACCCGCGAAATGGAATTGATTGACAAAAATCTACTCGCTCCACCAGTAGAGATGGGGTTTGTATAGCTTTTTTACATAGAAAAGCCATGCCATTATAATTCGATGGAAAATCCGTAAACTTTTCAATTTCATGAGTGTTAAACCCTTAGCATAATTCATATCAGTCCTTCCTCAAAGGTTCACTAAATGCAAAGGTGACCTCGACAGCAGTCACCTAAAATGAAGGTACAGTACGTATGACCGTGGTGGGTGTTTCCAGCCGTAAGTTAAGCGAGATAAGTGTTCCTGAGATCCGGATACTGGCGCCCAGCATGGAGCGCGGATTGGACACGTCCCCCCCGCCCCGTCGCCCGCGCCTTTCGCTGTCCAGTGCGTCCTCGCGCCGCCACTTGGACGACGATGACGACACGTCTGAACATGAGAGCGCGTTTTCCTTGCAGTCGTCCCGGAGGTGCAGTGGCCTGCCGACAACGATCGCTTGTACTGTCTATCTTGTAGTACTGATAATAAGGGTTAATTTCCATCAAGTTTCGAGTTTGGAGACGCTTAATTTCTCCGTAGAATTTTATACTCAATTCAGATACTGTATTTCATCGGACTGTAAAGACTGATTTGTCGGCAACTATGCATAGACAAAATAAGTTTGTCCACCACTGATAATAAAGTCTATTTTGTAACGAACGATTCGCAGTACAAGTGTCGTTGCATGTTGTCGTCGCTTACAATGGGCTTTTTCTGTAATGTTTTCTTATGAACTTATCCTCCCACTTGACGTCACAATATCGCAGACTTTCCATTTTTCTTTATCACTTTTTAAATATTGGGAAAAACGGTAAGTGTCAGGCGAGTGGAAATTCTATGTTTGTAACTTGCTCTATGTAAGTCAGTGTAAATATGAAAAGCATGTTATATTATTATACTATGTCACATGAATAAATAAATAAATTGCACATTCTATAATTATTTTTTTCAATTATATTATTCAAAACTATACTTAGGTGTCGCGTTTATGTCAGGAATCGGTCGCATGTCGTTTCATGAACTATTTTTTAAATATTTTTGTATAGTCTTATTAAGGTCCCACACCTAAATTACGTACAAGCAATCACAAATCAAAACACTGAGAAATTTAAGATTTTTATTTATCTACCTTATAGCGTCTATCAGAAAAATGGCGTCATATTTAAGGTTGCAATTCAGATGCAGATCATCAGCAAACAAATATGTCATACATGAAACTAAAAACAATACCTTAAACATGACCACATTTTTACCCGACTGCGACAGAAGGAGGGATATTCTGATTATATTACTGTCTCATAAAAAAATCCCTGTATAGTTTGTGCCTAGACAGATTAATATAATGCCTTATGTCAGTATTTCGCTGTTATTGGATGTATAACGTATGTCCTCGATTGTTTCCTAGTGTGTCAAAAAGAAATTTTAATTTACAGTCATGACGTAACTACACTGGAGGAGCACGACGACTCAATGTTCAAACAGGACCGCTCGCCGTTCGTGCACCTCGGGTACGCGTTGTGGTACGTCGTGCTGTCGCATACAGACATCGTGTGCTATATCATGGTTTTCATTAATCAGGTAAATACAAGAATTAGAATTTAAAATATTTCTGAGCACACGGTACATTACAAATTGTACAAGTTCTAGGCCGTAAAAATATAATTATAAAGGCTAATGAGCGATTTTTTTATGAAATCTGGCCATAAGATCTGCAGGATTGGCCAGTGCTGCGGGAATGTTGGCTACTGTATCAAAGTTTGCCACATTATATCGCTCTAGAGTTACTTTGGTGCTTTTTACAATAATATAATGTAAGCATTCATTGTAACGAGCCATAATTTGAGACATAAGACGCGTTTTTTTTTGTTCTGTCTGCACTGTCCCACTGCTGGGCAAAACCTCCCCCAAGTTTTTCCAAGTTTTCTTGTCCATCATCGCCACTTCGAACCAGCACTCACGGTATGAGTTCAACTCGTCTCGCCTCTTTCTGGGCCGGCTATTTCAATTAAATTCCTGTTTACTTACGCCCAGTTTTACCATTTTATAACCATACTACGCTATTGCGGAGGTAAGTAATTGAAGAGGAACTAATATTTATAAAACATTACAGATACAATCAGCAACTATATTGTCCATACCTCTCCCACTGATGGTGTTCCTGTGGGGAACCCTCACCATACCGCGACCTACCAAGACGTTTTGGGTTACGCTCATAGCTTACACAGAGGTATGTGCCTTGTACATACAAGTTTTTATTATTATCTAAGATCTCCGCCATGATTGAAGCAAGAGAGACAAATAATTATATTCCAGGCGTTAGTTTACTCTGACACTTATAGGACACTACAACACCGCTTTAAGTAAGACTTATGCAAGACCAAGCCGGGCACGGACTCAAAACTTCAGCGGAGATTTTGTGGAACAATATTGGAAAATATTTTTCCATTTCTCCGGTCCGGTTGTCAGGCAGTGTCGGTCTTGATCAAATACCGACACTTAGGCTGCCAACTATACCAGATGCAGCTGGATATCAGTATTTTACATTTAGAGACTGCCTATCTGACCTCCACAACCCAGTAACTGGGTTATACGATACCCCGTGGTAAGACTGGTTGTCAGACTTTAGAGCTTCTGACTAACAGTAACGACTGTCAAAGATTTAGAAATGACTCCCGGGACCAACGGCTTTTTTTTATCAAATACACATGCACCATATTAAAAAGTTCCCTTTTATTAATTCCATCTGTAACTTTCACAGGTAATCGTCCTCATAAAGAGTATGTTCCAATTCGAGATCTTGCCGTGGAATCAGAAGGTGATACCTGCGAATATGCCCTTCACTGCGCCACGCATCATTGGTATCGAGAGGAAATACAATTACGCTCTCTACGATCTACTTCTGCTGCTCATTATCTTTTTGCATCGGTAACTATATAGATTTATTAGCTAGGACAGACTAGAAGTGTTCCAATTAGGATGGTCTGCAATCGTTTTTATACAGACCGGTTGTACGCACACGTTTTTCAAGAATTACGGTTGATTGAAGGCTTTGTCGCCGAGTATCTTATACTACCCACTTTCTGAATTTTAAATTTATCCGGTCTACTATTACTTTACTGGACAACAAAGGCAACCTAATGATTAATAAAACTCATTTTTGAAATGTATAGATTTATGCTGAAATCCTTGGGACTATGGAAGGAATCGACGCCAGAAATTGAGTTGAGAGAAGACATGGAATATCCACTGGATCCGGCAGACACTCAGTTAATGGCAGAGGGTCATATCGATGAAGTTGGGCGGAAGTATGTCAAGCTGCACGACCAGTCTGGCCCGTGAGTTTCATTTTACAACTATATCTCTATATTTTCCTGAATGTTTTTCAAGGTGGATTTTTGAGGCAAGGTGTCGCAAGAAAACAAACTATATTCCAGATTACGGAACCCTTCACTATCTGCCTTCCGATACGCGCCTGGCCGGTTTTTTTATTTACTTTGGAAGAAGTCTCTTTCTGCTTGAGCTGATTCTATCTTTGATGTTTTATTTTTTTTAATGAATGCTGTTAGAAATAAAAAACATAATGGATTACTCCAGAAACAGTTTCTGTTGAGCTGCAAAAGGTCTTCAAAATTCACCTTGTATTACCCCCATCCCTGGTTACATATATGAAGTCATGGTAATAAAATAGCAAAACTAGAAGTGTGAGAGTCCGGTACCAACTTTATAGTCAAGTTTGAAATGCTGGCATAATACGATGTAAAATTGTGTCGTCATCATCAATTAGTTAGTATAAATATGACGTCGACGAGGCTAACAGCGTAGAGCTCACCATGGAATACGAAGTAGTAGTCGTCGGTCGTTCAGATAGTACATAGAGGGGTGTGCGGATCAGACAGTCGTCACTGGCTGGTGGACCGGCTGTACCACGTGCACGCCACCATCACGAGCGCCATGGACGAGCTGCACGCCACGCGCTCCGACCCGCGCGTCGTGACGCTCGTGTGGCAGCGGCTGCGGGAGGCGCGGCGCCTGGCCGACCAGCGCCACGCCCGCAGCCGCGCCGCGCGACGCGAGCAGCGCGCGCTCGCCGTCCAGTCCAACTACATGCTGCCGTACGTCTAGCGACAGATGTCGTGTTAATCGATTCCCTATAGATTGTACTATGTATATTATATTGTAATCGTATATTTTGTAAAGTAGTTTCGACCTTCTAGTTAGTAACTAAATTATAGTGTCGTATTAATTAATCAAGTAGATATAATAATATAACATTTAAAGTAAGTATCATGTACTTGTATTTAATAGTAGATTATTAACCAAGGGGATAAAGCAGTGTCTTCTGTCGCGGGTGACGATTTAAATCGCGAGCGTAACGAAGGACTCGAGGTTTACTCCCGAGCGTAGCGAGGGTGTTAAAAACTTAAATCACGAGCGAAGCGAGGGATTTAAGACGAGTCCTGAGTGTAGCGAGGGATTTAAGTTCACCCAAGACTAAGACAGCTTTATCACCGAGGAAAATACTCTACTTTTCGTACCATTTGCGAAAAAATGAACTCAATAATAATATGAGATAAGCATTTATTAAAAATAATGACAATTAAAAGTAAAAGCTAACATTCGAAACATTGGTCCAATTATTGATAGAGAGAGTTACATTTTTGTTTGGTACATTTATTGTCGATGAGTTAATTTGAGTATATCTCTGTTCTTGCGTCTGAGGAACTTGCGTTTCATTTGATTTAACATCGTTACGCATTTTTAGAACATTAACTTATTTATAAAAATAAAATAAACTTAAGGTTTTATTTGAAGAAAACAAAATACTAGACTAATTTTTTTTGTCGGAAAAGCAAAGGCATCAAGCTCATACGGCCTCTTCGGTTTTCTTAATTTTGTTTAATAATCATAACTGCATAATAAATACGTATTCCTTTTTCAAAAAAAGATGTGTAATGCTTTATATACAAACTCAATGGTGTAAACACAGATGTAGTTCAGTATAAATTTCGGTAAGTATTCCAAATTTAAATCACATTCTCTCCCTAGAGGATGAATGAAATTCAGTACAACATTCTCTCCCTGTTTTTAACAGATTAAAAATGACTATCGTTATGTTCGATTTTTGAAGCATAGAATGTCACTTTTTTGAGCAAGTGGTACGAAAAGTACATTATAATGTAAATTAATTCTTTGTATTTAGTTAGTAAATGTATCTTGTTGCAGGTATTCCGTAAATAAAATTAATAATAGTTAGATTTAAAATTTGGGAAACAATGGGAATGTTCAAAATCCGGTTTGCAAACTGTACTTAGTCCAGATCCAGAACTTTTTATGATAACAAGTTATTAGCCGTGTTCACACCAGACGATCAAATTCGTTTATTGTCCATTTTACGAGAGACCTGACGCCAAGCATCGTCGCTGACGCCCATATTAGTGTAACATAAATCATTTAGGTCTCATAAACATTTATATTTCATGTTCCCTGGAAAGCACGAATCGCAAACGCAACTGTCCACACCGCACGGTTCACGCAACTGGTGGCCTACCATGACGTCAGAGTGACGTCAGAGCTATACAAGTCGTCTAGCGCTATCTCGTTCCCACAGCTGAACTACTCACGCTTTAAGAAGTTATGGTAGGCCACCTGAGGTCTCTTTGAGGCAGGCCAAAAAACCGACCAAAAACGGATCTAGCGCGGCAAGGACCGTGCGCTCCAATTCGTGCACTTGGATTACATTGGGCACGTCCACATCGACCGCGCTTTTGAATCACGCTCCAGCCGCACTCAATTTGAGCGCATTGGATCGTCCAGTGTGGACCCGGCTATTGACGATAATACTACATATTATTTTAAATTATAGAGGAATTTGCAAACTGGCTTTCTACTCCTAGTATTATGTAAAATAATATAAAAAATATGGCATTGTAAAGAAATGAAATGATGTATATTACTATTAGCAATTTGTTTAATATGAATTTATATGAGTAAAAATGGAAACTTGTTGTTAAAATTTTGAACAGCTTTATTTGACCAAGAGAAACAGTTGGAAAATAATACCTTTGTCTTCCAAAATAAGTGAAGTACATGATACCAAAATTTAATACCTTATTTAAAGTAATTCAAATATTTCGGTATTGGTAATTTAACGGACATCAAGACAAAGGAGGGTATTAAAATAAATGATCTCATACAGATATTTTATTTTTGGTACTTACTGTTATTTTAGAAAGCAATATAAGATCCTAAGGATGAGATAATTTTTCTAGAAATATAATTAATCATTTATGGGTCATCCCTCGGGTCTCAAAAACAGTTCAAAAAATATTTCAATGTAAATTATAACAGTAAATTGTTATTTTATAGAGTCGAAGAAACCTTGGATGAAAAGGTGCATCGTAGCCGCGGTGACGGGGATGAAAATGAGGCGGGGCCTTCGAAAGGCGTGGAAGACGATCATTACAAGTATGTAAATCTGGAAGTTGCATTTTTATGAGTATTAGACTGAAAAAAAAAATTAGTCCGACAGTTAGATTATCAACAAAATATTTGACAACGGGCTATTTTTTCTTTTGTCACAAAAACAAAATTTGACGAAAATACGACGATTTTAAAATTGCAAATACGCCACAAGCAACTCCAGTTTTTGTTTCTGACGTCACGAGCCCCAACTCTAAAATTCTGTTGCGTTGTATCTTTGCAAATATACATTGATTTAACAAATGAAAAATACGTATCCATTATATTTGAAAGCTCTATATATGATATCCCTTCCTTCCTATCGTGTGGTTGATGAACAACCTGGTGTCAGAGTTTAAACCGCCCGTAGGCCTCTGACATGGCTTCACACACCGTTGAAAAATCTCTCAGGTGTGCTGGTTTCCTCACGATGTTTTCCTTCACCGTTTTTAGCAAGTGATAATTAATTTATAATACGCACATGAATTCTAAAAGACATTGGTGCGTGCCGGGGTTCGAACCTGCAACCTTTGACTTGGCAGTCCAACGGTCGTACCACTCGGCTATCACTGCTATATATATATGATATGATTGAATTGAGTGATGCAATTTCATTTTCAGTGTGAATGATGACGAAGAACCAATAATAGCTGTTTCGACTACACTTGAGAATACGTACGCACACTACCCCGAAGTGATGCTACTGTCGTAAGTAAAAGTTCCAAACATTAATTAACTTCTTTAAATAAATTAATCAGCAGGCCTACCTGTTTCGTAAACACACGCCTTTTTTGCATAGACCCCATTTATAACTTCACCTGCGGGTCTAAAACGGCCACTTAAGGCGATATTCCTTTAAGTAAATTTCCAGGAACGTCATTGGCTATTCATTCACCAAGTCAATCATTAGGAATACTGCTAAGTGG
The DNA here is from genome assembly GCA_943136025.2 of Agrotis puta. Taxonomy (NCBI): domain Eukaryota; kingdom Metazoa; phylum Arthropoda; class Insecta; order Lepidoptera; family Noctuidae; genus Agrotis; species Agrotis puta. The sequence goes on from OW964170.2 coordinate 5,899,161, forward strand.
CCGTTTTAGACCCGCTGACCCTTAAATCTACTGCCATGTCTTCCACTTCTATCTGGCTTCACTGGCACCTGGTGTCGGGATCACAGTCTCATACTAATATTTTGGCCTTACTTCAGTGTGGAAAGGAGATAGAACTAGATGCCGTGTGTAGCTCTTCTTCTTTCGCTCACTGAAGTGACATCTAAGAACCACTGTTAGGCCCGGTTTCTACCGAAGCGGAGAGGAGCGGAGACAAGAGGAGATGTGTTTTGAATAACCAATCAGATTTTTTACAGCTTCTCTTAGCTTAGCTTCGGCGGAAATCTGATTGCCCGCCCTTATAAATAATAGTTGCACTCGCCCTGATTTTCGCATGAATAATAACAATGCATAAAAAACTGTTAATATGTAAAATATCTTTTGCAGCATAAAGCGCTACTTGCGTCCGACGCACCGCTTCTTCCAGCGAATGTTAGCGCCCGGCGCAAGAGTCACCGCTGACATATACGCTTATATGTTCCTGTGTGACTTCTTCAACTTCCTTGTTGTTATTTTCGGATTCGCTGCGTTTGGGGTAAGTCTATTTATTTGTTACAATAAAAGAAGATTAAAAACTTGACAGCGTGTCGTGGTCGCAGACAAAACCTATAATTGTAATAGATGTGAAAGCTGGTGAGGATGGATGGATATTTTTTAATCATTCACGCAAAACTACTCAACTACTGATTTTGAACGGATTTGGTTGAAATCTGGTACACAGATAATTTATTACCTGGACACAACACAGGATAGATTTTATGCCGCTAAAATGTTCCTATACGATATTTTTCGAGTTAAGTGGGCGATAAAAGTAGTTAATTGTCGCGGGCAAAGCCGCTGGCAACAGCTAGAAAACTGAAAACGAGTCCTTGTATTGTTAATCCAGACGCACCAAGGCGACGGCGGCGTCAAAGCATATTTGGAAGAGAACAAAGTGCCGATTCCCTTCCTCGTGATGTTGATCCTGCAGTTTGCGCTGATCGTGATCGACCGCGCGCTGTACCTCCGCAAGTTCATGCTCGGGAAGATACTGTTCCAGTACGCGCTCATCATTGGAGTGCATATATGGATGTTCTTCGTGCTGCCTTACATTACTGAGAGGTATGACTCTCGATAAGATTACATGATTGGTGGAAAAAGCATTAAGGGAGTGAGTTTAAATATGATTAAACTTATTTATTTCTTTGTGGACACACTTACCACATACACAGTAAAAAAATATATATATATAAAAGGACACAAAGGTAGTGCTTATATCACAAAGAAATATCTTCTTCAACAGATCAATGTTTTTTTTTAAACGTGGTAAAATCATCAAATGAGTCCTCCCCACCCAGGGCAGAGCGGGAGGGACGGTCAGACTCGTACTGACTAAAATCCACGGAGTCCTTCAATAGCCCTTTACGTTCCGGGGTAACGGTAATTCGTGAGTCCCACGACCAACAAACCAACGATAGAACAACTTATGACTTAGTCACGAGTTCCTTGTTAATTTCGTAATATGGTAATTTGATTCAAAAATTGTAATTAGTCTGTCTCAATAATCAAAAATAATAAATGGGGATTTTTTTTTGTAAATATGCATTGATTTAACAAAAGAAAAAATACGTGTTAATTATTTTTCAAAGCTCTAGCTGACGGACTAATTAAATTTGCAATTTGTTGATGCTGTTAAAATGCGTATTATTCAATAATCGTACTCAGGACATTCAACGCCTTACTGCCGCCCCCGATGTGGTACATGCTGAAGTGCATCTACCTGCTGCTGTCTGCGTACCAGATCCGCTGCGGGTACCCGCGCCGCATCATCGGCAACTTCCTCTGCAAGTCCTACCGCTTCCTCAATATGGTCTTCTTTAGAGGGTAAGATTTAGAAAGGAATAGCACATTATTTGACTCTCGCGCATAAGATTTTTTTATAACAATTCGCGACACAGGCAATAATGCGTATACAGGGTGAATTTTCCAACTGGGCGTATAGATTGGAGTACTTCATTACTGCCCAGAATTTGTTTCTTGTTAGCGGCACTATCGGATGGTGAAATAATACAGCGTGTGTTTTTTTTTCTAAAAATCTGGCGGTTCGATTCCTGGCCAGGATTATTCATTTTTCTTAAATGCAGTTTTAGTTTTCGTCAAAATCGACCTCCAGACTCCTTTCAGTATTATCGATATTCTGCGTCGTTTCGGATATAGCCATCCAGACCCAGTTGAAATATTCTGTAAATAAAAAATTTAAAGCATAAATATATTTTTTTCTATCAGGAATATGTTGTATTGCCAGAAGATATCCGCAGAGTGTCCTATTCAGTACTTCTTAACCTGTATTACTCGAAAACAGAACATCATGCCTGTAGCCCCCGAAGAGATAGATAGAGGAATGCCTAATATAGTACTTTAACCCTATTTTTTTTAAACTCTCAGGTTCATGGTAGTACCGTTCTTATTCGAGTTGCGGACACTGATGGACTGGATATGGACTGACACGTCCATGACCCTCATGGACTGGCTCAAGATGGAAGATATCTTCGCCAGTGTCTTCCTGTTGAAGGTACATATTTCAACTGTACATTATACTTAGTAATACGACCATACTTTTAAAACGGATGGTAAACTAAAAAAAACCTTAATAATATGTAAAAATAAACTATAATTCCTTATTTCCAGAATCTCTGATACTTATTGACGATATAATGGTCGAAACGTGACTGCTAAGCATGTCCAGGGGCCGTATTATGAGGTCTTAAAACCAGGCTTGTTCCAGTGAGTGAAAGAGACAGAGTTATACAACTCGTCTTACGCTACCTCGTTCACTCACTGGAACAAGCCTGGTTTTAAGACGTCATAATACGGCCGCTGGTGGCCTACCATGACATCTAAAGCGTGAGTAGTTCAGCTGTGGGAACGAGATGGCGCTAGACGACTTGTATAGCTGTGTCGCTTTCCCTCAGCGGAACCACTCACACTTTCAAACGTCATAGGCCACCTGGTTTAAATTCCCATGGACTGACAAACTGTTATGGTTATTTAGTCCGTAAGATTTTAACAGTCCCTTCTGCTCCACCTAGGGCGGGAGGATTCAATGGTGATTTTACCACCCAAAAAACCCCTTTGATCGAATGTCGTCGTGGGGTTAAATTACTTTGTGTATTTTTTTTTCATGACCACTACAAAATGGCGACAGAAAACATCGTAACGTAACCGACATGTCTTAGAAACAAAAAATCGGAGATATGTGATATCTACCACCTGCTCTGGGCCTGCGTGGTAGATTACAGATTACTCCTCACAGAAAGGAGGGCTGTGTCCCAGCAGTGGGGGTGAAGAGCTGATGTTATAATAGCCGGGCCACGGTAAAGGCATTTCCCGTTTAATTTCGCAATAGTCTTTACGACCCGATCACGACCGTTGCCGCTGTAGGAGGTGACTTAATGCGGGGCGGCAAGCGAAAAGACCAGAAATGTAAGAAAACACGCCACTTATAAAGTAATTCGCGTACTTGTAAAGTAACTAATGTCTTATTCGCTCCGCTCAACGGCATTTCCCGTGAGTGTGGTCCTTTTTTAACACAGGCTAATTGTTCCAGTGCTCGCGGTACATAGAGGACGAGTTCCCTCAGCCGCGCGGCGCTAAGAAGTCCAACTCAGTGAAGTACATGCTCGGCGGAGGAGTACTCGCCTTCGTCATCGCCATCATATGGTTCCCGCTTGTATTTTTCGCATTCGGAAATTCGGTAATTATTACATTACTCTTTGTACCGTGGTGATACGTTTGTTAACTGAAATCTTAATAAGTTATTTATTTTCTAACCGAATCAAATAAAATTCTAATTTGTAAGTATGTAAATAAAACAAGCCATAACAAATGTGAACGAATTCCATAAACTAATCAATTATAAACTTTTTGAAAGCAATAATTTATGAAATAATTCGTAGAATAATTAATTTACAATCAATTATTCTATACCACTTTTATAATATTGTGGCATATTCTAAAAATACTTATTTTATTTTAGGTCGGTAAACCGAACCCGCCGACAGACGTAACTGTTAAGATACGCATCGGTCCATTCCTGCCTATTTATCAAATGTCGGCGCAATCGCACAACATTTATGTGTAAGTATAATACGAGTTGACCATAACGTACTTCAAAGTTAATATACTCAGTGATTCTTTTAAGTTGGCATAAAGGGAGAAATCTGAAACTTTAGTTACTTTATGATTTTAATTTTTTTTTTTTTTTCATTTTCGTGTAAAATCGTCACCATCAAGAAAGAAATTTTAAGAAAGATTAAGGCTTCCGTAGTCTACAAGCCATCATAATTTAAATCTGTTACGAGGTTTCGTCCTTTCGGGGGTCGGATCTATAAACCAAAAGAAAAAACGTTTTTGGTAATGGTTTGGAAAGCTTTGTTTTCTTTGTGATCCAACTGTCTGGCTAATTACAGTTTCACGGAACAAGACTACACCCAGCTCGGCAACTTGTACGCCCGCGACCGCACCGCGCAGACGTTCCTGTCCAACTACGTGTACGATGACGTCGCCGTCGTCACCATCAACCCTAACTCCACGCTCAAGTGGGAGATCTCGCCGCCCGAGCTCGACCGGCTGCAGAGAGAGGCGGCCTCTAGTAAGTACCTAGTAACCAACTAAATATGAACATAAACATAAAAATATAAAAATAAATATAAACTGCCAATATAAATATAAAAATAAACTGCCAATAAAAATATCTTCAATAACTCGATATGTCCAATTTGGCTCATCTGGATTGGTGTATGTAAGTTTAAATGTTTATAAACCCACCCACGATACAAGAGAAATTCATAGTGAGTCAACGTCAACTAAAACGCTAAAAAATACACATGTAATTAATTGCGGTATTCATTTAATCATCAACAGATGCATCATTAATGGTGAAGTTCACATATGTGATCACACATAAAACGAACGCAGTGCCGAACCCGCCGACTATACAGGATCATCGTGAAATGCCAATCCATGCATTTATAGATGGGAAACCAAACCCGCAGAGAGATATACTCAGGCAGCTGCTGGATGGGACTGCCTTACCGGATACCTGGTGAGACAATTATACTTATCTTATTAATATTACGGCACGACGGCACGTTTGGCGCAGTGGCTGAGAAATGCACCCGCACGGAACAAATATTTGTATGATCTACAAGTAGTTGTTCCGGGTCTGGGTGTTTGTGAGTTTCTATGTCTGTAAACGCACCCACGATATTGGAGAAATTCCTAGAGTGGGGCGACGTTTAAAAAAAAAGTTGAAAGTTTGTAAGGATAGATAAATGGATGTTTGTGGCTCTTTCATGCATAAACGACTTTGGATGAAATTTGGTGCACAGAAAATTCATAACCTGGATTTACACATTTGTTTATCGTGGTATCATCATCAAATAGGTCCTCCCGGCCAGGGCGGGACAGGTGGGACGCCAAACTGGTATTGACTAAAATCCACGGTGAAGGTGATCCTTCAATAGCCCGTTATGTTCCAGGGTCACGGTTAACAGATGAGCCAGTCCCATGGATTAACACATATGATATTTTTTATCCCGATTTTATATACCCATTGGGTAATTTTCGAGTTATAGCAATAGCTAGTTACTAATATTAAATACAGATTTTCCCTGGAAGTATTAATCAAATAGAATAGAGGCGCGGGCAAGGTTATTTCCAAACTTTTAACCCCCTTAGTGCAATTTTTATCCAGCCATTTGCATTGGACGGTTCGACCCCCAACTTGGACCAGATTTTTTTGTCAGTTTTATGATTTCCTCTATTAGCTCCACTTGATCGACCAGATGGTGGTTGAAAATAGCTTGAAAATTCGCTTGACTTGTCATGAGTTCACTTTTTCAGTAAAGTACGTAATGTAATTAAATGTAAATTTTCTTTTCGTGAGATGATTCGATGATTTAGAGAAATCTTATATTCAGTTATATTAAACTGAATATAAGCTGGATTTTAAGTGACAGCCTTGAAACAACCTTATAGCAACCCTTTTAATCTTAAACTCTATCATTTCTTAATAATATGACAATATAATATTTTTAACAGGTTAACCGTAAACAATTTGTTTCCGAAATTTTTGAAAGTCTTTAACAAAGGCGCCACAAAAGCGGCGTACCAGCTAATTGCACCGTCGACAGCCGAAAACGAGGGTGAGTTGTAGTGTCGAGATTGCTTGCTTTTTTCACAGAGGCTGAGAATAGTACAGCCACATTCCGCCAGTTATATTTCAGTCCCATGTAATAGGGGGTGAGCTTATTACCATTAGCCGGGCACGATTCTAGGCTCCGTAGCTGGTAATGAGAAATTCCAGCTGAGAAACGGCACCGTTGGCGCAGTAGCTGCTCGGTCGACCGCTGCGCAGCGTATCGCGGGTTTGATCCCTGCACGGAACAAATATGTATGTGAGTTACTATGTGTGTAAATGCACCCACGACGCAGGAGAAATTCCTAGTGTGGGGCAACGTATTAAAAAATAAAATGTGTATGATCTGCAAATAGTTGTTCCGGGTCTGGATATTTGTGAGTTTCTATGTTTGTAAAAGCACCAATGATACAGGAGAAATTATATGAATGGGGCAACAAAATCAAAAAAAAAAAACAAATAATACTTCCCGACCCGTGAATTGAACTCGAGACTTCTTGACTGCTAGACCAACAAGGCAGCAGTATGTCAAGTATCATATATTAAACCTGATATTATTTCAGATGAGGGAGAAATTGAGTTCCGAGACGTACTACTTCGGTTGGAGAGAGATAAAGGTACAGACGTGATGTACTGGCGCGTTCGCGAGTCTTGTACTCTAAGGGTAAGTAGCTATATGACATTGTTTTACCTTTATATACAGCCTGTTAGTGTAATCAGTCTTAAACTTGAAACCAGTGGTTTGGTATCACTTACAGAACGTAAATTCAATAAAAAATAAAAACTTTTTTTTTTTCAATAAAGTCTCCATTTTTCCCCAAAATTATTTCACCCTATTACGCAAAGGTGCGCAAAAGGCGCCGGGCCGCGACGCCGGCGCCGCCGTGTCGCCCGCGCACACTTCAGTGATCAGTCAGCCGGCAGCGTCGCTACGGAACGTACGTGTGTACGCTCGCAGCGCAGCGCACCTCACGACCTCGCGCCGCCCCACCGTTAATTTTTCGCGCAAGTGTTAGTGTTTAGTGATTATGTCGTACACAAACCAACAGTGGACCGAAATGGTCCGGGTTTACGCCGCGTCGGGTGATAACCTGAACGAGGCTCGGAGAATGTACGCTGACTAACTTACATCATCTGGACTCGTCACGCAACAAAGGTAGGTATTTTTGCCTGTCCTAAGCCAGGAAAAGTATGAAGGGAAGTTAGTTACATCACAGGTTACCTGTATTTTATGATGTAGTTAGTTAAAACTTATGTAGGTATGTAGTTAAACGGACGGCTATTGCGGCAGGTTAACGCCCTTTGCAGTGAATACGTAACTCGGGCGCATAGTATCCATGAATTAACGGACGGTGTAGGACAGAAACATTTTTGATTTTTTTAAAGAAAAATTCGTTTATTTATTTTTAAATTCAGACAAACATTTTTATAATTAAATCAACTACCTATGGTTTCAAGGTTAAGACTGATTACACTAACAGGCTGTATAGATAAATATATTGAGCATGTAATGTCTCACTGCAGTGCAAATAATTAGCCTAACAATGCATTTGAATTTATCATAGATTTGAAAATAATGAGACTATTTCGTGTTAAACTAAAAATAAATTATTTCCCAGTCGTTATAAACATGGATTATTTAACTCCGCCACCAATTTCATTCGCCAATCATTAAAATTTAATAGAGATAGTTTTTTTAGCGTGTTAAAATCATCCAATGAGTCCTCCCACGCAGGGCAGAGCGGGAGGAACTGACAGACTTGTACTGACTAAAATCAACGGTGTCCTTCAATAGCCTCCTACGTTCCAGGGTCACGGTAATTCGTTAGTCCCGCGAATGATGATGGAGATAGTTAGAATAATTCGTTACATTAGAAAATTTAGTGTGGACATGACACGTACCACAAAAATGGACACGATCCTGGGACTTAATCTTCCTCTTTACAGGAATGCGCTATAGTGGGTTAATTGGCTAAAATCCATCATGTTAGCCTAAATATCTTCAGACGAACCGATTCTCGATAAGAAATATTAATTTAATTATTATTTTCAGGATCCATTGATGTCGATCCCGCTGAACAACTGCGATATGCTAGTTATGTACACATTCAACGATAAACTATTCCCAGAGACACTTAACTTTATATCTGGCAGTGGGTAAGTTAACACTTACTTATATTTTAAAATTACTTATTTCATTTTACTTTTTTAATCATAAAACGGTTGTAAGTTGATAGTGATATACAGCCTATAAAATAACTGTGCATTAAAAAAATAGATATCTTAAGGTTGCTAAGTTTGCGCTGAAATAATGGAAATTTCTACTTTTTGATCGCATTATTGACCATGTGCATTGTTTTAATTCGATGACTGTTTTTTTAAATGTATTAATGAGGCGACGATGGCAAAAGATCTGACGGTATGTCTTTGTTTCCTTGGAAGATGGGTAGGCCTCTAGTGTGGGACGCAACCTGTGTCGATACTCTTGCGCCATCTCATCTTCCAAGTTAATCGTGCTCTGCTGGCGCTGCTGCTGCGGTTGCTGAGAACCTCAAGCGGCGTAAATGTAGCAACCTTAGAGTAACTATATTTTTGAGCCGTTTGGGGTTGAAACTATAGGGCCATGGGATCCGAGTGCTCACATCCTCTACAAAGAAATTTCTAAAAGACTTATTGACGCTTCCCGTGACCCAAGAGCTGGCTTTCACCTTGGCCAGAGGCTAAGTATTGCCATACAGAGAGGCAACGCCGCCAGTCTCTTGGGCACATTACCAGCTGACAGCATTGAGGATGAATTTTTCGATGCTCTATAATATGTAGTTTAGTTTAGTTTTATTTAATTTTGTATTTTTATATGTATGTATTTTTAGCCTCTCATTCAGTAATAAACAGAACTAATATTTCAAATTAATGACTATCTGAATGTTTATAGCATCATCGGATTATACACTACATTCGTGTTCTTGGCATCTCGCGTGCTGCGAGGCTTCTTCTCCGGCATCTATACACGGATTATGTTCGATGACCTGCCGAATGTTGACAGACTGCTGCAACTCTGCCTTGATATTTATCTTGTAAGTATTTTTTTAAAATATAACCTAACCATCAAGCCTGTAATCTTAGAAGGGTTAGGTAGTTGTGTACCTATAGAAAACCTTCATATCACCAGTTTAAGTGTTTTGTAATTGAGGGCCAATCTATTGCCATTAACTGGGTACAAATCCAGATTCCGTGACAGCTACTTAAAAATTCCTAAAATGAAAACACAACAATAGTTTGTCAGGCCTGGGAATTTGACCCAGAACCTCATGCTCAGTAATCTGTTCATATTGAATCTAAATATCAAAACAAAATCGTAAAGGACGAAATGGACAACTAAATACATACGTTTTCGAATACGACAATAAAGGTCACTTATTTGTATTTTAGGTACGCGAAGCGCTGGAACTGGCCCTAGAAGAGGATCTATTTGCTAAATTAGTATTCTTGTACCGGTCCCCCGAAACCATGATAAAGTGGACGCGGCCCAAGGAAGAAGAAAACGTGGAACAGCCGGCGCTACCGCCATCACGCTGAGTTAATTGATTTCAAGTACACAAATAAATATTGTAGGACATGAAGTCTACTTCTAGGTAAAAATAAGCCTAAACCAATCATGGCATCAATATATCATCGTCTCGTGTATAGTTAACCACGTAATTACTTCACCATCCTAGAGCTATATGACATTTGCACGTCATAAAAATTTAAGGTCAATAAAATTGTGTTACTTTCAATTCTATGTGGCAGATAAGCATAACCCAAATTATGTTGAAAATGGGTTGTATACCTACATTCGATTTTAGAAAATCCAATGATGCAATTTTAGTTTTGGTCAAAATCGGTCTTGAGACTCCTTTCAGTAGTTTTTGATATTCCTCATAGTTTCGGATAGCGATCCACGCCCAGTTTAAAAATTCACCCTGTATTCTAGGCAGATTCTCAAACAAAAAAACATCCTGAAGACTACCCTCGACGCGGCGACATTGGCAACCATAATAGGCGTATACCTCCAAAAGTATCAAGAGAACTGGCTAGAATAATTCTCATATTATTATCATGTTACTACTTTATTTTTTGTAAAACTTGTTGAAATAATTACGAAGTCGACTACACTATAACCTTGACATTCAGTATCATTATTTATGAAGTAGCTTTATTTTTTATACTCTAGTACATATGCCAATTCTCTAGCCAATTACTGGAGTTAATTATAGGCAGGTAATTAGAAAGAAAGATGTGTAACAATGACAAAATAATTCAATTAATTACTCTACAAGAATAATAGTACTAATTAGAAAATTAGGAGGCAGAAAAGTACAAGGTTTTAGCCGATGTTCTGTTGTTCACTTTCTTAAACGTCCAAATAATGTAATTATTTATAATTTAATTATGATTGCAACACACTACATCGATCATAGATACGTAAGTTGTACAGTAAAATAGTTATAATTTAAGATAAATCATGGTGCATTTTTGTTACTCGTTTCTGGAAGTTTCTGAAATTGGCGAAATCTTGTTATGATGTTCGGGTTATACCCCCTCGTTAATACCCCGTCTTTAACACTATTAACGACGGGTAATGATGTGTCCCACTCGTAAACACTGTTGAAGACCGCGACATTTTTTTTTTTCATCCCGTATTCCCCGTCTAGTTCGGGAGTCAGGCAGATAATGTGATTATCTTATCGCAAAAGAACTGCGATGATTGCCTTTTGCACATTCAAAAGTCGTAGACTACCTAATTAAAGTTCTTTTGACTCCGAAGGGTGAACGATTGGTTCACTTAATAGTGTTAACAACTTGGATTAGTCGTTAATAGTGTTAACAACGGAGTAGTAACGAGCGGGAACAACCCTGATGTTCCTATCTATCTACTATAAGCGCGAGATCAGAATAAAAATTATCCGTCTTATTTTCGTGTATTATGAAGATTGTGTAGTTTAATGCTAAAATTACGCTACAAATATATTTGCACTAAACTTTTCCACAAAGTTCTGTTAGTCTGTGTGTTGTACTTAAGCATTTTTATTGTGCGTTCCTAGTTGATCAAGTCAAAGGCTCTCGTTATCTAAAATATTCGAGACAGTTATTGTAGTTAGTTACTTCCTATTGCAAGCTATTAGCTGCATATTGTTATATAATTTGCTGTTTAAAGTTTATAGGTATTCGCTTACTGCCAGGTGTTTATGTAAATTATATTTTGGAGTCTATTTGAAGTTACCAGAAAAATACAAGGTATCAAAGCTACTTTGTACTATTTAAATGTTTTATGTGCAATATATAAGTATGGGGATATGTTTAAGATTCAGTTATTTATAAAAAATAAAGGGTTTCACATTACGTTGTAATCTATATACTGCACTAAATATATGATATCTAATCTTTAAAGGTACCTATAAGTCTTTTTTAAAGTGACATGGATAAACACAAGTTTATTTATAGATACCTCAATTTATAAAACCTTATTGCATTTGATATTAATTAATTAAATTATTAGAGTAAGAGAATTATACAAATAATGTACACTTTTGTATTATGGTTGTTGTGTTTAAGCTGCATTTAATGTTGTCTCGATTTGTGATAATAAAAGTCAGATGAAAGTTGAAAGTATTTTTATTAATGGTAAGAATACATTTTATAGAAAACCAAAATTCAAGTTAACATCGTTCATAAAAACTTTATTCTTAATTTACTACCATTAACCTTGGTGCTATGTTCATGGACATCAGTTCCTGGAATAGTAATTTGGCAGCATATGGCAATCGTATTTGAGAAATTTGTGTCTTGTTCTTGCAACCTTTGCATTCAAAAGTATTATTCCTTAAATTTGCAATTGCAATCAGGCCACAAAAATTGCAAACATGTATACGATAGGGATCAGATACTTCAAAAAGACGCTCACGTAAAAATTGTGCAGCACCATGAGCAATTTGACAATCCCGTTCCATTTCTCCAAAACGTAAACCGCCATCTCTAGCTCTGCCCTCCATAGGTTGTCTGACTAAAATTTGCACAGGTCCACGAGCCCTGGAGTGAATTTTGTCATCCACCATATGCTTCAAACGCTGATAATATGTGGGCCCTAAGAAAACTTGGGCATTAATTTTTCGTCCTGTGTGTCCATTATACATGACTTCATTTCCACGAAGATGATAGCCATACTCTTGTAGAAGGGAAGAAATTTTCTGCACATTTACAGCATCATTGAATGGTGTAGCATCACCGATTTCTCCTTTGTTAGAAGAAACCTTGCCTTGAATGCACTCAATCAAGTGACCAATTGTCATACGAGATGGGATAGCATGCGGATTAATAATAATGTCGGGAGTAAGTCCTTCACAAGTAAATGGCATATCTTCTTGCCTATACTGTATTCCGCAAGTTCCTTTTTGTCCGTGACGTGATGCAAACTTATCTCCAATTTGGGGAATACGCACAGATCTGACACGAATTTTGCAAAATTTGTATCCTTCACTGTTGAGTGTCAACATTACCTGGTCGACGATACCAGTTTCACTGTTACGTAAGAATGTTGACGCATCACGCTTTGTGTAACGTTTTGTAGTCCCTTCTAATTCATCATCATTTTCAGGCAATGTAATAGTTTTGCCAATTACTACATCATCACCAGATACTCTTATACCAGGTGCGATAATGCCGTCTTCATCTAATTTATCATATAAAGCATTTCTCATGCCTTGACATGTTTGTCTGGTTGGTTTCTCAAACTGCTCCTCTTGGTCACCAATTCTTTTTGACTCCGAGTCTTTGTAAGACCGATAAAATACAGAGCGAAAGAAACCTCTTTCCACTGCAGAAGCATTTAAAATGACACTGTCTTCTTGATTGTAGCCAGTATAACACAGAATTGCAACTATTGAATTTATACCTGCTGGCAATTCTCTAAACCTTAAATATTCCATAGACCTTGTGGTAACCAATGGTTTGTGTGGATAGTACAACACATGAGCCAGTGTGTCCATTCTAACATGGAAGTTAGTAATGTAAACTCCCATAGCTTGCTTACCCATAGCACTTTGATAAGTATTCCTAGGACTCTGGTTGTGATCAGGAAATGGGATAATAGAAGCACACACACCCAGGATCATAGCTGGATGAATTTCGCAGTGAGTGTATGTAGAACAGTATGCATATTCTTTTATTTGAGCTAAATCATCTGGGCTCATTGCTATCATTACAGTCTCCTCTTCTAAAGTGTCTATATATTCAACTACCCCACTTGCTACCAAATTTTGCCAACCATAATTATTAAAGTCGCGCTCTTTAAGGTCATCAATATGTTTCTTTTTCAATAGCAAAGCTCCATTTTCTACAATTAGTAATGGGCGACATATTCTACCAGCATCTGTGTAAATTCTGATTTCTCTGTCTCTTATATCACGGATCATGCTCACTTCAGATACAATGATGTCCATTTGACGTCTCAGTTTTCTCAATGTAGCCATCAATTGTTCTGGATCTCTATGAATACCGACCCAACAACCATTTACAAATATTTTTGTAGCATCAGCTATAGCTGAAGGCGCAATTTCTTCCAAATTTTCCATGGACCATTCCTCCAAGAATTCTAGAATTGGAGATGGTTGACTGCCTACAGAAATATAGGCCATTAGCGCAAGGTTTTTCACTAAACCTACAGCGGCACCTTCAGGGGTTTCAGCTGGGCAAATCATACCCCACAAAGTATTATGTAATTGTCGAGGTTTAGCTAGTTTACCATCACGGCCAATTGGAGAGTTAACACGTCGCAAATGTGACAATGTTGAAGCAAAAGTTAGTCTGTTCAATACTTGAGATACACCAGCTCTAGCCTGATGAGCTTTCTTTTGATCACCCCAATTTCCAGTAGCAAGTGAGTATCTGAGACCATCTGTTATAATTTTAGTCTTAATAGCTAATTCTAAATTAAAGTCCTTTCCCCTGTCAATGAATTTTTGAGCATACATTCTAACCTCTTTCAACAGGTTTTTGAATAAACCCCTAAATAAAAATGCAAGTAGAGGTCCAGCTAAATCCAATCGTTTGTTGCCATAGTGATCTCTGTCGTCCAGCTCACGACGTCCCAAAGCAGCCAGTAAAAGTCTGTGAACCATATAACCCAAAAAGTAGGCCTTTTTAGTTTCACAGAAATCTGACACACCAACATGTGGCAACATTTCTTTTTGTAAAATTTCTCTAGCATATTTGATACGCTTTTCCTTTGTAACACCAGGGCGCGCACCACGGGCTCCTATGAAATTTAGAGCCACATTTTGTTCTTGAATTACAAAAGCTTCATCTAGGGAGGGTTTTACCATTTCCATCATTTCTGGATCATCAAAATCATAAATAATGTGCTCCAGTATATCTCTGTCAGCTACAAAACCAAGAGCTCTGAACACAATCATGATTGGAATTTCTTGTTTAATGTAAGGGACAATTGCAATAATTCTTTGTCCAATTGCTGACTTTTTTATGTTTTGTCCCCCACGGGCCATCATATTAACCCATAGAGTGGAAGTAGGTCTGGAACTATGTTCTAAGCAAGATCGAATCTCTGTTTTGTATGCAAATTTACCATCTTTCATACTGAATACATATACAGTATTTGTTGCCATTTTTTCTTGTGCTATTAATACTTTTTCAGATCCGTTAATAATAAAATAGCCACCAGGGTCAAGAGGACATTCATTCAATTCAGACAAATCTCTGTCTGTCAAGTTATTCAATAGGCAATAAGTAGATCGAAGCATAATAGGAATCTTCCCAATGAATGTTTTTTGATGCTGTGTTTCAATAGGGTCTTCATGTTCTTTCACAATTGTTTTTGTTATATCTACATATAGTGGTGCTGAATAAGTCAGGTTTCGAAGACGGGCTTCGTTAGGCATCATAGGTGATGGAGCACCATCTTTTTCCCAATGCGTAGGTTTCGACAGATAAATTTGGTCGAACTTCAGAAGATATCTCGGCGGGGTTTCTATTTCACCCGACGAATGTTGAGCTTCAGCTTGCAACTCTATCGGTGGTGAATCTTCTACGATACGTTGGACAGACATTTGAATAAATTCATCAAAACTATCCAACTGTTGGCGTACTAAACCTTTTTCATCAAAGTAAGCGTTGATGACAATCCAACAAGCTTCCTGCCAGAGCTCAGAAGAAATTTCTTCCACGTCAATTTCTTCATACTGATCATCTTCAGTATCGTACATACTTACTAAAAGAGGAGAACTAGAAGTTCTCCTCAATTATGATAGTTTAGTATAATAAAATGAGTTACTCTTGAGAGCACGCACAAAGTTGTTCGTTTCACAATGGTTACGACAGATCATGCAAGATAAAAATGCGATTGACTTGACACAGAGTCGAATGAAGCGCAGATGACAGCAAGCAACTAATGACAACAGCGGGCTATAAAATGGCGTCCTATAGTGAAGTACTCAGTCACTCGTTGCGGTTAAATAGTTTACGGTTTTGTCTCTGGTTTAATAACCATTCAGTACAGAATTAGCGCGACCGCATACTGTAAGACAAGACATTGCCTTGTGAGATCTGGAGGCGAAAGCCCTCTATCCAACCTTATCTAAAGCACGACTATGAGTGGCGTGTGAAGGCGCAACGCTGGGTGAAATCACTGACTCGACAAGTCGAGGCGCTATGGGAAGAGCTCCTGTGATATCTCATGGCGGTATGGAGGGAACGATTGTCCAACTGAGGTTCAGGCACTCCGTAATCGCGACGGTAAGACCTCTCTTTGAGGAGTAGCTGAAGAGGCACTACGGCGCGAGTGTCGGATCATTTAGTTCCCTTCAAAATGGTTGAACTGAGTGGTGCTGATGCATGTGTCGTGTTCGTGAACGGGCGCCGTCAGTCGTGGCTGGTCATCTCTCAAGATGAATGATGTATCAAATATTCTGTTATAATTTTTGGGGTTTAAAAAGGGTGGCCATGGAGTTTCTAGCCCGTTCTTCTGCAAAGAGATCTACGCTTTGGGGCACCTATTGTACTTTCACAGTTATTGTCTTGTGACTGGGACTGTAGCACCATAACTATTTTATTTTTGTCTTTTGACCATTCAAAAGTGCCTGTAACTGGCCTTCTTGAAATAAATGATTTGATTAGGATTTCCAAACCTTCCGCCTGTCACAAGTACTCTCCACAGACGACACGTCACGGATGATTCGGGAGGTGCCTGTGTGGATGGGAAAAAACGCCTGGGTAGCAACACTGTGAGGATCGACCAGAAGACACGGTGCATCATACGTTCCAGGTGGGCCCCGCTTGGGCAAGGCACCGCCATACGAGTCCTCGCGGAAGTGACAGATAGCGGCCGCCTCTCGCAACCGGCATCGGCGTTGGTTGAGGCCATAGACATAAAAACCAGCCACCATGATAGGTGACGAAAGTGCATGTGGAAGGCGAGTAATGGGCGTTTCGACGACCGCATATATTTTCTATTAGATACATCAAACCGTAAGAAAACTTCAGACCGATTGTCCGCATCTGGTGCTCCCCGGGAGGCGCTCTTTGCATAAATTTTCAAAATTTCTGATAACGATAACGAACCGATACGAGACGTCAGTCCGATAGTTCACGCTATCGGATCGCTTTCGCTTTTCCATGTGACTGGATTCAATCAATTCCATACATTACAAATAAAAACGCCTCGCTTCGCATTCGCCAGGACTGTCTGTTTGGCAAAGGCTTTACTACTGCACAGTCGTCAAAACTGGATGAGAACGAGAACTTAAGCAAACCAAGCGAGAATCATCGTATCGTGCGTAAGGCTTGTTCCAAGTTTTCGCGAAACATCTCGGTCGTGTTATTATGCGGCGAAAAAAATAAGTTGAAATTAGGAAAATAATATTTTTTTTTGCTTTAATAAAGATACAAAAATACGTATATCAACTTCTTTATGAGTTGTATTTATGTAATGCTCGAATATTTACTAATAACAATTGAATATCGATCTGTGTCGTTAGATCATCCCTAGTGGATGTTTTGTTTGAGAACATTGAGTTCGAGACTTCAATTTGACGATTTTTGAGATGATTCATTCGAACTCGATTTGAAGTGCCTAGAACTAAAGTATATATTAATTTAGTAGTTGCATTAGTCCAACAAATGATATGGATTCATCACGCAGAAGTAACTCAGACGAACAACGTTGTATTATTGGTCTTCAAAATTTAAAACTATCCAATAAAGTTGAAGATGTTACTGAGCAAGCGCACGGCGCCGTATCACCGAACACAAGTTCTCTCGCCAAAACCCGACCTGTGGGCGCAATAGAGAGCTTTGTACTGGATAATAGCCAAAACACTCGTCAAGATTACAGTTTTTATGAGCGATCGAATGTTATAGCCGCCTCAAAGTTTGCTACGCCTAAACGAGTTGAAACTATTGCGTCGATCAATAAACGTGATATAAACACTGCCGCTCTGCCTTCGAGTCCTACACGTTCCATCGATTCCATATCACAAAGGTCACTTAGTTATCAAACCGACGACTTATACGAAATTCCAGCCATTCCGAACGCTCAATATCCACCACCAGTTTATGAAAATATAGATTATTACGGTGAGCAGCGATCCCCGCAGCCGCCCTACTACCATCAGCTGTACCAGCAGGCACCGCCACCGCCTGTGTCCGACGGATATTACGACACACGCTATAGTAAAGCCCAACCTCAAGTGCCAGTTAATTCCAAGACTAAAGTCAATCCAATAGTGTACGAAAACATGTTGTGTTCAGATAACGATAAAAAAAGTGAATTTAAGCCTCAACCTAATCATGATCAGCGATTCATACAACAGGGGTCAGTTCCTGGACCACAGGTGCCAAACACTGGTGTTACTAAGAATTTGACACAAATGATAACAAGTGAGAAAGTAAAAATAGACAAAGCTCCACCCCCACCACCATACAGCACATCTCATGAGAATCCAGGCAGTGATTACACAGTGATGAAGTCTGCACCACCCAAGTATACTGACGTGAGTGCTCTCCTGAAGAATGATAACAGTATTAGTTTTGATGATAAAATTGTCACTATACCATCCACAGCAATATATGCATCTATAGCTCCAAGTGCTCAAAGACCTAAAGCCAACATTGCTACTGAAGTACAAACAGCTACAGCAAGTCCTAAATTCTTTCATCCCAAACCAAATATTGGGAATAACATGGGGAAAGAGAAACCGTTAATCAATGGAGGGTTTAATTCAAAGCCTGCAGTTGGTAGTAGAATGCAGATAGTGGAAGATACTAACGGTTCAGATTATGTGTGCATGACTGGTGGCTCCCCTGCTGCTGTGGTGGCAGCAGCTAACAGAGACAATGTCTCCCTTGCTTCTGAATCTATTGCTTCTAGGAATTTAGTATCAGGACTGACATCATTGTGTTCTCCGGCTCAGTCCCCAGCTCCCAGTCCTACTCCAAGCTCTGTGTCCCAAGTGTCTGGTGGTTCTCGGGGCTCTGGTGGGCGAGGTAAAAGTTTGCTACCATACAGTATCACACCCCCACGTCCACCTGGCCCCAGCGAAGCACAACGTAAAATAGAAGAACTTACTAGACAACTTGAAGAAGAAATGGAAAGACAAGATGAGGAGGGTGAATATTTTGGTGAGACATCATTTTCTGAACAAATATTAATAAAATCCCTACTTGCTCTAAAAATGCTACCTGTTTGTTTAGTGCACTTTACCATATTGAATTCAGACTTACACTTGTCATATAGGTATTTGCCACACATGTGGCGCAGGAGTAACAGGTGCAGGTCAAGCTTGCCAAGCAATGGGCAACCTGTACCACACCAACTGTTTCATCTGTTGCTCATGCGGTCGTGCATTACGAGGCAAGGCTTTCTACAATGTCCATGGCAAGGTGTACTGTGAAGAAGACTATTTGGTGAGTAATCAATGCCATAAATGTGTTTCATGTGCTTGTGCAGAAATTACTGCATTGACATTGTTGAAAATAATCAGATAACCTTTATGTGATCTCATATTACAGTACTCTGGATTTCAACAAACTGCTGAGAAGTGTGCAATATGTGGACATCTTATTATGGAAATGGTAAGAAATTGTTGTTACATGTTAAGTGTTTTTTTGTGAACACACATTATTTCTTTGGTTTTCTTTTACAGATTTTGCAAGCAATGGGAAAATCATATCACCCAGGCTGTTTTCGTTGCTGTGTATGTAATGAATGCCTAGATGGGGTACCCTTCACTGTGGATGTTGATAACAAGATTTACTGTGTCAATGATTACCATCGCATGTTTGCTCCTAAATGTGCTAGTTGTGGAAAAGGTAAGGAACTTAGTTTATTACTAAAATAAAAATATTAAATTTAATAGTATTTATTATGCATGAATTAATAAAATTGTTTGATTCTAGGTATAACACCAGTTGAAGGCACTGATGAGACAGTAAGGGTTGTGTCAATGGACAGGGACTTCCATGTTGACTGTTATATGTGTTGCCTATGTGGAATGCAACTGACTGATGAGCCTGACAAACGTTGCTACCCCCTAGCTGGTAAGTTATTAACAATTTGCATTAAAAATTATTAATGCAAAAAAATTTTTTTTTTGTTTGTATTATTTACGTGTAAGAACAACTTAACCATTTTTTTTTATTCTTTCATTGGTTTAAATTAGTGAGTATCATGGGCTGTATTAATTTTTTTTCTGCTACCCTTGCTAAGTCAAGGCTAGTATTACTTTTTACCCGACTACGGCAAAGCCAAAAGGAGGATTATGATTTTGACCAGTATGTATGTATGTTTGTTCCATCATAATTTCTAAACTACTTATCATGATAAATGAGGTGTCGTTAGAAGCGTCTCAGTTGTCCGCTGGTTATAGAGCAGGTGACGTCACCAAATCCAGTATGGCGCCCTGTAGGGGATGTAAAGTCGTAACAGAAAAAAAATACGGTATCGACATGGGTATCTAAATGAGCACATTTGAAATATATATATATAGGATATAGCTTTTAGTAGCTAATTTGCTGTTTCAAACAAATATCTTATTAGTTCTTTGACATAAGCATCAAAACGTTTTCTTTGAAACTTTTGAAAAAAAATTGCAACTAAAAAGTAAGAAAAATATGATCAGTATCAGATATACACATCAAAGCTACAGCTATTATCATAATACAAAAACATATAATAGTCTAACTAGACTACTCTACTCATTGTATTTTTTGCCTAATTCATTTATTTAAGTAATGTGTCTGATGGACACTACTGGTCCGTTACGTTAGAAAAGCATACTGGGTTGTTAAGGGTTAATGGAGTGGTTAATAAAATTCATACTGGTTTGCTTAAGTTAAATATATTAAATATTCCATTTATTTTTAACTATATGGATATGTCTATATAAAATATATAAGTGAAATATAAATTAATATATAACTTAATAACAATGAAACTATTTTAGGTAAGCTAATGTGCCGAGCTTGTCACTTGGCTACGATCGGCGCGGCGACCGGGCCCGGCCACTCGCCGGCGCCTCATCTCTCCCCTGCTTCTTACCAGTACATGGGCTGAACGTCATTATTTACGCGGCGGCGTCTAGTGATAAAAAAAATACATCAGATTGTGTAGTCGACAGGCTAATATTTAAGCATGTGCTCAAAATGATTTGTACAGCCAATGTTGCATCTATTAGCATTTAATCTAAGTAGCTTTAATATACATAACTTAGGTTATAACGATAAACTCGTTAAGATAATGTGATGTCATGTTACAAAACATCTATTTGATGCTCAGGCATTATGAAAGATATTCTGCAACAAGTTGTAAGTTGGGTACATTTTTTCATAATATATGGCTACATTTTGTGAGCAAACTATTTGAAAGCGACAAATAATAATTAAGAATGGAAATGTGATTTGTTTTAGCCAAGAACAGGTTTGCCAATTGTATTTTGTGATATCCATTTTTTTTATGCAAAGTGATATTTCAAAAAAAATATAAGAACACTAGCAAAGGAATTGATTTATGGAAAATTATTTAAACATGTTAATTTGGAATTGATGTTAAATAATAAATAAGTAATACTATTATCCGATTTCATAAATGATTTTTAAGTAGTTGTATTTTTGTTATTATAATAACAGAAATATATATAGTTGGACTGTACATATATTTTATACACAGCCCAACAAGTTATTTCATATGTAGGTCAAAATATTGTCCATTTCTATAGGAGTAATAACTCTGAAGTATACTATACTTACCATATTATAAGCTGCAAAAGAATGGAGTGAACTGCATACCCACAACATTGTCTGTGTAACAGTAGTGGCATTTTGGCTTCTATATATAAAATGGTTTGTTCCAGTGTATATACACAATATGTATTGGAAAAGGTTCTTTTGAGCATAGGAAAAGGTTCTTTTGAGAATATTTGTAGAAATTCTAATTGATTTTTTTCCTTACTGTTATACATTGTATATGGTATTTCATAAAATACATGTTAAAACCCCAAGTATTATGGCTGCTAGTTGATTTGCCATTGATGTGAAATGCATTTATTAATTTTACACACTAGACTGGACAGCACTCCTGGTTGGTGTGTATATTACATAATATAACAATTATGTAACATTATGTTACAGGGTCCTTGTTTTGAACAATATAATTTTATTAATAGCTTTTGGTCACAATTCTTAGAAATATTTAAGGATGAATTGCAATAAAACATTCCAGTAATGTGCTGTCTTGTTTTGTACTTAATTATATAAATGAATTAAGCTGTTTTTATATGTACATTTTGATGAAAAAGTATGTGATTATTGTGTAACTAGCTATTTTTTTTATGAAATAAACATGAGTTCGTTATGTAGTTCTTTTTATATTTTAGGAAGTAATAAAAATTACAAAATTTATAAGTGTATATAATTTAAATTTCATTCTAAGGCCTTATTCATCATAACTAGCAGATGATTCAGTTTACATCTTGATATTTATGCATGAAAAAGGCATCTAATCATTTTGTCATAAACCTGTATGCTTGGGATCCTTGAAAGTATCACATTTTCTTCACCTTATTTTTCAAACTTCGCATTTCAGTTTTATAGCGTTTCATTTCCCGCATGACCTGTGTGCGTTTTTCTTTCATTTGTGCTTGACTTTCCTTGAAGGCATCTTGAAAGTTATCTCTTTTTTCTTGGAATATTTCTTTCATTCGCTCTCGGGAAGGAACTGGTTTAATTAAACCAATTCCTGTTAATTTTCTAATAGCAATTGTAGTCCCTCCTAAAACAAAAATTCGTAATTAAGAATATTTTACCATAATAGTCTTTTTTTTACAGCAACAACCTGCTTAGCACAGATTTCAGAAAGTTTAATTTGCTTTTACTTCTTTGAATGAGTTTAAATTGTAAATTACTCTTTAATCATGTGATTGACATTTTTTATTGAGCATTGTAATATAATAATACTTAATATATTCATTGCATGCCATGCTAAATAATTTTTTATACTATTGTATTGATTGGACTTTAACCCAATAGATTGGCCAAGTTTTTTTTTTAAAACTGCTCTCTGTTGTAATTGTTTATTATATTATGCAAACGAGTATTACCTATTGTCACAGCATAGCGAAGAGGTGTTATTAACTTATACATTGCTAATGCAATGGCAAAGTATCCTGCCTTTGTATCTCTCAGGGGGGCAATTAGTGATTCACTGATGCCTATGGACTGTAAAACAGCCAAAACATCAACACCACTGCAATAAAGTTTAAATAGCAATAAGTATCTATATTAATAATTAATTATTACTTTAAGTTCAAACTTAATACAAACCTTCGGACAATGTAGTAAAAACTGCCAAACCAAACAATAGATGTAGCAACATGTACAGGTATTAACACATACCAGTAATCCCTGTACATTGCTTTAAACCTTTGTATAATCCCTGGCTTACTTTTTGTTGGATCTTCGGGTGGCGTTACATTTGGAGGACTGCTGCTTGGAGTAGTATATAGTCGGAAGTTTATTGGTTGGAAAGTTACCACTTTACAGTCAATCACGGGTCTTCGAGTATATGAATTTTGATAACAAATACCACTTGCTAGAGTTCTTATTGGATATTTTTCCCCAACACTCCATTTTGCCGGTGCGGTTATATTTTTCAGGAAACAATATTTATTAAAAATACTCCTGTTAAGTGCCATTTTAGTTCGTTAGTCGTTTTTAATGCACAAAAATCTTGTGCTATAACATTTTTTATATCTATTTGGAAAAAATGTGTAACGGGACTACAATGTTGACAGATTGAGCTGAAGGTGACAGTGACGTTAGCCGATTGGTGGTAGGGCTGGCAGTACAGTATAATGTTATGTTTCTGGCATGGGTTCAGGGCCCTTGGCCTCTCAGTTTATAGTATTTAGTCTATGCCTTGGCCAACGCACGGTACCGGTGCACATAGACTTAATGTATGAACTTAACAGTACATAAATGTTATGTAATTATTCATAGGGCTACCAGTCAACCAAACACTTACGGACGGCAACCCAAACAAAAACTCAACTAAAATGGCCTCTAGTTAGTAACTTAGTTAATAGCTAATTTTAGTTTCAGCGTCGCGTGAGCGCTGCGGCCGCGATGTAAAAAGGCTGTTTTTATAGAGAATAGCACTGCAGATTGACGTAAACAATTAACATGCTTGTGAGAGACGAGAAGAAGTAAGGTGACTGAATATTTATATGCTCTGGTTTCAAAAGAAAATGACCAAAACTAAACAGAACTGCAGAAAAATTCAGCCACCTCTTATAGTGGAGTTCCCGGCGTTAAAAATTTGAAAACCTCGAATTTCTGCTGCAGTGAATTAAATTTTATGATTTTAAGTGGAATGATCAGCTATGATAATCAAGTTGGCCAACACATACAAAAAAGGCAAAAAAACACTTTTGTTGCATGTGAGCAAACAACAAATACTAAAAAACAGAATAAAATAAATATTAAAGGGGTTTAATATTTATTTTATTCTGTTTTTTAGTATTTGTTGTTATAGCGGGAACAGAAATGCATCATTACCGGGTCAAAAATGCCTATCGACCTTTCATTCACTGTAACGGAAATCCGGGGTCAACCCCCCTATGACTGCTACGTTACGAAAAATCGTACCTCCGATTGGATGGTACAGTTCGAACTGCAACGATAAATCTACATGTGTGTATGAGAAAAACTGTAGAGTTTGCTGTACGTACAGTTTTTCTAATACACAGTAGTAGTAGTAGATTTATCGTTGTAGTTTCAACTGTACCGTCCAATCATACCAATTTTTCGTAACGTGTGTAGCAGCCATTAGCTTATTTATTAGTACAGTTAGTTTGGACAAAAAAGAGGCTTTCCCTTTTCCAGAAGGGGAGGGTAATGTGTTTATTAAAATTAGGTAAATAATCTAGGTGTACATACATGAATTAGCTACAGTAGCAATACATTTTAACTGCATTGTAAGTATTAACACAATGACTTTGATTTCGATAAAGATTCAGGCGGCTCACGATTCCAGACACCCCCCAATGTGATTTACTTTTAATAAGAGTACCGTCAAAAATTCCGCCGCCCGGATTTGTCTTCACCCTCACCGAGTAGATCCGCCATTGCTTGTTACTTTCCACTAAAAAAACATCATATATATGAGCAAGTATCAATTTACTACATTGTGGAAAATCATTTAACAAGTGATTGATTTTCTCCACGAGTTTATTTGCGGCTATTGTTTTGAATTTGCTTCTTATTTTGATTTTTTCCTGTCGGCGACATGGGCACCAATGTTCCTCAATGGCGACTGAGGTGCAGTTTCTGGTTGCGGGTATACGAAGAAAAAGACTTGATTTACTTGTAGCCACACTATTTGCCCTCATACTGATCATATCATCTTCAATTGAATCAAGATTCAGCAGGTCTAAAAGTGTTTCATGAACATCATACGGCGTGGTTAGCCGACCGACGTTATGTTGGATATTCTCAAAGGCTAGTTTATAACGGCGTCTAAACTTTTCAGGGAAAAGAATACCCAGCAATGGTAAAAGTGCTTCCATCCGTCCTTGTTCTGTACCTACTATGTCACCCCATCTCATTCCATGATCACTGAGAAATATAAGTATGGTTTTATTCAAATAATTATCTTTCTGTAAATTAGTTAAAAAGTTGTAATAAAATTCATCCATGATATGTGGGTTATTGAGATTCTCGTGACTTATAGACCCTTCCCAAAACATACCAAACAATGGATTATGCTTTGAATGTTGCGTTAACTCATATATGTATTCTAAAAGAACTTTGTAATAAAATTTAGAGCCCAGACAACTGTGGTGGCTATATTGGTTTTTGAATAATTTCCACGTTTCCAAAATAAATGGCTGCAAATTGAAATCTGTCGGTATCCTGGGCATGCGGTACTCGACACTATCGGAGCCAAATGCTGTATGATATCCAACTTCTTTAAATTTATTCCAGATAAATGCATTGGTACAATTTTCTAACATAAAAGTGTGATTTCGAAAACATTTTTCGTTTACATCCTTGAAAGACTGGCCTGTTAACAAGGGGAATAGGTTAGGATACGAATTGTCTCCTAATTTACTATAGCCAAGCAACTCAACAACACCGCTTTCCTTTAAGAAAAGTGATGTCAAAGGCATTGTACGATGAAAATTGAGTCGAGACATACTTTCCATACCAAGTATGAGTATGTTGTGAGATTCGTCATTATTATACGTATTGTCATTATGCGTAACAGCTTCATGAATATTAAATAAAAAGAAATCACGGTAAATTACTTCATCTGAGTAATAACAGTCAATGTACACAAACTCGTTTTCCACTTTTATCACTGTTGAAAATTCTTTGCACTCACTATAAACAACATTTTCTATGTTTTTTGGAGCCGAAAAGAATTTGTAGCAACAATAAAACAAATCTTCTCTAAATATGCTGTATAAGTCGAAAGCTTCGCGCTCCACCCAGATATGTGACGCATTGGTTGCGACAAGAGGTTCGGCAGAGGAGCAGTTGTGTATCCCAGGTGGTACAGAAACTATCTTCTTTATACTTTCACTAACTTCTGACATACCAGTTATAGTACATCCTTCTGTATGGATCGTGTACAGCCCACTAGTAGTATTCAGACGTACTTCTTCTATGACGGTAACAACAATGCAGCACAAAGCTGCTATAAAATGCATTGCAATTAAAATTCGTATGTCTATAATCTGTTCATATTGTTTCTCAAATATGTCTTATTGAAGTGTACTGAAATGAAATGCAATGATGTTTATTTATGCAAGTAGGTGATATCAACACTTTTACACGTCTTTTTATAAAACTAGAAGGGGCCGGCCGCGGCCCCTTCATTTCGTACCTGACTACTCTGAAAAGAAACAGCCGAAACAAACTCAGATGTTGCAGTCTCTTATGAAGTCCAGACATTATTTATGTAGATCAGGCTATACGAGGACCATGCAGGTCAGTGTCTGAAATGGTCTTTTGAAGAAAGAACCACACAAATTCGAGTGGGCAGTGTCCAGTCAGTGCAAGCATTTGTCAGTTATCGTGTAGCTCGACTCATAACTCAAGGAGCTCAACGACACGAACAATACCAAAGAAAGTACACTACTAACGTACCACCAAAAGAAAACTAGTTTCTGATAAGGGTATGGTATTTCAAAATATTGGCTCCTACTTTTTAAACAAACTGATAATTCAGTGCTGTGGATATTAAAACCAGAGCCGCCCCCGGCAGTTCGAGCGTTCCAGCTTGTCAGTAAGGTTCTTCATTTTTGTCTCATTTGAATGTCAAGAGTTTGCATTATTTGGCCCGATTAAATACCTCCACTTTTTTTTTCGTAGTTAAATCATCACCTCCACTTGGCTTTATTTTAAACTAGCTTCCGCCCGCGACTCCGTCCGCGCGGATGTCGGTCTTCGCGTGGATGGTTTATTTCCCCATTTTGAGTAACTCTGACAATGACATCTTATAAATATTCGGCGCTGAATCCACTGCGGGTAATGCAACGTGTGTTCGCGGTTCTACAGAACAACGTCTATGAATAAAACTGAAAAATAAGATTTTTTTTCTACGTATTTTTCCAAGATAAAAAGTATCCTATGTTATGCCCAGGATAATAAGGAATAATTATACCAAGTTTCATCGAAATCGAACCGTTAGTTTTCACGTGATGCCTGCACAAACAGACAGACAGACAGACAGACAGACAGACAGACGGACAGACAGACAGACAAAAATTTTTTTAATCATATATTTGGGTTTGGTATCGATCTAGCAACACCCCCCGCTATTTATTTTTTCAATATTTTCAATGTACAGAATTGACCCTTCTACAGATTTATTATAGTATATAGATAGATATTGCAGTCATCTACATAACCAAGGCTCCTTTGGAGAACGAGCGCAGCAAACTCGAAAAATTAGAGCTTTTTGGACCACTACCTACAAGGATTTGTTTCATTTAATAGTGTGCTTGAAAAATTAGAGCTCTTTAGGTCATAAAAAGACAAGACGAGCTCGAAAATTGGAGCGATCAATTTACCACGACAAGTATATTTTTAGCGAGCTACACAATTTTGACATTTCAGATATCAAAGAAGATTGTAAATTACATGCTTTGAAAGTCTAGTATATAAACAAATCTGTCTATTTGCTATGTATGAAGTGATGTTGCAATAAGACCATATCGCCACTGTTTCGATATTCTGTTCTAATTTATTTATTTATGTGGTCGCTTGGTTTGCTGCCCCCCTGAATGTGCCACCCTCACGCCCGCTAGCGGCCGCTAGTTAGCTGGTAATGTCCCCAGAGACTGGTGACTGGCGGTATAGCCTTGTTTTATAGCAATGCTTCGCCCCTGCCAAGGTAAATGTCAGCCCTTATGTCACGGGAAGCTTCAACAAATTCGTTTAGGTATCCGTTTAGGCAAAGCGGTCCGTATTTCGGCTGCATGACAGGCCGAGGCTGCAGGCAGCTAGTCGGGTAGAAGAAAGAAAAGTCCTCCTAGTCGGGGAGAAGTAGCGAAACGGAAAAGAGTATCGTTGAATAAAGTCAATAGAAACTACCTCGTGAGTTTGAATTATCAAAATGTGTGATCGATGACTAATTGTATCGCTGTGTTTTCTTTGCACAGAAAGACCACCTTTTCTTTTTAAGGGCTGTAAAACTATTATGCGAATTCCGAGAAAAAATATTTTAATAAAAAAAACAGTAGGTTGTTGTTTCTTATTATTATTAACAATTTAATATTCCACACACTTTTTACACAATAAATGATAATAAATAGTATAACTATTACCTATTATAACTAGACTACCTATACACAACAATTAACACCTATGTATTTTTGATATCGTGAACATTACTTACATTATTGTATAAGAATATATATTTTATAACCAATATCGAAAAAGGAAGAGGTTCTCAAATCGTAGGTATATTATTTGTAATTTTTTTTGAAAAATGTATAAACCGATTTCTAAAAAATACACAAAAACGGTAAAATTACTTTTATTTTGGAAGTCGGTGACTTTTTTACCACCAATTTCCGTAAACAGTTATAACTGTTTTTTTTTTTAAATCGGGTTTTTTTTTTAAAACTGTTTTATGTTACCGTACAGGAATATTATTATGTTGTGTGATTGCGATGCATCGATATTATTAGATTTAATATTATTTATCGAAGAGTTCCCTTGATTTCTCCAAGACGGTATCATCAGATCCTGACGACTATTATGGGACCATCTGAGAAGCATATCATTCAAACAAAGAATTTTCTAAATCTGTCTATGTGTCATCGTCAGCGAGAAATGGGGGAACATACATAAAAGGGTTCCGACGAATTTAGAATCTCCGCCTTTTTTCGAAGTCGGTTATATAATTTTTTTCGGAAGTCGGTGGCAAAAAAGTCGGATATTTATTTTTTAAAATAAAACACTAGGAATTTCTCCTGTACCGTGAGTGTGTTTACAAACCGAAACTCACATATACAAACATCACACAAGAAGCTATTTAAGAGAAATGCTTACTGCATGGCAATTATTATACAGGGTATTTTTTTATGTAGTGCGTATTATTTTTCCTATGGTTCTATTTCAGTACTTGAAACAATACATTTTCAATAATAACCATTTTTATTGTTTTTTTTAGTTTATTTCTTTATAATGGCGTCCAATGTCCTCCTCTCCTCCCGTGTCCTCGTGTTTGTTAATTTTTGTTAAGCAACTACATACTAGAATCGCACTTACTTAAAAAAATCCCAGTACCTATATTAACAATTTAAATGTACAGACGCCAGCACATCAACTTGCCCAAACCTATCAAATCCCAGTTAAACATAAACCTTCTTCTTTTGTTATAAAGTTGACAATCAATTAAAGAAATTTAACAGATTGGGGTAGCTTGATACGCTGCCGCGCTGGTGTCTGTATAGCCTTACAAATAAACACGAAGTAGGTACCTATATTATTTTAAACTTATTCGTCAAAAAATTTAGGTAGGTACGTTGAAAGAGAAGGCTACAACTGGTTGTAACTATGCTTCAGGTTTCTTAATAAGGTAGCAAAATTTAAATATATACAGGGTTATTTGTAAGACATTAACAATTTTTCATGGGCTGACACTAGATACTTATGGTCTGGTTAAAAATAACTTTGACCATGAAAATAATAAATAAATAAATAAATAAATAAATATTCCACAACTATCACACAACGCCATCTAGTCCCAAGCTAAGCAGAGCTTGTGTTATGGGTACTAGACAACTGATAAACATACTTATATATTTCTAAATACATACGTATTATAGATAAATTACACCCAGACACAGAACAAATGATCGTGCTCATCACACAAACAATTGTCCTGGGTGGGAATCGAACCCACGACCTCCGGCATAGCAATCAGGGTCACTAACCACTAGACCAACAGGCCTGTCAATAAAATAACCTGAAACATCAAAAAAAAAAAACAGGTGTTTCATACAAATTCATTACATTACATAAAAGTTGTTTATCAGTATTGTCAGCCAAATAACCCTGTATATGTTAGCATGTACTTATAGTTTTATAACATAAACATATTCTATAATATATACACACAAAATAATAATTATTTTTGTGATATGTGACTCAAAAATACGTCCACAGTGGCCACTTAAAAGCACATAGTAAAACCACGTCTCTTTTTGTTTTTCGGCACATATTTTCCTTTAGGCCTAATGCTAAGGGCATTAGGTCTAAAAACATTACTAAAATTCATATTGGCACCTCATTTTATTGTTCTAATGAACTATGAAATAAGCTATCGTCTGGTATTATTCAATAAAAGTAAAAAAAACTTAGTTTTTACTATCAATTTTATCTTTTTACTTGTCAGAACTCTAATAAGTACCTACGATATGCATATATTATTCCCATACAAAAATATCTTTTATAAAATATCCTAATTATTATAATGATAATATGTCCAGGGAATTTTAGACAACGTTTGCTATTTTACGACACAAACAATAAAATTGAGTAGGTATTCAGTTAAAATCTCTACAGTCTAACTCCTAATAGTCACAGAAAATTATTTTTTAATGGTAAATAGCAAGTTGTTTTAACAAAAGAAAAGATATTGAGGTGGTTGCAAAATTATAATGAGCATCGTACGCGCCGTATTATAATTATGACAATATGACGTTATTACAATTATCAGCATCCTGTCCTCAATATTCTGATGCTGAAAGCATTTTCCGATTTCAAACACCGAAACCTAAATTTAGGCGCGTAAAGCGCGTGCGGTGCCGACAAATGTGCAATCTTTACGAAATGAAAGGCTTACGCGCACAATGTTATCAACTCGACACCACTAAAACATTGCCTGAAGAAAAAGATTGTATATGTAGCGGTCGACACAGCGACATTTTCCATAGAAATAAGATATATTTTTATGTAGCTTTCACTCGACGATTACAGGGTTTCCATAATCTCAATCTCATAATTTCAGTACGACACACGGGCGACACGTTGCTTATTAAGTCATTCACGGGTGACTTATGAGATCAAATTTGCTCTTGGCACACAAAAACGATGACCAGGCCAACGTCAGGTCACCTTTTCATGTAATTTGATTAAAAAATACCAAGTGTTTTACAATAGTCTAGTGTTTTTTTAGAATGAGTATGCATTTGGCCTCAGCCTCATGTATTTTAAGATTTCCGGAAATTTTCTGATACTATCATGATACTGTAATACGACTGATACTATCAGTACCTAATATCACAATATTGTGATAATATTAACAATGTAATATCAATCTAGCCCAGAATCATAGATAAGACATAAGATGGAGCGAGCTCACTAAGATTTTAGAAGAACGGGACACAGTGAACAATTGTTTGGCACCACGCTGGACCCTGACAGGATGGTGGTCGCGAGCAGGTGGTGGCCCTGTTGCATGCCACTGCTAGCGGGAACTTGGTGAAGGTATTATTTCATCATAATTAATCTTAATCGTCTAAAATTTGGTATATCACGTTGTAGGTAAACGATATTGTTTTCATCTACACTTCATAATATCACAGCTTTACATGATCTGAATTGCAATCAAATTGCTACTACCGACAATAGCAATACAATTTCAGTTGGTATTGGTGTACGCAGTGGCTCTGGTCTCCGTACAGATTGAGGCGGCTGATGGTCCCGGCTAGGCTCCAGGTGTCGCCGTGCTTGCGTAAGGTGCCCTCGAACACGCCGTCACCCGGCGAGGTGCGCACCACCGCCATAAACTCACGCCACCCCACCTCTTTCGCCCGCGGCTCCCCAGTCATCATCTCTGTCGCATCCAGAATTTCGGCCAGTGTCAGCTCTGCACATTTCTGGTGCTCCTTCAAATATTCATTGAGTTGATTTACTAGCTGATGGGCTGCGTCGCGAGCGTCAAAGCTCTTTGGTGATATTTTTACACCTTTGTGGCAAGTACACCAGTGGTCATCGATACCCGCCATTTTACAAGTTCGATTTGTCGGTATCGGTAGAAACAGGCTCATAGTTCTACTTTGGCTATCAAGAGATTCTGCTCGTTGTTTTATATTTGTATTATTGATTTCATTCAAATCGATCAAATCGGACAATGTTGCAAACATGTCGTATGGTGTAGTCAGACGTCTGCTGTTTTCTAGCAAATTATCGTAAGCTAAATTGTATTTTTCTTGAAAAGATGGAGGTAACAGAATATGGACTAAAGGCAGACGTTCTTCTAATCGGCCTTGTTTAGTATATCTTATTGCACCCCACCTTATTCCATGATCACTTAATAGTATTAGAATTGTTTTATCTAAATAATAATTACTATCAAGTGTTTTAAAAAATGTTTCGTAACTGTCATCCATTACCATCGGGTACGTTAAAAAATCATGGCTCATTGACACCTCCCAAAAAAATCCAAACAATTTTGATGAGTGTAAGGTAGTCGTTAAATCTTCAATGTAGTCCAGAAGTACCTTATAAAAGTATTTGTTGCCCATACAGAGATATGAATTAGTATCCATGATATTGCCCACATTGTGTTCTGCTTCGTGAATGAACGTTTTGATGTAGTAATCAGTTGGTGTTTTGATAAAGCCATTTTTTGCAAAATTAAAGGTACCCAGTTTTGCACTATCTTCACCCAGAGCTGTATAAAACCCAGCTTGTCTAAACCAATGCCAGATAAAAGGACAGTTATCAAAATTTGCATCATTACTCGGCCAACACGTTCTCTTCAATTCCGTATCTTTGATCCCGAGCAACATAGGAGTTAGATTAGGAAAAGTATTGTCACCCACTTTGTTGTAACCTAATAATTCAATAGCACCTTTTTCTTTAAGGTAAGCCACAGTTTTTGGCATGGTTCTATGAAAATTTAATCTTGACATTCCGTCAATACCCATCACAATCACATTGTAAGATGTATCATTCGACATTTTTTTCGGCCTTTTGGGACGTACTGGTTTTTTGCGTGCAAATAGATAGTACTGTTTGTATACCTCTTTTTCATTATATTCACAAATGACCGCCACAAATTCATGCTTTACTTTGATATAATTAGAGAAATTCTGGCAATCTGCGTATTCAACTCTGTCATCTACATACGATGAAAAAACATTTTCTACAGATTTCGGTCTAAAAAAAGATTTGTAACAACAGGAGATATTTCCATCTTCGGGTATGTTGTAATATTGTAAGAGTTTATTATCAATCCAAATATATGTTTGATTGTGTTGTAGAAGAGAATAGTTGGCATCGGGACAACTTTTTAACTTTGTTGGAGGTTTATTAAACTTTTTTACACTTTCATCTAAGGCGATCAATCTGGGTATCGTACAACCTTCTGTTTTGATTGTGAAACTTGGTCCATCCCCGTATTCGTAATTTTGGTAATCTAAGGGCATAATGGGCTGTTCGTTGTTAAGGAGAAATATCTCTGTGCGATTGGATATGGAAATAATAATGAAACTGCTGCCAAATACCATCGCGAGTAGGAAGAGATATTTTAACCGCACCGGGACCGAGGGCAGCCTAGCGATGCCCTTCAACTGCTGGGCCATGCTGAAAACAAAAATTATAATTATTTCGTACGTAAATGTTACAATGATATACTTGACATGTACCTATACTATGAACGTACACTGGTCTTGAATGAGTAATTTATCAATGCAGAACAAAGCTAGCATGGTAAAAATATGGACAGATTTGCATGTCACGACTGTGTGATGTGGCTAAGTCTATTATTCAAGAAATGTAGCATCAATAAATGTTATTATTCTATAAAGTTTAACCACAATGTATAGGTAGATAATTAAGGAAAAAAGAGGGTGGTTTGTATTGTAAAATGAAATTAGATCAAAATTTTAAAAATAAATATAATAGTGTGAAAATTTCGATGTATATAAAACGTGAAAAGTACTTATTTTTTTATGAATTACTTGTTATTATTAATTTTTTTAGGTAAAAACTTAGACCCAGTGGTCTAACTTACCAGTGGTAAGTTTCGCACGTCGTACTTACTTTAAATTCAGAATGTTACTCAGTATAATATCTAATATTGAAATACTATCTTGTCATTTAAATTAAATCATTTCCATCCGAAATACAATAGTGTTTATGAATAGCTACACTGTAATTTAATAAACAAGTTTCAGTTGAAAAGTATTCACTTACCTTGTAAGAAGTTGACTTAAAGTCAACATAAACTGATTAAAACATTAGGAACTGAAGTTACAACAAAACAGGAAGTGCAAGGTTGACCATTTTTAATGGAAATAAATATTGAGGTACTTTCGCACTGATGGAATCGAATTTGTTATGACATTATATGTCTGTAAGGCTTGTTTATGTAAGCACATGTTTCATTGTATTATGATTGAGACGTGCATTGGTCGCGTGTGACTATACGGAGACGATCCGGCGCGTCCCGGGGATGTTGTGCCCGGATTCAATACTGACTGAAAATTTTCTCAGTATGAAGTTCGTCCTGATGGTTGCCTTATGAAACATGAAGCAAGATAGCACTAGTTAGCCGAGTATCGTAGAGGAAACAGAGGGATCACGGCAGAGGCTGCGCGCATGCGCCCTCGGGCGTGGCCTAGCTTTGCGACCCTTGACAGTTCATCAGCACTCGGTTCGGCACCAACTACGTGTTTTAAGCAATAGATACATTTAAGTAATAGGTGCTACACATATGAAATACGACCATCGACTTAGGACATAAATAGAATTTAAAGCTATCATAACAGATTATAGGAAAGTTCAGAAGCATAGGTATAGAAATACCTATACAGAGATTCATTTACAGTAACAAAATGTTTTTATAAGACCATTTTCGACACATGCACTCCGTTTATCGAGAGAATTAAGTCGTTGCATGTGGTCGATAATGGTTCTAGTTTTGTCATAATAGCGAAAGATTACTTCAAAAATCCCGCCTCCAGGATTCATTCTTACTACCACATTATATATAAGTATTCCATTTGGTTCTTCTTTCATACATAGGCACCATTTTTTTTACTGTGATAATTTCCTCTACATTGAGCCTTAAGCATTCTGGATATGGCTTAAGTATCATCTCATTTGTTTGAAAGTTAATGAATTCAACAGCATCTGAAAGTACTGAGCTTGTAGTCGGGAGTATTTCAACATCATAACAAGCGCACCATTCGTTACTTATGCCTGCCATTTCGCAGGTTCTATTAATAGGAATTTTTAAGAAAAAGCTGATACCTCTATTGTGTGTGTAAAATTCTGTGCTCCTTTTTAATATGTTTTTCTTGGATAAATCAGACATTTCAACTACTAATGTTTTATGTACATCAAAGGCAGTCGTAAGGCGTCCCACATTCATCTTTAAATTCTGGTACGCTGATCTATACCGTTTTCTAAATTAAGCCGGCATTAAAATAAAGAGGAATGGTTGTCTCTGTTCTATCCGATCTTGTGTTGTTAAACGAATATCTACAATATCTATTCCATGATCACTAATAAATATCAATATCGTTTCATTTAAATAACCAGTGGATTCCATAGTTTTGATAATCTGACATACGAATTATCTACATTTCTAGGAACATTTTTTAAATTATTATTAATAGCTTTTTCCCAAAAAACACCGAACAACTTATTTTTTTTCAGCGTTGTAGTTATATCTTGTATGTAATTAAGTAGAACTTCAAAAAAGTATCTGTCTCCCATACAATTTAATGATGAATTCGTATTTTGTCGTCTCTCTAAAATTTCAGACTCGTGTATAAATGGATGTGTGTAGTAGTCTGTAGGGCTGCCTCTAAAACCATATGTTCCCTGATTAAACATACTAAATCTGGAAGTATCTTCCATCAGTGCCGTGTAATATCCAAAGTCTTTAAACCTTTCCCAAATAAAAGGGCACCTGTCCAATGTAGAGTCTTCATTCGTCAAACAAATAGCTCTGAGTTCCAAGTCGTTCATGCCAACTAGGGCCGCAATCATATTGTGGAAAGTGTCGCCTGCCAGTGTGCTGTAGCCTTTCAACTCCACCGCGTCGTATTTCTTCAACAAGCGTACAGTTTCACGCATAGTACGATGAAAGTTTTGCCTTGATAATGATCCCATTCCCATTATTATTATGTTGTACTGTGTCTGATTACTATCCGTCTTAAGCGGATCATCTCGTACTAAAGTAAATGGCTTTTTTGGCGTAAATATGTAAAATTGCTCATACACAATTCGATTACCGCAATAACAAGTCACTTTTACAAACTCGTCATCCACTTTTATGATATCGTCAAAGTTTAAACAATCGTAATAGTGGATTGTATTATTAAGCACGTTGCGAGGTAGGTTTAGAGATGATAGTGGACCGTGAAAGGAGTTATAGCAACAAACCAAGTTCGATGCGTTATTAATTTTATAATGTTTAAAGTTGCTTTTTTTAATCCATATGTAAGTTTGGTTACTCTCTAGCAAACGTGTATTATAATTGTTACAAAATGGTATTCGCTTTTTAGATTCTGGTGATTTTCTTATCAACAAATTCTGAAAACTGATGGCTGGAATTATACAGGCCGGAGTCTTGATATTGTAACTTTCATCGCTATAGGGGCCTTCAAACGAATCGAAATGAGAATTGTCAGTGTCTTCGGGCAGTAAAGTTTCATGCGGGGTGCTGCACTCAGTCAGTTTTCCAAATATAATAACTTTTATTAAAACAAACAAAACTGTACGTCTCTTCCTTCCTTCTGTTAGGTATTGGTGAATCATAGCAATTTGCTGTGTTTGGTAAAGATAGGCAACCTATTCAATTTTCAAGATAACATTCGTAATATTATCAGAACTATTTTACACTTTCAATTTAAAATTATCCAATTAAAGTTACGTAGAGTAAACATTGAAAGCTTGTGTTATAGTATATTGAATATGAAATAGAATATACTGTAGTGATGTAATAGGTAGGTAATGATGAGTTAGATTAAAATTTATGTCGATTTTGCGGAACTTAATAACAAGTACACAACTTATAGAACTGTGACTATTGGCTACCCCTTTGCACGAATAAGTAAAGATTGTTGGACACTATACTAACCTGAATATAATGTGGGAGGTACTAGTGCGCGGCGCTGGCACGGCACGGCGGCGGCTTTACAACTGTTATCAAACAAAAACCTCTTAATTGCAACTCTAATGGTTTGTTAGTATACACAACTCGTCGCTGTGCGTGCAAAAGTCACTATGTGATTTTTAGTGGTTTTCGGTTTTTAAGGCAGTTTTAATCGATACCTATTGAAAGAGTTACGGCTAGTTACGGAATGTAGCTATGTGACATTCATACATTGAAAGTTCCCTATAAACACGCTAAGTGATAATAATTCACATAGCCAAAATAAGTTTTAAAAGAGCAAGCAAAAATTGCGCCCGATATGTAGAAACTACATAGAAACATTAGAAAAAAAAATTGTCGATTTCCAGCTTAAATCACGCTCAGCCGGTGTGGAAATACGTAACATTCCACTGTCGGATAGCGAGAATACTGATAGCCTTATTCAAACCGTGTGCAGTATCGGCAAGCTGGTTGGAGTTCCCATTATTGAACCTCAATTAAGAGATATATACCGCCTACCCGGAAGATCCACCCCAGCTACCACCACACGCCCAATTATAGCGGAATTTACGTCAGTGCAAACAAAGCACAAAATAATATCTGCTGTCCGTGCATATAATAAAAACATAGAAATCAAAGAAAATAAATTGAACACTGAACAAATTGGCATCCCTGGCAAAAGGCAACCAGTCTACGTCGCTGAACAAGTACCAGCCAGTTCCAAAAAGCTTTTCTACATGGCACGCGAATTTGCAAAGATCAATCACTATACTTTCTGCTGGATTAATAACGGAAATATTTTTCTCCGTAAAAACACCGGTGACAAACAACTGCTTATTAATTCTGAAAAATGTCTACAGGACCTTAGTTTAAAGATTACATTATGACTTCCTCTGTTGTCAACCCTCACAGGTCTTGTCTATGTCTTACTATTAATTTCAGTCTACCTTCAACATTTAGTAATAGATTTAACATACATTCCATTAATACACATACCTTCACTTTCAGACAACAATAAGAAAAATTCTTACCATCATCTACATTACAATATCACTCATGAGGACACTGATCAAAACACAAACATTCACATACACACGAACACACAAACAAACACCAGTGTAACTTTAAGAAGAAGAAATGTTATCATTCATCCAGTTACAGTAATACTCGGCTTCTCGATTAGCATAACTTGTTATCACTTAAAGAAATGGATACTATAATCAATATTAATGACGATTTAGACATTTTTAGGCTGGACAATTCCTTTTTGTGTCATCCACAGGACTGCACAAAATACATTAACATATCCGAGAGTAATATTAAATTATTACACATAAATATACGCAGTGTTAAGAAAAATGTTGATAATCTTCAAGCACTGATTTACTCCACTAAAATGAACTTTGACTTTATTGTGTTAACTGAGTGCTGGTTGAGCAAAACAAATGGTCCACCGATGCTTGATGGTTTTCTGTCACACTCGACAAAACTTACATCAAATCAAAATGAAGGTGTAATCATTTACACTAAAATGGGATTAAATGTCACAGTTTGGGAACCAAGCATAATAAATGCCAACTCCCTTGTATGTCAACTAGAGTCTAAGTTTGCCTTTGTAGCTATTTATCGATCGCCGTCCTATAACAGCATAGACCGAATAGAAAATTTCCTGTCCACCTTAAATAAGGTCCTTGGTAACCTCTCTCCTGTGCCAAATATCGCACTCATCGGTGACTTAAACATAGACATAAAACCGGGCAACAAGAGCCCTTATAGTTTTGAATATCTCATCCAAAATGCTTCCCATGGTCTACTCCCTACCCACCTAATACCCACACGACTGGAAAACTGTCTTGATCATATTTTGTTAAAGACCAAATTGCCTTCCACCACATTAGTTCTAGAATCGTACATCACCGACCATAAGCCAATTATACTTTCATGAACGAACGTGAACCCATCTAGAAAGCAAAAATACACCATCTCTCGTCCTAATTTAGATGCCATTAAATCAGAACTGGAAAACACAAATTTTTCTCACATTTATAAAATTAATAATTCAAATGAAGCCTTGAATAACTTTATAAGGATAGTAACTACCGTAATAACTAGAAATACAACCCAAATTACAATTCCTAAAAAACAAAGAACTATAAAACCCTGGATTACACCAGGCTTGTTAAAATGTATTAAAAATAGGGACAGACTTCACATGAAATCAAATAAAGCACCAAATAACCTAATTTTAAAACTATCTTACACACGTTACAGAAATTTCTGTAATGATTTACTACGGAAACTCAAAATATCCTTTGAAAAAAGTGAACTTGAAAAAACTAAAAATAATCCCAAAGCTCTTTGGAAAACCATTAAAGAAATCACTAACACTCGAAAAGTACGCACTAGTCCCGATGAACTGTTAAAACTAGGTGATAATCCTCATTCTTCCGTAGACCAAGTATGTTCCTATTTTAGTAATATTGGTAAAAATTTAGCAGCAAATATATTAAAATCACACAATCCTACCTATACTCCCTCTGGCAATAATATTTCCGAAAAGTCTGATTTCTCACCTCCATCTGGATCCCTCGTTTTACTAGACACTGATGAAAGCGAGGTAGAAACTATAATCTTACAACTACGTAATGATTGTGCTGATGGTTGGGATGGAATATCATCTAAATTGCTAAAAATCTGTCGCCATGTGCTTGTGCCACCAATCACCCACATCTACAATCTTTGTTTACAATCAGGAACGTTCCCTGATGGTCTTAAAAAAGCTATAGTCCATCCAATATATAAGAGCGGGAACAAAACCTGTGTCAGCAATTATAGACCAATTTCCATTCTACCTTCTCTGTCAAAAATTATTGAAAAGATCCTTAACAGGCAACTTAAGGGTTTTTTACATAAACATAGCATCATTGCAGAGAACCAGTATGGCTTCAAATCTGGGGTTTCTACCGAAGATGCTGTACTGGCTCTCACACAATTCGTAGCAAGAAAACTTGATGGTGGGGCTAGGTGTTTGGGTATTTTTCTGGATTTGTCGAAAGCCTTTGACACAGTTTCTGTTCCCAAACTTATCTCAAAATTGGAGCTTCTGGGTGTACGTGGCATAGCACTCGACATTTTCAAAGATTACCTCAAGAATCGCACTCAGCAAGTTAAAATAGACTCGTATTTAAGCAATGAGGAAATCGTGACATACGGAGTGCCCCAGGGAAGCATATTAGGACCCACACTGTTCCAAGTTTATGTCAATGACCTTTGCAGGATGATGTTACCTAACTGCAAGATCTATGCTTACGCTGACGATACTGCAATCATCATCTATGGCTCTACTTGGGAAGAGGTTAAAAGTAATGCAGAAATAGCACTATATAACATCATGAACTGGTTACACCAAAATCTACTTACACTAAACTTGCATAAGTCATGCTACATTCCCTTCGCAATTCGACGAACATCCAAGCCACCGCAAAGCTTTTCTGTAACTGCTCATTCCTGCCTAAACTTGTCAACACCTTGCTCATGTCCTACACTCGTTCGATGTGAAACTTTAAAATATCTAGGCCTTCAAATAGATGACGGCCTACGATGGGACAGTCAGTTGGAACTAATATCTAGCAGGACAATGCGTCTTGTATATATTTTTAAATCGCTAAGAGAGTCGGCTGACACAGACACATTAAAAATGGTTTATTTTGCACTGTGCCAGTCGATAATGGGGTATTGCATTACTGCATGGGGTGGTGCCGTTAAAACTAATTTTTTGAGGGTAGAGCGGGCTCAGAGAGCCGTACTTAAAGTTATATGTAAAAAACCATACCTATATCCAACAAAACAACTTTATGAGGAATTTAAGGTATTAACAGTAAGACAGTTGTTTATCCTGCAGTCTATCCTCAGAACTCATAGAACCGTGCCCAGATCCAACCCAAACAAACGCACAAATATCCCACCAGGTGTAACTCATAAAACTACATTTGCTGCACGTCAACATTACGTCCTAGGAACTTATATATATAAGAAGCTACACAAAACACTAAACATACTTGATTTAAACAGACGCTCGCTTAAACACAAAATCACTGAATGGCTACTACAACAGGACTACCTCTCAACGGAGAATCTTCTAGCATACATTTCGTAAAATATTCTTAAAATCTTCGCACATATTACATACAGCACACACATGCACCAGCACTTACACCTACACTCACACGCACGCACACATGAACTCTTACTCACATACACAACACACGATGTAACACACCAACACTTATTTCATAAAATTATCTTGTATTATTATATTATTGACACTCTTTCACTTTTCAATAGTTACTGAAGGCCACTTTCTTGCTGTACCCCTTCGATGAACCTTATTCCTTAAGATACAGGCTAGACCTAGTTTAAGGGATAAGAGTCTATTATATTGTGCTTATAGTGTGACAAATGTATAATGATTATAATCAACTATTTTTTACAGTGCAATGTGTCATGTTTTATGAAATAAATATCTTTATTATTATTATTAATGTGTTTCACGGACAGGGTGGATTTTTAGTCAGCAAGAGTCTAAAAGTCTGTTCAGCTCAACCCTGAGCGAGATCCGAGAACCCATTTGATGATTTCACTTTTTCCCAAAAAAGGGCTGATTCAGAAAGCAGAAGTTCTGGTCACGACTCGTATTATTAGGAGGTTCCTCTTTCAAGATCCCTGACTTGCTGGTGGTAGATTTTTATATTTTTAAATGTTTTTATTCGTTTAAATAAAAAAAACAAAGTGATTATAATTAGCAATGCATCCGATACCGATATATCGGCGATCCTTAAAAAGTATCGTTGAATCGATTTAAAAATGTAGTGTAAAAGAAGAAGTTGAGAGATACCTAAGGTCTCCCAACATATCGAGAGATGCAGATCCATTCGTTTTCTGGCGCAATGACGTTATACCCAAACTTGAAGAAAATTGCGCAGAAGTACTTCAGTTTCCAAATGAGTTCTGTCGCATCT
Source organism: Agrotis puta (assembly GCA_943136025.2). Taxonomy (NCBI): domain Eukaryota; kingdom Metazoa; phylum Arthropoda; class Insecta; order Lepidoptera; family Noctuidae; genus Agrotis; species Agrotis puta. The sequence goes on from OW964170.2 coordinate 5,941,549, forward strand.
GAGAGACTATTTTTCAGATTACTTTGTTTTTTAAACAAATGTTTTATAAATTACTAAAATTTATAATGATTTAATAGCAACCTATGTCACTACTTTTTATATTAATAAAAAAATAATAATCTGACTTGTGATTTATTTACTTTATCTTAATTTACAATAAGCGTATCGGTATCGGTTTCGCCGATATTTTTATAAGAGTATCGGTATCGTAAAAGGCGTATCGATGCATCCCTAATTATAATTCATTTTAATTAGGTACACTTTCACCCAACCCTTCGGGCATTACAGGCGTGATGTTATGTTATGTTTAATTGCTTGAGGTCGATAGTTTAAGCAGTCTTATCATTATTTTATGTTTTTCAGCACTTTCAGAAATCGATAATGTTCGTTTTTACGAATTTTCGAACTTGTATAACTTGGCCGAGAGCAATCCTATAACTATTGCTCCAAATGACTAGTACTACCCATAGGTACCATTTTTTTCTTTTGCGAAAAGATAAATAAAAATCTGGAAAGGAGAAAATTTTCGGAAAAGGCCCAGAAAAGTGATGTCAAATGCCTAGTTTATTTTTATTTTGGCCTTATTAATAATCTTTTTTATCCCAAAGTAATATGGTCGCGGGACTCACGAATTACCGTGACCCCGGAACGTAAAGGGCTGTTGAAGGACACCGTGGATTTTAGTCAGTACGAGTCTGAGAGTCCCTCCCGCTCTGCCCTGGGTGGGAGGACTCATTTGATGATTTTACCACGTTAAAAGAAAAAACCCAAAGTAATATAAAACTACGTTTTGTTAAATGTATTAAGGTAAAAATAAATTATTTGAATACTCCGGATATTTTCTTTTTTGCATCTCCTGTAAAGTGTGTAAAAAACACATAGCGATTATTGAAAGCGCAGCGACGAACTGCAACAGTGCCATATGAACTGTAGGTAACACAAAACACTCCATGCTATTGATTGCACTGCAAATATACAGAGCATGAACCAAACGTGGTTTGTTATTTAAACTTTTCAGTTATGTACCGATAAGCTGCAGTTCGTGGCGGGGACACATAAATAAGAAAACATTGAAACTAATCTTTATTTCCCAAAAAAAATAGTTCCTAAACTTGACTCATTCAGAAATCTTAATTTAATTTAGGACTTTGAATCACTTTTTTTTTAGCGTGGTGAGATCATCAAATTAGTCCTCCCACCCAGGGCAGGGCAGGAGGGACTGTCAGACTCGTACTGACTAAAATCCCCGGTGTCCTTCAATAGCCCTTTATGTTCCGGTATCACGGTATTCATTGGTCCCGCGACCCCGGCAGTGACTTTAAATCACTTGGATTTAGATTACTGAGATAATAATCTCAATAATAATAAACTTAGATTTAGTCCACTTATTTACTTAATTTAATACAAACATTAGCAATTTTTTTTTCCTAATCGTAATCATGCAAATAAGTAAATCAAATAACAATAAACTTTTTAAATGTTAAGACCCTTCACAACCGCGAGGTGTACAGTCTTTTTTTTTAGCGTGGTAAAATCATCAAATAAGTCCTCCCAGACAGGGCAGAGCGGGAGAGACTGTCAGACTCGTACTGACTAAAATCCACGGTGTCCTTCAATAGCCCTTTACGTTCCGGGGTCGTGGATTTTAGTCAGTACGAGTCAACAAATTCAACTAGTAACTTTGTTAAGGTCGCAGTAATTACAATTCTAAGTTTTGTCGAGAGGGGTAACCGGGCGTTCAGTACGCATGCGCGGAAGAACCGGTAATGGCAACGCATGTAGAGTCTCCTGTACTTTATGTAATAAACTAGTTAATTCACGATTAATATATACAGTTTCCTTGACCATCTGCCGTATAAGAGATATGAATGAGGACCACTTCGTTTTCCCTCGAGGTAAGCTCAAATTTCTTTGGAGATAAGGTTAACTCCGATGCTCGAAAATCGATAGTTAAATAACACAAGCATAACCTTATTCAGTTTGCAATTTTAATATAAAGCGTGTATCGTGTATATTCAGTGGAATTGTGTATCAGAATGTGTTTCCGTGAGTGTCCATGAAGATACAAAACAGATTTGTGAAGTGTGAAACGAGTTTTACATTAGAAAGTGTTAGTCAGATTGTCAGCATGAAATTATAATAACTACTCGTATTTCATTAGCTTCTGTACAAGTGTACAGACCTTGAAACAAATCCAGTATGTGGTCACTAAACACGTTTTGGTTTGCAGAATATTATTCTTAATAAACATAAGAGAAGATGGTTTCAAAATTGAACGGGAACAGGTATACTTGACCTAATTTTACAGACTTTTTTGTGAAATATTTTTCACTTTAGAAATTGCGAGCGGGAAATGAAGCCTCTCGAACGTCAGGCAACATAGACAATTAAGTACTTGTGTTTCATTAGTGGACGCTTGAGTTTTTAAACAGAAATCGTGTTGTTCGCAGGTCCTGGCCTTACTCTTCCTCACGCTGATCCCTTGGCCGGGGCCGTCAGTCTTCAAAATAACCTGCTCTCGTGACAACTCCAAAATAGTAAGAAAAGTTATAGAGAACAAATGGCTTCCAGTATTGGAGAGGTTTCAGGTAAGCAACTTATTTTTTCAATAACGACTGAAGTTTGTACTAATTTTTTTTTTCTAATTTAGTCCCAAACTTTGGAATGAGGTTACCGCCGCCTAGGAACTTGAAGGGAATTTGAAGAAATAGAGTAGATTTTTATTCAGTACTAGCACTGCCCGCGACTTCGTCCGCGTGGGTTACGTACTTTCCTAATTCCCCCTTTTCACCCCCTTAAAGGTTAAATTTCCAAAAACCCCTTCTTAGTGCTCCCCTACATTATAATAGGAAGCCGTGTGCAAAATTTCACATTCCTAGCCCCAGTAGTTTCGGCTGTACGTTGATATGTCAGTCAGTCAGTTCTCCTTTTATATGTATATATATATATAGACTAGTCTGACAATCCCTTCCACTCCACACAGGGCGTGACGCCTTATATGACCTTTTTAAAAACTAAATAAAAAAACATAAAAGAAAGCTTGTTTAAAGTAAAAAGGAGATGGTATACGGAAGATTATACAGAGAACTGTGAATAATTAATCTTTAATAAATAAGTGAGTAGTACCACGGGTAAATTAAAATTTCCCGTAGTACTACTAGTTCGCTTGGTAGTACCACGGGCAATAAACGATTCGTTTAGAAGCTACGCACAAACGTCAGTGACGTCGATATACACGGATAGATACGTCAAACTTATAATAACTTACGTGTTATTTCACGTAGGCACACAAATTTTGCATTTTAGTTACCATTACAAAAATACACTTAATTATTTGAAATAGTAGTGCACATGCAAGTACTCTTCTTTAGCAACTGATTCCACCGGATTGCTGGTATGTACAACATTATCAATATTTATGACTTGTTAAAAAACTACAACTACGGAAAAAATAAGTTTCAAATTAAATAACAATACTCAGATACGCAAAATCCCCGAATAACGTTTACAAGTGCAATGATAAAATGTAAACATTTTATTGATTGCTTTGACTCATTATCCTATCTGGCTTATAAATGATAATTGATAAAATTTCGGAAATCAGATGATCTTACCAGATTATTCGTGTAGGTCGAAAGGTCGAAAGTAATACCTATAGATATTTTTTTTCTATATTCATATGATTTTCGTATTAACTTTAGATTCTATCAAAATTATCTACATGCATCATGCATCAATAGATTTGACGGCATGGTTTAGTTATCGCAGAAGCTGAGCGATTGGTTGGGGCGATCCGTGTTGTGGGTTCGATTTTCACAGGGAACAAATAAGTGTCCTGAGGCCATATTTGTAAGGGCTATTGCTAGCTGTTCTGAGTCTGGGGTCTCTCTCTAAATCCGTTTACAAAGATACGGCGTTTTTTAGTGAACCCTACTATTTTCGAATGTTAAGCGCGTCACACACGGCTAAGACACTAATATTTTATCTTAAGATACCATATCGCTCGCCATACTATCCTATCTTAAGATACGAAAATATGAAAAATATAATATCTTCGTCGTGTGTGATCGTCCATTGAATTGTATGGCGAGCGATATGGTATCTTAAGATAAATTATTATAGTATCTTAGCCGTGTGTGGCGCGCTTTATGGGCCACGGCCTTGTCAGAATGTTCTGAATCGCTCACCACAAGCATTAATGCAAAAAAAGAACCACAAACAAGTGCGAGTCGGACTCGCCTTTAAAGGGTTCCGTAGTAGCAAGTAACATTATATAAAAGTTGGTTGTAACTTTGAAAGATAAATTGCGGTTTACGATTTATGACGTATTAAAAAAAAAAGTAAGTTGGTACGCACAATATTGAGTGATTTACCATGTTATTTTAATATCATGGACTTCTTATAGGTTTTCCTATAATCTATAAGGAGAAAACTAATTTCTGTATTTTTTTCAAAATTTTAGGTTCAGTAGTTTCGGAGATAAGGGGGGGAATGGTCAATTTTCGTCTATTTTCTTGAATAACTTGGAAACTATTTATTTTAAAATTACAAAAAAATACATTTAAGATCTTCTCAACAAGACCTTTCATTTGATATGCCACACGATGCAGTTTTCAGAATTTTTTTTTTTAATTTTCCCCTTCCCCCCCAAAAATGACCCCCCATATACAGATTTCATGTGCTCACGTCACACCTCTGTGTTTGGGTCACAGGAATTGATATGTGTACCAAATTTCAACTTAATCGGTCTAATAGATTCGGAGATAATTGACTGTAAGCGACGGACGGACAGACACACGAGTGATCCTATAAGGGTTCCGTTTTTGTATTCAGACGTACGGAACCCTAAAAATAAAAAAATATAACTGACTTCTTAAACAAATTCTGTAGCAATCGCGGTTGATTTGATTGAGGAGTTTTCTCGATTTCTCCTGGATCTTATGATTAGATCCTGATCTGAATATCATGGGACCATCTGGAAAGTTATTATACTCTGTCAAACAAAAGAAGAATTTTCCAAATTAGTCCAGGCGTTACCGAAAAATCGGGAAATCTACTTAAAAAAGATTTTGAGGAGTTGAGATTACAAAATGAAGGTTGAAACATTAAAAAACATGGACATAAAAATAATCGAGAAAGTATGGCATTTTTTTTTCTAAGGCAGGAAAATATATCTAAATACGCCCATGGTTACAGGTGAAACTACCACTGGAGTGTCCATTTCACCCAGCCCGCGACATATTCGCGCCTCAACACGCGGCCAAATTGCAGCACCGGCCGTCTCAGTGGACCTGCGCCTTCTGTGGCAAGTCATTCTACGAGGAACGACACCTCGACACGCACTTCGACCAGCGACACAAGAACCAGATTAATAAGGTGAAGCAAGCCCCGGACTTGTGCCCAGGGCCCTGACTTATAAATAGGCTTCCTAAAAAGAATATCCTACATTCCTACAGGGTAATTTGTGATACAGAAGAGACTTTCTAGTCTTTTACCATTCTAAAATGGTGCCACAGTACCCACTTTTTCAAAATCAAATGTTTTTATTCCACATAGGCCCATGAGGACACTTATAAAACGTCGACAATAGGTGCTCGGTTCGGGTTGATCGATTCCATGGAGAAGAACCGGCAAATTATAGAAGAAGTTAGTTAGTGTCTTACCAGAAATTAGGGTTGTTACTGACAAGGTAGTAAATTAACGAAAACTGAACCCACTGCCATACTATAATACGAAGTATGGTAGTGGGTACTATGGCACCATTTTAGAAAGGTAATGAGACAAGAAAGTTTCTTCTGTAATTTGCCAACCAAGTGTCACACATTTATTTTGAGAAATATGAAAGAGAAATATAAATGCTTTGAAGACATGGGAAGTTTTAAGAAAACTTCAATACGGAAACTTTATGACACTTGATTTCCGAAGATATGATTAGTTTTATAACAAACTGGTGTTCACTACTTTCTGTCGTTCATATTCTATCAGAAAAGTATGTATTCTAAGTGGTGACTATCATTAATTTTTAACAACAAGCAAAACAGACAGGCGAGTCCGAAGCGATAACGAACCGATACGGGACGTCAGTCGAAAATTCTGTCACGCTATCGGATCGCTTTTGCTTTTCAATGTGACTGGATTCAAACAATTCCATACATTACAAATAAAAACGCCTCGCTTCGCATTCGTCACGCCTGTCTGTTGGACAGTTTGGAAATTTTTCTAATAATCTTAACAGTTCCAAAACTCCAAAACCAAAATCTCCAAAACCAGTCAGTTTGGACTCCATGCGACAACATTTAAAATTGTTGCAAATAAGGTCTAGTATAAACAAAATTCAAGGAATGTATCGAATTACAAATCAACCTGTATAATTCTTTTAATTTTCTGCATTAGTCAATGCGTTACGTAGGTATATTTTTGTATAATCGATATAGATCGAAAAAAACCTAGCGTATCTGCACCGGGGTGAAAAATAGTGAAAAATATTCTTGCTTAGTTGCTTGTACGATATTAGTTCTTCGCATTTATTTCTTCTGCAAGAAGCGAAACGATTTAAATGTCGTCAATGAATAAACAGAGCGTGAAGCCAAAACATCATTCGACCTGTCTAGAAACAAATTATCGCGAAACATTAAAAATTGCCACAAGAATATATGACTTTAGTAACGAAATGTTTCAATATGACTTCAGGCAGAGGACGCAGTATGCCTGGCAGACTACTGCGATATCATGCGGTGCCAGGTGCTGGTCGCTCACGGTCTACTCAGCGGCGCAGGGGGCCCGAGCACTGATATTGAGGTAAACCAAGTTATATCCACTTGTTTCCTTTAATTTGGTAAACCGAATGTGTATTGTGTAATGCCTAGTGATAGCCCTTGGCTAATAAATAATTTACTATTGGATTCATTAGTCCAGAAGAAGGATTTGTTTGACCAGAAGACCAGCACTTTTACGTAACTTACGTTTGTATTAATTCATGCAGGTATGGCAAGACGTAGAAGCAGTAAAGAAAGCGCTAGCGCCGGCGGCGACCCGAAGTGTGGCGCGAGTGGCGGCCCGCAGACGACATCGCCCGCGCACCGCGCCTCCCCCGCCCATCGCAGACTGTCCCCGAACAGATGCCGATACAAGAGAGGAGGAACCCGGTATGCCTACTTACTTAAAACACAAATTTTACTTACGATTATCACAGTTCTCGTGTTCAATTTATCCATTTTCTAGATATTTCAACGTTACGGTTGCTTAATCTTAAGAACCCGATCCATCCGAAAGATTAACCCAGGTGTTGATGGCTTACTGTTTCCTCCCTGGTGTATCATCGCAGGATCACGGTATTGTGAACCAAGCGGACAAGCTCCAAGCTCGTTAACGTTGTTTAATACATGGTGACACACTGACTTGCAAATGTTTAGTTCACACGAGTAACAGGAAATACACCTGGTGACTAAAATACCGGTTTAGGCTCACTTGATCATGTTTAGTATTGATACTGTCAATAAGTAACAATGAGACTCTTGAAGTGTTTTCAGTTGTTTGTTTAAACAACGCTGGACGCACTATCAGCTGCTGTAATAATTATTGTTAATTCAACTATAATTTCAGAGCTAGAAGAGAAAAGAACAGAAGACAGTGATGGAGACACAAATCAGACAGCAGAGCTTTGTGACGCTGACACAGTGGAGTCGTCGCTACCCCCCGACAGTCGACAGAAGAGACTAGCAGACCTGCAAGCAGAACGCGCGGCTTGCGACCCCACCCGCTTACAAACACTTAAGGTACTATCTTCCTGCCCCTATCCGATTTTACAAAGGGGCCGGCGCAACACGTTTTCTTCTTACATTCTCCCATAAATTGTGTTTAAATGTAGTACTGTAGGAAGTTGAAATTATAAAGCTGTTTCAATATTCATCATTTCATTTTTCAGGTTCGGTGCGAAAGGATCGTTCATTCCTGCATAGCGACGCTTCTTCTACACCTTACACAACATCAGTTCACCGAGCTTGAAGGTTTCATTCGTTCTTTTATTGTCTTCTTGTTTCTCACTTCACTCTCGATTTATGTTTTACAATATCAGTTGTTTAGATTCTTTATCACTTTAAGGTAGTGTTGACCAACTGGTAACGATTTTGTCGCTTGATGCAGATTAATTATAGGGTGCATCTAGTCCATGGTCTGATTAACGTCGACCGTCCATGGTCTGATTAACGTCGACCAGTGATCAAAAAATCTCCAAGATAGGTACATGCCATAGTTTTACTGGTTGATTGCAATTTTATTAGACTTCATTTTTCCCTCATGTGTGCGGTATATTCAAAGTCTTACAATATTGGTCACATTGCTAGAGGAGATGCAGCGCGCCGTGTGCTGGTACCTGAGCTGCGACCGCTACTGGGAAGACACGGCACCATCAGCACGCGCCTTCCCCTGGCCTCTCCTACTGGCTCTCGCTACAGGCCTCGCGTTAGCACTGTGCATGTGCTATTACATCATCTGGATTGTGTTTGAGTAAGTGTTGTCCGGTGGTGAGATACACGGACGACAATGTTGCCGCAATTAGGTGAGACTTGCACCGAAAAGTGAAGTTTGGCACAAGCAAAAAGAGGCTTATGCCCAGGATTGGGTGACAGATGGTGGTATTTGTGATGCATATTAATTAATTAAGCAGCACAATGATTCTTTCAACTCTGTTCTCTATACACTCAACTTGTTCTACTTTATTGGTTTGCATGATGGTCTTCCAATATTTTTTTCCTAAGAGAAAATTCAGGATAAATTCCTTCTAGAACAGTGTAGCGGCTCTGACTATTCAGAAGCCACGTTTCTAGCGGTACAGTTAGCAACGAAAGTCGGTTACATTTCGGTTCGGTTTACAAAAGAGTTAAAGGAATAACAAAATTGATGTCATGTTCTAATCATATTACGCTTCAAATAATTTTGTGTACATTTAGAAGTAATGCTAACAATGTAGTTAGTATTAACCAACTTTCGTTCCTAACTATACTTAGATGCTCACAGATGACCATTTTTGTTTTGGAAAAGGTTGCCTTCTGTACAGACGTTTCTGATTAATTCAATGGTCCAACACCTTTACCGTCAAGACGTCGAGGATGAAGACTTCGACGAGCTCCTCATATCGCACAGCATTAGGTACAGACGTTACTTACCTATCCAATCACCTTTCTTTTCCAAAATTGAACTTATCCACAACTGTATAGTTCGGAGGAAGGCAGCGTAGCGGGCAGCGCGTCGGTGTCGATGACGACGCATTCATCGCCAACGCGTGGCGAGCGCTTGGCGGCCGAGGAAGCTATGTTAGACGACCCCGACCACGACGACCACTACATCTACGTGACATACCCGCCTGAGCTCAAGCGGCGGCTGCTCGAGAGGTATGCAGCAAACAAACTCACCCTAATCATACTGTCGCCTTTTATACGACAAACGCGTGTAGATTAGGGCGTGGCTTGTAAATTCAGTGGTTGCTTCCCCTAATCTAAACTAATACTACATCCACCTGCTTCAACGTCTAATATTCATCTCTATCGAAAATTCAAGCTCCACCGGACCAGCTAACGCTAAAATAACTAAAGTAAGACTAATGACGGACTCGTGAAATTAATTTGAATTATGGTTTTGTAGTTTGTATCTAACGGCTACACTTTACAGTGACTGAAATTAAGATCGGTGTTTATCAATGCAGCTGAACGCAAGTAACACGTGTAACTGCGTTAAAAACTGTCTGTTTTATTGGGCAAATGACGAAAAATAAAAAATATAAACGTAAATCATACCTATACGTGACGTTTTGTGAATTAAGAAATCGTCGTACTATTTATCTTCGTCAATTTTGGCTTACGCAAGGCAAGAAAGAATACAAGCTAAATATTTTTGATACATTATAACTGACGCGTCAGTTAGGTTAGGTATCAAGAAACATTTGACACGGACTAATTATCTTTTTGCAATTTATCATGTCATCATTTCTATTTTAGCGGAGATATTGACACTGGCTGACTTCGTTCAGTTTCATTGGTAAAATACTTATGCCATTAATCGTAAACGAACATTAGTGAATATAACATACTCGTAGATATTTGATAGGTTTTCACTTTCATAGCGCGATTTTAAAGTGCACAGGATGATTTTAAAGTAGTAGGTACTTAATTGATGTTTTATAATATAATTTAGTTGTGCGATGGTAATACTGTGGGTTTTAAATGTCTGTGTGTACAGTCAGGGGAAAAAGTAGTTAAACCGATGACAGTTCAGAAATAATTCGAGTACAGTATGCTTTAGAGAAAATTCACCCACTTTCGTAGTGATGTCACTAACAAAGGGTTGAGTTTCCTCTGAAACAACTTACTGTACAATGACAAGCAAAGAAATCGTATAAGTATGACATGGTTCTTATTCTGCTTTTTTATTTCCCTGACTGTTTGTACCTACACAATTTTATAATAGTGACACTAGGGCCACACTAACGGGAAATGCCGTTGATTAAGTACGACGTTAATGGACATTTAAGTACCACGTTAATGGACATTTAAAAGACTATTATCCCGAAAATCAACGGGAAATGCTGTTAGTGTGACCCGGCTATTAGAAATTGAATTTAGAACTAAATTATATCCCTCAATTTATTTCTAACTATACCTTTTTGGGTAATAAAGTAGTCCAGGCACCCTATTATGAAAATAGAAGGTCAAATTAGAAGACTTACTCCTATTTGGAAATTACGAAATAGCTCGATATTGTTTTATACAAATGTTTGTAGTCCAAGTAATTCATAAAATGGCTGTATAACAGTTCTATAAAGAGAACCTAAATACCTCCATATCACCATTTAAACCAATCTGTGTGCAATCTATTTTAGTATTACACAGCGTGAAGTAGCAAAACGTGGTCGTGTGGGAAATAAAAGGGTCTGTACCATGGAACTGAACAACTTTCTACGTACCTAACCGTCATCGGAAACGAGAAAACATTGGCAACTATCTCATGGTCGCGGGACTGTACGAATTACCGTGACCCCGGAACGTAAAGGGCTATTGAAGGACACCGTGAATTTTAGTCAGTACGAGTCTGATAGCTCCCCGCCCAGTCCCTACCGCTCTGCCCTGGGTGGGAGGACTCATTTGATGATTTTACCAAGTTAAAAAAAAAAACAACTATCTACGAAATTTCAAAACTTACCTACTGTATGAGACGATGTTATACAAGTGATTATGGATGGCTTTCTTAAAAGGGGCCTCTCTTCTATGGAACGCAAAGGGCAATTGAAGGAACAGGGTGGTTTTTAGTCACCTAAGTCTGACAGTTCCTTCTAACATTTGACAAAAAAAAAGAAACGTGACATTTTTCCGTGATTACGATGTTATTAGTATTTTTTTTTAATCCTGGTAATCTCATGAGTCCTTCCACCAAGAACGAGACGGTAGGGCCTGTCAGTCTTGTACTGACTAGAATCCACGGTGATCCTTCCGATAGCCCTTTAAGTTCCAGGGTCCCGTCAGGCTTTGGCCGTCTAACGGGAGCCCCGTCAATGTTGGTAGTATGGAGACAATTGTGCCGTTTCATAAAACTCAAATATGACCACGCTTTTCTTGTACACGTTGTACTTGTTACATTAATTTGACTAACGACAGTTTATTGTTTTAGCTGCTACAATAGAACGACTCGCCTCTGAGATCCGCATCCATGCCATTGCGCCGCGCATGCGTACTTTGTACCACTACAGTAGATTTAATACTTAGATATAGTGGCAACTTTAACGTTTTGTTATAGAGAAATGCAAAAGTGTTCTGTTCCTTATATCAATCAAAACAACGACTTGTTTCTGAACACGGGGGCTTACCATGAAGTATTAAAGCGAGAGTTGTTCCATTGTGAGAAAGAGACGGAGCTATACAAGCCGTCTAGCGCCATCTCGCTCCTACAGCGGAACTACTCTCGCTTTAAGACGTCATGCTAGGCAACGTGATTTAAAGTTCGGTCGAACCTGTATGGACATTTTGTGGACACTGGCCTCCGATAGAGACTGGTTTTGTATCCTGTGTCTGTCTGGTTACTCCAACAAGTCCCCAACCTGTCCATAGAGGTTTGAACGCATGCTTATTCTTGAAAAAAGATTTTATTTGAGTCACATTGGTGATGTTCAGATTCTTAAAAACTAGTGTTATACCTAACATTGTGTTCAGAATTACAAATAATATAGGGTACAGAATCACATGAGAAATTTTACAAAATTTTCACGAATTTTTAAAGTAGATATTAGAAATGAATAATGATGAAATCTCTTGTTTGATATTGTTGTATTAATGTTTTTTATTTTAATTTTGTTAGAAGTATTATTATTCCTTTAGATGTAGTTCGCTTGAAACAAATTGGTGCCTAAACCTTTCCGTTTTTATATTGTGCCTACTATTAATGTACTTACTTTTTTTCTATTATAGGTAGATTCTGATATTGCAATAAGGACTCATACTGTACATACGAAAGCTGTCGACAAATTATCATGTATTCATAATAGAAACCGGCTAATCAAGAGAAATATTTTTATCCTAAAAACGCATTTTAACCCTCTGATCGCTCACTAGACCCAATATACCGTACGTATATATATTTTTATGTGTAATCTAAAAGCCTCTTTATATATAAAACAATTTGTCTGTAAATAATATCTGAGTACTCTTTTTTAAGGAAATACAATGCTTATTAATTTACACATTGAGAATACTTTTTTGGTGATACTAGTCATAATATTAAGTTTTTGAAGTGAAAACTTCTTTAGCGGCGTTGAGCACTTTTCTGTAATGGGTATAAAATCTTAAACTCGCGTCAGGACACGTGACCCTGACCGAAAAAGCGTAGGACAGCGCAGGGCGCTTGCGTGAATGTTCGTGTGACTTTATTACTTTTAAAGAAGTTTGTATGCTGGATACATTCGTTGCTAGGTAACATTGTTTATAAAAGATGTACGTCACATTGGAAAATTATTGAAATAAAAAGTCAACCATTTCTGCGAGTTTTACTAAAATCTGTTCACAAGATATTTCCAACAATTACTATTCAAGTTTTCACTTCTGCCGGCACTCCCAGAGTGCAACCCGTCGTTTTTTTATTGAACTATTAAATGATCTCGTTACCGTTTTTAAACATACGCATATTTGTTTTATTTTTGTATTTTTTTTTATTTACTTGATTTTATATTAATATATACCTAAAGGTATTATTTTCATTCCAAAAATATATGTGTGTCTGTAATGAAAATGTAAAGACCGCCCACAATATCACTTCAAAAACCATAATTGAATACAAAATGACTTCAAGGAACTTAGTCTTTACAAAATCAGTTAAGTAAAGCACTGAATAATTCTTATTAAACAATAGCGAACACGAGCGAGTACCTATTAGGTCCTAGTAGCTATTCGCTCGTGCTCGCTATTAAGTTGTTTGAGGGCGAGAGTTAGGTTATCGGTTGTATATTATTTATTTACCTACCTTAAGATTGATACCTGTAAAATATTAAATGCTTCTTACCTTCGCATAAAAAAATGCTTGAAAGAGACTGAAGTAAAGCATTTTAATTATACTTTCAAATATTATAAACTCACTCATTTTAAGATAATCGAGAGCACAGTTTCGTTTGTTTGTTTTAAAATATTTGTAATATAAAAAAAAAAGTTTGTTAAATAAAATTCTTGATAAAAAATTGTGTAATTATTTATTACAACGGATTGTATAAAATTGCCAGTCTTATTATTAATTACATTTAAAATTATTTTATACAAATATGTGCACGTATAATTTTAGTTCATTCAAAATTATTAAGGTGTGTGTATAGTTCATTAGGTAATACAGTTGTATGAGGCCAGTTCTCCGTGAAAGTGGAAATGAGTAGAGAGGTACGGAAACGTGCAAAATTCGACTAATCACAGGACAGACGAGAGATGCAAGTGCAATCTTAGACTAAAAACCGATGTGATTGGTCGATTCTGGCAGATCTCTCCAAAGAAACGATTTTCTGACCTCAAACTGTTTTGGCATTTGTCGTAAGCCTCGAGATAATAACCTTATGCCATACACGATATAGTTTACCAACCACCACCGATATAGTTTGTCAAATATGCAGCGCATTGGTAAAATTGACCGCGTTTGGCTATCAGTGTGGTTAGTTTTTTTACGTTGACTCGATAGTAACGTATAACCGCGGCGCTCTAATTGGTTGAGAGTTCTAATAAGAGCGCCAAACGCGGTGAAACGATACTATCGCGTCTACGTAATAAAACTCGCACTGAGTACAAAGAAGTAGACTCGTCATGCACAATTTCACGCTGCAAACTTGAAGGATTACAGCAAAAAATCACAACATACAGCATTATCAAAAAGCCAAATTTCTAAATGGCTCAGGTATTCAAAAATCTACATTCTAAATCTACCCAATAGAAACATAACTTAAGTGAGATATTTACACTACGCTTGTATAGGTAAGTTACATACGTTCGCTCACACGTACTTGACACCTTTCCACACGGTGTTGCCTTCCATGACACACTTGCAGCCGCAGCCCGTCGGACACGTGTCGTGTTGGGAGAACCTGACGGGTGCACAGATTTGTGTGAAGTTGATCTTGTGAAAGTATTCATAGTTTATTTGTATACGTGGTGTTTCGTAAGAGCTTAGTTTATAAAATGTCCAGATTCCGTGTTTAAAACAAACGTTTTTCGTGAAGCCACTTTTTTATAAATGTGTGAGTGAGCCGCACACATTTAAATGGTTAACTTTGAGATGTTCATTTGTTTTACGTAAGAATCGTTGGATAATTTGTCTTCCCCTATTTAGTGTTTAGTTAGCAGTGGCCTACTAGGAATCTGGACATTCTATACCTAAACAAAAACAATTACCTAATTTTATCATTTTAAATTATCAGAATTGACTGGCTCTTTAAATAACTAAATACAAAACAATATAATTTTAATTGAATCATTTGATGATTTTTGATGGACCAACCCCGGGTCGATGGTGAGGACGTGTTGTGTTCCACGATAAAGAGCTGTCAACAATCTGACGAGGGCGCCATAGAGGGCCACACGCTTGCCGGAGTCGCGGGACTGTCTAAACAGGTAACCGCGACCCGGGAACGCAAAGGGCAAATGTCGGAACACTGTGAATTGTAGTCAGTACGAGTCTGACAGTCCCTTCAGCTCCCTTCTGCTCTATCCAGGGCGGGAGGACTCATTTGATGGCAAGAGGACCCTTTAGATATTTAAAGGGTAATATCTAAAGGGGAGATGACAGAAATGATCAGATGCTAAAATTGCCAAAGTGACGTCACGCCCGATCG
This sequence comes from Agrotis puta, assembly GCA_943136025.2. NCBI lineage: Eukaryota > Metazoa > Arthropoda > Insecta > Lepidoptera > Noctuidae > Agrotis > Agrotis puta. The sequence continues at coordinate 5,956,892 of OW964170.2, forward strand.
GATTTCGTTCGGGAACTGTCGGCGTGTTTTCGGTTCGGGATTCAAATAATGATTATGAATTTAACATAACTTCTTAATTAGAGCGAAAAAAAAACTAAAAACAGTTTGTTGTGAAATAAGTATATATATGATATTTCAATTAAACACAAAAAAGTCATTCAAAGACCCAGTTGCGGTGTGAATAAAACATGAAAAGAGAGCAACTGACCAGTGTAGCATATGCATGGCGTGTCCGGCGTGCGCGCAGTAGTGGCAGGCGGCGGCCAGGCCGCGCACGGGCCGCGCGCACACGGCGCAGCGCAGCGCCAGCCGCGCGCAGCCCGCGCACGCCGCGCCGCGCGCCGCCGCCCCGCAGCGCGCGCACTCGGCCGCCAGCTCGGGCCCGCGCCCCGACCACGCGCCCGCGCACTCGCTCACCAGCTTGAGCACCTGCCCCGATACATTATGATTATATGCAGACAGCGTCAAAGTATGGGACTATTAGACTAGGTTCACAGGTTTGACAAGTTATGCTCCGCGTTTCCGCACGTCAATATAGACGATAAAAACTTCTATTTAGTTTGATCTTGTATTGCGTGTTGTCGAGTTATCAGGAGCCTTCGTAACGATACTTTCGAATGGTGCAGAAATACAGGGTGTGTTTTTTTCGGTTCGATTCAGATATAGCTATCACGCCCTAGTTGAAAAACTCACTCTGTATATTCTTAATACTTAATTTTATGTTATTTGAATTTTACTGTAATTTAGGGGTTGCACAAAAAAATAGAACTTGGTTCAATAGATATGTCAAAATAGAACTAGTTTTTTTATTTATTTCTCAGCTGATATTTGAAAGCAATTATCCCTAGGGTTGCAAGCAAAGTATAACTTTCAACCCGCTCTTCAGGCATGTTCAGACCTACTTTCAGAGTATGAGTAATTCGAAGTCACTTACCTCAGTCTTCTTATAAATCAATTGCCAGCGATTTAATATATCCGCATATACTCGTTTAAAGCAATGATACAGGTGCACTGTGGCTTCATCAAGCACACAGGACGAGGCTCGTTCAGACTTTGACACCGTTGAGTCTGTGTAGAAGTTCTCGGCCTCTGAACAGGAGTTGCTGCGAACGATGGGGAGTGTCCACCCGTCCGCGCTGATCTCGCTGTACTGATTCACTGTACTATATGGGGATGTGCCGTTGCCCTATAAAGATTTTTATACAGGCTGTAGATTTTGTAACAAGACAAGTTTTTTTTTACAGATAAGTAAGTATACTTACATAACTAGAAGTGCTGATAGTGGACTGTGAACTAGAATTGCTGGTATCGTTGAAGACAGAGAAGGCACATGCTAACATCGCCGCCATCTGCAGGTTCGACGCTTTGGCATAGTGAGATATTCTGAAACAATGGTGATGTGATGCACTTTATATGGTGTTAAATGCTTACGCATTTGAAACTGTGATAATTTCTAAGTTTTCTTGAAAATTAGTAAAATTATCTCATACATAATAATATTAAGTACTAGCTTTTCTCTGCGGTTTCATCCGATGCTTGGCTCCTATTTATTGGTCGTACCGTGATGTTCTTGGATAGGTGATCATTGTTGTACTTACAGCGACTGCAGCAGGTTGCAGCACAGCGGGTGTCCCACCCAGCCCATGCTCTCCTCGCTGGACGCCATGTGGTCGGACACGCGTGCACGCAGCGACCGCGCGGTCAGAGCTGCGAGGTTCCATGCGTGCGCTATTTCGGTCTCGCCTTCTTCTGTCGCCAATTTGGCATTTGTTTCGCACATTTCTGTTGAAAACGATATTATTTAGCTATTACTTTTGGGATGAAAAAGTTCAGATGTTTTACTATAGAACAAGTTAGGTTCTATTAGCTTACGAGTCAGGCTTATATGATGAAAACTGACATTACATACCAATGGGATTGTCAGCGTTGATGACATATTTCTCAGCGAGGTTGCGATTCAGCGGGAAGAGGTTAGGCGCGGCGTACATGACGACGCGTGGCGCCACGCAGCCAGATATACTGCCGCGGCTACGCATGCTACCCGCGCGGCGACCTTGCGCTTTCTGCCGGCAGGAGACAAGTTTATTATATGGTATATGGTTTTACGATAGAATATAAACATCTTAAACATAGCAATAAGTACGATGCGTTGATTTCTAGTAATTTGTATCGTGAAAGAGCAGTATTATTGTTATCAGGAATGTAGTCAGCAAGAAAAATAAGTGCTTTAGGATAGAGAGAAAAAAGCGTGCGACTATGAATGACAAAAAAAGTAACTTATACGTACCCATCTATCTTGAAAATAGAACGTAGTAATAGAATTCGACGCATGTCGATGATGCAGCTGCGGAAAACCGGATGCGTTTGTTGGAGACGGCGTCGTGGTCGCATGCGGTGACACGGAGTTGTACCCCGTGGTCCCAAACAGTCCCGGAGTTAGCGACAATGATGACATAGACCGGGGGGTTCCCGTCTCATGTTTCAAAGAGAGTCGTCGCGCGTTCGGGGGCCGGTTGAAGACCACCAGTGTACTAACTCCGCACCACTTGGCCCCACAAGTTCTAGGGAATGGTATGCACGAGTCACCAGCGTTCTCACTCTCCGATTGACTTCGTTGACTTGATTTCATTGAGTCGGTATCGTCGTTAGATTTTACTGGTATCTGGAATGTTGCAAATAATGATGGATATTTTTGGAGTGATAAGATTTAATGGGAAATCAAGTTAAGTATGTAGGTGTTAACATTTCACGCATGCTTTGAACTGAATATTTAACAAATAAATCATATTGAAGGAATAGCAATTGTTTCAGTCAGTGTATACCTCGTCAATGGACGTAGCTAATGTTTTCAAACAGTGCAACAGACACCTGTGCCCTTCTTTCTTCTTGCGGTAAGCAGTTCTATTGATAGACTGTAGAATTTTGATAGTAGTGGGGCTATCAACATTTGTTCCTGATAGCCAGGAGAACTTTGGTATAGTTTGTTCGGTAACATTTCTCGGGAACGTGACTTGCAGGTTGGCGACGTAGCCGTTGCGTTCGGAGTGTATCTGGCAGGTTCGCGTCTCAATGTTCATGTCTGTTACTTCAATGTTCGCCATCTCACGAATAGATTCGAACTCCTCGTCGATTGACGTGTTCGTTTTATGTGGGAGTTTGTTCTGAAAAATTAAAGTTTTTTTTACTTTATCATTCTACACCACTTTGGTTAAGTCTGCGCTGATTGATGATTGATTAATAACCCAAATTGATTCATATTGTATTCAAAGATGTTGATTTGTTGCATAACAAACCACAACCCTGTTTACAAACACTTTAATTAAGCTTTGTGATAACAGCTTACCAATGCAATATCTTGACCTTTGTTATCTCCTGTAGTGATATCATTTGTAGATCCAGCTGTAGAAGCATAGCTAACATCTGCAATAAGAGATTTTGGCTTTAAATAAGTATTCATCCTGTGCAAGGTTTAAAAAAAAATTACTCACTGTCACTATTATTGTCCTCATCATTTTCACCATCATCAGGAAGATAATGATTACACATCTTTAACAATGATGGATGCATTGTCCATACTCTGAGTGATTGATCCCGAGCCCATGTCACCAATTGGTAGTTGGATGGAGAAGTATTAGGCCTCCACACCATGGTCTGGACCGTATCAGTGTGACCTACTAATCTGTGTGTGAGTGCCCCACCTACCCAGATGCCAATGACTCCTGCTTGCTCTACTCTGGGCATCCCTCCCCAACCCACACCTATGGTCAGTAAGCCACTTCCAAAAGGCGTATATATTGCCCGCCATACAGGGAAATTCGTCATTATAACATTCTCAGGTCTCCTTGCATTATTAATGTCGAAGTATTTGATACTGCCATCATGGCTTGAAGTGACCAGCTGATACTCATGGTGGGGACTCCAATCTACTCCATGGATTTTGCACAGATGTGCAGAAATGTAGTGAATAGGTGCAGAGTGTTTGCGGTAGTCCCAAATTTTTATGTCACCATCATGGGCAGTGGCCACTATGTGGGTGGCTACTTTGTTCCATTGTACTTGTGAGGCTCCAGCTGGAAGCATTAAAAATTGCAGTTTACAAAACAATGATCTAGTGGCCACAAGTTCAACTGCTGAGATAAGGTTCTGGGTTTAATTCTCATAGGGAATTCTCAATGACAGAAGTCTGGATTTGTACCCTGGTGGCAATAGGCTCACCATTGACTCAAACATAACACCTCTATTCAATACTTCCAAGATTACAGATTCCTACTATGATATGTTAGAAAATAATTTATTATAGCATTCCACAGTGACATATAACTTTTATTTCAATAATTTTAAATATCATCTTGCATAGAGACAATATACACTTACCCACAGCACATAATGAAACCACAGGTTTTCTTGCATCTCTCAAGTCCCACAAATGAGTGAATGTATCAATAGAGCATGTGGCAATTAAGTTGTGGTCTTGTCTATGGAAGTGAGTGTCACTGACTACCCTAGTGTGTCCACGCAGGGAGCAGATACAAGTTAGGTCATTGCCTCCACGCCACTCATATACATCCACTCTTTGGTTACTCTGAAATTATGTACGAAATGTTTATTAATTTGTTTACCATCATGTTTTTTATTACGTTAGTTTTTTAGTATTTTTTGGTTTAGGGAGAGAAAATATGTAAATAAATAAAGGAGACTTCAAAAAATTAAGACATCACCCAGTATAATCTCTCTGATCAGGAAAATTCTTCAATTATGTAGATAAGTTTTAAGAATAGTAACAAAATTATGACTTATATTTGCAACTCTCCCTCTTACCGCAATTGCGCATAGTTTCTGTCCATGGTATGACTGGCACCACTCGGCACCGGCAGCATCGTACTTGCTATGACGCGGGTATTTCTTCACGATGTCCCCTGAGTCGTCGTCTTGTGTGAGCTGTTTGATCGCTAGCCATCGTCGCCCCGCTAACAGCACGTTGTTGCCCGAATAGTCCACGGACATAGCCGTGGCTTGCAAGTCGCGATATTCCCATTTCATTATTTCTGAACTCCAGTGTATAGACATATTACAGATTTAGTCACTAAATAACGTTATATTTATCTTCTAGTTACAGTTATTGTAATAGTGGAAACATGGTTTAGGTACTTAGTTTTAACTTTTTTGTTCAGATTCCGTCAATGTATGTTTTGACAATTACAATCAGCTGGCGATTAGTGAAAACGTTCCGTGTTTTGTTAGTAATGACATTTTGACACTACAGATTTGAATCCTACATCCTACGAGATTATTAATAACGTACAAAAAATATGATAACAACAAAATAAATGAACAGTAAATGATTAAAATTTTAAAAACAGGCTAAAAACATTCAAAAATTTTGTGAAGTACTGCGTAGTACGAAGTGTAACATAGTAAATGTTGTCACGTAACGAAAAATCTTCCAAATAATAGTTTATGCTATAGAATGACTTGATTCTGAAGTAAACTTTAATTGCAATAAAATGTCACTGCGGGATTAAAAATAATTAAAAGTAGAGATCATGACCAATCAGATACATTATTTGACCTAATTTTTAAAGAATTATTACACTATACTATTGCATTGCATAGTGCTTTTGACATATTTTGGTAATTTTTTTTGCTACATTATAGCAACACTCGATTCTAAACCGTCATTCATTATTGATCACAAACTACATGTTATTGTTAAAATTGATTGTTTGCATACAAACCGGACCGGGGATTTATAAAAAATGAAGACAACATTTTTGAATGAATGAATAAGAAATAAATAACAGAAATAATAAATTTTACCTAAATAAAAAAACTAAAGTGCCATGGCATTAATGTTGAGAAGATTACGACGAAGTTTTATTAGTAATTTAATTCCGCGTTTGTTTATCGGAATAATCATAATTTATGTTTATTGTGAATACTTAATTTATTATGTTACACAAATTCAGGTCTTTACAACTTTCTATAATCTAAAATCAATAAATAAGCGATTGACAAAATAAGGCATGTTAATTGTTGATATTCCAGTGTGGCTGGCCAACTTTGAGTAAAGAGCCAAATGATGGCGTGGAACCAGTATATGCGATGGTTTTAGCTGATACGCACCTCCTTGGCTCCCGGAATGGACACTGGTTTGATAAGTGGCGGCGAGAGTGGCAAATGCATCGTGCATTTCAGACAGCCATGACTTTACATAGTCCAGATGTTGTCTTTGTTCTAGGTAAGTTTTATTTAATTTAAAATTAATATGAAAGGATGTTATTTGTATCTTTATTCAGTAACTACTGACCTGAGTTACCTTATATTAAAGTTCTCCTTGAAGGCCTGTGATTAGCAGTTACTGTAGACTGTGGGCTGATTTGAAAGTTCTTTTTGTGTTATTGCAATATGCATTAGGGTTTCAAACAAATTAACCTTGTCTGACCATCAAGGTACTATTGTTTTTGTAATATAGAGATTACATTGTATTCGTTCATGGTATAAATAGTCACCTATTAATTAAAATAGCTCCATGGACCACTTGTTATGCGTCCAGGGACCACCAGAGTCCATGGACCACCGGTTAAGAACCATTGTTTTAGACTTTGAATTCTTTAATCTCTTTGTCTGTTAATAAATGTGTCTTCTAAAATTTCCAGGTGACCTCTTTGATGAAGGCCTGTGGTGTCCTGAAAAAGAATTTAATGATTATGTTGAAAGATTTTATCAACTATTCAAAGTCCCTGAAAGTACAGCAATGTACTCTATTGTTGGCAACCATGACATAGGCTTCCATTACAGGTAATCATTTACAATAAATCAAACAAGTCAAGTCAAGTCAAAGATTTATTTGCAGTAAAATATGGTTACAAATTAAAATGGTAGGTAATATTAGTAGCTTAACATATTTAATCATAACATAATGACATGCAAATTTTTGTTATAGATAGATACAGTTACATTAATTAGACTTAAACTGAAAGAATTATTTTATATTACCTATAGAAGGGATTCTTAATTAACCACCTACGTAAAGCCTTTTTGAAACGAGCCATTGGGAGTTCTTTAATTTGATTAGGAATAGTCAACATATCTATGAATTAATTATGAAAAGATTAGTAGCATCAAATAAACATATTTATGCAAATCAACAAATCAAATCAGATTTTCAACTTTATGTTGTGGTTTAAACTTGAAAATCTACTAATCATTAGAAGTTCTACATGTCTTTGATATTGCTATAAGAGCTTGAGTTACATGCAGTGCTTCGAAGTTTGCAAGCATGTGATCTGAAACAGGCGCCGCGACAAAACTGTTGACTGCATTCAGGTCGTGCGGTTGCTGTAGTTTAGAATAGAAAAAAAAAGTGTCTATATCTATTACCTTTTTTTTATCGTAGTAAAATCATCAAATGAGTCTTCCCACCCAGGGCAGGGCGGGAGGGATTGTCAGACTTGACTGACTAAAATCCACGATATCCTTCAAAAGCCCTTTACGTACCGGGGTCACGGTAATTTTATATCTATAACCTAGGAAATTTTCACAATACAGCATCCTCCCTACAGCGACGTTATGTTACAGAGCTTGCTTTATGACGTGATGCGCTGCAATTCGATCGTTTTGTGTCGCCGATCGAGTGCAAGTGATAATCATCCGTACTACTACGACATAAAGGCGCTACCATTATAAAACAACAGGCTTGCCTTGACAGATAGGCGAGCTGCATTATTATGTCGTAGTAGCAAGGATGAATTTCATTTTTAGCTTGTAGGCGTTCCAAATTGTACAAATCACGCCAAGAGCTTGGGTGCTTACTTTTTTTAATTCTTTGCACTCATTCATTGATTTACTTTTACCATAAATGAACTGCAGTATGTCCCAAGGATAACGCCGCAGTTGGTCAAGAGGTTCGAGACCCAGCTGAAGTCGCCCCCTGTGGAATTGGTCACCATCAGGGGCAATCACTTTGTCCTTATCAACTCGATGGCGATGGAAGGAGATGGGTGCACCCTGTGTGCTCGTACTATTACCCAAATAGCTAACATATCAAGTAAGTTTCTTAGGATTTCATGATCTTTTCTTACAGTAGTGGTCAGGTTCACTTAAATCTGCCTGGTTGTTTCGTCACAATTACAATGTGTAAGTTTGGTGTTTTTTATTTATTACTTTCCAGAATTTTATCTTCAATAGCATTGACTTATAGGTAAGGACAGGCCCAACCAAACAACGAAAACGGCACCAGTTATTTTCCACCCCTGCTGTCAGTTCCGGGCCAAAGCAACTCAGTCAGCTCAGGTTACGTTATTGATTTAAGCAACGTAGTTCATATGATTGATCATAGATGGCGCTACTTTTTGCTTGTATGAAGAAGGTTTAGGCAAAATGTTGTGATGGGCGTATCCTTCCTTCTGAAATCATTGTTCAATAGCGACACCGTCGAATGGTGTAACAATACAGCGTCTGTTTTTTTTAAAGTCAATTTGTTGGATTCCTTGCCAGGAATATTGATTTACAAAAATCGAATGGGAATATTGATTTACAAAAATCGAATAGGAATATTGATTTACAAAAATCGAATGATGCAGTTTTAGTTTACATCAATATTTGAGACCCCTTTCAGTATTTTTCTCTATTCCTCTTAGTTACATATTTAGTCCATGCCCAGTTGGAAAATTCACCCTTAATCCTGCTATTTGCTGTCCCGGTTTTGTGTGTGTAATAAAATAATAGTAATTTTTAAATTTGCTTTTGGATACTAAAGCCCCAAAATTTACCCTAACAGATATATTAAAGTGCAGCAGTGGATCAAGTTTATGCAAAGGCAAAAAGAAATTGGAAAGATATAGCAGACCAATTATTATGCAGGTGAGTGTTTATAAATCAATCAAATTTTCAAGCCTTTTGGCATCATCTTTTTCACTACGAATTTATCTATTTATTGTATTTTTTTTACAACGTTAAATAAAAAGTTGTGTTGTGGGTGCGTTTACAAACATAGAAACTAGCAAACACAAACACCTGGGCCTGGAACTACTACTAGTAGGTCGTACAAATATTTGTTCCGTGCGGAAATCGTATCCACGATACGCAGTACAGTAAACAAAAAAAGAAGAAAGAATATACAACAACGTATATTTTAAATTTTCAGCACTACCCACTATATAGAGAATCGGATAGCGTATGCACGGAGCCTGACGCGGCTCCTTTGCCTGATCGCAACAGTTTGTTCGAGGAGCGGTGGGACTGCTTGTCCAAGGAATCCACGGAATACTTAGTTGAAAGTCTGCGCCCGCGCGCCGCATTTGGTGCGCACACGCATCACAGCTGTGTCGTAAGACATAGCTTTGTGCCCACTCCTGATCACAAGATCGAGTTCATTGAGTACACGGTACCTTCCTTCTCATGGAGAAATAGACTGGACCCCAAGTATTATCTGGTAAGTAATCAAGATAATGTCTTTTCCATTAGCCCTCAAGTTTGTTGCGGAGCCGTCTCAAAAGGATGCCGTAGCCCTGGATCTCAAAGGGCAACTGAAGAAACAGAGTAAACTTTTAGTGAGTAAAAGTCTGTCAGTCCCTTCCAATCCAACTAGGGCAGGAGGACTTATTTGATGATTTTACCACATAAAAACCGGCCAAGTGCGAGTCGCCCATTATGGGTTCCGTAGCAGCAAGTAACATAATTTGTTGTAACTTTGAAAGGTAAATTGCGGTTTACGATTTATGAAGTATTAAAAAAACTAATTACTTGATCTCGTTCAAACCAATTTTCGCTGGTAGTTTGCATGGTAATGTACATCATATATTTTTTTTAGTTTTATCATTCCATTACACACATTATACACATTTTACCACTTTGGAAGTGTCTGTCACGCAAACTGTTCAGTTTAGAAAAAAATTATATTCGTAACCTCAATATCATTTTAAAGACCTATCCATAGGTACCCCACACGTATGGTTTTTTTTTTATCTTGGTAAAATCATCAAATGAGTCCTCCCACCCAGGGCAGGGCGGGAGGGACTGTCAGACTTGTACTGACTAAAATCCACGGTGTCCTTCACTAGCCCTTTACGTACCGTACACACGTATGGGTTTAGTGAATTTTTTGTTTTTAAATTTCAATGATATGTATGGGGAGCCTTATTTTTGTGAGGATCCTAATGCGGTTCACATAATACAGATGTATTATGTAAACCGCATTAGGATCCTCTTACCAAATTTCAACAGGATAGTTCTTATACTTTCGAAGAAAAGTGGAAAAGCAGGCTCTTTTTTATTTTACTTGTTATACCTACCCATCGACCACACAGCCTATAGACTCCTAATAACAGGCGACCGATGTCTGTCAACACATTAGGCAAAAATGTCTTATAACCGTCGTCACTCACCAAGTTCGTATTAGTTTCGACCACTCCTGTGAGCCGTAAACACTTCCGCATTACTCCTTTAAAAAATCGAGAAAATAGACAAAATATGTTGCCGTATACAATACGTTTGTGTGATAAAAAAAGCCGGACTTCAAATTTCCTGATAGACGGTATCACATTTCATCGGTAAGTTAATAGTTCCATAATCTAAATTATATTAAATTTCTGACAGTATTTATCGGGGTTCATCTTATACTGGTCATACTTGGTGTCTTTATGATCCCATCCCTTTCTTTTGCAAGTATTTTTTTCGCCATCTCTTTTCGTCGATTTTAAGTACACATATTAGTGATGTTCCAAATCGTAAAACCACCTCTGTTGTCGATAAAGCAAAACAAAAACCTATAAACTATTAATTTATACAAAAAATATTTTTTCAATAATTAGAAATTACAACAGATACATCTGATAAATTGTGAAACTTTAATTTATAAATTTGATATACCCACACGATCTTGATTTAAAAAATAAATGGATAATTGCAACCAAGCGAGGGAACTGGATCCAATCTACTTAAAGTGTAATATGTTCACGTCATTTTAGCGAAGATTGTTTTATCCTTATGAAAAACCGTCGATGTCTACTAAGTTGAGCAGTACCAAATAAGTATTTGGTGAGTTTAATTATTGAACTTTTTTTTTCTGTCTCCTAGGCAAAAAGTATAGTTTCGGAACCTTTCTTCTTTTTCTTTTTCGTGTCGCTGGCACGACGGTATTTATATTTTATTGGCCCAAAACCCCGTTATCTCCACCGCGTTGTCAGTAGCGGCGAAGAGATCCGTTTGGCTGCATGTTTTTGGGCTAACTCTATAACATCGCGCTGCATTCAATTTGATAGGCCTCACCAAAGATTTCGAAAATAGCTTATAATAATTACGGAAATTTTAAAACATTGTTTTTATTCATTTTTATATTTTACCTATATGATTCAATCGTAATTACAATTAAAGAAGGTAATTGAATGTAAGTATGTAAAACATATTTATCAGTCGTCTAGTACCCATAACACAAGCTCTGCTTAGCTTGGGACTAGATGGCGTTGTGTGATGGTTGTGGAATATTTATTTATATTTATTATTTATTTATTAAATATAATTTAAAAATGTCGATACTTTCTTGTTTGATTCAAAACCGTCCCATCCCTAGTGACATGCACTGACCTTGAATTGACCAATCAGGACGCAGTACCCCGTCCCCCTCGCTGACGTCATACCTCAGCAAGTTGGCAGAATAGTTTTCGTGCGTTTTATCGTGTATTAGGTGTCTATAGGCTGTGTGGTCGATGTACCAACCATTTTGTATTCCAACACTATTTGTCTTTCACTAGAGCGGAGAGTATAGGTATTAGCTTTGAATGGAGAAAAGAAGGATACGAGTAGAATTTCAAACAATGTCACTCTCTATAGGCTCGTCCCCGGCTAGTGAAAACTCGAGATTTAAAAATAATTAGCAAAATGTGAATGTATTTATAGGCTTCGTGCCGCTATGCTATGCTCCCGTGTAATATAATTTCCCTTCACGACGCTAAACCCAACACTCAAGCTGTGAAAAATAAATCAGTTTGCCGTATATGATTGTTGGTTTAGGATTTTTTTATTCCTAATTTCCAGTTGACAATATCTCCAGAAGAAGTGAAGTTGTCCAAATGCGGCATGCCCCGGGAGTGGACGCTGAAGATCACGGCGATACTCATGACTCTCGCGCTGCTGGTCTACCTGAGATACTGCGGCAGTGTCCACGCGCTTAGTTACAAACAATTGTGAGTATAATCAGTACTTCCTATTTTTTTTCCGTTGTAAATACATCTAATTAGCCCTCCCTTCCAGGGCGGAACGGGATGGACTGTCAGATTCATACTGACTAAAATCCGCGGTGTTCTTCAATAGCTCTTTACGTTCTAGGGTCACGGTTTTCTGATAAGACACTCCGGCAGGCTTCGGCCTTCTTTGGGGGCCCCGTCAGATTTCTGACAGCTGTTTGAGGAGCGCGTGGGACAGATCGCGCCGTCGACCCGGGCAGTCCTGTCTTTAAAGCGCGTTTTGATCTCAAGTCTTGCAACCAAGTATATGACGTCACATTTGTATAGAAGTTGCTCGAATTGAACATGTATTAATATACAGCGGTCTGAACCACTGGTAAGAACTATTTTTAACCGACTTCAAAAATAGGAGGAGGTTATCAATTCGACTGCATTTTCTTCCTTTTTTGGACACAAATTTCGTTTCAGTTACGAAATAACATAGAAAATGCGCTCTAAACATGTAAACCAATGTAACTTTTCAATGACAACACCTATGGTTGACTCGAAAAGTCTTCCCCAGGTCTCAAGTTGTATTTTGTGTTGTATTTTTTTAAGTTCAGCATTAAATTTTTAGCGCGCATTTTGTATGTTATCTATTCATAACGGCTTTGGCAGATAACGGCATGACAGTTATACCACGGCAGCATTGTGATGTTATATAGAATATAGCTTTCCTTGATACATGGACTATCCAACGCTTATTTTTTTTTAATTTCGAGTATAGTTCCTGAGATTCAACTAAGAAAACTATTGAGCTTTAAAATATTACTGTAACTTCAATCCATATTACGATTCAATACTTTTTTAATACACTTACCTATTTATTGCATTCGATGTTTTAGATAATACTCTTAATTATTGAATACATTTGTACATGTTTTTCGATTTGTCTTGATTCTAAAGACTAGTTTGAATAAGAAAATGCATTTTGATATCAAACATGTTTATAGAGCAAATAATGCGATAAACTCTGAATGCTAGTTAGTTTAAACTCGTACTATCCAACTATAGGTTTTGATACAGATGTTTGAGATACACATATATTTAAGCTATGTTTATACTCTATTTATTTATAAGCGAGAGGTAACTCACTCACTCATCAGGAAATCTCAAGTTACAAGAGCTATGAGTTTCAATTTTTGCATGCTAAATTTTAGGACGTAGGTGCTCACTGAAATGAGATTTTGCGGAATTCTACCCCTACGAAGTGCTGGGAGTCTCAAATTGTGCGTATGGCTCTTTTTAGGACGTAGGTGCACAATAAGAAGGGATTTTGCGAAATTCGACCCCTTTGCGATTGTTTTTGTGGATGATAGATTGTATGAAACTTCGTTTCTACAAGTGCTAGGAGTCTAAAATTTGTGTCGGATATTTATTTAGTTTATAAACAAGTACCCTACCAAAAGAAAAAAAAATCACAGAGGATAAGTTCAAAATTCACGCGGACAAAGTCGCAGGCGGAGTGCTAGCTCAATCAAGAATTATAACGTTGTATCCTACGAAGAAGGGCGTAACTGCATAATAGCTACTTTTCAGGAGACAGTTTTTTGTGTTTAATTAAATTAAATATGAACAAATATGTATTGGTGGTTTCATATAATGTGTATTGGTATGTTATGGCTCGGTAAGCATTATTTTCAAAGAAAAACTTTATATTTCATACGCATTTTGTCCCTTAAATCCTTATTCTCTGTTGTGTTAAGGTGGAGTAGGGCTGGAGTTGAGAAATAAGTTACTTTATGCCTTTTATCTGCGGAAATGTCGAGGCCAAAGCCATTTTTGAACGTAGAAGAAAGACACAAACGTAATTAGGGCTTCGTCTCTTCTATACATATGCAATTTAGCCATTACACAGAACACGGCCACAATCACCATGAGGGTTTTTTTCTATGTACCCAATATTGAAAATTGAATAAGTAATTAAAATGACTTAATTAAGTACAAACTCGTTGATATTATGTTATTTGAACAAAATCAATACAGTAGCTAACAATCACCGCGTTCCGCCGAATAGTGGCCGAGCGGCGCTAGCACGCTCTCCCCGCTCCCGCGCACCCCCACTACTCGCGAAGATAGAGGGCGCAACGGCGATTGTGGCTTTATTCTTCGTTGAAAACGTAGTGCTTAAAATTGTGGCTTTTTAGAAAACCTAATTATTTGATAACCTGTACCGTTTTTAATTGTTTTGTTGAACTGGTTATATGTGGTATGATGAGCAGAATTGCATTATGCAATAAAAAAATAAGGCCCTATGTTCGTTAGGGCACTATTCGTAGGATACGACGATAAAACACTGGCGACCCGCCACTGTTGTAATAAAATTAAAAAAAAAAGCATTCCGTAGAAAAAAACATTTTTATTTTTAACACAATTTATTTTTTAACTAATGAATTCATATGTCCACACTAGGATTCTCTGCAATGTTCAAATAAATAAATAAAAAAAAAACAATGCCAGTTATTGGATCGCCATATTTAAATGTGGTCACATACTTCTACTCGTGACTTGGGTCAGACAGATAACAGGTATTATATTATTATTAGCGGTTCAGAGTATCTTGTCACATGTAAAGACATACTTACAGCGGGGGTTTCCCCCACCACAAAATATTTTACAATTTTAATCACATGATCTTCTTATAACGGTGGGTTCGTGTCTAAAACCCACATTGGCCGGTCTTCAATTGTAATCAATGCGGGGTTGATCTCTGGATGGGTTGGAGAGGAACCCTAAAGACTGGCCATACCTGAACTGTCTGAAGGAGTCTGTAAGGTTGCGTCCAGCTGTGACTGCTTAGCAAACTACAGTTTTATGGAACCGCTCGAGCAGCCAAACTGTTTCGGTTGGTCAGACAGCTATTGCCAGGCATACACTATCTGCTCGGTCAGTCTTGAGCTGAACTGAGAAATCTTGAGCAGTCCATCTAAAGTCTGCCTAATAGCTGAGACTCGTACCTCGGAAAAGACGTCGACCTAGCTTTTGATAGTCGCGAAAGTGTGACCTCTATAAAAATGGGGTATCAGGAACGTCGGAGAACGAGGCTTCACCCAGGGTAGGGCCCAGTCGATTGTTTATTGTTTATTGTATCACAAACAGGTTACACAGGTACAAAAATTAATTTACATAGATGAAAGAATACAGTAAGGAACAGATAATGCACTGCTGGTACTTAAAAAAGGAAATCCTGTGCTATAAGTACCAGCAATCTTTTTAGTGTCACAATAAGGTAATACAAGCACATTTTATATATTACTAGCATGCCAAGTAATCAATCAATTAACAAACAAAAACATTTAAATAAGTAAAGAAAGGTAAAAAATAAAAAGATAAAATTGAGGTAGAAAACACTTAAGTAAACTCACAAGTAAGTAAGTAAGTAAGCAGGCCTTGTTGAGTAGTGTGTGTGTGTGCGTGTGTGTATGTGTGTGTGTGTGTGTGTGTGTGTGTGTATGTGTGTGTGTGTAAGTTGATTTGTTGTAATTGTAATATGTGTGTGATATTGGTGTATGTAAATACGTAGGTACAACAAACAAGTAGTCATCTGACTGGATGAAGGAGCTTCTCCGTGCCGTCATAGCTCTGTGTAAAAAGCCAATCAGTTACTAGGTTTTTACATGCATGTTTATTTTTGGAAAAAATGTTCAACACTTTGTTAATTTTTAAGTACAAGAAACGCCCGAGGAAGCAAAAGAATCTCTGGCTGAAAGAAGTGTTACGTGCATCACCTAAGGGTAATCTTAGCCTACGAGTTATTTGAGTTCTGGAAATAGCAGACACATATTCACAACGAGTGGTGTTCAATGCATGTTGTCTAAGGATAATTTGTAAAATGAATAGTTGTCGCACCGTTAAAACTTCACAGTATTTGTATAATTCTATTGTAGGGTAACGAAAAGGCTTAAAGGTACATACTTTTAACACAGCTCTCTGCGCGCGTTCAAGCTTAATCAAGTGACTCTTACAGGCTCCCCCCCAGGAGGAAATGCAATAGCCTATTACAGATTGGCACAAAGCATAGTAGACCATTTTTAAAACTTTGGGATCCGCAACGTGTCTAAGGTGTTTAAAGATATAAATAAGTTTTCTAATTCTCCCTGTCAATGTACCAATATGCGGTGAGAAGGATAGTCTTTCATCCAGTACAACTCCCAAGTATTTTATAGTTGCGTGGTTATGGGCAGTAATGTAATATTTACTTTTATCAATTTTTTTACTGTATTTGATATTAAATAAAAGATATTTGGTTTTATCTACATTTAGTGATAATGTATTAGATGATAACCATTTAGTAACTTGATTGAACCCTGTTTGAGCAGTATCAAAGACTTGTTCCCAAGAGCGCCCGGTAAAAATAAGCACCGTGTCATCTGCGAAAGCCAGTAGTTTACCATCTGTAAGGTTTAAATTACAGAGTTCATTGATGTACACCAAAAAAAGCGTAGGTCCGAGTATGCTACCTTGTGGCACTCCACAGTCTATCGGGAGAGCCTCACTAATGTACTCTCCAATTTTAACACACTGAGTCCGATTAGTAAGATAGCTCTGAAATAATTCCAGCTGCCTATCCCGGATTCCAATCTTTTCCAATTTAAAGATTAGTTTAGGGATGGAGACCGTATCAAATGCTTTAGCCGATCGATGATTTTATCACGTTAAAAAAATGGGGTATCGTGGGTTACGGAGGCTAGATAAGTAGTCCCTCCATGTAAAATGAAGGTATTCATCTGCATCCGGTTAAATTAGAGGTCTACCAAATATAGTTGAGAAAAAATTAGGCAGATGAGTATAGTATAGTAGGCTATAACGATTGGTTTTCTCTCTTATTTTTTCTTCTTTTTGTTTTAATCGACCTCAATAAACGGTTTGAGTACCCTCGAACTTTAATTAACGGTGCGATTAAAAATTACACTGAAACCTAATACATTTTAATTATCCGCTCCCATGATCTGTTATTACTAAAACCAGTCTAGACAATCTTGTCCACCTGTCTTCTATTTATAAAATGAGAAACATGTTAATAAGTCAAGTATTTCTCGGGCAATAAACTCGCTAAAAGACAGACACAAAGACGCGTTTAAAAAAATAATAAGAATCTTTAACTGGTGGGCATAATTTACCTTAATTATAGAAGTTTGGAAGGAAAAAGCAGAGGCCATTGCCCTACAATTTTTTTTATAGTCTATTGTATAGATTCCAGGACATCAATGTATCTCAATCTGTATTTTTTTTCCCAATCGACCATAAATCTTCTTGTATTGAGATAAAGTTGAAAATCTTTTAAATCAATTAGACATAGGTAGTATAGACAATTAAAAAAAAACTTTAACTTTAATTTTTTGTTACAGATCTGGAAAGAAAGTGTGAGACTGCAAAAAGGTACTTATATTGTTGTGATTAATGTAATAACAATTATTAATTCATTAATATTAGTTACTAAGTAATTATTGTTTATAAGTATTATAATTATTTATTAAATGCGACTTTATTTACTAGTTATTTCAATTCAATATCCGTTTGAACTAGTGGAAGCGAGCTCGATAGTTCGAGACCCTTACTGGTAATTATCAGGGCTCGCGATAGAGGTGATCGGACATATAAATAATACTAGTTTTGGTCCAAGGGTTTGCGTAAGTAAATAATAGTATTATTAAACTGAGAATGCCTCTCGAGGAAATGGTCTTCCTAGGTTTATATTAGTGACTATCGACCTGCCCTGACTGCGCAGGTTCGATTGCAATTTGATATAGCGTATACAACTTTCAAAATCTGTTCAGCAACTATAGCCAAGCGGCAAGCGATAAACGCTAACGCTATGTCTTTTATAGATTTTCCACCTTATATAAGATATAAAGTGAGCATAAAGTTTAAAATATATTTTAAAAAGCAGACCATTTTATTTTATTTCGTTCGCTATCGCTCAGTAGTCTTCATGGATTTTCAACTTTATCAGCTTGGGTATTAAGTTAAGAATCTGTTATAGACTCCTGAGCGTTTACGTTTATCACTTTTCGTTTGGCTATAGGGCCATTTGTTCCAGGGATTACTTCTGACGAACAAACTCAGAAACATACATAACTTTTCTTCTTTATCATATTAGTATAGAAGTATAGTAAATTGGTAGTTCAACTAGCGAATACTTTAATTTATTAACATGAGTGGATAATACCTCTTTAAGAATAATTCTAGAATCATAGCCATTATTACCGGGATATTGTTTCGCTGTGTGTGGGATGAAAGCTCTTTAGTAACCACATTATTGGGCGCACAAAAATCTGCAAATTCTTCCCAACGAAATATTTCGATAAACCTTTGCACCTAGTTTCTCATTAAAAATTAAATAAAACCTAAAAAGTACTTCAAAAGATAGAAGAGAGACTTGACACGTACGCGAGTGCCTCCATTGTTTCACATCACTGTCAAATCGCGCGCTGAGAATGATTTGATAGTCCCCACCACCGGCTTCGCACATCTATACTGTAACTAGCACTTCGCCCGCGACTTCGTCCGCGTGGGTTACGTACTTTCCTAATTCCCCTTTTTCACCCCCTTAAAGGTTAAATTTCCAAAAACCCCTTCTTAGTGCTCCCCTACATTATAATAGGAAGCCGTGTGCAAAATTTCACATTCCTAGCCCCAGTAGTTTCGGCTGTACGT
Source organism: Agrotis puta (assembly GCA_943136025.2). Lineage (NCBI taxonomy): Eukaryota > Metazoa > Arthropoda > Insecta > Lepidoptera > Noctuidae > Agrotis > Agrotis puta. Next base: position 5,975,770 of record OW964170.2, read on the forward strand.
TGATATGTCAGTCAGTCAGTTCTCCTTTTATATATATAGATATAAAGCTATAGAGTTCGTTTGGTTGACAGCGCTAATCTCAAGAACTACTGTTTCGAATTGAAAAAATCTATATCTATCTTTCTATCCCATTTACAGAAAAAAGGCTATAGGCTATATAACATAACGCTACGGCCAAAATCAGCCAAGCAGAGGAGTGAAACAGCTAGTAGCGTAAAAGGCAAATACATATAGTATTTATGATGTTTTTATCTCTGGTAATTAAAAATTACACAGTCAAGTTCCCTCAATACATTTCCCCTCCAATGTCACATTAGCAGTTCTCATTTCCTTATGGTTTTTGGCAAGGTTTAAACTTTTTTTTTTTAATCGTGGTATAATCATCAATGAGTCCTCCCACCCAGGGCAGAGCGGGAGGGACTGTCAAAGGTTTAAACCTTAAGTGAAACTTCCAAAACAGGGTCTTTAACCTCCAGTTATTTCAACATCTTAACTGCCGAACAAACAACTTGTTTTTTTACATGTTTTAGTTAACTGATAATACAGTTGGAGACAAAAGTCGTTGGTTGGTCGTTATCACTGAGCTCGAGCCTAATTTATTGAAGTATTATGTCTTACTAGCTTTTCCCAGCGTTTTCATTCGCTGCTCGACTGCTATTGGTCGAAGATAACCGTTCATTCGAAAAAAGAAAAAAATGAAAAAAAAGAAACCCTTATAAGATCTCGTGTGTCCACCTGTCCGCCCTTCACATTCAATTTACTGCGAACCTACTTGATCAATTAATATTTTTTCAATTTGAACCAGCAGATCCTGAGATAAGCGCGTTCAACCAAACGATCTTCAGTTTCCCTATATTAGTATAGATAAAACTAGTTTCTACCCGCGTTGTCGTCCGCGTGTGGTTTTAGCCGAACCACCTTGTCGCATTCCATATCCTGCCCGCGCTTTTAATTTTGCATGAGTTGATAGTCAAAAATTGTAATAATATTTTGTATTCAAAACATTGCCCCACACTAGGAATTTCTCCGGTGTCGTAGGTGCATTTACAAACATATAAAGTCACATACATAAACGCCCAGACCCGAAACAACTACTTGTCGGTCATACAAATATTTGCTTCGTGCAGAAATCGAACCCGCGACACGCAGCGCTGCAGTCCCATCGCTCAGCCACTGTGCTAATTGTGCCGTCGTATATTACTATGTCTGTAGCACTCCGGAATAATGTAGCTTCTTAACAAGAAAATAAAATTATAATTGGATCATTCCTTTCGCAAATTACCCCCTACATACGAATTTTTTGCTCTTTATTATACTAGTATAGATAACAGAGCCTGATGGGTCCAAATGCCTTCCGGGTTTGCGAGAATTGCCACGGCCCTGGAATGCAAAGGGCAACTAAAATAATAGGGTAGGTTTTTAGTCAGTCAACTTCATCCAGAGCAGGAGGGATGTACAATTGTACAGAACTAGTTTACTAGTATATTATCTGTAAAGTTTAATAATTTGTTAGCAGTTTTACAACAAATGAAATATAATATACTGCATATAATGTATTGCGAGACAAGGGTAAGTACACTAATTTACTTACCAATATTATAAGTATGAATATTCTGTATTAAGATAGGTACCACAGTGACTTTAAATATCTTGCAAAATGGATTGTCATACATAATAATAGTTAAGTTATCGTTGAGGAAAACTGGTGTCAATCACAGTAGGTTTTGTCAGAAAGGTAAACCCTACTTTATTATCGCGAACTTCTTGTAAGTACAGACGCCAGCACATAAACCTACCTCAATATGTCAAATTCTTTTATTATATTTTCAACCTTATCACAATAGTGGAAGGTTAATGTTCGATTGGTAAAATTTGATGGATTGGGGTAGGTTGACCTGTTGGGTCTGTACATAAATGACACGTCCGATTTTGCTGACGGTCATCTTTGTAAAATAGGTTTTATGGTAGGTATCACAAAATAAAATCATGAAGATAGTTTATAAATTAAATTATTTATTTTCTCATTATAAAATAGTAGGAACATAAGAGAAAGCAATTATTGCTAGATTTAAGCGAACAATTACAATACATCTCTTTTAGATTTAATACTGAGTTATATCTAAAGTAACAATACACACAAAGGACATAAGTTAAACTTTCTAACATATAATATTGTCTTCATTCGAGAACAAGTTTGTGAAAATGAAGCCAACAAGATAGCGTTATCACAAAATATGACGTACAAAAAACGAACAAAAACTATTATGAAAAAGGCTGAACTACTGACCTGCATTGTGAAAAACTTAGAATAGTATCTAGGTACTTAAATAAATGCAAATAACATACAATACTAAAACACATCCAACACTTGGCTACTTGATAGTGGAAAAAGTACGCTTGGCAACATCCATCATTACATTAATGATCGATGCTTGGCAAGTCTTCACATAACTGCGCTTATCAAAGCTCTGACATCACTGACTGGAGGCTATCAGTAACAATAATAATTATAAAGTACGAATTCTCGGATAAGCAAGTCATGGTTTGCGAAATAAATTATCAATTTTATCGTATGAGCCGACAAACCTTACCACTCTTGCTATCTAAGTTTAAGAAACCGTTAATGTTCTTAACACTTCTATTGCTAAAATAAAGCTGGTGGTCTGATTAAACTAAGACTAAGTCCTAACAATACAAAACAAATACGTTAATTGTCGTGACAGCTAAGAACAGCCAGTGTTTAAGTGGCCTGTTACCGCTATAATTTATTATAGCGTTAACAGGCCACATTTTTTTCCTCATTTTCTCATGAATAGAAATTTTAATTCATCTTCAAGGTCGGTCGCTATCAGTCTAAGGCACAGTGACTGGTGGATAAAAAACGCGTTTAGCAGGCCGTAATCTTAATTACTTCGACAGAGCAATGTGTTGGTGTACTAGACCGTCTCATTCTGGTATGTCACTGAGTCGGATGCCCCCCGGTCGCCGGTACATGCGCTCTTGAAGGGGCAGCTCTCCGACGAGGAAACGCTCCAGGGCTTTGAGAGCCATGCGGGAGTGGCCGGAACTTCGGAATGCGGTGCTGGCGTCGTGGCCCGCGTACTCGAACATAATGTCCGCTCCACCAGGGTGCTGTAACAACAGGAAATAATCTTTTAGCTTCATGTTTATATGAACAAGAACTGGTAAAGTTTTTAAAAGATGAAATTTCAGCGTTGCGATTGTGAAATTGAAAGGGAATTATTATTGTTAATTGATTATAAGTTTTGAACTTACCTCATCAAAGAAAGTAGTAATGTCATATACTCGATCGTATATGACCACCCAGCAATCTTGCGGCGAGTCGTGGAGCCTGACTTCCGCAAGGGTGATCGTGCGATCTTTGGCTTCAGGTGCTCCCGGGACGATTTGGTCTTCCCACTGGCTGGGTTTGACCTCTACCGACCAGGGGTTCACGAAGCGCAGCGCCGCCATGGTTAGCGCCATCAGATCTATCTCAGATTGCTCCTGCTGCACCGGCAGAGACGCCGAAAGACTCATCTCAGGAGGGGTCTGTACAGTTGCCATTTTAATTGTTCTCCAAATTAATTCTTCTCAATAAATTCTTCTATTTATTTTTTCTCGTCTAACAGACACGTTAGCTCGTTCAGGTGATCTAGACTCGATTGATTGATCGACCGCTTGTCACTGTAAAGGAATTATGAAACCATATTAGTGCATTTCATTCACTGCTAGGGTTGTCAAACATTGCGTGTTTTTTATGGATAAGTCTGAATTTTTGTTTTAATAATTGTTTAAGGTCAGGGTGCTATCTATTTGTGATTATAACTATCCAGAAAATGATTTATGTTTTTTATTTACTGGGCTATCGAACTAAACTATTGTTGGACTTGTGCCAGCCCTGAGCGAAAGCAGCAGAGCGTGAATAGTTAAAATACGATACCGTTAACTGGGATCGTTTTACACGTCTAGATAACCACCACCAAAGGATTGGCAACACTTTCCTATATAATGTAAACTGGAATCAGTTCAGTATTTAATTGTCACTGGCCAGTATCTTGAACGAATTATCGCGACACTGAGGTGATACCTAACTTTTAAACAGAAGATAAAGAAGGCTTTTATCAAGAGACGTTTTGGCAATAACTAACGTCAGAGGCAAGTTATCTTTCGCATTTGACGCAAACAAAAAGTTCATTGATAAAAAGTTTTTAAGATACTTTAAAAAATAATTAATAGAAAGTTATTAACACTTAATTTGAAACTAATTTTTTTTTCTTAAGATTATTTTAATTATGCTAATGTTTATTTTTCTGTCTCTACTTATTTATGCTTGAAAACTGCATTATTTGTGAAAACAAGAACTATTTTCAAAACAAATAATATTTACCTTTTAATCACTGCACTTGATCTGAAGGACTCTGGGTTATCTTTGTTGATGCTCGAATCGCGGGGAATGACTGTCACACCAATTGTCACTATGCCACAGTTGTTCGTATTTCAGGTTATTATTAATCACGATAGTAGGATAATGCATGAGAGCGTAGAACATTGCCACAAAACTAATATACTCTTGTCATCGATTACTTGCGATTAGTGAATGAGTTGTGTGGCGGAGTAGCGTAGCTTATATACGGGTCGCGCACGCGTCGCGGCCGGCTCGTTCAGTCTGATGTAACTCGGCGATAACTTGCGCGCGCGCCGGCACGGGCCGCGGCCGCACGCCTCCAGCTGCGTGGCTTGCTGCCAACACCTCTGCAGAACTTATCAGTGCCAATAGACGGTGTCGAGATTACTCAGTTATTATTCTGACCTCAAGCTATACTTGAAATTATACACATATATTGAGTTATTATTTTTGGAGATTTTGGATGATGAGGTTTTGTTGTATTTATATCATCATCTAGTCAAGCTGACCCTATTGTTGTTGCAGTTTCATCAGATGCTCATGCAGCTGAGAATAAATATTTTATAGAGAGCGACGGTCTAGTATAACTCTAATACTAGGTGGCTTGAGTAACTTTCAACCTTTTTCCAATGGCTGGGACCGGTAACGGTTTTTTTCGATACGAAAGGCTATCAGTCTGTTAAGATGGTCCCCCAACCACAGATCGGCTTCGTCAAGCGTACTTGTATTAGCTACGAGATTATTTTTTAGTACTGTAAAATAACTTTTCAAACAGGATTATACTGCCAACTTTAATAACTTGACCGTTATTCATGCTCTACTTGCGAGCTGGTTTAATTAGTGCTCTTCTACCAGAGGCTGTGACGTAGGCGTAGGGCGGTGAATGAACCTCCGTCACCCATCGTACGACATCCATAAACAACCGAATTCACGTCACTCCGTTATCAGTTGTTACAGATATTGCAGCGTATTTCTTTGGCCAAACAAATGTGTGACCCAAATTCCGAGAGATGTTATTATTTTGATATATTCATGACGCGAGTGCCTCCTGCCCCTTCCCTCTTCATAATATTATTATGCATATCTATTAACTGATAAGATACAGTTATCCCTGGAGTGACAGGCCGCAAGAAACTGATTACAAAGCTTTACAGTGACTTCCATTTGTTTAAGATTAAAATTTGTTTAAGGATCATCATTGGTTCCATCATCGTGTGTGATATCTTCTGTAATAGATTATATCGGTTCAGATCATTTCAAACCAGGTTCCTAATTTATTTAGATTTATTTTTTTCTTATCTAACACGCCTAATTAGGGTAATAGGATGTTCTTCTATTACTAGCATAAAGAAAAAATAGCGATGAACGCGTCAACTTGCCATTAGAATACAAAGAAATTATGTAAACCAATCGATAAAAAATACGACCTTTTCATATTAGAGGTGCTATAATATTATAATGGATATATTAAGTTAAACCTGATTTAAAATAAAACCTTGAATTAATATTAATTATTAGATGAATAACATAATAGACATCATCAGTTCTGATGAAAACCGTTTTCGCGATTGCGTCTGTGTTTTAAAAAAACACAGGTTTGGAGATGTTTTTCAATCTATCAGTAATTGTATTCTTTTACGTATAATGATGCAATATTTGTAACCGGTTGCTACTCTACGCCTTTTCAGCATAAATACATACGAGGACTGACAATTAAGTTCCGGGAATTTCGCTCTGCAGTCTCTCCGGGTAACACTGGTGCGTTCGCATTCGAAAGCTAACACGTTTCTATAGTAGTATACGAAATTTCAGCTTAATTGGTGCCGTGGTTGTGTTTTTATAGAATTTTAAACAAAGCTACTTTTTATACCCGTGTCGCGAAAATGTCGGATGTAAATTTCGAACAAAGATGTGCGATCAAATTTTTGGTGAAACTTGGGACAAAACCGGCGGAAATTTTACAAAAACTTCAGACAGTGTACAAGGATGATTGTTATTCGAAAACACGCGTTTACGAGTGGGCCAAGCGGTTTAAGGAGGGAAGAGAGTCGCTCGATGACGATCCGCGGGAAGGTGCTCCTTCCACGTCTCGCACCGACGAAAATGTTGCCCGTTTGCGCGCGAAACTGAACGAAGACCGGCGTGTTAGCCTTCGAATGTTAGAGGAGGAACTAGGCATCAATCGAGAAACAATTCGACGCATGTTGCATGATGATTTAGGGATGCGCAAAGTGTGTGCCAAAATGGTTCCAAAAGTGCTCACCGCCGAACAAAAACACCTTCGTTTTTCGATCTCTTTTTAGCCAAACATTCCATTCCAACGCTGCCGCACCCCCCATACAGCCCTGATCTAGCCCCCTGTGACTTTTTTCTATTCCCAGAAATAAAAAATCACCTGAAGGGAATTCATCACGGGGGGTTAGAGAAGGTGAAAGAAGCCACGACGCGAGTTCTGAAACAGATTCCACAAGCGCGCTACGAAAATTGTTTCCAGGCATGGGAGCGCCGTTGGCGCCGGTGCATAGAATTAGGAGGGGACTAGGTACTGCGAAGGTGTCTAAGGTTGGTTTTGACAATTTTTAATTTATTCTTAATCTATTACAAAATTCCCGGAATTTAATTGTCAGTCCTCGTATGTCGTTGGAATGAAAAAAAAAAAAACTATGTACTGACATGTATGTGCATACGTCATGTAATTTTACTTGACGGGCTTATGTGTTGAAGTGACGAGCAAAAAACAATTTGCTTACTTTACTTTTCACTTTAGGAAGAAATGAATTATGTAGCGCCTTTTTTATTTGAGATTTAATTGAATGACGCTAACATAACAATACTTACAAAAACTCACGCCTTCTTCCCATGGAGGTGGGCAGAATCTACAGAGTGCCAACTGCTACGATCCTTACATACTCCTTTCGCCTCATCCACATTCATACATCTGGTCATACAAGCACGCCGATTGCGAGTACTACTTACTACTATTATGGGAGAAAATTGCATACGCTGTGGGTTTACCCATTACGTTCTGTACCTGTACCTTCCATTATGTACTTCTTCTTAGCGTGTCGATAACAATCGAGTCGGCCCATAATTGGGCCACGACTTTAGCGCTCTCAGATACGAACTGTGTGTGTGACATTGATTATGTCGGAATGTAGCATTTTTTTTACGTGGTAAAATCATCAAATGAGTCCTCCCACCCAGGGCAGAGCGGGAGGGACTGTCAGACTCGTACTGACTAAAATCCACGGTGTCCTTCAATAGCCCTTTACGTTCCGGGGTCACGGTAATTCGTACAGTCCCGCGACCGGAATGCAGCATTAGCAATATTTGACACTTGATTTATGGAACATTAGTAAAATGCCGCCTCTCGATTCCTAAAAAACTAAGTGTGTACGTAGAGGTGTAAAAGTGCCAGGAGGAGTGTAATTCTCAGAATTAAGTATTTAATTATGTACTGCCGAAGCAAGTACCTACGCGGGTAAAAAATGAGTTCCTAGAAAGCCAGGTAGCTACCCAAATTTCAGTATTTTACTAGTGGTTATTTATGTTCGATGTATTTTCTGCTTTAAACAGCACATTTTGCATAGAATAAGGGACGAGCCTATTGTCATAATCAAACCATTCCGAAATACTGGAGAAATACAGTCGAGCTGTTTCCGTGAAGTTCAAACCACAATTGCCTGTTTCGAGAACTGAGGGACACACGATCAGGTATAAATCTTGTGATCAATAGAAAAAAAATTAGGAGAATAAATACGAGTATATTCAGGGGGTATTATATTTTCTTGTAAAATCAGTAGTTCGTTAACTAGAGAAGATATTAAGGTAATCATAAATAATTATTATCAGCTACAGAATCTTATTTAAGATTAAAAAACAGTCTGTACTTTTTTGCGAAATTAAGAAAATAATGCCAAAGAATGGATACTAAGAATGAGTACTGTTAGCAACGAAAGGCGGTTAACAATTGATTTTAATGTTTTAAGTAACTTAAAATTATCCGTTTTCGTATTCGTACAGATTTTCATTATTATAAATTCTGTTCTGTTTACTTTAAAAGGGTAAATATTGTGTCAAAAAAATTATTAAAAATATTAAAAACTAAGTTGGTTGGTGACTGTACAAATGTCTATTGCATAAATGATTTGACCTGTCTTTTCTGATGGTTTCATAACAATGGAACCTTTTTTTTTGCTATGACCTACTTATCTCTCTTTAGCCTACCTTTTTAACTACATAATTGTTGTATTAAATAACGATTCTGAGCACATAATTAAAATTAAAATTTTAGATGAAATTTAATTTTTATTGAATCAGAGAAAACGGTCTTAGCGAGAAATGATTTATTTCTTTAAATAGATTTTCAGGGCATCTTGATTAACCGTCCAGCGGCCATATTATGACGTCTTAAAACCAGGCGCCGCACTGTAAACTAGTTCCAGTGAGTGAAAGAGACAGAGCTATCAAGTCGTCTAGCGCCACCTCGTTCACCCACTGGAATGAGTCTGGTTTTAAGATATCATAATACGGCCCCAGGTTTATTAAAGTAAAGGTTTAACGGCACGGTTGGTGCAGTGGCTGAGCGATAAACTGCAGCGCAACGTGTCGCAGGTTAAATCCCCGCACGGAACAAATATTTGTTTGACCCACAAGTGGTTGTTCCGGGTCTGGGTGTTTTTGTATCTGTGTTTCTATGTTTGAAAACGCAACTACGCGCTACGGTAGGAGAGTGTCTTTAAGCATGTTCTTTAGTTTGCAGTTACACCATGTTTGTAACAGAGTACCTCCTAACTTGATCATTTTGCACTACACTCGCGAGGAAAAGTATGGAATCACTTACTCCGATTCCGTACAATCTTGAGTACTCAGTAACTAGATAAGATTAATAGAAACCTTTTTTAAGGATTAACTGTTAACTTTAAATTGATACAAAATTCGTTCAAATCACGCCATTATTTAAAGACTTATCCCGGTTAGTGCCGGTTTTAGGATTACTAGCGCCCTGGGCGAGATTTCAATTCAAACCCATATGAAAAAAGAAAAAGGATATAATGAAAATACAATTTATTAAAATAAATAAAGCCACATTCTGATCAGGCAAAAAAAATTCAAAGTTATGAGTCCATCACATAACATATCTCACCCATCTATATCTGACCTACAGTCCACAGTTCATTTCAATTGGAGATGACTGTTCAATCTTTCATGGACTGAAGTTAATGTAGTGACCAAAAGTCAATTGGAAAATTGAACCTCTTTTTAATGAGATAGATTATGTTTTTCTTTATGGTCGAGGATTCCCAGTAAAATTAACTGCATGCAGTGCAGTGCTTCGATTTGAACATTCTGTTCCATTCTAGTGTTGTCAACATAACGATTTTATCGCAAAATTTAAGAAATTTACGAGTAATAGGCCTGCGGCGCCCCTTTATAGCCGGCGCCTGGGTCGGTCGCCGCTACTGATTCCGGTTCAATTCGAAGTAAGTGAGTCCATACTTTTGCTCTCTAGTGAAGTTTATACTCCTTAAGTACAGACGCCAGCAGGCCAACCTATCCCAATCTGTCAACTTTTACCAATCGAACATTAATCTTCCGGTATAATGATAAGGTATTGAAGAAATTTGACAGATTGAAGTAGGTTAATGTGCTTGTGTCTGTAAAAAACGTAAACTAAAATTGATTACACATAAACTTGTTATGATTTCTTTAGAAAACAGGGATTAAAATATGTGTTTTCGTTTAATTTCTGTACAATCACGGCTATCGTTTTGTTTTGACAGGGTATCGGCACAAGTATATCAAATGACTTGCATGACTAGCTAATTTTTGTATTTAACATAATATGTATCTGTAAAATGTAAATAACCACCAATTTTTTGTGGTGAACTATTTTTTTTTTTTTTTTTTTTTACGTGGTAAAATCATCAAATGAGTCCTCCCACCCAGGGCAGGGCGGGAGGGACTGTCAGACTTGTACTGACTAAAATCCACGGTGTCCTTCACGAGCCCTTTACGTACCGGGGTTACGGTGATGGGTAAGACCCGCGACCCCGGCAGGCTCTGGCCCTCTACAGGCCCCGTCAGTTTGCTGACACTCCTTGAGGCGCGCGTGGAACACAACGCGCCGTCGACCCGGGCATGGTCCATGGTCGGGCAGCGAGTCGCCCATTACTCGCTGCCCGCATGCCCGCGCCTACGGTGGCCGGAGATCGTCTGGCGACGTCCGTCGCCGTGGGCGTCTACCACTGCGGGTGGGTCGGAGGGAGGACACTGTTCTCTCCCTCACGCGGCACGCCTCCTCCTTCGCGAGCATGACTGCTTCGCAGAAGGAGGCGACCGCTTCCCACTCCGTCTCGCCCCGCAGCATGGCCTCGACCAATGCCGGGCGCGAGAGGTCTCCGCCTATCGCCGTCGTGAGGACACGGCGGTGCTCTGCCCAAGCGGGGCAGTCCTGCACCGTATGCTCCACCGTGTCCTCAGGACGGTCCTCGCAGTGGTGACACCCAGGCGTTTCCTCCCTCCTTATCAGACACAGGAACCTCCCGAAACTTCCGTGTCCGGTGAGGACCTGCGTCATGCGGAAGGTAAGGACGCCGTGACGCCTATTCAGCCACTCCTCAAAGAGGGGTCTTACCGCCGCGATTGCGGCGTGCCCGGTGGTGAACTATTAACCTAAGAATCAACATTCTATGTTTAAGTGCATGGATGGCCCATAGAATTTTTTACTTTAATGCCAGCTGTACATGAGTCAGTTTACAGTTATGTTTTGCGCGCGCAATTGTATGGCCATCAGCAGTGACGGATTAACACATCAGTAGAAGTAGCAATTGCTAGGGGTCCCGCGCTTAACAGGGCCTCACGTCAGGCTAGCGGCCTACGCCATGACATATCAGTAAAACGTGAAACATACCAATCCGACTAAGACAATCGGTAACTGGTATGTCGTTGGTGTTAACCTGTGTGACTCAGGACCAATGCAGCTTTTTTCTGATTGATCCAATAGTTTTTGAGTTAATAGAAGGGTAAACACTGTGCTTTTGCTACAGGCCCAGCATATGCACTGGCTATCAGTTAACAATGTGTTTGAAAAATCTACTATACGCCACCAAGTTTACACGTCGCTTCCACCGCACTGTAAACTTAACGGATGGCTGTGATTGCAAGTATGAGACTGTCTTTTTTTGATTTCTTGTAAAGTTTCTTAAGTTTAGTATAGTTTAGTTTCTTAAGTAGTATAAAATCAATTAGATAAACTGGATAATCTCCAAACTCCTGTTTCGTCTTGTATCGTAGTAATGAGCAAAATTCATAATGTAGAGTTCCGATAGAAGTTAACTGACTATCCAGCTGTGACGATATTGCTGAAGGCACGAAGGAAACTAAAATTAGAATTAACAGATTACTTTATGACGTCCACATTTCTATTCTAGGTCTAAAAAAATAAGTATACTTAAATGTTGTAATCGTTTGTAAACTGATGATACATTTCACGTGCGTCAAACAGTCATCCATTCTCTTGAATAACATAATCTTCATCAAAATATTATGTGACGTGACGTTATAGGCATACACAGGGATGACGTTACCAATGTTTTTCATTTCCTAAGTAAATAGATCTCGTGATAGTGTGGTTGAACGTGCGAGACGAACCGTTTTTCTCTAGAATATTAGTTTGAGGCGATAACAGATTACCGATTCTTGGTATGTTAAGATATCCGTGAATTTTAATGAATGAAATGATTAGAATGGGTGACTCCCCTGGAACTTAAGTTTTCAGAGTTCGACCATTTTTTTTTTGTGAATAATATTTTGCAGGTCAACTTAGAGGACGCGATAATGCGGGCGGCGAGTAATGGGCAACTCGCAGTCCGACCATGGACCATGCCCGGGTCGAGGGTGCGTTGTGTTCCACGCGCGCCTCAGAGTGTCAGAAAAATGACGCCCCCCTCCCTCTAGGGGGCCAAAGCCTGCCGAGGTCACGGGACTTACGAATTACCTTGACCCCGGAATGTAAGGGGCTATTGAAGGACACCGTAGATTTTAGTCAATACTAGTCTGACAGTCCCTCCTGCTCTGCCCTGGGTGGGAGGACTCATTTGATGATTTCACCACCGTAAAAAAAAAGTCAACCTAGAGGAAGTTGTGAGCCGATCAATCCTGTGGATATCTTAAATGAATCTAACGCCTCGAGGCAGGGGCTTCCAAACTAAATAAAAATCTAAGCGACCACACGCTAAGGGCTCGCTTTGGGGTACGAACCTCGGCTTAGGGCGTCGCTACGGGAGGACAGCACGGGCCCAAGCAAATATCTTGCTTGGGCCCATTCTACATATAGCTCAATCTCTGCCCGTCATGATCTGAACCCTCTTTCGTTCTTTGTAAGAGGGACTTATAATGATGTCCTTACATGTTATGTCCTCTCATTTAGAACGTTATCGTGCTTTTCAACGCTAGGCTACGAAACTATGTGATCGGTTCCACTGATGCTATGTTATGTTGCGGAGCTACTAAGATGTGCAGCTTGAGCTATGCGATGTACGGACATGCCTAAATAGTTATACCACTCGCATCCATCCATGGCATGCAAATATAGCTTGCATCCATAGCACGTAGCCGTAGCACGCATCCTTCCATAGAAAAAACCTAGTTTAGTTAAACCCCTTTCCATTACTATTACTATGCTAAATGGACCAAGGAATATGATCGGTGGATACCAAACACATCATTAGCAGCATAGCATATTGTTCATCCTTCATCTCGTCACTTTATATAATTTCCATTAAAAAAAAATTGTCTACTAGATTCCTAAGTAGTAACAGAGCTGTTTACCAAACTGCTCATACATTAATCTCTAAATGTCGAACCTACTCAAAGACGTTGAACTGTGGGTATAATATTTTCTTGACATTCATACACAAGATCAAGGCTGTTATGAATGTTTATACTTTTAAGACTGCTCATAACATTCCTTGTTATCTGTTGATTATGTTTGACGTAGGAGAAAATATTTTTTATAAGTACATATCGAACCAGGATAATATGGCCCTTTTTAACGTGTTAAAATCATCAAATGAGTCCTCCCACCCAGGGCAGAGCGAGAGGGACTGTCTGACTTTAATTGGCTAAAATCCACGGTGTCCTTCAATAGTCCGTTACGTTCCCGGGCCACGATTACCCCCGATAGTCCCGCGACCCTGGCTTTAGCCCTCTAAGGGGCGCCCGGCATATACCATGGCTCTAGAACGCTAAGGGTTACTGGAACAGGGTGGACTAGTCTGTAAGAGTCTTACAGTATCTTCCGTTCTAGTTCTACCCATTAATGATGTTAACATTTTTTTTTTTTTTTTGCGTGGTAAAATCATCAAATGAGTCCTCCCACCCAGGGCAGGGCGGGAGGGACTGTCAGACTTGTGCTGACTAAAATCCACGGTGTCCTTCACAAGCCCTTTACGTACCGGGGTCACGGTAATGGGTAAGTCCCGCGACCCCGGCAGGCTTTGGCCCTCTACAGGCCCCGTCAATATGCTGACACTCTTTGAGGCGCGCGTGGAACACAACGCGCCGTCGACCCGGGCATGGTCCATGGTCGGACAGCAAGTCGCCCATTACTCGCTGCCCGCATGCCCGCGCCTACGGTGGCCGGAGATCGTCCTGTGACGTCCGACGCCGTGGGCGCCTACCACTGCGGCTGGGATGGAGGGAGGACGCTGTTCTCTCCCTCAGGCGGCCCGCCTCCTCCTTCACGAGCATGACTGCTTCGCAGAAGGAGGCGACCGCTTCCCACTCCGTCTCGCCTCGCAGCATGGCCTCGACCAATGCCGGGTGCGAGAGGTCTCCGCCTATCGCCGTCGTGAGGACACGGCGGTGCTCTGCCCAAGCGGGGCAGTCCTGCACCGTATGCTCCACCGTGTCCTCCGGACGATCCTCGCAGTGGTGACACCCAGGCGTTTCTTCCCTCCCTATCAGACACAGGAAACTCCCGAAACTTCCGTGTCCGGTGAGGACCTGCGTCATGCGGAAGGTAAGGACGCCGTGACGCCTATCCAGCCACTCCTCAAAGAGGGGTCTTACCGCCGCGATTGCGGCGTGCCCGGACCTCGGTTGCGACAGTCGCTCCCTCCATACTGCCCTGAGATCGCGCCGGAGCTCTTCCCGCCGCGCCTCGACCTGTCGAGGCAGCGGGGATTCGCCCCGGCGCTGCGCCTCCACGCGCCATTCGTAGACGCGCTGGAGGGCAGTCGCCTCCAGATCCCAGGGCAGCAATCCCGCTAGGAGGTTGGCTGATTCGCCGGCGATCGTGCGGTATCCCCGGACGGATAGCCATGACCCTCTGGCATGCGACCAGCTTGAGTGGTCGCGTCCGGATGCTTAGGGCCCACACAGGGGCCCCGTAGAGGGCCATGGACCGCACGACACCGGCGTACAGCCTCCGGCAGGAGGCGTTTGGCCCGCCGAGATTGGGCAGGAGTCGCCTGAGGGCGCCTGCTGCCTGGTTCAACTTTGGGGTCAAACGTAGGAAGTGCTCCCTAAAGTTCCACCGGCTGTCGAGGACGAGTCCCAGGTACTTCATCGTCCTCCCGACGCCGATGCGAACCCCCTCCACCGTAATGTGGGACTCTGAACGTGGCGCGTTCAGACGGTCATGAAAGCACATGGCCTCTGTTTTATGCAGCGCCACGTCGAGTCCCAACTGCCGGATCCTTTGAGCGACTGTCGCCACCGCTTGCGTCGCCAGGTCGGCCGCCGCCTGGTGCGACTCTCCCCGCCAGGACGAGCGTGTCGTCGGCGTAACATATTACGCCGACGCCGTCAGGGGGTCGCAATGATGTTAACATTAAAGAAAAGTTAGCATGTTTTGGTTCTACCTAGAAAGTGGTGACGTTACGACATACATAACTTTTAAATTATACTGAATTACAGTAAATTATTACATTAACAGTATTACGGTAACTTATTTGTTTTTTTTTGACAGTTATTACAGTTAAAAACAAAATAATTAATATTTTAGTTGTATTCAACTAAAATGTTTTATCAACTGTTGGCGAACGAACTAGTGTTAACCTCATTTCCAATTATGTTGACTAGTCGAATTCTTACCACAGGAAGTATGTAAGCCGTACAATCCACGAGTACGACATGAATTTCAGTTTTAGGTATTGCGAACAAGATAGTAGCCAGTGATCGAGTGAAATAGAATGATTAACAAAGATTAATCACCAAATCAAAAATCCATTTTTTTTTTATTTCAGTTAAATTATGCCAATCTATACTGGGCTATTAGAGAGAAGCCGCTGTGTTCCAACAGTGGACAGCTTGGCACGTTGTAGGCAGTAAATGTGTATAGGGACAGGCAGGCACAATCAATCATTGTCTTATGTACAGTATGTTTTTCTTTAATGCCTGACGTGCAAGTAAATTCCCATTCTGTTTTATTTTTTCAATGAATCTTTATCTTTTTATTTATATAAACATCGTTACGGGTTACTGATTTATATAGCAACATCATGTTTTTTACGTAAACGCTTATTATCAAAATTTTCCTTAAATGCAAAATAATCATGAAATTAAAAACAATTTTCAAAGAAGTCATGCGTCATTTCAGTTTGTTTTTTTCCGTGGAAACAAATTATACTAAGATATGGGAAAATCTTAATTTTCTAAGAAAATCATCAAACACCTAATTAAAACGCTTGACCTTGCTTTTTATTGCATGTTGTTATGTATCAGTGTCGTTTATTTACTTCAATTAAAATTATTGATATGAATGAAATGCTAATAAGAGTAGATCCAATACCTACCTATCTATTACTTAAGTACATAATTTATGTCGCAGGATAATTTGATAAACCGAATTTTCGCAAAAATCCAGAATTTTATCGCGAAAACACGGATGATTACACAATGACAATGATATTTCTCAATGTTACTGAAAAAGAATAGGGTTTTTGTAAAAATGTCATGCTTTAGTAAGGTAGGCAGGGATACCCTTCGGCTTGGTTAGGTTTCTTTAAACTTTGCAAATAAAAATAGAAGCCCTGCGAAGCGGAGCTTCGTCGACCCTGGTAAGTTCGAAATTTTACTGTTTCATAGCCATTTTTTTTAAGAAAATTCTTTTCTTCAAAATATTTCATGATGTGCAGCAACTATTTTTATATTTAAAAAATATCTCCTGCTTCGTGGGTTCGTTTATAAATTTTAAAACTCTCATATATAAACAGACATTTTACATATTTCATTACATTATTTGTTAAATGACCCCAGTCCACACTGGGGTCATTTAACAAATATCTAATGTCGCCGATTCTGTTCAATGACAGAATTGGCAGACAACGCGATACGAAATAATGATAAGCCACGTCTGATTTTTTTCTCCTATTCTACTTAATATCTATATGCTTCTCAAGATAGCTAGTTATAATTGTGTAATATGGATGAAATATTATAAAACAAACTTGTTATTGTCAAGGGTATTCATTAACTGATCATTAAGACCTATTTCACAAGAAAAATGGTTTTTCTGACGTAGATCAAATTATTTGTGATCATGAACTACAAACTTTTGTTATAAGAAAGAATTTCATTGTATTTATGGGTACAATATTAGACGTAATATCTAGTATCTGGTCAAGTTTTCCTGTTTAAATTTTAAATACGAGTAGCTTGGATAGCGTTTCTACCGTTGCATCGCGCTATTGTCGACACATTCGCGAAGTGTCGCCATACAGCGTTTACGACTTATTCAGTTGTTGATGACATGACAACAAAAATATCATGAGGTATACTTGTAACTATTGCACCCTTTCAACCGTCAGAATCGAGGATCTAGCCATTTAGTACGTATACTCCTTTAACTTGCAAAATCGTTTCATTTACTAATAAATATTGATAATGTTTGCGTGTAAATATTGACCTAGTTCATCAATCCATACGAAGACAATTTTCCAGTAGTTGTAACACAAAACATGCCTAAACAGACATTGCATACACGCTGTCTGATACACTCTGTCCCAATCTTTAGATCAGGCCCGGTCCGGCTGAAATTGGAGCAAATATCACTGGGTGATCGCAGGTCAGATGATGGCCATACTCTGAGGCCGTGACAATGCCCGAGATATCGAACATTTTATACGTCTTAAATATTGGAATATCTATCTATTGCAATACCTGGATCACCAGCCGATCTTACCAAGGTTACTAGTAAAATTATATTAGGAAATGCAAAAAATTGAGGAGCCTTCCTAATTGTACAGGTTTTTAGGGTTTTTTTTAAATTAGGTGGTAAAAGTCATTAAATGAGTCCTCACGCCCCAGAATGGCACGGGACTGTCAGACTCGTACTAACTAAAATCCACCGTGTTCCATCAAGTTCCCTTTACGTTCCAGGGTCACGGTATCCTGTTAAAACAGTCCCGCGACAAGATGTTTAGGTCCTAAGTTAGAAGTTTTTTGTATTGTAATAAAACCGACCTGAAAACACGCAAAAGCAAACACTTGTTTTATTAAATACCTGTCTGTTTGTAAACTTCATTGGCCTTTCTTCTTTTATATTATAATTAATCATCATGAAAGCCGGGGTATTATCACGAGGTTATTAATCCATCTTGTCAGCTCAAACCTACTCAAAACAAACTCCAAATTCCATAATCCTAAGTATATTTTCAAGCATAATTATATAATTCCTTAGACCCTTAAAAAAACTGGAAAATTACTAAAATCTCTTTATTCCAATATAATGCTAATAATCAGAACAACAAGTAAAATTCCACAGTACGCTTGCTGCGTAGACAGATGCTTAGCAATAGTTTGCAAAAGTTACAACTGTCCGAAATATCAAAGGTGTGAACCGAAGACCTCGCGCCCCCTGTGGCGGCTGACGTAATATTTTCACTCTGTTTCGTGGGTCGGCCCGACCGCACGTGCTTTTGATCTGATGACAACAAACAATTCTGTTGCGGTGCTTTTGAATATCAACAAAATTGGCCTTCACATGTGATCTTTAAAATATCAACTTTTAGCTTGTAACTAATTAAATCTACACTAACATTATAAAGTTGAAGAGTTTGTTGGAATACGCTAATCTCAGGAACTA
This sequence comes from Agrotis puta, assembly GCA_943136025.2. NCBI lineage: Eukaryota > Metazoa > Arthropoda > Insecta > Lepidoptera > Noctuidae > Agrotis > Agrotis puta. Next base: position 5,994,270 of record OW964170.2, read on the forward strand.
CTGGTTCGAATTAAAAAAAATTGTTTTGTGTTGGATAGTCTATTAATCGAGGAAAGCTAAAATAATTAACTACGACCAAAAGCAGCCGAGCAGCGAGTGTAAAACCACAGGCAATAGCTGTAGGGGAACAGTGTATAAGACGGGGACGCGAGGTATGATGTGAAATCACACACTTAAGGCAAACTTAACACAATACTGACGTAGCTCAAGCGTCAACAGGACACCATTTGTTAAAGCGCAGAGGTTGAGCTATCGACTGTTTCGCTATGTGTCGTATGAAATTTTTGTATGAAGAAATATTTAGAACGAATATTTCTTAAAGTTGTTTCGGGTCTGGGTGTCTGTCTATGTGAGTTTTTATGTTTGGTAAACGCACCCACGACACAGCAGAAAATCCTAGAGTGGGGAAATGATTTAAAAAAGTACCGCTTAATAATCTATCTAACAGTGTGTTAATGACCCCCCGATAGATCGCTCGTAGAAAAATATTAAAACGAACGTTTATCATAGCATAGTCTTATTATTGTTCATTTGGAGATAACTTCAATAAGAGGCTGTAGACAGTTTGGTAAACATAACAATTTATACAAATTGAACGCTTATTTCATCTCACGTATTGATTCTAACGATCAATTCCTTTTATGACACTCAATGGCTGATAATAATTTTCGTGATTCTTCTGCTATAGATGAATGTATTTTTAAACGACTTCAAAAAGGAGTTTTTCAATTCGGTGGGTATTTTTTTTATGTATGTACAATTGTGCACCGTGGTTTCTGGTCCGTTTACTCAAGAAAACTGCTAACTGAAGACTAGGCAGCATGGTCTCAGACCTTAGCCTGTTCTAAAAAGAACAAATTAAAAAAAAAAAAAATCTGGTCCGACTTGTGTGTTTTTTTTTTATCGATGCTGCTTGTCATTTTTATGAGTTATTCTCGAAATGCTTGATTTGGAGGTATCCTGAGAGTCGACTGGGGTCTTGAAAAGATGATCTAGTTCCATACTGCTGGTTGTGTGATTCAGCAAAGGCGATCGATACTCACTTGAGATTCATTTCAAAAGAGCCATTGGTGGGGTTTGCTGGAAATAGTGGAGGAATTAAATCTTGCCGTAATTGTTACAACCATCTTTTTTAGAAGACACTAACTGAATACTGGGTGTGTGCGTCCATGGTAGGTACTGTATCATTCTTTTAACCAAACATATGTAATGTTTGTAGACAATCTATCGAAAACGAAAAAAAAATGGATGGAATTAGCCTCCTCTCAGTTTATTTTGGAGGAAGCAGTTAGGTTCATTAACGCAGTGCTTTTAAACTCACCAATCCAGCTACCTCTTCAAGACAAGTGATCTACCACACTTATCATCCTATAATTAGATCTCTATACCAATAGAAACATCATGAACTCGACCTTGTTGTTGAGAACGACACTGAAATCCTATTAGAAAATTACTCAGACTAGATACTGATAACTGAGTTACAAATCATCATACACAATCAATTAGCGATAGAGTCTATCCGCATACGGACACATTAAAACTTGTTCCGTCATTAGATTACGATTCTGGATACACCGGCGCGTGTTAAGAAAGAGGACACCTTCAGTGACCTCTTTCTTAACACGCGCCAATAATTATAATGGGCGTGATACTGTGTTATCTTGGTTGACAGGCCTGTTGGTCTAGTGGTTAGTGACCCTGACTGCTATGCCGGAGGTCGTGGGTTCGATTCCCACCCAGGACAAATGTTTGTGTGATGAGCACGATCATTTGTTCTGTGTCTGGTCGTAATTTATCTATAATATGTATGTATTTAGAAATATATAAGTATGTTTATCAGTTGTCTAGTACCCATAACACAAGCTCTGCTTAGCTTGGGACTAGATGGCGTTGTGTGATAGTTGTGGAATATTTATTTATTATTATTATTATCTTACTGAGATGAAGTCATTACTTTAACTTTGTACCTATCTTATTCTTTAGCAGGTATCGGTTGCCGGGGTCGCGGTACTCGCTCATCAGGTAGCCGTGACCCTGAAAAGTAAAGGGCTATTGAAGGATTTTAGTCATTACAAGTCTGACCGTCCCTCATTTAATGTATTACCAAGATAAAGAAACTTACCGGTAATTATTCCATGTTAGAAACATTTTTAGATGCAGGATGCAGGGGAATTCCTATACCATATACAACATAGCATGGTCAGCGTTTAATATCCCTTGCTGGGATACAGATCTGGCATCTCTGTGATAGGAGACCATGTATCTATCCAACACAAAACTAGATTTTTCAATTCTAACCAGCATTTCCTGAGATTAGTGCGTTCAGTCAATTAAACTTATAGGTTCGTTTTAGCTTTATTTAAAAAAAATACAAACTACAGCTACTATGCATTATTATTATGGAATCTTTTATGACGTTGACTATGGTGGTTCCTTCATTACATTCATTTATTTATCATCAATTTTTTTATCCATATTCATCCAACCGGAGCCTTTTTGGATATTATTATCAATAATTTTAATTATGTTGACCTAAAAGTTCAGCTGTACAATCAGAAAATTGACAAAAACGCAATTTTTATGAACAAAATTAAATGTTTACGGAAACAATTTTGTAAGTCAAAGTGAAATGCAAGTAGAACTGCTAGCTGTTACTGATTGTATAACGAATGCAACAGAAAACACGTGTGGCCGGCTGATGCAAGGTACGACGCTTGTAGCGCGAGCTTGGAGACATGTTTCGCGGCCGTGTGCGTACCTGCGTGTGCGCCTAGCGTCGCGTCGTTGCCATTGGCGCGGCGCGGGCGCATACCATGGCTAATGGCCTGACGCGACCGGAAACACTCGCGGGGGAGAGGTGCAGAGTGCACCATTCTGAATTATTACACACGCTGCATTGTATGATAGTCGTCGAAACATTGTTGCGTCAGAAATATATTTTGATGACTCCGCGCCAGGCCGGACCGATTATCATAACCGATTTGAATATAGAAGATAACTTCGTAGATAAAAAATAAATAAATAAATATAATAAATAAATAGATTTATATAAATAAATCTAAAGAAGTCTTCAATTTTGCAGTGCATGTTATATAACTAGGTTAAAACCTTGTTATGGTTGCAGCCTTAGTTTTTTTCATGTTTGATCCTATAGTAAGAGTTGTTCATAATGATGAGTACAATGACAAAATTTAGAGGTTTCTGATAAACAAAAAGTAATTGGAATTAATATAGTTGGCAGTTTCAACGTAATTAGTTTCCCTGAGTAAACTACTATTTTATCATTTAATTTAATACCGTAGTGGCCTAGAACTGTCGTAGAAATTGATCGGTAAATGTTTAAGTCAACTACTAATTTAATTTGTTTTTATCAAATTGTTTGCAGTTTTTTGTTTTTCTGTCGTAGCGGGAACTATTTAATTTTGTGAATTGTTATGCAGACTCCAACGATTTTTCTAACGAACGTTCTAGTTATGTGAAAAGTTTATGAAACTAGAAACTGAAAACTTGTCCAAGACTTCTCCAAGAATACCCAAACACAAAATTGTAGACCTGGTAGCGGGAAGTATTCATCCTATAGATTTTTAAAGATACGATTTTTTTACTTAAAGAGTAGAATACTAAATAAGTCAGATCACCGTGGATTCAGTCAGTACGAGTCTGACAGACCCTCTCATCCCGCCCTGGGCAGGAGGAATCATTTGATGATTTGACCACGATAAAAAAGCAACAAATCTACAAAAAAAATACTAAATTATATTTCGAATAAGCATCTAATGTTACGAAAAAATGTGAATTTGAATGAAATAGCCATTATTTTGTTATCTGGTTTGGATTGTTTAGAAACAGAGCAGTTTTATCCAGTTTTTAATCTATGCAAGTTCATTGGTACAGCTTCACTGAGTACGATATGATAGCTGGGTTCTGCTCTTTCAAAACCAGATAAATATCAGTTACTGATATCTAAGATTATCGCTATATTTTTATCTCGTAGATATTTTTATCTCAGAGCATCATAAATTTTCTGATTCCAGCTGTCTTTTCATCAAAATAAAATCATCAAATGTGTTCTACCACCCTGGGTGGAACGCAAGGGACTGTTATGACCGTCCCTTGAGCTAGTGCTCTGCGGTGTTCCTTCAATAGCCCCTTACGTTCCAGGGCCTCGATTACCTGTTTTCACGGTCCTGCGTCCCCGGCAGGCGTTTCATTTTGCGAAGGACACCGTAGATTTTAGTCAGTACGAGTCTGACAGTAAGGGTAGGAGGAGTCATTTGATGATTTTACCACGATAAAAAAATGACTTCATATTATGTAGCACGCGCCTAATAGCCGCACATAATATGACTGCAAAGGTCAAATGAGCGAGATAATTAGTAGTTGAATCTGGTTTGACTTGAACCAGAATCAACTAATAATTTCTCTCATGTAACTGGTGTGTTCCGCATGAGTTGCATCAATAATTCAGAAGAAAACAAAACCGGTCAAGTGCGAGTGAGGTTTGCGCACGAACTGTTCCGTACCATCTACTAATAATAGGTCTTTAGCTAAGAAATTGCCGTTTTGTTAAAATTTAAACGATTTTTCTTTTCATGTATTTTTTATTTGTATTAATCGAAGTAATCACCCATGCAATCAATGCATCTTTGCCAACCCAGTGGCAGTTTATTGATGCTCTTCTTAAAGAAATCAGCTGGACGGGAGGCAACCAATTCTTCAAAGGCATTTTGTACTGCCTCTCGGGTATTGAATTTTTTTCCCGCCAAGAAGTTATCGAAATTCTGGAAAAAGTAGTAGTCTGTAGGCGAAAGGACTGGTGAGTAGGGCGGATGACGGAGAGCTTACAACCCCAGTTCTTGCAACTTGGAGACCGTCTGCTGTGCAGTATGAGGTCGCGCGTTGTCGTGCAGGAGCAGCTGAGACGAGCGATTGACCAATGCTGGTTGGAGATGTACCAGCTTCTCCATCATTGTTTCATCATTCAGCCGTAGATTGTGTATCATCAGCTTCCACAATCACCTTTAATTCGTCATTGTCTTCGGACGACCGCGAGGTTCATTTTTAAGGTCGAAATTTCCAGAACGGAAGCGAGCAAACCAATAATAGGTGGTGCGTCGGTTTGTAGTGTTAGCTCCGTAAACGTCGTTGATGTTGCATGCTTCTTGTGCCGCGTTGCTGCCACGACGGAACTCATATTCCATAATTACTCGAATTTTTTACGTATCCATGATGACGAAAAAGATTGAAATGCGATGAAAATGTAACACTACTTAATAAACAAATGACTACTTTTGGAAAAAAAACATGTTTTAAAATAAAATTAATTTGAAATTAGAATTCTTAGTCAAACAAAAATGATTAAAAATTAACAATTTCATAGGTAAAGACTTAATTATAAAGCTGAAGAGTGTTTGTTTGGCTGAACGCGCTAAATCTCAGGAACTGCTGGTTCGAAATGGAAAATTATTTTTATTTATTTATACTTCACGTACAAATTAATGGTACATAGGCGATGCCACAAGGCATTCTCTACCAGTCAACCTTTAGGTGTACGACAACACTAAATCAACATCAATCAACTCAATGAAACTTTATGAACTATATGAAGAAAAAAACTTTAATAAGAGTACAGAATTTTATGAATATGTTAAAAATTATTCTAAATTATTTAAACAAGTTTGTAAAGAAGCAAAGTGTCGTTATATAAGCTCAAAAATTAAAAATAGCCAGAATAAAATAAAAACCACTTGGGAAATAATCAACAATGAAACTGGAAGAGAAAAAAGGCGTAGCACTGGCTTTAGTCTAAATATTGATAATAAAATAATTGATAAGGATGTAGAAGTAGCAAAAATTTTTGAAAGTTTCTTTGCAGATATTCCAGTTTCAACCACAAAATTTTTAAAATCAACACCCATTGAAGCCGAGTCTATACTAAAAGAAAATGTTGAAAACTGTAAGCATGATTTTAATTTCGATTTTATTAATGATAAAGATATTATTAAAACTTTTAATACCCTTAATGTAAAAAAAACTGCTGATCTATGGGGAAACTCCGTAGAGATTACCAAAAGCATTATAGAGAGTGTAGCGCCTGAATTGGCAATTATTTTCAACAAATGTATTGAGTGTGGTGTGATTCCTGACTTAATGAAGAATAGTAAAATAATACCATTGTTTAAATCGGGTAGCACATCAGACCCCACAAATTTTAGACCAATTTCTGTGCTTCCCACATTTAGTAAAATATTCGAAAAATTGATGCTAGATCAACTGCAAAGACATTTTACTAAATATAAACTACTTAATAGTAAACAATTCGGTTTCACGAGGGGTCGCTCGACAACCGATGCTGGTGTTGAGCTACTTACACATATTTTTGGAACGTGGGAAAATTCACAGGATGCCTTGGGTATTTTTTGCGACTTGTCTAAGGCATTCGATTGCGTTTCTCATGACACATTAATCAGGAAATTACATCACTATGGCGTTAGAAATACTGCTTTGGATCTTCTTATTTCTTATTTGGATAATAGGATCCAAAGAGTGGACGTTAATGGTAAACGATCTCCGGGTTCTATTGTCACCATGGGAGTTCCACAGGGCTCAATTCTTGGCCCCTTTTTATTTCTTATATATATCAATGATCTTCCTTGCCTTATAAAGAGAAATCATGATATAGTGTTATTTGCAGATGACACATCACTTTTATTTAAACTTAAACGTCAACAGCCCGTTACTGATGAGGTAAATACCGCTCTCTCTAAAATAGTGCATTGGTTTAGTGTTAATAATTTACTTTTAAATGAGAAAAAGACTAAATGTGTAAGATTTCTGACACCTAACGTTAAGCAGGTTGAAACCAGTGTACTAGTAAATGGTGCTGAATTGAATCTTGTGGACACCACTGTGTTTTTGGGTATTACTCTGGACTCGAAGCTGCAATGGGGCCCTCATATTACAAAATTGTCGAAACGGCTCAGCTCTGCAGCATACGCGGTATATAAAATTCGTCATTTAACCGACGTAGAAACAGCCCGTTTAGTATATTTCAGTTATTTTCATAGTGTTATGTCGTATGGCATTTTGCTGTGGGGAAATGCGGCCGACATCCAGGCTATATTTGTGCTGCAGAAAAGAGCCATTCGAGCAATTTATAACCTAGGTAGCAGGCATTCACTGAAGGATAAATTTAAAGAAATAAATATAATGACAGTTGCATCTCAATATGTGTATGAAAATTTGATTTTTGTTAAAAAGAATATTAATCTTTACACAAAATATAGCGATATTCATAGCATAAATACAAGAAACAAGGACATGCTAAAAGTGCCCGCGAGTAGACTCCATAAAATTAGTAATTCATTTAAATGCCAATGTGTACGTTTCTACAACAAACTCCCAAACCGTGTTAAAGAACTAAGCCTAAACAAATTTAAATCAGTTATTAAACAGCAACTATGTAAAAAAAGTTACTATAAAATCAAAGAATACCTTGATGACAAAATGGCCTGGGAGTAAGCTGCCCCAATGCACCCTCAAGCTTCAATTTTTTTTTGTTTTAGATTGGATGTATCTGTTTTTTAATTCTTTGAAAATGTGAGGAATATGTGGTTTAAAATATCCGTAGTGTAGCCTGTAATTTTGACCAACTCATCATTCTCTTGGAACGTATTTGTATACAATGCGATATCGTTGTGCTAACAGAGTGTTGGCTGAGTAAAACACAATCTCCACCTCCAATTGCTGGATATACGTCATATTTCTCGGATTATACTAACCAGAATGATGGCGTACTTATTTATATAAAGTCGGAAATAAAGCATTCTGTAATTAAACCCACAGTTTTGGATGCCAATTGTCTTCTTTTACAACACGACAACGAATATGCCGTCATAGCTATGTATAGATCACCATCACATCGAAATATAAGTGCATTCTGTGACAGTTTAGACACATGTCTTACATCAGTCAAGTCAGTGAAATCAGTAATACTGGTAGGTGACATTAACATAAATATCACACCAGATAGTAATGACCCGAACTGCAGTGGTTACTTAGATCTGTTGTCATTTCATGGCTTACTCCCTGCCCATAGTTTTCCCACTCGTAACGCTAGTTGCTTAGATCACGTGATGATTAGATCGGACAGATTCTCAGCTACCTATATCCTTGACTCTTTTATAACTGACCATGCGCCCCTTGTGTTTTGTCTTGACTGTCAGGTAAAAAGAAACTCCTCTAAGTCTACTCTTCTGAAGATTGACTACCCGACTTTAAGTCTCAAACTTTCTAATACTGACTTTAGCTCTGTTTATCAATCTACAGATGCTAATGTTGCGGCTACCAACTTAATTAACATCATTAAAGAAGCTGTTACTTTTAACTCAATACCAGTAACAATTCCGCATCGCAAGCGTACCATTAAGCCTTGGTTAACTCCAGGTTTAGTGCGATGCATTAGACACAGGGACAGATTACATATGGCCGCCAGTCATGATAAGGACAATGCAATAATTAAGCTGACTTATACTAGATACCGCAACTTCTGCAACAACCTTTTAAAAAAACTAAAAACAGAATATGAAAAAGCCGAATTCCTAAAAAACAAAAATAATCCCAAGGGTACGTGGGACACAATAAATAAAATTACTAATCTTAAACAAAAGTCACCCCCTCCTAATGAGTTGCTAAGTCTTACTGTTGATCCACAGGAATCAGTGAATTCCGTCAACAATTATTTTGTCGGAATCGGGGAGACTCTTGCAAGCGCGATACTAGAAAATCATAACACATTCCACGACAATTCTCCACAAACATCTGGTCAGTTTCAATCTTCGAAGGACTCTATGGTGCTTTTTGACACTGACTCTTTGGAGATAGGAACAATCATCACTAACTTAAAAAACGACTCCGCAACTGGCATCGATGGTATACCAACACTAGTTTTAAAAAATGCGAAGAATAGCCTTGTTGGTCCTATCACCCATATGTGTAACTTATGCCTGGCTACCGGTGTATTTCCGAACATCTTAAAGAATGCGCTTGTACACCCAATCCATAAGTCTGGAGACAGAGACAGTGTTGGAAATTATAGACCAATATCTGTGTTGACTGCTATTTCTAAGATACTGGAAAAACTCCTCAATAGCCGTCTCACAAACTTTTTGAACCGTAATAACATCATTGCAGGAAACCAATTCGGTTTTATGAAAGGCAAATCCACAGAAGATGCTACAATGCTACTTACGGAAACAATAGCTAAAAATCTGGATGCGAAAAAAAAAGTAGTAGGTGTGTTCCTTGATATGTCTAAGGCGTTCGATACTGTCTCTGTTCCCATCCTACTCTCCAAATTGGATTCAATTGGTATACGTGGTGTTGTGCTTGACATTTTTCGTTCATATCTCACAAATCGGACGCAGTGCGTTAGGATAGGAAACTACACAAGCGCACCGTTGATGCTATCTTTTGGTGTACCACAAGGCAGTGTACTTGGACCCAGCCTTTTTCTCCTTTATATAAATAGCTTGTGTAAAATGTCACTACCAAACTGTGAAATCATCACGTACGCTGATGACACTGCGTTGATTGTGCATGGTAATGACTGGAGGGATACTAAGCACTATACAGAACTTGCACTAAAACAGATTAAGACTTGGCTTAATAATAATCTCTTGACACTGAACGTTGGCAAAACAAATTATATCACTTTTTCCCATCGAACAAATAGCCAACCACCGCCCGACTTTGAAATTATTGCACACTCCTGTCTCTTGCAAAGCAACTGTACTTGCCAAACTCTGACACGCGCACCCAATATTAAATATCTGGGTCTGATTATTGATAGCTCTTTGACTTGGTCAACGCACATAGAAAAATTAACTGCACGTATACGTAAACTGATTCCGATTTTCAGAAAACTCCGAAACTCTGCCGATCACCGAACCCTCCTATGTGTTTATCATGCATTGGCTCAGAGCTTATTGCAATACTGTATTGTAGTTTGGGGTGGGATTGGCAAGACTATTCTTCTTCCATTAGAACGTGCTCAAAGAGCAATACTTAAGGTCATGCTTCGGTGTCCTCGTAGGTACAGCACAGTTTCTTTGTACAGTGACTGCCCTGTCCTAACAGTCAGACAACTTTTTATACTTAATTCAATTCTTCGTAAGCATAAAAACTTGAACTTCATCCCCATACTAAAACGCAACAAAGCAAGAGTCTGTTCGGTGACACCGTATAGAACAACACTTGCTAAACGGCAATTCTATGTCTTAAGCAACATCATTTACAACGCAGCAAACCGCGTAAATAACGTGTACGCACTAACATTAAATAAGTGCAAAAAAGTAATAAGTGTCTGGCTTCAACGACTGGACTATACTGAAACAGAGAAAATTATTGATTTCTAGTTTGTTATGTTTATAACCTAAAAACCTCTCACACAACATATCTCTCACACATTCACACTACACATTACTCACTAACACACAATTCTCATCACTCACACCTTCACATTTCATATGCCTTTTGTAATGCACAACATTGTATTGTGTATAAAATAATAGAACTTACTTGTTGCTTACCGTTAACTCTCTTTTATTCTATTTTTTATTGTCTGTTTGTTTATTAGAGTTTTATCACTTATGTACCTACCCAACTTGAATATAATTTATTTTTTCTTGTCAAAAATCGGGGCGGAAGGCGTTGTCGACTGTGACACAGTTTATACTAGTACAGTCGGCTTCGTGACCTCTTATGGCCATATGTCTACAAAAACTTTGTTTAATTGTTTTAGCTTAAGAGAAACTTGTACATTGAGTTGATAATAAACTATTATTATTATTATTATTATTATAAAAGGTCGTTAAGCTCCTTACGTACTGAGTTGAGCTTCCTTTCTCTGCCTCCTGCTTGCACTGACTGAACAGGTCCACTAAAAGTTTTCTTTGCAGTTCTTTCTTAAAAAGACCATCTCAGGCGAGAACCTACATGGTCCTCACAGGTGTTGACGAAACAATTTTCCGATTGTTAGATCATTATTTATTCATTTTTTTTTTTACTATATTTTTTTTTGTTTTTTATTATACAATCTGACATGTACGAATTTATTTATTTTTTACAATCTGACATGTATGATTTTTTTTTATGTTTATACAAACTGACATAATTATTATTATTATTTTTTTCATATATATATATATACATTTTTATTTCTATTCTTTGTGAATGCGAGGACCCATGCGAGTCAAGCTGGTTTTTTTTTTATAATCATTGTGATTGTCTGACAGTTTGAGTAACTTAAGCGGCCTACACAAGTGTCCTTTCTTTGGTATTGTTCGTCGTGTCGTTGAGCTCCTTGAGTTATGAGTCGAGCTACACGATAACTGACAAATGCTTGCACTGACTGGACAGGTCCACTCGAATTTGTGTGGTTCTTTCTTCAAAAGACCATTTCAGACACTGACCTGCATGGTCCTCGTATAGCCTGATTTACATATAATGTCTGGACTTCAAAAGAGACTGCGACCTCTGAGTTTGTTTCGGCTGTTTCTTCTCAGAGTAGTCAGGTACGAAACACCGGCCCCTTCTAGTTTTATAAAAAGACGTGTAAAAGTGTTGATATAACCTACTTGCATAAATAAACATCATTTCATTTCATTTCATTTCATTTCATTTCATTTCACTGTGGTAGGGAACAAAAAAAGGAAAACAATAAAAACTAGTAAAAAATTAAAAAAGCTACATACTAAAAATGACAAATATTATAACAAATAAAAGAAATAAAGAGAAAAACCTAATAATTACCTAATGACTCGACCTTTATTTATTGAGAGCTAATTTATTCTGACGTATAGAAATTTCGAACTGTTTTCTTGAAAGTGAATTTTTTTTTTATGCTAAAGGATAGCACGTTCCAGAGTTTAATAGTTGAGATAGCATTAGATTAGAGTTTAATAGTTGAATTAGACATGAAACCGGCATGGTGCTGGAAGCTCGAAGGTTTACAACTATGAGAACTGCCCAACACTTTGAAAATAGTTTTTAACTTCTACTCATTCCCCACATTGCGGTTGATGACTCATACAGCATAAATAATCTGATATTGAAGTCGGCGTTCGTACGTTTTTTACATAATTTTTGTTATGATAGCCAACGTTAATATTGTCACAGATAATATAAACATTGTTATAGCAACAACAGATAAGTGCTGTTTTATTCATTGAACTCAAAACTCTGGGCTTCTGAAGCTTATGACGTAGATACCATTCTGAAAGCACACAAACAATCATGTACAAACTCAAATATATTAATATGAAATCATATGTGTCAATAGAAATCCCTTTTTTGGATAGAAATTGTTCAAATAACACATAGCTAATATACAACATTATTTTCGTTTACAGCGACAATTAGTTTATTAATTTTCGGAGTTCCTGTGTCTAAGTAGTTGTTTGTAATTCTTGCTTACAATGGTAACTGTTAACGCAGATGCAGATTGTGCCACAATGTCATGATCTAAAACTTGAGCCGATCAGATTATCGACAGCCGATCTACAGATCATTTTTAGCTTACTGTGAGGACAAAGGCCTCCTTCTACTTTTGTAATCAACTTAACCCTGCGCGAACATAAAGCAGTTCAAGTTTTTATCTTCTTAATCTCGATGATTGGGCTCCGAAGACGAACAAAGCTAGATTTTCATGGAGTGGAGGTTGGCGGAGATGGGCATACGCCAATGTTGCTATCTCGATTGTCAGAATAAAAAGAGGATCACTGGCACAGGAATGTTAAGATTTCAAAAAGAAAGGAATACACTAAGCAGAGAGTGAAATAACTCATAGCAGTGGTCATAATGTCTCCTAATTTTAAGTTCATCGCCTTGAACTTGTAAAATCTTTGTATCTGTATCAAACGATGATAACGTCAATTAAAAATCAACAAATCTTTAATGTCATAATATTAGCAAAAATATTGAAAAATCCACATTATTGTCAAATATCTTTAGTCGCTTGTGGAACTTTCTGGAGCGGCAAAAAACTGGGGTCACTTCAGGCCCGTGTCGTGATTAGATAATATTGCTCATAAATGTCACAATCGCACGATAGAACATGTTTTTTTTAGGCTTATTTGAACCCAATAATAGTTATATTAGCAAGGAGATGTGGTCTGCAGATATATATAGGGAATTTGCTAAACTTTAATTAAAACAATATAAAAATATTTATTGTAATAAAAAAACGATTTACAAAAAATTGTGTTCGTTAACACAATGAGTATATTGTATTGCGTTTATTAGCGCCCAACCCCAAAGGGAAAAAATCTATCTATGCTTAGAGCCAAATGTGTATTTACATAAATATTATGTTTCTCTATTATTCGATATCTGTTATGTATTATTGTTTTGTTTCGTTGCAAAAGAAACACAGATGGCCCATTTGCCTCCGCTTGGCTTCGCTCAAGACAGCGACTATTTACTTGCAACGCAATATCGTCACGATCTGTATCCTTATCGGATGGCAATAACTTCAGGCGAAGTCAATAAGATCTAGAAATCGTAAACTATTGGCCGTATCTACATATAGCGAGACATTCGTCGTAAAGAAGACATCTGATATAAGCAAGACGCCATGGTTGGTGTAGTTGCTCAGCGATTGACTGAAAGACAGAAATATAATTATTGGACTCACACAGAACGGAACAACAATAATATCTCTTTAAACAAAACGAGAGTATGAAAGAAAAAAACAAATAATAAAGAAAAAAAAATTGTTGTTAATAATAATAATAAAAATATTTGTTGTTAATTATAATTGCTGAGATACTAGGGGCCTTTTGGACTCGTACAGGACCAATTTTGTGTTCAGCGCAGCATCTCAATATGCTGCGCAACGTGTCGCGGTTTCGTTTCCCGCATGGAACAAACATTTGTTTGCGATTAAAATGTAGTTGTCCCGGGTTTGGATGTCGGTACATGTGAGTTTATAGTACATTTTTATCCAAGGGATGAAAGTTACTTATTTAGTCCCGAGACGGGGTTTGGCGCCCATAACGCCCATATGTATGTTATTTTAGAGTAATAGTTGAAACCACAGATAATATAAGTTGAAACTAAATTATATTAAAGTTATAATATAATATTCTTAGTACGTAAGTTTATGTTATTATAATGAATTTTTAATCGCGCTGTAATATAGTGGCCGTTTAAAAAGTTACAACATGGTTCAGTAGAAGTGTCAAACAGAACTAGTTTTTTTTTTTAATTTGGCAGCTGTCTGTTGAAAGTGGTTCTCCTTAGGGCTGTAATGTATAACTTTCAACCCGCTCATCAGGCATGTAACGATCTACTTTCAGAGTAAGAATAGTGAAAAATATTTTGGAAATGCATCCACGATTTAGAAGAAATTCCTAGAATATTCTGAAATTGACAATGATGAGAAAAATATTTTGTTTTAAGTTTTTCTAGATGTAAGTTTAATAGGGAGTAATCTCAGGATCTGCTAATTCGACAACAGTTTTTTTTTATATAAGAAGCTACTTTACGACGCTCTCGTTAGATAATTCCTGACTACAAAACGTCGGCTTTTAATAAAGTGTTAGATTAAAGTGTCTGCAACCACACAAATTATGAATGCTGAAAATGAATATTTTGGCGATTGAAAAAGAGTGTCCATGGAGTTTCTTGCTCATTCTTCTCCATAGAGATCTACGCTTTAGAATTAGCACTTACGGCACTTTCACAGTTTTTATGTCTTGTGACTGGGACTGTAGCACCATACTTAACTATTTTTGAACTAGTTTTATTTTATGTCTTTTGACAATTCAAAAGTACCTGTAATTGGATAGTTGAAATAAATGATTTGATTTCCTTTTTATATTATAGTACTCTGTGGATTTGATTTAATTTGAGTTCAATATAGTGGTTAGCAACAATTGATCAACCACAGTTTATGTTTGTCGTTTACTCTTTTTTTTTATGATAAGAAAGAGATAAACCTTTTCATTCTTAAATCACTATGGGAACTGAATAATTGTTATTACTTTTTATCTTAAAACACAAAAGACAACAAAAAAATAAAGTACTTTACTGTATTATGTTTTTACTTATCTGAGTCAATGATGATTGATTTTTACTTACATAATATGACTAGGTTATATAATTTATGAATACCTATTAAAAATATTACACATTGCGTTTAACAGATTTTCTGATGTATTAAGGCCCAGTTGCACCACAATCACTAAACAGGTTTAGCGCTAAACTGATTTAAAACATCGTTCAGTCTCTGTCAACTTCAAACAATTTGACAGGGATACAGTGACATTCTAAGGCAGTTTAGCGCTAAAACCGTTTAGTGATTGTGGTGCAAGTGGGCCTAAATCTACGAAGTTTATATTTAAACTTTACTTTCAAAGGCCTATCTCAATTCAACATTTCAATGATAATTCAAATATATGACGATATTTACTTGAAATAACAATAGCAATAAACTTATCATATTAATTTATTAATAATAACACGTTTGATGCCGTCCTATCGGCTAATAATAGTGCGCGACGCAAGTGTTTGCTCTGCTGTCGACGTCAGGCGTACGCACGGGTTTAATAAACACACACATACCTACACAATCACTCTTATAATTCGTATAGGAGTAGATTAAAAAAGCGTTAATAATGTTAGCGTGGTAAAATCATCAAATGAGTCGTCCCACCCAGGGCAGGAGGGACTGTCAGGCTTGTACTGACTAAAATCCACGGTCTCCTTAAATAGCCGCTTACGTTCTGGGGTCACGGTAATTCGTTGGTCCCGCGACCATAGCCTAAGCGCTGCGTGCATTTTTACAAAAATTCTTCAGCTAGGCTGAAAACTTGTCCAATAATTCTTCAACTATCCGTAAATATAGATATGCAAACCTGGCTGAAAGGAAGCGGGATTGAACCAACCTATTTTTGGTCTAGCGTGCCTTAAACACTTGATGACGTTTGTGGTTTAAACGGTGTTTGTACATGTTAAAATTTTTTCATTGTTAAAAAGCTACGCTATACTGCAAAGTATATTGTTTAGAGATCATATGTTTAAATAAAGCTCAACATACAAAAAAAATCAAGAAAAATAATTGACTCATCTATCGAGAAATAGTTCCTCTAGCTAGGCTACAATAATCCTGCTACGGCGTAGCGCTACGCCGTAGGCAATTCAACTAGAAATAGGTTAATAATGTTTGATGGCTTCGTGGTTTAAGAATGTTATCAACGGTTTACAGTTGTAGAAGACATTTACATCTAGAATCTTATGTTTTCATTTTATCTACAGCGAGAATTAAACGTACCTAACATGAAGGCGAGATGACCATTAATAGGTGTGAACGCAATTATTTAAAGACATTATCATTTACTATCATGTTATTCAAACAAAGAAGTAGTGAGCCCTCATTGATACGAAAGATAGCTAAATATTATTGAAGAATGATATCATAATCCTATCATCAATCTGAGCTGTTTACACGGATTATGTCAGCAGTATTACACGATAACTAAAGATGCAGTCGTTTGGTAAAAAAATACGTGGTTAGGAGCGTGGTTGGTCCCTGATCTATTTGAGACCAACAGAGAATAAAATAAAACAATATGTAATTATCTAGATAACAATATATTTTTGTCATCAACGACAAACTTAACAACAGACTACAACATAGATCTTCTCAACGAAACACCTGCGCGAAGTTTAAACATCACCTAAATACCTGTGAAATGTTTACCAACACATTGAGATTAGCTAAGGTCCATTATACAGATATAAATCCACGTTCACCTCACAGCATCCGAGGACGAAACAAATGCAACATAAATGGACGGCTTACAATATTTAGGATAAATAGGTTGCCAGCAACGAGAGGCACTGCGGGATTCAAAGGCGTAGTGCTGGAGACGCGGCGAGTAGACTACAAGCTGTTGGTAAACAAATCTGCACAAAACAATCTGCAGGATTGCGAATTCATTACCACAAAACACATCAGGTAACCTAAAATAGTTTGTTGTTAAAATAATCTCTTATTACTACTTACATTGCTTTTGGTTTGACGTGTTTAATACGTACGTAAATGATGAATTGACTCAAATAGAAGGCTGGCCGGTCACACGAGCCCGCCTTTACATATATGACCGCTTAAGTGTAATCATAAAAACTTATAGGTACTTTAAATACAATTAGGTATAAGTTTAAAATTAACTATAATTACTCGTACAAAATATATTTGTTTCAGTGCACTTCTGCTCATTATTATTTTTGTGGATAAACAGGAATCAGGAAAGGCGGATGTCTTATGTGACACAATTTGAACTATTCACGTGTGTTCTCAAAGGTTATTCAAGAACTCATGCCGCCATGTCGTGTACAACTTTCACGTTGTTATACAATTTTATAGATGTTTACTTGAATACGGAATGTTATACGTAATGATACAATCAAAGTATATGTCAATCATGACCAAATCCTAATATTAGAAGCGTATTGAGTTAGATTAGCAATCGATAAACTGTAGTAAGTAATAGATATCTGGATGTCTGCAGAGGACTGCTACGCCGATAGCTCTGCGATACTTTATACTGTACACGCCTAGTGGGAATGTAAAATGCTTTTGGCACTAACTTCAATAAATATTTATATTAATAATTTATATTACAATAAATTCAATTGATATTTACAGCTTATGAGTAGATACAGATATATATATTTACAACGGTCGCTTGTTGAGATAATAAGGGGTAATGAGGTTCAGTTATAGCATATTACATTTATACAAATACAAGTTATTATTGTGGGAACGTGTACAATATCTACAGCTGTAACTGTACGTTATAGTAGAAGCTCTAGCAACACTCACATCGATACCCAGAGCCGGGAACTGAGAGCTGCACGCGGCGTGCCCGCGTGACGTCTCACGTCCTGCACGCTCCCGCCATGCCGACCTCACGCCGACCTCACGCCGCGTGCTCACCCGTCACATCGACGCCGAACACTGTTTATTGATTCTAACATCTAACATTTGATTATATTGCACACATTCACTTATTTCTACATAATATCCATAAAAGAGTGGGCTAAAATCCCTCTCCGCCATAATTTCGTAAACTCACCGCTTAACTACCTGATGGAATGACATGTTTGACGCACCTTCTATGTGACACTCTCTAAGCAAACTAATCGAAGCGTTACCGAGGACGAACCGAATGTACAACTTTATGCGTTTCAATCAAGGGACAGCTGAACGTATCATAACATGGGTGTTACGAAATGGTTTACTTAATTTGATTTGGAACGAATGGTTTCTAATTGGAACTAAATTGTCGGTCTCATTTCTAATAGAAAATGTATGAATAGTTCAAACCTGACATAATGACAGTACAAGCAATGACGGAACCGACGAAACCATAAAGTGAGCTTGCTTAGGAGCGCGCCGACCTGGCCGCGCTGCGGGCCGAACTTGCGATCCTTGCGATGTGCCGACCGGAAGCACTCTACACGAACACTAGTGACAACTACTGATGGGAACATGACTCTGAACTCGAGGACGATACTTTACTTGAAACATGATATCTTCTCGTAGCACCGTTGCCGATCCATTGAATTTTAGCACGATTCAAAATGAAATTCGAAAGATCTATGTTATCGTCATCTTTTTACAACTCTAGTTCTATTAAATTAGTCGCGGAATTGATCGATCTCTCTAAGGTTTAAAAATTGTGATTTTAAAATTTTGTGATTTTAAGATGAACTTATAGTAAACGGTAAAAGTAGGAGATTCTTTTTATAAAATTCAGTCGCCGCCTACTGTTAAAATCGGATTAATAGCTACTCTCCTAGAAAACTTTTAAAAAATTTCAGCACTCCCGTAGCGTCCATCGTAGGACGGTCGCGTCACGGTCTCGAGAGATTTCATCCAAAACCCGTCGGGCGGTGCATGTAAGGTTCGTAGTGTTGTTCCGTCGCTCCGGACGGCTCGTGTCAGCGCGTGTTACATCGCCTCCCTGTGCCAAGTGCGGTACAGCCTCGTCCCGCGGTCGGTCACGCCACGTGTGTCGTCAAGCCACGTGTGTCGTCACGCCGCGTGCGTTGTCACGCCGCGTGTGTCGTCACGCCGCGCGTGTTGTCACGCTACGTGTGTCGTCACGCCGCGTGCGTCGTCACGCCGGGCCGCCACTCGCTCAGAAGAGCATGTGGCAGCGCAGGTTGGAGTTGGCTATTCCGTGGTGTGCGCGGTGAGGTCGACCCGCGCCGCCGCGCTGCCCTGCGCGGCCGGCGGGTCGCTGGCGGGGAGGGACAGTAGATGTTAGGCCTCCAAAAAAATCAACGCGGTTGGCTTTGGCTCCAAGTTGGACTTCTTTGCTTCCACAACTAGGAACTCGATCTCCTGCGGATGTTCAATACATTATTCACAATATGGTTTGTAACATACAATCAGTACATAGAATTTGAACTCAATAGAAATGATTACAAATTGATGAAGAATCTTTTCGTTGTTGTTCGTCAATTATCGCTAGAGGCTAATTAAAAACAATTACGTAATAGTGTTAATACAGCTACTGTTAAAAATCAATTTAAAGTTGGGTATTATGTAATGTTGTGACAGCAGGTTGTCACTCACCGGTTTGTCCCTCTGCGCGAAGGACTCGGCGATCAACCGCGCCACGTCTTGGTGTTGAAGGCCCTCCACGCGGTGTCCGTCCACCGCGAGGATCAATTGGCCCACCTCCAACCCGCCAGCTTCATAAGCTGCCCCGTGCTCCTGGAACATAATGTTGTAACACTAAATCAATATTCTGAATTTAGGATAAACACCAGTTGATAAGTTTATGAAAGTATAATGTAATACCAATGCTGCCTTTTAAAAGACTTTAATGTTTACGCTAATGTTTCAAAAGACTGGCTGTACCCAAGTTCGTGGATGGTGATTACAGTTGACACTTACATGAATATTTATTATCCTGGGCAGCGGGTGCTTGGTGTTGGCGCCGCCCTCGATGGCGATGCCGAGGATGGGCTTGGTCTTCTTGACAGTGATGTGCAGGTTCCCGTGGTGGTCGGGCACGACACGCGCGGCGCTGGCCGGGTCGGGCGCGTCGCCGTGCTGCAGCCGCTGCATGGACTGGTGCCGCCGGATGCCGCCCCGCTCCTCCAACAACGCACCACTATCCTCTTTCATGTCGAAACTTCGTGACAAATTGTGTGCTAACTCCTATAAAAAGTTACCACTTTTCCATAATGTTTGCTTTTGTTTTATTGCTAGCTAAACAATAAGTCACTTTCGGTTCTTGTGTGATACAATTTACATCTTAAATATGGATCCAAATGATTGATATGTCTCCAATACCTAAGACCTAGTAACTAATTAAACACATCCACACTAAAATTGTTACTCTACTATGCTAGTAAATAGCAAATTTAATTCAGCCTCTAAGTACTTGTTAGTGCTCTAAGAATATTGAGGAGACGTGTAGCTGGGCGGCAGAGGGCAGTAACTCAGCGACGTGCCACAGCGCGGCGGCCGCTCGTGCTACAGATACAGCTACACTTGATTTACGACCTTGTGCCTCTCAGTTACAAAATGTAGGTACAGTGAGTATAATACGTCGAATGTATTGAGAAGCTGTAAGTGAGATGTGTGCTAGAGGCTTTGGATTCATGCGTTTCGATCACTCGGTGGCGTGGTTCAAAGTGGGTATATTTTACAAGTGTTACAATGTATTATGGAGAGAGTTCTTATCCCGTTTACCTACCTGAGTAGGCGAATTTAGTAACAGCAAGGAATATAGCAGACACGAACTGAATAACAAAACAACGGAACAGCAACAGATAAATGTAGAAAATCTAAAAACCAAACAAAATATTTTTTATGCACTTTGTCCTGTAATGCTTTAACGCCACCATGCTCTAATTGAAATAAATAAAACTTGATATCAATATAAAATAAATGAGTTAGAAATTGAATGTATATACACTATTCAGGTACTGAAGTTTAGTACATTAAGGAGTTGTTACATGATCATCAGTTGATACTAAATTTTCATGCAGCACGTTAGCTCGATCCATTCAAGACAATAGTACCTCTACAGGCTAATGAAATAACCGGAATGATAAATTAAATCACTGAGATGTGCGTCACTACTTTGAAATAAATTAATGGGTCAAATAAAATATTAACTAACAAAATTAACACCGAAATGAAGTGCAACGATAAGAGAAGTGAAAACATACAATAATTGAATAATTCACTAACACCAAGCAATCGTTTTGAATTCGAAGCAAGAACTTCCAATAAAAAAATCAAATATTTCATTTAAATTTCGTGCAAATGTAAGAATCGTTAATGTGCTAGGACAGTTCGCTGGTCATTCCGGCGGCGAGAGGCCGGGCCACTTACTAGAGGTCGTCCCCAGTACCATGATTTTACTTTCTGCGTCCAGCCACCGAGTGATGAGCGCAGCCCCTCGAGATAGCCGCACTGAAACATCACACTCACTCAGGACCAGATCGTTCTCCCTCCGATATCAATGTATCTCGCGACTCCTAATTCCCTGCCACCTCCCCACACAGCAACCCGCATGTGTACTTTGTCATGTTCAATGTTCAAGTGACTGTTAAGCATCTAGCATAAATCTAGCTGAAGACAGGTACACTATAGGATTCAATAGGATATATCCTACTTAATAGATTTAAAATTCAGTCCGATGCGATTATACTACGAAGTAGGTTCACAAAACACGTAATCTGTATACTTGTACAAAATGTAAGGTAACATCATAACATCTAGGTATATTGAGTAAGTAGTTGTTCTATCAAAAACTTTATAAGATGCTAGAAAAATGAGCAAATACTACAAATTGCTAGCTATCTACAAAACATTACTTAAATATGTAAAGGTGAAAGTATTTGCCAAGCCTTAATTAACATTACTTACTAACCCTTTACTCTGTTTAGATTGGACTGTTACAGGGTCTTATACACCGCACGCTGTCGTAATAAAAATAATCGTGACAAGATTTGGTTATAAATAAAAATACGTACCTGATCCTACATGTGAGATTGTGAGATAGCATGAAACAAAAATGGCAAGATTTTATCACAGTTCGTCTAGCGCCAACCGCGCTGTAACGCAGTTGGTAACTTTCAAGTCATGCAACAATTTTGTCCTATTGTGTTTTAGATTATGTGCCTCGTCGTCGCGTTAACTTTCCATCAATTGTGCTGTGTTCTTGGATCAGTCAACAGATTCAGCGTTTGTTCAAGAAAAACATCGCATTATTCGCAGAGAATACTTCTTTTGTTTGATTTTCTGGAGACTGTTGCCAGTTATGCAATATCCTTGTTAAAATTTAATAATTTTGTTTCACTGCACATGTGTTAGTATTTTCACATACTCTTTAAAATGTCTTTTAGTTTTGAAAAGTAACCAAAATCAATACAAAAACATTAAAAAGCTTCATATTCATAACTTTACACTTAGCCTAGCTTTCTATTAGTTTTTGTGAACGATGATTAAATGATTAAGAATTCTTGTAAAAACAGAACTTGGTTAAAACTTTCTCTGAGACAGGAGTCATACATGTTCACCTAAATTGGCATTGCACTTGGTAAAAACTAAATGTGATTTATCTAACACAGAATTTTAGGATCATGTAGGTACCTAGAAAGTAGAAAGCGCTTGGTTTGTCATAACGAGATGTTTGTTACAAATCTAGCGTGTATCTAGGGCCCGTATCTAGAAGCAGGCGCGACACAGTGCGTCTCGTTAGCGTCTCCTATAAATAATGAGATAACATCGGCCGATGTCGCCCGACACTCGCCGATGCGATGCGATGTACGACGCGCAGAAGCCGCTGCTACAAGCACCCGAACCGCTGCTATCTATATTTTATTGTCAGCGACTCACAATCCTATTTCACATAGTTAAATATTTGTCGTTACAAACTTATTATAAATATTTTATAGGTAAATTGAAAGTGCAAATCCTTTATGTTGAAGGATTTGCTCGAGTATCAGTATAAAAGATAAATTAGTGTTATTAAAATTGCTGTATCGTGTAAGTTAAGACTTAAGTCTATACAGCTTGGGTTCATTCTTCAGATCAAGTTTACTTTGCCCTACATTGTGCTTTAAGGCTTTGGTCTTTTTTTATTAAAAATCAGATATAACTACCTCGTTATAACCGGTTTCATATAATATACTCCTTTGTATATTATGTACAATAATTAGCGCTCGATTCAGTTGTCGTGACTGCACGCATGGGCAAATATATATTTTTAAATAGTCTTGTTCTACCTTACGTTGACCTTTCCCTTAGTTTCATTGTAAGTGCACGCTTACGTACTATCTTAATTCGTAATCATACGTAACACACATATGAGCAAGTGTATGAGGTCCGTTACAATGGGTGCTACTCACATTATGAGTTGGAAGTTTTTAGGACGTGACGTTTACGGCTCTTTTGTTGTTATTAAGTAAATACGTAGTACGTGTTATCTTACTACGGCTATTACCATTAATTGAGAGTTCTCGTACTCGTTCAAGCTGACAAGGTATGTACAACATAACCTCAAGCGTCGTGGATGTCCACCTAAGCGCTTTACCCGCTTCCGTGACAATGGAGGTTTATTAACGTGTTATTAAAAACTTCGAGTACCGTTAGCTTATAAATTCTAAAGATAAGCCGGTATCGTCTCATCGAATAACGATGCGCAGTCATTGCCATCGTAATTACCAACGAAACTTCTTTATTATCTATGTTCTAAATCGCAATATCCGTTATATACTGTATGATTTCAGCAAAATTAAATTTAGCCATTAGATAAGGTATTGTACGAACGGCAATGTAAGGCTTGGTGTTACCGTTGGACCTGTGCCAGATGAAACTCTAACAGCTCTATACGTTATTAAACTCTTTATCTACTAACATGAATAGTAATTGCCATTAAATCGTAATTACACGTACGTGCCACAAATTATTGCACATTAATTTATGTTACTGTGTTGAAAATAATATAAAATTCACTGCCTCACTAGTTCGTTTTGCAGACCAAGCATAAAATTTTCAGATAAAAGAAAATGAATTGTCGTTTTCTTTTATATTTATGTTGGTTTCGACATTTCAACTCAAAAGATATATTATAATCAATAGACACGAAAAATAAACACATAAAATATTATGAAAAGATAATACTTAACTTTAGGCAAAAGTTGAGTGAAATTTTATTGTGAGACTGAGCTCGGTCGCTTATAAATCATCTATTACCATGTTTTAAGAAAGCCAATAATATCGTTGATGAATGGACCGTAATCAAGACGATGAATAGCGACGTCCATCTTTTGTACAATATAATCCTGTTGAGACTGCTTTTGGTAATTGGATTACCAAGAAAGTGTACTACAGTATACGAGTACTTTATTATTTCAAACAAACAACTTTTCAGGGGTAAATCATTTACTTGAATATATGATGATAACTTAGTAGTTTATCTTTAGTAGTAACAAAATATCTAAAGCTCGTGTGAACTTTCTGATCGTATACGTATACGATTAGTATACTATGCGCCAAAAGACAGCCCTTTTTTTGTCGTGGTAAAATCAAATGAGTCCTCGCCCCAACCACGGCAGAGTGGGAGGGACTGTCAGACTCGTACTGACTAAAATCCACGGTGTCCTTCAATAGCCCTTTACGTACCGGGGTCACGGTAATTTGTGAGTCCCGCAACCCCGGCAGACTTTGGTCCTCTACAGGCCCCGTCACTATACTGACACTCCTTGAGGCGCGCGTGGAACACAACGCGCCGTTGACCCGGGCCAAAAGACAGCCTAAAGTAAAGTAAGTAAATATAATTCCAGTTATATGTATCTATAACTTCACAAAGCAAAAATCTTACATACACAGCAACAGGACCAATTCACTCTTATTGATTTTGATTCCATCATATGAGATGGCAAGTTTATTTCGGTCGTTTCTCTATTTATATAACGGGTATAAGCCGTCGGGTTTAACTCTTGTGTAATACGCTTAAGTCGACGTACAACTATTGGTAAGCTATGTACAGTGAACCGTGAAAGCTTCTGGAGACAAAGCCACGCCCTGTTAGTGAAACTTGCTCTAATACTGTAACCGTATCGAACAAAGCCGCCATTAATTTCACTTTTACCAACCACTGAGAGTACGCTTCACTAATCGGTGTAAACACGTCGATTGATTGAATTACAGACTTTCTTTGCGTGAAATATGATAAGTATGTGCCAGACACGTGTGTGGTCAGTTGGGAAGTGTCTGATGACCAACCAGATAATACATAGGCAGAAAGTTACAGTATCAAATTCCTACAATGTCAGTTATTCACATGTTTTTTTTTAAATATGTAATACCAATTAAAAAAATTGAAGTAAGTATCCTGATTACTCCACAAAAACTTCTTTAATTGAAAACGTACCTAATCGTGTTTGAAAATAAGAGGTCTGACACAATGGACAAAGAAAGAAAACCGTGAAAACTGTATTAGAAACTGGAACCAGTGGATTCGGCAATGCATTCACAGAGCGTAACCCGAACAGTTTTCACTTCATACAAGAATGCTTTTAAGGAAAAGCTAAAATGAGTCCTACACAGAAACAATGCCTGAATATAATAAAACAGTGAGTGTAGATAGATGTTAACTGTATACAACATTATTTTTAGTATATGCGAAACCTGAATATAGTTTGTTTAGAATCAGTAACTGATTCGATTCCAATTATTTTTACACCATGTTATACTTTTTTTCAAAAATATTTTAATTAAATTTCATTACCAGTTTATTACAATACAATCACTGTACGGTTAGGTACCTATTGCCAAGCTATTATCTCGAGTGTATAACACAGGAAACGCGGTTTACGCGGGTGAACCACGAAATGAGCATGTTTTTGAACGGACAACCAGGTAATATATAAACTTATAACCTTGTGATTTTTTATGATACGGTTTTAAAATTTTGTACATAGATTCTTTACACAAAAATACTAGACAGGTGTTTCGGGTTTCGCATAAACAAAAAAATATGTTGTATAGGGCCAGATATCCCAGACTTCAATTGGGCAATACTCGTATAACTAATGAGAAAAACTGCTAATCAGCTCCGATTGTATTTCGCAAAATATATTTTTCTGCGTTTTATGGCGGCACGCGTGACTGACTTTTTGAATGCAGCAAGGACCCCTCAACACTTTTCACTTTTCATACAAGAATCCTTTTATGGAGAAGCTAAAGTGAGTCTCATACAAACACAGTGCAGAAAATAGGGGTGTGCCAACAGTGCCGACCCAGGAGGGATGCAGAAACGGCCAGACCAGGGGCCGTATTATGACGTCTTAAAACCAGGTTTGTTCCAGTGAGTGAATGAGGTGGCGCGAGACGACTTGTATAGCTCTGTCTCTTTCACTCACTGGAACAAGCCTGGTTTTAAGACACACAATTGGCCAGCCCAGCACTGGTCTGGCCAATTGCTTGCACTGAGTGTATAAAAGGCTAATTACGGCACTGCCCAGAAACAACAAAAGAAGCTCTCAATGATACACGAAAATCTATATTGCAAACAAAGGACGATTGATTGAAGTACTACGCATTTCATACTAAATAATCCCCAGCTTGCCGCTGTGTCCTGTACGTACTTGCCTTGCATCGTTCTTTTATTTATTCATGTAAAACATAAATAGGAAATAAAAAAGATATTATATAAATGTGCACAATCAACGAAGAAATTGTTATTACGGCTACGTATCGGGCTGAGATTGCGATATCAGAGATTATTTTCTTTTAGTTCAGTATTTTTTTCTTATTTTCTTTAGTACTAATCTATTTTACATAACAATCGCATAATGAATGAATCATTTAACAAAGATGTTCAATTATTTCGCTTTGTTATACAATTAATGATTCATTTTCAAAGGATTTGTTTTGTATTAAGCGATTTACTGTTGAATGACATAACATGACACCACTGTGGAAAGTACTTGTTTATATTACTGAGAAGAATAGGTATATGATGTGATGAGAAAATGGTACCTATATGACACGTTTACATAGTTACTAGTCAAAAGTTCTTTAACATTGTACAGAGTGACAAATAATGTAGAATTTTTCAAATTACTAATTTACAACAAGTAATTCGTGTTTCTGTGAATCATAGAGCATCTGAGCGTGTAAATAATTCAAGCATCCAAGCTATGCGAAGTTTTAAATTAAACAAGATTAATAGTCCACTGAGTGCGTACTTACGTCTTATTCTAATTATTACAACAATAGCGAATAAGTATTAATCGTAGCTATAATTAAGTTTTATCGGGCGGCGTGATTGAAGTGGTAAAAAATAAATGGTGTTCACGAGACATGGGAATCGCAGGTGGTTGGCTTGCTTGTTTCCGGTTTGTCCAGTTTTGGATGATGTCCGCGTGGGAACTAACGGTGCGGGCTGGTAAGACGATTTGTTCATAACCCCCGACCATTGTGTTTGATTAACACTAGAACATGAATCTTTTAGTTATGCCTCGACACGGACGCTGGTGGTGATTGGCAATCAAGCGTTCAAAGTAATCTTTATACTAAAACCTGCCTCCTATTTCCTACAAGAATATGAACGTTAAATGCACTAGGTACAATGTTTAAATATGCATCAAATATAAAAATAAAATATTTAAAAAAAAAAAGTTTTGCATTGGTATATTTTTGTTTGTGGAAATCGATTCATTAATTAATATAAATTGCATATTTATATTGTTGTTGAGCTATAAATCAGTTCAACTAAAATCAACTTTTGCGACCACATTGTTTACGTAACGCTAGCTTTCACACCAAACGTCGCGTCGTTCATAAATTCGTCTGGAAAATGTCGGCTTGACTGGTTTAGTGCCAGCACAATTTATTTTTAGTACTTGTTCTTATGATGTTCGATTATTCTGCCGGGACAGGGATGTTATTGACTACAAATCGACAATGGTGTGCGTGGGTGGCCGTAGCCATTGCCTGTGGCATACAACCACACCAAGGCGAGACAACACCAGTTGCGTAGCCAGTTGAGTATCAAGTGAACTCGATTCGCACAGCGGCCGCGTCAGGCGCTCGCTTTGCTCTCGCGGTCAGTTTCGCTCCAAGCGCCGACACATGTGCACGTTCAACTAACTTCAGTTACTGGCTTGTTTACAAATAGAAGGTAGTGCAATCTCGCTGTCAACAGGATAACCGTGACAGGTAAGTCAAATATGAAATGGAGGCCAGTGTGCCAAATACAGTTTTATACATGTACTCGAGAAAGATCCGTTTACAACATCGCAGTTAGTTTAGTAGGGTGTAAACAAAACAATACGGTTGTGTATCTTTTGTTTTTGGACATAATGTGTTATGTGCAAGTAAAGTAATGAACGTGGATTCAATTTAAGTTTTGTTTATTTTAACGTTGGCTTTTATTCATATATCCATAAGTGTTACAAAAATCAAGTGGAAAAGTTTTATTAGCGACACACTTTAGTAGGTCAGCATTCATTTTATATTAATTCCATCTATGTACTTACTTTTTAAGAGTTTATAAGTAGGTGTCCCATTCCATGTGCGATACATTTACCAAATGTAGGTACGGTCATGTGGTTTTACTTACTTAGTTCGTTATTCAGAACACATTCATCAAAGCAAGTTTAGCTTGCATTCGGCCGGTTCTTTTTGGGCCATGGGCAGAAAAAAATGGTCCTTGTCTCACTTGTTCTTAATAATTATGGACCGCGCACTCCGCTTCAGATTCAGTTTTTGCAAATTAAAACCAAAACTAATTTATTTGTATGCTCATTGCGTTTTCATCTCGTTTCATTATAATTTTAGTTACCAAGCAGGTCACGATTCGAGTTCCTTGACATACACTGTGTACAATACAAATGCATTTAACTTATTTTCATGTAATATTAATTTTACCAAAGGTCACGACTATCTGCCTATGATTCGGCGATAAATATAACGTTACATTGGTAAATGTCAAGTAGGATATTGAAGGCCAATAACCTTCAATTTCATTTCAGGCTTATTTTTAATTTAAGTATTTCTTAATCGGGATATTACGATGACCGTTCGTGGACAAAGTGGATTAGATAGGTAGTGTTATCTACTCGATATACGAGTATTACTGTTGCACTGAAAAAGTGAGGCAAGTGAAACGAAGGCTTAAGTTTTACCAAACACACCTTTTTTTTTGATCGTGGTAAAATCATCAAATGAGTCCTCCCACCCAAGGCAGGGCAGGAGGGACTGTCAGACTTGTACTGACTAAAATCCACGGTGTCCTTCACTAGCCCTTTACGTACCGGGGTCACGGTAATGGGAAAGACGCGCGACCCCGGCAGGCTATGGCCCTCTACAGGCCCCGTCACCCAACATACCTGGCATATAACATTAAGTATAGATAGATAGACACTTACTGTATTTAAGATATCTCAGACCTCAATTGGGCAACGAAGCTAATAAAAAAATAATAATATGCATTTCGCAAAATATATTTTTCTGCGTTTTATGGCACGACTTGTTGAATGGAACAAGGACAGCATATCTCGACAGAAGGCCTTCAAGAGATGTCTATTGTGTTATCGTAAATTATGCACTTTTTTATCTATCCACAACACAGCCGACGAAGCTCCATGACACGCTTTCTACGATTGGAATGGAATGGTAGACTATTACTATACATCATTTGCTAGGAGAGATTCAGAACCAGCGGTATAGGCATCTGATAGCTGCAAGCACTACTGAGATTGGGTTAAGTGCATTAGGCTATCAAAAATATCATGCTGCCATGTTTGATCAAATCCATTTCTATTTCTGAAACGAAAACTCTGCTTTGATTCATGCTTGGACAATGTATATAAGTCGATTGTTATAAAAAGTGAATCACTTACCTATTTTAAATTTGATACGAAGGTATTATAGTAGGTGTTATAAAATTCGTATAATACATAATCGTAATCTACTTACCGCTTTTCATAGAAATCTGATACTCGTGACAGATAGGCTAAAGTACCGATTTTTCTTCATAATTTTTTGTTATCGTGCCAAATCGACATGCCTTTATTTTGTATTGTATAGCCGCTCAAAGATAACACAACACGAGAAGTATTGTGGAGATCACGAACCGGAGCCGTGCCTCGCAAAGGGGTTAATGTTACAGTGCACCTTCCTTATACAGTTTGTTGGGACAACGGACCGATAGCTCTCCGGCCCTTTGAAAGAACCGTTCTCTCGTTTACTTGATTTATATTAGCGAATTACTAGTGGTTCACGTAAATATGTTATTATTATAGCCGAATACGGAAACATTTTCCACGAGACCGCCCCATTATTAATGCAGTATACGAATGGGGAGAGAGGCATTGATTGGTCTAATATATTAGGCTTACGGTACGCGAAAGCTGTGTAGGTAGAGATTAATGCCGACCCACAGGTCACAATAGCGCACGACCAACAAGGAGAGATTGCAGCGAGCCCTAGAAACTACACAAAACACTACAACTCGGTTATTTAATACACGTAGCAATTGGTACGGTGCTAGAAATGAGTGGAATAGAAAGCTCATCTTTTGTAAAACAATATAATAAACATTTGGACAAAAGCAAATTTGAAAAACTCAGTAATTATAAGCATGGTTTTCAATTCATCGTGTTTATTCAAAATCGGATTTTAAACAGAACGCGTATCTTTTCATTCAAATGCACAATACTCTTGTTAAACAGCGAACAACAGTCGAATAGGGCAAACCTTGTCATTGCTATTGTATTTCCGTGGACAGAATTAATGAGTCAGACGATAGCGGATAAATAATAAATAGGCGGCAAAGGCAAATAGGCATCGCTGAGGCTGGTGAGCACTTGAGCAGGTTTGTATGGACAAACAAGACTGGCAATTAGCGAGGTGGCGTGGGAGAGCTCGTGATAGTATAACGTCATAGTCCCGCTAACCAAACAAAGCGGACGTTCACCGAATGACGATCCGAGCCTCGTCTTCTGACTGGCCCTCAACTATCTCTATATTCCTTGCCCTCATAGGTTTATATGGGAAAAATAGTGCTTCGTAACATCTGTGTCGGCAATTATTGGGGCAGTTAGCACACATCTAGTTCTATACCCCAGTATTGCTACTGATCAAGTTTCTTTTACCCATCGTCTTCAATCAGTTTCACCCCTTTCCCCTTTACCATCGAACGATCCGAAAGCATATGATTTTCAATACCTCCTTTCTCCACCTTTAACGTACTTATGCAAATACGTTTTCGTGAACTCGCTACATGATCCACAAGCGCTCGTTCTAATATACATTTTCTGGCTTAAATATGTTTTATACTGTGAAGCGATCACCATTCATTTTCTTGCAAATATATCGAAAATTCAACTACATTTTACCGTCAGTTTTCATATTACAGCATTAGGTAATATGTCAGTTTCGTGTCCAATTTTATGAGTGACAGTATCCACTATATCATTCATTTCTTGCCATTTATGTTTAGCTTGATGTACAGCATCGTCTTTAATACATGTCGACGATGAGTACAAAGAAACTGTTTTTATTTTGATACCTACATTTACTGGCACTAAATTACTTTGTAATGGATTAAATTCTTACACGAAATACATCTCCGTGATCATCATCCGTGAAGACTAGTGTTATCCCTTACTACCTGAGTTTCAATATCTCTTCAAACACTCGAAGAGGATATATTATAAGTAGCCTACATTCTCTTTAAGGTTAAGTGTTTGTTCTTGTTTTCGAAAGATTAATCGGAAGTAATAACCGCCCGTAGGTAAAAAAGTAGATGGCAGCGAGTTTTGAAACCAGTTAATCTCCTTTTAACAAAAAAGATAACTAAAGTGAATAAAGTAACAACCTTTTATGCTCAGTGCCTTTATACAATTTGTTTGGCGCAAGTGAAGTAAAAATAAAGACTTAAATATAAGTCGACAACTTAAAACATTTCCAGAAACACGAAGTAGAAAGTGGCACGACGAGTTTACGGGAAACGGCAGGTAATTGCAGGAAATATTGGGTCAGACCATACAAGTACCCCCTGCTCTTCCTGTTTAGACGCTCAATCTTTCAGTTTCCTGCGTTTAATTGGTCAACATAACGCAAATAACGTTAACATTGTAATTCTTCCGCTATAAGAACTGTTTTATCGGTTCATTTCTATTTATAATAAATTTATTCAGAAATACACCGCGTTCTGGTTATATAATTTTGTTTTTGTAAACTGCATCGTGTTATATTTGGTAAATGTCACGCGATGTGCAACTAACCGGAGCTGACTGTCATGTATTAAGAAATGATAAGATTATCTAAAGTGAGAGACAAGAAGACATTCATATATCAAATATTGCAGCAATCTACAAAAAAAATTCGATAAACACATTTAAAACTGAATTTTAATCTTGCAAGAGCAATTCCTAATTGAAACAAGCGATTGACACGGACATACTGAAGCCCACTTGCACAGATGCGGCGACGGCGACGCAAAGGAATTGCTAAGTGGAACGTCGGTGTATTATCACTAATATCGCCGAGGTAACGGTATCAAATTGTCATGACTAGTACATTATGTACAATTGCCATAGACATATCTAACACACTCACCTAAATGTGCGACACTAGACAATAATCTTGTTTTTCTAGCGAAAGTATCCTACTTGTTGGCACCTTACGATTTAATGGTCTACTGGCCTCCACTCAATAAGAAACTTAAGATTTTAATCACGTGTTTAATGAATATTTTATTATAATTGGGCATGAAATATTTTGATCTCGTATCTTCACACCATACATATTTTTCTTGAGACTGAAACTTAAGTGCTTGCTTCTAAAAATTGCATTTAATAATGTTGGTCCCTATTTTAATTGAGCATTGGTTAGTCATCACAAAGTCTATAATCATATACGCTTTTCGATTTAAATTCTGCACTATATATTATATAAATCCAATTCCATCCTTACCCGAACTTATTAGCTATACTCGAAGAGACTCGAAGAGAAAGTACCATATAGTTACATGCCCCATGAGCTACTTACGATGTCACGTACCAAAGCAATTTAGAGCATCGTAAAAGTGCCACTATCACACCATTACCCCATGGTTAACTTAAAATTCCTTGGAGACATTTGAGTAATGACATATTTTCCTAATCTTGAGTGATAAAAAGGTTTGAGTAGAAAATGTGACAGCTGGTGTTACTACGTCAGCTACAAAATCATATCCATAATCCATAGAGTACGGAGTAGGTGGCAGTGATAATAAAGACGACAGCATTAACAATATTCGTATCCGTGCAAGTAGCTTAAGCCTATACTATAGTCCCATTGCTGGAACCCAGGCCACTTCTCTGTGAGAATGGGCCATATTGTACCACGCGCGGATTGGTTCTGAATTGCACAGGCCATTTTATAGTAGTATTGAGTGTTCTTCAATGCCACGCATGATTATTTGGAAAGTGTTAACTATATGATCTCTAGTTTCCCTGAGACATCTCCGTGTTCTGTGCCATAGGCATAATGCTTCATTAATGATGTACTTTCCTTTATTTACATGCACAAATTAATACGGACAAACGACAAAAGGCGTGGGCGATGCGCACGCGACGTCCCACTTCCGGCAAGTCTGAGGTCCTCTCAAGCGCAACATGTACTCGTATTGTTATTTACATCGTTTTATTTTAAACAATGTATTTAGAAGACTAACTTTTGTCAGCGGCTTCGACCGGTCAGGACCAAAGCAGCTTTCAATTGGTGAAAGAATTTTTGAAATCGGTTCAGTAATTTCGGAGCCTATAACAAACATAGCAAACAAATAATCAAAAGGTTCCTCTTTAATATAAGTGTAGAAAGAATAAAATTAATTAGTTAAGGAAGGTTTTAATCCATTACAGACTTCGATCAATAATAGCTATTATTGATCGAAGATTACAGATAAATAAACATTTTGTTTTTATCATGAAACTTCACTATACTTCTACATACATTCAAATAGAAATGGTGATTGAATTTATTGCTTTTATTGATGGATAATAATTGCATAAAACAAGTATATCAGTAACAATCACGCAAGTTTTGTTGTACAGTAATATCTTATCTTATTATTTTTTTCACCACTTGTTGCCGATTCAGAAGTTTCCGAGAATTGGTTTTCAGTGCTCGTTTGTGTGTCCGCTTGTCGTGTCGGATCTCAACCACGGTAGGTGTTAGTGAGTCACGATTTGTACCAGCTACCGGACCTGTAAATGCATTTGATTCTGTCGGCCCGCTTTCTCGGATATTACGTGTATTACGACATCGTATCGCATGAAGTTCCAAAAATCTTAAAACCCAATGGCTATTCTTTTCGATTCATGTTTTGAATACCTACTTTTTAGATAATCGTATGAAGTAATATTCTCCACAGGCTTTAGCGTCTGTAAGAGCGATTGTTATAATATATAATTCAGAATACATGACACTAACCCTTTATCAAATTATTTTGATTTGACAAACTTTGAATACCAGAACGTAGAACCCATTAATCAAGCGCCTATTAATAACGAAGCAAATTGTATTTGAAAGCGTCACAGAGAAATAATGCCACCGCGTTTAGCAACACTTTCGCTAGAGAAAGCTATTCGTGCAATAAAATATATCTTTGTCTTTGCACTTAAGATGCGCGGAACGACTGACTAGTTATTAATCACTTTTTATGTTCCTCAGCGAGCGAGCACGATTGAGATGTGATTAGCATACAATACAATATCAGTTAACGAGGCCTTCTTATAGTAATATGAAACGATAAAAAGATACGTGTTTATATAACACAAACTAGAGTTGCTATTCATTTGTTTTTATTGGGTATTAAGCTTAATTCGTTTGTAATAAAATTAACATGATGTCTCTTACCAAACATGCACAAATATAGTGACTATTAAGTTACTATTTGTAACAATGGATATATTTAATTAATTAAGATTTCCACTATGACACCTGGTCTACCGGGTCCAATGATTGGTCTCCGGGGAACCCTTAATCACTATCAACGGCAGGTAGAATTGATTGATGAGGTCATTGGATGTTGAGACACTTTAAGATCTAATCAGGCTTTTTTATCTCGGTAAAATTATCAAATGAGACCTCCCACCCTTGATGGAGCGGAAGGGACTGTCATACTTATGCTGACTAAAATCCATGGTGATCCTTCAATAGGCCTTTACCAGGGTCACGGTTAGACAGTCCCGCGACCTCTAATCTGGCTGTTTTTTTTTTCTTTTCGTGGTAAAATCATCAAATGAGTCCTCCCACCCTACTGTCAGACTTGTACTGACTAAAATCCACGGTGTCCTTCACTAGCCCTTTACGTACCGGGGTCACGGTAATGGGTAAGTCCCGCGACCCCGGCAGGTTTTGGCCCTCTACAGGCCCCGTCACTATGCTGACACTCCTTGAGGCGCGCGTGGAACACAACGCGCCGACCTCTAATCTGGCTTTGAGAAATTCTGTACTAACTAACTTCAGTTTTTGCCTAATAAGACCGGCGTCGTTTTCTCTCAACTCGGATTACTTGTGTAATAATTTCCAAATGGTTCTGTGTTGCCTTACCATAAATGTCTCGACACTAGCTGCCGGCGGCACCCACGCCCGGCGCCGAGATGAAACCTCGTTTATTTAGGATTTCACCACTCCCAATGACCATCGTTACTTACACAACTATTGACCAACGGCGCTGCACCAAAGTAGTGCGTGTTGCCACTTTTTACACGGCCTGCACTTATTCGATCAGATATGATTGAATCTGTTTCAATTAATGACTACTAACAATTTCCTAGTCGGTGCAATAGATCTTGTATCAGAACACAACTTGTAAACTGTTCCATTGTCTATGAATTGTTTTGCACAATGTAAGCACGTGAATCGAGTCATATCTTTAGATACCTTTTTACATCTTAAAACTAGACAAGTGCCAGATTTAATAATTTATTTAAAAATAATTTCTTAATTTCCAGATTCGTGCAATCAAACATCGAAAATGGAGAGCTGGTTGGGCGATGTCAAACGCGTCAGAATCCCGCGGCCAAAATTCGGGAGCAAATATCCCGCAGAACCACCGAAGGATTACTTAGAAGACTGTGGAGGGGATCTTGGCAAGCAACGCCGCCACGACAAAGACCTGACGAAGGCGACAGAAGAGCTACGTCGATCACTGCAAGAGAAACTATGACCTGCTTACAGAGCATTAGGTCTAATTTAGCTTTAAATGTATGGCCAATGGCATAATGACCCCCATACGCGGCCGTTTAAGCGATTACACAAGCATTTTGACGGGCTTTGTTCGATACAAATGAACGTGATTTGCTAAATTTATCAAGTGTTACAGCCACGTGTTAAATTGTCTGGGTTAGTGTTATCAATGTTATCATGGCTACTAGTATAGTGTTATTATTTTGTTAAACATTCAATTAAGTGACCTACTTCAAAAGGTCTTTGTTGGATAAAATCAAATGCTAATTATAAAAACAAAATTCAAATCACATAATACGACCACTTCATGGTATGAAATATCAAACCACAAATCGTACCATGTCATGATATCATGTAAGATTTAAAAGTAAGTGGTTAAGTTTGAATGTCAAATGTCCCTGGACTGAGTGTTTTAACTGAACCGACAGGTGTGACCTGATTTGTTACAATATAAAATTACAATTTTGTTATCAAATTTACAATGTTCGATATAACATTTCGCAACTCTCATGTAAAAAAGATTTCAGTATTAATTTGCATAGATTTGTTTGACTAAAAACTAATAACAGTTTTATTTTACTTGTCTTAAAGCAAGAATTATGACGTGTCACTAATTCAAGTTTAACTACGAAACCAGTAATATTTGTTAGCTACGATTAGACATAGTTATTTAGACTGACATTATTTTAGAATAAGTTTACTGAATCTCGATAAGTATTAAAATACTTTTTATAAATAAATATTGATGTATCGTTTATTGTTGTTTTGTTATATGAGAAATGAAGCATAGATACAAAAATAGCGTTTGTAGACAACGTCTTTAAGTAATATTGACTTGGAACAGTTATTTATTTAATAACATAAAAGAAGAAGAAATATATTCCGAGAGACGTTTATCATTTTTATATACATATATCTTTTGTACAAATGCCTAAGCTTCGGTAGTAATATTTCATACAACGTTTTAGATGGACCTGTGAGATCAAGATGGTCGTGTCAGAGGGCTGGCACGGTGCCAAACTATTCAGATACAAATGAGTTTTGGTGGGTATCCACTGTGTCCCAACAAACGTACATATAAATAAGAGCTTCTGCTGATTCCAACGAAATTGTTCGATAACTTTGTTATACTTACATGGCTATGTCTTTGTTACCGTAGCAAGACAGATATAATACTTTGTTACCTAAATAAACTTTATTGCTCAACGAAAAAGTGGACTTGCCTACTTTGTCTTGCTATGAATAAGAATGAGTACTTACGACGTGATCTTTAGAAGTAGGTACTGGCATAAAAAAATATTTTAAATGTTAACAGCTTAATTGGTATGAAATGTCACAACATTTACTTTTGTAAATATCATCGTTATCCTTGTTTTCCTAAATGACAGCGTAAAGCTGTAGTTCAAATATGTAGATAAAGTACATTAATATTAAGGTTTGGTGAAGATAGGTATCTAATTTCATGAAACAAAATGATTTTCCTCTGGATTAACGAGAAATCTCATTGTTGTTACAAAGTTTCAAAAGTTCGTGATTGGAAAACACAAAATGCTTCCATGGAACAACAGCACAAAGGACGACTGGGTAGGTAGGTATATTTTACGAAACCCGTCCCGGTCTCCTGAATTGCTATTGGTTTTGTCTTTTTAAACGTCTTTTATGAGGAAATCACGTAGCTGTAGCAACTTAAGTAGGCTTATTTTCCTAAAACCAGGCAAGAACTCTGATTCAAAAATCGCTGTAACGCTAACGGAGTTGGTTTTGTATGTAATATTTAGTAAGATAAATTGAAAAATTATTAGAAGTTTAGCACACATTTTTACTGATAATTCTCTGGGGGAAAAGTAAATATGAATCGATTACTTACGGAATCATCGTAGTGTTGTGTGTGAAGAGCAGTGGTGCTGCCCTCTCGCGAGTTGCACGGGGAAGAGTGTCGCCGAGAACGTCTCCCCTCCTCCTCGTACTCCTGCACATGAACGTACGTTATATCCTTACATGCTGGACACTACGAAAGCTTACACTATACACAGACCAACCAATGCGAGTCGCAGTAGAACTACATGTACAAAACACTAGACGTGTCACAACTCATAACATGCGATTCACTTTACACGCAAGAAAGTAATACAAGCATAAAAACTACGTTAGTCTATGTAGCACACGACAAAGTTCCGTCTAGACTACAACCTATATACAAAGTTGTTTAGTTGTAAAAAACGTCTAAGGAGTTAAGTTAGAGGGATGTGAAGGAGCGAAGACTCGCGGTTAAACTGCAGGGCGAGGGATGACCAACTAACTGTCTCGACGATTCAATTGATTTTTCACGCTATTTTTGCATGTTGGCACAGTTTCGAGCGCAAACGACGCGCGGAAATGCTAGATTGTTAAGTATTGTTATCGCACTAGTAGCACCTAAACTATGCTAGAAATAACAAAAAGTCACACAACGCAAATAGATATGGTAATTTTACTGACACGGCTTCGTTCTAGGCAAAAGCTAAAGTTATCAACATTATGTTTATGAACGAATTTCCCTTTAAATCTTATTTTAACTTCCTACAGGTCCTATACTACCTTTGAAATTACCAAAAGCGAAAGAAAAAAGATTAAGTACCATCAGAGTCGCATTAATTTGCAGATTAAGTCCACAAAGCATGATTTAAGACTGGTTTAAAATAACAAAAATAAAAGTCATTTTGGAAAGAAAACATTCTCACGAAAGATAATAATGTATTGTTTACTTTTAATTTCTGTTGCGTAACAAAGCTTAACATAATGGTTGTTAGTATAAGGATTAACTTCCGTGTGAAGGCGATAATATCTGAAGATTTCGAGAATCCAAGAAAAAAGAAAATACGATCTTTCTATACATATATTTACATTATTTTATTACAGTAATGTAGAATAAAAACGTGTTTTATAATTTAAAACAAAAAAGAAAGCACTCGTAAAGACGATAGATATAAACAAGATATTTCTCCTTTCTATTAATATGTATGTTTATGTTTCCAAATCTTTAAGCGTCGCCCAGATCGACGGTGCCTTGTTTTCCACGCGCGCCTCAAAGAGTGTCAGCACAATGGCGGAACCCCCTTAGAGAGCTAAATCCTGCCGGCGTCGCGGGACTAACGAGTTACCGTGACCCCGGAACGTAAAGGGCTATTGAAGGACACCGTGGATTTTAGTCAGTACAAGTCTGACAGACCCTCCCGCCCTGCCCTGGTTGGGAGGACTCATTTGATGATTTTATCACGATAAAAAAAAAATTAAGCGACACGCACAATTCCGCAAAAATATCTTGCCAGGTTTTTTATTTAAGCATTAATTTAGGTGTCGTCTTGTGATAGGAAATTATCTTTGCATGTACACGGTGTGTATCTTCGTAAATAAAAAAAGTTAAAGGCTTATTTATTAGATTTTAAACTGTGAGTGAAACCTAAAACAGGTGTGTGGTTAGACCCGGACACTTGCGTGTTTAATATCGAATCGAACTCGTTCGCTATTATTGCTTAGCCGGAGCCATTGGACGCAATAATTTTATGTGAAACCACAATAAATAGTCACGCGATGTATAGAGCCTTTAGAACCCTATAATATGAAATAAAATCGACCCAAATCCTAGTTGGATTTAAGAAGTAAACAACCTCATTGTGCTGTTTTCGTTTTCATTATAAACGTACTTAGTATGATTGGTTTTGTGGGTGCTGCATTTTCGTTTTAAAAACATCCTCTATTTTACGTACACATAATTTAACAGCTTGTATCTAGACTAGCACGATTATCTAATTATGAAAAACCCTCTTGTCTCTAAAGAATCTCAGGCAAATTTACATAATTTGGACTACACAGTCATAATCTGCAATATCTATTCATAAATCGTGCTACGTAGTGTGTACGTAACCTATCATCGCCACATTCCCGCGTAAATCCAAGTGTCAACACAGGAAAATAGGTCATTCCGGATCTCGTAGCAGATGTAGCCCACTGACTGGTACTTTTAAAAGACTACTTTATCGTAGCACCTGACTGCTACTATAATATAATGTTGGGGTTTTGTTCCTCAATTTATACGTATAAGATCCTCGGGACTACGAGACTACAAGTCTACGAGACGCTACGCGTGCTACGTAATTTTTTATCATTGGTTTTGTTTTTGCTTCATTTGTAACACTATGTTTGCGTCTAATTAAAACCCTACATAGATAACGGTACTATATATGTAACGACAAAAGTTGAATGTACTGCACCAATGACTCCCCAAAGAGAAGACATCAACGACCGGGCTAGCTAATTTAATTAACTTCATTGATCGGTTGTTTGTTGTTGGCTGTATTATGTGTGTTCAGCAATATGAAAGAGACATAAAACCAACGTACAAAAGTTTTTGTATGCTTCAAACTACCGTTCTCAATGTTAAATATTTATGTTTTTGTTCTCTTTATTCACTGTACTATCGGTTAGGGAGAGGGTTGCTAACAAACAACCCTGTTAAATATGCAGGAGAATCCGTGGTCTGCGTAGAATAACATGCTCACACCTTTCCGACTGAGAGCCATAGGTACGAGAATTTATGCATTTATGTTTAAATTATTATTTTAATCTCACATTTTTATTAGAGAAGCTCTTTGAGTCGTGAAATTTAAAAACATAATGAGTGTATTTTATAGCGCCCTTAAAATAATATTAGAAAACTAAAACGATTAATAAAGATCCAAGATTTTTTTATGCCGTGCAGGTTTTAAACGAGCGTTATAATATTGTTGCTATTAAACAAAAATAGGCGCTTAACAATTGCTCGTATTTTATAAAATCACCAAATTAAAACTGTATACACCCAAAGAATAATTAAATATTAATGGTGGTTTTAGCGTGCTCTCTAATTAGATATTAACGTTCATTACAGTCCTGTTAACTTATAATTACATTGCATGTAGCTACACGACAATTCCATTATATTTATGTAGAATAACCATTTTTAACCACACGATGAATCACACATACAAACACGAACCAACAAAAAAATATTATACAGCTTTTTTTATGAACCCCGCATAAGTAATGTTTAGAATATAAAAAAAGATACTGTTGAATATTGCAAACATTTGTTAAATGCTTTAATAACAAAATCAGAAAACTATGAAGGACGATGTAAACAATCCCTGAAACTTGGAATCCGAAAATAGAAAGCAATCTCATTACATGTCTATTGTTATATCACGGAGAGGAGAGGGTGAGAATGTTACCGAACTGAGTATGAAAGAAAGTGGAAAGTACCTTGGCCATGGCTCGCACGTCCATAGGTACGTAGTCGCGGAAGGCGACGCGGCGTCGCCGGCGCGACGACATGCCGGGCGGCCGGCGCGCCGCGCACTGGTGAAGCTAGTCAAGCTACCCGCCTGAAGCCGCCCTTGCCGCCCTAACCGCCCTTACCGCCCTTGGGACGCGCCCGCCCTACGGTTTGCTTAAGAGGCTCCCCGTCAACTTTACATTTTACGGCGCACCCGCGGCAAAACG
This sequence comes from Agrotis puta, assembly GCA_943136025.2. Classification (NCBI taxonomy): domain Eukaryota; kingdom Metazoa; phylum Arthropoda; class Insecta; order Lepidoptera; family Noctuidae; genus Agrotis; species Agrotis puta. Next base: position 6,036,076 of record OW964170.2, read on the forward strand.
CGCTGAAAATAATTTTAATTTTCTGCCCTCTCAGTAAAATACTGCTGCGGTCAATAACTGTCGCCTTTACCAGAGAAATGAATTTAAGAGCTTCATTAACAATTCCGCAAACGTTTTATGCGGAATAAAAGGTAAGGTTTCATTTGTTTATGCCCTCTAGAAGACTAGTTAGGTAGTTGTTACTGATTAAAAGTACACAAAATCCTAAACATAAACAAGTGGGTATTGCTTTTGTAAAATACACATTTTGTTGTGAAAAAGAAGCCTCTTCCATTTATCTTTGTCTATTTCGGACACAAAGGTAAATATAATACCTGCGACTGAAGGTTGACAAACAAGATAAGTGTACACAATGAGGTTCTATTGAACTAATTTTGTTAAGGAAGTACCATCGCTCTATGTATAGCTACTTATATTATCTAATTAATTACGTTGGGGGAGGATAAAGCACATCACCGACAAAGGCCTCGCTCTTATTGAGCTTCATTTATAAAAGATGTCCTATATTTATTAATGAATTCTTTCTTGATTAATGTGATAACTTAGCTTTACTTAGATTTCTCAAGAGTTCCACGGAGAACTGTTTATTCACCGAATCTAGCATGTCTCATTTATTTCTTTGTAGTCGGCATTTTTAACATCAATAAAAGATTAGTTTTACCAAGAAGTACTGATTAGAGGAAAGTTCATTATCCTGGGAGTACGCTCACCTTTTCTTTGTGACGTATCAAAATGGCGCTTGCCGCGACTTACTGACGTCACAATATTAGATGGCTTAACGTTTAGCCTTTAGCACTCATTAATTCTAACAAGAGAAGGCGTGGTGAAAAGTACACCTGAAATCGATACTAACTGAAGGTTAATAAAGGTTAGAAGCTGCTATTCTTTTAAAAAGACTTTGCTCAGCGACACGCGACGCATTATTATGAATTACTTTAAAAAAAAAACAGTTGCTGTAAACACGCCTAGTTTAATTTGAACTATGTCTTAAATAAAAATATGTGTGTATTGTTCAAGGAAGAAAAAATCCAGAACAGTCCTTTTTTGTTTTCTGATAAAATACAACTCCTGGTATTCGAAACAGGATAATATCTTGGCCCGTATAGTCCGCTCTCAGCAAACCGTATATTTATGTAATGCAATACGTCATCTGAATTTTATACATACAATCAGCATCCCAAGAGATACGAAAACGACACTGAAAGAGAATTCTCAAATAGGAGCGATTTATTAATAAGCGAAAATATCGTAAGATGTTCATTGTACAGTCAGCAAACGACATAAGTAGCTTACTCATATTGGAAGGTAACTGCAACTCCCTTTAAAGTAACCATAAATTATGTAGCAGTCCCTTAAATCTTTGATATCACACGTCTGAGTAAGTTTAGACATAAAGCTACATATAAGGCTTTATTTATTTTAAAAGATATGTATACATAACCTCCTTAGTAACGTTGTAGGGAAAATATACATACCAAAAACAGTTTGCGATCACTTTGAAAAGAGCGAGCTCTTTGTTACGGTAGATTATATTATGATTTCTTCTTCTTTTTAGATTCTTTATTTTAAAATATAGATTTAGAGTATAAAACAATAAAACAGTGTTTTTAAATACAATTTAAAAAAAGCTTGTGCTGGGGTCATTATCTTTTTTTGATGTGTTTAAATGTGTTTCATAAATACAAACAAAGCTCTTTGTTGTTGTCGTTGCAAATGAATCCTTAGTACGACGTTTTTATATCAATTATATTTATTCTGAACGTTATTCAGAATATTACGAAATTTTAAATTTTGTACAATACTAGCTATAGCTATAACTTAATATTACTTAAATGGCATATAATATTAAGGCAGCATATTGATTTCTTTGCAAGACTATAATTCCAAAACTAACTAAACTCCAGCAAGTTTATTCAAATTATACATCCTTTGATGATTATGAGTTTCAAAAAGAACTAAGTCATGTTTACACTCCTTTCATCTGATAACTGAGCAGTGTATCAACGGAAAATGAAGTGAAAAGGCAAAATTCATAGGCGATTTTCTCCTATAATGATCAGCATTTTGCGATTCCACGAACTTTGTATTTTAGAAGTCATAATATTACAAAATAGGTCTTATCTCAAAGTGTCAGTAACTGTTTTTCGAAAGGAAACTGCTTTTGAATTTTGCTAAGTGGAAACATTTTATTGTCCGTGACTGTACCCATTGACAAAAATACTCTGACATTCTGACAGACCTACGGAAATAACGTAGATAAAGGTTTTCCGATTTTGTCATTTGGTCGTACGGTCTCTCTAAAAATATCCTATACCTTTTTAAATGGAGTTATTTGAGGGTTATATCTTTTTGCAGACAGGTAGACGGACGTAAAAAGGTATCAAACCGATAAAGTGCTTTTGATACTAATACTACTACTAATATTATAAACATAATACTCGTAGTTTGTTTGGATGGATAGATGTTTGTTCCTCTTTCACGCACAAACCACTGCACCGATTTGGATGTTTGATGCACAGATAGTTTATAACTTGGATTAACACATAGCATAGTTTTTATCCTGATTTTATGTTCCTGTGGGATAATTTTTGAGTTGTAGCGTGTGGAGCCGATGGCGACACCTAGTCAAGTATATTTTTGGTAGGAACCTACTTTGATAAAAAAAATATTTTAAAATTTTGTGTAATGCTTATAGAAGCATGGTTTTGATATATTCATCAGATCTGCAAATTCTTGCCAACTAGATATTTTGATAACCATTTTCGCTTATTTTTCATTAAAATTAATTAAAACCCGAAATATCGTTTTTTATCTCATAGTGCGTTGCGATCCATGGAGCCAAAGAGTTTAGCATGCAGACATATTGAAACTTATTTTTTTTTTTTTTTTTTTTCGTGGTAAAATCATCAAATGCGTCCTCCCACCCAGGGCAGGGCGGGAGGGACTGTCAGACTTGTACTGACTAAAATCCACGGTGTCCTTCAATAGCCCTTTACGTACTAGGGTCACGGTAATCCCTTGGTCCCGCAACCCCAGCAGGCTTTGGCCCTCTACAGGCCCCGTCATTATGCTGACACTCTTTGAGGCGCGCGTGGAACACAACGCGCCGTCGACCCGGGCATGGTCCATGGTCGGACAGCGAGTCGCCCATTACTCGCTGCCCGCATGCCCGCGCCTACGGTGGCCGGAGATCGTCCTGCGACGTCCGACGCCATGGGCGTCTACCACTGCGGCTGGGGTGGAGGGAGGACGCTGTCCTCTCCCTCAGGCGGCCCGCCTCCTCCTTCACGAGCATGACTGCTTCGCAGAAGGAGGCGACCGCTTCCCACTCCGTCTCGCCCCGCAGCATGGCCTCGACCAATGCCGGGCGCGAGAGGTCTCCACCTATCGCCGTCGTGAGGACACGGCGGTGCTCTGCCCAAGCGGGGCAGTCCTGCACCGTATGCTCCACCGTGTCCTCCGGACGATCCTCGCAGTGGTGACACCCAGGCGTTTCTTCCCTCCCTATCAGACACAGGAACCTCCCGAAACTTCCGTGTCCGGTGAGGACCTGCGTCATGCGGTAGGTCAGGACGCCGTGACGCCTATCCAGCCACTCCTCAAAGAGGGGTCTTACCGCCGCGATTGCGGCGTGCCCGATATTGAAACTTATAGCACAACATTGAAAAACCGTTTGAAAGTTGCTGCCTGCACACCTACCTGTTTTGCTGACTGTACATTAAAAAATGCTCTTGAATACTTATTTATAAGCCCGGCCGCCGTGCGATTATAAATAAAAAGATTTATTTTCAATTATTTAGTACCTTAACCTACCAAAGTAAAAAGCCGTTTCATTAATCATTTATTTTATAATCTGTAAGGTTAATTAATTATAAGTAAGAAGATTAACTAGAAAGTTTATAAATTCATATTAATCACCCCAACCGACTAGTCTGCGCTTCTAGCCGACTAGTCGCCAACGGTTCCCGACTGCAAAAGTAAGCGACTACTTGGCACATCTCCTTTTAAAGAAAATGAATGAAATAGATACCTTCCAAATATAGCTAAAGTTGTTTCAATTTAAAAAATGGTTATTCCCTTAAAAGGTTGTTAAATGTTAATACAATAATCGTAAATTAATGTCTATTTCAAATTTTATCAATACACGTGATTTTTGGCATAATTATAAAAAAATATTTGTTAATAACAACAACTAAAAAGTTAAGAAATAAATTAAAATAATAGCAAAAAGAAAACACAGTGGGCTCGTCCGGGATTTGAACCCGGGACCTCTCGCACCCGAAGCGAGAATCATACCCCTAGACCAACGAGCCGATACATTTCATGGCTAAAATAGTACTCTAAACAAACGCTCTATATAACTGCGTTATCAATGACGTCATAATGTTTTATATTAAATTAGTCATCCAGATTTCATAGAAGATGTATCGAATTAGCAACTCTTAAACAATTTTCTTTCGCAAAACATATGTGACGTTTAATAGATCGTCCTATCTGGGATATTTCAAGTTACTTCAGCTTCGCACACACATTGGTAGATAAATGAAAACATTTTCAGAGAGAATGACTGCTACTTGTATCTATTCTATACTAATAGAGTCGAAAGAAAACACTGTTATTGGCCGCTATTGCCGAATAGATTTTTTCACGTACAGTTAAATTGCCAATGTTCCCCACAAACCTCTTTGCGAGGTGAAAAATAAATAGGTAACCGAATTTTGCCAGATTTACCCATGGAATGCAATATACAGGAAATAACGGCCATAATGGTGAGCTGGTTTAGTTCTACTCGCTAGCCGTTATCGACTCATGCAAGAAAATGTGAGATACAATAACACAGTGGTAGTGCCGAGGTGCCACTCCAGCTAAGCTACTCAATTAATTAGCAAGTTCCAAAGTAATGCAAAAAATATTTTTATTTTTGCTATGAAAAGAACAGATGCAATGAAAGCGATGCACCATCATCTGCTTCTGTAATTGTTCAGTGTTAATTTATTATGTAATATAAGATCAAGCTTAAAGTAGAACTTGAGCATGAGCTAGAACAGTTGTAAAGAAGATCAGTAGAAAATATGTAAGTGTGAATGGTCGGTGATGAGAACGCGAGTGACACCCAGGACACTGCTATAGACAAGGCGCAGAGAAGTGAATGTGGTCGACAAGATAAGTGTAGAAGGTAATTCTGGCAAAATCACCTCGTGCGGGGGCTCCAGGTCGTCGTCCGGGGGCGGCGCGTCGCTGGGCCGCCACGCGCGCCCGCTCCTGCCCCAGACAACACCACGTCACATAACACCAACACATCGCTACACCAACTAGTTCACACATAACACCATACGATAACACAAACTCAACCATCAACCGATTTCAACGATCAACACTTTACAGGGACGCGCATTCGAGTCCGGATAGTCCGGCGGACCTCATTGTGTTTTAATCGGTCAATATGATTCCTATTACTAAATTATTTAATTTCACACAAATTACTGTATGTTATTTATAGTAAACAGACATGACTATTTCTTCATTCATTCATAGTGTTCGCGCATTTCACATTGCTCTGAATAGGTAAGAAAATATAACATTAACTTTAGTTACACTTGTGCAGGTGTACTAATGAATTGTTCGAGCCGTCTTTGTTATTAAGGAAGAATTTTAATTGTTTTAATTTTTCAACAACAATTCCATGCAGCAAAACCGTTAAATAATTATCTATGTGAATTTAATAAATCTGAATTGTTTATGTTCAAACAATTTGACAAAATTGATCTTCGATAAAAATTTAAACGTCGCTCTTGCCTCGATTTAACTGGCAGTAAATTGAAAGCAACCCTTACTTACGGGTGCAGGACAATGGCACTAAACCGCCGGTGACAATAAATGGGAACGTTTATGCCGTCATAAACCAATCGATTCCAATACTGAATAAAAGTGGAAGTGTTTGGCGAACAGCCAATGAGATGCTCGGTTCGCAAGACTGAGCGCTGACAAGGGCTAGTGGAAAACTGTGGGTTATTTTCGCTGTGAGATGTAAAAGAGCGGACGAAAGCGAACGCTCGACGAGGACTCAGCCTTTGCTTTCGCACTTTAATGGTACTTTAGCATTTAAGCGCCTTTATGAGAGGCCCCGCGGGCGATGAGGGATTTACGCCTCGCTCATTAGAGAGGTGCGGTCTCTCGCGGCTCTCTGATCTCGCACGGCCTCAGCTGAATGACAAATTATTATTATATCCTTCCGCTTTTCATGAAAACCGCTAGATCGTATTCAATCGTAGTGTAAAGAGCTCTAACTATGTTAATGTAAGTGTGGTCAGTCATATAATGAGGTCACCTGTAAGCATGGTCATGCGGTGGCAGGCCCAGGCCGGAGTCCTCGGAGGGCGAGCGATGGTTGGCTACGAGAGGTGCCTCCGCCGGTCCCTCCTATAACAATAACCCGCAACCTGACCCGAAAGCCCCAACACTTTCAACCACTTCGCACGTAACTTTACTTACGTGGAAGAGTTACTAACTTTTTGTTGATTAGGGACTTTGAACTCTAAAGTACTATAAAAGTCCATGAGCTGAGAGATAACAAATTCACGAAAGACATTGAAGACGTTGTGGTTGACATAGTGTTCAGAAAAGAAGGTACGCGTAAATTCACGGGTCACATTATGTGTGCCACGATGGGAGTTTACATTTGTCAGGCCTGACCTTATGGGTGTATCATTGATGTTTCATGATGCCTACTTGTTATTAAAATAATACATTTATGAACCATTAATAAACAAGCTCAATCTACTGTAGAAAGCAATCAAACTATGACATCGATGGAACATGCAGAGACAGGGGCGTACTCGGCGATCCTCAACCCTTGGAAGTACTTAATCTTAATTCCTAATTCTTTTGAATAATTTAAGAAGATGGGACATTTGTTTGGAGCAGCTGTGTACGTCCTTGTGTACAGTCAAGTGAATAAGTAAAGCGTGTGCACTTACCGGGTCGTGCAACTCATGCATCGTCGAGGAGGGTAGCATGTGTCGCTCGGGACCCCGCTACCAACAAATCGTAAGCATCAACTAAGTTTTGTGCAAATGATATTGCACTGAAGTGTACATACAGTGGTGTTATCTATGTAGGTATGAAGATTTATGCATTCATTATTTGCACAATTTTGTCTGAGCAGCTGTGTAAAGTACTCTATGATGTGGATGTTTTAACTATCTTGTGCATGTACCATAATGTACGTAGATACTACATTATTACTGAACACTAACGGCAGTATAACAACAAGTTCATCCGTTCGTTAAGACAAACTAAAGCCATAGTTTAATAAACTTAGTTATCTTTTAGCAGACAGAAAAACATCGTTTAAATTAAGTTAGTCCAAGCAATCTTGCAAAGAGGGCGGAATCCTAATTATGTACTGCAGGTGGAGCACAGATTACGACATTGTAAGACGAAAGCCTGGCTAATAAACTTGGAGAAAATACGGGTAAGTACCTCTATTTTTCGTTGAAGAAGAGATTAATTGTGAAAACGTTGCGAAATATTTCTTATTTACATGATTATTTCACTCTATATTTTGTAAAGCTTGTTTTATGGTGTTTGTGGTGTGGTATTCTGTGTGCAGCGGTGTCTAGGTACCTATATTTTGTTTCATTAATTTTGTAAATAGTGATACAAAGGTGTTACAACAGTAGGTAAACTTCTTTTCTTTGAGAACAACAGCACTAAATAATTCATTTAAAAAATCTTATATATTTCCAGAATAAGAAAAATAGAACTCCGTCAGAAGTTCGTGGCATGACATAGCAATTCTTTTCTTCCTTTTTACTAAGATTGGTAGATATGTTTCCTTAATTATATAACGGTATTTACCTTAATATGATGATCGACAGGCTCCTCCCCTCTCCTATACACGAGCTCGTCGAACCGCGCCCGATCCTCAGGCACCATGAACTCGCGTATCTCCGTCAAAAGCGTGTACTGCAAAAGAAACACTCATTTATTATTTGTATAAAGAAGTAACACTGCAAAACTAGTACTGGACCGAAATTGTCGAGGTTACGAGCGGAAAATGTAGGTTAAACAGGTAGGTAGGGAAACAAAGGATACGATATCATATGGAAGATATTTTGCTAGCCGGAATAATTTAGAACATAATGTAGTTTAATGTCATGGAAATAGTTTGTAGAAGGAAAACAAGTTGCGTTTGGGCACAAAATAACTTTAAAATAGGTGCTTATGATGCACACATCATTAATTGAACGTAAACAGGCAGCGTGCACGAGGCCGCCCGCTGGCTGCTCCATAAGATAAATTGTTGTTTGGTAATGTGACGAGCGTGCCTGCACGAGACATAAGTTATACCGCGTATGATTGATGATAATGTATTGATATACCTTCTAAACGCGCACTTCATGACATCCCCCAAATTACTTTAATCCTATAAATAAAAAGCTTCGCGGAGAGACATTAAATAGGGTAGAAAGAGTCGTCTCGGTGAACAAAATTCGGGATGTGTTGAATAATGCAATACGAGACGTCGAATTAAATACGTTTTCGATGTGCTTACTCAGAAACGAATAGACGCACAATGAGAGTATGTTATGATTTCGTCTAGAAAATAGATCGCTGAAACATTGCTGGAAGTAGTCAGTGTGTACTGAAATAAACATTTTTATGTTCATATCCCCTATGAACATAAAAATGTTTATTTCAGTAAGACGGTTCAATAAATGTAACGTTTACATAGCTAATCGTATTTATTTAGTAGACTTTCTTCATCAACAAAGTGGCCTATTTTCGAACCCCTTGGCCCTGTTTGCTATCTGGAGATTGAAATCGAAATAAATTGAATTTCTATTTATCAATAAAATCTACTTTCACGTAGATTTAAAGTTAGCGAGAAACCTGAAATATCGCGATAAAACGGAATAAGTTTCACGGAAAAGTAAACGCTTTGACTGCAGCAGAAATATTTAAACTTGAACAAATACAAACAAATATTCCGATTAGATAAAATACTCTTCAAAGATCTCATTTAAACACAATTAAAGACAATAAAAAGTACTTTCTGCTCAAGCTAAGCAATGTTTGCAGTTTGTACACAAAATTAGCCGGTTGTATTACCTACATGTGGACTGAAACATTATCTGTGTTAATACGGCCTACACTTTTCCCTATTACTAACGTGAGAAAACCCGAGCAACACACACAAACACTTTCATTAGTAGATGGGGTAAGTATTAGTGCGAAGCGTCCCAGAATAGGGATCAGAGGGGCCAAGGTAATAGGGTCGATAGAGTACAATCTGGAATTCGACATGAGTAAAAGAAGTCTTTGAAAGATCCGGAATCGGTTAACATACATTACACTTGTATGAGGTTGTTTAGATGGTATTATTTGGTGTGTGTCTTCAGGGTTCCGTGCCTTAAAAGTAAAACGGGACCCTTTTACTAAGACTGCGCTATCCGTCCGTCTGTCTGTTTATCTGTCCGTCTGTCACCAGGCTGTATGTCATGAACCGTGATAGACAATTTAAATTTTCACAGATGTTTCTACTGTCGCTAACAAAAGAAAATAAATATATAAAGGGGGCTCCTATTCAACACACATGATAATTTTGCTGTTGTTTTAGAAAATACGGAACCCTTAGTTTGCGCACTAAGGGTTCCGTATTTTCTACCGTACGACTCGCATTTGGTCGTTTTTGTTTTGTTACATTCGCAAACTGGGAAGCCCTCACATCTTTGCAATAGTTACAAGCCTTTTCAAATCTTCGAGAAATTGTGCCCAAATGGTATCGTTTCTGCCACAGTTATTTACCGTTTGCCGTTGTCTACTACCTACTTAGGTATCTGTTTAAGCTGCCACTGGCATATTTGTGTGATGACCTAAATGCCGCGGGTGGCGGAGCCTCCGTCTGCACTAGGGATGGAGATCGATTCTTGCAATGGTACAAGTTTGTTTAGACACATTAGTTTACAGACTCTGTACAGCGAAATGTGTGTTAAGGACATGTAAAAGTTTCATCATTTTGTAAACTAGAATAATGTCAACTTTTCCATATATTAGAGCACCGGTCGGCAATCTTCTGGTTGGCAAGGGCCACAAAGTTGCAAAATCATTTTAATATTTTAATATTATACAGTATTTATTATTTTACATTATACTAGCGACCCGCCCCGGCTTCGCACGGGTGGACATTTATTTTTTAAGTTCTCTCACAATTTTAAATTCGTAATATCTTTTGAATGGATTGTCCGATTGGAATAAAATAAAAAGTTATTTATAGCTATTGAAACAATCTTGCTCAATAAATAGTTTATTTGGACAAGGATTAGTATTTGACGATAATATGATCAATAAACATAGGCTAATAATTTTAATTACTTTTATTCTATGGAAAAGTGGTTATAATGGCTTAAATATAAATGTTTGGTTTATACTATCGCGGACTTTTTTGTGGGCATTATTGAGTTCTACAACTTTTCTATAGAAGTCAACCATACATCTCTAACCATTTAGGCAGCGTTCGCAAGAATCGTTAACGCACGGCAGTTTTTTCGACGCCTTACTCCACAATTTTCACTACCACGAAAAATCCTATCTATTTTCCGGGATAAAATATAGCCTATACAGATTCGGAAGAATCCCTCTAAGTAATAGTAAAATAAATTTTGAAATCGGTCCAGTAGTTTTTGAGCCTATTCAATACAAACATACAAAAATACAAAGGTTTCCTCTTTATAATATTAGTATAGATATAGAAGTATAGATGAAATGGAAAGATACTTTGTTTGTTTATAAATAAGGTTATCTTTTATTATTTTTGCTCTTGAACAAATAAACTGCCAGAACGGTTGACTGCTCAGCGATTGGACTGCTTTGCAGCGTGTCGCTAGTTCGATTCCCGCACGGAAGAAATATTCGTATGACCTAAAAATGGTTGTTCCGGGTCTAAGTATTTATGTATGTGTATTTCTATGTTTGTAAACGCACCCACGATACAGGAGAAATTCCTAGTGTGGGGCAACTTTTATAAAAGAGAAGAGAATTGATGTACATTTGTAAAATAGTATTGAGATGAAAAGATGGCAGTGTTAATTCCGACTAAAGCGGGGAATTCACTAGACAGACAACGGACATGTACGCAGGCAGTTCTTACGGGCATGTTAGTCGCTACAACACACTACACAGACTCATCAGTTTGTTATATGAAGGACCACGAAAATGAAATGACAGCGCGCGGACGAGCCCCGGGCAAGCCTGCAGACTTACCCGCGGGCATGTCCGAGAAGTGAATTCCCCACTTAAAACCCGAAGTAATGGTGTTGTTCAGGTCAGAGAGATCTAAAGGTAAATGTTACAATGGATACCTCACCTTCTGCGGCGTATCGAGCAGGTCCCTGACGACGGTGAGGAAGGAGTCGGGGGTGAGTCTCCGTGCGGCATACTCTTCCATGTAGTAGGCGATGGCGGGCAGGTCGCACTGCGGCAGTAGCGAGCGCGCCTTCTGCTCCACTGCTGTCGACGCTGCGCCTCTACGCTTGCCCCAGCCGCTTATTCTACACAAAGCATGGTACTCGTATTATCACCGAGATGAACACTGAAGAACTAGAATCATGAGGAACAACTGAACTTGTTCCTTACGCAGAGAGGTGTCCAGCACTCTATAGACTTATTAAAAAATAACTAATCATAACAACAAGTTGTTGTGGAGACACTCGTAAGCAGTTGACTAATGAAAGTACAGGAGGAATCACCTGTGCCATAAGTGTCGAGCATATTCTCATGTCTGTTAAAAAGTTGTTTTTTTTTATTTACGTTAGGCTCGCATTTGGCGACCATCTTACCCGACTATTTGTATTTGTCCTTTAAATATTCATATAACATAATCATAATCATAAATCTTTATTTTTCTCCACATCAAGAAATTACAGGCAAAAATCACAATTTAATTATGTCTGTGACTTCTTATTAGAATAAGAACCGTCATAGTACTACAGTAAATAATAAAAATGATCCATATTTAACCACCTGCATATTCAGATGATAATGAGAATGCTTTACTTGCGGTTTCTCGTTATGAAAAGAGCCCTGAATGAACTCCAGGCCGGGGGTTCATAACGAGCGAGAGATTCCGCTTGAATGTTGAACCAAGTCGTGGGTATTTGTAGGGGAACAGTGTATAAGACGGGGACGCGAGGTATGATGGGAAATCTCATACCTAAGGCAAACTTAACACGATACTAACGTAGCCCAAGCGCCAACAGGACGCCATTTGTTAATGGCCGCTTGCAAATGACGTCCTGATGGCGCTTGCGCTACATTAGCGTAGAATAGAATAGAATAGAATAGAATAGAATTCATTTATTTGTCAGAATATTGTACAAGGTTGTTATGTGCGTTATGTATAATTACGATCATAATATTCTGCCGTTTCCGGCGTACAAATATGGTTTATAAGGTCATCAATTTATACTACATTAGAATTAGATTAATAATGAGAATTACAATAAATTATTAATTACAAATAATTTTAATAAATTGAACTACATAAATTAATTTAGTCAAGGAGATATAATATAAAATAAAGGTAATAATGTCAAATATTTAGGAAATTTTTTCGTTCATAAAATTTTCAGTCGAGTAATAACATTTGCTTAAGAGAAAGTTAAATAATTTAATTTTAAATACTCTGAGGTTGAGAGTTTTGAAGCCGTCAGGTAATTTATTATAAACAGTAATAGACATACAGTAAACATACACTTTGCGGCTGGGTCTAGATACAACATCATTATACAATTCAAATTCATGTCTATTTTGGTGTATAAAGATACAAATTTCAAAAATATATAGTGCTGGAAGTGGCAATATTTTAAGTTTTTTAAATAGTGGAACACAACTGTCCAGTGGGTGCGCTCCACAAATTGAGCGTACACATTTTTTCTGAGCTCGAAACACTCTTATTAGTTCCACAGAATTACCCCATATTATTATGCCATAGCGTAAAATTGACGAAACATAGCCATGGTATGCACATAGAGCTGCTTCAGCACTAGCCACTCGTGTTAGCCTGTACAAAACGAAAACAAATCTATCTATCCTCTTACATAAATCATCAATATGAGATTTCCAGTTACAGTTTTTATCAATTACTATCCCCAAGAATTTTGCGTTATTGACCTCTTCTACTGTCTCATTTCCGTAACATATTTTAAGCCGTGGGCGATTACTTTTATACGTCTCAAATTGTATCATTTTAGTTTTATTAATGTTAATGTGAAGATTATTGTGTTCAAGCCATGTAATAATTTTGTTTAATGTCATATTTATCTCATTTTGGTACTCAACAATGTCGTTTTTTTCGTTTATAATACTAATTGTTGTATCGTTAGCGTAAAGTGTGCAATTGTGTGAAGTTACACTAGGCAAGTCATTAATATATAACAGAAACAATAGCGGCCCTAGTATGGTCCCTTGGGGAACACCGCAGTTGTTTTCCATAAACTGAGACTTATATGAGAGCTTTTGATTGCCTGTTTGTGCCGAGATCTCGACGCATTGTTGTCGATGTGTAAGATAACTTTCGAGCCATTTTAATGCGTTTCCCCTTATGCCACATCGGTCTAATTTATAAATTAACAATTTATGATTAACGAAATCAAAAGCCTTGGACATATCTAAAAAAAATAGAAACAATAGGCAGTTTATCATTCAGGCTTTTCGTTATTAATTTTAATAGAGCAAAAATGGCTGATGTAGTGGATTTATTTTTCCGAAAACCAAATTGATTTTCATTTAAAATATTGGATTTGGATAGGAAACTGGAGAGTTTTTCGTGCATAACCTTTTCAAATATCGTAAATTTGCCTAAAGAGTGTATGTCCCCATTATACCTCGCGTCCCCGTCTTACACACTGTTCCCCTACTTCCTGCATTCTCTGGATTCTGCACAGAATTTCTGACCCTTGTCTCCATAAAACTAATGTTTGGAAATCCCCGTTCGTTAAGTTATTTGGTGATCCCTTCAAAACTTGCAGAAATTCCCGTGAATTCGAAACACATCGTAAGTTACCCAGCAACCCGAAATATCTACAAATAAAATCAAGTGCATTCGATTAATCTTACGAACCTTAGGCCGACATTTGTTCCCTTTTCGTGGTTGTGCCAAAACAATTTTATAATGGTTTGGTAGAAAGCAGTCGGATTCAATCTGTTAGATTAGTTTTTACCCTATTTAAAAGTTACAAGTCATGTAATGTTATTTGAAACCGTAGACAAAGTAATTCCAGAAACGAACTTAAATAAAAATTATCTCAAGCGAATATAATGGAATTGTTTTGTAACTCGAGTTATATACACTTTAATTAACATTAGTGAAAACTATGAACATAAAGCTATCCAGAAAAGATTTATACATTGTACGAATTCCAGTGCTGATTAAGGGTCAGTACACACCGAGACGCATCGCGACGCGACTGGACTCGACGGTACTATAATGTCTTTGTCAAACAGACTGGCGAAAGCAAAGCGTTTCCGAAGCGATACCGAACCGATGCGAGACGTCAGCGAGACGTCAGTCCGATAGTTCTGTCACGCTATCGGATCGCTTTCGCGTTTTTATGTGACTGAATTCAAACAATTCCATACATTACAAATAAAAACGTTACGCTTCGCATTCGCCACGCCAGTCTGTTTGACAAAGGCTTAACTGTGTATCCTTTCGTGCTGTAAATAATTTTAGATTTTGAGTCGCTATTAAAAGGTGCGCATGGCGCTCCGCTGCTTCGCGTCATGGGTGAGATGTATATCTTTTCGTGTAGTAAATAAAGTCAGATTTTGAATCGCTCTATTGAAATGTGCGCCGAGCGTCGCGTCTTAGTTTGAATTGGCCCTAAGGGTTCATCGAGGTACGCTATCTAGGTTCAGCTATTTCTTAGTTAATGTTCGGCCATCGGCTGAGGTCTCCCACGCTGAGACAGCGTTTACTAATTTGCGGTCAAACGAAATGTTTTTCCGATACATACTTTCGCTTACCCTACCTATAAAAAAGTAAATACCTATAAAAGAATTTCAATAATAAATAACCCTCCTGACTACTTTCGGTCATGGGTTCATGGCGGTCAATTTCAACGGAAGATTTTAACATTTTCTCTTTTCTCACTCTCATAGTCTTATGCGATAGCAATCGGACACAACTAAAGAAATCAGGTACAGGACGAACACCTTTAATCGTTATCAACTGCTTAACCCAAGTAGTAAACAACATGTTAAGGATACCGTACCTGTTGGCAGAACTTGTTTAACATGACAGTATTAATGTTTTAGATACCTGGGTGTCGCATCCCGCTCCCCGTACGCGGTGCACGCGTGGGGCACCTTCCCGACGTCCTTCACAACCAGGGACATTCGTTTGTGGTACTTGAGCTGAGCAACTGCCTCGTCGTGCGTCACATCGATGAACGACTGGTTGTTCACCTCCATGATCTGGTCACCAACCTAACAGCACAATGAATAAAAGTTAGTGATGGTAATGACTTGCACAAATCCATGACATTGAATGCTATGAAAAATCATTAGTTTAAATTCCGCGAGACAAAAATCCATGCTTGGATGCAGGACGCGGAATTAAAACTAAATATTTTTCATAATTATATAAACCTACCGCAACATGCTATACCAGGATAACAGGCTGCATTTATTTGTTATTCCAGACAATAATCCCACTCTGTGCCAAAACTTATCCAGATCTATTCAGCCGTACTGATGTAATTAAGTAACGAACATTCATCCATTCATCCACACTTTCGCATAGAAATAAAATTATTTCAACAAAAAGTCTCTCTCTCTACCTTAATTTACGTAATATTGATTAATACCTTTCATAATTACTGATAGGTTGGCGGTGGAGGCGTGATCGAGCAAAAATGTTCAAGTGCGGTTTATTTAATGAAAATTCTTGGAAATTGTTAGTGGTAGAAGTTTCAAATGCAAGTTACGAGGCTCGGATGTAGCGAGGTAGCGTGCAGAAACTGTGGAAGCGGAGAGTCTCCAGCTCAAACGCTATAAATTCACCAACACACCTCGCACCGTTACCCGCGACACGTAAATTTTATAATACTTATTTGTTCAGTTTGGTATTGCAGTAACATTTGTAGACTAAGAGAAATAATATCATAAGACAACCACCCGACAGACAGTTCTGAATACAGCTTCCAAAACTAGGACTTCGTTTCTTAGCAGCTATGCAAAATGTCATTTCCATAGCGCTGCAAGTTTAATTGGAAACAAACCAGTAATTTAGCCGACTATGAGGCGCCCTCGGCTGGCACAAACTTCGATGCAATTCCGTCTCGAAGGCCTCTTGCCTGCTGCCGTCGCAACTTTCCCAGAGTTGGGTGTCGCGTTAATTTACAACGAATTGCACCAAACTAAGCGCACTAAATTGAGATTTATATTCACAGTAAACTTCTCTACTCATTCCTTTTACATAGAGTTTAAATTATTTATTCAATGGATTTTATTGAAACTTTGAGTTCTATTATTAATTTGTAAAAATAGAATTGAGAAGTGCGGAAGTACCAGTGTCAAAAAATCTTGCTGTACTAACGTAACTTACCTATATACGTTATAGGATCCGCCTATATTTATGGCTCGACCCACGCAATACAAGTTAAATAAAAACCAATAAATATGTCGTCCAAATTGCCTCTTATACTTTTTACGTGATAAATAAAAAGAACACGTGACATAACACCATTATAAATGCGACTAAATAACGTAACTTACAACAATAAAGGCATTTGTATGTAACGTTATTGAGTAACAAGGGAGCTGAGGGAGAAGCCCATAAAATTACCACAATTTCCAATATTGTCTACCATTCTGAGCATCATTAGTTGCCCAAACGGGAGAACTTATCAAGTAAGTTGAACATGAAAGCATAATTACCATAAGTCCTGCTCTATCTGCAACTGAGTCCTTGTCGACCCCTGTGATATAGATGCCGAGGTTGTACTCCAGCCCTCCTCTTATCATAAGTCCTAATGACTGTCCCGGCTCTATACAAAGGTCAACCTGCACACAAATTCATAAGATTAGCTATTTATTACGGTAAATTTAATGCTTCGCTACGTAAAATGAAAACGTAAGACGTACACGTGCGAAAATTCATGATATTCCGGAAAAAAAAACATTACGGAAATTGCTATTAAGGAAAGCTTGCCATGTTACGTGATAATAATACATAAGGAGTCATAAACACATATTAATCTATTCTCGACGGCTTCAAAATGGCTTCATTCACCAAAATTTACTTTATTATGATCGGGCTCATCGTGCCGTGATGTCACAGAGATCGATGCGCGCTTCGGGCCCCAGTCATTATTACCGCTAACGATTGAATTCTGTGGTGAGTTGACTGCGATTAGCATACCATAATATGCTCCGACCTTTAACCCCAATATGCAATGATATAAAATATTTACGAGTAATGAAATTGACCATAAAAATTTATGATGTCATAAATTAATTTACGTGTTTATAAGTAACTGTCGTCATCGTTGGTGAGCTGGCTTTCGGCATGAGACGTCGCGTCGGCGTAAGTTGTACCTTCGTACGTGACATGAGAGGAAATAGGGTGTTCTAATAAAGTACACAGGGTGCTAAGATTAACTTTAACGCTAAGACTAAGATTTTTCCGTATAACTCACCCTCCGTATGGAGCGGTCTTTGCTGTTGGGCCGCGATGAGCGCTGCGGCGGGGGCGACGCTGGCCGACCGTAGCGGTCCATCCACGAGCACGACGCGCGCCCCACCAGCGCGCCCGCCGTGCGTACCGTCATCGTCAACTGACGACATGACTTCAACATCTAAACGGACAAACATGGCTTTAGAAATACAGACTAAAGATAGGAAAGGCATAGTAAACAAAGTTTTAGTTGAGCGTAAGTCTGCTTCGAACAATAGACAACTATTTTCAATGACATATTTCCAAGATATAGTTCATGTATTCGTAACCAAAATAAAATGTAATACCAAACCGATTTAGGTTTACGTTCCAAGCTCATAGGTATTCAAGAAAGTTTTATTTTCTACTGCATAAAAGTTTATGTTTCACATAATACATTTATGCTATCCAATACTCGTAAAACTAAGTTAATGTGGCAAAAATCGTAATAGCACACACATTAGGAACATATTCATGTTCAGGTTTTGAAATTGGCACAGGAAGTCATTTGTATTAATTAAAGCAAATTAATTTACCTGCGCTGAAATTGCCATGAAAATTAAAGCTATTATTAAGAACTTAGAGGAATATAACGTAGAGTTGTTTGTTACATGAAATCAGCGTCGGAAGTAGAAACCGACAAAAAATGTGGACCAAGTATAGTTCATGGTTCCTTTTCATATCTCAAGTGCTTGCTTATGGAGGGTAGGATGTACAGTTTCGAACACTCGGCCGAGCAAAAATGACGGAATTTTATCAAGGATATCTACGAAGGAGACCAATGTGAACGTAGAAATGAAGGGGATTGGAACAAATCAACGCAGAATATCGTGGAGAAAACGCTGTGTTCCCGGAAATCGCTGCTATTTTTATATATTCTAGAAGTACGTTCGATTTTCCGCTTCATTTTCCTTTCCAAATTCAGAGAACAAATACTATTCTGTTAATAAGTAACCAACGTAGTCATGGAAAGGATAGACCAGATATTTTACGCCAAAAGTATTCGTGAAGGCACTAAAATAACTTGGCACCATTTCTACATTTTGAGTTACAAAGTTAGTAAATATCTAGTTTCAGTGGGATTTATTTTATAAAAGGAATGAAAACGGCTATCTGCGCGTCTACTTTGTGTGATAAAATCACGTCAGCTGATGGGCAGGGGGACGGTCGGGATGGTCGGGACACCCCGGCGACACGCGGCCAGCCGGCGCGGCGCAACTGCCCGCTCCCCATCTAACATATAGCTACATTTGTCTATCTGCCCCATGCTATTACGTAAAATAACCATTTAACAAATTAAATATCTGACAGACAACAAGTCAGTGAGTGACTTTTTACTTGATTAAAGCTCGTTCTGCAAAGTTTAAAATGTATGCAGGTATATTACACAAACGGAAGAGTTTCTAAAGATAAAAGTTAATAATATAACACAATGTCTTTGTAGCGGAACAAACTAAAGTCGTGTTTTACAAAAAGGTCTCAGTAAATGTCAGGAAGCGACATCGTAAATCAAGCGATATCGTCAAGTGCGGAAGGAAAAGTCCAACAGCGTCTGCAAAAATAGTAGCGCTACCTGACCCACCCACTACTACCTGACCGGTACTCCGAAATATTTGCAAGAAAGCTATTTTGAATATTTGATATTCAGTGAAGGGCAAATAGATTATAGGTAGTGTTTAATGTTCGCACTTTTTCCAAGTTGATATTGAAAAAGAACGCAGATAAAGAAACTTTCGTTCAAGGCTTCTAGAACAAACACATACTTACGTAAATAATAAGTACAGAAGATTGGTACTTACCGACTTACTAAATGAAGGCCATCAAAACTTGGGAACAAGTGAAATATAACAGCCAATATCATTCCACGTCTAATAATGACGTACCTTTTCAGAAAACAAAGGGGAAACAAAGTTTCCCGAAAAGAAAACAAAACTTAATGTAGACGTAGGAACTTTCACCTCGCTTCTCTTACAAATGTATACAATGTGAGTTGAGATTTAGATATACAAAAAGTCAATAGGTATTGTTTATATATCGAAATTCAATACGCAGGTAATTTCAATGTATAATATATTTTGAAGTACTACTGAGATTCGCTGGTAACACAGTATCTGACCTAATTCACACTTGAATATTACAGTTGAACAATCAAATTATTCTCGAACAAATCAAATAGAAAGTAAAAACGATAACAAAAGTGGAGTATGAGCAGCTAAAATTGTGTTAAAAGCCTAAAAAGGTACAATCAAAGAAATAAACACGATTCAAGTGCTCTAGGAGTGCCAACTGTCATTAGCCTTCTTATAAAAAGAAAAAATGAAACGGAAAAGCGCCGTCCGATGCTAGTTACAGCTCTAACACGATTCAGTCACGATACCTGAATACAAATAGGTATTTCCTCTTTAGAAATAAAACATCCGTTTAATATTTTGGGCATATAAGAGTCAAGGAGTTACAGGCATTAAAATAACGAAAAATAGTTCTATTTACTCATAATTCAGCATAGCTGAAATAATAAAAGTACTTTTGATATGTTTGTCAAGCTATAAAACCGAAGAAATATAGTTTTCCAAATATGAAGCACAGTTTTCCAGCAATAAAATATCTGTTTTGAAAGTAAGGATAGAAATATTTCAGGATTTTTTGGTGTAGATAGTGCCCGTGGTCTCTTTATCGTATCCGCTTCTAATCTAGTAAACATCCAGGTTACCCCACCACCGAAAGGACATCCTATCTATCTGAGAACAAAATGTTTTGAATTCCTCAACATCACCACTTTCACGGAACTTTGACCCTGGAACGTAAAGAGCAATTGAAGGAACACGGTGAATTTTAGTCAGTACAGGTTTGATAGTCCCTTGTGCTCCATACAGGACTCATTTGATGATTTTACCACCAAAAAATGATATTATGTACTCTATGCCTCGAACAACATCTGAGGAGGCTCTCGCTTGGCAGCTAGATCAAGCGCCTGATTCAGAAGGCAGTACTTTTAGATACGCCGCGTATTGTTAGGAGGTTCCTCTCTCAGGAGCCCAGACCACCGGCAGCCCGGACCCTGTTCCCGATGCTGTTGGACTGCATTTTTTTTTATTAATATTTAAAAATGTAACAAATAAGTGAAAAGATGAATAAAGATTTACTCTTAAAAGATAGCGTAAAATAAAGTACCTTACACAAGACTGAGGAGTGTTTTATTATTAAAATGTTCGTTAAAATTTCTCATTTAATGTTTTATTCAAGTTATTATATTTATATTTTACTTTAACATGAATTTTCGACATGCCAAGTGTGGTTTTGAAAATGATAGGCGGACACGATAAGGAGACGTTTTCTATTCCTGGGTTAATAACGACAGTTACCTACACAACCTACTCTGAAATTTTTCCAACGTGAATAGATTTTTTTATGATTTATGTATGACTACAGATACTATTAATAGTAAATTTTTATTTATAGTCTGTATATAATCATGAAGCTAAAATAAATAACCTATGTGACTACAGATACACATTTTGACTTATTTTATTTTTTGTGGTACGTATTGTTCTCTTGTCCGAACAAAAATTACCAACTGGATCTAGCAATCCTTTCATTTTGCTGATTTGACTATCCCAACGTTACTTAAGTAATGTAATAGTAGTAATCATTTTACTCGGGCACTTTTAAAACTCCTGTTTGTGAATTCGTGTTACTCCCAATTGGGCAATCAACGCTATTACGAACAAACAAGTCGGTAGTTTGGTGAGGTCCGTCGGCCGTTAAAACCCTCTTATATCATCCATTACAATTTGTATAAGTCTGAAATTGACATGAACAGTTATACTGTTAACGTATTTTTTTCATAATGAAAAACCTTTTTAACATAAAATTAAACCGACGAAAGATCGAACTAAAAACCCCCCCGACCCTTGCAGAGTCAGCCCGCGAGCTGAGCCATTAGTTTTAAAATTAGTCCCTAAATAATTCATTGATATCCAGCCTGTCCCTTGCTGCCCCCCCCCAGCGACGCCCTAAGCCGAGGTCCGTACCCCACAGGGGGTGCCCTTAGCGTGTGGTCGCTTAGTTTTTAACTAAGTTTGTTGCCCTGGCCGGAGGCCATAAAATCTTAAGGCATCCACAGAAAAGTCCGGTTGAGCAGTACACGACCTAATAGAGGTCGACCTGCGAGATGCCATACAAAAAAAAAAAAAAAGAACTAAAAAGCAAAAAAATAATTTAGAGGAGGCGTCAAACAAACAAACATGTTAATTGATTATTTGAAGCGAAAAATTGAGCTAAGGTTGGTATTCGATGATTGTTTCTTTGGCGCCGCCTAGGGACCACGATAGGAAAAGTTATGCGTACATAAAAAAAATCGAATTGAGAACCTCCTCCTTTTTTTCGTCGGTTTGTAAATTTGTAACACGGGGCTTCAAATCGATTAGATCTTGCAATACTTTCCCCTCCCTCTAGCAAGTTTCGATAGAAATACGATCTCTATTTCCCGATGTCACACACTGCAAAGTCGATATTAAACACGTTCGCCCCGAGTTGGCTGTGACAGTTGGATAATATACAGCCTACGATTGTATATCTCGCGGGAGACATTTCTTTCCAAGAAGTGCTATAGCAATTTAGCTGAGCTTACAATCAAAAAGTCTTGTCGACCGTTTAGATTGCACCACAAGAAAAAATTAGTCCAAGTCTTAAATGAAAAATAGATATGTAGATGAAAGATAAATATAAAATATAAATAAAAAGCTTTTAGCTTTTAACGCGTAACACCATTAGTACATGAAATATGCATAATGTTAGCTTCCTAGACCGGCCTGCCATATAAATCACATGATTATCATCCGTTAAGTGGTGCTGCCGAGCTCGTCTGCGCTTACGTACACTTTCTGTAATGTTAATAACGTCACTTGAGTTTTTTACAGCCTTTGCAATTATTTCACAGGTTTTTCTTTTACAACTTGCACGATTGCATGACTATTTTTATTTCAGTTTGTATCTTGAACAACGAGTGCCTCACCGAATATCACATTAAACTTTTGATTAATAAACTTTACACATTTAATTTAGTTACTTTGTTTTAATTAATTACGTACCAATTTAAAAAAGATTAAAATATTTAAATCTAGAATAGAAATAGTAAAACCTCTAGAACATACCAAAATCGACAAAATAGTCAGAATATTTGTTTAAATAAACAAATGTTCTCAAAACGAAAAGGCCTTTCAACAAATCTGAATATCTTCTGTGTTTTGGCAGGTACGCCAAAGTTAACTGTTTAAAATATTCTTAACAGCGAAACTGTTCGGTAGTGAAGGCATTTGGCGCGCGTCACTTGGGGTCATTTGGCTTACCGTCAGCACTGGCTGCCAGCGACTGCGACAGCAACAGGTCCGACTTGAGCCCTCGTCATAATAGCTACATGTAATCACCGTGTAATTCCCGCCATCATTATGTAAATCAAGATTTCCTAGCTTACGAGGTGTTACACTTCCAAACGTTTAGACTAAATGGGCCGAGCGCCAGAATGAGGATTTCGGAGGCTGATTTATTTATCTAAACTGTCAAGATTAACGACCTTAATTAAGGGGGAATAATGCATGAAATATCAAGGAGTCGAAATCGTCGAATGAAACAGAATCTAGACGACTGATTCTTTTGTATAAAATAGTCAAGTATCTAGAATATAAATCCATACGGTAGGCGGTAAGTGGTTACGTATGGCACGTGTACCACATTACCCAAGCCGAGTTTCTTCTATTACGTTCCCTCCATAAATATTCTACTACAATATCAGGGCATGTTACGAGACAAACTATCTTACCTTAAGAGCATCTTCGTGAGAGATCCCAGAGAACGGAGTGCCATTGACTTGCAGAATGGAGTCCCCAGGGCGAAGCCCCGCGCGCTCCGCCACCGAGCCCTCTTCCACTCTCGATATGTACACACCTACGCCTAAATATTATTACATTAACTAAATTTTTTACACCTACAGTACATCTAGCCAACGTAACAAAATGCAAAATAAAATCAGAAAATTAAAAGAAAGCATTTTGAAGACCGTTCTTCAATTTTGGCGCCAAAAAATCCATAGACAAAAGTTTTCTTTTTCCATGTCTTCTTGCTTACCGTGTCATGTAATGGCTACTGAAAAAAGTTTTGAATTAATTTGACATAATATCAAATGAAAGAGTTATGTTACCATTTCTAAACAAAAATATTAAGTTTGACCGAGTAGACTTGGTTTTTCTTCATTCAACTTTATTTTAGTTAATCTGTAATCATACGATTAGCATGAAATAAGTTCAAATTGGCCGAACTTTTATTCGGCTAGAAAAGTAGATAATTGAAAACGAGGCAATAAAATGTAACCTTCACAAATGGGGCTATAGACATTTTAAACCGAGGAGGATCTTTATTGTCTTTGTGGCTGAATATTAAACTTTACTCAGCAGACTTGCTTTAGATTTTTTACACGAGGATGAAGACTAACAGTGTACCTACACGCTGCTTCATTCACGTGGATCCTACATAGGCCTTTCTTATGTGTATACATTGCAACCTGAGTAGTATAATAAGAATAATAATCCCTCGTCTTACCTAGGGTTTATTATTTTGTACGTCGCGAACAGCCAAGATAAAATGTACAAGAGTTATATTCTTGTTTCTCCGTCAGTGCATTGTATTCTGTGGCTTTGTGTATGGCAGCGTATTTTCCTGTGTGGCTCATGGATAATAGGCGTACCTCTCGTAAGAGATTTTATGCAATTTAAATAACCCACCACGCAGCGCCGTACTGTCTGCCGGGTTCACTCGAGCGGGATTATCATTTAAAGTTGCCACAAGCGACTGCCTCTCCAGACTGAACGAGACAGAATATTTTATTTTCATTATAACTTTAAAAAAGATTCTAATGCTTGCTCACGTAACGTCTTTGTTAAGTGAAATTATATTTGAACTGCTGATTGGCCACAGTATCTCTTTTTGCAAAAACTAACTAGCTTTAAATAAAAGTATACCTACGTACATAACGTAGATATGTATGTAATTATTTAATAAAACCCTTCTGAACGTGACTTGTAAAATCCGAACCCCAATACCATATTCCTAAACTGTAATTAATAATAGATTAACAAAGCTAGGCACAAAGCTCCATATTCATCACTAAAGTAAACAACACACAAAGGGTTGCCAATAAAGAAAATTGTTATGATACAAATAGAGCACGTAAAGCGTGTGTCACAAATAGTATCGGGTCATTGTTTAGGCACTGACCGCTCTCGACGCTATTTGCGTGACGCCCACGCTATATGATCATAGCCTTATAATCGATAGGACAGCCTCGTTTGCTGTGTAGCTTACGGCTATCGGCTGATGATAATGTGTACCTAATAACTTTAGCTCTAACTGCGACGTTTTTATGATAGATTTTGTGATTTTTTAAGTAGCAGTTCTAGACTAACTCGATTTTTTATGGCACCGTTTCTATAGTAAAAAAGCTCTACAATGAATTGATACAACATGGAGATGGCGAAACGAATGATTCCACGTGTTCTACATTTTTATGTGTTTCTAATAAATTAACAGACAGCGAACCTAGACGTACGTTGGTGAACGCTTTTTAGGTTAAGGATAAGTAAGCCAAGGCTTTTAAGGATCAGGTGAACAACTTATTTAGTTATTCCACAGTTCTTGATTGAATCGAAAGACAATTGAACAAATTGGGTTAAAAACAATTCGCAACTCTAACAAAATAACTCTAATTTTTATAAAAGTCGCAATAAGATTGCTATTAGACAGAGCATAAACTTAATGGCTATCCAATTTCTGTTCACGTGTCCCTTGCAATTAGAAACATTTAGTCTCGTGTTCGCTGTCCGGGTGACAAGGGTATCTACATTAAGATATTTAGTTATACAAGGAAGGTTCCCACCTGCCTCCTTCCCGCCTTTGACACAGATGCCAAAGCCATGCGAGTCGGCGGGGTCCCGGCTCATGGTGACGGTGCGCGTGGCGGGCTCCGTCGGCGGCGGCGGCGCGCCTCCCGACGAGTACGGCCTCTCCCGCTCACCCCCGCGGTATATTGCCTGCCAACAAATAATAAACTATTAATATACAACAATAAACATTAATCATTCCGACTTGGTCATTTTTCAGTACCAAAAATAGATAGCCAAGTTAGTTGTTCGAAGAATAAGAAATGTTTAGTTATCGATCGAATTCTTATGTTGGAATATTCTTCATAATGGTGGCCGTCATCGTTTTAGTGAGTAACGAGAAAATTCTCTGCTAAAATAGCACAGAGCACACATATGAAGGTATTTTAAGAGCAGGATCAATACGATGAGGCTTTGGTTGGCGTTTATTTTGGCGCCGGAATCATGGCTATGCTGAGCTTGAAAATGTTTGTAAGCCGGAGTAGAAGCACAGGACGATCTCCGGCCACCGTAGGCGCGGGCATACGGGCAGCGAGTAATGGGCGACTTGCTGTCCGACCATGGACCATGCCCGGGTCGACCGCGCGTTGTGTTCCACGCGCGCCTCAAAGAGTGTCAGCAAATTGACGGGGCCTGTAGAGGGCCAGAGCCTGCCGGGGTCGCGGGACTTACCCATCACTGTAACCCCGGTACGTAATGGGCTCGTGAAGGACACCGTGGATTTTAGTCAGTACAAGTCTGACAGTCCCTGCCGCCCTGCCCTGGGTGGGAGGACTCATTTGATGATTTTACCACGATAAAAAAAAAAAGAAAAAAAGCCGGAGTAGAACCTCCGGACTTGCCATCTCGTAATATGTAAGCAACGTGCATGCAAAGATTATCCCAAAATTTACGATGAATTTGTAAAAGCTATGAACTGAAATACAGAATAATGTTTTTTGTTTTAATCCTGAATTCTGACATAATTTAATTAGTTTACGTAATATTCTCAACTCATAATAAAAGCTTTTCTTTTACCGCCATACTTTAGAAGAAACAACTCATAAATATCTATTATTTTGGGCTTTTAACTCGCTTAATTTTTTTTTTATATTTTTAGAT
Organism: Agrotis puta; assembly: GCA_943136025.2. Taxonomy (NCBI): domain Eukaryota; kingdom Metazoa; phylum Arthropoda; class Insecta; order Lepidoptera; family Noctuidae; genus Agrotis; species Agrotis puta. The sequence continues at coordinate 6,062,827 of OW964170.2, forward strand.
TTCAAGCTTTGTCTACATTTTTAAACGATGAAGGGCGTGAGCGATGCCTGTTAGCTCCTTAAACAAAATTGTGTTTGTCTAAAAAATGAGCGGTGCGTCCCCTTTGTTGTTCAACAGAAGCTTGTCAAATTACGGTCGTTGAAATATCGCCGTGCTCCTTATTGTTTGTCTCGTAAACTTTTTAGGTGGCTTAGAAACTCGATCTAAGATATTAACCTGGCATTAAATTATGATGGGTTTGCCGACGTGATCGAATCTTAACATCATCAGATTTTAGAAAACCAACAAGTATCAGACCGTCTATTCAGCTACTACAGGTAGCAGTTAAATACCTATGTTAAAACCTATTCTGTTGACGAAATCAAACAAGACTTCGTTTGAATTTATCTGGTTTTGTAAAATAATTCAAATTAAACACCCAGTTAATGAAGTAAGCACTATACCCACAATAAAAAAAAATGTATTCCTAAATCGTGACACGAGTCGTAAACCTCAAATTCGCTACACGCTTCGTCGCTTTAAAAAATACATATATGTACTGTACCAGCTTTATTGGGTAAGGTACAGCAGCCTTCCGCATTTATTAATTTTTCACTAAGTGACGTGTTTCCTTTACATTACATCGTGACCTGGCATGTTTGGCGGCGTTTTCCAAAATAACAGAAACACATACCCACTCTCTGCGTGCTAGTAAGTAATAAAATTGTAAGCCTTTGTACTACAATAAGGTGCAATACAAGAAAGGAGTTTGATCCAAATATAGCGAAAGGAAATGATTTCTAGAAACGCGAATGACTGCTCAAAGAATTGTTTCCCTCAATATTGTACTCGACGCGGCGTTCATAAGCAATAAAACCCGCGCCCTCTTTTGCGTAAACAATGTTTCTCGAGGCGAACGTTTAACATCTCAAAGAAGTTGTATTTGCTGGCCGCCCTCGCGCGCTGGGCGCCGCCCCTCGCCCGCCCGCTCTGGCCCGCTGCAAGCGATCCCAGCCGTGAATATTTTCATCCGATCTCGCCTGAGATTTACTTTACTTGAAAACTATGCTTTCGTTTGCATTGTACAATGTTCATGCATATTTTATTCCGCGTCTATTTAAGTGTCAGTTACAAAACATAAATTGCCAAAGGCTTGGCTTGGGTGAAAAAACTTGCTCTTTTTTGCTCAACCCTTGTGTTGTATTACAAAATAATCGTTTTAGGTTTCTTTTTATAGCAAACATCTACGGGTATTTTACTATTTATGTACACACAATATACAACACAGGATACTTTTAACAAAGAACTCAGTACAACGTAAAGATTTCTATCTAACTTACTCTTAACCCTTCATGCACAGCCATGTGGAATGGATTAGGCCAATTTTCGAAGTAGTTAATGATGCTAACGCAATCATAAATTAACCAAAAAAAAATATACAGAAAGTAGTAAAACACTTTCAATTAGGTATATTTCCATTACAAAATTGCCATAATAACCGCAAATATGCAGGTTTACATCAACAAGTGTATTCCAGATGTAATGGCTCACGGGCCCAGCGGGGAGTACGCCGCGCGCCGCTCATACAACTTTACTAAAGATATCATACACTTTGCAACAGTGATTAACTGCTCGCTTTCTGTCTACGATGTTAATAGCCCCTAAGTACACTTTAATTGATTAAAACCGAAAGTTCAAAAACAGCTATTATTGCACACAAGTTTCCAAGCTAACTTGTAATTTTGAACAAAGTAATTTCTAACGTCGACTGAATGTTATCGTAGTACGTATGTATATGACAATCGTCGCTAACCTAGCAGGTTTCACAGAATTGTATGAAATTCAGAATTACCTCATTATTCTCGATGGAATCCAATTTGAAACGTCTGTTAAGTATATGTTTTCGCTAAACCAGCTTACACTGAGACACATCACGCACTGTTTAAACACTATTTAAGAACTCATTTTGCGGCTTGCTTTATAGTCAAGTTATTACAATAATAAAATGACGGAAAGCGCTTCTAATAACTTATATAGGTGAGCGTATCTGTTTAAACTACGGCTAAAAGATAACAAAATTTTCTTTCCCCGTCACCCGTAACGGGTTTCCATCTATTTATTTGTATTAAATTTGATGTCTCCAGCCTAACCACATCAGTTACGAGGAAATGAGACCTTCGCCGTCGTCCGCGAGTCGTCGATCGTTCACAAATTGAAATATTTATCGTTCCCTCCTTGGAAAAAAAAACAGTGTAATTGGGTCAGACGGCACGACACCGCCCTAACGATTTACGATAAAGTTGGGAAAAGTTCGCGTAAAATCTAAATTTGTTGTTTTTTTATAACTTTTACAATAAAGAACAGTTAACTACACTAAACACTAGGTTATCGGGGCTGCCTCCTGACAGCGACTGAACGTCACGGTAACAGCCGCCCGCCGGTGACCATGACACCATAAGGTTTGTATGGACACTCCCACGCCCACCGATAACAATATTTTTCATTTTTTTCATTATACACGTGAGTTATTTTCAAACATATTGACAAGAAGCCGGGGTCAGCACCGAATTGGTCCTACACTAAATTTCAAATATTTAACCTGGTCCAGTAATTTATTAGACAAGCATCCTATGTACACACGCTGATAAACCAAACCCATTCATTTCTACGTGGTCATGTCCATACTGTCGGCACCTAAACGGTCGCCGCTGTGGTCATGAATAAAGTAGTGGTATCGACTGGCGAGCGCGGCCTCACCCTGGAATAATTTACACACGTGACACCCCCCGCCCGCCTTGCCTCATAGTTAGCTATTTTCGGAACTTTAATTCACCTACTGACATCCTTGACGATATGAGTATTGATTCAATAATGACTGCACCGCAATTTCAACAGCTGTTGAAATTCAAGGTTTCATTACTAAGAATATGAAACATGGATGATTCATTCAGGTATTGTCGTTGTAACTTTAATGTCGACCTTAGCTAACAAACTATGCTAATTACTTACATCTGAAGTAAACAGGTGCAAGATATGAATAACTGAGCAGAGAGTTATACAAAGATTGAACTCTAATTAATCACGAACGTTCTCGGAATTAACCTAAATTTCTAGCTACCGCTGGAGCAGGCTAATTTATTAGTTATATTTATTTGGATAGGCCTGTTGGTCTAGTGGTTAGTGACCCTGACTGCTATGCCGGAGGTCGTGGGTTCGATTCCCACCCAGGACAAATGTTTGTGTGATGAGCACGATCATTTGTTCTGTGTCTGGGTGTAATTATCTATAATATGTATGTATTTAGAAAATATATAAGTATGTTTATCAGTTGTCTAGTACCCATAACACAAGCTCTGCTTAGCTTGGGACTAGATGGCGTTGTGTGATAGTTGTGGAATATAAAAAAAAAAAAAAAAAAAAAATTAGTGCCCCAGTTAGGTCTTTGAATCGTGGCAGCATCTAAATAATGCAATAAGAGTTGCATTAAGAGCACTTACATGATGTGTAGTGCTGCTGGGGCTGCTGGCTGGCGAGTGCCTGCGTGCGGGCAGGGGAGCAGGCAGCGGCGCGGGGGGGTGCGATGGCGGTAGCGCCTTGCCCAGCGCTGCTGCCCCGCCTTGCCCGAACAGCCGCAGCACCTGCTCCGGCGAGATGGGCCGCTTCTTGCCGTTGGCTGCGCTCAGGTGGTTCGTACTGTTCCGCAAGCTCGTTGCACCAGCTACATGCAAAAAAAATACAGTTCTAACCATCCTGAATTTCATTTTTACAGTTTGGATACTAAAATAAGTTATTTCTGTTTTTTTATTCATCCCATAAGTTCGTTCAATCGATTTCATCAGAATCACCTGCGCTATTCGCAATGGTAGTGGAGCCGAGGTACGGCGCCCGAGACAGCTTGCCGGCGTAGTGGTGCGAGTACGAGGTGTGGTGGCCGTGCGAGGAGGCCGGGCGTTCCACGATGGTGTACGAGGTGCCCGGCGGCGAGTAGTACACGCCGCCTCGCGCCCTGCCCCGTGCGTCCTCCGCCTCGTAGCTCGTATGCCGGTTGTCCTGCAACCACTGCAGACTTAGAACAGAATCCAATAATTGAACTCACTGAAAATAAATAGAATAAGTTTCTACTTCTTTGGGGATAGACGTCCAGCCGAGAGATGGCACTAACCAATCAGACCTGAAAGTCGCATTACCATTGTACGATTGACGATTACGATTGACCAACTTGAACAAACCTGCATACAAGTTACAAGTAGGTAGTTTGAACTGTAGAATGTGTTTAATTCAAGCAATTCAATTGTTATTTACCCATGTGTCGTCATAATTGTATGCAAGACATGCCTTATGAAAACGCGCCTATACGTTTTCAAATCCAGGTAAATAATATCTTCTGTTCAACCTCGATCGACCGCAGTCTAGTTCCACTTTGCTTCAGTATAAAGCAACTGAGAACTTTACATAAAGCATGTTTACTAATGTATTTAGAAAAGTAGCCTGAAGTAATCATTCCAAAACATTGTTAATTAAAATTCTTTCAGACATTGTTCTTGTAACTTTTACAGTAACTATGCGGTTTCACAGTTGAATCGTTGTTGCAATTATTGGTACCAACTTTAACGCTAGACTACATGTTAAAGTGGCATTTTAATATTAAAACGGTGGCAAGGAGCCAAGAGCTTTTCCCAGAAGTTGGTGAAAAGTTCACTTCAAGCTAGGTATTGGCCGCGTAGGCGATTGCGTGGGAGTTGAATTATAGATACTTATTGTACAATCGACAAAGTTGAATCATGACCCATTTTGACAATAAATCGTTTGAATCCGTCAAATTGACAAAGATTAAAATCGTTACCATGGATATGTATGTTTACGAGAATGTAGACCTAATTGTATTTGAATGCCTGTTAGAATATAAGCTTATGGTGGGTCATGATTCAACTTTGTCGATTGTTCCTTTTCTAACTAAAATTGTAGGTCATTTATTTACCATGTGACTGATTTTGTTTCCAACAAAACAGAAAAGAGAATAAAAAAATAAAAGGGCACAGTGATCAATCTTTTTTTTAACTGCAATGTTTTGCTTGTGGTATGTAAAACAGTGTCCAACCCAGTTTATAAGTTTCGGACAAAAGCAGTGCAATAAAGAGCAACCGCTTGCGACCGACATACTGTGACCCGTTTAGACCTTTTTTCTGAAACCACATCCATTCGCATTTATTAAGTAAGTAAATATAACTGGTCAATAATACTGGTCGCAGGTCTCACGAATTACCGTGACCCCGGTACGTAAAGGGCTTTTGAAGGACACCGTGGATTTTAGTCAGTACGAGTCTGACAGTCCCTCCCGCTCTGCCCTGGGTGGGAGGACTCATTTGATGATTTTAACTCGTTAAAAAAGGGGTAAATACTACATTAAGAAGGGATACTGGAGGCCAAAACTATAACATGACTGTGTTAAGTTTATCTTTGTCACAGGAGTTAAAACCAATGCTTGAATACAGTCACTTGCACCTTCCTTTTTTTTGAACCCTATAAAAACAATATTTTATTTATAGAATTAAAGGATTTTTTTTTAAATATATTTTTTTATTAGTATTAAAAGGTGTAACAAAAAACGCGAAACATTACTTGGATGGTGATTCAGGCCACCAAAATAGATGTTTCACTTTTAGTTTTGCAACATGTATAACGTCTGCCAGGTGTTAGAGTACTGTGGTATACCTGGTGGCTCCTGGAGTGCCGGGCGAGGTGATGCGCGGGCGGGTGCTGCGGCGTGGCGGAGCGCGTCCAGCCGTAGCCCTGGTTGTAGGGCGGCGGCCAGCGCGCGCCGAACTCGGCCAGCTCCGAGCCCTCGCCCGCCTCCCCCGACCTCATGCCGGGGGTCACGATGCTTTCTGGAACAACCGACACGGAACTTTACATGTGTCTTACGAGGAAAATGTTCACATAATAATTAAAGCTTCACTTCATTTTATTTCCCTAAATTACTGTTTGCTACTAAAATGTTGTTCATGAATCATTCTAGAGTAAAAAAGATGATACAAATAATAATTCATATCCACGACAGTTTGCTCATTAAATAGTAACACTTTCGTATTAAAATATTTCTTAACAAAATGACCAACAAAATCCAGATAAATTTTAATAAGTACCGCGGACTATAAAGCTCGTAGCTAGAGCTACGTTATAAAATATTACTGTCCACTTCGGGGATAGAATACTCTAAAATTTGGTATTAAAGCATTCTAGGATTGGGGACGTTGGAGGTTTTTCGGAATGTGGAAAAAGTGGCAGGTGAAGTAATTCGCTTACAGCTTTTCTAGGCAATTTAGCGAAGCAAATCGTCAGCGTTACACCTGGGCGCGGTCCAATTTATGTGCCCACTGACTTGGGCTTCGATTGTGAACCGCGACATTTTCATGAACACTTTGTTTCATTCATTGTTTTCAATTATTTACAAGCTGTTGCCAACTGTAGTTTTGCATTTTAGAGACACAAAAATGTCTTAACTGAATAAAATTTATTCGCGAGGGAATTCTTTTGGCGGCTTTTCTCTTTATAAAATATAAGTACATCTATCTAAGCATGAATTATTGGTACAGTACTATCTTGTACTGTGTAGACCACGTCGTTGCATTTTCAATAAACTTTCTGAACTGCCATTAGTTTCTCATTTTCAGGACGCTCTCTTCAGCCATCAAGCGAAAACATAAAGCTTTATGTAGCTCTAAAAGTTTGCCACACCATAATGAGTTGCGGCGGCACTTTTTACTTGAAAGCAATTGCGGTAACAACCCTTTGACAAGACATAGTCGGTGAGTTTAAAGAATAATACCACTACGTTTTTTTGTATAATCTAGTGTTTCTGATGGCTTGAAATTGGTCCTCATGTATGACAAGATAGGTACAATTTACGGATATAATAACTGGATCTCTAAAGTACTTTCTGCTTAGCAACATACGATACAAAGTAACTTAATAGGCGTACTTATAATACACATAATAGCCACCCACCTACAATAAAAAGGAATTATTACATGATCACTAAATAACTTCTGTCTGGTCTAAAACATATTACAGGGAAGAAGTACATCTACGTCGTAAACTGTCATAAAGTCTGTAATGAGCTATGTATGTAATAAGCTTCCGACTATTGGGCGCGATGTCCGGTGGCGTGGCGGTCCACTTCCGGTCACCTCGGCGGCCCTTTGAAGCACGGTTTTTTATGCGCCATTTATAAAGCTGAAATCTAGCTACCCTCCAAATTAATGGAACGCGAGAAACCGCTTACAACGTATTTTATAACCTTTAATTAAAGCATACCCCCCAATTATTTACGTATAGTCCCATGTAATTGGGTTGCTTGAACAATTGGTGAAATGTGGCCATAGCACATGTTTACGTATATGTCCGTACTCCGTATACTTTAATCCAACCCTTACTTTTTTTTCAAAAGTCTTCGTTGATTTTTTGCGACTCGCCAAGCCTTTGCCCAACTAGATTGTGATCAGCATCCAGTCAAGCCAGATGTAGCTAAATATCAGAGGCTTTACGATTTCTGTATTTTATTTACAGCGTACTTAACCTCTCGGGCGCGTTACGTACACCCGGGTGTGCATAAGCGAAAACGCCCCAGCGCCTTACGTACACACGTCTGTACATAACAGACAGTCGCTCATTGGACGTTGATTTTTATCATTTTCAATTATAAATCGCCCGAGAGGTTAAAGTATTGACTAAATTTATTGTATGGAAAAATGAAAAAACGCCCTTACGAACAAGTAACTAGTTTGTTCTTCAAATGAACGTCAGAGTTCCAGTTTCCTTCTCGTCACAAAAACGTGAAAAGTCATGCATCAGTACTTTTTTATATGTATAGTCAATTCGTTGACTGACTATACTCCAGTCGCAGAGCTGCCAGAATTTAGACAAACAGATACAAAATTGTGGGTGCTCTATAAATCTTACCCGTCAAGCTTACCAAATACAATGTGTAGGGTCAGAAAGTCCGATAAATGTGGGCACTTGACCGCTGATTAATGAAGGTATCTCTGACCACATTACTACCGTTAATACAGCTGTTCTGGCATCATGGAATAGCATTCATTATCAGGGCTCCCCGAGCGAGTCAATCTACGTTAACGAAATAGATTTCCAGCAGAAGAAGAATGAGTTAACCTAGAATTAGGATTGCAATTTTAGCCAAAAAAAACAAGACTAGTTATTGCTCATGACGTCGTCTGTGATCGTCATGATTTTAATTTCATTTACAGATATCGAGAATGAAAAGAATCCTGCATCTCCTTCAGTGTCAGGTTATCTATCTGTAGTGGGCTTGCAGGGAACTGAGACTCCAGAACGAAGAAGGTAACATTAAGAACAGGGACAATAATCAGTACTACATTCCCCTGAATACAGGGCGAAAGGAAAACTGATTCGATGATTTAAAACTTCATAAATAAAAAGTTGAATTACTTTAGACATTATTCTTGAATTTATAAAATATTGCAGTATGATCTGAATGCCAAACTAGTCCCAAATTGCGTGACTGTCAATTACAAAAATCACTTCTCCCGTAGGTGAAGTAAAAGGAAATAAAAATTCCGGCTGTGTGCTTGCGAAGCTAATTAGGAAAATGTAGGGTTTTATTATAATAAATGCATAATGCATAATGCTCTTAACCATTTCGTGGCCGAAAGTTACCTGTACACTAGGTATAAAATTAGTCACACGAAATTGGATTTCGCCACTATTTTGAACCCAAGTATACTTACAAAATAAAAGCAAGATTAACTGCAATAATAAGTTTTGTTATTCAGAACAAACTGGCCGTTAGGACCAAAAAGACCTTTTTTCTTAATGAAAAATGAAACAATTAAAAATAAATATTTTATGGCATTCCATCTTTTTTTTGACGGAATTCAACCAATATTTATTAAAATAAAAGAGGTTAAGATTAAGGTAAAACCTATATGTTGTCAATCCCAATTTAAAACAATACTTTACATTGCGCAAATAGCGACTTGCCAAAATAAAAAACCATACTTTGCTTTACATGATGATTGCAAAAAGAACAAAACGAAATTTTCAAAAACCGTAGCCCGCCAGGGACGGGAACAGGGCATAAACTGCCGGCTGTCGAAGCTGTTGACTAAAAAAACTTCTAACAACACGCGTGAGGTCCAGTAATACTGCATTCTGTTAAGCAGATGTTAGTCGGAGGTTTTATTTACGAAGTAATTAGCTGACACGATTATCGGCACAATTACTACCATACTCTCGTCCCATATGTTACCAACCTCCCGAACCACTTTTACTTAATTATGCGCAAGACCTTTTTCAACCAAAACCATTTTGTACAATACCTGGATTACCAATGTATGTCAACAAACCAACACACTAGAAAAAAAAGCATAGACGAAATTGAGAACTTTTTTTTTTAAAGCGGCCAAAGATGGCCCGTTTGTAGGACAACAAAACAAAAATACAGAAACCATAGTGTCATTTAATAATTATTATTTTTACAGAAAACAGGCCGTTTAAAATTGACATTAAATCGGTTTTCTTATTTCATTAATCCCATAAAATTATTCAGACAAACAAAAAACCTGTAGAAAGTTTTATGTTATAAGCAAACACTGACCAGTAAGACATTAAAAAAATAAGAAAACCATTTTAAGTCAGAAAAAAAAAAGTAATATGTCAAGGCTGTTTTTAAAAAGGTTTTAAGTAAAATTGAACCTACTTCGCTTTCATAAAATTAAACACTTCCACCTAAGAATTGGCAACACCCTCTGCTCCTATTTAGATTTGCATTAAGAAATTACATCTGAATGCACAAACTATATTACTTAGGATTTATAATAAGCTATGGGATGAATTAGTTATACCTGAGACATGGAAAACACAATGTGTTATACCAATACTTAAACCGAATAAACCAGCAAACAATGCATCTTCTTACAGACCTATTTCCTTATCATCTTGTTTAGGTAAACTTTTTGAAAATATGTTAAAGTTAAGATTAGATTATTTTGTTGAATCACAAAGTTTAATTCTTTCAATACAGTTTGGCTTCAGAAAAGGTAAAAGTTGCTCTGAAAGCTTTGTATCTTTATTATCAGATGTGAAACAGGTTAAATTAAGTCACTCTAATGCAATCTGTGTGTTTTTAGATGTAAAAGGTGCTTTTGATAATGTAAATATAGAAGAACTCATTCAAGTGTCTTATAATATGTGTCCTGGACATGTTTTAAAATGGCTTTATTCTTTTTTGAACAATAGAACAGTATTTGTAAAATTTAATAATAAATTGCATGGACCTAGAACGGTCAACAAGGGCACAATGCAAGGGGCAACTTTGTCCCCTTTACTTTATAATGTGTATACTTCAGAAATATTAAAATATGTAGTTGTACCGGGTGTAAATATTCTGCAATTTGCAGACGACTTGCTTTTGTACAGCATAAACCAAAACATAGACATTGCTATGGCTAATATCAATGAAGCTTTGTCTCAATCATACAGTTATTACCATGGTAAGCTTAAATTAGAAATAAATCCTGAAAAGAGTTCAGTCTTAACTATCACTAAAAATGTAAATACTTGTATTAATGTTAAAATTTCATATAATGGTGTAGATATCCCTTTAGTTAAGCAACATAAATTCCTAGGTGTCATTATTGATGATAAATTAAAGTTTGATGAACATATATGTAGCAAGGCACTGAATGGTATTAATCTATTAAGACATTTAGCAGGAAGTTTTTGGGGATCTGACCCTAAAGTTATGAGTATGCTGTACAAAAGTATAGTGAGAAGCCATTTTGATTATAGCAGTTTAGCTTACATGAATGCAAGTAGCACCTGTTTACGAAAATTAGATGTAATTCAAAATATGGGACTGAGACTTATTTGTGGTGCAATGCGCTCCACACCTATCAATTCATTAGAAGTTGAGACATGTATACCTCCCTTGATATTACGAAGGTTGTTGTTGGCTGAGAGATTTTTATTAAAAGTCATATCATCAAATGATAATCTTTTACTCAAGAAATTAATTATACATTCAGAGATCTCTCAGTCAATTGCTGCCAATACCATCTCTGCTTCATCTTTGGTTGGTGGAACTCTGCCTGAAATACCAACAATATTTGAACATGTTAATAAATATTCAAAAGATATTATTATAAATAATGTATGGCCTATGTACAGAATTCCTTATAATAGTATTATTGGCAGTTTTGCAATATACTTAAATGTGGTGCATAATGAATTTGATTTTTTACAGTTTAAAGACAATAGACCTGAACATTATGTAATATACACAGATGGATCTAAAACAGACCACACTGTAAATGCAGCTTTCTATGATCCACAGCTAGACCTCACCAAATGCATTAAATTAAATAGAGTATGTAGCATTTTCACTGCAGAATGCTATGCAATTTATTGTGCATTGCAACATGTAAATAGTCTTGTAAATAATGTACAGAATATTTTGATAGTTACAGACTCCAGAAGTGTTTTATCTACCCTGGATAGTGTAAATGTTACTTTTAAGTTAAATTACATTATTCTCTATATTAGATTTCTTATCCAAAAACTACTTGACAAATGTATTAAAGTAGAATTGGTATGGGTACCTTCACACAGTGGCATTCGTGGAAATGAGGTGGCTGATACTGCGGCCCGTTCAGACCATGACGAGGATAGATCCGAGTTGCTAAAGGTCCCATTCACTGATTACTACAGCCTTTATAAAGAACTGAATAGACGGTTATGGAAGGAGTATTGGGACATAACGTTGGAGACGAAAGGCAGATGGTATGCTGGAATACAAAATGATTTATTAACTGAACCTTGGTATCAAAACTACAAATACAGCACAAGAAAATTTATAACGATCATTTCACGCATGAGATTGGGACATTGCCTAACACCAGCTCACCTGCACAGGATTCACATAATTAATAATAGCAATTGTGATCATTGTGGAACAGAGGACGCTGATTTGGATCATATTATTTTGAAATGTTCAAGCTTTAACTTTCAACGTTTATTACTCAGATCAAAAAAAAATAGGCAGATAGAACGTGCGCGAACAACAAAGTGAAGCCAGATTTTATTTTAGTGTGCGCGGCAAATATGGCGCGCCGTGTACGAACACGTGCATCTGTGTGCGTTTACGGTTGCCAGATATTGAGAAATACTCCCACATTTTGTTCAGTTAAATTGTTCTCAAATATTGTACTGCTATTTTTTAAATTAGAAACGCGATTTTGTTTTATGGTTATACCCAGAGAGCAAAAGCGTGTAGTATTTATTATTTAACAGAATAATAATAAGGAATATAAGTTAATGTGCGTAATTACTTACTACCTTTTTAATTAATTTATATCAGACCATCATATCATATCAGAGAATATAACACTTTTTATAACGCTTTTTGGTTATTTGTTTATAACGCAAAAGGAAGCCATTCATTATCTTGCCTGCTTTGGCGAATAATAGTGACCCATTTACCGCGTAAAACCGGATCCGTGGGCAATCTGCAAAAACATAATTCGAATAATTGTAGTATAACCAGTGGCGAAGACCTAATTTAAAAGGGTGTGGGGGGGGGGCTGGCATGTTACACTATGTACAAAATTAAAACGATTTATCGGCCAATAGAAAATGCCCTACCAGCTCTACTCACGATACTGCTTGCATTGCAACTAATAATTCGAAAATGAAAAATATCACTAATGAAAGTATGGAAACCTTTAAATGTCACATGGCAAAGCCTAATTGTTGCAATTAGATACTAAAAGTAATAATAAAATATTTCATAAAACCCAATAAGTCTTGAAATATAAAAATTTTAAAGCTTAGTACACCGCACGCGGAACTAAAAGTAAACGACTAAACGTACATCAAATAATAAAATAATAATAAATACAGGTACTATAGATTACGACCGTGCAGTTGTATTGACGAATTTGATCGATATTTTTTATGCACAATACACATTCCCCTAATTCAGGGTAATTTACCCGTCATAAACTAGCAACACAGACGATTTACTGTTGAGGTTTTGTGTTTCAAGTGAGCTGAAAATATTTTATGGAAAATAAATACCAAAACAATAAAAATAACAAGAGTTACCTTTTTTTTTTTTTTTTTTTTGCGTGGTAAAATCATCAAATGAGTCCTCCCACCCAGGGCAGGGCGGGAGGGACTGTCAGACTTGTACTGACTAAAATCCACGGTGTCCTTCACGAGCCCTTTACGTACCGGGGTTACGGTGATGGGTAAGTCCCGCGACCCCGGCAGGCTCTGGCCCTCTACAGGCCCCGTCAATGTGCTGACACTCCTTGAGGCGCGCGTGGAACACAACGCGCCGTCGACCCGGGCATGGTCCATGGTCGGACAGCAAGTCACCCATTACTCGCTGCCCGCATGCCCGCGCCTACGGTGGCCGGAGATCGTCCTGTGACGTCCGACGCCGTGGGCGTCTACCACTGCGGCTGGGATGGAGGGAGGACGCTGTCCTCTCCCTCAGGCGGCCCGCCTCCTCCTTCACGAGCATGACTGCTTCGCAGAAGGAGGCGACCGCTTCCCACTCCGTCTCGCCCCGCAGCATGGCCTCGACCAATGCCGGGCGCGAGAGGTCTCCGCCTATCGCCGTCGTGAGGACACGGCGGTGCTCTGCCCAAGCGGGGCAGTCCTGCACCGTATGCTCCACCGTGTCCTCCGGACGATCCTCGCAGTGGTGACACCCAGGCGTTTCTTCCCTCCCTATCAGACACAGGAACCTCCCGAAACTTCCGTGTCCGGTGAGGACCTGCGTCATGCGGAAGGTAAGGACGCCGTGACGCCTATCCAGCCACTCCTCAAAGAGGGGTCTTACCGCCGCGATTGCGGCGTGCCCGAATAAGAGTTACCTGTGGAAAGATATTCCATCTTGTTTTCTTTCTTTTTGTGAACAACTTTTGCAGTGTTTAAATACACAAGACGGCATGTTTTGGCTTAAAATGGCAAATCACTAGTGACGTGTGAGCGAGACGATGCGTAGCTTGGTACTGTCGCGAGTTTGTATTATCCTTTGATTTTGTATTATCTTCGGTTGACACACTCGCGTGTTCTGAGCGCTCTATCTGCCTATTTTTTTTGATCTGAGGTTTATTACTAGTCAGTGAACTGAGTGAACTATGTGACAAAGACATTGAATGTGAACGACAAAGTGTTCCCCGCAGCGTTCAGGAATTATTAGTAAATAAGAAATATTTTACAGTGTTATACAAATATGTTTGTAATACTATAGAAAAATTGTAAACATTTTCTTTATATTTAATACGCAGTTAAACTGTTTGTAATTTAATTAAAATATCACTGTACCCATCCAACCTGAAAGGTCGGTTGAATATTTTTATGATAAGGAAACTAATGTAAAATATTCATGTAAAAACTGCTACTCATAATATTGTTATGAACTGTTATAAAAAAGTGTCTTTTTAATATATTTTAAGTATAATTTTATGTAATACTTACTAATGTAATATTTTAAGTTCAAAATGTATTCGACTGAAAGACTTGTATCTATGGTCATGAATAAATATTATTTAAAAAAAAAACTATTTAGATTTGCCCACTTTGGCCCATTTTCAATTGCACCTATCAGCGGAGTTATATACGACTTTCTGATGCGAAAACAGAAAATTAATAAAATAGTCGTACATAAATATAGTATGGAATTTTTAGATACATATTCATTCTCATTTCATTAAATAATAAACAATCGCGGTTCTAAGTTTTGACATAAAGTAATGTATTTTGGTGTGCACATCATCGTTGATTTTAAAGGACAGTCTGGTTTTTAAATATTTTTTTATAAATTATTTTTCCGGCTATTGAATCGAGTATCTTTTTATGGCTCCATAGTCCATACCACTTTTGTTTGCACTATTTCTAAAATTATATCACGAGAAAAGAGTTTCACATTTATAATAACATTATTAGGATTCCAATTATAAAGGCCGTTTCCATACAGGAATCGCATTTATATTTTATGTCATCATCTTCCTGCCCTTATCCCATTTTACTTGGGGTCGGCGCAACACGTTTTTTTCTTCCATTCTCCTCTATCAAACGTCACAGTATCATTCACTCCTCTTTCTTCCATATCATTCCTTATACAATCCATCCATCTCTTCTTTGGCCTTCCTCTTGCTCTCCATCCATCAACATTCATACTCATCACTCTCTTAGTCACATGAGTGTCATCCCTCCTCATCACATGTCCATACCAAGACAGCCGCATTTATATTCTATGTAATGGAATAAAATCTTTCGTGTGAGCCCGACACGAACTTGGTCGGTTTTATAACCCAGAAATGCCTATTCTGCCAGTGTAAGGCCAATATGGAGTGCACTGCAGTGGCACAGATGACATGACGTCGACGTTTCGTCAGCTGATGAACCGGTGACCAAACGGTTGTTCGTTACATAACCTCTGCACTGCGGCCACATCATACATATCTAATCTACACTAATATTATAAAGAGGAAAGATTTGTATTTTTGTGTGTGTGTGTGTACGTTTGTAATGAATAAACTCAAAAACGAATGGATCGCTTTCAAAAATTCTTTCATCAGTTGAAAGCTGCTTTGGTCCAAGTGACATGAGCAATAAGGGGGAGGGGGGGGTCTAAGCCGCTGGCAAAAGCGGGCAAAGCCGCTGGCAAAAACTACTTGAATTATATACTTAAAGGTGCATACACACACATCAGTCACCGTCACGTCACGTCAACGGCCCGGTTTAAAAAAAATGTTTCTATACTTCTAGTATGACTTTGTTCATACTTCGTGAATGCACCTTAACTCATGATCTTGATAAAAATGTTATTTGTATAGATAAAAGCAAAAGAAAGATAAAAATAATAAGGAAAGACCGTTCCTTGTGTTATCTATAAAACTACGATTTATACATAAGGGATTATGTAACCTTTCGCCATTATCACGTTGTATCTACTCCATTATAAAAAAGAACCTTGAGGAAAGCAAGAATGACCCGTAAATAGCCGAGTTACGAATAGTCGAGGCTAAGGCTTTGACTGCCTATACAAAGGTTGTGAGTTCAAAACCCCATTGAACTTGTTTATTGAACTGAAACAAGAGTATTTAGTGTTCGTAGAGGGTGCTACGCGTGCTACGAGGGTTACAAGTGCTACGAGGGTTACGAGTGCTACGAGTAATGTAGTGTTATCTTTAATCGTAGCTTCTTTGTTTATGCATATTGAAAAAAGCTAGTTTCAGCTTGGTTTCTTACAAAAAAACGATCTGTGATTTCTGCTTACCCCTTTGTGATAGGTATTTCTCATATTAACTAATATTATAAAGAGAAAAGATTTGATTTTGGTAGGTCTGTTTGTGACACTAACTTAAAAATATATGGGTGTTGTATGAGGAGTGTGTGTGTGAAGATTTCTTCTTTCTCTTCTTTTTCGCTTTTAGAAAGCCATAATATCAGCGAGTAACATAGACTATATTTTATTTTCAAATTGTAACTGTGTAAAGCTGGAGAAATCTTTTACAATATCGATGCAACAGTTGACAATAAACTTACATAGCCTTAAATATTATTGAAATAAATTGGCCAAACGGATGCAATTTGTTTGCGATAATTTATCTCGGTGAGTTCCAAGGATGGACGGATGAGTCGCTGGCTCGGGGCCAACCTCCCGCCCAGCGACCGCCAACTGACTCACATCCTACAACTTTATATCACTTTTACGTCGTGCCACTTCATGTCTCATACATTTTTACTGCCGGTGGAACATTTCAAGATACCTATACAACAGAATTCATTATACTTTATTAGCTTTCCGAAGAATTCTAGATGAGAATTTACATGTTCTTTTAACGTAGAGGCCGAATTGTTTTTCTACGATAACGAAAAAGTCATCTGAGTTATAAGACTCCAACTAGTGTAGTTTATAATAATGGGGAATACAGCCTGTGTAATAATAAAAAGGATTCTTTATACATTCTCTTATTTTGGAAGGTTACTAGGCGTTTATTAATTTAGGTAACCATTGCCAACAACTAAGACAAATTTTCACGAAATAAGAAAACTGTTAATATATTTGCAGAAAACATGGGTTTCCACTCCCGAAACCTTCACACATTTGTACATCTATAAAACCCCCGCCCATCGTATAAGGTCGTAAACAAGCGCGCTCAGCTTCGTGCCCTAATTGCGCCTATGCGCCGTAACTTAATAAAAAACCTTTTAGACCTGTCGAAAATACTATAGTTAAATTCACTTTTTCAAGAACGAAGTTGTCACCCACTCCTTTGTGACTATAGGCTCTGTCTGCTCTTTCCTTGTAAATTCAATTCTGGTGCCACTCCCCAAAATTACACACACCCGGAAGCCTCACAGAAGTCGTAGATTTTTTACAATTTGCATAGGTACTTAAGAGAAAGACACTACAACTAGGCATTATGCTGAAAGCAATAGATATTTATTTCTTATGACCTCCGAATGTAAAATATCTATTTGTTAATTAAATTTATATAATACTTATATTTCAGGACTACAATTACGAAAACCTTTCAATCTACCTCCATGCTGAGGCATTTGTATTAGATAAGACGAATGCCTATTAAAAGCTACAGGTTGAAATCGAAATCACTCAGAATCTCACTGAATTTGTGTTTTTAACTCAAGGAGATAAAAAAATCTTATCTTAGAGGTATCAAAATCCGAACTTAAAAATATAAGAACAAATTCTTTTGTACTATACCCGTAATTTTATAATCACAGAATGTCAATTTTTTACTTTTCTGAAGTAGATGCTTGCCCTGCCCAAGCAGCCATCCATTTTAATGAATATATCTCTTGAAGCCTTACGAGAGGCATCCAGAAACTTTGCGGGAAAAAGGCAAAGAAAATTATTCCAGAAACTTTTATCTTTAAGTTTTATTTATAAAAAGAAAGTCTTGAGGACTTTAAATATTTTCTTCTTTTGACGACTCCCTGCTTATTATCATATTTTTCTTATACTTAAAAAGTCATCAGCTTTTATTTTGACCCAAATTTTTTAATCACTAGATTGAGATCTACTGATTTTTCTTAAATAAAAGTAAATTCTACTAGTATATTCATAATTTATAAAAATCTTTCTCCATTATTTTTGTGCCCTTACACAACAAAGTTTGACTTGTACAAAATACCGTGTAGCATTAGGTCCACTTATTACTAAACTATCTATCAGTATCTAGTATGATTAGTCCGAATTTGTTAACATAACCTTACCAATGCCTTGCAGTTAAATTTAGCTTTTTAGGAAGTATGAGGAACAAGGAGCAATGAAAAAATCCTCAATACCCCAATACTACTACAATACTTAAAGAGGGTGGACCCTACAACCAGAAGAATGTGTTTGTCTGGTGGGATACCGCCCGTCATTTAAGCCTTTGTCAAACAGACAGGCGAGGCCAAAGAGATAACGAACCGATACGAGACCGATATCACGCTATCGGATCGCTTTCGCTTTTCTATGTGACTGGATTCAAACAATTCCATACATTACAAATAAAAACGTCACGCTTCGCATTCGCCACGCCTGTCTGTTTGACAAAGGCTTTACGGAGAACTCTCTCGCGATCTAGAAATTAGACCCACATTTGTCATAGACATCTCTTGTGTTCTATTTGTTATGTTTACTAGATTCTGTTAGCGAGCTGCTTGCCTGCTTATCTAATACACCGCATGTCCAAATAATAATCCCACAAGTCCCAAGTGCATCATAACAGGTATATAAATTACTAGCTGTGCCCCGCGGTTTCACCCGCGTTTTTCTCGTTTCCGTGGAAATACCGAAACAAAATATTGCCTATATTATAGCCTCCCTCAATAAATGGACTATTGAATATTTAAACAGTTTTCATATCAGATCAGTATTTCCCGAGATTACCGCGTTCATAACAAACAACCAAACTTTTCAGCTTTATAATATTAAGAAAAATATAGATTAAGTTAAATTGTATAAGTCGCAGGCAATAGCTGTCTATCTGTTCGACATTCAGCCAGACACATAAGACTACAGGCGGGAGTGTCCGTCCACTTTAAACCGGGTTAAAATATTATTTTAAAGTACTTCTGAGTAAATTATATTTTTCGTTTTATTTTCTTGTGGCAGAAGAATATATTGATTGTTTCCGCAATCTGATCTTGACAACGCGACATATAGTTGACCGTGCGAAAAACAGTCTTGCCGTAAATCTAATCCTACATATTAAAATGTTTGCCCCTGTGATTTATTTATCGTTACGGCAGAAGATAATTTAATTGGGAATTGGACTCTTTTAAAATGTAAAGGCAAATGGAATCATTGGGATCCGAGGTATAAGTACTGTTTGACCAACCGCTAGACCAGTCAAAACTGTTGCAACGATCACGTTATTGCGAAGAAATTTAACCTGAAGTCGAGTCCCGTTACATAAATTTGGTGGTTTTTTTTTATCGTGGTAAAATCATCAACTGAGTCCTCCCACCCTTGCTGTCAGACTTGTACTGACTACAATCCACGGTGTCCTTCAGTAGCCCTTTACGTACCGGGGTTACGGTAATTTGTGAGTCCCGCGACCCCGTCAGGCTTTGGCCCTATACAACCCCGTCACTATGCTGACACTCCTTGTGCGCGCGTGGAACACAACGCGCCGTCGACCCGGGCATGGTCCATGGTCGGACAGCGAGTCGCCCATTACTCGCCGCCCGCATGCCCGCGCCTACGATGGCCGGAGATCGTCTTGCGACGTCCGTCGCCGTGGGCGTCTACCACTACGGCTGGGGTGGAGGGAGGACGCTGTTCTCTCCCTCACGCGGCCCGCCTCCTCCTTCGCGAGCATGACTGCTTCGCAGAAGGAGACGACCGCTTCCCACTCCGTCTCGCCCCGCAGCATGGTCTCGACCAATGCCGGGCGCGAGGGGTCTCCGCCTATCGCCGTCGTGAGGACACGGCGGTGCTCTACCCAAGCGGGGCAGTCCTGCACCGTATGCTCCACCGTGTCCTCCGGACGATCCTCGCA
The DNA here is from genome assembly GCA_943136025.2 of Agrotis puta. Lineage (NCBI taxonomy): Eukaryota > Metazoa > Arthropoda > Insecta > Lepidoptera > Noctuidae > Agrotis > Agrotis puta. The sequence continues at coordinate 6,082,875 of OW964170.2, forward strand.
GTGTTGACACCCAGGCGTTTCTTCCCTCCTTATCAGACACAGGTACCTCCCGAAACTAAATTTGGTGGCCTAAGATTTCTAAGTAAAATAGCTGGGGCACCAATTTTTAACTTGAGAGAATGTGGCGGGAATCCACTCGGGTTTAGAGAATTAAGAAATTCCTGTGAAAAATGGACTGCATCTTCTTGATCCATTACATTATCAATAGTGTAGGTGACTATATCCCCTGGAAGTTTAGTTAAAATTAAATCGTTAATTTCATCAAAACTACTGTTTCTCGCCGCCAATATTGCTCGTTGACACATCCATTGATAATCTTTATTTTCTATTTCGACGATATCTGGGTAAACTTTAAGATCTTATACTTACAATCATCAACAAATATATTTCGAAAAAGATTATTACAGGATTTTATGTTGATACAAAACTCTATGGCCCATAACTCACTAATAGGTACCAACTCTTAACATCTTACAAACGTGATAACTTTTAAACGAAATATCCGATTGAGATGAAACAAAAAGTATTTTACTTCTACATAAATACCCTTGATAAGATAATGCTTAATTTCGATAAAGATCAATATTACGATACATATTTAACGTAGTTTTTTTTCTTCAGACGATTTAATAATTATTTTGAACACAAAATCGGTTATTGTGATTAAACCATGATAGCTAGATATATGTTCCCGCGGACTTTTTTGTAGGTCTTAATAGGATATACAAACCCGTAGTACATCATTTTGTTCTATTGTCAATAGTTTTTGCAGCGCACGCAAAAATAGGTTTTCGATTTTACACCTTGTGTTACAAAAAGCAATTTTATTACGGATCTCTAATTTTGAAACAAAAAAAACATAGCCTATAGCCTTCCTCGATAAATGGACTACCCAACACTGAAAGAATTATTCAAATCGGACCATCAGTTCCAGAGATTAGCGCGTTCAAACAAACAAACAAACTCTGCAGCTTTATAATATTAGTATAGATTGTACCGAAGGGAAAAAAACAGCGTCCAGAAACAATATAAACATAATAACAAGAACACTATTCTACGACGAAAAACCTGAGCCGTTTGCCAAACATGTGATTATGACACTAAGTACCGCTCCCGGGGAAGGAATTATGACTTAGATATTATTAAGAGAACACACATTAAACGATTAAGCACTTTCAAAACCGAGAATAGATTTTATTTAAAGCTCTAAACTTATGTTTTAAAGAACAAAATTGTTCGAGGATTCTGAAAGCACTGATCCGATTATACGATAGAAAGCTTGCTATTCCTGCACATGTAGCATGTCGCAGTACAAATACATTTTGTCGACGGAAGAAAAGACAATATGACAGAACGTAGAAAGATATAACCGTTTTAAGCATGACAGTATTTAAAATATATGCGGATCATGTCATTCTCGTGCAAAAAACAGTTGAATGATCGATTTGAGACTTTTTGTGTAGACGATACATGATGATGGCTTCCATGAGAAAGGAAAATGTGTGCGATACCTAGTAGAGGTACAAAGTTCCTCTGTGTTAGGCTCTAACAAAGCATTATTTATTCAATAAGATGCAAAACAGTTCACTAATTGAATTTGGAAAGGCTTTTGGTGCTTAACGAGCGAATTTCCAGTTTTATCGCTGAACACAGAAATAAGCGGTAAATGGTTCCGAAATAATTCTAAAAATGGGACCACCGAAATCACCCTAATAACAACGAAGCGGGGAGACGCTGTTCTTTAAGTATAAAAATGTAAAGTGTGTACAATTACAACAGGTTAATGGTTTTATTATGGATACGCTTGAATTCGTTCCCGTATTCCATTATACATATAAGTATATTTTGTTAAAATTAATTTAAAAATACTTATGTTCCATTTATTTTATCTACTTTTTAATTTATCAAAAAGAAACTGAACTGTGTGCAACAATAAGAAACCCTAAAGCTGTACCCATTGCAGTAAGAAAACGCTACAGTAAAGGTAGGTACAGCTTATGTAACGAAATCTTCCGGTGTGTTACCTGTACCTACACACATACTTTGCATACGTTTTATTACGTAAATGTCTTCACAGCAATAGATTTGAACGAGCCACTGACTCGGAAAACAAGCTGGTAACCACAAAAAACCAAACGGAAAAATTTGCCGACAACCGCAACGGGGCGCCTGTGAAGTGAACCGAACCACTAGCGGGTATTTGCAACTAAATTATTCCGGTGTTTGCAAACTACAAAAAATTATAGTACCCACAAAAAATATCCATTGGAAATTCGGCTTTCATATGACAATATATTTTTGGCAAACACAAAGGGGTTATATGTTCCATCCATTGTTCCATTTTACCTGACAAAACATTAAAAAAGCCATTTCCTAATGGACCGGTTAGAGCCAATAAAAGAAACTTTGAATTTCCGTAAGTTGTTTAACAGAGACGTAACATGTAACAAAAGAGTACGCGTCTTGGTGTCATAAATTAAGGATCTTCGTATCATTAATTTCTTTCGAATAATCATGCCAGGCATTGCTTTGAAACTATGTATTTAGGTTTTGCCAAGTTTTTTTTTATCACGGCAAAAAAGAAAATTAATTCTTCTTAAACAAACTTAACACTTTTCTTCTCTACCCCATAAAAAAATATGATAAAGTAATTTTCCAATAAACATGTAGGTAGGCAAATAAAGCACTTAACACTGCTGTAAAGCGTGAACCTGCATTCAATAAATTGCAGTCATTCGCTGAAGTGCCAACATCAAACATGCAATTTACTTGGCTTTAAACTTTATTCGTTGATTGGCATTGTTGAACATGTTTACTAGGCATAAACAAGCATTCATTATTACCTCTGCAGAAAAGTACTGCAGTATTCTGAATATGACATGTTTTATTTCATTTACTATTCTGATTTACCTCTATTGCGACAACACTCAATATTTATTTTTTCATATTTTGTTGGGCCTTTCTTTCAATCCTAAAACTTTCAGAAACTGCCACTTATTTCGTACTTTCAATAAAGAAGTTTAAAAAAAATACATTTAATATGGTATTTCATTCATTGTATCTACCATCATCACGGGACAAAGGAAAAGCCTTAAATCAATAATGGCCGTTCGAACAACAAGCAGAAAATGGTGACGTATCGCACTGTTATGTTCTACTCCAGACAATTAAATAGCTTTGTTGTCCTACAGTAGAGCCATCTTTTTTTAGAACAAAACAATATATTTAAGAGACAATGCTTGCGGAGGGCATTTATGACGTCACGGGAGCGTGCGGGTGTCGGGCGAGAGGGCCGGGGGGTCGGGGTTCAAGGGCGCGAATCTAGGTCAATGGGACACGGACGAAGTTGGGCTACCGGATTTACTACGAACACTGGCTCACGGGCGGCTTACTTCCTGATTGGTACTGCCATACTATTGCATGCCTATATACTGTTTGTCGAAGATATTGACTCACTATCTTATATTTCCGCGAAGCCAAACTATTTGCCAATACACATCCGCATATTGATGGTATTGAATATTCATCAATGTTCCTTTGTTTCTCATATCTACCCTTAAAATTAGGATAGGTACGAGTACCTAAGTGTTCAAGGTTAATTATAAAGGAGCCTATAATTTACGGTCCATTGGCGTCTATAAGAATTATCTGGTTCAGAGCACAATCTGTGAATATTTTCCACCTGGCCGATAACTGGCCGAAACCGACATCAAAAGAACCATTCAGTTAGATCAAGAATGCTTTGAAAAAGAGTCAGTCATGAAGCTAATCTTAGGAAAGCAAAAGTTAAAGGAAAAAAGTCCTTGAAGAACAAAGCTACCTTCGAACTGAAAACGGAATAAGTCACCGGTAACGAAATTGTGATATGAATAAAAATCTGACGGAAAATGATATTAGATCCTAAACAAAACAGCCGATAAAGTTCTATAAAACCAAAGCCACACAAAGAAAGAAATCAAAACATTTGTCTATGAAAGCAGGTAAACTTTAACATAGAGCCATTGTTATGTGACTAATCGACGCGTGATCTTCCGGTAGCGTGTCTGATATTTCCACAAAGCATATTATTATTTGAGGGAAACCCGTGACCCTCCCTTTTCATGCAATTCCGCCAATCACAATAAAGCTGATGAAAACACGAACTTCGTAAAGGACTACGAACTCTAGGAAAATATTCAAATCAACTGATTAGTATTCAGCAATCAGCATTTCCACAATGTCAAGGAAATATCGAGACGCTATAACATAATGTTATATACTGAAAAGATATTAGGTTTACTAAACTAAATAAATTGAAGGAAATGGAACCCTTCTTAAATCATCGCAACATGATCTTCAAAATAAAATCTCATCTGTTCTTTTTTTTATCGTGGTAAAATCATCAAATGAGTCCTCCCACCCAGGGCAGAGCGGGAGGGACTGTCAGACTCGTACTGACTAAAATTCACGGTGTCCTTCAGTAGCCCTTTACGTTCCGGGGTCATGGTAATTCGTACAGACCCGCAACCATCTTATTTGTTCTAAAAATATTATACCTCGTTATGTTAATCCTCTGTCGTAGATGGCATTATTTTTCATAAGAAATGTCCAGCCGACCGGCTGAGAAGCCTTTTATTACGGATAGTGTTCTGTTATTTATAGTTTCATGGCTACATTTCCTTCACATTCCAGTTACTTTAATCTACATATTAGATAAAGTTATTTCAGTAGTTCTAGAACGTAAATATTACTGCTGAATGTGCAAATTGCGAGTTCCGCGCAATACGGCTAACTGGGGAGAAATTAAAACTTTGACGTATTTATTAGCAAACTCTTACGTTCGTATAGTAACTGTGCTGTGCACTGTTTATAGATCGAGTTCCGAATGCTTGTTTTAACTTAGTATAAGCACATAAACTAGCTTGTTCATATTTTCTAATGGCATGCATAAGTTGTGCCTATATGATTCCATTTACATGCCTTTGCAACTGAACTATCTTCAAGTATCAATAAAATTAAGATGAAAGTCTACAGAATGTATGTTCCATACTGACTGAACTAAATACCTTAAAGCTTTACCCAGCAACTCTATAAAAATAACAGAACTATACTGAGTAACATTATTTTTTTACCATTCGTGCCGTGCCAATCCGGGAGAGAAATTACAGTGTGGCGGTAATTGCTGAACGAAGAGGGCATGCCGTCCGCGAATACAAAAACAAAAAGCCGGTAGCAATAAATACTCTTTTCCCATATTCACATCCGAATCGGAAAGTCCGTTAGCATACAAATGGACTAATTTGGTTCGAGCCGATGAAACAGCCGAAAATAATCGAACAATTTTGTTCCACACGGGTAGGACGTGACACAGACAACTGATGACTCGGCACGCCTGCAAAATACTGACACGAAAATGAAAATACCTTTCTACCGCATTTTATTATTTAAGCACTCAGAACAATAAGCTTTAAATACTCGAAAGAATTCTTTCCTACTTACCTTTTACTGAAAATGCAATTTACCGTCTGTCACATAATTTCTTCTTATAAGTACTAAGTACTACATTGCATGCTACTAAACAAACCCACAGCATTACTGCATGAAATAAAAATTGAATAAAAGAAGTGGCGATAACAGCGAACAGGTAGAGCGCTGCGCAAACAACTGGATCTTTCAATTTAGTTTATGGTTAAAGAGTGAAAAACAACCTCTCAATGAGAAGTGGAGCGAGGGTGGGCGGGAACTGACAGCACACGAGTGAAGTTGAGCGAGAATTTCCTTTAAGCGGACTGTGCAGGTATTGTCAGTGGACGCTAAACGCTCGCAGTCACCTCACACATTCGTCAAGAGAGCGTTCAGCCAACATGCCCCATATTAAACTGTAGAAATACACACACAGGTATACTCACCATAACTCGATATTTTTTAATTTCCTGTACAATTGACCAACTTCCGACGTGTCAACTACTTCGTTGGATAGATAAACATTCTTTATACAGAGTAACTAGTTACTGCACAAAAAAACAGAACATAGAAAATATTCAGTCGATGCATCCTGATCTTTTCACAACAAAAGGCTGATTGGTACACAAACGCGTGTAAAATACAGACTGTTGATGTTGCTACCGACAACAATAGCTGACGTTGGACTAAAACATTTGAGTTACATGTAAATAGAGGCTAAAACTGTCTGAATATTGATTGTACAGTCAATTGTACTTCAAAGTATTGCGAGCCGCTTACAACAGTACAAAGGTATTCCAACGCTTTTTGATGCAAAGTGAATGTAGGTTATTGTTAGTTTATGGAAGGCACAAAGGCTTTATTTCAAATAAGCGTGTTTCTTGTGATTTACGAGCCCGAGCCCTCTCCGAAAATCTACTGTTTATTTCAATTACATGCGCGTTACGGGACTCATTGTCAGGTTTGACGTAACTTTTAAACGATGTTAAAATCAACACACTATGAATATTTCTCCCTTTTTGCGTAGGGGTTTTTACATTTAAAGTTACCTCACAAAAAAGTCAGACTCGGAACTTGTATGTCATACAAATATTTGTTCCGCGCTTATCGAGCTTGCGGTTTCCAGGGCAGCAGTGATTAGCTGAACCAATGAGCAAACTGTGCCTTTAAAATATTACTAAGCTCAAAATGTTTCAGAGCTAAAATATATCTGTTATTAACTATTATTGTGTAGTATATAACAGAGTGTCGTGTCTCATAATTCAACATCTCCCGTCTCGTTGTTCAACTGTAGTTTACAGTTAAATATGGGTACATTTTGCAATGTGTACCTGAAAATGTAACACGTTCTTACATTAAGACATGTATTCTCTAAATTAAGTGTTATAATCACTCATGATAACATCACACGATAACTCTCCCATACCAAGATCATTTTTGTAAATGAGCTGTCTCAGTATAAAATGGAACTTTTATTTCCAATTGAACTTGTATTATCTTCGAGGAAACTCATTGGTATTCCTTTCACAATCAAACATTCCATCTACGCGTTGAATTCACTTACAGGCTCATAGGAACACTGAGGAATGCCGAATACCTTCTATCTTCTATACTGAGCTGCAGGTTGAGAGTAAATCGATAAGAAAGTTCGGTGACAAAGAAATTCTTGTAATATAATTGAACTAACTATACCCCGCGGTTTCTATTGGTCATAGTGTAATGTTATACAGCGTTCCTCGATAAATAGGCCATCCAACACAAAAAGAAATTCCATACCAACATACAAAATTCCATATTTCCCGAGCTTTATAATATTACATTAGTAAAGATAATATTTAGTAACATGTGCCAACCAGCCTGTCATCTCATATTACAAAGACTTGGCAGGATCTTTGTGGCTTTTGTGGAAAATAATGTCCAGGAGACGATGCTGTTGTCAGTTAATTCTTTGAAAGTGAAACAAATGAATTTTCTCTTTCGTGTTCGTTTTAGGTGAAAATCCTACTTACTTCTTACTACTCGTAATATCATAAATGTGAATGTCTGTGAGGATGGATGTATGCATGTTTGTTACTCTTTCATGCAAAAACTACTGAACGGATTTGGATGAAATTGTTTATATTATCTACCTGATATTCTATATACCTGAATTAACACATATGAGATGAGAGTTGCTATCCCAATTTTATGTTTCCGTGGGATAATATTTGAGTGGTAGCGGGTGAAGCTGGTGGCAATAGCTTTAAGTCAAATAAATCAATTTGACTGCACAACTGCCGTCACTTCGTGTACAATTGTTTTTGAGTTTATTGTTTTAAAATGTGTATTAGTTTATAGTTATTATTTTTGTACTTATATATGCACTGTGTTTTTATGGTTCTTATTTCCTGAAATAAAGAATAAAATAAATAAATATAAAAAATAACACAACAGGAATACATAAAATAAAAAAACTAAATTATGAAAGTACCTTTATTGCTATATTATTTGTTTTTGTGTACACTTGAAGAAATCTCAAGGAAAGGTTAATTTAGCATACATACACAAGATTTAGAACCGACGTGAACCTGAATACGAAACGAGTTCGCGTGTCAAAAGACCTTTAAATAATTCCGCTTAAAGTTATGATTTTATTGCTCGGTTGTATACTTAAATATTAACTAAATGCAAAATCGCTCACGATATGTAAGCAACTGTTATGCGCGATTAATATTAAATATCTGGAAAATGTATAAACTTTAATTCATCGATCATTTTGCGGCCACCTGATAGCGAATTTATTATGATTGCAATCTTAACCACCAAGTTTTCTCATTTCCACTTTAACGATTTGATTCAATTTTAATTACAGGATTGTACGTTCCCACCTTTGTTTGAAATAATGTTACATAACAGCCAGTTTCATAAATAACTAGCGATGCTCCCGTTTTTGGCACGGATGTAGTTTACTAATGAATAAAATGAGAAGTGAAAACAAAGTATTTTTTTTATCACAAACCATGTCATTGTAATTACGAACACAAAAAAGAATTAGGCGGATAGGTCCTTTTTTAAGTTTGACGTTACTCATTCTTTATTCAAATGATTCCGTGGTAATCAGGTCAGGATCTGATTTCGGGATATTGGAAAAATCGAAAGAACTCTTCAATAAATTACAACAAATCAACGGCGTTTGCTGTTATCACATATTCTATGCGTTGTTTACGGGTAAAACGAAAAAGATAAAATTAAAAAAAATGTAAAGCAAGTTTTGAATGAAAACTTAAATGAAAAGTTATTTTTTACTGGAAGTCGGTGGCAAAAAAGACAAGCAAAAAAATTTAAAAGTTATTTTACAAATTTTTGTGTCTTTTTAGAAGACCGTTTCATTTTATTTAAAAAGTATGGAAGATATTTAGTATGAAATATATGTAATTAAGCCTATCTATGACTGTGGGTAGTCTATGTTGAGGAACGTAGAGAGCCCTTGAGCAAACATGAAAATCCTCTTTGGCTCGCTCAGCAGGCGAATGTGTCCCGGTTTACAACGGGTGCACACTCTACGGGCATCGTAAAGGAGCCTGAGGGTAATGGCCAGTAAATTTTTACTACTTGAACACAAATCGCATAAAAAAGTCAAATAAGCCTGTCTGGAGAGTTTATGGCCTAAGAAACGACAGAGACCTAATTTAGTTTCGATTAAACCATTATTGTTAACAGCTCCTTATTCCTTACTAGCTTCCGCCCGCGACTCCGTCCGCGCGGATGTCGGTCTTCGCGTGGATGGTTTATTTCCCCATTTTGAGTAACTCTGACAATGACATCTTATAAATATTACAGCGCTGAATCCACTGCGGGTAATGCAACGTGTGTTCGCGGTTCTACAGAACAACGTCTATGAATAAAACTGAAAAATAAGATTTTTTTTCTACGTATTTTTCCAGGATAAAAAGTATCCTATGTTATGCCCAGGATAATAAGGAATAATTATACCAAGTTTCATCGAAATCGAACCGTTAGTTTTCACGTGATGCCTGCACAGACAGACAGACAGACAGACAGACAGACAGACAGACAAAAATTTTTTTAATCATATATTTGGGTTTGGTATTGATCCAGCAACACCCCCCGCTATTAATTTTTTCAATATTTTCAATGTACAGAATTGACCCTTCTACAGATTTATTATAGTATAGATACTTATTACAATCGTTTTTATAAATCAAGAGAGGCTATACCTAAGTTATATTAGTCATAGAGACCTCTATGCGTTTATGGAATATGAAAGTCGTGCGTGATAATAAAAGCTAGTTTTAAGATTTAGTCACTAAAACAACATTTATCTATTGTAAAGTATACAAATGTTACTTCAACTTTAGTGGGTTCCAGGGAATGTTTATTTATTGTTCAAATAATATCTTAAATCAACTTGTTTTCGAAACTCTGTGTGTGCAACAAACATGAATTAAAACGGCATCTTTCAAAACAAATAGACGCCACAACCGAATTATTGACAAAGTTACAGTTTTTAACTATACAACATTATTTTAAACACACACACAACACAAGTACAGAAAATAATACCTAAGAACCGCTACTATATTACATTATGATAATTTACCGCATAAGTATAAATATCATGTGGGTAAATCATAACAATTCGGTAACATTTACCACTAAACAAGGTTACCTAATAACCCGTAAGAACGAACGGTGGTCGCAGGGAATATCGCCATAATCAGCACGCTTGACAAACATTGTGAGCGCAATATATTGTTATTAGCGTTCAGGGGAAAGCTGCTACCCATCGTCTTACCGTTATCCCTTAGTCACCTTGTACGACACCCTCGGGAGCCTTATTCTTGGCCAGAAAAGGCACAAATGAAAGGAAAGGAAATTATTTGAACCTTCCTTTGTGATAAAAGGAATACGATTACTTCGTCTCAAATTATTATTTTTTTACTTTGTATCTGAGCGTGGAAGGCCAAATCAGAAAAAAGCTGTACATCATTACTTTAAAAAATTATGACACTATCATTCGATAGTTTCAGTATTAAGGATGTAATAATAATATCTAATAAGCAGCCCGGACCCTGTTCCCGATGCTGGTGGACTGCTATTTTTTATTTTTTTAAATGTTATTATTGCTCTTTTGTAAAAATATTTAAAAATGTAATTTATAAGTGAAAAAATGAATAAAGAATATCTAATAATAAAGCGTGTGTTTTTTTTTATAAAATCGGCATCAATTCCTGACCAGGAATCTTGATTTTTCAAAAACCCAATGATGCCGGTTTAGTTTTCATCAAAATTGACATCAAACTCCTTTCAGTAGTTTCTTCATCGTTTCGGCCAGCATTTAGCCATCCTCGCCCAGATGGAAAATTCACCTGGATAATAACAGTTTTATTTAATGAAACAAACAGAGAGGAACCATGGAGGAGATCATGGGAATTGGTAAAAAAAGTGGATTGTTTATACAATGAACCATTCGAGATGGCAGTCGAGATAAAAAAGTAAAGTTATTATATTATAATATACAATAAATATTATCAGTACATAGTATAAAACAAAGTCGCTTCCCGCTGTCTGTTCCTATGTATGCTTAGATCTTTAAAACTACGCAACGATTTTTGATGCGGTTTTTTCAATAGATAGAATGATTCAAGAGGAAGTTTATATATGTACATAAGATGCAAATATAGTAGAGAATGAACCCGTGCGGAGCCGGGCGTGTCGCTAGTATTTAATAAAATGTCCCAATTAAAATAATCTCTTTGTTACTAGTAGTCCTTGTTAACTTCGATACGAAAGATTAGCTAAAGGGCCATTGTCCTCTATCACAAAACAGATATTTAATACATAAGAAGACATTCTATGAATAGGGGATAATACTATAACCTTGTTACAAACAACGTACTACTTAATGAGCTACCTATTCGTCCGAAAATAGTCTCGTGATGAAAGCTAAACCGGGATAGTTTTCGCACTTTTTTGAATTTACTTTATATTTCTCAGTACAAAAAGTAAAATACTTGTAACCGAATAGGTAAATTGGTAAATTATTTTCAAATTTATGAATGAAAAGAAACATCATTTTTGGCGATTTTAGCGTACCTCTTAATTTTTCGGACATCTATACCATATGGGGATGATCCATTAAAATTAGGTAAAGGATTCATGCCCCGCCGAGAAAAAGCCCATGTATACCGCAAAAAATTTGATTGCACCCTGCCTTCCCATGCAATCGCATAGAGATCTGCAACATGACCACCTTTTTTTTAACGTGGTAAAATCATCAAACGAGTCCTCCCACCCGGGGCAGAGCGGGGACCGTCAGACTCGTACTGACTAAAATTCACAGTGTCCTTCAATAGCCGTAATTCGTTCTTCGTTCATTCGAGTCCCGCGACCCCGAACATGACCACCTTAGTGGTAGTTTTAGAGACTCTCGATGGATAAATAAAGTAATATGTGATTCATCCGTGAAACTAGAGTAATTAGAGGTAACTATACCGCTGGGACAACGGTCCCGGTTTTACCCTATCCGTAAATGTAAATGCTAATAGTGTTTTAGGTATGTGTACTTAAAACATAAGCTTAATAGCACAGCTCACCATTTTCCCACTTTCCCACCCGGTTTTGGGCGACTGAACATTGTGATTGATGTTCAAAAAGAACCTAAGAAAAATCTTCAGTTACATTGAAATAATAACTGTTAATTTGATAAGCTCATAATCCAAATGGGTCATAATGGGCCACCAAAAATGTCATGTGAATGTCACGTCTTCCAATGTTTTGGTTCATTAGCGTGTCCTAATAATTATATCAGTTTCCTTACATTTCATCATCTTCAACTTTTAGAGATCAGTGTTTATAAAATAAATTAAGTTCTCAGGTTCCAACCCACAAGCTGACTTAATACAGGTTCATTCTAAGTGAACTGCCACTAGTACAATAAAAAAGAAAAGTCTCTTTTTTTCTTTTTTGTATAAAAAAAAGTTGCCCCACAATAGGAATATCTCCTGTAACGTGGGTGTGTTTAAATACACAAACACAAACGCCCAGACCCGGAACAACTATTTGTAGATCAAACAAATATTTACTCCATGCGGGAATCGAATCTGCGACACGCAGCGCAGCAGTTCCATCGCTCAGACACTGCGTTATTGTAATATTGGTGACTTGCCAATGGTCTCAGGTAAGCGCTTCCGCTCCTACATATTGAAACCCCACATAATTTAATAAACAATACTTAATTGAAACGCTGAAGCTGATAGCCGGGAGTTCACTCACGTAGCTCTAAGTCAAAACAGAGGATAATTTATATCCCTGTTTAATTAAGGCGGCTCACAGAGTTACGATGATGAAATTAAATAAATCCGCACGATATTTTACCGCGTATTTTTTTGTAAAACGTGGTTAAACGAGCCTTTTTTAACATTTTCTGTTAGTAAACATTTTTTGTGGAAAGAAAAATTCGAGTGAAGATTTGAACCTGCGAACTTCCGATTCAGTACACCTTATCAAAAAATCTTTACAATTTGCATCGCATGCTTTAAATGCGTATACAATCTGGTAGTAAGTAGGTACGTCTTAGGTATTATTGTGGGTGCTATTAATATAATTAATGAACACGCTGGAAGGGATTTCAATGAACCCAAACCATGTGGTAAGATAGAAGAACTTACTACATACGAAAACTTAAAGATTAACATAAACACTTTTGAGGGTTCTTCTCTTGTAGTAAATAAAAATTACACTCTCAACATAAACTTTAAATAACTTCATCTCTTGTCACTTAAGTACCAAACTACAACAAAAAGAGAATGTAGAGTTTCTGTTCGTAGGTATACCCCATGTTTAGATCAGTGGATCTAGAGGTACAGGCGGGCCACGGCCCCGGGCGCCAGCTTCCGGTGGCGCATAATTTTTAAACACGATTGCTTGCTTGTAAAACCGAAATCTGAAATATCGGAAAGGGCACAAACATTTGCACTCGCTGTTGCATTGTTATTGGCCATATGACCCATGTAGTGCCAAATCACCGCGCACGAAATTTAAGTCCTGCCTCATTCACTGATCAAATGCAACAAAAATCTATAGATCAGGTCAATAAACAAAAATAAATTGTTTTGAGTTATTTAACAATTAATTTGAAAGGAGAGGGGGCGCTACTATCAAGCTTTACCCCCGTTTGAAAAACCTAACCTAACCTTGCAAACAGAAATAGGAGCCATCACCATCACACACGACGAAGATAATATATATTTCATATTTTGGTAACTTAAGATAAAATTGTATGGCGACCGATATGGTATCTTAAGATACTCGTAAAATATTATAGTATCTTAACCGTGTGTGGCGCGCTTAAAAATATTATTTAGAAAAACCAATATGGATGCACCTGCATGTCATAAGCTGACACGTAGTACTCTTTGCCCTTGATTGTCATTAAGTGACTTCTGCTGCAACAGCAGCAAGCAGCAAGGGAAGCTAGTTTTATTAATGTTTTGCATCCGGTAAGCATACAACGGACACAATTATACTCGTATCAGTTATACATCATGATTACAAAGAAAGAATCAAGAAATATCAGTTCCAATAATATTTGTAAGTACCTCTGTAACTGTTCCTTCCGAAGTTTCCTAGTATTCTAGAAATGTAAGAAAATTATATAGTATTATGGCCTACCTTCCGGTGAAACTTGCTGGGATCGTCTCGGAACGAAGAGAATGCATTTCGTATGTATGCAGGGTCGTAAGCGATGAGCGTACGGTCTGTTATTACCGAGGGTACAATTGCAAAATTCTTGTTCTTGCAATCTCATTTCCAGACTGTTTCTTACTCATAAAAGGTGTGACCCCGATAACTTTGTGTGGGTTATGTGATGTAGGTCGAGAATTGAAAATAAATGTTTTACGCAATATATTCAATACTAATTATCACACTTTCTGCAGGTGACGTTACAATTTTAAAACGTTACAAACCTGGATATTTATTAAATAAAAAAAACGACGGGTTGCACTCTGGGAGTGCCGGCAGAAGTGAAAACTTGAATAGTAATTGTTGGAAATATCTTGTGAACAGATTTTAGTAAAACTCGCAAAAATTTGACTTTTTGTTTCAATAATTTTCCAATGTGACGTACATCTTTTATAAACAATGTTACCTAGCAACGAACATTCACGCAAGCGCCCTGCGCCGTCCTACGCTTTTTCGGTCAGGGTCACGTGTCCTGACGCGAGTTTAAGATTTTATACCCATTACAGAAAAGTGCTCAACGCCGCTAAAGAAGTTTTCACTTCAAAAAATATATATGCTCTTGGATTTTGTGTAATGTAAATCCTAATTCAGTAACTGAATAAAATTTAATCTGAGAGATTAATTGAATTTGACAGTTATTAAAACGTCTTGAACTTAAACATACATCATACATACACATGTCATTTTCCCATAGAGTAGGCTGAAACCACAGAATGCCACCTGCTACGATCCTTACATATACACATTTCCCCTTATCCACATGCATACATCTTGTCATTCAAACATGCAATCGGTGTGCGTGTATGACTACTTGACTAGATGTATATACTTTTCAGATATTAACTTGATATAATACATAAGTCTTGTACAGTATGGGGAACAGTGTATAAGACGGGGACGCGAGGTATGATGGGAAATCACACACTTAATGCAAACTTAACACAATACTAATGTAGCGCAAGCGCCAACAGGATGCTATTTGTTAATGGCCGGTAGCAAATGACGTCCTGATGGCGCTTGCGCTACGTTAGTGTTGTGTTAAGTATGCCTAAAGAGTGTATGTCCCCATTATACCTCGCATCCCCGTCTTATACATTGTTCCTCTACCTACATAATTATGTTTCAATTTAAATTTTAATTCAACTTTTACATAATTTTTTAGCCATCCAAATACAAAACGTTTACGTTCGTAAAATAAACTTATACAAGTTTTGAATAGGTACAACTTTAGACAAATATTGTACAAACCTTATTATACAAATGAAAAGCATACAAATGTTAAGATCACAGATATTCTCCTCTAGATTCCGCACACAAGTCAAACTATGCGCGCCACACTTTAGAGCATTTGCCATTACTTAAGTTCTTCTTGTTACAACTCTGCATAGAACGTCTTCTATCGAAAAAATGTATTTGTTCTCACTCAAGTCTAAAGCAATTAAGTCAGTGTAGAAACTGTTAGCATCACCACAGCTAGTGTCTGGTCGACTCTGAGGGGATCAAGATCGAGCATCAACTTACGTATTAGTAAGAAGTATTTTTGTAAGACTGTACTAAAATAGGTATTATGATATGGACAGCTGATGGAACATTTCATTATATTGTGCGAACTACGATGAAATTGGGATATATTAAAAAATTAATATTTATAATAGATAGTTTCAAAATGTTGGCATTGTGCTACCGAAAGCTTCAGAAAGTAGTCATAGTGCGAAGTAGGCACAATTTGACGAAACCAAGGCAAATGCACTAAGTATCGTGTATGCGGAATCTAGAAGAGCTTATCTGTAGTTCCCTTTTATCCCTCTCATATGGTTCCGCAAATGAAATAAGATTTTTGTATATTCCCTTGCAACTGCAGTCATACTAATATTTAAATAAAGACAGTGAATAAGCATTTCCTGCTGAACTCATATAAATAACAGTGGCTCGAGTACAAACATCCCCGGGGGTATCGTGAGATACGGCTCCAAGATTGCTTCAGATAAACATTATATACCTGCACTATACCTACACAGCTTGCTTACAATATCCTGCAGCTATCACGTTCCTGTCTAAATCTATGAAGTTTTCTTTATAATCATAAACAAGAAAAAATATTTTCCTTCAGTCTTGTATTGAATAATTTGTAGTATAACGATAATAGAGATTAATAATTGTTTTCTACCCATTCCTAGACAAGACAAGAGCAAACCCATTCGCAGTAGCGAGACTGTCTGACAGGTAAACGTGACCGTGAAACGTAAACGGCTGTAAAAGGATCACCATGGATTTTAGTCAGTACGACTGTGACAGACTTATTTGATATTTTACCATGCAAAAAAAGAGCAAAATAATCTCAATTAAGAAACAAGAATGACTTACTGCTAAACAGATACATTTAGTACAGTTACAACAGTTTATACAACATAGCACTTTTCCGGCGAGTTCGTCTGCGTGGGTTACGTACTTTCCTAATTCCCCCTTTTCACGCCCTTAAAGGTTAAATTTCCAAAAACCCCTTCTTAGTGCTCCCCTACATTATAATAGGAAGCCGTGTGCAAAATTTCACATTCCTAGCCCCAGTAGTTTCGGTTGTACGTTGATATGTCAGTCAGTCAGTTCTCCTTTTATATATATATATAGAAGAAAGGAGATATAATCAATTAAATGTTTCAACATGTAGTTAATTAATATCTTAATATTTCACCATCATCTGCCCTGTCTTTTCACAACCATGTCTGGGTTGGCTTCCAATATAACCAGATGCAGCTGTAACCAGTATTTTGCATAGAGAGAAGCAAACCGATATAACCCTAATAGCCTGCCCCAATTTATACACAAAATCGTCCAACTACAAGAATATTCCATAATTCGTGGAGCTTGAACTCACAAGTAAATTACACAAGTTGCGAAGATTCTGTTAATCATCTTTCTTGGTCTGCGTAAACTTGGCTCCGCAAGTAAATAGCTCATTGTAAGGTGCTCGGCGCTATGCGCGAATGAGATAATTGTATAATTAGTTGATAACTTTCTGCTTAGAGGTTCTTTATGATGATTTGATTCAGGATGCCAGTAAGTGCAGTTATAAATCCTTTTTATCTACTATCATGCTATTAATCCTCTATAAAAGAACCTATAACAATTAGCTTATTGCCAACATTAAAACACTCAATGTCATAATGATCATTATATCATCCAAATGCGTGATATAATGAATTTCAAAAAAAGAACATTCTCATGCAATGACATTTTCACCACCACATCGCTAAAATTTTGAAAAAAGAACAATAAATTGTAGAATTCGTAATTTCGGATTCTCGTCTTATCGTGTTATTTCCCGCCATCTTGAATTTACATAGTTCTTACAACACTACAACAGCCTATGGGATGAGAATCTTTTATAGAAGATTCACATCATGATTGTAGATAAAGTCTTGTATGCAACTGTTATAATTAGGTATTAAAACACTCATGTGATACTATTATCACACTCGGCTACGCCTCGTGTGATAAACCCACATTCGTGTTTTAATACCCCTGATTATACAACAGTTGCATAAATAACTATTATTGAAAATAAAATTTATTATCTTCTTTTATTTTTCATGGAAAGAAATGTATGGCCTTCTATCATGGATGACAATAAAAAGGTATTAAGTGTTGAAGAGAATGACGAGTTCGGTATTTTTTTCATCGTCATATCAATGGTTCCACCCTGGGTTCAGCGGCAGAGACTATCATACTCTTACTAACTATAAATCCACCCTTATCTTTCAGTTGCCCTTGGTGTTCTAGGGCCACCGTATCTCTCTAAGACAGTCCCGCAACCCCAAGAGATGGACGTATGAAGTGACAAGATTGGATAAACTAAAGTGGACCAAGTAAACCAAGAGATGGACGTATGAAGTGACAAGATTGGATAAACTAAAGTGGACCAAGTAAACCAAGAGATGGACGTATGAAGTGACAAGATTGGATAAACTAAAGTGGACCAAGTAAACCAAGAGATGGACGTATGAAGTGACAAGATTGGATAAACTAAAGTGGACCAAGTAAACCAAGAGATGGACGTATGAAGTGACAAGATTAGATAAAATAAAATAAAAAAACTTGAAAGTGGCGCTTGTGACAGAAAACTTAAAAGGGAGTCGTCTGACTTTGTATGGACTTGTGATGAGGAATGTTGTCACTCACGTAACTAAGATAGTAATGGTTATGAATATGGATAGATGGAGAGGAAGAGGAAAACCAAAGAATAGATCAGAGACAAAATCTGGATGGATTGTGTGAAGAATGATATGAAAGAAAAATAAGTTAATTATGCTCACAGCATCAGAAGCTGCAACAAAATGATAATGAAAGCAGTCTCTTACAATGAAGAAGGCTGAAGTAATGATTTAGGCTTATAACCATCGCGTGCTGAACATCCCAATCTATCCATCTGTACAATGGAATGGTTAAACTGAGAATTTAATGTATCATCTTATTATAAGTAATAACAATAGATAGACTGCTGTTGGTGTCCACCCGTTTACGTATAACTGGCGACTTATAGATAAAAATCTATATATTAATCGATGTCTATTTGCTTTTCATGCTACCACGAATATGTTGGGCTTTTTCTATAGCGTAAGGACGTTTCTCAGACGAAACCATGAATTAATGAGTATTTTAAAACTAATTAAGAGTCCTGCTACAAGTCCAAACCCTGATTTTCAGGATCGATGCGAACAGTACGTGAGGGCTCTGAGTTATTGCATCGTTTAGTGCGAGTTGCGTGCGCGCCGCGCCCCCGCACGCGACCCTGTCGCACGCCAAATTATATCTACTGCTGATAAAATAATAAGCTTGTTAAAACCGAATATTTATGATTTACCTCAAATTATGTTAGCGAATAAATACGAATTCAAAGTTTAAGTATTGCTCGCCGCATTAAAAAACAAAATTCGGAATGATAGATTTCATCTTCACGAAATCTTATTAAAAACTTATTGAATTTACATCAATATGACAGCAACAAAACTATTAATCATTTGAATGTTAAAAAAATAGCTAAATCCGCATTAAAATCCAACTAACTTAATAAACAAAACACTGCTACGAGCTGCTACGAAAGTGCTACGAAAACACATGTTGGCTACAAATGATATACTAAAGTGTTTAATAGGTCATAAACCTCTTTTTGTATGTCAGCCTATAATATCTAGGCTATTACTAAAAATATCGCTGAATAAATATCTTGTAGCTTAGTGGGTGCGCCATAATCAGATTGCGGCAGTCGTAGAGCTTCGCGTACGGACGGACTTCGGCCGCTCCCACCGCACAACTAGCTCAGTAGTATCAATTCTGAGGTGTATGCGACGTCAATCATCTGGACATTATTATGACTTAAACGAGCTTTGACCTTGATCATGCAATATCGTACATACACGTAGATAAGTAAGTCTTTGACCTAATGAATATTTTTAGCTTCTGAAAGCAAGTTTTCCGTGAACAAAAATGTAACTTACAGTAATTTGCATCTCTAATCTTTATAAGAGGAAAACTAAGAGATGAACTGGCTTCATCGAATATATATTTAAGTCAAAATAACGCTGATTCAGCTCACCTTATTATTTCATTTTGTGCGTAAGTCTGTGACACCACATGCCGCTGACCGGCGTTGTCACAAAGGCTTTGTTTTTCACATGTCGGGCCGCGGGGCCCGGGGCTGGTCACGTGGCACGAGCACTGCACACCCGGCACTGGTGGTATGGACGCTCGTGTCAGGTAGCGGAGGTCGCGCGTGTTGTTGTTGTGAGCCGGGGTCGGCACGGCAAGGTTGTCACAGAGCGAGTGTGGAGCAGCGGCGTGCGAGGCGCTCGGGCGGGCGGCGCGGCGCGACTGCGCGCCCGGAGCGCGCGTGGCCCGCTCGATACGCTGGCCATGAAATTTTCAGCCGAGTCGCTGTCAACCGGTGGCGGCACGCAGGTGCGCCATCACCACCATGCCCAGGTACTCCACTGCACAGTCATGGTTTCCTCCTAACTGTTGCCTCTTAGGACAAGAGACTCGAAAATTTTCAAAACTTTCCATGACCTGCCAGTATTTACTTCTTATTCAATTCCGTGCAAATGAAAGCTTATTTTATATCATTTTAACCAGTTAAAAATTCAGCAGATATTCTTTGCGAATAGCTAAATAAACACATTCGGGTAATAAATTATGTGGGTCAGAAAAAAACTTCAGAAATTAATATTAGCCGAGCGCATTTTTTGAATTATTTCCTGTCGATCGTCTGTTTACTACAAAGGCCAAAGTTCGAAGAAGGGGAGATGGTTTGAAGACGCTATCTAGTTAACCACCCGCCAATCACAAACTACTAGGAACAGTAGAGCAGCAGACCACCTACGATACATGGTCATGTTTGAACGAATTGTTGAACCCAATTCATAGGTGGCATCACTAGTATTGATGTAAGTTCTCTCTAGCAGATAATGTACTTTCGTCAATGTGGAATATATTTTCACTTGGTGGTTTATTTCATCGTTTGAATGAACTGCATTGCTTGAGGCTACATCGTCGTACGAAACTTAAACCTCGTGTTTAGAAGTTGTAGATATTTCTTCATGCACGCCATTCCATAGACTTGTAATATCAACGTTGTAATACTGATCACCAGGTATTCTTTGTCATATGTATGTGGGTCACGT
This sequence comes from Agrotis puta, assembly GCA_943136025.2. NCBI lineage: Eukaryota > Metazoa > Arthropoda > Insecta > Lepidoptera > Noctuidae > Agrotis > Agrotis puta. The sequence goes on from OW964170.2 coordinate 6,103,736, forward strand.
ATTAAAACTATTCATAAAAGGTTTCGTTAACTTTTATTATACGAATATAAACATGTTACAGCGACACTGGTGGAAAACTACAAAATTACACTTTAATTTGGTACAGATATTTACAAAAAAAAAGTATTATACGAATGTCATTCTGAGCTTAATAACGGAGGTAACATAAATACAGTTATAATATAACTTTGAGTAAGATACACGAGTTAAATATATTATGAACGATATTATAGATAACTATTTAAATAATAATTTATATTAGGCACACCGTGAATCTTATGTTTATCGTATGCGTATGGTCACGTCAAAGAATTAGTATTAAATACCACGGCGTATAATAAAATACACAAATAATGTTATAATGTCTTTAATTTAAAAAAATCTGAGAAAATCAGTACATTGGATGTAAGTATGGCTGCAAGTACGTAGAGTTTACGATCTACACATAAACTTACTCGTGTGCAAATTATGAATTTTACATTATTATTTTTATAAAATGGCCTTTCATTTAATGCCATTTGCAACATTGAACACATATCTATAGCGACATTTACTCCTACTGGAACTACAAGCTACAAGACCACTTCAAGGTGACACATTTCAGGGATAAAACAGTTAAGTACATTAATACATGGTTCCGTCGAGTAAAACCTACTAAAGAGAAGTCATAAGGAAAATAAAAATCAGTAACTAATGTTTATAATTGATCCTAATGTGAAAATTTCCTAGCCATCAAGTGTATATTTATCAAAAACATGACTTATAACGACTGGCTTATTGAACATCTTTCGAATCTCTTTGTTCCCGATTTTATTACCCTTCTTTTCTTTTAAACGCATACACTCTATAAGTATGAAATACAATACGAAATTCAATTTAGGTATAAAAACATGTCCATATTAAAGCTTCTAAAACGTTATACAAAAGTGGGTACAGCACCTTGCTATTAGACGTATATTGCCTTTGGCTCAGTATTATACTAAAATATTATTCCATGAGATTCTTATTTACAAACATTATATACAAACAACAATTCACATATACATAAACAGTTAAATCCACAATACTATGCTAAAGGTGGCATTACATTAAATTATTTACATGAGTATACAGTACAAATATTACATCGTAGACATCGTGAAATGCACGTTAGGAATACATGGGAACACAGTAAGTTGTAAGTGTCAGTGATGCGGCAGAGCACTAATTAATTACCAAAGGAACTTCTAAGTACAAGGCTAAAGTGTATTCAGGTGCTCCGTAGCGATATGTGATCAGATTAAGTGGGATTTTGGTTGAATAACCAAACTGCAATGGAAAAGTTGTTGATTTAAAAAAGTTCTTCGTCCTAGATCTACAAAAATAGTCGGAAATATGTTTAGGTATAATAACTTTAAACAATAAATGCGAAATTCTTGAAGTCTATTATATTCCCTGTGTGTAGGACACCGCCCTGGCACTGCCGAACGTCGCTCACCATAGATTTACCTTTAGGAGTTGCATAAACACAAACAGTCTGTGGATCTGACACTGAGTGCATTTAAGGGCGCTTGCCGCGCGATTTGCCGTTAACCACCGGCTCTATCTGCTGCGTCTTGCGCGGGCGCAGAATGAAGTTCAGGTTATAGGCAGTGTTCACTGCATAATACACGTTCGCGTTCGCAGGGAGCAGCATTTCTGTAACAATGAAAACATTTATTGTACTCGAAGTTTGTAGTCCTACATTCAAAATAAAGGTTTATTGTTAATATCTTGAATCTCAAGTAGGAGTACAACTACAGCAATTTTCTTTGTCGGTACAGTTCAGTAGAAGATTGTTACTTAAAGAACTACATAAATCAGTGTCTTTTCTAAAAGTTCTTCATATAAGATTTTATGATGATTTTTAAAAAGGTTAAGAACAACCAAATAAAATATGAGTTAATGGCTACAATCTCTACCTTTCTCGGGCAGCACTTGTGCTAAGGTGTATCCATCGGGATCGCCATCGAGGTTGAGCTTGAGCATCGCGTTCCGGATGACCTGCGGCGTGCGCTCGTTGTTGCACAGCATGATGGACTTGTACAGCACCACGCCCTCCGTCTCCGCGCAGTCCGACTCGTACGTGACGCGGATGATGTAGAAGTCAGGCCCCGCGCGCACCCCCGCCGGGCTGGCGCCGCCCGCCTTGCCGTTGGCGGGCTTCTGGCCACTGTTGGCACTTGACAGCGACACATCCAGTGAAGGTAGCGAGGACGACGATGAACCGTGCGAGAGACGCGTCGGTGACACCCGCCTCTCTAGACTATCCCTCTTCCACGCTGTACCCGTGCCGTCCGTCTCACAATAGAACTGCGAGCTATTACTTGAGCTGGTGCTAGCGATCGAGTCGTTCTTTCTGTGACCTTGGCTATTTGAATCGTTTATTTTCTTCGGTCGCCTCTCCTTGGGAGGATTTGTCGGTGGTTCAATCTGGCAGGATAGCTGGTACGACTCCCTGTCATCCAGCACAATGACCGAGTCGAACCATCTATCAAACATGGAGTCTTGAGGCAAGTGGTAGGCGTTGGCGGCACCCTGCAATAACTTAATCTGCGCGAGAACTTCAAATTCTTTCCGACGTTTATCGAAATTAATTAAGCCATCAGCTACCGTGTCCGGAATGGCGGTGTCGATCATAGTGAGATCGGTGAGAAAAGTTCCAAGATAAGGGATGGTCCCGTGACTGACCCCAGGGGAACCCCGTTCATGTAATAGTTTTTGTAGCTGACGGTCATTTTCCCCCACTGTATCTGCAAACTTCGCGGTACCTTCGCGCATCAATAACTCTCGCTGAGCCCATCGATTATTGTCCTCACTAAAAATTCGCGCGAGTTCGTCGAACATTTCGGCTTTTTCTTTGGCTAGTAACGCCCAAGTCTTTCTCAGTCTATAAACCGGGTTACTCTGTAGTCCGGAGATGATCGCTTTGAGCGAAGAAAAGTTTTTAAGCACTCTCAGTTCCCGGGCAATATCGAGCCAGGCCGCTAAGATTTCGGCGCGCTCGAGCGGCCTGAGGTTCGGTTCGACCAGAACGGTCGAAATGACTCGAAACGATACGGCATTGAATTGGTTAACGGTTGCTAATACGGTAGCGGCGTCGTGATTACGGTCCTTGTCGCGGCGGGACCAGACGGCGCCGAGGCACTGGTGCGGCACGAGCTTCTTGAACAGCTCCATGTCCATGCGCGTGAGCTGCTCGGCGAAGTGTCGGTGCGGCACGTGCGGCAGGCGGTAGGCGCTCGTGTGGTGCGCCGGCACGCGCATGCCGGCCGCCAGGCACAGGCCGCCCACGCCGCACCCGCCATTGCGCTCTGCACTGAATACAGCTAGCTTCTGTAATACCTGCAAGTATTTAACAAAAAGGTTTGCGAATACAGATCATCAAATTAATTGAAACTTGTTCTAATTGATTATTACAGGAGCTTTGAAGACATACCTTCGTGTGTAGTTCCGTCCCGGGAAGATGAACCTGCGTGAAGGCGAGTAGCTGTTGCAGTGCGGGGTGGTGCGGGGGCTGGCGGAAGTCTTCCGGGTACGTGTCCAGCCACACGTGGAGACACGCGACCAGAGTCCTAGAAAATTTTCAACAATAATACATGAGCGTCGTCCTGTGAAGGGCTGCATTAAATTTGTTAAGACAATAAAAATTAAGAAATTTTAAAATATGTGGCACTGCTGTTAAACCTGCCTCAAGATCAGAAACTCACTTTCGGTGTTGCAGCGACGTGTCGACCGCTGTGGGGTGCATTTCCTCCGCAGCCAGTGCTTCATATCGTCGCAGGAGGAGGTCCAGCACTCGGCTGCACTCCGCGAATGAACTGAAAACATTCATCAAAGTGTCAAAAAATAGACCATAAGTTAAAAAATGACGTTTCTTTAAATTATATCTTCACTTTTTTACTCAGTTTACATTGTTTGCTAATCGCTCTTTAATCATCAACATCTTCAATGTTATGATAAAAAGAAGATAAAAATACTAATTTTAATTCGTTTTATTATCATTTCGGACCGAATTTTCGGCCCACATTTGGATTCAGGTTCTGCTCAAAAAATTTGCTACTTTCGTCCCAAAATGTAATCTGGGGGCACGGCAGTGCCCCAGCCAAGTCTCGAGCAAAACGGGCACGGCCGTACCATCTTTTCTCGATGCGATTCGCGGCTGTTTCGCCCCCCCTATATCTTCGACGTGGACAAAGCTAGGAGTTTAGGTTTTCGGTGAATAATAGTAGGCATTAGAACAAGCTTAAGTTCGAAATTACATGCCAATTGAATTAATAGTTTAGGAGTTACGGTCGATCAAAGTTACACCATTTTGTCACTCACTCACTGACTCACTGACTCACTGACTCACTGACCGATCATCAAAAATCTAAGGTACTTCTAGCAGACTTAGAAACTTCAAATTTTGCACCAAGATAGGTCATTAGCCACATATAAAGGAAAAATTATAAAAACATTAAAAAATAATATACCATAGAAAACAATTTTATATTTGCGGTTTGGCAAGAACATTATGTATGGATTTTGACTGCATTGTTAACTTTGTTCGTTGTTTAAGTATTCAATTGGATGAATAAATACATAGAATAGAAAAGAATAATATAAATGTAATACATAGACTATAATTCATTCAATTAATAAAGCTAAAACTCCATTGTATTGCGATAAATTTCGATTGTATGCGCGCTCGATAGATGGCGTTGTACCTGTCTGAATCGCGCTATGGTTTCGTTACCGAGCGCAGTTTATGTAGTACTTTAAAATAATTCGATAATTTTCATTTGATAGCGCCATCTACCTATGAAAAACCATTTCGAAACCAAAAAAATATTGCAGCTATATTCGGAGAACCTAAGTTAGCCGGATTAGATAGTATATTTATTATTGTTACTGAAACAGTTATTTAGGCAAATAGTTTATTAATATAACATAGACATAGTTACAATATCTAGTTGTTTACGTGTTATTTAGTTTAGTTATATTTAGTTTGTAAGTTAGTAGATTTATGTTTATTTAGCTCGTTGAAAAGAAACAAAAGAGATAGAGATAGAGAATGGGTTCTAAGCAAAGCAGTAGCTGAAGTCCAAGAAATTATGAGGTCACCTAAAAAAAAAGAAAGAAATACACTTACAAAAAATAAATGAGATCCCACCAAAAACATTAAATGTAAAAAAATGCCAAGTCTCTCGATGCAGTCTTTCCATCGTAAAAAGTTTTGAGATCTCATAGAAGCCAAGTCCTATTCAAATTATTTTGTAGTTATAAATCAACATTTAGTAATTGTATCAATAGTTTTCTTTATATTATAATTATAGTGACTTGGCAATGAGCACAAGAAGAAACAAAACGGCATATTTGGAGTTGAAAGTCACACACCGCATGCGTAAACATTAATATCACAAAATTAATTTTCTTTTGGTTTATCCGTGTCGTCCCAACCGAATTTCGGCAACGGCAGTCAGTCTCATCCAAGACTAGTAAACTGCGCAGGACATAAATTATAATGCACAAATGTGTACGCAAACACTAGTGTTAGTGTACTCTCGGTTCATTTGCTTTCATAAAGCGATGGCCCGTAAGGTATTTTTTATTATTGCATTGACGTGGTTACGTGTGGATCATGATCCACGCGTAACAAATAATCTGATCACATGTCTCATCAGTAACATTTGCACATAATTCCAGGCAGCAAGCAGCTTTTAATTGGTGCTCATTGCCAAGTCACTATAATTATAATATAAAGAAAACTATTGATACAATTACTAAATGTTGATTTATAACTACAAAATAATTTGAATAGGACTTGGCTTCTATGAGATCTCAAAACTTTTTACGATGGAAAGACTGCATCGAGAGACTTGGCATTTTTTTACATTTAATGTTTTTGGTGGGATTTCAATTGTTTTAGTATTGTTTCGTCCCAAATTATATTCTGACTCATTGACCACCAATCAGCCATATTCAGTAGGTATGCTTCCATTACCATCGCAAATAAATAAGTAACGTTGCATAACTCACCGATACGTAGCCAGAAACACGTTGACGTAGGTGGACTCGAGTTCTCCATCGTCGGTGGCGAGCGCCTCCACCAGCCGCTCGACGGTGCCCGCCTTCACGAAGCGCACGCGCACTGTCTCCCATTCCAGGTGAGAGATCTCGTCGTCTGACTCCTGGAAACAACATGGTTCATAACATTAGTACCTACTGTCATCACGTTAAGCCGTTGGTACTGAACTCTCTACGGTCTTATTAAATCTAATCGGTCTAAAAGAGCTGAGGAACAGAGAGAGCACCCTGTGCACCTGTGCCTTCGCACACATTACTTGCATTTTAAATAATATTTTCCGCGTTCAATGGCTAATCTCCGCTGTCTGCTAGATTGGCCGCCGTGACATTACCAAAGACGGTCAGGAGGACATAAGTATTTAATATTATCATAATATTTACCATACTACGAGACGTGACAGCCGCTTCTGAACAACAACTTTCTAAAGAAAAAGGCAAACGATTTTTTGGTTGCCTGTCAATGCCTGTTTTCCACAGAATTTCAGTTTTACAACTAAAATACACATAGTAAATAGGTACAACCCATGTGAAGGTGACCTTTTTACTAAACATACAATTATTCAGATTTATTTGCTATCCATAGTAGGTAAATAGGTACTGATTTACCTGTATCATAATCAGTTATTACTGTTGTTTTGCTATGTTAATTAAATCTATTGGACAATTCGTAATTGTGCCAACGTGTTTACAGGTAGGCACGTATGTTTTAATTCCCTAAATTGTACATTGGTTTTGTACAAATATTGTAAATGGGTAACCGCAGGTTTTTTCGTCATAGTAAGATACTGATGAGTCACAGGATCCAGTTTACAAGTCAAATTGCCGCAATTACGACATGTTCTGGCTTCAAAACAAAAATGAGGAAAATTAATTCCTAAGTCTAATGCCTACTCAATAAAAGTATGCGTACGACACCATATGGCGTCATTAACAAAGAGACACACCAAAGATTTTTTAAATTAAGTAAATAAATCGATTATTATTATTTTATTCATATTATCCTGCGATGGGTTTGACGTCACATCATTACACGCATGTTGAAGAATTTTAACATACGGACGGACTAATTTGATGATTTTCCAAGTAATCTGCGTATCTATAACAAGAAGTAACGCTATAAACGAGTCAGACTACAACAAAGTAGCAGTTATTGTATGTTATGATAGCTTCAGTTAAAACGTAATTCCATTAATTTGTATTTGATATGAAACATACACACATAACTTAGATAATCGAGTAAACCTAAAAGCCTAATTAAATCAATTCAAGTTTGAACAGTGCTCCAGCGGTGAGAGCATGTCGAGAGAACCCTACTGAACAAGAAAGCAACTTGAACATAGAATAAAACCAGCTTCAGACATAATAACATACCGTATCGAGTAACTTCGTACATACAGATATGTAATTTTATGCAATTTAGTCGTCAAGCCATTGTGAGATCAGAAGTAAAGTTACTAATGACTGTGGTTTCCCACGTCTCACAGTTACTATTATACTCTTGTGTTTCGCTCATTGTACACGAATAATGTGTATATTGTCTTAAACATGTTTTGTACCGAGGAAAATAATGTATATTGGACTTAAACGTACCTACCGATCTCATTCATAAGTTCTACGCCGATGTTTTATGTCTCACTGTCTATTTCACGCGGCTTTGTTCGCTACCCACCCCTCCCTATAATAGCCTCTAACCGTCTTATATATGTCTATACCAAACATTAAAATCAGTTTAGCCGTTTTGAGGTAAAAACGAAATATACATACCTACTTTCGCATTCACAATATTAAGTAGGTATGGATTTAACAAAAAAGATTTCGCAATTTTTTTTTACAATGTATTTTAGATAAATGATAAAGAAGTCAAATTCTCGACAGCACTTTTACTTCTGCCAATCATGTTATTAAATATTTTTCCCAGGATTCTTACATACAAAAGCAAAATAAAGAATGGAATACATAATCATAATGAAAGTAAAACACTGTGTCCATTCATTCAACCATTGTTTTCTTAATTAATATAAGTGTAAACGCATTGATTGTTATCTCAAGTACTGATTGTAAATAATTAATTTGCAAGCAACGACCTCTTGGGAATGTGAGCTCCTGTGCACAAGGATAAGTGCGGAATGGCAACAATGCTAGTGATTCATCTTATTTACACTACAGTCTACATATGTCAGTGTCTTTGTCATCATGAACATCAGCTGTGTGTACCTGTACTGTTTTGATTGCTATCTGAGCGACATTGGAACTGCGTGATAGCCTCGCTTCTGAAAATCAATAGCGCAAAGCGCAAAATTGAACAAACAATGTAGGAACCTTCTTTTTTTTCACAATACGAGTAGTACGGTTCATATTTTATATATGCAATGATTTAGAGTTCCGTACCCAAACCTTAAAACGGGACTCGACTAAGACTCCACAATCCGTTCGTCCGTCTGTCCGTCTGTCACCAGGCCTTATCTCATCATATTAGACAGTTCAAATTTTCACAGATCATGTATTTATATTGCCGCTATAACAACAAATACTAATAACAGAATTAAATAATAATTTAAGGGGGGCTCCCATACAACACACATAATTTTTTTGCCTTTTTTGTGCGGAATCCTTAATGGGCGAAACTGACTTGCACTTGGCTTAAACCAATTTTTATTTTATATCAAGTCAACATATCGTAGTAGAGCTTAATGAAATCTGCTATAGTAATACGCTTACACTTATTATTATAGGTATCTCTGTATTGCTCATGCCTAATTTAATGAGTTACTTCTACAAAACATATAGGGAAACACTAGGTACGCTATACGGGATTAGGTATTTGCAATATTTTTAAAACAAATAACAAATAACAAACATGGTAAATAACCCGTTTAAAGTCCTAACGACAGTTTCTGCACTTGATGTCATGACTTATTTACCTACCTTTAAAAGACGTAACGTTAATTCTAGTGAAATAAAATGATGAATAAATAAACTGAATCAAATACCTATTCGGGTGACCGCTGGTTTAGCGGACACAAACAAAACCGATCAAGTATGTCTCGAGTGGCCATTTATTCAATAAATGATCAGTACAAGTACATTAATGGCGTAATCGAAAGACATTTTTCCTCGATTGGAATCGACAATCAAATGAATCACATATAAGTAGAACTCTATTCTTATTTTCAAAGAAAATGTTGATGAAAACATTCGCATTGTTATGAATATAGTATAGACGTTGTGTTCTACGGCAATTAGTCTACCACCTTCCAAGTCTCAAGTACGCACTTCGAGAAGTACCAACGTAAACAAACTTTCCTATATTTTTTGTACATGGTCCATGTGTTTTAATCGTGCTCGTGCATTTTAATCGTTGCTACACCGCTCTGCATATGTATAACTGCAGATCGTGATAAACCATAACACAGCGGGTTAATTAAAAGATACACGGTAATAAAGAATTAAAATTGTATGGTACTCGCCAAAATTGCGTTCAGTAATTGTCATGTACAACCTTGTACACCATTGTCGGTCATCCGGGAAGTTAGTCGTGGGTACAGTAAATATAAACATGAATATAAAACGCTGTCAGATTGTGAGTGATCCGATGTGATTTATAGCCACTGTATACTCTACAAAATGTTATCGTATGCCGTAAATCGGAACTGTAACGTACTGCACAAATGAACACAATAGAAAATACTGAACGAATAATGTCACAAACGTCTGGAAACATAAAACATTATGAAGGCTACGGCGGTATATGGTTGTCTGAAACTACGTACCTACAACCTTTTATGTGAAACTGCTGAGTACTTGCTATAAATTACCTACCTATCTATTAGCTCACAATAAAAGTAATTACTAAATATTACTTACTTAACTACACTAGTGTAATCAAAACCTAACAACGAAATTGAGTAATTAAGTGCGGAAAATAAATATTTAGTTTATCAATACTGTTTATAGTCCACCGTTTCATTACCAGAGGTAGGAATTAGGTAGAATTATTTTAGTACTTGCATCGAAATGTTGATATTAATATGGATTTTCCCAGGATTTTTAATAGACAATCTCGTGTGAAAACAGTATTACAAATAAATAATAATAATAAAAACATCAGAGATGTAGACAAATAAATAGTGTAAAAGTAAATAACTTTTTTATTTCATAAATCACAGGATTTTTCTGCTCTTTAAAAACATTCCGGCATATCATATCATACCACTTTATTCTTTCGTTGTATGAAATCAATTTAAATACATGAATAACTCTACCTAATTCCGAGTATGTATTCCGACCTACGATTATTACGTAAGTAAATAAAGTATTGCAGTTTAATAAGTACACTGGAGATAAATAAATATGCCTGATATAAATAAATGTAACATTTTCAAGACTAAAAATCTGAAAGTCATATTCAAATAATTTATTTACCTTTGTATTTTGATACGTTTAAACATGAGAATCGTGCATGAAGTAACATTATGGCGCCAATGTCATCCTATTCTTTTTTGAAACGCATAGTACCTAAGTACTTGTGTTTAAGTTGATTGCAACATTATGCTTGTTGACCAGTGCCAACATGAACATTCCTAGATCTTCAAGTCACGGTAATGGGTATGAATTAAGTATATTTAATTTATAATTACATTGTCTTAGTTACGTTTTGTGTAAATGTTCATTATGACATGCGACTCTCATTAATATTTAAAACCTTTTAAATTAAATATTTATATAATCCACACCTCGATAGATGTGTGTGATACAAAAGCAGTTACAATGCTTTTGTTACGCACCTAATACACTGTATTGTGCAGGGTACATGTCAGGTTCTAACCCAATTGTTAAGCATCGTAAAATAACAAGAATGCAATAAATGTTTTGATTTTGAGTTATATTTAATGGAACCGTGATACATTTATATGTATTGTCTAGAAAGTTCGGCAACAGCAGTATTTCTAGAAGGGTATCAACCAAAAAAAAATTAGGCAACGACTGCACTTTTGAATTGTTAAAAGACATTAAAATAATACAAAAATAATTGTGGTGCTACAGTCCCAGTCACAAGACATAATAATGTGGAAGTACGGTAGGTGTCCATTCTGGTATGGGATCTCTATGGAGTAGAATGGGAAAGAAACTCCATGCCATACCTACATATTGGGTTAGTTAGAAGTTTTAATAGCAAATATGACGATGTTAATACTCACACTATTAGAAGCACTCCTCGTGGGTCGGTGGTAGCGAACTTTCTTGAGGTAGACGGTGTAGATGGCGCCGTCGACGCGCTCCTCGCCCCACAACCGCCATGTCGGCTGCTGGAACACACCACCAACAGGTCAACATAATAGTTCAACACCAACACTCCAAGTATGTACACAAAATACAACACAGTTGCTTCTCCTACATCATCATAGTGGTCCAAAGTAGAAAGCTAACTGATTCCATTAATATTGTCTTCTTCGCCAAGGGTATCTAACGACACAAGCGATGAAACCATAGAGTTCTTTAGAACCGAGTATTTAGAAGTGGAAGACATTATTTGTTAATCACATCAACAGAACTGCATATGACACCTATTGAACGTATGCGTAGGAACACACTTACAGCCTCAAGTTATACCTAGTTAAGTCATGTACCTGTTAAGTGCGTTACAACAACATGTTCAGTTGTAAAGATAAGGAGCATGTCATCATAGTGTTGTTGTCTGATGTATGTGATGTTTGTAACAGCGAGTGCTTACATAATCATCGTCTAGGTTGCGAGCGAACAGCGCGGGCTCGGCCTTACTGACGCCGCAGATCCTCCACATGGCCCATGTCCGCGACGTCACGCGACGTCACCCCAGCTGAGCGCCTCCCGCATCACGCTCACTTTCACTACTACTGTGCACACCGCGCCGCTACAGTACTCCACATGCAAATCCAGTAATTCAATAATTGGATCAATCAGCGGCGAGAGGCGAGCGAGTATGCGAGCCGCGCGGACGTGCGTGACGCGGGAGAAATCGCAGCGGACGCGGACAGCGGCACACTTGTCCACCTCGGCATCCGGCTCCAGAGCCGAGCAACGCAACTTTTAATCGATTTACGCAATTAAGCTCCACTGTCACCTCTTAATCACTGACACTCGTTAAATGATCCGAATCGAACTCTCCCTCGATAACAACAAGTTTTCTACTATTAAGTACAGTGTTACAGTCTATTAAACTGTGTAATTAACGTCACATTTTACTACGTTGATATTACGAAATCGTCAATTTGCATATTACATGGACATCACATAACTGACACAATCTATCGAAAACTTTCACACATTTAATATTGAGAATATTTCCTTTTGCCTTTTACTGGATTTTAAAAATGAATTGCGTAACTTTACGATACACGTAACAACCACAACCAAATAATAATAAATGATTAGTAAAATATGTAATATATCAGAAGAGCTGGCGCTGCAGCGCGGGCGCACGACCGACTGCTCTCTTCGTGGAGAGATCGCGTGAAAAACTCCGATAGAGCACGTCAGCGAGTCGGCCGCGCCGGCGCGGGTGTCCCTGGGTGATAGTGCTAGCTTCACAACACGACAACACGTGTCCACATATGTGTGAGTCGAATCAAACAAGCTTAAATATACGTAACATCAGACAACTTGTTATTATGATCCTATTAGCGCAAACAAGCACACGCATATCGAATAAGTTTATCCACAAATAACGTTCATTACCTATCTATTTGATCTATCTATACATATCTCTAATGAATTGAAAAAATATTGTGTGTTGTAATTTTCAACTGTTACAGCATTACTCGGTTTTGCGGTGTCATCATTAATAGATTTCACCGCAGATCAATTAATATTTAATGAGACTGTATTTTCAGCCTTATCTATGTAGAGAAAAAAGAAAAAGTAGTACCTACATAAATGAAATCCTGAAGTTATAAAATAGTGCAAGTAAAATAATGCAATTTCTTACGCTCTTGACATTTACGACATGACCTATAAATTATAGAGAATAATAACCGCCCACGTAATGCTGAACCTTTCAGAATAAGTGCCAGAGTAAACTAGTAGGCTTCTCCACCCAATTAAACAAGCACGGAGATTTGGGATAGTTTACATAGGTAGTGTACCTAAATAAAATTATATTTTTAAATAGCTGATTCTCATAATTAATTTTAATTCTATGGTGTTTACGAAATTCAGGAAGCCAATGCGCATTAGTAGTGATTAGGGACGATTTTCCGTTTAGTAAGCAATATTTTTTACGTCATCAGGAAAAACAATAAAAAAATATTGTCTAAGCTATTCGTAGGTGTCAAAGCATCAAAGCATTAAATATGTCAACTATAAATAAACTAGTACAAACAAAGTTTATTGCTAAGCAATTTCAAGTAGTTTGATATCGCCCGCCGCATAATTCTTAAACCAACATTTACCCATCGATAACATCTCTTTTTAAACTAAACTGTTTACGAGCAAACACAAGTGTAGTTTAGGAAAGTAAATAAGTTTTATCGCAAGCATTGGACGAAATGAGTCGTGAGTCGTGACGTGATATGCGCGCGCGCACCCAATGAAGCGATTAATAACTTGCCTACTCAACTACGAAGTTGTTGCGATCAATTGAAAATTGAAATGAACACCTACGACTACACATTATGCTGTACATCAGTTTTTATGAGCCACGTAAGTAGTAGAGTTATAGAAACGACTTCAAATGTAAATAAGATAGCTTTCCTAATGTGTTACTTAAGTAATGTCTAGTTGGAAAAGTTCCAGTGCTTATAATGTCAAAGTACTTTATCCTAAAACGTACATTAACTTTCCTTAATCCTCCATTGGGAGCTAGTTTCCCAAACACGCAAAGGTTCGATGAGCTCCGTTTATGCTAACTAACTAAGCACTAAGTATGGTCCTTAGTTAGCATAAACGGAGCTCATCGAACCATTCGCAATTCGCAGACATGCGGGCGGCGAGTAATGGGCGACTCGCTGTCCGACCATCCAAGCACGCCTCAAAAAATCTCAACACAATGACGAGGACCCCCTTAGAGAGCGAAAGCCTGTCGAGGTCGCGGGACTAACGAATTACCGTGACCCCGAAACGTAAAAGGCTATTGAAAGACCGTGGATTTTAGTCAGTACAAGTCTGAAAGTCCCTCTTGCCCTGCCCTGGGTGGGAGGACTCGTTTGATGATTTTACTAAGCTAAAAAAAAATTGCACTAAGTATGGTCAGCTACACCAACTAGCCCAAAATAACTATTCTCTATAGTGGTACATCACATATTACCATAAATCCGAGCTCTAGAGCAGTCCGCGATAATTGGCAATTGATGATTGCAATTATGACTGAAATGTAATTCCAAAGCATTGTAAGTAGATATTATGTACAAATTGTGTGGTTGTACGAGAGTTGACAACGCGCCAGCAGCCGAGCCGGCGCTTGCTGACCTGGCATGACCTTTCTTTTCTAATGTAACAATATACTACGGACTCATATTTTGATGGTTATCTCATGAATAAATATTTTTCCAAGAAGGTAATCCTTTCACAAACAATCTCAATTTGCCCCGACGACGTACTAAATTAAATTGATCTGTGAGACATGGTAAAGGAAAATCTTTTTCTATAATATTAGATTCAATGATGACCAAATTACAAAAATCGGTTCTCTTGTACATATTCTGCCGGTCTTCTGAACAAGTAGTACAAAGCATGTGAGATCTTTACATATTTGTTGTTGAAATAACAATTGAAGCTCGAGTTAACTAACAAACGAGCACGTATTTGTTGATAAATTCTTTATAGAACGTTCCAGCAACGGATGACACAAGCAACAATGCTCAATTGATTCCGTAGATTGTCGTCCCACGCATTTAGCCTCCTGGATCCCTTCACAAATGCGCAATCACTTGAAAAATCTCTCATGGCTAAACATTGTACCCTTCTAACAAAACCTTTTAAGGATACAACTGAGAATTCGGGACTCAAGCCGATTTACGTCCATTCAATCCAATTGTTATTCCTATTGTACAGACTTACGAAACCCTATAAAATAAAATAAATCTTTTACATGTCAAAACAAAATAGAAAGACGGATTTCATCGAAATTAGTATTCAAGGTAAAAGTGTAATTGCAAAGTTTAAATTACAGTGAAAAAGCAGCACGCTATCCACTGCGGGATATCAAGGCATCATTTACTGCATCGTCATTGTGATGAATAGTCGGCATTCGATGTATGTATCTACGACGAATGTTGTTAATTATTGTGAATCGTATTTAGGAATATAGGTCTCGGGGTAGACCGCGATGTTATTCTAGTTTAACCTGTAGTGGAGTTGTTAGAAAGTAAGCGGTAAGTGCTAATCGATCGCGCATGCAATGTACAGCAAGGCAATCTAAATATAGCAGATGATTCAAGTCGGGTGACTTCCTTACCACCCTGTGCGCCTCCCCTGTCCCTAGCACCATGCTAGACCAATTACCGCCAACTGGCAGTCTACACCGTCATATTGAAATAATTGGCCTTATCAAAATGAATATTGGAATTTATTCTTCAGGGAATAATTCAATACTGTAGTATTCTAGCAATTCTTTGTTTTCAAAAAAATCGTAAGGATTTAAGTCAGTGGTCTGACATACAGTGACTGGTAGACAATTTTCTGTTAGTGTTTTTGACATTCATTACGACTACGGGCAAACATTAACCTTATCAATTTGTACTGTCTGCCTTAATAAATAATAATAATAATCGGTTGCAGGGTATGTATATGTCATATTGTCGTTTTTATTTACATTTGCACATATTTATCTAACTAATACAAATAATTTTATGTCCCAAATCAGAGATCGAAAAAACCAAAATGTTTGCTACGAATTTCGTAGACCTGCTACGAAAAATTTTATTTTCTAGGAATGAACGAACAAAATCAATATTTATGAGAATAACGACGTGATTGTCGATTATCTCATAACATTGGCATTCGACACTCACCTGTATCAGTTTGATTAGATTATTTACCTCGAGAAAATACCTACTAACAAGCTGGAGATATTTGTATCTCGCTATGATTATGACGTAGGTTGTTATGTGAACGCAATAAAACGTGAAGAGGCTGGGATGGTAATAGGCGGTAGGGCTGGAAATAGACGGCAGTTGATACGGACAGCAGACACGCGGGGTGAGTGGTGCTCCCGAGTGACGCACTCACTATCACTCCCACTGTCCCACACCGTAGCCTGTATAATAAAGTGACGTCTGCAACCCCCTATGCACATAAGTACAGTTACCCGCACTGAGATAACACATTTATCAATTTCGATTACTGATGTTGTGAACACTTATGAAGGCTTTTTAAGGTTGAATGTTACTCATTATGTGCCAGCCCTAGCTTCACCACTAAAATTAACAGAACTTTTTATGAAACACCGAACGCTATTATAAAATTTATATTCCGTAGGCAAGTTTTTTGACACGATCTTATTAAAAAAGCAGAGTAAATAGGCCATTATGCTAGTAATCCATTTACTTATTGGAGTGATCAAGAGCTCCTTGGTAACGTCCTCCCACGCAGGCATAGGGCACTTTGACACGTTCGCGCCCTCTCGCCCCCTTTCAATAGACCCAAGTACAGTCACTCTGATTCAGCCGTACATAGCAACTGCTCTTTTTCCTTGATTAACTTTAAACTTTTCTTCATTAGGTAGTAATATCCGAAAGTACGTAGAAAGTAACACAAAGTTTATTTTTAAAATATTGAATCGATTAATCATATTCCTAGGGAATGGAAGGTTCAATGGCAATGTTCTACTTATAAGTCGAGCTTAAAACATTGAACCGTGTCTTTGGACAAAAAGTGGTCGTTGCTTATTAGAAAACTGTTGTTAAACAAAGGACAGCGGTGAAGTCGGAGGGCATTGTGCGACACGGGGCAGGCGTGTGGCGTGACGGACACGCTTGGCCGGCGGCGCGCCCTGCCCGCGACTGATGCCACCCGGAACAAACACCAACGGTTGGGCAAGACGGTGCCGTCGTTGGCAACCTTATGCAAACTACAAATACATACATCGCACTTAGCTTTCGAACTTGGCACCGGGTACCCGACGTTACATGACTATTCATTTGAATGCCGCAGGAAACATCCCTTTGCGTTCTGCCAGCAAAAGCTGACACCGATGCTAAGAAATCTCGGTCATTCCTTTTACATCGCACGCCACGGCTTTGAAGAGGCGGCTCATAAAGGCGAGTACTCGCACCATTCCTTATTTGAAAAACATCACCGCACACATTTTCTTGCTTTCCACGCTCGTCTCGACGTAAACACCACAGTTTACATACTAAGCAGTAAGAAGCAACTACTTTTATGGTGAAATCTCACAAGAAACATTTGAAGCACGTACTTTGGACATACTTTCTCTGTATTTATGACAGTTTTGTACAAATATAATGAAAGATCATTGATTAAACGCCAAAAACTATGCAAGTACATGTGTTTTGTGTACCGAACATGTAATGATGTTAACTCAGTTGTATATGAATGGTGGTCATTCATACTAGCCATGCATGAGCATTCAACATTATTGTAATAGTGCGTCCATCAAAATCAGATTACAAACACGAATAAATAAGAATTATAAAACTATGATTCGCTTTAAAATTATATAGAAAATTAAATAAGATCTAAAGACTCTTCGCCATAAAAATAGCAAGTCTGGAGTTCACCGGCACCTCTGCAATCGATACGTATCGAGCATCGGACCGAATAGTCACGGTGACAACGACCTCCGGCTACCTCAGACACTGAGTGACCCAGTACTTACAACAGTCATGCAATAAGCAGTGATTAGCACCGACTAATTAACTTAACAACTTGCTGAAATTCACGTGGGTGCCTACAGACCATAACATGTATAATCTAAGACTAAGATACTACCAGTCTTACAATTAGAGGACTTACTATTACTTATTGTTTAATGCGATTTCTATCCAAATGATTTTAAGTTTTGAACAACATTACTAAACTTAAAGGTATTTTTTAAAAACTACCAACATATGGGTTGCAGTAAATGTTGCTAAATTATACACATAAATGCCGTTACCACTGTCAGTGTATTATGCAATTACATGCTGATTTTATAAATTCTTAGTACGAATCTAAAAATATCATCGCTGGGGTGTGTACTCAAGTCAACAAAGAAGAGTGACCACGTTGTGTCGTAACTTGTAAAAGTGACAATAGCTTGCAATTAGAAGCCAGGTGGCTGTTCGTTAGAACTGGAGCATCCTCCATGCATGAAGCACCATGCTGACCTATTTTGTTTGTTGACTCTTACCGCTACCTCACTCGACATCCTGTTACATAGGTAGATCTGAAAACGGTAAGATTATGAAGTAATATCACATCAACGTCAACCTATGATGTACCCACAAGCCTCCTCTCTGTGAGAGGGAGTGGGTATATGAATAGGAATTATTAAAAAACTCATCTATATATCTATATATATAAAAGGAGAACTGACTGACTGACATACCAACGTACAGCCGAAACTACTGGGGCTAGGAATGTGAAATTTTGCACACGGCTTCCTATTATAATGTAGGGGAGCACTAAGAAGGGGTTTTTGGAAATTTAACCTTTAAGGGGGTGAAAAGGGGGAATTAGGAAAGTACGTAACCCACGCGGACGAAGTCGCGGGCAAAGTGCTAGTAACTTAATATAAAGCAACATGATAAAGAAGATAAGCAAATTTTCCGCGATAATGCCTATGTAGGCCATTTCATTTCTTCGTAACCGCGTTATAGAAATGCGTTGTACAAATATTTAAGACAATTTATTTGATAAGAATTCATAATTATGTGTTCATTCATAATATCTGTTGTCATTACTGATCGTTGCTTATCTAAATAATGTTTGGTATTTTAGCGTTAATGTTTACCAATCAAATACGTATAATATGTTTCTGAAAATATTTCCAACAGCGATGTAAACTGGGTACAGACATAAGGTATGGTACGGATATATATGGTACGGATATCGCTAACTATATCCTAAAGAAAACTGGAGAAAAAGTTACATTGACAAAGTTGTCTATTAAGAATGAAAATAAATATAATGCCTACAAAATATTTGTACCGAGTTATACGTTACAAATATTTTTAAATGAGTCTATGTGGCCGAAAGGGATTGTTTTTCGTCGGTTTGTACATTATAAGTACCGGACTGCGGACAAACACCCTGACACGATAATTAATGAAAATACCGTTAATGGATGACACAAATAGTAGCATTATCACATTTAACTGTAAGGGTCTCAAGCGGTCGATAGATTGTGTGAGGACTCTTTGTGGTATGGCAGATATAATCACGTTACAAGAGACGTGGTTACTTCCACATGATATCCCACTGTTGGGCACAATAAGTGATGAATTTACGTATATAGGCAAATCTTCGGTTGATACGTCAGCTGGATGTTTGAAAGGAAGACCTTATGGCGGATTAGCTATTCTGTGGAGAAAAAAATCGTTTGTGTCCGTGACTCCCGTGGGTTGTAGTAATGACCGGATAGCAGCGTGTAAAGTAGTGGTGAATAGTGATTGTGCGATATTAATCGTCTGTGTATATATGCCTGTGGAGTCTAGAGACAATCTTATCGAATTTACGACATGCTTGAGTGAAATATGTGCAATAATAGACAGTAGTGGTGTAGAATCAGTTTTTGTACTCGGTGATTTCAATGCCCACCCAGGCGGTCTCTTTTATAATGAACTCATGAATTTTTGTGGCGAGCAAAGATGGGTTTGTGTGGACGTGGAACGCCTGAGCCCTACGGCAGGTGACTATACTTTTATAAGTGACGTTCATGGCTCTTGTCGGTGGTTGGATCATTGTGTTAGTACTGAAATGGGCTGTAAATTTATATCTAACATTAAGATTCATTATAACGTTTTCTGGTCTGATCACTTTCCTGTTGAAATTAAGTGTAATTATAATAATATTGTAAGACATAGGAAAGTGACTTCCAATTATGTACCTAATAAAATAGTTTGGGGTAATAGGACTCCTGAACAAATCCAGCTTTATCATAAAATTTGTAACAACAGTCTTAAATGTATCGACTTTCCAGAAGACTTTCAGTTATGTGCTGATAAAAATTGTAAAAATTTAGAACATCATAGGGGTATAGATTTAATGTATAACAGTATAATAAAAACACTGCATGAGGCGAGTATACGAAGCTATGACATTGACAGTCATTGTAGTCAGAAGAAAAAATGTGTACCTGGCTGGAATAAACACGTTAAGACGGCACATGTGGAGGCTAAAAATAAATACAATAATTGGGTCTGGCATGGAAAACCCTCATCTGGAAGTATTTATGACGCCATGTGTAACAGTAGGAAAATTTTTAAATCGCGACTTAAGTGGTGTCAAGATCACGCCGAGCAAATTAAAATGGACACTTTGGCATCTCATTGTTCTCAGAAAGACTTCAAAAAATTTTGGCAATGTACAAATAAACTTAATATAAAGCAGAACAGGGCTGAATGCATTAACTGTGAAAGGGATCCCCGTAACATTGCTAATATATTTAAATCACATTTTAAGGTAACTCCACTTGTGCCTTTAGTAGTCACGCAATGTAGTCACCAGTCAGATGCTTCCGGCATTATACAAATAAGACCTAAAGATGTTAAGAGCATTATTGACAACATGACTCGTGGTAAGTCACCGGGTCATGACAGTTTGAGTGTTGAACATCTAAAACATGCAGGCTGCCATTTACCCAGAGTATTAGCCATGCTTTTCTCCCTGTGTATAAGTCATAAGTATCTTCCACAGGACCTTATGAGAACAATAGTCGTACCAATTGTTAAGTGTAAAACTGCAGACATTTGTGATAAATGTAACTATCGCCCTATCTCCCTGGCGACAATTTTGGCGAAAGTAATGGATGGTCTACTTAACAGGCATTTAATAAAGAACCTTAACCTGAATCACGCGCAATTTGGCTTCCAACCAGGTCTTTCCACTGAGACTGCTATTCTCTGTATGAAGCACACGGTTAGGTATTACTTGGATCGTAGGACACCTGTTTATGCTTGTTATTTAGATTTATCCAAAGCTTTCGATCTTGTTAGTTATGAGCTCCTGTGGGATAAACTGCGGGAACAAAATGTATCTGCAGAAGTAGTGGACATTTTTAAATTTTGGTATGACAATCAATTGAATGTTGTTAAGTGGGGTGATTGCTTGTCTGAGGAGTACAAGCTGGAGTGTGGCGTGAGGCAGGGGGGAATTTCCTCACCCACTCTTTTCAATATTTATGTGGACGGTCTGATTGGCGAGCTCAGTAGTACGCAGGTAGGTTGTCATATTGACGGAATCGCTGTCAATAATATAAGTTATGCCGATGACATGGTGCTGCTGAGCCCGTCAATTGGGGCCCTTCGTCAGCTACTGAGAGTCTGTGAGCGGTACGCTGAGAGTCATGGCCTCAAATATAATGCTGCCAAGAGCGAGTTTATGATCTTTGGTGTAGGTGATAAGACCCCTTATGATGCTCCACCAATATTATTAAACGGGTCTCCTCTCACAAGAGTGAAGAAGGTGAAGTATCTGGGGCATATTGTCACTGATGACCTAAGGGACAATGAGGACATTGAACGTGAACGCAGAGCGCTGGCAGTCCGGGGTAATATGTTGGCTCGCAGGTTTGCTCGTTGCTCAGCTGAAGTTAAGGTAGCGCTATTCAAAGCATATTGCACATCATTTTACACGAGCAGCCTGTGGGTTAACTATACTCAAAGGGCGTACAGCGCTCTGCGAGTACAATTCAATAACGTCTTCAGGATGTTGTTGCGGTTGCCGCGGTTCTGCAGTGCGTCCGCGATGTTTGCCGAAGCGCGTACTGATGACTTTTACGCAATAAGACGCAAGCGGGTGTCGTCGATGCTGAGTAGATTACGCGGCAGCAGCAACAATATTCTGAGGATAATTTCTGAAAAATTTCAATGTCCAATGCACTCGCATTGGGTAAGCATTGTAGTTGGGGCGATAAAATAAAATGTAGAATTGTTATAATATATTGTTTGTAGTGTATAGTATATTGTTGTGTAGTGTTTATAATGTATAGTATATTGTTTGTATTTATTATTTATTTAATTGTAATTAAGTAATTAATTCATCTAGTTCTATAATGTAATTGCTATTTATATTCAATGTGTGTACCGACTAATATAGATTTTAAGCTCCTGTTGTACTAACCACTATGGATCTTGTAATCTGACATATAAATATAAATAAATAAAATAAGGATATAGGTACAAGTTGAATCTAGCTACCTAAGAGCCTCCTTAGCAGGGCCGTACTGGGCCGGAACTGCGAAAGGGCCCTAGTGGCTCCAAACAAGGTTCAGGAATGGCCTCCTTAGTTTAAACCATTTTTTCCAATTCCATTTCTCTCTAATACTATGAACGAATAGTCTGATCTACTGAGTCGGATTCTGAGTTTACATTTAGGTCGCAAGAACTGGGACATAAGTTACGTGGGCTTCTGATTCTACCTGATGATGCCTAGAACCGCAGGCCAGACCTTTCTCATGGCGCGGCCCCTTTAGAATAAAGAAATATTTCGCGACCCCCTACCCGTTGCTTTTTTTTTCATGTATTTTATTTAGTGACAAATAAGATACCTACATTAAAAAAATAGTGATAATATTCAATTCAACAATTCATCATTATCATCATATCAGCCGTAAGACGTCCACTGCTGAACATATGCCTCCCCCCCTATAGACTTCCAATAGAACCGGTTGGAAGCGGCTTGCATCCAGCGTGATCCTGTGGTTATTACTGAGTTGGTTATTCATTTTCATAAAAAAATTACCTTTATTTAACATTTTTCCTAATAAAACTTATTAACCGTGATTTTTTTTTTACTGCAGAAGTTTTCCCAACCGTTTACAACTCCCCTAAAAAGGCTTCGCGACCCTACACACCCACAGGTTGAAGAACGACTGAACTAAACTGTTAGACTGACAAAGTGTTTGCCTTTTTTTTGACGTGGTAAAATCATCAAATGAGTCCCCCCACCTAGGGCAGAGCGGGAGGGACTGTCAGACTCGTACTGACTAAAATCCACGGCGTCCTTCAATAGCCCTTTACGTTGCGGAGTCATGGTAATTTGTAAGTCCCGCGACCGACAAAGTGTTTGCTTGCGAGGCTTAAGTGACTTGTTACCAGACTTACCATACAAAACAACAAGTACGAGTAAAGAAAATACTTGTTAATTACATCAAGATTCAAATAAAATGGTTTTGTAATGAATATGATTCAAAGAAAGGCAAAGTTGCTTATGGAGTTTTATGGTAATAATCTTTCCACAAAATTCTGCGAAATCGTAGAATGACTTGTACTACTACCTATTATAACGCGATCACCATTGTACGTCCACAACAAACGATTCGTCACTTACTAAGTTATGATTCATACGAACTCACAGCTGAAGTACTTGTGCTACAAACGAGTCAGTCACAAGAACAACGCTCAGACAATTACCAGGTCACTAATCAAATATACAAGAATATTCGATCCATAGAATCTCCTTTTTTGTGGTAAATCATCCTGAGTCCTCCCGCAATTGGTGTAGCGGAGAAGACTGTCAGACTCATACTGACTAAAATCCACGGTGTTCCTTCAATAGCCCTTTACGTTCCAGGGTCACAATTACCTGATAACACAGTCCCACGACACCGGCAGGCGTTTGGCCCTTTATGGGGGCCCCGACAGGTTGCTAACAGCTCTTTTGGGTCGACCGTGGGCATGGTCCATGTTCGGACGGCGAGTCACCTATTACTCGCCGTCCACATGCCCGCGAACCTTACTTAGAATCTCGTCAGTTTTGGCCAAAATAATGAAACACAGGTACACTGGTAAAATTACTTATCTTTTATCCGAGTGTTCGAGTTTTCTAAGCGATAAAGGTGCTCGTATCACAAGGACGTACTCAAAGCGAGTTCATTTGTGAGTCTGAAGCCCACCCCATGACCTATTTCACCCCGCGTCCTGACTCTGTATTTATAACAGATTACAGCCAGCTACTACTAGATATAATGTTCTTTGCCTATGTATGTACTTGTCTTTTTTTTATCGTGGTAAAATCATCAAATGAGTCCTCCCACCCAGGGCAGGCCGGGAGGGACTGTCAGACTTGACTGACTAAAATCCACGGTGTCCTTCAATAGCCCTTTACGTACTAGGGTCACGGTAATCCCTTGGTCCCGCGACCCCAGCAGGCTTTGGCCCTCTACAGGCCCCGTCACTATGCTGTGACTCTTTGAGGCGCGCGTGGAACACAACGCGCATGTATGTACTTGTCTACTGAAAATTTTATTTATAAGTGACCATGTAAATAAAATTTTCAGGATTATTTGTAAAACATTAACTACATCTCATTGCTAAAAGAAAAAAATCTGGTGTTTCATACATAACGGAAAAATATTTAATTTTATATGAAATACCGATTTATTTTTATTTTTTAGCGTTGTTTTTATAGTTAAAGTTGTTTATAACCATAAGTTATTTCAGCCCATGAAAGGTTGTTATGCCAATAGATGTAGATAGTGATAATGATTACGATAGAAATTTGCTGCCCTACCACAAAAAGATAAACATTTTTTAAACGCTTGCCTAAAAAAACTGCAAAACGACAAATGTGGTTTTGACGTTATTGATAGTTATTTTAGACGAGTTTTCAACAGATGTTTATCTGTATAATGTTTAAAAACATATATTGAACGCTTGTCTAAAAAAAGTGTATCTGCAAAACGATCCTTATATCAACGTGAAATGTTGTTTTGACGTTGACAGTTTTTTTAGACAAGTGCTCAACAGATGTTTACATTTCTTGTGGTTTTTACGTTTTAAGTTTTACATTTGTTTATTTTGCTCATCCACTTAAACTCTGGTATTGTAACGTACTTTTAAAATAACAAGATGGCTAAAAATACAATTTTTATTACGTAAAACTGACTGTTAACAAAACTGAACAGCTATAACCTGCTGTTTGTTTTTAGAAAGTTTCAATTAATTGAAAAAAAAATTATTAATTGTACATCTGTACATGTTGGGTGGGTATGAGTGGCTAAACAATTTTCCAGGTAATAAATATTTACCAAATAACTGAGTGCCTGTACCCAGGGCCCGCATAGCAGCCTGCCGCATTCTCGTGCGTGCATTCCTATGCGCGTGCGCAGCCCGACGCTCACATAACTCAAGCCTTGACCTGCATTGCTAACGAAGCCTGCAGACATACCCGATAAGACGATTGACTGATACCGATTGCAAAATTAACTATTTAAACTTTTAAACACTGTTGCTATAATAATTTTCGTACATTAACTAAATATGGCGCGAATTGAAAAAAAAAACACAACTAAAAACATAAATTAAACGACTGTAATCACTAGTTTTCGACCGACTTCCCAAGGAAGTAAGTATTTACTGAAAACCGTTCAGATTCGTAATAACTAACATGAATCAAGAATCTAAATACCAATGACGTCAGAACGTAGTAACGCATACAAAATCAATACATCATTCCTCTTCTACACATACTACTCCACAAAACCGGCTTACCTGCTTAATAAGTCTAGGCGAACAATAATTTTCCACTTTTTTTTCAACTGTTATCTGCTTTAAATAAACTTCGTGTACATGAAGGACACACATATATGTAACACGCGATATGTACATACATATTTTGAATTGCAAATTGAGTTGATATGATTCATTCACAGAGATGTGCAAATTAATAACTCTTTAAATATTTTACAACGTTGTAGTAACGTAGCCTATAGACATCAAAATAATCTATTCACTTGAACTCCAGACTCGTACAATGTTAATATTGTTAAGTAAATCTATATATTAAAGAATTATGATGAAAATGAAATAGTAGATAATGGCTGGCAATAACAAGTTACGTTAGGTACAACTACCCACAACTGATGAAGTGACTGGTTACTGGTTGAATACGAAGATCACAGATTGCCTTTCTCCATAAACTTATTTTTCTATTGGACAGAGAATTTCAATCATTTCCATTTGGGTAACGGCATTATATGCCTTAAATATATTCATTCCTTCCATCAATACGGTGTATGTTTTATATTTACATATTTATGTTGGGACAATGAATGAGTCAACGAACGGCCGAAGATCGTCATTTTGTCATGTAAATATCATAGAAACCATTGATTCATCCACTGAGATGATTTGTAACAAACATCAATATCCGGTGTGTAATACATCCTGGGGTATTATCGTTGTGACTTATCAATAAAACGAAGTCTACAAGTTGATTTAGAAGTGACGCGCCTTCTCAGAATTCGACTCCTGCGGTGCATCATCTTGTTTATTTTATATGTTGTTTTCTGATCCAATATATCCCCGACTTCAACCGAACTCGTAACTTTTTTTATAGCGTTATCGGAATAATTATAATCTCTACGTCAGATGATTCAATCAAACCAACTATTCCATTTAAATATTTACCAACAGATTATTTTCAGATTCATGTGTGCGACTGCGCAGCAAGATTGGGTTGTAACTGAACATGGCGGTGTTGGATACTTGGATACCCCGAACTGAGTTCGAGGCTGTAGTCTTTGACCCAAACTTACTTTGACATACCACCGAGTTTGTGACTTTCGGTGCCTGGTCCGACGTCGCTCGCAGCTCCGATCAGCACGGGCCGGCGAGCGCAGCGCGTGGCACTGTGCCGCCAGCGCCTTGGTGCGCTCGGCCAGCGAATGGCGCAGCTCGCCCCCGACGCCCCCCACGCACCCCCGCACCAGCATCTCAACCGACCTCCACTTGCTCCACCGAAATACTGTCGTCATCTACGATATTACTCATCGCGTCTCCTTCACACTACTCGGCCACTTCGTGCTGCAGCGGTGCCTAACAAAGAGATAGGGCTATAGAGAACTCTTGATTTACCAATCAAGCCCATTTCAACTAACGGGTTATGTAATTAATGCCAAAATAAGATGTCAACTGTGTCATCAATATTTACTGAGATAAATGAAAACTGTCGCACGCAACAATTAGATTCCATAGCTAAAAATAAATTGATCGTAACTGTTTTAGATTAGATGAACGAGACGGAGCATCAAGGTCTAGGTCGGAAGATAAGGTCGAGCAAGTAACAAGCTCTTTATCATTTGCTGGGAGTAAACTGAACGCATTTTGTTGGGCGACGACTTGTCAGTTTTGTCACCACAAACATGTGTCATTGTATATTTTCATTGAATTAATAAAATCCCGTTCCAAGCCGGGGATAAACCAATTGTACTCGTTACAAACACGTAGAGTAACAAAAAGATAAACTCTGTAATAATGTCCTGTTTATCAGTTCATAATACGTCGGAATGATTCATGTTCTCTGAAAGCTAAACAAAACTGAGTACAACCGATTAAACGATTGAAATTAGCTGCTATTGTGGGAAAGGTGCGACTTGAACGTTCAGAGACAGATATAGGACATTGTTCTTTGTGAACACTGTGTTTGTCCCGTGCTGATGTCCACCAGTTCGTATTGTGAGTTGTGACCGACATTCGTATTCACATTATTATGTACAATTATTTTACTAAATATCCACACGTGTACTTACAATATTCATTCAATTATTTATGGTATATTACCCGTTAGTTTAAATAATTTCTTGTTTGCTGCATTCCAATAAATTACAAAACTGAACTCCCCGGACCCCGTACAAACATAATTTTATTAGGTACTACTGTTTTTTAGTAACATCTGTACATTCCGGGATTCACTCAGGAGGAATTTAAAAAAGCTTGCGTGTTAATAGGTACCGAGGTTATCAAAACTGCGATTTATTGTATCTGTAGTCGCAGAGTACCTTTTTACCATTTACCAACAACTTATTACCAGTTACCACCATATTACCGTACCACCATACCAGTTACCATTACCAAGAACCAACTACCACGTTTGACGTTATCTGATAAAGGAAACAAGGAAGCAAGACGTTTACTGTTAAGAGGAAATAGTGAAGCTAGACGTTTTCTGTTGGAAATATGTTTCGCTTCGGAAGCGCATGCAGAAGCTCCAGCACTCTTCAGTCGACAGAACATCACAGACGGAACACGTGGACTCAGGCAGTACTGACATTCACTCGGCGACGGCGTTCGACGGAAAGGAACGCACCCGAGCGCCACTCATATTTATATACTCGCGAATGCGCGGGATAGAATAGTGTCGTGTGCAAAATAGCGCCCCGCGCCCCGCACGCGTCTCACCCTACACGCATCGCTATTGGTGGAAATCGTAAAGGCTGGCTAGGGTACTAGTACGAAGAGCACCATTGTTTTTGTAGATATAAGTAGCATATTTTTACACAATAAATCAATTGGAAATTGGACTTCAATCCTGAGTTTTATTTTTACTAAGACATCCCGGTTAAGTTAGCAACCCAACGCTAAAGTGGTGACCCCGAACAAGAACAACACACATCGAAGAACAATACATCATGAACAAGAACGATACCGAAGATTTCAGCGATGCTCAGGGCAGCACAGCGATGAAGAACGACGTAGCATCAATCTCGCTACCTGCAAGACTACCACCATTCTGGCGCCAAAATCCACGACTATGGTTCGCGCAATTTGAAGCCGCCGTCGCTGCCAGCAAGATAGGTGAAGAGCAGAAATTCAACCTCGTCGTCCCGCTACTCGGCAACAGTGACCTAGAACAGATCACCGACATCATCCTGCATCCACCGAGCACCGGCAAATACAGTGCGCTCAAAGAGAGACTGATCTCAACGTACCAGGAGTCAGATCACCGGCAGTTACAGAAGCTACTCAGCGGACTCGAGCTCGGCGATTACAAACCAAGCCAGCTGCTGCGTAAAATGCGAGACCTCAGTGGGAAGCTACTATCAGATGAAGCACTGAAGGTTATGTGGCTCAACCAACTGCCCACACAAGTGCGCGCCGTACTCTCCGTAAACACAGAGTCATCGCTCGATGTGCTAGCTGCGATGGCAGACAAAATGATGGAACATTTCGAACCAGCTACAGTCGCCGCAGTCTCCACGTCAAACCCTCCACCGTCAAGTGCAGCAGTCAATGAGGGGCAGATAAACGCGATAACAGCTCTGCAGATCAACGTGCTTACGAAACAAATAGAAAAATTGTCACTCGAAGTCGCCGAACTCCGCAACAATCAATATTCGTCGCATCGCCGTTTCCGTCAAAACTCCGCGCATCGTGGCCGCTCACGCTCACATTCCAGACAGCGTACGGATAACGCCCGCAAGCCCGGCGATCCCGACTGGTTGTGTCGTTATCACTACCGATTTGGCAGCGGAGCACGAAAATGTGAATCGCCGTGTTCTTTCACAAAGCGGGAAAACTAGAACGTACATCGATAGTGGCGGGTGTCGATGTAAACCAAACTAACCGCCGCTTATGTGTAATCGACACCAAAACAAGAGAAAAATTCCTAGTCGACACTGGAGCTGACATATCAGTGCTAGCCGCACGAAACACGAAATATTCAAGACCGGCGGAGAATGCAAGTTACAAACTGTACGCGGCAAACGGAACCGAGATTCGTACCTACGGAGAGCGCACACTGGAGCTCAACCTAGGCTTACGAAGAAGTTTTAAGTGGACTTTCGTCGTCGCCAACGTGAAGACTTCATTACTGGGTGCCGACTTTCTAGTACATCACAAACTGTTAGTCGACTTGCACCAAAGAAAACTTATCGACCGTGTAACGGAGCTCAGCGTGAACGCCATCAAAATAAACATCAAAGAAGAATCGATCCACGTTATCAATCGCGACCACAGTCATCACGACCTGCTGAAGAAATATCCAGATGTACTGCGACCGATGACACTCAAAACTCCAGTCAAGCATGACGTCACACATCATATAGAGACAACTGGGCCGCCGATCTACTCTCGGCCGCGCCCTCTACCGCCCGACAAGTATAAAGCGGCTAAACTTGAGTTCGAGCGCATGATCGAGAGTGGAATATGCAAGCCGTCAAACAGTCCGTGGGCAAGTCCACTACACATCGTGAAGAAAAAAGACGGATCACTACGAGTATGTGGCGATTACAGAAGACTCAACGCCGTCACAGTTCCAGACCGATATCCCATTCCACGAATTCAAGATTTCACATACCAACTTCACGGCAAGAAAATATATTCAAAACTTGATCTGAAAATGGCATATTTTTGGATCCCTATTTCAAAAGAAGACGCTCAGAAAACAGCGATAATAACACCGTTCGGACTCTTCGAATTTACCTGCATGACGTTTGGCCTAAGAAACTCCGGTCAAACTTTTCAACGTTTCATGCACGAGGTACTACGAGGACTAGATGACAACGTATTCTGCTTCGTCGACGATCTGCTTGTCCATTCAAAAAACAAAGAAGAACACCGACTCCACTTAGAGCAAGTACTCGAACGCCTAAATACCTACGGCGTCAGTCTCAACATCGACAAGTGCGAATTTGAGAAAGAAAATATCGAGTTCCTCGGATACGAGGTATCATCAGCGGGCATCAAACCCACTCAAGAACGAATACAAGCCATAGTCAACTATCCGAAACCACAGACAGTTCAAGAACTAAGAAGATTTCTGGGAATGATAAACTTTTACCGTAGTTGTTTACCACATCAAGCCGAGCAGCAACATGAACTAAACAAATACCTACACAACAGCAAGAAGAATGACAAGACTCCCATTCAATGGTCACAAGTAGCAGAAGAAGCCTTTGAGAAATGCCGACAAAGCATCCTCGAGGCAACAACATTGACGCATCCGATACCTAACGCGCCGTTATGTTTATTCACCGACGCATCAAATACTAGCATCGGCGCCGTGCTACAACAAAAGGTCAACGACATCTGGAAACCACTGGCATTCTTCTCTAAAACTATGAGCGAGACGCAACGACGATACAGCGTGTACGATCGCGAACTATTAGCAATGTACACCGCTGTTCAACATCTACGACGACTGATAGAGGGCAGTGACCTCACAATTTGTACGGATCACAAACCGCTCACTTACGCGCTGACAAGAACACCAAGTACCAGCGACACTCCACGACGAGAGCGACAGTTACATTACATCAGTCAGTTTTGCTCGAAGATCGAATACGTGCACGGTGATAACAACGAAGCAGCCGACGCCTTATCACGTATCGAAGAAATCAACTTGTCACACTCTACAATCGACTACAACCTACTCGCCCAAGACCAAGAAAATGACGATGAACTGAAAATCTGCATGTCCAACCCGAGTCTACAGTTTGCCCGCATCACATTACCCGGAGGTCAACGACCCATCATATGCGAAACATCAACTGGCAACATTCGTCCATACCTACCAGCGACTTATCGTATAGTAGCATTCAAAGCGCAACACGAATTAAGTCATCCTGGTGTACGAACAACAAGGAAGATAATGTCAACAAAGTTTTTCTGGCCAAGTATAAACAAAGATGTTGGTGTGTGGGCCAAATCATGCATCGGTTGTCAGCGTGGGAAAGTTCAACGACACGTTATCAGTCCACTCGGCGAGTTTCAAAAATCATCGCGCTTCGAACACATTCACATCGACATCGTTGGACCATTACCACCCTCTAACGACTACAGATACTTGGTCACGATGATCGACCGCTGCACTAAATGGCCGGAAGCGATACCTATTCGTGACGTCACCGCCGACATTGTGGCTAAGGCATTACACGAGGGATGGATATCGCGATTTGGTTGTCCACTACGTGTAACGACGGATCAAGGGAGGCAATTCGAATCGTCGTTATTCAACGCACTAATGAAGAAGTTTGGCATCTCAAGAATACGAACTACTGCATACCACCCGCAAGCTAACGGGCAAGTCGAGCGCTGGCATCGTACATTGAAGGCCGCGCTCATGGCGAGAGGCGCCGGCACACACTGGAGCGAGGAGTTACCGACCGTGCTGCTTGGACTACGTACGGCACTTCGTGAAGACACACAAGTCAGCCCGGCCCTGATGACCTATGGATCGACACTTCGAATACCGTCAGATTTCTTCGCGCCTACACAGCCGAATAATGAAGACGCAGAATTCGTCCGACAGCTGACCGAAACAATGTCGTCACTCGCACCTAACAGCAAGTCACATACGAACAACAGGAGCACATTTGTACACAAAGACCTAGCAACGTGTACTCATGTTTTCGTGCGAAATGATACCGTGCGAAGTCCATTGACCCCACCTTACGACGGCCCGTTCAAGGTGATTCAACGTGACAGCAAACATTTCACCGTACGGATGCCACTTCGAACTACAGTTGTCTCAATAGACAGACTCAAGCCAGCACACCTACTCAGCGAAGAAGAATATACCACTTCTCCATCAACATGCACGCAAACACATGCATCGCGTACCGAGAGCACAGATACCGCAAGCGACGCGCTGCGGTCATCAACCCCGAGAGCGCCGCGCGACACGTACGTCACTCGATCCGGCCGCGCAGTTAAACACAACGTACGCTTCGCTTAGGGGGGAGTGATGTAGTCGCAGAGTACCTTTTTACCATTTACCAACAACTTATTACCAGTTACCACCATATTACCGTACCACCATACCAGTTACCATTACCAAGAACCAACTACCACGTTTGACGTTATCTGATAAAGGAAACAAGGAAGCAAGACGTTTACTGTTAAGAGGAAATAGTGAAGCTAGACGTTTTCTGTTGGAAATATGTTTCGCTTCGGAAGCGCATGCAGAAGCTCCAGCACTCTTCAGTCGACAGAACATCACAGACGGAACACGTGGACTCAGGCAGTACTGACATTCACTCGGCGACGGCGTTCGACGGAAAGGAACGCACCCGAGCGCCACTCATATTTATATACTCGCGAATGCGCGGGATAGAATAGTGTCGTGTGCAAAATAGCGCCCCGCGCCCCGCACGCGTCTCACCCTACACGCATCGCTATTGGTGGAAATCGTAAAGGCTGGCTAGGGTACTAGTACGAAGAGCACCATTGTTTTTGTAGATATAAGTAGCATATTTTTACACAATAAATCAATTGGAAATTGGACTTCAATCCTGAGTTTTATTTTTACTAAGACATCCCGGTTAAGTTAGCAACCCAACGCTAAATATCTATAACAAATGACAATCGATTGACTTATTACGGACGGTCGAATTAGATAAAGTCTGATAACGATTCCAGATATACTTAAACAATCATCTCCATGTGATAAATGATTTGATTGAAGTACAAAAACGAATAACCTACTTTAAAAAAAAAGCCTAAAGGTAATTCCCAATCTTTCTAAACCCAACACCAACTTTAAAATAACAGCTTACGAAAGTTCATTTCGGAGAAAATAAAATCCTCTTTAAACGTCGCCAATACCGATAAAAATACAGCGTATAATCTGCTTTGATCGTCGAGTTTCCACAGGAACCATTCAATTACCAAGAATCGATTTTCCATAAATAGAAATAAGGACTAAATTAAGGACTTTTATTTCAGTAGATTATCGTGAATTAAATAACAGGTGACATCCATGTCCATCTAATGCATTAATGTATAAAATTTGCAGAGTGTAGATATAAATTAAAACTGCGTAGAGGCTACGTAAGCCCAGTCCTGCGTTCGTAGACCTTGCGTAGACGCATCGTAACCGCGTTAATTTAGATGGAATCAAAATATAATGATTGAATTGATTTTGAAATTGAATGTGAAACTGTAGCAATACAATAGAAAAGCTTATGCTTGGATCAATTGATAGGAATGATTATTTTCTATTCTTCTTCTTTTCCGTTCTTGATTTTCTATACTTTGCATATTTCATTTTTATCGCAAAAATACGGTCTGTTTTGAATAAGTACGACATTACCAGTTGAGTAGGTTAGACGTAGTAGACATGTCTGTAGAGTAGGTCGATATCTGACGAGGAAATTGGATAATTGAGGAAGGGAGCGGCGGTCGACGAGAACTACGTAGGTACTCTCCGTACATTTACGTCTTTTTAGTACCACATGTTGCACAATAACAACTGCTGCTAATTTCGCATATTTTTTTATAAAACCGGATGCAGAACGTTTAAAAACTTGTTCAATACTAAGACCATAGAGCAGATAAGCTAATTTGGTTAGCTGATTTCTTTGTTTTATGAATAGAACTGAGTTTTATGGACTGCATCTTCGATATTCTAAATATTAAACTATGAAGACCAAGGCTGGTGATCTTTATAGCATTGTAAAAAATCGTAACACGGTATATTCTATTCTAATGCTCAAGCAATAGAGTAGGTAATTGATAAAGAGCAATCTTAGTAACATTGATATTAGCACCGTCGCTGAAATGGCCATTTTAGACCTGCAGCACAGATGTATTTTAAAGACCGGCTATCCTTTTAACCCAAATAGTGATTTCAGCATACTAAAGAACGCTAAATATGCGATAAATTGCAACAGTTCGCGACGGAACGTTTTCTGAGCAAATGTAGGGAATTCCAAAGTGTGTCACTGTGAGTGTATTTTAAGATACCTCGCTCGTAAAATAACATTAATTAATTGCTGCAACATTTTCTGATTATGTTTATCAAAGATAAGCCGACTTTACTAATTAGTTATCAGTAATGACATATATCTCATTATTTCTGAGAAAGTTGTTCACTTCAGATAAAATTATACGAAAAATAATTGTCAATACTGAGTAGCGTGGTGGTATTTTTTTAAGTAAAAGCGAAGTAAGTAGTGTACCCACTCTGGGTTTCCAGCTCCTCCGTTTGCCTCAACCTCTTTTCTTTTGGATCTATATCAATATTTAAAAAATTGAATATTCATATCTCGAATTTCATTCTGTGATTGCGTTCATCTTCAACTCTTTTTTGGTCAGTACAATTTTACCACGGCTAGCAACTGCACGTGTTCTGCAATATTATTTTCAAAAGCTGCTTCATTTTTAAAGAAAACTCAGTTGTGTTGTTATGTTGTGCTTCCTACAACTCTAGTGATGTTTTCAAATATTGAATATTATCTACCCTCTTAAAGGGTCCACCCTTGGGGCTGTACAAATAAAAGGAATTACGAAACCTGTAGTGGCTTCTTTAATTATTGTCCCATACCTATTTCCCTCCTATATATGTTTGCGGCATCCTATAGAGTGACATGAACGATTGCTTCAGTAGTAACGAATTATGTTATTCTGTATCCATTATAATTCATTCAACTTTTTAAACGACCGAACAGCAACAAAAACCGTGCCAACGCCAAGTGCTATTCCAGATTTTTGAATGCCCCAAAATTTCACCCTTATTGCTTGTGCAGCAACAGTGCCGAATTCGAGTGGAAACGGCAGGTGGCCGACATCGGTCGTCAGGTGCGCACCGTGCATCGTAGTACAAATAACCGAAAAGTTTTTTTTTTAAACACTACCGGGCATTCATACGTCGCTTGTCCCTAATGTTATTCATCTTCTCCAAAAAGTCGCGATTTTTTTGCCTGTGCGCTTTGTATAGCTTTGTGTTCATTTACTCATTATCTATGCAGTAGGCTAGCTTATTATCAGTGAATGGGGGAATTACGTTACAGACATAAAGCGAACAAGTTTACTAAACACTTTGTTTGTATACTGCAATGCGTTTAATCTTTCGCTTCAATGTTTTACTAGCAGCTGTCCGAGTTTTTGCATTGCTTGATTATTTAGATATGCTTAGATAAATAAAAAGGTTTATCTTTATCATGAAAAATACTTATGCAACTAATAATTATAATAAACACAATTTTACCAAATTATTCAGTAGCAACAGCATTTGCATTTAAAATAAGTTAGAAACTCTGACTGTGACAGAGTGATCCAAACTAATATTATAAATGCGAAAGTAACTCTGTCTGTCTGTCTTTTCTTCACGCCTAAACTACTGAACCGATTTGTGTGAAATTTGGTACAGACATAGTTTGGAATTTGAGAAAGGACATAGGATAGTTTTTCGAACGAAGTCGCGGGCAAAAGCTAGTAGCCTATAAGTTTAGAAACTTGATTTCAATTTCTTGATTTTCCGGACTTGAGACAGCAGTTCAATTTTTTATTGAATATGTTTAATTTTAGGTAAATCAAACGTAACAATCAATTTCGTTTGTGCCCTTTTGCACTCTACATTGTCTACAATTCAAATTACATAATTATGAAGCATGGTTTAAATTGTATGTATTATTGTATATTCTTTTATTTGGCTATGTATAGGTAATTATACTAAAAGAATACACGTTTATTAAAAAGAAACGTAACTACCATTAGTAGGTAATTAACAAAAACATTGAGACAAAAATACGCGCAAAAAGTGTCGTCAACCTTAGTAACCTCTCATAATGACGATTGTAGCAAATTAATGGCTGATTATGGGTGCACAGGCACACGAGATCTTTGTTAGTCATACTCAGATTAATGAACATATTTGTATCCTGCTCAGGATCCACGGTAAATAACATTAAGTAACACATGTATACACAGAGCCTGTAAAACTCTCAGCTGATGAAACAAGTTTACAGTTGACACAAAACATCCTCTTCAGGAAGAATTATAATAAACCATGACCTCTTAACTCTTGGCAGTAACTACATACCGATAACCAGCTAATTGGTATAGCAACTAATTACCATGCAAATAACACTTGAACTCAAACACGTATAAAAAGACAAAAATGTTATCTCACTGTTCACAATCACATAAATCTTTTACACACGGGAGAAATACACATAACTGTTGGAGTAAAACTTTTGGGTTCACTTTAGACACTTCGATATAAGTATTGAATCGAGATTTTTCGGAAGTGTTTAGTGCCAATGAATGTAAAGTAAACCATGGAACGTTGACAAGTATGGCCTTCCGCACTCGGCGCGAGGCGCGCGTCGTCTGAGCCGCGACGCGCGACGAGCCGTATCGCGCGACACCGAGCCACCGAGGACTGACGCGGCAAGGAAACCACGCATGTGCAGGATTCTCTCGGGTTTTCCGACACGGCTCAATCATGACGTCGCATAACAACAACGTCATAAAATGATAAAGGTATACTTAGGTATATTACACCTATGACAAACCAATGATCTCGGCACCATCACAGCCTAACAGGTAAAGTGAAATATATGTAACATACTTTACCTGTCCCCTTATGTGCATTATCAACTAAGTAACCCCTTATTATCTGAGCCACACCACACACTGTATGCGTGTGGTGTGGCTCAAATATTTTTTATGATAAAGATTACAAACATTTTTGGTTTAGCGCAAGGTAGCGTTTTGGACCTGTAATTTCAGTAAATTACAAATCAGTGACTGAAACAATTGAACAAATTAGGGATATTCGATAACATAAACTTAATTGTTAAAATAGATAGGTACCTTAATACAACCGGTATCAATACCGGCTACCGTAATACAAATCTTAGTCGCCATAAGCCAAAGGGCGGATGATTATAATTATAATCTAGATTTCTTTGTTTGATATAGAAATGCGAATTGTTGTATGAATAAAAATCGTATAATTGTGTGTATAGCAGGGTTTCTTAAAGTGGGGTCCATGGACCCCTTGGGGGTCCGTGGCATGTGCACCAGGGGTCCGCAGTAGGTCAGCTAACTCTTAACTTCTTGATTTTAAAAATAAGAGTAATGAAACTACCAATTATTAAAATTGATTTTTCAATATAAATATGGCTTTTTTTTTTATTTCCTCAAAATATTCTTTGACAGGGGTCCGTGGAATTATTTATATTGTGAAAGTGGTCCGTAACTGCAAAAAGTTTAAGAAACCCTGGTGTATAGGATGAAATAATAGCAATTCAGGAAGACAGCACTGGTACTCCGGTGGTCCAGCGGTAATAGCCCTAACTTAAGAGTTAAGGTCGCAGAGTCGGAAGGTTCAAACCAAAATATGTTTAAGACTATTGTAGTCAAAACGATAGGGAAAGGACACATGCATGTTCTAGAAACAAAAATATCAAGCAAATGTACCGCGGCCTAAGAGGCTTTTTCCCAGCCAGATCTAGAAGTGAAATTATAGGCTAAAATTGACATTGCTCAGGCTGTTCAGATGAAGATGATATTTACCTAAATTTATTAATTATTTATTAATTTATCTTGTTTCTCCAACGTTTACCGATATAGCGTATAGAGGTGCTTAGTAGTTGGATGCATCTCTTGAAATAGATGATACTAGGCCTAATTCGCAAAAATATTAAATGCGCCAACATGGTGTCCAAGCTGGGTTGTTTTGGAGATATCAACTATACAGCTTTTTAAAAAAATCTCCACCTCTCCCAAATAGCTGCTTACTGTAAGAAATTAACGATCTTCACCATTTTAAACTGATAATTGTTTTTTTGATAGCTTTTGAAGACTAAATACATTGAAGACCAGTTTGTTAGAAACTAAGCTGTCTTGGGAAGTTAAGCACTGTAAAGTTTCTGTTTTGAAGTTTTTAATAAAACTTCCTTTAACCCATCTTTCTGGGTTTTATTTATATTTCATCCATTTTGAAAAATCTACCTTGATTTTTCAAAATAAATGCATGATACACGATTAACTTACAGGAATAACTTTCTTATTTTACTAACTTTTTAAAATGATACCTTAATGCTCAGTTTTAAGGGAATTTGGTCATTACCTACGGTTACTGATTTTAGTCAGTATAAGAACTGTTTTTAAAGATTAACTTAAAAAACCAATTCGGGAGAAACTAAAAGATTAAGATATTTTCTAGGTTAAGATTTTTTAAAAGATTGAGATATTTTGTAGGTTAACAACATCTTTCGGTGCATTTCCTTTTTAACCAACGACCTTTTCTTTAGCAGTAATACAACAACAACATATAAATACACTTGAGAGCAATAAAATCGCACACGTTGACTTTTTGTTGTTAAAGCAGTTTTTTTCATAAATGTGAATACATATTAAAATAAAACTTACACTATTTGAATGTTTACTTCAGTACCTTTCTAATGATATCAAATACAGTGTAAAAAAAGTACCCATAGGGAGTTTTAGGGCACAAAACCCAACATACGGATAAAATTACCCAATTTAGCTTAACAAAGAATAAAAATAAAACTCAAAATGCTTGATCAAATTGTTTTTTAATAAGGTGTATTCCCTCCCCTAGCCTTGATTACAGCTCTTAATCGGTTTTTCATGGACCGTATTAATTTCACCATGAAATCTTGTGGTATGGCGTTCCACTCCTCTTCAATGGCAAGTTGAAGCTCTTGGAGGCGCGTAGGAGCAGGGCTTCTTGCTCGAACTCTTCTTTTTAGCTCATCCCAGACATGCTCAATCGGATTGAGATCAGGACTACGAGCTGGCCACTCCATCGCGGTGATTCCAACATCTTCCATGTAGTCGCAAACTGTTCTAGCGACATGCGGTCTGGCGTTGTCGTGCATTAAGAGAAAATCTTCTCCCATAAGCCACGCAAGCGGCCTCACATGTTCTTCGAGCACTTCTTCGACGTATCGTGCAGCCGTCAAACTTCTCGATCTCGGGCCGGTATTCGCCGTAGTGATGAATACAATGTCAGTTTTAGTGTCCAACATTATGCCACCCCAAAACATACACGATCCACCTCCAAAAGCCACACGTTCGCTTATGCAGCATTGTGAAAATCGCTCTGATGACCTTCTGTAGACCCTAGAGCGTCCATCATGACCATGTAAAGTCATTCTGCACTCATCAGAGAACATAACAGCCCGCCATTGGTCATACGTCCAATTTAAATGTTCCCTAGCAAATTGTAGCCGGGCTTGTCGGTGAGCTGTGGTCAATTTGGGACCATTTGCTGGGCGATGTGAAGTCATTCCTGCTTCACCTAGTCTTCTTCGAACTGTCCACCGACTTATACTGACATTGTGAACTTCTCGAAGCTGTTGTCCCAGTTGAACCGCGTTCAGTTGCCGATTTCTCAAAGACCTTGTCACAAGAAAGCGGTCATCACGCTCTGATGTAGTGCGTCGCCGGCCAGATCCTGGTCGCCGAATGTAGCCACCGGTCTCTTGGAACCTCTGGTATACACGACGAACAGAGTAGCGGCTCAAATTTAGCCGTCGAGCAACTTCACTTTGGTTATGGCCTGCTTCGAGCAAGGCAATAACTTGAGCGGCTTCTGCGGGCGTGGTATCCATATTTTTCCAGTAAATCCGTATGCTTCCAGTAGAGATGTTATCACGTTGACCGTCGGTATGCAACTGAATAAAAATTCCAATAAACTGACCTTTTTATACCTGCGGCTAAGGGTGCAAGTAGTGACAACGCAAACGCGTGAATTTGGGGAATTCGGTGTACGGTCGGTTTTTGTAAGTTACGTGAAGGTCAATGATTTTAATTTTATGTTTTTGTAAAGCTAAGCTTGTATGCTTTAATTTTGTCTAATGATTTTTACTCAATATCTTTCGATTTTAGAAAACAATCAGTAATAAACCAAATTACAAGGGGTGTGCGATTTTATTGCTCTCAAGTGTACCTAAGGAAATAGGCGGCAATCTTTGGTGGATTTACGCCCCTAGGCTACCTATTCAAATTTTGCTGCCCCTATCGACCACCACCTTTTTTAAGAATGCCACAATCATGGCTAGCACCGAAATTGGCAGCCCCCAAAAGTCTGCCGCCCTAGACCTATTTACCAATAGGCTGAGTAAATCCGCCACTGAATAATGTATGAAAAACGATACACAGATAGTCAGTGCCTGATATTTTTTTCATACATTTTTTGACGCTCACAGTCGAAAACGGACTGTGAGCGACCATAATTTCACTTTAAACTTATGAACTTTGAAATTACTAAAAAATGAACTTTAAAATTCTTATGAACTTCTTGAGATGATGCCTATGATTCTTAAATCCATTTCATGAAACAGAGAAGATACACACTTCAACTAATAAAAAAATTGCTTCGCTTGCGCTTCTCTGCATAAGGTTGCGAGTTCAAACCCAGGCAAGTACCAATGTGTCTTTTCAATTCATATATAAACTTTCTCCGTCTTATTACAAAAAGGGGTTTAACTAAAAACCCAGGTTTATATAACGTTAAACTAAGGTTTACACAAACGTTATTACAAATCGTGGTTTTGCGATAAACCATGGTCTAACAGTAGTAGCTGTCAAAGGTGTGTCAAAGTTTCTCATAGCAAATTTTTCATTGTGTTGTAGTTTTTGTGTTATTTTCACCCAAAATGGATTGAAACAAGGTAGATTTAATTTTTATTACTCATTTCGGATTTAGTTGTTTAGACAATCGTTCAAGTGGCGGTACTAAAGTCGACGTTTTATCTTAGTTTTGTAATACGGTCAAATTTAAACCATGGCTCTGCAGATAAGCCTGGACTTAATAGACCAGGTTTAAACCAAGGTTTATTTAGTTTTTGTAATAAGGCCGTCTAGGTTTATTTTGGACATCAATGACAGCGCTGTCGGAAAACATCGTGAGCAATCCTGAACTCATATAATAAGTATATTAGTCTAAAGCCACGACAAAAGCCTATAAGGCCGATAATTCGGAAAGGCGGGGCGTGCAGCGGTGCCTCGTTTTGATCGTGCACGCTCGAATACTGAACGTATTTCTTATTTGGTGTATTTGTAGCAGCGTTTTAATCGTGTAGTTAAAATCGCTGCTACGAATTAGCGTTCAGTAGTCCAGCGTGCACGCTCAAAATAAAGCACCGCTATACGCCCTGCGGTTCCGGATTGCGGCCTTACCAGAACACAAGAGGATGGCCACATACCTACGCGAAAATGGCTGAATGGATTTAGACCCTGAGAGTTGAGACAGTTATAAACTATATGGGTGTGGAGAGAAGCCACGCACAATTAACAGCTAGTTATAAATGTAATAGTCCTCCTAACAGTTTGTAACTCATCGTGTTCCACGCGCGCCTCAAAGAGCTGTCAGCAATCTTGCGGGGGGCTCGCTGATAGGGCCAAAGCCTGGCGGGGTAGGGCGGCTGTCTTATCAGGTTATCGTGACCCTGGATTTTAGTCAATACGAGTCTGACAGTCCCTCCCGTCACACCTTTGAGCGAGGACTCATTTGTTGAACACGATAAAAACAGCGGTCAATCTCAGCGGATAGAAGCCACCCAGATTATTCAATAGATACACTCTCTCTCTGTTAGGAAAACAGTGTAATATTATATTCTTTATAATATATATAAAGTCAGTTAAAAACACACGAAGATGTATAGATAAAACATTACATAATCATAGCTCGGTATGTAAAAGATCTCAACGCGCGATACTAAACAATCATAGTCGTAACTATGTTGCACAATTTTCCATTGACTTATAAGTTAGAACGCCGGCTTAGTTGCATGGCTAAGTAACAGAATATACAATTATACATAAGTACTAGAGAAGCTAGTAAACTTTTTTTCAAACGTTGCGTCGCACTAGATCTTTCACCTGCATTGTGAGTTGAGAGGCATTTACAAATAAAAATTGTATAGAATTGTAAATTATCCTACCTTGTTAGCGGGATAGGGGCCGTGTTATGACGTCTTAAAACCTGGCCGCAGGGGCAGCAAAGTACATACATGAGACCAGTTCAAGCATATTAATTACTATAAAATGGGCACAAATCTAGTCGTCGTGGCTGTTACAGAAAAAATCCTGATAGAAATATAATAACATTGTGCTCGACCTGGAAGATGGAAGAAAAACCCAGGATCTCATGAGCTGTCTCGCTTAAAACCGCTAGTCCAACTAGATAGTTAACAAATATGAAATTAGTAAACGACTTCTAAAAGAACACAAACAGTGAAAAATAACTTTTCACTTCTTTAAATTAAAAGTTTTTTATTTTACCCTTTCTAGTAAATACAGGCGTGATATTATGTTCTGTGATTGCGTAAACAATGGATAGCGATAGCAGTTCATTATCTGCAATTCTTTAAAGATTTCCTTCAATTTCGGCCTGATGATCATGGAACCACCTCGAAAGTATACCCTTCCAGACAAAGCATCTCAGAGAAATTGAGTAACTAACATCTAAACGTCTTCTTGAAGTCGGTCAGTTAGGTGAACGAGCTATTACTTAAAGTTCTATGGCAACGCAATGTGACGTGAAAGTGATGGCGAAGGTTTGGGCCTCTGGCCGTTTCACTTTCTACAGAAAAATGCGATTGTCGAAATGTTCGCGCTCTGACGTCAACTATCCGAATTATAAAACAACTATCTTATCTTATTAGTAGTGTGTTTTTTAAAACAAATTTTTTTCGAAATTGTCTATCTAACAAATAACTTATTACTGTAAGGAAGACACTGACATAATATCGAAAAAATTTTCAGGTAATATTTTGTCTATTATAGTTGATATTTTCCTTATAAGAATAGGTCTTATTGAAACTTGTAAATTCTGATAGGCTACTTCAACTGAAAGTTAAGAAAGAAAGTTAACTGACTACTCTGAGGAGAAATGTGCGTATTACGTGTTCTCTTATTAGCCACAACAAATAAAAATAGAAAAATATTTTAGATGAACCAAAATACCACGACTAGTAATCTAATTTCATACATCTGTAAGTTTGATACGAAAAATAGGTGGGCATGCTGAACATTTAAAATTTTCAAGGTAACGCTAGGGCTAAATAATAATAGGGCTCTAATTTTGAATATAATTTTAGGGCTGGATACTACTTTAAGGCATTTCTAACTATTTCTGGTTTTCAAATATTTCCTGAAACATATTGATTGATAGCGACACAAGGCGATGAAACTTCTAGTAAATCAAAGTCATTCATTGTGCTGGAGACTTATAGGTCAGCCTGTCGGTGTTTCCTCTGATACATTTCCACCGTATTCAATATCATTTCGAAACAACTTCACTACCTCTGTTCTTTCATAATGACTAGATGTACAGTATTGCACAGCAATGCGCCACCATTATAGGTGGACATTCCAACGACACCGATACATATTTGCGTTCCGACTGTGGCATTCTCTTCCGGAGCATGCTTACCGATAGCAATAACGGCAACCTTCATGCTACGAGTGAACAAGTGTTTTTAAAAAAAGCGCATGTTAATGTTCATCGTACTTTTCACTAATTTGGTTGCGATTCTACCAAAAAGCTACCCTATCACAGTCACGTGTAACATAGCCGATATTAATGCCAATTTCTCGTTTCACCTTCCACACTACTACTCGTATATTAATCATAGAACAGAAGGAAATCTGAAAGTTAACAATGGTGCAGAATCTGGAGCAAGCGCGCGTGTGGCAAGCCACTGCCACCAGTCCCACGAACACTTTCAACATTTGCGTTATTGCTAGAATAACAAAATAAATATCGCAATCAACATCTGTGCTGTACTTTTTATGCAATTGAGAATGTATGCCTCAGTGCTGACGTTTTAAAAACAAGGTAAAATGAAGCTATTCATGTAGCACATATATCTACAGTGAAGAGTGTTGGAGGCTGCGAAAACAAAGCAAGGACGGGCAATCTAACTTGTTAGGTTATATGGCCTTTATATAATTTAATAACATTTAATTATTGATATTGTAAGTCTGCAAATCTTGACAAGGACAACAAAAAAGTCAATAGCCTTAACGATAAGTAGAAACCTAAGTATGTACCTACATAAGTTCTATGTTGATCTCTACATTTCTGTGGGCGAGGAATAGCACCCACGCATT
Source organism: Agrotis puta (assembly GCA_943136025.2). Classification (NCBI taxonomy): domain Eukaryota; kingdom Metazoa; phylum Arthropoda; class Insecta; order Lepidoptera; family Noctuidae; genus Agrotis; species Agrotis puta. The sequence goes on from OW964170.2 coordinate 6,148,555, forward strand.
GAATCATCGCTCAACCAAATAATATAACCAATTAAGACCGTATCGAACTACCTATCGACCGTGCAAATAGATAATACTTAACCACTTCTAACTAACAAATCTTTTAAAAGGGTTTTGATTTGGGGATTGAAAGCGGATATATTTATGTTTTACTGGAAGTTTAAGGATAAGTAGATATGAGTTCCAGTTTTCCTGCTGTGTATACATGCTACATACAAATAGTATTTTTGTTTAAAACAGGAAAATATTCATATATCTGTAACAGCAGTTTTAGTTTTGCCATTATCACTATTATAACAAAATTCCATTCTTATAACTAAATTCCATCCACTAAGCAGAATGTATGTATGCAGCCTTGAATGTCGTCAGTTCAGGTAAATACGCAACGTTTACTGTATAATATCATCATTATAAATAGCCAAACTGAAATTCGCCTCTGCAGTTTTCTCAACAGTGATCTAATAGTACTTGTCAGTAGTCGTGAGACAGCTCATCGCGCTATTCGCATGTGTACAAAAGGCTAGATCGAAATTTGGCCCTCAGTCAGAACCCATGTTAGTAATGTTATATGGTGTAACTACAAAAATGATATTACCAAGCTCTCAGCATCCTGGCTCATCTTTTTCTACGCATGGTTCCCGTGGAGGAACCGCGCTGTGGCGGCGTTACGTCTAGACTCCAGGTAATCCAACGCACTGCACCATCGCACGTCACCATAACAACACGCCACATTCCATCACTGCATCCGCGTCCAACATATGATCGCGGTGGCCGGTGTCTCTGACGTCACGCGCTTTCTCACTACTTCACAAGGTTGTAACAAGGGATAAGGGGCTTGTAGGCCCTGTGCACTCGATCACTAAAATTCAAACAATGATACTCTTGACTGATGAATTGATTCGTTTCGCTTAGGCGTGCAGTAGAAATAATGTTTGCGTGTGGGCAAGTGGTATCGTGTGACGCAGGTAACGACTTTCGCGCACGAACTGAGTGAAGCACGTCCGCGTCGTGGCACCGCCGCCGTCGCGCGCGCACCACGTAACGGCACAGACCCCCGCCGCCGCGCGCCTCCCCCTCGGACCTGCCCAGTCTCACTATCGCCTGCATAGCCCCTTTCATGTTTAGCCCTCATCATGTAATCACCACAATATTATACTCATCCGTATCGTATCAGTATCAATCTCTGTATTGCCTACTTTACACTGATTCAGAAAATTGGATAACTTTAACTAAAATTTGCTTTTTTTTATAGTGGTTCCCAGGGCAGGGCACGAGGAACTGCCAGACTTGTACTAACTAAAATCCATGATTCACTTCAATAGCCCTTTAAGTTCCAGGGCCACGGTTACTCGTCAGTCCCACGACCTCGGCAGGCTTTGGCCCTCTAAGGGGGCCCTGTCATTTTGCTGACACTTTTTGAGAACTCCGTCTCCGCCAGGGGCGTCTCCCACTGCGGATGGGTCGTGAGATGGACGCTGTCCTCTCCCTCACGCGTCCCGGCTCCTTCTTCGCTAGCACGGCTGCTTCTCAGAAGGAGGCGACTGCTTCCCACTCCGTCTCGCCCTGCAGCATGACCTCGACCAATGTCGGGCGCGAGAAGTCGCCGCCTATCGCTTCCGTGAGATCGGTGGAGTGGTATGCTCCTGGCGATCCTCGCAGTGGTGACACCCAGGCGTTTCTTCCTTCCCTATCCGACACAGGAACCTCCCGAAACTTCCATGTCCAATGAAAATTGGGGTAGGTTGATGTGCTGACAGCTGTAATCTGTACACAAAATTGTTGAATAATTTCAACTTCAAAAACGATGTTTATATTTTGGATAATTTTGGTTTTGAAGTTCTGTTTGAGTGGCCTTGTTAATCACCTCCACAAAGATTTTATAAGTCATTGACATTCAATTTTGGCAATTTAAACACTTTTTCTTAAGCAGAATTTTATTTAAAAAAATATTAACATAATTAAAAATACCTACTCCTACTGACATAAAAGAGCGCTTTGTTCTTGTCTAAGGTGAACTCATGGCTTATGAGAACAAAAAACTATGTTTTGACATGTCACTCATTGCTAGTTTTCTAAGTTTACTAGGTTTTTAGACTGTGTTCACTTACAGTATGTTACATGCTCTGTGCTAGTTTACAGATTGCCCCCGTATGCGTGTGTAGAATTAACGTTTCGCTTAATAATAATTTTATTTTAGAAGTAAGAAAATAGTTACATTTTTTTACTGGTTGATGCCAGTTAATCCACGCTTGCCAAGGATGGTCCCTGGATGGACATACATTATATACCTACGGAATTTCTTAATTGTCTCGAAAAGCATGTTAAGTCGTTTGTCCTGCATGCCAGAGTCGCGGGCTTGCCGGTGTCGCGGGCCTTACGATTTACCGTGAGCCCAGAACGTAAAGGGCAATTGAAGGATACCGTGGATTTTAGTCAATATGATTCTGACAGTCCCTCCCGCTCTGCCCCGGGTGCGAGGACTCATTTGATGATTTTACCACTATAAAAACAAGTCGTATGTCCTGGCCAAAGAGTACAATAATAAATGGTCCTGGCTATAATTTGTACATGTTTGGCAGTCGTTACAGGCAGTCAGGTGGCCAACCTGACGTCTTAAAGCGTGAGTCTTTAGGCTGTGGGAAAGAGATAGATAGATAGATAGAATACACTTTATTATGCACACCATATAAATTATTGGGACAGAGTATATCTTATACATAGGGTGACACAATGGGACAAGAGACTACTGTAATTATTTCGAGGTGCAGGAATGTCAATGATGCCAAAACAATCAAATCTTTCTGTTAATTTGTGTTTATGTATGTTTTGGATTGGTCCTCAAACCATAGATTCTGTTTTATCTAAAGGAAAACTAGTTGACGTTGTATGCAAAAGGGGGAAGGGCATTGCTACGTTTTCGTTAACAATTTGCAGCGATACTATAAATAATAACCCTCCTTCTGGCGCAGTCGGGTAAAAATGATGGCGTAATGTGTGTTAGGAAGCTCCTTTTTTAATTCCATTAATCTAGTAAAATATAATATAAATGTGAGTATGATTGTTTTTTACCTTTTTATGCTCAAACGACCTTCTAAACCGATCGTCCTGAAATTTAACATAGGTATACGTTGTCAGGAATACAGAAACGGATATCTTTCATCCCGAAAAACGTTGTTATTAATTATCGAAGCGAAAAACAGAAGAGAGCTGTTGCCGAGAAAAACAACAATAACATTTATATTCCAGATGGTGCCACTTATACGATCAGAATTGTTTCTCAAACCCTAAATTAGCGCAAGCCAAGCCGCGGGCAAAAGCTAGTGTTATATAAAAACCTTCCTCTTGAATTACTCTATCAATTAAAAAAACCCTCATCAAAATCCGTTGCGTAGTTTTAAAGATCTAAGCATACATAGGGACGGTCGCGGGACTCACGAATTACCGTGATCCCGGTACGTAAAGGGCTATTGAAGGACACCGTGCATTTTAGTCAGTACGAGTCTCCCGCTCTGCCCTGTGTGGGAGGACTGATTTGATGATTTTACTACTTAAAAAAAAAGGCATACATAGGGACAGACAGACAGAGTGTCCGGTGAGGACCTGTGTCATGCGGTAGGTCAGGACGCCGTATATTAATATTTGACTTGGATTTATTTTGACTTAAGCAAGATCGACAAAGCCCCGCTTTTCAGGGCTTCTATTTATGTTCGCAGAGTTCAAAGGAACCAAACCGAACCTTGGGGTGACCATATCGTCAATCTTCTTCTTCTGGTTCGAAAACACAAAAATATACAAAAATTGAAATTTCCAATATCATGAAACCTAAACTATCCATGTCGGAGTGGCCCAGGCAAGTTCGGTTTCATAGTTGGGTAAACCTCAAATTCAAATAAGTACTTTCATACCTTTAAAAGTGAATATTTAAACAGAGAAAATTAATGAGCCAGATCATTTGCTTGGTTTTTACATTGGCAGGTGAGAGAATCAGCGGTTACGATACCTGGCTAGGAATATTGATTGCATATTCTTTTTTTTTTTTCGCGAAAAGCAACTTTTATCAACTTGTAGTGCCTGAGCGAAATACAGTTTACAAGACGTGTGTCACCAATAATAATTATTGTTATTAGAATATTATAATGGTAGGAAATAGATTTTTTAACACATTTTTGCGCCTTGCGAGGTGTAAAAACCAACTAAATGATCTGACTCATTAATTTTCCCTCTCTTTAAATATTCAATTTAAAGGTATGAAGATTTCGAAATGCCTGAAACACTTTTTTGGGGCCAAAATTGCATCTTTAAATACGTCTGTCCTTCTTCGATACCAGATTTATCGACGATAACGATAACGATGCTATCTTTGGAATATCTAAATTCATACACTACATTTTTACTTATTTACTTTTTACATTTTTAACTATTTATTTTATTTTTACAACATATTACAGAATGTCTTTATAAACAACGTTGCACGCTCTTGCCGTACCGCCACAAACCCTACGTCCCGCAATTTTTAAATCTGTAATATCTTCGAAAATATTCACTTAAATCATACGGTGTAACGGGCCATATTTAAGTTCGTTTTTTTATTGTTTTATTGTTTATTGTTTATTGTATCACAAACAGGTTACACAGGTACAAAAATTAATTTACATAGATGAAAGAATACAGTAAGGAACAGATAATGCACTGCTGGTACTTAAAAAAGGAAATCCTATGCTATAAGTACCAGCAATCTTTTTAGTGTCACAATAAGGTAATACAAGCACATTTTATATATTACTAGCATGCCAAGTAATCAATCAATTAACAAACAAAAACATTTAAATAAGTAAAGAAAGGTAAAAAATAAAAAGATAAAATTGAGGTAGAAAACACTTAAGTAAACTCACAAGTAAGTAAGTAAGCAGGCCTTGTTGAGTAGTGTGTGTGTGTGCGCGTGTGTGTGTGTGTGTGTGTGTGTGTGTGTGTGTGTGTGTGTGTGTGTGTGTGTGTGTGTGTGTGTATGTGTGTGTGTGTGTGTAAGTTGATTTGTTGTAATTGTAATATGTGTGTGATATTGGTGTATGTAAATACGTAGGTACAACAAACAAGTAGTCGTATAGATCTATATGAAATTAACAATGTATTCAATGTATTTAATTGGTTAAGGATTAATGCTGTATTGGTTAAAATCGCTTCGAAAATTAGCCATTATTTGTCGTAAAAAGTAAATGACAAAAAAAAGTTATTGTGGGTTATCCATAAGAGATAGACATTTACCATCACGGACTTTTCTGTAGACCTTTTCAATGTGTACAATACTTAGTACATTATTTTGATAAAACTCGTAGGGTTCAGCCTGCGTTTGCAATGTAAGCGGAAAAAAAGTAATTATTTACGACATCACATTAGAAACCTCAAAAATAGCAGTACTTCTCCACTATTTAATGGATGTTATCTTCTATATATATAAAAGAACAGGGTTTTTATTAAGACTCGACTACAGCCGAAACCGCTAAACGCAGTAACTTGAATTTTGGACAGGAGTTGCAGTCTACCATGTAGGGGAGCAATAAGACGGGATTTTGCGAAAATCCTCCTCTAAGGGGGTGAAAAGGGGTAAAAACTGTTGTATGAAAAATCTTATTCCTTGGGTTTATAAACTTGAAACTTGGTACGAATATGAGTATAAGTAAATCAATAAGATGGACATTAATAGTTTTTTAAAACTACCCTCCATTGGTAATCTAGACTATGTTTAAGTTTGTATGGGAAAATCATAACGCGCGAACCGATGAATTTGAAAATCAGTATTTAAATACTAGATCAAAAATAATTAAATACGTGTCTTTGGATTTTTCGAAAATCACCCCTCAAGTTGATGAAAAGGGGTATTCAAGTTTTGAGGTAAGGATATTAAACGCTTAACGTAGAAAGCTGACTTTTGGATGATAGTTGCCGTTAATTATGTAGGTGAGAATTAAGAAGGGATTTTGCGAAAATCCACCTCGGAGGGGGTGGGAAGGGGTGAAAACCTTTGTAAAATCTTATGCCTTGGGTTTATAAATTTGGAACTTGGCAGGAATACGAACGTAAGTAAATAAAAAAGATTGGCATTATTAGTTTTTTAAAACTACCCTCCTCTGGTGATTTAGATGATGTTAAAGTTTGTATGGGAAAATCATAACGCGCTAACTGATGAGCTTGAAACTCAGTTTATAGAAATTAGATCAAAAATAATCAAACACGTGTTTTTCGGTTATTGGAAAACCACCCCCTAAATTGGTGAAAAGGGGTGATTAAGTTTTAAGGGAAGGATTTTACTGCTTGCTTTGATAAACTCAAAACTTGGCATAAATAGTTTCCCAATCAAATAAAGGATGCGTAATTATCTATATTTCAAAAATCAACCTAGCGGGCAAACATCGGAAAGTCAGTTTGTCTACGATAATATTTTGAGTTTGAAGTTAGAAACATGCGCTGACGAAGTTGCGGGCGGAGTGCTAGTTATACATATAAACCTTCCTTTTGAATCACTCTATCTTTTAAAAAAAAACCGCATCAAAATCCGTTGCGTAGTTTCAAAGATTTAAGCCTACAAAGGGACATAGGGACAGAGAAAGCGACTTTGTTTTATACTATGTAGTGATTTACATTTACTGAATATCTGAATATTAAAAATTTGAGAAAATAATTAAGACTAGCGTGATTATACTTAATTTTCACGAATTAAAACTATATTATTTTACATACTAAAATACTAGGACTCTGAAAACGTAGATGGAAATACCCATAGATATAGAGTATGAACTCCGCAATATTTATTTAAAATTGCCATACTCTTTAACAATCGGGTAGGTAAAATAATTGTTTAGGCCTATCCAGGCCTATCTGTCTCTTTCCCTTACATTGCCATATTCTAGTTATTAATTATTGCAAAAAAAAATACCTATAATATATACATACTAGCGATCCGCCCCGGCTTCGCACGGGTGGACATTTATTTTTTAAGCTCTCACACAATTTTAAATTCGTGGATTGTCCGATTGGAATAAAATAAAAAGTAATTTATAGCTCGTATTGAAACAATCTTGCTTTATTTGGATAAGGATTAGTATTTGACGATAATATGATCAATAAACATAGGCTAATAATTTTAATTACTTTTATTCTATGGAAAAGTGGTTATAATGGCTAAAATATAAATGTTTGGTTTATACTATCGGGGACTTTTTTATAGGCATTATTGAGTTCTACAACTTTTCTATAGAAGTCAACCATACATCTCTAACCATTTAGGCAGCGTTCGCGAGAATCGTTAAAGTACGGCAGTTTTTTCGACGCCTTACTCCACAATTTTCACTACCACGAAAAATCCTTTCTATTTTCCGGTATAAAATATAGCCTATACGGATTCGGAAGAATCCCTCTAAGTAATGGTAAAAGAAATTTTGAAATCGGTCCAGTAGTTTTTGAGCCTATTCAATACAAAAATACAAAGGTTTCCTTTTTATAATATTAGTATAGATTAATATAAAAACTAAAATTAAAAATAAATATTTACAAAAATAACTAAATTAAAAATTTATAGGGCGTCAAAAAATTCATCCACATCGCTGTCAATGGGGAAAGTGCCCAGAACGCTGGCAGCATTGCATGTTGGATGGCAATGCTGATCCTTTGACCAAGAAATAGGCCAGCCCTCTGGTCACGTCATTACCATATATGTTATAATTATGTCATACAGGAAACGGTAGATGGTATGGATGGATGGAGGAGCTCGTGGCTAAATAATTACAACCGCACAGGCCGATCTTCCGGGTTAAGCCGCGCTTGACGAGGTTGGTTTGTGGATGGGTGACGATCTGTCATAGCGAGTTTCCTCCGTTCCTCGGAAAGCACGTAAAGCTGTTGGTCCCGGCTGTCATTTGTAGATCTTTGATTGACAGTCGTTACTGTTAGTCAAAAGCTCGAATGTCTGACAATCAGTCTTTTATTTATTTATTTATTAAGGAAAAACAAACAGTAACAAATTACAGAGATACAACAGGGCTTACAAATAAACTATGATAAATATGCTACCCACTACGTTGTCCACAGATTACTTTAAATAGTCTTACTATAGGTATCGTATTACAGCTTGGCAAAAAAGAGTATGGAAAAATTGAGGTCGCTACTACTTGTCATATGTCATTATAGATAAACAAGTAAGCACTGATCGTTGCGAATTAATGTAGAAAATCGTGAAATAACACGAGGGAATTGTTTTTTGACACAGAAGCTGCTCGTAGTTGACTTTTTTAACATGTTGCAACAACAAACGTTTCGTAGTTTCAATTGTCACCGCATCAGACTCTTTCTTGCCAAGCTGTACCCAGTTACTGGGTTGTGGAGGTCCGATAGGCAGTCGCTCCATGTAAAATACTGATATCCAGCTTCATCTGGTTCGACTGGAAGCCGACCCCAATTTAGTTGGGAAAAGGCTAAGTAGATGATGAGCAAACGGTAGATGGTCTTAGCGCTCTAACGCACTAGCGGTTAACCGCGAGGGCGGCTAACCGCGCGGCTAGCCGCTTTTCCAGTTTAATATGCAACCGCTTATGATTTTGTGGCGGTTTAGTGCGTACAATCATAAGCGGTTGCATATTAAACTGGAAAAGCGGCTAGCCGCCCCCGCGGTTAACCGCTAGTGCGTTAGAGCGCTTACAGTTGTTTTGTCTCTGCCTATTTTGGCAATTTAATTTAAAAAAATACTACTCCATGCTTTAGGTCTATGTACAGAACTACAAAATTGTCAATGCACAGAGTAGGCTTGACAAATCAGACTTGGCTTAGATCTCCAAAAATACAAGGAAAATTCACTGGAAAATTCAAAGAAGACTAGGCTGTATGGCTCTGCTCCTTTGCCTGCCTTTTGGCGAATTTTATAAACAACAAACAACAGAGTAGGCTTGTCAATGTCACAAGTTGGTTAGCAAACGTGACGTGTGTCGATTTATATTTCTTTTATTTTTAATCTCAATTTCGCGTTTTTCACGAATTTACGATTCTTAGAACATAAACATAAAGTGACACACGCTAATTTAAAGAGTAATGATCATTTAACAAATCTAAGTAAGCAAATAAATTAAATACCATGTCGTCACCAAATATTGACGAAAAGAACGGCGAACCTCAAGTTGATGAAGAACGCCTCGAGGAAGTCGGGAATACCGTTGGAAATAAACGTCATATTGATCATGATACCGATAGCAGTGAGACCCCGCAAAAAAGAAAACAAACTGAAGAGCACAGTTCTGTGGTAGCAGCCCACTACAATCACTTAGAAGAGAAAGGTTTGAAGGAAAGATTTAATTCGCCCATTTATTACCTCAGAAATTTTAATAATTGGGTCAAAAGTGTACTGATACAGGAGTACACTGACAAAATTCGAGAAAAGGATTATGGTAGATCCTTGAGAGTACTTGATATATGCTGTGGCAAAGGTGGTGACTTAAGTAAATGGCAAAAGGCCAGAGTAGAACATGTTGTTTTTGCTGATATTGCTGAAGTATCCGTGCAGCAGTGTCAGACAAGATATGATGATCTCCGTTCACGTTCACGGGGTGGGAGACTTTTCACTGCAGAATTCATTGCAGCAGATTGCTCTAAAGACACACTGAGAGATAAATATAGAGATCCTTCAATCAGTTTTGATATTGTGAGCTGCCAATTTGGTCTGCATTATTCCTTTGAAAGCTTACCTCAAGCAAAGAGGATGCTTACCAACATATCTGAGTGTCTAAAACCAGGTGGCTACTTTTTTGGAACTATTCCTGATGCTTATGAAATTGTGTCCAGAGGAAAAAAATCACCTGATGGTTCATTTGGAAATAGGATTTACAATATTAAATTACTGTTTGATGTTGAGAAAGGGTATCCACTATTTGGTGGGAAGTATGATTTCCATCTAGAAGGAGTAGTTGATTGTCCTGAATTTTTAGTGAATTTTAAATTATTAACTAAGCTTGCTTCTGACTTTGGCTTGGAATTAGTGTATAAAGCAAGATTTGCAGACTTTTTTAAAGAACACTCTGAAAAGTACAGACAACTATTGCAAAGAATTGTATGCTTTGAAAGTTATCCTCCACCTCCGGGGAAGGAGTTAATTGCTGATGAAGGAGAATATGAACATGCTAAACAATTTTGGGAGAGCAAGGATAATAAGACTGAGAGAGATCGTGTTGGCACAATGAGTTCATGTGAATGGGAAGTTGCCAGTAAGTATTTATCAAATAGTAAATTTACTCAGTGAAATTTGTCATAACTTCCTAATATTGTATATACCCTTTTTTTATTGTTTTAGCTGTATACATGGCTTTTGCCTTTAGAAAACTGAAGAGCACCTGGGATTCAAATGGAAAGCCTGTTTATTCTAAACCAAAGGAAGAAAGCCAATCAACAAACAAAAACTAATAATTTACATATTCTTTTACCATTAAAATAATCTGTATTAGAATATTTATACATAGTTTGGCCCCACTTTTCACCCCGACCCCTCTTTTCTCCCCTTCAAGTTTAATGAAAAGATCTGATCCGAAAAATACATTAAATTCTATTACATAATAGACTAATCGGATCAGCCATTTTCAAGATGTGCTATTGTGATTGTGTGTGTGATTATTTTCAAAATAATAGTGTAATAGTACTAAGTACATTTGTTATTTCTAATGCTTATAATATTAAATGAATTGTGTAAATAAAAATAGTAAATGGAATTGCTTGAACCAATTGGTTCTTTGCTTCATCAAGAAGGCAGGTAAGTTAAAGGAGAATGGGCAGAATTGCCCCAGTGGCCAATAGCGATCCTCAGTTACAGTCACGTCATGGCCCGGTTTAAAAAAAAAGTTTAATGAACGAAAGTATAATACTCTCTCTTTGTCTAATCTATTTTATGAGAAAAAAATGTACGATACGAATGCAGATCGCACTCGCGTAGCGCAATGAGCGCGCACACAGCTATCGGCTATTCTGGCTACTCTCGTTAACCGGCTACCGACTACCAGGACGGCTACAAAACGTAGCAGTTAGCTATACTCTGGCTGCTACGCAGCTACCGGCTATGTCATAACCTGACAGTTATCTAGCCAGCGAATAGCTAGCTATCGTGTTGACGGATATCACAGCCGTGGCTATTTGCTCATAGCCGGTATTTGGCTAATTATGGCTATAACTATCCATCGCTACGTCTCAGTTCAGTCAGCGTCGTGCTACCGTCATTGCTACACGTGTGACCAACTCGTAACTTGACTGATGTTATTGTTCAATGATTCAGTCAAACCGACGACGTGACAGTGACTGGTGTTTGTGGATACGTACACAAACCGTCACCAACCCGTCGTCGGTGACGTGACGTGACTGATGTGTGTGAATGTATCTTTAAGCTCAATGTTTTACGCTTATAAACCCGAAGAAGACGGTCATTCGTGTATTTTGGCTTTAAATACGCAACATCGCAAAAAAATGAGCAAAGGCCGGGGAGGCCTTTGCTCATTAGTTTTTCCAAGTGCACCTTCCAGCACAAAAAGTTAAACATCTGAAGAAAACTTGTCTAAAAAAAGTGTTACTACAAAACAACCCTTATAAATACGTTAAATACAGTTTTGCAGTTGACAGTTTTTTTTACACGGAGATCACGGTGGAGGTGTGCTCTGCGTGGGCAGAGTCCTCACGAAGGCGATAGGCGGCATCTCTCGGTCGAGGCGATGCCGTTGTTGTGGGGCGAGATTGAATGGGAAGCGGTCATCTAATAACGGGCGAGTCGCCGTCCAGTCAAGGACCATGCCCGGGTCGACAGCGCGTCGTGTACCACAGGTGCCTCAAAGACCTGTCAGCTATCTGGCCCCCCATAGTGGGTCAAAGCCTGTTGGGGTCGCGGGACTGTTTTAACAGGGAACTAGGCTATTGAAGAATCACCGTGGATTTTAGTCAATACGAGTCAGTCAGTCCCTTCACCTCTGCCATCTTGGGCTGGAAACTCATTTGATGATTTTATCAGTAAAAAAGGGAACTCATACAATAAACATAATTATTTTGCCGTTTTTATAGATAATGGTACAGAACCCTTCATGCGCCATAAGATCTGGGGGCACGGCAGTGTCACCGTCAAGCGAAGCGCAAGGGCACTACCTACCTTTTCTCGAAATGTTTCGTCGTCTTTTTGAACCCTCATAGAGTTGGTTTCCGAAGTTACCAGATAGTTGATATTCTCATTTTCATCTATATGATGTCAATAATAAACTAATTAAACATACAAAGTCTCAATAACTTTAATACAATAATAGCTTTAATACTTTAGATAAATAAATAAATAATAAAAAAACCATAAACTTATAACTTTCGCCCCCCATCCCCTAAAATGGGGGGGGCGGGAAGTTGCATGTAAGTAAGTAAATCATTTATTTGCGTAAAACATGGTATACATGGTATTACAGTTGTTGTATGAGACTTCAAAATGTTAGCTACTTCCTAAAGTGCTAGAAAGCCGAAATTTAGTATGTAAACAAAGACAGAGAATGGGCTATGAAAACCGGCTCTGCTGATGTGCAAGAGATACACGCCAAAAAAAGAAAAAAATAATAAACACTCAAAAGACTGCCTAGCAACTTACAAAAAGAACTGAAATCCCACCAAAAACATTTCATTCTACATAACAGTCAAAACGTATGGCTTGGCTGTTTCGTTACTTCAGAAACTAAATATTCGCATAACCTCCACGGCGAAGTCACTAATTTTTACTGAAATGAAATGTAGAATTTGTGAAGTTAGGGTCGGTAGAGTTAGGCCGTGTAGATTCAGAAGCTTGGCTCTACATGAGATCTGATATCTTTTTCACAAGGCAAACCTTAGGCGGTCGTCTTGGCAACATTTTACATGAAATGTTTTTGGTGGGACAATTTTTACATTTTAAGTGTTATTTTAAATAGGAAAAAAAAATATGTGAAGGATATGAAATGATAAATCTGAGACTCAGACTCAGACTGACTCAAATACTTCTTTAGTAAAAAAAACCGCAAGCAAATCATTCACACTGATGGTTGTATTTGTAAAATTTTTATGTTTTGGTATGGTTTTTTGGCTCTTTTTGCTTTTGTTTTTTTACCTTTGAAAGAAAGTTATTTGCACATATATAAGCGTGTTTTCAAAAAGATTTTAGCAGCATTTTATTACATCATACCCCGTTGTGCGTGCGTTGTGCTTTAGTCGTATATATAAAAGTACTCTGTGGCTTTAGTAGAATTTTGTTTTGAACGCTGCAACACTAAAAGATAGTATGTACTGTCTGAACAACGTCCAATTAGGCACATTGAACCGATTCACCTGAAGCTATCAACAATCTTGGCAGGAACGGCGCATGCGCATTCGTCGCTTCTCAGGACTTAGAATTTGCGTTCGCTTGACCGGCCTCATGTAATCGTACATCGTACTTTTTGTGCTAACGTTGGTTGGTAATACGTAGGCAAAATGAGTGTCGAAAATCCCGCTAGCGACAATGATTGTGAATCAGTAAGTGATTAAATAGATTTGTATATTCAATATCTTCTAACTAATATTACATTTATGCCATACGGTTATCTGAATTGTGCGTTTTATTGATGAACACAAGTCTCCACGAAGCGAAAATTTTCTAAGTCCCAATATGGCGTCAACTACAGTATTCGAACAAACTGAAGCTAAGCGTCGGTTTGGAAAGTTACGAGAATTACAACCTATACATTATGGCGTTTTAAAGCTCTATAGATATTTAAGGACATGATGCCAGTTTGATGTCAATTATTTTGGTAATGTTAAAATGTCGTAAATTGTTCTCAGGGAAAGGTAAACGGCAATAAAACTGAACACGTGAACGGTGTTCACAATGGATACAGTAGCTCCGAGAAGCATAGATCCAGCCACAAGTCATCAAGTAAGGACAAGCACCGAGACAAAGATCGGGACCACAAAAGCTCGTCCAAACACAGCAGGTTAGTTTTCTAGAAGATTCTATGTGAACATACCTTTTTTATTGTTGACCTAATGAAGGTTGTAATGACTGTAAGTGTTTCATTTATAGCGATAAAGACAAGCACTCGTCTAGTAAAAATCACAGCAGCTCACACAAGTCTTCCGTTAAAGACAAAGATCGCAGTGAAAAAGATAAAGAGCGCGGTGATCGAGAGCACAGCAGCAAAGATAAAGATCGCGACAAGGACAAGCACCGCAGCGACAGAGACAAGCAAAGGGACAAAGAGAAAAGTGACCGGGAAAGGGATAAACACAAGAGCAGCAGTAATGATAAAAAATCTTCCTCGTCATCTTCTAAGGATAAAGACCGAGATCACAAGAGTTCATCTAAAGATCATAAGTCAAAGGACAAGGATAAAGAACGTGAAAAAGATCGCCACAGAAGCGACAAACATCGCAGTGATAAAGACAAACATTCAAGCTCGAAAGATAAACACAGCAGGTTGGATGCATATAATATATATTTATAAAATGCCTACTTTCTATTTCTCTCATTCTGCACATAATTATAGCTTGTCTGTCAGCGGATCTAAAATTATCACTTAGCAATATTTCTAATAATTGACTTTGAATGAATAATAGAAGTATAGCCAAGAATGTTTGCTGGAAATTCACTAAGTAAATGATTAGGAATATTGCCAAGTGGCCGTTTAAGACCCAGTGGTCTTAAACGGCCACTTAGCAATATTCTATTCAGCTAACACATTTTTTTCTGAATAGGTTATCTGAAAAAGTTTAATTCAAATTACCTATTAAAAAGAAATACCAAGTTCATGTCATTTTTTTGTATGTCAACTTGTCAAAATTATTCTGTGCATTTAGTTTCTATTCTTATGGAAAAAATTGTGTTACAAGTAATTTTATATCAACATTTAGCTATAAATTAATTGCTTTAGAAATTTGCACAAGTTGACTAATTTAGATTCTGTATGTCTGTGTTAACAATTACCTAGGGGCATAGTCAAGAGGTTAAACTTTCTGTAAACAAAAATATCTATATAATAATAAATAGTAGATAACCTACAATTAATATGTTCAGCCTTGATCAGTATTCAATTATCAAATTATAATGAATTTTATTTTCTGTAGCTCGAGTAAAAGCAAAGAGAAAAGCAGTAGTGAAAAACATGACAAAATCAAATCTGAATCTGATTATCCAGATGCTCAAATCAAGGATGAGCCCATGCAGGTAATAATTTTATATTATGGCTATGTTCAATTTATTCTCAAAGTTCAATTTAGAATAACCATATTTTACTTTTAAACAGATGGAAGTTGATGTCAAGAGAGAAATGAATGATGAAAGCAATGACTTTGGAGGACTCAACACAACTGCATCATCATGTGATTATTCTTTATCACAGTTCAAAGATGAGCCATTGTCAGAACTGCCACCTGAAGATGAAAGTGATGAAGATTCACCAGCGGTAATCTCTATTTTGATTTATTTCAATTAAATCCACAAGTTTTTG
Organism: Agrotis puta; assembly: GCA_943136025.2. Classification (NCBI taxonomy): domain Eukaryota; kingdom Metazoa; phylum Arthropoda; class Insecta; order Lepidoptera; family Noctuidae; genus Agrotis; species Agrotis puta. Next base: position 6,164,052 of record OW964170.2, read on the forward strand.
GTTACCAGCACCATGTAAAACTTTTTTCTTTTTAAAAACAGTCTGAGCCCATTGGTAAAAAACGACGAGCGCCCAGTGAAAGTGAAGAAGACATTCCATTACTTCAGCGAAAGAAATCTAAAAAGAAAATCAAGAAAGGTTTGTTATTCATACATATCATTATCCATCTTTTATTCTTCAACTCTGCAAAATGCTGAACTATTATCAATATTAATCCAGAGCCCATTTACGACGATGAAGATGAGGAAGAAGAAGAAAAACCAAAAAAGAAGAAATCAAAAGCAGCATCAGCAAAACCAAGCAAAGTAAAACATGAACCAAATGATGGTCCCAGTCCTAACAAACGCAAGAAGAAACAAGAAGATGAACAGGAAGTCTGGAAATGGTAAGCTCATCATATTGAGAAAAAAAGGTCAATAAACTTTATGCTAAAATAGCACTCACACCTCATCACCTTGGTTACCTAGAACACGTGTAGATGGCGCTGTTCTACAACAATGTGACATTACAGTTTTGAGGTTATGTCACTTGAAGATGTTCTTTAGAAATGTGTCAATAAGAATTTTAGAAGTAAAATCATTTTTTAGAGTAGCACCTAGTTTTATTGTAAGGACAGTACGATATCGCAGAACGAAGTGTTTGTAGGTTCTTCTTTTTACTATTCATATTATCTACCGCATACAAGTGTACCTATTGTGAAAATTTTAAGTATCATCAACATTGTTTTTAGGTGGGAGGAAGAAAAGAAAGACGATGGAACGAAATGGAAATTTTTGGAGCACAAAGGACCTGTATTTGCGCCGGATTATGAACCTTTGCCTGAAAATGTTAGATTCTTTTATGATGGAAAAGAGATGAGACTATCTCAGGATACTGAAGAAGTCGCGGGATTCTACGCTCGTATGTTAGATCACGATTATACAACAAAATCTACTTTCAACACCAATTTTTTTACTGACTGGCGCAAAGTAATGACACATGAAGAAACAAAAATAATAAAAGATCTCTCAAAATGTAATTTTAAGGAAATGCATGCATATTTCCAAAGTGTTTCCGAAAAAAATAGGAATCGAACAAAGGAAGAAAAAGCAGCACTCAAGGCCAAAAATGAAGAAATTCAAAAGGAGTATGGTTTCTGTACCATAGATGGCCATAAAGAGAAAATAGGCAACTTTAGGATAGAACCCCCTGGCTTATTCCGAGGGCGTGGTGAGCACCCGAAAATGGGAATGTTGAAGAGACGTGTAATGCCTGAGGATGTTCTTATAAATTGCTCTAAAGATAGTAAAATACCTAAACCACCACCAGGGCATAAGTGGAAAGAAGTTCGACATGACAATACTGTTACTTGGTTAGCTTCATGGACAGAAAATGTCCAAGGGCAAGCTAAGTATGTTATGTTAAATCCTAGTTCTAAATTAAAAGGTGAAAAAGATTGGCAAAAGTACGAAACTGCTAGAAAACTTCACAAGTGTATTGATGTAATCAGAGAAAACTATAAAAATGATTGGAAGGCTAAAGAAATGCGTGTTCGTCAACGTGCAGTTGCTCTATACTTTATTGATAAACTAGCATTAAGAGCAGGTAATGAAAAGGATGATGATCAAGCGGACACGGTGGGTTGTTGCTCCTTGCGTGTGGAACACATTGCTTTGCATAAAGAGAAGGATGGTAAAGAATATGTGGTTGTATTCGATTTCCTTGGTAAAGATTCTATCAGATACTATAATGAAGTGCCCGTTGAAAAACGTGTGTTCAAGAATCTCGAGCTATTCATGGAAAATAAAAAAGATAGTGATGATCTCTTTGACAGACTCAATACGCAAACTCTTAATGAACATTTAAAAGATTTAATGCCTGGGTTGACAGCAAAAGTTTTCCGTACATACAATGCATCTATTACACTACAAAGGCAATTAGACGAGCTAACAGATGCTGATGCATCAGTACCAGAGAAAATATTGGCTTACAATCGAGCAAACCGTGCAGTAGCTGTCCTTTGTAACCATCAACGTGCTGTCCCCAAAGGTAATTTACTTGTTTTCATAGGTTTACCAAAATCCTAACCTCCCATAACTGTTATCATGTTATCATTAACTTATTCCTCTATCCATCCCTCTCAGCTGCAGTGATAGTTTGCATAAAAAATTTGTTATATCCACACATGATTTCAGGTCATTCAAAGTCAATGGAAGCTCTAAAGGAGAAAATCCAAGCTAAACGTGATCAAGTTGATGAAGCAGAAGAAGACTTGCGACAGGCGTCAAAGGCAGCCAAACGAGGTTCTGTCAAAGAGAAGCTTGCTTGTGATAAGAAAAAGAAAGCATTAGAACGTCTGAGAGACCAACTGAAGAAACTAGAACTCCAGGAGACTGACCGCGATGAAAATAAAACAATTGCGCTTGGCACTTCTAAACTGAATTATCTTGATCCACGTATCTCAGTAGCTTGGTAAGTGGACATAAATTGAATGAAACTAACACAAAAAAGTGTAAAATTACTTTTCTTTTGGAAGTGGGTTTTTCTTTCGGTGGTCAATGAAAGAAAAAAAAAAACAAAGCCACTGACTTGTCCTATTTTTGAAATTGGTTCAGTTTTATTTTAGAAAGAGGTTTCATTTAAACTTTTTAGTTCAGATAACACAAATCATTGCAAAATCGATGTCTTTCATAACACCCAACAAATTAAGCAATAACTGATCCATACGGACGACATCACTGTATAAACCTCCAGAATGTTCAGCCAAACGCGAGATAATCGCGGACAAACATACAGGTCCAACTGAGAACCTACTTTTATTTAAGTCGGTTAATAATTATAAACGAAAAAAAAACGTTAATAACGAAATTTCATTACTTTTTCTTTTGCAGGTGCAAAAAACATGGTGTACCAATTGAAAAGATCTACAACAAAACTCAACGTGATAAATTCCGTTGGGCGATCGACATGGCCGGCCCGGAATATATTTTCTAAGGTCAATATTAGCATTAGCTATAATTATTTTATAAATTTCGTTAAATCTGAAAACGTTCCACTTCCTTCATGTTGTTTACATGGAATTTATTTTATGAATTTTTGACGTAAAATTTTATTCCGTGATTTAGTATTCATTAAAAACAAAATATTTGGACCCAAACGGAATAGTGTTCCTCCCAAGATTAGGATCCAAATTAGAAGTCTGATTCTAATTTATTTTATTTAGTTACAAAGTTCTCTTTAGCTTAATTAGTTGTAGGCTAAGAATAGTGTTAAAAAAGAGAGTTGAAGAGTTTAGAGTTTCTTGTATAGATTTGCGAACTTTTTGATGTTAAAAGTAGGTTTTTTTTCTTAGATACTATCAGCCTCTAACTACAATCTACACAATTCTATCAAAATTTATGTAGAGGCGGTGATTTCCTTTAAAGATTATTTTCTATTTATGAATAATAATAGTAGTTACTTATTTAGTGAATTCCAGCATTGGAACTATGCAGTTTTAACAATTCAAGTGATTTGTATATAAAATGAGGCTCTTTGTTTACAAATTAAACAGTAGAGTAACACCTACCTACTACAATCTATTATTTGTTAGTGATCACTAGATTATACTTAGAAGTATTGATTAACAAACTCGAGAACCCGAATGAATAAAGCCGCATCAGATTTAATGTAAATTGTGCACAATGTGTGCAGTAGCAAATGTTGTAAAGTAAGAAATAATGTTATTTTATTTTTATAAAATTAGGATTGGAAATCGTGTCAAGCGCCAGTTCATCTTACGAAAGGTACAATGCTCTAGGTAAATTTGTAATATTACATACATTTATGTGTGCGTCTTGTATATAGTAAATTTTTACCATGTCAAACAATTGTGTAATGTATTGAGATTATCCAAATAAATAAAACATTGAACACTAGTATTTTAATGAATTTATTTTCCTTAACATATACAACCTACTAGTGGTCATCATCATCATGGAAGAAATCAGTATCCTCCATTCCCTCTGGCATATAGCTTAATCCAGATTGATCTTTATGTGACATATTATAACCACTTCCATAACCTGAAAATACATATAGTAAATGTTAGTTTCTTATTAGGGTGCTTATAGAATCAGAAATGTGCAGGTATGTGCGGCGCCGCCGCGCCGCACTATGGGCCAGATCCGTGCGTACCGTCTCAAAAATCTGTAACTTTTAAGTTAATTGAAATAAATAGTTCAAATTTGGCACGTAGTATCTCGAATATATATACAATCCAATTTTGTAACACGTTTTGTCAAATGTTGAATTTATAATATTTAAAAAATAAAACAAAAATAGAAATGTATTTTTTTCATATTAAACCATAGTTTGTTTAGCTAATTCAATTACAATTTAATGATATTACTTCTGTAAATATTTTTTAAATTATATATACATCTAAAATTTAATTAAATAACAAATATAATATGATAATTAAATCCAAAAAAATATTTTAAAATTAATGTAACACCTACTTCCACTTAAATATGTAAGAGTTTCTTGGCTTCGTCTAACAATTTCTTGGAAATACTCACTGATGTTTTTCTGATACTTGATACATAAGGATCTGATGTAAATAGAAGACCATGAAATACATTTTGATTCGTTGCTGATTTAGAGCATTTTCTTGCGTGATACAAGCAATTTTTTTTGTAATCTGTTTCGAGATTCTTGGGCATCTTCAGATAAATTACCAATAGGCAGAACAGCAAAATATCTAATTATACTTTCCCCATGTACTCGTATTTAGATTTTATGTACTGAAGAAGGCATACACGTACAGTTGTACGGTTGTGAGAGCATATTCACCAAATGTTTCTGGATTTACAGCAATATGGATGCCAAACTCTGGAGAATAACAGAAACCTTTTAATAAGTTTCTCGTGAACTCCTGTATTTTAAACGTTGTACAAGCTTTTTCTTGTCGTCTTTGCTTTTTTTATCTTCCGGAGTTCTCGCAGCAAAGGTTGTTTGAAGTATGACAAATTAACTCCACATACCTGATGCAACGTAGACAAACCGTATTCGTATGCATTTATATTATCTGGCTTTGATTCAATCTCCTACAAATTATTCATTTCGCTTTTTTTTAGCCCCACACACTGTACACACAGATCCAGAATTTGTGTCAGTTAAAACTTGTGTAACTTTTCCATCCACCATAATTAGGAATAGCTCGTGCCTTATTTCAATGACCTGGTCATCCCTGTGTATCTTTGAAGTTCGCAAATTTTCAATTTGAACCCTAATATCACCAACCACTGATCGATTTTCTCGGGCGTTTCTTTTGCAAATTATGAATAGAAGAACAAGCCGGATTTTTCCAAATAACTTCATTCGTTTTTATGTCAGTTAGCTTTATCGGTATCAAAGATTCTTTAAATAAATTGACATGTGAGACAAAGTCACTCTCATCTGTTAAAACTTGTTTATACTCACTTTGTCCCGATGAACCATCACATCCCACTTGGTAAACAGTGTAAGAGACATTCTTGCAGATAATATTATTGAAGAATTATAAGTCAAAAATAATCTAACTGTCCAAAAATCTCATCAATCACAACTTAAAATATTTTTAGTTTTTTTTTTGTATTTTCCCCCCATCTGGGATTTTTCGATTTATTTCAAGGGGGGCAGATTCGGGCAGAATTTTTTTACTGCCCTGTCTTCTATATAAGTTGCTCTATGTAACAGTACCAAAATTACGTCATGGGCAGACACGGCTAACTGTCAAAAGTCTATTTGAAGTTTCTAATAAGATTAAAATATGAAGTCCCGAAATAAACATTCTATACCTTTCCAGTTCTTACAAAAAGCTTCACTTAAATTATTTTTAATTAGAGTACTTACTAACGATTCTAACCATATATCACACTTATACATTTGCTGTGAAATTAATGAAAATATGATCATGTGAACTGGAGGAATTGTGATCTACATTATTCTCATATTTTTAACCGTCAACTTGCAAGCCTTAGTCTAATAGTAAAAATCAATAAATAATGGATTTTAATTACTACATAATATGCATTGGACATTTAGTTAGACATGTGCATTAACGAATCATTCAATATGGAACATTACCAAAAACTATTTTTGAGACGGTATGCACGGTACTGGCCCATAGTGCACTATGGGCCAGATCCGTGCGTACCGTCTCAAAAATCTGTAACTTTTAAGTTAATTGAAATAAATAGTTCAAATTTGGCACGTAGTATCTCGAATATATATACAATCCAATTTTGTAACACGTTTTGTCAAATGTTGAATTTATAATATTTAAAAAATAAAACAAAAATAGAAATGTATTTTTTTCATATTAAACCATAGTTTGTTTAGCTAATTCAATTACAATTTAATGATATTACTTCTGTAAATATTTTTTAAATTATATATACATCTAAAATTTAATTAAATAACAAATATAATATGATAATTAAATCCAAAAAAATATTTTAAAATTAATGTAACACCTACTTCCACTTAAATATGTAAGAGTTTCTTGGCTTCGTCTAACAATTTCTTGGAAATACTCACTGATGTTTTTCTGATACTTGATACATAAGGATCTGATGTAAATAGAAGACCATGAAATACATTTTGATTCGTTGCTGATTTAGAGCATTTTCTTGCGTGATACAAGCAATTTTTTTTGTAATCTGTTTCGAGATTCTTGGGCATCTTCAGATAAATTACCAATAGGCAGAACAGCAAAATATCTAATTATACTTTCCCCATGTACTCGTATTTAGATTTTATGTACTGAAGAAGGCATACACGTACAGTTGTACGGTTGTGAGAGCATATTCACCAAATGTTTCTGGATTTACAGCAATATGGATGCCAAACTCTGGAGAATAACAGAAACCTTTTAATAAGTTTCTCGTGAACTCCTGTATTTTAAACGTTGTACAAGCTTTTTCTTGTCGTCTTTGCTTTTTTTATCTTCCGGAGTTCTCGCAGCAAAGGTTGTTTGAAGTATGACAAATTAACTCCACATACCTGATGCAACGTAGACAAACCGTATTCGTATGCATTTATATTATCTGGCTTTGATTCAATCTCCTACAAATTATTCATTTCGCTTTTTTTTAGCCCCACACACTGTACACACAGATCCAGAATTTGTGTCAGTTAAAACTTGTGTAACTTTTCCATCCACCATAATTAGGAATAGCTCGTGCCTTATTTCAATGACCTGGTCATCCCTGTGTATCTTTGAAGTTCGCAAATTTTCAATTTGAACCCTAATATCACCAACCACTGATCGATTTTCTCGGGCGTTTCTTTTGCAAATTATGAATAGAAGAACAAGCCGGATTTTTCCAAATAACTTCATTCGTTTTTATGTCAGTTAGCTTTATCGGTATCAAAGATTCTTTAAATAAATTGACATGTGAGACAAAGTCACTCTCATCTGTTAAAACTTGTTTATACTCACTTTGTCCCGATGAACCATCACATCCCACTTGGTAAACAGTGTAAGAGACATTCTTGCAGATAATATTATTGAAGAATTATAAGTCAAAAATAATCTAACTGTCCAAAAATCTCATCAATCACAACTTAAAATATTTTTAGTTTTTTTTTTGTATTTTCCCCCCATCTGGGATTTTTCGATTTATTTCAAGGGGGGCAGATTCGGGCAGAATTTTTTTACTGCCCTGTCTTCTATATAAGTTGCTCTATGTAACAGTACCAAAATTACGTCATGGGCAGACACGGCTAACTGTCAAAAGTCTATTTGAAGTTTCTAATAAGATTAAAATATGAAGTCCCGAAATAAACATTCTATACCTTTCCAGTTCTTACAAAAAGCTTCACTTAAATTATTTTTAATTAGAGTACTTACTAACGATTCTAACCATATATCACACTTATACATTTGCTGTGAAATTAATGAAAATATGATCATGTGAACTGGAGGAATTGTGATCTACATTATTCTCATATTTTTAACCGTCAACTTGCAAGCCTTAGTCTAATAGTAAAAATCAATAAATAATGGATTTTAATTACTACATAATATGCATTGGACATTTAGTTAGACATGTGCATTAACGAATCATTCAATATGGAACATTACCAAAAACTATTTTTGAGACGGTATGCACGGTACTGGCCCATAGTGCGCCGTCACGAAATTTCAAACATAGCGTAATATCCAAGTGTTCACATACGAAACGCACATGCGGTATAAGTACTCAAACCTCAAATACGTGAACTCGCGAGTGCGGTACGAAGCAAGCGATTGGCACGAGGCGCGCTTTCGGAAATATCAAACACATGAGATGTTTGCGTGTGTTCATGTCGAACTAGTGGCGGAGCGCGCGATTCACTGGCGACGTCAGTTTAGTTTAACCAGTATGAAATTGTCGCTCTCGCAACGCCTGGCAGCTAATAAGAACACACAAGCTCGCCACGTTTACGAGACCGTACCCGCCGCCGCGCTGCGCTTTCCTACGTGAACAAGTACATAGTGCTTAAACATATGGACTCGCGGGCGAGGTGACAGGTGCGGTCACGACATATCGGCGCGGTCTATGTAGCGGGCGTTTTGCGCGCGCAATTCGCCGGGCATGCCAATCGCTAGCTTGGCAGCTGCTTAGTACTTGTTCTCGTAAGAACGCGCGGCGCGGCAGCTGGTACGGGCGCGTAGACGTGGCGAGCTCGTGATCTCATTAGCCGCCAGGCGTTTGCGCGAGCGATAAAATCATACTGGTTGAACTTAACAGACATCGCAAATAGGTAAATTTAACCAGTATGTCGTTCGCGTAAACGCCTGGCGGCTACGCTTATGCGTCCGACCCCGCCGCCGCGCCCGTGCATTCCGCTTTGAACAAGTACTAATAGATTTTCATTTTCTTAATGCGCTTGTGTATTTTCTTTTTTATCGTGGTAAAATCATTAAATGAGTCCTCCCACCCAGGACAGAGCGGGAGAGACTGTCAGACTGGTACTGACTAAAATCCAAGGTGTCCTTCAATAGCCCTTTACGTTCCGGGGTCACGGTAACTCGTACAGTCCCGCGACCATGCGCTTGTGTATTAAGTTGAAAATTTATTGATCGAGCGTTTACGTTTACCGTTTGCCATTTGTCTACAAAGCAAGACTAAAATTATATGTATTTTTTTTAAATTATTTATTTAAGGTCGCTTTTCAACATCTAAGGTCATTAGCAACCACAGTTAACAATATATTAATTTACGTATACATACTCGTACAATAGGGTACAATACATTTGCTTAAACAAAGAGGGGCTCAACCAAACGCTAATGTCCCCGAAAAGACCAACACATACAATCCAGTACAACCCAGAGAATGCAACCCAACATAATAATAGCGTAATATCATTAAGCCACACATATCAGGGCGCCACCCTCCAAGCTACACCAAACTATACATATTAATCATCCTCAGAAACATCAACGCCCGACTACATCCCTCTGCTTTTTTTATCGTGGTAAAATCATAAAATGAGTCCTCCCACCCAGGGCAGGGCGGGCTGTCAGACTCGTACTGACTAAAATCCACGGTGTCCTTCACTAGCCCTTTACCTACCGGGGTCACGGTAATTCGTAAGTCCCGCGACCCCGGCAGGCTTTGGCCCTCTACAGGCCCCGTCACTATGCTGACACTCCTTGAGGCGCGCGTGGAACAACGCGCTGTCGACCCGGGCATGGTCGGACAGCGAGTCGCCTACCACTGCGGGTGGGGTGGAGGGAGGACGCTGTCCTCTCCCTCACGCGGCCCGCCTCCTCCTTCGCGAACAAGACTGCTTCGCAGAAGGAGGCGACCGCTTCCCACTCCGTCTCGCCCCGCAGCATGGCCTCGACCATTGCCGGGCGCAAGAGGTCTCCGCCTATCGCCGTCGTGAGGACACGGCGGTGCTCTGCCCAAGCGGGGCAGTCCTGCACCGTATGCTCCACCGTGTCCTCCGGACGATCCTCGCAGTGGTGACACCCAGGCGTTTCTTCCTTCCTTATCAGACACAGGTACCTCCCGAAACTTCCGTGTCCGGTGTTGACCTGCGTCATGCGGTAGGTAAGGACGCCGTGACGCCTATCCAGCCACTCCTCAAAGAGGGTCTTACCGCCGCGATTGCGGCGTGCCCGACATCCCTCTTTGCTTAAGCAATCTTTTATACTATCAGGAAGGTCACACAAACTTTTTTCATTATCATAAGCTGAACATTCAATTAAAAGGTCAAATCTAATCCACACTTGCATTTATTTCTGTCAGTTTTAGTTATTAAATGAATGTGTGTCATATTTGTGTGTCCAATTTGATACGTAATCTGGTAACAACTATTTGATCTTTTCTACAGGTAAATGAAATGAATAAAATGATAAATTGTTCGATTATAGTTATGAATATGTGGCATGTGGCTATTTATACGTACAATACCCACTTTTCAGCGCACTAAATAATAGAGCTATCTTCAAAGTAAGCTGAAAATTCCCGGGCAAAAACTCATCACTACTTGTACCAATTTCATGCAGTGTTTCATGGTGGTGTATGTATATTGATAACGAATTAGGGAAACTAAAGATGTACCGACTAGTCGGCTTTTTTCTGTTGTTCTATGTCATTATGTAATAAATTAAATATTTTAAGAAACGCGCGTCTCATGGAGTGTCAGCATAATGACGGGGCCTGTAGAGGGCCAGAGCCTGCCGGGGTCGCGGGACTTTCCCATCACCGTAACCCCGGTACGTAAAGGGCTAGTGAAGGACACCGTGGATTTTAGTCAGTACAAGTCTGACAGTCCCTCCCGCCCTGCCCTGGGTGGGAGGACTCATTTGATGATTTTACCACGATAAAAAAAAAAAAAAAAAGCTCTGAGGTGGCTCCTCAAAACAAAGGTTTAGATTGACGACCCACATTTATGTTCATATAACTGAATTATTCCACGAAATCGCGGATAGAACCTACTTTTTTTTTAACTTACCACTAAATAAGTTTATTAATTTCATTAAGATACGAAAAGTGGCTCCTCAATCCTTACGGACAAACTTTTTTGCAGTTTACACCGTTACTTACCTAGTTGCTTCATGAGCTTTGTAGGAGCATTACGCAAATGAAGTGGAACCGCCGGTAAAGGACCTTTTGCTTCGACCAGAGATTTTCGACATCTTTTCATAGCACAGTATACTTCTCTACTTTTAGGTGCTCTTGCTAGTCGTACTGCACATTGTGCAAGCAAAACGTCACATTCCGGCATTCCAATATGCTGACAACCTTGTAAACATGCAACAGCTTCAACTACGGCAGTCTGGTCTGCTAAACCTGTACAATACAAACGAAAACTTCAGTATACGGATAATCTAAACTAAAATTATAAAGCAAAAGAGTTTGTTTGGTTGAACGCGATAATCTCAGGAACTATTGGTTGGAATTGTTTTTTTTTTTTGTTGGATAGTCCATTTATCGATTAAGGCTATATAAAATCGCTATTACCAATAAGAGCGGAGCAGCAATGAGAAATGTTTCAAAATTGGGAAAATATATTCTTTTTCGAGAACTTCCGTTGCGTGTGCTGCGTAAACGGCATAATATATCTATATTTTAGGGTTAAATCACTATAACCTTTTTTATGGAAATCAAATTTGATTTTAAATTAATGCATTATTTACCTTATCCAAATAAATACGTTAATCATCATAAGCATTTAAAATTTCCCTTGACATCGTTTGATTTCAATGAATATCTTAGGAGATCATAGTTTCAAAATAATTATACAACAAAATAATGACTGCCTTAGCATTTCATAATTGCGGCGGTAAGATCCCTCTTTGAGAAGTGGTTGGAGATGCGCTACGGCGTCTTCACCTTCACCCTGACGCAATTCCTCCCGGGTACGGTTTTTGCGGGAGGTACCTCAGGGATTTGGCGGGAGGCAACGGGGAATGGGGAGCAGTTGGAACGCGTGGCAAATCGTGGGGCATATTCCAGCCATTTGCGGACGGGGAGCAAAGGATAGCTCGCGGTCCGATCAAGGAAAAGGTCCGAGTCACGGTGCGTCGCGTTTTACGCGCTCCTCAAGGGTACTGATGGGGACGGGACCATAGGGCCAAACAATAAATATACAAAAAATTTCGATCATAGCTCAAAAACGGGCACGAGTCGTTACTGAAACATTTCAATGATAATCTGATCTGAAAAAACCTTACTACCAACATAGGTTGTAGATTCCTTCTTTCACTGATGTGATCACTAGACAAAGGAAGCAGGCAGAGTAGATATCTACAATTTTACATAAAAACCTATGTAGTGGTTTTCGAACAACATTTTTTTTTTTGGTACATACCTATATCTTCACAAGCTGCCCGGACTAGACGGCGTGCGATATACAAGGGATCCTCGCCGCCGTGCAGTGCTCGCGTGGTCCAGTACAAGGCGGCGTTATCGTCACTTGCTCGGATAGACTTGTGTATCGCCGACACGGTATTATAGTGCTCCTCACCTTTTCGATCGTAAATCATGTGCGATCTCTGCAATAACAAGTTTTCAGCTTGATAAAAAAAAACTATGTAGATTAAGATGCTTCAGTGAGAAAGGAGCAATGGTATTTTATTAGACATTTTTGGTCAGTCATGTAATTTAAAATTCTGCACTACATAACTAGCAGGTGTAGCAGGGATACTAACAACACTTGATTGTATACATTGTGTTAATAAGAAGTTAGCTAACATCTGGTGGCCCTAGGCTCTAGCTCTAAAAACCAAATGTGAAAAAATGCTCAATAATAATGTCGCTCACCTTAATACCATCTTTAATATCTTCAAGACTAATGATTGCTGGACCTGTGTTGAGCAGACTCCCCTCAGGAGCTCGAGCTGCAAGTGCCAGTTCCAGAGCTCCAAGTGCAACCCTTGCATCTCCATCGCACACTTCTGCCAACCACTGCAGCGAGTCTTCTTCTATAATGCATCTATAAAAATTGAGAATAACAGAGAACATTCACGCTCCATACATTTTTGGGCCTTTTCTGAAAGTGCCGGAAAAAAGAAAATTATCTATGGTTAGTACTAGTCATTTGGAGCAATAGTTACTATGCACTATGGCACAAAAATTGTAGGATTGCTCTCAGCCAAGTTATAAAAGTTCGAAGATTCATAATTTACATACATTTGTTGATTTTTTGATGTACATACAGAGAAACACAAAATAATGATAAGTATTGCTAGTGCTAGCGACTTCAAGTAATTAAACATAAGATAACATCACGCCCCAAAAGGGTTGGGCAGAGGTGTGCCTAATTAAAATTAATAAATAACCACTTATTTATTTGTTAAAAGGAATGAAAACATTTTCAAATGTAAAAATCTCCCCCCAAGCACTGGGAACAGAGTCGAAGCAACCGGTAGCCAGGTGTCTTGAGAGAGGAATCTCCTAACAATACGAGTCGCGACCAGTACTACTGCTTTCTAAATCATCCCATTTACCGGGTTATAAAACGACCGGGTAGGCGTTTGGGTCTAAAAGAGCCTAGCTGCTAGGACAGCTAGCTCCCCATCATTCGTTGAATATCTGGGCGGTACTCGCGGCGGCTGGGATGTGAGGTCGAGGGTGTCTTCTCCTTCACCTGTTCTGCGCATTAATGCTGCAGAAGGTGATTACTTGCCACTTCAACTCGGTCCATCACATAGCCTGTACCAGTGCCGGAAATGAGAGGGCGTCGCTACCTAAAACCTTTGTAACCAAGCCACCGTATAACCCAGGGTGTCTTCAGCGCGGTCCACACAGTGGTGATGGCTGGGCGTATCCTTTTCCTGAATCCGAAACAGACTTCTTGAAACAACCGTGAGTCGGCAGCGTGGAGATTTATCGCGGCAGGAGCCTGCCGCGTGAAGGATTGTCGCCGAGGGATATGTAAGCAAAAGCCTTCCAGTTCGCCTATGAGGGGTGGATCACCCGAATAGCCATGATCCTCTGATACGCGACCAGCTGGACTGGTCACAAGATTTCCGTAGAGACATAAACCACACGACTTCCTCGTAGAGCCTTCGAAAGTATAAAGCGATTGCCCCCAAGATTGGGTAGCAGCTTGAAGCAACCCCGGCCCAATCTATTTTGGGGCCGAACGACGGAAATGCTCCTTTTAGTTCTACGGGCTGTCGAGGAGGAAAGCATCAAAAAAGAGTACTCAGCTGAATGTTTAAAGTATCACTAAATTTATCGGCAGTCATTGCTAAATAGGGCACCACGAGGCGGCCGAGCGACGGAGAGGACAGCGTCCTCCCCCCGCCCCAGCTGCAGTGGTAGACGCCTACGGCGACAGACGTCGGCAGACGATCTCCGGCCACCATAGGCGCAGGCGTGAGGGCGGCGAGTAATGGGCGACTCGCTGTCCGACCATGAACCATGCCCGGGTCGACAGCGCGTTGTAGCCCGTCATTATGCTGACACTCAAAGAGTGTCAGCATAATGACGGGGCACCCCTCTAGGGACAAAGCCTGCCGGGGTCGCGGGACTTATCGAATTACCGTGACTCTGGAACGTAAAGGGCTACTGAAGAACACCGTGGATTTTAGTCAGTACAAGTCTGACAGTCCCTCCCGTCCTGCCCTGGGTGGAAGGACTCATTTGATGTTTTACCAGGATAAAAAAACAAAAAAAAAAGGGCACCATCAAGTTCAATAGCTACATAAAACTTACTCTGGAAGATCAGTTTCAGATGATTCTTCAAAGTCTTTTGACACACTACTGATGATTGCTTTTCCACTTTTTTTGAGAGCTTGCTTTAAAATTATTAATACATCATCTGCACTTAATTTTTCCATAACAACCACTCTACATCGGCTCAGCAGTGCATTATTTAAACTAAATGAAGGATTCTCAGTAGTAGCACCTACTAAAATGATTGTACCATTTTCTACATGGGGCAAAAATGTGTCTTGTTGTAGTTTGTTGAACCTAAAATGATAAATTACAGAAGTGATATCTAATCCTCATAACTTCTTACAGTTTAAAAGGATTTGTTTAGTTAGAACAATAACATCAGACATAATACATTTTAATTGTCAATAAATTATACTTGCTATGAATTTCATACATGAACATAAAAAGTTACATAAATTACCACAGTGAAATCTAATTCACTGATAGCAATTTAGTTAACTTTCAGTTTATACACATTATAAAGGACTCGCTCTTCCCCTCGGTTTCCCCCACTGCTTGTAGTGTGATGTTATATAACCTTCCTTATTAGATAAGATTATTCAACATAAAAAGATTTTTTGAATTTGAAGCAGTAGTTAGGTAGCCGCTATATAATAATATATGTATAGATTTCTCAATAAATGATACCTATGAATTTCATCCATGAACAGTACAGTCTGCCTCTTGAACTGAACTTCATTTTTAGCTACTTTGACCACTTCTTTAACATCATTTATTCCTGCCATTGTAGCAGATAACTTGACAAATCTCATGTTATTTTGTTCTTTACATATATTTGCTATTACATTAGCCAATGATGTCTGAAATAAAGCATAAATACATAAACTCACACCTTCCAATTAGTGAAATACAGAGTGCAAAATAAACCATTTAAATATTAAAATGTTTGTCAGATTAAAATATTATAGTAAATTTAATGAGGAGCTGTCCTATAATAACAAGTTTAAAAAGGTTCTGTATTAATTACTGGCAATCTTCTTTCAGCTAAGATCAGATTAATAGGAGTTGGAAACAGTAAAAAAAAGTAATACCTTCCCACAACCTGGTGGTCCCCAAAGGATCATGTTAGGTATAATTTTCCGTTCTATTGAAGATCTTAACATTGATCCAGGACCAAAAGCTTGTGTCTGCCCTACAAGGTCTGCCAGATGTAGAGGTCTCATGCGTTCAGCTAGAGGTAAACTTTTGACTTCTTTTGATTGCGCTTTGGAGCTAGTTTCAGGCAATTGTGGTTTCTAAAGAAATCATTAATTTAATAGTTATTTTATATCAAATACTAAAATGTGAATTATTTGCAAATTACCTGAGATTTGGACGAATTTGGGCTGGTGCTTAATCGTGCACGTTTTTCATGTAAAGAATTGTTGAAGTGTGAACTACTTCTTTTGTTATTTGGTGGGTCCAATTTAGTTTGTTTTATTTTACTTTCTTCAGATGTATTGAGAAACAAACATTTATTTGCATGTTCCTCTATCACAGATTTCAAGAATTTTTTATTACAAATAGGACATGAAATTGTGATTTCGTTAGGGTCCTTTTCATCTAATTTTATCGAAGTCATTGTTTAAATAATCAATTTCAGAATAATATGAAATAAAAGAGATATTTATCAAAATTATCACAACAAGTTTCAACAAGTTTGTATCATTTTGACATTGACAAATTCTATTTTCCCGCGTCTGAACATAGATTCAAAATATGGACTACTCAATAGTTACCTAATATTGACCCCAATCAACTCGAAAGAGAATTCCTCTCTTTCTAGTTGATGTGAAGAGCGTTTAAGACTAAAGAGAGCGAGAAATGAAACTACCTTTCTCTGTTACAGGAAAGAGATCAGTAGTGACTTGTTTATCTTTCTTTCTAGTGTGACGCAGTCTATCTTTTTAAACTTGACTTAGGGAATTGACCGCCACCTTCCCTAGCAAACTAAAAGATAAAATTGGCCCTACTCTAGAAAGAGAGCCATTACCTATCTCTTTCCTATAACAGACATAAAGGATCCGTTCTTTGATCTCCTCTCTTTCTAACTAGAAACAGTCAACTGACTGGAGCAATTTTAAAGTCTATGCTCTAAGCAATGGGTCCACAGACTATAGATAAGACTAGATTGGATTAGATCCATTGGAACCATGCAAGGCCATACCAGAAACACAAACAATACGATACCTCCCCTTTCTGCCGCAACACTTGACACTGGCAACAATGGCCGGTTCCCACAATCAAAAAACAAGCTGTGTGACGTTTAGTGTCGAACAAAATGTCAAATTGCGTCTGATTTGAGGTGAACGCACACTTATCCGAGCCGAACGCGTCAAACGAGTCAAACGAAACGAATTTTAGGATTCTGTTTATGAAATCTCGCACACTTGCCCGCGTCGAATCGTCCGTAGTGGAATTGTGCGAAGTTTAATGAGATTTCATTTACAGAATTCTAAAATTCGTTTCGTTTGACTCGTTCGACGCGTTCGGCTTGGAAAGTGTGCGTTCCCCTTAAATGTCATCAGATGTCATCGATGTTTCGATGTCATGTCACGGTCAATAGTGAAAAACTTGTGAAAGTTTTTAGAATAAGTTTCATTTATTTAATTAGGGTACCCATGAATGAAAAGAATTCGATGGAGTGATAAAAGTTGAAACATGACTATGGATACTTCTACAGCCAAAAGACGAATAATTAGAAAGAAAAATAAAGAGGTCAGCGAACTTGAGACAAACAGTTATTTAGAAGATGCACCAAATAAAGCGATTAATTCTGAAACGGAAGCAGTAAGTGCTTATTTTCATTAACTAACAGCAACTAGCTATTCTTCATCGTAATTCGTGAATAACGCCGTCGAATATTTGCTCCTTTAGCTCACATTAAAGTGCTGTTTGTTCCTAATAAAATAAAATTAGCGGTGCACTTCATCAGGATCATCAAATATACATTTCATTTTTATACGGGCAGCTGAAAGAGTTTGTTTTATTTACCTTATGTGTGTACTCCAAATATATATTTGCTCTTTGACTAATAGAATACTTATACATAATTATGATTAATGATTTTAAATATATTATGAGACTGATATTCATTTCAGCAAAGAGAAGACTTACAACAGATTACTACTACAACAGATGAAGATGAAATAGACCCACTAAAAGACACAGCACTGTCCAAAACAGCAGACCATTCACCAAAAGGTGTGTACTTACATTTGGAAATAAATGTGGTGTTTCTTGGTCTGCTAGCATTAGCATTATGTACTAGGCTACCCAACCTTGATAAACCTCATTATATTGTGTAAGTAACTATCTTATAAAATAAATATATTCTCATCATAAGTTAAAGATACCATTCTTATTTCTTATAGAATGTTGCTACTTAAATCTTGTTGATGGTAACAAATACTTAGTTCAAAATGTATTTTATCAAATGAGTAATATTTGATTTTTAGATGCAGTACCAAAACTAAAACCATTTTTATTTTCAGCTTTGATGAATTACATTATGGCCGTTATGTGTCTTTGTACACAAAGGGAGTATTCTTCTTTGACGCTCATCCACCTCTTGGGAAACAATTGTTATACTTAGCTGGCCGTGCTGCTGGCTATGATGGAAACTTTACTTTTGACAAAATAGGCACACCATATACAGAGAATGTGCCAGTGACAGCTCTTCGGCTAATACCAGCACTAGCAGGCAGTTTGTTAGTAGCAGTTACATATCAATTAATGTTGGAAATATCTTTTTATCATTGGACTGCTATTCTGGCTGGTCTTCTTGTCTTATTTGGTGAGTAATAAATGCCAGTCTGAATTCATTTCTAATATTTCATGTATTTGCCAGACTCGTAAAGTGTTAGGTATAATGTAACTGTATGATCTTGTGATTTACACAGTAACTGACTAAGCAATTGACTGCTGCGCTGCATGTCACTGATTGGGAACAAATATTTGAATTTTGTAGTCTTCAGGGTCTGTGTGTTGGTATAATTATGTCAGTTTAAAAGTTTGCAATCACACCCACTATGGAAACACCACAAAGTTCTGGTGATCATATTATGTGTTATTATTATGGCAAATGATCTGTAGTTAAAAACTGGTCAAGTGCATATAAATAAATAAATAATAAATAAACAAAAGGCATGGTCTTGCTCGGCTACACATTGTATAGTTATTTTTATATGAATCATGAATGTTATGACCTTACTCATTCACTTTTAAAATTCAAAGTTCAATATTCTGTTCTCTACTTGGTAAGTCTTAACTCTTTGCTAATTCACTTTAAATATTTATTGCATGCTTTCAGAAAATTGTTTCTTAGCACAGTCAAGGTTTATGTTACTAGAAAGTATACAAATACTGTTTGGACTGTGCGGAGTTTTGTGCGCCATTAGAAGTACTCGTCGCACGGGACTTGCGAGTGTTGTTTGGCTTTGCATTGCTGCACTCTCACTTGGTTGTTGCTTCTCGTGAGTATAAATTTTTAACCTAGCTTAAATGGTAAGCACCAACGCTTAGACAACATCACACAAGTTTAATTGAACGTGTGTGTCTTCAGTGTAGGGTTGCCATCTCTAAAATTTGGAAACTGTGTCGCGGACAGCCCAATCGACTTTGAATTTTTAAACCCGGACTACAAATGAAGCCCCCCCGGATGCTCCCCGGATGCCTTAAACTAGGACAAATCCTGGGAAACCCGGATGGATGGCAACCCTAATCCAGTGGAACAATCACACAATGGAAGTCTCTTTCTCTTCCATTTCATATTCTTACGGTTTTTTATTCTTATCATGATTTGACTACTCTATTGTGTCAGAGTTAATTACGCCGTTTCTGGATACCCATCAGCCCTCTGAAATGGTTGGATTTGTATTGATTTTTAAAGTTTAGGGAGCCTTTAAAAAGCCCCTTAAAAAAATTGCACACCATTTAACAAAATGAATGAATTGTGATAAAATTCGTAAAACAGAATATTCTATTTTACTTATGAAGCAATTATAGATAATTTTATCGCAATTCATATTATGATAAAGCTGCCTTCTTGGACTCCCAAGGTTCGGTACGATGTTTTTCTTCACCAAGTTCAGTAATGTTCAAGATAAACATAGAAAGTAGATACATGTTTAAAAGACACATTGGTAATGCCTGGGTTAAAACTCACAACCTCGTGCAGTACAGGCGACGTGTTACACTCTACGTCATCACAACGATGCTTACACTGAAGCCACTACTTATCTTTACAATAACGAAAGACCCACAAAAATACATGCCCATTGTTTGGTACAACGATGCACTAATTTAATAATAAATTTTATTGTTACAGAGTCAAATACTCAGGCATATATTCTTACATACTAGCAGTTTTCCTGGTTGGAAGACAGATTTGGCAATGGATTGGTCGCACGGAATCCGGACTTCGCCTTGCATTTTCAGCATTATGGAGAGTGCTTATACTCACTGTTATTCCGTTTGCGGTGTATGTGGGTGTATTTTATGCTCATTTGGCGATGCTGCCAAAAGCAGGACCGCACGATAGTGTTATGACAAGCGCTTTTCAAGCGTCGCTGCAAGGGGGGCTCGCAAGTATAACTCGAGGTCAACCATTACATGTGGCACATGGCTCTCAAATAACTCTCCGGTAATAATTGATTGAATTCTGCAATTTCTAGTTTAATAATAGGAACAATCATTGCACTGAATATTTTTTCTGTTTCAGGCATACCCATGGGCGCACCTGTTGGCTCCACTCGCACGCCCACGTGTACCCGGTGCGGTACACGGACGGGCGCGGCTCGTCGCACCAGCAGCAGGTCACGTGCTACAGCTTCAAGGACGTCAACAACTGGTGGATAGTGAAACGCCCAGACCAGGCCTCGCTGACTGTGGCGCGGCCGCCCGACGCTATACGACACGGAGATATTGTGCAGTTGCTTCACGGAATCACTAGTCGCGCTTTGAACTCTCATGATGTGGCCGCACCTGTATCACCACAGTCTCAGGTATGGAATGAGGAAAAACAGAATATCCTATTTTTATGCCGCATTGGAACAATGTAAAATGTAATTGTATGTGTATTCAATTTCAGGAAGTTTCTTGCTACATCGACTATAACGTGTCGATGTCAGCACAGAATCTCTGGCGAGTTGATATTGTGAATCGTGACAGTGAAGACGCCACGTGGGACAGCATCCGGTCTATGGTCCGGTTAGTACACGTGGACTCTGGCTCTGCGCTACGTTTCAGTGGGCGCCAATTACCTTCGTGGGGCTTCCACCAACATGAAGTGGTGGCTGATAAAGTGCTCACACATCAAGATACAGTGTGGAATGTTGAAGAACATAGATATACAAAAGGTAAATTTTAATTATTCAAGATCTTCCTTATGATCGGCCATCTCCACTGCTGGATATCTCGTCATCTAACCAAGATCGTAAATAACTGCTAAATTAATTTTAATGTTTTAGCTGAAGACAGAAAAGAAAGGGAACGCGAACTTGTGACGGCTGAAATGATCCCGACTGCTGTCACTCAACTAACGTTTTGGGAGAAGTTCGCCGAGTTGCAATACAAAATGATAGCACACGCGCCCGATGCGCCTCATGGCCATATGTTTGCGAGTGAGCCGACTGAGTGGCCGTTGCTCGTTCGGTCCATCGCATATTGGTTATCACCCAATTCAAATGTAAGTAATTTAAGATCTATTCTTATAATCAAAATCTGAAATATCATAACTTTGCCTAAAACTTAACTGGACGTTTATTTTCAGGCTCAAGTGCATTTAATCGGAAATTTAATAACTTGGTACACCGGGTCAATTTGCGTTCTTCTATACAGTGTTTTCCTCGGGCTGTATGCCATTCGACAACGCCGTGCCTGTACCGACCTACCACCAATAGCACTACAAAAATTCTATGACGCCGGCTACATTCTCTTCCTAGGCTACTGGATCCATTACTTACCTTATTTCTTTATGGATCGCACTTTGTTTCTTCATCACTATTTGCCCGCGTACACGTTTAAGATATTACTGTTATCGTTTGTCTTGGATCACATATACTACATCCTTCAGTCACGAGAAAAAACTCGCCCACTAACTAACATATTTATTTTGTGCATTGCAGTATGGTTGGGATATGTTGTAATTACTTTCAAAAAGTTTAGTGTGCTCAATTATGGGAACATTGACTTGACTGAGCAGGACCTTTTGAATCTCAGATGGAAAGATACTTGGGATTTTATAATCCATAAAAAAGGATGACCATCGATACCTACCTGAATGTCTACTTCAGCTGCCATTTCAAAGATCTTGTCACTCTATCTTGTGTATGTTAATGAACCAATTATGTACAGATAAAGAATAATTAAAACAAATGTAAGTTATAAACTAGGAATTGCATTAACCTTCTTAAAAGTTGAGCCACAAAAGGGTAACTCTTATTGTGAGTTACTGCGGGTCTGAAAATGCCACTTTACCAACGGATTTTGATTGCGATAAAACTCGTTACTTGGAATATTCTATTCTATTGCTCAAGCAATAGAGTATAATCTATATATATAAAAGAATAGGGTATGGTTTTAAGACTTGACTTCAGCCGAAACCGTTAAACTTGAATTTTGGACAGCAGTTACAGTCTACTATGTACGGGGACAACAAGACGGGATTTACTACGGACGGGACTCCTCTAAGGGGAAAACCTCCCCTGAGCGGAACCACTTACGCTTTAAGACGTCATGGGGCCGTATTATGACGTCTTAACACCAGGCTTGTTACAGTGGGTGAACGAGGTGGCGCTAGACGACTTGTATAGCTCTGTCTTTTTCACTCACTGGGACAAGCCTGGTTTTGAGACATCATAATACGGCCACTGGTGTTATAATGCGCAATCCGGGTAACAATCACTTGTGGCTTTGCAAACATCGAAATTAGAATTATTTATTTAAGGCGAATGTTCCGAAGAGCGAATGCGGGTAACTAAAGATCGCAAAGCTCATCAGCGGAAAATATACCACACGTATCTACGATATTATTTCTTTTAGATTAAAAGAATGATTGATGTATTCTATAATATCTTTGTACAGACAGACGCCAGCATATCAAGCTACCCCAATCTGACAAATTTTCTCAATCGAACGCTCTATTGCGATAAAGTTGAAACTCGTTGAAAATGAATCGGAACTTTTAGTTTGGGGTATCTTGATATGCTGGTGTCTGTCCCTATAAGGAGTTTGCTTAAGCATAATTATGGGCTAACTAGAATTCTTATAAGACAGTTGTCCCAATGCCGCTGCCCCGCCTAAGAAGCGACTAGCTATCGGCTATTTTGCTATAGAAACTTAATACATATACATTACATAAGCACAAAAATATTCATTCTTTATATTAAAAAAAGTTATCCCACACTAGGAATTTTCCTAAAGATAGGGGTGCGTTTACAATTAATTTAAGAAACTTACATAAACACCTAGACAGAGATCAACTGTTTACTTTATACTCGTACTCATACAAAATATTTGTACCGAGCGGGGATCGAAACCGCGACACGCTGCGCAGCAGTGAATCGCCCACCCACTGCGCCAAACCGTGCCATCATAATTGATCTTATTACATATTAGCTAATCTATCATCGTTCACATTGCCGATTAAGACTCGCTCTACAGTCTACTAATTTATCGATCGCTGACACACAACATACCGACCGACAGCAATACCTATCAAAAGATAGTGTTCGCTCAGTGATGCTCGCTTGACGGCCAGACTCGTGCAGGTTTTTGCACAGGACTGGCAGATCCGAGGGAGTAGTGGTCACTTATAGGCTAGCCTAGTCAGCTACAAATCTACCAGAACTACCCAATCGCTGCTCGCGACTACTTATCAGTTGCCTGTTCTTATGGCTACTTTTAATCATACTCCTTTGGGCAGCTGACATGCATGGAGTAGTCAAAAGCTCCATGCGAAAATAAAGATCCAGTCGCCTCATTTTGAGACTGAAAGGAGTGTAATAATACTCAGATGTAAACAGTGACGCTATTGTAGCATTTAATATAGATTGTATAGTAAGTCTATAGTTTAGCCCACTTGTAAGTCCGTCCACAAATATTTTTATTTTTATATTGAGATTTTATTAAATTATTATCTAATAAAGGTATTTTTATTGAAATGACTACAAATATAGTAAGAAAAATTACATTTATTTAATAAGCAATACAATGTAAAACTGATGAATTAACGACGACTGTGGGAAGCTTCCACTTCCATTGGCTGAGGGCTGCTGACATTGACAGATGTAACCTCCAGGGGAATGACGCGCTGCTTCAGCACAGCTGTAGTGCCTAGGGCATATCTGTAAGACCCTTGCTTCTTGCCCTGAAAAAATTATGATAACACTTTTATTAATAAATGTATCATTTAGTTTATATAGCAGTGTTAAACTACTTTTTCTGCAAATAGTTACCTTAACATTAGCTTCTTCATAGGTTCTGAGGTACTGAGCAGGTCCTGTATTGCGAATGACACAAAGGTCAACATTGGAGCCTGATCCCAAGTCATTGAAGATACCTGCAGCAATAGCATCACGGACAAGTTTCTTTCCCTCTTCCTCACTCATGTTTGGCTTCCAACCAGATTCAAACACTGCCATTGCAGCTAAGGATCCAGAACCTACTCAAAAAAAATAGTATGTTAATTGAATAACATTTGAATATGAAGTCAATGAATATGTTGAACTATAATGTTAACAGTCTTACCCATAGTTGCATAAGGCAATTTGTCAACAGAACCGTGAGGGTAAATGCAATAGATATGAGGCCCAGTTCTATCAACTCCGCCAAGAACCAGAGCAGCGCCGATGTACCCCTGGTAGCGAAACAGCATACGTTTCAATAGGGTTGCAGCAGTCTCAACAGGTACCGTGCGCCCTGTGTGCAGTCTCTGTAACTCCAACTGCGATGCAACTGTTTGCGTTGTCATTTCAGTATCAGCGGCAGTACCAGCACCGCAACAGTACATGTTGCCAGCTAGGTAATGTATTTTTTGACAGTTTTTATCCGAAACGACAGTATTTTCAGTTGCTCTGGTATCAGCACCAAGAATAACCCCATCAGCATAAATTATGCCCACGATGGTAGTACCAGTTTTAGTTGCTTTAGGGGCTGGAAATCCTTTCTGAGCTAAGAAAGCATTGCTGTAAGAAAGAAGAAAGTAAATGAAATCCTGGAGCTATGAGTGTACAAGCGATATTGTAGTTCTTGCTTACCGCTGGCAGTTCTCAAACGAGAATCCTGGAGCTGGAACTTCTGGTACAAGGATAGAAGCCATGTTTATTTGTATATAATATGTTAAATTCAACGGTTTACTTTTGTTTGCGGTGATAGGATCTGAAAAGCCGAATTGTATTTCTGCAAGCAATGCTGCTAAATGTCAATGTCAAAACTAACACAATGACTTTTCAAAAACGCAAGCATAGAAATATTAAGTACCATCTTGGTACCATCACGTACCATAGTGTTTTCAGATTTTAATAGATCGTCGCAAAATTATTACCAGCTTTGAAAACTAATTGTTTTCTATTTTGATTTCCAAAAACAACATTATTTACTCTAGTAACAATATGCCTACGAGTCTCACAACGATTGGACGAAATTTTGTTTTAAATTCATGCAATTATAAACTTTATTGCACAGTTATAGACGCTAGGTTGTTGATTTACCAATTTACTTACGACGTTCTCATTTTAGAGGGTCTCGGACCAATTGCAAGTGGACGAATTTGTCTTCGTATGCCATTTGTCAAACTAGGACTGGTGCTGGTGTTGTCAAAAGACGAAATGTGTTGAGGAATACCATTCCAGATTTTTACTTGAATTTAGCTTCTAAATTAGTACCTAGGTGTAAAGTTAACAAAATGTATAGTAATACTGCCTATTTATGTTTAATTTACCTTACGTCTGCGTTAGTACTGACTTTGGCCGGTCGAGACTTCTATCAAATTCTTGGTGTAACTCGTTCTGCAACCACAAATGAAATAAAGAAAGCTTACAGGAAATTAGCAAAAGCTCTGCATCCAGACAAGAATCAAGATGACCCTGACGCGTCCCAAAAGTTCCAAGATCTTGGCGCAGCGTATGAAGCCCTTTCGGATCCTGAAAAACGAGAGCTTTATGACCGTTGCGGTGAGGATTGTCTTAAAAAAGACGGTATGATGAATAACAATGATCCGTTTGCCAGTTTCTTTGGAGATTTCGGATTCCACTTTGGTGGGGAACCTCAACAACACGAAACTCCACGAGGGGCGGATATTGTAATGGATCTCACAGTCTCTCTTGAAGAGCTCTATAATGGAAATTTCATAGAGGTTAGTAAAAGTAATCAATAAAAAAATATTTTAGTTAATTGTTACATTGCATTGAAAGTGCAGAAATATATTTTCTATTAATAATGTTTGAATATTCATTTGTAGATAACTAGAAATAAACCAGTAATAAAGCCAGCGTCTGGTACACGCAAATGTAACTGCAGACAGGAGATGGTGACCAGGAACCTTGGTCCTGGCCGGTTCCAGATGATGCAACAGACTGTGTGTGATGAATGTCCTAATGTCAAGTTTGTCAATGAAGAGAGGTTGCTGGAAATTGAGGTAAATTGAACTTGTACTTTTTGATATTTATGCAACTATGCTTTTTTAAGTAAGGTTTATAGTTTGATTATAATGATCTAAGGACAACTTACGCTACATCATAAATTAAACAATTAATACATCATACATTAACACCATCATTGCTAGCTGACATGAAAATAACAATTTTCAGGTAGAAGTAGGTGCACCAGATGGTCATAAGTCCAGATTAAGAGGAGAGGGTGAGCCACACATGGATGGAGATCCTGGAGACCTGGTCATTGTATTCACAACTGAGAGACACCCGCAGTACACACGTAAAGGAGATGATCTTTACACCAATGTCACTATTACTCTACAGGTAAATTGTAACATCCACTCTGTATGACTGTGAATATAATTTTTATGGTAAAATTACAGATTGACTCTTGCTTAATCAAACCTAACAGATATATTTTACATGATATAATTGTTTTGTGAAAACTCTCACATAAACTGAAAAAGAAAAAAAAAATATTTATGTAAGAGTGAGTTCTTTGTGGGGACAGCTGATAACAGTCAATCTTTATTTTGTTGCTCAATGATAAACTTCATAAATCATATGACCATAAACCAATGTAATACACCTGAACTGAAACATACAGTTATGCATGCACTGCAGGTGTAATATACAATATAACAGAATTTTATTGTGTAGATTAAATTCTTATCACAAATCATTACATGGTTTCACACATTCATGGTATAGTTATAAAATATAACAACCATGACCATGGTGTGATTAAAAATATTTGCTATTTTAAACAAATGAATGGAATAAGGAGGTTCTCAATTTAACACGCCATGTATTGTATAAACAAAGGGCTGGTGTCCACAACCCAACGAAAAAATCGCGTAGTTTGCGTGCAAGCATGAAAATAATTCACCTCTGACATCAGTCTGATGGAAAATAGTCCGATCAACGTGAATTTTTCAGGAATTTTTCACAGAGAGTTATAAGCATTTTTCAGTTTTTATTCATCTAAAAAAAAAATTGGATTATTGTGCATCTGTAATCTGTATCGCCTTCTTTCATCCTATTCCAAATTTCAGTAACGGAGGAATTTTTCGGGTCACATAATCCTTGTTGATTGGACTAAAAGCTTTCTATTAGAAATAAGCAACACCTTTGTACTTTTTGTTTCTTTTAAAATGTATCATTACATCAACTAGGTATTTGGTATACATAAATATATTAAAAAATATAAAGAAAGGCCCACAACACCTTTGAAAAGACAATAATATTATTAATATGTATTTATAGATTTAAAAATACACCTCAAAGTTGGACCTATTCAAAATTTGAAAAGTGACACACCCAAGGCCTCATTCAAAGATACACGGAGCGTAATTGTTTGTTAACTTGCCCTTGAACTGGCCTATGGGTAAACTAGAGATTGATTGATATTTTATTTAATATCTACATTAGCCAGTTGATTCGAATTGATGAATATTGTAGTGATATTTATTTTTACAGGATGCATTAACTGGTTTCACAATGGAGCTGGTACATTTAGATGGTCACAAAGTGTCGGTATCCCGTGACAAAGTGACGTGGGCTGGCGCCCGCGTCCGCAAGAAGGGTGAAGGGATGCCCAACTTTGAAAACAATAACCTTCATGGAAATCTCTACATCACATTTGATATTGATTTCCCAAAACAAGACTTCACTGATGAAGATAGAGAAGGTATTTCATTACTTTTTATTTCAGCTTTGAATTATTCATAATCATACAACCTTTAACCTTTATTTTATCATTAATACTTCTGTTTTGTTTCAGCACTACGGAAAATACTTAAACAAACACCAAATAATAAAGTATACAATGGACTATAGTAGCCATACTGCCAATTTAATTTATTTAAGTAGTGAAAGTGCTATGGTATGAACAAAGTCTGTTTTGTGTGATGGATTTTTTTGTTACCTGTGAATACATGTGATTGTTTTTATAAAATAAAACATCCTAACTGTAGAAAAACGTTTACATTTTATTTGTTATTGAATCTTTACATGTTGAATAGTAATTTTTTATATTTTATCACACAGGAATCGAAAACGAAAATTATGAAACTTCATTCAGTGAAAAAAGATGAAGAACAAAAAGAGGTACTTTTTGTCAGTGGTGGCCTTTACCATTGCGAGGCTCAGGACGGGGTCTTTGCGAGGCCTTTGTCTATTGCGTAAAGTAGGTACACAAATCAAAAAAAGTTTGTGATCTGAAGCTGATATTTTTTTTTTATATGGAAAGCAATTGAAGTGTTTTATATTCTAAATCTACATTTTTAAATAAAAATCTAAAAAGAAGAAGAAATCATAATATAATCTACCGTAACAAAAAGTTTTCGATTTTACAAAGTGATCGCAAACTTTTTTGGTGAAACCGACTAACCAAATAAACAAGGTGTAAATCATGTGTATCGTAGGTACGTTTACAAACATTAATTTCAAGGAAAAAATTAGTTCCTTCTTCGTACACTAGACGCGCTGTTCCAGTATTCCATACAATAAACGCAGTAAATACTTCTAGGGTAGTTATGCTATCTCCGTAATGACGAACCCTTAGACGGCGGCCATCTTGACGCGCGCGTCGCCAGCCCGCGCTATTATTTTGTTTTCAATTAGCGTTATTGCTGAGTTGTGTTTAGTTTTTATCGACTGCCCAAGATTGTAGCGTGATGTTACATTGTCCAATCGGGCTAGTAACAACATTATTTTTTAATTCGATCACTATTTCCGAAGACCCACCCCATACAAAAAAACAATTACCTGTCTACAATAGAATAAATATAGAGGTCAAGTATGTGTTTTTTTTTAACGTGGTATATTCATTAAATGAGTCCTCTGCCACCCAGGGCAGAGCGGGAGGGACTGTCAGACTCGTACTGACTAAAATCTACGGTGTCCTTCAATAGCCCTTTACCGGGGTCACGGTAATCCGTTTGTCCCGCGACCCCGGCTTTGCCCTATACAGGCCCCGTCACTATGCTGACACTCTTTGAGGCGCGCGTGGAACACAACGCGCCGTCGACCCGGGCATGGTCCACGGTCGGACAGCGAGTACAGTCATCGCGGTAACGAAAATATGCTACGACAGTGCGGCTCACACATACAAAGGGCGCGCGCAGCGATTGTTGGGCCGCAGCGAATGTGTTAAAGATAAATAAAATCTGAACAAAATCAAGGATAACATCAGAATTAAAGTCAAAATTTTAAAATAAAGCTCATGTTTTTTGAAAGTTATTTTGTGGGTGTATACTTTTTTTTTTTTTTTTTTTTTTTAAAATCTTCCATACAACTATCATTACAGGTTTGTTAGGTACTACTGTACTGTAGTAGTGTGTGTGTGTGTTTAAACATTACTTTGTAATTTTTTATTTATTTATAGTATTAACTATAAATAAATAACAAATTACAACACTTTGCCCGCGACTTCGTCCGCGTGGGTTACATACTTTCCTAATTCCCCCTTTTCACCCCCTTAAAGGTTAAATTTCCAAAAACCCCTTCTTAGTGCTCCCCTACATTAGAATAGGAAGCCGTGTGCAAAATATCACATTCCTAGCCCCAGTAGTTTCGGCTGTACGTTGATATGTCAGTCAGTCAGTTCTCCTTTTATAAGTATATATAGATATATATATATATATATATATAGAAGAAGACTAACTCTGCATAAAAAAGATTCGACCACGGCTTCAGACCATTGCCCTGCTTGCTACCCCAAAGGCAACCACTGCTTTTTAATCTGACGTTCAATAATTAATCACGAAAGGGTATATATTAACTGATTAACATTGCGCAAATCCGCGTTTAGATACCAAAGAATAAATACCTATTTGTGAAGTATTTTCAAGCGTTACCATTTTGGGGAAATGTTTATATCTTAGGTTCAAAAAAACAAAAATAATAATATCATAACTTTATTTTCATAAAAATATAACAGATTATCTAAAATTGGTTATCCTAGGATTTTCACAGCATAATAATTTTGATAACAAATACATCATAAATAATATGTATTCATAAAAATAGGTTTATTTAAAACATGACAAGGAGGCGTTTCTTTGCTGTCTCATAGAAATAATATTGTTTATATTTAGGTTTAATTCTTCACTAGCGAAAAACGAGATTTAAGTACTTTCGAGGCATTATTTATATAGCAGTCCGAAACTGTGACATTAACAATGTTGTGTACAGTCAGAAGCATAATAAAAAGTATTATCAAGTGCATTTAAAAAGTATTATCTCATATTGTGCTTATAGAACCAAGTACCGCGCTGCTGGGTATATAGGTTTTTGAAAGTCATACTATGTATAATGAAATAGGCATCATCTCAAAGTTGACAACGATAACAATTTTACCAGAAAATCACTGATGTTTTGTTTGTGACTGTACAGTATTATTGAGATTTTAACAATATTATCTATAATGTAGCAAAACAGCATCAAAATGTGGCCCTTGAGCGGAAAAACAGCCAGTGGTGGTCGAATACAAAAGCGAGCTTGCTGATGACACCATGCGACGCAATTCGACCGATTTCAGCTACAAGTGAAAATCATCCTTACCACAACGACTCAAGACAAAACGTGCGGTTATCTGCGGGTGGATGAAAAACAAAACACGCTCGCCACGATGACGTAAGTCAGTCGAATTGCATCGTTATAATTTTTTTTTAAAACGTTGCCCCACATTAAGAATTTCTCCTGTCGTGGGTGCGTTTACAAAACATAGAAACTGACATACCCAAACACCTAGACCCGAAACAACTATTTGTAGGTCATACAAATATTTATTCCGTGCGGGAATCGAACCCGCGACACGATGCGCAGCAGTCCAATCGCTCAGCCACTACGCCAACCGTGCCGACCATATCGTAGTAGCAAGGACGATTTTCATTTGTAGTTAGTAGGAATTGCTAATAGCACGAATCGTGACAAGAGCAAGCTCGTTATGTGACTAACAGTCGCAATCAATTCAGGAATGCATGTCGATGTCTTTTACAAAAATAAAATTTAGTAACAAAATAAAGATCAAAGAAGACCAGTCAAAGTGGTCTACATGACCAACAACCTCATATAATTATCTTATTATAATGTATAACATTTTACATTATTGTAAAAATAATAATATATCTTACTACTACTATGATGGCTTATAATTAAGATAAAAAAAATATATAAAGAGAAACTAACAAAGGAGAATTGGACATAATGATTTAATCAACAACAACTGATCATATTATGTCATTTTGTCGCTATATGGAAATACACAAATTGCTGTGTGGTCAAATTTGTAGCGATGTAATGTTTAGTAGAACTGACACGAGTGCATTGGTAAATACTAATTGAAAGATTTTCTATCGAAATAAACATTTCAACCACGAGCGGGATTTGAACCTTGGACCTCCGGATAGTACCTAGGTACATCCGAACCTTTTACGAACCACCGAGGTTCTTTAAGCGTCATTCTTAGAGTCCGCGCTACCACTCATGATTTGATCTTTCATGGTGTGACTTGACCCTAAGGGTCAGCTCACACCGAGACGCGACGCGACCGACGTGACTCAACGATGCTGCAAATGTGTATAAAAACGTTTTGAGTAGTAGAGTTAGATTTTGAGAAGCTTTATTGAAATGTGCGCGCAGCGTCGTGGTTCGGTGTGACTTGACCTTAACGCATGTGCGTTGCGAATTTTAAAGATTTTCTACCACAATGATTTTAAATTAACCGCCATAATAAAATATAGGTTAATAAATAAATTTAATTTCATTAATATACCAATTTAAACATAAGTAGTTGTTATTGATACTAGCTTATGTACAATTACGCCGATTCTCCTTTATGAGAAACATACTCGCATTTGGTTTCGTATTTCTACATTTATGAAACCCGATGATTTTATTTATTTCAACTCTGTCATAAGATATTGGCAGTCCAATAGGTACTACACGCAAGTATATTCATTATGACATCTGTAAATATCAGTCACGCTAGATTGTTTTGACTTACCTAAATCTAAATATGGCATATTCACATATTTTGCATAATATAACATTGTTGCTGAGCAACTCTAAAAGCCATCATCAGCCGGAAGGCAGAAGAGAAATTTGAAATAATTCGTTATTTATCTCGGCTCAAAATTGCTTTCATAATTACAAAAAGAAGCTGATTGAATTAAAATGTTTCCAAAAATCACAGTTTTTTTAATTTCCATAATGAACAGTAGTTTTCTAATCATAAAGTTATCGTGCTAACTGTACTCACTTTATATAAATTTTAAGCACAAGTTAAAAAGAACAAACTGAATAATTTATCCAACCCAAAAACAGCTGGCAGCTGCGCGCTCACGACACGAGACAGGACGGCATGGCGGCTGGCTCGAGGTGCGCGGTGGCGGCGAGCTGGCAGCTGCGCGCTCACGACACGAGACAGGACGGCATGGCGGCTGGCTCGAGGTGCGCGGTGGCGGCGAGCTGGCAGCTGCGCGCTCACGACACGAGACAGGACGGCATGGCGGCTGGCTCGAGGTGCGCGGTGGCGGCGAGCTGGCAGCTGCGCGCTCACGACACGAGACAGGACGGCATGGCGGCTGGCTCGAGGTGCGCGGTGGCGGCGAGCTGGCAGCTGCGCGCTCACGACACGAGACAGGACGGCATGGCGGCTGGCTCGAGGTGCGCGGTGGCGGCGAGCTGGCAGCTGCGCGCTCACGACACGAGACAGGACGGCATGGCGGCTGGCTCGAGGTGCGCGGTGGCGGCGAGCTGGCAGCTGCGCGCTCACGACACGAGACAGGACGGCATGGCGGCTGGCTCGAGGTGCGCGGTGGCGGCGAGCTGGCAGCTGCGCGCTCACGACACGAGACAGGACGGCATGGCGGCTGGCTCGAGGTGCGCGGTGGCGGCGAGCTGGCAGCTGCGCGCTCACGACACGAGACAGGACGGCATGGCGGCTGGCTCGAGGTGCGCGGTGGCGGCGAGCTGGCAGCTGCGCGCTCACGACACGAGACAGGACGGCATGGCGGCTGGCTCGAGGTGCGCGGTGGCGGCGAGCTGGCAGCTGCGCGCTCACGACACGAGACAGGACGGCATGGCGGCTGGCTCGAGGTGCGCGGTGGCGGCGAGCTGGCAGCTGCGCGCTCACGACACGAGACAGGACGGCATGGCGGCTGGCTCGAGGTGCGCGGTGGCGGCGAGCTGGCAGCTGCGCGCTCACGACACGAGACAGGACGGCATGGCGGCTGGCTCGAGGTGCGCGGTGGCGGCGAGCTGGCAGCTGCGCGCTCACGACACGAGACAGGACGGCATGGCGGCTGGCTCGAGGTGCGCGGTGGCGGCGAGCTGGCAGCTGCGCGCTCACGACACGAGACAGGACGGCATGGCGGCTGGCTCGAGGTGCGCGGTGGCGGCGCCCTGCAGCACACTGTTGACGACGGCGCGCGCCAGGTAGCCCACCGACACGCCCGGCGCCGCCGAGCTCAGGCCGTCGCTGTCCGTTGACCCGCCGTCCTGAACCGCACAACACGTTACAGCCGTCGGTTACAAATAAATGAGTAATGTCCAGAGTGGCGGTCATGTTCAGTGACTGACCTTGGCGAAGGTGACCTGCGCGTCGTCCACGAGGCGGTCGACGTAGAGCGGCTGCTGCAGGTACAGCTCGGGGTTGCGGCGCAGGATGGTCGCCAGCACACACAGCAGCTCCACACACAGCTGGCGCCGCGCCGGGGCCGCCACCCGCAGCAGCGCCTGCTCCACCAGCAGGGAGAACGCCAGCTCCGAGCGGGACATGTTCACCAGCGTGGGCGACGCCGGGATCGCGTGGCCCTGCACGTGCAGCGAGCGTCATATCGACTGATCATCATTTTATATCCCGCCTATTTTATAACCTACTTACTATAATTATAGCAATAGCTGCTTCAATACGAAAAGTTATTATTTTAACTTTACAAATTGTTCGAAAAAGATACTTTTCGGAGATAAAAGTTATTATAGAAGTAGGTGATATGCCAGCTAACACGCATACGGAAAAAGCATTCCTCCTCTTTCCAACCACGGGAGAGGCTTTGTTCGGATAGGATTCCGGGGCGATTACTAGCCACCGTGGCACAGCCTTCCGTAAGACGAGCAATGGTTAGCTCATGGTTCGATAAGGTCCTAATTATTTCCCTTTTTTACACACAAGCACTAACCTCTATAATAATACCCTTCGGTGTTCGCAACAAAATATCCCAGACTTGTATGTAGAAGTGTTTCGGCACGCGACACAGGCAGCCTTCTAACTGCCTCCGTTGTAATGGTGTCAGCCTATAAAAACATGGAAGATTAGTTTTTTTTTTTTAAATCTAATATTTTGGCTTTATTCTTTTCATTCATGCATACTTTTCATATGCATAGGTATGAGCGTTTCTTGTGCTGTTCAGTACATTCGGTTCGCAATTTGTCAAATCCACCTGTCAGGTTACTTCGCAAAAGGTGTCGGTGTTTTTGATGAAATCTGGTACAGAGATAGCGAGCGAAGCCAAAATATGATTAATTTTATACCCTCTTTCCTCCGCCCAGTCGGACACAGTGAGCACCCTCTGCAGCAAGGTGCGCAGCTTGTATGGCGACAGTGCCTCCAGCGTGGCGTCAGCTCGCTTCTCGTCCGGGAACAGCTGCAGGTAGATACGGATGGCCTCCAGCACCCAGCCCACGCGGATCTTCAGGATGCCGCGGAACATGTCCGGGTTCGTGCCGATCAGCCGCCCCGAGTACAGCACTATTTCCTGAACAGTGATGCAAATTGTAATAATTGAAAAAAGGAATGGTGCTTATCAGAGATCTAAAATCTTTTTTGTACAGTTAATACCACTTCCGTGGTAACAATAATTTGACTTTGTGCCGTCTTTTCTTTCTTTTTTTCTATTTTTTTTTACAACTATCACACAACGCCATCTAGTCCCAAGCTAAGCAGAGCTTGTGTTATGGGTACTAGACAACTGATAAACATACTAATATATTTCTAAATACATACATATTATAGATAAATTACACCCAGACACAGAACAAATGATCGTGGTCATCACACAAACATTTGTCCTGGGTGGGAATCGAACCCACGACCTCCGGCATAGCAGTCAGGGTCACTAACCACTAGACCAACAGGCCTGTCAATTCTCTTCAATCTTCATTTCGAAGTGTGAATATGTGGGTGGTTATCGTTTTTGAATCTTACTCATATTACAAATGCTAGTTTGTAAGGATGGATAAATGTTTGTTACTCTTCCACACAAAAAACTACTGAACTGATTTAGATGAAATTTGGCACACAACACAGATAGCTTCTGACCTGGATTAACACACTGGATGGATATCATTGATAGGTAAACATATTTATATGTATTTTTATCCTGATTTTATCTCGAATGCAATAAGCATATTGAGTACGGAAGACCGTGGGATAATTGTCACATTGTAGTGGGCAAAACCGCTGGCAACAGATAGTTATTACTTTTCGAACGTTCAACTAAAAGTTGCTGTTTTTGTAAAACTGGTAGAATATACTAACCTGTTGTAATACTGCCCCAATAACATCGTAAGGTTGTATAGTGGAGTACATGACGGACTGGATCTCGCCGGGCGTCATTGGCTTGTCAAACACGGTCTCTTTCTGACCAATCACACCGACCGTTAGCTGTGTATAGAAACGAAAATATTACTAAACAAAACTAGCAGAGAATTTGATTATATACATTTTTATGAACATTTTTGATTCTTAGGTCCTCAAAATGTACCTAGTACTCTGCAATTTTTCTATATTTTGTTGATTGGGTAGGTCAAATTAGCTAGCAAAATTTCACAGAAATGATGGGTATCTAAAATGAAGTTTCTTGAAGTGAGCTACGGAACTGATAGTACAGTAGTAAAACATTCCTTTTTTTCTTTCAATGTCTCGTCACGTATCTTCGCTTCCTCATTCAATGTGACAATAATGAAAAACTTCAGCTATGCCATCACCTGCTTCCCGTTGACCAGCACGGTGGTGATGAAGGGACTGATGGAGTCCACGGTGTGGTTGAGAAGCGATGAGCAGTAGCGAACGGCGCGCCAGTGACGCAGGACACCGGCGCTGTGGTACAGGCTCTTCAGGGATTCCAACGCGTTTGTACCATTTATCTGTGTGCGTTAGATCAATGTTGAAAAATAGTTAATGCTAAACTGGTGCCGTGACACAAAAGTGAAAAGATTTGGAAGAGAATGTAGATAACATTCAACATTGGGTTGATAAACAAGGTAAAGATTAAAGAAGAAGAAGCTAAAAATTAATTTCTGTTGAGTATGGTTGTTTTTTCACCAACTGCTACTAAAATTTATACATTGCTAGCGGCCCGTCCCGCTTCGCACGAGTGGACTTGACATATAACCTATGTTGCTCCGGGTAAATGTAGCTATCTACGAGTGAAAAAAAAAATTGAAATCGGCACAGTAGTTTTTCAGTTTACTCATGTAATATATTATTATTGTGATGTGGGTACACGAAAAATAAGTCGGTCTCGCATGAACTATCTTTGGATTTGCATCGATATTCCAAAATTCATTACAAATTTACACACACACATACAAAAATACTAATCTTTCCTCTTTATAATAGTAATGTAGAACTGAGCTCTGAAAGTCAACGGGTCTAAAACGAGACATCGTGGCGTTTTTTTTAGGGTTCCGTAGTTAACTAGGAACCCTTATAGTTTCGCCATGTCTGTCTGTCTGTCTGTCCGTCCTCGCTTAATCTCTGTGACCGTTAGCACTAGAAAGCTGAAATTTGGTACCAATATGTATATCAATCACGCCGACAAAGTGCAAAAATAAAAATTGGAAAAAAATGTTATTTTAGGGTAGCCCCCCTATATGTAAAATAGAAAGTGATTTTTTTTTTAATTTCAACCCTAACGTGTGATATATCGTTGGATAGGTATTTAAAAATGAATAGGGGTTTACTAAGATCATTTTTTGATGATGTCAATAGTTTCGGAAATAATCGCTCCTAAAGTCAAAAACAATGTGTCCCCCCCCCTCTAACTTTTGAACCATAAGTTTAGAAAATATGAAAAAAATCTGGAAAGTAGAACTTTATAAGGACTTTCTAGGAAAATTATTTTGAACTTGATGGAAAGAACAGTTTTTGTGCAAAAAAAACACCTTTGTGGGCCCGTTTTTAGGGTTCCCTTTTGTTACATAAAATATTTTCTCCCTCTCGGTTGGGGAAACAACTATAAGGAAACAACAAATTATATAAAAACTGGTTTATTATTATACATAATAAATTTGATGTGACATTTATTGTTTAGTAGTTATGACAAGTAGGTCGAGAAAATTAAATTAAGATCTTAGTTTTAACTAAAGGTGGCTAGCCAGTTTATACTTTAACGGAAAGAGCTATGGGCGTGGGGAGTTGGAGATAAACCTGCCGAGTACTGTTCCGAGAAAAAGTTAAAAGTTAAATTATATCCAAACTAGAACGTTCCATTTAAATTCAAATTAAAATTAACAAATGGGCGCCAGGGACTTGGAGAGTCCCGGATCCTGAAGCTGAAGATGTTCACCCTACATCCGGGTGAATGAAGAACTAGCCCAAGATCCTCAATTTGAAATTCGGTGGAACACCGACATCCAGACCCGGTATAATATAGACCGGTTTACAGGCTCCGGTTTACAACGGGAGCCGGATTAAAATATAAAAAAAATAAGGAGTAAAAAAAAAGGAGTTAAAAAAAAAAACCGTCTCGCACGGCGCGACCGCCTGCGGGCTTCGCAACCGTGCCGCTCGCTGTGCCGCTGGCTCCGCAGGTGGCTTCAGGCGAGCCCGAGCAACGGGTCCCGCGTCCAGGCCCCAACGGCCTGCTGGATCCTGGCGGCGGGACGAGCTTCTCAAGCTGCCTTCCTGTAATTTGCCATACGGAGACCCAATAATATACGTGGAACCAAATTGCTTTCCTTAACGGGACCGAGCGGGGAAATCAAGTAGCCTGAGCATGTAATGGACATCAGGTTCTCCATTCAAATACCGCTCCAGCGTGGCATCCGCCACGTCACCACGGGGTCCACGAATAACCTATAAATTAACACTGTGGTAGACACCGAGAAAACACCTACGGCCTATCTTCAGTAAATAGCGATGTTTAATACTCACAGTTCACTCTGAAGGAAGACACATCAACGGCGGCTGAAGCGGAACGCTCCGATCCTGGTCGCTGGTCAGAACAGGAATCCCGAACAACAAATCCGTTAATTGCGCATTCCTGGCGCAATTAAGAATCCTGCAATAAGTTTTCACGAGTTACGACTATATTCTCTCAACAACCGGGGAAGAGCTCACCGAACAACCTCAGACACCGTTACAATAAAAGAACTCACCTTCGCCAAAAAGTAAATAAGTTTGATGGTGACTGGAAGCCGGCTCGGGCAGAATGTGACGACTAACCATCACTGGCGCGTCGGCCGGAAATCAAGGCAGAATTCGGGTGCCCAAGAAATTCACTTTACCCAAGTCCAGGGAGAATCTCTCTTGGTTACCAATTACAAACACTCCAAGGAAAACACTCAATTCCTCAAAAATACACCAAACTCACAAAAAACTGTCCAACGTCACGTGTTTAAGCCTAAAGCCATTTCACTAAATTAAATCCATACGATTTCGTGGTCCAATTTATAATTCCTCGTAATTAACAATAACAATTACCCCTGAATATTAATTAGGCAAAATTGACATTTTTCTGTGACAACATTCTGTCACAGACAATTCACGCAAAAACTTCACAGATAATAAATGTTTCGCTGCTTTAGAATGTTCGAGAAAAAAGTCCATATTGAAAAAACTAAATCACTTCCGTTCACGGGTATTTCATTTTATTAATATTTTTTTATTTCCGTGA
This sequence comes from Agrotis puta, assembly GCA_943136025.2. Taxonomy (NCBI): domain Eukaryota; kingdom Metazoa; phylum Arthropoda; class Insecta; order Lepidoptera; family Noctuidae; genus Agrotis; species Agrotis puta. The sequence continues at coordinate 6,203,278 of OW964170.2, forward strand.
TCTTATAATTATTTAGGTTTGCTAAATCAGGTATTTTATATTTTCTATGATTTGCAAACTATTAGTTAAAAATATCGATTATTTTATAATCGTTAATCGGCGAATCGCCAGATGGCGCCTTGAACTGTCATAATTGACGTCTGATGTAATGTCAAGTGAAAAGTAAACAAGTAAACTTTTGTTTTGATTTAATTAATATTGTAAAACTGTTTAAAAAGTTAATTAGAAAAGTGAATCGTTGTGAAAAAGTGATAACCTAAGAAACTCCGTAATGGACTCGCTATATGTTGTCAGGTAAACAGCCAGGTACAAAAAAACAACGTAACAGTACCTCCCCAACCACCAGAGATTTGACCCACTAGGGCAAATCTCGACGCTGGCCCCCCAGCGTTGAAGCAGACTCCAAAGGACCTAACACGCCTACAAAAATCCACAACGTCCAAGCCTGAAACGAGGAATGGAGAACGAACCGAAGAGAAAAAGATGTTATGGAAGCTGGTGTACGATTGTTTACAAAAATTTCTCCTGGAGCGAGTCTAATCCATTTACGAACATGTAAAAGACAAGCTCCAAAGGGATTAAACAAAATTTTGAAAATAACTCCCGACGAACTATCCCAGTCTGACTTACTACATCTATGTAAGACAGACCTACCTATTCTATCGTACACCACCATTCACATCTTAAACCAATAGACTACCAACAGTAATGCTGGCTGGTACCCAAATAAAACTGGAAAAAATTAAATTCTACAAACGAATGAAAATTGGCTAACCGTCTTCCCAAAATGGAAAGTAACGGTTTTCGCCCCTAATTAAAAAAAAATACCATCTTAAACGTATTCCATCAATGCAGCCTACACGCCCGCCATTATGGCCTCCAATCTCAGGACTATCATTTTGCTGCCTTACCAGCAATCCGGAGTTTTAGACTCCCAACAGGGTTGTTAAACATGCAACAACCACTCCCAAATATGGTTAACAAACGTGGACACAGTAGAAACCTGTGTACCACTACAAACCGTAAAAACAGTGGAAAATACTTAAATCCAACTGTAATATAGCGCCGTGGAAATAAAATCCCACAAAGCTAAAATAAAAACCAGCAACCTCAAGGCATATACAGCCCTCAATGGTTACTGCGACCAACTACGACATGCAAAAAGTAAAATATTTATTTTAAATAGGAATTAAATTTAAAAAAAAAGAATTAATCATGGCCACATGGTGGTTTCATATCCTTAATATGCCATGTGCCCAGATTTTTGCCGGAACTACAGCCTTCCAATTCATACACTAAGGGTGAAAGTTTTTTCCTAATAATACATTTTTCGTACTTAGGTGCTAATTTGGCCATAAAGAATTTGGAAGCGTCACTCTGGGGATAAGTTTTCTTCCACACAGTGTCGCCTACCTCAAACTCCGCCTGCCTCCTACTTTTATTATAATAACGAGCACTACGAGTATGTGATTGTATGAGCGCTTCTTTTACTTTATCGCAGATACCACGTAACGTTCCTAGCTGGTCTGCATATGAACTGCGCGGAGAGCAAGCTAGAGTGAGCTGTCCAACGGTATCATTGCCGAAGACATCACCACTACTAACTGCTTCTCTGCCATGTACTAGAAAGAACGGGGTGAAACGAGTAACTTCATTCGTGGAGGTGTTCATAGCAAATTGGATCTTGGAAATGTTTACGTCCCAAGATCGATGATCATCCTCCACGAGTATTGATACCGCGGTCATTATGGTACGGTTATAGCGTTCAACGGTGTTCACGCTTGGGCAATAACGAGGTGTGAAGTGAACTTGAGGTATTTTGTACCTCTGTAGTAGTGATCGAATCTCGTTGCCCGTGAATTGCGTCCCGTTGTCTGCTATCACCGTACGGGGTATACCGTGTACCAGGAAAACGCCGTCTTCTAGTTTCTGTGCTATAGCCTTACCAACAGCTCTACGTAAAGGAAACAGCAGACAATACTTCGTGAAACAGCACACGACAACAAACAGATACGTGAATCCCGCTCTTGACCGTGGTAACGGACCTACTAAGTCGATGCTTATAGTTTCGAAAGGTTTGGAACAGTCTTTCGCATCGCCTAAGAGACCGGAAGGAGGCTGTTGTGAGTGTTTGTATGCTGCGCATTTATCACATTTACCGACGTAGCTAACCACATCTTTGTACATGTTTGGCCAGTAGTATCGGAGAGCGAGTCTTTTATAAGTTTTAAACACTCCAAAGTGTGGTGCTAATTCGCCACTGTGGTGACTCCTAAGCAGTTCTTCACGATTGCTCTCCGGTACTACCTGCTTCCAATCATTGTCGCTAGCTACACCGAATTTATTTTTAGAATAGCGGTAAAGTTTATCCCCTTTAATAATATAGTTAGGGCACGACCTAGGTGTACTGACGCATTTATCCCACACCCCCTTAAACCAAGTGTCAGTGTCGGACGCTTTAATTTCCAGCACCGGAACGCCACGCGATAAGGCATCTGGAACCACATTGTCCTTACCTTTGCGGTGCTCAATGGTAAAATTGTAAGGTGATAACCGACAACCCCAACGGGCCAACCGCCCAGATGGATTGGTTAAATTAAAGAACCATTTTAAACTTGAGTGGTCGGTTACCACTTTAAATTCAGGACCGCCTTCAACGTAAGGACGAAAGTGTTCTACGGCGAAGACCACCGCTAGTGCCTCACGCTCCGTCGCTGAATAATTGCGTTCCGCCGGATTAAGCGAACGACTGCAGTAGGCGATTGGGTGCTCCTCCCCATTAACAACCTGAGTCAGAGTGCCCGCTATCCCAAAACTGGATGCGTCACAATGAATCTCAAAAGGTTGAGAGAAATCTGGGCAAGCTAATACTGGAGCTGACACCAATGCCTCTTTCAAGGTTGAGAACGCGGATTCGGTCTCAGCCGTCCACTTGAAAGGAGGCGCCTTTTTGCTAGTACTTGTTAGCGCATTCAAAGGGGCCGCTATGGAGCTAAAGTTTTTAATAAAACGTCTATAATATGAGGCCGTTCCAAGAAACATTTTCACTTGCTTACGTGTTGTAGGAGTTGGAAAATCGACAATTGACTGAATTTTCGACGGATCAGTGTGTAAGCCTCGCTCGTCTACTATGTAGCCTAGATATTTAAGTTCGCGTCGAAAGAAACAGCACTTAGGTAAATTAATTGTCAAATTAGCCTGCGTTAACTTGTCTAAAACCCGTTTTAGAAGCGAAGTGTGCTCCTCGAAGGTTGATGAGCAAATAATTAAGTCATCTAAATATACAAAGACCTTGTTATGGAACTCAGGACCGAAAAGTCTGTCCATTAATCGCTGTTGGGTGGCTGGGGCTCCAGTCAACCCAAAGCACATAACTTTAAACTGGAACAAACCTCGACCGGGGACTGTGAACGCGGTTTTTTCTTTGGACGAAACAGAGTCCAGTTCTATTTGCCAAAAGGCCGATTTTAGGTCAATGGACGAAAGATAACGCGCGTCACGCAACTGGTCTAAGATGCGAGAGATGTAGGGTAGTGGATACGCGTCATGCTTACTGACCGCATTCAGTTTTCGGCTGTCCAAGCAAAATCTCCATTCTCCGTTTTGTTTTGGAGCCAACAGAACCGGATTATTCCACGCGCTGTTGCTAGGTTCCACCACTCCCATCTCTAACATCTCATCCAGCTGACGGTTGAGTTCCTTGAGGCGTTCAGGCGACAAAGGGTAATAACGCTGTTTAATAGGAGGAACATCTCCCGTGTCTATTTTATGGCGCAGCAGATGGGTACGACCTAATCCTTTTACCTCAAAGGAGACCTTTTCAAAATCTTTAATTATTAACTCCGCTTCAATCTTTTGATCCGGTGTTAACTCATCAAACGGCTGTAGATGCCTAACCTCCGAGACGCAAGTATGACCTCTTTTACGTTTAAAATATTGAAATGGTAAAGTATTAAAAATTTTTGGTGCCAAATTAAAGGCCTTCCAAAAATCAACACCTAAAATTAACGGTGTGGTAATATCTGGAATAATATAAAATTTAATCACCTTAGTTACTCCCATGAGAGATACTGGTAAAAATAAATAACCCTCCACGGATGCTCGCGAATCATTGGCAGTTACTATGCTGCCCAACTGTTTATCGGCGTGCACAGTTGCACCAGCCCTTATAAAGTGCTGACCAACATCGGAACCCAATACCGAAATGCAAGAACCCGAGTCGAGTAATCCGTAATACTGCTCATCGTATATAGATATAGTTAAATGTGGACGACTATCGTCCGAAGTCTTATAATGTACTGTATTCACCCTTAATGTACTAAAAAATAATTTTAAAAATTTTAAATGGTTGTCCCAATCGGACTTATCAAAATTTTGACTGTAGTTCCGGACATTTAGTTTTTTGAAATGCAGGTTGGACAGGACTGAACCTCCTTCTGCTTTTTATTGCACGTAGGGCACGATGGTGCACGTACGCCCTTCTTGCCGCAACGGTAACAAACGATTTCCTTTGAAGTACAATTCGATAACGAGTGCCCCTTAACCCTACAACGAACACAAAACAACGAACCTGAATCTGTTTGCACGGCTTCAACCCTTGAACCCTTCGGGGATTGGTAAGCTAAGTCAGCTGCGACGAAGGAAGACGTTGGTTTGGGCGGCTCATGGAACTGAGCCTTGCTGTGAAAGCCCGACTCCAGTTGCCTGCACTTCTCCTTCAACTCGCGGAGCGTATTGATGGTGAATAAACACAACCCCGAAGTGTATTCTGGTCTCATGTTGTACTTAATCCGTGCCAACCGATCGTGCTCTGGAACCCTAAAAGAAAGCCTATTGAACATGTTCTCCATAACCGCTATAAAAATACAAGACTGCTCCGTCGACCCCTGTGTTCTGTTTGAGATTTCCGACATGAGACGCATGTCGTAATCAGGTGGAGCGAAATCTGCAAGTAACTGCTTTTTCAGTTCCGGCCAATCACTAACCACCGCTTTAATGCCACGGTACCATAATAAAGCTCCGTCAGAGAAAATGTCCAGAGCTGACTGATGCAAGGAAGACTCGTCGATACCTCTGGCCTCGCAGAGCTCCTCGAGACGCTCAATGAACGCTTTCACGCAACCTGTCCCATTAAATTTTACACCTAGGCTTTTGACTGTGTCTTTTTTGCAGGAAATGATGACGTCTTTCGTCTGCAAATTAGACAGCACCTCCGGTGCCTCCTCGGCGGAAGTAAAGGATTGGTGGAAGCTCGTGTTGACCGAATCAATTCTTGCTAAGAAACTGCTAAGTTGCTTATCAACGGCTGCGTAATCGGCTTCAAGCTCGGTTGGATAAGATATCCTACCCAAACGATGAAATAGATGGAAAGCCAAAGCCCTGGCGCGGTTAAATTTTTTAAAACTGCTGGGATACTTATCCAGAACTTCATTAATTTCTGGCAATTTGGACTTAATTATCTTTAATTCTGACTCTGGATCTCTATCTGTTTCCACGATTTCATCGGAACTAACCAATTTACTAAGTTCTCTAATTTGCACACGTAGTTCCTCTACGGTTGTGGCAGGTTTAGCGTCCCGGATCAGTACTTCATACATGAGCTCATCTTTCCGAAGCAAATTAAATTTAATAGGGCGTTCCATATTTGAAATTTTAAAAAAAACTGAATCTAAGATAAACTGGCCGTCACAATTTACAAATTCCAGCAAAGTGTAAACATTAACTATAATAAACAGTTACATTAATAGCAGTCTTATAGATAACACAACATTAGGGTTCTTATTTATTAATTTTTTTTAAAGACAAAAGTCTTGGCACAATATATTGGGGCACAGGTAAAAAAATTGAATTGTATATCGCAGCAAGCAGTAAAAAAAATAAAAAAAGTAAATAATTGTAAAATGTAAAGTTGTATAAAACAGCACAAACATAAACAGGCAAAGGATTCTGCAAGACGGTTTTTCCTTAAAATTAATATAAATGGAAGGTTCCAGAAACAGTACTCCGGTTTGTAAGGTACAGCAAAAGACGTAACCTCTATCTCCAACTAATACACACGTTGGTCGCCACTGTTACATAAAATATTTTCTCCCTCTCGGTTGGGGAAACAACTATAAGGAAACAACAAATTATATAAAAACTGGTTTATTATTATACATAATAAATTTGATGTGACATTTATTGTTTAGTAGTTATGACAAGTAGGTCGAGAAAATTAAATTAAGATCTTAGTTTTAACTAAAGGTGGCTAGCCAGTTTATACTTTAACGGAAAGAGCTATGGGCGTGGGGAGTTGGAGATAAACCTGCCGAGTACTGTTCCGAGAAAAAGTTAAAAGTTAAATTATATCCAAACTAGAACGTTCCATTTAAATTCAAATTAAAATTAACAAATGGGCGCCAGGGACTTGGAGAGTCCCGGATCCTGAAGCTGAAGATGTTCACCCTACATCCGGGTGAATGAAGAACTAGCCCAAGATCCTCAATTTGAAATTCGGTGGAACACCGACATCCAGACCCGGTATAATATAGACCGGTTTACAGGCTCCGGTTTACAACGGGAGCCGGATTAAAATATAAAAAAAATAAGGAGTAAAAAAAAAGGAGTTAAAAAAAAAAACCGTCTCGCACGGCGCGACCGCCTGCGGGCTTCGCAACCGTGCCGCTCGCTGTGCCGCTGGCTCCGCAGGTGGCTTCAGGCGAGCCCGAGCAACGGGTCCCGCGTCCAGGCCCCAACGGCCTGCTGGATCCTGGCGGCGGGACGAGCTTCTCAAGCTGCCTTCCTGTAATTTGCCATACGGAGACCCAATAATATACGTGGAACCAAATTGCTTTCCTTAACGGGACCGAGCGGGGAAATCAAGTAGCCTGAGCATGTAATGGACATCAGGTTCTCCATTCAAATACCGCTCCAGCGTGGCATCCGCCACGTCACCACGGGGTCCACGAATAACCTATAAATTAACACTGTGGTAGACACCGAGAAAACACCTACGGCCTATCTTCAGTAAATAGCGATGTTTAATACTCACAGTTCACTCTGAAGGAAGACACATCAACGGCGGCTGAAGCGGAACGCTCCGATCCTGGTCGCTGGTCAGAACAGGAATCCCGAACAACAAATCCGTTAATTGCGCATTCCTGGCGCAATTAAGAATCCTGCAATAAGTTTTCACGAGTTACGACTATATTCTCTCAACAACCGGGGAAGAGCTCACCGAACAACCTCAGACACCGTTACAATAAAAGAACTCACCTTCGCCAAAAAGTAAATAAGTTTGATGGTGACTGGAAGCCGGCTCGGGCAGAATGTGACGACTAACCATCACTGGCGCGTCGGCCGGAAATCAAGGCAGAATTCGGGTGCCCAAGAAATTCACTTTACCCAAGTCCAGGGAGAATCTCTCTTGGTTACCAATTACAAACACTCCAAGGAAAACACTCAATTCCTCAAAAATACACCAAACTCACAAAAAACTGTCCAACGTCACGTGTTTAAGCCTAAAGCCATTTCACTAAATTAAATCCATACGATTTCGTGGTCCAATTTATAATTCCTCGTAATTAACAATAACAATTACCCCTGAATATTAATTAGGCAAAATTGACATTTTTCTGTGACAACATTCTGTCACAGACAATTCACGCAAAAACTTCACAGATAATAAATGTTTCGCTGCTTTAGAATGTTCGAGAAAAAAGTCCATATTGAAAAAACTAAATCACTTCCGTTCACGGGTATTTCATTTTATTAATATTTTTTTATTTCCGTGATCTTATAATTATTTAGGTTTGCTAAATCAGGTATTTTATATTTTCTATGATTTGCAAACTATTAGTTAAAAATATCGATTATTTTATAATCGTTAATCGGCGAATCGCCAGATGGCGCCTTGAACTGTCATAATTGACGTCTGATGTAATGTCAAGTGAAAAGTAAACAAGTAAACTTTTGTTTTGATTTAATTAATATTGTAAAACTGTTTAAAAAGTTAATTAGAAAAGTGAATCGTTGTGAAAAAGTGATAACCTAAGAAACTCCGTAATGGACTCGCTATATGTTGTCAGGTAAACAGCCAGGTACAAAAAAACAACGTAACACTTTTTATCAAAGTTCAAAATGTCAACGTAACAAATAACCTTTTTTTAACACACAAGTTTAAAAAAAGGCTATTTGTTAACACTTATTGTAACGGACGGGAAACTACGGAACCCTACACTGAGCGTGGCCTGACACGCTCTTGGCCGGTTTTTTTATAGGTGGTGTCGACATGATCGCGCATTTCATATAACAAATCTCCATATAATATGGAGTTATGCAGGGTGCAAACAGTCAGAAATAACACAAAACAGAGAGGTAGTGATTTCTATACGCACCTCAAACATAGGTCCCTCTCGTTCTAACAAGATGCCCCACAGCTGGCACTGCGCGAAGATGTTGTCGAGTGACCGGAGCGCGGCCACGATGTCGGGCGTGGAGCGGTGCTTGAAGGTGTCGTACGAGATGTTCTCCTCGCGGTACGTGAGCGTGCGCGGCACGTCCGTCAGTGACTGGTAGCCGATGTACTCGTGCTCCAGCTGACGGAACTGAGTGAACATCTCCGATGGGAACTCGCCTTGGCTCATGAAATCCAGATGTTCTGTGGGCAAGTTTCTTGTTTTTTTGTTGCAAAGATACTAAAAACGTTGTTTTGTTTCGAACACGGAATCTGGAGTTTTTAGGTTTTGTTCAGCTAAATTGTCAAGACAAAGTCAAGAACATAAGTGAAAAATTTGCAATTTGCTAATATTGCTTCAAATATAATATTAATTTCAGCACTTCTAAACAAACTACCAGGCTTTTGCAAGTTTGAATTATCTGACAACGACTGGCTTATACGACTTACAATAGAGCGACATATTATATCGTTTTTAAAAATTGTAGGAATATAGTAAGATTACGTACCCATACAAGAGCTAGAGATCAAGTTCTGGAGTCTGCCGAGGCGCACCTTGACGCCGTCGCAGTGGCCCTTCTTGAGCATCGCGAACAGGTCCAGCATGTGCTTGAAGTGAGGGTCGCGCATGTGCTCCTCGCGCACCAGCAGGCACACGGTCGGCCGGCCTGACAGGCGCCAGTATCTACGAACATGATCATTATGATAATGTTGAAGTAAGACAACTTATCACAATTGAAGACCATAGAAATCTTAATACAGATCTGTTTTTTGCTTTTTAACGTGGTAAAATGATGATAACTGTCCTCCCAGGGCGAGGCGGGAGGGACTGTCAGACCAGTACTGACTAAAATCCACGGTGTACTTCAATAGCCCTTTACGTTCCAGGGTCACAGTTACCGGATGAAACAGTCCCGTGACCCTATTACAACCTTAAACCCTCAGTGGACAGACGGAGCGGTTCGGAAAGGCAGTCGTTCGGTTGGTCGACGTTCGGATAATCGCCGCTCTACTATTATAATAATGTAACAGTTTGTGAGGGTGGATGAGTGTTACTCTTTCATGCAAAAACAATCAACAGTGAATTATAGGTCTTTATTTTAATTACTAGCTGTGCCCGCGACTTCGTTCGCGTGGTTGTCGAGGACAAAACAACGTCGTTTAGGTAAGAGTATATCACCTTTTTGATGATTTAGATAAGAGTCCTGAGGCATTTTAAAGGAAAATTAAAGCAATAAACAAAACCAACAACACTTATGACTGAATAGCCTACAAACTTAAAAGAACGGTGCGTCGAACAGTCTAGTGTGACAACGTATCGTCTGTTCGTGGTCGTGACTCAACGAATTGGCAACACTATCTTATAGTATAACGATTAGCACTATTTTTTTTTTTAGCGTAGTAAAATCATCAAATGAGTCCTCCCATCCAGGGCAGGGCGGGAGGGACTGTCAGACTTGTACTGACTAAAATCCACGGTGTCCTTCAAAAGCCCTTTACGTACCGGGGTTACGGTAATTTGCGAGTCCCGCGACCCCGGGCAAGTTTTGGCCCTCTACAGGCCCCGTCACTATGCTGACACTCCTTGAGGTACGCGTGGAACACAACGCGCAGACGACCCGGGCATGGTCCATGGTCGGACAGCGAGTCGCCCATTACTCGCCGCCCGCATGCCCGCGCCTACGGTGGCCGGAGGTCGTCTTGCGACGTCCGACGCCGTGGGCGTCTACCACTGCGGCTGGGGTGGAGAGAGGACGCTGTCCTCTCCCTCACGCGGCCCGCCTCCTCCTTCGCGAGCATGACTGCTTCACTTGCCATTCCGTCTCGCCCCGCAGCATGGCCTCGACCAATGCCGGGCGCGAGAGGTCTCCGCCTATCGCCGTCGTGAGGTCACGGCGGTGCTCCGCCCAAGCGGGGCAGTCCTGCACCGTATGCTCCACCGTATCCTCCGGACGATCCTCCCAGTGGTGACACCCAGGCGTTGCTTCCGTCCTTATCAGACACAGGAACCTTCCGAAACTTCCGTGTCCGGTGAGGACCTGCGTCATGCGGTAGGTCAGGACGCCGTGACGCCTATCCAGCCACTCCTCAAAGAGGGGTCTTACTGCCGCGATTGCGGCGTGCCCGCCGATTGACACTATTGGATTCAAACTACGAAGTAAATAAATACAATCTTTACTTCGTACTTCAAACCAATTACCTAAGTTGACCAAACGAAACCAATAAGATAAGCCAATACTTTTTTTCGACCAATTTAGAAAATCGATAAACCAAGCAACCAAAGAACTTGTACGACACACGCAAGAACTTTTAAGACACCTAACGAAACACAATTTGCCTAGCAAACACGGTGGACGTCAGTCTCGCGCAAGAAAATCTTAACACCGCGATTCAGAAAATGACGTCATTTGCACAACGCCATCTATCGGATTTAGATTTCAACTATCAACATTAGTTCTATTTTTAGTCTTAAGATGTCGTCGCAAGTACTATATTTTGCAAGTACTATATTACGTAACGTAATATTTTACTTCTTGAACTCGCTAAATTAATCATATCTTTTGATAGAGTGAACCGATTTCGATGAAACAAAAACTAAGTTAAACCTCAAGTTGCGTATAATTTTTGTATATAAATATTGTCAGCATTGAAATCGTAGTTTTTACGTGATGCGCGCACAAACAAACAGACAAACAGACAAAAATTTCAAAAATGATGGAAATGGGTTCTGTTACTTATCTTTTCACACGCTGGCTATTTTTTGTTTCAATATCTTCAATGTACAAAAATGACTTTTCTACAGATTTATTATATGTATAGATGAGGATGTGGTCACCTCATAATAAAAATAAAGACCGTGACTTAATAAATTCTGGGAACCCCACAGGCTCCTTTGACTTTTTTTAGGGTGGCAAAATCATCAAATGAGTCCTCCCGCCCTGGGTGGGGCGGAAGGGACTGTCAGACTCTTACTGACTAAAATCCACCCGTGTTTCTTTGGATGCCCTTTACGTTCCGGGGCCGCGGTATCCTGGATTAAGAAAAAATCCGCGACCCCAGCAGGCATTTGGCCCCGTAAGTTGTCCCGTCAGTGACGCGTGAAACACGACGCGCCACCAACCCGGGCTTGGTCCTTGGTCGGACGGCGAGCTTACCCATTACTCACCGTCCGCAAGCCCGCTCCGCCGCTGTGCCCTGTGCTATTCAGAGGGACACGCGTTGGAACGTCCACCCGACAGGCTATTCGCATACGGGCAAAGAGACCCTTAAAAAAACTCTTCCTTAGGCACACAGTGCCTAAGGAAGAGTTTTTGCCCGCATCCCAGGGTGCACCGGCCCGAAAAACTGGTCTTCCCCCCGGATGTATCCGAGAGGGAACTCCAGTCCACGGGCGCACGTGGAGGTTTCCTGGCTTAGCACCCCTCCACTGACATGACTTAGACTTATATTGATAACTGAGTTATATCTAAATAAATATTAAGTATTTGTCTTACTTGCCAACGAACTGCAGCTCAGTCTTAATGTCGTCGATGAGCAAAGCCATGTCTCTGTACAGGTAGAACTCCGACACTTCGAATATGAGCGGGTAGCATAGCACGGTCATACCGCACACCCTGTATATCTGAAGCAATGTTTAAGGTTTAACTACACTTGCTTAGCTTTTTCCCAACTATGTTGATTGGCAACCAGTCAAATCGAATCCAGTTGAATACCAATATTTTATGTGAAGCCTACTTCTTATCTGGCATTCACAATCAGTTAGTGCTGAGTATTACGATAACCGTTAGTAAGATTGGTAACAAGTGTCAGATACCTAGAGGGTGACAAACAACGATATCGGCTTAAGTTATTCACTTACCATTTGCTGCGTTTACTTTGGCGCGCCGTAGAGTGGTGTTTATCGAGCCAAAAAGAGGCGAAAGACTCCCGACGTTAAATGAATAACATTTTGGCAATATAAAGGGATAAAGACACTTTTGATATTCAGACTATGGTCAGTGTAATATGTGTTCCTACACCTGTACATTGGAAGTTTTGACAAACGCTACTGGTGTCGAAATAGGCTTGTTTACTAAATCGAATAAGTCCGTCAGATCATCATGAATATTTGAACCTTATTTTTTTTTTGTTACGTAATTCTCAATTGACGGAGAGCCGTGGTTTCATTTTTACTACGTCCTGACGTCATAATCCTCCACTCTCGAGTTTTGATACGTTTTATCTTTGTGAATATTCATTGATTTAATGAAAGAAAAATACGTATCCATTATTTTTCAATAATCTAACTTACGGACTTATAAGGTTTGCAATTTATTGACTTACTGTCAAAGTACCAGTGACACGAAAGAAGGCGAATGATTCTTGACGCCTTTTTCACCTTTATTACAGGGACATTAAATACTTTCTGATAGGTAGATAAAATATTAATATTTCATTTTTATGAAGTGAAAGTACTTGGGATAAACCAAGGTATGACGACGTCATTATTTTTCGTTACATGAAAGAAAATTAAGTTACCTTGCTTGTGCCGAGAGAGCCCACGGGTCTTATGGGACGTCCGGTGAGCTTCAGCTTGGGACAGACTCCCAGCTCTCGGTACACGTGCACCAGCTGCGTTGAACTGCACACCTTTATGGAGAAAACATTGAAGTATTTCATTACTATGAGAAGTCATAAAATCTAAACACATCAAACATTTACACATACCTTAAGATTTCAACTCATTTACGCAAATAGACTGACTTAACCACAGAACTAGGTCTAATTAGTTAAATTATCAAAAAATATTTTCAAATTGTTTATTTCAAGATTTGCATCCACATAAAAATTATGTAAAATAATAATATTTGACCAAGTTTTCTTATGATGCTTTTAAAATTTACATTACGTCACGCCGTGGTATAATTTTTAGTGCGTTAGCTGTCATCACGAGCCTCACTCCTGAATTTTGATGCGTTTTATCTTTGTCAATATTAATAAAATAAAAAATACATGTCCACTATTTTTTCTAAATCTAACCAGCCTATTACTATGTAATGTCACCTGGACAGGTTCAACTTCGTGTGGTGTCTGTGTCTGTATGCCGTACGTGCCCATCATGGCCTGCAGTCGCATAGACTCTGCTATCAACACAACTTGGACTACCAGATCCGTTGCTATGCCCTGTAAAAACATGAATTAAGTATTTAAATTATAGTCAAGTGTTGCTTGAAAAATAATTCTAGCGAAATCTATGGAGTAAATGAAGAACTACAATAAAACCAGGATCGCGATATTAAAGTTCTCCACGAGATAATATCTGACTAGAATTGTCGGGCTCAAGCTCTCCAGACACAATACTGTCTGGTCGACGAATGCTCCCTTTCCATCGGAATACTTAGGAACTATATAAACTGTTCCTATCATTCCTATATATAAATACCTATGCGTAATGTATGTACCTAATGTACCTATTAATTATCCTGGCACAGGAACAGGGAGCTCGACGCAAATAAAACATAGAGTTAAATCCGACTGTGGATGATGATGTATTCAGTTATAGTAATTTGTTGGCTATGAATTTACTTGTTTCCTTCGACCTTTGCGTTCCAGGGCCACGGCGGGCGTCCTGCTTAGATAGTACCGCAACCCATATCTCTGATTATTATTGTTAGTATCTGTATGTATACTTTTTATAAAAAAAAAATGTCTGAGTAATGGATCACAAATAATAACTTTTAACGTTTAACTAGTCACGTTTATCTAAACTCGATTAAAATCAGTGGTATTTACGCCGACACACTTTTACTTTTAATACTTACACCTGTGGGTTTGCCCTGCAGCATGAAAGTTAAATAATTTTAAATTTCAAGCAATAATGATACAAGAATATTTGAATTAGTATTGTTAAAACAATACTAATGTAAACAATACAATACTAATTAAGTCTAAAGAAGTTACTGGTGATGGAACTTCTGCAAAAGCGGGTGCAGCAGTACCTTGAACAACGGCTGTTTTTTGATAATAAGGGAATTTGTAATTGAGGCTGCTCGAGGAATGCCTTGTGGTTTCCAGCCAGAAGCTTCACCTATAGCTATTGCGAGTATTAAGCATATCTTTCTGATCGCGTTTACTTTAGTTTGGAACCTGAACAAGCGCCCCGGTGAAAATAATAGGAATGCCATCTAGTCAGTCATGTGAAATGGCACTTGACCCTTAGGTCGTCAGTTAAGTCTTTGAGTCTCCAACTTCCAATACGCGTTAAAGATACAAGCAAGATTATTATAAAATAAAAGACATAGACAACTTTTTAATTACCTGAAAAGCAGAATACCGTCCGGCGCGTCGCGGTCGGTTGTACGAAGGCAGGTACCTCCTGATAGGGTCTAGTTCGTTGACGTGCAGCAGGCCTCCGGTCAACAGCTGCGCCAGCACGAACAACGACTGCCCCCACAGGAACAGACCACCTGTGTCTAATATGTCAAGTGAATGCAACATGAATATACTATTGGCACCTACTTTAGACTAGGTTCAGTCAGATATTCTGCAAATTTATTGTAGAAATAAGCAGTTGTTTTCTTTAATAAACCGTGCTATCACCGCAACCTTTAAGCTTTATACAAAATGTGCTATTGTACAGGGATTGCTACGTCAAATATGCTAAACATTGGCGTTGTTACAATCTTGTTCGATCATGAAATATCAGCTTCATACACAGAGTTGGATGTGTATTTTCCTAGCACTTAACCTGGTATAGAAACATTTATTGAATCTATATAATGATAGAAGTACAAATAATTATACGAATCTGTCAAACTGATAGTAGGGTTTTAATAAGCAATTTGCACTGAAATATAGTTAGCTACTTTACATAAGAGTAGATTTATTTATCAATTGAAAGGTGTTAGGTAATCGCGTATAAAAGTTTATTAGTCACTGTCGATATTAATTATTTTAAGACTACAAATATAAAAAGTTAGTAGGTACAGCAGTGTGCCGAGTCTAGTGAAGAAAAGCGAATTTTGGAAAATTGTTTCATAAATAACTAAATGCAAGCTTAATAAAAACACCGAATAATCGAGAACCTATGTTAACGATAGGGTTAAATACAGAAAAAACAGGAATAAGTGTTAAACAAGAAGAAAACAGCCATTTTAATGTAGTTACATTTTACCTTTTTCATTACTGTCACTGGGGTGATCTGGAATTGTTCAATTGTGATTTAAATATAGATAGGCATTCATAATACTCTTAGATTTTAAAAAAAAAAAGCAATTGATACATGGAACGTTACTGATGGCGTTCTTAAATTTCTGACTACCCCCGTCGGCTAAGGTTAGATTAATGTGTTGTGCTTATGTAGCACCTTATTATGAGCATTGCTCACACAGCCAAGAGTCGAGGCAGCGTTGAGTCACGCGCGCATTTCGTTTCGTGTGAAGTTATGTTTAGAAAAGGGATGGAAACATAACTGCCCGAACTTTCATTCTACATGAGACCAAGAAACGACCGTCGCCTCGTCTTACAAGGAGCGCACCGCGCCTTAACCTCTTAAAAATAATACTTACTTGCTGGCAATCTTCGCACTGAATTCGGTTCATTACGCTCATTTTCTATCCCTTCACGGGGAACATAATAATACCAAGGGATAACAGGATCTGAAATTACGCAGTATAATCATAAAACTAAAGTCACAGTCAATATTTGTGGCAGTTAGAATATCTCAATACTATTTTTTATGACTTTCACACTACAGATTTGCATTTGTTTGAATAGAAACTTAAAAATGGTTACATACCTCCATATTCATCCATGTATATCCGAGCTTTCAAAAGTTTCTGGTACTCTTCAACTTGATCAGGTAGGGTGCGGAACACGCCGTCGATGATCATCATTACATAAAACAGAGGCCACTCTGACTCGATACCATCGAACTCCTTGAGTTCTCCTTCATGGTAATACCTCCTGTTCGGGTCTTCTAGCACACACTTGTACCCATCACGACTGAATCTTTTGAATCCACATTTGCCTTGCAAACGTTTTAAAATATTAGTTTTCGTTAACTGAACTAGGTGTTCCTCATGTGTGGCAAAAGCCGGGAATGATACTGTTGGCAATAGAGCAGCATCCACACCCTAAAATATAAATACTAACTTTAAATCATTTCTTACCACTACGTTAGTACTTATTGTACCATTTATGTACAGGTAGATTATGAACAAACAACATTAAAATCTTCTTTTAAGGTTTATGATAGATTTGATGTTTTTTTACCTTGGAACTAGATTCGCGCGGCAGCATAGTTTCAAAAATACTTCTATTGCGATTATGAGCGTCAATATCTACATAAACTACACTCCATGATGCTCCTTTGTCTCCGAAAAGATTGCATCCGTTGATAGCTTCAAGAGCAGCCTTAGCCATGCCTGTAATATTGTAAATGTATGATATGAACTGTTAAATGACTAAGGCCCCTCGCCAACGGCAACTTTTTGGTGAGATCTCTATTCGATCACACGATCGATTGCGTTTACGAGAGAAATGATGCAAACACGCAGCTGTTTCTATACACATGAGTGCTGTATCAATGCAAATGCGCCGTCGTCTCTGACGAAATCGGGGGAACAAGGGTTTGAAAAATGAGAGAGAAAGGGGTCTTAGTATTTTAAATGTTGCGATGACATTCGCGTTTACATTACGACAGCGATAGTAACGATATAATCTGGGTGAAGGTACACAGCTACCAGCAATAACGCGGCTGTATCGATGCACCTACGCACCAGCATCGCTACTGTAACTCTATAAAAAGACGCCGTGGATGAGGCTTCCCTTAGAATCCTACCTATAGAAGATGCATGGATTTCGGGTTTCCCATCATTGTATTTAGATCCTCTTTCCCACATTCCATAATCTGGCGTTCTGTAGGCACGCTCCACATAATATACTAAATTTTGAACAAATGCCACCTCATCCTGGAAAAAAAGAGCATTAATGTATTTATGCAATAAAATTATTTAAATCTATTCTAATATTATGAAGCTAAAGAGTTTGGTTGAACGCGCTAATCTTAGGAACTAATGGTTAGAATTGAAAAAATCTTTTTGTTTTGGATAGCCCATTTATTGTGGAAGGCTACAGGCTATATAAAATTACGATACGACCAATAGGCGCCTAGCAGAGTGTGAAACCGCGGGAACAGCTAGTTATATACAGAATGAATTTTTCAACTGGACGTGGCTGTATGCCATATAGGATTACTTCCCAGAATTTGATCCTTATTAGCAACACCATGGAATGGTGTAATCATACAGGTTGTGATTTTTTTCCAAAATCAGCGGGTTCGATTCCTAGCCAGGATTTTTGATTTTTCTAAAATCCAATGATGCACTTTTAGTTTTCGTCACAAAAAGGCCCCGAGTTTCAACGTTTCCATCATCCATGCTCGGTTAAAAATTCACCCTGTATATAAGTAACCAAAAGATGTAGGTAGGCTTAAGTCTTTTACCTGGGTATAAATAATCTGTAGTCCAGATGTGATCATTTGCACAAGAAACAGTAGGTATAGTGAGACAACATCTATCTGTAGATGGTGGTACTGTTCATCAGTCAGGACAGGTTCCCCAGTAGTAAGGTGGAACTTGACATGCAGTGCGTGTGCGGTGCTCTGGCGCGTTTTGAAGGCCTCCACCCGCGCTGACTGCTTCACCCAGCACTCCAAGATGCCTCGCATGCACTTAACAGTGCTCTGACCCAGCTCATAGGATTTACCTCGGTCATCATCAATACGTCTGAAATATTATATATGCTTTAATTATTTTGAAGCTTTTCTCCTTACTACGTGTTTTAAGTTTTAACATCATATTTTATATCTAGAACAGTCCTCCTGACCAAATTCAGCCACCACGGTTAATCTCAGCAGAGGTTAAGCATCTGCATGGTATCTATTATAATGCACAAGTGTGTAGCGCAGGTAAAGGTGTATACCTTTCCCTTCGCCATCTGTTCCATTACTCTCATAATCTAATGGGTTGGCAAACCAACACGAGATCAGGGAGATCAGGCGCAGGACCAATGGTATAACGTGCTTTCCGAGGCACGGGGGTATTATACAGCCAACTTTCAAACTCCAGACTATTACTGAGAAATTCTAATAAAAAACCCAATAGCACTTTTTGCACAACCCGGGAATCGAAGCTATGACCCCACGATCAACAGTAGCTCTTGCTACCACAAGACCAGCAAATGTACAATTACACACTATGTTTAAAATTAGTCATTAATCAAAGCACTCTAGATAATAAATATTGGTAACCTGTATGCTTGATATAATCCCCATACTGCTGATGCACAGTAAATACTATCTCTCACACTTCCTATATGAAAATCTGATGACAAAACTGGAAATAGTCCAGTAATAGGGCTTTGGAACCGCAATAACTGTCGTTTAACTGTAAAAAAGAAAGGTTAATTAAAAAAAAATATCTGCATCAATTATGATATTATGTATACAGATTGTAGAATATTACTAGTTTGCTGAATATTTTGCTAGGGCCTCACATTTAGGAATGCGGGCGGCGAGTATTGGGCTACTCTCTGTGTGACCATGGATCATGCCCGGGTCGCGGGACTCATGAATTACCGTGTCCCCAGAATGTAAGGGGCTATTGATGGACACTGTGGATTTTAGTCAGTATGAGTCTGACAATCCCTCCCACTCTGCCTTGGGTGGTAGGAATCATTTGATGATTTTACCATGTTAAAAAAAAGGGGTCCACATTTACAGCTAGGAATATGTATAGTGTGTTTCATAATATCATGTCTAATAGATCTGATTATCATTCACCACTCAATTAAATAAATAAATATTCCTCAACTATCACACAACGCCATCTAGTCCCAAGCTAAGCAGAGCTTGTGTTATGGGTACTAGACAACTGATAAACATACTTATATATTTCTAAATACATACATATTATAGATAAATTACACCCAGACACAGAACAAATGATCGTGCTCATCACACAAACATTTGTCCTGGGTGGGAATCGAACCCACGACCTCCGGCATAGCAGTCAGGGTCACTAACCACTAGACCAACAGGCCTGTCAAAATTCATTTATATATCTATGTTACTATTATAAAGCTTAATAGCTTGTCTGACTGGTTAAACGCTAATTGCAGGAACAAAAGGTTCATATAAAAAATATAATGTTGGATATTAATATTGAGGATTGATATTATATTATGTCATTTTTTGAAGAAGGCTATATAGAGGCTATATAAAATCATGCTACAACCAATAGGAGCAAAACAGCGGATGTGAAACCGTAGGGAACAACTTACTAGGTATAGAACAAACTATTATATTTTCACAAAATACTAATTTAATTATATGTATATGTAACACATGTTTTAAGACAACACGTATATTTTTGGGAAGTAGTGTAAAAGATGATTTGATTACTTTTTCTATTTATGAAATTACTTTAAACTATGACACTACAAAAACAAATTACTAATAACTATAGTACTAATAACTACTATAACTAAGACTATAATAAAATCTGCTTGTTAGTTAAATATTGATGTTTCCACTGTAGTAACATACCAATGGCATAATAAATATCCAGTTGACGAACTGTGTCTTCATAGTTAGATATCTTTAAAAATTGATGAGAATTTATGTCGTCGATACTTCCTTGACGGATCATTATTTCTGGGATAGGCTGTAAAATAATAAAAAGCACTTCAAAGTCAGAGGTTTATCAGATAATACTAATTCAAAAAAGTTAATACTATAAAAATAAAGTCTTTCATGTAGCTTCTCTAAAGCAAGTACAAAACGAAGTCTATGTAAAAATCACTTGAATACAATCAAGAACAACGTGTATTTAGCAAAAATGTACAGACCTGTGATCGCAGTAAACTTTTAAAATCTGAAACTCATTTAATTTAAATTTCTGCGAAAGTTTAGACTTGTAACATCATAGCAAGGTCTTACTTTAGTTCTTCGTTAATTAATTTTATATTTCTTTACCAAACGATAAACAGATTAATCAAAGATTAAACTATCAAGAAACAGTATTGTTTATTTTTTTTTACCACTTTTTGACATTGACCGGTCATTGAAAGGCAGTGTCGTTATTTGACTCTTTTTTCGGGTAATTTCCCCTAAATTTTGTAAAAAATTAAATCATCAGGACAAAGTCCATTAAACGCAACTTTAAGAAAAAAAACTGATCTAGTTCTTGAAGAAGTATTCCGACCCGTACGGTTTTGCTAGAATTTTGATAAATGCTATAGTCTACTCAAATTCTACTATTTTTTACCCTTCGTAGTGAAAAATAAATCACTAGTATAGAAAAGGTTCGGTCTACACTGAGGTACGGTTGTGGTACGATTGTGTGATGAATAGTAGTACGGAAAACCGTATTTTTTGGTACGGTCTGGCAACGCTGATAATAAATTAAGAAATTTTGGAGCCTGCGTCACAGACTCACACTGGAGTTTATAGTTTAAAGGAAAGGAAGAGAAACCTACATTTAACAATCAATTGTTTTATTGTTTTTGAAGACAATTTGGAACAACAGGTTACTGTTTTATAGTAATTAATGAATCATCATGAATCAAATAACATATTATTTTTGTGTGATAAATCACTTTTCGGTTTATTTTAGAAGAATTTAGGGTAAATTAAAATTCAGACAGTGGCAGCATTCTGAAAGGGTCATGGAGAGTGACATGGAATTGTGCATGGAACTATAGACTAAAGTCCATGCATGGAATTATAATGTACAGACGCCAGCACATCAATTTACTACAAGCTGCCTTTGTTTAATAGATTTTCAACCTTATTAAGATACTAGCTTCCGCCCGCGACTCCGTCCGCGCGGATGTCGGTATTCGCGTGGATGGTTTATTTCTCCATTTTGAGTAACTCCGACAATGACATCTTATCTCATCTTACGGCGCTGAATCCACTGCGGGTAATGCAACGTGTGTTCGCGGTTCTACAGAACAACGTCTATGAATAAAACTGAAAAATAAGATTTTTTTTTCTACGTATTTTTCCAGGATAAAAAGTACCCTACTTTATGCCCAGGATAATAAGGTATAATTATACCAAGTTTCATCGAAATCGAACCGTTAGTTTTCACGTGATGCCTGCATATACAGACAGACAAAAAAAAATTTAATCACATATTTGGGTTGGCAACACCCCCCGCTATTTATTTTTTCAATATTTTCAATGTACAGAATTGACCCTTCTACAGATTTATTATATGTATAGATAATTATTTGTTTGTTGTGAAGGAGGGGCGGAAATCTAGTTCTAAATTAAAGTAAAGGTGAGCGAATCCGCGGGCAAAAGCTAGTAATTAATTTTCATAAGTTTCCATCGTTTTCTATTATACAAATAAGTAAATGTATGTTCACCCTATTATTAACCATTATTTTAGAGAGGGCGGTTGCTGGCACTTGTTTTCTATATATAAAAGGATCAGTACTTAATAAATACAGAGCTGGCTTTTACTTTGGCCAGAGGCTAAGTATTGCCAATATTCCCATACAGAGAGGCAACGCCGCCAGTCTCTTGGGCACATTACCAGCTGACAGCGTTGAGGATGAGTTTTTCGATGCTCTATAATATTTAGTTTAGTTTTATTTTAATTTTGTATTTTTATATTTATGTATATTTAGACAACATTCAAACAACCTAATGTTATTAAAAATAATTAAATTAAAATAAATACACTAAAAGGACAAAGACAAGAAGTTTTCTGACAATGAGTGACAGGTTGACCTACGGATTGACAGGAACCAGGAACCAAAAAAACTAAGTTTAGAGCTGTTGTGAATGTAATGAACAAATACAATATTTTATTTATTATTTAACTGATAATTGACTGCCTGATGAACAGGTTGGTTGTTTTATAATACTGGTCGATAAAAAATAAAGTTTTAGATACGTAGTATAGTATCTTAGTGTAACTGTAGGAGCTCAAGAGTCGTTTGTGATTGTGTATAAACTTCGGCATCAAGTATGAATAATGACACGAGTGAAATATCTACAGAAAATGATAACTATCACAGCAGAGACACCCAACAGGTTTTGATCAATAATACATTTTGTGGATACACTAATGTAACAAACCAAATATTTAAGGCACATAATCTAACATAAGGCATATAAACCTAACAGCTAACTTCCATTGTGAATAAATAGGTTTGTTTGTATTTACAGAATAACTGGTATTTCAATTATAATAAATATATCACAATAATTATATCTAAGTTCGTAATATTTGAATGTTTTTTGAGAACACTTCATACCATCTCCCTTACCTTTTTGATTGTTTTTATAATAAATTACCTTCATTATAATTATTTCATATTACTAAAAACAGAATTTTTCAACTCATTGTCCGTTTGGTAAAGTAGCACATGATTTTAACCATTACTTGTATTGTGACTAACAATTTTATGAATGCAGTTGGGTACTAAGGCAAACATGCATGTACTTATTATAAATATACAGGAAACTTTATTTCATTAAAGTAAGAAACACGAAGATTGCATGATCAATTTTCAGAATGTACCAGAAGAAAGCAGCATGATTATAATGTACTACATGATTTCAGGTAGACTTATTTAACTTGATAGGAGGTAGCTGGCCACCAGCCCCACGGGAGCCAGTGCACACTGAGTATGGAACATTGCCACGTAACCACAAACACACTATGCAGCGAACTCCACAAAATGAGCGAGTCAAGTCTGTAAATTTACTGGCTCATTTGGCACCAGAACGGCGGCGCAACAAAACACATAGTAATCCACCGCCACCATCATCGGTAATCAGTGAAGACTCACAGCAAAAAATGGTTCATGAACCTAAGAAGATTGAGACAGGAATTTTAGTTGGTGGGTGTTTTGTTATTTTAACATAGTATGAGTATTTTAAAACTTCTACAACTTTCCTTTTTCTTTTTTGGTGTACATAATTATCTTTATCTACTATCATGCTATTAATCCTCTATAAAAGAACCTATAACAATTAGCTTATTGCCAACATTAAAACACTCAATGATATAATGATCATTATATCATCCAAACGCGTGTTATAATGAATTTCAAAAAAAGAACATTCTCATGCAATGACATTTTCACCAACAGATCGCTAAAATTTTGAAAAAAGAACAACTCGCCTTATCGTGTTATATCCCGCCATTTTTTCACTCGAATATGGTATGCGAATATGGTATGTTATGAGAATCTTTTATAGAGGATTCACAGCATGATTGTAGATAAAGTCTTGTATGCAACCGTTATAATTAGGTATTAAAACACTCATGTGATACTATTATCACACTCGGCTACGCCTCGTGTGATAAACCCACATTCGTGTTTTAATACCCCTGATTATACAACGGTTGCATAAATAACTATTTCAGTCTCCTATAAAGTTAATAAAGGAATTTAGATAGGTAAGAAAGCTCCACCATGTACTCTTTTGGTATATTTGTTTTGTTTTAAGAACTTATTAACATTTTTTCATAAAAATAAAGCAAAAAAAAATGTCATCTGGGCTTAGCCTAATAAGCCCATTGAGACGATTCATGTATTCCATTTCAATGTTTTTTTTTTTCTCATAACATCTACAAAACAAATACAGTTCTAAATATGAAAGAAGATTATTTTAGCCCAAACTCAATTTGAAGCCAATTATGTTTTTCTGAATGTATCTGCCTAACTCTTCTGAGAAAACAGGTATGATGCTATAGATGTTCCATTTTTCTTTTTTTTTTACTTAATTTACTTTGACAAAAAAGAATAAGGTGACTTTGGTAGATGTCAATGTAATCAATTTCATGATACTCTCTTCATCACTTAGTCAATTCTAAAAGAAACTATTTTGAATACCCTCAGAGTTAGTATTGTTACCAAATCATAAAGCAGTTTACTTTACCGGTCTATTCATGGCTGTGGAATATACTTTTAGTATCACAGATTACTTCTCAAGATTATTGACAAACACCACAATATTTTGCTAGAACACTGAGCATAGAAGTCGCGTCTGCCTATCGTCCAATTATAGCTGTCGTCTAATTTTAGGCTACCGCACTAGTGCGGCAGGGGGGCGCCCGGCCGGCTGGCACACTCGCGCTGTGCATCGTCTACCATTATGTCGTATTTACGTGACTTGTCTATTGACGAAATACCACTCTGTGTGCTTGAATGTGAACAGTGTATGACCCAAAATATTTCATAAATTCTGTAAACAATTGTTTTTTTCATAGTTATTGTCACACAACTTTTTGGTAGTGAAGTAGTGTCCTAATTTCAAAGTGACGGCTTTGTTGAGTTTAGGATTTCTGTTTAATTTATTGAATTACAAGTGGCCTATTTATTTACAATACAGCATATATTTTTATGTATGTTTTTTAGATATATGTAATGCAGAAGCTGCCCCTGAAGAGTTGTACGATTCGCCGGTGCTGGGGTCGCCTCGGGCGGCTCCACCGGCTTGTAGACCTTCACCTGTACATGTAGCTGAAGACATCGGAGTCGGATCACTGGTGGAAGTCGCTACAGACGTCGACCAACATTACTATGGCGTTGTCAGATGGATAGGAGTCATTGACGGTGAGTGGTCAAATTAATATTCTATGAAAGTGTGCTTACACAGGTCCAGTGAAAATAACCGGCTTGTTGTACAAGTGTATTCGTATTTGTGGGTCGCTATATTGTATATTATACTAGCTGTACCCTGCCACGCTTCGCTGTGGCACAAAAAAACTATTTTGTCGCGGTCGCGGGTATGTGACTGATGCAAAAAATAGATAAAAACAATCCTTGATGCGGATTATATATCTTGCTAAAATTTCAGCTCAATTGGTGCAGAATTTTTTGAGTTTTTGAAGCGTAGACAAACCAACATAACATTTTTATATATACAGATTATAAGTGCGAAAGTTTGGATGTTTTGATGAATGGGTGTATGAATTTTCATGACCACGACAGAATGACTAATATTTGATACAGGGTTATAGTCTGAAATAACACAGCCTTTTGTCCTTGTAATACGTTCCCGTGAGATATTCGACACTCGGGAACAGCTAGTTAAAAAATAATTGCAAGAATAGCCTATTCTGCGCCACAGCTTAAGCTCGTGGCGTAGTGGTGCTTCGCCACGAAGCTTAAGATCAGCTAATTGACGACTATAGAGTTGAGCTAGTTTTGTGGGCATTTTGTTTTTACACACTATAGGCTTGAGTTTGAGTGATTCGCCTAATGTCAAGCGATGATGCAGTCTACCCGTAGTCCTTTGTGGAACAATTCACGTAGAATGTGTAAATGGGCTTTCTAAGGAAAGTATTGCTTTGTGAATTTTATGTTCAGATTAATCCTAAATAATTATTAGTAATGAAATTGTATGGCAGACACAGCGACAGCTGGTGTGGAGCTAGAGCAAAGCGTGTGCGGGCTGGGCGACGGGTCCCGCGGCGGAACCCGTCTGTTCTCGTGCGCGGCCGGGCGCGCTCTGTTCGTGCCGCTGCCGCTGTGCCGGCGCGACGCGCGCTTCCGCGACACGCCGCCGCCCGACATCGGCGACCTGCACGATGCTGACCACTTCGACCAGGTAGCATAATTGAGACCTTCTTGACATGCTTTTCAACTAAACAAAGGAGTGCCAACTGCTAACAGTTCGTCTTTGTCTAGATGTTATAGCTGGTCTATCATAACTCAGTACAAAATGTTTCAGCCGGACTGTCCCGTGGTCCCCGGAGTGGTGGCGCCACTGAGTTCGCTCGGAGAACTGGCAGGCAAGAACCGCGGTATTCAAGGACATCATAACTCATGTTATCTAGATGCCACACTGTTTGCCATGTTTACCTTCACTAGCGTCTTCGACGCCCTTTTGTATCGACCGCCTGAGCCTGAGGTAAATTATTTTCGAACTAAAGTAATATTATTTTATAGCAAAACTAGCACTTTGCCCGCGACTTCGTCCGCGTGGGTTTCGTACTTTCCTAATTACCCCTTTTCACCCCCTTAAAGGTTAAATTTCCAAAAACCCCTTCTTAGTGCTCCCCTACATTATAATAGGAAGCCGTGTGCACAATTTCACATTCCTAGCCCCAGTAGTTTCGGCTGTACGTTGATATGTCAGTCAGTCAGTTCTCCTTTTATATATATAGATTAAACAGAAAATAACAAAAATCTGCATTAGTCGATTTCAAAAGTAAACACAGCCTTACTACAAAAAGTTTACATCTGTTAAACATTTGTCTAAAAAAAACTGTCAACTGCAAAACGACATTTGACCTTGACAGTTTTTTTAAACAAGTGTTCAAGAGGTTAAACGTTTTTGTAGTAAGACAGTATACATTTCTGTGTTATGGAAATAGAAGCTTAAGAGGAGGTCATGGCCTATACTGTGCAGTTGAATAGAATATTTTTTTACAGGACTCTCCTCATTATTCCGAAGTCCAGCGAGTTCTCCGAGAAGAAATTGTGAATCCACTCAGAAAGCATGGTTATGTGCGCGCTGACAGAGTTATGAAGTTACGAACTCTGCTTGAAAGACTGTCTGACGTGCCTGGTCTAACATCCGAAGAAAAGGTATAAATGGTTACTAGCGTTGCTGCGCAGTGTCCCACTCTGATCTCTATGTTTGGCAAGCCGATCCCATGGGAAAAGCAAGCCAGATACCTAGGGGTCATCCTCGACCAACGCCTACGGGTCGCTTCGGTGAGCACATAAAGACGGTTCGGTCGCGAGCCGCTTTCGCTCTCGGTAGGCTCCACTCAATGCTGAAAGCAAGCAGCAAATTGTCACTTAGGTGCATATTGCGTATTTACACCGCATGCATTCGGCCTATCCTGATATACGCCTGCCCTGTGTTCGCGCATGCCAAACCTACCACATCCATAGGATGCAGCCACTACAGAATCGTTTTCTCCGAAAGGCCACGGGTGTGCACCCTTGTTTATTAGGAATGAACGAACCCATGTCGATCTCAAAATCCCAACCATCAAACAGTATATGGAACGCCTCATAACAGAAAAAAAGCATTTTCTCGACACAGCCGAGAAGCATCCCAACCCCCTCATTTCATCGGCCGCCCGATATGTCCCTACCAAAATAAGAAGGATACGCCGTCCTAGGTACACCCTCCTAGAATCCGATGACCCCATCACCGTTCTCCAAGAGAGTTGTAGGGAAACAAGAATGATTAGAACATACAAAAACAAGTACCGACCGCGTATCCGGCCCCGCCGCTGGGACCCACCGCTCTCAAGTAATACTACCGCCCGACCCTTGTCGACGAGCTAGCCCGCGAAGCTGAGCAAGTAGCTTTCAATTCCTCAAATAATAGATCTGACCCAGCATGCCCCTTGCTGCCCCCTCTTCAATGACGCAATAAGGCAAGGCCCGAACCCTACAGGGGGTGCCCTAGTGACGTTAATTTAATTGAACCTTTTGTAAGCCCTGTCTGGGGGCCTTAAAGTAATTTTTGGCCAACACAGGATTGGCCGGTTAAGCAGTATCAACCTTAGAGAGTTTTTGCACTGCGAGAGGCAAAGCCAAAAAAAAAAAACTGCGCAGTGTCCAAACATCTAGACACCCATCCATCGGGCACAAATCTAGGCTCTGCGGCTCAAGCTCGGTCAGTATTACCACTAGACAGAAAATATACTTATTTACGTATACTTTGTTTCTTTGCTAACCAACTTATTTGCCATCGTAATGTTATTGCAACACAATCAAATTTTTCTCATTTCAGGATCCAGAAGAATTCTTGAATGGTTTAGTAGCGCAGTTACTGCGTGCCGAGCCATTCTTGAAATTGTCTTCGGGACAAGAAGCGTTCTGTTATCAACTGTTTGTAGAGAAAGATGAACATGTTTCGCTACCCACAGTACAGCAGCTTTTAGAACAGTCATTTACTACATCTGGCGTCAAATTGAGTGAGGTAGGATAATAGTAAGCTAGAATGAAGTCCTGAACTATATTTTGCGATAAAAAGTTAAGATCTCAACACAACAACATTTCACTAATTACATGTTTAAAACAAATACTGTAGGAAAATGTCGTGTTTACGCAGCCTTATGCTCGATGTTAATATACTATCTCAATCCGAATCCCGTTCTTTTGTTTTTGACGACTGCTTCTGATCGGATCAAATGAAATCAAAAGTTTTTATTTCACATAGGCCCATGAGGGCACTTATAAAACGTCGACAGCAGGTGCTCGGTTCGGGTTGGTCGATTCCATGGAGAAGAACCGGCAAGAAACTCCATGGTTACTCTTTTAAAATATGGTATGGTTTTACAAACAGATTGTTACAATATTTGGATACTTAGGCCTGGATATCTGGATATCTTTAAGACACGCGTAGACAAATTAGGTCGTCGATTGGTTACAGTGCAGACAAAGATCGGGAACAAGATAGATTATTAATTTCCAGCGTAAATGGCCAGTATTGATTATAAAGAGTAGTTTTAAAAATTACTTGTAAATAATACCTAAATAAAATTAAGGTATAATATACTTAAGGCGAGGTTTTCCTGAGCACCGCAGGCATTCAACGCTTACCGCAGCGCCCGCAAGGACTAGCGGATACGTAATGAATTACGATGCGCGATGACACGCGCGCCAAAACTTGCGAAGTCTAGGTAGTAGTTACAGAGTAGAGCAAAGCAGTAAATCAACTTGAATTGATTACTATAGGCACGTTTGTATGTATAATTTTTTTTTGTTGCGGTATTATTTTGGCAATTTTGTTCAAAATGAAATACTTATGACGATTAACGTATTTATTTGGAAATATGGATTAATATAATGTAAAACTACCTTCGCATATATTGCATTATTTTTGAACATACAGAATAATTAAGTTGGAAATATGATGTTTACAATCTTAAAATGTTACAATGTTAAAAAGTAAAAAAAAAATTCAGGACCTTTGGACCATTAGATAAATGCCGTTTGTATTCCACTATCATTATATTAAGTTGGTGATATGTTCGTATCGCAAATAATTTTGGTATTATGTTTGAATGGAGAAATTACTTGGCGCCGGAACCTTAATCAAATAGAAGCTAATGAAAGCTAATATTATTTTTTCTCTAAAAAGTAGGGTATCGAACCGGGAAAGCCCGGCCCCGAAAATCCCGCTTGCAGTATATTTCAAGTCCTTACTCATTAATATTATTATCAGGTGATACATGACTGCATTCATCTAAAGGCATTTCAGCGTCAAGTATCACATGGGTGTAACCTTTAGTAGTCGTTCTGTAACAATAAAACAAATGAAGTTTTGTTGTTGTTTGTAAGTTCAACGGATATCATCAGTAGAATTGTTTTCATTAAGTACATTATAGTTACATACTCCTCAATTTTAGGGTTATTCAAATGAACAAGTTGTAAAGTAATTAACGGAGACACCTTACGCCCTTCCGTATGCTCTATTCACCTATAATACAAATGTTGATTTTGATTAGTTCGTAATAATTACCACTAAATACTTTTTAATTAAATAAAAAAGTGGAGTAAATGACTCACTCGTTATCGCCTGAATCATTAGTCGATATATGCGTACTGCGCTTGGCCTGCAGCTGCATTGCTCTAAAATATAAAAAATCGAGGTAATTTTAAAGCGTGGAGGTGAATCAGGGGTCACGGCAGTTAATAACTAATATTTTTGTAGGAAATGATCATACTGTGTACACTTCCACACTATGACCACTACCTATTTCACATTTGGAGACAGTAAACCATTATAATAAGTGCGTTCACGGTGGCTTTATGGACTCTGACATAGGGTCTAAATTTAACTGTCTTAAATATTTGATGCGGTTGGTAAATCCGCTAGAAAAATAAACCATTATATTATATTCTGTGGTTATAGTCTAGGAGCCACTGAAACATCCCACCCGTTCTCCACAAAACTAGATTTTTTTAAATTGTATTATTGTAAAGTAACGTTGTAGCAGGCATCTATGTGGTTGCATTATCATTCCTCAAAACGGAGACAAAGTTATTTTGTTTTTGCTCTCACAGTATGACTATAATTTTTTAATTCTAACTTTGTGGAAAACAGGTAAGTCGGATGGTTCAGTAGCTCTCCTACTATTAGTAAAGAGAAATAAATATACAAAGGAGGTTTTAATAATTTTTCCAATGCATCCTTACCTTTTTTGTTTATTCAGCCTTCGAAGAGCCAGCGATGACAACTTCTTACTTTTTCTGCCCATTTGTTTACAAAATTATAACCTTATAAAATGAACAATATTACAAGTATTTTGAAAATTAATATATATACAGGTATTATTATTTAAAATAAATGTTTGTCTCTGTCAGTAATAGAACTAAGCGTGGTGGTGGGTTTGCAAAAAAATTGACGTAGATCCGACCTCCGACACGGTCCAAGACCGACTAAATGCCACGGGTCGAGTGTATGAAAAGATGAAATCACCTAATTCTGGACTTACTGGTATGGTTTCTCATCCTTTCACAATAATACTGCTAAATTCTATCTCATTTTTTATGCTCTTTAAGATGGTATAAGTTTTATTATTCAAAGCCTAGTATAACTCAAATAAAATGGTATCCAAACCATGAGTTGGACCTGTTTTTGCGGTTTAATTGAATGCAGTAAAGTGCAAGCAATCGTGTATCGAAGAGCAGAAACCTGTAGACCGAAGACTGAAATATGTACTATGTTTTTTTCAAAATTTTAATCCCTTTTATTAAGGAATAATACACAATACAAAATGACGGTTTTGCGTCTCACATCGCCTTAAACATATTACTTTTTCTTTACAGGTTCCAGCAGCTTTCATCATTCAAATGCCACGGTTTGGCAAGCAATACAAGTTATACCAAAGAGTACTACCATCTCCACTTTTGGATGTCACTGATTTAATAGAGGGCTGTGAGTATTGTGCTTCCATTTCTGCTTTTGTGTAACGAAAAAATTCCATTTGAATTTTCCGTATCTAGGGTTCCGTACGTCCGAATGAAAACACGGAACCCTTACATTTATGAGATCACTCGTATGTCCGTCTGTCCGCTGTTCACGGTCAATTTTCTCCAACCCTACTTTACCGCCTGCCGGGGTCGCGGGACTTACCCATCACTGTAACCCCGATACGTAAAGGGCTAGTGAAGGACACCATGGATTTTAGTCAGTACAAGTCTGACAGTCCCTGCCGAACTATTGTACTGCCGACTCATTTAATGATTTTACCACGCAAAAAAAAACCTACTTTACCGATTTAGATGAAATTTGGTAAACATCAATTCCGATGTCCCAAAGGCAGTGGTGCGTTCTGTAATTTTAAAATAATTTGTTTATTGAATGACAGTAATTCAAGAAAATAGACGAAAAATTAACAACCCGGGGGGTGGTTGTTAATTTTTAAACGTAAAAGGCTATTGAAGGACACCGTGGATTTTAATCAGTACAAGTCTGACAGTCCCTCCCGCCCTGCCCTGGGTGGGAGGACTCATTTGATGATTTTACCACACTAAAAAAAAAATGCTTTTTGTGTCTTATCGTTCCATTTTGATTTATAAGAATCTTTGAGAAATCATTTCAAATAAAATAAGTGGGATGTTTTCTATAGTTGAAAAGCCATGATCACCATATTGTAACATTTTAAGACAACATTTCAAAAGTTATAAATTATGGAACAAAATCATTGCTGCTCCGCTCCTATTAGTCGTAGGGTGATATTATATAGCCTAGCTCGATAAATGGACTACGATCTACGACGATCCAACACAAAAATATTATTTCAATTTGAACCAGTAGTTCCTGATATTAGCGCGTTCAAACAGACAAACAAACTTTTCGGCTTTATAATTTATGTAAAGATTCGCTAACTGGTTTCAATGCCAACAAGTATTGTATTAGGGTTAATACACACTAGTGCAGAGTCGAAGCGCGTCATTTAATGAGATAAAATGAGAGTAAAATATTAATATAACGAATGCAATCCGCACTAAAAAATCCACTTTAAAATCCAGAAAACCAATCCAACTGTGTCGAGGAGCAAGACTGGGACAATTTAACCAACTTCCGCCGTCACGATTTTTTTCTTCCGAGACATTGAAATGATCCTTGCATGCTGCCTTGAAACAGAGTCGAACGGCATAAACAAATTGGGAAATGCTCTTTTTTGTGGATAACTTACACTTGACCAAAATAATGCCAAAATTATTAACATAAAAAAGAGCTACAAATCCTTTTTTTTATCGTGTAAAATATCAAATGAGTCCTCCCACCCAGGGCACAGCGGGAGGGACTGTCAGACTCGTACTGACTAAAGTCCACGGTATCCTTCAATAGCCCTTTACGTACCGGGGTCACGGTAATTCGTAAGTCCCGCGACCCCGGCACGCTTTGGCCCACTAGAGGGGGGCCCCGTCATTTTACTGACACTCTTTGAGGCGCGCGTGGAACACAACACGCCGTCGAGCCGGGCTTGGTCCATGGTCGGACAGCGAGTTGCCCGTTAAGCTACAGGTCCTAAGAAAGTTTTTCCGTATATCGTAAGGATGCGGATTTCCAATTGCTAGCTAATTAAAAAAAAACACCGTGTATATTTTTCCCAAGTGCCCCGTCAGTGCACGGTGTGTGGGTCGCTGGCCCGCTGGGAGTGCGCGCAGTGTGCCGGCGCCGCGCTGGAGGCGGGCGCACTGTGCGACAACTGTCGCCGCATCGCGCACGCCACGCGGCCGCACCACAAGGTAAGCAGACAGTGCCTCGTAAGCGCACGGTGTACGGGTAGTATTATTAATACTCAGTATAGATATAGACAAGTACTTATGGACAAAGTGTAAAGTGCCTCATCCTTCTTCGAAAAGCTAGTATCCTACGACCAGAACAGGTGGGTCTAATGTCTGCTAGTCTACTGCATAGTTCTTCTTATGTGGTATTATTATAATTATGTATGTTAATCGCACGTATAACCTGGCTTGCGTGTTATAGGAATTGTGTCAAAGTTGTAATCCCTAAACATTTTTCAGGCCATACCGCTCACTATATGCGAGGAGTTTGCTAACATTCTGGAGTCTTGTCCTGTACCACGAGTATACATGGAACTGTTTGCAGTCCTATGCATTGAGACTAGTCACTACGTGGCCTTTGTCAAGGCAGGCGTTGGCCATGACGCGCCCTGGTGTTTCTTTGATTCGATGGCTGATAGAAAAGGTAAGATAAATACTGTTATGCGTGGTTCTTTTGGCGTTAAAATTAAATTTTCAGAACGGCCCGTCCCGTTCTTTATACTCACTATAGCTATGTGCGCAAATAACTTTGTAGCACTTTAAATAACGACTAGTGTCCGATGTGTCCAGGCGAGCGCAACGGCTACAACATCCCGGAGATCGTGTGCATCCAGGAGATGAGCGCGTGGCTGACGGACGACGCGCGCGGCCTGCCCGCGCTGCCCGCGCACGCGCGCCGCCTGCTGTCCGACGCCTACATGTGCTTCTACCGCAGCCCCGACGTCGCCATGTACCGATAGCGAACTCATAGCAGCTGTTTGGTAATTGACTGATACTCATAAGTGACATGGACAATTATGATGAAAATGAAGTCGCTGGAATGTACGCTTCGACCATTAGCGAGCTTGCT
Source organism: Agrotis puta (assembly GCA_943136025.2). NCBI lineage: Eukaryota > Metazoa > Arthropoda > Insecta > Lepidoptera > Noctuidae > Agrotis > Agrotis puta. The sequence continues at coordinate 6,237,342 of OW964170.2, forward strand.
AATGACGCGATGCGACGCAATTCGACCGATTTCAACTACAAGTGAGAATCATCTTTACCGCTACGACATAAGACATAAAACGTGCGGTTATCTACAGGTAGATGAAAAACAAAACACGCTCGCCACGACGACGTAAGTCAACCGAATTGTAGTTGTAGTAGCAAGGACGATTTTCATTTTTCACGAATCGCGCCATGAGCAACTTCGCTTCCGCTATACGTCGAAATTCCTTCGGTGGATCCGTTAATTTTACCTCCTGTGCTGCTATTTAGTTCAAAAGGAATGCAACCAGGAACTTCCTTAACTTTATATCGGAAGTTGTGTGTAAAAGTAGCTAATGAATTGTTATTCCTAAAAAAAAACATAAAATCAAATTAAATAGCATAATTACAAAGGCAGTCGTAATTATCTAATAGCGGTGAAATATTTATTATTGGGGTTTTGCTGATTTAATTTGACCCTGTTCACACAATGTTTTGCTTTGGGGAAGTATTATTGACGGATTATGCATTTATTGGTAAATATTTGGCTTTATTATTACTTGTTTTTAATTGATATCGAGTAGTTGTCGTGTTTATGCGTGGATAATATATCGTCGGTGTGCTTGGCAAAACTAATACAAGCATTTTTGAGTTCTTCGTTTCAATAGATGGCATTAATTTTTGTTGAATCATTGGTGGCAAAACCAGTAATTTGAAAAATAATACCACAGACTACATAGACACTAATAATACCTGAAACATTTGCAATATCTGTGTGTCCTTAAAAGACAATAAAAACATAAAGTAATCTACCGAAATTAAAAATCATAAAATGCACATATCAGGTTTGGCAAGCGCTCCGACGATATACAGGATGAATTTTTCAACTGAGCTTGGGTGACAATATCTGAAACTATGAGGAATATCGAAAAACTTTGAAAGGAGCCTCGATGCCGACTTTGGCGAAAACTAATACTGCATCATTGGATTTAAGAAAAAAAAACAATAATTCAGGCCAGGAATCTAACCCGCTGTTTTTGGAAAAAAATCATCAACATTATTACACCATTCGATAGAGTTGCTAATGAGGATCAAATTCTAGGAAGTAATCATATACGGCAAACTGTGTGCCTTTTTTTTCCAAAAACTGCGCGTTCAAATTCTGGCCAGGATTATTGATTTTTCTAAAATCCAATGATGCAGTTTTAGTTTTCGTCAAAATCGGCCTCGAGACTCCTTTTAACGTTTTTTGATATTCCTAATATTTACGGATATAGCCACCCACGCCCAGTTGAAAAATTCACCCCTGTATATGTATAAAGGTAAATGACAACTGTATGACAGTAAAATATTATTTTATTTATCTGTTTTGTTATGTATTAACTTAGTGTAAGACTACATAGCACCATTGTCTTATATATTCCTGGCGTACACATATGTTTATTAATTTAGTAGTAAAACTGGTTGCATAGTTTATTCGACTGGTTGCATATTGTCGATTTCAATAAAGAATACTGTAAAAATACATTGTTGATTAGTTTCTGAAAAATTGTTTAAAAAATTAGGATTTTGTATGCCGTTTTTTTTTATCGTGGTAAAATCATCAAATAAGTCTACCCACACAGGCGGAACTGTCAGCCTTGTACTGACTAAAATCCAGGGTGATCCTTCAATAGCCCTTTACGTGGCAGGATCACGGTAACCTAATCAGACAGTCCCGGGACCTTTTGTATGCTGTCAGGTATGATATGACGTTGATCAGTAGTTTAGCAAACTATTTCTTTAAATACTATAACCATACACCATTTAATTAGTAAAAAAAGGATTGGTGCTGGATCTTGTAGTGTCATATTGACGCTTCGACTCTGCTTTATTAGTATCAATTGACGCTTAGGGTTATGCTTCTGCATATCACTTTAGAAGATGATTACAGAACTACCATTCTATGCCATTTCTTTGAATGGAGTGTCATTGGTTGGCCATTGGAAAGTCATAACTCACTGAAGTAGATTGCCTAACTTGTCAAAATCAACGATTATGAAATCAAAGATCATTCTGACACTATTGCGAGGCCCTATATAGCAGATATGAGGCCCTGGTGTGATATTAGATGCAACAAACCAACCATGCGAATATTGCTGATAAGGTCAAATCTTGACACAAGTGCTTATTAAAGCAATAAAACAAAATTTCTAGTGTTGTATAATGTTGTACTTATTATGTTTTTTAGTATTCATTAATATTATTTCATGTGTGTTATACATAATTATAATCTAAACTATGAATAAAAACGAACTAGTAATATGTACAAGAAATAAAAAAGAAAAACATTTAAAGGGCGTCAAAGAATTTGTCTACATTGCTGTCAACGGGGACAGTGCCCAGAACGCTGACAGCATTACCACGTTGTATAGCAATGCTTATAATATAATGTTAAAAACGTTACTTTTATTTACATACTATCAAAAATACACAATGACTGAGATTACGACTTATGATCTTTTGTTCAGTAAAATCGGATAATTATAATTAATTTCACAAATCTTCACGGTTATTTGGTTTTACAGGTTTACAATCGCAAGTAAATTTGGGCTGCGGTACGTGTGTCATATTTTCGTCTATTTTCACTTCGCTTTTTACAATTTTACTCCATTCCTGTAATAAAAAATGATAATAGTGTAAACATCGACTTTCGGCACACGTAACACGAATATCTATAACACTTTTTAACAGACTTCAAAAAGGTGGAGCTTCTTAATGTGGACAATATATATGTACCTATACCGATTACTCCGGGATTGTTGCAATTTTGTTCTTTGCAGTACTTGTCGTTTAGTCCCATAATAAGTTCATTCAGTTTGGCTCAGTGCTTTATATCAAACTTATAGTTTTAGAGAAAAATGTTAAGTGATTTGGAATTACGAGTATTTAAATAAAATGTATCTTAAATCTCATAGCAGTTTGTCACTGTGCGCAACGCCGAACGACAATTCGCCACTGGTTTCCATCGGTTCCCCGTGACTCTGACGGTGTAAATAACATTTCAATATACAGGGTACCCTGTATTATTACACCTTTTTTTTCGTGGTAAAATCATCAAATGAGGTTTCCCACCCAGGGCAGGGCGGGAGAGACTGTCAGACTTGTACTGACTAAAATCCACGGTGTCCTTCAATAGCCCTTTACGTACCGGGGTTACGGTAATTTGTGAGTCCTGCGACCCCGGCAGGCTTTGGCCCTCTACAGGCCCCGTCACTATGCTGACACTCCTTGAGGCGCGCATGGAACACAACGCGCCATCGACCCAGGCATGGTCCATGGTCGGACAGCGAGTCGCCCATTACTCGCCACCCGCATGCCCGCTGTATTATTACACCTTTAGATAGTGTTGCTAATAAGAATCATATTCTGAGAAGTAATCATAAACGGTAAACTTAAGAAAAACATATAATTTAAAAAAAAAAACTGATTAATCTTCAAGGCAATGACTGTATTCGAAACAAGTTAACCGTTTCTTCGTCGAAATGATGCAATTTTTTGTTCAACTCAATAATTTATTGCGGATTGTTGAGACGTCAAATCCAGTGAAAAATTGAATACAGTGAAATTTTATAATTTCCAATAAATTATGGCTAGAAGTAAAGTAACATAAAAAAATAGCAATTTCATAAAAATCAGCTATTTCCTTAAGTTTACCATATATGATTACTTCACAGAACTTGATCTTTATTAGAAACACTATCAATTGGTGTAATAATACAGGATGTGATTTTTCCAAAATCAGCGGGTTCGATTCCTGGCCAGCATTTTTGGTTCTTCTAAAATCCAATGACGCAGTTTTAGTTTTCGTCAAAATCGGGCTCGAGACTCCTTTCAAAGTTTTTCGATATTGCTCATGGTTTCGGATATAGCCACGCCCAGTTGAAAGTTCACTCTGTATATATGTAATCAGCATAGGTCGGAACTAGGTAGAGTTATTTATGTACTTACACTGATTTCATACAACGAAAGAATAAAGTGGATATGCCGCAAACCCGGAATTACTTTTAAAGAGCAGAAAAATCCCGTGATAACTTGTACACAAATGAATTGTGTAATAGTGTTTCATACGAGATTGTCTATTAGAAATCCTGGGAAGATCCGTATTAATATCAACATTTCGATACAAGTAGGTACTAAAATAACTCTACCTTATGTAATCAGCCACGAGATAGCGACAATGGGCGAAACAAACTAAAACATTGTGAAATATTGTTCCGTTATAAAGTTAAGAATGGAATCGCAAAATTAAAATGTAGAAAGATTATATTATAACATGGGATATTTTAATAAATACATTTTAATTATGTACAGTTAATACATTAATATAATTTTCTGCAGTGGACGCGCTTTTTCTTTTTATCTCGCTTGTTAGAAATATTAAGCCTTAAATAAACGGCCCTTAAATAAAGCTGTAAGTTATTATGAAATATATTATTACATACCGAAAACAAAGCCGCATGGTAACAAATAACATGTTGCGGCAATAAATGTTCATTTCCGAATTTTCTTGCATTTATCGCTATTTGTTTCGCCTTTACATCGTTTTTTTGTACCCATTTCACGCGATCGACTAAATCGGACAGATCTCGTTTTATCGGTACAAAATGTTCCCAAGCGATGAGTTGCTTGTAAAAGTGTTCGTAATAAGGCGAATCCTGTTTAAGAACTAAGCCTCCGCCAGTTAACAGATATGGCATACGATATGCGGCCACCGTACCATCAACATTGATTTGATATTTATACTGAAAAACAAAACACTGTTAAGGAAGGACCTCCAATATCAATGGTTCGTTTTGTTACTGCGAAAGTTTACGATTGCAAATGGAGGTGGCGAAAGTTCTTTGTCAAAATTTCGCGGTAATGAACTTCAAATATGAGCTTGCTGAGCGACCAGATTTGAACTGGTGGACAAAAGAAACAATAAAACTTACATCAAAGAATTTAAAGAATGAGATATGCGGCTGTTTTGGTCCATATTGAACCTCTTTATCTCTAAAGAAAAAGAAATTGGTAAGTGAAACATTAAACAAATCGGGATTGGCTCGTGCAATATCGACAAGTTTCAAACGTTCAGCTCGTGAATCTCGACCTCGCCAAACAGCTCGCGGCTCTCGCTCTTCCCAAACGATGTCTGCACCACTTTGAACCGATAATGTGTCTAAAGTCACTCTGCAATTAAGGAACAACGTGATTAAATAAAACTTAACAATTTAATTTAAATATTTTCAACTATCTGTTCCCCACAGTTTTATCCAACGTAATCGGTCACTTTAGGTCGTAGCGTGATGTTATATAGCCTATAACCTTCCTCGATAAATAGACGCAAGTGCACCATGAGGCTCGGTTTGGTTAGGTTCCTTTAAACCCTGCAGACAGAAATAGGAGCCCCGCAACGTGGGGCTCGTCGAAGGGGGATGTAGGTTGCTACAACCGAAAACTTTATCAATGAAATCCACTGGGATGATATAATTATGATATTCAATCAAAAATTAATTTATGATGTTTAATTTTTCACCAGAATATAGGAAAAGGCTAGGCAGAGAGAAAACTTTTAAGTATTTTTCACTTATAATTTTAGATCCAGTCTACTTAAAAAAATCACCCTATTTAAGTTGATTGAGAGTATATCTTGATAATGGTATAAAAATGATACAGTGTCTTACCTTCCCATATTTTCTAAAGTGGACTCTGTCAAATCATATGTTGGCATTACTATATCATAAGTTTCATCACTGCCACACCATGAAAAAACTGGCAATGGTGTATCATGCTTGTGGACCAAAGGCCAGTCACCAAGATTAATTATCAGTTCCATATCAGATAATTTTACTTTCCTCATTAGAGATAATAGAATATTATCAGAAAACATATTGAAACCAACATGTTTCCCATAACAATTACGATACAAATTGTTTTGTTTTATAGCATAGTGACAAAAACTGGTACTCTCCGGCTGATGATACTTTTGTATAATCTTTTGTACTTGATCTTTCATATCTAAATTATGAAATGGCTTTAGGTCATTTGTAATTTGTTTATGTGAATGTGTACAACCATAATTATTGAACCAATTTTCAAAATCATGTTCAGGACAATCACACTGATCAGGATAAACTGGCCCTGTAAAAATATTTTTTTGTGTTATTTTTATTTAAGTAATATACTTGATACGTATTTTATTACCCGTGTAGAATTTTTTTTATTAAATAAATGTTTTGTTTACAGTGGCAGTGACTGTTTTGAAGATATAGCTAATTAAGATTCTATATAGATTCTCATTAGAGAGCTAACTGTGATTAGGGTCTTGGGGTCAGTTCACACCGGTGCTACTCAAAATCAAATTTTATTTACTAGGTACATATAAAGATAAACATTTCACCAATTCTTATTGGTGAAAGGTCATGAAGTGTTGCGCGCTCATTTTAATTGTCACTGAAATTTAACTATATTTACTATTCATAAAGATACACATTATGCATTTAAGAGTGTCTCGGTGTGAACTGACCCTTAGTCTTCAAAATTCCAATGCAATCCTAATGGGATTTCATTATTTGGGGTTAACTTTTCCACAATTATATAAAAAAAAAAATCTTTTCAAAAGAACACTGCCTAATTTTACATTAGAAAGGTATGCAAGCTAATAATAATATATTCTAGCCATTTTTCTCACCTTTATACTTATATGGTGACTTCCCCAAATCTTTTCTATCATAGTGCACACGAATAGACAAATCTAAGCATGTTTCATATATTTTATAGCGTACAATGAAAGTTCCATCTTTTCTGTCCAATTTGTTAACCCAGACACGACAATGTTTGGTTGTACTGGATTTCCCATCTATTTCAACAACCAATTTTTTATTTATTTCTGGAGAGTACCTGCAACAAAAAAATATATATTTAAAACAAGACATTATATTAAAGACCATACAAATATTCTTTTTAAAAAAGTTGAAGTAATAAAAAATTCTTAATTTACTCACGATTCGGCAGTAATATAGGTAAAGTTAATGAAAAAGTATCTAGCCGGCATTATTATTTCAACTGGTGTGAGTCCTGGGCCAGAAATATTTACGATATCCCCGCTCTTCGATTGTGATAGAACACATAGAAGTAGTAAATATAATATTTTTATTAGACACATTTTATTTATATTAACACAGACGCGCTTGTAAAGATGTAAGAAGTCAAAAGTTCAATAGACTACATTACAAAACAAACAGAACCATTTCTAAATTCCGACACTCGGCGCGCCGTACGATGGTGTCTGTGACGACTGTGACAGATCATCTGTCACAGTCGTCACAGATGATGGTGACATTAGACGAACCGTTCCTTTGCACGTTTGAACGTTGCCGTGATTTACAATGGCATTGAATATTTAATTTAACTATACCTTAGTTATTTACTTGCTTCATTTTTAAAAATAACCCAGGATCTCATGTTCAGCATTAATGCTTACAATCACTATACCTTATGAATAATTTATTGTGAAAGACAGAAGCAGTAATAACTGTATAGTATATTAAACGTATTTACCCTGCCAATATATCATTGTTTGAAAAAATCACATTGAAAGAATTATTATCCCTTAAATGCGTGATTTTTCCAAACCTTTCGAAAAAATCATATTTAATGCAAGATCGGTGTTATAATAAAGGAAAAATAATAAAAAAAAATCTAGAATCCAAATTTATAATTTTTTTTTCAAAAATGTGTATGTTGTTTATATACAACATTGCGCGACCGTTGAAGTTACGTAAGTATGGATGAAATAAAAAACAGAAGTTATTATATAATTAATTAATTTATATCTCATTATGATATTTATAAAAAACAATTATTTTTTTTAGTATCACACAGAGATACCTTACACTTTTGGCACATTTTCAAAGTAAAACCAGAGCATTTTTGAAATTTGCACCTCTGCTGCTTTTCTGACCAAATTGCCCAATGGCTCGTCTGGTCCAGTCGTACGTCCTTGGCAGGAACAGCTTGAGCTGGTCCTCGGAACTTCTTCAATTCAAGTTCCCCTTGAATTGAAGAAGTACTGGGGCGACCACGTTTATTGCAATTTGCAGGAAGACCTATCTTACAAAGGATTTCAGCAAGTTCGAACCTAAACTTAGCTAAGTTGAGAAGTTTATCGTTGCCTTTCATCTTATTTACTTTTTTGTACATAATCCATTAATTTATAATTGAAAGGTCCAGAAAGTGATAAAACAAACGCATGGTCCACTTCCTCGTCGCAAGACGATCTCCGGCCACCGTAGGCGCGAATGCGGGCAGCGAGTAATGGGCGACTCGCTGTCCGACCATGGACCATGCCCGGGTCGACGGCGCGTTGTGTTCCACGCGCGCCTCAAAGAGTGTCAGCATAGTGACGGGGCCTGTAGAGGGCCAAAGCCTGCCGGGGTCGCGGGACCAAGGGCTTACCGTTACCCCGGTACGTAAAGGGCTAGTGAAGGACACCGTGGATTTTAGTCAGTACAAGTCTGACAGTCCCTCCCGCCCTGCCCTGGGTGGGAGGACTCATTTGATGATTTTACCACGCAAAAAAAAAAAACATAAGTAACAGCCTATTTGCATCGGTAATGAGATTCCGTTTTCGCCAGACCACAGGTCCATTTATAGGCCGTCTGGAAGTCCCATGCGATGAAACTGCTACATCTTCATCTGCCAAAATGGGGGGGGGGGGGGGGGGGGGTCTTGCATATCCTCAACAAGATCATTTACAAGAGGGGGGTCCGGATCATCAGCAGCGCTATTCTCACCTTCATTTTCAACTTCACCTTCATTTTCAAGGTCTCGGAGAACGTCTCGAACGCTATTATAATAATTGCCTTCGTCTTCTATCTCGGAGTCTGATCCATCTAAACCATCTTCTGAGTCCTCAAGACTTTCTAAATATTTGGAAATTTCGCTTTCTAGTAAGCGCGGCATGCTGAAAAGCAAAAGCAAAGCCCTTCACCAATCATGCATTTTTTTACCAAGAAGCGCGCAGTGTAGTTTTTATACAACATACCAATTTGTGTTATTTTCTACTAAACGTGTAAATTATTTCTATGTTTTATACTTTTACCATGTATTTGAAGATATAATCAAGCAAAATAAATAAATTTATAAACTTACGTTATGTTTAGCGAAGTCTAGACACTGCTTCAAAACAACGTTTGCGCCAAAACCTATGTTTTTGTCAAAGTGACATTTGACATTCAATATTTTAAAAAAAAGAGAAATATTTTTTATGACCATTAATAAAAAAGTATATCGTATACCGTTCAGAAACACAAATTATTAGTCAAAATAATTAAAAAATCATAAGACGTTATTTTTCATCGATGGTTTTTGGAATGTTGTATTTATACAACAGTGCGCATTTAAGGGTTAAGCAAAGACTTAAGCGTTTATCCTAAGGTTTTTTTTTTATGTTTCTGGCAAGGAGTTTAAACTATAGGGAGCGCGTACTTCTTACTAGAAATACGATCCCAAATCGGTGACATTGAAATTAATGAAAGTCACCAACAAAGCGTTCTGTTTCTTTCTAATAGCGTGTCCATGATACAGTAGGTATTTTGAGGATAATAATTATTTCCTTTATTCATTTAATAGTCATATAGTCAGATTAAAAAAATAAATATATAAAAATAGAGGTCCGCCGGTATGGGAGCAGGGTCCAGGCTACCGGTGGTTAGGGCTCCAGAGACAGGAACCTCCTCACAATGCTAGCCGTATCGAGGAGCACTGCCTTCTGAATCAGGCCCTTGATCCAACCAACTAATAAGACGCTCGAAAGATGTTCGTCGAGGCTCTTGGCTTTTTTACACAAAGTATTTATAGGTAGTATTAAGAAATGCGTATTTTTTTTCTTCAAAGATGGGCAGACAATGTTTTAAACTCCGTTTATTATTGACCGATTTAAAAAAATGGAAGAGTTTCTCAATTCGTAGACCTATCCATAGATATCCCACAAGACGGGGTTGATTAAAAAAAATATTTTCAGTTTTAAGTACGGGCAAAATCAAACCAACCAAACAAGTTTTTTTTTCTATTTTTGTGTGAAAATCTTAATGCGTTTTACAGAATACATCTACTTACCAAGTTTCAACAGTATATTTCTTACAGTTTCCGAAGTGGCTGTGACATACGGATGGACAAACAGACAGACATGACGAATCTGTAAGTGTTCCGTTTTTTTGCCATTTGGCTACGGAACCCTAAAATTAAAATATATAAATTTTAAACCAAAGCCACCGATAATTGGCTACCTTATACGATTCCCCTTAGTACGACTGGTAGACTTTCGAGCTTCTGACTATCAGTAACGACTGTTAAAGATCTACAAATGAAAGCCAGAACCAACGTCTCAATGCTACGGAGGAAACTTGCTATGATAGACGGTCAACCATCCACAGACCAACTTAGGTAGGCTAGCCTGGAAGATCGGTCTGTACGGCTGTTTTATTTTGCCACAAGGCCCTTCAAAATTTTCTTATAGGTACATAAAGGGTCAAAGAAAACAAAAAGTTTTATTATAAGAATTTTTTGTTAAAAATATTGCGAGCGTCAGGATAGCCTGTTTTTAGAAGTACATATAGAAAAACGGTAAGAAAGATATCACATTCATTTTATGTTATGATTATGTTTTAATCTAGCCTGGGGTCCTTCATAGCCATCTTATAATATAGGTACCTACCTACTCACTATGAATCTTAAGTAGAACTGTAGAAATATATTGATTTAAATTTAAATAATTAATAACAAACAACATAAAACACACTACTACTATAATACACACAGATTTATTAAGTTAATTAACATTACTTTTTCTTTAAAAAACGATTTATCATCTCAGAGGCCAGTATTTTTAACCATAATATTCAATGATATTATAAGTAAAAAAGGTGTAGATAACTTACAAGCGCTCAGCAAATGACGCGCTCAAATGTGGCCAATTGGCGAACCTTGACCTCAGTGTGATGTTGCCGGCGTCAACTGACCGTAAGCTCTGTTTACGTAAAGTGCACCTTTACGTAAACAGAGCTTACGGTCAGGTACAGCACTTACGGTCAATAAAATAGTTAAAAAAAAACTTGTTTCTTAATCCTTTAGCATCCGTCTGCTGGGATATAGATTATAGACCTAACATTTAAGGGTTGGGGTCACATCACCATGCTTAATGCTGACTTAGTACGGCTTATCAGGTTTCACAAACTTGCGCCATTGAATACTTCTCTGAACTTAATTAGGCAGATTAAGGGAAACAGTCACATTTAATTATGTTTTCCTTCACCAAAAGGCCATTGGTCTGATAAACAGGTTATCCTTTTGACATATTACCCATATCGACCATTAACGATCACGCGTGATAATAATGTACCCGCTAGTCGGGTAAACGTTTGCAGTATGACAACACTCCCCATTCGTGACGTCAACATTCTCTCATGTGGCTAGTGGCTACGCCAAACCTGAATCTAGAGGATACTCTATCTACGGCTTATATGCTAAAACTTCAGGTTTTATATTAAACTAGCTGTACCCTGCCCCGCTTTGCTGTGGCACAAAAAACTGTTTTTTCAACAAAAAAAAAATAGATAAAAACAATACTTGATGCGGATTATATATCATGCTAAAATTTTTTCTCATGTGACTGCGTCATTACGACTGCGGTTGTCAACGAGTGTTATCCTCGCTTCCAGTAGATGGCGCGGTCACTGGTACAGAGCTGATCGTTAAAAAAACTGTTTTTTCGCGGTTGCGGATATGTGACTGATGCTAAAAATAGATAAAAACAATCCTTGATGCGGATTACATATCATGCTAAAGTTTCAGCTCAATCAGTGCAGTACTTTTTGAGTTTTTAAAGCATACACAAACCAACATAACATTTTTATATATATAGATTTATATATATAGATGTTAAAGCACAGAGTATAGTAATACCGTAGACTTAAAAAGGAGGATTACGCCTTCCCACAGCCTTCCCTAGCCAACTGTCAGATAAAATTGGCCATACTCTAACTCTAGAAGGAGAGCCATGTGGCCACTACCTATGTCTTTCCTGTAACAGCAATATAGGACCAGCTCTTTGATTCTTTTCGTTCACTCTTTTTCTATGTAGCTTTTGCGCAATCCATACTTTAAGTCTATGGTCACACACACAAAGATGTCATTGGCTTAAAGGCCTTGAAGCCATGCCAGAAACATTCCACAGACAGATGTCAGAGTACTTTCTTGTGTTTATAGCTAAAGTTAGAGTGAAGTTGTAGTAGCACGAGAATTGAATACTGTATTAGTATTTATCTTAAATAAAACACGTGAAATAATCTCATGTACTGAAACAGAATTTGTATTATTGCATATGTACAAGTATCAATTATGGCCTCTGGAAATTTAAATCTTTTACGCAATTCTTTCAGCAAATTGAGGTTATAAAATTATACATTTCAATTTCATTTATGTGATGTAGTGGACGAAAGTAACGAATGTCTCTTATTATTTCATTACAGAATAGATCATGTATTCACCAGGTCTTTCCAAAAGCCTAGATTTCGACCTCCCTATTGGTATACACCAAAAGAGAGGGTGGTATGTATTAATAAATAATAGATTTATTTTGGAAGGATATAAAGTAGTACATAAAAAAAAGGTTTTGTCGTTCTGTTTGAATCATGAATACAAATATGCATATATTTTTCAGGCATCAGAGGAATTTATAACTCTAGAAAATAAACAATTTCTTGAAGAAGTAATCCAAGATAAATTGAAACATCAAACCTCATTGCATTCGCCTCTGGCAAACATTGACACAAACAAAGTTGCAGAGTGGAACCCACTGACCCGCAGAGTTGGACTTATAGCTCGTAAAATAGGCAATTACCCTCTTTGGTCCAAGGATGGAAAGAAAATGCAAACTACACTATTACAGGTACTGTACAACAAAGCTGCTTACTGAACCAAATGTAGAAATGTTCTATATCTATAAATTTGGCGAGAAACATCTAAACATCTCTGATAGTTTATGATGTGATTGAAATTAGATTTATGCTGTGAATATTATTTATTCTGCATACCTTAATAATTGCCAAGTTTATGTTTATTCATTTAAGGTGGTGGACAACCATGTTATAAAATATATCCCTCCGGAAGAATTTAACCCAATGAAAACCTCTGAGAAAATGTGGAAAGAAAAAAGGAAACTGGGATGTATGTTAGTTGGGTCAGAGACAATAGATCCTAGCACAGTTACAAGAGAATACTGTGGTTTGTTTAATAGTTCTGGTATGTTGCCTAAGAGGCATTTATGCAGATTTATGGTATCACCAGAATCTTATATACCACCAGGTACACCATTGTTAGCAACCCACTTTAGAGTTGGTGACTATATTGATGTGCGAGCTAAGACGTAAGTGAAAAAATACTGTGTAAAATAATTGAAATGTTTAGTAGGGAAATTACAGGCTGTAAGATGACACTTGCCTTTTTGTTTTTAGTCTGTCCGGTGATGTTACCTCAAACAAAACGGGGGCGTTTTGTTTAATTCATGTAAATGGTCAGATTAAAGAAATATCTAACAAAATTGGTAGAAAAGAAAAATTAGTTACTATAATATTATACAGGGTAGATTTTTCAACTGGGTGTGGATGGCTATATTTGAAACTATACTAAAATATAACCACCAACTTTTGAAAGAAAAGTTATTTTGTAGGTTATTTAAACATTTTTGTGGTTGTTTTTGAAGTTGGTTACATTTTTTTAGAGCTTTTTACTAGGAACTATTCCGTCATACATGATTTTCGCGTAACATAAACTGTTTGCGCAGCTCACGCAGTTTCGCTGCGCTACTGCGTAAACGCATCTGCGAGGCCCGTTTTCTTTTAGGACGAAAAATATTACTTGCAACCGGTGTTCACGCGAGGACCCTTAAAGAGACAAAGAGCAAAGCTGATGAAAGCTGATGTCGCTGACAATCACATTAATGCTTAAGATATTACTGACTTAAATAGGGAGAACCAAGTCATCTATCACCTTTGCTACTTTAACTCTTCACCAGATCAGTTTGAAACAATGCTGTAGCATTGTTTCTTCAGTTCTGTCGTTCAGTTTTTTCGGTTCACAATACGCGAGATGGTTATTATAGCCATAGCAATGGACGAAGAGAAAACAGAAAATGGTAATAAATGAAGAAAAGGATACTAGTTTACGGACAGGTGTATGCGCACGTACGAAGAACCGTAAACTTGGGGACCACACGCTACACCGCGTTTCGTACTTGTCCCGAGGCAAGTCGTTTCATACAAAGCTCGAGTTGATACTGTTACAATCCATTTCAGAGTTGATATGTGTGCTGTGACTCCAAAAGATATCAAAGGTATGATCAGTGGCCAGTATTGGCCAGCATTAATTGACCCCACTTTCCCTTATTCTGCTGTATGAGCCATGAGCCATGTAATGATGACTTAATGAGCACTGATTATAAATTGAGTGGTTAGCCAGTCAGACTCACCCAGCCACGGAATGGCCATTATAGTCGAGAACAATTAAGTAATTTGTGGTCAAGGTGTAATTTGCTTGCCGGGGCCCAGTCTGAGCGAGATGGTGTCTCGTGGGGAACACGAACAGCGTAAGCTTGTGGGGCTGCCGCAAGTCAGGCCGTATGTAGAATTGCGCGACCACGCAGGCTAGATCCTAGCTCATGCAACCTAAATGTAAACTAAATCTGATAGTAGGTTTGTATTGACATCCCCAAAAAAAAATTACAAAATTTCTGAACGGCACTAATTCGGGCTTGTCGGGAACCACCCGGGCTTTTCTAGCACAGTCTGAAACTGGACTCATAGCTCTGTTCGGCCGCCGGAACATGTGCGACTTTCGCGCATCTACAGTGACAGGACAAGGTTCGAGTACCTCGCGCTAAACTTAAAACGAAAAGGATAATTATGTATTTTGTGCATAAAACCTATTCCAATCCAAGCCCAGTTGGAAAATTCACCCGTATATCAAAAGCAAAAAGAGAAAAAAAAAACGGAACAAGCAGTTAAAGAAAAAAGGTTCTGTACAAGGCCCCGAGGTCCCTATCTCAGCATGGTGTTGTTAATTTTTTTTATATTTCAGGATGGATCGAGGATTCCAAGGAGTAATTAAGCGTTGGGGATTTAAGGGAATGCCAGCATCCCATGGTGTCACCAAAACTCATAGAAGGCCAGGAAATATTGGCGCTGGAGGCGAAAAAGCGAGAGTTTGGCCTGGTACTAAGATGCCTGGGCACATGGGAAACAGGTAAACTATCTAACAATTAAAAAAATACTTATAAAGAGGCACTGTTAATAAAACTCTCAAGCTCGAGTTCTCGAGCAAACAATTAGAGATGCTCACACCTAAGTCTAATTTTAAGTAACATGCCATGATCTATCAATTGTCGGATAAGGCTGCTTTTCCACCAGAGATGCGCTATGCTACGTTGCTGCTATTGATATCCACCGATCGTATTCATAGGTTTACATAGTAAAGTACTTACTGGTGGTACACAGCACTGTGATTCTGAAAAAAAACTCAAAATTGCAGATGACCGATAGGGCCAAAACCTTCAAATCCCTTTTCCATTACATCATTTTGCGTTCATCATTTTGAGAATTAGGCCATTAGAGAATTGGCCATTTTGAGACCTTGTCCTTTTGCGACTAGGTTGGCATTTTGCGAATTAGGATTTCGACGCCTAAACCATCAATTATTGTTTAAATTAGTAAATCTTTATCATTTAATATTTACTTCTAGATGGAGGGTACTACGTGGCGTGAAAATTCTGCGTATAAACACAAAGCACAATGTGATCTGGACACTAGGTGTAGCAATACCTGGCGAAACGGGCGCAATGTGTTACTTGTTTGACACAGTCCTTCCTTTGAAAAAACACACGACATCACCTGCTTTTCCAACCCAAACACTTGTTGAGGATTTACCATTGGAATATTATGATGACTCAGTCCAACCATTTGAAGAGCAGTCCATTACTTTTGAAGAAAATTAGATCGTAAGAGAATAAAATTAGAACCAAATTATATTATATAATCAATAAAAACCAAATTAGATGTACATTACACCGGTGAAGTTGTAGACTTATCACTGCATTCAGAAAAGAAAGAAAATTCGTTTAATTTTTTCACAGACACGAATTCAGAATATGAAAAAAAAAACAGAGAAATGAACAACGAACTAAATAATAAACAAGAAACAGAAATTGACAGCTTCACGCCATGACTGAAAAGAAAGACGAGGCGACCACTTGGCATAATCATTCCCCCAGCATCATGTCCCCAGTGACCCCCCCCCCCCCCCCTTCTGACCGCACCTGGCATAATAATGTGATATGGGGCCTGTGGGTGCCACAGCGCTGGTAATAATTATGACGCGATTCTTAGTCAGAAGCCGGTAATTTTACATCCAAACTAATATTATAAATGCGAAAGTAACTCTGTCTGTCTGTCTTTTCTTCATGCCTGAACTACTGAACCGATTTGTGTGAAATTTGGTACAGACATAGTTTGGAACTTGAGAAAGGACATAGGATAGTTACTATTACAAAAAAAAAAAAAAACAAAAATCTGCCGGAAGTCACTATTCCACGCGAACGAAGTCGCGGGCAAAAGCTAGTCTTAAATAATATCATTTCCTTTTGTATACGTCTAATCCTTCGGGGAAGTACAGACGAGATGTTACTACAATGGGATGCGAAATACTTGGATAATTAATTCACCTTTTTTTGTTTTAGTCAAACTTCAATTTTGCCCAAGTATTTTATTATTTTTATAAAATAAAAGTAACACACGTTACTATACAATAGCACTGTTCAAGATTTTGGTAGGTCCAGACTGGTGTAACGTGTTATTTAAGATTACGTGTAATATAGCGTCAACAGTGTGGACGGCTCACGAATCCAAAGCGAATTGTTTTCTGTTTCCACTCAGCTGCCACGAACATGCCGAATAGTAATGGCGCGATAGTTGGTGCTGCTTTTATTTTTATGTATTTACTGACTCAAGACCAGAAACGTTTGGAGCGTCGATGGTATAAAACTAATTTGTAAAAGAACGAGCAATATCACTACAAGCATTGTATTAAAAAAAAAGTAATCCGGCCTTTTTGGATCTCAAATAACAGGTTTCCGTCTCGGTCTGAGCTGACCCTTACGCGTATAAAAAACAATAACTGTTCCTCTCGGTATTACCGCTGCTCAGCTCCCAAGAGTCGTAGTGTGATGTTAAATGTTTTTACTTTACTCATGAATGTAGCTATCATATAAAATAAGATTTTGTCAAATCCAACTGGTAGTTTCAGTGGTTTGCCCGTTCAAACAAACTTTTCAGCTCAATAGTATTACTAACTGTCCCCGCTGCGGTACCTGAGTAGTCAGCCCATAAGGCTGACCCCACATTTGGCGTGCGCGATCCTCGGGCGAGCGAGTAGCGCGAACGACGCGTGCGCGTGGCGCGCGCGCTGCGCGAGCGTCGGGTGTTGCCGCCGTGTGACTGCATGCAGTATGCGCGCAACGCGCGCGCGGCGCTCGCCTTGGTGTGCGTTACCCCAACAAGAAAGTATCTCCTAGAGTTATATGAGTAGAACGTATAGTTTGTGCCTTATTAGCTGTAAATGTGCCCCCACATAAAAAATGTGTGCCCCCTGACGTTTCGAAAAAAAATCGAAAAAACGATTCTTGCTGGGGTAACGTTTTTCTAGCAGGAAAATTCTAAAGGAATGATCGGAGAGAGAAAAACTGTGCATGGCCAGATAGCTTATATGTGTGCCAAAATGTGCACCCAAAAATAAAATCTGTGCCCCTTCAGATTTTCGAGATATTGCATTTCCTGCTGGAGTAACGTTTTGATGAATAGTATATCTCTAAAACCATTGCATGTGCCCCTGTAGAATAAACATACGCGAGTAGCTCTTAATGTGTGCCCCTTTGTGCCCCAATTAGATTTTAGAAAATATTTATAGTTTTCAAGTTATCGCGGTTTTATGAAAACCCGAAAAAACATCGCAGCGCCTAAATGAGACAAGGCATAACTTCGCTGAAAACTGTATTCGGTCCTTCTTGATGCTAATAATAACCATACAAAGTTTCAAAAATGTTCATGCATGCGTTTTTGAATAATCTTGCTAAAAGTAAAAACGATGGTGTCATAACTTTGACGGCAAAATACAAGGAACTGGCACACTCCCAGATGTGTAGGTGTAAACCAAAATCTTGTGCCTTTAGTCAAAAATATATGGTGAAAATATTGAGCTTCAAATGTTACGCATTAAGTAAATATAAACAAAAAACCAAAATATGTAAACAACGGCTGGTTATCCGACCAAATCTGAATGACTACTAAAAAGCGACGGATTCATACATATCGATGACCTTCTTTACTTTACTCACTAACCGGTTCACACGTGTTGTGCCTGAGTACACTGAAGTAGAAAAGTTATAACTAATAAAATAAAGTTGTTATTAGATTATATTTTAATAGCTGTTTCATTTATAAGAGCCATTTTCAAATAAAATGTACATGTGACTAACATGCTCAAAATTTAAATAATAATGACTACACAACGTGCAAATAATTTCTAATATTTATAGGTAGGAAATTTGATCTGTGATTTGATGCAATAATTACTTTAAGAATAAAAATTAAGGGAATAAAAATAATAATTTCCACATCAACAAGCTGTTTCATTTATATAGTCACAAGGTGCATTTAATATATTTTTAATTAGCCCTCAAAACTTTTGAACACTACTGTACGGACTACAGCTTAGGTTTAATACGTCCAGTAAAGAAGGTCCTCGTTAAGTATGAATCCGTCGCTTTTTAGTAGTCATTCAGATTTGGTCGGATAACCAGCCGTTGTTTACATATTTTGGTTTTTTGTTTATATTTACTTAATGCGTAACATTTGAAGCTCAATATTTTCACCATATATTTTTGACTAAAGGCACAAGATTTTGGTTTACACCTACACATCTGGGAGTGTGCCAGTTCCTTGTATTTTGCCGTCAAAGTTATGACACCATCGTTTTTATTTTTAGCAAGATTATTCAAAAACGCATGCATGAACATTTTTGAAACTTTGTATGGTTATTATTAGCATCAAGAAGGACCGAATACAGTTTTCAGCGAAGTTATGCCTTGTCTCATTTAGGCGCTGCGATGTTTTTTCGGGTTTTCATAAAACCGCGATAACTTGAAAACTATAAATATTTTCTAAAATCTAATTGGGGCACAAAGGGGCACACATTAAGAGCTACTCGCGTATGTTTATTCTACAGGGGCACATGCAATGGTTTTAGAGATATACTATTCATCAAAACGTTACTCCAGCAGGAAATGCAATATCTCGAAATCTGAAGGGGCACAGATTTTATTTTTGGGGGCACATTTTGGCACACATATAAGCTAATCTGGCCATGCACAGTTTTTCTCTCTCCGATCATTCGTTTAGAATTTTCCTGCTAGAAAAACGTTACCCCAGCAAGAATCGTTTTTTCGATTTTTTTTTTCGAAACGACAGGGGGCACACATTTTTTATGTGGGGGCACATTTTACAGCAGATAAGGCACAAACTATACGTTCTACTCATATAACTCTAGGAGATACTTTCTTGTTGGGGTAACACACACCTCGCCTTGGCGTTTAACCCGGGCGGCGGCGCACGGTGGGCTGAAATCAAGCTTTAATGGACTTAGGGATTCACGAAAATTGATGAGCAATTTAAAAAAAAATAAAGACGGCTTGGTGATCTACCACTAAATATAAGAAATTTTTGTTCTGCGATTTTTGTATATACCTAATATTTTAAAAGTTATAACGATTTGAATTTATTTTTGTATGGAGAAATTTGATTTTATATGAATAACTTTTAATTCTCAAGAGTTCTCAAATAACCGCTTTCGGTATTCGATTGTGCTATTTTTTAGGCAAATTATCCGATATATCACTTGCTTCGATTTTCTTCGATTTTGGAGAAAATTGTTTTTCATTCCCTTTTCCACACCACCCTTGAGGTAGAGAACTAAGCGCGTTTTTTTTTATCAGTGGTGTCCCCAGGAGGCCTAATCCACTCATACGCATACTCACAAACACACGCACTCACAAAATTATCACTTAGACAATTTCATCAGATTCAGATTCGTTCTCTAAATGTTCCACATTAACAAATTCTATATTTTCCCGCTCATCATCTTCAAATGTTGGAGATAAAAGAAGCATGGCTTTCGCTTCTTCTGAAAATGGTTTGTGTTTCCGTATCATTTTATGACGTTTTGATGATATATAAGGGTCTGAACTAATTATTAAATTATTTAAAATATCCTCATTATTAGCTCTTCTGCAGAATTTCCTTGAATGGTGTTGGCGATATCGCCTAAAGTCTTTATTTCTAGATTCAGCCGCTTCTTCCGATAACTTTCCAATCGGAATTAATCCCAAGTTTTCAATGATAGCTGCTCCATGAACGAGAACTTTATGCACACTGGAGGGCATGTGATACCACTCATATAAATCTACGTATAATTTTATGGTGGCTTCCGTATATTCTTTAAATTTCACTGTGTCAATTTTATGACCTGAAGATATTGTTTCTAAAATGATTGAAAACCGTTTTATTAAGTTTTCATCGACACCAGTAATTGCAGCAGCAATCTCTGTATTTGAAAAAAATCTTCGAGCGGTATTCCCGTCATTAGTACTTCCATGTCCTTGCTTTACAACATCTATTAAAAGGCCTGTTTGATTTTTAAAAGCTTCCTGAATGTTTTTTTTTCTTTTTTCCATCAAAACTTTGTTTTCACCTTTTGCAACCCATGTTTTGAAATCCAGTCTATAGGCTATGTGAAGAATGCATTCCATAAAACGTATCCATATATGTAGCGATGATAAACCATATTTGTACAAGTCGGTATCAATGTTTTTAGTCAATAACAAAGACAAGTTATTCATTTCTGTAGGAACAGCTTTACATATGTCACATCGTTGAGCTGAAGTTTCAGAGAGGATTGATGTTGCTTTACCATCTATCATAGTAAGCAATAATGAATGTGAGACTTTTATTTCTCCAATTTCTGTTTCCTTCAATTCATTTATCTCCGTTTCAATTTCGGTTTTCTCTCTTAAAATCGTTGATTTATTCTCTTTTTCAAACTTGAAAAATATTGGACGACACCAATATGCAGAATTTGGTGAGTCGTTTTCCCAGATAATTTGTTCCTCGGAAATAATTTTTATTGGTACTAAACTACCCATAAAAATACTTGAATCATCTATCGAAGCACTGTCCACTTTGTCATCCGTTGTCATTTTTTGCTTATAGTTTGCTTGATTCGAGGCACCATCCATTCCCCATTTGCTTATCATTGTCAACTCCTTAAAGTCTGTGCTATCAATATTGATTGCTTTGAATATCCTTTTGGCGGTTATATCTAATAGAGGCTGCAATTTTATTCTAGCAGTTGTATCTGTTAAGGTGATATCATCTTTTGGCGGGTAGCATTCTTGTTTTGCATTTTGCACCTTGTAGTAGGAAGGGAACATGTCGACATTTTTCTCTTTGATACTTTTTCTTAAAGTATTATATTGCCACTTTGTTAATTTAAGGGACAAAACAAGTCCCAAAGCTTCATCTGGAGTAAATTTAGGTTTTTCATTTTTACCTAAAAGACTATCTTTCGCTTTTTGCACATCCTGTGGATTTTTAAGTAGGTGTTCGAGGATTTCAGCTATTCCTTGATTACCATCCTCTCGTAATTTCATAATATATGCATGAGATATTTCCTCTGTAGTCATATTTGTATGAATATGTTCTGTACGTCTCTTTTTTTGCTTAGGTCCTAATTCACAAAATGGTTTTCTTGGACTTACGTTCGTTGACGTGGCAGTAGACACTTTTGCTGGAGATTCATGTTCACTTGATGTACTAGGAACAGAGTCTTGGTTTCTTTCAAATGCACTTACAATGAAATCAGGCCACTTTATTTCCGATGATAACCATTCACTATTATTGTTGCTGAACAATTCCTCTTTGCTATGAGCATTTTGCCATCTCCTTTGCAGATTATAGCAATATTTTGCACAAAACGCTTTTAGCGCTTTATCGTTTTCATCACTTAACACAGTGGGGACTAATCTAGATTTAATAGCACTATATAAAACACTATTATTTTTAAAACTTCCACTTTCCTTTAATAGCACAACAATATCAATATTTGACACCAAATCGAACATTTTTACGTAATAAATAGTATTAGTATTCCGAAAATGTGAGATAGGATAGTGCGTTTATTACGATGTGTAACAACGTACTGAGGATGGTTGTTTTTCAAATGTAACCGTATAATTTTTTACCTGCTATTCATCATCCAATCACATAATGACACGTCATCATTTTGCTGCGCTCAATGGACGATGCGCTAATGAGAGTCACCGCACTATTGAGTATTGTTAAAAACAAATGACGTCATAAGGGTGGTGTGAGTATCGTGAAAAATAAATGACGTCATAAGGGTGGTGTAGAATGTTTACCAATAATTTGTTTTTTTGCTATATTTCTGTAATACAATATTAAAACATGTCATATTAAACCAAAAACCGATTAATATTTCATACAAAGTTTAGGGGTCTATAACTCGAAAAATACTAAGTATAAAAAAATTACATATAACAAAAAATATTTGTATTAGTACATAAAATTCAAAAATACTCATTTGAATCCTTAAGTCCCCACTTGACGATTCCAGCCCACCGTGCGGCGGCGAGCGGCGGGGATAGCGGGCGAAAGGGTAAGGCTACGTCCTAGGTAGGCGGTTCAAAGCGAACGCGATTATAAAGCGTTGACACGAGAATTCAATGCGATGCGACGCGACGCGGCGAGTATGTCCAACGTGCACGCGAATCGTCTCGCGCAGCCGCCACTGACGCCGCCGTTCAATTGCGCTGTGCATTTGTCATGGACGTACATGGAAATTAAAATATTATTGGAAAATTCATTTCTCAAATATCAAATGCTCAAGAAGTATGTACGGCGAAGAAGTGGAGCTAACATTGTATATTTGTGTAATCTTCCCATTCGCGGTACGACAATAACGGGTAGTAAAAAAATTATTCCTTTTCTCCCACAATGTAGGACGTTCTTGGATAGTATTAATAAAAATTTCTATTTCCGACATTATAACCAAACAAAAACACGACGGTCCCGCATCCAGATCGCGCGAAAATATCAAGCCAACTGATCGCGTTCGCATTATTTCGCGCCGCTTCGTACCGCACCCCACGTGCGTTTGGTAACGTAGGCCACTTCAATAGGTTTCGACTGTTTGTTGTTTTCGCGCCGCGCCGCACCGCTTCGCGTTCGCATCTAGATCGCTCACGCAGGACGTCGCGTAAGAACGCGACTCGAGCGTCGCGAGCGCTCCGCGCAGCGCGCGCGGGACGCGCACGCTGCGCTCGAGCTACTCGCTCGCCCGAGGATAGCGCACGCCAAATGTGGGGTCAGCCTAATAGCGGCAGCGTGATGTTGAATAGCCTATAACCTATCAACCTACAAAATGGTTAGAATGACTATTCTTATCATTAAATTCCATTGAATCAAAAAATTACATTACAGCGTACTATCCCACATTGGTTTCGCCAAATTACGGTAAAGTGAAAAATTCGTGCCTGAAATACGGGACAGCCCGCAAAATATGTGGTATAAGGGTCACCGACACTTAATTTTTTTTTGTATTACAATGATGAATGATAGATATTACAAAGGCTATTCTTTAGAGGAGCAGATATTCATTTTGTGCAGATAAAAACAATAATTTAAAATAAAATAACATTTATTAAAGCACTTCTTTTATTCACGCAGAAAATTATTCCATTTTCATTTATAAATCATTACAAAAGTATTTATGAATCGTAACATTAAATACGGATATTGAAATGTTTTTTTTTACAAAAGTTCATTGCAAAAGTTAGATAAGTTTGTCCGCCTTAGGGCCAATGCACACCGAAGACATTTTACTTTATCCAACCCATACGTCGCAAGTGATTACAAGATAAGGATCCTGGGATGCGCTGAAGAGACCGACAATAGAAATTCCATCAAAAATTACATTAGAATAAACTACCTTTATAATTATTTCTATTCATATTTACACTTAACATTAGGTTGGCAATCTGAAGATCAGTGAACACGCCAAGTGCGTGCGCAGCACTGCGAAACGGCTTGGGGGGAGAGGGAACCGACGAAATCGAGTGGCATCGTAATGCGTCGCATCAGAAGCCATCACAACACTGATTCTATATTGAACTTGTGATCAACAGATTCAATTTTTATACTCTTGAGAATGACGTTCTGTAATTTTTAAATATCGAGTTTAGAAAAAATTGCATAGGTACAAAGGGTGTCAAATATTCCTTATCAAAAAGATATTGAAAATTAAGGAAATAAAGTCAGGATTTTTTTACAAAACGTATCATTTTATGTAAATCGCTGTTGAGAAAATCCTTTTCACACTTTGTCATTAAATTCTTGGGTGTCGCAAAATACAATGTCGAATTTGCATGGGGATAATTCGACCATGTATATCTCGGGGTCGGTATCTATGAAAAATATATAATTTTAACTAATTAAACAGCGTATTAAAATTATATACCTAGTCAATAGTAAAAATCTAAATAGTCCGTCGGTTATATAATTATCAAAAAAATAATTGAACCGTATTTGTTTTTCTTACGTAAACCAAAAAGACAATGATTTCAAAATTCATAGAATAACAAACAAACTGAAAGAATAGCTCCTGTGTTGCATACGTCCATGCATGAGATAACAAATTCTATCTAGTCACAAGTTTTTCTTATTGGTATAAAAAGATAATAAATAAAAAAAAAATACTGTTACACTGTAGTTTGTTTCCAATTATGCGAAGGTTTCAACAGAAGACGATTACCTACATCAGATTACTAGCAGTTAGCTCATGACTAGGTGCTATCTTCCATTACAATGTGACATCCACATCGCGCATAGATTAAACTTCGTAAGAGATGTACCTACCTAGTGGTAACAACTAAGTGTGACTTCTTAGTCACATCTATTAAATAACACTTTTTAGAACTAATTTATTTTAAACGGAACAGGTGGTACTGTACAGTTGTGCAATTTTACCTGTTACAGCCCAGTCTTTATACGAATTTTGATGCGTTTTATCGTTGCCAATAAATCATGATTATATTCATTGAAAGAACAAAAAACGTTTCATTATTTTTTAATAGATACCTTAGTAATTAGATAGTTGATGGGGGACTAAATAGATTTGTTTATGAATGCTATCAACTAACCTACTTAACATTTTTTATTATAAAAGCGGAGTGTCTGTGCAAAAGTTTCTATGTCCATGAAAAAGTTTTTTTAGTTTCATGAGATATAATAATAATTGATAATTTTGTATTTAACGTAAATTAGGCTTATTATTGATATCTCTGCATGTAATAAGCCGCAAAATGTATAAGAACGTTATGGTCGGTTTTTTTTGCACTTCACGCTTTAAACTAAGCAATTTTAATAAAATCAATATTTTTGTATGGATGGTTTGAAGAGTTTTGTATGAAGGGTGGTCCTAACGTTCGGAAGGGTGGTCCTAACGTTCGCCTGTCATTTTGATTTCTTTTGTCGATATGATTACAGAATTTACGGTAAAGTGGTGTTAATCAATATATTTATCTCAATTTAATGTGAATGTGTTGAATTGTCTTCTATCTAAATATACCTGTCGTTGTGAACCGCAAATCTAAAAAAACAAAATGGCAGGCGACCGATAGGACCAAAACCTTCAAATCCCTTTATTTTTTATTTCTTTGTTTTTATAAACAGGAATAAGCCCATTTTGGTCGGAACTATAGTATATCAAATGTGGATGGGAATTGAGTAACAGTTTCGGAAAAAAACGGAAATATACACCCCTCAATTATAGTAAAGTACTTAAAAACGAATAGTCGAACTTAAAATTAATAAAATAATATTTTACTGTTGAGTAGGCGGCTGGAACCCATATCCCGGATAAGGTTGTGGAGCGCCCGGAGGTGGAGCTCCAGGTGTTGGTGCACGAGCATATGGGTAAGGAGATGGAGGATATTGAGCTGGGGGATACCCTTGCTGATAAGCATGGGGGGGATAACCACCTCCGGCTGGAGGATAATTTTGCGGATTTTGTGGGTATGACGCTTGTAGAGGAGGCGCAGTAGAAACAGGTGGCGCAGGGCTTCCAGGTTGTGATGATGGGTTAGAGTAGGGAGGCTGAGTAGCTGGTGGATAAGGTGACGCTTGTCCAGGAGGGGGATACTGTTGGCCAGATTGGCCACTCGATGATGGTGCCCCTGATGCCACGGAAGAAGGAGGTGCATTATTCCCATGAGAACTAGAATTATATGTTGGAGATTGCGCAGATGGAGATCCATAACCTGACGTAGGAGGGTTTTGCGATGAATAACCGGTAGGTGGCGGTTGAGGAGAACGATTTGGCTGTGATGTGGGAGTTGTGCTATAAGCTGATGTTGGTGTAGTGTTCGGGAAAGGTTGTGACTGGTAGGGTTGAGGTTGTGATCCAGTGGAATTGTTATAAGTACTAACTCCAACATTCGAATAATTAGAGCCAGTTTGCGATGGTGGATAGGCTGAATTCCCAGTATATGGTGGTTGAGTTGCTCCACGTACGGGATACGGGGTTCCAGCAGCTGCTGGGCTGCCTGGAGGTGGGGCATAGGGCTGCTGTGCTGAAGATGGCGGATACCCTGGGCCCGGGTGTGTTGATGGCGGATAGTTACTTGGTGAAGTTGTTATAGGGGGACCATAGTTTGAGTTTGGAGGGTATCCCTGAGGTTGTTGAGAAGGATTTGGAGGCCCATAACCTTGATTAGGTGGCCCATAACCTGGTTGTGGAGGGTAAACTCCTGGTGCACCTTGATATTGCCCCTGATATTGATTCTGTGGGTATGGGCGTTGACCATAAGATTGTGTTGGTCTTGTTGGTGTTGTTGAGACTCCGGGCGGTCTGTACGATGGTTGAGCTCCCCCAGAAACATCGCCACCACTTGGTGAAGTTGAATTGATTGGAGGCGCTTGCGAATTTCCAGCAGCTAGCTGATGAGGAGGCTGTAACAACCATTTTTATTTCAGTATAAACATAAATTAGAACTACGGGTGGTAGGTTAGTGCATAAAAACCTTTAAGCCCGATTGGTTGAATTCGCAGTTGGTCCAATATCGCGCCTAAAGAATTTGTTATCACAAAGCTGACAAGATACAGTTATTATTAAATAAAAAACCTGATTTAAATGCTTTAAAGTAACCTTAAAGTAAGCTGTTCGAATCGCGAAGCCGTCTCTTGAATCCTAACTTTGTTGTTTTTATTTACACTAGTTTTGATAAAAATGATTTTCTCAGTGTTATGATAACTACCTAATACTAAATTTAACATTATGAAATCTTCCGGTAACCTGGGATACATGTCTTAAGTTTATGACAAAGTCAGGTTTTTGATAAAAAAAAAACCAAAGTTATCACTGAAGAACCGGAAAAGACAAAATTTCAGAAACTGTCCAATATGAACCAACCGCAAATTGGATAGTTTTTTGAACATTGGTCCAATCATACCAAAAAAATTTTTTTTTTCTATGACCGTTTTTAGTTTATATATTTAACAAAAATCTTCATATAATAGGCGTCTTTGAAAATTTACAATTTAAGTATGCAACAAAATATGTATATTATATATATATACGCTTCTTTGCGAGCAACGACAAGAGATATTCATTATTTTTATAAACTAAAACCTTGCTCAGTAACAAACACTTTTACCGAACCGTACTTACTCAAAACCGTATCAAAATCGGTTCATCCAAACGCGAGGTAATCGCGGACAAACATGCAATCGTCTTTGAAAATCTACAATCCAAGTAAGCAAAAAATACCCTATCTCAAAAAATATTGAACCGATTTTGATGACACTTGCAGTTCCCTAAGTTTGTTCGACTTAGGGAATACTGCAAGTGTCATCTCATCAAAATCAGTTCAATATTATACCTAGTACAATGAAAAAAGAATTCCTTAAATCGGACCTTTAGTTCCGGAGATATGCAAACACAAACATTTATATACATGCTAGTGATGTTGCGAATGTCTGATTTTTGACATTTCTTGTCAGACATATTCAAACCGAAGATTGGCCAAGTGGATATTGTTGAATTATTGTAACTTCATTCATTCAACACATAAAAGGGGTATGCAACTTTTTGGGATCATTTTTTTTCTTTCGCCATTAATGAAATGTTGGTCATTAGTAGACCGCAACCTAAGAACTTCGTAAAAAGTAATAAAAAATTCTAAACCGTAACCAACCGATTTGACGTCAACGAAAGATGACGGATTTTATTTTGTTCTAATCAGGAGTATTTTTTGTAGGAATCCATAGATTTATTAATGTGCTAGCTTTGCCCGCGGCTTTGCCCACCCCAGCCACTTTTATGTATAGCCTATAACCGTCTCTAAAGTCCCATCTATCTCTGTACTAAAATTCATCAACATCTGTTCAGCCGTTTTGACGTCAAACGGAACATACCTAAATACATATAAAGAGCTGTAGGGATGTTGCAAGTGGGAAGAAGTTAGTCTCAGGTATCTCGGTATTTTGGTGTCAACAGAAGTGTTATTTGCCATCTTCATCAGTGTTACAATAACTCGAGAGATCCTGCTGAGCAGCACTCAGGTCGAGGAAGGTGTACAACCACACGGCAAGATCGATACATACAACTGACTGAAAGACGCCAGCCAATGTTAACCGCCCGAGAGATAGGTTTAAGGCTACAAAATTAAAGTGGTGTTGTTGTTAGCTGCCAAACTGGGCTAAATCGACTGAATGAGTATGGCCTTCGACCAGGACGGCCAATTAGGTGCCCACCGATACGTCACGGGAATCGAAATGAATGGTGTAGGGAACACATTACATGGACCCGGGAACAATAGTATAAAATTTTATTTTGCGATGAGTCTCGGTTTGGGTTCAAGCCTGATACTAGAAGGTAAGAGTGTACCGTCGTCCTGGAAATACTGAAAGACTGAGGTGCGTTCAGGAAGTGCATCCATACAATGGTTCAATAGTAATGGTATGGGCGGGTATTATGAAGAACAGAAATTGTTACATAAATGCTGTAAATTACGTTGAGGATGTTCTAAGGCCTTGTCTGTCCATTCGCACAAACCCTTGGCTCTTCGCATATAGCTTTGTACACACGGGAGTACTTGGCAAGGGAAAACATCTTGGTATTGCCTTGGCCTGCACAATCGCCAGACCTCAACCTCAACCCCATCGAACGTACATGGGACATGCTCCAGAGACGTGTTTTAAAGGACTTGGATGGAGTAACAACCACCCAAGTACTGATGTACTTCATTGGGATCAATAGCCACAGGATAACATAACAGATCAGATAACAGTCTCATTGTTTGCATGAATAATCGTTGCCAGCAAGTTCTCAACAACAGAAGAGGCCTTTGTGTTATTTTATGCAATTTTTGTTCATCCATTTAATTTACTTTGTACTACGTACTTACAGTACTTACTCATTATCATTCATTAATTTTAAAACATATTATTAAATTTTTTAATATTTCTTACAAAAAGCAATAAAAATCATTTAAAAATATAAAAATAGTGATCAGCGGTTAGGGGCCGTTCAAGTATTACGTAAGCACTATGGGGGGGGTGGGGTGGTCTTTGCTTTGCTTATTTTGGATGACATGGGGGGGGTAGGGGAGTCTAGATGATGATCGGTAGTTGTTTACTTTTTTACACGAATGGCAACCCTCACATTGTCTTTGGTTGAAAACGAAACGCATTTTCGGGGATTCTCGCAAATAATGATGTAAATAATACATAAATTGAAAAATGTTTACGTAAGCAAGGGGGGAGGGGGTAAGTGCTTTGCTTACTTTGCTGACAAGGGGGACGGGGGGGTAAATCATTGTAATAAATCTGCTTACGTAATACTTGAACGGCCCCTTAGGCCTCCAGAGCCAGGAACCTCCTCACAATGCAAGCCATAATTGTAAAAAACAATTGTTGTTTAATTTAAAAAAAGCATTAAAAAATAATATAAATAAGAAATACTAAGGGTTTAGTGTGAAAACGCATTGTAAAATTGAAATTTGTATGTGTTGCTTAGACTTTTTTGATGTGTGTATTATTTGTATCGTTTATCAAGTCATTTTTTCAATCACCCATGCCACTTTCTCACTTCATTGTTTTTTTATAGCAGTAGATAATAACTTTACGAAATGAATGTATATTAAAGAATCAACTGGCATTATGAAATATTTTTCAATCATCAATTATTTGACAGTCACAATTTTAAATGAACAATATCCTAAGGGTGCATTTGTACAGAAGCAGGCTGTTGGTGGAGACAGGTAGATAACATAAACCCATCCCACCTTATCCACCCATGTTAGGGATAAGCATTTTTAGGGGTCAAATTGTTGCATTTTGGATCACCTATCAGCCTTTAACGGATATTCAGCTAATTACAAATAACTCTGTATACTCATATTTAGGGCTCCATACCCAAAGGGTAAAACAGGACCATATTTCAAAGACTGCTGTCTTTCTGTCTGTCTGTCTATCAGCAGGATGTATCTCATGAACATAGACAGTTCAAAATTTCACAGATGATGTAAATCTGATGCCGCTATAAGAACAAATACCAATAAATATTGGTATGAAATGTGACTAAAATTTAAAAAAAAATATACAGGAAACTGGAGATTTGAAAAAGATGTCAACAAACACCTATGAGAACATAATGCCCTGAGGGGAAAGCAAGGCCATGGTCAAAACTAAAGCAAGTACTTGTAACTTATGTAGAGAAAGACACTTGAAACTAAAACAAACCATTACACCCTTGCTTGACCTATGCATCTACACTACACTAGTGCAGCAGTCATTCATTCCTTTTGTGTAAGTTCAAATGAAACCTATATTTATAGACAAAATCAATTATAAATAGACACTGGAAAATCTCGGTTTTCAATTCAAGCATCAAGTCTAAGGGAAAGTCATTTTAATCAAAAATAAGTTGAAAATGCCATTTACCGGTAATATGCTTTGAATGTTTTGATTTACATCTGCGACTGAGGCTAAGTAAACCAAATTCCTGTGTAAAACTTGTTGATACTGATGACACTCCATTAGTTGACCTTTTGCTTGATATTCTTGAATGGTTTGAATGAGATGAGTGTTCTCATCTAACATCTTTTGGATTTGTGCCGGGCTCAAAGGAGGCCGGTTGCCTCGTGCTGCAAACGCTACAGACATGTTTTTTTATATCACAAATATTTATTAACAAAAGGATTTCGAATTCACAAGGACTATTCACTGTTTTTACTGAATTCAAACCTCTCAGAAAGAATGAAACAAACACAGTGCAGACGAGAGACGAACCCACAGATTATGGACGAACGACGAAACAATGAACCAATGAACCAACAAAACCACAGACTGCACGAAATTTCACAGATTATGTATTAAAAAATATGCATCAAAACAAAACCAAAACAAGAAAACCACAGAGCATAAATATGAAAAGCTGCAACAAACCATAGATCACGACGGACAGTTTAAGCCCTACATAAGCCCCATACGCACGAACGCTTTTTCTACGGGCGTTAAAAAAGCTCTAATAGGATTATACAGGGTGTCCCAAAACTCAACGTCAAGCCGAAACGGGGTGACAGGATTGATCATAACCATCACGAGAAAAATCTGAAAAAAAATCTATCCCATGCAGTTTGAAAATTATGGGCATTTTAAGAAAAACCTAGAAATTTGATCAAACTGTACCATTTTTCGGTTATTGTGGTTATTCTTTTTTATTTTTGTTCATTTGAACTTTGGAAACGTAATCCTTAATAACATTTCTAGAATCCCAATAAAAAATAATGACACAATTGCCTCAAGTTTCCGAGAATTGAGACTATTTGTTAAACTACGAATTTAAAATTTTCTAGATTCGTCGACTTTGACAGGCCCTCCTATAAAAAAAATGTACTAGAGTGCCTTGGCAAGTGGCATTAAAAGTTGGCGCATTTAATCAGAATTCTAAAATGGTACAATACTTGTTAGTTCCATACAATAGAAAAGAGTAAAAAAATTAAAACCTCAAGTAACCCGAATTTTGCTATCACATTTTACTCAGTTAAAATGTTTTTAATTCGCACAAGCTGTAGGTAGGTTCTTAATTTTAAGACAAAATGATGAGAGAGATGGATAATGGGTATGTTTGTCATGAGTGAGCGAGACAGATAGTGAAGCCACTTTTACCAAAGTGAAAAAAAGTTAGTAAAATAATTAGGTTTGTTGGACTAAAAGTCAGATAGAGAAAAAACATTTTTATTACAATAAATGTTCAAATTGTTTACCATCAGCCTCAATACAAGCCCTACATCTTCTTAAAAAAGATCTACTTATAAGTCGGGCATATCTTCGAGAGTTGATCGCCTCAGCTGCTTGAGAAATGCGTTCACGCAGGTCGGCTACGTGATCAATGGGCTTTGAGTAAACTTTTTCTTTGAGAACTCCCCAATAGAAAAAATCCAGGGGATTTAAATCTGGTGAACGGGCGGGCCACAAGATAGTGCCTGAACGTCCAATCCACCTTCCCGGATATTCCTGGTCAAGGAAATCTCTTACTTGCACTGCGAAATGCGTACCCATACATACCCATTATCCATCTCTCTCATCATTTTGTCTTAAAATTAAGAACCTACCTAGAGCTTGTGCGAATTAAAAACATTTTAACTGAGTAAAACGTGATAGCAAAAATCGGGTTACTTGAGGTTTTAATTTTTTCTCTCTTTTCTATTGTATGGAACTAACAAGTATTGTACCATTTTAGAATTCTGATTAAATACGCCAACTTTTAATGCCACTTGCCAAGGCACTCTAGTACATTTTTTTTATAGGAGGGCCTGTCAAAGTCGACGAATCTTGAAAATTTTAAATTCGTAGTTTAACAAATAGTCTCAATTCTCGGAAACTTGAGGCAATTGTGTCATTATTTTTTATTGGGATTCTAGAAATGTTATTAAGGATTACGTTTCCAAAGTTCAAATGAACAAAAATAAAAAAGAATAACCACAATAACCGAAAAATGGTACAGTTTGATCAAATTTCTAGGTTTTTCTTAAAATGCCCATAATTTTCAAACTGCATGGGATAGATTTTTTTTCAGATTTTTCTCGTGATGGTTATGATCAATCCTGTCACCCCGTTTCGGCTTGACGTTGAGTTTTGGGACACCCTGTATATGCACCACAGAATACTTTAGGGTTTTTACTTTTAATTGCATGCGATTTTTTTTCGGACGTTAAAAAGCGCTGAGTCCGAACAAAAAGTAAATTAAACTTAAATCACCACTTCAATCGATCAATCAATCACCGCTTAACACAAGTCAAATACAGTTAAAAAAAAGGGATCCCGGTTTAAAAGCGCTGACGTCTGATAATAGATTATGAGAATGCATTTGGAGTATTTCGGAGCTTTTTTAAAGCCACCGAAAATGTATGTGTAATGTAATAGTACTTACATATACGTACTTAGTACGTCTAGAAGTCTACTAGTACCACAAACTAGCACTAAGCATCTACAAAGTGGGAAGCGGTCGCCTCCTTCTGCGAAGCAGTCATGCTCGTGAAGGAGGAGGCGGGCCGCGTGAGGGACAGGACAGCGTCCTCCCTCCACCCCGGCTGCAGTGGTAGATCTCCGGCCACCGTAGGCGCGGGCATGCGGGCGGCGAGTAATGGGCGACTCGCTGTCCGACCACGGACCATGTCCGGGTCGACGGAGGCGCGCGTAGAACACAACGCGCGCCTCAAAGAGTGTCAGCATTATAACGGGCCCCCCTTTAGAGGGCCAAGCCTGCCGGGATCGCGGCACTTACAAATTACCGTGACCCCGGTACTTAAAGGGCTATTGAAGGATACCGTGAATTTTAGTCAATACGAGTCTGACAGTCCCTCCCAGAGCGGGAAGGACTGAGGGACTCTTGTGATAAGTTGATAACATTACCAAATAAAAAATAAAAAAAATCAGGATTATAATTATTTTATTCATAAGTATCTCTTTTTTTGTTAGATCAGCTCATAAAATGTATTAATTGCTTTTAATTGGTGCTCATTGCCAAGTCACTATAATTATAATATAAAGAAAACTATTGATACAATTACTAAATGTTGATTTTTAACTACAAAATAATTTGAATAGGACTTGGCTTCTATGAGATCTCAAAACTTTTTACGATGGAAAGACTGCATCGAGAGACTTGGCATTTTTTTACATTTAATGTTTTTGGTGGGTAACATATAAAAGAAAACATTCAAGGGATGGCAAACATTCAACATCATATTCCACCATGCTTAATGCTGACTTAGTACGGCTTAGCAGGTTTCACAAACTTACGCCATTAAATTCTTCTCTGAACCTAATTAGGCAGATTAAGGGAAAAAGTCACATACAATGATGTTTTCCTTCACCGAAAGGCCATTGATGGTCCGATAAACATGTTATCCTTTTGACATACCTATTACCCATATCGACCATTAACGATCACGCGTGATAATAATGTACCCGCCCGTCGGGTAAAAGTTTGCAGTGTGACAACACTCCCCATTCGTGACGTCAACATTCTCTATCTCATGTGGTTTTTTTTTTATCGTGGTAAAATCATGAAATGCCACCCAGGGCAGGGCGGGAGGGACTGTCAGACTTGTACTGACTAAAATCCACGGTGTCCTTCACTAGCCCTTTACGTACCGGGGTTACGGTAATGGAAAAGTCCCGCGACCCCAACAGGCTATGGCCCTCTACAGGCCCCGTCATTATGCTGACACTCCTTGAGGCGCGCGTGGAACACGACGCGTCGTCGACCCGGGCATGGTCCATGGACAGCGAGTCGCCCATTACTCGCCGCCCGCATGCCCGCGCCTACGGTGGCCGGAGATCGTCTTGCGACGTCCGACGCCGTGGGCGTCCACCACTGCGGCTGGGGTGGAGGGAGGACGCTGTCCTCCCCCTCACGCGGCTCGCCTCCTCCTTCGCGAGCATGACTGCTTTGCAGAAGGAGGCGACCGCTTCCGACTCCGTCTTGCCCCGTAGCATGGCCTCGACCAATGCCGGGCGCGAGATCTCATGTGGCATGCATGTGGCTACGCCAAAAGTGAATCTAGAGGATACTCTAAGCATAAAGGCCTCGAAGCCATGCCAGAAACATTAAAAAAATATAGGTATACTATTGACATTCGTCGTTCGTTCACAACAATATCAAAAGATTCGTTCGTTCATTGAACTCACAATGACACAACGTCATTACGTCACACAACTCTGTTGAACTCGGAACTCACACTGTCGACTTTAACCCGAGTGTCACTGCGAAGTTTTGCCGTAGATTTAAAATATTTAATAACTCTTGTTATAAAGACAATACCGTTAAGGTAAGACTTGGTTCGTTACTTCCACAAAGTACCCACCTATTATAATATCTCGCATTAATAAAATTTCATTCTAAATACCTATTTTGAAATTTGGATAGGTACCTACTTAGGTAGATATTTAATCAAGATTCATACTTAACAATCAAGTTACCGGGTCGGTAATTATATCGGTACGTTCATATAAGTAGATATTTACCCTTTTAAATTACCTTTCATTATTAGGACTATTATGATTTTAAATAATTATTATTAAGACTAGTAATTAGACTTAGACACATCTAGCGCAAGACAGACGCGGGAACTTGAAGCGCGAGCTATGACATCTTTAAAGATTTTTGCCACGGATAATGATAATATATGATACTCGCAAGCGCCACTGCCATGGGAAGAAATGTGTATCTAGTGTTTCTGTAGCTACCTCTTACTCTAATCGGATCACATATACGAAGATAACTTGCTATAAAAAAATAAGCCTCAAAACATTGATATATCAATGCCTCAAAAGCTGTTTAAGTACATAATTTACGACATCGACACTCAGGCGCTGTCTAAATAAAGTATTGCCGATTACTTATCGGTTTTTCCAACAACAGTTTGTCCTTCGACTAAGGCCAAAACAAAACGAATGAAATAAATTTTATTCATTCATCTTAAATTAAAAAAAATTATATGGAAGAAATATCGATAGATAATACATACAAGAATTTTACGAAGTAGGTACCTGATGACAGGTGATGGTTCTATTCTTTTAAGATTCAGTGCCGTGGTAGCGCTGATCCTACAGTTACAGTTTGTCCTAGGCTTTCGCCACACTTGGCGGAAATGCCGTCGCGGATCTTTCGCGTCGGAACGCCAATACGTTTTATTGCATGTCACTGTAAAATTGTAAATACCGTTAGGTAATAATTATATCTCGCGAGATTGCAAACTGTCGAAAGATTGTGAACCTCAACGTACTGCTTTTTTTTTCTTATCGTGGTAAAATCATCAAATGAGTCCTCCCACCCAGGGCAGGGCGTGAGGGAGTGTCAGACTTGTACTGACTAAAATCCACGGTGTCCTTCAATAGCCCTTTACGTACTAGGGTCACGGTAATCCCTTGGTCCCGCGACCTCAACGTACTGCTTACAATTTAACGTATTATTATTCGGTAGATTGTAATCTATCGAAGTGAAACCGTCAAATTGTGAAACGGAACGCACCTCGCGAGCTGATTGATTGAACGGCATATGCCCGGCGCCACAATATTTGTTTGTTATGTAAGTTAGGAATTAAACACAGGTATCAGTCAAATAACATTAATGCATTTCAAGAATTGTGACGTAATTGTATACATATAACTGTTACCGGCCAAAACCGATTTAAGGATAAACTAGTTTCGCCTAGGGCCTAGGCTCAACTAGTTTTTGCGAGCTCGGGACTTGACAATTGACGCCGACTTGGACAATTTAGGCTAGCAGAAGTTATTTTTTTAAACCACCCAGAAGTAGGATCCCCGGCCAGCGGGGCTCCGTCGATCTGTCCTGTGAAGGAAGAACAAGTTTAGCCTAGGCTAGCCTAGCTTATCCTGAAATCGGGTTTGGCCGGTAACAATTATATGAAATGACGTCACAATTCTTGAAGTGCATTCATTTTATTTGACTGATACCTGCGTTTTTTTAATGCCACCTACAAAATAAGGAGGAACCGTAGTAGTAGCGAAATTCTTGTGTTTTTTGCAATTTGCATATCAGTGACAAGTAACCCCATGTAATGTAGATGATTCCTTATTGTTTGGGCACTCACATCGAACATCTCCGCAAAATGTTTTGTAACTCGATAAAAATATGATTCGCGAATAACGAGTATGTATTAATTACAAATAATGTATTGAATACATCGCTCTCACACAGATTTGTGCAAAATTGGTAAAATTTCCGAAATCTTAGTAATTTTACACAAATATTCAATAGGCGATTCTTTGACGGAAGACTTCATAATCCGTTTTGCTGAAGATCGAAAAGGGGGTGGAGGGGGGGAGTAACGCTGCTTAAACAGTTATATATTTTTTTTAATTTTCATCTTGTTGATCCTCCAATATCCGGGCGGTCCTTGTAGCGGATAACTAATAGGTACCTACGTTACATTAATTGTTTAAAATCGTGTTTGTCCTTTCTGTATGTTCTGCATGTATGTGAATGCGGATGTAACTTAACAAGGTACCTACCTACATTGTTTCAGAATCAGCATTTTTTATTACAAATGGCACTTAAAGGCGTTAAAGTCGTAGAAATGATGGGCTTAGCTCCAGGCCCATTATGCGGAAGCTTATTAGCGGACTTCGGGGCAACGATCACTGTTGTTCAAAAGGTAAGTTGTAAGACGAAAATTTATTCAAATTATAAGGTACACATAATATGTACTTTACTACCTACCAATAGGACAATATTTTTTGGAGGTACTATGCGCACGGGCATGCGGGCGGCGAGTAATGGGCGACTCGCAGTCCGACCATGGACCATGCCCGGGTCGACGGCGCGTTGTGTTCCACGCGCGCCTCAAGGAGTGTCAGCATATTGACGGGGCCTGTAAAGGGCCAAAGCCTGCCGGGGTCGCGGGACTTACCCATCACCGTAACCACGGTACGTAAAGGGCTAGTGAAGGACACCGTGGATTTTAGTCAGTACAAGTCTGACAGTCCCTCCCGCCCTGCCCGGGGTGGGAGGACTCATTTGATGATCTTACAACGCAACAAAAAAGAGGTACTATGCGCAGTGGATGAATGATTGGACTGCTGCGCTGCGTGTCGCGGTTTCTAAAAAAATATTTGTATGATCTACAAATAGTTGTTCCGTGCCTGGGCGTTTGTGTATATGAGAAAAGTTTTTTGACCAAAAACATTTGGTCCTAAATTCATAATGCCCTCAATTCCGATAATTTAAATATAGGTACGGTGGGCATCAATTATTTACCCCAGTAACAAACGTAGGTGTAACCACATCGTGACGCTGATTGTACAGTGGCGTCTGTCAACAGGTCAACTCGCCCGAATCTGTCAAATTTTACCAATGGAACATTAACCTTCCAATATTGTGATTAGTTTGAAAATGTATTCAAGAAATTTGACAGTTTGTGGTAGCTTGATGGGCTGGCGTCTGTATCTAAAAAAAAGTTTCTTTACCCACGGGTAAAAACAGATGTCGTGTTACACTTATTTATGTATCTTTTACAGATTAATCCAAGTCCATTCGACGTAATGTCTAACGGAAAAAGAATGTTATCAGTGAATTTAAAAACTGAAGAAGGTCTCAACGTGGTAAAAAAGCTATGTGCTAATTCGGATGTATTTTTGGATACTTTTCGACCAGGTGTCATGGAAAAACTAGGTCTAGGCCCAGAACATTTGATGAAGGCAAATTCTCGCCTCATCTATGCAAGATTAACTGGATACGGCCAAAATGGATTCTACAAAAATAAAGCTGGACATGATATAAACTATGTTGCCATGTCTGGTATACTTTCGTTACTTAGCAGAAATAAAGAACCACCCACACCACCTGTTAATATTTTAAGCGATTTCGCGGGAGGTGGAGTGTTATGTGCTTTAGGTATAATATTAGCCTTATTTGAAAGAACCAAATCAGGGAAAGGCCAAGTTATTGATACGAGTATGACGGAAGGAGCTGCTTACGTTGGTAAGTGGTTATTTAAATCAAGACATTTGCCTATCTGGTCAGGCGAGCCTGGTACAAACCCCTTAGATGGAGGATTTGCATTCTATCAAACATACAAAACTAAAGATGGTAAATTCATGGCTGTTGGCGCACTTGAACCTCAATTTTATTCAAACTTATTGAAAGGTTTACAGCTTCCAGAAGATGAATATGATCAAGTAAGTCATAACGAACAATGTAAGAAAAAGTTTCAAGAAGTTTTTATGACGAAAACCCAAGAAGAGTGGTGTGAGATATTTGACAAACTTGATGCATGTGTCACTCCCGTATTAAATATCGACACAGTAGATAAACATAAATTTCGAGTATCTGATTCAGCTTTTCATAGAGATATAAATGATATGGTAGTACCTGAACCGGCCCCGAAAATGTCTCGCACTCCAGGAATATCCAGCAGCCGTGAACCTTTACCAGTGCCCGGACAACATACAAAAGAAATATTAAGAGAATTGGGTTATAGCAAGATTGACATTGAAGAACTTATTAAAAAAGAGCATGTTTATGCAAGTATAAAGTCAAATTTATAGCAATTTTTTAATTAGTTAAAAAGAGAAAACAGCTCTCAATTCATTTCTTACTTGTATAAATTCATCCTCTTTTGATGACAATATATCTGTATTTAAGTATATTGGGTGTTCATGGATTAAGTTTAATACTTTTAATATATTTTTTAAATCAAACTTGATTATATTTATTCCAAGAGAGTATTGGTTGATACCCACATCTGTAATCCCTTGTAATTGTGATAGCCTTTTCTTGGCTATATGACATAGAAAAGTCACAAATGACTCAAAGTCCATACCAAAGTGGGATTTTAGTATTAATTGGCACTCGGCAGGAAATTCAGGTGTGTCTCTACAGTCTTCTATCTGATTTTCTACTATCGATAACGATGTTTGTAATGCTTTCCATACGATCTCTATATTACAAGCATTTATCCAATTATGATTAACAGAAATTGTTTGTGCTTCATTCATTACTTGGTGGTGCCAACCAGATGGAACAAAAAGAGCATCTCCTGCTTCTTGTGTGATCTCACAGTACTTGATATTTTGATATTTCTCTGCTTCAAATACTAAAGGGAGGTTACCCAATCGATCTTTTAATTTTTCCTCTTCTCCAGGAGGAAATAAAACCCATTTTTTTCTTCCAACAACATTAACCGACCAACTGTAAGAACAGTACACATCTTCGTGCAAAGGGGTCCTGGAACAATTTATCGTCGAATGTTAATAAATGTGCACAAATACTATTATCTATAGTATAAATTAACTACTAGAATTTTCCACAGTGGATAGACAGTCATAAAGCTTTAAGAAAACAGCGCTCAATTTTCGGGTCTAACATCTATCTTCTATCTATATATATAAAAGGAGAACTGACTGACTGACATATCAACGTACAGCCGAAACTACTGGGGCTAGGAATGTGAAATTTTGCACACGGCTTCCTATTATAATGTAGGGGAGCACTAAGAAGGGGTTTTTGGAAATTTAAACTTTAAGGGGGTGAAAAGGGGGAATTAGGAAAGTACGTAACCCACGCGGACGAAGTCGCGGGCAAAGTGCTAGTGTTTCATAAAAAAATGATAAATTACCTCTTCCTAAACAATCTTTCTTGTAATTTCATTAGCCAGATTATCATTTCGGAAATAAACTTCGCAATAATTGTAACGTAACTGAACATTGTAATAACTTGCGTACGCAACTAGTACTTTTGCCAATTTTTATGTACCCAAAATATTTCACACAAACAAAATAAGCGAAACGCAGGGGTTTAAAGCTACATAACGTCAAGGGGATGAGACGGGTGGATTAGTCTGCTCACTTCCCTCTACATTTTTTTTTTCGTAGTAGGGCAGGGCGGGAGGGACTGTCAGACTTGACTGACTAAAAACCACGGTGTCCTTCAATAGCCGTTTACGTACCGGGGTCGCGGTAATTTGTGAGTCCCGCAACCCGCTTCTTTCTACCTAAATAAATTTTTTACGCAAGAATCAGCAACAATCACAATTTCAAGAAATATTCGAATATTCTTCGAATAACCGAAGACAGTGCTCAAATAGTGAAATGGCGAATATTTTAAGTATTCGAATATTCGTTTTAAAAGTTTACAACTATCAATAGGCTGGAAGATCGAGGTTCAGGAGTTTGTTAGTTACTCTCAACAAAATAGCTACCTGCAAGTCCGTAACCTCAGGTGAAGGCTGAGCGATCCCACTGTTGGTGGTAGCCTAGGCCTCACCAGAGTCGCACGACCATCATCATACATTTTATGTATAATATGCTTTTTGTATGTGTGTTCGCGGATAACTTCGTCTGTTGCAACAAACTGTTGGGCCAACTTTTTTTTTTTTTGCGTGGTAAAATCATCAAATGAGTCCTCCCACCCAGGGCAGGGCGGGAGGGACTGTCAGACTTGTACTGACTAAAATCCACGGTGTCCTTCACAAGCCCTTTACGTACCGGGGTCACGGTAATGGGTAAGTCCCGCGACCCCGGCAGGCTTTGGCCCTCTACAGGCCCCGTCAATATGCTGACACTCTTTGAGGCGCGCGTGGAACACAACGCGCCGTCGACCCGGGCATGGTCCATGGTCGGACAGCAAGTCGCCCATTACTCACTGCCCGCATGCCCGCGCCTACGGTGGCCGGAGATCGTCCTGTGATGTTGGGCCAACTATATTAAAAAACCGGCCAAGTGCGAGTCGGACTCGCCTTTAAAGGGTTCCGTAGCAGCAAGTAACATTATACAGCCTGTTAGTGTAATCAGTCTTAAACTTGAAACCAGTGGTTTGGTATCACTTACAGAACGTAAATTCAATAAAAAATAAAAACTTTTTTTTTTTCAATAAAGTCTCCATTTTTCCCCAAAATTATTTCACCCTATTACGCAAAGGTAAGATCAAATAAGCCGGCCGCGACGCCGGCGCCGCCGCGTCGCCCGCACAAACTTCAGTGATCAGTCAGCCGGCAGCGTCGCTACGGAACGTACGTGTGTACGCTCGCAGCGCTCTCGCGCGACTCCGCGCCGCCCCACCGTTAATTTTTCGCGCAAGTGTTAGTGTTTAGTGATTATGTCGTACACAAACGAACAGTGGACGGAAATGGTCCGGGTTTACGCCGCGTCGGGTGATAACCTGAACGAGGCTCGGAGAATGTACGCTGACTTATTCCCTGGACAACGTGTACCAAGCCGAGAAACGGTGTTGGCGGCTACTCAAAGGTTACGTACCTATGGCCAGTTCACCGTGCCGGCCCACGCTCAGGGGCGTGGCAACCAGCAGCTGCCAGTTGACCTCCAGGAACGCATACTGGATTTCTTTGCGGAGAACCCAGAGGAGAGTACGAGGCGGGCAGCCTGTATTTTTAATGTTTCCCACTGGACTGTTTGGAAAATCTTACATATCGATGGTCAACATCCATATCATTTTCGGCCAGTACAAGAGTTAAATGAAAACGATCACATACCGCGGACGCTATTCGCAGAATGGTTAATTCAAAATTTTGACAATGTTTCCATTTTATTTACGGATGAAGCAATGTTTACCAGATCGGGTATTTACAATGTTCATAATGAACATTACTGGAGCCGGGTAAACGAACACCGCGTCCGACAAAACAGTTATCAGCACCGTTTTTCCGTAAACGTGTGGGCGGGAATTGTGGATGGGAAACTTCTAGGTCCCTATTTTATTGACGGACATTTAAATGCGCAGTCGTACATGGCAATTTTAAGGCATGTGTTCGACAGGATGTTAGACAATGTGCCTCTTCGTTCCCTGAGGAACCTTTTCTATCAACATGACGGTGCCCCTGCACATTTTCAGCTGGAGGTCAGGGCTATGCTGGATGAAGCGTTCCCTGGGCGATGGATTGGCCGTGGAGGGCCAGTGGCGTGGCCCGCGCGCTCGCCAGATCTTACACCTTTGGACTTTTATCTGTGGGGTGAAATGAAGCGCCGGGTGTATGCCACTGAGTTCCGTAATACGTCGGAACTTAAAAGGCGGATTCGTAGTGCGTTTAGAGACCTGAGAAATGACACTTTTGTGCTTTCGCGAGTGAGAAACAATTTGAGAAAACGTGCGGAGGCATGCGTGGCCGTAAATGGGTCCCATTTTGAACAGTTGTTGAGGTTAATGTAAGTGTAAATGTAAATTCAATCAGTGTAAATAAAACCAGTAAGTAATTTTTAATTAAACTGTAAATAAAAATGTGATTAAGGGCTCCCGCACACGGGCCACTGGCCACAACCACAAAACGCCGCCACCGGCAATCGGCATATTTCTTGTAGTTTTCATACATTCAAGTGGCTGCCGCGCGCTTCAGCTTCTCTCGTTTTGTGGTTGTGGCCAGTGGCCCGTGTGCGACGATACTAACTTTTAAATACGCCAAAAATACCTACCCAGTATTTTTTAAAATTTTCTTTGTTGTTAAATCTAACTTACATCTGGACTCGTCACGCAACAAAGGTAGGTATTTTTGCCTGTCCTAAGCCAGGAAAAGTATGAAGGGAAGTTAGTTACATCACAGGTTACCTGTATTTTATGATGTAGTTAGTTAAAACTTATGTAGGTATGTAGTTAAACGGACGGCTATTGCGGCAGGTTAACGCCCTTTGCAGTGAATACGTAACTCGGGCGCATAGTATCCATGAATTAACGGA
Organism: Agrotis puta; assembly: GCA_943136025.2. Classification (NCBI taxonomy): domain Eukaryota; kingdom Metazoa; phylum Arthropoda; class Insecta; order Lepidoptera; family Noctuidae; genus Agrotis; species Agrotis puta. Next base: position 6,281,296 of record OW964170.2, read on the forward strand.
CGGTGTAGGACAGAAACATTTTTGATTTTTTTAAAGAAAAATTCGTTTATTTATTTTTAAATTCAGACAAACATTTTTATAATTAAATCAACTACCTATGGTTTCAAGGTTAAGACTGATTACACTAACAGGCTGTATAAAAGTTGGTTGTAACTTTGAAAGATAAATTGCGGTTTACGATTTATGACGTATTAAAAAAAAATGTAAGTTGGTACACACAATATTGAGTGATTTACCATGTTATTTTAATATCATGGACTTCTTATAGGTTTTCCTATAATCTATAAGGAGAAAACTAATTTCTGTATTTTTTTCAAATTTTAGGTTCAGTAGTTTCGGAGATAAGGGGGGGGGGAATGGTCAATTTTCGTCTATTTTCTTGAATAACTTGGAAACTATTTATTTTAAAATTACAAAAAAATACATTTAAGATCTTCTCAACAAGACCTTTCATTTGATATGCCACACGATGCAGTTTTCAGAATTTTTTTTTTAATTTTCCCCTTCCCCCCAAAAATGACCCCCCATATACAGATTTCATCTGCTCACGTCACACCTCTGTGTTTGGGTCACAGGAATTGATATGTGTACCAAATTTCAACTTAATCGGTCTAATAGATTCGGAGATAATTGACTGTAAGCGACGGACGGACAGACACACGAGTGACACGGTAATGGGTAAGTCGGTACGGTACGGTACGGTAAGGAATAAGGGTTCCGTTTTTGTATTCAGACGTACGGAACCCTAAAAAGTAATAGTAGAAGTATCGCTGCCAAGTTCAGAGTAGTCTAAAGTTATGACTAAGTTTATTATAGTTTCTTACCAGGAGCCTTTCGGACCAATGTATACAAACATGAAATCATCTTCTTGATTATCTATTGCAAATTCATTAAGCCAGTCCAGTATAAAATACTGTGGAACTTCATAAAATTTGTCATCTGGTCTACTTCTTCTTAGGTGCCAGTCTTTTAAATATAATTTTCTGCTATCAGTTGTTGTGTTCTGCAAATATTCTATGTATTCCTGCACCTTCATATCAGATTTGCATTGAGCATTAAACTGTATGTTTTTACAATCAGCAACAGGAGCAATTAGGTTACCATATTCTTCAATTAAATTGTCGTAATTAATTTGGTTATCTTTAACCCATTGACTGGCACATTTCCAATTGGTAGTTACATTTTTAATCAGACATGGTAAATTTTTTAACATAAAGTTGTTAAAAAAGTCTATGAAACTCAAGTTATGTTGCTGAAAATTCCCATTCTCAATACTCCAATCACTGTAATCATAGTCAGGAATTTCTGTATCTATTGGACACTGAATTTCAATTTTACTTTGTGTCATGATTCTAGTGATTGATGTTGTAATCTTATTGACAATTATTAATACTATAGTTTTCTTTGTTTCTTGTACAATTTAGGTATAACTACATCTTTTCTTTCTTTTCTAGCAAACCCAGATCGTGTTTCAGATGAACATATTTGTTTCAATACAGACATTGTTGGATTTGAAATTTTGATTTCAACAAAACATAAAATTTTATCACCAGTAGTTGTATGTTGTGTGGAGTACAAATACATACAAGCAGAATCACTAATCATTCAGATAATGACAGATAAAGGTCGCAGACTGACTCAATTTTACAAATTACTCTTTGACTCTCAGATCAATAACATATCCAAAATGAACGTCAATGTCATAAGGTCAGTCATGACAATAAGAATATTAAGAATACTGATTGACATTTTTTTTTTTTTTTTTTTTCTTCTTCGTCCGTTAAGACAGGCAAAGGGTCAAGCCCATACAGCCAGGTCTGTAATATTAACTTCTGTTCCAAGTATGTAATAAGGCCGGAGCCAAGTCTTCAATGTTACATCCGATGCATATTCCTTAATCTTCAATTGTTAGTTATTTACCCAGATATTATCTCTTATAATTTATTCCTAGGTCGAGTCCGATATTTGTTAAAATCCTTGTTTCATATGTCCTTGATCGTGTTTTTAATAAAGTCGTAAATATATACATAGCTGTCTTTATTTTTCAAAATGTCTTCAATGCAGCGCGGTATGTTCTCTGGTTTTTCATATAAATTCAATAAGTTGGCTGTTAAAGACAGTCTTTGAATATTAAAACTTGAGCATTGAAAGAAAATATGATCAAGAGTCTGTACATCATTTGTTGAGCAATAGGTGCAAGAAGGCGATTGAATTATGCGCATACGATGTAAATGAGCGTTGAAACGGCAATGTCCAAATCTCAAACGGCAAAGAATAGTATAATATTGTCTGCTTCTGAAGTAACGGCAATTGGTGAACCAAGGGCTTTTACCAATATTCTGATTAATTTGAGCATACCAAGTACCTTTTCTAGTAAGAGATTCTGACCATGTGGCCTGCCAATCTTTTAGAAGTTTGGACTTGATTAAAGGTATTAAATCAGTATACGGAATAGCGACATCGTCGACGGGGCTGCCGCTGTCACTGTCAACAATGTCAGCAATCGCACGTGCCAAAAAGTCTGCTTGCTCGTTACCCGAAACTCCGATATGTGATGGAGTCCATAAAAATGTAATACTATAGTTTCTTGTTGAAAGATTATGAAGTATGTGCCTAATTTCTATTATAATGCAGTTTGTGTGAGCACTGATTTGGTAGTTTTTCAAAGCATGCAATACGCTCATGCTGTCAGTGATAATGAGCCAACGATTTTCAGATTGGTTTTGAATGTATTTAAGTGCAGCAAGAATAGCATAAGCTTCAGCGGTAAATATGCTTGATTCCTTCTTCAGTTTTACTCCGAGTCCAAATTCCTTATGAGGAATGACGTAAGCCATAGAAACCCTTTCATTACTTTTAGAGCCATCTGTATAAATGTGGTGATAGTTCGGATACTGATCTAAGAGGTTATAGACTTCTTGCCGATCGCTTAATTTGTTGTCAATTACTATATCCAGCTCATGAAATAAACATTCAAACTCTTTCTCATAACACACCCATTCATTAGATTTATGAAATTCAAACTGACCATCTAACTTGATCATGAATGAAAAATCAAAAAGTATAAATGGAATATTTTTGGTCAAATGAGTGTTATCAGGATACTTCATGTGAAGTGAAAATAACTTTTTAATCAGAGGATGATGATTAACAGAGAAAAGTTTAAGTAAAAAACAGAATTTGAGATACTGAAAGCGTAAGATTAAGGGGGGAGTATTACATTCTACTTGTAAAGAATTGATGGGAGTAGTTCTCATGGCACCTGTAATAAGTCTAAGATTATGATTTTGAAGAATATCTAGTTTATTTACTAATTGACTATCTGAAGAAAAACAGAGGAAACCATATTCAAAGTGGCTTCGTACAAGGGATTTGTATAATATTAAAAGAATTTTAGGGTCTGAACCCCAGTATGTCCCTGCAAGAGACCTCAGAACATTTAAGGCTTTTTGAGCTCTATCAGATATACAATCAACATATTTTCCCCAAGAAAGGTTACTTGTAAAAATAACTCCCAAAAATCTTGCACTATTCTCCACAGGCAGATCAGTGTTGTCATATTTAATATTGACTATAAAAGGCCCGATATTGCTAAAAACTACAACCTTAGATTTATCTGTGCTAATATCTAATGCAAGGTAATTAAAGTAACAATTTAGTTTATACAAGGCAATGTTAAGCTTGGAACATACTGTACTGGTATTATTACCAACACAGTACACTACCAGGTCATCCGCAAACTGCAGATTGGATACTTCAGTGCCCAGAATAATATTAAGTTTGTGGATGTATAAAATAAATATTAAAGGACTCAATATACTGCCCTGACAAGTGCCTTTATAAGAATACCTAGGACCTATAAGCCTATTTTTACACTTAACAAATACTTTTCTACCATTCAAAAAGTTATATATCCATTCTATCACCTTTGCAGGCAAACCAACAGCAGCCAATTCTGAACAGAGTATATGATGATTAACATTATTAAATGCGCCTACCACATCAAAGAAAACACTGACAAGAGCATTCTTTGATTTGAAGGCTTCAAAGATATCAAGATGCAAATGAGCAATGCTTTCCCTTGAAGACTTGCCTCTCCTAAACCCAAATTGATTTGAAGGTAATATATGATTCTTTTCAATAAAATGTTCTAACCTTTGTTTGATAAGCTGCTCGAAGATTTTACCCATACATGAAGTTAAGGCTATAGGTCTGTAAGAGTCAAAACTATTTTTGTCTTTGTTGGGTTTGAGAATGGGAACAAGGCAATCAATTTTCCAATCTTCAGGAATTAGAGAATGCTGCCAAAGAAGATTGAAGATTTCAAGCAAAACTAATTTAGATTGATCGGGTAGATTTTTTAGCATTTTGTAAGAAATATGATCGAGGCCAGCTGCAGTATCCCTACGAGAATGAATTGCTGTAGTAAATTCAACAAATGTAAAAGGTTTAATTAAGTGAAAGTTACTAGGAGAAACAGGATGAGAAGGGTTGAAAATAAAAGCTGGCTCTACTGTATCTGGTGTAAATTTTTTAAGGAATTCAGGAATCCAAGAATATATGTTATTATTTTGAAATATAGATCCAGAACTTTTATTAAATCTACGCATATATGACCAGACCACAGACATAGGTGTAGTTCTGTTGAAAGATTCACACAACTTCAACCAACTCAACTTTCTTTCATACTTGATAATGAACTTTTTCTTTGCTTGGAGTTTCTTAAAAGCTAGGTAATTTGTTTCAGAGGGATTATGTTTAAAAGTTAAGTAAGCATTTTTACTATCTTCCACAGCTTTGCTGCAGTTAGCATTCCACCAGGGGAGTGGAGTTCTTTTCTTTCTGTTGGAGGTTGAAAGAGGCTGTGCCTGCCCCCCATCAGAGGAGCAGCGCCTTGGAGATGGAATTGAATCTAATAGTGCCAAATGTAAGAGTTTAATAAAGTTATTATAGCTAAGCAAAGGATTGTGTCTGTCTATAGAAAAGTTACACAAAAGAGCATCAATACTGGATGAATATGTTTTCCAATCAACAGTATTGAAATTATAAGAAAATGGAAGAGGAATACTATCAGGTATATGAAAGCTAGAAGAATTATTGTTACTCACTAAGAATTTTGTAATTACAGGAAGGTGGTAACTGCCTAAAGGATCATCATGAACTGACCATTCACACTCCAGGGCTAGCAAAGGAGAGACAATGGTCAAATCAAGAGCATTTCGCCTCCAAATGTGGGAACCAACAGTAGTCATCTGACCATCATTTAAAAGAACAAGATTGTTTTTATTAATGGAATCCAAAATATCCCTACCTCTGCAATTAGAAGCTGAACATCCCCAGGTTGTATGCAAACCATTAAAATCGCCAGCTAAAAAAATTGGACAAGGTAAAGATTGGATTAGTCTATCTAATTTTGTTTTAGAAAAGGGAGGGTTGCAATTAGTAGGACTGTAAAAACTTACAATAGTAAGTTCTTTATTATTGGCATATTTAATACGAACTGCTATATTTTGTAAGGAATCATCATAGATTGTGTTTATTTTAGTATACATAATAGATTTATGTAAAATAATGGCAACACCATTATGAGCATTCCCTGAATTTATTTTATTTATTTATTTATTTATTTAAACTTTATGCACAAGTTACCAAAAACGTGTACAGCGGCGGACTTAATGCCTTGGGCATTATCTACCAGTCTACCTTAGGGTGATGCAGAGACAAAGACAAAGTAGGTGCAACATATTAGACAATTATTTAACAAGAAAATGAATATAAATATAAATTTACATATATACAATACATACATACATATATATAATACATATACATACATACACAGTATAGAGAAGTAAAGTGGAAACTTACGACCAATTAATTATGAGATGAATCTGCCAGCTTCTTAGTAATATGCTCACGAGCTTTCAACTTGAAAGTGAACCGACTGGATACCGTCCTGATATTCCGAGGAAGCGCATTCCATAGGAAAACTGCCTGAATAGGGAAAGAAGATTTAAGAAAGCCAGAACGGTGAGAGGGACATCGTAGAAGACGATTATTACAAGACCGAAGATTTTTACTATGAGCAGAACATAAATATTGGAAGTGGGTAGTCAGATAGAAAGGAGAAGTGGGTTTGTCAAGAAGAGAAAACAGGGTGGTTAAGGCCCTTAACGCTCTGCGCTGGCGAATGGGCAACCACTTTAAAAGTGACCGGTGTTCGGAAACGTGATCATATTTTCGGAGATTAAAGACGAATCGAATGCAGTTATTCAGAAGTCGGTCGAGTTTATTGAGTAAATCTGCATTCAGGTCATAGTAACACACATCACCATAATCAATTATGGGGAAGATAAGGGATTGAACAAGCATTGCCTTTACGTGAGATGGGAGAATATTCTTCAACCGATAAAGGGACCGCAGCGTTCCAGTGACTTTTTTGCTCACAGTCGCGACCTGCTTACGCCAATCAAGGCATGTGTCAACATACATACCCAAATCCTTGACATCAGAGCTGAACGGAATGACAGTACCATCAAAGATAAGAGGAGGCACAGTCAACCCACTCAGCCTTCGCAAGCTGTAGGAGCTCCCTATAATGATAGCTTGACTCTTAGCTGGGTTAACCGACACTCCGAAACGATCAGACCAGTTCTTCACCGCTTTTAAATTCCTGTTCAGCTCCTCAATCGCATCGGATACGTTGTCAACACTTGCCTGACAATAAAGCTGTAAGTCGTCAGCATAAAGATGATACGCACACTGAAGTTCAGTAGTTATAAGGTCTATAAAGATAGAGAACAGAAGTGGAGATAAAATACCGCCTTGAGGGACGCCTGCTACAAGATCACACCAGCGGGATGTCTTGTCACCAGCGAGAACTGACTGCTGGCGCCCCTGAAGATAGGATGAAAACCAGTCTAATACATCGTGAGAGACCATAAGATAGGAGAGGATGGACAAAAGGACTTCGTGACTGACGGCATTGAACGCATTGGAAAAATCGATCAACACTAAAACGGTAACCTTAGTGTCTTCCATTCCCCGCCTTATATCGTCAGTCACTTTAAGGAGAGCTGTGACGGTACTGTGCCCAGGCCTGAACCCAGATTGAAGAGGACTAATGAGAGAGTTCTGGTGAATAAAGGAGGAGAATTGTTTGTGTACACAAGCCTCAAGTACTTTTGATAAAAATGGAAGAATGGAAATAGGACGAAATTGACTGGGAAGAGTGGGATTAGGAATTTTCGGTAGCGGACGAAGATGGGCTTTCCGCCACAGGGAAGGGAAAACACCGGAATAAAGGGAATAATTAACTATATGGGAAATTGCAGGTAGGAGCTGATCAAGAGCCGTCACAATCATGTGACGACTGATGTTATCGCAACCTATTGCTTTGGATTTTATGGATAGGATGATCTTCTTGATCTCTCCCGGATCGACTGGGTCGAAGGAAAAGGGACTTATATTGGGTCGCGTCAGACCATTAAGGTAATCCAAGGTTTGAAGAATAGCTGAACTATCAAGTGTGGTAACAGTGGAGAAATGAAGATTTAGATCGTCTAAGCTAATTGTGTTAGGAAGGTCTGAATGCCGCGATCTACCGATACCTAGCGTTCCGAGGAACTTCCAAATATCAGCAGGAGAAGCAGAGGTGACATTATCAAGAATATGTCGGCGTTTAGCGTTACGTATCATCTGATTGCAGCGATTGCGAGCAGTTTTGAAGAGGATCCACTTATCCTCCGACCTATACTTTTTAAACTTCCGAAACGCCCGATCCCTTCGACGCATTGCCATGCGGATTTCCAAATTCATCCATGGTGCAGGTGGGTGCTTCAGCTTCACTTTCCTGATAGGAGCGTGAATATCATACAGCTTGAGTACAAGATCATTAAAAATTGCAACTTTGTCATCAACAGTAATGGCTGCTTCCAACGGACTCCAATCAATATTAGAAGCATCTTCCATAAGCTTCTCACCATTCATCCGCGCAAAGGCACGCCTGTAGTGGAACGTAGGTTTGGGTTTCGGAGGTTTCAGGATGTAAGACAGGAAAACTAGGTCATGTCGGGAAAATCCAGGAGCGTCAAGTTGACCATGAGAGGAGACTAGTGAAGGATTAGAGGTGAGGATTAGGTCGAGCCAAGTATCATCTCCAGCAGTATTGTGATGAGTAGGTTGGAGAGGTAACACGTGCAGATTAGCTGACTCGACCAGGTGTAAAAGTTTAGAGGATCGAGGGGAGGTATGGGCAAGGAGGTTGGTGTTGAAATCCCCCATGATAATGTGATGTGTGTACTCTGAACCCAAAGACTCAAGAACCGATTCGAATTCGGTGAAGTAGTCTAGGGAAGGGGGACAATAGACGACACCAAGGACAGTTTTAGCACCTCTGACACAAACCTCTAGAAAGAGAAATTCAGCTGAACTGTTAGGGGAAGAAGTTGCTAGAATTTTAAAGGGAAAGTCAGCACGGAGATATACTGCTACCCCACCCCCTCTCTTACCGATCCGGTCATTCCGAAGAAGAACGAATCCTGGAAGAGAGTAAGTGGTAGACAACAGATCAGGTTTGAGCCAGGTCTCGGAAATCAAGACGGCATGAACATTGTTGTTGGTGAAAGTCTCGTACAGTTCATTGTAATGGCTTGGAACACTCTGGGCATTTATGTGACAAACTAGAAACATTCGGCCAAGATCTTGGTCGAATGTTTGACGTAACAGGTCACCAAGAGTGTCTTTAACCGAACAAAAACTGTTACCACTAGAAGAAGCAGCAGAGTCATTGGCAGAAAAAAATGATTCATCATCAGAAATAGTTTCCATAACTTATGAAGATACTATAAATAAATAAAATTGACTATAATAATAAATATATATGAAGGAGAATAACACAAACTGTTGGTACAACGCTTGCATCTCTGCACCACCCGCCAGCTAACATCAAAAACAAAAAAAAAAGAAGAAACACACTGTATAAGTAAAAACATAAACAACAAAGTAACAAAATCAGTCAATATTATGACAAGAAAACAATCAAATAGCGGTATTCGGAACGCACCTTAAAGAACTATAATAAGAGATTTGGTGAACGCATCCGTAAAAAAATAATGAAAAAAAAAAAAAAATGTCTATGGTTATAAATAAAGATTTGACAGTCACACATAAAAATAATATTGAGGGTAAATGAAGCTCTGTACTTGTAATAATAAATTGTGAAGATGGAACAGTGTTACGTAAAAAAAAACATATGTATAATAAGAACTATAAACTGAAATAAAGAAGTAGTAAGTTACAAGCTGAATGTAAACAAGGTTACACCATTACAATAAACAGTGAATTTATAGCAAAATCAAGGTAAGATAAACTTGTACTAATTACCTATTGCATGACTGCTGTTATTGAACGTGATAGTGATATATAGTCAATGCTTCTTGTTTTTTAGGCTGTCTCCAGACCCTTCAAACTTGGGAATGAAACTGAATCAAGTCTGACTACATCATAACCACGAAATTTGATAGTGTGATGGGGCTTAAGCCAAGTTTCGCAAACTAAAGCTATATGAATAGAATTGTCCAACAAAAAGTGATTGAAAATATGTTGATTGTGTAATAAGCTCTGAGCATTCCATTGGACTATATTTAAATAATCCATTAAAATATTGTTTTTTTTTTTTAATACTTACCTTATATTTTTAAAGGATTCTTGCAGGACATCTTTAATGCTAGCACTACAAATTGATTTTTCATTCATTTTATTTTGTGTTATTAATTTAACTATTGATTCTGAAATAGTTTTTAAAATTAGTTCTGAATTTAAGAGTGACAAAAATTGGTCAGTTTTGTTAATTTTCGGAAAGTTTGTGTCATTAAGAGTATCAACATAACTTCTTTTTTTCTCATGTTTTTGTTTATGTAACTCAATCTTTTCTTTTTTTACAGGGCATAAAGAAGATATGGCAATGTGATTGCCCGAGCAGTGACAGCATTTTGCGCCCGAGGCGGGAACTGTACATACTTTGTAATTATGTGCTTCTCCACAAATGGAACATCTCTCAGAGTTTTTACAGAATTTGGCAATATGATCATATCTCAGGCACTTAAGGCATTGCTTCACTGGAGGAATATATTGTCTTACCTCAAAACGCCAACTGTTGAGGTCGACACTCTCTGGCAGAAGTGGACATGAGAAAGTTATTGATACTGTTTTTGTTGGCACATATTTTACAGTTTTATTCTCCACTGATTTTCTCATAAAACGTCTGATAGAGACGATGTTCTTGGTGCTTGTTAGTGCGGAATAAATTTGTTTATTTGAGAGTTCAATGGGGACATGTGTGATGACACCAGTAACCTCCGTAGCGGCAGCCGGGATTGACGCTTTTAATTTGTGACCGTCTAGAAACTTTTTGTTACTTAAAGCAGCATTGGCCAATGCTGGTCTTTCATATATGACACCTACCTTGCTCTTGTTAATCCGCTGTAATTGTTTGACACCTTTGTTGTAACGCTTAATTGCATTTGCAAGGGACATCATATCCCTCAAGCCAATGGGTTTACTTTCTTCTATACTTTCCAGAAACACGATATATTCGAAATTACCACCATCTTCGGGGTAATATCGGACGTAATCTGGGATTCTAAAAGGAGTATACTTATCAGTATCCTCTTCGGATGTTATAGAGCCGACGTCGGACGTTGAGCCCTCATCAACCGACTCCGCCTCTCCGTCTTCAGCCGATTGTTCCTTTTTACGTTTTTTACGGCTCCGGACCATGTCTACCACGTTTACTTTTACGTTTTCAATAAATTTGTGCAAAAATGAGTTGCTTTTTATTTATTGCAAATTAACTTTAAAAAAAGGCGCCTATCAATCTTGAAGGTTCCCGCGCTTTTTCTACTGATTGACATTTTTGCTTGACAACCTAACAAACGTAGATAGAGTATCCACTAGATAAGGTTTGGCGTGGCCTCATGAGATAGAGAATGTTGACGTCACGAATAGGGAGTGTTGTCATGTAGTGATTCAAGAGGAAGGTTTATATGTATAAAACATGCATAATATAGTAGAGATTGCACCCGTGCGGAGCCGGGGCGGGTCGCTAGTGGGTAATAAGACAAAAGGATAACCTGTTTATGTTAATCATACCAAAGGCCATTTGGCCATAAGGAAAACATCATTGCATGTGAGTTTTTCCCTTAAGCTGCATAATTAAGTTCAGAGCAGAATTTAACGGCGTAGGTTTGTGAAACTTGCTAAGGGCCAGTTTCGCCAGTCTCTGTTAGTTAGTTTAATGCCCTGTTACATGTGTTAACCGACTGTTAAGGTTAGTGAGTGTTCCACCACGTGCTAATGGTACTTTAATTTCATTGATCGGCTGTTAAATTTAATGACTGCTCCATGGTTCCGTTACATTGGTAACAGACGATTAATACTGTCAAGATAACAAGTTTGTTTTTTTTATATGGAGGTTTTTACTGATGGCCAGTACGCAGCAGACTAAAAAGATCACTACTAAAGGATCAAGGCGACCTCACCTTCCGCCTGACGCAGGTTCTAACTGGATACTGTTGTTCCGGAAGGTTGTGTAAGAGTGGTCGTGGCAACCAAGTGTCTGGTACATGGACACTCGGGTGTCACCACTGTGTGGACAAGGTGGTGGCGAAAGGTGGCACCTATTCAGGCCATGTTATGGAGCGGCGGGTAATGGAAAGCAGTCACTTCTTTCCGAGAAGTGAAGTTAGTGAAGGAGGAAGTGAAATGGGTGAAGGAGAGACAATCATCTAGGTCACACGACAGATCGCGGGTAATTTCTAGCTACCGTAGGCGCGGGTTTGTGGGCGTTTTGTAATGGGTTACCCGTACGATCAAAGACTTTGCCCTAGTCGATGGCACACGCGCTTCATGGTCACACGCGCTTCTAAGAGCTGGCAGAAAACTCACGGAGTTCCTACAGAACCAAATGCCTGCTACGATCGCGGGACTATCTAAACTGGATGTCGCGGCCATTGAACGCAAAGCAAAACCGACAGAACAGGATTTTTAGTCAGTACGAGTCTTACATTCTCTTCTGCTCCACCCAGGAAGTAACTAAATATTATTTTAACACGAAAACGATTACTCCAGACTTATTTAAAATACAAACTCTTTACACAACGAAATGAAAAACCTCAAACTCATTTTATTTTTTTATATTAATTAGCTGTATTATTGACATATTATCCAGCGAAACGGAAAAGTAGTTCAGTCGTCTATTGCATCGTTGAGTTTTTCATCTTTTTGTTTTAGTTGATTTATAATGTGACTGAATGGTTTTGTGTGTCATTCAAATAATGATGGATCTAGCAATGGTCTGTTAAATTGTCACCATGGGACACATAACATTATAACAGCGCTGTTAATTTTAAAAGCACATTAGCTAATGTCTGGTTGCAAAGAGTTTGGTGAAATTGGGTCTAAGCCTTACTAAGTCAGCATTAAGCAGTGGAGTATGATGTCACCCACCCGAATCAAATGTTAAGTCACATAGCGATGGATGCTAAAAGTAGAAAATAAACGTATTTTTTTTACTATTTAATTAACCGTTGACTAGGACCAGTTTATTCTTAACACAAAGTCCTATTATAAATATAATGCATATAAATCCTTATGTTAAGTGAAAAACAGGTTCCGTAACACTAAGATAGTTCATTTCATAATTACCTTACCGCCGCGATTGCGGTGTGTCCGTAATCCTGAAACTTTGCCTATCTCACTCATTTTTGCGGGCAACTCACACTTGACCAAAAAATAAATACACAAAAAATATCAAAAATTCCTGTATACAAGTATAACACAATTGTGTAGAATGTTAGCTGAAGAACCCGACCGAATTGTCTGGGAAATATAACGCCTGAATCTGGCATCCCTAAATATTCCCTAAACGTCCAACTTCTTTAGCTAAATGTTTGCACTTGCCTTGAAAAAACCAGCACGCGCTGAGAGATGAAGATTCAGATCTTTCTGTCGATTTGTTTTTCTATATTGGGGGAAAGAGAAGGAAGTTATCAACTCTTCTATACTTTCCTCTGTCTACGTTAACAAAAGTCTTTTTAGACATTTTTTAAACTTATTTTTTCCTTCAAACGGAAAAGGCCTAGTCCCATACTGCCTGGCCTTTTTTAGTTGACTGAAAAACCAAAGACTTAAAGTTTGGACTGCTATCTGAGCGCTTTTTTTTGGTCGTTGAAAAGCGCTAGAGTTGGAACAAACAGCTAAATTGAACTTAAATGTCACCGCCCAGCACTTAAAATCAAATTTAGTTAAAAATAGCCCCACGCTTTAAAAACGCTGACGTGTGAACAGTTAGGTGTAAAACGCTGCAACTCTCTCATGATGCCTAGCTTTTTCTTCTTTGTTTCAACGCACGATGAGCGATGTTTATTGATGACAACGAGGCGTCCACACGTGGACCACCCGTCGACAGGTGGACGCCGCGTTATCACCAATAAACGTTTTTGCTGACGTTCAATAAGCGCCGAAATAGAACAAATGCACACATAATTTCATGTTGTGTAGAACCATAGACTTTAAAAGAGTAGTACCCGTAAGTAACGCACAACACTAGCAACAAAATCACCAAATTCAGTTCAGTTCAGTTGTCATTTTGTGATGGCGGCGCTTGGGGAGTTACGCTACGGTTTACAATCCTAAGCCGCGGTGTTTTCTTAATTTTGATAATGAGATTTTTGTTTATTTTGAATAATTTTGTATAAACGATTTTAAATATGTGTTATCATGTGCGCTGTTTGATTCATAAGCATTTTTCTGTGTCCATATCTTGGTTGTTTGAATACTGTGTTTCCAAATAAAAAGTATACTTGCCTATTGGATCCTAATTGGCCAATAATTAGTTTTCATACACATTAACTTCTTAGATTTATATAAATTAAGAAGTAAACAATTAAGTTTAAGACAGTAAACAGTCGGCCCATTATACAGTCAACATGAATGATGTTCGTGACAAAGTAGTCGCTGGAACTTCGACGTGGGAGAGTAATGCAACGCAGAGTGACTCCTCACCAGAGCTCCAGTCGTCGCCAAGTGGAAGTGGTGAAACTCCTCAAACACCAGGAGCACCTGTGCCATTGGCGCCTCACTTAGCTGCTGACTTGCATCCAGATCTTTTACAACAAGGCTGGCGGAAGTACTGGTCCAAAAGAGAAAACAGACCATACTTTTGGAACAAGCTATCAGGTGAATCAATGTGGGAACTACCAGCAGTCAAGAGAGATTTTGATCCTATAACTGACCCATTGGGTATTTGTCATACTGGGCCACCAAACACAGGCAATATGACTCCTGGAGCAAATAAACGTCGTCCATCTGAGGATAACGGACCTCCACCAAAGAAATTTGTTCTGGCTGGACCGTGGGACATAGAAGTTCCAACTAATGTTGTAATATATGAGAGGCCTCCTACTATTTGTCCACATCCCCATCCAGAAATAGAGGGATTTAGATTTACTTTGGCTAATAAATTAAGGCAGTGCTACCAAGAGCTTTGTCACACAAGAGAAGGCATTGATGCTCCTAAAGACTCCTTCAACAGATGGTTAATGGAGAGGAAAGTGAATGATCAGGGTGGTTCAGACCCATTGCTTCCTAGTCATTGTTTTCCAGAAATATCACATTCAATGTATGAAGAAATTATGAATGACATTCCAATAAAGCTGACTCATCCAAAGTTTACGGGTGATGCAAGAAAACAGTTATCAAGATATGCAGAAGCAGCAAAGAAAATGATTGAATCAAGAAATGCATCACCAGAAAGTCGCAAGGTAGTGAAATGGAATGCTGAAGACACATTTCAATGGCTGAGACGAACTGTTGGAGCTACATATGATGATTTTCAAGATAGACTAGCACACTTGAGAGTAAGTAATAATACTATTCCTTCTCATACAATTAAATTATATGGGCATAAAATCAAATAGAATAAAAAAAAAATTGGTAAGTTTAATACAAATTGTATAAAATTATTTTTTGTGAAATTTGACCAACTCCTGCCATTCTGATATTTTTCTTCCAATACAATGAAATGATTCCTACACTTATTTTTGTGGACAAATCACGCTTAAACTTAAAGAAAAAGTGCTAAAGTCTCCTAACATAGTTATCTTGTATTTCTTACGTATTCAGGCATTCCTCTTTTGGTCAATTTAAAGAAAGACCTTGTAAAAGTAAAATTTCAGGATGATCAGTTCAATGGAATCGGCATGAGAAGGTAACAAACAAGAGAAGGACCACAGTCCATACAAAATTTAGTAGTATCTCAAAAGAATCAAACAAACATCCTTGCAGCCCAACATACAAAAAAATATCATGAAACTTCCAGAGGCTATATCTACAATTAATAAATTACAATATTAAGAAATACTTGGAATCAATACAAAAAAGAATACATGTTAGACTGGAGTCTGGACAACTTACAGTTTAATAACAAAAAATTGCTATCAGACTAGACTGTAAGGATGTAATTTTGAAATATGCTGTATCTTTTACATCAATTTTTACCCAAAGGGTAAAACTAGACCCTATAACTAAAACTGTACATCTGTCCATTTGTCACCAGGCTGTATCTCATGAACTGTGACCATTAGTTGAAATAACAGATGATGTATTTCTATTACTGCGATAACAACAAATACTAAAAAACAGAATTAAATAAATATTTAAGGGGCTCTGTGTTTTTGCTGTTTTTATAGATAATGGTATGGAACACTTCGTGCACAAGTGCAAGTCACACTTGGCCGGTTTTTTTAAATACTTCTCTTTGCTTGTGGGGGTGAATTTAGATTTATCATCTTTATTTAATATTAGTTAGGATTTGGATTATATATTGGCAAACATATTTTTTTTTCTTATAATAAACATAGAAAGCATAAAATAATTTTGGCAAGCATTTGGGATGATTTTTTTATCAGTTATGTAATAAACTAAGTTTTACATGACTGTTTTTCCAGGTAGTAAGTTTACATTTTTTTTAACTTGGTGGAATGCTTTTGTGGTAAAATAAATAATAAAGATCACTATGATACACTTATTAATTTTTTATATGTTAGTTAGACCGTAAATCTAGACTAGCAACAGTTTAATGTATAAAAAATTGCTTAATATGTAATAAATTGCTAGACTTATAAAGAAGATAAAATTAGTCCCTGAAAGTTGAAATACATGTCTGAAAAGTATGAAAGTTTCTGAAACATATTTTGTTTATTAATTTCAGAGACAGTGTCAACCACACCTCGCCGAAACTGTGAAAGCTTCCGTTGAGGGGATTTGTCTCAAAATCTACCACTTGTCGGCTGAATATGCACGGAAAATAAGGGAAAGGCATAGTGGTTTACTCAAAGAAAACGGAATACAGGTATGTACAGGGTCGAATCATCTATACTTCTATACTAATCTATACTCTACTATTATTATAAAGAGGTACATTTGTTTGTTTGTATGTAGGTATTTTGAAAATTCTTTCACCAGTAGAAAGCTGTATTAGTCCTGCGTGACCGTGACATAGGCTATAAGGGGGGGGGGGGGGGTAGGAGCGGGCGAAGCCGCTGCCAAAAAACAGTGTAGGAGCGTTCAGTTCTTTAATCGATTATATCTTACGTTGATTTGCAGACGTTTCTACGTGATTTTTATTTTGGTAATCCAAGTTGGTAGAGAGAGGTCCCCTCTTTTGTTTTACAAGGCATATTGTTGTGACTTCTAGGTAAAAGTAGTTGCTTGCGTTGCGTGTTACGTAAATTCAAAGAGAAGGGGAGAGGGTACAGAACGCTACGGCGCGATGCAGGGAGGGTGTCTAAACATTGTTAATGATAGAAATATTGTACTTGAAATTAGATTAATAATACAATAGATAGAAAACTTTTTTGAAAAAAAAAAAAGAACCGACTTCAAAACCAAACACAAATAAAGTGTAATATAACTTTTCGTACCACTTGCTCAAAAAAGTGACATTCTATGCTACAAAAAGCGAACATAACAGTAGTCATTTTTAATCTGTTAAAAACAGGGAAAGAAAATTGTACTGAATTTCATTCATCCTCTAGGGGGAGAACGTGATTTAAATTTGGAATACTTTCCGAAATTTATAGTGATCTACATCTGTGTTTACACCATTGAGTTTGTATATATAAAGCATTATACTATATAAAGCATTATACATCTTTTTGAAAAAGGAATACGCATTTATTATGCAGTTATGATTACTAAATAAAATAACGAAAACCGACGAGGCCGTATGAGCTTGATGCCTTTGCTTTTCCGACAAAAAAATATTAGTCTAGGTATTTGCCGCGTTTTTGTTTTCTTCAAATACATAATAAACCTCAAGTTTATTTTAATATATTTTTATAAATAAGTTAACGTTCTAAAAATACGTTACGATGCTAAATCAAATGAAACGCAAGTTCCTCAGACGCAAGAACAGAAAAATACTCAAATCAACTCATCAACAATAAATGTACCAAACAAAAATGTAACTCTCTATCGATAATTGGACCAATGTTTCGAATGTTAACTTTTAATTTTAATTGTCATTATTTTAAATGCTTATCTCATATTATTTTATTGTGTTCATTTTTTCGCAAATGGTACGAAAAGTAGAGTATTTTCCTCGGTGATAAAGCTGTCTTAGTCTTGGGCCTCGCTACGCTCGGGAGTAAACCTCGAGTCCTTCGTTAACCTCGCGATTTAAATCGTCATCCGCAACAGAAGACACTGCTTTATCCCCTTGGTTAATAATCTACTATTTCTTTCGAAAGTCGGTGGCTTTGTATTTTTATTTTGTTTTCTTTTTTTAGTTATTATATAGATATTCAACAAAAATTTTCGTGTAATCGGCGTCTTAGAAAATCTACAATCCAAGTAAGCAACAAAAACGGGATAAAATCTATGCGGGCAATGTCACGAGAGTAGGACAACAGAAGATACCATTAGCAATATTTAACATCCACAAGTAACGATGAATCTTCTAGCAATCGACTAATTAGTTTTTAAAAAAGGGCCTCGGCAGAATACCTTAACATTATTCCATCAAAATATTCAAGGTATTTCTTCAAATTTATTAGAAGTCGAAATGTTTTTAGCAAAAGCAATGTTTGATGTTATCTGTTTTACTGAACATTGGTTGAAGGATTATCAAATTCTCATTAATTTACAGTGTTGTTAGTTGTTTTAATCGCAAAACTATGCTGCGTGGAGGTTCCCTAATACTAATGGTAAAATCATCAAATGAGTCCTCCCACCCAGGGCAGGGCGGGAGGGACTGTCAGACTTGTACTGACTAAAATCCACGGTGTCCTTCACTAGCCCTTTACGTACCGGGGTCACGGTAATCCCTTGGTCCCGCGACCCCGGCAGGACCTACTAGAGTAACTCCAACGTCTGCTACGTGTATTGATAATATTTTCCGCAACTGTGATTATTTTGATAAAGCCAGAGTTAGTTGTCTGCCCTCTGATCACATTGGACAGATGGTAACTTTTAGGTGTAGCACAATTGAGCGTAAATTTTCACAAATTCACGCTCCATAAATTTTTGGGCCTTTCTCTGAACGGTTCAGCCAACAAAAAAAAAACGTTACCTATTTGTAGTACTAGTCATTTGGATCAATTGTTACTATGGCACAAAAGTTGTAAGATTTTTCTCGGCCAAGTTATAAAAAAGATTCGTCATTTTCATACATTTGTTGATTTCTGTAAGTGCCGAGACACCCAAAATAATGATAAGTATTGCTAGAATTAGCGACCTCAAGCAATTTAACATAAAATATCATCACGCCTGTAATCCCGAAGGGTACGGCAGAGGTGTACTTAATTAAAATGAATAATAGTCTATTTATTTTTTGTTAAAAGGAAAAAAATAACATTTTAAAATATACAAATCTGCTGGTGAGACCAGCATCGGGAACAGAATCGAAATTGGAAGACCAACCTCCTAATACCTTTCCTTGTAAAACTCCCATCCATATATCAAATGAAGGTACTTGAAAAGTGTATCATTTCATTGTGTGACAGCAAACCTGTAAACCATGAGAGAAAAAAGTAAAAAAAAGTAAACTATTTTATATAACTTTTGTCTTTCAACAATTCAAAAGTGCCTGTAACTGGCCTACTTGAGATGAATTTGATTTTGATTGACTTTTTTGAAAACCGTATCAAAATTGGTTTAGCTAAACGCGAGATAATCGAGGACAAACGTACATACAAACAAACATCGATCATCGAATCGAAGTGGGAACCTACTTTTTTCTGAAGTCGGTTAAAAACTGAGCAGTCTGAAAAAAATTGCAATCTTTAAGTAGTTCCTGCTCAGTATTAGCTTGTTCAACCAAGCAAACTACAGTTTTATAATATGAAGTATGGCGCTGGATGTCTGTAAAACAGCATCAGCTTAACCTAAGTTCACAGGGTTTAAAATGGCCACTTAGCAATATCCCAAATGGTTCACCTGAGTGATTGAATAGCCAATGGCGTTGCGAGTACGTGTATTTCCCGCAACGCTATTGCTAACTGACCGTTTTAGACCCTCAGTTCAACATATTATCAAACTAACTAATTTCAACAAAAGTAGCCGTTAATGAGGAATTAAATAACCCACGTTAATGGCAGAATTTCATATGTAAAAAATGTATTGGCTGTAGGAACTACAAGCCCCGTTGCAGCAGGCAGCTCTACGTAAGGTGTGGTGTTATCCCGTGCAATTTGCGGTGCCGGCACCCCGGCCTCCGCTCGTGGAACACTTCCTCGACCGCGATCAGACGCTGCTGCGCTATCTTGGCGAAACACAGGTTATCAATGCTGTGTATTTACAAAAGCTGGTGAGCATTTCAATTATTTCATTAACTTATATGATTGTTTATTAACTTATTGGTAACTAGCACGCTACCCGCGACTTTGTCCGCGCATATAAACTCTAAATTTCAACGTGGGACACTTGTAAAAATCTAAATAAGTAGGTACCGTGTCACGTTATTTCATTTTAGGGTTTCAAAATTAAGTCATCATCATCGTTTTCAAAATTAAGTCATCGACAACCCCTTCAAAAATGAATTGTAATAACCTTTATCAATTACTAAAAGAGAAACAGTTTTGGATGGTTTCTAGGTTCTAAATCAGATATTTCATAAAAACTTATTTACCAATTTTCAATCCGCCAGGGGGTATTTTCTTGAAAAATAAATTAAAACTCATTTTTTAACTGCTTGAGAAACTGTTTATGCCAAGTTTTGCGTTCATCGAAGCAAACTTTTTTCACTAACTTGGGGGGTGAATTCGAGAATTTTGGATTTCGAAATACGTATTTGATACCGAGTTTCAAATTCATCGACTCACGAATTATCATTGACCCATACAAACTTTAAAATCATCTAAATCACCAAAGTATGGCCGATTTTTTTATTGACTTATAGACGTACTTACGTACAGTGTTCCCTGTGCGCAAAATACATTTATTACTCATGTCAAAATATTTAATTATTAGGCAAAATAATATGTGTTCTTGAAGAAAAATATTAAATTTCTGTGTCTCTGTGTCAGTGTCTTAAATAAAGTTAGGTCCTGCGATTATTGACGCAGGTCCTCACCGGACACGGAAGTTTCGGGAGGTTGCTGTGTCGGATAGGGAGGGAAGAAACGCCTGGGTGTCACCACTGCGAGGATCGTCCGGAGGACACGGTGGAGCATACGGTGCAGGACTGCTCCGCTTGGGCAGCGTACCGCCGTGTCCTCACGACGGCGATGGGCGGAGACCTCTCGCGCCCGGCATTGGTCGAGGCCATGCTGCGGGGCGACACGGAGTGGGAAGCGGTCGCCTCCTGCGAAGCAGTCATGCTCGTGAAGGAGGAGGCGGGCCGCTCGAGGGAGAGGACAGCGTCCTCCCTCCGACCCAGCCCCAGTAGTAGACGCCCACGGCGTCGGACGTCGCCAGACGATCTCCGGCCACCGTAGGCGCATGCGGGCGGCGAGTAATGGGCGACTCGCTGTCCGACCATGGACCATGCCCGGGTCGACGGCGCGTTGTGTTCCACGCGCGCCTCAAGGAGTGTCAGCATTGTGACGGGGCCTGTAGTGGGCCAAAGCCTGCCGGGGTATCGGGACTCACAAATTACCGTGACCCCGGTACGTAAAGGGCTACTGAAGGACACCGTGGATTTTAGTCAGTCAAATCTGACAGTCCCTCCCGCCCTGCCCTGGGTGGGAGGATTTTTTTTTATCGTGGTAAAATCATTTGATAATTTTACCACGATAAAAAAAGGTCCTGCGATTATTGGGTTGATTAAGAATTCAAACATAAATAAAAACACAGGCTATACATATACATAATACGATGACTGGTCGTTTTACAGGAGTGTCTGTACCGCTATAGCTGTTTCGACGACAAGAAGTTTGAGCAGTTCCTGTCGCGCGTGTGGTGCCTGCTGCGGCGCTACGCGGCGTGGGTAGGTGCGGGCGGCGAGGCGCAGCTCACACAGATGTCGCTGCCCGTGCCGGTGCTCGAGTGCTTGCACCGCTGCTTCGGCGTCACCTTCGAATGCTTCGCCAGTCCTCTCGACTGCTACTTCAGACAATATTGTTCAGCTTTTGCTGATACTGACTCCTACTTTGGATCTCGGGGGTGTGTATTCAAAGTCAAATTATTTCATGTAATAACCTAGGCCATCAAAAGGCACTTGAATGTTAAAATTGATTCTAACCCCATTTGCAAGGGGAATATTAATTTCAAAATCTAATCCTGATCTTGGTGAAATAAAGAAATCAAGTAATAATAAATGTTTTATAAAAACCATAACATTCGATTTGAAGCGCTTTCTTTTTTTAAAATTCTTAAAAGCGCTAAAGTATATTATAGCCCAATTGAAAAATTCACCCGGTATATGTAGGAACATACGACTTCGTTGTCTCGCATTGATCATAAAATATTTGCTTAGGCCATTTCTGGAACTACGTCCTGTGTCCGGGTCGATGGTGGCGCACCCGCCGTATTGCGAGGAACTGTTGGAAGCTGCCCTGCGGCACATGGAGCGGCTGCTGCAGGACTCCGCGGAGCCGCTGAGCTTCGTCGTCATCCTCCCGGAGTGGCCCGACAGACAGACGCACGCCTTACACAAGCTTCAAGCCAGCCACTTCAAAAGAAAACAGGTTTCCCACTCAAAAAACATTACTGGCTATTCGTAATAGCCGGGCCACACTAACGGAATTTCCCGTTGATTTTCGGTATGATAGTCTTTATTTGTAAAAACGTCCATTAACGCGTCAATTTACATTTCCCGTTATTGTGGCCCTAGTGTAAGATGCTCTTAATTCAGTATAAAAGGCAACATTATGCGCGGTACACATAAATGATCTTCCAATGTCATTACTAGCGTTGGAAATAACAAATTCGCGTTTTTTTTCTATTTTTTAGAAAAATAACAGAAAAATCTTTGAGAAAAAAGTAATCTTTCGAATGTTTCGCTATCCGACACGTACTTATAACATTTCTTTTGTATTGATGAAATAAACAATAAAATTTTTCTTTATGAAAATTAATGTACCCTTGAATGCTATCTTGTCCGGTCTAAAAAAATGTTGTCATGAAAATATTTACTAAAACCTATCGAGAAAATAGGTAGAGTTTATCGATAATTTATTTGTATATAATAGTTAAAACTTACATACGCCAGCACAGCAAGCTACCACAATGTCTTTCTGTAATAAATTTTCAATTTTATCACAAAACAAGAAGGTTCACGTTCGATGGACAAATTTTGACAGATTCGGATAGGTTAATGTGCTGGCGTCTGTAGATTTGTTTTTACAATCGCAAACCCAGAAATCACTAAATAGTATGAAACAAAGTCGCTTCCCGCTGTCGTGTCTGTCTCTATGTATGCCGAGATCTTTAAAATTACGCAACGGATTTTGATGCGGATTAATAAATAAAGAGAGTCAAGAGGAAGGTTTGTATGTATATAACATGCATAACATAGTAGAGATTGCATCCGTGCGGAGCCGGGGCGGGTCGCTAGTTAAGTAATAAATCGAATATTAATCTCTTAAAACAATCTATTTGTTTTCAGGTGGTCATTCCAGCATTTGAGCATGAATACCGGCACGGATTTCAGCATGTCCTTACCAAGTAAGTTCTTAAAATCTGGTCACTGTCTACAACAAAGTACGGAGTGGAATCTGACTGCGAAGTGCAAGTTGTTATTAAGAATTCAGTACATGATTGTGGACCCCCCGGCGTTGGTTATTTTCTTTTTATAGATATAAATATAATAAATAAATATTCCACAACTATCACACAACGCCATCTAGTCCCAAGCTAAGCAGAGCTTGTGTTATGGGTACTAGACAACTGATAAACATACTTATATATTTCTAAATACATACATATTATAGATAAATTACACCCAGACACAGAACAAATGATCGTGCTCATCACACAAACATTTGTCCTGGGTGGGAATCGAACCCACGACCTCCGGCATAGCAGTCAGGGTCACTAACCACTACACCAACAGGCCTGTCATATAGATATTTGGATTGTATGCACCTGTCATCTGTCTGTCTGTCATCTACTACTGACTGACCCATCCTATTCATTGACCCAATACTTATTACTAGTTGTTGCCTAGTTGTCGAAATTCGGCCATAATTTAATTAATTAGGGTATGGAAAGAAAAATAGCTTCCTGTATTCTTTTCCAATTAAATTACAATGCTGTTCATGCTCCTCCATCAGTCAAAAACTGGGTAGTAAGCTTTTGCATCACGAATTAAGAGGGCTATCACATTTTTCCATGGCTTTGGGGAGCAATCCGTTTTGCCAAAATCATTTTGACAAAAGGTATTTACCCAAAAAAAGGGGTTTGAAGATTGTGGCTATACCGATCGCCTGCAGTTTGTTTTTTTTTTGAAATCTCCTTGCACATCGAACGTTATACATTTAGATAGAGGAGACAAACTAAAATAAAGCGTCAGGTTTCATTGTTATTCGCGGAAATATAAGTCGAAACCGAACCTCGGAGAAACAAAAATTTGGTAGGTTAAAAAACGTGTACAGTCAGAGAAAAAAGACAAGATCTTAAAAGCTTCATATTTCGGCGAGTAACTCTGAAACTTTACACTTCATGACATTATGTCCAATTTACTATTTTATCTATTTTTCCTCTATCTATATATATAAAAGAGTGTCAGCATAGTGACGGGGCCTGTTGAGGGCCAAAGCCTGCCGGGAACGCGGGACCAAGGGATTACCGTGACCCCGGTACGTAGAGGGCTATTGAAGGACACCGTGGATTTTAGTCAGTACAAGTCTGACAGTCCCTCCCGCCCTGCCCTGGGTGGGAGGACTCATTTGATGATTTTACCACGATAAAAAAAAAAAAAAAAAAAAATCTATATATATAAGGAGAACTGACTGACTGACATATCAACGTACAGCCGAAACTACTGGGGCTAGGAATGTGAAATTTTGCACACGGCTTCCTATTATAATATAGGGGAGCACTAAGAAGGGGTTTTTGGAAATTTAACCTTTAAGGGGGTGAAAAGGGGGAATTAGGAAAGTACCTAACCCACGCGGACGAAGTCGCGGGCAAAGTGCTAGTCTAAGTATATAACTTTCGTTGTGCAACGCGATTCAAAATCAAAATGGCGGCGACCGTCAGGGTCAAATCAAATCTTCAAACCCCTTTCATCCAATTCCGTTCAGTAGTTTTGTGTCAAAGATTAAAAACACGCACACAAACATACCTACTTACAAACTTTCGCATTTATAATATTGGGACAAACACATGGAACTTTCGTCGTTTTTCTTTTGTCTAATTTAACAGCCGTTCCCAATATTCCATCCTATCTCAGGTTTTGACCTACTAGAGATAGAAATAGTTTTTCCTGCCACGAGAAGCTATTTTTGTAAGCAGATTTATGGGGTTCGCAACTATGGAGGAATTGATGAATTCGAAACTTGTATTCATTTTGATCTAAGTGGTGGCGCAGACTATACTTCAAAATAACGTGCAGAATGTTTACTTTTCATCAGTCAGACGCGTTCTTGTGCCACAAAACATAAGACGACATCGATAGCCCGACGTACATTTTCGTATTATACCTATGTTAGTTTGAGTTGATTGAATTTTTTATTATGTTGTTGATTGAATTGCCGCTACACAACTTATTAGTTATTTATTTACAAATTCTACATCTTTTCGTGGCAGAAGGTATAATAGGGCAAAAACAGAGATAGATTGCATATCGGGAAGGGGTCGTAATAGAGGTCAAAGATTTGAGGCGATAGATTAGCATATAGCCCACGTAACATGTGACATGTCACAGGAACGAGGTGTACTTCAGATGGGGCGGTGGCACGGTGGTGGTGTGGCTGCAGAACGCGGCCGGGCACGCGCGCTGGGGACCCACGGAGGAGCGTGTGGAGGCGCTGCTGGACGCCTGGCGGCCGCGCGCCAAGCTGCGGGAGCCCGCGCCCGCGCAGGCGCCGCCCGACCCCGAGCCCGCGCCGCCGCCCGCTGCCGACAAGCGCTAGGCCGCGCGGGACCACGTGCCGCCCGACCCCGGACCCGAGAGCCGCTGCCTACAAGGGGTAGGCGACCTATGTAAATATTGATCGTGTACATACATATACATAGCTAGATATATTATATGGACGATACGTATGGTATCTTTTTATTTTTTAAATCTCCCATCTCTGTTGTATAGTTCGATAAATGTTTATTATGTTTTGATTGTTTATTATATTTTCTGAAAAAAAAAAAAGGTTTTTATTTCATTTTCCATTTGGCCTGCTGAGCATACCCAAGCGTCATAACTGTTAATTTTCATTTTAAATAGGAAAAGCAAAATCTAAATAATTATTTCAAGTAAGCTAGTTACAGGCGGGTCGACGGCGCATTGTGTTCCACGCGCGCGTCAAGGAGTGTCAGCATAGTGACCCCCCTGTAGAGGGCCAAAGCCTGCCGGGGTCGCGGGACTCACGAATTACCGTGACCCCGTA
Source organism: Agrotis puta (assembly GCA_943136025.2). Lineage (NCBI taxonomy): Eukaryota > Metazoa > Arthropoda > Insecta > Lepidoptera > Noctuidae > Agrotis > Agrotis puta. The sequence continues at coordinate 6,307,341 of OW964170.2, forward strand.
CGTGACATTTAAGCGTCTAAAAGATGTAACTGAATATTCACGATGATTTTGTTGCAAAAGAATGTAGGTACATATTACACTCTGTAACATATGGAATGCAATAAAAAATTGAGTATTGAGTATAGGTGGGAAAACATACAACTTTTTTCAAATTATCATTTATTTTGTTAATACATTTGTCCAGTGTCCCCAAAAAATAAAAACTTGAAGCAATTACAATCGTTTCTTCCTTAAACGATTTGAAAGTAAAAGATGTGAGCTCCGAGTTTAATACTAAAGAACATTCATCAAGAGGATTACAGTCATGTTTGTACTTAAATTAAATTATGACTATATATGTCGTAAGATTTTTCGTGAACATGATGATGGGCGTGGTTCCATTGTGTTAAACGCTCAAAGTTTCGGGCCATCAAGAACGTCCATTCATGAAAACTATCAAAATAAAAATATTAAACTTATGTCCCGAATGTCTAACATATATGTTGTTTATTAGAAAAACAACCAAAATATCCAACCTAGTTCAACGTACACTCCATCTTCAAAATTTGATACTTTGACCATAGTAGTCATTCGGAAATAAAATATATTTGAAACAAGTATTTGATACCTGCTGAGGGTCGTCCATTAATCATGTTTTTTAGCAACCACTCTACCTTTTGTGACACGAGGTGAGGCACACGTGACATCTCACTGCACCCTCCTTTCACTCCCCCTTCGGGCTTCACGTAATTAATGGGCAAAACTAACGGAAAATGCGGCTGATTATCGCTTTAATGGACGTTTATACGAATATTTAGACTGTTATCGCCAAAACCAACAGGAAATGCTGTTAGTGTGGCACGGCTATTAATGAATTAATGATATTTGCATCACCCACGTCTAGTTTGGCGACCAGTGGCGTAGCTAAGCCAGAAGGGGATCCGGATCAAAACTTGTTCGGGAGCCCTTCTAAACATGAAAAAAAAAATTAAACTAAGTAGGTACTTAGATAAGAAGGACCCCTAAACGTAGTTTTGCAAAATAAAGAAAATAGCATCTTGCATAGCTAATGCTATGCATATTACTGATGCCATTAACAGAATTTAGGAGGGAGCTGGAATTTGAGAATGCTGATCGACTGATTGAAGGTAATTTATTCGGGGTCGCGAGACTGTATGAACAGGTAACTGTGACCCTGAAACGTAAGGGCTGTTGAAGGAACACCGTGGATTTTAGTTAATACGACTCTAACAGTCCCTTAGGCCTCTGCCTCGAATCTTGCGGGCAGCGGGGCGGCGGCGGCGCGGGGGCTGCAGGATCTTAGGCATACATTCAAATGGAGCGGCCCTCGGAAACAGCGGCGCGGCAGCGGGGCGGGCGCGAACTGCGAGCGCCGCCGCCGCCGCTGCCCCGCTGCCCGCAAAATTCGAGGCAGAGGCCTCAGTTTTCATTTAAGAGAAACATTTGTTTTTTTTTAATTTCTATTGTCGGGGGCTCTTGATGTTTGTGGCCCCGTAACATTAATAGGCCGCGGCGGCAGTAGCTACGCCCCTGTCGGCTACACTTATCGCTAGTCATTAAAACATTTGATATATTTTATGAATTATAATTAAGTATTAATGTGTGCAATGATAGGCAAATGCCCCAAGTGCAGTTAATGCGCATAAAATAATTATCATATTGTTATAATATAAGAGAGAGATATAAGTTAATATTATTAACTTCCATCTTTCTATTTTATATTCTTATAGTAGGTTTTTAAAGTTTTTTATGACTACCTACCACATATTATTCAATAATACACACAATTAAATAAAAAAATAGTAGGTATTTATAGAACATTCGTTTTAGTTTATGCGAAACCCGAAACACGTGTCTAGTATTTTTATGTAAAGAATACATGTACAAAATTTCAATTTCTATCTTGAAAAATCACAAGTTTATAAGCTTTTTAAGTTACATGGTTGTCCGTTCAAAAGTATGCTTACCGAGTCACCGCGCGGCGCGGCGCAGCTCAGCTAGGCGTGGGCGCCTCTATGCCGCCCGCCCAAGGTTCGACAGTCGCACTTTCATTGATAATAATTTGGTACTAAGTACCTACCTACTAGTAGTACCTTACCGTACGGCAAAGTTATTGTAATTAACTGGTGATAACATTTTCCATCACACTTGCGGGCTTTGGACACACGTAATGGTTAAGTGTAGGTAGATATTGTTACTTTACTCTTAAATGCAGCCGTAAGGGATAAGATGTAGTCAATGCGATTTGTTGCAACGACATTTTTCACGACCACTTAACAGATACACACTGACTATTTCGCGTATCGCGTTGTGTTGCTAAGCGCAAGCGTGAAAAAGGCGCGTGCGACTGTTGCAACTGGACGACTGAAGGCGTAGGGGTGTGGTAGGGGTTGTGTTCCCCGCCTTGTTGTGCGCCCCGCTGCTTGTGCGCCGCGCGCGCCTGCAGTTGATCGCTAAGACCTACCGTAACCTTCGTTGTGCTCGTATTATTGCGGATAGGTGTCCAACTCGTAACCTTTTTTAAATAATTTTGGGACAAAATATAACATGTACAGTGTAAAAATTATTGGAATCGATTCAGTTACTGATTCTGAACAAACTATATTAAGGTTTCGCATATACTATAAATAATGTTGTATAACGACTATTTCTAAAAACGTGTCAATAAATAAGTCTGAGGTCAAAATAGGGTTATTGTTTTAATTTGCTGAAGTGACCTTGTCAAGATTTTAGCATAATGAATAAGATTTTAGGAATTACTATTATTTCAACAACAAAATTACGCGAACAAGATAATTTGACATTGTCTCAACTTTCTATCCCTTTTTAGGGTTTCCCATAAGGCAAAACAACCCTATTATGACTTCGCTGTCTGTCTGTCGGTCTATCACCAGAGTGTATGTCGTGAGCCGTGATAATTCGACAGTTGAAATTTTCATGGATGATGTATTTCTGTTGCCGCTATAACAACAAATACTAAAAACTAGAAATATAACTATGGGCTCTCATACCAGAAACGTGATTTTTATGCTCGTGATAACGGCAACAGGCGGACGCTTGAAATATTCACAGAATATTTAGTTAATTAAAATAAAACATATATTAAAGGGGGGCTCCCATACAAGAACGGGTTTTCCTGCTGTTTTTATAGATGGTAGTGCCGTTTTTATAGTAGAATGGTACGGAAACCTTCGTGCGCGACTCCGACTCGCACGTGGCCGGTATTTTTATACGTTGCTCACTTGGACTTTCCCCGTATCGTGAGTTAAAAACCATTTTAAGTCATTTGCCTATAAAACAGCTACACCTTTTTTTTAAAGCGTGGTAAAATCATCAAATGAGTCCTCCCACCCAGGGCAGAGCGGGAGGGACTGTCAGACTCGTACTTACTAAAATCCACGGTGTCCTTCAATAGCCCTTTACGTTCCGGGATCACGGCAATTCGTGAGTTCCGGCAGGCTTTTAGTTTTTCGAGAACACAACGCGCCGTCGACCCGGGCATGGACAGCGAGTTGCCCATTACTCGGCGCCCACTTGCCTGCGTCTACGGTGGCCGGATATCGTCTGCCGACGTACTTCGGTGTGGGCATCTACCACTGCGGCTGGGGTGGAGGGAGGACGCTGTCCTCTTCTTCACGCGGCGCGCCGCTTCCTTCGCTAGCATGACTGCTTCGCAGGAAGCGACCGCTTCCCACTCCGTCTCGCCCCGCAGCATCGCCTCGACCAATGCCGGGCGCGAGAGGTCTCCGCCTATCGCCGTCGTGAGGACACGGCGGTGCTCTGCCCAAGCGGGGCAGTCCTGCACCGTATGCTCCACCGTGTCCACCGTGCGATTCTCACAGTGGTGACATCCAGACGTTTCCTCCTTCCTCATCCGACACAGGTACCTCCCGAAACATCCGTGTCCGGTGAGAGCCTGCGTCAGGCAGAAAGTCAGGACGCCGTGACGCCTATCCAGCCACTCCTCAAAGAGGGGTCTTACCACCGCGATCGCGGCGTGCCCAGACCTGGGTTACGACAGCCGCTCCCTCCATACTGCCCTGAGATCGCGCTGGAGCTCTTCCCGCTGCGCCTCGACATGTCGAGGCAGCGGGGATTCGCCCCAGCGATGCGCTTGCACGCGCCACTCATAGACGCGCTGGAGGGCAGTCGCCTCCAGTTCCCGGGGCAGCCTAGACCTGGAACAACTAAGTACATGTAAGACGATAGATATTTGTCCCGTACCGCCAATAGCACACATATTCTTAAACTGCTAATTTAAGGTTCTTCTTAGGTTAAAGAAAAACAATTGTTCACACAGACGACGTCTTCCGACACGCACTTGGCAGGTCCTTTATTTGGGCTCATGTACCAAGCAAAACTATCTGCAGTAGTTTATTCATCTAGCTTTTAAATAAGCTAAAAAAATGGTCTTATGATTATCCTACAGTCTGCTATTTGTTGTTAGAAAGGCGATGTAAAAGAACTTTATTTTTGTACTTTAACGTTAAGTTTTCCCTTGAGAATTGTCCATCCATTTGAAATACTCACTTTGTAAGCCCCCCTTCCTACTCATTAATTATTGTCCTGTTTATACAAATTTGTCTCCACAGGATTGGTTACAGAATGTTATCAAGCCTTAAACTGTAAAGAACAGAGTACCAAACATTACAAATAGTACCTAACTAACTGTCTTAGATTATAGAATGTCCAGATTCCTAGTAGGCCACTGAGAATTGAAGCCCAAAACACGGCAGAAAAATTATCCCCGTCGCTCCATTCCTACGTAAAATAAGTGAGCATCTCAAAGGAAAACTTTTAAATGTGTGCGTGGCGCTCACTCACACATTTATCAAAAAGTGGCTTAACTAAAACGTTACGTTTTGTTTCGATTACGGAAGCTGGACATTTTATAAACTTTACATTTGACACTTCAAGTTGTTTAGACAAGTAATTATAATCATTTTTGGAAACTGTCCCAACAACACTAACGAGGAAGCGACGAGTGCGCCTGTATTACTCTAAAGATAACATTATTGATGTTAATCACGTATTGTTCACAGGGCCTGGGCGTAGTAACTATTAAGTAATCTGTGACCAGGGAGAAAGATCGCAGCGACAAGAGGAATAAAAGAAAAAAGTCGCTGAGCAACGCCCGCTTGGAAGGCACTCGGAGGCAGTACTTGGTAATTTTTTTTAAATCTCTCGTTTTAATTTTTAGCTCTCCACCCATTTCCTATTCGTCGGCTATGGGACAAGTGCCTTAAGAGGCCTCTTACAGGCCACTAGCGCCGCCAATCGAAAACATTTTATAAAATTTGTAACAAAAACGGCCGTTTATGTTTTGAATGCACGATTTAGCTAAACAGCTATATTTGAAGTGTTGACAATGTGTTATAAAATTACGTTATTGCCTTTTCTACAGTAATAATAGACCACATTTTGTATTTTTGATTCTATTTACGAGTTATGACATTTTTTCGATTGGCGGCGCTAGTGGACTGTAAGAGGCCCCTTAACAAGTTCAGATCGTCTCGTCTCACAATGTTCTTAATGTTATTTTAATGAATTTATTTAATTTACTGGTGTAGTTCATTACCGGTATTTTTAATTTACTGTTTTGTAAAAAAATATAACAAATTAATGTCATCCATTGCATTTGGAGTTTTGAGATAGGAAAGACATTTTGAGATAGGGCATTATGAGATGGTTCAGATTGACTGTCTGTAAAAGTGATAGGAAAAATATGTTTTATGCCCAATTACACTAAAACAAGGCGAAATCTATATGTGATGCGTCAATATTTAAATAAATAAAAACATTTCAACTAAAACTATGATTTCAATCACAACAAACCTAACAAAATGAATAATAATATTTTCATTGAAATTGACGAAAAGGGTTTGTTACTTAGAGATCTGCTTATGGTAGTAAACACTAGTTGTTCCATATGGTTTCACTGCTCGGCTTGTAAGGGTCATTCTTGATAAATGAATAACTTGTACATTCGAATATTTTTCAATTACAATCAGTAGTTCCTAAAATTAACATGTTCAGCCAAACAAACAATACCTTCAGTGTTATAATATTACGTATAGATTATGTAAGGCGTTGTAGTGCTTGAAATAAGTGAGAGCAGGAATTAGTGTCTTATGATTACAATACAATCATAAAAGGAATATAAAATGAATTTCTTCATTTAGTTGTATTCATCATCTTCATCCATAGCAAAATCGACGCCTGAGTCGACAGCACACACAGGACTGAAAAAAAACAAATTGGGATGATATTGAGTAAAGATCGAACAATTTAATGCTTACAAAAATGGTTTAATAAAAAGTACCTAGTTACATACCTCATTGCCCTACATGTGAAAAAGACAATCCGTTTCAACTTTTTGTTGTAAAAGAAATAGTTGAATGCCCACAGACACCCTGGTTCTCCAAAAGGATCACTGGCGAGATCTGGGTTGTAGCTATATATGCGACATTCTGGCAACACCACCTCCTCATCAACAGCAGTCCACAGCGTTGGCCGTAGTTGGCGCCACCGTACGCCGCCTACTGCCGACAAGGCCGCATCCACTGCACTTTGAACCCAACTGAGTGATGGCTCAGCACTGAATTCACTGCTCTGTAATTCAACCAATTCGTAGGGTCAAAATTTAGTCACATGTACTTGGTAGAATATCGGTTATTTTTATGATTGTGTGATGTACTTAGAGAGCAAAATGCTAAATTTGTTTGATCCTAACATTATTATGTTAGTCCCAAATTTGAAACCCTCAAAGCATTAGTAGCTTAGTATTTCACATTAGTACTAGTTGTTCTGAAATTAAATCAATTGCAAACAAGGATTTGATCAGTTCATATTTTCCCTTTATAACTAAGATATTATTGGTGGCTTTATTGACTTATTCATATTTAAGTGAAACAGTAGTTGTGCTGATCTTATGCAATAACTGTAAATTTGACATTCACCGGTGAATGAATTGTTGTCATTTGATCTTGTTTTAAAAGCATGTTGTGGTTTAGGTCTACACCAATAAGTTTTATATTGAAATTAATGTTTGATAAGAAATATTAGTGAGCAACATTTAAAAGTAATCAAATAAAATTATTATGGAAATAACAAACAAAACTATGTAACTTTCTTTTTTTATGTCAAAATGTGCTTATTTATTTATTTATAAATAAATAAACACATTTTGACCATAAATTTAAAGCTCTGATACTATAGCTTTTTTACTTACCTTTGCCATTGAAAAATCATAATCTGGAAAAGCAGCATTCAGTGTAGCAATCAGGTAAAACAATGTTTTACGAGATATAGTATCACATAACACACCCTCTTCATCACCAGACAAACTTCGGCTGTAGATTAAAAATAACAAATTAAAATCATGTCCACATTAAAACGGTGGTTATTAAAGAAACAATAGTTTTACCTGTACACAACACTCTCTGGGGGAGACAGTGCTTCCAGTGTTGTTTCCCCGATAGCTGTGAATCTCTTATAGAAAGACTTCTCAGCCCCAGCCATTTTACAGCTATAGCTTTCCACGCGACCCTGAACGGCACTATCACCATTCAAGATCGAGAGAGCTCTGCTCAATGCCTCTAAGCGACCACTCTCAAGAAGTTTCATTTTCTCTAATGATATATATCTCTGTTTACCCACTAAAATTACTTGTGGTAAGAGGTACTTGTATTATAGTGCAGCACGGAACACTATTTCTGTACATAGCAGAGGGGTGTATGAATATTCCTTTTCTCTTTGAGTGTAGCAGGTTTACACTCGGAATCAGTTTCGTCTTCTGTTCTTCTTCCGCGCTGGTGGAATGCGGGAACATCACAAATAAGAAGAAAAAATAGATTTACCAAATTGCTGAACGGTAGTAAATTATTTATAGCTTGTTTTGCCCTAACACAAGGAGATCGCGTCACTTCACTTGTAGTCCCACAACTAGTATACACTAATAAACACCAAAGCAAATTACAATTACAGATCAATATCCATAGAAGACATTGTCACAAAACAATAAATCAGTAGTCACAATTTTCTGAGTACAGATCGTTCTGGGAAGTCACTCAACTCACAAATAGGAAATAATACACAAAAACACTTCAACAACCATCAATGGCGGATCACGGTCACTCTCTCATTCTGACAGACTGCATGGACTTCACTCTTTTGTCTATGGATTTCATACAACTAGCTCCACCAGCGACTTCATTAGAACAAATTTCGACCTTTCCTCTGTGAATTTCTATTCCCAGCCACTATTGGAAACTATTTTGTTAAATTTCGCAGAAGAACGGGGAACGACTCCATAAGACAACATTTTTAGGGAAAATATTATTCGCTTTCCTTACTGACATCGGCTATGTTTAAAACATAATAATGTCTTTATTATTTTTTATTTCCTTTTTTATTTTTTTTATTACTCTTTACATTTTTATATTATTATAACAAAAAAGAAATAAAATATAAAAATAGCAATCCATCAAAATCGGGAACAGAGACGGGCTGCCGGTGGTCACGGCTCCTGAGAGATCGTACACAAAATGTAATATTGTGAACATAAATATTTTTTTTTGCTTTGTTCGTAAAGATGGTGTTAAACAAAAACAAATGAGTATTGCTATTGTGCTAACATTTTTAATATATGTTTTTTTTAATTGTTTTTTCAACGTTGCCCCACACTTCAATTTTTTTTCTGTATCGTGAGTGCGTTTTCTAACATAGAAACTCACATACACAAACACCGGAACAACTACTGATGGATTTTAGTGCAGCAATTATATGACAGTAGTAATTCCTAGTTCCATGCATTAAGATAAAAGCTTCCATAATCCTGACTGACATCTGACACCCCCATAATGGAACTGACATTTTTGTGTTTGACATTGACAGCACGTGAGCATGAATGCGATCAAATGTTGCAGCGCGAGTCGATCATCCGAATTATAATCCTTTCCCAACTCAGATTTATTACATAAATATGTCAATTTTATCACCTACTGTTGCAAAATTATTAAGAACTACTTGTGCGAGATGCTTTAGACACCAAAATTATGGTAAGCTATGAATAAATCTGTTTTCATATGCAAATACACTGTATAACAAGTTATAAAAGTACTTGAATCCTCAATATGTGTTTTCCATAATTCATGCGTAAAGCTTTAAGATGATCTTGTTTTCGCAGCTACACGTAAGAGATTTTACCGCGGTACGAGTATTGTACAAAGTGATAAGAAGTGGGAGGTCACTTTGGATCATCGACGTTTGAAAACACCCACTGGTCATGTATTTGCAGTACACAGCGAGCCTCTGGCGCGTGCTATAGCCGCCGAGTGGGATGCTCAAACTGAAGTTATAACACTGCCTACTATGCACTTGGTTTGTATAATTTCTTTTTTGTTTTTGTCCTGTATATGCCACTGTGCTCATCTCTGTCCAAAGCTGCTAAGAAAGGATAGAAGCACTGTTCACCAACAATATGTAGTTTTGGTCAGTGTGTCATGTAAGGGATTTGTTGTAGTTTTATAGTCTTAAGTTTTCCGTTTGCCATTAATTCCCAGAATTGGATCCTTGTTGGTGACACTTCAGGAGGGTTTCATAATACAGTGGCTGTTTTTGTACAAAATCAAAGGGTTTGATTCCTGGCCAAGAGTATTTATCAAAAATTCAATAATGCAGTTTTAGTTTTTGACATAGCATTTGCTACTCCTGCTCTGTGTTAATCCAGGACTGACCATGTATGAGTATAACGCCTGCCTAGAAGAAACAGTAATTTTTCTTTTGTTTTTAGACCGCACTTTGCAACACTGCTTTGGACAATCCTGGGAAATTGACTTCACATGATATTGCTATTTACTTTCTTGAGTACTTCTCTACAGACACCCTACTTTTTTATTCAGAGGTTAGTACTATCTCTCAAATTACATATCCATAGTATACTACTGGACCAATTTCTAAAATTCTTTCACCAGGTGAAAGCTGCGTTGGTCCCGAGTGACATAGGCAATGAGGGAGAAGGGGGGGGGAGCAAAGGATAAAATTGTGTCCGCATCACATCTGTGGATTATGCTCCTTTATATAACAATAAAAATAAAAACACAACAAATATGAGAGCTTTATTCGTCTAATACCCAGTGTCAGTTTTGTTTCAAACAAAATTCTCGAGCAACATAATGATCACAGACGTCTGACCACTAGTGGATGCAATAACAGTTCCTTCTGAACCGGGACTGGATTTTCGGTACATGACTTGGAACCGGGATTTCGGGGTACTTACATACAAATGTATCTATTAATTTATTGTAGCTAATAAAATGCCTATGTTCAGCAGTGTCGTCGTCGTCTTATGGATGATATGATGATGAATTAATCTATATATATAAAAATGTTATGTTGGTTTGTGTACGCTTCAAAAACTCAAAAAGTTCTGCACCGATTGAGCTGAAATTTTAGCATGATAGGTATATAATCTGCATCAAGGATTGTTTTTATCTATTTTTGCATCACTCACATATCCGCGACCGCGGAAAAACAGTATTTTTGTGCCACAGCGAAGCGTGGCAGGGAACAGCTAGTAATATTATAAATCAACGAATTTATGAAACTCTTTTGCAAATATGAAATAACCAAAGACAAAATAAACCAGCAGTGATGTGTTCTTTTTGCTGCAGCCTTTGTCGAAACTCGCCAAATATAATAAACAAATAAAACCTAATTACGAACATTTTCTTTTGTTAAAGTTTGTCCCGTGGAACAAATAAACCATTAAACCCAACACGATTTTTCTTTTTATTTAGGAAGATGAAGACTTAAGGACTGTACAAGAAAAGGAATGGGCCCCTATACTGGAATGGTATCAGAAGAGGTTTAATGTAATTCAAGAGGTAGCCAAAGGCCTTGAACCACCGCCTGTAACTGCCAACACCAGAGCAGTTTTAGCAAGATACTTCTTGTCATATGACTTTCCTGCACTTTGCGGTAAGTATCTCCGATAACTTAGTGTAATATTGTAATACTCCACTTTGTGAAAAAGTTGAGCCGTGTTTATCTTCCGATTTGGCTTGCTGGTAGATACTAGCCATTGATCATACGGCTCTTCCATGATTGTCTTAGTAGGTAATAATAATAATAATAATAAAAGCCTTTATTCAAACAGTAGCATTTTACAAATGATTAAAAATATCAGTATTTAGCACTTAATTGGTTGACAATGTCTTCCTGTCTGTTTGCCCTTTGGCAAAGGCCTCCTCCATCTGTTTCCATTTAATCCTATCTCTGGCGGTTCTTGTCCAGGTTGCACCCACAATGGCTCTTATGTCGTCAGCCCATCTTTGGGCTGGTCTGCCCCGATTTCTTTTCTTGTTTCTTGTGAACCAGTACATTATGGCTTTGGACCACTTCTCCTTCCCTCTTACTGTGTGTCCAGTCCACCTCCATTTAAGCTTCTTTATTGTGACAACAACACTCTTTGTTCTTGCGTGTTTCTTTATGGTTGATATTTTTATTCTGTCGGACAGCCTCATCCCCAGCATACTCCTTTCCATGGCATTTTGGCAGGTCTCCAGTTTCTTTATATGCGCTTTTGTGGTTGCCCATGTCTGGCAGCCATAAGTCAGCACAGGTAATATACATGTGTCGAAGAGTTTCCGTTTAACAGTCATACTGGTTTCGCTGTTTTTCATGATCTCTTTAAAGCTCCAGTACTGTTTCCATGCATTTCCTATTCGACGATCAATCTCTTTTGAAGTGAGCTCTGTTGGTGATATTACTTGACCCAGATAAATGTATTCATGAACATAGTCGATTGTGTTGTTGTTGACACAAATTTTTTCTTGCTGCCCATTTATAGTCATAGCTTTCGTTTTCTGAGTATTCATGAATAGACCTGCTTTGCGGCTTTCTCTGTCCAAGTCATTTAGCATTCTTTCCAGCCCATCCTTAGATGGTGACAGGATAATCAGGTCATCCGCGAACCGGAGGTGCGACAAGTTCTCTCCGTTGATGACCAATCCGCAATTTTCCCAATCCAGTCGACGGAATACCTCTTCCAAGACCGCTGTGAAAAGTTTCGGTGACAGAGGGTCGCCTTGACGGACTCCTCTTCCTATTTTAATTTCTTTGCCTTCTGTCTCAAGTTTGATTTTAGCTTTGCTGCATTCATATATGTTTTTCAGTATTCTAATGTATTTGTTCTCCACGCCTTGATTCTTGAGTGCTTGCCATATCTCTTGGTGCTCCAGTGAGTCAAAGGCTTTATTGTAGTCCACGAAGCAGCAATAGAATATTACATTGAATTCTCTGGCTTTTTCGAATAGTTGTTTTACGATATGTATATGGTCCATGGTTGAATACCCGCTCCTGAATCCTGCTTGCTCTCTTGGTTGATTTTCGTCGAGCGTCTTGGTAATTCGATTCAGGATGATCTTCGCAAAAACTTTGTAAATGTTCGACATTAGGCTGATAGGTCTATAATTATTGATGTTGTTCTTGTCTCCTTTCTTGTGAAGAAGTGTTATAGTTGAAATCGTCCACTGGTCAGGTATCGTCTCGCTCCTTAGTACGTCATTGAATAAATTTGTAAGGACTGGAGTTAGTTGGTCGCTGTTTTCGATAATAAATTCATTGCTGATTTTGTCTGGACCTGGCGCTTTGTCTTTCTTCAGAGTTGTCACTGCTTTTTCTACTTCTTCCTTTAATATGTCTGGGACCTCATCTCCGCCTGCGAGGTTTGTTAATTGTCCTCTGTTTTTCTTTGCGTACAGGTCTCTAAAGAAGTTCGTGGCTAGTGACAAGATCTCTGAGCGTTTCCTTGCATTCTTGCTGTTTGTGTCCGTTATATTAGGTATCCACTCAGTTTTACTATTTAATTGTTTGCCTACTTTCTTGATACCCCCGGTCTTTTGTATGCATCTTTCCAATACTCCAAGTCTGTATTTTAGACGGTCTTTTCTCATTTGAACCGTAATCCTCTTGCTAATTTCCGTTATGTTTCGTCTTATCTCTTTTGTCTTTTTGGGTATCGATATTAATTCCGCTCTATTTTTCAACAGGTCTACTGAGGTACTTGATAACCATTTTATAGTAGATTTATTGTACCTTGTTTTGCTCTCTGTTCTCATTCTCAAAAGCTCTTCGAAATAATTGTATTTAGTTTGTAAGTCTAGATTAGTTGTATTTTCTCTAAAGTGTTCTAGCTTTTGTTTCTGCTCTTTACTAACTTCTGGTACTGTAAGGCTGGGTTGCTTAATTTTAAAAGGCCTACTTCTCTTTGCTATGTTTAGTTGTAGTGTAGCTCTGACCATTCTATGGTTTGTATTGAAGTTTAGTTTGTTTATGACCCTGCAGTCTTGGAATTCGTTACTTTTGTTTGTTAAAATATAATCGATTTCATTTTTATGACGGCTGTCTGGCGATATCCATGTCCATCTATTATTTTCGCGGTTTTTGTATAGACTATTCAGTATTTTCAAATTGTTTTCGTACGCCATTTGTAAAAGTTTTTCGCCATTCCTTGACCTCTTTCCTGAACAGTATGGGCCTAGAACTAGTTCCTCCCCTTCTTTTCTCTTTCCCGTTCGTGCATTGAAATCTCCCATTACGATTACGTTTTTGTGCGTATGGTCTTTTATAGCTTCTGTTAGCAATGCATAGAAGGTGTCGATTTCCGTATTACTAGATTGTTCGGTTGGCGAGTAAACCTGTACAATGGACCACATTTCATTACTTGGAGGTATTTTTATGTTGAGAATTACAATGCGTTCGGATATGCCAATGAACTCGTCGATGAGCTGTTTCATGTCTTTAGCGATGAGAAATCCTGTTCCATACTGCCCAGGTGTATCACCTTTAAAGTAGAGTATAAAACTGCCATGATCCTCTATTCCTTCCCCAAGACGTCGGACTTCGCTTAGTCCTATGACTGACCATTTTATATTCTCTAGCGCCAACAGCAGTTCTGCCAGCTTTTCGTCGGTTCTTAGGGAGAGAGTATTGAGTGTTGCAATGTAAATTGTTTGAGTTGTTTTGAGGTGCGCAGGTGCATGTTGTTTGGGTAACTTAATTGGAGGGTAGCGGGCTACGAATATATCGTTGGATCTTTCTTTCTGTATTATTTGTGCTGAATGGCTTGGAGTGTTGTTTTTTTCTGTTACTATTCTATTTTTATTGTTATTGTTTGATGAAGGGTAGCGGTCTTTATTCCCCACGGTGACCAGCCGGCTTGGGGAATGTTTTTTATTGTTGTTGTGATAGTTGTGTCGTTTTACTAGTTTTTCCGGCCGTTTTACAGGTAATTGCTATTGGGTTTCAGTTTGGGTATTTTGTCTAGACTTATTCATAAATTCGAAAGCATTTATTTTGTTTATTTTACTCGGAGCCTTTAGTGCCGAGCTGGCATCGTTGTTGGGTTGGGATGGTGAATTTGAGGGAGCACGTTTCCTTTTCTCAATTCCCTTTTCTTGGGCTACTTTTCCTTTTATTATGAGTTTATCGTAACGAATGATCGCAAGGTTTCCTTTTTTCTTTTCTTCCTGTTGTTGGATCTTTAGCTCGTTCCTAATTTGCAGTACGTCTTTGGGAAAATCGTCTGTAGCGTATGTAGATGCTGGGAAATATTTACCATTCTTTAAGATTTCTACTTTCTTCCAAGCCAAGATGAGTTTTATTAAAATAGGTCTGTGCTTGTTATCCACTTTTCTACCTAGTCTTTGGACATGACTGAGTTCCCACATGTCGAATTCTCGTATTCCAGATTTACTTGCTATGTTGTTTAGGAATTCCACCACCAAACTCATGAGCTCATTGCTATTTGACTCTGTTTCATTTAGCCCATGTAGCAGTATATTGTTCCTCCGGACTTCTTTTTCTAGGTAACCAACTTTCTTTTTCAACGAAATCACCTCATTATTAAGTTTGACATTTTCTTCAAGTAGTGGATTTAGTTTTTCTTCTATAATGCTCACCATATTCAGTGTAAGTGCATTGGTTTGCTTCATAAATTCTTCTTTTAATTCGCTCATCTTTATATCCATAGTCTCATTTACTTTTTCGAGAAACAATTCCATTTGTTTATCCATTTCGTACCAATTAGTAATAGTTTTCCAACTCTGGCAACACACACTTGTCAGTGAGACAGTGACAGATGACAACAACTGTCAGTTGTTTGATATGAATTCGAATTTCTTTTATAAATTTAACTGAGGGTAGACTATTTCCACCAAGTGGTTTAAATATGTTCAATCACAGTTTTTAGATACTAAACAAAACTTTTGCCACTAGATAACATCACCATGATTAAGTTAACACACAAACTACACTTTTACAATAGTTTTACTTTAAATGAGACGGTTTAACTAAGCAAATATTGAGAAAAATTGGAGAGTGCAAGTGAGTCTGACAACAGTTGACAGCCGAAATAAACTTTACCCCTCGCGGTACTGTCTAAACAGGTAACCGTGACCCCGGAATGTAAAGGGCTATGGAAGGAACACGATTTGTAGACATTACGAGTCTGACAGTCCTGATTTTTTAATGGATCGAAGAATCGATTTTGGAACGAAATTTTTTTTTTAAATCGTATCCAGTGCTAAATCGATAAATATCGAGGTTCGATTTTTTCTGTTATTTTTGCAGCGGGAAAATTACGAAGCATTTACCGAGCGGGCAAATTCTTTGCGTCATAATACGGAGATTAACAATTTTCCTATATATAAGACCCCCAGGTATATCACATTTTCACTTCCGTAAAGCCATAATTATGCATCATTGGATTTTTGTAAAATTATTTTAAATTATTTATGGCAAGGAAACGAACCTATTGACTTTAGAAAAAAAAACCGGCCAAGTGCGAGTCGGACTCGCCTTTAAAGGGTTCCGTAATAAAAGTTGGTTGTAACTTTGAAAGATAAATTGCGGTTTACGATTTATGACGTATTAAAAAAAAATGTAAGTTGGTACGCACAATATTGAGTGATTTACCATGTTATTTTAATATCATGGACTTCTTATAGGTTTTCCTATAATCTATAAGGAGAAAACTAATTTCTGTATTTTTTTCAAAATTTTAGGTTCAGTAGTTTCGGAGATAAGGGGGGGGGGAATGGTCAATTTTCGTCTATTTTCTTGAATAACTTGGAAACTATTTATTTTAAAATTACAAAAAAATACATTTAAGATCTTCTCAACAAGACCTTTCATTTGATATGCCACACGATGCAGTTTTCAGAATTTTTTTTTTAATTTTCCCCTTCCCCCCAAAAATGACCCCCCATATACAGATTTCATCTGCTCACGTCACACCTCTGTGTTTGGGTCACAGGAATTGATATGTGTACCAAATTTCAACTTAATCGGTCTAATAGATTCGGAGATAATTGACTGTAAGCGACGGACGGACAGACACACGAGTGATCCTATAAGGGTTCCGTTTTTGTATTCAGACGTACGGAGCCCTAAAAACACATGCTGCGTTATTAAACCATCCGATAGTGTCGTTACCAAGGATCAACTGACCCGGACTGACAAAAAATCGATCACTTCATCAATTGGGCAAATCATGAAGTGCTTGCATATTATTACGATGTAGAGTGTCTACCTCGAGAGCAACACTATTTTAAGCTCACGTACTTTGAATCCTTCGCTGCGCTCCGATTCTACTTTAGAATACTTCGCTCCGCTCTGGAAAACACTCTCACCTTTAAACTAGTTGTTGGCTCCCTTGGTAAACAATCTACAACTTTCGGTCATTCATATCGTATAACCGTATCTATCGCCCCATGTGAAATAAGTTTCACTATCGCTTTGACAAAATACAAAATTGCCGGCATTATTAAAATCCCAGGGAAGGAAGAAGAAAGCTACGATCCTTACTTACTCCTTTGGCCTCGTCCACCTTCATACAAGTACGCAAGTTCCAAGTATTACGCACCTGAGCTTACTGAAAAACCTGATCAATTAGGTCAGTGTATAGCTTTATGCCCGGGTAGGTTGTTCTCTTCTGGCCGACGTTGTCCTTCGCGTCTGCCTTGTGAAAATTTTATTTGTAGTGTGCTCTTCACAGTGTAATCTCTTTTTAATACTTCTTTTGAACGGGGATTTATGATTTAGGTAATCTATAAGTATGACTGTATTGGTTTCAGTTTTTGTACAGGTTCTTAAATTGGATATTATAGACGCTAAATGAATTTATTGAATGCTTTTATTTATTTTTAAACAGCGATGACATTCGGCGTGGACGCTCTGAAATCAGTAATACTAATGTTGGCCTGCGTGGAGCGGCGAGTGGACCCAAAGCAGGCTGTTTTATTGGCTCGCCTTGAGGAAGAATTCCAGGTTAGTGACCTTAGAAAAGCATATCATTGAAGTGTTGTGTGTCTCATGACATTATCCAAGTGATACCTACATATTTGTTTTTATGTAACCTTTTTTTTCAAATTAGTTTTCCCTCTCGTGGTGGAGAGGAAGGAACTGTCAGACTCAAAATCTCCTTCGTTGCCAGTTGCCACCAGTACCATTAACAGGGTCGCGGGACTAAACAGCAACCGTGACCCCGGAACGTAAAGGGCTATTGAAGGACACCGTGGATTTTAGTCAGTACAAATCTGACAGTCCCTCTTGCCCAGCCCTGGGTGGGAGGACTCATTTGATGATTTTACCACACTAAAAAAAACGAAGATTTTCACTTGTAGTTGGAATCGGTCGAATCGCGTCGCATCGCACAATGGGTAAGCTCCCTTACCGATAGTTTGCACAGTCTAGTGTTAAATGTACTGACTAGATATCAATAAGCCGCGTCTCTCAGCCGCGGCTGACGGACGCGTCCGATAATTTGTTCTCACCTTGAGGCCCTATGAATACTTTTTTACCCTATTAGTTTGGCTCTGACAGTTCATTGAGGCGCGCGTGAATTTTCGCGTCGCGATGTCCAGACAGACCTGTTCTTGCCTAACGTTGTTTTAATTGACTATATACGTACAGAGTGATTCTTTTAATATGGACATCAGGGCATGACACAAGGAAAGACAGACAGAGATAGAAAGCTTTCTTTAGGAAGGCTCTTTGTAACATTTTTGGAATGAGTGAGAAAATTTTGAATTGGTATGAGTTGTCCTTGAGAATGACATTACCATTTCTTTTTTGTATGCATTTCTGCTCTTTCTTTTTGTAACGTTGCCCGCATAAGTCCGTTTTGCTTACTGGGATTGAAGATTTGAGAGAAGTCGATTGTATGTTTGACCGCGATTATCTCACGTTTGGCTGAACTGATTTTAATGCGGTTTTCAAAAAAGTGTTCGTTATATTCCGGTGCAGGTTTTAGTATATAACAATAATGGATATTCCGTGACGTTGCCCGCATGGATCCGTATTTACTTGGATTGTAGATTTTAAAAGTCGTGGATTATATTTTGATATTTTTGTTGAATATCTAAAAGGGTAAAAAAAAGACTTTTTGAAAAAAATAAAGTTGTTTAAAAATAGAGACGGGCGGCGAGCAGAAGTTGATCAGACATTTGCAAAATATTTTTACACAATTTTAATACATATTTGTATTTGAGAATTTAATGAAATATTAAAAAAAACCTGTTGTGGACGTTCGTATAAGTCGCTGTTAAAATTAAGAGCGGCGTATCTTTTCACGTAAAAACGTGCAAATTCTTATTACAATGTTTGTTCCAGTTAAGGCAGTGGGGGCGCGTTGAGTGGGCTCACGAGTTAAATCAAGCGGAGCTAACTGCACGTGTGGCCGCCTCTTTGTTAGTCATCCATAGTAGTGTCGAAAAACACTCGGCGAAAGCAAAAGCGGCGCCAGAGGAAATAAGTCAATAAAAATACAGTAGACCACATCCCGATATCAGTTTTATTTTAGTCAAAAAATATTCCTTATTCATTATAATGTATTTGTTTCGAAGACGGAAAGAGAAATGAAATGATTGCAATGCTTGGATATTTGTTATACAAACAGTGGTGTCAATAATTGGTATATTGATATATTTGGTTAACTACCAATTATTAACATGCCATGCAATAAAATGGTTTTTCATACTTTGTGTGTACCATATATTGACCCCATCATTTTAACAAGTTAAGACTCACTTAAACTTGTAAAGCGTGGGGGAAAAGCATTATATATGTCTTAAATAACCAAAATAATACCAAACTCTAAGGAATCTCTCGTGTAAAACTGTAATAAAATGACATTAAAAACAACCCTCGGCTTAGCAAATTTTTAATTTTTTTTGCTGATTTCCGCAGGGTAATTTATTATCATTGGTTTTCGGAAGCAATATTGCTTTATTTATAATTTCTGTGACGCCAATATAATAAAAGATAAATTATATTTAATTTTCTCTACTTTTTATGCAACACTGCAAGAAGATATTATTATTTTTGAATAAAACTGTTAGGCGGTCAATAATTGGTGGGAGGTCAGCAATTGGGTACTTTACCCTATATCTTACCGGCGACAAACTGATGACACATTATATAAATCGAAATAGGTCACAACTGGTATTGATTTGACCTACCTATTGAACAAATGATATTACAATAAAATGATTTCAATTATAAAGATATTGTAATTATGCCAGGAAGTTCACATTTGAAAGTGAGGCCGGAGCACCTTTAGTGTAAGAATAAAATGAAAATAGCAAAAACGAAGTCGCGAAGTTCCTCTAAATATAGCTGGGCGGGCGGAGAGCGGCGCAGTCGCAGCTAATCGCCAGTGCCCGCGCGCGACCTCGCTTTGTTCACAATCACGAACAGACACCGACCACTGTTTATCCGTTTAGTCCACAATTCAACGTTCGGTTTCATTTACTGATGGACTATGTAGAAACCTAGAAAAAATTTTTACTAATGTCTACCAAGTGTTATGCATGGATATCTTCGGGAATAATTATATCACGTGAACAACTGAGTAAGAAGTCTTCTTTTTACTCAAGAAAATGCTGTAATGAGGTTAATATGTTCTAGTTTGCGGTATAGACACGAATCTTGTGAACCCAATTTGATTCATCACTACGTAAGTATCTACCCACTGTTTCTATTGGTGCTATTACTTAATTAACCTATTTCGCAGTGTCGTCAATAAGCAGGGTATAGTCAACAATCTGCTAAAGATAATCTTTATAGTTTTGAAATGTCAAAATACATACAAAAATACATACAAAAGCTTTAGTTGTAAACACAACTGCAGCTTATATTTTGGGTCTAACTACCTAAAATGCTAAGATAATAATTTATCGCAACTTCTTGCATTCGATAATTTTAAAAAAAACCCCATAAACATTAAACTTATTTTTAAACTTCGTATCTTCGTCTTCGCTCTTTATACTTTAAACTCCCTTAGATCCCCATTTTCAGGAGATGGATTTTAAAAATCTACTTTATTGATTGAAAAATGGTCTGACAGCATCTTTGGTTGAGTCGAATAAGAACTTAAAAAAGATCACCATAGAGGCGAGAATAAAACAAAATGTTCCCCTGATAATTCTGAAATACTAGTGTCAGCTTTATTTTGAAGCAGGACGATTTATTCTTAATGCTTTTCATTTCAGGGGTGATGAACAACGACGTAGAAGTAGAGGGTCGCCCTCGTCCACTTTCTACGGGCTTGTGGACATTATTCTCGTGGCTACGTCGTGACGACCGCTCCGTCTCCAGTGAGAGCCTCTCCAGTGCCGGCTCGGACAGAACAGTTGCGAGCTTCGCGTTCCTGACACCAGCGCGGTATCAACCTGCACGAGCTCCAATAATAGTGCCACCACCGGGTCCTCCCACTGACTCTTACAAGAAAAGAGTCCATGATAGAAATCTACGACGTCACCACGACCGTGATACCACGCTGCATCGCAAATACGGTTTATTCAAGAGTGAAGGACCTTGCAGTTACGACGCTTTTAGTTTACCACCAGTTCGAAGAATAAGCGCTGATTCTGGTAGTAGATGGGATCGCGACAGGAGGGCCACAAGTGAGTGTTATCCACGTCGATTAGCACACGTTCCGGGTAAACGGCGTGCGCCTCTGCCCCCTGTATCTGCTGCCACGGGACCATCTACATCTCTGCCACGCCGTTATACAAGAAAACGACCTGCACCACAACCACCTGTAAGGCTACTAGAAAATAACAAAGCCATCTTGAATAACGTCGCAGTAAGCACTAATTCTGTTCAAATGAGTTCTAACGCCCATCAAGATAAAACCAAAATAAGAAATAACGATTTCACAATGGGTTGTAAATCAGAAAAGTATAGTAAAAAAGATGCAAACACTAAAGATACAAAAACAAAACCTGAAAAAAGTTTTTTGAAACAAATATTTGATGGTAAGAAAAGAAATTCATATTTAGATACTTCAGCTGTGAAACTACTTCCAAGCATTAGTGAATTAGATAAACAGGCGGCTGCAATAATTGAAACATGTAAATTAAAGGCCACGGAACAAAACAACAATACTACATTTCACAAAGATGGTACAAACAGTTCCAATCCAGCCGAGTCTTGGTTTTGCATTCGTTGTTTACGAAAATATGATTCAACTGTAGTTACTTGCAGTTATTGTATATCGAAGCATAAAGTGCAATCTTCAAAAATAGTTCAGGATAACAAAGAAACACCAGCTAAAGCTTCTAATATTGCGTGCACACAAACTGAAAGAGACTTGTTACCCAATAGAAACTATGCGTCAGAAGACAAACAAAAACTCAAAGAAATGTTAAAAGAAATGAAAGATTCACTTCCTAAACGCCCGAAACATGATTTGATCAATAAATCAGAAAAACAAACTTCTGTAGAACTAAGAAGCTCAGGGAAGAAATCTTATTCTACAGAAACTCCTACTCTTCGAGTAGGATCAACAACGCTAGATGAAAGGAAAACAAATTCTGTATCTCAGCCATCTAAGTTAGATGTTGATTTAAAATTGGCGCCAGCATCGACGTCTTCTCAAACAAACCTGCCTCAAACTTCTGCACAGGCTGTATTAGTAGCACAAGTTATATCAGCGTACAAGAAACAAACGAACAATCTATTGAATGCGGCAGTCACGGCTGAGCCTCAACGTACCGCACAAACCGAAGTTGCTGACACTCGTGTTAAAATTAAAGAAATTGAAAAAGTACCACAAAAGCAAAAACAAGATACAAACGTTTTGAATACACCATTGAAAATATCATCGCTATTAAATCCAATGTACGTACCTAAGAGTTCTGTCTTGATTAAACAGCAGTTAACAAATATTGCGCAAAAAGAATTGAAAAATGAAACATGTCCTGATAATGTTAATTCAGGCAAAGCACATCAAATATCTCAAAACACGAGCGTTTCAACGCCGTCGTCTGCTGTGTTGGCTGTTCCTTCTACATCTCAAACAAGTATATCCCTTTTAAATGACGTCAAAGAAGAAAACGAAACTAAAACCAGCATGGAGGAATGCACCAACAAAAACCCAAATTCATCACAAACAGACCAACTTTTATTACCAGAAACTAGAAAAGTTCCGGAATCAATTAAACCTCACCAAAAATCATCCAAGTTGCCATTAGCAAAAGAACAAAATTCGACTAACAGTACGCAGATGCTAGATCAACACTCTAGACGTAGAGATCTAATAAATCAACTTGAAAAATCAATAGCACGGGGAGACGAGCGCGCTGCAGCAGAAGCAGCTGCTAAACTAGCACAGTTACGTTTGTCATGTTCAGTTCTGTCATTTTCGTCTCAAATATTATCCCAACCATCGACGTCATCAAACAATAACAAAGAGTTACCCGGAAGCAGTGGTGAGACAAATATAAGTTTATCGACTACAAATTACGATTGTAATAAGAAAGAACACATTGTGCCAGCAAGCAAGACATCAAACTCTGTTGAAGAGAAACTGCCGCCAAAAGTTACAGTTAGTCAAGTTAATCCGACTGCTGTTGTCATACCAAAAAAGGTAACAACGTCATTAGTGTCTAAAACAGAAACCTCTAAATTGACACCTGTACAAAAGGAAACCAACAGAGACGTACAGCGAAAAGAAGAGGTTCCCAAAAAAGAAACCCTTAACAAGCACGATGACAATAAAGTCACGTAAGTATACGTTATAAAATTCGTAATTTGAATATTAATATGTACCTACGCGTTAAAGTAAAATTTCGGATCGGAATCTTTAAAAGATACCTGGTCACTTACCAACCCGAAAGATGGCACTTTTGCGAAGCATGGGCGCGTTGCTCGTAATTCTTACTTTTTTTTCTTCGTTTTAGAATAGCAGTATTGGTCGAAGACCGCGAAGCTACAAGGGGCCCGGTACACTTGCGTATAAACCGCCAAGCATGTATACGAGACCTTCGCCGAGAAGCCGAGACGTCACTTGGCCTAGCCACCAACCTGCAACGCTGGATTGTTGGTCGTGCTCTGTGTGTTAACGACACCACACCCATCATATCGCTCGCTGGACCGGACTTTAGCGCACCGTTTTATTTATGTGTAGTTGAATCAGGTATGTACAGGTTAAAAACTAGGCTGACATACCATACTTACTAATTTTAAACGAATATTAGATAGAGCTCTTCTTGACTTCTCTTATTTACAGGTTTTCTGCAAAAGTATTGACGCGAGCATAACTGAACCACCTATTTACTTACTTATTTAAGAACCCGTAATCAAAGTTGTACTTAGTTACAGCGTACAGTGGGTTATTCGATTAACTCTTTCCCTTAGCATAAATGAATAAATAATCCAGTTTATGGAATACGGGTAGTTTATAATTTTCAATTACAGCTAGGCAATAAAAAATACCGCTCAAAATGATGTAAAGTTGTCTTGTACAATGCATCAAAGTCGGTAACTAGCAGCCCGAAGTTTGGAAGTTTTCTAAATGATACCCCGTGCCTCTTTACTAGTTGTATAAGAAAATTGTTACTAACCATTTATGAGCTCTAAGCTTGAAATAAAGATTTCTATTCTATTTACTCCTGCGCCTGATCTCTCTCCAGTCGTGTCGGATTATGAGAGTAAAGGAACAGAGAGTGCACCTGTGAGTGTGCACACTTGTAAATATCTCCCGCGCAGATATTTAATATCCGCTGAGATTGGCCGTCATGGCCGAAATCAGTGAGGACTATTCACTATCACTACATACTCTAAAACAAAGTCTGTCTGTCGGTCCCTATGTATGCTTAGATCTAAAACTATGCAACGGATTTTGATGCAGTTTTTTGAATAGTGATAAAAGAGGAAGATTTATATAACATGCACAATATAGTAGACATTACACCCGTGCGGAGCCGGGGCGGGTCGCTAGTACATAGTGAGAAGAAAATCGCAATGGCGGTAGCGACGCCGCCATATTGATGCGAAACCTAATTTATTCGGCTCTCTTTGTAATTTCAGAAACTAAATTGGAAACTAACCCTCCGAAGCATAATGAAACAGCGGGTAAGAACACAAACGACCAACAAAAACAAACAGGCGACGTTTATACAGAACTAATGCAGCTGGAGCAACAAGCACTAGTTCATAACGCAGAAAATTTTGAATGTGGAGTTTGTATGGAAGAGTACCCCCCTGGACAAGGGGTTGTGTTGCGCGAGTGCGTACATATTTTCTGCAAAGATTGTTTGTCCGATGTAGTTCGTCACTGTGAAGAGCCTGATGTCCCCTGCCCGGCTATGGGTTGTCGAGGGATGCTGCAAGAGCGAGAAATCCGCGCTCTCGTGCCTGCTCAGGACTACGAGCGCTGGCTGGCGCGGGGTCTAGCTGCGGCAGAAAGCGGAACAAGAAATGCCTTTCATTGTCGTACCCGTGATTGTAAAGGTTGGGCCCTTTGTGAACCGGGCGTCCAACGTTTTCCGTGTCCCGTATGCAAATGCATCAATTGTGTCCCTTGCCAGGTAAACTTTTTTTCATACTGCCTTATTTTACATGCCACCCATTTTTCTACGAGTTAAAATCATCAAATGAGTCCTCTCGCCCTGTGTGGAATGGAGGGGACTGTCAGACTAGTACTGACTAAAATCCACGGTGCTCCTTCAATAGCCCTTTACGTTCCAGGGTCACGGTTACCTGTCTAGACTGACCCTGGCAGGCATTTGGCCCTTTTGGGGGGCCCATGGTCCATGATCAGACGACGAGCCACTCATTACTCGTGGCCAGAGATCGCCTCGCGACGTCTGCAGTCGCGAGCGTTTTCCGCAGCGGCTGGGTCGCGAGGTGGAGGCTGTCTTCTCCCTCGCGTATTCCGCCTCCTCCTTCGCGATCATTATTGCTTCGCAGAAGGAGATGACTGCTTCCCTTCCGTCTCACCCATAAGTATGGCCTGAACCAATGCTGGGCGTGAGAGGTGGTCGCTGCCTATCGCCTCCGTAAGGACACGGCGGTGCTCTGGCCAAGCCAGATCTCCACCGTGTCCTCTGGGCGATCCTCATAATGGTGACACCCAGGCGACTCTTCCCGCCCAATCCGATACAGGAACCTCCCGGAATATTCTTATCCAGTGAGGATAATGCCCGTTACAAGCCTCCCTCCTTCGTTCATTTCCACTAGTATAACTAGATGAACACGGGTTCGATTCCCAGGTTGCCGCTATCGCTAGTACTAGTACGTGGATGGCTAATAAAGACCTTACGCTTAAAAAAACATGAAGATGCGACTTAACAGTCAGCTCGTAAATAAGCTCGTTGAACGTTCGTTAGAATGCTCGCTTAAACGTTATCGTTTGTTTTTCTGTAATGAATACATTCGCAAAAATTCACATTACAAGTGAATGCTCAAGTTTATCAGCACCTTATGGATAAAATTGTGGGAACAATAATATACCTAACAAACTAAAGATGATCCTTTCAGGTCTTCTTACGTTTATCAAAATCTTTTCATTCAGTTATCAAGCTACCTACTCCGGGCTATGTTAATCAGAGATTAATAAAGTCAAGTAGGAGCTGATTCTACTAGGTCACTTATATTAATTAAATTTATATAGGCAATTCACGATGGTGTCACATGTGAGCAACATCGCGCCAAGATGAAGCAAGCCGTGAGTAAGAATACACAGGCGAACGAAACTGACGATGGAACTCGGACACTACTCAACTCCTTAATTAGTAAGGGTGAAGCTCTTGAATGTCCTGAATGCAGTGCCATAATCACAAAAAAATGGGGTTGTGATTGGGTGAAGTGCTCAGCATGCAAGACGGAGATATGTTGGGTCACACGAGGAAGACGTTGGGGGCCGGGTGGAAAAGGTGACACTAGTGGCGGCTGCCGTTGTGGTGTTGATGGTAAACGATGCCATCCCTCTTGCGGTTATTGTCATTAGGATTCTTTTTAGTATTATTTGTAATAGGTTTGCTCTGTTTTGTAAGTGAAAGAGACAAAACCTACGATGGAGCGAGCTCAAGAGATTCGTGTTGTAATCTTTTGTTAGTAACTAACAGCTTATGTTGCATGTATTATATTGTATTAGATTAGATGTTATTATTTTTAATCATTATTTGAATGTATCGTTACATATTGTTTTGTTTTCTTTATCTTCATACTCACACACATTTCTTCTTTTCCGAGTCGATGAATTTCCAAAAAATTTCGTTTTGTTCGGATTAAAATAAACTTTACCTAATTTGTTTGACTTAACAGTGATAAGGAGAGCATTTACCTGTTTATGTAGATACTGTTGATGAATACCTTTTTTTACGTGCTAAGGTGGGATGGAGATATAAAAACTCGTATGTGGCTCATGCATATTATGACGATTACATCTTTCTGAATCGTTATATCTCAGAAACGGTGGCTCGTAGAATATTTTTTTTTGTCTGAGGTATTTTATGATAAAAGTTACCGTTTTGCTGAAACTCGCAAAAAACTTTTTTTTAGACCTTTCACCTTAATTTTTTTTTCCATACCTGGGGATCTTTCTAATTTTACTTTTAATTATATTTTGAACAATTTCACCGATTTTCAGCTGATTGTGAATTTATGTAGCTTCACTCTTGTTTTTTGGTATAATTTGACCGGACTATAATTAGCCGGGTTTTAATAGCAATATCAGGAACTTAAAACGGAATATTTATTTTTTTGTTTTGGTTTTCCAATAGTTTGTTACTGTTTCCACAGGTTACTATTATAAATCACCGTTAGTGACCAGTTTAAAAAAATAAGATCATTATTGTACCTACTTTAAGTTTAAAATAGTCCTTATTATTGGAACATATTATAATCTTTATTTATTAAAAAAATATGTTTTTTTCTTCACCAATCCATTTCCTATTTTATGAGCGCGTATCCAAACAGTTGGCAGCGTCGCAAATAGCTGTCCAATATTAACAAGTTTTAAGTATTTGGCAAATTTACTGTATGAAAATAAGAAAAATAGCAAAAATGTGTTGCGTTGTTACTCGATCTAGCCAAGGCATTCGACACGGTCTCGATTCCCATCCTAATATCTAAACTAGAATGTCTGGGCATTGGAGGACTCCTTCCTTATTTCGAAGCTATCTTACTGACAGATTACAGACTTAAGATTGGGACTTATCGCAGTTCTGATTTGCAGATTACATTTGGGGTGCCCCAAGGCAGTGTTCTTGGCCTGACTGAGCCTGTTTTTGATTTATATGAATGACTTGTGTGCTGTAAACCTGGAAAACAGTGCAATGTTTTCCTATGCGGACTATACACTGCCTCGACAAGTCGAGGCGCGGCGGGAAGAGCTCCGGCGTGATCTCAGAGCAGTATGGAGGGAGCGACTGTCGCAACCGAGGTCCGGGCACGCCGCAATCTCGGCGGTAAGACCCCTCTTTGAGGAGTGGCTGGATAGGCGTCACGGCGTCCTGACCTACCGCATGACGCAGGTTCTCACCGGACACGGAAGTTTCGGGAGGTTCCTGTGTCTGATAGGGAGGGAAGAAACGCCTGGGTGTCACCACTGCGAGGATCGTCCGGAGGACACGGTGGAGCATACGGTGCAGGACTGCCCCGCTTGGGCAGAGCACCGCCGTGTCCTCACGATAGGCGGAGACCAATCTAATAACAACTTTATTTTATTAGTTATTACTTTTCTACTTCAGTGTACTCAGGCACAACACGTGTGAACCGGTTAGTGAGTAAAGTAAAGAAGGTCCTCGTTAAGTATGAATCCGTCGCTTTTTAGTAGTCATTCAGATTTGGTCGGATAACCAGCCGTTGTTTACATATTTTGGTTTTTTGTTTATATTTACTTAATGCGTAACATTTGAAGCTCAATATTTTCACCATATATTTTTGACTAAAGGCACAAGATTTTGGTTTACACCTACACATCTGGGATTGTGCCAGTTCCTTGTATTTTGCCGTCAAAGTTATGACACCATCGTTTTTACTTTTAGCAAGATTATTCAAAAACGCATGCATGAACATTTTTGAAACTTTGTATGGTTATTATTAGCGTCAAGAAGGACCGAATACAGTTTTCAGCGAAGTTATGCCTTGTCTCATTTAGGCGCTGCGATGTTTTTTCGGGTTTTCATAAAACAGCGACAACTTGAAAACTATAAATATTTTCTAAAATCTAATTGGGGCACAAAGGGGCACACATTAACCGATTCGTTGCGATGCCTAATTTCACTAACTTCTAGCCGAGCTTAATATACGTGAAAAATGAAGATAGTTTGGTTTCAGGTAAAACTTCCATAAAACTTAATTGAAGGAGTTATCATCGATTTCAAAATGACACATATCCGTGCCTGACGCCACACTTAAAAAGAAGTGATGGCACTGAAACGTGCCATCCGCAACGAATCGATTAAGAGCTACTCGCGTATTATTTTACAGGGGCACATGCAATGGTTTTAGAGATATACTATTCATCAAAATGTTACTCCAGCAGGAAATGCAATATCTCGAAAATCTGAAGGGGCACAGATTTTATTTTTGGGGGCACATTTTGGCACACATATATAAGCTATCTGGCCATGCACAGTTTTTCTCTCTCCGATCATTCGTTTAGAATTTTCCTGCTAGAAAAACGTTACCCCAGCAAGAATCGTTTTTTCGATTTTTTTTCGAAACGACACATTTTTTTATGTGGGGGCACATTTACAGCAGATAAGGCAACAACTATACGTTCTACTCATATAACTCTAGGAGATACTTTCTTGTTGGGGTAACGCACACGCTTGCGGTTGCTTGTTTGGGTGCTGAACCAGGGTTCAGCACCTAAACAATGCCCTAAACGAAAACTTACCCCTAGAAAAGTGATGGTCACTGTTTGGTGGTCTAGCGCCGGTGTGATTCATCACAGCTTCTTACCAAACTGAGTGAGCATTACTGCAGATGTGTACTGTGAAGAACTGAACACAATGATGGAGAAGCTAGCACGTCTCCAACCATTAGTCAATCTCGCTCGTCTCCGTCGCTCCTGCACGACAACGCGCGACCTCATACTGCACAGCAGACGGTCTCCAAGTTGCAAGAACTGGCGTTGGAAGCTCTCCATCATCCCACCCTAATCACCAGACCTTGCCGCCTACAAACTACTACTTTTTCCAGAATTTGGATAACTTCTTGGCGGGAAAAAAAATTCAATACCCGAGAGGCAGTAAAAAATGCTTTTGAAGAATTTGTTGCCTCCCGTCCAGCTGATTTCTTTACGAAGGGCATCAATAAACCGCCACTGCTTTGGCAAAGATGCATTGATTGCATGGGTGATTACTTCGATTAATACAAATAAAAAATCGTTTAAGTTTTTCATACAAAACGGCAATTTCATGGGGAACCCGCGACACGCTGCGCAACAGTCGATCTTGCAGCCACTGCGCTAATCGTGCTGTCAAACGACCGTTAGGGCCATCCTCCATACAAAAATACACCTTAATAAAAATTGAACTCGTTTCTGAAAATCCTCCTCTACCAGCTTAGTGATTGTGTTTGGGGTGTGTGAAAAATAAAAGGAAAACTGTCTTAACTGAGCAGGCTGTACCTACAGGTTTACTAGTAATAGTTCCACTTATAACATACTTTTCTACTAAATAATGTAAGGGAGAAATTATCTTTGTGAGCTATGGATACACAAATTCGCTTCAATCTCGCGTTAATGTAAACTGAGCAAGAGAACTCGAGCACGCGGCAATAAGAACCCTCTAGATGTTAGCGGCGTGAGGGAGAGGGCAGCCTTCACTAATAATGTGTAATGGGTGACTCGTCATCCGATCATGGACCATGGCCGTGACGACGGCGCGTGTCTGCAAACTGACAGGGCTGTGGGCCCAGAAGGCCAACACCAGCCAGGGTTGCGGGTCTATCTAAACAGCTAATTGTGACCTGGAACGGAGAACAAAGGGCTATTGAAGGAACACCATGGATTTTTGTCAGTACCAGTCTGTCCTCATTAAATGATCCGGTCTGGGTGGCCCAGACGGTCTCATTTCATGTGAGCTGTTTTTATTTTTTTAGGGCTCCTCAACAGATATGTAAAAATATGTCTTGTCAGGTTTTTTTTTGTTAATGGTTTTGCTTGACTCTAGTCGAGTTGGTTTGAATTAAAAGAAAAATGTCTTAAAATAACTTATATTCAATTTCTAAATCAAGTTAGACCATCTTATTGCTGCTGGTTGACATAACTAAGTGTTGCACAATAAAAGACCTCATATTATTTTTTTGAACAAAACTGAGTAATTCTTGGCCATGTCCTCTTCACAACTTGTTTAATTCAATAAGGTATTTTCTATAATTTACATTGAAAACTACCAGATATTTCTGTTTCTTGTGAATAATTTTCTAATGCCAATGAAACAGTATTATTATTACTATACATAGATCAATTTTTGTAAAATGACCTATCTGACAATTGGTTATATCGCAAAAGGTACTTTGAAACTGTTGAAGCACCACTTTCAAATTCAAAGACATAACTAAAACTTACCAACAAGATTTTTGGTTTTAAAGAAATTATTCTTAACCTCTCGGGCGATTTATAATTGAAAATGATAAAAATCAATGTCCAATGAGCAACTGTCTGTTATGTACAGACGTGTGTACATAAGGCGCTGGGGCGTTTTTGCTTATGTACACCCGGGTGTACGTAACACGCCCGAGAGGTTAAACAACACATAAATCTTTTAAGCTACTATTTCGCTTACAGCTGAATCTAAACTGCATATGTGCACATGCATAATCCAGTTTATTAATCAGATGGTCTGACATCACCATAATTTCTTTTAAAGGGTCACAGTAATTTGTAGCTTAAGTAGCTACTCCAACAGCTTAATAAGCATGGCCAGTACTGAATATTCACACCCAGTATTGATTTCATCTCATCAATCATAACTATCTTCATTTTTTCCCCATCTTCCTCTACAATATTTTTTCTTTTTCTCTGGTTAAGAGTCAAGATTTATCTAAGATCGTTAATTTATTGAATTAAGTTGAATGAAAATTGTTATCACTTATGAGCAACACACGGGATACCAATCACACTTAGTGATTTTTAAATCTTTGTGGTATCTATCACACACTGCACTGATTCTAATAGCGACGCATTCCAGGAGGTCCTCGTCCCCCAGGACCACCACGGCCCATGCCAGGAGGAGCTCCCATCATGCCTGGAGGTGGCCCTCCCATCATAGGTCCTCCACGCATTTGCGGCGGGGCCGACAACTGCCCCCGAGATCCAGGAGCCATGTGTTGTTGTGATGGACCGCCAACGCCTCTGGCAGGTCCTTGTAAGCCAGGTGGAGCGCCTGCGGGCCCAGCACCACGTCCTGCTGCACGGCCCCCTCCGGGCCCTCCGATAGCACCCGGAATAGGCACTCGAGGCAAACCTTCTTCTGGTGGAGGCGGACCTTCAATTGTCAGGGACACAATATTTTCACCACGGAGTAAAACAAATCCCAATGTCCTTTTCTCTTCTCTATCCGCGGTTTTACTATTTTTGGATTTAATTTTTCTGAATTCTTCACAGTCTCCCAAAATTAAATTCATGTGTTTGTCAAAAGCCTTGAAAGTTCCAATGAATGTTCTTGAATCTTGTAGTATTACTCTAACCCTATAGTTTATATGCTGTTGCATTTTATTATTCTTCCCGATCGTCTGAAAATAATCACAACCATTGTTAATTTTTGTAGCCCTAGATTTGTCTTTATTATATAGTCGCGTTTACAGGAGACATATTTTTAATCGCATCGTTCGCCGGCTTTCCCGGTATTAGAAACAAGTCATAGAAAACAATATCCAATGATAAAAATAATATGTACGAATCAGTCGGAAGGAGTAAAATCTTTTAAAGGAATGTTCACATACCATTTTGAATGATTGATTTTAAAATAAATCTTAGATGAGAAACTGAAACAGGTAATCCTTTTCCTTTTCAAAATTCACAAGACGCCTCAAACACAGAAACCATCAAACAAACCACAAACCATAGATTAAAAAACATTGAAAACACTATAGTCTTTGGATTTGTATGTAAACAAACCATAGACTAAAAGTATGGACTGTGCAATATCTGCCCAAACAACTAGAAAGAGAGGAATCGAATAGGGGTCCTATATTTTTGTTACAGGAAAGAGATAGGTAGTGTCTCTCCTAAAAGAGTATGGCCAATTTTATATATCAGGTGGCTAGGGAAGTCGCAGTCCTTCTTATTAAGTCTATGAACAAAATAGAAAAAAATAATGAAATCTGCCAGGATGTAATGTGATCAGGGATTTTTATAAATTCGTTAGTGCCCATTAACACGAGCGTTTTTTCTGGGCGTTATAAAAGCGCTGGTAATAGAACTAATTTAATGCATTCCCAAGTTCACACGTCAGCGCTTTTAAAACGTGGCGTTCTTTTTCGAACTGCATTTGATTTTAAGTGCCTATTCGCCGACTCGCTGTCCGACCATGGACCATGCCCGGGTCGACGGCGCGTTGTGTTCCACGCGCACCTCAAGGAGTGTCAGCATAGTCACGGGGCCTATAGAGGGCCAAAGCCTGCCGGGGTCGCGGGACTCACAGATTACCGTGACCCTAGTCAGTACAAGTCTGACAGTCCCTCCCGCTCTGCCCTGGGTGGGAGGACTCATTTGATGATTTTACTCGAAAAAAAAAAGCGCCTATTCGCACAAGCGGTTTTTTTTAACGCTTTTGCTTGGGCGTTAAAAAACCGCCGAAATAGAACAAATGCATTTCCATGTACCTGTTCACACGTCAGCATTATTAAAACGCGGCGCTTTTTTATCGCGCACTGTTCTATTTTCAGCGCCCAGTGCTGGCGTTAAAAAAATAGAAAATATAAGTTTTTGCGAATATTTGCTATCCTTCCCACGTACAACTACAAAAAGAAATACATTATTTTGAAACTTAGTCATTCTGACCAAGCATCTAACAATATACAATTAAACTTGAAAATGATCTTTAGACATCTACCCTCTTCCGCGGTTTCTTTAGTTTATTCTTTTCATTATTATTTCTTCACTTCCGCCGTTTTAAAAGTAAACTATTTCAAGTCAAAGTCAAATCATTTATTTCAATAAGGCCATCAAAGAGGCACTTTTGAACGTCGATTATTAAAATTTAATTTGGGAAATACTTTTATCTATCATCAAAATCAATTATTATATTTTAAATATTAGAATACCCGCAGCTACAAGCAATCTTCTATTTTATATAATATATTAAGCCCGGTAACTCGTGCGTCACACCCGGATGCGAGCGATGCAGATACAGTGTCAGTGTGATGCTACGGACTAAGGATGGTGTTGTTATTGGTTATTTGAACACCGATATTAAGATGACGATATTTTGAATGCCTAGTTTCACCATTGTATTTGTAGCTCCGGTGACAACATTACTTATTTAATTTTATTATACATATAAACAATATTTTTATATGTATACATTTATATTTTTCATTATTCAAACTGATTTACATTCGTACACTCACCACGTAGGCTCAGTTGAAAACCTGCGTCGGGCACCCGTTGTCCGGCTGATGATCTGCTGAACTGGGTATATTTGGCGCAGCCGTGAGTCACACAATATTTAATGTTTAGTTCTAAGTTTTCTTTTAAATATTTGCTTGCTTTGTTATGTTGTGTGTACCTACTTATGGCATGTGTCAATTAACGTTTTCTCTTTCTTTCTTTTTCTGGCGCTTTTTTAACGCCCAGCAAATAAACGCTCGTGCGAATACTTGTTGATGAATAAATGACTAATGACTAGAATGGGCACTTAGTGCTAGGCGGTGACATTTAAGTCAATTTACCTTTTTGTTCAAACTCGTTGCTTTCTTAGCGCCCAGAAAAAGCGCTCGTGCGTATGGGGCTTATTCCAAAACGATCTCATTGTCATTTCAGTAAAAGTTCGCAATCTACTAAATTTACAATGGTCGATCAATGGCCGGTTGGTGGTCTCGAATTAAAAATGGGTAGTTTACAGCCTTAATTCATTACAAATCTATTTAATCCGACAGTTAGACCATTGAAAAATAATGGACAGTGGACATGTATTTTTAGTTTATTTACGATATGCATTATATCGTCAAAATTAAGAAGCATCAGCACGAGCGTTTTTTTTTGCTGGCGTTAAAAATGCGCCGAAATAGGCCAAATTCATTCGCCTGTATCTTTTCACACGTCAGCGCTTTCAAAGAGCTGCGCTTTTTTTAAAAACAGTATTTGATTCGTAAGTGCTAGGCAGTGACATAATAAGTTCAATTTACCTTTTTGTTCCAACTCATCGCTTTTTAACGCCCGTTAAAAAAGCGCTCGTGAGAAAGGAGGCCCCCATTCGCACAAGCGCTTATTAATAAGCGCTTATTTATTGCTTGATCCGTGAATGGTCCGAGCTCTATGCCTATGCCACGCCATGGCCTTATGTCGCACACACACCGGGCCAACGAACGCCTTCGCTGACGACACCGACAGACGGTGCGGTGCATTAGGTAGTGGTTCGGTGTGGGCGCGTCCACACTGAGTTTGATTAAATGGTTTAGTTCTTTTCTTGTTACCGCCATGCTTCGGATCGCTTTCGGTTGGCGTTTGGTAAGCTAGTCATCCAGTACTAGTACCGAGACGAGAGAAAGAGATGGTACAAAATTCACATTTATTCATTACACTTTACTTGTAGCACAGTAATAATGGGGTGCTAAGACAGGAAACCTCCACGTGCGCCCGTGGACTGGAGTTCCCCTTCGGATACGTCCGGGGGGAAGACCAGTTTTTCGGGCCGGTGCACCCTGGGATGCGGGCAAAAACTCTTTTAGGCACTGTGTGCCTAAGGGGTCTCTTTGCCCGTATGCGAATAGCCTGTCGGGTGGATACTCCAACGCGTGTCCCTCTGAACAGCAGAGGGCACAGCGGCGGAGCGGGCTTGCGGACGGTGAGTAATGGGTAAGCTCGCCGTCCGACCAAGGGCCAAGCCCGGGTCGGTGGCGCGTCGTGTTTCACGCGTCACCGACGGGGCCCCTTACGGGGCCAAATGCCTGCTGGGGTCGCGGCTTTTTTCTTAATCCAGGATACCGCGGCCCCGGAACTTAAAGGGCATCCGAAGAAACACGGGTGGATTTTAGTCAGTAAGAGTCTGACAGTCCCTTCTGCCCCGCCTAGGGCGGGAGGACTCATTTGATGATTTTGCCACCCTAAAAAAAACAGTAATAATATTATGATAGTGTAAAATAATAAATACATTATGTTACGTTTATGGCTTTAGGATTGCTTTCAAATGTTTTTTGTATATTTTTCGAGCCATTCGCACCAGTAATTAATTTATTACTGGTGCGAATGGCTAGTACTAACATTAACTACCTCGTTGGTCTCAAACGTGACTACTGAGCGCGGGGTTGGATTCCCTAGCTTCGATTCGCAACTACGCATTACATTCCTACAATTGTTTCACTAAACTTAATCAAGTTATCTAATAATTATATCACCAAACTCAGTCAGCATCGGACTTAGAGTGCCTATTAGGGTGTCTTTTTTGCTATGTTTATTTTGGACCGAGGTCGCAGGTTGAAGAATACCGTAGATTTTAGTCAGTACAAGTCTGACAGTCCCTCCTGCCCTGCTCTTGGTGATTTAATTTTACAACGCTAAAAAAAAAATATTTTCATTTTGGACATCACTAACATTGATGAAGGAAAACATTTATGTACAAATCTGGATTTATTATATTATTATAATCAATATTAATTCGAAGCCATGTCAGAAGCCTGTGGGGCGGCTTAATTAACTCGGAGTCAGAACCTGCTCACATTCTCACACGAAAAAGAAGAAAGAATGATTATTGCTTATTTTGATGATTGATTGATTTGATTATTGCTGATTGCTATTATTGCTTGGGTTTTTTATCTTTGTCAAATCATTAAATGAGTCCTCCCACTCAGTATACTTTAGACAGAAGAACCAGGTACCAGGGTTTTTGCAATTTTGTTACTCACTTGTCGATTAATGTTCATATCACGTCATCTGAAAATACTGGTAGATCGGTAACATTTGCTTTCTTTTTATTTGACTCGTAAAATTTTGTCTGATAGGATAAGTAGCCAGGAAGAAACGGGGAAAATAATATTCGATATTTAATTCAATTATTGTACTTTATTGTAACCTAGCGCCTAGGTATTATAATTATCTTAAAGTCACCTACAAGATTAAATATTAAAAAAAAAACTTAATTAACTTACAATAACGGCACAAATGCACAAACCTACTTATTAAGTAGCTTTTAGTCTTTTCCTCAACTCTTAAAGATTAACATTTCCTCAATTTTTTGGTTACAGATGTTCGTGTACCAAGAAACAACTGTCTACACGGTGTGTGTAGGCTCTAAATACATATAATTATACTATTCGCTACATACTCAATTAGGTACTTACACAACACAATTTACCTTAAGCTACTACTACAATCTCATTCAGAAACAACAAACAGCCAATGAACTAAATTGAAAAATAAAAAGCTTTGGAAAATTACACTAAGAAAATACATTCAGTTTGTAATAGGATTAAGCATTAGTTACATGAATTTGTCTATAACGAATCAGATGCGGCAGCTGGGGCAAATTGTATCACCGAAGTGTGCCGGACAGCCGGCACTTCAGTATCAGGTTGGGGAATTAGTTTTCGTTTCCTTGGCGGCAATGAGGACGGCGCAAAAGTGTACTGGACTGATGTTGTGATTGCCGGTGAGGGAGAAGGTGACGGGGAGACAGAGGGTGATGGAGTGGCCGCCGAGACAGCGCAGGCAGCAGGTGCCGAGGGACACTGTGGCGACGGAGGAGAACTAGGAGGGGTTGGAGGTAATTGCTGCAAAGCAGCTTCTACCAAGTCACACATTGCGTTGCCATTAACCACCAGTGAGCCCGTAGACGGCATCTGTTGAGTGCGCGGTGTATCTGCGCCATGCTCTTTATAAATATGAGCTTCCATTTGTTTTTTGGTGTTAAAGGTGCCATCGCAAACAGTACAACGATAGCACCGTTCGCCATAATGTTGAAAGCGGTGTAATTTTAAGACATGATTGTAACCGAAGTCGCGGAGACATATGTCACAGGTATACGGACGTTCACCAGTGTGTGTACGCGAGTGTACTTTCAGTTGTTTCGAGCAGGTGAACCCTTTTCCACAGCCGGGCGCGGGGCATCGATATGGTTTTTCACCAGTGTGGGTCCTGAGATGTATGACCAGCTGTCCCGATTGTATGAACGTCTTGTGGCAATGGGGGCAGGCATGCGGCCGTTCTCCAGTATGAATGCGAGCATGGCGATGTAATTTTCCCGAGTGCTCGAAAGCCGCGTCGCACACTCCGCATCGGTAAGGTCGTTCTTTAGTATGGATCCGACGATGCACTTGGAGATTCTCCTTCACACTAAACATCTTGTGGCAATATTCACATTCAAACGGTCGTTCACCAGTATGGGTCCGATAATGACGTACAAGTCTTGCGGGTACAGCAAATGTCTTATGGCAGACGTCGCAACGATGAGCATCGGCAGTGGCACGA
Source organism: Agrotis puta (assembly GCA_943136025.2). Taxonomy (NCBI): domain Eukaryota; kingdom Metazoa; phylum Arthropoda; class Insecta; order Lepidoptera; family Noctuidae; genus Agrotis; species Agrotis puta. The sequence continues at coordinate 6,345,274 of OW964170.2, forward strand.
TGAGAGCGCCCGTGAGCTGTTAGTGCACTGCGAGTGGACAGCGTTAGCCCACATTCGCCACATTGATGGGCTCGTTCCTCCTCACCTGTCGAACGATATTGCTTTATTTTAATAGACGATAAAGATTCCATTATAGTATGTCGACCGCAATTCGGTTGGCGCCCCGAATCGAACGCGACGACCGTTCACAGTACAGTGTCTGTTGTGTATGGCATGCAGCGATCAGGAATATCAGGATGCACCAACATAATATGGCCACGCAGGGGTGAGAGCGGTAAGAGGCGAGCGGAGCATAAGCCGAGTGAATGTCCTCTGACAGCACGTGGAGGCCTGCACCGCGGCACTATCGCGTCGAAACCGCGGTGCAGGCCTCCACGTGTTTGGGCCGCCGACCCCGCTGTTCGCGCTCACTCAACTAGATATCCCTCTCTCGCTCGTCTCACCCCGCCCCATTTACAAGTGTATATATAGAGGTACATACATTGGCATTTTTCGACATTATTTTAGAAGTTTAACTACCTACTTATATATTCAGTTTAAGGAACATGCAAGATTCCAAAGTATTTTTTTATAACTGGAATCCCCAAACATAAAAAAACCCTGATTAAATTGTTTAGATTAGAATCATCGATGACGACAAAGAATCAGTTTTACAAATTGTCTACAAAATAATTACCAAGACCTTGACAAACAAGAAGTAAAAGAAAAATAGGGAATTGTTTAGAATATAACGGGAAAATCTACAGTCACAAAATGGACAATGTAAGTCCTAAATAGTTCCTAATAGGTATGCTTATTAATGTGCTCTGCGAAAGTCGTGGGATAACACATATTGTGGGAATATTCACACAAAAGTAATCAGGGGAGAGTACCAATTTCTTAATTATTTCAGAAATTGCTACTCTCCCCTTTCCCCTGATACATTTTTGAAAAAAAACAGTAGGTACGTAGCGCAAATATGCGTTTAAAATAAAACAGCACATAGCTAAATAATATTTTTTCTACTATTTTTTTTTATAATTTAATGATAAATAATTGGCACTACGTACAGACCTACCTAAGTAAGTAAAATGTAAAAGTATGCATAAATTAACAATGTTACAAATAAAAATCCTTACCTATCATGATATACAATGATGATGATTTTTCTAGCGCGGTTCAATGTTGTTAATGTTGGCGTAGGTTGTGTACAAAGGTCTGACAGCGAGTAACTATAACGACACACTCACTCGACCGACTACAGCCGAATGCCGCGCTGCGGAGCGCTCCGGATCGGAATAGGACGCGGTTTAAGGCAAGAGCGCCAGCGGAAATAATATTCACACTTAAATAATACAAATATCACTGCTTATGTTATTTGCATTTTTTATTCGCTAGTTTAAGACTACGTAAGTTGTCGTTCTAAAAGGCTATTTTAGTTCGTATAATAATTTAGCGTGCAAAGCGTTTCATCCTGAAACTGTTTTCAGTAATGTTTATTTACAGTTGGTCAATTAAAAACAACCAAAAAGAACAACCAATTTTGCATATCTTTTTTTGTATACTTAAACACAAACATTCGATGGCTACCCGCTTCTAGGTTGCTACTTGGAGACAAGAGCCCACCCAGCCTAAACTGAGGTCTCCACTTCACGAACGCAGTTTTTTAAAAGGTTAAGAACCTTTGTTGGATTAGGTAGGCACGTATGAATCCTTCAGTGTTGGTACTTATGTACCTACTATAAATACAAAATGAGAATTAAAAAAATCTAGAACCTAGAACTAGTTGACCGTATTGTCAAATGTTTCTGTGAAGATTAAATTCTAGATTCTTATTAGGTACCTAGGTAATAACTAAATCTACATTTTTCTACTTTTAACGTCAATATTTTGTATTCTCCATTGATTTCATACAAATGTAGGCATCTTCCTACTTATTTTATAATTATGTATGATACGGGCACCTATTTGTAATTGTTACACAAGCATAACGCTATTAAATAACGTATATATACCTACCACGCGATAGACTATGCGCGTTTGTTGAAGGTTGGTTGGAATGTCCGAACGAACAGCGCCGCGCGCGGGTCGCGGTGAGCGGGCGAAGGAGGGCGACGCTAGCGTACACGTGGAGGCCCACCGCGGTTTCGAAGCGCGCGTGTGAACTCTCGACAACACTGCGCGTGCGTAACTCCCTTACCCCCCTGTCCTCTCTGCCTTCCGCACTCTCCCTCTCGCCGATATCTGTCTGTCTAGCTAGGACAACAACATAACGCGAACTATGTTAGGTGGGTCTGGTGACCCGTGAAATACTTATTTTCACAAAGTATTTATTTCTTTGTGTTATATATCTAGTTACCTATTGTTTAGCGTCCTTAAAATGTTTACATTTTCAATTTATTAGGTACCTACCGGAAGTAGGTTGGTTAGACCAAGCGTCTACCCAGCGGCGCCATTACTTAGATTTTTTATTTCTTAAAGACCCAACATAATAAGACTTATTTGTATTTCATTGTTGACAAAACGTAGTGCACTCAAAACTTATGATGTAATAACCTATTTTTGACAAAGATTCTTATTCTTTTCTATTCTTAATAAATCGAATCAGCAACCCATATTTAATGAGCTTTGACAACAGTTACGTATAGTCCCTACTTTATTTAATTTTGTTGATAACGATAGAGCACAAAATTAATTCTTATGAATCTTGTGATGTGACGTCACACTACACAGTGACGTACCAAATCGTCCCAATGAGGAACCTAACGAACCCCGGGTATAAACTAATAAGCGGACCTCGCATTGTATTGACTTTCTCAACAATGTGAGGAGTCGGCTTAGACTTGGCATTTATGTATACCTATAGTTTTTTTTTTTTTATCGTGGTTAAATCATCAAATGAGTCCTCCCACCCTTACTGTCAGACTTGACTGACTAAAATCCACGGTGTCCTTCACTAGCCCTTTACGTACTAGGGTCACGGTAATCCCTTGGTCCCGCGACCCCAGCAGGCTTTGGCCCTCTACAGGCCCCGTCACTATGCTGACACTCCTTGAGGCGCGCGTGGAACACAACGCGCCGTCGACCCGGGCATGGTCCATGGTCGGACAGCGAGTCGCCCATTACTCGCCGCCCGCATGCCCATGTATACCTATAGTAGAGTTTACTACTTACTGTAGGTTTTACCTATTGTAAAATAACAAGTTTGGTTACTTTACGTTATTTTTATTAGTATTATTAATTACTCACAAATTAATACAAATATTGCTTACTAGCTTCCGCCCGCGACTCCGTCCGCGCGGATGTCGGTCTTTGCGTGGATGTTTTATTTCCCCATTTTGAGTAACTCTGACAATGACATCTTATAAATATTACGGCGCTGAATCCACTGCGGGTAATGCAACGTGTGTTCGCGGTTCTACAGAACAACGTCTATGAATAAAATTGAAAAATAAGATTTTTTTTCTACATATTTTTTCAGGATAAAAAGTATCCTATGTTATGCCCAGGATAATAAGGAATAATTATACCAAGTTTCATCGAAATCGAACCGTTAGTTTTCACGTGATGCCTGCACAAACAGACAGACAGACAGACAAAAATTTTTTTAATCATATATTTGGGTTTGGTATCGATCCAGCAACACCCCCCGCTATTTATTTTTTCAATATTTTCAATGTACAGAATTGACCCTTCTACAGATTTATTATATGTATAGATTTAATAAGAGGCTTTTCAATAAGGATGGGTAAATGTTGAAATTAAACAAGCTATGTAAAAGGTTTTTTTTTTAATTCAAAGGCCATGTAAGTGCCATCATGTGTGAAATATGACATCATTCAAATCCCCGCCTCGGCTATTTACAATGGCTATTCTGAATATATCAGACTGAATTTGAGCAATGGCCTGTGTTCTGTTCACATTTGGGCATCGGTCAATTGTGGATTATTTCCATAGTCCTGAGACTTCAAGAAACCCCAAGAAACAGTCAAGCAGTGTCCTATAGCACGGTTTGTCATTATCTAACCCTCTACTCGCTCATGCAGAATATCAATCGTTGTGTGGCACATAGCGGGTGCCTGCTGAAATGACATGTCGTCTAGGTCCATACGGGTCAATTTGCACCATAAGAAATTGGGTACCTTCGTTCTGTAGCGCTCAACTGACGATGACCGCTTCGCTATCTTTTTCAAAAGGATGTCTGCAGTCACCACTTGGACCTCACGGCCATAAAGTTTCAACCGTATACAGCTCGCAAACATAGCTTGAAGTTCTCAACAGCCGCAGCGGCAGAGCGCCAGCACAGCATGATTAAGGTGGAAGATGTAATGACGCTAGAGTATTGACACAGGTTGGGTCTCACACTTCACAGAAACATGTCATCCAGACTTTTACCATAGTTGCGTCTCAAGCCATTGGGTTCAACATGTGTTTCTAGTACTTAGAAAAAGAGTCTTGATATAATTATACAGAGAGACTGACAACAAAGTCTGTTATCCTATAGTGGCAGTGGCGGATTTACCAATAGGCTAAGTAGGCTGGAGCCTAGGGCAGCAGATTTAGAGGGGCGGCCAATGTAGCCCAAATAATAAAAAAAACGTATAATTATATGTATACACATTACGTTCGTAATCCGTATATAAAAGTTAATACTAAACTCACTGTAAAATATAGGTACTTATGCGATCATGAATTTAAAAATATTCCAGCAGTGTTTCAATATTAATTTAAAAAATTAAGTGACTTTTAGTAAAAGATACTAAATTAAAAAAAAGGGGCGTCAAAAATTGAATAGCCTACTAGCGGCAAATTTTTAAATCCGCCACTGTATAGTGGTTAAATAAAATGTCGCACCCTTTCCTTAACTCCTCTCTTTGGGTACTACTTAGATCAAAGCTGAAGAGACGCCACACGGCGCGGGTGTCTTCACCTTGCACCTGACTTTGTTATTTCGGAAGGTTAAATGCGTCGGTTTCGGCGTGCCTCGAGTGCTTTAAACTGAAGGGCTCTCTGTAAGCCCAATTGTTTGCCGGGGACGTGGTAATTTTTTGCCACGTTCCTGGTACGCAAAAGTTATTGAAGGAACAGAATGGTTCTTAGTCTGATAGCCCCTTATTACTGGAACGCGAGGACTCATTTGATGACTATCCACCATCAATAAAAAGTTCCTAGCTATTTATTTCAACCTCATAGCGATTAATTATAAAGGTTAGGTACCCTTAAACTAATTGATCTTTGAATAATCTTTAAATGACCGAACAAAACATTAAAATGAAGACACGGAAATAGATTAGTAGGTAGGCGAGTAAATAAATTTCGGTAATATAACAATTTATTGACAACATATTATTAGTAAGTAGGTGCTTAACAATAAGTAGGTGGACGTGGATATCTTATTTATATGAGAAGATATTTATAAATTAGGTATACACGTGTAAACGGAACGAATACATTATAACGTGTAGAATATTCGCATGGCGGGCGCCATTTAAGTTCGATAAGATACATTTTCATTAATTTTTTGTATCTACTTCAGTTGCTACTAGCTAATGTATTTTTAGAAGATATAGGTAGGTACGTAAATGTCGTACTGTGCCAGAGGAAAGGAAAGGTTCGTAGTTCACAAAGTATACAGTGAGGCGGGCGGGCAGGCGCAAACATTAGGTATGAGGGGTCGCGCGGGGAGAAGGACCGACACGCGCTGCACGGTCACCGAACGTTTGAAACCGGGGTACTGAGGCCACACGGCTCGTGCGCCCGATTCAACCTTCCTCAACGCGACCGCAACTGACCCGCGCCACGGGCCGCGCCGCGCCTCTCTCGCCCCTCCACTACCCCCGCTGTCGCCTACCGCCGCAAAAGCCGCGCGCCGCCGCGGTCGCTCGTGGAACTTCGCTCGAAACAAGCCCGATTCTTTCGTAGGTATACAATTAGGTATCAAAGTATAATAAATTGTTTTGTTTCAGTAAACATTTCCTTACTAGACACTCTGCTCCATCTTGATGTCTACCCTGTGTAGCGGATTTTGTACCTACTGGTGACAGTAAATTATATCTATTACAACTTACACGTGCATACAGTTGGTTTCCATGAAATTACATTTGGTTCCTCGGTTACACGTATTTACCTTTATTTACATTATTTAGATAATAGGTATTTCTAGGTATTTGTAAACCACCGCGTTGGTCTAGTGTTCGCAAGCGCGAATGTTGAGCATGAGGTTCCGGGTTTGATTCTCGGATCAGGCAAGGTGGGTACTTGGTTTTAGCAGCCACGAAGTTTGGATTTGTGCCCCTTTGATGGCAATAAGCTCGCAAAACATGTATGTACTGTTAGGTTACTCTTCTGTGTAGCCCTTAGACGATTACAGGCGTGATGTTGCGTTATGTGAGAAAAATAAAATCGAATGCGATATGTCTGGTTACGGTCTGTATTTACTAAAAGGGGCCCAGAGGTATAGCTTGCTCCATTCTTTAGAATTTTTCGCGGACAAGTCACACTTTTTTTTTTCGTGTCATATTTTTAACAATTTAATCTAAATTTGACATACTTAATCTATATTTTTTGTGATATCACCTAGGTACTTTGAAATATGTAGTTATGTTTTATGCACGTAAAACCTGTTAAAATTTTGTATGCCTTTTGGCGGAGCACAGCTCGGATCTTATTATTTATGGAAACATCTACTGTATGCACCCTGTGTTCACGAAATAAATGAATTTGAATTTGAATTAAAATCATCAAATGAGTCCTCCCACCCTGGGCAGGGCGGGAGGGACTGTCAGACTTGTACTGACTAAAATCCACGGTGTCCTTCAATAGCCCTTTACGTACCGGGGTCACGGTAATTCGTTAGTCCCGCGACCCCGGCCGGCGGACAACTCACACTTGACCTAAAAATAAATATACAAAAGAAAATTGCATCAACAAATACCTAAAATCTCCTACCAAGTTTTTTAAATCTCTTACGGATTCAAATTCCTGTATATAAGCATGATATGTACAATGTATGCCAAAAAATAATTATCAATTCTATCTAATATCTTTTTTTTTTTTACTGGCCATGTATTTTGGTGCATGGGTTGCACTGTTCAGTGAAGCACACACAGATCTTTCGCTTTGCTATCAGTTGTGTTTTGTTATTCTATGTCAGTTGCGCTTAGCCACCAGCTATCCAATTGAATTTTTAAACTCCTTGGATGTGCCTGAGTTACCACCGCACAATTTATAGCTAAAGGTTGGCTCCGTAGTAATCATGAAACATAAATCAACCAAAACTGTGCAACGGAACGTGTTGGCCCATAAAGAATTATTGATTTTTGACATGATTTTAAAAATTAATATTTGTTATCCTAATAAAAAAAAAGAAAATCTACATAAGAAAACTCATTAATTGCCTCTCAGGCGGAACAAAGTACGCTGGTTCAGCTAGTTTTAAATATAAGAATGATCAAAACATTAACTCTCGTATAGATTTGGAAAAAAAAGTTAGATTTCAAAAAATTTACCAATTTTAACAAAATCTATGTGACAGCGAAAGGACATTCAGAAAAGTGTTGGGCTGAGCCTCGGCTGAGCGCAGACCAGAGGCAAAACAGTTTTAAGATACCAGATAGACTATTGCTTCGAATTTGCGCACACTTGAAACGAGAGGTTTAATACTCATAGATGGGTAAAAAATTCAAAATAGGCTATTGTCTCTTTCTAAGTAATAGGGTGACCAAACAGTTTATGATAAACAAGAAAGTTAGTTCAGAATGAGATAAGTTTTGTTCGGTTTACAACGTGTAAATCAAAGAAATTAAATTCAGGTAAATACTGTGCTCTCCGTCGATTACTCGGTGTGCTCGGTACGTATAAACATAGAGCTGACTGCTCGGCCTTATATATATATACCGAGTACTCGGCTGACTACTGTCTCGCCCGTTTGCTCGCTAAGTACGTGTAATCAAGGAATTATGGGTCATGCTTTGGATGGCTATTTGAGTCTGCTCGGGCAAAAAAAGGGGATTTATATCGAAATAACTTCTATTCTTGGTAGAAAAGAGATAAAATTGGTCATTACATGCGTGTTTTTTACCGCATAATATAAATATTATGTAAAAAATTCGCATTGGGTTCATAGTTTTTTTTTTAATCGTGGTAAAATCATCTTATGAGTCCTCCCATGCAGGGCAGAGCAGGAGAGACTGTCAGACTCGTACTGACTAAAATGTACGGTGTCCTTCAATAGCCCTTTACGTTCCGGGGTCACGGTAATTCGTTAGTCCCGCGACCCCGGCAGGCGGACAACTCACACTTGACCATAGCTGGATGTGATATGATGAACTTAGGACTTTGAACTGTACTTTTTAGTTCAAAGCTCTACGTCCATTATAAAGGCCTGGGAGCCATGCCAGAAATATTAAAAAAGATAATGTCACTCAGGAATCTGTGATTATTTAAATCATACCGAAAATATCAATTCGAATCGAGATCTGAAAAACGATTCCCAAAAAAAAGGTCTGATAATTATTTTTTGATAATTCGATCTTTTTTCGATTTGCTTTTTCGCGTTTAAATGTTCAATAATAAATAGGATTTTTGAAGAAGTTCATATGTGCTATATATAATTAGAATGAATGCTAATTAGGTACCCTGTTTATACAAAAAACCCTGAGATGCATGCAGAGGTGACCGGCAAAGCTGGTCGCATGTTCATGCGAGGAGGATCATGGCCATCCGAATACCGAATCCGGATACCACATGATCGCCGGCGAATCGACCAACCTCCTTGGCAGGTTGCCGCCTTGGGATCTGGAGACGAAGGCCATCCAGCGCATGGTGGCGCAACGCCGGGGTGAATCCCCGCTGCCTCGACAAGTCGAAGAACTGCGGGAAGAGCTCCGGCGTGATATCAGGGCGGTATTGAGAAGAATTTGCTCGCTTACTATATTATGTAATATTTCCGCGACAAAAATACTTAATGAAATAGGAAATATCGAACCTCGATATTCTAGGGTGACTTATAAAATCTCTGGATCGATTCAGTACTAAATATTGAGTTTAGAAATCGATTATTGTAGTGCAAGAAAATCGATTGTTCTAATATCAAACGCATCCCTAGTTGACAATCTACAGTACAGCACTGGTCGAATCAGATGCGAAGGTTGGTTGTTTTGGATATTTGGACAGAAAAGTCGATCGGTTTGATAGTGGATGGTATACACAGCTCAGTTTGGTAGGCTAAGCATATGCACCTATAGTGTTTCGAAAGAAGAATGTAGAAGTTTGAGCGTGTGAAGTATTTCCGGACTCTAGAAATTTTGTTATTCAAGCTTACATAAACAATTCAACAATGGGAGGTGGAGATTTGGTAAGATTTATTAATTTGATTTGATTTGTAGTAATGTACTATTAATTTCCCTTTGACATCCCACATCATAAATTATAGTTTGTTGTATTAAAATAGGTTTTAATTACTGATAGCAAAAGTTTACAAAGTTGTGGTGGGTTTGTTTAGCTTTGAATAGCAATTTTTTATTAATCTATCAATTTCTGTATCCTCTTCTAGAATTCTAAGAAGTCATGGCATCCAAATACTATGAAAAATCAGGAGCGTGTGTGGAAGGCCGAACAGGCTGTGGCTGAAGAGAAAAAGCGGATGATGGAGTTACAACGTGAACGTGCAGAAGAACGGGATCGTGCTGAATTGAACAGTCTTATGAAACACAGCAGTAGTTCTGCTGCGAATGATAATCGTTTGTCTTGGATGTATGATGTTGGTAACTTTGGTTTTAAGGTGTTGGTTTAATATATATTTATTGATTCTGGTTTTACAACCTTCATGTTTTAAATACGTGTTTCAGAAACCTGATAAGAAAGTTGATCAAGAAGCATATCTACTAGGAAAATCAATTGATAAAAATGCTGAACAATCAGATAAACAAGAACAGGATGTGATACCAGCTGTATCAAGAAGAGTGGTTGGCTCCAGCATGTTAACTTCGTCTGGTGATGCACAAGTAGATATGTCGCGGAAGATTCGTGAAGACCCATTACTTTTAATAAAAGAGCGGGAACGGGCTGCTCGTGCTGCCTTGTTGAACAATCCCTTACAACGGCGTCGTTTAGCCGAATTACTCAGAAAAGAACAGGTAAATGTCAAAATTTTATAATTTTTTCATTACACTGCTGATAGGCAACTAGACTAATTTTCAAATCATGAGATGTGGAATATTGACTTAAATACATAGAGATCACTCAACTTAGAACTACAAGATGTAGTTCTCGTAGTTATTGATGATGATATCCCTATCATCTTCTAAAATTTACCAAAAATTGATTTCATGAGAGCCTCAAGCAAGTAACACAATTTGAGGCAGGGGCTGGAGATCCATACAATGTGTTGAACAATGTTTTTATTTAAAAGAAAAATAATTAACCCTCCAAGTTTAGAGGGAGGAGGAGGAGGGAGGCAACTTTATTTATTGCAATAGAAGAAGGTTCATATTCAATTGAGAAACTTTTACAGTTTGGGGTAGTTTGGTGGTGGCATCTATAATTTGTTGATGACAATAAGCTCACATCTAGTGTGACGGACAATAATGCTCATACAGGAATTTTCCAATGCATTTCAATGTAAATTAACTTCAATATAAAGTAACAAAACCTCTGTCACAAGCTAATCATATAATTTGACAACAATTGACTGGTTCAAACACATTGCTTGGAACATAAAATGAAAAGTGGGTATAAAATAATGTAAATTAGCCTACAACTGAAATACAAGTGAATAGTGAAAACCCCAACATTGAGTGTACTATTTGACCAAGCAATACCTCTGCCTGACTCTATGAGAAAATGCAGGTGTGATTCTGTTATTATTTGTTTTTATAGGATTTAAGAAAAGAAAGCAAATCAAAGAAATCACCTAAGAAGAAAGACAAAAATCTCGATGACCTTCTAGCAGCTAAGTTGAATGCTCTAGGAGGCCAGAGGAGTATAGATTTAGCAACGCTTCTAAATTCTGACGAATCCTCCCCTGAATCATCCCATGAAGACAAAAAACAGGCTAAAAAGAAGAAAAAGAAATCCAAACACAAAAAGAAGAAAAAAGAGCGAAAACTTTCATCAGATAGTGATAGTGATGATGAAAAATCACATAAACATAAAAAAGAAGGTAAGATCGACCTTTCAAAAAATAGAAAATCATCGTCTGATCATCGTGGTGATAAGAAAGAATCACGAAAAAGGAAAAGTTCTGAAAATAATTCAGATGGCGTAGTTACATCTAAGAAATATAAAGGGGATACTCCAGAACGGCATGTTTCGAGACGTGAATATGAGACAGATTACAAAAAATCGCGTTACAATGATAAGAAAAATGATACTGGACATTATTCTGGTAGGCATCATACTAGGAGCGAAGAAAGGCAAAGTAAAGATGCGGATAAACGGGAAAGTAGGAAACGTGGCGGCATGACTGAGGAGGAAAGAGCTGCTAGGTTAGCGGAGATGGCGGCTGCGGGAGCGGAGCGGGAGGTGCAGCGCGGGCGGCGCGTGGCCTCGCAGCGCGCCGCCGACGCCGCGGCCGAGCGCGCGCCGCCCGCTCCTCGCTCCGCACAGCTCCGCGCGCTGCCTGACTCGCTCGAGAGTCGTATCCACTCCACTAGGCATTACATACAACGTGACAAGCGCCATATGAATGAACATTTCGCTCGACGATGACAATTTTATACATGAAAATAAATATACGTACTCAATAAAATCATGTGAATGTATTTAATTATTTTAATTTAATGTTAATTATAATATATTTTGATTGGTTCAGTAATGTTAATCCATTTTGATGCAACCGACACTCCTTCATGTCAACTTGTGGTCAATCCAGTGGAATCTTCTCTTTTACAATCTGTAACATTAATTAGATATTTTACTAACATTAAACACATAATACAAAAATGTGTAGTAAATATAATATGACAGTTGTGATTGTTTCACGGGACTTGCATCGTTTAAAAGCCTTTGACAAACAGCGAGCTCGACGGTAGCGTGGCGCTGGCGCGACTCGAGTCTGGCGGGTCGTAAGCGCTGCGTGTACACACTACGTGTACGCAGTAACCTGGGTCACACTAATCAACACGCCCCGCTCTCACCCCGTCAGCATCGCGTCCTGTATTCAGGTTGTTATAGTAACTCCTAGCAATCACGTCCCGCCCCGCACCGCCCTTTGCAATCGCGCCATGAGACTGGCCCCAATCTTAGCGTGACATTAGCGCTAGCGTGGCCTGTTTTGTGTGACGATCATCATACAGGTTGATTGGCAATGCGGTGCTTTCCTTGAAATGGGTGATACTAGACCTAATTTGCAATCATTTCACCAAGTGTCATACATTTCCCGGTTCGACGGCGCGTTGTGTTCCACGCACGCCTCAAGGAGTGTCAGCATAGTGGCGGGGCCGCCTGTAGAAAGCCAAAGCCTGCCGGGGTTGCGGGACTCACGAATTACCGTGACCCCGGTACGTAAAGGGCTATTGAAGGACACCGTGGATTTTAGTCAGTACGAGTCCGACAGACCCTCCCGCTCTGCCCTGGGTGGGAGGACTCATGTGATGTATTTATCCGGGTAAAAAAAAAAGTGTCATACATTTATTTAGAGAAAATAATATGCCTTGAATTACAAGGGAAGTTTTAAGAAAAATTCAAATCGAGCAACTTTAAGGCGCTTACTTTCCCAGGCTTTGGTTAGCTTAGAAACTTACTGCAGAAAACTGGATCCAGTCATTTATAAAAATCATTCCAAAGTGGTCACCGCTGCTGATTTCTTACAATAAACAGTTTATAAGGGAGCAGTATTTTTTTTTCGAAAATTCGATATATCAGAGTTAAAATTATTGCAAATTAGGTCAAGTATCACCCATTTTAAGGAATGCACCTAATTATTAATCTGGGTATTTTTCTTAGTAAGTAGGCAAGCCAAGCACACGCTACGATACCATGGCGCCGCCCCCGCACCGAGCTCCCTGTTTGGCATAGCCATAAGTGTTTTGATGTAAAGTTAACATTTTAACCGTAAATCAGTGGTAACTCTAAGAGCCTGCATAGAGGAGGGATTTTTTCAAGCAAAGGACAAGATTGTTATTTAGCTTTTACTATTTACTATCTAAAGTACTCGTCAACACGAATCAAACGAGTCCAAACTCGACGGGGTTGCGTCTTTATTTTTATGTTTTATTCATATGGCCCCCTTTCAGCTACATCATCAGATTAGCTCTATGTCATCATAATATTGCATTGTCACGCGATATACACATGCGTGCCAAATTTCAGCTTAATTGAAAATTGAGAAGTGCACATGCAAGATTTGATTACAGACAGACAATGGGACAAGTGAAACTAAATCAAAGTTTGTTAAAATCCAATCAGTTCACGGCGGAGATTTTTTACACGAGTCATAAATTATTGTACTCTGCGGACAAGAGTTCCGTGTCTGCACAGGCTTTAATACCTTACCAAAACCTCATTTCATAAGTCGCGGTTGTTAAATTATTACCACTGATTGGCGGTTGACTCGAGGAACACTGACTTTGGTTATGTTTGATATTAGAAGATGAAATTGAATTATTCAACAAGACAACCCAGCAACAAATTCACACCAAAAAACGATTCACTGCGTGGACTTAATTCCTACAGACTTTGTAGCCGAAACCCAAAGGTTTTTTTGCCTATGTGAATCTGTAACATATTGTAACTATACTTGAGAGATATTGACTCAAATTAATAACTCGATGTTGTGTACAGTCTTTTTGCCACAATGTGCAATTAAAAAATTAGATACTTTGACGGCTACTTTGTATCAAGTAGGTAAGTTATTAGCTGTCCATGGTTAGGTAACGAAGGCACTCCGTGCCTGTACCTCCGCGCACATCCCGGCATAGATGGGGTCAGTGTCCCAGGGCCCGCGCTCGGGTAGTGGCAGCGCGCGGCGCCGCAGCTCGGCCACGAGCTCGCTCACGTCCATGATGGGGATAGGGTCGAGCCCGCGCGCCAGCCCCGCCAGGTACTCCACGTAGTGCGCCCTGCAAGTACAACCGTGGTCAACACACCTCGACGAGGGCCCGCTTGTAGAGGCCCTCTAGCGTGCCGTAGGGCCGAGGCGGGGGCCGGAGCGCGGCGCGCTTCACCAGCGTCTCGAGGTCGTCCACCCCCAGGATTGGAAGCGGGTCGATGCTGCAACGACGAACCAACCGACTCAGGTATTCCAGGTAATGGTTCCTGTAAGCATATGCCTCACTCACCGCTTCGCTCGCCTCGACCGTCACAGACATCGAAATCACCTTAGAACAGCCAAGGTGTACGTTATGATGATCATCATTGAGGCGAAAGACGTATATTGCTTGACATAGGCCTCATCGCTACAAGTGTCTAGAACTAACTACGGCTTGTACCTCAACCTTGGGCTTTTGGTTGCAATAAAAAGTTTGATACTTAGTTCACTATTATCATTATTCGTATTAACATTCATATAAAATATTTGGGAATGTCAATGACCAATTTTTACTTGCCTCAATACTAAAGAGACCAGGTTATACAGAGTAGTACTAAGGTGGCAAAGTCTGCGATGCACCAAGCAAGGCCTACAGTGGTGTTTGGGGACCTTACATTAGTCAGGAATTTCGCCAAAACTAGCGTATTTAGAGATTCGGTACACGAATCTTGGAAACTGCGGGAGCGAGGTACCTATAATGATATTGTTACCAATAATACTATAATTATAAATATCATGAGTTCACTAAGGCTTAATTTTTTCATCCCCAACCACGCTTGACAGACTAGAGTAGTACAGCAGTGATTGCAAGACTGCCTAAACATGAAACCGTGACCGTGGAACGTAAAGCGCTATTAAAAGAACACCGTAGATTTTAGTCAGTGCGACCCTGACAGTCCATCCCGTTCCACCTTGGGCGCGGACTCATTTGATGATTTTACCACACTAAAAAAGAAAAAAGGGGTAGAACCAAAACAGAATAATATACCGAAGCGACCCTCACTCATATACTCACTTGCAGAGCCCTGCGTAATTGTTGGGTGCTTCATTGCCACACGTGCCGTCTACGAGCCCTGTCGGTGTTTCTCGTTGCAATTGCACGGGACACCGTCCTGCACTTCCCTCCGCTGCGTTTATCTCATATGTGACGTTGTTCATCTAAAAAATATAGAGGGAACATATTTAAATCCATAAAAAACATTACAAGAAAACACATTCTTGATCTTATTTGTATATGTTACGGCTAATAGCCGAATACGGTTGTTGACCGGCTGCACCTAGTTTTAACCGGCTAAAACTAGGTGCACTGGCCACATGCGGTTAAACTTATATATATCCTACTTATCTTCGGTTGGAACTAGGTTTAGCATTCATCATAGAGGCTAGAAGTAGGTGCAGCCTCGGGACTTGCTGGCACCCCGACTCGGACAGTGTAGCTCTTCGTTGTATTTTTTTTAAACCAACCATAAGTAGCAGTATTGTTGAATCTTACTTATTAATCTTCATATTTACCTGAAGTAAAGTCTGCAACTCATGTGGTTCTTTATCCCTTAAATAAAACAGGCAGTTTCGAGGATGATGTGCGTGTAATCCTAACTTTGCGCAGTATTCACTCAGCCCACACCGTGCGCCCATTGTGAACGGCTTTCCGCAGCCATAGCAGAATTCGTATTTGCACTGAGTACATGTGAAATGCATGCAGCCACCCCTGAAAATTTTTCAAAACCAATGTTGTTATCTACAGATAGCACGGTTGGCGCAGTGGCCGAGTGATCGGCTGCTGCGTTGCGTGTCGCGGATTCAATTCTCGCACAGAACAAATATTTTTATTATCTACATGTAGTAGTTTCTGGTTTGAGTATTCGTGTATGAGAGCTTTAACGTTTGTTTGGTCGTCGAACATTTTTTGTTTTTAAATGAGGAGTGTACATACCCACCAAATACACTAAAAATGCCGTTTTGAAGGAGTGCTAAAACAAGCATCATCATACGAGATTTTTAGGGTTAGGGGGCAACTCATCTACTTCGAAACTGGACCCAGGAACCAGTTGCACCTTATCTTTTTTATTAAGGGTCAACTCGTCCGCTTCGGAACTTTGCATGGGGACCAGTTCTATTCTAGCTTTTCTTTTTTAATAATAGGCAACTAGGCCTTAGCCTCTTGCTGGTTAGTAACATTCTTTCAGTTACTAAGCTTGTAACTGGTATTTTGTGTGGATGGCGAGCTATCCAGTACTCCCATGGCCCAGTTGCCTATTATCAATTAGGATAATTTTAAGAAGTTTACATGTAAAATCTCTAACATCAGGGTTATTTATTAATATTGAAAATAATCATCAGCACCTGGAGAGTGAGTACTTGAAGTGGCATCTTGGACATTCGAGTCCATTGTCTCGTAAATGTTGCTGTATTGCAGTGACCGACCGCTCAGGATCATTGTCCTCTAGCCACGCGGTGTATTGTTCACAGGTCAGTCCTTCGTGATTTGTACTCCACTGTAGAACATATGAATATAATTAGGTACCTACGTTAAATATAATAAAATGAAAAACAGATTTTACAAAACATACCGTTTTTCTACATGACGCGCAACTTATAGATCGACATTCCGGGCAACGTATTTTTTTCTGTTTCGGATGAACAAAAAATCCTGAAGAACATTCCATGCACCACCTGAAGTTTGGATCTCGAGCTAAGGTTCGATCTCGTAACTGTCAACAATGAAGTAAGCACATACATTATCATGAAATCATGATACAATATACTTACCTGTATTATCTACCACCAGTGATTTGCATAACTGGTTGAGACTTATTAGAATACGAATCAGTAGAAATGTAGAATTTTGTAATTGGCTATTTGACAGTAGCTATAAATTAGAAATATAATTAGTCAGTCATTTACGGCCTTATTACAAAAACTAAATAAACCTTGGTTTAAACCTGGTCTATCAAGTCCAGGCTTATCTGCAGAGCCATGGTTTAAAGGGTATAGCCGGATAAGTATGACGATCCGGCCCCCAAATGGGAACCTATATCGAAACTTATGTTCTAATATCGCCTTGATGTACAAACACAATTTATGTACTTTTCGCGGCTAGCTTTCGCTTTGACCTTGAGATATGGGAAAAAATAATCGCACGCATGACTTTTATTCAAAGTCATATATCTCAAAAATTAATTACGCTAGAAAGTTGGGACCAACACGAGTTTTTTGATGATATAGCAGAGTATATCATATATTATTTTCATATTTTTAGAGTATATTTATATATATAAAAAAATTGAAAATAAGTAAATCATAATTTTTTTTTCATGTTCTCTGAGACTTACAATCACGAAAATAATATATGTTATGCTCCTTTATGTGCTCTATAACTCATAAAAAGTTGGTAAAAAAAAGGTGGTGCAACACTTTGAAAAAAAAATAAAAAGTGTTTCGCACCTTGTAACTTATAGATATAAACGTGTCTCAACACGCACAAAATTTTATCGCTTGTGAAAGGAATTGTACATAAACAAGTTTAGATTTGTTTTCACGTTGTTTATTATATTTTATGTCTTACTAACATCGTTTGTCATGCGTTGGTATCGCTCTTGGACATTGGTATTGCCCTAAAGGGAAGCTTTTGACTTGGATTTTTATGGCATTTTGTTCCAAGATTTTGAAATTAGTCATTGTTAAACCAACACGTCCAGCACAACATGTACAGCATCTGACACCTCGTCAGATGCTGTACATTTAGAAATAGAAACGTTTTTCTTAATATATGGGATAAGACGACACTTGTTACAGAATACATCATTAACTGTTACTGTTTTATTCAAACAATCACTGAATACTTTAATTTCTTCTTCAGTTTTTACAACTTTTTTATAACCAACCATCTTACGAAGATATTTGTTACAGTTTTTGCACTTGTCAGACATTATGACCTTATAAAAATAATAAGTTGGTTTAACAATGACTAATTTCAAAATCTTGGAACAAAATGCCATAAAAATCCAAGTCAAAAGCTTCCCTTTAGGGCAATACCAATGTCCAAGAGCGATACCAACGCATGACAAACGATGTTAGTAAGACATAAAATATAATAAACTAGCACTTTTCCCGCGACTTCGTCCGCGTGGTTTACGTACTTTCCTAAATCCCCCTTTTCACCCCCTTAAAGGTTAAATTTCCAAAAACCCCTTCTTAGTGCTCCCCTACATTATAATAGGAAGCCGTGTGCAAAATTTCACATTCCTAGCCCCAGTAGTTTCGGCTGTACGTTGATATGTCAGTCAGTCAGTTCTCCTTTTATATATATCGATGCCTTAGTTCACAATTGCACTAACTACAAAATTTTCAATTTTTACTTTTTTAATGCCAAATACACTAAATGTCATGCTCTTTCGTTTCCGCGCATCGAAATACCGTTATTCCGTCTCTTTCTACCAAAAACATGGGTCACAGTTGTATTAAATGAGATCGTTTAATGTTCCATGAATGTGGTATTATACTAATGGTCTTTATTTTTGTAAAAACAATCAAGATATACTTTAACTGATTTTAAGTTTCTCAATTGCAAGAAATTTCAAAACACAAACGTATTATATACATTTGCAATATCTGCTCATACTTTTTAGCAGTGTTGGTAGTACAAAAGGATCAAGAAAGTTTGGTGCACAAGTGTGCTAAGTACTTTTACTGGAAGGGGCTTGGCAATTTTTTAAGTGCACAACATTAAACCGTTGAAGATGATCCAGATGAAGAGTCCATTGTTGAAGAAATTTAAGTTTTGATTCAATTTTTAATTACCAATTAGTAAAAATGAATAATTGTTTTCTGAAACTGAAGACTGACTTTATTAATATTCTTATAAAAAAATATATTTTAATAATTCAGAAACTAATTAGTTATTGTTTTGTGAAATAGCTAAAGAATTAAAATTGCAAAAAAATTAAAAGGACTGAAGCCCAATTATAGGGCTTCAGTCCTTTTAATTTTTTTTGTTGTGATTTTGTAATTTATTTTATTTGATTGTGGATAAAAACCGTTTGTAAACACAAACGGTTTTTATCCACAATCGACAATAAAAATAAACTTTATGAATATGGATCACTGGTTTATTCTTTTGTCTATTTAATGCAATATCCATAACTATTATTATCCTTCTTCTTAGACCTTGAACCAGCCTGGTAAAGCTGTTAATATTTTTGAGTTTTTCACTTAATGCCGGTCACCATAATCAATCTTAGTGCACAAATGTATTAAATGGGGGGTTTTATGTTTATTTGGCTATTTTGAAAAGGTTACGTTTAAACTAATATTACAATATTGAGATATGATAGAGTAAAAGGACTAGTCTTATGAATATATGCATATTTTTTTGTTATTTTACTTGGATTTTCTTCTGTTCTCGTCTAAACCTTAAAAAACTTTGAAGCTCTCTCCTCAAAAATGTAAATTTCGTAGTTAGTGCAATTGTGAACTAAGGCATCGATATAGATAACGTGAAAACAAATCTAAACTTGTTTATGTACAATTCCTTCCACAAGCGATAAAACTTTTGTGCGTGTTGAGACACGTTTATATCTATAAGTTACAAGGTGCGAAACACTTTTTATTTTTTTTTCAAAGTGTTGCACCAATTTTTTTTTTACCAACTTTTTATGAGTAATAGAGCACGTAAAGGAGCATAACATATATTATTTTCGTGATTGTAAGTCTCAGAGAACATGAAAAAAAAATTATGATTTCCTTATTTTTTATTTTTTTTTAATATATAAATATACTCTAAAAATATGAAAATAATATATGATATACTCTGCCATGTCATCTAAAAACTCGCGTTGGTCCCAACTTTCTAGCGTAATTAATTTTTGAGATATATGACTTTGAATAAAAGTCATGCGTGCGATTATTTTTTCCCATATCTCAAGGTCAAAGCGAAAGCTGGCCGCGAAAAGTACATAAATTGTGTTTGTACATCAAGGCGATATTAGAACATAAGTTTCGATATAGGTTCCCATTTGGGGGCCGGATCGTCATACTTATCCGGCCCTTTGTCCGTATTACAAAACTAAGATAAAACGTCGACTTTAGTACCGCCATTTCACAGTGTGGTAAGATCCCGGTTTTTGTTGCATCGTGTTTTTATTGAATTAATCGATAGAGTCTACAATTCTGAGGATTAGAGTAAAACTCCGGGTTCGCTAAGACTTGTACTTTTTTTAAAAAAAAATAGTCAAAGTTTCGGAATATCCGACTTTTAAAAAACGAAAAAAAAATCATAATAATTTAACGGAAGTAATTATTCCAGAATTTATTTATTCTATCGAAAAAACGTATAATTGCAGACCCTTCCACCAATTTCTGTTGCTTTAGTATGAATGGGTCAAGAGATATGATTTTTTTTCTCATTTTTCGTTTTCATTTTTTTATTCATATAATCCGCCGTAGTAGGTGGTCATTCCTACATCAAAAAATAGCTGATACTTTCTATTATTTGTAGTATTTTTTCCAGAACCTAACTCACTGGAGTCCAGGAGTTATTGAAAATTTTAGTAATATCCGAAATATCCGCACTTAGGGCTGCCACTTCCACCAAAACATAATTTGTTTATTTTTATTAAGTTTAAGCTTTCTTATCACGACCATAACAAGATATCATTATTTTGTGGCTTAAAGTAGCAAACATTAAGTAATTTTATAAAGAAAATGAAAAAACATATTGAGAAATTGGTATCATGTTGATTGATACACCTTTTTTGGAAACCGTCTATAAATTCTAACCCAAAAGACTCAACTAATAGTAAATAAAAGAACATCCTTTCCGATAAGTATATTAATAACAAGTATATTAATGTGACAGTGATGTGGACGTATTCCTTGACGTCATTTGAATGTTTTTGTTTTCTTTTTATTTCTTTGTACATATTACTAGTAATTTTTCATTTATAGTTTGTATATTATTTTAGTACTGTGAAATCACGAGTATTAACATATATCAACATTTTACATGAGTAATATTTTTAAGATTTTTTTTTAATATTTTGAGTCAATTAAATGTGAAATGAATGTAGTTTGTATATGTATTTGTGATAAATAAAATACAATGTAGTTTGTATTTTATTTATCGACATGAATTATATACCTATCTCATTATCATTATCATTACAGCTTATTGCAGTCCACTGCAGGACATAGGCCTCTCCCAGGGAACGCCACAGCGCACGATCTCCTGCTTTTTTCATCCAGGCACCACCAGCCACCTTCTTCAGGTCATCGGTCCATCTTGCCGGACGTCGTCCCACCCTACTCTTACCTACACGTGGTCTCCATTCGAGAACCTTCCTACTCCACCTTTCGTCGGTTCTCCGGCAGACACGACCAGCCCACCAGCCCACTGCCACTTCAGCTTGCTACAGTTTTCGACAATATCTATATCTTTGGTCTTATGCCGTAAGACCTCATTCCGGATTTTATCCCTTAGCGAGACCCTAAGCATAGACCATTCCATAGCACGCTGCGTGACATGAAGTCGGTTGGCCAGCTTGACTGAAATGTTCTACGTTTCAGCTCCGTAGGTTAGGACTGGAAGGACGCACTGATTGAACACCCGACTTTTTAGGCACTGCGGCAGTGGCGACGTGAGGATATGACGCATTTTCTCAAATGCTGTCCAACCAAGCTCCACCCTTCTGGCAATTTCCTGCTCGAAGCTAGTCTCTACCTAGCTGAAATACCTGTCCGAGGTAGATTGAATTGAATTGATTGTAGATTGTATTCTTGGACAACTTCAAGTGTTATACCTTCGACAGAAATAGGTTCTGGGGTGATATGGTCATTGAACATGATATTGGTCTTGTCTAGGTTCATCCCAAGACCCACACATCTCGAGGCAGCATTGAGACTGTTCAGCATTTTTTGCAGGTCTTGCAGCGATTCCGCCATAATAACTATGTCGTCGGCAAAACGAAGGTGCGTTAGATATTCACCGTTGACATTGATGCCCAATCCGTTCCAGTTCCAGCGTCTTGAAAAAATCGTCCAGCGAGTTGGTAAACAGTTCAGGGGATATTACATCTCCCTGTGTCACACCGCTAAGCAGCTGGATGGGCTTCGTTCGGTGGTTTTGTACTTGGACCGACATTGACGCCATGCTATATAGAATCCTTGGCACCTAATTTGTAAAATAATTATTAATTAATTCTAGGGTCATCATGTCGTCCCCCTGTCTTCAGACTTCTTACAGCCCCAGAACATGCCACCTTATGTTTTTGAGCTCTTCCTCGAGTTAGACCAAGCCCTAGTCCAGTTATAAGCTGCGTCCGTTATACGTCGTCAAGGTCAAAGGTTTGTGGCAGCCATCCGTAGCCCGGAGATTCCCGGCACCCTCTACTCCACCGTAACCAAGGCCGCTGCCGTGACCCGGAATAGTAGGGTGGCCGTGAACTGGGGGCCGTGGGTTCTGTTGCTCGTTCATGGGAAGTGCATGCCCATACTCACCACGTTGGGCAAGCGGGTTGGTGAGCGCAGTACAGAGCCTCACACCAGTAACGCTGCTGCCCGCCGCTGGTCAGAGAAATTTGAATCTGTATACCTTCTTAATGGTTTTACCGCCATTGGTTCGGTCGCCAGTTCTCGTTCGTTTATCAGCAGGGTGTACCACGAGCAGGTGAGGTTGGCATTTGGGGCAAAAAGATGTAGGTCTGCCCCCTTACACCCCTATCTAAATCCCTCTATACCTATTTAATTATTTTAAATCAATTCTCATCATGTATTTACATCAATTGTATTGATTTTTGATAAAATTTTATATGATATTATTTACGTTAACTATTTATACATTATTATTTATTCATTGTTCCATCCGCAGTTGGAACCTAGCCATCGATAATTATTCGCATGCTGAATTAATCGTAACTAACAATGAAGATGAATTTTAGTTCGGTTAGACCACAAAATATATTACAAATTCATATACATTTTCCCTTCGAATAGCCAACTACATATTAGTTATTAGAAAGTATTTAAAACACCTTCTTGTTTTTCAAATAAAATATGTTTTTGTTGTTTTTTTTTCGGATACTTGACAGTGACAACCCTAAAGAAAATTTTGAATTTTCAATAACTCCTGGACTCCAGTGAGTTAGGTTCTGGAAAAAATACTACAAATAATAGAAAGTATCAGCTATATTTTGATGTAGGAATGACCACCTACTACGGCGGATTATATGAATAAAAAAATGAAAACGGAAAATGAGAAAAAAAATCATATCTCTTGACCCATTCATACTAAAGCAACAAAAATTGGTGGAAGGGTCCGCAATTATACCTTTTTTCGATAGAATAAATAAATTCTGGAATAAGTACTTCCGTTAAATTATTATGATTTTTTTTTCGTTTTTTAAAAGTCGGATATTCCGAAACTTTGACATTTTTAAAAAAAAAAAGTACAAGTCTTAGCGAACCCGGAGTTTTACTCTAATCCTCAGAATTGTAGACTCTATCGATTAATTCAATAAAAACACGATGCAACAAAAACCGGGATCTTACCACACTGTGCATTTGAACGATTGTCTATACAATTAAATCCACAATGAGTAATAACAATTAAATCTACCTTGTTTCAATCCATTTTGGGTGAAAATAACACAAAAACTACAACACAATGATAAATTTGCTATGAGAAACTTTGACATACCTTTGACAGCTACTACTGTTAGACCATGGTTTATCGCAAAACCACGATTTGTAATAATCTTTGTTTAAACCGTAGTTTTACAAGATTAAACCTGGGTTTTTAGTTAAACCCCTTTTTGTAATAAGGCGGTTAGAGTTTAAAAAAATAACGGACACGTATTATTTATTTTATAAAATCAATAAATATTTACCAAAATACAACGCATCAAAACTCGAGAGTGGGGCTCGTGACGTCAGAATTCAGTAGAAATTGTACTGAATTGTGACGTATTGCCCATTTTGAAATAATCGTATCTCCGTCAATTTTGGTTTACGAAATAAAATAAAAAATACGGGTCGAATATTTTTTGATAATCTAAGTGACGGACTAATTACAATTTTTCAGTCAAATAGCCAGTTCATTATATTTTATTAATTTGAATAGATTTCTATAAATATGCATGAAGATATAAGTATTAAACTATAACCTATTAAAATTCTTATTTACCTACCTTTCTTTGAAACAATTCGTGTACATCTATTTCAAGCAGTGTTTTTAAAAGTATGTCTAGATGAGCGAAATATTCAAGCCAGGCATCTTCAGGTAAACTTTCCAACTCTGGGAGTTTACAATAGGGACATACGCAGTCAGCGATACTTCTCTCCGTTATTTGCACAGTGAAGTAATGGTGTGCGCATTCTCGACAGCATCGATGAGTGCAGCGCAACATTGACACCATCTGCAAAACAATTAAGAGCGAATTTTTTGTGACTGAATATGGAACAAGATTAAAATTTTACGTTTGTTACCTCGTGCTCCGGAAGTCGAGATGCACAGAGTTCGCAGTCTTGATACAAATAAGCTAGGGCAGATGACAGGTCAATGCATTCAAGTGCAGCTAGCAATGCAGCCGGCGGATCAGCTCCTTGTGATATCAACTCTACTGCAAGCTGCGCTTGTTCCCACGTTTCTGTTGCACCCTCGGCTAGTAGCATTCGCGCTTGTCTCTAAAAGAAGAAATATTTTTCAATTCTTTGTTTGCGTATTTTTTTATTGTATTGACTTGTAAAAAACTGAAAATACCTCTGGTGAACCTTCTGGCAGTCGGACTTTAGCCAAATCTATGATTTGACCAGACACCCTTCGGACAGTAACTGGTGGAGGTGGAGAAGGCGGTGAATGAATTGATTCTTCAGTTGGCTTACTGATTAGTAACTGTGAGTCTTCCGAATCACTATCTGTCCATTCATCTTCTGTACGACAAGTTTCACGGAAAAATGGCTTGTTTTCTTTGGTGGGCGTTGTTGATTGAGGAGGCGAGAGTTGTGTTTCTTCCTTTTGTTTTGAGGGAGGGGGTGGAGCTGGTTTTTTCTTATTCAACGTAGAAGTGCTTGCTTTAACTTGCGGCATTTCAGATGTTGTAGGAATAGATTGGGAAGGAACTGCTTTGTTATTAAAAAGCCTAGTTTGTAACTGCCGAACATGACCACTTTGAACGTTACCAAAGTGTGATTTAGGGGGAGCAGGAGCAGGATATTGTTTAATTGATGTTCGACGTACTGGGACTTTTGAAACAATTAGTTTTGGAGCATTTTTATCATTTTTAGACTTGTTATTAGGTATGATTCTAATCAGTTTAGGTATGTTAGACTTATTGGCTATAGAGTTTTTAATACTGCTGTTATCACTTGGTGTATCAACTGTAAACTGATCAGGTATTGGCTTTTTGTCATTATTAGCGTTCTCTGTTTTTTCTAAATTTAAAGCATTATTTTCTGCGGAGTTGTCATTGCTTCTGTTATTTTCTTCAGTGTTTAGAGTTGCAAGTGAGGCGTTATCATTGTCCGCTGAAAGTGGTTCCTGGGATTCTTCAACTAGTACTTTTTCCGAAGAGTGATTATCAGAAGAATTATTTTCATTAAATTCTGCGTTGTCTAAACCTGGTTGTATAATCATTTCATTAACAACAGGTTCAGGTGTGACTTCATGTTTTAATTTGATATCTTGGACATTTACAGAATCATCATTCTGGTCATACTCAACATTTTCAAGAACAGCGTTCAAAACAGGATGAATATTTTCAGAAATGACTAATTTAATTGGTGCTACAGCTTTAATTGTGGATAAAACGATTGCTTCTCGTCCAAATAATTCAAGGTTCTTAGGAGTACTATTGTCTTTAGCGGTTTGTTTTACTGTCTGTATATTATTCACAACTTCATCGACTTTATTTTGGGTACTTAGCTCTTCATAAATTTCTTCGAAACTGTTAACGCTAATAAACACATTGTTATTCACATCTTCTTTTTTAGAGTTGTTTAAATTATTTTGTGTTTTATTTACTTCCACTGTAAAAGTATGTTCTTCTTGTAATGTCCGTGCTATAGAATCGAGCATTTCAATGTTTGCGTTCTTGAAATCTTCTAACTGGTTTTCTACATGGTCTAAAGCTTCTTCAAAGTTCTCATTTTCTTCAGAACTTGATATAGACTGTACCTGCCGTTTATCAGATGGATCGTCATCTTCAGAACTTGTAACTTCTTTTTCATCTGATGTTAGGTTATCCGTTCGTTCTTCAGTGTCGCTATAGCTCGATTCTTGTTCATCGTTAGTTTCATCGGTGCTAGATTCAGCTTCACTCTGTGATACGGTTCTGCCATCAATGGAGTTAATATCAGAATTAATTTCTTCTTTCATCTGTTGAATAAGTCTTTGCGTGTTATCTACAATGTCGGTTAGATTGTTAGACTTTTCCTCTATTTGTCTTTGATTTTTATTGTTAGCAATATTTTCTTTAGATTTATTCAAACTTTTAGAAAGGTTATCAGTATTTTGTAAAATATTTTCATGATAATTGTTTTGATTTGTAAAAATGGGGCTAGCAGTTTGTGCATTTCTTGTTTTATCGAGTTCATTGCCCAAATCTATCGTATTACCTTCTATTTGTTCGTTTTCATGAGGTTTATCAATTATTTGTTTGTCTTCTGTTGACTGTTCAATGTTAACGTTGTGACTATATTCAGTTTTGTTTGGAGTTTCTGACTTGTGGTTATAAGATCGGTTATTTTTTGCAGCATTTTTCTCTTGTAAGTCATTCTGTGATACTAATGAATTTCCATTTAAAATTTCAGTGCTGTTGGTTTTTCCGTTGATATTAGGTAAAGGACTTGACCTTGTTAGGGCATTATAGGCATCTATAAAATCATTTTCAGATTGAATTAAATCTATCGGCTGTGTCTTTGTATTAACACTTAGATTCGTTTCTGGTTCAAATGAAGTATTACCAGTTAGCAGCCCTTGTAAAAGCAAGTTTTCATCAATAGTTGGAACTCCGGCTTCTTGGAGAAGAATTTTTAATTTTTTTGCCACATCGCCTGTTTTCTCTACGATTTTCCGGTCGTTGAACTTATTTTCTGAAATGTTTGCTTCTCTTTCGTAATCATTAACATTTATGTGTAGTGGCAAATACATCCAGTCGTCATCTTGAAATCTAGGCGGTGTCGGTGCTTCAAACTCATCTGAACTATCTTCTGCTGAAATGTAAAGTGAAGGTTATGACGTGGTACGATGATGGTGTGATCTTGTAATGCATATTGTTATTGGTTTGTTGTTCGTTTAAGATTACCGCGCATGCGGTGAGAGTGGCGGGATGAGGAGCGAGGAGGAGCTGCGTCGTCGTCTGCGCCCACGGGGGAGCCCCAAACATGCCCACGTAGCCTTCCTTCTTCTCCGACACCCATTAGCTCCGTCTAAACAGAAACTTTGTGTTTGAAATCTTCAACATAGAATAAATATCATATACTTTTCCATGGTTGTGCATGAAAATACGATGATATTTCTATTCAGTTAGAGGCATGTAAAAAGTCATGAATCGCGTTAATGTTCGATGAAACAGGAAGAGGTAGGGGCAAAGGATATTGGATTTTTTAAAGAATGATTATGATAGAACCAGGAATAAATGATGTTGTGACTGACAGGAGATGATGGAAGAAAAAAATATGAAGCGCTGGCTACAAGTAAAATGGGATAAGAGCAGAAAAAATATCATGAGATTAAACAATTTCTGGTATACCTGTCGTTTGTGTCTATCGACACATTCTGTGACAGCTGGCCACATAGCTCCTCTATGTCTAGCGAGAGCGGCTCTTGCTTCCAACTCTGTGACATTAGCTGTCGGCGCCAGTCGTACGGCGGCGGCGCGCACGCCGGCGCACAGACTTGGCCACCGTTCCCGCAACCAAGCCAATGGTGATGCGGGACTCTGTGTTAGAGCTGCTTGTACTTCGGCGGCACTAAAGCCCAGTCTTTCGGCTTCACCCATCAATTGAGCTAACTCCATTCCTCTTTCTGCTTCTCGCATAGTGCTAGCTCCAGCTAGAGCCTCAAGTGAAATCGCTCGTGTGGACGGTCGTTCAGGAGATGCCGCCTGAGAACAAAAAAATATCGGGGCGAGTTCATATGTACTTATAACATAGCCAGTGCCGTTCATCAGGTGATTCTGCAAGAAGGGATTTGGATATTTATATTGCAGAAGATTGTACCTCAGAACCATAATATGTAGATCGGCGGTTAGGACGAGTACGACGTAAGTCTAGATGAGATGCACGGCGCGACAAGCGACTGTAACTGTCTCCCCATTCTGCTCCAGGACTGCTGTCACGTTCGCGCCACTCCCATCTGTTGGAACCACCTGGACCAGCTGTACGGACACTTCGATCGCTTTCCTGAAGGAGATAACACATTTTTAGTTTAGTTACTAAAATATAATATAATGTACCTAGGGATATTTACAATGATTACTATTATTTTGGAGTTTTTGTGATCATGGCGCTTGCCGAAATATCGGAAACTCAAAACAAATAACAAACATGGAAAATATCCCGTTGGTAACATGGTAATGAAACTAATATTTAAAAAAAATCAAAACTAAACCCTGGTAGCCGAGAGATGATAGTCCCTACTGATAGCGCCCGTTCACGAACATGACATATGACGTATCAGCACCATTCAGTTCAACCACTTTGAAGAGAGCTAAATAATCCGACACACGCGCTGCCATCAGCGAGACATTTGAGTGAGCATGACGATCTCTCAACCACCAGTGCAAAATCTACTCAATTTTTTTTTGTTTATTTATTTCAATTAATTTTATAATTTTTTGTTGTTTTTGTGACCATTTTGATGGGCCTATAAAGGATTGATAAGTTACTCGTATTATGATCGACTTACACGGGTATCACTGGACATAGAATGTCTGCTTTGAGATCTTTCTCTTCTGCTATCGTCTCGAAATCGTCTCCGCGGCCGTGATCGCGAAACGGATGGCGCACGCTCCCATGCGATCGAATTCGGGACTTCATAGGTCTGCAAACGTAAAATTTTGAATAAACACCAACTTAAATGCAAGCTTACAGGAGTATTAATAAAACTGCTTAACGTTGTACACCTCGCTACTTAATTAAAATCTGTCAAAACTTTATTAAATACTAGCTGTACCCTGCCACGCTTCGATGTGGCACAAAAAAAACCGTTTTTTCGCGGTCGCGGATATGTGACTAATGCAAAAAATAGATAAAAACAATCCTTGATGCAGATTATATGTTATGCTAAAATTTCAGCTCAATCGGTTCAGAACTTTTTGAGTTTTTGCAGCGTACTCAAACCAACATAACATTTTTTATATATAGATATAGATAGATTGGTATTAACGCCAAACATGTTGCGCTTGCGATAAGAGCTCGGCTATATCAGAATAGCATTCTAGATAAAATGTGCCGTCAATTGCTAATATTGATGTCGCACAAGTCATTACGTACCTAATCTTAGATTTATTGTATACTAGCTTCCGCCCGCGATTCCGTCCGCGCGGATGTCGGTCTTCGCGTGGATGGTTTATTTCCCCATTTTGAGTAACTCTGACAATGACATCTTATAAATATTACGGCGCTGAATCCACTGCGGGTAATGCAACGTAATGTGTTCGCGGTTCTACAGAACAACGTCTATGAATAAAACTGAAAAATAAGATTTTTTTTCTACGTATTTTTCCAGGATAAAAAGTATCCTATGTTATGCCCAGGATAATAAGGAATCATTATACCAAGTTTCATCGAAATCGAACCGTTAGTTTTCACATGATGCCTGCACAAACAGACAGACAGACAAACAGACAAAAATTTTTTCAATCATATATTTGGGTTTGGTATCGATCCAGCAACACCCCCCGCTATTTATTTTTTCAATATTTTCAATGTACAGAATTGACCCTTCTACAGATTTATTATAGTACTAGCGGGCGCCCGCGGCTCCGCCCGCGTAAATGTCGGTTACCGCTGCAAAAAGCCTACTCAGAAAAGACACGGTCAGCAACATGATTCCCAGGTCTATTCACAGACACCGACACTAACATCGACGACGCAGTCATCACAAACACTCGACATAGGTACATAGATATAGTGTGTCGCGGACTTTTTTTTAGATATGTATAAGATTAACAATTAATTAGAACATTTTATGGTCCTGTCCTTTATAGTTTAGGCAGCGTACGCAAAATAAGTAACTTTTCTGGTTGATTTTTTACACCTTGGGGCCGAAAAACCCATATATCTTACGGAACCCTATTTTTCTCCAAAATAAAATATAGCCTATGTTACTCGTGGATAATGTAGCTTTCGATTGGTGAAAGAATTTTTAAAATCGGTCCAGTAGTTTTTGAGCCTATTCATTACAATCAAAAAAAAAAAAAACTACGTTTGTATTCTTTTGACATTTGACTGGCTGGTGAGATTTGCGATTTGCGTTTCGTTTCTTCTAGACACTAATAGGAGTAATAGGGGCTCGTGGCTAAATAAATACAGCCGCACAGGCCGATCTTCCGGGTTAGGCCGCGCTTGCCGAGGTTGATCTGTGGATGGCTGACCATCTGTCATAGCGAGTTTCCTCCGTGCCTCGGAAAGCACGTAAAGCCGTTGGTCCCGGCATTTGTAGATCTTTGACAGTCGTTACTAATAGTCAGAAGCTCTAAAGTCTGACAACCAGTCTTACCATGGGGTATCGTATTACCCAGTTACTGGGTTGTGGAGGTCCGACAGGCAGTCGCTCCATGTAAAATACTGATATTCAGCTGCATCTGGTTTGACTGGAAGCCGACCCCAATATAGTTGGGAAAAGGCTAGGCAGATGATGAATAAGGTCGAACAGTCTGAACGTCTATTCGCATCAACAGCCAAATATTGTATGAAGCTCGCGCGCTTTTTTTTTTGTGTATGGCATCTCGCAGGTCTACCTCTAGTAGGTTGTGTACTGCTCAACCGGACTTTTCTGTGGATGCCTTAAGATTTTAAGGCCTCCAGGCGCGCGGACCCACCCGCCTTTTTATACCTCCCGTGGCAACCGATACACAAAAATAACCCTTATAACATGATTCTGTATTCACGCGCGATGACTTATTAGCGTATTCATGAATAACTTTGGTGTTTCTACACCGATTTACATGATTCTTTTTTTATTGAATAGGTAATAATGTAATTTTTTTTTAAATTAGGGATGAGTGAGAGTGTTGTAAACGTAAGAGTAGACAAATATAATCAGAAAGCTCCGAATTGCTAAGCTATCGGGAGTTTCACGTGTTATTGTGAGTCAACCATAAAAGATAAACATATGTTGTCAAGAAATATTTTTATATAATTTTAAGGAGTACATTTCCGTCATACATGATTTCTATGTAGCTTTAACCATTAAGGCTGCACACGCCACGGAAGCTTAAAAAATGGGGTAACTTTTCCGGTTTTCCCAATATTTCCCATCACTGCTCTGCTCCTATTGATCGTAGCGTAATGAAAAGTATACTATAACCTGCCCAGGAGTATGAAGAATAATTGTGCCAAATTTCGTTAAAATCCGTCGAGTAGTTTTTGTTTCTATAACGAACATACAGACAGACAGACAGACAGACAGACAGACAAAAATTTTACTGATTGCATTTTTGGCATCAGTAGCGATCCCTAATCACCCCTCGATAGTTATTTTTTAAATATATTTCATGTACAGAATTGGCCTCTCTACAGATTTATTATAAGTATAGATTTTGCATCTTGAAGACTCACCTGTGTGGAGATATTTTGAGGAGGTGGCGATGTACCAGTATTGGATACTTTACTCTTATTGTCTGGCAACGATGTAGAGTTCCGTTCAAAAGTGACGTCTCGAGGTGGAGACGTCCCAGTGGACTTTTTTTGGACATGTACTGAAGAGTTTTTTAACGGTGCGTTAACATAAGAGGTGTCTCTGGGCGGTGAAGGCCCCACAGATATACTGTGCCTCTTTGGGACTTCAGGCCGTGGCGAGTCTCTGCTGTCGCGAAAGGGAGAAACTCGCATTGTTTTATTAGTATCTCGTGACGGGGATATCTCCGTACTCATGTCCGTTGTAGTGCCATTTCGAACCTCTCGAGGTGGTGAAGGACCAACGGCCATGTCGTGCCTTCCTTGAAACCTGTCGTTATGATTATTGTTACTTGATTCTCTCGTCGGCGTGACGAGTCGGTTTATTGTTTTCTTAGCAGCGTTACCTTCTCGAGGCGGTGATGGTCCGCATCCAGTTGACGTGCGTTCTTTTTTAGAATTCTTTTTTGGTTTTTCGGCATCTGAAAATGAGTACAACTTGAAGTAAATAATTTCTAAGTTGCACATACATATTCTGGACCTGTATCACTTTTGGGAGTACCTAAAATTAATACACAGTTAGACTTTTCATCTCTGCCCTGGGATCTGGAGGCGACTGCCCTCCAGTTCGTCTACGAATGGCGCGTGGAGGCGCAGCGCCGGGGCGAATCCCCGCTGCCTCGACAGGTCGAGGCGCGGCGGGAAGAGCTCCGGCGCGATCTCAGGGCAGAATGGAGGGAGCGACTGTCGCAACCGAGGTACGGGCACGCCGCAATCGCGGCGGTAAGACCCCTCTTTGAGGAGTGGCTGGATAGGCGTCACGGCGTCCGTACCTTCCGCATGACGCAGGTCCTCACCGGACACGGAAGTTTCGGGAGGTTCCTGTGTCTGATAGGGAGGGAAGAAACGCCTGTGTGTCACCACTGCGATGATCGTCCGGAGGACACGGTGGAGCATACGGTGCAGGACTGCCCCGCTTGGGCAGAGCACCGCCGTGTCCTCACGACGGCGATAGGCGGAGACCTCTCGCGCCCGGCATTGGTCGAGGCCATGCTGCGGGGCGAGACGGAGTGGGAAGCGGTCGCCTCCTTCTGCGAAGCAGTCATGCTCGTGAAGGAGGAGGCGGGCCGCCTGAGGGAGAGGACAGCGTCCTCCCTCCATCCCACCCGCAGTGGTATCACAGGACGATCTCTGGCCACCGTAGGCGCGGGCATGCGGGCAGCGAGTAACGGGCGACTTGCTGTCCGACCATGGACCGTGCCCGGGTCGACGGCGCGTTGTGTTCCACGCGCGCCTCAAAGAGTGTCAGCATATTGACGGGGCCTGTAGAGGGCCAAAGCCTGCCGGGGTCACGGTAATGAGTAAGTCCCGCGACCATCTATTTAGTATAAAATAAGTAAATGAAATTAACCTCGATCAAATCGGGGCTCCTCCAGAACACGTGCAGGTGAGGGTGATTGCTTATGAGTGATTTTCAGTCTTTCAACATTCTCACTAACTTCCTTTAAAATTGGTTTAGGAACAGTAACGGGTGTACGGCAGCAGATGGCACACACTCGAACTCCAGGTTCGTTCACGTAGGTACAGTGTTCGCACTGCCACGTCGAACTCGGTGGCGGAGGGGCAGGTCCAAGAGAGTTTTCGTCCTTTTCTTGTGGTTTACTAGGAGGGGCGTGGTCACTCTCGCTTTCACTCTCAGAATCGGCATCGCTCGATGGAAGCGGCGGCGGTGATGGCGTACGGTGCTTCATCCGTCGAGACGTACGGGAACGCACGCTCATAGCTGGAGACGCCGCCCGTGAGCCAGCGCGTGATCCAGTGCGAGATATTGTACGACTTTCAGCTGAAAATGCAGTTTCAGTGTTTGAATGAATTCTAAAGTTGTATCTGTATTTTATTTATTTTTAGAAAAACTGTTGGGTATAACTACTCTAATTAAACACGTTTACAGTAATAAAAAATAAAAACTTTTATTACTCTTGCTTACCTCTCCTATAAGGCTGTGGTGTTTGTGGTGGATGCATATGTGTATGGGGTTGCATATGAGTCGGGTGCGCAGGAGCACAACACGTGGGCGCCCAACCTGGGTTTGTGTTGGCCCAGGGGTGATCGAGACTGGCACAGCTGCCGTACCGCCACTGCACTGGGGCGCAGTGCGCACAGCCGGTGCAACCAGTGGTTGCGCCCCCGCTCAGTTCGAGTACTGATGCACCCCGTCGTAAAGGTCGGCTCCAACCTTGCATCGTGGGAGCCATATTGTCTGCATTTTCCCACTGTTCGGCTTGTACAGGCTAAAATATATTAGAGTGTTTTTTATTTGTTTATAAACCATTACAGAAAAGGAACAAATAGAATAAATCAAATTTACCATGTTCGGATGTACACCAAATCCTTGTAGTGAGCCTCGAGGACGATTCCAAGCTGCATTCATGTGAGATAGAGTATTGGACTGCCCCGGGGCAGGTGCATGCTGGTGCGAGGCGCTGTGCATGTTTGTTGGCAGGAATGGCATACTACCCACATGGTTTGGTGTGGGTGTTGTAGTCATTTTAGTTTGAAGATGTAAGGGCATCTGTTGATGCATGCCGTGCTGGGTATGTTGTGGTGGTATATGATTGCCGGCTGGAAGAGGAGGGCCATGTGTGCCCATCATCATAGCCGCGTGATGCGGTGAGTTGAGAGTAGCTCGCCGTTGGTCCATTACCGGAGGCTTGGGACTAGCGCTCATTCTGTCGCCGCTCATCTATAACACAGAATTTCGAATCGAATAAAGGGAATTACAGTAAGTATTTAAACTTCTTATTACACAATACACAATCACTTATGAATTCACCTTGTGTTTTCGTGGCGGTGGCACAGGTGGCGCGGCCTTGGGTGGAAGTGGCGGCCGTTCTTCGCGTAATTGCAATGGCGATAGTGCCTGTAACACGACAATGATTTATGTAGGTAGGTATGTCACTGTAAAAATGTGGAATGTCGATGTCCAAATTGTTTAAGAATAGGAACAAATTGACATTCGCATTCCATATCAATACACCGAAGGAAAGCACATACCAATATTCGGTTTTAAATCAAATATAACGGATTTAATAACTACCATATGCAGTGGCGTAGCGAGACCGAATCTAGGAGCGAGACGAATCTGCGAGACCCTTTTCTTTCAGGGCGAATATATGACTTACCTAACTCTACTGCTTGCGCGAGGCCTCTTTTGGCTCTATCAGTTCCCAGTTAGAAATAAAATGTAACCAAGTCATCTTCTACCAAGAGGCCTCGCGCGAGCAGTGTAGGTGCTAGACCTAAATGTCATAGTCATCAGCTTTGCGAGGCCGCATTATTCAGTTCCCAATCACCGGACACCACAAATATAATGAAGGTGTTAATTTGTTAGCAGAAGTTACTTGTTGTGGTGCAAGTGTCCGCTTCGCCCCAGCCTAGCTACGCCACTGACCGTCTGCTTTACATCACAGTGAAGATGCAGTGCCGCCGCTCAGTGGTGTTATGCGCTGATTAAAGTCATCGTCGACACACATACAAATTTTCAATTTTATGCACTGCCTAGATCAGGGCATAAAGTTCAAAATCCATTAAAGAAAACCTGCTTTGTCATCGATGAGCTTGTGGATGACGATTGAATAGCATAGCAGAGCAGTGTTATATTTAATGTTAGCAGAGAAAGGTTAACAGTGTAGTTGCTGACCTGCCGCTGGTGATGTCTCCGTTTGGGGTGTCGGTGGTACATGTCGTCACAGGACGCGCACAGCGCGCGCCGGCCGCACTCAGCACAGCGCACGCGCGCGCCACCACCTCCGCAGAGACCGCATGATGCGCCCGCGTCTACTGGATGACCTGTGGAAAGATGCATTGCATTGCGAATTGAAAATATGATGAGAAGCTGGGCAATAACGTAGATAATGAGTATGGCTTTTGTGAATTTCGCTATAAGGTTGTACGCTGTATCTTTTACGATCTAAGCTTCGATCAATAAAAGTGATCTCAGACAAATACTACCGGTTACGCTGCGGCTACTACGGCCACTACGGGGTCCAAATCTTAAGTTCCCATTTAAAAGCTGATCAGTTTCGATGGGCGCATACGCAGCATTAGTAAAGATATGTAAGTCACGTGTGCAAAGTCCCATGCAACAGTCGCGAGCCATTAACTGCATGAGCCCAGGCTTGTTCTTTCAATTACTTTATTTGACTCTATGTTTAGGTGATATGGTACTAACCTGTTGGTGGTCGTGGCGGCGGTGGTGGGGGCGGCTGTATCTTAGCATTAACGTATTGGTCACTTGGGAACTCCACGACTTCGTAATCAGGCTCAGGTCTAGCGAGAGGAGCTCGGTGCATCGACGGAGTGGAGGGGCGCAGGCCGGGCGCCAGTGCGGGGGCGCGCGCTCCTAGTGTCGGCGTCCGCATGACGCTCGAGAGGTGCGCTGGCGGCGACGCCACGCTGCGCGGATCGCGACCGCGACCCTTCAGCATTTCTGTAATTGCATAGTACTTATAGTTGTATTTTACGGTAGATTCAGTATACCTACGTAAGAGCAAACCAAGGTGGTATGATCTGTGATGAAGGAATGGTTAGACAGATGGCAGAAGGAACCTAACTTTTCGGCTGACACAACCAACCCTCAGGGCATGGATGCCTTGGCAGGCATCCAAGCTCCGAGGCAGTAAGGGCGCCTTTTAGGGGTTGGGACGCAACGTCCGTTTGTGACTACCGCAGACATTTTTTCGATGATACGGCGTTGCACACTTTGGAGCAGTGGACTATGTAGCACCGTGATCTTGTCGCGGCGGGAGGTGCTGCTGATAATCTCTCGCTTATGTTTCTGGTTGAATCCATGGATGGGTGCGAGAGCGCGCGGTACACTGTCGTCTTCTTTCGCGAAGGTCTAATGGTTGCAATGGAGATGGTGGAAAGGGAGCGGGAAATCACAATAGCCCTCCCCTTTATACTTAGCAGACTCACAGGGTGCCGGAGAACGAATAACGATCTCCTGCCAAAGTTGTATCCTGCGGTTAAAAGATTTGGGAGTCCGTCACCTGAACAGGCCCAAGACGGCGGTGTGCCGTATTCTAGATGTGCCTCTCAAGAAACCAGAGAACGAGAGGAACTGCCACTGTGCATAAAGACAAAACACAGGGGAACGTGACACATCGTAACGAACTGCGCAAGTATACTCGTACTCCGAGCCAAGGCAGTCCAAGCATACCGCAAGGTTTAATACTGGAAATTAATAATATATCGTGGTCTTCATTTCTTTGTCTGTAATGAATCAACGAACGAATTTACTAATCTGATGACCAATCCCAAACAGCTGTCCAGGAACGCGTATCAACATTGGATTTAAATACAATGTTAATTTCGGGCGTTTCTAGTCAGTAGGAATCTGGTATACTCCTTAGCAACCCCCATAGCGGAGGACGTCCAAGCGGATTTCAAAAGGATAATGGTGTAAACGAAATAAGTAGAATATTATTGTTTACGTTTTGTTTTATTGCAGTTTAAGTATTTAGTCCGTGTGGAATTGTCTAAAATGGACAGAAAACCAGAGACCCTAGGTCTCATTCTCAATGCATACCTACTTAGTGTGGACAATATTTCTTAGTTAGGTACAGCTTTGATGAAGTATCTACTTGTATGTAGGTTAAAATAGTATTGTACCAATAAGAACGTTCACGGATGTGCAACATACCTACCGGTAGGTACTTATGTAAATTTTCTTGGCTAGCTACACCAAATATTTGCTCCAGTAACTGCTTGAAATATTTCTTCCAGTATTAAACCGATATATTTTATTGAGTTTAATATTATTATTTCCTATGATACTGATCTGATATTATTAACATTTGCAAACGGCAGCTGTGACCGGGATAGAGCGGGCGTTGCCGCGACGGCGACGCCTTGCCGACCTATATTCCGCCACTCATATCCCAAAATATCGAAAGTGTGTTCACTCTATGTAAATAACAATTAGTAAGTGTATATTTGTGAACTTTTTCTGCGCATGTCTTATTATAAAAATTAGAAGTTTTAAAAACATCCGCATTCAGATAAGTTTTTCATCTTACCTCTGTCGTTATCTCACTTAAATAGGTACTTAAGTTGAAATTGATTTGATGTAACAACACTTTAATTATTCACTAAATTAGGTTCCACAGGTCATTTTTCACAATTATGCAACTGCGCACAGTTCCTCATGGCTGCACTCGCGGCGGCCTGGCGCGGCAGCTCGGCGGCGGCTCCGCGCGTCACTTTCCTCGCGGCTCGAGTGGCCGGTGGCTGCTAATCGTGCTCCCTATGCGGACGAAATTGACAGCGGGAAGACGCGTGTGCGCCGCCTCTATTTCGGTCCGCGGCCGCGTTGCCCCGATTCTACTAAAATTACGACGCGCTGCTATTTCCGCACTCATCTCAATGCCCCCTCTAGCCGGAGTCAAATACCTTTGCGAAATTGTTTCTCAACGTTGAGCTTTTTGTAAAAGTTCAACGTTTAGAAAATGACAATCTTTAGAGCTTGAAGGTTGCTTTTATTTACAATAAAATGCTCCTTCGACATTGTATCATCAGAATAAGTTTTATTATTAACAAAAAATACTCATAGGTATATTTTGTCCTATTGCAGGGTAAGCTGGCCCTGCTTCACGCCATACTTCCTTGGCAGTTACCAATATTTGCATTACAGTTGCGTTTTAAAATAAAAACACAAAAAGGGGTCGAATTGATAACCTCCTTTTTTTAAAAGTCGGTTTAAAATCATGAAATTTTCTAATGCATTTTGAATTAATAAATCATTTAGGTAATTTTCTCCATTATTAGGGATCTACGAGTATTACTACATACCCGTTGTACTGATATCTAAATAATATTGATATTATATCTGTGTGGGAGCAGTGGTGGCCCTGTGGTATCGGCCTCGACTTACGAGTATAGGTTGTGGGTTCAAACCCAGCCAGGACGTATTACTGTATGTAATTTTGTTTCGTCACCACTGCTCTCAAAACAGTAAAGGAAAACGTCATTAGAACCAAAAATTCTAAGACGTGACATCTACCAATCTCCACTGGGCCAGCGTGGTGAGCTATGGCCCACTCCTCACAGAGAGGAGGCCTGGGTCCCAGAAGTAGGAATATTTAATCATGTGTGGTTGATCTCGGTCTTTCAATATCATACAAGTTATTGGTCGAGCTGACGGATTGTTTAAACTAATAGGTGCTCAGACATTGCGGCAGTGCGGTACCTATTGACCGTTATTGTAATAAATTCATCATAAATTGGTATGCAAATATAGCATCTGGGTTAACTGGAAATTGTATTAGTTTAAGCTTTGCACAATTCAGGTCAGATGATCTAATTGTTAGAAAAGCACTAAGCTCGTGCCATGAATTACTGAAATAGAATTATGGTAGGTAGTCTAGAAGTTTTAACAGAATATTTTCGCTCTCAAACATTTAAACTCAAACAAATTTTTTTTATTGCATTCATGTGTACATAGGTGTTACAGAAGTAAATAAGTTTCAACATGAAACCCGGTTAGGGCACGGCAACATATTTATTGCATTGACAATACAAGCAACCAGTCAGTTAGTATTACAAGTTTTATTAACAAATGTAATTATTATATTATACTTCTTAGTATGTAGTTATTTTAATTAATATTAATATGTTTTTCGCCTATTTTTTTACGTCTTTTAATTATTGTATTTTTATTTTATTTAATGATAGTTTCGCGGGACGGGAACGTGAGGTATGATGGAAAATCACACACTTAAGGCAAACTTAACACAATACTAACGTAGCGCAAGCGCCAACAGGACGCCATTTGTTAGTGGCCGCTTGCAAATGACGCCCTGATGGCGCTTGCGCTACTTTAGTGTTGTGTTAAGTATGCCTAAAGAGTGTATCCCCCCATTATACCTCGCGTTCCCGTCTTATACACTGTTCCCCTATTTGTTATATTATGTTATAGTATTTGTTTTTTTTTGTTATATTATAGTTTAAAACGAAGACTTCTCTTTTATTTGCTTTACATGAACCTTTTTGGTTCAGTCCTGAAGTTTGAACGTTCGAACAAATTTCAAATAATTATCAAATGACATCGTATTGTAAATAATGTTGTGTCAAACTAATGCGTGGATGTAGTTTGATTAATTCACTATGGAATTATTGCATAATTTTAAACAAAATGGGTATTTTACTGCGGAACTGTACCATTTACTTGCTGAAAAGAAGTTGGTTCATATTTCAACTGAGGTACGTTACCATTCATTATATCTGGAAATTGCAATAATCGTAAACTATACATACGTCTTTCGGTTCGTACGTTGGGAACACATTGTGTTAATTCCTCAGATCAATGTCTTTCTCGACAGATTACACCATCGGAATATGAGAGAGAAATGAAAATGTCTACGCAGGAGCGACTGCAACATTTGAATAATATACAAACGGAAAATGTTATAAGCACTGTCGGCACGAAACCTAAGAAAATTGTGTTATCTTTCACGCCAAGGCTTCTTGTTTTTCAAAACTTTAAGCCGAATGATAAAATTGTCGCCAAATTCTCAGTTAAAAATATAAGCAAGGTTAAAAACGTGTTATTCTTGTTGTGGTTTATTTTAGAAAGTTTTAATGTTGTTCTGTGTGGTTAACGTTTATATCAACAGGGTCCAACTTTTCTTAACATGGTATTTAAAGAGTCTTCGTACTTCTTCATCAAGCCATGTGGTGGGCAGCTGCTATCCAGATTAGCTCCAGGAATCAGTGTGACTTTCGCCATTACCTTCTTGCCTGTTCAGTATGAGGATTATACTCACAGAGTAATGTTTTTTACTGATGTGGATCAATATATTATGCCACTGATAGGTAAGCCTATGACATTAATATGGCTTTATTTAAAAATATTGTATAAATATTTCAAGTTTTTTTTAGCTATGGGCCCGAGACCAATTTTTGACTTTCCTGATAAGGTGGAGATTGCAAGGATTCCTCTGAAAGTTCAAAACCATG
This sequence comes from Agrotis puta, assembly GCA_943136025.2. NCBI lineage: Eukaryota > Metazoa > Arthropoda > Insecta > Lepidoptera > Noctuidae > Agrotis > Agrotis puta. The sequence goes on from OW964170.2 coordinate 6,386,132, forward strand.
CTTTGGTGACAATCCATAACATTGGCGAGGTGCCTGCTGGCTTTACGCTCAATTGCAAATGGTATGTGTACAAATATAATTATCAGGAAATGTTAGTGAATATACATATTAAGTACTTAATCATTTTTTGCAGCCCATTTTCAGCGGAACCACAGTCAGCTTATTTAAATAAAGGTGAAAAAATTAATATCACTGTGGGGTTTAAAACTATGCACTTGGGCAATACGAGTTCTGTATTGAATGCAATTTTTGAAACTGGTAATACAATTTATTCATTACGTTAAAACGGAAAAAACATTCATTCTGATTTTGAGACAACTTACAACATGAGTAATTATAATTTACAGGAGAAAATTTTAAAATAATGCTTTCGGGAAGTACATATACTGTAAACGTAGAACTTGAGAAACAAGTGGTGAGGTTCTTTGACACTTACAACACCATGATCCGGCAGCAGACTTACAAAATAGTTAACAAATCAGATCATATCCTCACATACATGTGTATGAAAAACGAGTGCGTGTATTATGGTACGTTTTATTTGAAGTATACGCTAAACTATAAAAACCGATAGATCCGCTTCGACGCATCTCATGTCATCATCAGACATTTTTTTTTCCGGGGCTGGTCACTAGTTAGGAAACATGTTTTCCTGTCTGGTAATTCTCTGCATGGAGTTTTTTTTTATTGCGGTGAAATCATCAAATGAGTCCTACTGTCAGACTTATTTCCCGGGTCGACGGCGCGTTGTGTTCCACGCGCGCCTCAAAGAGTGTCAGCATAGTGACGGGGCCTGTAGAGGGCCAAAGCCTGCCGGGGTCGCGGGACTAACGGATTACTGTGACCCTCTTACGTAAAGGGCTATTGAAGGACACCGTGGATTTTAGTCAGTACAAGTCTGACAGTCCCTCCCGCCCTGCCCTGGGTGGGAGGACTCATTTGACGATTTTAACACGATAAAAAAAAAAACTGTCAGACTTATACTGATTAAGATCCTGGTGTCCTTCAATAGTCCTTTACGTTCCGGGATCACAGTAATTCGTTATTGCCGCGACCCCGGCAGGCTTTGGTCCTCTAAAGGCCCTCATTGTGCTGACACTTTGAAGCGCGCGTGGAACACAACGCGCCGTCGACCCGGGCATGGTCCATGATTGGACAGCGAGTCACCCATTACTCGCCGCCCGCATGCCCGCGCATTATTTATACTGATGTTTTAGTTAGCACTAGAATTATGCTATTTATAACACAATGGATCACTGTGATCCGAAAGTTATGAAATTTAAATAATGTTAACATTCTTGTTTCGTTGACAGTGAAATTTTCTTAATTTATGGCTTATTGACACAATACCTTATTTTTTTATAATACAATTAAATACAATAATTACTCAGATCAGTTTTATACTGGATATTTTAACGAATCTAACTTGATTTTTAGACTTTGAAGAGAAAGTGAAGTTAGCAACGATATTTTGCAATCTGAAGGATAGTGAATCAGCGAAGTATAAGAAGTTGGTCCATTACGACGTGCTGAACAGTCAGGAGCACGAACGAGTCTACACTCGAATCTTCTACGATGAAATCCAGGCGCTCGTGGCGGACGAAACCTTGCATTTCCAAAGTCCACACTTCACAGTAGAACCAATTGTGAGTGAACGAAGTGAACTATAAGCTTTTAAACTGACATGGTCATTACAATTATCATTAGAATTTAAAACAAGGGATATCATGTTTAATATCCGAAACGTAAAAGAAATAAAAAAAAATAGGAAATATTGTTTCAATTTCCAATGATAGTGTGGTGAACAATATAATGCCTTCATATTTTTTTTAAACAGTGGCCCACACTAGAAGTTTCTCCTGTAACGTGGGTCGGTTTACAAAAATTTTAACTCACGTACACCAGCACCCACACACGGAACAACTACTTGCAGATTAAACATATATTTGTACCGTGGGGGAATCGAACCCACGACTTGCAGAGCAGAAGTCCAGCCACTACGCCAACCATGCAGTCATATATCAATATATTTTCTCCTACAGCAAGGAAAACTGTGGCCTAATAAAACGACAGAATTGACAATAACGTTTCGCCCGAAAGAGATAGGCGAGTTCCACACGACAGCTTACTTGGACATCGACGGGATGGTGAACCGCGAGCCGGTCGAGCTGGTGGGGGTGTCGCTGCCTCCCTCCATCTGCCTCAACATTGAGACGCTGGACATGGACCGCGTCTACATCAACAAGCCCTATCATTACGAGATTGTTGCCATTAATAAAGGTATCTGTAGAAATACACGCAAAAAAAAGTTGTGATCACTAGCACAAGCTGATCGGGCACGCCGCAATCGCGGCGGTAAGACCCCTCTTTGAGGAGTGGCTGGATAGGCGTCACGGCGTGCTGACCTACCGCATGACGCAGGTCCTCACCGGACACGGAAGTTTCGGGAGGTTCCTGTGTCTGATAGGGAGGGAAGAAACGCCTGGGTGTCACCACTGCGAGGATCGTCCGGAGGAGCATACGGTGCAGGACTGCCCCGCTTGGGCAGAGCACCGCCGTGTCCTCACGACGGCGATAGGCGGAGACCTCTCGCGCCCAGCATTGGTCGAGGCCATGCTGCGGGGCGAGACGGAGTGGGAAGCGATCGCCTCCTTCTGCGAAGCAGTCATGCTCGTGAAGGAGGAGGCGGGCCGCCTGAGGGAGAGGACAGCGTCCTCCCTCCACCCCAGCCGCAGTGGTAGACGCCCACGGCGTCGGACGTCGCAAGACGATCTCCGGCCACCGTAGGCGCGGGCATGCGGGCAGCGAGTAATGGGCGACTCGCTGTCCGACCATGGAGTTAAAAATTTTAAACCCTACCCTGTTTAAAATTTTAAAAATAAAACTTTTTTTTTATTATTTAATCTATCGTAACAAACATATTTCGATTTTACAAAGTGATCGCAAACTTTTTTTAGATGTGTGTAAGTCCAAATAATCTACAATAGAGAGAGATGTATCTACTAGTCGGGATGGCTGTCTGTTGTAGTCGCCAGTAAGTCGCGTGACTGAATTGATAGATTTGTCGAATCATTTTTAATTTTAAATAATCAGTCTCACTGTTTGTCAGGCAGACAAGAAATTAGAACTCTTTATTCGATTCTATGACCGCAAGACGAGTGCAAGCGAGAGAGACATTTACAATATTAATGTCAGGGTATTATTGCCTTAAGTAACAATAAATTGGGCGTTTGGTCAGTATTTCTTCAACCGACTAGTCGGCCAATCTCTATCCAACAAGTTTAGGGTAAAAAATTAACAAAAACCTTTTTTTTTGTTCTCAGGACACATAAACGGGGTCATACTATATAAAGATATGCCTTCATTGTTTGGTAGCACGATATCATGTTCTCCAGAATTACACTGTTTAAAACCCGGAGACAAAGAAATATTCGTGATATCATTTTGTAATTCCAATCAGGGACCGTATTTTGAAGAAATAAACTTTAGCATTCGCGACACAGATGTTATTTTAAAGCTCTACTTGAAGTAAGTTTACTATAGTTCATTAAACTAGTTCTGTTTCTGGGATCAATTAAATGAAGGCATTCTCTTTTTTATTTCCAGAGGGGAGGTTATATATCCATCGGTAACGTTTAACGTCCCTTGTTTAGACTTTGGAGTTATCAGTTTAGGTAAGATGGTTGATGTGGAAATAATAAACTTTGTTGCTACCCCGCTAGCAATAGGCGGGTTGCTAAAAGCCAATAACAGCACTACGAACGTAGAACGATAATAATCGCAGCCATAAAAGTACGTAGCAAGGTCTACAGCTTCTACGGGAGCGGTCTACGATCGAATGCTACGTCGTAGTAGGGTCTACGATTGAATGCTACGTCGTAGCAGGGTCTACGCTCGAGAGCTACGCCGTAGCAAGGTCTACAGTTGGAAGTTACGACGTTTAGCAAGTTCTACGAGAGTGCGCTACGGTCGTAGATACGTACCCAGGGTATTTTACTGCATATATAAATTGAGAATCTGTTTAGTCCGTCAGTTTTCTATATCGTCAATATTCTATATTGAAAAATAATGGAAACGTATTTTTTGTTTTTTTAATCAGTGAAGATTGACAAAGATAAAACGTTTCCAAATTCGGGAGTGGGGGCTTGTGACGTCATAACGCTTGTAAAATTGTATCGACCGAATGACGTTTTGTGAATTTCAGAAGAGTTGTATCTTCGTCAATTTTGGTTTATACAGTAGCAAAAGAAAAAATTCAGGTCAATTTTTTTTGAAAATATATGTTTCGAACTAAGATGTTTTTTGAGTAAAATAGCCTATCGCTATAAAGTTGGTGGGGTTGCCGAGTAGGCAACAAAGCCGAAAGTATTAGTCCAAAACTTTTCCACGTCTGCGGCGTTTGTATTTTTTATTAAAAACATCTAAAAGTTATTAGAAATATATTTTTTTATTCAATTAAGTATTCTTTACCTCTTAAATCATATCCATTTAGTCGTAGTTGTAACAGTAATGTCTATAGACATTACTGTTACAAAATTATTAAGTGTTTTTTTAATATGTACTGTAGGTGTTCCTAAAATAATGGATTTGGATGTCATCAATGAGTCAATAGTGCAAGTGAGTGGCTCTTTGAAAATTACATCAGATGGTCCTGAAATCAGCAGCATTACACTGACTGACTATGCAGTGACTGATTATCCTAAGCCACAAGTACCACAGTGGCCGAGAGAGTTCGATATTGTGCCGAGTAAAATTGACATCGAGCCCGAGTCGAAGATAACAATCTTGGTAATACAATTTTTGATAATAATTTTGGTTTGAAGATTAAGGAGAACAAACAAAAATATAATCGCGGGCAAAATATGGAATCATCTCACTTGGAATTGATCCGAGATAGCTCTTTAAATAATGGCGTGATTTGAATGAATTTGGTATCATTATTTAAACTTTTAAAATGGTACCTTTTTCATTATTATTCTTAACTAGTTATTAAGTCGGAGACCTCTCGCGCCCGGCATTGGTCGAGGCCATGCTGCGGGGTGAGACGGAGTGGGAAGCGGTCGCCTCCTTCTGCGAAGCAGTTATGCTCGTGAAGGAGGAGGCGGGCCGCCTGAGGGAGAGGACAGCGTTCTCCCTCCACCCCAGCCGCAGTGGTAGACGCCCACGGCGTCGGACGTCGCAAGACGATCTCCGGCCACCGTAGGCGCGGGCATGCGGGCAGCGAGTACTGGGCGACTCGCTGTCCGACCATGGACCATGCCCGGGTCGACGGTGCGTTGTGTTCCACGCGCGCCTCAAAGAGTGTCAGCATAGTGACGGGGCCTGTAGAGGGCCAAAGCCTGCCGGGGTCGCAGGATCAACGGATTACCGTGACCCCGGTACGTAAAGGGCTATTGAAGGACACCGTGGATTTTAGTCAGTACGAGTCTGACAGTCCCTCCCGCTCTGCCCTGGGTGGGAGGACTCATTTGATGATTTTACTCCGATAAAAAAAAAAGAAAACTAGTTATTAAGTACTCAAGATCGCGTGAAACGGAGTTAGTGATTCCATACTTTTGCTCGCGAGTGTAGTCTATAAAAACCGTGTCGTAGTTTCAAACATACCTGTCCACTACCATTGTATTCGGTCACGCGAAGTTGGAATTGATTAATCTCACGTATACCAAAATCCGTTTTAATACATTAATGTCATTCAAAATTTTAATAAATGTTAACAGGTCACATTAACGGCGAACTTGGTACGTGCCAACCAGACTTTACTTGAGCTGGAACTGGAAAAGTCAGACAGTCCCCCCATAGCGCTGCCCGTGATGTACAACGCCATGGCGCCCGAGATCACGCCGGCGCCCGACATCAAGCTGCGAGCATGCTTCATCGATTTCTCCTATTATCATGAAATCATTATCTCTTCGAATGGTATTCGGAGTTATTTTACATTGGAAGACACATCGGTAAGCGACCGCATTCATTTGGTTAAACGATGGTCGATTTTTAGGGTTCTGTACCCAAAGGGTGAAACGGAAGCTTATTATTAGGACGAGAAAATAATGGTATAGAACGGTATTTTTTGAATGTCTGCTTTATTTTTAGGAGGATACGACTTTCGAAGTCAATGTTGGGTTAAAAGAAGGGTTCATCGAACCGAACAGTACGATCTGCTTCCCAGTCAATATAAAAACAAACGCGCTCGGTGTCCACGAACATACTATTAGGTTCGTAAGATAATGAATAATATTCGTAATAATGCGGTCTTATAGTTTATCATACAGTCAAGAAAAAATGTGACCAAGGCTGAGTAGTTGTTTGATCTGTAGTTAAACTATTTGTTAAATCCTACACATTTTATAACCAATTGTTAATAATATGTATGGGATTTTAACAATAAAATGTTTAATTTAACTATTGATAAAACAACAGGCCGAAAGCGATTACCTGAGAATATTTATATTACCAGTTTGTAACATATATTTTATTAATCTTCTGTCTGTTACAATAGGATGAATTTATTTGGATTATCTAAATCAATTCCAATTTGTCACATCACTGGCTGCGCAGTCCGACCAATCGTGACGTGCACGCCTATGGCACTACATTGGGGCCAAACTAAATTATTAACAGTGTCGGAGAAATGCTTAACACTGTTCAATGATTCTCCAGTCACTGTCAACTTCAGCGCGACACTGGTGAGCACTTCTTTACTATCTTCCAATGAAACAACCTGTATCGGAAGATTTTATAATCTTTTAAAATATGGCTCCTTAAAATCTTTTAGCTAAATAAAGATTCGAGATGGCAAGTATCTCCATCGGAAGGCTTCGTAGAGCCTGAATCAGAGAAAGATTTAACATTAACATTGTATTTGATCGACGCCGCCACCTACACCAATAAAGTGGTGTTACATTTAGAAAAAGTAAAAGACATCGTAAGTGAAAGCTTTTACTTTTTTTATATATATTTCAGCTGCTAACATAAAACAATAAAGTTTCTGGCGCAAGCGCATAGTCTGCCTGACTGACAATAGGCGCATGTATTGCATATAACTCTGTATTAAATAACATTTGTTGTGACAATCTAGCTAGTGCCTTTGTCGGCAACCGGTTTTGGAACAAGCATATTGGTCGGTGAGCTACGGGACCAAATAGTTCTTGGACGACACTTTACTAAAATACCTCTGGAATACAAAGTTATCGTGGAGAACTGTGGGACACGGATGCATGCGCTGGAGTGGAGTGAACACTTTAAACCACCTAAAACTAAACAAACAACAACGTACGTATGGTTTTGTGATCAACTCTTATCCATCAAGGTCAATTCTAAATACAACTATAACAAATTGATTAACAATTCTGTTTTCAGGGGCTTCTTCAGTTTGGATCCACGATCCTTTAAAATTTCCGCAGGGGAAAAAATTGAATTAACAGTGACAGGGTGTTCTAACAAAGTGGCGATGGTCAAGGAGACGTGGTATTTGATCGGCAGTGTAGAAGGCATTAATAAAAAAGAGTTGTTATTGGAGTGTCCAATTATAGCGGAGTTCGTCGATCCGAAAATAGAAGTGTCTTCTTCAGTTGTAGAATTACAATATGACTATGCGCCATACAGTGAATTCTACAAGTTAACAGGTGAAGAACTTTACAATTAATATACTTAATTAAGAGTTTAGTGCAGGCAGTACAGTACCCGCTAAACGTTTTGAACGCATTTAGTTTTAAACCAATAGCTTTATTTTTTCAGATATTATATCTATAAAAAATGTTTCTAAACTACCGCTGGACTTCGAAATTTGTGTTAAACCACCGTTTGCAGTAATTCAGAAACACCAATATAAAATACCGCCTGAAGAAGAAAGTATGGTGTGTGGCTGTATACAATATAGGAAGTCGGACTTAAATATTCAAAATTTAATAAAGAAACTTGGTCATCATCAATCACGAATATTTGTTGACTATCTAACGTTAAAGCCCGTGAAACCATTACAAAAAGGATCATTAGATTTCTTTCAAGACATTCGTAAAATTAAAATGGCTTTCAATCTGACACATTTGGTTGAGGAGCGACTAGAAGACCAGGAGGTTATGAAACTACAAATACTGTTCGATACAACTAAACACTTAAATCTCAAGTCTAGAGTTTATTGTGATCTAATGAGAATCAAATTTAAAGGACACAAAAATAAAGTAATTACATTCTTATCTTGTTTACGTATGCTTCTATTCTGCAAATGTTAGGTAGACTTTAATGATTTCATGATGATTTTATTTTCGTTTTCAGGATGCTATAAAACTAATTGGAACAATTAACTTCCCGAATATATTTGTTTTATCACCAAGACTTGATTTTCAATGTATTTTGAATGGGAGCATACACAGTAAAACGATAAAAATACAAAATACAACGCCCGTCTTAGTTTGTTATAGATTTCAATGGAAAAAATGTTCAATTACAAATATAGCCCTAGTAAGTACTCAGTGATCACCAATAATTAGTAACTTATATCAAACTACTTTTATTTAATATTTTCATAAGCACAAATTCTGATTGAAACACTAATCTTACAATTAATAACACATTACAGTACATGAACTGATTCGTTTGTATGTGTTTTATTTACAGCGTGAGGTTCCAGTCGGTTTCGTACGTAACGCAGTAAGTCAAGACAAGGTGCCTAATGAAAACAGGGAGTCTCCCCGTGGGTATCTAACTAATATTATAAATGTAAAAAATTGTAAGGATCGATGGATGTTTGTTACTCGTTCAAACATAAAGTTAGTCCAGGCAGGATAGCGGTCAAACGCGAACCTATAATTAACTAATAATAAAAAAAAGTTTGGTGCACAGATAGTTAACCTGGATTAACACAATACGGCTACTGGGCTATTCTTTCCCGGTATTACGTTTCTATGGGTAATTTATTTCCAATTATACGCGGACGAAGCCGCTGGCTACAGCTAGTGGATAAACTATATATTTGTGGTATTATTGTAGGATTTACGAAATCCATTTATAATCTTATTTTTTAATGATCTCGGTTTATATTCTAGGAAGCTGTCTGCGTGATGTTGTCATGAGTACATTAGGGAGATTAGTGCATGTGAAAGAAAGCTTTGATTCTAGTAAAGAAGAAGCGATTGTTTCTTTGCCAAATGATTATGATTTGATGAGAACCCAAATGATTAGTAAAATAACACCTATGATAGACGGCGATTATGAAACAGAATTCGAATGGTTATACAAGTTTGCTAAAGTTTCGAAGCCTTCAAACAGAACCGACATCAACGACGTGTTGCAATTGGTCCTACACCGAGGACAGCTCAAACCCGGTGAAGTTCAGTACGTGCACGTCATATTTCGGCCCACATGCAATATAAGCGTTCGCGCCGTCCTGGAATGTGAGGTACTGGGTGGGCCACCCGAGTCGGTCATTGTAACCGGTCAAAGCTGTGATTTAAGGTATAAAATAAGTGCTGAAAACATAAATTTCAGAATTAGGTCTTTTCATGAACATGCCATTGAAGAATTAAAAATATCGAATACTGCGCTATTAAATTTTGAATATAAAACATACCTTAATGAGCCAATATTTGAAAATGAACTCGATGGGACTATTCTTGAATTATCGCCTCCTGAGAAAACATTAGAGCCTGAGGAAGAAATTCAAATGAAAATAGTGATGAGACCGGGAGTAGTGGGTCACTTCCACACAGTATTTTTGTTAGAAATTGGTCACCTCCCTCACATTCCTATCGAAGTATTCGGTTGGGGTGTTATACCTCAAATATATTTGACGTTGCTTAAACCAACTGCGGTGGAAGTAAGTTCCATTATTTTTATCACATTGTGTACAAATATACTAAAGCAGCTTTAAACGTATATTTATGGTCATCGCGTCGTAACAATCATAAATTTTGTGAGTATTGCGGTCTATTATTAAAACAGTATAATCATTTCAATTGGCGATCAAAATACGAGTTTCTTGACGATGCCAAAAGTCGTTCTTATATTGTGTTAACCGTTCTGCATCTTGTTTGTGTCGGCTCCATTGGAAATCTGGTCTCGAGCCATGAAATAGTAAAAAAGGAATGACTTTCGATATCTCTGTATAAGATATTGATTGTAGAGCCCATTTAAAAGAGATATTATTAGTTGGTCCCTATCTGTTCACACTGGTTTCAACGATAAGGGTACTCAGCTCAGGGACACTCGTTGGCTCGCTCGGTCATTGGAGGCCGGAACATTAGCTGACAGACACTGGCTCTGTATTGTAGGTACTCATCCAGTCAACTCTCGCCGAGGTGAATTATTGCTCATTGAAAATAGATTGTGTTTTTTTTTTGTATTTCTGCTCTACTGGTACAATATCTATATTAATATTAGAGAGGTAAAACTTGTTTATATGCAGGGGTTAATTTCTAAGCCACATCACAATAGCAAGTCGAAAAAAATTAAAGAGCGGACGGGCGATGGGAAGCGACGTGGGGTCCAAAACTTAACGCGAATGATGTCACTCACAGAAAATAGTAGGTATTTGATATTAGGGTTTCATAATAAACACGATGTAAATAACCCTGCAAGTAAAATACAAATCAACAGTTACAGCGTGATTATATATAATTTAGCATTAATAGAAATGTAAAACTCTTTCAGTTGAATCCAGAAATAGGATACAGAGCCATTTCAGACTTGACACAAGAATATATGGAAGCGGTTAGTGAAATATTTAGTAAAGGTAAAGAAGAACATTTGAATTCACCTTTGACCGAAAAATGTTTCGAAGATTCTGATTTTCAAGACGAGTGGTACATTTGCTCATCTTGGGTTGGTATTATTGTTTACAAATCTACTTTCTATTTAATGAATAGGATTTTTTGTCTATATTGTCCCACTGCTGGCCTCCATAACCTTCCACTCTTTCCTCTGTGCAGTTTTCACCGGCCAATCTGGCTAGGAAACGGAGAATAGAAACTTACATCTACAAGTATTTTATTAATATTTTCAGGATGGATATCCTTCCATAATGGATATTGACTTGGCAATAGAAAGATGTATGGTTATAGATCATATAAGGAACCGACCAGAAATATTGACCGCGTACTCCACAATGTCAAAAGTGGGACCAATACCCGGGTTTTACACTGTACCCTATGTCATAGACTACGGAGTAGTTATTACTGGAAGCACGGTGAGGAGAAAAGTTTTGCGTTATCAGCAGTACGCGTCTTTTAAAGACTCGGATGTACATTTCAAATTATTAATATCAACAGGTGCAATGTACAGCTGAAGTCATTAATTATGGACCGATTGCGACAAAGATATTTTTTGCAAAAGGCACAAATGTTCCCTCGTGGCTAGGAATAAAATTGTGTGGGAAATTAAATCCCGGTGAGGTTGGAAAAATCGAAGTTACATTTATGCCCACTTCCTTCGACTTTACCGAACTGGAACAGAACGTGGAAACATACTTCAACCTTGAGGTAAAGTACACCGTGTACTCAAATAGGTGTTCTTTACTGGAAATCGTATAATTTTGGTTTGAACATGCCTAGGAACATGATAATTTACATGAATTTAACTGCAGGTTCATTGCCTCGGTGTAACGCTTAAGCTTGAATCATCAGCGATCAGTGATTTTGAAACATAATTTCTCGAACAATGTAACACATTGTTTAAATATTTGTGTGTTTATAATAATGTATTCTTTATTATTAAGGTACCCTATGGCGTGACGATTCCAATTCAGATTAAAGCTCTCTGCGCGGTGCCCTACTTAGCTTCCAACGTTACGTCTATTAATTTTGGATCTGTTAGGTGTGGAGATAAAATCATTTGTTCAATTCCATTAAAAAACGTGTAAGTAAGCTCATTATGTAAAAAGAAAGTAAAAATCTTAGCATGATTCATACCCTTGTAAGTACTTGATAACAAGTCTTTTTATATTCAGACAATGCACAGACTATGCGAGCTGGTATAGTCTGGTGCATTGTATTAAAAATTAAAATCATCCTTGCTACTACGATATAATTTTGCAATTCGACTGACTCACATCGTCGTGGCGAGCGTGTTTTGTTTTTCATCTATTTGTAGATAACCGCACGTTTAATGTCATCTTATGTCGTTGTAAGGATGATTTTCACTTGTAGTTGAAAACGGTCAATTGCGTCGCGTCGCGTCATCAGCAAGATCGCTAAATCGCTGGATGACGGAGAATGACGATTGCACAATGGTTAATGATTATTCCATACATTTCCAGCAGGACGTGTATGACCTTCTTTTTCTTACAGGCGATTTCTTTTTTAGGGGTAAACCTACATGTATTTGGTACGTAACTTTGAAACTTAAAGCCCCAGGAACGCTTCCTATGATAGTGCTCGACAGTTCAGGAAAATACGAACCAGGGGAAGGCGGGTGGCTCAGCGTCGCTTTCAAGCCGACGGCGGAGGTTCGTATTGGTAGCTAGAATTATCCTGTTCTTATTAAAGCATTGCTGTTGCCCGCGATTTCACTCGCGCTGCTCGGCTCTTAATTGTCGTAGTGTGATGTTATATCGACTACAAAATTATTGGACTTGTAGTTCCTGAGATTAGTGCGTTCAACCAAAAAAACTCATTAGCTTTGTAATATTAGTATAGATTATGAATTGTAACTTTTTGAATTCATAAATTACAAAGAGGACTAAAGTACTTTAAGCTAAGGGACTTGATATGGGGTCACGCGACTGTCTTAACAGGTAACCTTGATGTATAAGGCTGTTGCTGAAGAAACGCCGTGGGTTTTAGTCAGTACGAGTCTGACAGTCCCTTCCGCTCCACCGAAGGTGGGAGGACTCATTGAATGATTTTACCACGAAAATAGGAACTTGATACACAAAGCACTCAAAGCACACGTATTTGTATAGTGGCGCGCGACCTATAGTGTTATTTTCTCTATCACATATTTTATTTTCTAGAATATCAGATTGAAAATCCACTAAAGACGTAGTGTCAGCGCTGCCGCGGCGCTGGGTGTTATAAAGAATAGCATACCTGTACGTTTTGTATGTACAAATTGAATTGTGACCCACCATTAGCTTATTTTCTTACAGACATTCAAATACAAGTAGGTTCACGTTCGCATAAACACGGATATAAAGCTAACGCTAAAGCTTGATTTTTGTTAGTTTGAAGGATTCAAACGATTTATTGTCCTTAAAGGTCACGATTCTTTGTCGATTGCGCCGTACATTTCAAGTTTACGCTAATCCAAACCTTTTTTTTTACGAAACAGATGCTGTATGAAGGTGTACTAATATTCAGATTTCACATGAATCCCAATAAAATGACGATTCCAGTGACGGGGCAGGGCATAGTACCTCATGCTCATATAATTGGTCCAAACGTCAACTTCCCGCCGACATTACCTTGGGCAGAAACAACTGACATTTACTTCGGTCTCACTAATCCTTGTCCCTTTCCAATAGAGCTCATTATAGCTCACTCAGATGAGTAAGTAATAATAATATAACTTTATTTCATCAGGATTATAAACTGAGGAGACTCGGTCCCGCTTTCAGAAGACAATCTTTAAACAAAAATGGTTATAAATGCAAAATGTTTATAAAAAAAACAATTAATCTATCTATATATATATAAATGTTATGTTGGTTTGTGTATGCTTCAAAAACTCAAAAAGTTCTGCACCGATTGAGCTGAAATTTTAGCATGATATATAATCCGCATCAAGGATTGTTTTTATCTTTTTTTTTTAAACTGTTTTTTTTTGTGCCACAGCGAAGCGGGGCAGGGAACAGCTGGTATATAATATTTCCTCAGAAAAAAAAACAAAATAGGCGAAAAATTGGCAATCCATTTTTCTCTACTTTTTGTTTTTTTTACTTTCCTTGTATTCGTAATGAATAGCAGTTTTACCTCAAGATAAGACTTATTTAGCCCTCGATCTATTAACGCCCTCACTACTTTCGGTCACTAAACCCGGTTGGATACTAAATAAGTTACTTTCACCCCTAGTCTAACAATGTACTATTGCTTCCCAGAAAATGGAAAGAAGAAGAGGAAATGTTTCAGTTACTTTATAAATACTATAATAAACCAGAAGAAATGTTAGTTCCGGCTATTACACCAGGAGCTGGACTGCCACTAGAAATTATTGACTTTTACAATATTTTTCAAACACGAATAAAGTGGTTAGTATCTTTTTTTTTGTGTGTAATTAAGCTGTCGTCACCCGCCACGTAAGGATTTAGACTGTATTGGGATCTCATGAACATAGAAAATAAAATACGAGTAACTGTGTTAAGCAATCTAAAAATCAAAATATGAATGGTATACTGGTGTCCAGTATACCATTCATATTTTGATTTTAAGCCAGGTTCCTAGCAACGTATTTAGCTTATAGTAATTTCATCCACCACTTTGTCGATAGCGACTGAACAATATTTATTATCGCCTGTTATTTTATAGGTTGTTATTGTGCAGCTTATTTTAATAAAGATGATAGAAATAAATTTTAATAAATTATATACTGTTTCAGTGCTAAAGAGACACAATTAGCCCTTATGAAGGTGACCGCAAAAGCTGCTGCTGCTGCTGTAACAAAGTGGGTATTGTGTTGTTAATTGTTGCCAGTAGTATTTTTAAGGTTTCGTACCTCAAAAAACTAGCCAAGTGCGTGACGAACCACGCAGTTGGCAAGTTTTTGAATAATGAAGGATTCTGAAATAATTGACAATGATTGAACCCATACGCAAATTAGCATTATGTGAACTAACTGTTGCCAGTGGCTTCGCCCGCTACAACTCGTAAATTCCAAAGGAATATAGCTTGTTAAACTTAAATATGATATGACACACATCTGTTGAACCTTTGTCTAAAAAAATATCACCGTCAAAACGACATTTCACGTTGTTTTATGGGTCGTTTTGCAGTGACACTTTTTAGACAAGCGTGTCAATGTTTAACTTTTTTGGTGACGGAAATATCTACGGTAATCAATCAAAGTTTGATCCTAGAAGCTTATAGCACCTTGACACGGGCACGGTAATATCGAGGGAAAGGACACTATGTAAAGTGGCAGCGTAAGACACAGTGCCGATTTTTCTTTTTAATATTTTGGTGTCGAGTTGCCGGTGTTGACTTTTTGGCAGGGCGCAAACTTTGGAAACTTTTGTGTCTCGTGTCAGATACAAGCTACCGATGAATATTTGATTTCTATAGAACCAGTATCTCATTATCCACTCCCTGCGCATACGTAAACATTTTTTCTGTCCAGTTGCTTCCACTTAACACATTCTCATGAACTACGGTTCCCGGTGATGGTGTGTCGTGTCGGCAACAAAGTATCTACGTTTGAGCAGTGCCTTTGATCATAGCTAATTTTGAAAATGATATTTTAGAAAAGCAAAGAGTCCCCGATCGGGTCCGAAAATCAATACACCCGCCAAATCACAGGGATCGCCATGTCCTCCAAATATACGAACGGATGCTGAAATCATTGCAGGTACGAGTATGTTACCTTTTCCCTTCACCTCACGTACTGGAACGTCTAACATTTAAACTCACATAAACACCGAGACCCACAACGTGTAGATCATACTAACATTTGTTCCGTGTAGGGATTGCAACTATGACACGCATCGCAGCAGTAACTAGCCCTATGTATTGTTAGCGGGACTGTCTGTAAAGGGCTATGTGGATTTCAGTCAGTCCGAGTTTGACAGTTCCTTCCGCTCTACTCAGGGCGGGAGTTTGATGATGTTACCACGCTATAAAAACCATATGTATTGTTGTGACCTGGGTAGGGGATAAATAAATGTATAACTTTTGACCTATAAAGCTGAAGAGTTTGTTTGTTTCAAACCGCTAATCTCAGGAACTACTGTTTTGAATTGATAAATTTATTTTGTGTTGGATAGTCTATTTGTCGACGAAGGCTACAGACTATATAAAATCAAGCTACGAGCAACAGCAGCCGAGTAGCGGGGCTAAAACCCCGGGGAACAGCTAGTCAGTTTTGTTTATTCATGATCTTGAACTTGAATTCTTTCAGACGAAATGAAAGACATGAAGGGTCAAGGTATTGACCCCTTAAAAGATTGTCTACACGATTTTGATACCGAGTCGGAATCTTTCACCGAAAAACTATCCAAGGGGATCCTCATATTTTTCCATGGTTCTCCATGTGAAGGTAAAAAGAGCACTTTCATTTTTCATAATATTTAACAGTGAATTTACGATTTTTTACCTAATTTTAGTGAAAATGTTTGTTTCTGGTTTTTTAATATTCTAAGATTTTGATTAGTAAGAAATACAGTTTTATGTACTGTACTGTACAACATTTTTATTCAGACAAACTATCAACTTTAGAAGAAATTTCACAAGAGTAAAAGTTGTCAGGAATTACAAACGCGTCATATAAAAAAAACCGCATCGATATTGGAACTTTGATGCCTATGTCCACTAATTTTCAGTATGGGCCCACAGTGCGCCGCGAAACAAGCATGTTTTTGACCATCAGTTAACATCACGAAAAATTTTGAAATTTTGTACATGATTCTTTACACAAAAATACTACACAGGTGTATCGGGTGTCGCATTAACAAAAATAATGTTGTATTGTGTGTGTATGGCAATTATACGTATTTACCTATTAAATCCATATAATGTCTGTTTATTTCAGAAGCTCATTGTCAAGAAATAGCTTATGCTCTAGGTAAACGTTTAAAATTGCCTACAATTAATGTGGACCATAGTATAGTACAAGCGTTGTGTGACACTGACATCCCAGCAAAACACTTGCTTGTCAGTGCAATTGCGGAGAATTATGAAATGGTCAAGAGACATATCAGAGATGATTCAGATCCCGTTATTGAACACGAACATGGTAAAATCAATTGTAAATCAGTTTGTTTTCGATCTACTTTGAAGTTTACACTATTTATTCTGGAATTAATTTGACAGAAGAGTTCGACGAACATAAAGATGAATTTGAGATTCTTTGGAACAAAATTCAATTTTTGGCCACGACTAGAAACGTTGCTACGCCTCGGTCCAGAGCCGCAACTGACAAGAAGAAAAAGAAGTCTCCCAACTCGTCAACTGTAGCGTCTCACACTGCTTTAGAAGCTATGGGCTCGACGACCTTGTTTCAGATGGTTATAAAACATAATATTTTAAAGTAGTTATTCAGTCGGCTAAATTACTCGTATATTTTGATGAAAACATAGAAAGGACTTTGAGTGTTTGTAGATATATCGATAAATTTTATTGAAATATTCGAATCTAGACACGCGACCATCAGTCAAGTTCTGGCGTGCAGTACAGTGTGTAATATTACACACAGTTATGAGGG
This sequence comes from Agrotis puta, assembly GCA_943136025.2. Lineage (NCBI taxonomy): Eukaryota > Metazoa > Arthropoda > Insecta > Lepidoptera > Noctuidae > Agrotis > Agrotis puta. Next base: position 6,403,472 of record OW964170.2, read on the forward strand.
GCTAAAAAGTGTTTTAGCCCCTCATAACTTAAAAACTATGTCACCTAAACTTGTCAAATTTGGCTCATATATTGAGAGTTGCGAGATACATAAGTGAATTTTATAAACATATCTCAATCGGTTATTTAGATATGAACGACCAAAAATCGTCATTTTTTTTACCTATAGATCAAAACTATAACCCAGTTCCAGATGACCTAGAAAGTTCCAATTTGGCATTCAGATAGGTCATTAGGTGAATACAAAGGAAAAAATCAGAAACTGGTATTTTTTTTACTTAGGAACACTTTTTTTTTTCGTGTTAAAATCATCAAATGAGTCCTCCCACCCAGAGTAGGGCGGGAGGGACTGTCAGACTTGTACTGACTAAAATCCACGGGGTCCTTCAGTAGCCCTTTACGTACCGGGGTTACGGTAGTTTGTGAGTCCCGCGACCCTGGCAGGCTTTGGCCTTCTACAGGCCCCGTCACTATGCTGACACTCCTTGAGGCGCGCGTGGAACACAACGCGCCGCAGACCGGGCGAGTCGCCCATTATTCGCCGCCCGCATGCCCGCGCCTACGGTGGCCGGAAATCGTCTTGCGACGTCCGTCGCCGTGGGCGTCTACCACTGCGGCTGGGGAGAAGGGAAGACGCTGTCCTCTCCCTCACGCGGCCTATCTCCTTCGCGAGCATGACTGCTTCGTAGAAGGAGGCGACCGCTTCCCACTCCGTCTCGCCCCGCAGCATGGCCTCGACCAATGCCGGGCGCGAGAGGTCTCCGCCTATCGCCGTCGTGAGGACACGGCGGTGTTCTACCCAAGCGGGGCAGTCCTGCACCGTATGCTCCACCGTGTCCTCCGGACGATCCTCGCAGTGGTGACACCCAGGCGTTTCTTCCCTCCTAATCAGACTCAGGTACCTCCCGAAACTTCCCTGTCCAGTGAGGACCTGCGTCATGCGGTAGGTAAGGACGCCGTGACGCCTATCCAGCCACTCCTCAAAGAGGGGGCTTTCCGCCGCGATTGCGGCGTGCCCATTTAGGAACACTTAACTTGTAATTAGTGCTTGTAATTCTTTGTATGTGGAATTTAAGATCTGAATTTATAACGAGTTGAATAACACCCTTTTATTTTTAAACCAAATATTTCGTTTAAGTTTTAGTACTTATAAATAAGAATATAGTCGATTTTCGTATTTATTACGTTATGTAACGAACCTTATTATAGAACCAGGAGTGACCATTGAACTTGGCACTTTAGATTACACATCTCTTGTCGTTCAAGTCAACAACCAAGGCATATTAAATTATAGTAATGAACTTGGCTCTCATTTTACATTTATGTTTTTGATGGGATTTAAACTACACAATACATCTGATAGATTGAAATACATAAAGTAACTAAAATACTGCTAATTTTAAATTTTGACAGGATTTAGTTGAACAACTGCTTACTGAGTTATTTTTGCAACCCAAATATCACTACGGTTTTGTGGTGGACTCATTGACAAGTATCGTTGTAAAGAACCCCCCTTTAGTACTGACGACTTTGATAAGAAGTAAACGAAGCATTCGAAACTTGCATCTTGTACTCTGTCATTCGGATTTTGCTAAATGGGTCCAATCATACGAAGAAGCTCAAAGAGATGCTGATGCCCTACTTGTCGAGTAAGTACTTTTGATTATTAAGGACCCAGAGCTGTTATGTTATTCTGTAAAATAAATCTCATCGCTGGACTTTGAAATGTGCTTTTCGACGACTGTAGTAATGGCTTAACATAAAAATATAAAGTGTCGAGAATGAATAAAATAGTAACTACTTAGTAAGTTTAGTTTAATAAAATAATGACAATCGCACTTACTCACATGTTTTTTTGCAGACTGTTGCATTAGAAGTTCTTGATAAGGTAGTCTAAAATTGTGGCTAAAATAAGCATTTCCAGAAGTGCCGTAGGAACACCATGCAACGTTTTTCCATTTAGATATTGCGTTTTTGCATGATCACATGTGTTCGTCATATTATTATCATCACAGTTGAAAAATGATTGTTCTAAACAATTTCGTTATATATTTCGGGTAATTTTCTCGATAATAGTAATAAAAGTAGTGGCACCTTTGAAAAATGGTCACAATAATAATGTTTTATGTGCGGTTCTCATGAGATTTTTACGGTGTCTCATATCGCCTTAAATACATTTTTTGCTTTCTTGTCACTACATGACCTATGGCTTCCTTGATCTAACAAAACAACGATTAGGATATTTAGAAATAGTAGGCTAAGGCATTTCACTCTAAGTCAAAAATAAACTGAAGAAAATTCATTCGCCGGAACGGGATAATCATACAATTTCACTGCCGCAGTTAATGGAACTCACGCACGAGAACCATTCTCGTAATGAAGTGAGCGTTTTAACTTACGGGAACTCTAATATCGTATTTTAATTTTAGATTTTCATTTACGTCATAGATGGCGTAATGGTATTTATTGGATTAGGTTTTTAAAAGCCCCGTTGGTCTCGTGGTGGCAAGCGCGACTGCTGAGCGAGGTGTCCTGGGTTCGATTCCCGGGTCGGGCAAAAATTACTATTGGGTTTCTCTAAAAAGAATTTCTCAGTAGCTGCCCGGAGTTTGGAAGTTGGCGGCATAATAACCCCGTGACTCGGAAAGCACTGCCTAATCTCTTTCCGGTCGTGTCGGATTGCCATCCCATCAGAACTATGACAGTAAAGGAACAGAGAGTGCACCTGTGCCTGCGCACACACTTGTGCACTGTATAATATGTCCCACGTAATTAGCTAATCTCCGAAGAGATTGGCCACCGTGGTCAACATCGGTCAGGAGGACTATTAGCTATGTCGCTACGATGCCGTTACACGCTGACCCACTTACGGGTTTTATATAACGCCATTTTGTTTGTATTTATAGCTTTCCAAGAATTAGAAAATAGGCTGTTTTGAAGACATGCAGAGATTTTGGAGATCTGCACAGGTTTCCTTACATTGCTCGTAAAGTATAGCATTTGCAGCTTGATCGTATCGTTTAGTTGATTATTTGTGATGTTCTTATTAATATCCGCAGAGCCCAATCAAAAGTATACGACGAGAACGAAATAGAGGACATTATAAAGTTACTTGAAGAAATGGATGCAGAAGAGTTTGAAGAGGTTTCTCCGGAATTAAAGACAATATACGTTGCTTACGGTTTAGAAAATAGAAGGAATAAATATTTGTCAAATCGAGGACTGTAAGTTTTTCTTGTAAAATTAAGGATAACTCATAGTAGCATTCATGAATGTATTTTTACTTAAAATAAGAATAAGTTATTATGATATAATTATTATTATATAAGTTATAATAAGTTATTATTATATATAATTTATACATGTTTTTACAGTTTGGAATACCAACTACCATCAGACCCCACGAAAAGAGACAGGGCGGCAAAAGGTAGGTTTTCTTAGTTTAGGTTTGTTTTTTTGTATCTTTGTAATTTTAGTTGATGACGTAGTAGACCTTGATGAACAAATAACAGTGATGCTTTGATTGAGCAGGCTAAAGCGACGGCCATTGACTATACCTATACCTAAATAACAATCTTAAAGTCAAAATCGTATTTTTAGAATAAATCAAATTATTGCGATAGAAATCCTTTTTTCTGATTGCCATTTTCTTTCTGAGGGCACACATCCGCGATAGCGGGATATTTTATCAGGAATCCGTGACTCCGGAACGTAATTTTAGTCAGTAAGAGCCTGACAGTCCATCCCACCTTGGGCGGGAGGACTCACAGAATTTACCACGAAAAATATATAGGGCGACAAACACAAGTTTATTATATTAGGAATCTAATCTTTATATTTTGTATTTTTTTTACTAGAATTGCGCAGTTTACATTCTATACCTGAGACGGACTCTAAAGACGTAAAGAAAAAAGTGAAAAAGGACGAAACTAGGGGTAAGTATAGTTTAAATACGTATGTAATATCGGGAACCGGTATTCAAACACATTATGCTATAATAATTATGTAATAGATTATAATTATGTTGTTGATCCACTAAACAATTGGCTTTATAAATTTAAGGGAAGCCAACGAGTGAATATGCTGCTATGAATACAAAATACGTGGAGTATAATAAAAATATTTATGAAAATCTTATCAATATCGCAAATAATTGGATCATCGATGAGTGTGACGTGGGAGTTCCTTTACTCACTTTTACCGGCCAGGTAGTAGGCACTGGTCAAAAGAAAGCTAAGAAAAAATCTGAAATTCAAGTCCAGGTTTGTATCATTTTGTGAATTCATTTTTATATTCATGTTTAGGTATTTCAGTATAATTTATGTATCAAATATTATTTATAGATATATGTATGTAGGTATATATTTTCATATCTATTAGAATATTCTTTGTAAATAGCTATTGTTAGATGTAGTAGTTTCAATTGTTTCATTAGTGTACCTATTCCAACTGCTTCTCCTTTTGACCCAAAGGTGACTGGTAGATAATGTCTTGCGACATTAAGTCCACCTTATGTACAACATTTGTACGTAAAAGTGTAAATAAAAATAAATAAATAAATTCTTATAAAAAAATAAACTTCAAATAAAAATCCTAAAACATGTTCATTAGATACTGAATGTTAACTTTCCAGATGTCTGAGATCAATTTCGGAGACAGAGGCTTCCCGTTGACTGTAATTACGTGCCCCTGTTTGCGATACAAGGAAGGTTTGATAACTATGTTTGCGCGCTCACTTCTAGTTCGTGACGCTTTAAAAGAAGAAGATGAATGTGACATTCTTCAATGTCCTGTGAATAGAAAAGAATTCACAGTTTTGTTACCAAAAACTTTTCCCACCATTAATCATGAACCACCACTACAATGGTGGTACTTAGATGAAATACCGGTAAACTTCTCAATTAATTATTCTTCTTCTAAAATTATTCAAATCAAATCATTTATTTCAACGAGGCCAATTACAGGCACTTTTGAATTGTCAAAAAACATAAAATAAAATTAGTACTAAAAAAATATAACATTTAAGTATGGTCCTAAAGTCCCAGTCACAAGACATAAAAATTGTGAAAGTAGCGTCCCTAGGTATTAATATAACAAGCCGACATATTTGTTTTCAACATACACATGATTATCATTACAAACACCTATGAGAGTAACACTTTATTCCAGATAAAAAAATGTGAATGTAACCAACTGACCGATCTGAATTTATTGGATGATTCCAACCAAGATAATGTGATAAATATTCTTTCGAAATGGCATTGCGTTTGTGGCAAAAAGGTAACGATAGTTTGTCAAGTTTTATATTTTTAGGCGGCGCGGTTATCTTGAGTAGAGATTAGTTGTTTTTATTAGCCTTCCCTGGCTCTCTCCTTGAAAAGACCACCTGCACTTCTCACACAACTTTATTCTTGGAAGGACTAGGAGGCGACTCTTGCCTAATATAGCAAAATATGACGTGAAAAGAAAACTAAATTGAAACTTACTTCTAGGTGACTTCATCGCAAACATCAACGGGCGAAATTCCATCAGTGTCTTTTGAGATGAGTGGCGATGACGACACCGAAGCAGCTACAGAGGAGCATCTCCCACTGCCGCTACGCAAAGTCAAACCTATTGAAAGTAAATATTATGTTCAACACACTGATTTTGTCATTTTCCGCATCAGGTGAATTTGCAACCTTATCATCAGTAATTAAAGAGACTCAATAAAATATCGTCATTTGTACCGCGTTTTCGGGGGGTGGTGTGGTGTCAGCATATTTAGGATCCAAACGCAATCGTATAATAACTACATACATTTTGCTCAACATAAGCGATCCTTATTACAGAGACTGCATCACGTTTAATTCTAAAACCTGGTGATCTAGTGAGATGCAAATATTCCTTTAGCCCTCAAGACGAAGGAAATTATAGCGTCAAACGTTTTGTCGAAGTTAGTGGCTGGCCTGAATCAAGAGCAGATATTAATGTTAACGGGATTTGTGATTTACCGAGGTATTCTCAATATTTTTTAATAATGGTTTTAAAGTTTTAATGCACTTTCGGTATGAGTCTTGGTAGGCTTTTATACATAATATATGTCGGTACTTTATAATTTCAGATTGGATAGTCGCCCAAAAAAGATGTTCGAAAATTTTGTAAGGAGAACTCATGAAGAGAACGTGTATAAGCTTACTTATTTAGATGATCTTAAAGTGTTTGAATTTGGACCGATATTTGTTGGATTAAATAGGTAAATGTATATCAGATAATGAATAATTTAGCTTCCAGCTTACTCTATTTTATTTTCGAAATAAGGTTATTCACATTGTCTTTATTGATTTTCTTGACTTATTACATACATTTTAAATATTTTTACAAAAACAAAACAAAAAAACATTTAAAATATAAATAATAGTGGCCCACCGGTATCGGGAACAGGGTCCAAGCTACCGGCGGTCAGGGCTCCAGAGAAAGGAACCTCCTAACAATGCGCGCCGTGTCCAGAAGAACTGCTTTCTGATTTCAGGCCCTTGATCCAGCTGCCTAACGAGAGCCTCCTTAGATGTTGGTCGAGGCTCTTGGCAATTAAGCCATGGGCCGACGACTATCGGCACAATGATTGCTGAATCCACATCCCACATATCGACAACTTCATTATTAACATAATTATTAGAAAAGTATCGTAGAATATGTTTTGATAATATCACTGGATCTATTATTTTTCAAAACTCTAGCGATGAACTAATTAAATATGCAATTTATTGATACTGTCAAATTGCCTATCATACGTTTTTTTTTGTTTTTAGAATTTATGAAGAAAGATATACGATCGATTTAAAGAACTCCTCCCTTGTGACTGCAGATGTCGTAATCGAGTTTCTTAAAGAAACTGCAGTGTTCCAAATAGATCAAAAGTTTATGAGATTTGAAGTAAGAATCTAAAAAAACATTAAAAATTACTGTACATTTTGGTTTCTTTTAAATCCTTAACTCATTACTTTTGTCATGATAGCCCGGGTGTCGAGACAAACTGACAATTTCGGCGGCTCCTGCAGAAGTTGGTGTCCACTCGACTGTATTATTGTTCTGTGTCAAAGACAATCCTGAAATAGTTACTGTAAACATCGCTTGTAACGGAGTTCTGCCGATTGTTGAAATATTGCCGCTGACTAAGACAATTGGTAAGACTATTCAAATAAATTTCATAACAATCTGCTATTTCCTTTAGTTTGCCATACTTATTAGATTACTTCCCAGAATTTGATCCTTATTAGTAACATTATGGAATGGTGTAATAATATAGAGTGTGTTTTTTTTCGTAAATCAGCGGGTTTGATTCTTGACCTAGATTATTGATTTTTCTAAAATCCATTGATGCCGTTTTCATTTTCGTCAAAATCGGCCTCGAGACTCCTTACAACGTTTTCGGATATAGCCCTCTAAACCCAATACACCCTGTATATAATATACTTTTAAAGGCAAACTTGGTGACTTTTAACTTAAAGTGTTTGTTATAATACTGTTTTTCATCCAGAATACGGCAAGCTTCTACTCTATCGTCGAGCAAACGATAGATTTATTGTAAAGAACGATTCCATTCTACCAATCATGTGGAAGATACGCAACCCACAAGATTTCATAGAAGATTTTATAATAGCTCAGACATCGGGCATCGTGCCGAGACATGACAATCAAGTTGTTCCTGTTACGTACATCGCGTGCCAAGTTGGTGTTATATCGCAAAAAGTCCTCACTATTGACGTATGTTTTATCTCTCTTCCTTTAGCTTATTGTAATAGTATTATAAAGTAAATTCAAGCTGATTATTCTCTATTTGTATATGCTAATATTGATTTTTTTTTATGAGCCTGCTCTGTCCCACTCCTGGGCAAAGGCCTCCCTCCACTCCTTCCACCTTTCACGATACTGGCTAATATGGTTACGTATCATAATAACTAAAGTTAATAATAACTAAGTTCATATCACATAATGAACGAGTGACATGCTGTTATACTCGCATAATTTTTATTGAGCTAAAATTCTAATATTTTTTTCAGATATTGGTTATTTCAACTATGTTTAGTAACTAATATGTTTTTGAACTAATAAATTTATTTCTATTTGTAGATATTTGACGCAGAAGGGCGTGGTGAGCCAATGTTGGTAGACAACTTGATATTATCCGCAGAATGTTACGATGTCACGGTCGAATGTTGTCATGAAAATCCAAGCGAATCGTACCTCAATTATGGCAACGTCAAAGTTAATTCTACGGTGGTTCGAGATTTGTACTTGCTCAATAGAGGCAAATATAATATTTACTACAAGTTAGTTGATATTTATTCATAAAATATTTAAATTGTCTCTTTACAAAAAAAAAAAACTGTTTTCTGCCAGCTAATTGCATTCGCAAAAAGCAAGGACAAAGTGTGCGCAAATTACACCCGAAAACAATCAATCATCTTGTGGATAGTTCTACCTACTTCCATACGATAATACATCATTTGTTTTATGTTTATAATTCAATATCAGTTGCTGTCTTATTCTCATTGCTTGAGTAAATTGCAAGCAAGATAAAGCGTTGGCCGGATGGATATTATCACCGATTTGACACTACGTTAATCAGGTTGACGTGACGTTATTGTCTATTTATAAAAAAATACTAATACATACAACCAGGTTAAAAAAGGTGAAGAACTTTCCGGAGCCATCGCTGTTGAAGTCGTTCGAGTGTACTCCGGAGTGCGGCGTGATCCCGCCCACGATGCGTCTGATCGACATCGAGTTTGAGTGCACGCCCACCACCTCCATGAACCTCTTTAACGTGCCTGCGTACATCTGCTCGCTGCTCGACGGCAGTAAGAACCAGGTGGTGGTGGCCAAGTTCCCTGTCTGCGTTACCATTGCTTCGTTCTACAACACGTAAGATTGAATGGTTTTATAAAAAAACTGCATCTGTAAACTTTTTCCTAAAAAACTCGTGACAACGTTCTTCTCTTTACTGATTTCACTTTGGTAACTAAATTAAATAGGTCAATCTGTGAAATGCTAACCTATATATCCTTTAAGAGTTTTTCGGAAAGAGAAATTAGACTGCGAGCTAGACTCGAATCTGCGTCGATCTGTTTGAGCACTTCAGACGCTTAACCAACTAAGCTATTGTTATCTTATATCTTTCATTCTATTAGGTATTAAACGCCAGGCGTTAATCCGAACAAATATTTATCAGTTAGAGACACTATCGGATGGTTTAATAATACAGGGTGTGTTTTTTTGCAAATCAACGGGTTCGATTTCTGGCTAAGAATATTCATTTTTCAAAAAGCCATTGATGCAGTTTTCATTAAAATCAACCTCAAGACTCCATTCAGTATTTTTCGCTATTGCTCTTAGTTCCGGATCTGGTCATTCAGGCTCAGTAGGAAAATTCACCCTCTAAACAACCTTTCTTGCTTTCTAGTACTAGATGTAAGTACTACTACCTTAAAGTCATTAAGTAGGTAGAAACAGTTATGTAATAATTTATGTCAGATTGAAAATAAGCATTAAAATTACTTATTTCTCTTTCAAGATTTACCTTGTTCCCGTTGGGCGAATTGAATTTTCATATAATAGCAGTTGGAACAGGAATTACAAGAGACGTTATTTTGAACAACACGAGCAAGTGTCCTGTGACATACGAGATAGTGTTGCCTCCTGCCTATCATATTAAGCGTGAGCCCACTCTCCTTCCGCCGTTTCCGGGAAAAGAAAAGAATACTAAGTATGTCACTCACGAATATTAATTATCCTTATAGTAGGGAAACTCGGGAATAACACTATTACCGTTTCTATTACTGTTTGCCTGCGCTATCCCACTATTAGGCAATGATTGCCAGTTCTTAAAATCCAGGGTCAATGCGGACCACTGATCGTTGGTTTTGTCCAATTAGTCCCTCTTTTACGAGGCAATAAAAGCCATAAAAAGAGTCCTTAAAAAGGGGTGGGTGCCTTTTTGTGTCCGCGTGGTCTCTGTCGCAGGTATAAACAAAACGACTCTTTGTTACCTATTGTATATATTGTTACGTCGACAGTATTACGAGACCATTCTACAAGTTTCTCGAAGGTTCCACAAGGTTCTCGACTATTCTACTGAAGATTGGTCCAGAAGTTTCTAGAAAATTATACCCTGATATAGATGTTTCGAGATGGATGTTTCCAGAACTTTCAACCATTTCTAGAAACTTCTAGTGTGACCGGTCGTGGTATAAATACTTGACGAATTTGTTGCCCTGGCTGGAGGCCTTAAAATCTTAAGGCATCCACAGAAAAGTCCGGTTGAGCAGTACACAACCTACTAGAGGTTGACCTGCGACATGCCATATACAAAAAAAACGTCAGTCTGGTTTTGACTACGATTGAGGCTACTCGAAAGTGAACTCGACGCGAAAATCTCCGAGTGATTTTTTAGTGTGTGCAAGAGTGTGTTATAGTGTTAAGTAATGTTCAGTGATTGTTGTAATTAGTGACTTATGTGTCACTAAAGATTATTTGATTTTTAATTTGTGTTGATTAATTTATTTCCTACCCAGCTCGTAACAATATTATTTTGTTTATTTAAACTGTCATGATGACGAGTACTCCGTCATATTTAATAAAAATAACAATTTAACGATCATTCAACAGAATTAAAAATCCTCCGTTAAAATGTGGCAACTTCCTCATTATGAACGAAGACAACCTGCTCGCTCCTGGCACGAGCCGGACCATACAGATACAGTTCTTTGCAACTTCAGCGAACAAGTTTGAGGAAACTATTAACTTTATCATAAGTGACACGTGCCCTGCTGAGGCGCAAGGAGTGCCACTTAAGCTGGTGGGCACGGGAGCTATGCCCACTTTGGATCTGTGGAACATTGAGACTACGTTTAGAGAACATTTGATTGTTAAACATTTATCAGAGTATAAAGTACCAGAGGTAAGGTTTGCAACTGTTTATGATAATGTAAAGGTGCTAATAGACTTGAGCATTCACTTGTAACACAACATCGAGCATTCGCCGTTTTTAATTTTGCCGAATTGAACAATGAACATAGCCGAGCATAGAGCCAAACATCACTACGAACATATTCACGATCTTTCTAGCGAACACTTATAATATTTTTAAACGTTGCCTCACACTAGGAATTGCTCCTGTATCTTGGGTGCGTTTACAAACAGAGAAACTCACATACACAAACACCCAGACCCGGAACAATTACTTGCAGATCATAAAAATATTTGCTCCGTGCGGGAATCGAACCCGCGATACGTTGCACAGTCTAACATGAAGATGTTAAACTTGATTGTCAACTCGACAAAAAGCGCGTCAGAAAGTTCTTTGCAATGATCGCTAAAATGCTCTCCGTTTGTTTTCCTGTAATGTAACAGCTGCAAGAATGCTCTTTGCATGTAAATGATCAAGTTTATCAGCACCTTTTGGTATTGCATGTGTTTCTGATATCTTTCTTATTTACAGTCAGCACCTCATTGTGTCTTTGCGGAGAATTCAGTGACACTGCATTTTTTCTGCGTTACAATTCACTCAAGTCACATGGGTTCAATCGATCTTTATAATAACGGACTCGTAGCGTGTGCGCTCACTATGAAGCTTCACCATCAAAGTAATTCTAATCCAAAGATATTTTCTTTGGACAAGTACGAAACGCACATAGAACCTTTGTTACATAAGAATCTGGGAATTATTTTCAGTCCTGATGCGCTAGAGGTACGTGCGATAATACTCACCATAGTCAGTGCACGCCATTACTAGAATACAATATGTAAAGTGAAATAAAATCCTCTCTATTCTATTTAACCAATCACCCTGTATATTAATTAATTTGTATCAACATAGGATAGAATAGAATGTAGGTAAAAATTAGATTTTACAAACGTTATGGTTCCTTATTATACATTCTACCGCCTAACATGTATTCATTCGCCTAATTGTATCATGTCAAAGTTTTACATGCCTAAGCATGTAAAATTTTGACATGATACAAAGAAGAAAATGTTTTCAGGAATATCGTGCGGTGTTGGAAATAAAATTAAAATTACTTGACAATCAAGAGCAGTCTTTCAAGATATGTCTAATAGGCGAAGGTGTTATTCCCAGAATAGAACTGATATCACCTGCGCTGAGACAACAGCGGACTGCCCTGCTCCGGTTTGCAGTAACATGTCTGGGTTCCATCAGTCACAAAGCTATCAGCTTTAAAAACATTTGTTCTGTGGACAGTGTGGTCGTCTTAGATGTTCTACAATCACTGGATGAGGAAAGACCTATTTTCTGGTTGGCTCCAGCGCCAGAGAAAGAAATGACTCACGATGGCCATAATGGTAACAGAATCATATCGAATATTCTTACATTCAGAATTGAGAGTCTAAAACGATATTCCTAATGGTTTACTTCGCCACATGTTATTCTTCTATTATAGTAATAGGGAATATTGCTATGTAGCCGTTTTAGACCCTCTGTGCTCGTTGAGGAAATGAACTAGATAATCGGCTATTTTATTAAAACATTCTAATTACTCCGTCAGTTCGATTATTCAAAATAGTCAACCCATATTTTGTCTTTTGATACGTAAACCAGGATTACGACGCTTTCGAAAATAGGCAATACGTCATAATTTAGTACATTTTTTATTAAATTCTGACGTCACGAGCCCACACACTCGAGTTTTGGTGCGTTATATCTTGGTAAATATTCATAAACATTATGAATTTAAAAATCAAAAACATTTTTTTTTTCAATACTCATTCTCAATGACCCACAGATTAGATTAATTAATTTAATTACAACCACAGATAAAATTAATTTAATAATACTGTCATATAGCTAATTGTTATCACAAAATTTCAGTTGAAACCAATTTAAGGATGAAAGTTAGTCTGAAACCAGGAGAAACGATGACAATAAATGTTTATTACAATCCTATAAAGAAGGGGCGAACTAGTTGCGAAGTTAATATGACGATTGTAATGAATCCTTACGAATATTTCAATGTAAGTAAACAATTTTTATGAAACGACATGTTTAGAATAAGTACTGGTCTTTTTTAATGCATTCATTTGGGATTATGGAACTTGATTCAAATTAATGTTAAGTATTAAGACAATCAGGCACACCGCAATCGCGGCCGTAAGACCCCTCTTTGAGGAGTGGCTGGATAGGCGTCATCGGACACGGAAGTTTCGGGAGGTACCTGTGTCTGATAAGGAGGAAAGAAAAGCCTGGGTGTCACCACTGCGAGGATCGTCCGGAGGACACGGTGGAGCATACGGTGCAGGACTGACCCGCTTGGGCAGAGCACCGCCGTGTCCTCACGACGGCGATAGGCGGAGACCTCTCGCGCCCGGCATTGGTCGAGGCCATGCTGCGGGGCGAGACGGAGTGGGAAGCTGTCGCCTCCTTCTGCGAAGCAATCATGCTCGTGAAGGAGGAGGCGGGCCGCGTGAGGGAGAATACAGCGTCCTCCCTCCACCCCAGTCGCAGTGGTAGACGCCCACGGCGACAGACGTCGGCAGACGACTTCCGGCCACCGTAGGCGCGGACGTGCGGGCAGCGTGTAATGGGCAACTCGCTGTACGACCATGGACCATGCCCGGGTCGACGGCGCGTTGTGTTACACGCGCGACTCAAAGAGTGTCAGCAAAATGACGGGGCCCCCCTCTAGAGGGCTAAAGCCTGCCGGGGTCGCGGGACTCACGAATTACCGTAACCCCGGAACAGGGCTACTGAAGGATACCGTGGATTTTAATCTGTACAAGTCTGACAGTCCCTCCATCTGTCCTGGGTGGGAGGACTCATTTGATGATTTTAACACGTAAAAAAAATATATTAAGACATTGTATTGACGGCACTGTTGTGGCTGAGTGATCGAATGTTGCACCGTGTCGCGGATTCGATTCCCGCACGGAACAAATATCTGTATGACCCACAAGTAGATGTTCCGGTTTAAATGTTTTAAATGCAGCCACGACACAGGAAAAATTCCTATTGTGAGGCCATGTTTTTAAATAGGAGTTTTTGTTAAGTTTTTTAAATATACTAGATTATATTTCCTTTTTATATGGTTCTTATTTTCTTTAGATATTGTGTAAAGGTGAATCATTCATGGAAGATGTGATATTAATGGGTCTAGAAATGCTTTCCATGGACGCAGACCTGGATATGTACAAAGCATCAGCAGAAGGGTTAGTGTTAAAAAACATAAAGATCATATACTCGTAGATATTTTTTTTCTTTCTGAAGAACATTGTATATTTTTCTTTGTTTTATCGCAGGACTATGGATACGCTATCTACAGTGGACAAGAAAAGCAAAGGCTCTATGGAAAAGAAAAAATCAAAATTAGAAGCTAAGAGGTCTAAACGGGTGTCCTCCGTTTCAGTCAGGGACCGTGACTCCACAAGTCAAGATGGCTCTCTTCTAAAATACATATTAAACTTTGGTAAAATAGATTTTTTTTTCATAGATACATCCTACGTATCCTACTTCGTATTATCTTAATTCTTACTAATACATATTATAAACGTGAAAGTTTGGATGGATTTCTGATGGAGATCTTTCACACAAAAACCACTGAACGGATTTATTTTAAATTCGTTACACAGATAGTTTATAACCTGGATTTACACATAGGATAGATTTTATCCCGCTTCTATGTTCCCACGGGATGATTTTCTAGTTGTAGCGGGTCAAACCGCTGGCAACAGCTAGTACATTATATTAGTCATACACTTTATTAATGACATAGGATGACCAAGTGTAATTTGTAGTCAAATTAAAGTACTACTGACGTGCGGTCCACTGTATATTAGTTGCCTAATGCATACAAGTATGACGTCACATTGGTGTAAAAGTTGCTTGAATTGAAAAAAAAAACACAATCCGCAGTTCAAACCTACTTGTAACTTGTATGCAGGGTTGTTAAAGTTACATAAAGTTTCCAACTTTCTTGTAGCTATACAATTTACTTGTATACAGTAACTTGTATAATGAAACGCGGCTTTAGGACTTATCCAAAACATGCTAACGTACTTTCTTTGCATACTCATGCAAAGAAAGTACGTTCTGCATTTTTTATTCCAGGTGGTTGTGAATTATGTTCCTTACAAAGAAGGTCAATTGTAATGGTCAATAATTCGGAAAAAGTATACAAGTTCACCTGGACCCAAGTAGACTGTTTGGTCGTGAAACCCTCTATGGGGTACATATCTCCAGGTGAAGAGAAAGACCTAGAAATAATGTTCTTCTCTGCCCATCCTGTGTCAATATCTAAAGTAAGAATCCCAAGGAATACTTTAAACTAATAGTATCAACGCGAATTTAGTTTGTTACGCTTTAAGCCTAAACCGCGGGGCCGATTTTGATGAGTTATGCTACAGAGATAGATGTAGAGACGGTTATGAGGCGAAAACGTCTTATGGAGAGGAGGCAGTTGGTCGAGTCGAGTCGCTCTTTGCAATTAGTCCATTGACGGAAACAACTATCGGTACAATGACTGCTGTCCACGTCCCACATGTCGACAATCTCGTGAGCTAAATCAAGATACTTGATTGTTTTTATCATTTTCAGCTTACACGAGATTCTCGTCATGAAGGACGGTGATATCAATAATCATTGCACGGCGCTCTCGGTGATCTACCACCACTATATCAGGCCTATTGGCTACAATAGTCCTGTCAGTGATGATATATTGATCCCAATACAATATGGCACGATCGTTTTCAAGAACTGGATCGGGCACATACATGTAGTATGATACTTCCGAATCCAAGGTTGTATTGCAAGGCAATTTTTTGGTGGATAATCCTAGCTACGAGATTGTGTCAGTGCAAGTTTTCGCCATTAGCAAGTCGAGAACAACCGGAAACAATATTTTAAACATTATTATTAAGGATTTGAATAAATATTTTGTTTGCAGGAGTTTTTGTCTTGTTCGTTATTGGCAATAAGTGATGATTCCCTCACACTGGACGTGAAGGGTACTACTTGGGACAATCGTCAAACACTTACCCTGTTTGATCACAACACGTACGTTCACTATATTTATAATATGCAGCTGTGTCAGTTTTAATGGACTACTTTATTATTCAAAGCTATCGAGGGGTAGCTCTATACTGCACACTTTTTTCTTTACATAAATCTTTTGTAATTTGTAGCAACAAGAATAAAAAAGATAGCTGCGCAATCACAGGCTTTCACCGTCATCCGATTTCCAATAGCAAATCATAACAATCGCAGTCTTCATTTCATACAAATAAGATTCTTAATTAATTAACATGTTTTCAGAGATTTAAGTCTTAATCAAAGATGCGAAACTCGTTTTGATGAACAAACGATACCGCCGTCTGAGACTTTCCTTGGAAAAATAAACATGGTAGTAGTTTACTCAGCACAGACTGAATATACGAAGTACGTTTGCAAATTGCCAGAACATAAAGTATTACGCGACACGTTTATTTACCAGGTAAAAAAATATTTTTAAAATAATTATCACTTTAATTTAAAGTAGTTATTCTAATTCTAATAATGGTCATTTCGATATTTAGACAAGAAATTTCGACTTTACCGTGGAAAACGTTGGTCATGTTTCGATGAAAATTAATTGGAATTTTCTGATCGATGACGAATTTCCAGCTAGAATAGACAAACATGAATTTAAAGATATACAGGTACTTATTATTATTTTTATATTAAGTTTACTCACACCAAGTGCTTATAACGGTGGCGACAGCCCCGCGGCGCGTGCCTGCGAGGCCTCCTTTAAGGCTGCGAGGCTTCCTTTAAAATGGCGTAGCCACGTCCAGTTGCTACGCGGGTTCTCGCCTACGAGCGCACTACGCGCCCCGCGTTTAGGCCGAATAAATTGCTACGGCGCGGGCGTAGCTCTTCGTGTGGCCAATATTACTTTTACGTTCGAACCCTGGCATGCGCGTTACTCTAAGTAATTTTTCATCATCACTGTGCTGAAAACATTGGGGCATCGTGAGGAAACCGGCATTTTATAGACCGATAAAATATAGGATCATCTACCAATCCGCACTAAATCGCGCGGTGGATTATAGTCCACTCCCTCTCAACTCCTCCTTCCCTTTTTCCCAGCAGTGGGAACACTATAGGCTGATCATGAATAAAACAACTGTAACAAACATTTTCTTCATTACATTATCAGATAAAGCCAGAGGATCTGTCCGTTGACCTGGATCCAAATAATGCATGCACAGGTTCTGTAACAAACGGGAATGAACTTATGCCTGACCTTCCGATTGGAAAAGGTAAAGTACTCGAACACAAATATAAATTATTATAAGTTATCTATAAATAATTCAAAATTTTAACTTAAACCTGTGTTTCCCATCATCAGATCCCAGCAATGTAACGCTGTTCAGTTACAGTCAGGGCAGAGACAGCGTGGACACCTGGTTTGAGGTCGACCTGCCGTTCTCAATAGAACCTGTCAAGGACTGCTTGAAGCCTGGCCAGAGTAGAGTTTTCAGAGTCACATTTGCACCTCTTGACGCATTTGATTATAAAGTGAGACTGAAAAGTACTATAGGTAACTGAAAATATTGAACAATTTATTAGTTTTATAGCACTACTTAAAGTACGTACTGAATAATTATTATCACTATCCGGCCTTAATTCAAGAAACAGCATGTCTTCCTTTTCCATACTTCTCCAATTCTAGTTCCAGTTCTAGGAGGGGAGTGGGGAGTAAGCGGGCGTCATGTTCATGGCACCTGCAGCTTCTTGGGGCGACAAAATCATAAACATGATTGCATAATGCATTCCTCAAAAACAAATTTATCGCCCAGCATCTAGTAGACGTAATTGTTTTTCGAACAAATCCTAAATTAATTATTTATGGGTAATACAACCTCCGATGAAAAATTAAGAATTGACCTCGTAACAATATTTTTATCAGATTTTTGAGAATAATTTTGAAAGGCTGGAGTGGAGTCGTCACCATGAAATTATGCTCCGGTTTGAAAAAATCGTAGAACCGGGGCTGCACAGTCTCGAGCAATAACATGTACACACTGAACAAAATTCAAACGCAAATTACTTGTGAGGTAGCATAAAGTCGGTTTTGAATACTGCTTAGTGTATACATACTATTTCTCGTGACTTTACTTCTCTATAGGTCATCTTCTAAGCATATCACCTTTCACACAACCTATATGAGTTGTTTCTTCTCTTGATAGCAGTTTCTGTTCTTCTATTTAGATAACTTAGATCCCTATGATCAAAACATATCGTGCAAGCTGACGGCGCGCTCGTTGATCCCCTACGTCCACTTGGACATTGAGGAGAGCACTTACTTGACATCAGGCAGGAGGAAGATCACAGGAGTAGCATTACCTCCACACCTCACTGTGTTGGAATTTAATGTTTTGGGATCAGGATGTTACAAAAAGTTTGTATAACCATTCTATACTTTATTGTTGATATCTAGATATTATTATTGCTTTTAAAAAATGTAGTACGTTGAATTTTCTGCAGGTCATGAGTTATGGCGCTGACTCTAGTTATCGTTCAATTAAACAAAATATTAAACACAAGATAAACACGACTTTAAAGAAACTTACACATTTCTATTTTTCACTGAATCTCTTTTAACCATTTTAGAACGTTCAATGTGATAAACCCAACAAGCGAAGCGTATGAATTCATATTCGAAATGATACTATCTGATAGGCCGGAGCTTATCCCAGTTCATTGCAATATGCTGAAGGGATACGTGGAAGGAGGCACGTCTACCGAAGTTACCTTCACGTTTTCACCAACTGCCCCTGGGGTAGGTCATCATTAAGTTTATTTAAAAATAAAGGATTGCTATGGATGTTAAGAAGTTCATCTTTTTGTATCACTTGTACAATCAATATACAAGAAAATCATTTGGGTTTCACTTGACACTAGAATTACTAAAATAAGCAATAACCGCCTTACGACAAAAGAAGACAAGTTAAACAACGCAACAGTTGAACTTGTCTTCATGATCATCATCATCATCATATCAGCCCGGGATCACCCACTGCTGGGTATAAGCCTCCCCTTATTATGCCATATCTCTCGGTTCTGTGCGTCTCTTATCCATCTGTTCCCCGCGATCTTGGCGATATCGTCGATATCGATAACTTTTTGTGGTAAGACGGTATACGTCTTACTCCAAAACAGATGAACATCTGTTGAAGACTTGTCCAAAAAAAGAGTCAACTACAAAACGGCATTTGTCGTTTTGCAGTTGACACTTGTCTTCAACAGATGTTCATCTTTTTTGGAGTAATACGGTTCTTATTTGTTTATTTATAGGATTACGAGTCGCAATGGAAGTTTGAAATACCAGTTCATAACCTAAGCATGAACATATTAGTTGCTGGTCTGGTAAGAGAGCCTGAAGTTGTATTTGTTCCAACTATTCTTATCATACGGAACTCCCTAGTTGGCTTCACGACGACGAATACTGTTATGTTGAAGAACTGTGAAACCGAAGATCTCCAGTTTGAATTCAAGGGCAATTCTTTATGTAACGAATCTGGGAAGACGCCTGTAATCTGTCAACCAAATCAGGGAACACTGAAACCAAGATCTGAAACACCAATTAAGTAAGAAAATTTTCGTAATCAACAGGGTTACTTGTAATTCGGCGTATATCTGTTAGGAGCTGATATGGGTGTCAAAATAATAATTGTACGCCCTTAATGTAGGGCCGAAATTAAATAGTTCTCGAGATATTTGAATTTTGTTTATGGTCGTTATTGTCAGGACAAGGTAAAGAAGTGTTTAACGAAAAATTTACGAAGAAAGTAGAAAATTTGAACCCATGCCACGCTAAGCTGGATGCGGTCGGCCAGTTGTAAATATTTCTGTACTTTTATTCCTTATCAATTTTGTGAAATTGTTTCTTTTTTCAGAATAATATACACACCAATCCAGGACGGTCCTTTGTCGTTCAAGTTGTTCTGTAGTATAACTTATTTAACCAAGTTTTTAACATTGTGCGTGAACGCGCTCAGCTTTTCCATTAAGCCTAAAGTGACATACTACTTAATTGGCCATGAACATATACTTAACAGTGAAGCTATTACCAATATACATTTGGATCAGGTTTGTTTTGATATTCTTAAACAAAAAATCTTACATAAAAAATATGATTAATGATAATTTATTATGTAATGTGTATGTCCATACCGTCACATTACAACATTATTAATTCAATTTAATCGAACTCATATCCATTTAATGAGTAACTCTATCATTATGTCAGTTAATTAATTCTACTCTGGTTTACAACAATATATTTTAGACTGCTTCAACATACGAGAGAACAATACCGTTTACTATAAAGAATGATGGTTCTGCAACGTTTTTCTTCGACTGGGGTTACAATGCGTCTCAAGTGAAGAAGTACATGCAGCTGCATGTAGAACCTAAAAGCGGGCACGTAACGCCCGCGAACGAAGTGGAATGCACTCTGTACTTCACGCTCAAGCAAGTGCCGGTCCAAGCCTTCCCTGTCACCTTGTCTGTACGTACATCAGTTGAATACTTTTAAATTTTTTAATTTTTTTACTAGGTAAAATCACCACACGGGTCCTCCCACCTAGGGCATAGCGGGAGAGACTGTCAGACTCGTACTGACTAAAATCCACGGTTTCCTTCAATATCCCTTTACGTACCGGGGTCACGGTAATTCGTGAGTCCCGCGACCATCAGTTGAACACTTGTCTAAAAAAAGTGATAAGTAAAAATGGCATTTGACGTTGATATAGGGTTCGTTATGCAGTTCCACATTTTTTTTTTGAAATGTTTTCAACAGATATTTAACTTTTAGTACTAATACAGGTTGTGTTTGTAAGTGCTTCAACAACCATCGGATCGGAGTTAGTTTTTCCATTCGGAAACTCTGAGAGTGAAACATAATAACACGCCTTAAATTCCCGAAGGGTACTTGATTTGGTCGCGGGACTAACGAATTACCGTGACCCCGGTACGTAAAGGGCTATTGAAGGACACCGTGGATTTAAGTCAGTACAAGTCTGACAGTCCCTCCCGCCCTGCTCTGGGTGGGAGGACTCATTTGATGATATTACCACGATAGAAAAGGGGTACTTGATTTAGTTAATTTCCTTGTTTAGATTTCAGATGGACCTGAGTACAGTATTTTCATTCATGCAGAAATTGAAAAGCCTTTGTATCACTTTTCGTGCAAGGAGTTTGATTTTTCAAGGTGCTTTATCAATGCACCAAATCTAACTTACAAGAAAAACATTACATTTAATAATGATGATAAAATGCCTTTAAAGTAAGAAAGTTTTTCTATTTTTCTTTCATCAAACTAAATGGGTGTTGAATTATTTGGTCTACCTAACTTACGTCGTTTTAATTTATTTACTTATTAGCCTTCTATCAATATAACTGCAGTGAGTAAAGTAACAGGTACTCACGTTGCGAACTTGCGAAGAAGTAAGTGTTACAATTTTAAACCAAGGATTCTTATCTTGCAAAACTACTTAGTTTGTTTCGATACCAGTCACAATTTAATGCTGATTTAAGATGTAGCTACTATTTTGATTCTAGGAATAAAATTGTTGGTGAAAGTAAGGTTGACCAGGCTTCATAAAAAAATATTCCAACCACTTTCCCTAATCTATATTATTTTGTTACAGTATCGACTTAAACTTTCCAAGTATACCAGAACTTTTAGTAGATTACGAGAAAGTATCCAAAATAAAACCTGGAAAACGTCTAAAAATAGCGGTCTACTTCCGACCGAAGCAAGTTAAAACTTATGAGTTCACCTTACAATTTTGGGTTAACTCTCTGTGCGAAGAAAATGTTATAATCAAAGGAGAAGGTCTGTTTTGTTCACGATAAATACCAAAGTACCATTCAATGGTACACAGGATGAATTTTTCAACTGTGTGTGGATGACTATATCCGCAACTATGGAAGGAGGAGGAATATCAAAAAATATTGAAAGGAGGCTATCAAAGTCGGCCTCGAGACTCCTTTAAGTGTTTTCATTAATTTGTATTATAACTTAAGAAAATAACAATATAAAAATAGTTAAAGGAGTCTTGAGGCCGATTTTGATAGCCGATCGGTACTAACCGACTTTGGCCAACCACGCCTAGAAAATTCACCCTGTAAACATAATCATAACTTGACTGTTGTTTGTTTTCCAGGAATTCCTCTCCTGTTTGATCTTTATGAAGGTTGCCAAAAGAGCTTTGACTTAGGCCACGTCAAAGTGGGGGAAAAGTTTATTCGCACAATAGAAGTGATGAATCATAGTAAAATACCTATTGAAGCCACATACATATTTCGAGAAATGTACCCTATTGTGGAAGATACGACCAAGTCTGATGCTACCAGTGTTTGTCTCAGTCCTGTGGCGCATGCGCAGGAGAACGACTCTGAACCATCAAGGTAATAGCACTGAGCTTTAAGAAAGGCTTCTTCTATGCTCTTGCTTCAAATCGTCTCAGGCTCCCTGTTTATAGACCCAATATAAGAAACCGCACTTGCTCGCTGATGAAATTACTGATTTGTAATTTATAGGACGCCCAGGTGGATAAATATGTTATGTTTTTAAATATGACGTTTCAGAGTACAAATGTTACAAACATACAAAAATGATAAAATTCGAAACCAAATCGCCAAGGACATACAAAACGCGCTGTCGTCTTTAAAAGTAATACCAAGTAAAAGCGTTATTGGTCCGTACGGGAAAGTACCTGTGAAGATACAGTTCAAGCCCGTCGGCTTGATAAGCGTGCTCAACGTACAGGTAAGTGTATAAATTTTTGGTTCGACTGCGCCAGGAAGTTTAATTATGCTATTCCAGTATATTTATAATTCTTTTGTACGTTCTGTAGCCTAAGGCCCGGTTTACAGCAAAGTTGAGAGGAGCGGAAACGAGAAAAGATTTGTTTGGAATAACGAATCAGATTTCCACATCTCCTCTCCGCTTAGCCTCGGTGGAAATCTGATATCCTATCCTAAACTATATATTACATATATTTTCTGGTTCTCGAAAATGGCTCTAACGATTTCGATGAAATATCGGGGAAAATTCGTTTTCTCTGTATTGTGCCAGTGTTAAAAAGGGTGAATGACGTCACAATATGGCGCCAGCAAACTCTCCTTCACAGTTAAATTGCATAATAGATATTATTAGAAATAAGTAATATACTGTCGTTATCAGGATTGAATGAACCCATCTGACAGCGCTCGAATTTAACACGATTTGATTGAAAAAATGAAAAAAATATTCATCACCATCAATTTTTTTTCGTTTGATTTTAGTTAAACATGAAAGTTTTAAACTTTGAGCGGCCTCTGGTTAGTCTGAGCGGTTGCGCTACGGGTATGAGTCTGGCCTTCAGTCAGAACTCGCTTCAATTTGGCCGCGTGCGCAAACGTGGGTGCAAGAAACTCAAAGTAATGCTACTGAATAAAGGCGATTTTGGGACAAGGTAATAACCGTGGATATACTACCTATACTTATTCCATCCTTCAAGTCTTGTAAAAGTAGAGATTTCATGAACAATTCGTTGACAGTTTTTGCAACTTATTAATTTGTAACCGAAAGTTCAGGTATTTACGGCTATTCTGGTGTGTTCCTAAACGTTATATTCTTGAATGATAATTCATATATGAATGAGACTACATTTATTAAACCACGATGACTGATATGATTTTGTTTTATCCAGGTTCTGGTGGCAACCACTGATATCTGAAGAGTTCACGATAAGCCCACAGTGTGGCACCATAGCTGCGCACACCAACGTTACCTTTACCATCACTTTTAGGCCGCTCAATTATAACCCATTCGTTAAAGTATGGGTAAGTATCAAGTTCGCGGTTCTTGATGTATAAAAAAATTTCCACGACAGTTTGCGAGTTGTAAACTTGGGTATACATAACTCTGATCGGTCGTTTTACATACTATAAAAACAGAGATACATCATGCATTGCGACTTTTTGTGTCGATTCCGACTAGGCTATTACTTCACGCCTTTAAAGTTCATCATTTACATTAAAATATAAGTAAATGTCCTCAAGAGACGTTTTCGATAAGTAAACGTACTACGTGTTCCAGGCAAGCTGTAACCTAGAAAACTACATGCCTCTTGAAGTAGCTCTATATGCAACGTGCATCGACGTGGGAAATGTTGAAAATAAAACTTTGTACATGGAATGTCCTGTTCGTGACCAGCATACAGACTACGTTGTCATCACCAATCCGTAAGTATCGATGCATTACACTAATAAATGCGAAAGTCCATACAAATTATTGTTTTTTAACTTTGATGAAACGCGTAATGCAGTCTTTTAAGACCATGTGCAAATGAACTAACCCTTTTTAGGGTTCCGTAGTTAACTAGGAACCCTTATAGTTTCGCCATGTCTGTCTGTCTGTCTGTCTGTCCGTCCTCGCTTAATCTCTGTGACCGTTAGCACTAGAAAGCTGAAATTTGGTACCAATATGTATATCAATCACGCCGACAAAGTGCAAAAATAAAAATTGGAAAAAATGTTTTTTTAGGGTAGCCCCCCTATATGTAAAATAGAAAGTGATTTTTTTTTTAATTTCAACCCTAACGTGTGATATATCGTTGGATAGGTATTTAAAAATGAATAGGGGTTTACTAAGATCATTTTTTGATGATGTCAATAGTTTCGGAAATAATCGCTCCTAAAGTCAAAAACAATGTGTCCCCCCCCCTCTAACTTTTGAACCATAAGTTTAGAAAATATAAAAAAAATCTGGAAAGTAGAACTTTATAAGGACTTTCTAGGAAAATTATTTTGAACTTGATGGAAAGAACAGTTTTTGTGCAAAAAAAACAAGAAGGTGGTACAAAATTCCTGGACTAAGTTTGTAGTATAATCAATTATTTAAGTTTAAAAAAAGGCTATTTGTTAACACTTATTGTAACGGACGGGAAACTACGGAACCCTACACTGAGCGTGGCCTGACACGCTCTTGGCCGGTTTTTTTTACAAGTTTTCAGCGCGCCTTCACAAAAACACTTTTTAAAATAATGCACGTATTTCATGAGCCTTATGTACTTTATTATCATTTCCAGAACTGACGATCTCTGGTTTATAGTTTCTGAAATACAAGGAGGACCATTTGAAACTTGGAAAGAATTTAATGTTGAACCCAATTCTGTCTTAGAAGTTCCTCTCACTTTCAAGCCGAAATATATGGGCACGCATAATGTAAGTTCTGGTCTATATTATTTAAATAAAATAGATGACGTCGGCACATTGTATTATCTTTATTTATTATACAAACGGCATTTTTTGCGGTATTTCGTAAACAGCGCCGCGCGCGGCGTTTGATTTATATTTTTTGTTAATCCAGTATACATATATGTCGGTATATAAAATGAGAAGGCGCTTCACAATTATATTCATGCATTTCTTAACTATTTGATTGAAAACAGACGTTGTCAACTTATTCCTACTATCTATCTAATGAAGAATCAAACAATTGAATTCTTATAAATAGGTATTGTTGTTTTTCGTTTCCTAGAGTCAAGTTCTGTACTCGCCTCTTGGTGAAACTGCATTATTCGTGTCATTAATCGGGTATGCTGGTGCACCGAACCCTAATGGGACCATTGAAATAAGTGTTCCTGCAAAGGATGTTCATACTGAATCATTACTCGTTTATAATATTACGGAGGTATTTATGAACTAATAATATACTGTATCTGTAGTTTTATGTTTCAGAAATAGTACTGCATATTAACCTGGTGAACATACTATTGCATGCTTGATTCACTCGAAAGCTAATCATAACTCTCTACTGATAAATGTAAAAGAGTGATCACGTCTTATTCTTAAAAGCATCAGATTCGATAAAGTTTAACATAAAAATATGTTCCTACGGATAGATTTCCGAAAACAGCGAACGAAGTTACGAGCAAAACCTAACCCTTGACTTATACAATTATGTATGTACTCGTTCCCTTGAAAAATTAAATTGTTTTCAGCACCCCGAGACGTACATAGTATCTACTGAAGTGGTGAAGACAGTTCCTGAAAAATTCGAAGGTTATTTCGAAATAAAATGCCCAGAAACTATCAAAACATGGGGTGAAGCAACTGCCACCTGCCGGTGGAACTTCGTCGGTTACGAGGAGAGCGAAATGACATTCAAAGTCAGTGCAATGCATACTTACCATCCTTGAAGTGTGTTTTAATAGACCTAATTTGTTATAATTTTAACCCCGACAACCTGGGTGGGGTCCAAGCTGGGTTGTTTTGAAGATATCCAATCCCTCATAAAAAACCCTGCTCATTATGTGAAATTAACGCCGTTCAGAATTTTGTACGGTTTTATTTTTCTCATAGTTTATGAGCGACTAAATTAATTAAAACACAAATGCTGAAAAAACTAGTTTTATCTAGTAAATTAAGCGCCGTAAATTTCTGTTCCTTTTCTGTTTTTTATTTTTGTTCCTATTACATTGATTGTGAGATTGTGTTACAAGGCTTACCTATGCCTTTTCTAAAAATTAAATGTCACGTGATTTGAAAATTACAGCATTTTTTTTTCTTGGTATAGGAACTTTTTTAAATAATACAATTTTGATTTTATATACAACATTATTTTTAGTATATGCGAAACCTGAATATAGTTTGTTCAGAATCAGTAACTGATTCGATTCCAATCATTTTTACAACATGTTATTTTTTTTTTTCAAAAATATTTTAATTAAATTTTATTACCAGTTTATTACAATACAATCACCGTACGGTTAGGTACCTATTGCCAAGCTATTATCACGAGTGTATAACACAGGAGACGCGGTTTACGCGGGTGTACCGCGAAATGAGCATGTTTTTAAACGGACAACCAGGTAATATACTTACTAACTTATAACCTGTTGATTTATCATGATACGGTTTTCAAATTTTGTACATAGATTCTTTACACAAAAATACTAGACAGGTGTATCGGGTTTCGCATAAACAAAAAATAATGTTGTATAGTCCAGTCAACGAACAGTTAAGAGGGAAATTCTTGGAACAAAATTTTTGTCTACGTAACTTTGTTTGGACTAGTTAGGAGGAAAACATATTAAAAGTGGCCCCTAGCCCTTGAGCTGTGGAGGAGGGAGGGGTTTGAAGGTTTTTTTGGGTTTTCGCTTATATCTCGGAAACCATGCGTCTTAGCGGCCCATAAGTTTAATTCAGTAAGCATTTCGTTATCTCGTATAGTTTTCGAGGTATCCGCTCTTGAAAGTCTGTAATTTTGGGAAAAACCATTTTTACCTTTTCGCATTTGGAAAGTTGTATTTGTTATCGCCATGGATCCAGAAAGCAGCAGCAGTCTTTTTAGTCTCTCCCTTTACCACCTACGATTAACAGAGCCAGGTGAAACCTGCATCTTGAGGTGTAATGGGCCTCCAGCTAAATGGGGTCTCTCATGACACCCACAGGTATAAGTAATGCTTGAATTCAGTGACTACCATCAAACTTGATATCTCTTGTCTTCCTCCCACCGACGAAGCAGTAAAAATTTTGTTCAAAAAATCACTTTAATACTTTTGATAAGTTCACCTCCTAACTAGTCCAAACAAAGTAACGTAACCAAAAATTTTGTTCCAAGAATTTTCCTTTATACCTTGTTTTGAGCATTCGTTGACTGAGCTAAAAGATTTTTTTAGTTTATTATACCTAGGTACCGTGTTTCGACGTTTACGTTACATTATACCTATACTATTTTACTGCAGGTAGTGTTCACAAATGAATTGAGTCGTGAGTATCAATTCTACAACATCATTGTGACTGTAACTCCGAGTCCTATAGTAGACACCTTGACGTTCGAGTGCCGGGCGCGTGAGATGGCACAACGTGAAATAGTCGTAAAAAATCCACTTGCTGATGAATCTGAATTTTATATCTCATGCAAGGGATTACTTTGTCCAGAAGCTTTGAAAATCAATGGAAATTCAGAGGTGATAAATATTTTTACTTATCGAACATTCATATTTGAGATGCTAGATAGTTATTTAAGGATTAAAGCACTGGTTGTATTTAATTAATGTAATTAGTAGACTACATGAGGATGTTGTACCTATCATAATGCTTCGTGGAAGTCAGCTGCGCTTCCGTTAGTGGCATAAGCGTGAGTAGCCTTTCTTCCAAACACGAAGAAAAAATATGCATTCAGACTAAACCATGGTGGAAAAGACGTCAATGACTTGCACTATGTCTATTATATATACCTACTATTTTTTACAAACTAAAAATGGCGTTCCTACAAAGTTACGTCGTTACACGCCGTTGACTGAGTTGCTTTGGTCCGGGACTAACAATCATCGAAACCGCTGATTTTAGAAAAAAAACAACAGTGTTTTTATTAGACCTTTCGATACAATAATGTAAATTTTTGTTTCAGGTTACATTAACTATGACATATTCACCTTTAGTGGTTGGCCAAACTGAAGACTATTTAGAGGTGTTCAATTTTTTAGTCGGCACATTTATCTACAAAGTCTTATTGATATGTCTACCTGCTAAAGAAAAAAATGTCGAATACGAAACTTCGCTAGGAACTAGAATTCCGATACGTCTCCGAGTGCAAAATAAGACTGAATCCAGGGCTGATTTCATTTGCACGGTTATTATCTTGATTTAAGTAGATATTACAAAAGCGTTCAACACTTTTTGTTTTCAGTTACTCATGTTTCCAGTCGCCCACCGGTTTGGCTGTGGAATGGTAGTAGACCATGATAGTCATTGACTTTGAAATCGTTGATGAGAGCATACTGTCAACTTCTAAAGAATATGAGGAGCAAGAATAAAAAATAATGTTTGTCTTCCTGACCTAAAATTAATTGGGATAAAGTAGGGATTGCTTAATAAATAACAGAACATGTATTGTGGGCTTGATCAATAGTGTCGCGGACTGTACTTAGATATCCAACTGTGGACGTAAATTTATTTAATAACTTTATTCGCTGCAGGTACCTTTGTACCTATGTAATTATCTCTAGGTAGATGTTTTATTTTTTCAGTTTTCTCATCCATCAGTACAAGCCGATGAGGACTTCACCCTGGGACCTCTTGAAAAAGGGAAGGTTTTAGTATTTTTCGAACCAACGCAGCTCGGCGTTCAGCATTGCAAAATTTCTTTAGATTCTCCTATTGCTGGTGAATTTGTGTAAGTAAGCGCTATTGACATTAATTATGAAATCTTTGTGCGGACAGCCGCGTGAAATGAGTCCTCATACCCAGGGCAGAGCAGGGGGACTGACACACTCGTACTGATTAAAATCCACGGTGTCCTTCAATAGCCCTTTACGTTCCGGGGTCACGGTAATACATAAGTCCCGCGACCCCGGCAGGCTTTGGCCCTCTAGAGAGGGCCCCGTCATTTTTGCTGACACTCTGAGGCGCGCGTGAAACAAGCAAAAACACGGCGGTGCTCTGCCCAAGCGGGGCAGTCCTGTACCGTATGCTCCGCCGTGTCCTCCAGACGATCCTCGCAGGACAGCCGCACTAACGACCACTACACGGACGAGGCAGTCATAAATATACTTAGGTATTACTTTTATTGAAATAATTTTACAAATATAAATTAAAATAAATCAATTAATTGGATTAATTTTATAGATATAACTTAAAAGGAACTGGAACAGAACCGAAACCTCGAGGGCCGTATGAAATAAAACCCGGCGGGTTTACGCATATTCTGTTCAAAAACGTTTTCGACAATGCCAGAATGTTTAAAATATATGTTGACAGAAATGAATTCTATGTAAATGCTCAATATGAATCGCTTAAATCTAAAAAGGTAATTGCATAAAAAAATGATATTCAATATTGTAAGAATGTATTTAGAATAGAGACAGGTTGAGAGCAAAAAAAATATGAACAAAACAAGCTCAGTCACTGGGCAAAAAGTCGAGGAAGTGTTTTTTTTTTTCGTTTTCTTAACTATCACAGTAAAGCATTTATTTTTACTCTACAGGAGGTTAAGATAGAAGTCAATTTGGTAGAAATGCCATCAGCAGGATGGCAAGAAATGCCCACTGGTACTCTCACCATTGAGACTTACGAGCCATCTACACCAAAAGTGCTCTGGACTTACTTTCTGCATGGGGTCGTTGATTAATAATTACCGTGATCTATTTTATACTATCTAGTGTTTTTATTAATGTTATTATTTATCGCTACTGGACTGTTGTATTGTGAAGTGGCGGTACAGAAGTTTACTAAGAAAATATTTTAATAAAATGATAGTTTAATATTGCCAGTTTTATTACCAGTCATTGACACTAAATTCTTGTACAATATCATCTTTATCGTCAACTGTATTGTCGTCGATTTGTACAGGTTTCTTTTTAGCAGTCTTTTTCTTACCATTTTTCTTTTCCTTCTTCTTTGACAATTTGACTTTCGATGTAGGGGTATCATCGTCTTCCATTTTGAAGTGGTCTTCCTCTTCCTCGTCGTCAGACGGGAATAGTTCCACTGGCCCCTTATCTTCTGTTTGAGCATTTTGAGTTGCATCATCGGACAGCTTAGCCCTTTTTATCTTGGGTAGCTCACCAGCAATCTCATCATTTTTAGTAATCTTCTTACGTTTTTGGATCCTGTTTATTTTACTCCAGTTCTCGAAGAACGTGTGTAGCGGTGTTCCTTTTGTTCTAATGCTAGTTTCCCAGGCTGCAACCATTTTATCTTCACTCAAAGAGAAGCTAATTTTCGCTCTTTCTCTTTCTATAAATTTTGAGTTTTCCTCGATTTTTTCAAGCAACTGACGCATTTTTTTCGTATAATTTGATACAGAACATGTCTTTAGGAACTGTTTTAACTGAAACAATAAATGTATTATGGATATTGCTTTCATCATAATGAGAAGCACAAGATAATATTTATCATTCAAAAGTCTAAACATTTTACATAGTAGTTGATAGTACATACCTGTATGACAGCTAACAGTGTTATATCTGGGAAGGCAATTGTGTGCGACTCATTGGCTGTATACTCTAACATGAGACTGTAGAGACGTTCTATGACTGAGTCTTTGAACCCATTCTCCATCAGCTGCGATTTGGCTAGTCTAAGAATGCATGAAAAATCTAGTGGCTTCATTGAAACTTTTTTATGCTTCTTATTAAAGTCAAATGTACTTAAAACCTGGAAACCAAAATGTTATTTTTAATATATTACATATCTATTGAAGAGTAAATAATACTGTGATAAATTGATTTCAAATATTTACCTCAACAAGGAATGGTAAAATCGGCATGAAAGTATTTGATTCTTTGGAAAGATTTACCAATATCTCAACACAGTGGAATCTCAGAGGATAGTATTGGTGTGTTGGTACAAGTTTAATTGTATTGGTAATGATCATGACCAGTGGGTAGATTAATGGCTGCAGCTGTGCCTTATTTGAAGTTGCCCCCAACAAGTCTGCCCACAAATGCAATGAATTCACAAACTGCCAGTTATAAACAGCTTGACGGTTTTCAATTTTTTGTACAACAATAGCATTCCTCAGGTGGATAGCTAGCTGTCGAATGTATAGAAAAACATGCTGATAAGACACATTCAGATCCAGTGAAAACATTTCCACAAGTGATCTTCTCATGAAATTGATTCCAGGCCACGTGGAAGGACTCACAAACTTACAGTTTTTAACGTAAGTCATGTACATGGCTTTTAACACAAGATCAAGTAATGCTGGTTGTTGATTTCTGGTTATCCTCAGAATGCAAAGGAAGGCTAACACTCTCACAGTCTCTTCACCTGTACTCCAGAAAGTCAACAGTTTCTTCAATGCTTGTTTAGCAATTCTTATGAAACAAGCAACATAAATGGACATTTGATGCAAATGTTTTAGTAACACAGTCAATATATTGTCTGATGTTACTCCTCCAAGCAGCTTCAGTAAATCACCAAGATATGAAATCAAATGTGTTTTAATTTTAATAAAATGTTTGCATTTCTGAGGGTCTTTACCAGACTGTTCCATGCCTAAATATTTTCGAATGGCACCTGGCAAATATAGAACACACATCTGTATCACAGCATTGAAAACAGATGAACCTGCAAACAAAAAAAAATGGATTTAGCTTTACACTACCTATGCAAATCAATAGTATTCTATTACAATTTGCCATTTATTATTA
This sequence comes from Agrotis puta, assembly GCA_943136025.2. Classification (NCBI taxonomy): domain Eukaryota; kingdom Metazoa; phylum Arthropoda; class Insecta; order Lepidoptera; family Noctuidae; genus Agrotis; species Agrotis puta. The sequence goes on from OW964170.2 coordinate 6,435,661, forward strand.
ACAAATACCTTTTCCTGGATTATTCTTTCTTAAGGCTAAAAACTGTAACTTTAACAATATTATGTTCCATGCAGTGGAGAGTCAAAGTACAGTACACAACATAAGAGTTGCTAAGAAAGAAAATTATGTTCATACCTTCGACTTTATATTCTCCCTCAGAGGTCCCATCTTCACTGGTGGCTCGGACCATGGCTGCATTGAAAGCCTTTATGACAGTAGTCAGTGTTGTAAGTTTTACTTTGACTTCACTTTGCAATTCTGCTTGCCATTGTGCTACCATTTTCAGTGTAATTTTTCCTTGAACTGGTTTTGCGTCTTCATCCTGAAAGTAATAAAATTCAATAAATTAGCATAGCTACTAGTGTTGCACAATCTGTATATTTTATAAATCCCCAAGTTAATACAACACTACTGAACAGATTTTTGTACAGTTTTTACTAAAGACAGAATGTAACAATAGCATCTATTTCTATTGTTACATGCTGTCCTCAGTAACTCACATTAACTTACTTTGATGTTCAAAGGGGTTTGAAGATTTTTGTACGGATGGTGGCCCTATCAGTCGCCTGCAATTTTGATTTTGAATTGCGATGCACAAAGAAAGTTATATATTTAGATAGAGGACAATTAGGCAAGCAAAAAAATACAATGGACATAATGTCCTAAAGGATTTTGTTTTGGAGTTATCAACACTGAACCATGGATAAACAACTTTTTTGTCTTCTTTCACCCTGCATGTATGCTTATTAAATTATGAAAACATAATTACATCCATACCAGGCGTGAATAGGTTGATAAGTCTATTAACTTATATTTTTAATGTGGGATAAATGTCTTGAATAACAATGATAATTATGTTTCTAGGTAAAAAACAAACTGTTCATATTGTCTTCATATTGCATAACACTTTCCAACTAGATTTTTAGCCCCACCTACCATGGCCACCATTGCCGCCATAGTGCTTGGTCACATGCCCAGTAAACTTTTGGACTTGAATTACATTTCTTGACTATATTATTTGTCATAGTATAAACATGAAACTTTGTCAGGATGGATGTTTGTTACCCTTTCATCCAAAAATGCTGAACGGATTTGGATGAAATTTCACACACAGATAATTTATAACCTGAATTAAAACAAAGCATAGTTTTTATCCTGATTACACATTCTCATGGGATAGTTTACAAGTTGTAAAGGATGCAGACAACACTGGCAACAGATAGCAAAATATGGTTGGAGTGTAGCCTTAGGGGCGCTATGGCGCGGGACTTAGAAAATTTTTCGATTTTTTTTTTGTTTTCTGTACGGCTCATGGTGCCTCAACTCAACTGGCATCAACTTCCAAAAAAACTTTTTTTGAAAAATTTATAAGTGTTTGCCCCTAACCATACTCAAGGTGAAAAGTAAGGAGAAATTTTCTAGTCTAGGGATTACCGTGACCCCGGTACGTAAAGGGCTATTGAAGGACACCGTGGATTTTAGTCAGTACAAGTCTGACAGTCCCTCCCGCTCTGCCCTGGGTGGGAGGACTCATTTGATGATTTTACCACGATAAAAAAAAAAAAAAAAAAAAAAGTCCCAAAAATTTTTTTAAACAATAAAATTTTTTTTTCGTTTTCTTTGCTTCTCATAGCGCCCCTAAGGATATCATCCAACTCCTAAAAATCCGCCCCTAAGGCTACCCACTGACCTAAAATATAAATATTTGACACAATATATTAAAATACATGCCTCAAAGTCACTTTCATCACTGTCCCCCCTGAGAGGACCCGGTTTGTGAACCTTGTCATCATCGTCTCCATCGCCTTCCTCATTGTCTGATGCATCATCACCAGATTCCACATCAAAATTTAATAGATTCTCATCATTTTCTTCCAAAAAGTTGTAAAAATCTGGATCTGTTTTTTTTAGTTTTTCCAAGGATTTTTTGTGAGTTTCAGGACTCAGCTCTTCTTCAGAATCTGTAATAATTACACAATCACATTGAAACTCAGTTGCAAACAAGTGATTTGATCAGAAATTCTTCACATTGGTTAGAAAACATTGCTAGGTAAATAGGTAACAAAATCACAAATGTTAAAGAGATTATAACAGCAGCAATTCCCTATAATAATTAGTTGTTGTTCTACAGCTTAGACAGTACATCAAAGCTGTAGATTTAAGCAACTAGATTTAAGTGTTTTGACAGGTTTCGATAATGGCAATAGATTAAGACATAGTCACTAAATTTACCTGAGTTTTCAGACGTTTTTATGGGGGTTTTCATTTTCTTCATTGTATCTATTTGCAGTCACTAGCAATGAGAGAATGGAATTTAGTGTTAAAGACCCACGTGCTTTCCAATCCAACAATTTTGTTGTTGGTTGATTTGACAACCGGTTGACATGTGATGACTTTGACAGTCTTGACATGGATGTGGATTGGATGAATGGTTGAAGTCATAGATTTAAAGAATGGACTTAGCAATCGCAATCGCGTCGTTGCAGAAACGTGGTTGAACATTTTTGTATGGGGAGTGTACTACCAGTTGCCATCCGTCATTTTTTTTTTAGCATTTAAAATTCTTGGCAAAACGAATACTCAATTAGTTTTATTGTGGAAGTATCCTTTGTGATCAATACACATCAAAACATAAAAAAAAAGAAAAAATGAGTCGCTACTTGTACATGTTTGACAGATCTTAACTCAGAAACGTGACGTTTTACGAGGTTTTGCCTTTTACATTCTACATCTGTATTGATGTGATCTATCGATCTATAAATGTTTCAGACGTAGCTGCCATTTTGAAAATCATATCAAAATGTCGGTATAAGAAACTGGTCCAAAAGGCGCAAAGCCCATTATGGTTGAAATATTGTTTGGTTTGCTCATCAAATGAGGTGGACAGTAACGTGAGGTGCATCTCCTTATACGAAGAAAACAGTTATTACTTGACGCTCCACAGACACCACGCGTTTCCTTCAACTTGGCCTTAAAAACCAATTCTGCCATTAGGCACAAAAGCCGAGAAGCCATACCAAAATAAATATTACTGCCACAGACTGTACTTAATAACAAGATCATTTTAGAGCTATTATTCCAGAATATTACCGAAAAAGCGCATATTTTCTTACTCAATAATTGTTAATCGTCGTGTTTGTTTGTTTGTTGGGAACAGGCTGATTCGTCAGTGATCTAGTGGTCAAGCAAGTCACTCTACCTATCACTTTTTTGACATTTCAAATAGAAAATTAGCAGACAAAAATCAAACAGTGCTTTACAAATGTGCGTATATTTCTGAATATTTTGTTTCTATATAAATTCCTTACAATCGGTCGTATTACATATCAATACTGCTATTCAAATTGTTAAGGCTTTCTTTCGGCTTTTTGATTTGTGTTTTTATTTTCTTCAAGATTGCATCATGCTGTCGCGGATGTGTATTGCGCGTTCCGCGTTAAGCGTTGGCCATACCCTGCAAACTCCGGTACCACGGAACTTTGTTCCCAAAAACTATGTTATTAGAAACTATGCCCGAGAACCTCGTTCCAGATTAGCTACACCTCGAGCTCAAACCACAATATGGGCAAAACTGATGGCACCTGCTGGACCCAATGGTAATCCTTACCAAAATTTATTATTTAAAATCTTATCTGTGGTTTTTTCTACCTGCTGAAAACACAAACATTGCTTGATTTGATTGGAAATTTAAATCTTATTAAATGATTTCTATGAGTGTAATAAAATAAGAATGAAATACATAAGCGGATACTGCCTTCTGTAAAAGATGATGTATTTAAGTTTGGATAGACTAAGCTGTCAATGAACTTATATAAAATTCAGCCAGAGAATTGCTATTTGTTACTGACGGCTTATATAGTTGGTCTAGTGGTGCAATTATGACTGCTGATCATGAAGTCTCAGGTTTGATTCCTAGGATAGGCATAGTGATAGGTACTTAGTTTTTCCATTAGAAATTTCTCAGTAGTAGCCATGGAATTTTGATTTATGCATGGTTGTTGGGTATATGTTTTCCACTATATGTGGGACTTAAACATAAATAGCAAAATGTGGATGTACTTATTATAAGACACACTGCTACCTGACTTTTCTAATATTACTTGGTTGTGATGTTATGCCAGAATTTTTTATTTGGTTTTTATGAATTTTAATTTATTATTTCCAGCCTTCAGCTTAGGAAAAGGTGCACTGGCAGGAGCTTCCGCCATGAGCTTAGCAGCACTCTGTTATTATGGTTCAGGAGTGAAGCCTGGTGTGTGCACAGAAGCACAGTAAGTTGTATTATTCCTTATTCATTTTTATTTCAACTAAGTACAGATTTTTTTTCTTCTAACTAATGATTAGAGTTTGACCACTACCTCGCCTGATAGTAAGTGATGATGTGGTCATTGTAAATAATGAATTGCCTATTTCATTCACTGTTTAGCACTTGAACACTAATATGTATTTTTTTTAAAGTCATGTACAGATATACCTACATAATATTTTATACACGCTACAAGCTATTTATAGAAGGTTATGTGAAATTCACTGAACATAATGATCAATCATTTTGTGACACTATCATATTGTCATGGGGAAAAGTCAATAAGTTGGCAAACCCTGCTTTGAGATATTGAGTGTTAAAGTTATTGCATTATTCATAATCTCAAAGCAGTTTCTGCCAAATGATTGAATATTTTTTTTTATTTCATGGTATATAACTGTCTTCCTGGACGAGTAAGAATAAAATTGTTGATTATTAAATATTATATACTACATGTTGCTGCAGTTTCACCTGCTGCTCAGTATCTTTGACGCGCGTTTGTAGCAATACAGACGCGATACGCACGCAAGTCGGACGCAGCCTGTAGACCTTTGACCACACCTATATAAATTCAAATACGCGTAACAGACGCGCCGGTGCCGCGCGTTTGACGCGATACAAACGACAACAAACTGTTCTGATTGATAAAAACACGCCGTCGATGCGCGTTTTAAAAAACGCGTTGACGGCGCGTTTAAAAAACGTGGTGTGTATAGGCCCTTAGTTGTAGCATGATGTTATACAGCCTGTAGGCTGTGCTAATGTCAAGAACTACTGGTTCAAATTGAAAGAATCCTTTTGAATAGTTACAAAAAGATTTTTTTAATTAGTTAATAGCTCCTGATATTAGCACATTCAACCAAATAAAACTCTTCAATTTTATAATACTAGTAATATAAGATAATATTTTAATTTCAATTAATTTATTTTATCTTTCTTTCTCTTTTTTCAGTCTCTGGCCGCAATATGTTAAAGACCGCATCAAGGCAACATATGGATACATAGCTGGTTCCATTGTATTGACTGCTGGCAGTGCCTACACAGTTTTTAGAACACCTGCACTGCTCAACTTAGTTGCAAGAAATGGTTGGGTGGTAATTATCTCTTGAGAGCACTAATACATTCCGTTTTTAAATTAGAGAAGAATTAGAGAAGTGTAGTAGAAAAGTCTGACAGATGCTACCTGCAAAGTTAATTTATGGCTGATGTAATTGCCTAATTCTAATGACAATTAACCATAACCATCAAAAGCAAAAGGGGTGAATAGGAATGCAGGGGTGAATTTGGACAAAATTTTAACAAGAATTTATAATCTATACATATAATAAATCTGTAGAAGGGTCAATTCTGTATATTGAAAATATTGAAAAAATAAATAGCGGGGTGTGTTGCTGGATCGATACCAAACCCAAATATGTGATTAAAAAAATTTTTGTCTGTCTGTCTGTCTGTATATGCAGGCATCACGTGAAAACTAACGGTTCGATTTCGATGAAACTTGGTATAATTATCCTGGGCATAAAAAGGGATACTTTTTATCCTGGAAAAAAAACGTAGAAAAAAAACTTATTTTTCAGTTTTATTCATAGACGTTGTTCTGTAGAACCGCGAACACACGTTGCATTACCCGCAGTGGATTCAGCGCCGTAATATTTATAAGATGTCATTGTCAGAGTTACTCAAAATGGAGAAATAAATCATCCACGCGAAGACCGACATCTGCGCGGACGGAGTCGCGGGCGGAAGCTAGTTGAATTAATATGATAGGTTCCCAACAACCACTCAATTATATTTATTGAATAATACTTTATTATATTGAGACTTTGATGGCAACATACCATCATAATTTATCATTAAAATCCCTTTCAAAGTTTTGTCCCGATTCACCCCTGCATATCTATCTTTTATACACATAATCATTTAACTTTATCAATTTCAGTCAATAATAGTGACACTGGGCTTGATGATTGGCTCCGGCATGGTGGTACGAGGCATGGACTACACACCAGGCTTTGGCCCTAAACAGTTGGCTTGGATAGTGCACACTGGCATCATGGGGGCTGTCATTGCACCCATGTGCTTCCTTGGTGGCGCAGTGCTGACTAGAGCTGCTTGGTAAAATCGTATTATTATAATAATATTATTATGTAGTTTAATTTAATGAAAACAAATAACAATCAATGTTCAGTTCCAAGGAGATTTCTAACTACTAAACACAACACATAATATGCTGCTGTATTTTTAACCATTGGATTTGTAAGGGCAATTTTAACTTTTAGCTTCGGGCGATAAACACACCCAGTTGAGTTTCCTTTCAAAGAACAATTTTATCAATCGGTGATGAAGCTTGAAGCCCTTGATGCACTTTAATATATTTAAAGTTATAACAGGTGCACTTTAAAAGTTCGAACTTTAACCTTCAATATCTTTAACTAGAAAGTTAATAGGTCCCTGCACCTAGTAACAATAGTGGTAGCTGTGACGTGAAGTAAATAATTTCCCACCATTTATAGTTCATTTATTTTTCCAGGTACACGGCTGGAGTCGTAGGCGGTCTCAGCACGATTGCAATCTGCGCGCCGTCTGGTGAGTTCCTGAACATGCGTGCTCCGCTCGCCATGGGTCTGGGCGCCGTGTTCGCTGCCTCACTGGCCAGCATGTTTGTACCACAGACTACAGCACTTGGAGCAGGTACCATTTTTATTATCCATATATTATGATGTAAAGTTTACTAGTACAACTTATTTTGAATCACAGCATACAAATATTTTTTAGATGAGACTGATAATTTTGTTCGTCGGATTCCTCAAATTTCTGCCCTATCGGACTGTGGAAACAAACAAAGAGTGCTGCTGTGTTAGAGTTAGCCTACACACTGACTGGTGTACTTTAATATTACCTACTATGCTAAAAAGCATGGTCTGAATGAGCGATATTAAAAAGGAGACAGAAATAGCAATTATAATACCAAAATGTCCGTTCGTAGCTTCGGCAAAAATGGACCGAAGGTTTGGGCGTAGTCTTTTCTACCAAACCCCGAAATTGAATGAAATGTATAAAATGTTCGAGATCATGATGGAAGAGGCAAAGTGCGGAGAGCATGATTCCGTATAAAACATTTATATTTTCTACATTAAATAGAATCATTAATTCCTTCTTTTTCGTATTAACTAGTACTACTAGTACTAGTACTACTTCCACACAAGTATTTACTTGTAGCCAATTGAATGAATTCCACAACAAAACATACCTTTTCGGCATTGGCCTAAGGTAGTGTTGACAAGATATTTACCTAACTCACATGTGAAGATAATATATTTATTTTTGTTGCAGGACTTTATTCACTTAGTTTATATGGAGGTCTGATAGTATTTGGCGGTTTCCTCTTATACGACACTCAGAAAATTGTAAAACGCGCCGAGGTACATCCGATGTACGGATTACAGCCTTACGACCCAATTAACTCGTAAGTACTTTTGAAAAATTCGCTTATTTTTGCAAGAAGTCTACAGTACACCTCACTATAGAAGGCAGGTATGATGACTGTTTGAAAAAAAAACGACGGGTTGCACTCTGGGAGTGCCGGCAGAAGTGAAAACTTGAATAGTAATTGTTGGAAATATCTTGTGAACAGATTTTAGTAAAACTCGCAAAAATGGTTGACTTTTTATTTCAATAATTTTCCAATGTGACGTACATCTTTTATAAACAATGTTACCTAGCAACGAATGTATCCAGCATATAAACTTCTTTAAAAGTAATAAAGTCACACGAACATTCACGCAAGCGCCCTGCGCCGTCCTACGCTTTTTCGGTCAGGGTCACGTGACCTGACGCGAGTTTAAGATTTTATACCCATTACAAAAAACGCCGCTAAAGAAGTTTTCACTTCAAAATAGTAATAGTATTCCTTATTGAGTAAATCCTTATCAACATCATAAGTAGGATCAATAAACTGAAGAAGAAAATCAGTTTTTACTATTCAGATTATTGTTCGTGATTGTACATTACAGCAGCATTGAGCCACAATATAATGTAGTGGGATTCTTTGATGGTGGTGCGGCCCACCCAAATCTCGTCGGCTTTAACCCGAGGTGGCTCTCGACGAAATCGACGCTCGACGGCGCCTTGTCCTAAAAGCAAAAAAATGAATGTGTCGGCCACAAAGTAGCCCTGCCAGTAGCAGCGAAGTTCGTTCATTTCGTGGCCGATGCACATTTGTTTTTGACGTTCGAAGCTACTTCTTGTAGCACAAAGCAAATTCGCTTGTAATTTCGTGGCCCTCGCGTACCAGTGCCGTTTTAGTTTAAATATTAATTATTTTACGACTGCTTGTACTTGTGTCGTGTCTAATTCAAAATTTTGTTACAGTGCTATTTCCGTGTACTTGGACATCCTGAACATCTTTATGCGAATTGCTATCATCCTGTCTGGAGGCGGTGGTAACAAGAGGAAGTAAACACAAAATTTAACTGGTTTAGTGCTTTTCTTTAATATGTTGCTGTATTAGAATCGAATGAAATGAATTGTAGTCAGCAGAAAATAAAAAAATAGAAAACATGTCGACTGAACGAAAGGAACATTAAATGTGATATTATTGTTGTGTAGTCAGTAAGTTAGTGAAAGTCGTGTTAAGGGTTTAGCGTAAATAAAATTACCAAGTATTATAGAAGATTTTGGCTTTTTTTGTCCCTATTGAAAAATTATGTAAACGCTTAGCGAAATCAAAAAGAACGAAAAACCGACAATCACCAATTAACGAATAGAAGAAAAGGTTATTCATAAATTAAGAAAGTCTTTCGTCGTGATTTTGTTAGAACATGAATGATGTAAACGGAAGATTGGATAAGGGAGGGTTTAGTTTGCTCTACTTTTCCGCTGTTTCTTGCACTAATTGTACTGATTACACAACTAGAATTTCATGCTATTCATTATTCTAGTTCATAATCTAGTTCATGCCAAAATCTGTACACATTATTATTTAAATAAAACTACGTTATCAAAAACCGAATATTCCTATTATTTATTGATGACACCTGAGTTTATCTAAGGACATACTCTAGATGGCGCTTGTGCACAAAGCTTCACGTGTTTGTTTTTTAAAATAATTAAACACCGGTAAAATAAAAAGGTGCAGGCGCATGAGACGTCTTTCAACAAATCAACGACCGAAATTGCCAATCCAAGTTTTAAAGCTTTCTAATCACAAGCACCCGTCAAAGAAGGAAAGAAGATGGCCTATTATAGTTCCTGTAGCCAAACGGTAAGCGATTAACGTAAACCCTCAGGAGTATTATTTTCAACCTAAAATCCAAGCGTATAAAGTTGAAAATCCATTAGTCTGCAGAGCGATAGCGAACGGAATGAAAACGCTCTGTAATATTAAACAGTATTTCAACGTCATGCGATAGGGTATAAAGTTGAAGATATAAAAGTCACAGCGTTAATATGGGGGTAGCCAGCCATGGGCTCAGGGTGGGGCAGTAATCCAAACTTATAAATGCGAAAGTAACTCTGTCGTCTTTTCTTCACGCGTAAACTACTACACCGATTTGTGTGAAATTTGGTACAGACATAGTTTGGAACTTGAGAAAGGATATAGGATAAATTTATTACAAAAAATAAAAAAATCTGCCGGAAGTCACTATTCCACGCCACAATGTGTTTTTTGACCCAAAAATCGGACATGACACTTATTTAAAGCCAGGGGATAGAGTATTCTAAAACAAATGCAAGAGTAAAACTCCCACCTGGATACATTTTGTAGTTTTTCATTTATAGCTAGCTGAATTTTTGCTACCGAAATTCGCATAAATACATAAAAAAATATAACTAATTAGGAAATGAAAAATTCTTAATATAATAATAAATAATAAAAATAATAAAATATTTATTCGGTTTCAAATGATCACATTTACATATAAAATTGAGGCAGCCCCATTAAGTTATTAATGATACTTGTGTTGGGCCTGACTCACTCCTACCCGTATTTACAAGGCAGCGATATCTAACAATAATTACAAAATTAAAATGAATGATAATGAATAATCAAAATAAAGAACAAAATCAGAATCAAAAACAAAATTAAAATCAACATCGGAATTTAACATAAAATTCAAATTAAAACATAATAAAAATTAGGATCAAATTAAAAAAAAAAAAAAAATAGGATCAAATTAAAAAACACAATTAAATATAAATTAAATCAAAAACAAAATAAAAACAAAAACATAATTTAACATAATGCCATAATTTAAATTAAAATCAAATAAAATGTAATAAAAATTAATATCAAATTCGATTCAAAAGCAAAATTAAAATTTGTAAATCATCATCATCAAATTGGTAAATCATTTTCAGAAATTAAATACTACAGAAAATGAATAAAAAATTAATACTAAATTTTTAATACTACAACTTTTCTTTGTTATTTCCCGTGTGTGTGTAGTTTGTGTGTGTGTGTTGTTTGTGTTTGTGTTGTTGCATATGGCTAGGTGTATTGTGTGTATGAGTGCGTGTTTTATGTGCTTGTTAGGTGTATGTTTTGTATGTCTACTCGTGCCGTATAAGAATGAAGTTTGGCGTTAATAGCATCTCTTAGTTAAATCTGACTAAAATATCTTCGGTTTCCGTATAACTTAGTGATTTTAGCCACTCGGTTATGACTCTTTTGGACTGGCGCAGAACCATAGAATGGAACTTTACTTTTGCATTTACCTTGTTATAAATGTAGGCTGATTGAGTCGCATATTGGCGCCTTGCAAAAGCAGTGTGCACCCTTGGGGAGTAAGCCACTATATCCTTCCGTCTCTTTTCTTGATGTGCTTGGCTATATGGTATACATTTTTGAAGATACAAAGTCACATTCAAAAGATACAACTTCCTCACCGTTAATAAATCGCATTGTTTATATAATTCATCAGTAGGGGATCTGTATGGCTTAAAGTACATAACTTTTAAAAGTGATCTCTGTGCTCTTTCCAGCTCAAGGAATTTCGTTTTAGAGGCTCCTCCCCAAACAGGTAAACAGTATCCTATAACCGATTGCGCCAGGGCTATATAAATGTTATTTAGGATCTTCGGAGGCATCACATGTCGTAGCATTTTGAAGATCCAAATCAACTTTCTTACTCGAGACATAACAGCCTCGATATGTGGGTGCCAGGACAAAGTCCTGTCAATAACAACACCCAAGTATTTTGTAGAAGTAACCCGATTCACAGCCTGACAACCACAATCATCGTTCCAAGGTTTTGTACACTCATGAATTCTAATTACAAAATTTGGACCCGGTTGCGATCTACGACTTGGGGAGAAGGAAATGTAATTAGTCTTCGAAATGTTTAGGGTTAGGAGATTCGTTTTTAACCAGCTGTCTATGATGGTCAAACCCTGTTCAGCATTACAGCGTACAGATTCCCATGTATCCCCGAAAAAGACAACAGCCGTATCATCAGCATAAGAAAATATCCTCCCACCGATAATCTTTAGGTTACAGAGTTCGTTGATGTACACTAAGAATAGCTGCGGACCGAGAACGCTTCCTTGCGGAACTCCAAAGACGACATCCTCCTCATCACTGCACGAATTTCCTATTTTGACCTGCTGTCGCCTTCCTCGGAGATAACTTTGGAAGAGGGAAAGCGCTGAACCTCTAATACCTATAGCATCAAGCCTCTGCACAAGGATAGGGACAGAGACAGTGTCGAAAGCCTTTTTGAGGTCTAGAAATACTGTGACGCACTTCAATCCCTTGTCAACCTTGACTGTAATTTCCGATGTCAATGCCGTAACAGCGTCCTGTGTTGAGATCCCTTTCCTGAAGCCAAATTGGTTAACAGAGAGAATACTGTAACTGTTCAAGTAGTAAGTGAGTCTTTTATTTAGCAACTTTTCTATAATTTTAGAAATTGATGTTAATACGGATATTGGTCTATAGTTATTGACATCCTTCATGTCTCCACCCTTGTGCACAGGCGTGACTAGGGAACGTTTTAGAGCATTCGGGAAAATTCCTGATTCAAAACTAAGATTCGTTAGTTGACATATAAAGGGAACTAGAAAGCCTCGAGATAACTTTAGAAAGCTTATGGGTATGTCATCCCATCCAGTAGCACATCCCGAGTCAAGTGCCGAGAGGATGCCATTCACTTCTGCTGGATCAGTTTTCAGCAGCACGATTGAGTTCAACTGAGATTGGACAGCAGATTCAGCTGTAGAGTAGGAGCTCCGCCCTGTGTTAGCCATGATATCTTCAGCTAATTTCGTTCCTATAGTAGTGAAGAATTGATTAACCCGATTCAAAGAGTCTAGCGGATGTGGGGAGATTTTTAAAAGTTGTAGATTTGTTGTTTTAGGTTTTTTGAAATTTGTGATATTATTTATATTACGCCAAAGGAGTTTAGGTTGTTTTATAGAACTAGATATTTGTTTTTTATAATACTGTCTTTTAAGCTTTTTTATTAGATTGGTACAAAATGTACGAAACCGCTTATAAGTTATTTTCAGTATAATATTATGTGGGTCCTTTTTCGCTTGCAGCTGCATTTTGTTCCTTAGCCTAATGCATCTCAGGGCACCCATAGATATCCAGGGCTTCAGAGTACGTTTAGAACTGGGGACCGAGACAGTTTTAGTGTTATGAAGAAGAGATGTCCTGATCACGTCTATCAATGTGTCAGCAAAAATATTAGGGTCTGTAAATGTTCCAAAGATTGTCATGTCTGTATTCACTAGGTGTTCGTTAGCGTTTTCATAATTAATTAAAGTTTTAGATCTACTATAATATTGAGTACGGTAAGTGTGGGATACGTTTAATAAAACCGTTAGGTGATCCGTAATGGACGTGTTCAATACTGCTACAAAAGCAGAGTTTCTAGATCCATCCAGCTTTAAAAACACGTGATCAAGGCAGCTCCTCTCCCTGGTAGGCAAACAATGTCCCGGCAAAAAACCATGTGTCGCCAACATATTCAAGTAAGCTAACCTATTCCTCCTTAATTGTGATGTTTCCGACGGCCTTTCAATCAGGTTAATATTTAAGTCCCCCGTAATAATAACATTTTTGTGAGTGCTAATAGTTTGGAGAAATTGGTCCAGTGAGTTTATAAAATCATCCGCTGAGACATTAGACGGGGAGCGGTAAATTCCAATTATAGTGTAGTTTGTGGTGGCTATTTGAAGAGCAGAAGCGTGTACCAAGCTAATTTCTGTTGTTTGAAATAAATGACTATTTTTAATATAAACTACAACACCGTCATTTTGATTGAGATGTCTCGACGTAATAGTTGAAGTGTAGTTGTCAAGCACGGGAACCGGTTTATTGGAGTTTAATCGGCACTCAGTTAGGACTAATATGTCCACCTCAACTCCAATTTGTGCCAATGTTAATTGAAGATCGTCAAAATTACTATTAATACTCCTTATATTTTGAATTAAGATACTTAAGTTATTATTTTTGTTTTGAAGGTAGTTCGATATTTGTTCGACCTCAAGCAATGCTGAATTAGCAGTTTCGGTTAAATCCAAGTCTTGAAGATTATTTATGCTGTTATCCATTTTCCATTAAGACGATAAAGAGGTGTTTCTCAAATTGTGCACTATTAAAAAGCGGCATTTTGTCATTTAATTGTGGGTACACGTATATTATTTTTCGTAGATAGCTCCAAACCTGAGGTATTAGTGTGCTGAGCACCGAGCAATGTGATTGTGTTTGTGTTATGCGAATGAATAGTGTAATGAAGGTTGATAACTGTGTGTAATAACGGGACATAATATGGTTTCTGTGCGTATGATTACGATTAAAGTTGTAATATTTTACAAAAACTGTATGTTGGATAATTAAAGTGTACAGAACAATAATAAAGCTAAACATTATATGTGACAGAATTAACAGAACAAAAGATAAACTAATGAAGGTTAGAACATGCGATAGTCAAGCACTTTGCATCAACTGGTGTACCTGTGCCTCACTATTTATGACAATAGCACCAGAGTTCTCATCCCTCTTCACCAAGACACGGCCGTAAGTAGTCCAACAGAATTTGTATTTTTTACTTTTAACCAAATCTCGAGCCAAGAAAAATAAGCGAGCAGCCTTAGGTGTCAACTGTTCCGAAATAAACACTGGAACTTCAGTGTTATTCTTTAGACCGAGGTGTTTAGCCTGGAGTTTGGCATTGTTTTTAATGTTGTAAGACTTCGCCTTTTTTAACAGGTTTGTTTTTAATATAGTAGACCCGAGTTCAACGATTATGGGAGAATTTGTTACCCCCTCTTTCCTACTAGGTAGACGATAAATATCCTTAATGTCCCGTCGATCCATTTCGAGACTTACATGTTTTGATAGACTGTGAACCATATTAATTAAGTCGTCACCGCTTTCCTTAGGCATCCGGGGAACGTTCTTTAGTTCAATGCAGGTTTTTCTTGAGTTCCTTTGTTGATCCTCAAGTTTGTCTTCCAGCACAGCTATGTACTCACGGTCTTTTTTCCCTTGAAGCTCAAGCTTATCTATTTTCTTGCGATACTCTTCATTTTGGCTTGATAAATTAACAATAGAACTTTCTATGTTAATACTAGTTTGTTGAATTTCCTTGAGACTTGATATTATTGCCTTCAATTCAGTCTCTTGGGTTGCCTTAAACATATTAAACTGCGCCACCATTTCTTCCCTAAATTTGCAGAATTCTTCAGGCAGATCTTCTTCCCTGATTCTTTTACTACGCGAAGTGACGAAGTTCGGTGGGGTGCGGTCAATCATATCACTTTCACTTTCATTTGTTTCTGTGAAAGTTTCTTCCATCCTTATACTCCTGAGTTACTTCGTAAATATTCGTAACCCGAACTATCTCCGAATGGGCCTTAGTAGGTTTGTCGTTCGGTCGTTGAACTAAGCTTGCCAATCAGCTGCTAATGACACAATGACTCACGCACTTCGCACTGTGTGAAATTAAAAAATGTTCAACCGATTTTTGTAAAAACTGAGTTTATTCGTTGATTACTTGAGATGTATCAAAACTGTTTCGCGCACTGGTTAGCTTATGTACTGGGCTACACAACCGTATACTATTTTAAAGCCGGAGACTGTTTTAACGACTATTAAGAATTTTATTATACGAGCTCGCTGTAAGTACGTGTTGTCGCGCGTAAGTCCGCGGGTGGATGATGAAATACTTAATTAGGAAATGAAAAATTCTTAGCTAGTTTGAAAGGGCCAAGGCTTAGTTACATAACAAGCGTTTTTTGGCTGTCCTACGACTTGGCAGTGACGAGTAAATCGCGGTAAAGTGATTATTGTTTTTATTTTTTTCTGGCTGTTTTTGAATTAGGGAGGTTGTAGTCAGCACAAACCAGTAGGTACCTAATATGCGCTAATAACATTAAAAAAATTAACTTCCTAACTCGCGGCCAAAAAGAGAAAAACGTCTTTTAAAAAATACCGAAATGTCGATTTTTTTTTGAGTTGTCATCATCATTTTGTTTGGAAATTTCATTTATTTATCAACTTAAAATGTTTTCTGCATATTTCAATGTCAATCTTGATACCCACGGGTTAACCTGAGTCAATATTCACATTTCTTATTTCGTGGTAAAATCATCAAATGAGTCCTTTCACCCAAGGCAGAGAGGGAGGGACTGTCAGACTCGTACTGACTAAAATCCACGGTGTCCTTCAATAGCCTTTACGTTCCGGGCGACCTCGAGTGATCCAAGCACTTTCTTATTGCTCACCTATCGACACAACGAAATCTTCTATCCATAAAAACGTGTTTCTCTTTTCAGTCGTTTTGGCTATATATTTTTGCGTAGATTGTCAAGTGTGAACTTTCTTACGTACATTAATTAGGTATTGTAGTTAGTACCTACTTAGATGATTTAGTTTTTTTGGTTTGGTTAGGTACCGTACCGTACAGGTCAGAGTCAGGGTGGGGCAAACGCGTCGCCCTGCCCGACTGTGGCAACGCCATGGCGGTAACGTTTATCGCTCGCCGTATGATTCGGATGGTATTGAGATATAATTGCAATATTGATTTTCAATATCTGTCTTCTAATGTAAGTAGTTTCGTTTCTTGTTCGGCAAAGGTATTATTGTTAATTTTAATTGTTATAAGAAACAGTTAAAAGTTAATAGCGAGCACATTCATCCTAATTAAACGTTCAATATTCATAGGTACCTTTTTTGTTTAACAATTTTGCTTTTGGAAACAGATTTATAAGCGTTTTTTTTTTATTTTTGGCGGAGGACGCCGCGGACACCATAAACGGAAAAACACGCTCCAACCGACGCGCCGCGTGTCCTTCAACGCGGTCTTAGATATGAAAATAGACAAAATAAAGTAAAATTGGAAGTAACGTATGGCAATGTACCGATGAAAATAACACAGACAGGCTTTTTATTGAATTGTTTATTTACATCACTAAACTGCGGCATTTTACAATCAGTATTGAATTTATAGCTGGAACCGGAGCTACATGTAATCTAGGGTAAATATTTCAGCCACGTTGAAACTTGTTCAATACTTCTTCAATTATCCCTTAACACAGAAATGATGACCTTGCTGAGTAGTAGCACGATTGAAACGAGCCCGGCATTTTTATTATTTTTCCCAAAAAGGAGGCATCTAGACACCTTTAAAATTGAACATTAAAAGAGTGGAGAAATTGATAAAACAGATTATTTAGTCAGGATTTGCACCATACCAGGTGCAGAAATATTTTAAATATTGAAATTCAGCCAGGTATGCATTTCTGTATTTAGAGATAATTGAAGAAGTATGAGACAAGTTTTCAGCGTGCCTGAAACATTTACCCAAAAAAATTACATGTAGCTCATGGGCCATTCAATAAAATATGCATTTGGAATTTTATGTTTGTTTAAAGTAATATAAATGCATAGGCCCGCAAGCATCTTTTCTGAAGAGCATTTGCATAATATTGAAAAAGGACTAGAAATCTATCATAATATCCGATACAAGTAAAAAATATATAAAAAATAATACTTTTAGGAACATAAGTTATAACATAACATAATTATGCAATACATAAAGATTATGCATCATGGAATGCAATTAATCATGGTGCTTTATAATAACGCAAAAGCTTTTGTTTATTGTCGTCAAGTATACTAAGAAAAATAAAATATCACAATTGTTTATTAAATAAAGGCTCTTTGGAATTATAATTAAAACATGAAAGACTAAAAACTACAGATTCAGTTATAATATTGCTGCTCTCTTGAAATATTATGTATAATAATAAATCGATTTTAAATGCGTATTACTTTTCAATATAAGGAAATTTTACTTTGATTATGTATGGTATTTAACCAGTTTATATTTTTAGAGAGTAGTATACCATATAATAATATTAAATGATCTAGCTGATTTTTCTGACTTACATTAAGTGGTCCAACTTGATATTTTCTACCAATGAAGCTGGACCCGTAAATTACTTGCCATATTATACAGAGAATTGGGATTACATAGATTGTTACTAACAATGTATTACTTACGCTAATGGTGTTTTAATACGTACATAATTATTATGACCAAAAATATACCTTATGAGCAATCAAATTATTACAAGAGATCTTCCCATTCTTAAATTAAGTAGTTATATCGCCAGTCTTATGTGCTTGCTGCTTCAAATAAATAGCATACATTTGCCGCGCCTGGTTCAGTACCCTGTTTACGTTGTGTTTTCGAACCATTTTGTCAAAATGCATCGCGAGCTCGTTGTAGTCCATACGATTCCTCATGATATAGTCTCTATGTTGTAACAATACGGTTAAACAAAGGAACATTAAAAATGGGTTTCCACCTCCAAACACAGTTGGGGGTGGCAGACTGCTTATACTAGTTTTAGTTGAACCATCACTGGTCACTGAAGAAACACTAGCAGTCTTTTGAACTGGTGGTTTAAATACCTCGTATTTCTTCTGAAAGCTATTAATTGTTGATGCGACACTGTGCAGATTTGTTTGTTTGGCATTTAAAAGGGATTCGCAGTTCTTTTTTGCGTTTTCCAATTCTTGTGACATACTTGAGAAGAACTTTTGCGACCTCGATGTGTTAGAATTATGTTGTTGATTATTCTTAACGGTTTCTGAGTTTGTCGATTCACCAACGTCCTTCTCAGAAGATTCCGATCCACTGGAATGGGTGTTAGAATGTTTTGTATCTCGGCATAGCTCTTGGGGCTCTAACGATTGGTTTTTCCTTAACAATCTTATTGGTGTAATGGACTTTTTCCCAGAATGTTCCTCAAATATTTCTCCAGTATCTCCATCAAAATCCAGTTCAGCTTGTTCGTCAGGTGTCTGCGGACAACTCGCTGTCGTTCTTGTCGTAGGTGTATTTCTGTGCAACGGATTTTCCCATAAATAAATATCTTCAGCACTTCGGGCATTCGATCTAACGGTTTCTAGCAAGGGTGACTTTTTTATGGTTTCTAATAATTGTGGTCGAGGTTCTATTGGTTCAGTAATTTTAATGTCTTGTTTAATTTCAGTACAGTCATGTGTCGGTTTGTCCTCAGTACTAGTTGAATCAGAAGGAGAGTCGTACATCATGCTACACCTGTTTATATATGATGGGCCGAAAACTTGACGGTCCAAATGTTCTAATTCAAGTCTTAATTCTCTAGTCATAGATGTTGTCATGGGGTAGTATTCTTGTGAGTCATCAGGACTACTGCCATCATTTGTATCTGAATAAATGTTCTTATTTAATTTACTAGCTTTTTCCGTTTTGTTATGTACCCTCACATCGTCAAGAGATGTTTTAGTGAGAGTTATTCTTGGACATTCTTTCGAACTTCTCTCTATAACAGAATGTGTTCTTTGTAATTTTTCTTGTGTGACAGCGCTTACTTTACTTCCAGTCGCAAAATTAAGAAACTCGTTTAAATTTTTAATCATTTTTACTTTTGGTTTACTAGACGAGTCTATGCTGACAACTGAGTCCGAGTCAAGCTTGTCGAGTGAAGAAAAGAATTTGTTATTATGCACCGATATTTTATCTCGTAATAATCTTATTTGGTTTCCCAGAGGCGTGTTATTCGTGTCTACGTTTGAAGTCCCGTTCATCAAATTGCCAGTACTGGACCACGCCGTGGCATGAGCATCTTGTGTGGACGCAGGTTTCTCGTGCTCTGGAACACTTTTCATACTTCTTCTCGTCTGCACCTTGGAGTCTTTTAATGATAAATTGTTTTCTTTATTTTTCTCTGCCTCATGTCTATCTAATTTCGGTTTTTGCATTTGTAAAGTGGCATCATCTAAACTTTGAAATTCTTTTGAGTGTCGAAGTGAAGGGTTAGTTACTACTTTACGTGTTGCGTTTTCGTCTAAGCTGTGATTCATTTGCTTGCAAGTGGCAAGTTTCGGCGCTTTCACGTTCGCGAGACTAAAGCTTGAGCTCTGTCGTCTAATAGCACATACTTTAGTGTAAGCATTCTCTCTAGGGGCTTTTATCAGTGGACTCAAAGGTGGCGGGTCGTCATCTATTTCCATCGCGGGATCAAATTCCTTTTCTTTGAGGCATAATTCGGCTGTTGGTGTTTTTTGAGGCAAGGAGGCCCATAATACTTCAAGCATTCTAAGAGCGTCATCAAAGGCGAACTCTCGTTTCATTTCTAAGAGTAACCAACGATAGCAAAATAATAAGTCGTCAGCCTGTTGAGATTTTAAGTAGTTGTAGAAATCAGGGTCGTAGACTTGGAGAGACTCGGTTAAGTGTGTGAACTTTACAGTCATGGCTTCCCCGTCTAGTAGGAAGTTGGGGTACAACCGTGTCATGAGCGCACACAGACATATGTATGCATGCGCCTCGTCGCCCATCGTCACAAGTAACGGTGATGCTAGGTCAGACATGCCTTGACAATAACTTACTGTGGGATGGTTCAGAGCGTACCTGCGGCAGGAAAGGGTTTATTAGTCAGCATCGGACTTTAGCCTTGAAAGACTTTTACTTCATTCTGATAAACAACTTACGTAGTTAATATATTGAAAAGAGAAGCTATGTTTTGGTTATCATCACTGCCAGCATAGAAGGTGTGATGTCTGTCAGTTCTTAAGACGTCTTTTCGAACCATACCAGTCACGTAAGCTAAGTCAGCATTTACCTGTACAATATAATTAGACAATAATGTAATAATTCCAACTGTAAACTGGCAACATTTCTCGTATTTAAAAAAAAAAAAAATTATGAATAAAAATTTTCATTTTATTGAAAGAACATGGGTGACTCGATTTTTTTATTTTAAAACCAGTTTATATACGAACCATTCCTTTTTGAATACAGTCTTTCCATTTTGATCTCAGTGCATAATATTCGTTTGCTTTTCGTTTAATGTAGTCCATTCTCTCTTTGCCAGTCATACCCTCAGGATAAACATTGAGAATATGTTTCCATACAACTTTTCTGGAATAAAATAATACAGACATTCTTATCCACACAGTCTTTCTTTCTTTTAATAGAGGTTTAATTTGTTTTAAAGGCTTATCAAAAATAAGAGGAAGCGCAAATAAGTATAAATAACGGATTTACTAGTCAATGATAAGCATAATATTTGTGTACAAAATATGTTTTATATTAACCTTAGGCTGGGATCTATGCCTCCACAGTATATGACTTCTCTAAGCTTCGATGTATTAGTGATCTGTCCAACCGCATCCAGGAATGCTCTAAATTCGATGTCACTCAATGGCGGCCGCGGTGCGTTGTTCGGGTCATCATACAAGTTCAGAGCTCTTGTCACCATGTTAAATGTTTTTTCAACCTGCCAAAAATTTAGTTTAAGAGGTAACAAACATTTTTCTTAGGTACATAATATATTTTAATACCGTTACGAAAAATTTCAATATTCGTCAAGAAGGTAATAAGTAAGTAGTATAAGTACGTCTTAGGATATTATGAATTAAAATAGTGTTGCTTTTAGTATTAAAAAAGTTTTGATTTAATTATATGATTTTTGATTTTACTCAATACTCAATTTTTTATTGCATTCGATATGTCACAGAGGTGGTAAAAACAAGTTATAGATACAATATGGACCCTGTCGGGCATGCATAATTTTAATGATGGCCATGCCAAATCTATGTGGCTGTTAGGGTTTTCACTTTTTTTTTTACATGGTAAAATCATCACATGAGTCCTCCCACCCAGGGCAGAGGGGGAGGTACTGTCAGACTCATACTGACCAAAATCCACAGTGTCCTTCAATAGCCCTTTACGTACCGGGGTCACGGTAATTCGTGAGTCCCGCGACCCCGGCACGCTTTGGCCCTCTACAGGGGGCCCCATCACAATGCTGACACTCCTTGAGGCACGCGTGGAACACAACGCGCTTACAAATAAAACTAAATAATTCGTCAGCCGGCCACCACTAATGAGAATCAGAATACGAGATAATGCGTTAGTTACTTCATCATAACATTTTCAGTGTCCTTGATAAAATTTACAACAACAATAGATATCAGTCAGGATACAAAACATTAATTTATTTAAGTACGATTGTTAAACTGTCGGCTACAAAATACATGTGCATCCAAACACAAAAAATAATCACATTGTGTATCTTTGGTTTGAATTTTTTTTTATCCCAGTGTTGTTTTCAGAAGTATTGTTAGCTAACAAATCACTGAAATCAATTTAGTTTATTTTACAATGTCTATAAGACAACAAGACAAGTAACAATGTTTCCAATCATTTGTAGTTATTAATATAAAAAAAATTGAAATTCTGTCTTATCCTTTGACTCACATCTATCTAAGATACATTTGGCCAAATGAAGGAACTTTTTAAATAGAAAAAAATACATCCTCCAGGTATATTAAACCTTTTATGAGATTCCCAAATCATACCTGGTTCATGATCATTCCTTGCAAGCCTGTTTGTATTTCCTGTTTCTCAGTCTGCTGTTGTGCCGGAGCTACAGTGGGCTGCTCCTTATAGTTCTGGCTAACTATCGGAGCAGCCTGACTCACACTCGGTGGCTCCCAGTCCTCTGAGGCCTCTGCAAATGGTCTCATATCCACTTTCAGCTGCACACATGGTTCTGACCTCTGAGTGAGAGCTATATTATGTGCCCTGAAATTGGTAGGAAACTGTTTGTTAATAATATGGTGTTTTTTTTTTGTTTTGTATGATTATTACTTGATTCTAATATTTCGAAAAGTGTTGCCCAGAATAATTTTAATGATTATGGGTTATTATCCTCTGCTTAGCATTTCACAACTATATTGGGGTTGGCTTCCAGTCTACAAGGATTCAGCGCAATACCTGTATGTTATTTGGAGAGTGTCTGATCTCCACAATCAAAAAAATATAAAATACTTATAAAATAACCTTTGGTGAGACTAGTAGCTTAACTTATCATAACAGCTGGGACCAACAGCTTATTGCTTTCAAAGGCATAAAAATAACTCACTATGACCTTAAATGACAATAATTGAGCCCAAAATTTAGCAGTTTGGTAATATAGTTCAACTTACAGAATTAGCTATAGATGTGGGTAGGTAGAAACTATGGACAGAGGGATTTATTAGTTTTTAACTATCAAATTTCCTACATAAATAATATGTTAGTCGAATTAGGTATTTAACTTACTTAAGAAAAGCTGCATCTAGATCCCAGTCAGAGAGAAGAGGTAAATAGATTTCTTGTCCATAGTCATCAGCAGTTCGGTACCATAGAGTGAAGTCAGACTTGATATCAAAAGCCTTCACCAAAATGCTTTGTAACACTTCCAGAGATGTGATTTGAGGGTCAACTGAAAACTTCCTCAATTCTGGCTGAAGCTTTCCCTCACATTTCTAAAAAAAAAAGTTCTTTAGCTCCACCAATTAATTTGTGTGGTTAGGCACACAAATATCAAACAAACTCACTTTAATAAAAACTTTCATAATTTTGTTCCAAACAATGGGTTCTTCTGACATACTTTTACTAATGGAATTCCCTGATATTGATTACTGTCTACTAATACTTACTTGTGTTAAAATAGAAACATTAAACCCGTCTATGAAGTAAACAGAGTAGTAGTAATATTATTAAAATAAAAGAGAATATTGAACCCAACAGATGTTCTACTTTTAATTTATAAAATAATTGATCAACACAATACAAACCTTGACTTTCACTCTTACTGCCTCTTTACTGTACCCAAACATGATTTCACATTACTCTGTTGCGATAGCGAAGAATATCATTAAGAAATGTAGTAATAATTGTAAAACATCTAGGGCAAAAACTTAGAGATCACAGAAATCTAGACTGAATAAAAACTAAAAAACACTATTTTACTGAATTCAACAATTTGACAGCGGTGGCATTTACATTGACGTTTAAACTTTAAAGCTGCGTATACACCACACTGCCACCGACCAGCCCAGACCCAATGGTCTAACGAACGCCAAAACGAATGGGTCCTCCCACAAACTATATAGACACAAGGGTCTTGCTTCTGCTAGCCATCGTTGGTACTGTCTGCCTGCCTGGACGGCCTGTTGAACGCCATTGGCGTTCGCAAACAAATTGAACTATTACGGCCTGAGTACACTGAGACATTTCTACGCTACAGCGAAACGTATGAAAAAACTATCCAAATTTCGCTCTAACCTTTCGCGAGCAATACTATTTACACCTCCCATTTTGGTTTTATTTATTCTAAACATTGTGAAATAACATTTGTAAAACAATACTAATAGATTCCCCCCCCCCCCTTGCTCACACTCTCCCCTTTTTTGGGGTACGGCAATATCTTTGCCAATGCCCGTTTGTGACTTTTTATTTGGCAAAGAAATTGCCAATGCCCAGTTTGAATTTGTCAATTTTTTGTTGCCAATGGCTTGTTTTCACCTAGTTATCTAAGTTTGCTATTTATTTTCATTTATTCATTTTTCATTCATAAAATTACATTTTTAAATATTTTAAATAAAAAAGAAAACAATATAAAACATTTAAAAATATAAAAATAGAGATCCGCCGGTATGGGAGCAGGGTCCAAGCTACCGGTGGTTAGGGCTCCAGAGACAGGAACCTCCTCACAATGCGAGCCGTATCGAGGAGCACTGCCTTCTGAATCAGGCCCTTGATCCAACCACCTAGGGAGAGCCTCGACAAGTGTTCGTCGAGGCTCTTGGCTATCAGGCCATTGGCCGTAACGACTATCGGCACAATGATAGCCGAGCTCACATTCCACATATCGACAACCTCGCGCGCTAAGTCGAGATATTTGATTTTTTTATCTTTCTCAGCCTTCACGAGGTTCTCGTCATGAGGAATGGTAACATCGATTATCATTACGTGGCGCGCTGATCTGTCTATCACTACTATGTCAGGCTTATTGGCGACAATAGTCCTGTCTGTAATGATAGGCAGATCCCAGTACAGCGTGACATGGTCTTTCTCGAGAACTGGGTCGGGCACATACTTGTAATACGGTACCTCAGAGTCCACAAGCTTGTATTTCAAAGCAAGTTGCTGGTGAATAATCTTGGCCACTAGGTTATGCCTATGCAAGTACTCGCCGTTAGCAAGACGAGAACAACCAGAGATAATATGTCTGATCGACTCACCCGGACGGTGGCATGCCCGACACACGTCAACCGTCCCGTCTTTCATAATATGTCTCCGGTAGTTGTTCGTCAAGATAACTTCGTCCATAATTGCACAGACAAAACCTTCAGTTTCCCCGAAGAGGTCACCGAAACGTAGCCAAGACACGGACGCTAGAAAATCTACATCGGGCCCATGAAGAGCCCGGTAGAAGCGTCCGTGTAGCTCCTTGCCTTGCCATACCTCCTTGCGGTCTTCGGTACCGAGTACCACAGGTTTGTGCCAGTTCTCTTTAGCCATGGACAGCGGGGTGAGTCCCTTGTCCACTGTGACCACATCTCGGTGCATACCCACTTCCATTTTCAAAAAATATTCTCTGAGACTGCACACCTCGCGGTTGTGGAGGGTCTTAGCGTTTAAAAAGCCTCGACCCCCACATTTCCTCGGGATGTACAGTCTCATTACTGATGATCGTGGGTGATGCATCCGGTTTGCGGTCAACAGTGTGCGGACTCGTCTATCCAAGGCGTCGAGTTCAGTCTGAGTCCATTTGAGTATGCCGAAAGAGTACATTAAAACCGGCATGACCCAACCGTTGAAGGCGCGCACCTTGTTTCCGCCCGAAAGAAGGCTATTTAAAACCTTCTTGAGGCGTCCGAAGAAGCGCTCCCTCAACGATTGTTTCATGTCCGATACATTAATGCCAAGCGCTTCCGACATACCCAAATACTTATAGGTTTCGGATGAGGAGAGGGATCTAAGGTGTATGGAATCTGAAAGTTGAATTCCTTCAGATTCCATAATCTCCCCTCGCTTTACATGCATGACTGCACATTTGTCCACACCAAATTCCATCCTGATGGCACTACTAAAAGTTTCAGTTACCTTCAGTAGCTCCATCAGTTGCAATTTGCTGGGGGCAAAGAGTTTCAGATCATCCATGTATAGAAGGTGAGATATAACCTGGCCACCTCTCTTCAACCGATAGCCTAGACCTGAATCCTCCAGCAATGTGTTTAGAGGATTCAGGGCTAAGCAGAACCAAAGTGGACTCAAACTGTCACCCTGGAATATTCCCCGCTTGATCCATACAGGTTCATCGTTCGCCTGGATTTGTCGACATCCTGGATAGCGAAGGACCGTTCTCCATTGCCTCATACATGACTCAAGGAAGGCGCGTAGAGTTGCATCTATCTTGTACAACTCCAACACCCTCTTGAGCCATGTATGTGGCACCGAGTCGTAGGCCTTCTTAAAATCTATCCAGCATGTGGACAGATCCTTGCGAGATCGATGAACCTGTTGGCTTATGGCCATGTCAATGAGGAGTAACTCCTTAGTACCACGGGACCCGTTCCTACATCCATTTTGAGAGGCAGACATAATGGAATTATTATCTATGTGTGCATTAATTTTCACTCTCAAAATGGATGTAAGAAGTTTATTATTATTATAAAAATAAAAACACTCTTTTTGGCTTAAAAAAGTTTAAATTTAAATTAATCAATTTACTTCATACATTTCGGCGCAACTTTTAAAAAGTGGTTTGGCAATTATTTTGCCAATGGTCGCGAAAGGGTTAAATAGAGCCTAGATCACTAAACCGTTGACCACGCTAACGAGAGAAATAATAACTAACCATGTCGGTGTGCACAATTTTCGATCTCGACCAGCGGAGGATATTATTAGTGTTCGGGTGTCTTGCTATACTTATAAAGCTGAAAGAGATTATTTGGTTGAACGCGCAAATCTCAGCAACTGGTTAAAATTGAAAAATTATTTATTACGCACGACACGACCAATAGGAGCCAGGCAGCGGGTGAAGTAGTTTGTTCTAAAATATAGGTCGCCTTATTAGAAAGAGACAATAGCCTCGCTTGAACGCAATCTGTGTCGGCACGGTTTTCGGTATGAGTGCTCAATCCAGATTGTAATCTACACAAGCCCCTCCTTGTACCTCCACCATTTATTTATTGTCAAGTTTGGTATAAAGGCCTTGAAGCTATGCCAGAAACCTCACAAAAAATAATAATTGTCAAGTCAAGCTGTCAGCCCTTCAATATTACAGAGGCTGTATGGCTCTGTTCCTTTGCCTGCCTTTTGGCGAATTTTATAAACAACAACATCAATATTACAGACCTGTATGGGCTTGACCCTTTTCCTGTCCTATCGAAGAAAAAAAAGAAATAAAATGTCATTCCTACAACTGTCAAATGTGTCAAAGACTGATCGAAAAAAAATATTCACGCATTCACATTCAGGACAAAACTTTCATAAAATTGCTATTAGATATTTTTTTTAGTTTTTAAGTAAATAGCAGCAACGTGATAAAGCAAAAACAATGACTACTCCTCCTGCTACTCCCCATATAGACCGTGAATTGGACTTATCAAACACAGGCCGAGGGGTTTGGCTCGTTAAAGTTCCAAAATACATAGCAAACAAATGGGAAAAAGCACCAGGAAATATAGAAGTAGGCAAGTTGAAGATCTCACGAGCACCGGGTCAGAGAGCTCAAGTGCAATTGTCCCTGTCCGAGGCTGTACTTTGTCTCAAAGAGCCTGGAGAACAAAACATACCAAAGGAACATCGTCTTGACGTGTCGAATGTAACTAGACAATCTCTAGGAGTATTCTCTCACGCCATTCGTAAGTATGCTTTTATGAATACATTCGTTATTGTGCTTAGTTTGTATTGTGTTTGAATTTCTGTAAAACTCCCCTAAGACGACCCACTGACCCTACAATCTTACCTACGTATTTTTTCAGCCTCGAACACGGATTCTGTGGTACCTGAATCAGAGAAACTTTACATGGAAGGCAGAATTGTACAGAAATTAGAATGTAGGCCATATGCTGACAATACTTATTATAAATTAAAATCAGAGTCTATAAGGAAGGCATCTATGCCACAGCGACAGGTGCAACAGTTAGACAGGATAGTACAGAACTTCAAGCCAGTGTCTGACCACAAACACAATGTAAGTCAAAATATGTTTCAAATATTTAGCTATAAAGTCATGTAAGTTTTAAATTGTAATTATTGTATGTCATAATGTAAACACTGATATTGTTGCCTTGTTACATATTGTAGCAAAATACAACAATATCAGCATTTTTTATTGTTGAGAACAATTTCTTTTATAATTATAAAATGTAACACTCTTGGTCTAATTCGCTAACAAAACTAATAGAGGAAGTCAGAACTTGTCTACACATATTATTTGTTGCAGATTGACTACATGAAGAAGAAGACGGCTGAAGGGAAGAAAGCTAGGGATGACAAAGAAGCAGTCCTCAACATGTTGTTTGCTGCATTTGAGAAGCATCAGTATTACAACATTAAAGACTTACAGAAGGTATGTTGCAAACTGACTATATATATTGTCATGTTTGTTATTTGCCCCAAACTTGCAAAAAAAAAGGCACAATAATAGAATACCTACTAATAAATTATGCTATAATGTGCAAGATAAGTGAACCAATTTCCTAATAATGCAATTACATTCATTTTTGTAAGTTGGTAATTAAACACATCAATTTTTTCAAGAAAAATTAAGATTGTGTTTCCTACTGGACTTTTCTAACTCTCTGAAAGGACAGCCTTTAAAATTCGAGGTTTCTTATAAATCCAAAACTTTGTCTTGTTAAGATAATGTACCTAAGGATTATACAGGTTCTATTCTACAATCGCTTTCTGATGAAAAACCACAATGATTTAGGTAGACCTGTCTGTTTTGGTCAGAGCAAGCATATGTGAGGATGTGTACCTCAAGTCAGAATTTTACTTCAAAGCTCAACCTCACAAATGGACAAAGAAAGGACATTTAGGTTACATAAAATACTCCTCTTGTAAGGGGTCATCCATAAATTACGTCATGCGAATTTAATAATTTTTTGGCACGTCTGGTCACATTTGTGACATCCCCCCCTTCCCTAGTGTGACGTCACATATTTTGAAAATTTACTTTTAGAAATTTATGAATGAAAACGGCGTTTCTGAAATCAGTTTTATTTTCATATAAATTATTTCATATCAAACATTAACAAAACAAAACTTAACTGTTTTAACTCTTAGATTATAATGGATTTTGAAATGTGACATCGCGGAATTCAGGACCCAACCCCTTGTCACACAATGTCACACTTCGTCGACCACCTCCCTCCCCCTTAACGTGTGACGTAATTTAAGGATGGCCCCTAATATGCTGAATGAGCAAAATGATCTATACACCTAATTCCCTATATTCCTCACAATCGTAGCCTATTTTACACTAAAAGTTTAATTAGTACGAAAGATTTAAAAAAAATATTTTCTTTTGTTAAGTACAGTCAGCATTAAAAGTCGATGACCACATTCAGATTTTCAAAATCAATCAGCAATCAAAGGATGTGTCACCTTTATTTTTGTTACAGATTACCAGACAACCCATAGTGTACTTGAAAGAGATTTTGAAAGAAGTATGTAACTATAACTTGAAGAATCCACACAAGAACATGTGGGAATTGAAGCCAGAATACCGACATTACAAGCAGGACCAGGCAGCTGAAGCCAAGGATGATAAAAATAGCTCTGACAGTGACTAATATGACAACATTATGGAGTTACATTTACATATTCTAGGTTACTAGTTACCATGTTGTTGGCTGCAATATACACTTTATTATTTTGTTCCAAACTTGTTCCTAGTCTTATACCTACATTATTGTTTCTTGTTTTGTTAAGTGTAAACTACCCAACTTTAAATTTTTTTTATGAAAGAGTTGTTCCATTCTATAAATTTCTCACACACGCTGCTCAGCAGTTGATCACTCAGTTACGGCGCTAACTGTGCCGTCATAATTATCATTTAAAAATACTGTTTAGTCTGATATGTAAGTATAAGTTCACCAGAAAATAAATATTTTCATATTAATCGATGTTCTGGGTTTTTATTCAACTGTTACAAAATAAGATACATTGCTTTGCTTCAAGTTTAATAACATTTAAAAAACTACACGCGACCACGATAAGGTTGAAGCAAAAAAGGCGCCATATTGTGACGTCATAAGCGCTTTTCTAACACTTGCATTTATGAGCGATAAATAAGCAATAATATCAAAACAAATATTTACAAGATTATAAAGTAGGTTATATGAATATTAATTTGCACAAAGTATGTTTTTTGCTAAAATTAAATTTCAAATGTCAGTTGGCAGATGCAGGTCATTGACGTATTCACCCGTACCGTGGTCGCATAGTATGTTTTATTGTAAATAATACATCAATTTTAAATACCTATAATACAAAATATGTAAACATAAATATTCTAATAAATATAATTTTTTATTTGAAACATTAATAAAAACGCTAAAATGTCCAATATGGATAGCGTCAGTCGAAAAGAGATTAGAAAAATTGAGATTCGCGTACAAGTCGTATTCAAGTCTTTAGTTGACCACGTCATATTTAGATTTCTTGATGTAACTGGCCAGGTAACACGAGAGAATTGTGCCGACGAGCGGGAGTATTAAGAACATGATGATGGCCACGGACAGCAATCCGTCGAGGTGTTTTTCCAAGTATTCGGAGATCACCGCATAACAGCCCTGGCACAAAAAGTAATATTAACAACACAAGTATATTATAGAAAACACTCAGGGAAATAACATTAGCTACCAAAAAGGAGCGTGATTCTATGCCTTGCTTATGGGCCTACCAGTAACACACGCACCAGCTTCATCACAGTGCTTTGCTGCGCAGGCAAAACTGTGATGAAGCTTCTCGCACGATAAAACAATACACGGTCGGCAACACTGAACGCCCAACCACACACACAGGCAAGACCGCGCAGGGCTTGCGCAGGCAAAACTATGGTGAAGCTTGTGCGTGTGGTAGGCCCATTATATGGACATGACATACAAAAAATAACACTGTTGCCGTGCCCGAGGCAAGCCTTTTCATATCGATTGCAATTTCTAAAATTTGGAAACCAAGGCAAGACGCGTGAAAACCCCGGATTTTAGAGTCCAGAACCCGGACATGAGTCGAAGTGCGCACCGTGGCAACTGCGTCAGGAGGGATGGGGGGGACGGTGAAGGGTGCGTGTGTCGCAGGCGGCCCAAGACTCCCCGTGTGCTCCCCTGATGCCCTCTAAACTAGGACAAATCCGGGCAACCTGGACGGATGGCAACCCTACATTAAGTACCTTACATTTTTATCTTTAGAGAACACGATGCGCGTCTTGTGTTGTAGGTATTGTTTAGTTAACTTATATTTTAGGTATCATGTCCCGAGAAAATAAGCTTGATAATCTACCTAGCTGCTGATGCTTACTTGTTGGAAGACGTCGCTGTAATTAGCCGTGATGCACTCGTCAGGGTCGATGCAGCACGAGATAGGGATCACCTTCTGTGGTGACAATCTTATCCAGTCTGTGTAGTTAGATACGCCACAGCAGTGCAACTGTTAAACACGCGCATAGAAATGATAATTAGCTAGTGAACACAAGAGAGAGGCAACTAACTGCGGATGAGGACAGCGGTGATAAAAATAAAGTAGATTACAGATACCTACAGTAGATAACTCTTTTCCATGCAACAGGTATAGTGCAGCCCACATTGGCAAAATCTGATTCACTCATGGACCAATCAGCGGCAAATCTAATTTGGAGATCAAAATGATGTAAGTATGTTGTATCATAATTATCTATAGCAGATATTCGGGGCGACGCGGCGACGGCGCGTATCGTTCCACGCGCGCCTCATAGGGTGTCAGAAAAATGACGGGGAGGGGGCCCGCTTCTAGATGGCCAAAGCTTGCCGGGGTCGCGGGACTCACGAATTACCGTGACCCGGAACGTAAAGGGCTATCGCAGGACACCATGGATTTTAGTCAGTACGAGTCTGACAGTCCCTTCCGCTCTGCCCTGGGTGGGAGGACTCATTTGATGATGTTACCACGATAAAAAAAAAACCTGCTATAGAACCTGCTATAAAGAGGTAAATTTTATACGTTGGTGAGTTTGTTTGTAGGAATCACTTAGCCGATTTTGAAAATTTTTTCACCATTAGTTAGCTACATTATTCTTGAGTAGTAAAAACTATAAATTATTTTATTTTCAATTTGCGTTTGTACGAGACCCGGGCGGTCACCACTAGTAGGTAATTTTTATATTAACTCGCTTTGGGACACTTACGTGCTTTTGTGCGAAGTCAAAATTGGCTTTCTGCGGATCATTATTTGTGATAGTTCGAGTGAGGCCATCGTAGAGACTCTTGGGAAAGGTATCTCGATAACAGGCGGCTGCGGCGCCTACGCCTGCGTGCATCACGAAGATACATGCCAGGAATCCGCCATACTGGAAGAATACGAGATTTTTACAGGGTTAAAAGAATTGATTGATTCTATGACTGTAGAAAAGCGAGGATAAAGATGACAAATGCATTGATTACTGCCATAACTGACCAGTCATCTAGAAAAAAGGTATAGAAAATAACGCTTACAATATAAAGCAGAACAGGTTGGCCCTTGATGATGCAGGAGAATGCGATGGAGCCAACGAGGATGATCAGGCAGGCGATACCGAACACCACGTAAATTGCCGTCTCCGAATATTCGTGCGATAGTTCTATGTAGATCATTTCGAACTCTGCGATTATCGCCATCAGCAAGAGTAGGACACCTGTAATCTGAAAGGCGCACGTGTTTACCCAACTACGACAGCAGAGATAGACCTGTAAAGTGGCAGTAGTCAAGCAGTAGGTACCTACTCATAACGGATTAGATATTTCATGCACGTTCTGTTTTCACTTTGGTTAAATTTCTATTGAAGTACCTACTGCCCAAAACTTACGCTTTTTAAATTTCTTTTTTTAGCTATTAGTCAATAGATCGGTGCAAGTACCTATTTAATTGGTAGTTATTTTGAATGTAAGATTAGTAAGTACAGACGCAAGCATAAAGCTATCCCAATCTGTATTTTTTTAAATAGATTTTCAACTTTATCACAAAAGGTTCGATTGAGATGAAAGATTGGGGTGGGTTGATAATATGCTGGGATCTGTACATACTTATAACGCTTATATCAATAAGGTGGCAGGAACAAAAAAAAAAGGTAAAACTTAACTAGATATTACCGAGTATATTTTTAGTTGGTAACTGAATCGTTAATTTTTAGGGTTCCGTACGTCTGAATACAAAAACGGAACCCTTATAGGATCACTCGTGTGTCTGTCCGTCTGTCGCTTACAGTCAATTATCTCCGAATCTATTAGACCGATTAAGTTGAAATTTGGTACACATAACAATTCCTGTGACCGAAACACAGAGGTGTGACGTGAGCAGATGAAATCTGTATATGGGGGGTCATTTTTGGGGGGGAAGGGGAAAATTAAAAAAAAAATTCTGAAAACTGCATCGTGTGGCATATCAAATGAAAGGTCTTGTTGAGAAGATCTTAAATGTATTTTTTTGTAATTTTAAAATAAATAGTTTCCAAGTTATTCAAGAAAATAGACGAAAATTGACCATTCCCCCCCCCCTTATCTCCGAAACTACTGAACCTAAAATTTTGAAAAAAATACAGAAATTAGTTTTCTCCTTATAGATTATAGGAAAACCTATAAGAAGTCCATGATATTAAAATAACATGGTAAATCACTCAATATTGTGCGTACCAACTTACTTTTTTTTTTTAATACGTCATAAATCGTAAACCGCAATTTATCTTTCAAAGTTACAACCAACTTTTATATAATGTTACTTGCTGCTACAGAACCCTTTAAAGGCGAGTCCGACTCGCACTTGGCCGGTTTTTTTTTTGTATAAAATAATCAGCTTCGTAACTTTCATGAAAGTTATTAAAATTATGTCTGGAGTTGTAATCGAAACACCCCAAGGACATCCCAATCTCGTCTCGTCATTTTCCTTTTTTCAAATTTAATCTTGATACCTCCACGCGTTTCTGAGAAATATACTTACTCCTAACAGACAGGCTAACTAATGATAACTTTACCCTTGTTAGTAATTAAAGTATTCGCCCTGATGCCTTTTAAGGCTCGGAACCCTAAAAAGATGAATGAATAACAAGCGTTTTTAAACTTCATGGATCGCAGGAACTAGTAAGTATACTAATAAATATTGTTACACTTTAAACAAGTCATAACTGAGGAGACAATACAAGAATACAGCAAATAAACATTGAATCAAAACTTACCCAGAACGCGATGTTGAAAAGAAAAAGAAATGATTTCAGGATGACTAGGACCGCCACTTTTTTTAACTGGTTACCCATTTCCTATTTATTTTTGAGCTTTTAATTCACAATTTCCATGTTTGTTTATTAAAATGTTAGAGATCTTGTTGCGCACGGAACGTCAGAGGGGAACTACCTACGTACCACGCATGCGCAAAATAATCGGCGTCTCCACACTCCACACCAGTGTTGTTAGTACATGAAAAAATACTATAAAATATTTCTATTAAATATCATTAATGTATTTTACATAAATCCGGACTTGGATGCAGGATGCAGTCAAACCCGCCCTCATGCATATGCACGTGCAGGAAAGGAAATCATGCAAATGCACACACGCAGGAAAAGCGAGAAAAAAAAATTAACATGTCATGCAACCAAACTTATAAACAAGTAGGTACTCTAATAGAGTATAACACTGTTAAATATTTATTAACCTTCTAAACTTAAAGGCCTGAAAAATGCAGCTACGTTTTAGGGTTTAAAGCTCGGAATCCCCTTTCTCTACTATGAAAATTCGCTTATATTAAAATTCTCTTCTTACCCTACCATTACGACCTTATTAAATCATAAGAAGTAGGTACTCTACGCATTCATCTAGGTATAATTTAGGGTTTCATGAAAAATAAACAAATCATAGAATTCATTGCTGTAGCAGAAAGCTGGAATAATCGATATGCAAAATAAATTGTCTCTGAACCGAGCCTGTCTTTTACTATAACATTTCTACAGAACCTATTTATTTTCAGTTTTTCAGAAACACATAATACAAGTTATTGAGAACTTGAAATGTTTTCAAGCACGGAGGTAGCGGCTTCGCTAGTTAACTGTGCCCGTCCAAAAGCGTAGCTTGTCTCGACGTTGTTATTGGTTAGTCGCTCGGTGGACACTGCGGCGCAAACGCATGTACGTTAACAGCGCCGGCGCCTGCGCAACCGCGAAATCTTATACGTTAACGCGAACTTTTATAGACCGGTCTTTATTAATACTTAATTAATGTGCCTACTGTATATGTAACTTTATAATCGGGTCATGATGGTTTGTCGTACATATTTATTTTTTATTGGAATAATTTTTCGAATTTCTTGTGTGTCTCCTATCGATGAAATTGATGCAAATGAAGGTGAGATATAATAATATTTGTAAATAATTATTTGCAATTGAAAACTTCATAAAAAATAGTAGTTATTTCGTACTGAATAAATGGATTGCTCTATTAAAGAAGCAAAAGTTGAGTTCCGGGGTTGATATCTAACCAGCTCGGGATCTCGGGAACAATATTTTACTACAAATTCAAAAATCACGATCATATACATATAAGCTCAAAGGCCTA
This sequence comes from Agrotis puta, assembly GCA_943136025.2. Lineage (NCBI taxonomy): Eukaryota > Metazoa > Arthropoda > Insecta > Lepidoptera > Noctuidae > Agrotis > Agrotis puta. The sequence goes on from OW964170.2 coordinate 6,471,093, forward strand.
AGTTAAGTTCGTTCCGCCCGGCTATCTACCGACCAGATGAATTGATGCTCAATTATATTAAGTTAACGTAATGTTTATCTATAGTTACATATGGTGTATATGTGGTTGTCAGTATGTCATGCTCACTTATATGTCTCGCTGATGGTGGCGACGTTGTCGGACAGGGTCACCCCCCTGAAAGTAATCCCCTGTCCAGCTGCATCTAAACACTATACTATCGCTACATAGTATAAAACAAAGTCGCTTTCCGCTGTCTGTCTGTCTGTCCATGTATGCTTAGATCTTTAAAACTACGCAATGGATTTCGATGAGGTTTTTTCAATATAATAGAGTGATTCAAGAGGAAGGTTTATATGTATATAACTTACATAATATAGTAGAGATTGCACCCGTGCGGAGCCGGGGCTACTTAACTAATAAAATAGCCACCATTGAATATTTTTAAATATTATACGCACACCACATGCGTTGCGAATTTTAAAGAATTTCACGCTAGTAGGTACGAACCTCGGTGGCTCGGTTGGTAAGAGCATCGGATGTACTGAATCCGAAGGGCGCAGGTTCGAACCCAGCTCGCGGTTCAAATTTTTATTTTCATAGAATGGGTTATGTAAGGATCGTAGCAGGGGCTCTATAGTGTCTGCCTAACCCCCAAGAAGGCGTGAGTTTATGTATGTATGTATAGAAAATCTTCTTCATTACAACCTAATTATTACTATTAATTAGATACAAAGATTTTTATTAGAAATAAATAATACTTTATATTAAAAAAAAACATTTGTACAAAAAAAGGGATATATGATTTGATTTTGATTTTATCGAATATGAGAATCTTCCTCAGATATTGTGAAAATACATCTGAAACATATTGGAAGTTGAAATGGTTGCAATCAATTATAAATGAAGTGTGCGTGTCGTGTATCGTATGCTCTAGCTAGCGCGACCAATGGACCAATTTCAATCATTCAGATCATACATTCGGCTCAATGGCCTTTCATTCAGATTTATATTAGCCATGAATGCCATGAATATTATCCGTGCAATCAATAGTCAATTAGATTGGTTAGGTATCAAAAATAATTTGACCCATTTTTCTTTTGGGATGTAAACCAAAACTGACGAAAATACTATTTAAAGAAATCACGTCAATTGTAGGCAAAATTGGGGGATATAAAAAAAGCACAATAGTTCCACAATTGTTGAAAGAGCAGCCGATATTATTATCAATCACATAGTGTTGGAATTAGAATAAGATAGGTAATATTCCTTAACGAATTTAGTAGTTCTCATTTAATTGATTCTAAATTATGTACCTTATTAAAAACAGCCTTATAACACAGATTAAATTATTTTCACTAAAGATACAGCTGCGTCCCTAGGCACATAATTTAAACACAGTCATTTACCCATGGCAAAATTTAAAAAGAAGTTAATTTTTGTTTAAGCAATACAAAGCGCTGCACATTGAAAGTTGTCAGCGCGTTCGTTCGACTTTAGCCAACATTGCAACTGTCGCCGTAAATAATTTCAATTTTAGAGTTCGAAATCACGACCAAAAAAAGAAAACACCGTATTTGTCCAATCGCACTGAGGCGTTTTGATGCAGGCGACACAGAATTGACCCAAAACTGATCTCTTTGAAAAACTTTGGACTAATCAGATGTATTTTCAGTGTCCAAAATGCAGCGTTAGCAGACTTAGGGACCTCTTATTATCTTTGTCGACATGAGACATCTCACTAAAATAGTGATGAATATTGCAATAATTATTTGATGGTCTTGATAGACTAAAGAGAGAAGTGGACCACTAAAATCGAAATCAAATACTTTTATTTCACATAAAATTTATAAAATGTCAAAAACAGGTGCACTGACCCGAAATGAGACAAGACAAGGGCAAAAAGACCTATATGATACAGCTTCTCATCTTAATAAATCACAAAGTCAACAATAAAGCATTGCAATGAAGACGTGCGTGTCGAGTAATGATACTAAGTATTATTAATATCTCACTATCTGTCGCATACACAAGTTTACGCAACACAGGTCCGATACAGCTCATACGGCAACAACAATGATCACTTACCGCAAACTATCGATGTTTCACACTTTTCCCACATTATTGCAGCCATAATCTTAACGGCACTCATGTAATTCACGTCAGCCGCGAAGATGAACGTGTGATAACCCCTTGTCGATATTCTTTGTGAAGCTAACGAAGTGACTACACAGCTATACCTTATTATGCACGGTTAGAAAGGTAAAGGGTTTACCGTAACGGTTTAGCAACATCCTACATGATTACCATGTAACCGTATCCCAGTCTGGTGGGACATATTCAAACCTGGCAGGAAACGTTAGTCTAATGTTATCTATGTCACGGATCGCAACCGCAGCGGGAACGCGGCCCATCTGCGCGGCTTATCTCACCATCTACGAGATTGCCTCGGTCAAATTAACTGCACAACAGAACAATTGGTACCAGCACAATATTTAAGTAAGTACTCGTCTATTTCTGATTATGCCTCTATAATCGGCAATCTTCATTTTATCCATTGTTCACATGACATGGTTCGATTGATGCTTACCAAAATACTTATTCGCGCATTCGTATCTAGGTCGTGGACAATGACAGATGACTCGAAACGAATTGAATTCTTCTAGTTTTTAAATGTAAGGCAGGTACAATATGGAACAGAAACAAGAAAGGCAGTAGAGCTAGGCTCAACTAAAACTAGCAACAGAGTGCTGTATGATAACAAGAGACAATCGCCGCGGGCTGAACGTCCGTGCCCAGCCAAATCACAGATACCGTCAGCTCGGGATTGGGTCCAGCTAATGCTCACTTCTCGCCAACTTGCATTATGATAGATTACCCGTGTCCAGAGTAAACTATGGCAAAAACGATGCGCAAACGACCTCTGATTTACTTTACATTTATTTTGCCCTTATTTGATGAATGTATAGCTGTTTGAATACGATTTACAATATTAGTAACCACTAAATATTTTTGGTGGGTGTTGACTTGCATGAATTGTCTGTGGTAAACGATTGTGGTTCGAATTTATTGGTTAAGTACTTATTTCAATTTAAAATATGTATAATCCTACTTACATTTTTACCAAACATTATCCATATTCATGGCATACATACACGCTTAAAATTTACTGTTTATTCCGTGGTCTACTAAAGTTGTGCCGGTGCGGTACATTTATAGTTTAGCCGCAAAACATTTGATCCATTCTCTAATACAATCGCAGAAATATATTGTTGCTCATCAAAAAAATTGCCAGAGAATTTTTTACCGGTCAATCAATTTTGGGCGTTTCGTTATGGTATAGCAACGATACACGACTATATTGGGTGGGCAGGCGCGATTCCATAGTGTGCATGTCATTACATCGGTAGAACATTTCGCGGTCGGTATTAGCATGCGATAACGGTAGCATGTGAGACGCGAACTCGCGGCGACAACCCCGACCCGACGTAATGCCGCTCTAATAACCTCTCCGCCACATTCTATGTAATCCTACATGAAACGAGCTTTTTAGATTTCTATGGTCTAACGAAAAAATGTCGCACCGAAACGCATGATCACTTTGCTCTTGTTTTGTGACGGTGAACCGCTAAATGGGCCAAGTGTGAAACTGCTTTCACTGAACGTGTTTGACTGCACGTCACGTTAATTAGCTGATAATTTCATTTTGGATGTGTCGATATCATTTATCGTTATATTAAAATTACAAGTGCCAATTTCGATCTTCAAATGTGCGAAGTCACCGAATAGTGTATTATCTAGTTAACAGAAGTGTTCTAACACGGCTACCCTAACATTCTTCGTAGGTAAGTTTTCTACATCTCACGTGAGCTAAATGTCGGTCAGATTAACTCTCAATTTTAGTATATTTACAAAAACTTAACGTAAGCAGTTGCACATGCACTGATCCCACAACACCTTGAGGTAACAACAGTTAGATGGGTATCAAAAAAAATCTGGTTTGCGTCAAATAAAATTCAAGGACTAGGTACTATTTCGACTCGCACTTAGTTCCACAAAAGCTTTTCCAGTTATTCAATTTTACGAAATCGTGCGCGACACTGACTGTTTTCCTAAGCCAATGCCCTAATGTGCACGATTTTAAATCGATGTTTACCTTAATAATAAATATCCCTACCTTATTTCTGTAAGATAAATAAATAACTGTTTAAAACTGCAAACTTTAACTTTATTAGGTAATGATCGAACGATATGGTAAATAATGGAACAGTAAAGCTAATAATAGATAATGATAGGCTACAGTTTGGCTATCAATAGAGCCTAGTCATTAGCGGACACAGAATGGAGAACATAATGTGCTGACCGTCGGATAAGGTCCCCACCAAAGTGAACGATCGCCGCGGGCCTTTTATGTGAAGCCACGACGCGATCCGTACAAATATTTCTCAGTCTAGCGCATTTCTTAGATAAATTAACAGACTTTCTTCTTATTTGATTCATATGTTCACTATTTTTTGAGGTACACCTGAGGTTGTTGAACGTTACTTTCCCTGTTAGTTGAACTCCGAGCAATGTGTATCCTGTCATTCTTCACATTTTTATTGATCACTTCTCTTTCACGCTGTTGATGTACCTATCAATATCAAATAACTTAAAAATGCTACCGGTCAGATAGTTGTCTCTACTAAATCTATCATTATTGTCCTGTCTCCTTTCGCTCGACATTATGTATTCTGAACTTTCTAGGTCACGTGCATTCTAATAAACACTTTTTAAGAAGCCTTTGACGTTAATTTGATGGAAACAATATTTATTAGTTCCTCGTTGGTACACTAGAGACGCTTTTTAAATTTTCCATACAATAAACGCAGTAATTACTTCAAGTACGCTGTAAATAAAATTTATCAATCTTGTGATAAGGCCTCAAACATTATTCAATAAATGGCCATTTAATCAAACTGTCATTGATTTACCCAGGCTGCAATGGATAACACAGAAAACTTTCAGGACTTATCAACACAACTATCGAATCAAACCATCAGCATCGTCCCAATGTCCTGGCCAGCAAAGTTGCGGGCAAGTCAATAAACAATTTCATAAAGATTTGTTTGGTATCCGTGTACTATTTATAGTGTAGCTATACCGTTGCACACGGATGCATGTATGCCTTTAACATAAATCTGGTGGGCTCAGCGCGGCTTAGTATCTTGCATGTAGGTTTAAAAGTCCTGAACGTACGTTGGTTGCCGAACAAACCTTCTGTGGATACTCGTTCAGCCAAAACAGAAAATCGCCACACACATTCATCAACCACATTAAGTAATTTAGGTTCCTCTTCGTCATCGCGTGGATTCCGATTTAAAATCGATAACGGCTATTCGGCCTTATTAAAGTTTGCCATTTTCGATTAGGTACCTTACCCACTTAAATTGCCTTTTGCAGACTGTGAATCAACGTTTAGATCTTATTAATTAGATATTTATTCCGTCTATAAAAACTCTTAGACTATATTTTAACATTGTAGTCGCTTAACAACAGGTCCGTTACTATGTTGTGGCTTTTCAATACCACAGGGATTTAAGTACCTTCAGTATCTCAGTGGTTATCCATAAAAGTTCTTGGGAACGGTAGGTAACCACTACGCCTCTTCCAGTTGTACAACCATAAACGGTTATTCGTTTTATTGGCGATCGAACTGGCCGTTACCCGTGGCTATTTCACGATGGCGCCCGCACATAGCTTACGTGAAAATCTACATAATTCTAAAGCTCTCTCTCTTCTAAAGCTTGTTACACATAATATTTTCTCCCTCTCGGTTGGGGAAACAACTATAAGGAAACAACAAATTATATAAAAACTGGTTTATTATTATACATAATAAATTTGATGTGACATTTATTGTTTAGTAGTTATGACAAGTAGGTCGAGAAAATTAAATTAAGATCTTAGTTTTAACTAAAGGTGGCTAGCCAGTTTATACTTTAACGGAAAGAGCTATGGGCGTGGGGAGTTGGAGATAAACCTGCCGAGTACTGTTCCGAGAAAAAGTTAAAAGTTAAATTATATCCAAACTAGAACGTTCCATTTAAATTCAAATTAAAATTAACAAATGGGCGCCAGGGACTGGGAGAGTCCCGGATCCTGAAGCTGAAGATGTTCACCCTACATCCGGGTGAATGAAGAACTAGCCCAAGATCCTCAATTTGAAAATCGGTGGAACACCGACATCCAGACCCGGTATAATATAGACCGGTTTACAGGCTCCGGTTTACAACGGGAGCCGGATTAAAATATAAAAAAAATAAGGAGTAAAAAAAAAGGAGTTAAAAAAAAAAACCGTCTCGCACGGCGCGACCGCCTGCGGGCTTCGCAACCGTGCCGCTCGCTGTGCCGCTGGCTCCGCAGGTGGCTTCAGGCGAGCCCGAGCAACGGGTCCCGCGTCCAGGCCCCAACGGCCTGCTGGATCCTGGCGGCGGGACGAGCTTCTCAAGCTGCCTTCAGTTCACTCTGAAGGAAGACACATCAACGGCGGCTGAAGCGGAACGCTCCGATCCTGGTCGCTGGTCAGAACAGGAATCCCGAACAACAAATCCGTTAATTGCGCATTCCTGGCGCAATTAAGAATCCTTCGCCAAAAAGTAAATAAGTTTGATGGTGACTGGAAGCCGGCTCGGGCAGAATGTGACGACTGACCATCACTGGCGCGTCGGCCGGAAATCAAGGCAGAATTCGGGTGCCCAAGAAATTCACTTTACCCAAGTCCAGGGAGAATCTCTCTTGGTTACCAATTACAAACACTCCAAGGAAAACACTCAATTCCTCAAAAATACACCAAACTCACAAAAAACTGTCCAACGTCACGTGTTTAAGCCTAAAGCCATTTCACTAAATTAAATCCATACGATTTCGTGGTCCAATTTATAATTCCTCGTAATTAACAATAACAATTACCCCTGAATATTAATTAGGCAAAATTGACATTTTTCTGTGACAACATTCTGTCACAGACAATTCACGCAAAAACTTCACAGATAATAAATGTTTCGCTGCTTTAGAATGTTCGAGAAAAAAGTCCATATTGAAAAAACTAAATCACTTCCGTTCACGGGTATTTCATTTTATTAATATTTTTTTTATTTCCGTGATCTTATAATTATTTAGGTTTGCTAAATCAGGTATTTTATATTTTCTATGATTTGCAAACTATTAGTTAAAAATATCGATTATTTTATAATCGTTAATCGGCGAATCGCCAGATGGCGCCTTGAACTGTCATAATTGACGTCTGATGTAATGTCAAGTGAAAAGTAAACAAGTAAACTTTTGTTTTGATTTAATTAATATTGTAAAACTGTTTAAAAAGTTAATTAGAAAAGTGAATCGTTGTGAAAAAGTGATAACCTAAGAAACTCCGTAATGGACTCGCTATATGTTGTCAGGTAAACAGCCAGGTACAAAAAAACAACGTAACAGTACCTCCCCAACCACCAGAGATTTGACCCACTAGGGCAAATCTCGACGCTGGCCCCCCAGCGTTGAAGCAGACTCCAAAGGACCTAACACGCCTACAAAAATCCACAACGTCCAAGCCTGAAACGAGGAATGGAGAACGAACCGAAGAGAAAAAGATGTTATGGAAGCTGGTGTACGATTGTTTACAAAAATTTCTCCTGGAGCGAGTCTAATCCATTTACGAACATGTAAAAGACAAGCTCCAAAGGGATTAAACAAAATTTTGAAAATAACTCCCGACGAACTATCCCAGTCTGACTTACTATATCTATGTAAGACAGACCTACCTACTCTATCGTACACCACCATTCACATCTTAAACTAATGGACTACCAACAGTAATGCTGGCTGGTATCCAAATAATAAACTGGAAAAAATTAAATTCTACAAACAAATGAAAATTGGCTAACCGTCTTCCCAAAATGGAAAGTAACGGTTTTCGCCCCTAATTAAAAAAAATACCATCTTAATCGTATTCCATCAATGCAGCCTACACGCCCGCCATTATGGCCTCCAATCTCAGGACTATCATTTTGCTGCCTTACCAGCAATCCGGAGTTTTAGACTCCCAACAGGGTTGTTAAACATGCAACAACCACTCCCAAATATGGTTAACAAACGTGGACACAGTAGAAACCTGTGTACCACTACAAACCGTAAAAACAGTGGAAAATACTTAAATCCAACTGTAATATAGCGCCGTGGAAATAAAATCCCACAAAGCTAAAATAAAAACCAGCAACCTCAAGGCATATACAGCCCTCAATGGTTACTGCGACCAACTACGACATGCAAAAAGTAAAATATTTATTTTAAATAGGAATTAAATTAAAAAAAAAGAATTAATCATGGCCACATGGTGGTTTCATATCCTTAATATGCCATGTGCCCAGATTTTTGCCGGAACTACAGCCTTCCAATTCATACACTAAGGGTGAAAGTTTTTTCCTAATAATACATTTTTCGTACTTAGGTGCTAATTTGGCCATAAAGAATTTGGAGGCGTCACTCTGGGGATAAGTTTTCTTCCACACAGTGTCGCCTACCTCAAACTCCGCCTGCCTCCTACTTTTATTATAATAACGAGCACTACGAGTATGTGATTTTATGAGCGCTTCCTTTACTTTATCGCAGATACCACGTAACGTTCCTAGCTGGTCTGCATATGAACTGCGCGGAGAGCAAGCTAGAGTGAGCTGTCCAACGGTATCATTGCCGAAGACATCACCACTACTAACTGCTTCTCTGCCATGTACTAGAAAGAACGGGGTGAAACGAGTAACTTCATTCGTGGAGGTGTTCATAGCAAATTGGATCTTGGAAATGTTTACGTCCCAAGATCGATGATCATCCTCCACGAGTATTGATACCGCGGTCATTATGGTACGGTTATAGCGTTCAACGGTGTTCACGCTTGGGCAATAACGAGGTGTGAAGTGAACTTGAGGTATTTTGTACCTCTGTAGTAGTGATCGAATCTCGTTGCCCGTGAATTGCGTCCCGTTGTCTGCTATCACCGTACGGGGTATACCGTGTACCAGGAAAACGCCGTCTTCTAGTTTCTGTGCTATAGCCTTACCAACAGCTCTACGTAAAGGAAACAGCAGACAATACTTCGTGAAACAGCACACGACAACAAACAGATACGTGAATCCCGCTCTTGACCGTGGTAACGGACCTACTAAGTCGATGCTTATAGTTTCGAAAGGTTTGGAACAGTCTTTCGCATCGCCTAAGAGACCGGAAGGAGGCTGTTGTGAGTGTTTGTATGCTGCGCATTTATCACATTTACCGACGTAGCTAACCACATCTTTGTACATGTTTGGCCAGTAGTATCGGAGAGCGAGTCTTTTATAAGTTTTAAACACTCCAAAGTGTGGTGCTAATTCGCCACTGTGGTGACTCCTAAGCAGTTCTTCACGATTGCTCTCCGGCACTACCTGCTTCCAATCATTGTCGCTAGCTACACCGAATTTATTTTTAGAATAGCGGTAAAGTTTATTCCCTTTAATAATATAGTTAGGGCACGACCTAGGTGTACTGACGCATTTATCCCACACCCCCTTAAACCAAGTGTCAGTGTCGGACGCTTTAATTTCCAGCACCGGAACGCCACGCGATAAGGCATCTGGAACCACATTGTCCTTACCTTTGCGGTGCTCAATGGTAAAATTGTAAGGTGATAACCGACAACCCCAACGGGCCAACCGCCCAGATGGATTGGTTAAATTAAAGAACCATTTTAAACTTGAGTGGTCGGTTACCACTTTAAATTCAGGACCGCCTTCAACGTAAGGACGAAAGTGTTCTACGGCGAAGACCACCGCTAGTGCCTCACGCTCCGTCGCTGAATAATTGCGTTCCGCCGGATTAAGCGAACGACTGCAGTAGGCGATTGGGTGCTCCTCCCCATTAACAACCTGAGTCAGAGTGCCCGCTATCCCAAAACTGGATGCGTCACAATGAATCTCAAAAGGTTGAGAGAAATCTGGGCAAGCTAATACTGGAGCTGACACCAATGCCTCTTTCAAGGTTGAGAACGCGGATTCGGTCTCAGCCGTCCACTTGAAAGGCGGTGCCTTTTTGCTAGTACTGGTTAGCGCATTCAAAGGGGCCGCTATGGAGCTAAAGTTTTTAATAAAACGTCTATAATATGAGGCCGTTCCGAGAAACATTTTCACTTGCTTACGAGTTGTAGGAGTTGGAAAATCGACAATTGACTGTATTTTCGACGGATCAGTGTGTAAGCCTCGCTCGTCTACTATGTAGCCTAGATATTTAAGTTCGCGTCGAAAGAAACAGCACTTAGGTAAATTAATTGTCAAATTAGCCTGCGTTAACTTGTCTAAAACCCGTTTTAGAAGCAAAGTGTGCTCCTCGAAGGTTGATGAGCAAATAATTAAGTCATCCAAATATACGAAGACCTTATTTTCGAACTCCGGACCGAAAAGTCTGTCCATTAATCGCTGTTGGGTGGCTGGGGCTCCAGTCAACCCAAAGCACATAACTTTAAACTGGAACAAACCTCGACCGGGGACTGTGAACGCGGTTTTTTCTTTGGACGAAACAGAGTCCAGTTCTATTTGCCAAAAGGCCGATTTTAGGTCAATGGACGAAAGATAACGCGCGTCACGCAACTGGTCTAAGATGCGAGAGATGTAGGGTAGTGGATACGCGTCATGCTTACTGACCGCATTCAGTTTTCGGCTGTCCAAGCAAAATCTCCATTCTCCGTTTTGTTTTGGAGCCAACAGAACCGGATTATTCCACGCGCTGTTGCTAGGTTCCACCACTCCCATCTCTAACATCTCATCCAGCTGACGGTTGAGTTCCTTGAGGCGTTCAGGCGACAAAGGGTAATAACGCTGTTTAATAGGAGGAACATCTCCCGTGTCTATTTTATGGCGCAGCAGATGGGTACGACCTAATCCTTTTACCTCAAAGGAGACCTTTTCAAAATCTTTAATTATTAACTCCGCTTCAATCTTTTGATCCGGTGTTAACTCATCAAACGGCTGTAGATGCCTAACCTCCGAGACGCAAGAATGACCTCTTTTACGTTTAAAATATTGAAATGGTAAAGTATTAAAAATTTTTGGTGCCAAATTAAAGGCCTTCCAAAAATCAACACCTAAAATTAACGGTGTAGTAATATCTGGAATAATATAAAATTTAATCACCTTAGTTACTCCCATGAGAGATACTGGTAAAAATAAATAACCCTCCACGGATGCTCGCGAATCATTGGCAGTTACTATGCTGCCCAACTGTTTATCGGCGTGCACAGTTGCACCAGCCCTTATAAAGTGCTGACCAACATCGGAACCCAACACCGAAATGCAAGAACCCGAGTCGAGTAATCCGTAATACTGCTCATCGTATATAGATATAGTTAAATGTGGACGACTATCGTCCGAAGTCTTATAATGTACTGTATTCACCCTTAATGTACTAAAAAATAATTTTAAAAATTTTAAATGATTGTCCCAATCGGACTTATCAAAATTTTTGCTGTAGTTCCGGACATTTAGTTTTTTGAAGTGCAGGTTGGACAGGACTGAACCTCCTTCTGCTTTTTATTGCACGTAGGGCACGACGGTGCACGTACGCCCTTCTTGCCGCAACGGTAACACACGATTTCCTTTGATTTACAATTCGATAACGAGTGCCCCTTAACCCTACAACGAACACAAAACAACGAACCCGAATCAGTCTGCACGGCTTCAATCCTTGAACCCTTCGGGGATTGGTAGGCTAAGTCTGCTGCGACGAAGGAAGACGTTGGTTTGGGCGGCTCATGGAACTGAGCCTTGCTGTGGAAGCCCGACTCTAGTTGCCTGCACTTCTCCTTCAGCTCGCCGAGCGTGTTAATGGTGAACAAACACAACCCCGAAGTGTATTCTGGTCTCAAGTTGTACTTAATCCGTGCCAACCGATCGTGCTCTGGAACCCTATAAGAAAGCCTGTTGAACATGTTCTCCATGACTGCTATAAAGATACAAGACTGCTCCGTCGACCCCTGTGTTCTGTTTGAGATTTCCGACATGAGACGCATGTCGTAATCAGGTGGAGCGAAATCTGCAAGTAACTGCTTTTTCAGTTCCGGCCAATCACCAACCAACGCTTTAATTCCACGGTACCACAACAAGGCTCCATCTGAGAAAATGTCCAGAGCTGATTGATGTAGAGAAGACTCGTCGATACCTCTGGCCTCGCAGAGCTCCTCTAGACGCTCAATGAACGCTTTCACGCAACCTGTCCCGTTAAATTTAACACCTAGGCTTTTTACAGTGTCCTTTTTGCAGGAAATGATGACGTCCTTCGTCTGCAAATTAGACACTACCTCCGGTGCCTCCTCAGCGGAAGTAAAAGATTGGTGGAAGCTCGCGTTGACCGAATCAATTCTTGCTAAGAAACTGCTAAGTCGCTTATCAACGGCTGCGTAATCGGCTTCAAGCTCAGTTGGAGAAGATATCCTACCCAAACGATGAAATAGATGGAAAGCCAAAGCCCTGGCGCGGTTAAATTTTTTAAAATTGCTGGGGTACTTATCCAGAACTTCACCAATTTCTGGCAATTTGGCCTTAATTATCTTTAATTCTGACTCTGGATCTCTATCCGTTTCCACGATTTCATCGGAACTAACCAATTTACTGAGGTCCCTAATTTGGGTACGTAATTCCTCTACGGTTGAGGCAGGTTTAGCGTCCCGGATCAGTACTTCATACATGAGTTCATCTTTCCGAAGTAAATTAAATTTAATAGGGCGTTCCATATTTGAAATTTAAAAAAAAACTGAATCTAAGATAAAACTGGCCGTCACAATTTACAAATTCCAGCAAAGTGTAAACATTAACTATAATAAACAGTTACATTAATAGCAGTCTTATAGATAACACAATATTAGGGTTCTTATTTATTAATTTTTTTAAAGACAAAAGTCTTGGTACAATATATTGGGGCACAGATAAAAAAATTGAATTGTATATCGCAGCAAGCAGTAAAAAAAATAAAAAAGTAAATAATTGTAAAATGTAAAGTTGTATAAAACAGCACAAACATAAACAGGCAAAGGATTCTGCAAGACGGTTTTTCCTTAAAATTAAAATAAATGGAAGGTTCCAGAAACAGTACTCCGGTTTGTAAGGTACAGCAAAAGACGTAACCTCTTTCTCCAACTAATACACACGTTGGTCGCCACTGTTACACATAATATTTTCTCCCTCTCGGTTGGGGAAACAACTATAAGGAAACAACAAATTATATAAAAACTGGTTTATTATTATACATAATAAATTTGATGTGACATTTATTGTTTAGTAGTTATGACAAGTAGGTCGAGAAAATTAAATTAAGATCTTAGTTTTAACTAAAGGTGGCTAGCCAGTTTATACTTTAACGGAAAGAGCTATGGGCGTGGGGAGTTGGAGATAAACCTGCCGAGTACTGTTCCGAGAAAAAGTTAAAAGTTAAATTATATCCAAACTAGAACGTTCCATTTAAATTCAAATTAAAATTAACAAATGGGCGCCAGGGACTGGGAGAGTCCCGGATCCTGAAGCTGAAGATGTTCACCCTACATCCGGGTGAATGAAGAACTAGCCCAAGATCCTCAATTTGAAAATCGGTGGAACACCGACATCCAGACCCGGTATAATATAGACCGGTTTACAGGCTCCGGTTTACAACGGGAGCCGGATTAAAATATAAAAAAAATAAGGAGTAAAAAAAAAGGAGTTAAAAAAAAAAACCGTCTCGCACGGCGCGACCGCCTGCGGGCTTCGCAACCGTGCCGCTCGCTGTGCCGCTGGCTCCGCAGGTGGCTTCAGGCGAGCCCGAGCAACGGGTCCCGCGTCCAGGCCCCAACGGCCTGCTGGATCCTGGCGGCGGGACGAGCTTCTCAAGCTGCCTTCAGTTCACTCTGAAGGAAGACACATCAACGGCGGCTGAAGCGGAACGCTCCGATCCTGGTCGCTGGTCAGAACAGGAATCCCGAACAACAAATCCGTTAATTGCGCATTCCTGGCGCAATTAAGAATCCTTCGCCAAAAAGTAAATAAGTTTGATGGTGACTGGAAGCCGGCTCGGGCAGAATGTGACGACTGACCATCACTGGCGCGTCGGCCGGAAATCAAGGCAGAATTCGGGTGCCCAAGAAATTCACTTTACCCAAGTCCAGGGAGAATCTCTCTTGGTTACCAATTACAAACACTCCAAGGAAAACACTCAATTCCTCAAAAATACACCAAACTCACAAAAAACTGTCCAACGTCACGTGTTTAAGCCTAAAGCCATTTCACTAAATTAAATCCATACGATTTCGTGGTCCAATTTATAATTCCTCGTAATTAACAATAACAATTACCCCTGAATATTAATTAGGCAAAATTGACATTTTTCTGTGACAACATTCTGTCACAGACAATTCACGCAAAAACTTCACAGATAATAAATGTTTCGCTGCTTTAGAATGTTCGAGAAAAAAGTCCATATTGAAAAAACTAAATCACTTCCGTTCACGGGTATTTCATTTTATTAATATTTTTTTTATTTCCGTGATCTTATAATTATTTAGGTTTGCTAAATCAGGTATTTTATATTTTCTATGATTTGCAAACTATTAGTTAAAAATATCGATTATTTTATAATCGTTAATCGGCGAATCGCCAGATGGCGCCTTGAACTGTCATAATTGACGTCTGATGTAATGTCAAGTGAAAAGTAAACAAGTAAACTTTTGTTTTGATTTAATTAATATTGTAAAACTGTTTAAAAAGTTAATTAGAAAAGTGAATCGTTGTGAAAAAGTGATAACCTAAGAAACTCCGTAATGGACTCGCTATATGTTGTCAGGTAAACAGCCAGGTACAAAAAAACAACGTAACAAGCTGCAGGTTTACCGAATTGCTTATGTTGTTAAAAGGTCCTTATTTTTTATTTAGTATTCTATATTCCTATTAATATAATCTCTGTGAATCATTTAAAACAGTTTTATTGTTTTCAAGTTGAGTGACTTCGACAGTGGTTGAGTTTTGGCATAGTCACTGGTAAATATATCTATTTATAAGCTAATCTCAGTTCTACTTAAGTGAAAACCCACGTATGTTAGTAGTCTCTAACTACTTACAATATTATACTCTCCCTATACATTAAGGCCAGTAGCACCTTCCATTAGCAGGTAAGCTTGAAGTTAGCACACATCATTGATATCAATGCTTTTATAGCAAAAGTATTATCTTAGGTCGAAGGCAGGTGTAGGTACTTATGTATTTTAAACTTTGTTAGATATTTAGTATTGAGGACATACATACTTATAAGGTAGTCGGAGTTACCATACACAGCATGCCCTAAAATATATACTAAAAGAGTAATGTATATGTGTCGTCACGTTTGTCTTGTAAGTAGACTATCGGTATGTTACGCAGGGTCAACAAAGGGCACGAATCTCAGCGGTCGCATTCAGTAATTGTGCAAACATAACGGACACAGCTGTTCAAATGCCAACTGTCAAGTGTTGACGGTGTTGACCCCTCGCTAGACTTTACAATGTTCTGCGAATAAAAAACATTTGTAATCGTATTTGTAAGTAGACCTAAAACATTTTATTCGTAGACGGCGCCACTGCATCAATGCTGCCGGTGGCTATGGTAACTATTTTCAAAGTATTCCAGACACTTCACGCTGCTTCTTGCTCTAATGCCCGCACAATTAAATAATTACAAAAGCTTTACTTTGAGTAAACAAGCAATTAGACGGTAAGAATTAAAAAGAAAAATCAAAATGCACTACGCCACGCTACTTAAGTTTGACCAAATTTCTAAGCTACAACATTATAAAAGACATCGTCACCTCAATTTCTAGCTATTTAAGTAGTGCAAGCGTTACAATTAAAATTAATACAAAGTTTTGGTCGGTTACATGCAAGATGCATACAAATCACAAGAAACACTTGATGCAGATACAGTTAAATAAATTGGCATTCAAAATTAATCTTTCTTGTGTGTTTCCATTTCATCTGCCCTCGATTTCGACAGTAGCTAAACACCATTGTGACAAAGTTTTTGACTTGTTATGTTTTCTGCTTTGTCCGAGAAGTACCAGTAGGTAAACTGTTTTGTTCTGTTCGCGCGTCTTCGCCAGTGGGTCACTTTTAATTGAATTCGGTAAAAACGGTGATTATACACGCACGCGTTTGCTGGAATATAGGTGTAGGTACATCGTTTCTTCAACTTTGAAGGGTCTCGAGACTCTCTTTGGATATGGCTTCTAAATGAATCTCTGGACCAATAGCAGATTATTACAAGTTAAATTGTTACATGTGTTCTATTTTTAATGTTATGAAGCAATTCCTTTCTCTACTTTAATATGATGAAATTGCTACTAGGATTCTAAATCTGGAAATTATAAACTTGTATAGGTGCTTGTTGGCTTTGGAACGCAACAGAGTAATGTCAGAGATCCTTCAGATTGCTGGCATATTTACAAGCTACTTAAATAACGCCCGGCGGCTTCTGGAATCTCGGTGGACGCACTGGTACAATGTCATCAAGATAACTTGTTTTATGTTCAGACGGTGATTTATTTCTAAGTATTCCTAGCAGTTAAGTTATTGCTACTTGAACCCATAAAATACCAACAGAATGTTGTTTGGTCGAATAAAAAATATATGCACCTTTCTTCAGCCCTAAACGGTGGCAGTTGAATAGTCGCTATTCTTGCCGTTGCATCGCGAACCAAAAACAATCGGATCTCGGAATTCTTGAACGTGCGCGCAACGATGCATATCATTGACCATGGTGTATTTTTATTGCTTTTGTATGCATTGCAGACATAATAGTCCACACTGAATTGAATTAAGGGACATTTTAGTTTACTCCGTTATGCTATGTGGAACACCCTAGCAGATAGGTTTGGGCAAAATGATTATGCGTTCTGAAGAAGGTTGGATTTTGAATCACGAAGATGGGATTGGTTTTGCTCAGTTGAGCAATGCTGCGGCAGTTTTTGTTAAGTGTCCCAATTTGTAACGATTCCGTTACAAATTGGGACACTTCTTCACTTTTGGATGCTCCTGGAAAATCGGTTCTTGTTGGTAAGCTGTAGCAGTTAGTCGGTTCACAGAAACTGCATATACAAAGTTGCCAAAACTCTGAATAAACATGAATTCGTACAGCTTCCATGTGAATTCACGTCTGTGTTAGCGGTACCGCATTGACACCATGAAATCAGATGGCCCCATAAAGCTCGGCAGGAAGAGCAACACGCGTGAAACGCTTTTATTGTTTGTATAGAGCCGTTTCGCGCCACTCGCTCGTCACAATGACAACTCACTGTTACGAATTCATCATCATGTAAAACCACTCGGAAGCACGTAGATTTTTCTGAAAGTGATAACTTTACTAACATTTAAAACAAAAACAAACGCATTCTAGTCGCTGTCGTTTAGTTCATGAGAGTTTGCGTTTGCGGAAACAGGTTATGGTAACAACTGACATCAATTTCAAACTAGGTATTGTTATACGCTACATATACTCGTAGCTAGTTAGAGAAGACGTCAACTTCAAAAGCTTACATAATGAACAAGTCCCTCACGCATTTCCTATACAATATATAGTTACAGACAGGCGTGTAAAAATAGACCTAGATAATGCTAGCTGCTCGCTCATTCTACGTGTACAGTACACATGATAAAAAGTCGCAAAGTATTATGTATTGAATGGAAGTCGCAAAAAACGCGGTGGTGATTACAACCGCTTTCGGAAGAAAGCTGAGACGTTTCGCTAATTACTACCATAACAACATTTTACTTTCGATTCTTTACTACGGATAGATTACGTCTTAGGCAATAACATCTAAGTATTAAATGAGGTTTAATAGTTTCCCGTAATTTCGATTATTACTTTATTACAGTTCGTTTTTCTTTTTTCAAATTAAAATAAGTAGTAAATCTATTTGATTGTTTGAGAACTTAATTCCATGGGTTATAGGTAGCTAGGTATTGTACCGGCAAGCACAATGGTCGTTCTGGTCCAGTCGTTGGGTCATGCCGTCCGCGCATCCGTCATACCATCAAATCTGTGCCATTATGCTCACCACATAACATTATTTTATAATGATGTACTTGTAGGTATCACGACACGCGAATTTATGTTATGAGTGCAATTACGCAAAATGTTCTTCGTTATGAAATATTGTCAATCAGATCGTTGATGCTTCTAGAAAATTACTGGCCAATTTTGTGGTCCTTTTTGCTTTCCTTCCTTTTCTGAAATCTTTCTATAATGATTCCATTATTTCACTAAACCTGGTGTTTATAAATAATTATCTACAATACTATCCGCATGAATAAAACACAAAAATATTTTTTGATTACGGTCAAAGGTGATGTTACCAGGTGCTTCCTCTCAGAGCGTCGCGAGGCCACATCCGTTTTCAAACACAGTGGTAAAATAAAAATGGTAATGAAATTGCAATTCCATTTCGAGGCCTGAACAATTTCTGGTTTTGTTGCGATCGAGGGCGATGCGTCCGTTTATGTAAAAACATTATTTTACAAAGTATTTTGACCAATTTTAGTTTTGTCGAGACAAAATTTTACCTTGTATAGTTGTATGTATATTCAGATGCTTCCGATAACATAGTCAGCCAAATATACGGTATGGTTTTTGGCTCCTTAGGTAGGTATGTCGTTTACGACTTATATCTGGAACACTATAGTAACACACACTTTTGGGAACTGGCCTCGTTTCTCTTTGTACGTTTGCGAATTTAAAATGAGGCTATTAGGTATTTATAATTAATGAATCATCATGATACAGCGAAGGATTTTTAACAGTGCTGGCCATCATTGCTATTTTTACTAAATACGTATCTACATAATTAAGTAATTCGAGGAATACAATTCTCATCAGAGAATCTAATTATGAATTAACAACAGCACATATAAAAGCTAGCGGTTTCGTTAAGGTACCATAATACCAACGTTCATCCTGGAAGTTTAGAAGCTAAATGCCCACTCTAATGAAACACTTAAATTAAGTCGCTATTAAATCAGAAATACGCCATTTTATGATGAAGAAACTGGTCTTTATGATACGGAATAGGTCTAATAGAGGATAAGGAAAATGGATATAGTTGCTAGTTATTACATTACAGGCGCCTGCAGGTGAGTCGCATGCCACTGCGAACGATGAAATAAGATTGACTGATGGAATTCTCAATGTACTTATGACCATTTTAGTATTTTACCCTAGAACTCAAAGTAATATCTCTTGACTATAATCTAGTCAGATTGACAACCTGGCAGGTACTAACCGCACTGTAAAATATAGTCAACTAAATATACAAGTACACTTTCACCTTCATAAAGTCATTATAACACAGACTTACCTATATTTTAGAATCACTCTAAACTTGTTCCTGAGTTGATTGATAGTTCCTCGAACAAATCGATTCGATATTAACACTCATTAATTATTTCGACTACGATATGCAACAAAAACAAGAACGGTCAATTATGAGTCTAACTTCAGGGCTCTGTACTGTTGCTGCTTTGTCCATCGCCCCTAGTTCAGCTCTTTAAAAAGGTTATTTTTAAATAAAAGCCAGTTGTTGCCTGCCGGGCATGCCGCAATCGCGGCGGTAAGACCCCTCTTTAAGGAGTGACTGGATAAGTGGATAAGCGTCACGGCGTCCTGACCTACCGCATGGCGCAGGTCCTCACCGGACACGGAAGTTTCGGGAGGTACCTGTGTCGGTCGAGGCCATGCTGCGGGGCGAGACGGAGTGGGAAGCTGTCGCCTCCTTCTGCGAAGCAGTCCTGCTCGCGAAGGAGGAGTCGGACCGCGTGAGGGAGAGGACAGCGTCCTCCCTCCACCCCAACCGCAGTGGTAGACGCCCACGGCGACGAACGTCGGCAGACGATCTCCGGCCACCGAAGGAGCGGGCATGCGGGCGACGAGTAATGGGCGACTCGCTGTCCGACCATGGACCATGTCCGGGTCGACAGCGCGTTGTGTTCCACGCGCGCCTCAAAGAGTGTCAGCAAAATCACCCCCCCCCCCCCCTTTAGAGGGCCAAAGCCTGTCGGGGTCGCGGGACTCACGAATTACCGTGACCCCGGAACGAAAAGGGCTATTGAAGGACACCGTGGATTTTAATCAGTACGAGTCTGACAGTCCCTCCCGCTCTGCCCTGGGTGGGAGGACTCATTTGATGATTTTACCACAATAAAAAAAAGCTATTGCCTGCAACTTCGTTAGCGTGTATTTTTAATATCTAGGATGAAATTAATCTGAGCCCTTCGTCATGTCCCAGGCTTCTAACCTATCATATAGAGGTTCAGTGGTTTACACGTAAAAAGTTAATAAACAGGCAGAAAGTTTAATACTTTCGCATTATAATTAATTATTATATTTATTTATGTGGAAGATTTACATGTCGTGGCCTCTCAAATTGTTATGTATACCTAACCATTGTTTATTCAATCATCTTAAGTGGCCTTGTGTGGTTTCCTACAAGTAGAAATTATTGACTTAAGTAGTCGCCTAGCGCCTACTTACTCTTTCACTATGTGACGACTGAACTAATTCCATATATTAAGATGCGCCACGCGCCCGGGGCCTGAATATGATTGAACTATCCGTAATGTGAGATATTTTGCAAACCACGCATTGCTTTCAAGTCGGTTTGTAAAACTAGTGCAAAGGAGATCCCATTACATCGATGTTACTATAATTATTGGAAGCAACAACGGCTCAGTGAGCAAGTCATTGGGTTAATGGCACGCCCGGATCGCTGCATTGCTGATGCATCCGAGCGTAACGTTAACCACCCCTATATTTGTTATCGGAACGGAATGTCTCCATTTTTTTATGCTTGTGGTTTACAGAAGTGCTGCATCTGATCGGTGAGCCTGACTTTCGCGATGTGAGACTGCGATGGGAGTATGGCAAGCCTGATGAAGAAGACAGGCCAAAAGTATTGGCATTTCAAGTACATTACTGCGAATTGCAAGCATGGGGACAATATCGCTGCAGGACCAAGGTATTGAATTAGAAATTGTTCACGTGATGTTATATAACCAATATGGCACAGTCGTGTGAAATACAAGTCGTTAAAAACTATGACATTCTACAATGGTATATGTTGGCAATGAGTTGGCACTCCGAAACGGGAGATAATGGGCCGGGGTTTGCGCGCCGAGCGTGACTGCGGCGTGACTGTGACAAGGAACATGCCCGCCAGTCATTACTGTATTTACGTGTTAATATAGCACCGCTGCCAGTGTTTGTAGCCTTTCTCTTTTATTGAATCAGATTATATTTAAACATTAAGCTTTACGTTGACATCATTATCAGCACTGCTAAGCTGCAATCACCTTTACTGCAGACATTTTGCCAGACAAATGATGTTTAGCGAAGATTATTCGTTGTGGTTGTATTGCCTGAAAGGATCTTCAGGTTCGACCTTTTGAACATAATTGAATTGTATCTTCAAGGTGATCGACACAGCAGAAGATGAAAAATCTACTAAACCCTCGACGAGTACAACAGAAGCGTCAACTACGACTACGAGCCAGCCGACCGCCAATAGACGCGGCCGCATGTACAGCACACGTATCATCGGCTTGCGAATGGCCACGACATACTCCTTCGAAGTTAGGCCAGTCCGGAGAGACGCGCGGGATTTGGCTGACCCGCAATCGATAAGTTCCAAAATTATTATCGTACCTACGAAAGGATGTAAGTATTTTTTTTGTTCTTTTGGCGATTACTTCAATGATATATTATATAAGATTTCGACGACGGGAATTTCACGGCAGGCAAAACCGAATTTATGGAAACCCAAAATCTCAATCAAGCTGAACGAAGTGGTTGAAAATCACAATATGTACACCGAGTTAGTCAAAATCTTGCGCAAGCATAATTCAGTTTTGATCGCAAGAAGACACCGTCGATCATGACCGGAACGCTAAAAGTAATTTTTTTTTCCAGTTTCAGCTCGCGCCACCCAGTGCCTACCACACGCGAGTGAGGTTGAAGTGTCTACAGGTCCATTCTTCGGAGGACGTATTGCTGTTGAAGCAGCTGACGGTGGCCCAGAACGGTGTTCTATACAGGGCAACCCGAACAGTGCCCAAGACGCCTACATCCTGCGGATACACCACGACGAGTGCGGCTCTGAAGTGAACGACACTACAGTCGCTACCTATGTTATTGTGCAAGAGAATCTGCCCATTCTTACGCACAGCACAAGACGGTAATAAGCAACAAATTTTGAAGCTGGAAATGCCCGTTTTTTTATTTATCGTGTTTATAACGTATATGTACAAATAGCACATCTTTATGTATTCTTTCGATATTTTTTTCCAGGTTCTTGGTCCTCTGTACATACAAACCTGAAACATTGACAGTCAGAGCCGGAATCAACTTACCGAAATCCAATCCTGGGGACGTGCTACATCATAGACCTTCCAGTGGATCTGTGGAACCATACGAGAACCAGGACATGGACTACAACGAGCTGCAGCCTGCCAGACTTGAAGCGAGGAAGGAAGAGTCACAACAAAGTATGTCTAAACGGTTCTTTAAAATTGATTTAGTTATGATTTATGGCTGTCCTCCTTACGATTGATTTATTATTCCAGGCGCGTTTGGTGAGGTCACATTGGTCATGTTCTTAGTAGTGGCTGCGTTTGGCGGCATCGCACTACTAATATGGAAGGTGGTACCGCAAGCTGACAGAGACAACATATCTATCGCGACGGTCTCGTCTCTGACCCGCAGTGGCATCTTCAGCAGACGAAATAGGGATAGATTTTCAGACAAAAGTTCGGTCTATTCAATTTCTTTGTCGGAAAAAGACGAAGGAACTCCCAAAAAGGCTAACGACGGCGATAACACGTCTGAAGCGTGATTATTTTGTAATACTATTGTGATTGATTTAATTTAATGTTTAGGTTATAAGTGCACGTTTTGTCTGAACTGAAAATATACTGTTGTAAGTAAAGTTGGTCAAGTTGAATTAGTGTAAATAAAATTTTGAAGACCCTAGACAAGATGTGAAATCTTGCAATTCGGGGTCTCTTACCTACTGGTATTCTTATTGCAGGAATAAGTTTATTTCGAAGAAGTCATTGGCATTTTAATTTCACGTGGCCAGTAATTCTCTTGCACTTGGATCACAAACATCACCGCTATTATTGCCATAGATATTATCGACTATGATATATTTAAAGACTTGTGAGGAGCGGGCATATGGAACCTTATTAATTTGGAATTAATTTTGGCACAAAATGTCTGAATATTTGTTTATAACAGTAAAAGTATGTAGTTAAACAAAATTCCATGTTGTCTGTATGTCCGCTATGTTGAATTTAATTTTAAATTAATACAAATACAAAAAAAAAACGAGTGTGAATAAAACAAATAATGTGAAACCCACGGTTTTTTATTTGAACTGATCTTGTGATTCGTCCAGTATAAATATTTGTTTTTCCATCTTTACTTCTGGAAATAGAAACTGGTTGACTATGTCGTTTAGTTCTTCTAAAGCTATTTGTGCGTGAAGTCGAACAGTTGTGTCCTCATTGTCGTCTCTATAGAGGCTTTTTAATGTTCTGTAGATAGGAAGTAGATTATCCTTCAACTGGAGTAAGGTCTCCTTGCCTAACCCTTTTATCAAGCTGGATATGACCATGACTGCTGCTCTGCGACACTCTATTGCTTTGTCAGTTTCTATAATACTCCAAATACAATACAACACCTGGAACAAAATTAAATTGCCATTTTATACTACAGGTGCAGTGGGTAGGGTCGCGGAAATGCCTTAAAAAGACACTGGCCCCGAAACGCAAATAAGGACCAAGCTGGACTTTTAGTCAGTAATAGTCTGACAGTCCCTTCCGCTCTAGGTAGAGCGGAAACCTAGGTAGGTGAGCGGCAGAAATCTTTTGATGATTTCCAAAAAACAACTTTCACAGTTATTTCATGCCCCCACTTGGAATCGAATTTCGTATGATCGAATAACAATTGGTCAAAAACGGTAGCTCTATAGATCATGAAATCGATGAATTGTCAGCGCGATAGTTCAATATCTCGATGCATCTAAATCTCGAATAACCATGAGCTCGGTACATCAAATCAAATCAAATCAATTTATTTGTTAAACATAGGATAGATGGATCTTAAGAACTAAATAGTGCGCTATTCAAGTATGTTTAATGAATATGTTCAAGATGTTTAATAAAGATATTTACCTCGTATATTATACTGCCTATCCTGTAGTGCAGCACTAGAGCGATCTCCGCCAGGTTTGACAAGGCTGATGTCCTTATCAGCGGGTCTGGATCATTAACTGCGCAGAGCATCGTGTTCAGTAGAATTGTCTTGTGAACCACTGCCATTTCACCTGCGAACATTAATCATATTTATATTTAACTAGCACTTTGCCCGCGACTTCGTCCGCGTGGGTTACGTACTTTCCTAATTCCCCCTTTTCACCCCCTTAAAGGTTAAATTTCCAAAAACCCCTTCTTAGTGCTCCCCTACATTATAATAGGAAGCCGTGTGCAAAATTTCACATTCCTAGCCCCAGTAGTTTCGGCTGTACGTTGATATGTCAGTCAGTCAGTTCTCCTTTTTTATATATATAGATTTAAAAAGAGAGTGTAAGTTTTTTTTTTTTTTGTAAATCAATACTTAATACCTAATCATAGAAACCAGATTGTTTTCAAATCAGCTTCTTGCAAATTAATTTCGGGAAATATTTATATTACCTACATATATTTATATATATTTGCATTATGATGGAACGACAAGGAAGTCGCGCAGAAAATGACTAAACATTGAGAAGATGAGGAGATTTCATTCTAAGAAATAAATACAGTAAGATTCTAGACATAAGTGTTTACCTAATCTCTTTGTAACTTTTACAATAACATCACCAATCTTCATTCTCAATTCTGTATCTTTGTTTTGGCTCTCACTTGTCTGGACATTCCTGTGATCCATTGTAGTATGCTCTTGTAAGAACTCTTTACATAATATTTGTAATACATCCTCAGTACAGTGTGTGCACAGTGCTGCAAGACCATTGACAGCTGATAAGTAGATATAGGAGTCTGAATCTTTTAGCTGTTCCTGCAAATCAAAAAATACCATATAAAATATTAAGTAAAACCACTTTAAACTTAGTTCACAATCAAAATGAAACAAAAAGTGGCAAACTGGAGTCATATGCACAATAAAACATTTACTCACCTGAAAGATGCAAAATATATAATGTTTCTTAGAAATAGTTTCAGCATCACCAGCATCAATAAGTTTTGTTAACTCAATGATTCCATGTGCTCTGACAGGCAGCAGTTCATCAAAGATATCAGATATTGCCTTCTCACAAGAGGAGTCTTTCTTCTGTGGTGCTTCTTCAGACAATAGGGACAGAGCTTCTTTACACAGGATACTGTTCAAGCTTGAATCATTTTTACTAATTCTTCTCAACACAGGCAGTAGATTACTAAACCTTGTATCAACTTTATCAGAATGGGATAGAATAGTGTTCAATAATACCAGAGCAATTGTAACACATTCATCACTTGTGTCAGAATTCTGTCTCAAAATAAAATGTTCAATGAAATCAGACACAATCATAGGATTTGTTTTTAAAGCATTCACTATTTTGGGTGATGTGGATATTTCTGAGAGCAGCTGAAGAATTACTGCATACTGTTGATCAGTTTCATTTATTAAAACAGGATCATCTTCACTGAATAGTATTTCTTTATTTCCTATTTTCTGTCTTCTTTCATTTAGTTCTATTAATACTTTTAAAGCTATTGAAAATATATTTGTAACAAGTGCATTATCAGTAGCACTTTTAAATAAATCCATAAAATATATCACAGCTTCTTCTTTTACATAATCTTCACAATTTGCTGTTGATTTAACAGCAACACCAGCATCAAATTCTTCAACCAGAATTCCAGAAGTACATACAACATTTTTACCAAACAAAAATGTTTTAACTGTGTCAAATAATTCTTCTTTCCTTAGTTTTTCTAAACTTTTTAAAATAATATCTTTCAATTTGATTTTCATTTCATCATTCTTGGTACACTTAACTCCAATAGAATAAATTAAATATAAGTTTGGTATCAGAAGTTGAACAGGGCAATCTAACTTGGTAGAACACACACATGCATGTAAAACATTTATTTTCTGTTCAACCTCTTTAGGAGATAGTATGACTGTGCCAGGTAAATTGCAGTTTGTGGTCAAATGATTATAATCAAAGGTCTGGAATATCTCATTAACTAACAAAAGCACAGGTTGTGCCTGAGGGAACTTATCATTCAAGTTCAAGACACATGCCACAGCTGCTGCTAAGTAATGTGTGTTGTTCAATAAAAGTATCTCCTGCAACTGAGAACAAATGTTGGCGAGATACTCATTTTCTGAACCACTTCCATGTCTTGCCGCTATGATCCTACAAATCATGTCAATTTTCTTCCATTCAAACCCTGTGTCTACATCATAACTTTCTATGAGACATCTGATCAAGCTCAGTAAACCTCCTGGAGCTATTAACCTTTGGCTCAATTCTTTTGTGATAACTCTTTTGGCAAATGCTGGAGGCGATGGCTCTGTACTACTCTGCAGCACCAATAATTCCTTTATAAGAATTGGTTGAAAACAGTTATTTACAAGATGTTTATAAACACATACATATTTTTTCCTGTCTTCACTAAGCTTATCATATAATTCTTGAGTCATAGTAAAATTATTGTAATTACCTGGTTTTTTAAAAGGGGCAAATGACAGCTGTATCGATGCTGCCAAATAATCTGAGAGATGCAAAGTTAAAATAATAGTTTTGAGGGCTGATACACTGTAACATCTTGTGATAAAATCTGTGCACTCTACAAGCATATCATACTTTTGTTCATCAGTTAAGGGCAGTTTTGGAAGTATGGCCCCAGTGATACATCTCTTTGACATTTTTATTCCAAGCCCGGGTATGAGACATGGTGAAACACCAAGAGATGTTACTAGTTGAAAACAGGTTCGCAGAAGTTTTTGGTTCTTCACACTTATTAGAACAGTTTCGTCGTTTCTTAGTTCAGTAACTAGTTCATCTAAAGCACTGAATATTTTTTGAAGAAATGTTTTTAATATGAGAAAAGATTCACTTGTTACGCATTGACTTTCATTTATAGGGTTATTTTTTAGTATCAAAACAAAGTCGCTATGACCTTCTGAAATAGACAAGAAAAGAGAGTTAATCTATGAGTCTAACAATAACGAAATAAAAACAAAACACACACACAAAACTAAACCAATAAAACTAACCCATACAGGTGAATTACCTGTATGGGTTAGTTTTTCTATTCTGTTGAATATTGGCTGCAGCTGAGACATTTTTTCACCGCACCGTTGTTTGTTATTCTGAACTATCAAAGCGAGACTAAAATTATTTTAATTGCTTTAAGAAAACAGTTGAATTAAGTAATTATAATCAACTTCAGTGTATTATTTATTTTTGGTTAAAGTTTGACATTGACAATTATTGTCATTCATGTCTTGATGGTTTCGGAACGAATAATACTAGAGTTGCAATTGCAAGAAAAACAATAAAAAAATAGAATTCGACTAAAAGATTAAAATACAAATGCACAAGTGAATGCAATAACGCCTTCAGAAAACTGATGGGGTTGCCATGGCGTTGTACTGCTGATGACAGACCGTTTCACAGTGTGGTAAAATCCCGGTTTTTGTTGCATCGTGTTTTTATTGAATTAATCGATAGAGTTTACAATTCTGAGGATTAGAGTAAAACTCCGGGTTCGCTAAGACTTGTACTTTTTTTTAAAAAAAATGTCAAAGTTTCGGAATATCCGACTTTTAAAAAACGAAAAAAAAATCATAATAATTTAACGGAAGTACTTATTCCAGAATTTATTTATTCCATCGAAAGAAGGTATAATTGCAGACCCTTCCACCAATTTTTGTTGCTTTAGTATGAATGGGTCAAGAGATATGATTTTTTTTCTCATTTTTCGTTTTCATTTTTTTATTCATATAATCCGCCGTAGTAGGTGGTCATTCCTACATCAAAAAATAGCTGATACTTTCTATTATTTGTAGTATTTTTTCCAGAACCTAACTCACTGGAGTCCAGGAGTTATTGAAAATTCAAAATTTTCTTTAGGGTTGTCACTGTCAAGTATCCGAAAAAAAAACAACAAAAACATATTTTATTTGAAAAACAAGAAGGTGTTTTAAATACTTTCTAATAACTAATATGTAGTTGGCTATTCGAAGGGAAAATGTATATGAATTTGTAATATATTTTGTGGTCTAACCGAACTAAAATTCATCTTCATTGTTAGTTACAATTAATTCAGCATGCGAATAATTATCGATGGCTAGGTTCCAACTGCAGATGGAACAATGAATAAATAATAATGTATAAATAGTTAACGTAAATAATATCATATAAAATTTTATCAAAAATCAATACAATTGATGTAAATACATGATGAGAATTGATTTAAAATAATTAAATAGGTATAGAGGGATTTAGATAGGGGTGTAAGGGGGCAGACCTACATCTTTTTGCCCCAAATGCCAACCTCACCTGCTCGTGGTGCACCCTGCTGATAAATGAACGAGAACTGGCGACCGAACCAATGGCGGTAAAACCATTAAGAAGGTATACAGATTCAAATTTCTCTGACCAGCGGCGGGCAGCAGCGTTACTGGTGTGAGGCTCTGTACTGCGCTCACCAATCCGCTTGCCCAACGTGGTGAGTATGGGCATGCACTTCCCATGAACGAGCAACAGAACCCACGGCCCCCAGTTCACGGCCACCCTACGATTCCGGGTCACGGCAGCGGCCTTGGTTACGGTGGAGTAGAGGGTGTCGGGAATCTCCGGGCTACGGATGGCTGCCACAAACCTTTGACCTTGACGACGTATAACGGACGCAGCTTATAACTGGACTAGGGCTTGGTCTAACTCGAGGAAGAGCTCTAAAACATAAGGTGGCATGTTCTGGGGCTGTAAGAAGTCTGAAGACAGGGGGACGACATGATGACCCTAGAATTAATTAATTATTATTTTACAAATTAGGTGCCAAGGATTCTATATAGCATGGCGTCGATGTCGGTCCAAGTACAAAACCACCGAACGAGGGCTTCGTTCCAGCTGCTTAGCGGTGTGACACAGGGAGATGTAATATCCCCTGAACTGTTTACCAACTCGCTGGACGATTTTTTCAAGACGCTGGACTGGAACGGATTGGGCATCAATGTCAACGGTGAATATCTAACGCACCTTCGTTTTGCCGACGACATAGTTATTATGGCGGAATCGCTGCAAGACCTGCAAAAAATGCTGAACAGTTTCAATGCTGCCTCGAGATGTGTGGGTCTTGGGATGAACCTAGACGAGACCAAGATCATGTTCAATGACCATGTCACCCCAGAACCTATTTCTGTCGAAGGTATAACACTTGAAGTTGTCCAAGAATACAATCTACAATCAATTCAATTCAATCTACCTCGGACAGGTATTTCAGCTAGGTAGAGACTAGCTTCGAGCAGGAAATTGCCAGAAGTTTGGAGCTTGGTTGGACAGCATTTGAGAAAATGCGTCATATCCTCACGTCGCCACTGCCGCAGTGCCTAAAAAGTCGGGTGTTCAATCAGTGCGTCCTTCCAGTCCTAACCTACGGAGCTGAAACGTAGAACATTTCAGTCAAGCTGGCCAACCGACTTCATGTCACGCAGCGTGCTATAGAATGGTCTATGCTTAGGGTCTCGCTAAGGGATAAAATCCGGAATGAGGTCTTACGGCATAAGACCAAAGATATAGATATTGTCGAAATCTGTAGCAAGCTGAAGTGGCAGTGGGCTGGTCGTGTCTGCCGGAGAACCGACGAAAGGTGGAGTAGGAAGGTTCTCGAATGGAGACCACGTGTAGGTGAGAGTAGGGTGGGACGACGTCCGGCAAGATGGACCGATGACCTGAAGAAGGTGGCTGGTGGTGCCTGGATGAAAAAAGCAGGAGATCGTGCGCTGTGGCGCTCCCTGGGAGAGGCCTATGTCCTGCAGTGGACTGCAATAAGCTGTAATGATAATGATAATGAGATAGGTATATAATTCATGTCGATAAATAAAACACAAACTACATTGTAGTTTATTTATCACAAACAAACTACATTCATTTCACATTTAATTGACTCAAAATATTAAAAAAAAAACTAAAAAATATTACTCATGTAAAATGTTGATATATGTTAATACTCGTGATTTCACAGTACTAAAATTATATACAAACTATGAATGAAAAATTACTAGTAATATGTACAAAGAAATAAAAAGAAAACAAAAACATTCAAATGACGTCAAGGAATACGTCCACATCACTGTCACATTAATATACTTGTTATTAATATACTTATCGGAAAGGATTTTCTTTTATTAACTATTAGTTGAGTCTTTTGGGTTAGAATTTATAGACGGTTTCCAAAAAAGGTGTATCAATCAACATGATACCAATTTCTCAATATGTTTTTTCATTTTCTTTATAAAATTACTTAATGTTTGCTACTTTAAGCCACAAAATAATGATATCTTGTTATGGTCGTGATAAGAAAGCTTAAACTTAATAAAAATAAACAAATTACGTTTTGGTGGAAGTGGCAGCCCTAAGTGCGGATATTTCGGATATTACTAAAATTTTCAATAACTCCTGGACTCCAGTGAGTTAGGTTCTGGAAAAAATACTACAAATAATAGAAAGTATCAGCTATTTTTTGATGTAGGAATGACCACCTACTACGGCGGATTATATGAATAAAAAAATGAAAACGAAAAATGAGAAAAAAAATCATATCTCTTGACCCATTCATACTAAAGCAACAGAAATTGGTGGAAGGGTCTGCAATTATACGTTTTTTCGATAGAATAAATAAATTCTGGAATAAGTACTTCCGTTAAATTATTATGATTTTTTTTTCGTTTTTTAAAAGTCGGATATTCCGAAACTTTGACATTTTTTTAAAAAAAAGTACAAGTCTTAGCGAACCCGGAGTTTTACTCTAATCCTCAGAATTGTAGACTCTATCGATTAATTCAATAAAAACACGATGCAACAAAAACCGGGATCTTACCACACTGTGCGTTTTTAAACCATAATGAGGGAGTGCTCAGCTTCTTTGTTACGGCTAGCCCTAACAGGGTTCATAAGACCGGTACTGTAGAGAACAATTAACAGATTTAAAAAAATATTTTTGCGTCTGTCAGGGTTCAAACTCCGACCTACTACTCGTAAGTCTTGGCTATCACTACTGGACCACCACTGCTCTCAAAATAAACATAATAAAGAGAAACAAATGGATCCCCGTATTGTAAAATACACTAGGCAATACAGTGGAAATCAATTGGGCTTCCTATTTTTATTTATATTTTAGAGAATATTGTAGTCCTGTACTGTAGGTGCTGGTCCACAGCAGAGAATTATGATGTTCCTATAATTAGTTGTTTTTGATAGCCACAACACAGTGTTTATGTAGTCTGTGAGCTTCAAGAAGCTGTCAAGTACGTCAAACCTAATGTCAAATGATTAGCAAGCAAAAAGTGACTAAATACTTTGCCGTACCGAAATATAGGGCATTATTCGCAAAAGAACATAGATTTTAGTGTTTTAGTTATTGATTTTGAACAAACAAATCCATAAAAATGTTGATTAAAGTCAAAGTAAGACAAATTACAGACGATTAAACTAGTCTGAAGTGATTATTTACAATTCATAACCTCGTTTCTTTTCACTTTTCAGACGCTTACGGGAAAGGAGATTGAGATAGACATAGAACCTACAGATAAAGTGGAGAGGATCAAAGAGAGAGTGGAGGAGAAAGAAGGCATTCCACCACAGCAACAACGTCTTATATTTTCCGGAAAACAAATGTAAGTATTCTTGCTAATCGTTTCTTTGTTACCTATCCCCATTTAGCCATTACATCGATTCACAGTTCAAGCAGTGAAAGTTCAATTCACCTTTCTCCCATCGTTTAATCAATTCAGAACGTAGGTATGAGTTTATGTACCTGAGACAACATAATTTTTACATACCTATTTGAAAAAAAAACAAAACTGGTCACTTTATGTCGCTGTAACTTTTTTCCATGTCGCTTACTATGAAGATTAGCCGGCTGCTAGAATCTATATGTCACCATTATTTGTGCACGCCCATATATCTTTATAACAGTCTCTCAGGCTAGCCTTAAGCAGCCTGAAGAATGACCAACACTTAAATTTCATTCTTTAACATTTATCACTCTTTTTTCAAAAGTGACACTACCGGTTACTTGAAAACTAGATTTGCTTTATGTCTTCAGCTCCTAACTGCAGTGTGTCTGTAAGAAATCTCATGGAATTGTATTGTATAATCAGCCAAATCTCATCAGAAGTTTTTATGTGAAATTGCAACAACCATTAATCATCCATTTATCTTACATTATTTCTTTCAAAACAGTGATCAAAGAGTTCATACATGATTATTGAATGTAATTTATCTGATGAGTATTATCAGAAACAAGATTGTGGTGAGTTTATGGGCAGTGGCTTAAATATAGTATATGGCTAGACTGCTAGCCTCAATAAAAATGGCTAGGCTCATAATGACTGATTTTATTTGCCATACCTGTAGGTATAATTCTACCCATTAATTATCATGTACCTCCATGATACCACACCAATTCTAAGCACAAATCTTCCTGTGCCAGTCTCATCCAGTTATCCTATTAAGTACATGTATTGGAATCTGCCCCAATGGCCAATAGCTATAACCCCCAGTGCTGCCATTTTGGTCTCTCTTTCTCCATTAATATCATCCAAAGTTTTCTTTGAATCATTGGAATTTTCTGTTATATGTAAGCAAGGTTATAAGGTTTGCAAAACAAATAGTATTCTATGTTACTCTCCAAACTATTTTTATGTATTTAATTTGATCTTTCTTTTTTCCAGGAATGATGAGAAGACCGCACAAGACTACAAAGTTCAAGGAGGGTCAGTTCTCCACTTGGTGCTGGCACTGCGAGGGGGGCTCTGATCTGGCTTGTGATAGTTTCCGTCTTATATTTATAACTACTAATTTTATTTTTCATTTCTTGTATAAAGTGATTACACTGTACCACATATCTTTCAATTGATACCTTGTTGTTGGTACATTTTTTTATCAATTTTAACTAAAAAGGTATATTTGTATGAATGTTTAATGTGAAGCATTACCTCATACAGCTACTATAAAATGGGGTGAATAGTAATGCAGAGTTCAATCAAGATGAAACTTTGAAAGAGATTCTAATTTTGAATTACATACTATGGTATGTTGGTAATAAGGTCTCTAATTAATTTGTTGTAATTTAATCAATAATAAATTAGAGCACTTGTTGGTAGCAACATTAATTTAACATTAAATTATTTTCCAAAGTTTTGTTCTCAATCATTCCTACAAATCTATTCACCCTGCTTTTCGTGGTATATTCTAGTTCTTTTATTTTAGGCTGAGTGGTTAAATTTCTATTCGTTGTAATACTTTATAAAACTGTAAAAACTGCATTTAAACTTTGTTATAATTATGTTAAAAGTCAGTTCATGATATCGTTTTTATGCCAAGGGTGTTGCAAATATGCGAAAAATTAAAATCAGGTCATCATTTGAGCAGGTATTTATTATTACACCTATAACATTGTACATATAGTCAAAGTATAATTTACACATATTTGCGCTGAATGAAGTTTACATAAAAATAAAACATCTTTGGTTCACCACACAAATTAACAACATCAATTTTCTATTTTTTTTTTCCTAATTTACATTAATTTTACCACAAGCCTTTCATTTCACAATTTAAAATTATTAACTAATTTGAGCATTTCACTACTCATGAAATAGCTGCAGTGTTACTACTACAGACTTTACACAAAGCATGCAGAGCCTAGACTGTTTCATTAGGTATTACATACAAGTACACTTATATATTTCTGGTATTGTATAGGTAAATACAAAGAATAGATCAAAGATGAAATGACAAACTACCATACTTTAGAATCATTTTCGTGGATTTTAAAATCTACAAATCTCTAATATTATCAAAATGATTAAATGACTTTGGGACGGAAACATTTCCTTTAAAACATCAATATTATTGATCTGCAAAATATTTAACTTTTGTTAAGAATTTAATTAGAGCACTTACGGAATTTAATATTTTAAAAGTTTTAGTGGGAGTATTCGAAAAAATTGAGCTTTAAAAAGTAGGCGATGAGCATTCGAGTTTGGCACAACATAATAAGTTACACACATCGACGGGAAATGCATGAAAGTTTTACACATTTATTTTTTATCTAAAGGTTGTTGTAATCCAACATTGTCGGTCAGCTTCACTCCCAAGATCCAAGTCTGCTTTATGATTGGTCACGAACCAATACGCTGGTTGTGACTTTGTAAGTTGTAGGAAGAGTGCTTTACCACCACACATTTAGAGAGAGAATGCCGTAGAAGCACAGGTAGATGGTTAGCGTGTTCGGGTGCTTGTGTAGGCAGCATATCATGCACTTTGTGACAATGTTGTATTAGTATGTTACCTATTATAAACTTTAGAAGATTGAATTGCATCACCCCCATTTCACCCTAGACTTATACATTGAATGTAATTTTCTTCGACTTTCGAATAAAACACTCCACTGATTTTAGACAAGATGATATAGACTAATTTACACAGAGCAGAGCATTATCAAAATTTGCACTAGTTACGACTAAAAATTGTTCTTGAAAAATAACTAAGGAGATCCTTTCTGCATTATAGTTGCTCAGCTCCATCTGTGGAAAGAAAACATGTTATGTTGTAGAAATTGAATAAACTGTCTAACTTATAACACTAGGTATTTGTATAGGATACTATCAAGAGTCCTCCAATTTGTCGACGTCGTCGTCTAAATTGATAAATGATGCTCTTACGAAATATGGCTCGTGGTCGGTCGTGAGGACCGACTTCTTATTTGGGTCAATGTTATGAATCCCTGCACATTGTAAATGATGCGTGGACTTACATGAGTAATGTGCACTACAATCCTACATAAGTAATGCTAATGTGTAAGGAGTAGATTAGGTTACCTTAGCAGCTCAGCCATCGGAGAGCGCCGGTGTGACCCAACCGTATTTGTCATGTGTTTTGACGACCGATCGGAATGCTTCCTCGGCGCGGCGGCGCGTGAACTCGCAGGAGGGCCTAGGTGGCGCCCGCGCCACTCGGCCCTGCCCCTTCACCACAGAGGCGGCGAACTGCATCACCACAGCTTCTACTGTGTACGCGGAAGCCCAGCCGCGTGGGGTAAGTAGTTCCATGCAAATCGCACCACCTTAACAAACAATTAATATTATGAGTCGTGAATCGTGGCGACTGTCGAGTGAAGAAATAACAATGACCCTTTAAAAGTTTGACTATCTAGTTCGGAGGCTTACTGTTAGATCTGAAAATAGTCTACTCTTATTATAAGATTAATGAATCCTCACCTTCCATGACGAAACCCTTCTCTATCCTGGGTTCGATGACCCGCATGAAAGGCGGTGCGAAGGGGAAGTTCTCCGGGAATATCAGATGCAGTAGTATGTTAGGAATGTGTAGCTCGCGGAGGTCACTGGACAGTTCGCTCTCCGGGTCGATCTGGTGCAGGCGCACGTGCCATTCGAACAGGTTGTCGTTTACCAGTTCCACCTAAAACAAATTGGACATTAGACTATATTAGATCATTTCAAGATAGCGGGAGTTGCTAATAGATACGTAAACAAACACTAAAAAAAATATTGCTCTGGCAAGCTGACGAATTTTTAAACATGAAGCAATTTTTCGTTCTTTCAAATTATTTTTCGGTTTCTTTTAGGTGCATGATATGTGATTTGGTTTCCGCACAAATCGTGTCGTATTATATCGTAGATATGTCAATCAAAACTCCTAAAATCGAGGATAATAATTATTTATGATAAAGCAAGTGAGCGTAGATATTTAAAAAATTGGAAGAAACTGAGGCGTGGTACTGAGCGATTGACAGCTGCGCTGCGTCGCGGGTTCAATTCCCACACGGAACAAATGTTTGTGTGATGTATAAGTAGTTGTTCTGGGTTTGTGTGTTTGATTAAGTTAGTTTAAATGTTTGTGATCGCACCCACGATACAGGAGAAATTTATAATCCTAGAGTAGGGCAAGGTATGAAAAAATGAACTTACTACATAATAACATAAACGACTAGCACCTCACTGCTCGACCATCTAACATTAATTACTTAGGCTCTTACTTAATAGATTTATTTACGTAAGCTATCAACGGGTTAATTAATTAATTGCTGCTCAATAATACAGTACAGTAGGTACACAATAATTGGTAAACTAAGAGTTATGGCTTAATTTTCGTAATAAATGTACGTAAGTCCTTGAATCACAGCGTACCGTGTATACTGGGGATTATCCTTGTAATTTATTTGATTGAAGCGAAGGCACCAAGCAAAATGTAAACGAAACGGTTGAGTAACTTAACCAATTAACAAAGTGAAACCATGAAAACTTGTTTTAAACGTTTTGCATAATCTGTTGATAGATGGTGGGGTGTAGATAGACTCTGTAATATAAATACCTACATAGATACCTATTATGAGAGTCATAGAATTTATCGAAAATACTAACATTTATTTTGCACTTTTCAATACCTTGGTAGGTCCAACTGCATTCTATACGTTGCGTGATATTTGCACATGTAGCTTACCGCTAAAAATATAATGACGCTAGTAGGGCAAGAGGATTAGATATCTCACCGTGAATACAGGATCAGGCCGGCTGTTCTGTATTCGCTGTATTTCTTTCAATTCTTTCATGAGCCTGCGTGTACGCACGGCTGCAGCGCGCTCGCGCACCTCATTGGCTCCACCTGCCTTCTTCTTGACGAGGGTGGTGGCCGAAGGACTGGCTGGCAGACTTGCGGCGGCCGCTTCTGCTGGACTTACGCCGTCTCTGGAAATAGAAAATAATAAATAAGTACCTACACCAAAAAATGTTTCTGATTACTAGCATAAACTCTATGCAAAAACAATTGAACTTGTTATATTATTATAAATCTATATTTTTATATGAAGAATCTAAAAAATGAAGAAGAAATCATAATATAATCTACCGTACTAAAAAAGATTTAGATTTTTCAAAGTGATCCCAAACTATTTTTGATGTGTCTAGGTCTCTTCTGACAATGATCTATCATTAATAATGTTTACCTACTGCTACGTTTGGCACAATACGGAAAACAATGTAACCTAAATGTATCTAATTAGTGGGTCTCCAAACATTTTTAGCTCGTGGTACAGATTTCATTGAACTCATTCGTCAACCAGTTCAAGAGATGTAAATACGCTCTTTGGTAAACAAATCGTGATGTATGGTCACGCACGCACGTGTGGACCTGCATCGTACAGTCTTCAGTTTATTTATAACATTGACCTACTTGTATTCCTATGTATCTATCTTTTCTCTAGATATTATTACAGAGAGTGGTATTATAATACTGCATGGCTTCGACTCTGGACTCTTTGTAATAGTCATTGTTTCCAATATATTTTAGTTCAGGAGTTTCTGTCGACCTTAATGCTTCGTGTCATGTCAACTCATAATGAATTAGGTACTTAGGTACCTAATTTTTTAAATATGTTTTTTTTATCCATGTCCCACAAAAAATTTAGCTATGAGTTTACAGGAGGGTAAGGTCTTTTTTTTATCGTGGTAAAATCATCCAATGAGTCCTCCCACCCAGGGCAGGGCGGGAGGGACTGTCAGACTTGTACTGACTAAAATCCACGGTGTCCTTCAATAGCCCTTTACGTACCGGGGTCACGGTAATTCGTTAGTCCCGCGACCGAGGGTAAGATCTTCAAGTTTTATTACCTAGGATGCTCTCAAATCACGACACCTAGGTATTCCTTTATTATCCGTGGTTTCTCGTAAGAAACCACGGGTATTTGATACCTACTAAGATAAGGGTAAGTATAGTTGATAGCAGTGTTTTTCAAAATGGCTCGCAACCCCCTGAGGGGTTAAATTCGTAGGGGGTTTACGCAGGGGTGCGAAGCGTCAATAAACAGTTAAAAAAATAAAAATAAGAAAGTTTATTAATGTGCAGTGTGTGCCTGTT
This sequence comes from Agrotis puta, assembly GCA_943136025.2. Taxonomy (NCBI): domain Eukaryota; kingdom Metazoa; phylum Arthropoda; class Insecta; order Lepidoptera; family Noctuidae; genus Agrotis; species Agrotis puta. Next base: position 6,509,340 of record OW964170.2, read on the forward strand.
GTTTGTTAACTTGGCTGATTTTTTATGTTGTTATAACGGCGGAGGGTGGGAGATCTCAGATCGCTAAATATTTTTCTATCTTAAGGGGTCACGCCAAGACAATTGGTTCAACAATTTTGGTCTTCACTTCGCAGGCCAGTTACTGACCTATATGCTGATGTGCGATGACAACGCCTCGGTGACCTAATTATTTTGGGACTTAAAATCTGTCATTTTTTCGTAACGAGATATTTCGATAAACATTTTCGGCTTGAATTACATTTAAAAAGAACTTAAAATAGGTTGTGGTGCATATTAGAATTGACACAAGTCTCTCCCAAGAGTCCCGAGTTATTTCACTTCTCTGCCACATCGCGCGCTGCGATCGATTTTATTGTCTCCACCACTGACTTCGTATAGTCACGAGCAATAGTATGTATCCGGCTAACGTAGGCGCGAGCATGCCGGCGGCGACTAATGGGCGACTCGCTGTCCGACCATGGACCATGCGTTGTGTTCCACACGCGCCTCAAGGAGTGTCAGCATAGTGACGGGGTCCCCTGTAGAGGGCCAAAGCCTGCCGGGGTCGCGGGTCTCATGAATTACCGTGACCCCGGTACGTAAAGGGCTATTGAAGGACACCGTGGATTTTAGTCAGTCAAGTCTGACAGTAAGGGTGGGAGGACTCATTTGATGATTTAACCACGATAAAAAAAGTGTATACATGTTATTGCTCGTGACTGTACATAGTGTATCGTACCCGGTATTTGGCAATAAATCCACAGCCTTGTGTGGTGACCGCCACACAGAATGATAAATGTCATGTAAATTGCCAGCAATCGGTATGAGTTACTTCTAGTAAATAACGAAGCCGGTTGCAGTAGCCAACAGCGGCCAGTAGTTCTGAGTGTTATGACGTTCATGAACACATTGGCTATAGCAACTTGGATTGAGATTTCAGACAAAGATCTGTGGCAGGTATATATTGATGCAGGCGGCATTTTTTACTTTATTATTTTAATTGTTCGTAAAGTGATCCTTTTCCATTTTGAAATTGCTGTCTGTGTTTTTAACTAGGAATTTCTCCTGTAACGTGGGTGCGTTTACAAACATTTAAACTGACATAAACAAACGCCCAGAACCGGAACAGCTACTCGTTGATCGTACAAATATTTGCTCTGTGCGGGAATCGAACTCGCGACACGTAGCGCAGCAGTCCAATTGGTCAGCCACTGCGCTAATCTTGCCGTCAAAATTGGACTAAGAATGGAATGTAAGAATCGAGTTCGTCGGGAAGTACGAGCGGGAAGTAAGTAGGTACGACCAGGCCATGGTTCATGGAAGGCAAGAAACACAGCGAATTTTATACAATACCAGTCTGACAGTAGTGGGTTCGAAGACTCATTTGATGATTTTACCCTCAGTAAATAAAGCATATTAATAATATGTAGATGTTATTCTTAAGACCTTTATGTTTATCTAAAGACAACAACAAAGAGCTAAGGGAATCATGCAAATGCAATTCATTGAATGCCCTAGTTAGTTAGTATGCGAACCAGTAAGGTATTCTCGCTGCGAGTACGCTCGTGTGTGGAATGCTGCCTGTCTGGTATTCTCACAACGAGCGCTGTCAATGCGTCAAGTAATCAATAACACAAGTCCATGAAACAACGGTGTAAAATATGTTAAAAATAATACATTTAAGTATTAATTTAAATGAAATTTTCCTCAGGTATGTATTCCGTTATGTTTAGATGGTGTGTCTACATAAAATAACATCATTCTTAAACCAGAAAACATCATTCTTAGATTAATCTTCAGAAATAAGACGAAAATTTATCATTTCCACGAACTTATTCAAACTTTTTTAGGGTTCAGTGCCCAGCGGGTGAAACGGTATCATATCACTAAGACTCCGCTGCCCGTCTGTCACCACGCGGTCTCCCACAAGCCGTAATAGTAAGAAAGTCATGATGTATTTCTGTTGTCGCAATAACAACAAATCTAAAAAAAGAATAAAATATTGTTTTTAATTCATAGACAAGTGTACGGCACTATTCGCGCGCGTGGGCCCGACGACTCGCACTTGGCCGTTTTTTTAAATAAAACGACGGAAGTATTTTGCTCTACTTGTTGTATTTACTAATGACTTCTTCTAGTTTCCTCGTAAGCTATTAATTTGGACTTGCAACCTACATAAAACTTGCCAAAAAGGTTACCCACTTCGTCAGGACACGTCTCAGTAAATCATGTTTTGTGTAAGTAACTAATGGAAAACAACAATACAGTAAATGGTTAATAATAAAACTAGGGCGACCGCATACCATTTACTGATTTTGATTAATCACCGGGACTCATGTATCTCTACGGTTAAGAATAATAATTGTACAATACAAATACATATATTGCACCGTAAATGTGATTCAAATAATGCCTTTTGGTTTTGGATTGAATCCAATGATGTGGCAAGTTTAATACGCCTCGGACAGGTCAATGACTTCCAGGAGATTTATTCAAAGTATTTACCACATAAGTAGTATACATAGTAGGTACATACAACTACACAGATTACGTAAACAAGTTGCAGCCAGCGATAAGCTGCATAAAGCATCGAGCTGAAATTGTTTCTGCATAATTTATTATCTCCCACATTAAAAGTGTGTTATTATATCAAGTAATGACTGCTTTATTTATCTCACCGGATACTTACATACACAGTTGAACAAAATGTAATTAATATGATCTTATTTAATATACCAAGCTGTATGCTCCTACCGATCCACCAACTTTAAGAGGCCTCTTACAGTCCACTAGCGCCGCCAATCGAAAAAATGTCATAACTCGTAAATAGAATCAAAAATACAAAATGTGGTCTGTAATTACTGTAGAAAAGGCAATAACGTGATTTTATAACACATTGTCAACACTTGAAATATAGCTGTTTAGCTAAATCGTGCATTCTAAACATAAACGGCCGTTTTTGTTACAAATAAAAAAAAATAAATAAACAGCTATATTTCAAATGTTGACAATGTGTTATAAAATTAATTTATTGCCTTTTCTACAGTAATTACAGAGCACATTTTGTATTTTTGATTCTATTTACGAGTTATGACATTTTTTCGATTGGCGGCGCTAGTGGACTGTAAGAGGCCCCTTAAAGATTTACAAATCTCGCACGCTCTTCTTCATTGATATGTATTATCATGTTGACACATAGCCTATTATATCATCCAAAAGAATATTCTTACCAATCAGTAATTAGGTATCTACATAAACATTACGCTTATCGTAAATTACTTTGTTTTCATGTTTTATAACAGGTTGAACTATTATGTAGAGCTGGAACTTTTTATAGGAATGTACGAGTATGTTGTTTCACCGAACGAAAGGCATCTAAAGGTTAACGATAGGCAGCTATCTATGTTGACCTTGCACAAATAACATTTATTAACAATTCATATAAAATCGATAGACTAGACAGGTAGTACCTACCTAACGACATAGACGGTTCAGGGAAATTCTCTATAAACTAGGCGTATTTTTAGATTTGAAAGTGAAGTGGGCGTGCATGTCCCCTGTAGCTAGCTCCTGTTTGTCTGGTTCAACCGGAGTCCGTACTAGATAGTTGATATCGTTACCGAGACTAACTAAATTTTTCAACCGGTCTACCAGCCACTATCAAGTACTCGTTTAGAGTTTACCAGTTTCTTTAAAAATAAACTGTATGAAGGACTTGAAAAAGGCGTTTGACCTGGTCCTGAGATATACCACTCTATAAAACATGACAGAGCCTTCGAAAAAAGGTGCATGAAAACAACGTCAATTAATTGAGTCATTATGCAAAAATGCGCGATCCACATACATACAGAATGAAGTATCCAAAAACCGGATCAGTATCTGTTGCAAAAGAAGTTTACCAAGGGACTGTTTTGGAACCATCTTGAATGAGACAATCGTTTTTGCACTTGCAATTTCATTATTTCAGCATTTCTAGCCAGAATAAAAAGGTTCTGGCTCAGTAAGTGTCTGGTTTATGATTCTTTTCAAACAAGAAAATACCGGTGAAGAATTTATTTGATAACCTTAAGATATCGAGTTCAAGAGTGTAGGAGTGAATAATATATTTTTTTATAAATTTCACTCTGTGCAGCCAACATTTATAAAAAAATATGTGTGGTATTTTTTGTCATAAGGAGGATGTTTTGCTCCAAGGCAAAAATTTGAAATTCTAAATATTTGGTCAGCCACTATCAAATTGTATTGTTACGAATACTTGGGTAATTCCATACGCAGTTATGACGACGAGCTGAAGCAACACCTTCAGTAGCCACTGTCGTATTACAAAAAATAAATAAGAATTAATAAAATAAATTAGAAATTAAGATCGGTATCTGAACATTGGGTTTTTGTAACTTTCACGAGATCGATTTGTCACTTTTTTTTTTGTGGTAAAATCATCAAATGAGTCCTCCCACTCACACTCACTCACTCGAACCTTCGGTCGGACATTAATGGTCGGGCTGCGAGTCGCCCATTACTCGCCGCCCGCATGCCCGCGCCTTCGGTGGCCGGAGATCTCTTGCGACGTCCGACGCCGTGGGCGTCTACCACTGCGGCTGGGGTGGAGGGAGGTCGCTGTTCTCTCCCTCTTGCGGCCCGCCTCCTCCTTCGCGAGCATGACTGCTTCGCAGAAGGAGACGACCGCTTCCCACTCCGTCTCGCCCCGCAGCATGGCCTCGACCAATGCCGGGCGCGAGAGGTCTCCGCCTATCGCCGTCGTGAGGACACGGCGGTGCTCTGCCCAAGCGGGGCAGTCCTGCACCGTATGCTTCACCGTGTCCTCCGGACGATCCTCGCAGTGGTGACACCCAGGCGTTTCTTCCCTCCTTATCAGACACAGGTACCTCCCGAAACTTCCATGTCCGGTGAGGACCTGCGTCATGCGGTAGGTCAGGACGCCGTGACGCCTTTCCAGCCACTCCTCAAAGAGGGGTCATACCGCCGCGATTGCGACGTGCCCGGGCCGATTTGTCACTTTTTTTTTTTTTTTTTTTTGCGTGGTAAAATCATCAAATGAGTCCTCCCACCCAGGGCAGGGCGGGAGGGACTGTCAGACTTGTACTGACTAAAATCCACGGTGTCCTTCACGAGCCCTTTACGTACCGGGGTTACGGTGATGGGTAAGTCCCGCGACCCCGGCAGGCTCTGGCCCTCTACAGGCCCCGTCAATGTGCTGACACTCCTTGAGGCGCGCGTGGAACACAACGCGCCGTCGACCCGGGCATGGTCCATGGTCGGACAGCAAGTCGCCCATTACTCGCTGCCCGCATGCCCGCGCCTACGGTGGCCGGAGATCGTCCTGTGACGTCCGACGCCGTGGGCGTCTACCACTGCGGCTGGGATGGAGGGAGGACGCTGTCCTCTCGCCCCGCAGCATGGCCTCGACCAATGCCGGGCGCGAGAGATCTCCGCCTATCGCCGTCGTGAGGACACGGCGGTGCTCTGCCCAAGCGGGGCAGTCCTGCACCGTATGCTCCACCGTGTCCTCCGGACGATCCTCGCAGTGGTGACACCCAGGCGTTTCTTCCCTCCCTATCAGACACAGGAACCTCCCGAAACTTCCGTGTCCGGTGAGGACCTGCGTCATGCGGAAGGTAAGGAGCCGATTTGTCACTTGAGATAATTTAAATTTAAACGAATGAATGGACGCACTGTTAAAGACACATAAAAGTAATAATTGCAGTATTTACATCCCATCGGAATTAAGTTCACAGTGCATTGTTTTAAGTACTTGAAGAATATAGCTGGGTAATTAAAAACTACTATTTAATGATAAGGAGAGTAAGGGTGCCTTTCCACCAGAGATGTGCTATGCAGCTATGCTTCGAGAATGTAAAAGCTGAGCTCCGAAACTATGATATATTCCGAAATATATATAAATATTATATATTCCACAAAGGAAAGAGCGTGTTGAGTTAGTGAATAAGTTGCACAATTATCAAATAAAATTGGAAGATAGCAAAAAATTTATGAAATTGACACTCAGCATTTGCAGTCTGAAATACAGTTGCTTCAGGACTCACTTAGTTCCCTATCTAGTAAGTATATGACATCTCAGTACCAAATTAAGGAACACATTCTTGCTGCAAATGAGTTAGTGATGTGTCAATGTAGTTGTCTGACATCTTTAAACCATGGTACTGTCCAGCCTGAGGTAATGGAGGACCCATCCTAGGCTGTGGATTTACCTCAGGTCTGCACCCCTAGCCAGCCTGAGTTATATGATAATAGTTCTTGCTCAGTAATGTTCTCAGATGGCATAGGAAGAGGTTTAGGTAGACTTTTAACTAATAACCTGAGTAATTCCTGTAACAATTATTGCATGCCAGGTTCAACTTTTAAACAGATTATGTCATCAGTTTATAGTAATAAATATGGGCAAAATACTGATTTAACTATATTTATTGGTAATAGTTCAAAAATTAAAAGGAAGGACTTGACGGATAGCATAACTGAGTTATTAAAGTTAAATTGTCGAAAAATTGTATTGTGTGCTTTCCCCTATTTTGAGAAATTGTCCTCTAGTCAAAACAATTATATTTACATGCTCAATAAGCATCTTCATTTGTTAGTTAGTCTCTATAGCGACAAACTTATGTATTTTGATACCAACGTTTGTATGGATAAACTTTGGTCAACACGAGATACTGTGTATCTGCCTTATATGTATAGACGCGAAATAGCTAGGCTATTAGTTTTTTATTTTCACACAGACATAAATAGTATGTCGAAGCTTAGTAGTTTAGTTATTACTGATAGTGTTCATAACACTCCTTTTGATGCACCTAGTGATTTAAACTGTTAGATACGACAACAGGCAAGCCACATAATATGTTGAATGTTGTGCATCAAAATATGCAGGGTTTGTCTGGCAAGGAGTTAGAATTAAGTTTATTTATGGAACACTATCAGGTTCAGGTCTTATGTCTTACTGAACACTGGTTGAAGGAGCATGAATTACCGTTTTTCAATGATAACAATTTTACTGTCCAAAGTGCGTTTGTCAGAAGGGGCGCTATTCGTGGTGGTTCTTTGGTTCTTGTTTCAAACATGTTAAAATGTAAAGAACGTTTAGATCTAGTTAATCTTTCTGTTGAGCGTATTATTGAGTTGTCTTGTGTGGAACTCGAGAAATATATAATAATTTGTGTTTATAGACCCCCTTCTGGGGATTTTACTCGCTTCGAATCTGTAATGGAGGATTCACTTAGTAAGTTAAAATCAAGTAATAAAAGTATAATTTTATGTGGAGATTTTAATGTTAATATTTTAGATGCAACTCCATTAAGTGTCAGACTACTGAACCTTTTTAAATCTTTTAATTTAATTAACTTGTTTTTTGAACCAACAAGAATTACTGCATCTTCGTCGACTTGTCTTGACAACATGTTTACTGATTGTGATGCTGAAAGTAAAGTAGTGTTAAGTGACTTATCGTCTGATCACTGTGGATTGATGGCAAGCTTCCCTATGCCATCACACAAAAAGCCACACAAGATTGAATGTAGGCCCTATACAGTTAGTCGTTGTAACAAGTTTAAGAATAATGTAGCTGATAAACTTACACCAGCCATAGCTGAATCAGAAAATCCTAATAAAATCTATGAATCCCTTTTTGATATTGTTAAAGAAGAATACCAGTCCACTTTTAAAACCAAAATCATTAACAAGAATGGATCCTCTGCTGGTTTCAATCAATGGGCTACACCTGGCATTTACAAAAGTAGAGCGAGATTGTACGAGTTGTATGGTTTGAAGAAATTTAGGTTTGATACACCTTTTGCAGAATATGTAAGAAATTATTCAAAATTATTTAAAAAGATTTGTGTTATTGCTAAGTCAAAATTTTTAAGCGAAACAATTAAAAATTCTACTAACAAAGTTAAAGCTACTTGGCAAATTAGCAACAGTGAAACAGGAAAATCGGTTAATAATGAAAATCATTTAGAGATTATGATAGACAGTCAACTAATTACAAATGCGACTAGCGTAGCAGACGCATTTAATGAATTCTTTGCAAATATTCCTATAACTACGACTCGCTCCTTAAGTTCGTCTCCGTCTAAAGCTGAAAGCATTCTGCAACGTAATGTGCCTAAATGCGGTAACCTGCTTGGTTTTGAACACATAACGCCATATGATGTAATAAATGTATTCAACACGCTTAAATCTAAACATACTGGCGATTATTGGGGCATTTCAATTAAACTTTTAAGTAATATAATTGACATCGTTGCCCCCTATCTTGCAATTACTTTTAATAAATGTGTAGATCTGGGTACTTTCCCTGACCTCATGAAGAGTAGTAAAGTCATACCATTATTTAAATCAGGCAATAAAAATGATATTGGTAATTTCAGACCAATTTCTATCTTACCTGCTTTTAGCAAAATTTTTGAAAAATTGATACTCAAGCAGTTGCTTAGTCATTTTAATGTAAATAGCCTCCTTCATAGTGAACAATATGGTTTTACGAAAGGTCGTTCAACAACTGATGCAGGTGTTGCTCTGCTGAAGCACATATTTAAGGCGTGGGAGAGCTGTAAGAATGCAATAGGTGTTTTCTGTGATCTATCCAAAGCCTTTGATTGCGTACACCATGATACACTTTTGCGAAAATTACATCATTACGGAGTCCAAAACGAAGCTCTTAATGTTATAGAATCGTACTTACGTAATAGATTACAATGCGTAGATGTTAATGGCTCGAAATCTTCTGGGCAACCCGTTCAGCTAGGTGTGCCTCAAGGATCAATTCTAGGTCCGTTTTTATTTTTGGTCTACATCAATGACTTGCCATATCTTTTAAAGGACATTTGTGACATTGTACTGTTTGCAGATGATACCTCTCTTATATTTAAAGTAGATAGAAATAGACAAGATTTTGACGATGTTAACACCGCATTATCATTGGTCACGGATTGGTTTACTGCTAACAACCTGGTTCTCAATGCCAAAAAAACGAAATGTATAAAGTTCGCCCTGCCAAATGTTACAAATCTAGGTCCTAACATTGTTCTAAGTAACGAAGAACTTGAAACTGTTGACTCAGCTGTGTTTCTGGGTATTAAACTAGATTCTAAAATTCAATGGGGTCCGCATATAACAAGTTTAGCGGGAAGACTAAGCTCGGCAGCCTACGCTGTCAGAAAAGTAAGACAGTACACGGACGTTGATACAGCTCGACTAGTTTATTTTAGTTATTTTCACAGCCTTATGTCCTACGGCATTTTATTGTGGGGCAAAGCGGCTGATATTCAAAACATATTTGTTTTGCAAAAACGAGCTGTTCGGGCAATTTACCAACTAGGTACTAGAGTTTCTCTGAGGGATTTGTTTAAGGAGATTGGCATTCTGACAGTGGCATCTCAATTCATCTTTGCGAACATTATATATATTAGGCAAAATCTACATCTATATACCAAGAACAGTGATTTTCACACTATTAACACGAGAAATAAGCACCACCTACGTGTTCCTTTTCATCGGCTTCATAAGGTTCACAGCTCATTTATAGGCCTTGGTATAAAATTCTATAATAAATTGCCTTCGTCATTCCTAGACTTGCCGTTTAATGTGTTTAAATCTAAGATTAAATCCAACCTTTGTTCTAAGGCATATTATTCCATTAACGATTATTTAGACGATAAAAACAGCTGGTCACTCTGTTGAAGTTAAGACGGCGTTCATGCTCTTTCCCAGATTTTTGTATTTTTCTTCTTCCGGACTAGTTATATGGATTCATATAATTGTTTATTTGTTTTTTTTTATGACTTAATTAAGTCATCTTGTTTTATTTTATGTGTTTGTATTTGTTTTATTATTTTATTTTGATTAACGGACATTATTGTCCTACTTTATATTTTATTGTTTGTCTTTTTGTGTGTATTTTTTATTATTTTAGTACGACAGTCGTAGGTTTCCTTCATCTTTTAATAATATTGTTGGAGCGGATGAAGAATGTACAACTATCTCTTGCATTGTATAGAGTGTATCTATCTAGTATTATATAGCGTCATAGCCAGCATTGTGTGAGTACCATGTACTTCAGAGCTATCTTTGACTAGAAACCTACGTCTTTCATTGACTTGAATGACTCTGGCGGTTGAGAATATGTCATGCTCACTCAAAAGTCTCACTGATGGTGGCGTGTGTGTCGGATCATTTAGTTCCCTTCAAAATGGTTGAGCTGAATGGTGCTGATACATGTGTCATGTTCGTGAACGGGCGCTGTCAGTTGGGACTGGTCATCTCTTAGCTGCCCCAGTCTATTTTAATTAATAATAACTTTATTTTTGAATTGTCTTTTTTTATATTTACTATGGACACTATTAACTTGCCACATCGTTCTCACATAATGTACCATCTCATGATGAATGATGTAAAAAAGTTTTGTAAAAATTTTGGCGATTGAAAAAGAGTGTCCATGGAGTTTCTTGCTCATTCTTCTCCATAGAGATCTACGCTTTGGAATGAGCACCTACGGTACTTTCACAGTTTTTATGTCTTGTGACTGGGACTGTAGCACCATAACTATTTTTGTACTAGTTTTATTTTGTCTCATGACAATTCAAAAGTGCCTGTAATTGGCCTAATTGAAATAAACGATTTGATTTGATTTGATTTGATTTGATTTGATTTATGTGACCGTTTCCACTAATGCTAAGCTATGTAGAGGTGCGAGTAAGGTCAGGACTCCACCGAAGCTAAGCGGAGAGGAGATGTGGAGATCCCGGCCTAAGATGTGCTATGAAGATGCGCCGCCGTTAAGTAGCTGCGCGAGGAAGATGCGCAGCTCGAGCTATGCGATGTATCGATAGTAGGGTAGGTGACCCATAGCACGCATCCACAAAACGCATCCTTCCATATAAAAAAACACATCTTAGTTGAATCCGTTTCCACCAGTGCTGTGCTATGTGTACCAATGAATATGATTGGTGGATAACAAGTGCGTCCGTACCAACGTAGCATAGCGCATCTCTGGTGGAAAAGCAGCTTTACTCTTTGCGCTCGCGCAGGTATAAAATGTCAGTACCATTTATAGCATTGTATGGACGCATACATATTTTTACTTACACGGATATGGGTTCTATCTATGTACATACTCGTAGCATTAAGAACATATGCACAAGAATGTGGATGTCCATATAAAAAATAAAAACATGTAGAATACCAAGATGCTATGATTCAATTTGCTCGTCATCACAAACACGTTATTGCCTGTTTCCGTAGTCATTTAAATGTATTTCATTTAAGTTTTTTTAGTTCTTAGCCTCTCGTATAGTGTTGTTCAATGCTTTGGTTCGGAGTGTGCTTGAATTCGGCAGTGTCGTTTGGAACCCACATTATGCAGTTCACTCCGATCGTATCGAGGCTCTTCAACGGTCCTTCACTAGGCATCTGGCTTTTGTCACCCCTGGCGTCAGCATGAGGTGTTCGTACAATGAGAGGCTGACTCATTTTGGACTTCATACTCTGCTGCATCGCAGACGTATGCTGGACTTGCTCTTTTTCCAAAAAATTGTGCGATGTCATACGTCATGCGAAGGTCTTTTGGAACGCGTTGCATTATGCGTCCCTAAAATAAATGCGCGAAGAAAATGTAGCAATTTGTTTAGTATCCCCCGGTACAAATCGAATCTAGGGTTGAATTCCCCAATTGCAAGGCTGCCATCAGTTTATAACGCTTGGTGTAATATTCTTCACCTGGACATTTTTCATGACCACCCCACTCAGCTCAAACGAAAGTTGTTGGAAAGGAAAGGGAAACCTAAACTTGATTGTAATTTGTAATTTATCTGTTGTGTATCTTGTCACCATTGTACATAAATCCAATTTATTTATTCATTAATTCTCAATCATTATTACATTATTGATTATTGATTATATATTATTGATTATTACATTATTTTCTCTTTTTTTTTTGTTTGCCATCTCATATTTAATTTATTGATATTGTATCTTGTTTTTCCTGTCTTCATTCAGAATATTACTTTTATATGTGAGTTTTAATTCTTATGTAAATGTTGTGCACGTCTATTATTGACACTAACACTAGAATAAGACCTCAAAATGTAAATTAACCTTGTTTGTGTTTGTGTTGTTGATGTGCCTTAAATAAATAAATAAAATAAATAAATAAATAGTTCTTCACTCATAATCGATCGCAATTGGCAGATTCCATTAATTGATTTGCATGGCAATTAAAACTTCTGCATTTTTGCACATCATTAAGCATGCATTATTAGTAATTAAGGAAAATGCTTATTACTTTCTACGCTGATATTATAGCGATAAATCTTTTGTTCAGTAAATAACGATTTGTTAAAGAAATCAAATTATTCGTGCCATTTAAACGCAGAGAGTCACGCAGAGTTAATGAATGGCATATTCGAGTGACTACCATAATAGTTCAAAAAATCTAAACGATAGCACAATACACCGTTATCATTATTGATTAAAAAAACTATAAATAAAATTATCATCATGATAATAAAACAATATATGCCAAGGTTCGTGTTAAGCCATCGTCTGATCAACTACGAGTATGTTTGTTCGTATGATTATGTATATTTCGACCTATTAATATCAGGCTCTATCTAATCAGATGACACGCACCTAATGGCTCGTTAATGTTTAGTTTCTTCTTCGATCACTGTTTATATTGGTGTGTCATAATTTAACAATGGCTGAATAAACAGACGGTGCGTTGCCGTTGCGTGTGGCCTTTGCTTGAGACTTCTTTGTTGCGTTATTCCGCATTGATACGTCAGTCATTGTAGCTGTGGCGCCGATAACACGGGTACAATATACTCGCGGTGCCCGTGAGCTTCTGTATGTAAACAATGCCTTTGTTTGCATGCCACTGGAGACGAAATGCAACGTACCTATAATCTGATTCGCATTTCCAAGTCATGGCTGTATAATTATCTATTGTAGGTACTGGAATGAAAGTGAAAGAAAAATATAGGCGTCAGTGCTTACTATTAACACTTGACACATAACATGCTGTAGTTCAGTTTGAGTTTCCTGTCGTTAAGAAATTTGATACGTTACTCAACCTTATATAGGGTACGCCTCGTCTAACGTAACTTTACAAGTTTTAACCGAATCGATGTTATGATGGGCGACATTCTCGACCTTCGCCTCTACGGACCTTTCAAATATTTATCCAACATGTGCAGCTTGCCAAGATTATGCGGCATTGACGATTATATTTGTTTTAACATTTGGTCATCACTCAATCGTGTAGATATTTGCCAGTTAGGTAGTATTGACCTTAACTGAATGTGTTACTAGCACTTGCGTGTTTCAAATTAATGCCTTGATCTTAAAACACTGTTTAATTTATAGTAAACCTTATAACGGTTTTACTGGACGATGTTCATTGTGCTTTTGTCTAATTAGATGATTTGTTGCATTCATATTTACGGATTTATAGAGTTTAATGAGAGCAGGTCAGTGCATCATATCTAAAAACATTTTGTTTAAAACTTTATTGACCTGAATTTGTTTATCAGTCTAAAAGTTACTCAAAGGCCGGCTGAATTATTGGGAGCATTCGGCTTGTTACGTAGATAAACGAATTCATTTTGAAAATTTCAACAATATTAAAATGATGATATAGTGGCTACCCACTGGTAACTGAACCCTACTTGCAACTTGTAGATCGTAGGTTTATAGTCAGGCAGGCATATGACTTAAAATGTATAAACAACGATAAGAAACCAACAATTTGGAGATTTAAGTAACATATTCTAGCTGCCAACTTGCACTGGGCCCAGGCTTGTACTATTTGTTCTACTACCCGGGCCGGATTGATGGTCATCAAACCATTCCCTCATAGAGAACAGGCCTCGGTCCCGTCCAGTTGTTGGAACATTTCACCGATTTTGTTTAATAAATGATTCTTAGTTAAATACAATACTTACACACGAAATAAAATTTAGAGAGCAGTTTATTTCTTGGGAATTATCATTATTGCGTATGAACTAATTGTGAATTATTCTCTATCAGAAGTCTGAAGCTTATTGTATCGTTGAAGCTCAATTATAAAACTTGCTACCGTCGTTGCGCCCTGAGTGTTGGGAAAGATGCTAGGTAGAAAATTTATATTTTCAACATGACGTATGAAGATCTTTTCCGATCCTCTTGAATTTGAATAATGTTGAATTCTTTTGTGTTTCGTTCATGTTTGTAGAAACATTTAACTTTATGAAACAATGGAACTATTATCTTATTAAAAAAATAACAAGCAATATCGATGTATTTACGATCATTACGTTCATATACTAACATTCCAGCGCTACAGAGTAATCAGACGTTGTTTACTAATAATTAAGCTTGTTTGAGTTGAGCCGATGATTATGTAAATGGAGAAGATTATGCTTTCCTGAGTGCATAACCCTCACGCCGCCATAACCGCACTTAACGTGTTCTATGTTTAATATTAAACAGATGTTTGTTATAGAATAACCGACAAGTTTACCAATAAGTCACTGATTGAGAATGTGCGATGTAATAGTCCCGACGATGGTGGGGCTCCGTGAATGACTACGTGACCAGCCGTCACTCGTGTTGTCAAACATCTACTTCACACTGATGTTACAACAGCTCGCGGCATCCGTTGCCATCGGTGTCGCTGACTCATTTGCACATTGTATGCTGTTTGTTTATGAAATCCTCCACTTTCGAATGTTCCACAGAATTCGAATGATTGAGCTCAACTGATACTTCATACTTAAAATTATGGTAATGTGTGATTGATGAATGAATGAATTACCTGTGGCGCCGCAGTAGACCTCTCCGTGCTGGGGAGCCACTGGGCCCTGCGCCGTCATTGTCCAGCTTCTCGGGAGAGCGGAACAGCTTGCGGAAGGCGGCTGCCACCTTCTCCTTTGACCGGGACGTCATGTTGCACTAATTAAACTGCACTTCCTATATCTGCACTCAACTCTCGAAACCAATAATTTAACTTTCACACAATGTTTATTTTATTTCCGCACGTCTGCAGTGACGTCTACACGTCATGTCACGATAATGTCAAAATATTTTTTTCGAACTTGGATTCCACGGAGATTTATGCGAGCAGTAATAGTTCAAGTGTTCGGCATGTGTTACATCAGAGGAGGCGTCTCGCACGACAAGGGTCCGTGATGTGCGGCGTCTGCTGCAACGCACGTGCGACTACGAGGCGAGAGCGGCGATGAAATCGAAACTTGGCACGCTGGAGGAGGTCGGTTATCGCACCTCAGCGGATGCGTGGTGGAGCGCGCGCATGTGTGTCACAGTGCGTCGCCAGTGCCGCATGTCCACACGACTGTCGGCCGACGCTGCACGCCCACAATTACCGTATCGCCTAAGCTCGCCGTACCTCGCCCAGCTGCGCCGGCGCAACAGGAGGTTTTGCAGTTCCCAGAGTTCGCTGATCCAGTTGCCCCACCTTTAATTCCTCAAAAGTTCGTCATCGCTTAGTCTCGTCACTCACTGTAAAAGGAGACAAGAAATTAAGAATGGATGACTTGTCAGCAAAATATATTTGTGATTTTTGTGACTAACAGTTGATCAATAATTATTTCTCAGATTTAAGTTAAATATATATAAGTCGAATATGACAGAAATAAATAAAATAGTAATCGATCCTATGTCTTGAAATGCGCATTGAATGAACCTACCTATTGATGGTTACCTACACTACTATTTAAATACCTATGTTTTCTAATAACTCTATCAACGAGGTACCTACTGAAAATGTATTCAGAGAGACGACAATTTACATGCAGCCAACCATGACCCTGTGTTATTTCTACCAAATTAATGTCACTTTGATCTCCACTGAACTCTCAGCAGCTGCTAAATCAATCCTGATACTCTTATTTACAAGTTAATCTTATTTAAACTGCGCTAACTAATAGCTTTTTTTCTACGGATTCTATAAAATAGAATGTAACACAATGTATTCGTTTGGAGCTTTCAATAAATGAGAAAAACCATTCATCTATATTGATCTGAAAATGCCTGAAATGTTTCATTTATCATTCGGTCATTCTATTACAGACTCAGATCGTATCGATTCGATGGTCAAATATAAGTAGATTTTTTTTTGCTTTCAAAGCCATATTGTTAAATAAAATGTTTAGCGTTTAAATAAATATATGGTTGGTGGGTAGTTTAGCAAAGATATTTATTAATATGAATAGCACGTACAATAACGTACTGTAGCCTTAGCCTTTTATATTATTAAGTTGTATTTCTTGAGTGTGGTGTCTTCTCGCTGACCTTGGCCGTGGCTGAGGACATCCAATAACCGGCGACTACGAAGCCTACTCGCTATTGGCAAGTTGCCCGATATGATTATATATCCCACGGGACTAAAAGGCTCATTGTGGAGGCGGCTATTAAATTCAATAGATCAATATGCGCCCAAAATACATGACACTTTTTAGGAAATCGCTGATTTATTCATAAAACACGACTCAAAAGATGGTCGCCCTATTTCTATAAGTGAGCTGAAATATCAACTTTTCATTGTAATGGATTATTCTTAGAGTTTTTATTATTAGAATTAGAAGTAACAATGTTAACTTTTTCTGAATAAAATATAATTTACCAATATTAAAGGTCTGTTCCAAAAGTTCCACCATGTCTGTGTTAGAACATAATGTAAACCACTCTACACGTCAATTAGATTATGTTTCTAGTCTTTGAACTCCCACCATAATTAGATCTTATCATCACTTTGTCATTTGCTACCACCCACTTTATTAAAGAGCTCTATTATAGGAAATTCTATAATTAAATCAGGAATACAGATCAGTAGGTGTAGTATGCTGCGTAGGACTCCTAACAAGAAGTGATTAAATAGGTTAGCAAGAAAAATATTTTGACATGTTCTGGTTATGTCTATTACTCCATAACTCGCATTCAAAGCTTTCATTTTAAGTAGAGCATTACAGAGACTTTTAAAGTGACCAACATTAAAATATGAAGCTACAGTTTCAATCACACTCAAGACATGTTATCTAAAAAATGTATTTCTTTAGTAGTTGCACATTCTAAAGCTAGTAAAGATCAAAGATTTTTTAGGAAAGGAATGTGTAAGAAACTCCATGGGCACTTTTCATGGCTGCAAAATCTTGATGCGTAGATATCTACATCATCATTCATATAAAATTGTTGCAATTTTACATATCTGCTTGTCTGTCCATGTGAGTTTCAGTGTTTGTAAACGCAGTACCCGCACTTTTTTTTTGTTTAAAAATAAGTAAATTCGTATGAAAATGATGTATGTAGAACAAAAAAATAAGTGTAGAGTTGCTAAATATGATATTGTTTTGCTATCCTTCCTGGCAGCTAATAGCGTCTAATTTAACTACATATATTTTCTGACTAAAGCTGTTCAAAACTAATTATCGAGTTAATTAGCTGACCATTTAAATGATACCCATTTGTAGGAAATTATAGCCTTACAAGATCAATTGATATTTCGCACGTGGCTATAACAAACCGCATTCTTGTGGTAGGTACTTGTTATTTAAGTGTATCTAGATTTCTAGAATATCAGGACAGATACCTGTGTGTGCTCAGTGTGGATTTGATGCTGCTATGTCCGTGTGCAGGCAGGTCTATCTACAAGTAATAGGCCGATTCGAATTAGATCAATAATTAGAATAGAGAATCGATTTAGTCCGTCAGTTAAAGCATACGCACAGATTACTTAATAGTTACTACGTATTTTATGATAGGACCTATTGAAAAATAATGGACAAGTATTTATCCAATGAATATTGACGAAGATAAAACGCATCAAAACTTGATCTGACCTCCACGTTCCACGAGTCCCCCGTAACGTCAGAACGCACAAAGGTGACAGATTGTAAGTTTATATTTATGTATTTTAATTTAGTATCTCATATAAATATTTAAATTTAGTTAGGTATATATGTGTAATTTAAGAATATTTAAATAGTTTGTTTAATTGTTATAATGAAACCTTTTTTTATTAACATCTGTATTTATCAATATCTTCATCAAATTAAGGTTTAAGCAACAATTTTTTTATACAATTTTTTTTCATCATCTAACTGATTTCTTTTCAGTAGCTTTACCTATTCCACATAAAGAGAAAACACCTGATACATACAAGCATGGGTCGAGTTGACTGACCTAATCCTTGATGTTTATAATATTATTCTTGCCGGCCAATGCATATACTCGTATGTAGTACATTGAGATCAGAAACCGGATGGGCAGTTGGGTCGTGGATTAAGGTTTTTAACGCTGTTCAGTTACCAACCTTACAATACAACATAAACAAATTATGATACTGCACATAGACTTTGTACCCTGTTCTATACAAGGTTTATGTTAGCAGGCAAGGTATTTGAACAGTTAATTATAAAAATATGTATGTATTTTGGTAGCATAAAAGTAAGTACTTCGTTCATAATAAATTACATGGGCAGATAGTAGATACAATCTTTTACATACTTAATAGGTCTCAAACTGGTCTCTACGATTTATTTTGATCGCAATAACAATTACGTAATAATAAAACAAAAACATGCAATGAATGCGGTAGCAACTCAAAAACTGGCTCTACCAAAGTAGTTTGAGTAGCGATCTAAGACCGTAGGTAATTGTATGTTATTTACATACGATATGATATTTATACTTGATTTTAGAAGAAGATATACATAGAATCCAAGGATAGAGTTTTTTTTTAATTGGAATCGACCTTCCAACATGCCATGTCCATATTAAAAGGCAAGTGCACCCTACCCCCTAATGAATCTCAATAAAATCGTTTGATTAGGTGCGTTCTCAAGCGTGCGACCCCTTGTAGTATTTTATAACCACGCTCCCCTCGTGTCCTGACTACTAAAACTATGACCAAACTTCTTGTTTCGTTCCGGAACCCTAAATTCGTAATTCGAATGCTTTGCCAATACGTAGATACGACAAAAATGGGCACCTATAAAAATGGATCGCATCGATTCTCAATAACAGAGCTTGGCAACGATTTAAAGATATGGAGAAAAAGAAAATTAGAAAGCTGGCCCAGGGATTCTATACAGCTTTTTTTAAACTCATAGGATACATAGGTGATGATATTGCACTCATTTACCTTTGTTTTTATACAAAAGAAAATATACAAGTTAAAAGTTCTTACTGCGGGTCTAAAACGACTTAGTAATATTCCTAATGAATTGATTCACTTCGTGAATGAATGATAGAAGAATATCCAATGACGTTGCTGGAAATCAATATGATCCGCTGCTCATGAAATGAAGGTAGAATTATAAGTAATTGTTGGTAATCGGATGAAAGTTCGGGAATCGTTTAGGAATTGATCAGTTATTTCATTCAAAATAGGTACCTAGTATATGCTCGTAAACATTGTTGAAATAGGAACGAGGTAACTTTTCGTGGACCAGAAGTCCTCCTACACAAATTCCTAATGTCCCGAGACATTCCAGTACTTGCTTATTGCGATGTGTCCCCCGTCATCCGTCCGTCGCAGTAAACTCATTCGACTCAGACGATCTAGTAAATGTGTGATTTAAGTGATTCAAAAGTTGTTTGTAAAAACATTCATTGTTGTTTACTGGTTCAATTCAGAAATTGCACTGAAATGTCAAGCTTATTTTTATTTGTGTCTCTGTATTGGAAATTATATGCAGTCGTCAGTCGTCCGATGAACTTAGGTCTGAGGAGCGAAGGCGGCTCGCCTTGACTTTAAAGTATCTTACACAGTTTCAATTTTGTTGTAAATCGATAAAAAATAAAACCATAACATACTTAAACTAAGTACATTTTAATAGCCAGATTACACAGGTCTGCAATGGTTTTCACCTTCTCTCAGTTTTGGTGATTGATTTAGATAATTATGGTGAAAAAACGTTACCCCGACGGGTTTATTTTTCTTAAATTACTAATTAGTTTTAAGGTTTAAGATTTTCTCCTTAGTTATAGGTATATTAATTTCATTAACATTTAATTCACATCGCTTCTTATTCAACAAAAATAAACTAAATGATTGCAGGTTCCATAATTTATATCATAAATAGGTACCTAAAATTAGTTATACTGTTAATAAAATAATATTTGGCTAATTACGTAATTAAATACCGTTATATTAAAAGTGTGGATTTTTAAGTCATTTGCTAAACATTTCATTTCCTGTAGACTTAATGCTTTTAAATATCTATTAACTAAAATTGCTAGAAGAGGGTTAATTAATAAAGGTAGCTTTTTATTTCCAATTCGGAAATTCAAGCGAAAACTGCACATACGGCGCTCCGGTGAAAAAAAGATCAAGCTTACCACAAAAGTATTTAATCTTTTTTTTTTTGATAATACTGTCCTTTACATGTACTTTTGAAGTATAAAAGTCTTCGATAAAGTTATGTAACAGTTTGTTAATTGTAATAGGTAAAATACACATACAGGGTGAAGGGAAAAATCAGCGCACTAAAATACCACAACATTCGGAGTTGAAAAGGGCAAAATGAGAGTTACTGACCTGATTGAAATAATATTCTCTCAACTTTTTATTGTTTTAATGGCTGAAGTTCAATCAAACAGCGGTTAAGAAAAGGCCCGAGGTTCAAAGTTTGAAACAATTATTATCCATTCAATAAATCTGAAATCATAATAGTAAACAACATTCATCCCAAAACTGAACTGTATTGGCTGAAGTCCTAGAAACTTAGTTACCTTTCTACCTACTCTTCGAATCGAATTCTAAATGCCAGAGGTCTTTCAATAACCTGGAAACAGCACCAGCAATTAATGCGAATTCATTAACGGAACTCCGACAACAGCACTACGTTCGAGAGACGCGAGGGTAGTTATGGCCAGGGGTGGCAGGGTGTCAGAGAGCGGGGGGGGGATGGAGGACAGCCGGCGACCTCCACCTCCGCAAATGACGTCAGTGCAGACCCCTAACGCGCACGTATAGCACTCAGATGAATTCAGATGGCCATCCTTTGAAGATAACAAGCTGTATAAACAGTACTTTAGCGTAACAATTACTAGGATACGATGCAAAGTTATAGGCTTCAAAGAAAAACTGTGACGAAAATAACTTCAAGTACCTATTGCGTAAGATATATATAAGAGGCAGTTTCAAATGGTGGTTTATGCGACAGGTAAGACTTCCTACGACATCACGTTACTTAACATGGTCATAATGCGTCAGACTAGTACGCATATTTCCTGGTTGATGAGAAAAATATTATTATTATGAACGACCTGCAACTCTAGATGTTAATTGGACCGCTAAACTAACAACACGTTAACAAATGTTTTGTTCTCGAGAGCAAAAATTACGTAATTGAAGCGCAAGGTAGCCCTGTCTACTGCGATGAAAATTGTATGGTATGTGCATTGGTGCTTGTTGTTTACATCGTTATGTAAATATTAAGAAGAGTTATTTATGTATGAAAGATTTGACAACAGATTTCAGGAAAAATCTGCTTTTGTGTGATTTTTTTCTTTAATTTTGAAACATAATTTTACAGTAGACCTGTAGGAGATCGCATTAAAGGAATAAGTGTACAGTTATTGTTTATATTGAAAATAACGACTTGACAAAAAGGTTCCAGGAGAAAACTACGACGTCATGTTCTTGTTTTTTGAGGGCACGAAAGAAAATTTTTTTATGTGGTTTCAAATCAAAATCAATCAAAAAGAAAATTTTTTGACTTCAAACTACATACCTACATAGTTACAGTGGGTATCTGAAGAGTAAATAAAAATAAAAGTCTAAAAAAATTGTCTTCATTAGGTTGCTAAGAATTTATAAGTTATTTCAAATGAAGTACCTAACTGTAAGTTTTTATAAACTGTCTCGTTAGCTAACACTATCACTAGAATATAAAACAGGATACTTACTGTCTATTTTTTATTTATTCATCCACAGTGTGCCGAAATGTCGGACACTCAAAACACACAATAAACACAGTAGACATAATTATATGCCCCGTTTTAATTTCTAATGAAGTGACCAAAGGTGACTACATCAGTTATCTATTTTCAACAGATTCATACCAAACTACTTAGATCCCAGTATCAATTTATATATAAATCAATGCCACTTTTCGTTGTAATTTTATAACTCAAGAACGGGCTTACCTATCCAAATCAAATGTTTAGGCTTTGTTCGGACTATTTAGTGGATGGTTTATGTGAAGTTTATCACATTTTTTGTAGTAGCGAAGCACATACCGGTCCGCTAGTATAATATAATAAACACCATACATAAGCAACAACGTCATGTCGCAAACGTAGACGATTTTAATGTGCTGCTCGCCGGGAGCTTTTATGACTTGTACATAGGTACTCCGAGCACGGATGAGGAATGGCAGACTTGTGGAAAATTTACTCTCATTTCTGAGATACAACGCCCGAGGAAGCCCCGGGCTCTACTCAAAGCTCTTTGTCGTCTGTTTACAAGAAAGAAGATATCAACTTTGAGACAATTATTCTAAAGTCACAAAGTTGGAACGCATGTCCAAGTCTTTAAATTTAATTTCTGACGCGGAAGTTTCATTATATTAATCCCATTTGTTTTTATGAACATTTAAACAAGCAACGCCTTTGTTCAATTGTGCTTATAGATATTACAATGAGAGTTTAATATTAAATAGTACTTACGTAGACTTTTCGTTTCGAATACCTACCTAAGATTTTTTCCCTATTTAGATGTGGCCTAAACCTAAATTAAAAAGGTCATCCGGTGGTCATAGACCGCTGAGCTTGCAAACATACATCGATAGCTAACTAGTTAGTGAATCTATAATAGATGTATACTATATATATCCACGGTATAGTATACATTAACTTGCATAGGTAATTATTTCATTCTACAACTTAAGATGTTACAAGAAATGCTATTGTTTTAAAAAAGTGAGCATACGTCCAATGATATACATAGACAAGGAATTGGATATCGTTGTTGAAATATCATCCATACGACGCGGTACAACAAAAAGTAAAGAGATACCTTTCGATGTGTATGATGAGTATCCAATAGGCGGCCAAACGTATCACACAATAATAGAGGAAAATACTTTTTCACCTCGCACGCTCGGAAAGATTCTATTTCTCATTCAAAATCTGAGCGCAAAACTTGATTTTGCACTCTAGAGCACAAAGTGTTCAAACGAACACCGGGCCCCACTGCATTTTCTCGCTGTAGTGAGATGAGAAGTTGTGTATTGCGCTTGGCAGCAAAGTTATTCTGCGTCTCGTACCTTTGAATCCTGAGCGTAGCGAAATATTCAAGTACTCGCGTCAAAACAACTTTGAAGCCTTGCATAACAAATAACTATTTTACAGAAGCAGGTATTCCTAATGAAATAGTGGGTGAAAAATATGCGTTCATCGGGTAATCCTGTCGAGACGTGGTCGGCACAAATGGCGGTAAGGGAGGGACACACTGGCTCATGTTATGAGCGCTGGCGACGCTGCAAAGCCTCGGGAACCGTGGGGAATGACACCCCCGCCACTTATCACCCCTCGACAACGCAGGCGAAATGAATTACGATTTTATATTCACTGTTAGTACGCGTCATCTCGTTCATT
This sequence comes from Agrotis puta, assembly GCA_943136025.2. Classification (NCBI taxonomy): domain Eukaryota; kingdom Metazoa; phylum Arthropoda; class Insecta; order Lepidoptera; family Noctuidae; genus Agrotis; species Agrotis puta. The sequence goes on from OW964170.2 coordinate 6,532,971, forward strand.
TGCATGTTAATCGGTTTTGTGAACGGAAGTTACAAAATTACTTGGCAAAATATGAAATGTTCGCAAAAAACATCGAACTCATTTCGATCGGAAAAAGAAAAAAAAAATCGGCGGTTTAAGAAAATTCTGCGATCATAGAAAATTGGCTTTGTTTGTAAAAATGGGGAAAACACTGCTTCTCTCTGTAATGAATGAATTATGGTGAACCTCCCTATCCAACCGAGCTTTTAGACAACAAGGGGAATATCGGTCCATACGGACATAATGTCAGGCCTGCTGGTCTAGTGGTTAGTAACCCTGACTGCTATGCCGGAGGTCGTGGGTTCGATTCCCACCCAGGACAAATGTTTGTGTGATGAGCACGATCATTTGTTCTGTGTCTGGGTGTAAATTATCTATAATATGTATGTATTTAAAAATATATAAGTATGTTTATCAGTTGTCTAGTACCCATAACACAAGCTCTGCTTAGCTTGGGACTAGATGACGTTGTGTGATAGTTGTGGAATATTTATTATTTATTTATTATAATAACACCGCAACAAAAATTGCAGTCAAGTGTTAAAACTTTACTTAGAAGTTCTATGATAATAACACTGGAGCGAGTTTGCGAACCAGTTTTACAGGTATAGCCTTACAGGTATGCCCAGACTCAGAAGTCTTAGCATAGTCTAAGGTACCTTGGCACAAATACAAATTCCACAGCTCGGTTGATAATTTGTCTTAACAGTCAGGTCTGGTTATTGAAACACCGTTTGCTTATCAGGTTTCATTCAGCCTAATTTGTGAAGTGCCTTCATAAACACATTCACACAAATTTAGAAAAGGACTAAGTTTACAGAAAAAGAAACGTCCTGCAAGACTGAGCATGCATACAGCATATAACATGTATATACATAATATACAGGAAAACCGTTTTAAAAAATTGATGTACGCATACCTAACTGTTTTGCTGACATATAATATAAGACTTAGTGTGCTCTATATGAAAATGTGCGGTGGCCGTGAGATCTGCACCACTGGAATGACAACCCTCTTCATAATAATGGGCGTTCCAGCGATATTAAAGCTTGTGGACATGTAAAATATGTGGCAGATACGTGTTGTCAAAATACATAAACTCAGTGCTTGCAAGATTCACAGAAGTTCATTGTTCACTTACAGTATTTATACACATTCTCGTAAAGAGAACGCTTGTTATGATTTCTTTGTTTAACATTAAAAATATTTGATCATTGAAGAGATTCGAGATTGTGAGGCATGCTTAGTTATGTATGTATGATGCATACCTTTATACAACAATTTGGACCAGGAACTTTCAGGTTTAGCTACGTTTACAGATCTATCCCAACCGTATACTTATAAAAACTCTAAAAAAATAAACTACCACATTCATTGGTTTGATTTCTGTAGTACATTATAAAAGCACTTATGTGAATGCGAGTAGCTAGTAATATTGAATTTATTATTAAAAAACTCGTGTTACAACGATCCTCCATTCTCTAAGGTGTTTTCTGTTTAAGCTCTGCAAAGCTGGGATAAGTTTCAAAGACAATAAAGTCAAAGACTTTTGTGTAGATTTTATTTCATCCCTCTTCGCCATCGCATCCTTCAGAGAAATGAGCATTTCAAGATAGATAGCTCAGGTTCACTATATTTATTATGACTAAACGAAATGGCACTTCCTGAAGATTATAATTGTTTGTATACGACTGCTGAGACTGTAATGAAAGATCACGGTTTTGTTGTTTATTTCTTTCAGTGTTTGATCTTCACAATTAAACTTGAGTGAACGGAATTCATTACTTTTAATCTAGGAGTTGATGTTTTGTCGTAAACAAAATCATTATGCTAAGTCGGCTTTATCGATTACACATTTTTCAACAGACTTAAAATAGTCCAGACTTGGTCAGTACCTAAAAGTTTTGTAGCGTCTGTCGTCTCGAGTCCCTCGATTTTTGGCTTAATTATCTTCAAGAATTTATACGACTCTGTCATGCCTGGTATATTTCATTTGCAATTGCGTACCCTACCGATATAAAATTCATCTTAAAAGGTCACCCTTACACGCAACTTGACGCAACTAAGTCCCTACGACTTAGTTTATAAATCAGAGGGGTAGACTAATGCCTACTATGTCGTGGCCTTGCTAGGCAAAGTTCAGACAGAGTTATTAACTGTCAGACAGTTTAAATACCGTACTAGATTCTAGTTTAGTTGGTTTACTTCGCTACCTAGGTATAAGGACAGTACAAGTAATTGTCCTTATTACTTATGTACATTTATTGAACTGATGGCAGAAGAAAACGAATGGTACTTATTTACAAAGATTTTCTCATGAAATGTATACCTAATTGTTGTGGCCATATTACTAGATTTGATTTCTTCATAATATGGTCAACCACTTCGTGAAACGGTCACTTTATGGCCTATATCCTTTTGGCCATATCATTTATATTGATCATGAAATCATGGTGGCTTACCTCCAATTAACTTTAGTCCGAGAGCAAGTGTATCCTGTTCCTGAGCTCGCTATCTCAGGAACATACCCCAAGCAGTAGTTTTTTTTATTTAATGCAGATTGCAGATCCGTTTAGATTTCAGGCTTTCTTGAAAATTCTTTTTTTGTATTTACTCCATCACTTTATTAAGGGTAACATTTATTTTTGTTTCTCACTATCTTCTATATATATATGTATAAAAGGAGAACTGACTGACTGACATATCAACGTACAGCCGAAACTACTGGGGAATGTGAAATTTTGCACATGGCTTCCTATTATAATGGAGGGGAGCACTAAGAAGGGGTTTTTGGAAATTTAACCTTTAAGGGGGTGAAAAGGGGGAATTAGGAAAGTACGTAACCCACGCGGACGAAGTCGCGGGCAAAGTGCTAGTTTATATCATAATAAAATGTCCTATTGCTATGTTTAGTGGTTTAGGCTCTCCTTTAATAAATAAATTGAAGATCTCTTTTTATACCTACTTATCTGACTTTGCTAGTGGTTTCGCACGCTCCCCCTATCCTCTTTTATAGTCTATGCCACTCAGGACCAATGTAGCTTTCTAATAGTAAGATTTTTTGAAATCGTTCAAGTAGTTTTAAGTTCCACTCCTTACAAACACACAAAATTACAAATCTTTCCCCTTGACTCTTTATAATATTAGTAAGTAGTATAAGTACAGATGTCAATGAAGATGGTAAAAAACCGATGAATATTGTTTTCTACATGTTTTGGCACAACAACAACATTACACAATATGTACGTCGTTTTAACGTAGGTATGTTCCTAATAAGCAATTACTATTCACTTGACATATTGGAGGATTGGTTGGTACAGTCGAGCGCACATGTTACCTAACACTTTGATAATATTGTTCTGTCCTAGAGATGTGCCCTAGAGTTGTTCTGGCCTAGATTATTACAGAGTGGTAAGGTTTTCAGGGCCTTCTTTAACCTTTTGGAGCCCTGGGCCCTTTTGGAGCACTTACAAATAATGACCCCCCCGGCCTCACTGCCTGCCAAACTGTTTTTGATACTTTTGCGTGCCAGCCTAGCACCAATATGTTTCAATAATAATAAGTATAATCTTTATTCGTACCTTACTTAATGTAACAAGTAGAGAGGTAATAATTTTTAAGACTGTGTCATCATGCTTTAATTATTCGAATTCAAAGAAGGGTTAGATATATTTTAGACCCTGCCGGGATCGCGGGACCTAGGGATTACCGTGACCCCGGTACGTAAAGGGCTAGTGAAGGACACCGTGGATTTTAGTCAGTACAAGTCTGACAGTCCCTCCCGCTCTGCCCTGGGTGGGAGGACTCATTTGATGATTTTACCACGATAAAAAAAAAAAAGATATATTTTAGATTACTTAACTTATAGCGTTGCTATTATAGTGCTTTAGTCGTGCATTTGTTTACTATTTCATACTTATTTTTACCAAGGGTAATTTATTATTTTTGTCAGGTGAGGCAGAGACAATATCGACGATGGGGCGAGCTTACCCAGAAGAAGCCCGTACACTCTAGCTTTGAAAAGATGAGGATAAATAGACACCACTACGTACAGTCTTTTATTTGGGTTACTAAAATCATCAAAATTAAATGAACTCTTCCGCGCAGTGTGGGGTGATCAAAGAACTGTCAGGCTGTTACTAAGTAGCTTAAAATCCACCAGATCCTTCGGTAGCCTTTTGTGTTCCAGGGCCCTTTTTCAGATAGTCCCGCGACCCCAGCAGGCTACCTAACTGTCTGCGGTTTTTTACTTATTTGAATTTATCTCCATGGACTAACTTATTGTGAACTTACGTAATGTGGTGCCCATAACAAGTTTAACTCTGAATCATTCAAGGAAAATATTTTCATTTATTACGTTTGTAATTTTTGTTTTATATGGTGTAAAGTTATAGCTTTTAATAAATAAATGTTGAAATAATATTAACGCTACTTAAACTTATGCACTATGGCATATTATTATTGATGTTTTTGAGGTTGGACCAATCAAATCCAAAGTCACGATAAAATCTTAAAATTCAAATGCATCTGACCAAATATTCCAAATACTCATTTGTGCATAGCATTTGATCAGTTGGCGCAGTGGCTGCGCGAACGATTTCTGCGCTGCGTGTCGTGTGTTCGAATCTCAGACGGAACAAATATTTGTTTGATTATTAAGTAGTTGTTCGGGGTCTAGCTGTTTGTGTTCGAATTAAAATGTTTGTAAATGCACCCACGACACAGGAGAAATTCCTAGTAGGGGAACAACATCTTCATAATAATAAAAAACATAGTAATTGTACCAGACACATTTAGTAAGTGTTAGTGCAATGCAAATTTATCGTGCAACAGACGTTAGTCACGACTTAGTTTAGCCATTTTGATTTGTGTGGTCGTCCCGGAAGACCGCAATAATGTTGGTTAAAAATAATATATTTATTATCACGTTAGCACGTAGGTACTCTCAATAAAAACATGTCAATTTTTACTGAGTGTGCCTACCGCAACGAAGCCACAACCGCTAAGGCTGTCTGTCCACAGGAGCAGTGTGAGGCTGCGGAGCGGAGAAACGGAGAAATATTAATCAAAAAAATTATACTAAATCGCCGCTCCTCTTTAGTAGTGCAATCCTGTTGGTTAATAATTCTCTGTTTATCTACTCCATAGCCTCGATCCGCTCCTATGGACAGGCAGCCTAAACGGGGTTGTAGATGCTGCGGGCCCTAAATAACGAATGTGGAATTCCATAAATTGCAATTATTTTAATTCAAAACATTTCATAATGAATTATGTGGTATTTGTTTTCTTATTGAAGTACTAACCATAACAAGCAATTATTGAGATTCAGTATTTCTAGCCTGAACACATAAATTCGATGTAAATGGAGCCTTTTTTTTTAAGATACACAGACGTACCTAGATTATGATAGTACTTATTTAGAAATGAAGACGAATTACAAGTCTGAGGCGGAGCGGAGGGAAATTCACCAATCACATGGTTTGAAATCCACATCTCTTCTCCACTCAAGCCATGGGATTGATTCATTGATGAATAGCTCTCCGCTCCGCCTCAGTGGAACCGCAGCTTAATTGTAGGGAACGTTTATAAATAAACTCCCACAATGTTTGATATATATATATTCAGGTCCCACAGAAACTAATTATTCATAAGGTATTATATGGCTCAACTTTTAACAATGTTACCTACATTAAAGCTATACATATAAGTATTGGTAGGTAGCAATGCACCTCGCATTGCTAGTTAAGGTGCTCTGTTATTGTGTTCAGTACCAGTATCGCATTGCAAATAAACTAAATGCTTTAAAATTTTCTCAGCTATCGTGATGACATAAATACAGGTGCTATCCATAGTAGGAACCAGAACACCTGTTCAATAAATTGGAATATTTAGTAGGAAGCTCCCTACGTGCTTGGAATAAGAACGCGGACAATACAATAGCTGCATTATCTCAAAATCAATTCGTCGAAGAATATAAAATCCTCGTTCTCATGAAATCATTTCTTATCTTATCATCGACGCGAGAAACAGAGCCCATAAAGTCATGGTTATAACAATAAGTAAATTGGGCGCGGAGAACGAAATAAAACAACTTATCGCGGATTTATGGCTTACGAACTTAGCGGAAAGTTGAAACGAACCTTCCAATTGTTTGGAAATAAATTAAGTACTGCGATTTTCCTGCTTAAAGTAAATTATATTAAATTAATGCTTACGAAGGGACACCTCTAATTACTAATTAAGTTGAAGTATGAAACTAACTACTCTGAAAGCTTGAGAGTAAAATTTTAATTAAGCGGTTTGAGATTTCACTCGTCCAGCCTTCCTCGGAATATAAGCACTACTGGAAGCTCGTTTCAGTGTCCCCCGAGCTCTATAACGGAATGAGTAGGTTCAACACAGTAGGTAGCTATGTTGTTGGTTATCCAGAAAGACGAATTATATAATAACTGCGTGTGTAGGTGCCAAACGTAATACGTTTGTAAAAGTGTAAAAAAATATTTTGATGGTACATCCGCACAATCTTTAACTATTAAGAATATGTACTTAATCATATGGCAATGTGATGAGCAAGCTCGTGCCTAGTTGTGTATGTGTACATAGGCGAGTGATTCGAGTGGTTGACGTTATCAAGTGGTGCACTGTCCTCACCTCGAGTGTCGGAGGCTGCAGACCCGGAGCAGAGCAGAGACACGGGCGCGCGCCGCCAGCCTGCCCGGCACACTGCCGCTGCCGCGCGGCCCCGCCAGAGGGCGCGCCTGTCTCCTCTACCTCCCGTTCCCATCGATCCACCCTTCACAACACCACCGCATCCCTACACCCCGGAGCACTCTATCCCCCACAACATAGAGCTTCAATTACTCGCAGTAAAGGTTAGCTGTCGTCGGTAACCTTCGATGACGTCGGTGAGTTCCGTTATGATGATTGCAGAGCTTCACTTACTTGACAAATCGTATGTTTGAGCGAAACGAGCTACTGAATTACTCATTCAACCCTCTTTGGTTTGATACTAGTTAGTCAAATTGAATAATATGTACGCGCCAGGTAACAGTAACTTATCTTTATGGGATGGCAGACAAATACAAAAGTTTTAACAAATAATATAACTTTATTTCATTTAAGAAAATGTAACTCATAAAATCACAACATATACATGTACATTTTATCATCACAACATACGATGGTTACTTTACATTTCTTTCATTTACAATACATATATCTACTTAATATTAATTGACAAATATATTCATTTATTTCATACAACAGAAATTATTATTTATGTATATCATTATTATAAATATGATATGTTCCATCACATTTATATACTTATCTCTCTCTCTTTCTCAATTTCATGTCTCATTGTTATTTTATACTTTCAAATTTTATACTGCATATTTTTATATTCATTAAATAAAATAAAGTGACTGCCTCATTTAAACCTAAAATAAAATACGTACAACACAAAGATTAAATACGAACAAGATTTTAGTAAGTATATAAATATACAAAGGTTGATGTTCTAACAATTGGCGGAAGAATTTTTATTTTAGCAATATGCATACGATAATATTTACAAGTACAATGCTTATTCTATAGGAATTGTAGCATAATGATGAAGTTTTATAAATACATACAGGAACATAATATTAGTAACGCTGTACCGAAAGAAAATAACTATTATTTATAACACATTAGTTGGGATTATGATGCCAATTTCTGTGCAAATAAGGACGTTTTTGTTGTTTAGCAAAACTCACTTGGAGTCATACAAGATTTTACACTGAAAATATTAACGCATAGGAATTAAACAAGAAATTTACTACTGTTCCGTTTTCTTCAAAGTAAATCTTACTGCTCTCGGTAACGACAAAAAATGCCTTTTTTATTCTTGTATAAAAATGTCTAACTTAGCCAATAAAAAAAAGAGAATCTTCTTAATGATAATGAATGCAGTAACTTTATTATTAAATACAGAATGGCTTACAGTAAATGAAGAGTGATTAATTTTATTTTTAGTAAAACAGAGCACCCTTCAATAACATCTTCTTAAATGTTACAGTACGTATTAAATACTCCGAGAATGTTCCCACAAAAACACAATGCACTTCACATTTTCTACTACTTTGCTAAATATGAACACATTTGTACATAACGGTGACTTCAATGACTGTCAATAGGGAAAATGAGAGCATCAATAAATTACAAATATTATTAGTTCAGCAGTATTGAAAATATAAGACACGTTTTCTTTTTAAATCCTGAATATTGATTAAGATCAAATGCATCAAAACTCGGGAGTCGGCTCGTGACGTCAAAACTCATTAAAAAATATGCTTGCCATATACGACGTAACGTGAATAAATTATAAAAGCGTCGTATCTTCGTAAATATTTCATTTACGTATAGAATTTTAAAATACGAGTCAAATATTTAAAAAAAAATCTAACTAGCGTACTAATTTCATTTTTTCAGTCATCATGCCTATATTAAGGGTCAGACACACTAAAACGCGAAACGTCGCCGCCAGGATGTTTCGGGCGAAACAAAGCGTCTAATAACGTATGAGGTGAGCATTCTTATATGATTCGTAAACACTGGCTGCGTCTTGACCTCTTTGTCATCGTTATTTACTGCCATATTACTTTTATACTATGACTAAGAAGAGATTACTGACATGAATATGAGACAATATTTATAATATGCAATGCATGGCGCGTATTCTACCAAAAAGTTTCACCTGCGAAGTGAAGCATATTTTGGTGGCGCCGACATGGTTTTATGTGTGTCAGCCCTAAGGTCCATCCTCCACCTACAATACGAAATGCGTTTAAACTGTTCAAAAGATTACTCTGTCTCTGTCTAATTCACTTCAATTGACAGAAACAAAAACTATGTTTTATATACGGGTAGATTTAATCGCATTAAGTGATAAGTGCTTTTTACCTACGATAAAAAGGATAATTAATTAATACAAAAAAAAGCGAGACTATCAAGTTAATAATGAATGCTGTAATCGGCTGTAATAACAACTCCCAATCAAATCTTTTGACAGTTTATTATTTATAAACGTTTGTGTTGAAAGATTGTTATGAGCATAAAACCGAAGTTTACATCAACAATAATACTTCTAATTAAATAAGTATAGCTATAATTACCTAAATAAATGAGAGTCTCTATATTACCCTCATTTTTAGGATATTTATACAAAACATTAACACTAAACTCACAAAAACATAATGAATAATAAGTAATCCATCTATTTACTTACATACAACCCTTCAAGTAGTAGGTACACGTGTACAATAGAAAAACTTTGAATAAATATTATTATATTTAAACCTATTTTCCTAAATTGTCTAAAAATAAATCGGGATTTAATGAATTGTTTTAACATTAGATTAGTAATAAAACACGTCCAAAGCCAAAAAAATGCGTTTTACGACATATTTACTTACACTTAACACTATCATTTAGGAAGAAACCCTACAGTCATGGCTATTTTAATACATTACAAAATAGTAAGTTTTTAGAAGCACTATCAAATGATTTTCTGGAACACTTTTTTTTATAAAAAACAGTTGAAGTTATTACTGTTACAAAACTTTCGTGTACATAGACCAAAAAAGATTACAAGGAATTAAATATCGAGGAATGTAAATATTTTATAATACTTCGTTAACAAAGCAGACCGTGGCATAACATTGGTGAGGCAAAGCACTCAGCATAATATTTTTTGTCGAAAATCTATGAATACTTTAGTAACTGCAACTTCTTCTGTCATTAAAATTATCCCCATTTTTATAATACCGAAAGTGAAACCATACTAAAATAATAATATTTTGGTTCTTTGGGGATTTATATATATATTAATACCTTGTCTAAATATTATTACATTGTATAGTAGGTACAGTATATAATATTAGTATAATTATATTGAAGTGTATAATTAATTTATATACTTTATTCTAAATTGGCATTTTACGGAAGATACCTAACCACTATTGTACCCACCCCATAGCTCTCATATCTATGAAATGCTTTTCTGACTGTTTGACTTCTTGGAAAACAGAATATAATTAATATGTATTGTTTATTAGATAAAGTATACACTAGTATATTGATAAAGCCCATGGGAAGTTAAGAACAATGCTCATTTAAGTTCTTTCATTGGGGCATGGAAACATGAGTTACAAGCTGACTGCTTACATAATATTATAAAAAAATAACCTAGATAATGTTGTACTTTTCTATTAACAGCAACAAATTAAGAATTATTGCTGTAGTCGACAACCCATCTTGCTACGCTAAAAATGCTTGCTTGTACTAACTATTATAATTATGTATTCGTGATAATTACAATTAAGTTCAGATTTATTTTTAAAGGTTTTATGTTTTTTAGTGTCGTGAATAAAATTATTACTATATTTACCAATTACAACCTACCAAGCATTTTTAGTCTTACAATGCGACTAGTTAAACCACCTTACAAAGACAGGATTATTTTTTGGTCATTCTAATTTTATATCAGCTATCAATGACTATTTTCACTTTATAATAACAATAAATCAATCAACATCACTAGACTTCTTTCATGAACGTCGTTGATATTAATTTAGGCACAAACCTATAGCACCGTCTACCTAAGGAATTATTGCAACCACTAGAAGGTAATAAAATTGTCCAGGTTCGATTAACAGGTTTCGTTTAAAATATCAATTAATTTCGCACCATTGATAATTTGGTCGTCGTTCGGGTTAATTCACTTCAATGTTTTTGAATTTCAGATGTTAAATAATCTAATTTTCACACAACCCACAGCAATGTCGTTGAAATTATCGTCATAATATGTAGGGAAGGCAGATTAATTGTACCGTGTAAGGTGCACAGAACGCAACGGTAGCGCTGATCGCGATGATGGAGGCGCTGGTTGCGCTCGGCGGCGAGGCGTCGGGCGGCGGATGCTATAACTCGGTCTCTATCCATTGCTAGTCGCCCCGGCGCACCCGCCTCGCCGCCGCCGTGTTGCGGCGGTACAGCCACACCTGCAATAACAAACCAGCACTGTTACAACATTGTACAATATAAAATACGTTGTTGGCATCTATCGTGACTGTACTATATAAATCGTCAAATAATTTGTTTCTCTATTCACGTGACAGATAAAGCTTCAGCTACACTGCGGCGGCGGTTATATCAGACGCAACTGCCATCATTGCCATGTTGCATTTCAGCAATAAATAATTATCGATACATGTCACTGTTTAAGTTTATCGTAGCGCGACGCATCTGTATGACGTACTTTACAAATAGACCAAGTCGCGTGTTATCGATACGGCCGGTGTTGATATCAACACTCACACTCCGGCTTGAGGTAAAATATTCATAGTGCTGTGATTTCATATTAATAAGGGTGCCTGAAACCTGCAGTGGCTGGAAGACAACTACCTACGATAAATATAGGCAACCGTCGCTATACGACGGTAGTAAAGGAACAGTTCGAAAGATGCTTTAGCTTAGTAGTATAGGTCAAGAAGAAGAAGAAGAGTTGATTGTTGTGTGGTGCAACGTAGGATAGTTCTAAATTCAACCGCTGAGCCTGAATGAACAAGCTGATTTGAGTATTTCTTTGTCCTCTACTTATTGTCTAGATGAGTATGTCCAGATCGTGTGAGACCCTTAGGTGATGAAGATGTGAGTGGCGGACAATCATAAATTTTCATTGAAGAACTCACACGCAAAATGTATGTTGTAGATACCACTTTTTCCGCTGCGGTAAACGCACTGGCTGAAATATTGGTTTCTACGCTACTAATACGATTCGATTTCCGAACGGAACAAATATTTGTGTGCCAACAGATAGTTATTCCGAGTCTGGTAGTATGTACATATAAGTTTCGAGTTTGTAACCCCACGATGCAGGAGAAATTCCAAAAAAAAAACATGCACCCTAAATGGGGCCTAATGTTAAAAAAATAACAACATAATAAAAAATAAAACTTGCAAATAAAATAAAGAAGCAGCACAAAAGCGTTTGGATGACATCGAAAAAATCCCGCTGTCTACACCCGTTTGCAAATGTATGGAAGTTGTCTAGTGATCGCCGATCCCGTTTCGTTGTACGTCACTCACCCCTTACAGGTAGGTAACCCGATGTTAAAGCGAGGACTGAATATCGGAAGGCTGGGCACCCACATGCGAACCGATATCGTCAGAGTGTCATCACCTGACCATCTGTAAGCCAACCGTTGGTATTACGGCTAGTCAGCCCTTCGTGCAACAAGGTTATATCATTTTAGGCCACATGGCAAGATGACCTGCGACTCCTGTATGTGAGCCAGAATATAAAAAAACATTGCTTGGTGAATTACAAAGTACTTATAATAGTAGCAGCTAGTATGACAGTAAGTTATTTGTTCAAGTGTAACAATTCCTTTGTCAAGACACGAGTCTGGTTGAAGACTGCGTCATAGGTGTATTGAGGAGGTTGCCAAGTTATATTTTTACTGTCAGAAAATAAACCGAGACATCCTTGTGTCAAGCTATAGCTGAAAGGGAACTATTGTTTTAAGACAATCCAGTGTATATGAAAATCTGTACTCACTTGGAAGAGAATAACGACATCTAATGAGACTTGAAGGCTGCCACACAACCAAAACTGAGCAGGAGCTTCCCTTAAAACGAAGTATGCAGTCTTGAAAACGTCACCACACGTCCACATGATCACCATGCTGACACTGAAATACATAAGTTATTATATTCAAATGAAATGTTCATCTATAGTATAGTATAGATTCTATACTGATATTATAAAGCTAGTGTTTGTATTACTTCAACGCGCACCTCAGGAATTACTGGTTCTAATTGATAAAAATCTTTGTGTTGGATAGTTCATTTATCGAGGAAGGCTTTAGGCTATATAACATCACGCTACGACCAATAGGAGCTGAGCAGCGAGATTGAAACCACAGGGAGCAAATATGTAGTTAATAAATGAGTATTCTGCTTGAGTTGGGTGAAAGATGTGCTACAAAATTAAATATAAGATCCGAAATGAAATTATTCAGTAAACATAGACCGATGCCCGTGGCCGCAAACCAGCCCATACTGTAGCAAAAATATCTCCAATGCTAGATGGATCAACGTGTACGAAGGACCAATGCTAGATAGGCCGTCACGACGGCCGGATCTTCCTTTGTGAGGAAGTCGAAAGATAGGTTGTGTAGCGCAGCTGGGAGAGGTTCATACGAATCATACATATGCAGTAGTTCACTGCAATAAGCTGTGTTGATTCAGCTGTGCCATGCTGAATTGGCATCTTTCGGTTATAGTTTATCCTTGGCAATCTTTCTGCTTATTAAATTATTTTTGACTAGTCTAATATTGTGGTCTCCAACCTAAATTTCGCCATAAAGAGCTGTAAAATATTTTATTGATGTTTACCTCATGCCCTCAGTACTTTTGTTTTTGTGATTTTTGGCTATCTGAGGTGCACCAAGCATGGCCTCAGTAAACAGAGCGAGGAATCCGATCATTTCAACGAACGGAGAAAATTCTATTAACAAGTAAGTGATCGCCGCGCCAAGCACCGAGAACACCAACATACAGTCTACATAGCTCTGGAAGTCTGTCCAGGCCCAAAAATATTTCCTTTCCATATCTGAAACAGATATTATACATATTTGTAATTGAAGCTTAACATTCAATGATAGTAAATATGTACAATTTGATATAAACCACACCATATTAACAATGCACTACATTCTTATAATTATCACGTTAGTTATTATTTGTTAATACATTTACAAATACAACAATGCTTACACAGAAATAGGAAATCATGCCCAAGTTAATGACATCAATAAATAGATAAGATATCTGACACGAATTTGACCCAGTCATGACTCCTTAGATACAAAATAACTTGTACAATTATAAGAGCATTGAACCAACATATTTGTATAATGTAAAAAAATATTATGTACATTATGGTATGACATTCGACCTTCATGATAAGAGCTGATATCAATCTATTCTACAACTACAAAATTTTACTAGTTTATTACATATATATGTATACCATTGCCATTTATTATAATAGATACGCAACAACATGCAATGGAAAGATGAAAGCAAATAAAAGCAAGATGATAATTAAAAAGTAAATAAGACATCATGTAACAAAGATCATGTAACAAATACGCTGTAATCTCCAAATAATATTGTTAAAGCATGGGGTTGCTGAAACAAAAACAATAATGATGACTTGCACATGGAACAAACCGCAGCAATCCTTATGACATGGAGGAGAGAGCTGTCACTCACCATAGAAGCGATGGGGCTTCTCTCCGCCGGCGGCGCCGCAGCGCTGGTCCAGCCAGCGTGCCGTTTGATCCGGCTGAGCTGAGCCGTTCACACAACACAACAGTATATATAACATGAAAATCGCACCTAATTTCACCATCAATCACACCAACCACCAAACAGAACATAAAATAATGTTAAAGTAAAATTATTTATAGCAAATAATAAACAGGGAAGTTAGTGGGTTAAATGTTTATCATATCTTAGATATGACCGAGGAAAACTAAAAAGAAAGCATATAAATACCAAGAAACAAAACTAAAAGGGTTACAGTATACTGTTGTATAACTACAAGGATTGTAAAATATTATAATTATTATGTTATTATAAGCAATAAATAATAGTTATACAGAGGTTTTACAGTGCAATGTTAGAATATAAATTGCTAAAATATTGAAAATAAAAGCATAATTCACACTTGTAGGGGTCATTCATACCAACCTGTGAATATTCTCTCTCTGGCTCTTATGATTTGGTTCTTTTTCCGTACACTTACACACAGGTGTATCATAACAAACATTGTGAAATTCATTACAATACTTTGGATCAAAAGTGGTAATTCATAGCGTTTACCAAACCTGAAAAAAAGGTTTGATTTTTTTTATTACAGAATATGTGAGTCATGTGATTCTTGTAAGTTTTGTTATTGGTTAGAATAGATTTGATATGAAGATCTAAATTTTCAATCAACAGAGATCTAATCATTTCTAATGTAGTTTAAAAATTTTGTAAATGATTTTTAATTGTTGTAAACTATTTACATAAACTGATAAGTCTTCACTTTAGCTAGCTTATTAGATAAAACACATTAGAACCCCAAACAAACGAGGATCAGCATGGATAATATTGCTAACAATCTTATGTACCAATATTAAGGACATTAAATACAGATGTCCTTTGGGATTTATGACAATGCGGCAGAATACTTGGGTAGCCATATGATGTAATCCCTGCTAAGGTGTTTTCTGAACTTTAGTAAACTGGTAAATAATACTAGGTACCAATGGGCCAAACATGATGATAGTGACAATGTGATGTCATTTCTTGTTAGAAAGTGTTAAAGGTCATGAAGGCTGATTATATTATGAAACATTCATGATGTATACTTTTATTTTAAGCCGTGATACATACCAAAACAATATCCTTAGAGTATTTGCTATGAGCAGTGCTAAACAAACGTATAGAGAGAATCCTTCAGCATCCTGTGTCCGCTTGATTTGTCTATACTGTGGAATGTAAGGGGCGACGCCACCAATTATCATAGCACCAGCTGCTCCCCATCCTACCAAATGGCCCACAGTAAGCCCTAACTGGTCCGAAATTATCCAATCCATTGTTTCGTGGATATTATCTGACGAATATTAAACTATCACGATAATGTCATTAATAATCACTGACATAAATCGCAAGTGATTCATTTAAAATGACAAACTTCATATTTAAACTTTACATTGTGTCCGAAGAATTAATTTAAATATTAATCTTAAAATAGCCAAGTTAGCGCTTGCAACGCAAATCGGTCGATAAATGAGAAGCGTTTCTGGTTATTGGAAACTATTCTATTTTCGCCATGGTTTTCTCTTTTCTTTACATAAAAATAGAAAGTGACGATGAACAATATTAAGCTATACAACAAATACTAACAAGATCGGAACGCGATATGAATTGTCAATTTCATTTCGACAAACATATTTTCGTTCTAAAATATTTTAAACGTCATAGGAAATGTTTATTAAAGCCGAATGTACTTAGTTGAATAAAACCTTGTCATTATAATATGAAAATTAATAACAGCGTTTCGTGAGAGCGTAGGGTTTCAGATTATAAAAAAAACAAATAGATTGATTGAAAATGTCTGTTAGTAGCATTGGTGATGAAGCCTCGGTGATGAGCAATGGGATGACAATGTGACATTAGTGACATATGATGATGACGTTAGGTTTGGACTCTGTCTGATATATTTTTGCAAAAATAAATGCGATAACCTCTCTACTGAAGTTTTTTTCCATAAGAGTTTAAAGTATGACGATAATATCCAAATTATTCACAGCTTTGCGCTCTACTAATGCATATCCAGTCGAATACGTTCCTGCAATTTTACAATCATCGAAGATCAGATATGTCCGCTGTTATTCAACCCGAAAGGAAAGCGGTTTGGCTAGAAGTCAAGAAAGAAGTGATGTGTCTACAGATGTCCGCCCTCTAGGGGAAAAAATTAAAGAGACGACTAAGACTGCAACATACACTGGAGTTATTTTATTGGGTCTTGGAGCCACTAGCGTCATCTTTTACTATGTGTTCCGAGAGTTGTTTTCAAGCAATAGCCCCAATAGTATTTACTCAGAGGCGCTAGCTAAGTGTAAAAATGTGAGTAGATTTCCTACTATATTTTTTTCCTACTCTTACTAAACTTGATAAGCCTTTTTAACTTTGCACTTTAGTATTTAGATTTACATACAGATAGTACCTATCTGTGTGACCTCTATGACTAGTTATCAAATAACACAATACTTCTACACTATATTGCATTCATCTAATACATAACATACATAATTTTTTGGGTAAATTCATTTTACCGTTGTCAATACACATAAAAGAAGTTAATTGGTTGCTTTTTTAATTAGCTGTATACTGTGGTGTCCCATGGTGGTAGTGTGATGTTGAATAAAATTATTATGTCTTCTTTATAAATTGTGGATCAGTATATATTTTTTTTAGTCTTACTGGTAGGATCAAAGAATAGCATATTCAAACAAATAAACTCGCTTACTTTTATTATCTATACTAGCATTATAAAGCTGAAGAGTTTGTTTGTTTGGTTGAATATGCTAATCTCAGGAACTACTGATATAAATAGAAAAATTGATTTTGTGTTGGATAGTCCATTTATTGGCTATAAAACATACACCCTTTTTACATAGCGGTCAGCAAAAACTACTAAACCCTAATACTCCTTTTTTACAACAACTTGTTTTTTGTGTTTACAGGATCCTAGAGTGGAAGATGCTTTGGGAGCTCCTATCAAAGGTTATGGAGAAGAAACCACTCGGAGGAGACGCACACATGTCAGTCATGCTGTTTATGAGAAGGAAGGGGTCAAACACATGAGGATGAGGTTTTACATCAAAGGAATTAGGAACAAAGCTATTGTGGAACTTGATATGAAACAGGTGGGTAGTCTGTGATAATCATTACACCCAGTTTCTGAATTGAAGTATTTCATTAGTGAATTATTTGAAATTGTAAATTGTAAGGCACTTCCTTTAACTTAACTTGAATGCTATATTTCCAATCTTCCATTATAGTAATTACATTTCAAGATATTGCATATTTATTTACTAAAATATGTGCTCCATATACTAAAATGACAACACATATACTAACCATAACAACATAAACTGATAGAGGATTGTTTTTTTTTTCAGAATGACTATGGAAATTATTTGTGCCGTTACTTGCTAGTTCAACTAGATGACTACTCTGGCAAGACCTTTATTATTGAAGATAATAGGGCAGAACTGGACAACAAACAAGACATTGGTAGCACGTTTTCAACACTCTCATTAAGTCAGTAAAATCCTGTGCCAAAGTTGTAAATTGTAAAATAAACTTAGATATTTAAGTAGTTATTTGTTAAATATTTAAACTGAATAAAAGTAGCATACTTTTGAAAAAATCTTTTAATTTGTTGTTTCATAATATAATTATAGTTAAAAGATCCTTATCTATTGACTATAATTCAGCATTTGGGGCAAACTGACATCAACAAATTGACCAAAACTTAGTATCAAACAGAAGCAGTCAACACAGCAATCATAATGAATACATCTCACTCATTCGTAATTTATACTGGAAGACATTATTGCTTACTTTAATTTTTTTGTAATTTGGCAGCACTATTAGAAAAAGTACTTTCTATGCACCGTCTGTCCTTTTTCCAAGGTTGTATTTCCCAAGCCATAACTAAACGGTTATTGAAAACAAACATTTTAATTTTGTTAAACATCCAATAGAAGACAACAATCAGGGAAAGATACTGTGGCCATGCCCATTTCAGTTCTTGAATCAAACTTGGAGTATATTTGATTTCCATTTCTGGTACTCTCAGACTTATATGCATTTGCATGGAACCGGTATTCCCATTCAGACTTCTGGAATATAGTGTCTTGGTATGTGTTGTAACTGAAAATAAAATAATATTGTG
This sequence comes from Agrotis puta, assembly GCA_943136025.2. Lineage (NCBI taxonomy): Eukaryota > Metazoa > Arthropoda > Insecta > Lepidoptera > Noctuidae > Agrotis > Agrotis puta. Next base: position 6,551,557 of record OW964170.2, read on the forward strand.
TTATGGTCGCAGAGCTTATTTTATTAATTATAATTAATGTATTTTATTTGTATGTAAGCCTGTCCGGGAAAAAAGCCTCCCCAATTTTATTCCAAAATGATATAATTATTACCTTTTCCGAACAATCTCATTGAAAGGACTCCAATTCGTTTTGCCACCGTTTTTTTAACTCTGCCTTTGACACTCGTCTTTAAGGACTGAGTAGGGTTACCAAATAGAGACCAGGGAACAAGCCTGATTTCCATTAAAAAATCCTAAGATCTTCTCGAATTCTACGACTTCTGCCTCAAAACCTAATTTACAGCTTTATAGCTCACAGTTCTACGCGTGGGCAGTGTGCGCTAAGATACCATCCACCTCTCCCATAGGTATTCATAGATTTTATGTGTTGATTTTAATTTGTGTATTTTTGCATTAAGTCCATTTTTATATTAGTTGTTATTTTTTTTAGTAAAAAAATGTCTCAAGTCTTCTCTTTCTAATTCATAAAATCCTGACACAATCATTAAAATCCTAAGATATGATAACTCTAGCACTGAGTGACTATTAATGTGTTTAATTATATAAATTATCTTACCATCTCTCATGAAATAGTTCTCCAGTATGTGATCTATTGCATTCTCATGGGTGTTCTTATCAGAATTAAATAAAGAGTAGTTATATTTAGTATGCATTAGGTTTTGTTTGCAGGGCAAATGAGATGTTTGGTAAAATTGCAAATCAGCAAAATATTTAAACCCAGAAGGTGGTGTTGTAAATTCTTTGTGGACTACAGCCAAACTTTGCATGTGCATGGGACACACTGACTGAAACAGAAAAAAATATTTGTTATTGACATTATAGTTTTATCATTTTAATTAAACCATACGTACGGTAATACTAATGTTATGTAAAGTTTGAACATAACTACCTTTAATTGAAAATCTAGACTCAAGATCATCATTATAGATGATACTATCATGTCTTTTGGCAATTCAAGATTGATTTTGAAATCTAATAAATCAATTTTCCCATTGCCACTCAAATCGTATTGAAGCACCTGAAAATATATTTTTCATTTATGAATTAAATCACTTTCAAATACATTGATGTGGTTACGTAAATAAAAGGCACATGGCACATACTTCGAATTCAGCACAGTTGTCTTCATTTTTAACATTTGCATATTTTCCATTTGTTTCACCACATGCAATAGATTTACTTTGGTCATTAGATTCTGCTACAAGCAGGTGTTCGTACGAGAAGTGTACAACTGGCTGCTCATGAAAGCTGTGGGATCGTAGCCAAAACCCTAAAAATATCGATAGGTACAAAGAAAGTTTGTCAAGAAAGAGCTGCTAACTTGTTATTTGCATTGCTTAAATACTTACCTCTACCTATATACGCTATAATAAAAGGTAAAATGAGATTTAATAATGTGGTGGTCAAAGTAAAAAACGTTGCTATAGAAAAAAAGCAACTCACGTATTGTACTTTAACATTATAACTAAACAAGTTATAGAGACCCATTCTCTCATTATTTACATTTAAATCAGCTATACTACAGGGAGAATCGTCATTTATTAAGATTTTAGCACAAGCATTTAGTTGACAATTATTATTGACATTCTGTGTATTGATCAACAACATAACTCGTTGCCAGGCAACGATTCTTTTTTTTTACGGCATGGCTTCTGGGCTTTTACACCATGGCGAGGTAACGGGTCATAATCAAAACAATTATTCGTATAGTATTGATAGTTGGTACAGATATTTCTTGAGGTGAGTTCAGATCAAAAAGCTGGCTATTAATAATCTAGCTCGGTTGAATCTTCGTGTGTAACAAATCAATGACTGAAATTGCCTATCCGAGTCTTCAAGACGTCCAGTTAGAAACCGTCGATAACAATATCCCCGAATGTGAGAGGTTTTAAAGTAGGTATTGACAGTAGCGTAGCGAGTTAGAATCTAGAAGAAGGCAAGCCGCATGTGCGAGGCTCTTTTCTTTCAGGACGAAAAAATATGACACTACCGCTGCTCGCGCGAGGCTCCGTTGTTGTATGATGACTTGGTTCGCCATGTTATCTTTATATATAATAAATCTGTAGAAGGGTCAATTCTGTACATTGAAAATATTGAAAAAATAAATAGCGGGGGGTGTTGCTGGATCGATACCAAACCCAAATATGTGATTAAAAAAATTTTTGTCTGTCTGTCTGTCTGTATATGCAGGCATCACGTGAAAACTAACGGTTCGATTTCGATGAAACTTGGTATAATTATACCTTATTATCCTGGGCATAACATAGGATACTTTTTATCCTCGAAAAATACGTAGAAAAAAAAATCTTATTTTTCAGTTTTATTCATAGACGTTGTTCTGTAGAACCGCGAATCTCCTTAATTATTATAGGCTTAGCCGTATTTGGGTCCAATAGATATTTATAAGATGTCATTGTCAGAGTTACTCAAAATGGAGATATAAACCACCCACGCGAAGACCGACATCCGCGCGGACGGAGTCGCGGGCGGAAGCTAGTGTATAATAAATGTGATGGTCAGCTATAGCTTTGCGAGGCCTTTTTGACTCTTTCAGTTCTCAGTGTTACAAATAAAACGTTACCAAATTATCTTGCAACTAATGCTAGTAACTGCAACGGAGGCTAGTGTCCGTTTCGACCCGCCTAGCTACGTTACTGGGTATTGATAATATCTTTACAGTTCTTTCTACATTAAAACAAACCTTTATAAATTACAGTCACGGCACATTGACGCTTGACGGCACGTTTGGCGCAGTGGTTAAATCGATTGCCTGCTGCGCTGCATGTCCCTGGTACAATTTCCACATGGAGCAAATATTTGTGTCCTCCAAGTAGTTGTTCTGGGTTATTGTGTAACTATATGAATTAAAATGTTTATGTTGTAGATTTACGCATCTTCTTTCTTATATCTACAGAGTGTCCAGTAAATAGTATAAAACTTCATACTGCAGGTGGTGATAGCTTGGGTCAATATAAAAACACAATATAGAATATGTTCAGTAAGTTCCGATTTTGAGTTATGCGAACTTTTTTAAAATATCGAAAATCTCATAATATTTGAAATAACTATGAAAAATTTCTTTTCTACTTAGTATCTTTTTTACATCAAAGGTAAATTGGGCATAAATGTAAGGGACTCTTCCTTAACCCCTAACAGCCATAATTTTAAGGCGGACCTTTGTTACTATCATGATTTTCGTCAATTAGTAGTCCGTTCGGTTTTATGGTTCACTGGGACGCCGAAGTTAAGATTTAAGATCTCCTGAAGCCGCGTTTTAGACATACATTTTATAAAAAACAAAAAACAACTTTTATAGGAAGCTCTCAGACTCTGAATCTGAATCCAGAGAAGTCGTCATGGTAAAAACATTCCTCCTTAGATTTGTCGATCAGCATAATACTGTCATGTTATTGGTAACTTGGGCAATTTTGTCTATACTCTTTTTTCGGGAATAATTATTGCTCTAGTTATTGGTAAGTCTTATTTTAAGTCTTTTTTTTACAAACATGAATGGTTTCCAGAAATACTAGGCATCTTTGTTAAAAAAGGTGACAAAAAAAATGTGTGTGACAGTTTTGTAAGTAGCTTGTTTGAGGACCTACCTCAGGCGGAGGGTGAGTACGCCGTGGCGCCTCTCCAGCCACTCCTCAAAGAGGGCTCTTACCGCAGCGATTGTTGCGAAACCCAAGGTAGGCTAATGGAAGCATGCAATTGAGTTTCTAAGGATAAAATTTTATTGCACTTCTTTGCTACCTACTAAGGAAAGCTAAGGATAAAAACCCAATTAATTAACGCGAATAAGATGAGAATAATGTGCTAACAAGATATAGACAAGTTCACATACTTAAACCATTACCAGGTAGATGATTTTTATACAAATAGATAAGTAATATCACCACAAACTTACATATTACGAGTATATAGAGATACTCGTAAAATATGCCTTCAAGTAGTACAAAATTTAGTTCTCGTAACATAGGTGGTAAATAATTGCTCATGTCAAACTGAAAGCAAAACTCAAAAGATAACTTTAGCATTCGGTGGCAGTGTCCGTTACCTTGTTTTATGTGTGTAAAACAATAGGCAAATATAATAGAGTAGCGCGTGTTGTATTTTAAAACGTGTTGACGGAATAAAATGTCCGAGAAGTAGGTATAGTTGTGCACAAAAGTGTACTAAGCAGATAATAGGTACAATGATCCGTTGTCTGGTTACATGAAAGGATATAACGGGGTGCTCGGAAAGCTGGTTAGGTACGGGAAGAAGGAACAGGAGTTTTAGCAAATTATGGAATACGAATAGGAAGTTAAGATATCTTGCACTGTAATACCTAGAAAGGCTACGGATGAGTAAAAGCATTTAAATTACAAAGCTTTCCCAATGACTGGAAACATTAATTTGATGATTAGTTAAAGTATAATTAGCTCAAAGTTTCGAGATAAAACAATAATTGTTAATCGCTACTTTAATGTGAATTCTCAAAGTAGTTTATAACAAAACAATCGAAGTAACTTTTTTTTTTATCGTGGTTAAATGAAATGAGTCCTCCCACCCAGGGCAGAGCGGGAGGGCCTGTCAGACTCGTACTGACTAAAATCCACGGTGTCCTTCAATAGCCCTTTACGTTCCGGGGTCACGGTAATTCGTTCAGTCCTGCGACCCCGGCAGGCTTTGGCCCTCTAGAGGGGGGCCCCGTCACTTTGCTGACACTCTTTGAGGCGCGCGTGGAACACAACGCGCCGTAGACCCGGGCATGGTCCATGGTCGGACAGCGAGTTGCCCATTACTCGCTGCCCGCATGCCCGCGCCTACGGTGGCCGGAGATCGTCTGATCGAAGTACCTAATGAAAAAAAAAAGAAAATATTAAACCGGGTCACAAATGGAAATCGAATCAATGTAGGTACCTATGTATAAACGTTGCTACTCTGACTTCATAACCAAATACACTAACAAAAGCCCACATACTCGTACACAGTTTTCTTACAGGCTGGTAAGACTTATTTCAAATTATTATTAAATTTAAACAATTCTATTTACGATTGTACATCGTAACGCCCCACGTGGTAGTAAACCTAGTAACTAGTTCTATGTAAGAGAGGTGTACTTGTTTTAACTACGAGTCAGTGAACATAGACAATGGCTCTCCCAGAAGCTAGTGACTCCGGCGCCTACGATGTTAACTGACACCTAAGGGCGGTGAACGATCCTTTGTAACGACTAGCACTATAAAAAGGTCCCGAATCTTTCCAACGACATCATTCGCTCTGGTGTGATCCCGGAGCACAGTGAGGTCCTACATCGGGACTTGGAATACTTGGATACTCATACAGCATCTACGCAAGGATGTCTATGGTCCGAAGATCTAGTATGGACAGAATGTCCTCAAGCATGACGTCAAGCATGACTGGAATGGGTTTGGGCGGAATAACTGGATTGACGTCGGGCATGAGCACGCTGAGCTGCATGAGAGAGCAGCAGATGACGATCGGTGGAATGCCTTCGAACTATGTTCCGGGGCTGTCTGCCTATTACAATATTTCCAGCTTCTGCCAGCGCCCTGGTCAGACTCGCCGTTGGCCGATGCAGCGTGCCGGGCCGACGGCCCAGCATCGTCCGGGCCGCTCGCACAGCACCGGTTCACTGCACCGTATGAAGCATTCAATGAGGAACAGTCCTAATACGCAGTACACTCATAACTTGATCTGCAAGATGGCTGATCAAAATGAACGCCGCCGCCGCCAGGATACCATGGAAATGATTCCTCAAAGTTATTATTCGCAGCAGCCATTGAAGGTGGAGCTCACTGAATTCTATTCACGTGATAACTCCAAAGACCACCATACTGAACAATATGACTTGGTGAACGATAATATCCTGCCAAATCCAGTTCTAAGGAGGGGCCAGAACTTCTTCTTTGCTGTTCGCTTCGATAGGACCTACGACAAACAACAAGATATGATTCGCATCGTTTTCTGTTTTGGTAAGATAGAACTTTTTAATTTTATTCTGCACTACTGTTTACATTAATATTGTGAACTTGATCTCTTTGATACATTTAAAAAAAGGTATAACACGAATTTCTTTTTTCAGGTCCGAAACCTAGCGTTACCAAAGGAACACGTGTAGTTTTGCCGGTGAATTGGAGCAACCAGCAAGGAGTGTTCCAACATTCCCGTGATATGATGGGAATGGGCATGGGAATGGGAATGTCTCGCATGCAGGATACTAGCACCAGTATGGCTCCTATGGGATCGATGGGCACAATGAGCACTATGGGAACTATGGGCACGATGGGTACCATGGGGCCAATGGGAACCATGGGAACTATGGGAACCATGGGGACAATGGGCTCCATGGGTCCGATGAGCGGTATGAGAGAGACAACAACTTATGGAGTTCGCCGCAGTTCGTTCAGCAACGAGCCATTGCCTTTGCAACACAGTCCTCTCAGCCCGCATGGACCTATGGACCGCCCAATGATGGATCGCTACGGAGGCACAGGTCAACATTCTACATTTGGTCGTGGATACGGCTCGCGTCATGGTTCCATGCAAAACTTAGCGTCTCTTGCTCATGACATGGACAGATGGGACATCAGCATCCAGCGTCAAGATGGCAACACAATTACATTCCAAGTGCATGTTCCGGCTACTGCTCCGGTTGGCGTATGGAATTGCTGGGTGCAAACCAATCGCTTCGGGCAGCGCGATAACCGCCACGATTACAAATGCGATGAAGATATCTACATGCTGTTCAACCCATGGTGTCGTGAGGACCCCGTCTACATGGACAACGAGTCATCTAGGAAGGAATACGTGCTCAATGAGCAAGGAAAGATTTGGTGTGGCACTTGGCGTCAACCAAAAGGTCGCAAATGGATTTACGGGCAGTTTGACGACGTGGTGTTGCCTGCATGCATGTACCTATTGGAGCGAAGTGGCCTCGAGCATTCTGAACGCGGTAATCCAGTTCGTGTTTGCCGGGCGATTTCGTCGATGGTGAGTTGATCAAGAATTTTGCTAGGGTTACAATTTATACTTCTACATTTCTCTGAACTTCTTATAAAACGAGGTATGTTTTAGATAAATGCAAACCATGACGATGACGGTCTGATGGTGGGTCGTTATGATGGTGAATATAAGGACGGCGTTGCACCTCACGCGTGGACCGGCTCCGTGGCTATCATGGAACGTTACCTCACCGACGGAGGCAGACCGGTTGAATACGGCCAGTGCTGGGTATACTCTGGCCTCGTGGTCTCTATTTGCCGTGCGCTTGGTAAAGTTTTTATCTGATATGGTTTGCTTATAATTGCTACGAGTAATAAGCTGTTCATACCATAGCTCACATTTATTTTTAGGTATTCCTTGCCGTTCTGTCACCAACTACGTATCAGCCCATGATACGAATCGCACATTTACGGTGGACAAATACTTCGATCGCGATGGCAATGAAGTACCAAATGGACCTGATGAAGATTGCTACGATTCATGCTGGAACTTCCACGTATGGAATGATGTATGGATGCAGCGACCGGATTTACCTCAAGGTAGGTAGCAAATCAAATGCAAAATGAGTTTAAAAATGTTTTTTTTTTAATAGTGGTTGCGAGTTTTTACGTCTTATTCATTGTATTTTCTTTATTAGGTTATAGTGGCTGGCAGATTATTGATTCCACGCCTCAGGAGGAAGCTGAGGCCGTATACCACTGCGGACCCGCTAGCGTTGAGGCAGTCCGCCGAGGCGAGGTTGGCTTCCAATATGATACACCCTTCATGTACTGTCAACTCAATGCAGAACTCTGCCACTTCCAAGAAGAGGAGAATTCTGAATGGGGTTTCATTAGGATGGCTTCGAACCAGTATCAGTGAGTATAATAACATCTACAATTATTGTAGCCCTTTGTATTAGTATTGATGTAAATATTTGTAGTATTGATGTAGGTATTTGTTATTAATCGCCTCACTTTTTACAGAGTTGGCCGCAAGATCCTTACGAAGAACCCGAACCGTGATGACGATGAAGGTGATAGCGACATGCTGGAGATCACTCACGAGTACAAGACGGTTGACAGCTCGTCTCCCGAGCGGTTGGCTGTCATTGCCTCTTGCCGCGGCTACCAGCGCCTGCAGCAATACTATGAATACCCTGATCGTAATTTCGAAGATGTTTACTTCGACCTTATGGACATTGATCTCGTGCCATATGGACAGCCGTTTGATTGCACGATGAATATTCAGGTTAATAAGAACTTGTTTTTTAAACTTAATGTATTAGTTGGATATGATTTTTGTACTGTTTCATGAAACTAATTAACAATTTTCAACAGAACAAATCGCATGAAGATCGCACCATCTGGTGCGTGCTGACGGCTTCGTCATGCTACTATACTGGCGCCATTGCCTCACGCCTGCGAAGGGCTCAGGGAGAGTTCATCGTACGCGCTGGACAGCGTGAAGTGCTGAAACTACACGTCACACCTCAGGAATACATGGACAAGCTAGTGGACCATTCCATGGTGAAGGTGCACGCCATGGCTTATGTTAAGCAGACTCGTCAGGCTTGGTCTGATGAGGATGACTTCCCACTACACAAGCCAAGAATGCAAGTGCAGGTGGTTATACTTTTCTATCGGTTTAGTAAACATTTTTTTTTTAATATTCATACATTTTCTAATTACCGATGATAATGTCCGGTAGGTGAGGAGCCAGCCATGCATAGGACAAGAATGCGCCGTGACATTCAGCTTCCAGAACCCACTGAATGTCCACCTGACCGACTGCTACTTCACCTTTGAGGGACCGGGTGTGCAGAGGCCGAGACAGGTAAATACAAGGTGCACTGCAACCTTCGGAGATTAGTATGGGAAACAGGTGTCATAAATGGTTTCCTTGTTTCAGATAAGATTCCGTGACGTGAAGCCGGGTGAGTTCGTGAACTACCAGGACAAGTTCGTGCCACGGCGACATGGCGAGCGCCGCATCGTGGTGACGTTCTCGTCGCGGCAGCTGGACGAGATCTTCGGCTGCACCACGGTGAATATTCGCGGCTAGCTAGCCCCCGGGCCCCGCGCACCCTCGCCGCGCACCTCGCCGGGGCCTGCCTCTCCTCCCGCGCTGCAGATGGACCGATCCTACGTATCTTACGTAGCGCCAGAACAGCATTTGTATGTTCAAGAAGAAGAGGTGGTCATCATAAAGACCACCTCTTAAACGTCCACTCTTCGCCACGATACGTTGGCTATTATAGTTATTCTTTATTTATTTCAAAACTATTTTTCGTGAGTTTAATTATTGAATGTACGAATGTTGCATCTAGAATACTGTGTTTACTAATCAACAACTCGATACCTAATAACGATGACTTGGCTGGTTTTAATGGATTGTGTTAATTTAGTTTTATGTACTGATGTATAACATATCGTTTGTATCACCAGCACATTTCAAATGAAAAATAACAAAAAAAAGTCATTTTATAATCATTCACGTTTTTCACTGTGTGATAATAATATTATGTTGTTAATGTATTTTTAATTTTAAGGAAACCGATGCTTCATGTGCCATTGTTTTGATATGTATGAATAACTCTGTACGAAAGAGTGTATAGTATTAAGAAATTATATGATCTTTAGTTTAACTTTTATATATTTGCGTATTGCATATTTTTTTTAAGTTTTTTAAAACTATTATAATCATTATATAACAAAAAATTAACACTTAATTATAATAATTTGCACGGTGTTTGTGTGTTTTTGGGATCTCAAAAATAAAGAGCATTCGCTGCAAATGTTATGATTTCATTTAGAGTACCAAATACCCATCCTCATCGCAATCAGCGTTATTCGTGTCAATATAATATATTTTATCAATAATTTATTTATTAAATAAATATTCATTTTTAGTGACGGAGTAGGTCTACAATCAATCTGAGTGGGTAACTAGCTGTGGTCAGAACTTAAACATTACTGCAGTCCTGTGTAAAGTAATAGAGAGTTGCGAATAATCACCATAGGTACTTAAGTACATTACAGTTCATTAACCTTGTTGGTTAACAAAGACAAGGGTATTCCCGTTGTGAAATATTTCAATTCAAATGAGTTCATCGATTGGTACTTTGGTACCCACTAAGTTAGCTTCTTTCTTACATCACTAACTTCTTTTCATAACGTTGTCGGTCAGTTTTTCCCCATTAACGAAAATCATTTTATGACATTCAATCATTGTCAGTCTGCTATCCAACGCAAAAAGAATTATTCAATTCGAACCAGCAGTTCCCGAGATTAGCGCGATCAACTAAACAAAGTCTTTAACTTTATAATATCAGTATAAATAAAAACTAATATAAAAATAAGTGTCTAATAAATTAATGAGAAAAACCTACGCTCATAAGGTACATGCAGGTCAAGTACAGTCAACTTCAGAGAAATCTCACCCCCTTTGGTATTGATGTGAGTATCAAAAGGGGTGAGTTTTCACTGAAGCTTACCATAACTGCACAAATAATGTTTGCAACACTTCCGTTGTTTTGGTCAGACAACAGTTACCTAGTCTAAAATTATGATATTGTATATTCAAGCGTTATGCACAATATGCAGATGGTTGTTATGAAAATATAAATATTTTGGTATCGTAAACCTCACAGCTGAAAATACTAACGGGGCGTCGGCTATGCTTTTACACAAGTAGAACCCCTGTTCGTAATGTAATGAAATCAATGGCCGATTAAATACCACGAGCATACGTTGCTACACTGCGTGTCGCGGGTTACTCTGAAAGTAGGTCATAACATGCCTGAGGAACGGGTTGGAAGTTATCCTTTGAAGCCCTAGGGAAAACCACTTTCAACTGACAGATGTCAAATTAAAAAAAAAACAAATTTGACATTTCCAAATTCTAAATTAAAGTGAGATGTAAAATTGGAATATTAATCTTTTAAATGACTTGACTCACTGTGTTCGAGCGCCAAACCCCGTCTCAAGCCTGAATAAGTTACTTTCACCCCTAGGATAACAATGTTCTATAGAAGACTTATTGTGCCTCTTTCAAAACTATTTTCGCAGTTCCTAGAAACAAATGGTAGCTGTTTGTGTATGGGTATACATATTTACTCGGGACAGAAATTAATTTTGAGTTTGTAAGTGACTCATCTAGTTATTGTTTGAAGTGTATCGTAAACTGGAACGCAAAATTCCCTTTTAGAATATTACGAAACTTTTGAAATTGATCTCATGACATGAGCGACTGCATCCTAGGCCTTTAAACATGAATGAACTCAACCGTTAAACAGGAAAAAATATAACTCAGGGATAACAATTTCCTGTTAATCGTAACAAACGTACTTGGATTAGCCCTCCTACGCTGTTATACGTCACAGTGGTCCAATATGGGCATTGGGCATATACCGATATTACCTAAATACCATAATGATTATATTGTGGTCAGTATCCCCCCTATAACTCATGAGTAAATACTGGTAGTTAGTAGTATATATGTATAAAATATTAGGGCTACTTTCTACAATTATCACATAGGTATTTTTCGACCTAGAAAGTGAACGCATTTCATTATTCTTGCTCGATTCTTTAGGGTGTCTAATTGCTGCAGAAGTTTGTGTTCAGTGTAGTTATTAATAAGAATTATTGATTATTATTTTAATATTCGTGTGAGATGCGTTTCCAAGGAATGTGTGAGTACTTTGTGTATAATGTGTTTTACACATTTATTTATTTTTAATTTTCGTTTAATGTGTGTTCTACGTAAACCTATTAGGCTCAGTATTTTTTTCTGTTACTCTTTTGTCAAGAGCTGAACAATTTTGGCTGCAACTAATCCGGTCCTTGTTTAGTTTAAAATAGTAGTTTTCGATCTATTTAACCGACTTCAAAAAAAGGAGGAGGTTATCAATTCGACTGTATTTTTTTTTTTTTTATATGTTTGTTACCGCTTTACGACCGACTGGGTGAACCGATTTTCAAAATTCTTTTTTTGTTTGAAAGCTGGTGCTTCCCGTGTGGTCCTATTGTCACCAAATCAGGATCTGATGATTGGATCTTGGAGAAATCGAGGGCAACCCTCAAATTTTATAGGCCCACGCATCGTTTTTCGTAAATCTTATGAAGTAATTTAAGTACTTGCGTATGGTAATCATCGTCTTTTATAGCTGAGCTGATGATGGAAGGTACAACTCCTTAACAGTAAGCAGTAGGCATCGACTGATTCATTGTTCGCATATCTCCGGAACTACACGTCCGATTTAAATAATTCTTTTTTTTGTGCTAGGTATCGTTCAACTTAGGGAATACTGCAAGTTTCATCAAAACCGGTTAAGTAGTTTTTGAGATAGGGAATTTTATTAGCTTATTTTGTACATGAGGGATGTTATGACCAGTGCTACGGATTATATTATATGTATTTGGCAAGAATTTGGGTTGAATATTTAAACTAAAAAGAGTAAAATAAAAAACTTTTTCAAAAAAAAATGTAACCGCCTTCAAAAGAACCACAAAAAAGGGTAAAATAATCTACAAAATAACTTTTATTTCGGAAGTCGGTGGCAAAAAAAAACAATGAAATTAAAAAACGCCATCGACTTCCGAAATAAAAGTTATTTTGTATATTATTTTACCCTTTTTTGTGGTTCTTTTGTTTATGAGTATTATCGTTCTAGCTGCCCGAAGCCCGCACGGCAGTAATTCGCGCTACGACTCGCCATAGCGCCGTAGACGCGGCGTAGCATTTGCTACGTAACTTGATAATTATTTTGTATTTTTATTTTAGGTTTTAAGATCAGGTGTATTAATTTCAAATAAGCATTATTAGATCTATGGCGTTCTCAGAAATTGTCAGATCGTAAAAAATATGTTTCTTAAGTATGCTGAATAATGTAGGTAATGCATCTTTAGTATATCTAGAAATCTTGATACTTTAAGGGTTAAGCAGTAGGTACGTATATTTTTTTAACACACCTATTCCATGGGGTGCTTAGACAGGAAACCTCCACGTGCGCTCGTGGACCAGTTTTTCGGGCCAAAAACTCTTCCTTAGGCACTGTGTGCCTAAGGGGTCTCTTTGCCCGTATGCGAATAGCCTGTCGGGTGGACGCTCCAATGCGTGTCCCTCTGAATAGCAGAGGGCACAGCGGCGGAGCGGGCTTGCGGACGGTGAGTAATGGGTAAGCTCGCCGTCCGACCAAGGACCAAGCCCGGGTCGGTGGCGCGTCACCGACGGGGCCAAATGCCTGCTGGGGTCGCGGATTTTTTCTTAATCCAGGATACCGCGGCCCCGGAACGTGAAGGGCATCCGAAGAAACAAGGGTGGATTTGAGTCAGTAAGAGTTCGACAGTCCCTTCCGCCCCATCCAGGGCGGGAGGACTCATTTGATCATTTTGCAACCCTAAAAAAAAAAACACACCTATTCCATAAGAGGTATGTAGTTTGTTCCTCGTAAACAAAGAGTAAAACAAGTCTTTACTCCCTCTTTTTTAAACAGGGTTTCAAAGTAATTTGTAATATGAACATATTGTATTAGGATATGTATTTTATTGGGATAATTCGAACCGCCGACCCTGATTTCAGACTCAATCGGACTCAGTCAAACTCAGACTCAAACACAAAGGTGTAAAAGTTTTAAAATGCCTCAAAGACGTCTATATATCATATCCTATATAATACGCCTGGCATGGTTAATTCCCAGTTTTTTCAGCCAGGTCTGCATTTCTGTGTTTAGGGATAATTGAGCAAGTTTTTAGCGTGCCTCAAGCACTCGTAAAAATTCACAGAGCACTCCAGCTAGTACAGTTTTGTCGAACAAGCGTCAATCGTATATCCATTTGTCGAGCTCACCTAGCCGTAGTACACTTCAACCTAGATAATAGTGTCATTTTTTGATAGCTATGTTAGAAAAGTATCTGCATTATAAAAATACAGGTATGTCGTCACTGAAGTTATGAAAACCTACACTATAAGGTAAAATGGACCACAATTATAAGAATAGGAAGAAGTAACAAAAACAAGTATTTCTTAACTACCATATCTAGTTATCAAGGTTTGCAATTATATCTAATCAAAGAATAATATTGTTAATCGATGGGAATACAGACTTGCGTTTGTGTGAATCGTATATTATTATGCAGATCTTTTTGACATGAAATATTGCATGTTTTCCTGTGTTTATGAATTTGGATTTCTATTTTTTGCCGGATTATTGAATGTTAGTCGTTTCGCTTGTAGTATCAGAACGTGCTTTGGCTAACACAACTCGGTATGGATTCCGATAAATGTTGTAATAACCTGAAAACTGTTATGGTTTATGAATTTTCACGGTTAATAACAACGTCATAAAATAACAAGAATGCAAGTCTGTAATGTTGACTTAATTCTTTGTAGAACTTAGTAACTTTGAACTATGCAAGTCCATATTTCTTTGAAATACTTGAAGTTAGTAATGATTTTTCATGACTATTAATTACAAGAAAATCTAAGGAGGTATCCAACTTGAAGGTAATCCATAAGGAGGAAAAATGACAAGACACACTCTTAGTTTGGATTTAAAACTTTTCCGGATTAAATGTTATTAAAGCACAATCCTATTATGTTATAATTACATTAATTTGTCTCTAATAGGAAACCCGAAGACATTAATTGAGAAATTGACGCTGCATGCTTCTCGTAACTGTAGGTAATTCATATGGTATTCAACAAGGTCGTCTAATCTCGGTGACTCATGAGCTAATTTTAGATCATTTTAAACCAGTCTTTTATCTTTAAATTTCCAAAAATGAGCTTTGGTTTATGATATTTGTTATTGTGCACTAAAGATGAAGCTTAAACAAAGATTTCTGGTTTTTTTAATTATTTCTTTTGCTTGAGGAAAAATTAGGTCAACGTCAGCCGGTACAAATGCGTCAATGTCTGGGCTCTGAAACTTCTTTGACCACAACCTATGGTATAACGGTTCTTGGAAAATCACTCATAATACTGAGCAATGCATACGATCATACTTATTCATTCATAAAAGAAGAGGAATAAAAACTGATTGAGTTAATTGAGGCCTTGATCAGCGAAGAATAAGGAAGATCGTCGCCAAGACGTGAGCGATGATGTCATCTGTGTAGTAAATTATCATAATCGTGTGTAACTTTATTTTGTCAAACATTTACTATCTATTATGTTTGTTCACGGTATGATGTACAAACAAGGCGAGTCAGTAAAACACACGTGCGAGATTGCCTCTAACAAGATCAAGTTCATAATTGTAGCTAGAATAGGTAGTAGATATATGATAAATCAGAAATTGTATAAGAAAGTAATGAATTCAGATAATTGCGTCAGTAAAAGGAAGGAAAAATTTAAAAACCGATTTGTTCGTTCCTTGGGAAACAAATCGCATTTGTGCAATTCACTTTATTTAACAATTAAAGTAAAAGTTGTAACTACAAACTTTAATATACTAAAGTTTTAGATAAATAATTATTACATTATTAGATACTTTATGCAAATAAATATCTTTAGAAACTAAACTTTTCTTCTTAATTACTTAAAAACTGGCCACTTCAGATCAAAATTTCTATCAGATGCCATTAGATATTTATATTTTTTTCATATCTAATAGCTTGCTTGCGAAATTTTCATGAAGAACAGCCTGTACTTTTTTTAATAAAAAGTTCAATTTAACCGTTTTATTATTCAAACTTTTTGTCACCCAAATTCTACTTATAGGTGAATGTGAACCACTTTTTCTTAATAACCGTGTTATTATTATTTATATTTTCGTGATTGTTTTTTTTGAGATCGTGATTTTTATATAGGTACCATAGGTTGTTCCATAGATTTTTATAAGGACTAGAAATATAACAGTTTCAGCTGAAATATCCCCATATTTGTTAATGAGGAACTTACTATAGGTACGTAGATTCTGGCAACGTTGTATCAAAATCTCTGCCAGATGGCATAAAAGAGTTATTTTTGTTTATTGCTAATAGCTTGATAAATTGTGTACCTTTATTCGTCTAAAACAGCCTGTAACTATTTATCAATGCTGCAATGCAACATTTTTTTTATTTTTTTCTGAATTATCCCATTCGCACGAACTTTCTTTATGGGCGCTAAAAAAGTGCTGACTTGGAACAAGAAGGCGAATTGAACTAAATGTCCAGCCCAGCATTTAAATTCAAATACAGTTCGAAAAACAGAGCCGCGTTTTAAAAGCACTGACGTGTACAGATACATGGGAATGAAATTTCAAATCAGTATCATGAAAAATTATAAAGTTATAAGATTGTTATATTACCTGGTTATCCGTTGAAAAATATACTAATTTCGCCGCGAAGCTCGGTACTCTCGCTCAACTCGCGCCTGCTTAGTCGTACACTCATTGATAATAGTTTGGCAAAAGCAACTTAATCGTAAAGTGATTGTATTCTAATTAAGTGGTGATAAAATTAATTAAAATATTTTTGGAAAAAAATTAACATGATGTAAAAATTATTGGAATCGATTCAGTTACTGATTCTGAACAAACTATATTCAGGTTTCGCATTTACAAAAAATAATGTTGTGTAAGTACCTATTCGCTGGAGCGTTTTTTTCTGGGCGTTAAAAAAGCGGCGGATATAGAACAAAATATGCATTTCCACGTATCTGTTAAAAAACGCCGCGTTTTAAAAGCGCTGACGTGGGTCAGCGCTCGTGAGAATGGGGGCAAAATGCATTTAGATGACTTACTAAAATAAATAATAATAATATTCTGTCTATGCAAATCACTCTGAACTAAATTATGTAAAAAAATCGGAATAGTGAACTAATATTATTTTGCATATTATTATGTCAAGTTATTTATTCTATGAAGGATAATAAGAACTGGCACATTTGGAAGCGGTACTTTCCATATTTTATTTACTCATTGAACTTTATGGGGATTTTTTGCTATCTAATTCTGCGTCATTTCGGTATAAAGTGATAATTATTATTAGAAACATATTAAAACCTTTTTAGTAAGAAAGTTGGATGGGTAGTTGAAAACTGGCCATGGTTTATTCATATTCTCTGTTAGATGCCATTAGAGTTATATTTTTTGTTTTCTTCTTCCTAACTAAACGGCTTGGTTTCCTTTTTTTTCACAAAACAGTCTGTATTAATTTATTAACACTCCAATGCAACCTTTTTTTGACCGAAGTTTTTATTTATATTTAGAAAGTCATAAGCGATCTGTGTGATTATTTGAATTATTTTGCATTTATACTTTAATGTACATACATACAACAGTGATACACAAGGTGGACTTCATGCCACGTCAAGGTATTTTCTATTGGTCAAAATTTGGTTCAAAACGAGAAGCCAAAAATAAAAGGCATAAAAAAGGGGGAAAATATTTACATTGTGGAACTATGTATATGTATTAAGATAAATAAAATATTCAGAAATATGGAATTATAAATTAAAAAGACATGATAAATGGGTAATATTTATATAGTTACTTTAATAAATTACTTAATAATAATAATTATTAGTGACCTTAATAATTCATTTACGAAGGTCGTACCTAGTTGCTTTACGGTTTCATCGGCTTCTATGAAGAATAATGACTAAAAATGTAACTGGCACGTTAGCCAGCGGTACTTTCCATATTTTGTGTTTTCATTGAATCCTATGGGGATTTTTTGTACTGTGTACCCTTGCGTTGTTCTGATTTAGGTATAATTGTGATTCACTATAGTGTCCCGATTCCTGTGAAAGACTGACGTTGATGTGACGTGACCCTACATTCCGCGGTTCTGATAAGAGGTCATGCGAACGAAGGTAGTGAGGATGCCCAGCGGAGACTGAGCACATACGAACAGGTTTCGCGCCGAGGAGCGCACGCGAAGACAACGCATACGCAAGCTTTTAGTTTTATAAGAGCTGCGTTACGCTAGTGAGTGTTTATCCGTCTGATAAACCATTAATTCAAATAGCAGCTGATAATTTGTTTACATTGTGGTAAACCGCACAAATTGTGAGTTCTTAAAGGATATCTTTAAGCGGTTATGATCTAATAGCGGTTTCAATACGTTAATTGATATTAGAGTGGTCTATAAAACGAGTTGAAAGAGATTATAGTTCATTGTGTATGTGGTTGTTAGTGAGTGATTTATGTTAGTGAAATGGGTGCTGTGAAGAGCAAGTTGGCCCACTGTTGCCCACCACAGTGTTTGTGTTGTGGGTTCCGCAAATCAGACTCTTATGACCTCAAAGAGTTGCCGCGGCCTCCTCAATGGGACACCGCAAACGAAGCAGGTAGGTCAAGGTCACCTTAAATAAATAATGGCAAAAAAGTGATGACATAAATTCTAAATTTAAATTCAATATTATTCAAATGGCGATAAAAATTCTTCCATATACATTTAAGATAATGAGTTTACCTACGTATCTGTTTTGATTAAGATGCACGACATTGTGTTACCTCATGTTTTATAATAGTTATCTCGTGTTGGTCATTAACTTAATAATTTTAATTAAATATTGTTGGTACCGGGGACACTCAAATAGTGAGGTAGAGGCATCGACTCTACCAGCTGAGATGACACAATGTACAAATTTTAAGTGAAAATGGAGCCAATAAGTAGTACTGTAATGCAAATTATATAAAGTAATGAATACATTACCATTGCTCATACAACAAAACTACTAAAACTTTATTTATTTTCTGAGAATATCGATTCTAGAACAAACTGGATAATCCGTATTGCAACTTGTACGTCAAACAATACTTACTCATGCATGTGCAATTGTTTGATTGTTTTTGAAGGTTTTTTTTTAAATAAGTATCTATAAATCTATGTACTTTAATCGTGCAGGAGTAAGACAAATGAACTTGTCAATAATTAAGTTTGTAAGTTAATTTTTTGTTTGTTTCTAATGAATCACTGATTATACGTAGTTAGCAACACTGAGATTGTTTGATTGTTTTTGAAGGTTTTTTTTTAAATAAGTGTCTATAAATCTATGTACTTTAATCGTGCAGGAGTAAGACAAATGAACTTGTCAATAATTAATTTTGTAAGTTAATTTTTTGTTTGTTTCTAATGAATCACTGATTATACGTAGTTAGCAACACTGAGATTTTTAGTTATCAAAATGAAGTTCTACCAAATGAATTGAACTTTAACCTCCTTATTGATTAACGCAGAGTAAATTGCCAACCAGTATTACCTTCAGATTTAGTATACTCGTACATAGTTATAGGTTTAGGGTGGGTAAAACCATTAATAATTGGCATGTAACCTTATTCCATGTTCAATTAATGGCCAAGACGTTTTAAATGATTGTTACATGAATTTTCAGCAAGTTTAAGTCAACATAGTCCCTATATTTCAATATATCTAGACAACTATTATGCGATCGACAATGTGAAATGAATGTTAGAGCAAGTCGGAGTATTGAACACGATCCAATTTTCGTACGAAAACTTTTTGTCCGTGCCCTACATTTTCTCGTCAGTCATTTAAAATTTGGAGTTTAATTATGACAAAAAACAAACAAGGTTGATTACGGTCTCAGTTTAATTTATGGTTTACCATCGTTTTGAAGTAAAACTAAAACTCGTGGCTTTTAGCACAGCTGGTATCAATCACGGCGAGTACTGAACCCACATTGTTAGATATTTCTGAGAAAACGACGACATTGGAAATTGAAATGCATCGACATACTCAATTTTTCTATCAAGGTTGTTTGCCTCAAAACTCATAAGATGTAATTTTCCTTGAATCAGCTTATTTTATTACAAACAGTACTGCATGCATCAAACTGTTAAAACCATAAACTATTTTTTTTCTTTTTCAAAATTAGTGTCATAGACCCGTAACTTATGACTTTACCAGCCAGTACAATGTCAGTTCTCTTGTTGTACGACTTATTTTGCATACCAAACATTACTTACCTTGTTTTCTGGAGAAGCTGTTAGGCTGTATGGTCGTTGCTGTTAGTATAACCATTTATCACTTTGCGCATAACCTGTTCTGTCCTTCGAGGTCTTTTGATAGTCGAACGCTACTGTTTGTGAACTGGTTTAACGCCTCACGTACATATTGGTATGTCAATAGCCAAGTTCTTTTATGAGTATTTTTTTTTAAATTTAAGTGTGGCAAAGTCATCAAATGAGCCCGTCCAGGGTGGAGGAAAAGGGACAGTCAGAGTTGTACTGACTAAAATCTACATTGTTCCTTTAATAGTCCTTTACGTTCCAGGCGCATGGTTACCTGTGTAGACATTCTCGTAACCCTGGAAGGTAATATCAGTAGAGGGATTTCATTAAGATTGATCTTTTTGTAACACGAGACAGGGAAGTCCTTTGAATCTGAATGAATGAATGGTATTTAGATGTTATTTAGATTCCGTTTACTCAAAGTGATAAGAATGTACTAATATAGGTAATGTATGAAAAAATATATAATATATGCCTCTTTGTAATTTGTATTGGAAATATTTTTTTTTTGCGATTTCATTAACTTCCCAAGTTGATGAATAGTTAAACTAACTATTGCTATAATAAATTAGTTTTTTACCAAAAAATGAAAAAATGTATGGAATTTAATAAATAGTCAGTTTAAGTACTGATCAAACAACTCGCCCAGTCTTGCATTTTACATTATTATTTTTGCATAATTTAATCGGGGGACGGGAAGCAAAGCCGTGGGCACACAGCTAGTATTTTATTAATACGAAAGTGAGTTTGTTCCTTACGTTGTCACACTTACACCGTTGAAGGTTAGAGGCTAGTAATAAGCTATAGAGGGGGCGAGCAAAACCGCGATCAAAAGCTAGTTAAAAATAAAAATGAATGTCGTAGCGGACATAATAATTTGATCTATCTAGAATTATACTTAAGACGCATATTTAGGAATAATTATATATATCAAAAATTAATGCAACATAGGTGCGTCATTGCATTGCATCGGCGCCCATACAATATTACATATATGTAGATTGGTGTTTCAATTAAGTAATTAGAAGACAAATCATTTTGCAACAAAAGAATAGCTTTTCTCTGTGGTTTCACCCACTGCTCGGCGTCTATTAGTAGTAGCGTAAAGTTATATGGCCTAAAACTTTCCTCGATAAATGTACTATCCAACACAAAAAGAATTTTCCAATTCGAACCAGTAGATCCTGAGATTAGCAGGTTCAACCAAACAAACAATTTTTTCTTATTAGTGCAGATTTGTGCTCGTTTTCATTAAGACTAGCGCTACTTAAACGTGCGCAGTTGGAATTTGAACCTTATACCGAATGCTGTTGGTTTTAATTTCTACGAATAAAAGTATTCTAGCGTCTGGGATAATTTTCGACCTACAACAGATGCCGCTGGCAACAGCTAGTATTTCATACGCAATCCAAATTTTCCCTACATTCATTGATACTAATAAATATAAACACATTATGTATACAATACGTCATGATAAATCGTGTGAATTAAATTGTAAATACTAGGTATGTGGAACAGATACTTGATAGTATATTCATATTTTACAATAGGTACTTATTTCTTGAGTATTGATCTTATATGGGAATGCATTATAGGTACAACTAAAAAACTATTTGTAATGATCTCAATACCTACTAGAATTGTCATTGATCCTACTCATTGAATTTTCCCCATTACAAACGCATGTGGATCTCATAATAACAAACAAAGTATGAATGAATCATTAATTACTTAGTTGGATCTTTCGACGGGTGACTAAAATGGGAAGAAACGTTCTATCGTTTCAAAAATCTATACTATCTATACTTGTATATTATATATATTTTGTTTATTTGGTTACGCTGTAATCTCAGGAATTCCTGGTTCGATTTGGTAAAATTCTTCTTGTGTTGGATAGTCCACTTGTGTTTATATACCTTCCTGAAGAAATGGTATATTCAATGCAAACCCATTTTATTCAAATCTGATTCGTTCCAGAGATTAGTATCAAATAAATTCTTCAGTTTCAATTCAATTGATTTTATATTTAATTTCATTACCTTTACTCGTTCAGCAATCATCTTGTACTCGTATAAGGAAAATGGACAGACTGAGAACGTGTCATACATACTACTGTCCATAAAAAATAATATAGATTGTAGTAAATTGTTGTACACTAAAAGTATACATAATTATAGCGTTCGTTCATAAGAAAATAATTTTGTTTTATAAATGCATCTGTTGTGTTACAATACAACCAGTTTTAGTAACCGAATATATGACACAATAACTTAAATATTAAAAAAAAAAAACAAAGTAAAGTAAGAAATGAAAATATATTTTAAAGAAAGTTATGAACACTTTCATTCTTATCATGGTAGTGCATACTGCTAATAAGTATACTCGTATAAAAAAAAAAAAAACTATAATATTCATGAATAAACACTAGGTACAGCAAATGAACAACATAAATAAATCTTTAGAGATTGAAAGTACAGTCACACACAAAGTTATTTAAAGGAGTGTTTCTCAAACAAGTAGACGAATAAGTAATGGAGGCTGTACGCTTATGTCACGACATGCAATTCCAAGGTAAACTGGCGAGCGCAGATCCGTCCTACAATCTTGTTACGTCTGTCATTCCAAACATTCGTTCACTTAGATAAGTGATTGACAGTTGTAAACATCCACGCTCATATAAGAATGGATACCTACCTTAATTAGTTTCCTGATTACTAGTAGATATCTACTTAAGACAAATGCAATTAACGTACCTCCTATGCAATAAAATTAGTAAATTAGCGAAGGTGACGCCTAGTGGTGACGCAATTAAGTACAAAATAAAATATGTTTTTGTGCAAATTATCTTATAATAATACTAGCTGACCCGGCAATTTCGTACCGCCTTAGACTACATTTTTTAAATCAAATTTACTGTTTAAACCTTCCTTGGACTTATAATTATTTTAATAATCTATACATATAATAATAACGCGGCGGTAAGACCCCTCTTTGAGGAGTGGCTGGATAGGCGTCACGGCGTCCTTACCTTCCGCATGACGCAGGTCCTCACCGGACACGGAAGTTTCGGGAGGTTCCTGTGTCTGATAGGGAGGGAAGAAACGCCTGGGTGTCACCACTGCGAGGATCGTCCGGAGGACACGGTGGAGCATACGGTGCAGGACTGCCCCGCTTGGGCAGAGCACCGCCGTGTCCTCACGACGGCGATAGGCGGAGACCTCTCGCGCCCGGCATTGGTCGAGGCCATGCTGCGGGGCGAGACGGAGTGGGAAGCGGTCGCCTCCTTCTGCGAAGCAGTCATGCTCGTGAAGGAGGAGGCGGGCCGCCTGAGGGAGAGGACAGCGTCCTCCCTCCATCCCAGCCGCAGTGGTAGACGCCCACGGCGACGGACGTCGCCAGACGATCTCCGGCCACCGTAGGCGCGGGCATGCGGGCGGCGAGTAATGGGCGACTCGCTGCCCGACCATGGACCATGCCCGGGTCGACGGCGCGTTGTGTTCCACGCGCGCCTCAAGGAGTGTCAGCAAACTGACGGGGCCTGTAGAGGGCCAGAGCCTGCCGGGGTCGCGGGTCTTACCCATCACCGTAACCCCGGTACGTAAAGGGCTCGTGAAGGACACCGTGGATTTTAGTCAGTACAAGTCTGACAGTCCCTCCCGCCCTGCCCTGGGTGGGAGGACTCATTTGATGATTTTACCACGCAAAAAAAAAAAAAAAATACATATAATAAATCTGTAGAAGGGTCAATTCTGTACATTATAAATATTGAAAAACTAAATAGCGGGGGGTGTTGCTGGATCGATACCAAACCCAAATATGTGATTAAAAAATTTTTTGTCTGTCTGTCTGTCTGTCTGTCTGTCTGTTTGTGTAGGCATCACGTGAAAACGAACGGTTCGATTTCGATGAAACTTGGTATAATTATTCCTTATTATCCTGGGCATAACATAGGATACTTTTAATCCTGGAAAAATACGTAGAAAAAAAATCTTATTTTTCAGTTTTATTCATAGACGTTGTTCTGTAGAACCGCGAACACACGTTGCATTACCCGCAGTGGATTCAGCGCCGTAATATTTATAAGATGTCATTGTCAGAGTTACTCAAAATGGGGAAATAAACCATCCACGCGAAGACCGACATCCGCGCGGACGGAGTCGCGGGCGGAAGCTAGTTCATTAATAATTCCAAATCGGTCCAGCTGTTCTCTAATATAAGCGAGACTAACGAACAGCAATTGATTTATATAAATATAGATTTGTTAAAGTATTTTGTTAATGCTATTTTCTTATGATCATCGTTTATTGCTACAAAAATTGTCGTGAATGTTGTCTTAAAATGGCGTCGTTAAACCTTCCCCGTTAGTTTTTACGCATAGTAATTATCTATGTGCATTTGTTTGGGTCGGTCACGCACGAATACCTAATATATGAGATGACTGCAGATTAATAAATAATAAATAATAATAAATAAATATTCCACAACTATCACACAACGCCATCTAGTCCCAAGCTAAGCAGAGCTTGTGTTATGGGTACTAGACAACTGATAAACATACTTATATATTTCTAAATACATACATATTATAGATAAATTACACCCAGACACAGAACAAATGATCGTGCTCATCACACAAACATTTGTCCTGGGTGGGAATCGAACCCACGACCTCCGGCATAGCAGTCAGGGTCACTAACCACTAGGCCAACGGGCCTGTCTAAGATTGCATGTTCAATATGTGAGCCTACTGTACTACAGTGTGACAGTGCCTTATAGTCATTTGTAAAGGGTAATTACGTAACACACTCGCAATGCCAATGCTATTCATGATGAAAATTTAATAAAATCCATTGTGATATTATTGTTGCCAAGCTTATAAATAGATTTTTTGTATTTTAAATTTTAGAAATTGTAGTTAAGTGTGTCACACTTTATATCATCAATATCATCATCAAAGCAGTCGTAGGACCACTGCTAGTGCAACGGCCCTTTTAGACTCCCTGAAAATGGAAATCATCTTATTATCTAAAACATTCAAGTTAATCAAAGCATCCTTGGGTGGGTCGCGGGAATTACGCATTACCGTGACCCCGGAACGTAAAGGGCTATTGCAGGACACCGTGGATTTTAGTCAGTAAGAGTCTGACAGTCCCGTCCGTTCTGCCCTGGGTGTGAGGACTCATTTGATAATTTTACCCCGTTTGAAAAAAAAAAACAAAGCATCCGTGGGTCATTTATGACCAACGATATAAGTCATAAAAAGCCTTTTCGACTACAAGAAAGTTGCAAGAGGCTCTATGAAGTCCAAGTGCAAATTACACCATACAGAATCTGATTCATTCATCGAAAGTAAGGCTTCTTTTTTCGTGGTAAAATCATCAAATAAATAAATATCTATACTATATAATAAATCTGTAGAAGGGTCAATTCTGTACATTGAAAATATTGAAAAAATAAATAGCGGGGGTTGTTGCTGGATCGATACCAAACCCAAATATATGATTAAAAATTTTTTTGTCTGTCTGTCTGTCTGTTTGTGCAGGCATCACGTGAAAACTAACGGTTCGATTTTGATGAAACTTGGTATAATTATTCCTTATTATCCTGGGCATAACATAGGATACTTTTTATCCTGGAAAAATACGTAGAAAAAAAATCTTATTTTTCAGTTTTATTCATAGACGTTGTTCTGTAGAACCGCGAACACACGTTGCATTACCCGCATTGGATTCAGCGCCGTAATATTTATAAGATGTCATTGTCAGAGTTACTCAAAATGGGGAAATAAAACATCCACGCGAAGACCGACATCCGCGCGGACGGAGTCGCGGGCGGAAGCTAGTAAATAAATAAATATTCCACAACTATCACTCAACGCCATCTAGTCCCAAGCTAAGCAGAGCTTGTGTTATGGGTAGTAGACAACTGATAAACATACTCATATATTTCTTAATACATACATATTATAGATAAATTACACCCAGACACAGAACAAATGATCGTGCTCATCACACAAACATTTGTCCCGGGTGGGAATCGAACCCACGACCTCCGGCATAGCAGTCAGGGTCACTAACCACTAGACCAAATGAGACTTGTAGTGACTATAATCCACGGTGATCCTTTGGAAAAATGAAACGTTCATGGTTAATGGATGTGACAGTCTCGCGACCCCGGATTGAAAGTAAGGGATAAAAAAAAGAAAGAAATAAATACACAATGGGTGCCGGGAGATGGAAGACGCCGCTGAGGCCGACCCAGAAAAAGGTGGAGAGACGACCTAGACGTATACCATGAGGGCTGGTTCGAAGTGGCCTAGGAAAAGAGTTCCTGGAAGGAATTGGGGGAGACCTTTTCTCAGCAGTGCGACAGTTCAGACTAATTAAAAAAAATACATAGATTGTGGCTGCGTCTGTTTTTAATTTTAAATTTAAATTGCTCTATGTTCTTTTTTACCTGGATACCTAATGCATCAAGAATAAAAAGGCACTTAGGTACCTACTGGTGTGTGATGCATCTTCCATATATCCTCGTTCAACTCGGTTTCAAAGAATCCATTACTCAGCGGGAACTTAAGACCTTCAGAAAGGTAGAGGATGTGTGATATTATCCACATTTGTCAAAGTCAACAATTAGTTGCCCAAAGTATCCGGATATCGCGAAGTTTTCTTAACCAACCGAGTAAATAAAAATACCCATACTTCATAGAGCATCGTCTTCCGTTCTTGCGTAATTCCGTAGTTGTAAGTGAGTCAGTGAAACAGAGATTCGTTCCTGAAATAGACTGAAATAATTAAAAATTTCGTGTTTCGTGCGCGCGATCATAACTCTAGATCGTCGTAGTGGAGTTATAGTTGGCAGGTGTTGATACAGAATTCAAAAAAGTAGGTCACGTTTAAAAATTGGAAAACAATATTTCTGAAATATCTGATAATCATAGTTTATGATCTGAACAATCGAACAGTGATTTGTTAGCCACATTCAGATGCTTGATTTTACTTCTAAATTATCACACCATACAGGAAAGCGCTGAAACAAACAAAGATCATTATCATTGGCAGCATGCAGCTTTGTTCTGCCCACCTTTGACTCCACATCTTAATTAGAGATCTAATTCTTCTGATTAAGATACGAAGTTGTACAGCTCTATAACTTTTCAATACACAATTTTATTTGAAAGAGTCTCTATCAGAAAAGCTTCTGCGAGAAAATACTTAAATTTTGATATGATGCAGGACTAAAATTAATTCAACCTTGATTCACAGACAATGTGCGAATTTCCTCTGTATGTTTAATTCTGTGAATATCCAGTTTTTCAATGTTTGTAACATAAACATTTACCTATCTGGTAACACAGTGATTGATTCCTGATCTTTACTTACTTTTGAGAACAAAATGTGCTCATAATCGTGTGATTATCTTGAGTTGAAGGATCCAAACCAAAATGATGATGATTACTTTGGGAAGCCACTCCAGACGAATTCAACATTATTGTCACATACTGTAGTAAAGATAAAATTTACGCTCTGCGTACGTTCAGTTTTACGAGATGAATTAGTTCACTTTGATGTTTGCTTTATGTGCTTGCTTTAATTTATGAGTTATATAAAAATACGAGGAGTGTTTAAAAATTGCTTGAAGTTTTATTTACCTGCTACTAATACAAGTTTGTTATTAGACAAAGTATTGTTCACCTTATTTTACTGTTAAGATAGCAAGGATGAGCTTGAAGAAATTAATTATGGATGCAAAGCAATCTATATGAATTGTTTATTAGCTTGAGCCTTTGTTTAGCTTTTAGACTTGTCAGTTCGACATTCTACCAACCAATACATTTCTATACTTTCGATGAATCTAAATAACCTCATTGGTCTAATGTTCGAAACGGTATTGCTCAGCATAAGGTATTCAGTCCTCAGTTCGGGCAGAAACGATTGGAATTTTCATTTTAGGAGAAGCTTGTAGTCTGGGTTTGCGTCTGGTTTATGGCAACAGGCTCAACATAATGAAACAACTGCCTCTAAGCCATAACACCCCTATTAATAAACGTGAACTAAAGTTACAACCCGGATAATCTTCTGACTAACTAAACATTTCAAAGGAATAATTTTGGCGTAACTTTAGTTTGCGTTTATTAAAAAGGGTGTAACTTTTTATTGATAAAATAAAAATAGGTACTCGATGAAGACATTACATGACACCTGCAAATGGCATTACAATAATTTCCCATGGATTATTCTAATGTATAAGATTAATAGATTAACATCAAGTGTTCGTCTAAACATTGTCTCAATTAATAGTTATCTAAACGCATCTAACATCGCTGCCTAACTGAGAGCCTACGCGATTGCCGTGTGCGGTGTAGTGTGGGACCAAGTTCTATTCGTTGATTATTCCGAAGGTCGCGATATCCCGGTATAGCAAGTCTAGCGTCCCACGTGGTAATTAATACCAAATAAGTTATTTACCAGACGGCTGATGAAAGGAGTCGAGCGGCCTTGTTTAGTGTTTAGTATGCTGAAGTTGTTGCTTAGCGATTCTCAATTTGTGAGGTCAATGGTACTGAGTTGTCTAAACTTTAATTTGGATAATACTTTGGCCTTTTTAAATGCTTTTTTGGTCGTTAAGAATAATTTCTGTATTGTGGATGCGTGTGACAAATATTCAAACTCACGTACAAAAAGCAGGAACAACTACCTGTTCCTACACATATATTTCTTTCGTGCGAGAATCGAACCCACGACACTTAGAGCAGCAGCCAATCACTCAGCCATTACGTCAGCCGTGCCGTAATGATTTGTATGATTATTTTGAAGGAAAAGTAAAATGATGAGTTCAGTAAATACTAGTAGAGCCAAGAGCATGCACAGAAAATGTCTGGATGACTAAATCTGTCGCAACTTCGCAAGCGCGACTGCTGTCGCATATATGAGCTCTTGGGTTCTATACCCAGGTCTAGTAAAGTGTTAGTGGGTTTTTTCATCAGAAATTTATTTTTGGGTAGCCACAGAGTCCAGAATTGTCCTTATTAATGGCAATATGCTCGCACCTATTACATGTGACAAACATAGCTGGCGAAATGTGGGTGTACAATTTGGTACACCTCTGATACATCTCTAATCTTTCGGGTATAAAATTTGTATTTAAAATAACTTACACGTCATCATCTTTCCATTAAATATAAAATAGACTTTAACTCACAGGCAATAAAGTTATTATTTTAATAAGTATTAGTAGGTACATTTGTAATGAATTACTCAATGGTTATCAAATGAAAATATAAGGAACGCAAGACCTCAATTGACCCGCATTAAAGGGTTAAGTGTTAGTGTTAATTGATAGATATCTACAATTTATGTTGATAGGCAGTCACAAAAGGTAGATTTAGAAATATTTATTGGTGATTTCGAAATCTTTGGAGAGCAACAAAGGTACCTAAGAAGCTGAGACGGTAACACAGGTGACTGATTTAAATGACGAGTAAAATATACTTCGATTTTAAAACTTCTTCTTCTTCGTGTCGCTGGCACGACGGTATTTATATTTTAAAACTAAAAATACCAGTTTCCTATATGATATTTACTTAATGTCTTACTTCGTTTTTCAAACAAAAAATACTGATTGTGCTTTTCGACTAAAAATTGCTACTACAAGATACTTGTATTTTCGACTCCAGCGCCTCCGTTCAATACATTAGATCTCTAATTTACACTACTCCGTACCTTGAATTTTTCACAAGTTATTATTTTATTGAGTTAGATGGTGACTCCATAATGCATGGCAGTCAAAGTGGCTATTAAAATCTAATTTTATGGGCATTTTAATAACATGATATATATGTCTTTGTTCTTGACTTATAATTATTGATATAGACTTCATTAATGTCTAATACAAATTGTTTACCAATGAATTCATAATTTAGTAAAGTTGACAATCTTATGATATCACCTCTTTAACTAAACTATGATTTTGTGAGACTCTAATGATATGAGTAACACTGATTAGCCTTGGTTTTCTTCAATGAACATAATCGGGTTCTCAGTAACTGGATGAAGCTTTTCAATGCTTGTTTGTCTATGACATCATCGGCAGTCTTGGGTATAGGAGTGAAGGAGACTCATACTGCAGCTCGCAGTCCATGTCGGCATGCCAGGAGAACAACACGTGTCCTCTGTTCTTATAATTAGCAACATACGAACTGTATACGATTGTGAACGAAATTAACAGGTTTTATGTGAGGATACAAGTGATTCCGTAATGTTTACTAACTGAGAGTTTAATGTGATCGTAAAATAATGGATTATCTTAGGAGTTTGTGGCGACGATATTTTGGAGGGAGGGAAAGATATGTTATTACGAATGTGCCGTTTCAACCAGGTAATAGATGGTACAAAGATAACAATTTGAATATATGTAACATAAATGTGGCATATTATTTAAATAATTCTTCTTAATTCTAAAATTGAAATTAAAGGACCAAATTCAAAGAGAATATGTCTGAATAGATGATATTTTATCTAACGTTTAAGTCACCTAATTTATTCAACTTTTATTAATGAAACTACGATAACTTATGAGTATTTTAAGATTGACGTATTGGCTAGTCGCCAAGTTTTAGGCGCGAATTTTTTTTACCATGACGAATAGTAGTTTGGAAGTTTCATTCATAGCGATCCATTAGAGTTCGGTTTAATAAATATAAAAATATTTACGATAATATGGGCAATAAAAAATAAATTCAGTGCGTATCTTTGTAAGAAGAACTTACAAAATTCTGGACGCCTTTCTTTTTTCCAATGATATCCTGTCTGAGTTAGCTAGATGCTTGGTTTCACGTATGCACTAAAATGTCTTAATTTTTTCAAGGTCTTAAATGAGTCAGTTTCAATTATTCTGCACCAAGACGTATACTCAAGAGATGTTATTGAATGCATTGTAACCTATTGTAACATATTTTCTGTTTGTTTATTCAGATGTCGTCGACGCGACGCGGCAGGGCGTGCTGGCGGTACAGGGAATTGATTTCTGTGTCGACACAAATGGCGAGAACCACCACACGAACAAGTTTAACCTGATGACAAGGAACGTCGACAGATGCCTGGTTGTGCGGAGAGGACAGGCCTTCAAACTTGATATATTACTCAACAGGCCGTACGACGCCAGCAGAGATGCCGTCTCCTTTATTTTCTACGTTGCAGGTTTGTTATACCTGTGCAATTATTATTATTTTATTATATTGTTGACGTCGCCGTCGGGGTCACTCCCGCGACAGGTTTGCTCGACCTAAAGTCTATAAAGATGCAATCCCACCAATCTTTCTTACTTCTACGGAAGTATTGTGCTTACAAGTTGACCAAGGTCGAGCTAAGAGTTACCCATTTTTTTCTTCTTAAACCACTCAGAGTTTTTTGTAGATAATCCCTCATTGTGTGTAGGTGACCCCGAATACACAACAAAAAAAGATTCGTATGGGGATGTCCATCCAGTTTGTTAGGATTAAGACGATCGTAGACACTGATACTAGCATTGAACACTTTAATGGTCAAGGTCTCGTTTTAAAATATTTGGTGCCTGATATTTATCTTGCCAATTAATAACGTGTTGGAGCAGCGATACAAATGAGATATTACGTAACCTTCACATTAGGGCAACACGACGTAAGTGATAAAAATAATGCTATGACATGACCATAATTTTGTTACGTAGATGTGGAAACGCGAGGACCGTCTGATGAAACGTCCGCCGCTGTTCCTTTACTGGAGAAAGGTTCTGAGACCTTCGGAGCATGGAGTGCGACGTACGAGGGTCAGGTGGACTCTCACCTCATGGTAGCTGTGACTCCAGCAGCAGACTGCATTGTGGCCGCCTGGAAGCTCGATGTTGACACAAGACTTAGTGGAGGCAGCTCTCTCAGCTACAGACATCCCTTGCCGATCTACGTGTTATTCAATCCCTGGTGCTTGACCGATACTGTTTATATGCCAGGTACGTATTCTTTCGCTAAATCATTATTCACTAAAGAGTTACCAAATATAAAGTATTGAGAAGAAACTTTTTTTTTGATAACATTTAGTACGTATGTTTAGGCCGATCCTCCGGGTTAAGCCGTGCTTGCCGAGGTTGGTCTGTGGATGGGTTACCATCTGTCATAGCGAGTTTCCTCCGTGCCTCACAAAGCACGTAAAGCCATTGGTCCCGAAAGACTTTTGTAGATCT
Source organism: Agrotis puta (assembly GCA_943136025.2). Taxonomy (NCBI): domain Eukaryota; kingdom Metazoa; phylum Arthropoda; class Insecta; order Lepidoptera; family Noctuidae; genus Agrotis; species Agrotis puta. The sequence goes on from OW964170.2 coordinate 6,583,754, forward strand.
TTGACAGTCGTTTCTATTAGTCAGAATTTCTAGCCTAACAACCAGTCTTACCATGGGGTATCTTAATACCCAGTTACTGGGTTGTGCAGTTCCAATAAGCAGTCGCTCCATGTAAAATACTAATATTCAGCTGGATCTGGTTTGCCTGGAAACCGACCCCAATATAGTTGGGAAAAGGCTATGCAGATGATGATTTTAATACACATGCTGTGAAGATTCAGAATAACTCTACTGATTGGACTGTTTAACTAACCTTGCAAAGCCGGAAACTTCAAATCAACTGTTTCTCTAATACGTCAACATCATGAATATGTCTACTGTTACAAACTAATTTAAACGAAAATAAAACCGTATTTCTGAAATTTGCAGGTCATAGTCATCGTGACGAGTACGTGCTAGAGGATGGAGGGCTGATGTTCAGAGGAGTATACAACCGAATTAAACCGACACCATGGAATTACGCACAATACGATAAAGATATATTGGACTGTGCACTTTATCTAGTCAGAGAAATTGGAAAGGTATTTTACTCTTAGATTTCCACTTAGAAACTGGTTTTGACTGAACTTTCTAGAAAAGAAAAGCGGAGAGATCCGTAATCTTTACTTAAATACATCATGATTCCAGTCCCGTAATTAGCCTTTAATACGCTTAATGCGAGCTCCTCTAACTTTCCTGTTTTGGCCAATTTTGGTCCTGGTCTGAACATCTCTGCGCTCGTTCAGGGCTTGCGCCCTGTGCTGGGGCACCGTTGGTATACCTCTATTTTCGGCACTGCATAATTACGGAACTTTTATTTTAAGGTGAAAGGCCGCGCCAGGAGTGACCCAATCCGGACATGCAGGGCGTTGTCGGCTGCAGTGAACGCACAAGACGACAACGGTGTTATAATCGGCAACTGGGCCACTGAGGTGTCAGACTACAGTGGTGGCACTCACCCGCTCAAGTGGGTCGGGTCCTTGGCCATCCTTCAGAAGTATTATGAGAAGAAGAAACCCGTCAAATATGGACAGTGTTGGGTGTACGCTGGTGTGCTGACTACCAGTAAGTACTCGTATTGTTAAATAAGTTAATATTAAAATTTTCTATGGAAAGAAAAAATCGAACCTAGAGCAGGATTTGAATTTGCGACCTCCGATTTCAGTACATTCGACGCGGTAATTCCACCTACAAGCGTCGAATTCTTCAATCCATTTCTAGAGAAGAGTGTCGGATTCACTGAATCCGACGGTCACAGGTTTATTAAATTACTAATTTTAAATTACATTCATAATTTACATTCGATGGGAAATGGTACAAGTTAATTTCATTGGAAGGGAACTAAATTAAAATTGCTTTACTATTTTACAGTTTGCCGAGCTCTCGGTATCCCTTGCCGACCGATATCCGGGTACGACGCAGCTCACGACAGTCAGGGAAGTCTCACCATCGATATCATCAAGGATGACCAAGGAAATACTCTTGAAGAGTTCACCAAAGATTCTGTATGGAACTACCACGTCTGGAATGAGGTGAGGAACTGAGGACTGAGTACAATTTGGTAGCTGTTCGTGGTTGTTATACTACTAATTAGGTGTAGTTTTTGCTTGCATTCATGTGTTTTGCACAATCGGTGTTTTAATAATCCAATTAAACCGTTTGTGCTACTACGAGCATTATTATCGAGTCTTAAAATAGTCTCTAAGTGCATGCGTTTGCGTCCTACGCAAAATCAGATCGATTGATGACTCATTTTGTGTGTGGTATAAATAACTTAACTCAGATAACCTTTGGATGTTCAAAGCTATTATTACCTTGCAATCTTTATTATTTCTTCTTATGGTGATTGTATATGGACCGTAGGATACATTTCGAAAAAAAAAAAATGTACACTGCGTGATTCTCTCGAAATAGCAGATATGCCATTTACATTTTATATGACTTCAAGCTGACCCGTGCTCACTTTGCTGTGTGGCAAACTTTTACTTTAAACGGTGGTTCAATCAGAATGTGAAGAAATACTTTACAACCTGTTCTCATACCCTAATGAATTTTTAAAAAATACATTAAAATCGGTGGACCAGTTTTGAAGGAGTGCAACCACAAACACCGTGACACAAGATGTTTAAATATTAGAAGAGAAAGAAGATTTATTACCAATCTCTCGACATATCACTAAAAATCCACAAGTAGCTTCAGAAAATATGTACCACGTTATATGATATACGGCTTGATTCCCAGGTATGGATGGACCGTCCAGATCTGGGTCCAGAGTACGGTGGTTGGCAGGCCATAGACTCAACGCCACAGGAGACTTCTGAGGACATGTACCGGTGCGGACCAGCTTCTCTAAGAGCTGTCAGAGACGGAGAGTTGCAGAGACCTTATGACGCTGCATACGTTTTCGCAGAAGTCAACGCTGACAAGGTAAGTCAACGCTACTATAATTTGCTTTTCTTATGTTTCCTCATCTGGGATTTAAACCTCCGCTCTTCCACTTAGGCCCGGTGCGGCTGGTAGATATAACACGTCAATTTTTTTTTAGTATTGGACAATATCTTCCCTTTCATGTAGCAAGGTAAAAAATTCTTTTAAATTTCAATCCTTCAAAGGGTAAACTGAGATAGAAGGCGTAATTCTTATTCATAAATAGTTTTTAACTTTACTTTGAACTTCTTTCCAGGTGTTATGGAAATATTCCGGAGAGATTCAACCGCTGAAACTGATGGCTCGTGACACAGTCTCTATTGGACAAAACATTTCAACGAAAGCCATTGGAAAAATGGAACGCGAGGTAAGGAGGAATTCTCTATCACTTATTCCGTTTGATGACAAACTACTGGTTTAGTCATATAAAAATACAAGTAAAAAAAATCATGTTTCGTGACGCACGCGGATAAAATATTTAAAATTCTTTTGACTGACTGTGTTCTTGATTTTTTCTCAGGATTTTCATGATTTACCTTTTTGCTTTATAATTTAACGACACTACCAAAATTCCAGGATATCACACACACTTACAAGTACCCGGAGCGAACTCGCGAGGAACGAATGACGATGGAGAAGGCGCTCCGCAAGTCTGAGAGCATCTTCGCGCGGTACTACCTCAACGATGCCTTCAATGACGTCACCTTTGACTTCGACTTACAAGACGATATCAAGATTGGACAGAACTTCAATGTGGTATGTTTGATTAATTCTGTCAGAATTTTGTAAGAGACCTTTAGTCAAACCAAATAGATGGCTGTTTCAAACGAATGTGATTTTTCTCACAAAACATGAGTTATTATAACGGAGATGCATGCACATAATGGGGATTCAATGGCGAAAGGTAGAAGCGTCTCTAGGTTCAATTTTCAGGTCCAACCAAGTGTTATTGCGTGTTGCACAGGATCTGTGCCCGATTGATGCAATAACATGCGACATTAACAAAACACTTTAGTGATGTTTAAAAATAAATAAATAATTGCAGGTACTCCACATCAGAAATCGTTCAAGTACCGAGCCGCACCAAGTGAAGGGTATCCTCCGAGTGGACACGGTGACTTACACGGGAGTGACTGGGGAGGGCGTGAAGAGGAAGGAGTTCGATCTCAAGATGGAGCCCGAGGGCAAGGAGGTCATCAAGTTGTTGGTTACCTTCGATGAATATTACAAGAAGCTGGTTGATCAGGTAAATAGATACTACAGTTAATGGAAATCTATAATAATAATAATAATAACCCCACCGCTGTATCTCTACGTTGACGTCGTGGTGGGGCTTGTGTGCTTCGAGCCTTGGGCCTGTACCAGTAGAGTTAACTTTACTGAGATGGGTCTAGGGTGAGGGGCCAGACTAAGAGAGATACAATCCAAGCCAAGGTCGCACACGCCGAGGGCTGCATGGCTAGAGGAGAGGCTAGTCGCTAGTGTGTCAACTCTGGATACCTGGGGACCTCCAGTTTTATTCACCCTTGCCACAGTGAACGCAGGGCTCTGCTGTGGTCGACTTGTTAAGTCCCTAGCTACTCGTGGGAACACTATGAATACTAGATCAAAAACGAAAAAACAACTTCAGGCAAAGATGCCTCAGATAGATGACGAAACTTCATCTCCGTCATCTCCTTCATCTCTATTTTCATCCATTCCATCATCATCCTCATCTTACCGCGCCACTCCGACGCAATCATCATCCTCATCAATCAGCTTACAGTCAGTGGATGTTGTACAGGAGACAAACTTTGTCGACGATACTGTACCCGCCACCAAGACTACAGCAACTCGTAGGAAATGGACCATTGAAATGAATAAATTCATCCTACGTACATACCTTCATCTAACTAATTTAGATACCGACAAAAATGCATATTTACCATCGCTTCACACTAAATTCCTAGAAAAATACCCAACAATGCAAGTTAGCCGACAAAGAGTGGGTGATCAGCGTAGAGCCATAGTTCAGAAGAAATTATTACCACAAGACACAATAGACCAGATTTACGAGGAAGTTAGAGCTGAATTACAAACAGTTCACTCTGAATTACAGCACTATCAGCAACCCTCCACAAAACCTAGTACGCAATCCAGCCTGCGTATGAGATGGACGAACGAATACAACGAAACAATAATGAGAATATATTACACTACCACACAATTAGAAACAAACAAAACAGCCTACAGAAAAAATCTACATGAACAATTCATAAACATATATCCCGAATTAGCACATTTATCAGAGCAAAGATTATCTGATCAAGTCAGAGCAATTATAAATAATCAATATATACACGAAAACCGACTAAAAGAAATAAAAAACCAAGTGGCTTTAGAATTAAAAAATAGTAACATAAACACACAAAATATTGAAGACGAAACCAATGATCATTGGAATACACAAACACAGAACGACATAGAACTACCAGATTCAAATACCTACATTCCGGATACACCTATTGACACTCTGACGACAAATATATCCATCAATAGTAACAGCACCAACACTGATGCTGTATCTCAGTCACACGTAAATATAGTTAACGAAAACGAAAATTTCCTGAATAATATAGATATCGGGCTTACGCAAACTGATGCGGCCCCAGAAACCAACCCAGAAATTGAATCCATATTTGAACAAGCTCAGTTAAATTTTAGCAATACACATCCCACTAATAGACCATACATTCCAAAGCAGAAGACTTCTCGAAAGTTTTCTTCAATAGTTTCTTATATAAACACTGTCATTCTTCCTAAATATGTAAATGCCAACACGGAATTCACCCAAATGCAGACCATGATCTATTGTGCTGCATGGACGGCAGCTACATGTAACGGAGCAAAAATATCAGACCCTACACAAAATGAGCGCCGCCCATACATACAGAAGAAACCTAGATGGCAGATGAGATTGGAAAAGAAAATTGAAAATCTTAGAGCAAGTATAGGAAGGCTGACACATTACATTAACGGTAGTAGAAGTAATAAATTAATAGCTGCAGTAGAAACAATTAAGATAAAATATAAAATACACGCAACGTATGAAGATCCAAACACACAGTTACCACACTTCTTAGACACTATGAAACAAAAATTAAGCGCCGCATCCAGTAGACTTAAAAGATACATAACATGCACAAACCGCAAAATAGAAAATAGTAAATTTATAAATAACGAAAAGATTTTTTATAGGAATCTATCGTCAATTGATAGGAATTCCATTAACCAAAACCTAGAGACGCCTACAGCCTCAGCACTACGAGATTTTTGGGCCAACATCTGGGAAAATCCAGTAAATCATAATACCCGGGCAAACTGGGTTAACGAAGATATACCTGAAATTCCAGAAATGGAATTTGAGTTTATACCTATAGATACGTTTATAGACGTAATCAAACGCACCCATAATTGGAAATCACCTGGTACTGACAACATCCACAACTATTGGTACAAGAAATTTTCTAGCATACATCCTTACTTACATAAGCATTTAAATACATTTATTCAATCACCACATTTACTTCCACAATACATAACACACGGTGTATCTTATATGATACCAAAAGACATGAATGAGACCACGAACCCAGCGAAATACCGACCAATCACTTGTCTGCAAACCTTATATAAAATCTTGACTGCCTGCATAAGCGAAGTAGTATATGAGCATTTAACTAAAAATAGTATCTTAGCTGAGCAGCAAAAGGGCTGCCGTAAAAACAGTCAAGGATGTAAGGAGCAACTTACTATTGACGCCATTACTATGAACAGTGCAGTCAAAAGCAGAAAGGATATCCACGCAATGTTCATTGATTATCAAAAAGCTTTTGATTCAGTTCCACACAGCTGGCTATTGCACGTACTATCCCTGTATAAAATTCACCCAACAATAAAACAATTTTTAGAAATTTCCATGCAGAATTGGCAAACAATTCTTAAAATCAATTTCACCTCCTCAAATATAACTACTGAACCAATCTGTATAAAACGAGGAATTTTTCAAGGAGATGCTTTAAGTCCCTTATGGTTTTGTATGGCACTCAATCCACTTTCACACCTACTAAATAAGACAGGCGCGGGATTCACATTAGAAAACAATCACACACAATATACGCTAACACACCTTATGTACATGGATGACATAAAATTATATGCAGCTGACAAAGATTCGCTCTTCCAATTAGCTGATATCACACAAACATTCTCAGACGATATTTGTATGTCATTCGGAGTAGATAAGTGTAAAATTTTGTCAATCGTTAAAGGAAAAACCCAAAGCAATAATTATACACTCTCATCAGGAGAATTAATCGAGCCAATGGACGAACAAAGTACGTATAAATATCTGGGGTTTAAACAGTCTAGACAAATACAACAAAAAATGTCAAAACAAGAATTGCTCAAAAAATTCACACACCGCCTCAACCTTATCTTGAAAAGTAATCTCAATTCCAGAAACACAATAAAAGCCATCAACACTTTTGCAATACCCATTCTTACGTATTCTTTTGGAATTATACGATGGTCGAAGACTGATATTAAAAAACTACAGCGCACCGTTCATACACTCTTAACTAAATACAGAAAACATCATCCAAAATCATGTATACAACGACTAACACTACCACGCCAGGAAGGAGGAAGAGGATTAATAGACATACACAACTTACACAATAAACAAATACACTCACTCCGATCATATTTTCATAACAAATCAGAAAACTCACCACTACACAAGCAGATAACCGAGACAGACAAGAAACTAACACCATTAAATCTACAAGACCGGAACACACAAATAAATGAAGACATCATAACTACACAGCGAAAAATTGCACAGTGGTCAGAAAAAACTCTACACGGAAGACACCGAGCCTACCTGAGCCAGCCACACGTCGATAAAGTAAAGTCGAACGAATGGCTCAAACGGGGCGAATTGTTTCCCGAAACCGAGGGTTTTATGCTAGCCATACAAGATCAAATAGTAGCCACTCGTAATTACATAAAATATATTATAAAAGACCAAAATCAATCGACTGACTTGTGCAGACATTGCAACAATGCCTCCGAAACTATACAACATATAACTGGAGCATGTAAATCACTAGCACAAACAGACTATAAACACCGTCATGATCAAGTTGCAGCCATCATACACCAACAGCTAGCATTTAAATTTAAACTTGTAAATGAAATGATACCATATTATAAATATAAACCAGAGATGTTATTAGAAAACAACGATCAAAAAATTTATTGGGACCGAACAATAGTAACAGATAAAACAATTCATTTTAACAGACCCGACATTACCGTTCATGACAAAGCAAATAAAACAGTTTATTTAATAGACATTGCTATACCTAACTCACACAACATTCAATCTACAATTTCCGAAAAACTTAGTAAGTATCAAGACCTTGCCATAGAAATAAAAACTCAGTGGAAAGCACGAACCGTCCACATTGTCCCAATAGTACTCTCATCTACCGGTATAATACCAAAAGCACTCATACAAAGCCTTAACACCCTACACATGCCTTCGAACACATTATACATGCTCCAAAAGGCCACAATCCTCAACACCTGCCGAATCACCCGTAAGTTTCTGACTTCCTCTACATTATCATCTACTTTTTCTATTTAAATTGACCCCCCTTACATCCTTGGCTCCGGCCCGCGTGTAAGGTCATATACTCTCGAAAGAGAAGGAAAACAAAGAACACCAAATAATAATAATAATAATAATAATGTTTTTATTCATAACCCTTGTTACAAAAATGTTCTTACGCTAAGGTGTACATGATTATTGACTTAAAATACGATATTGGGTTTTTGGCTACAAAATTCATAGGGTAACTGTCGCTAGGGCTAGCATTTGTCCAAAAATTTAAGTATCCCTGACTCCGAAACTAGGCAGAGCCTGTGTCTTCCGAGCCAGTGGTTCCTTCTTTGGGGTCTTATTAGCCATTACAGTAAAAATGAAAAGAAACAAATTAAAAAAAGCACAGTTATTAAAACCAAAATAGGCATATGAATGTGCAAAGTCTAATATAATTTAATAAAAAGTAAATTAAATGCAAAAGGGGTATCGACGGTATTCAAATGAAACTATTATCGAAAAAGTGTATGAAACGAGGTGTTGCCATAAGTGTGCATGTATGAGTATGAATGTGTGTGTGTGTGTGTGTGTATGTGTGTGTTTGTGTATTTGTGCGCGTGTGTGGAGGCGTGTATTTGGTTGAGTGTATGTGGGGATGGTATGTGGTTGTGGAGTTGAGGTCGGAGATAAAGAGTTATGTGGTGGGAGTGAGGAGTTTTTCAGTTTCGTCGTATGTCAAATTTAACAAGTAATAATTAAGTTTTTTTTTCAGATTATATGGGTTCAGTGTGTGTATATTTATTGATTTGTTTAAACTGTTGTATAATTTGGATGCTAAAAAAGAGAATTGGCGTGTCGCGAAGCTGGTTTTTGTTTGCGAATATTTACAAATGGGTTTCCCTCTACGCATTATTCTATTTTTAGCGTAAGGGAGAGCGGCATGTTTTCTTAGAATTGTTCGTAGGATGAAGATCTATAGAAGTCTGCGAAGCATTTTGTAGTTTCTGTTAGCCGACAAGGGAAAAGACTGCTGACGTGCTTAAGTGTCCATGGATTTTTTTGTAACATCGCCTCTCCTTTGGAATTTTTCCTGTAGCGTGGGTGCGTTAACAAACATAGAAAAATGAAACTAACATACACAAGCACCGACCCAGTCCAGGAACAACTACTTGCAGAACATATAAATATTTGTTAAGTGCGTGATCACACAGTCACTGCGCCAAAAGTGCCGACATTTCTAAGACCTTTGTATCTGTGATACATTTTATAAATACTTAGATGACCACTATGATACCTAGTGATTTCTTGTTGATCATTCTAATATTGTAAACTCTAGAATCTTCTTAATTTACTACCCACATATTTTACATAGTGTCTACAACAACAATAGTAACTTTCTTTATATTACCGTGAACCTTACCATATTACAGGCTTCCTTCAACATCGCCTGCCTAGCAACAATCGTGGACACTAAATTCGACTTCTTCGCGCAAGACGACTTCAGAGTCCGCAACCCTGACATTAAGATCAGCATCGACGGCAAGCCGGTGTCCCACCAGGAGTTCACCGTCTCCATCAAGGTGGAGAATCCACTGCCCATCCCTCTCACCAAGGGCAAGTTCTACATTCAAGGACCTGGACTTGAAGAACAGCTTAAGATTCAGTTAAATGAGGTAAGGAATTATTTTTGTGTGAGTTAGGAGTGGAAAAAGAAGTGTTGGTCGCCCCCGCGGTGAGATGGGCAGACGACATTGTTGCGGCGCGAGACCGTGGAGCTTGGCACAAGCGAAGAGAGGCCTATCAGCAGTGGGTGAAGATGGGCTGTGGTTGATGATGATGATGAGTTAGGGACATGGATAATTTGTGGGATTGTCTGAGCAGATTACCGCGGCCCTGGAATGCTAAGGGCTTTTGAAGGAATGGGGTTCATTTTTAGCCTGTAAAAAAGACAAAATTTAAGAGTTTAGCACCCTAAAAAAATAAGGAATGTGGATAATAATGGATTTAGCATTATTTATATTAGTACTTTATTTTAATTATTTTAGACATTATACTTAAACACATCCGTCAAAATACTATAAAAGTTACTGATAAGTATGCGGACACAAGTGAAACAACGGGTGGCTGGTAGTACACTGAGTTTATTTGGCAAGCGACGTATAGGAGTGGGTGCAACCACCCTCATATTTATTACTATTAATATACAACAATCCTCCCCATAGCTTGACAACATAAACATGATTGATGAGGTCCTAGTAGAATTGTTTATAATCTACCCTAGGTACAGCTCGAAGTTTTGTCCCGTCACTCATTTGCCTTTCTGACCCCACAGGGGTCTGGCATGACCTTGCCTCTACGAGGGTGTCATCATGAGTCTCGTCTGTTGCCTCATGGAATTCTTCATCTTCTTCTTTTGATTTGTCAGTCGGTGTTTCTGTATCCACTAATTCATTGTTCCCCATACTCCCCTCCCCACCTGTGTCTGTCTCCTTGTCGTCCTCTGGGAGTATTTGGTTAGGTGGTGAGGTTACTTGTGGAGTGATGTCTTCGAATTCAATAGGGCAATCCCCTATTCCGTGGGAAACTCTTGCTGTACCTTTGTATGCTATTAATTGATTTTTATGTTTTTTAACATTACATGACGTTATACAATCTTTAACAATATATACTACTTTTCCGAGTCTTTTAATTACTACACCTTTATTCCATGACCCTTGCTTTTTTATACTGTTTTTTTTATACAATACATAGTCTCCAATTTTGAAACATTTGCTTGGCTTGTTGCCATTTGACACCTCAGACTGCAAACACTGTTTGTTTTCGACGTTTCGAGCGAGAGTGACAGAAGGAGTAGGATCAATTAAATCTAATCGCGATCGCAGCTTATGACCGAACACCAACTGGGCAGGCGAACAGCCCGTTGCCGAATGAATAGAATTCCGATAATCAAATAAATACTTACATAATTTGTTATGTAATACCTTGGCATTGTTATTATTTAATAAACAAGATTTAATTCCCTTCTTCACTACCTTTACGTAGCTTTCTGCCTGCCCGTTACTGGCCGGGTGATAAGCTGGTGACGTCACATGCGATATTCCGTTCGATGTACAAAACATTTTGAATTCGGAAGAGGTAAACTGGGTGCCATTATCACTGACTATTGTATGCGGTAAACCAAATCGGGCCATGTATTCATACAATTTATTAATCAGCGAACATGACGACGTACCTGTCCCCATATCATAAGCTTCTACCCACTTTGAGTACGCATCTACAATAACTAAAAACGAACGATTATGAATCGGGCCGAGGAAGTCTATGTGAATGCGATAGAACGCCTGCGGTGCGTGTGGCCACAGCGCTAGCGGCGCACGCGCTGGTAACTGTCTCAACTGTAAACATATCTCACAATCCGCTATCATTTTTTCTATCGCGTTGTCTATCCCCGGAAACCAAAATCTACTGCGCGCTTCAGCTTTTGTTTTTACAATTCCTAAATGTGATTTATGAAGTTCCGATAATAATTTAGTTTTGAGTGTTTCGGGTATTACTACCTTATGCCCTCGCATAATACATCCGCTTTCATAGGACAACTGCGTTTTACATAAAAAATAAGGTTTGAGTGATATGTCTGACAACCGTTCAGGCCAACCATTAACAATATATGACAAAACTTTATTTAATATTGCATCTTTAATGGTTTCTTTGTGAATTTCTCTACGCGTAACTGGCAAACTGCTGTCAATAACGAAATTAACATATGACGCGCGATCTTCTACCGGCACTAAACTATCGTCGGCTTTGTAGCCACACCCCCCTCTTAGCGTCGTTAACTCGTGGTCAGGTAGACTGGCGCGCGACAAGTAATCTGCGCTGTTATCAGCGCTGCGTATGTACTCAATGGTGTAATTATAACCGCTTAGAAACATCGCGTAACGCTGCAGCCTATTTGCAGAAACCTCGGGAATTCCACGATATGGCCCAAAAATTGATAAAAGTGGTTTGTGATCTGTGCGAAGTACAAATGGAACTGCTCTTCCGTATAAATATTGGTGGAAGCGTCGGACCCCGAATATAATTGCTGTAGCCTCTTTTTGAAGTTGTGAATATCGCTTCTCAGCGGAGTTTAATGTACGAGAGGCAAACGAAACAGGGCGTTCGATTCCGTCCGTACCGATCTGCGATAAAATAGCACCTAACCCACTGGGCGATGCGTCTACCGTCAAAATTATTTTTGCATTCTGATTAAAATGTGCTAGAACCTGATTTGAAGCTAAACATTTCTTGATAGCCTTGAATGCTTGGTCATGTGCAGCTTCCCATTTCCATTTATTACCTTTTTGCAACAATGAATAAAGCGGGGTCAATATTGATGACGCGTTAGGGACAAAGTTCCTATAGTAATTAACTAATCCTAGAAAAGACTGTAATTTATTCACGTTAGTCGGTGTAGGTGCCTCAATGATTGCTTGGACCTTTTTTTGTGATTTACTTAAGCCATTCTTATCTATAGTGTAACCTAAATATTCTATTTGATCCTCAAAAAACACACACTTATCTTTACGAAGCGTAAGACCCGCCTCTTGAAGTCTTTGCAAAACAGCACTTAATCTCTCTAAGTGTTGCTGTTTTGTATCTCCTGTTATACAAATGTCGTCAAGCATGCACATAACACCGTCTAACCCCGATAATAAACACTCCATTGCCCGTTGAAAAATAGCCGGGGCACTAGCGAGACCAAAAACCAAACGCGTATAAACAAACAACCCGCGGTGAGTATTGATGCAAGTTAATTTCTGAGACGCCTCGTCTAAAACAAATTGTGAATACGCTTGGGTCAAGTCTAACTTACTAAACTGCTGTCCCCCGTGTAATTTTGTAAAAAGTTCTTGTGCCGTCGGTAACGGATACTGCTCGACAACTAACTGCTTGTTTACGCTTACCGAGTAATCTACGCACAACCTTATTGAACCATCACGCTTTAATATAGGAACAATAGGCGATGCGTAATCAGAGTGCTGAACAGGTTTAAGTACTCCTATACGTACCAAACGATCGATCTCGTCGTTTATTTTATCTTTAAGTGCAAAAGCTATAGGTCGGGCTTTGAAAAAAAACCGGTTTCGCGTCATCCTTTAATTGTAGTTTTACCTTATATTTTGTAAATACCCCCAGTTCGTCTGAGAAAACAGATGTATATTGTTTTTTCAACTGATCGGCAATATCATTATTGTTTAACTGACAATAATTCATTTGTAGCATTTGTAATTTAAACATACAAATAAAATCTCTGCCTAAAATTGGGGGTCCACCATCACGTATAACTCGCACATTAACCACGTTTGTTTTCTGCAAATACGTAATTGGTAATTGCACTGACCCTAGACAGCTGATGACACGACCTGTATACGTAAATAATCGATCTGACGTCGGTATTAACGGAAGGAATTCAAAATATCTTTTGTACATTTTCTCGGAAATCGCTGTGACTGCTGATCCGGTATCGACTTCAAACTTTAGTTTTATATTTTGTATCGAAACTATTATTGTCATAGGTTCTCCGCTATGTGAACATATTTTAGTCTTCCTACCGTCATCGTCAGTCTCGCTCGACCCGCCAGTTCCTACGAAATTTATTTTTTTGCACATTCTTCGTAGATGGCCCTTTACGTTGCACTTTTTACATGTATAGTTAGCAAACCGACACTGAGACGTTTTATGATTTTTATAACCGCACACGGAACACTTTTCTTTGTAAGCACTGGGTTCGTCTGTGGTCGCGATCTTGAACAGCGCCTCGGTTGACGGCGGCGCCTGCGCCGACGTCGATGCTGCTGCTGCGCCCTTGCGTGCACTGTGCACGCTCTCCGCCAACTCCACTGCTTTTGCCAGTGTCAACTCTTGAAGGTCACGCGCGAAAAGTTTGTCCTTCTCCGGTCCCGGCAGCATGCCCATAACAAAGCGGTCACGCAGCGCCTCTTCTACATTCAGGAATCCGCAATGTGTAGTGAGGCCACGAAGCCTCGCCGCCCATTGAGAAAATGTTTCTTCTAGACCTTGAGTAGCAGCATAGAAATTATACCGCTCACCAAACCCGCATTTTTTTGGTGTAAAATGCTTGTCAAGAAGCGTAAGAATGTCTTCGTATGGTGTCTGCGTCAGCTCTTTCGGTAAAGCCAAATCCATCGCCAGTTTGTAAGTGCTGTCGGTGAGTGCACTCAGCAATATCGCCCGTCTTTTCACTGCCTTTGGATCCTGTACGTTGTCCACATCGTTCGCAATGAACCATTGTTCCATTCGTTGCTTATAGTTTTGCCATGTATGGATGTTATGGTCAAAACTCGTCAAAATTCCAAAGTGAGACATTTTTTCAATCACTTTTTTATGTCGCGGGTAAGAATCTCGTCGCCACTGATAAGTATGCGGACACAAGTGAAACAACGGGTGGCTGGTAGTACACTGAGTTTATTTGGCAAGCGACGTATAGGAGTGGGTGCAACCACCCTCATATTTATTACTATTAATATACAACAGTTACTATTAAGTTATTAAATAAGTATATAGTCTGCTGAACGTGTCAATGAAACTTATTTTGCATTCTAATGATACAGCCAGCGCCATCTATCTAAACTTACGTGAACTACTTGGAGTTCCCTTCGTTTTGCGGCTCTGCGGAGTACCGCAAGGTAGCTTGTTCGGATTCAAGCGAAGCTTACTTACTGATGTAATTTTCCATTTTCCCAGAGCGTGGCGCCAGGAGAGTTCGCGACTGCTCAGTATAAGCTGACACCGCCGTGGGCTGGTCGCCACCAGATCTCTGCCAAGTTCACGTCAAAGGAAATGCGAGACGTTGATGGCTTCCTGACGTTCATGGTCGCGCCACCGGCTGTCACCAATGGCGTGCCACCTGATACTGTTGAAAGTCATCAAATCTAGATATCTATAACTAGTCCATAAAAATCTGAAGTATTTTAAAGTGACTGTATTGTACAATCGGTTGAATCATGACACATTTTGACAATAAATCGTTTGAATCCGTCAAAATAACAAAGATAAAGGTCGTTATCATGGATATATATGTTTACGCGAATGTGGAAAATTGTATTTGAATGCCTGTAAGAAAATAAGCTTATGGTGGGTCCTGATTCAACTTTGTCGATTGTATATAGAAGTACGGAAATATTTTTTTGTTTTGATGGCAAGTTGTCATTCTAAACTATAAGGAACTAAAGTTATCCAAGTTGATCATTCAAGTGTAGCTTTAATTTTCTATAGCGTAGCATTAACCAGTATTTTCTTGTGAAAATACAGTTCATTATGCAGTTTTTTATTTATAGTGCCTATTTCCTTGTTGCTTCTTCTCCAATAGGCAGCATAATGTTATGCAATTTGTGCAGTCTCAACAATTTTAATAGTAAGTTATTTATTCTGTTCCTAATGTAAGATATGTAATGAGTCTACTTAAATTATAATAATAAGTCACGTGTGCTAATATTTAACTTTATTTTTTAACCTGTTCTACATAATTCTTTTCGGTACAGCTAAAGTACAACATTATAATTAATTAAGAATATTGAATATTTGTGTACAATTAAGACTGCCTCAATTGGTGCTCTATTGAAAACAAAAATAAAAATATTTTCCTCAAACAAAAAGAGTTTTATATGTTCATATTCGAATGCGCTACCCTTTAAATGAGGTCGGGCACCTCTGGGTCATCCACAAAGTCAGGTGAAGGTTCTTTTCCAATTAATTTAAGTCTAGGATCAACGTAATCAGGCAATGGTCTCGGATTAGTCATTTTACTAAAATCTAGAACATTATCTATCGGACCTATTTCCAAAAATTCTCTCTTTGTTTGGCTACTGTTATTCTGACAGTCTTTAGGTGTATGCTCAGTCACTAGTTGCGTTTCATTCTTATTTTCTTGTTTAGATTTAGTAGACTTTGTAATAATAGGTTTAAGCCTTGGCATTGTTACAAGCAAGTGTCCTGTGATCTGTGATCGCTTGGCCGTAGAGTTGGTAGTGTCGACCTCCGTCGGTAGATGGAGCTGGAATATCTTATCTTTAATCATAACTCTCACATAGTGAGGCTGAACATCAACATCAACAAGATTTGTATCCATGTATTTATACACGGCTAAATCCAAAACATAGTTTATAGGATCATGGTCGTCAAAGGTAAAATCTATTTTCGCTTGGTTTATATTGTACGGTCTACCATCTGGAGCAAAAAACTTGTACACTCGTTTTTCCTCCTTCTTTTCAGTTTCATAACTCTGTAGTTTTAATTGACGCATTTTTTCTATTTCGTAGCGGACTTCAGGGGCATGTTCACATTTTTCGGCGTAAAATTTAGCATTTCTTTCGTCGGGGTCCATGTCTTTGTATTCATTGTTCCATTTTTCTTCTATTTCCTGTTCGAGGCGAGATTTTTGCTTTTTTCTCTGATACCTATAGTGTTCTTGTTCAGACAGTATATCTGCCCTTATGATTGGAAGGTTCTGTAGTGCTTTGATACGGTCAGATCTGTCGATATCTGTCCCGTCAAGGTGACTGAGTTGAGGTAACGTACCAATTACAAAATCACGGTAGTTTTCATAATCAGTGCAAGGATTCCCTGTT
The DNA here is from genome assembly GCA_943136025.2 of Agrotis puta. Lineage (NCBI taxonomy): Eukaryota > Metazoa > Arthropoda > Insecta > Lepidoptera > Noctuidae > Agrotis > Agrotis puta. Next base: position 6,600,437 of record OW964170.2, read on the forward strand.
AGGTACAAGTTAGAAAGGTTATAGTTACCTGTGAGAGTTTCCACGCTTATGATTTCACCAATAAAGTTGAGAGTTAGATCTAATTTTTCTAACGATTCACATCTTTCCAAGTTTTCAATAACTTCTATATTGTTGATGGCCAAATTCAAGTAAACAAGATGTTTCAACTTATTGAGATTTTCAATCTTGGCAATAAGATTACTTTGCATTAAAAGTATCTTGAGTAGCGGGCACCAATCTTGTATGTGTTCAATTTTCTCAATATTCTCCTGATGCAGAGCGATCTCTTCCAGCGGTGCTAGCAAGCCGTCGTGATGTTCAGCTTTTTTACGCACCATATCCACAGTGATTCGTACCATTATTTAGAACAATATCTTTTTATACTATAAAATACTTCATTTATTACCACTTCATTTGCTAACGACAGAGTTCTCTGTGCCAAAGACATCAACTAGTCATGACTACCGTTGCTAAGTAACGCACAGCTACACGTTGTTCGTAACAGATAAAATAAATTTAGTATCAGTTTATCAAAAAGGAAACATACATTGAAAGCGTTTTAATTCCCTCCTTCACCGGAGAGATGACTTATTGGGTAGATTAACTGCTGCGTTGTAGGTCGCAAATTCGATTACCACACGGAACAATTGTTTAAATTTAAATGTTTGTAAACGCACACACGCATAATTATATGACAAAATCCTTGTGTAGCCCACAATAGGATTTAAAACGTTTTTTCGTTTCTGTTGAGGGCTTTAAATAAATAATAAACAACTTTAGCAAGAAAAAAGGTTAACAAGATGCAGCTTTTAAAAAATATTGAATCATTTCATTTTAATAACACTGTTTCAGGGCGTATATGACAGTACATGCTAGAACTACATAAATACAGAAAGTCATCAACGATAGGAAAGTTGTATTACTTCACACTTTCCTTGACTAACTACACCGCCATAAGGGCTAATTCACACCGAGAAGTGACGCTGTTCGTACATTTTAATAGATCGAATCAAAATCTAGCTTTGTTTACAACACGAAAATATACACATTTCCAATATTGTTGTTGTTACCTGAACAGCTGAGCTGAGGGAATGTTTGTAATCGGCACAAGGGGGAAATAGTAGATTATTAACCAAGGGGATAAAGCAGTGTCTTCTGTCGCGGGTGACGATTTAAATCGCGAGCGTAACGAAGGACTCGAGGTTTACTCCCGAGCGTAGCGAGGGTGTTAAAAACTTAAATCACGAGCGAAGCGAGGGATTTAAGACGAGTCCTGAGTGTAGCGAGGGATTTAAGTTCACCCAAGACTAAGACAGCTTTATCACCGAGGAAAATACTCTACTTTTCGTACCATTTGCGAAAAAATGAACTCAATAATAATATGAGATAAGCATTTATTGAAAATAATGACAATTAAAAGTAAAAGTTAACATTCGAAACATTGGTCCAATTATTGATAGAGAGAGTTACATTTTTGTTTGGTACATTTATTGTCGATGAGTTAATTTGAGTATATCTCTGTTCTTGCGTCTGAGGAACTTGCGTTTCATTTGATTTAACATCGTTACGCATTTTTAGAACATTAACTTATTTATAAAAATAAAATAAACTTAAGGTTTTATTTGAAGAAAACAAAAACGCGGCAAATTTAAATTTTTTTGTCGGAAAAGCAAAGGCATCAAGCTCATACGGCCTCTTCGGTTTTCGTAATTTTGTTTAATAATCATAACTGCATAATAAATACGTATTCCTTTTTCAAAAAGATGTGTAATGCTTTATATACAAACTCAATGGTGTAAACACAGATGTAGTTCAGTATAAATTTCGGTAAGTATTCCAAATTTAAATCACATTCTCTCCCTAGAGGATGAATGAAATTCAGTACCACATTCTCTCCCTGTTTTTAACAGATTAAAAATGACTATCGTTATGTTCGATTTTTGAAGCATAGAATGTCACTTTTTTGAGCAAGTGGTACGAAAATATGCTTTAGTATCTTAATTAACGCAGTACATTCTTGGTTGGTTCTTCAGCTTTTCATAGAACTGTTTTCAACTTTTTCCTTATCTGTATGATATTCATATCTATGCATTGTTGTGTAAAAGAAAGCTTACGAGATGTGGCAATGATAGAACCACCAACATTTCGAGCGGTTGGTTATCTTTCAATCTCGGCGGTCGGTAATCCGTCATTTAACATTCCATCGGTGGCACCGCGACCGCTCAACTCAAGCGTACTAAATTAATATCGCCGTGATGTAGGGGGTATTAAAATATTTTAAACGACGCCATTTATAATATGACGTTCAGACATCAAGTCGTGAGAGCACAACATATATTATTCCACGAAACTGCCAAAAGACAATGAGGATGAAGGATTACTATCATCAGGAACTCGTTTTATTGTTAATGTTCCAAGTGGGCTCACAGCTCGAAAAAACGACAATATGGAAAAAACAAGAGATGGTTGGATGAAATAAGGCTTGACAGAGGGAAAGACGGTGTTATTAGTGTTTCGGGCGAGGGCAGGGCGCGGCGCCCCGCGGTCTGTGTGTGTTTAGGGGCGCTCCGCGGGGCGCCGCCACACCGCCGCGCCAGCACGACGTGCTCACTTATTGAAAGCAGTCAATTTAACATTTTGTTGTTCAAACAAACACAGTGGTCACAAGTGCCCTTGTCAATTTATAAACTAGATAATGAAAATAATATCACGCCTGCTCAATATTTAATTTTACCATATCTAAAATTAAATATTGATAGTAACTTTGAGACCGTATAAAGTAGCTTTTTTCTGAGTTTCTGTATTTATAATTTATTGACATGATCCTCCTCCTTTTTGAAGTCGGTTAAAAATAAAATAGAAATCTCACATTACATTGTTTATTCATTTGTTTTACTAGCTATAAATAAGTTGCTGAAACAAAATTAATCTTTGTTCTTGATAATAAAATTAAATGGAAGTTGAATAAACTACACTCTGTTAGTGAACTGTAAAGAGATCAACACAGGTAGTCGTTTCGTAAATTTATTTAGGTTTAAAATTTTGTCGGTCGAGTGGAGCAATATTGTCGGAGTCTGCACGGGACTCGAACACGCAAATGTCAGGACAAGTCAAAACAACCGTCATCACTCCAGCGAGGTTTCTCGAAAAAATTAATAAATACTCGATATGAGATCAGTGTTCCGCTTATATTGTCGTCTCGTGCTAAATTACCGTGCTAATGTGATGTGATTTATCTGTTTTAAATGAGACATTTTTGATACCCGAACGCGAGTTTTTCTTTTAGTTTAGTATGGGAACGTGCCATAACTTTGAGCTATTTTTTGCTTAAATTAAATCTTTTCCTTGTATTATAAAGCTACGTAGTTCAGGTAGTCCAGAAACCTGTAGAGCAAGTCAATTATAACGGTCGTATATTTTCGCAATAAAGTTGGTTAGTTCCTTGTCACAGCTTGTAGTGCTGCATATCAGGCATAGCCGCATTATAAGTGTGGCTCTATTGGAGCGGGCAGCGGGCAGTCCTAGTCGTCGCGTCTGCGCGGGCGCAGCGCTGGCCACCGGAGCGTAAGCAGCAATCTGGCGGCGGCATCTCAACTCGCGCGCAATCAACGATTCGTTCCGGTGAGAGGGGCTGCGCGGAGAACGCGCGGGCGGCGGGGGCACTGGCCCGGGCCCATTCTCACGTAAATAATTACCGGCGAGACTCAAATTACAAGGCGCCGCTATACAGCCTGCCGATACATATTCATCACGTGTTCGCGCCGCGCGTGACAGCTTCCTCAGGGCAGCGCGCCCAGCTCTGTGATCCACTCTTCTTCTAGCTGAATGAAACATGTGATTTCTCGTCAATTTTGAATTCTAGTTTTCTTTTAAACGTAAAGATTAAACGATTTAGTCGATTTATGAAATTGACAAGGAATTCTCCCGCTTCCGGTTTTTCATCTGTCAAGCAAGTTTTATTTGAACTTCACTTGTAACTCGATATCATAAAAACCTTCTCAGTGATAATTTACAGTTAATACCATAACCATAAGCTGTTTGGCGCTTTATTGAGATATGGATCGTTAGGAAAAAAATGAGCTTATACAAAGAGGTGATTAAAATTAACCGGATTCTGGAAATTAATTTAAATTTAAATAAATCTCTAACTAAAAAATATAAATAATGGAAATAAAATTCATAAATAACATAATTTATTTTAAGCGATGACTAGCTACTGATATTGAACTATGGCGAGTATGTAGTAAATAATGAAGTGATTGGGAATCCATTAAGGCTCCAGTATGACGTTAGAGATGGTCAGGATCATCAACGTCAATGAATTTCTAATTAGAAACATCGCGTTCGCGCCGGATGCGGCCTAAGCGATAAATTATGCACTTCGAGAGGAGTACTAATTTCGATGCCGACAAATTTTCCACAAGCGCGATTTTAATGCGTTTCAAATAATGTCTGTAGGCAACGCTAAATGATAAATTGTCAGAGGTACGCCCCCGAGCCGAGTTTAGTATAAACGAGTGGAGCTCTCGCTCGGTCGACGAGGGAACGAACAAGATGGAAGCGTCTGTTAAAAAAGGAATGGGTGAGGTGAGAGCCGATGGTGTTGAGATAATAACAGTGCAGGCACCGCGGCCTGCTCGCCTTTGACTCGCCCGCTGCCGAATATCACCATTAGCCGCAATTTGAATATTATCCTTGAGCGAAATAGTTTTCAATTTCACCAGCGACCGCCATCGATGAGATCGTTTAAAAGCGAACCGAACATGCTGAGCGTTTTGAATGTCGATAAGGAATGTGTGTGCGCCGGAAGGTCAGGTCAGCAGGCAGGGGCGCAAGAGCTGTATAAAACAAACAAGTTAATTGTATTTATTCAAATGCGGTGGGGAGGCGGCCTCAGCGCAGCCGTCGCTTCATGAATAGGCATGCGGCGCGCGCTCGCCCGGCCTTCCTCGCTATGTGCAACGTCATCGGTCGTAGTCGACGATGCTTTCCTAAAATTAGATTAGGCTCCGATATTTTATGCAAATTCTATGTTCTATAGAGGTATACTAGTGCTGAGTATAACGAAACGCTGCTGGAAGTGGTCCTAATATTAATGTACAATTGTACATGTATACTAGACATACCGCCATAGACAGAAGTTTCATTGTCGATGCATTTTTTACCTTTTACAATAGGGCCACACTAACGAGAAATGCCTTTAGTGTGGCCTGGCTATTAGGGAAATCACTTTGACCGCATTCTAGTGAAATGAAATATAAATTCACGCTAGCACAGATGCAATGGTAGCGACAGTCGCTGATAGGATCCGGCAGTTGGGACTCGACGTGGCGCTGCACAAAACAGAGGCCATGTGTTTTCATGGCCGTCTGAACGCGCCACGTTCAGAGTCCCACATTACGGTGGAGGGGGTTCGCATCGGCGTCGGGAGGACGATGAAGTACCTGGGACTCGTCCTCGACAGCCGGTGGAACTTCAGGGAGCATTTCCTGCATTTGGCCCCAAGGCTGAACCGGGCAGCAGCCGCTCTCAAGCGGCTCCTGCCCAATCTCGGCGGGCCAAATGCCTCCTGCCGGAGGCTGTACGCCGGTGTCGTGCGGTCCATGGCCCTCTACGGGGCCCCTGTGTGGGCCCTAAGCATCCGGACGCGACCACTCAAGCTGGTCGCATGCCAGAGGGTCATGGCTATCCGGATGATCCGGGGATACCGCACGATCGCCGGCGAATCAGCCAACCTCCTAGCGGGATTGCTGCCCTGGGATCTGGAGGCGACTGCCCTCCAGCGCGTCTATGAATGGCGCGTGGAGGCGCAGCGTCGGGGCGAATCCCCGCTGCCTCGACAAGTCGAGGCGCGGCGGGAAGAGCTCCGGCGCGATCTCAGGGCAGTATGGAGGGAGCGACTGTCGCAACCGAGGTCCGGGCACGCCGCAATCGCGGCGGTAAGACCCCTCTTTGAGGAGTGGCTGGATAGGCGTCACGGCGTCCTGACCTACCGCATGACGCAGGTCCTCACCGGACACGGAAGTTTCGGGAGGTTCCTGTGTCTGATAGGGAGGGAAGAAACGCCTGGGTGTCACCACTGCGAGGATCGTCCGGAGGACACGGTGGAGCATACGGTGCAGGACTGCCCCGCTTGGGCAGAGCACCGCCGTGTCCTCACGACGGCGATAGGCGGAGACCTCTCGCGCCCGGCATTGGTCGAGGCCATGCTGCGGGGCGAGACGGAGTGGGAAGCGGTCGCCTCCTTCTGCGAAGCAGTCATGCTCGTGAAGGAGGAGGCGGGCCGCCTGAGGGAGAGGACAGCGTCCTCCCTCCACCCCAGCCGCAGTGGTAGACGCCCACGGCGTCGGACGTCGCAAGACGATCTCCGGCCACCGTAGGCGCGGGCATGCGGGCGGCGAGTAATGGGCGACTCGCTGTCCGACCATGGACCATGCCCGGGTCGACGGCGCGTTGTGTTCCACGCGCGCCTCAAAGAGTGTCAGCATAGTGACGGGGCCTGTAGAGGGCCAAAGCCTGCTGGGGTCGCGGGACCAAGGGATTACCGTGACCCCGGTACGTAAAGGGCTAGTGAAGGACACCGTGGATTTTAGTCAGTACAAGTCTGACAGTCCCTCCCGCCCTGCCCTGGGTGGGAGGACTCATTTGATGATTTTACCACGATAAAAAAAAAAAAAAAAAAAAGCACAGATGCAATACAGACCTACTCTCCTTGATTAGTAAGCAAAGTCTTTATATTGTTCATCCATAGATTATAAGTTTTTTTTTTAAATATTATTACAGTCATATTAAAGAAAATGTAAGTATGCAAACAACAATGCAGCGATAACACTGCTACTTATTTAAAGACCTGCGTCCAAGGTGACGAAGTTTTAGTTGTACAAATGTAAGCACATTCATGAGATAATGTCAGAATACGGAATTAAAAAAATCTGGTGTCTCTAATAGCTCTTTATGAATGTCGTGTAGGGAGCATAACTAAAGCTAGTCAGTGGATATATTTCCATATCGCTCGCTGGCACGGAGTGGCGCGGCTGGGCGGAGACCTGTCTGACGCTGCACTCACTATGATAATCCTTACCATTGTTCCCTCACGTCAAGTGGGCATTACTATTGTTTGTTTTCGGTAGTGGATTCTACTACATGTAACAAAATACTTGTATCGAATAAGAACAAAACTAATAAGAATTCTGGTCTTCGAACTTCTGCACCTCAGATTATGTTTATTTATAATGAAGATAATTTTTCATGTTCGATGATATGTTACGTTTGCCAGTTCTGATTCATATTGCGGAATGTTTCGTCGACCGTCACAAGCAATTGCTTTTCCGGAACAGACATTGATTTATTTTGTGATTTAAGAAACAAACATTTCGCTTCACTTGTGGTGATATATTGTTTAATTTGCATATTACGATTACTGGAAATCGAAAGCTGAGAGTGGTCCAGCAGAGTTCTAAAGATCTACACACTCTTAAATTATTTTACTAAATAAAACATCAACTCCAACTGATGCAACCCTCGAATCAGAATAGATTACTTCAAAACAAACAATAAATCCTGCTTTAGTTCGAACTAATTACGTAGTATGATACGTCACCTTACGCCGTATAATCCGATTCGTTGCAGCGCTCATCCCCTGACAATGGTACAGGCGAAATGTTTATTTACACAAGATATTTAGCCACTTCCCTGGCGGATTAGCGGCGGACGAGGGGAGCAGGGGTAGATAAAGTGAGGCTAATAGCAGGGGCGGAGCACTCCCCGATATACGAACCATCTTCGTGTAATACACAGATTACGGTGACTGCTTCCTGGACCGATCACTTCACTTGTGTTTTGTCATTGCTTTTGTTTGAGATTAGCTTTTGAAATTGTGCTGTTAATTTTGTATGTTTACAAATCGATATTATGTATTTACATCCGATTAGTTATGTGTTTGTAGATGAGAGATTTGATTGTATTTATGTTTCGTCCATATATATACCTATTCCTTTTGTAGAATTTATGACAACTAGTGAAAAAATCTTATGAAAAAACAAACTTACCATGCAAAAATAACAAAGAACCCAAACCAAAACACTTGGAACCTGATTCGTTTTTGTGTCCGGAAATGAAACAGCTTAAAAAGAATTTAAGACGAGGCTGTCATTGTGGGCGCACAACACAGCCATAAATAAAACGGTTTGTTTAGCCATTGAATATTCCCTAAACAACATTAGAGGTGAATAGTTAAATTGTCAGTTTGTCACCAGGGTGTGCGCGCGGCAGGAGAGCGGCCAGGGTGAGTGACCACGGGGGGCGAAACATGTCTCGTATACTCATTTGCTCATTTTAAACTTATGTTTTCTTTCAAACTGTCGTCTCGAATTCTTGTTTAACTTGAATGAGATTTTGTTAACAATGTTCAGAAATGTTTAATATGGAGATTTAAAACTGTTAATTTGGTAATTGCTACATACCAAAATCGTAGAGGAATTTCTTTAAATTCATCTCACTTCCGATTGCCGGAACCTACTTAGTGTACTTGTTCACCGTTATTGTAGTTTTTCGAAAACTTTATCTTTCGGAATAGAGCGTTTCTCGTAACGCCTCGCTAGCGGGACCGTAGCGTTTACGTTACAAATTACTTACTGGGATTGTCTAGTTTTGCGCTATCTAAGCAAGTTGAAAAAAAGGGTTGGCAAACTTATTTTAAATTGCGTGAACATTATAGCTTTGTTGCTAGAAAAATATCGAAATCAATTAGACAGATACATATAATAGATAGGACTAAAACACTAGAACTGCAATAAACTAGAAAAATAAAATGTCATTGTTATTTTTCATATCATTTTTGACTATTGCCCTTCCTGATCCTGTTTGTCGGTTTGAAGTCTAGTTAAACAAGTAACGCGATATGTCTACTATTCTTTTCATGTCTGCGTTGACGTCAATAATCATCAAAAAGGTTTGCAACCAAACGGCAGCTGTGCGCGGTAAACTTCTCTACAATATTCTATTATTTAATTTGTCGTTACATTGTGTGCGTCAAGCAAGCGGGTAATGTTTCCGTATTTGTGATTTACATGCGGAATCCGGACAGAAGTCAAGTTTGACAGTGTCAACATGTCAACGTGACAATGGCCGTCACACGTCCCGGCCTGTCAATCGGAGCATGAGAAGCGGGCGGCCCCGGGACGCGCGCCTCGTGGGACCAACACTACAAAAGAATATTTATAGGTATAGTAACAAATTCTTTTCCTTGTTTAGTAGATGAGCGAACGGTCCCTTGGTGCAATGCGGAATTTAGAAGAAGCGTTTGAAATACAAGTGAATATTTAACAGTTCACAAATGCCGACCAATTACTCAGTGTAAGTAACTCATAGGTACTATCTCTAGTTTGTAATTCAGACTGGTGACATCACGCAACTTTTAACCTGTATCAGTTACTCAAACAGGCCGATATTATCAAAGGATACGCATTGCATTTCTATTGCAACACATCATTTAATTTACGATTTGTGTACACAGTTATGATGTATAGACAGTTATTTTCGCCCCATTTGTAAAGTCCATTGTGTCTGATCACACCCAGTCGGTTTAAGGACAATGGCAAACTGTAAACGAGTGATGTTCGTATAAATCGGGACGAGTCCGCAAACAAAACGGGACGTTTCACCGACGTCACACAATGAGAGATTAATGGCGCTCTTTTTGTTATCGTTCGATGGTCTTTACGCGTTTTGTGGCCTCGTTTCACGGTTTATTTAGCTGTTTAAACACCAATAAGCGTTAAATTACAACGATATGCACACTAAAGTCAAACAAAAACCGCATTTCGAAAATTTAATTGCTGTTTACTGCTGAAAAAAGTTCAGCTATTTTAAAGCGCGGTGTCATGGTCGCGAGTGGAAATCCATTATGCTCCACAAAACGAAGTATTAGGCTATTAGACATATTTTAAAATATTATTAACGTCTTCTAACGTCAAGTTCAGCTTTATAGATACTCGTAAAACTGAAGTGTGTCGCGATGTAAGAAATCCTCATAAAAGTGTGTCTATGTGGTCGTTCGCAGGCTGATCAACGTTGCGCTGCGCGAGAGTCGGTTTTTGGCCATTAAACGTGCGTTTTTTGTGTGTCGCGTTAACTGTCGTCTTATCATCGTGTCGAGTTGTCGACGCCTCCAGCCGGCCGCAATCAAAACACCATTCGAGGCGGTCATTAAAAATGATATAAAGTTTAATTTATAACTGTGCCACGTCTCCGGATTAACGGTTATTGGGAATGTAATGTCCACATTGAACTCGGTGTGAAAATTGTTTTCTTTGTCAAGTTAAATATAAATAATTTTATGGCTTAATATAAGTGAGCTACTTTTCTTCATTTATGATATTAAATCTTTGATTTTTCAGTTCAATTGATTTCTTGATCTGTTGCTTGCACTTTCTCATTTTCATGAATTTGGAACCTTTTGGAGAATGATTATGATTGCTGGTTATGATTACAAAACTGTGTGAAAAAATAAATAATTAGCCGGTCTAGATAGCTAGAGAGTATCGTCGTCGCCAGCGGGCGCGGAGCTGGCTGGTTGCGGGTCGCCCGCCCGCGCCATCTCGCCCCGCGGGAAGCGTTATTGTTTACGATTGTACACCACTTCTACTACAATGATTTACGAACCGCCTGCACCCATAAAAGCGGGGACACAAGGCACTAAAAGATACAAAAGGTGCTAAAGAAAAAGTAATATATTTTAAGTTGGAGCGAACGAATATAAAAGTTTGGTGAAATATATCAGTTTTAGTGTTGAGCGCGAGTGTTTGTTTATAAGGGCGATTACGCACGCCTTTTGACGCGCATTTTGTTCGGCGATCAATGGCGAGCATTCGTCACGACCTTTCTCACGTCTGTCGAGCTCTCGGAGCTTGCTTGTTTAACGTAAACATGTGGTAACCTTGCACGCTGGCACACTCCACATTATTTGGATGTTTGTCAGGAAGTAAGGCTCACACGAATTTTGAGATTAAAATTGGGCGAACCGAATGTATGTGTGCAATGTGTATGTCTATTGAAGCGTTGTATAATTTATGTTACTTTAAAAAAATAAGTACTTTTTATTGCACACACAACACCTATGTTTTTTTTTGCAGTCTTAGAATTCTTCGCCACTGATGACACAGATTTATACTTAGGTCTACCAATAAACCACCATTAAAGGATATTCCAAAAAAAAACTCAATGTTTACCAAACTGCCTTTATCAAATATCTTAGAAGATTTAGTCATTAGAAGCTGTTTTATGGTTATTGACGAGATCGTTAAAGTGGAGGTGGTTGTAGTCTGACACGTCGTCGCCACGTTATCGCAGCGCCTGTGCCTGCTCGCGCCTGCCGTGTCGCTCGCTCGGTCAACGTTTGTTTTTTCAGGGACCCTTTCACCGGCTGCGGAGCTTCGGGTGTCAACGCAGACTACCGCCTTACACACAAAAAATCATTTAAACGCATTCGTATGCAATAATCTGTGGGGATTTATTCCGACCGCGGCGGCCACCCACGTGGTGCCCGTATTTCTTCCTGAACGAGCTAACTTCATTATTGTGGCGTGAGATACAATAGTTAAGAGCACGATTTATAAGTCCAACACGTTGACTTCTGTTTATAGCTAGCGGCGGGGCGCGGGCGCAGCGGGGGCGGGGATTACAGCGTCTGCGCACCGATTTATGGCCGCACCTCGATAAAAGCTTAAATACTCTCAAGTGAGAATTATTCAATAGGTTTAGTTGCGAGCGTAGAGCAGCCATTGTGGCGGGCGGCGCGGGCGCATTGTCGCTCTCACACGCGCTCGCGGAGCCAGGCCCGGACACACCATTACCGGATTTACGTCACACCGCCTCTCACTAGCCTTTGCTGGTAAATTTATTGCTTCATGTACTGAACCACATCAAGCATCCCGTAACTAGATGCCCATTAGAAGACCTCTGCGATCATTAAACTTCCCAAATAGGGATAGAGATTACCTACTAAAAATAGTAGATGAGCTATTCACGTGTGCTCTCCTAATGATCACGAACACGATACAAATAATTAATATTATCTTATTGTCTAGTACTTAAGTTACAAATCCACTAACAATAGTACAACATCATATAAATCGAATCTAAAACATGTTTTCGACAAAATTGCGATCGACAAAAAACCTTCCAATTTGAAAATGTTGTCTATTTATATTTTTGAGTGTAGTTTAGGATTAGGACAGTATTGATATCACTATGTCAACGTCAAGGGCAGAGGGCGAGTGCTATTTCGGTGCAGGGCAGGGAGCGAGCGGAAAGTAAGCTGAAACTAATCCGGCGCGCGGGTGGGCGAAACCCTACACCGCGTGCGCGCAGCTTACATTTGTCATTTATAATGCGCGCGATTTGTTGCTCCTCACCTCGGCTGCCTCGCTCCCCACCAACAGCCCTTTCACGTTCTCTTATTGTTTTACCAACCGATGTGCGCAATATTTTTTATGACATTTTATGGCATCAGTTTGTCGTATTCGTATACAAACAGTTATACGTTTTGTGAGCGCTGTCGCGGGTGAATCTTCAGTTTATTTTGCGAGGTAACATGAAAATACTGAATGTATTTTTCATTACATCACATATCATATTGACAACGGTACTATATCAATGTTATATCACGTTTTATGTGTGATATTCTCTATGGTTTTGTGACAAATAACTCTTACTTGGGTTTCGTTGAAATTGACGCACGACATTAGATCTTTAAAGTTAGAACAAGCTATGCATTCATTCTAAGTATGTTCTTAGATAGGTCTTATCATGCGTGCAGCAAAGAATACAATAGACTACAAATCATAGATCACGCATTTGACAGCCCGCGTAGCAGTCGTAGGCGATAAGCTACGAGTGCTACGGCAGAATGGTAGATACCTACCATTTTTATACGCTCTCATATTTGAAGATCAAAATTTAGTCTTAGTTCTGTTCCTGAGTTGTAATAAAGATTCGATTTTTTTTTCTTCAGCCTACACTCTCCCACTGCTGGGCAAAGGCGTCCCCCAAGTTTTTCCATGTATTCTTGTCCAGTGCCACTTCGATCCAGCCCTCACAGTATGAGTCCAACTCATCTCACCACCTCTTTCTGGTTTCAAGATTTGAATTTAAATCAACCAAAAATGAACTAAAATAAATCCTACTCATTTTATGGCCATTAACCTGAATGGAAAAGTAACTTAACTGAAAAAGTACTTACTTTTTTAACCTCTTTAACTAATTTCTATTTCATAATGCAAAATTAGATTGCTGTAGGTAATGAAACATAAAACGTTACTTAATAGAATCAGAACATAATTATTTCAACACGCATTCAAAACCAATTTCGAGGTGAACAGCCGTCGGTGTAACACTTCATTTCACGGTTGACGTGTGACCGATATGTCGTTGATTTGATTGCGTTAACTTTTTGCGCGAAAACTCATAACTTACGGTCGTTTTCTAATGTTGCAACATGGCATCCTGTGTGGCCACAACCGCGTGTGTGTTCCCAGCGCGCTAATATTTGGTTGCTTTCATAGGCTTACTGACGTTTTGACATTCGATTTTTGAAATGAAAAAAAGGGCGCCGAGAGCGGGCTTGTATACCTCGCCGTTTCGTTTTACGCAATATAACACAATGGTTTGCATTGTGTTTCGCTCCACGCAGCTTATTTTTACACTATTTCCTATTTTTTTCAATATCAACTTGTCAATGGTGTTGATTTTGAGAATGAATTATGGGTTCCTCTGTTACACAACGCTGTGTTGTGACGGCTGTAGGTAGTAGCATACGTTGGTTTACAAAATAGTAAATATTTTTATAGTATTGGTTTTCCAGTTAACATCAACAATACTTCAGTTTTATGCTGCTACTTAAATTCAGTATAGACAAACAAAAGTTAAATTACCTTAACGCCTGCAGAAATGTAGTTGCTTAACAATTACTCTATAGGTTACGTCGTTTCTAACAACGTGTAATCAACTGAATTCGCTACTTAGGTAAATACATAAAACCGAGGTAGCAATAAGTTTGTGTGCGACCTGTCTCGCCAATAGTTAAATGCATTGGCGAGACATTTGGCGAAACATAAACAGAGAGTGTGGGGACACTGGGAACTGAGTGGAAGTAGTCGTATTGGCTTCAAGCGCTGTCGAAGCATTCAACTTGGGTACACAGTCCCATAAAGATGAACGCCGCAGACGCCATTCCACCAAATTGAAAAACATCAGTGTGGCTCATAATGCCTCTTAATGCCTCACCCAGAGAGTTATTGCCTCTTAAGTACGCAGTATTTTTCATATTTTCACTAATAACGCGAGTGTTTGGAGCATGGAGTCCTATATGTATGTACTACGTACTCACATGCTATACGATGGAGCGTACTTACTTGTGTGGAGCTGTTTTGTTCCCTATCTCGCGAGGGGTGTCGAAATCTATGAAACCCTCGCTGAATGTTGTAAAGGTAGGTAATATCTTAAAGTAGAGTTTATGTAAGTGCTCTGTCACATATAAAATAAAATATTTAAACTGGAATAGAATACATTGAGTACACTCAATCTTGATCAAGATTTTGTGATGTTTTCTTTTCGACCTTCGTTTCTATATGTCGTACCAATAAGCCAGGGTTCTTTAGTGGGTACAAGCGTGAAATTATGTTGTTTGATTGCATAAACCGTGCATAGATATAAGATAGCAGAAATCGCGGTTGACTTGCTGTAATTGATGGAAGGGTTCCCATCATTCCCATTATCCCATTCAGAGTCCCATCGTTAGATCTTGACCTGACGCCGTGGGACCACCTCGAAATTTTTTAAATCGCTCTAAGCGTTTTTGAGTAACCGGCGAACATATATAAAATACCGCGACCACTTGAGAAGTGTAGGTTTTTAAATTCGAAAAGAAATGAATGGATTTTGAAAATCGAAACACAGTTGGCGGAAAAATCGATTAAAAACTTAAAAAATATACGGTTTTCCACGTCGAGCATATACCTAACTTCCGTCTTTTTGAAATCAGAATAAAAAACATTACACATATTGCAAACCCTGAAGAAACATCGTATTGTAGACAGCCCTAAAACCAGGCAGTAGGTACTCAACATGTTCAGCTGACGTTACATGATACGCGATGAGGAAGATACCTCACTCTTCATTCCTCACACAAGAAGTACAAACGTCTCAGTGGTCCGTATTCCTCAGAGCGCTTGCATTATTTAATGTTATGGAGCCCACTCCATCAAATTCTTTCACGTTATGTATGAAGAGTAACTCGTGAGCAAATAAGGAAGTAAGGCTGAATCTGTTGCCGGATCTTTAGTCTATGATTTTTTTTTAACGTGGTAATATCATCAAATGAGTCCTCCCATCCAGGGCAGAGCGGGAGGGACTGACTCGTACTGACTAAAATCCACGGTGTCCTTCAATAGCCCTTTACGTTCCGGGTTCACGGTAAATCGTGAGTCCCACGACCCCGGCAGGCTTCTAGTTTTTTTCAACAGTAAGGTAAAAGTCATAAAAGAGGAACTCGTGACTAAATAAATACAGCCGCACAGGCCGATCTTCCGGGTTAAGCCGCGCTTGCCGAGGTTGTTCTGTGGATGGGTGACCATCTGTCATAGCGAGTTTCCTCCGTGCCTCGGAAAGCACGTAAAGCCGTTGGTCCCGGCTGTCATTTGTAGATTTTTACAGTCGTTACTGTTAGTCAGAAGCTCTAAAGTCTGACAACCAGTCTTACCATGGGGTATCGTATTACCCAGTTACTGGGTTGTGGAGGTCCGACAGGCAGTCGCTCCATGTGAAATACTGATATCCAGCTGCATCTGGTATGACTGGAAGCCGACTCCAATATAGTTGGGAAAAGGCTAGGCAGATGAAGGCAAAAGTCATAAAAATCTGAATCTTGTGATAATTCGAGGTAGGATTATGTTCACATCACAATTTATTGAATATTAGGTATTCCTGGAAACAAGTAAGTAACAATCTCCACTGATGTGGATTTGTGAAATGGAAGTATGGATATATGGGAATTTCACAGTAGTAACCACGGAATATGGATTAATGCTCGGTTCAACGCAATTAACCCCCTATGTATTATGAGACTTAAACCAAACTGTCAAAATGTGTGGTGGTGACATCACTACCAAAGGGGGTTCCGTAGCTGACTACACCGTACCTAACGGAATAGGGAATTGGGTACAGATTTCTGTCAAATCCTTCGGGAATTACAAGCGTAACGTTACGTCATTACTACTTATTGGAGTCATCTACTGTCTGTAGGTATAAGTACATTGTTTCTTTCAAGTTGGAGTCATCTGTTTACATGATCATTAAAAAGTTTAACGATATCTACATCGGTGTTGTACTGGTGATTTTAAACGATATCAATAATTTCTAGCATTAAGTAGTTCTTAATTTACCATCAAACAAAACCAAAGTTACAAAATATCCCAGGCACAGTAGGTACTTAAATATACATTTTTTTTCTTGGTAAAATCATCAAATGAGTCTTCCCACCCAGGGCAGAGCGGGAGGGATAGTCAGACTCATACTGACTAAAATCCACGGTGTCCTTCAATAGCCCTTTACGTTCCGGGGACACGGTAATTCGTGAGTCACGCGACCAAGGCACAGTAATAACTAGAGAGCTTTTTGAGAATTTTACAGTAACTTTATATGCATGAAATTTTTAAATGGATTTGATATTTTTTCTTTAGATGTAGTCCATAATACAATTTAAAAGAAACAAGAATAAATAAACAATAAAATTATAAATAAAAATCAAACAAACATCATCTACCTAAACATTTTTATTTCTTCCTAAAATCGTAAAAAGTTCTTGGTGTGAACTTTTGCCATTGATTGAGTTATTTAATGACTTCGACAAAATTTTTTAGTAAAATATAATGTGGTTTTCGTTTTTAGAATGGAGTATAAGTACTTATATGCAGATACTTTTTTACCAAACTATAAGTATGAGTACGTTGTTGTCCTATTCCCAGAAGTGGCACTTTGGCATTTTTAATTTTTTTTCTCCCTGCCAAACAATATTTCAACACATTTTTATTTTATAAATAACGTTTATAAAATATGTGTGCATAAAATAATAAGAGAAAATTAGTAGTTAATAGAATTATATTAGTAAATAATAGAATAAGTACCTAACGTTTTACTTAACTTTCTTTTAATACAAGTAAGTTACAAATAATAAATATTTTGAACGTAAATCAAAAACATTCTAGTTGTAGCTCTTTCATTCTCTATTTATAAGATTTTTCTTAACAATGAAAAATAACAAAATCAGTTTTATGAAGTGTTAGAAAATAACGAGAAAAGGGTGTTAAAATTTTATAGCTTGTCTATTAAGTAAAACAAACAAATTTTATAAAATAAATAAATTATTTGCACGCTTTGTAAAGTTTCATGTTAAGTTACGTCTTTGAGTGTAGTACTTTGTAACACGTTATAAATCCATTCAACTCTTTCTAACGCATGCGCACGCCCACTGTAGTCTGTATCTATCTCGCTCTAATCTACTGATCTGTTTTTATGGGCGGCGCGCTCGCGCTGAGTGCGCAAGCGTTTTCACACGACACAATTTTCATGAAAATTTATTCGCATACAAAGCGAATACATTTTACAGATTTTGTTGAGGTTATAAAGTTATTGTTTAAGAACTGATAAATTGCCGTTTCATAAAATATTAAAAGGTCGACTGTAGGATGGTGATTAATTAATTTATTGATACACAGAGTCAACGTCTATAAAAACTGAAATTTATTTGCTATGATGACACACACACAATGGCGGTGAGCAAATATGGAATTAATATTATTATTTTTATATTGTTATTGAAAAGCTTAGTGGTCGGGGTGACCGGGGGGAGGGGGGAAGGGAGGGAGGTATCGGTGACAGCGGGTAGCACGGCCAGTGGTTGCCCGGGGAGGCGGCCCCGCCTGCCCGCCCCGCCCCGCGCGCCGCGCCCGCGCCGCGCTCAGTCCGCGCTCAGCCGCCGTACCGCTTTCGCTTGTGTGCCACGACGGACAATTTCAACAGCTATTTAAATACGTGTTTAACGATCGTCCGACGAGTTAATTGATTCGTAATTGTGCATTAACACCGTTTTAACTCGAAAAGTGTTTTTTGTTTCACAAATAATATTTTTTTACTAAAAATTTTAAAAAATGAAAATAATTTCGTAACGGTAAAATTTTCAAAAATAAATTCGGTGTAAAATAATTTTCTCTGAAAAGAAAATGCATAAACGAAAACAATGTACGGGCCGGTATCGGTGAGATGTTGGGTGAAGATTAGTGTTGGACTGAGGTACTGAGAGTTGTTACATGGATGTGGAAAGCGCGGAGTGTTGGAGGGCCGGAGGCGAGAGGATGGTGGCCGAGGAGGGCAAGACGAGGGCGACGGACTTCTCCATCGCGGCGATCATGGCCCGCAGCGGCACTGAGCCGCGCAGCCCCGTCGCGCAAACACCGCCACACACCGGTAATATAGGCCTAATTAAACACCTACCTAATATAAGTTTTAAAACTGAAATGGTAACTAGCACTATTATTGAAACGGGATATTTACCATGTATATAATTTGTTATGAATTTCCATAATTTAGGGACTGTTGTAAATGCCCTGATCACAGATTAACTGATCATCCACATAAAAATGAAAATAATAGTTCATAAATTCTACCCATCTATCAGTCAGTGCAAGACAGTCGTCCTAAATGTTCAATATTAAATGTAGAGCCAACCTCTAGTAGTCTAAAACAGAAATGTAGATTTAAGAATGATGAAGAGCAGCCAGTGGAGTTTTCCAAGAAGGCCTAAGTTTAATAAAACTATCGTTAACTCTTTCCCTTTTTATAGTATCAGTGTTGTTCTGATTTAACGGCAATGATACTCGTAGTACGATATTTTGTTAATATATTGTTTTATTACCAGAAAAGAAAGCAGTTTAATTTATTGATTTCATTTTAAATGCGCTAGTATTGCAACTTTAATACCTACTAAGTTGTAATGATTTAATCGCTTAACAGGCTTATGGTTAAACAGTGTGAGAGTATTTTCGTCTGTAATGTATTTGGAGATCTTATAAGGAATCATACTGTATTGTTTTTTATGGTTTGTTCTATTAAATGATTTTAACCGTAGTCCGCCTTTTAGTTTGTAACAAAGGATGTAAAAATAAAAAAAAGACACGATATATTATAAGAAAATAATAGACAGTTCATTGATGAGCCTCAAATTAGCCTTTCGTAAACATAATGCAATCATCTAAATGTATATGCCAAGCAACGTTAATACCAGAATAACTGTATTAAGTAAGAACTTACTATTATTTGATTTTAGGTATACATTATTACAGTTAAAAGGATTATTTTCAATACAAATTAAATATTGGACAGTGTAAATTCGAAATAGAATTCGGTTTTGGACAAATATTTTAATTTGATCATAACCTTTGGTTGAATCTTTTCTTTTAACGAGTTATGTTATGAAAAAAAAAACACAAGTAATGTTGTATTTGGTTTGAAAAAAACTTGCAATTGCAATAATATGTATAATTTAACAGAATAACCAAAATTACATTATTTATTATCTATTAAGGCAGAATTTCCAAAGTAGAGAAAATCTAGAGTCCGTTTCCGTAGAGAAAATACGTAAAATATGGTAACAGCTGGTTTTTTATTTCATTAGGTAATTAATTGGGAATAGTCTTAAGTAATGAAAATCATAAAGCCGAAATTATTTAAATGTGATCGAACATTACTTAGGTACTACTTACATCCCGACATTTGGTTTATATTAACATTTTATGACTCAATCACATTAGTTGTGGTGCAGAAAATTGCATGTATTGAATAATAACAAGCCTTTCTTTTTGCGAAGAGTTTTATCGTGATGATATTTGGTTTAAAATGTGTTATAGCGTACCTATAAAGAAATTGGCTGATATTTTATAAACAAAAAAAAAACATTGCAGTTTTGGGGCAGAATGTATGTAGACCCATTAAAAAGTACATATACATCTAAACTTTTACTTACTTACCAGTTAGGTAAAGTTTTTCTTATTAGGTTTAGCTTTCGCTCATTCCTATAGGCTATTAAACAGTAGAATTTAAGTTATTGCGTTTATATTTATGCTTAATTGCGAGTCCAAATCAAAACACCCAGCTAGAACAATTCAACATTACACTAAAACCTGGCTATAAACCTGGAGACGTATTTAAAAAGGGTTTAATGCTAATCGGTGTGGTGGGAGCAGGCGCACATGCGCAGGAGTCGTGTTACGGGTCAGTTCGTTATTTCAGATTAATTGTGTGGAACCGAATGCGCCCGACACCGCCCGAAGTGTACCGACACGCAACTTACTACAAAATATACACCATTATTATTTTTACATCGTTTTATCTACCCATGTGTGGACACTTAGAGCCAGTATTTCTCGTTGGTATTACAAGAGTAGAATAAATACTTGATGTAATTAACTAAACTGAATCATCACCAAGAGACGTTTCGATTAATCAAGATACTTCAGCAGCCTTACCATTTGTTTTAAACGTGAAGGATAATTCGTTTGAAGTCGGTGCTGCATGTCTTCTTTTTCTATGCCTCTCTTTTACTCATCCATTTAGCAGTTTCCTTTTTTTGAGCCATATGATATGCCTAGTTAAGGATAATATGGCCCACATCATCATTGACACAGTGCATCTACCGATTCTTTGTTGTGGTTAAAGCCTTTTAATAATGTGGGTATTATACAATGATCCTTCGTATGCTTCTAATGAAACGTTCTGTTTCAAAAAGGTTATTTGTGTTCGACTTTAATTGGTAATTTATTAATTTTGTTCTGTAATCTAATACCTTCACACATCGATCTATCTAATAAAAACCACCAAAGACAGTTTTACATTTAAACTAATTTAGGGTTAATATTTCCATCTTATATTTTATATTCCCATCTGTTACCGTCCCTTTATTCGTCAAACAGTCCAGGAATGATAATCTACTTGTAATCTATTGTTATTCTACCACTCATAAAATGTTAAGTGGAATTATTAAAATTCCTGCAATTAATTTATTACTGAAGTTAGAAAGGAATGAAAATAAAATGACATGCAAGGCTGACTTCGTTTTATGGCTTAATCAAGAAACCACCATGATATAACCCAGCCATATATGGTACTAATTGTAAAATATTAAAACTGTAATTATCATTTTAATCTAATCATTTATCTGTTATACAAAATTGTCTCATTTCTAAAATAGAAGGGGGAAAGAATAATTTGAATTCTTACATAAATATTTTCCTAGAAACTATCCATTATCTGAACTATCTAAATATTTCTACATTTTGAAAACTATTAAATAAAAATCAAGTTACAAACGACCGTCAGTCTTTATATTATTTTGACAGCATCAATGATTTAATCGCACATCAATATCTATTATGACGTTCAGAAGCGCCTTGGTCGCAATGATTAGGGCGAACAAAAAAAACTACAAAATAATAAGGCGCGGTTTGCGAGCGAATTAAAAAGTTGAAAAATAACGTAATACTCTCAATTTTATTTTCTTTTTACAACTCAGATAACGGTGGCCCACCCAGGGCCTTATTGCTATTTAATTGCAAAGCATTTGTGCTAAAAATAAGAAGTAACTCTTACTTTTGAGCCGTGTTAGAAAGTATTTTATCTACTATCATGCTATTAATCCTCTATAAAAGAACCTATAACAATTAGCTTATTGCCAACATTAAAACACTCAATGATATAATGATCATTATATCATCCAAACGCGTGTTATAATGAATTTCAAAAAAAGAACATTCTCATGCAATGACATTTTCACCACCAGATCGCTAAAATTTTGAAAAAAGAACAACTCGTCTTATCGTGTTATATCCCGCCATTTTTTCACTCGAATATGGTATGCGAATATGGTATGTTATGAGAATCTTTTATAGAGGATTCACAGCATGATTGTAGATAAAGTCTTGTATGCAACCGTTATAATTAGGTATTAAAACACTCATGTGATACTATTATCACACTCGGCTACGCCTCGTGTGATAAACCCACATTCGTGTTTTAATACCCCTGATTATACAACAGTTGCATAAATAACTATTATGAGAAACTATTAATTTTTACTTTAGTTTTTGTAAGTTTCATTATGGTTTACTTTCAATTTTGCTCAGACATGCACATTTAAAGAAGGTGCTTTTCATAATTAGTTTGATTAAAAGAAGAAAGATATCAATTAAGATGTCTTTCTTCTTTTAATCAAACTTTAAATGTGCGTTAAACAGTATTTTTTCATAGTGAGGCAAACATTACTGTAGAGGCATAAGACAAACAGATACAGGTCAATCCCTAATTATAATTAAAGGGTAGTAAAGTAATAGGTTATAATTAAAGGTTAGTAAGTAATAACTTAGTTTTTAAGTTTATTTGATAATACTTATTATGATTATATTAGTTAGGATAGGTATTGAGGGCTGACTCTATACAACTTACACTGGTAATTTCTTATTAATTTTCATGGGATGAAAAATTAATTGGCGGTTAACTGTAAAGTTTAGTAGGCATTTAAGCGATTTAGTACTAGGCATTAAAGCCTTCCTGGAAGCCTCGATCGTGCAGGCCTGGGTGTCACCACCGGACAGGCCTGCCGACATCAACGACGAGGCGGGGTGGTTCCAGGAGGCCATGTCGGAAATCTGCGACGTGGCCATGCCCCGGGTCCGGCAAGGACGCGCCCGGCGTCAGCTGTACTGGTGGTCGCGCGAGCTAGCAGCGCTACGCGAGGCGTGCGTTGCCGCGCGACGCCGGTAAACCAGGTTCCGCAGGCGCCGCACCCGACCTCCGGATGCGGCGACTGTAGAGACGGAGCTGCAGGATGGCTACAGGGCAGCGAAGACCGCCCTCCGCGACGAGATCTGGCGGGCCAAGGAATTGGCCCGCAAGGAGATGCTGGAGGCTCTGGACGGGGACCCATGGGGCCGGCCCTACAAGTGGGTGAGAGAAAAGCTCCGCCCCTGGGCTCCCCCGTTGACACAGAGTCTCCAGCCTCAGTTCGTGGAGGACGTGGTGAGCGCTCTGTTCCCATCGCGGGGGGAGCACACTCCCCCGCCCATGGCTCCGTCTCCGACGGTGCCTGACGCTGGCGCAAACGCGGACTACAGCGACGACGACGTCTACGACGCTCCGGAGGTGACCGAGGTAGACCTGAGAGTGGCGGTACAACGGCTCAAAGCCAAAAATACCGCCCCAGGACCCGACGGCTTGCCAGGAAAAGCCTGGGTCCTGGCCTCGGGGACTCTCGGGCCTCGACTGGGGGGGCTCTTTAGCGCGTGCCTGGAGAGGGGCCAGTTCCCGCTTCGTTGGAAGACGGGGAAACTGGTCCTGATCCAGAAGCCCGGGCGCCCTGCGGACTCTCCGTCCGCATTCCGGCCCATCGTGCTGCTCGACGAGGTGGGCAAGCTCTTTGAAAGAGTAATTGCAAACCGCCTCGTCGGGCACCTGAATCGGGTGGGCCCGGACCTTGCGGAGAGCCAGTTTGGCTTCCGCAGGGGGCGCTCGACGGTGGATGCCATCACGCGCGTGCGGGCGCTCACGACGGGGGATGCGGTTTCCTGGGGCAGGGTCGTCTTGGGGGTGTCTTTAGACATCTCCAATGCCTTCAACACCCTGCCCTGGAGTTGCATCAGGGAGGCACTCCGGTATCACCGGGTGCCGACCTACCTCCGTCGTATAGTCGAGGACTACCTGACGGACAGAGCCGTCATCTACCCCGGTCACCGGGGAGAGTGGAACCGGCGAGAGATGTCGTGCGGTGTTCCACAGGGATCGGTCTTGGGGCCGCTCCTGTGGAACATCGGTTACGACTGGGTGCTGCGCGGCGACCTCCCTGACGGCGTCGGCGTAATTTGTTACGCCGACGACACGCTCGTCCTGGCGAAGGGAGAGTCGCACCAGGCGGCGGCCGACGTGGCGACGCAGGCGGTAGCGACAGTCGCTAATAGGATCCGGCAGTTGGGACTCGACGTGGCGCTGCACAAAACAGAGGCCATGTGTTTTCATGGCCGTCTGAACGCGCCACGTTCAGAGTCCCACATTACGGTGGAGGGGGTTCGCATCGGCGTTGGGAGGACGATGAAGTACCTGGGACTCGTCCTCGACAGCCGATGGAACTTCAGGGAGCATTTCCTGCATTTGGCCCCAAGGCTGAACCGGGCAGCAGCCGCTCTCAAGCGACTCCTGCCCAATCTCGGCGGGCCAAATGCCTCCTGCCGGAGGCTGTACGCCGGTGTCGTGCGGTCCATGGCCCTCTACGGGGCCCCCGTGTGGGCCCCAAGCATCCGGACGCGACCACTCAAGCTGGTCGCGTGCCAGAGGGTCATGGCTATCCGGATGATCCGGGGATACCGCACGATCGCCGGCGAATCGGCCAACCTCCTAGCCGGATTGCTGCCCTGGGATCTGGAGGCGACTGCCCTCCAGCGCGTCTATGAATGGCGCGTGGAGGCGCAGCGTCGGGGCGAATCCCCGCTGCCTCGACAAGTCGAGTCGCGGCGGGAAGAGCTCCGGCGTGATCTCAGGGCAGTATGGAGGGAGCGACTGTCGCAACCGAGGTCCGGGCACGCCGCAATCGCGGCGGTAAGACCCCTCTTTGAGGAGTGGCTGGATAGGCGTCACGGCGTCCTGACCTACCGCATGACGCAGGTCCTCACCGGACACGGAAGTTTCGGGAGGTTCCTGTGTCTGATAGGGAGGGAAGAAACGCCTGGGTGTCAACACTGCGAGGATCGTCCGGAGGACACGGTGGAGCATACGGTGCAGGACTGCCCCGCTTGGGCGGAGCACCGCCGTGTCCTCGCGACGGCGATGGGCGGAGACCTCTCGCGCCCGGCATTGGTCGAGGCCATGCTGCGGGGCGAGACGGAGTGAGAAGCGGTCGCCTCCTTCTGCGAAGCAGTCATGCTCGTGAAGGAGGAGGCGGGCCGCCTGAGGGAGAGGACAGCGTCCTCCCTCCACCCCAGCCGCAGTGGTAGACGCCCACGGCGTCGGACGTCGCAAGACGATCTCCGGCCACCGTAGGCGCGGGCATGCGGGCAGCGAGTAATGGGCGACTCGCTGTCCGACCATGGACCATGCCCGGGTCGACGGCGCGTTGTGTTCCACGCGCGCCTCAAAGAGTGTCAGCATAGTGACGGGGCCTGTAGAAGGCCAAAGCCTGCCGGGATCGCGGGACCTAGGGATTACCGTGACCCCGGTACGTAAAGGGCTGTTGAAGGACACCGTGGATTTTAGTCAGTACAAGTCTGACAGTCCCTCCCGCTCTGCCCTGGGTGGGAGGACTCATTTGATGATTTTACCACGATAAAAAAAAAAAAAAAAAAAAAAAAAGGCATTAAAGCCTATACTTAACTGCATACCAGGTATACTGTTAAGTATCTGGCTAACACCTCGTTTCATTAAGTTAAATGTTGCAGTTAGTTTACAAAGTTAGATTCGCGGCTTACGGTTTCAGTCCAGGGTTAACAAAGTTTTACTTCTCTGTACTTTTTACCCGTTGTGTATGTAGGTAAGGCCAGAAACAAAATTCGATAAGTAGTTTTTTATTTTTTGATATAACCTAATTATATATGAGAGTACTTGAAAATGTCATGAATATACGTAATTAACGGATAACTTTTGGTGTTTGTTATGAACTGCACAAAAACAATGTATCACTTTAGAAATTAAGACAATATCAAAAGTTTATTGTATTTATGTGTAATTAATTAATAAATCTTACTGGCGTTTTTCCGACGTATGCGCAGTTGCGCAACGTCAACGTCGCGCAGACGTAACGCTGACGCAGGTCTCTAGTGGCGAGCCTTCGCGCTGCTACTGCGCAACATTAACGTCACGTCAACGCGATGTTAATGTTGCGTTTTTTTGCATCAGCTACAATTACAAACAAGTACAAAGAATATTTGAAATTGTATCATTCTATGTTGAACATTAGCATACATTCAAGAAATAGTAAACGAGATTTAGAAATTAGAAGATGTGTGAACCGTAGAGATCACGATCACGTCGAGAAAAAAAACAAAAGTATTCATTGAAAATATTATTTAAAAAATTACGAAAATCTACAAAATAATAAAATCACACGGGTACATCTTTACATAGTATTAAACTTAACTTAGTATTAAAAAAATGGAACCGACTTCAAAAGCAAACGCAAAATAGTGTAAAAGTTCTTTTTCGGAAGTTGGTGGCAAAAGGTAAATAAAATAAAAACAAAGTTTTCTTTTACCCTTTTTAGTTCAAAAGCCTTCATCCATTTTTTTTCCAACTTAAAAATGCACCATCCAAGTAAGCAATAACGGATCCATGTGGACGACTTCACGAGATATCCATTATTTTTGTATACCAAAACCTACTCCAGAATGTAAATACTTTTCTTTTTTGAAAACAGCATCAAAATCGGCCAGCCAATCTCCTTTTTAGGGCTCCGTACCCAAAGGTAAAACAAGACCTTATCACTAAGACTCTGCTGTACATCTGTCTGTCTGTCTGTCACCAGACTGTATCTCTTAAACCGTAATATGTAGTTGGATAGTTGAAATTTTTACGTATGATTTATTTCTGTTACCGCTATTACAACAAACACTAATAACTATAATATGATAAATATTTAAGGGGCTCCCATACAACAGACCTGAGTTTTATTGCCATGTTTATCGACAGTGGCAAGGAACTCGTCGTGGACCAGTCCGTTCAATATTTTTTTCAATCGTTTAAAAACTGAGCGGCTCAAGTATCTGTATGCGCAGAACTTCCGAAAGACTGCACCAAACTAGGTTGTACCTGTGGTTTAGACTTTTTTTATTTTTTAGCGTGGTAAAATCATCAAATGAGTCCTCCCACCCAGGGCAGGGCGGGAGGGACTGTCAGACTCGTACTGACTAAAATCCACGGTGTCCTTCACTAGCCCTTTACGTACCGGGGTCATGGTAATTCGTAAGTCCCGCGACCCCGGCAGGCTTTGGCCCTCTACAGGCCCCGTCACTATGCCGACACTCCTTGTGGTTTAGACTAGATGAAACAATGTATGTTCATCTCAGGCCAGCTGTGGAAGTCTTACAGCTCAATTAAACGGGGTCCCGATAACAATCAGCTCTAACCCCTTCTTCTCCTCAGGTTCGGTATCCCGGCAGAGTTCCCCGGCGTCTCTCAGCTCCCCGGCGTCGAGCTGCCGGTCCCCGCTCCCGGACGAGGATGTGGAGGTGGACGTGGAACAATGCTCGGACGGCGAGAGGGACGCGTCCGACCACGCCGTGCCTTCCCCTGCACCTTCCTCTGGTCAGTATTTCGAGGAATTTCGAGAGAATTGGTTTAAAGGGAGGGTGGTACTTCAGCGACGACTGATATGGTATCTCAAATGCTTTGTTTTTGTAGTGTTCTAGAAGTGTACGAGTTGTTTTTTATTGTTCTTCTTTGCTTCTGATATTCGAATGCTAATGTCATGAATTTCCGAAGACCTAGCATGATTTTTCACGTTTTTGTGACATTAAACGGGAACTTTGACGCAAATTTGAAAAAAAAAATTGTTCCTTGTTCCTATACAAAAGGCGCTTTTTCAATTTTCTATATACTTAGTAAACACAGTAAATACTTCAAGTACGCTGTAAATAAAATACAAAAATGCCAATTTTTGATATTATTTCATTTCAATTGTTGGTGATTGTGCTGTTGGTGTGGTAACTATAAACAAATAAATAGGTGATAATAATGTTATTTATTAATTATTTATGTCATGGCGTCATGATACAACGTTGGAGCAAAACAGCTACTTGTATGTCGTACAAAATATTGGATCCGTTCGGGAATCAAACCCACGGCACGTAGCGCAGTATTTAATCGGGTAACTTATGCGTCAACGATTCCGTCAAATTCGATTCATCTGACGGTCATAAAATCTTCTTAGCAGGTAACTAATAGATACATTATACAAGTAAGCACACTGTTGATAATCGTCAGTCATTTTCAATATAGAACCTGCATACAAACATATAATTTCATCTCTTAAAGACCTAATTTCCTCATATACATATAAACGTGAAATCTCATCGCAATTTACTGCTTTACGGCTGCTTGCGACCGCTGCTATTACTGTGCAACAAAAAGTAATTGAAGTGGTTATAATACAAGTGTTATTAACATTATAAACAAACTTTCTCAACCCGACACAATTCGGTTCTCACACTACCTTCTTGATTTAATGCGTGTAGAAGACTATTAAGGTGCTGATAAACTTGAGCATTCACTAGCAATGAGCATTCATGCGAATGTTACGTTTTAGGAAAACAAACGTGAGCGTTTTAGCGAGCTTTCTTACGAACGTTCTGGCGAGTTTTTTGCCGAGCCGACTGTCAAGTCTGAGATCTTCGTTTTTTTTTGTGGTGGTAAGGTAACATCATAAATAATTACGATCTAGCTTAATAAGTAATATCGTTTTTACTTAATTTGCTGGGTAAAGTATAAACTTCTGAGTGACATCTTCATGAAGAAAAATTTTTGACGACCATCGACTAGAGCGTTCGCTAGAAAGTTCGTGATTTGCTTGGCTCTGTTCGTTCTTCAGTTCGCCAAAATTAAAAACGGCGAATGCCCGATGTTCTGTTACAAGTGAATGTTCAAGACTATCAGTACCTTTATGTAGTCGCATAACTAGCTAGGTAACAAGCTTTGATTTGTATAAATGTATGCACTTATTAATATAATTGCATGTAATTTAGTTTATTACACCAGTAGACGTGTAACAATACTGTCAAATAAAATTAATGTTGAGAAGTTTTGTTAATTAAATGGAAATGTCTGAGTAAGTATGAAATTCATTTAATTATCTAGCCTACATTTTTGTTTAGTTCTTGCATAAATTGTTTTACTATTTAGTTAGATTCATTTGTTAGTGTTAAAAGTATAAATTAATTAGTTAGAGTCATTGACGAAACTCATTTAAAAGGAGGCACTAATATCGATTTAAAATTGTATTTTTTTTAAAGGCGTAAAATTCATAAATTAAAATAGCATTTTAAATGTTGGTACAATTGTTAACTGTCTGAAGGTAACTTAACAAATAACACAGCGATCAATCAAATGTATTTTTCATTTGTACAATACATTGTACAGGTATAATAATAAGGTACATTCACCGAATGAGTTTGGTGTACATGCAAAAATATTCATCTTTAAACTTTAAGTACAACCATTATTGATTCATATTGTTTGTGTAATATCTTTACGCTTTATACTTAAACCGTAGGTTAAGTATTCGACGACTACATATTGTTAAACAAATAGTTACTGCTGTCTGTTATTTCTCTGCATGTTTGACTAAAGTTTTTTATGAAACGTAAATATAATATATGTCATTTTCACAAACATGAGGTGATGCCTATATTAATAAACATGAATAGAATAGCTCTGTTAAGTACTATGCCCGGGATCTATCATAGAGAGTGTGCATTTATACAGTGCTTAGTTATACTCGTGGAGGAATAATTTCCATCGTAAAGTTTGGTAATTATCTCACGGTACTTAGTCCACTAACTTTAAAAATCAGTGCTTCCGTCAAGTCTCCGATTTTTTCACGCTTATTTAATGATGTTGGTCCAATGAATAATTCAAGTTCGAGACCTCGAGGTCCGAACGCAACTTTGTCGAGATCTAAAAATCTTTAGGTAGTCGTTTAGGTATTCTATGTGGCGCCCTAGAGGGCGCCACATAGAATTTGGTGACACGTCACCTACCCTATAACCAGCGGACAACTGAGACGCTTCTAACGAGACCTCATTTGTCATGTACTGATAAGTAGTTTAGAAGTTATGAGGGAACAAACAAACATACATACAAACCGGTCAAAATCATAACCCTCCTTTTGGCTTTGCCGTAGTCGGGTAAAAACATTTCTTTTTGATAATTTAACGCAGTTTTACATCCTGAACTTTCCTCTTACTCCAGGGGGTCTAAAAAGGTCAAGAGGGAATACAATGATAACTCTATCGCAATTCGTATTATGATTCAGATAATGTGACCGTTTTAGTACCCCAGCTCTTGCGAAAGAAGTTTAGAACTTCATAAAACTCTACATGGTCAATTTGCCGCTGACTACAACAAGTTGTTTTGAGTCATATCCATATAAACGGAGTTTTAACTTAAGGTCACGTTGTTTATTTATTTTTACAACATGCAATTCTTGTTTCGTCTTATAACAGTCGCGTTAAGGGGTGTAGTAATATGACATCTACATTCATTGAACAATAATATGGGTATTGTCTCAATTGCCATGGTTATCACACTGCCAGTAAAGTTGGATTAAAAAAATATATCAGCTTAATTATGCTAGTGATCAAAAACTTTTTTAATGTGTGTACCTAGGGACAGTCAGCAGTCGCGGGACTGTACGAATTACCGTGACCTCGGAACGTAAAGGGCTATTGAAGGACACCGTGAATTTTAGTCAGTACGAGTCTGACAGTCCCTCCCGGTCTGCCCTGGGTGGGAGGACTCAGAAGATGATTTTACCACGATAAAAAAAGGGACAGTCAGCAAATAAATGTAAACATTTTACAACATTGTAACGAGATTTTTTCGTATAATACTGCTTTTTACTTTGTATAAAACCTATTTCGTAATAGCATGGTTTCTAAAATAATGGTTCATGAAAAGGCAAAAGGTTAATCAATTTGGTAGGTACTAGTAGTAATCGAAAAATGAGAAACTTGGCATTTCAGGCTTTTTAAGTAAATACTCTGTCTGATGTCTTTATTTACAAAAACTATTTTTTTGCGAAAGTTACCGCAAAGACAATTGTTTGCTGTAGGCAAGAGTGAAAGTTTTCCATAGAAGGGTTTTTACCAAAGGCATTAAATTATTATAGGGTAATTAAACATTTATAAACTTGTGAGTTATCATAAGTTTATGTCCATATTGCAAAAATGGCATTCTCAATCTTGTAGGTACTAAAACTGATGGTTACCGTGTTTAACCAACAGTGTACTTGAAGTACCTATTTACGGCGTTTATTGTATGGAAAATGAAGGCCTCAAATGACGTGCTACGGCCTCTAAAGTGGATTAAATAAATGGTTTTATTTAGTTTGACCTCCTATTAGACACCACGCTACCGCTCATGACTTTAAAAAAATTGGAGGTACATTTTTTTTTTCAATGCGTTTTGATTAAACGCCATAGACACTAGCTCATGAGTGATGGCGCAGACTCTATGACATTGTTAATTTGTATTTTGAAGAAACTTTTTAATTTCAACGTCATTACAAAGTTTCTTCTGTGATATAAAACGGGGAGTTCTCTCATGAGAGAGACCTGCTTTGGTTCAGTCAGGTCAATGTTACTGAAGAATTCTTGGGTTGGAGCACTCGAAATACGGGAATAAATAATAGATGTAGTCACGGTTAGCTGCAACGTATAATGACTGGCTAAATAATTGACAAGTGAAACTAAGTACCCACAATACTTCATATACCATATCAATGTACCCACAATTACTTATGACTACTAGCTACATACATCACACCTCCCTTCTTATTCTTTAAATAGTAACTAAGCTAGAATATTACATTTATGTTTATCCTTAAATACCTACCTTTACATTATGCACATAATTTTCTACTCACAAAAAGGTATACTATAACTATACTTATTTTCTATATTAATCTATTTCAAACCGGACAACCGGTCTGCGTATACGTTTGGGGCCCTCCACTGGTGGCGTTACCGTCGGCTCAGCATCACTCCTAGGTGGGTCAATGGGCGGAGGCATCGTAGGCACAATAGTACCTTGGGAATCGTCAATACCTCTGCCCATCACACCTTCTCCTTCTGCAATACGTAGTCGATCTTTTATAAAATTCCTCGAGTCCGATGCGTCTACCTGGTCGTCAGCCTGTAACGGCACAGCAGTCTCACTTTGGTCGCTATGATCCATGTTCCCCTCATCTCCTTGACAAGTAACATCTGACAAACGAGAACGACGCCTGATTTGATCAATGTGTCTTTTGAGAAGTCGACCGTCACCGCTATCCACCACGTACCTACGAGTACCTTCTATATCTCTTACAGTTCCTTTGACCCATTTGTCTGCCGCACCGTACCGTCTTGCCCACACTGTATCACCTTCGCACAGAGTTCGTGGCTGAAGCCCCTCACCCTTAGCCTTGCGTCCCTGTACCTGCCGTACCCTATCTTCTAATGCCCGTTGCCCCCGTAACAAGTCGAGTCGAGAACGGAGTGAGCGCCTCTGTAGCATTGACGCAGGTGTCTCGCCTGTAGTGCTATGTACTGAGTTACGGTAAGCTAACAGGAATGTTTGTAAAGCCGTATCCACATCAACATTGTCCCTATACGCTTTTTTTATGGCCCGCTTACAGAGTTTGACCGCGTTTTCAGCTGCACCGTTCGATGCCGGGTGGTAGGCAGGTGAGAAGCTTTGGCGAATACCATTTTTTTTTAGAAATGAACTAATTTCTTCACTTGTGAACGGAGGCCCTT
Source organism: Agrotis puta (assembly GCA_943136025.2). Lineage (NCBI taxonomy): Eukaryota > Metazoa > Arthropoda > Insecta > Lepidoptera > Noctuidae > Agrotis > Agrotis puta. Next base: position 6,633,034 of record OW964170.2, read on the forward strand.
GATCTGAAACTAACTCTTCGGGTAGACCGAATCTAGCGAATGTAGCTCTTAAAACCTTAATGACGCTTAAAGCATTTGTGTTTTTCATTTCAAATATTTCTATCCACTTTGAACTAGAATCAACTAACACAAAAAAATTTGAACCCTGATATGGCCCTAAGAAATCTACGTGCAACCTTGTCCACGGCTGCGCGGTATAGGGCCACGGTTGCGGCGGCGCCCGTGGTGGTGCGTCAGCCTCCGCGGCGCACGTCTCACATTGCTTACACATAGCTTCTATGTCCGCATCTACATTAGGCCACCAGACATAACTTCGGGCTATCCCTTTCATCTTCACGATGCCCATGTGACCAGTGTGTAGCTGTCTTAAAACCAGACTTCTTAATTTAGTAGGTATTACCATTCTATACCCCCACATAAGGCACCCGAATTCCGAATATAATTCGCGACGTCTATTGTAATAGGGTTGTATTTCCGCCATAGCTGAGCATTCATTCGGCCAGCCAGACTGTACGTATGACATAATTCTGCATAACTCAACATCTTTTTGCGTCGCCTCTTTAACATCATTATGAGTGATTGGTAAAAAATCTTCTACAAAATGCACATACGTACTGTCTGTCCTATCTGAACGCATATTTGTTTTATTAGGCAGACGTGACAATGCATCCGCACAATTTTTTTTTGATGCTACATATTCTATTGTATAATTATATGCGGACAACAATACTGCCCACCTCTGTAAACGAGATGCGGCCATAATTGGTATTCCTACCTTATTTCCTAAAATATAAGTTAATGGTTTATGATCGGTTCTCAACACAAACTTCCGACCGTACAAATATTGGTGATACTTCCTGATTCCAAAAACTATTGACAGTGCTTCCCGATCAATCTGTGAATATGATCGCTCCGCTACACTAAGAGACCGCGAGGCATAGGCTATCGGCCGCTCACCGCTTGGTGTGATATGGGACAGCACGGCGCCGACCCCCACACTACTCGCGTCAGTCGTCAACACGAGTGGCAGCTCGACCGAGTAGTGTGTTAGCACCCCACTACTAGCTAGCATCGTTTTAATCCTATCAAAAGCATTTTTACATTCTTCACTCCAAACATATTTTACTCCTGATCTCAACAAGTTATACATTGGGGCTAAAATTGTACTTACGTTTTTTATGAACTTAGCATAATACATAACCATACCTATAAAGGCCCTCAACTCCGATATATTCGTCGGTGCCGGCGTGTTTATAATCGCTTTGACCTTATCTGTACAAGTATGTACACCGTCTGCACTGATGACATGCCCCAAGTAAACTACAGATTTAGCAAAGAATGAACACTTGTCTTTCCGCACTCGCAACCCATACTGTTCTAATCGATCAAAAACTTTGCATAAATTAGTCATGTGCTCAGACACCGTGCGCCCCGTTATGATGACGTCATCTAAGAATACTCCTACCTGCGGTAAATCCGCAAACATCTGTTCCAAACGTCTCTGAAATATGGCCGGGCTCGACGCAAGACCATACACTAATCTGTTATAGCGAAACAATCCCTTGTGCGTGTTAATAACGGTGTATTTGCGTGACTCATCTAGCTCAAATTGGGCATAAGCTTGAGAAAGGTCTAGCTTGCTGTAATGTTCCCCACCGTTCAACCGAACTAGTAAGTCTTCAACCCTAGGTAGTGGATAGCGGTCGACTTCTATTACCTTATTCAATGTGAGCTTATAATCGGCGCATATCCTTATGCTGCCGTCCTTTTTAACGACGGGCACGATAGGCGTCGCCCAGTCGGAACGCTCGACCGGAGTGAGAATGCCGTCCCGCACCAGCTGATCCAGCGCGCGCTCCACCGGCTCGCGCAGCGCATACGCCAACGGGCGCGCACGCATGAAAACTGGCCGCGCGCCCGGCCGCAAGTGAAGTCCAACCTTGCCACCAGTGAACCGCCCCAAACCGTCCGCGAACACTTTACAGTATCTGGAACTAAATATATTTATATCAAACATTGATCCATTACAGATGTTATTATTGTTTACATAAGTACGATAATCCAATACCGGCAGCTGTATTGCTAATGATGCCAGCCATTGCCTACCTAGTAACATTGTTTTGCCATTTTTTATCACATACAAGTCTAACTGTTTACATTTATCTTTATATTTGACTAGAGGTTTAATAACTCCCAGTGGCTTAGTGATTTCTCCTGTATAATATCTCAAAACAATATTACTTTCCAAAATTTTTAAGTTACTAAAGAACTTTTTATAGGTGTGTTCATTTATACATGAGACTGCACTACCTGTATCGCACTCAAACTTCATTATTTTTCCCTGAATCTCTAATGATACAAAAATAGGCCTGCACTGTGAAACTGACAATTCATTTAGTTCAGTTATTATTACCTCGTCACTATCGTCGCTGTTCACTACGTCCTTTTTGAACTCGGCCTCGACGGTATAATGATGTGTCAACCGCGGACACATGCGACGCAAATGGCCCTGTTGGTTGCAAACCCGACATACATAGCGCCCGAACTTGCAAACAGCCTCCTCATGCGGCCCGCCACAAGCTCGACACTCCCGCTGTCGCCGCTCCCGCTCCCCCGAGCCGCCTGCAGGCACAGGCGCCGGCGCCGCTGGTGCGTCCCGGCCTGCCTGCTGCCGCTTTCGCTGTATGTACTCGCCTATCCGCGAGTGTCCGCCCGCGCGGCCTTTTCCTGCTCCGCCGCTGCCGCCACCGCCCTGCCGCTTATTAACCATCAACTGACAATCCACCGCCGCTTTTAACTCATTGACAGACTGCTCCACGACCGCTGCTGCATCTTTCTCTGCCGCCTCCATGCTTACGGCCAGATTATATGCTTTCATGAAGTCTAATTTAGCCTCTGCAAACAGTCTTTGTCTAATCGTTTCACTTTTTATTCCGCAAACCAGCTGGTCTCTTAAACTTTCTTCCAACCATGCTCCGAACTCACAAGTTTTAGACATTTTCTTTAAAACTGCCACATAGTCTGATATTTGTTCACTGATAAGTTGTTTACGATTACGGAATTTATAACGTTCAGCCAATTCACTCGGTCTTGGTTGAAGATGTTTTTCCATAATAACCGTTATTTGTTCAAAAGTTTTTGTGTTTGGTTTCGCCGGTGTACATAAATTCACTAACAGCTCATAGCTGGCTGCACCCATTACAGTAATTAACGTCGGCACTTGTAACTCACTTGATATTTTATTAACTAGAAAGTACTGTTCCAGACGATCTACATATAACCTCCAATCGTCCTTGTGGATGTCGAACTCAGTAATCCTACCGATCGACATTTTTTTTTTTCTCAGTTTCTTACTCAATCACCACCAACACCTTTATATAATGGTTTATCCTCGTCGCCACTGAAGAATTCTTGGGTTGGAGCACTCGAAATACGGGAATAAATAATAGATGTAGTCACGGTTAGCTGCAACGTATAATGACTGGCTAAATAATTGACAAGTGAAACTAAGTACCCACAATACTTCATATACCATATCAATGTACCCACAATTACTTATGACTACTAGCTACATACATCACACAGTACCAAATATTTGCAAAATTTTAGCTCAATCGGATGAGGGATTAGAATTGCATTAGGGAATCGAGAACTGGTTCTTAATAGAAATCGAAGGAACCGACAAAACCCGGGGTTTTCGGAACTTCAGGGGCAACTTTTTTAAATAGATAATTATATTCTGTGTGTCTGTCCCGAAAATCCTGAAATTCCCCTTTCTCATTTTGATTTAACATTTCTTTTAATAACTGAAAAGAAACGGGTTATACCGAGATATTTCGATTCCCCGGTTCTATACCCTAAATAGCATGAGCTGAGAAGAAGATGAGGAAAATAATTATTTGTGGCCGTATTTCTAACATCTCTTACTTTATGCACAGAACTAGGTGAGCGGGATACGCCGTCGCCAGCTCGACCGTTACCTCCTGCCACCTCCTGCAACTGTGAGGAGTTGCTCTCCGTAGACTGCCAGCTGGAAACCAAGGAGCTATGGGACAAGTTCCATGACCTTGGCACCGAGATGATCATCACTAAGAGCGGCAGGTAAGCTATTACTACGTTCTATTCTATAGGAAAACAGGGAACTTTAAAAAGATAAGATGAGATTCAGTAGGTTTATTTTTTCAAATATTAAGTTTCTTTCACTATGATTTACTAGTCACCCTGTAAAGTTACTCATTTCATGTGTCTTCCGCAAATGATTAAATGTGTATAAAAAGGGTTGTTACCTTTAAAAGGAAGGTTCGAAAATTCATCTTTTCATAATAAATTTGACGTTCTGTCAAGAACTTTTAATACGATGAGGTTATTACAACGGTTTAAGATGAAAGTTGGAAAATTGTTTCTGTCCGTTTAAATTTTAATCGTCTCTTTTTATTGGAATGACATTGATTCTTGTTATTTTATTTGATTATTGTGTTTTATCATCCTTTATTCGGATTGATTGCTAAAAGACGTTTGAACATCAAGTAAGAGTGTTTAATAATTGAAAACAATTTTGACTGGCTGTGTTTTGATGTAAACTTTCATTGTGGTATTAAAATAGACTATAGAGTCAGTTCTTTTAAAGCATCTCTAAACAATGTGTAAGAAAAATATGTAATTAATTAAATAATTGCTACACTCATCAACATAATGTAATCTTTCACTCCGTTGAGATCGGAGTCAAAAACAAATTAATTCACTCCACAATCGCCCTCCAATAAAGGGTACAGCGGAATGGATTCATCAGCTAAAGTGGCCAATTCCGGAATAATTACTTCGCGAACCCGGCCGTCCTTCAACCCTTTAACGAGATAAATTAAAAGTACATTTTTTCCTAACCGTCGCCGTAATGCCGGGCTATAAATTCACAAAGCCCCAAAGACAACAAACAGCGTTACGTGGGGGAGGGGAAGATGTTTTTATAGTCACGCCGAGAGGTTTATCTAAATAATTGCGTAGTCGGTGGCGGTGAGCGGAAAATTGGCATTGTGTACGGTGCCTGCCGCCCCGCCGCCATCCGCGTCGTCCCGGGAACACTGTCGCCTCTGACATACAACCCTCCAGAGGCGCGCGCGCAATATTGACATGTCAAAAAACGTACAAATAAATAGTCATTTATTTGTTACCTTTTTGAAAAATTTTCATCATATAAAAACATGCTTTGAAAATTTTATTCGCCTCCAGGAATTTTGTTTATGACTATATTTTTATTCAATAATGGCAATATTTATTACCTGCGAGGCAAAGTTATAGTTAGCGATAAAATATCTCATTTCCATGGTAGGAGCTGTGAACAGGTTCGAACATAAGTGTCGCGGCGAAGTGAGATCTACCTGGTAACTTAGCGGAATGACTGTAGTTTTGTGTCATTAGCTGATACTGGCTTGTAACTCGACGTTCTTGCGCACTTACGGTAAAATAGCTTGTCGGAACAAGTGTGTGGAATGAGTATAATCCTTGTATTAGCCGCCTGTCGTATGTTATCTGCGATGGGGAGTGCCCCCCGTATCGCAACAAGTGCAGTTAGTCTAAATCACTGGAGCCGGCAGTAGCCCGGAGAGCGTTTCAATCTCCGGGGAAGGAGCCCTATTGTTACTCTCACTGCGAACACTATTGATATACAGGACTGACAAGTTTTGATACTTGATACAATTAATTGAGAATAAAAAAACGAATCGAATATGCGTTATTACTTAAGGAGAAAACAAAAGAATAGAATGTCACGTACTTGAAATTTTTATTAAAACTTCTAACAACGCGTTCGTAATTTTCATTTCCAAACGTTAATTCAATCCTATGCGTCATTTGGCATTTTATTTTCGTTTATAACTTCTGTAATAAAATTGTTTTAAAATAAAAAAGGATCAACAATGGGTAATCTTCACTGTTCGCCTAAACAAGAGATAAATCAAGCGGTCCAATCAAAATGGGATATCGGGGACAAATTTTACAAGGGAGGGTGGCGGAGCGTGTTCCTAAATTGCTTTACAATGCGTTGTCTATTAATTTCTTTGGGAGATGCTTTGATATCTTTTTGTAACAAGTGTCGTGGAATAATGTTAAATTTATTTGCACATTAAAAGTCAACAAAATAAAACCTTCAGTAACTAATTGTAGAGGAATTGATTTGCAGCATAACTATCATTTAACTAGAATTGAAATCGAATTCAGTTTTATTAGTATTCTAGTAGGTATCTCAATTTCACGAATCCGATTTCGATCACCATTAAACTCGTTACTTATTCATCACGTCTGCCATTATTAAATCTTTTATGTCTATAATGTATGGCAGTAGTAACAACAATTCATCGAGACGAGTGTTAAACTAACAAAGACAGCCAAAAGTACTAAAATGTGTTGCTGCGTTCATTTTTATGTCAAACTTAATATGAAAACATAAAGTGGCCCTTATCTCCGGACATCCCGTAATACGCTTTATCTTTTTTTATTGCGATGCACAACCCGTTCCTTTCCACATCGATACGGTCTGCCCGGGACCACCAAATATCGTACTTTATTTTCGAAATTTTCCTAATTCTACTATAAGGTTATAAGCTTATAAATATTTGGAACGGATATGCATTATATTATTGACTGTAATATAAAGGTTTAGTATTTCTTTTTCCAATGCGTATGATAAAAAAAAAACTAGATCAAAATGATTTGTTTCTTAAACATGTGCTTTTATCAGATTACGGAAGTTTCGCATCAGAGAGGTTTTTATTACGGTACACGCACAGGATATTTTATCGACAGTGCCCTCACACAACTAAGTAGCGCATCACTAGTGTTGCGTGGCTCACGAGAAACGTCGGCTCCGTCTCGATTTATTTACTTTTTTCATTTTTTCGATTCGTTTTGATTTACAAGCGGCCACTTTACTGCCGACTGGACTTTGTTAGAGGGAGCTAACTGGAGGACGATTTATGTCCAGTGGACCTTTCCTGACAATGAGTTGTCCAAAATATTTGAATTTTAGGTCATAACGTGCCTTTTTTATGACGGACGCTTATCCTTAAGCGCGTTTTGCAACATCGGTTTGCGGTTGACTTCAACCGTACGTATCGTACGTCATCGGCAAATCCATACAATAAAACAGTGTTGAAATTGTGCCTGAGCGTTCTACCGCGAAATTTAAAATGTGCAGACAACCTTACGCTTACAAATAAATCCATAATGATTAGTTTTACTGTTTGCTTCACTAGAAATTAACGTCCGTGCGAATTCTTGTGTGTATTATGTTTTCTCTTTCAAGTAGTGGATTCAATCAATATCTGTCAATTAGTTTAATATAAAATGCGTACATTGAATCGTGAGCTCTCATTCATAACTTTTGATTTACCTGTGTAATTAAAGTGCAACCCAACATTAGTAAGTATGTTGTACATCGCACTCGTAGTTCATTTAATTATCAGTTGGAGTGCATCTCGCGGCTGGTGGTGTGAGGGGCGTCTCCTACGTAAATTATCGGTATCCGCAATTTGACCGATCGCCCGTCGTATTAATGGTTTTTATCGGTTTTTAATGCCTCGACAATTACCCACCGGTGTGTCGGCGGACGTGATGCCCATGCATTATAAGATGTGCGTGTCTAAAACCAGGTACACTGTGTTTTCTACTGATTGAAACTTTATCATGACCTTTCGGAAACGATTACAGGTTGTAGTTTCATTTTTAGTAACGGACTCAGGAAACAAAGAAAACGCCTTTCTTTATGTGAACAATTTATTGCAAAAAAAGTAATTTTGCATACTGAATTATAATTTATTCGTTCCAATATATGTACGGCAATTATTTATAATTAGGTAGAGTATTTGCACCCAGAATAATAAATAACTAAAATTGGCTATCTGAGTAAAAGAACTTTTTTTTTTAATGTTGCCACACACTTAGTTGGAACAACGGGCTATCATTAGAAAATAAACATTAACAACTTATAAGGTGTGTGGTTATTTCATTTGAATATTAAAGAGGAAACGTAAGCAAGTATACTCGTAACAATGTTAACCTTTAGCACCTGGCAGGCACTGTTGATCCGCGCCTGCTCTTTGTAAAGGAAGGTCCGTCCGAGCTCGACGCACCAAGGTGTGGACCGTTGAAAAAAATACAAAACTTATGGCATTTAACAAACAATATTTAGTGCCGTTTTGACAGTTATTGTAGTCAATGATTACTGTTGATTATGAGAGGTTATAATACAGTTTTTGCCGGCAGAGGGCGACTCTAACAGGTGCCTCTGTATTGGGAATGGGTCTTAAACTTATTCAACTGTATTTTATAGGGTTTAACGGCGAGTTGTTTGAGATATCGATCACTATTGGGGTTGTCTTGTGTTGTTTGTGTGATTGCTACTCGTAAGCATTTTGTAATATTATAAACATCAAGGATTTTGATACAATCTTATTAAAAAAATGATGTCGTTATTTGAGAAAATATTATATCTCAATCTCCCGTTTTGAAAACTTAATCTTTAAAGAAGTTAAAAGTCTTTAACTTAAAACGGAGCACTTATAAGAAATTGATTTCTTATAACGTAGGTAACTATATTAAAGCATGTTATCAGACCACATTTACAACAAGACATTAAAATAAAACGAACACTTAAATCACCTGTTTCATGTAATAAAGCCGTTGAAGGGATAACGTTATCATATATTAGGGAATCAAATGTATCGGCATCGATAAAGCAAGTGCAAAGTCAATCGCGCGTCGGTTTAGCTCGCTTCGTAATCGGTTTTAATAAATCGTGAAGGGGGTTAAGGGAGGGGTGAAGGGGAACGCAGGGGGGAGGGACGCCGACATGTGCATTAAACTTAATTGAAATTTTCGTGGCTACGTGTTATTTTGCACTAATGCACCTTTCAGTTTGACGCGTCCGCGCACTCCCGCGCAACCGCTTAAGAAAAGAGTTCAACGCACGCGTTTAATTTTTTAATATTTAATTTTTTTATTTGAATTAACATTTCGCATAGTCAGTATTTTTTAATCCAATATTTACTACTAAGTGATTAAAAACGCTATAAATATTTTGGAGCATAAAGTTAGGCATGCAGTTTTACTGCATTCTACACATGTTTATACCAATTAAGTAACTTTACTACAGAATGCAAGAAAGGTTAACAGTTTGCAGGAAGAATGTTGTCTCAATATATTTTTTAATGTGCGACAACCCAGCAATTTAGAATCAGCGAGGTATGTATTGGCGGTTGGCACGTAAACTTGTCGTATTTTCATCAATGTAAGTCGCAGTTAGTAGGTAATTGGTAAGGTGCTGAGGTAGGCGCGTTCGTGTGCACTCGGCGATCGACGCACGCGCAGATCGCGCGATAACTCGATCAAGCCGCACCGCCAACGTGTTGCAATAAAACGCAATTATGTTCATCACACGAATTAATTATTACTCAAAGCGAATTAGTTCGAAGAAATACTTCACATAGAATGTAATGTCGAAGTTGTATTGTATTTATGTGATTGTGGGATGATGCATTTCATTTATAATCTGTCTCACTTTAATTGAGTTGATGTCTACTTCTACTGTATCCTCATGCAGATGAATATAAGTATATTTATTTATACTGCGAATATTTATTTAATGCAATGTTTTGTTAAAATTACATTGACATTGTAACTACATCATGTGCTTATATAGGCATTTCTTATAAACGATTAATCATTTATCGCTCATAAGCACTTGTATACACGGGATCGTTAGTTGGACGTTCTTGAAGCGCAACAACAGCAGCTAGCAGATTTAATAAACAAAATAATCAACAAACTTATTGCGATTTCAAAATGATTAATGTTGAAAGTATTAGCTACTGGTTGCTGTGACTTCAATGCGAGAAAATGAGATGTGCGCACAATGAGGCTGCGCCCACGCACCCGGTGTGAACTGTCAGCTACCGACCGATTGTGCAACCGACAGCTCCTGGACGACGATGCTGCGAATAAATTCCTTTTCACGTATTTATCTTCAAAATTTACATCGTGAAGAATGCATGATTTATGGCACAAGAATCTCCATAAGTATTTCGACGAAAACTGTGTAATTTTTCATCATAACACCCGCTTTAAAATCGATTTGTCCATAAAGTACTAAGGGCCTTACTTAAAATGAGATCGAGAGAATATGAGGAGGAACATCATTAAGAGGGTGGTCATTTAACAGGCATTAACGCCTAAAACATAATAAGCGACTTTAAATAATTACGAAAAAAGGTGTAAAAAGCGCTTAAATACAGGGAGAGTGATGCGCCCGCGCAGCCCGATGAAAGGCTGGCGGCAGACGCCGACGGAGATTGATTACGTAATCATGGACAGCGGCCGGCGATTTCGGGAATCTCATAGAAAGTAATCATCATTCATCTCACGGCTCGTTGACGTTGCATTGATGTTTTTGACTATACACTCGTAATCGAATTTTGAAGTTAATTTTACGCGTCGATTAACGTAGCCAGAGGTCGATAGAGGTGTTTGGAAAGCTGCGTGATTGCACGGAAGCGAGTCCGACACTAGTAGGAGCATAATAACAACATGGAGGTTTAGTTCTTGGCATGAGTAACAATGCGGTGGTATCTGTCTGTCGTCGCACAATTAGCCGTCCATTGTGAGCGCGGTATTGTGGTGCGCGCGCTGCACGCTGGTGCGCGGGCGCGTGTTGGTTTTACTCCTACGCCTATTGTGATCGCTTCAATCGCGCGCATTGCCATTCCACTCACACTGCTCAATGAGATATTATCTCCACTATTATTAGCCGAACATTCGATGCTTAAATAGATAATGATTTAATATTCTAGCTCTGTGGCGTATTACACGTCGATTCATTGTGATTGATTACTTTAATTCGCTGATTAATACTGACGTAACGCCAGGAGTCTCTAAGTAAATAATTAATGAGTTATGTTTAGGTGTAGTATGTTTTGATCTTTTGATGTTACTGTTATAATAATTTGTTATCGTATTTAATTACTTAGAACATAGAGGTGCCTGCGATTGAAGTAATAACTGGATAATGATTTTAATTACTGGGACTTAGTTTGAAAACAAAGGCTGGCTTCATGTGGAATGCTTTGGCAGGCCACCGGCGGTGTTGGGTCACAGGAGTCACACAGCACGGCACTAGGCGCGCGTGGCCGTGTGTGGCACAATACACGCGTAATGAAGTGGGCCGCGAGGGGGCGGCATTGTGCACCAAACGAGCCATTGTGAGGTGTCCGCGACCGCGACTGCGACCCCCGACCCGCTTCTCGTTACCACACGAACCACTGCCCGCTGCGACCTCACCCGCGCCACTCCGGAACTGACGACGCTCTTTTTTACTCGCTTACAGTAAAGTGGTCTTGTTATCGCATCACAATTTGATCATTGACAAGCTGCCCCATCTATCATTGTATTGATTCGTATCACACATACTTTATAACGGTCAATGTCACTCGCCCAAAGTATCATTAGTAAGTGTTCAATATATCAATGCAAGTTAACTGTTTTCTTACGACAGAATTATTGCATGTAAATAGCAATTAAGATGTCTGTTGATTGAGAGCAACAGACGCGGGCCTAGCAGGAGTTCTGTGTGTCATCTGTCGAGATACTAATTAAGTGAGGTCGTTAGTGTCGAGTCGATCAGCACTCTGCACACGGAAGCGATACAATTCACGCGGCAGTTGCACCGTGAACTTTTTGAATCATAAACGTCGCTTCAGGCTGTAAACTAAAAAACGGGGTAGCATGTTGTCACTCTCATACATAGCTAGAAAGTAAAGGATAGATGTCAAATTAGACATCGTCATGTGGTGTCAGTTTTTTCAAGTAGAGCGTTAAATTTTCACAGCTACCCCTCGGTGGAATAAATTATTTTTATGTGGATTCGGGGTGGCCGAGCCCGTCGATGTAACAAAAACGTAATCATAGCTCATGTCGCGGAAGTAAGGGTTGTTTCCAACGTGCTGGTGTCATTCACTGCCATGCAGATGCCACTTAAGATTTTAAAGGCTTCTTGAGTCACGTACATTGGATAAGTGTCGGTAAATCATGAAACGAATAACCGTAATATTGCTAAAGGTGCAATTGATGTAATATCAAGTAATTTGTCCTACTTCACAGCGTGTTGTTGCAAGCGAAATTCAGATTTATGGAAGTAATACCTATACTTGTGAAATCCGAAAATTATGTTTCATAAAATTTTGCATTGCATGCTTTATCAAACAACATTTATTCTGTTGTTTCATTAAGTAAGCAATGCAAAATTTCAAAAGCGTAAAAGTCTGTCAAATATATTTTTCACTTTCTCATAGGGCTGAAGAAGCGAAACGGAATACCAAAAAAATAAGGTATTAGTCGCGCACTATGGCGCAAGTTTTCGTACAAACGACGTCTAATGCGTCCAAATTATATCCGTACGTGTCGCAGCGCCGCCCAGCAATGAAGTTATTATTATTTTCCATTTCCGCGGCGGTGTTAAGTCGATAACTCGAAAATGACTAGCATTTGTATGAACAAGCCACAATCTGACGGCACGTGCTCATTACCGAATCATGGAACGGGAGGTTACAATTGTGACGTCGATGTTTGACTTGTAATTTGGAACACGTCATGGTACTATAGACATCCTCTCAGAATTTGGAACTGCCGAAATTAGTACTGTTACTATATTCTCGGTAGTTGAATCGAGTGAATTTCGGGACACTTCCTTGATTTTCGAGACGCAATTTTTCTCAAAACAAAAACGATTGCCCAGAGACATGTTGTGATATACCAAAGAGACACAACAAATTTTGTAACTTAGACATAATTAGACTATAGTCTGCTTTTAACTACTACTCCAAGTTAACTAGCCAGCCTAGGTGTTCTGAATCTCATAATTGAAACGTCGCGCTCGTCTAGGAACTGATTCTTAACATGAGACAGCTAATGCGCTAGACTTTCGATTTAATGACATTATTGGTCGATGAAGCCTTTGAGTTGATCACGGGAGCAGGGGTGCATACAACGTGGAACGTGTGACGTCACGCGAGCCGCTCGTCAGCTTTGTCGCCACCATGTATAAGGCTCGTGTACAACGACTTACTCGAGTCGGGGGCTGACAGCCTGCGCTCTTGTGTTCCTGCCTGAAAATTATAAGCTCTTTAATAATAAAGAGCTTATAATTTTATTATAAACTCAATTTTTATATCGAATATATCAACGTCATAATAATATGACGTTGATATATTCGATATAAAAATTGAGTTTATAATTTGGGTTATAGTGAAAGTGTCAGGATTCGTGGCTCTAGCTGGGTTTTGGAATGTTTCCCATTCAAGAGTGACAAAAGTTTTCTCAACGATGTTTTGTGCACGGTGATTAGTTCGTGATATGCGTATTTAACGTCATAATTTAATATCTTCACTTGTGAAATACGTTAACCATCTGACAGTTTGCATCACTTTATTATCTTTATTGAGTTGATTGACTGAATAAAAAATGTTCGTGACTTAATAGTATGAGACACAACCGCACCTTCAGGAGTGATTAGTCGGTTATTTCAATAATAAGTGCATTGCAACCATGGCATAAGCCATATGGCTTGTTAATTTAATAAATAAATACCTAAAATATTTTTAAACCGGTCAGACAGGACGGACTTCAAAACAGCCGCTGTGGCTCAGACAGGGAATTCTTGCCTTGCCTTATTCTATCGCATTCTAATCAACAAAGAATTTATAAATTATTTACGTGCCAATAAATATCTTATCATTAACAAGTCCATATTAACTTACTGCTTAAAGTGTTCGATAGGTCATGTGCTTTTTTCATATTTGCCGCAAAACTATTTATCTCCAGACGAGTTATTTTCCGAGTGGTTGCAAAAAGCTATCGATGTTTAGATGCAAGTACCTAGGTGTAGGTTTGTTGTGTTGTAGTAGCTTGATAGATACGAGTATAAACATATGACGTGAAAGTTCACGTAGTCGACCCCTGTTTTCCCGAGGAGCACGGAAATATGTGTGTGTGCGGGTGAAAGCGGGACGCAGCAGGCACGGCCGCGGCGGTTTCGTACATCGCCACCCGTCCGCGCCCGTAAGCTCGTAATTTGCCTTTCTATTAGAGCGAGGGCGTGAAAAAAGGAAAGCGTTTACGGCGTGTTTAATGGGAGCGAGAGGGAAGAAATATGACCGCCCGTCGAGAGAAGGGAAAATTTTGGTTTTCAGAGAGTTTTTGCGGAGATGTGCATCGGCACGCAGAGTGCGAGGGGGACGGCGATGTTTGCCGAGCCGCTCCCCCGAATAATTAGCGGAAGTCGTGGCTTAGTTTACCCCCGAGCGGGAGGGCTGCGGGAAGGGAGTTCCTCTATTTGTCGTTTAAGAGTTAATCGTACGAGCAATTCGTCACCCTCGGGAGAGTGCGCTGATATTATATCTTTATTATGAGTCCGTTGTACGGAACTCGTCGTCCGCCCCGGGCCATTAACCAAATCGTGATTATTGATAACTTTGTTTGCGGCAGTTCCTCACTCCGAGGGTTGGAGTTAATTTGTTATTATGGGATTAGTTATCACTTGTTTCGTTTATCTGACATTCGCAAATAAGGTTATTTTCTGGTAAATTCTTTAGCATAAACAAGTTAGTTTTACTTGAGTTGAACTATTTCAAAAAATTACCTATTTAAATTCTACTGTTGATAGTTCGCCATGAGGCAAGCCATACCGTTGTGGTCGCACACTCGTGGCACTCATCAATTTATTTGTTTATTTTCAAAAGGTCCTCTGCCGAAGGTTCGTAACGTGTCATTAGCGGAGGGGAAGTGACAAATACGTAGTAAACACAGCTCGGTCGCGGACTGTCAATTAGCTGTAATAGCAGACTCCGCGCCCACGACATGTGCTCAACGAACAACTTTTATATTTGTTACCCTTTTTACGATACAAAATTACACAATGCGACAGACACCACAGTTATGTTTTGGAAGCATTTGCCTAGAAAGCCAATTGAAGACAAGACGGGACTATAAACATACGCTGCGTCCTCATTAAGTTCTGCGCAGCGAGTAATATACCTTGGGAATATACAATTTGGGCAAAACGATGAACGAAAGAATGCAAATAACCACCCGCAACTCGCCTTTGTAGTATTCATAACTACTGGTGGAATTTATTTGCTGGCAATTCTTGTCAATATTGATTTAAAAGTACTGGAGTTAATAGGCTCCTTAATTAAAACAGTAAGGCGAGTAAAGTGAAAAGGCGTGGCGATCCTGATTACAGTTTCGTTTGCGAGAGATCTTCAAGTTAGCCGGGTTCCATTAGAAACTAGTGCCCTAGTATATTGAGGTATGTTGGGAGCCAATCAGCGGCAAATCAGCGATGGCGGTAATTAAAACGGATCGCCTTACCGAATCAATAAACTCACGATAAGCCAATTAATTGCACATGCGGCCCATACATTCCCTGAGGTGAACTGAGGCCGATTAAATCGGACGTTATGAATATGTGTGCCTGCCTAGGTGAAATTGCTCCAGGGAACCTACATACCTACTTGTAGCTGTAGCTGCTACGGCTGTCATTGAACCGATTCATTTTCGTAGCAGTAATTGCGTAGCAGGAAGCTACGAACTTGTCTACGAATTGATTTATCTTCATATTAGTCAACTTCACTGATGAACATTGCCTGCTAATGACCGCTACAGTAAACTGCTATAGTGCAGTTTCAATACTAGACTTGGTAAACCAATTGATAGCATCGACATGTCGTTATTACCTGCCACATTTGATTAAATTAGTCAAACCAAAGGTTAACATTCCTCTGAACACTTTTACACGAAATTTATGATCGGTGTTTATTTCTGAATTAATATTAATCCATTATGAACATACCACCACGTGTGTGGTAGACTGCAGTGAATAATATCGGCCATTTACAACATAGTTGATAGTGGTCGCGACGGGGGAGTTTCTACGAAGGCACTTCCGCGTAAGGTGAACCATTAATATACCAACAACGTATTGTACCACTATGTCCAAAGATTGTGTCAATGAGAACACACAATACATTTTTTCGCAATAGAGACAATTTTATGGTTTTAGGGTTCCATAAAAAAAGAAATCCCTAGTTCCATTTTATATGCAACTCCATGAAGATTTAGTCTTAACAGGAATAGCTCAAGCTGAACTTTGACAAAACTTTAAAGTACATACTTTATCTTTTCGAAGGGAATTCGAATGAATGTCCCGGAATATGATATAAATGATGATCTATTGACTAGCACCTTGATTCAATTAAACGTCACATCAAGTATATTGCTGTGTATGTACTCTCATACTGAACTGTCATACAAGCAAAGAGTTACGGAACCCGTCAGTGGCGTGACGTCACTACGAGGTATTCGCGAGGTGTGGGTGGCATCGGTCACAATGGTGTTTGGCTTGGCATTCGTCACGGGGCGGCCGGCCGCATGATTGATGACTCCTCGCCGGGGCCCAACTGTCCACGCAACCCCCACTTGCTCATCATAATGCACCTTTTTGCTATACTTTAAAATATTACTATTCAACACACGTACTCATACATTATAGTCCAGGTTACAAGTAGTAATCTCCAGGCAATAGGACCTAAAATCGCATGTATTTAATTTCACACCTTAAAGCAATTTTACACTCATATAGATTTTTTTTTTTTTTTTTTTTTTGCGTGGTAAAATCATCAAATGAGTCCTCCCACCCAGGGCAGGGCGGGAGGGACTGTCAGACTTGTACTGACTAAAATCCACGGTGTCCTTCACTAGCCCTTTACGTACCGGGGTCACGGTAATCCCTTGGTCCCGCGACCCCGGCACACTCATATAGATAGGTTTATTACCAATAAAAACGCACACATATTCAATAAATTAAACGCAGTGTGTAGTATCATGTTTTTTTTGTTGGTGTACGGAACCCTAAATGGCACGGTATGGATTACTATGATGCGTGTGGAACATGATTTATTGGTTGTTGCGGAACCTTGCGCGAGCTGGTGGCTCTCACTATGTGATGTGATTAATACCAGTTTAATTAAAAGTGATTTTTGGACTTGCAAAGACGAAGAAATGTATCTATTTACTATGACGTATGTTGACTCTGCATAAATAAAATAAATTTACGCATTACTGTAGTAAAAAAAAAACTTTACTACTAAACTTTAAAGCTGCGTAGTACTTCGTAACACGCGTAAATAATGTTGTTACGAAAAAAATATGTAAAACCAACAAGTAGGTATCATGTCAGTAACACTGAAGTGTCAATTTTACATTCCATTAACATTGTTAATATGTTAACGGATATTGGAAACTTGCTCAACAATATAACTACTTATTTTCATTCTATTGAAATATTTACATAATACATTTTAATTTTACGACCGTCTATGTTTCAATTGATTCCAACAAAAAACTCTATAATACTGTCAAACGACTACTAGGGAAGGTGTCAAGTAAAAATATTATTTACCGAAATATCGAGACAGCGGAGCGAGCGTCCGGCATGTAAATTATGGATCGTCATAGGTTACTCTGCGATGTAACATAATATGCGGTCCGATGTTGGACGCGATACCACTACGAAATATTCATAATCTCCGGAGGGCTCTGTAAATAAAAATTATTTCATATCGGGACAGGTGTAGCGTCGGGTTACGCAGCGCCGGTCGCTGGCAGCGGCGCGGGCGCAACTCATTAACATTCGGACGAATTAGATCGCCGCATACAGGTGCAAGCCGTCACGTCAATCTGCACCAACATGCCGTGACACTATCGCACTGACTATCACGCCGTTTAGTGCTCAATGACAACTAAACATTTGTAATACTGTTACTTAAAACTTTTCAACTTATTAATTTCAATATTTAACTCCAACGGTCAGGTCATGGTTCACAAATATGTATGAAGTCGCATACGTCGTCGATTACATCCAACAATGTTAATAGGCTCGTAGGCTATGAATATATTTGTAGTATTTTCGTGCTGTCATGAACTCTGTGACACCGCTGACTTGTAAATACCTATCGTGCGGCATATAAATAACAATAAGCGTTCGCCTAATTAGCTATAAGAGGCTTGATAAGTTTTTATTGTCTTGGTGTCGCGTGACTTACGACAGTTTGTGCGCAAATCCGGCCGTGTCCTCAACAGCTGTACAACTAGGTGAGCGGCGAAACTTTATTGCCAGCTATGCGTAGGTAGATAATATGTCTAGATACATGCTTCCGACTTCGTAAATAAACACAACCAGGATGCGATCCCAGGCATTCTTGTACCTGTTGTCGCACACTGGCGTCGTCGCATGTACCGAGCGACGCCTCACCTACACACGCGCGCGCACTCCCTCGCTCGGAACAGCCCTTGTTGCCAACTCGACTGGAACCTTACATAGGACTCATAAATGTAAGTGTACATAGGTACTCATATCTGAGCATTTGGAGCAGTTGTTTACGTTTACTTTAGTGGTGTTCTACAAAGCGTGGTAATTTTGATTGATGCCTCATTAAACCTGCTTAACTCTCGCAGTTATTATTTTATGATGATAAATTATAGAGGAGCGGCCCGAAGATAAAAGAATTTGTAGATATAATATTCATAATTTGTACATAAAGCAATTAGATGCGTGTTAAGAACAATTTAAAAACTTGTCGGTTTCATCACAAAGACTCGGGGCAGACTGTTAATGGAGATGTTTTTAATCTCGGGGATTACAAGTGCACAACTGACTTGTCACCAAACGATGCCACAGTGTTTTATCGGTGACGGATCAGTGTCCTGAGGAATTCAAATTGATCGTCACTCACGAAATTGTAATCTTAAAGTTGGCATTGATACGTGTAAAGGAATATGGATCTTATTATTAGTAAGCTCTGAGATTATTTCAGCTTGGTTGTAGGATACAGGTTGAGTCGCTCGCGGCGGTCGACTACACGTCACCCGTTTTGTATTCGTCGCCTGATCCCGCGCTTAACTAACCGTTTTGACAAGATTTCAGATGTACCGACCGATAACCGAGTTTGGTTTTTGTGTCATTTTTTATCTAAAAGTCTTCTGTATTAGAAATGAACAATAATAATTAGTTTGAATATGTTAATTTGTAGATATCAAATGTAGATAACAGAGAGATTGAAACTCAGAATGCCATTTATTAGTGGTCATTGTAATCTAATTGAGATAAATATGTTAATTTGTTTTAGATTTAGTTGCAATAAACTGATTTTTATGCAATAAAATGTACTGTAGAGACTCGTAGTTCTCTTATTCAACCGTAAAGAATCTCAACCATTGAAATGGATTACTAAAAATCGTTTGATGTCAGATTAAGTTGTTTTGTTTTGTTTGTTTCCTCTGGATGTTAGTAGGCGCGAGTGATGGCTTCCTAGTCCGTGAGGCGAGATAATATCGACGTGGCGAGGGTCTGCCCAAAGGCACCGGCCGCAGCAGTGACAGCGCATCACAATACAGTCGTTTAACACGCTCATCGCATTTGGAACATGTCTTGACAGCTCACATGCATTATAAAATCTAAAACGAGATTCGATTCACTTCGGTCGTCCTGAGACGTTTGGTGTCGCGGGTGAGGACTGCCCGAATAAGGTCACTCGTTTACGGATGATGAATGTTCAACCAGAAAGCTTTCGAGTGAACTCGTCAGTGGCGACGTGTGCGAGGGTGTGCTCGTATTATAGTAGACGGAGGAGCGGCGGCTGAATCAACAATGAGTGTAGGCTGCGGGTTGCGGTGTGCGCGAGGCGTGTCCGCGCTTCATCGATCGCAGCCTCCGACGCTCCTCGACGACGTCTGCTCCCCAGCACCCTGCCGCCGCTCACCCCCGCCCGCGTCCCGCGCCCCGCTCCCGTTAGCGCCCCGACCGACTGCATTTACCACCCGCCTCCCCGTCATACACATATATAGTCCACGAGCTACCTGTCTACCGCCGCTGTCTGCTCCACCGTCAACATCTCGTGTTTTGGCAAGCGCCGTACATTTTTACTCATTATTATTTCAATAAACTAAAAGTCCGCAGTAAAGCGCCGGCTCCTGTTTACTGCGTCGTGTTTATATGTACCAATTTGGATGTAAGGTGTTGATTCGACGCTTGTAGCGACCAAGGTGCTCGATTGCTAAAGGTGTAATTAAAGCAGTTTACATCTCTTCGCGAGCGACCTGTAAATGTTATTTTGTGCTCATTAAAACTGAATTACGTTATAAAATTTATGTGCATACGCTGTAGCCATGTTAAAGTGCTTGAGAAATTATCGAAACTTTGTAATGTTTACAATGATGCAACCATGAGCCTCCTGTAGAACTTGTGACAACTGGTAATGAGTATTAGTTATGTAAATTCCGTATGTTAATACTTATATTATCTACAATCGGTTTAACGGTGGATCCTTCAGGTTTTTAGGTAAACAATATTACTTATTTGATATTAGATAGTTCACGTTGACGCCATAATCGCTTTATCTATAAGTAACAGCACACAACATTAGTGGTCTAAATTAAATTTGTCGGCTGTCGGTATGGCGCCGGCGGTGGTCATCCATCATCGGTAATGGTGCGGTCACACTAACGAGCGTGCCCTCTGTCCGCCACGTCACGGACTCACGGCATCTCCACGGCCGCGCCACTCGCCGCACACGGCCGCATAACATCGATTTGACACCTCGCATCAATCTGTTGTACATTACAGCCTGTCCTATAAGTATCACATTGTGAAAGCCTTCTTTATGCCATTTAAATCTGCGAACGATCAATTCTCGTTTCATAAGAAAACATAAAGGTTTCGTTTGAAACCGGTGCGCGGCGAGTAAAACATCCCAACACAATCGCCAACCTGTGATATTTATCTGTCTTCATACAAACATCAATAAGAACGTCTCGTTCATTACGAATGTTGTTTTAAAGACGTTAGTTTATTGTGGCCGGCCAAGTTATGGTTATTAAGGGTCCGACGAGCATTAACGATTAAAAGTAAACATTGCATCGTTTGAATTACATACGAGTACGTAGCTGGAGGCAACGACATTAAATTGCTCGGTATGTGGTCGCAATTTTTCACCAGTTTCAATTAGCTTAAGCAAGTAAACCCGACCCGTTGAGATATAAGGAGTGTAAGATAAATTCGCGTAGTGGGTCGCGAGTCGCCGGTCGCATCGCTAATTACTTCAGCAGCTGACTTCGGTTAAGTGGCGATATCAATCTTGAGCGAGCACATGTGGGAACATGGCTACACTGCTTGAACAAAATACTCGTTTTATGCATGTAATTGGCGGAAAGAGCTTGGAGACCTCATACAATGTCATTAACATAATGTTATTAAGCATGTGCCAGTACTTTATCATTAAAAATTAAGCGCTTGAAACTGTAATTATTTGCTCCGTGAGTATAATAGTTGTCAACAAAGAATTATGATGTTCATGTTCTTGCCAGCATTAGGTTTCTACTCTATTAAATAAATAACTTGCGTAAGTAAGCTATTAAGAGACGTATTAAATAAACAACTAATGCTTTCCTATTTGCTCGATAGAACACCGTTGCAGTAAATTTTTCATAATCGTAATTCCAATCAAGTTTTCAAAACAAGGCAACTCTTTAACAGTTATCATTATCACTTCATTTATAATGAGATATTAAATAATAAGAACGGTTTAGATTACGCACATGCAATCAAGTTTAGTGAGATAAGGGCCTGCTCAGGTAATTATATCACTGATAGGTTTGACTTTATAGCTGGTTATAGTGTACACGTGGGTTTAATCTTAAGATATCTGTACCGGTCTCGTGTAGCACCTGCATTACGCCTTATTGACTTTTATAGACGTTCAACGGTTCATTTAACGCGGACGTGTCTCATCTATCAGTGTGACCTCGTCTTTACAACGGGTACAGTTACCCGCAGAAAGCTCGCTAGTCTGAACCAGCCTTTGAGTCAGGATGACAGCTGAACATTATTCGCAATTTAAACTGCTTTGAATTTGATGGATTTCATGAGAGGAAGATTTAGTATGTTGGGTTGTATTGTTAGCGTGTAAAGGGTTTTAATGTTGAGTTTAATACAGTAAATACAAGTAATATTGTATTTAAAATATTATTTTCAACAAAGCTTTTCTTAAAAGTGACAATTTTGTGGTAATCTAAGATAATTTGTTGTTATTTAAACCAAAACATGTCATAATTTTCATCGAAAATATTTATTATAGTTTATTAATAATTTTAGTATTAGTAACAAAATTATCAATAAATAGGATCATTAATATATACTTCAAATGATAATGTAGACTTAATACTGCGTTTCTGTAGCGTATGCGTAGCAATAGATCGCTACGCGGCTACGCCACTGCTACGCGCCTACACAAGTGCTACACACACACGCTACTGCTACGCGACGTAGACGCTGTTTGCATAGGGTTGACAAATGTTCACATAGTATTTAAATGCTTTACTGTTAAAGCAAGGAGTGGTAGTAATCCATTAAACTAATATTTATAAAACAAATAAGATATTTAGCCTTAATAGATAGGTACAGAAAATGTTCTAAAAGAAGCAACTGACTATTCATTAATAACGGAGTATTACGCAACTACCGTGTTAACGGGAGCAACGTGCAATTATTGTTATTTCGCACCAACTGGTACGCCATATTCATGTCAATTACACTTCACAAACTATCGTTATAAAACAATACACTTTTATTACAAAATTCATGCTTACCGTTAATTATGAAAGAAAGCATTAATTAATAATATTTTTTTATGACAACAAACTATAACGCAATAAGATAATAGATAAATATATCAGAGCACACATTAGTATTTTTATTAATTAGTCGTATAAAGAATACAAATCAGGGAAAAAATTGTTCGTTGTTCGTTCACAGTTAGTTTATAATAAAGGTAGTAAAAGTCTTCGAAGCGCAAAGTCGTTATGGAAACATCGTAAAAGAATGGTGTGCACGATCCCTTATGATGAGATACCAGCATGGCTGTGAGGTTCAATCCGAATATTATGATCTCGTTTATATTCAAATGTGCTAGACGCGAGCACAATTTACGGCACAGAAAACCAACAGATTAGCAGTTTATAAATATGAATACAATTATTAAGATATTATGTTGTTATTTTAAAATCACTTTATAGGTACCTATCGTGACGACACTAACCTTATAATAAATACTCGTGTAATAATTAATGTGGGTTGTTAAAATACGTTTTGAAATTGGAAGTCTTCAGCCTTTTTTATTTGCATGGCAATTTGTTGATTATACAGATAGTACTTAAAATTAATAGTTTAACTAAACATAGTCTATGTTTTCGCTACGTATTTTAACTTAACGTAATTACTAGATTCACTCGGAAAGTCTTAAACCCTTTTTCAATTTAATTTTGCTTAATTAATTTAGCGATTACTATCACAAAATTACCCACTAGATCCTTAAATTATTCGGATAAATAAATAAAATAAATGCGCTTCTAATTTATAAGAGCGAGTCTCTACTTAGTACAGTCATATCACATTTAATGTGGGTATGATTGTGCAAGATATCTGCGACCACATTACGTTACGCTGATGAGATAATTACAGTTCTGTTGACAGCAAGAAGGCCAATTTACCATTGCAAGAGCCATTACGAGCTCATAAAGGTACTCCCTCACCAGGAACCACGCGAATGCGTGTAATGTAACAATTCGATTTTTAGCATTACATTACGCTGGTGGACTTGAGCATTCACCTGTAACAGAACATTCGCCGGTTTTAATTTTGTCGAACTAAACAACGAATAGAGCCAGTCATAGAGCCAAATATCGCGACGATCATTTTCACGACAATCTGGCGAACGCTCTAGTCGATAGTCGTCAAATTTTTGCTTCATGATGATGTCAGACAGTTTTGATAGTCGTAGAAAATGCTCTTGTTTTCTCTATAATGTAACATTTGCAAGAATGCTCATTACAAGTGCATGCTAAAGTTTATAGCACCTTTATAATACTACATCGCAGACTGACAAGCGTTCGAATACAATGTAACGATACGGCCCGACAGACCTCACTGATATAGCTCAAATCTGGGGTCAAAACTGTTATTCCATCAACGAAAATACGGGCCCGTACTCGAAACTTTTGAGAGAACCTTACTCCCTATTAGGTCTGACGACGACGTCACAAATTTTTAGTTTATACCACTAACTAATCTTCTGATAAACAGAAATGCCCAAAAAATCGGCTGAAGCTACGGTTTTCGTGCTTAGATAGTAGTACCCCTGTAACGTTACATTACAAGCGAATGCTCCCGGTGTGAGTGAACCTTAAGCATATTTACATTGGCAGAGTACGTACAAATTATATGCGGAGAATACGATTAAGGTTACCAGTAGATAGGTACATATGGCATACTTCATGCAGTTGTATATTTATGGTAATTACACGGGTAACATAATGTGATCCAATGATAAATGTTGTGTTAACAAGACCGCGATGCAGGCTGAGGGAAATAAAATTGTTGCGAATAATTGATGTTGATTGAATGCTATGCTAATGGCGTACCTATTCGCTGCTGCAAGCTCGTTTTGCAATTGCTAAGTGTGCTCGGTTTCTAACTTCATAAAGATATGTTTTATACATGCGGCCCTCTCTCCCCGGTGGATATTCCGAAAATTTTCTTATAAACAAACCTTTTTCAACAGACAGACAGTAACCCAGGCAACAACAAAGTAATTATACAATATGATGCCGTTTGGAAGTTATACGCGTACACAGCGCGACAGACGTATATTACATTTTATACTATGTTAAGATTTGATGTTTAAAAATATGGAACTTGCCCCAGATTCCTACCATTTTTTTTCAATATTACCTGAACCATTTTCTCTGGAAAGTATCCAGACGTTTCATTTTGACTAAAAAATGCCTAATTTTTAACGAAAATAAACTTAAAGTGAAATATTATCGCAGTTTGAAATTTCGATGAGGATGATTATAATAAATAAATGACATAATAGAACCTCGGTTTTCTAAACTCGGCGGATTGAATCCCTCTCGATTCTCACAGATAAATAGTAATTATTATTTGATTATAATCATGTACCTCATTAATTTGTAGTAAAACAAACGTGTCGACAGTAGTGTGAATAGCTTAATTAAATTCAATAAAATCAACACCGACATTATAAACAGTAAAAAAGCAATCAATAAACCGAGATTTTTATTCAAAACGGATATCATCTTATCGTGGCTAATGATAAACTATTACATCATAAAACATAGACACCTGAAGTAATAGCTTCATTAGTTTAGTTGTAAAATCTAAGTGAAATTTGATTATACTATTGCAAATAAACAGGCAGGATGTTTCCTCAATAAATGATGTTAAATTGAGATAATCAAGAATGAATGGAACCCTGTCTTAAAACCTGGTATGAAAGGTACAAATTGGCTTGGAGATTGGAGTAGTGAGTTGTGGAGTTGGATAGAAGGACGAGTCGAGGTGGTCATTAGCGAAATGAAGCCATTGGGAGCGTGTAAAACAGTTAATTACGTCGGCGTAATCTCGAGTCGAGGTGGCGCCCGAGATACTTGCACAGATTATAATGAACATGGATAATGACGGAATGTCTACCCTCACTCCACTAATGACGAGCGGGATTGAGTTTCGAACACTCAAATCTAACTCTATGTATTTTAAGTTCATAATTACTTTGTAATTGCGGGGTTCAAAAGTTTGTGAAAATTAGCAAAGAGGCTATTATTTGTTACTTTGAATTTGCAGACAGTGTGTGATCAATAAATCTTCATTAGTTGTCTGCGGCGCCCTATAGAGGTCCTATGAGTAGAGCAAGGCTCTTAGTTTTTAGAAAAGTTTTTGAAATGTTACACAGTTGTATTTTATGGTACCTACCTTTTTTGGACTTTGGATAATGCGTTACTCTGCATAAATCGATATGAGACCGCAAGAATGACCGAAAATTCTTTATTTTGGTAATTTAGGTACAAATTAAAAACAAAACAGCTCAATAATATAAATAGGTAGCTGGGTGTTCGAGTCGATTTAATTACTCTTAACACTTTAACGTTTAATGTAAATTGGGTCTGAACATTATATAGTAATGTATACCGTCTTTGAGTTCGATAATGGCCGCCAACCTATCACGTAGTGATGGTCTGTTCAGTTGGAGGATTTAATCGGCGCTGGCGACGCCCTGTCTATAGTGCGCGCACGCATAGGCAGGCCATAGTCATTTATATATAATTGCCTCAGAAATCGCAACAAAACAGACCAACAATTATAGCAGTTACATGTACAGTCAGCAAAACTTTTAGGTATGCAGGCAGTAATTTTGAAATGGTTTTCCAATGTTGTGCTATAAGTTTCAATGTGTCTAAATACCAAACTCTTTGGCTCTATGTAGCATACAGCCAAAAAGTGCATACATGCAGCTAATTTGCAGAACCACCGTTTGAAAATTGATGCCCGTAAACCTGTTTTGCTGACTGTATGCGGCCGTATGTACTACGTGACACGCGAGTTGATCGTGTTGAGCATGAGAAATTGTTTAATTGTACATTAACTGTAGATTTATCGCCACATAGTTTATCTCGATGAATTTCCCATTGGTTATGTCTTGATTACAATTTCACGTTTTTGCGTTATGTGAAATTCATTTAATATTGTTTAGAAATTGCTTATCGAATCGTTTATCACGCATCGTGTCGCTACTATTATGAAGATACTACGGAGATTGATTTCTGAAGTCATGTTTTTTTTTAATAACTTTGCAATTGCGCTATTTATTTTTTATCATTGCTGTATTAACAAACATTAAAACTCACATTCACAAACACCCACAACCGGAATAACATGTATGCAAAAATATTAGTTCCGTGCAGGAATTGAACTCACATAACGCAGTTCATCAGCCAATCTTTCAGGCACTGAGCAAAGCATGTCCTTATCTTATCTAACACTGCTATAAAAACATAAATCCATGGTTTGTTAAGTGTTGTTGCATACCGAAAAACACCAACCTATTTGAAGTTTTATGGAACGTTGTAAAATTATATAGGGTCATTCGGTGTTTTAATATTAACTCGGAGTCACACCGTTGGATTTGTGGTGTAGTGGTGTTGTTTACGACAGCGAATGTTGCACTTCAAGCATTGTATACTCAGCTTTATGGCCGGACTGGGGTTCCGGCGGAAGTGCCGTAAACCCGACGTCAAACTCAGATTCCGACGATAATAATTAAAGGGCACCTTGTTAATGTTAACTGGTCTATAATTGCCGGCCGATATTAATTAGTTTTATATTGGCACATTACTTATAACGTCAAAGAAGCGAGGGCGATTCGCTTGTTTGTCAAGCGAATCGCCCTCGCTTTTTATTATTGAGGTTTTTCTTTTTTTTATTAGGGCTATTACAAAACTAGAAATGTAGTAAAAACTGTTAAAGAGGCTTATTTTTTATGAATTAATAACTTTAAAGCTTTTATTATCATTTACGGATGTTAAACTATTCACATTTAACTGCTTAACCACATTGCGAATAACGTAAATAGAAGATAAGTCTAACTTACAACATTATTTAATGTTTGTCATAAAAAAACCGGCCAAGAGCGTGTCAGGCCACGCTCAGTGTAGCGTTCCGTAGTTTCCCGTCTTAAATAATGAAATACGTAAACGAAGTTAAAAAAAATGCTTGTATATATGATTAAATAATTGATTATACTACAAACTTAGTCCAGGAATTTTGTACCACCTTCTTGTTTTTTTTGCACAAAAACTGTTCTTTCCATCAAGTTCAAAATAATTTTCCTAGAAAGTCCTTATAAAGTTCTACTTTCCAGATTTTTTTCATATTTTCTAAACTTATGGTTCAAAAGTTAGAGGGGGGGGGACACATTGTTTTTGACTTTAGGAGCGATTATTTCCGAAACTATTGACATCATCAAAAAATGATCTTAGTAAACCCCTATTCATTTTTAAATACCTATCCAACGATATATCACACGTTAGGGTTGAAATTAAAAAAAAAATCACTTTCTATTTTACATATAGGGGGGCTACCCTAAAAAAACATTTTTTTCCAATTTTTATTTTTGCACTTTGTCGGCGTGATTGATATACATATTGGTACCAAATTTCAGCTTTCTAGTGCTAACGGTCACAGAGATTAAGCGAGGACGGACAGACAGACAGACAGACATGGCGAAACTATAAGGGTTCCTAGTTAACTACGGAACCCTAAAAAGTAAGTTTTCTTTCTTTGTTAGTAAGGAACAGAGGCGCTAGCACGAGTAAGATAAACATTAACTAAAACACTGGTTTTTTAATACAAGAAAAGGGAAACTTGTATTTTCGATTAAAAAACATATAGGTCAAAATTTTGGTAAAAACACAATAAGTATTCCTCAAAGACATAAATAAATCTTAACTATCGATCAAGTGATTGCATATCGGAGTACTCCGATTCCGCGCGATCTTGAGTACTTAATTACTAGTTTAGAATAATATAAAATGGTACCATTTTAAAGGTTTTTGTCAAACAGACAGGCGTGGCGAATGCGAAGCGAGGCGTTTTTATTTGTAATGTATGGAATTGTTTGAATACAGTCACGTAGAAAAGCGAAAGCGATCCGATAGCGTGACAGAACTATCGGACTGACGTCTCGTATCGGTTCGTTATCGCTTCGGACTCGCCTGTATGTTTGACAAAGGCATAGCTGTTAAATTTAAATTGATACAAATTTCATTCAACGCCATTGTTTAATGAGCTATTTCGGATCAATTCCAAGTAAAGTGATTCCATACTTTTGCTCGCTGGTGTATAAAATTAAATAAATAGGATTTGGGAAAGGAGTACATATTCCAAGTTTTAAATTGAATTGAAGTATCTACGTTACGATAAACGTAAGGCAGAAACTTCATGGCATGCATCCATAACTCCATATACGTATCAGGGCCTATATTCGCCGAGCTGTTACACTATAGTAAGGTCCAATTTAGAATGGCAGAACCGGGAAAAAACAATTACCTCAGGAAGTAAATTAGTTTACCTTACTTTAATGACATGGATGGGGGCTAGATAAGTATATAATTATGAAAAAAAAAATTGAATGCATTTTTAATTTCACATTTATTGGGTTATGTAGTAAGGCATTTTAGATATTCGTATAAAAATATTTCATCAACCTGTGTACCTCTACAGAATAGTAAAGTTCGTTGGCTACTATAAAAATAATATTTAATAGGATAATACACATAATTATAACTCCCCTATATTCATATGTTTATTCTTCAAAACTAAATTCGGTTGTAAGGGGTTATATTTAGGGGTCTACCAATAAAATAACGCGTAGCCAGCTGAACAGGCTACGCTGTAATAAAAGTTTAATATGGCCTCTTAAATCATTGCTCACACCTTAGCACCTTGCACTCTCTTGAAATAACGCAGATATTTGGACATGTTGTAGGTATATGCTAGTACTAAATATGACGAAATGTGAAATAATAAAAGTATTTTTCAAAAAATAATCATGGTGTACTTTATGGTAGTACTAAATCGGACGAATTGTGAAATAATAAACGTATTTTTTTTAATTGAATATGATAAGTACGCATTCAACCGGTGACAAGTTTACGAAATTTTTAATTAAAGTAAGAAGTGGGTTTACAATATTTTTTTATTAAAAAAAACACAGGCAATAAAATTTCTCGAAAAAATTAATGTGTTTCGAATTTCCTATTCATATTTTTATGTGGTGCTAATTGAGAAGTAAGTAAACCCAGCGTGAACTGATTTACACAAATAACTCCAGTTTAGTCAAGAATTTCACGCTCCCTCTTAATGCTACGTTACTTCTTGTAAATTATCGTGTGTTAAACAATAAAACATTTCTCGCATAACTACAATCTGGACGCAAAAACAAAGAAGAAATTTTAATTAGCAAAGCTTTTCCCTGTAGTGCCCCGTGGACGCCCCGCCGCGCGGCTACTTTATACACATTGCTTTGAGGTCGTTAACAAAACGTCACTTTTCACAATATTTATGTCTCCATTATTTTTCATGTATAACGACATCGTAAACTTAAGACTTCACCGAAGAAACTTTCTTAATCTGTCAATATATCGTATTGTCATATTGATTTCTGATTCATCACTCTCTCGTAATCCCACGTTCTATTTGATCACGTATAATAGTATATTTACACTATTTTTATGTTTAGAAATTATTGGGAGATATAAAAATGTGAGAAAACATATCACTGTACACTTATGGATTGGTAGCCAACAAAAAGAAGACATAAAACGAGATCGTATGACCAGATAGATAACTTGAGGGCCCTCCAAGTCCCGACTCTCTACAAAAGTAATAAAATGAGAGTTCCATTTCGCACGATTACCCGGGAGACGACAAAACATGTCAAGTGTCAATTTGTATAATTTACTGTGGAATTAAAATGGCGGTTTGACAGATGACAGTTCGCGTGGCTCTCTCAGTCTCGGTCGGTGGCGACGCCTGATGCGGGCGTCCTAACCTGTTGATTTTTTCCATTTTATTGAAGTGAAAACTTCTTTAGCGGCGTTGAGCACTTTTTCTGTAATGGGTATAAAATCTTAAACTCGCGTCAGGACACGTGACCCTGACCGAAAAAGCGTAGGACGGCGCAGGGCGCTTGCGTGAATGTTCGTGTGACATTCGTTGCTAGGTAACATTGTTTATAAAAGATGTACGTCACATTGGAAAATTATTGAAATAAAAAGTCAACCATTTTTGCGAGTTTTACTAAAATCTGTTCACAAGATATTTCCAACAATTACTATTCAAGTTTTCACTTCTGCCGGCACTCCCAGAGTGCAACCCGTCGTTTTTTTTTTTATTCAATTTCACACGAAGTTGTCTGTAGTAACAGGATATTTTGTTTTGAATAGCGAGATTAGCCGCGCGAGCGACGCGTGGCGGCGACGACGCGCGACATAACGAGACGCGTAAGCGACAGACAGCTGACACGCGGCACGCGACACACGCACTACACCCTGTACTAATGTTGTACACTATTCGCTGATAAGTCTCATATTACCGAAAACTTTCCTTAAAGTAGAGTAATTACATTTGTATGTGAGTACAATTAATTCATATCCATAAAAATAGTGTCTCAAAGAACCATTAAATGTAGAACAATTAATTACGAAACGCTTTCTTCTTTCATACAATTTCAAAATTAAAGACTATCGAACATTTGTAAGTAGGACATGTTTAATTGCGTAATTGCAAAATTAATGAACGGGAATATGTATAAATTGAAAGTTGTAATAAACATATAAACACGGTGTCGACGACCCACGTTGCGTGCGAACGCGCTCTGTATGAGTGGATGACATTTCATGAAAACCAGTCATGTTTCTATTCAACTCATAAATATATACATATATATCTAACAATATATTGTAAATGATTAGATATCGGATAGATATAAATTACCTACGCAATGCCTTCGTCGTTTCTAAATAAGATCTATTAGATATTCGTTAGTTGTTCGATGCCAGCATTTATGTCTTATTAATAGTTTACTTGATTGAATATGACGTTTATAAATGGTGTGGAATATTCAATATTATCTAATTTCCCACATTGCTGATTGTTTAGTCAGTCAGTCCTTTATGACAGTGCTATGCAATGCTAATGTGATTGCGAAATTAAACGCAGCCGTTGTATACGCTGTCCGTATATTTATGGCGCATCTTTAAATAGAATTATCTGAATTATGTTATCTATATCGGGAAACATGTTACGCAATTAGCAGGAAATAAGGTTGTCTTTTATTAAACTTGTGGGGTCGGACAGACGACCTACTCTGGGTAGGACATCCATGCGTAATATGTTTTTTTTTTATTGCGTAACCGTTTTTTCAGTTGAAATAGAGTTCATTACAATCAGCATAAAAAGATATTTGTTGTAAGTAGGCTGTCGAATATTAATCTCCTTATTACTATTAGTTTATATTCAATGGGCTTTATCAATAAATGACTCATTATATCAGGATATTGTCACAGCAAATACTACATCTCCCAAAATGTCAGTGAACGAACAAGTTTTTTAAAAGAATCAGTCATTTAGATAAGCCAAACGGAGTGTGAAGTTTCAAAAGTTCAAAGTTTGTGTTATAACGATCTTATTATCTATAATGATACCACCCATTGATTCGACTATGACATGTAGTGGAAAAACCATCTTATGATACGTGTTTAACGGAACCAAACACTTCTATAAAGGTGCTGATAGACTTGAGCATTCATTTGTAACAGAACATCGAGCATTCGCCGTTTTCATTTTTTTTTAATTGAACAACGTACAGAGCCAAACATAGAAGAATTAATATCCCTACAAACAGTTTTACGATCTTTCTAACGAACGGTCTAGTCGATTGTCAAAAAAGTTGTTTCTTCATGAAAATGTCAGTCTTGAACGCTCGTTGGAATGCTCGCTAAAACGCTCTCGTTTGTTTTTCTGTAATGTAACATTCGCAAGAATGCTCATTACAAGTGAATGCTGAAGTTTATCAGCACCTTAATGAAAGAAATGTTATCGCGATGGCACGGAAACGTGATATTTGATCGGAATGCCTATTCACGCGTGTTCTTTAAATTTAAATAGTTATTTGTGGAAGAATTTCCTGCTTTAATTATAACTTAAATATTTTTAGGTTATTGTTAGTACTCAGGCGATGTCACTGTTAATTGCTATCACAATATCTAGGTATGCCTACCAAGTTGCGATTAAATATCGGTAGTTAAAGGTGTGGGGACACTGGTTGGTAGCTGATTGGTAGGACCCTCTAGATATATTTTAATTATAAAAATAACAAATTCCAGCAAATAACTTATTAAATAAAACATTGCTTATCCAGAAAAGTAGTTAGTAAATTACTTAAAACGCTGACAGTTTTTTTTTCCACCAAGCGATATCAAGTTATACCTGACATTACTTTTTTCCACATTTACAGAATACGATTTTATGTTAAATATCTCAAACTCTATGATAGTGAAAGTGAATTAATAACCGTAAGGTATAAATATACATATTTTCGGTAATATTATAAGCATGACAATATTCAAATTTCATATTTGAATTCGTTGCATCCAAACAAATTGAATCTACTCTTACCTTCTTAAAATATTAAATAATGCAACAACTAGAAATATATTATTGTGACGTAATCTATACTTATAATAAATCTGTAGAGAGGCCAATTCTGTACATGAAATATATTTAAAAAATAACTATCAAGGGGTGATTAGGGATCGCTACTGATGCAAAAAATGCAATCAGAAAATTTTTTGTCTGTCTGTCTGTCTGTCTGTCTGTCTGTCTGTATGTTCGTTATAGAAACAAAAACTACTCTACGGATTTTAACGAAATTTGGCACAATTATTCTTCATACTCCTGGGCAGGTTATAGTATACTTTTCATTACGCTACGATCAATAGGAGCAGAGCAGTGAAGGGAAATATTGGGAAAACGGGAGAAGTTACTCAATTTTTTAAGCTTCTGTCGCGTGTGCAGCCTTAATGGTTAAAGCTACATAGAAATCATGTATGACGGAAATGTTCTCCTTAAAATTATATAAAAATATTCCTTGACAGCATATGTCTGTCTTTTATGGTTGACTCACAATAACACGTGAAACTCCCGATAGCTTAGCAATTCGGAGCTTTCTGATTATATTTGTCTACTCTTACGTTTACAACACTGTCACTCATCCCTAATTTAAAAAAAAATAACATAATTAACTATTCAATAAAAGAAGAATCATATAAATCGGTGTAGAAACACCAAAGTTATACATGAAATACGCTAAAAAGTCATCACGCGTGAATACAGAATCATGCTATAAGGATTATTTTTGTGTATCGGTTGCCGCGCTATAAAAAGGCGGGGGGGTCCGCGCGCCTGGAGGCCTTAAAATCTTAAGGCATCCACAGAAAAGTCCGGTTGAGCAGTACACAACCTACTAGAGGTTGACCTGCGTGATGCCATACACAAAAAAAAAACGCGCGTTCTTCATACAATATTCGGCTGCTGATGCGAATAGACGTTCAGACTGTTCGACCTTATTGACAGACAATAATTGTTATTTCCAAACCGTGCTTATCAGCGCGACTTTTAGTCTTCCTTTTTTCTTTAGCATGGTAAAATCATCAAATGAGTCCTCCCACCTAGGGCAGGGGGCGGGAGGGACTGTCAGACTTAACTGACTAAAATCCACGGTGTCCTTCAATAGCCCTTTATGTACCGGGGTCACGGTAATTTGTGAGTCCCGCAACCCCGGCAGGCATTGGCCCTCTACAGGCCCCGTCATTTTGCTGACACTCCTTGAGGCGCGCGTGGAACACAACGGGCCGTCGACCCGGGCACGGTCTTGCTTGCTTCGCATGCTTGCGTGCTTCGCAGAAGGAGGCGACCGCTTCCCACTCCGTCTCGCCCCGCAGCATGGCCTCGACGAATGCCGGGCGCGAGAGGTCTCCGCCTATCGCCGTCGTGAGGACACGGCGGTGCTCTGCCCAAGCGGGGCAGTCCTGCACCGTATGCTCCACCGTGTCCTCCGGACGATCCTCGCAGTGGTGACACCCAGGAGTTTCTTCTCTCCTTATCAGACACAGGTACCTCCCGAAACTTCCGTGTTCGGTGAGGACCTGCGTAATGCGGTAGGTCGTCTGCGGACGCCGTGACGCCTATCCAGCCACTCCTCAAAGAGGGGTCTTACCGCCGCGATTGCGACGTGCCCGGACCTCGGTTGCGATAGTCGCTCCCTCTATACTGCCCTGAGATTGCCTGAGTAGGCTTTTTGCAGCGGTAACCGACATTCACGCGTGCGGAGCCGCGGGCGCCCGCTAGTATTTAATAAAATTAGACTTTAAAGCTTTACTGTGTTATTTTATGCACTACCTAACCAAGGTTATCCATAGTATTCTTATCGAATTGGACATGTTTATCTTTTTTGTTTCAAGATTCAGAAAATACCTAACTGATAAAAAGGAATGTATAATTGAATATGGCCTGAAATTCTATACATTTTCAATTTTCCTCTTTTCCTAGAAAATATAGAAGATAGGATTTACCTAACAGTGTAGTAGGTATGTTAAGATAATTTAGGTTTTTTATTGTGGTTTTTGAAAGTGTGGCAGTAAGTGAAAACAGCTCGGACGTAGATTGAAATACATTTTTTATAAAAATCATGCAGCAAAACGATCACAGAACGTAAAATATTAATTTCACTGCCTTGTATTTCACAGTTAAATGCCAAGTTATTAGTTAAGTTCGACATCCGAATGTACACATTACTTACAGGTGAATCAATATATAATTCACTACCCGGGAAATACTGTAGCTTTAAAGGCCAGATATGAAATAATACATCCTCTGAAATACTACACAATTCTAGACATCCAAAGATGGTCCAAGATAAATGTCCATTTTAATGCTCACGCAACGCATGGAACGAACATATTAATTTGAAAGAACAGTTGACAATTAATACCGAGGACTTATTACCAGAATGGATGCACAAACAATAAAAGTATATTTATTTACTGAGCAATTATTAAAGGTCACTCTTACGTAATAAATATGGTGGTAATCTGATTAAGTTGCGCGGGCGCATAGTTCGTAATCAAGTAGGTTATCATGGTAACATGATGTCTCCTGCCTGATTACAACTTAATTATCTTTAGTGTAGGTTAATCGCTAATGGATGTGTACTAATGGCTGTATTTAATTAATGAATATATTCATGGCTGAAAAGTTTAGTTGTTCCGCTATTGTAAGTTTTATTCCGATTTGTTGAGAATTGAAGTCTACGTAACTTTTTTTAATGAGTATTGGTAGCTTTTCTTTCTGTTCTTATAATTAAGAAAATACTTTGTTAAGGTGCCGATTAAGCGAGAGCATTCACTTGTATTGAGCATTCATGCGAATGTTACATTACAGAAAAAGAAATGAGAGCATTTTAATAAGCATTCTATCGAGTATTCTGACATCTTCATGAAGAAAATTTCTTGACAACCATCGACTACAGCGTTCGCTAGAAAATCGTGAAAATGTTTGTAAAGATGTTTAAATCTATGCTCTGTTCGTCGTTCAATTCGACAAAATTAAATATGGCGAATGTTCGACGTTCTGTTACGAGCGAATCCTCAAGTCTATCAGCACAATAAGGCATTCACATGAAAGATGTTTATTCCCATTGCGTGATTCTATTTAACATCCTGTATGATTCACATTTGCACAGTATGAAAATATGAAACTGAACAGACGTGTCGTGACACATAATATATTATTATGTTACATAATTTTGTCAACTGCCTACAATACACTACAATTGTTCGTGAAACCACTTTTATTTTCTGTAAGCAAATATTATCGACAGAAGTTAAACGGAGAAATATTCACGCTTCGCTCCGGATGCGGTATTCCATAATTATTGCACTCAATAAACTAAAATTAGGCTTCTTTCATGCGTACCTTGTCAAAGTACTTGTGGTTTTCTTACCGCAAACAAAAAACAAACACAAGACATTCACTAAAAATAATTCAGTATAATAAAGCTTAATTTTATATAATCGTAGACTAGTTTATCTCTTCATTTTACAAGATCTACTAACGATTTCTGGTAATTAAAATTTAACGCGTTTGACTTTTTAAAATGTTGGTAATGAATTTAGAACTGGCAGTCGACACGGAATATTCATTAATTCAGCTCTATATGAGCTATAACTTGTGGGAAAACCAATAATTCCCACGTGTGGTATAAAAATATAATGAATGTTAATATCTATTATATCCTGTAGACACATTCTACAACACTGTTCTATAAAGACTAATTAAACTAGTAATCAATTCGCACTATGATCTAACTACTATTTACATACACAGCAATTGTGTTAAAAGTTCTCGCATTTGTCTGAATACACACATTCAATTGGGTATTTTGTTAAGCTTATCCGAGGGCATCGCGGCCCGACGTTTATTAATGAATTATGTAAATGCGAGAGACCGACGCGGACGGTCCGCCGACGATTCTACCAACTTTATTACTCGCGAAATGCGCCATTAATATAGATCGTTACCTCGTTCTCTGCAGATCCTTTAATTCTTAGCTTACTTTGCCTTAGGTATTAATAAGTTAAGACATTACGTCACATGGTTTTTATGGCCATATTTTAGTATCTACATAAATAAGCTGATCAGAATTCTAACACATTCGCGAACATTGTATCTTCAGGTAATTGCAGCTTACTGCTTCGAGCTACATATTACAAGACATTAACAACTTGTACCTAATTATGAACTGAAAGGTCAGACGAAACATTGAAGGTTAAATAGTCTCTAAAGTACATTGTAAAACAAGCTTTATTTCCACCCGTTCAGGGTCGATAGAGGCTCAATGAAATGGAAAAGCAGGTTAGTTACCTAACTGCTTTTCATAACTCAATCAACAAAAGAGCCCACGTTGTTCTAGCCATCATAGTTGAGTAAAGATTTCTTACCTATGTCTGAATTGCTCTTTCAGTTAAGATTTATTTCCACTTAACTCATTAGGTTATAGTAACATGGAAATAATGCTTTTTCTATTTTGTAATATAAAAGTGAATAATGGAAGCTTAATTTTAATTTATTCAGTGGGAGGAACCGCTATGTTATTGTTTATCATTGTAATAAAACCTGTTCATAACGTCGTCCAGATAGGAGTACATCAGTACATACATAGCCAACAGCTGAAAGTACCAAAAAGTAACGGACCGTAATTACTTAATTAAATTATAAAGGAGGTAAAAAATCGATGAAGTATCATTGGAGGAGCATGTGACGCAATTGATGGTCGCGATCGATTGTTATCCGTGATGGATGCGGCTCATTACTCGAGCGCTCTGGGTGGCACGACCGTCGCCTGCGCCTAACGACGCGCGACTCCTCTCATTGTCAAACCTGACCACTGATCCCATCGATATGACACTACCATTCCAAACACATTTTTTTTTTTTTTTTTTTTTTGTGTATGGCATCTCGCAGGTCAACCTAGAAGAGGTTGTGAGCTGCTTAACCGGACTTTTCTGTAGAGATGCCTTAAATTACTTTAAGGCCTCCAGCCAGAGCTTACAAACTAAATAAAAACTACAAACTAAGTGACCGCACGCTAAGGGCACCCCCTGTGGGGTTCGGACCTCGGCTTAGGGCGTCACTGAGAGAGGACAGCAAGGGACAGGCTGGATCACAATGGTTCATTATTTAGGGACTGATTTTTAAAACTCTACGGCTCAGCATCGCGGGCTGGCTCTTGCGAGGGACGGGGAGGGCATTGATTCGGACGTCGCGACGGTCGTCCTCGGCGGCGAGGACGAAATGACGGGATCGGTTTACGCTTGTGTTTTCTGAGCGTGCTAGTTTCCCTACTGCTCTCCTGGAGGAGAGTGATGGGGTCGTCGGGGGTGACAAGAGTATGCCTTGGTCGGCGAATTTTGCTGATACGAGACGGTTCGTATCGAGCGGCCGCTGCGACTAGGGGATTGGGGTGCCTGATGGCAGAGTCAAAGAAACGCTTGGAAAGGCGTTTCATGAATTGGAGAATGGTGGGGATTTTGAGGTCGAGGTGGAGGCTATCGTTGCGGACATAGAACGGGGCTCCCGTGACTTTCCTAAGATAACGGTTTTGAAGGACCTGCATTTTATAAAGGTGGCGGGGATTGGAGTGCGCGAATATGACACCGGCATATGTCATGATGGGGCGGATTACAGCGGTATAGAGGCGAATTTTGCATTTAAGCGATAATTTGCTTCTCGCTGTAATCATGAAGTGGAGCCTGCTTACGGCAAAGGCAGCCCGATTACGGGCTGCTTTTATGTGGGCGCGGAAGGACAGGTTACTGTCGAGGATAACGCCTAAGTACTTGGCTTGCTTCTCCCAAGGGATAGGCTTACCGTACATGGTTATCGGACTGAGGGGGCGGAGGGGAAGTCTTTTGAGCGGCGACCTAAAGAGGACCGCCTGACTTTTATCAGGGTTAACCTCAATTCTCCATTTCCTAAACCAGTCGCCGAGGGCGTTGGCTGCGGATTGGAGGGTTTGGGCTATAGCGGTTGGACTTTGGCCAGTGTAATATATGGCCGTGTCGTCCGCGAAGAGAGCTAACTGAGCCTTTTTGCTCTTGGGAATATCGCTAGTGAACAGCGTGAATAGGAGGGGCGAGAGGACTGAGCCTTGAGGGACACCGGCTCGGATAGGGTGAGGGGAGGAGAGGGCATTCCCGATGCGATAGCGGAATGTGCGATCTGACAAAAAGTCTCGTAAGATGAGCACGAGACGGTCTGGCACACCCATTTGGTAGAGCTTATATAATAAGCCATTGTGCCAGACCTTGTCGAAGGCCTTCGCTATGTCGAAGAATAGACCACCAGTCATTGCACCGCGTTGGAACCCAGCGCTAATGTGCTCGACTATACGGTGGACTTGATGGATGCACGAGTGACCGGTCCTGAAGCCGTATTGCTCGTGAGGAATGAGGCACTTGGCATCGGCAAAATCTCTGAGTCGCTTATAAATAAGTCTCTCGTAGATTTTGCCGAGAACGTTCAGGAGACTGATGGGACGGTAACTCGTGGGCTCAGACTTGGGCTTGCCTGGCTTAGGGATACCGATAACAGTGGCCTCTTTCCATGCCTGGGGAAAGATGTTGTTGGTCAGAGCGCCATTGAAGATGGCGGTCATTAACATAACGAGCTGGGCGGGGAGGATTTTAAATACCCTATTATTGATACCGTCCGACCCGGGAGCTTTCCGGGGTCGGAGACGTTTTATGATGTCCTGCACTTCGTCTGGAGTGACTGGAGGCAGAGGATCATCAGGGTCTTCTACGGGAGGGAGGGAGGTCCTACGTTGGACTTCAGAGTCGACCTTGAGGAGGTGACTTTTGTCTACCGGTTGGGTGCTGGGAGAGCACTGGGATTCCAGACTGTCGGCCAGGCATTCGGCTTTTTCAGAGTCGTCAAAGGCGACGCTCTTATCGGGACGGTTGAGGGGAGGCATAGTGGCCTCTTCAGTGGCACGCAACTTCCGTTGCAGCTGCCAGAAGGCTAAGTGGGTGGGCTCGAGATCGCTCAGCATCTCATTCCAGCGGTTCGAACGAAGCTCAGCGATGCGTTTCTATACAGCACGCTGTAAACTGCGCATGTGAGCCTTGTTCGAGTCGCATGGAAAGTTGCTGTAGGCACGGATGGCCGCGTTCTTCTCGGTTATCAGTTCACGTACGTCATCGGGAAGTTTCCAGCGATGATCGTTCATCTCTGGGACTTCCCGTGAGCAATCCGTCAGTACGGATTGCACGTGTTCTGTAAACGAGTTGATCGCGGCCGTCGTGTCTGCGGCGGAGACTATGTGATCGGGGATAGAGTCCAAGTGAGGTGACGAGGTTGATTTCAGCTTATCGCTTACTTTCTTCCAGTCAGTTATCACTTTGGTTGGAGGAGGCTGGCTGGGGTCGGAGGGACCCGAGCGAGGGACTAAGTGCAGGAGCACTGGACGGTGGTCAGAGTCTAGCTCGTGTAGCGTCTCAATGGAATGCAACTTGAGGTTGACATTCTTCAGAAGCGCTATGTCGAGCACGTCGGGACGGTGGTTGGGATCACCGGGATAATGGGTGTGCTCAAGAGGAGCGATGGGATCAAAGTTTAGTGAGGAGCTTAGATTGAACACTACCTTCCCTCTAGGGGTGGTGGTAGTGCTATTCCAAGCGGGATGTTTGGCGTTGAGGTCGCCCGCCATGATGACGGAGTCGCTCAGGCCGAAGAGGGATGTGAGGTCTTTGGTGAGTAAATTGTGATCCTCTGCGCCGAGGGCAGGGGGAAAATAGGCGGATATAATGGTGATGGGTTGGTGGCCGGTCATGCCTAACCGACAGGCTGAAACCTCGAGGAGAGACTCGAGGGGAGGAGGGATAAGAGGGATGCAATGCAGGGTCCTTTTGAAGTAGATGAGCGTACCGCCCTTGTGGCAGCGTGACCTGTCGTTGCGAACTAATTGATAGTTGGCAATTTTAGGGTCACGGTGGTGCGGTTTTAGGAAAGTCTCCTGAACGAGAAGGATGTCTATCTGGTTGTCGCGGAGGAAGGTAGCGATTTCATCACGCTGACCTCTAATGCCATTGGCATTGAAAAAGCCTAACTTAAGGGATCGCGGTTTGAGGACATTCTTATTTTTAGTAGCCATTGGACTAACTAAACAAGGTGGAGGGCTAAGAGGGCGTCACCCACTTCGGGGTGAGCGTCGAAGATTTTAGAGTACTCCTCGGGACTACCATTGGAAGCCCTGAGTTGGGCTGCCAATTGTCTCGCCTTGGATCTCAAAATCTCTTGATGGTTGCGGACCGTTTTGAAGGCGTTGATTATGACATACATGTCATTAGGGTCAACGTCGGGCACATGGCCGGAGGGTACCGCGGGAGGGATGGTTTGCGGGGCTGCTGGAGCGACCTTGCGCGAAGGTGCAGGGGCAGTCACGGGAGCCGCGGGTTTGGGGGCGGGGGCTTCGAGTAGCCCTGGGGTGGGTTTTGGGGACGCTGAACCTAAGGCTGGGAAGGCCTTTTGGTGGTTCAATGAGTTCCACGGAGAGGGTCGCTGAGGGCTAAGCCTCTCGGGAATCTGTGAGGAAGGAATCTTCACAGATGGGGATTCCCTCTGCTGGCGGGCGGCAGCGCGCTTTGCCAGTTTGGGAGAAGCGGATTTGGGGGCTTTGGGGCAACCGCGGTAGTTAGCCGGGTGTCCTACTTGGCCGCACAGA
The DNA here is from genome assembly GCA_943136025.2 of Agrotis puta. Taxonomy (NCBI): domain Eukaryota; kingdom Metazoa; phylum Arthropoda; class Insecta; order Lepidoptera; family Noctuidae; genus Agrotis; species Agrotis puta. Next base: position 6,674,886 of record OW964170.2, read on the forward strand.
ACGCAGCTAGGGGGTTCGGTGCAGAGGGACTTGTCCTTAGGACGGGGACAATCAGCCGTGCTATGGCCGCCTAAACATTTGACGCACCTGGGTGGTGCATAGCAATGGGCCTGACTATGGCCGTATAGTTGACAGCGGTGACACTGTCCTACTGTGTGCGCTTTGAATGGCTTTTCAATAGAAATGCCTGTCAGGGAGCACACTGACTTAATTTTGAAGATGGGATGGGGACCGGATTCGACAGGGTCGCAAACTACCAACACCATGTCGTATAGTTCGCCACCCCTCGCCTTGTGAAGGCGGTGGACGGCAGAGGCGGGGACGTTTTGGGAAAGGAGGTCATCTAAGACGTCTTGGGTGGAGATCTCCTTGGGGATCCGCCTTATCACCACACGGGTGGGCTTCTCCTCAGGGAGGGAGTAAGTGTGGAAGGCTACGTTCCTTCCACGAAGAAGACGGGAGAGCTCCCTGTAGTCCGAAGACGTAGGGATTATAACTTTAATACCCTGTTGGGTATTTGTAGCTTTAGTGTACTGGATCTTTCGATCCGCACAAAGCTTGGAAATTTCAGTCCACTTGGACTTTTCTTGGATGAAGATCGGGGGTGGGGGCCTAGGCTTCTTAGTAGAAGCCGCGGGAGGGATTGCCATAGGGCTGGAGGGGCGGCTGGCGGGGGCCGCTGAAGGGGTGGGGGAATTCGGGCGAGAGATCGGAGGAGAGGGGGTAGGTGGGGCCGCGAGGGGTTTCTTAGCCTTACCGGCTTGAGAATGTTTCCCCTGTTTGCGTTTTCCGATGACGACAGTAAAGTCCTCATCAGAGGAAGAGGCAGAGTCACAAGAGTGCTCGGAGTCTGAGATGGGCACGGATGTGTCCATTTTTTCGGGCGTAGGTGCAGAGTGCACTTTCGTGGAACCCATTGTTTGAGGAACAATGGGCTTAGATGCAGAGGGATTAGGGACGGGTGTAGTTTTCGCGGAACCCATTGTTTGAAGAACAATGGGTTTGGGGATAGAAGCCGCTTTTTCGGCAGCGGCTTTGTTCTGGGTAGGAACGTGGTCGTCGGAACACTTTGTCTTTACAGACAGAGGGGCCGACTTTGTTGAATTGCCATGATTGGCGGGCGGGGGAGATAAAGGACTATCAAGCGCATCATTGCGCTGTTGTTGCAGAGCGTTGAATTCTGCAATATATTTCCCGTTTAGGGAAGGGTCGTGGACGATTTTATGGAGTAACCCCCAAAGGGATTGATCCTCCATGATGAAAAGTCAGCGTAGAGCAGCTGACATGAGAGTGAAGCTCTTTAGGGAAAAGCGCCTAACACTAACAGGCCTAACTCCCCGGGTGGGTGGGCCCGGGGGTGAGTAGCCTCCCTGCCGAGGGATTGTGTATGGCAGGGAGGTGTGTACCTACGGTGTGCCCTAAGCTTGTAAACCTGTTGCCAATCTTAATGTGCAACAGGGCCCTATTTGGGTCTGGTGCGAAGGGGTAGACACACCCAACCGACACCAGGTGTGTAGCTGTGAACGAAACCAGAGACTAGGTTTGACTAGGAGTCCCCCCAAGGCCAAGGTCCTAGCTCCCGACTCCAATAAATTAACCTCGCCCTGAAGGGGTTCGGCGGGATGGATTGGGGCACCACCCTCTTGGCTTCGTTGACACCGTAAGGTTTCCACCAAGAACCACGAAACTGTGGATTTTCCCTGAAGGGGCAAAAACACACGCGGGACGTAAGGGAAATAAGATGAGTAAGAATTGTCCTGAAAAGGACAATTTTTACTCGAGTAGTCTTGACTACTCTCTTGACACGTCGCAGCAGGACACGACGAAATCGCAGCGGAGAACACAGCACTGGCACGGAGCACACACGAGGAGACGTCCGTACGCGGCGGCGGTCGGGCGGCGAATGAACTCCATTCCAAACACACCTCAATACCATTTATTTATAGCCAGTGCTTAACTCGCGTCTTGCGACCTACTTTAATACTGCTGCCTCCAAGTTTTATTGACTACTCTCGTACCTCGTCGTTAGATAATATAACACTTACCTCAACATCGGTTTGACATCGTGTTTTATGACTACTATTAATTCATTCTTTCACTCCTGGATTTTATTGCTCGCATTCCAAAAATTCCCATCAGTTATAACGAATAGACTTTTTTTTTAATCCACAGTGGCTCGTCGACGATATGACGTTATATTAAATTATGGCTGACACACAAATTGTTAGTTGACGGTTATGTAATCTGACAGGTCCCTGACTTCTTGTTTAGGCATCGAAATTACAAAAGTGCCGTTTAAATTTTACAAAAAATATAATACGAAAGACTACATCATAAATAAACGATGTTGAGATGCTATCGGTTCCTGGCCGGCAGGAAGCGCTTCGGCCCATTTAGGGGTGCATTAAAATCGAATACATCATATTTGTTTGATTTCCTAGTTCGCGTTTCACCCTGTAATTATACAAGTCACCGTCCGTGGCCGGATCTCTGGTGGTTTTTGTTAAGATGCATTAATCATCTTTTTTTATTGCAAGCATGTGTTTTGGTCTCGTAAAACACTTTCGGGGATTATAAGCTTTTTGTATTCGTAATGTCTAATTTAGTTTTCGGTTGGTTCTTATGGGGTCATTAGTGCGGTGAGGTCCGTTTCGTCATCCCATCGAAAATTTATAGCTGAAAGTTGATTTTTGACGTTGTTTTAATTTGTCGCAATTTTAATAACATTTCTTAAGGTTTATGACACACATTTTAAGGTTTATGACTCGCATAATACATGAGTTATTTTGAATGTTGGCAGTTAAAATGAGTGTGTTTTTGTTGTCAGACGCATGTTTCCGACGGTGCGCGTATCGTTCGCGGGGTGCCGCGCGGACGCGCGCTATGCCGTGCTGCTGGACGTGGTGCCCGTGGACAGCAAGCGCTACCGCTACGCGTACCACCGCTCCTCCTGGCTGGTGGCCGGCAAGGCGGACCCGCCCGCGCCCGCGCGCCTCTACCCGCACCCCGACTCGCCCTTCTCCGGCGACCAGCTGCGCAAGCAGGTCGTCTCCTTCGAGAAGGTCAAGCTCACCAACAATGAGATGGATAAGAACGGACAGGTGAGTCTATCATACAGATGTCACGAAATAATTATTATGTCAAAACCTTTTCGTTAATCATAGCGATAGACAAATAGAGACGCGGCTCTATTAGAAATTATTGATTGATGATGTGTATGACGTGTGGTACTCGCTTCTGATTATAATCATTATTATTTGATTCAATAGGTTGTTACAGTCGTAATTTATAAACAACAAAGTGAAACGTATCGGTTTCGAGGGAGAGTGGCGCGGAGGTTGTTGCAGCGCTAAGAACAAGGTGATAAAGCGGCCGAGCCTGAATGAGCTATAAAGTGTTGACGTAAAACGGTTGATTTACGTGCGCCCCGGGTGTCGCCGGCGGCTAACGAGCGCTGCGCCCGGCCAGTGTGTGTACCAACTGAATGTTCCACAACTGATACACATTCATGTAATCCTAATTACACAAATCGTGTCTTCGACACTACAATTTTAACTGTATAGTTTGAGTCCACTCGGTTCTGCTCCAGAAAGTAGCTAATGGCTGTTAGTGTTATTACTTGACGGGCGGCGGGTACGGGTTAACCGAGTGCGTGCGCCACTGCAAATCGAGGTTTATAAATTATCCGTCAACATTTAATTATACACTGGCCACCTTTGCAATTCAATGTAAAGATGGCTTTTACGATATGTTCGCTCGAATTGTACTTAAATAATTCGGCGGGATTTAATTAAACATACAAACAGAGTGATTAATGTCTTTGATTCATTCATAAAAACATTGCATAAAAGTAATGAAAAGGATAAAATACAAAAAGAGAAATGAACAGAACATTCAATAACCTGTAAACGCTTCCTGCATTTCACACATCCTTTGGGATGACGTCGTGACACGTGGACCACTTCCTCGTGCGTGTGGCAATTTGTAGAATTACTGGCAAAATGGTTGTGTCGGCGACACCTCGGGCGTCGGGGGACGTCGGGGAGAGCGTAATGAGTGCGTTGCTGGCAACAAATTAGTCGCACATGTCGCGGCGCGTCAGCCGGCACCTCACGGCTACTTACCTCCGCGCCGCAGGTGCACACCCGCGCAGGCAAATGTCACGACTATACACCACCAGCTCACACAGACCCACACACAAACCTACTACATTATACGCCAAAGATCTCGTCCACTGGACGTAATATTTACTTAACATAGGTTAGTCAAGAATATGACAGTTATGAAGAGTGCGATAGTATCACGATTGTAAATTGATTTTCAGCTGATGAGAGTGAACTTTAAATTAGTTGTTTGTTATTGTCATAGTTTTATCGTTTTATGTAGCTCGTGTTATGAATATATTTAACTTAGACTTGTTAGGTATTTATGTATTGTAATGGTATAAACAAGCAGGTGTCCAGTTCTTTATATCAAAGTTTATTGCTTGGCTACAAATTTTAATTAAGTAATTGTTAAATGAGGCTAACTAGACGAAGGGTTTTCTTCATTTTGTGTTGAGACGACTTATTGCCCGTTATCAGCATTTGCTTGAAGATTTTCTGCTAACTAATTTATTATAAAACACTAAAACACTTCAATAAACAAAGCGTTGTTGCAGAAAATTACGTGCCAAACGGCTCAATAGTTTTTCCAAGAACATTTAAGCTGACACATCGTTCAGGCCTAGTTTAACGCATTTTTTCTATCTGGAACAATACCCCGGGTCGACGGCGCGTTGTGTTCCACGCGCGCCTCAAAGAGTGTCAGCATAGTGACGGGGCCTGTAGAGGGCCAAAGCCTGCTGGGGTCGCGGGACCAAGGGATTACCGTGACCCCAGTACGTAAAGGGCTAGTGAAGGACACCGTGGATTTTAGTCAGTACAAGTCTGACAGTCCCTCCCGCCCTGCCCTGGGTGGGAGGACTCATTTGATGATTTTACCACGATAAAAAAAAAAAAAAAACTGGAACAATACTCTAGTATATAATTGAACAATGCTAGGTTACGTTACGCAGTCATGTTTAGTTGGCGGGCGCTGGATCGGAACCGATGGGCGTGCCGGTATGATGGATGGTCCGACTCTCACCAAAACACACCTAATTGGCTTTCCCATAGTAGAGCGATGACTATCAAGCTCCTATCGTGGACTTATTTAATTAAATAACTTATTTTAATATACATAATGTGTTCAAGCAGGCGAAGTCGGGAGTTCAAGGTTGTTTATAAATAAATTTTAGGGTTTTCGAGTGTTTAATGCATTGGTAGGTTTACTACGAGCTCAGTTTTTTTTTTTTGACTGCAATGCTGATCTGTTTTTTTTTTTGAATCTAGATTTGTCTGAAAATTAGTATAGCCATTGACTAGCGTACTGCCATTAATTTAACTGTGGTGAAGCTAAAATATAAAAAGTTTGAATAATTTCCCAACAAAAACAAGAAAATACTGGTCAAATATAACATTCAAATAATTCCATCAACAATGAAAAACAAAGTGTAAGAATAATTTACCGAAGCGGAAGATTAAACTAATTACCAACGTAATGTTTTATATTTTAAATAAATTACGAAGTTACTTGCAATTTGAAATGACTAACTTGAACTCACTATAAATATTAATAGACTGTAGCTACCGGCATTACACGAATCTCAAGTTTTCCCTCAATAAATCTAAGCTTATATTATTCCGCTTCAAGAAACAGCTAAATACACGAAAATATTTTATAAATAAAACTTCTAATTAGCAATATATTAAAAGAAACGGAACTAGAATTGCTGAGTCGTTAACATCGGTAACAATGTATTAGGCCACGCAACTCGACACGGCGGTTCGTGTCCACCTTCCTAATTGTGGAACAAAAACTCCATGGAACCGACGAATTAATCATCAGCGCGCCACTTAACTGCCTGTACTCGAAATAATAAAATAAATGCTGCATTCACGACACTTGTAACTGTAACCCTGAAATGCTGAATTGTGTCCAGTTGCGTGCTACATAGAATAACTTTTCGTTTTATTTTCTCTAAGGACCTATCTGCCATGAAAAATGTGCGTTCTTTTACACCTTTTTGTTGACAAAGGTAATGTAACGTTTACCGTACGTTATGTTTAAATAAAGGAACAATACTATCTGATATTTTTGACATAGCTTTTGTAATTAAAACAATCTAACTGCTGAATTCCACACAACTTTAAAAGCACGACTTTGAAGTTAATTTCGACATCCGTTCATAATGTAGAAGAGACCTTTGTGAATGTTTGTAGGGTTTATTTAAAAGCTTGGCATAATCGTGTGTCGGAATGAGGTCAGATTATTAGAATTCATGAGAACGGTCACACGAAAGCGTGGCGACTGTGGCGAGTTGCGATGACGGATCGCGATTGTACGAGTGTCGGCCGCGCTCCGGCCCCGAGCCGATATGCCTCCGGTCACAAAGACCTCCCAACGACACTGCCGTGTTAAATCCGTAAATCTTGATGTAATATATTTTACTTTCTCATATTTGTGTGTATTTATCTCAATATGAATGAGCAGCTTTATTTTATTTCCTAGTTTCTAAGATTTTGAATAAATACTCATATTTTAGTGGGATTCTTCTTAGATTTAGGGGCGAATTATGATAGTAGAGTTGTGTAAATCACAGTAAACTAATTAGGCTGTCCGCGCCATCCCATTTATTTTCCACGTAGATCTTACGTAGCCACTGCGTACAGTCCGCGTAGACGCCTCATTTAAATTTAATTTATCTAAATGATCTGCACAATTTGTAATAAATATTTAAAAAAAAAAACCGGCCAAGAGCGTGTCAGGCCACGCTCAGTGTAGGGTTCCGTAGTTTCCCGTCCGTTACAATAAGTGTTAACAAATAGCCTTTTTTTAAACTTGTGTGTTAAAAAAAGGTTATTTGTTACGTTGACATTTTGAACTTTGATAAAAAGGGAACCCTAAAAACGGGCCCACAAAGGACGGTGATAACTAAAAAAACTTAGTCCAGGAATTTTGTACCACCTTCTTGTTTTTTTTGCACAAAAACTGTTCTTTCCATCAAGTTCAAAATAATTTTCCTAGAAAGTCCTTATAAAGTTCTACTTTCCAGATTTTTTTCATATTTTCTAAACTTATGGTTCAAAAGTTAGAGGGGGGGGGACACATTGTTTTTGACTTTAGGAGCGATTATTTCCGAAACTATTGACATCATCAAAAAATGATCTTAGTAAACCCCTATTCATTTTTAAATACCTATCCAACGATATATCACACGTTAGGGTTGAAATTAAAAAAAAATCATTTTCTATTTTACATATAGGGGGGCTACCCTAAAAAAACATTTTTTTCCAATTTTTATTTTTGCACTTTGTCGGCGTGATTGATATACATATTGGTACCAAATTTCAGCTTTCTAGTGCTAACGGTCACAGAGATTAAGCGAGGACGGACAGACAGACAGACAGACAGACATGGCGAAACTATAAGGGTTCCTAGTTAACTACGGAACCCTAAAAAACGACGGGTTGCACTCTGGGAGTGCCGGCAGAAGTGAAAACTTGAATAGTAATTGTTGGAAATATCTTGTGAACAGATTTTAGTAAAACTCGCAAAAATGGTTGACTTTTTATTTCAATAATTTTCCAATGTGACGTACATCTTTTATAAACAATGTTACCTAGCAACGAATGTATCCAGCATACAAACTTCTGTAATAAAGTCACACGAACATTCACGCAAGCGCCCTGCGCCGTCCTACGCTTTTTCGGTCAGGGTCACGTGTCCTGACGCGAGTTTAAGATTTTATACCCATTACAGAAAAGTGCTCAACGCCGCTAAAGAAGTTTTCACTTCAAAAACAATTTATTATCAGGTAGCACTTCACTAAACAAAAGGAGCATGCAAATATTTTTATTTGTAGGCGATAAAAAGAATTTATGACTTGATAGAATGATTTACTATTACTAAATGGTAATAATAGCTGGAGGTGTTAGATATTATTTTTAATAATAATAATAAAAAGCGTGTTATAATAATAACAGTACTTACGCACTTCCTTCGAGTTTAAAATAAAAGTGCACCAACGAATACTCTAATATCGCTTGGTGCTGTAAAATATAGCAATTGTCGACTTTGAAGATTTACTACTAAGACATAATAATATAAACCTGTTTACGTTATCTGGTTCGTTATTCAAAACAGTTTATAATTCGCGGGAAAGTAAACACTTTATTTAATCGTTTCCAAATTCATGAAGGAAATTAATATTGTTTTAAAAATATAATGTTTTGTGTATATTAATGATTAGAATTCAAGGTTTATAGTAGGAAACGAAGGTAAAATTAATGAATTTATGTAAATTGCCAGTTCAGTTCGTGGTCCACACTGAACACGAGTGTTGATGATTAATGGACTGCTTTTTGGACGTTTATTTTAATAATGAGATTATTTTATGCTTCACAACTTTTATAAAAATATTTATAAATGTGGCAGTTATTAATTAGGTACACTCTGATATAGTTTTCCTACCGAAAAAATACAGTAGAAGATCCTGTTTTTTTTTTCACCTGATTCATACGGTCATTAATAACTGATTGCCAAGGAAATGGCCATCACCCAAGAATTTAGAATCTAGATACAATTATTTATTTCACTGATAACATCTTTATTGCATACATAGCGAATAAACCATGTATTCGCCATAAACTGGAGAATTTTAATTTCATGCAAATAACACGATAAAGTCTACGAATAAAACAACTTTGTTTCCGTTATAAAACTTTACAAAATTACTGTTGATTGCATAAACGGATCTCCGATAAAATTCCCGTAATTTATTTATGTGGTAATGAAACATTAAATGTCAAAGTGGCGAGGGTATTTTATGACAAACTAATGTTGTATCAGTTGTCATTGTGAGCGCCCGCGGTGCATGTCAGCCGCGGGCGATGCGACTGCCGAGCACCCGAGAGCTTACGGAGTCACGGGGCTCAGTGTACACTTGCGCCGTCCCCGGTTACACAGTCTGAACAGTCCCCAGGCTCACACACCCTATTCTCGTAATCACAACAATTTATTCCATTAACTCGGAATTATATCGTTAGGCCTTATTTATTTTATGCAACATTCACTCAAGTAGGTCAAGCAATTATAATGCACTTAAGATGTGTGCACTGCGGTTTTTATCTCCTTTATTACACGCTTTTTCACTTGAAACAAAGTGATTACGTATGTGATTGTGCATCGACAGCAGTGCTTTGTTTCACTTTTAAGCTAGAGACTGGACAGTGGGACGATAATGGCGGTCATTTAGCCAAAAAGCCGTCATCATTAACAGGGTTGTCGGTTTTCGCTGTACTTTGTGTAGCCCAGGGCTCTACGCGCGCGTATCGCACCGATATCCGTGGAATACTTTCATTAATAATCCCCCTTTAATTTATAGCGGCGTCCGAGCCGTTGTATGAATATACAAGCCAATAAAATTTAATAAAACGCTCACCACGCCGCGCGCCAACCGCGCGTCTTAATGAACAACGACAAACATCAATTCTCGACGATCATTTGCGTTTTTTAATTACTGCTGATATTTTCACGTCGTTAACGTATTTTGAAATAAGGCGATTATAAAACAAACAAGCTAGACAGGTGAGTCGAGGAGGTAGTGAATATGAGTTTAGGTGTAATATAAATTAATAAGTTATTCGGCGTCGGCGGAACTCCTGCGGCGAGGCGCGCGCTCGTGTGCCGCTTACCTTACACCGGTAATTATTATACACCTTGGCTCCACTAACCGTCTCCGCACCCGCACTCACTCGTTAAACAGTGCGACTAATTTTACTATAACTATTATTAATATTTTAATCTTCTCTCATCTACATACAAGTGGTATTTCGTAATGTTCCTAATTAAACACGTCATAATTATGCGTAGGCCGTAAACTGCGTATAGCACGGAATGTACACTTAGCTGTAAGTAGGCTTTCATATAACTGTTTTTTTTTTTTTTTATCGTGGTAAAATCATCAAATGAGTCCTCCCACCCAGGGCAGGGCGGGAGGGACTGTCAGACTTGTACTGACTAAAATCCACGGTGTCCTTCAATAGCCCTTTACGTACTAGGGTCACGGTAATCCCTTGGTCCCGCGACCCCTTCATATAACTGGTATAAAAAGTTAGAAATACCAGTACCCTTCGTATGTAATAAATATATCAACACGCTTATCATCTTATGACATCTAACGGCATGGACAGGCTATACAATCGTTCTCATAAAACTTTCATAACGTAAGTGACACTGACATAACTATCAATTTTATAGATAAACCTTATAAATCAATTGCCTTATAAAAGACTAGATATTTGTCAAAGTCCGTACGAAGACAACTTTGCTCATATTTTGGTTTTGTATGGACTAATAAGATGTGACTTTTTGGGCAGATTGTTTGTCAGATAAAACTGCTTTGCAGTATACAGAGTTCATATTAAACAAACTTACATTTTATAGCAAACCAAAACCACAATAGACTAGTAACAAGCTGTGCCAAGTAATGATACTGTTTATAATGATGGAGACAAGTAAAAGAAATATAAATGTGTCTCTAGAAAAGGCTCAAGATAGGTAATTTGATGGAATATCTCTTAACAAGGTAAAACTACATGGTAGAAGCTTTTGATATCTCTTTATAATTATCCCCGGTTTATGAAAATACAGCGAAGTAAGTTGATTGCATCCAATTACGGGCGAAGTAGGAGCTTTCATTGTTTCTCCTTGCATGCAATTAGCGAGAGGAATCGACCGAGCTCGGGGTTTCATCGCTCCCGTTTAGTATGGAAAACGAAAAAAGAGGGTTTTAGCCGCAAGCTTAATCCGGGAATCGACGTTTATTTAGTAGGAAAGTGATTTTCTTATCATTATAAAACACAGGATATGAAAAATGAGACTTTACGTCGTAAAACCTCGAAGGAGGTCCCCCTTTAGAGACTCAATGCCTCCCGGGGTCGCGGGACTGTCTTGTCAGATATTTGTGACCCTAGAACGTTAAGGGCTGAAGGATCACCGTGGATTTTAGTCAGTATGAGTCTGACAGTCTCATTGTGGAGTCATTTCAAGATTTTAGCACGATAAAAAAAACGTAGTAAAACCTGAATAGTTGTGGGAAAGTTTAGTTAATTTTAATATTAGACTTCCTTAACCCTTTACCTCCGCATAAAGTTAACCCTCAAATTGACCATCATTAAAGCTACACAAAGTTAACTCAAATACGGTTAACGGTTGTTAAATATACTTTGTGGTGATGTTAACAGAGAGTATCGAGAATTACTTTTATGTCATAATAAGGGCAATTGGAATAAACAGTGGGTGTCGGCGAGAGGCCGGAAGTGGTCGCCATCGCCGCTGAGTTTCAAAACTACCCACCACGTATTTGCACAGTTTGTAACGACCTAATTATGAGCTATAAAACCGTTACCAACAATGCAATCTTATCTTATTTCTTACTAATATTATAAATGAGAAAGTTTGTGAGTATATGTGTTTGTTACTCTTTCATGCAAATACTACTGAACGAATTTGGATGAAATTTGGTACATAAAGAGATAATAACTAGAATTAACACATAGGATAGTTTTTATCCCGATTTTATGTTCCCGTTCGATAATTTTCGAGTTCTAGCGGAAGAATCCGCTGACAACAGCTAGTCATTATATTTTGCTCAAACTTTTACGTAAACAAAAACCTCAAGTTATTGTGACATTAAAATAAGTAATAAAAAATATTGTGAGCGCACAAAGATTTACAACGGATGTACTTTTACAACTAATACATTTTATGCTATAATTAATAAATAATTTTCTGTTTTACAGTGACGTTTTTATGTTAGCATGCGTTTCGTAAAGTTTAAGCCTATTATTTAAATAGTAAGATGGTACTGTTATGTTAAGACGTAAAAAGCTTAGGACGTTAAAGTTAGAATCACTTACAGCTGTGTAGCGGACAAAAGAATTTGTGGCAAGTAAAAAAGAAAAATAAGATAAAACTCGTGCCATGAAGGAAAATATGGAGAAATTGTGGGTTTCATGAGAATTAGGCCGAGTACTTCGATTGTGAGCTTTTATGTAAGTTATGGAATCAGGTTTTGTGGAAAACCATGACTTTAAATATGAAAAATATTTAATTTTCATTACGCGAGTTTTTATGAAAGTAGTTGCAGATATTGTGCTGCCTTCTTGAAACAGCCGCTAGCTGTGCAGTTTTGCCAATTGCATTGTTATGACGGTCCCATAAGATTTAAATTCCATGGTCACTGAAAGGCAAACAGTGTATGCAATTTTCCTTATAATTCTTTTTTTGGTTTTCGTATAATATTTTTGGGTGACTATTTGATTTAAAAAGTTAAAATCGTCATAGCTAACATAACTATCGTGTTTACTGTACTAAACTTATATAATTTTCTTATCGACACAAGCTGTTTCTTGTCATGTAAAAGCATAGTTTTATAGTGACGTGCTCATTTATGGTCAGTATTTTGATTTATTTCACGTTTGCATGTGTGTGTGTGTGTTTATGAGCCAGTCTGTTGTCACCTTCCTTGTCTGCCCGCGACCACTAAACAACAAACTTTATGTTCGCGGGGAAAACGGTTTGTCTTGTAATTTAGCAACTTAAGCCTAATATATAAATCACTCTGTTCCTTGTAATTATTACCAATAAAATACGACTCTAAGCAACACGTATTTACGCTGCGAAAATTATGTTTTTATACTTACAATGAATTATTGCTTATTACGGCCGTCGAGGAGAACTTAAAGTTTCTAAGACTGAAAGTTGTTGAACTATTGTGCATTGTTTTCCAACATAAATACTCGTTATCTATTAAGAATGATGTTATGACCTTTTTAGAGGAATTTGTTGAAATTGCCTTTGGGAGGTAGTTATGATTTGATGGCAGCCTTGTGATGGAATGTTGTCCGAAGCGAGGGACAGGTTGTCCCACGTATTGTATGCAAATCGGGTCGGCGCCACCGTGAGGAGCTGCGCTCATTTGGCAGAGTTATGTGCGTCACATGGCGCGGTGACACAGCGTCACTGATACGCGCGCCGTATTAATCACGCGCTGTAACGATAGCTTTAAGAAGCCCCTGAGCCCACGACGCGAGAGCAGCGCCTCGCGGGGGGCGCACACAGCGACATAACATTTCTCACTTCAATTTGTAGTCTTATTTGTTTTTCTGTTTCCATCGTCGCACTTCATTTCAATCGGAGGTTGTTTTTTAATATAACTTTTATACTTTTTTCATTCCGAGGTGACGTTTATCGTGACTCCCCGGGTGACGGCGACGCGTCGCGCCTCTCTACTTAAATGACGGTTTACCAGTTTTTCATTGGACTCCCGATGTCAGTCTCTTTACGAGCGAGTATTTTATTTGGAGATATTTTACTGCCACCGATGTTATGATGAACGTTTACGTACCTCTGAGTTATTTTAATGTTCCATATGAATTTGTGAACTTGAGACGCTGTGGCCAATAAAAGATGAAATTGATTAAGGTATAAAGTTTAAACATTATAGTAGGTATTTGTTTGATTTTGTGTGCATTCGTATTATGGCTGTGTAATAAAATGTAAACTTTCCATATTATAAATGCAACAGTATTTTCAAGTTAATTGCCCAACAAGTAAGCCATATAAAGCAATTCGTACTAAACATTATTGATTTATTTATTATCTATGTTTTTCGAACACTCAAACCTCTAAAAATAAATATGGATGAAAGTAACCGTATTTAGTCTCAGGTGTGAATTTGTTAATTATGTATTTATCATTAGTTATGATTGCCTACTCATTTGTCAAATAAGTATCTTGGCAGTCTCTTGCCTCATCCTTATTCATTTTTATCTAATACATATTTATATTTTGAAACAGTAACGTACAGTCAAGCACAAAAGTAGAACGAGAAAAAATAAATTGAAATATGAAATTATTATTATGAGTAAATCGAAATGCAAAATAAACAGCTAGATTATTGACAATTCTAACAAAAATGTATATAAATATTTAAAAAAAAAAACAGAAAATACACGAAAAGATCAAAAAATCGGCGAGCAATAATATGAAAGTATTTACTAGTGTTGTTATGTCGACAATAAAACGGGTGGCATTGCTCAGCGCACACTAACTAATGCAAATGCAAAGAAATCCGCTACTTTAGAGGATCGTTACTCATGGCTTACCACCGCTGTTGACTTTAACTTCGACGACACACGGACAGTCGCGTACTAAGCTCCATCTTATTGGAATATCTTTATCAATTTTATGCTATTAGTATTTTTTTTAATTGTTATTTTGCGTTTAATTTATTGTGCTTAGTGGTGACAAGATGTTTGAGTTTAGTATTATTTGTGAGCGAAGAATAAAAAGGAATTAAAAGAAAAAGAAAACCTGTGTAGCCACCCAGGTATTTATTTCTAAAATCTTTTAAAAAAAATGGTAACCACATAGGAAGGTATTGTCTTTTTCATTGCTTGTCTTTCTGGTCATCACTTTTTATTGATATTTATAAAAAAATACAAAAATGCTCATAAAATATAAGCTAAGAGTTGAGTGCGCGAGTGTGACCGCCCACGGCTCAACCCGATTCAATCTGTTGACATCTCGTATTGACTGGACACGTGCTGTTTGTTTAAAATAAATTCATTATTTAACCGTTGCTACAGACAGAGGCAATTCAAACAGTACTTTATGTTCTAATACATACTTAATGAGAACTGTTCATCAATACATAATCGTTGCATTTTTTACTATGATTTTTATTACTTCATCCGTCCAGCAATGCAGTCAATTAACTTACGAAATTATGAACACTAAAAGGTGTCTAATTAGTTTTATATTAATTTTAATAATTTGAATTAGCTCATTACACATCCTGTATTTATCGATCAGGAGTTATTGATTCATAAATGCAGGTGCTCGTTAGGTATCGGTTTTATTGCATTATATCAATTTAAATAGCTATCTCGTAGTACTACAGTAGTTTCCCGTCTCATGTTACCGTATATTGGCAGTTAATAAAATGATATTTCGCATTTTGTATCACACATAAATATTTTTAATGTTGGTAACGGTAGCGGGTGATGGCGTCGGATTTATTTAGACATAGTCGTTATAGGCCGTGTCACGAGCGCTCGGAGTAAGGTACAAATGGGCCAATTTGTCGGCGCTCCGGTGCGGAGGCGAAAATCCGCCGTAATCCGCGGGCTCGCGCGCTAATCGAAATATCGACGCAGCCGCTTATTGACGAGTCGGCGCCCGGTGACCCGACACCGACGACCCGCGCACTAACAATCAACCCAAACACATCTGAATTAAAATATTATTAATTCGTACTGTTGATTGGTTTCATCAAATTACGCCTTATGCAACTATTAATTAATTTTAATATTAATTACGTACATAAACCCACACAATTTCATGGATTTAAAAAAAAAAACCTAATTATGCTGCTTTTTAATTAAATCACCATTAACTTGAAAATTAGAGAACGTTATTGGATTTTCTAATTTACTTTATGGAAATCATTACACCATCATATTCATGCATTTTAATTAGAAAATACTGTTAATGACTTTCTTATTTCCATATTAGTTAAACAAATATAGTTCTTCGTTCATTCGAGGAGACACGTCCACCGCGGGCGGCGGTCGGCAGGCATCTGTCCCCCACCGTCGGCCATGTTCCGCTCCTCCCCATTACCCTCCCAACGCCTCCCACCGCAATTACAGCCATCCGGCACTTTCACCGCTGCCGCAAACGTCATCTTATTCCTTACACGTTAAAGATTAATTTCGTGTGATGAATAGTTTCGGGGGAGCTGGGGGTGGGTTGTCCCGCCACTTCGGGCATCCCTTCAGATGGGTTCATGTCGTCGCGTACGCAGTACGTGACACCATTGCGTTGTATAATTATTGTAATGCCTACATATCGGGAGCTTTGTATTGAATGCGTAATTGTTAGGTACTGCTTATTAAGATGGTAGTTATCCAAAACAAGGGATCTTTTTCAGGTGTTTGAGTATTCTAATTATCATTTTATTACATGCTGGCATTGTTTTGAATATTCATAAGATTGGTGTGTTTGTGGTTAATGCATAATTAATTCAGTTATTAGTTTCTTATTTTAATATCTCTGTATTTACTTTAGGAACTATAGGTAATTAAAGATGATGTCTATTTAAAAAATAACTGCATGTTTTTTTAGATTGATGCAATTAATTAAGAGATTAAATTTGAGCATCCAGTAGTAATAGATTCATAACAAAAACGAATAGAGGTTGAATGATGACATTTCTATTCTACCTTGTAGATAGTATTCATTGTTATTGTTCATTGTTGTCAAGTCATGTCAGATGCATTTGGTATTCCCAAAGACGGGATAGTGAACTGACTAACAACGCGAACGCTACGTTAGCGCTACGACCACGGTCCGCGTGCGCTACGCCAACACTACGTTGTAGGCGCTACGGTAGCGACTCGTAGCGCTACGACAAAGTGCAACTTTTTCATAATGTGTTGGTCAAAGATTCGTAAAATAATAGTCTATTCTTTTCTATTTCTTAATATGGCTAGCAATTGAATAGATTCGATTATTTCGCGTTTTTAAACCCCTGCTGTTCATATTTTTTTTGAAATCTAAGATTAATCAATGAAAATATAGTCATAATCCTCTAACATGTACCTACCCGTCATGATGCTTAAATATTCCTCATGAAGATGGCATGTTTTTATTCATTAAAAATTTCCCAAAGTCCTTCTAATTACTTTTACTACTTGTCTAGCCTTATCCCAACTATGTTGGGGTCAGCTTCCAGCCGAAACGTATGCAGCTGAAGGTCGGTACTTTACAAGGAGTGACGTGGTCCATATGACTGTGATAAAACTGATTATTAGACTATACAGCTTCTGATTAACAGTAAACATTGTCAAAGATCTACAAATTACCGGTCCAACGGCTTTACTTCAAGCTACGGAGGAATTTATGATAGAGAAATCCTTTATCAACTCTTTATTTATCTATCTCTTTATTTGAAAACTACTCGTAATTTGAGATTAAGATTTTAAATCAAGTGTTGATAAAGTATTGTTCCATAGATCCCAGTAATTATAACTGAATATCACCGATGATCCGGGATGAGGGCGGGGTGGCTATTCATTAGGCGCAGGTGAGGGTATTAGAGGTGCTATAATGATGGCCACCACGCCCAGGATCATCACACCTTCTATGGCTTTTGGGCCTCTCGATAATGGATTGTTGTTTAGATATGACATGACAGATGTCAATAATAGATGCGGATTTTGCAAATTAAGGCACGATCGGACCCATTTGGCTAGAAAGCGGACAAGGCTTTCACAGATTAGGCGCGGCAACATCTGTCAAATCCCAATATCTGCTCGGTTTTTAATGAAAAAGCACTACATATAATAATGTTTCAGTATCTTGTGCGGGTCGCGGGACTCACAAATTACCCCGGAAAGTAAAGGGCTATTGAAGGACACCGTGGATTTTAGTTAGTACGAGTCTGACAGTCCCTCCCGCCTTAAGTATTTGATAATTTTACCACGTTAAAAAAAGTCGTCTTTTGCGAAGCATAAACATACTAACACTAATCAACGTGGGTTTAATAGCAATGAATTAGTGTGATGATGATTTTCCAAATAGGTTTAAGATTCTTAGATGTCTAAGATGGCGAGGTTATCAAAAGAAATGCCATAGAAGTTATTA
Source organism: Agrotis puta (assembly GCA_943136025.2). Taxonomy (NCBI): domain Eukaryota; kingdom Metazoa; phylum Arthropoda; class Insecta; order Lepidoptera; family Noctuidae; genus Agrotis; species Agrotis puta. The sequence goes on from OW964170.2 coordinate 6,692,682, forward strand.
CTTTTACAAAGCAAAGATGCGTTTCATTTATTCATTACGAGCAAACGATAGTTAGTTGGCCCTTACATATAACGAATGTCTTCCGGTCTATCGTTACTAAATGTATATTTAAACTTTGACATACACATATATGAAGAATACGTTTTTCTAATATATGGATGGAAAATCCGATGAAGTCATAACAGAAATACAAAACATTAAAAAGCCACTCATACACACACATTTACCTAATCCAGTTATTATACAAACCATAAAGAAAGAACAGTCACGTTAACAATCTAACAACGAAAATGAATCGGCGCCTTTGCCTTCACAATTAACACGATGCCGCAATAAAAATAACTAGGCAGTGAAATTAATTAATTTAGAGGCTTTAATTATCTCATCAGGACAGTAAAACCATGGGCAGTTCGCGTCGGGCCGGCTTATCGACTCGTCACATCGGTCGAGACATCGCCCCATTCATTATATACTACGTTGCGTTATGAAAAATCACCGACATTGTTATTAGTGAACAGATAACGCCATGTTTATTAATTAATGTTGGAGCGAATAGATTTCGTGTGTAACTTATTGCTGCGGGTCTAAAACGGCCACTTTAACATTGTTCCTAAAAGTGATTCGTGAATTCCCATTAAAGACTTTGTCAGATAGGCGCGGTGAATGCGAAGCGAGGCATTGTTATTTGTAATGTATGGAATTGTTTGAATCCAGTCACATAGAAAAGCGAAAGCGATCCGATAGCGTGACCGAACTATCGGACTGACGTCTCGTATCGGTTCGTTATCGCTTCAGACTCGCCTGTCTGTTTGAAAAAGGCTTTAGAGCGTTAGCCGGTTAAAATTGCCATTGTAGAACCAGTTATCTCTTTCTTTTCGACATAGATAACGTCTTTAGTAATGTTAAGCAATTAAAAAAATATTTGGCTTGGGAAGGTTCAGTCTATACTATAAGTTCAGATATGACATGCAATTCTGTTTGTGCCATTGTATGAATATTCATGATTCGTGAAGTGAATCATTAGGAATATCGGTAAAGGGCCGCTTTAGACGCTTTAGACCTTAGTGTTCAATCGTTAGCTCTTCGTACACAACGCGACGCAAGTCTCCGATACCTTACGACTTTGGTATCCAGGCGACTATCGCAATACAAATCCAAAGAGGTCCGTACACAGGCATGCGTCAATGGATACCAAAGGTATCGGTGACTTGCGACGCGTTGTGTACATACGAATGGCCTTTTTTTATCGTGGTAAAATCATCAAATGAGTCCTCCCACCCAGGGCAGGGCGGGAGGGACTGTCAGACTTGTACTGACTAAAATCCACGGTGTCCTTCAATAGCCCTTTACGTACCGGGGTCACGGTAATCCCTTGGTCCCGCGACCCCGGCAGGCTTTGGCCCTCTACAGGCCCCGTCACTATGCTGACACTCTTTGAGGCGCGCGTGGAACACAACGCGCCGTCGACCCGGGCATGGTCCATGGTCGGACCGCGAGTCGCCCATTACTCGCTGCCCGCAAGGCATGCGTCCATGGATACCAAATTTGTAAGGTATCGGTGTTTTGCGACGCGTTGTGTACAAACGAATGGCCTTAGAGGATTAATTGATTTTACATATCTCTTGCTCTGTAAGTACACCCTTACACCCCTGACTGCCGGGGTGTATGACTATCATTACAGCATAGGTTTTGGAATTTGAAAAAAGAACTGTCATACTCATACTGCACGAAGAATATTTTTAAAAAGTTATTTTTTTTTTCTCGGTATCGATTAATTACTCGAATCGGAATCTAGACAATTTATTTTATGAAGATTTTATTTTAAATATGGAACTATTTGTTTCCACATCGTATGTTAGATGGAATCGATTTAAAAATCAAACTGGCCAGCAAGATTTGACGCGCTTGCGTGCGTGAAAAAAAAAGGCAGTCTACTAGTAGGCGCGAAAGCATCGCGAAAATAATTAATTTTCTTGTTTGAGTTCTTTTTCAAAAGTTTTAAACATGTCTAGTGACGAAGACATAGATCTAACGCCCGATTTTATTAAAGAAAGGGCAAAAACAGTTGTCGAATCACAAACTCATATTCAAACTATAAATATACCTAAAAAGAACGTGACCATATCTCTTACAAATTGTAATAATTTTACTACCTATTAATTTTAATTAAATACACATTTTTTTCTTCTTAATAAATGTTCATTGAAACCTGCTGTCTTGTTGTTTACTTACCTCACAATCGATATGTAAAGCAGAGTATTTATCTCGGGCGTAAGCATCAATTGCATACTCGGGTTAATTAGCGCCTTCGCTTCGCTCAGGCGCCAAAAACCTCGTATGCAATTGATGTCATACAGCCCTTGGTTAATAATCTACTATTACATATCTCTTGCTCTGTAAGTACACCCTTACACCCCTGAATGCCGGGGTGTATGACTATCATTACAGCATAGGTTTTGGAATTTGAAAAAAGAACTGTCATACTCATACTGCACGAAGAATATTTTTAAAAAGTTTTTTTTTTTTCTCGGTATCGATTAATTACTCGAATCGGAATCTAGACAATTTATTTTATAAAGATTTTATTTTAAATATGGAACTATTTGTTTCCACATCGTATGTTAGATGGAATCGATTTAAAAATCAAACTGGCCAGCAAGATTTGACGCGCTTGACGATGCAAGAACCTCAAGTCACTCAAACGCAAGTCTTATCATCACAAACTCATATTCAAACTATAAATATACCTAAAAAGAACGTGACCATATCTCTTACAAATTGTAATAATTTTACTATTAATTTTAATTAAATACACATTTTTTTCTTCTTAATAAATGTTCATTGAAACCTGCTATCTTGTTGTTTACTTACCTCACAATCGATATGTAAAGCAGAGTATTTATCTCGGGCGTAAGCATCAATTGCATACTCGGGTTAATTAGCGCCTTCGCTTCGCTCAGGCGCCAAAAACCTCGTATGCAATTGATGTCATACAGCCCTTGGTTAATAATCTACTATAACACGCAACGGAAAGGAAAAAGCACTCCACAGCAAACTCATGCCTACTTTATTAAGCTCAGATCATGTCTAGATATTCCTACAATATTGAAATTTATGAACACTATTTCATATCTAAATTAATTATTCTCTACGAGCGTAAAATTAATTCCTAAAACTAGTTATTTCAATTACCTATGTAGTTACACGGTTGTCGCCATTTTAGCAACAAGCTCCGTCTAGGGCTGAGTGATTTCATTAGATTTTCTTGCTAATCAATTAACGAGCTGGATAATAATACTTTTGAGATGCTGCAGCATACTTTGATGAGTAGGTATTTGTAAAGTTATCGAGTATGTTTGTTACCCGTTCACTCAAAAACACGGATTCGGATGGGTTCACAGATAGTTTATGACCTGGATTAATACATAGGATAGATATTTTATCCCGATTATATGTTTCCCAGGGATAATTTCCGTGTCATAGCGGTTGAAGCAGTTGGCAACATCTACTAAAAATATGACTAAGGGAAAGGACAACATTACCTCGATATTTTTGTACATTAAACGTTGCACCACACTCCTGTTTTGTAGGTTACAAACATTTCCTGGGTTCGATTCCCACCCAGGAAAAATGTTTGTGTGATGAGCACGATCATTTGTTCTGTGTCTGGGTGTAATTTATCTATAATATGTATGTATTTAGAAATATATAAGTATGTTTATCAGTTGTCTAGTACCCATAACACAAGCTCTGCTTAGCTTGGGACTAGATGGCGTTGTGTGATAGTTGTGGAATATTTATTTATTTATTTATTTAAACTCACAAACAAAAACAGTCACACCCGGAGCATCTACAAATATTTGTTTCGTTCAGAAATTAATCCCTAACACGCACCGTAGCATTCAATCGCTCAGCCATTGTGCCAACAGTGTTAGCCCCTTTATATTCAAAGCGACGCAAGTCTCCGATACCTTACGACTTTGATATCTAGACGTTTATCGCAATACAAATCCAGAGAGGTTCGTACATAAGCACACGTCAATGGATGACAAAGTCTTAAGGAATCGGAGACTTGCATCGCCTTGTGTACGAAGGGGCTTACGCAATTGGGGTGCAAGTGACCTAGAAAGACAATAAAATATTTACCTCTTAGGCTTGTAAGTTCCTGATATCTCTTCGGTAATCATTTTATTCAGCACACGTCTCCTGCGTCAGCGGTATCATTCTCAACATCTGTCTTCTGATGAATTGCCTTCACGTTTTACATAATCTGCTTAGTTTCTAAACTTGCAACGTTCTTATGACTGATGTCGTCAAATGTTTCGTTCATAAATCCCAAAATGTTAAGCATACCTACTTGGTTTACATAAAGTTAGTTATTAAGAAAATCTTTTGTGAAAATATGCCGCCTGCCTTTGAAGTTTTGACGCAAGTAATTGTGATAAAAATATTAAATATTATAATCATACGTTAGCGGTTTTTAATGTTAATGTCTGTAATTATTATTCATGAATGAGTCTGTCTGAACCTAGGTCACATGTTACCGCAACTTCATTATCTCTTCTTTAATTTTAAATAGCTGCAAATAATGTGTAAAATATGTATGCTATGTTTTTATTTTTAACTAAGTAGGTTAGTTTATTTTTTAAATTAAAAATCTTTATTACAAATTAATTTTATATTAATGAAAATGTTTGTATTTAAAGCCGCGATGGTGTGTTTTATATTTTACTGGTTTTCTAACATTAAACTAGGAATCGTCCTACAAAGGGGCTTATATATTTTTGTTCACTAGCCAAGCACGAAGTTAAATAAATAATGAAGTGCGCAGTTTTATTATTTCAATTTGTCATTTTGTTACAAATTTTTCCATTTTTAATTCCACCTCCTTTTAGCAAAGTTTTAAATAAAGACTCAATAGTATCTTCTCCCCCCCAGATCGTCCTGAACTCTATGCATCGGTACCAACCCCGTATCCACCTGGTGAAAGTCCGGGAAGGAGGCGGCACCATCACGGACCTGACCCGGGAACAGCACCGCACCTTCGTGTTCCCGGAGACGGTGTTCACAGCTGTTACTGCATACCAGAACCAGCTCATCACCAAGCTCAAGATAGACTCTAACCCTTTCGCGAAAGGTTTCAGAGATTCATCACGACTGACGGACTTTGATAGGTGAGTTTCGACTTCGACATTATATTTTTAATACGTAGACTAGCTGCTCCCTGCGGTTTCAACCACTGATCCATTTCATCGTAGCGTTGTGTTATTAAAGCCTGCTGGCTGCTGCAGGAGTCGGTCGTGCCGACTGGCTTCTTTCTCGTCGTACCAACAAATTGTTCCATCAGTCGCACGAGAAGGAATTGTCATTCCTCGTCATACCACCAGGTCAATGGCTGGCATCCCGTTCTGATTGAAACCCCGCCATTTCGAGGAAAGCATGCCTAGGTTTTGATCTCGACTACCATTTGTAGATCTTCCTCAATCGTCGCGTCGGGTTGACAGAAAGTCAAAAAGTTTACCAACCAGTCTTACCAAGTACCTAAGACTGTTTGCCAAACATAAAATACATTTTACATAGTTTACCACGTAACTGGATGGAGGTCAGAAAGGTAGTCGCTAGATTCAAAATATATTCAGCTGCATCCGGTTAGGAGAAAGCCGACTCCAACATTGTAGAAAAAGGCTAGGTAACCATTTTTTCTATTGTCCTCTAGAGGTCAGTCACCTTAGACAGGTGGGTCGTTGGTTAAAAAGACATAAACGACAGAACTATTAATGTGTGGAGTTATAAAACTACTAACTAATTATTGTAATGTTGGAATGTCAGCTTTCTAAATCAACTCCTCAAGCCTACCTTTGAAAAGTAAACAAAGGGCTCATGTTTAGGCATTAATTTAAGTGTCACTAAGTGTAAGAGTAAACGGATATACGTCAGTTAGTGTTGTTTCTTGACGCAAAGATTTAGACATCGTCGCGGAAACTGAGTAGGTGTCAGGATTTTGGCAAAAATATTTAGCATTTCCGGTATTTTGGAATTTTGATCATCACCCCAAAGTACCAAACTAACACGAAAACATAAATCCTACCATTAAATTTTAACTGCCCATCAATACTTAAAGGTTCCAAAAATCGGTGACGAGCACCATACGTTTAGTTTATTTGCGCTAAAGTGGTCTAAAGCGGCGCATGGTCCGGTTTGATAAATTGACAGGTTATTAGCAACAGTTGAAAGGCATTAGGTGCGCCGCCCTGCAATTTGCCGCCAACGGTTTAACATGAATAAAAGATTAAAACCGTTCCTCCGCTGATTGCGGCGATATCGGATGAGTGCGAATGCTGAAGAGCCCACATTTAGGGCTGTTGTTATCCGTTATCGGTTAATCGACATTGCGAATGAGATTATGGGCGTAAAAATAATCTTGAGGGTGTATCAAGGACGTGCCCTCGAGTGGAAAGATAGCAATGGGCCCAAGATTGTTATGATTATGAATAACGTAACGTATTACTTTTATAGCTATGCGTTTATCTGCTAAGTTAAAAGTAGATTAGTCAAATGAAATTTTCGCATACAAATTCACTAGCTGCCTACCTTGTGATGATCATCCATTTTTTTATTAAATAATTGATACATCAACTTCAATTAAACAACTTTCTAAACTTCAAAGTTCTTTAATTGAAAATTAACACACATTTTCTTAGACTATCATGATAAGTAATGAAATTTTCATAATATAATATCACGCTCGTAATTTGCGAGGGGTTAAATAAACGTACTCATATAGTACACCCACAATTAGCCAGTCGTGCGTAAGTCCTACATAATCGGTATAAAACAATTGCTATAATAATCTAGACCTCAGAGGGAGAAACCAAAATCAGTTATGGAAAAACCCAGACACACCTTATTGTTACATCTGCAATTATTCAATGAGTTTAGTTATTAACGAAGTATTTTATGGTAGACAACAACGAGCATGCTAACACTGATGTCATAGCACTGATCACTTTTATTGTCTACCATATAAAACTTTATAACGTTATTAGCTGAAACCATAAAATAAACCGTTATGTGCATGTTGGTTACCTCTATGTCAGGGCTGCTCAACCCCAGGTCCGCAGGCCACTGTATTGCCCGCTTTTTACCCGCAATCAGTACCAACCTAACGATGGACTTTGGAGTATGATTCAAAATAATCCAGACCAATCCAGACTCGATATGAATGCATTCTCAATTCATTCTAGACACTCAAATACACTTACTTTTTATCCATATCTAAATAACTGTGTCCATGTTCTTTATTTTAATGCAAAAGTATTTATTCCTCCTGCCGGGGTCGCGGGACTTACGAATTACCGTGACCCCGGTACGTAAAGGGGTAGTGAAGGACACCGTGGATTTTAGTCAGTACGAGTCTGACAGTCCCTCCCGCCCTGCCCTGGGTGGGAGGACTAATTTGATGATTTTACCACAAAAAAAACTCTAAATAACTGTGTCCATGTTCTTAATTTTAATGCAAGAGTATTTATCCTACATAGAAAAAACATGGTCATAAAATATATTTTTATATTTTATGAAAATGTGTTTTGAACTGTCAGCCTGAAAAACGAATAGGTACATTAATTATTTACTAAATATATTTCAAACTTGATTTTTCTGACTAAAGTTCCAGTTCAAACGTAATTAAAATGTTGGCCCGTTGAAACGTAATTAATAATATGGCTCTGATGTCGTGACGAAGAACCGTCTAGAGTTTATAACCGCAATGTGTCAATTAATATAATTAGCCACAGTGTTAAAATGTGACCTTCAGTAGTGACTTCAATCAGTGTTTTAGGGACGAGTCTTCATAATTTGTAAATGGTTGCAGTGAATTATAGGACAGTCAAGTATAACAACACTCCAATAGCATTTTTCCCAACCAATTTACACTAAGCGTTTCCAAACGTCTTTTATAATGCGCTCAGCAAAGAATTTGAACTTTCTATCTGCGCCTGGATTTCCGAACACATACAATACAACCCCAAAAAGGCTTCTTCTGGGTAAGCTCGCACCATCGTCAAACTTTGTCTTTGTCAAACACATGTCATAAAAGAAGCACATACATCTATATGTATAAAAATGTTATGTTGGTTTGTGTACGCTTCAAAAACTCAAAAAGTTCTGCACCGATTGAGCTGAAATTGTTGCATGATAAATAATCCGCATCAAGGATTGTTTTTATCTATTTTTTATTTTTTTGTTGTAAAAACAGTATTTTTGTGCCACAGCGAAGCGTGGCAGGGTACCTACAGCTAGTATATAATAGACATAGGTATCTAGGTAGGTTGACATCGACATAGGCACCATGTTGTTCCAAGCGTAAGAAATGTTTAATCCCAAATCATGTCAATGGCAGAATTATAAGTACTTGCTAAGCTATTCTAAAAACTGAAATATATCTTCCCACACATCATGTTCCCCTGGTACTGCACAAATCAATTTAGCAAAGTTTCCAACATAGCTGTTGACGTAACTAGATAAATCTTGAAGTACTGCTATTGTATTCACTTTTACCTCAGTCGTTCAGTATTAACGTCAATATCTTTCTATTGTGGACGTCTCCACACCTTTCGCTGAGAACAATCGACTGTTATACTCGATAGACGTGGGAAGCCAATCACTCGAACATTTTCCACTATTCTTAGCGTCTGGACTGCTAAGAAATATGTGGGTGCAATAAACTTAGGTAGGTACTTACAGTTTGTACTAAGACTTGATGGTGAATAACCTTAGTTTTAGTCTGTTATGATTGGACTTTAAATGCAAAAGACAGCACTGGGATAGTCTCCTATGTTTTTAACTCACTTTTCTTTCTCAGAAGGAAAGTGAGAGTGAAATGGAGTTTCGATTTACTGTAGTAGGTGTTTCTTATTTTATGGCTTTAACGAGGTACTAATTGGCTCAATAAGATGTTATGTAATTTTCTTGCGATTAAGGAATTTTGAAAAAATGGCAAAACTAATTCCATGGCATACGTAGTTTTGCGATTTCTATTTATTGACTAAGAAATATATTTCTCCATGTCGTGTAAGATAAATCACTTTTACAATAGTCTTAATTATAGCATGTTGTAGTTGGCTTGTAGCCTTGTAAGAAGGTATTAGTCGTGAAAATCCTAAAGGGCTTGTTCACAGAGTAAAACCTTAACATTAATGCTAGATATTACGATGCTAGTAATATTTTTAACGTTCCTTTGTCCACCCTTTTATAACCCTCTAAGCTGCAAGGCAAGTGCTAAGTAACATCCTTAAAGACGTGGGACATAAACCTTGCAGTACGGACCTCTATCAATACTTCAAGCCTTTTTACATCTATAATTTATAGATTAAAGCCAAATTAGCATTTCATGTCTGCAGTTTACTTTTTTATTTAGTTCCATTGAAAAAATCTACCTGAAGGCACACATTAAGTGATATACTCTATCGTAGCAAGATCTTACAAAAAATAACATCGCCCAGAAAAAATGATGTGATCTATCAATAAAATATGAATAGAAAAGATATTTAACTTTATAGATCGAGAGACACGATACTATTCTACAAAATTAAAATTAATATTTCGCAAAATATAGCGTGTTTCACTCATTAAGAGGAGGTGTTGGGTGACCGAGGCGAGAATGCGCCGCAAGGAACGGCCGGGCGTTCCCATGAGCCGTCTGGACCACTACTTTCAACTCACGATCTACCACTGATATTGTAAGGGTGCCTTTATTTAGATGCTTTACTGAGTAAAGTTCTTTACTGAGTAAAAACTTCGCTGAGGAAAAAGTATAATCGCCAGAATTATTTTTTACAAAGAGTCTCTCGTCACCACTCACTGGACGCCTGAGGAATAATATCGCCGTCGAGGTCGACCGTGGCGGAGGTGGTGTGACGATCTGATCATGTTTGCGGGGCAGACATGGCCAGAAATTGCGCAAAATAGAGAGGTTTGGGAGGAAAACTGCTGGGCAACGGGGGAGGCAGTGGGACACAAACTGGGTTATTTAAAAAAAAAGAGTCTCTCTAAGATGACAATTTTAGGCTCGTTTTTGATGACATTATTTTTCCGTGTATATTGTCAGTTTCTTCCTGCTTGCCCAAGACTCATATGTGTCCTGCAAAATCGTGTACAGCTTTTCATACCATGTTCATCAAAACATGGTTACTGTGAAACATTTATACCGGTAGGTGAAGAGAGCTTATGTATGTGTTAATATTTGTTTAACTACAGTACTTATCAACATAAAATTTTACGACGACAATGAAGGTTAATTCCAGTGTTTCATCATAGCTTGAGACCTGGCTACACTTAAATATTTCCTGCGTTGTTGTCTAGTTTGTTTTATAATTGGTGCGGCCTGTTCATTTTAAATATTAAATTGGTCCGTTGATAGTGTCAGTAGGAAGGTATCTTTAGTTTCGTGTTAACACGTTCGAGGTTGCGTGGTTGCGGGCGGGGGCGGGTTGCGGCGCAGCGGCGTGTGGAAACAGCTCACGTCAACGGCGGCCGGGCCGGCGGCGGCGGCGCGTAATCACAGGGCTCGCTCCTCATTATGCCCTAAACGACAAATTAAAGCGCATTTCTATTATCTGGCCATCGGTGTGATGCCCATACGCCGGTCCAGGGACCAACCGGTTCTCCGGGGGCGGTGTGGACCGGCGCGTTCTCACTCACGTGTTTATACTTTAGCAACAACCTGCTGAATTGACTATGCATAAACAATTACCGATTCACCTTTTAAGATTGTATATTGAAAGCAATTTGACGTTCACTGCACGGATTATAATACAAGGTTGTGCGGTAGCTTTTATGGTTTAGTATTCTGTGTGATGACAACGTTAGTATGACTTAAGAGGAAACATTAAAAATAATATTGATCAACATGCTCTCATGCATCCCGTGTGATCTTTGAAGTCAGAAATTGTTTACTTTCAAACGAGTGCTTAAAACTCCCGCATTAGCTCTTAAAGTTTTTGTGTTACAGTAGGAGCATGACGGGTGGAATTATTGGACCTATTAATAATGTAATCGACGTAGGCGTCAGTGCGTAGCTACCGATTTGTATTAATTGATACAGCATCGGCTCGATGATAGTTCGGAGCGGTGATTGACGGTTAATTCGAGATGTTATCGGTGCAATTACCGCTTCCACTGAGTCTGTACCTTCGGCCGCTCCATTTGCTACCGGCTTTGATGTGGTGTTCCTTGACCACGCTCTGCGTCATACATCGACGGATATTTTGTATGACTTGGATTTTCCTCTTTATCGTTTTTTATTTAAGTAGTTATTGAAAATCAGAACTCTATTCAACGTTCATGCTAAAACGCTATTGTAAAGTTACGAAAGTAATAAACTCGATCTTAATGATCTACATACGCAACTTTATGTTACAATGAACCCTCAAAATTAACGTGTTTAATTTTAATAGCGAGTGACATTTCCTGTCGCTCTTTCGAGCGAACATAACGGAATGAAAGGCTGAATAATTAGAGGTTCTTGTATCGCGTGCTCCGTTGATTGGTGTCGGGCGCGGCGCTACTGTGCGCCCGCGTCGTCGCTCGCCTCGCACATAGCTCAGCGGGTAATTCCGCTCGGCGCACACCTCTATCGATACAATCTCAGACAGAATTGCCACTTCGCTGTCTGTCACTCCTACACCCGCACCACTTGATTTGACGAGTGTAGGTTAATTTTAAAAGCCGTCTAATCACTTCCGTTTGCATTGTTCTGCTACTCAGCTATTTAATACTTTCTATTCTGATTGCCGAATTCACACCGACTCATAAATATGAATATTTAAAACAACGCCTAACGGCGCTCAGCCTTAATGACTTCCTTCGCTGACGTCCGAAATCGTCAGACAATAAGTATGATGAATTGCCATTGTGTGAGAATCGGGCGGTGGAGTTATTTGGCGTGGTGGTCGAGGCGGCTTTTCATCCATTAATTAATAAGATCCGCCCCTCGCTCAATCAGAGCCGATATTTAGCGGCGAGGAGTTATATTTATGCTCGGACGCACCTCTTCGTTAATTGCATGCGATTCACTTACGAGCTAGAAATAACTTTAACGACAACCGCGTGCTGCCCGCGGCATGCTGCGTGTTTCACAGTTACATTACGTTAACTATTTTTTAAATATCAACCATCTATCACATTTAGTTACACGATCATAGACAATGAACTGTTGGGCCGAACTTATTGCTATTTATACCTAATGAGTAAGTCGGCTGAGTGATTTACTGTAGGCAGCCCTCCTCAAATAGATCAAATTGACATTCTTTAAATGTTTTTATGAGCGTCATAAATAACCTTCCTTTGTAGAATAATAAGAATTAAATTCCATCTTATAAAGCTCAACATCGAAGGAAATGCTATAAATCTGTGCACTAATAATCTACATTAAGCAAAATATTACGAGTAAAGGAAATAATATTTCATGTTTTTATCAGATAGACACATTATGCATTTGCGGGCAAATATCGATAAGTCGGCGCGAGATATCGATAAGACTGCGCGAGCATGGCCGGGCAGGCCTATCGGCGGCCTCTTACAGCCGCCGCCCTGTAATTTGCCGGCGGAGAGTGTTGGCTATTACTGCTGATACCGAGATCATAATAAATACGCCATTAACGCCCCCGCAGCACCCGAAACGACATAACCACCCGGTGAAACAGACCTTCTGGCCCAGCACTAATACACCGCCACTTACAACCTTTTGTAACACTAAGCTTTAAGTGTAAATTTTAAGATATTAGTGCTGTGGAATGTGTTAGTTCACAATTTAACATTCAGTTTTGATTGCCTTCAATTATGCGCGAAGTTAAAATGTTTTAATATTGAGAACTTCAAAATAAACGTTTTACTTGAGGGAAATTTTAAGCTTTAGTTAGACAATTATGTGGAAAGGTAATTTTTTATGGCATAAACATTTACAATTACAAGTTCAGAATGAACATAAAACATATAAGTTAGTGATCAATAAATAAAATAAAATGTAATTACATCACATGTTAAATTGTCACTTTATTCCATGAAACATAACATGTGACTTTCTCTCCAAGAGAGTCATCCTCAACGACATCAACACAATATCGCGTGATAAATTGTGTGAAATCGCTGAGACGTTGTGGTTAACTTGAGATTATTATAACAATAATACTGGCTATTATTCGTTTTTATAGAAATTAGGAGATCAATAAAAAAATCTATAATATGTGTTAGCGTGTGTGGGCACTACCTGTTTTTAATTCCCGAGGAGAGCGCGCCGGCGCCCGGGGCCGCCGCTCGGTGATAGATTAAATTCGACACGGCATCTCGTGATGTCATGCCAATTTTGAGGCTTAGCTCGAGCTCGCCGTGTCGTCACGCTCATTTGCCGCTCTCGGACTAACGCTCGTATCTCAAGATGGAGCCCATTATTAATAACATCTCCTCAGATTTACGCCTGCTCGCACTTGCCCCACGACGAACGTGTTCTCCTATAGAAAACGGGAAGGAGCAGCCACTAACTAGATTTCTATTGAGCAGGCGTGAAAGACGCATTATTGCACACTTATAAGTGGCGTTAGTTTCGTAGAGACGCGAAAATAGCGAGTTAACGGGAAGCGTGATCGGTGGCGGTCGCCACAACCTCCAGGAACCGATAAAGGGCATCACGCACTGGCGCAGTAAAGGGCCGCACTCACGCACGAGCTCGCCGCGCGCCTCGTTAACTGCGACACTACTCGTAAAGACGCTTCGCAGAAACAATCGACGGCGATACACTCCTTGTTTAACACTTTCCCATATGGGCAGTGCGTATTAAAAAATACCTACCGCACAATATGTGGAGGTAGGTGTTTTATTTAAAGATTCTGCTTATTGCCAATGTTGGAGTTATACAGGCATTGTAAATCAAAGCTAAACGTACGAGTCATAAACAAAGCTGACCACGTCGTATTTCATCGAGGTGGAATTTTACATAACAGCTTCTAGTGTGACGTTCGTAACGTTTTATGAGATTTGAAATCGCCACGTGGCCGCCGGTGGCCGGTGTCGTTCCTCGAACTCAGTTTTATAGACTACGGACCGATGAAACCCAACGAACAGTCCGTCTCGCGAAACGAGAAGTTCGCAGAACTCGCACACTTTACCGAAATAGGACTTATTACTATCAGAAAACAAACTTCGTCTCAATGTGAATATTATGCTAAGAATACTTTTCTTATAAAAGCTTACGGATGCATAACTGTCTGCTGATACTGGAAATGTTACGTAGGGCTTAAATAGAAAGCAGCTTTCGAAAATCTGCAAGATCTGCTTATAAATTGTACATAAGTCAATTATGGAGGAGATTTCTGATGTTATAAGGCAACTCTATAACTGCTTGTCGTCAAAACCTATACGTATGTAACGGTCACCATTAATGTCTGTGTTGTTCATTCTCCGCAGAGATCCGATGGAGCTGATGTTGATGGAGCAGCAGTTGCTGCGGTCACCGCTGCGGCTGTACGCGGGCGGAGCTGATGAAGAAGCCGAGAAGCGTGCGGCGTGGGCAAGGTCACCGGCTGCCCTCCAACTGCTGGCCCTCGGTGGCCGAGCGTGGCCCAGCGCCTGGCCACAACCACTTGCGCTACCCCACGACTTGTGGCTACAGAAGCCCCCCACGCCGATGCGGTACTGCCCCTACCCGCCCCCCGCGCACCCCAACGCGCCACCCCATCAGCCTCGCCCGCAGCACTCACCCTCGCCCAGACATCCACTGTGAACGTACTACGATGATCTTCCTTGGACTGTGTTTCTTTAACCGGATGAGGGCTTGCCACAAGCTGTCACGACCAGTATATTCAGCTCAGCCAATAAACTGCTAAAATGATGAAGTAAGGCAATCGGATCAGTAGCAATAGACTGTGTAAAATCTGAATTTGGAAGTTTTTGGCTGGCCCCAGGTTGTAACGAAAACGTGCTGTGACGAGCGCTCCATCATTATCGAGAACTCGTAGTAGTAACTCGCTTGGACTGTACTGTGAATGATGAGACCGGCTTGCAAAAGACTATTTATTTTATTCAAAGTGAGTTTCAAATTAGTACCTTAATAGACGAATGTATGTAACTGAGTAGTTTAAGAGGTTGTCGATAGGTATGTGTACTTTAAAACATAATTTCAAGGTTCCTACCCGAAAGTATAATATTGAAAAGTAATATTAATGTAGAGCGAAATGAATATTAATTAACAATAGTTACCTGCACATATTTGTATTTTTTATTTCCTTTTATCGTTTATATATTTCGTTCCAATATCTCAGAGAAATATTATAATGTTTATAACATTATTAGATATGATTGATATAATGAACCAAAGAAAAAATAAGTTTGCGTAAAAAATAAATTACCTGAAACTATTCGTACATAAAACATTCCATTAAATAAATATTTCCAGTAATTTAAAATTAACATATTAAAGTCAATTAATTAAGTTAAATTCATTGCAACTTACTTACTTCATAAAAGCTAATTGTTGGCTCGATCCCAGAGACACATTCGGCATTCGTATCTAGTGATGTTACGATGTTCGTCGATTCGAGTCAGCCTCCCCCATGCATCGTTGGTACGTCGTTGGTTTAATGCGTTTTTGTGAGAAGTTCCTTTCATAGTAACATTGCAAGATTACGACATTTCTCAATAGTATTGAAATGAAAAAAAAAGTGTTTTTGTGTGTCGTATTCTGCATGTCTATGGGTTGAATCAGATTTCAATAACAAATTACCTACATGTTGAAAATAAAACCAGACAGAAAGTGATTCTATATGACCTAAATATATATATATAGTCGTCCTTATTAGTAATTGATTTATTAAAGTCTGCCGAGACGAATTCCAAACCCAAGTGATGTATTATCCTTAATGTACCTATGTGTATTTGTGTGTACATTCTATTATATAAGACTATTTATATTCTATTTGTAGCCCCTAAGATATATGAAAATGTATGTACTGTATAGTGGTTGAGTAAATTATTTTTGTAGGATAAGCACTGTACATAGTGGGTCACCTAGATGTTTATATCAAATAAGAGGTTTTGAAGAAGTATTGTCTTAGTAGAGAAATATGTCGCGGAATCTCAAGTTGTCGTACTTTTATATTTATGTATTTTTGTAATGTCATCAACATCTGTTTTATCTCATCCTAACTATACAAGAAGCTCCTAGTAAAAACATAAATGCTAGTATTTTATTTATGGAGTTACTGCCTATTACACCCCCCAGTTACTGGATATCACGATATTCAGTAACTGGGTAACCCACTTTACCATTTAATATTAATAAAAGATAGAAATTAGATTAGATTAGATAGAAATTTTGCTTCCTTTTATGCAGATAATTCTGTTTAATTGTTGTCAAATGAGAATGTAATTTTGTTAAAATTGTCGAACCTAGCAATTTCGGAATATATCGTAACTATAAATTTAAAATAGTAATTCTATCAATAAACTTGCCCAATTTAAGTTCCACATCATAAATACAAGATGATAAATGTAACATTGAATTCCCCTTCCGTATCGGAATATCATTGCAGATCACTGGGGAGAGGGTGCAAGCAATAACTGTAATGGGGTCTAACTTACATATTTATAGACCTTTTGTGGTTACAATGTTTTAAGTATAAAGTGGATCAAAAGTTTATACTTCGTAGAGATGTTCTTATTGCTTGGTTGAAACCGGTTTCACGATATTGTTTTGTTAATTTATATTACTGGCAGTTGTTTTATATTGTTACCTTGCATTGTTGATGGTTTTGTAGTCCTTATATCCAGGCCACATTAACGGTATTTCCCGTTGATTTTTGCAGTAATAGTCTTTAAATGTTTACGGCATTTCTTGTTAAGATGACCTGATGGAATGGGGTAGCAAAAACAAAGTCATTTATTGTGGAGCGACGTTTACAAATGGGTAAAAATAAATAATAATAAGTAATAATAATAAAAGCCGCAAATAATACTTTACTGTTGCAAAAATTTGCTCTACAAAAAGATACTTTGATATAGATACACTTGTTTATCGTATCTGTTAATAGATCACTTCTTTTATTTATTATAAACTTCATTAAGTTGTTCAAAAACAGAAAAATAAAAATATTAAACGGAAACACGCATCACAACATGTATAGCTTAATCAATCAAGATGACTTAAAAACCACTTTAAGAAAAGGATGTTGCTAAAACATGTATGAGATCACTTCCTTCATAAAATTGATTTAGTCATATTATATTGCCTAGACAACTAGATTTTTTGCATCTACATTTGTTTAGGGACTGATATTGTATTTCCGATGTAAACTGCCAATCTGCTTTAAAACTAAATTGATTAATCAAAATTGTGAATTCAATTGCATTAGTTATCTAATTACATTTTCTTATTGGTTTTAAAATATACACCTCTTATTGGTACAAAAATATAGTTTTTTTTTGTCTGAACATTAAAGTATTATTTTGTAGATCTTAATTTTCTTTACGGCCTGTGACGAAAGGAATTCTTGATTTCTTTTATTAATATAATTTCACTTATGTATGAACTATCGTATATTGATAAATTATTGGTAAATTCACGTAATATATTAGTACGAGATGCGAGCGACGCGCGGAAGTAGCGACACATATCAGGGTTGAGCCCTAAGTGTTAATAAACCGAAACGAAACTAAAGTGTTGTTTTATTTTACTGAAAAAAAATCTGTGTAAGACTCTGAACGAGATCTGGAAATACTGACTTAATGGCTACAATACCCTGATACCAGATATGTTTAGAAACTTAAATCGATTTGTATGGTATGGAGCACCAGCATAATTAGCAATCAAGGGTCCCACTAGTGGGACAAAGGCCACCTCTCTGTAAAAGAGAACGGTCCTACGGGGTTTCAGTGTAAATCTCTGTGAAGGATTGTATAGGACGTGCTTCGATGATTCTAGTTTTCCTTCACCATTTTGAGAGCTGCTCAACGAAAATCGAACAGGAATGTAACTGTAGGTATCTGGTAACTGGGCATATTTTTAACCTAAATAATATTATAAGAATAAAGATAAATAGAGACAGGTTTGTACCAAGAAGATTAAAAAAATATAGATGAGGCATAAAATGTTGAGCATTATTAGCAAATTTAATTCCAAATACAAATTCATTCGATAAGCTCGCTTATGTTCATTTATGTCCACTTCTGCACGCCTGGTGAAACGTAGATACTCGTGCTGGACAGATAGAGCCGACCCCTCTCGTATTCAGCGAATACCATAATATTAGGTCAATAAACAGTTGATTGTAGTAGTTGTTGTTAAACGTAGTTGATAGTCGATGATAAAGACTGATTGATGAATTTACGAAGGCATACGCACTTGGAACATCGGACTTAAACATAACTTGCAAAATGCAGATGTAAGTATATAGGTACATCTCTGCCAAACCCTTCGGCTTTAGGTAAAAAACAGGCTCGATATTATTAATGAATGTTTTTTTTTTAAACGATCGCTCCACGCTACCAAGACTGCTCAGCATTATAGTATTTTTCTAGTAAATACGGTTAAACCGCCTACCGATAGATGGCGGTACAACTCTAGTTACAAACTACATTGAAGCCTTTGTCAAACAGACTGGCGTGGCGAATTCGAAGCGTGACGTTTTCATTTGTAATGTCTGGAATTGTTTGAATCCAGTCACATAGAAACGCGAAAGAGATCCGATAGCGTGACAGAACTATCGGACTGACGTCTCACTGACACGCTTCGGTTCGGTATCGCTTCGGAAACGCTTCGCTTTCGCCGGTCTGTTTGACAAAGGCATGACTGATGGATGGATAGCAATAGCATTATGGCAATATCAGAAGTGCGGGGAGATTTCATGACAGTATCGCCATGGTTGGCGTACCTAATTGCAGAGCCATAGATTGCTGCGGTGCGCGTTGCTGGTTCGGTTCCCGCACGGAACAAAGATGCGTGTGCGTTTAAATGTTTGTAAATGCACCTACGATACTGAAGAAAATAAAAGATGGGCAACGGTATAAAAAGAAATTCAAAAGCGTGCATAGTGTCCTTTGATTGAGTTTCAATATTATCATACTACATACTACGAGTATCACCAAGAATATGGATGTCCCTATCCCTCTTTACAACAAGGTTGTTCACCAGAGAAAGGTTTCAAAACTCAAAAATATAGCTTTCTGTATCATTGTAACTTGTAAGTATAACGACAGATGAAGAATCACAGATAATTGAATGATCCATCCCGTCTAAAAACTCATGGTCACACCTAACGTTATCTTGAGTGCTTGGGTACTATTTATTATACGAATAAGGAAAGACAACCGACATTGTGCAAACATGGTCCGTCCGCTTCACGCTTCATTAACTTTTACGATTACCGTCTATATTACCCTAGTCTGCAAATACGAACTTATGTAATTCCCAATTGTGTCCAAATTGGAATCAATAGAGAACCATAAACTTAAGATGTAAACACTGACAGCAACATGCTGATCCATGTTGAGTTTTTCGAAACTAACAGCAGACACGTACCATTGGAACTTTACGTAAAAAGAAAGCTGTCAATTTAATTCTATAATGTATGCATAAAACAATAACTGGTAGTTTAATAAACGAACCGTGCACTTTACCTACCGGTCTATCAACTATCAAGGACGCTATATTTCTTAACCACAGCTATGAACCGTTAGTATTTACGAGACGGCTAATAAATAATCGTCACACTTTTATTTTCTGTCTTTATTAAGTGTCATTAGGCATTATTAAGCACGTATATCGATGATGATCGGCCTTCCGTCCGTCCGGTAATTGCCGGCGATGTAAGCGGCCTACAAATTGAAAGCGGCCGCAGCCCGAGGCGAGTATTGATGGATCTGCTGCCATCGGGAAATTATAGCTGGCCCTTGCGACAGCTTCGCAAATTGTGCGTATAATGCTAGTAAATAATACGGCGTTCGCTATAAATTCATATGAGGCTAGGATATAAGTATAGGTCTCACGTATCGTGCGAGGAAGACACACGTATGAGCGCGATATCTATGACTCTACTTTTTTATATTTTGCACGTTGCATTGACATAAAATGAGAGCGCCCCACGTGCATCGTGCACTCACTACAATTTGCGTGCGCTGACGTGGCTGGCTCGCCCTTTGTGTCTGTGTGAGAGACATTAAAGCACAGAGAATGGCTGCGCGCCGCTCTGCCCGCGCCGGCCGATGCATAAATTAGCACGGGCGTATTTCGCAGACATCGACTGATTGACTCCTTTCATTACCGTCTCGCATTGTTCGCAGCCTGAGAAAAATTGCATATCCTTTTGGAATCACAACACATTTCATAATTATGGACTATTGTGGCGTTGTCGGAGCTAATTCGCCGGGGACGAGCGCTCTCCTCGCCCGGGGAGTGCATGAGATATATTGGCGTACGTAAAGACGGGGACTGATCCCATAATGGCTGGCGCTGATTAGTTTTCGAGGGAAACACTAGTTCGAAGAAAGCTCTCCAGGATTTAATGTTCTGTCAGAGAAGTGTTCGAATGGGCATTGTTAGCTGAAAGATGTTCATGCTATTCGCGTGAAGCACCTAGCAGCACAGAAAGGAAACTAATTTTAGATTCTGACATCGATTAAAAGGAGTCGGAAAGCCAATGTACTTAAGCGAGATATGAATGTTATGTACTGTTTGGGTCGAGTTTTATGCTCGGCGGAACGTTTGAAATTATTGGCATTAATTGTGTTCATTTGTCGGGCGCCGTAGTGGCATTGTTCCCGTGGTGTGGCAGATTTATCAGTGATTAAGCACGATAGATGTTCTAGGAGCCCACGTGCGAGCCCTGTGCCCGGTCGTGGCCTATGCGCGATCGCGATCGGCTCAAATTGTGCCTGTGGGAATATTTAAGTGTAGAATTCACCTAAAGTACAAGGTAATGCGATGCTTACAGTTACAGACGTCAAGCGTGACTTGTTTAATCCAATTCGATCAAATGGGAATTGAAAGACAAGTAAACATCTGGTGAGACACTTCACGGACTATTACCGAGGTACCGCACCTATCAATCGGGGAATGGTCCAGATGTTTGTGTCGCTCGTCCGGCGCGGCACAACGGTTGTCCGTGGCAAACGTTTTTCTAAGTCAATGTTGTAACGGTGTGTGTCTGTCAGCCGCGTCCGGCGTCAGCTGCCAGCTCTAGCGATCGGATAGACAAGTAAATAGAGGTGGGCTAATCGTCGCGTCCAGCAAGGGAAACGACGAATTACTCCGTCACGGTGTTCCCAACAATTGCTTTGTTATTGGCGATATCACGGCGATAGATGCGGCGTGGCACCTGTACCAATTGTAAAAATCAAGGCTGTGTTTTGCGCAAAATAAAATAGTAAACTTTCATCATTGCATAGGTTTGTGTGTTTAGAGGCATGGCACAGTTAGAGCGTTGATTGACAGGGTAGTTGGTGCAAAGTAGCATGATTATCGTGCGGGTGAGTGGCAGCCGTGGCACGGCGCGGAGAGGAGACGTCGTTAGCCGCGTGTGATCGACAGACGGACAGACTAACCGCCGCAGGGTTACCTAACAGCGCTGTACTTGTTACTTGTGATAACTACGTGCGAATGCGAACTTTGATAAACATTGCGTTATTACAGTCTCCGGCTGGATGGAAGAGAACGTATACTTTAGTTGTTTTCAACACTGTTGTACAAATTCTATCTAGGTACCCTAATTTTTTTTTTTTTTTGCGGTCCATGGCCCTCTACGGGGCCCCTGTGTGGGCCCTGAGCATTCGGACGCGACCACTAAAGCTGGTCGCATGCCAGAGGGTCATGGCAATCCGAATGTTCCGAGGATACCGCACGATCGCCGGCGAATCGGCCAACCTCCTTGCCGGATTGCTGCCCTGGGATCTGGAGGCGACTGCCCTCCAGCGCGTCTACGAATGGCGCGTGGAGGCGCAGCGCCGGGGCGAATCCCCGCTGCCTCGAAAGGTCGAGGCGCGGCGGGAAGAGCTCCGGCGCGATCTCAGGGCAGTATGGAGGGAGCGACTGTCGCAACCGAGGTCCGGGCACGCCGCAATCGCGGCGGTAAGACCCCTCTTTGAGGAGTGGCTGGATAGGCGTCACGGCGTCCTTACCTTCCGCATGACGCAGGTCCTCACCGGACACGGAAGTTTCGGGAGGTTCCTGTGTCTGATAAGGAGGGAGGAAACGCCTGGGTGTCACCACTGCGAGGACCGTCCTGAGGACACGGTGGAGCATACGGTGCAGGACTGCCCCGCTTGGGCAGAGCACCGCCGTGTCCTCACGACGGCGATAGGCGGAGACCTCTCGCGCCCGGCATTGGTCGAGGCCATGCTGCGGGGCGAGACGGAGTGGGAAGCGGTCGCCTCCTTCTGCGAAGCAGTCATGCTCGCGAAGGAGGAGGCGTGCCGCGTGAGGGAGAGAACAGTGTCCTCCCTCCGACCCACCCGCAGTGGTAGACGCCCACGGCGACGGACGTCGCCAGACGATCTCCGGCCACCGTAGGCGCGGGCATGCGGGCAGCGAGTAATGGGCGACTCGCTGCCCGACCATGGACCATGCCCGGGTCGACGGCGCGTTGTGTTCCACGCGCGCCTCAAGGAGTGTCAGCAAACTGACGGGGCCTGTAGAGGGCCAGAGCCTGCCGGGGTCGCGGGTCTTACCCATCACCGTAACCCCGGTACGTAAAGGGCTCGTGAAGGACACCGTGGATTTTAGTCAGTACAAGTCTGACAGTCCCTCCCGCCCTGCCCTGGGTGGGAGGACTCATTTGATGATTTTACCACGCAAAAAAAAAAAAAAAAAAGGTACCCTATTTTAAAAGGCCACGTTCGAACGTTTTCAATGTTATTTTAGCAAATTATTTCTAAGAACAGTAATGCCTTTGTCAAACAGACCAGCGAAAGCGAAGCATTTTCGAGGCGATAACGAACCGAAGCGAGACGTCAGTCCGATAGTTCTATCACGCTATCGAATCGCTTTCACGTTTCTATGTGACTGGATTCAAACAATTCCATACATTACAAATGAAAACGTCACGCTTCGCATTCGCCACGCCAGTCTGTTTGTCAAAGGCTTAAGTGTTTCTAAAATCGAATCGAATATCCAGAGTGAAGATAAAGTAAAAATTGCGATATCAGTAGCAGATATTTTCAGTTGACACTTTCGACTTTCGTTCTTTTCGTGCTAATTGTGTACAGACTTTTTGTTGGACAAACCATTAAAACCCTTTATCTATCTGATAAAGGAGAAAAAGCTAGTATCTGCAGACCATTTTGCTGAAGAACAACATTTACTTGAAGGGTAGCCTAGCAAAATAGTATAAACCTCTCGAAGGTCCTATTTTGTATTAGAAAAAATATACATTTTTTGACATCTAAGTTACCTTATACATATTTCAATAAAATGAATGATGAGCATACTTGCTTTTCCATTTATAGTTCTATCAAATTAGCGTTTCACCACGAAATGAGAGTTAATAAGCTAGAAACTCGTATACACCTTTATTTTCGCGTTATAAAAGTTGCCTCAAAAGTCTGATAAAATCTCGTGTATACATAGTAAGCTAAGCTCGTTCTAAGCTTGCATTTACTTTTCGCCAACAAATATTTTATAACAGCTCCACTCCCTTCACAGGCGTTCATAGCGAGCTGACTAAGTAAATTCTAACACATTTACATAAACGCGAATAGAAACAGCTCAAGGCGATCGCAAGATTCAGACAGACGGACAGAGTAGTCGGTCGATAATAACGATAATGGCGGTAACGTGCCCATCACGGCCCATTTCGCTGCAGTGGACGGTTGAGCACTGGCGCGATGGCGGTGGCGCGCAGAGGGTTAATACCCCACCGACTTCCACGGTAGTCGGCTTCATTTTATTTGTTGGAATGTCTGAATTGATGACTACGGGCGACTTCCGCATTCTATTCGCGAATCTTAAGATCTGGGACATACTCGTGTTTTATTGCTTATCCAAATGATTTTATAGCAATCTCAAATGAAAGCGACGTATTTACACAAAACTAAGACTTTGATTAGTAGTACAGCCAAACTTTACAGTACTACAAACTATTCAATGACGGGGCCCCCCTTAGAGGGCTAAAGCTTGCTAGGGTTGCAGGACTGACGAGCTACCGTGACCCCGGAACGTAAAGGGCTATTGAAGGACAACTTGGATTTTAGTCAGTACAAGTCTGACCGTCCCTCCTACCCTGCCCTGGGTGGGAGTACTCATTTGATGATTTTATCACGCTAAAAAAAGCACGAATTACTATTATTAACAATTCCTAGATGAAAAGTTGAAACAACTCGAGGTCATGTGTAGCCGATATGGTATGGTAAGTAGAGATTGTGGAATCAATGGACGATGACAGAAAATCAGTGGGAGTCCACTTTCCACAGCGTTTGCAGTTTGTCCATAAAGCCTTTGTCAAACAGACAGGCTATAGCGAACCGGACCGAGTCCGAAGCGATAACAAACCGATACTAGACGTCAAACTTGGTGCAGCGAATCGAGGCGTGGCAGTTGTATAAGCTGTCTTTTTATGAATGACGTCAAACAGAGCAAATACGCCTTAGCCACATCTTCGCATCGGTTCGGTCACGCTATCGGATCGCTTTTGCCTTTCTATGTGACTGGATTTAAACAATTTCATACATTACAAATAAAAACGCCTCGCTTCGCATTCGCCATGTCTGTCTGTTTGACAAAGGCTTTTAAGGTTTTCAATGATCGCAAAATAGCATTCGTGTGTGGATAGCCTAAAGTAAAAAAAAACGCTAATAAATTATGGTGCAGTAATAAAAAATTTCTAACAAAAAGTGTTCCAATTGTGAATTTAACAGCTAATGAGTATCATTAGCAAGCCGGCTTTTATTACCCAAAAAGTGCAGATTGTAGCTACATAAATGACGACACGCAAGTACGATATATTCAGGTACAGTCAGGTAGAAAATTATAAAGTCATTCTACGAGGATTTCTTACAGATTTGCGAGCAGCGGAACTTAAAAGCCCACTTTTGTAATATGTTAGTAAAATGGACTACTCTATTCGCAATTATATTAGCCATATTGATAAGTGGCTTTTTTAGATCCCCTGTCTGGTAGACAATAAACAAATAAGGTTTATTTTTACTTGAAGCAGCTCTATGAGTCTATCGGGAACAGTGGTACAGACATAAACTGGTGGACTTTCGAACCTGCACCTCTATAGCTATTTTCGGAGCAAGATGGTTCGATTTAGGATATCAGTTCGGAAAAAGTTTTATTAGGTTTTTTCATCAGTAAATATCTACTTAATAAAAATCTAGTCTGTTTGACAATACGGTCAGACTTATATGAGACATATCTACTATTCTGGCGAATTATGTGTGTCCCATAAGGTAGGGTGAGCTACAAAGAAACCTACTTGGTACTGTACTAACCGAATGAGAACTTGCTGAGAATGTTTTTATGAATGACAGACTGACTAGTTCTAGGTAGGCCTAGGCACAATACTTTCATCCCGTACTCCCAATAATGGATATAATGAATTACCACATAAAGTCAAAAATTAGTTAATTTCCGTGTTTATGTTGTAATTTTTATCGATTTGGACTCTACGATCATCGAAAGTATAAGTATTGCCATCTTGTCGACTGTACAGATCCAACAACAATGTGTACCGCCATTTACGCCATTTTATTGCCTATTAATTGCTCTGAAAAGTGAGCGTCAATGCTGTGATGTTTGTAATTAACATGATCATCACCTTGCGCATGATTCTTGGTATAATACTTTCGTTTTTCTCTGAATTCGTGGCGGTCTACAGGGGCCATTTGATGTGCTAAATAAAATTAAACCATGAAAATAAAAAGCCAAATTTTTTAAATAATATTAGAACGCGAAAAACATATGTAACCCTTCTTTGGCAGCTAAAACTTTGGAGAGTCATATCCGAATGCGTAAAAAAACCGTAATTTCCTTTGAAGTTTTACGAAATTCATCAGATTCCAAAATATTGTTCAGACAAGAAACTCTCCGCTCATAACTTTTATCAAATCTGTATCGAGCGTGTGGCTGCGCCGGCGCAGGCTCGGGTCGCGAGGACGCAGCATCGCGCCGCGCGAGGTGATCCCTCAGGTGCGCCCCCCGACTCCGCCCCCTTGTTTATTGCTTATTAGCGGGCATCGCGGCGGCACGTTTGAACTGGCGGTCTTTGTTCTCGCCGACAACACTCCCCCCTCCCCGTCCCCTCCGCCCCCGCGGCCGGGCTCCGCTCGCGGCCGGTCACGACGCCTGCGCAGCTCGGATATGCTACGCGAATCATAAATTGTTGCTATTTGACGTAGCCGGTATTGGTGATATCGATCTTTGTTCAATGATATCGCTACGTAGGAAGGAAGTGCAATAGCATCGTAAATTATGCCTGTTTTCTTACATTAGGTACGTAATATATGTTCTTATCTACAAATAATTTATGATCTATATTTGTAGTAACGGTGTCTTTTATTTCATTCCTATAAAATAGTAGCTAAGTATGTAAATATCATGGTTATGACTACAAACGCAACCAATATAATAGTCCTCCTGACCATTTTCTATCACGTTGACCAACCTCAGCAAAGATAAGACTAACTCTCCTACTCTTCAGTTCGATGGGACGGCAATCCGACAAGACTAGTGAGAAATCAAACTTTCTTTTCGAGGCACAGGACTACAGTTTCTCAACTTTACAGGTAATTATTGAGTTCTAATGGAAAACCTTAAAGCCTTTGTCAAACAGAGATGCGATAGCGAACCGGACCGAGTCCGAAGCGATAACGAACCAATACAAGACGTCAAACTAAATGCAGCGAACCGAGGCGTCTCAGTCACGCTATCAGATCGGTTTCGTTTTTCTATGTGACTCTATTCAAACAATTCCATACATTACAAATAAAAACGCCTCGCTCCGCATTCACCACGCCTGTCTGTTTGACAAAGGCTTAATAGCAGTTCTTGCCTGCTCCCGAAAGGGGTCGCGGGACTGTCTGGGGTTGCAGGGCTATTTTATCAGGTAACCGTGGCCCTGGAAAATAAAGGGCTATTGAAAGAACAGCGCGGATTTTAATCAGTACGAGTTTGCCAGTCCTTTCCGCTCCACCCAGGGTGGAAAGGACTTATTAGATAATTTTTATACGTAAAAAAAACCCGCTTTCAACCCCATTCCATGATCCCATGCTCGGTAATCACGTTTCCAACAAAGAGACAGCTTAAAACAGATACGGTTTAATTTTCCAATAAATTAGCTAACTAAGAGTCCATAGCCTAGATAATTCAAATAAATAAATAAAAGTAACAAACTAGAATCTATTCAATTTCGTTCCTGATCCCGATCGATTCACTTTCGATGTTAAGTCACGGTTGGTCAGCCGAGCCCTAGAGTTTACTTTCAGTCATTTAATTATTTTTTTTTTGTTGAAGAAAAGAGTTTGCCATTTTTGGAAAAAAAAAATGTAATTGGGTTTTCGCTACTGGTAAGGTTTTTAAGATTCTGTAGCTGAAATTTAATTTAAAGCCGTTGGGCGAGGGAGATTCTGGATCTCGGATCTCACTGAATTTTACCTTTGCTATAATTTTACTGATCTTGAACAGACAAGCTAGCTTCAGAAGAGTTGATATAGGGTTGCACTACAGAAGGCAAGAGTAGGAGCGAAATTGTTACAAAACAATACTCCTACGTCTGCTACCCCTTTCTCTCCTGTTACACCCTTTTTTTTTTTGGCGTGGTAAAATTATCAAATGAGTCCTCCCACCCAGGGCAGGGCGGGAGGGACTGAAAGACTTGTACTGACTAAAATCCACGGTGTCCTTCACAAGCCCTTTACGTACCGGGGTCACGGTAAGTGGTAAGTCCCGCGACCCCGGCAGGCTTTGGCCCTCTACAGGCCCCGTCAATATGCTGACACTCTTTGAGGCGCACGTGGAACACAACGCGCCGTCGACTCGGGCATGGTCCATGGTCGGACAGCAAGTCGCCCATTACTCGCTGCCCGCATACCCGCGCCTACGGTGGCCGGAGATCGTCCTGTGACGTCCGACGCCGTGGGCGTCTACCACTGCGGCTGGGATGGAGGGAGGACGCTGTCCTCTCCCTCAGGCGGCCCGCCTCCTCCTTCACGAGCATGACTGCTTCGCAGAAGGAGGCGACCGCTTCCCACTCCGTCTCGCCCCGCAGCATGGCCTCGACCAATGCCGGGCGCGAGAGGTCTCCGCCTATCGCCGTCGTGAGGACACGGCGGTGCTCTGCCCAAGCGGGGCAGTCCTGCACCGTATGCTCCACCGTGTCCTCCGGACGATCCTCGCAGTGGTGACACCCAGGCGTTTCTTCCCTTCCTATCAGACACAGGAACCTCCCGAAACTTCCGTGTCCGGTGAGGAGCTGCGTCATGCGGAAGGTAAGGACGCCGTGACGCCTATCCAGCCACTCCTCAAAGAGGGGTCTTACCGCCGCGATTGCGGCGTGCCCGTCCTGTTACACCCTGGACTATTTATTTAAGAACTTATATAAAAATCACTTGAACGCCTGTTTCGATCAAGAATAAATACATTGTCTATTTTAAATAAAATTTAAACATTTCTTATGGGTGAACCATTATTTAGGTGAACCTGTTATAAATATTCATCACAAACATGTTGCCTGCTATTTAAATATTGCTTGCATGCGTTAGGTAGGTACTTGCATACCGCTACTGTGTGATGATTTTGATTTACATTATTTTAAATGTTCCGCGTTTAATTCCGATTACATGGATAATTGCGAATAATTTTCTTGCGGTTTCCTCGCTGCATTAAAGCAATTAAAAAAATTGGCCGCGGTGCATGTTAAGTAGGCGATGAGTGCAATCGAGAAGCAGATGTTTCGGACGATGATCAGCCGACAATTATCACGCTTGCTCGCCTACATATAACGACTGCTCATTATGAAAATATCTAGCAACACTGTATAATCACCATAATACTGTAGCAACAAAAAGTAAGGCAAAACTGAACATTTCTGCACTTCAACCAATTCGAAAAACGGCTAACTTTTGTGGTGAATGAGAAGATATGAGATGTTTGCGGGATATTCATATTACATTCTAAAATACGTTACAAATAATCTCTCTTCAACTGCGAGTCTGCGACTCTTTATAATGTTCCACAGAAATATATGCAAATCGCAGCACCTACTAATTTTTTGCGGTGTCTGGGTTTGGTGTGATATTGTACAAACATTTTACGACGGCAACTTATTGAGAGCAAGTCCTTATTTGGATTTTTAAGCGTACTGCAGTTCAATAGCTAACCCAATGGTTCAGAGACATTACATCCTATGTTACAGTTACATAAACAGAATAAAGACGCGCCGTGTTGCTATTTAGATTCGAATACCAAATGCCTTCTTCTACTATAATTTCTTAAATATAATGCATATCTAAATTTAATATCAACAAAATATCACTCCATAACACATCACTGACAAGCTCTTTAAGTTATTATTTATGGCATAAACTTTCCTTACGGCAAAGCCGTCGAAATTCTACGAACAAGATCGATATCAGACTGTATTCAATACTAAACGCATTAGGCCCCATCTAGTCTGTGGCGTGGGTGAGACATTCCCCGAATAGCTCCTCAAATAGCTCCGAACAACATAATGACGTTTGACGAAGGCCCTCGACCTATCATCATCGAAAAAGGCCAAATCACGCAAATTACGAGCGTGATACGCATCGATGCTAACGAAAATCTAACGCGGAAAAAATCACATCGAACAATATTACAAAATAGAGAAAGATGAGTCTCATTTATCAGTGTCTGGACAAGGTCCTTTATGATATTTAAGATAGCACTGTAAAATGAGTCGTATGCGGAGATGATTGGGTTGGTAATTGTGTTTTATGTGCGTGAATTATGATGTTTGATAGTGGTGCAAGTTGTGGCGATGTGGCAGATAGTGGCTGGGCGCGACGGCTGCTAATGGGTGTGATAACATCTCGCGACCACGCCTCGCGCCGGCGACTGCGACCGGCGACCGGTGCGGATCGCAGCGATGCAAGCGATGCCGTAACAAATGCGTGTTGCTCATAAACACTTGTATCTGTTGGCATCAGTTTCATTCAGACGTCCTTTTTCATGTATTGGCAAATTGGCGCAGCTGCGAATGATATTTCGATTATATTGCTTGTGAAGCAAACATCAACTACTTGAAGTTTTAATTTCATTGTCATTTTGCTCAAAATGTTGGTTACAGGAAACTATGAAAAATTAAATTACAATCCTTTTTTATTCTTTTTATCGTGGTAAAATCATCAAATGAGTGTGATACGCATACACAGGACAAGGCAGGAGGGACTGTCAATCCACGGTGTCCTTAAATAGTCCTTTACGTTCTGAGGTCACGGTAGCTCGTTAGTCCCGCGACCCCGGCAAGCTTTGGCCCTCTAAGGGGGGCTGTTCGTTGCGCTAAGTAACAATCCTCAGCTTACTTTTAAAAATTCAGAGGTTTGAAAGAAGTACTCGTATAACGAGTCAATTCTATTTTATTTTATCAGCATTATTTAGTTATATTTATAGGTAGTTAATAGGTTGGGATCTCAAGAACAAAACTAAAACTTTTACTCCCAACTATTTACTTTTAAACCAAACATCAAGAACTAAAAATTATAACGTTAAACTGTTGCATATTAACGCGCCATTGTCGATCATATCACGTTTTTCCAACAGACGTGTTTTTGTCGTAATTAAAAATAAGAATATTAATATCATGATTGCGTTTGAGTGGATGAGCACGGGAACTCGGCACGATTCTGTTAAAGGTCGTCGAACATCAAAGAATTGTTACTCTGTTGTCGTGGCGCAGCAAAGTAAATAACTTACTTACATCTAGCATCCAGAGAACGATCTTTTTTTTTTAACGTGCTAAAATCATCATATGAGTCCTCCCACCCAGGACAGAGCGGGAGGGATTGTCAGACTCGTACTGACTGGCACCAAATTAGATATTTCTTTCTTTGTTATTGTCAGCACAAGACTCGTATGGAAAAAGCCGACTGTCAAGTCTGACATCTTCATTTAGAATATTTTTTGACAAACTTCGACTGGAGTGTTCGTTACAAAAATCATGATGTTCGCAACGGTTTTTGGTATTATGCTTGCCACTGTCTGTTGTTCATTTTGACATATTTAAAAACGGCAAATGCTCAATGTTCTATTACATGTGAATGCTTGAGCATTCACAGGGCGATTAGTTGAATATTCTTGATTAATAACACATTCCTATTCGTCAAATTATTCAGTGATTCCTATAGTAAAGACGGTCGATACACATACGATAGGCGCAAGCGCACTTCGACTACAATGTTGTTAATTGTACGCGATTTACGAACCGTGCACGGAAATATTATGCAGAGTGTTCCAATTGTAGATATATTGCTTGCTTACAAGTAGAAGTTACACGTGGTAATCAAATGTTTTATAATAATCTAGATACCTAAGGCAGGGCCTACTTTTAAGCCTTTGTCAAACAGACAGGCGTGGCGAATATGAAGCGAGGCGTTTTTATTTCTAATGTATGGAATTGTTTGAATCCAATCACATAGAAAAGCGAAAGCGATCCGATAGCGTGACCGAACCGATGCGAAGACGTGGCGAAGGCGTATTTGCTCTGTTTGACATCGTTCATAAAAAGTCAGCTAATACAACTGTCACGCCTCGATTCGCTGCATCCAGTTTGACGTCTCGTATCGGTTCGGTATCGCTTCGGATTCGGTCCGGTTCGTTATCGCCTGTCAGTTTGACAAAGGCTTTATAGTTTTGCCAAAGTAATTACTGAATAAATCTCCAGAGAATAATTGCTAAGGTAAGAAAAGTTTAAAATCTAATCTGACCATTGGATGAATTGATGAATGTTTGTTACTCAATCACTTCAGAACAGCTTAACGGATTTCGACGAATTTTGGTTTTATACATATGTGCGAGTATTATTCGATTCCGCTCTTCGATCAATAATATCCCGCTCGTCCGCGCGGACAGGCGGTGAAACGGATACGTCTATACTTCTAGAGTCTGTTGATGAAACAGACATAAATTAATCGTCGTGTCAACAAACGGTCCAATGATGAATCGGTCATCGGTGAACGGTTGCTGAATCGAGCGTTGACACAACAAACTATAACATTTACAGCAACGTAAGCATATAACCTTTACTGAAATTACTAAAACAATACTTCGAATAATCTTAATTTTTATCTTTATAGCCATCGAAACCTTAAGGATAAGGTGTTTCGTGATGTCAACAAAGTAGATTTTATAGTTTTCACTTGCCTCAATTGACCGTTATACTCGCGATCGGAGTGAACTTTTAGAAACTGTTGAGTAAAAACATATTTAGTTTACGCTACTTGAACTGTTAAACTAATCGCAGTCTCCTTTATTCGACATGATCGTTTGAAAGTTTTAATTGATGAATAATTTATTGAAAAATAAAATCTGAGTTCCTCAATCCTCGAACGCTGGCGCAGTGGTTGAGAGATTATCTACTGCCTTACAATTTCCGCAGGGAACAAATATTTGTATGGCCTACGGGTTATTGTTCCGAGCCTGGCTTTTAGAAGTGTATGTAAGTTTAAACATGTGTAAATACGACTACGATACAGAAGAAATTTCTAAGGCAGGACAAGCATTTTTTTTTAAATCTGAGTTAGAAGAACTCTATGGTATAGTCAAAGTAAAAACAAGAACACGAAAACAGGATTAAAATAAGAATGCACACTTTTCATTCTTTATTTCTAATTCAGTACACATTTGAAATTTATGTAAACAACACACGTATTTACATTTTTTTTTATTCTAGTCTCATTTTGGTAACACTGAAATCATGCTATCAATTCGATTCATAAAAAAAACGTACTAAACGTAGAAAGCGTATTAGACGGAATTCTGGAGCGTATGCTCAATATGTATCAAGTTTTATGATCATATAATTGAGGTGCGATGAGGGGGACGTTCAGTAATAAAGTAATGAATGATGTGATAGTTTAATTGGCGCATCCGGTTGCGCCTGCGCCGCCACTTTCATTACCAACGTTTGATGTAACCCGCTTCTAACTACACACCTTTGAAATTAGGATTATTCGACAATGTCGGTAGGTACTCATACGTGTGTAATGTACCTAAACTAATTAGGTAATTTTTTATAATAATATTTAATAATTATGTTATGTTCATTAGAATTTAACATGTTGTAGTGTTTAATGTGCCGAACTTATTTTTGTTTTAACAATAACAGATTTTGTGTCGGGTCATTGAGTTTGGAGGTTATAAACGTTCATTACTATTAAATGACGTGATAAATATCACGCCTGTAAGCCTGGAAGGGTTGGGCAAAAGTGTGCCTTCTGCATTAATCGCTAAAATATAGCTCGTAGAAGAAAGCGTAATGGCATCAACTGGGTGCAAACCCAACCCAAAACTCAATTAAATATTGTCAACCTGATACGGACTTTTTATTTCCGGGACAATTCGAGGTTTACGAATTCGGTCGGTAGGAAGATATACGTTTTTTTTAATCGCTTTGCTTAATTTTGCACAATTTTTATAATGTCTTTGGTAAAAACTAATGCAACCTTGGTCCGACTGATTTCGGCCATGACGATTGCTTCAGATTCGATCTCGTTTGTATGCGCATTGGCAACCTGATAATCAAACCTAAGACCTATATAACTCCATAGCATTACA
The DNA here is from genome assembly GCA_943136025.2 of Agrotis puta. Taxonomy (NCBI): domain Eukaryota; kingdom Metazoa; phylum Arthropoda; class Insecta; order Lepidoptera; family Noctuidae; genus Agrotis; species Agrotis puta. The sequence continues at coordinate 6,726,469 of OW964170.2, forward strand.
AAACATAAGTAGTCATAATAAATTAGAAACCTAGCCATTTAGATCGATCAAACAATGGAACGGAAGCAATAGCAGTGGATTTGTTCGCGATACCACGCTAAGTATCTCGCAATACATAGGTACTGATGATAATTCTGATCCTGGACCAGTTCTGCATAGCCTACAGATATAATTACGTAATGTATGACGTCATACATTATGGTACAGGATATGGAGACGATCAGTTAGTTCATGGACTCCTATAATATGCAAAAGAAAATGTGTAATGGTATATAACTACAGATGAACTTCACGCTCTTGAGATGTGAGTAGCAAGTGGGTAGACTGTGTACTGATGAGGAAAATGGGAAAATCTTTGTGTTTATATTATTGGCACAAGGTCTTCGCGGTCTAGGGTACATCGACAAACTGTTTTCATGAATGACTTTACGTACCTATAAAGTTTTTGGGTATACTTACGCGTATAAAGGAATTGTGCTGTGAGATGATAAGCTACGTCCGCAAAAGATTGATACAATGTTCGTAGGACTGAAAAAATGCTTCTCATGAATCTTGTAGTAGTAAGTTACAGAAACACCAACCGATATATAAATATAAGGATTCTTTCAGCAATCTATAGCTGAATAACGCCTTGGAGAACTATCACATATAAAATTGACCTTCAAAAAGTGCTGTTTTTATCTCAGTCTATTTTGATTTTGAAATATGAAACATAAAAATAAATATCCTACTTTTGCCCGACTACAAAAGCAAAACAATCTGCTACGAAAGCGTAACACCATGACGGAGCACATTTCTCAAAAATTACACACTACCCGATAAGATAAAAAATATTTACCTACCTACCATTGAGGGTACGAGTCCTCAAATCCGTCACCATTCGATCCGTAGTGACTTGTCACATTATCCGCATCAGAGATAAGATCTCCGCTTGGTGACGCCGCGGTTTGCCGAAAGCTATCCTGCCACCATCTCACCGCACCATTGTGGCACTCCCACGGTGACCATCCATCACTCCACCACTAAACCCACAAGACGAAGCCGACCCGAAGAGAACCTTCAAAGCTGAACACACAATCAACTCGAATTTATCAAATATTACAGAAGATTTTCGATATGACACGGAATTTTGAACAGTTTTTTCTTTGGTGATTTTGTGTTTTGATTGTCGAAACGCATATTTGATTTTAATTCACTTACCGCTTTGGGGATTGAATTCAATAGCGGAGTCAGTTATAGTGGCGGTGGATTGAACAAGCTTGTTTTGTGTGAAATATTATATAATAATTTCATCATAGCAATAAATAGCATTGTGAAAAAATTATTGGAAATGAGCACTTAATTTTTTCTGTAATATGTATCATGACGGGTCTCAATTCGGATTATTAGGTATAAAAATATAATAATTAGTTACCCATGATGTAGTAGTATTAAAACTCCTACTGAACTACCACAAAAGTTATCAATAGTTTCTACAATATTTATAATCCATAATAACAAGTTACAATCGTTACATTTATAACCTGCATAAAACCCAATTATTTACGCCAAAAAATATTACAGCTATTAATACGGTAACCGAAAGTTACAATAAAACGGTTGGAACTGTTTTAATGTATTACTTAATTTCAACGTCCAATATTTGCATTAAACACATCAACACGCTAGCACCCACTTTTTCATCGCCTCGCCCAATTAATTGTGACATTCGTTTAATTATAAAATGTAATTACTTCTTTTGTGAACTTATACGGACAGGACACTATATGTTTTTGGGCCACACCTCTTAAATAAGTACTGTATAATTAATATCTGTAATTGTAATTTTTTATAAATATTTTAATGCATAAATTAATAAAACTTAAATGTAAAGGTGCTTGCTAAAATGTGTTTAATTGCATTGATGAAATCAATTCCAAATTAATAACACAATTTTTGTTATGAGATTGTGAATCAAAAGCGGTGATCTCTAACACTAGGGTTTGGTCGCGGGACTGTACGAATTACCGTGACCCCGGCACGTAAAGGGCTATTGAAGGACACCGTGGATTTGAGACAGTACGAGTCTGACAGTCCCTCCCACTCTGCCCTGGGTGGGAGGACTCATTTGATGATTTTACAACAATATTTAAAATAAATTAAGCGGACCTGGCAGAGGTAAGAAGTAAGAAGATTATTCATGTTTGTGAAGTTGCTCAACATGATGTAAGACTTCATTAAAGTACTCGTAAGCAACTACCGAGTACCGATAGATGTCAATATCTGATAAAGTTTTTGTGCGAATAAATAAGAACCCAAGTGTCTTCATTATACAGTCTTACTTATATTTTATGTGATGACTAGATAATACAAATACGAGTAAGTAATATCGAAAACCTGTAATACATACGTTCATGTGCTCAATTAAGTTTTTTAAGACCTTAGTTATCTACTTTCGCTATCAAAATGTTTTAGTGTCATTTAAATAATGCTTAATAAATAGCTTACCCGTAATAATTGTCCTAAGTATGCTATTATAATAGTAATTAAGGTATCATTAATTTAAACTCCTCACTACGAGAGGGAATGTAATCCACAACGCTTTTTTCAGTTCGGGTTGGTAAATGACACATACATTCTAAATTTGAATCAAGACCATATTGATTTCACTGTCAAAAAAATCTATCTAATAAAAGACTAACGTTTTCTTTACCAATTTGAGAGAATTTGATTTAATTTCTTGAAATCAGGGTGATTGAAAATATGACAGCGTATTCTTGAAAAAACATTCCATAAGTTATGGGATTGCTTTGCGGAAATCCATGACTTTAACATGTTAGGAAATAATATCAAGGTTTAATTCGGCGATACAAAAATACAGGCTTGGATGCGGGACGTAGACCCCGCCCTCCCTCCTAGCCTGAATTTTTGTCTCGCTGAAATAAAACTTAATAATTTTTCCTAAAATTTTAAAAACTTCATCATTCCTAATGCCTTTGTCAAACAGACAGGCGAAAGCGAAGCGTTTCCGAAGCGATACCGAACCGAAGCAAGACGTCAGTCCGATAGTTCTGTCACGCTATCGGATCGCTTTCTCTTTTCCATGTGACTGGATTCAAACAATTCCATACATTACAAGTAAAAACGTCACGCTTCGCATTCGCAACGCCTGTCTGTTTGATAAAGGCTTAAGGGTACTGATTGAAATACAACTTACAATAACAATAATCAATTGTTTTTTATTTTGTCTTCAAGAAGAAACCTGTGTCCTAGCAGGGGGAACTTTATAGGCCGGCTATACTTATACTTGTACCAAAATCGTTATGTTATTGTTACCTAATATTTTGTTAGCAAGGTTTATGTTGCAAAACCTGTGAACTGGCGACATGGTGGGCTATAAAATAAAAGGTGTTATTATTCAAACGCGACCAAGTCTGCTCACATTCCTAAGGCATCGGGTTTTACGACTCCTGCGCTGCTAGCGATCACGAGTGTTAGGTATACCAAATCTGAAAATCTATGAATATTTTTGATCAATATTTAAAATACATTTTCACTATTAATTTAAGTATTTTTTAAATACCTTTATGTATTTTTAGTTAAATTATTTGAAAGAAATATATAATATTGCGATTAGAGTAGAAGAATAATATAGTGAATCTTATTAGAACACATTTTAATAATAAAATACCGAGCAGAGTGGCACAATGACAGTGGTTGTAGGTCATAGGTTCGAACCCAGCCAGGCGTATTACTTTGTATAATTCATTTCTTCACCACTGCTCTCAAAACCGTGAAGGAAAACATCGTGAGGAAACCAGAATGACCTAGAACCAAAAAATCGAAGACACGTGACAGCTACTTACCAACTGACACTGGGCTAGCGTGGTGGAGACTACTTCATCTCACAGAGGGGAAGCCTGTGTCCCAGCATAAGCTAGTTATGCTTTCTTGTAATGAATCTTCTATGTCAATTTCTGCGTTTTTTTTACCATCAGACATACCTACACCGATAAATTATAAAATGTTCCGACTAAAAAAAACCGAATCAGACAAGAAATGCAACCTATCATTTATGAATCTATCTTATTGCTGACATTCCATAAAACTTTATTAGTTCATGCCTAGCCTTCTGCAGATGTTCATTGCATGTAGGCATGTGGGCAGTGATCGGTGCAACACGAGGGGAAGGGAATATGATAGGATGCAAACAAAGTGTTGACTTGAAGGGCACTACGTCTTAGCGTTTATAGTCTCGTTTAGATAGGAACGTTATAACATGTTGCATAACTCTAGCGTCTTGAAAATTTTAATTTTTCGAGCATGTTTACTTTTATATAAACATCGTCAGGTTTAACTGAAACTTTTATGTTTCTTTTTTTATGTTATTCTAAAGGAAGCTTTCATAAAGCGACCAATCTTCCTTCTTTCTTACTAAAACATGTGGGGTCTACGGTGGCACCACATCGTCTTAAAGTATAAATTCGAAACTCTGTCCATATATGCATTATTTTAAAAACACATGCTTGACGAGATTATAAAGTGATCTTCTAAGGTTTGCTGTACAAATATGCATGGCAGCACATGGCCCAGAAGCCATTTTCTTCTAATGAAACAATCGTAAAAGTGCAACAAATTAGTAACATTTAAAACAAGTCAGCTATTTCCTTCCATTCACAATAGTAGAGAACATAGAATAAATAAAAAAGGGCCCTTTTTATCTGTTCTGTGGTAGAGAACGAATTATACAGAATCACCATAATAACCATATTAGAGAAAACTTATGCTCTACAATGGTGAATGGATGGAAATGGTTGACCTGTTTTAAATGTTACTTTTTAAATAATGCTTGCATCATGTTACTTTTTTTTTACTAGTAAAATCTATCTGTCCATCAAGTCCTCACACGCTGTGTGGAGCTGAAGGGACCGTCAGACTCGTACCTACTGACTAAAAGCCACGGCGTTCCCCCAAGAGCCCTTTACGTTCAAGGATCCCATTTACCTGATAAGACAGTGCCCCCAGATAGTCCCATGACTCCATTATCATGTACTCCTTATTATATTTCATCCCAACAAGTTTAATCATGTTTACTTGGTCTTTCACAGCAAAAAATCCTAAAGAACATCGTCCACTTAAAGCTTAAAACCGATTACCTGAAAAATGTTAGCCGCTGTGCAACCCCCGCTAACAAACTACCTACGTAGCAGTTTGGCAAATGTGGTGACTGCCAAACTTGCAGCAACAGCTCAGCTAAGCTAAAATAATCTGCTAACCAAGCTGCACGAGCTATGCTGTTGTAGCTACACCGTTGGCAATAGTGGCTTTAACTTACAATTTAATGGCTGAACATAGCATATTTCATTTCATAGTAGGTAAGATAAGCTTGATGAGTTTGTGGCAAAATAATACAGGTTCTACGGTCGCGGGACTGTCTCATTAGGTTACCGAGACCCTGGAACGTACAGCGCTAATAAAGGATCACTGACTTGTGTGTCTGACAGTCACTCCCTCCTCAAGATTTTAATTGGATAAAAAATGGGTTAATCTGCAAGGAAAAGCTAGGCAGTTTTTTTTTATTAAAGGTAAAATCATCAAATGAGGCCTCCCACCCAGGGCTGAGCGGGAGGGACTGTCAGACTCGTATTGACTAAAATCCACGGTGTCCTTCAATAGCCCTTTACGTTCCGGGGTCACGGTAATTCGTACAGTCCCACGACCCCGGGAGGCTAGGCAGATTAGGTAATTTTTGGAACGTGCTTTTTTTTACGGTGGTAAAATTATCAAAATACAAATCTGACTACATCCACTCTGTTCTTTCAATCCAGGGTCACGTTAACCTGCTTCCCCTGAGTCCCGCTACCCTTTGGTAGTAGTAGTAAGTGCATAAAGTCGTATTTGCGGTGATCACTCGTTAAAAGTAAAAGGTACTTACTTCTACGAATATCAATTTTCTGCAGATTTACCAATGAATAAAATAAGTTAGATCTTGTAAGACAGTGTATCAGTAAGATCTACCTATTGATCGCATCTTTTCTCATACGAACTCAACTAGCAAAACAAAATAATAGGACAATTTGTAAATTGTATAACAGAAAGAAGTCAACCCACTTTCAATTATTCAAAAATAATTGTTTGTTTCAGGGAATCCCGGGCGGTTGGTTCTCCCGTTCAGAAACTTATATGTGATCTTTATTTGAACCAGGTAGAAATTGCCCAAAAGTATTTACACATATCATTTTGAGCTCTGAGAAACAAGCTACGCAAGCTAGGTACCTAAGCGTAGCAACGTAGCGTAGTACTTTCGACTCGCTGTCCGACCATGGACCATGCCCGGGTCGACGGCGCGTTGTGTTCCACGCGCGCCTCACGGAGTGTCAGCATAGTGACGGGGCCTGTAGAGGGCCAAAGCCTGCCGGGGTCGCGGGACTAACGAATTATCGTGACCCCGGTACGTAAAGGGTTATTGAAGGACACCGTGGATTTTAGTCAGTCAAGTCTGACAGTCCCTCCCGCCCTGCCCTGAGTGGGAGGACTCATTTGATGATTTTACCACGATAAAAAAAGCGTAGTACTTTGTTGTTCAACAAATTAAACTTCATCAGTTATACCTGCAGGTTTTTTATGATATTTTTTATCCTTTTATCAAACGTTTAATAAAATAGATAGACCCCCCATAATTATCTCATGTCGTATAAATTTTATGCAAAGGAAATCATTGGATTAGTGTCAAGAAGTTATAAATTAAGTTTTAATGAGTACTTAATAGTCATACAAAGTTTATCGTAATTAGTTTATTAGTAATGGATGTAGGATTAAACTGGGAAAACTGCAACAAACATGTGTATATGTGAATGAGTCAACTATTTAACTGTCCTTACTCCGTCATTATTCTTTTATAACGTCCTGCTACTCGTACAATTATATGACTCTGGAAGCGATACTTAATTAGTGACTACTAATGTTATGTGCTCATTTTACTTAAACTGAGCGAGCGTTTTTTTACTAACAAAAATGGGTTACCAATATTGTGTTTGTGAGTTTCTATGTTTGTAAATGCACCCACGAAACAGGAAGAAATTCCTAGTGTGAGTAAAGTTTAAAAATAAAATTGCTTAATGGCACAGCAGATCATCGTTATACACTTTTAAGGTAGGTACAACTTTTCATCAACTGATTTTTTATAAATAAAAATTAATTACTTACCTACAGCAAAATTATTATCGTTTTGTACCCACAGTTATATAAATATACCTGCGACAACACACAATCTGCAAGCCATAAAATTGTCCGAGACAAAACAAAATATTCCCCTATAAAAACTTATCGCAGTATTCAATTAAATGATTAGATATGGTTCTAAATACTTCATAACTTGATCCTACGTAATGATACAACAACAGCTGTATAAAGTATCATTTACCCGCCTGTAACATCTCGGCGAAAACATTTCGCAATGTAAAGGTTCCCTCAGACCGACGCCGACAAGTTAATTTTACGCCTCTACACTCACTCATTTCATAATAATAAAATTGCTGTACAGCAGAATCCGTTGCTTTATTTGTGAAAACTCTTCCTTCGAGTGATATTGACAAAAACATATTCTATTGTACGCTACTAAAGTTTAATTTCGGTTGTGGGATTCAAGGTATCGTTCTCCCAAATCAGAGGGTCGCCTGATTGGGGTATCATAAGCTTGTGAGTGTAGTTTGAAACAGACAGTGACACTGATACTCTTATTACCAAAACGTCAGGGGTCAGCTATGCGTGTGTGGGTGTATGTGAGGGTGTACGGGTGGGTAAATCACCACGAAACAACTTTACAAGAGTAATTGTCGCGGCGGGTGTCTGTAATTGATTTATTCCACGCTTATAATGTGGCCCTGCACTATTCTCATTGAGTTCTGTGATTGCCTGCGTCGGGGGATTTCGGCAAATGTCTATCGATAGTTGTGGCTCGATGATTTTATTATTATGTTGTCTGGTTAATTGCTCCTTTCGTTATAATGATTTTCGATACTATCTCTGTATTTGCTAGTGTAAAGGTTTAAAAGTATTTCAATTTATTTGTATTAGTAAAGTTTATTCCATTTTTTCATGCCATGTTTTTAAGTTTTAGAGTGCTATCATACTGGACAAGAGTAACTTTTATGAGCATTATATTTGGAGCAAAAATATACATTTCTTTAAAAGCTCCTCCATAACCTTATGTACTACATTTTTTAACGTTACGATCTAAGTATCAATTTTTACTCAGCAGTTATGAGCTATAAAAACACTCCCACAGCACATTACTATAAACATTACATTTTGCCGATACAAGTAATATTCAGAGCTCAATATAAAGTTCATAAATATTTAATAGATATTTTCCCACAATGGGGTGGCCATTCACACCCGTTAACCCTCAAGTGTGCTATAAAAATGGGACTGATCGAAGAATATATTCCATTTGGCGGTCCGGCCGGCCCTCCGAGGTCTTACTAAGCAAAATTGTTGCTTGTCTCAATTATTGTTCGCCTTTCAATCGCTGTTCGATGATTTATAGAATTTGTGGCTACCGTGTGTCTAGTTTTTTTATTGTTAGAATGACTGTGACCAATTTTTGAGGCACCGGATAATGGTGATTGATTATGGCATTTAATAGATTTTTATCAATTTTTGATTTATGGATTTCTTTTATTTAATTAGATTTTAGATATTTTTGTGTTTGAAGAGACTTGAGAGATAGATGGATGAATTGCCGTTATTACAACAATAATTCTAAAGAAACCTCGGCACACTTACCCAGTTACATATAACTGTCAAAACGTATGTAAATACCTGTTTTACAATAAGTAGCGTACAAGTACAGGAGATAGCCTCGCTCGATAATGACCGGTGTAAAATCATACATGTCAGCTTGTCTTAATAGTAACGCCTATCAGTTGTTAATTACCGCCTACGCCGCTTGGGGTCGCCACTGTCAAGATATACTAAGTCGTACTACGAGTATTTGCATGTCTGGGACATGTCTCTTTGCTACCATTTTGGATATATTATCGAGTATCGATGTCAATAACGCCTACGCGGATACGTCACTGTTTCGTGAGTACTGTAATGTAAGGGCTAGGTTAGGCTGTGGGCGGAATTAAAGTAACTCTTGGTCTATTTTTCACTACGTTTGATATTATGTAGTTGTAATTGTAGGTACAAGTAAGTTGCCAATAATCAAAATAATGCCGCATTTAACGAATTCATTCCATGTTTTCAGATCTGGGTAGACACTAATTTTTTTCAGTGAATTATTAGTAAAAGAACTATTTGTTTTAATAATAATCACTATTATTTTACCTACTAGTGATCACTGAAAACCTCAGCAAAGTATACAACCACTGTTCGAATTATAGTGAAAACATAAAATTTTCAGAAAACCGCGTTAATATACATTTCCGTTTCCAATGGAGCTGCCTTAAACAGTTCAACTTGTACCTATTTACATAACGCATTGTGTATTAAGTAGCTCAAACATGTAAACATACAATGAATCAAATATTTGAAGCCAATAATTATAATAAGTACCTACCACAAGTATTCATATACCTGTTCCCTAAGTAGCACGTGTAGCTCCACCATTAGACAACACTATTCACGCCTCCGGCTACTATCAATACACACGTTCCATCGTTGAAAAGACATTAAACCCTCCCTTCACCAACCCATTTTCAACTTTAACACCTCCAGATAGGGCGAAAGTTTCTTTGTTACTGTCGTTCTTTTCAATTTTCCTCCAATCGAATTTGGCTGTAACATCAATCGAGTTCCCACATTTTCCGGGCGCACTTACACAATATCAATCAGGTTTTATTGGTGTTGTCGGGGGGTGCGGGGTGCGACGGGGTAGTGCTGGCTGCGGTGAGGCGGGGGGGGACTATTTGTATCAATAACCTGTCAATGGTCTCAGTGCCCGCAGGGACCTCTGCCCCGCACACTTGATACTTGCATGTGTCTGTAACCGCATGGATTTGATTAGAAATGCATTACGATAGGCGTGCGAAATTCTCGATGTGAACAATTTGTTTTCAATACAACGCAATAAATCAAGTTCATTGTAACAAGTCATTTATATGCAGAACATTTTATTCTACAGTGTTCAACTGAGAAACAAAACAAACGACGAGTAAATAATCTACATTCCAAAAACACAGACAATTTGAAAAAAATGTTTTGTTCTCAAAGGTTTGTCGGCGAAATTACCATAACATTCGTGGAATAAAACATAACGAAAAAGGTTCCATTTACAAAGTTCCCTCGTAACACTACATTATCTGCTATCAGTGGCGGTCGACAAAGTAAAATTGGGGACACCTTATTTCCTCGGCTGGTTTGCAAAACACGTTCACGCTTCCCACCTATCCCCACATCTCAACGCTTATAGATAGTATCTGTTACACCTATTAGGGATGCTAGAGTGTGAGTTGGTAATGCGATGCTTTACCTACAATGCGTGGTTTCTTTGCTCGTTTTCCTTAGCCGCTTATTTGCAGCCAGCAATGTGTTCGTCGAAATTTGCTTCCACCGTAATTTGTACGTGTCGTCGGGGGTTGTGTAATACGAGTTCAGGTGGGCGCCTTCTTCACGCCGCTGCCGCCGATAACACGCTAATGCCCTCAACTTTGCACCGCAAGGGGAGGCCGGGGGAGGTGCTGGAGTGGGGAAGGGGAAGGGAGTAGCCATTCGTAGAGGAAAAACGGGAAAAGTCAGATCATTCGCGTTATTGAACGCGAATAACTTTATCGAGTTGCAATATGCGCTGTGAGCTCTGTGAGCTGCATTATTTTTAAGTGGGTGCTCTCGTGTGGATAAGGTAATAATTAGATAGCTCTACAAACAGTTGGTTTTATAAAATGCCATTCTTTTTGCAAAACATTTATGTTATTCTTGCCTCGATGAGTCTAAGCGTAACTAGCACACAACAAAGGATATCAAGGTGCTCGGTGCGTGAAAGTGATTAAGAAATTACACCCTACTCTATAAAATAAATCATCAGTCTTTATTTTTTTTTAAATTATTCTTTCGAATATTAGTATTTCAATTAATTCAGCTGTAGAGCAGACGTTCAACATTAAAACGTTAATAAAATAATCATAAACGGTGAGTTATGCCGCGATACACATAAACGCCACGCACCAATGAACACACGGGCAATAAATAAAAATGCTCAATTCCATTAGCGCACCATTCTGATAATGTGCCCACCTTAGCGATGAGGCCTGAACACCTATTCTATATGCATTGTTTCAGCAAACGCGCGCGTTTACGTTAATATTTCATAACGCACGTTTCGCGTTTACCGCGTAAACGGCGGACCCACGATTTGTTCCGGTACCGACTGCCAAGGTAAGAGTACATATATTTGCGGTAATAAACGTGAATTTATTACCCCGTTACGTTTGCAGTTTTACTGAAATGTGGAGATGTGTGGGCTCGGCGAGCGACATTAGCGCCGGCTGCCGTGCTCCGCCCTGTCTCCCGGCCCTCTACCTATGTATTAAATCAAGCTTTATGTAAATGATATAGAACATTGTTCTTTACAGGCGGAATGTTGGGAACAGAAGGTATGTCTATTGCTCAAGTGTCTACGTTACATCGTAAACTTCTGTTCCGGTTTGATTGCGAGAGAACTTGTGTTCTACCTCGCACAGCACAGGCCTGTGTGCAATAAAACTGTTTTCATTCTTATTGCATTAATGCATGATGACTCTTGAATAATATAAAAACAGGAACAAAATAGGTACTATAAATTACAAAGTTGTTCATTTTTGAAAATTAATTTAATGAATGAGGTATGGTCTGGATTGCTTGCTCATCAGAAATTTCGATTTTACCTAGTATGTTTGAAAACCTTTTTTTATAAAGTACCTATCTAATAATTAAAATTATAAAGTATCTTATAATTTTTTATCATAATTACTATATCGATTACTACAAAAAAATATTAAACCCAACAAAAAGAACTTTGACAAACTTATCGAAGAATTCCGAAGAAGTAATTCGGTGGCATCACGTCACTTCCAACACGTAACGCGGTGTCGTCGACATCAGAACTAAGGAGTGCGAATGTTCACGACCAGAAGAAACCGAACATAAACATTCGGGGCACGTCGGCGCGGCTCGGGTTCCGCAGTTAAAAGGGGATTATGAACCGAGTGGCCAATAACGCCGCATTACATGCCCCTGCTCCACCAGCCTGCCGATAAGCCACACTGAATAAGGCTTTGTCTATATTACATCTACTTATGTTACAGATAGTATGATGATCATAGTTCTGAGGTAGCCTGTTACTATTTAAAGTTTGATGGAAGCTTATAATGTTCATGAGGAATGTAACATAATTAGATGAAATTAAGTGTGATGAGTAACACCATCATAACGTTAGTCTCTTATCTAACGAGTTCATCAGATCCTTCGAAATCCCTCACAGAAACTGCCCCCATCCACTAAATTCAATTAACGCAACAAATTACAACCGGCACTAAAATCAAATGAAATATTCAGTCAAACGTTAAATTCAATCGCAGCTTATCAAAGTAGGAGCGTCATCCGAACAATATCTACGATTGGAAACACTTTTACAAGCAATAAATTCTTGGTGGCTGTGTCACTGGGTACAACATTTATTAGCTACAATCCCGATTAGATTAGCGTTGCATCCCCGACCCTGCGGGCCCCGGCAGGCCGAGCAGGGCCGCTCTGGGCCCCAGGGACGTGAAATTTGTCCCAGTAATGTAGCCACGCGCGCAACTAATTCGATGTAGTCGACCCTTCCTCTATGTGACTCGAATGCTTCGCCCGACACTGCTTCATTTTAATTGAATAGTTGGCGTGGGGTGACGCGTTGTTTTCCTAAAGATAACTTCATAGCCGCTTTGCATAATTGCTCGCCGGCGCTCTAATTTGTTACAATTTCGCAATCTGTCACACTTTCGTACAAAAGAGACAAACGAGTGCTAATTTAAACAAAAAATCTGATAATACTGTAACGGAATGTTTTACAAAGAACTTACTTTAAGGTTTTCCATTTAAGTGAAAAAGTATACCTATCGAGGCTATTTGATTCGTTTTTCATGAAGTAAATATTCGCTGTTATCAGAACAGCTTTAAATGGTTAACATCCAACTCTTTTATGTCAAGTTCTTTGGGTCGGCACAACATAATTATACCTCCTTCTTACATACTTTTCGATTGCTCGTCATTTTAGTAGTCGGATGATTACAGAAATTACTATGTGAAAAATGGGAAAGAAAGGTTATTTCTAGCTCATTTTTCATACAGTCCATTACTGTTTCAGTTTCTTAGATCTATCCCACCCTCACAACCATCCCCTTTCACACTGAAAACTTCCCTCGCAACTTTTCAGCGGTCGGTACCACTTTCAGATTTTGTGTTTTCCTAGATATTTATTATTTTTCAATAATAGCCATTAATATCATCATCAGTAAGTACCTTAAAATAAATAAAATCGACAAAAATTAGAAAACAAAAGCTTACATCGCTGCCCGATCAAGATTTTGAACCGAGCTTCTGTATAACATTACTACGCTACGAGACGCCCACCGCCATCTAACGGCCCTCCGGTAAATTACAAACCATTTGTTGTCAACTTTGTCTGTAGCCGTTTACAAAAACGATGGAAAGGTGCTGATTTAAACGATATCATTAGTGTAACCACAGCCTTTTTGAGTAGTTATTTGATAAGTAGATTTATAAAAGCTTTTAAGTTCAACTGTAACTTTACGAGAACATCTTTTGTGTTCAGAGGAATGCGTGATATATATGTAAACAAAACACGCCGATTTTTAAATAGAATAAACAAGTATCGTTTAGCATTTAGGTTAAATTTTTGGCAAATTAGCACAATTATGTATTCTTCAATGACAGAATTAGAGTAAAATCATATTATAAACCTCAGAGTTATAAACAACAAAATTCAGATTAGAGGGAAGCTTCTAAAAAGAGGTTTTTAGTGTTCCGTACCCAAAGGGTAAAACGGCTTAGATTATGGTACGGAATCCTTCGAGCAGTATTGTTTCTAAATTAAAAATCGAAATACTTCGATTTTCTTAACGTTTACTCGTACGTCTCGTACGCACTCGTGCAAGCGCCTCAGATTGTAAGTAAAAGGACTTTGAATAATTCATGTGCAGTGTATGTGTGGTGGTATGACAGATATCGTCCTATAAAAACCGTATTATGGCGTGTAGTAATATGGCATCCATAGTCATTGAAAATACACACATCAAAAGTGTCTAGGGATCAACATATATTTTTGCAATAACTTTTCTCCTGATTGATCAAATTAAAAATTTTTTTAAGGATTCATCAAATAAAGTGTTTTCGTTTGTCACAGTAACGATAAACCAAGTCACCTTTGCATTAATAAAGAAATTTGCCATTTTCCTAATAAAGGGATTTTTGACATTTGAACCACTAACACAAAAGTTCGATAAAAATACTGAAATAACAGTTTTCTTTAAAATTTTATTGGGTAACTTAAACAATTAATAATCCGTGTTTCTACCGCGGACACTAACAACACAAGAACATCGGTTTGGCATACTCAAAATGAGTTCATCCAAATCACGCTGTGGAATGGCCGCCCATGTTCGTTGCAACAACAAAAAAAGGTCTTCTTGCGACTGGATACCCTCCATATTCGGCAGAGCTCTTCTCTGTAGCATATCCCATGCATGCTCAATCGGATTCAAGTCTGGCGACTGAGCAGGCCAGGGCAGGACATTGCTGTTAGCTGCGGCGAGAGTCTGTCTTACAACTCTCGCGGTGTGCGGTCGTGCATTATCATGCATTAACTGAAATAGGGGACCGATTTGCACTTGTAGAGGAACGATGACGTCTGATACAATCGTCTCAGCATAAATTTGAGCGTTGAGGTTGCCTCTGATCCAAATCAACTCAGTTCTTCCGCCGATCCAAATACCCGCCCATACCATGATGGTTCCACCACTATAAGGATGGACTTCCTGGCAGGATTTTAATCGCTGTTGGCGTCCAGGGCGTCTCCAGTGTCGTATACGTCTTGTATCCGGTCTCATACCAAAACGAGACTCATCAGAAAAGCACACGAAACGCCATTGTTCTTCTGCCCAATTTCTGTGTTCAAGAGCCCATTGATATCGAATCCTACGATTGTGCATTGCTATAGGTGGTACCCGTAGCGGTCTTCGGGAATGAAGGTTCACTTCATGCAAGCGGTTTCTGACTGTTTGGTCGCTAATTAAGTTCCCTGAAGAGTGATGAAGCCTCACGGCTAACATCATGGCGGTTATTGTTGGAGCTCTTCGAGTTAAGATTTGAATGTATCGGTCTTGTCTCCGTGTGGTGCAGCGATACCGTCCTCCATGGCGCTCAGCCACGGTACCAGTGCTTCGGTAACGTGTCCAAAGTCGACTGATAATACTCTGACTTGTATTCAGAGCTAAAGCCACAGTACGTTGCCGGGAACCAGCTTCTATCATTCCCACGACTCTGAGCATTTCTTCCCTGCTTAAATGACGTCGCCGCTCCATAATAACGTTGGTTTTAATCAGTAGTAGGGAAACAGTAGCACTAATAATGTCTTCAATGCGTTGTATGTTTTTATAGGGAAAATATTGACAGCTGATTTTCATCTTTTACTCGAATTTGATTCACAGTTCCTGATTCAAATTATGAAATGCACCAAAAAGGATCCATATAAATTTATAAAATCATAAATTTATTACAAAGCCAAATCTCAATCTCAAGAAATCCGCATAAAAATGCTTGATCCCTAGACACTTTTGATGTGTGTAGTTTAAATTAAGTACCAATTTAGTAATTAGCATTTTTATTGCGTCATGTAAAAAAAAACATCTAATCAGTTCTTTAGGGCGGGCCGGAAGGGTCTGCCTTAGACTTGTACTGACTAAAATTCACGGCGATCTTTCAATAGCCCCTTACGTTCCAAGGACACGGTTATTTGATAAGACAGTCCCGCGATCCCGGTAAGCAAATACCAAGAAATTGCGCAATGCATTCTGTGATTTTGCTAAAGTGGCCTTTTTAGACCAGCAGCTGAGGGTTTTTACAATTCATATTATGATTCTGCTGTAATGGCCATTTTAGATGTCTTTAGCCCTGAATTTTCGTATCACCTTCATAAACCAACTTACCTGTAGTTACAAAATATTCCTGTAGCACTGTTTACTTCTGATTGTAATTAAAATTTTCAAGCAGATTTTTATTTGAAACGTTACCATCCACTAGGATTTTTTCCTGTAACGTAGTTGCCAAAAATTTAAATACCCATATCAACTAATTGTCGGTACATCATAAAAATACTTGTTTCGTGTGGTAATCGAACCCGTGACAGCGCAGCAGTGGATTGCTGAGCCACTGTGCCAACCGAGCTGTCATCGTTGACAAAGATCTGCATGTCTTGGATTCTTCGTGAAGAAGTTATGTACAGCAGTATGGGTTGCATATAAATATGTAGACCCCTTTTTAGTATCTTTGTTTAATTTTTCACAATACGTTGTCATCGGACTCAATGTCTCAAAATAAATAGGTGTGTCATGAGGCTATGTTTTGAATCAATGTTTTCTTTATGTGGCCTGTCTACGCCTATGTATATGCGTCTCCACCTCACCAAGGCAGCTTTTGTAAGAAATGTAACAAAAAAAATTACATAACTTACCACAATGAAGATATTTCAGGTTTGGGCATAAAACTGCTTTTCAGGGAAATGAAACGAGTCAGGTATATGTTAACAAACATTTAATTTTTTCTTTAGCAATATATTATTTATAATAACTATAATTTAACTACAAAGTAACCGTGTAGGTACATCTATGCATCCGTTTGTAATCGGATGTAGGAATTAATTGTAAACATAGACAGCAATATAATTTCTACTATTTAATTTATCAATACATCTATCTTACTAAACCTCTAAGTTTCACTAAAACATTTTTCTGTTGTATTGCACGTTTTACCTAAACAAGATGAAATCAGCCAAAAACAGTGTCGAGTGTCACTACTGTTGAGCTATCAATGTTCACGACATCGAGTCTCTCCGTAATGTTCTCATCACAAATATTTATTTTCAAATAGTCTGAACGATATCAAACAAAATGTACACAGCAATCAAATGCTTGTTTTGATGCAATTAACTCTAATTTGCTATAACATGAATTTAGCAGAAACCATCACTACGAGACAAAACTATTAGGAACATATAACAATAATTACAGATTTAAAGTACAGTTAAATAATATTTTACAATATAATACAACTTTTTCACAGTCTGAGTTTCAACACAGTGAAGCGCCGCGGTGTTCAGTCGTTCAAAATGAAGACGCACTTCTAAATGTTCTGCACGCACTCGCACTCAGTTTATTCACTTCTCGGCGCATAAAATTATCGAAGTTCACGACGCCATCTCGTTTCGTAGCAAAACACCGACGCACTTCATAATTTCCTTTTGTGTTCTCTCAGAAAACATTCCATATAAAGGCTCTCATACAATATCGCATATTATTACAGGGAGATCTCGGGGAGGTTTTTATTCAGCGTTTTATCACTAAGTGGGGCTGTGGGGCGGGTGCGGCGCGTGCGGGGTGTGCGGCGGGTGCAGCGGCGACGGGTGCGGGCTGGCGTCGCGCAGAGAGTCCGGCGAGGAACCAGGCGATGCGCGCCGCGGCGGGTATGGCGAGAATCGGTGCTGCGCCAGAGGCGGCGGGCCCGCACCCGCGCCCAGAGAGCCTGGGTACACCGGCCGCGGTAGTTGCAGCCCCGAACCCGACGCTGCGAGGTGCTGTTGCGCCAAGAGCTGCGGCGCTAGGCACGCCCACTGCCCCCATAGCGCCGCCGCCGGCACACCATAAAGTGGATAAGCGGCGCGCAGGAACAGCTGTGATCGCGCTGCGAGAATCGCCTTCTCCTCTAAGGTGAGGTTGTTATTGTGCTGGTCCAGGTCGAAAGGTCGTAGCGGTGAGCGCAGGAAGTGCTGCTCCGCCAACATGGACTCCATTGTTTCCCTGAAAAGGTACGGAGCCACACTTGAGACACGTGAACATTTGTGAGCAAACTGATGCAGATATAGTAATATGATTGTATGATCGTATCTACCTATGACTGGCGGCGCTGTAGCGCGCGTCGTCGGGGAAGACTGATGTTCTTTCGTGCTCCCCCGTGATATAGTATCTCAACAGACAAACAAAAAGAAATAAAACACCCAATAATCAAGAGAACATAGAGCAATGCGGCATTAGAAATGCGAAAGCGAGTAATAAGATATGCGAAGCGAATGTGGTGAGAGAAAATGTTAGATTATAAATTACACGGGTGGAAACTTGATGTCGGCTCACCCGCAATTAAATACATTGGATTGGCTAAGAAGCAATAAATACAGCGACATAATTGCTCGCGTGGAGATATCAATCAGCATCAGACAGTTATGTTTGTTTCTGAGAGCGTATCCAATGCAACGATTAGAGAACTAACCGAATTATGTCGCACGAGCAATGACATGTAATGAACACTCATGAATAATAAGTAGCCGTCACTTTCGAGTATCTCTCTAATTAATAGACTTTACAAAATAACAGTTTCTTTCGCTACACAAATTTCAGTATTAAAAAAATCATTTACATTGACTTAAAGCAACAAACGATGTCTAACAACAGATGTTATTATGATATTTACCTCTCGAATTCGGTGAGACGTGAAGAGTCACGGAATCCCTTAGCGAATGGATTACTGTCGATTTTCAGTTTCGTGATCTGAAACAAAAGTGACACTATGATATCCTCTGACTGGAAGAGCTACCAATGTTCACAGAATTGTGTACAAACAAATAATATAATTAATTAAAGTTGTGATATATTGGGCGCGATTTCAATTATCTGTACATGGCAAGAGAAGGGTCGATTATCATAAGGAGCTGTTCAGAGTGAGCGAGTTAATTTCATTATGCAGCCGTTTATATTGTAATGGGTCAGTAAAGGCTCTCTCATATCTCAGTGTGAACGGGCCCGTAGCGGCGCCACCCGCGGAGATCAGCACACACCAACTAATAAGGTTAACTTATTGACGACATTCCACATCGGTTTATCACTTTAGTTGACTACCCTGGTATTACAATACTGTGCACATTTTAAATGTGCCACGTAATGTAAGTTTGATAGTAGCGTTTAAGCCAATATTGTTGCTACAGGAGCTGGTAATGTCCTCGTATTTCTAAATCTGCATATTTGGAAACCAATAAGGAAGTCTAATGTTGTTCAATTTCTCCTCCAGTATTGTTTGTGCACAACTGTTAGAAAGTTCTTTGAGTCACACTTGTGAGCTTTTTATGGTGATGGATACTAATTGCAACGAAAATTGAATTATGTAAAAATAAGTATAAAACAAATGTTTGATTTAACCTCGGGGCGAGGTGTTAAAAAATGTGTTTGGCAGAGCAGAGGCAGCGTCGATGAAAAATCGCCCCCTCGCTGAGTGGCGGCGCCCCCGCTGCGGCTCCACACAATTTGTGAATAATATTTACGATAAAACCTTCCACAGAAACCTGTTACCATTAAATAGCGCCTGCTCGCCTAATATCCGAGCGGATTAAACCAATATCGAAACTAATTTTAGCATATTCTTGGCAGTTTTATGACGTGGAGGTGAGAAAAAATGTATTATTTTTTAATGGCGAGCAATAAACAAGTCGTCGAGAGTGGTCGTGGTGGTGTCAATCTTTCAGCATGTCCAGTCGACGACGGTAATTACCTGGCGATTGAGTCGCGGGCAGAGCCCCCTCCCCCCTTGCGGGCTGCCCGCACCGCATACCTGTCGCTCTGCCCACCCGCCCACACAACACCTAATTGTACATTGTTCTCACATGTTCACACTCGCACTACTCGGCATTAGCACAGCGAACTCGAGGAAATGGGAGGAAAATGTATCGCGACAGCCAAGTGTTAAATTGACGAAAATGCTGTCACATTGAAAATAGTGTCGCTTGTCCTCCTTGTCAGATGAAACCGTTGTAATGAGTGTATATTTGAACCGATTTATGAGTGTTCACCAGACTTCTATTACTAATTCTTTCCTTTGAAAACAATAACTTCAAAACAAAAATGTGTTACAAAGAGCAATAACCACAGTCAAAATTCATGATCAGTGTTACATTGTAAAGCGTTTACTTTATTACAGCCGGACTATCCGCTGTAGCGACAATTAACTTTTTAATATTCGTTAAAGTTATTTATGTATCTTTTGAAGTGGTTCATCAGAGATTCGTTAATTCTGTTAATCTATGAAATGCTTTGACAAATATCTCCGTCTCATTGTTCCTGATCAAAGGAAAATCATAAACAGTACAAAATATTGAGCAGTCGGTGTCAAGTGTTCAGTTTTGCGGTGAGTAATTTCACGAGGAACGTGTCACTCGAAGACTAATGATTTCGAAAATAGTTACAGGGAAACTAGACAAAGAACATTTGTTACAACTCGTGGCCCATTTAACATTATCTCGTCTAAAAATATGCGTTAGTCGACATCTATTTAGTATTTTGACTCTATCTGAACTTTGAATAAAATAAAGTTGTAAATATAAATAGAATATCTAACTTAAGTTCATTAACGAACTTTTGACTAAGGTCATCTCCTTGTTTATGATTATTCTTTTATTCGAAGCCACTGCATTGAGTGTGTCTTAAAACACATGCACCACTTGCACAACTGGAAAGAAATATGTAAATTCTATTCAAATATTTAGTCCCGTCGTGTCGTGGAAATCGGATACTTGTTGGTAGTGGTAGAAGGTATTCGTCCGCCACTGTCCCATTCAAATATACATTCATCCTCGCGATATGAATGACTGTGTTGTCAGTTTCTTTTGAATAATAAGACTCGGTTAGAGTTAGATTTGCGTGCATTTAAGTTATGATGAGGATGTTTGACAAATATGACTAGATAGGCTATAAATTTCTCTAATCGGAAACATGTTTAGGATGAGTAGTAATAGGTTCCAGCTATACGACCTTAGGTGTTCTATTGGAGTGCATGCAGCCAGTGAGGGGCGCGGCAGTGCGAGGGTCACCCGCATGTCACGGCACCTACTTACACTTGCACACCCACCTGGCAGCGCCATTGACTACAATGGCGACACTCTCCCCGCGCCTGCGCCACACGTAATGACTCCGCCACAATGCGAGTAGTAGCTGACAATATTGACGGATTATAAATAAATAATAAAAATAAAAATTCTTTATTATCAGACCAAGATAGTCCATAAGTTGTTAGTGGGTTAGTAACTGATTTTGCTTATCCTAGATTTTTAGAGTTATTAGTACAGTTTATTTTTTTTATTTTTTTTTTTGCTGTAGGACCTACACATAATTTCATCCAGTGATTTTGGATGGGGCAATCCGGCCTACCAGCAATCATTTTCAGGATGCCGCTACGAGTGTTACGCAAGCGTTGCAGTAGGGAAGCCGCTTTCTTACGCATAATGGCTTGAAAGCCATCCGTGTGAGCTTCAGCAAACATTCTTGATGCACTACAACGCCGCGGTAACCGCAACAGCATCCTGAAAGCGTTGTTGTATTGCACACGCAGGACGTTGTAAGCTCGGCCTGTATATGACACCCACAGGCCGCTCGAGTAAAAGGACTGACAGAACGCCTTAAATAAACTCACTTTGACGTCTGCAGTGCAACGAGCGAACCTGCGGGCGAGCATATTGCTCCTCACCGCCAACGCCCTGCGCTCGCGCTCAATGTCCCCATCATCACGCAGGTCACTGGTGACAACATGACCCAAGTATTTAAAACTGTCAACCACATCAAGTACCACGCCGTTCAGATATACGGGAGGTACACGGCGAGGGTGTTGTTTAGGTGCTTTAAAAACTAGGATTTTACTCTTTTTTGAGTTATATTTTAGGCCGTGCACCTCCGCATACGTCTCGCAGATAGCTAGTAGCTTTCTAAGCCCGCCTATCGATGGACTGAGCAGCACCATGTCGTCCGCATAGCTTATGTTATTAACACAGGTACCATCTATGTGACAGCCGACATGTGTGCTGCCCAACCGCTCGAGAAGCTGGTCTATATATAGATTAAACAAAAGCGGCGAGCTCAATCCTCCCTGCCTCACACCACTTTTCACCCCGTACTCATCCGACATACTACCGACCCATCTCACCCGATTTGTCTGGTGAGCATACCAGTATTTGAGGAGAGCTGTGTACTGCGCCGGCACACCCGTGCTCCTCAACTTGTCCCATAGCAGATTATAAGAGACAAGATCGAAAGCTTTCGACAAATCGAGGAAACACGCGTACACCGGCGTCCTCCTAGCGGTGTAGTACTTGACGGTGTGTTTCAGGCTAAGGATGGCACTCTCAGTAGATACTCCCGCCTTGAACCCAAACTGGGCATCATGCACTTCCACATATTCCGATAGGCGGGCATTTAACAAACCGTCAAGCACTTTGGCCATGGTAGTAGCGAGCGAGATGGGTCGATAGTTATTTATATCGGATGTGTCACCCGTTTTGTTCTTAACGACGGGCACTACTATGGTCCGCATAAGCGGTTCCGGCAAATAAGAGTGACCTAGGCACAGGGTGTAAAACAGTGACAAAACTCTTGGAAGGTGAACTCCCGCATGTCTGAAGTGTTCGATACTGAGACCATCGTGTCCCGGTGACTTTCCACGTTGCATTTTGGAAATGATTGAAGCCACCACTTTAGCTGGTATTTTTGCGTTACGCTCAGTCACAATGGTCTCAGCACCGTCCACCAACAAGTTCAAAGGTGACCGTACAGAAAAGTGGTCCCTAAAACGGTTGGCAACGTCTTTATGGTTAGTAATACCACCGACACTGACCGGAAGACTCGGCCTCACATTCATTCTGTTTGTGTTCTTCCAGAATTGCTTAAATTTTTTATTAGCATGATTAGAAGCGAGAAGATCCATTCTAAGCTGGTCTTGCCTGTTCTGACACCACTTGAGTTTAGCCTTAAAATGTCTTCTCGCGTCAGCCATATCAGAAAATGCACGGCCACTGGCCGGCCGACCGGCCAATGTCCATACCTGGTACGTGAGCCGTGCCCTGCGGTGAGCGTCGGCGACATACCTATTCCACCCAGTGACATAGCCACCTTTCCTCCTACACTTTGTTTTATATGTCTTTGTGGCAGCCTCTGTCAGTACATTTACAATATTTACATACATTTCATCTAGAACTGAGCAATGTTCTAGGTTCTCACAGAATTGATCACAACAATCTCTCAACTCCTGAGGTAAATCAATAAATTTTAGTTTAGACTGACAGAGGTCGCGGTATTCACTAATCTGCGCCGGCGACCTCTCGCCCCACATAATACGATTAAAAAGATCATCAGTATGTATGTTACTTTGAATTTTTACATTAATTTTATGCAAGTCACATTCAATCACAATCGGAAAGTGGTCGGACCAATACACGTCATACAAAACTGTTACACTAGCGACTGATTGCCGCGCAGACTCAGTTACGATGCAGTGGTCCAGCCATCTATTGCAGCCATGTGATTCACTCGTAAAAGTGTAGGTATTGCTGCCACACATATTTACATCGACACAGATCCATCTGTGATCATATACATTATGTATGCCTCGCTGTCCCACCGCCCGTAATTGTTTCCATGCCTCATGTTTGTTTTTGAATTCCGTTTACGTAAACGACACCCAGTCTACTCCCACTGGTAGCCACGCATATCGTCCACAATACCACAGTATTCAATTATACAAAACTACTTAAAATATATTATCGCTAAGAGAACACCGGAATAATGAATGAGACGCTTTCTCGCTACTGACGTTTATTAGATTTAGTACAAACATAAGAACGAGGCGTGTCAAAACAACCTAATTTAAGTATCAACAAACGTTCGCCTTGGGCGGCGGCGGCAGCGGCTCGCTCCCGTTCACTGACAACATTAAAGGCGCCATAATGACATTATACCCGGGCGGGAAACAAAAAAATCTCACAAAAAGGCGTCAAGGAGAGAAAGACGAGTGTCGCGCCACCGGCCCGCGACCGCCGCGCGCGCATCTCTGCAAACGAAGCTCTAATTATTGGGGTGGTGATGTATTGTTTATGGAAGTACCGGCCTCGTATTCCGCGATTCATACTCCGATTTGACAGTAAAAACTTGTCCGCAGATGTCTTGCACGTGCGCTTATAAATGGAGCTGCGGAGTTGAGGAGAATTTATGTCTTATTTAAGCATTTACATACGAACGCATAAGATATGAGATATTTGCATAAAATATATTTTGCCAGATGTTAATATTTGAATGTTGTGAGATCGATTCAGCCTAAATACAGCTACAAAGGGAATAAACGTTATAAAAATGGATGCTAATGAATGCACACTTAGAATGTTTAGTGACAGTTCATAACAAGACAAAACGATGCGCAGTGTAAAGGAACACGTGAGCGACGATCGGGACACGACAGGAACATTGTGAAGAATATATAAATGTCACGTTAGCGAGCGCGCGCTCCTTCTGCCTACATATCTCATTGATTGATGCAGTGCTGCGACGAGGGACAACTCAGCGAACTACTACTGATGTATTAGTAGGCAAACCACGGCAGATTTAGCTACACCTCCTGGTTGAAGGCAATTTACTATAAAGTCATTACAAACCACAGAGTTTTAATCAAACTTATAAGTATTATGGAGACGATATAGAATATAACTAAAAATGGCTACCTAGCACACCTGAGTGAAATAACGGTTATTTTCTATAAAGCAAGCTAAAATATTAAAAGCAAAGCATACCTTAATCCGCTTTAAACATATTTAAAAGCATTAAACGTTTTAATGCTTAGTCATAAGCGCAGTAGAATAGCTGTTTCTGCTAATTTTACTGGTCCGTTAATTCGTGATTATGAACCTCTGAATAATGCGCTAGTTAAATGAATGTTATGTAAAGTCGTTTAATGAGAGTTCCTCAAAGTGTTCTGCTATCAAAAGTCTCGTGAATCCGTACGACCTACAGCTGCGGATTGTAACGACGCTTTCCAGAAAACCGATGCTTTACTGACAGTAATTCGTAAATGCACCAAAATAATGAACGCTGCATGTGGCATCCACGTATAACCGGACGAATGTGTGATAATATTCCCAGAAAGTGTTCGGAACAGCCTGAATTAATTGCAGTTACAAAACTTGTTTAGCACCTCTACCTACATGATTGAAAACAACATTTGTCAATAAGATGCAATGACTTTCAGGTAACGGTTCCATGAATTTAAAAAAAAAACTGGGAATGTAAAGCTTTGGTAATGAACCGTTTTGTTAGGGCCTTGTTTCATTTGCTTTCTATCCTCAGTTGGCTTAATTCAAGGATGGAAATGAATGTGTTTACACCCTGCATTATAAAAAGCTTTAGTTCTACAAAATATAAAGAAAACGACGAAGATCTTTATAAAAGTAGGCACGATTTATTATTAAATCAATAAAATTCGTGTTTCAAACACCTTCGGCTTCGTCCAATGCGTCAATCAGTTGCAGACTCTCCCCTATTGATCCGACCGATACGATAAATGATATCGTGTGCAAGTTGAAGAGATCGTCTGCTATCTCAGTCACAACTCTTATCAGCATCCTGCACATCCACATTTCAGCTGCCTTCGGGTTTTGTTAATTTTTTTAGATAATTTACCTTTATAAATTTCATTGTGGTTTATTATAAGCCATAGGTCTAACAGCCTAGTAGGTCGGCAATCGGTCTACTGCTTCTCTGTTCAACCGATTCATCAGGTCTTTTAAGGGACCCACCGTAAGAATGAGATCTACTTTACACTCGTGCCCGTAGTTACGGCTGTAAACTCGAAATATAAGCGAGTAGGCAATCTGCCACATTTCAAAAACTACGTTAATTTTTAAAGCATCAATTATAAGTGTAGTTGTTTATAGATTTTATCCGGAGTGAGTTTGACGTAGTTCAAACTGAACCGTCTTGTTTTTATTTTATGTCAAATTGATGTTGACCATAAATAAGTAATAATATTGAAAAGAGGTTTCAAAGAAAAATACCCAAATTATAACTGCACGCAGACATGCTAATTTCTACTTTTGAACCACGTTTCACACGTCAATACTAAGTTCTACGATTCAGACACTATGTTATTTGTTAATTTAATTAAAGACTTGGTATACAAACAAATGTTTAGTTTTTCTGTGGATGCTTGGTGCGCAGACGCAATAAATTGTGTCGGGCCGCACACGACGGCTCTGCGTGACGTCACACCTCCAGTGATCGATGGTAGGAGAGAGCGAGAGCACCATATAACCCAACTCGTAACGTAGCACAAGTGGGAAAGAGATACAAATCCAATAAATAATTTCATCTTAAATTATTTTAAATCTACTCTTAAGCAAGTACGTTGACTTCTTGTATTTTTGACTTATGTGCGTTTCGTGTTATCGAGCTGTATTATTTATTGAATTATTGAATAATGAACTGATCCAGTGACTTTGATATTTTTATGGTAATTAATTAATTCCTTCGATTTTTATTATTTCATACGATTTGAAAAGTAAGGGGTATTTTGGTAGTTGTTGCCAATTTCATTATTTCCGTGGCATGTTCTTATTGCAAAATTCGCATAACTTTTCTTATGCGCATTAACATATTGCAATTTATATTTATTAGCTTTTTATTTAAAATTGCTAACAGAGAAAAGTGCAATGGAGTTTTTTTTAACTTTTGATTCAGGAAACTAATGACAGGATAAAGAAATATTTCAACAAAACGATGTTGTACAAACGAGCAATAAGTTAACAAATATAAAAGGATCACATTGAAAAGAATGAATCGATTATTGGTGAAGAAAAAGAAACGTGTAGGGGGATGAGGTAGCGGGGAGCGCGGGAGGGACACCTCGTGACACCTGACCGCAGCCATTTTGGCCCGTGAAATATGTTTATTTGTCATGGTTGTCCTTTGTTATTGAAATTGTGTTTGCCTTTACTCCTTCATTATATTGTTCGATTATACTCGCGTAGAACTCGTTTATGGATGCTCAATGTGAGAATAGCTTGGGAGATTTTAGAATATTGATTGTTGATACTGAGAAATGAGATATAAATTTCAATTAAGTGCGTATTGAGCGTGTTTGCATCTACATGAGAGAGCTTGCGCAGTTATTTTCGTGATTATCTCCCCAAGCCGCGTAATAGTGTGATGTAGCATGAGTAGCATGACCAACACAACTACTGACACGATTTCTCTAATCGTTTTATTTTGTTACGTTTTGTATTTGTCAAACGTGTTGTGCGCTTGTTCGATTAGTAGTACAGATGTTTGGTGCAAACCACTTCTCTTTGAACCAGGTACAGTTGCTAAGCTATACTTACTTACTAATACTTTTTAATGCCATTACTATTCAGAATGCATTAACCAATGTCTTTGATTGATTGTAGGTACAGACGCCAGCAGGTCAACCTATCCGAAACTGTAAAATTTTTCCAATCGAATATTAACCTTTCACTATTGTGATAAGGTTGAAATCTGTTGAAGAAATTTGACAGATTGAGGTCGGTTGATGTGCAGCCTGTACCTATAAAAATATCTAAACAATATTTTTATTTAGTAACCTAACCTAACCTAACAATGATTAAAAGAAACAAAACGTAGTAAGTAGTGAAGTTAGACAGATGGAAGATGTACCTACCTAACCTATGGAAGTTTAAAACTGAGAAAAAAAATTAAGAAAGTTTTTATCAGTTAAAGTTTAGATTTTTTGATTGCCAAAAAAGCAATTTACACTGCACGACTTAAAAAATATAAAAGGATGAGTTAATAAAATACTATTTCTGAGAAAGTATAAGCAAATAGTTTCTGAGACAAACAAATAATTTCAATTATGAAAAGTATGATAAACATGTTCACAAACATTCAAAATATCGTCACAGGTTGCTATCCGCAAGTTTTTACTTGAGGAATATCCTCCAGAGGCAATCGATCATAACAAATTCACAAGTCATCGGCTAATAAAAAAAGCATTGTGTGCATTGAGGATGCGTAAACTCCAACAAACATTGTCACCTCGATGCGAGTCCGATCTCAGACAAAAGATTCTAGAGAAAACGAGCAACAGGACAATAGTGTGGTGGGTGTAAAAATGTTAAATATTGAAACGGGTCGGGCCCACGGCGCTTTCCCGGGAAACCGCCCCGCGGCGCGCGCGCAGGCGACGCTCAGTCTCACACCGCGATACACACAAAAAACACACCTCTCATTTTTTGTACAACGCTTTATCTCATCTTATATCAACGTTTCGATATGATAAAGCACCAATAATGATGTTTCATTCCCATCGATTTAACAAATGTCGCGCGCGCATTAAATTCGGTGACACTTTTTTTAGAAAATATAGATAGCGGTTAAAATATTCACATTTTCTTATCTCTTATTAGTGGTGTAGGATTATATGTTTCGTTTTTTGATGAAGTGTTAAGCTGGCCAGTTTTTATACGGCATAAAGTTATGCGGGCACTATCGATCTTGGTTGGCACGCCGCGCAGGTGCAAACATGCTAAGTGTGTTCTCATTGTTATAAGGGATTGAATTATCAATGACACTATCTCCGCTGTTCGACAAATGTTTTAGCTGTCAGAGTTGTGACGTCAGCCAAATCGAGGTGCGCGCGCGCCGCCCGCCTGGACACTTGCGATCGAAGCTTTGATACGAGCTTTTTACCTCGTCAAGTGCTTTATCTATGCTTCGATTTAAAACTCAGGGGGATCGCTGTAAAATATCCTTTTTGTATACTATTTAATAAAACATAACATACATGTTTAGATTTAGTTAGGTAATTTAACAATATTTAAGTAATTTTAGTTGTTACAATATTAATACAATAAAAGCATTTCTTATTTGAAATATTTCCTTTTATTGTTATGTTTTCATGTCATTGATCGCTATTAATGCTTATAAAACATTGTCCAGAGCCGTCTTTATCTTTGTGAACATGTATTTAGTAGCAATAGAATTTCTATTTATGTAGACATCTTGCATATCTAGCTACATCGCATTTGTAATGGATGGCACTGTCGCTAGGCGCAGGCAGTAAATCTAGGAACGCGTTAGAATCAATGAAAATCAATAATCGCCGACCCTGGGGAGTCGTTGGAAGCCGACTGCGAAGGTGGAGCCTCCGCACGGCGCTCAATGGCGATGCTTGATGCTTTACACTAATGGCCACCTGTTCCTATCAATACTATCATACTGTTAAACAGTGGATACTAAGGCAATAAAAAGTTTGATTTTATGTTCAACGTTTGCAATTTGTGTGTCAAAAAGAAAGGTAGTTGGTAAGTCTTCTTATAAAGCAAGAAATTAGTTTGTGTAAGTAACAAAATATCTACAAATGGTAATACTAAACCCGGGCTCGTAACAGCTAATTAACGCACGAATGAAGATTTATGTACCGCGTTGTCGATATAAAGTAACGCTTCCTTTATGAACCTCAAAACGTCCTAATTATTTTACTACGCGGGATGATACAAAACGAGGAACTTGGAGACGCCCAAACGCTCTTGTGACAGAGAATTAATTGCGCGTGGCGACACATGCGCTGCCGGCTGCGGCCGCTGCATCCGCGGGCGCACGAGCAAAGCGACAAGAGGAGCGGGCAGCGGGTGAAAGGTAACTCTAGATACGCCACCTTACTAAATCAACTTGTCCAATTTATTTACTGAACATTTCTCAATCATCGGACTACTTCTCATAGTCACACCCAACCTGTCATTAGACATTTCGCACGGCGAATAATTGCGAAGCACAACGCACGAGAAACTTTTGTGAAGCTTATTTTCACAACAACCCAATGACTCACCAATGTTTTACCGTTGGTGATCGAAATTGGCACGTGAGTTTCAGAGAACGTTTAACTTGAAAGTTGACATAATTTAACGGCCTGTTCTCAGAAATCTTCGGCGAGCAAATTATACATGGAAAAAGCACGAGCGTCGAGCAATAATAGCTGAGACGTCGCTGGACACGATCGGCTCGGCATCGACTAGGACTTTATATTTAGCTCGGGTGAAAACTTTAATCGTCACCGTGCTGCACGCGTCTGGCGCGCTGTCCGTCCGTCGTCGACGTCGCCCGCGTGTGGCCGTCGATGCACAAAAAATGATGTGTCACCTCCCTTTGTTCAGACTGGACATACCTTTCAGCGAGATGCAATTAGTGCGACTCAAATAGCATTCGTCGATACCCAGCCGACCGGCGCTATGCGATTTCAAACGTTTGTCTCTCTGATCTATTTTAGAAATCAAATGATAGAATTAAGAACAGGACTCCCGATGCCAAATAAATCGCGTACGTGGCAAATGGACATCAATAGTAAACAAGGTGTGCCAAATCTGTCACGGTACTTACGAGCTGATTCTGATACGCGGTGACGGCTGTGAAGACGCACTCGGGGAAAATGAACGTCTTGAATTCTTCTTGTTCTAAGTCTGTGATGGGAGCGTTGATGGCTCCTTCTCGTCGTAACACCAGGTGAATGCGCGGTTGGTATTTGTGCATTGAGTTCAGGACCAGCTGTGACCCAAAACAAAAAGTGTTTAGATTCTGGTTATTTAATCTTCACATATTATAATTGGCATGTCTCAGTCTACCAAGCCACGTGAGAAACAGTCTGTATGATAGACCCACCTGTCCATTCTTGTCCATCTCATTGTTGGTGAGCTTGACCTTCTCGAAAGAGACGACCTGCTTGCGCAGCTGGTCGCCGGAGAAGGGCGAGTCGGGGTGCGGGTAGAGGCGCGCGGGCGCGGGCGGGTCCGCCTTGCCGGCCACCAGCCAGGAGGAGCGGTGGTACGCGTAGCGGTAGCGCTTGCCGTCCACGGGCACCACGTCCAGCAGCACAGCGTAACGCGCGTCCGCGCGGCACCCCGCGAACGATACGCGCACCGTCGGGAACATGCGTCTAGTACGGAAAAAACATGCTTTAGAATGTTTGGTTACAGCTGTTATTTTTGTCTGCTGCATTTTCTAAAGATGGCCGATAAGTCAGGTTTAATGTGTGCCAGAGATTGACTTTATAATCAGAATGCATAAGTTAATTAAACTAAATTACCTCAAACTGTAGTTAATAAAGTTAACCAGATCCAAAAATCCTAATTTGGAAATTAATAGTGAATATTATTTCATATAATTCAAGCATTTACCTACTGTTATACAATAGACCTATCTTATTCCTTGTCTGTGTTTTTTAATTCTACTATTGTAGAACCAGTAGATGTACCAAGGTGCGTTTTCAGAATCATTAAAACGTTAACGGTGACTCAAAGAAAGCACAATTACGAGTATAAGGCTTTCTCATTCAACCGACTCAGCACAAAGAAACCGCACCAAGTTAATTTTACGTCAAAACATTAAGTTATAACAATATACATTTATATATTATCGACTTCCTCGTTCCATTGTTGTGTTAAACCGTATATTTTCACATTAACGCAATTATTCGTCAATTACTCGGCTGAACTGAAGTTATCGCTCGCTGAGACCGACTCAAATCTACTTTCGCTCATTAAGAGCTGGTGTTATCGTATCGCAAATTATCGCATGTAATTAGTACACAACCTCGGTATGGCACGAAAATACAAATAGAAGGTCAATACCCTACTACCTACTATTTAAGTATTCTTCTGTAGTTATAAAGGCTTAAAGTTTATTAGAGGGGGCACCATGGGAAAATCCTGTTCATATTTCACAAATGGCGCATCAGTGCAGCGCGTCCCTCAATAAATGTAGTCCCTAGTTAAGAGGGTCGCCCGCCTATATTTAGGTACCTCCCCACCTCAGAAACATTGTCAGCAATAATAAATATTTACAATAAAAACTACAAAAAATCCTAATACCAAAATACGATAGAGTTCAAATTCGAATACTCCTTAGTGGTGGCACAAGGAAAAATAAAGGTTCAGCGTGAATTGTTTCATACGACTTTGATACTAGACTGTCGTCCCCTTCCCCTCCTTAACGGAGACATTCTTTAATGTCTCCGTTGGAGAAAGATGAATGGGTAGACATTTTTGTAAAGGTGTATGTTTTTGTTCACTGAGTAAATCGCTTGCGGTTGGTCGACATAATAGCTCCTGTTTCGTTCTCTTACGCCACTGTGGTTTCCTGTTGTCATTCCTAATTTGAAGAGGGGAACGGTATACGGTATATAGGTAAGCAGGGACTACATCATGTTTAGTATGAAATAAAAAGAAACTAAAAGTAGAACAACGCAACGTTGAAGTAGAAATCACAAAAAACAACCGACAGCAACTGATCAACGATAATAAATTCGTTGTAAGCAGAAAGGAGTGTCACAAAAACTGGTGTCGGTAGCGGGCGCGTGAAACACTATCTCCTAATCGACATAAAATGGTAGTCATTGAGGCGGCGAGAACGGAAACAACAAATCTTTAGTTGTAAGCTGAGACGCGGCTTCGTCTATCGGCCTCTCACTTTTTGTCGACAATGCCAGAGGCGCAGCGGTGCGCGAGATCGCTTGACAATTCGCCATCGGTCTTGCGCAAACGGTATGCGGCTTTTGACCCGCGAACTACAAGAACATTCATAACTGATGGGATATGACTGTCGACCACCCAAGCCGTTCGTCATCATTGTGTACGAGTATTATGATTTACAATATAATTTTGATTGGGACGTTCCTTCGTAGAAAATTTAATGTCTCCATATAACGCTGGGATATTTTAACAAAGACAATGCGACGTTGAGTCGTTCTGCGAGTTCTAATGATTTTACAAGATCGAGAGAGTGTACGAAAATAAGAATAGCATTAATAAGATTTATGCACGTTTAGCTGTGGTCGCGCGCGTCGATTGGTGAGACGCTTCTTATAGCAGGCGATGGTGCATGCTCGTGCAGGCGCTCGCGCAAGGGCAATTGCGCGCATGCGTTAATGGCGACACTCGGCGCACTCGCGATATATTACCGCAATGATATATGACCACCGACGTCGTCCATCATCCTACCACCCAAAAGTTAGCGGAAAAGCGAGCGAGAGCAAAAGAACTCCGAGAAGCACACATGACTCGCTTTAATGAGCATGTACCGAAGACAGAAATAAGAGGCGCCCGTTTACAGCGCGCTTTTATCGTATGACATTGTTAAAATACATTTCTATGATTGAAATTTATACGTGTGTCGTAAATTAACGTCTGCTATAGATTAGTATTGTTCGGATGAAAGTTCTCTCTCCAGTGCTATAAATGGCAGGAGAAACTCATTCTATTATAATGTAAGTAGGAAATGTTTGCTTATCTGTCACGTTGATTGCAATTTATTTAATGGTAGTTGTGATGTGAATGTGGAGGATGTTTAATGGATTGTTGGTGTTAATTTAACAATTAAACATGTAGCAGAGACACGGGGCATGATGTGTGTATTGCAAGTTAAACGAGCGCGAAGAGTAGCAGCAGTGCGCGCACGCATGTCGTCTTAATTAGAAAGGCACGAGCCGAGGTGCGAACTCGTCAATCATTGTTTCCTTCGGCGTCTCATTTGATAAATCTGTTTCTATGGACAATTGGATATTTTTCAACCATGAATCCTTTAATGATGTTACTTAAAATATCACAACGAATC
This sequence comes from Agrotis puta, assembly GCA_943136025.2. Lineage (NCBI taxonomy): Eukaryota > Metazoa > Arthropoda > Insecta > Lepidoptera > Noctuidae > Agrotis > Agrotis puta. The sequence goes on from OW964170.2 coordinate 6,760,137, forward strand.
TGGTAATGTATTTATTTATAGCCGTCTTGTGAATTTGATACTCAATTAACACATTTTATTAGTATGATGGGATTTTGACTGCTAATAAATGACATTTACCGAAGTATTTATGAGGAAGTCTTAGGAAACTCTAATAAAACCTTTATTTTTATAATTCAAACTTCGTAAAGCATTACATTCAGAAAAATAATATGACAAACTGAAGCGTAAAATCACACAGTAAAGCCGAATTAGTCCGTCGACAGTTAGAGCGCAGGTTGTGATTATGCAATAGAAAGCTATGCACGCCATTAGCGCAATGTTATCACGTCGTGATTAGGGCCCGCCGAGCAGCCAATCCGCGCCCGCTGCCGTCTAATTATACAGGAAAGCGCTTTATTAATAGCAATTACACCCCGCCGCCATATTGCCAAGCGTTTTAATTAACTCGATTCGTTGATTAGAGACAGATGGCGCGAGATTGCGAATTCTGAGCACTCATTAGCGCAGTTTTGACGCTAGCCACTCGATAACTGTACCGTGATATTTATGATAACACTTGATAATTTGTTGGTAAAACAGCCAATGTTTACATTGAGATCTGTTACATATTTGCATTGTAAATGGACGATTATTTATTGGACCAGATACAAGTGGTGATAAAAGTTACTTGCATGGCTTGAAAAGTTGGTTAATGAATTATTTAGAGGCACTTATAGGGTAATATTGTAGCACAAACAAGATAAGTGTAAATTACCTATGCAAAGTACTAGTAGGCACCTATTTAGGTAGGCAGTACTGGTGCATGACTAACATAAGGTTGGTATTTTGATTCCATTCACAAATAAATTGATTTTCGTAATTTTCTAATAAAGAACAAAAATAAATCAGAGTATTTTTCATCAATTTTTTTTTAACTTATGTAATTTACCTGATTCTACTCCAAAACGAAATGAGACACAGGGTGTTATTCGACTGTCCATATTTTCCCACGCAAAACCGAATTTTCCTCTTAATGGCCTTTATTTTTAAGATATTCATGTATTACACCGCCATCATCGACATTAGCTACATCATGTACATTTGCGCGGTGTCCTGTCGTACACGGCAAACTCGCTTGGGCAGCCATTACCGCGAATTATCGCTAATAGTTCTCTATACCCGGCCTTAACTGATTTCTGCTGCATAATACGAGTGACAACAATCTGTGTCGGTGGCCAATGAATATTTCATGTCGGATAATAGGCCTACTTACGGCCGATTGTGGTGCAGTTAAGCGATGATAAACAACGAACGCCTGCGACTGAGTAAGTTCGGATAATCTCGTCAAACGGAGATTGTATCAGCCGGGCTGTGAGACAGCTTCGGGCTTCTTCGTCTATAGTCGGAATGGGAAAGTCCTGCTCGGTTTGAATCGTTATTATTTGGATATCGAAGACTTTTGTCTACGATTTGAAAAGAGCAGGATAAAATGTGGTAACCCGGGAAAGAGCTTTAGCATTTAGGGTTAAGATGCGTCTTACGCTTATTTAATTTAGATAAATCAATTAAATACATAAATCGGTCAATATCTTGGCTAAGACCGCATACAGCGGAAAAATCTTAGATTTTGATGATTGTAAACTGCTTAATCTATTTTATAATTCAATCACAAAATTAAATTAACAAATCAGTCAACTGAAGCTAGCTTCAGACAAAACTAGCACAAAGAAATGTGAACCGCCCGTTTCATAATGTCACTTTGCAAAATACTAGTTGCAGTGCCAATCCACGGTCTATAAACTGTGAAGAAGTGAAGCAGCCAAGTGTAGTGTTCGTCATGGTCACCATGCTGGATTGATGGGAGGTGTCGTGTACACGATGGCCGACTGACGAGTCTGACACGGTCATGACTCGTCGCCTACGACAACCGACATGCGTTTGAAACTTTATACTATAGCTCATGTTGCAAGAAAACTAATTCTAACTCTTGATTTGTAGAAGAGTTTATGAATATTAATAGAATGTTTGACTAAAAAACCTAATTAGTCCGACAGATAGATTATGAAAAAAATTTGACCCGTATTTTTCCTTTGTTACTTCAACCAAAATTGACGAAGATACGACACTTTTAAAATTGCCAATACATCACAAGCAAGCACAGCTTTACTTGCTTATGACATCACTTTATATTTTTATAAAAATGCATTGATTAAACAAAAGAAAGAATAGGTATAATTAGATTTGGAGTTTATTGATATTGTCAACATGCCTATTCTTGTAGGCTGATAGGAGTTGGTGGTTTTAATGCCTTTGTCAAACAGGCCGGCGAAAGCGAAGCGTTTCCGAAGCAATACCGAACCGAAGCGAGACTTCAGCGAGACGTCAGTCCGATAGGTCTGTCACGTTATCGGATCGCTTTCGCGTTTCTATGTGACTGGATTCAAACAATTCCATACATTACAAATAAAACGTCACGCTTCGCATTCGCCACGCCAGTGTGTTTGACAAAGACTTAAGTGACGACGGAAAATAATCAGATTGCTATGATCATCTGACGAGGCTTTAAAAAAAAACTTCTATCAGTTTAATAGGATACACTTGAATAACAGATGAAGAATGAGTTTTATGTTATAATTATCCTGTGTTGTATATTGTGTGTACATAAATAGTAAATAAATAAATAAACAGTGTTTAACACAGAATATCAGCCTGTCTGACTCCCACAAACCCATGACTAGGTATACGACACTTCTTCGTAGGTAAGATTAGTACGACTATATTTAGTACGACATTACTACAAGTTGAAAAACACCACAAATATGACCCACTTACGAAAGGAGGACAGGAAAATCTATTTGCACGATATTAGTAAAAACCGGCATTAGATATCGGTGATTGATTATATCGTACTCTACAAAAACTGACGTTCAGACCCTCCTTGTCATAGCATTTCAGATTATAAAATCAATTAGACCTGTAGGAGTAACAATAAGCTATCAGTAAGATCTGTACCACGCAGAGCACGTACTGGACCTACATCAAATAAAGAGCGTGACATTTAATGTTAACCTTCACTTAGGGCATGGGAACAGCCGCACACAACTATTGAATACTGATTTATTCACACGTATACTGCTCTTGTATTAAAGTTATTTTAGAACAAACTCAAAGAATAACAGGTTTGAACAATAATTGAAAGTTCTTATTACGTCTTCATCTCATTTCAACGGCCCCACCAACGCTCACATTTGACCTGAAAATATCAATTGTTTTATGTCGTCTCAAAAGATTTCGTCACGTTTTTCTGTCGACGTTAATGTTACTGGCGAACGTGATACAATTCCTTTTGTATTTACTTTACTTATTAAACTTTTTCACACAATCTCAATTTGCGATTATAAAGGAAAAGGGCGTATCAGCGGCGCTGACGTGTGAGTGACGCGATGACAAATGATCTCGCGCCGCTCGGGATCATTACATTCAGGATCGCCTGTGCGTCTGTACGTCGTACCCGACTGCCCGTCCACCATCTCATTATGTTTCACTAGTTTTTTCACGAGTGCTAATTAATTATTACGTCCATCAGCCTGTCCGCTTATATCAACAACATTAGAATAGGTTATTTGTAAGCTATCATCAATATCGTATTAAGATACCGCTGTTTTGTCAGCATGTGTGGCATCGAATCAATTCGGAGTTTGAACATTGAAATACACATGTAGTCGTGTTAAGGCGTTACAGAACGAAAAAAAAATATCGTGCCGTTCTTAGTGAATTTTTCCCTTAGGGAGAAAGTATGAGATTGATGCGCATTAGAGTCAGTTAATGAGCTGTGGGGCGTGGTTGGGCGGCGGCTGAGGCGCGCGTGAAATATAGTTCTTCCTGGGAGGTCCGGGTACGAAACCGCGTCAAATTTTCGACACTCGCACGATTTTGTCAATCCCGTTGATTAATATCTCTGTCGGATAGACGGAGATCAGATAAGTTCAGCCGCTGCGTGGTGCCGTCACACACCGCCCGCGACTCGCTAATGCCCCGTAAAAATATTTGTAACGCTTCATTTATTAATAAGTTTCAATTGCCATATCAAAATGTGTACGTAATAAATCATTTATCTTAGTCGCTTTTGACTTGTATCTGCCTAGTTCGGCTTGTTTAGTTAAGCGATGAGGCTGATGCTTAAAAAGATGGTAAAAAACTGAATGTTATGTGATGACACGTAGTAGATACGAGTTTCCTACAGCAAAAAACAACCAGTTGTTATTTTTATTTACACCTTCGAATTAAATAGAAACTCATCGCCGACGGATATCATCGATGGCCTGAAAAATGTTCTCACTAAACATACACGTGTACGTTACCTCCACAGTGGCATTTGGCGACACCACCCTGACATTTACCTATATCCAACTAAATATTTACGTAAAAACCGTGTTCACACAACAGAAAATTACAAGGTACGACATATCCGCGGACGGGCGACGCGCGTACCAAATAAAACATTTGTACAATGCACTACGTCACCATTAGCACAGCAGATGTGGCGTGTAAGTATTTATTAGCGGCAACATAATTAGTGAATTTAAACAAATATTACTTATGCGTACCATTTTAATAGCGGCGCACGGAGGTAATGACACACCGTGTGTACCTGCCTTTATTGTAGCGCGTGTGTTGCGCCTTGCACCGGAAATATTGCCTTTTGTCCCTATAGGCAGCTTTCACAAGAAAAAAGGGCATTCAACTAAATATTAATTAGACGTTCACATATTGACAAAACTAATACGTAGCTACTTAACATTCTTGGAGCTTTTGAGATCGCTGGTTTGCAATGAAATGCTAGGAGTGTGTGGAGGCGGGTCGTACGGTATCCGCGTAGAATTTAGCGTGGAATCTGTCACTCTGTAGACGTATGGTGCTCTACGCTAAAGACGCGTCATGTGGGAAGTGGACGACTAGCTAACGTTGCTGTCCGTTTACATTATAATCAATCTACATGTATGCTAATGTTGTTGGAGACTTGCGAATTGGTCGCGTAGCCATATGGTTTTTAACGATGAGTGTTGATATCCCGGCGATACCGTGGAAAATAATCGTAATGGAACATCAAATTCGTAGCAAATATCCTGAAATAATTACAAGTGTATGGCACCAACACTACAACACATTTAGTAACAGTAATTAAGATTTAACTTTTCTCGTAGCAGCTGCTACGAAACTGCTACGAAATGACAGAAAGCTACAAGACAAAGTTTCAATGATACAGGAACCGTCAGATTTAACTGATGATACGGTTAGCGTATTGTAGATACAAGTTCTGTGTGTAATCCAGTATAGTTCCAGTGGAGGCGGAGACGGCGCGTTCGGTATCCGTGCCGCCGTCGCGCGAAATTCCGACACCTCGTTTTGTTCGTATTGTTCGCGCGGTTTGCTTCGCTAATGGTGTCACATAGCACGCCGAACGATGTCAGAACACGCTCTCACTCCTCTTGTTGCCCGCTTATTTCGGTCGTTAGTGAATTTTTAGAGAATGAATAATAATGTACAATGTTTTGTGGGAGGAGCGTACTTGTCAGTTTTTGTCGTGTTTGCGTACCTACTGGGACCTGAGCAAGTACGCTAAACGGATGTAGAATCTACAGTAACAGAAATATTTTCCAATTAGTTTAAATAAATATAACAAATATCCGAAATGCTGAACAACTTCGCGCAGATAAACGTACGGCGTTCGTATAAATTATTCCTTGAAAATCCGTCGCTAATTCCCGCAAAGCCCACAATTTGGAGTCACGTTCATATTCGGTGGCACCCTACATACTAGCAAGCAGCTACTCACACCTGTAAGGTTCACAAAGCGAGGAGTTTCGCAAGTCGACACCGAAATTGGGAAGTTTGGCGATAATATTGCGAAAACTGCCGCTTGCACCTCCCCACAAATTCTACCCCCTTCTCTTATTATGGCCATGTTTAGTAACCTGTGCATGTTTACTGAATTACCAACAAATAGGTAGGTGGTAGGTGCCATAGTTGCTGTTTCTATTACGAACACAGTTGATGAATTACCGTAATAGTGTTGGTTGTATTTAGAATGTACATGAAACTTCAGGGTTGTTCCTCAAATTTTGGAACGAAAATGCAGGCAATAAATCGACGCTTTATAAGTGCTGTCGACGTTTTATAAGTGCCCTCATGAAATGAGCCTTTGTGAAATAAAAACATTTGATTTTGATTTTTTGACTATTACTCTATTAGTTGTTCTTAAAATAGTTCAAAAAATTATATTAAATAAAAACAGTAATAACTACTTACAACAAAATAAATGCACCGTTTATGTAAGTGTTTTATCAAAGAATAATTTACAACAACTGTTCCATAACTAAGCTTAGCATGACTTAGGTAACAACCAGCAGCTATGTAGGTACTAAGTTAGAAACACTAGGGTACAGAGGGCTATAGTTAGTTTGTTTTCATTTTCATAAAGAGGGAGCCATTGCGACGGCCGCGTAAACTCAGTCGTCCGGAGCCAACAATTAGTTATGTCATCTAACGCGTGTACACACCACTATAGCCCTTAAATCGAAAGCAATATCGAAGATTATCGTGTACGCCATGTTTAACATTGCGGTTTTATATGCAATGACATATAGTTGCGGTTTGAACCACCTATGTGTTTTTTGTTTACCGAAGCTATGGTGAATCAATTCAGTAAATTAATACTTGTAGAACAAAGGACGTTTACTGCAAATAGTGTTCTTTTTTGTGTGTTAGTGAGGTTGTAGGCTGGACTTTGATTGATGAGGCTAAACTGTACATAAATGAGTTTTAAAAATTCCATAAAATAGATTTTTTATTTTTTATGGGACAAAACTAAGAATAGTTAAAAAAGCTTTTAAATGAGCAACGAAAACATCACAATGTTTACGCATTACATAAAATTCTATTCATTAACAGCCATCTCATTTTTCGGTCATTTTTACGGCAGCTCGACGACACTACTGCCGTAGGCACGTCATTCTAACCTGTTAACGGCTCATAAAAACAGAACCCCTATAAAAAGCTAACTTACAAACTAACATTCTCAAAAAATATTACGTAAAGCTGAAAGCAAATTTAACTTTAGCTACCTATGTCAACGTCTGGCCGGGACGTGCCCTATGTCTGCGGCTGCTAATGTCGTCAGTTCTAGGGGTTATAGGGTGGGGGGTGGTTGGGGATTGTAGGGGGTGAATGGGGGTGGAAGAGCCACGTACTGACTGTTAAAACGCTACATGTCAACGGGGAACGGGCGGAGCTTCGTCTCAGTACTTGCGATGGAGGCACAGCGATAATGTCGTGACCTATATGATAGCTGGCGACTCGCATCAAATAGTTGCGATGAGTTTCAACCTTATATTTAAGCTAGTTTGGGTTGTTATTGCAGTAGAATGTTCGTTTTTAAAATGAAAGAGTTTTCTATTTAATTTAGGTAATTAATATTTGTTATTGAGTAGGTATTACAAAAGATTTGCCTTAGCCAATAGTTCTGAATAAAAACAAATTTGGATGCTGATGGTCATGATGATGGTGATGATGCTGTTGGCGACAAAACGTAGTACCGTTAGCCACTGCGACGACCGGAGGGCGACAGCGGCTTGTGGGGAGCGGGGGACCAGGTTCACCACCATTCATTTCACTTTAGTCATACGACCACAGGCGCGTGCTCTTATAATCCAATATACGAACCTACTTATATTTACAGTCCGCCATTTTATTTCTACCACCTCTGAGTATCACTAACAATGCCTTTTCTCCGGGTTTGTTAAGTACTTTTCCTTTACAACTTTCTGAAAAAAAACATAGATGCGTTTGCCCTACACGTAAAAACAACTCTACTAAAGTTACGTGTATTTCAGCGCTGCTATTTCAGTTGACATTAATTGTTTTATTAAGTAGTACAAAACTATGAAACGCTACATAGTAACGTGAAATAGTGGCTAACTCTAAGATATCATTGTACAGCGAAGTGTTAGAAATATGTTTACGTCTTTAGCCATTTAACATGCCATAACAGTGTTAATATTAGAAGTTTGTATTTGGTTTGGGAAATAAATGAATAAGTAACTTGTGTACTACTTAATTGGGATAATATTATATTTTGACATGGGGCAGTTAGGACTTAAACTGTTTACTCACAGTAAAAAAGTCATAAGACTAACCACAACGTTTTTGCAAATTTTGATAAAGTGTGTTTATTTTACTTTGCTATAGTCCACCACAGTACAATATGTGTGCACTTTTTTCTCCATAAACAGTTTTATTAAAAGGCAAATTAAAGTTGGAAATGTCTATTTGCCAAACAATTCATTTCTGTGGTAGACTTTCTTCCGAGTTTGAATTTAAAAAATAAGGAAATTGAGTCACAGGGTGCTAATCGTGATAATAAATAAAGGATGGTTCGATTGAGTACTCCAGAAGGAAGACAACATTGTGTCTGATTCCGTTAATATCACAAAGAGTCATTAGCGAGAGGACAGTCCCGTGAGTTATGTCTACATGAAGCGCGTCTGTCATCAGCTCGTTGCAGCATCAAAGACGCCGCTATGCGCGCGCGGTGGTCTTTGCCATTCGTTTTGTGCTGAAACAACGCCTTGTGTTTATTACCTCTGAGAATTCAACTGATCTACTTTATAGTTTTTTTTTCTCTGCCAATAAATTCTTAATCGTTTCTAAGAAGTAATCCCAGCACAATGCTTCGTACGCTACTTCGAGCATTACTGTATTATAATTCCACATCGGCTGCCTAGTAGCAGCGTATTGCGAAGGCACCGGATGTCAACGGCACAGGGCGGGAGGGCCGAAGTACGTACATAAACATTTTCCGCGTACTTACTTCCATAAATTAGTTCCCGCGAAGGCGCGGTATAAATACCCGCGAAACGCCGCAACACTCGCTCATTACCTACTAATAGTTTTACTTATCGGCATCCTGTACATTTCACAACAAGCCAGCCTGTTGACGACTCATGAATCATTCTGGTAGCAACACGTACCTACTCGGTTACGTGACAACCCTTCGACCCAATCGATATCTGCTGTCCCAGAACTATCAATACAATAACTCCCCAACAGAAGACAAAACAGTCATCAAAATAATAAGCACCTTCCCCAATTGTCAGACAACAATACGACAACGAACGTCTCGGCGAAAATTCCAAATTACACCTCACGAAGTTTCCCAGTCGTTTATCCGTATAAAAAAAAAGTTGTTCGACAATCACCTATCATTACGGGAGGCGTCGGCCTAACGCGCACACAAAGGGCGCTGCTGCCGGAAGAAAAAGACAAAAATTAAAAGTTTCCTCCAAACAAAACAACAGCTGTCATATTAAACCGTCAAAGTAAAGATTACGAATGAAATATTCACGGTGAAAGCGGGGCTCAGGCCGTGGTTATGTAAATAAGTGGCTACGAAAATGTACATAATTAGTTTACACGTTTTCTCGAGCACCCCGCCACCCCCGCGGCATATTGGCGGCAGCGGCAGGCGGCGCGGGGCAGATTAGCTCGCGATACACTTGCTAAGGGTACATTTACATGAATCACACATCTATTACACGCGTATTCAAATAGGCTGCATGTGTTCACTTCACATAACCTAGATAACAACAGATAGGGTTGAGTGCTTGAATTATTAATGCAGGAAAATTAAAATTTTCCATTTCGTTTCATTACAATCATAGACCAATTAATACTTCACTTTCCACTTTAATTATAAACATGACAATCGTTTCCATGACATGTTTGAATACGAATCGAAGGCTTGTAATTATGTGGCTATCAGAGGTCCTTATTTATTTATAGATTGTTTTCTAATGAAAGGGTTTGATCGCTGAAATGACAGCTAATCTCTTAATAAGACACAGTAAAGTGAATTCGCGATGTGACAGGGGTGGCGGGTGACGTCGACGCCACGGCGCGTCCCGACGCGACCCCGGCCACCCCTCGGCCGCATCCTCCTTAATTCTTTTGTCGTTTTCAGCTCCGTCAAATATCGCGTTTCCCGTTTGCATACATTTTCAGTGCTCCCTACGGCCGCGCGTCTCGCCGTCGCTCAGTCGCCGTCTTTCACGAATAAAATTAGTGTCGGCAGCGTGACACCAACTGAATTTAAGCTTAATAAGATATTTATAAAGAAATTTCCGATTCAGCGGCAAAGTTCAAAATTTGACTCTGACTCCGCAAAGAGTTTGGTGGCGTTTTCAATTTAAACTTGGAGCAAGTTAAATAATGTGCGAGCTCCGACCAACTCGATTCATTTAAGGTTTTAGTGAAATTAGCTTTTGAATTGGAATGACACTGAAATATCCACGGCATCAGTTGGTAAAGTTTAAGCTGTATTAAGGTTTCATTAATTAATCCTGCTTTTTCGATAGAATTTAATGCTAAAAACTTTATTTAAGATGAAATGAGTGCCAAGTTATGATCTTCTAATTTATACAGAGTGCTGTTTGTTGAGTTCTTTCTAAATCATAAAGTATCCTTCGACTAAGATTCACATCACATTTGATTGTCTTTTTGAAACTGTACCGGCTTATAGGAAGCGTCATATAGGTCCATGATATGCAGTAGTTGTTGATAGTACGTATGTAAGACGACGCGGGCACGGGGTTGTGAGTGAGTGGCAAGTGAGAGGCAATGGTCCTCGCGGCGCGCGTGCATTTCGCGCGTCGTGCCCACCTCGCGTCTAATGTCGCACATAAATCAGAGGTAACGCGCCACCCCGCCACCCCGCACCCCCCACCTCGCCACCGATAAAATTCCAAATTGTTTTCTCGCCCCCGGTGGGCGCCGCCCTCGGTTCGCTCTTAAACGCCGTTTCAAGTTGCACTTGTGAATCGCACTTTTTACTGTTCTTGAAATTGGCGTTGCGAATTGCTTTTCGACTCTGCTGGAACCGAGCTTTTATAGGAGTCGGTTATGTTTAACGATTGTACGAAAAATTTGACAATGTTTTTTTTAAACGAACTATCGATGCGAATGGGCAGAGGCAACACGTTGGCATTGGTAAATGCGAGCCAATTAGAAGATTAAGCGTTGACAATTACGGTGTCGGATCGCGATCGTATATCAACAATTATCGCGCGAGTGCGACAAATGGCGAGCTGGCCTCGTGCACGTGTAAGCGCGGTGTGCGCCCGGCGTTATCTGAACATCGAAAATATTTTAAAGCTGTGGATATGCCTAACCACTTCGATGTTTTCGGATTTCCAGAAAATTATTTGTACTTATATCTCTTCATCACTTCCAAGCTACACTTAGCTTCGTCGCGGGACTCACGAATTACCGCGACCCCGATACGTAAAGAGCTATCGAAGGACACCGTGGATTTTAGTCAGTACGAATCTGACAGTCCCTCCCGCTCTGCCCTGGGTGGGAGAACTCCTGTGATGATTTTACCACGATAAAAAAAAAGCTACACTTGGCTTGCTAAGTTACGATTATAGAATTAAACCCATAACCTTTTAGGAAAGTTCTATACAACTATTAAAATCACGCTTGAAGTTGACCACGAAAACGTTAAAACTGCATGAATTTTACGTGTACAACTTTACAAGTTTCAGTTTAAGAAGTTTTTTTATCAGCAAATATAAAATTAGTAAAACATGATTGAGCATATACAGGTTTTATATTTGCAAAAAGTAGCCAATTATTTTGTATTTTCTATTTAGTTAAATTAATTTACTGATTAGGTACCGCATTTAAAAAAAATGCTAAGGTTTAAAGCCTAAACTAAAAAATTAAAGTAAACAACATAAAATTATCAAATTATACGCAATATCGCGATAACGTTGCTAAAAACTAAACTACATTTCAAAAGGCGCATCCAATAGTATCGTCAACTTTCCAAGCTGCACTTTTAACAAACACGATAGGTACCTAGATACCTAGGCACATACGCACGGGGCAGGCTACAATATAGTTCGATAAATCGCTTCGGACCTAGTTGTGGGAATTCGTGGCGCGGTGGGCATTACAGGTAAAAATGTCCTGGGAGATTTACTCACTAATATTTTGAAAAATGTCCATGTTAAGGACAGGTGTATTTTCAAAAAATGTTATAGTTCTCTAAAGGAATAAAGTAATTGATATTTCTATTTATTTTTATCTAACTGCTTTTTTTTGTCGTGGTAAAATCAGCAAATGAGTCCTCCCACTCAGGGCAGGGCGGGAGGGACTGTCAGTCTTGTACTGACTAAAATCCACGGTGTCCTTCAATAGCCCTTTACTGGGGTCACGGTAATTCGTTAGTCCCGCAGCCCCGACAGGCTTTGGCCCTCTACAGGCCCCGTCACTATGCTGACACTCCTTGAAGCGCGCGGGGAACACAACGTGCCGTCGACCCGGGCATGGTCCATGGTCTGACAGCGAGTCGCCCGTTACTCGCCGCCCGCATGCCCGATTTATCTAACTGCTAGTAAAAATATTTTCGCATTAATATTTACGTTGATGATGCTGTCCAGAACAACATCAGCGAGGGAATTTGAAATAATCCTTAGTATTGAACTCCTGACATTAATGTGTTAAAATCTAGCAGCATGTTGTCAACAAATCAAAGTGATGTCCCCAAGATAAAACAAATCTGAGAACCAAGTGATTAACCTGCTACGACCTGACTTCAAAAATGTGAACTACTGATTATCAAAAAAGCAAACAAGTACGATTTATGTCGCGCCCATTATAAAGAAAGACGTCAAAATATTTCACTACATGCCAGAGCCACGAGCCCGCAAAGAGTCGACGAGTAATTTATAAACAAGAACAATCTTAATTTAGATGCTATGTGATGTTCTGTTAAGTTAAAATGCCTCTGAATACATACGTATAAGATAAAAGTGTGTTTATATATCATATGTGGAAGATTTACGATGGTTAGATGCTGGTGAGAAGTAAATCAAAGAGCGGGTTGGCTGCCAACTGTGTGCTCCAACGATTAGAGTGTTGGCAACGAGAGCCGGCGAAAACATCTTCAGCGAACTACGAGCAGCTATCGACGACGGATCGTATTGTGTATTAGTAAAACATGTTAATTTAAATCTGTTAGCACTGTTCCTACATATATACGATTCATTGTATCACTTTTTGCTAATGTGATACATTAAATGTATCGTTTTCTTTGCAGCTTATTGATCTGAATGCAGTAAATGTTGTCTACTATAATCTGGTCTTTCAATTATGTTTTGAGACACAGATGTTCTTCTACAGTTTTGACATCGATTTGGTTTACTTTTAAAGTTATCTACTATATAATTACATAATAACAATATTCAGTGTGAAACATAAATCACTACAATGATTTTAATCAATGACCACATTTCTTTAGCAAAACCCACACTGTCTTACCAACGAAAATAAATAAAAAACAAACCGCATAATTAATTGCAACAATTAATTGGATCGACACAAGAAATAATTTGCGATATTATCGGTGTTTTTATAAAACACTCCCAATTTGTTGAATACAATAAACAAAGGCATCAGATGGACTCTCCGTTTATGAAAGCTTTTGCACACAAAGCCGCGTAATCGACAAACATCAAAATATTTGCCGAGCGGATGAAAAATGGGTCCCCGTTGAATAAACTAAAAGAGCGGTGCACAACGCGGCAGGTTTTAAAACGGAGCTTACAGAAAACGCGATTAGCATGCCAACTAGCGACAGACGACGGACAAACCGACATATTTACATTATTCTATTACGCGTGCAGCGATTATCTTTTGGGGTGAGATAATGTGTGGGGATTTCATTTTGTTGCAGTCTCTCTTTTGTTATTGTTATGGGGCATGAAATATTAAATCAGTAATAGGGATTTGATTGAGACCGTTCGGAACTTATTACTAGGGCAAACATTCAAGTTCTCAAAATTGCTTGCGTTTCATTATTTTTTATATAATTATGTATTTTATCCATTTATTTGGAGATCGTTTTACAAAGATTAGTAGTGCACCTGATTCAGTGTCACCTACTCGGCGTATTGCGCGACAATTCGGCCGTCCTCTGCGGGGCAATTCAATTACAGTGAAAGATCCCTCATAAGCGAATCGTTTTTCCAAGTCATTAATTTTTTCGAACGACACGGGGCTCCGCGTGATACGGCGGGGTGGGTCCAGGCGCGCGGCTATCTCGCGAGATAATGCTGATTTATGCGGGCGGCCGACGGTCGCGATTCGTCGCGCATCGTCGCCACGACATGCGAATGTCGCGCGATCGCATCAACGCTCGCGTCAGTTTGTTTAGCCGCTACCCGCGTCCCGCGCCCGTCGTTCATTTGTGACGGTTAGTTGGCGAGATTTATGCTAATCGACGGGGCCGACTCGGATAAGCTCGCGTGACGGTGTGTGGCAAATTGTCTCCCATTGCGACTTCCCAAAGCTCTTTGTAACGCCCGCTATCGCGCTCCATCTTTTATTACCGATACTGGCCGTATCTAAAGCATCGATAATGTGGAAAAAGAGATAACGCGAGGTAATTATGAAGATCTATCGCATCTAAACATCCTCATAAAAACGAAACATGGCTACAATTTTTTTTGCGAACGGTTATTATAGCAAATCAACACTGTTATTATTGTGTTCTGTGTTGCTAAATTCGGAAATGAATGCGACTGGTATATATTTCCAGATGTCGTATTTTATGGTGCGTGGTAGAAAAACTGGACGCCCGAAGCGTCGTTAACTCGAGAACATTATAAGGAATAAATAAGTGAGGTATTAATACAGCTTTATAGTCCGTGAAAGAGCCTTCATTGTTTTGTACATTATACCCGGTCTTTGTCCACATTTATTTGTATGGAGGCAACGTATTTAGCATTAAATAAATTCCAGAAACTGTGAAATGGGTGAAATTTCCTAATTAGGTTCAGGTATCAGCGGTTGGATATTGTTTCAGCGATAGTTTCGAGGAAAATCTAGGTGTAATGCGAAATAAGGAACCCAACAGAGAACATTGGTGGAGCGTTTATAAGCGGTGAGTATCGTGCGGTTTGTCTGAGTAAGCTACAACGTTATCAAAAGATTAGGTTTGCGAATTTGTCACGATCGGTGGGCTGTCGCGTTGATTTACGCGGGCGTCGATAAGCGTCGCCGGTGCGCCGCTCTGCCGCTCTGCCGATCTACCGTTGCGCGCTGTTCACTACCGTCCTAGTGTTTCCTCGATAACACTTACACACAAATCATTTTCACTTGCTCGGACGTCAAATATAGCTAAACAGGCAACTGCGTTTTAGACTTGGTCGAGTTTAATTTGACTTTTATGTGACAGCAGTCCTTGCACTTCGATCTGATTTGATTCAGCAGTTCAAATAGTTTCACGTGTGTATGTGAAACTATTTCAAAGACATACTAGAACAGTCATATGTTGTATATAATCTGATTTACAAGGAACGTCTCTTAACCTCTTTTTTGAATCAATAAGCCATGTCTATCAATCACTACATCCGATTGGAGATAGCTTTTTACAATTTCTGACTTTTCGTATAAATAGTCTCAACTCTTCTTAGATTCAGTTCCAAATGGACACTGAATACTTGGAAATAGTTTTCACCCTAGTTAGTGGTTTTGAAATAAGTCCTCAAATTTTAGATCATCGTTAGACAATTTCAAGTTTTAATGAGATTAAAATTCGACCTGCTGTAGCTGTGCAAATTATTTGGAGGGCAATTATATTATGTTCGATTGATGTGATCGTTTCGTTTTTGATTATGGCGTTCATTGTTTAACGTGCGAGTATCGCACGGGCGGCGCGGTACGGCGCGGCGCGGCGGTCGATTGCCCATTGTTCGGCAGCGCGCCGCGACCGACACGCCTCGCGCCGTCGCCTTCACTGTGCCACCTACCTTATCGCCTCTGAAACGCGCCGTCGATATTGCCTTGATCTCGTTAACCAACAATCGCGATTCGATTACCTACCTACCACAGAGTTTTAATTTCTCGTCAAGTTCAACACGAGAAGCCTAAAAACAATTCGTTTCGTCATTTAAGTGGTTAATAACGCGTGCTTTACGTCAGTACTGCTTGTTATGAATCTGCCTCTCGGTTCAATGAATGAAAAATTAATTGCGATAAAACCACTTCTGTTTTCAACCGTGCGTTTTAACGCAGGTAATTAAAAATAACTGAATTGCGATTTGAGCGTTTGTCATAATTAACAAATACGCAATGTGCCGGAAATCAAGTCCATAAAAGAGCCAATGTATAAAAAGGTATGAGAAAATCGCCGTTTAATTAATTTAAATGTGTTCACCGCAGATAAATGAGTAGGCGTTAGTAATTTGGCACTAATGCTTCCCGACTAATTTATAATCGATCTACTTCGATTTATACCAGCTAAATTTAAAACTATTAAAAATACAATAAAGACTCACCTTCCAGTCTTTGTGATTATCATTTCGGTTCCTAATTCGTTAAACTTGTCCCAAAGTTCTTTAGTTTCGAGGTGGCACTGTATGTGTCGCATCTCCTCGCTGGACCATCGCTCCACTAGTTGTGGGTTCCTGGGGGGCGGCGAGAGAGGCCGGGAGCCGCTCGGGGCTCCGCTGGCGGACCCGGCCTCCGACGTCGACGATACATCCACGGGGGAGTCCCGCTCGTACTCCGCGAGTGGCGGGGATGGAGAACCTGAGGCAGACGCTGCCGCATCCACGAACTTTTCTGGAAGAACAAATGATATAATGTCAATCGTCTCCCAGAGTTAGCAAAAGTTGTATGAAATATTTAAAAAAAAGTTTCATTTGCTAATTTAGAAATCTTTAGAAAAATAGATGTATCATTAAAGAAATATATTTAGTTAAGTAGCCACTAAAACATTTTTCCGCTTTGTCGTGAAGAAAAACCTGTCAGCATAATGAAGTCATTATGGGGCTACAATCTTAGAAGCGACGGCATGAAGATAATTCGGAACATCTGTAATTTCTTTATCGCATACTTTTGATCATATTTTATATATATAATCTCCTCGTCCTCTGTCTCACACTCTATTAACTGACAGATTGACAACCGACAAACTGTTTTATTTATTTTGGGTGATCAAAAAATAAAACATTTAAATTCATAACTGACTTCTGAAACAACAAAAGTAATAAACATTTTTTTTCGAAATTCGGTGGCTTTGTTTTATATTTCTTTGACTTTTTTGCCACCGACTTCCGAAAGAAAAGTTACTTATTTTACACCTTTTTTGTTTGTTTTGAGAGTAGGTTATTTTTTTATTTGTTTTACCGTTTTTGGTTCACATATTCCATGTAAGTTCATGTCATTTTTATTTTTTTAAATGTGCACTAGAATTTGGTCAAGATTTTAGAGATACTTTAACTTTTACATCGTGGTTCATACTAAGTAAGCCTTTAGTAAGTACTGAACTACATATGTGATATTAAGTATTGTAATCGTCTAAACAATACATTTTTTTAGCGGATTAAAATCATCAAATGAGTCCTCCCACCCATGTCGAATCAGAAGCAGTCGTCAGAAGAAAGAAACGGAATTCGGATTGAGACTGATAACCAATTTCAGAATTTAAAGGTCTTTGGTCGCGGGACGAATTACCGTGTCCCCGGAACGTAAAGGGCTATTGAACGACACCGTGGACTTTAGTCAGTACGAGTTTGAAAGTCCCTCCCGCTCTGCCCTGAGTGAGAGGACTCATTTGAAGATTTTACCACGTAAAAAAAAGACTTTAAAGATCTGGGCAAAATAATTACTTAAAATATTTTTTCAGTGATTCAGTCTCTGAAAACTCTCTTATAAAAGATTGACAAAATTGCTGATAATTTGATTAACCTTAAATAGTTTTGATAATTATTTTATACCTATAACGCCTAAATATTTCGTCTTTCGTATAATTTGTAGAAAAAATGACAAGTAGGTGCGACACATTTGTTTTCCATATGAATACGGCCATTGTTATGATAATCCTTATCATCGTTTGAGGCTGTGAATTTCCTCTGGTGGGTTATTACGTGACGGTAGCAACAAAGCGCGACCCTGAGACGATAATGTTATACTAATCATCATGTTAGCCATGCCGATTGTTAGTACTTGTGCCACTCTGCCAACGCGTTGCATGCTGCATTATGTTGTTGAAAAAATTGTTTTATTGCGTGTTTTTTTTTATAGGATATTACATCTGTTATTACTTACAATCTTTATTTAAATAATCTGGACTTCTTGTAGTTTACGGATCAAATTATCATTCTTCAAGTTTTTAATCACTTGGCAAAAAATTTGTTCATCTTGACAGTAGCTGCTTGCGCTTGCATGATGCGACGGCTAGTAATCGGTAGCTTGGTGTCCGATCAAGGCAGTTTTTGTTAGCAAACTGATGAGAACTTTATGGCTCCATGACTCATAGGACTGTCTTGAATGGACACCCGAGGGAACAAACAAGGTGAATTTTTATTTGGTAAGAGTCTGATAGTTCCCTTCTGTTCCAACCAGCGCGGGAGCACTCATTTGATCATTTTACCACCCAAACAAGGTACTTAGGTACTACATCTTACTTTAAAAATAATTGATACATCATCGGATACTCAAGAAATATTCCAGATTCCAACAATCTTTTCAGCAGTTGTAACATTATTAACATTTCATTTTTTTTTTATAAATATATTTGATTTTAGCGGTTGTGGAACTTATCTGAGCAACTCATTAGGGTACTCTATCGATTTTTAATCCTTACTTTTTCAGGAACTTGGAATAATTATTGTGATAATGTACATACACATTTTAAATCTATTGAGCGCTTTAATTCAACTAGGTATATGCCAAAATTTAAAATATGCCAAAATGAATTAGTATTATAATTATATATAGAAACAAATAATTATATTCTCTAGTTTTAAACATTTTTATCACGGATGGAGTCACATTTACCTCTAAAAGTAACTTCAATTATTTGAAAGGTTGACCCCTTTAAAATAGTTAGAATTAATTTCTAGTAGATTTAAAAACATTGAAAAAGCTAATCAAAATTCACAACACCTTCATGCCTCAAAATACCTACAATAAATGTATGTTCATTTTAAACAAATTAGGCACAAAATAAGAACTTTATAAGTTATTTATGAATTTTTTGAACATCTATCAGTTCTACATTATGAATTGGAGATTTTTCAGATTTAAGTATTGATATGCTGATTGGCGTCGCGGGAATGTCTAAACTGGGTACTTTGTGCCTGGAGCGCAAAGGGCAACCGAAGGAACAGGGTGAGTTTTATTCAGTAAAAGGCTCAGGACTCATTTGATGATTATATATTCCAACAAAAAACGATATTAAAATTGGCATTAAGTAAATGAAAAATAATATTGGAAATTAAACGTCTAACCAAATGTCGAATACTTATTGTGTTTCGTATTTGTGTAAAAAAATATTGAAAATTTAAAAATATTGAATGTATATAATGTGTTTAAAGTACGTAATTTTTACTAAGTAGTTATTTTGTCAGTACATAATATAAATAAAACAAAAGTTTGCATTCACTACTTTGCAACTTTTTACACCAATTTTTCCATATAAACTTTAACTGCGCTGTCAAAAACAGCACAGAGTTTATTTCTACTTTATAACAATATGACATTATTTTTGTTGTTTGTTTTAATAAAAAAAAATTATAATACTTTTTAAAATAAAATATAAAGAGTTTAAATATATAAAGATAATTATGTACTTAGTTAAATTCATTAACAAAATGTAATCTTTCCATTATAAAACATTAAATAAATTGTTTTTTAGGTTTTAACTATGTAACAACCATATTAATAATAACTTTTTATTGTATTTCTATTTTGATACGCCACAAACCCATATTAAATATAATATGATTTCAGTAACATTACTTACTCAGTTTTTATTGCTGACTTAAAAAGTCAATATGCAGTTTAATAATATTTTAATTCAAACGTGCCTGATTAATGAGAAATCCTATCCCTTATCAAATTTATAAAAACTCGTGTCGCCGCCAGCTGGTAAAATTTTAATTAGTAACAAATAAACCCATTTACATAGATTTTGAAAAAATAAATTAATAAACATAAAAACAATGATCCAACTAATACAATAAAACCCTATTTATTATATATATGTTTAATTATATTTTAGAACGTTTAAAAAACGCCTCTTACATAAGTATCTATGATTGAAAAACATTGGTTTTAATTGATTTAGAGACGTTTACGAAGACTACAGTTGTACGGATGAATAAATTATTGATGTGAAGTGTCGATGACAATTTTAATTAGTAATCCATTGTTTCAGATTGTGACTCTATTTTTCAACAAATATTTACCTTATATTTCTCTTACTTGCAGTTTACATTAATAAAGAACGGAGAAATTTGGAGGTAAAAGGGGAAACCTAGGTATAAACAGTGGCTAGCAGAAATGATGATGATTATGTATAAGTTAGTTTTCATTCTTAATTTAGATTATAAAAAGTTTAACTTACATTGAATTTCTAAGTTACCCAGTACATCTTCATTGTTGACTTAGAAATGATAAGACCCCTTATTGTATATTTTACAAAATCTTTCTTATTAGACAAAAAGGTATTTTTTTCAACTAGTAATACATTATAGCACCTCGGATCAACTTCATAAATTACGATATTGCGTCTGTGCAATGAAATAAAACAATCAATATTTCTAATATTATATATTATTATTTATATTATTTTCTAACAATAAGGAATTTGAAAAGCATTCAACAATAACTTTTTACAACAACGTATAATCAAATTCTTTCAATTCTACTTTTTAAGTCCCAATATTAATATCAATTAAAAATACAAGTAGGCACCTGATAAATAATCATCAAAATATATGATGCAGTCCGATTCAAAATGGTTCTCGCTTAAGATATAAAACTTAGTTTCCATTTTGATTTTATGACACTATCAAACTTACTGTAACTAAAAGGTAGTGTCATAAATTAATCGTAACGTTAACAAAAAGATCGAGTAAATTTTATTAAGGACATTGTTAAAAACGCATGTTTGTCTAAACAACACCAAAACACGGAATAACTTGGAATATATCTTTTTATATCTTTTTGGGGTTCTTCTGTATATTTTTTTGGTTTATAAAGTAATTAGGTATGGTAACGTCAATTTTGTTGATAGGTAATGTTAGTATTTGTTCACGATAAGAACCAGCAATAAATAATAATAATCGAAGTGTTTTCATTTTAAAATGAAATATTACATTGGCTTTAATGACAGCCATGCCGAATTGATAGATGTTGTATTTGATTAAGGAACTATGCGGTAGGGAAAAATATATTTCCCTGCTTTTAATATTATTGTCATGTTTTTGAACATTAGTACATGTAGTTGAGAGTTTTATTGGAATAAGAAGTTTATATAGGCCTAAATAATACCTAAGATTTGTTTTAAACTTATTAAAATATAAGTAATTTAATAGTGACAAAGAAAGATACCCAAACAATCTTTGATTAAAAATAAAATTACATTAAACAATCCAAAAAAGTTTTGACCGTACTAACGAATTATTAGGTACTATCGTGTTATATTTTGAAAATTATATAAAAAATATCCTGTTACATTTAAAAGAAAATAAGGAATAACAAAAATCATAGAGTATAATACAAAAAAATATGGAATCACAAAAATACTGGATGAAGAAAATGCATTTAGTACTTATTATATATTATACTAGTACATTCAATATAAATAGTAAAGGGGTGTTCAACTCGATCTGGCCTTAACCTTGTAAAGGGGAGCTTGATTCAAACATGCTTATAGCGACTAGTTCCACTTAATAAAGTTTTTATTGAACTTTAACTTCCAAACAGAACTTAATCTTATTGGAAGTGGGAAGTTGTTAATGAGTTTCTGAAACTTATAATAGTATTGTTTCTTAACTTTTCTGACTTACTTCAATTGTGTGGTCTGATGAACATTTTATTTAGTTTGAAAATCATTCAAATGATTAGCCCGATGTTGTTGAATCTATGTTTTACCAAGAATAAAACATAGAATTTTCGGGAAGAAGTATTACTTAGTTGTAAAGTTTTTTGGACTTACCTAAAGGCATAAGCGTGTCTTCCCTGGGATCCCTGTGCCTCCGCCTCTCTCTCCTCTCCTGTCGGTCCCTGGCCATTATAGCGGCGATGGAGAAGTCGGTAGCGCAGGGCCGCGCGGAGCAGTCCTCCTCCATGGCGGGCCCCTGCCGACCCTCGCCCTGCAGCAGCATCAAGTTGACCGCCTGCGAGCCCAGCCTTCCACCAGCTGACCACTCGATGTCACCGTCCGTACATCCCATCGAAGTTCCAGTACATAATCTTTGCAACTTTCAAGTTCTAATTCTGCTGCAGTTTGCACTTGCTACTGAAGACTATTGTTACTGTTCAGACAGACTTTGAAACAGACAAACGAACGAAATAAAATAATTGAAAGTAAGATAACTTTTCAAGAAAAATAATATTTTTCAAGATTTACAAGTATCGCAAAAAATCACAGATTTTCCGAATTAAATGAAAAACACAAACTTTTCAGCGAGTCTTTTACAAAACAACGCAAGAATGAATGGTCGCTACTAGGTTCGGTATCGTAATCACGGTGCGCAAGTTTCGTTCAGTGTGTTGAAACTTTTTACGCGCGCTCGGGTCGCGGTAGAGCGGGCAGAGCGGACCGGTGCGGCGCGGCGCGCTGTGGACTCGACTGAGGCGGCGGCAGGCGGCAGGCGGCGCGCCACAGGGAGGGGCCTGCATCGCCGCCCTATGCCACCACACTCCGACCACGCACACACAACCGCTTTTTTATTATTTCTTTCTTATTAAGTCCGTCCCGCTCGCGCTGGCCTCGCCGCTCGCGCCCGTCCCTCTCGCCGAGCGAGTTTTTCTCCGCGTGATAACTATTGAAATTCGCTAAACGGCTCACCGCGGCGCGGAAAAGGCTCTCTCGTTAAACGGTGAGCTGATTGTATCGAGGTATTTATTCGAATTACTCGGAGCGCCGACGCTTCACATCACTATTTATGCGCTGTGAGAGCTTGCCGCCTTGGATGGGGTTGTGCCCGAGCCGATTACAGCGTCACAATATTCGCGGTTATATCGAGAACAAATAAGCCCTTAGTTTACTACATGACGCAAATAGCTGCAAGCAGATGGGTTGTTGCTTGCACATTTACATAGAATTGAATGAATGTGCGTAGACGCACGATACATTATGCACGCTGTGAAGTAAGTGATACAACCACTTAAATTGTTAATCTACGCACGATACTTATTTGAAAATAAATTAATATTAGGTAAGCAAAAATAGAATTTACTCAAAAAGCAAGCTACATTAGCTTATCCACCAATTCTAGTTCTCTGTTTAAAAGCTAACAGAGATCGACGCAACGAAAAACAGGGACAAATCGAAAACATCCAATTGAACATTTAATTTAAATCAGGTATCCTGAAACTTCACTTGTTTTTGTAAAAAAAAAAACCTAGATCAACCAACCGTGACAATGCACTGATTAGATTTTATTTTCTTCGAAGTAGCACCCTACTTAACTGAATTGAATGAAGAAAAAACCTGAAGCTAGGAAAACGCGAAACCCGTCTAAGCTTTGCAGCCCCTTAAATTCTATTGTTATAGGTAATGTTTTTGTAACCTTACCTCTCGCAGTAAGAACGGTAACCGCTCAATTAGAGCGACTTTATAAACTTCATTACGTGTGCTAGCACAGGCAGAGTAAACAGAGGAAGGTAATGCGCAATCAACGCGGGCGCAGCGGCGTACGCGCGAGATTGCCCACCTTTATAGCGTTAGATCAAATTTGCGGAAAATTAAACTCCCAGACTTTCTCATAGTTTTGTATTTATAATAATTTATTACGTGCGAGGAGCTCAAACTAACCATGTCGTTAGGCAGTAAAGCTTATCGACGGCGAGTCGGTAATAGCGGCACAAATGGCCGCCGATATGCGAATTGTGACGAATCAAATTAATTATTTTGCTGATTTCCATGTAAGGCAACGATAATAACTGTTATTATTCGTTAATTTTGAATAGCCTTCGGTATTTTGAATAAAATTGATTACTTACACGTTATTATAATTATGAATGCAGCCGCATGAATTCTTTATGAAATTGCGCACCAAGATCTCGTAATACGTTGAAAAAAAAAATATTCCCTTCGTTGTGAAATGCAACATTTCAGAATCAGTCATAGACATGACTGAGTACAAGACAAAATTACACTCTGTATCTGTTTGCAAGTTATAGACATAAGTATATTTAAAAAAAAACTCATCACATCATGCGACACTTTCCTGAAAGCAGTTTTCCTGTTAAAATCAAATTTTCACACCTTCCCTTATTGTATTTGTATAAGCATAAGTATTCAATATCGCTTAGAAGGAAAATTTCAATCTTTGCTGCGAACGAGTTTAGAACTTAATTATTGCTTGTGTTATTCTAGAATACTTAATTTGTTTGAGAAATCTTTCAGTCATATTTATTATTTAAAAAAACGGTCATAGACGGCAATTGTAAAACAGATATCAGTTGTTACAATTAAATTTTTGAAAAAAAGTAAGTATGGAGTTTCTTGCCCATTCTTCTCCATACAAACCTACCCTTGCGAATGGGTGTAGAATCAATACCTTCCCATCCCATTTCCTTTAATTTTAATAATCGACGTTCAAAAATATCTCTTCGATGATCTAATTGAAATAAATGATTTGACTTTGACTCAAGGAGATTAAAGCCTCTACTTGGATAGCTTAAACAATCGAAAAAATTCAGTTAAGTATATTACGCGAAAGATACCTACCTACTTAAACATTTAGTTTTGTTTCTTAACTAAGAAAAAAATGTTTTCTAAAATTAAATATTATCATTCGAAGTATCACTTCCATTTCACCACAAAAATTGCTCAATCAGTCAAAGGTTTTCAAAATAATAATGTGTTAGGTACTACTTAATGGCTAGTTATTCAAAAATAATGAAGGTAATAAATTCGTGAATTTTCTCTGTAATTACCAATTTCAAGGTTGGCTATCAAAAGGTTCATTTTCCCGAACATTGACTTTACTCTGCCATATCATTATTAATTTGTCGAAAACAAACTATTTCTTTGGCAAATAACTGATAGATAAGGCGTTGGTCAGTATGGCCTAATAATATAATAATGAAAAACCAACACTCAGGTCAGTATTGTGGAACTTCATAAGTCTTATATTTCTCACTATTCGTATAAATTATTATTTATTGATACACTGGTAAAGAGGTACAAAACAAGCAATAAGTAGTTCAGCATCTGTAGTATTTTCCATATGAACAAAAAAAAGATATAGTAAACTAACGTACGAATATGAGCCTAATTACTTAACCTTGCAACAGATATGGAATTATGAATGTTGGGCTCAAAGTGAATTGAAAAATAAAAAAAAGAAACTACATTAAAACATGCAGCAACTTTTATTTTACACTTATTTAGTCCTGAAATCCAACCTTTTTAACTTTTCTATGAAAATTAATAACTCAAATTCGTTCATTTTAATGAGTTTCAGTTTTATACTCACACTTAAAAAACAAATTTTACAACTGAAATAGTCATAACATTGATTGCTACTCACAGTTTCACACCAATAAAAATTCGAATTCCATACGAAATGAACGTTTGGATGAATGAAAATAAAGTTTGAAAACAAACTCTGTTTTTTTAACCACCTGTGAACAATTTTCATGGGAGCACGGTGACCTAATTTCAACTTTCATGGAGTTTTCATGATAATTTTACTACGCAAGTGGGGATAATGTGTCTGTAACCTTTGGGAAACTTATTCAGAAAACATTTTACTTACTTTAAGATAGGCACTAAAAATAAATAATTTCAAATTGAGCCAAAATAATATTTAAAACGAAAAACCAGCGTTAGGTTTTCTTACATGATAATTTTCATTACATAGGTTATTTTTGTACAAATATTCCCCTTACTATTACCAATACCCCACGACTCATCAAAATAAAACCAATGAATCACCCCGTTATAAAAAATTCAATTATGACAACCTACCGGGTTATGACTGCAATACATACAAACGAGACTGCAAACATTTCAGTTGTCACAGGACGCGACCATTTCACTTTTTGTCCAAATCAACGAGCAAGTTGTGATTAAAATTTAAAAGTAGCAACTCGTGTGAACGCACTCGCGGCGACGACGACGAAAGAGGGGGAACGGACGCCCCTTGTAGGCGGGACGGCCACTCCACAAGCGAAACTCAACTTTGTACCGAAAGCATAAAGTTCCTTTTGATGTTTTGTGTTATTAGTGTGCATCCTGTGCAAGTCTGCGTGGGAGAGGCAATTCTTCGCTAAGTATCGTCCGAGTACGCGACATGCTTCGTTTTTTTGATAGCCAGCCTTTAGTAGTTTTGGAAAGGTTTCCAGAATATTTAATTCAAATTCGAAAATAGATTTATTGAACAGACATAATGGAGTTTTTCTATTTAAAGGAGTTATAAAATTACTTTGATAGTGGACAGTAACTTTTTTTAAAATTGTAGTGCATAAAATATTATGGTGACAAATAAATTCTTTTTTGGTTCACTCCAAATTACTACTCAATTTCTTTAGAACCGATTTGCCACAATTTCAACAACATTGTTGTTATTAAGTACCTATATAACTCTATTATACCTATATATCAAAATTAAATAGGACAAATTAAATAATAATCAGAGGTCGGAATTAGGTGGAGTTATTTTACTTGCATTGAATTAATATCATAATATGGATCTTCACGGGATTTTTAATAAACAATCTCGTGTGGAAAAAGTATTACAAATAAATAGTAATTATAATAACATCAGAGATAGATTAAAATAAATTGTGTACAAGTAAATAACTTATTTATTTAATAAATCACCAGATTTTGCTGTTCAATTCCGGGATTCGGGGCATATACTTACACTTTATTCTTTCGCTGTATCAAATCATTGTAAGTACATAAATAACTCTACCTAATTCCGACTTATGATAATAATTGACGGAGTATTTTATTCAATTAAAAAAAGACACTGGAGTAGATCGGAATAGCCATAGGCTTACATAAGTACTAGCACATATGTTTCATATTTAATGTTTTCAAATAGGTACCTACTACTTTTGTATGTTATGCTGTTTGTATGTTGGCGTAAGGTACGCCAACAGCATAACATTAATAAATAAAATAAAAAGCGCATCTAGTGTACGAATGCTGTACTATTTTTTTCCATAAAATTAACGTCAAAGTTCCAGTTTACTTTATGACTCAAAAACGGGAAAACTCATGCAAGAGCTTTTGTTTTATATCTACAACCCGCAATCGCTAAAACATATTTTCTAATCTTCTTCTTCTTCTTAGACTCGATATTACCTTACATACATAACATATGAGGCTAAATAAGTAAACTAAAGTAGAAATATGCATACTATTGCAACTCCCCAATACATGGCTACGCAGCTGCCTTCTACGAACGATAAAATTTTACCACCGCTCCTTTATTGAAACAGTTAAATCACACTGTGCAGTATTGCCCACATAATGCATGGAAACTATTGCTAATGGTAGATCTATGTCAGTAATATACTTGCTCCCTTTGAGAAGTGAGCTGAATTTGAAACAAGAATGGATGGGGAATATGAAACAGTTGCTGAAAAAAAAACATTGTATTGGCTTTTAAATTATTTTTTGGTGTAATAACAACGACACCTACTTAAAATTGGTAAGTCCGATTAAGCAGCATACAACCTCCTCTGGGTAGAACTGCGAGATTACCTAAAAACATTGGTAAATCGCAGGTTCGAAGTTTACCTATTTGATCGAGAACTTTACCGTAAAAGTTTAACTGTAGTTTTTCCACATTTAGTTAACACTCGCTACTTTCAGGCAGTATCTTAATGAAAGACGTAGAACGTAAGTACTTATTACCAAATATACTTCTGAAAATTTTCCACTGTATTTACCCCTTATTACGTAACACATGATTAAAAGTCTATGTATTTTATCCATGAAGGTGGTCAAAATAGAGGTTTCAAGTATTGATAACCCTTTAATGTTGTGTTTTGTAAATTTTCTAATTATCTACTAGTGGTAAAGCTGATGTTACGTGTTATTATGGTAATTACAGCCGTGTTTACAGTACTTTTACATGTTTAGTACTTAAACAGGACATTTTTTTGTTTTATTTCAAGCACCTTTTTTAAGGAATACGTGTTCTTGTTGTTAAATAATTATAAACAAGTTTGTAATTGGTAACACAACATTAAAATAACTATTTTTATCAACTAGTGGTCACCCAGTGGTCGAAATTTAACCATAATTAATTTAAACTAAAAGCTTTACAAAAAACTAGTTTTCTGTTCTACTTATCTATTTAAACTTTTGTTTTAACTTACAGTCTGAGTAATTTTCCATAAGGTACAAATGTGTCCCGTCATCTACCCCGGTCACCGGGGATAGTGGAACCGGCGAGAGATGTCGTGCGGTGTTCCACAGGGATCGGTCTTGGGGCCGCTCCTGTGGAACATCGGTTACGACTGGGTGCTGCGCGGCGACCTCCCTGACGGCGACGTCGGCGTAATTTGTTACGCCGACGACACGCTCGTCCTGGCGAAGGGAGAGTCGCACCAGGCGGCGGCCGACGTGGCGATGCAGGTGGTAGCGACAGTCGCTGATAAGATCCGGCAGTTGGGACTCGACGTGGCGCTGCACAAAACAGAGGCCACGTGTTTTCATGGCCGTCTGAACGCGCCACGTTCAGAGTCCCACATTACGGTGGAGGGGGTTCGCATCGGCGTCGGGAGGACGATGAAGTACCTGGGACTCGTCCTCGACAGCCGGTGGAACTTCAGGGAGCGTTTCCTGCATTTGGCCCCAATCTCGGCGGGCCAAATGCCTCCTGCCGGAGGCTGTACGCCGGTGTCGTGCGGTCCATGGCCCTCTACCACTCAAGCTGGTCGCATGCCAGAGGGTCATGGCTATCCGGATGATCCGGAGATCCTAGCAGGATTGCTGCCCTGGGATCTGGAGGCGACTGCCCTCCAGCGCGTCTATGAATGGCGCGTGGAGGCGCAGCGTCGGGGCGAATCCCCGCTGCCTCGACAAGTCGAGGCGCAGCGGGAAGAGCTCCGGCACGATCTCAGGGCAGTATGGAGGGAGCGACTGTCGCAACCGAGGCGGTAAGACCCCTCTTTGAGGAGTGGCTGGATAGGCGTCACGGCGTCCTGACCTACCGCATGACGCAGGTCCTCACCGGACACGGAAGTTTCGGGAGGTTCCTGTGTTTGATAGGGAGGGAAGAAACGCCTGGGTGTCACCACTGCGAGGATCGTCCGGAGGACACGGTGGAGCATACGGTGCAGGATTGCCCCGCTTGGGCAGAGCACCGCCGTGTCCTCACGACGGCGATAGGTGGAGACCTCTCGCGCCCGGCATTGGTCGAGGCCATGCTGCGGGGCAAGACATAATGGGAAGCAGTCGCCTCCTTCTGCGAAGCAGTCATGCTCGTGAAGGAGGAGGCGTGCCGCGTGAGGCAGATGACAGCGTCCTCCCTCCACCCCAGCCGCAGTGGTAGACGCCCACGGCGTCGGACGTCGCCAGACGATCTCCGGCCACCTTAAGCGCGGGCATGCGGGCGGCAAGTAATGGGCGACTCGATGTCCGACCGCGCCTCAAAGAGTGTCAGCATAGTGACGGGCCTGTAGAGGGCCAAAGCCTGCCGGGGTCGCGGGACTAACGAATTACCGTGACCCCGGTACGTAAAGGGCTATTGAAGGACACCGTGGATTTTAGTCAGTACAAGTCTGACAGTCCCTCCCGCCCTGCCCTGGGTGGGAGGACTCATTTGATGATTTTACCACGCTAAAAAAAAATGGTACAAATGTGTCGGTTCATGTATTAGTATACTCGTATAGATAATGATACCAAAGAGTTTGAATTCAGTAAAATTGTATCAGCGATGAACACGTAAAATACTGATAGTTCAATACTGCTGAAGGTCGTTGTTCTGAAATCAATAAAAAGATATTCAAAAATATTAATTTCATCTCACACAGTTTCACTTGCATGTCTTATAGTGCTTATAAAATATAGCTAAGTATTAAATGACGTATCAAGAGGGTAGTTACACGAGCAGAAAAAGGCTAAAGGACAATGTGTAACATGTGACCGCTGCGCGCTGGGTCGGTGGTGAAGTACACACGATCCATCTTCTTCGCGCGAGTCTTTTTGTAGTGCCACCCTGCTCCGACACTGGTACTGAACAGGATGGAGAAACTAAAATTTAAAGGAATTATTTTACTTGTATGGTAAAAAATTGTTTATTAATTTTGGTTGCTTTTATTTTCCTTTTTTAATGTCTCAATTCTTTGTAATTTCATGTGATTTTTTTAGATTATAGGACTACTAATTTAAAAGTTCAACACACAAATTACTACTAAAAGGTTTTAGGCGAAATATTTTTTAACAAATAAAGTCTTTTGCAATAAGCTTGGCGAATCTATTAAATAAATGTATTGCATAAAATGACAAGTTACGGAAAGTTCGTAACACAATTTATTTGGAAGAAAAATTATACAGATTCACACTTGAGCATCAATTCTTCCTCTATTACCTGTAACAAACCTGTAACAATATTTCTAGTTAAAATACTTAAAACAATGTCTGACTATTTCCTCAAAGTCACGTACCCAATTCTCCATTGTCCATTTTGTCGCTCGACCACGGTGCGACGTGGCAACCTGCGACGGTGGCGCGCGACACGACAACGACACAACGTCGCGCGTCGCCCAGCGCCACTCCTTGTCACCTGAATAAATTACGAAGGTCCGATCCTAATTAATGTGCGACACATTCTACTACTACTTTTATCGTGATTAAGAGCCTCCCGTGTGCGAACCTAAGTGGGTCCCGGTCGCTAATAGGCTGTTTATGGCGAACAAGATTACTTGTGTTTTGGTAAAGAATTCGTCTTTCCAAATCCCGGGATGAAAAAATGGTGGTTGAAAACAAATAAGAACGTTTCTTTGTCATTTAACTACATAGGATACAAAAAATACTTGATAGCAAAGCATCTATCATTTGAATAGGTACGAATAAAATTAAATAAATTCATAAATAATCATGAAAAGATACATCGTTCATCACACTGACAAACAGGAAAATCCCAGCATACATAATTGTCCTAACTACGTCAAAATTAAACTCCCCTTTACAACATTGTACCAAGAGCGATTTCCCCACGTGTATTTCTTTAAAGAAGTACTAGTGTAAATCTAAACGCTTCATGTGTTGTATCCGCGTCGTGACAATACGCCGGTCGGACACGCCGGCGTCGGGGCCTCTCCCGGGACTCGCTAAATCGTATTGGTTTCTCTCCACTTTTGTTTATTTGCTCTCTTTCCGTTCCTACAACCCTCGGTTTGATAGCGCACTTGAATCATCCATTCTCCCCCAACAATATTCTAGGTAAATAGGTTACGGATTTAGCTAAAGTTTGTTCTACAATTAGCTGAGTATTTATTGTTGAAAACAAGTTTCATTTTCAATTTATTAGCGGTCGGTAGTTAAAAGACCATGTAAATTATACTCATGGCCTGCATCTAAAGTTACCGCGTTTTACGCTGAGAAAACAATTATGGTAAATTAGCAGCAATAACTCCATTTACTCTTAGAATAATATTCTACAAAACTAATATTCATTATGCAGTAAGGAATTTCTTCATGCACAATATTGGATGGTGTAGTAAGATTGCACTGGAATCTCGACTGGTCATTTCATGCTTGACCCGCAGTATTTCGGTGGCGGGTAGTGGGTAGTAAAACACTGAAATGATAAATAAGTGTAATATAGCACACCCTCGGCTAGTCATAATGTGCAAACGCCAAGCTCTCCGCGTTTGGCTGACACTGTTCCGGGCATAGAAGCTGCGGTATGGTCGCAATGCTAGCGAAGAAAATATAAACATGAAATGTTCTTGAAAACATAATTTTAATTTAAGTTAATTCAATAAACGTATACCTTTTCTGTAAAAAATTGACGAGCAATTAAGTAAAAAATGTTATAAACAACAGAAAAATGCGTATTAACAAAGTTACGAGACAGACCTCGTAGACCCTCGTGGCGGTTCAACTACGAACTACACAAGGTGTGATAATTATATTATTGAGAGATTATATTGAAAAAGATACATATTAGTAATACAAGTAGGTATATTTTAGATGATTTATAATATAAAAATAATAAATTAGTAATTGAAATGAAAACATTTAATAAAGTTATAAAACTACGGTACTACGACGAGCGTAGCACGCGTAGAGGCTCGTAGCTGTAGAGCTACGAGCCTAATAAAAAGTGATGTTTTTTTTTATTTAAAACAATTTTTGTATTATTTATTATTATTAGAGGTACGCAGGGTGGTCAACGAGGTGCAAGAACGTGGATGAAGAATACTCCTGGTATGGGAAAAACATACTTGGATACGTATCTTTCCCATGGGGGCAGGCAAATACGATCCTTATATGCTCTTTTTTGCTTTGTTCAAGTCCATGAACATGATTTGTCACTTTCAGCGTTCTAGAACTTAAAATCGCTTGTGGTGAAGCCTCACCCAAAGGCAGCGAGGCAGAGCGAGGCGCGAGCTTGCTTTATCTGCGCTGGCTGTGCGCGAAACAATATATTTATTGGACAGTGGCACGGCGCGACCCGATCCAGAGGATGATCTATTCGCTGTACCCTTACGTTGCCACCGTGTAGCCAACGGAAGCGGGCAAACGCGGGGTGTCGCGAAAATAGAGAAAATGAAATCTTCTGTTTGTATGTAGCTTTTTTTCGTAGATGATAAGGCTATTGATGATTTTTACTCATGTTATTATTTCACCTAACTCAGAAGTAGGATAACGGGTTGTTAATATAAATGGTTAAGAAATAAATACAATTACTTGAGCGTAACCAATGAATAGCTCAATCTGCTAAATAATAAGAATTATAAGAATATTGTTATTATATTTTAATTTTAATGGTGTAATAGTAGTGATAAGGTACAATGGTTGACATGTGTGGATAAAAATAAAGACAATACAATTACTTATTTGTCTTACTCAAAATTACAAGACGTTTGGAAAATATGTAAAGGAAATATTATACTCTGCAAGATGGGGTTATGCTGAAAGATAAAAAGTAGCAAAGCTGCTTTAAATATTCAGTGCAGGGCGTTAGTCTGTGTCGTGGCGCGGGGCGGGCGCCGTTCTTCATTCAGTAAGGTCACAGTTTGTAGCGGCGCGCCGCGGTCGCACTGCCCTGTTTTACGATACACCGCCAGTTTTGTTTCCAAGATTAAGCGAAACTAAACTGCTGGCATCCACTACTCACTGACCTCACGATTATTTATTACTCTCCAACAGCGAAATCGAGACTTATTTTTCGGTACGACCGCCAAGAAAAACATCTGCAACCGTGCTACGTACTACGTACAAATAAACCGCCGGGACGTCTCAATCACGGTACTATTTATTCAGGAACTGGTCTCCGGAGAGGCGAACAAGATGGATCGCGGTGTCAACACGAATTTGCATCCCTTGTTTGTCTCAGCGGAGCGTCGGCGGAAAAAACACCGCAATCTCATTGTGTTCGGTGCAGCGGGCGCGGGAGAGGTGGTCCGCATCAGTTATTCGCCGGTGCGGCCGGCTAACACGATTATCTGTCGTTTCAAACGAGACGCTCTTTTTTCCGTTCCCTTGTTTTCCAACTTCACGTCTGCTCTTTGTTTTTTCTGAATAGAAAATGGGATACGTCAGACGAAAAATTGACAAAAATATGGCCGACTCCGATGGAAAATAGTGGGTTTTGCGATAGGATCTGTCGGATCCCGCGTTCGTTGTATAGAAAATTTTATTTGCAAGATTGTTTTCTTGTTTGTCATGTTTCTGTTACGCTGATTGTATTTCTACGTAGGAAAAAATATTCTGGTGGGTCGCCCAAAATATAGCGAGAATGGTGGCATAATATTTGTTTTTACAAGATGACAATTTGGGATAGAAGGAGATAAGGATCGGGTGGCCTACTCGCCTATGTTGCGAATTCCGAGGTAGCCAGAGGAGCATGACATGCTTCAAGCGACGTCACGGACGATTTGCCTGCTTCTAGTCTGTGGCGTCTGACTATTATGTGGGCGTGGGTGGCCCTGAGTTCACGACTGTCTCGCTGTACCACGTAGGTCCTACCTACTACGTAACTTGTAATTATGCATATTTAATTAACTGTTTATTTAACGTCGACCTCAATCATGAACAATTTACACGATTTGTTTCGTAAACTCAACAGCTAGTGTGGGCGCTCACAACTTTCATCAGTCTCATCTCATTAGCGCCGTCGGTAGCGGTCCCGCACAAAAACCAGCATCCACAAAAACTAACCTGTGAGATGACAGAAACGATTCTAAATATTTCGGCAATGCTCCGATTCTGTGAAACAAGATGCATGCCTGTGATTTATGATCGTAGTAAGGCGTTACAAATTGTTTTCCGAAACTTGTGTTTGCCTTATTTATTACTTCTGGTTAATGACACAGCCAAGTTCCGGATGAGGTTCGTAATACGTATGTGTCTGTAAATGTTCCTCTAATAACCAAAAAATGAATAATCATGATTCAATGGTGTTACAAACCGATGTTTAGTTATAAATTGCTGAGCCACGAGAGATGTGATTGCGTCGTGAATTACACACGGAACCACACGC
Organism: Agrotis puta; assembly: GCA_943136025.2. Classification (NCBI taxonomy): domain Eukaryota; kingdom Metazoa; phylum Arthropoda; class Insecta; order Lepidoptera; family Noctuidae; genus Agrotis; species Agrotis puta. The sequence goes on from OW964170.2 coordinate 6,794,861, forward strand.
AACGGCTCATAAAGATCGCTCTAATGTCTTCATACAGCACTCACAAGAGCCTTAACACGAACTCGCGCCGGAATACAGCCACCAAACTAATAATTTCCCCGCGTTGAGGTGCGGCCGCGGAGTAGCTCACACGCTCTAGCCAAACCGCTGATTACGACTTGATTACACCCTACAAAAACTTTCATAACCCGGAACTTCCATTGCCATTAGTGACTAAAAAAACAATTATTGACGCCTCATGATAGCAATTAACACCCATCTGTTATTACATCTAAATCTTTACTTTCGGTAGACCCACTATCATGTGTAATGAGTTGCTTGGTGCATCACTGATCTTTTAAAGGTAACAATGTATTTTTTCCGTATTGCTGGAAATTGTGTCTTGTGACGTCAGCCGTAGGGCTGTTTGAGATTCGTGAGTTTCGTGTAGTAGAATCGTGTCGAATAGACGTGTGAAGCTGACGCGTGGAACGACGGCGCGCGCGCAGACCACCCGCGCTCGACCACCGGCCGCCGGGGGGCGTACGCTCACACGCGGACTACACGTCTACTAATACTTCCCAACATTTCATAGTTTTTGCGACCAGATGACATATTTGCAAAAAAAAAATGATGTTACAATTCGGAGTTCTACTCGAGTTCAAATCGGCTTAAATATCAATTGTTGTTATGGGGCAAGGCGTCCAGTGTTTCTTATCTGGAGATAACAATCGTTTTGTCCATTTACATACGTCAACAAGGTTGACCCAGAACCGAGCATGGCATTCTGTGATGAGGTCGGAGTGTTGTTCTGGTGTGGTCTGAGTCCGGACCGGCTGTCGGCGGTACGGCCGGCACGCGCGCTATGCGGCCCGGCTGCGCGCACGCAACTACTCAACTGCTTAATAAATGACCAGCGCGCAGTATTAGGCGGATCGCATACATCATTTATGTAAATTGTGACGAAGACATATCTAGCTCGGTCGGTCGCTGCCTTCACTCGACACGACGCGCATTCCGTCTTGTTTTATTATGCTTTTGTAAGTAAATAAATCCACGAATAAATATCAAGGCTCATTACAAAGTGTCACGATATTACAGCGAGTAATCCTCTCCTTAATATAGTATCGCTTATGGCGGTATCTCCATATTTATTTGTAAGCTCAAGTCAAGCACCGTCGATGCCGGATGTATGTAGCTTTGCATAAGAAACAGGCGAGTTAAGTACATGCCTACAGTAAATTGAGACCGTTTGCTTGCTCGTGGACTACGAACATTAAATTGGCCGTTTCCCTCGACTCTTTGCGGGTCGATACACTGGTAAATAACTGTTGAAGAACATAATATTGGGGAATTCTTATTGCGTGCTCATGACAATTCCTACAATTAATGAAAACCCACAACTTTGTGTACTTTTTGCTGACAATTCTTCCATCTTATAAATATAAAAGCACTTCAAATGCGAAGTAGTATGTCAAGATGAATTCGAAGATGACTCTATTTACCCAACACAGCACAGCATGCTGCACCAGGTGTCTATTTGTGTCTTCAAATGACTTTTAAATATTGCATGTTCTTGTTTTCATTCTTATGGTGCTATAGTACCTACTCATTCAACAGAGACTTAGCCCCCCATTGAATAAGAGACAATTATTGTTTGGAGAACATCTTTTTTTGTTATTATTGTAAAGGTGACGTGATAAATATTTGAAATAAATAGTGGGAACAAGTTTGATATTGATTACTCAAGAGGGGTTTTAATTACCTACATAGGGTAGAATTTCTGATTAATTTGAATCTCTAGAAAATATTTCCTTTGTAATTTTAAGCCAGACAAACTAACTTCAAAATACTAGGTAAAACTTGATTTAGATAACTCTGATGTTTTACATTTCTTCGGTAAGATATTCTTGTCTAGAATCAATCTTAACATATTCAAGTTTATTTATGGGATTTCCAATTATTTATTTTAATAATTTTCCAATAGTTCACTTATTTATCAAATTAAATTAAATGTTTTGTTAACTTCGATTAAATTACACATGTGAATCGTTATTCTCGAAACCAGCCTAAGTTAAACCACCTTAAGTTATTTACTAATTAAATATTTCATTGTTTAATATACACACAACATATCTCAAGATAATGACAATCTGTGCTAACCTATGAATAATTGACGTAACTGTGGAAGGAGATCAACAATTGACTTTTTTCTTTCGACATCACCCTCATACATAAACTACCCTAACCAGTACACATCTGCCACTATCATACAACTCTCGTTAACTCCTACTGTGCCATTGATTAACAACATAAGAAACTCACTCGTGTCTCATTCTATTCGATTGAGACACTTTCAGTCCCCTTTGTACTTTTGAATTATAGAAGGCGTCTCCTAGTACAAACTAAATGATTGTAACCCACAATCGCCATTTTTGCGGTTACTCCGTGTGGTCTGACAATGACTTGAGAAAAATTGCTCCTATCCTATCTACAAAAGTTCAAGGATTTTTTTATTGTTAGTGAATGATTTGGCGATACTTTTCGTTATGTTTGCACTGGGGAATGTGTTATCGAAAATGGCAATCGAATAATCTAATAAGTATAATAAATTCACCTCGTGGAGGTATGATTTTGAGAAGGAGGAATTGTGCTGTGAATTGACACTCGATTTCACTGAAATAGGATAAAGTCATCCAGTTTCATTGCTGTATATCTGAAATTACAAATGCGTTGTCAAAGGCGCTAAGCGTTATGGGCCGATTCAGTGTAAATAGCCATTTACACGCTAAGAAGAAAATATTTCAAATGTAATCGTAATTAATTAGTAGAAACAGTAGGTACTTCTAACTAATCTAGTCACCATCGCAGCTCTAACAGATGGTAGGTGAATTAAATAAATGAAGAAACACTTATAATACACTATATAGATTAAAATTCAACAAAAACTGTACACACAGTCAGCCCTTCTTTTAAAAAGTCATTTATTCTAGACCACCTAACGTAAAATAGGGCAAATCGACCTCCTGTACTGTTCTGAGTACTTCAAAATAGACACACTTCTTAATCTCACCTTCATTAAACTACAATAAACTTGGAAGTTCATTAAAAACCTATCAGAACTCGTCCACGTGGGTCACCCATGGAGGTCTATGTTTGGACAAGACGACCACTAACGTAGCACCCCTGCGGTTTTGCAAAGCTATATTTTTTCCACGCCCTGTATCTTGGTTTGTCAACTGGCACATTATCCAAGGTGTTTCTATCATGGTGGTCGTTTTTTTTGCGCGCCCACACCCTGTTAATTGGTGACAATTGTGATTTTCGACCATTTGGGTGAAGAGAGATGTTTTCCTATAACAGATGTGTTAATAATGTTTGAGGGCAAACAAAGTATTGTGATACTTTACTTGAGTTGTTTTTTTTTGTTTTTCAATATTTCTTACCCACGTCCGTTGTAGAACTGATGACTGAGGATTTCATCTCACACATCCCACGTAACATTAGTCATAAAAACGGATGCAAGACATCGCAATTTTCGCGGGAGTAAAAGTTTATGATCTTTAATGATTTAATGTACTTTTTCTCCTTTCATCTTTCCAATTACCTCCTATAAACAGGTAAACCCTACCTAAAAGTACATGCGGTATACGAAAAGGCCCATTAGTCCAACTGCAACAAGTACAGACACGTAGCAGCGGCAGATATCTGGGGCACATGCATTTTTTCCTCAGTCTATTTACGTGCTCAAGAGTGATGGATTCGGCGGCTCACTAAGAGATTACCCGCGTACACTGAGCTGCCGACTGTCGAGGGTCCTGGCGCCACACATTTGATACTGTTCTAGTGCTCTTAAGAGCTCTTTGTGGAGTTGTTAAGAAAATATAAATGGGCTTTGTACGTTTTTATAGAGGTTCTTTTGGTTATTAGTTGTTAAGATCACTTTTGAGGTAGCTCGATTTTATGTTAGGGACATGTGTTAGGAACTGGCTTACGTGAAAAAACTGGAATAGTGAAATGACGTAAGACCCCTCGCACACTAGGCAGCCACGATTTTCTGGCTGCGCAGCCAATACTTCGCGCCCAACAGCATGGCAGCCAGCTGGCTGCGGGCAGCCAGAGCGTGTGTAGGCGAATGTATAGAGCTGCCGTCATTTTCCGCGCACTAGTTGTAGCAGCCAAACGTATTTTGGGTTCAAAATGTTTGCAAAAAATATCGTAGCCAGGCTGCCTAGTGCGCGAGGGGCCTTAAAGTATTATAAATATTTATTAAGTTCTTTAGTTTAGGTAATATTTTTTCTCAAAGACGACTTCCGGAAAATTTGAATTGATAAAGTTGCAGTTCTTCTCATAATTTTTTTGGGTGAAAAATTATCAAAGAAGTCCTCCCGGCTTTGGTGGAGCGGAAGGGACTGACTTAACTGTCTCAAAATCACCCTGTTCCTCTAGTTTTCCATTGCATTCGAGGGCTGCGGTGTCCTTTTGTGATAATCCCACGAACTCGACAGGCATTTGTCCGTCAGGGGTATAAAAACCGACGTCCTCTTATATCTTAAAAAGTATATTAATGACGAAGAAGGCAGTTCGTCATCCCTGTTGAAACGGGGGTATCCTATTTCCAGACGGGTGTTGTGTTTTGTGGGCTACTGTCAAACAGCTACCGTCAGGTTTTTCTATAATATATTCTTATCTCGCGGAGAACATTTGTTTCTAAATTTTTGTAAAACATCAGTTGATTTGACCCGTCCTGTGTCTTGTGGAAATCAACCTGACACCAAAACCCTTTCTTACACTAGGCGACGCTAATCTCTGATACTCCTACCTTACGACTTTGGTATCCAGGTGAGTATCGCAATACAAATCCATAGAGGTTCGTACACAGGTCCGGGTGAGTCTCTCAATACAAATCCATAGAGGTTCGTACTCAGGCCCGTGTCAATGGATTTCAAAGTCGTAAGGTATCGGAGACTTGTGTCGCCTTGTGCACGAAGGGGCTTATAAGGCTTTCCCGTGTTTGTGACGTATAATAAACTGGAACGTTGACGTCAATTTGAAGGAAAAAATGAGTTCATTCATAAAGGCGGTTTTTAATTTTTCCATACAATAAACGCAATAAATACTTAGATGGCCCTGTGCTGTGGTATCTACTTTTGTGTCGTTATAAGTGTGAGAATTCTTTACTTTTTTTTTAGCGTGGTAAAATCATCAATATAGGTAATTTCTGAGTCCCGCAACCCCGGCAGGCTTTGGCCCTCTACAGGCCCCGTCACTCTGCTGTCACTCCTTGAGGCGCGCGTGGAACACAACGTGCCGTCGACCCGGGCATGGTCAACGGTCGGACAGCGAGTCGCCCATTACTCGCCGCCCGCATGCCCGCGCCTACGGTGGCCGGAGATCGTCTGCCGACGTCTGTCGCCGTGGGCGTCTACCACTGCGGCTGGGGTGGAGGGAGGACGCTGTCCTCTCCCTCACGCGGTCCGGACGATCCTCGCAGTGGTAAGAATTCTTTACTAGTGTAAAATAGACCTAGAAATTCATTATATTCTTAAGTTACTAAACAAGCGATCGTAGTTATGTATTTTAAGCAAAAACACTTGCGTGCTAAGAATATTCAACGCGCGATTCAATTTTCTCACCATTACGTTGGCGGATAAGCGTATAAGTTTCATATAAGGTATATAAATTATCATGTGCGGAGCGATATTATGCGAGGTAGCGGGGAGAGCGTCTCGATCATGTTTGATCGCGATTTAAGCACCTGTAAGCTTGGCTTGCCCGCTCTTTGTGCCGCCCGCTTTCACATGTAGCGTCTGCAAATGTAGCATTTTAATATTTTGTTATTCAGTTTCAGTGCTAAAAATGTTTTGCTAAAAGAACTTCACTCGAAAGCTACACATATACCGTGTATCTGCTAATTTATTAGTACACTGCAACAAATCATTTATAAAGAAAAATTTGATGTAATAACATCCCCCTCACATCATGTAGCCAGCCAAATCTGATACTAGGTTTATACCTAAGTTAACCTCGACTTAGACATTCAGACCAGCACGCGTCGCATACTTACTATATACATATATTCTATATAAACATATAGAAATAGCTTTGAATAGAATTTTATATTGTATTTTGTAAATAATATACTTTATTGTAGGGATACAATAAGACATGTTTTTGTCCGATTATGACATAACCCGTAGATACGACTGAAGAATAGAAACCTTTTCTTTTGACATTTTAAACATCGCCATGTTTGAACGATAGAAATCCCTTTACATTATGTAATTTTGTCGATTCTTCCGTCGACAAAACCCGTTTTGCGCGCGCTACTTAGAGTAATCTACAAGAGAATAGAAGTCGAAACTTGAGGCTAATAAGAAGCTAAGGTGACTGGAAGTGCCAAAGTAGCGGGACTAACGAATTATCGTGACCCCGAAACGTAAAGGGCTATTGAAGAACACTGTGGATTTTAATTATAACAAGTCTGACAATCCCTCCTGCCCACCCTAGGCAGGACTCATTTGATGATAGTACACGGCTAAAAAAAAGAAGGTGACTGAAATCTCATTATAAGTAATACCATAGAATGCATGTGGTAGTGACAGGGAGACTGTTTTAGAATTATAATTTGGAAAATTTAATGTATGTAAAGAGTTACTATGTATTTTTCTCAAGTGAGAAACTACTGTCGCGGGACTGTACGAATTACCGTGACCCCGGAAAGTAAAGGGCTATTGAAGGACACCGTGGATTTTAGTCAGTACCAGTCTGACAGTCCCTCCCGCTCTGCCCTGGGTGGGAGGACTCATTTGATGATTTTACCACGATAAAAAAAGGCATTAAGTCCGCCTATGTTCTGTCTTGTTACATATGCATAAAGTTTAAATAAATAAACAATGCCACACACATGTGTGTACACTTCCAGTAGGTATAGACTAAACAAAATAAGTGATCTTTTGAAATATATTTTTAAAAGTATTTAGGCCACAAACTTTATTGCAGACCGTACGAACTGCAAGTACACAAAGGTTTACTGTTGAGGCGTGATTTTTTGCAAATTCGGCCGCCAGAGGACGCCGTCGACTATTACCGCGGCCCTGCTATGTTACGATATCATTTTATTACCTGGATGGTGGTGAACTGAAATGAACCATATGTGAATACACAGAATCTATTTAGATTGTTTGTTTAAAAAAAATCAAAAAGAAAACGGAAGGTGACCTTCCGTTCGAGTATTCCAATGTTCTTTCATAATATTGCAAAATATTAAATTGTGCAGAAATAAGTTTAACTCTTAATAATGCGTGCAAGCATGATTGCAATCATTTGTAATAAGTAACCGTACTATCCTCTATCTTGATAAGACGTGACGATTTCCAAAATTCTATTTCAGTACTCAGTAACCGCTACGCAGTAATATTTTATTTATTTAATTTATCCATCAAATGGCTCTATAATATCTTTTTTTTACGTGGTAAAATCATCAAATGAGTCCTCCCACCCAGGGCAGGGCAAGAGGGACTGTCAGACTCGTACTGACTAAAATCCTCGGTGTCCTTCAATAGCCTTTTACGTTCCGGGGCACGATATTCGTACAGTCCCGCGACCAAATGACTCTATCATAACATAATTTTCTAATGCAATATCGTTATATTTATGTTCTGGTAAAATCCTCAGCATTTCTTAAAATCAACGCGTCAACGGATTACCGTGACCCCGGTACGTAAAGGGCTATTGAAGGACACCGTGGATTTTAGTCAGTACAAGTCTGACAGTAAGGGTGGGAGGACTCATTTGATGATTTTACCACGATAAAAAAAAAGTCTGAAAAATTATTCCATTTTGCATAAAGTCTTCCTCGTTGGCAATCGAAGCTAATTACCGTTCCATCCTTAGTTGGTGTTGATGAAAGAGTTTTTGCGCAGATTCGCGGTACTCTCCTTATAGCGCATAAACGATACCGATACGGTAGTGTATCGATATTGTATCGATACTTAATGATGCTCGCTCGCCAGTAGCCGAGAGAATCGCTCGCCAGTAGCCGCTTGTATCAATTAATTGTTTTAAACGATCCAAGCGTAACGAGGAATATGTCGAAGTCTGCCGTCGACTGAAACTGAGCTGCGTATTCTCTATGCATTTGTAAGTAGAGCGTGAATGTTTTTTTGGCCGTTGTTACTATATTACAATGATGTTTGATTGCATTTTGAGCTACAGCCACTGTTACGCGTTACTAAAATACTGACATCGTCATCAATACTTTCCAGTGTGTGACACTTGAAATATAGTAAACTCCCTGCAAGAGTTAATTCTAAAAAACCCTGAAACTTAGACCAAAGACTAAATGGGTACTTTTTTTGACTTGTATTTATACAGACTGTAGTCATAAAAAGAACCTTTAATAGTACTATGAGATTAAGGGGCATTCCGAATGCCATTTAAAAATACGCAACATAAACGCCTCATTCACTTATTTTTTAACGCCGTAAGCTAAGTTACACTATCTGCTATTATCTCTTGCAAGCCTTACCGCAACAATAGTAAGTACATAATTATAATAAGTTGTAACTTGTTTCCATTTACCTCAGCTGATTGTAACAACTTGCACAAACTGATTTAAGTAGCTGATTACGCTGTATTTACCTTTCATTCGCAAGACAGAAACGTTTATCACTTTACTTCAATTACTGGCGTTGAATTACTTTAATGAAAATTCAGTTGAGTCATAAGTGATGTTTGTTTGTAATATTCATTCAAATGAATGAGATGGAGCTACGTGGAAATCAAAGTCATTGAAGCATGCGTGTGAATTTTGGCCGCTGCAACATTGGCACCGCGTAGGTTGGCTAATGGCCGTTCGCGCTTATTGATTGAAGCAGGCAGCTGGTAATAAAACGCGTCGGTGCTCGTAAACTGGCACTCGAACCCGTCGCTACTGGCGCCCGCGCACCGATCAAAGACCGACGCCGACAAAGACGCCGCCGCCGCCCTCCTCCCGCCCTGTCAACGCGGTCACGGTCCATACATAATGCTCGCCCCCGGCTGAAATTACGGGCGATGACTGCTATCGACAATTGAATATTAATATTGCGAATTTACATAAAATTCGGCGCAACGCTTAAAAACACAGTAAGTTCGTCGAAGCAATCCTAATCCGGCTGGAACGAGCCCAAAAACTGTGGGCGTCTCAAGACGAGAGTCACCATTTTAATTGGTCGCATTAGTGCTGAGCCCCTTATTAATAGGTTGATTACTTGCGGAGCAACGCGTGGTGCCACCGGCCGCCGATCTGCATCCGCCTCGCAAACCTCGACTTATGCAACCAAGCCAAGAAAAGCTTTGCGACTGTAAAGTTGTTTCAATTGCTTGCACTTCCAACAAATCCGTGGTAAATAATATAAAATGCAGCGCGCCAGCCTTCAGTGTGTAGCGCAATCTGAGCAGAGCAGAGAATACTTTGTTTTGCATCACGGTTTTTATGGTTATTTTTATTCCGATGTGTTCGCGTAGCATGGAATTGATATTGGTGTTCATTGAGGTGCAGCGAATTCACTTCGCGAAGTACTTTAGCGCGTCGGGAGCTAATAGCCGTACAGCGAGTTGAAAATATCAATATCGTCCGGAAATAGCGGCCATATCGGCATTCAGTCATAAATCTGCGAGGTGTCGGCCACTATCGGGCGCTCACTCTCCGCCTGATGGTTTGTATCATTTGCAAAGCAGCTTAGGAAGTATTTTGAGTGCGTCTTACACATGTAGAAATGGAAAGAAAACAGCGCCGAACGCAAATTGAAATCTTACAAGAGTTGAGTCATTATGATGTGTGCTTTTAAGTCAATTAATTACCTCAATTGGTTATTATATTAATGTTAGTAAATTGATTAATGTAACCGAGATAGAAAACTGTGAGTTCATGTTGTGTATTGCGAAATTATGAACACTTTAAGGGCCCTGATCTGGGGTCCCATTTATAAGTAGCGATCACTACTAATGCTGATGTTTTTTTATACTGGATTTAGATACCTACAACAGTTTACAGTATATTATTGCTCGAACATAATGTATGCCTACGTATCAGACTTCAGAAGTCAGACGTTATAAGCTCATTATACGTACTTTGGCTTGAACTACGATTTGGTTTCATGTATGTTTTGATCATAGCGCTTTAGCTTATAGTCTTTTCATATTGCTGGAGACCTTTAATTTAGCATAAGCATGATCGATGATGTTTCTACAGCTGAGACACAGGCCTACTCTCTATGAGGGATTGGAATGTCCACCATGCAGGCATATGGTGAGTTGACTTTTCAATTCGCATGTAATCAGGAAGTGGAGGCTGCTGCAGCCAGACTATAATGTATACATGTATATACCGTAAATATTCCTAAATCCAATGACGTCAGAACAAAACAGTATTATTTCGAACTGTTAAAGATGCACCCCTTATAAACAACAAACAGTAATGGTTCAAAGAATTTCTTTAATGTCTTATGAAATGTGATTGGGCTCATATCAGTGGCACATAAAGCAGCGTTCAACCGTTATCGTGGCTGCAGCCGTGCCGTACATCAAACGTGAATGTTTTTCAGACAGTATCGAGTTATTATCGACGGCCGCGGCGGCTACAGCGAGCCAGCGATGCTGTGGCACGTGCTGTTTGACTCAGCGCAGTAAGTGCTGCCCGCAATTAAGATTGCGCCGATGAAGACACACGCTGAAGTGTTTTCTAATTATGTACACCATCAATCACGACTCAGCCCGAACAGGCCAGAACACCGCCAATCAAGTAATTGCATCGCGTGCATCAGCTTTTCGGCCCTCGATAATAATAGGCATTTTATTGCCCGTAATGGAGTCTCTAGGGCCGGACGGTTAATGCTCGGCATTTGGTACCCGTCGCTGCTTTTAATTCGGATTAATATGCAAGAACCGGGAAGTAAACGTATCCGTCCGCGGCCCCAGCGCTAACAACAATATTGTTTTTGTAATCAATTAAGCAGACGATTGTTAGTCTATTGATATTGCACGGTAATGGAAGTTTGATATCGTTGAGTGCCGACTATAACGTTGATTGGTTTTGAATCACGCAACAGTTATAAAGTTGGGGAATGCGTTGCGTCGCTATTAGTCATCATGTAATCCAGCGGCATTGCTCCGCGTCAGCTAGATCTTTTGACACGGCATAACGAAACAGATTTCAATTGGTGGCGCGGCGTGCGGTGGAGTGCCGTCACTGAGTGACCCGTATAAAGGAGGTAATGCTAATCGGACAGGTGGGCTGACGTGGGCTCCGGCTCCGTGCCCCGAGCCGACCCAGCTCCGCCAGAAACGCGCTAAACAAAACTCGTGTTGTGATCGATCGATACTTTAATTCTTCGCTTTTGTTACATTTTTAGAATATTTCACAGGTGAATCTGATGATCAATCAGGTTTTTTTAGAGCAATAAGCATAAAAACTTGGGTAACATTAAAAACTAATGCGATTATAAGTAGATTGTTAAACAAACATCGGCTGAAACTTTTTGAAGATAAATGGTACATGAATCAGCTGCGCAACGAGCTGCAGTTTACATCATCGATAACGTCAACCCAGTTACCAAATATGAAAAAGTGAACAAAGGCTTGTGTAAATAGAACTCATAAATCACAATTCATTAGAGGCTTAGTAAGCCGCGTGACCTATTGCGAAATTGACTTGTTCTGCGATATGCGAATTAACTGAAAGCGCGATTGCTCCTACGGAACATCTATTGTACTGATTTGTTGACTACATATCGGCGAGTGCGATTCGACGCTCTGCCATGACTAAGTACAATGAACAGAAATGGATGATGCGCGCGCAAGTTCAACAAACGAGAATCAATTGTTATGGAGCTGATCACCTATCACCGTTCAGCGTGTCCGTAAATCATGATCAGTCGATGATCGAACGTGATGCGACGTCAGATTAGGACGCTCCTAGCTTTTTGTTTGTAATTTGTGATGGCCGCCGAGATGCCTGGATGACTTGCGCGCGCGCAGCGGTGCGGGCGGCATGCGGCAGCAGCGCGGTGAAAGAAATCACTAACATTCACTTTAGTTAGTTAACTCAGATAGTAATTTATCGGTGTGATTGTTTTTATGTCATTGATCCTTGGACCGTAGAAAATGCGCCAAGTAGGCATTGATTTCGGTCCGTCTACTACTAATACGATGAAAAGACATTTTATTACTTACCTACTATAGTCGATAAATCATCTTTATTAACTCAAGGAGATCTTACGCAGGTAAGTAGTCTGTCACGAAGAAGCCTTTTACGAATATTTGCTATAATTTAATAATACAGCAACTAAGTAAATCAAAGATTTGCAATATCGAGCGACCTTGAAATTAGCTCAAAACTTCACTCTTGAAATGTCATCGAATCTTAACTCAGTTTAATTCAGCAGTTTGTTTCGGGGCAGCACAATCAGTTGGCAATTGTTCCGAAAGTGTTTCCCATACGGCTGAGTGAGTGGGCATCACTAACGAACATCCTCGGGGATAAGTTGGGGCTTGCCGGGATATAAGTGAAGCCGCAATTACCGGCGGCTTTGCGTTCCGTAGCCACCGGCTTCCTCCACGAGCACTAATCGCAAGGGTCATTGGAGTACACCCTTAATCTACGCTTAAATGATACGTGACTCTGTTTAATTATGTGTATGGGTAAAGACGTTGCTTTGTTGGTGACAGGAATTGATTTACGTTATTGTACGGATACATACAAGCTTCTACTGTAACAGGACCTGTCGCTAAACTTTTATAGGTAACGGAACCTGATGGAGAATTGTCCAAACGGGTAACCGTGGGCATGCGGACGGCGAGTAACGGGTGACTCGCCGTCTGATGATGGACCATGCTCGTATGTTCCACGCACGCCTCTAAGAGCTGACAGCTATTTGTCTGACTATCTAAACAAGTAACCGTGTCCCTGAAAAGTAAAGGGCAATTCCCGTCCGCTCCATTCAAGGGGGACGGTTCATTTTATAATACCACCTAAAAAAAAGGTATCAGAGCCTAGATGTGACTTTTAACTTAAGTGGAATTGGTAAATTAGCAGAAAAGAACTCGATAAACAAGACGCACACTTTACAAAATACTGATTTTAATCGTGGCTCTTTTCCCGAATAAGAATCTAGAAGAATTACATCACACACGCCTTCTTCCCATGAGGTTATAAGTTATTTCTCCTTTTCCTTTGTCTCTTCGTCTTTGATATGAGACTACCTCATATTCCATGGTCTCCAACAAGAGATCCTTAGTATCTATTACTATTTTTGTATAAACAAAATTAAAACAAAAAAAACATTCTTAAAAGAATCCCCCCATACATTGCATCCCTCAACTGCGCCGGCCGGCAGCCACCAAAGGTAATGGATACAAAGCCTTGTGTATCAATAAGCGGCTAAAGACCCGGTAATCCGTCACTAGGCGACGCGACCGCCATCCGAGCACAATGGGACATTGCCACCACTACACCATTCCTATATGCCATGGCGTTACAGGCGAATGAACACGGAACTAAATAGTTCGAATGGTACACAGTTACACACACACACACACATCAAAACAGTTTGCAATCACTCTGAAAAATCGTTTATTATTATTATTATATCAGCCCATAGTGTCCCACTGCTGGGCAAAGGCCTCCCTCCACTCTTTCCACTTCTCACGGAAAATCGTAATCTGCTTAAAAAAATTAAGAGATAAATTTTTTAAGCAGATAAATTTAAAAGATTTCTTTATTAGAATATTTTTACTAAAGTCGTCCAAAAATAACGCCACATTTCGACGGATAACCAGAGCTTACTCTCCGTTTAAAATAAAATAATGTTGTAAACGAGCGACAGCTGTTAATTTAAGATACCTATACCAGGATTTATGCTTTCGCTTTCATTACGTGATTAGTTCCTAAGCGGTATCTCGCTAAACGAACTATTTACAAATCTTGTATCTGTACAACAAAACACCAGTAAATTAGCAACACAATAGCTCTAACAGTCGAAGATTGTTGCGATTATCTACAAGTTGGGAAACGCAAACAAGTCAGACACGAGAGCGGCAGCTACTCTTGCGCAAGCAACACACCAGCTGTCAATCCAATTTATCGAGCGTCGATCAACTCTCTCACCTGCCGCCACTGTCTGTCGAAGGCCTTATAAAAAACATATTACGACAATTCGCCAACAGTTATGAATTTGTCACGGCAATTATTTTTGTTCCATGTCTGAACGCTAAAATTATACGCCTGTGTCCTTACGCCAATTTCTTCAAGCGCAAATTGTTATTAACTAATAAGACTATGCATAAAGGTGACAACCAAGGAAATTACTGAGTGCACATCACGTCACTGCTAAAAGCCTAGTAGCACTCCAGTGACATAGATCGTGTCACGATAGCTGATAGGAACGCTGCGTAAGAGCCTTCTCCCCATCATACCATCTTGAAAGTGACCACAACATGTCACACATGATACACGGGTACATCATTTATAACGTAGACAGTTTAAATTAAATGTGTCTTCCGGCTTATTACTAACCCGCGAGGATAAAAAGGCGTAAAGATGAAGAAGATTAACATCGATTTTGTGGCAGCAACACGAACTTGTCTTACATGAATGGACATTGTGCGTCTGAGTGGCCCGGGACTGTAGGTAGCGTTCAAAAAGCAATCGTTCATCCAGCTTGACAGGCCGAGCTGTGTGGCCCAAGTGACAGTGTGGCGAGCTAAACGTTCCTCGTTCGTGTCTCGATTGTATCGCGTATCGAACTTCGGAGAACAGTTTATTTTTCTTGCCAATAATGTCGTATGAAAGTTATCGGTCTGAATCGAAGAACGTCTCCTATCGTGATGTTCAAGCAAATCGAGCAACTAGATGATCGACTCAGATTATTCTTTGTTGTATTGCTTTGTGTAAAGCATAGTGATAACCCTTATAACTTACGAGATCCTTTTTAACTTGTTACCGTAATGACGCCAATATGTCTTCTTGAACCTAAAACATGTAACATTTTCAGATCCATATTTTTATCATTTGTCCAAGTTCACATTGTTTGGGGTCGCGGGACTCACGAATTACCGTGACCCCGGTACGTAAAGGGCTATTGAAGGACACCGTAGATTTTAGTCAGTACGAGTCTGACAGTCCCTCCCGCTCTGCCCTGGGTGGGAGGAAACATGTGATATTTTACCACGTGAAAAAAAAAGTTCACATTGTTACGGAGTTAACTGTTTTGATGGCTGCTCTGTAGAAATAAAGGCCATGTTGTCATATTATTTCGGTTTACGTCACTTGTCGGTTACGCATAATTGTTCATCGAAAGCAACTGTCAGTCAACTGTCAAAATAACACTATAGAATGTGTAAGTTTGTCGGCTAATTTCCCATAACATCGGGAATTTCGGTGCGGTCATAACACACGTGGCGAATGAATAGAATACGATTGACAGGATAACCGCTATTGTGAGATAAATCTGATGTAAATATGCAATAACCATAGCAGACGACCAAAAGGTTTTTTTTTTAGTGTGGGTTCATTTTTTTTGGGTATCTGAAAATCGTTACACCTCACGATAACACTAAATCTGTAATTCCGCGTAACACTCCAAATTGCTTATATTAAAACCCAACAGAAGTCGATTATACTTATCTACCGAAAATTATAGTGTAGATATATTAGAAAGCTACTGTCTAAATAAAATAACAAAGGAATAGAAACTGATTCAGCTGCTACGTTTCGGGTGTGCGAGGTTCCGTACGTGCGGCGGACGTGCGGCATCCGACAAATTATAGACAAATCTCTGGGAGGTATTATTTTTTCAACGCGCTCGGGTGAGAAATGCGTGATTGAGGGCCGGCGCAAGATTACAGGCTACAGGAGACACGCCACCGCCGAGCTCTCTCACTCACTTATTATCATTATTTAGCTGTAATAAAGTGTTAGAATAAGTAATTATTGCCACCCAAGAAACTACGGCACCGAAACATTTTAGTAATCTCTGCGGTCACAGTTACGTTGTCTGTCTCATGACAGTCATTGTAGCAGAATGTTCCCATTGTGCGGGACACTTAGCAGACATTATAAATCTTACGTGCACGGCATTATAAAAAAGTAATTCTAATACCGTTCACATTAACTTTTTTAGCTTCTGCTCAACCAAATGTTTAAGCCAAATTACCCGCTCGAACCCAATTTAAGACGATCTCGGCGATAATATAGTCCATAATAAAATTGGAATAGGTAGACGCCAATTTTGACACGTCGAATATTGCGTTAACTGTCATTAACAATTTTATGCAAATCCTAATTTGGATCACAGGTTTAAAATGGGAAAATTAGGGAGGAAATTATAGGGCTGGCGCGCCGATGGCACGTTTACGATGCGTTGCCACGGGCCGCGCTCTGTCCGCCCGCGCCGCGCCGCGCTGATACCGACTCTATGTTAAATTGTAACATCCAAGTGTAAAATTATGCTGAATATATTACATGCATATAGAACTATAGCGTATAATGATCAATGTTATCGGGTTTTTTACTTAAATCCTCAATAAAAAGATTACAATACGGCCTAAAAACACAAAAAGAAAATAAACTCGACAGCAACCTGTGCTGCCAAAATATTTTTAAATAACTGAATGCACAGAGTTCTCTTTCGAAAGGTAATAACTGTTACATGGTATGTCACTTCTCAGCAATTCGGGGAACAGTCCAAGAAATCGCTAACAAATTAATGATATGTGTTTCGAGTGTTGTGTTGGCGCGGATGGGGCCGGCGCGGCTCTGATTACAAGGCGGCCGGTAATAGGCCCGTCGCGTCCCACCCTATACTCAACTTAATGCTCTCGCAATTTCACTCAAAATAATGAACACAGTAAAAAATAAGTTTTCGGCGGATCCTTAAATGAGAGCTGGCGACGTGAGCCGCGACTCCTGGCACACTGTACCCGGTACACGCAGCCTCTTGTATTGATCTCTCGTAAGATCAGCTTCATTCGTGTTTTGATCTGACGAAATTGTTCTACGAACTTCCAAATTGCTTTTTGCGTTATTGAATGGGGTTTATAAGATTGAATCTTCCGATCGTTTTAGGTAATATGTAGGTATATAAAAGCATTAAATTTTCGAATGCAAAACAGGTAAACGTTTGAATCATTCTGTTTATTAAGGTATACCTCGTTAATTAAATGATAAAGGATACGACCCGAAATAAGCAATTTTATAAGAAGCTCGAACGAAATTATGAAATGAAGATCGAGGATATTCAGAAAAACGTATAAAAAAGCCAGTAGTAAGAAAAAAACAGTTTCCAAAAGCTGAGAACCTCACGAGAAAAACACAGTGTTAGAATTTCCCCACCAAAACATTAAGTACAATTTAAAAATATAAACATGTCGTAGTTGTGCCAGCAGTTGTTTCCGGAGCTGCGGTTAGGCGCGGAGATAGCGCGTCCCCGGGGGACCCCATCAGATAGCGCTGGAATATGACGACAGTTCGCGAGCACACTCCTGAACCATGCCGCACACGTAAATGATAAAGATAAACAGAACACTGCCTCCCGGACTGCGAGATGTGGCGCAATTTAGGACTTTGCAGCTTATCGTGCACCCATTAGAAAGGATTGCCGTATGTCTACTGATATTAGTCTCGGGAAAATGATTAGCGTTGGCTTTCGATGAAGGTTTGTTTGTTGTAACCAGCTTCCGTTTTGAAGGAAATATGAAATATACGACATTAGACGCCAAGAAAGAACTCCTTTCATATTCTACATAAATTTTAGGCCCCTAATTCTAGGTCGGTATATGTTTGGTTAGATTACTTACATACATACTTGGTTCCTTTATTTACCGTTTAATGAAAAGGACTTATGTAAAGAGTAAGAACAAAGGGTGTCCGAGGATTGACCAAGGAGTTTATTGTAGAGAACATTCTGTAGAACAGAGTCGCCCAAAGTATATCAAAAGCAGGGTACAATAGGAATGTGCATCCTTAATGAATATTTTTCCAAGTGGTGAAAAAATAACAGAGCTATGTCATTTTTCTAGGCGATCATATCTTGACAGTGACCACTAATAGACTTTTATGAAAACATTTAAACCAACTAAACACAATAATTATTCCAGTAGATTGCCCAGAAAATATTTAAAACGAATTACCTGCTAACGTCAAAAGTCAAAACTCCATTTAAAAGGACTTGGAGAAATTACATCGAGCGACAACATCAAACAATAATTTCGGAAAAAGCAATTATCATTATCCAGATAGGAGGGTCGGAGGCGATCGCATTAACATCATAAAAGGGGCGAAGTTTGTGTACGAGCCCCCGGGACTCCCGTCGGCGACGAGACAGTTACATATTACGCAATAAAGAGCTGTTCTCGCGAAAGGAAGTGTGAAAATGAACAACATCAAGGGGTTATCTTGAATTACTCACTAAAAACTTATTGTCGGGCGTCGCGGGTGCGCGGAGGGGCGGGCGGGGGTGGATTTGCCGCGAACAGATAAGGGCGCGCTATTGGGATCGCGCCGTTCTCATCCAATTACACGGTCGAGCGCCCGCGCCGCGGCGCCGAGCGTCGAGATAAAAACGGAGCTGCCTCGGCGCTGTCTCCGCGGGGATTGTCGCTCGCCTAACGTTTTCACCTACGACCGTCCTCTGTAGCTACCAACTCAATTTGTGTCCCGAACTCCCGACACGGCGACAGCTATCACCCCACTGAAACAACCCAACCATCTCCGTACGCAATAAGGTCAATCTAGTAGATGAAGAGGAAGCTGTTTACGTACTTTAGCAGTTACAAATGATGTTTTGTTTTCTAATGCTGAAATTATTATTCACGGAATGTAAAATCATCTTAAAAGTCTGCGTGGAGGCGAAATTATGAGTGCTGACAGCATGGTACCTATTGGGGATAGGAGTCAACCTTACTCTACGATGCAAGTCTACAACTACTACACCCTACAGTTGTTTCCTTGAAATATAGTTCAGAACTGTCATGCATCCCTTTCTCCAAAAATTTATGCTTTATGTTGTAAGTTGACGTACGAAGAAAATGCGATATCATGGACAAAGGTAATTACTACTAGTACTACTAGTACTAGTAAAGGTAAGTACTTTCCGTTCTGCAGGACCATTTCCAAATTCACATTATTATTTGCAACCCCTAGTGCATACAACCAGCTATATGATGCTTCCACCTGCTTACAGACGGAAGTAATCTAAGTCGACGTGCTAAGGGAGCCGGTGTCGGGCGCGAGACCGCGGGATTTGATTCAATTAGAGAGATCGCCCGGGGACCGCACAGCGCTACGAAGACGCCGAGACGTCTGGAAGTCACTCGCAAGTCTCGCAACGCAAACTTGGTTAAACTTGGATGTTACGAACTGTGACTTATAATATTGACTTACGAATAGTTCGTTACATTATTAATATGTATGCTCAATTTCTGTTTTCATCCTTATAAAAAGAGCTACTGATTACTAAGAAGCTTTCAAAATTTTTCGCCGGATTAAACGCTACCGAACGGTTTGGCTATACCCAAACCATAATTCCCGTCTTAGGCTTAATAGTACCGTAACCTAATAAATAACAGTGACATTTGTTTTCGGTACTAAGCCCCACCCTCTGTCACAAGCAGAACCCAATCCGACAGCGCGGCCGCCGCCGTATGTAAATAGTTTACCGAAAGTCGCCGCTCGTCCATCACGCGTTGTCACATAAATTATGCCGCGGCGAATCCGCGGTCGAATCATTGTTTGACTTTTATCTTATTACGTACATCTCCCGATTTTGTTCGCGTCATATTTCTTCTGACTTATCGGCTTTTATCTATCGTTTTGTGGCGAGTCGCGCTATCGATCACCCGATCCCTGCCGCGAGCCGACAAATGTCTCCGAATGTTTTGAGTGGATTAGGCGAACTGTCGGTGTCGGTCACCGGGCTAACTAATGCGCTCCTGAGCTTATTTGGAACGCGTATCGAGTTATTGTCGCTTATCTGATGATGTGCGCGCGCGCACCTCTGCGCCGCGCCGGTCACTCGGTGGCCTGACGCGCTCCCCAGCCGCATCATCCACCACTCATAATGAATAATGACTGATCTTCTGTAATGTCTAAGAATTATTTTACATTGATCGCGGCAATAAATTAAGTCACGCACTCGACTCTCAAGGAATGCGTGATTTAATATGTAAATAACCGTAACACGACTTGACCATGAGTTGCACTTCTTCATATCAAAGATAGATCGGTATTTATCAAAGCTCCGCGATCATAGACACTTGGAACATTGATCTGGTTGCAATATTTATGTGGATGACGTCAGAGAAACCTGAGAGGTATGACAAATGTTGGAGCAGGACGAACGGTAGTCGCAGCACGAGCCTCGCTATCTGTCAGATCTGTGTGAGTGTCACCGGACACCCGACACCTCGGTGGCATCGCCGCATCCGCGTTAAATTAATGAAAACATCCATCCATAAAGACCCAAACGCCTCTGCGTTCTTATGAATGAAATTCCAACCTGCACGGGTTCGAATCCTTTTTTATGATGATCATAAATTAAACGACCAATTTCCAGCGAGTGTCACAGCGCGGATAAAGGAATCATTTTTATAATATCCTCAGCGCTTAACAAGGGTACAAATAATGCCCACGCATATTCACGCGGCCATAACTCGGGATCGAGAGAGCTGCCACTGACTGCTAAACTGTTAATATAAATAATGAACTGTGTTATGGGCTGGTGGTAGGTAGCAGTTCGTTGACTAACGACGGTTTTGTTCGCCTCGTAACTTGCACAGGACGCACACTGCTTGTTTGTTATTGTTCGCGGGATTTGGCATCAGTCCCTGACTCACTATCATTGATATCGATGCACTTGAGAGATATTATTCATTCGGTCACAGCTTGAATAAAAATAAAATTATTTTCGACATCAGTACGGTGTATGTTGACTTTCATTTATTTGTAATAATAGCATCCCATTACTAGTATTCTATGGAATGATTTTTAGATAGATTTTCTTTGATGTGTTTGCTTCAATTAATTTACTTTACTGCCACCTAATAGTACATGCTTCAACAAATTCAAAACCTCGGCATCCTATACCTAGCTTCACCACTATTGTAAAAAGATACTTCCCGTTAGAAGATTACCAATTTTTCTCATCTCGTAAGATTTTAACAATAACCATTTAAAAACCTAGTCCAACCACAAGAACCTTGAAACAGCACCTATAAGGCTATGATCTGCAAGCTGTAATACGACACCGCGTAAGCAGGAGTGTACAGTATACAGGGCACAGGCTACCGCCGCCCACGCACGGCCGTCATCCTCAAGCCGGCGCCCGCTAATTTATCGGCCACCTCACTCGCCTGACTTATGACATCTGCGCTTGTGCTCCTGCCCTTATATGTACACAGTTTAATGGACGAACGACACTGGTTGCCACATTGTTCTTGTGTGATAATGTCGTGAGATCATTGGGAATAACTTAATAAGTTAGTATTAGGTGCTTTTGTTTTGACAAACAGCAGTCTTTTTGGTCGTCTATGGTGGCTAAAAGAGATAAAAATTAAAGCAATTATAAACATTGTGGTTTATATTTTTGTTTTAATGTTCCTCATAAAGGCTTGTATGGAATCTTGAAGCATTATATTCAAATTGGTAGCAATATACAACAACGTTGGTCGTTAGACAGGCTCCTCCGCAGACGTCAGTGGTCCAGCGTCATTGTGGCCGAGGTCCTCAGCATCCCAGTATCGCAGCCCTGCAGGGACTATAAAGTGTCCGTATAAATGATTAAGTGTTAAGTTACGATGTTGGCAGGCGCGCGCGCAGCGTGGCACCGAGCTCCATTCACTGACCAGCGGATAATATTACCTTACCGCCGAAAATATCAAATCGACAGGAAGATGTTATCGCTACAGAATGTTATAAAATTGAATATTTTCATATATTAGGCTGGTCTGCATACCCCCGCGGCGACACTCTTCCGGCTCGCTCGTCTGTCCTGACTATTCCTAAACATTTTTATGACACATTTTATTGTGAATAGAGATGTTATTTAATATCGCTGTTAACGTCTCCACAAAATTTGAAAAATGTTTTTTAATACTTTGCCTTCTCGATGTGTTGCGCGCAGTTGTCATTCCAGTTTATTATATGCTATAAATATTCAATAAATAACAAAAAAGTAAATGCAGGTATTGCACCGGACGGACGCTACGTTTTTATGATGAAATAGAATACAACACATTGGTAACGCAAGAAATACACCTTAATAAAAGTTGACGATAATTCAGTCAACAAATTAATCTTACATTCAAATGAAGTCGATAACAATATGCACTCGTAAATATTACCATTTTGATAGCGTACAAGTGAATTTCTTCACAGTAACACACTTAACGGCTTGGTGGGATGTAACAATTTACAGAAATCAAACTGTACATACAAATGCTCTACCGTCCCACAGTTCTTTTTTGGTATAAAACACCCAAATAATTTAATCGAACTCAATTGTTTTTTCACAGCTAGAAAGCCCACATAGAGTTTTGGGAACATAAGACATAAACATGGAGATATACCGGACATATCGCGCAGCGTGACAACCACGCTCCTGCACCATTCACCATTAACTTAAAACAAATCTATAAAAAAGAACTCACTTTAAATAAATACACTATTAAAAAGACGTAAAGTACAGCACTAGTGGTACAAATCGTTCGTTTTATGTAAACCGTGAGTTTCGCGTTAAATTCATAGAGCCTTTATCGCGAGGCGATGGTTATTAACAAACCGGTAATATCTTCACGTGTGATGTGTGCACCGAGAGGTGTCCGAAGTGGGCGCCCAACAAAGACTCATTATCTCTCCAGGAGACGCGCTTATTAGCATGCTAAATTGATTTTGACGCCTACGTAGAGTCGAACACCATTTTAGCTAAGCTCGATAGTTTCGGTTGATTGAAAAAGGAAAAAAAGCAAACATGGCAATAAAAATACAGTTTATTACGAGTATAATGTCTTATTCAAAATCTACTAATTGGATCGGTCGGTATCTTTTTAATATTAATTTAATCCTGGTTTAAACGTCAAAGAATAGCCGACAGCAGTGTAACCTGATTGTTGGGTATTTTGCAACAAATGTTTCGGAAAATCTGTGCAAAAAATGTTTCGCTCTAAAAATTGTTTATCGGGAATTGTGTATAAAAATGTGTGGAGTGTGTCGCGGCGAATATCAATTAATAGGCGTTGGTGCGCGCGGAGCTGCAAAAGTGTAAAGTGCACTGAGGCGGGGGGCGTTGCGTAAATCAAGCGCGGATACGCGTGAATTGCCAACGTGGAAATATGTCCATCCGAGACTCGGGCGCCGCACCTCGCAAAACGAAGTGCCCCATTTTGGGATGAAGGTTCATTTTAAGTTTTTCGTGACATGGGAGCCCTTTGCTTTCTTATCGGTATCCTTAAGTTGCATACTCATTGGTTCGTTGCTAATCTAGTGGATAGAATCAAAATATTTTGATAACACGAGTTTTGGCGACAGAATTTTCAATTTCTTAAAACTATCTTCCTCTACTATTCTCTTTTACTATTTATGTACTTACTCACTTACATATGTACCTACTTATGTATATACTCCAACTTACATATCAAGTAAATACCCACCGTAGTTTACGAAACAACTCAATATGCCCAAACACGAGAAACAACCGGACAGATATCTGATACTGAAACTACAGGTGAACGGAGTAAATCTGTTCGCTGAAAAAAGTAGCTCCGGCTCCGTTTGGCAGCGGCCGCAGTGAAAAAGTAGGTAGGGGTAGGCAGCAGGCAGTAGGCACACTATACAACACATGGCACGTGAAAATTATTGCCGCTCGGATTTTTCGAAAGCATTAATGCAAATTTATCGAGCCGCGCAGCGCTAATTGCGAACGACGCTGCCTCGCTGATTGTTTTCTCGTCCGATTTATGGCAACACCTATTGCCGATTTAAAGCTTTAATTGTAAACGATTCACGTGTTTTATTGGATAGTCGGTGTGTATTTATTCGAGTGCTCTCTGTGCGGTTTCGATTATTGATTTTCCGTCGGCTATGTTTTTCGGGGACGTTGTTTTTAAGTTTCACTTGTCGTTATCTATAGGCGTGACGTTTGTGGCGGACACACACTACAATGTGGAGCTTTTTTTAAATATTAAAAATACATTGACCGTTTTTTGCATTTATGTTTATAAAATACATAATTAACATTAAATCTTTAAGCAATCTATAGGTGTACCGTTTGTCAACATAATTAAGAGGATGACAAAAGAAGCACCTGATAAAATATTCTAATTACGTTATTAACCTTTTGATCCTCAAGCTATAAATTACGATACTTAAAACATGATTTGTTTTAATCTTATTAGCGTCATAACTAAATTGAATAATTTAAATGGAAATATTTATAGGTATTAATTAAAATAATACGTGTCAAACAAAAGCATCTTAATGTTAAACAATTCCCTTTAATTTAAGAGGTAAAAGAGGTTGAGGAAATGATTTTTTTGTGATGTTAATGTGAGAAAACAGATAACCAACAGAAAACAGGTACTCTGTGTGCTTTGGTATTCCTATTATCTATTTTTCCTGATAATGTATAAGCCAACCCCAGTTGAAACATGAACGTTTGATATGAAATACCTAAATAGACGTAAAAACAATAAATGTAAGTAAACGAAGGAATCTTAAGAAAAACTATTCGCCAAAAGGCGACTACGAAATTGTAGCACGTTGAGTGAGAAGTGGAAAAGTGTCGTAAAAACCAAGAATTACCTCTCGGCGGAGGTAGGGATGTGTTAATAAATTAAGTGACGTCACATCCGAGCGGTTAACAAAGTTAGCGGCGACGGCCGGGGGCGTTTCCCGCCTTTTTCGCTTAAGTTTTCCGCGCCGCCGCACGGTGGGCTGGAATCGTCAAGTGGGGACTTAAGGATTCAAATGAGTATTTTTGAATTTTATGTACTAATACAAATATTTTTTGTTATATGTAATTTTTTTATACTTAGTATTTTTCGAGTTATAGACCCCTAAACTTTGTATGAAATATTAATCGGTTTTTGGTTTAATATGACATGTTTTAATATTGTATTACAGAAATATAGCAAAAAAACAAATTATTGGTAAACATTCTACACCACCCTTATGACGTCATTTATTTTTCACGATACTCACACCACCCTTATGACGTCATTTGTTTTTAACAATACTCAATAGTGCGGTGACTCTCATTAGCGCATCGTCCATTGAGCGCAGCAAAATGATGACGTGTCATTATGTGATTGGATGATGAATAGCAGGTAAAAAATTATACGGTTACATTTGAAAAACAACCATCCTCAGTACGTTGTTACACATCGTAATAAACGCACTACCCTATCTCACATTTTCGGAATACTAATACTATTTATTACGTAAAAATGTTCGATTTGGTGTCAAATATTGATATTGTTGTGCTATTAAAGGAAAGTGGAAGTTTTAAAAATAATAGTGTTTTATATAGTGCTATTAAATCTAGATTAGTCCCCACTGTGTTAAGTGATGAAAACGATAAAGCGCTAAAAGCGTTTTGTGCAAAATATTGCTATAATCTGCAAAGGAGATGGCAAAATGCTCATAGCAAAGAGGAATTGTTCAGCAACAATAATAGTGAATGGTTATCATCGGAAATAAAGTGGCCTGATTTCATTGTAAGTGCATTTGAAAGAAACCAAGACTCTGTTCCTAGTACATCAAGTGAACATGAATCTCCAGCAAAAGTGTCTACTGCCACGTCAACGAACGTAAGTCCAAGAAAACCATTTTGTGAATTAGGACCTAAGCAAAAAAAGAGACGTACAGAACATATTCATACAAATATGACTACAGAGGAAATATCTCATGCATATATTATGAAATTACGAGAGGATGGTAATCAAGGAATAGCTGAAATCCTCGAACACCTACTTAAAAATCCACAGGATGTGCAAAAAGCGAAAGATAGTCTTTTAGGTAAAAATGAAAAACCTAAATTTACTCCAGATGAAGCTTTGGGACTTGTTTTGTCCCTTAAATTAACAAAGTGGCAATATAATACTTTAAGAAAAAGTATCAAAGAGAAAAATGTCGACATGTTCCCTTCCTACTACAAGGTGCA
This sequence comes from Agrotis puta, assembly GCA_943136025.2. Classification (NCBI taxonomy): domain Eukaryota; kingdom Metazoa; phylum Arthropoda; class Insecta; order Lepidoptera; family Noctuidae; genus Agrotis; species Agrotis puta. The sequence goes on from OW964170.2 coordinate 6,821,035, forward strand.
AAATGCAAAACAAGAATGCTACCCGCCAAAAGATGATATCACCTTAACAGATACAACTGCTAGAATAAAATTGCAGCCTCTATTAGATATAACCGCCAAAAGGATATTCAAAGCAATCAATATTGATAGCACAGACTTTAAGGAGTTGACAATGATAAGCAAATGGGGAATGGATGGTGCTTCGAATCAAGCAAACTATAAGCAAAAAATGACAACGGATGACAAAGTGGACAGTGCTTCGATAGATGATTCAAGTATTTTTATGGGTAGTTTAGTACCAATAAAAATTATTTCCGAGGAACAAATTATCTGGGAAAACGACTCACCAAATTCTGCATATTGGTGTCGTCCAATATTTTTCAAGTTTGAAAAAGAGAATAAATCAACGATTTTAAGAGAGAAAACCGAAATTGAAACGGAGATAAATGAATTGAAGGAAACAGAAATTGGAGAAATAAAAGTCTCACATTCATTATTGCTTACTATGATAGATGGTAAAGCAACATCAATCCTCTCTGAAACTTCAGCTCAACGATGTGACATATGTAAAGCTGTTCCTACAGAAATGAATAACTTGTCTTTGTTATTGACTAAAAACATTGATACCGACTTGTACAAATATGGTTTATCATCGCTTCATATATGGATACGTTTTATGGAATGCATTCTTCACATAGCCTATAGACTGGATTTCAAAACATGGGTTGCAAAAGGTGAAAACAAAGTTTTGATGGAAAAAAGAAAAAAAAACATTCAGGAAGCTTTTAAAAATCAAACAGGCCTTTTAATAGATGTTGTAAAGCAAGGACATGGAAGTACTAATGACGGGAATACCGCTCGAAGATTTTTTTCAAATACAGAGATTGCTGCTGCAATTACTGGTGTCGATGAAAACTTAATAAAACGGTTTTCAATCATTTTAGAAACAATATCTTCAGGTCATAAAATTGACACAGTGAAATTTAAAGAATATACGGAAGCCACCATAAAATTATACGTAGATTTATATGAGTGGTATCACATGCCCTCCAGTGTGCATAAAGTTCTCGTTCATGGAGCAGCTATCATTGAAAACTTGGGATTAATTCCGATTGGAAAGTTATCGGAAGAAGCGGCTGAATCTAGAAATAAAGACTTTAGGCGATATCGCCAACACCATTCAAGGAAATTCTGCAGAAGAGCTAATAATGAGGATATTTTAAATAATTTAATAATTAGTTCAGACCCTTATATATCATCAAAACGTCATAAAATGATACGGAAACACAAACCATTTTCAGAAGAAGCGAAAGCCATGCTTCTTTTATCTCCAACATTTGAAGATGATGAGCGGGAAAATATAGAATTTGTTAATGTGGAACATTTAGAGAACGAATCTGAATCTGATGAAATTGTCTAAGTGATAATTTTGTGAGTGCGTGTGTTTGTGAGTGAGTTTGTGAGTATGCGTATGAGTGGATTAGGCCTCCTGGGGACACCACTGATAAAAAAAAACGCGCTTAGTTCTCTACCTCAAGGGTGGTGTGGAAAAGGGAATGAAAAACAATTTTCTCCAAAATCGAAGAAAATCGAAGCAAGTGATATATCGGATAATTTGCCTAAAAAATAGCACAATCGAATACCGAAAGCGGTTATTTGAGAACTCTTGAGAATTAAAAGTTATTCATATAAAATCAAATTTCTCCATACAAAAATAAATTCAAATCGTTATAACTTTTAAAATATTAGGTATATACAAAAATCGCAGAACAAAAATTTCTTATATTTAGTGGTAGATCACCAAGCCGTCTTTATTTTTTTTTAAATTGCTCATCAATTTTCGTGAATCCCTAAGTCCATTAAAGCTTGATTTCAGCCCACCGTGCGCCGGCACCGGAAGTTCGGCCATTATTATTTTACGCGGGCAACAAGCGGCGCGATAATATCCCGCGCTTCAGCCGGCCGCTGCTTGAGACTGCCTTAATGGCGGAACGTGTCTTCTTACTTTGCGTTTAATAGGTGTAATAACTTAAACAGAATACCGGGATTTATTAAAGTTCCGCCAGATCTGACCAATCGATGGTATTTTCGAAAGTGGCTTAAATTATGCCATAAATGAGTTTATCTCTTTTCCACATAAATATTCATACCTTAGCTGTTTGCGTTTAGCTAAGTGTGGGAAATAAAATCATGGTAATTAATGGAGTTATTACACGAATACATTATTTTTTTACAACTTGTTTAGAATGGGTAAAACTGTGCGATTTACAAGAGCCATAAAAGTTTCCAAAAACATAATTAAACCTCTTAAACAGTATCAAGAGTCAACCCTTCGTAGAGGCGAGCTGTTCTCAATTCGGCACACGTCACAGCGATCGGTGGCGTGTGTTTTGCGTAATCCCGGAATAAAGCTTAGTTAGGAGTAAGCCGGGTCGGGTAGGGCGAGTCACTTGGCCCCGTAAATCAATCCAGGTCCGTCTCAGGCGACGCGGCAAAAATAAGAGGTCGGGGTTTATACCGCACGAGGACCGAGCGCCGAACGACAAACAAATCCGCTTCGGTCGGTTTTACACATTTTCTTTCTTCTTACCTTTGAAAATGCAGGATTAACACAACAGGGTTTTTTTAAACAAAATAATTTAATTATGTCTAATTTGTACTTTAAAGTCCATGGATTAATAGAAAGCCTGGCTTCAAAATTCCTAGAACGAATGTAATGTTTTACTGTAATCGTCGCGTGTTATTCTAACGATTTTTCTTCAAACACAATAAATTGCGTACTATACATTAACACTTTTCGTTCATCTGTCCTCAAATACATCGCGCTAAATACGTCAATGACTAAGGGATACATAATAAAATCTAAAAATCTTAAAGTTTGCTGTATTCACAAGGTGTTCGTGCTAACAGAACATAATATAAAAGATTTTTCTGTGTAATTCTAAGATAAGGTAGTGTTGAGTGGAAACAGCTTGTTAGTGTTCATACGCTGTTGCATATCTTCCATCTTTTTCTTCGTCATACTTAGGCAGGTTTTCCCGGCACTTACCGTGTCCTACTTTTCAGCAATTAGCGACCGAGTTTCAGCGGCACTCATTAAGTTCTAAGTGTAGTGACAGCTTTCATTTGCGAATCTTGATAGAAATCGGTCTATTTTTTTTACGTGGTATAATGATCACATGAGTCCTCACACCCAGGGCAGAGCGGGAGGGACTGTCAGACTAGTACTGACTAAAATCCACGGTGACCTTCAATAGCCGTTTACGTACCGGGGTCACGGTAATTCGTGAGTCCCGCCACTAGAAATCGGACCATACCATAAATATGAGCTGGGCTGACATAGAATACCATATTTTCGAAAATGTTTTTTTTGAAATTTTTTGTGACAATAATATTGTTTTGAACATGTTTCTGTTTATTGTAGTTCTGATTTCATGTACAGATTGCGGAATCAAGATGGGTAGTAGGTAGTGTACTTTAAAATTAATTTACAACACAACACGACTTTGAATTACCCTCCAGAAATGATCTCTATCATTTCACAGAGTTTATTTTCGCCAGTCATTACGCTTTCACAAAGCTTACGCAAACATATTTAAACGTTATTACGAACAAATGCCACTTTCTCGTGACGTTCGACACGACAATACCGAAATAATACAATAAAAGAGTTGACAGTCCATTGTCTGGTAAATTATTCACGAAATCTATTCGTCACTCGCTCTAGATGTTGAGATTATCGTGATACGGTGGATCGCAGCGTTTCCATATTTCATGGTGGTGGCGCTGATGACAGTCGTGACAGCCTGTATCGAGTGACCCACTTACACATGCTTAATGATGGCGCTTATGTTTTAAAAATGTATAAATGATCTGCTTGTCTTCTTGGTATTTCACGATTTCGCTTTTTGTTTTACATTAAATGCGTTCGAGTGAAGTTTCATGTCTATATTTCGTACATGTGTATATCTACGAATAAATTATGATAACATCCAAGTACGTGCATTGATTACACTCTTTTAAAGTTATTCCCGGAATCTAAAAAATGTATCAATCAATCAGGTTTTTTATTCAAATTAACCGTATTTCCACTGCTAATAACACGCTATAAAGCCACACAGTTGCAAATAAATATCAATCACGCAGCTACTTATTAAAATACAAGATATACTGCAATTTACGTATATAAAGAATGTGTATCGAGTCGTAGCCCGGGGGTAAAGACAATTAAAAATTAATCTTATGCGGCCATTGATAGTTGGTTAATACGGCGGCATCCGGCAGCGCTCGCGCCCCGTCATTAAAGGCCCAACGATTCAATTCGACACATCTTCGGGGTTTCACCTCGCTCAATAATTACCCAGTGCTATCATTAAGCCGCGTGCACAACAAAACGTAATAACCTTGCAATTAGACGGTGACTGTCATTAGATTGTAATAGAGTTTCGTACAACAATTTGTGAGTAAAATCGTCAAGCGTGTCACATTACCGGAGTCCATTAGGGCGTTTACACAACACGGAATTGAAATGAGCAGTCCACAGATTATCGTGATAGACAAACAGACCGCATTGTCTCGTAATAATACTTTATACGGAGTGTTCACTTTTAACTACTTCTTGTTAAAGTTGGGTTTGATGCGTTTGCAATTTATGAGTCAGGACAGCTAAGAAAAACCTGATAGAATAATGATATTCTTCATATAATTCGAAATCAAAACCCAAAGGCCTTTAGTTCTTCTCCCTGTGGTAGTTTGAAAGGTCAGCTGAAGGGTTTCCTTACTAATCCTAAGGTAGCGAACACATTGCTGAAGCGGCAGCGATGTGACGGCACTGAGTGATATGGGAAAACATGACGAAAAATGGAGTAAAAGTCAGGATTTTTAAGTATTTATTATCAACTAAATATTAGTAAGTAAATTAAAGTAACTATAAAATTGCAGTTATTTTTTCAACCAGCTTCATCAAAATGATTGGAAGCGTAAATTTCGAGGTGCTGTGCTTTTGGCAGGACCTATCTAGTCTTATTTATATAAGTATTTTTCAACATATTTTAATTTTGTTAAAAACTAAATTAAGTTTAAAAAAAAATACTTAATCCTAAAAATACAAATATTCATAAAAGCTCTCCTAAGTCACCTTTATCTAGGTAACACACACAAAACATAAAATAGTTAATTATTTATTGTGTAACTAAAATCTAATCGAAGTTAATTACAAAGCAATCTAAAACTCACACCTTTGATACCTCAAAAGTAAGAAATAAACTGCCCAATATCTTTAAACCTTTCAGTAATTACAAAGCCCAATTTTAAAAAGTACAGTCTGTATATCAAACTTTAATGGCGTCCATGTGTCGATGTCGAATATCCACAGTATATCCGGGCGTCCGGGCGATTTCGTCAGGTAGCACGATAATATCCACACATCAGGAATTAGGATCAGCCGATAAGATCGTATCGGCTCCACGTTAAATAACATGTTTCCTGCAATCGTCGTGGTAATTTTAATAATATAATTACGATATTCGTATGGCGGCTTTTCAGCCCTATAATAATGCCAAACAATGTGTTTAGGCACACCATTCACGGGGAACATTTATTATGTTTTCATACACACGTTGATCGCGTAATTTGGGGGGGTTTCTGAATTGACTGAAATGTAGACAAAGATATAATCGTTGTTTTAAAATAGGGTTTTGTAAGTAGATAAAGGAGTGTATTTTACTTGTTATTATATTGATACTGATCTGAATGGTAATAGGGTTGAAAAAAAAATCGGATGGTGTTTAATCATCATCATCATCATCTCAGCCATAGGACGTCCACTGCTGAACATAGGCCTCCCCTTTAGATCTCCACATATACCGGTTGGAAGCGACCTGCATCCAGCGTCTTCCGGTGACCTTTATAAGGTCGTCTGTCCACCTTGTTGGTGGACGTCCTACGCTGCGCTTGCTAGTCTGGTCTGGTAGTCTGGTGTTTAATGCGTATGACTAAATAATGCAAAGTAGTAGACTATCTAAGAATATCTTCTACAAGTTGCTTGAATCGGACTATATTGCTTCAATAAACCATAACTAATGAGGACAATGGTCATGAAAACTGAAATCTAAGTTCGAAAATCATTAAAGCAGCGTATCGCCAACTGGATGTTGTTTTTCTTTTTTAAACTTAATAATGTTCATATCTTAATTAATTCTTATTCGTATTCATTTTCATCTGTCTTATTTTTGCTGTGGAAGTCCACATAGTTTTTTTCCACCAGGGGAATCATCATCTCCTAGCCTTTTACTAACTATACAAGGGTCGGCTCCGAGTCAAACCGGATTCAGGTGAAGAAAATTACATCTCCCAATATAACAACATTTTCTGTGGAGAAAAAAACATAATCACGGGAAAAAAAAGAAAGGCGTCTAAATGTATACCCAAATATGTTATTGTGGTATGCAAAAACTTTTCTTCCGATGTAAAAACTAGAAACTAAATATGATAAATAGGTGGTATACATTAACCTATCAGGTAAAGCGGAACTCATAAATCCTAGCATCATTTGCACCCTCCTACTTCATTTATTCCACCATAAGGTTTACTTCGCAGCAATTTGCTTAATTGATAAAATTAATACTGAATTTAATTTCCTACTCTCATCTATCTCGCGTGTAATTAGTTACGGACATACTTCACGACTAACTTTAATAGAAGATTTGATGTGTTAAGTATTTTTTTAATTTACTTTTTTTTTTGCTCCGTCATTAAGTGCCAGGTATTTTTAAATGTGACTAGTAATTAATGTAAATGTCTTTAAGGTGAATGCAAAGTTGTTTCTTTTACTTCCGTACCCACTACTCCTAATTTATTGTGGTTATACTAAAATTTAATTCATTTTGTGGTTTATGCTAAAATTTAACTGAAAATTAAAACGAATTCCATCAACATCATGAAAAGTAACAAAAACTGCCATTGAAGGAGGAGGACTCAGAAGGATTTAAAAATTTCAGTTGGTGCACCTGTGTCCGTAGCGAAAAACTACGGGAAATGTATACCTAAAGTAAAATTTAAGTAATTTAAGCTTCAACAGGTATAAAATACAGTCAAATCTCAATCTTTCCAAAACTAATTTCTCCACTTGAAAATGATTACGGGAACATTAAATTTTATTGTGACTAAAATAAAGGATGAAATGGAATTTAAATAAATATTATTAAAAATAAGGAAACATAAATTTAATAACACAATTGCATAGCACAGGTAAGTCAGATGTAATAAATACGAAATTAAATGTGAAGGGACTAAATGTCGTCACATTAGGGAGGTGCAGGAATCTGCAGCGGGTTGCCGGCCACTAATGACGGTGTCAGCTTATTGTTTTAGATCATCACCGCCCTCTAATTCTCTACATCGCCTCTAATTAAACCACCCGCCGACCTCAAAAAACACATGAAACTCACCCCTTACTGATAACTGCATCTATGTAATTCAGAACGATCCAAATAACGGACAATCAGTGGAATTCGTTCAGCTCTTCCAAAATGTTGCGTAATACTTACGGATATTAGAGCGGAATTTATTTTTTCTAATGTCCCTTTTCACCCCTACTTCAATTGCGTAAAAGTTTAAGACAAAAAAGTTGTAACGGCCATCCAATTAGTTTAAGAATCCGCACAGAAGCGCTTCGCCGACCCTAAATTTTTCCCAATTAAATGCAAAACTCGGCCGGCACCGGCGGCTATATAAAATTTAAAGTCCATACAATTCGCGCAACACAAATTTTTATTACCTTTGCCCAGTAAGTAAACAAAAAGAACAAATTAGCCAGCCTCAGTACAAGACGTCGGCGTCGTCCGCGCTATATCCCACTCGGGACACAAGGGTGTAAAAAGTAAAACAATAAGGATTCTGTGCGGCTGCAAGGGGATATTTATTGTTAATGAAAATGGCGGGATTTGAACGAACGTCTTGTAACTAAATACCCCCTCACGGTTAAAGCGGGCACTAATTTGGTTTTTATAGCGCGTCCTTAATTTGACTTGGCGGCATCGCGGCCGCGCCACTATTGCCTGTAGGAGCAATTAATTTGCTCGGATTATATTTTTTCCCTGGGCGGCCTGTGCGTCGCGACTCTCCCCGTGGCGCGTAGCCCGCGGAGCTTGCTTACGCGCCCACAACACGATCGAACCGACGAGGAAAAATAAAATAAAACTTAAGCCCCGTTTAATTTGAAGGGTGGTTCTGGGCTATTAAAGTAACACGCTTATGTATTGCAAATTATATTGAAATTTGTCTTCCATTACTGAGCGTCTTCCTCACACAAATGTTGCCCGCATTACGAGCGGGAGATTTTTATTCTTCGCTACGCCCACCCTTGTCTCCCGGTTTTTTACGTCGGAAGTTTTGTGGTGCTTTTTTTCTCGCTAATTAAAACTCTTCCGCGCTGTTTCCTCTGAGAAACGAGATCCGATCAATTAATTTTTGGGTGGCGTAAGCCGTCTCGAAATTTACTGGCCTCAATAAAAAAAACAATTTTCTTGCAAAAAAGGGTATCAAAAAGTAATTGATCAAATAAAGGTTTATATTTAGCAAACTTTTTAAATTGCTTCGGAGAGTTTAAATTGTTGTTGTACAATTTTCTGGGTAGCTGGGAAATACGTCAGTAATCGAGGTGTAGGTCATCTAATAGGATAGCATTGTTTATAGAAAATTCTATGCAATCAGCAGCGCGGGCGCAACGCGGTGGTAGTGCGCGGTGCAGACGGCGCGAGATGGAGTCACGCGCGCTATTGTCTCGAACACCGGGGACAGACTATTTCATCTAATACAATCGTTTGTACGTACTAATATTATGAACGAAAACTACTTACTACCGTGATGACTACCGAGTAAATTGTTGCCTACCAACTTTTGATCAACAGTAGCTAGCCATAGTGCTCATATCCAAACTAAAATATAATGAATTGCAAAACATATTATTAAAGATTTTCTGTAAAAACGCCCGTCTCGACTGAATTCCTTTGGTTACAGACTTATGAGTTAGAATTTATTTATTTACATGTGCAGTCTTCTTCAGACTTCGTTCATCTTACAGTCAGACTTCATCCTAAATCTACATCAAAGCCCTGCCTCCATAAAGATAAAACCCACATACAAAAACAAACGTACAAACAAAACACAAAAGAACCAGCACCCTTCAATCACTGGGAATGAAGGCAGCAGAGGTTCAGCAGCAATTTGTCGTTGATAGCAGCGTCGGTAGGCAGGCCGGTGTGCGGTGGAAGCACGCGCCGAATTAAATGGAAATCAATAGCAATCGCCGCACGTGACCGACGACCCTTACATCTCGCCGACAGCGGCCATCACTCACTGCCCAAGAATATGGCAGTTCGTGACAGATCATGGTCTTAATAGAAAACGCTGTCCGTTGATGGGATCGTGCAAACTCGTTTGTTTTGGTCAGTCTCAAACTGATTGGGCAGAAAAGACAATTGAAACCGGGAAACTTCGAAGGATTTCGGAGTACCGGTGTAGACCATTGGAATCTGGATACGATGTATACCTATATGTTTCGTAATAAAATTACTGATGAAGATTTCAGGATACAGCAGGATGTCCTGACGAAATTTAGTATCATTCCTCTCCAAGTGCGATTAAATACCTATTTTCCTTATCAATTAAATTAAATTAATTAAATCTACTGAGTAAAGCCCCAATGACGCGAACCTTACGTGCACTTAATGACGTAGCAGAAAACATTGATATTTTTACTTGTTCTCTGAGTGAGTTCACAAAAACTACAATGTACATTTTATGTTATAGGTAGTAATTAAAATTTTAATATTGCGGCCACACTATTGAATTAGGAAAATCCTGTAATGATAGTGATGATGTGTTAATAAATAAATAAATAATAATTAATATTTCATGCTACTCGTATTACCACTGTCAATTTACAATGACTAATCATTGCGTCCAAACGTCAGAATGTTTTAACGAAAACTAAAAATGTCTTATTCATACTCCTGAACATTTATTTAATTCAAATGTACTTTCAATCAGCGTGGAGAGCTACGTTCGTGTATTAAGCAGGTATAGGAGTCCGGTTGAACAATTCCTGCTGAAATCACTACTATCCGACACAATGACGGATCAATCGATGGAGCCTGCCATTACTAACACAGATCAGTCATCCAAGTTTATACTTTAAGGAATAAAAAACCTTGTTTAGCTAAAAGTGTAATTATAATCATACAGATCTGTCATCTAAATGATCAGCTTTCAATTGGAAATGTTCCACTGTGCAGTTACACAGAGAGGAGATTAGAAGGAAGGCTTTTGTAATAGTTTTAAATGTAGTTAACATTTATATTAATATTAAGTTAATATTTTCTTTAAACTATTTTTTTAACTTCATCTTCATTCTGATATCAGCCGTAGGACTTCCAGTGCTGAACATAGTCCGAAATTTAAATTGTACTCTAACGACTGCCCAAAAAAGGGATGCCAAGTTTTTTGAGTCTGTTATAGAAATCGGTAATTTTGTGTCTTCTTTTTTTATTTAAAACATATTAATTTGTATGCCTGTGTTTTTTTAAATGAAATCTCCTTTTTTATAAATCGATCGACGCAAAGAACTGAAGTCTAAATAGAAAATAGGCATTAAACCATCGGAACACAATGTCTAGTCTACACATCAATTCGGCTGGCACGTCCGCGCTCAATGCGGCAGGCAGACAAAGCAGCACTTCCTTCGATTGTTGTCCGATGATTGATCAATAAATGCATTAGAAAGGCCGGCTTAATTGCAGCCATTTTGAACCACTGTTTGTACTGACGAATTACGTTAATGGTTCCTATATATGCCTATGCTGTGGGTAAGGAAAGTTATTTGTAATTTATTTGGAAAAGACTTGTTTTTGCATTCGGATTTTATTGAATTTCAGTTTTTTTTTTCATGAATTTTCTTTGTTTTTAGTATTTTTTTTGTTTTTTTTTTTTCAAAGAAATATTTACTAACGTGTTAAGTTATTTTATTTAATAATAAATTATAAAATATTTGAATCACATTATACATTTTATTTCCTCGTCATGATCTTTGTAGTAAACGAACTTATATGTTTTAAGTTTCATTTTCCTTACAAATATCTACTACGTACCCAGTTTATCGTTTTCACATCACTTATGTAGTTAAGACCACAATGATAATTATTATGAAATTAAGAAAATTCTGTTGTAAATGTCTATGGGGTCACCTCACATGGGCTATTGAATTTTTAATAACAGTGAGACCATTCTAGTAATGAAGAAAGTAATTAACGGTAATATTATATGATTCAAATGTATCAATAGGTATTCCGAAATAATCAAAAAGCCTTGCTTAACTATTTAAATACGTACCTCTTTACAATTGTCTTTTTAATGCTAATGATTTAAATGGACTTTGATGTAGTCATTTGACTTAATCCTAGGTTTCCGTAAACCACAACAAAGTGGCCCAATTAGCTAAACCAAGTCGGTTTCAAAATAACTCTTTAGAGAAAATTGGCAGCAATTTGGCTGAAATTACTGCGAAATCTGTTTAAATGTTAACTGAATTTGTTTATTCACGTAACAACGAAGTAGACACGAGTAGTTGACTTTAACTTTTTCTGGGCAATTTTCCACAAATATCAACGGCAGGAGACCCACGTCCAGCGCTTACATAGTAAAGCAATATCTACAAAAGGACAAAATATCGCTGCAAATAAACGTTTAACTTTATGGACTCGAAAGATATTACCGATTCGTGATCTCCTTTTTGTTTAGTTTCGCGTTTCGCCCGGTCGGCCATCTTGGCGACATGTGGCGGGAGATTTAGGCGGGAAACGTGCCCCGCTATATTAGATTATGTCGAAATGAATTGAGCGCTACTATTGGATATGTTATTGACGTAGATTTGCGATCGGAGGAACGAACTGATATTTCGTATTGTTATTAAAGGCGCAGCGCTCCCCGTGGACGTGAGCAGCGTCCCGAGTGCCGGCCCGCCCGATACGACGCCCTTATGGACCTATCGTTTAGGCCTCTTTATATTTTTCTTATGTAAATACGGTTTCATATCCGATGAGCTTTATTTATGTGGGAATCGTTTTAGCGAGATAAGTCTCTCCTCTGTTCCACTGTTCACCTCTCGCGATGTATGGAGATTTTGTTTGTTTTGGAATACTGATTTATTGTATCCTGTGATTCGCCTGTCTTTTATGTGAGATACTTTACATATCGGACGTAGAATAAAAAAGGTAGCGACTGTCTCTTGTAAATCAATATTTATCTACGTCATACAAATTTTCAAAGGATGAATGTGTTTTGAAGAGCAGAGAGTATCTGAAGTGTCGCTAAACATCAAAGAGTGTATGTGCCAGGCCGAGAGCGTTGTTAAAACGTCTTCAAGGGTTTCAGCACGGTAAACAGTAGCACCGGCGCCGGCGCAAGTCATGAGAAGCAGAAGCTGATAAATTTTCCAATTTTGATATTGTAACCAATTTTTTATGGAGAAACCACTACTTACGAAATTATAATGTAAATACTTCCATTCATATTAATTCGTCGTAGAGCAAATTTACAACGCTAAACATTGTAGAATTAAGTATTTCCAGTTTTTAATTAATTACTTCCGAGAAGAAGAATGACGTCATAAAAAGAAGGGGATGGAATGCTAAGAATAAACTTTAAATCAGTTTTGCGCTTCCCGTAGTTGCGCCGTTACAATTTCCCTTTCCCTTACACACCGCGGCAGTTTTCCATCGCTTGCGCCGGCGCACGAGACAGTGCGAGGGCGGCACACGCGATCGCGGCCCGCTTTGATGTCGGGAGGGTAGTTATGGAAATTAATAAAGTGAACAACGTGTAATTGCTTCCGATAAGCCGCGCCGGGCGGCTTGCCTGCGTCTGCGCGGGCGCAACGTTTTTTTGCCTCTTTAACGAGCCGCGCACAATACAAACACCACGTCTTAAACGATACCCGCTTAATAATTTGTTCATCCAAGTTTTTTCTAATTGATTTCGTCGATGAGCTTTTTAATAAATCATTTTTTATGTCTTTTTTTTAGATTTTGTAGTTTTCTTTTTTAGGTAGGTATGTTCGCGTTTGACCACTATCTCGCCTGATGGTAAGCAAAGATGTGGTCGACGGTGAAGCACGCTTGCCTAGAGGTAACCTATTCACTCTTGGCTTGATGACATCCAGGTTGTAAAAACTATCAGGAAATACAGACCCAGCATTTCTCTAGATGATGATTTCGGTGGATCATGGCAACGACATTGTGATACAATCGATGGATGCAAGTGGCGGATTGTCGTTCGTCGTGGTGGCGAAGGGTGGCCTTTGTTCAGCAGTGGACGACTTCCGTTTGGTGATTTATGCCTTTGTCAAACAGAGAGGCGAAAGCGAAGTGAGTCCGAAGCGATACCGAACCGAAGCGAGGCGTCAGTCCGATAGTTCTGTCACGCTATCGGATCGCTTTCGCTTTTCTATGTGACTGGATTCAAACAATTTCATACATTACAAATAAAAACGTCACGCTTCGCATTCGCAACGCCTGTCTGTTTGACAAAGGGTTAATGTTGAGGTGAACCTCAACGAAAAGTCAGCATAGATCTGCTCTATCTTTTTTTCAGTGGTTTTTTTTTAATAACGTCTAATGACACTTTCGACTTCAACTTTAAACACCTAAACGCCAATGAAAATAATTGAAGTATCAATAGATCCTATTCTCTACAAGACATTATATTTTAAAACCCGGTTACGCAGACCACTTTAATAGAGTCATTGGTAGTTCTCAAAACACATAAGTAGATCGGCACCTGTCGGTCTGGTATGATAGCGGCGGCTACATGCGCCCGCGCCGACGCCGACGGCGACGTTAAAAGCTCTGCCCACACATTCACCGACCTCTTACTTCATTCAATGTTAACTAACCATACACAGTAGCACTCTCTTTAAACCCTGGCGCCTCCACACACACTTCACTTCTAACTCTTACAAAAAATCATCTATTTTAAGAACCACTTCCAACCTATAAGTGGCGCTCATTCATTTCGCATTTACGTCATTGTAATTCATCATCATAACATTATCCCTCAACATGCCAATACCAACCAAATCAATGACGAATAGACAAAAAAAATACCTTTGTAATATCTCAGAATGTCGCAAGAAATAAATAATAATGAATAATGTTAAAAGAAACCTATCAATAAAACTGAACTTAACGTATCCCGAAATAAAACACTTTGTTATTAAGTTGACAAGCAACCGTAAAAATGCTCCTTTAAAATGTAAAATAAACAGATCAATCATGTTAAAGCGATCCCACCGGGCTCGCACCGATCCCCGAAAAGAAGCCTACGTAAGCGTCTATTATAAAGCACAGATGTTACCACAAGACCGATTTCATACGTTGTCTCTGTCGAGCTCACGGCGACACCGATGGACTAAGTGGGACACAAAATAAAAGTGATACTCATTTTTTATTCTTTTTCGAAATAAGAATTGTTCTACATTCGGGAGAGTGATTGACATGCGGTCGCCGGCGGCGCCCCCCGACGCGCGGTATTAAAGCGTTTCACAAGATGGCCCTCGCATTATTATCATTTTATAATTTATTACGCTAATTATGAAAGGGTCGTATTTAAAAATAAAACAAAGGTATTACGGATGCCATATTTGTGTGGTAAAAGCTTTGCGGACGTGTAGCGTGTTACTTTTTGGGCGTATAAATCTAGGAAGGCACATCAATCAAGTTGTCGGATGGACGGGAAGTCTCGTTCCACATTATTATGTAGATCCGTGATTAAAACGTTAAAAAATATGTAGACACAGTACGCAACAACCCTTTAATGTTACGTGTAATAATATTATCATTCGTAAAAGGTGGGTCGAGCTCGGACCGTCTATGACCTCCGCCGTTAACTTTTTCATGTTTGTATCATATAAAGAGGTCTTTTCATTTATCTGTAACGTTTGTTTAGTACGTACAGGTTTACGATATTGACTCATAACAAACTTACGTTACATATTCATGGGAGGCTATAATAAACCAATATTGTCATTTGTGCGGGCGGGCCGGCGCCGGGCGGGTCGCTCTAATTGAAACCCCGGCTCGCCACGACGTGAGAAGACTAACCATCGGCTAATCCTCGGAGGCTGGACCTTGTCCGCCCGCGCCCGCTGCCCATACACATCTATGTAATTGGAGATTTCACGAGATAACACTATGACCCCTAATTATGAAATGGGGTGCACACGTCCCGGCCCGAGGTAAGATGAGACGTTACGACTTCCTGTTATCTACTGTAATATACTTAAACTTAATACACTTTACTTTGTCTTCACGTTACGTAGATTAATTGTGTTCTTGTCACTAATATCGGAACAGAAGTAGTGGTAACTAAAAGATTATTTATAGGAGTTTCTTACATTATGTGAAGCTTTGTACTGACATCTATGTTACACCCCGCATGTTTCGTTACGACATTCGAATGAGTACATAACTATTGAGTGTAAGTGAGACAATGTTCACCCCAACCCCAAGCCATCAGGGAGATTATCATCGCTAACTAAAGCCCTTTCTCCAAACTCTGACTATTCAACTTTATCGAGCGTGTCAATTTACAATCCACCTACTTAGCAGATACACGACAGAAACAATCAAAGAGTTTTTTTTTGTTAATTAAATAAGCTATACAAAAGACAACGGAGTAAATAAAAATACAACATTAAAAATGTTACATCTTGAGTTTGAAACCCGAAATAGGTTGTAAAGACAGTGAAAACGGTATAAATGAAACGAAGGTTAGACTCGTTTCAACGCATCCCGGAGTAGGGGTGAGCCCTTAAGCCACAGGCGCACTTACGATTGAAACATCGCCGCCGAGCCTAAAACAGTCGAGGCTTAGCGCTTCTCGTGCCAAACTTGATACCCGTCTTCTAACTTGTGATTTGGGACTTACGCGCCGAAGTAACGCAAATTCACGACTCGAGGAAGCCAAAGACGAAAAGACTTGGTAAATTAAGGCGATACAATTTATTATGGAGCTATAGGATTTCTCAAGTAAGTGTCTTGAGTAACTAACGATGCGGACGACGAGACGTTTGACATGAGTCTTGTGCGGCGCCTGCAGCCGTCACGGGGCTGTTCTGCGTCCACTCCACAAGACTGCGTGGTCACGAGCGTAATCCTTATTTATGGCAAGACGCCCTGCGATGCCTCCGCTGGACCAACTATTTGTCAGGCACAGGCGGCCGACCAGCATCAATCTCGACTGCTGGCTTAACGCGACCTCGATCCTTGACGACTCATATACGTATCCCATTTATCATCCCGCCGCTTTGAAACACACAATAATCGAGTGCCCGCTATTATTAACAGTGGCAACGTTATCTACTGCCGATGTCGGTAATAAATACGAAAAGGACATAAAGTGACCAACAAAAGTGAAACTGAATCACCCCCGACCACTTAATACAACAAGAGAGGCGCGCACCGGACAAACAGCTACAAACGGCCGGGGCCCCCAGCGCTCGTTACTAGATCGCACTAAATTACGCGCAACTTACGCGGGCCATCTTTCATTATTACGACTCTATTTTGGCAAGTCACAACAGGACGGGCGTGGTGGCCGGACCCGATGACCATTATCCCTCTATTACCCCGGTGCAAGATTTTTCGCTGGCCACACTGACCGCTGCCCCTATGCGGGGTGCCGGCCGAGATAAAATCATAAATTACAACCCAATTCCATGGCTGTTAAGACTTGACAGATGAAAAGGCTTAATGTGAGATTGTTGGTGCTATATCGTTAACATATCAAATGAAATGATGGCATTGTCCCATAGAGATATTGTATATGATTAACGTCCATTTTCATTATTTGTGGTTAATTTAAAGTTATTTGGTTTTATTTATACGACGGATATTTAAATGACTTCTAAATAACAAAAGTAAAGTTCATTTTGTTGCAGTGTCCTACCTTGATTGATGATAAACATGTGCGGAATGCAACATAGATGGTTCCTAATGATTGTCAAGTAGATAGTAAAGCTGTGTGGTGTGGTATCGATGGATGTCGGGCTGTCGGGCCAGCGGGGTGCGTCGCCGAGTGGGAGGACATTACAGTAATGTTACTGAAAGACGTTACTCGCCGCTCAGTGCTCGGCGCCAGCCGCTCTAACAATACCCCATTACGCTAAACTATTCACAGAGTAAACTGACAACCGAACTGTTACAAACTCTATGCGATAACAGAGAGTACAAGAAGATAAAGGGCAAAGGTTTTCATTGAAATCGTAGCTAAATCTTTACGTTATGCTTTAGCGTAAATCTAAGCTAACCGATCATCTGCAACTTCTGTAATAATGAAAACGAAGTTAAGTAGATACCTCATTATCTTCAATTTACTTTTTGTTAATTTTATAAAACTTTCTGACTCGGAAAGTCGTCACGCTGAATTTCAAACAGTTTACGAGTGCTTTTAGTTCGTAATCAATTCTAAAGGAAAGCCTATTGGAAAAACTTTATCATTTACATGGTGTTCAACAAATATAAGGTGAAATTTGTGCAATACATAGCTCACGATTAGGTCCTCTCTAAATATACCACACTCTTTGGTCAAAGATAAACCATCGACCAAACCTATCATGTGTCTGTCGCATGATCGTTAGGAGACTCCAATGTCCTAATGTGCCGATGGCCAGTATACTCGTGTCCTTCTCATACGCGATTATTGAATTAAAGTAAGGGATGGTGCTGAATGCCGGACCCCTGCGGAGTTGGACCACAAAACGCTCCACTACACTGATTTCGTGGGAGGATATGAATGCTCTCGATATTCTGTATTTGGACAGGAATGATCGAGTGCCAGTGGCATTAAATACACATCGATATGTAACAAACTGTTGTATTCGTGGCCTAAATAATCATTGTAGCGATTTTTGATGACATTCTGGATTTAATAAGGATGATTGAAATGAATTATTTACAACCTTTGCTCAGTCTTTCAGTCCTTTTTTGTAATTATTATTTTTAATCTTAGATAGGTAGATACCTATATATTTAAATTATTAAGATTATACGTTTAAAAAACATCCATATGAGTGTCGGTTAATTTATCTAGTGGTATCATGTAGCTTCATAATGATTAATCGTATATTTTCTTTCAAAGGAAAACTTCTTAAAGAAACCATCATAATCTGCCTAGCCTTTTCCCAACTATATTGGGGTCGGCTTCCAGTCAAACCAGATGCAGCTGGATATCAGTATTTTACATGGAGCGACTGCCTGTCGGACCTCCACAACCCAGTAACTGGGTAATACGATACCCCATGGTAAGACTGGTTGTCAGACTTTAGAGCTTCTGACTAACAGTAACGACTGTCAAAGATCTACAAATGACAACCAGGACCAACGGCTTTACGTGCTTTCCGCGGCACGGAGGAAACTCGCTATGACACAGACCAACCTCGGCAAGCGCGGCTTAATCCGGAAGATCGGCCTGTGCGGCTGTATTTAATTAGCCACGAGCCATCCTCGTAAAGAAACCGGTACATACTATTAAAAAACATATAAGATATGGTGACAACTACCAATACGCATTGTACGGTGGGAAAATATAGTTCATTTCAGAAAAAAGATGCCCGAGTCCCAGCATTGCAATGGAAACATTGGGTATTACACTGATTATTTTTTTAAACCCTTTTAATTTGTTTAAACACATTTCAAAATATACTAACTTGTGAACCCCACCGTTAATCTTTTTCTCTTAGATTCCTTTTGCTAAGACTACTATGAGCGGAAGACGAATGAACATATCACCCAAAATCAAAACATTAAGCAGACAATGCTCAAGATATTAGTTTTTTACAAAAACAGGAAAAATAAACCAATAATTTTGAAAGAAACGGTGAAAGTAAGGGTATTGTCTGTTGTTGATGCAAAAACAATATACGGGACAGATGGATGGAAACCTTTATGCATTGATTGACTATAATTACGCATCGTTATTGAGTGTGTATATTATGTCGTAACAGTAATAATAATTAGCGACACATAGTATTACTAGATTATAAGTGTCGTTAAAATAAAATTCGTCGACTTATTCTCAACGACAACGACATTTATACAAGTATTTGCAACACTTTTTTATAATTTAACATAACTTTAAAATCCTTCGTGAATTGTTGACATAGTTTAAGTAATTATTTCAAAAAGTTCTGAAAGGCAAAATTTATTAAATGAAATCAAATACATTTCGAAGTCCTCCTAATTTTGAAAACCGTTAATACCGGAAATCTTCGCTACACTAACCGGGAAAATTCATATTATGTAGTCTTTGACCTCAGAGTTTAGATATGATACCTTCCTATTCACTACAATTTTATATGCGCACATAAAGCTTACGACTTATACTGCGCACATCAAGGACCATTACAATCATAGCTATATAAAATAGACAAACGTTGCATTTACGAGCTATGACAAATCTGAATTACAATCATAACCTTTGTCCAACGCATTCTCGACGCATTCGGGCCAATAAAATAACTCATGTCCAATTTATGTTAATACAATAAATAGTGACATAAATAATTCCAGGGAAGCCACAGAAGACAATTTAAATTTATGTAGATACAGTCTATCTACTGTCTTTAAAGGAACAACTAGGTATTCAAATTGAATGATTTGTGCATATACATCCCTAAATGTTGGAGAACTTATTACATGTTTTAAATAACGATTGTGTGCTTTAGAACTATTTAGAAGATCAGTTTTGAAAAAGGAATGAAATAAGTTAAGGCCACGTTTCCATTATACAAGTAACTTGTATACAAATTGCAACTTGAACAAACCTGCATACAATTAACGAGTTGCCAGTACGTAATTTGAACTGAAGATTGTGTTTTTTTTTTTCAATTCTAGCAACTTGTATAATGCATATACAGCTACTAGCCTTTACCTACTGTGTTTTAGAAATGGTAGGTAGGTGTATATTAAAAAAAAAATTCTGACAAATTGGAAAAGCCTTAAAAGAGTTTTTTACACTTTGCAACTACTTGATAAAAAGAAGTCCGTGGTCACCACTCGAGAATTTTTCTGCCGATACGAGCGATGTGCCCTGCTCCATATGCATATTTGATTATCATACCTGAATATAATTGTGTTATACTGCATTATCATACACGTTTTGTTAGTACATCGGTTTCCTTCAATGTTCTATAATAGGTGTGTAAATTTCTTAACGTGTTTGCTACGATGCACCGTTCAGGTAACCTCGCTAGCAGCTTAGCTCTGTTTAACAGAGTACATCGTAAATCTTATCATATATAATGCTTTCTCTTACAGGTTGTGCCAACATAACAGAAGAAGAATCAATCGTCAAGAAATTCCTCTTAGTGTTGCGTAGCCAAGAGCTACGCTACGGCGTAGCAGTAGAGTAGGTACTTTTTTTTTTTTTTTTTGCGTGGTAAAATCATCAAATGACTCCTCCCACCCAGGGCAGGGCGGGAGGGACTGTCAGACTTGTACTGACTAAAATCCACGGTGTCCTTCACGAGCCCTTTACGTACCGGGGTTACGGTGATGGGTAAGTCCCGCGACCCCGGCAGGCTCTGGCCCTCTACAGGCCCCGTCAATTTGCTGACACTCCTTGAGGCGCGCGTGGAACACAACGCGCCGTCGACCCGGGCATGGTCCATGGTCGGGCAGCGAGTCGCCCATTACTCGCTGCCCGCATGCCCGCGCCTACGGTGGCCGGAGATCGTCTGGCGACGTCCGTCGCCGCGGGCGTCTACCACTGCGGCTGGGTCGGAGGGAGGACACTGTTCTCTCCCTCACGCGGCACGCCTCCTCCTTCGCGAGCATGACTGCTTCGTAGAAGGAGGCGACCGCTTCCCACTCCGTCTCGCCCCGCAGCATGGCCTTGACCAATGCCGGGCGCGAGAGGTCTCCGCCTATCGCCGTCGTGAGGACACGGCGGTGCTCTGCCCAAGCGGGGCAGTCCTGCACCGTATGCTCCACCGTGTCCTCCGGACGATCCTCGCAGTGGTGACACCCAGGCGTTTCCTCCTTCCTTATCAGACACAGGAACCTCCCGAAACTTCCGTGTCCGGTGAGGAAGAGTAGGTACTTGGAGAGCTTCTATGAATCATCCCAATAAGGTTAGTTACGCATTCAACTTTGTTGAAGACGCATTTAATTGTACAATTTTCTACATACAACCTGATGAATAAAACAGACAGAAATTACAGTAAGAATAAAAATGAGTACAAATATAACATTTCAATAATCCGTTGATGTTTGTTTTTTAGCATTTTTGAAATTATACGAAGTGTTCATATGAATGTAGTTCACCACAATAATAACAACATTCGAGTAATTGTATCAAGAAAACGGTTATTTGCAGGGAAAGAGCGACAAACCGACAGATGCTCCCGGCCATCTTGCGGCTGCGACAAAAGTATCGCATGACGCGTTCGTGACTTTGTGGTCACAATGTCGCCGTTTAAAATCAAATTTCGGTAATATAATGTCCCCGAAATTGTTCGTAACGACTGAAAGCTGCCAGTGCTACGTAAATGATGTGAAGACGATGTAAGTTTTAATAAAATTATGTACTGTTTTAGTAATTATCACCAATTTCCTAATTAAAGACCGTTGTACACTCATGTTTCGCGACAATGTTTAACATTTTTTTTCTCTAACGAATTCCATTGGTAGGGTCGCGCTTCATACATGTAGATAACAAATACTTTGTCAGAGTTATAAAAAACAATATGGGATACAAGGCAAGAAGTTGTGAACCGTGAAATTGCCATCTGCGTCGCGAACACTGTTAAGTGGGTAGCTACGTAGTGTTAGCTATTCGAGACGTTTTGTAATCTCTTTCATGTATTCTTAATAAAAACATTGTAGTAGAAATATTTTAAAAGTCGTTTTGCAATTTGTCCCCAATTTCAGGGGACCGGTCATAAAAATATAAGCCGCAACAGGCTACAGCTATACAGAGTTTATTAATCAAGTGGAGCGACATCTCTGGGCTCAGTGGCATTTTTCTCGGAGGATGTCGTGTTCATTATTTCCCAGGAAGACGGGCGGTGTGATGAGAAATTAATCCGGGGGTGGGCAGGTGAGCACCGCAGCGCCGCAGGTGCGCCGCGTGGCCAATTTGCCGCAACAATAAGCTGGCCGCGGCCCGCCAGTCTCTTCATGAGTGCACCTAATCCGTGCGTCTACGTCTCCAAGCACACGCGCCCTCAAGTTTGCCACTTTATGTCTTCAGTTGTCCCACTTAAGAGCTCTTGAACAGCGCGCGGCATCTTTGTAATTGTTTTTATTTTCGGTACCCTTAATAAGGGCTGAAGCATTACGAGAGTTTACTTTACGGTACAAGCTCATTCCTTTTTTAAACGCTTTTTATGAATAACTTACAAACTTTATAATGCCTCTAAATACCTAAATACAGAAGATAATTTTTGTAAATGGGTTCCAGCTGCAAAACACTGAAGAAAAGCAGTAGATATGAAGGAAAGCGCACGGAGCTGCGGCGCGCCGTAATCCGAACATATCTCGGTACATTGCTCAGCGCGACACAGCGGGACTTAGCGAAAAGCCTCGCCGCGCAGATGCTTATCTCAATAACAGTTTTATTTATTTTTGCGAGCGGCTGATCCGCTCTCGGTGGATCCGTCTAATGAAAATAGAGGAAGGCGTGCTCACGCCCGCTAACCCCGCGCCGCAGCGGAGACGCGTCTCAGACGAATATGTCTCCGAGCAAGGATTCTAGCACCCGGACGAAATCATAAGATATATATGCGAATATCAACAAATTTGCAGGTACCGATTTCTGGGTTTTCTCATTTATCAAGGAAGATACTTTCCACAATTATTTTATTGTGCAACTCATCTGCTCCCTTCTTTGAAGTGTGGATTCCAACCGCGGTACTAATTCGCAGTCAAGAACTTTTGTTAATTTCGCCTCAAAGCTGGCTGTTAGAGAATTGCGACAAAGTTGCGAGATGACATGCCACGTTTGAGTTTATTTAGTCGCGATTAACGACCACAACTGTCGTAACGCTGACTTCGTATGTCGTAAACTGAAACACATTGCGACTTGTAAGAACAGACGATCAAATTGAAAATGAATCTTCCTAAACGCAACAAAGACTAACGTAAGCCTATGCACATGCCAATATTAATTCAAATTTAAAAAAAAAATATTAATGGACTAATTTGCCTGCCGGGGTCGCGGGACTAACGAATTACCGTGACCCCGGAACGTAAAGGGCTAATGAAGGACATCGTGGATTTTAGGCAGTACAAGTCTGACAGTCCCTCCTGCCCTGCCCTAGGTGGAATGACTCATTTGATAATTTTACTACGCTAAAAAAATGGACTAGTTTGAGATAAAAAGAAAAACAAAGCTTCTAATTTAGAGAGCCAACTTTTAGCTGAAGACACAAAAATAAATAATACTTCGATAGAAAGCATTCACTCCTGACAAATTAACAAATTAGTCTTTCATAGTCATATAATCTACGAAACCTCACTCCGTTATTCCATGGTATTCACACAAAACAAAATAACTCGACACATATTAAAAGCCAATTCTCTGGGCGACCGCAAACAAGGGGGGAGGTGAAAAATCTTGCGGTGGCGAGACGGGCCGGGCGCACCGGTGGGGTCTAATTAGGTCATTTGCCATAATTGCTAGCTCCAGATTGGTTTTTTCGCGTCGGCAGCGTCCCGCGAGAGCCTCAGGACGTTGCCTTGCTTTAATGAACACTTCTAGCACTGAGACAGTAGAATAAAAACTCTTATTTTCACAGCGGTCATCGGTACTTAGTTTTTAGTTGACTTTTACGGTTTGAGTATTTTATGAAGAACAAGTTTGTGGTGGACGTGTGAGGCTCACAAATTAAAATGATAGAATATCATTACTGTGGTTTCTGAGACAAGCCACCTTCTCCTATACAGTCCGGCTGAGCAATTGACTGCTGTCGTAGGTTCGATCCCCGCACGGAACAAATATTTTTATGGCATGTAAATGTTCCCACGAAACAGGAGAAATTCCAAGTGGGGCGCAATGTTTAAAAAAAAAAACAAATGTTGTTTTTTTTTAAACACAAGATTTGATTTTTGTTTTTTTATTGATCAGTTAGTGCTTGGCTCTGGCCAGTAATAATTTATGAAAATAATTAACAATCATTAAATGTGACAGCATGCAAGATGTGTCGATGATTTGCAGAGTTTGACTAGCAGCGGATGGATTTGGACTGCCCAGGACCGGGAGGGTTGGCGCTCTTTGGGGGAGCCTTATCATAAATTAAAAATCACTAAATCAGAACTGTGTAGATGAACTAGTAGTAATCGTTTGGTAAATTACAATCACACACTTTTGAATCACTTCGACCCATCGAATATAGACGTATTTAATTTCTGATTTTGATCATCTAATTTTGCTGTTGACTATACGTACATATATTATATCTTATTGCTATTAATCTATATCTTTGTCAATAATAATATATCTAATTAAAGACCTGCATTTATAGAAAGTTTTCTGTCTGAAAAGTATTAAAGTGTGTCTTTTTACGTTTCTGGGTGTTGAAAATATAAATCGTAATTAGCTTTCATTAATAAAAATTATACTTTCTTTTTCCATTAAATAATCCAAACTATAGAACGAAAATGAGTTTGTTTGTTTATTACGCTTTCAGAGCACCATTAACCTTTAAATTTGAATTTAGATAATATAGATAATACCCTGAAAACGGTTATAAGCAACACTCTCATACGATTTGAGGGCGAAGAAACGGGAGCGAAGCGATTTCCAAATATTTGTATGGTCTACAGGTAGTTGTTCCTGGTCTGACTTTGTTAGACTTAACGTCAAGAATCATTACCCTCCGCAGTCGGTTAAAAAGTAACTCGGCATTAAATCAAATGCAAAGATAATCAGGTCAGAATATTGTTTATTTCTAAAAACAAAGAACACTATTTCAGACAAAAATGCATTTTCTTTAAAGAGCAAGTTTCGCTGTATTAAAATATTTTTCACATTTCACAGTTCATATAGAATACAAAAAATAAAAATAAGCTGTCCAAGTGCGAGTCGGGCACATCATACCAAATAATATTTTGCCGCTCATCCGTATGTCAATTTCTACTCAATAGTAATAAAAAAAATTGTTTTTTATATCATTCTAATAACAATTAATGCTACTGCAGTTTTACGAAAAAGTTTTAACCTAAAAATAAATTACAAAACTTATTCATACCAATTTTCTTCACGTTATACAAAACCACTTTTTTCATAATAATTTTCCTATACTTTTGTTTTAAGATAAATTATTTCAAGAGACACGACATTGTTTCATGAGTTATTTATAGATTTGCTAGACAACATTTTATTTTGTGTAGCGTTTCATAGAAGACCACACCTACTCCCCTAATCTCTAACGATTACTGTGTGGTGCCAACAGTCTCGGAATAAAATGGCTGTGACATATAGGGACAGATAGGACACATCTTTGGTGGAGACCATCAGTTTCAATATTAGCTATCATTGAAAAGGTTCTGCAATATGGCTCTTTTTAAACTATTCGCATGATGGGGAGCTTGGTACAATTGTAGGCGGATGCTGCTTTTTGAGCTTCTCCCGTTTCCTGAGCTCATCTCTTAGCAGCACCAGGTTCTCGTAGTGTTCGGCTGAAGCGTCCAGCAGTTCCACGCACACGCGGACAGCGTTGGCCTGACGATCTCTCTCCACCTCCATCGTAGAGTCTGTGGCTTGACTCACTGTTAACACTTTTTCAACCATGTCATCTAACCTAGACGAAATTATTTGAAAATTAACAAGACGGTTAGGTAGAACTGGACCACTAGAACAGAGTGAAAGTAGCCTAGGATGGAGGCTTTCTTATATCCAGCAGTGTCAATGGGTTAATGTATAAAATAAAGATTTAGTATAATTATCTAGAGATACATTCAACTAGCAAATTACAAGAGTAGTTTAAGAAAGGGGTGGTTCATAAAATAACTTAAGTAGTACAAACACCATATCTCCCTTCATTCCGTCGACAAAAGCTACATGAATGTCACTACGACGAAAGAACATAGTCGTACTTTTTTCTAAACAGTTTTAGAAATAAAAAGATGAAGTATATTGCCAGATAATTATTATGTAACAGCTTAGTTCATTTGGGTCTATTCTAAAACTTTGAGCAATATCAACATAAACTTTATCAAATTCAAGCTAAAAAGATCTATAGAGAACGTACTTACTTCCGTTTTCGAATTTCAAGATATAAGCAGAAGAACAGCGTGAGCAGTGAGATGAGGGCAGCGTTCAACTGCGGCCAAGTGAGATCCTGGCTAAAGAGGTGCAGGCGTGAGACCCGAACCTTAGGAATCACGTCCCACACAGAGAACCCTGGTACCAGCACCGTAACCGGTAGCGCGAATACCACTAGCAGACCCAGTATCACGGTTATATCCCATTCCTTATCAGCCATCACTGTTTATAACTATTGAACGGAGATTTATGAAAAAGACACTTTATTTTGAACTTTGATTTTGAATGACAAACCAAAAATGATCACAAGAATGATTGACAGATTTTCTGCAATTCCACAGACTATTAATTTTAGAAAAAGAAAGAGGTAAATTCTTGCCGTAATTTAATGAGGATTGCTTACAATACAGGAGCGATATGATAGTCTAATGATGACGAAGAAGGTGCTGGATGAGAGAAGGCCTCGATGTCGTAAATGGACTGATAGATGGGCAATGGCTGTCTTGCGACCAATATGATAAGTTGAATCAGCATTATGAAAATGACATTTCGATACCTATGGAAAGAATTCTAATGCCAAAGTAGCCACCTATCCTTGACGTCACGGTCCCAATAATAAATTCACGTGAATTATACATTTTATTCCCAATATTCAGAAGACATTATTGATACAAACATCTTATTCACGTTACGACAAAACATCAAAGAAGCGATCGCCATTTGTAAGGTTTAGTGCCCAAAATTCGCGAGGCAGCAAATGGTCCCTTGTGGAACCTGTGTCCGTCATATGGAGCGAGCCGTCGACGCTCGCGCGGCATATCAATTTCGACTAGGTACACACAATAAAATTGGACGGTCTCCGGAGAGGGCTTAAACGATTCGCCGTTTTGTCTCGGGGCCCAGCTGCGTAATGACCGGAGCAGGAAAAAATTGTCAGCAAGAAAACGCGAGGGTAGTCGGGTTTATGTGCACGCGGCAGCTGGCGGCACCGGGCGGCGACGCGCTCCTAACTGCCTCTGCTTACCTCGCAAAACCCGCGCCAATTTTATTTATCGAAAATATAAACCGATTTGCGGAGGGCCCTCGTAAATTCTGAACGGCTGATTTATGGCGGTTACCAGGCGCGCTTAAAACAAAGTTGCTTCTTAAAGGACTTCCTTACCTATCTATTGCTTCCTTATAGACCTGTAATGAAAAACCAGCTTTCTTGATGAATAGATCTCTTTTATATTTATGCTGAAATCAACTACGCTGCAGGATATTGCGGCGCATGTACTCGTATTCGCCACCTTTACCTGATTTAGACATTTCACTACCGCTTAATAATACCTACCTGTACTTACATAGAGGAAAATTAATGAATGTAATAAGCAACAATTAAGTTTCACTTATAGTCCGCGCCACCACTTTAGACCTGTGGAAAATTCGTGGTAATACATTACTAGGTACTTACATTTTTATGATGCTGATGTATGACATAGGTACCAGCACCGGCGTCCATAGGACTTCAGTCGTGGAGCGGACTCTAATTCCAGTTGCTGCGCAAATCCTGCGTTTATACTGTGGTGTTGTGGACTTGGTATCCAACGACAATTCGTATTGCGCATTTTAAATACATAATACTTTATAAGAAAAAAAAAAGAAATATATTTTTTTAAAACTACTCTATTAGGGGTTCGGAACCCTCAATAGTTTCTCTCCTAGGTAGGTTACTTCTCTGTCTTATACACATTCATACAACGATTTCAATTTTCATATTTTCTTTCTTATATAAGCCTTCATGGACAAATCTGGATGCCCTATCGCGTGCCACAAGGAACTTCCTCGAGGAATTAACAAGCTTGGGGCTGACGCGATCGCAAACAAGTCCCCGAGGGCGGTCGAGCGGCAGTGCCGCCCGCCGACTTGCCGTGCCTAAGGAGACACGCCACGCGAATCAATTAGGTGATTTGAGGCATTCGAGGGTTGGCTGCGGCCTCGCGTGCCGGAACCTCGCTCCAGTCAACACTGATGCTCATACCTAGGATATTACCCACTTGCATTTTTGACAGCGATTGTGTGAAATGAGTATGTAATTTTGAACTTTGTTATATAAAATGTTACGGACAATATCGAAAAACAATAAAGAATAATTAGTCAGAATACCTTTGTACTTGTACCTACAGGTGAGGAAAAAGGATCAGTGGAGATGCAACGACTATGTAGGGACATTGTTCATTTTTAAACAGAAGAAACCTAATTGCGCAAAAAGTAGCAACCACTTTTAGTTATGTTAAACACAAAGAGGAGAAACAATGGTCTATGTTTCTAGCTAAGGCTTACTTAATAATAAAAATAACTGGATAGATAATACCTACAGTTTATGTACTAAGTCACAAAATACGTCAAACTGTGCTTAGTATGTCACCGAATAATGGTACTTTTTGATGAATAAACGTTTAGGAACTTTTTACTTGACTGACCTTTCAAAAATAGGACTCAATAATTCACCGTATGGCACGAGAACATTAGCCAAGTGCTTGATTGAAAGCATCGGTTCATGGACCTGAGTACCAGTAATGAAGGAACCACTCAACCGCAGTTAGGGGCCCTCACATCAAATAATTGAACCAAATTAATTTACCTTTATGAAGGGCAAATTGTTTTGGTGAATCCCCAATCAATTTACTAAATTGATCAGCGTTTTATTACAGAGCGGCATCACGTAAGTAGGTACCTATGACAAAAAATGGGAACTAAATGGAAGTTTGATATTAGAATACTAGTGAACCGCCCTGGTTTCGCTCGAGTATAATATATTTATTGACCTTGCCTGGACGATACACACAATATAACAATATACAACACAACAATATCTTTACACAAATCGGTAGAGGCGTTTTAGTTTTAGCGGGACTAACGAACATAAACGTAACGAAATAAACTAGAAAGATGGTGGACCTTTAGCCAAAAAAAGTTCTTCATTACATATCCGATTGCAGCTGAGCCCAAATAGTATAGCAATGTTTTAAGTAGATATATATTTTTTTATTAATTCAAAATAGTTTCACAAGTAGTACATTACATCGGCAGACGATCTCCGGCCACCGTAGGCGCGGGCATGCGGGCGGCGAGTAATTGGCGACTCGCTGTCCGACCATGGGCCATGCCCGGGTCGACGGCGCGTTGTGTTCCACGCGCGCCTCAAGGAGTGACCCCGGTACGTAAAGGGCTATTGAAGGACACCGTGGATTTTAGTCAGTACGAGTCTGACAGTCCCTTCCGCTCTGCCCTGGGTGGGAGGACTCATTGTGATGATTTTACCACGTAAAAAAAAAAAAGTAGTACACTACATAACTTCTGCCAAACTGCAAGACAGATTGTCGGCAGCGATATTATTATAACCAATGATATTATAAGTAATAGATATGTTATACTCTTACAATTCAATAGAAAAAAGTGTTCCGCGCCGAGAGGCAGTACACATACACACCTTTTATTTACACATTACATTTCACTACAAGTAAAAAGGATAGCTTGATAAAACCAATAAGAAAAAAAGTGACAGCTAGATGTTGTCAATTGCGCGTGAATGTAAACAAACATTATTCGAGCCACCAATCACTGCACTTTGGCATCATAGACTTACAAATTAACTAGGCAGAAGGTAAAAGCCGCGTTTACAGAAATTGTAGCCGTAATTTGTGCCTATGCAACGACTAAACACTATTAAAAGGTAGGTAGAGACAAATATAATTCGCGACAGTGCGTCGTCTAATGTACCAGAAACAATGGTGAATAAATTAATCAGATATGAAATTACCTTACACCGGGCATAAATCATGATGCCTAAAAATGCGATTTACTCATGAGTTCATATAGTAAAAGTATTATGTAATAAAAATGAATTCAAATTAGATAAATAAAAACTGCCACCCACTGGATATACCTTACTTAGTTCATTTGTTGGAAATCTAGAAATCACGAATTAATTTATAACTTACACCTAAAGAAAAAGTTTATTATTTATAAATCAATCACAGATTTCAATGTAAGTAGTAATATTATATTCAATTATTAATTAAAAGGATTTATCTAAATTCTTACGGGAACGGGAAAAGATAAATAGCATAAAGTTTGTGCGCGAACGAAGACGCGGGCAAAAGCTAGTCATAACATAAATAAAAATCTACATTTAAGTAGGTATAGTGGCACCATTTGCACTGTTAGTCTGACTTTCTGTTTCGTAGGTATAATTTTACTCTGTCATCTATCTCTATTGCACTTGTTGATAGAGAAATTGTTGTCTTACTCTTTCTTTTACGACGCCATATTTTAGAATCGTAATGTTTTATTTGTGAAAATATTAGGATAAATAGTATATTTACGAATGATATGTGATTCCGGGACTTTTCGAAGTCTTGCTTGTATAATTCACTCAATATCTCATTACACACGACGGCATTTTTGGTGGTTTTGAGTCAGTTTTAGTTTTGATTCACTCTGTTTACGTTTACGTGCACCCGTTGACGCCGGCAACGTCGCACTGAGGTCAAGGTTTGCCAATTAGCCACATTTTAGCGTGTCACTTGCTGAGCGCTTATAACGTATCTACACTTTTTTACTTATAATAAATATCATTGATTATAACAGTGGCGTTCATATAATTAGGGCCTATTCACACCAGAACATCAGCGAGCGGCAGTTTCATTTTTGTTTAGTTTTTCCTTTGCCTGTTTCTTTCTGCTTCGGAATTAAGTGCAATAATAACCAATCCTATTATTTTTACTCCGAACACATGAGTTTCCTTGCCGAATTTACTAAGCAACCAAACCGGTCAAGAAGATACAGCGTGGTGTCAGGAGGACGCGGATTTATCGAACTTTCCAAGTAACTATCTTTTAATTAGGTAGCTACCTATGTAAATATTGTTAAAATTTATTTCACACTGTTAAACACGCCATTGCGGGATGCCTGCGTTTCGATGTGAATCGGCACTTATGGTACCATAAAAATGACAAAAAAAGGAAAAGCTTAGGCAAATAACATGCAATATACAGCCAATGTACTTTCGGTGAATGTTCTGCGGAGGGCGAATTCCATCCCAAGTATGATTTATCTCCTGTCACACATTAGTATGAAAACTTGTTAGCTACTGCAGGATAAAAAAACGAAGAGTTATGATTCTTTTAGACTAGCTGTTCCTCGCGATTTCACACGCTGCTCCACTCCTTTATGTCGTAGCGTTATGTTATATAGCTTTCCTCGGCAAATGGCTTTCCAATACAAAAATAATTTTCAATTGGCTATTTGACTGAAAAAATCTAATTAGTCCGTCACTTAGATTATCAAAAAATATTCGACCCGTATTTTTTCTTTTGTTTCGTAAACCAAAATTGACGAAGATACGACGCTTTCAAAATTGGCAAAACGTCACACTTTAGTACAATTTTTATTGAATTCTGACGTCACGAGCCCCTAATCTCGAGTTTCGATGTGTTATATTTTGGTAAATATTCATTGATTTTACAAAAAAAAAATAGGTGTCCGTTATTTTTTTAAACTCTAAATGACGGACTAATTATATTTAATTTATAGCTACTGTCTAATAGCCAATTTGTACCAGTAGTTCCTGAGATTAGCGAGTTCAACCAAACAGACATCTCCAGCCTTACAATATTAGTATAGATTATGTACACTTTTTCCACTCTATCCTGCGATTTATCTGCCGTGATATATTTTGCCGTTACCAGTTTAGCCTATGAATGAATGAAGAATTTTAAACCCGGTCTACACGTTTTACAACCAGATTACTTTATTCTGTAGCTGTATTGTACGAACATTTAGTGTGTGGGCCCGTGCTGATTTCATAAAAACCAAAAAATGATTATGGCAAGAAAACTCCCGAGGGGATCGTTCTTCATATGGACTGGGAGGTATTTTATAAATAAAAACCACAATCAGATGTATAAAGTATATATAATTTTTATTATTTACTACGATGGCTACAAATGTATAAAATATCAGTCATCTTAATAGTAGCATTATTATAAACAATAATATCATAGAAAACGTTTAGTTGCTAATAAAACACTTGATTTCATACACATTATATATAAATGATTTATCTAAAAAAAAAAAAACTGAATAGCTATAATTCGAATTTTAAACCTCTGCTGATGGTTATTATTTTTTCTAAATTCCTAAGTTGTGGCCTTTATTATTATGCTTATTTTTATATTGCACTATTGACTAATACAGAAGCTGTACCTTAAAATAATATATTCAATGTTGAGTAGATAAACAGGCCATGCTCTATTATCAAAATGTTTATTAATTGCTATAATATGTAATTGACTTTTAAATAATTACAGTGCTAAAGCTTTTTCATAGAAGATCTTTATGTATCTTTTTAAATATTTTGTAAATACGACTAGACTAATATCATTTTAAATAAATTAAAGCTTACCTATAATAAATTTATTATTTCGAATATTTAGAGCATTGTTTGTAAAATGATTAAAATCGATTCGAGCTCTAGATTTTTTTAGAACTTTTGCGAAATTGACCAGCATACCGTTGGTTGAGAGAGAGAGAGAAGATGCATCAAGCGACAAGTATATCTTGGGTAAAATAGAAAAATTGATTATATAAAATTCTATTTTTTTTTTCTTCTAATTTCATAATGAAGAATAACATATTTTGGAACTAAAAACAGAAATAATGAGACACAATCCAATTGTTTGTCTCCAAAACTAATAAAGTTTTACATAATTATCTAAGCAAATAACTATATTAGCAACACAGGCCAAAGATGAAAAAACCTAAAGGTTAAATGTAAAGTTAACTAAAGTTAACTTTTTTGCCAGGTAAGGTGTATTGCCAAAAAAAACTTTTGACCTGTGTTTTTTATATAAATGATTTAAACAAATAACTCTACTTACAATCTAATGAGATACAAGCCAATACATTTAGTTTACGCGAATACATCAAAAATAAAAACAAATTTACAAAAATCTCTACAAGTATACAAAACGAGAAAACAGTATACATATATATCAGAAATAGCAAACTATTATCACACCTCGTTATGGGTATAACATATAATAATATACGGCGGTCAAGGAAAGATTAAACACTCCAATATCAACCTTACAATAGGGAGATAAAATGTACATTTTAGTGTACATTTCTAAAATAAACTCTGATCTTTAAAATAATCGGAAAACTTTGATTTATACTTAAAAAAAAAAAAATACAGAATCCAGTTTAGGACTTTAAGGCCATTCTGAAAGTAACAGCGTTCATCGAGTTTCGGTGCTGTCTGTACTCATTCGAGAAGTATAAACAATGTGTCCCGTTGTGTCGAAACCGGACATATTGTATATTTATTTTTAAAACTTTCCCAGCAAAACTATTGATTATTTTATTTGCCATGCAAATCTGATATTCCATATAAAGCAAATTGGCACACAGATAGATCAGTAAAATAGTTCGCTATCCCGATAAAGGTACATAAGTGGTAACACAGATACTTTGAAACAAAATAATTTTCAAATGCCTTTAGAATACTATTTTCTGAATGACGCCATCTGATGGGTCGAGCGTGAACTACAACTGAAGTGAATCCACTGAGTTAAAATGTGTGTCGTCGTTCGTAGTTAAAATGTTCGTAACACTGCAAATACTCACATGTATAAGATATCTCCACTTTCAGAAAATAAATTAATAAATCCTTGAAACATTTTATAAAGATAATCGGGACTACTTGGAAGCTAAATAGTTGCAAAATAATTTTACTATTACCACGAAGGTGGTTACGGGGCATACCGACAGCGCCATCTATTTTCATACTCGGTAAATTAAAATGTTGACGCTTCCTTCCAACGGTACCATAAACTTGAATATTCACAAGTGATCCTCAATTGAGTTTAAAAATCTTTGCAACTTACAATAGTAGTCAAGAAACCGGTCATCGAGACGATGTAGAACCACATAACTTATTAGACTGTGGTCAGAGTATCCACAGCTTCCATAAGGCTTGGCACGGAGTCTACTTTCATTCCACGCTTACGTAGGTCGTTCAGCTCTTCAACCAACTTCGACTTGTCTCTGCCTAGTGTCTCCCTGAAATAATTTTTGATTGTATTAAGTGCAAAATCATGTGCCTTACACGGTTTCCCATCGGTAAAACAATAATGAGTTTTAACTGTCATACCATTCATTTACAAAAAAAAACGACGTGTTGCACTTTGGGAGTGCTGGCAGAAGTGAAAACTTCAATAGTAATAAACACGCACGAACATTCGCGCAAGAGCCCTGCGCCGTCTTACGAATTTTCGATCAGGTCACGTGTCCTGACGCGAGTTTAACATTTTTTACCCATTCCAAAAAAGTGCACAACGCCGCTAAAGAAATTTTCACTTCAAAAATCCCTCGTTATTTATAAGCTCTTTTTCTAAAATATATTCTTCAAAATTCTAATTCTAAAAGGCTTAGGCTATTATGATATCAGTCAGTGTGGGAATTTAAAGATTTTGTTATAAAACTTTGTGATTTTATAAGCTCTGATTAGATGGTTCTCGAAGTAGGAAAGAACAAAATTAGCTGCATTTAAACAAAACTAAAGTAAAGATGATAAAAAAGAAAATGCATTTTAATTCGATATATAATATCGACAAGCGCAATCTACTTGAAGACAAAGACCTTATTGACAAATACTAACTAGGTACATAATTGTATATTATGTACACATTGTATCTTTAACAGTTCAATGATTTCTATTGTAGTGTTATCAGTTCATTTATTTATATGCAAGTAACCTTCTTATTGTTTTGTGTCATTATTTACAAAATCATAGGTTGATATCACGCGTTTCTAATAAACTAGCACTCAGCCTGCGACATAGTCCGCGAGAATTTCGTATTCCCCTATGTTTTTCATTACCCCTCCGGGGTTGGAATTTCCGAAAATTGTTAAATACGTGTTTAATCAATTTGATTCATAGAATTCATAATTCTACATTCGAAGTTTCAAATAAATTGGTTGAAGATTAAATTCATTTTCATACCTACTTTCCTTCCATTTTTAATCCCAATTCATAGGATGAATTTTATAAAATCCGTCAACGCCGTGAGAATGAGAAAGCCGCTATTCTGTGTTATTTCCGTTGAAACGCTTCTATCTACTTCGTTACGTATATGCGTAAAGCAGTAGATAGAAGCGTAACCTACTAGTAACCTACTCCCTAATATTGTGCCCTCATCATGGACAGTTCCATGTGCGATATATTTATCATTTCGCTTGTTGCAGAATAAATAGACTAGACGAATGAATACTGTACTAACATGAATGTTTTTGCACTAGCAATATAAATTTATTAAAGGCACCGAATTACCAATTATCCTGTATAATAATCATCGAATTTAAATAAAAAGAGGCCACATCCGCACATCAATAGAATACATACCAAATAGAAATGCAAGTATGTAAGAGTGGTACATATATGAGCAGCAAATCAGAGTCACTGACAGCCTCATATCGTTTGAGGGCGAGTTGCGCCCAACGCTCCACAGGGCCGGCCAGCGTGCCGTCACTTGCGCCCGCGCATGCCACTATGCGGCATAGTGCACCGAGTACCACACGTGATCTGTCAGTGTACACCTGGAAAAATATTAAATTTATAAGAAAAATAGTCTTTTTATTCTATACTATTTACCTACGTAAAATAGTCAGTTTTGGCAGAGGCTTTTATCCTCAATGGCAAGACAGCCTCATTATAAATTAACAAACATTAGCACACACTATAACAAGTGTTGCCACTAACAATAAGGTGCACACAGCAACAGGGTTATTATTTACGTGATCTCTTTTAAGAGTTTCATACTTGGACTATAGAATGTCCAGAAGATCACTATAGATAAAACCTTTTTTTAAAAGTGGTTTCATGTAAAATATTATGTTTTGTTTTGAGCACGGAGATTTTATAATCCAAACGAATGCCAAAAGGCTCTAGTACTAAAAACTGAAACTGAGGTTTAAATGGCAATTTGCATTTGGCCCATTTTTGTTAACTTAAAATTGATGGTGTCTTATTACTAACAAAATGTCAACGTCATGTATTTGTCATCACAATCACAGACTGACGTAAACTTACCCACTTATCTGGTTTATATGTCAAAGGGTTATCCAACTACTTTTGCCACACCCTACACATATTATTGTATTGGGCCATTCCATTTAGCCTATGGCAGAAACATAATTATTATGATTTTCTCCTAAATATCTATTACAGGCACTGAAAATCACTATACCAGACTAGCTTCAGCCCACAACTTCATAAGCATGCAGGTTTCCTGAACCTTCCTCTTTCCATCACAATGACTTTCAGTGCTATTAAGAAATAAGTGATAACTCGGCTAATATACATGACTAACTATTCCCTGTGGTTCTACCCCTGCTGCTTGGCTCCTATTGGTCATAGCGTGATGTTATATAGCCTATAGCCTTACTCGATAAATAGATTATTCAACACAAAAAGAGTTTTTCAATTTGAACCAGTAGTTCCTGAGATTAGCGCGTTCAACCAGACAAACTCTACAGCTTTTTAATATTATAATATAGATTTAAATATAATTATGGCCTAGAGCACTCAGAGATAACGTAGCTTCCTACAAAAAGATTTATATAGAATTGGATCATTGTTTCCGGAGATTACCCACTACATTCAAACAAAATCTCGATAACATTCTTAATAAATAATACACACATATGCAAATTTTCAAATAATCTCACCTTGTTTAATAATTTAAAACTTGTTTCCAAAACTGAGAGAGCTTGATCAAATTTTCCCTCATTAATCAGTTGTTTTGCTTCATTTAGCTCAGTGTCCTGGAAGAATGTGATAGCAGCTGGGGAGTCCCGCAGCCGTGAGTCACCCGCTATCAAGTCCAGTAATGACTCAAATGCAGTACATCGTGTGGATATCAAATTGGGATCAAAGTTACCCACAACTATCTGTAATTAAAAGTTAAAAAGAACACAATTATAATACAAACATTATTAGCAAAAAGGCGCAGAAAAGCAAACAAAAGAAAAATTAAAAGCTAACTATGCAAGATATAAAAAGAAGTTGCATGCATTAAAGCTCAAGTGTTTTCCTCAGATTCACCACTTGTATTGACAGAATAAATAAACACTACACATCACGAAAATCACGTGAAACAAAACTCTTCTCAAATTACTGGTGATTTATACATATTACATGATTTTGGCAAATTTCAAGTAGAAATAGAATCGGTTGCTAATTGAATTGATTTTGATAAGCGACAAGTTAATCCTTTAAAGCGATATTCAATAATTAATAAGTAAATCAAACAATACGCCTACTTCATCAATTTAAGGTAATGACTCATATTAATAACAAAGAACTAAAAATGTACACTTGTTTACCTTTCTAGGAAATGCTATGCTGCTTAGCAGACCCGGACATTCCTTCTTCAATCCGTTATACAGATCTAGGAAGTGGGTGTACCTGCGCTCAACGTTTGCAGGATCTGGATCTAACACCCTGGATTCTGTGGCCTGACTTGCCTGTACCATGTAAGCGACGAATTTCTTTTCATTCTCCAATCCTTCCACTGTTCTTGAAGACACTATTTGAAATTTTAGCATGTTTAGTTTTAATTTTATTTTATTTTTACCTAATTAACAACTTTTGTTTGTATGTTTTCATGCATTAATGACAAACAATGACATGACAAAGAATTTTGCACTTTTCATCAGCTGCCAGAACTGGCACTAAGTATATGTCATGTCATTGTCAACTTCAATTTGACGTAAGATTGTAGATATAGTAAATGGATAGACTAGATAAAATGGATCAAGCATCAAACATGGACTTATCAACAAAATCGATAAAACAAGAAGTGTTACAAGGATTTGCATCCTCGCGGAAGTTTAATATTCTCCTTCTTGTAACATTGTATCTTTATGAGGTAAAGAATACGTAAAAATACCATTTGTTGTGCAATTTTATTGTTTTCAAACTTGTCTTAGATATTTTTTTCATAATGTCACAGTTGAAGCATTATGTGAAAAAGAACAAAGTTTGGCGCTTTCAATCTAAGATGGCGGCTAACGCAGACAACCCTCGAGGTCGAAAACTTACATTTTTCATGAGTAGCTTCAACTTATGCAATTCAAATAAAAATAAAAACGACACCACCTTTTGTAGGGCAAAAATACCTCCTGACTGGACTATAAAGATTACGGTCAATTTTAAGCAGATGATAATCCGTCCACGCTCTGTATCTATGAGATGTCTGTGTATTTTTTCCAGCTCGTTGTTTTCGGGGCGAATCCCCGCTGCCTCGACAAGTCGAGGCGCGGCGGGAAGAGCTCCGGCGTGATCTCAGGGCAGTATGGAGGGAGCGACTGTCGCAACCGAGGTCCGGGCACGCCGCAATCGCGGCGATAAGACCCCTCTTTGAGGAGTGGCTGGATAGGCGTCACGGCGTCCTGACCTACCGCATGACGCAGGTCCTCACCGGACACGGAAGTTTCGGGAGGTTCCTGTGTCTGATAGGGAGGGAAGAAACGCCTGGGTGTCACCACTGCGAGGATCGTCCGGAGGACACGGTGGAGCATACGGTGCAGGACTGCCCCGCTTGGGCAGAGCACCGCCGTGTCCTCACGACGGCGATAGGCGGAGACCTCTCGCGCCCGGCATTGGTCGAGGCCATGCTGCGGGGCGAGACGGAGTGGGAGGCGGTCGCCTCCTTCTGCGAAGCAGTCATGCTCGTGAAGGAGGAGGCGGGCCGCCTGAGGGAGAGGACAGCGTCCTCCCTCCACCCCAGCCGCAGTGGTAGACGCCCACGGCGTCGGACGTCGCGAGACGATCTCCGGCCACCGTAGGCGCGGGCATGCGGGCAGCGAGTAATGGGCGACTCGCTGTCCGACCATGGACCATGCCCGGGTCGACGGCGCGTTGTGTTCCACGCGCGCCTCAAAGAGTGTCAGCATAGTGACGGGGCCTGTAGAGGGCCAAAGCCTGCCGGGGTCGCGGGACCAAGGGATTACCGTGACCCCGGTACGTAAAGGGCTAGTGAAGGACACCGTGGATTTTAGTCAGTACAAGTCTGACAGTCCCTCCCGCCCTGCCCTGGGTGGGAGGACTCATTTGATGATTTTACCACGATAAAAAAAAAAAAAAAAAAAAGCTCGTTGTTTTGTAAATTTTCCGGCATGGCTTCAAGGTCTTTATGCAAATTTTCAGCCTGTAATGTCTCACTGCTGGGCAAAGGCCTATGGCATATTTTTCGCCTCGAGTGGCTCTTTGGACCAGCCATTACAGGACACTGACTGCGCTAAAATTGACCACTCTCTAGCAAAATTGTTTTATCAGATTTAGGTTTATCAGAAGATGTCATCATTGATGTTTGTGTTATTTTTTTTTTAATCAATGATAAAAAAATAAACGGCGATTATAACGGGACCCCATAATGCCAGTATGTAAAACCCTAGTTGCCACTGTGGTAAAGTTGTCGACAACCTCAAACACCATGGCCTGTACTGCTAGAGAAGTGCAGTCTTTGGTGGTATGATCCCCATGCTTCGGAAAGCACATTATACTGTTGACGGCACGATTGGTGCAGTGGCTGAGCAATTGGACTGCTTCGCTGTGTGTCGCTGGTTCGATCCCCGCACGGAAAAAATATTTGCATGATCTGGAAACAGTTGTTCTGGGTCTGGGTGTTTGTATATACGAGTTTTATGTTTGTAAAAACATCCACGATTCAGGAGCAATTCCAAGTGTGGGGCAACGTTTTTTTAAAAAAAATAAGATCGTGCGCCAGATCTCTCTCCGGTCGTCTCGCACCACCATCTCCTCGGGCTACAAGAGTAAGTAAGATAAGAGTTCGATTCTGATGCCAAATCCTTTTTCTTTTTTTCCTTTTATTTTAGTTCGTATGTTTCAAATTAACTCGAAAACTACTGAAAAATTGTCGATAAAATATTCAAATACTCCTCAAATATTTCTAAAAATATGCTTCTGTTTATATACTGTTTTTATTTATGTGCTATTTATTATAACGCTATTTCCCTTGTTAGATAAGCAATTTTTAATTATGTACTTTTTTATGTGTTTTGAGTTGGCGGCTGAACGACTGAATAAAAGTTATTAAATTTTTCCTCAAATATTCCTAAAACTGCTCTTCAATTAATAGGGTAGGTATGTATTTTTACGCTATTTTCCTTGGGGCACTAGCAATGACAAATTATGTTGGTTTTCAGTCATTGTTGACTTTTTTATAAGAACCACTATTTAAAACCTGTTGTCAGCGAACCAGCTGGTCGTACTAGTAACATAGCACCCTTACGAGACACGGCTCTCAGGATAAATTTTTCTTTTCATGTTTTGTGTTTTTATTTATCCTGAGAGTTTCAAATAATTAAAATAACTTTTGTACCCTATTCTGTGTTCGTAAATTAATAGATTGTTAACTGCGGTCGCTAATGACCTTAGATGTTGAAAAGCGACCTTAAACAAATAATTAAAAAAAAAAACTTTATGCACGCTTTTATTTCAATATTATTTGCAATTTTATTTTTTACTCTTATTTTTCTATAGTTCTCTAGGATTTATCTACGCTGATTTAAATTGTAGGTAGGTAAAATGGATATTTTTTTTAAACTGTAATTGTTTCGAGGTGTAGGAATGGTAATTGTCAAAAACAAACAAATCTTTCTGTTATGTATGTTTTAAATTGGTGCTCAAACCAGTGCATAGATTCTGTTTTAAACGACAACAAGTTTTACACATCGATCGATTCAAATTATAAGCAATTTTTCAGGTATCACGGGGTATGCAAAAGGGGAAAGAGCAATGCTATCGTACGTTCCATTTCGTTAACTATCGCTCAAACAAGGACGTCCTATGTAAACTATGCATAATATTATTAATGTAAACTATACTAATATTATAAATCCGAGTATGTTTGTTTTTTACCTTTTCACGCTCAAACTACCTACTGAACCGATCGTCTTGAAATTTTGCATATAAGTCGTCAGGAGTACAGACACGTAGGTACATAGGGTGTATTTAATCCCGAAACAGAAGAGAGCTGTTGCCGAGAAAAAGAACAGTAACTTTCATATTCCAGATGGCACCGGCACTTACACGATCCGAATTGTTTCTCAAATTCTGAATTAACGCAAGCGAAGTCGTCGGCAAAAGCTAGTTAATTTAAACAAACTAATACGGGGCCGTAACCTATTCAACAGCAAACGTTACTTTTCAGCCTATTTGCATAAAACCGTTATGGACTATATACCTATCTATCTTCCTCAGAAATGGCACTATTTTTCAGTTAAAAACGTACAAAAATCCATTCAGAAGTTTTTCAGAAAATCATATAGGTACAGGCAACAGCTTTTGGGGACTAAGTAAGAACGTTTTATAATATGTATACCTAGATATATATAAATAGCTTAGCTGCCGTTCAGCGGCACTATTGCGTAGCAAAATTTAAAATAATAACCATAATTATGATCAGACAAGTATAATATTAGAACATACCTATGCAAAAACATACTCTGCTGAAAACACAATAAATTAACGATCGACGTCTCCAAAGACCACGTCAATTGACGCAATAAGCATGGTAATATCAGCAAGCATTAACTGCGGACCCATAACAGACAAACCCAGTATGTGATTAAACGAACACGGTCGCAAGTGAACCCGATACGGTATAGATGAGCCGTCAGACACCATGTAGACACCCATTTCGCCTTTTGGTGCTTCCGTAGATGTATATGTAAATCCAGGTGGCACAGGATAACCCTCACTGCATAATTTAAAGTGATGTATTAATGACTCCATTGAAGTTTTCATTTCCCTCCTTGAGGGCATACATACTTTGGAGTCGTCTGTTTTAAATTCTCCTTCCGGCATCGTGTCAATAACTTGATTAATAATTCGTAACGATTGGCGCATTTCTTCGTAGCGTAATAAGTATCGGTCATACATATCACCGAATGTTCCAACAACGCCATCAAAATCGTATAAATCATACCCATCATACGGTGCGTTAATTCTTATATCCCATTTGACTCCAGAGCCGCGTATCATCGGCCCAGTAAAACCAAGAGCCATAGCATCGTGCGCTGTCACGATACCAAGACCTGCGGTCCTAGCATAGAACAGACGGTTTCCGGTTGCAAGATCATCAGTTTCATCGAAACGAACTTCCAACTTACTACATAATTCATAAACGTCATCGAGATAACCAATGGGAAGATCTTGGGATACCCCACCGGGACGAAGATAGCAGCAGTG
The DNA here is from genome assembly GCA_943136025.2 of Agrotis puta. Classification (NCBI taxonomy): domain Eukaryota; kingdom Metazoa; phylum Arthropoda; class Insecta; order Lepidoptera; family Noctuidae; genus Agrotis; species Agrotis puta. Next base: position 6,863,654 of record OW964170.2, read on the forward strand.
TACTCTAGCACCACAAAGCCTCTCAAACATTTCATAAAGTTTTTCTCGCTCCTCACACATCCAAAAGAAAGGTGTTATACCACCAGCATCGAGTATCGTACCTGAGACATTTAACATATGATTTGCTATACGGCTTAATTCGGCGCATAGGACGCGAATAGCCTTAGCCCTCGGTGGTACTTCAATGTTAAGAAGCTTCTCAACAGCAAGACAGAAGGATTGCTCGTTCGCCAACGTGGACACGTAATCCAGACGATCCATGAAAGGTAAACTCTGATTGTAATGCTTGGCTTCCATCAGCTTCTCGGTGGCTCTGTGCAGGAAACCTATGTGAGGGTCAGCTCTGACAACCGTCTCACCATCTAATTCCAGAATTAAACGAAGAACACCGTGAGCAGCAGGATGTTGAGGCCCGAAGTTAATGAACATGTTTTGAAGCCTGCGTTCAACAGGGAATAGTTTCGAATGATAGATTATTCTGTAATACTTGTTTGTCTCCGGCGTAGGGTACATCACTGAGCCGGCAAACTGCTTCAAATACGTTTCGTCAGGGTACCACCTTAATCCAAATAACGGGGCATGGAGAGTGAGCTGCCGAGCTTGTCTTGCAACATTTTGAAAACTTAAACGTTTTATTTTCAACATTTTTAATGGGTGCTTCAACGTCAGTTTTTTCTACGAATCATTTGTCAGCTTGACGTGGACATATAATTGTAAAGTGCCAGTAGGTAGGTGTTAAGGTCTTATAGCATGCCATTGAAAAATAAATTACCTATTTACAAAATAAATTATTTAATGAACGGGTGCGGTAAAGTAACTTAAAGCTTTCATTCATTTCATTTATTCTACGGTATCCATGAAGACATGAGGTTACGCAGACAGAAATAATACTTTTGCTTGCAAAAGCTTCGCTCACAAACAGCGACTAATCGCTAAGAGTGCATTCGCTGCGCGTAACAAACACGTTCAATTGAAACCGTGATGACCTGTTGAAAATTGTTACAAATTAGGTCTATTATCTATATACATTTCAATAAAAAATATTTTCGTCTGTAGTTGATTGAAACACAATTTTGATAAGTTTAAGTATTGTTTTATTATAGCCGTTTTTGTAGTTACTAAGGTAAACATTCATACATAAATAATATGTCATATTCTTAATACACTATGTTTTGTGTATACTTCGCTTTACTTGGCTAAAAGTAATTCTAAAAAATGAAAATCTTTACTGTTTCCATGTATGATATCATGATATAATATAAGACAGTGACAGTTACATTTATCAAACTTTAGTATTTATAAATATTATCCTTAAAATATTATAATATATAAATAACATCATCATAATATAATAACATTGTAACTACAAAAAGTCTAAATAGTACATTATGTCAAAACAGTTGTAAAAAAAACGTAGCAAAACTAATAAATATAGCCTAAACTTTAGGTCTAATAAAAACAGTGCTTTGTAGGAATGTCTGTACCTTATCATCATTAAATATAAATAAGCTCTTAAATCTACTACATGTTTAAATTTTAATAAAGTAGATATTCAGAGAGCATTTACGATACCTATACCATTATAAGGTAGGTTTAAAGAGGTAACATCGCTATACGTAGGTACAAATACAGTAAGCGTACCAAATTTTCGTTAAGATGAAAGATGCAGTTAGTACCTACGTGTGTAACACACCCTAGTTTAATAAATATTAGCCTAGTTTGCCTGAGTAAGCTATAAGTCCCAGTCTATCGGCAGATCATGAAAAATTTACGTTCTTTATTCACCAGGTCTTTGCTCACCAGCTTATTCTGAGACACAAATGCAAAGCAACATAACAATACGGTGCACGCATGTACTCGCATGCGGAGTAGTTTGTGAATATCATTCAGAGAAGCAGATCGTCAATAAATACTGACTTGGTTTAAAACTGACGAAATCCTTGTTAGTTTTTGTTTTTTTTTACAAAAACGCCGATGTGTGTTGTCCTGTTCAAATAATAAATCTACCGACGCGACCTTCATAATGTTAAGGAGATACAAAACAGGCATATTATTATTTGCCTTATGCATTCATAGCACGTACTCTTAGATTCAAGAGCAAGCATTGGCTCAAAAAACTTTCAGCGAACACCGAAATCCTAAGATGCAATTAAAGATTTCGAATGTTTGCATACAAAATATGTCCATGTATGTATCACAGTATCGTGTTGAAATGAATAATCTCGAATTCGTGTAGTTTGGTACAAGGTATCAGATTGGTCCTTTACTTACATTTAAATATCTAATCAAGTTTTATTAAATGTTTTTCATCGTTTCAACCTTTGCATTATTTCTTCAAGTTTTCGACATTTTGTTACAGACAAATGCAATCTAAATCCAAATTAATGCCACAATGTTTCAATTCGACATTTTCTCAGAGGATTCTACGTAAATACATGAGCATAGTTTCTGTAGGAACCGTAAAGTACAACCGGAGAGAGAATGGTACATTTCAGGTTTTCTCTCCCATTTGACACACAGGTAGTACACTGGGATACCAGAGAGAAGTATAGCTGCACCAATGGCGGTGTCTATAGGTCGCGTGATAGCTGGGATGACAACCAAGCAGCCAATGGCAATGAGGAAGAGGTACGGTATGACGATGTTGACCTTGATGGGTCTTGGGATGTCCGGCTTTACTCGTCGCAGCCACAGCATGCCCACGACGGAGGCGCCCACCGACAGCCACAGCGTTTGGGAGAAGTAGTTGATGAGATCAAACACATTACTTGTCGTCAACATCAACAGCGAGAAGAGACACTGGAAGGAAAAAACGGTTACAATAAATATTTCTGGTTACCACACAACTTCCTTACAAACTGACAATATTACAATACAGAATAATAAAAGTGTAAAACGAAAAAAGATACTCACAGTGAACATAAGTGAAGGTATAGGCGTCTGTTTCTTGATGTGAAAGAGTGAGAAGAAAGCAGGCATGTGTCCCTCTTGCGCGCCGGTCGCGAACAGCCGGGCTGAAGTAAACAAAACTCCGTTTACCCCTCCGAAAGTAGACAGTGCTACGAACACGGGGATCATCCAGCTCCAGCCAGCGAACAAGCGGTCACCGAACACCTGCCGAGGTAAAAGAACAAACTATAAGCACATTACGAACTTTATCATAAGTAGAACGCATGCTGGGCATACAGGCTAGTACCTAAGTATGAAGTGAAAGAATTCACTACACCAGCTAACACCATTCTATCGCCACTGTTTCTACAAGAAAATAAATAATTCTGACGAATTAAGAAACTAATCCTTTTTTCGACATCGGATAAAAAAGCGTAGATGAAGGGTCAGTGGTGGGGACTATAGACTTAAAAAGATGGATTGCACCTTCCATAACCAAGTGCCAGATAAAATTGTCCCCTCTAGAAAGAGAGGTATATACGAATAATTACTTGCATTGACTTTGTTTTCCACTCTTTCTAGAGAGTACTTAAGCAGATATTGCTCAGTTCATCCTTTATGTCTATATTGGGGGGGACTACTTTTTCAGGTTTTATTTAATTTTTAATGAAACAAGGCGAAAATAATTATCAAAATATCTAATTGGGAAGAACTGGCAGACTTTATGGTGCCCAATAATGTGCTTACTACGACGCGCTATCATCTGTTCATCACGCACAATAATAAAATAAGTATGCACAATCGACAAAGTTGAATCATGTCATGACCCATTTTGACAATAAATCGTTTGAATCCGTCAAATTGACAAAGATCAAAGTCGTTACCATGGATATGTATGTTAACGCGAATGTAGACCTAATTGTATAAGCTTATGGTGGATCATGATTCAACTCTGTCGATTGTACATTCATTTGATTAATTGTGACAACAAGAACTATTATTAAATGATTTTGTAAACTCTTCATATTAAACTGTGACCAATGAGTATTGGGTATTGTAGATACTTCGGGATTTCTAGGAGTGGTTTTTATTGCAGATGATGTCAACTCAACCATGATTACCTAGCTTCTGCTGCCGATACTAATCTACAATTCAAAACGATTCTGAGGGGTACTTTTAGTGTTACTAATTTAATAACATACATATACAATGTATCTATGGTTGTTTGTTTCCCAAAAGAAATAAATTAAAATCACAACAACACTATACTGTCACAAACTGTGGTCATAAATCTGTTATTGGATTCTCAAAATAGTTTAAATTACTAGGTATATTTATAGTCGAGATGGTTATAATAGTTCAGATGACGATAAATCAATCACTGACCATCGATCTCGTTTATTGGAAAATATTGATTCAAAGATCGCAACTGCTAGAAGTAATAATTAGTAGGTCTGAAATGTTCATTTCAATTGACTGTTATGGCCCTGGTGAATGGAAAGTAACGGGAAAGACGTAGGCAACACTTAATGTTATAACAAATTGCTTTTAGATAAATTATAGCTTTAAGTACAATCAATAGTCTGTTTTAAGAATTTCCCTTCTCTACCTAAATTAAATTTTGCAATCTCAGTTGCTTTTTTTTTTCGTGGTTAAATCATCAAATGAGTCCTCCCACCAGGGCAGGGCGGGAGGGACTGTCAGACTTGTACTGACTAAAATCCACGGGGTCCTTCACTAGCCCTTTACGTACCGGGGTCACGGTAATGGGTAAGTCCCGCGACCAATCTCAGTTGCTTTCGACAAAAAACATCTCTATGTGGACATACCTAAGTACAAATCGACAGTAGTTAAAAAAAATGCTGATGGCCAGTATCTACCTACAGGATAGTTGACCGTGACTCTGGAACGTAAAGGGCAATTGAAGGAAAACCATGCAATTTAGTCAGTACGAGTCTGACAGTCCATCCCGTCCCTCCCTGGGAGGAGTCATTTGATGATTTTACTAAGTACGATAATAGGAAAAAAGGGGTTAAACCAAGGAATAGATAAAAGATGATCTCTGTAAGTTGACGGCACGGTTAGCGCAGTGGCTGAGCGATTGGAGTGCTGCGTTGCGTGTCGCGGGTTCGATTCCCGCTCGGAGCAAATATTTGTATGATCTACAAGTAGTTGTTTCGGGTCTGGGCGTTTGTGTATGTGAGTTTATATGTTTGTAAACGCACCCACGACACAGGAGAAATTCCTAGTGTGGGCCAACGTTTTATTTAAAAAAAGAAAGAAAGAAAAGTTATCTGTTCTGTAAGTTATTTCCAAAATAACATGCGATGCAGGTTATCTAATAAATTATAAAGGTACTTACAAAAGTTGTGTGTCATGAAAAAGCGTAACATATCAATACGACGTTCGTTAGCAGATAAAAAGAAAATAAGACCGCTTACCGCAGCCACCGCAGGATTTGACATAATTTCAAGCTTGGTAACGACCGCAAAGTAGGCCAAGTTTGCCATCACGTAGATAATAGTCACCATGGGCATGGCGATCCATATCGCGCGGGGCAAATTCCTGAAACAGAATGGAATGAACTTATAGCACATAAAAAATTATTACTCCCAGTATGGAATGTCGGGAATTGCACTCATCTTGAGTACATGGTATGAGCATGAAATAATAAAAATAAAATTATTGAATTTTAGTGATCACACTAATATTATAAATAGGAAAGATTTGTATTTCTGTGTGTGTATGTTTGTAGTGAATAAACTCAAAAACGACTTGACCAATTTCAAAAATTCTTTTACCAGTTGAAAGCTGCTTTGGTCCTGAGTGACATAGGCAATAAGGTTGGGGGGGGGGAGTGAGCGGGCGCAAAAGCTAGTCTAATATCAAAGAACGAGATTAGATCTATTTTGATTAGTGTGATAGGGTATCTCGATCCAAAACATTACGGACCAAATACCTAGTGAATTTGAATATTGCCACTTTCTTTTCACTTTATTAAATTGTCGTGAATCAAGAAGGTAGGTAGGTAGATAGGGGAACAGTGTCTAAGACGGGGACGCGAGGTATAATGGGAGACCACACACATAAGGCAAACTTAACACAATACTAACGTAGCGCAAGCGCCAACAGGACGTCATTTGCTGATTGCCGCTTGCAAATGACGTCCTGATGGCGCTTGCGCTACGTTAATATTGTGTTAAGTATGCTTAAAGAGTGTATGTCCCCATTATACCTCGCGGCCCCGTCTTATACACTGTTCCCCTACATACATTGTTTTTATTTAAAATATCGGCACACATTAAACCTGTAGATATTATCTATATACCTACGTACCTAAGTAGGTACCTATTCAAATAATAACCAAATAAAGTACTTACTAGAAATATTTACGTTAAATATTAATTACAGTGAAAATACCCGATGAGTCATCAGCTCAACGCTGATGCTGATAACAGCATAAAATAAATGCATCGTTGAGTAAATGACGGATATTGGCATCCAGCCAACCGTAATAAAATTACTAGTGAAACGTCGTAGAAACTTATTTACAATTTAATTTAAAGTCGTGTTAAAAATTTCGTTCCATGCTCCTGGTCTATTTGAACATTTTGAAAAGAGGTATGCAAAATTGCAAATCATATTGAACAATGAGACCTTTTTCCTCCGTGACAAAGCGCGCGATGACTTTTTAATCGATTAGACATTTTTTTAACGTGGTAAATTTCCAATGAGTCCTCCCACCCAGCGCAGAGCGGGAGAGACTGTCAGACTCGTACTGACTAAAATCCACAGTGTCCTTCAATAGTCCTTTACGTTCCGGGATTCACGGTAATTCGTGAGTCCCGCGACCGGCAGGCTTTGGTCCTCTGCAGGGGGGCCCCGTCACAATCGATTAAGTTACAAGGGATTTTTGAACACAGGAGGAACGAGTTCAAGTATTTATCAAGAAACGTCTTGTCTTACTTAGTAATCATTGTATAGACTTTTAACAATATATGTTATCAACTGACGAGGCTTCACTTCAACCACAATCCTTGTAATAATTTGGCTAAATGAACGGAAACAAGCAAAACAAGACTATCAAAGAAAAATCATCATTCTACCTCAGAAATTCCTGTGAGTTTAATTTTACAAATGCAATTATATTCCATTTAGGTACAATCGACAATTAGACAGTTAAATTAAATTGATTCTCTCAAAAAAACTACATACTCAGCTGCTGTTCGAATAAACCTTAGATATATTGAGTGAATTTTCTTCTTAAATAAATACTGTATTTACATAAGTATATACTGAAATCTCTAGTGGTCACTACTCACTATCAACCAGCGCGTAATAAATGTCTCAATGAATAAAACATGCAATAGGAAGAGAGAGAACCGAGAACACTCGCCTTTAGTTACCCGATGAATAAAAGAATATCCTTTGCCAACGTTCCTAGGTCATTGTAATTCATAATTTAAATTTAAAAGCACTGCTTTTAAAACAATGCTTGATTCAGCTTACTTCAAGGACGCCGTCGTGCGCACCAGACCTAATCGTAACGTCAAACAATAGGGGTATTTGAGGAGCTCTTCAGGGGACCACTTCAAACGGATTTTAGAATCTACAGAGTGTAACCTTATCCTAATGCAATACGAAACCGTTGGTCTTGACACTGAAACTTATATTTGCTCCATTTTGAATGACGCAACTCGTTCGTGTGTAGATACATTCTTAATAAATTAAGGCTGGTTTCATTGAGCGCATTTGAATAGCTTTTGTACTGTGAAAAAATATTATTTTTGCGCGTTCCGCTGCCGAGAGTGCATTCAGTAAACAAATATCTTATGGCGCGTCTCAACGGGAAGAGTACGACCGGCACGGACTTCGGCAGCGCCGGAAAATAGAGCCCGTTTACTGGACGGCGCTGCATAAGCGCGCGACTTTGGAACGCAACTACCCCATACATCTCCGTACGCGCGCTCCAACGGCGCTGCCAAAACGTGTAACAATAAAATCAGTTTGTTTTATGTATGTAAGATTCTGTGTTTGTAAACGCCCCCACGACACAGGAGAAATTTCTAGGGCAACGTACTATACTAAAAAAAAGTTTAATGGTATAAAAATTCTCAAAGTTCTTGTTAGGAGTGTCCTTGGAAAATGCACGGTTAGAAATATTATCTAGAACTCGCAACAGTATCACGTAGACAGATTGATAAAGTGCGTACCGATTGCACGTGTTTCCTTCGAAATGATGCTAGTTACGAACGAAGATGGATGAAAACGAAGTTGTCTTTCTTTTTCTTTCTGTAAGAATAAAACTTGTATTGCTGAAATCAGCGCAATATCTGGTCAAGTTTCTTAGGAGATAACAACTCTTATTAACTTTATTTATATTTACACTTAGACTTGTCTCTTTAAGTACCTACATGTAAATTATTTAGATAAAGGTAGTATTTTTGTGTCGATGTGCAAAATATATGAATGGAACAGACGACACTCACTTGTATGGATCCTGCAGTTCTTCAGTGACAAAGTTGAGGTAGTTCCATCCTCCGAACGCGAAAAGTCCTGAGTAAAACGCGAGGGCGATGTTGCCAGCGCTGAATTCCCCCTGAAATGCTCCATCGAAGTTTTCAGTGTGACCTGTGAAAAAACCGCATTTCCTTTATTTTCTTAATCAAGCTGGAAATAATGTGATATTAACGAGCAAATTAATCGTTATGTACAGAGATTTTAACTCCAACATATAAATTCCATTAACACACTGGCAGATTTTGTAAGATAAGATAAGGTACAGGATTACCAGACAATAAGGTAGTGATATCATAAATTACATCACAAATATAACGATAAGCTCTGTGCGTAGCGAAGTACTGTTGTGAGTAATTCAATAGTAATAGTAATTATTGTATTTCATCTCCAGTACCAACTATTCTAGAAATAATTATAAGTAAGTATATATACTCGAACACGCAAGAAGGATAACATAAATATGGATCACTCAACAGACGCCAGAATTTTTCCTTTCATTACTAAACGTTTCATTAATTTATAACGTTTTATATGTATATAATAAGTATAGTTAATGATTACAACAACGGAGCTTATTCGATAAATAAATCATAATAATGGAAGAATACTTCCATTTATAGTGTGTAGGTTATAAATTATTTAATGGCAGTGCTGATAAGTGCAGAACTGTAACTCTCCTTACTTTAACTTCACAATGTGGTATGTATGGACATTGAATCAGCATTTCGACATTGCATTTATTGTTTGTTGTTGAGTTTATTTAACGTGAACGCAGCAAAAGAAGTACATTAATTTATGTAGATAATTATCGTAAGGCGTATTCGTGAAGGAGGAGGCGGTCATGAAGGAGGAGGCGGGCCGCCTGAGGGAGAGGACAGCGTCCTCCCTCCACCCCAGCCGCAGTGGTAGACGCCCACGGCGTCGGACGTCGCAGGACGATATCCGGCCACCGTAGGCGCGGGCATGCGGGCTGCGAGTAATGGGCGACTCGCTGTCCGACCATGGACCATGCCCGGGTCGACGGCGCGTTGTGTTCCACGCGCGCCTCAAAGAGTGTCAGCATAGTGACGGGGACTGTAGAGGGCCAAAGCCTGCTGGGGTCGCGGGACCAAGGGATTACCGTGACCCTAGTACGTAAAGGGCTATTGAAGGACACCGTGGATTTTAGTCAGTACAAGTCTGACAGTCCCTGCCGCCCTGCCCTGGGTGGGAGGACTCATTTGATGATTTTACCACGATAAAAAAAAAAAAGGCGGCGTTCATTTTAGTATCAACTTTTGAAAACACATGACTTTATTTCAGTCGTTTTAAAACAAAACACTTTGTGTATTAATTAACTGAAAAAAATTAAGCTTTTAAAATCTGTTTAGTGTGCAAAAAAAAATTACTCTAACAACATGTCATTATTTTTACCCGACTGCGGCGATTCCTAAAATCAGTTTATGTATTAGTGTTATTTTCCTTTTACTACATACATACAAGTCACTCAAAATTTGGAGCAAAACATTAGTTCCCGTGGTCAGGAGTTGATTTTTTATTTTTATTTAACCATTTGCTTACAAGAGGTGAAGAGACTGTTAGTTATGGTCCAGTGAGTCCCATGGGTCCAACACACATATCTACCCACCACAAGACCTGCATTTCTAAACTTCTAATGTACTTATTGCTAGCTTATATTTTAGTTCCAATACTTGTAGTAAATGTATTGAGCGTTTCCAAGTTTTATTAATTTTGTATCATTATATAAGGAGAAGTACCAAAAGTAGGTAGGTATAATGTGTTATGAAATTATAATAAACACCAAAATAGCACAATTTCTACCCGAATGACCGTGAACCTGAACTCAACTTATATTATTAACACTATCACTAATTCAGAATCCAACAGAAATTGTTAATATTAGGTAGGTACCTATTACATAATTTATCTAAAACAAAACATATTCTTTTGATAGTTAAGGTTAAAGTTGATTGGCAACATCCGTGTCTTCAATCTTCATCTTATTAATTAACTAAAAGTCGTAACTACCTAACTATATCATTACTATTTTTGTACTCGCAGAGGCTGAAAATAATATAAGGGCTGATTAGTGCCCAGCCCGTGTCAGGGGTAGACTACTCGTATCTAAGCAAGAAACTCGTAGCTTCGGCCGACGGGAGTTTCTTATTTTTTATCACATACGGACATTAGTTACGCCTTTGTCAAACAGACAGGCGTGACGAATGCCAAGCGTAACGTTTTTATATGTAATGTATGGAATTGATTGAATCCAGTCACATAGAAAAGCGAAAGCGATCCGATAGCGTGACAGAACTATCGGACTGACGTCTCGCTTCGGTTCGGTATCGCTTCGGAAACGCTTCGCTTTCGCCTGTCTGTTTGACAAAGGCATTAGTGATATGGACTAAAAATTGGTGACAACATGATTGGACAGTTGTCCCGACGATGTTGTCAGAGTTCTTGAATTCAGAACTACGAGTTATAGGGAGTTCACTTAAAGTTTGAGTTGCTTTTGTACGAGCCTGTTTTTTAGTTAATGAAATAAATGAGCAAATCCCCAGACTATATTCATCCTGTCGGAATGTCTCGTGTATCCGTTGACCAGCACCCTTGATGAGCAGAGCAACGCTTCAGAAGTTCAGGCGCTTGCTGCTATAAACGTGACGATTTACTGGGCTAATTACGGATTATGCATCGATTCGAAAAGAATACCTATTTCTACCAGCGGCAGATGTTCAATCATGCATTGCAGTACTACTGTACGAGTATCAAGAAGATGTTTTACGATGCTACTCGTATAATAACGACAGCCCTTTGAGCTTTCTTTCCACCAGAGTTGTCTTGAATACATTCATAAATAAGAGAACGTCTACAGACACGACTGACAAGTTATTACGAAGGGAATTATTGTTATAAAGATACGGCCCTTCAAACTTTCTACACTTTCTATATCGTCAAATAACATTGTGAACAAATAAAAAAAAAGTTACGTTTTACTTTCTCGGTAACTGTACACTTTCTTCAATGTTTATTATAACGAACATTAAAGCTTTTGCTGATAAACTGAAATTAAATTACTTCATATTTACATTCCCATAAAACTTTACAGTTGCATAATTGCAGTTGTGCCAATCTGCAAATGTTGATCTTATGCGCTGCGTCGTAATTATACGCGAGCATTTCCATTATGGAGTAAACAAGTGCGCAGTGCCCACGCCATTCAATTTAGCTGATACGAAGAACGGAGACTGACACCGAAGTCTCTCATCATCATTTATCAGTCTATCGACGGAGACTGGCGTGGTCCATAAACGTCTCGCATACTCAACATATTTATCCCAAGGGCAGAAACCTGCAGAAGGACGTGCTCGCAATAATATAGAAAAATGATACTTGTAGATAATAAACTATTGAACTAATAGCAGCTGCGAAAAATATCGATAGGTACCATATGTGGAAAACAACAGGTGCCATTAAATCAGGCGCCATTTCAGTGTCCAATGTAAAAATTCGTCAGAATCTTTGGCCCCGCCTTTAAAAGTTTTGAAACAAAGCGCATTTGTCACCCTAAAGATCACGCAGAGTGACACATGTCCCATATTAATAGCCGAGATACTCCTTACAGTTGATTTCGACCGGAACAGGTTTCGCCATAACAATATGCTTAAACGGAATGCCCAGCCACACAGCTGCCTGTATCGCAGGTGGGTTCTAAGAATCGTCAACAACAACATCGCCACCAACATACGTTGTCCATATATAGACACAGAGTACTTACTGCCTCGTGGTCTGTTTGCCCTACAAAGATTTAAAACACAGTAATATGCGTGTCATACTAATTCATAAAAATATTAATATAATTAATCAATCAGATACGTATCAGGTAGGTTGTACAAATGACTGTTCAGATTTAGACATTATCAGTCTATTTTAAATAGATAAACACGTGTTTTTTTGTTTATATAATATAATAATATAATATAAAAACTTTTATTAATCCAAAAACATACAGAGTTTGAGATACATTTTGTTTTAGATTATGTTACAAATTCTGTTCAAGAATAAATACTCTACCTCTTAAGCTAGGGTATACCTGTATTATAAGAGGTAGTTTACGGTCAGTAATCTACTAAATTTACGAGTATATCGCAAGTGGACTGTGTCATTCTACTGTATGGTGTACAAGAGTAGAAATGTAAGTTGCGTGTTTGTAGGTGCAAGTAGTGAATGTTTAGGCATGAGTGTATGTCTGTATGGTGGTATAGGTGTGTGTGTGCGTGTGTGTGCGTATGTGTGTGTGTGTGTGTATGTGTGTGTGTGTGTGTGTGCGTGCGAGTGTATCATACTAAATAGGTGAGTAAAGACTCTGTGTAAGAGTAATCCTTGAGGAGCAGCCACTCTGTTACTTTAGATTTTAGTGCATGTGAGTTTAGGTATATGATATTGAGATGCTTGTTAATATTTTTATAGATATGAGTACTTAAAATATAATATTGATGTTTGGCGAACGAGGTCTTGTGTTGTATATTTGGTGGGACGTATGTACGCTTATTTGTAACAGGTAGAGGAAGGATTGCGTGCTTTCTGAGGGTGGATTTAAGCACATAAAGCTGACGAACCGTAAGTACTTTACAGTCAGAGAACAGTTCAGTTGTTGGGTAACGGTATGGCTTTTTCATCATGACTTTAAGTATAGCTCGCTGTGCTCTTTCCACCCTCAGAAATCTAGTCTTAGCGGCACCGCCCCACGCAACTATGCAATAACCAATCACTGATTGGCATAGTGCAAGGTACACCATCTTAAGAGTTGTTAAGTCGGCTGATACTCTAAGAGTCTTAAATATATGTATAAGACGTAAGGTTCTGGTGGTGACGGCGTCAATTTGTTGGTCCCATCTCAGTCCGTCGTCAATGTTAACTCCGAGGTATTTGACGCTTTCGGATCTAGCAAGTGGAGGACAAGTACAAGGGTCGGACGAGTTTGTGCAGGAATGGGGAGTTACACTAAAAGAGGGGGATGGTCTTGCGTTACGTCGTATAGCAAAGGGAATATAAGTCGTTTTTTGTAGGTTTAATGTAAGGCGGTTCGAATTTAACCACATCATAACTTTGGCCATCGCCATCTCTGCATTTGCTTTCACAATGTCCCAAGTAATTCCGTCTACAAGGATTGCAGTGTCGTCTGCGTAAGCGTAAATTCTACTATTTGGCAGACTCAGTCTGCAGAGATCATTTACGTAGATCTGAAATAGAGTCGGGGAAAGAATTCCTCCCTGGGGAACACCATAGGGCACGAGAAACTCATCACTTAGGTGAGTATCAATTTTAATACATTGCCTACGATTTTTTAGGTAGTCTTTAAATATTTCTAGTGGCATTCCACGCACACCAATACTTTCCAACTTCGTGATGAGTTTGGGAACAGAGACCGTGTCAAAAGCCTTCGAAAGATCCAGAAATATACCAAGACACTTAGATTTTTTATCTAGGTTTGAGGCAACCTGTTGCGTGAAATCCAGTACTGCATCATCTGTAGATAGACTTGTCCGAAATCCGTATTGGTTGTTAGCAATGAGTCGGTGTTTATCGAGAAACTTTCGTAGAGAGTTATTAAGGATTTTTTCGAGAATTTTAGATAGTGCAGGTAGGACTGATATCGGTCTGTAGTTATTAACACAGTCTCTGTTCCCTCCCTTGTATATTGGATGGACCACAGCTTTTTTAAAAGCATCAGGAAAGACACCCTCCTGTAGGCAGCGATTAAAAAGGTACGTAATTGGTGGCACCAGTACATGTCGACAGCTTTTCAATATTAGCGATGATATGCCGTCCCAGCCAACTGCACAGTCAGAACGTAGTTGTAGGATTAGGGACTCCACATCAGCTTCGTCTACTTCCAGGATGGTAAGAGAGCTCACAGGTGAGCTTCGAGTGTCCAGAGGTGGTGGTGAGGGTAAAGAATGGCCACAGGCCGGTATTGATGCAGTGTCATTGGTTATTTTTGAAGCCATGTTTTTGCCAATGTTGGCAAAAAATTGGCCTACCTCATTAATCGCCGATTTTGGGTCGTCCCGTATTGTGAGTAGCTCCACAGGACTAAGTTTTGGTTTATGGGTATTGGTTATGTATTTGATTGTTTTCCATAAGACTTTGGGATTATTTTTGGCTTTTTCAAGCTGGCCGGTTTCATAAGACCTTTTAAGTTTCTTGAGTAAGTTGTTGCAAAAATTGCGGTATCGAGAATATGTAGTTCTTAGAATAATATTATCTGGTGATTTTTTAGATGTGATGTGCATTTTATCTCTATGCTTTATACATTTTAAAAGACCAGGGGTTATCCAGGGTTTAATGATTCTCTTATTTTTAGGGATTTTAACGTGTGTTGAATGATTTGATATTACTTCTTTAATAATACTGATGAATTTACCCATTGCCTCATTTATGTTCTCGACCTCATATATTACCGTAAAATCCGCGATTTCTAACTCCGCCACAATTGCTTTGTGGTTTTGAGTGGTGGTTGTATATAATTTGTGGGAGGGTTTTGCATTTTTCACACTTAACAGTAGTGGTTTGTGGTCCGTCACATGTGCTTCCAAAATTAGTGTAGTAGTAGTTAGACAAGATTTCAAAAATATATGATCCAAACAGTTCTCATCTCGAGTAGGGAATAAGTGTGTTGGCATGAGACCATGAGATGCATTTAGCGTGAGATAGTCCAAGGTTCTTTCAGTCATATTATTTTGTTTTATATCTATGTTTAGGTCGCCAACAAGCGCGATGTTAGGGCATATACATTTAATATTGTCGTAAACATTTATCAAACTAGTTGAGAAATTGTCATAATTCTCCCTTGAGTTTAATGAGGGCGAGCGATAGATCGCTACTACCGATATTTTTTTGTCTAGGTGACACACTAAACAGTTTCCACCCTCAAAGTCTGGCTCTGATACTGTAGCTTGCAAGCTTGATTTTGTATAAATAATTATACCATCGTTTTGGTTACAGTTTGTATTTGTGAAATGTGACTCAAAACCGTCCAAAACTGGTATGTTGTTGATTTTACTGAGCCAACACTCGGTTAAGACAATAATATCGATATCCACATTTAACCGATTTAACAGTACTTGGAGGTGTGGAAAATTTTTGTTTATACTACGGATGTTAATATGCAATAGATTAATGTTATTTCCGGATATATCTATATATTTAAGGCATTCTTCTGGACTACAGACAAAGGATTTTCCCTGGGTTATTAGATCAAGATCATTATTGACGTTAATTAAGTTAGCCATTAAAAGAGGATGAATAACCACAATAAAAATAGTGCAAAAACGGTGGGCGTACGTATGTCTCGGTGGGTTTTAAATAATAAAATAACGGGATTAGAGCCTGTGTATGTGTATGTGTGAGCAATGTAGGATGTGTATGTGTGAGTAATTTTATGAGTGTGTGAAATGTTATTGCGGACAGTGTTTTGTTGTGTGTTGTTTTTTGTAAAAGGTAGACTAAAGTGTGAGTAATTAAGTAGTTAACTAATTTTAAAGAAATTAAAGAAAAATCTTGTTTAAGTGGCATTGAAATCATGCATTTTTGTAGTCAGATATTCAGTTTAGATATTGATTCATTGAGGTATTGGATACATTTTTCTGAGTTGATCAGAACCTGCTTGTCTCCTACTTGCTTTCGGAGAAAGATATTTCCGTTGTTGGTCCAGCAGAAACTATATTGATTCTCCTTTGCAAATTGCCGTGCCAAGTAGAACAGCTTTTTAGAGCTGGCGGATAGGCGTTCTTCCACATAGACAGCCTGGCGTTTGCCTGGGACACCAATCAATTCCGTATTGAGTTTGTCTTCTTTTGAAGTTTTACTTTTGTTGTATGATCGGATAGCCATCAATAGGTTTTGCTTGGTATGTACCGTTGTAAACTCTGCTACGACAGGACGTGATGTTTGGCTGGGTTTTCCTGGCTGACGATACACATCACGGATTTCGGATTGAGATATAGGTGTTCCAACAAGCTGGCTGATGTTGCAGATGGTATTTGATAAATTGCCTGTAGTTTCATTTTCTAGTTGAGGAATATTTCTTATTTCGACACATGATGAGCGTGTCTTATACTGCAGATCTCTTATTTTATTTTCAAGTGTTTCTATGTAGCTTCTCTGTTCTTTCCTCTCTTTTTTTAAGTCTTCCACCTCTTTTTTCATTTCTTCAAATTTTTCATTGAAGTGCTTCATTGATCTTTCGATCTCGGCATTTGTCTTACGAATCTGGGTATTTGACTTTTGGATATCGGCATTTTGCGCTTTAATCTCAATGACGTCTTCCATCAATTTTTGTATCAGAGTCGTTTGTGACTCCAGCATCTTAGTCACACGGGTGTTCTGATCATTTCTCCATACACAGAGCAGGTCAGTTAGTTCCTGTTTATTTAAAGCAGGCTCAAATTCTTGAGAATTCTCTGTTCTTGCTCGTTTGCCTCGATTTGTTACATATTCACTTATGTCGATCGCCGCATTAATGTCAGGTTCAGATTGAGACTGGCCTTGGCTTTGCAATTTTGATGGTGGAGTGCGCTGAAGGCTTGCCATTTCGTAGCAAGTAGTCACCGTAGATGTATTATTATATTATGATTATTGTATTATGGAGATACTTGCACAATCTGCCTGTTAAATTATTAGAATAGATAAACACTTGCCTGTGTAATGTAATAAATGTTGGTGTCGTAGCCGATAACAAAAAACCATAGGTTCACTCGTAGCACGCTTGTAGCACGCGCGTAGCACTGGTCACACGCAGTCGCCGCCGTAGAAGGCCCGATGACGTCAGCTTCGTGTAGCACACCGCTATTTCGTCGCTCACTGCTACTTGTTCGATGGCGCAGTGGTCAGGCGCTCGGGTCAAGTCGCCCCACGCGTGAGGTCGTAGGTTCGAATCTCACCAATCAGTATCACGTTTTCAACTGGTGTTGGAGACGGCAATGTCAAACAGCTATTTATCTCTTTCAAGGACCACCCACTGGGCGTGAACTTTGGATTAAAACAGCTAAAGAGTGACAAGGAATTGCAAAAAAACTCAACCGGCCAATCACAGAATTTAGCAACACAATTTCTAACCGATAGGTGACACACGTCCACTCGTCACAACGTCTGCCCCATAAGTTTTTCATATTTACTAACTAACTTGATATTTTCACAGTCCTAAGCATAACATAAAAGAAATAACTATATGGACAGTGGCAGGTAAGGCGTAGCCAGGGTCAACCGTGGGTGAATAATGTAAAGGCTAAAAATTGTAGCCCACTTCTGCACCGGTTTGCTTGATAAAGATAACAATCGTGCATGACGCGATAGTTATCAAATCAATTAATTTGTTGTAGTAACGTGGTGCTAAATTGGGTTGTGCAGGTCAGATACGCAGTCGCTCCTATAATACTAGTGTTTAGCTGCAACCGGTTAAATTGGAAGCCGACCCCAACATATTTGAGAAAAAACAGCGTGGCCAAGCCTAGGATTCAAGCACTTTATACGTTTAGTGTAACCATGTTGTTAAACTATGAACAGGGTTTTTGACTGAAAAATCTGATTAGACCGCCCGATCAAAAAATATGTGGCACGTATTTTGACGAAGATACGACGCTTTTAACACTGCCATTACGTCACAAGCAAGTACAGTTTTTACTTGCTTCTGACGACAGGAGCCCCCACTCATGAATTTTAATACGTTGTATCTTTGATATGCATTGATTTCACAAAAGAAAAATGCGTATTCATTTTTTTTTCAAAACTGTAACTTTTAGGCTATTTAGATTTGCAATTTATTGATACTGTAAACATGCATACTGCTTGATCTATTAATTTATGCCACTCATAACAAATCATAGTGGCTTCTGAGCACCTCCTGCTTTACAATAGGCTGTTCTATCCAACCTTGGTCTATAATTCAGTTGTATCAGTTGACCCACAAAACCAATATCTAAGAGGGAAGTTATGTACACGTAATTTAGTTGCATGCGTAATCGTACCCAAGCGTTATCAGACGATCGTATCAGTCATGATTAACTCATACTCGTACTATATTTCTGATTTCCTATATTAAAATTGTAATGTTTTGTTAACGAGCTGCCTAATTGTATTTTGTTTGCACAATACGTACTACGAAACACATAAAAAGCAGTCTGAAACGAATGAAAAAAAATCTTGTAAGTGTTGAAAGTAACGTGGAATGATTGGTTGGTGGATTTAGTGTTTGATTCTATCACACATTCAACTCCACTCCTTGACACAGGAGGCCAAGGCCTTCCTCTAGCCCCACTACTGCACCCAGTCCTACACCTGGTTGTATCGGTAGGCACCTTTTTAAGATGGTCCCACAAATATCATTTTTGAAGTGAAAACTTCTTTAGCGGCGTTGTGCACTTTTTTTGGAATGGGTAAAAAATGTTAAACTCGCGTCAGGACACGTGACCTGATCGAAAATTCGTAAGACGGCGAAGGGCGCTTGCGCGAATGTTCGTGTGTGTTTATTACTATTCAGGTTTTGACTTCGTGCAAGCCGTCGTTTTTTTTCTTATTTGTGGGACCATTTTCATGCATATTTATGACGAATTACCTTATTATTTATTTAACTATTATGTTGAATTCTAGCTCCAAGTTTCCCTGTCTAGTGCACCAATGATAAGCTAAATGTTCATGTTTTTCAGAATGGATTTAACATTATGTTCCCATTAAAATCTCAACTTACCGATGCAGATGTAGTAGATGCCAGATATGATGATGACGATCAGTGCCAGCAGCTTGGACGAGGTGAACACATCTTGTATACGCATGGTCCATCGCACACTAATGCAATTGATGGCTGTTAGGATACCTGTGAAAAAAATTACATTTGTTTATCTACATATTTAAATGTTGAAATGATATGCTACATCGCCTATCTTGGCCAACCATCTACACCTTCCAGGGTTTAAATGAAGTCAACGTTATGATAACTGTGCAAGTGGCTACATGTGGTCGAATTTAATTTGAAACAAAGAAGAATGGTATAAAATTATTTACCGTGGCAAGACCTTGCCTTTAGTTTAAAAACATTGTTGTATAAATGATTTTGTTCTGTACCTATATTTTGTCTATAGGCGCTGGTGCTGTCTTGAACTCTTATATCATGCTGTCTATCTATTCGGAATTAATGGAAAAATTTTAAAGTGTAATCTCACTTCTGGAAACATCAAGGATTCGACCAAAGGGACATTCTCCTATGTATCTACAAAATCTTATTTAACATTTTTTTTTTACATTCTTGCTATCATCCTTTATCTTTCAAAAAACTTACGACTGCATCAAACGTGAAGTGATGACAGCACATGATTATATTCGTTCCTTTATAAATTGTTCTAAGTGATCCACTTTCAGCGGGTCATTAGGTTCGTTAAAGTCGCATGCTTCCAGACGAGCAGTTTCGGATCGAGTTTCTGAGAGACTTGTCGCTACTGCAAACATTTGTTATATGATAGTATAGCGTCCAACGACCATGGCGCTGTTTGGTCGTTGAAAGCGTCTCAGGTTTCCGCTTACACTCATAACTTTGACCACACAGTAATTAATTTACTGTTACTTCAAATTACTAAATCAAATGAGATCGTGTGATCTGACACGTGATGGTATTTATAAATAATACTTTTTCGTAAGTGCATCATTTACTTTTCGAAAGAACAATGGCTAAAGACTGAGTAATAATAACAAACTTGTTTCTTTTATTTAAAAGAGCATAGTTAACATTCAAACTAAGAGTTTATAACTATATGAGTATGCGCTTGCTCAATAGTTTCTAAACCTGTAAAGTTTCCTAGTAAACAGTCGTTTTAGTTACTCATACATTCTATAATACTCCGAATTAACTCATTCTTAGTATTAATTTCTTGGAAGTCATAAACCCAGACCAAAATAAGATCCTTTTATCACCTTATCAACAAAAAAATAAAATTAATAAATAAATAAATAAACAATAAATAATCTGCTATGAGAGTGGTGACAAGATAAATATAAATCTAATTAAGTACGATTAGATGACAATAAACAAGCAAAAAAATGAAATATAAATAGGTACCTATAGATCGAGATTGACATTAAGCGATAATACATCCAAACAACCTATATACGCAGATACACCTTAGCAGATAAAATCGAAATCGACTTATTGAGAGCAAAGCGTCAACAACATTATATTATTTAGGCGATACTTCAGAGGTAATCTTAGTAGGTCAAAAGAAATTCTAATATCGAAATTCTACCTCCAAAACTAATGATAGACAATGAAGAACAGGGTTTTAAATTCCTCGATAGTCTGTTGTTTTAAAGATAGAAACCTCCAAACAGATGTATTATTGTCTGGCGATCACACTCGGAAAAAAGCTAATATTGCTATCATTTCAGCCGTTCTAATAAAAAAGTATGATTATCTAAGACCATGAGATAGGGTGGGTATGGGTAGGGTCCTTTATCTTTGTTGTCACCTTCAAAAGGCGCCTGGACTTTGGGTATAAGACCAGGGATTGTGGGATTTGTACCTCACTAAAACCATCCCGGTGATCACCATCAACACATGGAGGAAGGAACGGGGGCCTGTTAGGCACATCCTCGAAAAGACTACGCTTCTCTGAGATCACTAAGTGAGCGGACAGAGTCCCTACTCTGAACGCCCGTAGTCTCAAAGGCTTTAACATTATGCAGATGGGGTTTTGGTATGTTAGGCGCCACGTTGGTTGTCCCCCGGTCGTCTTCTTCTCCGGGCGGTATCGACCCTCTAATCATCACGCTCAGCGGTTCAACCCGGGCAATGGCACCATAGGCTACCTGTAATCTGTGGTGACGGCTGAGCAATCCTACTTACGGTAGTAAGACCAGAGCCGCCTGGCTCCCTGCACTCTCCTGTATCATCTACGCGTCTGATTGAAGTCACGAGCAAACTCATTGTATAACAAAAGATCATTGATAAACATAATATACTCATCCATCATTATGTAAAGGATACAGAACAAGATCTTTGTCAGTCGCAGTTTCAAGGTTCAAGTTACGGTAACCGCAACCTGAACGTGTCATTAGATCAAGCTCCGCAAACACGCAAATTAAATGCGCTGTTGAAACTAGGTTGTGTAAACAGACCTACTATGACTACAAGATGGACCGAGATAGAGACAAGAATACACATTGAGGTTACTAACATAACCCCGAAAATTACGTGTTTAGGATTTGGAAGCTAAACTACGTATTGAAAAACATCAATTGAACATTTTTCTGAATGGGATCATCATTCATGTCGCAGAAAATCTACTGTTTTTACTTCCAATAAACTGACAGACAGAACCTTTGCCGTGACCCAACTGAGAGACAGAGGAGATCAAAAGTGAAAGCAACATGCCAGTTTAAGCCGAATTAAACTTCAAAAGACAAACAGATATACAAAGGCTAATACATAAACTAATTTTCGCCAGTGTAGCTCGCAAGATGGAGGTTCATTTTCAGAGCCATTCATCTATCAAGAGTAATTGGGTTAAGTGGCGTTTCCGCCGACAGTTCCGCCCCGAGACGCAATGCAATCAAAGAATTAAAGGCTTCCTATTCCTATAGATTTCTATCTACTCTTTTTTTTCTTGGCTACAAAGTAAACTGATGAATGTCTGATTTGTATGTCTTAAAGTTGAAATGGAATTCTCTACGGTATGCTATTTTCATTTAAGGAAAAATTTCCTGGCTTAAAAGTAATTGTTGTTACTATTAATTGTGTACGTGAAGAGACTATTAATTGTGGGCTTTATGTTGTGGAGGAAAAAGCGTTGAATTAATTAATTGTGGTTTTGATTGATTGAAACAAAAGCAAGTTAAACGAAAAACAATTATAGTATATTTAATATACCTACCAATAAAATAAAGGGAACTCCCTGCCCCTGAAGTAGTTTAAAACTAAACACTGCAGATGAATTACTGATGACTAACCAAGAAACAATTCTACATAAACTTAAATGTCCCCATAAATTGAGGAAAACTGGCGAACGCCACAACGACATAGGTGTACCTAAGTAAGATCCTGCATTAAATATATGCCTACCTACAGTTTAAACTTATCAAATTTATTCATGCTTTATACACGTTAGTAGGCAAGAATGTAAGTAATGAATTATCGAGATCGCTTCACGGCTTCACTGACTAGTTTCTATTAGTTATGTAGATTGTCAGTGACTATTAGGCCTCTGCCTCGAATCTTGCGGGCAGCGGGGCGGCGGCGGCGGCGGCGCTCGCTGTTCGCGCCCGCCCCGCTGCCCGCAAGATTCGAGGCAGAGGCCTTAGGCCCGTTACCCCATTAGCATTGCATGTATAAATAAATAGCTACATCGTTATCTCATTACCATGACACGACCAAGGGTTGAAAGGGTTAGCAATTAATTTTGCATTAGCAAATGACTTGTACATTGTATGTCTTTGATAACAGACGATGAATCGGAGATGCTGCTAGGCGATAAATCTGATATGTTGCTACGTAGGTTCTGAACGAAAGATATAAACTTAAACCAAGTTTCTGGACGAGTGTCCTGTGTTCAAAGACAAGTTCTCATTTCCTGTTTTCAGTTACCGGTTATGAACTTGGATGCGATTTGCTAAACTAACTTTGAGCTTCGACATAAGACATTTAAGAGTTGAGCTTGGAACAAAAAACGAGCCCTAAACCGATGGACGAAACTTATACTTAAAAGTTCTGCTACATTTTTTTTAGTTATTTTGTAAATCTTTCGCGAAAGAAACAAACATTATGAATTCAAAGCAGATCGTTTTAAAATCGATCTTCCCATCTCAGATAATGTTCTTAGGCAGGGTCAAGTCTATAAATAAGTAGCCTAGAGGGGTTCTACCAAACAGTTGGTCATCGGTTAGGTGCCCATGTGACAGGGGCCCATCTGACGTTGTTTTACTTAGTACCGAGTCCACTTGGAACCAGATCTGTAGCTCTACGTAAGAATATGATGTCATTACCCGCATTCTCTTAAACTAATTTCAGTTTCTGTAAACTTTCTGTTGAACAAAAAGGCTGACGTAGATCAGCCTTTTAGTTTACACTATTGACCGACGGATTGTTTTAATGTTCATGACCTGCATTAGTGGTCCCGCTAGTAAAGTTTGCACTCCAAGTTACGATATAGAAAACCTTTGACTATGCATTTTTGTAACCAGTTTTCCTTTAAAAAATGGTCGGATTAAAGCAAAAAATAAGAGCACTAATTGCTTACTTATTAAACAAATATCTAGAACACACTCTCATAAAGAAAAATGTAATAATAATACATGTTTGGGTATTTATTTTCTTTCGTCAATGAATGCACCAGCTTCATAAATTGTAACAGCATCGGAAAGTTACGTTGACATACATTCTCTCGTATCGTTATAAATCGACGCCGACCAGCCACCTATTGTTGTAATCAACGAATTGTAGCGCATCGTAGACTGCACTACATTGTATGTAATGTTTATCTAAGTTGTACATAATGTCTTGGGTTCATGCTCGACTATGGTAAAAATTACCTACCTACAAATGAGAGCCAAAGCCTGGAACGTTAGGGGCTATTGAAGGACACCGTGGATATCAGTCAGTTCAAGTCTGACAGTCACTCCTATCCTGCCCAGAGTGGAAGGACTCATTTAAAGATTTTAGCACGATGAGTAAAACCTACCTACAAATGTCTTTGTTGCTGAATAAAAGAATTATACCTCAGAATCAACTATAGTTTCGTCGAATAATAAATACCCTACATAATGTAAAGCCCCATTTAGACGGAGCAAGACTACACTCACTACATTGCGGTATTTGTTTAGTCAACAGAATTCGTTGTACCTATAAAGTCTGCAACGCAACTCGCGTGCAAGTTCTTGCATTGTCTAAATGAGACTTAAGACCAACGTTGATTTCTCAAGGCGTGGCTCAAAAGACCATAGTTCCAAAAACAAATATCAATTAAATAGGCTCTGTGAAACCAATCAAACAAATGTAACAAAAACTGTAGTTATTTTTTCATTGTGGTAAATCATCAAATGAGTCCTCCCAGGCCGAGAAGAGACTGTCAGACTCGTACTGACTAAAATCCACGGTGATCCTTCAATAGCCCTTTACGTTCCAGGGTCACGGTTACCTGATAAGACAGTCCCACAACCATAACAGTCCACCACTAAGACGGTACCTACCACTACGTAAAATAAAACTACGGGCCACATGGCTTTCAGTATAGGAAGGAAATCGACGATTGTTTGTCCAAACAATGCTGTCATAAGAGCCGTGAACGAAGATCGAAAGTGTTCCCAACGGATTGTATCAACACGCCCATGAAGTTGCTAAGGAACCACAACAACAAAGTGTAGAATATTGATTAGGAAAATTCCGTTCTTCCTTACCATTGGGCATTAAAAAGTCACATGGCGATTTGGTGTCAAAGACCTCGTAATTAGCACTGGCCTATATTTAGAACTATGGAATTTTATGTTGGATTTTTTGGTTATGTGGCCGATAAAGTGCCTTGTTTGGAAAACTACTTTTAACTTGTAACGAAAATGAAAAAAGGTGCGATTTTCGATTACTACTGGACTATAAGAGGTTATGCTGTTTAGTCTTGAGAATCTTTTCGACGTTGGTAATATAATTTAGATGGATAAGAGACGCACAGAATCGAGAGATATGGCATAAAAGGGGGAGGCCTATACACAGCAGTGGGTGATTCCGGGCTGATATGATGATGGTTATGAATATAATTTACATTATAGATCACTCGCACTGCAACTTACATGCTCGTGTTTAAAACATGGCACGGTATAAGTACGAAAAGGAAAGTTTTCCAGATCTTGCCTCTTAGTTGACGCATAAAGATCAACATTATGGAACTTAAGCAATGCCATAATCATTAACTTTTTACAATTTATTGTTATGTATTCCACCAAAACCGGTGTTCCAATTGACAATGAAAGTCAATATGATAAGTAGAAACTTTACTAACTACTGTTATATTGACTTTTATTATATTTGTCGGATTTGTTTTTTTTTTTATTAGATCTGGACTCGATTCCCACTGGCGTGCTATGTTCGAGATGCAGCAGAAGAACATGATGCAGCTGATCGAAGCCATCAGGACACCAACAGTGGCACCTCAGATCACGCTGCCAGAAATTAATCCGGAGCTACCAGATACCGATCCACGTGCTTGGTGCGATACTATCGATATTTGCCTCGACGAACGTCCACTGGAGGGTGCATCGCTTATTATAGCTCTAAGCAAAGCCCTGAAAGGTAATGCGTCATCGTGGCTGTCGCAAATTTCGCATGCAGGCATGACGTGGCAGCATTTCCGCGACTTATTCCTTGCGCGTTATGCATCCACTGAAACTCTTGCTGCATCGCTTGTTAACATCCACAACGGCCGGCCGAAGGAGGGCGAATGTCTCGCAGCGTACGCCAGCCGCCTAATGACTACCCTGTTGGCTCGATGGAAGAATCGAGGCCATGAAGAAATAGCCACGTCGTATGTGCTCGCTCATGTCTCGCAGTTCGACTCTCGGCTTAATCGCTTGGCTTTTACTAGCGAAATAACGTCACGCAACAAGTTACTGCAGGAGATTAAGGCGAGTGCAAGTCTGAAGCGGAAGTTCGATCGCAGTACCGGTGATGGCGCCACTGATGCAAAGCGTTTTAAGCCACAAACTTCCACTATGTTCACGTGCCATAAATGCGGAAAACCGGGACACAAAGCGGTGAACTGTCGTTCGAAGTTTACGCAGCCTGCTGGAACTAACGTCCAGAAAACTACACCTGTGGCGACTTCATCGGGTTCCAGCAAGAGAGTAACGTGTTTCCGTTGTGGAGAAGCCGGACACATCTCTACGAACTGCCAACGCGGCAGTGCGGGTGGCGCGTCATCGTCGGCGGGCAGCGCTGCCAACGCAACGGCGGAGCGACGCGTCGATAGCTGCGAAATAGCAGGTGTTTGCGGGCAATTGGAACAATCCGGTGAGTCGTACTATTTTTATTTTGATTCCGGTGCCGAATGCTCTCTTGTCAAACAATCTGTTAGCCGTTACTTCAAAGGTCAACATGTTTATTCGATAGTTCGTATAAAAGGTATTGGTTGTGCTAATGTAGACTGTACCGAACAAATTCTTTGCGATGTTTTTATTAACAGTCATTGTTTACCGATTTTATTTCATGTTCTACCTGATAATTATTTGAAATATAGTGTGATGATCGGACGCGAAATTTTAAAATTAGGTTTTACAATTAACATGACCAGCTCTTCCTTAATAATTTCTAAACAAAAAAGTGTAGCGGTTTGTAGTTATGAAAATAATCGGTTACTTTGTTTTAATGATGTCGATACCGATATGCAAAATAGTGTACCTTTGATATCGTTGTTGAGTGAATATTCCCATGCTTTTATTAACGGGTTACCCCGTACACGTGTTACTTCTGGTGAACTGAAAATTAGGCTTCAAGACCCGAACCGTACTGTTTATCGTCGACCTTACCGACTCAGCCCAGACGAAAGGCAAGTAGTGCGATCTAAGGTTAAGGAATTATTAGACGCTAATATCATTCGGCCTAGTCAGTCCCCTTTTGCAAGTCCTATTCTTTTGGTTAAGAAACGTGACGGTTCTGATCGTATGGTAGTAGATTATCGGGAACTAAATTCTAATACTATCCCTGACCGATTTCCATTGCCTCTAATAGCAGATCAAGTGGCTAGGTTATCAGGCGCGAATTTTTACTCCTGTCTAGACTGCGCAAGTGGCTTTCATCAAATTCCAATTCGGGATCCCGATAGTATCGAACGTACTGCCTTTATTACGCCTGATGGGCAGTTTGAATACTTGGCTATGCCGTTTGGTCTTCGAAACGCACCGAGTGTTTTCCAAAGATCGGTGTCAAATGCCCTTGGTGACTTGGCTTTCTCTTACGTGGTCTTATACATTGATGACATCCTCATACCGTCAGTATCTGAGGAGGAAGGTATCACTAGGCTGCGCGAAGTTTTAGAAGCACTGACTAAAGCCGGATTTTCCCTTAATATTTCAAAGTGTTCATTTTTAAAACGTCATGTAGAGTTTTTAGGCTATGAGATCACAGCTGGCGAGCTGAGGCCGAATCCCAGAAAGATTGAAGCTCTAACTAAACTACCTCCCCCTGATAATATTCATCAGCTCAGACAATTCATTGGCCTTGCCTCATACTTTCGTAAGTTTGTTAAAGGTTTCTCTCAAATTATGTCCCCTCTGTTTTTATTGACGACTAGTAAGAAATTCATTTGGAAATTAGAACACGAGCAGATACGACAACGAATTATTTCAATTTTAACTACTAAGCCTGTCTTAATTATTTTTAACCCTGAGCACCCAATAGAATTGCATACTGATGCAAGTGCTGATGGGTATGGCGCTATTCTTTTTCAAAAAGTAAATAGTGAACTTTTAGTTGTCGAGTACTTTAGTAAACGCACCTCGAAAGCCGAGTCAAAATACCACTCATATGAGCTGGAGACTCTGGCCGTAGTAAACGCAATAAAACACTTTCGTCATTATTTACAAGGGCGATATTTTGAAGTTATTACCGATTGTAATTCACTGAAGGCTTCGAGAAACAAAATTGATATTACACCACGTGTTCATCGTTGGTGGGCTTTCCTTCAAGCATTTGACTTTCAAATCTTTTATCGCGAAGGTCGTCGTATGGCTCATGTCGATTTTCTTTCCCGTAATCCATTGAGTAGTACTTCTGAGCAAACAGGTATGCAAAAAATCGAGCAGAAACGTGTTGATATTGCTACTTTATCACAAAATTGGTTATTAGCCGAACAATTGCGTGATCAGGAGATTCAATCGTTGGTCACCAAACTTAAAGAAAGTCAGTTTCCACCGGACGTTGCCAGGACTTACGAATTGCGTTCGGGTGTATTGCATCGCAAAGTACAACGTAACAATCGTACTCGCTGCCTCCCTATAGTCCCACGTGCTTTCAGATGGTCTGTTATTAACCATGTGCACGAGTCACTTATGCATCTGGGTTGGGAAAAGACACTTGAAAGGGTGTACGAACACTACTGGTTCGAACATATGGCTAAGTATGTTCGTAAGTTTACCGATGGATGTATAACCTGCAAAGTGTCTAAATCTCATTCCGGGCGTATACAGGCCGAACTTCATCCGATCCCCAAAATTAGTGTCCCCTGGCATACAGTTCACGTTGATATAACCGGCAAGCTTAGTGGTAAAAACGATTCTAAAGAGTACGTCATAGTTTTAATTGATGCTTTCACTAAATTTGTTCTCTTGTATCACACTCTTCGAATCGATTCAGCTAGCGCAATTAAAGCTCTAAAGTCTAGTGTATCGTTGTTTGGAGCACCCACTCGCGTCATTGCTGACCAAGGTCGATGCTTCGCCAGCAAAGATTTTAAAGATTTTTGCGAGTCTCACGGCATAAATTTGCACTTGATTGCGACGGGATCAAGCCGCGCTAACGGGCAAGTCGAAAGGATTATGAGTACACTCAAAGGCATGTTGACTTCGGTAGAGACATCCGATCGATCTTGGCAAGACGCTCTAGAAGACGTTCAACTTGCATTAAATTGTTCTGTCCACCGTGTCATAAAAGCAAGCCCTCTCGAACTTTTAATAGGCCGCGTAGCTAGACCCCTAAATCTTTTAACGTTTGACGATACCGAAATGGAGATTAACCTTGACGAGACGAGAGAGCAAGCGGTAATAAATATTGACAAAAGTGCAAATTATGAAAAGTCTAGATTTGATAAAGGTAAAGCTAAGTTGGTAAAATTTGATGTTGGTGATTTGGTTTTAATTCAAAATGAAGAACGGAATCAGACTAAATTAGACCCCAAATATAAGGGACCGTTTAAAGTTGTAGAAGTACTTGACGGTGATCGTTATCTTTTAAAATCTTTGAATGGTAATAGAACCTACAAGTACGCTCACGATCGTATACGAAAGATGCCTCTAAGTAATGTTCCTAATGAGTTAAACGTAGAGGATGGTGATGAAAGTACCTCCACCGAGTAGTAGACACATACCATGGCTATTTGGTCGCACCGTACGCACTAGTCTGTAGTCGTAACTGCAGCTCACTTGTGAGCTGTTCAGGGGGCGATGGGCAGCTGGTGGTACGGCGGGGACCTGGGTCTCAATGGAGACTATTGTTGTCTTGGTCTTGTACTGACCTGGGAGTCGCAGACTCTATGTGATGTGTGTGGTCGTATCACATGAGGTGATGACGATATGGGTGGCATAAGTGTCACTAGCTGCTGCGGCAGCTGGGCCATGAGCGTTGTATGTGATCGAAGTTGATTTAGTTGCTGAGTAAATATGATTGAGACTTAGAGGAACCTTTTGTTTGACAACTGTTATTTTCGAGTTATGCGTTTTCTTAAAGATGTGGTCAGGTTGACCGAGCTGTACTGTTGCTCCAAATTTGACCGTTTGGTTACAGGTACTCACGAGGACGTGTAACTTGTCAGGCTGGCCGTGTCGGAGAAAGCGATAACTTTTAAACATCAAGTTGCTGATTTGATTATTGTAGTAGGGGTAAACGCCGTGACGTCAGATGTTGTTTTAATGGCGGCACGTGGACAGAGTCGTTTTGGAGAGTGGGGATTGTGCCGAGATCACTTTTGATCGGAACTCCAACCAAGTCACTCCTTCAGAACGAAACTGTCGGTTTGCCTATTTTGTGGAGATTATTTGTTAGTGTTATTTAATGTAAATTTGTGTTAAATAATAAACAGTGATTTTTGTGTACCGAAACCGAAACTATTATTTTAACTTTTCGTCATGAACCCGGTACCACCGAACCCTAATGCCGACGGCGCTATCGCTCAGCCATCGCTTACGCCGTCATATTTATAAATATTGAGTCAACCACAATTGGCCAATATTAACCGCTTGTAATTTAAAATCTCCCACAAAAAAATCCAAATCATTTATCATCAATTCAACCTAATTCATGCTGTCGATTTCATTTTGATTTGCCATTATTTAATTTACTCGCGTCACTTATAGAACATTAGGAGGAAATCAGTTCTTATTACGTTTATTGAGATTGACATTAACATCGTGCAGACTTGAAATGAAAAGATCAACGGACATCAAGATTTCAATCTACATCCATACTAATATATTAAACTGAAAAGTTTGTATACGTTCAACCAACGTGCTAATCTCAAAAACTACTAGTTCGATTTGAAAAAATCTTTTTGTGTTGTGTAGCCCATTTATCGAAGAAGGCTATAGGCTATATAACATCACGCTACGACCAACAAGAGCCGAACAGTGGGCGAACCCGCGGGGAACAAGTAGTAAGTAACTGATAAAATTCAGGCAAGAAAGATAGAAATATCCCGAATCAACGGCGCGTTGTGTTCCACGCGCGCCTCAAGGAGTGTCAGCATAGTGACGGGGCCTGTAGAGGGCCACAGCCTGCCGGGGTCGCGGGACTAACGAATTACCGTGACCCCGGTACGTAAAGGGCTATTGAAGGACACCGTGGATTTTAGTCAGTACAAGTCTGACAGTCCCTCCCGCCCTGCCCTGGGTGGGAGGATGATTTTACCACGATAAAAAAAGAAAAAAAAAATAGAAAGATAGAAATATAAGGTTAACTTACATAAGCAGACAGCAGCAAGAAGTTTGACAGCCAGTTCCGGAGGGTCACACTCCGGGAAGAAAGGCTTCACAACGTAGTGGCCGAAGGTGAGGGCCACTATGGCCTGCGTGGTGGGTCTGATGATGAGTAGCGCGATCCACATGCGCAGGAAGGCCGGCAAGGGCCCGAATGCCGTGTAGATGTAGGCGTAGTCACCTCCAGACCTCGTGATGGAGGTGCCCAGTTCGGCGTAGCACAGGGCCCCCAGTGTGGACAGGAGACCACTCGCAAGCCATATTATTAATGATGCACCCACTGACCTGCGACAAAAATAATTTGGTAAGTTCAATGAAAAATAAGTAATTTAAATATAGTGGTGGCAGTTGCAACTTGAATTGCAAATCAGTATAATTATGTAGAGAATCTATTATTCATGCCATGTACATGAACTGATTTATTCGAAAAATATAATGTTCTAGCTGAGGTTCATCGAA
Source organism: Agrotis puta (assembly GCA_943136025.2). Lineage (NCBI taxonomy): Eukaryota > Metazoa > Arthropoda > Insecta > Lepidoptera > Noctuidae > Agrotis > Agrotis puta. Next base: position 6,895,235 of record OW964170.2, read on the forward strand.
TGTTTATGAACTTAGACCTACACACATCAAAAAAGGTTTGCGATTAATTTCTTGTTACGGTATATTAAATAATAAAAAATAGTTTTAACTTTTTATTTTAAACGGATATTTCCAATTTTTTTTATTATTCATTTTTTTCAACTTATGTTAGTGATCACAACAACACTTTTATATGTGTGTGTGCTGTGTTGTGTGCTAAGCTAGATATCCTACTACAAAACAAAGTAATTACTCCATTATTTTTATATTCGATTCCGGCAGAGAGTCATAAAAGTATTTAAATAACGATAAAGTTTTATTAATAATATTGTTTTCCAGACTAATTGACGATTTCGCCTTGAAGAAGGATACCTAAAGGTAATGTTTTAGCAGAGTTAATATTAAAATCTTTAATACTCCATCTCGAAACCTGATCTATTACGCGCATCAGCTATTTTACTAAAAACGGAAATAAGTCATTAGTGCTCTTGATTGGAGTAGATATGTAATTACAGAAATTTCCTACTCTCCTAGAGTTGTTATCCTAAAATGTTTTTCTGTAACTACATTAGTACACCCACGGCACAGAATACTTTAATAGTACTACGTACCCACGGATAATGAGTTGAGTCTATTCATAGTACAACATTTGGAACTGTGACGTTTCAGTCAATTAGGAAGAATTTGAGAATATTAGTAGCCATTCCTTTTATGAATGACAAAAATAATTATGGTAAATAATTATAACATAATAAGTTAGTTTTACCAATGGACTGCGATTGCGGTTCGTACCTACTAAGTACCAAGTTAATTACTTTATGAGTGATGTTTACCTACCTAAAATTCCGAGCACTATAAACATCGCCTACGTTTGATTGCACTCGGCTGATAGTTATCTATACTAATATTATAAAGAGGAAAATTTGTTTGTTTGTATGTAGGGGTAATCTCAGGAACTGCTCAACCGATTTTGAAAATTCTTTCACCAGTAGAAAGCTGTATGGGTCCTGAGTGACATAGGCTAGGGGGGGGAGGTTCGGAGCGGGCGAAGCCGCTGGCAAAGGCTAGTATTCTATAATTCAAATTTATTTCAAGTAGGCGAGTTACAGGCACTTTCAATTGTCAAAAGACAGTTGTGCTACGGTGGGACCATCACAAGACATTATAACTGTGAAAGTACTGTAGGTGCCCATTCCAAAGCGTAGATCTCTATTGAGGAGAACGGGAAAGATACTCCATGATTCTTTTTAAATCGCAAAAATTATTACAAAACCTTTGTTACATCATTCATCTTGTTTTTAATAGACTTTTAAAAGAATATATATATAGTTACAACCTAGTTGACAGGCCTGTTGGTCTAGTGGTTAGTGACCTTGACTGCTATGCCGGAGGTTGTGGGTTTGATTCCCACCCAGGACAAATGTTTGTGTGATGAGCACGATCATTTGTTCTGTGTGTGGGTGTAATTTATCTATAATATGTATGTGTTTAGAAATATATAAGTATGTTTATCAGTTGTCTAGTACCCATAACACAAGCTCTGCTTAGCTTGGGACTAGATGGCGTTGCGTGATAGTTGTGGAATATTTATTTAGTTATTTATTTATTTATAAATATTACCTTCAAAGAGGTTTCAGTGCCACGGTCTACCAGTTATCAAGTTATGAATGAATCTAGGCTAACAGTGCCTTGAAAAACTATCGCGAGAAAAATCTGAACGTGACTACTACGTAGTACTTTTTAATTGGTTATTATTAAACTGCAATTATTGTACCATGCACTTTTCTTGCCGTTCAACCTAGTATACAGACCTGCGTACCTTATTAATTTGTGGTTCTTGTTTAACTGCATGAGGCAGTGAAAAGGGTGTGATAGATAGTATCATCAGCAACTCAATAAATTGGAACAGGGACTGACTGGAAACTGGTCCTGGGGCCCTAGCAGAGTTTTCCGACGCTCTAGCACGAGTTTTCACGTTTTTTTGAAGTAAAGTAAACGGTTGACGTTAATTTCATGGACAATATTATGTAGTTCCTTGTTCGTACACTAGATGCGCTTTTTCGTTTTTCATAAAATTAACGTCTCTCGACGTAATACTTCAAGTAAGAATGCAGTACGGTCAAAAAGTCGTAAAATTCGTGTTAGGGCTTCAGGTCAGGTTTTCAGGAATCAATTTAATAGATATGTAGGGATGTGGGATCAGAATCATACAGCTTTGTATCAAACACTTAAATGAATTTATTTTTAAAACTTAAATACGACACATCTTTCTTTTGAATCAAAAACCGCCATCTTCCCATTCATTCTTCGCTCTCGCTCTCTCCTTATTTATCCATCTCTTTCGTACACTCTTACATTCCGTTTCTGTAGTAAGGATCTGCATTCATTAAAATAAGGTACTGTACTGGCCGAATCAAGTCGCTCAAACTAGTATCGAAATTTTAAAAAAAATAGGCATAGATTAGAATTTATAGTATTAACGTTTTTTAATTTAGTATTACAGTAGTTAAAATCCAAACTGTCCAGATCTGATTTTGTAATGCGCCTTTTCCGGTGAGCTAATGTTTAAAACAAAGTCCACGAGACCACCCAAGGGCACGGGGACTTTAACCAAATTAGAATACAATAGGTGGACGAAACTCGATCCTTTAATGCCCTGAAGTCGATATAGTATTGAATTTCGTTGATCCCTTTTTAAAAGATCACTTTAGTTCATACGATACGTAAGAATGTTCCGCGAACGGGTCATTTACCCGAATACCGTTTGTAGATCATGGTAGGTACCTAATTTACAAGTCAATTAGTGTTATAAGGCCGTTCGTGTTTTTTTTCTTATTAAAAATAGGTTAAAACGATAGAAGACAAAAAGGTTGGCAATTGAGTACCTATATTTTTTTAATAAATCAACTGTCATACCTAATCTATACAAATATTATAAACAGGTAAATTTGTTTGTTTGTATGTAGGGAGTAATCTCAGGAACTGCTCAACCGATTTTGAAGATTCTTTCACCAGTAAAAAGCTGTATTGGGGGGAGGGGTTTGGAGCGGCCGAAGCCGCTGGCAAAGGCTAGTTTCTAATATTTATAAATCTTATAAATCTCAAGCTCAACTCACGGTTTTTCTAGCTGCACTACTCCGAAACGACCGATTTTATTGTTTCATTTTTGTATAGATATTCTGTAAGTATGAGTAAATATTTACACACTCCTACATCTACCTTTTTCACCTCCTCCCTTTTTTCCTCCTCCTACATTCCCCCATTTTTTTCAATAATAAAGTTTGACGCCCTCAGATTTGGAGAACGGCTCGATCGATTTGCTTGTTTTTTCCCCTTCTCATGTGTCCGTAATCACGACAATATTTGTATGAAAGTCGCAAAATGTTGGAAACGATAGTATTATCGTTAGTATGAAAATTCTTAATAAATGATAGTCCTGCGCGAAGCCACAATGAGTCGTTAATTTTGAATAAAATCAAAGTTAGCCATATATACTACCTACCTATTACTTTTGTGTTGTTATTTTATGTAAGCAATAAATACGTGTTTCCGCATAGTCATCAGTAGTTTATAAGTATGTTAATTGAACGTAAACAACAGCTGCATATTGTGAAATGCATCGTAAAGCAATCCGTCATGACTTTAAATCCGTGTAGGTAATAGAGTATCTCGAAATCCAACCTTTTTGGATCTTAAACTCATTTATGCCTTTGTCAAACAGATAGGCGAAAGCGAAGCGTTTCCGAAGCGAGACGTCAGTCATATAATTCTGTCACGCTACCGGATCGCTTTCGCTTTTCTATGTAACCGGATTCAAACAATTCCATACATAACAAATAAAAACGTCACGCTTCGCATTCGTCACGCCTGTCTGTTTGACAAAGGCTTTAATGAGCCCTCCCCGCGCTAAGTGGAGTGGAAGGGACGAGAGTGTCAGTCCCTTACTGACTAAAACTGTTCCAGAGCCGTGCTGTTTTTTTTAAAACAGTCCCGTGAACTGTATAGTCCCACCCGTGACCTAGGCGGTCCCGCAAGCCTCAAAAACTTAGCTACTTGTTTAGCGTACAGACAAAACAACTAAGCACTAAGTAAGGTCATCCAACAAAGTGCTGAACAACCTTGGCCCGACTGGGCTATGTTACTAAGTTGTGAGGGGTCCATTCACCATTCTTGTTACAACGACCACCTGTACGATTGTACACCTGCCTTGATGACAGTTCAAGTACAGAATAACATGTCTGACAGCATTTTAAAATTATGAAACTACCTCATAATTTCATATCGTATATCTTTAGCTGATAGAGCTAAAACTGAAGTAATTATCCTATCTTAACTTAATATCATAAAATATGAGAAAGTGAATTTGTTTGTTTGTTTGATACCTTTGGACTCCTCAACAACTGAAATGATCATACACACGGACATTAAGGTGGTAAAACCATCAAATGAGTCCTCCCACCCAGGGTAGAGCGGGAGGAACTGTCAGACTTGTACTGACTAAAATCCACGGTGTCCTTCAATAGCCCTTTACATTCTGTGGTCACGGTAATTAGTGAGTCCCGCGACCATACACACTGACATAGAGTATCTTTCATCTCGAAAAAATAGTAGGTACTGTTCCCGACGAAAACAACAATAAGGTTGTTAAGATAATATTTAAGCGCCAATTTGATTATGAAATTCAAAAATAACGCGAGATAAACCGAGCTCAAAAGCTATGTATATATATACTAGTTATATAAGTATACCTAAATGATTTACAACTTATGCTAGGTACTACAATTGTGGTTTTACCGTAGTGGATAAAAATAAGATCAAGGAAACACAAGAGTGAAAAGAGGTTGGCATGCGGACTGTACCTACCCATGGGAAACAAAGTATGTATAATCTATTAAGTATTCTGTGGTATAACTAACTGTTGCCAGCGACTTCACCTGCTACAGCTTGAAAATTATACCACGGGAAGATAAAATCGGGTTAAAAACTATACTATGTGTTAATCCAGATTATAAACTGTGTACCAAATTTTATTTAAACCCGTTGAGTTGTTTTTGCGTGAAATAGTAACAAACATACATACATCCTTATAAACTTCCACTTTTATAATAGTAGGATTGGAAGTAGCATATAGGATAGGACGTCATAAAATTTTAGCCATCGCTTAACAGATAACTTGTTCTAACTTTCATTAAAAAAGAGTATTGTACTGGATTTACTTTAATTATTGTGAGATAATTGTATTGGATTGGACTGTCTCGGTAGTCTAGTGGTCGCAAGCGCGACTGCTGGACACAAAGTCCTAGGGTTCGATTCCCGATTGGGCAGTTTTATTGGGTTTTTCCACCAGGAATTTTTCAATTACAGCCACGGGAGTCTGGATAAGAACCCGGTCGATGGCAATACGCTCGCCCCCATTTTAACATCTTTTTTTAAAATCATCTTATGTGTCCTCCCACCCAGGGCAGAGCGGGTGGGACTATCAGACTCGTACTGGCTAAAATCCACGGTGTCCTTTAATAGCCCTTTACGTACCGGGGTCACGGTAATTCGTGAGTCCCGCGACCCCCTAGCGAGATGTGGGTGTACTATCAGGTACACTACTACATACATACATAAAACAAATAAATGAAAGTTTGTAACTGCGTCGTTGGTACTGACCAATACCTACGTAAATGGACAAGACTTTAAAAATAAACTGGTAAGTATTTATGTAATACATACTTAATTAATGCACACATTATTTGGGATTGCGTTAACTTGATAATGCCACTGTTTTGTAAACTGTACTATTTATAAACTTCATATTCTAAACTAAGAACTATCTGAATTTATTGCTGTTGTAGTACTTTAAATAAAAAGATTATTATGTACCTAGGTAGTAGATTGTTAAATAAATATCCTTGATTAATAAAATCTAAGTAACGAATAAGCGATAAAACGCAGGTTAATAAAAACATGTCATAGATAAGATACCTACATACAATGCAAATCAAGGAAGCAGTTGTAAAAATAGAATTGCTTTACATGAATTTGCATAACAGTTGAAAGACAATCTAAAAAAAAATGATAACACAACACTGAAACCAATACTTTTCATTCAAAGAATGTGCTTTGAAAATAAATTTCAGATTTTCAAGTTTTAATTTAGTAACCTGAAAATTGTTGATTCAACAAACAAATCTTGCGTCTCGAATTCAGCGATAAGTGCAAACCGATAAAAATTCAAGAATTTAATTTGCATACGCGAACAAGTGGCTAAAAACATAGTCCAAATGGCGGGAAACTTGAACACTCGCTTACCCAGTATATAAGAATACTCCTGTGGGAGATATAAATATTCCGGAACCAATAATAGTCCCGATAATGATTCCAACTCCATTAAACAATGTTATTTTACGTTTTAAAACCACTTTGCCATTGCTGGCCTGAGATTCACCCATTCCGCAAAAAATCAATCGCGTTCACCGGTAAACGCGTCGCACGTGGTTCGAATACGCGCGCTATACACGCTGAGCCGCTATCACACGACCATGGAGTGACTGGCCGCCACGGTATATCTCACACGACTGAATCACTTTCTGTTACCATTTTTATGATCTGCGAAACTGGAATAGGCGATGCTGACGTCAGGCGCAGTGTACTAAGACGCGATTCAGCCGACCACTCCGAGCAGTCGCCGCAGCGCATGTGTGGAGCTCTACTACAACGGAACACCATGCGCGCCGGGACCGTGTCGTCATCGAAAGGGACACCACCATTGTGCCCTACACAGACCAGACAGAGACGGAGAAACTAATTGCTAAAGTTGAACTTGTTGCAGCCGGCACTTATCAGAATAAAAACTTTGACAGAAAATAAACAAATTACTGAATGTGTTAAATTGTACCGACAAATAAATGGGTAACATTGATTCTACAGTTTTTAATTATACTTCCGCGTCGCTGTTGGTTACCACTCGACAACAGTATGATGATACATAATGATAAAGTTGCATCATGTTCCTGAGCGCCTTAACAATAAGAATCATCACGAAACTACCTGAGTACCTATCTATGTTTAGAGCTGTTTGTTAGATTGGGGCTTCCAAGAAGTGGAGAGTAACAGAATTAAGCCTCCTGCAGACACACGCGGTTATCCGCGCGTGGCGATTGTTGAAAAAACCTACTTAGTCCATTTTCTATGTAAACGCCCACATCTGTTCACTCTGAAGCGGCGCGGCGCATCGCGTTTCTGATATTATTATTGCGACGGTTTGCGGCAGGATTGACGCGCGACGAACGCGTTACGCCAGGCGACACGAATCAGTCCATCTGTAGAACATTTTGTATAGAACCGAGTTTGTGACCGCGGTTCCGCCGCGATAAACGCAACGACATACGGCGGATTATTATAATATGGTAGTAAAGACTAACGTCTGCCCGCGGTTTCACCCGCGTTATATAATAGGCGTCTGGCCCTATCAAAGATATTAAAATATATACGAGCAATAGATATCACGAAGAAAATTGTGATCCACTACTTGTTACCACTAGGTAACAAGTCAATTGGTCTTGGTCTTGTTTGAAACGTCCGCCTGACAGGTCGTATGCGTGTGTCATTGTTTTACTCATAAAAAAATATTTAGAAGAAAATCTGCCCAGTTGCGCTTTGTCATATTGAAAATATCATAATTCTAAAAAAAAATGGACATGATTTCACCTAATTCTAAAACTATAGAGGGGGCTTGGGAATATTGTGATAAAAAATGTTAATGCCGTGCGTCAGCAGCGCTTTCTAGCGATGCATAGAAAAACCACGTATTTAAATAATTCATCACAACATATTTCAGCTATTACATGATAGATGGCACTACTAAGCACATTAGATTAAAAATAGAGCACTAGATTTTTTTAAGGAAGAAAATTTGTAATCCACTACTTGTTACTAACAAGTTAGGTAAGGTAACAAGTCAATGTGTCTTGTTTGAGACGTCCGCCTGACAGGTCGTATGCGTGTGTCGTATGTTTTATTATATTAACCGTGTAACATTTAGATCTTTCTTAGATTTTTCTAGAACATTTGACAAAGTTGTAATAAACGCTCTCTGTTGTTCAAAAGCAGTACCATAAATTTGCTACTGGATTAAAATAGTCCGTTTATCGATATAAATTATCGATATTGTTTTATGAATTAAATTAATGTTAGTATGGAAAGATTTTAGCTGGAAACTCGAAGTCAACGTCCTATTCCGGCACGCGTCGTAAACTTGTTCTATAATACGGAAAAAGGAGTTAAAACTCCAAAGTAATAGGATAGATTTATTTGTCAAAGAAATATGTACAAGGTACAATCGAGAAAGTTGAATTATGTCCCACCATAAGCTTATTTTTTTACAGGCATTCAAATACAATTAAGTTTACTTATCCATGGTAACGACCTTGATCTTTGTTATTTTGACCGAGTCAAACGATTTATTATCAAAATGGGTCATGATTAAACTTTGTTGATTGTACATACAAAAAGATCAAGTGTCATGAGAAAAATAATAAATCTAAATAATGATTAACAAAAATAAGAAGGCTTTGCGCTCAGCATAATCCGATGTTATGGATATCTAGTGGTCTCCTGAAAAGAGAAGAAAGAGTAAAATTTACATTTTGAAAAGGTCGCTCGTTATTAAACTTGTCTACATAATGTTATCGATAAATTTGATTTATCCTATAATACCTCGATTCCCAGTTCTCATGTAACGCCATCTACCGTGTAATAGTTGAAAAATGTTTGGATTAATTATTTGAATAGGTATTTTTTCTATTCGAAGCTAGATCGCGCTACCTACTGCCGTTCGACAACAAACATTTTGTATGACAATTTTTCCAATGCCCGCTCTATGATTCTTTTAAATATCTTTGCTTCGGGCACGCCGCGATCGCGGCGGTAAGACCCCTCTTTGAGGAGTGGCTCGAAAGGCGTCATGGCGTCCTTACCTACCGCATGACGCAGGTCCTCACCGGACACGGAAGTTTCGGGAGGTACCTGTGTCTGATAAGGAGGGAAGAAACGCCTGGGTGTCACCACTGCGAGGATCGTCCTGAGGACACGGTGAAGCATACGGTGCAGGACTGCCCCGTTTGGGCAGAGCACCGCCGTGTCCTCACGACGGCGATAGGCGGAGACCTCTCGCGCCCGGCATTGGTCGAGGCCATGCTGCGGGGTGAGACGGAGGGGGAAGCGATCGCCTCCTACTGTGGCGGGCTGCGTGAGGGAGAGGACGGCGTCCTCCCTCCACCCTAGCCGCAGTGGTAGACGCCCACGGCGACTAACGTCGCAAGACGATCTTCGGCCACCGTATGCGGGCTGCGAGTAATGGGCTACTCGCTGTCCGACCATGGACCATGCCCGGGTCGACGGCGCGTTGTGTTCCACGCGCGCCTCAAGGAGTGTCAGCATAGAGACGGGGCCTGTAGAGGGCCAAAGCCTGCCGGGGTCGCGGGACTCACAGATTACCGTGACCCCGGTACGTAAAGGGCTACTGAAGGACACCGTGGATTTTAGTCAGTACAAGTCTGACAGTCCCTCCCGCCCTGCCCTGGGTGGGAGGACTCATTTGATGATTTTACCACGAAAAGAAAAAAAACTCCTTGAGGCCCAGACATTTTAACTCTATTTTTTGTCTCTTTCTTTAGATAGCCGTATTGTATGACACGTAGACAGCTACGAAATGACATATCCAATCTGAACTGGTGTTGGTATAGTAAGCTTTATTTTAGCTCGCAACTTGAATTCAACATATTATTCTGATAGTAAACGTGTTCTATATAATACGAAAAAAGGAATTTATTTCAAAAGGAAAAACAATATTTATTTGTCAATGAAACATATACAAGGAGATGTTCTATTTTGGGTCTATTTACACCATATCAATAAATAGAAAAAAAAAATAGCTGATATCAAATTATAATATGCAAAGTTTTTTAATAAGCTAGCCCTAGTTTAGAGCTTTAGGGCGGCCATGTCAGTACTATTTGACGTTGACGTTTGACAGTTTTACGCAGCGCCGTCTAAAGATTATCTTGAGTTGGAATGCGTTTTCGGAATTTATAATGATTGTAGATATTTGTTTCGTACAACGTCAGTATAATACTATCGAATACTATTATTGTCGTTGATTAGTTACTTCTTTCTTGACCACGGCTTTGATTCGCCTGTGATTTAGATTCCGTCGTGTGTTATTTACAATAGCAAGTTGTTTCAAGTATTTATTTTATTTATATAATTGGTTCACCAGCAATCAATTATTATGGGTTGAAAAAACAAAAAAACATTGAATGAAATCGAGTGTCTTACAGGTAAGCACATCATGCACTACATATTGATTAAGTATAAGCACTTATTAGTAACTTTTATACTAAAAGCTACATAAAATTAGAAGATATTTGATACACACAGAACAATCAGGCTCCTCAGGCCAAATTAAATCTAAAAATTTAAATAAACCATTACAATCATAGGCAGAAACAAAATTGAGGAAGGAGGTATGTCTTATATCCTACTTGTTTTTTTTTTGTTCATATGTTTTTCTGTGTAATGTTTTCTTCCCCTGTGTCTTATTCATAAATATTGATAAACATCCATCATGCTTTGGCATCAAAACATTAAATAACTAACATCTTAATGTTAGTTCACAAGGAGATCATGAACTGATACCAGACCAGCATCGCCATGATAGAAATGTTTGTGATAGTCGGGCTTAGAATATAATTGTTTTTGAGGCACACTCACTCTATTTCAAAGGTGCAGAAAGGCAATGATTATATTGCTGAATCAATATTGTTCTAAGACAGCCTAATAATAACTGGTCAAAGTGAATAATTCATAACTTTCTCAAGTCCGTTCAGTGATTATACATAATTACTAGTTATTATGCATAATAACAGCTTAATCACTTTGTAACATATTCAAATCTACACACATTTCACACTTATAACATTGTCTTGGATGTTATAAGTCTGAAATGTGTGTATCTGTAAAGGTGATATAAAAATAACCAATGTTGATTAATTAACATTATTTATAAATGTTATCATTATTTATAATTATATATATATATAAATAAACCTTATTTTTTGTTGTTTTAGATAACTTACTGACTTGCTATATGTTTTGCTTTTTGGGTGCACAACAAGGTCTCATGCCAGCTCTAGCTTTTATTATGAATATGAATGCATGAGTGTAGTGCCAACGGTCTCATGTCAACATATAACAGACCATTATAGCAGAAACAGTATATCCTAAACAGGTAATATTAACAACTTAATTACCTACTTTTGTAATGAAATGATTATGTAAATTGTAAATAACCAATACATATAAAATCTGTAGCACATAGCAAAAGGATGATGGACAATGGTTTGCAGTGCTCACATTATGATGATTGTGTGGTATTTGGGTTGGGCTCGGTACCATGTGAACATACAAGGGATGTTGTAGAAAATGAATAAATCATAAGTCTCAACAAGTTGTTTTATTTAAATATTCTTCATGACTGATTTCTCATCCTTTAAATGTCACTAATAATAGTGATTGTGTATAACAAAGAACTTCGTTTGAAATGGTTTGACATGGTACACAAACCCTCACAGAAAAGGGGTCTATGTCCCAGCAGCAGCAGTGTTATCAGCTTTATAATGTTCATCCAACATTATAGGCTGATATTGTACCTTCCTCGTTGGATTAAAATTGTTCTTCCCAGCTGTTACTGTGTAACAGGAATCGTTAACTTATAACTTTAACAATAACTTGAAGTTGTCCGATACTGCAATGACACTGCTCTCTTACGAATCTTCGAAGTCGAGATTATATTGAAAAGGCAATATAGAATGAAGCATCAAGACAGTGTTGATAAACAAATACCGTTCAAGCCTTCATTTGACACTGAGGTATAGGATGATAGGTGATGCAAAATGTACTGCCGCTATGAAGTAGAACATCCTGGACTATTATTTTATCGAAACCCAAGATTTTCAAAACCGCTATTTTTACATATGGTGTACATAGTGTTTGATATATGATTTATTGTTAACTTTAATTATATTTGTGGCAACACAAGATGTGCGGTTGCACGTGGCAACACTGATTGGACAATGTCACAACGCGATCAACAAATGGTCGATTAAATAAATCATTTAAAATTCCTAATGCAGTGGTATCACTTATTTAACACCCTGACATATATACAGAACATGGTGTCAGGTTAAAACTTAAAATAAGGAAATAAACCTTAGTGGAAGAAACCTCAGTAAAAGTCATTCTAGTATGTACAAAATGGAGGGAATAAAACCGCCAACTGGGTTGGTTTTATCGGGCGATGGGGCAAACTGGTCCAGATTTAAACAGCAATTCCAGCTGTATCTGGAAGCAGTGGGACTATCAGACGCCAAAGAAGAACGAAAAGTGGCTGTATTTCTAAATGTTGCGGGAGAGGACGCAGTAGATGTGTATAATTCACACATGAAACCGAATGAGGCTAAAACCTTGGACAATTTATTAAAACAATTTGATGCCTATGTGGAGCCGAGGAAGAATATAATTACGAGTAGTTTCAAATTCTTCAATTTAAAACAGGAAGAGGGTGAGCAAGTAGATAGATTCATCACGAAGCTAAAGGTTCAAGCTAAACAATGCGACTTCAAAGATCAAGAGGATAGGCTTGTGAGAGATATGATCGTCATTGGAATTAGAGATAAGGGAGTGCAGGAGAGATTGTTAAGGGAGGCCGACATTGGACTAGACCAGGTTATCAACCAATGCCGTGCAGCGGAGGCAGGAAAATCAAGGACTCTTGAAATGTCAATGCAAATAAAGCAGGAAGTAGATGTCATCAAGAAAATAGACATAGGACAAGGAGGGGGGTCCAAGATACTTGCCTGTACTTACTGCGGCAAAAGGCACCCAGCGAGAAAATGTCCAGCATTTGGAAAAAAGTGTGCAAATTGTGACAATTACAATCATTTTGCTGCTGTGTGTCGTACTAAGTCAATAAGAAATGAAGCACCTAAGAAGAAAGAAAAATAAATCGACTCCGTTCAAAAGGGAGAGAGTGACAGTGATTGCTCGGAAGACTTTGTGGTGGATTCAGTAAGTAACCTTAGTGGAAATCTTCAATGGAATGAAATTGTAAACATCAATGGAACTTTCATAAAGTTCAAATTAGACTCAGGGGCTGACTGTAATACTTTACCATTAAAGCTATATGATAAAGTTAAAGGTAACACAAATTGTTTGTTAAAGAATTCAACTGTGTTGGTGGCTTATAATAATCAAGAAATTAAAACTGTAGGTACTGTTAAATTAAACTGCATGGTCAAAGGCAAACAGGTAAAATTAAAATTTTGCATAGTTGATTTACCAATTCAGCCGGTGATAGGGTTGCCAGCTTGTATAGAATTGAATTTGTTGAAAAGGTTGGATGCTATTGTAACAAATGATAAAGAAAATTTTGTGACAGCAAACATAGAGGTATTTTCAGGCCTAGGAAATATAGGGTCATATAGTATAAAATTAAAGGAATCAGTGCTACCTGTTGTGAAACCTATTCGAAGAGTTCCACAGGCAATTAAAGAGAGGTTAAAAAACACTTTAGCAAGCTATGAAAGTAGAGGTATAATAGAAAAGGTACAGGGACCGACAGCATGGTGTAATAATCTTGTGATAGTTGAGAAGCCAAATAAGACCCTTCGACTGTGTTTAGACCCAAAAGAGTTAAACAAATGCATCCTTAGAGAGAACTATCAAATACCATCTCCTGAGGAAATTTATAATTCTCTTGCAGGTAAGCAGGTCTTCACAGTATTAGACATGAAAGATGGGTTCTTTCAAGTTATGTTGGATGATAAGGATAAGCTGTGCACATTTGGAACACCTTTTGGCAGGTATTGCTTCAGGAGAATGCCATTTGGTATTTCTTCAGCACCAGAGGTAATGCAAAGAATAAATACTACCATTTTTAGTGATATACAGGGAGTCTATGTGTATTTCGATGATTTAATTGTGGCCGGGGACAGTTTGGTAGAACATGACAAAATTTTGAGTAAGGTAATAGACAGAGCAAAAAAACACAATGTAAAATTTAATGAAAATAAAATACAATATAGATGTGAGACTGTAAAGTATGTAGGATTAATGTTGTCAAAATCAGGTATAAAACCAGATCCTGAACATGTTAAGGCTATAGAGGAGTTAAAGCAACCCAGAAGTGTAAAGGAATTGCAAAAATTTTTAGGCATGTGCAACTATCTAAGTAAATTTATACCACAATATTCAAAAACTACTGAACCTCTTAGAGAACTATTGAAAAAAGAAGTTGTGTGGGACTGGGGTACAGCTCAAGTTAAAGCCTTTGAGGAAATAAAAAGGAGAATTAGTTCAGCTCCCACCTTATCAGTCTTAAAAAAAAATGGGAGTATAGTATTACAAACTGACAGTTCTAAAAGTGGCATGGGAGCATGCTTGTTACAAGAAGGAAAGCCATTGTCTTTCTATTCAAGATGTTATACGGAATGTCAACAAAGATGGGCTCCCATAGAAAAAGAATTGTTTGCTATCTGTTGTGCTATGGATAAGTATCATCAGTTTATTTATGGGCGTCATATTACAGTAGAAAGTGATCACAAACCTCTTGTAGCAATAATGAATAAAGATATTAATAAAATTTCTGCTCGATTGCAACGCATGGTTCTTAAATTGTTAAAATATAATTTTGAAATAAGGTATGTACCTGGTTCAAAAATGTATATAGCAGATTATTTATCAAGACATTATGACACAAATAATGCTCAGTTAGATCCAGTGCTAAGAGAGTTAGTACATAGTATAAATTGTGAAGTTGTATATGGTTTAGAAACTGATTTGCAAGTTTCAAATAATAAGTTACTGGAATTAAAACAAGAGACAGCAAAAGATGCCAATCTTCAACAAATAATGTTATGGTATAATTCAGAATGGCCTAAAAATGATAAAAATATACAAGGTATTGAGCTGAAAAAATTGTACAAATTAAAAGATT
The DNA here is from genome assembly GCA_943136025.2 of Agrotis puta. Taxonomy (NCBI): domain Eukaryota; kingdom Metazoa; phylum Arthropoda; class Insecta; order Lepidoptera; family Noctuidae; genus Agrotis; species Agrotis puta. The sequence goes on from OW964170.2 coordinate 6,910,257, forward strand.
ATTTAGTAGTGAAAGACCAACTTATATTTTATGAAAATAAAATACTTATACCTAAAGATACAAGAAAAGAGATAATGTCAATAATTCATTCAGGGCATGCTGGAATTGTAAAATGTAAAAAACGTGCCAGAAAGGTGTTGTATTGGCCAGGAATGTCAAGAGACATAGAAGAGTTTGTGTCAAAATGTAAAGCTTGTGAAAAGTATAGGCCATCAAATCCTAAACAACCCTTATTGTCTCATGAAATACCTGACCTGCCTTTTAATAAAGTAGGTATGGATATTGCTCATTTTGCTGGAAGAGACTATTTAGTTCTGGTGGATTATTATTCAAAGTGGATAGAAGTAAAGTCTTTAAGGAACAAAACAGCTGGCTATATAATTAAAAAGTTACTGTCAATTTTTTGTACTCATGGTGTTCCCAGGTATATAGTAAGTGACAATATGCCTTTTGGTAGCTTTGAATTCGTAAAGTTTTCTCGAAAATTCGATATTGAGTTGATAAAGTCCAGCCCCCGATACCCTCAATCAAATGGGTTATCAGAAAAAGCAGTGGGTATATTCAAGGGCATGTTAAAAAAATGTTTAGAGGACCATTCTGATTTTGAAATTGCCTTGTTGCATTACAGAACAACCCCAGTAGCAGGGTTGGAGTATAGTCCATCTGAATTGTTGATGAGTAGGTTGTTAAGAACTAATTTACCTTGTACACAAGAGTTATTAAAACCTAAAGTACCACTAAATGTTAGAGAGCAATTGATGTTAACCAAAGAAAAATCTATGACCATATATAATAAAACTGCAAAGGAAAAGAAGTCTTTCACATTGGGGGATAATGTAATGATACAAAATGCACCAAATAAGGAATGGGGTGCAGGGAAAGTTATTGGTGAAGCTGATGGTCCTAGATCTTTCATTATAAAAAATGAAAAAGGTAATGTGGTTAGGAGAAATGAAAGACATATTAGACCTAGTAAAAATAAGTTTATTGTAACACATAACAGTGTGCCTGATATGCTGCTTGAAACTCAGTCAGAGGATATTGGGCAGAGACATCAACATAAGGAGTCGGATAGTACAAATGATAATGTAACAAATACTGATCACACAGAAGCTATTCCTGAGAGGAGAATGCGATCAGGTAGGATCACTAAAGTGCCATTGTATTTAAGAGATTATGAGTTAAGTTAAATACTAAATTATGTTAACTGTTTAGCTTTACGGGGGATGTTTGATATATGATTTATTGTTAACTTTAATTATATTTGTGGCAACACAAGATGTGCGGTTGCACGTGGCAACACTGATTGGACAATGTCACAACGCGATCAACAAATGGTCGATTAAATAAATCATTTAAAATTCCTAATGCAGTGGTATCACTTATTTAACACCCTGACATATATACAGAACACATAGACTTAGGCCAGGATCCATACATTTCTGGAACAACTTTCAGTTAACAATTGGAATTTATGTTCAGTTCAAGTGTTGAGTGTTTAGTTGAATTAGATTAGACCGTTCACATACCTACTTCACATCACACAATTAACGACCTGTCTGTGTGCAGTGTGTCAGGCATAGACAAACATAACTATGGGTTATGCAATTATGATTGTACTACCATAGTAAGAAATTACTTCGCCACGTCACTCATATAGGGCTGTGAACATGAACGTGAAAATCTATTCACTCGATATCGAGAATCTATAACATAAAAAATTTATCACCCTCACCGATTTCGATACCTTTAGGAGGAAGGAGAATGTTCGCGGATATATATTGTCCTTTACCATGTTTTAGATAAACCAAACTTTGCTTTTATTCTACATCTACACTAATATTATAAAGAGGAAAACTTTGTTTGTAATTAATAGGCTCAAAAACTAATGGACCGATTTTAAAAATTCTTTCACCATTCGAAAGCTACATTATCCACGAGTAACAAAGGCTATATTTTATTTTGGAGAAAAATAGGGTACCGTAAGATATTTGGGTTTTTCGGCCACAAGGTGTAAAATCAACCAGAAAAGATACTTATTTTGCGTACGCTGCCTAAACTATAAAAGATAAAACCATAAAATGTTCTAATTAATTGTTGATCTTATAAATATCTACAAAAAAGTCCGCGACACACTATATGTATCTATGTCGAGTGAGGCACAGCAACCATTTTTTTATTTAAAAATCTTGAATTATTTTGGACTACATTTAAACGTGTTTATTTTATTTTATTTTACTCATGCAATAATCCTTATCAAAATAAATTTCATCACCAAGTACAGTTTATGTAGATAATATTTGGTCTTTGCATGATTAAAATTGAACGTTTGGTTTTGAAGTTAAGAGGCCTCTTACAGTCCACTAGCGCCGCCAATCGAAAAAATGTCATAACTCGTAAATAGAATCAAAAATACAAAATGTGGTCTGTAATTACTGTAGAAAAGGCAATAACGTAATTTTATAACACATTGTCAACACTTGAAATATAGCTGTTATTCGATTGGCGGCGCTAGTGGACTGTAAGAGGCCTCTTAAGGCGAAATTAAAATATTACGATTTCTGCTGCACGGCGCGTTGCGGAGTGGTCGTCACCACGGCAGGGGTGCGCGTGCGGGAGGGGAGTTTAGATCTATGAGTAAGGTACCCGTACGGTTTTCGTACCAAAAAGGATACTTTCGCAATAAAACTATTTTAATATTCGTTTGTCTTCGCTTTTTCAACAGGAATAATCATGATCCGAATCGAAACACGAAATCTCAGAAACTATAAAAGCTAGGACTTTCAAATTTTGCATAGGGGTTCTTTTTAGGATTTTGCGAAATTCCAACCCAAAGAGGTTGTTTTTGGTGTTGATAGTTTGTAAGAAACTTCGTTACTTCAAGTGCTAGAAGTGTCAAATTTTGCATGGGGTTTATTTTTAGAACGTAGATGGTCATTTAGACGGGATGTTGCGAAAATCCAACCCTAAGGGGTAGTTTTTGGTGTTGATAGTTAGAGGTCTCAAATTTTGCATGCGGTTTCTTTTTAGGACGTTAATGCTCACTAAGACGGGATTTTGCGAAATTCGACCCCTGATGGTTTGTTTTTGGGGTTGACAGAATATTTGTTTGGATATTGATTCAGATTTTCCAAAGATGGCCAGCAGAGGCAAACAGAGGCAAAGTTCGAAATTCGCGCGGACGAAGTCGCGGACGTAGTGCTAGTTGATCATAATTATTAACTTCGACAATAACCTGGGTTTCTGAGTTATTTTATAAAACCAAAAACGACGGGTTGCACTCTGGGAGTGCCGGCAGAAGTGAAAACTTGATTATTAACGTTGAGCATGTTTGATATTTTGGAATGGTTAGGGAATAATTTTGCACCAATTGCTTTACCAGTATAAAAGTACTATCATTTATGTGGTAGAATACAATATTCATTTATTGCGCTATCGTACACGGTCGAGGTCGACCTCGACCTCGACCTCGACCTCGATTCGTGGCACGCTGTAACATAGACGAACATTCGCGCAAGCGCCCTGCGCCGCCTAAACGAAACAGTAGGCCCAGGCATACATTTTCGCCGCGCCGTAGAGAGGGGATAGCTGTCTACTCTCCATCCGTCCTACGCTTTTTCGATCAGGGTCACGTGTCCTGACGCGAGTTTATCCGTCCTACGCTTTTTCGATCAGGGTCACGTGTCCTGACGCGAGTTTAAGATTTTATACCCATTACAGAAAAAGTGCTCAACGCCGCTAAAGAAGTTTTCACTTCAAAAATAACCTATCAACCAGGTCTATTTTGTTCGACCCTTCCAACGACTTATTTCTCTAATGACACGTTAAACACGGACAAACATTGTTGCTCTAAAACAGTGTAATCTACTAAAGTTAGAAATAATTACAAGTTTAAAAACACTTAATTACAAAGCATCCGGATATACCAGAAGTATTCTGTGAAGCTGGTAGAATATTAATGCTAATTATTTATTACGTTTACACACGGCGCTAGTGTCTATGTCACTTCATTAAATTGCATTAAAAAATGTAGTACAGCCAGCAGGTCAACCCACCCCTATCTGTCAAATTTTACCAATCGAACATTAACCGTCCCGTATTGTGATAAGGTTGAAAATCTTTTAAAGAAATTTGACAGATTGAGGTAGGCTGGTGACCTGGCGTCTGTACATAGATTCTTTACGTAAAAATACTAGACAGATGTATCGGGTTTTTCGTAAACAAACATACAAAAGTACGAACATGTAACTATCCTATTCAGTCGATCGATATGACCGATCGTGTTCATAGCACAACACTATAATGTGTGTACTATTTGCTGTGAAGGATGTTTAAGGACAATGTTTTTTTACAACTTTTAAATGTTATTTCATGATCCAGCTGTTGACAAAAATGTAAACATTACAATTTATTTATTTATGTAATTAGGTGTGTGGGGACTAGAAATCAAACAAGGTCCGACTCTTTCGTCAGATGTTTGAATGACCATCGTACGAACTTGACTGGTTGATTATGGTGACAGATTAAGAAAACGCGAAACACGCGAAACGTTGCAGTTGATGGACGATTTTAAAATGAATAGGGATACCGAAAAATTAATTAATTTAGTTCAGCAGCGGTCTGTTCTTTATGACGTCCGGAGCGCCTTCTACAAAGACACTCGATATAAAGACAGGCAATGGGCAGAGATTGCCTCAGAATTGGGATCCACAAGTAAGTTTTTAAGTAATAAATACTCTATTTTTTTTTTGTATTTACATCACGTTAAATTCCGACGATCAGCTTTCAAATGGTGGGTTATGTTTTTCTAATGTATTTAGGTAAGAGTTTTCAGTCAGAAATTACGAGTCTAATAGACTTTCTGTTTCATCCAAGGCGACGTGATTAGAAATAATCCATTATAATCGTACGTAAAATGCCTTAAAACGCAGTTAATGACTTTACCACCACGGCCACGGCCACGTCTCGATCAAGGGTTTTGTTCGTTAGCGCTACCAAAGCGTGCGCGCCGCAGTCGGCCGGAGACAGCATGACGCGGGTGGCAAATGTGACGTTATGATATTGATGAGGTAATAAAATATATAGCCTAACATTTGAAAAATATTTTTAAATATTAGGTAGGTATTATTTTTTTGTAAGATGAAACGTTTAAAAATAATTATAACAATAATAGGTCGCAAAGATAATATTATTATTTCTAACGTATTTTAAGGTCAGGTAGGTACTATTAACAGTTTGTGCTAAATATCGAGAATATAATTATGTACCTAGTAATCGATGACGAAACCAAAAAGACATAGGCTGATGATAAAAACAAAATTTCTTGAGGAACATAGGTATTTATGTTAAAACTGTAATTTAACAAATGCATAAAATACACCTACCTACAGCTTGGCAAAAAAGAGTATGGAAAAATTGAGGTCGCTACTACTTGTCATATGTCATTATAGATAAACAAGTAAGCACTGATCGTTGCGAATTAATGTAGAAAATCGTGAAATAACACGAGGGAATTGTTTTTTGACACAGAAGCTGCTCGTAGTTGACTTTTTTAACATGTTGCAACAACAAACGTTTCGTAGTTTCAATTGTCACCGCATCAGACTCTTTCTTGCCAAGCTGTAACTGTGCCTAAACTCGCAAGTCGCAACCTTATTGAGCGCGCCAATAGTGATCTTCAAGAGTCGTTAGCGTCAGATAAACCCAAATAAACTCTTACGCGTAGTCATTCACTACATTTTTGCTTATGCACGCGATGTGTAGGCTATTATAAAAGTAGGTGTGCGATGCGGACGCCAGTTAAAATGTACTTTATTCTCTCGAATATAGATTTTACACATTATGTTTGATTGTTTTTGCGAAGTGACTCTTCTGTACGTAGTAACATTAATTTTTGTTACGTCGTAATATTGATAACAACACCAAAGCTGAGACGAGCTGAGCGGATTCTGTATGAGATGTATTTTGAACAACCAATAGAATTGTGTTATTGACACATCTCTGCTCTGCTCAGCTTCAGTGGAGACTGCTGTGAAGTGTAATAGGGATTTGTATGGCGCGATGGAAGCTGAGATGTGAGCTGAGCGCGGACGATGCGCAGTGGAGACGAGTTGTGGAGACCCGGCCTATACAATACGCGCAACCAAAGATGAGACCCGACGGATCACGTGGTCATACCTGCGCAGTAAACAGTTTGTACAAAATGCTCTACGAAATGTTTACTGCGCAGGTGTGACCACGTGATCCGTCGGGTCTCATCTTTGGCTGCGCGTATTGTACCACGATTAAAACAGCTTTTTTAGCGATTAATTAGCTTAGCTTCATGCGTTATCGCAGCGATAACAAGGTTGCACAACTAAATTACAAGCTTAACTAAATAAAAATAGGTCCAATATTGATGTACACGACGGTAACTCAAAGGATGCCGAAAAAAATTGTAGGGCAAAAATATTTATTTTTGTAATATTTCTGAGAAACCTATTGTCTCGATCCACAACTGAATTACACTGCTAATGTTATAAAAACAAGGTCTAAATTCCATCCAATAATTCTTCAAACAAAATCGCCCGGCGCGTAACTTTCTTTGAAGTCGCCGCCGATCCACAACTGAATTACACTGGTAATGTTATAAAAATAAGGTCTAAATTCCATCCAATAATTCTTCAAACAAAATCGCCCGGCGCGTAATTCTGTTTGAAGTAGTCGTCGTCGCCGCGCGTGCTGTACAAATCGACAATGAAATTTGAACTTTAAGTCCTTCCACGTAAGCTGTATAATCGTTTGATATTTTTACATAGCGGCGCGGCAAACCAAATATTAGAAAAATGTGCATTATTTTTAAGCTTCGGCTAGATCAAAGAGCGCGGTACGCTGCACGTGGCTGCACTATGGAACGAATGGGTCATTTGCTGATTAAAAATCTATAACTTATTTGTTTCTTAAGATATAAACTTAAAATTTTGCATAAACATAGAATATTATATAAAAATTTAAACACTTATAAATTCCTCAAAAAGTTTGTTTTCACGCGTCTAAACTCGCGTTTGAATTTTTAATTTCGACCAAAAGCTTTACATTATTTGAGTTTCGCGGATAAAATATAGCTCCACTCTTAATTGTAATGTAGAAAATTAAACGTTTTCATTGTTAAAACACATTTATTATTATGTTTAGGCATTTATGTTTAGCCAAGTTCAATAATATTATGATATGTTTTGGTTGTTGACTTCATCGACAAAAGAAGTGAAATCTAAATGGGTGACAAGTTCAATGGTTAGACACATTAAATATCATTTCTTATTATAACTTACGATAATCTAGACAGGCGGTAGCGTGTTAAGCCAAGTTCACTGGCGAGCAGCACCGTATGTAATATTACACGAACCATTTGGAGCCACTTTTGACACCCTCCTCATGTTCAAAATCACCTAGAAAGTTCTTTGAAGTTTCGCTGGCATGCGGATAGGTAATTAGGTGAATACGAGGAATAAATCAGAAACTGATAATTGTTTATTATTTTATTATAATTGTTACTTAGGTAATTTATACATAAAATTTATATACCAAAAAGTAATGATATACCATCAAAAACATAAATGCTGGTATGTAAGCTTATAACAGGTACAACCTATACACAGCATTGACCATTATAGTGACGACAAAATAACAACATGTGTTGTAAAATTCTAGTTATTATAAATTCTCCTTAAGACTAATTGAGTATGAGCTAAGGTTGACATTGGTATCTCATAATACACTTGAGAGCAATAAAATCGCACACATTGACTTTTTGTTGTTAAAGCAGTTTTTTTCATAAATGTGAATACATATTAAAATAAAACTTACACTATTTGAATGTTTACTTCAGTACCTTTCTAATGATATCAAATACAGTGTAAAAAAAGTACCCATAGGGAGTTTTAGGGCACAAAACCCAACATACGGATAAAATTACCCAATTTAGCTTAACAAAGAATAAAAATAAAACTCAAAATGCTTGATCAAATTGTTTTTTAATAAGGTGTATTCCCTCCCCTAGCCTTGATTACAGCTCTTAATCGGTTTTTCATGGACCGTATTAATTTCACCATGAAATCTTGTGGTATGGCGTTCCACTCCTCTTCAATGGCAAGTTGAAGCTCTTGGAGGCGCGTAGGAGCAGGGCTTCTTGCTCGAACTCTTCTTTTTAGCTCATCCCAGACATGCTCAATCGGATTGAGATCAGGACTACGAGCTGGCCACTCCATCGCGGTAATTCCAACATCTTCCATGTAGTCGCAAACTGTTCTAGCGACATGCGGTCTGGCGTTGTCGTGCATTAAGAGAAAATCTTCTCCCATAAGCCACGCAAGCGGCCTCACATGTTCTTCGAGCACTTCTTCGACGTATCGTGCAGCCGTCAAACTTCTCGATCTCGGGCCGGTATTCGCCGTAGTGATGAATACAATGTCAGTTTTAGTGTCCAACATTATGCCACCCCAAAACATACACGATCCACCTCCAAAAGCCACACGTTCGCTTATGCAGCATTGTGAAAATCGCTCTGATGACCTTCTGTAGACCCTAGAGCGTCCATCATGACCATGTAAAGTCATTCTGCACTCATCAGAGAACATAACAGCCCGCCATTGGTCATACGTCCAATTTAAATGTTCCCTAGCAAATTGTAGCCGGGCTTGTCGGTGAGCTGTGGTCAATTTGGGACCATTTGCTGGGCGATGTGAAGTCATTCCTGCTTCACCTAGTCTTCTTCGAACTGTCCACCGACTTATACTGACATTGCGAACTTCTCGAAGCTGTTGTCCCAGTTGAACCGCGTTCAGTTGCCGATTTCTCAAAGACCTTGTCACAAGAAAGCGGTCATCACGCTCTGATGTTGTGCGTCGCCGGCCAGATCCTGGTCGCCGAATGTAGCCACCGGTCTCTTGGAACCTCTGGTATACACGACGAACAGAGTAGCGGCTCAAATTTAGCCGTCGAGCAACTTCACTTTGGTTATGGCCTGCTTCGAGCAAGGCAATAACTTGAGCAGCTTCTGCGGGCGTGGTATCCATATTTTTCCAGTAAATCCGTATGCTTCCAGTAGAGATGTTATCACGTTGACCGTCGGTATGCAACTGAATAAAAATTCCAATAAACTGACCTTTTTATACCTGCGGCTAAGGGTGCAAGTAGTGACAACGCAAACGCGTGAATTTGGGGAATTCGGTGTACGGTCGATTTTTGTAAGTTACGTGAAGGTCAATGATTTTAATTTTATGTTTTTGTAAAGCTAAGCTTGTATGCTTTAATTTTGTCTAATGATTTTTACTCAATATCTTTCGATTTTAGAAAACAATCAGTAATAAACCAAATTACAAGGGGTGTGCGATTTTATTGCTCTCAAGTGTAGGTACAAAAATAATAAAAACTTGGAAAAAATAAATTTTAGTGAGATTGTTACTGACAAGGTAGTAAATAACGAAAATAGGTAATCCATATTAATATCAACATTTTGATGAAAGCTTATGAGGTTACAAAAAAAATACAGTCGAATTGAAAACCTCTTCCTTTTTTGTAAACTGTTAAGAAATATGCGGAATATTCAGATAAGACATGTGAAAGGGTTTTTTTTGTAAATGCGTAATTTTGGACATGTCCTAGTTAGGGAATCAGGCGTTACTTTGCACAAACATGAATAAATAAATAAATAAATATTCCACAACTATCACACAACGCCATCTAGTCCCAACCTAAGCAGAGCTTGTGTTATGGTTACTAGACAACTGATAAGCATACTTATATATTCTTTCTAAATACATACATATTATAGATAAATTACACCCAGACACAGAACAAATGATCGTGTTCATCACACAAACATTTGTCCTGGGTGGGAATCGAACCCACGATCTCCGGCATAGCAGTCAGGGTCACTAACCACTAGACCAACAGACCTGTCAAAATGTGGGCATTTGTTATTGCTGGTTTCGGCTCCTTACCACGAACGTGCATTGAATAAGGAAGAGTAGCGTAAGCAGCAGCGTGCAGTGGTTCCAGAGTAAGGGTAGGCCAGCCAAAAAAAAAAGATTAATAATCACGATATTCTGACGATTCAGATAGAAGATTCAGCCACCTCAAATATCTCTCCAAGTAGGTGATAGTTACAAAACACGTCACTTGCAAGAATAACTCTCGAACATTGAAATGACGAGTACGAGATGAATTATCATATTTTTAGGTTAATTCTCGTAACTTTTACCTACAAATTCGTTCACCAAGATGTTTCTTATTCCGTGTTTAGTATGAAGTAAAACCCGATGGAGTTCCCTCTTAATTTACTTAATTACTATAGATCGGAATTAGGTAGAGATCATGTATAGTCACGAGCCGGGTTGGAAAAAAACAGTTTATTTTAAATGTTATAACGGTTCAAATTGTTTTAAACAAGTGTTTTTTTTGTGTTTTGTTTTTAGTTTCCGGCATTATTTCAAATTAATTTGACCTATTGGTCGACGTCTATGCTTGTAAAGTATTTAACGAGTAAATTGCGTTTGTATTTTGTTAAGTGTATACATGTTATTGCTCGTGACTGTACTTACACTGATTTCATACAGCGAAAGAATAAAGTAGCTATGCCCCATATCACGGGATTACTTTTTAAAAAGAGCAGAAAATGATTTATTAAATAAAAAAGTTATTACTAGGCTAGGCTAGGCAAAAGTAATTATAAAAATCGTATTTATAAAAAGGCGAAGTGTAAGTTTGAGAATGTTTGCTTAAGACTTACTAATTTGTATTGTGAATTGAATACTAATAAAAATTGCATGTTAATAATCGTCGTTTTATCTATCTCTGAGGTTTTTATTATTATTTATTTGTAAAACGGTTGGACACACGGGATTGTCTATTACAATTCCCGGGAAGATCCATATTAATATAACTCTACCTAATTCCGACCTCTGGTAATTACAATCAATTATTATTGAAATAATCAGCAAATTTATCTCGTATGCCATATACTACATTAGGTGCCCGTCTATTTCGAGAAGGTGCAACTTGTCGCATTTGAATATTTTGTCCTTCTTCCAGAAAACCCAGTTGGTAGGCTTCTGGACACTTTTGTAATCTTAAAATGTTGTGCAGAACACAACATGCAGAAACTACAAGAGGAATTTTGTCGACTCTTAGCTCAATTGGCCTTAAAAATATCCTGAACTTCATCGATAACATTCCGAATGCATTTTCCACCACACGCCGCGCTTTGCATAAACGCGTATTAAACGTGTCTTTGTGTGAATTATTCCGGGACTGTTCATAGGGGTAAGGCCGCAATAAATAAGTTGACAAAGCAAACGCCTGATCCCCTACTAGTACATGTGGTGAAAGTTCCTGTTGGCCAGGTAAGGGTTTGTCATCCGGAAGATTGAACTCCCCTCTGTCAAACTTCTGGCCCATCAGCGACTCGTCAAAAATTCCACCATCGCTGTTTCGTCCGTACCCACCAACATCAATAGTTAGGAATTCGTACTCAGGGCCAACGACTGCCAACAAAACAATGGTGTGAATTTTTAAATAAGAGAAGTACTGTGATCCCGCGTTATTGGGACATTTGATGGTGACGTGCTTGCCGTCTATAGCCCCGATGCAATTAGGAAAACCCCACTTTTCTTGAAACTTTTGTGCGACATTTTCCCATCGGGTTTTATTCATTTCTGGCATGTATTTGGATTTCAAGCTTTTCCAAATGGCTCCACAAACCTCAGTGACGATTTGTGATGAGGTGGACACTCCGACTCTATAGCTGTGTGCTATAGTTTGCAGGCTATCCCCCGTGGCTAAGTATCTGTGTAAAAATAAAAGGTAAAAATGTAATACATTTAAAGTGTTTGCAAGTGATTATAGGTTTTGTTATTTATCTATCTATCTATCTATAGTATATATAAAAATGTTATGTTGGTTTGTGTACGCTTCAAAAACTCAAAAAGTTCTGCACCGATTGAGCTGAAATTTTAGCATGATATACAACGTTATTTTTAGTATATGCGAAACCTGAATATAGTTTGTTCAGAATCAGTAACTGAATCGATTCCAATAATTTTTACACCATATTATATTTTGTCCCAAAATTGTGACGCGCGGGGAACACAACGCGTCGTCGAACCAAGTTTGGCATGCCTTATTTTTCTAAATCACTATTGCATGTATTAAAGGTATAAATAATTTCGTGCATAGGTATACATTATAGGTACAACATCCCGAATTTTCATTATAACATTATATTAAATTCAAGTCCCGAAGAAGCGTCTCGAAAACAAGTATTATTAACAAAAAAAATATTTCTAATTAACAAGAGAAATTCTTAGTGTGGGCAATGTTTTTAAATAGTAAAAAAATGGCATTTATTTCCATTTTTAGCCGAAGCAGTCAAAATGAAATGGAAAAACATAAGAGATGGATATGCTCGACACTTAAAGGCCCAAAAATCTAGGACTGGTCAGGGAGCCACCCATCAGAAAACCTGGTTGTGGGCGGAGCTATTGGAGTTCTTGAAACCGCATATGAGCTTTGCGCCGACCCTGTCGAATTTAACGAACGCACAGGATAGCATGTTGCAGACAGAAGACCTTCCAATGCATTCCACTCCGACTCGACGGCGAAGTCGAGATGTGCCCTTCAGCACGCCGGGGTCAAATAATCCAGTTCTCGGTCCGAGCATAAACACGGATCGAGTTTTGGATTATCTGACGGAGAAAAAGAGGCAAGCTTCGAGTCCCGCTAATGCACTGGAGAAGACATTTTCCGCATATGCTGAGGCAGCGAAGTCATTCTCCCCCCTTCGTCAATTCGACATTAAGTTTAAAATAGCTAAGATGATTAAGGAGGAGGAAGATGCACAATACAATGAAAAAACAACAAAAATATCCTGCTCTCCCTTCCGGACAGTCAACACCAATCCTCCCTCACCCGCTTCACACTCGATGACCCCACCATCATTTCGTTTTCTAGTACATAGTATCTCCAATCCTGCCTCACCTGCTTCCCATTCCATCACTCCCCCACCGTTTTCTACTCCACATAGTAAAACCAAACGTTCACACCGACACCGTCGCTCAAGCACACATAGTGTTCAGCGGCATACACCCTACACATACCAGCTCGACCATAACCCCACTCGATCACCACAGAACGTTACTAACAATAAACAATTAACACTACACATGCAATCGCCATCAGGTATCACCAGCCCCACTCATTTTGCACACAATCACAACAATTCATCAATACTTGAAACACTTTACATTCAACCACCGGTTGACACCAACCCTACAAATGTTTCACCAAATCATCACAATTACATACAAACATCTCACATTCAACCACCGGTTTACACCAACCCCACGAATTTACCACAAAACCATGATCACATACAATCACCTCACATTCAACTACCTATTTACTCCAACCCCACAAATTTACCACAAAATCATAATCACATACAAACACCTCACATTCAACCACCCGTTATCACCAACCCCACAAATTTTCCACAAAATCATAATCACATACAACCACATATTTACACCAACCCCACAAATTTACCACAAAATCATAATCACATACAAACACCTCACATTCAACCACCCGTTAACAGCAACCCCACAAATTTTCCACTAAATCATAATCACATACAACCACATATTTACACCAACCCCACAAATTTACCACAAAATCATAATCACATACAAACACCTCACATTCAACCACCCGTTAACAGCAACCCCACAAATTTTCCACTAAATCATAATCACATACAACCACATATCTACACCAACCCCACAAATTTACCACAAAATCATAATCACATACAAACACCTCACATTCAACCACCCGTTAACAGCAACCCCACAAATTTTCCACTAAATCATAATCACATACAACCACATATCTACACCAACCCCACAAATTTACCACAAAATCATAATCACATACAAACACCTCACATTCAACCACTCGTTAACACCAACCCCACAAATTTTCCACAAAATCATAATCACATACAACCACATATCTACACCAACCCCACAAATTTACCACAAAATCATAATCACATACAAACACCTCACATTCAACCACTCGTTAACACCAACCCCACAAATTTTTCACAAAATCATAATCACATACAACCACATATTTACACAAACCCCACGAATTTTCCACTAAATCATAATCATAACCCCTTAAATTTACCACAAAATCATAATCACATACAAACGACTCACATACAACCACATATTTACACCAACTCTACACAATTTTCTCAGTATCAGAACAATTCAATACTTGAAACACCTCACATGCAACCAGACATTTACAATAACCCCACTCAATATCAATACAATAACATCAACCCTACTCAAATATTACATAAAAACACCGCAAATAGTAATGCCAACCCCGCACAATCACCACAAATTAACACATCACAGAGTATCACCGATTCCACAGAATCACCACACACAGAAACTCTTATTATAACAGATCTCACAAAAACACCACACATAAACACAACGCACAAGATTACCAAACACCGCACACAAACACCATCTTTTGACTCTGACCATAATCGAGAAGGAACTTCCATTCGTTCTTTCTTTTCTTCCTATATGAAATAGTTAACATTCTATAATCGGAACTGACAGACACATCTGTACGTAGTACTATTAAGTGCTCTGTGAATCGGGTGAAAAATGTCTGAACTTGTGGTGAAATAAGAAATCTCACAAATACATTCCTAAAGGTGAGTATAGACTACAACATTTTCTAGAGCATTTCTGTGTAATGTAACGTTATTACGAATGGTACAATACAGGCAAAAGCTCAGTTTCCAAAGCATTTCCATGTAATGTAACGTTCCTGCGAATGCTCGGCGTTATGTTACGGCTAAATGGTCACAGCGAGTGTGCATTTACTAACATTTCGTTGTTTAGGTAGAGATTAACTGATTAAATAGAAAATAGAGTATTAGTTAATGTAAGTTTCATGTGCCAAAATTGTTATTACTTGTTTAATTTTATTTAGTCTTACTGTTTAATTTTATATACAACATTATTTTTAGTATATGCGAAACCTGAATATAGTTTGTTCAGAATCAGTAACTGAATCGATTCCAATAATTTTTACACCATGTTATATTTTTTCCCAAAATTATTTAAAAAAGGTTACGAGTTGGACACCTATGCGCAATAATACGAGCACAACAAAGGTTACGGCAGGTCATAGAAATCAGCTGCTGCGGGCGGCGCCATCGCCAGGCAGCGGGACGCACAGTGGGGCAGGGTACACACCCCTACCCCTCCAGTCGTCCAGTTGCAACAGCCGCATGCGCCCGTGTCACGCTTGCGCTTAGCGACACAACGCGATACGCGAAATAGTTTAGTGTATATCTGTTAAGTTAGTGATCGTGAAAAATGTCGTTGCAACAAATCGCATTGACTACATCCTATCCCTTACAGCTGCATTTAAGAATAAAGTAACAATAACAATATCTACCTACACTTAACCATTACGACAGTCCAAAGCCCGAGAGTGGGATGAAAAATGTTATCACCAGTTAATTACAATAACTTTGCCGTACGGTAAGGTACTAGTAGGTAGGTACTTAGCACCAAATTATTATCAATGAACGTGCGACTGTCGAACCTTGCGCGGGCGGCGGCGGCCGAGGTGCGCCACACCGCGCGGTGACTCGGTAACCATGCTTTTGAACGGACAACCATGTAACTTAAAAAGCTTATAACTTTGTGATTTTTCAAGATACAGTTTTGAAATTTTGTACATGGATTCTTTACATAAAAATACTAGACACGTGTTTCAGGTTTCGTATAAACAAAAACTAATGTTGTATAGTGTTATTGTTTGATTTCATTTAATAGATATGTAACTAAAGTTATTGTTGTACCTGTACTGTGTTTTCCCTTATTTGCACTAGTTTAATTTAGTTTTAATTACACATTTATATAAATGTCTATAGTTTTTTAGTCGAGCTAAATTTAAATGTTACTTCATTATAAACATAAAAATTCGTAGGTATGCCGCTTTATGCGGTGGATATGCTGTACTAACCATGTATAACACCTGTATACCTACCATATTCTACGAATAAATATCTTTATCTTTATCCCGCAACCATGCATCGCCCGCACTCGTGTAAAAGTAGTAAATGTTGTAGTCTATACTCACCTTAACAACAAACTATTCCTACTTGCAGCGATTTTACGTACCCTTCCTTTGTCCATTTTTTTATTTAAATCTTACTTCAAATATCGAAGCTTTGTTAATATCTATATGTGTTCCGCGGAATTGATCTTGTGTTGTTTTGATAACAATTAATATTTATAAAATAAAACTACTAATTGTTTTAATGATTTTTGTTTCCTTGTGAATTATGTTCTTTTATTTATGAAATAATAATGGTTCCGACAAACAAATTAATCTCCAGCGATCTGTGTCCGACTATTATTCTAATTAAACTCTCTTGACACTCTTGACACAAATGTAAATGTAAGTATTTTGCGATAAGTATAACAAGCTACAGGGACATCGCCGCTGCTGAAGAGGTACCCACATTTGATTATTAAATACATAATTTATTTACCTTAATGTTAGAGCTAATCGTTCTTCAGGCGGGATTGCTCTTCTCCAGTTCGTATTTTGTTTAACTATTAGTGGCCTTATTACTTTTAGTATGTCGTCGAAATTTTGGACCGACATTCTAAAATAAGAAAAAAATTTTTTGTCGTCATTGAGGAGGTCAGGTACTAGCTGGTAAAATTCTCCACACTGCTCTCTCTTCAAGTTGATGGGGTGTACCCATAATTTCCTGTAAAAAAATACTTTGGTAAGTTTAAGATTTGTAAATAAGGGGCGCGACGCGACGCGGTTAAGTTTTCTCCATGGATCTCAACATCAAAATATCTCTACCGCTAGGGGTACATAGCTCCATATTCCAATGTGAATGTGTAGAATCACCAAGCTGCCAACGCAGTCATGGAAAGAAATATCTGTAACTACGGGATAAGAATTCTCTCCAATAGTATGGCTGTACTAACGGCGCTGAACGGCAATATTATGTCGTCCAGTCTAATCATAAAAGGACATAGTGGATCATTGGGTAACCAAGCAGCAGACGAACTTTTTTTAATATGTAGGTATGTCAGTCAGTACTTATGTCAAAGGCTGACTCGCATCAGTAGGCGGACGTGGGACGAATTGTAGGTAGAGTTTGCAGTGGCTGAGCGATTGGACTGCTGTGCTGCGTGTGCGGGTTCGATTCCCGCACGGAGCAAATATTAGTATGATCTACAAGTAGTTGCTTGGGGTCTGGGCGTTTGTGTATGTGACTTTATATATTTGTAAATGCACCCACGACACAGGGGAAGTTCCTAGTGTGGGGGCAACGTTTATTTAAAAAAAGAAAAAAAGTGTTAGTGGATGGGAGCGAATGATCCAACACACCAGGTTTGGTCACGCTGCAATTGCGGCGGTTTTACACCTTTTTGTCAAGGGAGACTGGAGAGGCGCCAACGCGTCCTCAAATTCTTCCTTCAAGATCCTCACCAGACACGGTTGTTTCGGGAGATACCTGTGTCGGATTTTGCGGGAGAAAATGGCCATGTGCCAATACCGGTATGGACCGCCGAATACGGTGGGGCATACGGTGGAGGTCTGCCCAGCTTGGGTGAGGGCATTTCAGTTTCAGGACCATAATGCGGGGCGAGGGGTAAGCAATCGCCTTTTGAGAAGTAGTCGTGCTAGCGAAGTAGGAGGCGGAACACGTAACAGAAAAGACATCATCCACCTCACGAACCAGACCCTTCCGCTTCAAGGACTCTTTTTATGATAATTATTATCTATTACCCAAAAAAAAGGTACAGTGAGTGGGAAGACGTGGTCACCATTGCCAAAAATGATTAAAACACATGTTATAAAGGTCAATTAGTACCTACCTTTACCTGTTTATTACACGACAGTCCCTAAATCTATAGGTTTTACAAAGTACTTAGCAACGATGCCTGTAATGCAACGCTCATGACTTACCTGCGATTATTGCGACTACGTTCTTGCTGTCTTCTATCTTCATCAATGGCCACTGCCAACAACAGAAGGTCGTCGTCGTCTGATGAAAAATCCATCATAGAAACTAGAACTTGACAGGACGTTATACAGGAGCGGAAACCAGGGTAAAGTGCAAGGCAACCTGACTCTACCCGCAGACCTCGCGAAATGAACGAAATTAAAATCTTTGTCAAGTTTTACGCATTTTTATTACCTACCGACAAAGAGACAGGATTGACAATCAAATTTCGAAATTTCCCTATTCAATCTTTTTTTTCCCCGAAATGATACATTTTGCTATTTTTGAATAAAGTTATTATTGAAAGCTGTTATTATTGGAAAAATAGCTTTTATTTACCTTTACCTGTCCCGTTGTCTGTAATCAAACCGTAAGTTAAATTTGATTGACTTCGCGGTTTCCGATTGAGCTGAAATTTTTCACGTAAATGTTTATCGCGTGACAACGCAATATTATGATGTCATGGAGCTGATCTGATGATGTAGCTGGAAGGTAGCCATAGGAGCTCTATAATGAAACGCCACAAACCCATCGAGTAAACTCGTTCGATTCGTTTTCAGGAGTACTTGGTCTATCGTAAGTATTTTTGTACATTAAAAGCTTGTTTATGTTAATAAAAAGACATAAAAAAAGATTACTATTACTTGCAATTTCAAATTTGCTAAACATAAAAATGCATTTTGTGTAATAAAACTTATTTGACTTAGATAAGGTAGTTATATTTTTATTTTGAATAGAGATTACAAGCTCCTTTTTCTCAGAAATGCTAAATTGTGTAGTAGATTTTTAATGAAACTCGGTGGTAGGACTCATTTAATGATTTCATCACTATGAAAAGGAATTTGGTAATTTTTGTTGCGGTTCTGTTAATATTTTAATTGGACTAACAGAACTATTTCAATTTAGTTGTCTACTATACTATAATATTCGCAAACATTCGCATCGATTCATGCATGCGAATGCCAATATCAAAAAACAAGCGAATATTTGCGTGTGCGAATATTCGCAACATCTCTAGTAAATACTAATTTGGCATTGGCTGTAAAGTTTCCAGACTTGCCATTTTTTTACCCGACTTGCCATTTATTTCCTCTATCGTGGGGAAAAAATATCACTGAACTCTAGCAACACTGAAAGAAAGAGCCGCGCTCGCTTTGATAATCGCCGACACAATCATATTGAAAACTTTCTGCCGATTACTTAGGGTTCAAATCAGTATGACTCTGGTTTTGATTCAATGCCGCCCCCTACTGCGACATAAAAGAAATCAAAAGATTATACCGCGTGGAAGGACTTAAAATTCAAAATCGTTATCCATTTGTGCCACGGCGAAACTCAAAGGAACACCGTCCGCCGCGTTAAAAACCGCGCGCGCGTGGCGCGCGCTGGCGCAAGATGCCAATGTAATTTCCAATCTAAACGTACTACGATTGGGTTCACCTCTCTTGGCAAGGCGTGGTTCTGCGGCAACGCGGCGCGTGACGCGCGCCGCGCGCGCGCGCTCTCGTCGCGCGTCGGCCTCTCGTGTCCTTACCCTAGTACATTTAGAGTTTATATTTCTGTGGCACTTAAGGGTGCCTCGCCGCCCGCCGCGTAGAAAACCGCGCGCGCGGGACGCGCGCGCTGGCGCAAGACGCCAATGTAATTTCCAATCTAAACGTACTACGATTGGGTTCACCTCTCTTGGCAGGGCGTGGTCCTGCGGCAACGCGCCGCGTCAGGCGCGCCGCGCGCGCGCTCCGCTCGCATTCTCGTCGCGCGCCGGCTCCTCGTGTCCTTACCCTAGTACATTTAGAGTTTATATTTCTGTGGCACTTAAGGGTGCTTCGTCGCCCGCCGCGTTGAAAACCGCGCGCGCGTGTCCCGCGCGCTGGCGCAAGATGCCAATGTAATTTCACATCTAAACGTACTACGATTGGGTTAACCTCTCTTGGCAGGACGTGGTCCTGCGGCAACGCGCCGCGTCACGCGCGCCGCGCGCGCGCACCGCGCGCACTCCCGTCGCGCGCCGGCTCCTCGTGTCCTTACCCTAGTACATTTAGAGTTTATATTTCTGTGGCACTTAAGGGTGCTTCGCCGCCCGCCGCGTATAAAACCGCGCGCGCGTGACGCGCGCTGGCGCAAGATGCCAATGTAATTTCCAATCTAAACGTACTACGATTGGGTTCACCTCTCTTGACAGGGCGTGGTCCTGCGGCAACGCGCCGCGTCACGCGCGCCGCGCGCGCGCACCGCGCGCACTCCCGTCGCGCGCCGGCTCCTCGTGTCCTTACCCTAGTACATTTAGAGTTTATATTTCTGTGGCACTTAAGGGTGCTTCGCCGCCCGCCGCGTATAAAACCGCGCGCGCGTGACGCGCGCTGGCGCAAGATGCCAATGTAATTTCCAATCTAAACGTACTACGATTGGGTTCACCTCTCTTGACAGGGCGTGGTCCTGCGGCAACGCGCCGCGTCACGCGTGCCGCGCGCGCGCACCGCGCGCACTACCGTCGCGCGCCGGCTCCTCGTGTCCTTACCCTAGTACATTTAGAGTTTATATTTCTGTGGCACTTAAGGGTGCTTCGCCGCCCGCCGCGTATAAAACCGCGCGCGCGTGACGCGCGCTGGCGCAAGATGCCAATGTAATTTCCAATCTAAACGTACTACGATTGGGTTCACCTCTCTTGACAGGGCGTGGTCCTGCGGCAACGCGCCGCGTCACGCGTGCCGCGCGCGCGCACCGCGCGCACTACCGTCGCGCGCCGGCTCCTCGTGTCCTTACCCTAGTACATTTAGAGTTTATATTTCTGTGGCACTTAAGGGTGCTTCGCCGCCCGCCGCGTATAAAACCGCGCGCGCGTGACGCGCGCTGGCGCAAGATGCCAATGTAATTTCCAATCTAAACGTACTACGATTGGGTTCACCTCTCTTGGCAACCTGCTTCCTGCGGCAACGCGCCGCGTGGCGCGCGCCGCGCGCGCGCTGTGTCGCGGGCCGGCCCGTCTAGTCTCAGCATAATTAGCATACCTCATCACGGCGGCGCGGTGCTTTCGCGCTTCTGTGTGAACAGCAATGCGGCAAGGAACCGCGCGCGGCATCAGTGATGTCGTCACGCTCGTATAATCGCATGTGTCTGCACGAGGCTTTAAGCCTCCTGCAGACACACGCGGTTATCCGCGCGTGGCGATTGTTGAAAAAACCTACTTAGTCCATTTTCTATGAAAACACCCACATCTGTTCACTCTGAAGCGGCGCGGCGCATCGCGTTTCTGATATTATTATTGCGACGGTTTGCGGCAGGATTGACGCGCGACGAACGCGTTACGCCAGGCGACACGAATCAGGCCACCTGTAGATCATTTTGTATAGAACCAAGTTGACGTGACGTTCTTATATCACTATTTAAAGGACTAGCTTCTGACCGCGGTTTCACCCGCGTCATGTTAGGCGTTTGGCCCTATATTCCTGTCCCCATCAGTTCCCTTGAGCAGCGCGGGGAACACGAAGCACCGTTACTGGGGCATTATCCTTGGTCGCACGGCGAGCTACCCATTACTCCCCGTCCGCACGCAGCTGGAATATGCCCCACGATTTGTTAACCCGTGGCTGAGTTGATAGGTAGAGGATGTCCTTTCCTCACGCGTTCCGACTGCTCCCCATTCCCCTCGCCTGTCGCCGAATCCCTGAGGAATCTCCCGCAACAACCGTGCCCAGGAGGACTTGCGTCAGGTTGAAGGTGAGGACGCCGTAGCGCATCTCCAACCACTGCCTAAAGAGGGATCTTACCGCAATTATGACATAAGATGTTCATTATGTTCAAAATTAAATGATTCTGATGATTAACGTATTTATTTGGAGAAGGATTAATATCATGTTTATGAAAATCCCTTCGCAAATAATACATAACTTTAAAACAAATTTGATTTCGATAAAAAAGGTTATAATGACTTAACCTTAAATGATAGATATTTTCTTTCGCGGACTTTATTTTAGAACTTTTCATGAGGAATAATTCCGTAACACATATTTTTTGCGTATCTTTAACCGTTTACGCAGCGCACGCAACGGCAGCTCTCGAAAAGGAATACATTTTCCCGATTTTGAAACATTTCTCACTGCTGCCCCGTTCCTATTGGTGATAGCGTGATGTTATATATATCCTTTCTCAATAAATGGACTATCCAACACAAAAATAAGAAAGTTTCTGAGATTAGCGCGTTCAACCAAACAAACAAACTTTTCTGCAATAAAATATATTAGTATAGATGACGCTATAATCTGATTTCAGTCATGAAATCTTTTGATTGAGGATGGATCTATGTCTATTTCACCGCATCGTATGATAAAATTAGGTAGGTAGGTACCTACTCAAGACAAATTACAGGAACTAGGTACGAATTCCAAAGGAAAGAAACGAAAAGTTTTTGAAGAATATATCTAATGCTGGTATGGGTATTTAATTAGTTAGGTATTGATAAAGCAATAAATAACTTTTCTCATTTGTCAATTTAATTATTTTACCCCGACTTCTTTAATAGGCGTATACATAAAGTAAGTACGTAAATAATGTTATTTAGTAGTAATCATTGTCATTCTCATTACATAACATCACACCTATAATCCGCGTAGGTTTACATACTTAATCATTTATCTTTGTAGGTATGGGGTATCAACTCAAACAAATTATAATGAGTGATGAAAAAAAAACAAAGATGGCAGTAAAGGTAATTGTTACGACTTGAACGACCACTATAAAACGCGTTTAACAGCGGATTCTGGTTGAAGTAAGATGAGTAAAAATTTCAAATTTCTTTTCTATAGCTTATTTATCCATTTACATTCATAAATCACGTTATTTTGATAAAAAAGAAAACTGCAGACTCTTCCATTCGATCGAACAGAATGATAAAACATTTTGTTTACAGCTTGTTGCAACAGATGGCGTTTTACTCAATGACAGAAAGATAATTGTTTTGGCATCATTAGCATTCAATTAAATGAGCTTTAGACTTTTTACCTACCTACAATTTAAATCAGCATAGCTATCCCAGAGAACTATTGAACACTATTTTTATAAAAAGTGTTAATAATTTTGAAACAAAAGTATGCATAAAATTATTTAAACTACTTGAAACTCACAGGATAAATAAAACCAACAAAAAAGAAAAACAAAAAGTGAAAAAGAAAAAACCCAGGATTCGATCCCGAATTACCGATATTCAGCGACTTCAAAGCAACTTTAATACAAAGACGACTAAATGCTTCGCTGATTTAAGTTTCTAAATAGTCGTTGTTACACAAATTAACCTAAACCGCTAGGGCAAATAGCTTAATAATACAAAGCCTATATAAAAATATTAAAAACAGAAGAAGTGGCATGGGGCCGTGTCGGCGTCCACGTGGTGCTGAGCATCCGCTCAGCAATTGAAAAAAAAAATTTAATTAATAATTTTAAAAACCCCCGACACAAAACCCAAGTTCCCTGTAAAAACTAAAAAGTAGGTAGGTACTTTAAAATAGATTACAGGGAACTTGGGAGAAATTAAAAAAAAAAAACAAAAGCATACGTGTGGGGTATCTATGGATAGGTCTTTGAAAATGATATTGAGGTTACTGATTTCATTTTTGTCTAAACTGAACAGTTTACGCGAGAGACACTTCCAAAGTGGTAAAATGTGTCCAGTTTTATTATTCTCTTATTTTAGAAGTTACAGGGGGGGCTGTAACTTCTAAAATAAGATAATAATAAAACTAAAAAAAAATGTAATATATGATGTAGGTACATTACAATGCAAAGTACCAGCGAAAATAGGTTTGAACGAGATCAAGTAATTCGTTTTTTTTTTTTAAATACGTCATAAATCGTAAACCGCAATTTACCTTTCAAAGTTACAACCAACTATAAGAACTTTTATATTATGTTACTTGCTGCTACGGAACCCTTTATGGGCGAGTCCGACTCGCACTTGGCCGGTTTTTATAAATGTGTACGAGTGAGCGCCACGCTCGGGATATTGTATGTATAGGTACGTGTATTACGTATCGGATTTGCGTTTGTGTGCAATGTGCTCGGAGTTCTTATCTGAGTCTAACTGAGACTTTGAGACAATGGACAAAGCGTTCTGAATTCAGTAATTGAGCCAACGCGGTTACACTTATAAAAACAATCATCGTTTAAGTAAATAAAAATCTTTTTTCATTCCTCGTTTCTTTTTTTTAAGTTTTTAAAGTTCGGGCACGCCGCAATCACGGCGTTAAGACCCCTCTTTGAGGAGTGGCTGGATAGGCGTCACGGTGTCCCGACCTACCGCATGACGCAGGTCTCCACCGGACACAGAAGTTTCGGGACGTAGGTACCTACCTGTGTCTGATGAGGAGGGAAGATACGCCTGGGTGTCACCACTGCGAGGATCGTCCGGAGGACACAGTGGACCATACGGTGCAGGACTGCCCCGCTTGGGTAGAGAACCGCCGTGTTCTCACGAAGGCGATAGGCGGAGACCTCTCGCGCCCGGCATAGGTCGAGGCCATGCTGCGGGGAGAGACGGAGTGGGAAGCGGTCGCCTCCTTCTGCGAAGCAGTCATGCTCGCTAAGGAGGAAGCGGGCCGCGTGAGGGAGAGGACAGCGTCCTCCCTCCACCCCAGCCGCAGTGGTAGACGGCACTGCGACGGACGTCGGCAGACGATCTCCAGCCACCGCAGGCGCGGGCATGCAGGCAGTGAGTAATGGGCAACTCGCTGTCCGACCATGGATCTACCCGGGGCGACGGCGCGTTGTGTTTCACGCGCGCCTCAAAGAGTGTCAGCAAAATGACGCGGCCCTCCTCTAGAGGGCCAAAGCCTGCCGGGGTCGCGTAACTTACGATTTACTGTGACCCCAGAACGTAAAGGGCTGTTGAAGGTGAATGACACCATGGATTTTAGTCAGTACGAGTCTGACAGTCCCTCCCGATCTGCCCTGGGTGGGAGGACTCATTTGATGATTTTACCACGTTAAAAAAAAGCCTTTATAGTTTCAAATAATGGGTAAAAAAATCACAATAATGTCAAATCATTCACTTTTTTGTTCACATATCTACTACATCTATCTACATACACACCGTCTTGTTCATTGATTTCGTGCAAAAATAGAAGCCAAAACAAAAATTTTAGAAACCTTGGCATCACTAAACACAGGTAACTTGTACAAGTATTTTACAATATTTGTCTTAAAAATCACGAAAAAAAAACAAGACGTAAAATTTATCTGACTTGTACTACTTTATGCTTGTTTTCCTGTATTACTACGACTGTATTATTTTTGCATTAAATACATTGCTCTTTTACAACCACCTCAGTCTGTTACTGAGTGACTGAACAAGCAATGTAAAACTGACATAACGAAACCTCCAACTACTAAAATACCCTGAGATCCTCGACAAGACAATTGGCAGCCCAACTCAGGGCCTCCAATGGTAGTCCCGAGGATTTCTCGTTAATCTTTAAATCCCACCCCGGGGTGGGAGATGCCCTTCAGGCCCTCCATCTTGTTTAGTCTAATGGCTACTAGAACTAGGAACGTCCTTGAACCACGATCCCTGAAGCTAGGTTTTTTCAATGCCAACGTCATCCACACGAACGTACACTCAAAGGATGCCGAAAAAAATTGCTGGGCAAAAATATTTATTTTTGTAATATTTCTGAGAAACCTTTTGTCTCGATCCACAACTGAATTACACTGCAAAGTGTATAAAAATAAGGTCTAAATTTCATCCAATTATTCTTCAAACGAAAACGCCCGGCGCGCGTAACTGTTTGAAGTTGCCGATGATTCTTCAAACAAAATCGCCCGCCGTGCGTCGCCGCGCGTGCTGTACAAATCGACAATGAGATTTGAACTGTAAGTCCTTCTTTGTAAGCTGTATAGTCGTTTGATATTTTTGCATAGCAGCGCGGCAAACCAAATATTAGAAAAATGTGCATTATTTTTAAGCTTCGGCTAGATCAAAGAGCGCGGTGCGCTGCACGTGGCTGCACGATGGAACGAATGGGTCTTTGCTGATTAAAAATCTATTAACTTATTTGATTTTTAAGATATAAACACAGTCTAAAAACAATACAGTCGTCCAACGAAGACGTCTAGACAGGGCAATCGTGCGGGGTGTGAGGGGCGAGACGCGGGTAAGCCGATACCGAACTGCGAACAAAACGATGTTAGTAGTTCGGTACATATTATTCAGGGCTAACGCGTGTTTATTTTTTATTTGTTAATTTGAAATGGTGCGTACGACGTGCGCTGTGAGTGATTGCAAGTCTTCATCTCACATAAATAAAGATCTGCGGTTTCATCAGCTTCCACGCACAGAAGAAAGGTAAATGAATCTGTTTTGTTATTGTAGAGTGCATAAATACCTAATTTAATTTGTAATGTCGTACCACGTTGATAACGCTAATAAAATGGTGTCCGTTTCGACCGCGCGACAATGGCGTTTTTTTTAAATAAAAACCATCCCAAGTTTTTGTAAAAAAATGTAAAAGTCGATTGCCGAAAACCATAAATTTGTCAAAGCTATGGTTAAAAAGTTATAAGGGTTTGAACGTGGCCGCGCCATCGAAACGCAGCGAACCGCGCGGCCATGGAGATCTTTAAAACTAAGCGTCGCAGAGACCTGAAATTTTGGGAAATAGTATATTGAATTTGTAAAAAATTTGTTAAAATATAGAAAAAAATCCTGTGTGTATATTTTAGGAGCTATAAGGCTAAAACCTCATGGCCGCGCCATTGAAACGGTGACAAACATGTTATCGGCGATATCTCGCTGAAAAAACATCGCAGACGTCTGAAGTTTTTTGTAAAATACAGATTTGATTTTGTCAAAACTAGTAAAAATACAACAAAAAATCCTAGGTTTATATTTCAGAAGCTATAAGACTAAAACCCCATGGCCGCGCCATCGAAACGTTGATAATTTCGTTTTTCGTCAATATCTCGTTGGAAAAGCATCGCAGAGGTCTGAAGTTTTTTGTAAAACCTAGATTTGAATTTCTCAAAACTAGCAAAAATACAACAAAAAATCCTAGGTTTATGTTTCAGGAGCTGCTGAACAAAATCTTCAATGCTTCTTGAATGTGTCGATTAGGGTGACCACAGATTATTATTTACAGAGAATTTTGCATCTATTTTTATTAGAAATTATCTCTCAAGGATTAAAATTAAATTAAAATGAAAAATAAGGTACGTACAAAAATATTGTTATTTATTTAAAAATCACAGATTGTTCGTTTACATTAAGACATACATTTCTTTAAAAATCACTTAAATCACAGACTGTTCGCGTACACTAAGACATATACATTTATTTAAAAATCACAGATTGTTCGATTACACTAAGACATACATTTCTTTAAAAATCACATAAATCACAGATTGTTGGCTGAGACTAGGACATAGGTGGAACGTTCTCTGTAAATAATAATCTGTGGTCATCCTAATCGACACATTCAAGAGGCATTGAAGATTTTGTTCAGCAGCTCCTGAAATATAAACCTAGGATTTTTGTTGTATTTTTGCTAGTTTTGACAAAATCAAATCTGTATTTTACAAAAAACTTCAGACGTCTGCGATGTTTTTTCAGCGAGATATCGCCGATAACATGTTTGTCACCGTTTCAATGGCGCGGCCATGAGGTTTTAGCCTTATAGCTCCTAAAATATAAACCTAGGATTTTTTGTTGTATTTTTACTAGTTTTGACAAAATCAAATCTGTATTTTACAAAAAACTTCAGACGTCTGCGATGTTTTTTCAGCGAGATATCGCCGATAACATGTTTGTCACCATTTCAATGGCGCGGCCATGAGGTTTTAGCCTTATAGCTCCTAAAATATACACACAGGATTTTTTTCTATATTTTTACAATTTTTTTACAAATTCAATCAACTATTCCCAAAATTTCAGGTCTCTGCGACGCTTAGTTTTAAAGATCTCCATGGCCGCGCGGTTCGCCGCGTTTCGATGGCGCGGCCACGTTCAAACCCTTATAAATTTTTAACCATAGGTTTGACAAATTTATGGTTTTCGGCAATCGACTTTTACATTTTTTTACAAATCTTGGGATGTTTTTTATTTAAAAAAAACGCCATGGCCGCGCGGTCGAAACGGACACATAAAATGGTCGACCGGCGCACGGTAAAAAAAATGTAAAGGTTATCGCAAGGGCATCCATCTGTTTGGAAATCCTACTTATATTATAATTGTGAAAGTGTTTGTTTGTATGTTCCGTGTCTAGATGGTGGACTTTTTTATTATTTACTAAGGGTGAATTTCGAGATGGTGGACGTAATTTTTTATAATTTGATATGGGTGTCAATTTTGAGTTTAATTGGGGTGCTTGTTACGAAAAGCCATCTTTTTTTAAATCCAAGATGGCGGATATCATTTTTTATAATTTGTTATGGGTGTCAATTTTGAGTATAATTGGTGTGCTTGTTACGGAAAAGCTATCCTTTTTGGAATCCAAGATGGCGGACGACGTATTTTTTTTATAATTTGATATGGGTGTCAATTTTGAGTATAATTGGGGTGCTTGTTACGAAAAAGGCATCCTTTTTGAAATCCAAGATGGCGGATGTCATTTTTATATAATTTGATATGGGTGTCAATTTTGAGTATAATTGGGGTGCTTGTCACGAAAAAGCCATCCTTTTTGGAATCCAAGATGGCGGACGACGTATTTTTTTATAATTTGATATGGGTGTCAATTTTGAGTATAATTGGGGTGCTTGTTACGAAAAAGCCATCCTTTTTGGAATCCAAGATGGCGGACGACGTATTTTTTTTATAATTTGATATGGGTGTCAATTTTGAGTATAATTGGGGTGCTTGTTACGAAAAAGGCATCCTTTTTGAAATCCAAGATGGCGGACGACGTCATTTTTTTTATAATTTGATATGGGTGTCAATTTTGTGTTCAATTGGGGTGCTGGTTACGAAAATGCCATCTAAATAACTTAAATCTCTCTCGAGTTGGTCCTGTAGTAAAAGTTGTTCAGTTTGGTGGTCTGTAGCAAATTCTTTCGTATGTGTATGTATGTATGTATGTTCCTTTTCGGTTTGAATATAATTATTAATTTGTATTGTATTTTAACATTTCAGATGTAAATTATGGGTGGAAGCTTGTAGAAGACCGAATTTACTTGAAAGATCTTTCGAAAGTTCAAAAAAAATATATATTTGCAGTTTGCATTTTGAGAATGGTATGTACGGGAAGAAATCCTTGAAGAAAACAGCTACCAACGTTACTTTTACTAACTAAAGATTCCATCCATACACAGACCGATCATAAAGTCACAATTTCAAGTGACGTAAAATTGGATCTACACAATAAACCCAGAAAAAAACGAAAAATAGCTCAAAGAGACCATGAATTAGCAGGTCCTTCATCACAAATTTCCCAACAGACCAGCACTAAAAATCAATTCTGTATCAGTTCAATGTTTAAATCTCTTTGTTTACGCCTCATCTGCATTTTATATTGTCACACTCAACTCCTTAATAATACATGCAGTAAAGAGCGGGTTAAAAATTGTTTTCATTATTATATCAATATGTAATATTGTTTTATTATAATACTGCTATCGATATTGATCTGCAATTAATAAATAATTTTATAAATATTGTTTATTTGTGACAACCCTGGCCGATGCGTTACTGTCTAGGACGATGTCGGCATTTTGCACAAGATCAACGGGGCGTCGTCTTACTGTATGATTTTTATACTGTGATATAAACTTGAAATTTTGCATAAACATAGAATCTATATATATAAAAATGTTATGTTGGTTTGTGTATGCTTCAAAAACTCAAAAAGTTCTGCACCGATTGAGCTGAAATTTTAGCATGATATATAATCCGCATCAAGGATTGTTTTTATCCATTTTTTTTTTTAAGAAAGTTTTTTTGTTCCACAGCGAAGCGTGGCAGGGAACAGCTAGTATTATATAAAAAATTTAAACTCTCGAAAAGTTTGCTTTCACGCGACTGAACTCGGAAATTGTAACATTGAAAATTAAACTTCAAAAAAATATTAAGGAATTAATTTAATGCATTAATCAGAGCAAAAATAAAAAACTAAAATAAATTTATAAAAATCGTTTTGATATGAAACAAAAATAACAAATCATTTACTATTTATGTCCTCTATTTGAAATACAGATAGCACGCCCGCCGCCCGTATGCCGTGCCTTTTGATCTAGCCGACACTTAAATTGTGCACAAAAAAAATTAGACCTTATTTTATAACGATAACGATGTAATTCAGTTGTGGATGGAGACGACAGGTTTCTCAGAAATATTACAAAAATAAATATTTTTGCCCTGCGGAGAGAAAATAATAGTTGTCAAATATTAAGTGCGCTCCGTATTTAAGATTATAAAAAATAGTAAAAAAAAACAGTGTAAAAGTGTACAGAATGTTATTTAACTTGTGCGTAAACGAACAATAGTTGCCAGAAAACGTTTGCAACAACGTGTGTAAACTATAGTGTATAATAAACTTAAACAAAAACAATTTACTAAGAAGTTTGTTAATAAACAAGTGAATTTAGTGATAATCAACATAAACATTTCACGAAGCACGCCCAAAAACACAAAAATACTCTTAAATATTTTAAACAAAGTGAACTATATATTATGTGACAAACCTTAAACTAAGTGAAAACTACATTAACTAAGCATTTTTTAAGAAATTCAAATTCAAACGATGCGCTACTCAATGCCTCTTTTAACGATTTTATTTACCTGTAACTTAATGGCTATTTCGTTATCAAACTTCATGCACAAATAGCGCATTTGGTACCCCTGCTACATGAAACGTTCTAACAGAGCTCAAGTTCGAATCTCAGTGGAATAAATTTTGCATTTAGACTTTTGTTATTTCTCTGTATTTCTGCATACCTATCAAACAAGAATGGATTACGGTAATATAATAATACGGAAAAAGAAATCCGTCATAAATGATTCACTAAATGAGTCGTTCCTGTCTACAATGTCAGCTGACGACTACCTAACAAAAAGTCTACCAGACCTTTCAACAAGAAATGAACCCTCTGAAAAACTAAAAGAAATTTACGTATGGTTATGTAAGTGCGCGCGCCGCGCGCGCGTTCCGCGCGTGGTCCTGTCGCGCACCGGCCTGTCGTGTCCTTACCCTAGTACATTTAGAGTTTATCTTTCTGTGGCACTTAAGGGTGCTTCGCCGCCCGCCGCGTATAAAACCGCGCGCGCGTGACGCGCGCTGGCGCAAGATGCCAATGTAATTTCCAATCTAAACGTACTACGATTGGGTTCACCTCTCTTGACAGGACGTGGTCCTGCGGCAACGCGCCGCGTCACGCGCGCCGCGCGCGCGCACCGCGCGCACTCCCGTCGCGCGCTGGCTCCTCGTGTCCTTACCCTAGTACATTTAGAGTTTATATTTCTGTGGCACTTAAGGGTGCTTCGCCGCCCGCCGCGTATAAAACCGCGCGCGCGTGACGCGCGCTGGCGCAAGATGCCAATGTAATTTCCAATCTAAACGTACTACGATTGGGTTCACCTCTCTTGACAGGGCGTGGTCCTGCGGCAACGCGCCGCGTCACGCGCGCCGCGCGCGCGCACCGCGCGCACTCCCGTCGCGCGCCGGCTCCTCGTGTCCTTACCCTAGTACATTTAGAGTTAATATTTCTGTGGCACTTAAGGGTGCTTCGCCGCCCGCCGCGTATAAAACCGCGCGCGCGTGACGCGCGCTGGCGCAAGATGCCAATGTAATTTCCAATCTAAACGTACTACGATTGGGTTCACCTCTCTTGACAGGGCGTGGTCCTGCGGCAACGCGCCGCGTCACGCGCGCCGCGCGCGCGCACCGCGCGCTCTCCCGTCGCGCGCCGGCTCCCCGTGTCCTTACCCTAGTACATTTAGAGTTTATATTTCTGTGGCACTTAAGGGTGCTTCGTCGCCCGCCGCGTATAAAACCGCGCGCGCGTGACGCGCGCTGGCGCAAGATGCCAATGTAATTTCTAATCTAAACGTACTACGATTGGGTTCACTTCTCTTGACAAGGCGTGGTCCTGCGGCAACGCGCCGCGTCACGCGCGCCGCGCGCGCGCACCGCGCGCACTCCTGTCGCGCGCCGGCTCCTCGTGTCCTTACCCTAGTACATTTAGAGTTTATATTTCTGTGGCACTTAAGGGTGCTTCGCCGCCCGCCGCGTATAAAACCGCGCGCGCGTGACGCGCGCTGGCGCAAGATGCCAATGTAATTTCCAATCTAAACGTACTACGATTGGGTTCACCTCTCTTGGCAGGGCTTGGACCTGCGGCAACGCGCCGCGTGGCGCGCGCCGCGCGCGCGCTGTGTCGCGGGCCGGCCCGTCTAGTCTCAGCATAATTAGCATACCTCATCACGGCGGCGCGGTGCTTTCGCGCTCCTGTGTGAACAGCAATGCGGCAAGGAACCGCGCGCGGCAACAGTGATGTCGTCACGCTCGTATAATCGCATGTGTCTGCACGAGGCTTTATCGGTATAATTGAAAGCAATAATGCCAGACAGGACTTATTCCATAGTACTTTTCAAACAATTGGTTATCAATTTACAATCAAGATCATCACTTTGTTCTCAATTTCAGTTCTAAATCTTCGTTATCTTAATGTTCAATTCCCCCCTACTTAACCGTTTCTACCTTTTTTTCTTATTTCTATGAGTGCTACCTAGCACATTTATAAGATTGTGAACTCCACAACCACAACATTTTATTAGGTACCTAAATGAAAAATTAATGATAGGAGCTTTTGTTTTCAGATAAGACGAAGCATATCACAAAGATGAGACATGTCTACACTTGAGCTTCTTTCTCTAGCTAATCCACTTCCAAATAAAAGAACACACAATTTTGGATGATCCTGCAGACCCCAGCAAAACTCTAGTCTTCTCACAATTATTCCGCGCTCCTCTAACTTCCTAGCTCCTCCAAAGACCGTTGATGTAGACTTATTCGTAGGTCATGGAAAGACAGATCTTTCTATGTAACCGTTATTTAGTACACACTGTCCCTACAAGTCCCAGATATAAATTGTTATCTAAGATTCGGAACGATAACTCTACAACGGGAAAGAAAGATGGGATACTCTCAATCACGGCACTGACATAGACTGACACTCGTGATTGATCATTGAAACACGGTTACTATGTAACTATTACTCATTTAGTCGTGAAATCGTTATTCTTCTAACACACAACAGATGACTACAAAGATTTCATAATACTTAATCGTGCACAAACAACGTAATGTCTTCCTGAATAGCCTGTAAAAACGCGTCTTTCATAGGTTATGAACATAATATGAGATTTTGTATGAGCGTTTTGTGGTAAGAAAGTAATTGATGTTTCTCTACAAGCAATACTAACACGAACAATTTAAAACAATGTTGATCTATTAAAAACAATAGATTTATGTACATACCGCTAGTATAAATATATGTTGATCATTGTAATCATGTTTTTGAAGACATCGCGGGAGACATCCTGAAATAACACGCATTTGCAGCAGCGATGCGCCCGCGCCGCGGCGCTGCCGTCGCGCGCTTATCCGACGCCATTTTCACACAGTCCCCGAGCTTTCCCGCACACAGGTACGTACCAGAATTTCCCCACTGTGATTAAACTTACGAATTAAATATTATTGTATCGCACACAAATCACTTCAATGAATCAGTGCGTTCGGTCTCGCTCAAGAAACTATCTAATTAACACTACATTTTATTCAGCCATTCAAAAACAAGAACATTGACCCTCGAGCACACGTAATAGTTAACATGTTTTTTGTTCATTGTGGTAATTACTGAATACGAAAACATCAAAATAATACTTCCGATTAAAGTTGAGTAGATAAATTCAAATAAATCGACGTAAAATATCCAATGTGCACTTCAGGAGGGTATCGCGGATAACTAACATCTAAAAGTGAACTGAGGAATGTGACCGTCATGTTTCGGTTACATCAATGCAGCCGCTACAACATACTGTTACCTATCTAACTGTTTCACATAATTAAACATATACTCTTCGAAAGACAATCTATTTATGTCATCATGTCCTTATTTTTTTAATAGATCACCGAGCATCCCCCGCAGCGGCAGTGTTGCGAGACACGAGTCGTGTCGCAAGCCGTGGTGCCCTTGCACGTGCCGTCCACACATTACAAGTCGCACTTCAGCTGAACAATCATCTGCTCAATCTTTTAAGTGTAAATCAAGTGATACAAGATCAGATGACACTCATCCACACATCTGAGGAAGGCAAAGGAGACATCATGACTGATACAACGATGAAAGAAGATCTCGGCAAATCTTCGAGACCTGTCAGAAACAGACGATACACACGGTTAGTGGCTACAAACATTGACATGCATGAGTCATTACTTTCAGTATTCAGTATATTTTCTTTGTGCGTCACTTACGTATTATCTACAATGCCCTTTATTAAAAAAGTTTACTATTTACAAACCTTGAAGTTTTGTTCATGTTTTTTTTTTGCGAGTAGTGTTTTCACCATTTTTTATGGACATTTCCAGAAGGAGTTTAGTCGCAGGCCAGCGTCCGCAAAAGAGGCTATTCACACCAGAAATTAAACGCTATCTCAAAGACTGGCTAGTGCGACGAAGAGATAACCCGTACCCCAACAGAGAAGAAAAAAAATATTTGTCTCGCGAAACGGGCCTCACATACATACAAGTAAGTCATTCAACACATTATTTTAAAGTTCATTGTTTTCTAATTTTTACACATAGGTATCATGTTTGTGCCTAACAGCAACCTAATTGGATTGATGCCAGAAATTGCTATTTGTACATAAATAGGCACTATTTTTGTCTCTGCTTTGTTGACTACTGTTCACCGTTTAACGTTAAGTGAAAAACTAGATTGACTATTGTACAGATTTTACCGAGACTTCATTTGTGCAGAATGCACAAATTAATCAATCAACTATAACTTATTTGCTGACACAAAGTAAATTAGATTCAACGTCATGGTAACTTAATTTGTACTTATCGTTTAATAAGTACCTACGTCTTTTTTATAGGTATGTTAAATTAAATTGTCTATTTACAGATTTGTAACTGGTTTGCAAACTGGCGAAGAAAGTTGAAAAATGTGAATGTAGATAGAAATCAACAAACATGGGGACACCTGATACGCACGTACAATGATCGCGCACAGGGCAACGTAGAGCAGTTCAGCATCTGTTCTGATGATAGCATATGGAGCGAGTCCGACCCCACCAACCAAGATGATAACTTAGACAATGATGGCGATCTAACAGGCAGTCCCGAAACGATCACAGAATACCACCACGATGATTCCAACACGTCATCAATCATGAAAGAAAAATGTGTGAACTTCAATAATAACTCCTACAACACAGACGTAAATGAGAATGGTCCTGAGGAAACGAAAACGATCACGAGTCCGATGTTACTCAGCAAGTGGCTGGAGAGTGCAGCGCGATTCCAACCGAGCGAGTGTAACTACTCGTGGTGGGCTGATGGTAAACGAAGAAAGGCAGACCCTAAGATCCAACGGATCTCTGTAAACACATTGTCACGTCATGACCGAGATGAGGTGGAAGCTGCAGTAGCCTTGACAGCTCTAGCATCTGCCACCAGCCGCATCGTAGCACCGTGATGTATATGTAGAGTTGAAAACTGAACATTTATCTATTATTTTTTTAACTGGAGAATACCCTTTGTAATAGGGTAACTGCCAATATGATTATTATTGTTTGTACTTCTAGTTAAGTTAAACCAGCTACGTAAATAAAATGTAATATTACGTAATACCAATGAAATCAGTGTTGCTCAAGTATTATTATAAAAGTAAGTTTTACGAGGAAGCAATCCTGCTTGTATAGTCATTAACTTTTGATCTCTATTGGACTAAGTAGTTATAAGTTTTACAACTCCAACCAAAGATTGTGTTTCAAGATTGAAATCAAATACATTTTGTTAAATATTAAAATTGGTCTTTTTTATACGAAAGTCTTCAATATAGCCCCAAAATGTTTTGTGCATCGATGACGATGAGAACATGCCGCTCATACTCTCGTGTGACTGCCAAGCTTCACGGCAGTGGTGCCACACATACCCCAACTGTGGCTGCTACCTCACAACAGCGGTGCCGTATGAGATTGCCGAGCATTACGACATTGACGCCGCACACACCTGTCATGCACGCATTTCTCTCGTGTGGCTGCTGATCGTAACAATATGCGGCCATATACACCCCTCGTGTGACTGCTGAGCGTCACAACATTGAGGCTGCACACACCCCACGACTGGTTGCGAAGCGTCACGACAGAGCGATCACACATGTCTCTCATGTGACTGCTGAACTTCAAAACATGCGGCCACACACACTTATGTGGGCGAGATTCACGATTATGTGGGCGCTCACACCACTCGTGAAACTGCCGAGCGTCACGGACAACGCAGCCCGATATATTATCCCTCGTGTGAATGCTGAGCTTCACAAAAGTGGTGCCACACATAACCCTCGTATGATTGCTGAGCGTCACAACAGAGTGGTGCGAAACATAACCAACGTGTGATTGATGAGCGTTACGACATTTAGTCGCACACAACCCTCGTGCACACATTTCTCTCGTGTGACTGCTGATCGTAACATGCAGCCACACACACCTCACGTGTGACTGCCGAGGTTTACGACTATGTGGGCACACACACCACTCGTGTGACTGCCGACCGTTACGACATTCAGGCTGCATACACCCCTCGACTGGCTGCCAAGCGTCACGACAGTGCGGCTGCACACACCCCGTGTGTGACTACCGAGCATTACAAATGACGGCACAGTATCACAACAATGTAGGCGCGCACACCCCTTGTGTGTCTACCAAGCGTCAGGATAATGCGGCTGCACACACCCCTCGTGTCAGTACCGAGCATTACAATATGCTGCCACACACCCCTCATCAAGTGACAACTGAGTATCACGATAGTGCAGCTGCCCACACCCCTTGTGTAACTGCCGAGCTTGATGACCATGGTGCCCCACATACCCTTCGTGCGACTAATAAGCGCCTGGACTGTGCTGCCTGACATATCCCTTGACTGCCAAGCTTCACAACAGTGGTGTCTCTCATGCCCCATATGTGACTGTCGAGAGTCACAGAAGAGGTGTCACATATACCCCTCATGTGACAGTTGTCACGACTGTGCAGCCACAAAATATACCAAATGTATCTTCAAATCAAAAAACATTTAATCATAGTCTATTGCCAAGTAGGCACAAGACCAGAATCCAGGCAGCTACTGTGAGATTATGTGATGAAAAATCCCTCACAGATACATTGCCATTGCCACTACATGTAGAGGACCGTTACACAAAAAACATATTAAAAAATATAACAGTAAAGAAAAACAACAAAATCTTCTAACTCATATACTAACAAATATTCTACATATGAATAAGAATAAAATTATCCTGAACTCTCAGGTTCTTTCTTGGCGCTGTCTTGAGGTTCATTGCTGGAGGTGTTCTGAAGTTCCACATGCTTTTCTAGATGAGCAACAAGAGCTTGTGGAGCTTGGTTCAGGTGTCTCACAAGACAAGAGCCTGCACTCTCTAGTACTGCACAAAGTTGACTCCTGGCTACATCAATGTTCTGCATTTGACTGAACTCAACTAACTCATTCTTTGACAGTAATCTGTCTTGTATGATTCCAGCTGAAAATGGAAGAAAAGTATTTGATTATGTTTAATATTTGGAAGGGGTTCATGAAATTCAAAGCTCTATTACAATCTATTAACAAGATACAATTGATTACCAACCCATTATAACTAATTGAGGTGCTTTCTTCATTATCTTGAACATTTTAGCACAATTTTCAGGTTGCCCAAATATAATGTTTTGATGTGAAGTGAACAAGTGATTAACTGCTTCATAACGAGTTCCACTGGTGGCCATGCTGACTATCTTTTTGCCATAACACCTTAAATGCATATTGTTTTTTGCTAATGCAGCAAAAACTGGTGTTTTATCTTCCATGCTTATTGAATTGACATGTAAAAATATAACCATTTTTGATGTATTGAACCAGTTGAGGCATTCATTTGCTAATATTCTTTCGAAGGGATTATCGATCTGCTTTGCATACTTTTTCTCTCCTCTATCGCAAAGCGCAGCATCAGGTAACGTGTATTTGGGAGGCCCATACACTGGTTTGGACAAGTCGATTAGAAGCTGTCTCTCAAAGTGAGGTTTCCTCGGTCTCTGGATATTAATTTTCCCACGAAATCGTTTAGAGATCAAAAACGACGCCTGCGTAGGTAACAAAACTGTAATTTAAAAAATTAGATTACAATACACTCATTTTTTAAGCTAAATGAAAAAAGGCAGCAGCAAATTTAAGGTACCTTTTTTAAGTGATGCCATTCTTACTCTTAGTACTGATGTTTCGGTTCTCAGTGGAGTTTAGTCTAGCTATACAAAACAACTTTATCAATGTATTATTTATTTCACTTCACATAACCTCAAATTCCGATTGATATTTTATTATCATGTCAAAAAAAATCTTTCCATGTTCCGTTCCGGAGAAAACTTTAACTAACATCTGTGGCATCAGATGTAGAATAGAGCACAGACTGAGAATTATCTGTGATCTTATTTCTTAATCGCTATTCTAGTTCCTGAATATTACATATTCGCCGCAAAATCAATAAAAGCTCCAAAGTAAAAGTTGAAATGTGTAGCACATAAACCTACCACAATCTGCCAAATTTCTTTAATAGATTTTCAATCTTATCACAATACTGGAAGGTTAATTTTCGATTGCTCATATTTTACAGTTTCGGGCAGGTTGACCTGCTGGCGTCTGTATATTGTGAGATTTTATTAATCGGTAGCCCGGTGTTTGGTGACTGCATGACAGCACGGTTTGGCTTATAAGCCCAGAAGCCATGCTAGAAACATTTCGACAAAAAAAGACACATGTGTCAAGTTGACACTAGCATCATGTCATTGTCAATGTGTGATTAAATGTTCAATTTTGTGCAACGTGATAGCAGGTGACGATTATCAGTAAATAAGACTTACTAAAACGTGTGCACATTAGAACGTTTATAAAAACGACAGGATTAAGTAGTGTACAATACTGAAAAAACACATGTTTAAAATTTTGATAATTGCGTGCACCTTAAGAAAGAGGTTAGTTTATTAGTTATTAATTTTTGTTATTGCGCCATTATATCTCTTATTTTTTTAAATATTGTATGAGGAATTGTGTGTTGGTTCTAGATAATGCGTAGCCAGCAAGAAGACACACCGCCGTCTTCAGTAAATGGTGATGAAATAACAGGCATGGATGAAGAAGACGGCATGTTCTATTACGATGATGTGGAAGAGGTTCAGTTAGAAGATCTGGAAGAAATGTTGGGCGTAGAGGAAGAGGACATGGACATGGAACCGCCGGAAGATCATGCAGCATTTGTGTTCAGTAAGCATGTCGGCTCAGTGTTTTGTTGTGATCTTCATCCTGATGGCAAACTGGCGGTCACCGGCGGAGAAGACGACAGAGCCTACGTATGGTCAGTTACCGACGGACAGCTGGTCATGGACTGTGTTGGACACAAGGACTCGGTAATCTTCGTTGGCTTCAGTTTTGATGGAGCATACCTGGCCACAGCAGACATGTCTGGACTAATCAAAGTTTGGAAATGTAACACAGATGAAAATCAACAAGGACCATGGACAGTTGCCTTTGAGTATGAAGCTGATGACTTGACTTGGGGATTGTGGCACTTTGGAGCTAGAGTACTTATATTTGGTACAGTATCTGGAGATATTTATGTATTCAAAGTGCCCTCAGGAGAGACTAAAGTCTTGCAAGGACATAATATTAAAGTAGAATGTGGAAAGGTAAGCATAAATGCACACTTTCATAGTTAATTACGTCTTTCATTATCGATTTTATATCTTAGAGAAATTAATTAGTCTTAAATCTATATATATAAAAGGAGAACTGACTGACTGACATATCAACGTACAGCCGAAACTACTCGGGCTAGGAATGTGAAATTTTGCACACGGCTTCCTATTATAATGTAGGGGAGCACTAAGAAGGGGTTTTTGGAAATTTAACCTTTAAGGGGGTGAAAAGGGGGAATTAAGAAAGTACGTAACCCACGCGGACGAAGTCGCGGGCGAAGTGCTAGTAAGTAATAGTCATCCTTCAGGTTTACTAATTTCATGATTCATATCCATATTGTATCTTTCTCCATTTTGCAAGTCATCACATTAAGATTAAAATTGTTAACTCATTCTTAAACTAAATCACAAAGATAGCAAAGTTACCTTATCATTCAACAGCTATCTGTATAATACAAGCATTAGTAAAAATATTATGGCTCCAGTTGTTCCATGATGGAGTTCGCTTGGCAGCTGGCTATGAGGATGGAGCTGTGAAGATATGGGACCTCAAGACATCAGCAGTCCTACACCAGGTTCCTGCGTCAGTGCACGAGATGAGAGTGACAGCTATTGATTCTCATCCTGATGGCAATCTTATGGCTTCTATTTCTACTGATGGTAAAACTTATTTTCTTACTAGCTTATAACCTGGTTTCATTACAAAAATATGTATGAGTGTTTGTAAAGGCGATAAATAGCCTACAAAACAAAATTAACCATGTTTTATATACAAATAGAATAAAAACATTAAATTTGTAAAGAGGATTGTATTAACTTATGTTTTTAAATAAAGCCTTGATAAATCAAATTAATATGCTTTCTATTGTTTACAGGTAAAATAATATTAACAACCACTACCAACGGCAAGGTTGTCGGCCAGATGGAAACAGAGATTGACTTAGAAACTGTTGCTTTTGGACAGGACCCAGAATTAGGATTTCTTGCCACAGGTAAATAATTTTGTTTGGGTAATAATTTTGCCATTAAAGGAAGTTGAAATTAAATATTATACGCTCCTTGCGGGCAACGGAAAAGGGGCATGACAGTATAAGAGATCGTCACGCCGTTTACCGTCACGTCACAGGAATCGACGATCCCATAATGTTTGCATTGAAATATATCATGAATTTGTTATGAAAAATAGATTATACCACCTTATGTCTCTCTGTCTGTCAAGAACTCTGCCACAAAGTCAATATTCATCATCATCTACCTGCTCTTATCCCATATTACTTGGGGTCGGCGCAACACGTTTTCTTCTTCCTTTCTCAGACGTCAGACATCTCAGCCAATATTATGAACTCTTTTTCATGACACTCAATGAATGTTACAGGAACACTCACAGGAGCAGTATGCATATGGGATATTCCGCGACAAATGGTACGACATCAGTGCGCCAAATCAGACGACGCGGTCGGCGGCGTCACCAAGATGGTCTGGGTCAAAAACCACCTGCTCACAGGC
Source organism: Agrotis puta (assembly GCA_943136025.2). Taxonomy (NCBI): domain Eukaryota; kingdom Metazoa; phylum Arthropoda; class Insecta; order Lepidoptera; family Noctuidae; genus Agrotis; species Agrotis puta. The sequence continues at coordinate 6,951,815 of OW964170.2, forward strand.
TGCCTAGACGGTTCCATACGAGTATACGAAGGCAGGACAGGAGAAAGAAGTCTGATGCTCACAGGAAACCGCTCCGAAGTCCTAGATCTGTGTTACAACCCTAAAGAAAGCCTAATACTAACCACCTCCGATGATGGAACTGCAAGGATATTTAAATACGAAGTAAACAAAGACAATGATTAAAACCTTCTTTTATTGGTTTTCAATAACTATCTCTGATTATTTTCTTTATTTATTGTTATGATATTATCACATTGTTTCGTTTATTTCTTTACAAAATACATGAAAGTCAAATGTAAACATTCTCATTATGTATTTACCCAAAAATCAGATCCATTAGCCAAAGCGACCTCCTTTGTAGCCGTAATTTGTGATATGGCTAAGAATAGTTGCGATAAGTTTGAACAGGTGTCCGAGTACAATGAACTAGAGATCGCTCTGACGTGGGTACGACATCCAGAGCCCTACAGGGCTCTGCTGTACAATAGTGACGTGTTCGGACTAGTAGTCCTATCGATGTGGCAATTTGTCAACTTTAACTACTAAAAAAAGTACCTAGCTATAACTTCAAGTGCTCACACCTATCTGGGAACCTTTGCCAGCCGCCGGCGACACGTCCGCGACTACTGCAGGACCACTGACCCCAAACGCTTCCATATCGGGTAAATAGTGACTACTCAACTGGTACTATTTAGTACGAGATCAACATAATTGGTACCTTAAAACTTTTCGAAAAATTCGCCTTTGACAGTGGCGCGCAGTCACGCTCCCTTCAGCAGGACCACCATGAGCGTAGAAAAAGGGGGGGATCTAAAGTATTACTAACGGGTGTTTCCCGCAAAATATTATAAAATAAACATATATGTTTATAGGTATATATATACACACGACTTACAATGTTCTCACATTCACAAACAAAGAGTAAGGAAGAATCTATACAAAAAAGAAAGCTATAAAAGCTGGGTTAATTCTATAATGTCTTACAAACTGTAACAAATCTGAACTGGTGTTAAAGCTAAGGCAATATAATATTGCAAAACGAACACAATAATAAGAATAAAAAAAATAAAATAAAAACTAACTTTTGACTTATAGATCATTCGTAATCACTTCGTTCGTTCACTAGTTCAACAAAAATATAATTTAAAAAAAATGGTAACGGTTGTAATTAGCGACGGTACCATCATAAGCAAATCAGATAAACTTCTTGACGTGATTTTAAACTTCGTTCCAAAACCTCAGCCTAACGTTCGAGGCCACCAGGCGCAGGCGCAGGCGTGGATATCGGAGGTCATCATAATGTGTGACCCTGCACTTCCTGCGTGAACAGTTTAGTGATTATAACGCTTTCTTACTCGACTACTGCGAAGCCAAAAGGAAGGGTTATGATTTTGGCAGTCTACGTATGTATGTTCCGTCGTAGCGCCTTAACTATTAAACCGATTTTAATGAATGAGGTGTTCAGTGTTTGCGGCCACGGCTGCGGCGGACCCTATTGCTAAGACTTCACTGTCAGTCTGTCTGTATGTACATCCGTCTGTCACCAGGCAGCATCTCATGAATCGTGTTAGTTGAAATTTTCATAATTGTGTTTCTGTTGCCGCTATTACATCATATACTAAAAGAATAAACTAAAGAGTTTAGGGGGAATAAAGAGTTTTATAGATGATACGGAACCCTCCATTCGAGTTCGGCTCTCACTTGGCTTGTTTTTTTACAAACACTTCCTGACCAGGGGAGGGTCTTCACAATATTGAACTCAGCCTGTAGATAAACAGTTTCTAGAATTATAATCTAGCTAATTACCAAAATCAAAACTCGAGAACACCCCTGGTCTATCACAGCCATCTGTTAACTGAAAGTTAAACTAATTATTTTTAGGAAAGCGTTTTCACCAACAGTGAAACCTACTTACTAAAATAATGTGTTCGGTTAACTCTGCAAGAAGTACCTACACTAAAAAGATTAAATGATTTAATCTAAAGCAATCGACCCCTACAAGAAGAGAGACGGGCACCGGAAGGGAAACAGTAGCTTTCACCATACTGGCTGTTATCTCGTATCACCACACTGTCATTGACCTCTTTGCAACGAACGAGCTATAAATGAATTGCTCATATCCTGCTTACGTGAAGAACCTAATCCTCTTATAGACGGTCAATGTGCCCATCTCTAAACGTGGTGGCACTTTATCACAGACGCTTGTTTAAGAAATTATTGTTAATAAAATTGAATTAACTGTGCCAAATGCACACGTGGTGGTGCACATATTGTTGGTGATGGTGAGAACGAGATAAAAAAAAAACTAGTTGTTCGAACTTGGCAGTGAATTCTCGTGCTCGTCACCACACTGAAAATACGCTCAATTGCCTTGTGTTAAAGTTGGTTTTAACTCGATCTAGTGTCCCACCCATGCCGTTTCGTGTCTGAGTCATCCTCGCGGACGCAGACTGTGCTCACGGTTAACTTGCAAAGTAGCTTAGTGAGTGAATAGTAAGGCAAGCGGACGTTACGCCGGACGTGTCCTGCTCGTGACATATGGATACGATCGCGACCGGGGAATTATCTGAATACAAATTAACTCATAAATTAAATAATACCAATGATTTTTAAAGTCATCGACAACAACAACAGAACAACTTTATTTTAAAATGCAAGTGTCCTAAATGTGTTGAATATTTTAACCTACATACAACAGTGTGAAGCTGCTTTACGCTAATATTTATTATTGGTTTCTGTCGTTATCAGCTACCGTGGGCTTGTAACCGCAGGACTATTATTTTATCAGTCCATGGTTGTTCGATGGTGTTCATCGCCACACGTGGTGTTTCCCGCCGCAGCTCACACCGCAGTGTGATGCAATGTTTGTATGACGGTTCTTCAGAATTTAGGCTGTGCTACATCTTGCTGTTTGACAATGTATAAAAGTGTTTAATTTTATTAGTGTTACGCACTCAAGTCGCGTGTGTCTACAAAGAATTTGTTATTTATAAACGTTGATCATGGCGAAAGTGAGTGATATCGATGTTTTGCCGCCGAAACCGATGGAAATGGGCCCAGAAACTAAAGACACCGGTGATGAAGAATCCACTGGAGGGGTTCGATTGAAGAAGGAGTTAGGTCTGATAAATGGAGTGGCTATCATTGTCGGTGTGATAGTTGGATCCGGAATATTCGTATCCCCAAGCCTGGCCCTCAAACATGCAGGGTCCAAGGGCATGGCGCTGATCATTTGGGTACTCTCCGGCTTCCTCTCAATGATCGGAGCTCTCTGCTATGCAGAGTTAGGTAAGAGGATTTTATTATGAAGCAAAAAAATGGCTTCTGTCATCATCAGACGTTAATTAATGACGGAAGTTTAATTGTATTATGGAAGGTGTAATGAACCTGTTACTCGCCTATATCTTCCACACTTGTTGCCCCCGTCATCTCGACACAAGTTAAGGTCTGGGCAGTAATCCGTATTTAATTGAAGTAAATAAATAGGTACATAATATGGCAGTGACAGTTTAAGACATAAACACTTCCATTAGTTTGTTGTGTGGTTGTCCTTTCTAGAACTAAGTACCTAGGAACCACCACCTTTTAGCTAGCTTCATCAAGTAATTCCTGCTAACTGTCAAAACACAACTGGTCCATCCATCTGCCCCGGTGCCGGTACCAGGTTGACGAGAATAAACATCATGCTACCGAGTCGTGATCATAAGCATAAGATTATCCCGTCAGCAAGGTTGCTAGGGAGCACTGAACGCCACTTATCGCCACTCGCACAGGCTTCTTTTACAGCTAGTTTCATTGAAAAATTATTAAACAAAATTAACACTAGCTTGGAGTTACCTTATCATAATGATTTTATGTTATTGACGCTTGATTAAACCACGTGGTGCTAACAAATCACCGGCGTATGGTAATCAAAAAATGTTTAATTCGAATGCACGCAGCATCGAATAATAAAATTGCAGATATCATTTTGTCATTGTTCGTTGGTTCATTTAGTTACTAGAAATCACGCAGTAAAATTCTAATATTACCTAACGAAGTTTACATTGTAGGTACCTCCTCACTTATCTAAGATTAACGGGAAAGCGCTTCTCATACCTGTTGCTGATAAAAAAGAGAAACGTCCATAATGATCAATGTATTAAAAATAACACTTTGATTTCAGCTTAATTCCACAAAAGCAATAGGTAGCCTATTTTAAAAAGCGCAATGCGGAGGTATCGAGTTATCGACTGGGTTACGGTCTCTAAATGCAGAAGCTATTACCTAAAGAGTATGTTTGTGACATTAAATAGTAATAATTATTTATTCAGTACAAAAAGCTTCAGATTCATCCATTTTAAAACATAGATTTAAAAATTATACTTTGACATTTTGACGTCAAATCTATAATGTTAAGGTCACGGATTATTGTAGTCTGTTTCATCTTCCAAATTTGACGTACTATTTAAATAATAATTATCTTACTAGGTAATTATGTAAATATCTAAACATCAAAAGGCGCCTTACCTCTTCAAAAAATATATATTACATTTGGTCATAGTCATATTACGTACAGGCCAACCTAGTCATAAATTCCCGATATGATACGAGGATACTTTTATTGCCCCTTATAGATAAGCAACTATATTTAATTTTGTCCTTTCTACATAGTGTATTCGAATATTATGCATAATATCCCCATAGGTAGATAAGTTATATGGCGTGTACCTAACACGGGCAGAGTTATAATTAAAGGCAAATTGCGACTTCTTTGATTAAAAAATTACCGCTGGGAAATTCACAACAATCGCTTCAAAATTAACACTTGACTTGAAAGCAGCATCTCTCAACTCTTTGCCGTCGCTGCCTTACATTTTTGATTTACAAAATTTATAATTGAATTTATAATTCGTCATATTATCCGTCACAGTCCTTCCACTGTTTCTTTGGTTTTCTTCTACTCCAGCTCGCACTCCACATTCATATTCGAAATCCTCAATTCCTCTACCAACCACATCGGCTTTGCCTTCGAACTTCCTCTTATACACTTATCTTATTTTTTACCAAGGATTCCTGTATTTCGCCATTTAAAAAATGAATTCTGAGCTTGGGTCTAGAAATATGCAGAGCAAAGGCTTTATTTGAAGCAACGGATGAATAATAATAATAATGAATAGTAATAAATTCACGTAAGTACCTACCTAAGAGTTTTATAGCTGTAATTTCACCCAAACATTTTTGTGCTCAAGTACACTGGAAGTTCGATAGGCCAATAAAAGCCTCGACACTTGCAAAATTTACAACCCCTTGTTAGCGAGGTCATTTGTATTGACAGGCAGCTGTGTTCTGGCAGTTATGAGTGACCCAAATATTGGAGTTAGCAGACCGTGTCATTTTACAACGAATATTATAACTTGGGGTCAAACGGGTTGGTCCTGCACTGCTCTAACACGTTTACCTACTAAACAGGTACATTCCACCCAAAATGTTTTAATAATACTTAGCAGTGTATCATAACTATGTTACGTAATAAACAGTTTCAGTCTAATAGAAATCTAGGTAAAAAAAGTAATAATAAAACTTGACATATTGAACAAGTTCGATTCGGAAATGACCGGTTCAGCCTATTGAAAACGAAAACTATACATAAATACCATACTAATTTTGGAATATATTACGCAACGTCTGTGTGAACCCGGAATACGTAAATAACTTTACTTTGTACGGCTTAGCGCGCTTCGTCCACCCTTTCCCCTTTCCCCTCCCGCGACTTGCCTGCTAAAGACGAATAAAAGAGATATTTATTATATATTTTATTATAATGCTATAAAAGAGATATTTCGGCATATGAAAATAAATATAAAATTTCTCTTCATCATCCATCAAATGTTTTTTTATAGTCCGAAATTCCCCTTCAGTACTCCTTGCTTTATTCATACTGTGTACCCAATATCTTTTTCTTTTTTTCTTGCTATTTTCTTTTTCCTCTTCATCAAGTGCTATGGCTATGATAGCCAACTCACGTATTGTAAACCAAGACATAACCGTGCGCTACACTTAACGTTTGGATTCAAACTGATCTGGTGCCAACCAGGTCAGCCAGGGGGCGGCGAGGCGTAAGCGCGGTGTCGCCTAGCCGTAGCCGAGTTGACGTACAGGCGCTGCTGATACGCTTTCGTTACGTGCATACGGTAGGTTGACGCCTGGTTGACAGCGAGGCGAAAGGCGTTACGGTTACGATCCCTTTCCGATCCCATATGTGTGCTGAGACCTTTAGAGTTACTTGAATGGTTCCACAGTAGCAAACTTAAAAAAAAAAAAAATATTTCTGGATACCTAGGTATTTTTATTCTTGACGATAATTCTAACCATAGAGAGAAAACCACTGTTAAAATTTTAATCAGCCTATAGTTTTTGACGCAATGGAAATCACTCATCATTGTTACATCAGCTCTAAATGGACAAAAAAAAACCATTTAGAGTTCGAAGGCATCTCTCAAAACCTGTACTTGAATTTAACCACGTGAAGCGATGAATTTTAATAACATTGTTTCTTTCAATATGAAACTGCTTAAAGATGTTGCATCAGCCAGCCATTCCAAAATGGGAAAGCACAATTGGTTAGCGGCATCGCGCCGCCAACTATTGGTTTGATGCCCATCTCGAGCATCAATAGAGACTAAAAATTTAACAAGCTTTTTCACTAGGCAATCCTTACGGTTAAGAACAAGTTTGAATCAACTTTTACTTTTAAACAATCTCTTCACTTTTTTGTTGTGTCAAGTTACAAGTGTACGATTTTCATTATATCGTACCTAATACATTTTGGAAATCAAAAAAAACTCTGGGAGTGCCAGCAGAAGTGAAAACTTGAATAGTAATAAACACACACGAACACTCGCGCAAGCGCCCTGCGCCGTCTTAACATTTTTTACCCATTTTCACTTCAAAAAAAACAGGCTACATTATTTCTTATTTGTATATGCCGTGGGTGGGAGGACTCATTTGATGATTTTACCACGATAAAAAGGCTACATTATTTCTTATATTGAAAACCAAGCAAGACATTTTTGTCGTACTAAACTACGACTAGTACTGACCGAGGGTCTCGAGGAATGTACTTCCTACCTGCCTTGTGTGCTTTCTCAATAAAATGTAAAATAGTTTTTCTCTTTCAGGTACAATGATTCCAAAGTCTGGGGGCGACTACGCTTACATAGGAGAAGCGTTTGGACCTCTACCATCATTCCTGTACTTGTGGGTGGCACTGTTCATCTTGGTACCCACTGGCAACGCCATCACGGCGTTGACCTTCGCAGAAAACATCCTTCAACCTCTGTGGCCAGCCTGCGCACCTCCTGACACTGCTATCAGCCTCATAGCTGCTTCAGTTACATGTTAGTATCTCATGCTGCTTACTAAATTGATAATAAGTAACAACCAAAGTATGGTTATATGTCAAGACATATAACGAGAGATATCTCGTTGGGATATTTATGCACGTGATTGTATTTGACACTCTGCTACCATCACTGGCTATAAAGCTGACTTTCTAACAGCGGCTATTTTTTTGACGCTAATCGTGAAGTGTCATTAAGCAAGATCTATCTTTAAAACATCTGACATACCTAATGGTAGCTACTTACCACGTGTGGGGCATTAAAAATTAATGTCTTGCAAAGACAGATGGTTTAGTCGTAAATGCGCTCATTCTTGAAATGGCTAATTCTTCGTACACAAAAATGTATGCATTTGTCTGTAAGGTATCTAGTACACTAGAAATGAATTCTAATCTGATCGTAGTGATAGATAGAATAGACAAGAAACCCATAAATAGAACACACTCTCCGGTCCGGTTAATGACCGACCCGAGAATGATCCAAGCACATGTTCGGATGAGACGTTTTTGCCCTTTTCTTGTCTAGGCAAATGTCTTCGTCGAGTGTAACAAGTACGACTTGATTATAGAAATAATGGCGTCAACGAATATCCCGGTTGGTAGGTAACTAGGTCGCAAAAGCCACCATTTTTTCTGTTTGATCAAATCTTACGAATGTTTGTTTAACATAGCCTCGTTAGACTGTATTGTACATCTATGTTTCTACTCAATGTTTCTTTATTTAATTCTATAGTAACAAATAACTCACCAACAGATTGTATCAATTTAGGTGAATAATAACTGTAACGTGTTCAAATGTAACGAGAAACCAGGTTTTTAAGTAGAAATAAAAAATAAATATGTTGAGGTTCTTCAGACAATTGAAGAATATTTTAGACTAGTTAGCTAGCTATAATTGATTACAAATAAATAATTCTCCCTGACTTTGGAATGTTTACAATCTTAAACAAAGCAATAAGATACCTTGTTTATGCATCCCAAATGCATGTGGCATTGCCCGATTATGGAAAAGGTCTAAACTTATTTGAATCCCATCTCAATCATACGCAGAAATCTCAACACGAAACCTGTATCGATGTGCATCTTCCAAGAAACTTGTTCGATGATTTAAGAATTCTCTCACGGAGTTCGCACAAGTCTTGTTTGCCTCGTGTTTTACTCAACGAAATAAGAAATATTTATTCGCCGTCAAAGAACGCATTATCTTAACCCCTTCTGCGAACCGGCTCGGTTCCATGGAATAATGTTCCAAATGCTTCCCAAAATTCGCTTTGAAGAAATTAGGGTTAGGGTCGCTTGTAAAAATCAGGTTAGCAACGCAATTGCTAGATTATTCAAAGAGTATTTGGTGAAGTAATTGTGCTTCACAATCATCTGACATACGTGGATCATTGACTTCATCTTAAGTACTAAAAATTACTTTTCATCATCTCATGCTATTTCAATTTTAAGTGGGTAATTTTTGTAGTTACCACATAAGACCAACACTATACCTTCTTTAGATTTTTTTGCTGAATGTGGTCTTGGCATAGAAATGCGCGGATGCTTTACCCGCTTCCACGTTAACCGTGGGGGAGAAAGAGATAAAACCAAGGTATTCTGTTCTGTGATTACAAGAAAATTCAAATCAACGCCAACTATACCTAAGTGCACTAAGTTACTCAGACCTTATCTGTTAGATAATCTTGCAAAAACTCAGCAAGACGCGTGATGTTGCTTCACTCTGACCGTGCCTCTATCATCGGCGACCATTGTATTGTGCTTTATGCCTATGGTTATCACTCTATTATAGGGCTACTGTGTCCGCATCTTTATCTCCACGGTACATAGGTGTATGTAGCGCGGTTGGCGTGCTGATTGCGCCTGACAGGATAATGAGAGCTTCCTCCCGCATCGTTCTGACACATGCTCTTGTGCGGAATTATCGCGCTCAACGTACGGTAAGGGCACTTAATAACTCGACGTGATTTTGCTATTACCATGTTAAAAACCTCATCCGTAAGTGTTCTGACCTGCTTCAGTAAGTATTTTATTACCATGGGATGATTGGCTAAAGTCGGTTGTATGTTTTAGATTTAGCTCATAGATAACGCCAGATCATTCGCACTAAAGCAAACAAATCATTCTCTGTATATAGAGCATTGCCATACCGCAATATATATTTTTTTAAATCTTCGACAAAATACTAAAATAGTGATTATTATCTGCCCACAGAAACTGTTCTAATCCATTTCAAGGACAAGTTTACCAGTATTCAGATTAGGCCATGTCGTTCTGCATCGTGAACGCCAGAATTATACCCACACGCTTCCGTACACAGACACAAATAATAGATAATCTCATTTGTTCAATTGTTCCATTCCAGGTTTCCTGACATTTATAAACTGCTGCAACGTAAAGTGGGTGACGCGAGTCCAAGACTCGTTCACAGCGGCCAAGATCCTCGCTCTACTGGTGACATTCTTCGCCAGCCTGTGGTACCTATTCTCCGGGCACACGGAGAACTTGGAAGATATGATGCAGGGCACGAGCACAGAGCCCGGAGGCCTGGCTATTGCCTTTTATACGGGGCTATTCTCTTACTCCGGATGGAACTACTTAAACTTCGTCACAGAGGAATTGAAAGAGCCGTACAAGTGAGTCGTTGATTGATAAATAGTTTGTTATTTTGATATGTAAATTCTTTACGATCGTACGAGATGGTATGACTGTTATTTTGATCGTCCTGATAAACATATGATGTGATATTAAAGAAAATTGAGTTTACGGATATGCAATAGACCTTACCAGCTTTATGGCATACCTAGTTAAGAATTATAAATAGCAGGGTAATGTTTGTGATAACTACAAACAAAATCATTACAAAAGCTCATTAGTTCTTCAACATAATTATAGCAGCTGCATTAGTTACTCTGAACAAATAGTACTGGAAGCACATTACTGCGCCCATCTCATTAGTTGCGGGTTATTTGTTTATCCGGAATGTAAACATGGTTAGAATCATAAACTTCGTTAGCGTAAACTTTTAGAATCATAAGCATTCTCACCCATTTGTTTATAAGTTTGTTATTATAAAATTATCTGCATACTAAAAATGTTTTAATAAACATAAAACTACTAGTCTCATAGAGTCTCAGGCCTAGTTTCCATTTCCACAGTGGGCCATCGGGTCGGCGACCGTAGGGTTAGCTCTCTCCGTAGGTACCTAACTGGTTTGATGTCTACATTATCGAGACTTATTTAGATAAGTCTCGATAATTCTGTTACTTAGGTAACAGAATTTTTACTTTTAAAGGGGGACACAAATACCAAATTTCGTTTTTGGTTCCACAAATCACTAGAAAAAAATCTCTCACGCCATGTCCAGAACCGGAACCTAGATTTTTTACTACTGAATTCAGTTCCATTCCTTACAATAGACTACCTACGAATGCTATGACCATTATAATAGGGTCGACGGCGCGTTGTGTTCCACGCGCGCCTCAAAGAGTGTCAGCATAGTGACGGGGCCTGTAGAGGGCCAAAGCCTGCCGGGATCGCGGGACCAAGGGATTACCGTGACCCCGGTACGTAAAGGGCTATTGAAGGACACCGTGGATTTTAGTCAGTACAAGTCTGACAGTCCCTCCCGTCCTGCCCTGGGTGGGAGGACTCATTTGATGATTTTACCAGGATAAAAAAAAATGACCATTATAATGGGCAGTCTCAACAATTTAACGAAGAAATTGCGTATTTAACCTTATATAACAATGCGTGTCTCTTTTTCCAGGAACCTTCCACGCGCTATCGCCATATCCATGCCGGTGGTTACGTTGGTGTACGCACTAACCAATGTGGCATACTTCGCAGTCCTCACGAACGATGAGATCCTTGCCTCCAAGGCCGTCGCCGTGACCTTCAGCGTCAAGATCCTCGGCACCATGTCCTGGATCATACCTCTATCTGTCGCTCTGTGCACTTTTGGGTCCTTGAATGGAGCCATCTATGCCTCGTCCAGGCTGTTCTTTGTTGGAGCCAGAAATGGTCACCTGCCACTTGCGATATCTCTGATTGATGTCAAAAGGCTGACCCCTGTGCCTTCTTTATTATTTCTTGTGAGTATACTTCGTATTATGTGAAGTGCTACAAATACATGACATTTATTAATATGTCATGTACTTCCAGCACTTCTAGAACGATCAAGCATTTAAAACAATTTTAGGTAGGATCGAACAATAAAATTCAAGTAGTGGGTGGCCAATAAATTGCTTCCTTACTGTAGTTCTCAAATACAAATATGTGAACGTTAGCTGCGTCAGAATTATGGTCCTAAACATAAGCTTATTCATTTAGCTGAAACCATACTACGGCGAAGCCAAAAGGAACTGTTGTGGTTTTGGCAGTCTATGTATGTTTGGTATGTTCCACCGTGGCGCCTAAACCGATTTTAATGAGTGGAGTGTAGGTGTCAATAGATTCGAAATAATCGACTGGCAATTCGTGGCCAGGTTAAAATAAGGTATAATATAGATTTTATCATGCCAAACGTCATCACGTGTTTGGTATCAAAAGAAATGTCTCTACGAATACATACAAACAAATACGTAAATATAAGCGGAAGAAAAGTGAATAAAAATAAAACTAAAAAATTGTACCTGTCCATAGGTAGAGGAGTTCAGTGGGTGCGATGACGGCTCTACCACAACTCTTTGTTAAAACATTTATTTTTATTTTGTTCAAACAAGATATTAGGAATTATCAGTAAAAATTATATAAGTTCATTTGCAAACGTAAATAGAAGCAGAAACCATAACTAATTAGATTAAAAAACAAAATTGACAAATCTTCAAAGCCTGTGATACAAACATAATGTTGCGACTATAGGTACAGTTTTTTTATATTGCCTACAGATTTTTGTCCTCAGAAGGTGTTTTTTTATTGGAAAAGTGTATTACCCCGCTTTCATAATGAAAATTCGAGTTAAGATTAAAGAGTATTAATTAAGTTCTGTTAATTTGAACTAGGATTAATTAGGTACTTTAAGACAGTATTACAAAATGATCATGAGATGACTGGACTGGCATGGTCATAATAGAAAGTTAATTACGGAGAAATTAATATCTGCGATTGTAGAAAGTAAGATAGCGAACTCATTAAAAATGCATTAATCATTATACATTGACCTCTAGAAGCCTTTGAAACAATGTAACTTTTTTATAACGTGTAGAATCGGTTGTCCTCTGTAAATTATAACTATATATGCATATACTTATTCAAATATTTTTTCCACATTCAATATTAAAAAAAAGTTGTCCCACACTAGGAATTCCTCCTGTGTCGTAGGTGCGTGTACAAACATAGAATTCACATACACAAACACCCAGGCCAGGACCAACTACTTGTTTATCACATCATTATTACAACTACATAACTTAACTTAGATACCTTCTTAAAATAAGATCAAAAATCCTGAATTATTCCTCTTACACGCTTCGGGTTTTACCTATTAGCTAGAATTATCTTTACTTCCTAATCAAAATGTACACTTTGTTTGAGGCTTCAATACTTCAGAAAACTATACATAATATTAATGTTCTCGGATTGAGAATTAGTTTTATATGAATGCGTATCAGAAAATACCACTTTTAAGCTCTGAAATATTTCGCGGAATATGTATTATTAGCAATTAAATTACGCCATTAAACAATATGTATTTTTCATGCAAAGTCCATCTTGCATAAATAAATAAAGTGGACTAGGTTGATAGCCTAGATTTCTAAAACTTATTGCAATAATTCTGTTATCCTGTATGTGGTGTGACAGAACAATCACAGGACATTGAACCAGCAGCATTACCAGAAAAAAGAACATCTCTTTATGCCAAAATTCTTCTCCTTCATCGTTTCTATAAAAAATTCTAACTGCAGCCAGTACCATCTGCCGAAATGTTTCAGAAGCGATTAGTAATATTTTGAATAATTTCCTTTCAGTGCATAGCAACGCTCATGCTGCTGCTGTCGAATAACGTGGAATCCCTGATGGTGTACGTGACGGCAGTTGAGGCACTGTTCACGCTGGCGTCTGTCGCCGGTCTGCTGTGGATGCGGTTCACGAGGCCGCACCTCCAGCGACCCATCCGCGTTAACACCATCTTACCTGTCTCCTTCCTCATCATCTGCACCTTCCTTGTCATCTGCTCCTGCTTCAAAAACCCCATGGAAGTCGGCATCGGCATCGCCTTCATAGTTCTCGGGGTCCCAGTATACTTCGTCTTCATCATGTGGACCAACAAACCCCAATGGTTGCTCACAGCATGCAACTCCTTCAATCTCGCCTGTTCTAAAATATTCCTATGCCTCCCCGAAGATTCCAAGGACTTATGATCTTTAAGATATTACTTTATGTATTTAGCGTGATCTGATTAATTATTTTTGCTATTTTTATTTTACTTTTTATGTCGATTTACGTGGCATAAGTGGGTTGGCATAATATTAAGTACAGATCTGTTATAACTATAAGTTGATGATTCCTATGCAGTTATAGGTTAAGTGACTATGTGTGGAGAGATGTTAGGAATATGACAAAATAATTTCTTATTGATAATACAATACAATCACTGTTAATACGTGTGTGTTATTAAAATACTACCCGTTTCTTACGTCATGTTCCAATTAGATATTTGTCACTATTAACAAACAACTCCAAAATACAAATTATCTAAAAACACACTTCATTTTAAGTCTTCAAAAATATAAGGGAGATTCGAGTCGATAGCTCATTTTACCAGTAAAGTATACCTAATCATAATTAACATTATTTGTTGATACCGCTGACAGTTGACATGACAACATCCCGCCCGAGGTGGAGCGGAGGAGTTTTTTTTTTAATAACCTTGCCCCCACACTAGAATTTTCTCCTGTATCGTGGGTGCGTTTACAAACATAAAAACTCACATACACAAACAACCAGACCCGGAACAACTACATGCAGATCATACAAATATTTATTCCGTGCGAGAATCGCACCCGCGACACACAGCGCAGCAGTCCAATTGCTTAGCCACTGCGTCAAACGAATAAAATCTGCAGTGTTCCTTTAATTCCTCTTTAAATTTTAGAGTCATGGTTACCTGTTTAGACAGTAGTGACCCCGGCAGGCGTTAGGCCCTCTATGGGGACCCCCGTCAGATTGCTGACAGCTCTTTGAGGCGCGCGTGGGACACGACGCGCCGTCGATCTCAGCATGGTCCATGACCCACCCACTACAAGCCGTCCTCAAGCCCGCGCCTACGGTGGCTGGAAATTACCTTGTGACGTCTGTTGCCGTGGGCGTCTATCGCGGCGGCTGGGTCGTGAGGTGGAGTTTGTCCTCTCCCTCATGCATTCAGCCTCCTTCACTGGCATTACTGCTTCGCAGAAGAAGGCGGCTGCTTCCGTCTCGCCCCGCAGCATGGGCTCAACCAACGCCGTGCGCTACAGGTCGCCACCGTCTATAGTCTCCCTAAGGACACGGTGCGGCGATGCTCTGGATGGATGGATGTTTATTATGTTACTCAATCAGTCAAAACGAACCGGTGATATTATTTAATAGCTAGCAACAGCTAGTATTTATATACGGTGGTTTAGGTGGCTTAACTGAAGTCCACAAGTGCCTTGTATTAAGAATTCGCCATATATCTACCATTGTGTTAGATTACATTCTTAGTACCGAGTAACGTAGCTACGCAGTTACACCGTATATAAGTCGTAGGCGCTTTTGATTTATAAATTGTGCCACCTGCTTAAATATTATTTGTTCAGGTTTTAAAGGAACTTAGCAAGCCCCCGTCACTCCCTTCGAACTTAACCTGTCCATGTTGGTGTGTCCCAACTCCAGGAGCTTACTACCCTCGCACTATTTTTTAGTGTGATTAAATCATCAAATGAGTCCTCCCTCCCAGGGCAGAACGTGAGGGACTACCAGACTCGTACTGAATAAAATCCACTGTGTTTCTTCAATTATCATTTAAGTTCTAGGGTAGCCTGTTTAGACAATTCTGGGACCCTGGCAGACGTTTAGCCCTCTGTGGAAGCCTCGACAGAATCCAGCTTGATCCTGGTACTAAATATTGTCCGAAAATAGGGCCCTAGATCCAACACTCGCTTTCCGTGTGTTCACAGAACAGACAATGTGATTCACAGAGTATATTACCCATCTTTAGAAGGACATATGTTGATAGAGTCAATTCCTTTTTGGTCAAAGAAAAAACCGACAACCCTAAATGCATGCCCAATTTTTTATACATAAGAATGATATTTTATAAATAACCGGTTTTCATATTATTATTATTGGAAGAGTTTTTAATGTTTTCATAATGCTGGCTCAGGTAGACGATACGGTTTTGGTTGTAAACAGTGGTAATAGGTCAAATAGAGCTATTTTGGAGCCATTAGGTTATACAGTACAGACGCCAATACATAAAATCACCTACCCCAATCTGTCAAAATTTCCCAATCGTGCATGAACCTTCTCCTTTAGTGTTAAAGTTGAAAATCTTTAAAAGTTTGACAGATTGGGCTAGATGAATAACATTACGTCTGTAATCTCCGAATGGGTGCAGAGGTGTACCTATCTAATAAATAGTGCAGCCAGCAAAAAGACGATGTATATCTATTTCTTAATCAAAATATTGAAGACTAGCGACCCGCCCCGGCTTCGCACGGGTGGACATTTATTTTCTAAGCTTTCTCACAATTTTAAATTCGTAATATTTTTTGAATGGATTGTCCGATTGGAATAAAATAAAAAGTAATTTATAGCTATTGAAACAATCTTGCTCAATAAATTTATAATTTTATTTGGATAAGGATTAGTATTTGACGATAATATAATCAATAAACATAGGCTAATAATTTTAATTACTTTTATTCTATGGAAAAGTGGTTATAATGGCTAAAATATAAATGTTTGGTTTACTATACTATCGCGGACTTTTTGTAGGCTTTATTGAGTTCTACAACTTTTCTATAGAAGTCAATCATACATCTTTAACCATTTAGGCAGCGTTCGCGAGAATCATTAACGTACGGCAGTTTTTTCGACGCCTTACTCCACAATTTTCACTACCACGAAAAATCCTATCTATTTTCCGGGATAAAATATAGCCTATACGGATTCGGAAGAATCCCTCTAAGTAATGGTAAAAGAAATGTTGAAATCGGTCCAGTAGTTTTTGAGCCTATTCAATACAAACATACAAAAATACAAAGGTTTCCTCTTTATAATATTACTAGCGACCCGCCCCGGCTTCGCACGGGTGGACATTTATTTTTAAGCTCTCTGAAAAAAAAAAATCCGGGATAAAATATAGCCTATACGGATTCGGAAGAATCCCTCTAAGTAATGGTAAAAGAAATTTTGAAATCGGTCCAGTAGTTTTTGAGCCTATTCAATACAAACATACAAAAATACAAAGGTTTCCTCTTTATAATATTAGTATAGATTAGTATATTAGTATTAGTATTAGTATATTAGTATTAGTATTAGTATATTAGTATTAGTATTAGTATAAATATAATATAAGTATATAGTATAAAGTATAAGTATAGAATAGTGCGATCCTTTACAATATTTCGACCACATCATCGCTTATGATCAGGCGAGATAGTGGTCAAAAGCAAAACTATCGCTAAATAAAAAAAAAAATAGATAATCCATCGGTTTAGTCCTACTCGTACTTATTTTGATATCACAATGACCAGTGTCTGTGTGTCTAACGCACTGTCCCTGATGATCACATCCCTTTCCACCTTAGCCATTTCCTATCATTGTCAACTTATTTATGCACTGTGATTAATACAGCAACTTTAAACATCCGCGTTTGCGTTTAAAATTCTGTTTTTTTGCAATCTTGTTTGTGATGTTGGCCCAATGAATAATCCAAGTTCGAGACCTGAAACGCCGAAAGCAACTTCGTCTAAAATAAAATAAAAATAAGAAAATTTCGGTCTTTTTAACACGCTTTTATTAGCTTGACCTGTATGTATGTATGTATGTAACGGAATCTTTTAACTTAATTTTCACCTACTTCTAGCAGTCTAATTAACTTGAAAATTTGCACAGGAGTCAAGGGCCGATGACAATACAATAATCTTATAACTTTATATTAAAATCCTCCTCTAAGGGACTGAAAAGGGGTGAAAAAGTTTGTATGAAAAATCTTATTCCTTGGGTTTATAAACTTGAAACTTAGTACGGATATGAGTATAAGTAAATAAAAAAGATTGACATTAATAGTTTTTTAAAACTACCCTCCATTGGTAACCTAGACGATGTTAAAGTTTGTATGGGAAAATCATAAAGCGCTAACTGATGAATTTAAAACTCAGTTTATATAAATTTGATCAAAAATAATTAAAGACGTGTTTTTGGGTTTTTCGAAAATCACCCCTCAAGTTAGTGAAAAGGGGTATTCAGGTTTAAAGGGAAGGATCTAAAATCGCTAAACGTAGAACCTGAATTTTGGACGGTAGATGCAATTCATTATGTAGGTGATCACCATGGAGGGATTTTGCGAAAATCTACCTATGAGGGGGTGAAAAGGGGTAAAAACCTTTGTATGTAAAATCTTATCCGTTAGGTTTATAAACTTGAAACTTGGTGCAAATATGAGTAAAAGTAAATAAAGAAGATGGGAATTATTCGTTTTTTAAAACAACCCTCCGTTGGTAATCTAGACGATGTTAAAGTTTGTACGGGAAAATCATAACGCGCTTTTTTTTTTTTTTTTTTGCGTGGTAAAATCATCAAATGAGTCCTCCCACCCAGGGCAGGGCGGGAGGGACTGTCAGACTTGTACTGACTAAAATCCACGGTGTCCTTCACGAGCCCTTTACGTACCGGGGTTACGGTGATGGGTAAGACCCGCGACCCCGGCAGGCTCTGGTCCTCTACAGGCCCCGTCAGTTTGCTGACACTCCTTGAGGCGCGCGTGGAACACAACGCGCCGTCGACCCGGGCATGGTCCATGGTCGGGCAGCGAGTCGCCCATTACTCGCTGCCCGCATGCCCGCGCCTACGGTGGCCGGAGATCGTCTGGCGACGTCCGTCGCCGTGGGCGTCTACCACTGCGGGTGGGTCGGAGGGAGGACACTGTTCTCTCCCTCACGCGGCACGCCTCCTCCTTCGCGAGCATGACTGCTTCGCAGAAGGAGGCGACCGCTTCCCACTCCGTCTCGCCCCGCAGCATGGCCTCGACCAATGCCGGGCGCGAGAGGTCTCCGCCTATCGCCGTCGTGAGGACACGGCGGTGCTCTGCCCAAGCGGGGCAGTCCTGCACCGTATGCTCCACCGCGTCCTCAGGACGGTCCTCACAGTGGTGACACCCAGGCGTTTCCTCCCTCCTTATCAGACACAGGAACCTCCCGAAACTTCCGTGTCCGGTGAGGACCTGCGTCATGCGGAAGGTAAGGACGCCGTGACGCCTATCCAGCCACTCCTCAAAGAGGGGTCTTACCGCCGCGATTGCGGCGTGTCGGACCTCGGTTGCGACAGTCGCTCCCTCCATACTGCCCTGAGATCGCGCCGGAGCTCTTCCCGCCGCGCCTCGACCTGTCGAGGCAGCGGGGATTCGCCCCGGCGCTGCGCCTCCACGCGCCATTCGTAGACGCGCTGGAGGGCAGTCGCCTCCAGATCCCAGGGCAGCAATCCGGCAAGGAGGTTGGCCGATTCGCCGGCGATCGTGCGGTATCCTCGGACCATTCGGATTGCCATGACCCTCTGGCATGCGACCAGCTTTAGTGGTCGCGTCCGAATGCTCAGGGCCCACACAGGGGCCCCGTAGAGGGCCATGGACCGCACGACACCAGCGTACAGCCTCCGGCTGGAGGCGTTTGGCCCGCTGAGATTGGGCAGGAGTCGCCTGAGGGCGGCTGCTGCCCGGTTCAGCTTCGGGGCCAAACGTAGGAAGTGCTCCCTAAAGTTCCACCGGCTGTCGAGGACGAGTCCCAGGTACTTCATCGTCCTCCCGACGCCGATGCGAACCCCCTCCACCGTAATGTGGGACTCTGAACGTGGCGCGTTCAGACGGCCATGAAAGCACATGGCCTCTGTTTTGTGCAGCGCCACGTCGAGTCCCAACTGCCGGATCCTTTGAGCGACTGTCGCCACCGCTTGCGTCGCCAGGTCGGCCGCCGCCTGGTGCGACACTCCCTCCGCCAGGACGAGCGTGTCGTCGGCGTAACATATTACGCCGACGCAGTCAGGGAGGTCGCCGCGCAGCACCCAGTCGTAGCCGATGTTCCACAGGAGCGGCCCCAAGACCGATCCCTGTGGAACACCGCACGACATCTCTCGCCGGTTCCACTCTCCCCGGTGACCGGGGTAGATGACGGCCCTGTCCGTCAGGTAGTCCTCGACCGTGCGACGGAGGTAGGTCGGCACCCGGTGATACCGGAGTGCCTCCCTGATGCAACTCCAGGGCAGGGTGTTGAAGGCGTTGGTGATGTCCAAAGACACCGCCAAGACGACCCTGCCCCGGGATACCGCATCCCCCGTCGTGAGGGCTCTTACGCGCATGATTGCGTCCACCGTCGAGCGCCCCCTCCGGAAGCCAAACTGGCTCTCCGAGAGGTCCGGGCCCACCCGATTCAGGTGCCCGACGAGGCGGTCTGCAATAACTCTTTCAAAGAGTTTGCCCACCTCGTCGAGCAGCACGATGGGCCGGAATGCGGACGGAGAGTCCGCAGGGCGCCCGGGCTTCTGGATCAGGACCAGTTTCCCCGTCTTCCAACGAAGCGGGAACTGGCCCCTCTCCAGGCATGCGCTAAAGAGCCCCCCCAGTCGAGGCCCGAGAGTCCCCGAGGCCAGGACCCAGGCTTTTCCTGGCAGGCCGTCGGGTCCTGGGGCGGTATTTTTGGCCTTGAGCCGTTGTACCGCCACTCTCAGGTCTACCTCGGTCACCTCTGGAGCATCGTAAACGTCGTCGTCGCTGTGGTCCGCGTTTGCGTCAGCTTCTCCGTCAGAATCCGTCAGAGACGGAGCCATAGGCGGGGGAGTGTGCTCTCCCCGCGATGGGAACAGGGCGCTCACCACGTCCTCCACGAACTGAGGCTGGAGACTCTGCGTCAACGGGGGAGCCCAGGGGCGGAGCTTTTCTCTCACCCACTTATAGGGCCGGCCCCATGGGTCCCCGTCCAGGGTCTCCAGCATCTCCTTGCGGGCCAATTCCTTGGCCCGCAAGATTTCGTCGCGGAGGGCGGTCTTCGCTGCCCTGTAGCCCTCGTACAGCTCCGCCTCTACAGTCGCCGCATCCGGAGGTCGGGTGCGGCGCCTGCGGAATCTGGTGTACCGGCGTCGCGCGGCCACGCACGCCTCGCGCAGCGATGTTAGCTCGCGCGACCACCAGTACAGCTGACGCCGGGCGCGTCCTTGCCGGACCCGGGGCATGGCCATGTCGCAGATCTCCGACATGGCCTCCCGGAACCACTCCGCCTCGTCGTTTATGTCGGCAGGCCTGTCCGGTGGTGACAACCAGGCCTGCACGATCGAGGCTTCCAGGAATAGCTCCCGGTCCAGCTGCTTCAGCGCCCATCGCGGACCACATGGGTTCCGTCGGACCGGCGCGTCTGAGGTCTGGGCGGAGACATCAAACCGGATATACCGGTGATCGGAGTAGGTCTCCACCTCCTCTACAACGCGCCAGTCGGTGACGCGCGGCGACAGGGCGGCGTTGGCGAACGTTAAGTCCACCACCGAATCGCCCGTCCACCGCACACACGTGGGAACGGAACCCCGGTTCTCGACGACCAGGCCATGCGCCATGGCCCAGCGCTCGAGCGTCCTGCCCCGCGTGTAGTCCGTAGTCCGGGAACCCCAAGCCACATTCTTGGCGTTGAAGTCCCCGAGGACGAGCGCGGGGAGGGAACCGAATGCGACGACGACGTCTCCCAGCTCCAATAGGGAGTCCTGGAACTCGGCGAGAGTTCGGTTCGGGGAGAAGTAAACGCCTATAACGGCGATCTCCCCGAACCGTGCTGCGACGATCCCGCGCCCTCTCTCGACGCGATCGAGGGGCGGGGTACCGGCGGCGGCCGACGAAATTAGGGTCACCGAGCCGTCCAGGTCCGCTACCCAGTCATTTCTGGGCAGGACAAAGTACGGCTCGGCGACCACGGCGACGTTAATCAACCACTGCGCCATGCTCTGGAGCAGGAGATCCTGAGCAGCGGCGCAGTGGCTGATGTTCGCCTGGAGGAAGCGCAATGGAGCCATTAATTGGAGTCCATTGCGGCCTCCTCCAGGGCCCTCTGTGAGGGCGCAGCCACGGCGGCAGCGGCAGAAGCGGCGGCGGCGGCGGCAGCGGCGGCGGCGGCGGCAGCAGGAGCTGCGGCGGCGGCGGGGACGGCGGCGGCAGAGGGCCTACCTCTGCTCCTGGTTTTGGCGGGGGGCGCGCAGGCCTTGCCCCCTGCCCGGTGATCGGCCGGCTTGCCGGCCGCCGCACATGCGAAGCAGTGCGGCGGGGCGTTGCACGAGCCGGCCTTGTGACCGGGCTGACCGCAGCGGAAGCAGTTGTCGCTGCGGTCGACCTCTGAAGTGCACATGCATGCCGCGTGGTTACCCACTTGGCAGCGGAAGCACCTCAGAGGCCTGGGCTCCAGCAGTTTCACCTGCGCGGACACCCAGCCAACCAGGAGCCTTCGGCTCTCCTCTATCTTTTTGGCCGCCGGTACGGGGCAGCTGACTGTGATGGTCAGCAGCCCCGCAAAGCCAGGGCGTAGGATGCCTGCCTTGATTTGGTCGGCAGGGCATTCTCCAGCCCTGGCGACGGCGGCCACCACGTCCCCCTCCGAGACCGAGTCGTCCAGACCCATGATCCGCAGATCTGCGCGCTTGACGGGCCTGGACACCCGGGCCTCCTCCGCATTTAAGGACGCTCTGAGCCTTTCGGCCAGAGCGTCAGCGGTAGGGCCGCTATCCGCGCCGGGGATTGACAATAGTCTGGCCCCCGTCGCGGTAACATGCACCCGGAGGCCCCCCTCGACACCCAGCTCTCGGAGGTCGACCGCCTCCTTCGCCTTGGCGAACACGTCGCGGTACGTGACGCCCCTCTTGGCCGCCTCCGGCTGTAGTGTAATTACTACAGCCGCGGTCTTGGGGGCGCGAAGTCTAGCCGCGACGGTTCGTCTTCCTCGTTTCCGCTGCCGCCGTCTCTGCCTCTTTTTGGCAGCCTTCTCCCCGGCCACCTGCCATTCGGCGTCGGCCGGAGAAGCCTGTGAAGGCTGCGGAGGCGTGGCGGGTTGGGACGGCCGTCCCGCCGCCGCCGCCGCCGCCGGGCCACTCTTCTTTGGCTTCGCCGGGGCCAATGCTGGGGCGGGGCCCGGCGTGGCCGAAGCCACGGGAGCTGCCCTGGATGGACCTGGACCTGCCCTCACCGTGGCCGCTTTCCCCGGGGCCTGTTTCCCCTTCGCTGGCCTCGTCGCGGTTCGGCTCTCCGGGGCCGGGGCTGGAGCTGGTCCAGGCGGCGTGGAAGCCGCGGCAGCCGCGTAGGAGGCCGCAGCAAGCGGAGGGCGCAGGATGCGGCCCTCTAAGACCGCAAAACGCTGGTGAAAGGCCGCCAGCTCCTGCCGCACCAGTTTAAGGACAGCGTCCTCTGTTGGTGCGGCCTGCGCCGGCGGCTCCTTGTTCTGCCTCCGCGGGACCTCCTCCTGGCGGCCTGCCTTCCTCAGTCCGGCCAGCTCCGTCTTCAGATGGAGGTTCTCCTTCTGGAGAACCTCCATCGCGGCCGTCAAGCGGGCGACGTCCGCCCGCATTTTGGACATCTCGTCCGCTTCCGTCGGCGATGCGGGCGGAGCCTGGCCGAGGCTAGCCGCCGCCACTGCCGCCATAATCTTGGCAGTGGCTACGCCTGCGGCCCGATCTTTGGTCGCCCGCTTTCCAGGGTTGGTGGAGGCCAGGGTGCGGACGGCCGCCCTCACCGCCTCCTCCAGGGTGGGCTCCTCAGCAACACACCCTCTACCGCCGGTCCTGCCTCGGCCTTTACCCCGAACACTAGTCGGGATCTTCCGGCCCGAGGCAGGCTCGTCGTCTTCGGACAACGAATGGGGCCGCTTGAGGAAGCGTTTCCTCCTCTCGGCGGCCCCCTTTCCTCCTCCGCGCCCAGAGCCAGGGCTCTGGGCGCTGATGGCGTCTGACGATGAGTCGGACTCCGACATCGATGACAGCGTCAGCACCATCCTCTTTTTGAGAGCTGCACTCTGTGCCCGCTCGTTCGGTGCCGGTGAGGCGGACGTGCTGGACAAGTCCAGCGACTCCACCTCACAGGCACGTGAGCCTCCCTGGCTCGCTGCGGCGACTGCCGGTTGTTGGGGGGATTTTTTTACTGTATCCATATGATTCCCACGAGTGTGGGGGAAAAACGGTCCACCTGGGCAGAGACCCCTGTACCCAGGTAAGCCTACGACATTTATTACTCGCCAGAGGGTCGGCCGGTACCCTGGCGAGGGTAGCACTAGCGACTGATTTGTTCAAAAGAACTCCCGTCAGCCATACATCTCCTCGCGGTGCTCCGCCGCTTGAGATTCGGGGTGACTTTTTATAGAGGTTTTCTACCTCGCGGCCCGGGCGGTTAAGCCAAGGCCCTCGACCCCCGTCGAAAGTCAGAGACGTGATCCTGACAATCTTCGGGGCTACGAGATTATAGCGGTGGCAAGAGGAGGTGGGAGTGCAATACCTCCTCCTGCCTGCCCGGCGGCAGGGTAAGTGCACGCCGTGCCCGCTCTTGCTCCAACCACTGTGCCCTCTGCTGAGCAGAGGGACACGTGGTGGAGCGACGCGACAGGACATTGGCATACGGACAAGGAGACCCCGTAGGGGAGTACTTGCCCGCATCCCGGGGCGCACCGTCCCGAGAATCTGGGCTTCCCCCCGGACGTATCCGGAAAGGAACTTCCAGCCTCGGGCACTCGAGGAGGTTTCCTGTCCTTAGCACCCCTATCATAACGCGCTTACCGATAAATTTGAAACTCAGTGTATAAAAATTAGATCAAAAATAATCAAACACGTGTTTTTGGGTTTTTCGAAAATCACCCCCCATGTCGATGAAAAGGAGTATTCAAGTTTTAAGGTTAGGATATCAAACGCTAAACGTAGAAAGCTGTCTTTTGGATGGTAGTTGCCGATAATTATGTAGGTGAGAAGTAAGAAGGGATTTTGCGAAAATCCACCTCTAAGGGGGTGAAAAGGGGTGAAAACCTTTGTTTGTAAAATCTTATGCCTTGGGTTTATAAATTTGGAACTTGGCAAGAATACGAACGTAAGTAAAAAAGATTGGTATTATTAGTTCTTTAAAACTACCCTCCTCTGGTGATTTAGATGATGTTAAAGTTTGTATGGGAAAATCATAAAGCGCTAACTGATGAACTTGAAACTCAGTAGGTATATAGAAATTAGATCAAAAATAAACAAACATTTGTGTTTTTGGGGTTTTCGAAAATCACCCCCTAAGTTGGTGAAAAAGGGTGATTAAGTTTTAAGGGAAGACTGCTTGCTTCGACAAACCCAAAACTTGGCATAAATAGTTTCCCAATCGAATAAAGGATGCGTAATTATCTATATTTCAAAAATCAACCCGAAGCGGGCGAACATTGGAAAATCAGTTTGTCTACAATAATATTTCGAGTTTGAAGTTAGAAACACGCGCTGACGAAGTCGCGGCCGGAGTGCTAGTAAAAAATATATTTAGATTGGTGAGCATGTTAACGCCGATGAAAATGTCATTTTCTGTCTTTTGCTGCCGATTGGCCCTCTGCTGCATTCGGCCTGTTCCTCTCTCTGGCTTCTCCCACTTTCAAAAGACAAATTTCCTTATTGGTCGCTGGTGACGATTGCTGCGCGATCATCCGTTCTCAATCCTCGAATTTTATAATAGGTCACTGGTACCGAAATAGTGCGCGCGCATCCGCGCTTGCGTCTTTTAATTTCTGTTTCTTTTATTGTCGTCTTGAGACTAAAAATTCATAAAATAAATTATAGTTTAAAAAACTAAAAAAAACACGCTTTAATAGCAATCGAACTAAAAAGTAGAAAATAATTTTTAAGTATAAGAGAGTTTCTGTTACTGCAATATAAAATCCAACAATCAATTATCATAATTAATTTAGAATAAGATTAATATAAATATTAAGATATTAACAAACATTCAAATAAAGTGAAAAAGCGTGGGGTGCTCAATGATATTTTTATAATAATTCTGATATTGCAAACAGTAACTAATAAAATATCATCACATTCGATATCAAGCACCCCACGCTTTTTCACTTTATTTGAATGTTTGTTAATATCTTAATATTTATATTAATCTTATTCTAAATTAATTATGATAATTGATTGTTGGATTTTATATTGCAGTAACAGAAACTCTCTTATACTTAAAAATTATTTTCTACTTTTTAGTTCGATTGCTATTAAAGCGTGTTTTTTTTAGTTTTTTAAACTATAATTTATTTTTTCCGATTAAAATCAAGGACTAATTATTTAAATTCTTAAATGTTTGTATGCCTTTGTAAAACAGACAGCCGAGTCCGAAGCGATAACGATCCGATACGAGACGTCAGTCCGATAGTTCTGTCACTCTATCTGATCGCTTTCGCTTTTCTATGTGACTGTATTCAAACAATTCCATACATTACGAATAAAACGCCTCGCTTCGCTTTGGCGACGCGTGTCTGCTTGACAAAGGCTTTAAAGATGACTTTGCTACAATATCAGACCACAATTATCTCTGAAATACCAACATTTTCCGAGATAAAGAGCTTTTCAAAAGTCTAGTCCATCAGAGACTGTCAGATTTGTGCGGTGATACATAGTTACCTGCTTGGATTTTTTAGGGTTCCGTACAAAAAAGGTAAAAGGGGATTTATTACTAGACTCCGCTGCGCTAACCGTGCCGTCAATGGGTTCTTGTATAAAGTTCTGTGCTTTTTTTTTTTTGATTATATATTCGCCCCATTTCTTTTTTCCGCACGGTTAGTAGAATAATTAAATAATAAAATCCAGCACAAAACTACCGAAAACGAGGATACAATGTGGAATCTTAAAAGAAAGTACTAAGAGAACAGGATCAATACTTTTTTTCGTGGCGCATTAATTTTGTGGCACAAGCACCGTCAATGCGTCAATAGTTAACGCTAAAAAACTTTTCGGAAAATGTTGCGTTAATAACAGACACTAATACAGACACAACCAATGATATTATAATATCATTGGACACAACGCAGCATTTGTCTGTTAAAAAAATAACAGGAGTCCTAGTATTTGAATTATTTCTCCAACAAATAACTAGTTCGTGTTTAAACTCGTTAGTTTTTTTGACCAAAGCAATGCTCGGCCAAGCATGAAAACTGACGTGCTTGGCTCTGAAATCACGTACCTCTATAACCAATGTTATGAAGTACTAGCGACGTCGCCATTGTATGCTTACCGTGAAAATTGGCCAGATTAAAGTTTCGTAACCGTTACGGAAGCCTACAAAACGTCCAACAGTTCAATACAAGAGTTTCCTGTACTGCAATAATAATGTCCCGCGTTTCAGGAATTTTCCGGAGTTTTTATGCAGGATATATGGTTTTGCTTTTTTATGTTTCCGCTAGTTCGTAAATATTGATCTACTTATATCAATCAAGTCTACGGTAGACTTAAGACCTAATAAAATGATATTATCTACCTTTATACAAGACTAGCTGTTCCCGCGGGTTAACACCCTCCGCTTGGCTCATGTTGGTCGTACTCGTAGTATGATGTTACAAGCCTTCCTTAATAAATGGGCTATCCATACACAAAAATATGTTTTAAATTTGAAACAGCAGTTCTTGAGTTTAGCGCGTTTAACCAAACAAACTATTCTGCTTTACGATATTAGTATAGATTATTTTTTCACCACCTATTCTAATATATTAAGACTCACTGATAGACAACGGACTAGAATTTCGCGTCAAAAGTAGTATTTTCTTATAACCCCCTTTGAGAATTAGGCCACACTTACTCCTTTTAAAATATACCAACGCTTGCTCACTTCAAACGTATCGCACCTGACTAAGCTTAGGCCAGTTTTGAATTCCTGTTGAAACATATCCATCCAACTAGATATGGGTGCTCTCTAAAACAACTTAATTCGGTTCGGTGCGTTTATTGACGGACTTCAATTCTTGCTTCCTATGTGAGTTCAAATAGATAAGAAGTAAATTGGTTGGTTGTGTTGGATCAACTGTAACGGCTGTAACGGTAACTGTAGCCAATGCAGTCATTTTTTATTTTCTCAAATTTTATGTGTCATTGTGGTATGCTATGGGTAACGGATCTTAGTCGGAGTCGCGGAGGTTATGCACAAATTTGATCGAATTCGAAATGAAATTTGTTGTCAAGTTGTCTTCTAATTCTGCCAGCCTCCTACTTGACACTTTCAGGCTTATATTTCTTAAGGCTCTTCGTACACAACACGACGCAAGCCTCAAATACCTTACGACTTTGGTATCCATATACGTGGTTGTGACCCTCTATGCATTTAAATTGCGATAGTCCCCTGCACTTACGTTGCGTTGTGTAGGAAGGGGCTTACGCTGATGTAGGTTGTTATTTTAGTGAGAAAAGCATCGTAGTACGTGCCGCCGACGTGAGAGTCACATTATGGTGGTATAATAGTCTTTTGATCTTTTCAGAAATCATTAAGTATCTTTTTCCTTTTAGATAAATATGAAAAATAAAAAATGAGAAATTATCTCTGTTTTTAAGGGGCCTCTTACAGTCCACTAGCGCCGCCAATCGAAAAAATGTCATAACTCGTAAAAAGAATCAAAAATACAAAATGTGGTCTGTAATTATGTGGTTTGGTGCGTCGGCTTGCGTAGTGAGCGGTCGTGTTCACCTTTTACTTGCGACAAATACAAAATTTAAAATAGTAGTGCTAATAAATTTTCAACTTAATTGTGTGCGTCATCTAGTCCTGTTTCATATAACGCAGTGAGTGTCACACAGAACCATAGTCAGTGGTAGAAAGAAGTGGATAGACTAGCCTCATACCGCTTCCGCATTATAAGGGTCACCCACATATTAACTAAGCGGAGCGACAAGCGGAGCGGAAGAAAACAGTTATGCACCATGAGTACCATACGTTCACCTACTGATAAATCCAGTGACAAAATAAGTGTTACAGCTGGGAATAGTAGTTCTCAGCCCGACCTTTCAACTTTTGGTACTTCTGACTATAACGAATATGTGTCACAGCGCAAAAGAAAAACGCCGGAGGATGATTTCTCGAACCAATTTAAGGAATTTAAAAAGGAAATTATAGGATTATTGAAGGAGTTTGGTAATTCTCAGACAGAAAATATCAATACTATAAAAAAAGATATCTCATCTATAAATGAGCAACTTATTGAAATGAAGACGAAAACAGACCAGCTGATTATGGAACATCACAACTTTAAGTCCGAAATTCAAAACCTAACAAGTACTGTCAATAAGAATCAAGAGAAAATAAAATGTATTGAAAACGATGTACAGATCCTTCAAAGTACTCGAAACATTTCGCCACTATCAGAACATCCTCCATCAACATCCATTTATGGTAACATAATGATCGAACTTCAAGAGCGTATGGAACGCAGTAAAAATGTAGTAATCATTGGTATCTCTGAACCGCACTCAGAAGACATGGAGAAGAAGAGAGAAACCGATAGATGCGAAGTGAAGAAAATATTATCAGACATATATCCGATCTATCCTGAACCGGAAAAAATAATGCGCTTAGGGAAATATGACGGGAAGAAAACACGCCCTATAAAAGTCTGCTTCTCAACATCAGAAACAGCTAAAGGTATACTGAAAAATAAATTTAACTGCAAGGATAAAAACATTAAACTTTACTCCGACCAGACACCTACTCAAAAGCTGGATATGGAAAATCTACGAGAAGAGTTACGTCAACGCAAAGAGAAAGGAGAAAATGATCTTATTATAAAATATATAAAAGGAACACCTAAAATAATAAAACAACAGCCAAAAAACGAGACACTGGAGAAAATACAATAAATGAAACTAAAGATAATAGATCTGTAACTCATAAAATATATAATAACTATGCCGACATAAGAATAACAAACAAGGCACTAAAATTTTTGTATGTGAATATCCGCAGTTTAGTGAAAACAGGCAAATTGGATGAGTTGCGATGTATAATAGAATCGTTCGAAGTTAAGATTCATGTTGTAATCATCACAGAGACTTGGATAAAAAGCGATGACGAAGCACAAAGGTTAAAACTGCCAAACTATACTCATTACTATAACTACAGAAAAAACACCAGAGGTGGTGGAGTATCTTTGTTCATTCACAACAGTTTACAACATGAATCATTGGAAGAACAGTGCGAAGATGGGAACCATTTTCTATGGGTACATATTGACACATTTTCTCTGGACATAGGAGCCATATATAAGCAACCAGCAGCAAACACAGATAAGTTCCTCGAAAATTATAACCAACATCTTTCAAGAAGAAAACGTGTCATTGTCTTCGGCGATCTAAATCTAAATTTACTAACTAATGAGAAATCTGTAAAGGAATACAGGGCAATCCTGCGAGAGAACAATATAAAGGTATTGAATAAGATCACCCCGGAACACTGTACTCGTGAGACGACATCATCGAAAACAATCATAGATCATGTCTGTACAAACTTACAGAACAATACATTCCAGATGTCTATTATTGAGTCCTCCATAGCCGACCATAAACAAATTTATCTTGAGCTAAACAGATCTAGAAACGAGCCTATAAAAAGAGTTCAATATGAATCAATCAACTATAGTAACCTACAGAACGATATCAAAAACATATTTGACACAAAACTACTTAATGATTATGAAGAACTAGAATCTCAGCTGCTACAAACAATTGCAAAAAACAAAACAAGGAAAACAAAAATGTTAAACCCTCCTTGCAAAGAGTGGATAAATAAGGACCTCATAACACTAATAAACAAAAGGAACCAATTGTGGCACAGCTTAAACCAAAGACCCGAAGACGAAGACCTGCGTAAAGAATTCTTAAAACAAAGAACTCATACCTTTGTAAATATCCAAACAGCTAAAAATCAATATTACTTTAAGGCTTTTGCGAACTGTCAGAAATATCCTTTAAAAATGTGGCAACTAATTAATAGACTATCAAATAATAAAACAGAGTTGGCCGACCTTGGGCATTTAAAAATCAAAACCTCTAATGGAGAAATCTCAGATACTCAAGAAATTTGCGAATACTTTAATAGATTTTTTGCGACAATAGGTACTGAGCTTGCAAATAAAATACCACAAAAATACCATAAAAACCTAACTCAGACATTAACATATAATAAATCGAAAAATAACAATCATAAATTGTCAGAGTTAAGACCAACTTCTGCAGACGAAGTACTTAAAATAATAAAAAACTTAAATTCTAACACTAGCTCCGGTTTAGATGGCATTAGTACGAAATCCATAAAATGTGTAAAAGACACTATAGCGGAAAGCTTAGCAAACTGTATTAATAAATGTTTAAATGAAGGCCATTTCCCCAACCGCCTTAAAATTGCGAAGGTTAGCCCGATATTTAAGTCAGGCAACAAACTGGACCCCAGTAACTATCGACCCATATCGGTACTACCAGTGATGTCGAAAATCTTTGAAAAGATTCTGCATAAACAATTGTATGAATATTTAACTAATATTGATTACCTATACAATAAGCAATACGGCTTCCGCCCCAAATCGAACTGTGTTACCGCGACGGTTGACTTAGTAACCAATATTAGACTTAACATCGATCAGAAAAAAATTACTTTAGGAATTTTCATTGATTTAAAAAAGGCATTCGACACCGTAAGCCATAACATACTACTATCAAAACTTAAGGATATATGTGTAACTGGTAAAGCATATGAGGTTTTTAAATCTTACCTTACAGACAGGTCTCAAGTTGTCAAAGTTAATAACCACCAAAGTCACCCCCAATTGATTACTTGTGGCATTCCTCAAGGATCAATTTTGGGACCTTTGTTATTCCTCATTTATGTCAATAACATCTATGAGATTGGACTAAAAGGAGATATTACGTTATATGCCGATGATACTAGCCTATTTTACTCTAGTCACTCATTAGAAGCAGTAATGAACCAAGCTCAGCATGATCTAGATCTGTTAAACATCTGGTTACAGTCAAATTTACTTACTATTAATGCATCGAAAACGAAATATGTTATTTTCTCTGCTAAAAACAAAAAAATTGGAAATCATAGTCCCCTTACTATTAATGGTGAAAAAATAACTAAAGTTAACAATGAAAAATATTTAGGCCTTATTCTTGACAGTCAGCTTACCTGGAAACCGCAAATTGAAAAAATCCGCAATAAAATTAATTCACTAACTGGCGCGCTAAAAGGTATAGTGAAATGTCTCCCGAGACAAGTTCGATACACGATATATAATTCCTTGGTCAAGTCTCGTATTGATTATTTAATAGAGGTATGGGGTTCAGCAACTAAAACAGACTTGCAAAAGTTGCAAGTTGCACAGAATAGAGTTATTAAAACCTTATTTCGATACAATTATCTGACACCAACAATAAAAATCTATGAAGAAACAAAACTATTCAATCTAGCCCAAATATATAAATATAATACTTGCATTTTTGTTAGAAAAATCTTAACTAAAGATATCCACTCACAAATAACATTCACAAAAAGGATAGATCACTATAAACGCATCACAAGACAGGCTAATAACCTGTGTTTAAGGAGCCATAGAACAAATTACGGCAAAAAGAGTATTCTATATGATGGGGCCCAACTCTATAACGAATTACCTAAAACTATAAAAGAAGCAAAATCTCTGTTTACATTTAAAAAACTATTAAAAAGCCACATTTTAAAGGATTTTTTCATTAATAAAAGGTAATACTAGGTTAAGTGGTACTGATTACTTATTTACATTTTATTGTACACACAATCAAAATTCACTCACACGTAAAGCATTCATATATGAACATAACACATTCTAGTATAATATAAAAACCACACCTTAACACACAAAATTGTATACGTATATAAAATAGAATATATACAAACATACACTATATATTAATCTAATATATTTTGCCCCATTTTTATTTGACACATCCTACTTACTCCTTCTTATATACATGAATAAACAAAAAATTGTAAATTATTATAGTACAGCATATAAAAACTACTCTCCTCCTAACTTAACACACACAATTATATACATAAATAAATAAACAAATTCAAGTAATCAAAATATATAAACTAATAAGATGAAAACATAAATTTACGACCATAACAATATAACAGCCATATGCCTACTTTAAACGCGGTGAAAAAATCACTGTGTCATGGGCTCTAATAAACATCTATTGTATTTTTAAATGACTGTACTCCTCAGCTCATGCACACCTACCCGCATTAGCGCATAAGATGTCCTACACTTAGTTCAATTATTTTCTACAATTACCCTCTTACGAATTTACAAAACTGTTACGAAATTCTAATGTTACTGTCTTGTTATTGATTTATTGTACCAACCCACTACGCAAATCGACCTCACGTGTTTATTTAAGTTATAATATTGTATTTTCTCTGTAAGTGATTGTAAATCTTTTGAGAAAATAAAGTCTAAAACCGTAACCGTAATTACTGTAGAAAAGGCAATAACGTAATTTTATAACATATTGTCAACACTTGAAATATAGATGTTTAGCTAATTTTTTTTATTTGTTACAAAAACGGCCGTTTATGTTTAGAATGCACGATTTAGCTAAACAGCTATATTTCAAGTGTTGACAATGTGTTATAAAATTACGTTATTGCCTTTTCTACAGTAATTACAGACCACATTTTGTATTTTTGATTCTATTTACGAGTTATGACATTTTTTCGATTGGCGGCGCTAGTGGACTGTAAGAGGCCTCTTAAGCATACAGAACTGTATTTTTAACTATCAATACTGCTAAAAAGTAACGTTCAAATTGCTTATCTCCCCCAGCCCGTCCAAGAGTCGACGACCGGAAATTGGTTGTTATAGTTAAACGAAGAGCCACTCTTTATCACGTAGTTAAACGTCGCGGCTTTTAAATCCAACACGTGGGCAAACAGGTGCCTTCCGTTCTGAAACAGGTTCATCTGCAAATAAAGAGGAAGTACTGTATACTGTAACGTGATAGTGGACATGTATCAAGCTTTTTTTATTTCGTGGTAAAATTAATTTAATCCTAACCCAAAGCGGGACGGGACTACGGGAGGGGCTGTCAGTCTCGTACTGACTAAAATCCACGGTGTACCTTCAGTAGCCGTTCTAAAAATATTTGATTTGGTCGCGGGACTGTACGAATTACCGTGACCCCGGAACGTAAAGGGCACCGTGGGTTTTAGTCAGTACGAGTCTGACAGTCCCTCCCGCTCTGCCCTACGTGGGAGGACTCATTTGATGATTTTACCACGAAAAAAAAACGCCCTTTGCGTTACGTAGTCACGGTCACCTAGTAATACATTCCCGATATGACAGACCCCATATATATCGTGTCGCGGGTTCGATTCCCGCACGGAGCAAATATTTGTATGATCTACAAGTAGTTGTTCCGGGTCTGGGCGTTTGTATATGTGAGTTTACATGTTTATAAACGCACCCACGACATAGTAGAAATTCCTAGTGTGGGCCAACGTTACGTGGGCGTATTAGCTAGTCCATGAATCTCGAGATAAAACGCAAGACCATGGACCATATTCTTCGCTACGGTTTGATGAGTCTCCTGGGGTTTTTTTTTAATTACTGGTATGGTACCCCCGTCTGTCGTACGTTCTGGCTGTCGTCGGACGAGATGAAATGAGAGGCTGACATGTCCGTTTTGACGTCATGGTAGGCTGCCTGTTGGTGATTTTGACACCACTTCAGCTTATTTTTAAAAAGTATCTATCATTTTACGAACAAAGTACCTGATGACGATCGACATTGTCAGTGCCTGATAGCAAACTTAGCCCGCGTTATCCAGTGCGCATCAAGAACGTGCCTATTCCACCCTGCTACATACTTGCGATACCTAGGCTTTTTCTGGTAGGTTGTCTCATCAGGTAACCGTGATCCTGGAACGTAGAGGGCTATTAAAGGATCACCGTAGATTTTAGTCAGTAAAGTCTGACAGTCCCGGGAAGGACGGGAGTCCCGGCCTCGGTGGGAGGACTCATTTGATGATTTTACCACGATAAAAAAAAATGTTTGGTGTCAGTGCATATTTTTCAAACTACAAAATCCCAGTTGCGCTGGAAAGTTCTTGTCGCGTAGATATAACCACACTTTGAAAACTGCGCTTATCGATATATTTTGCAACACTTGACATCTTCGGGTATTTGTGCACACTGTTTATAATACTGTTTGGCTAAATTAAAGTTACACGGTATTAGAAGTGGGAAATGATCGAACCAATAAGTTGCGCTAGTAACTATATAATGGTCCAACCATCATCCTTTCGTTTCCCTCACTTATAAATTTAAATGCATAGCTGTCAGAACTCATTGTGTTTACCTCCACACGAAGCCATTCCTGATCACCACAAAAACTTGTATTGTCTATTAAGACAATACTGTTTATTTTTATTATAAACTTTGTTTTCTCAAATAAAACTATATATTTTCTGCAAAACAATTCCAAGTATTTTCTAAGAACAGAAAATGCCTGACCATTTTTACTCGTCTGTCTATTCAGTCATGCCGTTCATTTTATCTCGGATCGCATGGTCCTTTCTAATAAAATTGGTGTTGAAATATCGATTAGAGCATCGTGTTGATTCTGGTTATCTCTCCCAGTGGATGGGAATGTTTGCATTGGGCGCAGTCAATAAACACTGATACAAATACCAGTATCTAAGTTCACACATCGTTCGAGTAAGCAATAAGCACTAGTAAACAGATATCAACGTAGTTCTAAAAAGCAAATACGACGACTGTGATTGTGTCATTACGAAGCCAAGTGGAGTAAATGAAGCATACGTCTACGTGGATACTTTTTCTGAACAACTCCGGTATCCAAGTACGTCTTTACTTTGTAAACTTTGTATTTCCTTACGTTTAACTACAACTGCTTGCCACTGGTTACCTCAAGTTGATTTGTTTAATACAAATAAATATCTAAAAGTTAACGCTCACCGGTGACTACAAGGCAGAGATTTTTCTTAACTCAACGTAAATGCATACATACCTTGTGATAAAATCCCTTTGGGGTGCGCTGGCTCTTGGCATGCCGAGATGGGTATAGCTGTAGCCACGTATCAAGAGGCGCCACGCTGCGCACACTTTTTAATAGAGACTCAAAATCCAACTTTATTTACTACACGAAAAGATACACATTTCCAGTATCGTCGCGTCACGTCGCGTCTCGGTGTGAACTAGGGTTGCCAACCGTACTATAATATATAGTATTGCACTATATTTTAGCTCTCCGTACTATATACTCTACTCTACTCAGTGTTTATGTTTTGCAGTACTGAAATTAGCAAAATAAAAAAAACTTCCTTCGTCTTTTTTTTAGTCTTTCCTACTAAAATATGTATTACTATATTTTTTGAAGCGTACTATATTTTTATGGCTTTTAAAAAGAAATACTATATTCAAACAATAAAATGTTGGCAACCCTAGTGTGAACTAACCCTTACAGGCAGATGACCTACCAGCTGCCCATTGTTCATCGTCCACAAGGTTGGCCACGCCGACGGAAGCCTGTATTCGACAATTCCTTGACGCCCTCCTAGGTGTCTCCCGTCTTTCGCGGTGGCTGAGACGTGAGTATTTACCTCTCCCTCATTCCTCACCTCCTCCATCGTTCGCATTCATTCGTCGTAGAAGGAGATGACTACTTCCCATGCTCTATACCCGGGCCGGAACCGAGTGGTTATTGCCTCCATGGACACATAGCATTGCTACGCCCAAACGAGGTAGGTCTTGCCGCGCCACACTCATGTACTTATTTATCTCCCCACCGTATTTTAGGTACCTGCTAGATACTGTATTTGGTATACATTATGTACTTTCTAATACGAGTACCAGTCTGATTGAGTTAATTGACAGGTAAATACATGAAGAATGGGAATTTACGATAACGTTTTGAGAATTTTAGTACATTACCGAGAGTCTAAGAATTCTTGTGTAGAGGAACTATGTTCGCCTCTTGTCTTTTTAACCGACTTCAAAAAGGAGGGGGTTTTCAATTCGGTGGGTATTTTTAATTGTTTGATCATGCAGTTTATGGCTGTAAAGTAATTAAGAGACTTCTGTATCGATCTTTAATGTTGTGTCCCATAAGTTGTATCGATTGGGCATTCGAACCGTGTTTCACTAAATTGTAGAGATGTACATACACACGTCTTTTTCCCAGGAGGTTAATTAGGTTGTTTCAATTTTCATCATTTGTAGAGCCCACCCAAAATAGGTACTTACACGTAGAGGACACTACAATCTCCAAGTCAGTGTTAGTAAAGAAAACTGGACGTAAAGATAAGCATATTTTTATCTACACTTATAAATAATAATTCCCGATTTAGTAATCTCATACTACATCGATAACTACATAAAAGTAGGTAGTGAGTTTTAGTTTATTTCCAGTGCTTTCTCTTCATCAACATCAACATGTTGACACACCTATATTTTATCATGTTTTTGTTTATAAATTAATGATAATTGAGATAACGTGATCGTTCCAAAACTAGTTTTAGAGTCAGTCTTGGTCTACAGTTGAATCAGAATAGTGTAGACATTATAAATAAATAAATATTCCACAACTATCACACAACGCCATTTAGTCCCAAGCTAAGCAGAGCTTGTGTTATGGGTACTAGACAACTGATAAACATACTTATATATTTCTAAATACATACATATATAGATAAATTACACCCAGACATAGAACAAATGATCGTGCTCATCACACAAACATTTGGCCTGGGTGGGAATCGAACCCACGACCTCCGGCATAGCAGTCAGGGTCACTAACCACTAGACCAACAGGCCTGGATTATAGGTACCTTGTAGATTATATTGTGTAAAGTTACGGCCAGACTAAGGGCAGACGACTCAACCTTCTAAATGTTGATAATAAGCGTCGTGACCGACAACATGGGCATACAACTCTTGTAGTCTCGTGTCTCGAGTCTCGACAAATCAGAGCCTTATTTTTGTTGTAGTCCAGCTATTTGATAAAAAATAAATATAGCATTTTAACGAATTGTTATTTAAACCATTGAATCAACAACTAGCCCTCTTTTTTTGCGTTGTAAAATCATCAAATGAGTCCTCCAACCCAGGGCAGGGCAGGAGGGACTGTCAGACTTGTACTGACTAAAATCCACGGTGTCCTTCAATAGCCCTATACATTCCGGGGTCCCCGTCATTATGCTGACACTCTTTGAGGTGCGCGTGGAACATAACACGCCGTTGACCCAGGCATGGTCCATATGCGGACAGCGAGTCGCCCATTACTCGCCGCCAACAATGCGTGATATACGGAGGCGCCTCTCATTTAAAAAAATAGGTTAATATAATTTATTTAAGTAAGTAGTTAGAATCAGAGTAATACCTCATATCCTCATAGCATTCCT
Organism: Agrotis puta; assembly: GCA_943136025.2. Lineage (NCBI taxonomy): Eukaryota > Metazoa > Arthropoda > Insecta > Lepidoptera > Noctuidae > Agrotis > Agrotis puta. Next base: position 6,989,841 of record OW964170.2, read on the forward strand.
TTAATCATAATCTCTTCACGTGGCGAAATCATGAGCCAAAATGACAAAGTCATTATGCACGTGAGGCAAGACACTCATAAACAAGGTGTTATTTAAATAGAATGGAACGTAACAACTCTTTGAGGGTTCCGTCCCCAAAGGGTAAAACGGGCCCCTATTACATTATAGACTCCGCTGTCCGTCTATCACCAGGCAGTATCTTACGAACCCTGATAGTAAGATAGTTGTTTTCGTGGATTATGTATTTCTGTTGCCGAAGTAACATAAATACTAAAAAAGCAGAATACAATAAATATTTAAGGGGGCTCCTATTAATGACGCGGACCCCCTTTAGAGGGCCAAAGCCTGCCGGGGTCGCGGGACTCACGAATTACCGTGACCCTGGTTCTTAAAGGGCTATTGAAGGACACCGTGGATTTTAGTCAGCACGAATCTGACAGTCCCTCCCGGTCTGCCCTGGGTGGGAGGACTCATGTGATGATTTTACCTTTTTTTTTCGTATTTTAGATTATGGTACGGAATCCTTTGTGCGCGTAGCGAGAAGTTAGGGCGAGATGTCTCCACGAGACTTCTACTAAAGTAAAAGAGATGTAGAGAAACCTTTCACATCCACGCTTCTCGGGTGTTCTCGGGTTTTCTCGCCGTGAGTCTGTTTTGGATTTAATACTCGAGTGCTCGCGAGAACGAAATTGCATTCCTGTTCTAGAAGTATGTAAAAGTTTCCAATAGGAATGTCTGCTGGTTTCTACTAATTACCTATAATATAACATATATACTACATTTTACAAAATAAACGATTTCATAAAAAAAATATCGTTTTATTTGCGAAGTTACCCTTACCTAAGGCTACAGACGTATTACATAAACGATGTGACATCAAACTGCCTCTGTACATAGAGTTAACATTGACATTGCCTTATTTACTGTTAAGGATATGTTTACGACTACATTATGGTATCTATCTAATCCCGTATAATTGATACCGGTGATAAAATTGAGGCCACTATGTTTCTGAGATACAGTTCGTTCTTAGAAATGTTTTTTGTTATTCGAATACTAATTATTACGAGTATTATAAAGCTGAAGATTTTGTTTGGTTGAACGCGCTAATCTCAGGAACTTCAGCGGTTAGAATTGAGAAATTTTATATTTTTGTGTTTGATAGTCCAGTTATCGAAGAATACTATAGACTATAAAACATCACGTTACTACTACGGGAGCCGAGCAGCGGGGGTGAAACATGGAGAACATTTAGTACTTTTTTTTTATACGTTGCCCCACACTAGGAATTTCTTTTGTGTCGTGGGTGCGGTTACAAACACAAACGCCCTGACCCGAAGCAACTACTTGTAGATCATCCAAATATTTGCTCCGTGCGGGAATCGAACCCGCGACATGCAGCACAGCAGTCCAATCGCTCAGCCACTGCGCTAACCGTGCCGACAAATAATATAGAAAAATAATAGAATACACACAAGCACAATGTTGCGTAGGGCTAGGGTTGCCATCTCTAAACTTTGGAAACCAGGACAAAACGCGTGAAAACCCTGGATTTTAGAGTCCAGAACCCGGACACGAGTCAACTGGCAACTGCGTCGGAAGGGGTTGGGAGACGGAGAAGTGTGCGTGTATCGCGGGTGGCCCAAGATTTAAATTTTTAAACCTGGGCTACAAATGAAGCCCCCGGACGCTCCCCGGATGCCCTCCAAGTGACAGATGGCAACTCTAAGTAGGGCTAATAACCCCTTGAAAGTTTTCTCACTTTTGATCAAGTAAACTAAGATTAGCGTCAGATGCAGCTAATCAACATTGAATTAAAAAAAAATACAATTTTCATATGACGGCACGGTAGGCGCAGTGGTTAGGCCATTGACTGCTACGCTGCGTGTTGCGGATTCGATTCCCGCACGGAACATAACAATTCTATGACTTAATTGTAATTGTTTCGGGTCTGCCTGTTTGTGCCTGTGATTTTAATGTTCGTAAACGCTCACGATAGAGTAAGAAATTCCTAGTGTGGGGCAATGTTTTTTTTTAAAACTGATCTGTGAGATTTCCAGGGAACTTACCAAAACTCTATTTGCCTTTGATTTTTCATTTCATACCTGAAGTATTTTACTCCCTGGTTGGGGTAAAACGTTTTACTTTCTCAATGAACTACTTATGCTATAGATTTTAACAATAGTCACACTTGAATGACACCTTTAACACTTTAGTAGCAGCACTATTTCCAATCCAATAATGCCCATAGCTAAAGCCAATAATACCCTCGATATTAGTAAATCACTTTTCTCTGTTATTTCGAACCATGTTAAATAACTACTAGCATTACGAATTGAAACAGATTAGCACATTGCTAACGCGTTATGTAGGCACAATGCATTTTTGAAAACAATGAAGTTTATTTCTCATTAATGCTTTTCTTTTTACAAGCCCACGGTAATTAGATAACAATGAAGATATTGAGCGCTCTACATTATTAACCTAATTGTTTCAAAACAATAATAAAACTGTTTTGTTTTTGCTTGTCAAACTATCATTAGTTTAGCAGAGATGCGCGGGCATACGGGCAGCGAGTAATGGGCAACTCGCTGTCCGACCATGGACCATGCCCGGGTCGACGGCGCGTTGTGTTCTACGCACGCCTCAAAGCGTGTCAGCAAAGTGATGAGGCCCCCCTCTAGAAGGCCAAAGCCTGCCGGGGTCGCGATACTCACGAATTTACCGTGACCCCGGAACGTAATGGGCTATTCAACGACACCGTGGATTTTAGTCAGTACGAGTCTGACAGTCCTTCCCGCTCTGCCCTGGGTAACTCATTTGATGATTTTACCACGTAAAAAAAAAAGTTTAGCAGAGATGAAAAAATATCTTGTTCACTGATCTGTGGCGCACTTTCTAATCAACTTTGTACTTAGGTACCGACACCTGTGTAAACACAGCTTCAAGGTTCGTACTTTTCAATTAACTTATCTATAATTAGTTATTTTCTTGCTGTCCACTCTTTCTCTTAGTTTACGGAAACAATTTGGTCATTGTTTGCATTCGTGACTTATAGCCACAACAGTCTCTTTGAACGCTTGACCCACAACGTTATACAATCAATAAATACCTAAATTCTCTTATATTACTAGCACCTTAAGCCGGTTTTAGACTGGTGTAACGCGTAATGTAATCCACGGTGTAATGTAACGCGAATTCTAAGTGTGGACGGCACACGAGCGTTACATGTAATGCTCTTAGTGCAGTCAACACCTAGCCTGGTGAGGTTTTTCTTTGTACTGCGCTCTACCTTTGTAGGAATCTAGGAACACATGTGCCTAGTCATGAATAGTAATCATAATACGTAACACACGGACGTGTTCGGACTGACAAACAACACGAGACCAAAAATCTTCTGTCTTATGTACTGCAAAAACAAAAGACTTCGTTTCGCACTAACGTAAGGAGGAATTGAGCACTCATTAACATCATAAATTATTACTGAACACCGCAACTTTTGTATGTAAAAATAATCAGAGACATACATATTGCATAATTTTGATAAGCTTCCAACTTATGAATGAATGCTACGCAAGAACTTTATTTACGTTGATTTGTTGACTTCCACCATAATCTACCTAGCGGTCAAATATACATACAATTTACGATATGATTAGTAAATACTTCGATGTTGCTTTTGGTATAAATTCGTATACCACACTTATTTTCCAACAGTATCGCATCGCTCCTCAGTCCTTACCCTGTGTCCCTACCTCAAGGCTACGAGAGACCCCGGAGCGTACAGTCGCACCTGAACGGTTGCAAATTAAATAGGCACCTGTCAGGTTATTCCGATGCCGGTCACTACGTAAATACACCTTATTATCAGTAACGGTGTTCAACCGGCCTCGGAGCCTCCAGAGAGCGACGGGTGAAAGTCATCGCGCAGAGTCGCAGACGCACACTTCACCTCAAGTGACAAACACGCTTCCACAACTGCGTCTAACGTCTGATTTAATTCGCGATTTAATTACTGATATTTCTAAACAAATAAACAAAAGAGCGACCGATGCGCGAGCGCCACGCGACGCGTCACATTATCACGTTCATCGGAGCGCTGTTGAAGCTGATCGTCAGATAGTGTGTTGTGGAGACGCGGGACCGCCGCCGGCGCACGCAGCGTGCCACCGTGCGAACCGCGAGTGCAGACGTCAGTCGCGACCATGTTGACAACGAGCACCGTCGTAGTGCTAGCGCTGGCTCTGTGCACAGCCGATAACGGCAGCAGTAGCCCCAGGCCTGAAGCGGCCACCCTCAACACGACTGGAGTGGCCACAGGCAACGAGCTCAACGACACCCTGCCTGCTGAGCAATACTTCATTGACAAAATATTCGATAAATATGGAGATAAAGGAGTTATTACATTTGAGGTGGGTGCAATTTTTTATAGAAGTAATTCCATCTAATTACACTGCTGTGAACGTTTTATGTTCCGTGGTTACCTGGATTGAATATTTAAACGGTATCACAATATTTACTCGGTCTCTTTGACATTAGTCATTAAATAGACACCTGTTTCCGCCAAATCTTTTCAAAAACGACACATAATAACGCTACCAAATTTCGGCATGTTATCAATGAAAATTACTATATTATTTTCCTATTTTACAAACGGAAGTTCATCGAACTTAAATGTGACTTCAGTATTTGTATTAAATGTTACACCAGTTTTCTTATCACCTGCTTATCAATATTTGGTTAAATCCAACATTTATTGATAACTGCTAATTTGAACTGAATTTCTAACCTGGCATATCTTAAGACCATGGTATTTAATTGTAGCAAAAAATTTTCTACCTGTTATCATCCGAGCTATGTTTTCAAAAGATCAGTAACTTTTGTTCTTTCATTGAATAGTAGGTATGTTTGAATGCTATGACACTGACACAGTCAGAGGTTTGATCAACGTAATTTGTAATAGTGATCATTCTTGACAGACACAAATACGAGTAGTTGAATAACTGTTGCTTGAATTATTGAACTGGCATTTAACAACTCACAAACATCTTCGACTGGGATGATAATTGCGGAAAAGGAAGTCGCAGATTGTCTACAGGGACTATATGACTAGACAAGTGCTCTGAATATGGAGCATTATGTTATCATAGGTGATATTATGTATAATGTAATGAATAATGTAGGATTATTCCATTACTTAAATAAGAGGGTACTTAGTTACGCTGTTACACGCCAAGAAAACTATTAAATTCTGTTTAAAGTTGTCATACAATAATCTTATTTACCCTGTCATTACACCGTGACTGGTTTTTTTTTTGTTTGTTTATTACATACACGAATTGTGTAATCAGCAAATAGGTAATTATTTTTTTAGTGCTGATTAAACTCTCACACGCATTGGCGATCAGTCGATTACCATAGAGTAAGTACATCTATTCACTTTCACGTTAGTGTTATTTAGGTAGTCCATGACGTTTCGCTTTGGTCATGGTTGTTACGAGACCCGGTACTTACGTGTACATACACGTTTTCAGCTGTTACCCGAAGTTTCAACCCCGCTACTCGGCTCCTATTGGTCTTAGCGTTATACCAGTCCAGAGGTGGCTTACCTTTATGGATCAACGTGCCTTTTTCTGTAATTAAATGTATAATGAGACCACAGATGTGCCATCCAATAACTTTCACCTGGTTAGTAAGTATTGGGAAAATAATAAAACAATGCTAACAACTCCTCTGCACCGTAGCTCAGTCGCGTTCGTTTGTTACATTTCATAGTGTATTATGTACTTTGTCGATCTGTGGCGTGCCCAAAATATTATACGACGTGCCATCAATGGTACGCGTGCCACTGGTTCGCCATCCCTGTACTAGTCTATCTTTTGACGTGGTAAAATCTTCCAATAAGTCCTTCCACCCTGGGTGGGGCGAATGGGACTATAAGACTGACTAAACTAAAGTCAATACGAGTCATCGATTGAAGGAACTTGATTTTGAACTTGGATTTTAATCCACAGTGTTTTTTTAACAGCCCTTTACCTTCCAGCATCACGGTTACCTGTTTAGATAGCCCCGCGACTATCGTAGCCTTCCTCGATTTATAGACTATCCAACACAGAACACTTAAATATTTTTTCATTTCGAACCAGTCGTTTTTGAGTAACGCACAACCAAGCAAACAAACTCTTGAGATATTAGTATAGAAGTATAATAGATAGTATAGTATAGAAGTATAATAGATTTCACTGAATAAACAGAGGTAAATTGCACAGCATTCCTAAATGGATTTTATTTCTAAATTAACGTCAAGTCCATTAAACTGCGAAAAATTACGCGTCTGAGGTATTGTTCTCTTACGGAAATGATAAACACATACCACGGCAGCCACCAGATGTTTTAAAAAAATACAGCGGTGGATCACTCACTGTAAACTGATTAGATTACTGACACGAGTTTTTTAAATATCTGCAGGTACGGAACAGAATAATAATATGTAACGATATACTGTAATACTTGTACTTATAATTATCATAAAAAATAACGTAGTGATTGAAAAGCAGTATTGAGATCATGAGCAATAAGGTGCTACGAGAGGTTATTTTTTTATTTGACCGGACCACTAGTCCGGTCAAATAAGAAAATATAGAAGTAAAGTTACAAAAATTCTCAACCAGCTGAAAGTTGGTAGGATTGTTCAAAACACCATCCTAAAATGAAATCTAAAAAAATCATCTCATCGATCCGAAACCTGGAACAAAAATTACTCGAGGTCAGAGATCATAAAAACGGCTTTTTCGAATTCGATTTGCAGTAAAAAATCAGATGGTATTTTGAACAAACCCACTTTCAGGTATGTCTCGGATGTCTAATTTGACCGGACACTAAAAAATGACATTTATTTGTAAATAAATTCTTCCGGTTTTGACCTATTTCTTAAACTGACTGTGTCGTCCGGTGGAATCGTCCGCATCCGTGCGTTTGTTTGTGATTCACAAGTACATACTTCTTTTCGTTTTTGTTAAGTCTTCACATTATGTGCACCTGTAGTATATGATTAATTATTTCGTTTTATGCGAACCCATATTAGTGGTAGCCCAGTGGTATCAGCCCCGATTTACGAATTGTAGATCGTGGTTTCGAACCCAGTGAACTCACTACTTTGTGTAATTGATTACAACACAACTGCCCTCAAAACGGTGAAGGAAAACATCGTGGGGAGCCAGTAAAATCAAAATCAAATCATTTATTTCAAGTAGGCCAGTTACAGGCACTTTTGAATTGTCAAGAGACAAAAGTAAAATAAAATAGTTTAAAAATAGTTACGGTGCTACGGTCCCAGTCACAAGACAAAAACTGTGAAAGTACTGTAGGTATGTCCTAGAACCATAAAATACTAAGACATTTGACATCTACCCGCACCAGGCCCGCGTGGTGGATTATGGCTCACTCTCTCTCACACAAAGGTGTAGTAGGAGGAGACGCACAGGAAGGAGGCCCGTGGCTCAACGGTGGGACATTATAGAGATACTATTAGTATAACTAATCTTTTAATTAGTTCGTCTCCAGTAATAAGGAAATTAAACATTGTTACTATTGTACGGGTAATTTACATAGGTGATAGTCTACTATTTTAATAAGATAGCACCGAGATGTGTAGAAATAGTTTTGTGTTGTTATAAAAGACACGTGAAACTTTTATTACTTAGTTCTTACTCGGTCAAGGTCAACGCGAAGATGATTACTAGCGTATAACTTAACAAGAGGACATAAAATTCAAGTAATGTACTTTTTTTTTAAATTAATGGATTAAAAGTGGAGGCGATTGTGCACCTTATCTTATGAACCATAAGACGCTTTAATAACGTCATTTTCATCCCTATCCATAGTTTTTAATTAACGCACTTATTTGCATTATTTAGTAGAGCCCAAATTGTTTTTCAAAGTCGTTTATTCGTCGTTTATATTGCAACAACTTTAAAGCCTTTGTCAAACAGACAGGCGTGACGAATGCGAAGCGAGGCGTTTTTATTTGTAATGTATGGAGTTGTTTGAATCCAGTCACATAGAAAAGCGAAAGCGATCCGATAGCGTGACAGAACTATCAAACTGACGTCTCGCTTCGATTCGGATCGCTTCGGACTGGCTTCGCTTTCGCCTATCTGTTTGACAAAGGCATAACAGTGCACCTAAGTTGTCAAGGCTGACATCATAATGACTTTCCGGAAGACACAAATTAGTGCCATACGACACATTGAAGTTGTTGTTCATCAGTACAATGCAAGGCTATTTCGATATTCATCCAATCTCAGAAATTTTTCAGAACTGCAGATCCAATAAGTGACCCTTGAGGCACAGGTGTCCTTGGACCATGGTCTATGAAGGTTCATCGTATATCATTAAGATCATTCTATTATCCATGACCATAAATTGTTCTCCCAAATCGCTCTATCGTCATCTCTTTTGTTTGCCCTTCTTAGCTCGTATAAAATGAGTCCTCCTTTCTGAGTGGAGCGGATGAAACTAAATATTTGAACTAAAAAGGGTTCCTAGTCGGGCCGTTTCTTTTTTAGTCTACTTTTTATTTTAAAAAAAAACCTTGTTCCACACTAGAAATTTCCCCTGTATTAGGGATGCGTTTACGGTTTACACTCACATACGCAAAACTCTCACCCGGTGTAGGTATATGAGTAGTTCTAAGATTGTAAACGCAGCCACGACACAGCAGAAATTCCTAGTTTGGGGAAACGTCACAAAATAAATAACTTATGTTCTTGCTAAAATTTTCCTGGACATTTAATTATTTCTATTCCTAATTATCTCAAATTGAGTATCTAATGCGTAAATCGCTCAACTCAACTCACAAAAAGTTCACAGTATGATCGATTAGTAACAGCCAAGTTCAAGGTTATTTCTTGATTCATAATGAGGTATCAAGCCTCTCGGGTTCACTTTTGTTTACGACTAAAAATAAAATGCTCGTTGGTCTTAAACGCGGCTGCTGAGCGTGCAGTTCCTTGTTCGATTCCCAGGTCACCGCAGTGTTATTGTTTTTTTTGTTTTTACATTAGAAACTTCTCTATAGCTGCCAAATGCAGACTTGCAATTGTGATCGTTTTATGGCAATAGACTTGCATTACATTGGATACCTATGCTTCTGCCTAATGCACAGAAAATCACGGGCGTATTATTAATTTATAAATAAATTAAACAAAACTAAAATACTTTAAAGTGAATTAATGTCACATTAAAGCTATTGGGAGTATAAGTAACAGTAAAAAAATCAACTTAATACGTTCCTAATATTAGAATTCTTGTAAAAACATGTTTTTTATCAAATAATACGTACTTATATCTTTATAACATAATCTCTACAACAGCTATCAAAAACCGGTGACCGTTGCGAATTTTGACTGATACCCACTACCTTAAAAGATAAGTGTTGCAGTTATCACTGATTACTGGTGCTTACTCGAGCCACACCGTCCTTAAACTTGACTTGGTGACTCCTGACGTAATGTTCTGAGTATAACATACGTCAATTTCATACCTTTCTCGTATTGTTTCCAATAACCGCCTCTCCACGGGACATTAGTAGAGTCCGCGCCACTCACCACTTTCGGCCTTATTACAAAAACTAAATAAACCTTGGTTTAAACCTGGTCTATCAAGTCTAGGCTTATCTGCAGAGCCATGGTTTAAATTTGTCCGTATTACAAAACTAAGATAAAACGTCGACTTTAGTACCGCCATTTGAACGATTGTCTATACAATTAAATCCACAATGAGTAATAACAATTAAATCTACCTTGTTTCAATCCATTCTGGGTGAAAATAACACAAAAACTACAACACAATGAAAAATTTGCTATGAGAAACTTTGACATACCTTTGACAGCTACTACTGTTAGACCATGGTTTATCGCAAAACCACGATTTGTAATAATCTTTGTTTAAACCGTAGTTTTACAAGATTAAACCTGGGTTTTTAGTTAAACCCCTTTTTGTAATAAGGCGGTATATGTTTTGACGCGGCGCTAGTGTCTATGTCATTACATCAAATTGCATTAATACAGGATGTAAGAGACATCGACGCACAAACGGATACCATGGGTTCAGGACATGATTCTGGACCTCCCCATGTTGGAATTTTTCGTCGGTTTTTCCAAATTTTCTCATTTATTTTTGAGTTTTTTTTACTTATGACTGTTCATAATCGTTATTCTTACTTAACCCAATGATATTATTAATAAAAAAGTAATTATTTCGCTACTTTCACTAAAAGTAGCAATGTAAATAATACTAGAAATGGGTGTTTTCTCAGCTGTTTATAAAAGTTCAAGTAAAAGGTCATCGTATACCTAAATACTGTGTCCAGTACCGCAGTACCTGTAGTACCTAATGCGCGGCACATAAAAAAAACTAATTGGAAAGTAACCGACGAAAAATTCCAACACGGGGGGATTCCAGAATCATGTCCTGGACCCATGGTAACCGTTTGTGCGTCGATGTCTCTTACACCCTGTATACGTAATGTAGTACCTCAAATTATCAGCAGGTGGTAGCAGTTCTGGCGCGGTCACTACATTTCTATGCGGTTGTTTTAAACGAAAGACGATTCGCCGGTCGGACCGCGCGAATTTTCGCTGTACTTAGTAAATTTCCCGTGGCGTGGAAACAATCCAGTGTCGGGCGAGATAGAACTTTACTTTTTGAAAAAATAATGTTGGCTTACACTTGAACTTTCTCTTGTATTTACAACCATTTAGTCACATAATACACAAACTGCCAGCCTTGGAGTAACTCTACATGTATGCTATACAAACATTTGTTCCATGCGGGAATTGAGCCCGCGATACGCAGTACAACAACCAATCGCTTAACCACTGCGCCAACCGTGCCTTTATTAACATTGCGTTGAACAGTTGCACTCGACAAACACGTGCGCATGAGTTTCACAAAATTAAACCATTGATCAACTGATAAGTGTGACGACTGAACAAGCCCAGTTTTAGAAACGAGGAAATCAACTGATGCGTATTATATTTTTTCTAGATACGTAATCTAACCTTTTTTTAAGCTTATAATTTATTATTTCTCTTTAGATTAGAAATGGTAAAGTTTTTCCTACAAAAAAAATACATATACTTAGTTTTATCAACAATGCACAGTTGAGCAAAACTAGCAGTTTTTGGGATGGGAAATCATCAAATGGGTTCCACCCAGGGCACCCTGGGTGGAACGGAAGGTACTGAGATCCACGCTGTTCCTTCAGTCGCTCTTTACGTTTCAGGGTCGTGGTGCCCTTTTAATGCAGTGCCACAACCCTAGTAGCGATACCTTGTAAATTTGAAACAGGCTGTACACAGGATATAATGGTAAAAATCATGTGAGTAACAGACGACAAAATAACACGTAAATCAAATCCAAACTGTTAACTAGACAGTGACAATCCCGGGGGATTCTCTACTTCGGGGTAGTAGCGTAGCAGCATAGCAACGCGTAGCAGCGCGTAGCAACGCGTAGCAACGCGTAGAGTCGCGTAGCCGCAGCGTAGTAGTTTGTATACCCATTAGCGTAATTCGGGTTGACAAATGTCGATAGCCGAATGATAATAATGTGGAAGTTGGTATTGTACGGCCATACCAACTACTACATTGGTATCATCCGGCTTGTGAAGATCGGGAAGTTACATCTTATCCGATCGGCACAATATGATTTGTGATTCGGGTGTTTTGACTTGCGTATATTCGATTCGGTTTTGCCGAATAATGCTGTCGTTCGACCTAGCAAAAGTCGAGCGGCATTTTGCCCAAATATGCCCAGAATGTATTCGATTTTCCCGCCCGGCTATGCCGATTATGTGTATAGATTGACAATTTTAAAACAGATATACATTTAAATGTATATCTGTTTTAAAATTGTTGCGATGAATATAAATATACCCACGTGGAATATACCGTACGCTGGAACTACATGGTCACGGAACTGTACGAATTACTTTGACCCCGGAACGTAAAGGGCTATTGAAGGACACCGTGGATTTTAGTCAGTACGAGTCTGACAGTCCCTCCCGCTCTGCCCTGGGTGGGAGGACTCATTTGATTATTTCACCACGATAAAAAAAAGGCTGGAACTACATAACGCAACTTTTTATAGGCATATATTCAATTTCTGATTTACTTTTTAAATAACACATACAATACAACACAAACTAAAACCGAATTATGCTAATAACTAAAATTTTAATCTTCACAGGGATTCGAGCATCTGCTAGACAGCCTTGGGCTCGGAGGGAGGGTGTTCACGTCGCCTCACGACCTCGCCATCCACCGCATCAACGGGACCTTCCGACAGCTACACGACACCCAGCACAGACACCGCAGGTCTCTATCTGCCAGTAAGTATCATTGCCACTTATGCATGTCTTTGGAAAAAGTGGTTCTATAGGGAAAAACAGTACCAACCACGTAGTCTGGATTTGTACTCAGTCGGTGGCTATAAGCTGACTTAAACTGGCTAAATATGGGTGCCCTGTGACCCTGTTCACCCAGACGATTACAGAGGCTTTAGCACAAGATTTCCATAATTTACCGTAATACTTGAAGTATAATGACGTTAATTAGTTAGTTAAGACAAAAATAGTTCCACGTTCGGACACTAACGAAAGAGGAACTATTTTCTATTTATTTTCTATCCAATTAACGTCAAAGTCCGCGTTTACTTTACGTCACAAAAACCTGAAAACTCGCGATAAGGACTCCAGCGTCGTACTATATTAGGATCGTTTATTTGTTGACATCGTCTTCAACTTCAAGTTTATCGACAAACCAGCTTGAAGTAGAATTTAATAACGTGCTTCTTTCTAAGTTATCCTATTCTGTCCCACTTCTCGGTCGCGGGACTCACGAGGTTGCGGGACTCACGAATTACCATGACCCCGGAACGTAAAGGGCTATTGAAGGACACCGTGGATTTTAGTCAGTACGAGTCTGGCAGTCCTTCCCGTTCTGCTCTGGGTGGGAGGACTCATTTGATGATTTTACCACGTTAAAAAAAAATCCGTCTCACTCCTTAGCAAAGGTCTCCCCCATTCCTTTCATTTCACTCGATCATGGGCAAAAAAAGAGTGCAGTGAAATTAAATCTTTGTCGTGACTCTTCACGCCAATTCACAACATTTATTATTTGACTGCTGTTTTTCAAAATAATGGTATAACCACCAAGAAAAGCCAGTGTTTCTTGACATGATCATAACTCCAGATCTTAAAAAGAATCAGACTAACCAGGAATGATTATCAAATAGCCATGGGTTGCATCTAATCATTGTACCTGTCTAATCAACTTAGTCATCGTTTTTTCGAAGGATGTTAGTTAATAATCATCCCTCAACCTACCTTTATTGCTTACCTAAACCAATAGCAATTGTCAAGAACTGTTATGTGGGTAAGTTCTGTTGATTTTTGCCTTACATTCAATAAACTAACGTTGACAAAGCAAGATGTTTAATATATACGAATGATTCTCCTTATTTACATAGTGTTGTAGACAATTCCGCCGCAGTAAATTCTTGATAAATAGATAAATAACATATAAATGCGGCATTTATTTGTGTATAAAGTAATAAGTAGGAACAGAAGATTGGATAACAAACGCGTGGAATTTAACACATATAATGCCGTACTAACAAATGAACTAACCTTTTTTTTATTTTTTTGTAAAATACGTTCGTGGAATGTGAGGAATGTCTTATTTCACTATTTTCGTCACATTTTACATATTATAATAGTAAAATAAATAAATAAATAATGGAAGCTGTCATTTATGGCTGACACGGCTCAATTGGTTTGGAAAATGTCAGCCATATGTCGCTGACGAGGTATTTGTATGTGTTAAGTTACGCATTGAATAGAAAATTAAGGTATGAAAAGACACCAAAATAATGGCATACAGAATACTATCGACTGACGATGACGGCACGGTTGGTGCAGTGATTGAGTGAGTGACTGCTACGATACGTGGCGCGTGTTCGAATGCCGCACGACACAAATATTTGTATACAAGTTGTTCTGGGCTGAATGTTTGTGTATTGTGAGTTGAAATGTTTGTAAACGCACCCACGATAAGGTGAAAATATTCGTGGTGTGGGACAACGTTAAAAAAAAAAAGATATTGATCTGTAAGTTCAAAAGGTTACGATTTCATCAAATATTTTCGCTTTAGGTATGTAAAGAAAGTGGATTTACATAACCGGTACTATCTTTTCGGTGTTAATAATCAAGATATGTCTCCTCCTCCTCTGTCTTCTCTAAACAGAATTACCAAAGATATGCTTGTTCAAATGCAATTTTCTAGTTATCATATTAATAGGTAACCGATACCAAAAACTGTAATACAAACAAATGGAGAACTCAGTCAACCATCTAAATGTGACTAACAAACAGACCTTGATAGCTAAAATACCTTAAGGAAAGGAGGAAACACGGTCTAATCAATGTTCTTTGTACCTAATAGATACCTAATGTTGTTAATTTCAACTTATCCTTGAAAGGAACATGCACTAGCGGAATTTTCTAATAGTTTTTTTTTACGTGGTAAAATCATCACATTAGTCCTCCCATCCAGGGCAGAGCGGGAGGGACAGTCAGACTCGTACTGACTAAAATCCACGCTGTCCTTCAATAGACCTTTACGTTCCGAGGTCACGGTAATTCGTCAGTCCATGGTAAGATATATTTAAAAATTAAGATTTTATGTTACGATAACAAATTCTCATATCGCTCTCTATCTTACGATACGAAAATATGAAATATATGTTATCTTCGTCATGTTTGATGGTCCATTGAATTGTATGGCGAGCGATATGGTATCTTGAGATAAAATATTATAATTATCTTAGCCGTGTGTAGCGCGCTTTAGACGTTATATCACCATCTGCAACAATAATATTTATGCTCTTAATAAACGAAAGCAACAAGGTAACGTGAAAATATTATAGAATAAAGAGTTTGTAATTAAGCCTATATTTAAATAATAACAAATTGATTAGAACAATGTATTCATTTTCTCATTCATTGTGAAGTTGTATCTTCACAATGTATGAGAAAGTTAATCAGTATCTAAACAATCTTATTGATACACACTGCCTTTTCTCACCTTTGTCAGTATTATTTATTTAAGGTTTTCATAGTACTTATGTTAATATGTATTCCTAGTGTAGTACAAGAATAAACACTTTAATACCTACCTACCTGTTCCACAATACGCGTTCCTATAATGTGTATAACATTGTTATTTGACTAAAACGTTTTAAAAATTGCAGAGCTATATAGTTCTTGGAAAACAGCCATTTTATTTTGCACTTCTATCTATCGATCGTGTACTAGCAAAAAATTACATTATTTCATGACCAAGCTACTGCCACGACTTTTTTATTAAAGATAGTTCAAAATACGTTATATTCCACTATTCTACTTTTCTGAGTTGTGACCAATCTCTGTAAATTGCCTTTTTATTCTATTCTTGCTTCCTACATTTTTTTATTTTATACTAGTGACCCGCTCCGGCTCCGCACGGGTGCAATCTCTACTATGTTTGCATGTTAAATACATATAAACCTTCCTCTTGAATCACTCTATCTATTAAAACAAACTGCATCAAAATCCGTTGCGTAGTTTTAAATATCAGAAGGGACAGACAGCCAGCGGGGAGCGACCTTGTTTTATACTATGTAGTGAAGCTTGGGACTTCGTGCTGCAGATTTGGAGATTTTGCTATTTGTAAAATGAGGCTACATTGTTATTTGCAAGATTTTTACCCGTAGTTTTGAGCTGGGGATGTGAATAAACAAAAATTAGAATCTAAAAAATACTTATGAGTACTTAAAATAGTGTCGATGATGGGCTGATAAGTCCATAACAACAGATGAACAGTTTGAAAATCCGGTGTGACTTGTACCAGAGTGTTTGGTAGAAAGCGATGCTGACTTCCGCTGCTTTCTCATTGATTGCGACAGCAGTACACAACGATGTCAACCGTAGCCCTTATAGATATGAAATAAGTAACTTGTATTTAATACATAATTATTGTTTTTCTCAGAAATTTAACAATTTTGAACTAAAACTTTAAAAACTTTCAACAAGAGCTTGAAATTAGGTATTCCTGTTTGCTAATATTAATACATGTAGCTCATGACGCCAATGGACGGAGAATTTTATTGTCCTTTATAATCGCGATTATCCTATTACCGAGTGGCCGGCTGCTCTTGCGCAGTCGTCTGACCCCGGCCAAGGATCCGTCACATAAATCCATGAATGAATCACATTGTTGAAAATTGCTATTCAGTTGCACGTTTATATTAACAAGTACCTTCTCTGTTATTGAACATCACATGTTAAAGTTCATTATTATTTAGAAACTTGATAGATTAACTACACAAAAAGTCTAACCATTTAAATTTTGTCAGTTTCAGCTGAGCCCATCTTGCAGAAATCATGCCTATCTCCAAGGGAAATATTGGAAGTCTATGGAATGGAGAACGAAGCGCCAGGGGTCATAACGATAAGGCCCAAGACATTCTTGGAAATGTGTCCCGCTCTAGTGTATCAGCTAGACCAGCGGTCGTGCTACAAAACAGAAGCACCAACACCGAAATTAAACAGGCTTTGGAGTAAGTAGTTACATTTTAGTAATATAATCTCACGGACTAATTAAATTTTTGGTCATCCTGAATTTTTAACCTGCCCTCTACTATATTCCATTAATTACTATGAATATTATCAATGTATATAATGTTGATATTTTGTTCCTTTCAGCTTGGATATACGCCACCTTAAGTATTTTAGTGATCAGTGCCACGGGTCTACTCGGAGTAGCTATTGTTCCATTGCTAAAGTCGGCAATATTCAGCCACGTGCTACACTTCCTGGTGGCGATAGCTGTCGGCACACTGTGCGGAGACGCCCTTCTGCATCTCCTGCCACACGCACTCAAGTCGCACGGCCCGCCTTCAGCGCCTCAAGAAGAAACCGAAGTTGTGTTAAAATGCAGCGTCACATTCCTCACCATTTTATTTTTCTACAGTGTAGAAGCAATCATGCAATTATTAAATGGTGGTCACGCTCACTCTCACAATTCGGGATCAAGTGAAATCAAAGCAGATTCAGGCAAACAAATCGAGCCTATAGAACTCGGTGCAATGATGCCGGGGTCACCGCCGCCGCCGGTCGACCGGCCGATGACGTCGACAGCACTCATGGTGATTGTGGGAGACGGACTACACAATTTAACAGATGGTCTGGCAATTGGAGCGGCCTTTAGTGGAGATCCGGTAACTGGTTTCGCAACGGCATTGGCGGTGTTTTGTCACGAGCTCCCTCACGAGCTCGGTGACTTCGCTGTGCTGCTACGCTCAGGAATGAGCATAAGACGTGCTCTTTATTATAATCTACTTTCGTCAGTGCTCAGTTTTATGGGCATGGCAGGTGGTATTTGGCTTGCAGAAGACCATGAATCTGCGTCCCAGTGGATCTATGCTGCGACAGCTGGAACTTTCTTTTACATAGCACTAGCTGATTTAGTGCCTGAAATTAATGCAAACAACAATGGTAAAAGTATTAATTTACTACTCGCAATATTAGGAATACTCTCGGGCGGCATTATTATGCTAATGATTGCTCTACATGAAGACTCAATACAATATCTTTTTAGAAATGCAGAACAATAAGGATTTAGTCAAATAAATAATGCTCGGTAATGAATACTTAGATGACGTACCTAATGCTAGCAAAGCTAAACGTTCGTTCACTGGATGATTTGTGTTAAAGTAAGGAACTAAGAGACTGGGGACACTGAAGTGAACTGATGTGAGTGAAGTGACATAGTAAGTAAGGAATTGAGGAATGCGTCCTTCTCGCCCATCTTAGCGTTTTCATACACTCAAATAGGAGATTTAGGTGAAAACCAATACTTGTAACAGTACACTTAGGTATGTGATAATAGTCGTACTCATGGTTGTTAAAATTGTGCGTAATTATATAATAATTTGATTAAGTAATATGAAAAATATTGGTGGCTTAGAAAATAATATTAGATTTAAGGTTTAGTTTTATGCTATGCTCTTATTTTAATGTTTCTACACATCATATTAATTTCATAGCAGAACATTATTAGGATTGTGATGTTCTTTTATGGTTAATTAAACGTACCTAGGTATGGCACGATTTGTTAGGTTATGATCGATCGAAAAGTGATGATCAAGTAGGAAGGTATTTATAAGTACCTTACGTTCAAATAAATCCATGAATCATTACGTTTATTGATCAATCCTCGAAACATCACGGATAATGGTAGGTCATAGTTACTATTTATGTTCCTTGCCTCAAGTTAGTAATAAGTTCTTATATTTATGAAAAAACCTATATTTATAATGAATAAGAAGTAGTCATTTTTAATAATGATAAAAATTGTGGGTTACTCTTACTCGTTAAAACAGTGGTATTTCTCGAATGTGGCTCGCTATCGATTGAAACTGGATAGAAAGCTAGATTTTATGTAGATAGTCTACAGATTCTTCTATCAGTAACGATATTAAATTATATTTATTAATGCAAGTAGGTTTCTTACCTACTTACTCCACATATGTATCTTAGGTTGGTATTTCGAAAAATTGTATTCAATTGAAATACCTTCCTTCTGTCCTCCGCTTAAATATTTTTTGTTACTTATGTAAATGGGTAAAACTAAATATGTAAGTTAAGTAAGAGTACTTTTAAACTTTTATCAAAAACTTTGTCCAGTAATTTTTGAGGGAAAGGGTAATAAACATGCATACATCCTCACAAATTGCCGTGTGCTGTTCTTTGTAGTAAAAAGAGATTTTGCCAACATTATTTTTTGTCTTCGGCTCACAGGATTTAATTTTGTTTGTTTTCAACCCCAAAACCCAACCCCAGAACTACGCTATTTCGACGGGAAAAACTTTTACAAAATATTTTAAAGAATATACCTACGAATGCTGTAATTATTTGTTAGTTGATGTTCTTGTAAATACTATTATTTTAAATATAACGTCATAATAATATTAAGATTACGTTTTTCACAACGTTGTTTTATTTCTTAGATATTGGTAACTTTTTTTTTAATAGGTTTCTTATATATGGTTCAAAATTATGTCCACTATGAATGGTACAACAATATTTACTTTTTTATTTTTATGGACATCTAACAATAACACATTTTTACATGTGGTGTGCAAGCTTGGGTATCATTGTGCCGACTGTCGTTACTAAATAGCTAATGGCCTGATGACGAAGAGCCTCGACGAACACCTTTCGAGGCTCGCCCAAAGGCTTGGATCAAAGGCCTGATTCAGACGGCAGTGCACCTTAATAAGGCTCGCATTGTAAGGCGCCTGTGTCTGGAGCCCTAACCAGCGGTAGCTCGGACCCTGCTCCCACGACGGACTCGGACAGTATTCCTTACATGGCGTAATTGTGCACTTGCACTAAGAACAGATTTTTGAAAATTCATTCCCTAAGAGGTTGAAAATGGGATTAAAGTTTGTATGAAAATGTATTTAATCTTTGTCGATTTACTTGAAACTGTGAATGTGTGTACATTAGAAAGTTTCAAGTAAATCGACAAAGATTATCAACAAAATCGTTAAAACAAGTGCTACGAGTACAAAGATTTAAGGTAGGTAATTCTAAGCCCGAAATACGCATCCTGGCGGACGAATAGTGGGTAAGGTACTCGTTAACTGTATAGACGATTTTTTATTTAAGTCAACTGTTGAAGCATTTTGTAGAAAAGAACAAAGGGATTAGAATCCCCACCAATCCAAGATGGCGGCTAACTCATACAATCCTCGAGTTCGAAAACTTATATTTTTCAACAGCATAAAATATACTTAAGCAATACAAATTAAAAAAAAACGACAGGTTGCACTCTGGGAGTGCCGGCAGAAGTGAAAACTTCAATAGTAATAAACACACACGAACATTCGCGCAAGCGCCCTGCGCCTGGTCCTCACCGGACACGGAAGTTTCGGGAGGTACCTGTGTCTGATAAGGAGGGAAGAAACGCCTGGGTGTCACCACTGCGAGGATCGTCCGGAGGACACGGTGGAGCATACGGTGCAGGACTGCCCCGCTTGGGCAGAGCACCGCCGTGTCCTCACGACGGCGATAGGCGGAGACCTCTCGCGCCCGGCATTGGTCGAGGCCATGCTGCGGGGCGAGACGGAGTGGGAAGCGGTCGCCTCCTTCTGCGAAGCAGTCATGCTCGCGAAGGAGGAGGCGGGCCGCGTGAGGGAGAGAACAGCGACCTCCCTCCACCCCAGCCGCAGTGGTAGACGCCCACGGCGTCGGACGTCGCAAGACGATCTCCGGCCACCGTAGGCGCGGGCATGCGGGCAGCGAGTAATGGGCGACTCGCTGTCCGACCATGGACCATGCCCGGGTCGACGGCGCGTTGTGTTCCACGCGCGCCTCAAAGAGTGTCAGCATAGTGACGGGGCCTGTAGAGGGCCAAAGCCTGCTGGGGTCGCGGGACCAAGGGATTACCGTGACCCTAGTACGTAAAGGGCTATTGAAGGACACCGTGGATTTTAGTCAGTACAAGTCTGACAGTCCCTCCCGCCCTGCCCTGGGTGGGAGGACTCATTTGATGATTTTACCACGATAAAAAAAAAAAAAAAAAAAAAAAAAAAAAAAAAAAAAAAAAGCGCCCTGCGCCGTCTTACGAATTTTCGATCAGGTCACGTGTCCTGACGCGAGTTTAACATTTTTTACCCATTCCAAAAAAAATAAACTAAAGAAGATTTCACTTCAAAAACTACAACATCTTTTGTAGGGCAAATCTCCCCGTTGACTGGACTACTATTACTCTTCCGTATTACTCTTTCCAGATATAATGGTAATTTTATTTGAAAATGAAATGATAAAAAAACTTTGCTTTTTGTCTATGGTAAAAAGATGTGAAACAAATTGTCAAAATAAAAATTTAACATAAAAGGCCCGAAGCCAAGACAGAAACATTACAAAAAAAAGAAATAAATGTCACTGTCAGCAGATTGTCAATCACAAGTCATCAGTGTCAAAAACTCTGCGTTAGTTTTCCGACGAAATTCCTTTCTTTCATAGTAAATTTAAGAATTAAGTGGTTATACTGAATCTTATTCGCCAAATATTTTATCAGTAATTACTAAGGATACAAATATTATTAATGATTATTAAAATGATCAAAGCAGTGGTAAGTAATCTACTACCTAACCAATTTCAAATATCATTTTTGTAATCGTGTTTAAAAATAAACAAAGATGATTGTGAAAATGATACTGCAAATAATGCTTCACAACGTAAATCATGGTAGAAAGATTTCATCTAAAGGAACAAAAAAATTTGTATTTAAGTTTCAATAATTATGTATTTAAGTTAATACAAAAGTGAAACGACAAATTCAATGACAGTCATAATTTAAATCAAACAAATTCATTGATCATAAGATAAACACTATAATAACATGCTGGCATGGAAACATATAAACAATGTCATACTGGGGTCTTTTGCCGTAATAATAAATATTCCACTTATTATTATTTTTTATAATATATTATTATTTTGATTTACTACTGACTATTCATCATAAGCTTTATATGTAGAAGCATCTGTTGTTATTGCCTGTCATATTTATTAACCAATCCTGGCCAAAGCTCTCGCCACATAGTTCCTCTAATCTCAAAGTTATGCTTCCTCTTACCGGCTTCTTTCTCTCCTCTCTATGTGTTCATTCTCACAGTTTTACAGGTCTTCATTCTCATAAACGTTTTTATTCACCCATGGTAGATGTTGTTTGAGACAGTTCTCACACATGACAGTGTTATCCAGTAAAAATATTTTGTACAAAAAGTAAGAGAGATTTTGTAAACAGTCTATTAAACTAGGATAATATCTGAAAATCTGAATACATAAAAGATACAGGGAAGAATTTTAAAGCACTACCATGAAAACAATTTTGACATATTTAATATTTTTGGGTCTTACAAGTTATACAAGTTGTCCATAAAAATATGTGTAATCGGCCTATTTCATTTTAGTGAGATTTCAGATGGCCTACCATGATGTCTTAAAGCGTGAGTAGTTAACCTGTGTGAAAGAGACAGAGCTATAAAAGTCGTCTAGCACCATCTCTATAGAATGGGCAGAAAAAATATTGGATGGCAGAACTTGTTATAAGATGTCTTATTAAAAAGATTACCACTCAAATAAATCACAACAAATTGCTTCAAACCTTTTTTTAGGTAACAATATAATAATACGGACTCAAACTTATATGCCTAAATCTCTGTGGCTTCTTTAAAAAATATTTGTCCATAGTGATAACCCTTACATAAAAGCATTTGGAATTGGAATGTCAAAATTGACAGTTTGTTTTGTATTTTAAAATAATAAAATGATGTATTGCTTATTATTTACAAAATAAAGATAAAAATAATTGTATAACCAGCAAGAAAAGCCAGTGTTTCTTGACATGATCATAACTCCAGATCTTAAAAAGAATCAGACTAACCAGGAATGATTATCAAATAGCCATGGGTTGCATCTTATCATTGTTGAAAACTACTGTAAGAGCATAAAACTTACATAAGTACAATTTATTTAAAAAAAAATGTTTTATTTAACTTTGCTAAAATTATTTTTAGGTAATATTTGGTGCAGGTGTCTACACAGGAGTCTATGTAGCTCAAAACTATAAGGTAAAAGCCGGTCCAAACGATTGATGATTGAAGTTATCATAATGCTTTGTTAGCCATTCATTAAACTGCATGTCCTGCAAAGGAGGCCTACATATTTAATTTGTTTTTTTTTTTGTTGTTAATTTATACTTACTCCCCCTCTTCAAATTGCAAATCGACTCATCCGTAGAACAGAGTCCGATGTGATCATGGAGCAAAAACGAGTTAAATAGCTAGATGAGTTAGGGAATGCGAACTCTACAAACGTACGTTTTTAAAATTTTCGTATCTTCTTTAGTTTCTGAAATATAGAATCGAATAACGTTCAATCTGACATTAGCTCCGCGTAAAAACGCACGGAGTGATTAAGCGACGGCGCGCGGGGAGCGGAGGCGGCGCGGGCGCTCCGTCCGTTCGTCAGTCCGGCCGCTGTTTGTTGGAGGGAGGGTGTGTTTGTGTCATGCGGTTAGCTTTTTTTCGGTTTGATGAAAAATATAATTTATTAAGTGTTTTGCATGAAATTGCTTTTTTGTCACAGTAAACAGTTGTGGGCGATCTATTTTTAAATAGGACGTTTTTTAACGGAGAGGTACAGAAACGCATTTTTGGGGCGACAATACGATTGGCGTAATAAATATTCACACTGTAATCATTTAGTCTGTAATATTAAATAGTAAAAATTAGAAGTGTTATGAAATATTAGTACGACGTAAATATAATCGTAAATATAATAGTAGTATTTAATAATAATATTAATACGGTAATTCCCACAAAAAATGACCCACGGTAATATAGAACGTCACTTAAACCAGCTGTCTCCGTAAAACAACGTATAATGTTCACTTCGGACGCGGAAATGCGGGGGCATTTCCGCCATAAAATGTCCTATGTTGATATGGAACTCACTATCTCGTGAAATAAAAGGATAAGAAATATAAACTACATAGCATTTAATTAGGCTGTGGCGTTGTTACAACATACCAAAAAACCAAAATGCCAAGTCTCACCGTTTAAGAGTTACACAAGTCAAAAACTTCTCTAAGCTCTACTGAAAACTAGCAATCCTGCAGATCGGACTTTATTCTACGGATGAGTCGAAATACACTAACATAACAGTATTCCTGGTTCACATAAATTGAGGCAAACTACAACACTGTACGGCCTCTTTTGCTCTGTCACATTTCTGTATAGATTGTTATTTAAACTTAAAATTATTATCATGTTATCTTGTACATACAATTAGTATACCTAGCTATTTCTACTTGATGCAGGGTACCCTGCAGGAGTTTTGTAACATAAGTTCTGAATGTGACAAGGCAAGAGGAGCACCTAAAAAATCTTGGTTAGCATTTATTTTTTAATTTTTTTAGTAGATATAAAATAAAAGTTAATGTAAGTTGATGGCCCAGATGATAAGATTTTGCCTCCCATGCATGATGGTTGTGGGTTCTAATCAGGGCAAGTACCAATGTGTCTTTCGTCATCACCGACAAATTTAGGCCCGTATTACAGAATGTTACTCAAACTCAATACTCAAGCAGTAAACTAGATACTAGGCATTTGATGGTTGAAACTAGTTTAAGTAACTCTTGAGTTTTGGGGTGTGTTCTGGATACAGCCTTGTGGTCGAAACTACAGTTTGTCTTTGATAGATTTTCAACTTAATTTTAAATTTTATTATAATAGTGTCTTTGACGATAATTTAGAGAATAGTGCAGCTGGATTTAAATCAATATATAAGTCTAAAATTGCCAAATCATCTTGAACAAGTGTGGTGAAAAATGCCTTTCTGCTCTGTATGAGAAAAGCCCATACCCCAGCAGTGGAACAGTAGTAGGCTGGTATCATTCGTATTCAAGTACAGACGACAGCACATCAATCTACCTCAATCTGTGAAATTTCTTTAATGGATTTTCAACCTTATCATATTAGTGGAAGTTAATATTCGATTGGTAAAATTTGACAGATTCGGGTAGGTCGACCTGCTGGCGTCTGTACATACAAAGTTGACAATCTGGTTTTCATAAGATAAATATGGTGAATTTCATAGAATTCTCTGAGAGTCGCTTTGGTACAACTAAACCCACAGAGAAAGGGAGTTTAGATGGTACCCAGTTTTATGAGTGAGCTAAACGACCGGGTGAGTCAGTTATCGACAATGCTTTCGAAAACCAACGTTCCCTATTAAATACCTACCTAATTAGTTTAGGAAATCCCCTGATCAGAAAACTAGAAACCGATGAAATCGATTAGGTACATATTCAACAAACTAAACTTATAATTAACATCGAAGTTGTCAACACCGTGAAATTTCTTTCTGATCATTCTTCACCATATTAAAGAATTAGGCAGATAGAGTGCTTAGTACACGCGAGTAAAGCCACCAAAGCAAATACAAAATCAAAAGCGAATACAAACTCGCGTCAGTACCAAGCTACACGTCGTACTGCTTACACGTCACAAGTGACTTGTTATTGTATGCCAAATATGCGTCTTTAAACATTGTAAAAGTTGTTCTCAAAAACAAAGAAAAGAAGATGGAATATATTTCCACAAGTAACTCTTGTTATTATTATTTTTTGGTATTTATTTTCCATAAAGTATTTTTGGCTCACTTGAAACACAAAACCTCAACAGTAATTGGTCTGTGTTGCCAGTTTATGTCGTAAAAATGTCCTTGGATTAGGGGAATGCGTATTGTTTTTAGATTAATCGATTACTTTATACATTCGTTATTGCGTTTAAATCATCAACTCTATGTCTCTATTAAAGTTAAGATTGCACTAAATGTATTGATAAGTTAGAAAAAATACTTATAATAATGAATACGTTGAAATCGTTTGTTTTTCAATTATAATATGTTAATAGAGAAACCAAAAAGTGTTACAAGTTAATGAAGACTAAGAAATTATGCATATTTAACTTTAACATTATTTCTTACACTTATTCATTTAAACAAAAGCACGTTTCCTATTTGAAATATCAGGTAGTCTAATAATTGAGAACAATTTAATGAACTCAAATATGGGAGTATTTCTCAATATCTGGCAACCGTACACACACACAGACGCGCGTGTCCCTACACGGCTCCTCTTATCTGCAGCGCACACATAAATAATAACTGGCTTCACCTTGTTTGTCGCGCACGTTCTATCTGTCTGTTTCTTTGATCTGAGTTCTGAACATAGACAGATAAGAGCAACACCTAACATAAAAGTACCAAAGAATAATAAAAAGGCCTTAAACCACTAAGCAAAACTGGAACCTGATAAAAGTTCTCTGGATAAAATCAAACGTTAAACAAAGAATTCTAACGTCTGCTTCTCGTATTGCAATAGGTATAGGTTCCTTATATAAATTAAACGGGAATCAAACCCGCGACTCGCAGCGCAGCAGTCCAACCGCTCAGCCACTGCGCTAACCGTTCCCATATAATTGTTCCCAATTAATGAAGTACGAGCTCAGTAAACTGTTTAGTCACAAATCTATTAAAAACAGCAAGACATAAACACAAGAAATGAGTCTGACTTTAAAAAACTGACTGAATCTGACTTTAAAAAAACTGAATACATAAACTGAGATCATTTATCATTAATGGACAACTTAAAAGCTGAATCCTGTGGGTACCTAATATTTTCTTAAAAAAGTTTCTGAACCATTTTTTACTACTCTGGGAGGAAGACAAAAAATATCAAGCTTGATAAGCTTGGTGGTGGCCACCGAATTTAAGAATTACTTGTGAGCATTAGGGGAGACCTCTAGCTGGAGCCACGACTACCTCAGGATGCGGGTTTCACCCGATATCAAATACAACTTTCCAAATGCGAAAAAACCCAAAAGTAAATAAACCCATCAAAAGACCTGTTTTACTCTAGCACTTGAAACACCCGCCACCCTCGCCTCCGTTGATTAAAGTCTGACAGTCCCTCTCACATCCCAGCCTGGGTGGGAAGATTCATTTCATCATATTACTATGATAAAAAAACGGTGCCTTGAAAATAGTAGGTACCTGCTCAAATACAAAAAAAGATTCCTTTACGGACATAAGATAAAGGAGACTAAGCTTTTTGGCAAGGTTGTCCAAAATGATTAAAGGTTCTGTAATAAATTCGATCATTGAAAAAGAGGGTCCATGGACTTTCTTGCCCATTCTTCTTCATATAAATGTAAGCATTGGAATGGTAGATGCTTCTACGATACTTTCAGTTATTATTTTGTGTGACATGGACTGTAGTGTAGCACCTTAACTATTCTTTTTGAACTGTTTTTATTATTTGTGTGTTTGACAATTAAAAGGTAAGCCTTTACGTGGCCTTCTTGTAATAAATGCTTTGATTCAGATTTTTTGTTTTTGACTATGCATTTGTTATCCTAAGCTGAAATCGATGATTCAAAACCTAAAGACCAAACTGGTTTTCTTTCTGCTTACAGAATAATAGACAACCTACAGACATTAGGTACAACAAATAATGGGCAGTACTACAAACACTTTACACTAGCAATCATAGACTACAGAAAGCCTTTTGATACTAAGGGCAGTGACGGATATCATAGGCGTCACGGCGTCCTATCGACCTACCGCCAGACGCAGGTCCTCACCGGACACGGATGTTTCGGGAGGTACCTATGTCGGATGAGGAAGGAAGAAACACCTGGGTGTCACCACTGCGGACGGAATGGGAAGCGGTCGCCTCCTTCTGCGAAGCGAAGCAGTCATGCTAGCGGAGGAGGAGGCGGAACGCGTGAGGGAGAAGACAGCGTCCACCTCACAACCCAGCCGCAGTGGTAGACGCCCACGGCGACAGACGTCGCAAGACGATCTTCAGCCACCGTAGGCGCGGGCATGCGGGCGGCGAGTAACGACCATGGACCATGCCGGCGTCGACCGCGCGTTGTGTTACACGCGCACCTCAAAGCGTGGATTTTAGTCAGTACAAGGAGCTTACTGATGTCGCGATGCGACGCAATTCGACCAATTCTAACTACAAGTGAAAATCATCCTTACCACTACGACATAATTATGACAAAAAACGTGCGGTTTTCTAAGGGTAGATTAAAAACAAAACTCGCTCGCCACAACAACGTGAGTCACTCGAATTGCATCATTATATCTTAGTGACAAGGACGATTTTCATTTTTACTTAGTAGAAATCCCACGAATCAATCAAGTCACACCTCAACCTGTAAAGTTCTGTAAATCTTTGAAATCAACTATAAAATGTAAAGCATGAATTTTCCAACTGGGTGTGGATGGCGATCCAGAACTATGAGGAATTAAAAAAAAATACTGATATGAGTCTCGAGGCCGATATCGACGGAAACTAAAACATTCATCATTCGATTTTTGAAAGTAGGTAATAATTCTGGCCAGGAATCAAACCCGCCGATTTTGGAAAAAGTCACACACTGTATTATTACATCATTCGATAGTGACGCTAATAAGGATTCGATATGATGAAGTTTTCGTTTTGGTCAAAATCGGCCTCTCGAGGCCGCATTTTTGGCCGCCTTTCAACATTATTTGTTGAAAATTCACCATGTACCTATATAGAAGGCGCGGTTGGCGCAGTGGCTGTTCGATTGGAGTGCTGCGCTGCGTGTCGCGGTTTCGATTCCCAGAAATTCAATTTTCAGGAAATAAACAAGACGCGAAAGGGAATAAAATCGAGCTAAAGCAGCTATCTCATGTTGACAGTCAAAACAGTACTAATGGCCAAAATACCGGAACAATTAGAAGCTCACTATATAAAGAAAGCTCCTTGATGTGTTTGGAAATTAATGCAGATAAACTCAGAATAATGTCAGTCCCAAAAAACCAATATGCATCAAGGATGACAACATAGAATATGTAAAAAATTATATCTACGTCGAAAGCAAAGTGTCTTTCTCCAACAAGAGTGTGGTTAAAGAAATACAGCGGAAAACAAAAAACCATTACTATGGAATGCTCTTGCCTCCCATTAATAATGTCACTTCTATTCACACTTACAGAACAAAACAGAAAATTGACGGCTGCAATGGAAAGCATATTAGCTTAAAAATACATAAAGTAACAAGCACTGGTATCAAAATGGCGATGGGGAATTGGGCAGGTCATGTTCATGTTCTCTTACAGGATAGATTGACGGAGTAGTGGCTCTGTCAATCTATCCTGTAGGCTAAAGAAAAGTTGGAGACCATCTCACCGACAGGCTTATACTTCTAGCCAAGGACTGGAAAAACTAACTAGGATAATTTAATTACTAACACTAAACTTGATTAATAAAAAGTAGTGATAAAAATGTTTGAGAATAATAATTTGAGAATAGAAAACATAAGTCATTGCTTGAACCAGGAATAGAAATAGTTTTAAGTTTACCCAAATAATCTTCGATAATCTAATAAGAAATCTAATAAACACTACCTTCTTTTTATGCAGATCGAGAAAGTGGAAGAACCATCAGTATTATTTGCAAAGGCACAAGCTTATGTGCAAACGAAACTAGCTGACTTCAACAATGACGACAAGAAGAAAGGAGATAAATGAAATAAAGAAACATGGCTAGGAAAACGTCTGTTAAAAAAACATAGGTCATTATATAATTACTTTATTGTAAATATTTTAATTGTTAGTTCTATACAATGATAAACTAAAATAGTTAGCAATACATATGAGTGTTTCAATTAATCTTCCTACATTACTATTCATATAAGTGACAAGCCTCCTCCAATATGCTCCACTCTTGTTTGAGGTTCTTCAAAAGCTAACCAGTCACTAGAATGTGTAGGCAATAGTCCCATGCTTTGGCATTTGTACAAAGCAAGTAAAATGTTAACTATGTTTCCAATGAAATACACAAACTTCTGCCCTGTTGCTTGAGTGCCTTCAACCATCTTGAATGTGCTTTGGGTAGCAAACAAAGCTTTCACTGGTCGAACAATCAGCATTCCTACCATCATAATAGGGAAAATAGATATGGAGTTTCCAGCCATGTACATAATGAACAAATTCATAGGCACTTGTTTGAGAGGGCCCAGAGCAACATCCCACAATTTTTTAATGAGAAGTAAATTAGAATCGGTATCTCTGGATGCTTCCGTGTAAGTCGCATTAGCGGACTGACTATAACCTGGCGGTGATGGTAATTCTGTTATCTGTGTGCGGTTCCTAAAGAAAAAAAGTAGTCATTATAGTACGACCGCTGTCATAAATTACATATTGGGTGTTTAGTCACTTAGATAGTTTGATAGAGTCCGTACTTACTTCGGGTTGAAATCCAAAGCCCATTTGAACTTTTTGTTCGATTTAATTTGAGACATTTTGATATCAAATTTCCGAGAAACTATTACTTAGATGATGTGTTCAGGTGTTCATAAATTATTTATAAACGTAGCAATAATGTGTTAATTGAAAAAGAGTGTCGAACTCAGCCCTCACTTCCTCCTTTAGCAGACTTGAATTATCTATTTCACTAAATTCTAGTTTTCGACATTCATGTTGTCAAAGTTGTCAAACAGACGTCACGATGACATTATTATTGGTACAAAACATTTGACAAGTCATGCATTGATGCGTAGAGTCCGCGGCCACAAAGCATGGTCCGCGCCCCACCGTTTAGTTTGTAGCTACGACTCAAATCCTGCGGATAATTCGTTGTACTACATTTTTGTATAATGCAATTTGATAATTATAATGACATGACACGAACCGCATGAATCGGACTGCAGTCATGGCGTAGAGTCTACCTAAAAATTTAATAAGAGACACCATGTTATTAAGTTTCACTTACATGTGTTTGGTCTAGAACATAGATATAGAGCATGGACTGAGCATTAACTCTCAAAATGTTTCCCGATCTTTCTTTATCTTTAACCTATAAGAATTTCATTAATAGCCCTGTCAACAAATAGCTAAAGAAGGAAATTCATGATGGAACACAATTTTTGTCTTTGTTTAGATTAGTTAGGAGGTGAACAAATCAAAAGTCCCTGTCCGGTTTGAAAGTTAAATTTTTGGTTTTTCGCTTATATCTCGGCAACCATGCGTCCTAGCGACATAGTAGTTGCAACAAAATAAAAGCTGAATAAATTTGCCATAAGATTTATTCAGTAAGCATTTCGATATCTTGTACAGTTTTCGAGATATCCACTCTAGAAAGTCTGTAATTTAGGGGAAAAAATATGTTACCAAAATTTTATTTTTTATTGCAGACTCTAGGACCGGCTTCTGTCTCACGCGGGATAAAAGAGTTACTTCTCATTCAATATGGCCATCCTCAAAGATTACGCTGATGCAAAGAGCCTCATTCTTGACGAGCAATACAGTTTCAGGACCAGACACTCGTGCATCCAACAGGTCCACCGTATAGTCGAGCACATTAGCGTTGGGTTCCAGCGCGGTGCAATTATTGGTGCACTATTTTTCGACATAGCGAAAGTCTTCGACAAAATCTGGCACAATGGCTTATAATATAAGCTCTACCAAATGTGTGCCAGACCATCTCGTGCTATCTTACGAGACTTTTTGTCGGATCGCACCTTCCGCTACCGTATCAGGGATGCCCTCTCTTCCTCTCACCGCATTCGAGCCGGTGACCCTCAAGGCTCAGTCCTCTCCTCCCTCTTGTTCACGCTGTTCACTAGCGATATTCTCAAGATCAAAAAGGCTCAGTTAGCTCTTTTCGCGGACGACGTGGTTATGTACTACACTGGCCGTAGTCAAACCGCTATTGCTCAAACCCTCCAATCCACAGCCAACGTCCTAGGCGCCTGGTTTCGGAAGTGGAGGATCGAGGTTAATCCTGACAAAAGTCAGGCGGTGCTTTTCACCATACCGCACAAAAGACTTCCCCCTCCCCTCAGCCCGATCACTTTGTACGGCAAGCCTATCCCGTGGGAGAAGTAAGCCAAATTCTTAGGTGTGAACCTCGACACTGACCATACCTTCCGCGCCCATATAAAGGCAGCTCGCGATCGGGCTGCCTTTGCTGTAGGTAGTGACTGCCACTCAAGTGCAAATTGCGTCTCTACAACATTATTTTTAATATATGCGAAACCTGAATAATATAGTTTGTTCAGAATCAGTAACTGATTCGATTCCAATAATTTTACACCGTGTTATATTTTTTTTCAAAAATATTTAAAAAAAAATTAATACCAATTAATTACAATACAATCACCGTACGGTTAGGTACCTATTGCCAAGCTATTATCACGAGTGTAGAACACAAGAGATGCGGTTTACGCGGGTTTACTGCGAAATGATAAGAACCATGAAATTTATTTGAACGGACAACCAGGTAATATACAAACTTATAACTTTGTGATTTTATAATACGGTTTTAAAATTTTGTACATAGATTCTTTACACAAAAATACTAGACAGGTGTATCGGGTTTCGCATAAACAAAAAATAATGTTGTATACTGCGGTAATCCGTCCTATTATGACATACGCTCCCACCCCCGCCTCCTCTATAAGATGCAGGTCCTTCAAAACCGGTTCCTCAGGAAAGTCACAGCTGCCCCGTGCTATGTCCATAACGATAGTCTCCACTTGGATCTAAAAATCCCCGCCATTCTTCAGTTCATGAAACGCCTCTCTAAGCGTTTCTTTGACTCAGCTATTAGACACCCCAACCCCCTCATTGCATCGGCCGCCCGATACGACCCACTGCGTATTAGCACAATTCGCCGCCCAAGGCATACCCTTATCACTCCCGATGACCCCATCACCCTCTTCCAGGAGAACAGTAGGAAAACCAGCACAGTTAGAAAACACAAACCGATTCCGTCATTCCATCCTCGCCGCCGAGGACACCCACCGCGACGCCTAAGTCAATGCCCTCCACGACCCTTGCAAGAGCCAGCCCGCGATGCTGAGCCTGCAGCTTTATATTAACCCCTAAATAATAGTATCATCTAGCTAGATCCAGGTTGTCCCTTGCTATCCTCCCTCAGTGACGCCCTAAGCCGAGGTTCGTACCCCGCCCGCAGGGGGTGCTCTTAGCGTGTGGTCACTTAGTTTGTAGTTTTTATAGTTGTAAGCCCCTGGCCTTAGTTTAATTTAAGGCATCCACAAAACAGTCTGGTTAAGTTCACAACCTTCTATAGGTTGACCTGCGAGATACCACACAAAAAAAAAGAAAAAAAATCAATATGGCCATTACGTAATAGATTCGTAAAAAAACTACGTAACCTCTATAATATTATAAAGTCACAATAAATAGCTCTCGTTTTCAAGTCGAGCCATAATAAATATTATTAAGTTATCTTTTTTATTTATTTATCACTAGCTTTTTCCCGCGACTTCGTTCACGTGGAATAGTGACTTCCGGCAAATTTTTGTTTTTTTTTTTTGTAATAAAACTATCCTATGTCCTTTCTCAAGTTGCAAACTATGTCTGTACCAAATTTCACACAAATCGGTTCAGTATTTAGGCGTGAAGAAAAGATAGACAGACAGAGTTACTTTCGCATTTATTTATAATACTAGCTTTTGCCCGCGACTTCGTTCGCGTGGAATAGTGACTTCCGGCAGATTTTTTTTTTGTAATAAATACTATCCTATGTCCTTTCTCAAGTTCCAAACTATGTCTGTACCAAATTTCACACAAATCGGTTCAGTAGTTTAGGCGTGAAGAAAAGACAGACAGACAGAGGTACTTTCGCATTTATAGTTTCTTTTGTCTGTATATATATATATTTATATATGTAAATAAATATATACGTAGGATTCGACGGTAAATGGACGGTACGGATTGATTCATGAAGAAGATTTAGGTATATACCCACTTAATTAAAATAAATGAAACGTACTGTGATCTTTTTTTTAATTATAACTTTTCATCACCAAGAAGAAATAAAGAAATATCTGACTCAATGAAATTAGTGTTTATTTTTCTTAAAGTATTTTATTTAGATAAACAAAAGGGTAACCATAAAAAAAAAAATTGTCTAAACGTAGTTAAAACTTGTAAAATAATTATGCACATAATGACTATTATGTGTATGACTATACAACATCAGCTAGAGATTTTACATAATGTATTGCATTTAATAAACCTATGTAGGTACTAGTGATGTTACGAATGTTTCATTTTATTCGCATTCGCGAATGCGAATGCGAATATTAAGTTTCAAATAAAACGCATACAAAATGATAGATAGGTTTAACATTTCATATCAGACATATTGAAACCGAATATTGTCAAGTCGATATAGTTGAATAAATGTAAAGCTTCATTAATTCATTCACAAAAAAAGAGCTGGATTTCTTTGTACACTTCACCGGAACAGGCATGGACAAAGAACTTATAATTTTTTTTTTCTGAAAAATGAAATGACTGCAAAATCGCGCCTGTAATTGCTGAAGGGTTAGGCAGAGGTGTACCTAATTGTACACCCACATTCCGCCAGTAATGTTTCTAGTTCTAAATACCATGTGATATGGGGCGACCCGATTGTCATCAACTGAGCATATATCCAGCGCCGTTTACTGTTACTAAAAAACCTGAAGGAAACCCAATAAGACTTCTCGACCTGGACTGATCTACAAGCCCAACGAGGCAATCAAAATAAATTTATCTTGTTTTTTTTTTGACTTTACATTTTATGAAACCTAAATAATTATCAGAAAAGGGATTTTAAATATAACCAAGATTACTTTTACTTAAAATTACAATTTGCTAAGGAAATAAAAATGCATTAAGTATAGTAAAACTTATTTCACTTAGATATGGTTGATATTTATTAATTTGAATAGACATTTCAAGCTCTTTTTTCTCATATATGCATAATTATGTAAGACTTATTTGATGATTTTCTTCACGATAAAAAGGTACCTATTTTGTCATTTTTATTACGATTCTGTTAATATATTAATTGGATAATAGTCCTGGTAGTCAATTTAGTTGCCTACTTCAAGACTATTCCGTTATATATAGTTTCCATATTCAAATCATATTAGTAAATTTCAAAATAGTTTTTCAAAAATATTCGCAAGCATTTTCATCGATTCATTCATGCGAATGCAAATATAAAAAAAACATGCGAATATTTTCGAATGGGAATGCGAATATTCGTTACATCACTAGTAGGTACGTACCTACATTACTGTACGTATTGTACGGAAAAATTCTGCAAAGCTTTACACTTCATCCATACGTGATATAGTTATGCACTAGGTAGATGCGTGATGCATTTAAAATACAAACACTGACGTCACAAAATACAATCATCATAAATACAGTTTATTAATTATCGTTTCCATAATATTGAATTGCACTACGAAGTTTAGTACCTATAAGGTCTTGTTTACTGCAGTAATAGAAAAAGCACTTTCTTACAAGAAACTATAATCTTTCAAAAAACTTATTAAATATGTAAAAAAAAAACAAAAATATTTGATTAAGTAGTTAGAATGACGTTTTCTGCATTTATAACAGTAATTCTTTTTAATACGAGTCCCATTACACACAACGAAGATAATTTCTATGGATATGCAATATCCAAGTTTCAAAATGCTAACAAAATAGCTACTTGCTGCAAAACTACTGGGGTTTTGAAAATTACAAAATATTCAACGATAATATACCTATGACATACATACCTACCTACATTTATTAAAAATACCCTAGGCGCATTGGAAACATTTATTTCAAAATAAATGATTTTAATTTCACTATTTTAAGCAGAAGACATATTAACTATGCGACAGTATGAACAGGGAAGGTGACATCATATTGTGCCCACAAATAAGTTTAACAAAAAATACTTTGTGCAAATTATTTTTAATAATATTTTAATTTCGTTTATTCATTTCTGATATTATGTACATATTATTTGCTACATTTTGAAATATTTCTTACATTTCAAATAGGTACACATTAAAAAAAATCATTTAAAAAATAGTAGCTCACCAGCATCGGGAGCAAGCTGTTGGTGGTTAGGGCTCCAGAGAGAGGAAACTCCTTACTATATATACCATTTAAATTATCTTTATTAAGTATCTTATTTATGTAATTTTGACATGATTATTGTTTAGACGCGCAATTGATAGAAAAGCCGTTGTTGTCGCTGGCACAATATGGCGTCATCAAACGTTCCTCGTATAACTTCGTTTGCTTAGTTCTTATTCTAATTACTAAGTAACTTGTACAGTGTCATTGTCACAGATGACGTCGTTGTCGCTGGACACAGTAACCAAGTTACTTTCTATTTCTTTCAGCGTTTCTCGGGATACGATGTGGTCCTTACAGAAGATTATTATCCTTTTACAAGCCTCTCGCAGTATTTCTTCGGGCACAGTTAATACGATCCTCATGAAGTTTGGGTACTCGAAACACTGAAATGAAAGACTTAACGTAAATGCCCGGGATTATTTCAATAAAGCTTCGTGAAAATACAAATGAATGGAAATGACACTACCTACCATTAGAGATACAATCTGTGATGATTTTTAATAGGTACATGAAGCAAAATATTTCACTACATTTATAAACCTACTGTGGAATAGAGTATTTGACAAAAAAAATCGTCAGCAAGATTATCAAACACTATTTGGCACATATTTTAATTTTTTAATTGGCAAAACATCATGAGCAATTTGCAGTTTTACTTGCTTTTGACGTCACGAATTTTGATGTGTTATACCTTATTGTAAATACAACTTTCTAAGGAAACAACACGTATCCGTTTTTTTACAACTAACACTTTTTCAACTAACTCTAGCTGACGGACTAAATTAAACTTGTAATTTATTGAAGCTGTCAAATTGTTTGTTGGGACATTAGTCGATAAGTTTATTTTTTCTGTTACACCAAACCCATCTTTTTACGGCCTTAGTTGGTTAGTTAGTTGTCCTGCCGTTTTTACTTATTTTGGTAACGTCATAATTTGAATAACTTTTGAAATAATAAGGTATAGGTAATTACTTCATTAGGTACTGACCTGTCCTGGTAAGCAAAACACTGACTGCTCTGAGACCATTCGCTCAACGAATTGTAATTCATTTTTGAATGTTGGAAATAACGATAGTTTAATTTCGATCATCATGTACATTGCACCCTGAGGCATTATAGGACGCAAACCGGGAGCACATCGTAGTTCATCATACGCAAGTTTTGCTTGATTCTGAAAAGGAAAAAAAATTACTTGTTAATTATGTGTACTTGTTAAGAGTTATTAAACTTAGGCCATAAACTAAACTTTCAAATACACTATGATTTGAACATCAGTAAATAAACAATAACAAATTTTAACAGCTCATTTTCTGAGTTATCCTAGGAAGCCCTATGATTATTAAAACAAAACAAGTATCCTTCACTCACCTCTATAAATAGCACAACTTCATCGAAAAAGCTCTGCGGCGTACATGACAATATCGCCGGCAATGCCCTCTGTATTAAGGTGTTTGGTCCTAAAATTCTAGTTGCGAGGTTTGACAAGCCCTTACGGACTTCCTTCCCTAAAACATCGTGTCTATCGTGGATGATAACCCAGCCCATACGCCAGCCAGGCACTAAAAATCTCTTTGTGAGTCCACCACATGTTAGTATTGGGACATCTTTAGAGAGGGCCGATAATGCATAGAATTCGTTGTTGGAGAAGACAAAATGTTCGTATATTTCATCAGCAATGATGGGCACGCGGTTTCTCGAGGCTATGTCAAGTATCTCGTACAAATGCTCCTTGTCGTACACTGATCCGCACGGGTTGGACGGGTTGATAACAACTAGCGCCGCAGTGTCATCATCTATTTGGCTCTCTAGATCCTCCAAGTCTATCTTCCATTGTTGATCTGGCTGCAACAAAACATCATCGTCATGGTTTTTTATCATTTCACTAAATAACCTTTAATCAAGGATTTGCGCAGTTATAAATAAAATAAAGCGTAAATGAGCAGTATGCAAATCCAATCCACAAGAAACTTGTTATGCTTCTAGAAACTCGTTTAACATCACCTCATATTAATACTTGTCTATCCCACAGCTTTGCCCCTAGCATTTCGCACAATTTCCACAATGGTTGATGTGAAAAAATCTACCTGAGTTTTCATAAAAAAATTGGTTACAGTAATTGAGGTTGGAATCGATGAACAATTGTAATTAAAGTAAACATACCAATAAGTTGTAATATTTGATATTAATGCCTAATCCTTCAGCTACTGTCTTGTATATCATGAAGCCTGGTCGTGGAACGAGCACATTTTGTCCTGAGTCAGCAATCACTGTGATTGCAAGTTCAATAGCATGCGAGCAGCCGCTGCAAAGGATGACGTCTTCTGGTGATATGTCCCCCTGGTGGGCACTGTACTCCGCTACGGCCACCCTCGCTTCAAGATGTCCCTTTGCAGGACCATAGCTGCGACTGCTAGCCCATTCATTACTCTCCCGAACAGCCTGTAGCACTTGCTCGGGAGGGTTAAGATTTCCAAAAGTTGTCGGATCACCTAACATGCAAAACAAATGAAGAATGCTTGTTAAAATTATTGTGAAATCGAAATCCTGTTGACCTTGGTATATAAACAATCCGCTAACCCATTTCTGTTAGATTATTTATTTTCGAGACTTTTGCGCAGCGTTACCTAGTTATGTGTACCACAAGCATTTATTATTTTTACATAAGTAGTTATTACTGTAGTGGCCCTGGCTGTTTATCTAACTAAGCAGATAAAGGTTTTAGTTCTTATTGAAAAGGCAGAAAAATGTTAAATATTTCATACAATCAATATAATTTGCATCATATTTGTATAAAATTTTATTCTACGAGCTCATTCGCATATGCTACGAATTTTTGAATGAAGTTTCCACCATTTTTTGTGTGAAAAACCGTCAGATATTTCATCACTTTTTTTGCGTCTTTTTAATTTTGTAAATAAACATATTTGTATAACGTAAATAACAAGTAATGAGCATAGACAAACAAAGTAAATAGTAAGTTATTAATTCCAGGCATTGCATGATATTTTAACCTATCACGTTATATAATTTGGTTATTCAGAATTAAAGTGCTGATTTAAAAATAAAACAAAACACTTACCGACTGAAAGCGCTATGAGCGGCTTGTCTGGATTGGGTTCCACCTGAAGGTTCTCGACGATATCCCGTATAAGGTTATGGGTATTGCGAGCCAACGTCGATGCACGCACCTCCCATGTGTTGCTTCCTCGAGACCGTCGCGACATCGGCACAAAACTTGCGGAATATTAAAAGCTGCGGCGTCACTTAAACTTGAATTGAGAATATTGCTCGCATTTCGATACAACTCAGTTTTGTATCGAAACAGTGGCGTTTGACAAGCACAGGCTCTCGAGTCGTGGAACTGGTTTGAAAATGTAGATGTGATGACGGCAATAGAATCAGGTTGTTTATATATTCTACAAGCCACATATTTGCCCCTATAGATAGCTTTAACATTTAATATACTCACTCTCCGGGATACTATTGAAATTAAATCTACAATGTAATCATTTATTCTATAGACTTCGTCCTTACAAACAAACCTCAAAGTTAGGCAAATCATTAGGTAAAATGAATTACATTATAGGAATACAAATTGTAAGTACAAAAAAAACAAACACAGAATCTTTTCTGTTTAATAGGTTTCTAAACAGAACGATTTCGTTATGGAGAAAGGCCCCATGATTACTTTTTTTCTAATATTCAAATAAAATGCATGCATCTTAATAAAATTGCAAATAAATAATGACACCAAACAATATCAGAAAAACTCTATGATGGCCTTTCTAATTATTATACGTTGATTAAGAGATATATGTAGTACCTACACATTGGTATGTCCCATTTCTTACCTTCCTTTCAACTTGAATCGAATTAGTTTCCCCCCAGTGTGGAGTATTCCAGAACGAGATGGAAAGTTTCGTTATTTCAACATAACAAGCTTGCCGCTTCTATAGCGCACGATACTCGGATACCATACCGGATTATTTATTCATTACTTCAATCGCATCCAAAATAACTTGTACCTTCCTCAACAACCTTTACAGAAAGACGATTCATGAGTTACGATGTAACACTAATTGTTTTTTATTGAATTCTTAAATATTTTTATGCAGTTATCCGTAACGAACTTTTACTCGGATCCATTAAGGATCCTTCACAATGTATCTTACACACAATACACAAAGCTATTTTACTTATGTTGGAAATTTTAAAAGAAACTTCCTGATCCTTGGTCCCAAAATCTCCATGACTTCATTGAGTGTTTCGATCGTATCCTGTTTTTAATTTATGTCAATTTATCAAGTACAATTAACAAGACAAAAAGTTGGAACCAAGTTTATTGGGGTTGGATTTTTATGTCTTTTGTTTGTTCCCTTTTTTTTGTTAGGGATGAAAGGAAAGAAACGATATTTCTTTTTTATCACTACATAGTGCCTGCCGGGGTCGCGGGACTGTACAAATTACCGTGACCCCGGAACGGAAAGGGCTATTGAAGGACACCGTGGATTTTAGTCAGTACGAGTCTGACAGTTCCTCCCGCTCTGCCCTGGGTGGGAGGACTCATTTGAGGATTTTACCAAGAAAAAAAAAACACTACGTAGTATAAAACAAAGTCGCATCCCGCTGTCTGTCTGTCCCTATGTATGCTTAAATCTTTAAAACTACGCAACGGATTTTTTTAATAGATAGAGTGATTCAAGAGGAAGGTTTATATTTGTGTATTTAACATGTATAATATAGTAGAAATTGCACCCGTGCGGATCCGGGACGGGTCGCTAGTTTTCTTAATTTCATTGCCCCAGAGAATGCAAGTGGGTTTATTTCGTAAAACAGTTAGGGGCCCATGTTTCAGCTTATCAAGTTAGTCTTTCTGGTATTGGCCGTAGGTTGACACATAATCGTTCTACG
Organism: Agrotis puta; assembly: GCA_943136025.2. Taxonomy (NCBI): domain Eukaryota; kingdom Metazoa; phylum Arthropoda; class Insecta; order Lepidoptera; family Noctuidae; genus Agrotis; species Agrotis puta. The sequence goes on from OW964170.2 coordinate 7,030,420, forward strand.
ACGCCGCCGCCGCTAGTGCTGGCGTCGTCAAACTATTAAAAACCTGAAACTTTTATGTATTTCATTTCTTCAACTTCAACATTTCATACAGTGTTCCCTGTACTTAAAATACATTTATTACTCTAGTATAAATATTTTATTAAAAGAACGTCGATACATTTACAAAAACAAAATGATATAAATACCTATTGTTGTAGATAAATATATTTTCCATTCTTAAATATATTTTACTAGCTGACCCGACAAGATTTGTACCGCCTCAGAATCAATAAATGAAAAAGCTGATTTTTATCATATTTACTCACCTTTTAAACTTTCCCTGGACTTCCATAAATAATTCAAAATCAAACTAAGCCAAATCGGTCCAGCCATTCTCGAGTTTTAGCGAGACTAACAAACAGCAATAGATTTTTATAATATAGATAAGATTTTCATGTCTCCAGATAACTGAAAAACACTACTAATTAGTAGAAGATTAATGAATTGTCACTTTCGCACGCTATGGATCGCCATAGCGCCAATGCCAATACCTAATTATCTATTAAACCCCAAACAGACCAGCGTTTTATTAACGTGCGTTCACAAAGCTGGTCGCATAATTTGTATCGAGATTGTAAAGCTGAGGGTGACTGACAGTCTTTCACCATCTGGTGGTACTGGTAATTTTCTTAAATGCATTTTGATGTAATCACATATACACTAGTGCCGCGTAAAAAGGACATTAGTCCTGGCGCGGATTCTTATACTCATTTGCGCGCGGATTCTTATTATCAGTAACCTGTCAAATGTTGAATGATTGAATTTGCATTCTATAATACCCACAGTATTTTTTGGACAAGGTCGTAGATCATTTTTCTGATAAAAGAAACCCATAAGACTTTATATATTATTTGTACTTAAAACAAAGTGAGACTGAGCAAAGACTACTGATTTTTCATCACAGTCGCCAGCATTGTACTTTTTTTCTGCGATATTTAACAGCTTGGTGGGCACTACGCCTTATTTGTACTTGACATGTAAATTTGAAGGATTCAAAATATTAATAGCAGCAGTATTTATTTAATTTTAATCCTGTTTCTTTGAAATTGGTATAAATCTGTGTTGAAATTGAATGAATAATTATAAAAACGAAGTGCTTCTAATCCTATATTGCAATGCAATACGATTGGTGGTTGTTTTCAGTTACATATTCAAATTGTTGACGTAAATTGTTAGTATCATTCGTTCATGTGAAATGAGTAGGTATATAGATACAAAAGGATTATTTGGGAGACTGGAAAATATAGCGGAACGATCCCACAACAATAGTAACGAATGCATTGATGTATATATATATTGATACCGTAAGTAAATTATTATATTGATGGAAACAATTCGTAATATATGTAGTTTAAGTATACGTATTCTAAAATTTCCCTTGTTTACTCAGACTTGGGTCCTCAGGAACTTCCTGCAATGAATTTCAGTAAGTTCGCTTTATTTATTTTTTTGATATTTTAACAAAAATAGTTTGTTATTGAAAATATAAAGAAAATATGACTTTTTTACAGTCATGTCCGTTTAAACACGTCTTATTAAAAATATCGTATAAATATGCCTAAACATAAATATGAATAATCTTAAAGCGTACGTAACGTATCATAAGTTTTTAATTTCTCGATCCTTTTCTGTAATTCCAAATATCCTGTAACGAAAATCTTACAGCCCCGATCTGAAAAAAGTGTTACAGCTCCAGCCTGTAAGAGCCACACTAGCTGACTGATTCGTCAACGAACATAAGTGATGACACTAATTTTGAAAGGTATGTGCCCAAACATATTGACGTCTTTTTATATATTTTTTTTTATTAAAAGAAAAACTGTATTGTAAAATGTAAGATACTAGTATTCTCTACGATTTAAAGTAACATCTTTTCCATAACTCTAGGTGGTTGCACTATAAAGTCCAAAAAAAGAAAAAAATAGACCCAACTATGCATTTCTTTTGTGTCGAGAAAATTCCATTGAATCGTATTTTCATTTTTGTTATAGTTTAGATCATATAGTCAATAACTATATTCCAAGTTGTTAAGTTGTAAGTTGAATCTTTGGTCCAGATATGTACGAAGGAAAGTAAACATTAAAAACCGTATTAGCACTGACCTATTACTGTTTGCGCAACTGATGAAGAGTCATTAGAGTACACTACGTAACACTGCATTAGTAGTTACTAACTAATAATAATCCCGACTCCCACCTCGCGAATAACGGTAATAGGTCATTTTACTCAAAAAAATTACGAGTAGGTAATTAGACCGTCAGTTAGATTATCAAAAAATATTTAACCTGTATTTTTCTTTTGTTACGTAAACCAAAATTGACGATAGTAGAACGCTTTTAAAAATCACAAAAAATCACGTCGTCTGTCCCAGCTAAAACCCTATCCAAGCTAAAAACAAATGTAGCACGCCGCATTCGCGGCGGTAAGACCTCTTTGAGGAGTGACTGGATAGGCATCCGGGCGTCCTGACCTACCGCATAACGCAGGTCCTCACCGGACACGGAAGTTTCGGGAGGTACCTGTGTCGTATAGGGAAGGAAAAAACGCCTGGGTGTCACCACTGCGAGGTTCGCCCGGAGGACACGGTAGAGCATACGGCGCAGGACTGCCCCGCTTGGGCAGAGCACCGCCGTGTCCTCACGACGGCGATAGGCGGCGACCACTCGCTCCCGACATTGTTCGAGGCCATGCTGCGGGGCGAGACGGAATGGGAAGCGGTCGCCTCCTTCTGCGAAGCAGTCATGCTAGCAAAGGAGAAGGCGGGACGCGTGAGGGTGAGACCATGCCCGGCGCATTGTGTTCTACGCGCTCCTCAAAGAGTGTCAGCACAATGACGGGGCCTGGAGGGCCACAACCTGCTGGGTCGCGGGACTTACGAGTACTGTGACCCGGAACGTAAAAGGCTATTGAAGGACACCGTGGATTTTAGTTAAAAAAAGGTAATGATAAACGTTTATACATTTTGTCAATGAACTGTCTCCCACCACAGCTCCATACACACAGGTAAATCTACAGGGACCATTATAAAAAATGTGTCATATTGCTACAGTTAGCAGCCATGGCCCTATATTATGTAGGTATATAAAACTGGTTATGTAACCTTTATTTATTATTATAAGATTATTACATTTTATAACAATTAACTTAATTAGTTTATACGACAGTGGTTAAGATAAAAGTACAGGTTCTCCATATCAGGCTCAGGCATTCTTCTTTTTTTAAACATAATTAATGTGTAGTGAACTGTGGTATACGACATTGGGCACCTGCTGAAATGGTATCTGAGCGAATAGCACCTACGGCACCTATCAAATTTTTTCACTGGTGCCAGGTGCCTGGTGGATCTGGGTAATTTTGTAACCTAATAGTAACGTAACTTTTTTTGGTGAAAGAAACGTGAAGAAACGTTAAGAAAGTGTAGGAAACGTTACGTTACCTATTGATCCATATTTTTCCGTTTTCATGATGTTTTTAATTGTTAATTGTAAATAGGAAGAAAGGTTTAAATTCTTGATTCAAATTCTGTGATTTATTTTTTGTGTAGTTCTATTTCAGGATTAGAACACGCTTCCATATTTATTGTATTTTACTGAAAAAGTTTCTTTAAATGGTTAATTCAATAATTATGTGGTGGCGTTCTGTAGTCTGCCTAGCCCCATTGGAAAAAAGCGTAAGTTTATGTATGTGCGTATGGAATATGTTACTCAATGGGTTGAGCAAAAATCCAATTCGTTTTTCGGTTCTGTATTTCAGTTGCCCGACAGTCCGGCAACTTATGCATGATAGGGGAAACAAGTGTCACGTGTCATCAATAAGCGCGTTACCATAAAAATTAATAAAATAAAATGATATGCCACACGTTTTTTTATTTATCGTGGTAAAATCATCAAATGGGTCGTTCCATCCAGGGCAGAGCCGGAGGGATTGTCAGACTCGTACTGACTAAAATCCACGGCGTCCTCCAATAGCCCTTTACGTTCCGGGGTCACGGTAATTCGTGAGTCTCGCGACCATATGTCACACGATGGAGTTTTTTCAAAAAGGAGGAATTGTCTTTTTTTTCTATTTTCTTGAATAACTAGTATTTTTTTAAAATTAAATACATAAAAAAATATACTTACAATCCTCATAACAAGCCTTTTCATTTGACAGATAATTATGTTGCCGTGATTTTTTTTTCTGAATTGCATTTTCATATTTTAATGCCAGGCCTGGAAAATATCTATAGATGATACACGCCCACGAGCTTAACAGGGAAACGTAAACAAGTCATTAACTTATTACGTACCTAACTTACATTCCACTTGGAGTTCATAAGCACCGACTGTAGATCAACCTCAGTCAGCCTATCTACGTAAGCAATGTTGTTGTTGGTGTTGTGTCATTACGACATACGCCCAACATACTACGTCTCATAGATAGGAATGTAAACAAAAAGCGTAAACAATAACAAGGCATTTATAATGCGCCTATGCAAGTCAACACTGTAAACAGGTACCTAGGAGATACCTAGGTACCTAATAGTACCAGGGGTACTAAGCATGAAACCCTTACTTCGGCCCAAGTCTCGGATAATAGGTATGTTGACTCCATCAATTAATTGCAAATCTAATTTATTGATCCATCAGTTTTTTTTGTTAAATCAATGAACATTTACAAAGATAAAACAAAAGTGCTTGAGTCACGCTGAAAACTTGGTCACTACTTCTTCAATTTTCCCTAAACACATAAATGCAGACCTGGCTGAGAGAAACTGGTTTCGAACAAATCCAGACGTATTTAAAGATGCGTTTTTTTTTTTGGTCCCAAAAAAAGTGTTTTTTGGGCATTGCGAAAACTTTACACCTTTAAAAATAAATATTTAAAGAATGAAAAAAATAATAAGCCAGATCATTTCATTGCGATTTACAACTCGCTAGAGCCAAAAATATGTAAGAAATTCTTTTTCCAACCATTATTTTGATGGCAACTGGTGGCACCCGTGTGTCAGACTGGTAAACAATTTAGTGGTGAGTGAAATACATACAGCCCGCGCCAAACTTTGTGACCGCCTTGAGTATAGTCACGAGTCCGAACTTGCGCATGGTACAGTCGAGTGGGCAATACGTAATCAACCAAACAATTTTCGTTTTTTAACATTTTTAATAATTTTATTATTATATCATGTCAATTTATTTTTATTTGTTGATTATAAAGTTCGTGTTTATTTCATAGGTTATTTTATTTAATTTAATATACAATGTATGTGTTATTTGTAAAACATATAGGTTAGGTAATAATAGGACAAATGTAAATAAAAAACATTAATGTAAATAAAAACTATATTCACAATGGGGCCACACCTTCCATAAAAACATCTCCCTGACTAGTGGATGGTTCCGCATCCGAATCACTCTCTTCCCAAAAAATATCCGAATCTTCTTCATCTGATTCAGTATCGCTTACGTGAATTATAATTTTTTCAGTTAGGTCATCTATGATGACATCACTTTTCTTATATTCTTCCTCAATATTAATTACTTTGTCGCATAGTGCAGTCCACTCCTGTTCACCCATGCTATTTACTTTTTCCTCCACTAGTTTCATAATGTCAGTTATATTATTTGTGACATTTTTTTTCGCCACGTAACCTTTTATGGATGCCCAAGCCATTTCTATGGGGTTCAAGTCGGGATGGTAAGGTGGAAGCCGTAATATTGTGTGATTATGCTCTTCTAAAATTTTATCAATATTAAATTTTTTGAATTTTTCTTTATTTATAGAAATTAATTTATACAGTTCTGGTTTCAGCATGTCAGAACTGCAAGGGATATTTTTTGCCGTAAGCCATGCCACCATATCTGCCTTTTTGGTATTTGACGTCGGCGCTGCATCCTCTAATTTGTTATGATAGGGTGCATTATCTATTACCATCACCGATCTCGGTGGGAGATTCGGCAAAAGTTGTGTGCGTATCCATTTTTCATAATTATTATAATTCATATTATCATGGTAATCTCCGGTTTTCGTACCTGCTTTAAACATCAAAAGGCCGTTGGGTACAAATCCTGATTTGGATCCAGCATGTACAATGACGACACGTTGACCTTTTGATATATTTTTTTTTTAACCTTTAGTGCTACCGTCACTCCAGGCCTTCGAAGTGGTATGCGATGAATCGACATACGATTCGTCAGTGTAAACTATCGGTCTTCCTTCTGCGCGATATTTCGTTATTGCACGCAAATATTCAATTCGCTTACAGCGAATATTTGTATTTTCAATTAATAATTTGCGATTGTCTTCAGTTTTTTTCCATTTAAATCCCATTTCATTTATAATTCTCCTCAAACTCGTTGCGGATCCTTCAAAATTTATATCTTCTTTTAATTTTTTTAAAAGTTGAGCAATTGTCGGCAACTCTTTCTGAGTTAAATGAAAATTGTGGATACATCTTTTGATGACACTTTGATCAAAATTGTCAATTCCGGTTACCTTTTTTACCCCTTGCCTCTTCTTTCCGGGTGTACGAAAAACTGCTAATAAATCGGAACTTGGTTCATTAGCTACCGATATAATACGTCGTACAGTTCTTTCTGATACTCCTGTAGCGGCTGCAGTCCGTTTATGTACTGCCTTCAAATCGTATTTAAGGCCTTCTTCAGCTTCTTTCTTCATAAATTTATAAACATCGTAGACCATTTTACGAGCCTGGCGTCGTAAAACATTACAACGTCCGGGAGGCATGTTTATAAACAAATAACAACGAGTAACAATAACAACAAGTAACAATAACAACAAGTAACAATAACAACAAGTAACAATAACAACAACTAAAAACTATAACAACAAATTAACGAAACGATCGAACGAATTCTGAACGCGACGGTACTCTCAGAGCTCAACAAGTCGTGGTTCGTGTACGGACGTAGCACTCACACTAAGACGTGGGTGCCAGCGCGCGTCGCGGGTGAGCGGTGCGGGCGCGCGGGGTGTGGCCCTGCCCCCAAGCTCTTGTGCGTCCCGCTAATACCTGATTTTGTGTTCTGCGCAATGAAATGAGCCTAGTTTCGGAACGGCCACAAAGTTTGGCGCGAGCTGTACATGTGTTATATTGTTTACCAGTTTCGCAATAATTCGTGGAGCTCTCCAACCAACATTTTTACAGTCAACCCTTAGTACGAGATATTTAGTTATTGTTCATAACATACGCTAATGACGATATTTTGATAAAAGGATGTCTTATTAAATCGCGCCGATAATATCTTACTAATATGAACGTTTGTTTGGATGGATGGATGTTTGTTCCTCTTTCACGTAAAAACCACTGAACGGTTTTGGTTAAAATTCGGTACACAAATAGTTTATAAACTGGAATAACACATAGGATACCTTTTATCCCGATTTTATTATCCCGTGGGATAATTCGAGTTGTAGCGGGGGAAACCGCTGGCAACAGTTACCTAATTTATAAAAAACTAGCTGTACCCTGCCACGCTTCGCTGTGGCACAAACAAACTGTTTTTTCGCGGTTGCGGATATGTGACTGATGCAAAAAATAGATAAAAACAATCCTTGATGCGGATTACATATCATGCTAAAGTTTCAGCTCAATCAGTGCAGTACTTTTTGAGTTTTTAAAGCATACACAAACCAACATAACATTTTTATATATAAAAAAATAAACCTGTTGTGATGACTGTTTATGACTGTATTAAAATGTAAGACGCACGATTGAATGCGAAAATGGTTTTTTGCTGTCATAATTCCGAAAGGCGTTGGGGTTTCATAGAAATATGTTTGGAAATTATCTTAAGTAGGTATGCAATAATGCTAAAACAAACCAGCAGCAGGCAGTGAGTTTGTTAAGCCACCTTCGAAAAAAAAGGAACTATAAGCTACAAATCAATCGTGTGTTACAAGACTTACAAAATAAATTAATATCATGTGTTACTTAAATCGTGTGTTATTTACTTACAAAACTTCACAACCACGCGGGACGGTCTAAACTGCGCCTTAAAACTAAGTAAGTAACGTAATATAGTGGAAAGTCCTTTGGCTAAACTCTGATGATAGGAGGATGAATAAAAACAGCTACGTAAAGAGAACTGAACTGGAAGTCTTAACAAGATTGCAAGACCTGAGAATGATTTGAAATCTAATATTTTTTACTGCATCCAAGCCTAGATTTTTGTCTCGCGGAATGAATGCTAAATACTTTTCATTAAATTTAATGTTATGGATTTCCGCTAAGTAAAGCCTGTCTCTATAATTTAGCAAGTTCCTACCACAAGGGGTCAAGCAAGATTTAAACCATAAACGTAATTTGCAGATTTGCTTTAGTTGTAAACTAAAAAATATAATGATTACCACAAGGTAACATACTGGGTCCATTTGGGTTCATGAATTAGGAATACACTTTGTTATTTTGTAACAATTTAATATGAAAATGATAGGGGAGTTACATGAATAGACATAATTTTAGCTTACGTACCTAATATTGTACTGTCAATAGTAATTAAATCATAATTGAACGTAGAACTAAATCTTAATGATTAGTATAATAGGGACTAAATTAATATCTATCAAAAATCTTGTTTCCGTGATAAATAATTACGAGTGGTTTTATATTAATTTGTGTCTAATTAGTTTCTTGCAGACAACATTGAACTATAACGCACTGGCGTGCAGACAACATTTTTTTTTTCAGGCATGTTTATTTAATATTTATCTGATCTGATGGTGACAGTTAAAGGCGAGTCGTTTGATCAGTGATTTTAACTTTAACTATTTCTTAATAGGTAATATGTAAATATGAGATTTTAACAATAATTAGTTTAACCATTTATAAAACAATAACTGGCTCAAATTTTTTGCGTGGTAACTTCATCAAATGAGTCCTCCGGTACAAGTTGGAGCGAAAAGGACTGTCGGACTCGTACTGACTAAACTTTACGGTGTTCCTTCAATAGTCTTTAACCTGATTGGACAGTCCCGCATCCCCAACAACTGGTTCTAATACATAATATATTAGGGGAAGGGATTCAAACAAGTAGGTATTCAATAGGACTGTTACCATTATGGTTAATAATATAAACATTAATCAACTGACTACAGTATACTTGCGCCTCTTATTGTTATGCCAGGAGCTAACACTTTCTTCATCTTATTCTAAAACTACGAATGGTATTAACTATCCATAATTCCTAAATTCTTAAATCTAATTATTTATGTATGTGTAAGTTAAGTAATATTCTTCAACATCTTTTGTTTGGACGCTGCATGTGTTTTCTCTTCTGTGACGATGGACACAACATCGTGGTTCATCTTCTTAACTTGCTGCTTCACCATGTGATCTTCGCAGAAACTCGTAATCCTGCGACATGCTTCTCGCATTATATCTTCAGGCACCGTGAGCACGATGCGCATGAAGTTTGGATAGTTGAAACACTGAAATTTGAACATTAAAATAATATTATATTATGGAAGTAAAGAAATATAAAGATCTTTTGGTAACATGCTAGGCTACACATCATCATCTCAGCCATAGGACGTCCACTGCTGAACATAGGCCTCCCCTTTAGATCTCCACATGTACCGATTGGAAGCGACCTGCATCCAGCGTCTTCCGGAGACCTTTATAAGGTCGTCGAATGATGTCGGTGATCGAATCCGAAATGAGGAGATCTGTAGACGAACTAAAGTCACCGACATAGCCCACCGGATTAGCAAACTGAAGTGGCAATGGGCAGGCCATATTGCTCGCAGAGCAGATGGCCGATGGGGTTGAAAGGTACTAGAATGGAGACCGCGGACTAGCAAGCGCAGCGTAGGACGTCCACCAACAAGATGGCTAAACATAAACATTCGTAAATTTTATCGAAAAAAGAAACGAAAGGTATTTATTTCTGATTAAGATCACTAACTAGATCCATGCGCAGCTGTAGGTTTGATCTGATCTGATCCACATCACTCAAATCAACCCTGTTTTCATTATTTCTATCAATCAATCCATAGATATAATAAAGAAGCGCTGTGATAAGTATTCAATCAGATTCAAAGAGTTTTAATTTGTACCACAACAGCTTACTACAAAATCTTAGCCACTAAGTAGTTTGTTAAAAAAACTTTACAGGAAAACGACATACCTTCCCAGGAATACAAAGGACAGACTGCTCATTACACATCTGAGAAATAAATTGAAGCTCGTTGTCGAATTTAGGGAACAGTGAGATTTTGATCTCGATCATCATATACATGGACCCTTGTGGCATGATTGGGCGTAATCCAGGAGCTTTGAGCAATTCCGTGTACGCTAATTTTGCTTGACTCTGAAATAGATTTTTAATAGGTTTATTTATTTGACACTTCATGCAACACATAGACAGACTTAATGCCTGAGGCATTTTCTACCAGTCAATCAAGAGTAGTGGAGTGATATAGTGAAATATCGAAAGAAAGAGTTAAAAAAATACGTATTTTAAATAAACATACATGCATAATTGCTATAATAAATACACATATAATAAATATATAAAAATATATACGAAGTAGAATTTTAACCAGAACATTTTTGTACATGTACATAGGTAATTTCAGTCAATTTTGTGCTTCAAAACTCACCTCAATAAATCGAATAGTGTCGTCGAAGAAGCTTTGTGGGGTCTCTTTAAGAATTCTCGGCAAAGCCTTCTGCATCAGTGTGTTTGGTCCCAAAATCCTAGTCGACATACTTAGCAAGCCATTGCGGACCTCTTTCCCTAAAATGTTTTGGCGATCGTGTATGATCACCCATCCTAGTCGCCAGCCAGGGACTAAAAACCTTTTCGTGACTCCACTACAAGTTAAAACTGGGACATCATTAGATAAAGACGAGAGCGCAGTGAATTCGTGATCGGAGAAAACGAAGTGTTCGTAAATTTCGTCTGCAATTATTGGCACGCGATTTCTCGATGCCACATCGATTATGTCTTTCAAGTGTTCCCTGGTATACACAGAGCCGCATGGATTCGAAGGATTGTTAACGATGATCGCTGCTGTGTTATCGTCTATTTGACTCTCGAGGCTCTCCAGATCCACTTGCCAGTTCAAGTCAGGCTGAAACCAATGAAATTTTTCTTTAAAAAAAATTATTAAACGTTCAACGATATTTGTAGTACGTAGTTTCAGAATGAAAAAGTTCTAATACATACTTTGTTGTACCATCAAACCGTTTAGGTACAAATGATAAACAGTAAAACTCACCAATAAGTCATAATATTTTATAACGATTCCCAGTCCTTCTCCAAGAGTTTTATGAATCAAGTACCCAGGTCGGGGGATCAGCACATTTTGTCCGGCGTCAGCGATGACACTGAGGGCAAGATCAATGGCATGGGAGCATCCACTGCAGAGGATGACGTCATCAGCCGTCACGGAGCCCTGGTGGGCGCTGTACTCCGCCACCGCCTGCCTCGCATCCCCGTGACCAATCGTAGGGCCATAGTTTCGACTTTCATTTAGTTTAGCAGTGTCACATACGGCGTCTATGATGTTCTCCGCAGGCTGTAGATTTCCGAAGGCTGTGGGGTCGCCTGAAATTGAAAGAAGGTTCATATGAATACCATGTTATTTATTATATAAACATCAACACTGTGGAGTTGCTTCGCATGTGTGCAACATTTTATGAATTGAGATTGTGACACAAAATTGCGGATAATTATTTAACTATTAATGTAGGAACGAGTACACACATAGGAAAATTACATAGGGATAAAGTCGCGATTAAGTTTCGATTCAGTATAGATCATTTTTAAATGTTGTTCGTTGATATAATTTAAATGTTAATGAGATTTAAATATAGACGAGGAGAAACCAGCTTATCAGGTTTTAGTCAGACTAATCTGACATGCATCCTGACATGAAATGGTCCTGTAAGTATCATAAGAGCAGCATATTTGTAAATCAAAGACAAAGTCAAATCATTTATTTAAATTAGGCTATCAAAGAGGCACTTTTAAATGTCGAATATTAAAGGAAATGGGATGGGATTGTTTCTTACATCCATTTTGCAAGGGTAGGTTTGTATGGGAAAGAATGGGCAAGAAACTCCATAGTTCATCAAATCAAATGCATTTATTTCAAGTAGACCAGTTACAGGCACGTTTGAATTGTCAAAGACATAAAATAATAAAAAACAAAATTATGTTGCTACAGTCCCAGTCACAAGACATAATAACTGTGAAAGTACCGTAGATCCAAAGAGTAACCCTCTATGGAGAAGAACGGCCAAGAAACTCCATGGACACTCTTTATAGATCGCCAAAATTATTACAAAACCTTTGTTACATAATTCATTTTGAGATGTTAATTTATGTGAGAACGCTGTAGCAGGTTAAAGTGTCCACAGTAAAATCATCATCATCACATCAGGAGTAGGACGTTCACTGCTGAACATAGGCCTCCCCTATAGATTTCAAATAGGACCGGTTGGAAGCAGCTTGCATCCAGCGCGATCCTGTGATCTTCATCAGATCATTTCACCTTACTTTTTTTAAAATGTTTAACAATATTTTATTTTAGGAGGATTTTGCTACTTGGATCCTTCCCCGGCCGGAGGGATGTTTAAATCGGCCAAAACTTAACTGTACTCAAGACCGCGCGGAATCGGAGTTAATGATTCCATGCTTTTGCTCGCGAATGTAAATTTATACAATATACTTATTCTGATCTAATCATTATAAGAATGTATGGGATTTTAAGAATAGTGAGATTAGGTAACTTTGATTTAACAATTGGCCCCTAATTGCAACTCTGCCACTGCCCGTAGTATGAAGTTTTGACGACATAGTTGACTTTGTGACTGACAGCTGCGTTGCGGGTCACGGGTTCGATTCCTGCACGGAACAAATATTTGTAGAATCACAAGTTATTTGTTTCGGGTATGGGCGTTTGTGTATTGAGTTTAATATTTGTAAACACCCACGATACAGTAGAAATTCGTAGTGGGGAAAACGTTAAAAAAAACAATTTGATAGATCCTTATTTGATAGTAGCTAGTCAATAGGAATACAAACGTTTAACCAATAAAACCTAACCTTACACAACTTACCAAAAAAATACAAACCTTTTTATTCAAAGCTGGTTTAACAGCCACTATAACCTTCATCAGAAAAGCAACGAGACATTTTGTATTAAGCGATCATTCACACGTGCCAGAACCACGCCTCACCGCAGCGACAAAATGTGGTCGAGCTGTGGTTACGTGTAAATATTTATTTATTTTCTTAAAATACAAAATTAATCTTAACTTAACGATGCCTGTACAAAAATAAACCTGAATTTTAGGCGAAAGGAGCTCTAACAAATTATATTTGTAGGAGAATAGTTATCTTGCTAACAATATATAAAAGCGCTAATAAAATGGTTACACAGTAGTGTCGTTGCAGCTTTTACTGCTTGCGTTGTGGTTATACATTGCGATGTGGTTGCGTTGTGGTCAGTCGTTGCGTCAACGCTGGTGGACCGGTAGACGTGGTTGTTTCTTTTCACACACCAACACTAAATATGCGCTCGTGTGGTTCGTGCGAAGCAACTCTAAATCTGAATATTCATGGATTGCATTTGATTCTGTTCTACGCAGTATATCTAATATGTTCGCGTATATTGTTTCGTGCCTCGGTCGAGAAATAATAGGCGCGTACACACAGAGCGAGCAGCCTCGCGAGTCAGTTACCTCGCGCGGCAAATGCCTCGCGAGGCTGCCCGTCATGGATCATGCCCGGGTCGACGAGATGTGACGAGATGGGGATTAGGGTTGGGTCGTTGACGGTTTTCCCGACAACGAAACGTTAACGTTGATTTCTGTTTGTCAACTAGTTAATAAACTAGTTAAATTCGTCAACGAGTTAACCTACTACTAATGTCAACTTGCAACGTAAACCGTTGATATATTGAACGGTTTTTATTCAACGATTGCGCGTTCAATTTTAGAAACAATTTATGTATTGGAAAACGTTTGATTGATGGTTCTACTAAGATGACCTTCCTTTCATACTTTCTTTTTTGACTTGGGACTGACTGAATAGAATACCTATTCTTAAAATAAATATTTCGAAAATCAATTCTTTCATCTGTTACTAAGAGTTCAAATAGTATGATATGACCGTCACTCGCAATCGATGACGTTATTTTCAACGTAAGTTTTTTTAAATTGCTCGGCTCGTTGCGTTTGCGTTCTCGTTTATTGAACGAGACACCCGACTTAAATTCATAATCGTCGTTGACGAATTCAACTAATTGATTCATATACAGTTAACGTTAATCCGTTGACAGGAGATCAACGTTTGATTCAACTAGTTCGCTGATTCAACGCTCATCACTAATGGGGATGAGGGCCAAAGCCTGCCGAGGTCGGTGGACTGTCTTATCAAGAAACCGTGACCCCGGAAAGTAAAGGCTTATTGAAGGAACACCGTGGATTTTAGTTAGTACGAGTCTGTCCCTCCCGTCGCGCCTTGTTGAACAAAAGTAAAAGCTTGTAAAAAGTAGACTTTTACCGGTATTAATAGAGGTTTAAAAATAAATAAATTGTGTCTGTCGTCTATTTAATATCGGATTCATTTTTTTTCATATTTCATACCTACACAGACCTGTACAATCAACAGCAAAAGTAGATGATTTAAATTAGAAATTCAATACTAATGAACGGAGTTCGCGTCATAACTATGTAGATGAACTAGTAGTACATGTTTTATAATTTCGTAGGTCAGGAAGCCGTGACGCCTATCCAGCCACTCCTCAAAGAGGGGTCTTAACCCTCGTTACGAGGGGGCGTACCCGGTTGACCTCGGTTGCGACAGTCGCTCCCTCCATACTGCCCCAGATCGCGCCGGAGCTCTTCTCGCCCCGGGCGGCGCTGCGCCACCACGCACCACTCATAGACGCGCTGGAGGGCAGTCGCCTCCAGATCCCAGGGCAAGTAGAAGGTAGATTTACATAATTATCTAGATATCGTCGATATGATAGAAGTGAGTCTAGGTACTTAACAAGATCTAAATTCTGTCTGACATTTAAAAATAACATAAGGTCACCAATATGACTATCAAAAACGTGTTCTTTTCAGACTGCACGTGACACGAGCACGATACTAAAATGACCAAATAACGTTAAAAAAAGAAAGATAATAAAACATACTAACATGTTATTGTCACGTGAGAATGACCCGAATAACCACGGGTGAACTGAACACTCTAACCATTTTTTTTTTATTTTTTCTATGGTATAATCATCAAATGAGTCCTCCCACCCAGGGCGGGACCGGAGGGACTGTCAGACTTGTACTAACTAAAATCCACGTGGTGCTCTGCCCAAGCAAGGCTTGCACTGTATGCTCCACCGTGTCCTCCAGGTGATCCTCGCAGTTGTGTCACACAGGCGTTTCTTCCTTTCCATTAAGACACAGGAACCTCCCGAAACATACGTGTCCTGTGTAGACCTGCCTAAGGCGGACGGCGAGGACGGACTTACCGCCGCGATTGTGGCGTGGCCAAGTATTTATTTGGCTCCCGTTCGCTTTTCAACCAGTCAATTATTCAATAATGTTTCTTTGCGGTCCAAAATTGAATTACAATCGCTTATTAGCATTTTACTGTTCACCTCGTACACTAACAATATCAACATTCCAAATTCAAATCACTTTTCAAACAGATGTGATGCAAAAAAATTGTAATATCGACGCAACTTTCGGGCACGCCGCAATCGCGGCGGTAAGACCCCTCCTTGAGGAGTGGCTGGATAGGCGTCACGGCGTCCTTACCTACCGCATGACGCAGGTCCTCACCGGACACGGATGTTTCGGGAGGTTCCTGTGTCTGATAAGGAGGGAGGAAACGCCTGGGTGTCACCACTGCGAAGATCGTCCGGAGGACACGGTGGAGCATACGGTGCAGGACTGCCCCGCTTGGGCAGAACACCGCCGTGTCCTCACGACGGCGATTGGCGGAGACCTCTCGCGCCCGGCATTGGTCGAGGCCATGCTGCGGGGCGAGACGGAGTGGGAAGCGGTCGCCTCCTTCTGCGAAGCAGTCATGCTCGCGAAGGAGGAGGCGAGCCGCGTGAGGGGGAGGACAGCGACCTCCCTCCACCCCAGCCGCAGTGGTGGACGCCCACGGCGTCGGACGTCGCAAGACGATCTCCGGCCACCGTAGGCGCGGGCATGCGGGCGGCGAGTAATGGGCGACTCGCTGTCCGACCATGGACCATGCCCGGGTCGACGGCGCGTTGTGTTCCACGCGCGCCTCAAGGAGTGTCAGCATAATGACGGGGCCTGTAGAGGGCCATAGCCTGCCGGGGTCGCGGGACTTTCCCATTACCGTAACCCCGGTACGTAAAGGGCTAGTGAAGGACACCGTGGATTTTAGTCAGTACAAGTCTGACAGTCCCTCCCGCCCTGCCCTGGGTGGGAGGACTCATTTGATGATTTTACCACGATAAAAAAAAAAAAAAAAAAATATATCGACGCAACTTTAATACCGTCGTATCTCCGAAAGTACTAACGTTAGACCTCATGTTTATTAGTAACTAATGTTCCGCTTTAAGAGTCCTATCTAATGGTATATCATTTGTTACTATTGAGGGTGGGCCCAGATTCCATATTTCGGTTTCCCAATGTCCTTTCTTTTACAATCCGGAGGCAATTTAACCATTTAGCACCTTTTCATCGCTGAGCCTCTTTAGAAAACGAGAAAATAAAAATCGGCCCACCCTATTATCTAATTATCTAGTTTGATAATCTCGTGCCGTTAACAAATAATATGATAATGTTATTCACGAACATAACGACGTGACGTAACGAATAATGACATTATATGCATTTAATAATGAAAAAAAAATGTTTTCTTAAAATAGTGCCATAAAATGAAGACACTATCTGCTGCGCAATTTACAAATTGACAACATTAGTAAATTTGTAAATTCAATGAAATACCTACTATTAGCAAATAAACGAGCAATTCCAAGAATTACAATGATGACTTGATTCTGTATAAAATCATTTGACCAAACTTCATAATTCTAGCTCAAGGGGAAGTACCCTATCACCCTTATTAATAAACGCGAACTAAAGTTACGCCAAAGATATTTCTTAAAAAATGTATAGTTAATCTGAAGATTATCCTGGTTGTAACTTTAGTTCACTTTTATTAATAAGGGTGTATTAATATAGGTTTTTATTACATCTCGAGCGTGCGACAAAACAGAGCATAAAAGACTGTATCTTTTGATTGCGACTGTTGACTTAGACGTTTGATTTTTTGTCCTCCAAGTAATTGTAGACTTAAGTATTTGATATTAATTTCAGCTTAATACCTCCACACGTCCCTAAGAAAAGGGTTCTTGACAGACGAACACCAAGAGATCCTATAAGGGTTCCGTTGAGGAACGCCAAACGTTTAAAGACGAGAAATTTTAAAAATAAACCGTCTTAACATTAAAAGATAAACATCTGTTGAACGTTTGTCTAAAAAAAGTGTAACTGCAAAACGACCCTTATATCAAAGTGAAGTATTGTTTTGACAGTTGACAGTTTTTATGACAAGTGTTCAACCTTTTTTTGTGGTAAGATGGAAGATGTTTCTGAAAAATGTCGCGACGTTTAAGGTATGGAAACAGTGTCAAAAGCTTTACAGAAATCTGAAATAGTACGTTTTTCGCATTACTAAGATATGTTATTTACCTGAATTGAAGCTATCTCTATCTCACAGTAACGCCTATTAAACTCATAATAATTATTTTCATATTTAATGTTGTCACGATCTGCGGTCAGGGTCTGCTTTACCGTTTCAGTTAATCGACGTAGTAATTACTTATCTAATTTCTCATTGCATTATTTCAACGAATTCAGAGTATTTAACTTGTATCGTGTTAACGTCACTTGGCGTGTTGAGGGTTTTTATCATTGGAAAATTCTTCTGCACAGACTTTTTTTTATAGGGATCCGTACCAAAATGGTCTAGGGATCCGTACCAAAAGGGTACAAAGGGACCCTATTACTAAGGCCGAGACAAATAGTCGTTGCTAAGCAACGGCTAAGCCAGTCAGTGCTTTGCGACGTTCTTAGCATCCATTTCGTATAAATAGACAGTACTTTAGTATTTACTTTCGATGAAAGCCAACCTAATTCTACGCCAATACTTTGCTAAGCTATAGAATCGGTTTTCGAGAAATTAGCATGAACTTAACGTGACAGTAAAGTATTACTTTCGCTTTAGCTATGACTTAGCCCATACTAAGCCAAGCAATGCCCATAGAAACGTTTATTTATTCCGAATTAGATACTTAGCTTAGCTAAGCCAAAGTGTACTACTTTGGCTTTCTGAAATAATACTTTCAACTGCTGCTTAGCAGCGACTATTCATCTCGGCCTAAGACTCCGCTGTCCGTCTGTCTGTCTGTCAGTCTGTCACCAGACTGAATTCATGAACTGTGATAATAGGACAGTTGAAATTTACACAGATGATGTAATAGATTTCTGTTGCCGCTATAACAAAAAATACTAAAACAGAATAAAATAAATATTTAACAAACGTGTTTTTTTTGCTGTTTTAATAGATATTGGTATGGGATAATGAACCTTCGTGCGCAAGACCGTCTCGCACTTGGCCATTTTTTCTTAGGTATATAATAGAGCATGGCCAGTTGGGTTAACAGTGAAGGTTAACTATAGAAAATTATTCTTTATTATTGTAAAAAGTATGGCTTATCTATTGTGGTTTCTCTAAATATTTCATGGCATACTTAAGCGCGCCACACACGGCTAAGATACTATAATATTTTATCTTAAGATTCCATATCGCTCGCCATACAATTCAATGGACCATCACACATATCTTAAGATAGAATTGTATGGCGAGCGATATGGTACCTATCTTAAGATAAAATATTATAGTATCTTAGCCGTGTGTGACGCGCTTTTTACCAACTCGTAAGATAGTTGCGCCCGTTTTATAGAACGAAACTCAATCACAGATCTCGCCTTGCGTAAAGTTTAAAATATAACCATTTCATTGTTTATATCAAGATTTCCATTAATTCGGTGATGCTTAACGTTTTCATTATAAATTAATTAATTATCACAACACAAACTCTGAGCTGTGAAAAATAATGTAGTTACAATCAAGTTCTGTATTTATTTTAAGAACAAAACAAAAATAAGTGTAAGTACTTAAAACAATGCAGATACTTTTCTATTTTGTCATGTGTGTTACTATGTTACTAGTGCAAATTAGAAGTGTAGGAATAAGCATTGTTGGCTAGAAATCATCCCTGACATAACAACAAGACATTGGCGTTGACGAAACTAGTAGGGGCAGCGATTGAGAGATGACTCTGTTGCGATCGGATTCGCTGCGTGTCGCAGGTTCCATTTCAGAACGAAAAAAAAAATAGCACTTATCGCACTACGATTACGTTCAACAGCCGTATTTTTCACACTTGCTTTTTTCTTTTCTTTGTCGCGCAGATATAAAGATGAGTGCGGAATTAAAAAATTCCACACATACTAACACAACTAAGTCCTAATCGGTTCAATGCTAAAGTTGGCGGTGATCCAAATCCAAATCCAAACTAATATTATAAATGCGAAAACCGATTTGTGTGAAATTTGGTACAGACATAGTTTGGAACTTGAGAAAGGACATAGGATAGTTTTCACTATTCCATGCGAACGAAGTCGCGGGCAAAAGCTAGTTGTTTATATTTACCAAAGAGTTCGCGTTCTTCAAAGCGTAAATATATTTTACACATTAAAATTTTGATAATAAACGGAATATCATACATAGAAATGATTATTAAAAATAAATATTTGCTTTTATGGACGTATATTAACATTTTTGTGTTCTAAATTCAAAAAATATATTGAAAGTAATTTTTTTCATTAGAGGTATATTCAAAGCGCGGGAAAAAAAAACTAAATTAAAACCATAGCTTGTTAATAATTACGACAAAACCTATTTTCATCGTATTGTATTTATTAGAAAGTTTATTGAAACCGTCGTTCGATACACGTCGTTCTAGGCTCCTTATCAGCCACGCCAAATACTCGGCTGCTAATATTCCACCTCGAAACTTTCACTATTTGTATCGAAATGTACTTTTTTATTATCTACAAGTATTTGTTTCGTGTCCCAGAATTTGATCCTTGTTACCGACACTATCGGATGGTTTAATAGTCTGTATTATACCGTGTGTTTTCTTTTATCAATGTGTTCGATTCCTGTTCAAGGAATATTGATTTTTCAAAAACCCAATGATGCTGTATTAGTTTCGGTCAAAATCCTCCTCGAGACTCCTTTACGTATTTTTCGATATTCCTCATAGTTTCGGATGTAGAAAATGGGATGGAATTTTGAAACTCAATTCACACTGTATATTTTGGCAATGTTACAGGTATTTATCTAAATTACTGTATCGGGCGAACCTTTTGGAATCGGTAGTTGGTTAAATAAATCTTTTATTTTATGAAACGGCAATATTTGCAAGGACATTAAAATATTGCAAAATATTTATATACTAGCAACGGAATAATAGCTACGGAAACTTAAAATCGGGATAAAAATATAAGTGTTAATCCAGGTTATAAACTATCTGTGTACGAAATTTTATCCAAATCCGTTCAGTAATTCTTGCGTGAAAGAGAAACGAACATCCATATTTTCACGTTTAAATCAAATCAAGTCAAATCTAATAATTTATTTTGTAAAACATAGAGGTATTACGGATAATTAAATAGTTGTTTTGTAAGAAAAATAGTCTCCGGTTCTCAATAACGGCTCTAAAAATTTCGATGAAATTTTGAATATGGGTTAAAAATTGATCCAGCTAAGTAGGCTTCTAATGTCTGGCAAAATTCTTTGGCTTCTTATTTTCACGCAAGAAGATCTAACCTAAGCATTTTCGTCATTTCGGTGCCCGAACCGTATGTTTGGCGAATTTATCTAAGTATGACCTCTACTAGAGGGCCAAAGCCTGCCTGGGTCGCGGGACTCACGAATTACCGTGACCCCAGAACGTAAAGCGTTATTGAAAGACACCGTGGATTTTAGTCAGTACGAGTCTGACAGTCCGTCCCGCTCTGGCCTAGGTAGGAGGACTCATTTGATGATTTTTTTAAAAAAGCATGGCCTCTATGCCGCTGGTTCAAACCCGTTTTTTCATTTGTTTCAGGGTGTCCTCGTTTATTTTTACTTTAAAACTTAATACTTTTCTTCATTTCAGATAACAGAGCAGCAAAATTTAAACGTTTTAAATTTTATCTTTTTTAGTAAGTGTTTATGTTTAATTTCGTAATAAAAATAAATGCGTTAAAGTAAAAAAAAAAACATTATAAACAAAAAAAAAAAACACTAGTTACATACACATTAGGGTAGGTAAGGTTCTTAAAAGAGAGATACCCGATGAGCAATGTTTGCACATGAGACCCGAGTCTGACATGCCCCTCCGCCTTCCGAGGCAGACCGAGTAATAATTTTCACATAACAAAAACAAAGTTTTTTTATATGATAATAAATTCTTCATAGTCACATTAAACACAGAAACCACAGAAAGAAAATTGGGTCCCTGGGGTCCAGAGCTAGGTAGTACCTGTGCTTCAGGTTCCAGATGGCGAGACGATCCAATAACCCACATGTCTATGTTACTTCAACGTGAAAGATTACGGAAAAAAACCGTGTAAAAAAAATCTCACTTACCGACTGAAAGAGGGATGTATGATTTATTTGGATTCGGCTTTATCCGAAGAGTTTCAATGATGTCTCGTATGGGATTAAATGTATTGCGGGCTAATGAAGAAGCTCGCACGTCCCATTCCTTACGGCCCCTTAATCGACACGACATCTTCATAAATGTTCGAGACTATAATGATGAACATTGTTCTATGCAGCTCTCTTATGTATAGCTATGAGTCGCTAAGCAAGAAATGCAAATGAGCCGATTAGTACAACAAGAAAATGCAGTAGAATATTTTGTGACTAAAATTTTATAAACCGGGTACCATTAACAATGAAAAAACAGCGTAAAAATCATATTAGTTATATGAGAGCCCCTTAAATATTTGTTATATCTATACATATAATAAATCTGTAGAAGGGTCAATTCTGTACATTGAAAATATTGAAAAAATAAATAGCGGGGGGTGTTGCTGGATCGATACCAAACCCAAATATGTGATTAAAAATATTTTTGTCTGTCTGTCTGTCTGTCTGTCTGTCTGTCTGTATATGCAGGCATCACGTGAAAACGAACGGTTCGATTTCGATGAAACTTGGTATAGTTATACCTTATTATCCTGGGCGTAACATAGGATACTTTTTATCCTGGAAAAATACGTAGAAAAAAAAACTTATTTTTCAGTTTTATTCATAGGCGTTGTTCTGTAGAACCGCGAACACACGTTGCATTACCCGCAGTGGATTCAGCGCCGTAATATTTATAAGATGTCAGTAGTAGTGATTCGCGGGTTCTGGCGCAAGCGCCAGAACCCCGCGAATCTGTTGTGCCACCGCCTCCCCGTCCTAAAAAAAAAAAAAAAAAAAAAAATTTGGTATGGTTTGTTAGGTTTTGGCGTGCTCTGATCTCGAATCTGCGATCCATTTTAGCGTAGGATGCGTGGTTCTGGAGTTATGCAAATCAATTAACTGTTATCTCATTGATTTCCGGTGGTCCTGCACCCTCATTAGCGTTCCATTGTTCACCTAATCCTTTTATCTATTGTACTTCGAACACCCTCATTACGGTTGATTTGGCGTTCTTATCTATTACTCATTGTTAACCCTCATTATGTCTCCTTTTCTATATCATCAATAAAACGGTTCCCTATCCATTTGCATACAATTTTAAGACCTAATTTATCTAACATAATTTCTCTAACCATAATAATGATTAAGCATAAAGTTCTATAGCATAACTTTTATAAGCATAATATTAAGCATAAATTTATTTTAGTAGCATGTCGACGGAGCCCCGCTTCGCGGGGCTCCTACTTCTGGGTGGTTTAAAAAAATAATAACCACGAAGAGGATGGCGGGGTCTTTCAGACCCCGCCATCCTCTTCTAACCTAAATTGTCCGAGTCGGGGTGCCAGCAATTATTAATTGTAATCAGGACAAAGAAAATTATGCGAAAAGAAGGGATCCCCAATAAAACACATTCATTCATTTTTATTTCGAAATTTTATTACTTTTTTCTACAAAATATGAGCGAAACATCTCATCCACAAAAATATCATTGTACAGTGTGTTCCCTGTAAATATGTTCGTAAAACTATACATTGAACATCCCTGAAACTTAAATAGCAAATACATTAAGCAATATTCACCACAAACTGAAGTCCAATAATTCTGAATCCTATCAACATTCCAGTCCCATCTCTTACAATTCCTTTTCAAAAACTGGAGATGATATCGCTCAGGTGTTCGACCATATGAATCAAAATATTGACCGATGCCATTCGTATCGATATGTACAGCTACCCAGTGTGAACCTGGTTTATCATCCGCATCCAAATTGCATATTATATACGTTGGTACATGTGTATACATAGGTAGTCTATTAGCAGCATAAACATTATTTTCTAGACTGGGATGAATCTTTTTCATATGTTTTTGTAATTCTAGTGTATCCATGATATTACTGTTATTAGCAGATTATTATAGTACCAATCTATTCAATGGTTGTCATAGGAATGTTCAATTATAGTGATTTGTAAATATTAAATCGCATTCTTTGTGGGAGTCACAGAACAGGTTGATGCCTGTTGCGAAGCAATTTGAGATAAGTTTGTTGATTCATAGAGTTACTATCAGTTTCGTTTTGTGAATATTTAATCGCATTCTTTTGTGAGAGTCACAAAGCAGGTTGATGCCTGTTGCGAAGGAACGTGAGATAAGTTTGTTGGCTCATAGAGTTACAGTCAGTTTCGTTGTACTTAGGAATTTGCTTTAGATAAGAATGGTGCTATATAAGATCGAACAGTTGCAGTCATGCAGTCAGTCTATGGTCGTTTGACCACAGTGGATTGTATACGTCTACCAATACTACGTTTGTGTTACTTCAACGCATCAATGGGCATGGAGGTAAGTGTTTATTCTATTGACAAACTTACATGTATTTCTGCTGTTGTTTCCTAACGTGTGTGTGTGTGTGTGTCTCAGATTAAGTGTAAACAAATTGATATTAACGTGATAACTCTGTTGTTGCAGAGATCATTCAGCTTCGCAGACGATAATGAAAATACCTATAAACAGTATTACTACTCGCCACTCTCTCCTCAACACGAAGAAGAGAGTGATGACATCGTCGTTAATAACACAGACGATGGTGGAAAAAGGAAATCGCAACCGATTGATCAATTTTTTGAAGTGGCACCAAAAATAAAAAGGAAGAAGCTGCTATCGTCGACTGTGGCACGAACTGCTAAAGATGGCGTATCATACATCTCTACAAATTCTGACGACGGAGACCAAGCGACGCATCTCATAAAAATTGAAATGTATGATATGAAGAATAGTTTCTTCATATCATACATTTCAATTTTTAAGATTCCAACTAGTGATCACTGGAAGCACGCTACCACGAGGATTAAATATTACGTAAAGAATAATAAGGATAGCATCTACGACAACACAAACGGCCTCGTATACAATATTACAAAGACAATAGCAGAAAGTGAAAAAGTTAAAAAATACTTTTTTAACAATGACACTCATTAGTGGATTAGTGAATGTGATTCTGTTTACTTAAAGTACTTCTGTGTACTCATTAGATTTTACATGACTTTCCTAATCCTTTGCTAGACTATAAATATTGAACATTATTTAAAATTGGGTATCAGTTGCTCTACCAACACTTAACTGTTACTTACTGTGCTACATACTTTCTTCTTTATTATAAAGATGGAAAACTTCAGTGAAATGTGCACCAGTGCTTTCTTTTCCGCACCCATTGAAGAGAATATAGAACAATCCAACAGCGAATTCAATCAGGAGCTGTGTAAAGTTTGTGATGAAATAGAGAAGTGTGAACTGTTCGATTCATCGTATGATGATGAGTTGTATAATCAATGTTTGATGGTTGAAACAACGTTGATGTAAGTATTAGAAGTATAAACTCAATAAGAAATATTATTGTAGTAATGTTTTATTTTAAGATTTGTCTAATAATTTTCTTTTTTGTTACAGTCAACAACAAGTTGGAAGAGGTATCAAACGAGGTATCACTACTGATGAAAATAAGGTTACCAAGAAAGCAAAATTTGATGAAGGAGCTTCTACATCATCAATTGAAACCAATGACGTGGACAACAATAAGGTGGAATGTGATACATGCCATGTTTATATTAATAAAAGGTATCTAAATAACCATTTAAAAAGCAATACACATAAAAATAATCTTTTAAAATCACATAATTCATTAACAAATGTTACAGTTGTTGAAACCGCTTTTGGTAATCGAATTTTAACATATAGAATTAATAGTAAAACACTTAAATCGGGACAATATTTTGAAACACCGGAATCGTTTTTAAATTCATTAAAAATCGATATCTTATTTTTGATAAATGAATGTATTCAACAACATACAATTTTTAAAATAAACTTCATATTGCATGCTGATTTCATACAACAAACTAAAGATATTAAAAATACGTTTGATTTTCAAACGTTTAATTACATAATTTGTCAGGGAGATGACTTAAATATTTTTTATTCATCATTAATAGACACTGTAGTCGGTAAAATTTGTCAATTTGAAAAAAAAGATAGTGGTTGGAGTCTTAATCAAATTAAATACATAGATATGAATGTTAACAAATTCAACCCCCTACGTGGTAATTCATATATCGACCTTCCTCAAGATATTAAATCAAAAAAAGCTGTAATCAATGTTAAAAATAATGATAATATGTGTTTCAAATGGGCATTACTCTCTGGTTTATATCCTGTAAGTAAAAGTGTAGACCGGGAAGCATCTTACGCAATTCATGGAAATAAACTAAAATTTACTGGTATTTCTTTTCCGGTTAAAATTGCAGATATATCAAAAGTAGAGAAATTAAACAATATTAGTATTAATGTTTTTGGCTTAGAGTATAATAAAGAAAAAAAGTGTAATTCTGTTGTAGGTCCTTTATATTTAACAAAATGTCGTACACCTAATCATATTAACCTACTATATATATCGAATGGTACTAACAATCATTACTGTTATATTAAAAACTTATCGCGATTAGTTAGTTCACAAATATCAAGACAACATCGTGCAGTTTATATATGTGATTCATGTTTACTTCATTTCCCATCAGAGGAAAAACTTAATAACCATCAAAAATATGATTGCGCTCACATTTGTACGGAATTACCAAACGGTGAGGATTCCAAAAAGGATTGGTTTGGTAAAGCAACCTCAAATAATAAATTAAAATTTGATAAATTCGCGAAAAAGTTGGAAATGCCCTTTGTGGTTTATGCAGACTTTGAGGCATTTTTGAATCCGATAGAATCATGTAGTAACGATCCATCCAAGCCTAGTACAATTAATATTCAAAAACATGAAGTGTATAGTTTTGGATATTACATTAAATGTTCATATGATAACAGATTATCAAAATATGAGACGTATAGTGGATCAAACTGTGCACAAGTGTTTATGAATCGCCTTTGTGAAGATGTGAAAACAATTGTTAAAAAAAATAGTTTCCAAAAATGCCCCGTTCCATTATCAGATGAAGATAAAATTAAAATTTCAAATTCAAACATATGTCATATTTGTGAAACTGAGTTAAATGAAGATATTTTTTACGATTTTGATTGGCACACTGGCAGTTTTAGGGGTGTTGCACATCAAGTGTGTAGTTCTAAGTACAGAACACCTCGTCATATTCCAATATTTTTACATAACCTCAGTCACTACGATGCTCATTTCATTGTTCATGCATTAAACCTCGATGATGGCAAAGTTGAAGTTATTCCACAAAATAAAGAACGATACATATCATTTTCAAAACAGTTAACAATAAATAATCAACCAGTAAGTTTAAGATTCGTAGATTCATTGAAATTTTTATCGTGTAGTTTAGATCAACTAGCTAAAAATCTTAATGATGATCAGTTTACAGAACTAAAAAGGAACTATCCTAATAATGAAGATTTTTCACGTTTAAGACGGAAAGGTATTTATCCTTATGAATTTATGTGTAATAGTGATTGCTTGAAACATCCATCACTTCCTGATCAACGCCAATTTTATAGTTCACTCACAGATTCAAATATTTCAAATGATGATTATAATCACGCAAAAGATATTTGGCAACATTTTAAGTGTAGTAGTATGTCTGATTATTCCGATTTATATTTAAAAAGTGATGTTTTACTTTTGACTGATGTATTCGAAAACTTTCGAAAGCTTTGTATTAAAACATATGGATTAGATCCTGCTCATTACTATACTGCCCCAGGTTTAAGTTGGGATGCAATGTTAAAATTTACTAAAATAGAATTAGAATTGTTAACGGACTATGACAAAATTGCTTTTTTTAAAGCTGGTATTAGAGGGGGTGTATCTCAGTGTAGCAATCGTTTTGCTAGAGCGAATAATAAATTCATGGAAGATTATGATAGTGAAAAACCTAATTCATTTCTAACATATTTTGATGCGAATAATTTATATGGTTGGGCAATGTCTCAACCTCTTCCTGTTGGTGGTTTTGAATGGATAGATTCTAATACAGATTATAATGTGTCGGATAACTCTGATTACGGTTATGTTTTAGAAGTTGATTTGGAATATCCTGATGAACTTCATAATTTGCATTCTGACTTTCCGTTATGTCCTGAAAACATATGTGTGGGTAATACTAAAGAAACTAAATTAGTTCCTAATTTAAATAATAAAAATAAATACATCATTCACTACAGGAATTTAAAACAATGCATTGAAATGGGGATTAAATTAATTAAAGTACATAGAATTTTAAAATTTAAACAGAGTTCTTGGTTAAAGAAATACATAGACTTAAATACTAGTTTGAGAACGTTAGCTACATCAAACTTTGAAAAAGACTTTTTTAAATTAATGAACAATTCTGTCTTCGGTAAGACTATGGAAAATATTGAAAAAAGAGTAAACGTTAAACTACTAACTCACTGGGATAATCGTGGCAAAGTTTTAGGTGTTAACTGTTTTGAAAATGATATGTATCGTTCTTTATTTTGTGGAATAACTTCAACTTTGCCATCATCGAGGTTTAATGCATGAACAATGAAATGAGCATCGTAGTGACT
The DNA here is from genome assembly GCA_943136025.2 of Agrotis puta. Classification (NCBI taxonomy): domain Eukaryota; kingdom Metazoa; phylum Arthropoda; class Insecta; order Lepidoptera; family Noctuidae; genus Agrotis; species Agrotis puta. The sequence continues at coordinate 7,058,751 of OW964170.2, forward strand.
GAGGTTATGTAAAAATATTGGAATATGACGAGGTGTTCTGTACTTAGAACTACACACTTGATGTGCAACACCCCTAAAACTGCCAGTGTGCCAATCAAAATCGTAAAAAATATCTTCATTTAACTCAGTTTCACAAATATGACATATGTTTGAATTTGAAATTTTAATTTTATCTTCATCTGATAATGGAACGGGGCATTTTTGGAAACTATTTTTTTTAACAATTGTTTTCACATCTTCACAAAGGCGATTCATAAACACTTGTGCACAGTTTGATCCACTATACGTCTCATATTTTGATAATCTGTTATCATATGAACATTTAATGTAATATCCAAAACTATACACTTCATGTTTTTGAATATTAATTGTACTAGGCTTGGATGGATCGTTACTACATGATTCTATCGGATTCAAAAATGCCTCAAAGTCTGCATAAACCACAAAGGGCATTTCCAACTTTTTCGCGAATTTATCAAATTTTAATTTATTATTTGAGGTTGCTTTACCAAACCAATCCTTTTTGGAATCCTCACCGTTTGGTAATTCCGTACAAATGTGAGCGCAATCATATTTTTGATGGTTATTAAGTTTTTCCTCTGATGGGAAATGAAGTAAACATGAATCACATATATAAACTGCACGATGTTGTCTTGATATTTGTGAACTAACTAATCGCGATAAGTTTTTAATATAACAGTAATGATTGTTAGTACCATTCGATATATATAGTAGGTTAATATGATTAGGTGTACGACATTTTGTTAAATATAAAGGACCTACAACAGAATTACACTTTTTTTCTTTATTATACTCTAAGCCAAAAACATTAATACTAATATTGTTTAATTTCTCTACTTTTGATATATCTGCAATTTTAACCGGAAAAGAAATACCAGTAAATTTTAGTTTATTTCCATGAATTGCGTAAGATGCTTCCCGGTCTACACTTTTACTTACAGGATATAAACCAGAGAGTAATGCCCATTTGAAACACATATTATCATTATTTTTAACATTGATTACAGCTTTTTTTGATTTAATATCTTGAGGAAGGTCGATATATGAATTACCACGTAGGGGGTTGAATTTGTTAACATTCATATCTATGTATTTAATTTGATTAAGACTCCAACCACTATCTTTTTTTTCAAATTGACAAATTTTACCGACTACAGTGTCTATTAATGATGAATAAAAAATATTTAAGTCATCTCCCTGACAAATTATGTAATTAAACGTTTGAAAATCAAACGTATTTTTAATATCTTTAGTTTGTTGTATGAAATCAGCATGCAATATGAAGTTTATTTTAAAAATTGTATGTTGTTGAATACATTCATTTATCAAAAATAAGATATCGATTTTTAATGAATTTAAAAACGATTCCGGTGTTTCAAAATATTGTCCCGATTTAAGTGTTTTACTATTAATTCTATATGTTAAAATTCGATTACCAAAAGCGGTTTCAACAACTGTAACATTTGTTAATGAATTATGTGATTTTAAAAGATTATTTTTATGTGTATTGCTTTTTAAATGGTTATTTAGATACCTTTTATTAATATAAACATGGCATGTATCACATTCCACCTTATTGTTGTCCACGTCATTGGTTTCAATTGATGATGTAGAAGCTCCTTCATCAAATTTTGCTTTCTTGGTAACCTTATTTTCATCAGTAGTGATACCTCGTTTGATACCTCTTCCAACTTGTTGTTGACTGTAACAAAAAAGAAAATTATTAGACAAATCTTAAAATAAAACATTACTACAATAATATTTCTTATTGAGTTTATACTTCTAATACTTACATCAACGTTGTTTCAACCATCAAACATTGATTATACAACTCATCATCATACGATGAATCGAACAGTTCACACTTCTCTATTTCATCACAAACTTTACACAGCTCCTGATTGAATTCGCTGTTGGATTGTTCTATATTCTCTTCAATGGGTGCGGAAAAGAAAGCACTGGTGCACATTTCACTGAAGTTTTCCATCTTTATAATAAAGAAGAAAGTATGTAGCACAGTAAGTAACAGTTAAGTGTTGGTAGAGCAACTGATACCCAATTTTAAATAATGTTCAATATTTATAGTCTAGCAAAGGATTAGGAAAGTCATGTAAAATCTAATGAGTACACAGAAGTACTTTAAGTAAACAGAATCACATTCACTAATCCACTAATGAGTGTCATTGTTAAAAAAGTATTTTTTAACTTTTTCACTTTCTGCTATTGTCTTTGTAATATTGTATACGATATACGAGGCCGTTTGTGTTGTCGTAGATGCTATCCTTATTATTCTTTACGTAATATTTAATCCTCGTGGTAGCGTGCTTCCAGTGATCACTAGTTGGAATCTTAAAAATTGAAATGTATGATATGAAGAAACTATTCTTCATATCATACATTTCAATTTTTATGAGATGCGTCGCTTGGTCTCCGTCGTCAGAATTTGTAGAGATGTATGATACGCCATCTTTAGCAGTTCGTGCCACAGTCGACGATAGCAGCTTCTTCCTTTTTATTTTTGGTGCCACTTCAAAAAATTGATCAATCGGTTGCGATTTCCTTTTTCCACCATCGTCTGTGTTATTAACGACGATGTCATCACTCTCTTCTTCGTGTTGAGGAGAGAGTGGCGAGTAGTAATACTGTTTATAGGTATTTTCATTATCGTCTGCGAAGCTGAATGATCTCTGCAACAACAGAGTTATCACGTTAATATCAATTTGTTTACACTTAATCTGAGACACACACACACACACACGTTAGGAAACAACAGCAGAAATACATGTAAGTTTGTCAATAGAATAAACACTTACCTCCATGCCCATTGATGCGTTGAAGTAACACAAACGTAGTATTGGTAGACGTATACAATCCACTGTGGTCAAACGACCATAGACTGACTGCATGACTGCAACTGTTCGATCTTATATAGCACCATTCTTATCTAAAGCAAATTCCTAAGTACAACGAAACTGACTGTAACTCTATGAGCCAACAAACTTATCTCACGTTCCTTCGCAACAGGCATCAACCTGCTTTGTGACTCTCACAAAAGAATGCGATTAAATATTCACAAAACGAAACTGATAGTAACTCTATGAATCAACAAACTTATCTCAAATTGCTTCGCAACAGGCATCAACCTGTTCTGTGACTCCCACAAAGAATGCGATTTAATATTTACAAATCACTATAATTGAACATTCCTATGACAACCATTGAATAGATTGGTACTATAATAATCTGCTAATAACAGTAATATCATGGATACACTAGAATTACAAAAACATATGAAAAAGATTCATCCCAGTCTAGAAAATAATGTTTATGCTGCTAATAGACTACCTATGTATACACATGTACCAACGTATATAATATGCAATTTGGATGCGGATGATAAACCAGGTTCACACTGGGTAGCTGTACATATCGATACGAATGGCATCGGTCAATATTTTGATTCATATGGTCGAACACCTGAGCGATATCATCTCCAGTTTTTGAAAAGGAATTGTAAGAGATGGGACTGGAATGTTGATAGGATTCAGAATTATTGGACTTCAGTTTGTGGTGAATATTGCTTAATGTATTTGCTATTTAAGTTTCAGGGATGTTCAATGTATAGTTTTACGAACATATTTACAGGGAACACACTGTACAATGATATTTTTGTGGATGAGATGTTTCGCTCATATTTTGTAGAAAAAAGTAATAAAATTTCGAAATAAAAATGAATGAATGTGTTTTATTGGGGATCCCTTCTTTTCGCATAATTTTCTTTGTCCTGATTACAATTAATAATTGCTGGCACCCCGACTCGGACAATTTAGGTTAGAAGAGGATGGCGGGGTCTGAAAGACCCCGCCATCCTCTTCGTGGTTATTATTTTTTTAAACCACCCAGAAGTAGGAGCCCCGCGAAGCGGGGCTCCGTCGACATGCTACTAAAATAAATTTATGCTTAATATTATGCTTATAAAAGTTATGCTATAGAACTTTATGCTTAATCATTATTATGGTTAGAGAAATTATGTTAGATAAATTAGGTCTTAAAATTGTATGCAAATGGATAGGGAACCGTTTTATTGATGATATAGAAAAGGAGACATAATGAGGGTTAACAATGAGTAATAGATAAGAACGCCAAATCAACCGTAATGAGGGTGTTCGAAGTACAATAGATAAAAGGATTAGGTGAACAATGGAACGCTAATGAGGGTGCAGGACCACCGGAAATCAATGAGATAACAGTTAATTGATTTGCATAACTCCAGAACCACGCATCCTACGCTAAAATGGATCGCAGATTCGAGATCAGAGCACGCCAAAACCTAACAAACCATACCAAATTTTTTTTTTTTTTTTTTTTTTTTTTAGGACGGGGAGGCGGTGGCACAACAGATTCGCGGGGTTCTGGCGCTTGCGCCAGAACCCGCGAATCACTACTACTGATGTCATTGTCAGAGTTACTCAAAATGGAGAAATAAACCATCCACGCGAAGACCGACATCCGCGCGGACGGAGTCGCGGGCGGAAGCTAGTCTTAAATATAATTAATTAAATTAAAAAATATATAACTAATTAATATTCTGTTGCCGTTATCTATATCGAGCATAAACAAACAAAACAAAAATCACATAGTTGTAGAAATGGGAGCCCCCTTATTATACCCCTTATTTTTGTGATAAAAATAAAACTTTTAACGATAAAACGAAATTTAAATAAAATGGTACTTACGCACAGTGGTTCGAAATCGACGCTCAGTAGACATTGAAAATCAAAATGGCTTTAGGCGAGAAAAAATCGGAACGGCTTTATTTCAGTATTATTTATAATATTTGGTAATATGACAGCTATAGACAGCACCATTTCCGAAAAAAATAATATTTAATATTTTATTGTATGAAGAACAAAAATACAAAAGTCGTTTTTTTTCACAACTTAATAAAACTTAAAGCCTGCGGCTTACATGGGGTGTTGTCCCACATGAGGCGATTCCGAAATGCAATTATACGCACACCCATGCGCGCCGCTTCACTCACAGCAGAGTGTTGAAATTCGAGAAATTCAGTTAGAGATTTTTACGTAGATTTAGGTGTGGTGTTGAAAATATACAAAGTAATTGACTCTAGTGTGCTAATTTTATAATTCTAATGAGAAATAATGGAATATCTATCTTCTATATGAATAAAAAATTCAAAACTGGCTCGCTGACTGATCTATCAACGCACAGCCGAAATAATAGTTTTGTATGAAACTTCGCTACTACAAGTGCTAGGAGTTTCAAATTTTGCATGGGGATTCTTTTAAGACATAAATGCTCAATAAGACGGGTTATTGCGATATTCGGCCCCTAAGGGGTTGATAGTTTGTATCAAACTTTGTTACTACAAGTGCTAGGAGTGTCAAAATTTGTATGGGAGTTCTTTTTAGGACGAAGATTGACTGCACTAAGGCGTGATTTTGTTAAATTCCACCCCAAAGGGGTTGCTTTGGGGTTGATAGTTTGTATGAAACTTTATTACTACAAGTGCTAGGAGTATCAACATTCGTATGGGAGTTCTTTATAAGACCTAAATGCTCGCCAAGACGCTTTGCCATTGAAACAAAACGCGCCGTCGATCCGGGCATGGTCCACGGTCGGACAGCGAGTTACCCAAAACTCGCTGCCCGCATGCCCGCGCCTACTGTGGCTGGAGATCGTCTGCCGACGTCCGTCGCTGTGGGCGTCTACCATTGCGGCTGGGGTGGATGGAGGACGCTGTGCTCTCCCTCACGCGTCCCGCCTCCTCCTTCGCGAGCATGACTGCTTCGCAGAAGGAGGTGACCACTTCCCACTCCGTCTCGCCCCGCAGCATGGCCTCGACCAATGCCGGGCGCGAGAGGTCTCCGCCTATCGCCGTCGTGAGGACACGGCTGTGCTCTGCCCAAGCGGGGCAGTCCTGCACCGTATGCTCCTCCGGGTGATCCTCGCAGTGAAGACACCCAGGCGTTTCTTCCCTCCTTATCCGAAACAGGTACCTCCCGAAACTTCCGTGTCGCGTGAGGACCTGCGCCATGCGGTAGATCAGGACGCCGTGACGCCTATCCAGCCACTCCTCAAAGAGGGGTCTTACCGCCGCGATTGCGGCGTGCCCGAGTATGTGTTGCTTAGACTTTTTTGATGTGAGTACCTACTATCAATGAATAATTTAAAATTTGGATGTAGTAAGGCAGGGTGTCTCTTCAAAACTTATCTATAACAATGATTCAAGTAAAAGTCCCAGACGATCATTCTATAAGTCACCCTATTATGCCCGCGGTTTGTTAGGCATTTGGCTCAATGGAGGCCCCGGGAGATTCCTTGGGGATCGCGTGTCACTCAATAAGTATTATTATTCCCGCTTTTGCAACATTTTTGATTGTTGCTCCTATTTGTGGTAGCGTCATGTTACAACGATCGTTTGTTGGCATTTGCCCCGGATCCAAAGCGTGGTGGTAATATCAAAGTAATTGAACCATATTGTGGAAGGTCACAGAAGGCTAACAAACGGACGCTCAGTTGAAGAGAGCATTTTACTTCCACTAAATGCATTCCCGTTCTTAAAATAATGTGCTTCTACAAGATCTCCGCTTTCAGTTTTTTTTTTCTTGGCCTTGCTAACTCGTAATGGTACACTTATAAATACGTCCATAAACTATTTGCGATTATCAGCCGGAAACAGGTACCAAAAATCGTTTGCTCGACCTCTAAATGTACCTTCAGAGAACAACAAGAGTGCGGTAGCCAACGCAGCATATGGTTCGTTGGCGTTCGTTGAACCGTTGTGTACCCGGCATTACGGTAAACAGATCGATGGTTATAATTATTATTTTCTCACTTTCTAGAGTATTGCAATTTTAGACAGATAACGCTCAGCTGCATCTGGTTGGAATGGAACAGAATGGAAGCCGACTCCAACATACTTGGAAATGTGGTTGGGAATAGGAAGGTCCATGCTCTATATCTATGGGAACAAGCAATGCGAGAAAAAAGAATATCTACGTGATAAACACAAATTTTTTTTGGCGGGCTTTTGAAAAGGGCTGTCTAAAATAATTTGTGTAGAACTTTTTTTTTTTTTTTAGTTTTTTAGTGTAGTAAGTTGTTATGTATCTTAGATTAGTTTTTAATTGTATAGTAGGTGTATATAGCGGTATGTTTCTGTTTTGTTTTCCTCTTTAAGTTTACTGTAAATATGGATGTCGAGCCGGAACCTCCCGACAAAAATCCTTTAATAACTTTGATAGAAGCGGATAAGTCTATAAATGCTTCGGTTTCACACGAGTCCTTGAAGAAAATCAATTCTCCATCATCTACAACTTCTAGTAAAGGACCAAAAGCGAAAAAAAATCTAGGTACACCAATTTTCAAGCACAGTTCCAAACATCTACCTAATATTTCAAAACAAAAATCGATCCTCATGCAGAATACTGTTCATTCAGATCAACCCATTGTTTCCAATAATACAAATTTAGATTCAGAGCAGCACATGACAGACCTTAACCATAGCCGTAATTTTTACACTAAAAAGGACACTGATCCTTATTTAGTCCATGTGGAGTCTGTTGCGGCAGATCCTCGCGGTGGCACTAATCTATACCCTGTTAAGTTCGGCCATTTCTTGTTTAAGAATAATTTAAGAAATATTTTGAAAGACGGTATTAAGCGGATGGGTCGTAATAGACTGGCAATTTACTTCCAAGTAGCAGAGGCGGCAAAGATAAGAATTTTGTGGAACGGTGTTCCCCAGGGCTCAGTTTTGAGCCCATTATTGTATGATATTTATACAAAAAAATTAGAAGCAGTTATATACCCATGCTTAATCCTACAATACGCTGATGATATTGTAGTCTACTTCCCTCATTCATCAATTGAATCAGCGGCTAATAATGTCCGAAAATCTTTGACTAATCTGGTGGAGTCGCTCGATGATCATCGCCTACAATTGTCGGTGAAGAAAGGTGTCGTTATCCCCTTTACGTGCATCCGTAATATTCCTCCGGTTTTTATAAAATCCAACGGTTTTACTCTTCCAAATCCAATGAAGTAACATTTCTCGGCTGTAAACTCAATTCTAAATTCAATGGTGCCTCGCAAATTAAGCATATTATTAGTATATGTGAAAAAAGTATAAACTTGATCAGGGCTCTTGCAGGCGAACGGTGGGGGGCTCATCCGTTTACGTTACAACGAGTACTTTAGATTTTGGAACGTGTTCGCTACCTTTAGTCAGTAAAACGGAGCTGCTTAAATTAGATCGATTACAGTCTAAGTGTCTCCGCATTATTATAGGTGCAATGAAGAGCACACCAGTTGTGGGTTGATTGTGCTGACCCTCCCCTACATCTTAGACGTCAATATCTGTGTGTCCGTTACTTAATTAAGGTGTTTCAATCTAGTACACATCCTCTAATTCCTAAAATTAAAGATCTTTACAAAATAATAACAGATGGGAATCACTTTTGGGTTTCGCGGCTCATACCGAACATCATAGAAGGTTATAAAAGGATTAAACATGTAGAACACAATATTAAAACATTTTCTGTACATCCGATTTTTCGGTTCAATATGATGACCTTATATTTAAACCTAAAATATTTCTGACCACCGGTATAGGGAAAAACTTTTCAGATCCAAATGGTAAACTTGCCTCGTTTCTTTTAAAAAATGCACAAGGAGCTGAGGTCTTTTATACTTATACTTCGAAATATGAGGGACATGAGTCAGGGTCAACTATAGGGGCTGCATTTATTCGACATCATACAGGACACTTTAAATTGTATAAATATTCTTCCTTTCTCTCCACTTTTTCCGGTGAGTGTTTAGCCATAAAACATTGTATTGAATACCTAACTAATGAAAAAATCCAAAATTCAATTATTTTCACTGACTGCCTACAATGTCTTCTCTCTAATCCATTTGATAGGGGCAATTTGTCCCCAATTATCATTTTGATCAAATCGTTATTAAAGAACTGCTACGAATTAGGCTTAACTGTCGTATTGACTTGGATTCCAGGTCATTCTGATATAGAAGGCAATATGACAGTAGACCAGCTAGCAAAATAGGCTGCGAAGCAGGGTCAATGTATCCCGGATGTGTACGCGGGATCTGTTGCAATCGATTCCACAAACGACTTAATAGTTGGTCTCACGTTTGGAATTTTAAGAAAACAAAAGCTCAATTCTATAAATTACTTCTACCCATCATTAATTTAAAACCGTGGTTCAGCAAGTTAAAACTTAATAAGAAAATAACTTCCATTCTTGCTCGACTAAGATTTGGTCATTGCTCTTCAGCTGTGCATCTTAACAGAATAGGGGTTTTTGATTCCCCCCTCTGTAACTGTGGAGTCGGAGAAAATGGTGATTTAGTCCATATTCTTTTTAATTGCTCGAAATATAATTCTTTTCCATTATATGACTTCCTTATTATGTACTAGTTGTTCCCCCCGGCTTCGCCCGCGTGAAGTTCCTTTATCGCTTGAAACCTACTCTACCCCACACTACTCTAATTTTTTATAGGAACCTTCTCCTCACAATGACGAAGGCAACAAAAGAATTGGCCAAATTGATCCAGGCGTTGTTGAGTTATGCGCTTACCAACACATTTAGCGATTCATTTTTATTAAATAAGATAAAGCAGGGGAGCTTTCCTTGTAATCTGTCTTCCATCCTTTCTTTGTCTTATAAGTTATATGTTGCATCTCTTAAGGTGGGTACAGATTGGTGCAATGCAACATGTTATGCAACATGCAATGCAAGAATTTGAGGTCCACATTGCTGCAATGTATCATGTAATGTAACAGGATTCCCATAGTGTGGACGCCTCGCGCGCACGAACTGCGCCTGGGTCGCGCACGCTCCGAGCGTTACAACTCATGCGCGGCTCGATCCGAGATTTGTCGGTTTTTAGTACGAACACAAAGGGGCGCGCAGTGTGCGCAGGACTCAGCCGTGGACGGTCGTTCGTTTCGTTCGCATGCACAACGATCATGGCGGTGAAAGAGGCCACTTATATGCTGGAAATTCATATCTGTAAGCAGTTCTCTGCCTTCTCTCCGTTTATATAATTATGTGCGCCACCAACGTCGGGGTCATTGGCGTTTTTTTAAAAGTTGATGAATGATTAACAATGAAGCACTGATAATCGTCAGAGCAAGAAGGCTGTCTTCAGACTCCATGATTCGTGTATATCGACTTAAGTAGTGATGTGGGCAAAGAAAAGAACACGTGTGACGAGGGCTAGTGTTTGTAACGAAATGCGGGAACAGATGTTCTCGAATGATTCGTAGTCAATGCGCGTACCGCGCGCGCCACACGTCCAAGGCAGCAGGGAACATGCAATGTAAGGCAGAATATTACATTACATGTTGCATTGCACCAATCTGTACCCACCTTTAGTAAATTTATTTCTTTTCACAGTATTTCCTTATAGTATAAATTGTTATAATTTTATTACATATATTTATTTGTTGCCCTACCTAAAATAATATCCCGTCACAATACGCCAAACTCCCTCCTCCCACATTAAATTTTCACAACACTCGACACTGGCAATAGTAGCTAAGGCCGATTGCCACAATCAAAAAAGAAGAAGAAGAACCACAGACTAAATAACTTGCTGTCAGTGTCAGGTGTCAGCAATGATTGACATTGACAACGTAAATTTTGACGTTTTATAAATTAAAAAATTTTTGCTCAGCTGTGAGATTCTAAAAAATCATTAACCCTGTAAATATTTCGGGATAAGTCGTATTTTACGATCATGAATAAACACAGAACCTTTGTTCACCTGCTAAACTTGTCTAAGCCTGTTAGAATAATATCGAGATCTCAGACAAATGAATCTATTTCCAACGCATCATCAATCAGCTATTGTGCAGATATCGTAAGGTAATTAATTTAACCGTCAAGTAGAATAAGTTGTAATATTGACACGAATGTATGAGACGAAAGTCTGGACGGATATGTTTATCGCTCGTTCTGGTACTTTATATATTTTGCAGATAGACAGCATGACTATGAAAATTTCTTGGCTACTCTTCTCATGACGAAGTCTCTGCGATCACCGGCACTTGTGTTGAGAGCGTTTAACGTAGAAGTAGCTCGAGTTCAAGACTTAACAACCGACTCACAAACAGCTGCATTCAGATTACAATTCTGGCAAGATGCTCTCCACGGTATGTTTACAAAAGAGAAAACACTACAAGGAGTTCCTGCTAACCCTGTTGCACAAGAACTTTTTAAGGTAGATTCAATTTATTGTTAAATATAACCAGCTTTTCTATTCTCTAAATAACAAAGTTTAGGCTGTATGCTAAGTTCATACAGCTGACAGAGCCTTGAGATAGTGTCATAAGATTTTGCTCTCAGTAGCATATCAAATACCGCACTACAAGCTTTGACACTGGAGTAGCGGTGCACACTAGGTTGAAACCTTAGTTTTTTTTTTAATTGCCATCAATTCATAAGTATTATCTGATATTTCATTTTTTTTACATACTTTTAGAAATATCACACCTGTATTTCTTAATAGGTGTGCAGCTGTTATGGACTCCAGAAAAGATATTTGGAAAGACTTATTACATCAAGAAGTAATATTTTAAAAACGAAACACTTCAGAACTTTAGAAGATATTGAGAAATATGCTGAGGAATCTGTGTCTTCAATATATTATTTACTTTTAAGTGTAGCAGGTATTAAAGATGTACATGCTGACCATGCTGCATCTCATTTAGGAAAAGCTCAAGGGATAACAAATATATTGAGGTAAGGAGAGACAACATTCCTTCCCAAATTTACTATAGTATCTATCTATCCTTACTTAAATCCATATGTTTCAGATCTGTCTATGTAAGCAGTTACCATAAAATTGTTTGCTTGCCGATGGATGTTCTTATGAAGAACAAAATAAGTCAAGAAGATGTTTTAAGACAAATTGACAGTGAGCAAATGAGAAATGTGGCATATGAGATTGCTTCAAGGGCAAATAGTCACCTAAAAAAGGTACACCTATTTGTGTCAGGGGCACACAATCCCAATGGGATGACAAAATAAAATTAGTTAACAATATTTCTCATCAATCAACTATTGATTTTACATTTATTGAATGTGATTTAATTTTTAGGATTAGTTAGGGATAATTTCACTGAATCATTTTAGTCAAATTCAGTACTTGTGATGATGCTTACTTTTTAAATTTACTAGTATACTATATTCAAATTTACTGTATCTGTTACATTGTGTTGCTAACTAGAAAAAATTAGTTAATGCGTGTTTTTTCTTTCCAGGCAAGAGAGATTAAAGTACCTCCACCTACGAAGCAGATATTCTTACCAGCAACAGCTGTCCACAAGTACTTAGTTAAACTTGAAAAGAAAAACTTTAACTTGTTTGACAAGTCACTTCATGTTGCTAATCCTATCCTACCATTCAGTTTGTATTTTAACAGAATGCGTAACAAATATTAGATTTGTTTCTAAAACCTTTAATGGAACATGAAAGTAGCTTTTAGATCTTTTAATTTAAATGTAACCATGAAGAGTTTACTAATAAAAGTAGTGCAAATATTTTTTTACTTTTTCTTAGCACACATGATTAGTTAGACCCATGCCCAGTTTGTTGGGCGTAAACTTTTTTTTTTTTTATGGGGTTTGGGTGGGAGTAGAAACGAGAAAACTATTTAAGGCCTTTCATCTTGTACCTAAAACATTATAAAAATATCAAATTTAAAGATCCAATCGGTTAAGACAATTCAGAGGAGAACCACAAACACAAGATAAATCTATTTTAAAGGGTAATGATACAATAAAACAAATTTTAATTATATAGAAATAATTGCACTGTTTACTTTCAAGCTTCTTCATGCAAATAAATACTTCATAACATTTCGAGATTCAAGCAAACTTGTTTGGCAACATGAGTACCTTATCAGTTAAATAGTCACTAAATATGCCTACAATGTTATTATAAAACATTACTGTGTTGGATAATGCACTTTTTGTGCTAAATTGGCTAACATTTGCAACAAAAGAAAAATATTAAATAGTTGTGAAACAATTGCTGCTTATTAATATTCATTTAAAAATGTAGGTTGTTATCAAAAATAGAATTGCATTTTAAAATCATCCAATGCAATTCATATACTTTTAAAACTTTGGTTAAGTAATCTTCCAAGATCTTTGGTTCCAGCAATTCCTTTACTGTGATGTGCAAAATATTAATAATACATAAAATATGAATAAGACTAATGTACTTGCATTTGTGAGCACATAAGAGAAAAATAAGTTAAGCATCTAAAATAAATCTAAGATTGCTTTGTTACATTATCTCCAAAAAAGAGGTTCTAAAAAATAACAATAGTAACATAATACTTTTCCCATTGTATCTAAATGTTACATAAAATCATTTCATGGTTGTGAGAAAATAAATACTAGAAAGGTAAGTACTAACCCTGTTGTGCACACATAAACTGTGCACATAAAAATGCATAACCTTAAAGCTAAATTAAGCTTGTAAACATAATAAAGCCATTTAATAAAAATATTTCAAATGAAGTGATTAAATAAACACAGCCGATTAGAATATCATAATGCTAATTTGGAATGTAAAGGTTTATAAGTTAATAATAGTTAAAATGTTTATTATCACTTAAGCTTAATATAAAAAGCTAATGATAAGTACTACTGATTCCATCACAATTAATCTGCTGCAAAAAAAGCTGCCATATAGTACAAATAGAATGATGCATTATTCAGAAGGTGTTAAGTCTTTTTCAGGCTCTCCCTCAAACAAAATTTGTTGAAGTAGATCATAAATAGGTTCAAATGCTTTCCTGCAAGCTGCATTGGTTGGAGTGAGGTAGTCATGCATATCATGGTGACTGATAGTACCATCGGTTTGTATAAAACCTTTGTCTATGGAAACCATTTCAACTTTATTCATGTTAGTAACCTTTTCACGTAAAATTTGATTAATCTTAGAGTTCTTCTCTCTTAATGTGTTTGGGTACTGACCACGAGGTAGTAGACTCTAGAATAAAATACATAGATATTAGTATGACATACAATAAAAATGCAACATTCGCTCTGAAATATTTTAGACCACACTTACAGGCAATACTATGTAAGCACTTGGGTGTTTCTCCCTGATTGTTCTTATTATTTCTAGAATGCCTTCACACACTTGCTCTGGAGTGTTTTCAACATTATTTGTTCCAACATGCACAACAAATACCTACAATAATAAAGAATTAATATAAACATTACAAAAGAAAAATAATATAGTAAATAAGCTCAAACCTAGATCAACAAAGAGTAGGTTTGTAACGTTGGTCTACATATTTTACAACAATTCAGGGATGAACATGAACAGGTGTAGTGAACAAAAGTCACTAACCTTAGCTTCAACATGGTCAAGTTCTCCGTTCTTGATGCGCCACAAAACATTTTGAGTCTGATCCTTATGGATACTGAAGTTGAGGCAATGCAGAGGCGCAAACCATTGATTCCAAACCTCAGTGTGCTCTAGTGCTTGCAAGATTGAGTCACCAATGAAAATCACATCAGCATCTTTTCCTTTTGCATCTGACAGAAACCTATTATGCTGTAAAAAAAATTATGCAATTAGTAAAAATGTATTACAATATAATGCCATAGATTTACAGAAGTTAACCCAAATGAGGCACTAACTCTAATGAGGCCCCAAAAGAAAAATGGAATTATTTATTATAAAAGTTTAAATTACACAACTTCTGTCTTACCTATGAGAATATGAATAAAAAAGATGATTTCGAGTTTACTTGCGCATAGTTATATTGACTAAATTAGTGCCAGATTACACTTATCTGCACTTACCGATTTTAGCAAATTAGGTCAGCAAATGTAATTCGAATCTAATTAAAATAATTACCACGTATGTGAATCATAAAATGTACAGTGAATTCAAACGTCTTTATTAGCAAAGTCTAACAGCTAAAGACTTAGAATTTTAATGAAAACTTACAATGCTATTCCATCTTCCGTCCCCTTCAGTGTCTAGTTGAGGAGCGGCGACCGAACAAGGATTCATTCTTCCTCAGTAATATTACAAAAAAATATACCACATTCAATAATTATCCTAATAAAGGACTAGTAAATTACCACATCAACTAGAACCACGAAGATGAAATTAACTTGGCGGTTTATACTAAAGCAGAAGTTGTGTTAGTTGCCCGTCACTGTCAAATGTCACATTTTACCGAAACAACTGTCAAAGATGACCTGGTCCAAAACGCCTCGGAGAAATTTAAAAAAAAACTAAAAATTCTCTAAAAAAATATATGTTCGCCTTCGCCGGATGCACCCCCATACAATACTACTAGAAATTTCAAAACTGTATGCGGTATCGAATACAAAATGTATTATGGCAAGCATCTGAATTTTTCTGATAGAAAGTTAAAACATGCAATCATGCTTAAAAATAGTTTATAATTTGAAAAACTGCTCCAGCAAGTAAGAAAAATCTAGTGGAGCATTTAGAGTCCATTCGCACGAGCGCTTTTTATAGGCGTTAAAAAAGCGCCCGAAATAAAACAAATGTATTCCCATTAAGATTCCCATGTATCAGTTCACAAGTCAGCGCTTTTAAAGCGCGTCGCTATTTTTGAACTGTATTTGATTTGAAGTGATGGGCAGTGACATTTGAGTTCTATCTTTGATCCAACTCAGCGCTTTTTAACTCCCAAGACATAGGTAGTGTTCGTGCGAATGCTTATTGTTCAGTCCATTCTTCAAGTCTATGGTCCGATCTGGTCCAATCATAGATTTTAAGGATGAACTTCGCCTTCTTTAGGAAGAAAGAAAAACAGTAAGCCATAGGCTTTTTTTTTAGCGTGGTAAAATCAGCAAATGGGTCCTCCCACCCAGGGCAGAGTGGGAGGGACTGTCAAACTCGCACTGAATAACTAGTATAACTGCTTCGCAGATGGAGGCGACCGGTTCCCACTCCGTCTCGCCCCGCAGCATGGCCTCGACCAATGCCGGGCACGAGAAGTCTCCGCCTATCCCCGTCGTGAGGACTCGGCGGTGCTCTGCCTAAGCGGGGCAGTCCAGCACCGTATGCTCCACCGTGTCCTCTGGGCGATCCACGCAGTGGTGACGACGTTTCTTCATCATGCGGTAGGTCAGAACGCAGTGACGCCTATCCAGCCACTCCTCAAAGAGGGGTCTTACCGCCGCGATTGCGGCGTGCCCAGTCACTTACAATGCCGTAAAAATATCGATATTTTTAACCGATATATATTTTTTTAAAGTTAACACAAAGTTTTTTTAAAGGCAACTCGCTGTTCGACCACGGACCATGCCCGGGTCGACGGCGCGTTATCTCCTTAGAGCCTCAGAGTGTCAGTAAATATGACAGGGCCCCCCTCTAGAGGGCCAAAGCCTGTCGGGGTCGTGGGACTTATGATTTACCGTGACCCCGGTACGTAAAGGGCTATTGAAGGACACCGTGGATTTTAGTCAGTACGAGTCTGACAGTCCCTCACACTCTGCCCTGGGTGGGAGGACTCATTTGATGATTTTACCACGTTAAAAAAATAAAAAAAGCTGTAAGTGACACTGTCTAAGGCCGCTTGCCACAATCAAATTATAGTTTAAAAAAACTAAAAAAACACGCTTTAATGGCAATCGAACTAAAAAGTAGAAAATAATTTTTAAGTATAAGAGAGTTTGTGTTACTGCAATATAAAATCCAACAATCAATTATCATAATTAATTTAGAATAAGATTAATATAAATATTAAGATATTAACAAAAATTCAAATAAAGTGAAAAAGCGTGGGGTGCTTGATTTCGAATGTGATGATCATTTTATTAGTTACTGTTTGCAATATCAGAATTATTATAAAAATATCATTGAGCACCCCACGCTTTTTCACTTTATTTGAATTTTTGTTAATATCTTAATATTTATATCAATCTTATTCTAAGTTAATTATGATAATTGATTGTTGGATTTTATATTGCAGTAACACAAACTCTCTTATACTTAAAAAATATTTTCTACTTTTTAGTTCGATTGCCATTAAAGCGTGTTTTTTTAGTTTTTTTAAACTATAATTTATTTTCTGAATTTTTAGTCTCAAGACGACAATAAAAGAAATAAAGAAATTAAAAGACGCAAGCGCGGATGCGCGCGCACTATTTCGGTACCAGTGACCTATTATAAAATTCGAGGATTGAGAACGGATGATCGCGCAGCAATCGTCAGCAGCGACCAATAAGGAAATTTGTCTTTTGAATGTGGGAGAAGCCAGAGAGAGGAACAGGCCGTATGTAGCAGAGGGCCAATCGGCAGCAAAAGACAGAGAATGACATTTTCATCGGCGTTAACATGCTCACCAATCTAAATATATTTTTTACTAGCACTCCGGCCCCGACTTCGTCAGCGCGTGTTTCTAACTTCGAACTCGAAATATTATTGTAGACAAACTGATTTTCCAATGTTCGCCCGCTACGGGTTGATTTTTGAAATATAGATAATTACGCATCCTTTATTCGATTGGGAAACTATTTATGCCAAGTTTTGGGTTTGTCGAAGGAAGCAGTCTTCCCTTAAAACTTAATCACCCTTTTTCACCAACTTAGGGGGTGATTTTCGAAAACCCCAAAAACACGTGTTTGTTTATTTTTGATCTAATTTCTATACACTGAGTTTCAAGTTCATCAGTTAGCGCTTTATGATTTTCCCATACAAACTTTAACATCATCTAAATCACCAGAGGAGGGTAGTTTTGAAGAACTAATAATATCAATCTTTTTTACTTACTTACGTTCGTATTCTTGCCAAGTTCCAAATTTATAAACCCAAGGCATAAGATTTTACATACAAAGGTTTTCACCCCTTTTCACCCCCTTATAGGTGGATTTTCGCAAAATCCCTCCTTAATGATCGTAGTAGATGCAATTCATTATGTAGGTACATAATGAATTGCATCTACCGTCCAAAATTCAGGTTCTACGTTTAGCGATTTTAGATCCTTCCCTTTAAACCTGAATACCCCTTTTCACTAACTTGAGGGGTGATTTTCGAAAAACCCAAAAACACGTGTTTAATTATTTTTGATCTTATTTATATATACTGAGTTTTAAATTCATCAGTTAGCGCTTTATGATTTTCCCATACAAACTTTAACATCGTCTAGGTTACCAATGGAGGGTAGTTTTAAAAAACTATTAATGTCCATCTTTTTTATTTACTTATACTCATATTCGTACTAAGTTTCAAGTTTATAAACCCAAGGAATAAGATTTTTCATACAAACGTTTTCACCCCTTTTCACCCCCCTTAGAGGAGGATTTTAATATAAAGTTATGAGATTATTGTATTGTCATCGGCCCTTGACCCCTGTGCAAATTTTCAAGTTAATCAGACTGCTGGAAGTAGGTGAAAATTAAGTTAAAAGATTCCGTTACATACATACATACATACAGGTCAAGCTAATAAAAGCGTGTTAAAAAGAAGAAGTGACACTGTCAGGCAGTTCAGTCAACTCATGCCTATGGTCAGTGACTCTAGAGATGAGTAACTAGCCGAAATTTCAATAGCTTAGCTAGCCGGCTATTTATTGTGGAATAGCCAGCAAGCTAGCCAGCTATTTTGGCTACTTGGCTATTGAACAATAATTACTAGTGGCGTTAGCGGCGCAGCGACTAGGCGCTGGTGTAGCTAGGTACTTAGGTAGGACTTAAATAACGCAACATCAACTACCCAATCCGAATTCGACCCTGGTCGCGCCAAAAAGTCTAGATGATTATACATTTCATTTTATTTTAATATCATTAAAAGAAAAAACTTTCCATCGTTGCTCTTAACCCTTTAACCGCCAGAGTCGTATATATGCGACAAACATTTCCGTGCCCCTATCGCCCGTGTCGTATTTATCCGACAGAGAATATTCACGATTTTTGCTGTTTTGTTCGATTTTATTGCATCTATTCTATATCTCTCTATTTATGTAGATAGACAGATAGAATACTTTTTATTGTACACCATGATATTTTACAAATCGGAGCTTAAAAGGAGCAGAAAGAGAGGAGAAGAGGAAAGCACGATTCGTAGCCGGGCGCTAGGGGCACGGCAATTGATATTTAGCCAAGCGCTTAAAAGGTTAATAACCAAAATACTATTTATCAGATCTTTATTTCTTGTTTACTTTTATATCTGACTCTAACAAACTACTTTTAAAATAATCGCATTTCGTAAATTCGTTTAGTAAATGAAATAAAGTAAAATACTCTCTCTTTAGGAATGAAGATCGCCCTCGCGTAGCGCATCGAGCGCGCACGCAGCTATCGGCTATTCTGGCTACTCACGCTACGCTACCCGGCTACCGAATACCGGAAAGGCTACAAAACGTAGCAGTTAGCTATACTCTGTGGCGGCTACGCAACTACCGTTATGTCATAACCTCACAATTATCTAGCCAACCAGTAGCCAATAGCTAGCTATCGTGTTGACAGATATCATAGCCGTGCTAGTTATGGCTATAGCTACCCATCGCTATGACTCAGTGCTCATAGATTAATATACTATTATAGATGGGTAACTTCGGCTTCGCTCGAGGTCGCGAAAGTGCTGCCGTGTAGTGGTTGCTTCATGAACTAAAGCCACTGCACTACATAGATACATATAGATATAGTGCAGCCTTACTAGGGTACCCAGCTTTTATAGATATTATTGTTATTGCATTGTTTTCATAAATTTGTGATTTCAGGGTAACACAAATCATGAAAACAGTGCATGACATTTTTCTTAAAGGGAAAAAGAAACAATATGATAGGTTATTAGTTTTTATTTCTGGTTTTATGTGTTACATAATAATTATGAGCTGCCACTTTCATCTCATCACTTTCATCAAAAAACGTGGTTTTTCCAGATATTATCTGGTTCATATCCTTGCACCAATTATTTAGGAAGAACAAAATTAGTTTTTTTATCATAAATTTTATAGATAAATTTCTATGATTGTTGCATGTTATAAAATTGTAGTTGATATTTATTGTTAACACAAGTTCTAAATAAGCTTTTATATTTTTGCTATGACATTTTGTCTTTAGGACTTCTGTAACAATATTTTCCGAATTAAAAAAAAATGAATATGCTTCACGACTTGGGTAAGAAAGCCAAGTTTTTGTGCTATCATATTCTTTAATTTTAATATATTTATGATAGTCTTGGATTTCTTCAGACTCGAAATCATGTCTGCAGGTTTGACAATCCATAAAAATATTTTTTTTTAAAAGATGGATGAGCCACCCGCTACAGTATGCTACTGCTGCACATTTTTCTTTGTTTTCGGGATTTGATAATAAATTTTCTACATCTGCGTCCCCTATGCATAAGTGCTCCTCCGCTATTTCATAGTTAACATTAATTTTATCTGGTTGAGGCTGGTTTTCAGTTAAAATTTTCTTTAATGAATGTAACAATTCAAAATTGTCTTCTTCACAATTTGCCCCAACCGATTTGTATGATGTAATATTACATATCAGTAACGATTTATAAGCGTTAATAAAAGTGTAAGCACTTGGCATATTATTGCGGAGACCATGTGCTCTTATTGCCCCAAAGAAATTTTCTAAGGGGTCTTGATTAATATGGCGCAGCAGTATCGATTTCAAACCTGCAGAATGCAAATCCTTTGTCAAGGCGAGAAAAGCTTCGATAGTTTTTACCCAACTCGTTAAAGACGGCACAGTTGCTCTGTGACCAGTTTTTGTGATGAACGTCATGGATTTCAATATTGGTAAACTTCTATACCACAATCTGTGATGTGGAGATTGCCGAGTTACAGCACATCTATAAATTTTTCCTATGTCAGGTCTATGGAAATTGTCATTGACTGAATCAAACAATTTATCAAAAAATAGGATGAGATCGGCTGTGTCCATACTTTTTTTCGGGAGTCTCCCTTCATCTGAAAAGAAAAAGTTTTTAATTAACTTTGATTTTTTCCATCAATAATGAAAGATTCACTAACGATTTGGCCAGACTAAGGTTTAACATACATACATAAACTCACGCCTATTTCCCATAGGGATAGGCAGAAACCACAGAGCGCCACCTAAACCAGTATGGTTTAATTAACGTATCACTAACGCAGAGCCTACTACTGAAGCTACAAATGATTATATTTTTTTTACAGTAAGTTCCTTTACTATCAAAGCAGACACTAAAAATATTTTTTGGAAATTCCACCTCCCAAAACCTATGTTTAGTATTCTCACTTAAAACACCAAAAAAGCTTGATAAAATTATCACAGAATTTAAGTCAAATACTGTTAGTAAAAATGTTCAATGTTACAAACCTGCCATGTACCCCATAGTCAGGCCAACTGTATTGCTAAACACTTGTGTGCAGTGTTTGACTCTCATTTTTGGTATTAGCTGTGGATATACATGCTGAGCTGTTAACTTTTGCATAAGCTTGACTCCTCTGTATCTTGGTCCTCGTTTATATAAAGCTTCTATGTGTGACCAGGAAGCTAACTTTATTTTACCATCTTCTTTGAATTTTAAATCTTTGGTAAGCAGGTTATTTCTAACGCCCTTCATGAGATGAGGTGGGTCATAAATTGGGTATATTTTTTTTGAATCTATCTCAAAAAAGCCTCCAGGATAATTTTTGCCACACCTTAAATAGTCTCCTTCAGTTGCCTTCATCAAAAGGTTAAGTGCAGCCATATTGGTGGCTCCTTGGTCACACACTGTAGCAACCACATTTAACCCAATTTCATTTAAAGAATGAATAATATGTTTAATTTGCTTGCATAAATCTGCCGTTTTAGTGCTTCCTTTGCAGAATGAAAATGATATGGGTTGTTTGTATTTTTTACAAATACCCCTTATCATGAAAACACACACATGGTCACAGAATGTCTTTGATCTCTCTTCACCATTATCAAGAAAACCGTGGATAATATCAGTGGTCTTGTCATAGTATAAATTAGGTGCTATGGCCATTTCGTCAAAAATCAGGCAGCAATATTTGTGACGGGCGGGCATTTTTTCTTAAATGTTGATATATTATTTCGTTGAATCCTGGCTCTAGATTTATTTTGCAAAGCAATTTCTCCAAAGTTTTTCGCTTGGGAAGTATGCACATTTGACTTAGTATTCGGTATGCTCTAGGGGAAGGCTTGTATAAAGATAAACAGAGAACTTTCTCATCTAGAGTAAAACGCCTCCCTGCAGGTTTCTTTGCAAACTGCTTGATCTGCATTGCGAAAAATGTCTGAGCTGCTGGTGTCATTTTTTCTTTCACCATTTGATAGGCAGATGATTTCATAATTTTTTCTGCCATCATTATTTCCATTTTTAGCTTTTTGTTTGTATTACGAGCTTTGCGCAATTTTGATTTGACTTCAGATATTATGTCTTTCAGCTTCTTTTCTGTTGCAGTCAAAGGTATGGAAATCTTATAACGACCTGAAAAATAAAAACAAAGTTATGCATTGGGTATTAACTATAATATTATATTGGTAAAATTTGCTTGTTTGTTTGTATGTAGGGGTAATCTCTGGAACAAATTATTCAATTCCAAATATGTTTTCTTCTGGTAGGAAGCTACAATATTCCTGACTGCTATAGGCTATAAATTAAATTTATTACATCATGTTTATTAACTGAGCTATCACATTTTTGTCCGGGCGGTGGGATGCGACGCGGTTGGTCGAGGCCTAAACATCACGCAAACGAGAACGAAAAATTTGCGGGTAGAAGCTAGTGTACATAACATCACGCCTGTAATCCCCGGAGGGTTAGGCAGAGGTGTAAGTACCTAATAGTACACCCACATTTCACGAGTTATGTTTATGTCCCATGTATTAGGAGGCGAACCTATTGCCATCAACTGGGCACAAATCCAGACTCCGTGTCTGCTACTGAGAAATTCCTTTAGAAAAACCCAATAACACTTTGCCCGATCTGGGAATCGAACCTGGGACCTAATGCTCAGCAGTCGCGCTTGCTACTAGATAAATGAGGCATTCTACTTATAGTATTTTAATAATTATTTTGTTTTTTATTTACCTGGATTTGAAGATACTTCTGTGTCCATTTGAACTGGTCTGGTAGAGGCCATCTCCATTTGAAGTAAAGCAGATGGCATTTCAATATTCATTACTGTAATCACAATAGCAAAACCAAATTAAAAAATTGTATTTTTTATCGATTACCAACTGCAAAAAATCTATCAGCAAAATTGGTCGACACTATCTTTGGACTACTGTATAATATTTACCTGGCCTCGAAGATATATCTGTGTCCATTTGAACTGGTCTGGCTGAGGCTGTCTGTATTTGAACTGAAGTAGATGGTAGTTCAATATTCATGACTGTAAGAACATAATAAACATAAATTAACATTGGGTTGTTTATTAATTATTAAAGAAAAGTGCGAGTCGGAGTCAGACACGAAGGGTTCTGTACCACTGTAAAATATTTAACTAATTATTTATATATTTAACTAGCTGTTCCCCGCGGTGTCACCCGCTGTTCAGCCCCTAAAGGTCGTACCGTGATGTTATATAGCCTATAGCCTTCCTCGATAAATGGACTATCCAGCATAAAAATAATTTTTCATTTCGATCCAGTAGTTCCTGAGATTAGCGTGTTCAACCAAACAAACAAACTCTTCAGCTTTTAATATAAGTATAATTTAAAGAAAAAAACCGGCAAGTGCGTATTAGACAATGCATAATGAAGGGTTCCATAGTTGGGGTGAATTTATTTCAAGAACAAACATAACATAGTAGTTGATGAAAACATGTTGATTGGAGATTTACCATGTTATTTTAAGACCATAGATTTGTTATAAATTTACCTGTAATCTATAGGTATAGAACTATTTTTGTATTGTTTTCTTTTTGACTGCTCTAGCCAAGCGCAACATTTCATACTCACAGATACAGTCAACATTAGCATGTCAGTGGCAGTGAAGCAAATATAATATAATAGGTAAGATTTACCCCTGCCAAAAATCGCTAAACTCGCCTAAACCTTTATATTTCACAAATAATATTAAGTATTCTATTAAAATTATAAAAACCCTCACAATAATTTCACTTAGGAGGCCTTGATGCTTTCTGTTATTATAAATTTCCATTAAAAGTTTACGTAGTGAATCATTTACCTGGCCTCGAAGATAAATCTGTGTTGATGGGAATGGGTCTGGAAGAGGAGGTTGTCGTCATTTGAATTGCCGTAGATGGCAGTTCAATATGCCTGTGCTCACCAACATGTACACCTGAAATTTATAGAGTTATTATTAATAGGGATGAACACAACCTTTTGGGATAAAAGGATTTATTCATAGAAAGCCGTTATCATCATCAATCAAAATTTAAAGACCATACATCTACTTTTATGAAAATTTAATATTTTCAGACACAATTTCTAATAATAAGACTGCGTAATATTAATCTGCTTAAAAAACTTCTTCATGAAGTAAGTTTCAATTTTTAAATTGCTTAGTATTTCACAAAACAAGACATTGTTACATTATTTACCATTACTTTTTTCCATCAATAAAAAGAGTAGGTATAGTGTTTTAAAAATTAACAAATTTTACCTGGAATTTCAAGTGTTGGAATTGCCAGTGCAGTTAGTTTCATATTTGGAAATGTGTAAACTTCTTCAAAATGTTTATGACACACTTTTCTGTTCTTATATATAAATTCATTATTTTCTCTCCAATAATATCTCCTCCAATTTTCATTACCCAAGTGCGAAAACGTTCTATTTGAGCAGGATTATTTGGATTTGGAAACCGATGCAACGGCATTCCTAAAACATGATAATTAAGAACTTGTTACAAGATGTTCATCAAACATAAAAAAGAAAAGAAAATGTAACATAACACTCAAATTATAATTTTAAACTTGAACATTTAACTGTTTTTTGTTCCATTATAAAATAAACTTGTATCTTGGTTTAGTAAAAATAATGAGTGGTCTGGAATCAAACACATAATACTACTGACATAATTATATTATGTTTAGATATTTGTTACTCAACCACACTTCAACAGCTGAATAGGTTCGGGCGAACACAGGTACACCATGACCTGGATTAACTTAAAGGACACTTTTAATCCAGGAAACAGGTTTCCATGGAGTAATCTCCCATCACTAAGCAGACGAAGAATAATAAGAATGTGAGAATTGGCTAAGTAGTATGTTTGTTGTTCAATTACATACTAGCTTATGCCCGTGTGAAGTTGGGTAATTATCCCACGGGAACGTCATACTGGGATAAAAAGTATCCTGTTTTAATCACGGTTATAAACTATCTGGGTACCAAATTACATCCAAATCCGTTCAGCAGTTTTTGCTTGATTGAGTAACAAACATCCAAAAATCCAAACACCCACACTTTCACATTTATAATAATAATAGTAGGAATAAATCGGTAAGAATTACAAGTACATAGGTGGGTAATTTCAGCAATAAAAGTAGTAACTTTGAACTAATACAACTTTTAAGTAGGTACCAGTTACTTAATACGTAAGGAATAATGTTATTCTAAGCCGGAAAACGGGAATTCTATAAAATGTCGAAATTCTACACATTGTCGGTGATACGAATAAAAAATATACTCAGACTGAGACAACTTACCGCCTCCAAGTTTCATGGAACAGCCGGGAACACAACAGGACCTTTGAGCCATCTTAAACTTATCGGGTAAAGTAAAGCCGGAGGAACAAAGTTCAACTACACGTACTCTAGGAAAACAAAAGCGAGAAAACACGAAAATACAAGAAAATTAAGCGCATACACACCAACCGAAAAAAATCTTGTGAAAAATTCAAAACAGTGTCAATGTCAAATCAAGTCAAATGTCAACGTCATTATAGTGTCATCGTTATTTCATAGTGCCATCTAGTAATAATCCTTATAAAAAATTACAAGCAGCCTTTCTTTTCTTGAAGCGGCTAATAGATGGCAGTGCTTACAGCGTACCGTGCCGTTTGTTCTAAGATACCACGGCATGTCAGTGCTGTCAACTCAGTAGCACAGAATAGATCACGTCAAAATTATTTCGGCAAAAAAGTAAATTGCTTATGTCTAAATTAGCACTATTTACAGATTAATATATTGATCAGCTTAACAATGGATTCTGAAAATGAAGATTTACTCATATTAGAAACTAAACATCGAAAAGAAAAAAAAGAGTTACAGGCACAAATTCAAGCGCTGAAAAAAGCCGCAAAAAATGATAAAACGAAAAAAAAGGAGCTAACAGCAGAAATAACTAGGTTAGAGGCAGAAATGGACGCTCGCCATCAGCAAGAACTTGATTCTGCTTCTGTTAATAAAGATGTGGATGAGGTTATCAGTAGTGTTGAAAATGAGTTAGTTAAAGTGAAAATCTCTAAAGCTCAAAAGCGCAGAGAAAAGAAGTCCCAACAAGAAAAAGAAAGAGATGAATTAATAAAACAACAAGAACTGGAGAATCTCCATGGACCTAGAAACACGGAACTGCAAGCCATAAATACAAAATTAAAAGAAAAGGGACTTAAGATTGAATTGATTCCATCTGATGGTGACTGTTTATACAAAGCTATTGCTCATCAATTTACGTTAAAAACGCAAACAGAATTAACTGTTGATTATTTAAGGGAAAAAGTAGCCAATTACATAAGGCAAAATAGGGATGATTTTATTCCTTTTATGACTAACCCGGACACATGTGAGATGCCGACTAGTGAAGAATTTGAAGAATATTGTAGCAAAATAGAAAATACAAAAGTGTGGGGTGGGCAGTTAGAGATAAGAGCTTTGTCAAATTCGTTGAAATGTCCAATTACTGTCATACAAGCAACAGGACCAGGTTCTATTGATCAAGGTGTTGAATATGAGGGTCCACCGTTAGTCATAACATATCACAGACACATGTATGGACTTGGAGAACATTACAATTCTACTGTGAGTAGTCAAATGGAAGTCTAGTCTCAACAATATGTTTATTTTAAAACATGGAATAATAATAATGTTCAGAGACATTTGTAAATAACTCGCACAAGCTTGCATTTATTACTACTGTCATAGACACATGTATGAATAAAGTAAAATGTACATAGTTTGTGTAATCATGTTACTGGTTACTTATTTTTAATAAAAATATATTTTTTATTACTAAGTTTAATGTTTTATTCAAAATCTTCTTGTTGTAATAATTTATTTATTAAAAGGAAAATCAGTGTTAGTACAACAATAGTAGATATATATAAATATTACATTTCACACAAATTCTGGTACTTAGATGGTACCAATCTTTAAGTTCCATTTTGTACAGGAGCTTCTGCTGGTGCATTTTCACCTTCAGCATTATGCTTATTAGGGTCATCAGGTTTCATGGCAGGGAACAACAGTACCTCCTAAAAACACAAGAAATATTTTTGAAATCAATTGATATAAATGTTGTTTGTCTCACAAAAACAAAATACTACACTCTCAATAAAATCTGAATTGGATAACTTATTAACTATTGTAGAGGCAAAGGTGCTCCACATAATGACTCAGTGGTCTTGAAAAGTAAGATATAGTGGCAAATTTATTTATTATGCTTCACTTCAAATAAATTTACCTTGATGTTATTTGAATTGGTGAGGAACATTGTAAGACGGTCAATTCCTAGACCCCAGCCTGCAGTAGGTGGTAGGCCATACTCAAGTGCAGTACAGAAAGCCTCATCAGTTGGTGGAGTCTCATCATCACCAGCAGCTCGGTCTTTAGCTTGCTGTTCAAATCTCTCTCTCTGAGTTGCTGGATCATTCAATTCAGTGTAGGCATTGCAGATTTCCTTCTTCATTACAAACAGTTCAAATCTAAAGTAAAAATGTAGTTTTGAATAAGTCCTTAGTTTAATTAAAATAAATGTGAAAGTGAGAGCTACTTTTTTTTCTGATGATTTTTGGTATAGAGATGAAACTCTGTAAATGCTTATAGGCTTTTTGTAGCCACAATAAGTATTAAGCCACAGGCCTAAGTTAGTAATAAAATAAAATGAAGCTGGAAAACTTATTTCAAACTGATCAAATAGCATTGATATTGTGTCATTAAAAAATCTTATTACCTTTCTGTCAAACCAGGAATATCCCTATGATACTTAGAGAGAGGACTCATGATCTGGGGATGGTCTAATATGAATGTTGGGTTAATACATTTCTCTTCAAGGAACTCGCCTACTAATTTATCTAGCAGTCTAGCTGTAGTCCTTGGTGGTGGGCATTCAACCTGGAAAGAATAAATAATTTAATTTTTAACCTTTTATCTGAGGTATTCATGTAACTGAACAGAAGCAGTCTTGAAATTATGAAATCTGGTTGATATCCTTAACTATCTGCTTTCTACTTACTTCATGTTTCTCACACAACTGACTCAGCAGCTGGTTGGCTTCCTGAGAATCTAATTGGTCAGCTGGTGGTAATTTAACATTCAATTCTTTCTCTAAGCTTGCAATCATAGGTACTCTGGCAAATGGAGGAGTGAAGTCTATCTCAACCTCTTCACCCTCAGGCCCATCTGGGTGATATTTAATCTGTAAACAGCAAATGTCTCTAAATAATTGTAAATAAATAATAATATTGTGTTTCAACTTGATTCATGTTTGAAAATATGTAGGTTTAATCATTAGATTACTGTAAATAAATTCATTAACAAGTTGCACATTTACTATAATATCTACAATCATTTCTTGCACATTTAAAAGTTATCTTAATAGTAAGAGTAAGTCTGATAACCTATTGCATGACTTATGAAATCTAAACAAAGAGGTTACATTGAGTAAATTGATATGCATTTAGATAACAAAGTGCACTACAACAATGAGACACATGTATTAACTATTGTGAAATGATTTTATATTAACTTACTTTATAAGTGCCATGGATACTTTTCACCATTCCTGATACCATAGTTTCTGTTATATTGATTAGATCATTATAATCTGCATAAGCCATATAGAACTCGCATGTAGTGAACTCTGGGTTGTGGGTAAGATCAATGCCCTCATTCCGGAACTGTCTGCCAATTTCATAAACTCGATCCAGACCTCCCACTACTAACATCTTGTGGTACAGTTCGGGGGCTATCCTCATGTACAGGTCCATGTTGAGATCATTGTGATGTGTAATGAAGGGCTTAGCAGTTGCCCCACCAGGGATCATGTTCATCATTGGAGTTTCAATTTCAAGGAAACCAATATTGTCCAAAAATTTCCTTACATATGCAATGATTCTTGCTCTAGTGTAAAAGGTTTGCCTTACCTGTGTTTGGAAGAAAAGATAATTAAATCTTTCAGTATATCATCTAGCATAAGACTCAAACAATAATTGGTTTGTTTGCCCACAGTCGGCATCCAAGTGGCAGTAAAGCAACAACTATAAGACTATTCTGAAGTATTAAACACACTTGTTGAATTCTTAGTAAATCAGTAATATAATCAGATAACATACTAAACACAACAAAAAACTTACCCTATCATTTAAAATAAGATCTAAATATCTCTTCCTAAACCTGGTTTCTTTATCCTTAAGTCCAAAGTGTAGGTGAGGCAGCATATGCAGGCAAGGAGATAGCAACTTAATACTTTTGGGCACAATAGACAGTTCTCCTTTCTTTGTCTTCCCAGGATGTCCAACACAGCCAATAATGTCACCTCTCCTTAGCTTGTCAGTATCAGAAACAAACTTTTCTTCTGATTCATACATTTTTGCATTAGCCATAACCTGGAATATTAGAAATATTTGTTTATAATATTAATATTATTAAAAACATAATTTGTGCTGTATTATCTATGCTTACTATTATAAAGCTATAGGGATTAATTGAATGGATGCGCTAATCTCAGTAACTACTGATTCAAAAATAATTTATCCAGGAAGAACCAATAAAAGCTGAGCAGTGGGAGTAAATCCATGCGGAATTACTAGTTTTCAATAATTTTTTTACCTGTACTTTAACACCTTCACCTCTCAAATCGTAAAAGATCAGTTTAGCTCCAGATTCTCTAATTGAGTGAACTCTGCCAGCCACAGACAGTGAAACATTTTCAAGAACTTCTCCACTATTTACATGGTTGTACTTTTCAATGAATTCTTCTAAAGAAATTGTAACATGAAACTTGTGGGGATATGGATGGTCATCTTTAGAACCTTCCTTGAGAGCCGCAACAGCAGCAGTTCGTAGCTTATAATACTCATTAGGACTGATCTCTTCTTCAGCTTTGGATGATGCTTTCTTATCCGCCGCGGGGGTTGGGAGCTGAGCTACTTTTTCTGCTTTTTCTTTCAATTTTTGCTCGGCTTTCAGTCGCCGTTTCAATTCACTATAATCAAAATAAAGAATAACTTATCAGTATGATTAACACCCTCTTCTAATTATAAAATAACACTAACCGTTTGCTAACAGCAGATGAGAAATTCGCACATCGATTGATGAAATGGTTAGTTCTAAGAGACACGACACTTAGATTCCTCAACGTAAACATTTTGGTTCACACAATACTCACTTCTTTGATAACTTTTCGCTACTAGTTTCAGCCATGACTTTTTAAATAGATTTAAATCGCTGAAATAAACTGAAGAGACCTTTCTAACCTAAAATGAAGAAATTGACAACTTGACACGTTATCCTGTTTCATAGACTTGGACACTAGGCAACACTGTATTTTAAACTCTTTGGGGAACACTCAAAATTTCCCGGAAAATTCAGGTATTTCGTAGATAATCATGCATGTAATACCAGAAAAATAATAATTTACTTCAATCACGTATTGATGAGGAGATTTCTATTTTACCATATTATTAATGTTAAAATACATTCAGTTCTTTCGCTATTCCTCGCTTTTGTGTTAATATTCCAGATTTATTTTGTTTTATTTGGGGTCACTGATTTTTTTTGGGAAATAAACGATCGCCTCCATACGAAAGCCTTATGAATCAATTGTTAAATGCTTATAATGAATTGGCTTGCAATATGTCATTAAAGATGCACTCGCACATAGATTTTTTTAAAAGAAACCTAGGGGCAGTGAGTGTGAGCACGATGAGCGCTTTCGTCAAGATATTGCTTCAATAGAATAACGATATTAGGAAAAATTGACCACTGCAATGCTTGTGGATCACTGTTGGTTTTTGATTTGAAATACTCCAACCTCTTTTTCAGCAGGCACACCAAAAGAACAAAAACTAGCTTATTTTTATGTCAATGTTTTTAACTAAAAAAAAATTGTTAAAATTAAAAATTATTTTCTCTACGTGACTTGATGTTTTGTTAACTGTTCTAAGATCTCTGTGAAAAAATTAAAGTATTTTTTTGTTGCATAGTGATATATATGGAAAATATCCAAAGAATAAAATTAGTACCAGCTTTTGTAGAAAAACCTAAATCAAAATAGTGTATACGAGAATGTGTGCTCTAAAATAAAATTTGCTCTAAAAATATTTTTTTACACTGGCATTACACATTTCTATATTGACATCACAGCTGTTCGTTTCGTGTGGTCTGTCTTGCTAGGGAAAATTGTAATAATTAATCTGAAAGTGAGTTATATTTAGTAATAGTCGTGGATTTATTGTCAATTTGAATAATTTTAAATTAAATTGAACATTGTTGTATAGTTCAGTGTTTTCGGGCCAGGTCGGCAAACGTTTTATAAATTCGTCAAATTTCGTTTCTCCTGCGTTTTCGTGAAATATCAAGAACAATCGCATAAAACATTTGATTTTGTGTTGGAATTATACGTATTGATTTGTTGGTTACAGGTACAATCTTATGTAGACAGTATTGCTTAGATCATCTGTCTAAATTATCAAAATACTATGCCTCTTTTTGGTAAGTCTCAAAAGAGCCCAGCGGAGCTTGTGAGATCATTGAAAGATGCAGTTACTGCTTTAGAAAGGGGTGATAAGAAAGCTGAAAAAGCTCAAGAAGATGTAAGCAAAAATCTGGTGAGTATTTTGCTGCACACCAATGTTTGGAGGTCAACATTTTTATTGGTAACTAAGTGAACAATTTATAGTGTTGATTTTGTGTCAATAGGTTTTGATAAAGAACATGCTTTATGGCACATCCGACGCCGAACCACAAACGGATATCATAGTAGCACAGTTAGCTCAGGAACTGTACAACACCAACTTGCTTCTACTTCTCATCCAGGTATCCAAACATTTGAGTATTAGATCAATTATCAATTGTTGTATTATGATGATGTGTAATGAGTCATACATTTGCATATAGAATCTGAACCGCATCGACTTTGAAGGCAAGAAGGATGTTGCCCAAGTGTTCAACAATGTGCTTAGACGTCAGATTGGCACCAGATCTCCCACAGTTGAGTACATATGCACCAAGCCTGAGATACTGTTTACTTTGATGTCTGGGTGGGTAACATTCTATTTATTGTAAATATATAAACTTGTTGTGAATAAATAAATAGCAGTTTAACAGATTTTTTGAGATGTTAAGAGTTGGAATAAAAATACCTATTGTGGGCTACTCTTGAATTGTCATGAAATTACAAACAACAATTGTATTATACATTGCTATTAATATTTTGGTTTGTTATCATGTCAATGTTTAAGATAAGTACATACTATTGTATAAAGTGTATTGTAATAATGTTATGTGCTTTACAGGTATGAACACCAGGAGATAGCATCCAACTGTGGCACTATGCTACGGGAGTGTGCCCGATATGAGGCTTTGGCTAAAATAATGTTGTATTCAGATGATTTTTACAATTTCTTTCGTTATGTAGAAGTATCCACTTTTGATATTGCCTCAGATGCCTTTTCTACTTTTAAGGTTTGTTTATTAGAATTATTTAGAATTAGTATAAATTATGCATGATAATCAGACTACAATGTTCCCACTGCTGGGACACAGCCCTTATCCAAGTGTGGGTTGTGGAATATGTGATTGTGTTCTAATTCAACTTTTTAAAATTTGATCATGCTTCATGATTGGTTTGTCCTATATTATAATTAAGCACTTACTTAATGTCTGTACTTAAAAATTCATTGTGAAGAAATACATTGTGTACAGAATGTAAAGTTACATTATTACACTGAAACAGAAATCTCAATTTACCTATTTTGGCAAATTGAAAGGATTTAATACATTATTGTTTTCAGGAATTGCTAACACGACATAAAATGTTGTGTGCTGAGTTTCTAGAAACGAACTATGATAAAGTATTCAGTCATTATCAGCGACTCCTCAACTCTGAGAACTATGTGACTCGACGGCAGAGCCTGAAGCTATTGGGAGAGCTGTTACTCGACCGCCATAACTTCTCCATTATGACACGCTACATCACAAACCCTGATAATCTTAAGCTTATGATGAATATGCTTAAAGAGAAGTCACGTAATATTCAGTTTGAGGCGTTCCATGTTTTTAAGGTATAATTCTAATTAGTATAGCAATGATATAAATTACAATTGAAGAACTATAATTGTTAATTAATTTTTAATAATTTTTTCAGGTATTTGTAGCCAACCCTAATAAACCTAAACCAATATTGGATATCTTGTTAAGGAATCAAGATAAATTGGTTGACTTCCTCACCAAATTCCATACAGATCGTTCTGAAGATGAGCAGTTCAATGATGAAAAGGCTTACCTTATAAAGCAAATTAAAGAACTTAAGCCTTCGGAACACTAACATTTATTGCATTTCATTAAATCGCCACTTCCTCCTCAGAAAGAAGTTAGTTATAGATGCTATTATATTTAAATGCTTCTAAGTCACCAGAGGGTGTTGTGCGGCGCCGCTAAGACACAAGGTTCAGTAATAAACATTGGAAATCTAAATAGATTTTACATTTGGTCTGTGATGAGTCAGGGAAGTATATTTGTGCTACGAGCAAATTAACATTTTTAATAAACAATTGTAGGAATTAGTGTTACTTATGGTTTGACTTATATCTTTTGTAAGTTGTTAAAACCATGTTTAGTTTTTATGACGTGTTTAGTGACAGCTTCGGAGTCACAATCGAAATATTTATCATTATAATTTGTCACATTATTCTGCAAGTTCCATAAGTTTTTTTTTTTTTTAATTTCCTTGGATATGACAAAATAAAACAGGTAATAGTGATCTATAAATGAGAATTTGTATATATGACATTTTAAATTGGAATGTTTTGTAATGTTTATTTTGTATTTTAAATCAATATCAAAAGTATAAATTGTTGAACATGAAGGAAAATATATTTTATATTGTATATATATACATCATCCTTATCAGTATTGGTTTTAATTACATCAAGAAATATTATCCATTATTTACTTTGAACACAAACAATACTTTAAGGTCGTTAACATAATTTTGTTCCATGCTTAGTATTAATTCAGCTGATTTAATACATATTTGCAAAAACTTACACAGGTAATTTTTATTAAATATATGAATAGGTAACTATAAGTTTTCAAAATTTCTGTATAATATTTTAATGTATAATGATTATTTTGTCAGCATCATTCTATAGAAACGGAATAAATACAATATTTATACCATTTAATTTTTTTTAAATCTGAAAATATCCCATAATTATTACGCGTTAGGTTTGCTCCGATAAAATGAAACACTTCTCCCATCTATTAAGATTTTATTAGACACAAGAAGGGATCTGTACACAGACTCTTATTTATAAAAACTGTACAGTTATTTTTAAACTATTCTTACAATTATCACAAAATATTTGAAGACCAAAATATTTACAGAAAAAAGATCAGATAAGTTTATCCGCTGAATAGAAATAAGATAGTTAACATGAATAAAAATAAATTATAATCATCAAATTGATGAATACTTGTCTACTAAACTGTTTGTATAATTATATCTTATCTTTAATAGGAAGCGTTTGTATTGCTACTTGTATGTAACTTGTGTTTGATAACTATCGGGATTTGGAATTGTCGATATGAGAGTCAACATAACAGGCTTGAATGCACTTAGGACTGAGCTACTGATAGTAGCTCAGTCGTAAATGTTAAAAGGTTTTTATTTTTCATGATAACAAAAGGGTTTGGAGGTTTTGGCCCTATCAGTCGCCTGCCACTGGCCACTGGCCTGCCTACTGGAAAAAAAATGGCGGACGACCGATAGGGCCGGTCCATACAAAAATCTTCAAACCCCATTCATGGAACCTACCTACTAAAGAATGGAGATAATTATAGGCCTTTAGAAGAGCAAATATTATAATTAAGAATGTTTGTTATAACGTAACACTACGCGGTAAATGTATGGTAAAACAAAACGCACTTTCATTTAAGGCTCGGCTTAGCTCCGTTACAGTTTCAATAGTAGTTTCAACGAAAAATGCCATGTGATAACTTATCTGCATCTTAAAAATCAAATAAATGAGATCTAAGAACAAAACATGGTTAGGATGAATCGTTTTGCGCTTCAAGAAAATCAAGATTAATTGGAAAACGATACCATGAGTCTACAGGGAAGGACACTATTCCGCGGATAACAATATCCTAAACAAAATATCTTTTTATTTTTATTAAATTAGGAATATGACATAGTAGAAAAAAAAAACCTCAACATTTTATTTTGATGATAATAATATTAACAAAACAAAATAACATTAACTGCGAGTAAGACACCCAGAATTGTGATATTATGTGAATAAACTGAGTCTGCTCGATTAGCGACAAGGCGGTACAAACGATAAAATCCAATAGATTCGTCAGCACATTATATTTGTTTTCCTAAGTGGTACATGTAGATTGACGTCCGTATCATCAGATAAGGCCGAATGTGGGTAGGTACTATTTCAGTTGCAAACTACCTATATTTCGTGCCTATAGTATACCTATAAGGGTTCTTAAATTGATTAGTAAAGCGCCCGAACGCTACCGAGTATTGTCGATGGAAATAACGTGCTAATTATGATATCCAAGTTAAGTTTGTTTTAGTACATAATATGTACCTATAATTTGCCCAGTACATAGAAATCCTATATGTAGTAACTCACAACGTTTGTAGAGAATAAAATTATAAGTACCACTTATGATACACTCTGAAGTTCTGTTCCATTTCGAACATTGAGAGATAAACATCAATTCAGTGCACATAACATGGACGTCGGTCCGAATAAATACCGCACCCACTCCTAGAAATATTATATGACACTCTATGTCGTTATCCTGGCATCATTTCTGATCATAAAATATACAAGGTGAATTTTCCAACAGAGATGCGTAGATGGCCAAATCCGAAACGAGTGTCATCAATCAAGACCATAATTTTGAAATTTGAATTATTTTTATTAAAAAGTAGCTGTTCCGCACGATTCTGCGTGACGTTATATAGCCCATAACCTTCCTCGATAAATGGACTATCCAAAATAAAATAAAATCAATTCGAACGAGTCTTTCCTGAGATTAGCGCGTTCAACCAAACAAACTCTATAACTTAATAATATTACTATAGATTATTATCATTCTTTAGGTTTTTTTTTCGTGGTAAAGTCATCAAATGCGTTGTCCCCCATCACAATCTAATGATGCAGTTTCAGTTTTCGTGAAAATCGACCTCGAGACTCATGTAAGTATTTTTCGCAATTCCAGTTTCGGATTTAGCTACACAACCCAATTGGAGAATTCACCCTGTATAGTAGTCATAGTCTTATTTAACAAATATAGCATGACTGTATTATTTAACTTCATCGGATATGGAATCATAGAGATTGTAGTGCTTTTTTTTTTACGTGGTAAATCATCACATGAGTCCTCCCACCCAGGGCAGAGCGGGAGGGACTGTCAGAGTCAGACTCGTACTGACTAAAATCCACGGTGTCCTTCAATAGCCCTTTACATACCGGGGTCACGGTAATTTGTGAGTCCCGCGACCCCGGCAGGCTTTGGCCCTCTACAGGGGCCCCGTCACTATGCTGACACTCCTTGAGGCGCGCGTGGAACACAACGCGCCGTCGACCCAGATCGTAGTGCTTGAAATTTTGTATTAAATGTTATGTAATGTGAATTTCAACAAGTCTACATTATACAAATAACTATTAATTTTACCCTGGTTAATCGTTTATCAGTCTAAACGCGGAAAAGCAGTCAGGCCTGGCTGCACGGCTCCCAGTTGTTTTGTCAGGAATAATTAAAGCAAGTAGTCACTAACGACATTATACTCTTTCAAATGTATTTAACGCAATACTTGAATGTAGGTTTTTAAACATTGTGGGCAAGTATACCCAAATCGCGCAGACACAGGCTAAAATGATAGAAGGGATTAAGAAAATCGTTTATATTAAAATAATACGATTAATAGAATGAAATGAAGAAAATGGCATATTATATTGCTAGTACCAATAAAGCTTCTATAACTTAAGATTGGCGCTGCGCCAGAATTTTAATAAATTATAACATGGAAGAACCGAAAAAATCACACCACCTTCGCAAGAAAAAATCATTTTATCTAGCGAAACTTGTAACAAAAAATAGTATATTATGCTTAAAATTTAATCCTGGATTGTTAAATTATAGGCGAATGTTCCGGAGAGGGAGCGATTTATGATAATTTAGACGTCAAATAGTTGCAAGATTTTATAATGACGGGCCACACACTAACGAGAAATGCTGTTAAATATTGCTATAATGGACTTTAAATGGTCGTATTAACGTCCATCATTGTAATAATTAACGTCTCACTCGTCTGGCCCCAGTATAATGCGAACTTTACATTAGATAATGATCTAACTCACAAAGGCAGTGTATCACAATAACTCAAACTTATAGAAAAGAAAAAAAAAACATTACAAATATATTAAAGATAATAATCTAAGAATTTCAGATTATTACTAAGAATAAATATCTAAAGACTGGCGATAAATCTATAATTTCAATCATGAACTTCTCTCGCAAATGTGTGAATGTAGTTTAAACATTAACAATGCGATATGTAATACAAGCATTAAAATTTTTACTCTTGTAAGGAATAATAACCGAAACAATTATTTGTCAGTCATTACCCCATAGACATTATAATTTATGTTGCACAATCAGTCCTAATCCAATAATTCACGAGATCAATTACAATTTAAAGAACATTGGCATTGGACATTTAAAACTATGTATTTTTTCACCCAATCTGTGATTAATCTATCCTAACATTATGATATTTCGAAATACAATTTTACATTAATTATATTTTTTTGAAATATAAACAGACGAATGTCAATACAAGATATTGATTTTCGTCTTGTAGGAATTATAAACATGAACTTGCCACAAATGCGTAAAAATGAATGTGTTGAATGACACAAAAGGGCAGTCAGCATGGCAGTGATACAGCATCCATGGCTTGTTTGTAACATTCTTATAAACGTATTATGTCATGACCTTTCTACTTAGCTCATAATAATGAGTTGTCCAGTGTTGTTTGCATAGACTAGTCCTTGGCCAGGTTGGGGAGCCCAGCGGAGGCAGTTGAGGCTGGTGAAGCCGTGCTCCCAATTCTGTTCCAACTCTTTGATTGGAGACAATCCCGTACGGCTTGAACTTTCTAAAAATCCATATAAAATTACAAGTTAGTGTAAAACATACAAGTTAAACATTACTGGCTGGTATCAAAGAACTTTAACCTTTGTTTAAAATTATTATTTTCTAAGCAACACAAAAATATGTTATCAATTCGAACCAGTAGTTCATGAGAGCGCGTTCAACCAAATTCTTCAGTTTTATAACGTCAGTATAGATTAGCATTTACATTTGTTAGTGTCACTGATTTTACGATGAGCAAATAAGGGTAATTCAAGAAAATGTGACGAGTGTCGCGCAAGCAGTAATACACACCGAGCGGTTCCAGGCGGTACAACAGCGCGATGACGTTGTTGCGCGCGTGCGGCGCCGTGGTGAAGCGGCGCGAGCCCAGCCCCACGGCCAGGTGCCGCGCCGTGGGCGACAGCGCCACCGACACGGCGCTCTGCTCCAGCACGGCCGTGTGCAGGCACTGGCCCAGCCGCGCCCACTCCAGCGAGTACACGCCTGCCGGGAGCACACGCTTATTACCCAACATTCAACTACACACATACAACCAATTTTACAACAGCTGTTAAAGGTGACGTGCCTTTTACTTTAAATACGTGGCCCACAGCATGGTGATATAACCTATAGGTTACTTACCGAGCCAGTGGTTCGAGTTTCTTAACCTGGGCACAGGAAGGAGCGCCACCAAAAGCCTGCCGTCTTTAGATATGTCAATACTGGCGTCATTATGAATTCTGCATCGTTGTACTACTACATTCTTGGTACCTGGTAACGTAAAAATATATAGGTAGTTGATTTGAAAATAATGCGTGGGGATCCGCTTTTCGGGTAAGCAAGTATCATAATTTTAAAATAAGTAATAAAATATCGTACTGTCAGATATCTCGGGCGTGTTGCCGGTGGTGAAGTCCCAGGCCTGCACGCGATGCGAGGGCGCGGGCAGCGCCTCAGAGATGATGCCGGCGTCCAGCAGCCCCGCCATGCCCGAGAAGCGTCGCGCGCCGCCCTCGCCCGCGCCGCCCTCGTCGTCGACCACCATCGCATTCTGCCGACACAATTACACTCATACCAATTATACGCGTGCGATTCCGTTGAACACAAGTTATATTATTATTGTTAGGTTTTTTACCTGAGCCAATATGATGGGTTGCAGATACTCGTGTATACGCGGCAGACGTTGCGCCGCGCCGCCGTCGTTGCCGGGCAGGTCGCTCATCTGCATGAGTGGCATGGCCACGTTGTTGAGCACGGTGTGGAACTGGTGGCTCAACTCCTCGCGCCCGGCCGGGTCAGCGCGTGCCGACAAGATGTGCGGCCGGAACATGGCTAGCGGTACCCGCGCGGCGCCCTCGGCCGCGCCGCCGCCCGCAGCGCTGCTGCCAGCGCCGCTAGTACCGCTCGCGCCGGTGGCACCGCTCGCACCGCTGGGGCCTGGCGACGCGCCGCTGGCCTGACTGTTGCCATTGTTCGCCTGCAGTGAAAACATCTCCCGGACGGACGATGGTGTGTAAAGACGAATTGTCTGCAAACGCCTAAATCTGTTTCTAGCTGCATTCCTAAGCCTCACAGCCTGCATGTGAGCTATGCGTATAAAATTAA
Organism: Agrotis puta; assembly: GCA_943136025.2. Classification (NCBI taxonomy): domain Eukaryota; kingdom Metazoa; phylum Arthropoda; class Insecta; order Lepidoptera; family Noctuidae; genus Agrotis; species Agrotis puta. The sequence continues at coordinate 7,098,951 of OW964170.2, forward strand.
CTCTGTGCTCGAACTCGTTCATCAGCTCACTTCCAGGGGATTCCTGAAGATTAGGATTATCACCAGGTGGTGGAGCGTTCGAGGGACCAGCTACAGGTTCGTTATTTTGCGGATCGACTCTCTGGCTTCTAAATCTAGAAATGCTGGATCGCAAAGGTAAACATCGCAATGCTGGTATTCTATAATTTGATACAGGGGGTAAGATCCTCTTTTTAATAAGGGGATGCGCAGTTGGATTAGTTCTATGCAAAGCTTTTTGTCTTCTACTTTCCATGTAAAGATCTCGCCTATTTCTTGCTGTTGCAGAATTATTCCTGTTGGCGGCGGCTATTTGAACGGCAAGCCTGTTGCTATACCTTTGTGAAACTCTACTACGTGAAGTTGAAGGTGTTTGTGTGGAGTCATCGTGTGGTCTCTTATTTTTATTGCTCTTTTCGACACACCCGGCCTGAGATGTTGACGGTTGCTCGTCCTTTTTCGAATTATTATCTTTACTAGTTTGTTGACATCGGTTCTCAATCGGTTCAGCGGCACGCTGTGGGTTATTGAGGGGAGCCTGCTCATCAGGGCCATCCACGTTCACGTCCAGGTTGTGTTCAACATTTTGAATTCGAACGACATCTAGGGATTCTACGCGTTGAGGCGTGGGATCTTGACTAGTAGTTGTTCGCCCGCTATTCCTGGTTGACATCACGATAAGGCAAGTCAACGCTAGAGCCCGCTTGAGCGTCCTCAACATACTAATGATGAGTTGACTGAGGCCGCGTTCTTCTAGACACATCATCATCATGTTGAACATAACTGACAGTACTTGCATGGCTCTCATGCGAATTTCATGTCTGGTAGCACTAATCTCAATCGCGCGTGCGAAGTCTCTGCGTGATCGGTTAACATAGCGTGGAATTAAACGATTAGCAGTAGGATTTCTAGATCGCCTGCGAAGTTCATCTTCTGCACGCCAACGATAGTTCGATTGTAGTCTTCTTCTCAATGGTGGAGAAAATCTAGTATTAGGTGAGGACCTTGGGTGAGAAGATCTTCCCCCTTGAGATGGTCTATTATTGGTAGAATTGTCATTAGAAGTATTTTGTTCACCTTCTGTCTCATTATTATTTGCATTGGTAGTATTTTGAGGCGCAGTACGACTTCCAGTCGCATGTCTGTCACTGTCTTCATTCCGTGCATTCGTTCTGAGGTTTCGTGCCGTGCGGGTGAGGTTATCCGTCAAGTCAGTCAACATCATACATCGATCTAGTAACGGTCTAGTATAATAGCTGGGAACATCTTGTCTCCCCGTTTCCCTATGTAGCATGATTATACGTCGGCGTAAATTTTCCCACATCCCACGTAATTCTCTCATGGTCGTGCGATTACCTCGCAGCCAAAGATTCGTCAACTGCATAGTGTGTTTCTGTAATGCGTTTACACCGCTTTTTACTTTTCTATATGCTTCGTCAGGTGGAACTGCACTGCCTCTATTCCAAAAATCATCCCTACTCGTCGATGGTCTGTCAGGATTAAAATCAGATGAACTTTGCGCACGTGGCTCTGATGCATCGGCTCCGTCTGTGACATCCGCTGAGGGTGCTTGACCGGGAGAGGGCGTGGCGTGGCCGGGCGAGGTCGGTGGGCTCACGGCCGATGTCAGGGGGCTCACGGCAGACGTTGCGGAGCCGGCGGCTGCAGGAGCCTGTGCCACGTCGGTGATCATTGAATCGCTCTGAGTTCGAACTCGAAACCTATTATTCGACATCGACACATTGATTCCGCCCGCCTCCCTCGACGGCCCAGGCTCCCTAGGAGGGGTACTGTTGCGCGATTCCTCGTTCAATTCGAACACCATTCTATCAGTAGGGTGCTGCAATCTCTCGGAGGGAGTCGAGACAGACGGACGATCATTAACTCTAGGTTCGTCTTCTCGAAAAGTTGTATTTCTAGTCCTAAAAATATTAACTTCCGAGGACTGATCACTGTCAGAGTCCGAACTGGATGATAAAAATTCTCGTCGCCAAGTAGAGCTGAACAGTCGCACCCTCGGCCTCGCCCCGCGCGTCCTGCCGCCACTCTCGCTTTCATCAGAGTGCGCGCGCGACCCGCTGCCGCGCCGCGGCATATTGCGCTCGACACTAGCTAGAGTAGATAACGACATATTGGTGATTAAATTCAACAACCTTGTGCCAGAATCACGCAGAATGTCACGTATCAAATCGAGACTTTCGTTAATCGTTTGTGCATCGACAGGCGCCGTCGAGGGGCTCATTTGCGTGGATGAATTAGTCATTGTTGGTCTTTGTGCGGAAGAGGAAGATGAGCCAGAGGTCGAGGGTTCGCTTTCAGCCGATGCACTAGTCATGAATGAGCGTCGCGGAACAAAAGGCAAAGCGGAAGGAGTGGTCGCTGTCGTTGCAGTTTCGTTGCGTGTGGACTCGCTGTTTTGTTGCATTGGAGAAAAGTTTCTTCGACGAAGTGCGAAATCTCGTCCCAAAGAAGATCCTCGTGATGAAGTGAAAATACTAGTGCGTGACGTATTCGTCGAACTGAAAGGAGTGATTTCCGTAAAAGTAACCCTGGTTGGTCGCGGTGTCCCGTTGGACGATGAGAAAGGATTTGGCAAGAGCCTGGTACTCTCGTATTCTATAGTTCTGTAAGATCTGTCGGAACTATTCAACGGCTGGAAGGCGGATGATCGTGATCCAAACTGCGATCGCTCCTGCTGATTTGATGAACTTTGATTTCTGTAAATATCCAAGTAAAGCAAAATATAAATTTAGGTCATCCCTATTTTAACCATTTATAGATTTGCATTTCTGGATTTATATTTCAACTAATTTCTTGTTTCGTTCTTTTTAAAACTATTTTTTTTACTTTTTTGTTTTAATTAAATAAATCTACCTGAACTATTCGTATTTGATTAGAGTCTGGCCAACGAAAGCTGACCACGAATTAATTTCTAAACTTTTGGTATAGCAATATCAAAAGTTTAGAAATTAATTCGTAATTGTGGTTCATTTTTCACGGTGTATCTATTTTTCGCGTAATATTAATGATGAAGACGAGAAACTCATCAATATCAAGTGTAGAGTACTTTTTTTTTTTTTAGGGTGGCAAAATCATCAAATGAGTCCTCCCGCCCTGGACGGGGCGGAAGGGACTGTCAGACTCTTACTGACTAAAATCCACCCGTGTTTCTTCGGATGCCCTTTACGTTCCGGGGCTGCGGTATCCTGGATTAAGAAAAAAGCCGCGACCCCAGCAGGCATTTGGCCCCGTAAGGGGCCCCGTCGGTGACGCGTGAAACACGACGCGCCACCGACCCGGGCTTGGTCCTTGGCCGGACGGCGAGCTTACCCATTACTCACCGTCCGCAAGCCCGCTCCGCCGCTGTGCCCTCTGCTGTTCAGAGGGACACGCGTTGAAGCATCCACCCGACAGGCTATTCGCATACGGGCAAAGAGATCCCTTAGGCACACAGTGCCTAAAAGAGTTTTTGCCCGCATCCCAGGGTGCACCGGCCCGAAAAACTGGTCTTCCCCCCGGACGTATCCGAAGGGGAACTCCAGTCCACGGGCGCACGTGGAGGTTTCCTCTCTTAGCACCCCAGGTGTAGAGTACTTGGAATCCGTTTCTGATTACGACTCCTAATGTGGCGATTTGGTCCCTGTATTGTGTGTGGCGATTTAATTGTAACAGTGGTATCTATTTCAACTAATAAATGTTTAGTAAAAAGTTCTTCTTTATTCAACCTTTCGATATAATGCCGTGACAGGAAAGTTGAGCTGTGGACTTCAATGCATGCAGAAGTTAAAAATGCCATATCCTGGCTATACTATGGCATTTTTAAATTACATTTTTATAGTCGTAATCTAACCGCCACCAGAAACTGCTGTAAATATCGCTCATTAGCTTTGAGTAATAATATTATGTATCAACTCGTTTAAGCAGTGTGTATCCGGGGTTGTCAGTTCATTTTTTTTTATTACCGCCTTTTTTTGGACAGCTTTCGTTGGCCACACTCTAAATTAACTACGGCCGAACATTCGTTCACACACCTATATCGGGACTTACAAATATGATGGCTTACCTGTCACGACTGCTATTAATAGACAACACATCTAAGCTGAGTATGCGGCTGCTCTCTTCAACGACAGAGCTCGCAAGATCTACAGTTTCGCGAGAAGTGGTAGGCGTTGGGTTTGCTGGAAAATCATATAAAATATATTATTACAAGCAAGAAAACTTTTGCATATTCGTATGTGTACTTCTTATTTAACGTCACTGAATCCAGAATAATTAATAATTTGTATTTTTTTGAATTCGAGCATCGTCAAATGATCGTCCCTCCTTTCTGGGTGGACCGGAAGGGACTATTAGACTGGTACTGACTAAAAACCACCCTATTCCATCGATTGCTCTTTAGGTTCGCGGCCGGCCATACTACTTTTAAATACCTGGATTCATTTTGACGAAATTTTGTGTGTAGGTATTTGAGTGGATCCCTAGATGGTTTTGATTCATAATTGTAGCAGATAGGCGCCGTGTTGTCGACATCCAGAAATGACAGGACTATGTTCTGTTTGGTCAGCTAGTTTCATTTAATGAAATAACATATTACCTTCTTCCTGAGCTGCAGTGGAGGGTCGCGTGGGCCGGGTCCAGCCTGACGTTCCGAGTCCGAAGTCAGTCTCCATGGGGTCCGTACCACGATCCATCTGCGACAATATAAAAATATATACATTTTAATACTTTATTTTATACCATTCTAGCAGCGCAACTTACATATTTTATATCGGGACTTTATTTAATTATATATAAATAGTTTTACAATATTATCCATTACCGTATTTCGTGGCGGCGGAGTGTTGGTTAAGCGATGTCGTACCATAAAGAGTCTTTGATAATTCCTCACTAAACTGTCGTATCTTTGCACCAAGTTTTGGTATGAGTTTACAATCATGTCTTGTGGGGTGTCGTGCGCGCGGCCGCCGCCCGGACCGTCGTCGTTGTCATCTCTTCTCGAGTTATTGTTATTGGAATTATTTGTCGGACCCGAGCCAGGGTTTTGTTGCGCAGAATTGTTCGCAGCCCCTCCCGAACAAGCCCACAGCGATATACCAGTGATAAGTTTGTAGCCAAGAGCATCGAAAGCCACATATCTGAAAGACACAAGCTAAGAAGAATGCATAATATTTAATAACGGTTTTAAACTAACGAATTTTGTGCTTCTATGAAGAGATCTTTATTGCTCAGGCCATTAATGATAATTATGTGGTTAATGGCCTATGGTTTATAAAAAACTAGCTTTTGCCCGCGACGTCGTTCGCGTTGAATAGTGACTTCCGGCAGATTTTTGGTTTTACCCACATAAAAACTATCCTATGTCCTTTCTCAAGTTATAAACTATGTCTGTACCAAATTTCACACAAATCGGTTCAGTAGTTTAGGCGTGAAGAAAAGACTGACAGACAGAGTTACTTTCGCATTTATAATATTAGTTTGGATAGTTTGGATAACTTACATTAAGATATTATGTAAAATAAATACTTAAAAAAAATAAGGAACCGACTTCAAAAGCAAACACAAAAAAAGTTTAAAATAACTTTTCTTTCGGAAGGTTGTGGCAATAGTCAATGAAATAAAAAACAAAGCCACCGACTTTTTTTAAGTTTTTATTTTACCCTTTTTAGTTCAGATATTCAATAAAAATCTTCGTATAATCGGCGTCTTTGAAAATCTACAGTCCAAGTAAGCAACAAAAACGGATTTATGCGGGCAACATCACGAGATATCCGTTATTGTTACATACTAAAACTTTCTCTACAAAGCACAAAATTCCCTATCTCAAAAACTACTGAACCGATTTTGATAAAAGTTGTAACAGAATTCCCTAAGTTGAACACTACCTAGTACAACAAAAAAAGAATTACTTAAATCGGACTTGTAATTCCGGAGGTACGCGAACACAAACATAAAAACATACATACAACATTTGAAATTTGGCACATTTGTTCAGATGCTGATATAGACTAACATATACGAAAACTAGGCAGTTCTGGAAATATTACATACATACGAGTCGAATTGATAACCTCCTTTTTTTTAAGTCGGTTAATAAACGTTTTTTTTATTAACCCTTAACCACCTGACCCCTATATCAGTAACGTAACCACCTGCGCGCGGTCACAGTGACCGCATCGAAAACACATGAGTTATCTCAGGATATTAAGGTTTTATTATAAGAATAAATTAATAATATTCTGTAATATATATTAAATTATTTATTTAAGTGGAAAAAGAAACAATAATAAAACATGTTCTTCTCATAAATGTGAACAATTAAATTGGTGGCACATTTTAACTAAAAATATAACTATGATTACATAATGAGATGTATCAACATAAGGACAAAATATTATATCAAATTTGAACTTTCTTTAAAGAATCTAATAACATTTGAATGAGATAAAAAAATAAAGTTTAAAAAAGAATCAAAACTTCGATAAAATTGCAGAGGGTAAAGTCTGACAATTTTTCACGACAATTTTTGCACATTTTGATAGAACATTCCTCACAGATTGTTTTTTTACAGATAAAAGATACATGAAATCTTTTTCATTTCTTCTTGGGAACACAAGTTAAACACGTTTTACGTGTTTCAAGAGTCCAGAAACAGTAGGCAATACGTCTCGTCTAGAAGATGACACTTGTAGGCAGTCATCAGATTCATAGTCTTCTAAAATTTTAGAAACTTCCAAATTCTCAGGTTCTACATCACTGCAACTCTCATCAACCACATCTCTAACCATTTCACAACTTTTTCGTTGTTTACATCCATTTTTACGCAAAAACAATAATCATGAATGTAATACACAAAAATCACACAACTACCTGCACGCGGTCACCATGACCGCTAGCAAAATATTTTTACTCACCGAAGCCAAACGCGTGAACGTAGATCCTTGCCTAGCGCACACACGACGCTAAAGCACCAACAGAAAAGGTACACAGACGCACACTAACATGCGAAAACGGATTTCGACGAAATTCAAATTCAAAAATATGTTGCGGTCACCATGACCGCTGGCAGGTGGTTAAGGGTTAAATGCATGTGTGTTACTGTACTTTTATTTACTTTGGCAGGCCTGTTGGTCTAGTGGTTAGTGACCCTGACTGCTATGCCGGAGGTCGTGGGTTCGATTCCCACCCAGGACAAATGTTTGTGTGATGAGCACGATCATTTGTTCTGTGTCTGGGTGTAATTTATCTATAATATGTATGTATTTAGAAATATATAAGTATGTTTATCAATTGTCTAGTATCCATAACACAAGCTCTGCTTAGCTTGGGACTAGATGGCGTTGTGTGATAGTTGTGGAATATTTATTTATTTATTATTTACATACCTGACTTTCTCGTTAATATTATTAGTGGAGACTTTAGTGAATGGGGCACGCTGGCTCCAGTCCCAAAAGTACAATTCATTGTAGGTGGCTATCACTAACAGCTGGTCACGAGGGTGGAATGCAATGGAAGCTATGACAGTTTCATTGCGAACATTCCACACCTCACTGCCACCCTGTAACAAGAAAACATTTTATATAGTTCTTACTCAAAGTCATCTATGTATTTTCGAATAAATTAAATTGTTACTAAATACTTCCAAAAACATGAAATAATTCATTGCTGCACATTGAAATGAAATAATATAATAAAAGTAAATTATATAACTAAACACATATCTACTTTTTATATTACATTCTAATAAAAGAGGCAACACTCACACTTGCAATGTCCCACACCCTGACTTGCCCACCGAGGCAGCCTGAGCCAATAAGCAGGGGGTGTGAAGGATGGAAGGCAATGCACCATGGAGTACGGGGGTGTCCTTTTAGTATGCGCACATGCTTGCCACTGGCCAGCTCAGACACATACACATTGTGGTTCCCATGTGTTGATGCTACTTTAGTCCTAAAATGTGGTAAGTATGCATTTCAGGATTTTCATTCAAATAAAAAAGATGTACCTAATGTTGTTGGTATAGCTGAATATCATTAACTCATTTGATTGTTAAAACAATAAGTCTGATTTCTAATAAACACAACATTATTAGTGTTTTAGCTTCATAAAGGTGTATAATGCTAATAATGTAAGTAATATTTTATTGTCATAAAATTATTGATTTGGGATATACCTGATTTTTTTTTGTATGGAGTACATGATATACCTGACTTTTTTATGGAACTCGCTAAGATATAAGAGACAAAATAATCGGTTCAATACTTATTGTTTTCTAGAACAGTTTTTTGTAAGGGTGTGGTCCCTTGATTGATTTTATTTATTAAAATAATGACAATTTAGACAGTTTAACAAGAAAAGGAAAAATAATAACTTACCCATCAGGACTAAAAACCATTAAGAATGTAGATCTTGGATATCCAGGCAAATCACAACTCTAAAAATACAAAAAAGTTTTAATGAAATAAACAAATGAGATTTATTATAAAGCAAGGTGCATTATAAAGCAATTTTGTCATACTCTTATTTGAAGTGGTTTTTGGACAAGTATGTCTTCAGCCATGTTTTCAAGAACTGTCTTGTTATTGGGGTAGTTGGTCGGATTGATACCACGCTCCCTCCACTGCCAGCTCCGAGCAATGTTGCCCACATTTTGCATTTCTTCAACTGGTTCATTCTTGCATCCAAGCCATTCATTGTCTATAACCGGGTCCATTGCCCTTTGCTTCAAGAAATAAAGTATCCATTAAAAAAATTGTGTCAATCTTGTAGAGCTGTCCTTATAGAACTACATTTTGCATGTGTGTTTTAGGTTTTTTAAACAATCTTTAATAAGAGGTAGCACTTTACTTGCACTAAAAATAGAAGATATATATATGTAAAAGATTTCAATTAATATGAAGAGGAATAGTTTTATTTTATGCTTAATTAAATAAATAATTACCAAGTTGTAACAGGGATTTGTATTGCATTCTTATAAGAATTTTATTGATTCTTGGTTACCTCGAGAGATAAGCACATCAATCAATATTTAACCTCTTGTTTATCACTGATATCAATTGGCTTATTTACAAGAACACTACTAAACATGTAAAATTATTAAAGCATGTGGACCTAGGGAGGGTAGGTTACATGCTTATTATTTACCTTTATGTTTTTGTGGTCATTGAATTAAACTGGGTGCGGTAAATCTGAAAATAAAGCAAACATTATCCGGCTAAATGTTGCTTTGTAATGGAACAAGATACATGTAAACATGTATTTTGGTTGGCACTTACGCCTATTCGTCCTAACAATGAAAATTTCTTATGTAACAAGTAAAAGAGCGCAGCAATTAGAAATTTCTTATTACATCGCAACTAAAGTCGATTACAGTCGTCTGTCACGTACATTATCGTCTCACGTTTATACATAAAAGTACCTACCGTACCGAATGACCGAAGTGAGCCATGTTGAAAATTGACATGTTATTTCGTCAAATGCATTCCTCAAAATAAGATTCAGGACCTATTAAAAATATTATAAACCTATTTATTTATTTAATATTTCACGGATTGCACAAAAATTTTGTATACAATGCGCATTTGATGTGAATAGGCCGAATGTAAAATCAGCGTATTTACCTTAAACATCGTTTAAAGTAAAATTTATATTTTACAAACTAATACAAATGTAGTTAATTTAGATTATCCTACTTGTTTATCGCCACAATTTGAATATTAACTACGCTTTAGTGTCTCAAAAATCCATAACAGAAACAATCCAACTGCACCAGCTGCTAACTGTCAAAATTGAGGAAACGAATACAGATAAACAATTTATTAACAACCAGTTGCAAATGGAAAAAATCTATAGATGGATTTTCTCTTATCATTCAACGTTATTTTTATATTCAAATTATATGTTTAGGATTTCGTTTCAATAAATATTTAAGAATAAATACCTAAGATTTTAGAATTAATAATCCATATCGAAAAAATATGTTTTACGACCATACAAAGTCAGAGCTGGCAGTTTCTGGGTTGCGTTTTTTGTTAAAGCTGAGAACAAATTATAGGACACGTCCGTTAGCCGCGGCTGAGTACACGGTTTAGCAGTGTGCATCGTCTGCGGACGCACAAATATCCAGCCGGCCAAATTCTGTTCGGACGTCCGAACGCTGAACGGTCATTTAAGGTCACGTCCGCGTCTTACGACCGATGGTTTGCACAGTCTAGTGTTAAATGCACTGGCTATATATCAATTAGCCGCGTCTCTCAGTCGCGGCTGATGAACGCGTCCGATTATTTGTTCTCAGCTTAAAGCTTATTATACCTACTAAACTTTTTTTTGGTAATTTCAGCAAATGAATCCCCCCGCCAGGGCTGAGCGGGAGGGACTGTCAGACTTGCACTTACTAAAATCCAAAGTGTCCTTCAATAGCCCTTTACGTTCCGTAGTCACGGTAATTCTTTAGTCGCGCGATCTCGAGCTAAGTACCTACTTGCCGCTATCAGGTTACAAGTAATAATAATTTCCAATCAAATCATTACTTGGGGACTTCATCAAGCCACCCGAGATGGAGGCGTGTCTCTTCGTCGTTCCTTCAGCTTTGATTAGATCTGAAACAGGTGACGTATACCGTCGTAGTTACTTAGTGTATAAACTCCGTCGACGTCTGCTGGGGGAGTGACGCTCGCTAATGCAGCCAGCCGCTGCATTAGCGAGATGATTTTAATTTTGGCACGTACTCGCTACCAAAGAGTATAATATTTTAGGAAAACTTGAAGCTGCATTAAGAAACTTTTATGTCCAAAAAGTACTGAAATAACAAGGAGATCAAACGATTCCCGACATGAGACCGCCAAAAATCGTGATGATATAAGGTTGCGGCAGTGATTGCGAACATTACCATCTCACAAACCCACGCTTTGTAAAATTACACATCACATTTACATAAATAATAATGAGATTACATTCAGTTACGCGAGGCAGGGTAGAAAATTACTCTTTCATTCCCACATCATATGCGTATAAATCTCTATCTCTACATATGTACATAATGTAGCAAAACGACGAGGTAACGAGATTTTTTACAAAATTTGATTCCCCGCAATTTTGCGCTCGGAATGGATTATTTTTTCGGTGAAGATGCGATGCGTTACTCAGATTTAATATCAACCCCATTACAATTTAAATAATTGACTCATGTAATTGACGTCATTTATATTATTGCCATTCCCATTAGCCATTATATAATTACCAATCCAGCGTTCCTCGACATTGCTCAGGACAATATAAGCACTTTTAACGTTTGTATTAGATAAGATAATAAAGATAAGTCTTAAAATTCAGCATTTCGTATTATAAAATATAAATATAAACACTTTATTTGTATGTTGTTTTATGGTTGTCAGTTGTGTATTAATACCTCCCCTGAATGACCTCCAGATATTTAAAAAAAAAACACTAAAAATGTACAAATTATAGAAGAAAATAATTGAGTTGACTTCCCTATATTAACCGAGATAACAGTAAGATTTGTTTTTCACTGTTACTAGCATTCGAGCTCGCTTCGCTCTCTACTGAATTTCGACTTTTGCGGATCACTAACTTCCATTTTTTTCTGCTGAGCTGCGTGTCTCGGGTTTGATTCCCGCACAAAACAAATATTAGTATGATCTGCAATTATTTGTTCCGTGTCTGTCGGGTGTTTGTGTATGAGAGTTTAAATGTTTGTAAACGGACTCACGACGCTGGAAAAATATCGTGAGGCAACGATTAAAAAAAAACTTGCGATTTGCCAAAATTGTTGGTCAAATTTTTTTTATTCATTGAAACCCATTTTTTATTATTTCGCAGCCGTTCCGTGGTTTTGATATGGGTATGATTGAGAGCGATCGAGCGGGAAATGGTATCTCCGATCCACTCATGGCAATAAAAGTGCTTAGAAATAAGCGTAGTCTATACATATGTGTCTATACCTACCATACACGGAATCGAACAACACATGAGATTGTAGTTGTACTGGAAGAGAAATTACCTAATAAAGCTCATCGGAAGATCATACAAAGAAGTATCGAAAGATCAGGAAGGTAGGTTACCTACTAGGGCATGATTCCGGCAAATGCCGGTTTCAAAAATACCGGCAAATCCCTGGATTTTTTTAATCAATCCGGTTCCTGGTCTTCGGTAGTTTTAGGTACTGTACTTTATTATTTTCTTTCTTTTTTCAATATTAAGTTACAAATCATATTCAATAAACTACTTTTTATACGATAGGACATTTGTACATAAGTACCGAAAGTAACGAATTACCTGGAAAATCCCGGTTCCAAGTCCAGTACCGCACATCCAGTCCTGGTTCTTAAGAAAGAACTGGTAGTGCATCCCCTATTACCTACCCTTCTGCATACACTAACATCATAAAAAAACGACGGGTTGCACTCTGGGAGTGTCGGCAGAAGTGAAAACTTGAATAGTAATAAACACACACGAACATTCGCGCAAGCGCCCTGCGCCGTCTTACGAATTTTCGAACAGGTCACGTGTCCTGACGCGAGTTTAACATTTTTTACCCATTCCAAAAAAAGTGCATAACGCCGTTAAAGAAGTTTTCACTTCAAAAATAACCAAAAGGTGAGTTGTACGTATTACGATAAAACAGCTGACGCGAAGTTAGCATGTCGTAGTACAAGTACGAGCGATACAAAAATAGGTTTCACTTAGTTTGAACGAAGCTCAGCATCGCTGCTGTCCAATTAGGAAGCAGATGTAGCTTCCGATTTGCTGGATTTAGACTCGGCCTTCTTACTCCGCAAACTCCACTTCCGGCTTGTTCTAAAATCAAATATTCATTCAATACAGAAATACTCGTAGCAGTTGGGTTTCACGGATAAATATCCTTTGATTCTGAAAGCGGCACAGCACTCAAATATTTTGTTATTGATCGCTCGACCAGTTTTGAAACAATGAGCTATTCACTCGTAAAATGCCGGTATTTTACATTGAAATACTTACATTTAGTTCCATAATGAATATTGTGATCCTTGTTTTCATTTTAGTTTACTTAAATTTAACTTTACATAAACATAAAAAATCAGACTTATTCTAAATGTTTATTTGGAGTTATATATTAGCCTCATTCTGAAGCCGGAGTCGCGGGACTAACGAATTACCGTGATCCCGGAACGTAAAGGGCTATTGAAGGACACCGTGGTTTCGTGGCACACACATTTTAGTCAGTACAAGTCTGACAGTCCCTCCTGCCCTGCCCTAGGTGGGAGGACCCATTTGATGATTTACCACGATAAAAAAAGCCTCATTCTGAAAGTTAATTAGCAGTATTTTTAAATTCGTGTCGTCTTCGAAATGATGGGCATGCGGTTAAAAGTCGCTGATTAACATTCGTAGCCAACAATAGACATTGTTCAGATCAAACGACTTCGTTCTTTGTGTTTATATTGAAGCAAAAAGGGATGGGTTCTTTAATTTTTGTCCTTTATTGTTCTTCATACTTAGTTTAACAGTTTAATTAAATAGAGGAAAAAGACGTAAAAGAAAAATAGCTACTTTACTACGAATTTACTTATGTTAGTTAACTGTAGCTTCCACACCATCTAAGTTCGTATAATTTATTTGGCATGCAATTAATTCCCAAAGTGTAAAGGTAAAGGTGTAACTAGTACATCCTTTCGCCAGTTATGTTTAAGTGCCATAGTCATGCCATGTCATAGAGGGCACGCATCCACGACACATGAGAAATTCCTAGTGTGTGGAGCAACGTTTTTTTAAAAAAGAAAAAAATAAAGAAAAAGAACCTAGGGCTACATGTCAGTAGTCTCACTTGAGACCATAACACCAAAGATGCAGTTCCAGGCAAAATTAGTTTAAATTGTTATATGTAGTTCCGAAGAATACAGTCAGCAGAAAATTTCATCAAAAGAAAAACTGGGTATGAATACAAACAACAGTTTCAAAGGCAGATCAAGTGTCTTGCAACAATACACAAAACGTCATGTCACTGCAACACGTTACATGCACATGTACAGTTTTGCAGTTTCAAAGTAAGAACAGTTTTTGTCATCCACATTAAAATTGCAACATTTATAACTGGCGTTCGTCTTGCAAGTGTCGAGTTCGTGGAGAGTGATTCCGTCGCGTTTAGTTTCAACTCGGCACAAGGCGGCGGAGGGCCGTCTGAGGGCCGCAGTGCACTAATTGTCAGCCCCAGGAGCTCTGACACTCGCGTCTTGCGCGGTTATAAGCCTTACGCTGAGTCGGCCACGTTACCGGTTATCTAGCTACGCTTGCATTCACGGCTAAAGGTAACTGCGAAATAACAGACTTTTTGTTGCATTTATGCGCAATTTCTTCTTTTTAAGAAAGCACAATAAAATTGCCTTCAAACTATTTCAAGATTGATCGTTCTTGTATTAACTTGAATCTAGTAAATAATAATAAAAAAATGTAAACCCGTTTCTGGGTACGCGCGTTGTGTTCCACGCGCGCCTCAAAGTGTGTCAGCACAATGACGGGGCTCCCTATAGAGGGCCAAAGCCTGCCGGGGTCGCGGGACTAACGAATTACCGTGACCCCGGAACGTAAGGGGCTATTGAAAGATACCGTAAATTTTAGTTAGTACAAGTCTGACAGTAAGGGTGGGAGGACTCATTTGATGATCCTACCACGATAAAAAAAAAAACAAAAACCCATTTCTGGGTTAAGGTCTCCTTTGTGCATAACTTACCGTTATGTGAAGTGTTGTTTTATTATGTGTGTGTACAATAAAGAATATAAATTAATTACCTAATTTTAAATGCAATTCAATAAATTTATTATTTTCATTAATTGTTTTTGATTATTCATGAACAATAAAAAAGTTTGAACAGGATAGACTTTTATTTGTTGTCTCTATACCTTAGTGAAATAACTACATGCACCTACTACTTATATTTAATTCGAGTCAAACAATAATTTACTACACGAGGTGGGCAAGTTGTCTTAATACACACGGACAATGTGAACTAGAGCCGGCCACGTTATTGGCTAACCAGTCTCTTAGCCAGTTAGTGAAACTTGTAATGGATATTTACAGGTCTCTGAGGAGATATTTAACTAACTGAAGCTTACACGCAGAGCCCTCGCAAATGCCTAAGTTTATGGGGAGACACATGTACTTTCTACTTTTAGTGTTGATATGTAATCCTAATCGTAACTTATGTTACAAATGAGAAAATAAGTTTGTTACTTTTACACGCCCAAAACACTGAACCGATCATCCTGGCTTAAACGTTGCCAGGTGTATAGACACAACCATACCTTTTATCTCCAAAAAAAGTACTGTTACAGACAAAAACAACACTAATGTGCATTTGATAATAGATGGCGCTACATGTAAAGTCCACGCCACGCCACTACTGAAGTCCTGCAGAAAATTGGTGGTACGGAAAGCTAAGCTAAGACTTTGGTAATGTAATGACATCGCTAACATTACTTTTTCTTTATTTTGTACTAGGTACATTTTTTTTAAACAATTTGATGTTTTAGCGCGGACTTTGTTCAAATTCATTGTAAAATTTAAAATAAACGCGGCCGAAGGCGCGTTGTAAAGTTTACGTTATTTTTATTGCACTGTCCCAAGTCTAGGTACGTGTTACAGAAACTTTTTAAAGTTTCAGTTTTGAGTATAGAGAATGAAGTGTCTGTATCGATATAGCAACATGAAGTTTGTTTGCCACATAATTCTATGTTTAGCTTTACATGGGTCATATTTAGTTTAGTCATTTATTTTTGACTTCATTCTTTTACTAAAAATATCGGCGGAGTCAAAGTTTGCAAAGATAAATGTCACCCTCGCGATCTCGCTGAAGGTTAACAAGAATCATTTATCAGGGAGTTAAATCCCCAAATTCCTCGTTTCTGGTTTTTATTTGATCAAAAAACAAATTGCAAAACCATTTAGGTAACTTTAGCATTGAATAGCCAACACACTGGGGCGTTAGTATTGAACTACCTATAACGTAAACATTTCAAAACCAACAGTAAGAAATAATCATAATTAATTGCACCAACTTTACATTTCTGACGTCCGTGTAAAGTAAACTCAATTAAAATTGTTTAAAGAAATAGTTTTGATTTACAAAAATAAATAAACGTTAGCCCGTTCAACTCCGGTATTAGCAAAATATTAATTGGGGCGTGAGATTTCCTGTGAAATTGTGAATTTCTCGTTTTCCCGCCGCGGTACGGGTGCCCCTTTGCGCCCGCGTCACGTAAGCTGATTCCTTTCATTTCAAAATTCCACGGCTTTTTACCAACACAAAATAAAACGAACGGAAACGAACGCACGATGTGTAATAGCTGTATATTTTTCTTATACAGGGTTGTTTTGTTTGTAAAACATAACAACCTTTCATCGGCTGAAATATTTATCCTGAAAGCTCAAAAACAAATCAAGTGTTTCATACAGAATGGAATAAGTCTTTTATCCGTTGACCATGTATGAAACGCCTGATTATTATTTTTTATCTAAATTATTTAATGAATCTTAAATACATGCAAATACAAGCTAAATTCTATTAATTTTAAGATCAGATAAACTTTCATGCGAAGCTAGAAGTTCTACAAAGACGATACCGAGTAATTTGCCGTCAAATTATTTCGATCTCGCAAGAACGTTAGTAGGTACGAGTATATCCAGTCAAAATGAATCACATTCATAGAGCAGCAGGATTTTTTTTTATTTAATTCTTTGCTCGGATTTCAGTGAATTACAATGAAAAAGAATTTATAAATGTCATAAAATGTACCAATAAAGATATTTTATTTCGTTCGGATTCTATAACGAATATCAAAAGATTCATTCGTCCTCGTCTCTTTGTCCCGTGCATTTCCGAGTATAATATTCCGTTATATACTATATCATGTTTATACTTAACTGTTGAATATAACGCCTTTTTTGAGAAGCACCTATAAACCCTAAAAATGATTGCAACATCTAAAAAAATCCTTGCTGTGAATCATTTTATGAAATATCGTTTCATAAAATGATCGAACACCTCTTGAACGATCACTCATCAATTTCTTCCTTCGTTTTTGTGTGAGAATGTGATTACCTTCTGGTGCCATGGATGTCAGAGTTCATAAAACCACGTCTGGGAATCCCACAAGCGTTTGAAAGACGATAGTAATGTGTAAACTTACAATTAACTGATCGCTTACCGATCAGTTAATTGTAAGTTATTCTGAGATCTAACAAGGACCGGGTCGACAGTGTGTTCCACGCGCGCCTCAAGGAGTGTCAGCATAGTGACGGGACTCCCTGTAGAGGGCCAAAGCCTGGCGGGGTCGCGGGACTTTAAGGAAGGACACCGTGGATTTAAGTCATTCAGAGTCTGACAGTCCCTCCCGCTCCGGACTCATAGATGATTTTACTACGATAAAAAAAAAGATCTAAAAAGGAACGAGCTGTTATGTTAGTTTTATTGCCATAAAAATAATTTAGTTCAATCAGATATTTGTTCACTCAGCTCCTCATGAAAAACTCTGATCTACATTGTCGTGTTATATGTTTCCCAGATGTACGTGTATACTCAATTCGAGCAGTCTGTTTGTCGCAGCTGAGTATCCACCCCATCAATCTTTCCTTGATACTTGCACTGGATAAATGGATTGGAGTCGGAGTGAAGGCGGACATTGGCGGCCGTCCCATCATCTATTTACGACCCACCATGCTTTTGCAGACATTAATTTTTAAAGTGATAAAAGAAGCGAAAACTAAAATATTTTATTAGCTTTTTAGATCAAGTAGCACCTGTCTTTAAAATAAAAGTATTAAGCCGGTTTCCGTCCTAGTGATATTTGATTTTAAAATAACATTTCTCAGAATCAAATTGACGAATGTGTGAAAGCTTCCCAGGGTAAACGTCATGTATTTTAAGTAAAGGGTCAAATTTTGGGATAATGTGTTGTCGCAGATGGATCCAACGCAAATAGCTTCGGTAACCGGCAGACCTTGTCGGTGTCATCATGAAGGATAATCAAGGTTTATACGAAAAATGGTGACGCTGTTTTTTTCGTGGCCCAATTTTTTGCCAACGTAAATTTTCCCGAAACGACTATTTGCAAGTTTAACGAAATAGTCTGTATAAAACAGACAATATATAATTTCGTCGAACCAAGTATTTTTCTTCAAGTACATACTATAATATCGTAATGCAATAAATAACAAAATACTTACAAATCATCATTTACCTACACTAACATTATGTACACATTTTCCACTAATTATTACACGGATAACTTATTTCTAATTCTTTTCAGAGATAAATGAATAGAAAGGTATGATAGTGACCTATCAGTCGAAACCTTTTTATCCCTAAGATTAACGGTTTTGTTAACGCCAGGTCTACTTTATATGCAGTAAATTATCTTTCTCACTAATAAAAAAAAAATCCCCAATAACAAAATGATCCACCATTTATTAAAGTGTACAATGTATATTGTTACAAAAAAATGTGATTAATGAAGAACCACATAAACCATCTACTAAATATTCCGAACAAAGCCTAAACATTTGGTTTGGACAAGTGAGCCCGTTCTTGAGTTATAAAATTGCAACGAAAAGTTTCATTGATTTTTATATATATTGATGATTGATATACTTGTAGTATAAGTATAATTACTATCATCTGACATTTCAAGGATAGTTTTAAGATAATGATGTGTTTTTGCTATTGTTCTTCTCTGTTACCCAAGTAGCATCAATTAATTTATGATTAGAACTGGACCCTTATAACCATTATTTATTTAATTATGCGTATCTTCCAAAGGTCCACAAGTATTTACACTTGAATTGGTATAAACTAGTCGTGACATGGGAACTCTAAATCTCTTCGAAATCTTGGAAGTCTGCCAAATTCATCTAAAGCTAGGCGACCTAGAGGAGCAACTTATGGTAGGTTATTGTATCGTTTACACATCAATGACCCTTGATACGCAAACCAAGGAACTGCTATGTATTTTTCGAGTGTATAAGAAAATATTGTGTAGGTATATCTTATTCTCAATCATACATGTATTGGTAATATCTATACATATAATAAATCTGTAGAAGGGTCAATTCTGTACATTGAAAATATTGAAAAAATAAATAGCGGGGGGTGTTGCTGGATCGATACCAAACCCAAATATGTGATTAAAAAATTTTTTGTCTGTCTGTCTGTCTGTCTGTATATGCAGGCATCACGTGAAAACTAACGGTTCGATTTCGATGAAACTTGGTATAATTATACCTTATTATCCTGGGCATAAAATGGGATACTTTTTATCCTGGAAAAATACGTAGAAAAAAAATCTTATTTTTTATTCATAGGCGTTGTTCTGTAGAACCGCGAACACACGTTGCATTACCCACAGTGGATTCAGCGCCGTAATATTTATAAGATGTCATTGTCAGAGTTACTCAAAATGGAGAAATAAACCATCCACGCGAAGACCGACATCCTCGCGGACGGAGTTGCGGGCGGAAGCTAGTATTTCATGAGGCAGCGGAGTCGGCATCAATAAATAACAATAACAAATTCTGTATTGACATGGATGATTATTTTAGGTCATTTCGTTTACATATCTTCTGAATGGGCCTCCGTTTTGCTGAGAATAAGAAGACGATGTTTTAGTAAATCGTTGGCAATATCATAAATATGACATCCTGATTTCGAAGTCGCTTGTGATCATGATCGAGAATTCGCTATGTGCGTAATATAATATTGAATTCTGACCGATAGATGTATTTTTTTTAAGTATATAAGAAATGCCTGATTGCCTGTACATATTTATCTACTATCATGCTATTAATCCTCTATAAAAGAACCTATAACAATTAGCTTATTGCCAACATTAAAACACTCAATGCTATAATGATCATTATATCATCCAAACGCGTGTTATAATGAATTTCAAAAAAAGAACATTCTCATGCAATGACATTTTTACCACCAGATCGCTAAAATTTTAAAAAAAGAACAATAAATTGTAGACTAATTCGTAATTTCGGATTCTCGTCTTATCGTGTTATTTCCCGCCATCTTGAATTTACATAGTTCTGTACAACACCCTATGGTATGAAAATCTTTTATAGAGGATTCACATCATGATTGTAGATAAAGTCTTGTATGCAACTGTTATAATTAGGTATTAAAACACTCATGTGATACTATTATCACACTCGGCTACGCCTCGTGTGATAAACCCACATTCGTGTTTTAATACCCCTGATTATACAACAGTTGCATAAATAACTATTATATCATCGATTCTATTGAATATAATGCGGCGAGTCAAATGATTATTCTGCTCAACTTCATTTGAAAGCACAATCTCACGAAGATATAAGTATACCTACTCAAGCATGTTCGTGAGAGCTATCTGTGGTTCGTGCTAATAGAAACACATTAACCATGTGCTAATAGTTCATATGAGATCTCAATTATTATTGATGCTGTTTCGAAATAACATCTTTAATTAATAAGATATCTTGCTCAATAGGTCGCCACTAACAAGTCTAAAGAGGATTTATTTATTCATATTGCTTGTGCTTATTTTAGTTTATTAGCTGTTAAAAATATAAAGTTGCAACATTAAATCGGTAGATACTTATTTTGAACGTTTATTTTCAATTAACTTCAGCAAAAACTGGAATAATGTTTTGGAGCATATTTTTGCTGATTTTGTTGGAATTTCCATCGTCAGTGCAATCTGCTCGACGAACTGGACGCTGGCAATCGCGTAATTTAATGAACACTTCCCTAATCGAGTGACGAGCCGAAAGCCGCTCGATGTTCCGGCGAAAAATAGCATTTTCGTTTTCCATTTCAAAATTTGTTCGTAACAAGAAATATTAGCATTGACGTTTCGTAATTTGTAAACTGAGTTAGGTATGAGGCTCCTTTTTCGACCTACAAATGTCGTAGAATTTTATTTTATAATAATTATATTAGTCTACCTAAGTGCCCCTTCACTAAGTTTTATCCTAAATGAAAAACATCTTAATACTAAGATAAGATGTAGCAATCGAAAACCACTTTTCATCTTTGCGCCTGGATCATCTTGTTTGCTCAACTTCTAATGTAATAGTAGGTATACTTACAAGTACCTATATCGAATGAGAATTTCAGTAATGTGTTTTTTGTCGTATTTGGTACCTACATAGTATCCGCATACAAGAAGGAATATTGGCTACATTTGTAAGCAGGTCAGAGCAACGATTTATCATTGTGAAGATGACGTTTACGGCCGATAGCGACTGATTTGTTCCAGATCAAATGCGAATCCAATATTTACGCATCGTAATCGTACGGGTTCGGAAACATTTCGTATCGTATCACTGTGACGTACTGCATTACGGTGCACTTGTGTTCTTATGTTAAGTAGGTAAGAGGCACCATGTGGATGAGTTAGCGAAACCTTGAGGAACCGTTCAGCAATATCTACCGCGTCTCACTGAGTTCGTGAATACGATTCTCAAATTGATCGATAATGGCTTTAGTAAAACCAGTCACTAATAAATTAACAATTACTAGAGCAAACACGATTCCGAGAATTATGTCGACCCGAGTCACAAAATTACTGTTTTAGTAAATATTTACATGAGAGTTATTCAAAGAGAGGTTACTGAATCAGACTCATGACGTCAATGGTTTGTGCTCAGCTTTGCCGCCCCAGTTCAGGCTGGCTGTGCAAGATAAGCTGGCTTCCTCCCTCTATATTGTCTAAAACTCAGTTGCTTTGTTACATGCCTGCAACCTAGTTAACACGAGTTAATCCGCTTGTGCACCCATCAACTCCATGTACGGATTAGTTTTGGGCTAAATCCGGTTCCACTGGTTCTTAAGTTGTTAGACATAAATTCCTTTCAATAATTACGTTTTCATAGACTTTATGAAATCCTATGTTGTTACATGTCAATGTTCTGTACATATTTTCAAGTGAAACATTTTTGCAATGTTTTTAAATTCAATCTACCCGGGCCAGCCGGCCGCGAAGTCGCGCGCTCACTACTTGCTACGCGACTACGCGCGTAGTCAGTGGCGCGCGAAACATGTGCGTAGCTGTTTTTCATCAAACGTTGCGTTCATTTTTTCCATCCATATCCATACCTGCGACTGATCCTCTCTTCCGCTTTGCGTACCTTTCGATTATCCAGCGGGTCGGGAGTGGATTTCGTATAACATTTCATCTGTTTCTATTAAAACATTATATCATATTGCGTAGGATTTGCTGACAGCGTTGTCAGCAAACTATAAATTGTGCTGTTTCTATTTTTTTGCGAGCGAGAAAATTGAAATTTGTTCTGTAGACAGCAGCGGTATTAATATGTTTTCATTTTTTCACTTTGGTGCGTCTTAAACTGTAGGTAGGGGTTATAAAGCGGGTCGACGGCGCGTTGTGTTCCACGCGCGCCTCAAAGAGTGTCAGCATAGTGACGGGGCCTGTAGAGGGCCAAAGCCTGCCGGGGTCGCGGGACCAAGGGATTACCCCGGTACGTAAAGGGCTATTGAAGGACACCGTCGATTTTAGTCAGTACAAGTCTGACAGTCCCTACCGCCCTGCCCTGAGTGGGAGAACTCATTTGATGATTTTACCAGGATAAAAAAAGGGGTTATAAAGCTCTTGTGAATACTATTTGTTCATTTGCATGGTGTAACTGTGCACCATTTGTAAGTTATTTATGTTTACTTTTATTCGCACTTTATTAAAGCATTCATCATTTTACCTAAAGAAAGCAATAAGGAAATATAGTTCACAGCAGTATTTTATGGCAGTTAAGCAAACAACAAAGTTAACGGTGCCACTAAAGTTGTAACTGCTACAAAATAATTAAGTAAATGGTACTTCTTAACATAATCTCGACCATGAATCGCGGAAAATGTTAGCTGGTTTACATTTAAGTCGAATTGTTGAAATGTAACGTGCACTGTTGACATGGTAACGTGGGTGTAGGCACATCTGTATGGCTCCAAATCGGCCCGTGTCACCCCCAGTCTTTTATTGTAGCGAGCTTTCCAATTACATCCGAGATGGATATTTGCGCGCCTCGATGGCGCACGTCGTCGCCGGCTCCGACTTGTTATCTCCGAAACGAATGCAAGGGTTCATGAAATAAAAGCTAAGCTTACGTAAAATATGACGCCATTAAACCGTTTTGTTATATTTGTTTTTAACGGCATCGTTTTCGTTCAACTCATAAACCGAGATGAACAATAAATTCATTAAGCTGGCGTTAATGAATGTTAATAAAACATGATATTTGGTTTAGGTATACCTATTGAAGGATTTATTGCCAGATAAACTTCATTTAATGGTTTTTCGTTTTAAATTGGAATCGATTTGACATGTTTTGTTTCTTACTACAATTTAGATACAAATCGTCCTATTGAAAAGCGCAGTGGAAATTAAAAAGATAGTCAGAAAGTAATTGCTTAGATAAAAATTCTCTCATATTTTTTAGAAATAATTGCAGAAAAAAGAAAACACATTTGTAGTGTATCTCTGTTACGCATATATTTAAGACGAATATTATTAATAAACATTCAGTAATCATCCAGCAGTCAGAGCGTTTTATTCTCTCCAATACCCATCCTTACATGGCGACCCTGCCATGTTTGGTGATGTGGTGTCAAGTCTCAAATTTTACCGACGCAATGTAGGCGCGCTGTGTGTGGCACAAACTTATGTTTCTAAGTGATTTTGTTTTATGGAACTTGGTGTTTTTCGAAAAATGTGTAATTCAAACACTCCAAAACGAGAAGAGGTCATTATAAACCAGAATGGCATTGGAGCTTCAAATGTGGCCACTAGCGACCAGCTACAATTTCATCTCTCAGCAATCAGCATAGTTATGATGATTATTTTGGGTTTGTTGCTAATATTGGCATTATATTTCTTCTACAAATGCTATAAGAACTGCCATCATACATGGATACAAAACCAAATACTCCGCGAAAACTTGAGAGCATCATTTTCTCGGCGTAGACGAAGAGGAGCTGCAGAAGGCTGTTCGGCGTGTGCAACGCGATTTTCGACGGCCAACACCGGGTGTGCGTCGTGTCCCGGCCAAGGGTCTTCACTTCCTAAAGAAGGTTTTCAGTGAAAGTGTAGTGTCTAAAGTGCGTAAAGTGTAAAAATGTGTAAAGTGAACGGAAATCGTTAAACTATGGTAACTCAATTTATGTAATCTTAGCTATTAAGTGTATTAGTTACTTATTTTATTTTAAAAATGACACATAATGGCCCATGGGCTCAATGACATATATGAGAAATTGAGAAAACTTAAAGAAAACTTATATAAATTAAGTATTGAAAAAAGGACCCCAGAGCGTTTGAAAGATAAGCTGAATGAAGCAAATATTGTGTATAATAGCTATTCTGTTTTAATTCCAAGCATTAGAGAACAAATAGAAAATGAGGCATATAGTGGCGAAAGTTTGTCATTAATTAAGTCGCATTGTGATAAAATTACTGAGTTGTATTCTCAGATACAAGAGTTTTGTAATAAGTTGCATATATCAGTAACTGATAAGAGCAAAAGTGAACTATTTGGCTCAACTTCGAATCCCGAATTCAAAATGGAGTCCGATTTAAAAATTGCCCTGAGTTTGTTACCTGTTATGAATAATGAGGAACTGACGACGCGTCAATTAATTGATGGGATCGATTACTATAACTCTACTTTAAAAACCGAACAATGTAAATTAAGTTTAGTTAACTTTGTCTTGAAGAGTCGTCTCTCTCAACAAGCTAAACTATTGCTAAAACAAGATTACCCATCCATTGATGCATTACTTACTGATATGCGTATGGTTCTCTTGCCTAAAAAAAGTGCTGTCGCCTTGCAAAGTAAATTACAAACTTCGCGACAGGATCAAAGATCTATCAATGATTACGGAAAGGAATTGACTGAGCTATTTATGGATTTATCTATAGCACAAGCCGAAGGTAAAACGGAAAATCTGAAAATTTTACAACCATTAAACGAAAAGCAAGCCATTAAACGTTTTGCCGACGGATTGCGCAATAGACGTCTCAGTACAATAATAGCTGCCCGAAATTTTGAAACCTTAAAGGACGCGGTGCAAGCGGCTATAGATGAAGAGACAATTGCGATGCCGTCTCAATCTGAAAATATATTAACTTATAATAGGAAACGTAATAATTACTATCAAAGTCAGCATAATCGAGGAGCTACTCGCCAATCTCGCGGTGCCTCCACATATAACAATTTTAACAGGTCTAACGCCCCTCGTGGTGCAACTTTCTACCGAGGCCGTGGTCGTTCGTCCCAGAACTACAGGCGAGGTCAGTTCAGACAGAATCGAGGTACGTACTATAACTCTCATAATAGGAACAAAGACTCTAGAGGTGCGCATCATAGGAACGAACAACATTGTGATGCAAATATTCGTGTCATCAAAGACGACGAGCCCTCAAAAACTAATTCGACAGGAGAGCAGAGCAAGTTTTTTCGTGAATAATGGGTTTGTATTTGCAAGTAATAGCCATTGTTGTATAGAATTATTCGCAAGTAAATATAACTATTCATTTTTAATTGACACCGGCGCTTCAATTTGTGCCATTAAGTATAAACATGTTATTGAATTAAACATACCGATCCATAAAGAGAGCATTAAGATAAGCGGAATCGGTGGCACAATAGAAGCAATTGGATATGTTTATTTGACTCTGAGCGATTGTTATGACTTAGGTGGACATTTATTTAATCATAAATTTTATGTTTTTAATTCCTTGCCTTGTATGGCGCATGCTATTTTAGGACAGGATTTTCTTACAAAATTCAATGCTATATTAAATTATAGTGATAGAACTTTAACATTAGATAATAATATTTTAAAAGAAAGAGTAACTTTGTCTTTAAAAATGAATTATTCAAAGTATGCTTGTAATTTAACTTTGCCGCCAAGGTCTGAATCAATTCATTACATACCAACTGACATTACGGAAGAGTGTCTTGTTTGTTCATCTGAATTACGAACAGGAGTATTCACTGCTAGCGTATTAGTTAAACCCATAAATGGAGTGATACCTATTTTAATCCTAAATACAAATGAGACTGAGAACTACCTTGACACTATTGAACCGACTTTACATAAAATTCGTGACTATCATTTGTGTAATTTTGAACAATGTCAAAATGTAAACGCAGACCGTGTTAAAAAATTATTTAGCTTATTAAAATTAAATCATTTGAATGACGAAGAGCAAATCACGATTGAAAATATTTGTGCGAAATTCTGCGATATATTTTTATTGCCAGGTGATAAATTAACAACAACAAACATATATAAACATCAAATTAATTTACAACCTAATGCTCAACCAGTTTTTAGTAAACCTTACCGAATACCATATTCGCAAACACAAGAAGTAAACAAGCAGATTAGTAACATGCTACGGGAAGGTATTATTGAACCATGTCAATCTGAATGGTCAAGTCCATTATTATTGGTCCCTAAAAAGATAGATAACAAGGGTAATAAAAATTGGCGCTTAGTAATAGATTATAGGAAATTAAATAATAATATACAAGATGACAAATTCCCCCTCCCAAATATTACTGAGATTTTGGATTCCCTTTCAGGTTCTGTATACTTTACAACTCTTGACCTTTCCAATGGGTATTATCAATGTGACCTTGACCCGAAAAGTAGGAAATATACAGCATTTTGTTCTGGACAGTATAAAGTTTCCGAAACCGAAGATAAGATTAGTGCTTCCGTATCAGGACAATACCAGATGACAAGGATGCCAATGGGCTTAAAAACAAGCCCTAATGCTTTTTCAAAAATGATGACTGTCGCAATGTCGGGTTTGACATACGAAAAATGCTTAGTCTATTTAGATGATCTTATTGTTTTTGGAAATTCGTTAGACAGCCATAACAAAAATCTCATTGATGTTTTTACAAGACTACGTCAGGTAAATTTAAAGTTAAATCCTCACAAATGTAACTTTCTGAAAAAGGATATATTGTATTTAGGACACGTAATAACGAGCGAAGGTGTTTTGCCCGATCCTGAAAAAATACATGCTTTAAGTAACTGGCCAGCTCCTAAAACTGTCGAAGAACTAATTAGGTTTGTTGCATTCGCTAACTATTACAGAAAATTTATAAAAAATTTTGCTTGTATAGCTTATCCCTTAACACAGTTAACAAAGAAAAATGCATTATTTATATGGGATAAAAAATGTCAAAACGCTTTTACCACTTTAAAGTCGATAATTTCGAGCCCACCCATACTTCAATACCCTGACTTTTCTAGCAATTGTAAATTTATATTACAAACCGACGCTTCCAAATATTCATTGGGCGCAGTTTTGTGCAATGACAATAGAAAACCAATAGCATTCGCAAGTAGAAATTTAAATAAGGCCGAAATCAACTATCCCACCGTGGAAAAAGAACTTTTAGCGATAGTATGGGCGGTTAAACATTTTCGTCCCTATTTGTATGGCCGTACATTCGTAATTGAAACGGACCACAAACCACTAATTTATTTATTTGGTATGCGTGATCCATCAAGTCGACTTATTAAATTCAGACTATTACTTGAAGAGTACGATTTTATCGTAGAATATATCAAAGGATCCACGAATATTCCAGCTGACTCAATGTCACGATTACCTATTACATCAACGGACTTAAAAAACATGCATGAAAGTATAATCACGGTTATGACGCGTTTGCAACATAGAAAAGCGCTTGCTTCACAACATTCTCCAAATGCTATGGATTCTACTGACGACTGGCCTGCGCAACCAAGAGTTGTGGAAATCTATAGTAGATCGAGGATGTCTGTAGAACTTAAATTTATAGAACATGATAAGTTAAATAACCTACGTAGGTATAATGAGATAGAAAAAGAAAATAATATATTTTGTTATTCGTCAACGAGAATGACGTTATTTATAAATCCAGTTGCCCGATCACAATTGACGCCAGCCGCATTTGTGAGGGAACTGAAATATTTTTGTGAGAAAATTAACGTGCACGAATTAATTTTTATAAGAAGTAAAACTCACGATGAATTCATTAAAAAAGTGTTTTCAGAAATTAAGTCGTATAAAAACTGGACCGGCCCACGATTGTGTATTCTAAATGACACTAAAATAATTGAAAATGTCGATGACCGGAAAGTAATATTGAATGATTTTCATCTTCTACCAACAAGTGGCCACGCTGGTATAAGACGAATGTATAATAATATCAAGAAATATTACTACTGGTCATGTCTTGAAAAAGACGTAAAAGAATTTGTAAAGAAATGTGATAAGTGTCAAAAACAAAAACATACTTCTCATTATGTAAAACAGCCGTTGGTTGTTACTACAACAGCCAATTCGGCGATGGAAAAAGTATTCCTGGACGTAGTAGGCCCCTTAGATCGCGATGATTTTAATAACTCATATATATTAACTATTCAATGCGAATTGAGTAAATATGTAGAAGCTTATCCTATGAAATCTAAAACCTCTGAAGAGATAGCGAAAAACTTTGTAAATAATTTTATACTTAGATTTGGTATTCCCGCTAGAGTAGCTACAGATAGAGGTACAGAATTTTTATCAGCTGTTTTTAAAGATACATGTAAACTTCTCAATATAACTACATTAAATTCAACTGCATACCATCACGAAACAATAGGTTCTCTGGAAAACACTCATAAATCTTTGGGTAATTTCCTAAGAATACAGACGAACAACCATCCGAGTACATGGAGTACGTGGGTACCCTTTTGGTGTTTTGCCTATAACACTTCAGTACACACCGTTACTAAATTCACACCTTTTGAACTCGTATTTGGAAAGAAATGTCA
Source organism: Agrotis puta (assembly GCA_943136025.2). NCBI lineage: Eukaryota > Metazoa > Arthropoda > Insecta > Lepidoptera > Noctuidae > Agrotis > Agrotis puta. The sequence goes on from OW964170.2 coordinate 7,127,834, forward strand.
TTTACCATCAAATTTAACCCAAAATACAATAGATCCACTTTATAACTACGATAATTATCCCTTAGAATTAAAATACAGGTTACAAACAACTCAAAAAGAAGCATATGATAATTTATTGCAAAGTAAGTCATTAAGAAAACAAAGGCATGATCTAAAGTGTAATCCTATAACGTATAAACAAAATGACTTGGTACTAGTTAAAAACGAGACTGGAAATAAGCTTCAGAGTATTTATAACGGGCCATATTCAGTGATAAGAGATGTTTCGCCAAATGTTGAAATATTGAAAAATAATGGAAAAACTGACTTAGTACATAAGAATAGAACTAAGATGTATTATTCATAATATTTTACTCTTATATTTACACAGTAATCTTTTATTTTAATATTTTTATAAGAAACAAACATTGTTAAACTGTTTGAATGATAATTATGTTCATATTAGCAAAATAAAATAAAACCAATATTTTATTTTATTTTTTTCCTTTCGGGGAAGGTGTAGTGTATCTCTGTTACGCATATATTTAAGACGAATATTATTAATAAACATTCAGTAATCATCCAGCAGTCAGAGCGTTTTATTCTCTCCAATACCCATCCTTACACATTATTCAAGGGTTCTTACGCATTGATAAATGCGTACATAAATATTAAAACAGCTGAATGATTCGTAACTCTTATTCAATATGTAAATAGTCGCGCTCGTTCAGGTGAGAGGGCTCTCAGCGTTGTGTCGAGTGTTCTATTAAAACAGGATATTAATACGCGAGCATCCATTCAGTCGCGACGGCACTACGGCAGTTCGGACAGTTTGCCACCAACTACTTGTTAGTTGGAAAGTCCGGAAGACAATCTAAGCGGAGCCAAGTTCCGGGCATTACCGATTGACGCCTAACGATGACTGATCACTGTTCCATGTTCGTGTTTTATTAATCTATTGAAATTAATTCGGCATAACCAGATTAAACTTCAGGGAACAATCATTTTCACCGGAAACTACAACCACAATATTAACATTTTCATAGAAAATATGATACGGAATGAAATCGAGTTAAACGATTGAATTTGTTGCGAGCGAAAATGTGATCAATATTCGATAATTCCAAAGCAGATGTCGTAAATGGCGGGACAAATGTTACCGATATATTTATGAAGGGCATTTGGCGTCGAATAAAATATTGTCAATATTAATATATTTTGCTATGGAGTTCACAATAAAAACATTTAGAGATTTATTTGCACCGTTTATCCGTATGATCTCCTGGGGATCGCCAGTAAATTATCACCAAGGACACACCTCACTCGCCCTTCGTTCGTTCAAAAAAGTAGCTCGAAATACATATTTCCGACCAAACAGCGCTGAAACATTTTTTTTCTTCTGTTGAATTGAAAGTTACACAAACGATGTGAAAGCAGTTGATGAAATTTGGTTCTCTGTATTCGTGATCGATCACGTTCACGGTGCTCCAACGATCAGTCGTATCGTAGGTACTATGTAGGTTCATACTACGTACTTATACGTAGGTGTAGCGGTGTCTCGCATGGTAGTACCGGTCTAAGAACAAGCAAACTATGATGAAAGATTAACAAAAAGAGGAAATGAAATCCATAGACATTCTCTACTTTGTTTTTCTTCGACTTTTCCTATACTAAATTAATGTTCACAAGTTATTTATATAAATGAAACTTGCGAAGATAGTAAAATAGGTATTTTTTCTTTTGTCCCGGTGTTAGGTATTTTTTATGTTCAGTTTTTTTTATTTAAAGTATACCACTACAAAGTCAGATCGGTGCCTTCGTTGATGTCGAGTCGTATTTCCATCAGCGGAACAAAGGAAATTAAACTTTTAATTGGTACTCGCCAACAAAATCGTAAAGAATGTAAGGTGTAAAGAATAAATTAAAAGTTTTCTTTGTTTTTATGTTTAATTATTATTTCCTTAATTAAATAAGGTTAATTATATGATGATTTGGACCATAATTGATTGCGTTTTCTTTTAATTTTGGTAAAAGTAGAAATACGTGAATAATTTTAAAACTTTTATGAAAGCGTTTCAAACAATTACAACATTGCACATAATTTTTCATCCATGGTTTTTGCTACATCGAAAGCAGGTGTCAAATTTTCACCTCCCCCTATAAATCTTCATTTTCATTACGTACCTACACAAAGGGAGAGAGGGGAAGAATATTATCGAAGACCCTCACTCATTGACTTATTTTATACGGCATTAAATATATTGTTACTACCTATATACTAAGTATGTAAAATTAAGTATAATCAATACTTGAACGGTGAATTTTGGATAATAAGTAGGTACCTTCTTCTTACCTACGTAGACAAGGAAATAAAAGACGGATGACAACTGTACATATTGTCATTCCCTTATTTTAGCACGAGAGTGTACCAATGGAAAAAGTTGAACATTAGAAAAGTTAAGTCAAGCAAGAATGTATATATGTAATGAAATAGTTGGTATAGATGTATGTAAAGTTGTGAACAAATATTTATAATATCGCCCTCCTCCTAATTTTTATTTTGTTATGCCCGACAGGGCCCACAATGCTCCAAAACTATTGTATGTATCTTTATGTACCTACCACCTAAATTCACATTGTGGAATGCAATAAACGAATTGAGTATTGAGTATTATCTAATATCCAGTACAAAACTGTATCTTCAGACTAGAAAAATAAAATGGTTAAAAGAGAGAACTAGATACGGCATCAATTTTCAAATTATAGCAAAATGTAACATTTAGTTAGAAAATAGTTAAAGCGAACATCACGCCCAACAACATACGAATCTAATTTATAAAGTAATCCCAGAGGAACAATAGCAAATACAAAATATGATTGTGTAGCATCCACTGGAACGAGGTCGCGTATAACCTTCAATATAATTGCCTCCTCGGAATAATTAGGTACAATTATAGCCAGTCTCGTTCAATCGAGAGCTTCTGATTTCAACGGATTGATTGATGGAGCTGTGGTGATTGCCCCGATAAATGCTAAAACCTCTTTAAGCCGATTGTGATTCATTTCATAATGAAACGTTTGTTTTGTTCTTGTTTAGTAGTTGCAATTTGGAATGCTTATTAATACTAAGCTTTAGTAGCCAACTGGTAAATTAATTTCTGTTGGCTATTTTATTGGATGACGAAATAAAATTCTGAAAGCTTTATTCAGTCAAAGAAGGGGTGTAGACGTCTCTCTTCCACGCTTGCCGCATTCGCTCTGAATAGCTTAAGCTCTCCAATATTTTTTTAATTTCAGTTTTTAGCTTTATTTCTTTTACCTCGAAATGCAATTTTATATTTTTTATAGGTCACTCTCACTGGTCTTGGAAAAATGTGTGCAATAAGGACTGTATTCCGCCGCAGGGCTCATACAGGACCCACACTCGGTAATAAGGTTAACGAGATGGACGTAGCCTGAATGAGCGCAGGATTTCTTTCATTGAATTAAAAAGCCGTGGAAAGTCTCACTATTGTTTTAAATCAAAATATGTGAAAATAAATTCAGAGAGCGCGTCTTAACAACATCATGAATCTAATACAAAGATTTTGTGAAAGGGGTATACCAAGCAAGTAATTTATAATGTTAAAAGTTTTTTTTTCAACAAGGGATTATATTAAAATATCTGATTGAAAGGTTAGTTAAGTTAGTTTAAGATTTCTCTTCCAATTTATTTAGTTCTTAGATATAATATTTATAAATGGACCGTCTAAAAACATTGTATTAGTTTCCGCAGTTCACTATTCTGCTCGGTTGAGTAGAGCAGAAACTGATCAGTAGCGTATGATGAAACTAGAACGCCGTTCTATTCTTAGCAAAACTTGGTAAAGCCGCGTCGTCCTCTCTACTTCGAAAGTTTTATGAGTCGGATGAGATAGATCAGGGATCGGAATGCATTATTGCCTATTCAAGATTGTGTCATCTCGACCGAGGGATCTTTCCATTGATTGCGGAAAAGAAGCTGTGAAAAAATATATTGGTTTTATATATAAATCTTTCAAATCTTGCAAGATTTGTAGCGTTACTGCTGTTTATCTTGGAACGGGATTTCGAAATTGTTTATTCAGCCAGTTTGTGTGTACTTTAGAAAAAAAAAACATCTAATTTCATGAAATCTGATCTGGAGTGTGTTATCGAACAATACCAGGTAGATTGCTTTGGTCCTGCAGTGCTGAAGATCCAATCTGTTCGTAGAGGGCCTGGTATCGTCGAGTGCCCGTGCCAAATGCGGAAACTTTGTCAACTCGCCACTCTAATCCTTACAATGCACCTCTTTATATTCAAACTGCGAGATTGGAATTATTAAGATTGAGCTGTGATTGTGCTAAACTTGTCGGAGGACTTGAGCCGGGTTCTCATTCAGATGCAGATTTAGGTCAGACGTCAATTGAGTTCGAACATTGTAATTAAGCGACTTTTGGAAGTTAGTTTGCGTAATTTAATTCCTTTCATTGTATAATTATTAAACTTCTTTGTTTCATTCATTTTGCTACATTGTATAGTTGTTCTGAAATAGGACATTATTTGAATACCATTCAATGAATGTTTTACGTGCATGCTCCGTTTCAACTGAATTTCAACGTTACGTATACATACATTCGTATTGAAAACTAGCATAAAAACTGTGAACCGTATAAAACGTATGGAAAGGAAGTTTACGCAGCAACTTTTATACAACTAGGTCATAACTCTGCTTGCATATTCAAACGTTCTATTGGCACCGTGTGGGTACCACACATTGTACAATATTCCTGAAATAAAACCCGTGAAAAAGCTTGTTAAATACGTGAAATATTGAACGTGAAATATTTGTATTAGGTGTGACAATGGCACGCAATGTTACGGTACTGATTTTCTCTTCTTTATCTAGATGTTTGCTGGTGTCAATTTCCTGTTAACTTAAGAACGATAGCATGATAATATTATATTGACATTGTTTATGTACTCGCTGTTTCTCTTTGCGTATTTTGTGGAGGTAACGAAGGCTCTGGGGATGTCTTCCTAATACTTAGGTATCAAAAGATTTCCGAGGGGATATGATTCTAGAACGGAGATTATGGCTGTCTTCAGAAACGGTAGGTTCTGTCGAACTGATACAAATTTAGATAATATTTAGTTAAAGTATTTGTTTACAAAATTAGGCTGAATATTACAGCTTAAAAGAATTAACTTCTTATGGGATTAATATTCTATCAAGCTGCGGTAAATACCTGAGATCAAAATACCATTCCGGGAAGGCAGAAAATGTGTGATGCAATTAATTTTAAATTTTCTTGCTAAATGTAATTGGAAAGCGTTGATGCGAGGTAGAGGAGGGGAGACAAGGCGTTGAGTGAACGTCTTCTGATGAAAAATGTTGACTTTATATGGAAAATACGCGCGTGATTCGCATATAAGTTGCGTGAGGGGTGCGCGGTCTCAACAAGATATACCCTAGTCTATATAACAATGTTTTATTATCCAACCTTCCTTCCTTATTTTCATATATTACTATACTGCTATGTGCCTAAAATGGATCATAAAAACGTAGTAAATGCAGTAATGCAGCTTTTTTGGATACCTACCGATGTTTGAGACTTGCGAGAGCTGCGGAAGAAGCTAAATACATACTTTTATTAAATTACTCCTCATGACTGATAGTGCACTAAAATGGTAAGTATAATAAGACCAAAAAGTAAGTTAAAGCTATGTGCAATATTTTTTTTTGTGTTTTCTGAATTCTGAATTCTAATGAAATTAAAATACTTAAGAACTATGGAGTATTCGCATTTCAAACACAAAATCATGACCGTTATCCCCCAGAGCTGCTGTAGCCCGAAAAACGCTGTAAATTGATTGAGTGTCAATATTAGTATTATACTTAGTTCAATACAATCTCATTTATGTATTGCAAATAAATTGAATGACATTTATGTAAAAATAAAAACCTAATCTCGACGTCGTCGCTGCTTGCCGCGAAGGGCGGTCGAATGCGTCCATGTCAATCAATTTATTGCCTACTTATTTGCTTGCCTACGATAAAATTCACGGTTTTCCCTTTCCGACATGTGCAACGTGACACATGTCAAATAAAAAATAAATAAAACTATCAATATAGTGATTGTACGATGTATAAAGTAGAGGAGCTCGTGGCTAAATAAATACATCCGCACAGGCCGATCTTCCGGGTTAAGCCGCGCTTGCCGAGGTTGGTCTGTGGATGGGTGACCATCTGTCATATCGAGTTTCCTCCGTGCCTCGGAAAGCACTAAAGCCGTTGGTCCCGGCTGTCATTTGTAGACCTTTGACAGTCATTACTGTTAGTCAGAAGCTCTAAAGTCTGACAACCAGTCTTACCATGGGGTATCGTATTACCCAGTTTCTGGGTTGTGGAGGTCCGACAGGCAGTCGCTCCATATAAAATACTGATATCCAGCTGCATCTAGTTTGACTGGAAGCCAACCCCAATATAGTTGGGACAAGGCTAGGCAGATGATGACGATGTACAAAGCCATTACATAGATATTTTACCATTTCACCTCAGACAATGATGCTTATGCAACCGTTTAACTTCGAAAATATTTTTTTGTAGCTTGATATAATCATAAAACGACTCTTCTCGCCCAGGGTAGTATTGTCAGACTCGTACTGACTTAAATCCAGGGTCTTCTTTCAATAGCCCTCTACGTTTTAGGGTCCTTACCTGGTTACCTGTTTTTACAGTCTCGCGACCCAATAAAGATAATTTTGCTTTAGATTGAAAGCTATAGGTGAATTAACTGTAAATGGACTGTAGATAATTCATAATAATAAGATAACAAAGGTTCGTCTAACCCGCAACATGAAATACTCGTATTTCATACAATTTACAAGCTTCGCTACTTTTTACGATCGTAGCAGTGCAAGAGGGGGGTTTGTGCTCGCCTTAAAGCTTGATGCCAGAAGATAATTTATTAGGGGGGTCTCATACCTTTGTTTATAAACAAGGTTTTAAATACGGTCATATAAATTAGGTAGTCTGCTTTACTTTCGTAAACTTTATGCGATAATTGTAGCTGTGTTTTTTACTTCAATAATTGCTTGTTTCGATTAGAAATTTACCCACGAATAATTTAATAGTATTGTTGACTAGTTTTCAGATATGTTGGTGCGTCATAACTAGGACGTGCACTTATCATGTAAGCTTCCTAGGTATACTAAATTGTATTTTGTGTGGTTTATGTACGTACATTAATTTATAAATTCAAAGCATTAATTTATGGTTTTGTTGATGACAATTTATTTAATCAATAATATTTTATCCTCATGTCTCACTTTGGCGCCTATATTTGAGGTTTTACCTAATCTCTCAATTATTTCGAAATTATCGTTAATCATGTTCCAATTAATATACAAAATAACCGTAAAGATTTACGAAACTATAGATATGTAGTACAGACGCCAGCACATCAAACTGTCATTTAGAAAAACTTTTAATCTTCAAGAAAGGATGATTGGGGTACGTTGATTTGCTGGCGCCTGTAGTTTGTGCAATAAAATTAAATAAATAAAAATGTTACCACGTGTGAATGGTAGAAATAAAATAGTAAGCTAACGAAGGAAAATAATACAACTGAAAAAATATCCAGGCAGAGATAAGCCCTAACATGGCGACAAACGTAGACAATTGACACAATTGCTCCGTCACACAAAGTCTGTTGTGATTATTATCTCCGAATCAATTGTGCGCGTGCTTTGAATTAGCTTCTTACACACAGTAAACAATAACTGATTACAGCAAAGATTATTTTATTTATTTTGGGTCTTGGGATATAGCAACGAGCATGACAAAATAAATGCAAATTTCGTTTCCATTTTAAAGAAAACTAAATAAAGGGTTCTCTTTACTAATAAACCTCTCTTTCTCGTAAAAATACAAAAGTTTTTGAGGATGGATATACTATATGGATGGATGTTTTTTACTCTTTTGTTTCCGTGGCAAAATCATCAAATGACTCCTCCCAGCCAGGTCGGGGCGGGAGGAACTGTCAGACTTGTACTGACTAAAATCCACGGTGGTTCTTCAATAGCCCTTTACGTTCCAAGGTCACGGTTACCTGATGAGACAGCCTCGCGACCCTGATGTTTGTTACTCTTTCTCGTAAAAACTATGAACGGAATTGAATGGCAAATAGTTCTAACCTGGATTAAAACAAGACAATTTTTATCCCGATTTTATACTCCCGTGGGATAAATATCGAGTTGTGGCGGGGGAAATCGCAGGGGACAATATAAATAATATCAATTGTCACATGTGTACTCGTATAAAGGGTGTATAAGATCACTTGAGTACGAAATCGACCGATTTTGCTGTTCTTATTGTTCATAATTGCTAGGACAACGTTTGTGTGAAAGAATGTTTTGCTAAGCGCTCTTCTCGTTTTCTTCATTTGTGAATTGCACTCGTGCGAAGTCGGGTCGGGTCGTTAGTAAAATATATTTAATTTTATATACGCTGCGTTCACTTTGACAGCGCCCACTTCTGACTACATTATTGAGGGCCATAATAATTGCCAATGCTTGACAACTAGATATTTTGATTAACATTACAGCTTGATCTTCATTAAAATTTAATAGAAACCAAAAAAAGTACTTAAAAAGTTTGTGGTGAACATGTACTTAGTTCTATCCGCGGGTAGCCCTCATTGACTCAAATCTCTGCCACATCGCGCGCTGCGAACGTCTTCACCACCAATTTCGCTGTACATTAAATATATAAAGTATCTTCTATAAACTGTCTTCTTTCATTTTCATGTGAAGATGTGGCCACCCTCTGATTTCAGAGTTAACTAAGGTGTCTCTGAGGACCCCGTAGTCCCCATGTCATGGTTTTGATTAAGTCCAGGTTTCCTCACGATATTTCTTTCACCTATGTCATTGATGTCCAAGATAAACAAGAGTACATCATATGAATGAAAGAATGATGAAAGACGGCTTTTTTTTAGCATAAGGCTCCCGTGGAACCTCTGAAATAATTACGTAATAATTATGTCGGTTTTATATTTAGTACATTTCCTATTATTGATTTGCGCTGGTCATTTGTTTCATCAAACGAGACAGCATTCTTACCTCTACCACTATTGTAATAAATATTTACAATAGTTATTATGTGGTTACAACCAACAGTTGAATTAATTGATGGTGTTTTTCGAAGTTCTAAATTAAAAAGTAGTGAATTCTGACAACTAGGAGACCACTTTTTATTTTTTTTTTATTTTTTTTTTATCGTGGTAAAATCATCAAATGAGTCCTCCCACCCAGGGCAGAGCGGGAGGGACTGTCAGACTTGTACTGACTAAAATCCACGGTGTCCTTCAATAGCCCTTTACGTACCGGGGTCACGGTAATCCCTAGGTCCCGCGATCCCGGCAGGCTTTGGCCTCTACAGGCCCCGTCAATATGCTGACACTCTTTGAGGTGCGCGTGGAACACAACGCGCCGTCGCGTCGACCCGGGCATGGTCCATGGTCGGGCAGCGAGTCGCCCATTACTCGCTGCCCGCATGCCCGCGCCTACGGTGGCCGGAGATCGTCTTGCGACGTCCGACGCCGTAGGCGTCTACCACTGCGGCTGGGGTGGAGGGAGGACGCTGTCCTCTCCCTCAGGCGGCCCGCCTCCTCCTTCACGAGCATGACTGCTTCGCAGAAGGAGGCGACCGCTTCCCACTCCGTCTCGCCCCGCAGCATGGCCTCGACCAATGCCGGGCGCGAGAGGTCTCCGCCTATCGCCGTCGTGAGGACACGGCGGTGCTCTGCCCAAGCGGGGCAGTCCTGCACCGTATGCTCCACCGTGTCCTCCGGACGATCCTCGCAGTGGTGACACCCAGGCGTTTCTTCCCTCCCTATCAGACACAGGAACCTCCCGAAACTTCCGTGTCCGGTGAGGACCTGCGTCATGCGGTAGGTCAGGACGCCGTGACGCCTATCCAGCCACTCCTCAAAGAGGGGTCTTACCGCCGCGATTGCGGCGTGCCCGAACTAGGAGACCACTAGTAGTAATTACCACAATAAGATCTGGACCCTGTTCCCGATACTGGAGGGTTATTATTTTTTATTTTGTAAAAATATTTAAAATGTAACAAATATGTGTAATAATGCTTATAAATGAATAAACGAAATTAAGCTACTGTCATAATATTTTGAATGAAGCAAGTACCTATTGTGCATTGTTGTTGTGAGAAATAAACCTTTTTTTTAAATTTATCATTTGTCTAGGGCCACGATATTTTTTAATAATTCAAAAAATATAGATAATGGTATTATGTTAAATATCTTTACATATAAGTCTAGATCACAAATAGTGATTTATTCAATAAGTTCGAGGTAGCTTCATTTGTAGCAGTAATTCATCAAACTTAATAAATCAATTAGGTCAGACTTTATGGATGAGGTCTTTGAATTAACTGAAACTAACCTGAATTAATTGCGGTAATAAAGCATTTGTTCCGTTAGAATGTATTCAGCGTAAATACATAGCCGTGTTGCCTTAACACGATACATTTACAGTGAGCATCAAAGGAAAAACTTTCTCGTACAAACAAACAAGTAACATTAGTCACTGCTGATACATTACAACATGTACTTGCCTTTATTTCTCCCAGCTGCTCATCATTTGTCATAGGTGCGGCGGCACCTGTCCATCTGAATAAAAGATAGCAGCCGGCAAGAAGTCTTTAGGGACCGATTTATGGTTCTCTCATATCGAAGTAAGCGCCTTTATTTCCGGTGAGTTTAAAAATAAAGCTACGCCCGACTCTGTCGTTTACACCGAGGACGACCCTTCGGCTCACGTGCCCTTTCCGCAATTTAACTCCCTCATGGTGATATTATAGCCAAAATATACCATTAGTTATCATAGATCTCGCTAAATAATGTAAGAATGCTGAAGGCGCTGAAGGCTGCAGCCGGCCGGCTCCCGGGGTCGTCGCCCTCGCGCACTATTCCGGGTCCCCCGCCCCACATTTTTCTTTTCGGACACTATACGGCTGGCGGGCGCGCGGGTACGCCTCATGAAATGTGCTGCGTCGTCGTCTTGTTGAATATGCGACTATTGTTCTGCTTTTGCAATTTCATGTGTAATCTTGTCTGCTCATTTTTATTTACTATCTTCAAAGTAGGTGGTTTTAGACGAGGAAGTCTAAAATTATGTTCCACATACCTTGGTTATGGTCCTGAAGCGCTTTTAAGAGTGGAAATAAATCCAAATAGGACATGGCATTTATATCGCCTTTGTGAAAGGACGTTTGAGTGCAGCTCATCGCTCATCGCTCTACTGCAAGGATCGCAGTGTTGTATTTTAGGACTCTCAGTATCGTATACTCTATGTTAGTTGGAGATGGACGCAAGCGAATAGTAGCTAACAAAAGCTCGTCATTTTTCATTCTTACCTGCACATGGAACTTGATAATACATAGTGCTCATGAGATGAAGAGTCCGGTGACTTTGGAGAGTACCTAACAGGTGCAATCTTGAAATACTTTTATGTTCCTTTTCATTTTGATGTTGTTTGGAGGCGGTCCTCCTTATTTCTATGTTGCGGTCAACGAAAGGGTGTAATTTCCCAAAGAAGTCGGCATGAAGGACGACTCAATTACGTGGTATTCAGTTCGCAATGAGGACGGCTGAGATTCTCGTTCTCATAGTCAAAGAAACTAGCATTTTCTATCCAAAGGTGTTTGTTTATTCACAATTCCTGTAATTTTGCGCGACTCACGGCGTAAAAACAGTTTATTTTTTCTTCAATTTATATAATTTTAATTTAATAAATTTTATTGTACACAGCAAAAGGGCTTATACCTGTCTATACATTATTTTCTAAAAAATATACCCAAAATGTAGAGTCATCATCAACGTAATCTAATGATAAGCTTATCTGATTTGAAATTCAGAAGGGTTTTGAGGGAGAAGTAAATCCCGACTAATTCATTTGGGTTTTAAATTGTTTTCCAAGCTTTAATCTCTCGTATTTAATATTTTTAAACAGTGTGTCTGCAGTAATAATTTATGTGGGGAGTGGGGTATCCCGCCATGCCGCTGGTGTATCGCAGCCACCTTAATGATGAAAATCAGTTTAGTGTAGCTCGGTACAGCGTGTAGCGACAGTTTGCGGACGCTTAAACACCGGCTAGAGGTGCCTCGTATGATCACGATGTACTCGTTATATCAGTTCATGTTTTCTTTCTTGGTTTTTACGGTAGTAAAAAGATAGCGAGATTTACTTGATATCTAAAACCATAAGAAAAAATTCTCAAATAAAAAATCAAGAACCTGACCAATACTGATCATGCCAAAAATTTACACCAATATTTAATTTATAACGTTTATAATGACCTCTTTGAATTAAGATAATATAAAAGTACCTTGAATTTGGGCAATTAAACAAACTATTATTTAAAAACAATCTGCGTATTTTTTTATTTCATATTAATAATAGCTTAATTATTAGCTAAGCTATAGTGAACTCTGGTCTGAACATGTGCGAGAAGTAAGTTCTATGTACCTTCATAAAATAATGTATGTACTGTATTCCGCTAATAAATAATGAATCCTACTAACCTACTTACAGCCAACAGCTAAGATTGCACGAAACAAACGAGGCTCAGTCGAGAATCTCTCCGTAATTAAATACTTTAGTCGGCCCTTCACAATGTCGCCCACCATTTAGCCAACTTAAGTTCTTTTCATTGAAATCATCGAGGAAACGGAATAATTACGCCATTTTACTATTTTGAGATATTAAAATGATTTTCATGTATTTCATAAATAATTTCCCGTCATTAGTTATTTGTAAGTATTTCCGACTCATTCAACTGACCAACAATAATTGTGCCATACAATGTTCTTGTTTCACTTCAATTGTTCTAAAACAATTTTCTCGTAAATTTTCTATTGTCTATACAGACGTCATTATTGGCACCATTGCCGTTGAACGTGGCAATGCACATTCTTCTGCATACGATTCTTCATGACATCGATGCGGAGGAGTACCTACTTCGACGCCTATGTGTCCTATTGCCTTAGTTTTAAACATGTACGAATTTAATTTTAGTTTAATTTAAGTATTTTTGTAATATTTTAGTTTGTAATCAAAAGAAAAGAGCATGGAATTTTATCAGATATTTTAAATGCATTTCTTTTCATATTTATGCTGTTCGGTCGCACACTCATTTAACATAAAAAATATAGCCAATATTTTGTCAAGTTGTCATTCGTCTCAATGGTATTATCATTCCATATGCTCCTGGTGTTAATCTTAGTGGTGAAGCAGTAACTGCTAACACCAGTGTACCTGCCAAACTTGCCGATTATGACGTAATCCCCCCGAACATTAATTATCTAGCTTTATGACGACATTCATGGTTCATTAGAGGATGTATACGACCATGACATGAAGCTATTTTAAAGATAATAACGATAATAATTTTTGTTTCTAAATTATACAGTTATAACTCGCTTTTTTAACTTTCGGTAACCAAACGCGTCTGGCTTTGCTCTCAGAAAAATTACCATCGCGACAGAAAACCTTTTTGTGTCTATAAATGGACACTAAAAATATATATAAATCCGCAAAAAAAAGGTCCACGCTAACCGCAATCGTATTTAATTGATATAATTGGCATTTAGGTCCGCCATTACGGAACCATCCCGGCCCGGACCAACACGGCCCGTTTCAGAAACAGGCGCATTTTTTTCATTTCCCTTGCCAAAATACGTCTGCATTTTTTCCACAATTCCCTTTCAAAGTTGTTCATTATTCAGTCGGATCCCTTTTCAGAATTTTGGACATCGAAGATAAAAGTAGATCTGCGCAAACCATGTTTGTTTCCACTTTTATAATACTGTAGCAAAGCATTAGTTTTTTCATAATACAACATATTACCAGAGTCCTTTGATGTGGGACTTTCATCTGAATATACCTTTGAGATATTTTAATACAAATGTGCAGCGTTTTTTATTCTGTGGAACGTGCTTCGTATTGAATTTTTGAAAAGCGTATGGTGGATAGCGAATATTTCAAACAATTTTTTTTTACTGTATTGCAATATGTTCCAGCAGAATACCGCATTTAAACGAAGTAACATCGGACTCAATCACGTGTCTATAAAAGAGAAACCTCAACGAATTCTAGTTTTCTATATATTGGTCGGAGCGCGCAATAAAAACAGTTGAATTGATTGCGGTGCGAGAGGGCAGCGCGCCGCTCAGGTTGGCCTGAGTTTGCCCACGTGCAATTCACATGAAAAATGGCCACTAAATCACGGGCGCCACTTGAGGCGATCTCCCGACTATAACCACTACAACGATATAGGGAGATAGGACCCGAGAATGATGTCACGTATCGTTCGCGGGCTGTAGTAAAAGACTATTTTCCTCTTATTTTATCCGATTTGGCGGAATTTAGTGCATTAGATATACATTAACTATTTTTCGCTATAGGTGAAGCAAGAATCATTCATTATTATAATTAAGAAAGATTTCAATTTTATTTGACTAAACTAATTTGCACTACAAATCTAAAGAAGCTGAAAGAACACTGGCAAAATGATGGACACTTCATTTTAACCTTATGAGCTCTTCCCTCAGTTAACACATTTCGATTTGGTTTACTTACACATACAATTTTATATCAGAGTAATTTAGTTTAATGCTCATATAGGCATATACGTCAAAAAGAGGGTAGAACGCCTGAAACGTGGCGATAAGTCGGACACGGAAATGAAACAGGCGATGAAGATAAGTTGTTATTACTGTTTGTTATGTTACCTTGGGCCGCGGTAGGTATGGGAGCCATGGGGGTGATGGGGTCACCCCAGGGTGGACACCTAACGTCTGCAAGTAACGGCGATCGTCTGGACATATTACACAAGCAACAATAAAATGTTTCGCTCACAGCGCGATGGCGGAACGGTATGTGGAAAATGCAGAATTCACACGTTGCTCACAACTAAAGAAATACCGTGTATTTTTTCGGGTGTAATAAAATTAAAATATCTCAAGCAAGTGATGTTGCTTTAACTTAGCAACATCACTTCCCGAGATATTGTAATTTTACAAATTTTGAAAGAAAACTTGACGTGTTTCATACTTGAAGGAAAATTTATTGTTACAGCAATAACCGGCTAAATTACTACATACACTAATCTCTTGATCCTGGCGTGTGTATTGTATATAATACGACATACCTATTATTAGGAGCGTGTCATGTCCTAATTGCAGCCGGTAGTAATTTACCGTCCATTTAATTGCTGGCTCCAAACATAATTCTTGTGTAGACTAGATAGGCAGGTGGGTACAAGCACTTAGGTAACAGTGTGAAAATATTGCATGTTCGGCTTCAGTAACGTCACGTGTAATGAACATAATCAGCTAATTAGCGCTACTCCCAGAGTCCCAGCTCCCACGAGTGCTCGCGGATTTTTTCAACAGTTTTTTAAAAGGGTTTGCGCCAGACGTCAAAGCCCACGGTGTTCTCTTATTATGCGGTATTGTAACACTGGATAAATACCGGGTCTGCGGTAGCACCAATGCAAATGAACGTTTTTATATGTCCCAGCGCGGCTCGGCGGGCGGCGGCCGACGGCGCGGCTGCATTCGTCTGGCGAGAATTAAACCGTGCATCTGAAAAGGTTTAAGATGAATGAGAGCCGTACGCTCACAATGCAACAACAGTTTAGAACAACTTATTCCTGTTGAGCGAATGTAAACAGTCTGAGTTTTATCTGAATTGCAATGTTTACAAATACGAGGCGAGCATTCTCACCCATTTCACTTGAATAAGATTATTAAAATAATTCCTTTCAGTATTTGCAAACAATTTTTGTGGATCATAGTAATTCATGTGTAAGCACGCGGTATATAGTATCGATCTGTGATATTGGGTGTATATTTAGAGATACTCGCTGTCTGAGCCGCGTCTGAACAGGAAATGACCACCAGATGAGCTGTGCCGTTAGCTTTGGAGCTCTACGTAATACCTGTACCTGCCGCGTCCCTGTGAACGTTAAGTGTTTATTGATTTTATTTTCTATTATCAATAATTGCGACATTTCGTTACACGTACATGTTTAGATTGTAGAAACAAGTTTTAACGAATACCTATAGACATGGTTTCTAAAATCTGTTGCTACCGTAATATTCCAACTTTGTCTAAATTAAGGATGTACCCCTTTGTCTCTATTTACCTCTCTAGTATGATACTCAGGTATTGTAGTGCTCCTGCAGAAAAGTATTACATTTGCATCAGATTGCAAAAAAGAGCTTAGTTTTAAATTTATCTGCATACTGAGGATGAGATGATTGAGGGAGCGAGCCCTTTTGTTCGCGGTCTATTGCATAGCTTGGAAGGGCAAAGGAAATATTTTATGAAAATTTATTTTTGTTAGATACTGATGCTTGGATAAT
Organism: Agrotis puta; assembly: GCA_943136025.2. Lineage (NCBI taxonomy): Eukaryota > Metazoa > Arthropoda > Insecta > Lepidoptera > Noctuidae > Agrotis > Agrotis puta. The sequence goes on from OW964170.2 coordinate 7,144,270, forward strand.
GTGTATTTATAAAAAATGGCTTTTAGACATACCCCTGCTTTTAATATTCTACGAATTTTGGTATTGGTACTGTAGGGCGAAAGATTAATTTCGGGAAAAGGGAAACTGAAATTAGTTACGAGTTTTCAGATTGAACACAAACAACATTCTGGAAATAGAAAGAGCTATTTCTTCGAAAAATACCAGATAGAGACACACACAAACGAGTCAAGATAAGTGTTAAATTATTATAATAGCCAACACCTTTATATTCAAACACAAGGCGATCAATGTTTATTTCAATTACTCTCCATACGTGTGTACTAGATTTCTAGCCTTGGCATCGTTTTAGAAAGCAGATGAGTATTATTTTATATTTACTACATGTTTGTGATGTTCGAGATGTTTTCGCGGATGTAAAGTAAAAGTTATAACATCAATTTTATGCAAGTTATGTTATTGCGAGTTAAATCTATTGCGTGTTCAATAAAGCCAGACAGGTAGAATTAGTCAGATGACGCTTATTATTTGTCGGTTAGGTTGCGGCGGCGTAGCGTGGCCGCTGCGTGTCCGCGGTTCTTGGAAGCCCCGGGTTAGTGGGCTGTCCTGCGGCCGCGGCCAGACGTCGCTTACCTGCCTGTCCTGCCTCCCTCGGACCCTACCTTACCTGCCATTAAGCACCGACCATTGGGCTCCGGTACAACAAACACAAAACTCTAACGTGAAATTTTATGGGAGTCGAAAGAAAGAGTTATTTGGTTTCAAATATTCCATTGTTTTCGACACTCGATGTTGGTAGCGCTGTGAAGATTTTTGCCATTTTGTTCCGCTTAAATTCTTGGGTATTCAGGGTTGTCATAAATTGACCAAATCATTGTGTCTAACAATTTGACGTTCCCCTGTTTCTTTTGCTCTCATGGCACTTGAGCGAACTCTCGAAAACTCTGTTTATGATAAATGGCTGGGGAAGTGAGAGTGACACGGACGCAGGTTGCACCCCCGGGTCCCGTCGGTTGCGATAAAGAATAAAGACTCAATCACATGCCGCCGCCAGAGCCGGAGTCTGCTCGCCACCCTCCGCCATGTATCCAGGAATTCTTAACAAACGATATTTATCATCTATTATTATGCAAGAAGTGCGAGGTGTCGATAAGCTTTTTGGAAATATATTATAGGAAAGGAAAAATAATTACATTCGCCGCCACACAGAAATGTAAACATGGTAGACGAAACAAAAATCTGTAGACCTATGTAGATTATGTAGACCTGTTATGTTGTATCTGTTCATGTTGTTAAACGTTTAGTTGCTAGTCTTCATTAACATTGGTACACGTAGGTAGCTTTCCCGGTTTCTGAAATTTCATTTGCTTTAGAATATTTTTCATTCGGCTCTACGATGCATGTTATTATTTTGAGATAGTATGTACAATCTTCCAATATTCATGTAAGATATTATGTAGTACAGAAAGGTGTTTATCGTACAGCCTACAAAATAAGATTCAAATACACGAGAAGATGGCGTGGTAGTAGTAATTATTCTAAGTTTGTAAGACTAATTCATGTGTATTTCACCCCATAGCTTGCATGTCAACAAACATTCAATTAAAGAGTTCCCTGAAATCTGTTTCAAGCCAGTCTTTTCTTTACTGCAGTCGCCTGGAATGTCACTGCAGATTCTTGTTTCATTATGAGTACAAATGAAAAAAGACTAATGAATGGTGTAAGTCGTCGTGTGCCGTATCAAAATAAATAATTTGGGATGTTATGGTAGGCTGTTTGTGGGAGAGGCGCGCGCACTGTCGGCAGGCGGCGCGGCGTCGGTGGAGCGCGGGGCTTCGTTCTCGGCACTCACTCACGGCGCCCGAGCGGCTCAGTCGGCGCCCGACCTCGGCCACGAGAGCCGCACTGTGCCCGAGCCCGACGACTGGCTCGCTAACCTTGCGGACATCGCAGCTTTCGTGATACGCCAGCACGAGACTTTTAATTAAAGACTCTCAATGAACTCCACTCATCTCCGACGCCCAGAGCCCGGCTCCGAACTTGAGCTGTGATTGTTTGCTCCAACTGACAGTGCGCGTGTTGTGCTTTATCGATAACATAACCTGTACGATTTCAAGGGCACAAAGACTTTGGTTAGATAGTGTTGTGGATGTAGTGTTGTGGAGCTGTCGGATCGGGTCTAACTTAGTCTTTCTTAAAATCTAAGTGGGCGTATTCGAAAGTTTGAAAATCGATCGGGTGACGTGCGTGCGTGGGATTGCGTTTACGTAATCTTTGTTTACCTTGGGAATATGCACTGTGGTGACTGCCCGCCGTCTTATTACTGATAGGTACGCGCTCTACTTCCCGGATCAAAACATAGTATGGGTAAGTTGGCTTTACTGAATCCTAACTTCAATTCCTGTTGTTTTCTTGTCTCATTTCGTTTCTTATGGATTGTTTAATGTAATTAATAGGAAGTTTTATATTTCAGTTTAGTTGTTATTTATTTTAAATTATTTACCTTCCATAATAGCTTTTTTACCGAACGTTTCAATTCTAGGTGCTCAAGACGCCAGCCTCCAATAAATCTTACGAAAGTAAACAAGCGTTTTATTGTGAGCGGCTCTATCGCTGATCAATTAGTGAAAGCGTTTTAATTTAGATAGCTTAAGAAGTGAACACAAGATTACGTTCCTTCCCACTCGGTGGCGAAATGGTTTTCTACGGCGTGGGATGAGAGAGCTCGTAACAACGAAAATGGATGATGCTCGTAAACCCAAAAAGGCTTAAGTAACGCTTAAGTTACTTTTTAAATTTGCGTCTAAATATCCTATTAAAAACCGTTGGGTATTTGTTTGTAAGTATCAGATTCCAAGATCTGAATTGCTTTTGTATGCTTTTTGCAGATTTATCATTTATTGGATTCGAAATAACGTACCTTTATTGTAAGTTTGTACGGTCGCCTGCCGGGGTCGCGTGACTCACGACTTACCGTGACCCTGGAACGTAAAGGGCTATTGAAGGACACCGTGGATTTTAGTCAGTACGAGTCTGACAGTCCCTCCCGCTCTGCCCAGAGTGGGAGGACTCATATGGTGATTTTACCACGATAAAAAAAGTTTGTACGGCTGAATATTGAGGCAAATTGACCATTCTAAGAACAGTTTCTTAAAACAGTGATTCGGAAACTTTTGAAAAATAAAAGGCCTGAGACAAACAATAATTCTACCTGTTTCTTAGTAGCCATTTATAAACGATCCCTACACACCGTAGATCGTTCGTTTAGTTTAGAACAAAAGGTTTAGATTAGAACAAAATACTTAGTTTAAAAAAAAACTAATTATTTTGTATGTATCGTGGTGAACCTAGTGACTAACAATGAGAAACAAAAAGCACGATGCACCTTATCTCATAGCGGTTCCCATAAATCTTGCCATCAAATATCGGAACAGGTTTGGCAGCCATGAACCCCTTCTGCATCGATTCTGACCGGTCCAGGTACAGTAATTACACAATGAAAACTGGTTTTACAAAATTATGTGAGAAGACATAAACTTGAGAACCGTTACGGGCCGTTAGTATAAAATTTTGCTACGACTGTGCAAAATTTATTGATAATACTGATGATCACACTACGACATAACTGAACAAGCTTCTCATATAATATGAATTAAGCTCTTAAAAAAGTTTTTTGATGCCGAATTCCTAGATCTCAACTGCCCGTTATCGGCTAATAATTTCACCAGAAATTTAGTGAAATTCAATTCCACATCCCCATTACAAATAATGTTCATTGCAAATGCAAATACTTTAATGTTCAGTGCAATTAGGGCAATATTAACCACTAAAGCAACACAGAAACTAGGAAAAGTAAACAGGACGATGTACCCTCATTGTGTCAATTAAGGGATCCATGTCCACCAGCGGACACACACAGGGTGATATTATAAAAGTATACGATGACAGCCGGGCCGGAGGGTAGTCGCACTATTCGTTCTTTCAGAGGATGGTGTGCATATTTGATGAGCGCCAGTCGTGATACAATGGCGGCGGGATGAGGTCGTCTGGCGGACGGAACACGCCCTCACTCCTCTTTCTATGACCAGGCTTGCTACTTACTTTGTGTTCAGTACACTACTTCAACAGGTTTTGCTTCATATTGCAGTAGAATGCTTGGATTTTTAACTTCAGACATTTTTAGGAGTGTCAGACATGAATGGTAGTTTTGGTTTCTAGAAGCCATAGCGTTGTGAACTATTTTAGTTAGGAGTCTAGGAGCTTATCATCAGGTAAAGACTAGGCGACTGCTTTAAAATGGGAAAATATTTATAACTGAACAAGAGATAATTAGAAATAGGTTTTTGTCTATGAACTAGCAAAATTAATCATCTCTTAATCATAATAATATTTTCAAGAAAACTTTTCAAGGATTTTCTTGTTTCAAATAACGTACAAGAAAGGTTATATTGAAGAGCTTTGACACTATCCAAACCTCATATTATATTTCATGAACCCTAAAAATACAAAGATTGAAAACGCTTTTGTTCAATATCAATTTGAGACTGGCAGCACTCTTTGGCATTACTAAGTCCGTTGGTTACACGGCTACGTGTCTTTTTTTTAAGAAATGATTGTTTTTCGTAGCAACTGTATTTGATCTTATCGATTCTTCTTTTGATTTAAAAATTATAAATAAAAAAAAACTTTATATACCTTGGAATCTCAGTTCATTTCCCGTTTTAATTTCCTTCTCCGCTCCTGATAGGAAATAAATTCAATGATTCACTTCTACCTGTTTCCTTTCTCTGAAGATGACTTTGCCAGTGCCCTATTTAGGGAGTTATATTTAGATGTAAAAATAACAAACGAGTCAACTCACTTTACCTCTTCAATAAGAATTAGCATCGTAGCGTGGGTATTAATTTCAGTCGGCCGGCTCAGCCGCGCCGCCTCTCGCAATGGCAGCAATTCCCTTCTAAATTATTAAACAAATTATGCTTCAAATTTTACTCAAGTAACATAATAAATCAATCGAAATCGAATTAATACTTTTAAGAAGTTAAAGTTAAACTGCCTCAAGATATTGTGTTAGAAACTGAAATAGCTTTTAAGGATGTCATTAGCCCTACCCACGGGAAATTAGAATAAATTACATAGCGAAACGGTTACGTTACAACGTGTTCGTATGTAAAAGTTCTTACGACATTATACATGAGCTGCTTCTACTGAGAAAATTAGATTACCGAGTCTGCTAACGTAGGCGCCACGTTCCTCTCACCTGATAACAACGTAGGATTAAGAGATCTTATCTCATCCATGAGCAATCCATTAAACAAAGTGGATAAACAATTCATTAGGAACAAGATTGAACTACTGATGTGGGCGAGCACCGAGCTAATTGTGAATTTCGAAATAGCCGTTGATAAAGTAATCAACAGATCGAGTGACCGCAGTTTGGTCTGTTTGTAAACAAACTGATGGTAAATCAAGTGAGCCGCCAGCCCGCGTGCGGCGCGGAGCTGTGACTCAGCTCTCAGTTCAGAATGATGGCATCAGTTGTTGATACGAGTGACGCCATCGCCGCGGGAGTACTGCGTAGTTTAGCTCATGTTACAAAAGAGATTAATGTAGAGTATATTAAAAGGTCAGTTTATGAGATTATTGCAATTAGTGAACACACTAATGAGCGGCGGTGTCTCTGTCACGTTGTGTGGCTCGACCTCCCTCTAATGCGTGTTGAATGTAAAGACTGTATGTCGCACATTACCATTCCCGAGGGACGCGGCGTGTCTCGCACCGGTGCCCCTCTGCCTGCGACTCGTGCGTGCTCGTATCCTTGACGAGAAGTAGTCGTATTACCTGGGCGACGCCAGTAAACACGGTTCAAGCATAATGCTCAATCAGGTCGACCATTCTAAAAGTTACACACACATTATATACCGCACTCTGCAATATAATCTTTCAATCTTCATTTTGCCCACGTTTGTTCTACGATTACTGTTTAATGATATCATTTTGCGCGCAATCATTGCTCAATCTATTATTCATTAGTAAAAACTGCGAATTGTAGATATGAGATTAAATTCGGAGGCTTAATTAATATTTATTATCAGGTTCAGTGTTTTTAGGATAGCTGAAAAGTAATCTATGTACAGTCAATAGCAAAAGTAGATGATCAAAATCAGAAAGTCAATACTAATCAACGGAGTTCGCGTCAGAACTGTGTAGATGAACTAGTAGTAAATGTTTGGGAAATTGTCTCCACACAGTTCTGACCCGAACTCCATTCTTTAGTATTGAATTTCTGATCATCTACTTTTGCTGTTGACTGTACATACATATAGTATATGGTCGATGTTTGTTATGGTAGTAGTGTGAAGATGAACGGGTGTTTGTGACGCATTCGGCGTCGTAAAGTAGCGAGATAAAAAGATGACCCTCCGTCGCCTACATCTCATTATTTATGGTTCACAAGCTCCCTTTTGGTAAGCTTTCCATAAAACTTTTTTGTTCACCTTGGAAACTTTTGTACTTATCCGCACTCAAAAAGGCTAATAATGTGATGAGTTATTAATAGCTGTTTATTCAATTTGAAGGTGGTGGTTCGAGATAACACTATAGAGTGAAGAGGTCAAAGTTTAATTAGTTTTCACGCGACTTCATTCTCTTAGCGTACGTTTGACAGCGGTCGGCTGCGGGGGGGGAGGGGGGATACAGAGGCGGGTCGAGGTCGGACTGGTTAGTCTCATTAATGCATGACTGCGGCACATCCAATATTTCGCATTACAACACAAAATATTTTATAAAAGTCTTCTCATGAAAACAACATTACTAAAAGGACGCTGCCAAAATGTTTCGCTGTGCCTCGAGCAGAAATGGTAGTGCCGTTTCTTTATGCATAATGGGATGAACTGAACCAAAATAACTTTTTCCTGTTTTATCCGGGTAAAATGAAAAACCGGCCAAGAGCGTGTCAGGCCACGCTCAGTGTAGGGTTCCGTAGTTTCCCGTCCGTTACAATAAGTGTTAACAAATAGCCTTTTTTTAAACTTGTGTGCGACGACTATCAACCACTTTTGTCCCCGTACAAGTTAAAAAATAAAACCCTCAATATAAATTTGAAAAGACACAATAACAATTTCCCACAAACCTTTATCAAATAGCTATTTTATTTTAATCGAAAAGAGTAAGTAGTTCAGGTAGCGATTATGCACTCTAAGAACATATATTTTAAGTAGTAGCAAATTTTTACCACAGGTAGGTCATGAAAGCACGAAGACATCGACTTTTAAAATTGACGTCATTACGCAACGCCATCTATCGAACCATTTATGAACTGGTTTTTACCTTAACATTTTATGCGTTTGATAACTTTGGAATGCGCGAACCGATTTCAATAATTCTTTTTTTGTTTGAAAGAAGATACGTTCAGAATAATGAAATACGTAAACGAAGTTAAAAAAAATGCTTGTATATATGATTAAATAATTGATTATACTACAAACTTAGTCCAGGAATTTTGTACCACCTTCTTGTTTTTTTTTGCACAAAAACTGTTCTTTCCATCAAGTTCAAAATAATTTTCCTAGAAAGTCCTTATAAAGTTCTACTTTCCAGATTTTTTTCATATTTTCTAAACTTATGGTTCAAAAGTTAGAGGGGGGGGGACACATTGTTTTTGACTTTAGGAGCGATTATTTCCGAAACTATTGACATCATCAAAAAATGATCTTAGTAAACCCCTATTCATTTTTAAATACCTATCCAACGATATATCACACGTTAGGGTTGAAATTAAAAAAAAAATCACTTTCTATTTTACATACAGGGGGGGCTACCCTAAAAAAACATTTTTTTCCAATTTTTATTTTTGCACTTTGTCGGCGTGATTGATATACATATTGGTACCAAATTTCAGCTTTCTAGTGCTAACGGTCACAGAGATTAAGCGAGGACGGACAGACAGACAGACAGACATGGCGAAACTATAAGGGTTCCTAGTTAACTACGGAACCCTAAAAAGAAGCTTATAAGGCATAGCACAACACGATAAGGAAGTAGCTTTGTGCTTAATAAGGCACAGACTAATAACGATTCTCCCTTTCCGTTCGTTCTCATGTAGTTTTGAGTTAGCGATACCCGCAGTTACAGGCAACGTAAATAAGAAGTAACTGACCATCGATATTATTTAGTTATATTTAGTTTCATTAACTTGGAGTTACTGCAGATATCGTTTTTCTATAGAATATTCAACCCGTAGTATTTAATTCTTTTTTGTATTGCTAGTAGTAAATAGTAGAGTGAGTTTGTTTGGTTAATTAAATTTCAAGCGAAAGTAGACAGTTACGTCATCACATAATTTACATCGTTAGCAATTAAATAGAATACATACATGACATCATGTTATGATCCCACTCACGGGTTTAGCTTCAAGTGTAAGCACCAATAACTCGGAGGCTCTATATTTACACGTATTTAATGATCTTTAAAAATGTAATTGAGTAATGTTGAATTTAACACATGAGATGTATTCAGAGCGAGACAGAGAGACCGGAAGTGGCGGGTGCAGCGGAGCGAGCACCTCAAGGTCGGGCACACGCCTCCATAATTCAGCCAAATTAACCACAAAGCGCATGCATCATACATAAGTAATCATAAAATTCATAACTCAACATTTGAATCAACTTACTGCGATATGATGAAATTTTAGGTAAGAAGAGCAGACATTGGAAACTGTCCTGGATTGATATTGAAACATGTTTACATACTTCCTACGCGCCAATTCAGAGCTGGAATCAAATGACGCTGTATTCAGCTACTGAATTAAAAAAAAAAGTAGCATAATTCAAGTAACATTCGATCAGAATCTTAATTATGGTGATGCTCTTGTTATAGCTAAATGACCGAACACAATAAATAAATCATAATCGACAGGTAAACGTAACAAGAGAAGGTAATTAATTACATAATGCCAACAATACCGAGAGGCAATGAACGATGATAATAAAATAGTGGAGATGACACGTACAATATGAAGGTATTTGTTACATGAGAAACGGATATAATGTGCTCGAAGAGTAAAAACCGAAACTGATTTATTGCCGTTCGGATCGTGGCACGAAGCGTGACGGATAACGGAGTGGAGCTATGGAGCGGCTCCTCACTGCAACTATTTATTATGGATAATGGTCGCAGGCTGTCACGGCTCATCAGACAAATCTCACTAAGTGACCGCTCTGTTCGCTCTGTTCCCTCATCAAATGCCACTTTATAGCCGGTTCTAATTGAATCATCTCGTATTATGACTTCGACCTTATCTTTTTTATTTTCTACATTAACAAAGTTATTATGAAAATGTTTGGATTAACAAATCTAGAATGTTTGTATGAGCTCGCGTGACTGATGATGATTGTGGCGAAATTCTCGGCAAAAAATAAGATTGTTTCAAATCACGGGTATTACGCGACGAACGTTGAAATATTCTCTCTTTTTTGTTAGTTCTTGGTTATTTTTCGAGAGAAAATACTAGTTAGACATGCGATTTAAACACAGTTGCCGAAACTCCACTTCCTCAATTAATGAGCACAAAAATCATTACAACTTTTTAGGGAGTGATTGATTACGATTCAAAACAAACAAGTGAAAGTGCAGCTGTGACATTGTTTGATATTGCGCGGCGTTGTTTGTATGTACGCGCTGTGGTGCTGCAGCCGACGCCGGGCGACGTTCGAAATCGCCGGGGAATCCAGATCACGTCACAGCCAGCCGTCTAGCTAACGATGATAAAGTAGCTGACCTCGAACTTGGAATTACTTTAAACACTTTACTTGGTTACTCTATCGTCAACTGTTCCACTAGGTACTTTGAGTGACTCACGTCATTTTTCTAGATCACTGTAATTTATTAGGTACTGTCGCTAAAACTTTGCATTCTTTACGAACTAACAAATAGTAACATGTCAAATTGATAAATAAATAGAACAAGTGTTTGAACGCTACATGAGTCATCAAAGAATCACTTATGAAATCATTCAAGTGGTTGTTGACACACCGGATCATCACCATTTATAGGAGCTCTACCTATAGTTTAGTGTACCGGTTGTTCTGGTACTCCCAAGTGGTTGATGCAGTTTCCTTTATTTTTAGAAAATTGGCCTCTCATGGATAAATCATCGAATCCGGTCACGACGGCATTCAGAGCGCGGTGTGCGTATCAAGTATCGATCTGGTGAGCGGCTCAGCTGCGTCGCCCCACATTTCACGCTGGTTGCCAATCGCGACGAACACGCTCGCTTTAGTTAGTCGCTTTGCTCTTGTCGGGTTGCCGCGCCATCGCGGTTATATGAATGCTGTATTTATGGATCAAAACAATGGCTACAAATAGAACACGCTGCTGTATTCTATTAAGGGCTTGGCATTTTCATGTTCCTCTATTTAAATGCGGTTCACTATGATGGTCTAGAGTTCAGGATTTATTGCTTTAAATATCGTGGTCTTTTATTCGTGTTTGTGGAAATAACAAAATTCTCCGCAGCTACGTCGTGCTATTTTGGAAGACGAAATAATGTTCCTTTATTTCTTTTTTACTGAACAGCGTCACTAACTATTTAGATGTAACCTAGGTTCAAGTGTCGTTAGTAAGCTTGTGGTTACTAGCTTGACTATTGGTTTGTGCGGATACTGAGTCTTGTACAATACCAGATGGTCGTGACTCACACCTCTGTTGCGAGTAGGTGTCGCAGCCTCTACCGTGATTTAATTAGATACTTATCTACCTAGCTCTAACTCAGAACTAGGTACCTACTTATCTTTTAGACAAAGTAATTTTGCATAGAATTAATAATATAACTATGACACAATTTAATAAACAAATTCAGTATCCTCATCAACTCTTTCCCGTTGTGCGCTTACCGGTTTTTACCGTAAACGCAGGTGTTGTAATGTACCACTTAATATCAGTGTAGCATTTCATACAAGTTACTCATGGCCCTGTGATTATGTCTATCGCAGTAATGTCTGGACTCGCTGGTGAACACCGTGAGAAACATTTCAAGCAAATTAACTTTCCGCCATTACTGTCACGCGAGAAAGAATAAGCAACAAAGTGCACACATTAAGTATTTGTTGCATGTGTTACGTGTAGCGCATAACGATCGAGTATGTGTAATCGATTAAATTAAAAAGTTTCACGTGCCTCTGTGATGATCATTGTTATTTGGGTCTTTGAACTAACGGGACTGCAAGTGAACGCATGCATTCTAGACCTGTCGTGTGGCTGATTATCGTGACTTATTACATATCTCCTTTTACTAAGAAATAAGCGCCGATTAATTGTAATTAACGTGACGCGTTGACGCAAAGTAAGTGAATACTCTACCTATGCTTTTTGTTAATCGAATTAGTTACCTGTATCTGCTGTTGACAGTTTAATATTTAATGCCCTTCGGGGTAGGGGAATATCAGGCAAATAATTGATGAAAACCACAAGGAAATAAGATATCATAGCGCTATACATTGCTGGTGGGAAGTGAGCCTTCGGCGCGAGGACTGTGGAGACAATCGGCCCTCTTGACGGCTTTGGCGAAGCGAATAATGACAGCATTGTTTGAGCGCTTTTAATTAATATCGATTTGGCGACATGCGATATCTTCATCGAGCAAATTAGAATTGGAGGAACTGTACTAACTACTAAGAGTAATGTGCGTCTTCTCTAGCAGTTGATGAAAGTTAGGTTTACATTAAGTGAAACAAACGCCTTTACTCAGAATACTACACAATCTTATCATATTTATGTTAGCAAAGAGCAAATTGTTGCAGTTTCCAGCAATAGCAAACAGAAATAAATAAGAACGCGATAAGTATAAATATAACATGTATTTTTATCACAATCTGGGCATTAGTATCACTGCGTTTATTGACAGTTGCCTCATATGTTACATTCGAATTGTTAGCACGTTCTTACATTTGTAAACAGTTCAAACAAGGTATGACAAGGTCTTATACTGGTCAATGATATCATGCTATCAACAGTGAGCAGTGACTATCGTAATCCAATGAAGCGTGACATTCTTAATAACGTGTTCGAACATTATTTATTGTTAAATAATGTCGTTTCTTTGAAGTGATGAACCGCATTTGTTTTGAAATTATACAATAATTTTTACTTTACCAAGACTATCGTGTCGCATGAACATTAGTTAAGTTTTTGCGGTTTCATAACCATAATATTCTAGGAAGTAGCTGTTATGAACATTATGGTGCACAATGTTTAGTTAGGTAATAAATAGACTTAATTTCTACCCATTAATTCTATTTATTCAGTCTGATCAATTAACACCACATTTTTTTTTAACTTTCCAATATTTTATTAGAAAGTCTTCATTATATCAAAAAGGGACGCAAATCGAGTGTTTCTCTCCGAGCAACATTTCCTCTTCCGTGACGTAGTTTATACCTATCTACTGGAAATGACTAATAAAATTGCTGTCTGACATTTTATTGAATATTGATAATAGCGTCGTCATCAGGACCGGGATTGGGATCGCTTATTGAAAGCTTTAGTGAGGGGCATTCACGAGGTGATTGACAAATTGCCGCTGACCCCGGGGTGATGGAGCACGTCACGCTGCCAACAATGATTAACCCGGACCCGACCCAAGAGCCTCATTTCCTGTAACACATTTTTCTTAGTACGTACCTGAAACCTATATGTAAAAATATTGCCACTTGTAAATAATGTAATATTAATAGGTAGAGGTATACTTTCTTTGAAATATCCTGTTTCTGTCATGAATGTACTGACCTACCCGAATTCGCAGTTGAATTCTTTACAGTTTCCGTAAAGTAACGCAGTGTTCAACTTTGATATTTGATTAGGTCAGCTTCGGTCATAGCGATCTTAAGTTTATTTATAGGTAATAGTTGAAGACCTTAGCCCGACGCCTACTTGTAAATTTGAATACATAATACATTTACAAACCGTCAAACGAAACACCTAAACGGAACGTGGAAATAAAAAATACCCGTATTTGGTGTTTTTACTTCGAGAGCCTAATTTACAATCCGTGCCGAATAACTAACAAGCCAGAATATTTTAACGAACCTCAAAAAAATAAACGTTCATTAATACTCGTAGGTCGCCAGACGCATTATGTTGTCATCGCCTGCCTAATTCATTGTGACGTGATGAATACATCGGAAACACTTTATTTTACGGTTTTGATCGATTTATTAACCCTTGAATCGCATAAAAGTATGTCCAGATAAACAACGTGAATAATTTTCTTATAAAATTGTTGTATTATGTCTGCAAACATAATAAGAGTACCTAGTACCTAACAAACGCTACCATGACCTCATCGTCTTGAGTTTTTACACACAAGCAAGTCAACCATCTTACCTGCCATTTATACCTACATGAGGTAAGATATCTTCTTAAAATAATATTAAGTATAACTTAAGGATGTTTTTAAACAATATGGATGTCGGTAAAGTTAAAGGATCCCATTGAAGTGCACACTCAAGGGATAATCCCTTTTCGAGTATCTCAGCAGCTTTAAAAGCCAATTTGTTTGGAAGAGGTATCTGCTCAAGGGTGCTCATTTACATATTTGTGTAACTATGGATAATAGGGCAGTTCCCAATATTTGGGTCCGCGGGGATATGATCATATTGTAACCGTGCGATTTAACCGAAATATTAATTTATGATGAAATATTATTGTCATTTATTACACGTATCGAATTTAAACTGCGGTTTAAATTACCAAAGGGACAATGTTATCTATTGATTGCAGTATTATTTGTATGGAACTCCCTCAACCCAAGAAAATACCCGGATAACTTCAATCAATAGTTGCTACGAAGAGTGCTACGAGCGCTACGCAGTTAAATTATATTGATCTTGTGTTGTTTTCTTATTTAATGCAGTATTCTGCATTTATATATGACGTCCTCAAACCAAGTTATTTTTGTTAAACCAAATTATTGAAGTCATATCCGGGTGTATAACCCGGATACCTTTAACAAAAACGTGCTACGGAAAGTGCTACGAGCGCTACGCAACAATTACATCGCTCAAGTTTTTTTTTATTATTATTTGAAAAGCAAATTATTTTTATTAAAAACATACATTCGTTTTATCATTATTAAAATCTCATGTCTGAATTAATTGTACATATTACATTAGATTTGATTGTATTATTGTAGTGTTCAAGCGTGGTTTAACACATTGTTTCCTTGAACAAAATGACACAAAGAACATTATTCTCAAGTGGCTCAGAATTCAAACCAAAATCCGTTGTTGTTACAGCCGTAAACAACACGTCCCCAGATTAAACCGCGCTCACCTTAACAAATGTGATCTCAAGGTGAAACTCGCTTTCAAGCCTGTTCGTTTTATGGCTGAGATAATCCTGCCGTTACAAATTCGCTCCATTTAACAATTGACGGCGAGCAAACCCGACAATAACCGAGTCACATGATGTTGCTGTAATGACTGCAATCACGTTGCAACAATCAAGTCATCAAAACTGATTGAAAAGTCTCCCAGTGCTGCGCAACGTGCATCAGATCAGTCATCGCTAGTTATTGTTTCATAGTTCATACTATTACTGGATGAGTACGGCTCGCTATGCTTATGATCGGCTTTGTTGTGTAAGCTGAAAGAAATCCCCGTTGACAGCTATTGTCGATACTGTAATACTGTTATAAATTCGAGTTTTTTTTTGTACCTTTCAATTTATTGCCAGTGAAATCGTAAAATGGATTATAAGATTTTATGAAACGCATTCCGTTATAATATAGTCTCAAGTATTTACCGATGTGGACATAGTTGATAGTATACAATTATCTACATGTAGTAATATATCTTATGATTTCTAAACCGTGACAATATCGTGACGATGGATTGATAGTTGTGTGGCGGGCTAGTCGATCATGTGCTCGTTTATAGCTAGCTTGTGTAAGTATGCCTAGTTAGTCTACTAATAATAGCGGAAAACTATTAGTAGAAACGTATTGGGAAAATGTTTGTACAGTCGAGTGTCCCAAGTTTTCCAAGAAAATAGCTCTTAATACATGTTCCTAAAATTAGTGTTTGTTTCTTTAGTGTTTCAATAACAATACTAATTCATTTAGTTACACTTCGACATTTACATAGTCTCCATTGCCACCTTGATTCTAATGTAAATTTAATACCCACTAGCTAACTTCTTTTGATTAGAATAAAATTGCATATCTTACATATAAGGGCAGGGGTTCACGGGCTGAATAATAAAGGGTCCCGTTGTGCATATCGGGCGGAGGTCACGTCCGCACCGCAGCGCGCCGGTTCGATGCCCGGCACGCGTAATTGGCACACGGCTATAACAACAAACAACACCGCATATTATGTCAATTTCATGAAATATTATGACGAAAGTATCAGAAAAAGATGTCAATTAAATGATTTATTGAGCGTGCAACTACGTATGTCATGCTATGAATATTGAATAAGAAAGTTAATGTGACCGTCAGGTTACGCTTCCATCAAATGAAAACGTTTCTGGGTAATTAATGAATAATGAATCAACGAAGGTAATAAACGGCAACATAAAAAGTAAATGGGAAGCCGGAAGGCCAATGGGATTTAAAAAACGGTCCGCGACCGTTTACTGCTTCTCATGAGCTTCCCCCTCTTCTAATAGAAAATTCGTCGAATGCGAAGGACTCGCGGGGGATAATATCCTTATAATCACCAATAGATACCTGTTTAAATAGTTTATTTGTTTGAAACATTGTTGAAAAGACACTGATGCATGGATTGTATGCTACTTGATGCTACTTACGTTAAATCTAAAATGCTCTAATCTACTTATCTGCTATCATAGCATCTACCTTGCAATTTGATGTTCTCCACTGATTGTTCAATTGTAAAATAACTTTAGTCCGGCTCGACTCTACTTCCCGCGAGATTTTTTATTAATCTCCAAGTCGGATCTTCATTCCTGCCAGTAGTTATTATACAGACACAAAGAAAAAAAAACACTCAGTAATTATACCGTTGCAAGGAAGGGTCTTCGATTGTTTATTGCCTCCTCCGCCGGATGCTTCTACTATTCTATTTATATTCCATGTTTCTTTTATGCTTTGAGTTGTCAAACATGCCGAGGAATTAACGGTTATTATGATGAGTAAACCGGAATTGAGGAATCTATCGCCGATTCTAAAATGCTCTGAAATTTTCGTGATATAATAATCCCAATGCTTTTGTCCGCGCTCAGCGAGCACAATGACATCTATTTGCTGAAGTAGTGCATGTTCGAAAGCGTTTACTTTCCACTTCGTCGAGATTTACAGCTTCAAGTTGTGTCGGGTGGCCGCGGTGTCTGGTATCATCGGGGCTTTCTAGTGAAACCCTGCGACCGAGAGACACCACTCGTGACCTCGCATTCATATCTGCCAAACTAGGGAAGTAATGCGACACCACGAATTATATTCCTAGATTTAAAATATCTCTTTGAAGAGAATCCTAAACTCTACATTGCTTTATTCGCTTGCTCTACTTTGTTCTTGAATTGAATATAAGTGCTATCCGTTTTATTGCCCATTTCAGAGCTGAAACTCTCAAACTTACGTAATAAACAGATATTATGGTCTATCAGTTAAAAAAAAATCTAATAATAAATAACAAAAATCTTTTAAACACACTATGTGAAAAGCAATCTATATACTTGGCAAAGTAAAAGCGTCCTGGAAAATATTGCAGTTACTACAAACACAAGGTTTTTATTCCCGTCACGCTTGATATGTGATTGATAGACAGATTGATAAGTTGGGGCTTGATGCACAGGCGAGCTGTGGGTGAGTGGCCGACTTGCAATGTTAGCACGTCCCGGCTCTCACGGCGCGGAGGCCGGGCTGCGCTCGCGCAACTGGCGCACTTTCTCCCGCACGAATGTCCTATATTGTGCTTACAGTGCTTCGGCAATACACACTTTCATTACCTTAAGTTACCTTAAAAGGTTTTTATTTTTCATCAATGATATCGTTAACTTATGATCCACTTAATTGGGGTGTAATTTATCTATAATATGTATGTATTTAGAAATATATAAGTATGTTTATCAGTTGTCTAGTACCCATAACACAAGCTCTGCTTAGCTTGGGACTAGATGGCGTTGTGTGATAGTTGTGGAATATTTATTTATTTATTACTTACAGACAGAAGATACAGAAATAAGTACAACTTCTACAAAAATATTCTCAGGAAACGTAGAGTATTTTTATCTTTTGGCCCACGATGTTCTAAACATGGACAAGTGTGAACTATAATAAGTCCATGTTTGTTGTCCGACTGCGCTGCGGTTGACACGGCGACAGTTGTAATTTTAAAGATAAATTTCGAGGGGGCAATGAACTCTGGTGGGAATTCTGAAAGATAACTAAAACTTAATGTGTACCTAAGATTATCAATATAGGTGCGAGAGGATATTGTGCGTTTTAATATACATACTTCAACATTAATATTTTATGGTAATTATCTGCTATGAAAATATTAGGGGAGGCATGATCCTTACGACGGGAAGTTTACAAGCCCTCGTGAAACTTTACAGTGAGGAAGCGAGTACGCTCCCTCCGTAACAGCGTATAACAACCATAATTTGATGCTGTTGCATTACATTATCCCTATTCGTAATTAATGTTCTAATAAGTCAAGTTTTACGCCCAGCTCGCATGTGAACACTTGCGCTTTCGCCCGATGCTATTAATTAACGATGTTATTCAACATGTGGTGCATTATTTCACGCTCCGCGTGGTCGGCAGTGTTCCGGTGCGCGCTGCATTGCCGACTGCCGCCATGCTGTAGAAGCCAGCCGTCACTTTACTTCCCAAGGCAAAATATCCACACGAATTTGACATTTTTAGATCTCGTCTGATGCTTGCAACACGTTTTGAAATGCCGCGCCAGTGATGTGTGTCGTAACACTGTTTATATTGTAACCAAACCTAACCCTTTTTTTAGAAACTGTTGCCTTAAGACGTGTCAAAATATGGAACAGGCGTAAGTAAGTTCATTCAACCATTTCGATCAAAGCAAAAACTTAAACGACTAAACTGGATTTTAAAATGTCACGATATTGTTATCTTTATTGGTATACTTTATAACTTCCTTGATTCACCTTGAAGTTCTCTTTATATGCAAGCCTTCTTAATAATTATTTCCTAAAACCGAACTAAATCCAAAAAACATAGTAGGTATCTGAATGAAGCGGTTTTCACTGCGCTGCCTTTTACGGCGTGCGAGATCGAATCCAGTGTTTTTTTTTATTGCAGATCTCATGTTGTAACGATGTGAGCACAATAATCGTAAAAGCTGTCCCCCTCGAGAAGTGCGCAAACTGTCCGCACTGTGATAAAGGAAAATGCGTTACTTCCCCAGTGAGGGCGAACAGGGGGTTTTCCTTAAAACAGCCCTTCAAAATGGCGGCGCAGGTCATTAACGTTCGGCTCAGGAGCCCAAATTTTAAAAGTCCACTTCCAACTTAGTTATTACTTCTATGTGAGTGGCTCTAGAAGATAAAAGTGCGGATTTTTTACATTATTTTTAATCTTAAGTGATAAAAGAAATTTAAGATTTTGTCTCCACTTTAGGTTGGTACAACCTCTATTGCTGATAATACTGTCAATCCAGTTTTCCGAATATTGCCTCAAGGACTATTGTGTTCTATTTGTAACAAAGATATCTATGGCATAAATGAAATTATGTAAAACTGTGTTGGATGTGAAATATGTTTTAGTAATATTGAAGTAAAGCTCTGCATTTACATGAGCCTTCTGAGCATGTATTACATTTACTGCACGAGGCTCACATTTGTTACTAGTCTCGCGCACTTTTTATTAAAATAAAATTACGTACATCGTTCATTCTCCGTATGCAAAAACTAATGTAACATGTGTTAATTTTAACGGTCAATGTCCCCCAACAATAGATAATAATGGCCGTATTCATAAAATACAAATGAAATAAAGACGATTGGATTTGGTAGCAATTATTTGGGACTTGATATGTTGTCTGTGTTGTTTTGTTACATTTAGTTTACTTCGTAATGTCTAGTGTATACCCGACGCCCCAGGACCCGACGGCTTGCCAGGAAAAGCCTGGGTCCTGGCCTTGGGGACTCTCGGGCCTCGACTGGGGGGGCTCTTTAGCGCGTGCCTGGAGAGGGGCCAGTTCCCGCTTCGTTGGAAGACGGGGAAACTGGTCCTGATCCAGAAGCCCGGGCGCCCTGCGGACTCTCCGTCCGCATTCCGGCCCATCGTGCTGCTCGACGAGGTGTTCAAGCTCTTTGAAAGAGTAATTGCAAACCGCCTCGTCGGGCACCTGAATCGGTTGGGCCCGGACCTTGCGGAGAGCCAGTTTGGCTTCCGCAGGGGGCGCTCGACGGTAGATGCCATCACGCGCGTGAGTTCCCTCACGACGGGGGATGCGGTTTCCCGGGGCAGGGTCGTCTTGGGGGTGTCTTTAGATATCTCCAATGCCTTCAACACCCTGCCCTGGAGTTGCATCAGGGAGGCACTCCGGTATCACCGGGTGCCGACCTACCTCCGTCGTATAGTCGAGGGCTACCTGACGGACAGAGCCGTCATCTACCCCGGTCACCGGGGAGAGTGGAACCGGCGAGAGATGTCGTGCGGTGTTCCACAGGGATCGGTCTTGGGGCCGCTCTTGTGGAACATCGGTTACGACTGGGTGCTGCGCGGCGACCTCCCTGACGGCGTCGGCGTAATTTGTTACGCTGACGACACGCTCGTCCTGGCGAAGGGAGAGTCGCACCAGGCGGCGGCCGACGTGGTGACGCAGGCGGTAGCGACAGTCGCTAATAGGATCCGGCAGTTGGGACTCGACGTGGCGCTGCACAAAACAGAGGCCATGTGTTTTCATGGCCGTCTGAACGCGCCACGTTCAGAGTCCCACATTACGGTGGAGGGGGTTCGCATCGGCGTCGGGAGGACGATGAAGTACCTGGGACTCGTCCTCGACAGCTGATGGAACTTCAGGGAGCATTTCCTGCATTTGGCCCCAAGGCTGAACCGGGCAGCAGCCGCTCTCAAGCGACTCCTGCCCAATCTCGGCGGGCCAAATGCCTCCTGCCGGAGGCTGTACGCCGGTGTCGTGCGGTCCATGGCCCTCTACGGGGCCCCCGTGTGGGCCCTAAGCATCCGGACGCGACCACTCAAGCTGGTCGCATGCCAGAGGGTCATGGCTATCCGGATGATCCGGGGATACCGCACGATCGCCGGCGAATCGGCCAACCTCCTAGCCGGATTGCTGCCCTGGGATCTGGAGGCGACTGCCCTCCAGCGCGTCTATGAATGGCGCGTGGAGGCGCAGCGTCGAGGCGAATCCCCGCTGCCTCGACAAGTCGAGTCGCGGCGGGAAGAGCTCCGGCGTGATCTCAGGGCAGTATGGAGGGAGCGACTGTCGCAACCGAGGTCCGGGCACGCCGCAATCGCGGCGGTAAGACCCCTCTTTGAGGAGTGGCTGGATAGACGTCACGGCGTCCTGACCTACCGCATGACGCAGGTCCTCACCGGACACGGAAGTTTCGGGAGGTTCCTGTGTCTGATAGGGAGGGAAGAAACGTCTGGGTGTCACCACTGCGAGGATCGTCCGGAGGACACGGTGGAGCATACGGTGCAGGACTGCCCCGCTTGGGCAGAGCACCGCCGTGTCCTCACGACGGCGATAGGCGGAGACCTCTCGCGCCCGGCATTGGTTGCGGCCATGCTGCGGGGCGAGACGGAGTGGGAAGCGGTCGCCTCCTTCTGCGAAGCAGTCATGCTCGTGAAGGAGGAGGCGGGCCGCCTGAGGGAGAGGACAGCGTCCTCCCTCCACCCAAGCCGCAGTGGTAGACGCCCACGGCGTCGGACGTCGCAAGACGATCTCCGGCCACCGTAGGCGCGGGCATGCGGGCAGCGAGTAATGGGCGACTCGCTGTCCGACCATGGACCATGCCCGGGTCGACGGCGCGTTGTGTTCCACGCGCGCCTCAAAGAGTGTCAGCATAGTGACGGGGCCTGTAGAGGGCCAAGGCCTGCCGGGATCGCGGGACCAAGGGATTACCGTGACCCCGGTACGTAAAGGGCTATTGAAGGACAGCGTGGATTTTAGTAAGTACAAGTCTGACAGTCCCTCCCGCCCTGCCCTGGGTGGGAGGACTCATTTGATGATTTTACCACGATAAAAAAAAAAAGTGTATACCCGACAGAATATCTATGTAGTCGTCTGTATGATTTCAACAAAGTGAGCTGAGCTCATAGGCTGTGTGAGTGATGACAGCAGTACGTAATCTGTGGCAGTACCTCCTTGTAAGTGGCCATATTATTTCGGGACCTTAGATCTGCTAATTCTTGCCAACTTTAAATAAACATTGTCGACTTGTTTTCCTTTACAAATTAAATGAAACCTAAAAAAAATACTTAGTTTAAAAAGTTATGGTGCATTTAAAAAATGACCCGTACGTCGATCTCGAGAGTCCCGAGTTAGTTCACATCTTTGTCAAATCGCGCGCTGCGACCTATTTGATGGACCCCGCCACCGACTTTGCGTCGTATAACGTATAGTGTTTATCTGTACATCAATCAAATTCATCAACGCAGCCGACACGTTCAAAACAATACATCATAAACTGCTTTATCGTTATACACCCAAATGTACCATTAAATAAAAAGGTATAATACATCGTAAAAGTCTTTTGAGAGAAAATCAAAACAATAAATTGTGCCTGATTTGTTAGAGGTCGGAACTGCGGCAACAATGTCGTATCTACTGAGTCCGCCACCGTTTCATTTTATCTGCGTAAGTGTATATATATTTTCGTGGTAAAATCATCAAATGAGTCCTCCCAGGGCAGAGCGGGAGGGACTGCGGTGTCTTCAATAGCCCTTTACGTTCCGGGGTCACGGTAATTCGTACAGTACCGCGACCACTTATATTCATTCTTAGTGCAACTTAGTTCCTTACGTGTTATTTAATCTATACAGTAAGTATAGGTTATATAGCACGTAAGGAACTAAGTTACTATGACCATTAATGATTGCTGGAGGTAATGGCATAAACATGTACCGAATCAAACATAAAACAAAATTAGATAACTATAAAAATATAAAATACTAAAATGAAATAATACTTGACTATCTACTTACTACATCTACTTGTATGTAAACCTTTTCAGGAAAAACTCAAAAATATTTAATTGCCGGTTATTTAGTAATACACATTTTTTCATTATTTAATTTGATGATTTGGAACATAGATAAATGTGGTAAAATGCCTTTATATTATCTTTATCTGTAGGTACAGGCGTCACGACCTTCTCCACGCTCGCATTTAGTACGCTTGTCAACTGCGTCAGTCGCTTAAGCCGAGCAAGGTGCGAAAACGTCTCGTTACTTACCGTTTGTACGTAAAATGGTCGCCGTAACATCTCGTAGTATTACTTCGTACTTAAAGCTACTAAGAACACCTGTTCTTAGTAGCTTGTAATATCCAGCGTCAGTCAGCGTTGTAATATCCAGTACAAAGTCTTTCTACTCCATTTAAGTGACCTTTTGTGGTCTAGTAAGTTATATGCTTATATTTAAGTTAATATCTTACAGTATATTAACGTTATCGCAAATAACGTATATTATATAGACTGATAACGCACTTAGTTCGTTATCGCAAGCAATAATCTACTTTTGTTAACTTTTCCCTATATTAGTATTATTCCTGTGTAGGTACCATGTGTGTCTACTAACTTTTAAACTCGGATATGAAAATAGCCAGGACCCGGAATAAATAACTGTAGGCCATACAAATATTATATTACGGAATTCGAACCTGTGACACGCAATGCAGCAGTTGATCGCTCAACTACAGCACCAACCGTGCCTTCGACGCGCGTGCATTAACATTTACAGAACTGCCTCGCACCGCAAAACAAAACCTTTATCCACATATTGTTTTGAGTTCAAAATGTTACGGATAGAAAATAATATTCGAATGTAACATAATAAGTATAGTGTATGCATAGAATGCTTAGAATAATTTAACTAACACCAAAAAATATAGCAAGGCCGCTACGCTGCTACGCCGTTTGACAGCTCCTGACGAGCGGCGTAGCATTGAATCTATGGAGTGTGAAAGTGCATCTACATCCCACATCATTTCCGACGTAATGGCATGTTCGTATAGCTAGACAGTGTGCTACATACCTCTAATAATAAGGTACCAGTATAGCCCGCGGGTATGCTCGCTTAAATCGAAACAAAAAAGTAGTTAGCCGGCTCGCGTATCGTCTCTCCACGTCCGATACATAAAATTAGTTCTACCGCAGTAAAATTATCATCGTGATAATATCTTTTGCAATAAATACACTTCAATAAATCTACGTAGATAATTTATTTAAGCATGACAAAATAATATTAGAGTAAGTAGAACAATCAAATCGAGATATAAGTGTTATAATAACGGACAATCAGATGTTTCATTTCATAAATATGTACAGTTAGTGGTCGTATTACCTGTGGTTGCGTTCAAAACTGTCGAGACGCGAACCTCTAGCCTGGGGGCAAGTTTCCCGCTGTCGGGGGAGGCTTTCTCCGGGAGGGGAAGGGAGGAGAGGTAGACGTGACGAGTTTTTATGATGAGTACAATCAGGACCTGTAGATGCCACGTCCGCTCCACGTGACAAGCTGGTTGGAGCCTCGATGAATACATGGCTCTTGTTTACAACCCAGTGATAAACTGTACAGCACTTTAAAGACGTTTCGTTTTTTCTTTTATATCTCAAGGTGACGTCTCCACATTCGCTTTGGTTCGTTTTTCAGACTTATTTATTATTTTGGCCTTAAGTCTTCGGAGTGTCCTTATGTGTACGAATTATGCATATTTAAAATAAAATGGAGACAAATAAGCAGTTAAACTTAGAATTTATGTACAAACTCGTAGCTTAAATTATGTATATGTATTGGGTTCATGGACAATATTAAGTAATACTTACAAATATTTTATTAGCCTTGCTACGGACTTAACACTTATCCTCGACTGCTTAAAAATGAAATTACAGTAAATTTTTATTCGATGAGTAATCGCATGCTATATTCTTCCCTGCGAAAGTAATTAACGGTACCTAGCATGTGAGGTCATTGACCGGCCCTTTACCTCGCCACGTGCTCATTGATTTAATTTTCGTAACGCACGTTACGTCATAAAGTACCCTTTAGTAAATTAATTTTATATGCACTATAAATATATTAGGTATTTCGTTAACAAAAACGAAGTAAAACACCGAGATGGCTGCTCTTAGCAAATAACACAATTATTATTACTATTCATGCAAATTTTACGTTACATTTGTTAAAGTAACCTTAATACCGTCTGTGTAGGAGGACCTTTATTTGAAATTTTGCTGACATCATTTGTAAAGGTTAACATAGGTTTTCAAAGGTACCCTGGTGGGTTGCTAAATACATTAATGGCTGAACTCCACTACCCACGTAGGTAAGCATAAAGTATTTTCCATTTCAATTAATATTTAACGGTCAGTCCATTATCCGCATGTATCATCATAAGTACAGCTGTTCAAGATAGCGTCCCTATTCTGAATCATGTTTTCATAACGAGAGCGCGCTGCGTCTGCGTCGTACATGAAAGTGAACCAACTCTGATTGTAGTGGCCATGTGCATCACTACCGCGGCATCAATGCAGCTGTCCGATAATCGCTGGCCGCATGCCAGCTCATCTAATTACTGATTTATAATTTTTATTAGTCCACATTTATTGGAGCAGCAGAAATTTTCCGCTATTTTAGACTACCGTCTATTTTCCGCGACCGTTAATACGGTAACTATCTGTCTAGGTATACAAAACGTCTTAGGAAATTATTGTGCTAAAGAAATCTACGTTTTTAAAAGGCTGCTGCCATTACTGTGTACTAGCAGGCAAAGCGGCAGTCGTGCTTTAACAAAGCTTGGCTTATTCAATCCCACGCTTTTGAAGGAAATTTTCTGCTTATCATACTTGACACAGCTGTAGTCTCTAGCTTTATTAACTGCTAGCATAAACTTGCCCGACCTATATATAATAAAATTGGAATATGATTATGCATATTCCTGATATAACATGATTATCGGCCAATAGCATTCATCTCCCCAATGGCACAGGAAATATGTTCAACGAATTAGGTCATCTCATGTAATATGAGATCGTAACAGGAACCTGCGCGTCATGGCCTATCGGCGGAGGTCGATCGCACATTTTATTTGGCTACTCGGTGACTGATGACAGATATTGATGGGTCCGATGTTACTCGCAGGCTCCCAGTAATACCCTCGGTGATCGCACAGCGGCCGAGGCTAATGGGCTGGGAGTTTTATTTATATGACAGCTCCTAAATAGAGAGAGACGATAATACGATTGAAATTAATGGGCGTGTTCGATAACTAAGTTTTCCGTCAACTTAATCAAACTAAATAAATCGTTCGCATTTTCCTGTAGGGATCTGTAACAAGTTTTCGTTATAATATTAACTGAACTATTTAAATAATGATTAAAGCTGATAACTGTATTAGTTAGTAACATCTTTATTAACTTCTTCGTATTATGAATAAAGCTCACTCTATCCATTTTGATGTCAGCAAAAATATACCGCGTCAAAGTAAAGCACAAGAGTTGAAAGGGTAATAATGGAACAATTAAAGCTACCCGAAGCTCTTGAACACGGACACAAGTGACGCGGCACAATGGACCTGCTCGGGACACTGTCGAGAGGCTAAAGAATTGCACACAGTTTTATTATTCCGAACACTTGACTGGTGGGAAAGTGAAGACGACTGGAGTGCGTATTGGGGACGAGAGTACGTGCTGCGATCCCTCGCCGACCCGGGGCCTCGCCGGATGTCTTGCTTCTACTTGCCTAATGGTAATATTATAATCAGATACCCTTGGGACCAGCGCCCAGGCGCGTACATTCAGTTCCTACTGCGCAATAAATTGTAACAAAGGATTACATGCAAATTCATTAACCATACGTAGTATAGCTACTTGTCCCGCATTCAGTGATGTGTGACTTACAATCAATTATTTTAGCACAGTATAGATACTAGACATAGTGAGCAAATGTTGGTTTTGAATACATTGTTTAGGAACTTATCAACTTTATGAAAATCGTGTGTACTCTTTTCATGATCTATACTAAAAGCAGATACCTAGTAGCAGTTAAGTAGTACCTACCTAAATTAAAACTGTCAATTGGTATAAAACATTATGAAGATAAATGGATATATTCTAACGTGGTGTAGGATCCTGTACATACTGTCACTCATCATTGTCTCCTTGCAGCTACACCACTTACAAAGAATTAGAAAGGACCTAGTGTACATAAATCTCAATAAATAAAATTGTAACATCTTTGTTGCTTTCTTTGTTTCAGATCAACGTCGTTACCGCCTCTGAATATTCAACTATAGGTAAGCAAACAACTATCGAGATTGTTTACAAAGAATGCTATCAATACAGCATGTTGATACGGCACCCGCTAACTCGTCGGCGGCTGCGTGGGCGCGCTCCACTCTGCGAACAGTACAAAACTAAAGCGGTAGCTTTTGCTGCTTTTTTCTCAAGTTTGGACCATTTATAAAACAACTCGCTGGCAATTTAGCCTCGTTCCGCTTTTCCCGCTCACCATGCAAAACTAGGTTATAGTGAGATAATAGCTGCCCATCTCGTTTGTTTTGCTCTATTGTTAGCATTCTCTACCGCGTCCGATGCCTGTTACAGACTATATTTTATTGAAAAACTTCTCGAAGTTAATAGGTGAACAATGTTTGGCTTTTTTGCTATGAGCTGCGCAGCATTGTTTTGTTATTGCCGCTTTGTGTCCGCACTTCACTGTGTATTCGTAAACAAAATTCAATGGAAATATTCGGGTACGGATACTATCCCAACATGATAGCTAATACAAACATCCGTTTCATAACAATCAGCACACGGTGAATAATATTGTACCTAAAGATTCTTTGCAGTTTGTCCAATGAATTATTCATCAATGCATTTCTAATATTTATGATGAAAGTCTCATCATGATGTGTCATTTATTTTGAAGTTACGTGAAATTAAAATGAAACGGCAATCTCAACAAAGTGTTTTGACACACTAATTAAACAAGGCGACAATGTTAAATTCTTGCTCTGAAATAAAGCATCTTTTAGCAGAAACTCGAGTACCGCGACCGCTGTAGCTAAATGAAAGTTTGTTTGTTGTCCGGGTATGTTTGTCGCGAGTCGCGAGCCGGGAGCCGTTCTGCTGACTCCGCTGATTTAGGGGGAAACTTTCCTTGTTTTGCATTTTACTGTAGCGCGGGGAAAGTCGCCCCCGAGATTTGAATATTTTAGAAGTGGCGTAACTTTGCTAAGGTGCGTCCCTTTACGAGTATGCGACTTCCAAGCGATTGCCTCACATGCTTTCAAGGGAGGTAATTGAAACACGCTTTTAAGAGTAAGTGCAAATAATAATTTAAAAGGAAAAAACCTGTTTTACAGAGTCGTAAGATAAAAAAAGACGATGGTGCAATCTGATAGGTCAATTCTATTTCCCGCAGTGACAGTCATTTATTTCCTTTGTGTCCGTGTGCAGTATCAATGTGGAATGAGTGCGGGTTTTGTCTCGCTCTCTGAAACAGGTTAAGTAAATAGTCAGATGGATTCATAATGGACGAATGGAATTTCCACGTTCAGATGAATAGAGTTTGCGCTTTATCTGATTCAGTTTTAATTAAGGTCGTATAGGTTTTTTACTAGTAGAGCAAAATCTTTATGTTTCCTTTTGTATCGATACTTTTATTCAATGCTCGATGTATTAAAAAAAAAGAGCATAGAGTGTCACAATCAATTGAGTTTCCGTGTATTCATACAGTTCTGTGTTTATGTTTCAAACAAACGTTACTGTAGAAAACAGAAATAATTCCTAATCAATTCATTGATTTCTTTCATCTTGTTTTTAATTATAAGTCAATCTAAAGTCATCTGAAACGCAAGGCAGTTAGTTGGTAATAAACTTCCTTTCATTTAATTAGGCTAGCGAAGCTATAAAAGAATTACAGTTAAATAGACGTTCTGTAAACACAAAAGAAAACGGACAGGGATTCAACGATGTAATCAGATTACGACCTTTTTGATATACTGACATATTTGGGTCATTGGAATCCTTTGAAGTTGCTTAGCGACAAATCGATGCGCAACCCCATTCATTGAAACTACGTCGACCTAAAATAATATTTTTTCGGAAGGAAATAACATTCAATAAAATTAATTAAAAATAGTAGTATTTTTGTGGCAGCACTGCAATGCTTTTACATCCAGTCAAAACATGTCGGTTCCAAAGTACATAGTTTATTTTTCATTTGGTCACATCAATATGAAGTACATAAAAGTATCGCATTTCAATGTTTGTCTACGTTGTATCAGTTTCCGCCTGGATGCATGCTGGCTGAATATTTTTTGTTTCGTTTGTAAACTGCGACACAGCGAGCTTTTTCTGCGAGCTTTTCTTTGTGGCTCATATAGTGTGGTGAACTAGTGATTGCTGATATTGCCTATCGTGGGAATGTGTTCTCTGTGCCTGGAATTGCAGTTTGAAAATACATTTAGTCGGTTTTGGATGGCCGATTTTTTCGTTTTGCCTTTCAATTCGTATTTACTTCTAATTTACAAGGGAATAAAATTAATTGGGTAATGAGCTTTTACCTACAATGCGGTTCCCTTTTTCTGTCAAGACTTGCAATGAGACTGACATTAGCATTT
The DNA here is from genome assembly GCA_943136025.2 of Agrotis puta. Lineage (NCBI taxonomy): Eukaryota > Metazoa > Arthropoda > Insecta > Lepidoptera > Noctuidae > Agrotis > Agrotis puta. The sequence continues at coordinate 7,173,054 of OW964170.2, forward strand.
CAGTACATATTTATCAATGTAAGAATAACACCAAATATGTCTAAATCTTCGAGCTAGACCCACACATCAACTGTTGGCCGTGTGAACTAAACCAATTCTAAATATCGCTCCCTCGTCGTTGCAAAGTACGCGTTCAAAGGTTTTCATGTAATCTAATGCAGCCAGCCTAGGTTGTTAAGTTGTTGATGAATCTGTATCGAATTATAATGCGAGGTAGCGGCAGGTCGTCGGCCCCAGCCGCCGCCCGCGCAGGCCCGCAGCCCTGCTGCGGCGGCCGGCCAATAATCCGGTTAGGGCGACCGCACGCGCCGCCGCCGGCGCTGCCCTGATCGAAATGTAATTGGGTGTGCTCACCTGTCGTACCGTACACCTATTAAAATAGATAAATTCTGAAAACGTTCGGATTATACAACACGTCAAATAATTAAGTAAAACATGACAGTTTAATTTCTTTGACTTCAGTTGGCGCAGTACTATAAAAAATATTGAAATACGTCTTTGAAGAGGTTTTGAGACGATCTCAGGGAGGTCTATTGTTCGACTAGTTCGAGTAAGGAAGGCTTTTGAAGAAATTATGGGAGTCCTTTGCGCAGTAGTTGGACATTATAGGCACGTATGGTACCTACTGCACAATTCCTGTTGGACGCGTAAAATTGTTGCATTAACATTAGTAGGTAGTCTTCAACCTTTTAAATAATGGTTAGGCTGTAAGTAAAGTAAACTTCTAAGAACTTGAAGCTAAGGTGTAAAGACCACACGCACTGAGCTTTTTTATCGTATCATTATCGTAATGATATGATCGCGGATCCTTGGCTTATTTATTATAATTTGTATTTGAGTGCGATAATTTCCGTTGGAGAAACATATAAATATAAAAAAATATGTTTGATTTTTATATAATTATGTTGTACGTGAAATTGTTTTGGTTTCATGAAACAGACATAAAAACGTGCTTACGATAAACGTTTTTTTTTTGTGTTTTGCGTCAATTTTTTTGCGTGTGAACAATTGTACCGACATCGCCGACATGGCAAACAAAATTAATGTAAAGGCGAATAAAAGCTGTAATTAAACGGGTGCGTCGTTTACGTTTACAATGGCGAGGCGATTTGTGTGCACGGCCGGACGTTAAGGTGGGATTATATTTTAATATAGGTTCACGTTACATACAAATTATACTCTTTATTGTTGGCTGTTGGTACAAGAGTTTTTACTGATTGGCGTACTCGTGGTTCAAAGTATTCAATTTCCATTTAGTCAGAAAATGGCATCAGTATGAAGTCCTATATAAGGTTCTGGAGCGATGCTGTCACTTGCAAGTTCGGGGCAATCAAAACTCGCTCACTGTTTCAGCAGCCACTAGTAACCGAGCGTAACAAAGTCAAAATTGAAATGTCAGCCTTTCAAATATTCACATAACGTAGTTCCACCACCCTGGCTGCAACTTGTAAGCTTATTTGGGATCGGTACGTTTGTTGTATCGGATGCAGCGTTCTAGAACTTGATTTAATAGGTACCTACGTATGATGCTAATTGTTCTCAAAGTTAGTACTATTTTACTTCTTACGCTGTGACTTCACTAGGCCGCGACGCGATCTGCGACACAAGAGCGATTAAAACAAATAAATTAATGATCACGTATATGGTTTCACCATACCACGTGTAATCTGTTTCGCTCTTTAATAAAGCATAGCATGCAATGCAAGTATTTACATGACTTAAAAGCCTGCTCACTAATTAAATAGAACCTGAAACATTTTATATTTACAGTGCGGTATTCAAAAGCATTATTTTATTAGTTTGCACCAAAGTCCTATTGTTCTACATGTTTACCCGAGTTATCGACTATCGAATAGACATTTGAAAGCCAGAATCTATGTAGAGGTGTCCCAAAAGGTGCCGCACGACATCTACACCTACACGATTATTGTATAGCTGAGTTTAAAGGTCACGTCTCAACAATACGACTCGCCTCGTGCACTGGACTTTCACTGATTGCAATACAAATGCCACATCGCTCACTTTATAATTCAATGACAAGTAGTTCAAAATCGATTCGTTCATTAGTACAAGTTTAATGTTTTCGTATTCTTAGTAAAATATATAATACAGCATTGCGTAACTGCTATCGACAGTTTCGCCTAATAATCCATGGCAGCTTGAGATATTCCTCAACTGAAATATGGATTACGTCTATTCATTTGAAATTCAAAAGAGGCTGCCATCGCTTTCTCGTTGTTGTAATAACTCGTTTTGTATCGGCATGAAATTAAATAGACAACTTTATTACTATGCGAATACTAAATACATATTAGATAATATTAATCCTTAATTGGGATAATATAACGCTTTATTTTTACGTTATATATAAACCTTGTAAAGTTAGTAGTTTATGCCATTAGTCCTGCACCTATTCCCTCTGCGGTCGTGACGGATTTCCGTCCTATCGAACTATGAGAGTATGGGAACAGAAAGTACACTTCTACTTGTGCACACAATTGTGCGCTGTAATAACCCCCTTTAGCCTTTGTCAAACAGACTGGCGTGGCGATTGCGAAGCGTGACGTTTTTATTTGTTATGTATGGAATTGTTTGAATCCAGTCACATAGAAAAGCGAAAGCGATCCGATAGCGTGACAGAACTATCGGACTCGCGCGTCTGTTTGACAAAGGCATAGGCATCGCGTAGAGGAGGTTGTGTGCTTCTTAACCGGAAAATCCTGTGGTGTCCCTTGAATGTAAGGCCTCCAGCTATGGGCAATATAAGTATATATAATAGCCCCCGCGCCAAAGGCTAACTATTACCGAAATCGATCTAGGACTTTCCAGCTGGGCGTGGATGACTAAATCCGAATATGGAGCAGGAATAGCGAAAAATACTGAAAGTAATCTCAAGGCTGCTTTTGATGACATCTAAAACTGCAGCATAGGATTTTTGAAAAATCAATGTCCCTGTAGAGGAGCCGACTTTGAAAAAAAAAACAGTATATTCTTTACAGAATTTTTCGCTATTCTATACTCAGATTAAACGTATTCTTTATTTTAAGGAAACACAGCTTTAATCTAAGGAAGATCAATTTTGATTGTACATAATCATACCATACCTAGTAAACCGTTACTCCGTTACTCCAAGAACTGAACACTACTTCTTTAGCGCTTTATACAAGCTACGCTATTAATAGTGTAAGTTCTATAAAGCGCTGTGAAGGCTCTGCAGCTATTGAACAGTGTGAACGGAAGACGTGAGCGACGTCATTGGTTTCCGTCACAGCTGTAGGGTCCCGCAGCCTGGCCTTGCCCGACTTCAGACTCGCGTCGGTTTGTGCAGCACGTGGGCTGGCGCGTGTAACCTCCCACATTTACGGACCATACATCCAGGCCTCATTTCATTATACTATGATAATAAATTACTAATATCTTCTCCTTACAGAGTACGCCGGGTCTCAGTACCGGAACTGGGAAAAACGTAGTCAGTTGAGTTTCTTAGAAAATAATTCGTTTTCCCTTTATTTGAATAGTTCATGGAAATATGTAATCTCTTTGAACTTTCAATATCGTCGTTGTATTGGGCATTACTTACTTAAGTGATATATTATAATAGGGAGTGAAAAATTCCCTACCTACACGCCAAGCAGTAGAATCTTGGTAGAACTCAGCGTTTTCTTTAACAATTATTGTAAAAACTACCATTCATTCATAACAACATCAAAATAAATACTATTTGACTCTTCGTCCTCAACATATCCTACACCGTTGGTTTGCCACCTTCCCAGGGTAATAAGCTGGACCCGGGCCAGATGGGTTATTGCGTTGTGTAACCGCATGTCTCCCCGTATCATCACGGACATGTGACATGTCTCTGATATTAGGAGGCCCGGGAGGGAAACACGTTGGTAAACTAACTAAAGTACGTAGGTAATCGGAGATCATAAACAATGAGTTTTCTTAAATAATTTTGTTTTATTTTTGCGATGAAACCAAAACTAAAAATAAAACAAAATTATTGAGATCTTAAGGCCCAAAGTCTTAAAATCTATACATATAATAAATCTGTAGAAGGGTAAATTCTGTACATTGAAAATATTGAAAAAATAAATAGCGGGGTGTGTTGCTGGATCGATACCAAACCCAAATATGTGATTAAAAAAATTTTTGTCTGTCTGTCTGTCTGTATATGCAGGCATCACGTGAAAACTAACGGTTCGATTTCGAAACTTGGTATAATTATACCTTATTATCCTGGGCATAAAATGGGATACTTTTTATCCTGGAAAAATACGTAGAAAAAAAAAACTTATTTTTCAGTTTTATTCATAGACGTTGTTCTGTAAAACCGCGATATAGGCTTAGCCGTATTTGGGTCCAATAGATATTTATAAGATGTCATTGTCAGAGTTACTCAAAATGGAGAAATAAACCATCCACGCGAAGACCGACATCCGCGCGGACGGAGTCGCGGGCGGAAGCTAGTAGAAAATATACGTAAAGTTTACCAGCGCGTTCATAATAGGCTCGCGGATCAATATTTTCCTTCCGCTTACAACGTGTCAACTTAAAAAAACCAACTGCCTCATATTGCGATGACTTATAATGTAATACTGCTGAAAATAGCGGTGACATTTAAAGTTATTGATAAATTGAATTTATCCGCCACACCATATCATTTTAATTATTATGTTTGTCATCGCGTCGCTACCATCGAATCTATAGTTTAGTGACAGGTGCAGCGTGGCACCAGGAGCTCAAATACGACAATGTTCATTCAAATTACTAATTTATGAAGACGTCAATTTCCGTTCTTGTCCAAAAATTTAGATGATGTTGCGTTTCACTGAGGATGAAATTATCAAGTTTCGAAATAGAAATTCGGTTCCGATCACGTAAAGATTTGTGAGAAGATCAGCATTATGGACAGATTGAAGTATCGTTCGTGCGAGCAGCCGGAGCGACGCGCGGCTGTGCAGGCGCTAGTGAAAGGTTGCGGCGCGATGACCCGCGACAGATATGCGCGGGCGCAGCTCGCCCCGTGTTCCAGTAGCGAACGTTTGTTCCATTGTGAAGCCAACAGTTTCGCCACTTAGCACGACTCTCACCACAGAGAAAAGTTGCTAACACCTCACAAATTACTAACGAGTTTCGTAAACACCGCATTGTCCATTTGATCTAGATTTCTTTGTTGCTCATTGTTGCATTTACTCTATATAGTTAGCACAGGTTATCTCGAACGACCTATTGTGAAACAATCCTTTTCACGTTGCGTAAATGACGCAAACATAGTATTAATTAATGGATTCAAAATACACACATTCGTTTGACATAGGATCTCCAATGGAACATAGTGTTTGTATTTTTGACAGTACAACCAAGTGCGATATCAATTTTACAGAGAACGGAATAAGAAGAACTAGACAGCGACCAAAAACTAGAAGCGTGTTTCATACTTCACCTATGTACATAACTTAAATCGTCTAGAATTCTCGTAGAGGAAGACTTCCACGTAATTGGCAGTGTTATGGTCTATTCAGAATGTCAGCTGGCGCGAGGAAATTGTAGTGCGCGGTTGATCGGTAAGGGGTTCAGTGAGGGGCTGGGGGCACACAGCACAGTGGCTCACTCTCAGGGTGCTCCCAACCAAGCTGCGACGTGTTGGGACTCCATCTTCAAGTGTGCTTGTTGGTGTAGCACATCACGCGTCTTAACCAAACAACGCTTAGATCCTGCATTAAGTATATTGTCTAGAGATCCCATATTGATTATCTGGTGCAAGTTGATATGTCTGAATTAATCATTTATATTTGGTGCAAGACAAATCCTTTTTTTTCTATTAAAACTTCTATTCTCTTTTTTGTCATCAGACCTAACCATGATTTGATAAGAACTCCGGTAAATCCTTTACGAGTTTTAAGCAAACCACAAAATAGCTTTTTGTAGTACGGTGCTACACAATAATAAATTCTACTACTAGTAGGTACCTACTATACATATTTTTATTAAGTAGAAGATAAACGTAATGGCTTTTCAATGTAAAATACCCAACTATATTAACTTTAAGTTATCCTTTCAAATGTGTTCAGTCTGTCTGTTGTATTAAAAATAGAATCATTAGACACAAAATTGTTTGTAAGTTATTTCTTTTTTAAAGTTGTTGTATTTTCAAATACTTAAAAGTCTGTCATAAATTAAGCGAATAAAGATCAAATTAAACCGGATTTCCTAGAGCGGTACGTTGCCCGCCCGCGTCACATAATTTTACGGCAGCCGATAGAGATCCGCCGAGCGCCGTCTAGACGCAACAAAAGCGCTAGACTTGTTCTGCAACTACTCTACTAGGAACCAAATACTAGCGTCGTTCCCCGACTGATCCGGCGACAAATCCGATCCAAGAGTGCAGATGGTAATGCGACTAAGGTGTGATTTTCGATAGAAAACGCGACAACGTCAGCGGTAGGCTGTCGCGCCTCCCCGTGCACATCTCACCAGTAAAATAGATCGAAATCCTATCAGCTGGAATACGATTGCACATGACGCATGTCATATCCCTGAAGGATTCTCAGAACATTTGAATTGAGATCGCAAAAATATGTGTATATGTAAAAAAACCAATAACGTTAAATCATGGACCGTGACATTCATACAAGTGCATCAACTTGAAGTTGAACTGAGCCGGTGAAGTAATCGTCAACAAAGTTATTCGTCATATTGCGACATGTATACCTAAAAGGTACCTTGTCATAGACACGCTAAGTGAATTTATTAGAACCTCTCCGTTGCCTCCGAATGACCTTTACTTAATATTTATGTATATTTACATAATTTGATCAACAGCAGAAATGCACAAAAAGTCATTAAGAAGAACAACAATATACGAGGCGGTATCAGAAACCGATTCTTTGTTCAAAAACAAAACAAGCCAGCCCATTATCTAGAACAGAACACTTCCTTTCACTTCAAATACACAACCATCAATTTGTGTAATCTCAGGCCACTTACGGTAAAAACAATGAACCATTACACACGCCTATGACGACGCCGAGTGAGGATCCGCTGCAGCTATACCAGGAACCATTCAGGAACACACTACTTACAACACATACGGTTACAAATCTGTTACGATGCTGTAACATGAAGCAATTACCTTGCCGCAGTAAAAAAGCTAAACGAATCCGTATAAAAATCTATTTATAACTAGGTATCTTGTTTCAGCGATTTCTAGTAATAAGATGCTTTCACTAAGTTTCTCTTATTCACAATTTCGCAAATGACTGTTCATATTCAATCGCTGCGCTGTTAACCGGATTACTAAATAAAGAGCAAACACTTACTGCGTGTAGTCGGCAGAAGTTGCCGCAAACTAAGTCTGAACGCTGACTTGAGCGTAGTTGGAGATATCGGTCGGCGTAAGTGCTCTTGTCTCTAAACGCATTCCCGACGTCTCAGTCCACTTGACAAAGAGAATTGAAATCCACAAGCTTCTTGTTGGCCGTAAAGCGGCTCACAGTGGCTTACTGAGATCCAGGGCGAATACAGCAGATATACGTAGCGAGACGGGACTACGATATATTGTATTGCACTTTTTATTGCTTACAGCTTTCTGATACGTAATCGATACGAGAAGATGAGATATCGGTAGATATTTAACGGATTCTGGCGAACGTTGACCCCAAAGTTTTTATAAGGAGTCAGAGGTCTCATAACTTACGATGTTCTAATTTAACATATCTATTATTTTACTAACAAAACAAACATTTTTATTGTTGAATGCTGCGCAATTACAGTAACGATCTCTACGATACTTTGTTACATTTCTACCCCATCCCTCTCACACCGTCGACGTCACCAATATTGATGGAATTGTTAAAGGGACTGTCTATATTCACAAAAATTTATCGGTTGGAAACAAAATCCAATATGCATTCGGGAAAAATATCGTGCTTCTAATACAGATTTATGTTTATTTAGTAGACAGGACGCTTTACTTTAACATAAGTAAGTAAATTTTACCTTTAGAAATCTTTTTAAGGCACTGGGTCTTTATTTAAATGTCTTGTCAGAGACGTACAATCACGTGTTCTTGCTCAATAATCTAGACATCTGCCTTCAAACAATTACGTTAAGCAGCTATTGCCGCCACCCGAGAGTACCTGTAAATATGACAGAGTATGGCAGCAGACGGCGGGGCTCGGGAGTCGGGAACCCAAGTTCAAACACCCAAGGGTATTATAACGAGCATACATGCAAACATTAGTACGATTCATGTAATATGCATCCGAAAATGGCGCAATCTCTACTGGGAATATATTTACAATCATAAACATAACTAATTTTACTGAGTAATATATTATCCAAAAAATGAAAGCAAACTTCTGAAATATCTTCTTTGAAATATCAAGTTTTAAATAGCAGTGAAATTAAGCCTTATAATTAAACTTCATAGTGATGAAAATAATCGTCAAGAATCTTCAAATAATAAATTCTGCGTTAAACTCTGTCTGTGTTTTAAACTTTAAACTATTAATTTACTTGGACAGATACTCTCGTAATATAAGTCCTTAATATTCAACAATGTTAAGTGCATACCATATACATAAACTCGTTACTGTTATATACTTAACGTTGATAAGCAAGGAGTATAATTAACAACTAGATTATACTGATCATAATCATGTAATCATAAGTTAGAAATGGAGTATAACAACAATTATTGGCCTGAACAATATTAGAAGGGGAGGTGAGTGCATGCATTGTGAGAGGGTCAAGGCTTATCCTGTGTAAAAGCAAGGCTCACTCACCGCAGGCAGAGACTATGCAGAAAGCCGTCTATCCAAACATGTTATATAGTTACCGAAAACACATGAGGATAAAAGTATACAAAGGTAGAAAGTTTGCTGCAATTAAGCTTTCTTTACAAATCATGTTAATTAACGTTTTCCCCAATCGACAAAAGACCAAATTGATTAAACTCGTATTACGCCATTTTCAAAATTAACCAGAAATCCAAAGCGAAAGCTTATAGAGAAACAATTAAACACAAAAGTAATCATTTCCGATGCCAAATAACACATGTGTAGTCGTATATTGCTTGCAAGCTATTTATTTTCAACACAAAATGCAATTCTGTTTACCTAAAAATATTCTTTACTTCGTCCAGACGCTCAGTTAGCTGGGTGCCTGGATGCCTCAGTGTGTTGGGTAATGTCTAGGCGGATGATAACAAATGAGATATTATTAGATCAGCGCCGAACTGCGGCTGCATCATTAACTCACGTCTTGCACAACGAGTACAACAACATTATATCTTACTCGTTTACTAATATCTGTTTTAAATGCGAGAGTTTGTGAGGATGGATGGACGGATATTTGTTATAAAAAGCTGCTAAATTTGAATGAAAGAGACAAAGATAGTTTATAATCTGGATTAACGCATAGGATATTTTTTACCAGGGTATTATGTTTCCGTGGGTCAATTTTCTAATTATACGCAAAACCGCTGGCAATAGCTATTTTGGAATGATAACGAAACAATGTTCGTTGGGCAAATAATAACAGTCAGTTAGCACAAGTGACAGCAACGTCCCATGACACTTAATTAAATACCATTTCGAACTTTAATTACACGCTTGTTGTCATTGTGATATGAGAGTGAAAATAAAAGTAAGTCAAGTTCATAATAATTGACGTGAACGGTTCAATGTCGCAGCGAGAGTCGCGGGTGGGCGCAGTGCGACGCGACGTGCGTTCGCAGTGAGAGCGCGCGAGGGCGTCGCTTTCCCAGGCGAGGGCTGCGGCCACGACAGCTGCGTCCTGCCGACCTGCCGGACGCGGCCCGTGACGTCACCACGCCATACACTCACATTATCGCATACCTATTGAGGATTTCCTTTATGACTCTACGAAGCTGTAAAATCTATTCTCGAGCATTTTCCTAATAATCAATAAAAAGTTATATTATAAGTAAAGCAGAGTCAGAGTCTGAAAACCTCAGGGACAGCTGAAAACAATAAGATAACTTTAATGTCTGCCATTTGTTTTAATTTATGTTTAAGAATACAGATCAGTTACACAAAACACTTTCGTTGTGCTCAAAATAAAGAAAAATAGTGCAATAAAACGGTCAATGACATAATATCAAACGACAACGAAATATATGCAACAAATATAAGTTAATATATTAGACACATATAGTTATGCGATTTGTATTAATATTAATGGTGTTACTACATAGATAAGCGAGTTGATGTCAGTGAATTAGTGGTAATATGTGGAAAATATAGCAATACATAATGCTTTCGAAAAGTGAAAGAGCCTGTCGTAAAACTTTATTCTCAGAATACCTTCTATTAAATAACGCTATTAGTTTTGGCTAGGCAATCATTTGTGGAACATTTGCATACTATTTACATATTACAGATATTATAAAATCTCTATGTTAGTTTGTTTGTTTAATAGACTTAACTCAATGTGTGCGAAGCCATTTACTTTTACTACATACATAGTGGGTATTTCGTGAGCCAATTCATTTGTTTCTAGTCTACTAAAACATTAATTAAAATTAACTAGGTACAGTATACAAGCAAGCTTTAACAACGACGACTATAAACACTGAAAGTGTGGCCGAAAGCTTTTGTAAGCCTCTGAAAAAGCGTTACAGGCGCCATATTAACCCAATCAGACTGAAACTCCCATTAAGTTACGTAACACAGATTGTCTATCTATATTACTTCGTTTAAGGATTAATCTAACTGGTTCGTACAGCATGTCACTTTGCTCATTTCGTTCCATTAGTGCGGAGGCAAATAAAAAGTGACATGTCCGTTGTGCTCATTGCCATTCCAAGTAACGTAGCGGAGAGCAAACTTTTCGCTTACAACAAATATTAACTCTGTAAACAACATACACTGAATACTACTACTATTTGTCCTGTCTATTTGTATACTATACCTGTATTCAGCTACTGTGAAATACTACCTATATTTGAACGTTTTTCGTATTTTATCAATACGCCTCCGCAAAAATGGGCAACGTTCAAAACTTTTGATGATTTATGTTATTCGAGTTTGCTACGATATTTTTCATTTAAATTTTATTGTTATAAAATACTTTGTTATTTATGATAGGAACGATAAATGGTAGGTACGCATTAGAAAAAAGGCGTTTCACACTACGCTGTCCGCTTGTGAAAAATGAATATGAATTCCAAACATTTATCTGTATCCTGTTTCAGAATAACATGCCTCAATAAATACTAACATGTGTTCCCGTGAACGCTAAAATCATTCAGTGATTAATTAACAACAATAGCAGTAAGGCAATTAATTAACAGAACAGGTATAATTAACTGTGTAAATTCAGCCAAAATCAACTCATAATAGATCAATCAATGTGTGAGCGCTCGTCACTTCCGCCTAGCACCCCGCGCTGCCGTGAACAGTACTCGACCACTTCCTGTCTCCGCGGTTGACTGACAAAGCAGGATTACAATCTGCCCCTCAGTGGAGCTTCGAGGAGGCTCGAAGCCCCGAGTGAGTCGAGCCGCGATCGCGACAGCCGCTAAAGGACCCTGGAAATATCAATGTATATTTCTTCCATCCCCTTTCCGCCCTTGGCTCTCGCCCCCGGCACTTACGATAAAAGCTAGTTCACGGTACGTCAAAGTTTAGAGTTTTAGACCCTCCAAAGTAATAAGCCAAAATAGGACTTATTTTAATTTGTTACTCGTAACAGATCGTCGATCGATCACCTGCTTCAAGCAAAGGGCAAAACTCACATTAAAAAAAAACTCCATCTAGCGGAAATAAAGGTTCAACATTTGTTAACAATCTGAACCACCACCTAGCGATACTTGCCGACAACATCTTACTACTACAAATGTTGAAAGGTTGATCTACTTGAGAAATCCTCACTTCACTTCGAGTACAAACAAAAGAGGGCGCCCGGTGTCACATATAAGCACAACATGGAAGAAATTAAAAATATGCTAAAAAGTATGCAACAAGACTTAAAACAACAAAAGACAGACATGATGGAAATGAAAGAGGATATAAAAAACACAATAAACAATAACATTAACGAAAAATTTAACAGTCTGGAGTTAAAAAATGAACTTCTGGAGAAAAAACTGGAAGAACAATGCACAAAAATAGAAAACTTAGAAAGGAGTACTAGACGCAAAAACTTAGTCTTGTTCGGAGTAGAAGAAAAAGAAAAATCCTACCAAGAACTAGAAGAAATAATAGTCAATATAATTAAAACCTTCTTCAAAATACCATGTGAAAACAATAACATCGAAGTTGTGAGGAGAATGGGAAAAAAATGTGAGAAAGTCAGACCGATAGTGATAACGCTTACGACAATGGGGTTTAAAATAAAACTTTTGAAAAATAAGCGCTGCCTAGAAGAAACCTCTTACTATATAACGGAAGATTACCCAAAAGATGTCCTTAACAAGCGCAAGGAGCTACAAGTCCAACGACAGAAAGAAATAGAGGCAGGAAATATTGCATTCGTCAAATACGATAAACTTATTGTATTGAACAACAAAAAACGCACCCCTCGCAGTCAGACTAACAAGAGGTTCCTGTCTGAATCACCGGAGATCCATACCCCTAATAGCAACACAGCTCAACACGAAAATACCAGACCTTTGAAGAAAAATAAGGCAACAACTATGAAGGACTATATACTACAAAAACCTAAATTAATCTTCACTCACACGGATACCGCTCCAAGTCAAACAGAGACGACACAATTAAACTTATTATAGCAATCACAACAGGACCCTGTGCCCACCTCTCATCTCCCAACACGGTTGGTCACCGCGGGAGAGTTAGACCATTACCCTCCAAAAAGCCATCATACAAACATCACCACACAGAACAAGAAAAACAAAAACAACCTTTATATAGGCACATACAACGTCAGATCGCTGGCAAGTCCGTCCAAACTAATAGAACTTACAAACGCGATTAAAAGCGTTAAATATGATATTATCGGTCTATCAGAAATGAGAAGATTAAGCTATGGAGTCGATGAATACGACGAATTCATATTATGCTACAACGGACAGACAAAGGGCAGACACGGAGTTGGCTTCATCGTAAAAAAACAACTAAAAAACTGCATCAAAAGCTTTAAAGGATTTTCTGACCGTGTAGCGCTTCTTGATATAGAGATAAACGACCTACAAATCACTGTTATTCAGGTTTACGCACCCACTGAAGAATCTGATGAATCAGAGATTGAGAATTTTTACCAAACTTTACATAAAGCTCATGAAGCCTCAAGCAAACACGTCATAGTCATGGGCGATTTCAATGCGAAGATAGGAAAGAAGAACTCTGAAGAAAACAAACTTCTCGGAAAATTTGGGTTTGGTAAAAGAAGCCCCAGAGGACAACGGCTACTACATTACGCTCAGGAGCAAAACTTATCCATTATGAACACGTTTTTCAAGAAAAAGCTCAGTCAAAAATGGACATGGAAATCACCTGATCAAAAGACTATGAATGAAATAGATTATATACTAACAAATTTTCCAAAACGATTCTATGACGTGCATGTTCTAAGCAATATAACGTTTCCCTCAGACCACAGAATGGTTAGATCAAAAATAGCAATCACAAAAATGAAAAAAAGCCGCATAAAATATAAAAAGAACATCTCTAAACTTAAAAACCAAAATGAAACAAATTACTTCCTTGAAAAACTGTCAGTGAATATACAAATTCTAAATAGGGAAGAGGCACATACGGGTCAAGCCTTGTACAATAAATTGGAAAAATGTTTAGTAGAGAGCATGAAACGAGACAAAGAAGTAGAAAACCAAAAGACCAACAAAATTCTCACTGAGGAAACCCTAAACCTAATTAAGCTTCGCCACAAACTACAAAACATCAAGCACAAGAGCCGTGAGGTAAAAAATCAACTCAGCTCGATTTACAAGGAAACAAACAAAAATATTAGGAAAGACTACAAGAATTACAGAGCAAAAATAATAGAAAAACATCTCATAACTAGTGGAAGCTGCAAGCGCGCATTTAAAGAACTTCGCACACACAAATCATGGATACCAAGCCTAACAGAAAACTCTACCCCAACGGCCAATAGAGAAAGCATTCTCCAAATAGCTACCAAATTTTACCGAAACCTCTACAACCAAAAAGGTAAAGAAAATTACAAAACCACATTTTCCCAGTTTCCAAACGAAATAAATACCGACTGGAGCGAAATAGAAATAGACCGGGAAATAAATAGACTAAAATCTGATAAGAGTCCTGGGCCAGACGGAATTCCAAACGAGGCATTAAAACTGGCGAGAACACAACTGACACCAATAATTACACACTTATTCAACATTATTAATAAAGAACAGACAGTCCCCGAACAATGGACCAAATCAAATATTATATTGCTTTATAAAAAAGGTAATCCAGAGGACATAGGCAACTATCGACCTATCAGCCTACTGCCTAGCCTCTACAAACTATTTTCACAATGTCTCCTAAGCCGAATATCTGCGAAAATCGACGACAATCAGCCGGTAGAACAGGCTGGATTCCGTAGAGGATACTCAACGGTCGACCACATACAAACCTTGGAAAGTATAATCGAGAAGTATAAGGAACTGCAGAGGCCCCTGTATCTGGCCTTTATAGATTACCAAAAAGCTTTCGACTCGATTTCACACACTTCAATATGGGAGGCACTGAAGGCAAACAACATAGAAGGATTATACTGTAAGATATTACAAAATATCTACGAGAGAAGTACAAGTAGAGTCAGCTTGGAAAAAATCGGACCGGAAATAAAAATTAAAAGAGGTGTAAAACAAGGTGACCCGATATCTCCCAAGCTCTTCATCGCAGTATTAGAGGAGGTATTCAAAAAACTTGACTGGAAAAATCTGGGTATACAAATTAATGAGAAATACCTCAGCCACCTGCGTTTCGCTGACGACATAATTTTATTCTCTCAATCTAGCTCTCAACTAGAACACATGATACACCATCTGCAAGCTGAAAGCGCAAGCGTAGGATTAGAGATGAACTTGCAAAAAACCAAACTAATGACCAATTCTTCAAAACCACCAATAAAGATAGGCAACGTAACCTTAGATTATGAAGACACCTACATCTACCTGGGGAAACAAATATCATTCCACCAGAACAACAATATAGAGGAAATAACAAGAAGAATAAACATGTCATGGAAAAAGTACTGGGCTCACAGAGAAATAATGAAAGGAGATATGCCACTATATGTGAAAAAGAAAGTTATGGATAGTGGTATTCTTCCCTGCCTATCATACGGTTCACAGACATGGACGTACACAAAAGCAGCGAGAGAAAAAATAAGAATATGCCAAGCAGGTATGGAAAGATCCATTCTAGGAATAAGGAAGAAAGATAAAGTACGCCACACTGAGATAAGAAAAAGAACAAAACAACTGGACTTCCTAATTCACTCTTTAAAACAAAAGTGGAAATGGGCAGGACACATAGCTAGAACGGAAGATGACAGGTGGACGAGTCTCACCGTAGCATGGGTGGGTCCCAAAGGAAAAAGAAAGCGAGGCAGACCTTCAAGAAAATGGGTCGACGACATCAAAGAAATAGCAGGAGATGAATGGCAAACGAAAGCAAGGGACAGAAAATTATGGAGAAAAATGGAGGAGGCCTTTACCCAAGAAGGGGGTTCTCATTTAAAAATAAAACAAAAAGAGAAATGAAATTTAAACCATCAAGAAAATTAAAATATATTAAACTTATGAATAATCAAATTAAACGGATGAATTAATTATACTAGAATAAAAATAATATTAATGAACAGGTTACTGAAATAAATTGAATAAATTAATTATTTACCAAACAGTTGTATGCAAATCAAAATATTGTAAAAAAAAAAATGAGAAATAATAAAAGGCTTATTTATTATTATTATTATTATTATTACTCGTAACAGACAACTCGCAAATTACCCTCCATGTTTTACAAAAGCTTCTATTCGAATAAATTCATTTGTTTTTAATTATATACGGGTTTTGTCGATAATTTAGAATTTGATTGCTGTGCACACCTATGACGATTAGTTCGCGGTCCAGGCTACATATATACATAATAAATCTCTTTTTATCTATAGTTCATTGTGAATAAAAATAAATAACTATTTTTTAGAAGAAGATTATCTGACAGATCTATTTTTATTTTCTGAAAAATTCAAATTATAACTTTGCTAATTTTTTTAGTTCTCACAGTGAACGAAAGAATAATGACAAACTACTCATTCGCTAGATATTAATAGTACAATCGGTGTACGTTGTAAATTTCATAGTTTAACTAGCTGGAAGACCAGTAGCATGAGACTTGGTGGAAGCTGGCACTCCGCCAGCCGGAAGACAATCCTGGCGCAGAGTCAGAACATTTTGATAGAACCCGTTTATTTTATTTATATTTACATAAGTATCTACTTCTATTAGATCATCGCGATAAATTCCAGTTAAAATAAACGATTATTTACACAAAATCCTTTTGTGTACAAAGTAGGAGCTCTGTGCTAAGAAAATCAATAACCATAACAAAAATACCAATGAAGATTTTTGGAGCGCGATTGCAAATCTTTCTATGAAAACATCTACATCGTAAGAGTTTTTGTTTATTTTCGTCTCTTCAAATGTTATTCGTAGGAATAAGAAGGAATATTTATAGGATGTCACAGCGGAATTTCACACGTCTCCTGAAATCCTTAGCTGTCGACACTCAGGGATCCCCAGCGCTCAGTGCCGCAGCGCTCTACCTGCTCTTACCATAATTCTGCAACAATGTTATTGTTTCGTATTTCGTCTACCAAAATAGTTTGCTTTTTGTACTCTAATAATTCGTAACATTTCATGGTAGTAAAAAGGAAACGGTTTTCTTAGAAAGTAGTCATGATAACCGAGAGTTACACATTATTTATTGGTATACTGTCGCAATAAGTCGAATTTAACACAAGTCCTAAAACGGGTACTGTAAATATAACAATTATAGGTAAACTGAGAAAGAGCTCGTTGATCCGTGGGCGGAACGCTAAATGGGTCGCCATTAGTTTTTATGGAGTAGTCAGCGACCCCGACGCTGACGGCCTGACTGATGCCGACTTAAGCTATGAAATTGCGTTAAAACTCGCTTTACACTCCATGCTCTCATTTTATTTGGGTTTGTAAATTGAGTCCCTAGTAAAATGTTTATATCTGGTACAACCAGTTACCACACAAGCAATAAATGTTGTACCTCATTTCTAAATAGTGCGCTAGTAAAACAATGGAAGCTTTCATGTCGGCTTTATCTTTTGCATTTAAAGTTTATTTCATCATTTTCAATTCGAAGATAAATTGCGAAAATTTACAGAGAAGATCCACTTCAATTAAGTTTAGAGACCGACTAAGCACTGCATTAATCCTTCAAATTCTGCAGAAGCTCCGACTTAATCAATAGATATACAAGTAGCAGAGTGTAGTGCACCCCTAATTGCTAAATTTAGGCTAAGACAGGTTCATGTTGAAGGTAAGTTTACATGTCTGAGGCGTTTAATGACGATGTTCCACATTCATTAAGTCGACTGAAAGGCATTCTAGCGTGTCTGTGAAATGCTAATTTGTTCCTGTACACTCAATATGGGCCTGTCAGTGAACCCTTTGGCCGAGTTTTTACGCCCGAATACGAAAGTTAAGCTTGTTTGTATATGTTGATATCAGTGCTCCTGTTGGCACAATTCCGACGTTCAACGAAAAAGGATTTTTTCATTCCACGCACAAACAAAATTAGGTGTCTATGTTTGACTGCTTGCTTCTTTGTTTGAACTGAGACTTTTAAAGAGGGGTTTCGCACAAAATTTTAAGCGTACTTTGGCGAACACAATAGAACCATATTTTTTTTGTTTTGCTTGTTTTCTTTCTGTCATTCGTTTCAATAATTGCAGATCTCAAATCGGATATGAAAAAATGAACCACCTATATCAAAAAAACTATAAAATTGTATTTTTTAAATAAATTACAAAAGGTACTGTCACTGAGTTTTAAAAGCTATTCTTCTAGAAAATTCTATAAGTCGTTTTTGATTTCGCTTAAAATAATACGAAATAACGAATAGGCAAAAGGATAGAAATAAAAGCAGTTGAATATAAAACTGTGATTCATAGTGAAACTTTTATAATTAAACTCGGCAACCCTAAAGTAGACCTAAATTAAAAAGGTTTACTTTCAAGGACTTAAGCCGTGTTCTTATTTCATTTAAAGTTTTCAAAACTAATAGGCATTATATTTTACCTAGAGTACTTCAAAGTCTCATCTAAGATAAATATGATAAATGTAGATGCCAAAATACCTGTATGTGCTATCTACACTGACATGTCGAAAGCCTTTGATTCCGTTAATCATGAAACACTATTACACAAACTCCATGCATACGGCATTCGAGGAAACGCCCTCAATTTGATAAAATCTTATCTTAAAGATCGTAACCAGTACACAGAGATTTCTAAGGTCTGCCTAAAATCTAAAATTGAAATAAGATACACATCATCAAAAAGAGAAATAAAATTTGGCGTACCACAGGGTACCGTTCTGGGGCCATTGTTATTTTTATTGTATATTAATGAGCTTCCACGTCAAATTCCCCAACCTATGGTACTCTTTGCTGATGACAGCACATTACTTATAAAATGTATCAACAAAGAAACCTATGAGAATGACATCAACAAGGCACTTAACTCAGTGATAAATTGGTTTAATAATAATAATTTAAAAATAAATTTACAAAAAACTAAAATAATGCACTTTTACCAAAGACTTTATGCTGAAGACATGAACATTAACCATAACGGACAGATTGTAGACAGAGCAAATATTACCAAATTTCTAGGAATAACAATTGATAGCCAACTAAATTGGAAAGCACAAGCTGATGAAATCTGTAAAAAAGTAAGTACCTCTGCTTATGCATTATACAATCTGTCAAAAAAAGTTGATCTCCAAACTTTACTTGTCGCTTATTATGGCTTGGTTGTATCGGTCTTGAGATTTGGGATAATATTCTGGGGCAATTGTAGTGAAAGAGAAAGCATTTTTAAAGCTCAAAAGCGTTGCCTTAGAGCCATGTTCGGTCTAAAGGTAACAGACAGTTGTGTCCCTATTTTTAAATCTCATAAAATTTTAACGTTTCCGTGTATCTATATACTAGAATTAGCCATATTTGTCAAAACTAATCCACATTTGTTTTCTACATTGAGCGATACTAGAAAAAGAACAATAAGCTTGAGATCTCAGTATCAAAATGCCTTGCACACAGGTGCATATAAGACATCTTTATTGAAAAAAAGTTTTATGTGTATGGCACCTATTGTTTATAATAAAATTCCAAACAAAATCAAAGAGCAACCATTTAGAGTGTTCAAGAGTCATCTTACAAGATTACTTAAAGATAAATGTTATTATTCTGTTAGTGAATTTTTATCCGATAAGCTCGACAATAATTATAAATGACTGATTGATTCATAACTAGTAAATTAATTAAAAATAATTTGTAATCCAATTTTGTAACTTATAACAAAATTATGACTATTTATGCATTGACTATACAAACTATTCCATATCGTGACATTTACAATTATTATTTTATAAATTTTTGACATACCAATTTAACAATGATAAATAACAATATAGCTATCCTCTCTTCTCGCATGCTACCATATTTGTACGCCTCTTGGCATAACATAGCGCCCTAATAACTTTAAGACCTGTATTTACTACCTATGTTATACAAATAAAATGATTTGATTTGATTTGATTTTGATTTGATTTAAGAAATTCATAGGTCATACATAACAGTCATGATTTTTTATGCCAGTTTTGCGTGTATGTCTAATCAGGTAACTGCGTGACCCTGGAGCGTGAAGGGCGATTGAAGGAATACCATGAACAGTTCGCTTGTTCTTTAGTTCACTAGTTCAGTACGAGTCTGACTGTCCCTTCCGCTCCATCCAACGACTCATTTGAAGATTTTACCACGATAAAAAAGAGAATAAAAGAATTTTAATTTTATGTGGATTAACTTTCACGGTTAGCCCAGCATTCACAGATAAATAAACACGTAGGTCATTATCACCTGCGAAATGTATCTTCCGTGACACACTACGTGATAATAACTTTATTTCTATTACCTCTATAACTTTACTCTGAACGTGCCTATACATAAGTACACTACATAATGTACAGACGTAGGTTATAACAAATTCATGAACGGTATTACCGTAAGTAAGTTTATTTGGGTCACGTGAATTCCCTCAATGATCGTTGTATATAATTTGTATTCATTTATTTACTTATATTGACATTTTTTGTACTTTATGCAAACCGCTTTCTTAAAAAACAGCTGTGAGTTATGGTCAAGAATGAATTGGCAACGGACTCACCGCTTTTTTTATGTGGTAAAATCACATGAGTGGGTCCTCCTACCCAGGGTCCTTCCTGACTGTCAGACTCGTACTGTACTAAAATCCACGGTGTCCTTCAATAGCCCTTTACTTACCGGGGTCACGGTAATTCGTGAGTCCCGCGACCAACGGACTCACCCCTAGCGATAAAACAATGTACATACATATATGAACATACATATATGAACATTGCAATCACTTGAAAAATGTTTTTTTTTTTGTTGTTATTATAATTATTATGTAAGCTTCTTCTTTTTCCATTCTTTATTTATAAATATAGATATTAAATTAATGATAAAAGAAGATAAAACATAAAAATAAAATCAGCATAGGCTATGACTGTGTATAAAATTAATTGTGGGTGTTCTATGTAATCTACACAACCCGTTGGGCTTTACAGGTATTATTGAAAAATACTATTACTCAAAAATGCAAGTGAATGTGAAATTATTGCTTATTAGTTTTTTATTGTTTCAGATCACTATCCAAGAACTTTGGACAGGAAAATTATCTACTAGAATTTCCAGGTACGTAAATATTCACTAACTAATAACATATTAGGAAAAGGGTTTTTGTTACGCGTTCCTAATACCTATCTGTATTAGGAAGGCGACAACTGGTAAAACTATGTAAGGAGCGTAGCAGAGGTGGCGCGCTGTAGTTTTTGCCTACCTCCACGGGAAGAAGCTGTGCGTTTATGTATGTCGCATCAACTGGCAAAAGTTGCCTTAGTAACTTTTAAAGTTGTGAGTTGCTACTCATTTTGTTATCTAGGGGGTTTAACCAATCAGTTAAATCATGATAATCTTTTTCTTAATTTTCCTACCTTTTTGTTTAGTCTAACTAAGTGGTTCTCGAACATTTTTTATGAGGACGACTTTTTCTCTTAAAGCAATCTTATTGCAGCAGGCAAAGTTGAAAAACTACGCAATTGGTATCGTCCACCTGAAACTTGAACCTATCTTACCTAGTGATGGCATGTAAGAAGCATTCGAAGAGGTAACCAACCAACTCCCACAAAAAAAATGGAACTCAGGTTTTATTCTACAAGTTGTGTCTTTCCAAGTTGTTAGTCTAGCTCATGTTTGGCAAAAAAACTAGTGATAATTAGTAAAAAATGTGAACAAAAAACATACAATAAGGACGTAACGTAAGTCGTACATACGCCATAAATAAAATATGATACATGTTTTAACAATATTTGTGGAAACAAGTATCACGCCTTACATGCATAAATACAAAAGTGTAAACAGGAAAACAGGAATTATATTTGTTTACCAAAATAGTGACCTACTGACAACTTGTCTCCTAGTATTTCGTGACATGCCTAATAAATTAGTAACACATGTTTTATATAGGCAATAAAATTATCGTAAACTGTTGGGACACGCGGTTAATGTCCAGGTTTGATGCCCACAAGTTCGCCCAATAATACAAACGTTCACTATAATTCGTTTAGAAATTTTACGATTATCTCCCAGTTTCGTTATAGTTTCTGAAACAGTTTTGTTGTTTTTCGCATTAATATAGAAGATGAATATGATCCATGAAATACTGAAATATATTTTTAGCTTGTGCATTGAGATTTTCTACTAGTAATTTATTTTTAGCAGTTTAATTTATGTCCAGATGATGGCAAACGGCAATTTATTTAATAAGGATGAACCAACACTATTCCCAAACCACTGCAACTCCTAAAAACCAGAATCAACAGTGGCAACCATCAGAAAGAGAGCAGACAATGAAGCTCGACGTGTCCCGGAGAATGAATTTACCTGCCTTGGATCTTGGAACGAAAGTGGAAAAAGCCTTGTCCCCATTATTTGACAGGACTAGCGAGCATTGCGTGTGTGTACGATGAGGTTTACCGCTCCGAACCAGCCTCCTACTCCTTCACCGAGCTCCTCTCTGTGATAAAATCAACAGCGCCATGTGTCATTAAATTTCGGTTGCAAAGTGCATACAGGACGTTTTAATTTATACTCGTTCAGAACAGTAGTTCCCGTGGCCACGTTTGATCGCATACTCTTTGCTCTGTGCCAATTAACTAATAGTTACATACAGCAGGTACAGTTATTGCAAGGCAACCGTTATTTCAGTTAAGTGTTTTACGTAAAATGTAGCAGCCGCCGAGGTAACTGAACTTACCCGTGCAATTAATTTGTAACCTTTGTGCAGGTTCGGTTATTTTTATAGTGCTTCATGGTCGTAACAGCTGCATGTTAAGAAATTTTTAGCATTAAGCCTAAAATGCAGAACCTCAATAAAGTAAAACATCTAAAATCTGATATTAAAGCATAATTTTATAGACTCCAATAATCCCTACTAGTTATAATTATGTATAAACTCAGCCTAGTGAAAGAATAAGTAATCACCAGCTGTTGTTATAATATTACATAGGAATATGGCATGGGATCCTCAACGACAGAGCCTCGCTGGGCAGGGCTCCTATTTCTTTCTCCAAGGTTAAAAGGAACCTAACCAAAGACACTCGGTATACCCTTGGTCGACCATAGGAAGACCCATGGTTCAAAAGCACGAAAGCGGACAAAATCAGTTTATTTATCAAAACCAAAATAGTGTGAATCATTCGTTGTTTAAATGAAACCTCACCTGTACGTTCCAGGGTGCCACAGGTTCCAGATTAGACTTTTTGCTGACATTAAAAATAACGTTTACGTGACACGTATAACGTTTGAAGAAATCGCAGAAGATCAGAGAGTCTATGCACTTGCTTATATCATAAGTGTGCATTTTACAGATATTCCGTAGGCTACGTAATACACTTTACGCTACGCCGAACGTAGAGCTGGACCTCACACTTGACTCTAACTCGTCGCTACGCTCAACGCTTAACTCAGCGTAACTTTAGCCGGTATGTCAAAGACTACACCTGAAACTCGATGTAACGTTTTCAAAAAAAAAGGAGGTTCTCGGTTCGACCACGTTTGTATGTACGTATGAATGTTTGTCGCGATTATCTCGCGTTCGGCTGAACCGATTTTGATGCGATTTTCAAAAAAGTGTTCATTACGTTTTAGAGAAGGTTTAAGTATATAACACTAATGGATAACCCCGTGACATTGCCCGCATGGATCCCGTTTTGCTTGCTTGGACTGTAGATATTTAAAGACGATTGTATGTTTGTCCGCGATTATCTCGAGTTAGCTTAACCGATTTAATGCAATTTTCAGATAAGTGCTTATAACATTCTGGAGAAAGTTTTAGTAAATAACACTAATGGATATCTCGAGACATTGCCCGTATAGATCCATTTTTGTTGCTGACTTGGATTGTAGATTTTCAAAGACGTAAATTAAAAAAATAAAGGAAGCGATTTCAAAACGAAACACAAAAAAGTGTAAAGTCACTTTTCTTTCGGAAGTCGGTGGCCATTGTCAATGAAATAAAAATCAGAGCCACCGACTTCCGAAAGGAAAGTTATTTTACACTTTTTTGTGTTTGGTTTTGAAGTCAGTTCCTTTTTATTTTCAAAAAGTTTTCACAATATTATAAAGATGCTTTGTATAGTCTGTCTGACTAGTTTAACGTAAAGCCAAGATTAGATTGTATAAACACAAGCGGCGTTAGGCACCCTGCATCCGAGTAACAACATTAACACCAGTGCACAGTGGCTCGCTCGTGTTACGAGTATATCTGGGTCATGCTGCAGTCTCGCATTGTTCAATCAATATGTTGACAATACTTATATAGGCTATTCAGATACTCCTATTACAGTGACAGTGCATTAATCATGTGAATTATGAATTGTATCCAGGCATTTTTCATGTCCAAAAGGGAAAAATTTCAACGTTAATTAACAACAATATTATCATAATGTTTTGTTTTTATTTGTGCATGTTATGCTATCATGTTTATGTTCTATATCTAAAAATTGATTAAAATTAATCGGGTGAATTGGAACATGTCAATATTAAACACAGAATATCAGAAATGGGGAGATTCGCAGACCAACCAAAGTTGCCGACATTAGTTCTTTTTTTTTTTCTTTGTATAATCAGCAAATGAGTCCTCCCACCCAGGGCACAGCGGGAGGGACTATCAGACTCGTAGTGACTAAAATTCACGGTGTCCTTCAACAGCCCTTTACGTTCCGGGGTCACGGTAATTCGTAAGTCCCGCGACCTGCCGACATTAGCTAGTTGAAGTGGTAGTGGCCAGGCCACATAATACACAGAACTGATGGGATTATAAGGTTCTCGAATACCACGGAAACCACGAACCAGCTAGGGCAAAGTAGGATGTCCACCCACAAGATGGACAGATCTGATGAAGACCACGGGATCGCGCTGGATGCCAGTCGCTTCCAACCGGTCTTATAGGAAGTCTAAAGGGGAGGCGTATGTTCAGCAGTGGCCGTCTTACGGCTGATATGATGATGATGGTGATGATTGGTAGTTTTTAATTTATAATAACGAGATAAAGAAACCATAAAACAAATATTTTTTAACAAGAGAGATTTGCCTGTTGTATCTAAAACAACATGCTATTTAATGAAGACTATGGTATAAAACTGAAGATACAAAATTGTACCTATCAGGAAAGTTTTTCACAATAGTGCAACGGACAGAACAAGTCATTTTATGAATTTTATCTACATCGTGGCAAAGTTCAAACTGTGTTATAGGTAAATAATTTGAACCAATTTACAACGAACAATGCATGCATTGTTTCCCGAGACAAGATTTATTTGCAGACCGCTTTCACTGAGAAACGGACTTTCTTTCGCGTTGGCGATTTGAAAACAAACTTGATCTATATCGGGAAGCTTTTGTTAATGCTTCCAGCTGTTCTCACATGTTACATAAGGCAACTTACATACATCGCACATACGCCTCCGTTCAACACGCACCTTTTATAGCCACGTTTTCCTCAATTGTACAATTCGGAACCTCAAATACTATGTTATCCACAGCGAACGTCTTTAGTTGATATATTTTATATTCCCATAAGTCTAATGGGGCCCTCGACTCGACATCTCTTCCGACCAGTTAGGGAAAATTCTTCGTTTATTATTCACAGTAAATTATTCGACTTCTACATTTTTTCCCCAATGGAGCTCTCAAGCCCTTTTATTTATTCAATACGACTTATTTAAGTCCAATAATTCCTACACATTCGTAAAAATGGGCCTTGGGAAAGAAAAGTCTTGTACTTTAATTAAATTACTTTTATTGTTTTGTACGGGAACTGTTCCGAAGATAAATTCGTCGTATCCCTTACCTTTGTGTTCCGGAGTCTCCCTACTGCCGAATCACTAAACGTTATCTATCACTTGGATATTCACTCGCGTTAATTTATGAGGTTAGTTCCTCGGCATCTTGCTTTCATTAATTCGAAGAATGCTCCTGTTAATTCTGCTAAAAGGTCTCGATCGTTCGCAAAACTTCTTACAAGCATTCAGCATCTCATCTTGCGTTCCGCAGAACTTATAGTTGAGGATTCTTGCAATAAGTCGTTCTGTTATAGAAGTTCCTTTCTTTGTCTTTGGTTTCGTCCTTAATGCATTTGCTAATAAACTAAACTGAACAAGATGTATCACTAACTGAAATAAACAATATTCATAAAGATAACTAGGCTGCTTTCACGTTCCTCGTTTTGCATTTCAGATAATACAGGCGGTGAGTGTGCCAGCTTCTATATAATATTCAAGTTATATATTTCGGAAGCATGTTTGTTACAAAAACAATCTCTGCCATTCTGTCTCGTGTAGAGTAGTTTACATGTAAAATTCGAACTAGCTGGCAGCGCCCTCACATATTGAAGGGGCCACCCTGGCGCGCATCCCTCTATGTGGCAACACTCGTCTTTGAAATACGCCTTTTGATGTCTGCTTTTCGAGCGACACAATGCCACTGTTTACCTTCGCTCCTGAAACAACTTTGCTTCTCCGTCAATAATGGACTTTTTAACGAGATGTATAAAAGTATCTGGACAGATTCAGTTGGTCCACCTAACACACAGATTACTAAGAAAGAATGTTCTATGCGTAGCTGTCTTAATTACTGTTTCACTATCTTCAGCAGAATACTAACTCCTAAAAGTAATTTACTTATTACGAAATCCTTCCAATAATTATATTAGAGGACACTATATGTAGCATTCATTAATTCAACGAGATCTAAGTGTGTAACGATGAAACTTACAAACTTGATGAATTCAGATACCCACAGCGATGCTGACTACGTAAACACAGCCACTATCGGCAGTGAAACCGGCTAGTTCGCCGTCTTCACAGTAATCGAGCCATAAAAAACTTTTACTATCACAGTTTACGTGCCGCCTTTGAAACAAATGACCTACTTTATGACCGAGCAATAGGCTTATTCTCAAAAGAAATGTAATCTCGACAGAAGTAGGTGTCTACCTAATATTAACTTTGCTCTCAGTCCAGCTCTCACTCAAGACGACGTGTTGATAAACTATTCAGACGTTTTTATCGCTTTAAGAAAATTAAATTTCCTCTTTATCGGAACGAAGAACCAGTGGGCTAGGAAACTTGTTTTTCAGCGAAGGAAAAGAAGTTTTTGAGTCGGTAGCGGCGGTTCACAATCAGATAAAAAGTCGGCGACTTGCTACAACTACATTTCCAAGTACTGATATCATCTGTTAAAGGATTTTACCAATTTCACTTTCGTGCAAATATTTGAGATTAAAACATCACAGGGTCTTTAAAATCTCATTAGAGTCACAATACCGTCTTCAATGTTAGCTATTTATCCTTCACTAAGAAGTAAGTATATTGAACAAAACTAAATAATTGAGGTTGGTCTCGATTTTTCATGAAGAGTCTTGAAATTATTTGTAAATTTCAGCAGTGTTGACACGAGCCGCAATCAGATTGTGGGAGAAGGCGCCGCAGCCCGACCGCCTCGATAAGAGGCTCACCGCGCCTGTGAATATTGTTCATTGTTACATTTTATAAACGATGCACTTTATGCAACCGCTGCACTGCCACTGCTACCAACCACGAATATAATGAAAATAAAATAGTCCCTACTGATGTCATGAAAATATACAAAACAAACCTTGATTATGAGAATGTTGCTTCGTTTTAATTGCATATCAAATCCATGCAAACTCAAACATGGAGAATTCAGTATGTTTTAAAGTTCATCTACTTATGTTCGCTGCATACAATATATTGTTCTTAACATATGATTACAATATTAATACTGTTTTGGGTCCAGTATTACCTGCCTGTAAGCCTCCCGTAAAGCGCGTCACACACGGCTAAGATACTATAATATTTTATCTTAAGATACCAAAATATGAAATATATAAATTTTCTTCGTCATTTGTGATGTTCCAGTATGGCGAGAGATATACCGATATAGTATCTTAAGATAAAATATTATAGTATCTTAGCCGGGTCCGGGGTCGCGGACTGTACGAATTACCGTGACCCCGGAACGCAAAGGCTATTGAAGCACACCGTGAATTTTAGTCAGTACGAGTCTGACAGTCCCTCCTTTGCCCTGGGTGGAAGGACTCATTTGATGACTTTACCACGTAAAAAAAAAATCTTAGCTGTGTGTGGCGCACTTAAGGGTACAAATAAAGCACACAATAATAATCCGCTCATTATAAACTCGTAATTGCTGCATTCAATCAATTATTGATTTGTGAAGCTCGAAATTAATCCTATTAAGCGTGCATATTAATTAATAAACAACTGCTCCCTGTCATGCAATTAGTTCAATTAGTGGTAATAGCTTCTTGTAATCATTATTGGATTAAAAATATAATACCTTTAGAAAATCCCTCTGCTACGCTGTGTTATTGAACCTCGAATTGCGTATTGTTACTAGTATAGGTTCTAAAAATCAGTAATTGTATAAGTAGTAAATTGGTACCTGCGTGTGAGTTGATAATCCTACTAATATTATAAACGTGAAGGTTTGTTTGTATGTGTGGATGTTTGTTCCTCTTTCACGCAAAAACCACTTAAAGGTTTCTTTTAAAATTTGGTACACAGATAGTTTATAACCTGGAATAGTTTTTATCCCGATTTTATGTTCCCACTGGATGATTTTCTAGCTGTAGGGTGAAACCGCTGGCAACAGCTAGTTTTAATATATTTCTTAATTAAGTAACACATTTATACATTTTCAATAATGAGAAAATATCTCAGTAAACCTGTACAACAAAGCCTCCTTAATTAAAGTTAATTACAATGCAGTATTGACATAATATCCAAATAGCAGTGGAAGCGATACCGCAAATTGTATTGCGGACCGCTCGCATAAACATCAGGTTCTCAGCGGGCTTTTATTGAAGCCGACCCGACCCGATTGCCCGTCGCGTTCTGTTTTTCAGGCCATTCAACGATAAAAAACAAGCAAGAAGAACTAAACTGGTTAACACACATGGACGGCTCTAATAGCTCACTCCATTGTCGCTGGCTAACTGGGGCGCTGCACACCAAGACATTATGTGGATGCGGCCGAGGGTAATAGTGTTGTGCACTGTGCTGTCTCAGCCCAGACGCTAGCCGCTGAAGGCACCGCACTTACAATGTGCAATCAATTCATAGTCACTGTATTGTTTGTAGCTTTATGTCTGGTTCAGTTTCGATCTTATAAAGAGTGGAATTACCGGAGAAGCAATGCTAACGAGTAGTGTGGTACAATATGAATGTTAACATACCAAAATCGAAATATTTTCAGGACGACAGTATGGTAGATGTTACTTTACAGTAAGTTGATATCGAATAGTGGCGCAGGATGTAGGTCGCGTGCCGGAGATGCCTTTGTTCCGACTGCCGCTGTAAATTATCTACATTCCGTTCTCCTTCATAACTCTGTATCGGAACAAACCGTATATATCTCACAATAAAACGGGAAAGTGACCAGTTTTTTTTTTTGCGCGAACGTGGCTTTATTGAATTTCTCGTTCAATTCTCCTCGTGCCTACAGGTTGTAATTAGTGAGTACAATCGGACCGATCGTTATTAACAATCTCACAGTTACGTAGAGTATCGGTTCATGGGAGTTCCCAATGCTGAATAGCTCTTAAAATAAAGAGCCGAACTTTACAATAGTCCATTTACTTTAGCACATTGAATTCAGGTGCTAATTAACAAAAAGTTACAGTAAAATTGAACGGTTACAGTAGCAGTCGGTCTGCTTGTAAAAGCTTACCGCCACTTGTGTTCTAATTAGTTTCAACTACCTAATTATTGACTATGCACCTGAATTTCGTTTACATATGCCAAAATATGTTGTACTTGACAAAGTACGTCAGATATAAACTTTGTACACATAATAATATTGTGTTTTACAAAGCGAAACGTTCAAAACAAAACGTGTTACCTATATTTTGTGGGCTATAAAAATGTTTACTGCAGCCACAGGTGTGACGCGAAAAACCGCGTTTTCAAATGACTCCGGAGGGGATTTATGTTGCCAATATACCATAGAATCACGGAACAGAGGATCGCAAACTGTTCTTAATTGTCAATTGCTTTTGTGCCGGGGGCAGCAGCCCATATATTAATCTGTCGGTGGGTCTGTTTCGTTTTGTTCCAAGAGTTAGTTAGTGAAGTGATCCGCAAACGGGTCGGTGCTCCATTTGGGTCATCTGGATCGGTGTTAGCGGGACGCGAGCAGCTGAGGTCGGGCGCACTCGGCCGCTACATAGTACTAATAGAGTATCCTCCAAACATCTATATACCTACTTGCATATAGTAAGGACTTAACGCTTCTATCAAATCCAGGAAGCTTATGACAGCTTTGAGAGTTTATGATCACTTCGGCTTCGACATGGTTCAACCAGAGGTACTTATTAATAATTTGGTACCATACGCTGTTCTCGTGTGTGTCGCTTGGCACGTGTGCCGACATAAAGTTGCAGTGCAAGTGATTTTGTTATTTTAAAAGGAGGTGCTATGTAGGTGTGTGTTTCTAGGATTTTATTTCAATCGGGAGATACATAATGTAGAAACAACTATTTAACTAACTTTTGCCCACCAAACCATTGTAGTTAGTATTTATTCAGTGACAAAACAAGATTGCTCTTTGGATTTAGATTTGATGTTGAAATTTTTGTTTCAGGTATCTGGAATGATCCAAACTAGAAAACAACACATCAGACCCCCCGATCGAATGACTAGGTAAGTCAACATTCATATTTTCTCACAACAATGCTTAGTACGTAGTTTTTACTAACATATCAACGTATACTATCAGTTTACAGTAGAAACACAATAGAACGCAAGTGATATTGAGTGTGAAATGAAATAAGACGGGTCTACTAACCCACAGTAAGCACAAACCGTAACACAAGCAAAATAAAATGGGTAAAGTTAAGGTACGCTTATCAGTTGCCATAGTAACGAGATAAGGTATCAGGCGAGGACGGCGGCGGCGCACGGTGGGCTGAAATCAAGCTTTAATGGACTTAGGGATTCACGAAAATTGATGAGCAATTTAAAAAAAAATAAAGACGGCTTGGTGATCTACCACTAAATATAAGAAATTTTTGTTCTGCGATTTTTGTATATACCTAATATTTTAAAAGTTATAACGATTTGAATTTATTTTTGTATGGAGAAATTTGATTTTATATGAATAACTTTTAATTCTCAAGAGTTCTCAAATAACCGCTTTCGGTATTCGATTGTGCTATTTTTTAGGCAAATTATCCGATATATCACTTGCTTCGATTTTCTTCGATTTTGGAGAAAATTGTTTTTCATTCCCTTTTCCACACCACCCTTGAGGTAGAGAACTAAGCGCGTTTTTTTTTATCAGTGGTGTCCCCAGGAGGCCTAATCCACTCATACGCATACTCACAAACTCACTCACAAACACACGCACTCACAAAATTATCACTTAGACAATTTCATCAGATTCAGATTCGTTCTCTAAATGTTCCACATTAACAAATTCTATATTTTCCCGCTCATCATCTTCAAATGTTGGAGATAAAAGAAGCATGGCTTTCGCTTCTTCTGAAAATGGTTTGTGTTTCCGTATCATTTTATGACGTTTTGATGATATATAAGGGTCTGAACTAATTATTAAATTATTTAAAATATCCTCATTATTAGCTCTTCTGCAGAATTTCCTTGAATGGTGTTGGCGATATCGCCTAAAGTCTTTATTTCTAGATTCAGCCGCTTCTTCCGATAACTTTCCAATCGGAATTAATCCCAAGTTTTCAATGATAGCTGCTCCATGAACGAGAACTTTATGCACACTGGAGGGCATGTGATACCACTCATATAAATCTACGTATAATTTTATGGTGGCTTCCGTATATTCTTTAAATTTCACTGTGTCAATTTTATGACCTGAAGATATTGTTTCTAAAATGATTGAAAACCGTTTTATTAAGTTTTCATCGACACCAGTAATTGCAGCAGCAATCTCTGTATTTGAAAAAAATCTTCGAGCGGTATTCCCGTCATTAGTACTTCCATGTCCTTGCTTTACAACATCTATTAAAAGGCCTGTTTGATTTTTAAAAGCTTCCTGAATGTTTTTTTTTCTTTTTTCCATCAAAACTTTGTTTTCACCTTTTGCAACCCATGTTTTGAAATCCAGTCTATAGGCTATGTGAAGAATGCATTCCATAAAACGTATCCATATATGAAGCGATGATAAACCATATTTGTACAAGTCGGTATCAATGTTTTTAGTCAATAACAAAGACAAGTTATTCATTTCTGTAGGAACAGCTTTACATATGTCACATCGTTGAGCTGAAGTTTCAGAGAGGATTGATGTTGCTTTACCATCTATCATAGTAAGCAATAATGAATGTGAGACTTTTATTTCTCCAATTTCTGTTTCCTTCAATTCATTTATCTCCGTTTCAATTTCGGTTTTCTCTCTTAAAATCGTTGATTTATTCTCTTTTTCAAACTTGAAAAATATTGGACGACACCAATATGCAGAATTTGGTGAGTCGTTTTCCCAGATAATTTGTTCCTCGGAAATAATTTTTATTGGTACTAAACTACCCATAAAAATACTTGAATCATCTATCGAAGCACTGTCCACTTTGTCATCCGTTGTCATTTTTTGCTTATAGTTTGCTTGATTCGAAGCACCATCCATTCCCCATTTGCTTATCATTGTCAACTCCTTAAAGTCTGTGCTATCAATATTGATTGCTTTGAATATCCTTTTGGCGGTTATATCTAATAGAGGCTGCAATTTTATTCTAGCAGTTGTATCTGTTAAGGTGATATCATCTTTTGGCGGGTAGCATTCTTGTTTTGCATTTTGCACCTTGTAGTAGGAAGGGAACATGTCGACATTTTTCTCTTTGATACTTTTTCTTAAAGTATTATATTGCCACTTTGTTAATTTAAGGGACAAAACAAGTCCCAAAGCTTCATCTGGAGTAAATTTAGGTTTTTCATTTTTACCTAAAAGACTATCTTTCGCTTTTTGCACATCCTGTGGATTTTTAAGTAGGTGTTCGAGGATTTCAGCTATTCCTTGATTACCATCCTCTCGTAATTTCATAATATATGCATGAGATATTTCCTCTGTAGTCATATTTGTATGAATATGTTCTGTACGTCTCTTTTTTTGCTTAGGTCCTAATTCACAAAATGGTTTTCTTGGACTTACGTTCGTTGACGTGGCAGTAGACACTTTTGCTGGAGATTCATGTTCACTTGATGTACTAGGAACAGAGTCTTGGTTTCTTTCAAATGCACTTACAATGAAATCAGGCCACTTTATTTCCGATGATAACCATTCACTATTATTGTTGCTGAACAATTCCTCTTTGCTATGAGCATTTTGCCATCTCCTTTGCAGATTATAGCAATATTTTGCACAAAACGCTTTTAGCGCTTTATCGTTTTCATCACTTAACACAGTGGGGACTAATCTAGATTTAATAGCACTATATAAAACACTATTATTTTTAAAACTTCCACTTTCCTTTAATAGCACAACAATATCAATATTTGACACCAAATCGAACATTTTTACGTAATAAATAGTATTAGTATTCCGAAAATGTGAGATAGGGTAGTGCGTTTATTACGATGTGTAACAACGTACTGAGGATGGTTGTTTTTCAAATGTAACCGTATAATTTTTTACCTGCTATTCATCATCCAATCACATAATGACACGTCATCATTTTGCTGCGCTCAATGGACGATGCGCTAATGAGAGTCACCGCACTATTGAGTATTGTTAAAAACAAATGACGTCATAAGGGTGGTGTGAGTATCGTGAAAAATAAATGACGTCATAAGGGTGGTGTAGAATGTTTACCAATAATTTGTTTTTTTGCTATATTTCTGTAATACAATATTAAAACATGTCATATTAAACCAAAAACCGATTAATATTTCATACAAAGTTTAGGGGTCTATAACTCGAAAAATACTAAGTATAAAAAAATTACATATAACAAAAAATATTTGTATTAGTACATAAAATTCAAAAATACTCATTTGAATCCTTAAGTCCCCACTTGACGATTCCAGCCCACCGTGCGGCGCGGGCGGCGGCGGCCGTCGACACTCACTGAACACGCATTTGCATAAGATTTTTGCAATTTTATTCCGCATACAAAAACTGAATCAGCATTTTACGACTTACTTATGCTTTTATACATAAGCACTTTTATTTTCCCTTCTATATTGCTAGTTTTTATGTATTCTCTCAACGAAATAGAATACGCTTTCTGAATACATGTTTCGTTATCGTCAAATTCGAAGTTATATTACTATCCGAAACTAGCGCAGTAATAAACTGTATCGTAAAATAAGCCATAACGAAAACAGCACGCGATAATGTTTGTTTAAAAATATTTGGTGGCGATAAAATCGGGTGGAATATGCTGAACAAAGTGTGAAAAATGTATATGACTTCAATATTTTTAGTAGGCACTATATTCAATATATCGTTAATGTAAACATACAGGCGAACCTTTTATCAGATTGTACGATCCGATTGTGAAAACGGATATTAGCACCGCAAAATGACATAAAACATTACCAGCCAATAGTAGCAATTGGAAAACAATTTCCGCGTAGTTGGCGCCGCCGCCTGCGTCGTGCGTTCACGTCGATTGTGTGCACATTGCCGCCTCTAGGATTACTAATGCACCTAGATTCTTGTGTTGATACACCTAAACACGTGCCGGTGAAGCTCCAAGGTGTAGACACACTAACGTGCTCACTCACAATCTTTTGATGCCGATACTATTCACGGTGGAGGCTATGTCGACAAGTGCAACCGGGGTAATGGTGGCATCGCGTGCCTTCCCAAATTATCACTCGCGTTCTACGCTATATTACATGACAAAGTGAAAGCACACGACTAATATCGCTTGTAATCCACTTAAAAGTTCATAATGCTGCCCCTTCGCACGTAACTCCGAACAAGCATGCTAACTTTGTGAATGAACCGAATGTGTTTAGCAACATGACGCAGGTAATGTAATTAGAAACTATTTTCGTGATTCTGTTGCGGAGTTAATTAATTAAACAAACAATAATAATAAACAATGCACTGTGGGTGACAGAATGTTATGACGGCACTGAAATGGCAACGCTTGTGTCTCGAAATTGTAGATATAATAAAAGATACAGAAAAGTGGGTAAAACATTTTAAAGAACACTGAAAGTGACTTACGCGTTACATTACGGTGGTTCCCCGGAAAATATGACTGTCAATGATGTTCACTTATGAAGACGAGGAGCGAAATGGGCAGATTATGGGGAAAACAACCCGTATGATCCACGCCTTCGTCCTACTTACTTTAATTCTATTACAAAAATGAGAGCAAGATACACGCGAGTTTCACTGAAAATCTCTAGACATATTTTACACCATACTGCGACCTAAAGAAGGATAGTGTTTTCGCGGATATTACTCATGTCTAACAACAACTGTAATAATAAATACATCTAAAGGTGATACAGTTTGAATTAACAAAGTAAAAAGAAATATCGAAGGGTGCAGACCGAAAGACAACAATAAATAAGATAATTAAAGTCGACACTTTGTCTAAGAAAATTCGAACTATTTCCCGCTGTTGGTGGCACTGAAGCGGCTCATAAATCCAGGCTGACTTCATTGTGTACCTATCGCCGTTGATGTCGCAATTTAGAAGCTTTGCAACACGCGCCAACGCTGAGATATTGTCGACTGGCCATCAATCAAGTTCTTTGCCAAATAGATCGCTGATTAAATTGTTAAATTACTGCATTTATCCTCCAAGGAGTTGTCAAGTAGGCATTACATTGATTCGGAGTTTATCCGGCTCAAGGTGATGTATTGTTTCCGTTTCCTCGTTCTTTGTTGAAAATATAGAGCGTTTCATGAAAACTCGTGGTTTGGCACGGAATCATAAGTAAATAAATCGTTTGAAAATTATAAAGAAAATACTATTTTTATTATGTTGTAATTAACCGTCTTATTACGACACATTTGGTTTTCAGGAAGTTTATGAAATTGTATACGTGAAGGAGGGACTGTCAGACTTGTACTGACTAAAATCCACGGTGTCCTTCAATAGCCCTTTACGTTACGGGGTCACGGTAGCTCTTTAGTCTCGCGACCCCGGAAGGCTTTGGCCCTCATTGTGCTGACAGCTCTTTGAGGCGCGTGTGGAACACAACCGCCGACCCAGGACGTGAAGGGTCTTACTAATGAATATCGTTTAATACTAAGCACAAAAAATATTGTCAAAATTCCAAACAAAAACACAAAATGCTTATTCAAGAAAAATTGCCGGTTAAAGCGAAATCTCGCCGCCCGGGGGAACAAAATACATTATTTATGTAGAAAAAATTAAGTTGAGAGAACGGATGGCCGGCATAATTTGGTCTATCATCCGACTAATAATAAATTAAGAGCGGCCTTAACTGTATTTAGTGAACGTAAAGATGCGGAAAAGGCTCGGGCGAGACCGACTTGACGTTAATGGATGGCACGTTTTTTTTTTTCAGGGCGTGGTCGTGAGATGGCTCGAGCGGGCATGTTGCACAGGGGCGGAAAAAATGGAGCCGAGTGAGTATTAACCTGAACTATTCGTGTTAACTGTTAATTGTTAACTGGTCGTTTTAGCACCCTGTATTTTTATCTTCAATACGTTGCCATTATTTTCGGATAGGTATTGAATAGGCTTCGCAAAATGTTATCGACACTTATCATTCAAAAATTCTGTTAAAAAAAATGCAACAACTACTAAATCGCTTGTGATTCGTTCAGCCACTTCGCTAACCGTGCTGTTATGTCTTTGATATTGCTATTGGTATTGCTGGCACGTCTAACAAAAATCACCATATTTTATTCCCCCCAAGTAGTTTTGGTGGACAATATTGAAGTTCTATTATCGTTATTATAAGAACGTTCATTTGTTTAGCTAATGGCTCTTCACAGTGTCCCCACACGAGGACAATATTCTTCGCGGCTGCCAGCCTACATCCGACTTTCTCTGCCAGACATGATTTGGCACTTAACGTAATTGGCGAAATGTTATAACATTCTTACTTAGTTCAGCAACACGTTCGCCAAATTTACATTAAAGACTCTTCTGTAATCTGCGGATGTTTGCGTGCACTATAACTTAATCTTTGTTTGTTTACATCTCTCGGCGACACGTGTCGTGAAGGGTTTATTTCGTCCTCACTATAAATAGAACGATATAAATATACATAAAGTGCGCAGAGGAGCTCGCACGATTGCCCTTATCACAAAGTACTTAAGGGCGTGGCGGTAAGGGCGGGCGGTAGGCACGCCTGGGCGGGCGGCAGGTGCAGACCTGATAGAGCAATTACTTATTTTAATATTTTTAATACCGGTCTCCGGAGCTATCCGGCGCTTTTCACTCTCTGATAAAGTTGTTGTTATTATTCAGGGCCACAAAGAAACAACTCGTGAAAATATCTTTTACAGCGGATATTAACAGCTGACAAAAGACTACGACCTATTCTCTCACATTAAAACTTGAATGAATTTCTTAGAAATATTCTTTACTTTATCAAATATTAGTACCTACAGAGAAACATTAAACAGACTAATAATTTATAACTGGTATTATAACCATTGGAGTTTGGCAGTAAAGGGTGTGTCCACATCTTTTAACAAAAAAACTTCTATCAGTACTTATATGTATATCTCCATGAAAGTGACAAATCGATAGATTATTTAGAAATCCTGCACAACAAAGCAATAGCATACAAATCGGTAACCGATGCACCCCGTAGAAAGACGCGACGCGGCGCTGGTGCGGCACGGCAGCGGTGGCGCGTCCGTGCGGTCGCTATTCGTCTTGTCGCTCCAAGTCGAAGTTCGCAGACGGGTCCCCAGTGATTATTCCCCACGTTCCTTTGATGTGGTTCACGTTAATTAGGGATTTTAGCATTGCGATACTTGGGCAGACGATATTTTATTAACGAACTAAAATCTAGCCATCCGCCCGCCGCGTCATTGTCATAGTCAACCCTTCATTTGATATTTCGCAATCCCCAGTTGTAATTCGCTAATATAAATTTATTCGGAATATAACGACTGAAATTCCCGCAGACAAATTGTAGTTATTCAGTTCACGACGTTTTAGAGCGCTCACTGTTAGAGGCTAACTGCAGTTGGACCGCCGCCGGTTAAGTTACTTACCCCTGCTTTCGGCGCAACTTTATCAATAGCAGAGAACACTGCCAGACCTGATGTCCGGTGCACCCCCTCCCCCCAATAACGATTCCTGTCCCCCCACATTTTCTCACCTCAGTTCGTACTCATCCTAGACTAACTTTAAATTGTTAGCTGCAACTTTGCTTCCCAGTCGGCTGAACTTTATTTGTACATTGCATTCCTGTCCAACTTTTGATGACTATTTTCTGAAATAACAGTTATTAAAACGGAATGTTATTAAAATATTCATGGCGTGTTGATTCTACTTCGGTTTGTTCAAACAAACGGGATACTTATTTGCTATATCATTGCATCATGTACACAAAGAAACACAGTAATGGAATTGGATTGAATAACCTACTCTACATTCGATTTTAATATCGTTGCTTTGTTATGGAATTCATCGCTGAAATCGTCAGAGAGACGCTGTGTAAAGAAAATTAAGTTTGTTCAAAATACGTGTGTTGTTTCAATAAGCACAAAGGAGTGTTGTTCATATTGTTTTACCGGCACGCTAGCTCGGCACGCGGCGTGGCTACGGCGCAGCGGGGACGCGGTATTTGACTTGATCTCGGCGGTGATCCGTCACGCACGAGCCCCCGCCTCGCGCCTTCTCGCGTCTTATAACATGTTACTTATACCCAGGTATAACGCCACCAAGAACATGAAAGAGAGCCTTATTTTCACAGCCTTTATGATGCTATAAATGTTATATTGTGTGTAATGACTTTACCGAATTTAACACATTGTACAATGCTGAATTATAAAATGTAGATAGGTAGGTTTCTTTCACTACAACTTTTTATAACTAAACTTTTTCTGAAGATTATCGGGGAATAAAAATAGAAAATATACATATATAACGTATTTACGTTTTATCCCACTGAATCACTATTTTCTCTATTCAAAACTCCAAAGAATATAGTTTCATACCTTTGCATGAAGCATAAACTGCCCACAACCGAAGTATTGTGATCTCGTATTATTTATGGTTTGTCATAAATCAGCATCTCAGGCAAGGAAATAGTTCAATAACTTTGATTAGCCTCTTCGACGTGCAAGGTCTCACCTTCGCTCGCTGTCCAATTGTGGGTCAATGCGGCGCTTGAATACCTGCATTGTTCATACATCGTACAACTCTACATATATTATACATACGACGTAACACTGTACAAACTATTCGAACAATAGAATATACAAAAGACATTTAATTTAAGCCTTCAGTGCCTAACGAAGAACCCAACGAGCTACGTGTGTAATTATGGATTTAATCACCTTCTACAACCGCAACGGCTGTTAATTTTGTTAAACGAGGATTAACAAAGCCTCAATTGTACCTATGGTACACAATAACGACACATAATCTTCTAACAACATCAGAAATGTCCTAGTATTTCTAATTATCGAAGAATATGCAGATACGTATTCCTTTGATAATTTCTTATCTATCATTTAACTACTATTGGTTTTTGGATATCTAAGTAAAGCTATACTACTACTACTACTAACATTTTCAATCTATATCTATATATATATAAAAGGAGAACTGACTGACTGACATATCAACGTACAGCCGAAACTACTGGGGCTAGGAATGTGAAATTTTGCACACGGCTTCCTATTACAATGTAGGGGAGCACTAAGAAGGGGTTTTTGGAAATTTAACCTTTAAGCGGGTGAAAAGGGGAAATTAGGAAAGTACGTAACCCACGCGGACGAAGTCGCAGGCAAAGTGCTAGTTTTATTATATTAACATGACAATGAAGACTCAGTGCTTGTTGTTTGTATGAGTCTCTGGAACAGGGCAGAATTCTTAAAGAGAACCGCATTACTGATTACTTTTACTGGTCGTTTAGAAGTGGGTCAGTGTCCCGTAAAAGTTTCCGCGAATGTGGTCCGCCAGCCCCATTACTGCAGCAGATCAAAGCTGCCGCCTGCCGGCTCTCCACACGATGACCCTTCAATCCATGAGACTCTCGGAAAATCATGCATTTGTTTTATCCCCTCGTCACGCATCCGCATCGACTATTCTAGAGCCCGTAATTTCGTGCGACACATGACACTAATGTAATTCTATACGTCGCGGTGAGCTTGAGCCTTAGTTTTAGTATAATCTTGTTTGCATCGAGTTGAATACTGTGAACCACCGAGCCCCGGCGGCTGCATAATTATTTTCAGTGTATGCCCCCTATTAAGATCTGCCACGGAACGCGGGGCGGGCGGGTGGCGACTCAGTTGCACTTCGGCTAGACGGCATTAAGTAGGTAAATCTAGGATACACAGGTTACCAACTACCTAGTGCATAATTAACACTTTAATTAGCAAGATCCAAAAGGGTTTAAGAAGCTTAATAACACTACTTCATATAGTGTTTTCTACAGACCCAAGGAACACGTAAAAACTTATTTTTGAAATGTAATTTGGACTAATTAAATTGAACGGCCTCAAAATGTAGTTGATTAATTAAAACCGAAACCTTGATGCATGGAGTGTAGCGTAGCAAACAAACCTTTGACGTGTATTTATTTACAAAACGCTACAATGAAAATGATGGATATCTGTCATCCCCGTGTGATGGAGCCGCGCTCGCGCCGCGCGATGCAAATTCTG
Source organism: Agrotis puta (assembly GCA_943136025.2). NCBI lineage: Eukaryota > Metazoa > Arthropoda > Insecta > Lepidoptera > Noctuidae > Agrotis > Agrotis puta. The sequence continues at coordinate 7,213,766 of OW964170.2, forward strand.
TCGACTCACCCCGAAAGCAATTACTGAGTCTAAGCTGGCGCTCGTTCTTCTGCACTGCTTACCATAAATCAATGGGAACGTAGACACACAAAGGCGTGTATGTATATGAAGGCGGTGTAGCCCATAGAACACAAGGGAGTGTTGTTTAGATCGTGACGCCAAGAATTAAATGTTCAAAGAGACATGTTCTGAAAACTAAAAAAGAAAATATTATCTATTAGATATTTTTTCATTGCAGGAGGGTAAAGAAAAAGTACTATCCAAACTAATATTATAAATGCGAAAGTAACTCCGTCTGTATGTCTTTCTGTCTGTCTGTATTTTCTTCACGCCTAAACTACAGAACCGATTTGTATGAAATTTGGTACAGACATAGTTTGGAACTTGAGAAAGGACATAGGATAGTTTTTATTACAAAAAAAAAACTGCCGGAAGTCACTATTCCACGCGAACGAAGTCGCGGGCAAAAGCTAGTCTCTAATAAAGATTGGTAGACGTTTTAAACAAATAAACTATATAAAGTAAATCTACTAAAAGAAGATCTACAAAAAAAAAAGAAAAAAACTTGGAAAAACTTAGTACAGATTACTTCTAAGAATATTTCGGGATTATTTTGAATTTTGTTCTCTTAAGAATTACTACAGCAACTTCAAGAGTTAACTCTATCATGACTTTTCCGTTTTTGTGACGTAAACTGTAACTTTCGCGTTAATTTGATGGAAAAATGACTTCCTCGTTTGAACACTTGAGGCGCCTTTTCATACATTAAACGCAGTAAATACTTCAAGTACTTCAAGTAAATTAAATACAGAAATATTGTGAGAAGGCCTCTGATCCCGTACAAATGTTAATGTAGATTTCTTGGAATTTCCTTTAGAATCGCTGTGCTAACTATTAACTTAGGACTTAGGTTTAGTAAGTTAAAGCAAAATAAATGTAATAATTATATGCGTACCAGTTTCCAAAGATTGACTTTTGTTTTCATTAGCGCACCGTGGGCGTGATGATTAAGCTGGATTGCCTTTTATGTAAACATGATTTAACATAAAGGAGTTATAGACGACCACTAATGTGTTTATAATGAATAGTAACAAAATAGTGTGACTAAAGTTTATAATTAGTTTTATATCAGTTTTTAAGTTATAAACGTGGTATACGTAAAAGTATACTGTCCCCAATGTGGACTTATGCCACAAATTCCTTTGTTGTGGTATAAAAGTGTCCCCGGCCAATGTTCGCAATATTGTGATAAAAGTAAATAAATACGCGCACAGGACCCATTTCAACAATTTGCTTAGGATTCCGTATTTTGTTCGTGACGCCACCGCTCCTCCTAACGTCTAATATTGAACGTATGTTATAGACAAACAAATACGAACACAACCCACACAATATAGCAGCATGAAAGTAAAAGTCGTTCTTGAACTTGGATATCATTTCAGTAGACAAAAATTTTGAGTAGAATTAAAACTCGAAAAAGACAAATTGATAAACCGACAGTTGCATAATCTTAAGTGATGACGATTTACCAAAGGAACAGACGCCATGTTCTAAGTTCTATCGTCCAAGTTCATAATGAAGGTACCTCCTATAGGTAATAATATTTCGAGTGATTCGATTAGTTCCGTCGATTTAGACTGCAGTGCCGTCTCCACCAGTCCTACAAAATCAATTAACACGTGGCTAGATGTCGACTGAGAATATTCCAATTGAAAATGGAGCATAAAATCTGTAATTGCCCGGAATCACAGTTTCCGAACGTTTTCGATTTCGCAGATTACGGACGTGTGTACAACCGATTTCCGATGTACGATAGCAATTCATGTTATCATTTGCTGAGGTGAATAAATAATCAAAATATTGTGATATTTCACTGGGAGATTTATTTATTGGGTAGATTTCGGGGAATCATTGAAATATCGAAAAATATATCTTATTTAAAGTATTTACATAGTGCTCGAATTTTATAGAAAAGACAGCCATGTAACTAAAAGCTGTTACGAATGCTTCATAAAATATTCTTATTTCTTGAAAAGCTCTGTCTTGAACTTTTCGCAATCTGCCAATGTTAGAATGTTCCGTTTATTGTCCGTTGTACTACTAGTAGTACCAAGGGATTTTTTTTTATATCCATAGTACTACCACTACCACAGACAATATACGGTATATTCCTATACATACGTATTTTTGCACGTGGACTGAACACTCAAATTATAATTTAATAAAATAGATTTATCGTCGTACCTTATGGCAAAACACATTTTTCAGAACATCTAGAATATTCGACGTGGTAATACAAACCTTAATGCCCTTGTGATCATAAAACGTACTTCAAATAAGTAACATAGCAAGAAACCTTCTGTTTGCACTACAAGAAAAGGGCAATACAAGTACAAATCCAAATATTCGACGTCTTGGAACGCTCGGTCAATTTGCTTAGGACTTCTGTTGCTCTTTGATTGAGAAGCTGTTCGTTTTTCCATTTCACTTTCTCAATACACTCAATATTTGCATACGATTCAAGACTCATATGCCAATTTAAAAACCTTTTTGAATCTTCAATGCCTCACATATGTAGCTTGAAACCTAATGTTGAATGATTTGTAAACACGTATTGGGAAGGAATTGATTCTTGAGAAAACCAATAACTTAGATATTATTTTAGGAAAGATGTGTATGCAAGTTGTAGTCGCTAATCAGAACTTACTGTAATCACTTATTTTGTCAGTATTAAATATAGATCAGCATTAAACATCTAGTGGTTAACACTTCGATCATTATTGTTATTCATGATCGAAGGGTTAACAGTATAATAATAACAAATCTACTCCAATGTTAAAATATTGTAAATCAAGTCTAATATCAAACCCGATTCCGATAAAACCAAAAGGTTTGTATTATTGTATAGAATAAATAATAATAAATAAATAAATAAATATTCCACAACTATCACACAACGCCATCTAGTCCCAAGCTAAGCAGAGCTTGTGTTATGGGTACTAGACAACTGATAAACATACTTATATATTTCTAAATACATACATATTATTGATAAATTACACCCAGACACAGAACAAATGATCATGCTCATCACACAAACATTTGTCCTGGGTGAGAATCGAACCCACGACTTCCGGCATAGCAGTCAGGGTCACTAACCACTAGACCAACAGGCCTGTCGAAGAATATGTATCAATAGATGATTTTGATTTGATTTTAATCACAATAAATAAAATAAATAAATATTCCACAACTATCACACAAAGCCATCTAGTCCCAAGCTAAGCAGAGCTTGTATTATGGGTACTAGACAACTGATAAACATACTTATATATTTCTAAATACATACATATTATATATAAATTACACCCAATTTACAATTTAACCGTATCACAGTTTAGTCCATATAATTTTTGATATATGGGACAACAAAACAACAAAAAATCTGTGTCCAACCCGAAATAACATGTTATAACGATGCATCCATATTAGTTATAGTTGTTATAAATTCTAACCACGCCTCACGCATGTTTTAGGGTGCGCTATGATTTAGTGGCCACTTCCTTTAATCAGAGAAAGTGTTGTAGCATAGATAAGACACCCCGTTCTGACCTTACTAAAATGGTAAACTATAACTTATGTTATATTTACATAAGGTATACAAAAAAAGTTAATTTCCTTGACCCTCGCCTTCGATGTAAGACCTGTATAGATCACATGTTCGGCGCACTTTCTACTAATTATAAGTAAACCTTGATTATATTTTTATTTAAATGATTGGTTTTGGTGTAACTTTTGTGTTCTAATACATTATTTTTGTCAGATTTCTGATCGCTACTGCATTCTATTCGTAAAATCTTCGAGAGTAATTAATTGCCAAAAATCTCAGTTAATGATAATTATATTTTTAACTGAGATTTTGCTAAATGAAACGCTACGAAAACCATTTTCAATAGGATCAGGTTCACGTAGTCTGAGTAAAACTATTAGACAGTATCTATTACATAGCCGAAGCTCCAGCAGTCTAGGCTCCCGTCCACCTGTCAATTTCCATAATAGAACGATGACGGCCTTCCGCTGACCAGCTGCTATTATACCGTGGGCTGTATAAGCCCATTGTTCTGCCGTTTTCGATAAAATCATTTCATAAACGCAGACAAAGTAGACAAATTTTGCAATTGCACACGTATAGCTAAATACTGCAATAGAAATTAATTGGCTGCACTTTATACCTGATTGCTAATTGAATTGGACGTTTTATTATTATGAAACGAGATAGAAAAAGAAATTGAAAGAGAGAGTTTATCAGAGTTAATTGTCATGCCACGCTACGAGTCTTACACAGAGGAAAATTGTTAATCCCAAGCGACTGTTGGGACTAGAGAAAGCCAGCCTTTTATGGACTGTATGAAGTGTCTGGCAATTTTATTTATTCTGTGGTTTATAATTAACTGCTGATTAGCAATATGTGTAAATCTTTCCTTTTTAGGATTCCGTAGCCAAATGGCAAAAAACGGAACCCTTATAGATCGTCATGTCTGTCCGTCCGTATGTCACAGCCACTTTTCTTCGACTTCTTTTTCACGACGTAAATTGCTTCAAAGTCAGCGCTTGGCTTTGTTATTCTTAAGTAAAGCGTATAGAACCGTCAGTACTCAAGCTTTACCGATACTTGCTGGTGTTCTTCCAGTCGATCTTGAAGTGCAGCGACGTGCTGCAATGTACTTTTCCACACGGGAAACCACTGACGCTGATTTTCTACCACAACGTGACCGTGATAAGATATCTAGATTATTCAAACCCCAGAGCGACGTCTGGGAAGATCTTTTCTCCGAATGGCAAAGTAGGTGGGATAATTCTATCAAGAGGCGGCACCTTAACCAGTTCTTTCCATCCGTTCGTGAGCGGTTGGCTAGGACGTGGCTGGAGGTGGATCACTGTATTGCCCAATCTCTCACGGGACATGGTAACTTTAAAAGTAAATTATTTTCCCTCAAGCTTGTTCCCTCGCCTTTTTCTCAATGTTCGACATCTGACTGAATATGAACATCATATTTAATGGGAGTGTATTCTTTGGCAGAACGAACGCAATATTATGTTGGATACTGTTCAAACTACATCTGGAGTCATTTACTACTCGGACCTTGTGGAAACTCGAACAAACTTGGAGATAAAAAAAAAATGGGGGTGCATACTTAGAATTTAAATAAAAAAAACACCAAACTCATACGTGTGGGGTATCTATAGGCTTTAAAAATGATATTGACGTTACTAGTATCATTTTTTTCTAAACTGAACAGTTTGCGCGAGAGACACTTCCAAAGTGGTAAAATGTGTGCCCACCCCCTGTAACTTCTAAAATAAGAGAATGATACAACTAAAAAAATAGATGATGTACTTTACCATGCAAGCTACCAGCGAAAATTGGTTTGAACGAGATTAAGTACCTAATTAGTTTTTTCGTCGTCGTTAGTCATAAATCGTAAACCGCAATTTACCTTTCAAAGTTACAACCAACTACAAGAACTTTTATATTATGTTACTTGCTGCTACGGAACCCTTTATGGGCGAGTCCGAGTCGCACTTGGCCGGTTTTGCTAATCATAATCACCAACAAATTGATTAAAACCTATAAAGCATTTTAGTCAGCTCCGTTGATTAATACCAAGATACGCTCACTTAAATTCATCAGTGTGAAGAAATTAGATATACAATTTGCGCAACAACATGGAATTATTAAAGTTATAGTTTCCCAAAAAAACCAGAAAGTTTTGAAATATATTCACGACGTTGCGATAGCTCACGAATTCTTTTAATAATATCGTGATAACAGAGTTACGAAAGGCTTAACGGGTAGGATTGGGAAAGTTGTGCAGTCGGGAAGGTCGGGGCGCTGCGGCGTGCTGGACGAAAGTGAAGGTGCCTCAGACCCTCCCGCCCGCCACCGACCGCAGCCCCGGCGCCTGCCACCCCCTGCACCCTAACAGATGCATGCCCGAGGAGCCGCAGACGGCAGGGAAAGTACTCGAAGGAAACTTGCATAATGTTGTGAGGAGAAAATTACAGATTATGATATGCGATAGTTTACATTTCCGTTTTCAATATTAGATCTTGTGCAGTTTTTACAGCAATTCTGAAGCTTGAAAAGAATCTGCGATATAAATATTCTCTATAGGACTATATACCTGGTCGCGGGACCAAGGGATTACCGTGACCCCGGTACGTAAAGGGCTAGTGAAGGACACCGTGGATTTAAGTCAGTACAAGTCTGACAGTCCCTCCCGCCCTGCCCTGGGTGGGAGGACTCATTTGATGATTTTACCACGCCAAAAAAAAAAAAGGTTAAACGCAAAATAAACGACCTTTACAACCCTCCAGACAGTGGCGCGACCAATACATGTTATAAATAAACTTTGTGGTAGTGAGACGGCTTCGCTTGCAACACAGGAGTCTCTTCTTTGTATAATATATCTCGCCATTTTCGATGTATACCTACCTAAATCATGTTTTATTTTTAAAGTCTTGTAAAAGGCATATACTTGGCTTATTACTTTTAGTCTCAAGTGTACCTACTTCATCCATCGTTATACATAGTATAATACAAACACGAGCCTTTATATCTGAAATATTTTTTCGGGCACTCCACATGCCTAGATATTATTGAAACTTATAAAAGAAAACATTTCGACTCAAGGGTAACATAAAAAAGTATAATTTTCGTTACTCTTGAGAACAAACAATTCGCAAGATGTTATAACAAAGCTAAAGTTGGTAACACTTCGATATTTGCCCTGTGAACCGTGTTGCTCATCTCATAACATCGTCAGTGACGCAGTTCGCAGATAAATTAAAGTAAAACATTTTCAGTGTTGCGTTGGGCGTATTTTAAGTAAGTTACGCACGTAAGAGCTGCCCTAGAGCTGTGGCGTAATTTAAGCTCTCTCACTAACGAGCAGGCACTCAAGTGAAGCCTCTCCCGCAGCATTCCTCCAGACTACATGATATTGTGACAATTGTAAGCACATTGTTTATGTTGCGTGTAAAACAGCGAGCTAAGCTGTACGCAGTTCCGCTTCCTATACCCCTCCCCCCCCCCCCTTCCACTCCGCTTAGGCTTCCCATGTCGTGTCACATTGTTGTTTCGGTTCATATGAGTAAAAGCAACGCCGATTCATTTCAAATGTTCACATACGGGGAAGTGAAGTGTTAATTTCAATATGAAAAGTGACTCGTACATTATGCAGTGTATTGTGCAGCGTGTAGGTAATTTTTTTGCAAGAAACAAAATATGGAAGTGACACTAATTTTTTTTACAGTTCATCTAAGTGATTTTAACATCTTACGTAGGAGTTTCTTAGACAACATTGTCATAAAGGCTTGCCTAAGACCATATTGTAGGAATATATCATGCAGTACACATTAATTCTTTCCCGCCATTCAAAATAAGATAGCGCAAGATATTAATGGCCACTTAAACCATTGTTGGAATGTACATAAACAGCTAATGTTCATCTCAAATGCTTTTTATGAATGGGTGCGGAGGTAGTGATGTTAGCGAACAACGGCGCGTCGGGAGCTCGTTGCCGTCAGTCACTCCGCGGCCTGGCTAATTACTGGGGGGAGGCGCCGGAGCGCGCCACAAGCCAGTCTGCTGCAACCAACCACACACGGACGCAAACTACCCCACTCGAAATAAACCACTCATTTGTCATTTCTAATTGTCCGTCAACTGCCACTGCGACAAGCTTTACTTTCTCTAAAACGCCGAGACAAGAAGAGTCGTATTGCAGTCAACGACGTTCTGGACGCGCATGTCACAGTTAACAAGTTTAGAGGTCGTAACGCCGACGCGACTTTCTATTAGCACCTGACCGTCGCAGCAAGTGTGATTAATGTAATTTATCCGTTTGATGGCGGTAATTACACTCTCGAGACAAGAGCAGGTGGGAGGGCGTTCTTTCAGGTTCGTGGCAGTTCTGTAACCCACGCATCACACGGTAGCGCCTATCGTTCTCACTTACTTTAATGACTTCACGCCACACAGTATTATTTTCTAGAGCTTCACAATTTTCTTCTTGTAAATACTGATCATAATTATATACGTCACAAGGAATGACCTTATCGCTAAAGTCGCAGACAGTCAGAATATTCAGTGAATTTTAATCTGACTTTTTTGCTTTATTCTCAGCGCACAAAGTGATTAAACACGAGAATGGTGCTTTAATACCAAAATAACATTTCAATATCGATCAACCATTTATTTTGTGATGGTTTTAATTAAAACTAATTACGGGGGCTTATCGTTCCAATGGTTCGGCGTGAATCTTGGGCCCGAATGGTAGCTGGGGGAGAAATTGGCATTTTGCGATGTCTTCCCCCGTCCGTCCCCTCTGCACGCAGATAATTAACTGCAGATAGGTACCCGACTACCCGTACATCCATGGCACAAGGGTATGGGATCAAATTTTACCCACAAGTTTAAAGAGCGGTGCCTCGGATCGGGGCGGCTCGAGTGCACCGCGGGCGAAAGAAGGGGTTCAACAAATTGTTAGGGTGGTTGGGTAAACGACCGTGATTATATTGATTTTTAAAATGACATCTCTTTTAACCCTTCAATTTGTGGCTTGAGTTCGTACTTAACACGATAAACAATTTCATATTCATCTGTCGAGTTATCGTTCAGAAAGAAGCATCGGAAGTATTATCGTTGATGTTAAACAAAATTACCTATATCAAACTCGTAAAAAGAAAAAAAAATTAAACGCTTTGGTCTTCATTTTTCTTTCATTCTTGGACAATCGAAAAGCCGCTATTCAACCGGTTCAGTGCATTTTGAAGTTGCCCATTCATATTTAAATTCCATCACAACAATCTCTTTGATGTGGTACCCTGATACTTATTTGCATGTTTATAGCGTTCCGGATAATGCTTTGTTTAAGCTTCATAGCGTAGGTAGGAAAGAGTTGTCCATTGATACATGTTGCAGCCACCCCTGGTCTGTATTGTTTGTGGAGTTAACACAGTAGTGTTGCCAGACGTATAAATCACCCGGCTAATGCTGCAGCATCCGGCGCGTCTCCGCTTATTGTGGAGCCGACATTTGCTTATGTTCGGTACTCCGGGCCACAGTCACCCTCGGCGACTGTCGTCGTACACGAGGGAGGCGACAATTTATTAATTCGTAAAAATTACTTTCCTGTGCGATTTCGTTTTGTTTACCCATTCGGGAAAAGGATGCCAGTTATGTGAAATAGCTTGTATGATATATATATAGACATATTCATTTTAACCTTTTCTTTGAACTTCTAAGGACATAAGACGCTTCCAGTCAACCTTAACACAATTACGTTGATTACATTTTACTGAAATGCATTCTGCTAATAAAATATAATTATTGTCTAATGTATGTCAATAAATACAAACTACATGTTCAAATTATCCCACAACGAAAAGCAAATCCAAGTAGAAATTGATTTGCTTTTCGTTTTTTTGTTTTTACTTTGTATTTACAATCGTATCTTAATGAAATTCAAAACTTGACTTATTCGCAGATTTAATCTCACTTTCCCCAAGGTCGATAACAAAGTCGGCGCTATATAACAAGATTTGCGTAAAAAGCAACGAACTGGCTTTCTTGAAATAACCAGTAAACAACAATGCCACCCAGTATCGTATTAGAAATGTTTATTGGACAAAACTCCCCTTGTTACACTTCATATCAAAAGTTTAACAAATATCGTTACGTAACAGCAGACATAAAGAGAAACTCGCGAACTTCTCAAATTGTAAGAATTGCGCATCCTTTTTATGAAGCCGAGGGTTGCGGGGGAGGGTCTGTCAGTATTTATGAAGCGTGGAACCCTCGATGGTATTATTACCGTCATTCTCTTACCCGGCATTATGGTGCAATGCTTTTGTAAACCGTTTTATAGGCTATGAGGCGCACACCCGAAAAGAGTATGAATATGTATGTATTATGTTTTAAATGCAGATATTAGGTATAAAATGATAATCTAAACACAAAAACCTACATAGTACAAGGAAAAAACGTCTTAGAATATTATGAATATCTTTACTTTTTTTTTGTATTTTATCGTGGTAAAATCATCAAATGCGTCCTCCCACCCAGGGCAGAGCGGGAGGGACTGTCAGACTCGTACTGACTAAACTCAACGGTGTCCTTCAATAGCCCTTTACGTTCCGGGTTCACGGCAATTCGTACAGTCCCACGACCAGATATCTCATATATCAATATCTATAACTTATGTAAAATTATAGACTTACGAAAATCATCAACATCATACATTCAAATTAGTGTCTAGATAGTTACAATGCTGATTTCCATAAAGTTTGTTTGTTTGTTTAGATTTACGACGAATTCGAACGAGTTGTGAACAAAAAGCATAGTTTTTCATTGGCGCGTCGTCGTCGTCCGTCTGGCTGCAGCCAAAAATCGGTAGCCTGGCTCTGCTGCTCTCCAGACACAATCTTACTGGCTACTGCCACCGTCTTAACTAATGTCTTCGTGTACTTTATTACTAGTTGGACTGGTCAATATAAACTTTCGAAACAATATGAGATATACTTAGGAACGGTTTTTTTTTTTTTTTATCGTGGTAAAATCATCAAATGAGTCCTCCCACCCAGGGCAGAGCGGGAGGGACTGTCAGACTTGTACTGACTAAAATCCACGGTGTCCTGAAGGACACCGTGGATTATACACCAGGTACGTAAAGGGCTGTTGAAACAGCCCTTTACGTACCGGGGTCACGGTAATCCCTAGGTCCCGCGATACTTAGGAACGGTGCTTGAACTTTTGATCCCTGAATCATTAATTTAAAGTTGAAATCTGCACTACATTTTGTTTTAGAACAATATTTAAAACAGTTTACTTTTTAATTAACGGTATTTAAACTAATTTCCTAAATTGACCTTTTTTTTACGTGGTAAAATCATTGCATGAGTCCTTCCACCCCACGCAGAGCAAGAGGGACTGTCAGACTCTTACTGACTAAAATCCACGGTGTCCTACAATAGTTCTTTACATACCGGGGTCAGGGTAATTCGTGAGTCCCGCGACCTCCTAAACTGACCTTACAAAAAATCAAACCGTAAAATAAATAAATAATGCACATCTATTTAACGATACTTACGTTAACTTCAGAAACATTAGATTGGGTTCATCAAATAAACAACAAAGATAGATAACTAGGATCCAAAGTACTCCCCCAAATCGCTATAATCCGGAAACGTGCCCAGAAGACAAATAAATTGTAATTAACTATATTTTACTAAAACGATTCAATTAAAGTTTTTTTTTTTCAAGAGTAAACTTTGTGCAAAAAGTCATTAGGACTTTCAGAGTAAATATCATAGAATAAAAAGCACATTATGCCTATCGTTGTAATTGTTATAAATCTAAAAGAAATGTTTAAATAATTAAAATAAATTTTATGAAAAATAAAACATAACACTAAACTCACGATTGCATCGTAGGCTGCCCAGAGCTTTTCCGAAAGAGCAGGCAGAAATTCCACTGCACACTTGCTCAGTCCTGCATTTATGAGCGTTTAAATTAAACATACTTGACACATTTTTACAACCGTTGCAAAAAGCGAGAATGAGGGGTATGTGAACCTTGGCTCGCGTTACAGGCTTTATCTGCTTGTCTATCACGTAGTACTTGTGCAAAAAATCAAATTAAAATGTTCTTATATTCCTTTGAATCCTTTTAAATTTAAATTTTATTCTTCAGTTTTATGAAGTGCCTATTATGATTGCCGACGAATTAGTCAATACATTTTTCAATCTACCTACTATGACTTGTAGTTATATTATGCTGTATCTATGGCATAAGTTAGGTTAGGCTATCTGTATTGTGTCGGGATCGCGATTCACCGTAAGCATAGGCCTGCGGACGGCGAGTAAAGGGTAGCTCACCGTCTGATAAGTCGGGAGTCGACTGACGCCTCAAGGAGCTGTCAGCAAACTAACGGGGTCTGATAAAGCCATACACTTGCCAGAATCGCGAGAATGTTTTCTAATGTCACCGCAATGCACAATTAAAGAAACAGTGGTTTTTAGTCAGTACGAATCTGACAGTCCCTCCGCTACATTCGGAGCTCAGATTCAATAATGATTGTCCATTTAAAAAACCACAGCGTTATTAATTACCTACTAATACGATATATACGTTTCAATTAAAGCTGTTTCTAAGCAATGAGGTCTCCATAAACTACTTTTAACTTTCACCTCCAGCCTGAAACAACTACGCGATGGCATTCTGAAAAGTCCCTCCCCCTTTTAGTAAGCTCGCGCACTGCGGTATTGTAACGTTTAAACGATTTCCGTTGCACTAATTTGATAACCACTAATTGCACCACAAGCGGTAAAATCCATAAATACTAATCTTCGCGCTCGTACCGTAAATTAGAGAGGGGAGAACGTTTATTCCGCTGAAATATTTCTCGACCACTCGAAATTAAAATTAAATTGCGATTTACCACATATTTTGCATTCCCACTCCCCCTGACCCCTGCGTAATGTATAAGCACGCGTCGTGAACGTGGCTTCGATGAAATGCTCACACGTGATTTAGGGTGGAAATGTCACGCGGCCACAGATTGCACCCACAAGCGAAATACAATACACCCTGTGAACAACATTCAACTCCGCGAGATATTTTAAATAACAGCCAACGCTTGTAAATTAATCGAAACTCTAGGAAATGTACAAAGTTGTTAACTTTATAGAGAGTAGCAACAAAATTGCTTAATTTAAATACTATTCACTTAAAATTATTCACGGCATATAAATCTTTCTAGTAATTTGAGGGTTGACTTGGTTTTATTATCTGCCTACGTACATAGGTAAGTATAGTAAGTTACCCGTCGGCCTTTGGGATTGATAATAAGGTCGCAGGAGGCTGCTTGGTCGTTTTAATACCTTAACGAGGCCGGCGTGGCCGCCTGACGGGTGCGAGGAGCCGAGGAGGCAGGCTGAGGCCGCTGACGAGACCTAATTGCTTAATTAACACCGCAATCCGACGACGCCGAGCGTAATCTACCCTCACTTTGATACATCGACTGTGTGATATCTAAGGACCTAATAGTTTCATTTTAATTGAAAATTCAAACATATTAATAACTGTTAGTTAAACGTTTATTAAGCATGTCTTCTTGTGCTTTGCCCAGCTCGTTTACGATAGTACAGCTAGCCAGACAGAAACTTATAATAACTAAAATAAATATCTAAAATGTGTTGCGCGGATCCGCGCAGCCATATAAGTGGTTCAGTGAGTAAGCACAGTATTTTAGTGCGGGGACACATCGCTCCTATAAGTTGAAAAGTTCAATATTGACTTACAAAATTGCTTTAAGTCGCTGCAGCCGATAATAGTGAAAGCTTATTTGGAATGTCAACCTTATTGCATGAGCGCACGATTGGAATTGCTTCCGGGCCTTGTTTGTGCGAGGTGTTGTTACCGCTCCAGCGGTTATTGGCATGTCCTCAAAGCTTCCTTCCGACACAACCAAGATGGTGAGGATTTTCCGCTAGAAGTCAGCCCTCCAATAATGTTTAGACAACGCTCTGTACCTGCCGCGCACTTAGATTCATTTATGTTGTAAACATGAGCCAACGTTTCAAAGGCTTTTGATGGGAGATTTACCTCTACGAGTATTATATTGTAGAAATTTGATATTTTACCACTTGAGGTTTCTTGTCGTCCGTCGTACCGTACCCTAAGATCTACGGGAAACACATCAACAGAACGAATTCAAAAAAAAAAACTTTTCCAGTTTGTATTATTTTAATTAATAAATCTTGGCATTCTTGCCAAAATTGATTAATTCCCTCCACAATACAGCCGAGTGACTGGGTAATATTTTCGAGCTTCTCACTAACAGTAACGACTGTTAAATCTATAAATGACAAGGGGATGAGGAATGAGGAAACTCGCTATAACAGATGGTCATCGACCAACTTCGGCAAGTGCGGCCTGGAAAATTAACCTGTGGGTTTTTTTTTTAAAACGTTGACCCACACTAGGAATTTCTCCTGTGTCGTGGGTGCGTTTACAAACATAGAAACATACATACACAAACACCCAGACCCGGGCTTGTAGGTCATACGATTATTTGGTCCGTGCGGGGATCGAACCCGCGACACGCTTGCTCCTCAAGCACCTCAAATATTATATCCTCCTCATAATTTGCTTTTATTCAAACACAACCCCTAGGGCCATGACTCTGCACATTCTTTGACGTAAAGTAAACGGCAACTTTTTTAACAACTGCTACTGAACAACTATTTTTTTCATAAACGCCGTAAGTACTTTAAGTACACTGTAAGTAAAATACGGAAATCTTGTGCCAACAAAAATACAAGTGATACAATTATCTGTGATAGGTTTGTACTTCCAGACTGGGATACTTCGGGATCCGTCTGAAAAGGCTTAGACCGTCGCGGACAAAAGTATATCTCACTGTAACGAAGTTATTTTGTTTCCGAGTGTACTCAAGCGTACAAAATTAATGACAGTGCGTTTGATGAAACGACTGATACGGGTTTACCAACTTTACCTATTTACATCGTTGGTATTGTCTGTTGTACAGACAATTTTACCTTTATTGTATCCTAATTTCCTGTTTCACAAAATTCGATTAAAACTATTCGGCCGCTGTTTCATTGCGCCGTATATCATAGACTATAAGTGTTTTACGTCAACTTTTTTATACATATGCGTAGTAATCTGCTTGGATAAAAAAGACTTAAATACTCATACAGTACGATTTCCCTGTGGTATTGCGAAAGCTAGCCGTCTCAGAAGTTTATATGTCTCTTATAAATTATTTATGGTTCAATATTTTCTCTCTTCTTTTTTAAGCAATGCTGTATTAGACATTATTCGTAGTTCATAATCTTTTCATAATAACATGCTCTGCTGTCTATAAAAAAAATATATTGTATAGACATCTCTCTGAAGTCTGTCTGACACTCGTTTGCAGACGACAACCAGTTTTCATTTTAGTGAAAGCACTTTCGGGAAAATTGTCGAACGAGCCGATCGCTTGTATTTTGGTCACGTATCACGCAATTTTATGATATCCACAGATTTGTTTTACATTGCAAACTAAATGGAATATGGGACATGTTTTAATCTGTACATATAATAAATCTGTAGAAGGATCAATTCTGTACATTGAAAATATTGAAAAAAAAATGGGGGGGGGGTGTTGCTGGATCGATACCAAACCCAAAAGGTGATAAAAACTAGCTAAAAGAAGCTAGTTTATTGAATAAAAGGCATAACACTAACGAGATACTGTTGCAAGATGGGTGTCATCTGGTTATGCTCACAGCCTGAAGCCCACCCTGACCTACTTTGGCATAAGGAAAGGGATGGTAAAAATTGTTTTATGTAGGTATGGGTCAATCAGGGAAAGTAACCTTACTGAGAGCTTTAGATGAAAACCATGTGTTCACACTTACACACGCTAAAATTATCTCACCGGCTTTTACTTGTATATATCAAGGAGTGTTTTACCTATCCTGTATCTGAAAAACTAAGGTTCGAAGTACATTCAGTGTTGCCAAACAGCCAGCAAGTTCCAAGTGCTGCTAAAACTACGTGTTTAGAGTTAGCTTGCCGATTACGTGTTCCAAGAAAACCCGGTTCATGTGTCTTTGGCTTGTTCTCCAAGATGAAAAGCACTGATACATTGTTTCCTATAATTCTAAGATGAGCGTGGGATACACAAAGATTTCGATCACAATGTTATGTTTAAATTGTAAAGTTATCTGCAGTAAATAGGCAGCATTGTACTGAGGCACTGAGCAGAGACAATGATAAGTTTACCTTTCATGTATGGTTATAACGGTGTTTGAAGAATTTAGGTAGAAGACGGAAGAGGAGGATATCGTTTCGGCCATTCCTAAAAATTGGCGTTTGTCCAAGACGAACTAATTAATATTAAAATTATGAACCATCATTTATAAGTAAATTCATAACTAATTTATTTCAAGTTACTCCCATAGGCACCCGGTCGCGGGACTAACGAATGACCGTGACCCCGGTACGTAAAGGGCTATTGAAGGACACCGTGGCTTTTAGTCAGTACAAGTCTGACAGTCCCTCCCGTCCTGCCCTGGGTGGGAGGACTCATTTGAATATTTTACCACGATAAAAAAAAATAGGTAGGCAACTGTATTTCAGTATGATCTGAAATGATGATGGAAAACTTCCTGAACCGTAACCACTATCGCCGACATCGTGTATTATGTTGACTTATACCAAGATGATTTCCAAAGCAGCTGTACTTGTGTAACCCCTAAGAAACAATACCAACAAAACTTTCAACCAACTAATTGGCCAACTTCTGTACACTTTAACAACTAGTTGAATTATGTCCGAACTGAAAAAGTTTCAACTTTCTACCAACTATTCGGATTTTCTCGTCTTAAGCTGAATTTACCCGGTTGAGTTTACTTCCAAGTTGCAGTTAATGTAATTTTTATACAAGTTTTCAGATGGTTAGGTGTTTTAAGTTATACATGCTTTTGGGAACACTAGGAGCGTGTAGTCTTTATTTCATAAGCAATTCGAATTACTTTGCATAATTAATAATCAGAAGCCTGCATTATTATCTGTCCACTCAGATGTAAAAAAAAATCTTTGTACTATGCAGATTATTTTATTTTCTCCAGTCCCTAATTCGGGCACGCCGCAATCGCGACGGTAACACCCCTCTTTGAGGAGTGGCTGGATAGGCATCACGGCGTCCTGACCTACCGCATGACGCAGGTCCTCACCGCACACGGAAGTTTCGGGAGGTACCTGTATCTGATAGGGATGGAAGAAACGCCTGGATGTCACCAATGCGAGAATCGTCTGGAGGACACGGTGTAGAATACGGTGCAGGACTGCCCCGCTTGAGGACACGGCGGTGCTTTGCCCAAGCGGGGCGACGGCGATAGGCGGAGACCTCTCGCGCCCGGCATTGGTCGAGGCCATGCTTCGGGGCGAGACGAAGTGGGAAGCGGTCGCCTCCTTCTGCGAAGCAGTCATGGTCGCGAAGGAGGAGGCTCGCCGCGTGACGCAGAGGACAGCGTCCTCCCTCCACCCCAGCCGCAGTGGTAGACGCCCGGGCCGAAGATCTCCGGCCACCGTAGACGCAGGCATGCGGACAGCAAGTAATGGGCAACTCGCTGTCCGACCATGGACCATGCCCGGGTCTACGGCCCGTTGTGTTCCACACGCGCCTCAAAGAGTGTCAGCAAAATGACGGGGCCCCCCTCTAGAGGGCCAAAGCCTGCCAGGGTCGCGGGACTAATGCATTACCGTAACCTTGGTACGTAAAGGGCTAATCAATGACACCATGGATTTTAGTCAGTACGAGTCTGACAGTCCCACCGGCTCTGCCCTGGGCGGGAGGACTCATTTGATGATTTTACCACGAAAAAAAAAAAACCAGTCCCTAATTAGAGCAGCGACAAGTCCTTTGTTGTTGAAATAGGAACGTATTTGAGTGTCATGGACATAGAGGATCGCAATACGCCATCCGTCTGTTGACAACATAGCCATGAGTTCAGGTTTGATTGATCTTTGAGAGATTTTCCACAGCGGGCTGTTGAGAGGCCGACGGCATTGAGTTGTTATTGTGTGTGGCGAGGCAGCGAGGCAGCGCGTCGTACGTACGCGAGGTCGACGGCCGAGGGCGCCGCGCGGGGTGCGACACGGGGTTGCTTTGCACTTCCGCCTCGCTGCACTCATTTCCGCATAAATAGTACCTGCCTTACCGTATCAAGATACCTACCCACGGTGGGTAGGTGAGGCGTTGGCACGTCTATAACACGCAGCTGACCTCTCACCAAGACATTCTAGTAACTTTAAACAGCGCTCTCTCTGCTACAAAATATAAATTCAGAATAGGTGGTAGAAGAATAAAATACCGTGACCGCTAACAAAACTAAATTACCAACTACACCGCCTCCTTCCAACTAATCAGCACAAACCAGCTCCAGTTAAAAGGAGAAACGCAATTTGAAGTTCCCCTTAAAAGTTTCGAAAGCGCAGGAGTATGGGTGAAATAAAACAAAGGCAGGCGTACGCCCGCCGCGGCACTCATGCTGAGTGCTCTGCTTTGTGGCAAGCTGGGCGATACAATGCAATACGCGGTACACACACAAGCACGACTCTACTGAGCATAGCAAAGTAGGCTTCCGCGGGCGTACGTCCGATGCGGAACCGATATTGTGTTACCTGCTAAGTGTGTGGCGCCACAACACGTCGCAATATTTCGTTAGCTAACATGAGCAGCGTATTGTCCGCTGTCCTTTTCAAATAATTGCAAGTAGTATCTTTCAATTCATTCACTTATCCAGTGATATTTTCTAACATATTCAAAACTCCTCTTTGTTATTGTATTTTTATAAAAAACAATAGCTTCAGTCTTCTACGTAGGGACCTAAATATAAAGAGGAGCTAGATGTATAATATAAAGATTCTAAATAAATTGATCCAATAGATTGTCTCCAAAAAAGTATTTCCACTTGATTGTTGGTATGTTTCCGCTCGACCGTGCAGCGAGGATCATTAGTGAGGTGAACACTAATGACCTCCTCGATCGCGACCGATCGCCGGAGGAGACAAGCGCTCCGTCGAGATTGCGCGATACCGGTGACTTCACCAAATATCCGATATTCTGTGTCAAGAATTCGTAACAAGAGGTTTTAAAAAAACTCGCCTCCGGCCTTCCAGTCATAACCTCAAGAGCTTTTTAGTTCTGTGCGATTTATTTATGAAATAAATCATACCGAATAGCAAGTACTTAGACGTCATGGTTGGCGCAGTGGTTGAGAGATCGACAGTTGCGCAGCGTGTCGCGGGTTCGATTCCCGCACGGAACAAATATTTGTATGGAATGCAGGTAGTTGTTCCGGGTCTGGGTGTTTGTGTTCTATGTTTGTAAACCCACCCACGATATAGGAAAATTCTTAGTGAGGGACAAAGTTTTTTTTAAATCTTTTTTGTATGTACAATACATTTTCGACACACTACAAAAAGTTGTCATTTTGATGGACAAACTTAGTTTATATTGGAATTCTCGCAAACTGTCTCAGAATTGCTTGCAGCTTAAAAATCTGTGAAGAAGATTCTTGGATTTTAAGCAGTGTGTTGCAGTTTATTTAGCAAATATAAGAGCATACCGGCCGGCGACCCGCCACTCGGCGGAGGCTCATCGAGAGATGGCGGAGCACTCTTCTATCTAAAGGGTTGCTTTGTGCCTTCCACGAGCACCAATTTTGAACTGAAGACATGCTTCCTTTAACATAAACCTACTTTGCTTAATAAGCTATACCAATTTGCAACGTACAGTACGAATTTGAATTAAATAATATTTCAAACTTAAGTTTTCGCAACAACACGGTTACTTTGTAACCTTCCCTCGATAAGTGATCTTCGCAACTTTCATTGACCTTTAGAACAATACACTAGCTATACACCGATAGGTTAGGGATAAAACGACAGCGCCCACCTAAAGTAAATGCCAAGATGAATTTATTATGCTTACCTCTTGGAACAAAATACAATTTTATTTCAGACTTCAAGGAAAGTATTACATATTTTCGATAGAAAATAAACAAAAAAGTTCCAACGACATATATTCGGACAGCGTCTGGTAAGCAAATTGTTGAATGTTCGAGGTCTGGTCCAGATAGAATCACGTAATGGATGTACGTCACGCTTGATTGATATAAGGATGTAACTATATCGTTATCCTCTAATTCGGTTCTAATGGAACAGTTAAGGAACCGTTCGCGAGGCGGGGCCAGTCCTCGTGAAGGAAATGAGTTCAATTTACCATTATCTCGGGGAATGGAGTGGTGAGACCGCGCTCGCCACTTGTTATACCGACTTATTTAGTATAACAATCCAACTAGAAAACCATCACGGAAATTGCACGGTTGCAAATTGGGTTCGCTCTAGTACTGTGGTGACTCGGAGTTATTGAATTCGATTTTTATTGAATACCACCGAGCTTTACGAAGTGGCCCTTATTTCTGTTCTAAAAAAAATTGTTCAGCTTTAGAAATAGGCGCCGGACGAAGCGCGGTGTTATTATGGATTTTATGCGGACTTGGGTCTGTCAAGCCTTTCCCGCATATTTTAAAAGATAATTTCAATATTTCAGTCCGAGTACGAGTGTTTATTGTACAAAATTCTTCATTGTTTACCTTCAGACTACCCTTCTTTAGCCAGAGAATGAAGCTAGAAGCCTATTAATGTAAACACGGAGGCCCAAGCATAAAATTCTACGTCTTTTGCCGCACAGTGTACTTTAAGTATTAAGACGTAAATTTTATGGAAAATTAAAAGTGCCTTTAGTGAACGATCGAGGAAATAATTTTATGTATGAAACGTCACAAAAACATGAAAAGTCGCATAAGGCCGTTTTTTAAGGAGTTCCATAAGTAAACTCGTAGGAAATTATAACAGCGGCACAGCCTCCAAGGGTAAGCAACACTTGCTAAGTTCAGTTATACGAGTGTCCGCTCTTTCCAAGAAATTGTTGGAATCGGTTTTCAGTTTAACCGTTGATGTTGCTGAATATCAATATACCGACTGCCTAGATAAGCAGTCGGCCTATGTTGGTTTGGAATGGTTTGTGAAGATCAGAAGACCTTCACAAACCAGTGAAAAACACTTTACACCTTGGCAAAACTAGTTATTAAACGTCTTGGGTTCTGACACTGTCGAAGATTAACAAATGACAGCCGGATAGCGCGTTTTCTGAGCCAAAACAGCCACCTACCACCAAAACTTATGTTTATCTTACTTGTTTCCAGCGGGGTCGACGACGTGCAGCGTTCTCTGGAGCTACTGGACCAGGTGCTGAGCGAGTACGACGAAGGCGAGCCGCGATCGCTGGAGGCGCGTGCGCCGCCCACTCCCGCCACCCCCGCCACGCCGGCAACCCCCGCCACGCCCGCCACAGACGACGACTCGCCGCTCGCCGGACACACCTCCGAGGACGATGGATACATGAGCATGAACGGCAGGAGGTGAGCTACTCATTCGTACCCTCGTCTGCAAAAACTAATTTCTTAGAATTTAGGCGTCATATTTGTTTTACAAGCAGAACTGTCAGGTGACCATTTTATATTCATGACGCCATTACTGCCGAAGATGACGCAAGCAATGCGTCATTGGTTGTTCCCCGCGGTTTTACCCCTTCTGCTCGGTTCCTACTAATCGTAGCGTGATGTTATATAGCCTATAATAGCCTTCCTCGATAAATGAACTATCCAACAAAATTTTTTTTTTTCAATTCGAATCAGTAGTTCCTGAGATTAGTGCGTTCAACTAAACAAACTTTTCAGCGTTATAATATTAGTATAGATTATATTTTTAATCTGACACGAGTGACTTCGTGTCGGTCAAGAGTTTATGACTCCTGCATGTATTTTTATAAGCGACCGACCAACGAACCCATCTATATAAACTGCTCAAAAAAGCACCTGTCTTTGATGTCGCGCACTCAGGTACTTTATAAAAAGAAATTGCCCATTGATTCTAACTTAACAAACCCAAATATAGATTCTTGAGATAATAATAATGCGTCCATTTTAGAAGCTAGTACTTACAATAGACAACAGATAATGGTTGATTGTATGCTCTATACCCAACTGAAGCCGTTCGGCTATTGTTGCCGAGACAGGTCGATATTCAGCTCCACCTTTGTAATACAATAACATTCTACGTGTCTAATACCTAATGTTATTTCTATTAGATAAAGCTATCTATCTATATGTGATGACTGGCACTAGGTGGGCCGACGACATCGTGAGAGTCGCGGGCCACCGATGTATGCAAGTGGCGAAGTGTAGTTCGGCGTGGTGGTGTAAGGAAGACGCATATGTTCAGTAGTGGAAGTCTTCCAGCCAATGATGGTGTTATGTGACGATATGGTTTTAAAAATACATGAGCCTCCTACTCCCATTAACGACTTCAAAATGAGGAGATGGTTCTCAATTCGCTTGGTATTTTTTTAGAGTAGGGTGATATAGATTTGTGGGCACAATTTATACTGGGGCAGGTTCCGTAAGGCCGACGAGCTGAAGAAACGAATGTTAAACAGGTTGAAGATAGTTAGGTACCGCAACTTGGTAGAGGCCTATCGTCAACAGTGGATTGCTACGGGCAGAGTTGATTAATGAGGTCACGGCAAGAAAATATATATTCTTCCTTTGACTAGAACAATCCGCTGTCCGAAATCTAAAAGACCAACTTACACTAAACACAAATAACACTAAAGTAAGATTGAAATAATGCTGAAGTACTAGGTTCCAGTTCCTTAAAAAAGATAATAGTATTAAAATAATAATCTATTTGTGTTTAATTACAGAGCGAAGTTCGCGCTGGGTTTCCGTCCGACGGAGGAGCGCGAGGAGCCTTCGCCCCCCGACCCGCCGTCGCCGCGCTCGCCGCCGCCGCCTGAGGAGGCGGAGCGCATCATCTCCACTTTATTGCCCAAGTCAGTATTAAGAACTGCCTCGTTAGTCTATTGATTACAAGCTCGGCGATTGAGGTCCTTCCCGAAGGATAGCACAGAGGCATACCCTAAGTAGTAATTAGAGAGAGGCATACCCCTCTGTATATTCTACTGTACACCCACATTTTATCAGTTATGTGTAAATTCCATATTATAGGGGCGTCATCTGAGCATCGAAACCCGGAATTTACGCTCACTAGACAAATGGGGTTCAAAATAAATATCTCAAATTATGAGTAAAAGCAATCGTCTCACGTTTAGATTCCTACCGCATCAACAAGTTTATGACAAAAGAATCTTACTTATATTACAGAGTGTCACCAGCGAACTCAGCCAAGCGAACGATATCAGTGGAACAGCGGGAGGCAGAGGAGAAACTGGACTCCATCATCAGCGTCAATGGTATCACCACAGCCACGCAGACCACATTTGTAAGTTCATATCTGTTATCCAATGCAGTGCATACATTTCGATTATACTACACTTAACCCCAGACGAAAAACGTTGAAAACAAGTGATGTATTGCATTTGAATCGTGCACTGAGCCATGAAAATAGGCTATTTTACTCTAATTTTTTTATTAGTCCGAAAGATAGATTATCAATAAATATTAGACCCGTATTTTTTCTTTAGTAAGTAAACCATAATTGAAGATACAACGCTTCTAAAAATCACAAAACGTCAATCTGTCGGTATAATTTTACAGGCGTATGACGTCATAAGAACCCCCGAATTTCGAAGCGTTTTATCTTTGTCCAAATTCATTGATAAAAAAAAATAAGAAGAAGAAGAAAATAGGTTTATTTGACACGCCTTAGGCACACAATTGCAATGAAAAGTTACGAGACAATGGAAAAGGAAATACCTATTCATTACTTTTAAATACTCTATCTGGCGGACTAAACAGATTTTCAATTTATTTATGCAGTACCTAAACTACTCTAAAGACCATTGACTAGTCAGTGGTCAATTATGGCTCAGCAGCATTCACACATTAATAATTTATTTGACTATACATATAATAAAATCTATAGACTGATCTCATCTAATTTCAGCCGAAAACCAGGCACCAACGACCGTACGGTTGGGAAAAAGACACGGAAGCTAACGTTTTCCAGCTTCAGCAGCCGCCCGTGCCTCCGTACCGGTTCGCGTCGCTGCAACACGGCGCGCGCCCGCCGCCGGCCGACGCCGCACCCGCCGCTTGGCTGCCGCCCAGACACAACACGCCACCAACCAACCTTAAGAAATCACCGAGCGTTGAGAACCCACCAGTCTTCCCCTTCATGGGTTTCTCCAGTGAATTCAACGACAAACCATACAATGAACACCCAGTCACCATATATCCAGGGCCAAACATACAATTCAAGAAGGAACCAGCACATTCACCGACATACAACGTACCAAAAATTTCACCCTCCAATACGAAAAGCTCAGAAAGAAAGAGCAGCATGAAACGTGACAGCAGGTCGGACGGTGAAATGTTATCACCCAAAGGAAAATTACCTCCGCGGACTCTCGCCGGTTCTATGGAGAGACATAGAGAAGTGTGTAGAGGATCTACGGAGGACGTGGTTGTGAGCTGCAAGAGGAGAAGTTCGAGTAAGAGCAACGACGAAGAGCACTTTTCGGACGATTCGCTAGAGGAGTCGTTCCCGCCGCCGCCGCCCGCTGTTACTACGCCTTCGAAACGCAATTCCATAGCTTGGGAAGTGTCACTCGATGGTGATGACCCTCTACTTACACCAGGAAGCACAAAGGTAATGGTTGCTCAATTAATTCTGTCGACAGGTAATAACTGAGCGCTTTATTACTGGCGTCAAAAACTGACAGCCTTAAAGCCACACTCGTTTTTGGATGGCTACTCGTGGGTTGTGTTGACTTGCATATAATAAACTGGATAAATGGAAATTTTAATTTTAAAATACTTTCGATCCAAACAAAATGATCATATTTAGTCTGTTAGTCTATTACAAATTCAGCTCTTGTTTACAGGTTATAGGCCGACGAAGAAGAAAGTCCGGTGATCAGTCACATTCTAGCACAAGTTCAATACCACAAAGAGTAGACGATGATTGGGGAGAGGAATACTGGCCGCCGCCACCTCCACTGACGCAGTGCGAGTCCCTCGTGTCGCCTACTTCAGATGCCGAACAAGAAAGCCGACGAGCACAAGATCTCGCGTGTGGTACATACGTCATCAGAAAAGGCAAAAATCGAAAGCAGTTACCAAGTTTCAACAAGAATACGACCAACAAGTCACCTACCAACCTACTCAATAGTCACAGTTTGAATAGAAGTTTAGAAACCGATAAGTCAATGGACGGGTCGAGCATATCAATCAGCGGCTCCGGATCAGTTGGCTCGTACAACTCCCGGCCGAGCTCAGATTTAAGTTTACCGCAATCTCGATACAGTGTGGACTTGAACTCGAGACTTAGCCGCGAGCTTAACACTCCAAACTCTAGATATAGTATAGATCTCTGCACACCGAATTCTAGATTGAGTAAAGAAATAACATCGCCAAAATCTCGTCTTAGTTTAGATCTGAATAATGGTCCAGATAGATATATCGCTCAGGAATACTTCGCCCATAGTCCTAGGAGCAGAAAAACACACAGTGAGAAAGGCACACATACGTCTAAAGTTCAGAGCAAACTATCTCCACAAAATAGGTTTTCTGATTTCAAAAAGTATTCATCGACTTTCGATAATATTCAGTCACTCATAAGAGAGGGAAAGGTAGAGGAGACTCCCCCGACGGAGTGTAACGAGACCGTGAATGAGCTGAGCACGGTGCCGCCCAACATGGTGCGCGTGGTCTCGCTTCCGAGCCTGGGCGAGGACGCAGGCGCCGGCCGCACGGCGCTCATCACCACCGTGGAGGAGGAGGAGGACGCGGAGAGCGGCGAGCCCGCCAGCAGCGGGGACACCTCGCCGCTGCGCAAGATCGAGAACAATATTAGCGCTATATTAAGTCAAGGTCGGGACCAAAAACATTTTACCCCTTATATACCTAAAGACTGGAATATTCATAAGGATGAATACTGTGATGACGTATCTAAGGATATATTAGAAAACAATTTCCGTTATAGTTCTAGAGAGAGACAAAAGAGACATGATATACAGAAATCGTCGAGTCACAATGAAATACAGAATCAGCGGTCGATAGACCGCCGTGACCGTTCCAAGAGGTCGAACAGTATGCATAAGTCAACGAGCGCCAAAGATGTTCCAGTTAGTTTGATGCGGCAGCCATCTTCGTCAGACTCTGCTGTGTCGAGCGGCGGTGACTTCCCCCTGAATGTTCAAATAGTTGAGCACTCTTACAGGCACCCACCGCTACCGTTGCCTCCATCGCCGATATTAGGGCACGAGATGGGCCCTCTGCCGCAAACCCCAGAGTCACCGAAGTTTCCTCCCCTGCCTCCCTCGCCTGTTCAGGAGGTTGAAGATGAATACACGGAAATTATGCAGATATCAGAGAAACGTCATGTGAAGAAAGCTGACACGTTACCGACCCCAACCATGGAATCTAGGAGAAGGTATGCTCAATCAAGTTTGAAATAAATGTATAATGAAGCATTTTATCTTTAAAATTGTATGTTTATACATTTGTTGCTCACGTAAATATTTTATTGTTTAGGCCTTCGGAACCCCCCGCGGTGCCACCGCATCGTGACACCTCAAATAGCCTTAAGACGCGCTCTATGGAAACCAGTTACAACAAAAATAGGAGGAGCAGTAACTTCAAGAGTGGATCAACAGACAGAAGAACGCTACCTACAGGTATGGGTTCTACTTCACTGCCCCCATAAAAACTGTTATCGCAAAGAGCTAGCTCTAAAATTCAAACTGAGCACCTACATACTAGAACCGCAATAAGTTCAAGCAGGCATTGATAGATGGCGCCATCATCGCCTATGTATGAAAATCTTTACAATGAGGAATTCGAAATCATAGTCTGACTCTGAACAGATTTACCAAAAAATGAAGTTAATAAAATTCGGAATGCCCAACCAGCACGCGCAGCATGACAAATTCTATCTCTATTCTAACAAGAATAGACAAAGTTATTGTTTCTATATAATGTGACATTGTTTTGCCCGATAATGGCACAACCCGTAAATAACCGAAGAAGATAAAGTTTTTTACATTTTTGACATCGCTATGCTTAATAGGTCGATAGAAATCTTACTACATTCTGACATTTTGTCTATTCTTCTGTAGACAAAACATGTGTAAAATAAAAATTATGATGTCATGATACGCGTACAGGCAAGTTGCATTACCAACTTTATCAAGCAAACGTAATAAAATTATTATTTATGAGATAAATTGTTACATTCGTATTACGTCTGTACATTTGTTTCTCTTAAGTATGTATGTATTAACATTTTTTTTTGCAAAAGTCACACATAAAATACAAAACTTTAAAAAAAAATTATAGAGGAAATAAAAACTTAAATTATATGCTTAAAATTTTGTAGTTAATAAAAATTAAACTTCTAAAAGTACACATCGCATCAGATCTATCACGTTTGCTACATAGAAAAATTATGTCTGATATTTACTTTTCACTCCCATTTTAGAGCCCAGCCTAGCCCTTTGGAAGGATCCCTAGATAGCCCTTATAAATATCTCTTTTAAACTTTCAGACATAGGAGCTAGCGGCGCCAGACGTCGGACCCTGCAGCGCCAGAGCCGTGAGGCTGCAGCATCAGGCCGCGGGCCGCTTCAGACTTCTGCCAGCCTGCCCGAGACGCCGGTGTTCGCGCGGGGCTGTGATGTACCCCGCACTCCGCCAAGAAACTCTACTGGACCCCCTCGGAACAACACCATGAATTCAATACAGTCAATAGGTTAGCTGACCATTTTTAAATCACCGTTTCATCCTTCTTAAAGAAACATAATAGAATCTCAGAGAAGATGTACTAAAGCATCAGTCCAATGTGCCGATGCCCGAAGCCAGCCCGAGATCGCACGGAACTTTCTGGACTTTTCGCACCCATCCACACTGCGCTATTGGAAATTTGCCACATAGTGTGGTCACAGTGTGCAAGCAACTAGACGTATATGTAACTGGACTCTAGGCGCTAGTACGTGGGCGTGCGGGCAGCGAGTAATGGGCGACTCGCTGTCCGACCATGGACCATGCCCGGGTCGACGGCGCGTTGTGTTCCACGCGCGCCTCAAAGAGTGTCAGCATAGTGACGGGGCCTGTAGAGGGCCAAAGCCTGCTGGGGTCGCGGGACCAAGGGATTACCGTGACCCTAGTACGTAAGGGGCTATTGAAGGACACCGTGGATTTTAGGCAGTACAAGTCTGACAGTCCCTCCCGCCCTGATTGGCGCCGCGATGATGGCTCCCGCGATGATTTTACCACGATAAAAAAAGGCGCTAGTACGTAGCATAACCGAGGCCATTCTTGGTCAAAAGTATTTATTTTCAGATCAGATTTGGTCAGACAAACTATATCTACTTCAATATTTTTACCTTCACCTAACACGAATTTAACCCTGTGTAGTCTACTAGTGAGACTAAATACGTAGTCGCATGACCATCAAAACTGCTTGATTTTGATCAAAATGACTTGCTACAAATAGCAATTTTGCTAGTCATTTATGACATCATATATTTTGATATCTTTATATATATATATCACTTTTTAACACCACCTGCTTAAATTGTGACGAACTCTTTAGGCATTTGTACTTAAAAAAAAGTATTTGTACTTGTATATGTTATCAACCGATCATAGCATTAGCCACATCATGATATGCTAGACAAAGGCCGGACAGAAGATTCACGAGAACACACGTGTATTTTTTGTAAAAACGACTTGGGGCACTCTGGCTCCTTGAATACGAGACAGGGTACTAACGACAGAACCCTGCTTGCCGGGCTACTACGGGGTAGTTAAAAAAAACGACGGGTTGCACTCTGGGAGTGCCGGCAGAAGTGAAAACTTGAATAAACACACACGAACATTCGCGCAAGCCCCCTGCGCCGTCTTACGAATTTTCTATCAGGTCACGTGTCCTGTCGAGTTTAACATTTTTCACCCACTCCAAAAAAAGTGCACAACGCCGCTAAAGAAGTTTTCATTTCAAAAACAACAAAGAAGATAGTAGGGTCTTACAGACCCCACCACCCCCTTCTAACCTGTTATGGTCGGAGTACGATCAGTATCGATTAATATACGCCTGCATGTCGTTCTCGTCGATCCGTTTTTAACTGAGCCTGGGCATGTCAGGATGGTGGCTAATTCAACATTCGGCCGGCGACTTATACGTGTCAGAGTGAGAGTACATTAATGTATAGGTCCACCTTTAAAACAGCGTAAATGATAAATCATGAATAAAGATAGGTAAATAGTACAAAGGCTGTGCTACAAATGTGTAGCACATTTCTTGCACAATGCTGCTAAGTGCGAATCGGACCCCAACACCAACGTTCTGTACTAACAACACTATTAAAGTTTCTTATCCTATCCTTACATACATTCTAGACGGCCAAAGCCTGCCGGGGTCGCGGGACTGTACGAATTACCATGACCCCGGAACGTAAAGGGCTATCGAAGGACAACGGTGTCCTTTTATATCCGGGTGATTTTAGTTAGATATACGTCACACCTTTTTCCAATTGGGGTAGGCAGAAACCACAGAACGTCCATCTACGCTACGAGATACGATCCTTGTTTGTTAATGCTTACTTATGGATGCATTAGCATTATCAATCTGTAATGTTGCCATTGGTGAGACACTGGCAACTCTTAAGTCTCCGTATTACCACTGAGTCACCAACTGCTCCTTCAATCATACAATGAAATACGTTCTTTTAAGTAATGTATTGCTACGTAACTGCTACGCCGTACAGGCCCCGGCTACGGCGTAGTAATTTCGTAGCAATAAATTGACTTCAGACTAAACACTCTTCGATTAAAATGTACTTAATTGTATTTTCATGTACTTAGAAGACATATAAAAAGCCCTTTCAGACGTACCTATACATACGGACTAGCCGAAAAAGTATGTAAGGAGTGTGATTTTATGTGTACAGTAAGTCTCCTTCAGTGTGGCTATCTAAGAGGAATGCCATCGTTTGTTCAGCAATGGACGTTTTCCAGCTGATGACGATGATGGTGATCATACAACGTTATAAAATTAAATTGAATTTATTCAAGTATCGGTATTCGTTGAACCTGTCGCTCAGTCTGTTAATTTATTTATTTTCTTAACTCGGGCTTCAAGGCCCGTATAAAATACTACATTTATAAACAATACGGTCACGGGACTCACGAATTACCGTGACGCCGAACCGTGAACGTAAAGGGCTATTGAAGGACACCGTGGATTTTAGTCAGTACGAGTCTGACAGTCCCTCCCGCTCTGCCCTGGGTGGGAGGACTCATTTAATGATTTCACCACGATAAAATATTTATGTTCAGCTGCATCTGGTTTGACTGGAAGCCGACCCCAATATAGTTGGGAAAAGGCTAGGCAGATGATGAGTGGGTGAAACCACTGGTAAGCTAGTCGGTTAATAATTAAAAGAAGAAGAGGCACGAAACCAACATGAACAATCTTTCATTTATTGATATATGCGTGTTGAAAGTGTACTTTTTAAGTTCAATAACTTATTATTCACTTAAATACTTTTTTTTATCGTGGTAGAATCATCAAATGAGTCCTCCCGCCTAGGGCAGAGCGGGAGGACAAATACTGTGACATATATTTATTAAAAAAAAATATGCTAGTTGAAACAACGTGACACAATAACAATTGCATAATTAAACGAGTCGTTTATCGTAACTACTGAACAAACAGGTAATTTACATGTAGATAGTTCAAGTCGAACAAATTGCCTATTAGCACGGCAAGCACTAATAATAACTGAAATATTATCGTGCCTATGATGTCATGCGGAGTGTGGTGCAGCTCGATTTCGATAATACAAATAGTTATAAATTAATTATGTTATGTTCCCAGTGTGTGGTGAACATATGCTCCCATCCTCCTTTATTCAACTTCATAGCATTTTATCAAAATGACGTCACATAACGAAATTATAAAAAAAAAATTATATCCACCTCTTTATTTTAGAAATATAAAAATGACTTATCTATTCATGGCTGGTATGATTATTTTTGTCAGAGTATTTTCGAAGCGATTGTCTCGTTGTTTTCTTGAATTGTCGATTCATTTATTCGGGTAAGCTTTCTTCATCAATATTTTATTTTAAATCACATTTGGTATTTTTTTTTATTTCTAAATCAATTGAGATACGTCCATTGATTCAGACTATCACCTTATCTAGTCCTAGTTACTTGTATATCATTTTGGTAGGACGTACGCAATTAGGTGTGTCGTTAAATATGTCGTTTCGTTTAGGTAGGTATCTATAAAGTGATTGATTTGAATAAATTCAACTAAAACGACGTGGTCAAAATACCTAAAATTTTAAAAACACTAGTTATTCCACAAACGTTTTGAGTTTTTCCTGATTCATTGTATTGTACGTTGAGCATTTCTGGACACTCATATCGAACGGGGTTGAATGTCGAGGGAACTTCAGTAAGACTGTGTATGTTTTTCAGGAGCGTACGTATTTTCTTTTAACCTGGACTTGTGTAATTACGGTTGCTATCGCTCTCAACCTTATTTAATTAACTTCTGGCCAATCATTGGACTACAGTTTCGAAGATGAATAATAACGTATAATTCATCATCATCATCATCATATCAACCCGGGATCACCCACTGCTGGGTATAGGCCTCCCCCTTTTATGCCATATCTCTCGGTTCTGTGCGTCTCTTATCCAACTATTCCCCGCGATCTTGAGAATACCGTCAACCCAACGGGCTTTTGGACGGACCTGGTTTCTTTGGCCGAACCTTGGCCACCATTCGGTCAAAACCTTACTCCATCTGCCATCTGCCAGATGCCCTGCCCAACTCCACTTGAGGCGTATCGACCTATCCCCGACGTCATAGACTTTCGTCCGACGACGGATTTCGGTGTTACGCACGCGGTCTAAAAAAGTAATGCCGAGGATGGATCGCTTCATGGCTCTATGTGCAACTCATATTCGGTGCACAGTCTCCTCTGTTAGCGTCCATGTCTCGGCACCGTCTTTTTAACCAATGTGTCCTCCCATTGGTTAAAAAGGCGAGTTTTTAGACATTGGGGTATATTCTTCGATCTAAAACTATGTTCGGGCTTACCAAATGCCGCCCACCCGAGCTGTATTCTCCTAGAAAGCTCTTTGTTTGAATGCTCCTTTTCAAAGATAGAACATGTCCCAGATAAACGTAATGGTCAACCAACTCCAAACGCATGATCGCAATTCGCCATTAATCTTTTAATATTTAACGAATGATCTCTGGTTTAAAGTATCTTCTGAAGAGTGTTGAATTCTTTGATAGTATTTATTTTAAATGGTTTGTGTTTTATCAGGGAGCTCGGCGACGCTGGGTGGATACGGACGCGGCTCGGTGATGGGCGCGACCGGCGTGTGCACCGGCGCCGACCTGCTGCGCCTCGGCGGCCCGCCGCGCGGCTGGTACCCTCGCCAGAGACACAGGTATTTGCCAGTCACCACCGCAGCGGTCCAACACAGAATGGACAACCCGGTTGATTTCAGTTTGGTTCATGTGATGATGGCCTGTCAAGCAACACCGAGTTGTAGCCTACAACTTTAATCCAACGTCAAAGATAACGTAACGTCTAACCTCATATTTTATTTAAATAAAATCTTCTGAAATAGGCTCTGTGGTTGAACATAATGTTGAGCGTTGAGCTGTATCCTGCTAGATTATCTAAATATCCTACTAATATTATAAATGTGAAAGTTTGTTTGGTTACTCTTTCACGCAAAAACTACTGAATGAATTTGGATGAAATTTGGTGAACAGATAGTTCATAACCTGGATTCACACACTGGATAGATTTTATTATAGCAGGGAGTTTTTATCTAGATTTTATGATCCCGTGAGATAATTTTAGAGCTGTAGCGGGTGAAACCACTGGCAGCAGTTAGTACAGTCAACAGCAAAAGTAGATCTAAATCTAACGCAGTTCGCATCAGAACTGTATAGATAAACTAGTAACTGTTTGGTAAATTACAATCACTTCAACGCCACACAGTTCTGCCGCGATCTCCGTTCATTAGTATTGAATTTCTGATTTTGATCATCTACTTTTGCTGTTGATTGTACTACGATATGCTTTAGTTTAAATTAAAGCTATAACCTAAAACTAAATACTTAAATAAAAACAATAAGTAAGCATATTTGAAAGCTGTAGACATTCAGGATTTATACCGCATTTTATTGCATAAATTTCGTCCATTTATTAATTTAATTAATAATAAAAGTACGCTGCAAAACCAAAGCCCTTCTAAAAATATATAAGTACTGAAACTAAAATATACATATTTTGGTTAAACAGACGGAAAACTGAAGCATACAACATAATCATTGTTTCCTTGTAGTCAATGTGAATTTAATAACTATATTGTTAACCAGAACAACATAAATGTATTAATTTATACATCCTCAAGCTAAGGAAAATCAATTCATGGGATAACCACCAAAAAAAAACAAATGCATAAAATGTTATCAACTCGTAGATTAATTTTTTACGTACGCTAGGTAGTAATTAGGTATACGTACGCATAGTTAGTGTGTTGTTATTTTTTTATGTAACTACATTGGTACCCATAATTATTTATGGATTTATATGCTTACCTATTTAATATTCCAGCAAAAGCGATAATTTCATACAGATACATTAGTTACTTAGGTCTATCTCCTGCTAATTACATAGCTCAAATACTAAACTAACGCAATGCTGAGCAGATTAATAAATAAAACGTTCTTAACTCGCATTGACCAGACCTCTAACCTGTGCGCTTGCCGGCAGGCCCGCTTCAACGGAGCACCTGGACCGACTAACAGCCTCGTCAAAGATGGCAGTGGAGCACCCCGTGGCTTGGGAGGGCAGCGCCTCGCGAAAACCCCTGACCCTGCCGCCAAACCTGACGCCCAAATTCTTCCAGAAGTCACCCAGAGAGGCGCTGCGCAGGGTAACCAGCTTACTAATACGAAAAGGTGAGCTAATGTTATTTACTTTATTTAATGTATGAATGAACTAACTCTTGACTGTGGCATAAGATTTAACGGGAACATAGGTATTATGCGGGAAAAAGGTATCTTATGCTCTAACCCAGGTCATGATGTTCTTGTAATCAATGTGAACCATATTCTTCTTCTTCAGTTAATTTCCGCATTTACACATAGTATGAAACTAAGTGGCTTCCCGTCGTGAGAATGCTTAGATCTTTCACACTTTGATTTCAAACAACAGAAAACAACTGTTTTCATCAATATATAATACAAAATAATCTGTGAGGAAGGATGCTGCTGCCTGAAATCTAGATGATTCCAGTCTCTAGATCTTCTTCGAATTGGCAATATAAGCACACGTGCATACGCAGCATGACACCGTAGAAATTGTCTTTTTTCTGCCAAAATGACAGAAGTTAGATGAAGAAAATCGACCTATCGTTCTAAGTTTCTTCAGGCATATACAAGTCGTGACAAAAAAAAACCAGAAATAACTTTCTATTCGGTGGAGCATGATATGCATGAATCTACTGCTAAGTCCAAAATGCCAGGACCTTCAAGCAGTAAGAGTATAGGATCAGCAAATTAACTGGACTAAAAAAAAAATAGAGATAAATAAGACGGAAAAATCTTCAATTCTTGATTCGGTTTTCACGTTAGTGAATGTTTAATTCTTGGAAAAAAAAAATATCTAAGGAAACTTCAATATGAATAAACTTGTTGACGCTTCCCGTGACCCAAGAGCTGGCTTTTACCTTTGGCCAGAGGCTAAGTATTGCCATACAAAGAGGCAACGCCACCAGTCTCTTGGGCACATTACCAGCTGACAGCGTTGAGGATGAATTTTTCGGTGCGCTATAATAGTTTAGTTTTATTTTAATTTAGTATTGTCATATTTCTATACTTTAATTAAATATTTATATAAATGTGAGGGTCGTAAAAAACATAATAACTAGAAAATTTTCTCCGCCTCATTTCACAATAATTCATCAATACTGTGTAAATTAACCAAAATAATAAATTATTAATTACGCTGACGGAGATTATTCTGCGTCAGCGTCCTACAAAACTTTGTTATTTTATAGAATAACAAAGCATAATCTAATATGCACTTGGCGATCGCTGTATGGGCGCACCGTAGTAGTAACGCATAAATAGAATTTTATGCATATTTTACTATTGTGACCATTGCACTCCACTATGGTGAAGTAACGCATAAATATATCGATTTGTAGACGTCTTAAATATAAATATTTCAGCAACAACAATTAACTTTACTGATCAAATATCACAAACATAAATCTCGTTTAATGCAACGTTGCAGCGTTTTCAGTATGATTAACCGGAAACGTCCTCTGATTTACTGTTATCCTCTTGACATTTACTTGCTTTAACTAAAAACCAACGTAAAAATATCTAAATATATGTTTACAAAGATCATTATTATCATTATGTCATGTTTGAAAAGATCATAATTTATCAAAACTTATATTTAAATGCATGTTTAGTCTATTTAAAGTTTCCTAATGGGTCTATCTTATCACGTATTCACAGAATAGGCAAACAATTAGTCATTTCAAAGTGCTGAATGACACGATGTTTAATAACACATCCTACTCAGAATTTGAAGGCGAAATAATGAATAGGTGTTCCTACTCAATAATAATTAAAAGTGTAGGTACCTACGTCCATAAATAAATATGTGCCACCGGCCCGAATACACTTTTTTAATAAAAACAGTCATATTAGGAGCAAAGACTACTTTGCGGACTATTAATAAAACCTCTTTTTACGGTTTTTAGACTATTCAGTCTCTGTTGTGGATCTCTTTTCTAAATATTAATTGAAAAAGAAGTAAATCCTATTGTTCAAAGTTCAACATTTCACGGCCACGCCCGTCGTAAAGAATTCCATTCATGACATCATTTATAACGATCTCAATAAGGTGCCATTAACCTTATAATATCAAACGGAAAACTGAAAGATAAAATAGAAAATTACATAACCGCAAGATATAAACTAGTTGGGTTATTGCCAAATGTTGTTCATCTAGCAAATATTTAAACGCAGTGATCTTGACTGTCCTCTATTGTAATATTAGTGCATTTTTCTTACATTTATAATACACTATCAGATATCAATCATCTTAAGTGACATAAACTTGTCTAAAAACTTTAGAAAGTTAACATTTTCTCTTTTGGCTATTCTGGTCTATCAAGGTTGTTTTGATGATATAATCGACATTGACTTTGTTAAACCGTTACTTTTTTATTTTAACTACTTACGTCAACGTTCTTATATGAATTATATTATCTAGTTAATTACCACTTAATTCTAATAAATAAACCTTGCCTGAAACGTAGGATATAAGTTTAATTACTTTAGCCATTAGCAGCTCTAATATGATAAATTAAAGCACTAATTAAGACTGAAAATACCTACATTTACTTGTACTGTTTTTGTTACAAAGACCAGTTTTATTTTGACCGTTATATTTGATAAGACGTTTGTTGTGTTTGTTGCTAACAGATGGCGTTAGTGGTAGCGGTTGATCGTTGTGATATTTAGGTGTGTGACTAATTCCCGCGCGGCACAAACAACCACGGACGTGTCTAAATAGCTGTTTACTTTATGAAGCACAAAATGAAATGTGTGTTATCGATTTAAAACAAGACGCACTTCTGTCCGTAATGCAATTTATGCTCTATCTTGGTGGGTAGGTAAGACTACATTAAATGGTCTATTTACCCAATCACTACGTACTTTGTTCGATTAAACAAAGATTAGCTATGTATGGGTAATCGTTTAAAGAACGGTATGGAAATAAGTAACATTTTATTCTGCGCACTAAGGAAACATCTGCATTTTAAACCACATATACATAGATATATGTATAGACGACAGCGTATCAACCCAATCTGTCTTTATTTAATTGACTTTAAATTTTATCACAAATGAAGAAGATTTATGGGTTTAATATGTTGTAGTTCTCGTATAATGAACATGTAGCAGCTAAATAGAGTGTAGTAAAGTCCCTACTTCACTAATGTTGTTGATTATTGTTTACCAATCAACTACCCGGTACTTAGATACAAAAATCCCGGTAATTAAGTACCAAAATAAAATAAAAAACAATCAACCACTACCTAATTTCAAAAATGTTAATATCGGCTATTTATAAAGAATACATACTGTCATCGTGAATCTAAATATAATAATTTGTGAAAGAAAAATATCTTATCTATAAATCGATATTTCTTTGTTTTCAATGAGTTCTTAACACCCAACCAGAGTTGCCTACAAAAACCAGCAACGATAGATCGACTGAAAATATCAATATGTGAAAAATTGTGTAGATAACGAGCAATCCAAATGATAACTGTACTAAGTTAACCGTCGACATAACATGTGTTCTGGGCGTGCAACCGTGCAATCTTTATTTTATAAACTCAGGTACACAGTATGAGTTAAAGACACAATAAACGCTGAGACCTACCTACCTGTAAAGATTCAGTCGATGTAACAAAGCAACGCAGAGCCTAGATAATTAAAATTTTAATTGACACAACGTGCTGCAAGCGAGCATGACTCAAGACATGATATATTCATTATACATAAACATAACAATTTGAATGAAACTGGTCTGTGGGCTTAGAATCCTGTTATTATTACACTCCGAATAAACAGGCACATTCGAGCCGTGTAACAATAAGGCGTTAACAATCGCTTACGGGGACCTAAAAAGTTCGACTGCACAATAGTGAATAGCATACAATGGCGATTCAGTTACCTGCGACATCAATATGTGCATAATAGTATGGCGAGGGGCAAGGTACGGCGTGGTGTGGTATGGCGGCTGAAGTGAGCAGTCAGTCAGTGAATCAGCGCCCAGTCGCCCTCCATGACTGTCGCCGCCAGTGAGTCACCAGCGTGCCACCGCACCGCCAGGGAAGATGCCAATACACCCATATTCCATGATTAATAGAGACGTGAAAGTAGATAATGCCCGACTCCATTATTATTTATTACTCGCACATAAATTATTAATTCTCAGAAAACCACGCTTGTGTCTGATTATTCACACATCCGTTGCGAGAAGTCCTAATATTCATCCACTACATTTACTTTGTAACGTTCACGCAAATAATGTGTGTTAGAGAGTAAACTTTTCTACAAAGAACTTGGTCTGTTAAACCGGTCGCTACCAAAGAAGGTAACCGGTCAGGATTTGAGGCCAAGATCGTAGCTGTAACTGCGGCCTGAGTGCGGCGCGAGCGCGGCTGGTGACTGCTGCCCTACATACGACCTCGCCGCTATCTTCTTTATAAAACATATTAAACTTGGACCGAGAATAACAATGATATCAAATTAATCGAGTCATTGATTTAGCTCGTAAAGTGAGTCAATGAGTTAGCTCTAAACGTAACGTTTAACATGATATGATGATGCATCAGCATGCCATGTGCCCAATTTTAGTTCACTGGTCTTATGACTACGCATATCTAGTACAGTTCTTTATCAAATTTCTGAGGATAGCTTACGAATTTAAGGATATAACTTGTATGCTTATTTCCTTTACTATTTTTTTTAAATTATTACGTTTTTTAATATTCCAACATAAAATAACAGTATGCGTATTAACATTAAGTAGAACTACTTAAAACGGGATATTTACGATGTTTATTATTTTATTCTCAGTTTTCGATATTTCAGCACTGTTGCAAGCGTCATGATGATTGAACTCAAGTTATGCGGGTGTTTATGAGTGGACGAAATGGTCTACTGTCTTTCTTATTCGTTTCTTGCGTTCGATACCACTCACTACCATTTACCATTATCACTTGACGTTGTGTTCCAGACACGCAAAACTCACTGCACTGTTTTTACACAATTGAACACCTAGATTCCAGATCCTTGACAGTTGAAACCTATCCTACCGTTTAAAGTTCTTAGGTTTGGTAATTGATTCTCATGGCAGTCCATGCGAATCCTGTTCTGTCGTGATGACCTGAGGGCTAAGTAGCTCAATACAGTGGTTCGGTCCCGATTCTAAAAGATTTTTGACGAAATAATATAACTTACATCGGAAATCCAAAGCAAGTTGTAAACAGCATAAATATCCTTTCAAGTGATGTTTGTTTAAAAACCCTTGTATCATGAAATTCGTCCATTTTAAAGTGTAAACTCTAATAGATAAAGTGTGTCGTTGTCGTTTATTAGAAAATGCTGGAAATATTTTCTCTGAAATAGTTTGGAAGCTGGCCAGGGTTCATTCATTGTGCACACTGGCGGGCTATTTAAAACTTGGCTCTGTTTTCAAGGGAAAGCCCTTTGACGACTATTTATGAAACACTTTCAACATCAAACCGTAGATTACAGAATTCATTTATATGTACATATTCTGCTAATTATAGATTAACCTAGGGTTAATTACCATTCAATTTTTACTACCCTTATTGCAATTTTGACTACAGTTTCTATATAATTTAAATCAACAATTTCATTTTAACAAAATGAACCGCCTTCAACTTGGCTGACATATCTGTAGCACACAGCAGTATCCAATATTGATAACGCAATCTGTAACGCGGTATCAGTGATAGCGCGGTGTAATCAACAAACTTCACATCTTAATCAACGTTATCTAGCCTAGCTCTACCAAACCTATATTTTGTGGGTATTTGCTATCAGAAACAATTTCTGATAGCACAACACATTAGTGTCTGACAGATAATCAAGAATATATTTTCGGCATGAATATTGTATTTTGGTGATGATATTATTTCCGTCTAGAAAGTTACAATCGATCAGTGTAGAAATTGAAACAGGAAACATTTTGTAAGAATTTCTCATTCGTCTAGTTCTAGGCTTTCTGTGCCTGGATTGTCCTCTATGTCTATTTAAAATCCCCGGAACGTCAACGGCTATTGAAGGACACCGTGGATTTTAGTCAGTACGAGTCTGACAGTCCCTCCCGCTCTGCCCTGGGTCACTCATTTGATGATTTTACTACGCTAAAAATAGTACAATTACAGAATGTATAAATACCTTGTTATTTATTTCATTCTAATAAATTAGTCATGAGTACGTAAATAGATCATAACAATACTTTGTAAAATTATAATGTATTCGATTTGTAGGAATTTCGTTAATACGTTTCCTTATATTACTGCTTCTCTTAGAATTCCCAAGATCTAAGGGTACGCAATAAGACTTAGTCGTATACCTACTAATGTGATATAAGTATTCTGCTAGTAAGATCGATTCGGG
The DNA here is from genome assembly GCA_943136025.2 of Agrotis puta. NCBI lineage: Eukaryota > Metazoa > Arthropoda > Insecta > Lepidoptera > Noctuidae > Agrotis > Agrotis puta. The sequence continues at coordinate 7,253,721 of OW964170.2, forward strand.
AGCTCCGTACTCCGCAGGCATGCATTGTCCTGCGTACGCGACGTGAATGCAAATGACGCCACATCCGTCTCCCAACGAATAATATATCCGGTGTGTAGTAAGGCCTTTTTAATATTCATGCTATATAGAAAATCTTGTTGTTGGCTCCTGGACAGCTCTCTGTGATCACCGCTCGATGTCGACGGTAGGACAAGTATCACTGAACGATGCTATTAGACTATTATTTTACTCTGTTTATCCTCTTCCACATTTTTCCGCAATTTATGGATAACATAGCTAACAACCCACAATATGCGGAAAATTTAATGGTTAATTAAAATATTCATGTTGTTCACATACAACTCTGGATTTATGTAAAATAACAAACAGAAACAGCCGTAATTATTTGGGAGAATTCGTACAGGTTCCAGCAATATTATTAAGTTGATAGACAAATGAGAAAAAAAATGAAACCTATACCTATCTATATGTAAAGATTAGGCTCCTTACATAAATACTATATATAAACTGCGTTTAGATCAACAAGAGAAACGTTTAGAGTTATGTATTCTAATCTGATTAGCCCACTCAACTCGGCGCTACACGAACCACTTACTTTAACACGCTTATATAGATTAGGGGCATAGAAGCTAACCAAACAACCTATTATTTTTACATAATCAAGTAAGCTGCCATGTACTTGGACTGATCCAGTCTCCAATGATTCAGCCTTAAACATTTCTATCAAGGAAACCGATGTCCTAAAAATAGACTTCCTTAATACATGCAAAAAGCTGTAAACATCTCGACTAAGATTTTCCGTTATATTTTTAGAAGAACAGTTCCATAGAACGTTTTCTCATTATTCGGCTTGGAATGTTACATTCGAGAAAACAAAATAAAATACTTCAGAGGCACTTTAGGGACTCGTCATTTCAGTGAGTGTGACTCTTTATTATAATGTTTCTAAAAGAAATACCAAAGCGATGAATATTCTTTCTTGTTTATTCCATAAAACAGCCATTTGCCTGAGGAATGATTCTATAGTTAAAACATGATCCAAGCGGTCGTTATGAGTAAGCTTCGCGAACTTCCGAGCAGTGCTGTTTTATGTATTGGGTATTGGAAAATATCTGTTGAATCTCAGTTACGTAACGCCTTCGCGAACGACCTTCACCTTGGATGCCCACGTGCTTGCCAGTCCTAATGTACCAACTACACATGTACTCTTGTATGAGAGTAGCTACGATCACTCAATATGTGGGCTGGCCACAATTAATTTAAGCTCAAGTTAAACAACCGGCGAGGCAGTAGCTGGCAAATAAATCTTTATTAAAAACAACCAATAAACATAAGCGCAGCACGCAACTTCGGTTGTTTAGAAGTGCAGACATTCTGTGCTCTTAGTGATCCACATTTATTCATGACTGTCTCGCTTGAGGACGTTTCAACACTTATTAATTAAACAGAATTCGTTGTCAGGGGACTTAATTCAACTGAGATTAGATACTAATCATGATTTCAGATGGCCCAGGTGTTCTGACTTAATAGTAACTTCGACAAATATAAGATAGATGTATCTGTTCATGTTCCAATATGTAGAAAACATGGCTATTAATGTCACAGTAGATACCTATATGCTCTCAATTCTTGAAATCTAAACAGTCCCTTAAAAGAGTAACGTTATTCAGTGGGTACATGTGATGCATGCACGACCTTTGCCGGCGTGTAACCTAAAAGCTTCATAAACCTTTTTATGGGTATGAGTCCGTCGACAACCGCCACTGCCATATGGCGCTGTACACTCGAGTACACATTCACTGAAACGATAATGTTCATGGATCACTACTTCGCATGTTGAACTGGATATCAAAGATTAATAGATACCTACGTGCAGAGTTTATGGGCTAACATGATACTTTACTTATTAAAATTATTAAGTAGCGATAAAAAGAGATTATACAAGCACCTTTTATATTCCACTTCGCCCCACCAAGTGAAATACCTTTAAATTCGCGGTAGGATCATTCCATTTTGCACCGCCAGCGGTACCAATGGTCTTTAAAGCATTGTATCAATAATATGTCGCATTTTTATATAGTAAATAATAGAAAACATTTCTACGTTGAGGTTTGCCTGCTTGCCAACAAGCATAAAGAAATAAAGATAAGTTAAAACGCTTATCGACGATAACACTTTCTTTCAACTAAGTGACTCAGTTCCGTTCCTATTTAATAGCAATCGATTTACCAGTTTTCGCTATGGCAAATATTGAATCTTTTGTAAATCGCTGTATAAGAAGAGTTGCTAATTTCTAGTAATCCAGTTAAGCCGTTTGTGCGTGACATTACAAAGCTTAACCTTAGTGGTATCCTTTCGTATCACACGCTCGACGGCGACCTCGTGGTAATACAATATGGCGAGGCGCCACGCTCGACTTACACCGTGATTACTCTTTTGTGACAACATGCATGTTACAATCATCTCTTATTAATAATCCTTTTAATGAACGCACCTACGTGTCATCGTGCTAATCGAAACAATTCTTTGAAAAATAAAAGGCATGAGTCACCGTCACCATTCGATAAGGCACTAGCATCGTCGCATTCACTTTATTCGTTGTACGTGTTGATATCATAACGTTCTGCCTATAAATGATACCAAATAAAATCAATAAGTTGACATAAATCTGTTATTTTCTACGGTGAGAATCGAACGAGCTGTAAATGTATTTTTAAACTGGTCTCCAGTCCAGACGTGGCGGTCGACGGTCGGTGGTCGCGGACGGCAGCGGTGTGTCGGTGTGCCGCCACTGCGACCATCACCCACATACCGCATGTGGCATTACTTACTGCACCTGTGCACACACCTCTCGACTTACACACTGCACTCTTATTACTGATACAAAATAAAACATTCAGTCTGTGCAGAAAGATTATATGTAGTTCATAGGCATGAGTACAGATTATTTAGTCTCGTGAGTTAACCCTATGAAATTTATTTTCTCTAAACTTCGAAATAACTAAAGAAGAGTCATTGAAAATAAGTGGAACAACATTACGAGTTTTAAAAAAACACGTAACTTTCGAAAGCCATTTTTCACCGATTGACACATGCTCCCAATAACATACAATTTAAATGTAAAATACCCTTTCGTATTAAATTGTTATCTACCAAAGAAAGTAAAATAGTAACTAGTATGTTTGCGCCAGTTTGAATTCTGGTTTAATAATGAATATGATAATCATTATAGGGTTGCGAAATGGATGGGGACAATAATTTATATACCAATATGATGAGGTCATTGTCCTCATTGCTGAGGATACGATGTTTAGTATCTGCTTGTCTGTTCACTTACATACAAATGACTACAAATACAAGCAAGCATTATATTTATTCTATTTCACATTATGTTACCCATATGACAGACTCATTAATCATTGTCTATTTTCGTTTAATTCGAGTCCAAGCTGTGCCTAGGTACCTACTATATGCTGATTGATTCCATACAATGTTTAACTAACGAACCACACACATTTTCCTGTTGACCAAAGTGATAAAGTCATACGTAGCCGCAGTTTAAAACCAGCTACTTATTAAATTAATTAATTTTCTAAATATAATTATGTGGTACCTACCTGCAGCACCATGGATTTTTTTATCTCCAAATTTAAAAATTAAGTATGAAATTCACATCTTAGTATAGAGACTCTAAATTAATGGCCCCAGTAAAAATTTGTAAAACAGGAAATGAGTTACGGGGTGTTTAAAATACGTGGACGTCATTGTCAGCGGAAAAAGTAGCTACCTAGAAGGCTTGAACGCTGACAGCATTGCCACGTTGGTTGGCAGTGCTGGTTCTTTCATCAAGAAATAGGCTAGCCCCCTATTCACAAATAGAGCCGACTAACTGCTTGGTGGTTTCCCAAAACACTATGTGGACACTCGGACCCCATAGCCGACTAGTGATCCTCTAAACTCTAAAGGGTTGAATACCTGTACCTACTACCTAAGCGATTTTATAGTAGGTGCTTGCCTGGTAACAATAGAGTTAGGGAAGGAAAGATGTGATTTCCTTCCTGTGTTACTGTATGGAATGTGTCGTTTTAGGTGTAACATGGTTGACTTATTAGTCTATTATTAACCATGTAATTATAGGTAGGTAATAACTATGTATTTCTTTTCCTACGGTTATTAATGCAACCACTGCAGCAATCTTACAGAATTAGTTATTTAATTAAGGGTTTTTTTGGACATATAGAACCTCCATAAAGAATCAATATGCTATCTATCTAAAAATTAAACCGTAACAAACCTCACAGCCTTAAAGCTGATACACAGAGTACTTAGAGAACCACTAGTATCGACAGGTAAGGTGTGCCTAACCTACACAAAAACAAGGGTTAACTCAGATCCTACTGAACAGTACCGACTAATACTTAATGCAGTAGCATAACATCACGGAACCACTGCAAGGCAAATGCTAACCTCAACCCCATAATTATATTAAAAAGGACAGCGCTATATTTCTTTGGTCAAGTCTTTATAGATACTGGAACAAGTTCAAAAATGATAATAATTATGTCGATTAAGCTCAGGGGCTATATTATGGACCATGTGTTAGATCTATGGCGCGACTGTCGGTTGCGATTTGAGGCCGCGCGAGTCAACGCCACTGCCAAGGTCGGCTCGTCCGCCGCTTGAAATGAAACAATCGTTACTTGGACTCGGTGCAAACGAATAAGCTTTATCTTTATTGATTAATCGTACATTGTGTCAATATTAGACAGTGGCAAATTTCCTACTGACAAAATAGCTTTGTTTTAATGTGTTACACAGAAAAGCATCTGTAGGTAATGTTTCGCTAGTGGGCCTTGCATTATGTGGTTTTGTGAACTTGAAAAAACACAGCACGTTGTTTCCTATAAAACAACCCTGTTACAGAATGGTCGCTATCAACTGACCAATGAGCAGTCACAAGTCCAGAGTACCATACGCTTACCTCGACCCGAGGTGTCGTTCCAAGAACCAAGTAGAATATTAATGAGATGACGCAGCAAAATCGATAATAAAATGGATATCGAATAATACTCAATTGCGATTTGTTACTTTGTGGAGGGAACCCGTGCAATGTAAATTTGCAAGCGAGTGTGCTCGGGTGAACGATCGCAATAGAACCGGTCTGACAGGCAGCCGCGGCAAAAAGGATCCTCCCGGGAATGTGCCGCCGAGCTCTGCGGACCTCCGACCACTCCTGCACTCTCTATCTGCACCCAGATATTTCCGGTCTATATTGAAACTAATTCGTTTTAAAACCACTGTTGTTATCGGTCACTATACAGACCAGAGGAAAATGCAACAGGAAATGTTATATCGATTTAGTTGAATTGTTGTGTAAATATAACAATGATTCAATTAGGTATATATTTTTCCTGTCAACTATTTGTAACTATTTAACTTAAACAGAAAGATTTCATGGTACTCGGAATTTTATTGTTTTTCACGGTGCGTTTCCTTTTAGTACTTGTAATAAATTAGCAATAAACGCTTTCGTATTGCAAGAACTGATAAAATATCGATTACTATATTTAGGTGGGTGTTGGCAAGCGTCATCGAATTGAATTCCGTCAAAGTTGATGTTTGCCCTGACGTTATCGGTCACTTATCAGGCCGACATCACTTTGAAATATAATCATTTACCTGAATCGATGAAATACCTTTAGGTACATAACAGTACTTACTACGGTTTTCTTAAGAACTGACTTTTGATTACATTCTCGATCTAGCTACTACACTCTGACAGACATTTTTAATTGACATCCATTACACAAGACCAGCCTTACACGTCCCTTATTTCTTTTGTACAAAGAGGATCTTCAAGCTTCCAAATGCATGATGCTAGCGTCTCGAATTCTCGATGCGTCGAGAATCATCAATATAGTATCTGCAGTTATATTGGGATTTGCCATCTAATATTAGTATAGTCAAACTATATGTGAACGATAGAACACCTGTCCTCTGCCAAGAACGCCCTCGAGTTGAACTCGTAACAAGTTCTGGGCTGATTCTCAACACTGATTGCTATTTACTTTTCAGTAGGTCCTACCTACTTCGGTACCCCGCGAACTTTTGTAAGTTTACGATTATGCTGTTTTTACAGCGACTTGTCCTGCAAATTATTGTCGAAAAAGAATCAAAACGAATTAAAACCACATTTCTATCTCCATTTTCAAATAATTTATTTGTTTTGTTCTAGGGAACAACGGGAAGGAGAAAGAAAATTCTCGAAACAAGGAAGCCACGTCACCAGCAGCTCGCTCCGCAAACGGTCAGTAGCTTCCTGAATCATCTAGTTATCTCTTCACAGCCCAGTTCTCTACAAATTCTCATTGCCTACCTACCATGGCGGGCCCGCAGTTTCAAGTTACCATAGCGATAATCGCGTATTAAAGCTTGAATGGGTCCTTAATAATCGAGCTTTCAATCGGGAAGGGAGGGAGAGGGAGCTCCCCTCGTTTGTGGCGCAAGGGTTCGGGGAGGGCACACAACGCACATGCGGCACGGCGCGTCCCCGGGGCCCGGGCTGCGGCGCGCGCAGCCGGCACCCCTGTGCTGTACCGCGCCCCACCCGCCCGCGCCGCTCACCCCTCTCTGCAGGGGCGACGAGCGACACCCCATCCTACCACATTTTTGCGGAAATTGGAATCCTCCCTAGATATTCGACTGGGTACATCATATTCGCATGTACGATTTTATTTCAATTCGCCACAGTAAAGTAGTAAAATTATCTCAATTAATTTATTGTCGTTTACATTAAACTTATTAATATAATTTTATCTACTGACTGAGTCATTATGATGATGTTAATAATAGATTATAATGTTTATTTTCCAATAACAGCTCGTCCAATCAATTATGACAATAACAATAATACCCGTCGCCTTCGTACGAGACAAAACAATGAACTTGATATAAGTAGTTTACATTACATAGTGCTAACATAACACAATCTCGGTGTCGTTTACATAGGTACCTAGGGGAAAAGTGTATAAGACGGGGACGCGAGGTATGATGGGAAATCACACACTTAAATCAAACTTAACACAATGCTAACTTAACGCAAGCGCCAACAGGACGCCATTTGTTAATGGCTGCTTGCAAATGACATCCTGATGACGCTTGCGCTACGTTAGTGTTGTGTTAAGTATGCCTAAAGAGTGTATGTCCCCATCATACCTCGCGTCCCCGTCTTATGCACTGTTTCCCTACTTATTTCAATAATTATATATTACTTTATTCTCGCCAAAACAAAAGCATTGGGATGCTTTGTGTTTATTACTGTGGCATGATAATACAACGTAGAAACACATTGTCACAATGTCGTCAGACGTGACATATCAATGGGACAAACTGCCAGATAAAAGGACATCCGTCTTCCGTACCTACCTACTCGTGTTAAACTACAATTATGATATGATAGTATTGTAAACTACCTAATGCACATTACAACACGTTTTTAAAAACACTTAACTATTTAAATCCAACAAGGTATAATTTAAAAACAGCTGTAAACCTCACTTCGAAGTTGGGCTCGGAATAGTTTGTAGACTTCCGTTTCTGGCGGGGTGTTGTGCTCGGTATAGCAGCATCGTGCTGCGTTCTGTTGAGACTCAGCCCTACGACAGATTACTTTCGTATTTTGACATAATGCTCATCATTATGAATAACTGACACGAGGAAAAACATTCAAGTGCTGTAGCCAAAAAATTGGCAGCGGGTTTCGCTGTTCTTGGGTAGATCCCAATCTAAAAGTTTTTCATACAGTGTTAAATTCAGTGAAAAGACGACCGTAACTAACTAGTAGATCCTGTATATCAGCCATGTTACAAAGTTTAAAAGTTTATCGATCGAAAATGAGCAGACTTTCACATCTTTTTGCTGTAGTAGTAGTACAGATCTATTAGAGCCCATAATGATGCAGACAAAAAAACTCGAACTATTTCATTTGACCAGTAAAGAGCACGCGCCTGGGTAGAGTTGCCTGTCAGATGGTAGCAACTCTTGCGCAGGTCCGTGATTAAAGTTAAGCCACGCTTTTCAAAGCCTGTCCGATGATGGATGATCAAATTAAAGCCAACGTTTGCCCAGGTTCTGTCTTTAGATGGTTGACTAAAGTTAAGTGGGTTAAAAGTTACACATCATTTATACGACTACTGTAAGGCTAGCTCGTTTTATTTTTAACAGTTTTTAGATTAAACAACCATAGTCATGTTCAGTTAACGTGTACATTGTACAACTCGTGTTAGTTTTTATCGATAGAGCGACGAGTAGGTGACGTCATGTACTAGTAACTACCACCTTTTCACTGGGAAGCGATTAGTTAATTGGTTAGAATCTTCCCGTCCATTACAGCAGGCTGGTGAGTCAAGTGTCTTGGTATTCCTTAATTGATGTTCTGACGCACTTTCATTATCACTTGCTGAGATAACAGTGTATTTTTTTTTGTTAACAATGTTGAGATAGAGCACGGACGCCGGACACGTTATGTTTTGAATAGTACCTACTACTACCAGATAACAAAAATAAAGTTATACTTACATACAATAATGCCTTTTATAGTCTTTATTTATTTTCTACACTTATTTATACATTTTTAAATATTTTAAGAAATTTATAATAAAAATTAAAAAAAAAGCTGCCAAGCGAAAGCCTCCTCAGATGTTGTTCGAAGCTCTTGACAATTATTAAGCCATTGGCCAACACGAAAATAAATCATTCAAATACCAACCCACATCTACAAACACTAGGTACCTACCTTATTTCAAGAACCCCGAACTGCCTCGGTATTTTCGTAGTTTTCAATTTTTTTCTTTTACCTTCTAGCAAGCTAACGCGATGTTAACCACAGCTGCTGATAAACATTCGCCTCATTTCCACAGTTTGGACCGCTTCCAGTAATAACGAACACTGTTCCATTAACACGACAGCATAAAATACTCACAGATATTATAAATATTTATTCCACCATGTTTTTAATTTCATCATTACAAATATTTAAAAAAATGCATGTAACCAACCCATTAATAGTTAGGAACAAAAGCTTTAGCTTACCATACTGAACCTAACCAGCAGTCCATAGGTACTTATTCCATAGTCAATACAATCAACCCTACTAATTAATTATAATTTAATTAATTAATAATGTAAATGTAATTAACTATATTCCAAAAATTATAAGTTAGATCGATTTTACAATGCTAGTAGCTATAGGTTTCTCTTTACTTTCTATTCCAGCGTAAGGAATTTTGAGGCGGCAAAATTAAAAAATGCTAATTGATTTTCGCGAGGTATCATCATAATTTATTTAGTAGAGCGAGGCGTACATACAGGCTTCAAGTTGATGTCATAGTATTGAGGTCAACGAACTTGTACTGAATATTGTCTACAATTAATAATTCATGTTGTTATGGCGGCTGAGCGCGAACACATTTGGCGAACTTTATTTTTTCGCAAACATTACTTCGAGGCAAGAATCGTTCAGAATCTCAAGATGTTTGTACTTACAAAGTTCAAGTACTATCTTGCTTTCATATTATTTTCTGAGAATTAAGTTCCCTTGTCTACGATAAAGTAGGTATTATGATTCACCACTTCGCCAGTGACAATAAAATACCTGAGTAGGTACTAACTTCTCATAAGCGAGTGGTTTTGTTCTACCGTATATGCATTTTCACACTCAAGTTGCACGTCATCGTGATTGTTCGCGCCTAGTGTTACGGGCACAGTCACAGTTATAGCGGCGGGATCAGTTCCGCCATGATGCGCAGATTAGTCAGTCTGTTCTTTACTGGAAGAGAGTGACTTAACCGTCAATTAGGTGAATTAGGTAGACTTACAACTCCGATAGGTTATCGATAACTACTTACCTCACTTAGTTCTTTGACTGGGAACAGTTTTTCAGTTACATTATTATCTAGGTATCTACTTTACAGTACACTTTTATCTTGTGACTTTTAATTAATTGACATTAGATTAAAATAAGAAATTGCTTGTGTAGGACTGAGGTTTGATTTCTGCACTATTCTGGGTTTTTTTAGCATGGCAAAATCATCAAATGACTGTACTGTACTGACTAAAATCCACGGTGTCCTTGAGTAGCCCTTTACGTACCGGAGTCACGGGAGCTCGTTAGTCCCGCGACCCCGGCAGGCTTTGGCATTCTAAGGGGCCTCCGTCAACTATTTTGGGTCTGGCTTTACTGTAAATGCATTAATTTGGCTTCTGACAAATGCCAAAAAACTGCCCTATACACTTCTGTGTCGGGCAATCTTTCGAGAAATAAATATTGTAGATTAGCCAAGTGTGTCGCGTCGTCGTGTCGAGTCAAGTTCGAGCGTATGGCACTGCCGCACTGGTCTAGCGAGCTCGTTGCTCGGAGAAAGTAAAGATTCACAGATGTATCCTCACATACCTACCTACTAACCTGCATATTATCACAGATACCTACGTAAGTAACAAACTGTTGTCATCAATCTAAGCTTGACTTAACGTTCGAATACGTAGTTTATAATTAAATACCTATTAAGACTATAAACTTACTAACTAACCACCGCTCAAAACTCCAATTAGTTTTGCATTTTGCACAAACGGTAAATATTGTTGGCGCGGATACGTTCGCCTCTCGTTGTTAATTAGTGCACTCGAGCTCTATTACATTAAAATTGCTTCTGGCTCGAAAGCGTCTCCGCTAGTGCATACCGCGTCTACCAAACCTATCAACAATATTTTAAAAGAATGAGTCAAAACAATAATAATATAAGCTTATTTATTTGCACTCAATAACAAGGTAAAATTAATAAGAGTTGAACGCCAGTGATAAGAGGTCAATACATCGCTGTTTATCACAGTTCAATGGCCGCACAAGATTTACGAGGAGGAATATCGCACAGAACGCTTTAGGGTATTTATGAACCGGGGTCGCGGGTTTGTCAAAACAGATAACCGTAACCCTGCAACGTAAGGGACTTTTGAAGGAACACCGTGGATTTTAGTCAGTACGAGTCTGACAGTCCCTTCTTCCGGTCCACTCAGGGCAGGACTTGATGGATTTACCTCGCTAAGATGTGGGTATTGATAAATACATACTATTATATTTTAATACTGTGTCATATTCTTTCTAAAGAGGGAAGATATAAATGACAATCGCGGGCGCAGGCAGCATCAAATAGTGATCGTGTTGCTGAAACAATAGCTGGCGCCGGCGACGGCAGCTGCGGTCGCTGCGGCAACCTAGCTGACTTACGTTACACTCAGGGCTATCACCTTTATATAATATAAACGTAGCTGATATTATTTTTAACAGTTAATATTATTTATACTCACCTACATGATCGATCATTGCAGTCCTCCTAGTCGGTTAATTTTCCCTGTGAAACATCATTGACGTTTTCAAGTCTCTGTAGTTTGAACTCTATCAACGAGAAATACCTATAAATATAAAACAGCCTCTATCACTCCCACTGTTGGGACACAGATGACAGATATGTGTGAGGTATATATCATCTCACGGCCAGCTTTGTACTTTGTAGGAATTGGTGGAGGTCTTTCAGGACATGTCTTATTATTATAATTCGTCGATTTAAGGCAGTGGTTATGAAATGATTAATGATAACTGTTACGGCCTGGATTAAATCTGGGTCTCTTAAATATTTCTAACTAGTAGGTGAATTAAATGAATTATACCTAGCAACTATCTACTGAAGTGCCAAAATGTTACACGTTTATTTTCATTATTTTTAATAAAATAACATAGGTACGAAATACCTATAACAAACTGAACCTCCATCCACTGACTTATTTAAACGAAAAGAAAACCAAGTCCTATGTAAAAACAACAAACGACAAAACATGTTTGAAACTCGTTAATTAATGTCTACTATAAATAAACAATCTTCGTGGGAATAAAATCCTAACGGCAGTAGATATTTAGGAAATCAAGTAGAAATGTAGCACGGATCGAGTGCGGGAGGCTGCGAAGCTGCGATCAATACGTGGAGCCGTCGACGCCGCCACCGCGCCGCGCCGCACGCCGCGCGCCTACGAAAGCGAACGCACCGACCTCGCTGCCCTTCACCGAAGTGTCGACGACCCCTGGACCCCGCGCACCGCCCCACACGCCACGCGTCCCTCGCACATCAGCCCTTCGCACTTCCCCAAGTCGATCTTCGTGACCTGATTAGCTAAAATTGCCTTTGTCACAATATTCCTTCATAATATGTGATTTAACAATATTCGATGTTCTAATCATTGATGAGTCGATAGCAATAGATAACATTCAAATCATAGCCATTTCCTAGATGCAGAGGGGTTTTTTGCTCTCAAAAGTCTTTCTACGAAGATAAGGACCCGAGCGAAAGAAACTCGAAGAGCAGCTTATGAGTGAACCCTACTCCCCATAATTTTTGAATTCATGAGTTTTGACAAATTGACAACACATTGGGAGTTCAAACAATCCAGCCGCGTTCAATAATGTTTAGTTCGTGCCCTTATCTAAGCTATGTCCGCAAATGATATGGAGTAGAAAACTCTCGAAATTTCTGGTTTCGTACTTAGATATTAGTATCCTATGTTATGTCCAAACTCCGTTGAAGTCTTTCCGCTGACTTCCGCATGCCGCCCGGAACTGTACTTTCTGCCGATGAATCTTTATGGAGCTTCCGCAGTAAATACGTGTGTACAGCATGATACCTCTCTATCTAAATAATAATTCTAGGATCGTTTGCAATCTTGTAAATGATAAAAACCTAAAATCCCATTGACGTAATAGATATCCTTAGGGCATTCATCAGGTCGCGGGACTTACCCATTACCGTGACCCCGGTACGTAAAGGGCTTGTGAAGGACACCGTGGATTTTAGTCAGTACAAGTCTGACAGTCCCTCCCGCCCTGCCCTGGGTGGGAGGACTAATTTGATGATTAAACCACGCAAAAAAAAAAAAACAAAAAAAGGGCATTCATCAGCAGCTAACTATATATTTGTTAAAATCCTTTAGCATTAACCATTTGTAAAAAATTTTAAGGCTCACTAATTGTTACTTCACTGATAAAACAACTTACTCTTTATCAATAATTTAATGTCTAACACAAGTTTTATAATTATTTTTAATACCATAAAATCCGATAAAATGCAATTTGCCATAAAATTAAATTTTAAGTTCTCGTTCGATCACAAACGCCAATGGCTTTGCGGGGAGTCTAGCCAATGAACTTGAATTGGATGGACCTCCACTGCACAGACACGTGCTATAAATACAAAGACACGCTATGCCGCACAGCTGTGTAAATAGAGTGTTTTTATTTTCTTCAAGTAACTAAGTAGACAGTTGATACTAACTTATTTAGGTAGGTATTGCATACTTTTGATAACCCCTGCGAGTATGAGTTCTAGTTTAGTATCACAGGTAAAATAGGTCCAGATACAGGGCTTGGCATTCGGAAACAGAATTGCAAATCAATTAAATCAATGAAAGATAATACACAACACAAATTACGATTACAAGCGTAGACGCTTAGAAGCAGTGGAGTCGGATGTCGGGTGCGGCATCTCACGTGGCCTCAGTCCACGACTATTTTAGGCAGCGTGCATGGCATTTGGGACGCGTGCTGGAAACTACCTACTTACTGCGGTTTATTTTGGGATGCCCTACTAACAACTGTTACTGCATAGATGAAATCGGTATTTTCAAACAAGAAACGTATATTTAAAAAAATATTTTTAAATTGACCTGCGTAGGATACTTAATATCTTTGCAATTTACTTGTATAGTAAGTATGTATACAGTGCGAGGCGCATTATTGGTATCCGACTAGAGTAATCATTCACGGTCTTGTGAGCTTTAAATTACTATTAATTCATGACTATCCAGAGCGTCTTACTAAAAAAAAAAAGTGCAGCTAATTAGGTTCTGAACACGATCGCGAGCAAGTGAACGTATAGTTTTTAGACTGCCTAATGCAGCAGCAGTAAATTTAACGGTTAATAATTTAGTATCTTTACATTGTCTTTGAGTATCTAATTATTTTGAATATCGCCCACTTTTGTACTTAATTATCTTTTAGATTTCAAATAAGTACCTACCAACTATACGACAAAATTGACAGGGATTCGGAGAGGTTTACACAGAGTTTTTTTCTCATATTGATCTTACATTAGACGTCCATTACAAAATAGTCTGTGCAAATAAAGATAAATAAATAAAATTAGGTATGAAGTTTATTGACAATGGGTCTGGCGGTCTGCAATTCTTCAACTTGGGTCCTATGGCCGCTAGAAATAAAGGATGGCGTAGTTACTACTACAGAAAAGTTCAGTCGTTCCGGGCCAAAAGATCTACCCTCCGCCCGCGGTAGCCGGCAGGGGTAGCAGGGTATACGCGTTGTATCGACCCGCTTGCCGCGACACCAGCGAGCGACCAGACTGCGGCCCGCTCGTACACTTGACATTCGCAATAGAGGGTTCACGACCCTCTATGCTTTGTATTTAACTTGCTTGCTATCATTTGAAAGTTCGTGTTATTTTTTAAGTACATATTATTTTCTAATATTATTTGGATACCTACTACAAAGGGACGTTTTTATTTAAACTATCGTTGAAATTATTATAGCGACAGGAAAATACTATCTTCATTGTGTTGGTGGTATCTATCCACCATACAGCGGAAGCAAATTTATCTACAACCAGTGTAATGTTACATTTATAGAAACTTATTTTGCAAACTTGTTTATAAAACAATTTCTTACAAGCTACAGAGAACTAGATGACTTATTGAACTCGTTCTAGGTATGAGGTAGTTTTTGAACGAATGCTTTATCTATATTTGTATATACTCAAATATTTAAAAATGTAATAATTACATAAAGAAGTTAAATGAATAAAGATAATAATCTAAACTAGGTTTCTCAACTAACTAATGACTACCCAGTCATTGGCGTAGGCAGAACAGTCAATAAAACTTGTATCGCTTGACGAAAGTACTTATATTCCATTAAATTAAATTCTTTTTTATGTAACAGGTGAGGAGCACCCAGGCCAGAAGCAACGCAAAGGGTTTTTCAGAAGCCTTTGGAAAAAATCTCGCCATTACTCTCTCGAGCACCCTTGAAGAAGCGCCATGGGAGAATTTCAACTTGATTACGATTCATGTTGTTTCCCTCGCACCCAGCAAGGATAAAAATCAAGAAAATGTTCAGACGCTAAGTGTAACAAATTAATGAATGTACTACTTCGGAAAGAAGAACGACAAAAAGTGTCCGAACTCTAACAGTCGAACATGACGAATATATTTTTGAAACACGTTTATAAGGTCATGGAAATCATTCGATAAAATACTTCGTAATGATACTAATACAATTATCAAAACAACAACAGTTGTGCAAGACTACAGTAGTTGATAGTACAGTTCTCAACTTGTTGGGTTACGGAATCAATTAGTTAAATTACCTATAAGATGTTTTGGCATATGGGACTTGAGTATTATTATTTTAATAAATCTGATGTATAGGGAATAGTATTACATTGTGGATTGATTTGTATAATTCATGCTTCGATGCATAATTTATTTGTTAAGACGAAGTACCTACGTATTTTATATTCATACACAAGCGTTTTTTTCGTATAAATAGAATTGTAGAAATGTAGATAACCACGTAGTAAGTAAAGACAAACGCATTTTAATTTCTTTGATATTGTACTGTTGTAAATGCTCTTTAGTGAAATAACGAATAAACAGCAATTTGTATGTCATCAACTCATCAGAGAAAATCTACTTTAATTAAAATATATGTAGATAGTAATGCAACTTATCTAAACCTTTCATAAATTCTCTGAATATAATTTACAACAACATTAGGATAACATTCCTCGAGTGTTGAACTTTAAGGAACCAAAATCACTTGATGAATTATTATTGCTACAAGTTTAACATTTTATACCAATCCTTGTATTCGAGTGTACTTAACTCTTAATACTGTAGATTTTGTCAAAAGGAAAATAAATTATGTTCATTAGCAATAAAATATGGCTTTTCTTAACCTCTTCCTTTACTTCCTGCGACTCAATAGGATGTTTTTCAAAGAAACAAAATATTATAATACAAATCATTTATTATTAGATAGACACAGTTCCCATCGCTTATCAGAAACAATGTACAAAGCTATAGTAGTAATATCAAATATAAACAATATGCACCCTTCGTTTACTGCAAGCCTTGTCTGAGGATACAGGGTAATTGAGCGCTTCTATTTCTGCAGCTAAGAGATAGAATAGAACAGAATGCAAATGTTTATTACTCACTACACAAGATTATAAATGCGGCACAATTAAAAAGAAAGCATAGCAGAAAACTGTTAGCGGGCCATGTGGAGGCCGCAGCCGCGGCGCGTCGCGGCGCGGGCTTCGTACGCCACGCACTGATGTGTCGGATATTACTCACACGATGGATCCAGTGGGACTAGAGATCTTCAATTAAAATCGTAATACTTGGGTTACAGTGTCTTTCAATTTGTAACAAGCCCTTACACAAATGCTATTTATAATTATATATATATGTTGTATAATGTTGTTACAGTAATTTCATTACGTGGTTATTATAACTTCTCTTCAAGCATCTGTACGCGGGCATTTTTGTCTAGATGGCTAATGACGCTATCTTCAAGTCTACCATAATTATAATTTAGATCATTGTACACGCCAGATAAAATATCAGAATGCTTGAGAAGAAACCTAAAAATCTCTATACATCATGCTTTGAGACCTGCTTGCAAAGCTGAATATGCTTTACCATACTGGTCAATAAAAGCAAACTTTAAAATACATGTTTAAACCATTACAGCTTACAATTACTTTATGGAAGCGGTGAGCGTATAAAAAGGGTCCAAAATCCGCAAAGTAATTGCATCTGCACACAGTTACTAAACGCATCACGCACTGTTGACGCCATAATTTATCGAATATCAAAACAAATGAACGGTCCTTATCACTTTATAGAATATACAAAATGCAGTTACTTATTTCCCTGTGGAAAAAATATTATCTTATAGTATTCTTAGATCACGGCGCGCTTCGATCTGTAAAAGAAAGAAATAACGTTTTTCAAGTCTTACAAGGAAAGAGTCGATATCGTACAAAAATTACAAAAACGGTAGTTTTAGAACTCACCTCTAATAACCACAGGTAATTAAATAGTCTCCTAACTTCTCCACTACGGATGCGGCTTGCTGGGGTTGGATGGGTTCTTCATACAGAGAAATTACGACGGCTGAAACAAAACATTAAAATAAACTACCCGCTGCAGAATACGTACGAGTCACTGATTCACTTTCCCCGCACATAACCGTGCCCAAGTACCTTAAAAACTTTCCCTTTCGTTAACATAATGAAGATTACAACTTGACTCTCCGTAACATCCACATAAAAGACCATTTATGTTACAAAATAAAGAATAATTGCGGCAGTTGCAGTTACTCATCTAATCATAGAAAAGCACATACATGTTTGTTTGTTGTTCCTATTGTATAATTTTATGATCATAACGATTATTAACATTTGTATTTGGAAATGTTACAGATAAGCTTAAAAATTTATAAAGTTTAAGCTGTATTATTAATCTATTCTCTTTCCATTTCTTCCTAATAAAAAAAAATTGTGTATTTTCGTAAACAGAAAAGTTTATCATGGTACTCTTGAGCAAGTGATGAGGAGGCATGAAAAGTATAAATATGCAAGACGACTGAAAAAAATCTATTTAGTCTGTAAGTAAGATTTGAACAAAGTAAAACAATCAAAACTCGGGCCCCAGTACAGAGTTTTAATATTTTTCATACTTTTCAATATTCATTGTCAAAAGATAAAAACAGAATGGGGGCAATTATATCTAAAACCAAGACGTATTGCGAATTATCAGGAAAAATAATTTTTGATAATCTAACTTATGGAGTAATGAATTATTTTTTTCAGTAATCTTGCCTATTGTGTGCCCGGGACTAAAGGCTTCCTTTATTTAGGTGTCCCTGCAATTCATTTTTCCTAAAATATGTTAAAATAAAATAACAACAGGGTACAAAATAATTATTTATCACATTCAAGACACATCAAAGACTCTTTTCTTAGTCTTAGTTTTAACAGTAAAATTCATACCCGCTATTAACGCTATGTGAGCTAATTAACGTTTTTTTATTCTTTATTTTTTGGTAGTTTCGTATCGCCCTGGTCATATAGAGTGCTTCTTTTAAGTTTGCCAAAAGGGGGAAATCCTAATCTATAAGAGATATGGAAAACTTTCAAAACCTTAAGCTCTTTTTTGATGTAAACCGTTCTGATATATTTACTTTTTTGGTCAAGTGTGAGTGAATTATGGCATTTTAGTTTTAATACTGTTCAACTCTGAGTATGGGAAGCATACATAAATCGGGACAGTGAAAGTTGGTCAAATTAAAGAAAATAGTTTTTCATACAATTTGTATGAAGGAAAAAAAATACTACTTTTTTAATGGTGCCATTTGATTTAGTTTCGTGTAAGGATGATTTCATTATTATGTGAGGTAAAATATCTGGACAGTACCAGTTGGTCAAAATGTAATCTATATATATAAAAGGAGAACTGACTGACTGACATATCAACGTACAGCCGAAACTACTGGGGCTAGGAATGTGAAATTTTGCACACGGCTTCCTATTATAATGTAGGGGAGCACTAAGGGGTTTTTGGAAATTTAACCTTTAAGGGGGTGAAAAGGGGGAATTAGGAAAGTACGTAACCCACGCGGACGAAGTCGCGGGCAAAGTGCTAGTGTGTTCATATAGCTTTAAGTCTTATTAGTATTAGTCTATGTTGCATAAGATTTTACCAATTTCTGCTGCCCTGATAGCTTTTTAGTATCTTTTGTGGATTCGGATTCCTTCCTTTTGGCAAAACTTAATAGAAAAACCCTGACCGAAACCTAAACATTGACTAAAAATTCTGTTTGATGATTAAAATTTTCTTTAGGTTGATGCTTAGTGCGTTTGAATATACACACAAGCAGCAAATTGCGTTCGAATATAAGTGAAGTATCAATAATAATATAGTATTTATCAATTATAATGATCAATTTAAAAGGTAATGGTATTCTAATGAATCAGCCCTTACGAAATGTTCTCATAATAACAACAGAAGCCTACCTTGCTGTGTCTTCATGCAGTGCACGCCGACCTTGCCGAGCTTTGCGCGTATGATGCGGTCTGTGCCACTGAGGTAGATGTACCGTGTGCCCGCTATCGTCAGGCCACCACTCGTTAACAGTGATTCATTGTCGAAACCAGCCACTATCTTTGCAACTTCATCTTTTGATATCTGTTAACAAAAACAAAAAAAAAAATTAACAAAATTTATTTCTTATAATTATGGACCCCAGTATTGGTTAGTACCTTCAAAATAAATTTTATTTAAATATCTGGATTCATCAAAATCAGTATCCATGTGCAGGTATGGGCTAACTCCAAAAACACATATTCAACAAAACTGGGTGGGTGGGCCACCCAATTTTGTTGAAATTGTGTGGTTTGGGCCAAAGCCTATTGGTGTTATAATTTCACTTTTTTCATCTCAGTTCATTGTTTGTATGCAGTAAAGTACTTTGAAATATCATTGAACAAGCATAAACATAGAAAATGCGTCTGATTATTTGGGAAGGGGGGGGGGGGACCATTTAAGCATATGTATGCTGAATTTGAGCATTTTTAATAGTAAAATACCTCAAAAATTATTAAGTAAATACTAGCTATTCCCAGTGATTTCACCCATTGCACAGCTCCTATTGGTCATAGCGTGATGTTATATAGCCTATAAATGGCTGTCCTAATAAGGCTTTCTCAATAAATGGGCTATCCTACACAAAAATATATTTCAATTTAAACCAGAACTTACTGACATTACTGCATTCTACCAAACCTTCAGTTTTATAATATTACATGAATTTAAAAATTCATGCAAAAATATGCCTGAGGCATTCTCTACCATGAAAAGTAGACGTGGAGAGATATATCATGACAGGTGCATAAAAAAAAAGATATTGAAAGAAAAAAATATTAAAATAAAAATAAAAAGTAATTGAAAGGTGATTGAGACGACTACAACACTAATAGTGTAAGAAAATAATGCTGCAACTTCTGCTTAAATGCATTTTGACTGGTGGCCATCCTCATAATGAGAAGAAAGGCATTCCAGAGAAGAATGAACTGAATATGAAAGGAAGAATCAGAAGTATGTGGACAAAGCAAGAGATGACTGTTTGACAAACAGATTCCTAGCATTTGCCAACTAATGTTGTTTATTTGTTTATATGTAACAGTATAAATTTTTCGTTTGTATTGCTTTTTTTTTACTAGTTTTTATTGAATCCTACCACAGTGTTGTCTTACACCCAAGGGCCCAAAGGTTGACTGGTAGAGTATGCCTTGTGGCATTAAGTCTGCTTGTGTACCATTAATTTGTACATGGAGTATAAATAAATAAAAATTAAGCTTTAAATGTTTACCAAGCCATGCACTCATTACCACAAAGTTACGCAACCTGCCATAAACAGTGTGTGAAATACAGAATATTGAAAAGCCAGCTACGCAATTGGTTAAACTGACTTTAAAAAGTATTCCAATATTTTTATTGGTTTATATTTTTTTATCATGTGCACAAATTACTCCCAGGATTCTAGTCTAATTTCTGTGATTCTGTTATTGTTTGATATAGTTGTCATTTGGTTCCATAAAAGTTTCATTCAGTTGGGCCCAGTAGTTTTTATTGTGCAATTGTTGGGTTTTTTTTTTCTTCAATAGCAAACACAAAAAAGTGTAAAATAACTTTTCATTCGGGCATGCAGGCAGCGAGTAATGGGCGAATCGCTGTCCGACCATGGACCGTACCCGGGTCGACGGCGCGTTGTGTTCCACGTTAGCATAGTGACGGGGACTCAAGGAGTGTTAGCATAGTGACGGGGCCTGTGGAGGGCCAAAGCCTGCTGGGGCCTGTGGAGGGCCAAAGCCTGCTGGGGTTGCAGGACTCACAAATTACCGTGACCCTGATACTTAAAGGGCTACTGAAGGACACAGTGGATTTTAGTCAGTCAAGTCTGACAGTCCCTCCCGCCCTGCCCTGGGTTCGAGGACTCATTTGATGATTTTACAACGATAAAAAAAAAATACTTTTCATTAGGCTACTGGCAAAAATGAAAATTAATTTAAAAAACAGCCCCAGACTTCCAGCAATCAAAATTATTTTATACTTTTTGTGTTTTATTTTACACCACATTCATACACTTTTGTGTCTTTCCTGCTCTTTGCCCTTCTAATGGCAGACTGTTCTTGAGTTGAGAAGTGTGTGTAACATAATTAAAATGAGAATGATAATATTTAAAAAATGTTCTCTTTAAGAACAATCTTCACACAATGTACTGACAACCAAATATTGTTAATAATTCTAGAACTATAACTTCATTTTAAAATTAAATTGAGGAAGTCAATCAATTTTATTATGATGAATTTATTTGCTAAATATTTAATTAGTAGCCTACCCTCGCTTTCAGTTGAAAAAACCACTTAATACTTCTTGTTGTTGTTGTTCTGAATTGAAAAGCCCCATTTATGGCATTAATAAAGAGTAATACTCTGTGGTAACATGTTCTATTTACCAATGTGGTTGCTTCTTGTAGAGTTAGTATAACTTATGTTGGCATTTCTAAGTTAGAAAAATCTAAACTATTGTGTAAAGGCAGAACTACTTCGATATTACCTATGAGAGTGAGAAGCTACCGGGCTGTTTCTGAACTTTTAATATGTGGTCTTTTAATTCAAGGTGTGTCATCAAACAATAATAATTGACAGTCAATAGCAATTGACAAAATATGTATACAATTGTAAAACAGGATACAACCTAGAACCCTTCAAGAATACAAGCAACATTTTGTTACTTGGTAAAGTACAAAATTAAATGAGAAAGCATTTAAATGTTACAGCACATAACTGAATCCAAATGTTGTTTACTGTCAACTGAAAAATTCGTGAATCCCAACAACGCAAAAAGTGAAACTCTATCTTCATCCAAATGTCTTTACACAATCTCTATTGATCCAAATTATTTTGAGACTCGAGAAAGCCATACAGAGATAATGTGCTGCCTCAATAAAAAAAAGTATTTTGAATATCAGTCTTAATTCTTTTGAAATGTAATCCATCCACGAATCTGATCATAGTTAGGGGTGACTGATAGCAGATAATAGTGAATACAAAAAAAAAGTTTTAGTATTCACTATTATAAAAACTATTATTAAAAATAATGTATGGTAGTTAATAATTAACAACCAGCTGGATTATTTGATAATGACAAATTTAGTTACCCCAAAACATATTCATAATCTGTTAAGGACTTAAAAGAAGTACACCTACACAGCCTCTCACCTCTCCAGCTGTAATTTAGTCAGATAGGTTTCCAATTGTAATTTAGTCTCTGGTTTTTCCATCTTTCATTGAAAGAAAATGAATTTGTCAAAGGCTTTCTCCACTTCCCTAAAATGGAAGCTACAGTGTCTGTCATGTTTAGTTGAGGTAGCCAACCATATTCTAGAGCATTGTACTTTATTTCATGTAGGTGTACATTATAATCCAAAACAGTAATTGTGTATGCTAAAATACTCCTTTTACTTTTTTAGCACATTGTCAGCCATGCCCATTAAAATAACACAATTATAATAATGACATTTAGAGTTGTATAGAACTGTTAAAAACAATGAATTTTTTTTTATCAACCGCCAATGGTAATAAAGATACTAGATTTTTTTTATCTGCACTCTTCATTTACCCTTTCTGATACGAATATACTTCTACTTCTAGAAATAGTGTGGAATCAGTTCAATTTCGATTCAATCATTTGTGGGTCAAAGATGTCATTTTCTCGGGCAAAGAGCATGAATTGAATTCTAATCAACAGTGGTGCAGTTAAATGTTAGTTTTAACAATTTATTGGTCTATGTGACAACAGATCGTCATGCATATTTTAACCAGGAATATTTTTACGAAAGAACCTCATATTTCAGTATTTTGTACAGAACATAATTCACAGACAGGTTGGCCGGAATTCGCACCCAAATTTATCGGTGATACTCTGACAATATACCGGCCGGTAGTTAGAGGCTTTGTTAAGTACAATCAGAAGCTAAAAATTCATCAACATGGTAAAAGTATCAGGAACTCAACAGTATTTAATGTGCTGACTGTAAAGCAATATCATTCCTACTTCGGCGCAATTCACATTTCTAATCTGAATAGCACCCTCCACCACATGTCGCCATCTTGTCAAACTCGCCGGATAAAGAATTCGTCACCCGTCGAACCCAATACGAACTACACTTGATAACACTATTTGGCACTGGTATCCACAGCATGATTAAATTTTGCAATTCACTGACCGCGTAGTAAGAACTTGACAGAGGAAAAACTTACTTCGAAGGCTTCTGACTTGGCCCAGACATTCCCATCGTGACCGGCAATCGCAGCTTTTGTAACACATCTGGATGCCATTAACTGTTTATCGACATAATCTTGCCAGCTCATTTTGATTGAGTTCGACTTAAAATAAAACTACACTTGACTAAATCACAATCTACTCCGCACAACGAGCAAGCGCTTCACACGAACAAAAAGCACTGCCGTTTCAAAATGGCAGCGTAGTCATAGACACTACCGGAAGAACAAGCCACCAACATTACAAAAATATTTTTTGTTTATGACACATAACCAGAGACAGAATTATTGTGCTCTATACTTCCATCATGGAAATGTAATGTAGCCTGGCGCCTGGCCGGTCCACTGAAAAACATAAGGGGAACATAGACGATCACAGTCAGATTTTTTATCTTCTGACATGTCAAGATATGTCGGTGGTGCTATTTCTATCGTTCAATGAGCAGACAAGATAAATTAGATCAGAGCTGAGCTGTGAAAAGAGGGAGGTGTTTCCACTGAAGAAGAGTTGGGTGGAGAAGAGCTGCTTTGCCTATCCTATTGCTGCCGCTCTGCCACGCCCCACCTCTCGCCATTCCACGTCGCTCCTACATTTCCGTCTCCGCTAATGCTGTTTCCTTTAAAACGGAGTGGATAAGAGCTGTGGATTTCAAGCTATGTGATTGGTGAATCACGGCACAGCTCATCTCCGCTCTGCTCCGCTCCGCCTCAGTGGAACCGCAGTCTCATTGGTTACCACAGCTTATAATCGTTAGTCGCTGACCTCGGGTGTTTAATATTTGTAGTCATATTTTTAGTGTAAGTATTTTATAAGTTTAAATACAAATTTAACATTCATGTAACCCTTTTTTTAGAATGGTAAAATCATCAAATGAGTCCTCCAACCCAGAGCATGGCTGTCAGACTTGGACTGACTAAAATCCACGGTGTCCTTCAATAGCCCTTTACGTTCCGGGGTCACGGTAGCTCGTTAGTCCCGTGACCACACATATAACCTTTGGACTTGCATTCACAATTTTACATTGGCAATACAAACTCCACATTATTTTATAATACCAACATAAATTTGTATAATAACGAATAAACTCGCCGTCTGCAAGTCAGCGCCTATGGTGGCCGCAATTTGCCCCGCCATGTTCGACGCCCTGGGCGTTTTCGTGTCTGGGCCGTGAGATAGGGTAGATGTCCTTTCTCTCACTAGTACCGACTGCTCCCCATTCCCCTCGCCTGCCGCTGAATCCCTGACCGCCCAAAATAACCGTGTTCGGTGAGGACTTGCGTCAGGCAGAATGTGACATCGCCGTGGCGTCCTCTCCAGCTACTCCTCAAAAAGGGATTTACCTCCGTAATTGTGACCTCCCCAGCCCATCATTATTTTGTTGCGGCATTATTTTGAAACTGTGGTTATTATCTCCTAAGATATTCATTGAAATCAAATGAAGTCAATAGCAATTTTGTTCAAAATTTATTGTGTCATGTTTGTAAAAATACCTTCACAATTATACCCCAGTCATCGAACAGTTATAGAGGGAAATCATTCATGGTTTCTGAGATATAAATGCAAAACCAAAAAAATTGTACCTTCAACCTCCCCAGCTCAAGGGCAAGGGACGGGGACTTTTGATATGTTCACCTCCTAACTAGTCCAAACAAAGTTACGTAATCAAAAATTGTATTCCAAGAATTTCTCACTATACCTTGTTTTGAGCATTCGTTGACTGGGCTATTATAATGCATTATTTTAAAACCAATTTGACAGAAAAAAAAATTATAGTAATTTCATCTTAAAAAGATAGACAAATTAATTATGCTGTCGCGGTTTTTGTTTTAGAACTATGTATCTTAAAGCGTTTATGCAACGCACGCAACGGAAACTCTCAATAAAGAAGGTTATTCCCGTTTTTCATTGCTGTTCCGCTCCTATTGGCGGTAGCGTGATGTAATATAACCTATAGCCTTCCTTGATAAGTGAATAAAAAACACAATAAATAAGAACATATTCAATTCGATCCAGTAGTTTCTGAGATTAGTTCGTTCAACCAAACAAAGAAACTCTTCAGCTTTATAACATGAGTACAGATTAAGATACTACAAATCAATAAAAAAAATTCTAATGCGACTTAAAAGCGACTGCCCAAAAAGAGGAGTATTATTTAAATCTTCTGATTTTAATAATACTCTTTTTTTTTGGGCAGTCGTTCGAGTTAAAAGTAATAAAAATGAGCCGGCACGCTTGCCGTGAACGTGTTGTTGGCCCGTAGTAATTATGACATCCGCATAACCCTAAGTTTATTGCATTGATGTCGTGCATACTGTAAAAAAGATCTATCAGAAAAAACCAGATTCTCGCCAGAAGGCACTCGTTTCATTAATTTTGTATTAGACACCGAACACTAAGAAAAATTCTGACGGATCTTCCTCTTCTGATGCTCGCCGGAAAGTACTCGATCTTTAAACATTTCCAATTTTTATGATACCTAGCATGGTGGTGCAATTTTTTGATAGATTATTCTTATAGTATGCGGTCGTGCTTAGAAGATACTTATAGATTTTTTTAAGTCAAAAACTTTAAATGTAATTGTTTATGAAAAAGTAAAAAAAAAACATAATGGCAATAGACTAATAATCAATAGTGAGTTGCGAATTTCGTGTGTAGAGAGCCTGAATTCCATAAATTGTCGTGACGTACTTCCGCTATTTTATTCCCCAATAATATAGTATTACTCACATAGTTGTAATCGAACACGTTTATCGACTTTTAATAATTTTATAAATCATAAAAAAATATATTAAAATTATTGTCACACAATTTTTACTTCGTAATACTCAATTTCAGATAACCCATAAAAAAAGCTTCTGTTAACTTAACTTGACCTTGCTTATGCTTTGCTAGTTCTTTTCCGTTCAGCTACCGCGATTGGAACATGTCTTATTCACCTGAAAGAAGGTAAGTTGAGTTCTTGAGCTAAATGAGCCTTGCTACCACATGTTTATTTGATATATTTTATAGAAAAAACGGTAGGTTTCGATACGGCTTAGTAATTTCATGTAATTTGCCATAAATTGTGGAATAATTTCAATGTCCCTGTCGCCGATTGCCAACATGGCGCTGGTAGGAGTACATTATTGCAAGTCTGATTCAGCGCACGTGTTTTATATTCTAGTGACTATTTCTTCAGTTTATTTTGTTAAAAATGTATTGTAGTAAGTTCCGTGTTGATTGTAATCTATTGCTCTCATTTCTAGCGATTACTTTACAACAATGATATGCCAATAACTGACAATTTGACAGAAGGGCTACCAATAATGCAATTTTTCATGATTTTTGCGCATTCATTCAATTAAGGTTAACCTATTTGCTATGATTGAAAAACTATTGTTCACAGATCAGAAGATTGGCCGGAGGATTCCAAAAATGGGCCATCAAAAGACCAAGGAAGCTATGATGGACCTCCGGGGATGGAACCCCAAGGGGCATTGGATACTAACTGGCATCAGGTCGTGGAAAGCTTTGATGACATGAATTTGAAGGAAGAATTGCTGAGAGGAATTTACGCCTACGGTTTTGAAAAGCCGTCGGCTATCCAGCAACGCGCGATTATGCCTTGCATTCAGGGTCGCGATGTTATAGCTCAAGCTCAGTCTGGAACTGGCAAAACTGCTACTTTCTCCATTTCAATTCTTCAACAAATTGATACCAGTATTCGTGAATGTCAAGCATTGATTCTGGCCCCAACCCGAGAGTTGGCTCAGCAAATTCAGAAGGTATAACTGTGTTGTATGTGTATTGTGTTTGGTGATTCGTTAATGCTTAGAATTTGGAATTGACATTGTGGTATTTTTAGGTGGTGATAGCTCTTGGTGATCACCTGAATGCTAAATGTCATGCCTGCATTGGAGGCACCAATGTACGCGAGGATGTACGTCAGCTGGAGAGCGGTGTTCATGTGGTGGTGGGAACGCCTGGTCGCGTCTACGACATGATAACCCGCCGTGCACTCCGTGCTAATACTATCAAGCTGTTTGTTCTTGATGAAGCTGATGAAATGTTGTCAAGAGGGT
Organism: Agrotis puta; assembly: GCA_943136025.2. Lineage (NCBI taxonomy): Eukaryota > Metazoa > Arthropoda > Insecta > Lepidoptera > Noctuidae > Agrotis > Agrotis puta. Next base: position 7,281,308 of record OW964170.2, read on the forward strand.
GAGTCACAATATTATTGTTGTAAACACTGTGCACTGTGTACTTCAGAAGTTATTTTAATGAGCCTTTTACCTAATTATTATGATATCTATCAATACATCTACTTTTAAACCATGTCCTTTAAGGTATATGGGATATACCTATAGTAAAAGCACATTCTGTACTTTGGGAGTGAGACTACTACCGGATGAAGTGCTATTGATTTGTTAAAGGGTTGACACCCTAAATAAACTGAATAGGCAGAAACTACAGAAAGCCACCTGCATTGTGCTGCTACTTTGTGGGTGCGCTTTTATATTATCTTTCTAAAATTTTTATCAGCTGTTCTAATAATTGTGTAAAAACCATTTCAGATTCAAAGATCAAATCCATGATGTATTTAAGATGTTGTCTGCTGATGTGCAAGTTATTTTGCTGTCTGCCACTATGCCAGATGATGTACTTGAGGTATCCCGATGCTTCATGAGAGACCCTGTGCGCATTCTTGTGCAAAAGGAAGAGGTATGTCTATCATAATGTAAATACTATATTACAACAAGTATATTCAAATAGATAATTAAAAAAAAATAAAAGTTTATTGACGAGTCTCTTTGATTCCTCTTAGATCTTCTGAACTGCAGTCATCATAGGTATTGCCTTTTCTACTACTGTTACACTAGGGCTTCACTTAAGGAAATGCTGTTGATTTTTGCTTTAGTGGTTGTTTTTATCAAAGACTTGAAATCAACGGGAAATATTGTTAGTGTGGCCCGGGGCTTAAAATAAAATTAAATCATTCAGTGCATGTGAATATAAGTTCTATGTTATACAGAACAAGCCTACTGCTATAAATATCAGGTCTATTGGTGATATTAACGCTACTTGTTTTCATAATATGACTAATTTCAATTATGAACTTGTTTTAAATGATTATCATGTTCTTTTTTTTAGTTAACCCTGGAAGGTATTAAACAATTTTATATTGCCATTGAACTGGAAGAATGGAAGTTGGATACTCTCTGTGACTTGTATGACACCCTCTCCATCGCTCAGGCTGTCATTTTCTGCAACACTCGTCGCAAGGTGATTATTATTTGTAATATGACCTCATCATCCCTGTGATCGCAAAGAGTTAGGTGGAGCACCTACTGGTACACCCCCATTTCTCCCAGTTATTTTCAAGTCCATAGGAACTAGCTTATTACCACCAAACCAACCTGAAATCGAAAGTGCAAAGTCATGCTCTGCAGCTGACTTTGTAACATGACCAAAGATAAATTTGTCCACTTTGTATTTCAAGCAATTAATAAAAATTAGTACTGAAAATAAATACTGTTTTCTAATATCTGTAACAATTTTTTAAAATATGAAATATTGTATTTCAGGTGGATTGGTTGACTGAGTCCATGCATCAGCGTGATTTCACTGTGTCTGCTATGCACGGCGATATGGACCAGCGTGAGCGTGAAGTGATTATGCGGCAGTTCCGTACAGGATCTTCACGTGTCCTGATTACAACTGATTTACTTGCCCGCGGTATTGACGTGCAGCAAGTCTCTTGCGTCATCAATTATGATCTGCCCACTAACCGTGAAAACTACATTCATCGGTAAGTGTACTTCATGAACACTTAGTTAAAATAAGTTGTTTTTTTTCATGTTATGAATTTGATAATTATCTTAACCTCTCGGGCGATTTATAATTGAAAATGATAAAAATCAACGTCCAATGAGTGACTGTCTGTTATGTACAGACCTGTGTACGTAAGGCGCTGGGGCGTTTTCGCTTATGTACACCCGGGTGTATGTAACGCGCCCGAGAGGTTAATCTTAAAATATGATTGTAAATGTCTTCATTGTCAACTTCATTTCACTACATTGTCAAATTATGGGGATGACAAATCATTATCATCATCAATGATGCCTCAGAGTAAATCTTCGTAGTTTATTACAATGTCTCAGTAGAAGTAAATATCAAATATTGTTATTTTTTTATGCCTTAGTCTCTCTTTTCACATAATTATTAAGTTTTTAAATATTTGAATAGAAACCAAAATTTAAAACGATAGATATTATCATTAAGAACATCTTTTTTTCTACATTACACAATCATTGAATGAGTCCCTCCCATCCAGGGCAGAGCGGGAGACACTGTCAGACTCGTATTGACTAAAATCCACGGTGTCCTTCAATAGCCCTTTACGTACCGGGGTCACGGTAATTCGTGAGTCCCGCGACCCCGGCAGGCTTTGGCTCTCTAGAGAGGTTTTGCTGACACTCTGAGGCGCGCGTGGAACACAACTCGCCGTAGACCCGGGCATGGTCCATGGTCAGACAGCGAGTTGCCCATTACTCGCTGCCTGCATGCCCAAAGATGACCAATCATAGAGTAAGAAAGTATTTTATTATTGTGCAGAAATTTAAAAAACATCTTTCTTGTTTTCAGAATTGGAAGAGGTGGTCGTTTCGGCCGTAAAGGAATTGCTATAAACTTTGTCACTGAAGCTGATAGGAGAGCGCTCAAGGATATTGAGGAGTTCTACCATACAAGCATCTCGGAAATGCCCAGCGATGTGGCTAACCTCATCTGAGGCGCCTGCGCTTACCCGGTTTATACTTTGTGTCCTGCGTTCTATTGCGATATTTATAAGGTGTGTGTATTAGGAGGAGCCTTCTAATAACCGCTGTGCCGATTTTCATTGGAACTCATTTCGTTCGGACCGATATAATCGTTTTAGTTTAATTAATGATTACATTATACTATAATAGACGTATCAATATAAGTTTAATATACATAGTTAGGAGTAAGACCGGCTCGGCCGGATGGCCCCCGTTCCGCGCAGGCCTCTTTGCCACTTGCACAGAGGTCTCATCGGGTACTGGAGAGGCTATTTCAATCACAAAAGTTCTAGAAGGAAACCCACTGTATTGTAACTTTTTCCAGTTGTACATAATATGGTAACTGTTTTTGTAATACCCTAAATAAATATAATGAAATATCTCAACTGTATTGTTATTGATATACTTGAAAATTGTAGCGCTCCATTCCCGATCGGAACCTTAATTTCTCTAAAGCAATTGTATTGAATTGTGTAAATTTTGTTTTACAGAACATCTACCCACTGAGCCTGTGAAACGCACTTTGGACACAACTATGTGGAAATAATAAATCAAAATTTCCCCAATATGTTCATTACTTTCTTTTGACAGGTCCTTATTGTATCCTGTATTCCCTTTTACATTTGCTTTTGCATTTTAATTTTTAAAAGATTGTTTTCTACATGGTTTTTATGTTCATTTCGAATTATTTATTTTTGGAATAAATTTTTGTTTAAAGTATTAGTGACTTTTGACAAAAAAAATGATAATTAAGGTTCCTACGCTTACATAATATTATCTTTATATAAGTAATAACGAAACTGATCTTATTCCAAATGCATTAAATATCATAATTGTTAATTTTAACATAAACTCTTGTGACATTCATTCAGATATAAACGCATGACAATTTTTTTGTGTCTTAACTCTCAACACACCAAATAGCACCTACCCAAATCACTACCATAATGTTCTTATGCCCGCCATTCCAGATTCGATTGGAGATGTGTTGCTAACAGGAATGGTCAGAGAAAAATCGATGAATTAGAAGTTTGGATATTTGTTGTTGACTATAACTCGTTCCTGTATGCCTACGGTAATTTGAATCGATCAGAAGTTTTCAACTTTTATCATACTGTTATACCTATATGACGTATCCTGACATTGGCTTAGCCCATAGCGGATTTTAGTTTTGGTAACGTAGATAAAATCGAAATTTTTCGGTCACACTTTCATGATTCAAGGGCAGAGCTAGAATCAGTTTCCCTAGCTTGTCCCCGTGTGAATATCAGAAACCCGAGCTAGCGATACCTGTTTTCTCTCAGATTTAGACGCTGATTTGTCGCGAAGTCAAATCTTTTTTTCAAAATTAGTTCGTTTATCATATAATAAAATGTAATGTGTAATTTTTAAATGCCTTAAAAATTTAACTCTATCGAAACTAAAAACTCGAGCCTTAAAACTAGATTAAAGCCATTTGATTGGTGAATTGACATTGGTGACAGGCCTGTTGTTCTAGTGGTTAGTGACCCTGACTGCTATGCCGGAGGTCGTGGGTTCGATTCCCACCCAGGACAAATGTTTGTGTGATGAGCACGATCATTTGTTTCTGTGTCTGGGCGTAATTTATCTATAATATGTATGTATTTAGAAATATATAAGTATGTTTAGCAGTTGTCTAGTACCCATAACACAAGCTCTGCTTAGCTTGGGACTAGATGGCGTTGTGTGGTAGTTGTGGCATTTTTTTTTTTTAATTCCGGATTTACCGGCCATCTGGACACCCTGGTCGGGGCACGAGTCAAACCAGTGTCAGTAATACCTTAAAATGTATATTAGACTACCTTCTGCCCGCGGTTTCACCCGCGTCATGTTAGGCGTTTGGCCCTATGGTCCAGTCCCCATCAGTTCCCTTAAGAAGCGCGTGGAACACGATGTGCCGCCCGTGACTCTGCCCTTGTCCTTGGTCGGCGAGCTACCCATTACTCCTCGTCCGCAAGCGGCTGGAATACGCCCCGCGATTTCCGACGCCCTGAGCAGTGGCTGGCGCGAGAGGTAGATGTTCTTTCCCTCATGCGACTGCTCCCCATTCCCCTCGCCTACCGCCGAATTCTTTAGGTACCTCCCGAAACAACCGAGCCCGGGAGGACTTAGGCCAGATGGAAGGTGATGAAACCGTAGCGCCTCTACAACCACTCCTCAGAGGTCTTACCGCCGCGGTATTATTTTGAAACTATGGATATCATAGTAAGATATTTATTGAAATCAAACGATGTCAAGGGCAATTTTGGAGAAGGATTAATATCATGTTCATAAAAATACCTTCACAAATAATACATTACTTTAAAACAAATTTTATTTCCATAAAAAAGGTTATAATAACTCAACCTTAACAGAGACATGCTCTCGCGGACTTTAGAAATTTTCATCAGGAATAATTCCGTAATAAATATTCTTTGCGTAACTCTAACCGTTCACGCAGCGCCCCCAACGGAAGCTCTCGAAAAGGAATACATTTTCCCGATTTTGAAAAATTTCTGATTGCTGCTCCGCTCCTATTGGTGATAGCGTGATGCCTATAGCCTTCCTCGATAAATGGGCTATCTAAGATAAAAATAATTTATTAAATTCCAACCAGTAGTTCCTGAGATTAACGCGTTCACCCAAACTTTTGCTTTATAACATGAGTATAGATTTACTTCAGAAAAGCGACTGAAGAAAAAATATTGTTCTTAGCTTTAAATAAGAAATTATCTACTTAATTAAAAAACAACAACAAAAAAAGTTTCATTCAGTAGTCGTTGGCTTTGTTTTTTTATATACTTTTTAGTTTTAATCAACTCAAATTCGGTGGCTTTGGTTTTTATATCCTTTTTAGTTTAAATATTCAATCCAAATTCATTTTATCATAAAACATAATTTTGTCACATTCACTACAATTTTGTAATCCGTAGGACCGATAATAACTTCATCCCGGTTAGTGGGCAGACCGCATCAATTTGCTACCAGCCGCCTTGGGACGTCCCTTATTTACGTCTGCCTACAGTCTCCACTCGTCTCACATAAATTATGTCTGTTCCATCGACCGTCTGTCGATCTTCCAGACATGGCGGGCTCACCTCTACACTTCAGCATGCTGATTCTACGCGCGAAGTCGATGTTTTGACAGCGATTTCGTAGCTGTGCTATTCTCTTTAGGGAATTTATCGCTGACTCGTATGATGTGGTCTTCGACGAGGCGGTTTTGAAATCGTGTAGCGCACGCGGCGCTGGTGTCAATGTCTTTTCATCAAATTGTATTAGAATAATATATATAAATATTCGAGGTAGGTATCTACCTCGAATTTTCCGCAAGTTGTGGCGCGGGCTCTAGTGTGGCTGCCAGTAGCTTAGTAAATAGCAAACTAGTCCCAGCGCACCGTGGCGTGACCGCTGCAACCGCGCTGTATTTATAGAGAATAGCACTGCAGGGCAGGCTACTTGCCTTAAGCCGGCGCCACACATAGCTTCACTTTTTTGAACACTTCTTTGAAGACTTTGCAGAGCTTTGAAAACATATTTTAACACATATTTTTTGAACCTGCCACACATGCTTTGCAAATACTTTTCTCCACAGTTGGCTACTAGACAACAAAGACAATGGACTACGATTTTGTGGACGCAGTGTGCCTTTATTATTTATGCGCAAATAATTATTTAATTCATTTGCAACAAAATTTAAGAAAACGTCCGAGAAGAAGACGCGAATGGATTGTGAGGCAAGTGTGGCAGGGTACGCAAACAAGTGAACACAGTCAACTTTGAACGCTTTGATGTGCGTTAAAAAACCGACACCGAATGCCAAATTGCAAATGTGTGTTCAAACTTTGAACACATATTCAAAGTCTCGTGCTACACATAGCAATCAAATAAGTGTTCAAATAAGTGAAGCTATGTGTGGCGCCGGCTTTAGACTTTAGAGAATTCAAACTTTGCTTACAGTTTACGAGTCCCGGGGCCCTAGCATGACTAGTTATGGGCGAGACAATAACCTGTTCCCCGTGATTTCACTCCCGCTGCTCAGCTTCTATTGGTCGCAGCTTGATGTTTTAGCCTATAGACTTCCTCGATAAATGGACTATCCAACTCAAAAATATTTTTACAATTCGAACCAGTAGTTCCTGAGATTAACGCATTCAAACGAACAAACAAGCTCTTCAGCTTATAATATTATAGATTGACAGATAACCGAGATTTATTCCAATCTCACAGTTTAAAAGTGTCGGGAAGTTCGTCTATCGTCAGTGAGATGGCCAGTCTGACCAGTGGATCATCGGGGCTTTGGGCCTGAGGGAGAGTATTTTTAGCCATATATGTAAATTTTCCAATTGGTCGTGGATGGCTATTTCCCAAACTATGAGACATAATATCCAAAATCACTGAAAGGAATCTCGAGACCGATTCTGACTGAAAACTGCATCATTGGATTTTAGAAAAATCAATAATTCGATAGTTTCGCTAATACGCATCAAATTCTGGGAAGTACCTAACAATATACGGCAAACAAGCAAATTCGCCGAACTGCAGGTTACCGTGATCCTGGAACGTAAAGGGCTATTGAAGGATCGCCGTGAATTTAAGGCAGTACGAGTCTCCCAGGGTGGAAGGACTCATCGGATAATATTATTACCACGTAAAAAAAATTTGCCAAGGGTATTGCATTTTCACAAAACGGGTGCAGTTAAATTTTTGTCAAAATCAATTCTATATTCCTAGTTTCAGAAATAGCCATGCATCCACGCCCAGTTGAAAAAATCACTTTATACATACATATTTATATTATAAACTTCTAAGCCAGATTTTCATCAGGTGATAAGGCTTGGCAAATACCTTTGAGCCTTTGTTTCACGCTATAGCTTGATTAAGTGTACGTTACTCCAGCAAGAAAGTATCTCCTAGAGTTATATGAGTAGAACGTATAGTTTGTGCCTTATCTGCTGTAAATGTGCCCCCACATAAAAAATGTGTGCCCCCTGACGTTTCGAAAAAAAATGGAAAAAACGATTCTTGCTGGGGTAACGTTTTTCTAGCAGGAAAATTCTAAACGAATGATCGGATAGAGAAAAACTGTGTATGGCCAGATAGCTTATATGTGTGCCAAAATGTGCCCCCAAAAATAAAATCTGTGCCCTTTCAGATTTTCGAGATATTGCATTTCCTGCTGGAGTAACGTTTTGATGAATAGTATATCTCTAAAACCATTGCATGTGCCCCTGTAGAATAAACATACGCGAGTAGCTCTTAATGTGTGCCCCTTTGTGCCCCAATTAGATTTTAGAAAATATTTATAGTTTTCAAGTTATCGCGGTTTTATGAAAACCCGAAAAAACATCGCAGCGCCTAAATGAGACAAGGCATAACTTCGCTGAAAACTGTATTCGGTCCTTCTTGATACTAATAATAACCATACAAAGTTTCAAAAATGTTCATGCATGCGTTTTTGAATAATCTTGCTAAAAGTAAAAACGATGGTGTCATAACTTTGACGGCAAAATACAAGGAACTGGCACAATCCCAGATGTGTAGGTGTAAACCAAAATCATGTGCCTTTAGTAAAAAATACATGGTGAAAATATTGAGCTTCAAATGTTACGCATTAAGTAAATATAAACAAAAAACCAAAATATGTAAACAACGGCTGGTTATCCGACCAAATCTGAATGACTACTAAAAAGCGACGGATTCATACATATCGATGACCTTCTTTATTGGACGTATTATACCTAAGCTGTTGTCCGCACAGTCGCGTTCAAAAGTTTTGAGGGCTAATTAAATAATATATTAAATGCACCTTGTGACTATATAAATGAAACAGCTTGTTGATGTGGAAATTATTATTTTTATTCCCTTAATTTTAATTCTTAAAGTAATTATTGCATCAAATCACAGATCAATATTAAGTTTATGAATAATATTGTGTAAAAAAAAATATATAAAATTTGAAATTATATTATTAATATATTATATTATTAATATATTATATTAATAATATAATTTATAAATATATAATATATTATTATAAATATATTAATTATAAATGCTGAATTTGATCATTAAACCTGCATTTTAGCTCCCTGCCGGACCCTGCTCAATTTGAGCAGTAGGACATAGTTACATGTAAACTCTGCTTTACAATAAATGTGACTTACATTAGTATAAAAATACAGGTATGTCACAAAACAGTTTGGTCACGATTTTGAGCATGTTAGTCACATGTACATTTTATTTGAAAATGGCTCTTATAAATGTACTTAATCATGTGTAATAACTTTATTTTATTAGTTATTACTTTTCTACTTCAGTGTACTCAGGCACAACAAGTGTGAACCGGTTAGTGAGTAAAGTAAAGAAGGTCATCGATATGTATGAATCCGTCGCTTTTTAGTAGTCATTCAGATTTGGTCGGATAACCAGCCGTTGTTTACATATTTTGGTTTTTTGTTTATATTTACTTAATGCGTAACATTTGAAGCTCAATATTTTCACCATGTATTTTTTACTAAAGGCACATGATTTTGGTTTACACCTACACATCTGGGATTGTGCCAGTTCCTTGTATTTTGCCGTCAAAGTTATGACACCATCGTTTTTACTTTTAGCAAGATTATTCAAAAACGCATGCATGAACATTTTTGAAACTTTGTATGGTTATTATTAGTATCAAGGACCGAATACAGTTTTCAGCGAAGTTATGCCTTGTCTCATTTAGGCGCTGCGATGTTTTTTCGGGTTTTCATAAAACCGCGATAACTTGAAAACTATAAATATTTTCTAAAATCTAATTGGGGCACAAAGGGGCACACATTAAGAGCTACTCGCGTATGTTTATTCTACAGGGGCACATGCAATGGTTTTAGAGATATACTATTCATCAAAACGTTACTCCAGCAGGAAATGCAATATCTCGAAAATCTGAAGGGGCACAGATTTTATTTTTGGGGGCACATTTTGGCACACATATAAGCTATCTGGCCATACACAGTTTTTCTCTATCCGATCATTCGTTTAGAATTTTCCTGCTAGAAAAACGTTACCCCAGCAAGAATCGTTTTTTCCATTTTTTTTCGAAACGTCAGGGGGCACACATTTTTTATGTGGGGGCACATTTACAGCAGATAAGGCACAAACTATACGTTCTACTCATATAACTCTAGGAGATACTTTCTTGCTGGAGTAACGTACACCTTGATTAATGACCCGTAGTATTTATGCTCAGAGTTTTTGACGTTTTTGGAGGTCAAAAAGCACACCGTCCGAGCTTCATATAATCTGAAGCTCATACGGTGCGACATTCGGGATTTTTTCGTCGTTTCCTCCGTTTTTTCTTTTGTGGGGAATCCTCAATGCTCAACCAAACTGAGTAGTTACGAATTCAGACATTATTCCTGTTCTCTACTGCTTAACTAGAACAAAGGACAAGTGAAAAAAGCGCCCACACCCTCCAACAGATTTGAAACGGACAAGACAGATCAAGCGTCTGGTAAAGATGATCGTACTCGTACCTGAAAATATTTCAAACTTTCGTATCCTAACTTAACCTGGGCGATGTCATCCAACAAATTGCAAATTCCAATATTGCAATAAATTGTTTAGGACCAAATAAAAATAATTGTTGATTGATGACTTGGTGACAGAGAGAGATAGATCTTATAATTAATTATAGGCCACTTTTCCAATACAAGTAGAGCAGTTTATATTGAGCGCGGGGAACGTTAACGGCACAACTCAGTTGAGCTGTATAATTGAGCAGTGGGGAAAAAGGGGCTTCCTCATCAATTCAAGATTCTCACTGGTAAAGTACGGGCCATTCGTTCACTACGTGTCTGTTGGACGAGTGTTTGTACCCACCTAGTGGATGACACGGAGAAGCACGTCGCATCGTTGTCGTTGATGTCCGCAGTGGTTTCCAACATGGCGAATAGGTTCTGCAGTTACAACAGGAAGCTTCGACCTGGGGAAGCGTTAATCTGACACGACCTCGTCAAGCGCGCTTTTTCGATTTTCACGTTAATAGGTATTCAGAGTCCCTCTAGCCAGTCGGTGATCACTGGTTATCACTTACGGTAGGTAATACCTATTGAACTTATTGGAGGGACATCTCTTAATAATATATGGCGCATACCAGACGATCTCTTTCGATTTATTATTTTGTATGACATGTTTAAATATTAACATGTTTCCAGATTTTTGAAGAGAAAACTTCTTTAGCGGCGTTGTGCACTTTTTTTGGAATGGGTAAAAAATGTTAAACTCGCGTCAGGACACGTGACCTGATTGAAAATTCGTAAGACGGCGCAGGGCGCTTGCGCGAATGCTCGTGTGTTTATTACTAGTGAAGTTTTCACGCGTCGTTTTTTTTTTAGATAGGTCTATAAGTAATTTTTATTTTAGTAGGTATATTTAACATTTTTTTTGTAACACGTTCTTAAACTTAATGTGAACAATTGAAATGAAAATCAATTCTAGGTCACGATGGAGCTTCGCCAGTTTTCCACTAGCAAGTCGAAGTCGAAATAAAGAAATAATTTACTGGCCTTGTTTAGACTCAAGACAATGCTAATTTCATGTTAGGAATATGTATAAAAGATTTTTAAACAACCAGATTTAATTACTGTAATACTCAATTATTATTATTCAGTACTTATGTTATAATATATAATTTCACAACTTTAAAAACATTTTGTAACATCACTAAACATAGACTTTAGAAACTTAATAAATTAATATCACACTTCTGGTAATGTTCATGTTGACTAAAATTAAATGAAATAAAACTATTAACAAATATCATAAAAATGCAAAAAGGAGTATAAGTAACAACACTGATATAGGGAAAAATATGTAAATAGAAATTCGAGGATGACATATGGAGACTAAAATTGAAGAATCACTTTCTTCATTTTGTAAACCTTCTTTTGTCGGTTTTTCAACTATAACTAATTCATCACTAAAGAAGTCAATATTGAATTCACATTCAGTTTTATTAACACATACTTTAGCTTCAGAATTGTTAACATATTGGAATGTTGGTTTATAAATATCAAAAATTGCATGTATGTCATTTACTCCATTATCTGTATAGAATATATAATAATAATATCCATCAAGGAGTACTTCGTGAACTACCTTGAGGATGGTAGTATTTTCTAAGTAATTTGTACTGTTACATTGCATGGAGAAGGGGAATAGGCGATTTATTAAAATTGTATCACGGAAACATTCTTGCAAATTATTCTCAAATCGAGATATAGGTTCCTGGAGATTCTCAGTTATGTTTAAGGCATTTCCTCCATGATACACTCCAGTATCTAATAAAGTGTTAGGATTATGCAATGGTAAATTCTTTATATCTCTTCTTAGTCTTTCTTGATCGTTATGCATTGCTTTTACAGTATAATTAACTGTCATGTCCATTACATCTTGGTTATAAGTAATATTTTTATTATGTTTCTCGTCAGGTTTCTCTAATGTCACTAGAACTCCTTGGTGTTCCACGTTTGGGAGATCTTTATCTTGTCTGTTATATCCTTCCAAAATTCCACAAGTATTCAATATCCTATCACCTTTTACAACTAGAATCTTGGAACCTTTATGCTGAGAACAAGCTTTCAATTCCACAGCAGCTCCCTTTAATAAATAAAATCCCCAATATTCTAATGTGTCATCTGGTAAAGTCATAGACTTTTTCAATCGTATATGTTTCCGCTTATTAGATATTTCTGGGGTACCTTTCATTTGGAATGCACTGAATGTGGTATTCATCTTTAATGAGTGCTTCTCACAAAATATTGATGATTGACCTTTATGAATTTGGATAACATCTGAGTCTGATATTTTATACATAACATCTGCATATCTTATATTTCTCAGATACAAGGGTAACACAATTAAAATTGAAGGCAAAATTGTAGTCAACAGGCAAAACGTTATAACACGCCGAGATCCATGCATTTTATTTCCATCTGAAAAAAACAAGTTTGGAATTAATGTAAATGACTTCGCCACGACTCCACGCACGGCACGTGCACGGACACCAAAATTTCAAGAACTATGTACCCACCAATTTCTAATATCACGGGAATATCATTATAACCTCGCTATGTTTTAGGGAGTCTTGTAAATTGAGATATTTATTATATTGTGTTTATGTTTACATTAATCACATTTCACACACCATTGTTGATTGATTGTTATATGTCAATGTCATGACTGTCATTGCATAATTTTCTTTTTGGCCATTTTCTCATAGACTTTGAGGATGGACTGAGCTATAACTGCCTAAAATTGAGCATTCTCTACCATAGGAGGAAACAACAACTTGCTTTTAAGTCCATCCAAATAGTTGCTTTTTTCTCTTTCTGGACCAGTTTTATCTGTCAGTTGGCTAGATAAGACTTATTCCATCCTTTTAAGTGACCATACGCATGAGCGCTTTTTTTTTTTGGGAGTTAAAAAAGAGCTGAGTAATAACAAAAAGGTGAATTCAAATACAGTCCGAAAAAAGACGCCGCGCTTTAAAAGCGGTAACCCGTAATCAGCTACATGGGAATGCATTTTTTCTATTTCGGCACTTTTTTAATGACGGCAAAAAAAGCGCTCGTGTGAATGGCCTCCATGGCCTCTAGTCTATGATGGTACCCCGGTACTATGGCCATGAGGCCATAGACCTAAGATACAATCTACACAGAATCACAAGACTGACGCTCATGACGCCGTAAAACGTGCCGATTGAGATGGTTCCAATCGAAGTTAATATCCCTGTTCAACAGTTTGTATCCATGTGATCTAACAGATTGACTAGTAATCACATGAGTCAATCTACTCATGTGTAATAATTTTATGAAAGTTATGGATTATGAAGGTTCGTTTTAAATTAAAATGTGGTAATTGCGGAAAGGGTAAATGCTCTTTATCTATGTGTTATCTATGGATGATTCATACTACCATAGATATAAAGGATGGACCAACGTATAACTGTTTATCGTACTGCTCATTTATAGCACAAAAACATGTTATTATTGAGCAATTGTTACCTATTCCCAGATGAAGCTGTGACGGCGCCATATAGTGATTTTATGCACGCTTTTCTAATTCTTGCAAGCTCTTAAATAAATAATATTTATGAAAATAACATTAAAACAATAATAAGTATTATTAAAAAAACATAAACATCCGAATTGAGAACCTCCTCCTTTTTGAAGTCAGTTTAATATAGTTTACAAAATATGTGATAAATTTTATTGCTAAACGTAATTTTCAAGTGGCAGTTGACAGATGGAGTTCATTGACGAGTTTACCATGTTAGCTCGCGATCGCTTATCGTTTTGCTAGATGCAAAATACTGTATAACCACATTAATGGTTGTACATATAAATCACTATCCATCTTTGTTGTTTTAAAGATCACTTACGTAAGTGCCGGTTTACGGGCCAAAATCACGACCACCTTTTAGAGGACATCATTATTAACATTTAGTTGATATCTAACAGCTGGTGAAACAGAAACCATCTTTTAGGGGACCCCTATCTTTGTTTAGGGGATAAAGTGTATAGGGGATTGTTCATGCATTCTGCTATGCTGCGAGGGATAATGAGGCGTCTTGTCAGTTAAACTTTCGGATGCGTTGCCTTGCAGACAAAAGGATGACTTAAAACGTATTCATGTTTGTTTATAATTTGCAAACTCCTTATACACGATGTTGTGCTTGTGAATTCAAACCCAGGAAAATACAGATGTGTCTTTTTCAATGCAAATTATATGCTTTCCAAGTTAATCCTGAACATCACTAACATCGATAAACGTAAAATTGTGATTAACTCACACGAAAAATATAGATACAAAAATAAGTCTTCAAATTAAAATACAATCACAAGTTGCCTGTTGCAACTAAAACGTACAATAAAATATAATTCAATTCATTATACTTACTTAAGTTTTCTGCAACGATGCTTGATCACAAGAATTAAATAAAAAATAGCACATTGAGACAATCATAAAATAACACACACACAACACACATAATTAAGTATCCATGCACTGAGAAATTCAATTCAAAGATAACTTATATTCAATAATCCTTACCTTCTTTGTTAACGTTATTATAACGATAGTGTGTGTTATAATAAGACGTATTGACTATCCTCGGAAGATTTTTATCCATCTTTCAATGATTGAGTGATTATTTTTACGAAAAACACGGGCACGTAACGTAGCTGCAGTGTCATTTGACTATATACGAACGATAATATAAATACTGTTTAAGTACTTAGCAGCGTAATAGGTTAATGATAAGCTTATCAGACGTTTTATCAGCTGTACTATATAACTTTACGCCTTGTCCACAAATGAGAGAAATATGCATAGTGGCTCGCATTTTCTCGTGATTTCAGTTTATTTACCTTCCTATTTAAATATCAGCAGCATCAATAACATGAGCTAGTTAAACAGTAAGGTAAACACGGTAAGTCGAAAACTTTTTTTTTTTTTTTTTTTTATCGTGGTAAAATCATCAAATGAGTCCTCCCACCCAGGGCAGAGCGGGAGGGACTGTCAGACTTGTACTGACTAAAATCCACGGTGTCCTTCAACAGCCCTTTACGTACCGGGGTCACGGTAATCCCTAGGTCCCGCGATCCCGGCAGGCTTTGGCCTTCTACAGGCCCCGTCACTATGCTGACACTCTTTGAGGCGCGCGTGGAACACAACGCGCCGTCGACCCGGGCATGGTCCATGGTCGGACAGCGAGTCGCCCATTACTCGCTGCCCGCATGCCCGCGCCTACGGTGGCCGGAGATCGTCTTGCGACGTCCGACGCCGTGGGCGTCTACCACTGCGGCTGGGGTGGAGGGAGGACGCTGTCCTCTCCCTCAGGCGGCCCGCCTCCTCCTTCACGAGCATGACTGCTTCGCAGAAGGAGGCGACCGCTTCCCACTCCGTCTCGCCCCGCAGCATGGCCTCGACCAATGCCGGGCGCGAGAGGTCTCCGCCTATCGCCGTCGTGAGGACACGGCGGTGCTCTGCCCAAGCGGGGCAGTCCTGCACCGTATGCTCCACCGTGTCCTCCGGACGATCCTCGCAATGGTGACACCCAGGCGTTTCTTCCCTCCCTATCAGACACAGGAACCTCCCGAAACTTCCGTGTCCGGTGAGGACCTGCGTCATGCGGTAGGTCAGGACGCCGTGACGCCTATCCAGCCACTCCTCAAAGAGGGGTCTTACCGCCGCGATTGCGGCGTGCCCGAAGTCGAAAACTAGTTATTTTTTCAATTAAGTAGGAAAGAGTTCCGTGTCACTTAGCAAAATACTTCATCCACATCCCTTCGTCCACGTATCTGCTACAGAAAATTTTCTTTCAAATTAAGATTTTAAATTAGAGTAAGATATCATTAAAAAAAAACTGTTTTCACGAAATGAATATATCGAAGTTTTTCATCTGTAATTACATTTGAATGCTACTTGCCCGCATGTAGGCGCTTTAGAAATAGGTTTTGTCGACGAAAGAAAAGACAAAATAACAGCATGTACAAACAATTTTACCGTTATAGACATGGTAATATATAAAATAAAGAAAAGGAATTTTTATATTCTTCAATGGTATACGGATATGTACTCTACTCGTGCAAAAAAATGTTGAATTGTATAGAAATAACGATGAAATGGCTTTGTCTATTCGTGGTAGAATAGAGATATAATTGGTCATGCTATGTGTGCTGCATGGAACTTGAATAGGGCCACCAGCTTTAACTTCATTTCAATTAAATTAAATTCTCTAGGCATTTACTCGTAGTTGCATAACTGAATAAGATAAACACAAAAACAACTTTTGAACCATAAAAATACCACCGTATATTTCAGAGGTGTAATGATTGGAAATGACCACTCTCTCTTAATTCTTCTAGGTAGACCGATAGATATAGACTGATACTGATACTGATACTGATACTGCTAGCCTACATCATCCCACTGCTGGGCAAAGGCCTCTCCCCATGACTTCCAGTTTTCACGATCCAGGGCCAAAGTGGGCCACTGGTCATGGGTTTTGTCAAGCTCGTCCCGCCATCTTCTACGAGGTCTGCCGCGACGCCTTCTGACTGTGTCGGAAGGACTAACCACAGTAAATTGTAGCGTGTGTATGAAACACTTTGCAAATGGTCCGACTCACACTTGACATACCTAGTTATTATTTTTATCGATGTTTAATTTTCTAATCACGTCACGCAAGCTTTATCAAGGTCCTTTAACGATTCTGCTATCGGAATGGTTTGTCACTTAATATTCACTTCTTTAGGTTTATTTTCAACTATAATCCGCGCTACCACTCATGATCCGCGGAAAATTCGTGGTACTAAATTTTTTAATGCAATTTGACATAATGACATAGACACTAGCGCCGGGTCAAAAGGACTTTAGTCGTGGCGCAGACTCTACATCACAAATAAAAAAGAAGGTTCATATTCGAATGGAAATGCCAAAAGGGAGAACTTGACGTCGTGGCAGGCCCAAGCGTAGACGGTAAGATGACTTGGACCGCTGCATGAAGGGCTGGACCACAGTCGCAGAAAACCATGAGAAGTGGAAAGAGTGGAGGGAGGCCTTTGCTCAGCAATGGGACACCCCTGGGCTGTTGGCTGATATAATAGTAATAATAATGTTCGAATGTGTAAAAATGACAGAATGGGATAAGTTGATTTGCTGGCGTCTATACCAATGATTTACATCTACTATCAACCATAGGACGTAGATTTTAAGGCGGCGACCTTTCACGCTCGGCATTGGTCGAGGCCATGCTGCTGCAAACACCGAAATCCGTCGTCGGACAAAAATCTATGACGTCGGGGATAGGACGATACGCCTCAAGTGGAATTGGGCAGGGTATCTGGCTAGACGCAGAGATGGAAGATGGAGTAAGGTTTTGAGCGATTGGTGGCGCTAAGGTTGGGACAAAGAAACTAGGGCCGCCCAAAAGCCCGTTGGGTTGACGATATCGTCAGGATTGCGGGGAATAGATGGATGAGAGACGTACAGAACCGAGAGATATGGCATTAAAAGGGGGAGGCTTATACCCAGCAGTGGGTAATAAAAATAATATGAAATATGCGGTCGCGCTAAAGGTCTTGGTAACTTGTAATAGAAAAACTAAAAAAAGTGAGTGACAAAATGTCCAAGTCAAATTTTGACTTTGACATTTGTCAAAATATTTATTTTCACTTTTCAGGTTTTCAAAAACTTGTACTTGTGTTTGTACAGATTTGTCTAAATTGAACAAAATACAAAACTTTTATATTATTTGTAACTGGTTGGTTGCGGCTGTTGTTTGTTGCTGCCTTGCAGGGTTGACTAAGTTTTTCTCTTATCTAAAAATATATTCGCTTGTCCTGGCTGGCCATTGTAAATAGATTACAGTAGTTTACAACTTTAAAATTATCTACATAATATAAAATAATATGTCAGACATCCTTAGACCGCACGTAAAGTGGATAGAAGGCAGATGTTACAGGGTGAACGATTCAGCTATAGAAATAGCTAGTTTCCAAGAACATGACTTTTATGAGAATGGTAAGTTTATAGCTTTTAAAGCACGAATTTTGAATCACGCAGGTAAAAACACAGCTAAGGTTAGTACGTTACATACCTCCTTTCAGATTTTTACTTTTCATGTGTTAATTATAAAGATATTAATATCTTAATATGATATGGGCTAGACTTCTGCCAGGATAGCTGTAATAATCAGAACTAAAATAATAATTATATTTTTTTCCTTACAGATGAAGTTCGCCATGAAGATCTTGATGAAGGAGATGATGATGATTTTGAAGTAGTCATGGTTGACAACTCTAGGTACAGTACCAGGTTACATGTATCGAAGTAAGTTACACAATTATGTATTTCATTTTTACATTGCCTGTTTGAAATTATTATTTAGAGTTTAGATTATTGCACTGCCATTTTGACTTAGGTTAGGTTAAGGTTACCCATTTAGACCATTCTACTATAGGCTATTGAAAGAACATACTGCATATTAGTACCAGTCTCACAGTCCCTCGTGCTTCACCCAGGATAGGAGGACTGATTTGATAATTTATGACTTAAAATTTAAGGGTAAAATAGGCTAGTGTAAGCAAACTAATTTACAAATGTTTTATCCCAATTTATTTAATTTTCAGACACTACCTTGGATCCATTATAGGAAAGAAGGGAGCAATCAAAATTAGAATTGAGAGAGATACTAAGACAGATATTAAGATACCTAAACATGGCCAAGATGGTGACATTGTTATATTTGGACCAACAGCATCAGTAAATATTTGTTTAAATACTACTGATAAATAATCATCATCATCTGCCTCCCTTTTTTACCATCTTTCTTACTTGTATGTGTTAATCTAGGTTATAAACTTTCTGTGTACCATTACCAAATTGTTCTGTAGTTTTTGCATAGAGTAACAAATATCCATCCATACATCCTCACAAATGCTTGTTTTTGTAATATTAGTAAGATTTATTTTATTTGCAGAGTGTAAAAGCAGCAAGACGAAGAATAAATATAATAGTGATGTCATCAAGAATGAAACAGAAGTCTACACATTTTATATCTATACCTATGAACAAGCCAAATATACAGAAAAGATTTGAAGAATTTGAGGTGAGAACAATAAAATACATTTATTCTGAATTATTTTTTCCAATAGGTTACAGCCACTTTTACAAAAGCTAACTTTCAACTGACGTTAATCACTGTAATTTAGGAATATACAAGGGTTTTTTTTTGTTTCATTTCACCCTCTGTCTCACTATATAGTTGTGTTTTTAGTCATTATATGGGTCAATATTGCATACATTAGTATTATCTCTATCAGCCAAGTTAATTACTTAATTTCCAATTTGATGGTATCTGAATTCATTTTCAGAAACCAAGGCAGCTCTTTGTTTGCTATGTTTTGTCATGTTTATATTATTTTGTTTTAATGCTCCTCTTTTTTATGTTTAAGGAAAGTGTATTGCGGGAGTGTCCTAGCAGAAATCTGGATAAATCTCTATTTATAAAACCAAATAAGTTGCATCTTACTCTAGGTGTAATGTGTTTGATGGATAATGAGGAAAGATTGTGTGCATCCAAGCTACTAACTGAAGCTAAAGAAAAAGTTCTCATGTGAGAATATTTTATTTTTGTACTGTTCATGTTTTTTGAATAATTCTTTTATAGTTTAGTTTATAGCCAGATTGGATTGTTTACACAAATACAATAATGAACTAAAAAATAATTTATTTCAGGCCTATACTTGATGGGCATTTACCATTAAAGATCAGACTGAAAGGACTGTCATACATGAATGATGATCCATCACAAATAGATGTGCTGTATGGACTGGTTCATGAAGAGGGAAATGCAAAGGGGTTGATTCAAGAGTTAGCTGATGCTTTAGTGGATCATTTTTATAAAGCAGGTGATGATACAATTGTATAAATGCTACTATTGTCCCACTAAATAATGTTGAATTGATATATTATCCAAGTTTATTTTACTTCATTGTTAATATTGTCCCGTACCAAGCGCTTTTTTCGAGCGCCACTTCAAATGGGCCATCGCCAGAGTGCGTGTCGTGCAGCAATGCAGCAGTTCTAAGACACAGCCCCGTGCGCAACGTCGGAACAAAATCCTGTACCGAATAGATTTTCAACTTTATTCTTACAGCATAAAGTTGAAAATCCACTAAAGACAAACTGCGATTTCGACACTACGTCCCGTCTGCGCTGCGTCTTTAGAGTTAAGTTTATAATAATGATTGTTTTTTTTTACAGGATTAATGAACAGAGAATACGACAGAGACAGTGTAAAACTGCACGTAACCTTAATCAACTCTAAGTACAGGAGTCATTCAGAAACCGCGAATGCTGAAAACACTGCGTCGTCAGCAAGAAATACTAGACGGCCGAGGGAAACTTTCGACGGCACAGAGGTGCTTCAGAAATTCGCTGACTATGACTTTGGAGTGGCAGAGTTTACGGAAATCCACTTATCACAGCGACACTCTACGGGAACTGACGGGTACTATCAGCCGACTTGCGTGATTCCCGTTACTAAGAGTTAATTAGTGTTGTTATAATATTAAAGTTTAATACTATTTCAACGAATGATACCATTTTTATAAAAATATCATGTTATAATGTCGTGTATTTTTTCCTGCCGCCAACATTCAACGTTAAGCGACTCTTGTCGAAGTCGGTCCGTGGATGGGCTACCATTCTAGTAGGTCTTGTCATGGTGGTATATAGATCTTGTGATGATCGGATGTTTAAACATCCTCTTAGGAGGAGGGTGTTGTAGTTAGTAATTAATTTTGGTAATTCAGGTATACCTACCTACCCTATAATTTTTTTTGAAACTTCTAATAAACTACTCTTGTATCATGGGTGCGTTTACAAACATATAACCTCACATACACAAACACCAAGACTCGGAAGAACTACATGTAGGTCATACAATTATTTATTCCGTGCGGGAATCGAACTCATGAGACGCAGCGCAGCAGTAAATGGCTAACCACAGCGCCAACTATGCCGTTCAGGTACTTCCTATTAACTTCAAAAGTCATATGTTCGATTCCATTGATGGGAAGTCGACTGAACGATAGTCCAATGGAATTAATTACGAATCAAACTTTTATCGCCAAATGCTAGTTCAAGTTGTAACTGAATCATCCATCGAATATTTATGAAGTAAATGATGGACTACACTTTGAAGAGCGAGCGAAGCGATTTTTTTAACCCTTTAACCGCCAGAGTCGTATATATACGACAAACATTTCCGTGCCCCTATCGCCCGTGTCGTATTTATCCGACAGAGAATATTCACGATTTTTGTTGTTTTCTTCGATTTTATTGCATCTATTCTATATTTCTCTATTTATGTAGATAGATAGAATAATTTTTATTGTACACCATGATATTTTACAAATCGGAGCTTAAAAGTAGCAGAAAGAGAGGAGAAGAGGAAAGTACGATTCGTAGCCGGGCGCTAGGGGCACGGCAATAGATATTTAGCCAAGCGCTTAAAAGGTTAAATATCTAGAAATAGCACCGAGTCGACCGGCCAAGCTTCCGAGCTCCTCTCGAACTATTATTTCAATCCATCCCGCTAGGAGATGGTCCCGACAAATCGGGGAACAAACTCGTACATACCTACTTATAAAAAAACAAGATTTGGCCGATTTTTTTTTTTTTTTATCGTGGTAAAATCATGAAAACAGTCCTACCACTCGGGGCAGAACGGGAGGGACTGTCAGACTTGTACTGACTAAAAACCTTGGTGTCCTTCAATAGCCCTTTACGTTCCGGGGTCACGGTAATTCGTTAGTCCCGCGACCCCCGTTAGTCGCGTGACCCCAGATTCTGACGAATTGAGAAACTTTTTTCAAAGTCGGTTAAAAAGAGTAGAAAAGTCATTTGTTAATTTTTAATGTCAGGAAGTCAGGGTCCCCCTGGAAAACATATCTAGATACGCCCGTGGTAGATCGTGACCTGGACTAGGACATGATGATTTTATCAAGGTAATACTCTTCCGTTTAATAATTTTCCGTATAATAAACTCCACACGGGTGCATACGCGGGCAGAAGCTAGAAGATCTGTATACTATGACCTGGATTAGGTCATAGGATACTTTTTATTCTAGTAGTGTGTTCCTATCTGATAATTTCCAACCTCCACGCGGGCGAAGCTGCGGGCAGAAGCATGTTGTTAATAAGACAGACCTCGGTTCCCTGAAATAAACTAAGCATGAAATAAGAAATAAACAATCGATCGAATCGCTAAAATGTGAAAAAAGGGTAAATTAGCTTCTAAACGGCAGGTTTACCAGTGCTAAGGAAAATACGAGAAAATCATAACAGGTCAAAGTGATCATAGTGCACCATTAAAACAAGGCCCAAGTGAGGGTCGGACCCCGCATAGTGAAGTTGCCGTGTTCGCTCGGTACGAATACTTACACATAATATTGATTTTTGGCGGTTGCAACCAAATACAACCCATCACAAAAACGATCCACGGCGTGTGATCCACGCGTGCCTCAAAAAGCTGTGAGCAATATGGCGGGGCTCCCCTTAGAGGGTCAAAGCCTGCCAGGATTACAGGTCTGTCTTATCAGGTAAGCGTGGCACCGGAACGTAAAGGGCTATCGATGGATATTGGATTTTAGTCAGTACAAGTCTGACAGTACACGTAAACAAAATCTCAAAAGCGTGTGTGACGTTTTTTCTTCAAAGCAACGTTTTTCTTACTCTATGGATATATAATATTTTGCATTTTACAATTTTCTTTTTGCAACGTCGTATTTTCTTGTGACTAGTAGCCTACAATGAAATTATCCTCAGAATTAACCTTTGTGTCAGACCGACAGGACAAAATTGTAATATCTAGTTCCGTTTTTGCCATTTCTCTGCGGAATTAAAAAGTATTTTATTTATAATTATATTGTTCATCTATATATATAAAAGGAGAACTGACTGACTGACATATCAACGTACAGCCGAAACTACTGGGGCTAGGAATGTGAAATTTTGCACACGGCTTCCTATTATAATGTAGGGGAGCACTAAGAAGGGGTTTTTGGATATTTAACCTTTAAGGGGGTGAAAAGGGGGAATTAGGAAAGTACGTAACCCACGCGGACGAAGTCGCGGGAAAAGTGCTAGTCAGATATATATTCACAGTAATTTCAAAAGATAACGTTATCTTTCCGAATCTCACAGGTGATTATTACAGTTAGTTGTGATGCGAACAGAAGTCAGATCTGATTCGAAACCATGAAAGTTTTTTTTTAATAATAATGGCTGTTCACGAGTCTTAATATCGACAGACAATGAAATTGTTTTTAAAATAATCACAGTTAAGACCTGATTTAAAATTATTTCACACTTTTCAAATTAATAGGAATCATGATTTAACACGAGTGATTCGTTATTGTAAGTTATCTATTTGATGATACGTACTTTATAACAGGGGCTTCACTGCCAATATTGTGTAAGTCAAAGTGGGAAATATCTCTAAGATAAAGCCGCGATCATCGCATTACCCTCCAAAGGCTGAAATCCTACATCGAGCGCTTATTCGAGTTTCCGGTTAAATGGCTTTTATCGGCTGGTATGTGAGTTCATACTTGCAGCGTTAAAACGATTAATACCTAATACTGAAAATCTACTATTTTGTATGACATTTAACGAAAATATGAAAGTATTGAATTTGATCGAAATAATTTTAATGAAGGAATCTGATTTAAATAATGTAATTATAACTTTGTTTTTTAAAAACATAATTTTATTTTAAAATAATGAGTTACATTAAATATAAGAAAAAAGCTTATTATTTTCCGAGTGACTAATAACTTAAAAGTCGACTAAATGTTTGCAACAAATAAAATAACTTGCCAGCGATTAAATATTTTCGCGACTATTATATGTATATATGTAGGTTCAAAATTAAAGGTGTTGTAAAAACTAGCAGCGGCGTTTAGGTAGCAAATAAACTATACCAGTCAAATAAAATATTAGGCGAGGAGCTATAAATAATGACTTTGCGACTAATAGACTGGAAATACAGCTCGGGACTTGCTGGCACCCCGACTCGGACAACTTAGGTTAGAAGAGGATGGCGGGGTCTCAAAGACCCCGCCATCCTCTTCGTGGTTATTTTTTTTAAACCACCCAGAAGTAGGAGCCCCGCGAAGCGGGGCTTCGTCGACATGCTACTGCTAATGTGAGCTCCTTATACTCTGCTCATTAGTGCAATTCGGGTATTTGTCCATCGGTATTTTAAAATTCGGGATTTTGATACGTACCCAATAATTAGGTGTTCATTAACTAGTTTATATTTATTCTTCATACAAACAATTTTAGATAGAATCTGATTTATATTATTTATGAATGCCCATTTTCTATTTTATTTTCGCCATTAAGTTTCCGCTTAGATATTAATTCAGTTTCCAAAAGAAAAACTTGATGCTAGTTTAAATTAAAACGGAGCTTATTACTGATATATTAATATGCTACCTATTACTTATTACGATACTCCTTATAAGCTGCCAACCCATTACATATGGTACCCACTCTATTTTTTTTTAAACCTATATTCATTTTACTTAGTTGCCGCACGTGCTACGGCGTAGCAAAACGTTGGCTTATTTTGCTACGACGCGTCGTAGCAACTTATAGTCGTCGCCTACGCGCTACAAAACATCTATACTTCTATACTAATATTATAAAGAGGAAACCTTTATATTTTTGTATGTTTGTATTGAATAGGCTCAAAAACTACTGGACCGATTTCAAAATTTCTTTTACCATTACTTAGAGGGATTCTTCCGAATCCGTATAGGCTATATTTTATCCCGGATTTTTTTTTTCAGAGAGCTTAAAAAATAAATGTCCACCCGTGCGAAGCCGGGGCCGG
The DNA here is from genome assembly GCA_943136025.2 of Agrotis puta. Lineage (NCBI taxonomy): Eukaryota > Metazoa > Arthropoda > Insecta > Lepidoptera > Noctuidae > Agrotis > Agrotis puta. The sequence goes on from OW964170.2 coordinate 7,306,362, forward strand.
TCGCTAGTGATAAATAATTTGAAAAAAGAAGCGTACTTTCGTAGTTCTATGTCGCACTTGGCAGTCTAGGAAGTGGTGTATGCGGGCGGGGCGGCCCGGCCAACGTCACAGGCAGTCCTTCAGTAGGGGCGCATTGGCTACGTAATGCGCCCGCCCTGCGCTGCTCCGCGCCCGAACCACTTTCATTACGACTCCGACTGAACCGTCACGTGAAAGTGAACACAACGGATTTATCCTGCATACGTAAGTGGCTTTATTATTTTTTGTACCTACTTTATTTAGTACATATTTAAGAACATTATACGAATTAAATTTTAATTTCAAAATTGTCAGGCTTTTCCTCAACTTTTTGAGTATAAATCAAAAAACAAAATATTGAAAGTATATGTTTTTAATTTTTACACCTATTTTTTTTTTTTTGTTTTTTTACATTTATTCAGGGACTGTCATTTCAGCGAGTCGTAGGCACTTACAGAAAAAAATAACAATCATTTTTTATGTTCATTTAAGTTAGTTACCCTACGTTATTATAAATATAACACCACCCGCCGTTCATGGGGTTTAAGTTTCATTTGCATGAATTTTGAATATTTATGCATAAAGTTTAGGTGTTATTGCAGGCAACGAGATTTTATATTATCATTTTTTGCGATAAGTAGATAGGCATAAAGCTCCGGCGAACTCGACCCGTCTCGTAAAATGCTAAATGTAAATCGCGCTCCTTTATAAAAACTAGAAAGGGACCCGCCATCAGACTGATTTATACCATTTGTTATATACCTACGTAACAAATAGTATTCAGCCTCTCAAACTCTTTATTTAAATAACGTATTAAAGAAATATATGAGCCGTGTATATTAGGTTTTATATTAACGGCTCATATATTTCTTTAATAAGCTATCTTCATTTTGATAACAGGCCGTAATTTTAATTGTCTCATAAAGTTTTCGTCGATTGTAGGCATACTTTGTTTTGTTCTTTACATACTGTTCAATTATGGAAATTATAGAAATAATACATTACGTACATTGTTAATATTTTCTCATTTCTTTAAAGCACTTTTCAATGAAAAACGAAGTGTTCTGTTGTCTGTACGACGTAACACGATAGTAAAGAAACCTTTGACTTTTGTGATAGAAGGGAAGTATTTATAGACCTTAATCTTAGGTGAACCAATAGGTTAGGAATGAATACTGAAAATACTTTGCAATTGTCTTTGATGTTAGTCAAGTGAGTTCATTTCAACTGCAGTCGGTAGTACTCTACAAAATACAATAATCTAGGGTTCTAATCTTTTGAAGTTTAGTATATCAATTTTATGGAATTCGTTGGAAATATTAATTTGTACACTAGCGAGCAAAAATATGGAATCACTTATTTTGGAATTGGCTTTATAGCATCACACGACCCTTATAGCCTATTTCGCTCAGCACCAATGCAGCTTTTTAGTGGATAAAGAATACTTTTAAAAATCGGTTCAGAACTTCTAGAGATCACCCTCCTACAAACAAACAGAATTTAACTTTTTGTAATATAAGTATAGATTAGTAAGTAAGAATGATAAAAAGATCAGATCAGATAGCACAGCAATGGGTTGTTATTGAAATGTTTGCGTTGCAATGCTCATGTGTTAATTAGCAGCAAAATAAATCAGAGCTTGGTAATTCATCATATAAATAAAAAAATACACAAGTTCGGACTTTCAATTAAATTGCCGTTGATTTTCGCGTTAAGGGTCGTTTATATGAACATTTGAAGATATATTATCGCGAAAATCAACGGGATATGCCGTTAGTGTGGCCCGGCTATGAGGATAATAGATAAAAGAAATTAAGAATGAAAATCAAGATGGCGGGGCTACAATACAATATATGGTCGCATGCCAACAGACTTTTTACCACTTGCGTAAGTTAAACTTGCAAACCATAGGTACAAACCAAAAAGATTCCCATTTTCTTTATTTTATTTATTAACTCGTTGTAGAAACAGTGAAAGTAAAACAACTTATTGGTATTCGGTACGACCGTAGTGTTAATGCCCTAATTTATTATTGATCACAATAATGTACCCCGCTTTTTTCCGGCACCAGAATAAATCGGGTATTCGATTCGTTAGTCGCACGTTCAGGAATTATTGTAACTAGGAAGTTTTTATAGCATGGATCTAACTGCTAATAAGTTCAAGATTAACTAACCCTGTTACTGCAAAGAAATTGGATATGAATATCCTGGCCTTAAACACGAATAAAATATAATTTAGTTAATCCATAAATAGTTTCCTAAATAGTTTATCTACGGTCGTTATATTGGCAAGAATGCTTATTTATTATGTAGGGATTGGGTGAAAGGAGCGTAATTTATAAAGGGTATTCCGGAGTTTCACTTTCACATTGCTGAAATTAATGGAGATATCATAAGGGACTTGCATGGTCCCTTAACTGCAATGAACTGTAGCCTTAGGGAATTCCAACTTGTATTTTTTTCGTTATAAATATTTGCACATAATGCGGGTAGGTAGGGGTAGTTGTTTTCTTTACGAGGGTTGAAAGTTTAGCTTGAATGGGTTGAGTTCAGTTTTAGCACCCTTTCGTTATGTCTAGTATTATTTTGGACCTAATAGATAGGAACTCAGATCTTAGGCCAGTAGTTTTCACAGGCCGATGAATGTTGTTTTTCTTATAGATCTAGACTAGCTGTTACTCGAGACTTACTCTATGTGTATTTTCTATAACAAAAAAAAAGCATTTCGTCGTCTTAGAGTGAAAACCTCGGAAATGCATTTTTGCTAAAATTTATTTTACTGCGTTTCTAGGAAGAAAACCTCGCGACGTACATCCTGATATGACTAATTGATTCATTCGCTATTCGTAGTGCCCAAACCTAGTTTTTATGATTCATGTTTTTGCAGGTTTTACGAATAACCGATAAATAAGATTTTATGCACTTCGGACAACCTTAGAGTATCGAACAGTTCTGAATATAATAGGAGGTTACATTGCCTTAAAATTAATAAAGAAATTAAAACACGCCGAACAATAATTTTAAAGCACGCCGTTTTTTCTCCCTCCTGAAAAGTTACTTCTTTTACATTTACGAGGTTTACTCTAAGGCGTCGATATATACGGTCGAATGGAGTAACCTACTTTTTTGAAGTCGGTTAAAACGAGAATAAAAATTTGCAATAAAAACATTGTTGTTCTCTGAGTTCAATGTTGTATTTCTGACCAAATTAAAGACCTGTTTTTTATTAAATTTATCGATTAGTTTCGGTTCGAGCCCAGAATATTTTTTCAACTCTCTACCAGTTTTCCTAGACGTACCTACCTGTAATTTTATGTGTATGTTAGATCGAAGTTTTTTCAACAGACTAGACGAACCCATTTTATTTGCTGCAGAGTGAGCGAATTTTCTTTTAACGTAGATTTATTTTAGAAGCCGGCTTTTCTGAAAATCTATGAGGGTCTTTACTTCAAGAACTACATTAGTAATTGTTACTTAAGGATGCCAACCCTCGTTTACAGAAATGTACATCAAACAATCTGTTTGCAATGTTTTTGAGCGACACTTTTCGGATATTAAGGACCACTCTGTTCTAGTTCAGTGGCAGTGGTTAACTAAGTTATAGTGAGTGATTGAGTTTGTCCTAGGAACTTGTGGGGCAAACAATCACTAACCAACTTTAAGTGTAAAAACTTCGCAGAGATACACAAGGATTTTGTCCAGTAATACAAAAATATACTGGGTTTCAGTTAGTAGTAGTAGAAACAACGCTAAAATTCCATCTGTGCTTACCTAATCAATAAGTAAATAAATAAATAATAAATATTCCACAACTATCACACAACGCCATCTAGTCCCAAGCTAAGCAGAGCTTGTGTTATGGGTACTAGACAACTGATAAACATACTTATATATTTTCTAAATACATACATATTATAGATAAATTACACCCAGACACAGAACAAATGATCGTGCTCATCACACAAACATTTGTCCTGGGTGGGAATCGAACCCACGACCTCCGGAATAGCAGTCAGGGTCACTAACCACTAGACCAACAGGCCTGTCAAACAAAAAAAAAGTATGTACTTACTTACATTTTCTCCGTTATTTCACACTTTTAAACTGTAGCTGAATTCACTTTTGTTTATCTATAGGGCCTGTAGCCATGTAACAAACGATAAACGCGAACGCTGAGCAGGCTTTTAATAGATTTTCAACTTTATGTACTTGGTTGTAAAGATGAAGCTTCCGTAGCGTTCTCATTCGTTCCAGTCGCTAACGCTCAGAAATCTTTAATCAATTTTTAACTTTAGGCTCTAGGATATAAAGTTGAAAATCTATTAGGGAGTACCGAGCGTTTACGATTATCGTTTGTGACTTGGCTAGGGGGGCAGGTATCCCTAAGATTAGTTTACTAAGACTAGCCCTTTGACTGTTATGATTGTTACCATCAACACAAACGAAAAGAGAATTATATGAACGAAACCAATAAAAAGGTAAATATTCAGAAAGCAACGTTTAAAAATGTCTAAGCTTGTTGACATGAAATATTCCATTGAGCACTCGAAGCGTTTGGCAAGGCCTTGATAAATCTCACGGATAAATAAACGAATTTGCCTAACGTCGACATTTCTTGAAGCGCATTACGTGTCTCATTAGTGATACAGATAGCGTAGCAACTGGAATCAATAGACAATCTTGTAGAGCTATGGGAGGAACATTTGATATAATCTATTTCATTTAGTTCAGTGGCATAATCACCTCCATTGTAGAAATTACTAACCACCGGGTTCCAGACTTTGTAGAATTTGGATATACATAAATTAGAAACAAGTACAGAGGTAGGTATACCACAAAGTTTGTTGAATTGTACATTCGCCTACACGCAGCTCGTATCACCCCACTTTATTGATACCGGTCTGTCACGCAACGAATTATATTCATGTTCTACGTTTGTTAGGAGAAGTTATTTGGAAAACCATAAAAAGCACTTTGTATATTACCAGACTTCGTTTCTTTCAAGGATGTTTCTGTTTTGAAATCTGTTATGGATTTTCATGTTTAGTAAATCTTCTGATTATGTTCTTCGCGTTATCACGAACTACACAGATCTTAAAGATGACCAGACTTGAGTTTCGGCTCGATCTGTGACTTTCTGTAATTTAATAAAGGATTTAAGAGAAATTCCATTCCACAATCCCGTCGTTGCTGGGGTACCCTAGCTATACGCACCTACACTACCTTTGTAAGTGAAGCTTACTCACACAGACACGCACCCCTTTTTCTTACGGGATGATCATTATTTGAAGGGGCACTTACAATTCGAGTCATTGGGTTCGAAAGTTCCAGAATGGAACTCCGTTTGTCCGTTCAGCAAACCGCATCGGTTAAAGGATCGCAGTAGAGCGTGAGTAGTAACACAATCCTTGTTCCGGGACACCACAGCCATCTGTTTTCCCCTATTGACGGTTTAAACGTGCATTGGAGGTAAAATAGCTTTCCCCGACATGCTAGGTATTTATTTAAAGTCCTGCAAAATCAGCGTAATAGCTTTCATCACCCGAACATAGCCCAACAATTTGGCTTTCTTCTGGTTAATTGGTTGATTATGTGCGGTTCAGACTCACCCATCGTTTCAAACATTAACATTTATTCACACACAACCTAATTTCGTTTCAAAATCGAATCTAAATAAAGTACCTACCTACTCTATTGTGCACTGGCATGTGTTTACTCCAGACAACTTCTTATTTGTTTAGTTCTTGCTTCAGCTTGTTCGTATACAAAATATTACAAAACTTTACTGGACCGTGAGATTCTTCCTTCGATATCTACGGACGCTAAGACCGTGTTGATAGAAATACGGAAAGTTTTCTCATTTTCACACGTTACTTACATGGGAAAGAACTAAAACTACCATCGAGACTTAGAATTTAAAGGTTCTTGAAAACCATCTAAACTACTTTACCATACCTAGACCTACCTTAAACTTTACTATACCTAGATTAAAATGTCGGTAAAAAAGAACCCTAGTTAGTTACTTTTTCAATAAAAGTCATTTCAAAAGATAGATCGATACTTGATGTTTTTATGTATGTAAAAATTTTCGCATTACTTCGGGTGGGTGTTTCAAATTAATGTGTATAAAGGGTGTAAGGTTCGGTTGGATGATGAATGGGCGACCGCCGCGCGCCGTACCCCATCGATCCACTTAGGGGGCAAGATTCCAAAAGACAGTTCATGTAAATGTGCCGCGATGACGCACCTTAACGGCTGTTCGCCTGTGTTTACATGCGAAGCACACGAGTATTACACAAACAATAATATTTGTCTTGTGTAGTGGGAGGCCGGGACGAAAGAACATATCTCAATATTTTTCGCATTGGCGTAGTTCGGGCACGCCGCAATCGCGGCGGTAAGACCCCTCTTTGAGGAGTGGCTGGATAGGCGTCACGGCGTCCTTACCTACCGCATGACGCAGGTCCTCACCGGACACGGAAGTTTCGGGAGGTTCCTGTGTCTGATAGGGAGGGAAGAAACGCCTGGGTGTCACCACTGCGAGGATCGTCCGGAGGACACGGTGGAGCATACGGTGCAGGACTGCCCCGCTTGGGCAGAGCACCGCCGTGTCCTCACGACGGCGATAGGCGGAGACCTCTCGCGCCCGGCATTGGTCGAGGCCATGCTGCGGGGCGAGACGGAGTGGGAAGCGGTCGCCTCCTTCTGCGAAGCAGTCATGCTCGTGAAGGAGGAGGCGGGCCGCCTGAGGGAGAGGACAGCGTCCTCCCTCCACCCCAGCCGCAGTGGTAGACGCCCACGGCGTCGGACGTCGCGAGACGATCTCCGGCCACCGTAGGCGCGGGCATGCGGGCGGCGAGTAATGGGCGACTCGCTGTCCGACCATGGACCATGCCCGGGTCGACGGCGCGTTGTGTTCCACGCGCGCCTCAAAGAGTGTCAGCATAGTGACGGGGCCTGTAGAGGGCCAAAGCCTGCTGGGGTCGCGGGACCAAGGGATTACCGTGACCCCGGTACGTAAAGGGCTAGTGAAGGACACCGTGGATTTTAGTCAGTACAAGTCTGACAGTCCCTCCCGCCCTGCCCTGGGTGGGAGGACTCATTTGATGATTTTACCACGATAAAAAAAAAAAAAAAAAAAAAATTGGCGTAGTTCAAAATTCCAAAGCGATTCTTCATTTATATTAATGGCCTTCGTCTCTTTGGAGGTTCCGGAGCTAAGAATAAGCATTGATAAAGAACGGAATACAATAAATATCTAGCAATGTCTGAAGTCTATGTCTGTGTCAATGCCTGGATCTAAATTGCTTATATGCTCTTTAATTTGTCACCCTGAAATTCAGGAATATGGCCCGGTTGTGTACGACGGAAAGACACCTCGATAATTATGACATAAATAAATTGTGGAATTCAGCAAACGCGCGCTCTGTCAATTGTCGCCATTTTATAATATCATTCATTATCACTTAAAAAGCTTAGTAGGAAGGCTTTTGAAAATATTTATTATGATAGAAATAAATTTATTTTATAGCAGATATTTTTAATTATTATTGGTACCTGTTATTTAAAATTATATTTATAATTCGTACATATGATTTTTCACTCGAAAGCCGAGTCAGTTACTAACATTATATTTCTTCTTCCATGTTCTCTCAGAAGTCTCAGACAATCAACTTTTACTACGTTTTTATCTGAGTTAAAAGTTAGCAGAAAGTAAAATGAAATGGCCCGACATTAAGCGTTAGAAGAGTTTTAACAGGTAAAGGACCCGTCTTATGCGAAGAGAAATTCTTAGGAAAATAAATTGACTGCTGAAGTTAAGATATAAATCTACTTATGAGCAATGCGAGTTAAATGCTTTTGTTGCCTGGTTTTGTCAGCTCAAAAATTTTAACTTTTCCTCTAGCAAAGCAGATCCATCAGTCGCATTAAACAAATATCTGAGAACTTTGAATGGAGTGGATATAAAAATCTTTTTGTGAGCTGCGCCAGAGACGAATTTCAATTTCAAAGGAAACTCTTGTTTGTTTCTACTAGTACACTATTTTGCATATTTTACAAAACTTAAGCAATATACATTTAATTGATCGTATTGTTAGTTTAGAAAAATCTCTGGTTCATAAAACTACTGAAATTAGACTGGACACAAGAGGTAGTTGGAAGGGTACGGAAATAATACCCTACCAATCTTATCCATAATATGAAGTAAAATGTAATACGACAGAATGTCAGGCGGTTTTTTTTGTTATCTTACACAATACATCCACAAGGGTCGTCATAATAAACCACGCTGATTATGGGCATTCTAACTAGGTAGCTACAACATATTTTCAGGGAACTTATTTGACGGATACCAAGATATTTTCAATTTTTGTTACGTATGTACCTACACGAAACTAAGTTTTGCCGCAAAAAGCGTTGTATGGTCATAATATTTGTTTCGAAACTTGACGCTGTGAAGAGCAATCCACTCCCGTTTGTATCGGCGTCCGTCGACCGCTGGAACAGCCCATTGTTTGTTGTGAAAATGCCTTCAGTGTGATTGCCGATAAACGAGCTCTCCTCAAAATGCGGAGGCATTGTCTACATTCCTTACATATTTTTACGAGCAGTCCGTCAGACAAGTACGCAGAACCGCGTTCGAACCTTTACGACAAGTCCGACAAGACACGATTGGTACTAAAAACGTAATGATTCTACGTTAATATTAAAGGATATGAAGGTTTGCTTCGAAGGCATTTCGTTAGCGACATTTCGGAATCGAATTGCGGTCATGATCCGCCAAGCGTGGTTAATTTGGTGATCATGGCAATTCCAATGTGAGCGCTGTTTTTTGGTTGATACTAATATTTAATTGCAAATATTGCGCAGAGTACTTTTTAGCAATAATAGGTTACGTATGAAATGTATATGTCTTGTATATGTGACCTACATATACTGAAAACGACCGCAACGTTTAGTGTAGTAAAGGCAGTGATTGTACAGGTACATTAAGAATTAAATTAAATGCTCAGTATCGTGAGTACTAAGCTTTTCTGTTGGAATACCTACTTGTTTTTGTTCTTGGCTTTATTGGCAAATATTTCAAAGTAACATCTGAAACAAACAAAGAACAAGTCCCTAGACATATTTTATTTGTTTATCGTTACTTGGGATAGGAACCTTGACCCAATTAGTGCGCGTGGCGTCACTTCAGTGCTCGGTGACAACTGTGAATGCGCACTCGTGCTCGCGACTCTCGTTGTGGCGCACAATGGAGCCACTGTCTGTTACATAAGAGGAGCACAGTACAAATAGTGACGTAGGGCACCGCTCACTATTCTTTCCAGAAATAGCTGCACCTCCACATAAAAATAAAAGCTCAACACTGAGCATAACCAGCTTATCCCGTTGTCTAGAACAAAAACGGGATCGTAAACATTTTTGTTTATAGAGACTTCTAGTTTACCAGGTTGGCATCCTATTTCAATTTTTTTTTGTCTTATAGGATTTTCACTATCATTTGTTCAGTTAACAAAGGTAGCAATTACTTATTGTAATTCGCTGTTAATAGGCGGTTAAACAAGGCTTTGTTTCTTACATTGGCTCTACGATCCCACATTTAATAGCTAATATTTTAAAGTTATGGCTCGCCCAAGGCCTTGTTCGAGGGATCGTTACGTTTCGCCTGAAGGCAGTTTGTGTAATACCTGCTTTCGAAGAAGCGATCCCTTACGTCTGCTGATTTTGCTGACGGCTAGATAGATCTTACGAAGTTCTGTGATGTCGGCCAACGTTTATCGTTCCAATTACAACTTTACCTTGCGATTATATCTTCTTAAAGTCGAGCGAGGGATTGCGTTAGAGTTCTGATTAATTGCTCACTGTAAGTTTTGTAAATTAAATTGAATTATTTAAATAAGTATTTAGTTTTACGAATGAAAGGTTTTCGTTGTCAGGATTGCGCGGGGCTACAAATACGATAGCTATAAATACGTATATATGTAGCGTAATCTTGAGTAAAAGATATATCTTCATAAATTTTGACACGATAACTTGTGATTCAATTTCACGCACGTAATGGATCAACATCAATAACGTTACCATGTTTCCCCGCGAGTAATCTAGCGATGTATTTACCTACTCGAATGTTTCTTTTGGTTACAACACTATAAGAGATGTATTTTATTACCTACAGATGAAATATAAAAATAAAACTCAAACCAAGAAAAATAATATCAATTCCCACTATTTCTACAGTAACTTTTCGTACCATATGTAGCTACGTTATCTGTGTTTATCATACTTAGGTATCTGTGACATTTGTGTTTAGGCTTCTCGTGAAATATTAAGAATACTTACCTTTAATATTTCACTAAAGGCCTAATTGTCAATGAACAACCCATTTGCGCGTGCTTCACCTGCAACCACAACTTCGCTTACCATCAGTCGAGATAGTGTTCAAAGGCGAGTCTTTCGATAAATTAAAAAAAAGGTTTAATAATCGATTGTCACAGGTGACAAATCTACAGAGCCTGTAATGTTACATTCTTGAATAAGCCTACATAACAGTTACACCAACACGTAAGACCAACACGTTTTTCTTCAACATAAAACCAGGTATTAAGAGCGATTTATCTGAGGATATCGTCCGCCCGATTAAAATGATCGGTGGCGAGTGAGGAATTTTCTGTGTTCCTTTTTTTTTCTTTGTTTAAGACCTACTTAGAGAACAACGACATGTCCTTACAATCAAGGCTCCAGTGCGCTTATATAATCGTTTTTCCAAGAACGTTATAGATTGAAAGACAAATGAAATGTTTCATTCTCTACGACTTTTAAAAATATTTATGAGTTTAAGTTAAGACATTCTACCAGTTCTGATTATGTTTTGAATAACGTTAACCTCCATAATATTCAAGTAACTCTGAAGATTTACACATCATAAGACATTATTTTGTTAGTAAGCCCTGTAAAGTTCTGAGAATCTCTAATGTTTAATCTAGGTCGTAACTACCACTGAACTATTGAGTAAAGTAATCAGCGCTGCCGCCACGGAAGCGGCTAGATTGTGCCTATTTCTTTACATTGGCTATGAAAGTATATTGCCAGTAGATTGGCCTGCGGTCTTGCGGCTAAGTATCGGGGCTCGGAGCGCCGCACCGTCTACCCTGACCGCGTCATTTTGTCTATGAGCCCCTATCGATTCAGGATTCTGGCTTTGTAATCAAGAAAGGAATTTGTGCGATCTAAAGAACTCATTTCTTTTTTTTTCTTCTGATTATTGCTAGTTGTTTCAACTAAAAAGTATTTAGTAAACTTTCATTGAAACATTACAGGCAGCTTTTTTGCTTAACAATAATGAACGTCATAAATTGTTAAAAAAGGAGAAAAAAAAAAAATTAATGGCATCACATAACATTTTGACCATAAGTAGCCAGTACTTTTAATGTTCCATACGAAAGAAAAGAGGTTGCACTGAAACATTTATTAGTTAAAAATATTTTAATAAATATATGAATATTATTAATGGTAGGTATGCGTGCTGTGCTGAAGGAGAATTACTATCTTACGACCTCATTTATTTTGATTTTTATTTGCTTCTTCATGACAGAAGTAGTTAGCTAAAAAGTTTTTTTAAACTGTTACTGGCCGCTTCATATAAAATGTAATGGCAGCTATATCGAAAAACAAAATTAATAAAAAAATAAAAGTTAATGGCATGTCACGTATTTTCACCACGAACAGTCAAAATACGTGAGTTGTATTATTGACATTGTGTTAAAACATAAAAAGAGGTTGCACTAAAAATATATTCATACTGTTTTAAATTCGATTGAATAAGCAATTCTAATTTCAACTAGGATATATTAACAATAAATTAAATATAATCACAGATAAACTTCCCCAGCCGACTAGTCGGTGCTTAGTGCCGAACTTCTACTGCCCAGAAATTTTCCTGACCGTACAATGAAATCATCCTTACATGAAATTAAATTTTGTTAAAAACCAACTTCAGCCGTACCGAGTTTTTTTTTCTTTTCATGGAATATAATGAAAAATAAATGATTTCTCCGTATATTGTTCAGGTTATTAGTATTATAATATAAAACCACCTGCGTGTACACCTAAAACAAACTTCACTGTAAACGAATAACAAAAGCACAGCAAATTCATTTTACAAAATCATTTACCTACCATTATTCCAAGAAATAAGATAAAAACATTGTTATATTTTCTGCGGACAGAATAATGATCTACAAAATCCTAATCGTAACAAACAGTAGTCCAATCAAGAGTAATAACATTTATACAATTACTAGCTGTTGCCACCGGCTTTGCCCGCGTGTATGTCAAAACTATCAAATTATTATCTATCTAAATATATATATATAAAAGGAGAACTGACTGACTGACATATCAACGTACAGCCGAAACTACTGGGGCTAGGAATGTGAAATTTTGCACACGGCTTCCTATTATAATCTAGGGGAGCACTAAGAAGGGGTTTTTGGAAATTTTACCTTAAAGGGGGTGAAAAGGGGGAATTAGGAAAGTACGTAACCCACGCGGACGAAGTCGCGGGCAAAGTGCTAGTAATAATTAAACTATCAAGTTATTCCCGTTTCAGCAACGATTTTTAGAGCAACGATGTCGGGATGAAAATATCTTATGTGTTATTCCAAGAAATACATATAGGTTAAGCAGTTTTGTCGTGATTGAGCAAAAAACATCCATCCAATCATACAAATTTTCGCATTTATCATATAAGGATGGCAAAATTAGACAAAATACAGAAGTGATTTTCTGGTAGTTTCAAGAACGTGGGATTGTATACTACTTACGTCACATCATAAAATTACTATTTTGCTGGAGCACTTAGTTGTAAGCCACGACAAGATTATTTTTTTAGAGCCACACAACAATAAAACAAAAGACAGCGTATTTGTTTATCTATATATATAAAAGAACAGGGTTTTTTATTAAGACTCGACTACAGCCGAAACCGCTAAACACAGATACTTGAATTTTGGACAGCAGTTGCAGTCTACCATGTAGGGGGGCAATAAGACGGGATTTTGCGAAAGTCCTCCTCTAAGGGGGTGAAAAGGGGTGAAAACTGTTGTATGAAAAATCTTATTCCTTGGGTTTATAAATTTGAAACTTGGTACGAATATGAGAATAAGTAAATAAAAAGGATTGGCACTATTACTTTTTTTAAACTACCCTCCATTGGTAATCTAGACGATGTTAAAGTTTGTATGGGAAAATCATAACGCGCGAACCGATGAATTTGAAAATCAGTATTCAAATACTAGATCAAAAATAATAAAACACGTGTCTTTGGATTTTTCGAAAATCATCCCCCAAGTTGATGAAAAGGGGTATTCAAGTTTTCAGGTAAGGATATTAAACTCTAAACGTAGAAAGCTGACTTTTGGATGGTAGTTGTCGTTAATTATGTAGGTGAGAATTAAGAAGGGATATTGCAAAAATCCACCTCTAAGAGGGTGAAAAGGGGTGAAAACCTTTGTTTGTAAAATCTTTTACCTTGGATCTTTAAATTTGGAACTTGGTAAGAACAGGAACGTAAGTAAATAAAAAAAAATGGCATTATTAGTTTTTTAAAATTACCCTCCTCTGGTGATTTAGATGATGATTAAGTTTATATGGGAAAATAATAACGCCTTAGCCGATGAATTTGAAACTCAGTATATAGAAGTAAGATCAAAAATAATCAAACACGTGTTTTTGGGTTTTTCGAAAATCACCCCCTAAATTGCTGAAAAGGGGTGATTCAGTTTTAAAAATTGTTCCCGGATTTTTAGTTTCCCAATCGAATAAAGGATGCGTAATTATCTGTATTTCAAAAATCAACCTAGCGGGCGAACATCGGAAAATCAGTTAGTGTACACTAATATTTCGAGTTTGAAGTTAGAAACACGCGCTGACGAAGTCGCGGGCGGAGTGCTAGTAACTTATAAGCTATTAAGTAATTATAGATTTTAAAAAATGTTAGAAGAAGTTCAGTTCTAAAGCTTATTTGTACTTCATATATCTACTTCACATTAAGTACAGCTTTTTTTTTTTTTTTTTTTTTATCGTGGTAAAATCATCAAATGAGTCCTCCCACCCAGGGCAGGGCGGGAGGGACTGTCAGACTTGTACTGACTAAAATCCACGGTGTCCTTCAGTAGCCCTTTACGTACCGGGGTCACGGTAATCTGTGAGTCCCGCGACCCCGGCAGGCTTTGGCCCTCTACAGGCCCCGTCACTATGCTGACACTCCTTGAGGCGCGCGTGGAACACAACGCGCCGTCGACCCGGGCATGGTCCATGGTCGGACAGCGAGTCGCCCATTACTCGCTGCCCGCATGCCCGCGCCTACGGTGGCCGGAGATCGTCTTGCGACGTCCGTCGCCGTGGGCGTCTACCACTGCGGCTGGGGTGGAGGGAGGACGCTGTCCTCTCCCTCACGCGGCCCGCCTCCTCCTTCGCGAGCATGACTGCTTCGCAGAAGGAGGCGACCGCTTCCCACTCCATCTCGCCCCGCAGCATGGCCTCGACCAATGCCGGGCGCGAGAGGTCTCCGCCTATCGCCGTCGTGAGGACACGGCGGTGCTCTGCCCAAGCGGGGCAGTCCTGCACCGTATGCTCCACCGTGTCCTCCGGACGATCCTCGCAGTGGTGACACCCAGGCGTTTCTTCCCTCCTTATCAGACACAGGAACCTCCCGAAACTTCCGTGTCCGGTGAGGACCTGCGTCATGCGGTAGGTCAGGACGCCGTGACGCCTATCCAGCCACTCCTCAAAGAGGGGTCTTACCGCCGCGATTGCGGCGTGCCCGGACCTCGGTTGCGACAGTCGCTCCCTCCATACTGCCCTGAGATCGCGCCGGAGCTCTTCCCGCCGCGCCTCGACTTGTCGAGGCAGCGGGGATTCGCCCCGGCGCCGCGCCTCCACGCGCCACTCATAGACGCGCTGGAGGGCAGTCGCCTCCAGATCCCAGGGCAGCAATCCGGCAAGGAGGTTGGCCGATTCGCCGGCGATCGTGCGGTATCCTCGGACCATACGGATAGCCATGACCCTCTGGCATGCGACCAGCTTTAGTGGTCGCGTCCGAATGCTCAGGGCCCACACGGGGGCCCCGTAGAGGGCCATGGACCGCACGACACCGGCGTATAGCCTCCGGCAGGAGGCGTTTGGCCCGCTGAGATTGGGCAGGAGTCGCCTGAGAGCGGCTGCTGCCCGGTTCAGCTTTGGGGCCAAACGTAGGAAATGCTCCCTAAAGTTCCACCGGCTGTCGAGGACGAGTCCCAGGTACTTCATCGTCTTCCCGACGCCGATGCGAACCCCCTCCACCGTTATGTGGGACTCTGACCGTGGCGCATTCAGACGGCCATGAAAACACATGGCCTCTGTCTTGTGCAGCGCCACGTCGAGTCCCAACTGCCGGATCCTACAAGCGACTGTCGCTACCGCCTGCGTCGCCAGGTCGGCCGCCGCCTGGTGCGACTCTCCCTCCGCCAGGACGAGCGTGTCGTCGGCGTAACATATTACGCCGACGCCGTCAGGGAGGTCGCCGCGCAGCACCCAGTCGTAACCGATGTTCCACAGGAGCGGCCCCAGGACCGATCCCTGTGGAACACCGCACGACATCTCTCGCCGGTTCCATTCTCCCCGGTGACCGGGGTAGATGACGGCTCTGTCCGTCAGGTAGTCCTCGACCACACGACGGAGGTAGGTCGGCACCCGGTGATACCGGAGTGCCTCCCTGATGCAACTCCAGGGCAGGGTGTTGAAGGCATTGGTGATGTCCAATGACACCGCCAAGACAACCCTGCCCCGGGATACCGCATCCCCCGTCGTGAGGGCTCTCACGCGCATGATGGCGTCTACCGTCGAGCGCCCCCTGCGGAAGCCAAACTGGCTCTCCGCAAGGTCCGGGCCCACCCGATTCAGGTGCTCGACGAGGCGGTTTGCAATTACTCTTTCAAAGAGCTTGCCCACCTCGTCGAGCAGCACGATGGGCCGGAATGCGGACGGAGAGTCCGCAGGGCGCCCGGGCTTCTGGATCAGGACCAGTTTCCCCGTCTTCCAACGAAGCGGGAACTGGCCCCTCTCCAGACATGCGCTAAAGAGCCCCCCCAGTCGAGGCCCGAGAGTCCCCGAGGCCAGGACCCAGGCTTTTCCTGGCAGGCCGTCGGGTCCTGGGGCGGTATTTTTGGCCTTGAGCCGTTGTACCGCCACTCTCAGGTCTACCTCGGTCACCTCTGGAGCGTCGTAGACGTCGTCGTCGCTGTGGTCCGCGTTTACGTCAGCTTCACCGTCAGGCACCGTCGGAGACGGAGCCATGGGCGGGGGAGTATGCTCTCCCCGCGATGGGAACAGGGCGCTCACCACGTCCTCCACGAACTGAGGCTGGAGACTCTGCGTCAAAGGGGGAGCCCAGGGGCGGAGCTTTTCTCTCACCCACTTGTAGGGTCGGCCCCATGGGTCCCCGTCCAGAGTCTCCAGCATCTCCTTGCGGGCCAATTCCTTGGCCCGCCAGATCTCGTCGCGGAGGGCGGTCTTCGCTGCCCTGTAGCCCTCATACAGCTCCGCCTCTACGGTTGCCGCATCCGGAGGTCGGGTGCGGCGCCTGCGGAATCTGGTGTACCGGCGTCGCGCGGCCACGCATGCCTCGCGCAGCGATGTAAGCTCGCGCGACCACCAGTACAGCTGACGTCGGGCGCGTCCTTGCCGGACCCGGGGCATGGCCATGTCGCAGATCTCCGACATGGCCTCCCGGAACCACTCCGCCTCGTCGTTTACGTCAGCAGGCCTGTCCGGTGGTGACACCCAGGCCTGCACGATCGAGGCTTCCAGGAATAGCTCCCGGTCCAGCTGCTTCAGCGCCCATCGCGGACCACTTGGGTTCCGTCGAACCGGCGCGTCTGAGGTCTGGGCGGAGACGTCGAACCGGATATACCGGTGGTCGGAATAGGTCTCCACCTCCTCCACAACGCGCCAGTCAGTGACGCGCGGCGACAGGTCGGAGGTGGCGAACGTAACGTCCACCACCGACTCGCCCGTCCACCGCACGCACGTGGGAACAGAACCCCGGTTCTCGATAACCAAGCCCTGCGCCAGGGCCCAGTGTTCGAGCCTCCTGCCCCGCGTATTATCCGTAAACCGGGAACCCCAAGCCACATTTTTGGCGTTGAAGTCCCCGAGGACGAGTGCGGGGAGGGAACCGAGGGCGACGACGACATCTCCTAGCTCCGATAGGGAGTCTTGGAACTCGGCGAGAGTTCGGTTCGGGGAGAGATATACGCCTACCACGGCGATCTCCCCGAACCGTGCTGCAACGATCCCGCGCCCTCTCATGACGCGATCGAGGGGCGGGGTACCGGCGGCGGCCGACGAGATGAGGGTCACCGAACCGTCCAGGTCCGCCACCCAGTCACTCCTGGGCACGACAAAGTACGGCTCGGCGACCACGGCGACGTTAATCAACCACTGCGCCATGCTCTGGAGCAAAAGATCCTGAGCAGCGGCGCAGTGGTTGATATTCGCCTGGAGGAAGCGCAATGGGGCCATTAATTGGAGTCCATTGCAGCCTCCTCCAGGACCCTCTCCGAGGGTAGAGCCACGGCGGCGGCGGCGGCGACAGCAGAGGCGGCGGCGGCGGCGGTGGTGGTGACGGCGGCAGCAGAGGGCCTACCTCTGCGCCTGGCTTTGGCAGGTGGGGCGCAGGACTTGCCCCCGGCCCGGTGATCAGCCGGCTTGCCAGCCGCCGCACATGCGAAGCAGTGCGGCGGGGCAGTGCATGAGCCGGCCTTGTGACCGGGCTGACCGCAGCGGAAGCACCTATCGCTGCGGTCCACCTCCGAGGTGCAATTGCATGCCGCGTGGTTGCCCACTTGGCAGCGGAAGCACCTCAGGGGTCTGGGCTCCAGAACTTTCACCTGCGCAGACACCCACCCAACCAGGAGCCTTCGGCCCTCCTGTAGCTTTTTGGCCGCCGACACGGGGCAGCTAACCGTTATGGTTTGCAGCCCCGCGAAGTCAGGACGCAGGGCGCCCGCCCTCACCTGATCGGGAGGGCACCCCCCAGTCCTGGTAACGGCGGCCACCACGTCCTCCACCGTCACGGAGTCATCCAGACCCAATATGCGCACATCTGCGCGCTTGGTGGGTCTGGATACTCGGGCCTCCTCCGCGTTTAAGGACGCTCTGAGCCGATTGGCCAGAGCGTCAGCGGTAGGGCCACTGGCCGCACCGGGGATCTCCAGCATCCGAGCCCCCGTTGCAGTGACCCGGTAGCGGAGGCCCCCGGCGATGCCGAGCTCCGTGAGGTCTACCGCCTCCCGCGCCTTCGCGAGCACGTCGCGGTACGACACGCCCCTCTTGACCGCGTCCGGCTGCAGTGTGATCACTACAGCCGCGGTCTTGGGGGCACGTAATCGGGCCGCGACGTCGCGCTCCTTGCGCCGCCGCCGTCTCTCCCTCCGCCTCGAGGACCTGGCCACCTTTTCGGCCTTTCTCTTCTCCCCGGCCACTTGCCAATCGGCGCTGGCCGGAGGAGTTCTTGGGGGAGGCTGCTGCTGCTGCGGCCGGTTATCGGCCTGGGCTTTCTTTTGTGCCGCTTGTGCTGGCCCCGCAGATGTCGAGGCCGGGGGCGGCTTTGACGGGCCCGGTTTCGCCCGGCTTGGCCCGGCCGGAGCCGTCTTCGCCTTCGCGGGGGCCGTAAGAACCGGAGCCGTCCGCACCGGGGCTGTCCCCATCTGAGGCGGCCTCGCCGTCGTGGGAGTCTTCGACGCGGCCGCGGCCGCGTACGAAGACGCCAGCGGGGGTCGCAGCACGCGGCTCTCCAATACGGAGAACCGCTGCTGAAAGGCGGCCAGCTCCTGCCGCACCAGTGTGAGAATTGGGTTCTCCCCCGATGTGGGCTGGCCTTTTTCCTTTTCACCCCCCGGTGGCGCTTCCCGACGGCCAGCCGCTTGAAGGCCGGCCAGGTCCGTCTTGAGGGCGGCGTTCTCCTTCCGGAGAGCCTCCATGGCGGCAGTCAGGCGGGTGACCTCCGTCCGCAGTTCGGACATTTCGTCCCTTGCAGACGGGGACCCGCCATATGTGCGCGCTGCCGCCACAATGGAGGTCGTGGCTTCGACGATCGCTCCGTCACGCGTGTTTTTCTTCCGCTTTTGGGTGACGGAGCGGATGGCGGCTGCCACGACCTCTGCCAGTCTGGCCTCGTTCGACACCAGACTGGTGTTAGGCTCTCCAGAGGAGGGCCCCCTCCCCGAGGTCTTGCCTCGGCCTTTACCCCGCACGCTTGTGGGGATCTTACGGGCCGAAGCAAGCCCTTCCTCCGACGACGAGACGTCCCGGGGGCGCTTCAGGAACTCGTTCCTCCTTTCTGCGCCCCTCTCATCTCTCCTCACTACGCTTCCAGAGGTAACACTCTGGAAGCTCACGGCGTCTGATGCCGAGTCGGACTCCGACCCGAGCATCAGCGCTATCTCCTCACTTGGAGCGGCACTCTGTGCCCGCTCGAAATTCGGTGCCGGTGAGGTGGATGTACTGGACAGGTCCAGTGACTCCTCCTCACGGGCACGTGAGCCACCCTGGCTCGCTGCGGCGACTGCCGGTGTTTTGGGGTTTTTCAAATTTTTCTTCATTTTGTTCCCACGAGTATTAAAGTGTTCCAACCAACCAACCAATATAACTGGTTCGCACTAGCGATTGATTCTTCCCACAGCTACCCATCAATCAAGCTGTCAACCTCCCTCACGGTGCGCCGCCGCTTGGAGGTTTGGGGTAATTTTTTATAGAGGTTTTCTTCCTCGCGGCCCGGGCGGTTAAGCCAAGGCCCTCGACCCCCGTCGAAAGTCAGAGACGTGATCCTGACAATCTTCGGGGCTACGAGAATAGCGGTGGCAGGAGGAGGTGGAAGTGCAAGACCTCCTCCTGTCTGCCCGGCGGCAGGGTAAGTGCACGCCGTGCCCGCTCTTACTCCCACCACTGTGCCCTCTGCTAAACAGAGGGATACGCGGTGGGGCGACGCGACAGGACATTAGCATACGAGCAAGGAGACCCCATAGGGGAGTTCTTGCCCGTACCCCAGGGTGCACCGTCCCGAGAAACTGGGCTTCCCCCCGGACGTATCCGGAAAGGAACTTCCAGTCCTCGGGCACTCGTGGAGGTTTCCTGTCCTTAGCACCCCACATTAAGTACAGCTAATGTAAAATCTTGAACAGTGAATGTACAAGATTTTAATAACAACCAACACTAGTACAAGCTCAAGAGTCTGCCTGCGAATGTAAATGACAGCGCGTTATGAACTCACGCCATACCTACATCACGAGAAGAATACTCCCAGTTAATTGCTTACTTGAGAGCTTTAGCGAATATAATAAGATTCTTATTTAATAGTACGTTCATTAAGTGCGCCACTTGTGGGGTTGTGAATATTATTGTTACATAATAGTGTATTTAATCTGTGCGGATTATGTTATATAGTTTTACTTGGATTTATTTTCCGATAATGTTTTCACCAGTAAATAGAACAAGAGCGGTGACAAATGGGGCGGAAGTGCTAGTTTTATCTATACTTCTATACTAATATTATAAAGAGGAAACCTTTGTATTTTTGTATGTTTGTATTGAATAGGCTCAAAAACTACTGGACCGATTTCAAAATTTCTTTTACCATTACTTAGAGGGATTCTTCCGAATCCGTATAGGCTATATTTTATCCCGGAAAATAGATAGAATTTTTCGTGGTAGTGAAAATTGTGGAGTAAGGCGTCGAAAAAATTGCCGTACGTTAACGATTCTCGCGGACGCTGCCTAAATGGTTAGAGATGTATGGTTGACTTCTATAGAAAAGTTGTAGAACTCAATAATGCATACAAAAAAGTCCACTTTTCCATAGAATAAAATAATTAAAATTATTAGCCTATGTTTATTGATCACATTATCGTCAAATACTAATTCTTATCCAAATAAACTATTTATTGAGCAAGATTGTTTATTTATTGTTTTTTTTTTTAATAGCTATAAATTAGATTTTATTTTATTCCAATCGGACAATCCATTCAAAAGATATTACGAATTTAAAATTGTGAGAGAGCTTAAAAAATAAATGTCCACCCGTGCGAAGCCGGGGCGAGTCGCTAGTATAAATATAAAATGGATTTATATAAAACTAGCACTTCTCCCGCTACTTCCGCGTGCTTTTAACAAAAATACGTAGGGGAACAGTGTATAAGACGGGTACGCGAGGTATAATAGGGACATACACTCTTTAGGCATACTTAACACAACGCTAACGTAGCGCAAGCGCCATCAGGACATCATTTGCAACCAACCATTAACAAATTGCGTCCTGTTGGAGCTTGCGCTACGTTATCATTGTGTTAAGTTTGCCTTAAGTGTGTGATTTCCCACCATACCTCGCGTCCCCGTCTTATACTCTGTTTCCCTATACATAGTCATATCATTCAAGAATCACGTATTATAAAGCGGCTTTCAACCGTTGAAAGAGTTTTCATAGTCGGTTCTGTAGTTTTAAAGATTACCTACAAATAAGCTCACAAACTTATAAATTAAATCTATTTATTAGATAACTAACTAGCTTTAGCTTAGCTCGGTAATGTCACTCTGGATCAATGCAGCTTTCTAATTGTGAATTTTTTAAAATCGATTCAGTACTTCCAGATATTGCGTGGTTAATAAATTGCAAATATGCAAAGAAAGAAACGGATTTTACCTCTTTTTAATATCAGTAGAATGAAAAGAGTATTCTGCTTTCATTTATGAATGTGTACACTGTAGATATTAAATCATTATCATCACATGAATCAATTGTATGTCGTATAGATATTGATTTTCTTTAAATTAAGGAAACAAAATCATTAAACAGATTAGTGGCTTCACCCTATCTGATTATTTCAAGGGGCTATGTTTGGCCCTTCTTACTTGTTTCATTTGTTCGTAGTACTTATCAGGCTTCAAGTAGCTGTCTCCCTTCAGACACGCAGTACAAAGGCTCATAATGTGAGGTATAAATATAGACTTTAGTCTTTGAATATACTTAAAAAGTTTAGTTACAAAAAGCTTTTGTAATTTCATTTCGGCTCAAAGATAACAAAATATCGTGATATTTAAGTATTAAAGTATATTTAAGTATACTTAAATATCACAATAATTGCTACTAACTCGCAACGGATTTAACGTGAATACAAAACACGAAACTAATCGAATCCTCGACAGAACACTCCTCCTAACTGGCATTGTAACAGTAACATTACAAGGAAAGCAAAGGAGATACCTTAATTAACACTATCTTGCAAAAATCAACTGCTACGCTTTTCGTAGACGTGCTACGAATTTATCAACAAGCTTTATTTTCGTAGCTCGTTCATTTGGTACTTTTGTTCTGGCAATGATATATTTATAGAATGTACAATAGAAAGAGAATAGGGTATTAGAAAAGAGGAGAGTAGTAGTGGGGGGAGGGGTCTTTGTAACGTCGACGTTTTTCAAGACGGCAAAAACGTAAAATACCGTGCGTAGCTTTCAGAAACAACACACGCTGTTGTTATATGAAATAGGTTGATATGGAATAAGTTCAGTCAGGGAGGGAGGAGACCAAATTACAAAATCGATGCTACTACAATTGGAGTAAATTCCTTCTGTGTATCAGTATTAAATGGTACATTAAATGAAATGTAGGTCATGACTTTTAACATTCAACTGTTCTCTAAGTCAGGCTTTTATAGTTTAACTATGAATACACATTGTTAATGAAGTCCATGGCATGAAAAGCCTTTTGTTACATTTTATTTCATAAGAAACAGTGACAGGTGGCGGTTCGTATCGCATTCAGTGCACGACGCAACTAGAATATATTATGAATTGGATGTTCCCCGCTATGTGTGTCGTACGGTGTTAGCTTGATATCTTGTAAGATTTATTAAAACAAGAAAAACCTACCAAACAGTCTGTCGCAGGGAATAAAGCTGTTTCAAACGAAAAAGGACATACATTTTAGGAAATTAGATACCCGCGGGCGGGTTAAACAAGAGAATACTAATTGATTATATACTAGGCCTAATTTTTTATAACATTTTTTTTTCTTTTTTTTTATCGTGGTAAAATCATCAAATGAGTCCTTCCACCCAGGGCAGGGCGGGAGGGACTGTCAGACTTGTATTGACTAAAATCCACGGTGTCCTTCAATAGCCCTTTATTTACCGGGGTCACGGTAATCTGTTAGTCCCGCGACCCCGGCAGGCTTTGGCCCTCTACAGGCCCCGTCACTATGCTGACACTCTTTGAGGCGCGCGTGGAACACAACGCGCCGTCGACCCGGGCATGGTCCATGGTCGGACAGCGAGTCGCCCATTACTCGCTGCCCGCATGCCCGCGCCTACGGTGGCCGGAGATCGTCTGGCGACGTCCGACACCGTGGGCGTAGTAATAATTTGGCTTATGATCTACTAGCTGCTGCCTGCGACTTCGGCGTGATCTGAGTGAACGCTATACAGCACCAAAAATACCTACGATAAAGTTCACTGCTCGTTCCCCGTAGGTGATAGCGTGATAATATGTAGTCTGTATGATGACCCTAGTTCTTAATAATATTAGTGCCAAATTTTAAGTAAATCCATGCAGGACTTTTTGAGTTTATCCCGAACATACATACAGACAAACAGACAAAAATTCTAAAAGCTATATTTGAACTAAAATTTATCGAAATAAACTAATGAAACATGTTTGAAAAACATTCGTGCCCCTATGTTAACGATAGTGATTCTGCCCTCTGATATCGTCGCCATTTCGGTAGCGACACAAACGGAATATTTTACTTGCTTCCCGCTTGATATTTTGCTACCATTTCCGGTTTGTATGTACTTACTTTAGGACCGATACCACGGGCACGCCGCAATCGCGGCGGTAAGACCCCTCTTTGAGGAGTGGCTGGATAGGCGTCACGGCGTCCTTACCTACCGCATGACGCAGGTCCTCACCGGACACGGAAGTTTCGGGAGGTACCTGTGTCTGATAAGGAGGGAAGAAACGCCTGGGTGTCACCACTGCGAGGATCGTCCGGAGGACACGGTGGAGCATACGGTGCAGGACTGCCCCGCTTGGGCAGAGCACCGCCGTGTCCTCACGACGGCGATAGGCGGAGACCTCTCGCGCCCGGCATTGGTCGAGGCCATGCTGCGGGGCGAGACGGAGTGGGAAGCGGTCGCCTCCTTCTGCGAAGCAGTCATGCTCGCGAAGGAGGAGGCGGGCCGCGTGAGGGAGAGAACAGCGACCTCCCTCCACCCCAGCCGCAGTGGTAGACGCCCACGGCGTCGGACGTCGCAAGACGATCTCCGGCCACCGTAGGCGCGGGCATGCGGGCGGCGAGTAATGGGCGACTCGCTGTCCGACCATGGACCATGCCCGGGTCGACGGCGCGTTGTGTTCCACGCGCGCCTCAAAGAGTGTCAGCATAGTGACGGGGCCTGTAGAGGGCCAAAGCCTGCCGGGGTCGCGGGACTCGTAAATTACCGTAACCCCGGTACATAAAGGGCTAGTGAAGGACACCGTGGATTTTAGTCAGTACAAGTCTGACAGTCCCTCCCGCCCTGCCCTGGGTGGGAGGACTCATTTGATGATTTTACCACGATAAAAAAAAAAAAAAAAAAAAAAGGACCGATACCACAATTTGTATTCGTATTTCATCGGTCTAACTTCTTAACCGTTTATGAACGGTCTAATCCTCTTTTGGTGGGCGTCATTAATACGATTATAGGATTATAGCGTGGAGATGGGTAACAAGATCTTTCTTTGCGATTAAATACCAATAAAGGTAATCAAGTGTGAAAACCGTAAAAAATCGTAGAAAGGTCGATGTTTGCCCGTCTCCGTTGTTACATCATAGCTCAAGATATTTTCTGCAAATTTTTGTAAAAGGGGCATGAATGGTGTGAGGAGTTGATGTGATGATGATCAATCAATAAACATTCTAACCTGGGGGCGTGTGATGATCGTTATTGCGCGAAGAGGTTGCAATTTACGATATTTTGTACTGGCAAATTCTCTGGTGTTATTCTGTAGACGGCTCTCCGTTGGGCGAATTCCAAAAAAAAATACTGTTACTGAACATGCTTTGGCAGAGTAAAAAGTGCACATAAATCAACCTACCTTCTTCTAATACCTACTGCTAAAGTATACTACTGTAGATGCATACAGAAGCACTCTCAAAATTAAAATGAGCAAGCCGCAAAGCCCAGATTGTCAACAGCAACCGTTTGTTCCATTTCAGACTGAACCATATTTTAGGCTCATGTATATAAAGCACAGTAGGCCGTTAGGCACTATAGATAAAGTTTAAAGCTTAGTATCTAGTGCTAAAACTAAGACAACCCGTTTTCATTATTGAACTGGGGCAGCTTGGGGCAAACTTTCATGCCTTGTAACTGAATAAACTTTGCTTATCTATGAATAAAACTTAACTTGAATGATTTATATGAAATAAAATTTGGCTTTAAATTAAATTCCTTGTGTTTTTCTGTTGTGAAGCTGTCAAGGACCGTTCTGATCTAGAAGCACAAAAGTTTCAATGCTAAAATAATAAATTCCTCGATTTCGTGGTCATAACCCAAGAACGAAATAAACATAGATTATCATCGACACACGTTAATGAAGAATGAACGCGAAGCTCCAACTAACTCTCTGAAACTTAATAACTAGTCGTCCATAGCGACAACTATGAATTATTGTCGTAGCGTTAAATCAGGCACGGTCGTACTTTGTATGTACGCTCAATAGTTCGTGTTTTGCGTCTGACTCGAATACATAAAACGGGTACACACTAACTCACTTCTAAAACTTCTGACAATTGAATAAAATCGATGCGAGATTGAATTAAGATAACAAACTAGTAAATATAAAACTTTCCTTTTATACAACTGCGGTAAACTTGATAATCCATTATAATGGGGTTTCAAAAAATCAAGAGTTTGGATTTGGAACCCTTAACTCATTGGGGAGCCCAATGAGTTAAGGGTTCCATATCCTTTGTGAAAAACGCAAAAGTTTCTTCAAAAGGTAACGTATATTGTTAATGTTAATAAAGAAGGCAACTACGGATTCGGATTAAACAAAATCCTGTTAATTATAATAATATTGCGTAACCGACTCAGAAGTTGGTTCCCGAAGTAATTATAACGGGGGTTTTCCGCTTGCAATGAAAGTTAAGCCACATAAATTGTGACGGACGCCGCACCGCGCCGCACCGTTCAGCCGTTGATTTGCTGCTTCAATCTAAGGACTCAAATATTTTGTAGATACAAGCGACCTTTTTCATAAGTACGTACTTAGGATGAGTATACGTATATAATACGGAATCCACCAAGCCTTTGAATACATACCATTCCTAACCAAAGTTATTGACACAACCGTAATTGTCTTTCATTTACATATAAATCGTTTGCACTTTAAACTCTTGAACGTTGTGTTCCTCGGTAGAATGGCTGTTGTTATAACTATATCGCAAGAACCGTCAACCTTGGAGACGGTATTAGAAATAAAGAAATTCCCTGGGCGAAGTCGTGAAAAGGCCACTTTATTCCCGCAAATAAAGTTTTGCTGAGATCTTTGTTATTATGTAAACGTGATAATGGGACTTGGGTTGATGAATATGACGGTCCTATAGATAGCCGATCGGATAATTAACCAACTTTTTTTTTTATCTTGGCAAAATCATCAAATGAGTCCTCCACCCAGGGCAGGGCGGGAGGGACTGTCAGTCTTGTACTGACTAAAATCCACGGTGTCCTTCACTAGCCCTTTACGTACCGGGGTCTCGGTAATTCGTAAGTCCCGCGACCATAATTAACCAACTTGAATACATTTTTATATAAGCTATCCCATAGCCTCAATATGTAATTAACGAAATGTCAATTCGGCTGTAAGCACTAATGAAGCAACGAAAGATGAAGCTTTTAAAAAGCTCTTTGCTTTTTATGATCACCAATTTTAGGTTTCGAACAATAACATTACTCCATAAATTGACTAACTATACCTAAATGCCTCAGAAGGAGTGTAATATTTTTTAGTATTACTTATACATTAGAACACAATAAAATGTTTGATGACACTTTCCTACAAAATAAAAGAAGTTGTTCCCTATTGGAGGAACAGAGCGACAAGCGCTGAATTTTAAAAGCATCGTTTGTGAATGCCTTCGTTTTAGTACCTACTTACATTCAACAATAATTGTACTTATGGTCTTCTCTTATATCGGTACGAAGAACACAACCACCGGCACAGATATTATTACGCCAACCATGTTACTGGAACATTCCTGAAGGAACTACATGTTTCGGGTCGGTTCACGAATTTTTCATATGAAACTTTGAAGAAGTCTAAAACTTTCTAGACTGTTTCAAGCATGTTCTAGAAATACCAACTATCACTGGTCGGGGTATAATAAAAGGGGAAGCTGCGAGGCAGTCCTAAAGGCCCATGCAACTTTTAGTATGGACCTTGGCATCAATTTTTTTTTTCTTTTCGCCAGTGATATGGCGGTTTTAATTTTGTTCTAATCAGGAGTGATTTACTCCCGATTGGAACAAAATAAAATCCGTTATATCTCTGGTTGGTTACGGTTTAGATTCTTTTTATAATTTTTTCGAAGTTCTTAGGTTGCCGTCTACTAATGACCACCATTTCATTACTGGCGAAAGAAAAACAAAATTTGATGCCAAAAAGTTGCATAGCCCTGTTAGTATGATCGGAGCAATATGAAATGATCACTCACACTTAAAGCGGCTTCACGTAAAACTAAACATTTTGTTTTAAACACGGAATCTGGAAATTTTAAAATGTAAGGTGGGAAAATATTTCCCGCTTATATTATGCTCTTCTAATAACTGAGATCCTAGCATGACTTTTCACGTTTTAGTGACGTAAAGTAAACAGGAACTATGGCGTAAATCTGATTGAAAAAAATGATCCTCGTTCGTACACTAGAGGCGCTTTTTTAAGTACGCTGTTAGTAAAATAGGTATTAAACTGTTGTTTTAAGACCTCAGGGCGTGAGTTTTTTATAACTTATTAAACCCAAAATGTATATACACTAAATTAATTAAATACAGAGGGAAAAGAAGTCAATGAAACGGTCTGTTTCGAATTGATCATGAACATTTCATTGCTCAAAGGAACGTACACGTAGAAACGTTGAATAATTAAACTTAATTATCGGCTTCAATTCGGCTTGCGATTTTCGGACAAAACAATCATGTTAGTTTGCAAATGAATGTTCATTAAATTCTGTTTTCAAAGAGATACACAATCAAAACATATTGTATATTTTTTAAATAGAACTGTAAAGTAAAATTGTTAAGAAAATTTACAACGAATAAAGGCTTATTTTATTTTGTTTATTATATTCTGTTAAAGGAAGCGGATTATTTTGAATAAAATTTGTTTTCTGAAAGGAAAACTTCAATTTATTTGTAGTTATTATTGTTCCTACTAATTGCTTAGGCTGAAGCTAAGGTTGTTTGTCATTAAAACGAATTGAAGGGTTTTTGTACTGGCAATCCATTTCGCATTTCTTCATAGATTTTCATTGACGATGGCTTCTCGAAAGTCTATCTCCTCAAACATCCCATACTTTTTACACTATCACCGATCAATATCACTTTATCTAGACTGTCTATTCGTCTTTATATTCATAGCTATAGTTAATGATATTTTAATGAACTGACGTAATACGTTCACGTATGAAAGATTTCTTACCTTTTTCAAAATTTATTAATTCCATAAGATAACTGAACTAAGCTTTTTAACGATTTATTCAGTTTTATCACTAAAGTAAATGCACAAGTCGTACCATCTGTATTGATTAGTATCATTGAACAAGCTTCAGTACTGTTCAATATTTAACAGTTGTGGAATATGCATATTTATGAGCTTCAATTGGGTACATTGCACTGAAACTATCATGACTTTACTAACTAGTTGCAGCGCCATCTGTGCGGGGGTTGTTATAATGAAGCGGGAGTAACGGATGTGTAACAAGCGCCATCTAGCGGAGGGTTGTAAATAACAGTAAACTTGCTACCCAGTGACTGAGGTCGTGAACCTCCGTACACAGTTGTA
The DNA here is from genome assembly GCA_943136025.2 of Agrotis puta. Classification (NCBI taxonomy): domain Eukaryota; kingdom Metazoa; phylum Arthropoda; class Insecta; order Lepidoptera; family Noctuidae; genus Agrotis; species Agrotis puta. Next base: position 7,335,515 of record OW964170.2, read on the forward strand.
GATGAAAGGCGAACTACTTCGGCAAAAGGTTGACTAAAGCGACATCTAGGCATGCTCCAATTTCACAGTATATTATTGAGAAAATTCAGTGATACCTCTTTCGGACGAAGGACAGGATATCCTTAGTTTCAAGGCGTAAACCAGAGGGCTTTTCCCAATGGCCTCGACGACCTCGTCGACAACCTATCTATATGTACAGAGTTCACACGTAACTACTTACTATGAATGAATCCTTAAAGCCACATCAAATGTAGCCGATATGAATTCCGTTCGTATTGTGAGTCGTATAAAATTTTTACAACTCCAAATAGAACCGTACAACACACCGTCATCAAATCAATTTTATGGCTGTTTTAAGGGTTGCTATGGTTATTTCCTATCATTGGAAATCTATTTAAAAAACAGGTCGACGATCGGCAAGGTCACCACACCACAGTAAAATGAGGTTCGGTTCGATACGAATTTTGATTACTAAAATGTTCATGTGGAGTCGATATATAATCACATAGCGAAACTCGCTTAAGAAAACATTTGTGCATGACAAATTATACTATTCGTAGGTAGTTAAAGATGCGAATGAATAAATGAAGAGTCTGCTCTCGAATGCATAATCAGATGCAGTCCTACAAACTAGGTACATAAACATTCATACAAATTCATTGGCGACTTTATACAGACCTGCGCGGTAGTGACCTAGGCCGCGAATGCAATATTAAAATAGACTACAGTTTATACTGAATGAAAGTATGAATGTATTTATTATTTGGGCTTTTTCAAGTAGAAGTTACTGAACGGAGTGTCTGCGAATAAGCATTGCTACACCGAACCACGTTTCAATATTCGTACAATTTGTCCTCAAAACATTTATGTATGAAATCTGGTATGTTTTTAGTAACCTTGGTCGTGTAATTTTGAAGAGGTCATACAGTAACACATGTGCTTAATGTTAAGTATAAACAATATAGGTTATTTCATCTGAAATCCTAGTATTTACTATGCAAAAGCCGCCCAAGCCTGCAGCCGGGGCGCGCGGGGAGCGAGCGACTGCCACGCCACGCGATCATTTTGCACCGAAAGGCGGGCGGGGTGCACGTCGAACGGAAGCCGTCCGCCCGCGCCTCCCACGTACCGACTCTATACTACAACCTCGTTAGTCTAAGTGACGTAAAGCCTCCATATAGACGCGCACAGTGAATGAGTACGTACGTTATTGAGGACAACGTGGAATCGTTGCATTGAATTTGTAGTGTTCGGACAAATAAAAGATAACCTTGCGAGGTGCATTTATTATTCAGTGACTGCGCTAAAGTCATAAATATAGTCAGGATGGCGCCCTGTACAGGTGAGTTTTTCAATGAGTTTGTTTTTCCATAAGATTTCACCTTATGTCAATTGAATGTTATGGACGAGTAATTAATAACTACTTGTAGATCTATACGCACACGTTTTCCGTAATATGTTTTTCAGAAATGTATATTTACCCATTTTAATCGGCTTTGTGGTTAAGGTCCAAAATGCAACGTTAGAAAACACAATGAGTTGCAGTCACTAGTGGGGTGCATTTTCCGAGGTGCGCAACTCTTTGCTGCTATTTTTACCGCCGGCATGCTTTGATTCCACGTTTGCTTTTTAGCGCAGTAGGTAAGATGGTGATGTGATGGATGTGTGGATAGGGAATCCATACGTATTTGTTTTGTATTTTGTTTAAGATAGTTCAGTTCAGTAGGGAATTTGTAGGAGGATTAGTGTAGAAAACAACTTTGTAAAGTTAAACTGCCGCTGGTGTCGTACAAGCCGTGTAAGTACAGTCTTCCTGGTAGTTTCACAGTAGTCAAGTACTAAAACGATTGAAGTAGCAGTGAGCAGTGTGGAAAGGACCGGTGGCGGTCGTAAGCGCTATTTACGGCGCGAACGGTTCATTTACCGCCGGTCACTTTATTACCAGCGTGAACTTTACTTAATGCATCGCCCGCCGCTCGACCTGCCTCCAACAACACACGATACTACACTAAATTGATTAAGCATTGGTTTAATGGAAGCGAACAGTTCAGGCCTAAAGTGGTGCTGTTGAGTGCTAGGCCTAATGGGTCCCTACGTGGCAACATTGATAAAGTTACCTATTCCAATTTGGAAGGAACCTGGAGTTGAACAAACCCACGTTTCGCTTTATACTTTTGGAACAAGTTTGGCGAGAAGTACACTGCGCCTCTTGATTGATTTTAGGGCTTGTATCTTTGAGAAATTTTTGTCTACGTTAATGTTTTTATTAAATAACTTCTATGGCCAAGGATAAAAAATATAACTTAAGAAGCATGGCAGAAAATAATAATCGTTTTTATAGCCCACTCCACGAGTCAGATTAAAACATAAGCTACGCAGGCATTTTCTAATCGGTCCTATGGCATCGGCTGGACTCGGCGCGCCGGTCTACATTTTTCATCTGAGTCCTACATTTACACCGCAGACGTTTTAATGGAGACATAAAAGCGTAACCACTTATTTATATGTAAATGTGGTCTTGTCCCGCTTTGGCAATACGAAAACACACAAAACAATGTATGTTGTAACCCTGGCATGGGTCGGCAGTTCGATAGTAGTTGTGTCAACTCGATTAATGGCAACGGAGCCCAATGTAATCTAGAAACGTTATTTACATTACACTAGTCGACATTTCTTTCATCCGTACAAGTGTGTTTTGTAGCCTGACTGGACCAAATAAGGGTTTTACTGCCAGCGCTGTTTACATACTTCATATTAGCGTGATTACATGAAGTATTGACGTCACACAACATTATTTTATGGTCGAGGCTCTACACGTTTCTTTCTTCGACGAATAAAGAACTGTTTGTATGTATATGTACTTATATTGTATTTAAGTAAGTAGCGCATTTAAAAATAAACCCAACTAAGTGCCAACGGAGTATGGCGATAAGGTTTCGTAAGGTTGTGTTACGTCTTAATGCCGCTGTATTGTTTGGACGCTCGCAGATTATTTACTAGCTCGACCGCGGACCTATTTTACTGTTTCTGTGAAATTGTTTTAGTTTGGTTAGGTTGTGTTTGAAGTACATTCAAACTGTACTGCGACCTCATTACTAACTCGTTTAACCCTTGTGTTAACAACGACAATGGCACTGTAACCTTTCTCTGAACTATGTGAAATTTCAAAATGATCACGAGCAATTTCACTTAACGAGGAAATGTAAGTAATTTTAGTATGACGAATGTAACGATAGTCTTCAGAATAAAATATTCACAAAATACGTAAATAAATTGAATAAAAGAGTCACAGCATTTCGAATAACTGCTCGACTGAACATTAAAGAAGAAGACACTATTACATATTTTATTTGTACCTAAACGACCAGAAAGGCGTGTAAGCTGTTTCGCTGGAACTACATAAGTAAGAATTTCTAAGGTCGCGAAGTAAAACGTTGCCTCGTACAATGTCACACACTCTAGAATTATGTGGTTGCAACGTCGGTTTGTGTTGGAAAATAGATACTAATTCAAAGCTTCTATAGAATTGAGAATCGTTATTATGTGAAAACAGAATGGAACGGTCTCAAGTTATAGGTTCTTATTACTAAAGGCGGCTGTCGAAGGTCTTTAACACTGACAAAGGAGTACCATTAGTATATGCCGTAATTGATAATATAAAGACCGCGAGAGTAATGGATTACGATAAATGCATGGTACATACGGCTACACATAAAGCTATACCAAACCAGTCGATTTTTGCTTCGCGTTATACCATCTTTCCGCGTAATGAACGATCAGCTTATACCTGAATCACATAGTTTGATGTGTAGACGTGTGTATATGTATTGGTTAAACGTGTCCTATTTTTGAACAATGCCAGTGGTGATAAATGAACTATATCCGTACAATGAGGCTCCACGCATGCATAATGATATGCTAATGTCCAGTTTATCATAATGTCCAGAGGGTTTATGCTGAGCAAATTAGCCTAATAACTACCATTATATGCTGAACTACTCCCCATAGACCAAGCACATGGAGGTCAGAACGTTGATTTGTACTGTGTTTATGTTTCCGTATTAACTTTTTGATGCTGGTATTTTTTCTTTGGTTTGAAAAGTAAGCTTAAAATAATGTACTTGATAAACTTAATTTACATACAGACACATATGAAAACCACTTAGATGAAACATGCCCTGAATTCTAAAATTGACTTGATTCTAGAAAAGGTAATATTATTTAGTCCGAAACCCTCTGTTTTTAATTTTACCGTTAATCTCATTTAGCCTTGTTTTTTTAATGTCGTTAGTTGATTGCAAACATCGATAAATTAATCAATACTTAAAGCAATATTTGCATGTTCAATATATATGCCCCGTTTTATGAAGCCACACATGATTGGAATCTATTGATTTAATATCTTACGAGTACATTTTGTATGTTCACATATATGTTTCTGCAAAATATGAAGAGTTATCTTATCTGATAAGTTGGTTTCGTAGCTAAAAAACATAATAAAAGACAAAAATGTTTGGTAGTCCTTGCTACGCCGCTGCTACGAACGGCCTACGAGGGCCTACGGTTTTTCTCGTAGGCGTTTTTCGTAGACTGACCTATAGGAATGTTTTGGATGGGACGGATACGCTTATGGAATTGTTAAAAATGTCCAAAATGTCACCTGTGAAGTGATGAAAAATACTCTCCCAGGATCTCATAAATATATATTTACCTCTGCAAGACTTCTTATCTTTCTTATCACATGATTAACACTACTCACATATTTGTTTCAAGTTCCATAGTGTTATGTTATGGGAGTGTGCTACTGTGTACATATAATTCGCATGACGTATGGTTTATTGAAGTATGTTAACTGAAAAGGTGGAAGTGCTTCATGGAATTGAATGATTGATGTAAACGTAAAGAAAAGTAAATTACTGTTTCATTTTTAAATGGAATTTTCAAAATAGTTTAGTGTGTACCTAGAAATTACTTATTAAATTCTATCTGTATGTATGTTAATATATTATATGTATGTATTGTATATATGTAAATAAGTATTAATATTCATTTTCTTGTAGTAATTGTCAATATGTTGCACCTACTTTGTCTTTGTTTCCGCATTACCCTAAGGTAGACTGGTAGATAATGCCCAAGACATTAAGTCCACCGCTGTACACGTTTTTGGTAACTTGTGCATAAAATTTAAATAAATAAATAAATTCTAAGAATTAAATTATTGATTCTTCAGTAAATGGAACTACAGTGACTGCACCAAACCAAGCGCAGTTTGATTGTTTGCAAAACTATTTTGTGTGTGATCATCTCCAACATCGGCCAACTCGTTTTGTAGACGGTGAAGCCGATGTAAGATAATAGTACATTTTGATACAAGTGGGGAAAATTTGTTATTTGCAATCGAGGCAGAATTCCTAGCCGAAACGTAGGCGAGGTTGTTGTGGAATCGAAAACTGCAAAACTCTTATATCAAAGCGTTCTATAATAATACAACACGCTCCCTGTTCTTGCGGACTTAAAATGTTCTCGACCTTAAGACAACTTAATAGATACCTACATTGTCTATAAGAGATTACACAGAAGGGCAAAATAATAGCGTCCTTATTTTTTATACCGTCTCCCCCGCCTGTCTATTCTCGTCTGTGAATTTATCACTTAAATAATAATAGAAACAAAGTGTTCGAGACGATACCGGCGTCTGCCAGACGGGGCTTGGTCGTCTAGCCCCAGCTCGGCGCGCCATGGCAGAAATCACTGGCATCTGCAATGTTTAGTATTTATCTACATGAATTTATCAGTCTAGAAAGTTCGCGAGGTATAATGAGAAATCAGTACTGTACACTTACAAGAGTTTTAACAACTATCTAGTGAAGTGTAGAATAGTTTTCTTGCCAAATTAAGTTTTAAGAGAATTTTACAATTTATGTATTTATTCTGCTGCGTATCATTAGTCTGTTTTCTTGGCATGTAGAACGGAATCCAACACGTTTACTTTGGCAACGTTGGACTACCTACTTCGTATAGCTATACCTGCATCAAGCAAAGTTAAGGAATGACGTCAACACTAAAAGCAGATTTTATAAAAAAAGTTGCAAAAAAAAAGAAACGGCCCTACATCTGACTTGGGCCACAAGCGTCAAGATTCTTGTAAATATACCTATGCCTATTACGAATGAACCTGAATAGTATACCCGGAATAAGGTTTAATTTATAATTTACAAAATTATAGATATATATTCATAGAACAAACGAATCAGGCATAACGAGATTGAATTAAAATAGATCGGTATATGTCTAGTAGGACATTTGGAAGTTTAAATATAACCTTTTTCTTGAAATTTCAACATTTGAACGCTTACACTTTTTGTTCACTGTTTACAAGTTTTCGGTGAGGTCGACAGAGAAAAAAATCAGAGACAAGAGAGCGGCGCTTTCCGTTTTAGCGCGGAAAAACCACAGTTAAAAATATATATATTGTATTTTCAAACGTCAAGTGTCCATAGATGTCTGGCGCAGACCTTTCTTTACTATAAATGTAAATAAATATCATAAGGTAAGAACATAATCGGTATGCCTGGCCAGTTTCGTTAAAAAACTACAAGAAAAGCCATATTATAAGTAGTTAGAAACAAATTAATTAAAAATAAAAATTAATGGCCATTTTTGTATTTTATTTATGAAAAGCCAGCCAGCAGTAAAATGGCTCCTCACTAAATTATTGTAAGCAACCAAAGAGGTTGCAACCGAATAAGTAAAAAGGGTAAAATAACCCATTTTTGTAGTTGTGTTTGAAGGCGGTTACCTTGTATTTGAAAACGTTTTTTTATTTTACTCTCTTATGTTTTAATATTTAACCCAAATTCTTGTCAAATACATAATTTTCTTGTGCACTAAACTTTTGTAATCCGTAGCACCGGTAATAACATCGCTCATGTACACAATTAGTCAATAAAATTCCCTATATAAAAAATGGCTGAACCGATTTTGACGGAACTTGCAGTATTCCCTAATCAAATACATCATTTTCTTACATGTACACTAGAATTTTGTAATCCGTTGCACTGGTAATAACATCGCTCATGTACACATTAAGCTAATAAAATTCCCTATTTCCAAAACTACTGAACCGACCTTGCAGTATTCCTTAAGTAGAACGATACCTAGTACAACAAAAAAAGAATTACTTAAATCGGATTTGTAGTTCCGGAGATATGCGAACGATGAATCAGTCGATGCCTACTCCTTACCTTCCATCATCAACTCAGCTGCATGAGATGATGATTACCATACGCAAGTACTTAAATTACTTCATAAGATTTGCGAAAAACGATGTGTGGGCCCATAAATTTTGAGGGTTGCCCTCGATTTCTCCAACTTGGTGACTATGGGACCACTTCAAAAGTGTCTCCGTTCGAAATAAGAATTTTGAAAATCGATCCACAATTGGCGGAGTAATCGCGTAATAAACACAAAAAAAACATACCGTCGAATTGATAACCTCCTCCTTTTTTGAACTTGGTTAAAAATTATTAGGAACAGCTGTTTCAAAATATTTTATTTTTAGAACTTGGTATTTAAAATGGGAAGTTTAACGCCAAGCTCGGCTCAGATGGTGCTACCAGCGCATAATGTCAATTTACTGTATACAACTTGACATACACTATTCACTCGAAGCTACACTTGACGTTGTTACGTTATGCGCTTGTAGCTCCACTAACTGCTAAAACTCACCGTGAAACTCCCTATTACGGTCAGCTAATCTAACACCGTATGTACAGAAACTGACTACTTTTTACTAGAGTAAATACTACTAATTGTGGATAGCTTACATTAATATTGTACCTTCAATAATCTCCCAACCATTCGAATTTGAGATCTAAATCGTTTAAGTTTACTAGATACCATAAATTCTTCCTACCACACCACATTTTTTATTTGCTTATCTTTGTGTTCAAATTATGAACTGAACCGATCGTTTACTCACGTAGGTATATTATAACCTGTTTCCAGGTCATAAAGTAATAACCGGGCCGTAAGTAAACATTATGACATGTTGGGCAAAGTTTTCTATTAAGCTCTCGTCACTGAGAATCAATCTTTTTCGACCTTTAATGTTTGCCAGTCATTCCGACCGTGCACGAATATACTACGAAGGATATGAGTTTGCGTGAATAGAAATAGATTAGATACATCGTAAGCGTTTTTTTTTTATTAGGAATAAATTTAAATTAACTTCATCAGCTTTACAAACAGAGTGACAGTACTTTTTTTTGAGGTGGTAAATCTTTAAATGAGTCCTCCCCTGAGTGGTGCGGAAGAGGCTGTCAGACTTTTACTGACTTTTGTTCACTTAGTTCTTTTGGTTGCCCTTTACGGTCCAGGGCCACGTTGTCCTTTTAAGACAGTCCCGCGGCCACTGCAGGTGCAGTGGCCAACAAATTACAGAATATAATTAAGTACTGTACCAAATTTTTACTTTTTGAACAGTGATTTTACCTATGAGTAATTTATTATCAATAAAAACAGTATTCTTTTTTAATTACACTAGAAATTAAAAAGAAAAACTTTGCTAGAGAATATTTAAACGGCAAAAAATCCACTTCTTACTTTTATAAAATCTGGACGTTTCATAAGCTCTTTGTAAACACCACTCTTTCATGTTTCATGTCAAGTGAGAGGTCAAGAGGAAGATGCTCACCATTTCAGATTTATAACGGCTACAGGAAAACATTCTTTTATCCTTCTCACTTAAACTTATGGAAAAAGGTTTTAATTTAAAAACTTTTGGCTGTTTTAGCTTTAAAGACGAAACAAAAATAAATCTTATGGCATTTCGTATTTTTTTGGCTGTTAGTGGCCAGTGGCAAACACTTTTTAAGAGGTTTTCTACTTAAGGGACCCATTGACAATGGCACCTGAGCTACTGGCGCCTTATCTATTCCACATAAGGCTCCTGTCTAAATTTTTCGCTGGTGCCAGGTGCCCTATGTGGAATACCTTCTTTTTAATTTTGTACATTATCCGAGCATGAAGGTTGCATAAAATATTAAAACTAAGTTATTAAAAAAGGGTTTTTAGGCTTTTAGGTTATTAAAAAAGGGTTTTTAGCCAAATTGAAAATTGGTTTGAACGAGATCAAGTAATTAGTTTTTTTTGAATACGTCATAAATCGTAAACCCCAATTTACCTTTCAAAGTTACAACCAACCAATGTAAGAACTTTTATATTGTGATACTCGCTGCTAGGGAACCCTTTATGGGCGAGTCCGACTCGCACTTGGCCGGTTTTTTATTAATAAAAGGCAATAGTCAATATGAAAGAAGATTATACCTACAACATACCATGTTACAATATGTATAATCTAATCTCATCTCATTTAACATTAGATGCCAAGAAGGTTAAAAAGGTTGACCTGAACCTTAACCTTTTGTGCATTGACATTATTTATTTTTGTTATTTGTTCTTAGGAGTTTGGTTTTTCGAAGGCTTTGAAAGGTGCCTGCGACCTTCTTGTACGTATTAATAACAGACCACCGCACTGTTATTTTACCATAAAATAACTAGAAAGCATATAATAACGTTACATTACACCTATAACCCCCGAAGGTATTGCTAATTCTATCGAACCTGTTCGCCACTAATACCTGTTACTGTGACACTTGCCTAGCTAACGGGTAGATCGTGCCAACCCGCACTGAACCGTAACGATTTGTATACGCCTCATTAGATACTAAATCTGAAAACAAAACCACTACGAACATTTCGTCGTTCGACGTTCGTTTTATTGGATTATTGGAAGTGGTTAGGCTAGAGTGCTATCTACTTACCTTTAAGAAACGAATACCTTAAGTGTATTAGGTTGGTATTGGTATACAACATAACTATAGTAATAAGCAAACAAACGTAAACCTACCCTAAAATCGATTCTCAGTAAAGTTACTTTGGCTGAAATATTTTTTAAGATAAGTAAACAAAGTAATAAAAATAAATATTCTCCGCGTAGCGTCGCGGTCGTATCCAATTAAAAAAATAATTAATATTTATTTGGTCGGCGTTTTTCATAAATATGGCCCCATGGGTGTTGGGCCGCGATTGTGTCGTGCAGTACTTGAGCTATCCATCATGCTGGGGCCATTAACGCGTAGGGCAAAGGCTGAGGGCGCGCCGGGTCACGCCAACCTAACCGACTCCTACGTATTTTAACCCGCCGAAAAAAAGGCTGTAAGTGGGTGCTATATCAAAATATGTTGAACATTCAAGAAAAAAACTGGCATGTTTTTTGTTTGTCGCATATCCATAGGTATTTTACGTGTGTTTACAAACCGTTTAAATCAGTTAATAGACTAAAGCTAAAAGGTATTGAATAGGTACTTTTTCAGTGATGAGAACGTGACCCTAATACGTCTAGAACCCAAAGAAGTCAAGAAACCTTACGATTGTGACTAAATATACCAGATTCACATACTAGTTAAGTAAAATAAATATATTGTAGTTTTAATGCTAAAATTATACCTACCGATGTAGACCTAGGTACGCAGCGGATGTAGTCCAGCCATCGCGTGCAAGTTGTGCGCAAGTCATCAAAGTTAAGAGAAATTAGATTTTGTAGGTTCTCGTAAACCGTTCTAATGGCCTATTCCAACAATTTACAAAACTTTGAGTGATATTGTTAATGTTTATCAGAGATCCGAATTTTTGCTACGAGGCGACTAAGATGACGGTGACGCTTCAAGCATCTCTTAAGAGTTCAGTAACCTCATCTTAGATGATCCATTTATATTTTTTTTCATTTCGATTTTTTCTCAACAAGACAAAACTTGATCGTGGTAGTACTACACACTGTCCCGCTCAGCTAGCCTCTAGTTTCAAAAGAGAGAGCACATTATCTTCGCGTACACTATGCACATGTTCCTAATTCCTTCCTTAATTAAGGATTTGTTCGATAACCAACTAGATGTTACAACAACGTATACTAGATGTTAGGCGATTCGTATTTTTTTCTAGCATGCTTCAAGCAACATTGTTTATGATATATGGTGCACCAGGCATGTGTCCCGTCTCCCCCTTTTTGCTCCTGGCTCTGCGAATTCATTTTTATCAAAATTAAGATGGTGTCGTGTAAAACGGTGTCGTGATAGCTCCATATGATGACGACAAACATCTACGTTGAGGGTGCCTTTTCTTACTGTAATAACAAACAGATTATCATAGGAATGAGCGAACTTTACGCCCGCGGGTATTGACCGGAATTGTCCGGATAATTGTGTCATGGCCGACTAATTTTTATTATTTACTAGCTTCCGCCCGCGACTCCGTCCGCGCGGATGTCGGTCTTCGCGTGGATGGTCTATTTCTCCAGTTTGAGTAACTCTGACAATGACATCTTATAAATATTACGGCGCTGAATCCACTGCGGGTAATGCAACGTGTGTTCGCGGTTCTACAGAACAACGTCTATGAATAAAACTGAAAAATAAGATTTTTTTTCTACGTATTTTTCCAGGATAAAAAGTATGTGTTATGCCCAGGATAATAAGGAATAATTATACCAAGTTTCATCGAAATCGAACCGTTAGTTTTCACGTGATGCCTGCACAAACAGACAGACAGACAAAAATTTTTTTATTCATATATTTGGGTTTGGTATCGATCCAGCAACACCCCCCGCTATTTATTTTTTCAATATTTTCAATGTACAGAATTGACCCTTCTACAGATTTATTATGGGTGTCAATTAAATGGTTAGCATAGTATTGTTATTTCTGTGAGCAGAAAAATATAATCGGTGAGCAGAAATAGCTAATTGGTGAGCAACTCATGGTAAACATTTCAAAATCAATCAGCAATTTATGTCATTCTGGATGGCTGTAATTATTTTTGTACAGCTTATTAATTATATAAGCTGCAATCAGCTGCTCATGTTTAATAAAATTTTGGTAAGCACTCAGAGTGTAAGCAAAAAAATGCATTTTGTGCTGCATATAAAAGTAGCAAAAATACTTCACTTGTTCACCGATTATATTTTTCTGCTCACAGAAATAACAATACTATGCTAACCATTTAATTGACACCCAGCATGTCGACGGAGCCCCGCTTCGCGGGGCTCCTACTTCTGGGTGGTTTAAAAAAAAAATAACCACGAAGAGATCTTCTAACCTAAATTGTCCGAGTCGGGGTGCCAGCAAGTCGTGTCACGCGCCTGCTCTTGCTCCGCCCACTTTTAACGTACATTGCCGCTTTTTCAACAAAAACGCAATCCAAGTAGTTATTTTGCTCACCATGTTTTAAATATGCATACCAATCAAATATACTGCTTATAGACATGTTTTTCTGCCGCTCAATCATGAAATCTTGCCGCTCAAGTAGTTATTTTGCAGACTGAATGTTTATTATGCAGACTCATGTTATTGTTGGCTGCCTATGTATGATTTAATTTTTGACCATTATCAAAATTAGTTGCGGAACAAGAATTGCTGCCTGATTTTTTTTATTGCAAACAAAATCTTTGTATGCTGACCAAATTATTTAAATGCTGCTTTTGGGTGGCTTGCCAAATTTTATAATTGCTGACCAATGTAATTACTTCTCATTTATTATTATAGTATAGATATAGATTTGCAAAACTGATAATGATACAAAATAATAAAAATATTCCTACTTTTAAAAAAATGAAACCTACTTCGGTTGTTAACTTTGATTCAAAGTTTCTGCGCAGTTAAAAGTTTGTGGATTTCTTAAAGTAGAAGTCTATACAAAAGTGTCTTTCACTCACAAACATGTGAAGTATAGGCTACAGATGCTAAATATAGGTTGGTATATCCATACCTAAGTACAGTATCTACCGTGTTTCGGTTTCTTTCCTCTTCGAATCTCGGATCGACGTAGATAATGAAATTTCATTATCTTCATTTTTGAAATAGCCTATCGCGCGAGCGTAATATTAGGTACCCAGATCAGGGGAACCGTTCTAGTGGCAATTGCCTTTCTCAAATCGGTTAAATCTATGACCATGAATAGCAAATGAGTGTTATTACAACTTTGAACTGAATGTTAGTTTATCACCACGAGGTCGTTTTATTTGTGATAAGAACACTGTTGCTCCAATACATGAACTTCCAGCTCGAAAATATGGTTCAGTAATTTTATTTATTTTGGTCCTTGATGTCCAGAGCAATTGATAACGGTCGGGTGCGGCGCGGAGGTGCGCGGCGGCGGGCTGCGACCGCTCGCACGCTGTAACGCCGCGCTATAAATATTAGATGCGGCGCTGCCTGCTCACGCCGCGCCATTGCGAGCCGGAACCCTGAGAATCGATAGTCCACAACGCGATGTGTCACTATCTTGTCCCATACATTCTAATAAGACGAAATAATGTGCTCGCTCTGAGGTATTCGCATCCCCGAGAGTGTATTAGGGTCTGAACGCACAGTTTACGCGTCAATAATAAACAAAATGAAATACCTTCATTCCCCCCGTGCTCAATACAACATTGTACGGTATTTCAGTATTCTAGAGGCTTTGCTGTGGTATGGACTGTTAGCTGTTGTATCGATAAAATTTGGTTATGTCTGAACTCTGTAATTGTGAGCAGTCGTGAATGGTAAAAAATAAATGTCTTATGGAACTGCTAGTAGGTGCTGTTTGTTTTAGAGTAGGTCTAGAATATTTATTTTTGGGACCCTTTCTAGTGAAAGTAAACGCGAAATACGTTATGAAGCTTTTTTTAAAGCAAGATAAACAGTTAACACATACAATGGTTCAAACAAACAAACCCACCCCCGCCATCACCCACTTCCGTAGCTTAAGTTGTTTTACACTGTTTTCTGATTTTCCTAGAACTGTCTGTAGCAGTGGCTTTTATCATCAGATTACCGACACAAAATGATGACTGACGCAAACGTAACCGTAGACTGGGGAGTAATTGTCATCTCTTGAAGAGCTGCAAAATTTCATATTCAGGAGACTTCGTCAGATCCTTTGATGGTCAGTGATCAACTGATTTTGATCAGCAACAAAATATCTATCTAGGGATGGTAAAATTATTCTCATCCGTTGAGAAGTTCCACTTTTCGTCATCGGAACTTTACATTAGGTCCTGACCTTATTAATTTATATTACGTGAATTGATGGTGGTCATCCATATCACAGACAGCTTGGCAAGAGCGGCTTAACCAGGAAGATCGGCCTGTCCAGCTGTTATTTTATCAGTCACGAGCTTTTCAAGGATATCCTTAAAGAGACAAATTTCATACATGTACAGCGATTGTAGCAATCGCGGGAGTATTAACGTCGTTGTGACGTTCATGCGATCTCAAACATAAAATACCTTTTAAAAACTAAAAATAATGAAGTTTACTAAAATAAAACGGTTTCAAAAAAACAAAGAGATCCACGTTAAGTGTTTTCAGTAATCACCTGCAAAATAACTAAAGTAGGCACACTTTTCATGCCATTAGCTTTACAGATTAGGTACATCAATTAAGTTGACTTTGAAAAGGGCTCGTGTAAAAGCTCGTTTTAATAATAGATTACTTTTTAGATAGCAAACGATTCGAGCCGATTCGCTTATTGCACGGCCTTGTGATTTGCTTTCAGTTTCCGTTTAGGGCGTTTGTCATTACTCCTAACAAAACTTGTAGGACGAGGAGTCCCAAACCTTAAGAAGGCAACTTACGAACAACGTTTCTATAGAAATGTAAATGATTCTTGACAAAGTTTCCTTCTCGGCCTTATCTTAACGGTAGTGCCTCGGTGACTCAGCCCCTTTTCCTGCAAGTTTCTGCCATTGAGACAACACTGCGAACTTTTCACCTTTGTTTTTTAAAGCCAACAAGCAGTTAAAGGTTGTAACAACAAACATTTAGTTTAAACGGATTCCGTTCTATAATCTAGTAAATGAGTAATATGTTCATTAAAAGCTAGGTCAATGGTTGTAAAAACTGGAACAAATCAAGAAACATTTTATTCAATTCTAACATCAGAACTTATAATGAGGTCAAATAATAAAATAAGGTCAAAATAACAAAGACAAAAACAAACCAAGTACCTAGTGATAGTTGGAGGTCGTTGAAATTAAACAGCCTTTCATCTTATAAATATAAATCTCTATTCCCGGGAGAGGGTGCCTCAGAGGGATAGATAGAGGAGTGACTTTCGTACAGCTCAATGATGTGACATTAAGTTGTACGTACTTACATACATACAACTTAATGTCACATCATTGTACATTTTACTTGAAGTAGATGTTTTTTTCCCGTTCTAGGTTTTATAGGCCAATATGATAAATAGAAAAGAAAAATCGGAAAGTTTTAATTGGGTCCAATATTCAACAATGTTAACAATGCCTCCATTGTTAACGTAAAACGTTGCAGACTTGGGTACTTCGTCAGGTGCTTATATCAATTTTTTTCTTTTGAAATTTTGATATAACCTATTCATAGAAGGTTTTATTAAAATAAGAATAGGCAATCCAACACTTGATCATAAAATATAAATATTTGAGGACTTGTGGATGGTCCCTACTGACCTAATTGTAAATATCCATTTGACTCGGGATGCGGCGCGAGTGGGGCACGTTTCAGCTGAATTATCCTAAACAAAGATCGTTACTGCTCAGAAATTAACAATTATAAAGCTGAATTGCTTTATTTAGCCATCTTAACGAGATTGTTAGGGAACACAAAAGGCGCTCGCTTTCATCCAAGCGACAAAAATGCGCTTCATTTCGTCTTTTCTCAACGTAATTTGAAGTGTAAACAATTAGTTGGAAAGGCCCTGAAGTTTCCTCCTTAATGAGATTAGTTTCCGCTTGTAGGCAGGAAATCAATTTGCTGGCATCCAGCCACGCTGATACGTTTCCCAGCTCAATATTCTATAACAGTCTGTCTACTAAGCTTTATATTGCTCATCGACTTTGTCTGCAGTAACACAACTTTTAGAGTTTATACCTACTAACTAAAGTTTGAATTATGTTTTAGAGATTTAGAGGATTTTCAGATAAAAGTTTTTTGTTAGAATGCTTCATAAATTAAAAAAAAATAAGGATAAAAATGACACTATTGTATACCATAAAATGTACGTAAAAATTGGAAAAGAATACAAAGGAGGTTTAACTACCTACTTAATACCACGCTATAAGTAGCTTATTCCTAATTCTAAACTGAAAATCCAATTCAATTTCATTCCACGCAATGAAAAGGCAAGATTATGGACCGTTAAGAAAAATAAGTTCGTGTTTATATTTGACTGAATTTCTTGCTTAAGTGCCATTAGATACTGCGGCTTGGTGGCGGAGTTAAAATTAATTAAATCTCTCACTTATCTTAGGAGTTTGTTCTCCAGAGCCATACAATTTAAAGTTTTCTGTCTGAACTTATGAGTTGTATGATAATAACTCGCTAGAAGCAGCCTATTATAAACAATAATAATCTAATCGAAATATTTTATACTTTCAAGTTTGTTTGTTTAATTGAACTATTATTTGATTTCGTTTAGAAGTTTTCTAGGCTCCGTGTAAAATTAACGAGACGAATGGTAAATTTCGGCTTTCATATTATTTCAGCATCGTGAACTGTACTTGTGTAATAAGTGGCCATTGCCTTTATTTTATTCCGGCCATACTAGGTACCTATGTATTGATCGTCATTAATTCGTGTTAAATGTTAACGCGAGGCTTTGATATTCAGGATGTTGTTTCTGTACTAGAATCTGTAAATAAAATAACATTTGGTAGTTCAATGACCACTATCGCCATGCTAAACACTAACTGGTTATAATTAGGTATTCCTAAATGACTACTTGTGGATTATTCTCATCCACGAGTGTCCACAAAATGGGTTGTCAGCAACAAGACGTTGCGTTAGGCCATTAGGTTAAATGTTAAGCGACAAGTTTCTTTCTTCGGTTTCCACAGATTAGCGTGACAAACGAATACGATTTTCTTGTAACTTATCCAATATATTCCTTTAATATTAAAGCATTAGCATATCCATGAATTTTATATGTAGTATTTGCGGGTCGAGGATAAGGATTCGACAGTTTTCCTTTTATTTTTAAATCGCGTGGGATATGTAAGAAAAGTCAATGCTCTGTGTTTTTCTTCGTAATGTTATCTTTAGTAAATATGGGTGAGGTCGGTCGGTTTATTAAGTGGGTGCGTGCGGGGTTTGGGGTCGAACTTGAGACACGCCGTGTTTGGCCTCCATCCGCCCTACGCCGCGCCCGCCGCCTCACACGCACGCTTACAATATCCGGTACTGATCCGCAATATCAACCTATATGGATTTAGGACATAAAATTCAATGATTATAATATAGTCTTAACGGTTCTATCTAGATATAACGCCGCGGGATCGAGTTCTTGCCAAAAATGTCTACCTACCTAATTCGTTCCTACTCTCCTTTTTGTGACAGCAAAAAATGGGGTTAATTCGGGTGTTTAGTGTGCCAAATGTTTTTTTTTGTACCTGTAGCTGCCTGGTTTTGTAAATAATTATGTAATTTGCAGTGGACGTTTCTGTCGTATGACTACTGTGGTATGACCTACTGTATAAAAGTGGTTATGTATTTATTAATTTGTGGATTATATGTACAGGTAGGTTAATAAGGTATACGTCAGCATGTTTCATACTTATTTTCCCAACTAATTATCTATGACTTTGTGAGTTTATTATATGTGTTATGTGTACCTAACTGCATCGCACTTAAGGACATAGTTACAGAAAAATTAAAGTAGGTATCTACGTAAATATTTAATTAGTTTTACGCCAGTGTCTTAATAATGAGGCTTTCCCGAACAAAACATTAGGCACATTTTCAAATTCAGTTTTCACTACAGGATATTATCATTCCAACTAAAATATTGTTCAAAAGGCGCCTTACCTTTGTTTACAGGTAATCATGAGGATCAAAACCACAGACAATGGTAACATCGCTGTATATAATCGCCAGGACATCTTGTCACACGGAAATCCCGATAACAGGACTTGGTTAACTGCGAATAGTGTAGAATCCAATTTACGTGAGAATACAACGGATCACTCGCTAGTTACAAATTGTAAGACAGTTTATAACTCTCAAAGGAATTCGGAGACCTTTGAGAATTACTCGAGTGTCAAGAGAAGCGGTGCAGACAGTGAAGCTTCGAGCCCGAGCGCCGAGCTGGTATGCAACCGACAGTACCGGATCAACAGCAGGCACGTGAATACCGTGCAGTCGCGCAATAAAAGCAAGACGGACAACCTGGAGCAAACCACAGCTACCGTCCGTACTCCTTGCGAAAGTTTCTTAAGTAGGTATTAATCGGTCAATATTCTTTTTTATAATATTCAGAAACAAGAACGGGACACTAAACTGTATTTGAAATCTATTACAGATAATTCTAATGTATATGCAGAACCTACGCCAATCGACGAGGAAAGAGCATTTGATCAATCTGACACAGATGAGATGTCTGAGAACGGCATCCATCCAGTGCCGAGGGGAATCGTGAATCCAAATTATCCAGGCTTCCAACACTTAGCACACACATTACAGGTAAAGTTTCACTTACAAAAAGAATCCTTGGAAGTGTTTAAACTTTGCTCGTCACAGAGACACAAAGGAAGCCCCAGTTGTTACTGAATGCTACTGGGGCGGGAACCGTAACTACTTATTTATACTTGTGTACATTTATGTGGGCTACTACTGAGTTCTATATTAGTTTAACTCCTGTAGATTTATATTTTGTTGACACTCTTTTTAAGTGAGTTATTTTGGTATTCATACTCAACTTTGCTTCTTTAAGGATTATTCGTCAAGTATAGAAAATTTCTACCATTCGGAAAATGAAATGACTGATGATGATGTGGATATAGAAATAACTGACCTGGCTTATGAACCTGAACCTAATCAGAATGGAACCACGGATTATAAAAATATTAATAACAATAATAATGTAAAATCTGATCTAGTTACAACAACATTATTGTCACCACAAAATAAATGTCAGTCACAACAAAAAATTGTAGATAGTCAAATAAATAATGATATACCAGATCTTTTAAAAACAATAGCTAAGAATAATAACAATAATGATGAGGCGTTCAATTATGACTTGAACTGCACGGATGCAGATATAGAGAATAACTTCCATACCAAAGATATAATTGGTGATTTTAACAAAGAGATTGAAGATGAAATAAAACAATTACTTAATTACAATATCAACATCCAGGATGACTTAGAAGAATTACGCAAAGATATAAAAGAAACTTTTGCAAAACCTATTGAAAATACTATAAATAATATAAGCGACGTTGTTAACCACGTTATTAAGAAATTAGTAGAAACGCAGTGTGACGAAAATGAGGATAGTTTGACTCAACAACAAACGATAGACAAAGAAGTTAGTGAAATCAATAGAGAAAATGAAAAAAATACTCGAACAGAAATGAATTTAAGTAGGCCTACATTTTTACTAATAGAGAATAATACCAATGGAAAGATCACGGACGCTTTTCTATCAGATGGAAAAGACGAAATCAATATTAACGATTACGACACGGAGAAGTTGAGCCTTAATGTGGAGAACACGATTAAGCAGCTCAGTACCGAACTTAGAAAGATAATACCAAAACTAGATGAAATGCGGGAACGTGATAGGCTGTGGGCTGAAAGTAAAAAAGAAACAGTTATTATAGATGGAAATTTTAACGAGATATCGCATAATTCTAAAGAATACAGTCTAATAAATAGTGTTCATACCCAAGACAAGCCAGATATTAGTAAAACTACCAGGCATACTGATAATCATGTTAGTGTCCGAAATAACACCATACGATCACCAAAGTAAGTATTTTTGATTATTTCAGTTTAGAATTTTCATGAATTTAAATATTCACTCTAATTGGCATATATATATATATATATATATATATATGCCAATATATATATATATATATATAATTTCATATATATATATATATATATATATATATATATATATATATATATATATATATATATATATGAAATTAATTTAACAATTAGAATGAATATAAATGAAATTAATTTGTACCTAACTAAGTACAAATGATGTTTGTAAAACAGTGCAATCCTTCGTATGCAAATTCATTGCCTCGTACTATGGGGCTTAGGTAAAAGTTTAAAATAGATTTGACGCAGCACGTAGCACGTATAACTCCGATAAATTAAGAAGGGAAGTACACACAACGTGCTCGGGAATTTAGCTGGCCATATTGAATTGGTGGAATTCTTGCAAATGTGGCGTGGTACAACAATTTATTTCAGATTGTGTTAGAGTGTAATTTAAAATGCATTCATACTTCAGTGAACCCAAGGCCGCGAGAGAGAAACAAAAAGAAATTACTTCAAGTAAAAACTCTTACCGCACAGTTCAAAGTAAAGCATCCGTCCGTAAAAATGATAACTCAAAAGATGTAGATTTGGGTAAGTCGGCCATTTTACATAGTTATTAGTTTCTAGTTAGCTCCTTGCAATGCACCAATAAAAAAAAACCATTTACTTTTTACACATTGCACTTGAAACCTTTATGTAACTATACTACTACACCTACTTTTTGGGTGTTGGGAGGAATCTAGATCCAATAGAGATGTTTATTTTTTATTGGTATCTGTAGGTACATAATTATTTCAGTTGGGTTTTCATATTGCACTTATTAGACGCTTAGGCAGATAACAACATTAAAATATTTGATATTGTCAAAAGCATAGCTATTTATTTTAAACCTGACTATCCCTGAATTGTAATTACATACTTACGTTCAAACCTATTTAATTGTTAGACATTTACTTAGGTAGCGTAGAAAATGATGCTCCTAAGTAGATCGTAGTCTCCATAAGCGATATTGTTTCAGTGAAATTAATAAAAATAAGAAAAATATTATACAGGCCGAAATTTTAAAATCACTTTCAAGTTGACGTGAATAGCCATAACATTGTTGTACAAAATCAAGAACTTTGATTCTATGCTAGGAATTTTTCAAAAATCCAATGGTCTGTTGTAGTTTTTATCAAACCAATCCCGAACAGGACAGGCCTGTTGGTCTAGTGGTTAGTGAGCCTGACTGCTATGCCGGAGGTCATGGGTTCGATTCCCACCCAGGACAAATGTTTGTGTGATGAGTACGATCATTTGTTTTGTGTCTGGGTGTAATTTATCTATAATATGTATGTATTTAGAAATATATAAGTATGTTTATCAGTTGTCTAGTACCCATAAAACAAGCTCTGCTTAGCTTGGGACTAGATGGCGTTGTGTGAAAGTTGTGGAATATTTATTTATTATTATTATTATCACGCTACGACCAACAAGGGCCGAACAGCGGCGGTAAAATCGCGGGAAATAGCTATAGTTTATAATAGCAACCATAGAGTTCCTTGGCTATTACTATGTAAATATAGAATAAAATTATTCTTTTTCTTACTTTTCTGAGAGCTACCGGTATTGTTAACAAATTATTCATAAAATGAAAATCACTGGGTACCTATACATAATTATTTACTTTCCAGGGAGTTTTGACGTATACAACATTGAAACAGCGCTACCCAAGTTAGATTTGGATGCTATTGAGAACCACTTGAAAGCAGCAAAAGAAGCGGAGAGGCGGGTAAGTGCAATCAATTTAATTCTCCATTTTTGAAATAAATCCTGAAAGTTTTAAATAATTCATCCATTATCCATTACGTTACATAAGTACAGAATGTACAACAATAATAGCAAAAGTAAGATTTAAGTAGGTAATATTAAAGTCACACTGCTGACTGATGGGTCTACACTTGCAAATAGAATAAAACTTACAATCATTTAAATTCCGCGCTGTTAAGTTAACGGTAACCGCACATTCGCGTTTGATCCACGTCTGCCGCAGCCATGTGTAACAGTTAATTATCAATAGGTAGTACGTTTAGCTTTCTAAGGTGATTCAGCGGCGCAGCAGGCTGCCAGTCTCTTACCAAATACTTAATCATTCCGCAAGGTGTGCTAGTGGTGCTTAGACTACAATATAAGTTTCTGTTGTTTTATAATTTTGTAAATTCAGTTAAGTGATGGCGTCAATGCCTTATTTTGTTAACGCAGAACAAAGACATTATAAAAAAGATACCAGATTTTTGTTGGATTTATACACTATTACTTACGACAACCACGAATCTGTTGACAACATCTGTTGCTTGGTAAGTTTCAATAATTTTCTTAAATGTTTTTTTTTCATCTCAATGCCTATTTCCTGCTCAAGCTCAATATATTGGCTATGGTAAATGGAACACTTTGTGACCTTGTCCTAAATGTCAAAATGACAGGAATATTGACAGGACTTCCATTTTTTGTTTACTTTAGTCGAATCACAGTTAACGTTTGTACGACAGCCATCCGTGCCATATTATTGCCAAATTAAAGAAGACTGACTAGTTTTTAATATGTTCGAAAATTTAGTTACTAACATTCGAAGGAAATTTAGCAAAACACCTGAAGAGATCCGAGAAAACGTGAACACAGATGCGATAGAAAAATCTGGATTCAAACGAAGTTTACATCTCTTCAAGACCAAGTTGTTCACAAAAAATGATAGTGAAAATGTTCACGTTGAACATTATGATGATACTGTGTTGAGTCCAAGAGCCATCGGCTCAGCAGAGTGTAATGCCCTGACAGAGATTGAGTGGCCGCATCTTGCAGACAATAACCCTAACATCCTAGAGAAATTCACAAGAATTGTGACTCTCACTGACCATGCACCTTATGACAAAAATGTAAGGGGTAATGCATTGAACTATAGGATTTCAGACTAAATAAATAATATTTTTACTGAGGCTATTATATACCACAGTGGTTTTTGTTTACCAGTACCAGTTGACCATATGCCCACGATAAACTGGCTAGCCAATTTAACAATTACTGTAACAGAAATTGCAATTTCAATGAAGTATGCCCTTCATTGAAATTGCAATAAAAGATTGTCATGCTGCTTTTTATTATAGAAACGCAATGACAGAGAAGAGATCAGAAGGCGATTGGCGATGGGAGCAGATGCTGAGGAGTACTACAGTATGGGCTACACAGACCGGCCCGGAAAGAAACCCAGTCTACATTCACGACTTCAAAGTGGTGAGTATCACACATTGCTTTACAATTCAATGTTGGGTGTGGGGTCATAAATAGATAGCTCATTTAAACAGTAACAAGATATTACTATGTCAACAATAATTAATTAAAGTAATTTGTGTTGTTTAATGAGCATTAATGAATTTATCTTTGCTAGTTAATTGTATTTATAGTTATCTGTGTTTGGACAACCAAACATGATAAAATCTAAATTGTCATAACAGATAAAATAGAAACAATAGAATTAGGTATTTTATCACATGCTATTGGGTTGTATGTACTTATGTAAATTGATGTTTTCATTTGAACTGATTTCCAAAAGCTCAGATTAAAAAAAAAATGAGACTTGGAAGTTGGTTCTATGTTGTCCTATATTTACAATCTCCAAGGAATATAAAAAAAATAATCATTGTGTTACTGAATAACTAAATGCCAAAAAAAAATCCAACAAATTGGGAGGCTCCTTTTTTTATAAAGGTCAGCTTAATAAATATACTTCCCTATTTACCATGCAGATTGTATCTATGTTAAATTCTCACAATCATTTTGTAATGTTCTCATACTAAATGTGTTGTGGTGTCGGTACAGGGATGAACCTACAAATATGTTTCATGAATGAGACAGCATCTGACAATGAATCTCAAGCATCAGATTTAGAAAAAAATTACAATAACACAAAAAGTTTGTCACGGTCAAGTATTTTTAGCAAGTCGGGCTACAACCATCCGTATCAAACGAGACCACTATCAGTAAACATCACAAAACATGACAAAATAAGCACCGTGCAGAGTGGTGAGTACATCCTGCCTATTGTTTCATGTTGGGGTCACTCTGTGTGCGGACAATTGATTTAACATCATTACAGTCACAGAAGGCATACCATTAAGCATTTAACTTTCCCTGCCTTGGCTTTTGAATTCTATTGTAATAGCAGAAATGAAAGTTATTGGTAATAAAGTAAATTACATGAGTGCATTATCTTTCTAACAAATAGAAATTGTTTTTTTTTATTGTTAGTCATGAGGCATCAATAGATTGTTTCATAATTTCTCTTTTACAATATCTTGCATGTAATCAATGTTTGTGTATCTGACATCATTTGTTCATATCTTGCTTACTTGTTTGCAGGTGCAAAACTACGCCCTACGTCCCTTTCATTAAAGACAAAGTCGAGGTCGTCGCATTCTCTTGGGCATATTGAAATAAAAGAGTCTGACTTCTATGTCCTACAAGCGACTCTGCAGACCGAGGCCAGGGTGGCACTGGCACAAGCTAAAGAAATGGCTCATATTCAAATGGAGGTTTGTAACTACAATACATATTGTATATTATCTTACAATGTATTATATTTCTAATATTATGCTGAATGCTTGCTTGGATTTGTATCATAGTAATTAACATGTCTAATTAAGTTGTTACTTATTTAACAGATTGAGTGATCAATGCAGTTTTTAATTCTGCAGCCTGAATTGAATACCTTTTAAAACTGTACTAAGATTAGCTATGTTATTTATGCTTACATATTTTACTAGAGAGACTTTGGACTGTTATGTTATGGTGGGAAATTATACCACAGTAATGTTTTAAAATAGCACCCGGAGATAATATAGCTTCCCATAAGTGAAAGAATTTTTGGGATTGGACCAGTAGCTCGAAGATTACCTCCTTACATTCAATCAAAATTACAAACACATTGAAGGTATTCCTTAATTTTAAATGTATCATCTATTGATGATACATTTAAAATTAGATAGGCAATACCAGAAGGCTTAAAAAGGCCACTTTAGCAAAAACATAATATTCATCGCGATAAAATAATTAAAATGGAATATTCGTTGCTATTGCTCAAGCAATAGAGCAGATATTAGATAGGGAATAATTTTATCACAACACATTCTGCTAAAGTAGCAGTATTAAACCCAGATGGCGGCTGGTAGCCTACCATGACGGTTTAAAGCCAGAGTAGTTTCAGTGTGGGAAAGAGAGAAGCTATACAAGTCGTCTAGTGCCACCTCGTTCCCTCACTGGAATTACTCTGGCTGGTATGGTGAGTGCATGTAATGATAATGTGGTGATTGTTGCAGCGTGAGCGTCGAAGCCGCGCGGTGTCGCCGGTGACGGAGATGCTCCGGCGCAGCATGCAGAAGGCCAACGTGCCGCTTGCGCCCGACCGCCGCCGCGTCTCGCGACAGCTGCTCACCGACATGAACATCGCGCAGCTGCAGGTTTGTTTCACATCCATCACGTCATTGGCATCATCATTCTTTTACCCTCATCCATCCCATTTTATTTTGTTGTCGGCGCAACATGCTGCTAATCGCATTTTTTTTTTGCTTAGTTGAATCATCAAATAAGTCCCCGCCCTGGGTGGAACGGAGCTGTCTGATTCATACTGACTAAAAACCCACCCTGATCTTTCAATTGCCCTTTACGTTCCAGGATCAAGGTGACCTGCTTAGCCAGTCCGACAACCCCTTATATTCGCATCCATCACGTATTCTATTCTGCCTGTATTTGTACTGAACCAAAATATTAAGTCAATACAAGTACCTATTGCTATAAGCATGCAGCTTAATTTTGATTAGCAAAATGATGTGAATTTTTCCAGACTGTGGTAACCAATGTTGAAAAGTAAGAGTCTCTAGGTATTAGGTAGACAAATAAAAACTTCTTGGTATTTATTCAGTTCATTCTCATACTTCTGAGCAAAGAGGGTCACAGTCAAAATGGTAGGAAATATAATTTACAAAACTTGTCGGTGTATTCAGTCGGCACGGAACTGTAGGTTTATGTTGTCTGTTTTAGTGATTACGACTTCAGCATAAATATACTTAGGTACTTGAAAGAGTTGAAGTCTTGAAGCACAAAGCCTTGAAATGCTTCATTGCACTTTCAAATGTCTTGATGTCTGTGCAAAGACTAGTGAACTTATTAAATCCGCCTTATGTACCACTTTACATCAACTTATCCCAATCTTTCAAATTGTTAATAAAATTTGACCTTATCACAAAAGAAGACTGTGTTCGACTTCGAAACTTTGACATATTACAGAACCTACCGTTGGTTGATGTGCTGATGATTGTACATACATGCAAGAGTACTTATGTACTCTTGCTGTTTAAACTAGAGGACATGCTTTTCCAAGTTATTCAGGACGACTGCATCATACATCCATCCCACGCTCTGTGTCATCATCTAAGTTATGAAGCTGCATTTATTTATGAATGTTAATAGCTTCCCACTTAAATAATTTTTGGTATGATGCGATGTGGCTCATATGATTCATATTAGTTGCAAAACTGAACTTACAAAGAAAAAACCCGTAAAGTCAAACCGTTTAATGCCTGCAGATTAATAAAAAGATAGTTTTGAAAGTCAACCTTTAAAAAAAAGAAATGGAATGGATTCTTCACCCGTTCTCAAGTGTAATACGGGAACGTACCCCTTTTTGTGGTGGTAAAATCATTAAATGAGTCCCCCCCCGTCATGACTGGACGGTCAGACTCTGACTGATCAAAAATCCACCCTTGTTCCTGCGGTTGCTCTTTGTGTTCAAGGGCCTCGGTGCCCTTTTAAGACAATCCCGCAACCTCGGCAGGTCGGGAACGCAGTAAGCGGCTAAAAAGTACCTATAACATGTTTCATCGTAATCTGTACAATCGTTGAGACGTAAAAAAATATCAGACAGACACCGTGCCCTCCTATACAGTATATATTATAAAATCATTCGTCCGACAGTATTCGTCCTCCACACGGCACATTATTTGTAGTTCTAAAAGATTCAGGTTATCGAACAGATCTAGAATAGCTCACATTGTAAGTAAACGTGCATTATGATATGATTGTAGTTTTTATGACGTTTCGACGCGGCCTTGAAGATCAAGATCGGTTCTGGCGCGAGCTGACTCATGCACAAAGACCATTATTTTATACAATGGATTTTATTCAACCACAATGACTATTGTGTTTAGATTTTGTAAGCTTTTCGGCGTAGATTGTATACATTTTTTTGCTCATCAAATACAGGGGGACATTCTAGCGGATGATACTGTGGACATGTTCTGCTCTTCGTTGGCATGAAAAATGTATCAAGAAATTACTAAGTCGCTTTTGAAAACAATTCCGCTAAATATAATATTTAATACACGGGAACATTTGGGTTCTTAGGTCATCGACCTCGTCTGTTACGTTTTGCCAATGGTCTGAGTATTGCAATGTCCATGATAGCCTTTAGCTTGGTACTTTCAATGAGTGGTCATCTGCGAAACTGCGGTTAACTTAAAACGTAGGTAAGAAACATGCCGACAGATTCACTTTCGCATTTTATAATATTAGCATACCGTGTATTATATGCGTGGGCTGTTGTGTAATAACCTTTAGTAATTGACACGAAATCATTGAAGTTTAAAACATTTTCAACTTAATTTTTTACTCTATAAGGCTGAATATTGTTTTTGAAGCTTAATCGTACTGTATGTAATTACTTTTGACACCGTTAGCAGTCTTGGTTATAAAGATTAATTCGAAGAGATTAATGCTTAAACTTTCCAACTGTACATTATAATCATGTGTTTGTGTAGGTACGGTTCAAATAATCCAAGCATTTATTATTTCTAGTATGTTAGGGAAAAAACAGGTACCTACCGATAAAGTCGTAACAAACACCTAACTTGATAAAATTAACAGGGAGTATTATTACAACCTGTGGTATTATCGTACATGTTTATCTCTTCCAGACGGGGTGACCGTTAGAAGGATATATTCCTTTAATACTATTTATTTTGCGATATCACGTTTATTTGAACGAAATATAACATACCTACAACGTTTTATGTTATTTTTTGCTCCTGTTTCTGAAAGCATGATTGAAACTTTGCCAAGAAGTACCTATCTTATTATTTAACTAGCACATAGAGTAATTTTATAAACAAAACATTGTAATCCCCGTTATAATAAGTAGAGTTGTCTATACATCAATATTTTACCATTACTATGTTCTAATCCCAAGTAACAAGAATGACCTTATAACCATCATCCGAGCACAAATCCTGACTCTGCTCTGCTGCTGATATTCCAACCTATACAATCGCTGGACTAATAATAACAAGCGCTACTGCTAAATATTGACTCCTGGGTTCAATTCCAATTCATAAAAACTATTATCCAAACTAATATTATAAATGCGAAAGTAACTCTGTCTGTCTGTCAGTCTTTTCTTCACGCCTAAACTACTGAACCGATTTGTGTGACATTTGGTACAGACATAGTTTGGAACTTGAGAAAGGACATAGGATAGTTTTCACTATTCCACGCGAACGAAGTCGCGGGCTAGTAGGGTAATATATCAGGATTTTCTTTTGAGGAGCTCGTGGCTAAATAATTATAGCCGCACAGGCCGATCTTCTGGGTTATGCCGCGCTTGCCGTGGTTGGTCTAGTGTTGTAAGAAACTCGAGTCTTTTAGTCTTCATTTCGAGACTTGAGTTAATTTTCAAGACTAAGACTCGTTAGTCACATGAGTCCGAGTCCTTTGAGTCTTCTGAGTCTTCTGAGTCCTTTCGAGTCTTTTAAGTTGAGTTTGAGTTAGACTGAGTCATGAACTTGGTGTATGGTGAAATACAAAGATACCTATCATTACCATTGGAATCCGAAGATACTGACGTGCTGTTATGGTGGACGCTACATACCAAATATTTTCCTCAATTATCCAAAATGGCTTTAGACATACTAAGTATTCCTGCGACAAGTGTTCCAAGCGAGCAGACCTTTTCTAAATCAGGAAAAATTACCAAAAGGCGAAACCGATTGGGCAATAAAAGTATAAGGGCTTCAATGTGCCTGTCTTCGTGGCTCAATATATTAAAATAATATCATAAATATTTACTTAATAAATCAATATATGTTCATTGCTATTTTATTTTTTACTTCAATCTTCAGCTATAGATTTAGAGGACTCAGTCATGAGTTCTTTTAAAAAGACTCAGTCTTTGAGTTCTTTTTGGCAGGACTCAAGTCTTTTTACCAAGGACTCCAAAATTCCAAGGACTTGAGTTCTAAGTTTTATTTTTAAGGCTTGAGTCTTTAAAAATAGCTCAAGTTTTATTAAATAAGACTCCAAGACTCGAGTTTCTTACAACACTAGGTTGGTCTGTGGATGGGTGACCATCTTTCATAGCGAGTTTCGTCAGTGCCTCGGAAAGCACGTAAAGCCGTTGGTCCCGCCTGTCATTTGTAGATCTTCGACAGTCGTTACTGTTAGTCAGAAGCTCTAAACTCTAACAATCAGTACCCTATGGTAAGCCATAGGGTACTGATTGTTAGTATCTAGTATCTATCTATCTAGATTGTTAGTATCTATCTATACTATCTATAGTAGATAGGTATCGTATTATCCAGTAACTGGGTTGTGGAGGTCCGATAGGCAGTCGCTCCACCTAAAATACTGATATTCAGCTGCATCCGGTTTGACTGGAAGCCGACCCCAATATAGTTGGGAAAAGTCTAGGCAGGCAGGCTATCAGGAATTGTCAAGTGTCAGATCATAGACATAAAAGGTTCTTTTCCTCATTTTCAGGTGATAGTGAACGAGCTGCACTCGCAGATCGAATCGCTGAATGACACGCTGGTCAAGATGCTGATGGCTCGCGACGAGCTGCACATGGGTCAGGATTCCATGCTGGTCGACATTGAGGACCTCACGCGCTATCTGTGAGTTTTTTTGCTGTCCTTGCAACCTGCTTGATTTACTTTAAGTAACCCCTTTCTCTGTCTTAAATTGCGAAAAAAGTACGAGTCTAGTTGATGATTTAGGGCATATTAGCTCATAGATATTATATGAAAAAAATCGATACGCGAGAGGTATTTTCAATACATCTTATGTTCTTACCAACCGAACATTCTGATTTTTCTTTCTAAGTGAAATCTTTGAAATTCGCGAATTTAATGTGTTTAATACTTAAAAATATATTAGCTCATAGTTCTGGAGTTTTTGACTATCTACAGTGTGTTTTTCACTTCCACTTCTAATATTATACATAACGCGTAGGATACCTAAGAAATGCCGTTCGAAAATTTAGAGGTCGCCGTTTTTCTAATTTTATCGCATTTGAATGAAGAAATAATGCGTTCAGAACAAAACAAACAGCCTTTGAGCTTTTATGATTGCAGACAATGACATCATGCTATGTATGATAAACATTCTAATAAGGCAAAATGCCAAGGCCCAAGGAAAATTAACAAGGTTTAAACATAAAGACAAGGAGAAAGAGAGGATTAAAGAAAAGGTTCATAATGAGTTAAAACAAACAAACAAAATATCAATATCTCATTATAATATTGATATTTTTCATTGTCCCGATTTAAATATAGGTATGTAACTTGGAACTTGAACGATCCAAATTTCGAAGAAATTGAAATCCAAGAAGATAAGGTTGAAGAGGAGGACCTCGATGTAATAATTAACAATAAATCATATTTACATTTGTGTAAAACATAGAAAACGTTGGTAGCGTTGTACCTAGTAATAGTATCCCGATTGGGCAAACATAGGTAGTATTATTCGTAATAAAACTTAGCCAAACAATGTAGCTGTAACTGTACTAGACACTTTGCTTGTTATTCATCAACTTCAGTGTGTGGTCAACAAAAGAGATATGTATCCAGACAGCAAGTTTTAAACAGTTTCCTGTATTTTATTTATATGCTGATTGGTTACGAAACCAAGGTGGTTGATACACAAACACATTGAAATGTATACGCTGTCTGGATGCATACACACATCAAAAAATGTTTGTGATCACTAGCATAAGTTGTTTTTTTTTAATAGTACGGAAAAACAATTTAACTATTTCAAATTCTTTAATCTAAAATTTAAACAAAGAAGAAAAAACATAATGTAATCTACCGTAACAAAAGAGTTTTCGATTTTTCATAGCGATCGCAAACTTTTTTTTGAAGTATTTACATATCTTTGTCGTCGACTGTACAAATTACTGTTTGACTAAATTTTATTAACCGATTGTTCACTTTTCAGGGGCGTCAAAGAACAGACTAAGAAAACCAAAGGCACTACTAAAACGGCTATGAGGAGGCTCACATCTTTAGTGCACAAATAAGTACACAATATTTTAACATTAGGCTTATTATAACTGCTATCTATTTAGTACATACAATGGTGGTCACTGTAAGGCATTTATGTAACAGTGCGAAAGATAGATATCACGACAAGAGTCCTGACTTTGAGTCGCTCACTTTAAGGTTGAATATACACGTGAGCAAATTAATGTGAGACATCAACAACAATTCGATAAGCATGTGTATTTGTAAATACGCTGCAATAAATTCATTGTCGTTCCATGTTGACATTCAAACTAATAGTGAGAGAGAGAAATCGTTGCGTATATCGAAATGCTCTGTGTGATGCGTCAACACAGCAGTTGATGTAAATGTATTGTACTGACTCGCTGAACTATATTAAAGAATACGTTAGTCTGCTAGAAATATTTATAGCCTCGAACCCAGTGTCCTAAGAGTGTTCAAACAACTTAACATTTCATTAATTTTTGTTGGTACATCTATCTTCGCACTGTAAATGATATTCCTAAATCCTATAATCTGTAATGTTGTATAATTTTTGTGACAGCTAAATTAGTTAAATTAAACAGGGTCGCGGTTGTCCGAGCCGAGGCGAGTACTGTGTGGCAACTATTACGAGAATGTCTGAAATCAAATTGATCGAAGTTACTCATTTATTGATACACTTCAATGCATTTAATAGTACCAATAAAAAATAGGTTCTTTGGCGTTTACTGCAGCTAAATATGCAATATTATTTAATTTATAAGAATGACGGAATTATGTGAAAACATTGTAGTTTTCAAATAAAATGTATTTTTTTAGTTACATACAAAGCTATAATAAATTCATAGAAAGTGAAGGTTACACAAAATATTCATCAGCAAAAGGCGAGAAGAGGTGATCGTTGCATAGTATTAGCCACATCGCCGGCTTTGACTCCGCGGCCTCTTTGTTAACACTGCATGGCGTTCCGTAACAGGTGTTATTGCAATATATTTGTATATACTGGTTCTCTCGTTAGTGAATTATCTCCGTCACAGTTCCCTATTAATATAAATGTGTATATCGGAATTACTGTATATTCAAATTATACATGTCCGCTTTAAATAGATACTTATTATTATAGCCCACCTAAATATTATATTTTACAATATTATTCGCAGATTAGAAAAATATTTTTTCATAATAGTGCTCATTGTTATCATAGATAATGCGTCTATGCCTTCGAAGTGAGGTGGAGGCTACTGTTGCGGAATTGATTTACTCTTACAATGTAGTATACTTACTTGAAATATTAAATTAAAAGATTCAACCATTACGTTTGAATTTATGTGTATACGATCTAAAATGATAAAATAAATAATAGTATCTTAAACTGTAGATGCTTACAAAATGTATAAAAACCAATGCAAAAAATACTGATACATTTAAGGTCTTGGACAAAAAAAACATCTTCTAAAGTTTACTTGAACAATGCAATTTTTCTTATTTAATAGATACCGCATGATCCCTCAACGAAGGCATAGGTGGTAAAGTTTTAATAAACTAGTATACTCACAATATTATACAGGTAGGCATGTAGAGATGCACATGCCGTCGATCATGTCCCGTGATCTTATCGGAGGCTTGTAATGGATGTAGTTTACATACTAAATAAGTAACGGAATGCAAATCGAGCGCGACCCGTGATTACCTCGTCAATACCTTCATAATTTACTACCTAACAAACCGGATTATTTCATTAATATTCAATATCTATCACTTTTATCTACAGTAATATATTTAGACTAATTGTTGGTTACAATATATCATTTTTATAACTATTTATGTACAGGACTTTTCAAACATTGAAAATTTATCTTAGAAAATATATATGAATTCTGCATTTTTACGCCTTTCACATACAAATATTTACTACTATATCACATGAGATATATTCTCTCTGTACTTATCATCACAAACTTATATTTAAATGTTGAGAAGATTTATAAAATACTTAATAAATACTATTGTTAGGTAGTATTTTATATACATTTGCATTCCATGATATATTTGGCTGACTGGTTATTTGTTGTGTAACAATGACTAATATCAATCAGCAAATAGTTAACTATGGATCTTTCTTGCCTTATCCAAATAATTTAATCTCGCTAAGCTCTAAGCAATTCGTCGGTGATACACAAACATATTATTCTTACATTCATATTACGTGTTAATTAGATATGTATTTATGTCGTTATAAGCTTGAGTATTTTAGCATTATGAACACGTACTAATTTTTTTTTTAAATAGAGGGCAACTAAATTATACACATGACATTACCTATATTCAATGTATGAACTCACTATTTCATTACATATCGTTTATTAATTTGTTTTATTTAACCATTTATGTAACGCAATAAATAATACAATCCATTTTCAATCAATATAAATCCATTTTCTGTAGTACTAACACAATGTGCAACTTATCGGGTTATAGTAAAATACTCAATCTTAAAATGATAATTCTATAAATAGGTACTGACTGGAAAGACACCAATGTTATCGGTTTATCTAAGTATGTATAGGCCTCTAAATTAAAACAAAGTGTATCATTAAAATAAGTTAATTCGTCGTGGTTTCATAGCTCATTGTTTAGAATGGTTTGTTCGTCTATTATATTGTTTGTTACTTGAGATCTCAAGTGTTATTCCTACTATTCTGTACCTATTGATATTAAGTATCTTTCTTACTTTTTTATGTAGTTGAATACTATATAATATTATGTGTTGTTAGGCATAATTGTCACTTGAGTCTTTATATCTGTCTTGAACTGATTTCAGGTTTTGAAGTAACAATTGTGTCTAATAAATAATTTTGCTGTGCTAGATTTAGTTACCATTATTGTTAGTTCTATATTATTTCGTGCTTATATCTAAGATATTTTTGTGTATACCAGGGCTAAGATACGTGCTATCATTTACATTATGGTCTTTCATCAACTTAACCGGAATGACGTTGATATCGTGAAAAAAGTTTTTTTTAATTTATGATTCTTGTTCTATAAAACTTAAATGACGTAGTAAGTATTGACGGGAACTCAAAATAAATAGTCCTCAATCTAAATAAAAGACGTGTCAGCGATTCAACACATAAACAAGTTTCATATTATGATGATATTCTCTTTATTAGGGTGCGCCATATTTTTGTATACCTGGTTCAGCATTATAAAGCCGTGATGTAGGTGATGGTGCCAACGTATCAAGCAAGCTCTATGATTATGATATTCTGTTTATTATGTATCTCTCTAAATTGTTTACTCGAAAATACTAGACGTATTATTTACCTAAATGTTATTCACTAGGTTAATCGAAACTTAAATTTACACATGAAATTAATATTACATGTATCAATAAAGAAATGTTGGAAATAATTATATCATTACAAATTATTATATTGTAATTGTGCACCTTAGCCGCACTCCAGTATAAGATATAAACGTATCGCAAGTTACGCTGTTGAACAATACAAGTGTATGTACTTACATATTATGATTTATGTATGAATTGTAATATATTTTTATAATATTAACGGATGTAGCACCCACAAGGTGAATTCGACAGGCTGATATTACCGGTGTCCTTTAAATTATAACAGTCTTTTTTTTTATTATCGCCACGAGGTTACTATATTTTTATGAGCATTGAATACAGGTGCACTTGAACTTATTCAAAACATTACTAAAATGTATTCATCCTGTTGCAAATGTTATTCTGATAATCTACTGCTAAAACCTGATTATTATGACAATTTTATAACTCATTACAAGTGTGTTAAAAGCTCCATTCGCGTTAAAGAACTGTAAATTATAATTAAGAATTCGTCGTTTCAAGAATACCACTTCTGTATCACTGGATCCATTAATTGAATGGAGAGATAATAATACATATAAATGCAGTTTCGAAAATACTTTTAAAATGTTCAAATGAACAAGAAGTGCAGACTATTTTATTGATAAACTATATTTTTTGATAATCTGGGGACGGTTAATATACGAGCTGAGTAGTTAACACCATACATCAATATGCGATAGTTTCCAACATTTTTGATATGGCAACTTACAAATATCATGTACTCTTTTTGTTAATAAAGTTACAGGGAATTTAATCTATCAGCTGAATTAAAAAGAGCTTTCAACTGCTAAATATTTTATGAAACTTATGAAAAGTTTTACTTATGATTAATTTTTTGGCAAGTTATAATGTACGATAATTGTTCTTTGTTTTTCTTCAATATGTTTTCCACTGGTGTTAGTCTGGCAGGCTGACCGAGTAGATCGTCTGCCGACGTTCGTGGTAAGGTTCAAGAATGCTTGGCGTGCTTATTGTCAACTCTTACCGACATGTGATAAAATATTATTGAATATTCTAAATAAACGGGAAAGTGTTAATATGGACTTTTATTTTCACTGCTTTTTAAGTTATCCCCACACTAGTTATATGGAGACTGAAGATAGGATTATATCTGAATATTTTTTATTGAATTTCCATAATACCCACTATATATTGTTTTTCTTTAAATAACGTTACCCACACACTAGACCACTTTTTTTTTCTTTTCTTTTTTATCGTGGTAAAATCATCAAATGAGTCCTCCCACCCAGGGCAGGGCGGGGGGGGACTGTCAGACTTGTACTGACTAAAATCCACGGTGTCCTTCACTAGCCCTTTACGTACCGGGGTCACGGTAATGGGTAAGTCCCGCGACCCCGGCAGGCTTTGGCCCTCTACAGGCCCCGTCACTATGCTGACACTCTTTGAGGCGCGCGTGGAACACAACGCGCCGTCGACCCGGGCATGGTCCATAGTCGGGCTGCGAGTCGCCCATTACTCGCCGCCCGCATGCCCGCGCCTACGGTGGCCGGAGATTGTCTTGCGACGTCCGACGCCGTGGGCGTCTACCACTGCGGCTGGGGTGGAGGGAGGTCGCTGTTCTCTCTATCACGCGGCCCGCCTCCTCCTTCGCGAGCATGACTGCTTCGCAGAAGGAGGCGACTGCTTCCCATTCCGTCTCGCCCCGCAGCATGGCCTCGACCAATGCCGGGCGCGAGAGGTCTCCGCCTATCGCCGTCGTGAGGACACGGCGGTGCTCTGCCCAAGCGGGGCAGTCCTGCACCGTATGCTCCACCGTGTCCTCCGGACGATCCTCGCAGTGGTGACACCCAGGCGTTTATTCCCTCCTTATCCGACACAGGTACCTCCCGAAACTTCCGTGTCCGGTGAGGACCTGCGTCATGCGGTAGGTAAGGACGCCGTGACGCCTATCCAGCCACTCCTCAAAGAGGGGTCTTACCGCCGCGATTGCGGCGTGCCCCAAGCTCAGTTGCGACACACTAGACCACTAGTCATATCTCGTGGGTGCATCTAAAAACGTTTAGTCACACACACAAACGCCCAGACCCAGAACACCTACTTGTAGATCATACAAATATTTGCACCGTGCGGGAAAGGAGCCACTGCAGCGACCGTGTGTCATTTAACTGAAAACTGAGTAAGACTGTTGGCCGCAACTTACGAGTTCTAGGTCATATAATTGAACCTAGGCTTAATCTGTGGTTGCGAAACTGTGTTATCAGGTAACCGTGGCCCCGGAACGTAAAGGGCTATTGAAGGACACCACGAATTTTCGTCAGTACAAGTCTGACAGTCCCTCCCGTCCTGCCCAAGGTGGGAGGACACATTGGATGATTTTACCAGGTAAAAAAGACTTAAAATATGCTTTGTGTCTGTTTCTCTTGCCACTACTCATAAAACGATGTAGATAAACATCGTGAGGAAAGAAATTCGAAGACTTGACATACACCAACCCGCATTTAACTCTCGTGATGGTTTACGACATTTTAGAGGGGAGGCCTGTGTCCTAGAAGTGTTAGCTTTTTTAATTGATTATACTGCTGCAGGAAGCAACGACAGTTGTTGAACATTTGAGAACTTCTTACTAAAAGGCCTTCAAAGTCTCCACAGCTTTATAGAGACCGTTACTTGATAATAGGTTGGTAGTTCCAATGAACCATTGTCTGATACAGCAAGATTCCTCTTTGTAAGTGTTTATCCCACACTAGGAACCCCTTATCGTGGGTGTGTTTACAAACATTTAAATTCCCATACACAAATAACGAGACCGGGAACCACTACCTTTAGGTCATACAAATATTTCTTCCGTGACGGAATATAAGGGAATCTTCGACACGCAGCGCAGCTGTAGTCGTACGCTCAGTCACTGCGTCAACCAATTTCATTTAAGATCTGTTTACACCAAAGAGATTAAATATACCTACTATAGAGGGGCTATGCGAAGAAATGTCATAGAAAAAGTGTGATCCTTTTTTCAGTAACGCCATCTAGCATAATATAGCAAAATTAGAGCGGCTATTGGGAACACCAAATGTCAGTAACGCCATCTAGCTTTGAATAGCATACTAGAAACTTTGTATAGGGATGTTACCATTTAAATAAAAAGGTATCGATAATAATAATAAAAGTTACGAGACTATTTTTTGTTCACATTTGAATAGATTGAATCAAATGCCAAAAAATTAGGAAAACAATAAAACGATTAGTGGTTTCAATGTGTACGAGTTATATTTTTTTTTTTTTTACATATGTTTGACGAAGCAGATGGAAGCCAATTTTCTTCTTTACGGTCTATTTGAACAAACCGTATCCACTTTTCACGTTCTACATTATTTACACTCGGAAACCTGCAATAACAGAACCCTACTTGAACGAATAGTACTTGTTCCTTTATTGACATTTAAATTAAATGATATGATTATGTTCAAGGGCCAATCTTCAATGTTGAGGATAATGACGTCCGATACTTTTACTACTAGTGCAACCATCCATTGACAAAAAACAAAAATATATATTAATTTGATTTTTAGTAACTTAAATGTAATTAAAATAATTTATATTTTTGTTTTTTGTCAATGGATGGTTGCATTAGTAGTAATAGTATCGGACGTCATTATCCTCAACATTGAAGATTGGCCCTCAAACAGTATTATATTTTAAGTGTTATTTGTTATTTACCTCATAAAATATCGATGACAAAATCGATAAACAACATCACATCTCTACAAGGCAGTAGTAAAGCTATTCAGCAATAGAGGGCGTTTATTACAAAATTAACATAATGTTCTAGAACTATTTATTAAAATAATTATTACTAAGTAAATATAACAAATACTTACGAAAATAAACCGAAGTTAGATCCAGTCGTTCTACCATAACGAGATTTACAATACCGTAATGCGCAACTTGGCAAATTTTCTTAGAAAATATTTTTCTTTTGTTTGACAGTTTATCAAGAAAACGACATATCATACCGATACCACACTAGACTGAGCGACTTTTGTCCACTAGGACAAAAGTTTCGGATTACGATTTTTTTCGCTATGTCCCGTCTATTGTGTCAGTACAATTTAATGTCTTTGGTTTACACCGAGACGTCACCCAACGCGACGTGACGCAACGATACTGCAAATGCGTGTATCTTTTCGTGTAGTAAATAAAGTTTGATTTTGAGTCGCTATTAAAATGCAGCGCGGTGCCGAAAGCTGTCTTTTCGTTTAGTAAATAGAGTTATATTTTGAGCTCTATTGAAAAGTGCGCGCGGCGTCTCGTCTCGGTGTGACTTGACCCTTAATTACATAGCGCCGCTTCAAAAGGATTTCTTGCCGCGGTCTCTACCTAGAACATGGGCTTTTTTTGTCTATTCTTTGAACGTGGCATTTCCACATAGCGGCAGGGTACATTCTAATACTTCCACTTGTTGGTAGATGGCAGCAGGTGTATTCTTTAACTGTTTGTTGACGATTTCGTACAATATTAATCAAAATTCAGCAACGCTTTTCAATAGATGGAAAAACCGGAGACTCAAAAAATAATACCTAATTGAATGTGTACTTTTATGTTACTATCTATTTCTTTTTACAGATTTAATAAAATGGAAAGCGAACATAAAAGAATAAAGCAACTACTTAATCGACAAACACGCTACCTAAACTAGGTTTAATTCGTCGATTATCACGTGTGTCTGCTTAGTCGGTCAGTGGGTCATCTTACTGTCTTATCAGGTAAACGTGGCCCCGGAACGTAAAGGGCTATTGAGGGCCACCGTGGATTTTAGTCGGTACAAGTCTGATAGTCCCTCTGGTCCTGCTCTGGGTGGGAGGACTCATTTGATGACTTAACCACGATAAAAAGGGGGGGTCTGATGTTTAGGTCATATCTCTAAGTAGGATGTGGTTTAGGTTTAATGATTTAACTTGACTCTCCGTATCATAATCTATAAAAACGGCAAAAAATCATGTCTGTTGTATGGGAATCCCCTTAAATATTGATTTTGTTCTTTTTCTTTATAACCGCTACAGACAGATAGACGGACGGAAAGCGGAGTTTTAAATAGAGTCTCGTTTTACCCTTTTGACACGGAACCCTAAAAATCACTAACTACCTATTTACGCAATAACATTCTTAAAAATATAAGTATACTCATTAGCTATACAAATTTCTTAAGTGGGATTCGTTTTTTATGTAGAACTTAAAACATTAAACATCAAAAATGCATAAATTATGCATTTAAACACTTAAAACAAACACTATCTCTGTACGGTGTCAATTCCCACAATTCTTTAAAATGTTGCATGGTGTCAAAACCATGGCTGACCCCAAATTGAAACAGTCACCTGCACGCCCAGGTGCGTACGCGCAATTAATATCATCCTCTAATAATAGATACACCTCGCAACAATAATTTATTTGTTTTATTGTCTTTATCGCTAGCGAGGAATTCGACACGTTAATCGCGTAAACGTTAAATATATTCCTTCCTTCGTTGCGAAATGCCATTCAAAATGTTCCCATTTAGTAGACCACTTCTTTATCTTAATTGAAAATATAGACGGAGATAATTATTGAAATGCTTTTATTCTGTAGGGTGTATTAATTGTGTGAATAAACACATTTATTTGCAATCTTATCATTGTTTATTGGGCACCAGCAGTTTGGGGCAAATTAATTTCCTGTGGGAAC
Organism: Agrotis puta; assembly: GCA_943136025.2. NCBI lineage: Eukaryota > Metazoa > Arthropoda > Insecta > Lepidoptera > Noctuidae > Agrotis > Agrotis puta. Next base: position 7,375,783 of record OW964170.2, read on the forward strand.
TGAATTAGTTCAATATCGCATCAATATCGCTTTCTTCAGCTAAGTGTTTCGTGAGTGGACTTTTATTAGTTTTTCTATAACATTAATGTCAAAAGGATATATTTGAGTTTAATCATTTATTAGTTTCTTAAATTAGTTATTAAATTGCTTTCTTGTTACGTTTCTTGAGACGCATTATTGGGCCGATAGATGCTTACCTATTTATACATATATCTATGTTAGAGTGTCCTCAATAGGTAACATTTGATTAGCTAAGTGCCCAGGACCATGTATACACAAGTTTGATTCAAAGTCTGATTAGTTAGTGCGTCATGTGTTTTATTTATAACCGTCAATGTTGTTAAAGTTATCGCGAAGTGATCGGTTCGCTTGAGGAGCATGCAAATCACCGCACTACGCTACGAGCGGCATGCGGGCGCACTCCTCACTACCACAACAGTGGGGAGCCGTGGCTTACATTAACATTTATTTTTACATAAATTAGTTAGTAAAACGTGCATTGTTATGCAGTTTTGGATACCATCACTAATACTGATATCTTTCCACGTTTTAAGAAAGTAATATTAACATCAGAACAAGTGTAATCCCTGAATGGCTTCCAATGCAATAACCCAGTAACACAGCCCGACCCAGAAATCGAAACCTAGACTTCGTTCTCAGCAGTAATGCTTGCGTCCATTAGACTAACGAGGCAGGAAGATGGTAAAAAGTAATTTTAAGTTTTAATGAAGATTGTGTTCACTTCTCAAAAGTTTTTAAATCAAGTTGTAATCACTAACTTACTCAACCGACAGCGAATGCTACGCCAACACCAGCGTACTCTTTTCAATCATATTTTTTTTGAATTGGTGCTGCAAATTGATTCATTTTTTATTTTTATTTTATTTTCATACTTTGTCTTATATAAGATTGAAATTAAATGACATATCCCTCTGTTCGTTGTAGCCTAGTATTTCATGTATTCCAATAAATTGTATCCTATAATTGGAGGAGCTCTCAATTAGTACATCTACAGATTTTTTTTATTGTGTATGAAACTTTATTCTTTAAATACAGAAAAAAGGATCATATCTACTTTTTTTTATAGTAGCCACTTCATACACAACTCGAGTCTCCGATACCTTACGACTTTGCTATCCATTGACGCATGCCTGTATGGATTTTTATCGCGATAATCGCCTGGATACTAAAGTCGTAAGGTATCGAAGACTTGCGTCGCCTAGTGAACGAAGAGGCTTATTTGCTATCAGCTTTCACTATGTTTATTATTATCTAAGAAGCCAGCAGATGGCATTATCTTATTCAGTTATTAGAAAGATATCCAATTATCATTTATTTGCAAAATTTATTGCAAACAGATAACATTCGTATTATATTACAAAAGGTGTTTATAATTTGTCATTGTTGGTTAGTACATTAAAGTATTATGTTCGATTAGAGCTGTAAGAGTTTTTTTTTATGAACAGATGACTATAGGTCAATTCAATCCACATAACTTAGTGGTATAGGTACTGGTCATTCGGAAAATTGCCGCCGATTTCGTTTTGTGAGCTATATTTTCTCTCTGCTAGGTAAAGGTCTTCATAATAACCTTGCACTCTTTTCTTTATGCAATTTTATCCGGCCAATCTCAAGTTTGTTTGGTTGAACTGGCTAATCTCAGGAACTGGTTCGAATGAATTTTTTTTTTATGATAGTTGTTTGGCTTTATTACATCACGATACGATCAAACGGAACCGAGCAGTGGGGGTGAAACCGCGGGGAACAGCTATCTTACATACAATTCGTCACACCAGCGTTTTCCGAACTTGCCTCAGAGACGACTCCACTGGCACCCGCAGGCCCCGCTGCACTCGGTCAAAATTAAATACTAGACAAATTAAAGTACTGCAGCTATGTTGTCGTTTACCCCGTCGCCACCCAAGCTTCAAGCTGTAGAGTTCAATGTCAGAGCGGTATGGTCGTACCGCGGTCGAGCCATACGGGCGACTGATGCCGTCCACACATTGTTATTGTTCACAAAACCTCGTTGACACCGCACATCTCCACGATAAATATTATTCTGAAAAAAAAAAAGTAATTTGAAAATTTTGCACGCTTAAAATTGGCTATGAGTTATAATCCGTGTAGGGTGAAGCACAATGAACCCCATCAACCGAAAAATGATTAACTAGCGATTACACTGACGGATGGGCGGCGCGCGCGCACTGGCTTCTCTAACCATAGAGCTTATAATCTACTAGAGCTTGTTAGTGAAAGCTTTAACGCTCAAAGATGGATATTACTATAGCCCGGAACGTAACAGATTATCCGTTCCCTTTCCACAATTTACGGTTTAGCTAATTCGATTATCTGGTAAGATATCGTACACTTGAATTGTATACTTAGAGCAGCTTAGGTAGATGGAGTCAGAAGAATCTGGATTCAGATTCTAAAAGCCATCTTGAAAAGCGAAAACCTAACGTGCTTTATAAATCTAAATAAGCTTCTGTACTGCGTTATCTACCCATCCTATATTCTATGGCATACAGTTCACCGGTGAGTGAGCAGCGCGCTGGATGCGCCAGCGCACGTGCCGCGACATATGGCGGCGCCATACTGTTTGTTTGCCAATCATAACGGACATATTTCATCAGATAACGGCCCACCGCCTCCGACATATTGCTTCCATCTAAAACAATGTGTAACAATTAAAATGTCGACACGTTACAGAATTAATCTCATGACGATTCGTTCTGGTTTTCAACGGAGATGTGGGGTGCTAGACTGTAGGGCGTAGATTTTTATAATGATAAGGATGACTCGAATATCCTAACAATCTCTTGATTGACGACACTGGTATTATCATACATAGAGTTGGTGAACAGAATGGTGGTCCCTATTGATTGGGATGATTTCAATTAGGTACATGCCTTTCAACACGGTAATGAGGTAGGCTATCAAGTCTAAAAGAATGGAGCAACCTTTTTCAGGACCTTAACTAGATACAAAAAAAATAAAACAACACATTATAAGTAATGGTTGATACAAAAAAAAACAAAGATTTTCTTTCGCTAATCACGTATACACCAAAACTTTACCAAATCAAACTCATCAAAAGGATATCAAAATATCTCAGTCGCGTGCCGACGTGTTTATTCGTAACGGTACATAAACTCGAAGTTTTAAGTGCAAACAATTATACTAACACCAGGCTCGTCCCAACGTTAGGAAGTCCCCTCATTGAACGAGACCAATTGATATAACCTGCAATTTGGAGCGGGCACGGGCGCGGGCGCAGGGCACCATATGGCGACGAGCCATCGCCAGCGATTCGAGGGACGACCACCAAACCTTGCAGACATTATAGAACCAAAGAAACCTTGTAACTGGAACTGTCTTGTACATGAATTATTTTTTAACTATTAATATGACGTATCTATTTATCGGGAAATATTAAAAGAATAGACTAATACTTAAAACTGATGCCCAATTCTTAAGAAATCTCTTCCGTCATATCCAGTCTATTGATTTAAGTATTTTTGTGTATCAAGAATCGATCTATTGATTCTTTTTAATGTAAATAATAAATCAAATTTACATGACAAACATATGGTGGCTGCAAAAGAATACTAAAATCTGAAAATAATAGGATAACTATTCGTTTTATGATTGAACTCGGTTCTATAAACATAATGCATTATGCACCGTCAACATTATATATATCAATGCAAGCATTCTTACCTTAAAAAGTTTTTTTTTAGCGTGGTAAAATCATCAAATGAGTCCTTCCAACTAGGGCAGGGCAGGAGGAACTGTCAGACTTGTACCTGACTAAAATCCACCGTGTCCTACAATAGCCCTTCCGAAGTCATGGTATTCGTTAGACCCACGACCCGGAAGGCTTTGGCCCTCTAAGGGCCCCGTCATAGTGCTGACACTCTTTGAGGCGTGCGTGGAACACAACGCGCCGTCAACTCGGGCCTGGTCCATGGTCCTGGTCATGATAGCCCATTACTGGCTGCCCGCATGACCGCACCTACGATGACCGGAGATCGTCTTGCGACGTCAGTCGCCGTGAGCGTCTACCACTGCGGCTAGGCTGTGAGGTGGACGCAGTCCTCTCCCTCACGCGTTCCGCCTTCTCCTTCGCAAGCATGATTGCTTCACATGGCCTCGACCAATGCCGTACGCGAGAGGTCGCCGCCTATCGCCGTCGTGAGGACACGTCACAGTCCTACACCGTATGCTCCACCGTGTCCTCCGGGTGATCCTCACAGGGGTGACACCCAGGCGTTTTTTCCTTCCTTATCCGACACAGGTACCTACCGAAAGTAGGTCAGGACGCCGTGTCTCCATCCAGCCACTCCTCTAAGACCCCTCGGTCTTACCGACGCGATTGCGGTTCTAGGACAAAGTACTCACCTTTCATTTTACCTAGTAAACTGGACTTGTGCGAAGCTACGGCTGATCGATAGTTGTTATTAAAAAAAAACTACTTTAAATAACGTAACCTGCGAATAATCATAACTCTAATTTCGCCTTGCTAACAAGCGACAAAACAGTTATAATTATAATTTAAACATAAACTTATTAAAGGGGTCGCGGGACTGTACGAATTACCGTGACCCCGGAACGTAAAGGACTATTGAAGGACACCGTGGATTTTAGTCAGTACGAGTCTGACAGTCCCTCCCGCTCTGCCCTGGGTGGGAGGACTCATTTGATGACTTTACCACGAAAAAAAAAAAGTATATTATTTTGATCACTAACCTACTGAAACAGTAAAGGTGTTTGCGAGTAAAGAAAAACGTATGGAATAAATTTAAACTGGCAACTATGTCTGATCCAGCAACAAAGTAACTTTATCCTTAAACGGAGTGCAACCCCACAACTTTTTTGAATAACGAAAAACTTCTTGAACTTTTTAGAACATCATAAGGCATCTCATAAAAAATGTCGCGGTTTTATTTTACACATGACTCTATAATGAGAAAGTTTCTTATAACTATTTCTGAACTCATAAAAAGTTATGAATGCTGTCTACAACATGTCAAGAAGAAACCCTTAATATAAAGTAAAAGTTTTTTAAATAATATATTACAAAACAAATAATTGTATTATTATTATCGTTTCACACTGGTCCACTATACAAAGGTGACCGTAAATTTAAATAAAAATTATTAAAATGCGTTGACTTATAAAACCTGCGTATGCACACAAAATCATTAGATCGTTGATGTCTTTTGTACTGCGCGCGTGTTAGTGCGCTCTTAAACATATAAATAGATAAATGAAAATACGAGTACGTAGATACTCATAATAACCGATAAATAATCATTTCATTTTCTCTGGCAAAACTATCGCTTTAAAAGTTTTTTTTCATATACTTAAAATTAATAACATTAAAATGAAATTCACATTGAACCGTAACTTATACCGATCTGTATCAGCCTTTAATCGTCCGCTTTAATTTATTGCTACGTAGGTTTCTTAAGCAATATTATAATTACACTTTGATGTTATGAATACTTTTTTTTCAAATTTCAACGATGAAATATTACTTCATTTCAGGTAATTTTTATAATTGAGGATGCAAATATGATTAAAATTGGACCCGTACCCGTGTTCTAAGCATAAAATAAGATCTGGTTTAATGAAACTATAAACCCGTGATGACGTCACCAAGTTTTTAGCCGAGGCCCGTGGGAAAATGTGGAGTGAGAATACGAAATGAATAAATAAAGCTAACGTTGCTTGCGGCGACGACGGTTAGCCCGGATCCTTGTAACGTCTAATGTCATATTGTCATTATGTTATGTACGTATGTTACATAACCTTAAGTGTATTCCCATGTAAGAAACACGTGTGTGTTTTATTAAACCACCGAGTAAATTGGGTGTGAAGAGAACCTGTTTATGCTGCTTCGTATGAAATGGAAAGTGAGCGGATGCTCATCACATTGGTCCGTAAACGTTCACTGATAAATGTGGTACACCATAAACCGCTACTGTAATCGATCCTGGGAGAATTACCTTCGCTATATATGCTTCGCATCGGTGATTGGTGCGTGATAATATTGATAAAACGTGGGAACTTACTCTGAAAGGGGTATATCTTTTTAAAATAAATAAATGACTATTGTTACGTTTATTTCTTTTTAAAAGGGACAAAGAAAATCTTCGTTTTGAATTAGCGACACACCTGCTGAAAATTACGCGGCGGTAAATTGCAAAGATCTATGTGTTTATTCTATGAAAAATAAACTTGTATGGTAATGTATCATTCATGGGTATTTTAAGCATGACTGACGTAAAATACGTAAACACTCGCAATTTCTCGTAATTTTGTTAGTTAAGAAATAATTATTGTATTAATCAAATCAAATAATTTATTTCAACTAGGCCAATTACAGGCACTTTTGAATTGTCAAAAGACATAAAATAAAACTAGTACAAAAATAATTATGGTGCTACAGTCCCAGTCACAAGACATAAAAACTATGAAAGTACCGTAGGTGCTCATTCCAAAGCGTAGATCTCTATGGAGAAGATTGAGTAGGAAACTCCGTGGACACTCTTTTTCAACCATCAAAATTATTACAGAACTTTTGTTAAATCATTCATCATCAGATGGTACATTATGTGAGAACGATGTGGCAAGTTAATAGTGTCCATAGTAAATATAAAAAAGACAATTAAAAAATAAAGTTGTTATTTATTAAAATAGACCGGGGCAGCTAAGAGATGACCAGTCCCAACTGATAGCGCCCGTTCACGAACATGGCACATATATCAGCACCATTCAGCTCAACCATTTTGAAGGGAACTAAATGATCCGACACACACGCCACCATCAGCGAGACTTTTGAGTGAGCATGACATACTCTCAACCGCCAGAGTTATTAAAATCAATGAAAGACGTGTGGGTTTCTAGTCAAAGATAGCTCTGTACTACATGGTACTCACACAATGCTGGCCATGACGCTATATAATAATAGATAGATACACTCTATACAATGCAAGAGATAATTGTATTAAGTATTTATGTAAACAAGCAATTAAATACAGCTTTATGCTTTTTATCAGGCACAAGCAACTAGAAAATTTTACATTATAGCCATATTTATATTAAAATAAAAAAAATCTTATGAAGGGTTCTAATACCACAGTAGAGTATTCTTATATAGCCTGAAGGTAAAATAAGTAAAAATCTGAAACATATTTACATAATAAATAAGCGTAAGTTGTGTGGCATCGAGAATGATAGCTGACAGTGGATAGGTAATTACTACAGATGCGATCTCACTAAGTAGACAGGCTTCATATACTTGAAAATACATATATATTTTCTCGGGACTGCTTGCTTCTAGCATTTCTTTTGTGTTTATGGAACGCAATATTACATGGTGCTTAGGATTTCCAAAAATTGCGAATTTATTCATTGTTAAGTTTTACTTTTAAGTTTATTAGTAAAAGTAACTTCCTATTTTTGAACTGAATAACGGTTACTTATCAAATCTGCATTAAGAACTTAAAACGGGATATTCACCATGTTTATTGTTTTGTATTTTCTAAAAGCATGACGTGACTTAAACCATTTAATATATTTCAATTCATAGATACTTCAAGCTCAACAAAAGAAAATACAGTAGGCGCGTGTGCTAGTTGTGTGTCGATTAACTCTGAAAGGTGGATCGGACACGCGACGTGTGTCGAGCGTCACCGCACCCGCGCCGCGCTTGCGCCTGCGCCGGCAGCGGCTAGATCCCACCACTTACCGGCTAACCCATTTATACGCCGTGTTGAAAACAGGACTAAATGAATTAATGCAAATTTATACTATAAAAATTGTCGCAGGTGCGCCAGGACGAGTTCCAGCCATCGTCGGATTCGATTTAACGCGCTTGCGCCGCGCGAAAGTTTTATTTATAACCGCGTACCCTGCACAGCTATTACATGCCACAAGAACTTGTAATTTTGCGCAAACATATTTGGTTTCTTCATTGTCCAACAGACGTTACCGAAATATTAGGTAGGTAATATTTGAACTGTTACCAAAAATACAAGAAGCCTACTCGTATAAATTAATGTCAACAAGTAAGCAATAAAACGTCTATCAACTATAGAGTTTAAAACTTGGTTTTATAAAACGCAATAAAATTATTTTATTCAGTTCACCCGTGGATATTAAATTGTGATTATTGAATACCTAATTGCGTACTTCCAGATTATGACTTTATTCATTACTAGCGGGCGCCCGCGACTCCGCACGCGTGAATGTCGGTTACCGCTGCAAAAAGCCTACTCAGGCGATCTCAAGGCAGTATAGAGGGAGCGACTATCGCAAGCGAGGTCCGGGCACTTCGCAATCGCGGCGGTAAGACCCCTCTTTGAGGAGTGGCTGGATAGGCGTCACGGCGTCCGCAGACGACGACCTACCGCATTACGCAGGTCCTCACCGAACACGGAAGTTTCGGGAGGTACCTGTGTCTGATAAGGAGAGAAGAAACTCCTGGGGGTCACCACTGCGAGGATCGTCCGGAGGACACGGTGGAGCATACGGTGCAGGACTGCCCCGCTTGGGCAGAGCACCGCCGTGTCCTCACGACGGCGATAGGCGGAGACCTCTCGCGCCCGGCATTCGTCGAGGCCATGCTGCGGGGCGAGACGGAGTGGGAAGCGGTCGCCTCCTTCTGCGAAGCAAGCATGCTCGCAAAGGAGGAGGCGGGCCACGTGAGGGAGACGACAGCGTCTTCCCTCCACCCCAGCCGCAGTGGAAGCACATGGCGACGGACGTCGGCAGACGATCTCGGCCACCGTAGACTCCGGAATGCGGGCGGCGAGTAATGGACGACTCGCTGTCCGACCATGGACCATGCCCGGGTCGACGGCGCGTTGTGTTCCACGCGCGCCTCAAGGAGTGTCAGCAAAATGACAGGGCCTGTAGAGGGCCAATGCCTGCCGGGGTTGCGGGACTCACAAATTACCATGACCCCGGTACATAAAGGGCTATTGAAGGACACCGTGGATTTTAGTCAGTTAAGTCTGACAGTCCCTCCCGCCCCCTGCCCTAGGTGGGAGGACTCATTTGATGATTTTACCATGCTAAAAAAAAAAGGAAGACTAAAAGTCGCGCTGATAAGCACGGTTTGTAAATAACAATTATTGTCTGTCAATAAGGTCGAACAGTCTGAACGTCTATTCGCATCAGCAGCCGAATATTGTATGAAGAACGCGCGTTTTTTTTTTGTGTATGGCACCACGCAGGTCAAACTCTAGTAGGTTGTGTACTGCTCAACCGGACTTTTCTGTGGATGCCTTAAGATTTTAAGGCCTCCAGGCGCGCGGACCCCGCCGCCTTTTTATACCTGCCGAGCGTCGAGCGCGGCAACCGCTACACACAAAAATAATCCTTATAGCATGATTCTGTATTCACGCGCGATGACTGATTAGCGTATTTCATGTATAACTTTGGTGTTTCTGCACCGATTTACATGATTCTTCTTTTATTGAATAGTTAACAATAGTTAGTAATGTTAACTTTTTTTAATTAGGGATGAGTGAGAGTGTTGTAAATGTAAGAGTAGACAAATATAATGAGAAAGCTCCGTATTGCTAAGCTATCGGGAGTTTCACGTGTTATTGTGAGTCAACCATAAAAGATAGACATATGCTGTCAAGGAATATTTTTATATAATTTTAAGGAGAACATTTCCGTCGTACATGATTTCTATGTAGCTTTAACCATTAAGGCTGCACACGCGACAGAAGCTTAAAAAATTGAGTAACTTCTCCCGTTTTCCCAATATTTCCCTTCACTGCTCTGCTCCTATTGATCGTAGCGTAATGAAAAGTATACTATAACCTGCCCAGGAGTATGAAGTATAATTGTGCCAAATTTCGTTAAAATCCGTCGAGTAGTTTTTGTTTCTATAACGAACATACAGACAGACAGACAGACAGACAGACAGACAGACAGACAAAAAAATTTCTGATTGCATTTTTTGCATCAGTAGCGATCCCTAATCACCCCTTGATAGTTATTTTTTAAATATATTTCATGTACAGAATTGGCCTCTCTACAGATTTATTATAAGTATAGATTAAAATCGTAAAATTTTTATGTTAATTAATATGAGTTCGCCGTCAAAGAAACATTGAAATTAAATAACTCTTTCGTCTGTTAATTGCTGTGATAAGAATGTAAAGAAGATATTAAAACAATAATAACATGTTTATGGTTATGCAGAATCTCTGCAAATGGATGCCTCATGCCTAAACGCTTATAACACTTATGCTTGCAAAAAATCGTTTGATTTTGACTGTTGCATATAGGGAAAATCACTACATATAGGCTTTATTTATTCGAGTTACTATTTCATTCAAGGGCTAAAACAGGACTTGTTTACAAGGCAAGTTAAATTGAAGTCCGTTGGGTCATAAAAGCGGCGCACGGCGGCAGATGTTACGACTAGTACACGCAGTGAGCCGCGACGCGACGCATCACTCCGCGTCCGCGCATGACACGCGTATGAACCTGTCGCAATCATAACACATGAAATTCATGGTCGCACTTACTGAATGTAGGCTTCGTTGTGCCACTACCAAATGCCGTCGACGCCGACACTTTATTGCAATCGGCTTTAAAATTAACCAAACAGAATGACCGTGACCGTGGCGAACCGATCATTTATCGGGAAACATATTTATTATGTTATAGAAGACTTTTAGTAAACAGAGGATTGGTAATAATATATTTAAAACTCTACTCATGTCCTCTTTTTAATTCGTTTTTAAATTCAAACAAGTAAATGCCTAAGTCTTCCAGACGGACGGTTATTGAAATAAGTATTTTATTAAAGTGTGACCTCTGTAAAATCACGTGCTACTAAATATAATCATTTTGATACCTTCCTGCAAAACCTGAGTAGGTACTGACTAAAATTCAATAAACATGTTGTTTAAATGAACAAGTGTTATAACAAAAGAAAATTTTGTAGGTATCACAAGTGTAAACACTACCTTTATTCATTAATTTCAGTCAGAAATAGTAGTGAAGGTCAGTGGGTACCTAGTTTATTTTACAAACTCTAAAACACACTTAATTATTCCCAATTAGAAGTTATACTTTAAATGAATTTTACAGATCTTAATAACTCCATTGTTTTTTTTTTACCTTGGTTAAACTGTGTATTCAGACGCAATTTAATATCGTACCTACCCGTATTGATCCTTGAATGACTTAAGTACAATTTTGTGTATTACCTACTTATAGGATATTTTTCTTCGTCACTAAATAATATCACAGTAAAAGTATCATGCATAACTCTCTTATAAATAGCCTTCGTCGTACCCGCGTACATTTAGGAGGGTAATTTATATGTCGACCGACAATAATTATTGCTATATTATGTTAATTTATTAGAGGACTCATAATACTAAATGCAATCGTGGCAGGTACCGTGCAGGCTGTGCTGTACCCATAGTTAGCCATAAAATCTTGAAAATATCTTCATTTTCGAATAGCGTCTCCCTCTATATACAATTTACAATGGCAATATGAATGCTTAACAGTGGCACTCAGCTTACATTTTTGCATATCTTTGCGTAAATTTAAGTGGAATCGTTAAAAGCATTTACGATATTACATTAACGTTGTCGTTTTTGGCTACAAATGTAACTATGAACGACAGGCTCACATCAAGAAATTATCCTATTCTTTTGTCTTTGAAAATCTAGATCCAGGTACGATTCATTGTAAGTTTATCATTATAAGAGCTTTTGTCTAAATACCCATTCAAGAAGTAACTAAAAATATTTAATGTATTAGCTGCATTTCATCTCCTTAAGTGGACTGGTAAAACTTCCATACGATATCTCCCTCTAAAATCGAATAATTAAAAATCTTCGCATCGCAGAAGTAACTACTTTTGGGATGAAGCAATTCACAGGATAATTTCTATCAACATAATTAGTTGAGCAGTATAGATGAGCAGTGTGGAAAAAGGGAATTAAGTACTCAATAGTGGCACAGAACAAATGCGTATGCACGAATGGATGCAGCTTTAATACGGTTACTGCATTCCCTATACTTTGTAAGAATGTTTGAAATACTGTATAAAAATGCAAGCTTATATCAGACATATTCTTCTATTTTTCAAATTGCTTGCTATCCTAATGCAACTTGTCTATAAGTAATCGCAATGGGCAGTTTACATAAATGTCTCGTACTTATGTGAATGGCGAATGATTTTATGTGGTTGAGATTATTTCTTCATTCGCAAAATGAAATTCATAGTATTAGCATTTTAATGGTATGTTTGCGTTAACTACATACTGCAGAAGATAAAATGTTAATGATCATATACTATAAGCAAAAAACATTTTTATATTAACTTCTCCTGATTTCTGAGGTCTTACCACAAGATTTCTGTATTTATTTACAGTGTACTTGAAGTATTTACTGTGTTTATTGTATGGAAAAACAAAAACAAAAAGCGCCTGTAGTGTACGAACAAGGAAATTTTTTTTTTTCATCTAATGAACGTCAAAGTTCCAGTTTACACAAAAACGTGAAAAGTCATGATAGGGCTTCTGTTACGTTGGGTTTTCATGGTAAGATTACTACGGTAAGGTTTTGCATTTTTTTTTTTGAATTTACTATTTTTAAATAATTTATGGAAATTACATAAGGTAGACAATCTCATTACGATTAATTTTGCTTCATCAATGTTCCTATGTTACTTTGTAGTAAGGCAACTGACAGATACGGAATCAATAGCATTGGTTTTTTTTACGACTGACAGTTGTCTAGTCGAGTAATATTAAAAACATAATGTTTTTGATATTTTATTTTCACTTACCAGTAGGTAAACTAATTACATATACCTACTTATGAATCACGTGCCTGGATTTTCACACTGAAACTCAAATCTATTAAGAAACAAATGTGATTAACGGCTAACTTACCCAAATTATGTTATGGAGAGGTACCTATTAGTATTCACATTGAGCAAGACATTACCAGAGATCGAGATAATATAGGATTTAATGATAAAGAATCATATTCCAGGATCTAATGCCGTCCGTACATAGCGCGCTTAATGTTGCTTGAAAGTGAAGATGAGCCCGAGGCGACGCGCGACGTTGTAATGGTGGTGGAATGGGGCTGCATGCGCAGACGGCGCGCTCGGATCAAGCGAGCGCAATGTGCGCGCGCGACCTTTTGCGCGTAATTACTAGGCGCGTGCGCTCTCTGTGCAAGTCGCACGCACCGTTCGCTGATGCGCCGCTACCCGCTGTCTGCTTACATATATGGAAACAGCTACTTTACAAAACACTCGCCCCTTGATTAGCATTTTTTTTGTTTGATTTTAATCACACTAGTTAACAAAGTGTTTTATTATGCTCAGTTGTTTTTTTTATCAATAACGACTAAAATGCTTCGAAGTTTTGTCACCAGCCAACATGAGCATTGCCGAGTAATTAATCATGGTGCTGTCGTTGTTCATAAGTAAACATCATAATTTAAAACTGTCATGCGTGTAAACCTCGAAAGTGTTTACAGGGTTGTCTCTTTACCGATTTATATGTAGCTTAGTTTTCCATAAACTCATAAACTTATTTAGCAACAAATACTTCAGTACTTACCAGAATAAGTATTACTAGTTGTATGCCCGATTTTCGACGTCCAAACTTAAACAAGATCTAATTATTTCAGTCAAATTATGTACTAAGTCTGCCAATCATAACGGTGGATGCTTATTTCGTGTCTACAAAGTTAATAGCTACGTTTCAAAATCCGGATTTTGTATATTTTTTGTTGTGTGTAGATTACTAGTTATCTGCTACATACTAGTCGTCGTTGTATAGATCGGTCCATTACCAGGCAGAAAAGTTATTAATATGTAAATCTATTGTTTTTTCAGTTTGTTCTCCAAACGTCGAGCGCGGTCATTAAACATTAATAATACGTAATTTTCAATATCGATACCTATTATTACTTGAGTAAAATGTACAGAAAATGACGATACGCACTCGAAATAGCCACTGTGCAAAGAAAACGGTCTTGTCCACGGATTAATGACGGCAATTAAATCGGTTCACTCCGGCGAATGCGGCGCGGGCGGCCGACCGCGGGCCGGTTCCGTCCAAAAGCTTGTTTTTTACTCTGCCCCTGTCTTCTAGTCTGTACTTAAAGAAAATCAATGGTTCTGTAATCTGTGCGCAAGTATACACGTGCAAAATGATCAGCTTTACTGAATAAATAATATCTTGATCCATATCTTGGATAAGAATCCGAATTTCTATCTTATTGATATTTGCGTGGAAAACTGGGCATTGCCTTACGAAAGATTGTACAGTTTTTCAGAGGGAGCCAAATAAAAAGTACGAATATCTTCAAATTCAGTGGGAACACTGAATTTCAAAGGTCAAAAAAATGCATTTCTATAAAAAACCCAAAGAGTAACCTTCGTAGTCAATTATTTTGATTTTAGCAATCTACAAATAACAATCAAAACAAAAACAATAGAGCTACGAAATGCCGTTACCTGTCGACCGTTTTATAATTATCAAAGAGCGAGAGTGGATACACACTTACTTACAGAGTGAATTATCGTGGGCCGCTTCTCAGATTGGAATCAATTAACTGGAGGCGACGCGCTCCCGGTCCCGGAGTGGCCTTCGCGCCACCTGCCGGCCGGCCGGGCCCCCGCACCTCGCGCCCGGGCCCCGGGACGCGGCTCCTTCGCGGCCGCCGTGTACCGCTAGCTGGTCCCCCGCGCACTTATCAAAGGCGCGTGATTGCCCATTCATTATCCGCCTGCAAAATCGCGGCACCTTTGGTGGTTAATTGCGCTAACCCAATTTTTTCTTGTCTATATACGAATTTCGTGTTGTCGGTTGGGATACCACGTTTGGGAATTTATTTCGATTGTCGGGTGTATGGATAAAAATATTATGTCGTTAAATAAAATGTGCCTAGCTTTACAGATGCCATTATAATCCATGTTGACGTCGATTTTACCAAAATACAGGGATAAATTATATTTGGGATATCTTTTGAGTTTTATTGATCTCCGTGTACAACCTTTCTGTTGTCGATATTATTCGATTGCATACGATAATTGTCTTAAGCCCTGAATCATGATGCGCAGCTGAGTCGCGGCGTCGTATATCTGAGCCCGAAGGACGTAAAAGCATGATTTACCAACAGTAGTTAAAACTCTCATTAAGCGGACATGAGCGGCGACCGCAGCCGCCGCCGCGGGGCACGCGTTAACTCGCCCAGACATCTTCACTGAGCGTTTGCAAGTACTGCGAGCCGCCCAAACCAGACAGATCAAGCTGAACACAAATAAAAACTTATAACGATGAATAAAACATTACTAAATTAAATGTGTCTTCATTTAATTTAGAAATGCTTTATTCCTCGTTCGCAATAGATTTGAATTAAAAATGTTAATAATATGAATCACTATTTAAAATGTTGGAACTAAAAGACAAACTGCAATAACAAAGTCAACAAAATACAACGAACACAAGTACTAAAGAAATTAAGTAAAAAAATTATCTCGTGGACGCTCAAAATTTCGGCGTAGAACTGTGCTACGAATTTCTATCGGTTACGAAAATTTCGCGTTCCCTACGCTTCGCAAGAAGTTTTATTTGGGTATAATTAATTGTAGGTTTTAGGTTTCTACATCATTACTAATTATAATGTCACTCCTATATTACTTGAAACGTAAGGTCATTTTTACTTAATATATGTATAACAATAGTTTCAAGTTATTTCATTTTAACAAGTGATGACCTGCCTTTTTCGTCAACAAATATCAAGGGTATAATATAATCCTCGATTTTCTTTTTTTTCTAGTATTTATTTACTTGCTTCATGATTATATACAGACTATAAATATCCTCGATTCGTTTTGTGGAAACCCAATAATAATTTGTCTGATCTAAAAAAAAACAGAACTCCACGCTCAGAAGTCAGTATATTATGAAAATAAGGAAAACAATGCAGTCACTAAACAGCTCGAGGGAAAAATTTTCTGACTCATAAAATAAAAGGTGACCTAAAATGCAAGGCTTGCTCAACAATGGCTAACAATATAAATATAAATAGCTGAACAGGTATTCAGTGTACGTGAAATGTAGAGACATGTTAACATAAGTATTTAGGTTCAGGGCTGGTCTGAAGACCCAACAAATCCAAGTATGGACAAACGTTACAAAAACATAACACGGGGCTTAATGCACCTTTCCAATCAATTATCAATAAATAGCGTATAAGATAGGCTAGAGGACGACCGCGGCGACGAATTCCGCGCTTCACTGCCTGAAGCGTGCGCCTACTTTTTGCAATGGCAGGTGCAAGCGCATATGCTATTAAATTGTCAAAGAATACACGTACGCATGCCTGTGTATGCCTCTGATAGCTTCCAATAATCAAAAGTCAAGTGAAGACGTGTTCTTTCAAAAGCTCTATAGAAGTGACTGTGAAGCTTTAACTATGCGCACACGCAAGCGAGCACGCCCGGAAGCCGGTTACCACAAACCTTAACTACAGAATATTTAATAATGTATTAATAAAAGCTTTTAAAATTATGAATATCTGAAATGTAAGTTTTTGCGGAGGACGCGCATTCTCATTACACAATTACACAGTCCGTAATCGCAAACCGCAACATAGCAGCAGTGCGCCTGCGCGGCCTCGACTCGGAGAACATGTGCTCACTCAATATGGGAACGCGTAAGAATGATCGCAATTAGCAGAGAGGAGCGCAGTTTTTCGTCGTAATGAGCGGGCGTGTCGTCCGCGCCGCCGCTCCGCGCACGCACCACACAATGCGCACACTCCACAAGCTTTTACGGTTTCAGCCGCCGCCCGCCATATGACTCGCCGCAGCACCCGCAGTCGCCTCCTAACTGTAGACCTCCAACTGCTAAAATTGATGCAAATTGATACTATTCGTAACGGGTGTTTACACGATAAAATGTTACACTGATTTTTGGGTTTCCCTTCTGTTGTTTTGGCACAAACAGCAATGTGTGTGCACAGTCCTGCATAGAGTTCTTACTGCATTTAGAACTTTCTTTGTTCTTATTGAACTAAATTAGGTAAACAAACATGTACTCATAGCTCCGTACTGTTAACCGCACATTAGTGGTAGAACTTGATCAAAAAGCGCTGATAAAAGAAGGCAAAGAATCATATTAGGTATATACTTAAATACTTTAAAATATTCGATTCCATCCTGAAACTTCAAATTCATATTCGTTCATTGATGGAGCTACATTATTATTATATTCTCGACCGCTAAGGCTATATTTAAAAAAGTTCCTGTTGAATAATTTCCCATAATTTCGCATGCGAAACTGCGAACAAAAGCTAGTGTGCAATGTTTTTGGCTGTGATAGCTTTTTGTCTACCGTTTGGTTTTCTAATAATACATCTAAATAAAAATAAAAATTATAACTACCTACAATCTTACTATGTTACCTATACCTATATGAGTTTTGCTGCCTAATCTATCTATATTGGAAGACGATCCGCAACTCTTCAATATTCTCAGTCGTTTTCTCGATAACCCGTAGAGAAAGTGTTCACCCAGTCCCATATATTGGACAAATAAAGGCGGTGCGCACGAGTGGCTGACGCACGGCACGCGCAGGCGTTCCAATAAATCCGTTAAAGGCACATGGCGCGGGCGCAGGCAGCTCGCCGACTCGCGTGCTGAATCTTGTCTTGAACTGAGGGTGCTCCTTAGAGGCGGCGTGTGTCGATTCCTGTTATCGACATTAGATATTTAACGTACTATCGTTACATATTTATGTAAGTTTATTTTTTTATAAATTTAATTGCTACAGTCGTAGCCTGTCGTAGCCCATATACATATAGCTCGTAGCAGCTAGTAAAAAAGTTCTACGAGAAAATTTGATGATAAAAAATAGGTAATTGTCTGTATCATATATTATTAATGAATTACTCAGTGTGTCTGATTGATTATTAATGAATTACTCATAGCTTATTCAATTTTTGAGAAATCAGATCTTTGAAAGCTTAATGTAAGTGACGAATTGTTGGTATAAAACTTTTAACTAAGTAATCTGATAAAGAATAAGATTGATGAAATTTCTGTATATGAAACACTGGCTTTTTATACGCCAAGGTCACAAAGAAGAATACCAAGAATTTCAGCTGGAATGACCAATACAGGCATAACACTCGTATTAATTAGCTACATCTTCGTTAGGGTTCCGTTTAAATTTAAAGATATTGAATTTACACACGAAAGCAATCTTATACTTTCGATGCTGTTAATAGTGACTGACCGAAACTGACTTTTTAACCGAAATCGAACTTTCGGCCTTGCTTTCTGCTTCGGCCGAAACCGAATCCGAAACTTTTTAAAACATTTAACATTACGACTATTAACAATTTTTTTTACATTTATAAACACATAAGAAGAACTGTTATATATTTATATTTTTTGTTATAATATATATTTATATATATACAGAATTAAGCTTTCAACTGGACGTGGATGGTTGTATCCGAAACTATGAGGAATATCGAAAAACTTTGTCTTGAGACCGATTTTGACGAAAACTAAAACTGCATCATTGGATTTTAGAAAACTACTGGCCAGGAATCGAACTAGCTGATTTTGGAAAAAAAGTAAAACTTCAAAAGCAATTTCATAAAAATCTGCTATTTCCTTTAATGTGGTGTAATAAGACAGGCTGTGTTTTTTTTAGGTTCGATTCCTGGCCAGGATTATTAAATTTTGTAAAGTCCAAATCTCTAAATTGCAAAACATAATCTCAACTCACGATTAAATGGAACCGTCCATTTAGTCGTGAGTTGAACTGAGCCGGGGCCCCGCAGGTGAGCAAGCACGAGTTAGCTGCAAAGTTTACCGAACGACGCACGAAAATTCACGAACACTCGAGTTTCGGTGGGGCCGAAAGTTTCGGCCATATTTTGGCCGAAACCGAAACTAAGGCCGAAACTAGATATTTTGGTGGTAAACGGATGAAAGCGAAACCGAAATTTTGGTTTGTCACTAGCTGTAAATTGTAATCCTCATGTGAAAACACCTGACATGCTTATGTTTTGGCGCCGTTATATTATTATAAAACTAGCTGTACCCTGCCCCGCTTCGCTGTGGCACAAAAAACGGTTTAAAAAAAAAAAGTAGATAAAAACAATCCTTGATGCGGATTATATATCATGCTAAAATTTCAGCTCAATCGGTGCAGAACTTTTTGAGTTTTTAAAGCATACACAAACCAACATAACATTTTTATATATATATAGATCTATTGTGATCATGGGTATCAAAAATGTAAAGACTTTTCTGATTAATGTTATTATTTACAACATTATTTTTAGTATATGCGAAACCTGAATATAGTTTGTTCAGAATAAGTAAATGATTCGATTCCAATAATTTTTACACCATGTTATATTTTTTTTCAAAAATATTTTCATTAAATTTTATTACCAGTTAATTACAATACAATCACCGTACGGTTAGGTACCTATTGCCAAGCTATTATCACGAGTGTATAACACAGGAGACGCGGTTTACGCGGGTGTACCGCGAAATGAGCATGTTTTTGAACGGACATCCAGGTAATATACATACTTATAACCTTGTGATTTTTTATGATACGATTTTAAAATTTCGTACATAGATTCTTTACACAAAAATACTAGACAGGTGTATCGGGTTTCGCATAAACAAAAAATAATGTTGTATAGAGAAGAAAAACATACTTGTACATCTAGACTACAACAAAACATAAAATTAATAATATGTAGAAACGCAACAAGACTAAGTCATTTGTCTCCAAATGATATTGCGTGTCGATATGTAAGTCGCAACAATGGGAGCATCCCTAAGCCGCAGCCACCTGCCACCCGCACCCCCACACTATATTTTATTCCCCTTAATCGTCCTTTCCGTTATATTACCTGTTTTTATACATACTTAAAGCAAATATTCTCTTTTCTATAAACGCTACAATGTCTGATCGTCCTATTAACTATAATAGACACTTTTAATTGAGAATCTATAAAAGGTTTCGCGAACTGCTGACCGTATAAGGGATAAGCATTCATCATGGAAGCCGTGGCTCTCATCTGCCCAATTAATAAAAGTTGACTGTAAGGAATGGCGCACGGCGACAGCGCCAGCCGCCTGCGCGGGCGCAGCACCGCCGCAGTGCCGCGCCGCACTGCGCCGCGCACCTCCCGACCGGTTCCGTACGCCTGCAGCTGAAACATGCGTATCTACCCTTCAACTGTTTTATTTTGATTTACTTATCTATCAAACATGTACTCGCATACTTTATGAACGTGTTTAAGGATTTGCATGGTTTTTATCTACACATACATCTCCTCGCGTAACCTACCTATCCATTTTCGGTTTTAAGTTTTGCGATTATATTACTTAGATGAATCATGCGATAAGTACCTAACCAAACAATAAATTCCTTAAATAAATAATAAATAATAAATATTCCACAACTATCACACAACGCCACCTAGTCCCAAGCTAAGCAGAGCTTGTGTTATGGGTACTAGACAACTGATAAACATACTTATATATTTCTAAATACATACATATTATAGATAAATTACACCCAGACACAGAACAAATGATCGTGCTCATCACACAAATATTTGTCCTGGGTGGGAATCGAACCCACGACCTCCGGCATAGCAGTCAGGGTCACTAACCACTAGACCAACAGGCCTGCCAAAAATAACTAGATCGTCATCTATTTAGATAGCACATAGACCTCACTTTGCTACAACTTATATCACCTCTTTCTCTTGACGTCCCGTTAATCGAAACCTATAAACATTTTTGGAAACATCCAAAAATAAAAGTCACAACGCTTACTATGAATGAACAAAATCTTATCAGACTGACGATCGTGATATCTTAAACCCGGCTTCATTAATTCACCCAGAAATCGAAAAGGAGGCTTTCATTCGTATTTTGAACAAAGGGAGAAAACAAAAACGGCAACAGAAAAAAAGAAGGATAAAAAGTGGCGCGGGCGCGTGCCGAGGCGACATGTGCACGCGCCGAGGATCCGCGCTAACGGGCCGTGACGCGCGCCCCCCGCCCCGCGCCCTGTGCCCCCGCGCTGCACACCCCCGCACCCTGACACGCGGTCGCCGTTATGTTTACAGCCCCCATGGTTCCCCCTGGTGCCCCCCTCCTGCGCAATGCACTCGCTGAAGCACTTCCCCCACTGAAGCCCTACGTCACCTCGCGTAACTAAACACGCAGCAACCAAAGCAGATTATCCAGCTAATTGAATTTCCCGAGATTGTTATTACAATCGCTTGATCAGGGGAAAATGTCATTAATGAACACATCATTTTAATAAGCTACTGAGAATTGATAGTTCTGAAAAAACTGAAACATTGGTTCCTTTGTTTATGTTTACAACTTAACCACTGACCTTACTGTTTTTTAACACTATGAAATTCGGCTCTACATCTTTAGTAAAATTTTATATCATACTAGCGACCCGTCCCAGCTTCGCACGGGTGCAGTCTCTACTATATTATGAATGTTATATACATGTAAGAGAGAGAGAGAGATAAGATTGTGATTGAAAAAAACCGCATCAAAATCCGTTGCAAAGTTTTAAAGATCTAAGCATACATAAGGACAGGCAGCGGGAAGCGACCTTGTTTTATACTATGCAGTGATAGTGATAGTGACTAACTGCTCACAGCATAAAAATAATGTATTACAGAACCTATAGCAAGCTACCTATACCAGCTTAGCCACATAAATAGTTTTTATCGAATATTTTAATTGGCAAGGTATGGCATGATAAGGTATTTAAAATGTCACGTAATGTATTGATCGCCAATTTCTCATGCAAGTTCGTCGCGCACCTTTCATCTGTCAAACCATAGGCAATGCATAAGAAGTATTAGCTATTTATGTAAAGTTAATCAGTTTTTACTTCGGGCTTGAAGCTTTAAATCAGTTAAAATAAATTCTTGTATGCCACTAAATGGGATATTTATAGGTCATGCTAAATTGATAATTGCCGTGAGTGATAAATTTTCAAGACAAATGGTTTTATAGTGTTAATACAGACTAGTCTCTACATCTCTCCCTGAGAGATCAGAGATTTTTAACTATATGGAAATAGTGATCAAATAGTCTTTCTTTTTAAAGTAACTTATCTCACGATGCGACGGACTTTCTTAGACACCGAGACGTTGTTTTTCTTTACTGGTAAAGTCGTCGAATGACTCCTCCAACCCTGGGTAGGGAGGGAGAGAATGTCAGACTTGTACCGACTAAAATCCACAGTGTCCTTCAATACCCCTTTACGTTCCGGGGCCACGGTTACTCGTTAATCCCGCGACCCCGGCAAGACACCGAGACGTGTAATCAAACCTTGTCTAAGGCGACTTAAAAAAGTTTATTATTATGAACATTACGTAACCTGCTTATATAGAGAACCGAATTGTATGACTGACGATGTGATATAATTCGAAGCCTAGTCTGTCACTTCACTTGATAAATTAATTTACATTAAAACTCTAAAATAATGGAAGGAATCGTTTTGTAAATAAATAATATTAGATTGTTACATTAAAAAGGCTTCTAAGTTGGTATCTAAGCAACGCTCCGCCCAACTCTAGATGGCGACCAATAGCGCGCGGTGGGCGGGGCGCAACGCTACGAGAAATCTAAGCCTCGTGCAGTTAGTTAATCTCAGTTTTGGTCACAAATCAAATTAACTAAGTAGTATTTACTAGTATTTAGTTAATCCAGGAAGATAACATGTAACTGATGTAACCAACTTGAGTCTTCGTTCCAAAGTACACCGGTGTATGCACAGCTAACATTTGCAATTCTTAATGCTAGGGTTTAAATGTCACATAGGGAGCAACCGCTTATTTGTGGGCATTAATACTTAAAAGCCATTTTTCAGTGCATCCTCCGCGCCGTCAACGTAAGCGCAACCAACAATTAAGTGCTGCATGCGAGGATGCGACGCAAGCCACCTGTCAAGTGCCTGTTTCATCAAATCATTTCTTTATTGCTCAGCCTCCGTCCGACCTCTTTTTTGTTAGCAGAGTTTTGAAAAAAGAACGTTATTGTGGAAGAGCAGTCGGGTAGGTCGGGGCGCGCGAGCCTTATTTCAGTCAGGTGCCGGGCGCCAAACGCGACGCACCGTAGCAGTCAGTGACGTTATCCGATCTTACGCAGCCTTACGATTTTCGCGACGTCATATCGTTCGCTGCATTTACTATTAATTTTATTTCATTATAATACACTAATTAAAATGACATTAGATTTATGGTGTTTGTTGGACTGATTATAAAAATAAATATTTCTAGTAGAACCCAGTGTTACTTAGTAGTGAGTGAAACAGATTTTCGTAGCTTCGTAGAAATTCCGATTGAGGTAAGTTCTTTGTGGACATATGCATAATACTATTTTTACATGCCTTGTTCAATATTTAATGTAACCGTGGCGTAATTCAAACATCTTACAAAGTTTTGAAATCTAAATATTGGTAATGTTTTCTCAAAAAATAAATTAAATAAAACCATTGTCTTATTTAACAATACTTTTAGATTTTTACAATGACTTCAATCTTTGGAAATTGCCAGGAAGAAATAACATATTATTTAACACTTTATTGTTTTTAAATACCCCATTTTCTCTTACTAATGACTAAAATAATAAGATTGAGGAAATGATGTCCTCAATCTTATCATCTCTTTTTTTATTGAAACCCTTGTACAATACCAATACAATACACAATACACTTTATTTCAATAAAACAAAAAAAAACTATCTGAGTTGTTAGGTACTATAAAAGCTTCTTCATCTTTAAAGACAGGCAGGTAAAATCAATCTGCATATATGGCACTGTGAATATTTTTCTGCATGCCAGGAAAATCAAAAGCATCCCCAATACGGAAACGAGAACTACACATTGAAAGCCCCTCATTTCACTTCGTCATTTACTCATGTCTATGTTTATATAAGCTACAACGTACTGGAATTTAATACCTATGAACTAAGTCACACGTCTGAAGATGCAATGCCGAGCAAATAAAATGCAAGTCTATAGTACTAAACAAATAAAGCGAAACCAAATTTGTACATCTGTTCCGACATGCTTTAATACCTAGAAGTATGAACACAAGAACAACCCGACAGATAAAACCACGGGTGGTGAAATATTTTCAGTGTATGCTAATTAATCTTTTGTTATTAATGTGGTTATTTAGGCGGCGAAATGTACGAAATTAGAATTTTCTTTTATCTGCAATTAGATTTTAAAGTGGTTTCTAGTTTAAAGGCTTTTGAGATTTATGCAAACATCATGATAGGCATATATTTATATGCTCTAACAATTCTGAAAAAGGAAAGAAAAGTTTGGAAGTAAATTAAGTAGTCATTAAATTTTTAGCTACGCAACTAATTTGAAATGTCGATAGGCTGCTATATACTTTTAAGATCTATTATATCTCATTTTAAAATTATAAACGCTCGTTTTAATTACGCGGAAACTACGAAATTTACTTTGCAACCTGTGCCGTGAAACCGGAACCACGAATATCGAATGATTGATGATGAAATAATTAATTTTCAGGTCGTATTGGTAGGCTTCGACGCTCTACATGCTTGTAATGTGCATATCTCTCCTACAGAGGCTTAAAAAGCAATCAGTTAATGTACCCTGTACTGCATTATTAAAATCAAGTCATAGGTACAATTGTATCAAAACTAATTATATAGATTGACAATTTGACAAAATCTGACAAGCAATCTGTTCATATATCTAAGCTGTCGGGTTTTGATTTAGCCCATTTTTTTATAAACATCTGTTCTTTTCATAAGCGGCTGATACCACTTTGTGAATCACACACAGGTGCCAGTAAAGGATTTATTGAATAAAGACACTAGACAAAAGGAAAATTAAATGAGGTTAACATCAATATCATATTCATGTTAATTTTTGCGCTGATTGATTTTCTCAACATTTGCTCGAGTTCCCACTGTACCGTAAGAAAAATAACAAGGAATCAGTCGTCGCGCAAGGTAATTGCTACTCGCGTTCTAATAAATAAAGCCTTGCTTTATTGAAACAAGAAATTGCGACACACAACCCTCGGCTACTATTGGCATATTAGCCAATTAGTAGTAATAGCACGAATCAATTGGTTTGCATTTGTAAGACAAGAAAATTAAACTGCCCCTTCGTGGATATCATGAATGTGATCGATATCTATACGTAAACCATTCGTTAATGAGTCTGTTCGGGCATTATTGTAATTAGGATATTTTGCAAATCATTGTCCGATATCATTAGTTACAATTTAGGACGACAAATGTAATGTCTCCGCGTATACTGGCGCTGGTGAGCTCTTCGACTTTAATTCCTAATGGAAGCGGTGAAATGGTATGGAACACGCGGACATCCATTCTGTAAATATGTAATGTGTGTTAGACTAATGAAGATTGTTTTACTCGACACGTGCATTATTAATGCGCGTACGCAGCGGGCAGCGGGCGCCGGCCGCGCACCGACCACCACTTCCATTATTCTGATTCTTCATTTGCTTGATTGAGCTTTTAATACGATTCGCTGTCAACAAACAAGCGGTCGGATTAATCAGCAAGGGCTGTCAACAAATACGTACGTAGGTAGTCGGATGGACACTAATGACGTCGGTCACGTAAAACAAAGATGATATCGCAACTTTTGAATTGATCCGCGCTGACCGTAAAATCTTGATAAACGCGGTACCTACTTACCATCATATTGAGTTGTCTTCGTGAACAAGGTGACTGACAACGCCGCGGCCGCCGTTATCATTTAGAAAATGTTATAAACTTATGGTAATTAAGTTGTGTTTTATAATGGAGTAAGACAATACATCATAATAGGACTGTAAGTTATGGCAACCAACTTCTATTATTTAAAAAGGTAAGCACATAATTGAAGTGCTTAGGCTATGTAGTACGGGTCCTTGGTAAAAATCATGATGCCATCGACTTTAATATACAGCAAGAGGCAGAAACAAGAAATCCTTGTGAAATCCAGTTCTCCCTTAGTGGGCTTTAAACCTTTTTTATGAATGAATAATAGTGTCACTATGAAACAAAATAAACATCTTTGATGTAAATGTGCAGCTTATTACAAAAGGTAAAGATACTTAAAGCTCTTCAGAAAACTGAAGGTTCCCACGGGAAAGCAGAATGCTTGCAATACGATCGATCGATAAAGCTCTACTAGTCAATGACAGTTCTAAAGCTCAGGTGGTTTGTTCTAATTGGACGCATAATGGAACTTAACATTGTGATGCAGGCGTTAATTGTTAAGGAATCGTTGTTACCTATAATTTATTCGCGTCGTGTTATTTTAGCTGCGTAAAAACAAAATAGATTGCCAGTTGAGATATTTAAAATGTTGTTGCCTCTATCACGGTATTTTCTTGGACGATACCTCATAGCATTCTTTTTGAAACTAGCATTCTTGAGACAGCCTTCGGATAATGCTTCAACTTGCCAGTTTCCAGAATGTTTGCCATTTAAACATTTCTTTTTCGTTTGCTTAGGATGTCTCGACACGTGCTTCTGTCGAGGCTGGCGGAGCAGTTCCAGCCATCCTCACCGCCTCCGCCAGCTCACCGATTTCCATCACCAGACGGCAGTGTGTCCCCCCGCACCCCAACGTCGCCGCGCTCACCCCCTCGCTCGCCCGACTCACTCTCACATCACCGACTGGATCTTCTCCAGTTGGGCGACATCGAGATTGCAGGAAGAGCGCTCAAGCAATACGCGCGAGCTACTGGTATGTGTTCAAACATTGTTAATCTATACCTTTATAAGCTAGGTATTCAGTTAAAAAGAATGATCAATGCTGATCAACTTGACGTTGTCAAACGAACTGGTCCTTCCCAACTACACTTTTATCCTTTTCCATTCAGTTTTGAAAAGAACTTGTATCACCAGCAAGTGTTTTGTGTTCAGAGCTGGGTGCACTGATGTACTGCAGTGGTCTTGGAGCTCTATACAGTGGCGCAGGGGTCTGGCCGCTGCTGATGCCACGTGCCTCACCGCAGTTCGTGAGACCTCCTATCGACCACGCCAGGCATACTCCGCCCAGAGATGGTAACTACCTTGCTTTATACCCAACCAACCAAAAATTATAGTATCTTTTTCTAAATGAAGTATAACTGAAAAGCATATTAATTTGGATACTACTTATAAACAGACCTAACGGAAGTTCAAAAGCCGCTGAAAACATACATAGACACAATAGAGCAAAAATTCAACTTTAAAATAGAAAATATAAAAAAAATCTTCAAGCTTTCTTTGCAGATTTTGTAAAATCACAGTGAAACGAGCTTTTTTAAATCTTTTTATTTATTTACCATAAATTGTGTCAGGTAGACATGAACATTTCAACAGAGTTTTGAAAAGTTTAAGTAATCGAATGTGTGTTACGGTACCCCAGTAATACTAGAACACGAAGTCTGAACAAGTTGCAGCTGACAATAGAAAATAACATGTAGTTAGTAATATTTTATTTGTAATCACTAGAATTACTTACATGGTATTGTATTGAAAGTCATTTTCAGTCAATACTTGACCTACTTATTTGCAATTACTATAAATCGATCGAGTGCTTAAATCAAAGTGTGAAGATTTAATGTTTGCGTTCAAATGTGTCCTCACATTGGAATTCATATAAACAGAGTAAATCAGCTCGCACTGAAAGTGTTTACGTGTTTCAAGAATCCTAAAAATGGTAATTAGATACGTTCGCGGCATTACAAAACAAGGTTCGCCTCGGCCTCCTTACGCGGTTTCTCCTGAATAATACTCATTAGAATAGCTATCTGTGTAAGGCACCGATTAATAACTCGAGGCGCTGATATGTCGTCGTTTACATGTCGTTTACCTCCGCCAATGGAACCAGCGCGCTTGTTTCCTACGCTCCAAGGAAAAGCGACCAAGTACCGCCGCCACTCATTGTCGCCAAATGAAATTGTATTCTAATTGTCTCTTATCCGTATTGGTACCGGTTACGACTCAACCTCGTAGATAACAAACAAACCGGGCGTAAGAACCTCAATAAGTACATACTTGATTTTATTTATTTATTTAAGACTAACGTTTTAACGAACTGACGTTTAATTGCTGCTGATAAGAACATTTATTTAAAAGATTTAATTAAGAACGTTGAAATTAAGTGGTTTGCATGTAGGTAGCTTTGTTATCAGTTTGAAGTAATTGAAGATACCTTCCTAAGCAGTACACGCTGTGTTTTTAAAAAACCTTCGAACATATCAGTGATACATTTTAAAATAGAAAGTGAAACGGTAGAGACTGAAAAAATGAAATGGACGAATTAGTTTAACTCTACATGTTAACTCTACATATTTAACTTAAACATGATAACTTTACATGTTTAGTTTAACTCTACATATTTTTTGATGAACTACATATTAATATCTCGGTGATATAAACAGACTTCTAATTAACAAGTAGAGTGAAATATATTCCAAAATCACTAATTAAATAACTTGGGAAATTGGTTTATCACAAAAACAATTCAATTCTTTTGATTATAATTGTCTTCCGTGAATGTAGACGAATTTAAATGCAAGTTATTAATGTATTGTTGAGCAAACAATGACGTTACCGTCGGCAAACACCGGCGCACCTGTACAGATTTCATAAGTCACTCTACAGACGCCCGATTTGACTCGTCCGACTTTAAATTTACTTATAGAAGCGTGAAGAACAGTCGAAGAGAAACTGTCGGCACTCACATGTCGGTTGACACAGTGTCGCATATGTATCTGTAATAACTAAGTATTTCCTTCCACAACCTTTAGTACAACACTGTTCGTTTGTTTGCAGATGACGAGGAAGAGCTTCCTCTTAATTTATCAACAAAAAATCGCCAGATTTGGTCACCAGGAAGCGCATGTGAGCGCGAAAAAGTGGAAGTAGGAGATGAGTCACCTATCTCTAGATGGGATGCTCATGAGGACACGGATACACCTCTGGAATTAGTCAAGAGATGCCGCAGTAACCCTGACGAGGCCGAGCGTCCGCCGAGTGCAGAGCCACGCCGCTGCCCTTCCGCACCCGCACATCAAACCTATCCCATCAAACCCTCGCCAGCAGGAGAGCTAAACTTCTCTTTACTCCTCAAAAACGAAAACAGAAATGAAAAATCATTCCAAGTAAGTACCGACTCAATCAATAGCAATACATAGCTCCGACTTCGAGATAGCTATATCCTTTAACAAGTTCAGAATAACTGTACAGTTTCCGTTCAAAATGCCTTAAAATAGCAAACCAGTATCCGTTTTAGTCTCTTTAACAAATCAAATAGCAAAAACTGCCCCTGTCTTAATAAGTAGTCGCGTATCGGAACGGGTCGCGCGGCGCGCCGGCCGCCAGCGGCTCGCACGGAGCCTGCTGCTCGCTGGCTCGTCTTCTCGCCATGTTTGTGTCTTTCGTTTTTTCTACGTGCCGCTGTTATAAAAATCCGCATCTGTTTTAATCAAAATTCCAACTTTTAATATCACGGCGCGGCATATTATAATTGGACGAATAATTACCTTGTGTCATTCGACGATAAATATGTCCTGAAGCCTCTTCGCGATGCCACACGTTATCGTTCAAATAGTGTTGATAGTTTGCTAGGTATCATCGATACCAAACCGTACATAATTGAAAGTGACACGAATACTACCTGTATCGAACAACAGACAAAATAAAAGTTTCTCAGTGAATTTCATTATAAAGATCGACACTGTAGAAATAAATATTAATATTCTCTGTCTACGAAAAAACCCTTGTAAACATTCTTATTGACTAATTAGTAATTTATGAGTGAACAATAAATTGTAATTATGATCGTATTAATAAGCGTACGTAGTAAAAACAATGGCGAGCGGCGAGAGAGGAGGCGCGTGCGCGCCACGCGCCACTCACGCGCCGCTTGCCTCGTCGCAATTTGAAACTTTATTACTCACCACTAAATATTACTACATTACAACCCATTAAAGCATTTAAAATCAGGGTAACAGCTATTTACTAATTGTTCAAAACCTGAAAATAAGTGTAGGTACTTATTATATTTTAATAAAAACAATCTAAAATCATGATAAATTAATGATAACAAATAACGCCTTGCAAAGAAAGTATCGAAGAAACAAAATACCACTGCCGATATTTTTATTCCGGCCGGCATTAGGAACTAATAGGTACAATTCTTGTTTTTAAAGTACAACTTACAACTTTTGAAGAAAATATACATAAGAACGAATAAATAAGTGTACGATGCAAATCGTAACATTCGTAAGAGCGCTACTATAACTTCATTCCGTCGATAACTTTCACGATTTTCACTACTACAGGGGGCATATCTACCTAAGGGCTATTTGGGCTGCAGCCCAGGGCCCCGTGAAAATAAAGGGCCGCCAGTCCCCAACAAAAAAACAATGGAAAATCAGGGGCGTAATTGCCATCACTCATGCACGGTGTGTGTGTGTGGACGTAATTAGCAAAAATTTTACTCATCGTGGTCTAGAAATTAAAATTTTTCGAGCTCGCTCCGCTCGCTTATTCTATAATGAAGCCTTTGCTAACGAGGCACGATCGAGCTTTTCTCAATTTCCCAATACAAATTCTTCCATTAACATTTTGCTTTCAATATTGCACATTTATTAGTTTAAACCATCGATTCTAAACCTTTATGGTTGGCGACCCTAAATATAGATTTGAAGTGCACGATCCTTTTTTGGGTGGGAAAACGCCAAATAAGTTTTCTTGCTCAGAGTGTAGCGGAAGGGACTTTGAAAATCGTACTGACTAAAAACCAATGTGTTTTTTTTTGGGCTTGTAAAATTCTCAAATGCGTTCCCTGTGCAGAGCAGAAGGGACTGTCAGACTATTACCTACCGGCTAAAAGTCCAGTTTTTCAGTAGCATCATCGCTACACAAAAAGAGATGTCTGCTTCACATCATGCGAGCGGGGCGAGGGATGCGCCGCACCATAACCTAGAAAAGGCCCGGACGCCTTCAGTCGCCACCGGTGATCACCTCATGAGAAAAAGGTGGAGCAAGAACCACCCGAAACAACTGTTTTCGGTGAGGACATATATCAAGCAGAGGGTGAGGATAACGTGGCCAATTTCCAGCTACTCTTCTTCTGAATATGCGATATTGAGTCGGGTGACCCGAACTTGGGTTGGGACCCGACCGAGGTCCGAATCGCTGGTTTAACTAATAAAAATCAGGACCTAAAGTAACATTTGGTTAGTTAAGTGTATATATAGGCAGGGCCTCCAAGTAATATTAACCTAGGGCCCTACAAACTCTCGGTTCGCCCCTGCTACTACTTTACTGAGGGAATTAAATGTTAAGTAACAACGATCTGGGTTTGGTAGGTATCTAAATTAAATGTTTCTGAATCTTGAGTAAAAAGTAAATTAACACTTATCATCAAATTACGAATCGCTATAAAAATTAAATTGCAAGTTCCCATTAAGACATAATACAACAGTCGTTTTTACTCCTGGCTAGGGACCGTAGCAGGTTTCACAAAGCCGTTAATAAAAAGCCAGTTTTATAAAAAACGACACTAGATTTTTTAAATTCAAACGGCTATCATAAAAAATCACCTCTCTACGTGGTACAAGCCGATAACCATATGTGGACGGTCATACCCTAGCACCTGTGTTGTTTATAAGAGAGTGCATCGATTGTATAAAAAGGCGACCAAAAAAGTAGCGGTTTTTGTGAGGCGCGAGGCGCTGCAGCTGCCCCGCCAACTGTCACAGGGCCCGCTACGCGGATTTGTGCCATGGATTATCATGCGCCGCATACTTAACGACTAACCACCCGACTAATAGCCGTACAACATATTTTCCCGTTCATATGTTTTATGTCAGCCTGCAAATAATTATTATACTATAACCGGTTGACTTTTCTGATGAAAAGTGAACACCTCATCAAAAATGTCCCAAGATCAAATTACTTTCAAGTTCCTTAGAACTACTTGTCAATCATTTGACTGTTTTTGTTTTTCCCTGTTAACAAAAATGTTCCGTTACTCTACTTTAAGAAATCACTGTTAGCCGTCTAACTTATGGATATGGGATTTGTCATCAACTTATTAATACTATAATTTTTTAAAAGTTTTCGAGTGAATTTGATAATAAATGACACGTGATTGTGAAAACCTCCTTCCAAACAATGCATATATCTAACGTTCCTAATCCGTGTGTCGAGTAAATAAGCTAAGTTGGTACCGAAATTATTCCATTGCATACCAAAAACATCTGATTCAATAAATCTAGAGTAAAGTCACTTGCAAGTACTTGCTTAAAAATCTTTTGTCTCCTAACAAAGGTGAACAAAAACATCTTTGTTTGACTTTCAAATTTTTTTTGGAACTCAGAAACATATGCACTATGATGTCTAATATGTTGCCTTATAGTTTTATATCAAGAAAGCTCGTAGCAAATGTTGCACCATATTACAAAGTCTTTACATTAATAGTATTTTATATTCTTTTGTAGGTAGTTTTACTAATGTTTTTCACATGCAGGTTGATTTGTTTAATCAATAAATTAAAGCTAAAACTGTGTTACAATTTACTCACTACATAGATAGACTAGAGATCGATTCTACACTGTGCTGGTGTGGTATACTGTCAGGACCTAGATACGCGCCAATCAATGAAATGTATCCACCACGTAACGCTCCCACATTTGATTTCTTTTTCATTTTTCCCTTTATTAGTAATTCTCGTGAAAAATACTTACAGATAATAACCGGTTAATAGACGCTAATTACTAGGCAATGAAAAAATATTCAAAGCCGATGCTAGATGGGAAATCAAAGAAAAGTGTAGAAAGGGGTAGAGCCCTGTTATTAGTTTATTACTGGCTGTCACTGTATACCTGAAGGTGATGGACGCTGTCCGCGGCACGTTTATAATTATATCTAGTGTCGCACTAGGCTGTATTTCAGCCGATTTCTTAGCAACCATCGTGGGGTCAAATGACTGAATTGCAATATTCCTTTACACGTCAGTCAAAGGGGCTGATTAGGGGTTATTAGCATTGGCGACTTGCAGACGACAGATATCTAATAAATATGACTTTATTAGAGGGATGTTTTGTCCAATACGCGGTGTATTAAGTTGGTATGTTTGTCCGCGCAGTGCAAGCAGTGCGGCAAGTGCTTCAAGCGCTCGAGCACGCTGTCCACGCACCTGCTGATCCACTCGGACACGCGGCCCTACCCCTGCCAGTACTGCGGCAAGAGGTTCCACCAGAAGTCCGACATGAAAAAGCACACTTACATACACACAGGTTTGTATTTAGTTTTGTTTAAGTACACATAAATAAAACTTAATTTTGCTTACTGATAAAGCACTATTGTCATCGACTTTTTCAATAGGTCGCAACCTTTAAAGCTCATACTGAAATTTATTTAAGGCTAGTAGAATAGTTGTAAACTATCTTTTTCTTTAAAAGGTTTTTCACACTCTCAATTTATCACGAAAATAAAAAATAAATAACGGATTTACGGAGTACAAATACTATAACAACCTTCTATTATAAATCCTTAAAATTTATAAACAAGCGAAAATATCCGTTAAATATCTTTTACAAAAATCATTGAGCTCAAAGCAAATTGAAACTGATAAACGTGTTAATTTATTTGATCAAGTACGAATGTATTGCATTTACCAACTGCGCAGAATTGTTTAAAATGATTGTGTTCAAGGACTTATTGAACAAGTATTGACAAAACACTTTTATTACAATTTTGATTCTGCTGTTCCTATTAAGTCGACGAAATCGAACCGCCTGTAGAGATAAGTATACTTAGTAAATTCGGTTACAGTCTTTATCTAGTTACATGACCTCAATAACATTGTAGTAGGTAAGACCTCTTTGGTGCTACATTTTTTATAATAAAATATTCAAAACTCAAGTTAAAATCCTTCGATTTAGGTACGTAGCTGCTTTTACATAAGATAAATGCTTATCACTAAAAAAATATGCTTACAAACAAAAAATACGTCTTTAAACAATAACACTATCTTGACAACATATAAAACAGGAACTAAATTACATGGTGTGTTCCGTTCCAAGTAGTGTGTAACTCAAATTATTATGACAACTGTTTCAAGTTTCACGTAACGAAGTGTCAGCGCGTCCCCTCGTTACACAACTTTACGAAGACCTATCATTTCATTTGAAACTTTTATTGCTACCTTAATGTGGATGTCTTCTATCAATAAAGAGTTAAAATGTGTTTGAAATAAGTCGTTTTTTCACATTCTTCTTTGTCATTTTATTTACTTTGTGGATTAGATATCTACAATTGCAACTAAAACCTGTATTTTTTGTGTGTTTTGCTAAAAACTTAACTTTACCTTTACTTATGTATCGCAAAAGAAAGTAGAGCCGGAGCTAAGAAATGAGAGTCCATGGAAAGGTGTTCATTGCAGCTATAACATCTAAATAAGTCAGTTACGTAGCAAAAATCGTCATAGCACGTTTTATTGCGATAAAGAAATCCGATATCATTATTTTCGTTTTCACAGTCATCATTTCAATGGTGTCGTCCTGTATAAGAATGTGTTTCGTTAGGTACCAAGTAGCTGTTAATTTATTTATTCACATAAAATTTTACTTTCTCAATTAGTCGCCTGCGATACCCGCGTACGTTCGTGTGCAGCGTGTAATAATGATAGGTAATCTCCGACGATTGCCCTTTTAATCGGAATGACAGTAAACAGCTGCTGAAGACGTTATCCGACTTTATCCTCGTCGATTTATTAAGCTGTATAACTACATGATATAGTGTTATAACCGAGGCATAGCCTAGACTCCTCTACGGTGAAACAAGTTCATTAAATGGAAAACATATAGATAGTCGGCCAATAAAAGCAATCACGCGACACATCGCAGACGATGCCTCGGGAATTAAATATTTAAATGTTGTGCAATTACGTTTTCGCCGTCAAATCGTAGCCCGACCACTGCAATTAATGAATTTCCAATAAGCAATATGCGATGCTCGACGGTTTATCCCGAACTTTTGACACTTCGGAGAGGGAAAGTGGCTCATTCACATGATAAAGTTACATTCCTGAATTCTCATATAGAAAATAAACATTTGAAATTATTCTGAAACCACATCTGAATGAGAAAAGCCTACCTATCACACAATGGATGTGGTGCTAAAAAAAGAGACGAACTTAAAGAAAAATAAATGTCTCATACGTTTTTCAATGGTCCGGCTACTTCCAGTAAGCTCAACGAGACGAATTATAGTAGCTAAAAAATGTGGCGGACATATTTGTCTTGGCCGGAGACATCTCGTCACGTCTCTGCCCTGTTCAGAATGATTTACAGCGGCCTTACATGGTGCTCGTCCTCCCGATAAATGCCTCATCATCAATATTCCAAAATGCGGCTCGGCCTGCAATTAGCCGCGCAGCCTTCACAGGCCTTCACGTGCACGCCGATCACGGCACAAACAAAAAGTAATCTTAAATCCTGTTCTATCTATAAAATGACATTTGCATTTTTTGCTATAATTTTATTCGTAAGCTATCTTTGGAGATTTTAAGTAACTGGTCAGGTAAAATTATTGATGGTTTCTTTTGATACTTTTTATTAGTACGTGATTCATTAAACGAAATATACGCATGTCATGAAGATCCTCCTGTCCTTAACCCTCCGAGTAATAAAGTTTTACGAAACTGGTTGGTGTTATATCGTTATATCGAGCTACAAACAATTACCGTTAAAGTTAATAAATACCGGTGTACAAGGCGACGTTGCATATTAAATCAGTTCGGGAACCTCACCGTAAATAATAAATAGCCGATGATTATGACAAGTATTGCTCCACTTACACAAGCTTTAATTACTTGACGAAGTGATACGTAATGTTCCTAAGTCGTTTCCCGCTTATGAATTAGGAATTTGTAATTAAAGCAGTGCTGTGCTGTGTTACGTTATTTGTCATGTTTTTTTTTTGTCTTCTTGAATCTTTATATGTAGGTATGACAAAGTTTATAGCATTAAACTTTCTAAATTGCATAAAAAATCAACATAAATAATTATAATAGTCAATAAAAATAACAAAATAGCTAAAACCAACATAATAGCTTATGTTAATTGCAACCGAACTTCATTAGTTTACTTATCGCCAATATCGTAAAAATGGAAAACTAAAAAAAAACTCATTTGTTATAGGTGAGAAGCCGCACAAGTGCGTAGTATGCTCCAAGGCGTTCAGCCAGAGCTCCAACTTGATAACGCACATGCGCAAGCACACGGGTTACAAGCCCTTCTCGTGCGGGCTGTGCGACAAGGCGTTCCAGCGCAAGGTAGACCTGCGTCGCCACCGCGACTCGCAGCACTCGGAGGCGGTGGACCCTGCCCCCCTGCAGGTCCCGCACCGCTACAGGTACTACGGCGACGAGCCGGCGGTACCACTCACTCCACTTACCACCAATTAAAATCGTCGCGGACCCACAACTGCAGCAATTCATATGCTAGTAGTAGGTACCCACTATATTTTATACTAAAACCTAAGTAATGTAGTCGTTTCCTGATCTTAATGTGCGAACCTGAGCATTTTGTTATGATACGAGTAATAGGATTCTGACCACAAAATCTATTATTGATAGGTAGCTCTCGTCTATGAAGAGTAATAGGTATTTTATTTGCAGAATCAGAAGGTTGTATTTGTGAGGAGTTGTCTATGTGTAAATAAAATTAATTGTTACCTTTTAGTGCCTTAAGGAAAACCTGTGAAATGTGTTGTTACTAATTAATTACCCATGTTCTAAAACGAACTACCAGTAGTTCGATTATATAGTGTGTATTATAATTATGATTACTTATAAACATTATGTCCGTCCCTTGATACAGTGATATAATAAATATATAATGGTACAGTTTGTTCATCAACTGTTTGACAGCCATCAGGTAAACAGTAAGTAAGTAATGTAGTCTATTAATACCAAAGTAAAGTGTCTTATTTAGTCGAGTGTGAAACGCTTTATTTATTTAGACTAGAACTAAATAGGCGTCATATATTTTAGTTTATTTATTCCGTGTAGTTAATATGTGTATGGAAGAATAACTTGTGAAGTTTTATTGATTAGTCTTTTCAAATTACCTGATATCTACTAATTGTGTACAGTAATAAATCAGTTTGTATACGAGTATGTACCAATTGAAGCTCATACATCACTTGTTTTCTCAATTATAAGCTACTATTGTAATCATTACCTATATTCTTATTTTTTCAATGACCACACATACCACTTTACCACTCAAATGAGATATTTCATGTGTTACCCGCTCATTGGTCTGTTACCAGACATCTTTGCGTAATATAAAATAGTCGTCTTATCGACTTATAAACATTATTGACATTGCCTGTTGTAATATAAAGATGTAGACGTAAACTTAGAGGAGCAGCAACTTAGGTTCCTTTCAATAGCACCATAAAGGTTTGGCGGCTATATTGGACCAACTACCATAAATATGTCACCATTTTAAACAAATGCAATTTTTAATGTATATTTTGTCATAATGCATTTACTTTAGTAATAAGTCGTGTTTTATAGATATCGAGAAATATAGATCTAATTCATTAGAGGCTATACCTAATTTCTTTTATGAGACTGCACTAAAAATTAAACTGAAACACTATTTTTTGAACGTGTATTAAAATGCGGTTTATATGTGTTTTATATCAATATAATTGAAGTGTGAAATTTTATGTTATTGTAAAATCAGATGTACCTTATTATGTTTAGATAGGTATAGCATACAGTCGAGTGTTTTCATTTGTAAAAGTCACGTAATTACGTGAAGACTTAACGGCTAGAACACCAAAGAGAGTACAGCGGTCAGCTATGATTGATTCGTCCATACCTTACGACTTGACTTGTGACTGAATAATGTGAACAGCATTATGGAGGCGTTTAGAATTAGTATTTACCTTTGTATATTAATAATATACCAAATTTTTCATACAGCGGTCAAACCGTTTGGCTAACTTTCAATGTTTTGGACACGCATATTTTAATATTTTCATCACCCATTTCCTTCAAAATGGAATCGTCAGTCAGTTTTTATAAGTTTGGTTCTAAGTTGTAATTTAAATTTATTAAGGCCAGTTCAATATAAATATTTATGAAATACCCTGATGTTTTATTTTATAGATACCAAAGTTCCGCCGCTGAATTAAAAAAGCTTGCACTTGTTATACGAGTAGGCGCTTCACATTAGGTGTTGATATGAACACGAGTATAGTTTTCGTGAAGGTAGATCAAGTTTGCTAGCTCTATTTGAACAAACTAGTTGTATTCTTTGTACATTTTTTTTTAATTTAATTAATTATGACAATCGAAATATGACAACATCAGAAGTTATGGTCAGAAGAAATGAAATAATTGATATTGATTCCTTCAAATTACTTCGCACAGAAAAAAACAAAGGTTAGTAAACAACAGATGTCATACTTAAATCAATCATCATAATAGTAAGTTGAACTTTTATGCACCCTTCACACATCAAGCCAGTATTTTACTGTGTTAGATAGGAGTGCGAGTGTAGTCGTGGTGGGTAATATATTATGCTGACATGTCGCCAGTTATATTTAAGTCCCATATACCTAATAGATAAAATATGGGTTTGCTCTTGACTCCAGTCTAGGTTAGTAGATTGCAGTTAACCAGTGACAAACCCAAACTCTACCTACTACTGAAAAAATTATATTAGGAGAACAATTCTCACTCTTTTCACTTTACCACATCTGGGAGTCGTACCTAAAACCGGACTATTAATTTTACTTGCATATCGTATTTCATATTTATGAAGAATCACAAAAAGTATCATACAAAACTACTCCTATCTATTAAAGTACCAGAATTAAATCAACAATCAACTGAAAGACATTGACGCCGCCCGGCACGAGACGCCTCCACGTAAACAAACAATTACTGGATATGAAATGAACATTACGTACGTACATGAGAACTAACACAAGTCATTCGGAAATAATCGTGTTTATCAAAGCATTTTCATTTCGTTTCCAAGAGGTAATGTACTAAGGAAATCAAAATAACGAGTGTCGCGTGATAGTTATCAATTCAGTTGTAGATATTGTAGGTGGTACTAAAAGAATTTTGTAATTTGGTCCAACACAATCATTTTAATAGCTTTATTAATCGAATGACACTGTCGAGACAAGATACTTGTTAACTTTGTTGGTATTTACCTTCATCCAGGATTCTAGGTATTTGTTTATGTTTTGTTTCACACGTAGGTAAGATATTCCGACTTAAATCTAAGTGAATGTAATGGAAAGTAGTAGTAGAAACCAAAATTAGGTCGTTTTTTATGGCAGTTGAGGAAAGATTATTATTGTTGCTAAAGTTTTACTTTGTGTCTCTAGAAAACATTGCAGACTTGCCAAATGACTATTTCTTCATGAAGATGATATAGAATGAGAGAGATAGAATGCTCACTCAACAAAAACAAAACAAAAACAAAACATAAAACACTCTCGTTTCTTTTTCTACGACTGTATGTAGGTAATATTCGCAAGAATGTTCATTACAAGTGAATGGTCAATTCTATCCCCCGTTTCAGTCCCTGATAATATAGCTGTTATGTTTATCCATTACAAACACTCATGAAACATTTTCTCATTATTTAATATTAATTTCGATAAGGAAACCTCGCTCAAGATAATGTAGGTATACTTTTCTTTATATACTATCCACTTATGGTACACATGTCGGTTTATTTATACCTACTAGTTTATCCGTGTCAACCCTTCGATACTTAGCAACAAATCTCATTACGGTAGTACCAATGCACAAGCAGCGCCTTATATGGATTCTAATGTCGATGTCGATCCCTGCCTTACTCCTTAATTGTATTACAAAATCGTAATAGAGGAGGGTAAAGGGGTAGTATACCACTGGACAACTAACTCCTTATTTCTGAGATGTATAGTTACGGCTTTTGTGGGCGTCTTCTATAAAATATACACAATAACATGAAATAACAAGTTTGCGTGATTCTTGGACGTCGCGCGACGACTCTGTAGAACTAAAGTTTGCTATTCTAATCGGTTCAGTTATTTAAAAAAATAGGAATTGCAAGTTTGTATGAAATCCCGTTCGGCGTACACGCTCATATCGACGATGAAGAGTCAATATATAATATCTAACATTTTGGCCATTTTTGTTTTATTGCATTATTTATTGTAGAATAGAGTAATGCACATGCTGGCTAAGATCTTAGGTCTGTTTCTTATTAATTTTGCAAGATAAACAATTATTGCAATATATACTAAGTGGTGTTACGTCATTTACGATGGCAACAAATACTAATAAAATCTATCTAAAATATATCTAAAAACTAATAAAATCATTGATTAATATATTAATATTGTAGTCATAAGCATAATGTTGTAGTCAGTTTACATAAAACATTTAAAAAATCAAATATACTAAAAAAATAATTAAACGGACTTGAAACGTTTTTTACGCCTCCTGTAAAGTTGCGTTTTTGTAGTTATTATTTATTGACTCTTCATCGTCGATATGGCGTTTACGACACCCGCTACGAGTTGTCTACACGACGTCTACGACATTCGCTACGGTACGTCTACGACACTTGCTACGCTACGTCTACGACCCTCGCTACAACTGCTACGAGACGTCTACGTAGCTTTTACTACCGACGCTGCTACGAGAGTCTAGGCAACCTCTACGCACGTATAAACGCGCGCCGCATCCCGTCCGGTGCGAGATAGTTTTATGATTTTAGAATGTAACAATAAAGTTCATACTACAACTTTACCTTGAAAATGCCAAAATAGTTAAGAATATCTTAGTATAGATGATGAATGAAGCTGGTTGTTTCGCAAAACTAACCACATTCTGAAAGTCATGAAGACAAAATAACGGCAAACTCTTTATAGCGTTGTCGTTGTCCGAGTATCAAACTTATTGAATCAATAAATAATGGATCACCGAAAAATTATTATACGTGCCTAATTGAATAATATTTCTTGATGTCATGTGTAAAATCTTTCATCCCGCTTCTATAGGAGATTTTGTGTTTAGGTCTATCTTTTGATAGGTCACCAAAGCTAAGCAACTTTTGCCAAGGTATGTCTGTGGGTGAGCAACAGTAGTACAGTTTTAGGAGTACCTACTACGAGATCCCCTTTAGGCTGACCCCACATTTGGCGTGCGCGTAGCGCGCGCGCGGCGCTCGCGCTACTCGCTCGCCCCAGGATCGCGTACGCCAAATGTGGGGTCAGCCTTATGTCTCACAAAGTACGCTGTCGTTTAAAGAACTTAAGCAGTCAACTACGATTAGAAAAAAGCCGCAGAAACTGTGACTAATCTCACCGCAACACTTGGTAATTCTCCTGCAGTTTCAAAATGGAATTTAGACTGAAGTTTGAATTATAAATCGCGTAATTTCGTGTTCTGATACAGTGCAGACGACTCATTTTGCGTCGCGATAAACTTTTTCTATGAAAGCGACCGAAATAACGCTCGTTTGGCCTCATCCTTAAAGAAAATTACCACGCTAGGCCAGGCAGACAGCTCCAGAAGTATAAAATAATAAACGTGTGTCTATCTTGCAACTGCTGGTTGCTAGACCGCTCATATACGGCCAAACCCCATTTCAGGCCGAGTTATTAACCGATTTCAAGAAAGGAAGAGGGTCTCAATTCGACTGTTTTTTTATGTTTAGCACTTCGTAACTTTCGACTGGGTGAACCGATTTTGGTGATTCATTTATTGTCCGATTCGTTATTATTCTATCGTTTGTATTCGTTCGTTATTCTTCGTTCAGTTTGGTTCAGTAGTTTTTATTTTATGAGTTTTTATCACTTGTTGTGTACTTGGACGATGTTATTACCGGTACTATGGATTACAAAATCCTAGTGCACGTAAGAAAATAAGGTAGGTATTTGACAACAATTTGGGCTGAATATTTGAACTAAAAAGGTAAATTAAAAAACTAGAATAGCTTATTTTTCGGAAGTCGATGGGATAATTGAACTGCTACTGAAACAAAGCCCCATGAAGTAAAAAAACTGAGGAGACTTCCGACTTCCGAAAGATAAGTTATTTTAGACTTTTTGAGGTGGTTTTTGAAGGAATTCGTTTTTTTTAAGTTTATTTATTTTGTATTCGTTTTAGAAAACGGATATATTATTGTATACTGATGACTTAGTAGGTACTTTTATTCCAAAGTATTCTTAATAATTAGGAAAATACTGAAAAATAAAGACCCTTTATAGACTGGATTGGAATCCGTTAAAACAAAAAAGATATTTA
Organism: Agrotis puta; assembly: GCA_943136025.2. Classification (NCBI taxonomy): domain Eukaryota; kingdom Metazoa; phylum Arthropoda; class Insecta; order Lepidoptera; family Noctuidae; genus Agrotis; species Agrotis puta. The sequence goes on from OW964170.2 coordinate 7,418,235, forward strand.
AGTAAAAATTAAGAATCATGTTGTTTCTTAATTTGAAAAGAAAACAATTGGCTAGTATTCTAAATTATTTCGAACCCAATAAGTAGGTACACTAAATCTGATGTTCCGGATACACGATATTGTTTCCCTATTTAATAGTGCATTTTATTTGCTTATCTAAAATGCCGGGACGGAAAAGAGGCTCAAATGTCAAGTGCCTAGAGACCCTAGGTCCCTTAGTCCGAGCCTGCTGCCTAGGTACTTATGCTTATGTGTGTATGTACATAACTTTATCTCTAGGTTGCAGTACCCACTGTCAGGGGTCCTGTATCAACTGTTACCTTTGAAGTGTTTCTCATTATAAAAAATCACAGAGTAGAAAATGCATTTATTTTGTGTAGGTAGGTATTTTATAATATATCAGTACAATAACATTTGCTGAAATAATGTGTGCAGCTGTTCTGTACCTTCCTATCTACATTGTGGGTATCTAATCCAGTAAGACACATTCCATGTGCTTAAATTGGAAATACACACATTATAACTGTTGGGCTATTAGATTTTAAAATGAACAAATACAAATTAGGTGTCTGAATCCTTCCTACGGTATATGGATTTTGGCACATAGGTAGGCAGGTACATTTATTTGTGACAGCCGTTCCAATCTAACATTGTGAAATTAGTTTAGCTCTATTGTACTCAATGTATTTCTATAACTTGTCATTTTTAACGACATAATACGAGTATACTAATTCATAATAATGAATGTTATCTACGAAAATTTAAAGTACAGAACTGATTCATCAACCCAACTGAATTACTTTATCAGCTACTAGTTATCAAAAGGTTATCATACAACTATTATGTTGTTCATTGACTTGTTTCATTTAATCATATTTACTAAACACATATTTCATATTTTGTTTTGCTTTACAGTCTTTCATGTTTACATTTTTGTTCTTTTTTCTTTGAAACATAATGGGGTTCTTTATACTTTCTAAAACCTAAGTATATATTGGCAGAGAAATTACAATTAACAATTTCATAAAATTACAGTATTTTGGAAAAAAGAAATGTTTTTTTTTTCTTAACTTAATCTTTTAATGTACCATATACTCAAGTATTAAGGGCGCGTATTCTGAAAGTTGGCAACGTCGCAAATAGTTATCAAATATTAACAAGTTTTAATTCATTTAGAAATGTTACTGTATGGAAATAAGAAATATCGCTCTGTAGTGCACTGATAAATTCATAAAGGAATGCAATCATGAATATAGTAACACTGAAAATATAGCTTTAGACATAAAAAAAAGCATTTGGGAACTTTCCAAATGCCTTTTATATACCTGAAATGCTTACATCAAAATCAGTATTTTAATTGCATTCCTATAACAATGTTTTAATGCACTACAGAACCATATTTCTTATTTTGTTACAGTAAATTTTCCAAATTAATTAAAACTTGTAAATATTTGACAGCTATTTCAGATGTTGCCAACTTTCACAATACGCCTACTTAAATCATAAAACCTATTTCTCTTTAACATTAACAAAAAAAAACAAATTTTCCCCATTTACAAAATGATGTTATAAGTCGAAAGGAAAAATAATGTGGGAGTATATCAGAAAAATAAGAAGCATGTAAACAATACATAGGGGGAGGCCTATGTTCAGCAGTGGACGTCTTCCGGCTGATGATGATGATGATGAAACAATACATATACATAATGAACTTAATACTTCAATGAAAACAGTTTTGATTTGAATAGTTTTACTAACAAATAGATAACTTGATCTTGTCTCATAACATGGTAATGACGGCACTAATAAAGTGACAGCTTTAAGAATTCACATTAATCACAATTAGGCCAACAAATATGCATGTAATGTTAAGTAAATGTTTCACAACCTCCATGCAGGGAAATATAAGTACATAAATATTATACACAATAGTTCTGATAATAATATGTAACAAATAAAAACATGTTAACTAGAAGAAATTGTATGTATTTTAGTTTAAAGTGCATGTGACACTGTTATCACAGGATTAACTTGGTTGTAACACTAACAATTTAAAAAGCCATTACATCCTTAGTCATCCCAATTCACATGATGACAATCATGCCATATGAATGATCCTTTTAGTGACTGGGGTGCTTCTAATGCCAAGTACAAAGGAGCTCGTGCCCCCCGCTCTGGGGTGAAGTCACCCATGCCTTTGGTCATATCAGTCATTACAAATCCAGGATGAACACAGTTTATAGAAATGTCTTTGCCTTGTTCACGGAACTGCCGCTGTTGAACGAATGTTAATGCTGACATAGCCACTTTAGACACTTTATAATCTCCAAAATGGCCCGCAATTGAAACAAAAGAACTTTTACCATTTTTAGCTGCTCGCAAGAACTCATTAACAAAGTCTAATATTTCTTCAACAGTGAGATCTTCTTTAATCAATGTGTCTAACCATACTTGTTTACGTACATTAGATAGTAACCCCCAATCACTGCTAATGTTTATTATTCTGGCTGTGTTTGAGAGTAGAGGGTATAATATCTTTGAGATTGACAGCAAACTCATAAAGTTTGTGTCGATGAGTCTCTTGGCGTCTTCGTGTGATGAGATAGCCTTATCGAAGTCTAGGATGCCGGCGTTGTTTACTAAAACATCAATGCCAGAATGATGTGTTGAGATGTGGGTAGCTAAGTCTTGAATACTTTTCTCACATGTGACGTCCAATATGTGGAATAGAGGTTTCAGGCCTAAGGCTTGTAATTTCTTTACAGCTTGTTGTCCTCTTTCTTCATTTCTAGCCGTAAGGTACACAGCACCATCAAACTTTTGGCACAGCCCTTTCACTATTTCAAATCCTATACCTCTGTTGGCTCCCGTTACTATTGCTACTTTGGTTTCCATTTTGTACATAGAAATTTAGAAACTTAATATTAATTACGTAGAAAATACTACGTTTTTTGTAAAAATAAATATTTATTTTAGCAATGCGCCTAGTGACATTTCAGTGTTGCGGTCATTTTTGACGTTTAGTTGACACTTCACAGTACGGATTCCAATGACTGTCAGTGTGATATTTTTTTGATTTAGGCAAAGGCGCTGACGCTATACAGTGTTATTTATTTTAAAGATAAAAATTAAATATATAACAACGTTAGATGTGATCCATGTGAATCGATATAATCACTTATGTCGATTCAAACAGAAACAAAACTATTCAAAAGCAACTTTAACCCTATTTCAAACAAAACTTTTAACTTCGGAAAATATGTTTTAAAGGCTCGTTGGCACGGTCGGTATATGCTCAGACCGAGTGGTCTCGCCTACTTGGACGCAACTTGTATTTAGCAACCCATAATCCGAGCACACTCGGATGACGGCGTCCACGAGTGTCAACATCCGATCAGAGTCAAGTCGGTTTAGGCGTCATAGACGACTTTAAGGATGTTTTTTATTCAATTTCTCGGAGATTATTAGATAACCCTGTTCTCCGTGACATAGAATCCAATCCAAGGGCTAGTCCCTCCCGCTATGCCCTGGGTGGGAGGACTCATTTGATAATTATACCACGATAAAAAAAAAGGGCTAGTCCAAATTTTTCGTCTTTATTCCAAATGCCTTACCTTTTTCCCGTCTTATCTCTTCGAAGCAACAAAGTCATGATCGCGGGACTAACGAATTACCGTAACCCCGGAACATAAAAGGCTATTGAAGGCCACCGTGGATTTTACTTTTATTGATCGAAGTTGTCGACTGACGACTGTCGAGTGTGAATTTTCTTACGGATATTAAGTATTGTACGCCCATGGTCCGAGAATAAGTGAAGTGGGAATGAGGGGGACAGGCCATGAAGCACATATTATGCACAAAAGATTAACAAAGACATCACACACTGTGCGCTTATTAAAGAAAATTGCCGTCGCCGACCGGTGGACCACGAGAATAATTAAAATAAATAAATATTCCACAACTATCACACAACGCCATCTAGTCCCAAGCTAAGCAGAGCTTGTGTTATGGGTACTAGACAACTGATAAACGAACATACTTATATATTTCTAAATGCATACATAGTATAGATAAATTACACCCAGACACAGAACAAATGATCGTGCTCATCACACAAACATTTGTCCTGGGTGGGAATCGAACCCACGACCTCCGGCATAGCAGTCAGGGTCACTAACCACTAGACCAATAGGCCTGTTGACTGTTGAATGATGTTGACTTAAGTGTGGTAAATATGGCCTATAGCTATGACCCAAAATAATTTGGATGACGGAGCCCCCCTTTAGAGGGCCAAAGCCAGCCGGGGTCACGGGACTTACGAATTACCGTTACCCCGGAACGTAAAGGGCTATTGAAGGACACCGTGGATTTTAGTCAGTACGAGTCTGACAATCCCTCCCGCTCTGCCCTGGAAGGGAAGACTCATTTGATGATTTTGCCACGATAAAAAAAAAGATTAAAAGTCAATCGACAGGTTTTTTTTTTATTTCGGTTAGTTCGTTTTTTTTGTTCTTTTTTAGGGTAGGTTCTTGTATCTTTTTACCCCAGAAAATGCGAGATTTTGGAGATTCCGGTTGTTAGTGGCGGATGTTTTTTCCTTTTTTTTACAGCTTGAATGAAACGAATATTTACTTTTTATAATTTCCATGTTTATGGTAGGTATTATACGTATTTTATTAACAATTTATGGAGATGGTTTAATAGCCATTAGGCGTGTTTAATAATGAGAGTTAAATAAAATACGAATCAGTGATTAAAAAACATGATAAAAATAATAATTAGAGCAGTAACCATTTGATACAGTGGGTATCTACATTTCTATAGAAAGCTAGTCTCCATCAGGTGAGATAGTGATCAAACGTGAGCCTATCAATAATACAAAGCTAAAACCATCCAAATGGAATAGATTCTAAGTTCAAGAAGAAAGCAGGCAGTGTTTTTTTACATTTTTATAAATAAGAATCTTATGTCGAAATAATACAAAACCAATCTTATTTTAATAGTCAACTAAATTGTGTTTTAAAATGCCATGTTTAACTACATACCTATTTACACAATACTTATATGCACAACATAAATTCGCAAAAGATCTTTGTTCAATTCATTCGTCACTCATACGAACTTAAATAAAATAGTAATTGCTACAATTAAAATTAGTCAATCTTTACAGCCGCATAAATTTTTCTTATAAAAGTATATGCCGCGAAGAATCCTATGGTGCCAGTGAGAAGCCAAAATGTTAACACCATCAATCCTGTAAAAATACATGATAACATTTATAAGTTAGCTTACGCTCAGTTTCCGCAAAAGAGAAGATGCAATGTAATTAGTACGCATACATGTACCTGTGTAGCCAATATATAGCAGTGTTGGTATAAATTCTGTGATTTCCAATTTCGTGAAAAAGTAAAATATGGAATATATTAAAATATACACAGCAGAACCTCCTGAGACAATAAAACTCTTCCACCACCAATGATAATCCTGTAAACCAGAGAAAAGAACAATAAAACCAATTCATTGGAATAATTATTAACAGTACCACATAAATGATCATATTATTACCTCTCCACAGAGTTGAAAATATACCATAACAATTGATATTTGTGATACAGAAACCACTAATATACAAAACACGAGGAATAAAAATCCAAAGAGATAATAAAATTGGTTCTCCCATAGTGCATTAAAGATGAAAAACAATTCAATGAATACAGCTCCAAATGGTAGAATACCAGCCATCAAAATACTGAAACAAATTTTAGGTAGGTATAGTTTCACAGCATGTAAACAGTGTACCTATACAAATATCGGTATCGCATATACGATATAATTGTGTCACTATTTTAATTTATAGTCCACAGTTATACAATACTATTAATATGAGTATTATAAATAATTAATTAAACTCCACATATTCAATTATTTATTATTTTATATGGATAAACCACCCACAATCACGAGAGATTTGCCGAATAGCGAGTCAAGAGCGCCGTTTATTCGGCGAGCGGTTTGTTTTTGAAATTAATAGCCTTCATAGTCAATATTTTTAACATATATTCATCCTTTCTGTTTATTATATAATTTATGAATTGGCATCTTCCTTCATACTAAAGATTTTTTTTATTAAAGAGATTATCTTTATAATCCATGAATGAACTTCTTCCTTTGTACTTAATAGCTTTAATTATTTAAAAAGTAATATCTTTTTTACTTTTAACTTAAGAATTAGAGTTTACACAATTAGTCCACCAAACAATCTAAAAAAATACTAGTAATAATACTTTTGGTATTAAAAGTCTTACCAGATAAAGATGTTCATGTACCAAACTTGTTCAGGGACTTTTCTTGGAATGAAATTAGTTCTTACTGGATGTTGGAATGGCTGTTTCCGACACCCAAAATAATATCCCAAGTACACCAATGGCAAAGAAATGCAAAACCAAAGACATAATAAAGCCATCATGGTCGAAAACGGAACTGCACCACTGGAATGTTTACCCATAATAAAAAAGTTTAAAAAGAAACATGTGCCAAAAACAATAGCTGGATATAGAGTCGCCGTCAAGAATGCAGCCTGCTTCCATTGTTTTCCCTTCATAGTATTGTACAAACGAGCAGAGTAATAGCCCGCAATGAGACCCATGAATACATAAAGGAATATAGCTGCCGTCATTAACGCGCCGCGGCTCGCCGGAGACAACATGCCGAGCATAGCGATAACTGAAAAGTATACAAACCTATTAGTTTAACTTCAATATCAACAACAAAGTAAAACCACTATAAACAAAACACACTGTGTGTTTGTAATTAAAATAAATATCGTCATGAAATTCATTGTTAATATAAGCTTATTAAAATTTTAATTCATAATGGTGTTAATCAATGGCACTGATAAAGAATGCACACTTATTTTAAAAATAACAATTTTTTACATTGATTCCAATTATGATTAATTTCAAATATTTATGATAATATATTTGTAATGTTTCCTTATCAAGCTTTCTGTGCTAACTTACATCAATATTGAAACCATGCTAGTTTTACATTATGTCTAAAAGATGCTTGATTTCTTACAGATTGTAATGAGAGCCATCAGGAAAACTTGTATGCCACTGCCAATTACAGCAGCAAACAACATCCTCTTTGGTGGTGGACGAAAAACATCTCCATGCACCAGCTTCCATCCAGTTTCTTCCATCATATCATCAATGCTCTCATCTGAATTATAACGAGCTATATCTCTTCTTAATGTGCGTACCATTATCATGGTCAGAATACCTGCAATTATAGAGCAAAAAATAATTGTGAATAGTGGTTGTGCTTACGCTTATAATTTTAAAGAAGAACATAAATTCTTATTGAAGAAAGTTATTAGGTGTTATAAAAAAAATTTACTACAACAATATTAAAGTAGTTGAAGATGAGAACGTTCAATTGATTTAATACTACTATTAACTACTTTACTTAATATACTATATCCAAAAAACCTTAAATAAAGCAAAGAAAATGAAAAATAAAATGAATTACCTGATAAGAAAAACAGCACTACAATAGAATTAACAATAGAGAACCAATGGATCTGTACATCTTTCATGCCAAGATATATATCCCATCTGGACGCCCAGCTTATATCAGACTCGCCCCACTCAACAGAATATGTAAAATATAACTTTGTGCCTGTATCTTCATTGACCAGCTGCGGGTTAGGATCATTTGGAAACTGGCATGAATCATCAGCAAACGTTAGATCATCTTTATCCACAGAAATAGTCTCCACTTCAAATCCTACAACTCTGTAGGAGTCTCTGGAAACAAGGATGTAAATATTAAATATTGGTTAAGCTGTTCATAGGTTTCTGATCTTAGCTAAATTTATTTTATACCTTTTTTAACTAGTAAAATTAATAAACTATTGGCAATAATTTATTATAATATAAATTTGCAGGTCAGAATGAAGTTAGTTTGATAAAATTATCAACAAGTTCTATGCCATATTCTTAGACCATAACATACTTACTGGCTATGCTTGTGATATTTGAGCAATAACTTTAAATGATTATTGATGTATGCTTTGCCTTTGGACATAAAACCAAGACGATAACCTTGCTCTATACTTCTTTCTGATGTATCAATGTTTGTAATTCTGGTGGCCACTGGTAAATTATCAACAAGTCTGAAAAAAACATTCATGTGATTTTATTTAAAATAATCAGATTATTATGAACACAATGTATAAGTCCAAAAAATAAACATCAACAAAACAATCAATACTTACAAATGTACAAAATACTCATGTTCAATCCGGCTTGCCACTTTTTCAGATTCTTCTACACTCCAGTTTATGGGATTATTTTTATGGTGACATAGAAGTCTGCACTTAATATTTTCCGCCATATGTACTTCATAGGGAGTGTTTACGATACGGTCTCCACGTAACACCTCGCCTAAATTTTCTGACTTATATACAAATGTTCCATTCTTAGGTAAACACAAAGGTAAAGAATAATATTCATATGGAAGTTGTGTGTGTATGCTGGTCATTTTGACGGCTTTAACTTCAATTCTCTGGCCTTTTTTGAATTCCACCGGAGCCACCCCGGGTACATAGAATCCATTGCTATACTGAATGAAGCTATTAAATATAAAGCAATGAAAAAGAACCTGAAAAACCAATATATTATAATTTCGACTACTAGAAACGAGTTCACTATAGTATAGTATTACTGAAATACGCACCGACAACATATTTTATAAATATTTTTTCAGTTAAAACTAAAGGAAAATATAATCATTCTCCGCTCGCTTGCTTCGTTTCCCATCTGTCAATAAAAATCTGACGTTCTATTTCACACAAGTTTGACGTTCGGTTATGGCTTCGTTCATAATAGTACAGTTTCATTAATGTCTCTAGTAGCTAGCTTTTCCCCCAAGCTTCCACTGCTATACTGCCAAAATAAATTATTTAGTTATTGGTTCGACCACGTAGTTCCACTAGTAGCTTTTTTTTCGGTTATTCTATTAATGGTTCTGGGCTAATCAAGTTCTGTCGATAATACTGACTGGATACTTCATACCATTCTCTGCCTACGACTTTACATAAAGTGAGTATTTAACCTCTTTCATGCCTTATTTTGATTCATTATCTCTCATTCCGAGGTGAATCGCTGGCAACAATTTTGCTGGACTATTACGAAAACGTCAATGACCTTAGTAATTGACATTTTCGTTTAATATCATTGTGGTCCCCTAAGTCCCCATCCGCACGAGCGCTTCTTTTTTGGGCTTTAAAAAAACGTTGAGTTTTAACATAAAGGTAAACTGCTTATGTAGATTTTCAAGCTTATCAAAATGACAGAAGGTTCATGCATGCATGCATGCAAGGTTAATTGAATTGGGGTAGGTAGGTTGATGTGCTGGCGTCTGTACATATTATAAGGTTCAACACACAACGAACTGCAAAATGCTCGCGCAATGACGAGCAATATTTTTTTTATTGCAAGCTCTTTGAAAATGATCTGGGTCGCCAAGTGTGAATGATCAGTTTTGGTGCCAATATTCGACGTTGAGTTGGCAGACGTATCTAATATGATTGGTTGGGTCTTAGTAATCATCGCCTATTTGGCAGAAGAAGATCGTGAAGAAGAAACATGTAAATAAGACGTCATAAAATATAGCGGAAAGGATGTGCCGACCAAATATTATACACTTGGTAACGACTACAAAATAATAAAAAATATTTAAAAATTTAATAATATGTACAAAAGATAAATAAATGAAAAAATAATAGTATAAAAACACGTCCAACTATAAATCTAGCTAGCTGTACTAATGAGCGTAGACGGAGGCGCGCGTAAGCGGTAGCTCGAGCGCGTTCGCGTACGTAGAACGCATACCCGAATACGCATCCTGCAAGCTCGAGCATAGTCGAGGAGCAGACGTGTATTTAATTTTGCACTAAATGGAATTATCATTAGGTTCATTTTTCAGTTGTTTCAGCAAATGTTCTGCTCTGCTCTTGATATACGCTAGTGTACTCTGACGCTAATTCTTAAAATACTATATCTAGACTGTATGATTTTGTGTCTATGTTAAGTTCAGAAAGTTCAGAACAAAAGTGATCCTTGTCATTGACTTGACACTCTTGACAGTAGTTTGTGGTCTCGTCCCGGTCTGGAACTCGCATTGCTTTACAGTTCGTTTTATTTCTATGTATTTTTGGAAAGTTTGGTCCTGCAATAGACTCCGTGCTGTTTTATCAATAAATTAACAAAAAGTTATCTTTTGAGCTATACATTACGGAAGAGATATAACTTGACAGCATCATGGTGCAGGTGATTGTTCTGAAGTTTGGTTTTTGCCATGTGATTAGTCATGAAAAATTATTAATTAAAATCTCTAATGTACTATGAATAATGGTATAACTGAAACTACGGTATTATTTGTGAAATCGAGAGTATTATCGTTATTATTAATTTATTTACAGGCTTCAGAGGAAATGGAGCAGCCTGACTTGCCACAAGCCGTTAAATTACTCAAAGAAATGAATACAAATGTCCAGCAGGTGTCGCAACTTGTGGACAATATGCTGGTGCGAGTCAAGAGTGGAGAGCTGTCAACAGATAAAGGTCTTAGTTTTCTGGAAATGAAATATCAGATGCTACTTAGTTATTTAATAAATTTAACTTATATTGTATTAAGAAAGTGTTCTGGTGAAAGAATTGAATCAGACCCATCAATAGAGAGGCTTATTGAGATCCGAACTGTCCTGGAGAAAATTCGTCCCATAGATTCAAAATTAAAATATCAAATTGACAAACTAGTTAAAACTGCTGTTATTGGTGGCACATCTGAAGATGATCCTCAAACATACCATGCTAACCCAGCAAATCTAGTAAGTAAGATAAATGATTCTGCTGAGGAATCTAGTGAATCTTCTGATGAGGGGGAGAACAAGAATGATAAGAGCAGCAAATCCAATATTTATGTGCCTCCTAAGTTAGCTGCAGTACACTTTGATGAAAACATGTCAAGAATTGAAAGTGAAAAGAAGAACAAAGAGAAGTCGAAGAAACAATTCCTGAACTCAAGTATAATGCGTGAACTGCGTGATGAATATTCTGAAGCACCACTGGAAGTGAGCACAGGAAATCATGTTAAACAGTCAATATCGAAATATGAACAGGAAAAGACTGAATATGAAGAAAATTATTTAACTCGTCTGCCAGTAACAAAAGCAGAGAAAAACCGCAGGAAAAAGTTATCAACAGTAGGAATGATTGCTGATGAAATCACAGGCACAAGTAGTCGCCAGTCTCGCAAACACAAGTTGAAGACTAAGAAAGGTAAAGGTTTTAAGAGAAGGCGTACTCAATAAGGTTAGAACATTGTTTTTTATAGAAGGAATTTGAAAAAACTTTCTTCATTACATTGGCAACTACAGTTCCATATTACTTTTGTTTAATTTTATTCTGGTTATTGAACAAAATCCTCTTGCGATTTATCTTTAATGTTATTATGTGAAATTGATTTCATACTTAGTTTTTTGGAAAGTCATTTCTGTAAAATAATATCATTTTACAAAAATACTGTATTATAGTAAATGAACAATATTAAATGTTATTAAATTCTATTATTGTAAATACTCAACACATTGAAACTCCAATAGGCATACTAAAAGGAACAGACAGCCATGATAGGGCACAGGGTAGGTCTCATACATAAGATACTCTGCCTATTTAAAACAAAGTAATTATTCAAAGTTACATTTATGTAAAAGATTTTAAGACATTGAATATCAGAGAAGAATATTTGTTTGTATGTTGAACAGGTTTTTTTCATTCAATTAAACAATTACCTAGGTACTAGTACTAGACCTCATATTACAGCTGGAGAGAGCTACATGAAATTTTTGGTAGGTGTTTGAGGCACACTGAAAGCTTGTCCAATACTTCAATTATCCCTAAACACAAAAATGTCTGAGAAGTAGTGGGTTAAACCAAGCCAGATACTTTTAAAGATAAATATAAAACAGTTCCTTGAGGAATCTCTAAATCTTTGTAGGTACCTTTAAAATTTTATATTTAAAGACTGGAAGAATTATAAGCCAAATCATTTAGTTATGCACCTTGCTAGGCATGAACATATTTTCAACTAGCTTGCCCCCACGGTTACATCCGCTGCTCAGCTCCTATTGGACGTAGTGTGATTTTATATAGCCTATAGCCTTTTTCGATAAATTAACTAAATTAAAGAATTCGATCAATTCATTTCAAACGATTTTTCAATTCAAACCAGTACATTCTCTGGAATAAAATTAAAATCCCTAATATAATACTTGTGGCGCCGTCATTCTGATAATACATTATACTTTGTACTTGTTTCACTCGATTGTATTGCAGTTGTTTATCAAAGAGGCGCCACAAATGTCGAAAGTGTTTTTACGCCTGGTGCGCGATGACAGCGCCTCCTAGTGACCACATCATTTCGGGACATACCAAATCTTGCCAACTAGATATTTAAAAAAATCTTTTCAGCTTGTTTTTGATTAAAAGATAAATAAAACCTTACCTAAAAAGATTGTGGTGCATATTGAACTTGACTCGTAGGTACGTCACTTCCGAAAGTCGCGAGAGGGTCGCGGTTGTCCCCAGTTAGTTCTCTTCTTCATCATCTTGTCACATGGGGCACAGTGCACGATTTGATAGTGAACTACACAGCACTACTGAGCGGGCAGCGATTGTTATATATACCAAATAAAAGTGCGCCTGCAAGCTTAATTGCCACTTATAATTCTTCTCAATATCCGATACCCGACACGTGGCCGTCGACGCTTACAACCGATGTTGTTTACAAGAACCTTGTAAGATTCATTTGGAGTATTCACATAAAGTGTATTGGCACAGCAACAGCAACCTCAGCCACAATCTCAAGCACGTTAGCACTCAGGGATGACAAAACAACTTATTGATAGCTAGCAGGGACGTCGGACATTATTGTGATCATTCTTTAACTGTACAGACGATATTTTTTAGGAACAAAAAAAAAATTCATGTTAGAAGAACCTCATTATAATTATAAACCATGTACAAAATTTAAGAAACACGAATAAGATTTAAAAAAAAAACGGATTGAAACCTCAAGTAATTTGTAACAATTGGGATTACTATACTTGTGTTCTGGCGTGTTCCTGAACAATCACAGTCAGGCCGCTGAGAGCTGTTGCAATTTAATAAAATTAAGCAATACGTAGTAGGTACTATTAAGTATTCTGTGGCAATACTGTGACAATTTGATTTACCTTAGGTACTTGTGCCCGTTGGATTTTTCGTGCCACAAATATGTACCTACTGCCAAATCGAAAAATGTGTCGACCCAAATAAATCGCTAGGTATCCGCCGCTACTTCTCACTGTAACATGGCCAAGTTGTAGAAACACTTTCCAAAAGGCTTGTCTGCCTGGCTGCAAATTCTCCGATATTTTCTTTTTATTTGAGCGTGAAAATTATATTTTACGAAGGTGTTTGATAAAACGTCTTTGTTATCAATAAATTAATTTGTAAGTTCTTTTTACGGATAAGTCGATGTTAGCTACTGGAGGCGGCATTATCAACATAATCTTTATAAACCAAGTAAGTCGCCGTTTACAAAATAACGGGATAGAAACTGAAGACAAAGTCGGTCTGCGAGTTCTAGGACAGCAGTTAAGCTTAACAGGACGGCCGTGTTTAACCTTTTTTGAGGCCCTGCAGTGCTATTCTCTATAAAAACAGCCTTTTGACGGCACGGCCGCAGTGCTCACGCCAGGATGGGACTAAAATTTGCCATTCTCTAAGCTATTGACGTAAGTGGTGAGCGCTCGCGCTGCACGATTGGACTATCTCAAAGCCGTCACGTCGAACAGCACATCGCTGGACTCAAGCGATGACATTTCTTATAGAGAATAACATAACTGGCATTTTCGCTTCATTTTAGTTTCACTGTTCCTACAAAATATTCGTACCTAGAAAAGAAGGCAGAAAAGCCATAGAATCATCCGCGAAAACAGGCGCAGCGTGCTCGAAAACTAGTTGATACTGCCGGCTCTAGACGTTGCACTATTTTGTTTTTTCTTTTGTTGTTTGTGTTCAATTTCATTTTGTTTATTTTTATGGAATAATTGTAATAAAAAGTTGTAATAATAAATATTTGTTTGTTTTTTAATAAAATATCTTGACTTGGCGCCCAAGGTTGTCGACATGTGGAATGTGAGCTCGGCTATCATTGTGCCAATAGTCGTAACGGCGAATGACCTGATGGCCAGGAGCCTCGACGAGCATCTCTCGAGGCTCTCGTTGGGTAGTTAGATCAAGGGCCAGATTCAGAAGGCAGTACTCCTTGATACGGCTCGCATTGTGAGAAGGTTCCTGTCTCTGGAACCCTAACCACCGGTAGTACTATTTTTATATTTTTAAATGTTTTTTATTCCATTTTTGTAAAAAATTTAAAAATGTAAAATATGAGTGAAAGATGAATAAAGGAATAATAATATTTGTTTTAAATCATTGGTTAAAGCTTTAGTTAAAGTGGGGATAGTCTTGAAGACATGTTGCTGGGTCGAAAGATTGATAGCGGAATAATCTCATTTCACGAATATGTCCAATTGGTGTGTGAGTATCGAGGCACTGGTAGTCGCCACGCGGTGGTGCAGTGCCGTGGTTGTGTGTGAGGTCTGAGCGAATAATGCGGTTCAATAGCCAGGGTGGAGATGACATAGTCAACTGAAAAGAAAAAAAATACGGCTCTTGTGATACATGTTGATAAGGTTTAGGCGCAGAAAGCCAAATTCACAAAATGGCAAATTCTCTTAAAACCTAATCGTCATAATGGCCAATTATCTGACTCAGACGCAAAAGGACATTTTTCAAAATGTCAAACCTGCACATAACCGTTGATTCTTGATAAAGCACAAAATATAACGTTAGATCTCGAAGTGAACATACCGGCTTTGTCACTGCAGGGTAAGGGTTCCTGTAATCATCCTGTTGATTAGTAAGGTAATCCATCACTCCGAAATCTGCAGGAAGTTGAGCCAAGTCTGCGTTTTTCATTAATTTATTTCGTCCTGGAGTGCTATTAACCGTAAAAAATAATTATTAGGATGTACGAAAACTGCAGAAACGAAATTCTTCGGGAGTAGTAGTTTTTGTATAAATTTTGGAATAAAATTAAAACCGTGACCTCCGCCCCTTAATGGCATGGCAATCGTAAACGTACATATTCTTGGAGTGAGAGTTTTGAATTTAATATACTACTTAATTACTTATATCTTGCAGGGTAGTAACTTTTTATTTGTTTTTTAAACAGTATGCTCAGCCTGTACTGTACGAGATAGGTACTACGATACGTACTACTTAATAAGCCTTGCTTACAACAGTAATTGCGACATTGTGCGAGCGAGATGTAAGATAGGTAGATGCCTACATAATACGAGTACCTACTAAGTATTTTCACTCGATCCTACTTCAACTTACTCTGTACACGGATAAGATGTGAAATTTACAAGTGGCTTGAAGGAATACATCGGGTCAGTCTTCATGGATATCTGAGCCAGCATGTGGCGGGTTTCGGTCATACTAGTCCCCTGGTCCTCTGTCCCCCAGCGGTTGTAAGTGCTGACATGGTTACTCAACTTGTCGCGATATGCGTAACAATCTTTTTTTTCCGCATGAATAGCGTAGTCCCAATTATGTACTTTTGTTTTTGGCCCATACGTATTCTTGGAAAACAATATTTGTTGTGGCTTTTTCGCAATGGGATTCTTAAACCTCATTTTGGCTAACCTATTATATAACAAAATAAATCCGCAAATATTTTCTAACGCTATGAAAAACTCTAGTGACGGAAGTTTTTTTGTCACTGTCAAATGTTTTCCTTTGGACTACGCATGAAAATTAAATCTCAAACTTTGTTTTTCTTTAAGATTGCATACCAACCTCTGCAGTGTCTATTATTTCAGCGAAGAAAATAGTTTTATAACTTTTTTGTTGAAATTATTATTGAAGTCGAGTGTGACGGGATTTTGGAGGAATAAGAAAAACTCTTCAAGGAGTTCATTCAAGCATTCAGCATTCTCAAATTACTAGCTCTAAAATTGTCGTTATGATATCAGTAATATAGCATTAGCTATCAGCACTTATAAGGGTTTTGTTACGGGTTTGATACGGTTTTCCTAGCTACGCCTCTACCTATAGGTAAAAGTTAGACATCATGTTTGAACTTTATTTGTAGTTACTTACTCTTTAAATCTACAATATTTTTATATAAATTCGGAAAAAAGTCTTTAAATTCGGTTGAAACATGGAGGTAGGGGCATAATTAAACTGACCTAATATATTTGTAAGATAGATGTGTGTAGTGGTAGTATGTACGAAACCATCTACAAAAGAGACTACTATTTGGATCTGGCCACAAATCCGGCTGGAGAAGTTGGTGGCACCACAATGTCACTATTCATAGATAATTTATTTCTCCACTTTACTTCTTCATCTCTCACGCGTATACTTTCTTCCGCGCAAGTTACAAATGCTTCAAAAAATTCATAAAATGTAATTTCTATATCAAGATCCATGATTTTTTCGCCTTCCCAGAGATTCGGAAATATTTTCGAAAATATTTTCAATATTGCTTTGCTTGATAAATTTCCAAAATTAAAAAGACTCAAATTTTCAACTTCTTCGTTTATTTCAAAAGCTTCAGGGACTTCATTATCATCTGAAATAAAATGAAATGGAACTTACATCTGTTACCTCACCTTGGTTGGCAATAAGCCACTCAACTAAAGACACGAACTAAGCAAGCGTTGCTTTACTTTGGTCACCGATCCAAAGACAAACCTCTGCAAACGTTGCTTAACACGCACCTCGGAAAATTGGTACAATCTGATGGCCAACTCTACCAACGCGCGCTTACCCGGCTTCCGAGGCCATTTCATTGAACCACGATTGCAGGAAACGGAAAGCGATTAGAAACATCAAAAATATTAGTTAATATATATTTACCAACAACAAAGGTTAATTCATCTCCAAAAATATAAACATTACGGCCTAGTGGCAGACATATGTGAGGTACTTCTACCAGGTCGGGTTGAGGATGTTCCATGCAGTGTGGTGGACGACGTACAGCGCGAAGGAAAGTGCGCACCGTGTGTGGTTCTCCCAGGCTCCGATACAACTCATAGGTCGCTTTCAAAGGAATACATTTACCATAATTATTTACCAAATGACCTTAAAACAAAAATATGAATATTTATAAAAATATACGTGCCCATCTGTTTTTACAAACCTAACATATAACTTTTCATAACTACATTCACCCTACCTCTTTGCCGACCAGTTCCCCGGAGCACATCCAATTCCATAAAATTTCTAAAAGCACTTGCAAGAATTGTATCAGGTTTTGTGCCAGGCAACTCTTTTTTTGCATATAATTTACTGGCAACTGAAATCAGACTATGTAGAAACTGCCAAAAGTAAACTTTCTCGAATGGGTTATGAGGGCTCCTTGCGAGCCATTCAGGATTCTGGTGATATATTCTGTCAATCTCGACGAGTGTCAATCCCTTCTCGTGAACATTACAGTCGTAATACAATTGCCATAAAAACAAACGAATGAGAACAGGAGTAAACGATATTGGTTCTGTGTTGCATATGGTTGCATACTTGTAATAAATATTCAACAAATCGATTTTATAACACTTCAATGTCTGGCGTAACGAAGTCTCCTCAAACTTGATTAAGTCATATAAGTTCTCTTGCCTATGTGGTCTTTTTGACAAAAAATTGTCTTTTTCAGGCATTTGTGGAAAATCTTTTTCTGTTATTTTATTATTTTCAAAGTAGTCGTTGATGATGTTCGCTCTCATTTCATCTTGTCTGTCTATATTTTTAAGCGCTTGATCGATATGATAAATAAGGCCAACAGAACTGTCACATATTTCAAATTGATAGGGTTCGTTTACAGTTACAGTTTTTTTATTGTCTTGCTCTTGGCAGGTGCGGCTGGTGCCCATAGGATGTAAGGGTCCTAAATTGTCATCATCAAAAAGTTTTCTATCTTGTATTGTGAATCCATTGTTTGTGACAAATTTCCCCACGCCGTGTTTCTTATTTTGTTTAAACTCTCCCTTATAATGTGATCCTAAGCCGAGTCCCAGATTTAATACACCATATCCATTGCGCTGACCTTTTTCCCACATACCACGAAACGCATTAATAGACGGTAGTGCCATGGTGTTGTTATAACAAGCCTCCCATATGTAAATGCCATAACCGGACATGACTCCATTTTGCCACCCACCACGGTAACACTTTTAAAGAATAGAAACATTATTTCACTTTCTATGTAGGTATATTAATGGGGTGTATAACGTTTGATATAATAACAAAAGCTCTAATGCTCACATGACCTAATTCATGTCATGTACTTTCTTTTACTATAACCCGTATGGTCTCGTAGTCGCAAGCGCGACTGCAGAGCGTTGGGTTGGATTCCCGAGTCGGGCAACTATAACAATTTCTCAGTAACTAGCAGCCCGGAGTTTGGAAGTTGGCGGTATGATACCCTCATATCTCGGAAAGCACGCTAAGCCGTTGGTCCTGCGCCTGGTCTCTGTCCGGTCGTGTCGTATTGCCGTCCCATCGGACTATGACAGTAAAGGAACAGAGTGCACCTATGACTGTGCACTGTAATATGCGTATCGTGACTGTTATGATAATTTAATTAACTTACGTCGTGATTCGGCCATATCATTAATCCTTTACCTTGCCTCTCATTTCTATCCCAATTTCCTTTATATCCACTTAGTTCGCAGTATTCTCGAGAGCCATATCCGTATCGCTCATTCTAGATTAAGTCAGAAAGTAAAAATTAGTTATGCATACCTACTTCTATTAAAAATGCGGTGAATTTGTAGATTTAACTCAGAGCAGCTCTGCGTTTAAGTATGGTTCAAGTTAATGTTTATTTTATTTATACATACGTGGATCCATTGCCCTTCGTATGAATTCTTAAAGTTCTTAGAATAATATATAACTCCATGTCCATGCTTAGTTCCACAATGCCAGCCGCCAGAGTAGGAGCGCTGAGAGCGAGAGTCCACGTACAGTCCCTGACCGTGTCGCAGGTTACCAGAAAATTCTCCTTCGTACCACGTGTCATTTTTCCACTGAATTTTACCTTTTCCGTTCATTTCATTATTTTGAAAATTGCCCTAAAATGAAAATCAGACAATTCTCAGTCCGTGAAGTTAGCGTCAAATCAGCTATTTCCTTATATGATTACTTCCCAGAATTTGATCCTTATAAGCAACACTATGGAATGGTGTAATAATACAGGGTGTGAAAATTATTTAAATTACATTAACCAGAGTAAATTTTCAACTTACTAAATAGACGGTTCCGTTCGCCCACTGAAACCGTCCTTCACCATGCATACATTTTGAAGAAATATGGCCTTCATAAATGTTGCCGTTTCGGAAACGGATAATAGCCTTTTCATCGGGACATGACCAAAACGTTTGAGTGGTGCTATTCTGTGAATGGCAAAACCGGTAAAGTACCTAAATGACATGCAATTATTGTCTGTTGGGATTGGTTTCGCCTGGTGGCATAGCGATGAGGTAACCATTACAATGTGTAACTATAGCTGTACAAAAATATATTCAGTCGTCCAACTATGGAAGAAACCATACTGAGAATTATAAATTAGGCATCTTCATAATATTTTTTGACTACGTACTATAATTAACTATTTTGTCCGCCCTATTGCCGCTATACCATTGCTAGTGAGAATTTATTAATCATTATTTATTGTCAATGTTGGTCGCAGGACTGTATGAATTACCGTGACCCCGGAACTTAAAGGGCTATTGAAGGACACTGTGGATTTCAGTCATTACGAGTCTGAGATTCCCTCATGCCCTGCCCTAGGTGGGAAGACTTATTTGATGTTTTTTTTTTATCATGCTAAATACCTGTTTATTTAGAAATACAATTACCTCCACTTCATCAGGTCTTGTACGGCTTCGTTTCCCCGATTTTGAACTTCTCCTTTGCGCTAAAAATGAATAGATCCTTCTTACTTAGCCTGTATATTTTCATCCCGTTAAGGCTTTTAATGTTTTAAATTTGCATAAAGGCGAACGGTTTTTGAAATAGCTAAGTGAGTACATATTATACGAGTACACAAGCATCAAGTCTATAATTCTAATCTTTTTAACCCACATAAAAGAATCACTCTGTATTTGTGAACTATGAAGAGGCGTTCGAGACCCAGTGCCAATTTAGAGGGTACAGTCAACAACAAAAGTAGATGATCATAATCAGAAATTCAATACTAATGAACAAAGTTCGCGTCAGAACTGTGTGGCGTCGAAGTGATTCAAAAGTATGTGACTGTAAATTATCCCAAACATTTACCTACTACTAGTTCATCTACACATTTATGACGCGAACTCCGTTCATTAGTATTGAATTTCTGATTTTGATCATCTACTTTTGCTATTGACGGTCCAATACCTCAAAAAAAAAATACAGAACTCTTATAAGATCATTTTGTTGTCCGTCTATAAAAAGACCCTTTTTCTCGAGAACGTCTGGAAGGATCCAGTTGAAATTATCATCAAATATAGTTAACATTACATAGTCCCTTGAATTAGAGAAAAAAACAAACTTCTAAGTCAGAAGAGACGCCCGTTTTAAATTATTGCAAAACACTTAGCTGCATTATCACTCATTTTAGGAATGCACGCAATTAACTGTTTGATATTAATTTAAGACTTGGTATGGTTTAAATACTTGTAAGAGCTTACGAATAGTTTTTTTCCTTTTTCCCGTAATTGTAGAGTCGCTAGCTGTCCTCATCTCTAAGGAAAGATGATGGGAGTTTTCATCATCCTTCGGTGGCATTATGGTGACCCATGACTCTACGATGCAGTCTAGCATTGAATCGAACATCATTAAAACCATTTCCTTTCTTACGGCTCCCTTTGGACGCGTTATTTCGGAGGTCGAAGAATCAATTGTTAACGCCACGTTAGATATACGGCCTTGCGTCGCAGACCACGTTTCATAGTCACCATCATGTCTGTACCTTCTGGGCACAATCAGAGAACTTTCACGACGTGTAACTGTTCGCTGTGAATCTACATAGAACATGATTTCTAGATAATAGAAACGTATAGTATAGCAAAAAGAAACCAAAAATATATTCAACCACTGTCCTCAAAGTCACACAAAACAAATTGTCATAAAGACAATTTAAAGGAAGTATATCATATTGTTTAATGTTAGGCGCCACCAAACATAAAAAAGTCGGTCCAAAGAAGGTCCTAAACAAAAACTTTTCTTTTTTTTCACATGGCCTTTAATGAAAGTGCTTTAAGACGCCATTCGCACGAGGGTTTTTTTTAGCCGTCGTTAAAAAAGCGCCGAAATAGAAATAATGTATTCCCATGTATCTGTTCACACGTCAGCGCTTTTAAAACGCGGCGCTTTTTTTCGAACTGTATTTGATTTTAAGTTCTGGACGGTGACATTTAAGTTCTATTTACCTTGTTGTTCCAACTCAGCACTTTTATAACGCCAAAAAAGCGCTCGTGAATGGGGGCTCCCATTCGAACAAGGCTTACTGTATCGTGGGTGCGTTTTCAAACATGGGTGACACTCGCGCGGCGACAAGAACCCTTTGAGCGCAGAGACGCTCTCTGAACGCGCCCCATCATCATCAAATCAACTACACTAGTTTATAACTCTCCGCCTCGCCTCCAGAAGCGTGCGCTAGGCCATTCGTGGAGCTGCACGCTGGGGTTACGAGTCGTTCGCATAAAATGCTCGTGAGATTGTAGTCTTATTCCTGTAGGTACCTAGGTCGGCTTTCTTTAGCTACCTAGCAAAAAAAATCAAGTCGGTATTTGGTGTTAAAGTTGCATACCTACATTAGATGTTGAATAAAAAAAAATTAGGTAAGTACATTTCAAACTGTTTTAATTTGAAAAGTAATTTCATTTTATTTTTAAGCTTGCGTTTGGGCCTGTCCCGATGATAATGTAGTCCACCATGATCGCTCTCCTTCATTCCAGGGGAACGTGTAAACTTTTTATGAAACATTGAATGACCTGAAAAAAAAAAGAAATGGTGAATCATTAAATCAAGTTATATTTTGTTGGCCGCGTTTTACTAGCTAATTTAATTTGACTTTGTAACGTTAGGGCCAGACTAACGGCATTACCCCTTTAATTTTCGCGTTGATAGTCTTAAAATGTTCGTATTAACGGCATTTTCCATTAGTGTGACCCTTTTTTTTTTTCGTGGTAAAATCTTCAAATGAGTCCTCCCACCCAGGGCAGGGCGGGAGGGACTGTCAGACTTGTACTGACTAAAATCCACGGTGTCCTTCACTAGCCCTTTACGTACCGGGGTTACGGTAATGGGTAAAACCCGCGACCCCGGCAGGCTTTGGCCCTCCACTCCTTGAGGCGCGCGTAGAACACAACGCGCCGTCGACCCGGGCATGGTCATGGTCGGGCTGCGAGTCGCCCGTTACTCGTCGTCTCCGCCTATCGCCGTCGTGAGGACACGGCGGTGCTCTGCCCAAGCGGGGCAGTCCTGCACTGTATGCTCCACCGTGTCCTCCGGACGATCCTCGCAGTGGTGACACCCAGGCGTTTCTTCCCTCCTTATCAGACACAGGTACTTCCCGAAATTTCCGTGTCCGGTGAGGACCTGCGTCATGCGGTAGGTAAGGACGCCGTGACGCCTATCCAGCCACTCCTCGAGGAGGCGTCTTACCGCCGCGATTGCGGCGTGCCCGATTAGTGTGACCCTAGTGTAAACAATACGGTTTCATTAATTCGGATTAGCCTTCAGATTAAGTCTTCATCGACGAGCTAGACAACGATAGTACCTATAACGCCAGCAGGTCAACCTACCCCAATCTGTCAAATTTTACCAATCAAACATTAACCTTCTACTATTGTGATAAGATTGAAAATCTATTAACGAATTTTGACAGATTGATGTAGGTTGATGTGCAAATATTTGTCTCTAATAGATTTACAACTTTATGCTTTACAAGGATAAAGCTGTACGTATAGTTTCAAGTCGACACGGGATCCGCGCTAACAGAAGGCATTATACGAGCAATGAAGTTTCACTGACGTTTTCAGGTTAAAACAATATTGCTCATTTATTTAGGCACTCGTTTAAAACATTGGAAAAATAAATGTGGGCAGGAAATAAAGTATACTGACCCCAGTTCCTGAAGTCTCTGAACGGCCTCCATAGCCGCCATATGCTCGCTGCTTGATCAAGGTCATTGTCATCTGATAACCACTCATTGGATTCCGAATCGAGGGTTTCGTTTGATGAATCTTTTGTTTCCAGATCTTGGGTCGAGTTTTCGTGAGCGTAGCACAAGCTGAGTATGTACAGTACCGCACAGAACACAGATATCTAAAATGAAAGAAATTATTTTTTTATTGTCAACAATTCGTAGTCATTTACCAAATTACTTAGGCGCTACGCATCCCATGGAACACCTTGGATTTTAATCACACTCATTTGATGATTTTACTACTTAAAAAATCATAACCTTCCTTTTGGCTTTGCCGTAGTCGGGTAAAAAAGGTGCTATGCATTTACTTTTGACGGTAACTCTCATAGTAATTATGCTATGAGAGTTACAATCAATAGTGCCTAATCTCCTGCCTACCTAATTGTGGCGGTAAAAAAGTCCTATTTCCGATCAATCACTTACAAAATCGGTTTTGATCGCTATGTAAACTATTCACTTTTGAAGCCAGAGAGCGGCAGGAATGTTCCATGTACAAGACCCAGTACTGCTTTTCTTTAAAGACTCGGCGCCGCGGCAGCGCTGAAGCTACGATTTGTCTATAATAGATTTTCAACTTAAAAAATAATACTTTAGACTAGACCATAAAGTTGAAGTTTTGGTCCTCGACATTGAAACAGATTGTCTTCATTACAGTTTCAACATTTTGAAAATGTATTACAAGCTCTTCGTCGACATTGTCGTAAAGTCTTATAGAGAATAGCATAGCTGGTCGCCATGTGAGAATCTAGTATGTGTTACTTAGACACTAGTGGTCGCCCAGTAATCGAAATTCGACCACAATAATATTTAAATTTTATAAACATTATTTTAAGCTTTCACGGTTTGTCTCTAAATTTAAAATGTCACTTACTGGATAAATCTTCCTGGAGTTTACATATTTCTTTGGGTTAGTCAACCCACGATCATGGCGCTTGCAACAGCGTCAAAATATCGGGAACTCAAATAAATATGTTATCACGGAAGATATCCCGTAAGTGACATTTTTTTTTAAACAGCACTCTAGGAATTTCTCCTGTGTCGTGGGTGCGTTTTACAAACATATATAAACTCACATACACAAACGCCCAGACCCGGAACAACTACTTGTAGATTATACAAATATTTGTTCCGTGCGGGAATCGAACCCGCGACACGCAGCGCAGCAGTCGAATCGCTCAGCCACTGCGCCAACCGTGCCGTAAATTATGTTTGAAAGAAAAAAAACCAATATGCTCGTAAAATTGATGATATGAGATACACAAAGCTTCTGTGAAATATTTTGAATATTATTGTAGTTCCAAAATAAATTATAAGCCCAATTTATAACGCCATGTTCTTTATGAAATTCTCTTGATTTCTTGCGACTTTTTTGTGGGTGCAAAGAGATACTTAAAAGGTAAATCTATAGTTAACTTAAGGGTAGCGCACACAACACACGGTCACTATAACACAATATCATTTACCTTAGCACTCATTTTTAACTCAAAATACAAGTGTTCTACGTGATTGAGGTACGAATACAATTTAATTTCTAAACGTGAATGAATAAAACATGTACTTATATTGGTTATTTCAACTTCAACAATGTGGAGCGGACGAGGTTTCATGTTAGGACATAATGCAGGTAAAAGCAATTTCAGTGATCCAAATAATCATTGTGTAAACTATAGTTACCGAGTAAGTATTTATTATTTTAATATAGGTATAACAGCGCCTACACTTAGATATTAATTGCTATTTAGATACGGATATTAGTAATAAAATAATTGGCAAAGATACTTCTTTCCGGCTAAAGTTATTATACGTTTCCATCGATGTATGGGCGTCATAATAGTTCTACTACTACAAAATGTGTTGCATTTTTATATTGTGACGATTGCAGAATTAACAGAGCGTTTAAAATAAAATTCCGTCCAGGAATTGAACCTGTGAAGTTGAGCACCGTAATCACCTACTGCGTCTGTCAACAAGGACTATAAAAATGCGTGTTGCTTACATACTTAATTAATACAATAAACATTAACTCAATGTCGATTGGATATCACCTTCATAATTCTTTTTTTACGCCACATTAGGAATTAACCACACCGCTACATATAGCTTACTTAGCATCAGTTGAAACGGTCACATAGTTTCATAGCTTAGCTTTTACGTTCTCGCAGCACAGCTGCATAGCACATCTCTGGTGGAAAGGTACCCTTGTGTTGTGAAAATAAGGGTGAATATTATAAAAGTAGTTAGTTTCTATATTTAGTATGTATTGACCCTTAGTGTGGCCAATAACAGTACACGTTTGAACTGGTGATACATACATAAAATTTTATTGAATCTACCCCTCTTAGTTAATTTCATCATACCACACGTTTCTATGTGAATATTTCGCTAATGGCCACGCACAGTAAAAAAGGAATTTCAAAGGACAGCCTTGAAGAACTGGTGTGCATGTAACAGGATAGTTAGTGATGTGTGATATTATTATGACGCGCGCTCGACCGTGTGGTTCAGTGACACGCGGCATGTCATGCGTGTGGCTCATCGATAGGCTAGTTTTGATTTCATATAGCATAGCAAAGAAATCGGTGATTAAATACAGTCAGACTGTGATCAAGCATACTATACGTATAGGTAAAGGCCTTAACAATAGAGCGCGATTCATTCTGGCGACACGATCTTTGTAAAGTCTGAAAGCGATGTGATCTGATACCGGCAGTTAGAAAACACATTTGGGAATCCATAGGTTACAGAGATCGCATGCGATCAGTAGCTCCATCACAAGATTTCAGTATTTTATTTACAGCGTACTTGAAGTATTTAATGCGTTTATTGTATGGAAAGATGGAACAGCGCTTCTAGTGTAAGAAGAAGGAACAAATTTTTTCCTTGAAATTAATGTCAAAGTTCCAGTTTACGTCACAAAAACTGGAAATTCATGTGGCCTCAGATCGTTTCTCCGGAACCGATCGCGTTGTAAAAAAATGCAAAAATGTTCATTTTCGGATGAAGCGCGACCGATATGAGTCTATGGTTGAAATTCGCTCTAATGATCTTCAGACCTATGGAGTGAATTTAGACTGAGGCGCCAAGGAATCACATAAAGCTTTTTCAAAATAACTTTTATCTACTATCATGCTATTAATCCTCTATAAAAGAACCTATAACAATTAGCTTATTGCCAACATTAAAACACTCAATGATATAATGATCATTATATCATCCAAACGCGTGTTATAATGAATTTCAAAAAAAGAACATTCTCATGCAATGACATTTTCACCACCAGATCGCTAAAATTTTGAAAAAAGAACAACTCGTCTCGTGTTATATCCCGCTATTTTTTCACTCGAATATGGTATGCGAATATGGTATGTTATGAGAATCTTTTATAGAGGATTCACAGCATGATTGTAGATAAAGTCTTGTATGCAACCGTTATAATTAGGTATTAAAACACTCATGTGATACTATTATCACACTCGGCTACGCCTCGTGTGATAAACCCACATTCGTGTTTTAATACCCCTGATTATACAACAGTTGCATAAATAACTAATATAACTTCTTCCAGTCTATCACACAGTACGACAGTAATTTGAAATAAAATGCGGTAATCGTTTTTATGTTTTATTAGAACAAACATTAGATGTCACACCATAATGATTAAAATAACATAATAATATATAATGAATTGCGACATACTGGTAGGTCTTACCTACGAGTCTACTGAACCTAACAAGTAATAATATTGAACATTTTAATACGTTAGCTTAGTCATTGCAGCACTCTCTTTCGTCCAAATATTCCGTAAATAAATTACTTACACAACACATAATACGTATAACTTACTTACATTTTACCTTATTTACGTAGATAAATACATGTGTTCATATCACAGTTGAATCATTTGGCTATAATTACATTAAAATCTCACCAAATTATTTCTACCTATGAGCTGTGTTGGCAAGATGTTGATGCTAGTCTAGATAGGGTCGCGAAGTACATTGCAATTTGTTGGTTGGCTCTCAATTAATCATCATAAAATACCGTTAGCCTTTAGGGGAGGGTTATTAATTTATAATATTTAAAGTGTTTTCCTTAACCACTAACTTGTGCGCGTGAATTTAATTTGCTAGCGAAACTTCATAGACATTACGTATCACTAGCGCTAGCGAGTATGTTGTCTGGGTTTTTTTCCAACCCTCCGTAACAAAACTTTAAATGCAAACGCGTCTTGCACTGATTAAATGATGTTCATTTTGTAAATAGGTTTTTACACGTCAAAAAACAGATTATTTTATTTAAACTAGGTGAGCTCGATTTTTCATAACTGACCACTTTGTGAAGAAACAGCTAAAAGACTCAGGAGACCGTAATCGCTTTTAGTCAAGTCATATGAGGACCATGCAGAATTTTATAATAGTGTTGAGATAGACTTTTGAAGAAAGATCCATCAGCCCATTCGTGTAAGCAATTATAAGATATCCTGTACTGTCCCAACTCTAATTCGAGGAGCTTGACAACTTTACTGTACATGAGCATAGAAATTGTTTTTAAATTGTTATTTACTACGCTATTGTGGGGCTTTTTGTTTCTAATTAACTACATGTTCCCCATGGTTTCAACCTCGCTGCTCGGTTCCTATTGGTCGTAACGTGTGTTTATAATAACGTGTGTGCCTTCCTCGATAAAAGGTCTATCCAACACAAACATATTTTTCAATGGGCGGTTTCACGCCCAGCTCGGCTCAAATAGCGCTACCAGCGCATAATGTCAATTTACTGTATGATTAACTTGAGATACACTACACACTCGAAGCTACACTTGACGTTGTTACGTTATGCGCTTGTAGCGCCACTAACGGCTAAAACTCGCAGTGAAACTATTCGAACCTGATATTAGCGCGGTCAACCAAACCAAATAAACTCTTCAGCTTTATAATATTAATTTAGATGAGAAATATCCTTGAGCATTCCAATACTGAGACAAGCCAAAGAGGAGCAAATAGATTCTATATTTGGTAATGTATATATATTTATTTTTGTAATATAAAAATACACAATTATGTACCTATTTTTACAATCTATAACACCAAGTTATACTCCCAGATTTACATTTTTAACTGACTTTTGAATTTATCATTTTGTAAGTAATTATAATACTACTACTACCTATTTAACACTTATTATTTTATTTTTCTACTTATAAATACGACTGAAATTCTTTACTACTAGGCTCAGTTAGGCTAGGCAAGTTATTAATAACTGGCAATTTAATATAACAATTTTAAGGCCCTTAATTACAAATGTGTCGATGTTTGGTACACTGAGTGTAATCTTATTAACTTCTAATTACCCAAATACACTAGTGCAGCTACACAATGAATTATATCTAATGGGTTTTACTTATTACTAAGATGTTTTCCTAAACTTTGTGTACTAACCCGAACAAGCTGCTATCATGTTTAGCAATATACGATTTGCTACGAATTACTGCACGGATGAAGTTGAAAGACGCCCTGTAAAATGGTTTACCTGTTCGCCACTTAAGTAAAGCGCTTTCCCTGTATCCCTGTTATGCTATCATTGTTCATTGACATGGTTATGCAATACACTAATTTCTACAAACCCATTACTATTGTAAGATGGTTAATTAATCACTTCATAAGTGTAAACAACGTTTAGAACGTTCTCATAAACTTGTCTGTCAACACTTTACATCCAGGCACCAGCCCGCAAGTTGTCGACGATGGTGGCGCGTCGTCTGTGGCATACGCGGATGCACGGCTCCAGCGCCAGACGGCGCCAAGGTCACGAGTCGTGCAGCAGGCGCTGGTAGTGCGGGAACACCTCGTACGGTGGCACGTGAAGCCCAAACTCTAAAGCCACGAGGACGGCGAATTCGAAACGCATCAGATCTTTTCTGTTCACTCTGAACGTGGTTTCAATACGCTGAAAGAACGCATAACAGTTATGTTTTAAAATGTGTCCGGTTTCAGTCTTTACAAACTTTAAGAGGAGGTACTTTGCTTCATTCTGTCATCAAAATTACATTATACTAGTTATTCCCCGTGATTTCACCCCCGCTGCCGGGCTCCTATTAGTCGTAGCATGATTTTATAGCCTATAGCTTTCGTCGATAAATGGACTATCCAACACCAAAATATTGGTCCAATTCGAACTAGTAGTTCCTGAGATTAGCGCGTTAAGCCAAACAAACTCTTAGGCTTTATAATTTTAGTATACATGTGGGGTCGGAACTCAACCACTACTGAATGGTAGGCATTTTTGTTTTTGTTATTCTTATTGTATGTTCGATGTTGCTACCATTGAAACTTGTTTCAAAACAAATATAAAATAGACTTAATTAATATCCCATTTTAAGTTCCAGTTACAAATGATGTAAAATGTTGACTTACTTCTATGAGCGCCTTTAATGCTTCTCCTTTGACATCGTTGAGTTTGGCAGAGAGCATCAAACAAGCGCCGGCGCACAATTTCCTGTTATCTTTGTTGATCAGATTTGCCAGAATCAACTTCTCAAAGTACACATAGGCTTGAGCAACTGACAGCAAATCAACTCCGCCACTGTCATGTTTAGCAATCTTCCGCATTTCTTTCTTGATACTGAAAGATGAAGATACAGTTAATATACCTACTTTGTTACAGTGTATATATTTGTTTTAATATTACCTTCTTAATTTACTAAGAGTTAACTTGATGTGTGGGAACTTCTCCCTGAACTTATCATTTAGTTCTTTCTTGAGGTCTTGTGGTCGGACATAGTCAATAATAGAGGTCATGTAGGATGTGAATGTTAGAAGAGTTCTGTGTTTTCCGGCAATCAGTTCTGGATCATCTAATACATTGGGACAGTATTGCACCTGTAACAAGATACATATTAGATTTGCCTGATAGATTAGGTATTTTTTGATGTAGGTACTGAACATAACAAGGCCATTAAGTTTATTTAGGCATACATTTCAAGCTACTGCTCACTTTCCTTACTTCTCGAGAATTCCCTAATAGGGAAACCCTGTTATATTATTTGCTTAGCGTCTAACACTAAAAATTTCGTAATAGAAAAACCCAGTTATTGTGACGCTGGGTGACGGCATCCCGAAAAAGTGACTAACGCAGCAAGCTTGGTGGTCAGCAGCGTCGGCTACTAGGTGCAACAATATTTTGAAAAAGTTATGTGTTTTACTTAAAGTCCAATAGTTACATACATATTTTTGAGAGAGTACCGATCCTTCATCCCAATCAAATGTTTTCATATCAACTGAGGAGTGTGGTGGTGACGACGGTATTGCTGTTCTCTGAGACGATTCATAAGAAAAACACCTAAAAAGATAACCATCGTTATTATTCTGTTGAAGAATCATTTAAAGAGGCTCATGTTACTTTTATGTTAGAATACACAAAATCAGCATGCATCTAGAAAAAAGAGTTAGTAAGAAGTGGTTTCGTACCATGCTCTAAAATTCTAAATACATCTTACTTAATGTTAAATATTAATACTTTGAACCCATCCGTCTCATTTATGTTGCCAATGAATATCATGCACACTCCTTGATGTTAAATTTTTTAAATCACATGGAAGCCAGGTTATTACATTGACTATACTGGTTAGTGGGTGAGGTGAGTTTTACATACAAAGTATACTGTAGCCTGGATTTACATAATATTAGGTATCAAGACAGTGATAAATACACTGAAGTTGTTCATTAGAAACCAATTACTCCCAGATTTAAAGCTTAAAGTATTTACTGCACAACACCTAAAGTAACCTGGTAATGTGATTACTGACCAAAACTAAGCAGATAAAATAGAACAAATTATCCTATTGTATATTATAAAATATACTGAACGACTCCATATTTTTAGCAGGGATATAGTAGCATTAGCCAAATCTAAGTGTTGCATAGCAGATTTTAATCTGTTCAGTGTTTACCATTTTTTATCCTTGTGCCTCGTCAATAACTTAGTCCTGAAAGTTAAATTTGTTAGTGATGAAATGATTGTGATCACTGCATGAATTTAAAATGCATTTAATAGTAATACATGTGAGTTCCAGTTTGTGATAAATATGTAGAACAATGATGGAAATGTGTGTGTGAGCATGTGGGTAATGTGTGTATGTATTAACTGGTAACTATGTACCTAAGATATAGATAGGTAAGTGTATTGCAAATGTAGATTTGGGTTTATAATATGTAATCTAATATGTACTGATGGTGTATTCATAACATTCATTACAGAATAGAGAATGCTTTAGTTGTTTTTAAAGTTTCACAATATCACTCTTTATAATCTAAATACACAAGGAAAAAGTTTAAGATAGAGAAAATAGGAAACACTTATTCTTCAATGATTATAATTATATATTATATTATTGAAAGTAAAACATTCAATAACATGCACAACATGGATCATGTAGAGATCAGTCAAATCTTTGATACTTGGTAAATTTAATGATTGTTAGACTTCAATAAAAGTGGCTGGATATTAATTGATGGGTCTATTCTGCATTTAAATGCTACCTTGCAACAAATGTTTCTAACTCCTAGATTATGACCAAAAGTTTCACACCAACCAAATGTTACAAAAGAGAAGAATATATTATAATTACCTTGCTATAACATGTGGATGGCGATTGGCTATTTTCCAATTAGCCTTTTCAGTAAAGTCCCCTTCATACATTTTTTTGTACTGTTCCCTTGTACAAACTTTGGAGGGCACTAATAATTTTGAATATGATATTTCTTGGCCATTTTCTTCTTTCTCTAGGCCAAGAAGATCAAAGGGATCCATACCATTGTCTGTGATGGCTGAAAGGGGTCTTGGCCCTGATGTGTTCCTCCTTCTAACGCCATCTTTTCTTAAATCAGACCTAAAGGAAATAATATAAGATTGAACATAATTTTACATAAGTAAAACATTAGAACAATACAAATATTTTAATATGACTTAAATTACCGTGCATTGCGAATAGTCTTAGAATATGGGATGGTGCTAAATATGACACAAGGAGCACCCTGTTCTGGCACTATTGCAAGTCTTTCATCTCTGAACAAGACTCCTTTGTTTGGGCGCACCATGCGGACTTCTTTTGTTAATGCATGATGTTCTGGGATGCATGTGTTACTTGTTCTGAATTTGCCTGTAACAGTAATCATATTTACAGTTAATACAGTGCATAATTCACTTCGAACAAATAAGAAGACCTTAGTTTAGGAATAATAATTGGTAGAAAATAATATATTATTTACCAAAATTAAGGCTTTCTGAACTGCTTTTTTCATCTGCATTAGCACCAGTTAGGGTAACAAGATGGGTTTTTCTAGATCTAGATGAGCCATGCTTATCTTTAAAAGATTCTGTAGTACCAGAAGAACACCTATAAAATAATATTATAATATAAATAACATTAGTTTCAACCAGTATAAATTAAAGCTTCAATTATTTACCAAAAGAAAGCATTCTGGGTGACATTTATACAACATTACACAAATATACATTATTATGACAACAAAAAATAATTATAGATTTGTAAATTCGATTAACACTAACATGGAAAGTTGTTATATTTTTTATTTGTATCTTGTTTGTTATATAAAGTGGCATTCAAATTATAAAAAAATCTAACTTTATTATTATTTCATAAACATGCTGTTATGGTAAAACCATGGATGCTTATTTTGTTAGACATAGCAGTTACTTGCTAATATAATAAATAATGTTATAATGTACCTTTCTCTGATGAAAGATGTATTTACACCCTTCACAGGTGTAATAATGGTGGTTGTGTGTTCCGAGTCCGAACTTAAAGAATGACTGTCAGCACCAATACGATGCACTGGACTCGCATTTAGTGTTTTATTTTTATTACGAACACTGTTTCGTTGAGTCGCTTCTTTATCCTTGGGAATATCAACCGCTTTGGACCCCGAATCATTTTTGTCTTTTTTCGGTGTCTTATCCACTATCTGGACTAAATCAGGATCTCTTATCTTTCCATCTAAAGATATATTAGATAAAAATGTTACAGCAGCAAGACGTCTTCTAGCTTTTTCGTATTTATTGCGATTATTAGACATCGTTGCACAAATGTTTATGTAAGCTCTGCAGAAAGAATTGAATACACTCGTCTCCTGCAATTAAGCGTCTGATATAAAAATAAACGTCTGAAGTCTGCACGGTTCCAGACTTCAAGGAAGTAACACAATATTTATCAAATCCGATGAAGTATTTGAAGATCAAATTTCTAATTAAATTGATGCCCCTGTTCCACGAACAAAACCTATATTTTGACAGTTTCAAATCTTCAAGTATCTATGTAGTCTGTGGTTTCAGCCTGTCCCAAAGAGGGACGAAGGGAACCAAAAAAAAAAAGTCTGTGGTTTCAAGTGTGTGAATCACCTTTATGAAATCACAGACCCAAGGATTTTTTTATATTTGTACCGTGCGGGAATCGAACCCGCGTCAGGCAGCGCAGAATTCCAATCGCTCAGCCACTGCGCTAACCGTGCCGTAACATGACCCGCAAGTGCCCGCAATTCTTATCGGCCTCAATTAATCTGAGCTATTGCCAAATACTGAGACCTTACCTACAGTAGTCGCTCTCACTAGCATTGAAATCACCCGTTAACCTTTCATTTCAATTAGTCTATTCCGTGTATCTATGATCGGTTCTCTATTAGCCTGTGGTCGGGACAGGGTATTGAAAAACATTTCTGAACGAAACCCGACTGTCAAATCAAAAGTTTTGACATTTACCTTTGAAGCTAGAGGTGGAGTGAATAAATAACTTTTTACAATCTTATACAACTGCATAAAATTGTTCCAATGGAACCTAATATACCTGGATCATCAACATCTTCTAGGGCCACTAGATTCATGATGGAAGGGGTTGGGGCTCGTGTAATTCGGGGTCCAGATTGGAAGTGGGGCAAACAGGTAGACCACTGTTTATTTTAGTTAAATACAATTTTCTTTTACATATTTCCTGGAAAGCGAAATAACTTACGGTCATGTTTGAAACGTACAAATTGTTCCTCTCAATTTCTTCTAAAAAAGTCAAATAAACCTATTGCTTTCCTATCTGTTTTCATTGATATTTTTGCAGCACTGAACTTCAGGTTGTAATCTTTCATAGTTTATCATAATAATTATAATAAATTTTGGTTTAATTATCATAAATAAAGTCATTATTACATTGTTGTTTTGTTTCTAAGTTAGAGATACACTGCAGAATTATGATCCCATTATCATAATTCTGACAGTTATCAAAAACAAATTAATGTAAACAAAAGAATTAAAACATGAAGTTGCCTCCTGATTCTTTTTCTATAAAAATATGAACTTCCATCATTTGGTGACTGGCTCAGGCTGTAAGATAATGGTGAATGCAAGGTTATTATAAATCTAACACTTGATGCCTTTCTGTTTGCAGGATGGTGGGGAGGGCCATGTTGGTACTGTGAGGAACTTTGAATCTCCTGAGGAGGTGGTTGTTGTTTGGGACAATGGGACGGCTGCTAATTATAGATGTTCTGGAGCTTATGACTTGCGAATACTTGATAGTGCCCCAACTGGTGTCAAGCATGAAGGTACCATGTGTGACACTTGTAGACAACAACCAATATTTGGTACGTACACTTATGTTTCTATTACAACAGACAAGATATAAATTGAAAAACTTTTGTTTCACTTTATGTAGTTTTTGATTAAATTGTAGTGCCCATTAAACCCACAATTTTTTTTTTTAATTTTTAATTTTCTAGGCATTCGTTGGAAGTGTGCTGAATGTAGCAACTATGATCTGTGTTCAGTTTGCTATCACGGTGACAAACACAATCTCAGACACAGATTCTACCGCATAAGTGCACCGGGGGCACAGAGGTGTCTTGTTGAACCTCGACGCAAGAGTAAAAAGCAAGCTGTAAGAGGCATTTTTCCAGGAGCAAGAGTTGTGAGAGGGGTATGTTATTAAACAAAAGTTTTTATCTTCTTTTTATATTTTTTTCTATCTTTTTTTTAATTGAAAATTTGCCATAATTTGAGAAGAACGAAAGAAGAAGATCTATCAAACCAATCTTTTTTTGTGAAAGGATGACAAATTATGTGGAATTATTTTTACTATGCTTTGTTTTGTAGGTTGATTGGCAATGGGAAGATCAGGATGGTGGAAATGGGAGAAGAGGAAAGGTCAATGAAGTACAAGACTGGTCTGCTGCAAGTCCTAGATCTGCTGCATATGTTGTATGGGATAACGGAGCGAAGAATCTCTATAGAGTTGGATTTGAAGGCATGGCAGACTTGAAGGTTCATTTGATTTTCCTCATTTTAACAATAGTACAATATGAAAAATATTGGACTACTTATAAATCATTTGTATAAGATTTAAATAAAAAAAAGAAATAAAGTATTAGAAATCTGCATAAGTTTTAAAATATTTATGTATTTGTTCCTTGTTTTCCTTGGTTGTATAGTGGTAATGTAGAAAAGATATCTATGGAATGTTATACAAAATATGTTTTACTTTTCAGGTTGTGAATGATGTAAAAGGGCAGAATGTGTACAAGGAACATTTACCGCTTTTGGGGGAATTAGGCCCCGGTCGAACTGGGCCGCATGGCCTACAAGTGGGTGATCAGGTGGGTGTATGTATACTAATAGAATATCTTCTTTTGAGTCCTGCATGACAATGGACATGTTAATTAAGAATGTTTTTGTTACTGACAACTTAAAACACTAGAAGAAAAGTTGTGAAACAGTCACTTCAGTCATACAAACAAGTAGTAGTCTCTACCTTTCTACTTCTGATGTGTAGGATTGACTGCCAAAGATTAAACCATAGGGGGCCTGAAATGTACCTATCCTGTTGTTTGCTGTTGTGCAATCTTTATTATTGCTCAGGATAATTTTGTGCCCTTTAGGCATGGCCTAGAATACAATATGGGTCATATTCGCTCTGCAAGACGAGAACAGACGCAGGTCGTAAGAAGCGACAAAACACGGTTTCATTGGGTAGCTCATCTGTGTTTTGTCTGAGGAGGCGAGTGAGCCAGTTTTTTTCGGCAGCTTGTTTTCTATAAGGCGGGCCGTATACTGGTTTCACACCAATAAAGAGAAAAAAAGACATTTGTATAAATTGCAGCCTCATTTTCTCCGTTTAACAAATTAAATCAATAAATGGGACTTGATTTTTCGCCAAGTTTTTTCGACTAGGAGTTGGTTCACTTTTTAAGTCTTAAATTGCCTGCTAGTTCCTATCCTATGATATTTAGTTATGACCTATAACATCTATGATTATTTCCAGGTGAATGTGGACCTTGACCTAGAAATAGTGCAGTCACTACAACATGGGCATGGTGGTTGGACAGATGGTATGTTCGAGTGCCTCGGGACTACGGGCACGGTGGTCGGCATCGATGAGGACCACGATATAGTCGTCACGTACCCCAGTGGCAATAGATGGACATTCAACCCTGCTGTGCTTACTAAGGTATATTTGGATTAGCTGCAGTAAAAACTTACATGAGTTGAAATATATATTTAGTGATGTTACTTTAAAAACTAAAGATGACTGCCTTCAGGGAATGTAGGCGTTATTCAATTAACAAATTATGGCGTTAACAAATTCAGAAATAATAGGGAGCGAAACTTTGAAAATCCAACAATATGCTGCATATTTCAATTTTTGTACTTGAATACTTTTGCTGTGACAAGTACTTATTGTAAACTAGTCGTTACCCGCCCGCATTGCTGGGCATAGTCGTATAAAATAACTTGAAAAATTACATCCATTGATGAAAACAGCATGAAAATCGGTACAGTAATTTTTCAGTAACAGACAGACAGACATGCATACAGGCGCGAGGGAGGACTTTGGACTTTGTTTTATGAAATAAACCGTAACGCAAAACAAGGAAAGATGTTATGCGTAAATGTTAATGAGTCACAGAAAGGAATGTTAATAAAAACGATTGATTCCTGTAAACAAACTTATTAATTGAGGAATATTCACAATATTAAAATATTTGGTTATTTTTATTATATTTTCAACTAGCGACTGGCCCCGGCTTCGCCCGGTAATTTTTAAGAACAATAAATGTAATGCGCTTAGTAACGCCACCGAATTATTTTAAAACTAGCTTCCTCCCGCGACTCCGTCCGCGCGGATGTCGGTCTTCGCGTGGACGGTTTATTTCTCCACTAGCACTTTGCCCGCGACTTCGTCCGCGTGGGTTACGTACTTTCCTAATTCCCCCTTTTCACCCCCTTAAAAGTTAAATTTCCAAAAACCCCTTCTTAGTGCTCCCCTACATTATAATAGGAAGCCGTGTGCAAAATTTCACATTCCTAGCCCCAGTAGTTTCGGCTGTACGTTGATATGTCAGTCAGTCAGTTCTCCTTTTATATATATAGATTTTGAGTAACTCTGACAATTACATCTTATAAATATCTATTGGACCCAAATATGGCTAAGCCTATAATAATTAAGGAGATCCTTCTATTGAGCTACTGCTGTTGAGCTCGCGTTCTGTAGTAACTGAAAAATAAGAATTTTTTTCTACGTATTTTTCCAGGATAAAAAGTATCCCATTGTATGCCCAGGATAATAAGGTATAATTATACCAAGTTTCATCGAAATCGAACCGTTAGTTTTCACGTGATGCCTGCATATACAGACAGACAGACAGACTGACAGACAGACAGACAAAATTTTTTTTAATCACGTATTTGGGTTTTGTATCGATCCAGCAACAACCCCCGCTATTTATTTTTTCAATATTTTCTATGTACAGAATTGACCCTTCTACAGATTTATTATATGTATAGACTAGCACTTCGCCCGCGACTTCGTCCGCGTGGGTTACGTACTTTCCTAATTCCCCCTTTTCACCCCCTTAAAGGTTAAATTTCCAAAAACCCTTTCTTAGTGCTCCCCTACATTATAATAGGAAGCCGTGTGCAAAATTTCACATTCCTAGCCCTAGTAGTTTCGGCTGTACGTTGATATGTCAGTCAGTCAGTTCTCCTTTTATATATATAGATAAAAGCAAAACTTCTCTTTAAAAAACTTGGCTTGAATATCTGATTCATTGAAGTACCAAATGTATAGGGCAATCGGGTTTAAAAGCTCTTCAAACTGTAATAGATAGTGTCGACTATCTTATTGTAGTCAGAAAAATGCATGCAAGCGATTTCTAACGTCTGGCTCAGCACCAAAATTCACAATATAAAAACCTACGACTGTCATTCTTTACTAACGTATACAGAGTGAATTTTTCAACTGGGCGTGGACGGCTATATCCGAAACTATGAAGAAAATCGAAAGGTATATGACGAATACTAAGATTGCAT
This sequence comes from Agrotis puta, assembly GCA_943136025.2. Taxonomy (NCBI): domain Eukaryota; kingdom Metazoa; phylum Arthropoda; class Insecta; order Lepidoptera; family Noctuidae; genus Agrotis; species Agrotis puta. The sequence goes on from OW964170.2 coordinate 7,456,970, forward strand.
CATTGGATTTTGGAACTGTTAATAATCGAACCTGCTGATTTTGGAAAGATTTTTTGACACCCTGTATTTACTGATTAAATTCTGGGAAGTAAAGATTTATGGAGTATCCATGCACAGTTGAAAAATTCACCCTGTATATGCATATGTCACAGGTATGCAGCGGTAACCTAAGTGCGTCGGCGTCGTCCTCGGGTGCGAGCGGCGGCGGGTTCGCGGTGGGCGACCTGGTGCAGGTGTGCGCCGACCAGGAGCGCGTCAAGACGCTGCAGCGAGGACACGGCGAATGGGCAGAGGCTATGGCACCCGTTAGTACTACTCTACATATGTATACATATTTCTTCTAGTTAAATTATTAAAAGGACATACTATACTTTCGAGTCGAGGCAGTTTGACTGAACTTCGGCCACCGTTTTAGTAAAGCTTACATTAACGTCAAGAGTGCGTTCTAACAGACTTCTTTAAAAAAAAAGCTAAGTTATTTTGTTTTTCATCTGATAGGGTGTGAGAATATCTCAATATTAGCCAGTTGAACCTTTAGAAATAAAGAATTAGTTATTCTATACACTCTCCATAAAGAACTCCCTCTTATCGTACTACGATTAGGATAAACATGCAGTGTATTTCGCACTGGTTTATTTTTCTATATGATCAGCACTCGCTACTGTCTGGCCCCTTATCACCCTCGTCATATCGGCTCGGGTAAGTATTCCGCCTCGAATGCAATAAAAAACTTTTCCCACTTACATATATGAAAATGTTCTTTTTCTTTTTAGACACTCGGCAAGATTGGTCGCGTTCAACAAATATACCATGACAACGACCTCAAGGTGGAGGTATGCAACACATCGTGGACGTACAACCCTAACGCTGTGACCAAAGTGGCGTCATCTGACGGAAGTATCCCTGGAAACTCGTCAGGTAACCTTTATCTGCTTCTTTGTCACTAACACGTATAATACCTATACGAAATAACTTCTAAAATATAGCAGATTTAGCTGTTAAACCTTGTTAAGACATGCAAGAATTTGCATGCAAGTTTAACTACATTAAGGACTATTAAAGGACAATGAATTCAGTTGATCAAACAAATACCGCAATGTATTCAAATTTGCATGCAAGTTCTTGCCTGTCTAAATGGGGCTTTATATAGGAATGCTTAAGAAACAATGCCTAATTCAATTATACTACCGTGTATCGCAATAATTACTGGAACCATTTAAAAATAAATATTATTAAAATCCTTTAGCAAAACCGTCAAAATTGGGTTCGATACGAGAGTTCCATTCAGTTACAGTGCCATCAATGTTGCTCGCCTTTACAACGGCTTTATTTGGCTGAAAAAAAGTTTCAATATGAATGGCTTATGAGCGAAAAAAATAAACTTTCAGTAGAAGATCTGCAGGACACTCGCCAACAGGACTCACAATTTGGAACAAGGTTAATTGATGTAGCAATAAGCAGATTTCATATTATTTTAAGTAAAAATACTGTCACTTTAAATGTGGGACTGTCTCAACGTGCCCATACCTGTGTGTGCAAGTGCACCCATATGCAGCCGATGCCAATAAGTACAATTTTTTTTTTATATGCGCGACTATGCGCTGTACGACTATACGCACGTTTACACTTTGTAACAACGCATCACTACATTCTGGACTATTAATACAATTTATTCAGTTGATCAAAACCGTAAATATAGTCAAACTTGCAGCAATTATTACTTGCATTCTTTTAAATGAGTAAAAAATATATTGAGTATTGAGAATTAATTAATTCACTTGCACTGCACATGCGCCCTCTTTAGTTTAATTATTGAGTATAGTCTAAAGATTAATTTGACAAGAATAATCTCAATGCCTCTTTTTTTTTGTAGCCTATTTTGTGTACCGCTGCTGGGCAAAGGGCCCTTTTTCCTTCCAAACCTCTATTTTGGGCAATTTCTGGCCATGTTTGCCCTGAGAACATGATCAGTACGTTACACCACCTCCGCCGCGGTTCACCACTATCGCTGGGCATGTTTTAGGTTACAATTTATATTACAATTATTTTCACCTTTACTTAACCTGTACTTATGAGGCAAAAATTGGTAACCGCATCAAACCTGACTTGATCCCCTCTTTAAGTGATAGGTATAAATTATTATAAGTAGTATCAGCAATTTTTTTCTTAAAATGCGCCGTTTTTATAGGAGAACGTCTATCGGCACTTTTGAAGAAGTTGTTCGAATCTCACGTGACGGGCGACGCTAACGAGGAGCTGGTGAAGGCGGCAGCTAACGGCGACGCCACGCGCTGCGCCGAGATCCTCGGCCGGACTGACGCCGCGCATGTTGACGTTAACGGCTTCTACGGCGGACATACGGCCCTACAGGTATAGCAGGATTAAGAATTTGAACAAGATTTTGAACACGAATTTGAACACCAGTATTTTTTAACCGACTTTAATTGCTATAATTATTTTCATAACACGTTTGTGTAGTTCGTTTGTGTAGCGGTTGCATACACGACTGCTCTGTAGGAAGATTCGGGTTTGATTTTTAGAACTTGCAAAATGTTATAGGGATGGAGGAACCATTAGAAATTTCAGTAACAGTCGCTGCTACTGGATTTGTGGCCGCTTGTTGGCAATTAGATTGTTCTCTCTCCACCTTCACACTTCTTCAGTTATGTTTAATCTCTCACTTTAGATTAACGAATTGTGCGTATTACTTTTTTTTCACACGTTCTCTTGTATCGTGTGTGCGTTTACGTACTTAACGATTCGGAGATTACATAACGTTCTCTTATATGACAACAGGCGGCGGCCCAGAACGGTCACGTGGAGGTGATCCGCGCGCTGGTGGAGGCGGGCGCGGACGTGGACGCGGAGGACCGCGACGGAGACCGCGCGGCGCACCACGCGGCCTTCGGGGACGAGCCGGCCGCCCTGCGCGCGCTGGCCGGCGCGGGCGCGGACCTGTCCGCCAGGAACAGACGCCGACAGACGCCGCTGCACATCGCCGTCAACAAGGGACACCTCGGCGTCGTGCGCACGCTGCTGCAGCTAGCCGTGCATCCTAGCTTGCAGGTCAGATTATTTATAAACCTAATTTCTTTTAACATTTACCGTGCATTATTTGTTTGCTTAAGGGCGCGTTTGGTGTTTCACCTCAATGATCGGACGTTTTTGTACCGCGTTTTTAGGTTTGCAGAGCTTTAAGAACCCAGCTGTTGGGGATGTAATCGGATGGATTTTCAAAGATTTTATTGACCTGCATATCTTTTCGCACCTTCCGCTATCGTATGTGGGGCGCTTTCTTAAGCTGTTCTGCTCCTTCCTACCTCCACCCCGTACGAGCCGGGACCCTATAATCTATTCCTTCATTTACCTTCTCCGTCATTCCCAAGAACAGAAAATCTCAGTTACACTTGTTCGCCACCGACGCATCCATCTACTAGGTATGCTGATTGTTCTCGACGCTATAACTCGCATTTTCCAAATCTCCGCAAACGACTCAGGCGCTTCGTCTCTGAAGCAAAGAATAGAAGTCAAACATGACACTAAGGCGATACTCTTCTCGAAACAGCGTTAAAATACCCCTTACCCAGTTCGGTCATTATCTATATCTATACTAATATTATAAAGAGGAAACCTTTGTATTTTTGTATGTTTGTATTGAATAGGCTCAAAAACTACTGGACCGATTTCAAAATTTCTTTTACCATTACTTAGAGGGATTCTTCTGAATCCGTATAGGCTATATTTTATCCCGGAAAATAGATAGGATTTTTCGTGGTAGAGAAAATTGTGGAGTAAGGCGTCGAAAAAACCGCCGTACGTTAACGATTCTCGCGAACGCTCCCTAAATGGTTAGAGATGTATGGTTGACTTCTATAGAAAAGTTGTAGAACTCAATAAAGCCTACAAAATAGTCTGCGATAGTAAAAACCAAACATTTATACTTTAGCCATTATAACCACTTTACCATAGAATAAAAGTAATTAAAATTATTAGCCTATGTTTATTGATCATATTATCGTCAAATACTAATCCTTATCCAAATAAACTATATATTTATTGAGCAAGATTGTTTCAATAGCTATAAATTACTTTTTATTTTATTCCAATCCGACAATAAATTCAAAAGATATTACGAATTTAAAATTGTGAGAGAGCTTAAAAAATAAATGTCCACCCGTGCGAAGCCGGGGCGGGTCGCTAGTATACGATAAGCTTATTCCTTTGACTTTTGGCCCTGCCATAAAACACCTCAAATCCCTAATTTTCGATTTAGGCATATAGTTCTAGGCGTCATCCACAACATAATTAAAGACCGGCGTATAATGTGTGCGTGGCAATTCTGAATGTTGACACAGTTATATCAATGAAGGGTGGATTTTTCAACTGGGCGTGGATGGCTAAACTATGAGGAACAGTGAAAAATATTTCAAGGATTTTTTTTTATTATTTTGACAAAGATAGTGTGTTAAGATGATGCCGACCTCGAGGTTGGTTTAACACTAGTAAGGCGCGGCGGTGCTTTAAAAGCTGCTGCTTTAAAAGTGAAGGCCATTTAAATGTTGACTTGTAACTTTAAGAAATATGTTTTCATACTGCAGCTGTGTGAAACAGCGGAATTTATAAGAATTGCGTGTAAAATGTCACGAGTTCACCGCTATTATACTGTTGCCCTTCGGGCCTTTTTAACAAAACCATAATATGAATTTCACAAAATGGTCGCGGACGCAATCTGTCTCCATATTGGTGCAGCATGTCTTTTACATGCTTTTCTTAATCACCTACTTGACATATCAGCAACCACCTATTTTCTGACTCAACTGTGGTCAGAAAAGAGGTGCATAGAACATCCGCTATCTTGTAGATAAAAGCTATTTTCACATTCATTATGTTTCTAAAGCTGTTCTGCTTGTAAACATTAGAAAACTACAGAGCACGAATAACCGAGTAAAGGAACCGTTTCTACGAAAATGATATAAATGATATTCCTTTTAGAATAATAAGTAGCAGCTTCGTTGGCGTAAAGTTAGCACTCAAACTTTCCTCGTTGGTCTTTACCCAGAAGTGTGTGTCTGACTATCAGAAAGTGTTTGTGTTACGAACTGACTATGAATGAGACTTGTAATTTATTCATTCATTTCATAATTTCTGGGAAAATGCTTCCGTGGTGGTTGAAATCCTTTTGTTTGTCTGTCTGTTTAATGTCTAATTTTCATACTCCAATAAAGTATTTTACTGCATAAATAAATTGAAAAAATCTGTTTAGTACGTCAGTTTATATAATATTCACAAATAATGGACACGTATTTTTTGTTTCTTGAAATCAATGAATATTGACAAAGATAAAACGCTTCAAAATTCGGGAGTGCTTGTGACGTCATAACGCTTGTAAAATTGTACCGACCGTGAGAGGTTTTGTGTTTTTTAGAAGGGTTGTATCTTCGTCAATTTTGATTTACGACGATACAACGCTTCAAAAGAAAAAATACCGGTCTAATATTTGTTAATAATCTTTATTTCGGACTAATAATTATTTTTTTTGAGTAGATTAGCCTATTAGATCAGTTCTGTTTAATTAGATTTCATTTCTTGTTCCTTCTTTCTTGTTACTAAGTGCAAAACACACATGATCAAGATAATTGACTTAAGTGTGTATTTACCGGAATTCGGCCGCTTCAACAACTTCTTTCAACTTCAGCGACCCATAACAAAGGCACACAACGACGAAACTTATACACGACTAAACTAAATCTACGTGTTATTCATCTTTTCGACACGGATTATCTGACCTAAATAAACGAAAAAACTTTGGTAGTACGTGCGACAACGATGTTGTTCACTTTCATATTATATTGTGGAGAAAATAGTCTGGTTCACTCAACGTCCAGTTTTCCTTTTTATGCCTTGTCGTTGGTATTTTTCAAATATTCGGTCTAATTTTGGATGCTGCGGAAATAATTTGACCCAATGGGAGAAACAGACTTGATCTCTTTCTTGCTTTCACATTTGGCAGCCCGGATGCAGCGCTGCGGCCGCACTGCTTTTGAAAATCCATATTTATAAAAAACGGGTGACTGCATCACTAAACCTGAGCTGCGTCTGCGAGGTTCTTCTCAACAGATTAAAAAAAACTCTAAAATCCAAGTAATGCTCTTTCCCACTTCACTTTTTTCTTCGCAAGTTTAAAAAAAACATCGTCGTAAAGTTCGAAACTTTGAGTCTTTTCATTATTTAAACCACTCTTTCTCAAACAGCTTATCCTTTCAAAGTAAATTGATCTCCTATGTTACGTATGTACTAACATTACGTAATACCGTTCGGTCAGAATCCCATAAAGAGCAATACGAGGTTCAGTTGGGTAGGTACTTGTATATTCTGTGATAAGTTTCCCTGTATTTTCGTATTCGAACTAAGAGTACTTGAGAAGAGGGGAAATCTAACTACGTTATTTGTTTAGATGTTCTCGAACACGGAGCGAAGCAGTTGGCGTGGCACAGTTAGCTTGCTACTTATTAAACTTACCCGTTTGTTTTCAGACTTTGTGATTTAATTATCCTAAGACTTTTTTGCTTGCGTTCGTTCGTTGAATTTATTCATCGTCTCTGTTGGGTAAAAGACGACACTGTGTATCGTTCCGTTTGAGCCGAATAATTGATTACGTTGTTTAACCAAAGGGCACTTCAACTATCGGGGAAGTCTTAACTACGCTATTTGTTTAGACGCTGTCTCGAACATTAATCCCCATCTTATTCAGCGCTTGGCGTGGTATTTCCCGGGACCCGTGTCTCTTGGACTTTTAATCTAGACGAGTCGAGTTTCAGCCGGTAATGAGTGTAGCGACGCTCTCAGACATGCGGTCGCCATAATTGCCGAACTTTGTGCCGCCCTAGAGCGCGCGCCCCTCTGCTTGTCGCGCGCCATTGTTCGTATGGTAACGCGTGCGGTAGATGCCTTTACTCAACGCCACTCGTAACTTCACACTAAATTAAGGATGATTATGTACGATACAGTTATAAATTATCCCTTCCTAAGTTGAAAGACACACGCACAAGTAGCTTATATCTAGCTAAATAATAAATTATGTTGCTACTGTGCATAGTATCTACTTTATTGTGTAAGTATTTTAATACTAAGGCGATTTGCACACTGCACCGCAGCACGTAGTAGGGCGTGTGCCGACGTAGGTCTGGATACGCATGTTTTCAATGCATTGCGAGGAATAAGCTTTCAAGCAACGTAAGAACACTCACTGACACGCTGCAACCTACGGTGCAATATAACTTCCTTTGTCACTACTAGTATTAAATTAATGTTGCATCTGCTTCCCATGCCCAAACATGCACGACCGATGAAAAACGTTTGCGCACCACCTGGATTTGTGAACGTAGTATAATGTCTATCCGTGTTGAGGTGGATATTGCTGCCCATCAACATGTAATCATCCCCCAATCGGCTCTTACGACCCCCACGGGAATGGGGGGAGCTTATGCTCATCCAGGTGCCTGACAACGTGGTAATGTATAAAACCGAATCTTGGTGGCAAAATTTGAAAATTAGAATTTCGAGAATATAATCTCAACTTAATTAGGTAGATGTAATAATGTAACACAGCCTTTCAGACTTGTCTCTATATGGTGTAAAATTTGATAATGAATGTACCTTATTATTTTTAGACTGGCTTCAAAAAGGAGTTTATCAATTGGGCGGTTTTTTCTTATTTACACCGATTATTCCGAAGTTTCTGGTCTGTTTTCAGTGATTCTTTTGTTCGATGCTGTTTACTTGTCGTTTGGTCTCATAAAATTTTTATCCTGTTTGGTTTAGTGGTTTTTTGCTTATTGTTGACTTTGATTATGTAATTAACATAACCTACGCATTAGAAAAACAATCTACTGTGGATGTTTAAATAGCCTTGAAATAAGTCAAAAACTGATATAAGGCCTGGTTTATTGGTTCGAGTCACGGGTAAGGATTTAACATGAAATTTTATCAAATTCTAGTGCACATTTAAGAAATTTATACACATATGACAAGAATTTCTGCTGAAAATATCTGAACTAAAAGGGGTGAAATAAAGTTTTGCTTTGAAATATAGCACTATAACCATTCTCAATTCTATGAAACCCACCCTAAAGAAAACGAAATATTAAACTAATCCTATCAAGTAGAGAAGCTAATAAATCAATACAGTACTAAGCCTAAATAGTTACAATCTCGCCACATAGAGAGCAAGCCTGATAATACGTATAATTAATCAATGCTCATTCTTAATACATATTATAAAGAGCTCATTGGGATAGCTTGGTGTTTATAAGTAGACATAACTACCCAAAGAGTTCAGAAACAGCACTGCAGTCCGTCGAAATACTTTTTCTAAAAAAGTAAAAAGTATTCCAAAGAAATATCGTCAGTTAAAAGTTTCGTGTAGATAGGTATTACTTTAGACATTTGAGATCTTTTTCTTAAATAGCTAATTGACGGTCATGAATTAGCAAGACTTTCTTTCTAGCTTTAACAATATTTCTATTTTAAGAAGTATTCCATTATAATTAGAAATCTTTTCATTGTCTGCCGTACCTACTTGTCTTATAAAATATTTTGAGAACGTAAAACTTATTAAGTTCATTAAATTGTTTCGTGAAGTATTCAGATCCGAACTTATCTCTGAAATCTTTGTTTAATTATATAACTATTCTCTCGAGCTACAGCCATATTGAAGCGCAATTGGGCGTAAAGCTATTTAAATCTGAATAGGGCATTGTGAAGGCGCGTCACCTTGATTCAGCGAGGAGTCTCGTCCTTAATAAAGTTAGAGTGCCGTCGCTCGCGGACACCATTCTGTCCGCCGCCCAACGCTGCCTCGGGCGACTCTCGAAATCATCTTGTACGGGTTAAATGCCTTTCTCGAACCTCTTTACACTCCGCTACCTAGTTTATGTGCAATGGACCATGCGTATTTGTATTAGGCGCACAAAGGGACAGTAATTACTTTGATTGTCTAACCATAGATCTGTTCAGACTAACCGGATTAATAACTTTGTGTCATTAACTGCTCTAGCAGTTAAAAAGATTATTCTTTAGTCATAGCGCCATTAAATATTTTTGGCAATGGAAAAACAATTTCAAAGAACCTCAAACAAACAAAATTATTCCTTGCTATGAAAAAACAAATACTTTGAGCAGATATTCGCACAACAAATAGATTGTAATTGGGTTTGTGCCAGTCAGAGATGTATACGGTGCAGATTTGTTATGTGTACTCAATATTACATTGCTTTGTTACGCTTAGAAGACGGTGTCAGAAGTCAGCAGAGGCGTCTGTTACGTAAATATCGGCTGGGCGTGTTGCGAATAGGACAGAATACACGATGAGGGGAGGACGAAAGTATGTCCCGTTTATTCTGTATAAGTAAATGTATTCAACAACGAGTTAAAATAAGTTTATGTTCACTTCTATACGTGACAGAAAACTTAACAGTCGACAAAAGTTTTTTACTAGGTATGTTATGTTTTATGTTGATTTGGGTAAATTAAATGCATTAACTGCGTTTATTTATTATTTATATTTGGACAAGAAACAAGAAATACTATCTCATTAAAATGTAATTACGACAAACTCAAAGATAGTCTTCTGCGTTAAAACTTTTCTTTTATATTGCTTCTGCTTCGAGCTTCAGCGATTACACCTTTATGTCCATTTTATCCCGTAGAGCAGGCACTCGATAATTGCAAATTGAAGGTTGAAGCGATGAGGTATCTAACGCAGTTATTTTTTGTTGAGCAAACTTAAAGTTTTAATCAGTAATAATTCAAATAATTTTCTATTTGTTTAAGGGTAAAAGTTGAACCCGACCGTTCACCACGAAACGGAAATTCACAGCCCTTCCATTTCTGGTTATGCGTCGATTTATATTCTGCGCCCACTCGCCGCCTGAGAAATCTCATGTTGGAGGTGCTCTTTCAATTTGAATCGGAACACTCGGATCGGGGAATAATGTATTTCGGTATCGACCCTCCGCTCGGTACGGATCCTCCTGTTTATCGCAGCTCTCATTTATTCGGGCGTCGTCGCGCCTTTATTTTTTCAACACAAACTCTCTGTCGCGCAGTTTATCCGTCGCGCGATACTATTAGCAGGGTTTTTGTTTTGAGAGGCAGTCAGATTACGTCGGCTTGACTAAAGGATAATTGAATTGTCACACTACAACATGTGCCTCATAACGGTATTTATATTATTATCGGTTATTTTGTAACAATATCTAATGCCATAATATAATAATAACAGTTCCATTTATATAAATGGTTCCAGCCTTTTGAACCAATCCTTGACAATGGAAGTTTTACTTAATTCCGTAATAAGGGATCAAAAACATTGAACTTTTATAGCGTACCTACCTAAATGCATTTTACAACAAGAATAACAAACTATTTAGTTTAAAAGGATAAGAAAAACTGCTATCAGTTATATACTACAGGTAAGAGGCCACTTTACTTAAGTCGACATTTACGGAGAGTCTCGAGGGCTTAAGTTTCTCTATGCGCCCGTCTAAACGCGAAGAAAAACTACGTTGGCTGTTAGTGGCCTTTATCGAACGATGCACTAAACTGCATACGCGATGCTCTACGTAGACATTGTGTGAATGTTGTGTGTATTGGAGACAAAACACGTTAGTTTATGGATAATGATAAGAACAAGAGCAGTTGGGCGATTGCCTCATCTAGCATTCGAGTCGCGCTGCGGATACCCCGCGGACCCTTAACCCGCGCCCTATTTCTCCTATTTCGAGGACTATTTACGTCGTTTTGTTTGATAATCTGCTATTGTTTCGTTGGGCAACGCGGCGTCCCTGTGAGAATTATGCTAGCTATCTATACAGAACGTGGACGGCGTGCGAATATGTAATGAACTAGGAACCCATCCGCGCTCCGCCTGCGTGCTTACGTTTTTTATGGCTATTTGTGTTTGTTCATTGACATAGGTAGCTGTTGGCGAATGCAGCAGGAACATAAACATAGGTGCTCTGAAAATATTTGCTCACACGGGAATGCCTGTAAAGGACAAATGCGCATTTAATAACATTACACTTAGCATATACACCACTATTTTACCAAATAGTCCATCTTTGGCACAAAATAGGCAAAAATGCGTAATGCCAAATTCATTGTTACATAAGTACTCTAAATAAAACATAACAAGAATGAAGTACATTTATGTATTCATATATAATCTTCTAAGATTAATAGAGTGGTCAGACCTCAAATACTTATATGCATTTTCCATCTTCATATTTAACTGTTTGGGTAATTCAGCAGTTAAATAAGGAAAAGGGAGAATTATTTTTATTACAATCATCTGGATCGCAATTTTTCCTCTACTTTTGATTACGTGCCTCCAAAATAGTGAACTGTAAGATATTAGATAGCTGTACTCATCTACCTAAATGAAATTTTACTGTCGGTGCTTGTTACTCACATTCACAAACATCGAGCTCGACTAGCTTTCACGCTCAATTTTTCCAACAATAAATTCTTTGTAATCTCCTCCCTTGACAAACTGTCCTCCGATGTGACTCGTCCATACGATTCATGAAGCCATTTCATTTCCGTTTATATGCCTATTTGTATTCTCTCTTCCTTCGCGGTTAGAGAAATCTCTATACTGAGATGCTCTTTCAATTTGAATCGAAACGGCCGAATTGGGGGAATAATTTATTTGGAAAGCTACTTTTTTATTCAGAACAGCTCCCTATGGTTAACGTCCCCGGGTGTTTTCCTTGTTTGTACTTATTGGTCACTGTTTGATGCCAACATTTATGTTTAAACAAGCACCCTAAAATAATATCACTCTTTAACTAAGGTACTACCTACCCAAAGATGTTAAGTAAAGTTAAAATACATACCTATGTGTATATTGTTCCAATTTATTTCGGTCGTTTCGGACTCGAGAGCCTAAATTAAATTGCGACCCCAAAGCTGTTGTTTATTTATATTACGCTACTTCTATGTATTAACTTCTGGGACACACAAAGCAGTCCCAAACTGATAACATACGGTGTGCCCCAAGGCTCAATTTTGGCCCCCCTTTTATTCCTTCTTTACATAAATAGTGCTCACCAAATTGGCCTGAAAGGGAACCTAACCCTATATGCAGATGACACATGTCTATTTTATTTTGGTCACTCCATTGACACAGTCATAAATGAAGCACAAAGTGATTTAGACTTACTCAACCTGTGGTTTCAGCAAAATCTTCTTACCATAAATACATCAAAAACTAATTATATAATATTTACCGCGAAGAATAAAAAAGTTGGCAATTATACACCATTAAAAATAAACAATCAAAATATAAATAAAGTAGATCAAGAAAAATATCTAGGACTAATTTTAGATAGCAAATTGACATGGCTACCGCACATACAAAAAATAAAATCAAAATTACAATCACTTATGGGAATCCTTCGAGGCATTGTTCGTTGTTTACCACGCCAGATTCGATATTTAATATATTTCTCGCTCGTTAAACCACACATTGATTACCTAGTTGAAATATGGGGTTCCGCCGCAAAAACACACTTAAACCAACTGCAAATTGCACAAAACAAACTACTTAAAACGTTGTTTAATTACGATTATCTCACTCCAACACTAACACTTTACAAAGAAACGAAATTAATGAACATTACACAAACATACATTTATAATACATGCATACTGATACGAAAAATACTAAATAAGAATGTACACTCAAATATAACTTTTACGAAAAGAAAAAAATTACACAAAATGAAATTAAGACGTGAACAAGACCTGCTACAGCTATACCCACCCCGCACAAACTACGGAAGAAAAAGTATCATGTATGAAGGATCCAAATTATATAATAATCTACCAAAATACATCACAGAATCCAAATCAATAACCACTTTTAAAAAACTACTCAAAGAACATATCATAAAAAAATCACATTCTTTACAATAATTTCAAGCCACATCCAGTTATTGCTTATCAGTGTTGAACGGAGACATTGTTTACCTTTATGTCGAAGTTTTTGCCCCCAGGTATCGAGCGAACATTGAGTCATTTTTATTACTATTTTCGATCTACCCACAAATAATTATTAGAAAAAATGTCTAGTTTTGTTTAAGCTCTCAACAATATCGACTTATGTTGTAGTTTTAATATTCTCATGTAAGTGAATTTTTGTATTCTTATGAGAATAAAGTTATCTCAAACCCGAACTTCTACCTTTTATTATTTAGTATAGGTATATTCAAATGTAATTTAATCGCGTACAAAACGTTTAACAGTTTCAGTTGAGGGTTGAAAATTGTTTCAGTAAATACTACATGCATGCTCGGTAGCTATAATTTGAACATGTCTCAGCTTAACATAGGATTAAGTGTTTATTTAATGTGTGCGTATGTAGTGAGAGGCGCAGATCTCTCGACACTCGCTCGGCGCCGGGTTGCTGACATTGCATTAAAAGGTGGAGCGTGACCGTCTGCGCATTACCCAGCTTCGACTTAGGTTTGTTCCTTGCCTCGACTCAAGCGTCTTATTGAAATCTAATTTTCGTTAATCCTCGGAACGAGTCCGCCCGTCGAAGCGAAGCCATTGCCAATAATATTGTCGTTGTTATTACTCTGCGGAATGCATTTTATTCCATCCACTACACAGAAATGCTATGATAATGTTAGTAGTAAACTACATGTTTATTAACACTACACAACACAGACAGGCCCTTATTAACGGCTTTGTTTTCATTCCGAGACAATATGAAGCGCGACAACCCAGATCGAGTAATTTAATGGATGCTCTTTGTTATTCACTCGATTACCCTACCACGTGACTGCTCGTTAAGAATTTTATTACTATAATAACGTCACTGACACCGACATTGTGGTAGGTACTTCCGATATTCGAATACTTGGTTATACTACCCAATAGACGTACCAGTCTGTTATTTGGATAATAATATACAGCGTTAATAAAAGTCCGCTAGTTTTCAACATTTCCTCTAACAAATAAATTATAAGTTTTAACTTTATACAGAATATTGTGTATTGTGGCTTTTTTATTTAATACATAAAACCGATTAGTTTAATTTGTACCGCTGTAGTGCCGCCTCGTCTGCTATAGGACGTTTTTTTTTTTTTTTTTTTTTTTTTTTTTTTGTGTATGGCATCTCGCAGGTCAACCTAGAAGAGGTTGTGAGCTGCTTAACCGGACTTTTCTGTAGAGATGCCTTAAATTACTTTAAGGCCTCCAGCCAGAGCTTACAAACTAAATAAAAACTACAAACTAAGTGACCGCACGCTAAGGGCACCCCCTGTGGGGTTCGGACCTCGGCTTAGGGCGTCACTGAGAGAGGACAGCAAGGGACAGGCTGGATCACAATGGTTCATTATTTAGGGACTGATTTTTAAAACTCTACGGCTCAGCATCGCGGGCTGGCTCTTGCGAGGGACGGGGAGGGCATTGATTCGGACGTCGCGACGGTCGTCCTCGGCGGCGAGGACGGAATGACGGGATCGATCTGTGTTTGTGTTTGCGAAGTGTACTGGTTTCCCTACTGCTCTCCTGGAGGAGAGTGATGGGGTCGTCGGGGGTGACAAGAGTATGCCTTGGTCGGCGAATTTTGCTGATACGAGACGGTTCGTATCGAGCGGCCGCTGCGACTAGGGGATTGGGGTGCCTGATGGCAGAGTCAAAGAAACGCTTGGAAAGGCGTTTCATGAATTGGAGAATGGTGGGGATTTTAAGGTCGAGGTGGAGGCTATCGTTGCGGACATAGAACGGGGCTCCCGTGACTTTCCTAAGATAACGGTTTTGAAGGACCTGCATTTTATAAAGGTGGCGGGGATTGGAGTGCGCGAATATGACACCGGCATATGTCATGATGGGGCGGATTACAGCGGTATAGAGGCGAATTTTGCATTTAAGCGATAATTTGCTTCTCGCTGTAATCATGAAGTGGAGCCTGCTTACGGCAAAGGCAGCCCGATTACGGGCTGCTTTTATGTGGGCGCGGAAGGACAGATTACTGTCGAGGATAACGCCTAAGTACTTGGCTTGCTTCTCCCAAGGGATAGGCTTACCGTACATGGTTATCGGACTGAGGGGGCGGAGGGGAAGTCTTTTGAGCGGCGACCTAAAGAGGACCGCCTGACTTTTATCAGGGTTAACCTCAATTCTCCATTTCCTAAACCAGTCGCCGAGGGCGTTGGCTGCGGATTGGAGGGTTTGGGCTATAGCGGTTGGACTTTGACCAGTGTAATATATGGCCGTGTCGTCCGCGAAGAGAGCTAACTGAGCCTTTTTGCTCTTGGGAATATCGCTAGTGAACAGCGTGAATAGGAGGGGCGAGAGGACTGAGCCTTGAGGGACACCGGCTCGGATAGGGTGAGGGGAGGAGAGGGCATTCCCGATGCGATAGCGGAATGTGCGATCAGACAAAAAGTCTCGTAAGATGAGCACGAGACGGTCTGGCACACCCATTTGGTAGAGCTTATATAATAAGCCATTGTGCCAGACCTTGTCGAAGGCCTTCGCTATGTCGAAGAATAGACCGCCAGTCATTGCACCGCGTTGGAACCCAGCGCTAATGTGCTCGACTATACGGTGGACTTGATGGATGCACGAGTGACCGGTCCTGAAGCCGTATTGCTCGTGAGGAATGAGGCACTTGGCATCGGCAAAATCTCTGAGTCGCTTATAAATAAGTCTCTCGTAGATTTTGCCGAGAACGTTCAGGAGACTGATGGGACGGTAACTCGTGGGCTCAGACTTGGGCTTGCCTGGCTTAGGGATACCGATAACAGTGGCCTCTTTCCATGCCTGGGGAAAGATGTTGTTGGTCAGAGCGCCATTGAAGATGGCGGTCATTAACATAACGAGCTGGGCGGGGAGGATTTTAAATACCTTATTATTGATACCGTCCGACCCGGGAGCTTTCCGGGGTCGGAGACGTTTTATGATGTCCTGCACTTCGTCTGGAGTGACTGGAGGCAGAGGATCATCAGGGTCTTCTACGGGAGGGAGGGAGGTCCTACGTTGGACTTCAGAGTCGACCTTGAGGAGGTGACTTTTATCTACCGGTTGGGTGCTGGGAGAGCACTGGGATTCCAGACTGTCGGCCAGGCATTCGGCTTTCTCAGAGTCGTCAAAGGCGACGCTCTTATCGGGACGGTTGAGGGGAGGCATAGTGGCCTCTTCGGTGGCACGCAACTTTCGTTGCAGCTGCCAGAAGGCTAAATGGGTGGGCTCGAGATCGCTCAGCATCTCATTCCAGCGGTTCGAGCGAAGCTCAGCGATGCGTTTCTTTACAGCACGCTGTAAATTGCGCATGTGAGCCTTGTTCGAGTCGCATGGAAAGTTGCTGTAGGCACGGATGGCAGCGTTCTTCTCGGTTATCAGTTCACGTACGTCATCGGGAAGTTTCCAGCGATGATCGTTCATCTCTGGGACTTCACGTGAGCAATCCGTCAGTACGGATTGCACGTGTTCTGTAAACGAGTTGATCGCGGCCGTCGTGCCCGCGACGGAGACTATGTGGTCGGGGATAGAGTCCAAGTGAGGTGACGAGGTTGATTTCAGCTTATCGCTTACTTTCTTCCAGTCAGTTATCACTTTGGTTGGAGGAGGCTGGCTGGGGTCGGAGGGACCCGAGCGAGGGACTAAGTGCAGGAGCACTGGACGGTGGTCAGAGTCTAGCTCGTGTAGCGTCTCAATAGAATGCAACTTGAGGTTGACATTCTTGAGAAGCGCTATGTCAAGCACGTCGGGACGGTGGTTGGGATCACCGGGATAGTGGGTGTGCTCAAGAGGAGCGATGGGGTCAAAGTTTAGTGAGGCGCTTAGATTGAACACTACCTTCCCTCTAGGGGTGGTAGTAGTGCTATTCCAAGCGGGATGTTTGGCGTTGAGGTCGCCCGCCATGATGACGGAGTCGCTCAGGCCGAAGAGGGCTGTAAGGTCTTTGGTGAGTAAATTGTGATCCTCTGCGCCGAGGGCAGGGGGAAGATAGGCGGATATGATGGTGATCGGTTGGTGGCCGGTCATGCCTAACCGACAGACTGAAACCTCGAGAAGAGACTCGAGGGGAGGAGGGATTAGAGGGATGCAATGCAGGGTCCTTTTGAAGTAGATGAGCGTACCGCCCTTGTGACAGCGTGACCTGTCGTTGCGAACTAATTGATAGTTGGCAATTTTAGGGTCACGGTGGTGCGGTTTTAGGAAAGTCTCCTGAACGAGAAGGATGTCTATCTGGTTGTCGCGGAGGAAGGTAGCGATTTCATCACGCTGACCTCTAATGCCATTGGCATTGAAAAAGCCAAATTTAAGGGATCGTGGTTTAAGGACATTCTTATTTTTAGTAGCCATTGGACTAACTAAACGAGGTGGAGGGCTAAGAGGGCGTCACCCACTCCGGGGTGGGCTTTAAAGATTTTTGAGTATTCCTCAGGACTGCCATTGGAAGCCCTGAGTTGGGCTGCCAATTGACTAGCCTTAGATCTCAAAAACTCTTGGTGGTTGCGGACCGTTTTAAAGGCATTGATTATGACATACATGTCATCGGGATCTACGTCGGCCACGGAGCCGGAGGGTACTGGGGGAGGGATAGTTGGCGGGGCTACCGGAGCGACCTTACGCGAAGGTGCAGGGGCAGTCACGGGAGCCGCGGGTTTGGGAGCGGGGGCTTCGAGTAGCCCCGGGGTGGATTTCGGGGACGCTGAGCCTAAGGCTGGGAAGGCCTTTTGATGGTTCAGTGAGTTCCAAGGAGAGGGTCGCTGAGGGCTAAGCCTCTCGGGAATCTGTGAGGAAGGAATCTTCACAGATGGGGATTCCCTCTGTTGGCGGGCGGCAGCGCGCTTTGCCAGTTTGGGAGAAGCGGATTTGGGGGCTTTGGGGCAACCGCGGTAGTTAGCCGGGTGTCCTACTTGGCCGCATAAAACGCAGCTAGGAGGTTCGGTACACTGGGACTTATCTTTAGGACGGGGACAATCAGCCGTGCTGTGGCCGCCTAGACATTTGACGCACCTGGGTGGTGCATAGCAATGGGCCTGACTGTGGCCGTATAGTTGACAGCGGTGACACTGTCCTACTGTGTGCGCTTTGTAGGGCTTTTCAATTGAAATGCCCGTCAGGGAGCACACGGACTTAATTTTGAAAATGGGATGGGGACCGGACTCGACAGGGTCGCAAATTACCAACACCATGTCGTAGAGATCGCCACCCCTCGCCTTGTGAAGGCGGTGGACGGCAGAGGTGGGGACGTTTTGGGCAAGGAGGTCGTCTAGGACGTCCTGGGTAGAAATCTCTTTGGGGATCCGCCTTATCACCACACGGGTGGGCTTCTCCTCAGGGAGGGAGTACGTGTGGAAGGCTACGTTCCTTCCACGAAGAAGACGGGAGAGTTCCCTGTAGTCCGAAGACGTAGGGAGTATGACTTTGATACCCTGCTGGGTATTTGTAGCCTTGGTGTACTGGATCTTTCGATCCGCACACAGTTTTGAAATCTCAGTCCATTTGGACTTTTCTTGGATGAAAATCGGGGGTGGGGGCCTAGGCTTCTTAGTAGAAGCCGCGGGAGGGATTGCCATAGGGCTGGAGGGGCGGCTGGCGGGGGCCGCTGAAGGGGTGGGGGAATTTGGACGAGAGGTCGGAGGAGAGGGGGTAGGTGGGGCCGCGAGGGGTTTCTTAGCCTTACTGGCTTGAGAATGTTTCCCCTGTTTGCGTTTACCTATCACGACTTGGAAATCCTCATCTGAGGAGGATGCTGAGTCACTAGAGTGCTCGGGATCTGAAATGGGCACAGATGTGTCCATTTCTTCGGGTGCAGGTGCAGAGTGCACTTTCGTAGAGCCCATTGTTTGAGGAACAATGGGCTTGGGCTTGGGGACGGGAACCGATTTCTGGGAACCCATTGTTTGAGGAACAATGGGTGGATTAGGGACGGCGGGGTTGAGGGCGGGAGCCGCTTTGATGGCGGCTTTTTCTGGGACGCGGTCGGCGGCTTCCTTTGTCTTTACAGACAAAGGAGCCGATTTTGATGGAATGCCATTAGAGGCGAGCGGGGGAGAGAGGGGACTGCTACGTAAGTTATTACGTTTTTGCTGTAAAACAGCAAAACCGTCTTTGTATTTACCGTCTAACGCCGGGTCGTTGACGATGAGGGACAGGAAATTGAAGAGGAGGTCTTGTAGTTCCTCCATTATCAAGGTCAGCTTAAAGCGGCCGACATGAGAGTGAAGCTCTCGGGATGCAAAACCTAACCCTAACAACCTAACTCCCCGGGTGGGTGGGCCCGGGGGTGAGTAGCCTCCCTGCCGAGGGTTTGTGTATGGCAGGGAGGTGAGTACCTAAGGTGTGCCCTAAGCTTGTAAACCTGTTGCCAATCTTAATGTGCAACAGGGCCCTATTTGGGTCTGGTGCGAA
Source organism: Agrotis puta (assembly GCA_943136025.2). Taxonomy (NCBI): domain Eukaryota; kingdom Metazoa; phylum Arthropoda; class Insecta; order Lepidoptera; family Noctuidae; genus Agrotis; species Agrotis puta. The sequence continues at coordinate 7,476,407 of OW964170.2, forward strand.
GGGGTAGACACACCCAACCGACACCAGGTGTGTAGCTGTGAACGAAACCAGAGACTAGGCTTGACTAGGAGTCCCCCCAAGGCCAAGGTCCTAGCTCCCGACTCCAATAAATTAACCTCGCCCTGAAGGGGTTCGGCGGGATGGATTGGGGCACCACCCTCTTGGCTTCGTTGACACCGTAAGGTTTCCACCAAGAACCACGAAACTGTGGATTTTCCCTGAAGGGGCAAAAACACACGCGGGACGTAAGGGAAATAAGATGAGTAAGAATTGTCCTGAAAAGGACAATTTTTACTCGAGTAGTCTTGACTACTCTCTTGACACGTCGCAGCAGGACACGACGAAATCGCAGCGGAGAACACAGCACTGGCACGGAGCACACACAGGGAGACGTCCGTACGCGGCGGCGGTCGGGCGGCGAATGCTATAGGACGTATGACAGGCGCTTAATTTAGCCGCGGCTCCTCTGCGTGCTCGGAGCGGTCTTGCGGCGCGAGGCGCTACACTCTGATTTATGTTATTTGCACGTAAAGCGGAATTAATGGCTTTATTACTCTTCTCTGTTTGCTGATCTCGGATGCCGAGCTCCGTCCGCGTCCACAACTCCGTTTGAACAGCCGTAAAGCCCTTTTGAATCAGCGGTTTGGCAAATAAGTACCTCCTAATGTATTCGTATGTAACTTTTCAGCAAATTTCAACATTTGCCATTCCTCCCCGAAAATCTGAAGATTATACATTCTTATGCCAAAGTTGATACATATAACAGGAACAAGGAAATATGTACTTGCTTACATAAAACATAACGTACAAAGTTAAATTCAGCTGAGGTGTTATAGTGGGTCTGGTAAGTTAGCCAGAGTTTCATTATAGAACGTCATAATTCATGTGTGAGTAATATTCGGTGTGGCACACATTCTCTGGCGGCGACGCCGCCGGTGCGCAGCCCCAGGTGAAAAATTTGAGCGTGGCCTCGTTGTGCCGCGAGCTTAGTGTTTTATCTCGGCTTAGCGTTACGAGGATTTGTGGCTCGCTAAGTAACGTTTTATGTCTCTGGAACGGCTGCAAGTTAGCTCCCTTGATAAATATCCATCTTTGATGCTGGGCGCATCAACTTTACGTATGGAAAATGTTTTCTACGTAGATTTGTGTAATGCAGAAAACACCCGTAAAGCAAACAATAAAAATTAAGTCTGGGAACAACATCAAGCTGCAGGTGGATTTCCTGCACAATCGTTGCTGCGCCGGAATCACTGGTCGTAAATAACACGTCGCATTCGTGCTTCCTTTCTTTAGCTTGTAGGAACCACCTTCGAGTTTGCTAGCTAAGTAATAAATCATTTAACTTTATCTGTGCACTGTTTATGCGCATATTTTAAAGACAATTTTTCTTTTGGAATGGCCATATTTTAAGATGAACCTCTGTTTATCCGATATAAGCACGGATTTTCGGAATCATGATTAACTAGCTGTTACCAAGGGCTACAACTCAAAAATTATTTCACGATAACATGAAATCGAGATTAAATCATAAGTAATATCCTATTTCTTAATCCATTTACCGTAACCTCGGTACGTAAAGGGCTATTGAAGAACACCGTGGATTTAATCACCCAAGTCTGACAGTCCCTCCCGCCCTGCCCTGGGTGGGAGGACTCATTTGTTGATTTTACCACGAAAAAAAATGTCTTAATCCAGGCTGTAAACTATCTGTGTACCAATTTTCATCCAAATCTGTTCAGTAGTTTTTGCGTGACAAAATCTACGGATCCATCCTCACCAATTGTAATATTAGTTGGAACTTGGATAACGGTCTTATCACAAAAACACTTCTTGAGCTTTGCATTTATAGAGAAAAGTACAAGAACGTACCTTCTCACATATTTTCTTTAAAATCCTACTAACATTGCAAATCAAATGCAATTATTCTTACACCCTTGTTCAAACAACAATGCAGCAGTATTTTAGGTTTCGAAACTTACTAAATTCTTGCCAGCAAACGGAAAAGCTGCTGTGAACAGCGCTTTGTAGTTTATTTGCTTTAGGAATCGAATTGGTAATAAAACCCGGTGAATCTACGTAAAATTGGACTGGAAGTGTTGCATCGAAGCAGCGGAGTGGAATGCAGGCGACGTGCCACTCAGTGTTGTGTCGGCGTTGTCGGTTAGAGAGCGCGCAGGCGGCAAACCATGCTCGCAGCTGCAAGCGTACGTACGGAATGCGGAATAGTCTACGGTTACACCTCGCATCGTCCAAATAATTTATACCCAAGCCATTGTCGAGTAGGCACCTACGCGAAATTGATGTCAACCGGTGGTTTATTGTTACACTGCCGTACCTGAGCTCTTGAATTATCATGAAAACGTGAATTCAAATTTTGAAATAGCTGGTCAGCTTTTAATGCTTTGTATATTACTTTATCCATTTCCGATATTGTAAATCGTTAGAAGCGCATCTATGAATCGGTCAATAAAAACGATTTGAATTATCATGAAAACGTGAATTCAAATTTTGAAATAGCTGCTCAGTTTTTAATACTTTGGATATTACTTTATTCATTTCCGATATTGTAAAATGTAAGAAGCACATCCATGAATGGATTAATAAAAACGATAAATCCATTCGACTATTTTTTTATGTGTATATTTACATAAACTCAACTTTTCTAGAACTAAATAAAATTTATACATAAGAATAAGTTTTAACAAAATAAACTGTTTAAAGAGTTTGTTTTGTTAAAACTTATTCTTATGGCTGCATTGAAGGCAGGATGCACGCTTGTTTAGATTTCATGGAGGGTAAAGACAGTAGAACAAAATAATCGAATTCATCAGCCCTTTGTCTTGGAGGCGCTCTGTTAGCCCGCTCGTCGGACGCAAGTCTGTGTCGATTGTTTACTTCGTTAGCCGAGTCTCTATCTCCACCCGCACACACGTTGCCTCGACGAACTTTGATCGTGTTATATTCGCGAAGGTAAATATTTTTTCCGAGAAGTGAGAGCATCGTGTAGAAATGTTGGCTCAAATCGATTTAAGTTTTCTCCATAAATGTGCTATGTTTACACGGAGATGAGTAATATATAGCGATATTTACGCCGCATTTATTATTAACGTACCGCTTCTTAGTTGTTGAAATAGGCTTTCTCTCAAAGCTCGTATATGGCAGCACCTGCGCCCAGCATGAGCTCGTCTCACGTAAATTTATGAACGCTTTCAACGTGTGCCACCTGACCTGGCGAACGACATTTTGCCGGACAAATGGCTCTTTGCCTCCATTTCTATTGGATACTTATTCTAACTCGGTTACGATTCGTAAAGTAATAACTGAGTAGAGTACGATATCAAAATGGGAATTACTCCTTCATAGAGGGTACCTACATGTGCCTGAAAATACTCTTTGATCACGTGATTAGTACATGTATAATCACTTCTTCTTCATTATCTACTCAAATAAAGTGTTTGTAGCTAATAGCACTGCGGGCTTTAAACAAGTTCAATTTGATGAAACATTGTTGGAAAGAATTACTCTTCGAATTTCTTTTTAGAAAAGTGCGAAAACTAGTTTCATAAGGTTAAAATACCTATATCAAAAAGGTCCTGCTAGGGTCGCGGGACTAACGGATTACCGTGACCCCGGTACGTAAAGGGCTATTGAAGGACACCGTGGATTTTAGTCAGTACAAATCTGACAGTGAGTGGGAGGACTCATTTGATGATTTGACCACAATAAAAAAAAAAACAAAAAAGTTACTAATGTATGCTATAATTTAATGTTATTATAAAAGTTTCATGTTTATGCATTGTATATGTACAGTTCTATAGTATACCTAATAACTAAACGTCAGTTTTCTTCTCAAAGCAAAATGAAAAAAAAACAGTGTGGTATTCACAAACAACGTTATAATTGGAAAAATATTCATAGCGAAGATATTGCAGTAGGTACACAAGAATTGTATTTCTATTTAGCGCAAATTTCTTTGTTGCCCATTTTATGTACTGAAAAATATCGTTTGAAGAAGTAAAACACTGAAATCCAATGAAAAACACCAGCGTTCTTTGAAATCTGGAATTTTACTTTACGGTTGCGTTTAATTGCAATGGAATCCTCGCTCTCTTCTTAGACGAAGTCCTTATAGGAAAACTTTTTTAATATCAAACGTTACAGGCTGTCCCTCCGATCGGAAACACCTATCTGAGACAGTGAAAACAAAAGGCTTTTTATATGAAAGAATCGCAAGTAGAATTGTGTTCCCGACCGAGCTGCGGATAAATTTATAGCGAAATGTAATGCCGTCCTGGGGGACATTGTGAGGTTCGGCCCTCCCTTTGCACGACACTATCTCGCATCTTATGGTCCAGTCTTGCTTTTCTATTTAATAAATTAACTTTAAATCCATTAAAGCTAATGTACCAACCTACCTTTATTTCAAGATCCTTTCCTTTTAATTTTATCTCTTATCAGAGTGGAGTTTAGAAAGGTCCGCAATGGGTGCGCGTTTCGCGTAGGTAGGCATTTTCTCGTTTCCATTCGATTTGCTCAGAAACACTAAGGACATATTAACTTTTGTTTATGTTTTCTTATTTTGAAGGTTGAAGAAGTTTCATGTTGGAGGCTGATGTATCATAAATTGCGAAATGTTCTTTGTTTCTTGACGTCTTTTACTTTCTCCTTTCTTTCACACTTTACGTATGTGGGTATAAAAACGTGTATATTAAAGTATAAGGTTATTATAACGAGTCTTATTACCAACAACATTTCTGAGACTAAAATAGGACATCTAAAAAGATTGAGAAAGCAATTGTCTCTTTATTGGTCCCATGTTTATTTTAGTACGGTTTTTGTCCCATAAATAAGATAAAAAACTTGAGCTAGGAAAGCAATAAATACTGTTATAACATTGATATTAAAAGTATTTGAGGGTATCTACTAACAAAAACTAAAATAAAACTGTAACCGAAGTATAAAAGTACTTTCGAAAATTGGATATAAAGCGGGTATAGTGATACCACAGAATGTGCCAAGAGAGGAGTATTATAGTAGCGCTACAGTCACAGCCGGTGCGTGAAACAAGAGGTAGTAGGGAAGCGATTGTGGAGCTATCGTGCCCGTGCCCGGCTAGATTTAGTTTACAGAGATACGCTCCACTTTAATGTCCAACCTCTTGGTACGGAACGTTGCTTCTGTCGCTATCTAACTACACTGCAGCTTTATGTACACATCTGCTTTGTACGCGGTTCTGTTTTTATTGTAAGCTCCATTTTTACATTATTTGTTATTAATATATAATGATATCATTAAGAGTCATAACTATTTTTTTTTTTCGTATTATAAAAACACTACTCGTATACGACTACATCCTGAATGTGATTTAAATCTACCAGTTTACGCTTTTCTGTTATAGGTCTTTTTTTATGTGGTAAAATCTTCACATGAGTCCTCCCACCCAGGGCAGAGTGGGAGGGACTGTCAGACTCGTACTGAATAAAATCCACGGTGTCCTTCAATAGCCCTTTACGTACCGGGGTCACGGTAATTCGTGAGTCCCGCGAGCAAAAATATTTGCTCTCACAATATGTTTCATAATTTCACCGCAGTCTTCGCTGTCTGAGTAGCTTAGTGGTGCAAGCGTTCACCAAATGGCAAAAAACGGAACCCTTATAGGTCAGTCTGTATGTCACAGCTACTTTTCTTCGAAAATATAAGAGCTATCCTATTGAAACTTGGTAAGTAGCTGTATTATGTGAACCGCATTCAAGTAAGATATAGATCAAGTAATTTTTTTTTTTTAATACGTCATAAATCGTAAACCGCAATTTACCTTTCAAAGTTACAACAAACTACAAGAACTTTTCTATTATGTTACTTGCTGCTACGGAACCCTTTACGGGCGAGTCCGACTCGCACTTGACCGGTTTTATCTATTTTCAGCTCGAACTCTAAAGCCGAGATAAATAATCGTTGCTAAGCATCCGTCAAAAGTATTACTTCAGGAAGTACTACTTCGGCTAAGCGAAGCTAAGTATCTGATTTAGGATAAATAAACGTTTCTTTGGGCATTGCTTGACATAGTACCGGATAAGTGATAGTTCAAGCGAAAGTAATACTTTACTGTCATGTTTTAGAAGCGTTCGCAATATACTGAATAATTTTAATTTCATAAACAAGCGAATTCGCTTTATTTTATTATAGATTTAATGTGATACTGAACCGAATTTATCAATTAGTAAAATTAAGATAAATCGTTATTTAAAAACATTACGATATTATAAAAAGTATTTCAGTAAATATAAATAAACATGACTTTATTGAACGCATTTTAAAATTCCACTGACGTATGACGTTACCATGGAAATTACACACACTACTGTCAAATCCATACTTAGAGCGTGCTTAGTTCTCAAAAATCGATACTATGGCTAAACGAAGTATTGCCTCAGTATTAGGTATATGCTTTAATGGAAAGTAAATACTAAATAACTGTCTATTTATAAGAAATGGATGCTTAGAACGTCGCTAAGCACTGAATTTGACTTGACTGTTGTTTAGGTACGACTATTTATCTCGGCCTAACAGAGCTCAGTCAACACAAACGCAGAATTGAAGCTCCCGTCCGTACGACTTTGGGTTGACGCATTCATTTTTTCTTTATCTTTCAGTAGTTATTTAGATAAGCAGTGAGATGAAATCGTCCGGTTGAGGTGTTTCGGCGCATTAGAATGTCCCTCGATCGATCAGAACTGTTGCTACAAGTAATGAACAAGGTTGTTCGAAATAAGCTGTTACCAGCAAGAAGTTGGATCATTTCCGTCGCAAGGCACACAATAATACTGTCGTGAGCAATGTATCCAATGAATGCAGTGTTGACAGTGCAAACCAGGCGGAGACATTAACCCAATACTCCCGACGAACCGAGAAAATAGGCATATTCATATTCAAATATATTCTATTTTTTTCGCATAGGTTGAGCAATATATTCTTTGTGTCCTCCCTCCTACATAATAGAATACATATATAACTTTATCTATAAAACCCCAACGCTAGTTTCGCCTACAAAAATGTTGAGCACTTGTTACAAAAGCTTTAGTGGATAAAATGTGCTTTAGCGTCAAAATGTACTCATGCAGCTAAAGATCTCTAAGAAATATAAAATATTAGCTTTTGCCTGCTGATTCGCTCGCTATAATAATTTAGAGTTTGACAACCAGTTCAAATCATTAATGTTGTTTTTCTCGGGAACAATAATATTTTTTTCGCATTGTACGACTCGCAATGTACACATTTATGTTTCCTCATGTCGTCCGCATGGGTTACGTACTTTTCTTATTCCCCCTTTCCACCCCCTTAAAGGTTATATTTCCAAAAACCCCTTAGTGCTCCCCTACATAATAGTAGGAAGCCGTGTGCAAAATTTCACATTCCTAGCCCCAGTAGTTTCGGCTGTACGTTGATATGTCAGTCAGTCAGTTCTCCTTTTATATATATAGATAAACATCCATGTATCGCGCGTTACCTGTTCCATTTAAGCAGGTGGATTTACTGTATTTGTAATTTCCATTAGAGTTCTAGCGAGCTAAACTTTCAGTTTAGTAAACGAGAAGTTGTTTTAAGTATTCCCTTACCGGGGAGCTGTCGGTGGCTAGCGTGTTTGTGCGGCGCAGTGGCGGCGCGGCGGCGGCCGGGCTGCTCCGACACCACGCCTCGGGAAACATCGCCCGAGATGCCACAAAAACTTCACCCCCGTTTTATTATTACTACGATGCTAATTAAAATAGCTCCGAATAGATTACGGGCAGCTTCTGGCAGCGGCGCTTAATGCGCTGGCTTTACGACGTCACGCTTTATGCTCTCTCATTAGCGCCGTCTCCTAACTCACCGTTTTTATGGATACACATTTTCCCTCATCCTATATTTCCTTTTTTGTTTGATTAGTTTCTTCTTGTGAGCTTAACACGAAACACAATTATTTGGAATCCAGGTGAACTCAGAAACGAAAGTAAAAATGGGAACTATGAAATCGAGCTGTTCATGATCCTTACATTATAAAAGTTCAGGCAAGAACAAGTGCAACGGTTGGTGACATTTGGGTAGATTCAGTAGACTATCACGCATGAGTATACTTTTTAACTTTTTCGTCAAATTCTCGTGCAATCCGCTTGTGTAGATGTTGAACTACTACGGTAACAGATGCTCATCCTGTTTGCAATCTTTTAACAAAAAGAGCACAATCTAGCAAATTATACATATCGTGTCGGCAAACATAGGTTCAAATATAAGTCCACTATACGAAATGTACATATACGACCATAATTGTAATTATCTTCCTGAAAATACGATCTGATATTTACGCAGGCAATGAATGGACACTACGATAATAACAATAAAATAATCCAGTTTCAGAGGCGTGTGATAATGATGCGACCAGCTCGTTAGCCGCGTGGGGATTACCTATTGTTAATGTTTTAATTTGTTTCTATCCCCGCAACAGTCCTTCGTTATTCGTCGTTTTAAGATTAACATTAATGTTTTGTATTTGTTGTACGAAGCTAATATGCTTAAATATGTTTGTTTAAAAATTAATGATTTTGATATTAAAAAATCAGTTGCACGATTTTGTATTTTCTTTTTCAGTACTAAATGTCATTTCGTATGGTGGACGAAATAAAAGGTTTTGTTTAATCCCAGGGCGGCAAAGCTAATATTTTAATACACGGAACATATTTATTTGTTTAGTGGTATTGACGGAGCCTGACCTCGTTTCCACATGTGTTGCTAGGAGTTTTCCGGCGCACGTAACTTTGCCTTTTCGTAGCAATTCGCAGAGAGCTGGTGACGGCCGCTGCCACAGCCCCCTCGCCGCAAACTCACACCCTGTTGTGTCCATTACAAACCTTTACTACTTCTAGTTTTTACTCACCTTAGTGTACGTAGCACAAAACGAGCGTAGAGACCTTACATTGTTATAGTTGTTACCTCCGCTAGTATTTTGGAGTGTTATGTTTTGTAAAGTTTAGTTACATAGTTAGCAGACCAAAGTTGGTTATAAATCAATTAAGATATGTATAGAACTTAAGAGGAAATATTTTAATGCGAATCGACCTAACCTAACAATGTTGCTGAACATAAAAAAACCTTTCGTTCCAGTTTTTTCTGCTATCAAAAATCTAATGTATTTCCTTACAAATAAATCTTTCATGTAGGTGCTCAGCATCGTTTGTTCGTCTTCAGTGATGAAATACAGAATGGGTGCCCATTTCCCAGAACCCTAGCCTTTGTGCTTTACTGTCGGTTTGTTTATTTTAGGGGCCTGCCTCGTAAACACTCGCAGACCGATACACTAAATTTAAGTTGCCCCTTCTTTATATTCTCTCCGGACATTCTTTGTGCACGGAAGATGGTCTTCTTTTCGTAAAAATATCAACAATTTAGTTTTGTTATTATGATCGTTTTACCTAAGTCTTTTAAATACTGTCACCACGTTTTAAAGGCCATTTAAAATGCAAAAGGCGGACTCAGCTAAGTATATAAATATACAACAACCTATATAATACACGTAGCTACGTACGAGGTAGCTGTTCAAACTGGAAACTGATATAAGTGCACTTGCAACATTAAAAGGTTTCCTGGTTGGTTGCGGTGTTAGATAGTGTACGATGCTCGTGTAAGATAGCTGGCTCGAGCCGCGTCCCTCGCCCGTGCCCGTACTTAATTTACTGCCACGGTAACGCCACAAGCACGCTCCATATCCACCGCGTTATTGCCAACTTGAAAGCAAGAATAGCATACACATTTCCTTCATATCTCCTGAATTTAAGCGTCTGCCCACTCTAACATTACATTATATTATTTTTATACAACTCGTACTAGACGCGAATTTTATACAGAATTTTCCATGGTCTATATTTTTATAAGGGTAGTTTCGCTGAAGGATGGTTATATTATTATATTTATAAATTAATAACATTTTTGTATGCGTATGAAAGTACTTACCGTATAATGTTTTTTTTTACTGACGTATTTTATTGCAACATTTTCTAAATGTGTCGTGAAAAATTTGTTGATTTTATGTTCTTTCAAATTTGCTTGATTTTTATTTTCAAAGATGACAACACTTAGGGTTGTTATTATTCCACGAAGAGCATCGATAGTCGACAATGTCGGCATGCAGGTAGCGAGTGGCGAGGCGTGGCGGGCGCATGCCACGTGTGCGACACTTTTATTACACCGCAGCCGAAGCCGCGAGCGAACGTTTTGTCACCTCTTCGAGAGGCTTACACCGTAAAAAGAAGAGGGTATTTTTCATGACTTTTCCACGCGGATGCATTTCACCGCTTTGCTTCAATGGGTTTGCGAGGTACCTAACCTTTGCCGCTGAGTTATATCAAAGTGCTTTCGTTTCCACGTTCGCACTGGAAAGCTTTAATTCATGACTGCTAGAAAATATTCTTTAACTGTAGTTGGAGAGAGGAAAAATCTGTTAAGTTCTGAAAATACGTGAATGTGGTTTTAACTTCGTGACTTAATTACTTCCAAGAGCGAATATAACTTGGTAATATAAGCAATTAGAAACTTATTTGACGCTGCCGGTCCGCCTGTTCCGCCTCGGGCGCAGGAATCGTGAGCGGGATGAGCCATTACGTGCTTTCGCAGAACTTTTCCTTTTAAAAGTCGTCTCTTACTCTTTTTAAACTTATTATATTGGATAATTCGCCCGAAAATATGAATATGATGGCCACAACTTTAGTAATTTAAGCGAAAGGCAGAAAATTATGTCGATTACGCCATAAAAAATGGTTTCCTACAGCGTTTAGCCCAGATTAGGACTTTATGAGAATCCTCTTTATTATGACGTTAGCATGAGGTGGCGCCGACTGCTTTACGGATAAAGTTTGCACAATAAAGGCATTAAAACAAAACTTGTCACAAACAACATTTACACAGCTGACTCCCTACAAATCGTTTTCTAAAATAGTTAAACGTAAACGTTACAGTGGTACATATAACTATTTTAAGAACAAAAGTATGAAGCTGTTAATGTAACCGGTAACAGTAGTTTAATGAATGTAAGTAAAAAAAAAACAAGATAAACCTTCCATTCCCTCCCTTCCCTCTGTTTTTTGGAAGACCGATCGTATATAAGTACTATCAAACTACAAGTAATTCCATACCCGGTCGATTAATGAAAATTCGCTCGCTATAGCATACTAAGCACTTCAATTTGAAACTGGGTTCTATTGGGTACATGAAAAACGAATGCCGATTTTTCACATTCAGGCGGTCTACTTTATGTAAAAATAGACAAGGCTAAACGTTGTATTAATTATAAAACTATTTTCATTTTTTTAACGAATCGACGAACGGCCTAAAGTTTTTGCCTTCCATTGTCGTAATTTTTCAAGTACGTGCGGTCGTGGACGTATTACGATGCCAATAAGCGGCGAGATTCTTTTGAATGCGATTGCTGATCTCCCAAACTATTCATATCAGGGGATTCTGACACATTGTCAAAGAAGCTCATATATATGACAAATCAATTTTGCCTGTAACTTCTAAAATTAGATATCCATAGGTAGGTAGTAGCTAGGTAGGTAGTACGAGTAATAAAACGAATGTTTGATTTTTTTGCATTCGCGAATGCGAATGCTCATATTCAATTTCAATATTCGCGAATGCGAATGCGAATATTAACTATCAAATAAATCGCACGCAGAATGATAAATAGGTTTGACATTTCATGTCAGACATATTATTTAAACCGAACATTGCCAAGTCGATATAATAGGTGAATGAATGTAACTTCATTCATTAAACAGATAAAATTTAGACATTTAGATATTCAACAAGTTTAGACTGGAGCTGGATTTCTTTATACACTTCACCGGAACAGGCATGGACAAAGAACTTATAAAAGTAATTTGAAATATTATTTCTTTTCTGAAAAAAGAAATTGATGCAACGACCCCGGTACGTACAGGGCTATTGAAGGACACCGTGGATTTTAGTAAGTACGAGTCTGACAGTCCCTTCCGCTCTGCCCTGGGTGGGAGGACTCATTTGATGATGTTACCACGATAAAAAAAAGGAAATAAAAATGCATTTAGTGTAATAAGACTTAGATATGGTTGATTATATTTACTAATTTGAATAGATATTTTAGCTCTTTTTTCTCATAAATGCATAATTATGTAGTAGATTTTTTGATGAAACTGGGTGGTAGGCCTCATTTGATGATTTTATTGATATTTTGTCATTTAAGTTGCGACTCCGTTAATATTTTAATTGGACTAACAGAACTATTTCAATTTAGTTGTAACTTCAAGAGTATTCCGTCACATTTAGTTTCCATATTCAAATCATATTAGCAAATTAAAAAATAGTTTTTCAGAAATATTCGCGTACATTCGCATCGATACTTGTGGATGCAAATGCGAATATCAAAAAACATGCGAATATTCGTTACATCACTAGTAGGTACTCTGACATATTATCTTTGCTGTAAAATTAAGCATTTAATTCCTTATTTACAATCTGGTAGCACTACACGGAGACATGGTTGTGTTTTCAAGACTTATGACAAATGCGTCCGCCCGCGCCGCGATTCTCTTTGATATCAAACCACACTGGAACCTTTACAAAGTATTCTGATCTAAAATCTCGTTTTTATAAAAAGATAAATCTCCTCAAGCGCCTACACTAGTATTTCTTATTTATTTTATTATTCACTTATTTATCAACGAGTGATTCTTGACATTTACCTTGGTGTTTATTAATCGTTAACAAATGATAATAATGATCTTTAATTTCGAACTAATGTACAAAAAGTTTAAAGGTTTTATTGATCGTCGAAAACATGTCTAACGAATGTAAAAAAACGAGCAAATGACTTGAATAATGTAAGCGTCAAATACCAATTTATTACTAAATCCTAAAAAGTGGTTCCATAACTGCATACTCGTACTAACATTTTGGTATTGGATTAATCTTTCAGCAAACTGATACGCAGTTGTATTTGTTGTGCTTCTGAATGTACGTACTTGTATTACCAATTATGCAAAGCGTCTTCCGCGTTGCGGTGCGCGGGCGGGGCGTCGCGGGGTGCAGGCAGGGCGGCCGCTGTCGCGCTCTTTCCTCACTCGTAGCGAAATAACGACCTCAATTTGCATAACAATGCTCGTCACCCCTTATTCCCCACCAGCGACTTTCAGGCTACGGGGCTGTGTCCCACCGGACCCGGCACCTTTTTATTCAAAATCTGTCCAGCGAGAAGTTTCATTGACATTAATACAGAGCTAATAAATTTTCCGTAACTACGAATTCACAGTTAAGCTAGTTTTCCATAAATCCGTAGTATATACAATAAACGTTCAGGAACTAGCGGAACCGAGTTTAAGTTTTGATTTAGTGGTGGTAGTGCGCCGACAGCGCCTCGCTGCAGCCGGGCCGCCCGGCCGCGCTGCGCTGGCGCTGCCGCCGCGCGCGATACCCGACCGAACACTTTCGGCCGCGCTCGTAACTTCTTCGTCCAACTTTCTGTTTTAATTGAATCAAAGTTTTCGGCTTTTTGCGGCGAGCGTGCCAGCCACGCACGTTTCCTAAACTTTCTTTATTAAATTATTGGAAGTTCAGAAACGTTCGCCTTTGAACGTGAATTCTGAAACAAAATTGAGGATAGTCATGAGTTACAGAAAAGTATTTATCCTCTACGGATTCACGGCAGGGTTTAAAGCTATAAATAAATAGTGTCTGAGCATCTTTACCGTGTGTACCGTTGAAATTCCAGACAAAAGAACAGTAACGACAATTACGAGAGACAATTCAAAATCTGACGAGTAAACAGTTCATAAAGATGTACGGTTCTCTTTGCTAACGACTGAAGCATTCGTCCGGAGCATTGTTTTGCGGCGTAGCTTTATCTGGCGCGGAACGAGTTGTCATTCCAGTAATTTATAGATCTTTCCCCGCCCCGGGCTTAGAGTAACGATTGGGCCAGAGGAACAAGTCTGCTAGCTGCTGCGGCTCTGCCCGGTCTCCGCCTGAACGCTATTAAAGGTCACGTATTAGACTGACTCCTCACGTCCCGGATTCAAATTTGAGTAAATATGTCGCCGCCGACCTCTTATTGTACTACGCCTTTGTATTTACATTTACTTTGGGGCTATTTTGAATTTGAACGTGAACGTCCGCTTGTTATCTTGTATTGTTTGTGTGCATTGTAAGGGTCGTTTAAATTGTGTGTTTTGGAGTCAACATATATTTAGGTTCTTTGTACATATGTGTTGAGTCAACCAAAAGATGATTATGAGGGAATTAACAATTGTTTAGATCTCTTGTTTAGGTTCTCATAATCATGCTACCTTAAATATTGATAAAAAATAATAAAGTATCGTAACATTTATATTGCTATTATGTTTCTGACGTTTCTATACGGAAAATAATTCCATGAATGCTAAATATGTGTTCACATATTCTGTAAGAGTTTCCTGAAACAATGATAATCTGATATGCCTTATTCATACGTAACATTGGAACTATATTCATGCATGTGGCTTTTCTGAAGCCGATAGCGACGGATATTGGAGATTTACCTAAGTGTGACGAGATCCGGAGCAGACTTTGTGCCGGAGCTTTAGTATCGGATCTGGGCGTCACATACAATGGCTGTTAGAACATCTAGTAATAGTTCTCTCCCCCTACCCTATTCATCTTGTAGTTGTATTATTTTGCTCTGACACTTTCGCAAGTAGCGCTGTCTCGAATCGCTAAATTCGCAGTTTTCGAAAACAGATTAAATTATTTCATCAATAGTATTTTATACGTAATGCGTCAGAATAGTCTCCAAGTTCTAAAATTCTCAAATTATAGAACAAATACTATCTGCACTATTTTTAAAGTAGAATGAACATAATCATGTTCCCCAGAAAGCATAAACACTACAAAGATATAGATATGGGCAGGGTAAGTGCAAGCGGCAGGTACGTGCGCGATGACAGTGCTATGGCTCCCAGTGGAACCCTTCTGCGATCCTCGTAAATTGCGAATATTAGATTATAAGTACGGAGTGCGGGCTCGGGCGGGCGGCCGGCAGCACGGGGACCATCAGCCGAATATCGAACTCGTGCGCTGGTTAACATAGCGCCGTGATCTGAATCTCAGTTGTGTCGTTATACCCTTCCTTTATTTTTTGCTAGTTAGCATATAAACTTTTTACTAATTTACTAAAATCTTGTGGATTGTATTAAGCAGTAAATAACAATTTGAAGCAGATTTTCTTCTTTTCTCAATGGCATAGTATGGCACTTCCCCAAAGTGCTATTCTAATTGGTTCTTAAACTAAAGGCAGTGTTCACGATCAGTTTATAAGCATTAGAGCAAGATCATCATATTTGTCTTCTATCTATATAACTTCTGACTGAAAACAGTCGGTAAATTCAAGCGATCTTTAATACGAAAAGTTCTCTGTTGAAAAACCTTTGAATCTCAAGTAGGTAATTTTCTAAGAAGCGTATTGTTTTGATATGCCCTGTATATACTGATAATAACAATAACAACATCTGTGCCGGTGTGAGCCGGTGTTGGTTTTCCCATTGCTCGCTTCGTTACGGCTTCATTAGGGCAGCGGGTGCGGGGGCTCCGGGGCCACGTTCGTTGCAGCTCATGCTGGTAACACAGCGTGATTGCGCACAGCAGCGGCTCTGCCGCGCCATAACCCCTTAATGTTTATATTCATTAAATACACTCACAAGCATTTATTAAAAATAGTGACTTTAAGTTTCTTCAGAAGAAGATTCAATGAAGTCTATTTGAAACAGTAAATAAAGTATTTAATTTTATGTACAGCGCACAAAAACGTCTTAAACTCTTCACCTTAGCGCCAACTTCGCCGGTTCTTGAGAAATTGCGATTTAGGCAAAATTCAAGTCTCTTATATGATTCTACAGTCATTATAGATCCCGAAATCTCTAACTGTTCTTCGTTCCATTAAAGTAACTTAAGCTTTATAGCTTTTATCTACTCTCTATTGCTGTTATTTTTCGTTAACGGGCAATTTATGTTTGAACGAAATGTTTAAAGAAAAAAAAAACAATCGCTTTAGTCCGATTGAATAAGAAGCGATTAGGAATTAAAGATGACATTTTCAAGATGAAACGATGTAGGTGTATGGGTAGACTATGCATAGCCTCCCTTTGGCTGCTGTTTATTAAATTGACTCTTAGTGCTGCTATCTGTAACATTTGATTAAAAATGTCAAGACGATTGGGTATTGAGGCTTTGTATTGGCAATAATGTATTAGATACTTCGCAACTGTGCCTAGTGTCTACTGCGCGCCTGCTCTTCGGCCTCGCGGCCTTTGTGAACCGCGCCGTGTAATTACTCGGGGACTATGGGAAATAGCTCACCGGGCGCGAAAGCACTTTTGTGTTATTACAGTAAATTAAACCAGATAAAAAATAAGAGGCTGTTTTGCGTATAAAAATCCCTGGTATTTAAGCGTTACGCACGGAAAAAGACCGATATTAAAAGGACTGTTTACATGATTATTAAAATAATAAGTGTGCAGCCAAAGTTTTTCTTTGCTAGGCAATACAAATAAATCTCAGAAAATACATCTAACACTTGTCTGTCTGAGCGAAGATTGGGTTGGACGTTTCTTATAGGTAATAACTGAAAGTTATCGTCATATCTGAGTTGGGAACTTTCGCAAAGACAAATTGGAGTGGAGGCGGTAAATAAAGTTTTACGATATGCGCGGTTATCAGAAGTGTGCGTCGAAACGGGGTGTGGGAGGGAGATGTATTTATCTACGGCACGGCGCGGGCTCCTTCTCTCTGTTAGGTTACTTCCCGTACACCTGTACGTATTAAATACCTCTCGTTCTACTCGTTATCTTTCTCCCCCTCTCCAAATTAAGAGCTTTGTATGTCATCTCGCGTAGCAAATAAAATAGTAACTTAATTTATTATCTACCATCAAGTTATATTCATCATAGCTGATTGTTATAATTTGTTAGCTGGAGAATCGATAAGAAAGAAAAACGAGCATGCGTTTATCAGCCATTTGAATACACAGTTGTTTATTATTTGAGTTTCCATGTCGGAAAATTAACTAGAAAAGATTTCACGCAGTATATAAATAATTGTATACCTGTGAAGTCGATATCTTTATGCATGAATTTTTAGTTCCAAGTCTGTTTGCAACGTACGACGTGAAGTATCTTTTAAAAATTCTTTTTATATACGCCAACCTGGGAAAAGTTCCACTTAGTTTCTTCCGTCGTCGTACCGTATCTAAGTAAGAACTACGCGAGTGGTTGCAAAGTCCAGACACTTAAGACGTTTCATAATAAATGTAAAATGGGAATTTTATGAGATATAATTTGCCCCTAATCCTTTTTATGGTAAAACGGTCACCTAGTTTACCTACAAACGTTCGTCATACGTAGTGTAGGGAGAACTTTATTGGCCGTGGAATATGCCGCCACCGAGTAAAGGTTTATAATGCACATGTGGTATATTTAAGAAGTTGATATTACTCTTTTATTTCTTTTAATTCCAAATAGTAATAAGTCGGTTTTTGTGAGTACATTTTAAGTTATTATGGCCCATAAATTATCTCCTGTCGCGATGCTTGTACTAAACGCATATCAGGTGACGCTCTGTCAAATGTTTATCTCTGCTGTACGTGGATTCTTATGAAACAAGTCGCTCCCAAGCCTGATGCAGGGTAAGTCCACGTCCCCGTGCCCGCGCCCCTCGCTCGCACCGCTCCGCTCGCCCCGCAACCCGCGCGCTCCCTACACCGCCACGAGCTCGAAAACCGACTCCGTGAGCGTAGAGATAAAACGTATGTTCATTTTATTTCCACATTTGTCAGCGTTCGTTTTGTGCCCACTAACATAAATTGGACGTGGAGGGAAACCTCGCAGGTGAATGTAAAATAGCCGGGTTTTCCCAAGATAATACCGCCGAAATTTTACGACACCATTATGCGATTTATTGGTCGTGTCACATTCAGAAAGAATGATATTTCCTAAAATGTTTTTCATAAAGAAGTCGTTTAAAATGTCATATTTTCATCATTACATATTATCTACTGAAGGAAAAAAAATAATGTGGTTTTATGCAGATAAATGTAAAGGTACGGAAACAAAACTGGATGCCACACAGGAATGCAATCTAATATTTCGTAGCCGCGCTACGAAATGCTACGTGTCATAAAATGCTCCGCCAATAGATCGCAACACTGCGATAAGGTACGTAGCGCGACATGCGTCCCGATCTGTGTGCCCGGACGTCGAGCTACTGCCAATATACTGTTGTCCTGTACCGTAATGACTGTAACAGGCGTTCAATTTAACGTACCAATTAGCCTAGAGCGAGCTCTGCTGAACGTGTGATACACAAGGAAACAAGTCTAAAGCCAATACCAATTTCTCATCTAGACAATTAGTACAGACAAATAATAGGAAATCTTTTATATTTTTCTTTGGTTAAAACTACAATCTACTTTAAAGAAGAAAATCTGTTTCAAACAGTCCAACGTTGTCTCAGCTAGAGCGGTAGGCTAATAATTAGCTAATGAAAATCGCGCCCGGCGCGGTTCTACTTCATAAATATTTTCCTTATTGCCTGTTACCACGAGCTGTCGATAAATTTATGGAAGGGCCGACGTCACCTGAAATTTTATGGTTTCTTTCTTTGGCACTCACCTTTTTTTTATTTATAACTTGGGCAGTTTTTAGCTTAAGGTATAAATATACATCGACATATTTAAAAATAAAATATTTTGGTATTTCATCTCAATGTTATATTTTTAGAAGCAACCTTATTTGTTGCTTCGATTTTTCTGGTCGAACTATTTCATCGAGAGATGTTTGTCGCTCGGCTATTATATTATTCCAAAAATAAGTTGTGGGTAAAGTAACACCACGTTTGCCAGTTATCATATCTGATTGTTATGTTAAAGTTCTTGGTCCCGGGGTCGCGGGACTAACGAGCTGCCGTGACCCCGGAACGTAAAGGGCTATTGGAGGACCGTGGTTTTATCTTTTTTTTTAATAAGAAATTAAAGAACATTTAAAGTAGAAGAAAACAACAAAGGTTTAAGGTAGATAAACATTTATCTTTAACACATTCATACAACGACGTTTAGTTACATACTAAAATAGATCTGCTTAAATAACATGCGGAGTTGGTGTTTTTGTCCCGAAGCGCGATTTGTGCCTCATTACCGACACCTGTGCGTTGGCCACAGCTTTAGGACGGAAAAACTATCCTCGCACCGTAATGTCGCACACTCACATCGGGCCAATATTCACCTAATAAATACTTTCCTTCTCCAATATTCACAGCGCTGCTATCGATAGTTTCAGAATTATTATTGAAACTGTGGATTCGCATATTTTACAGGCTTACCTATCACATTCTTTTATTGTGAAAGTTTATGGTCTCAAGCTTAACTAAAAGCGTTATTAAATGGGACCGCATTTTTAATTTCGCATTTAAAATTATTTCATTTCATGATAATAAAGTAACCAAAGTGTACCTCAGCTTAATTACAAGAATATGATAATTTATGAAATATTATTTTCCGCTACTGGCCCGTTTGTATATTATATGTATAATTATAACTACAGCGGCGGAGAATCATGTTACAATAGCACGGGGTTGGCAGAGAGCCGCTCAACTCTAAATCTTACCAAGTGCGAGTACATTAGCGTTTTCCGATATCTAAAGCACAGCGCTCGCTGCGGCTGCGGTCCAGTTGAATAACAAAGAATTGCGTGGTTGAGATATCGGAACACTAATGGACTGCGGAATTTATGAAGCTTTCCAGAAGCTTGTCGTCGTTATGAACATTGTATGTATAAGTAATGAACTGTGCGTGGCAGGACTAGCGTTTCATAAATTTCGTAATATAATATCCATGAGTGAGTGAACGTGGATGCGGACCGAAAGCTGGGTTTATTTCCGCACAATCAATCAAGGCGACTTATGAGGGTGCAGTCTGTTAGTGGAAAAGCCGCGCTATGTAACTTAGTGAATCTATTGATGTATATTTGCTATCGATACTGACCAACAAATTAATTCATTTATTTTGCAACTGCCACAATGAACGTTGACGCTCAACAAACACTTTTTATCTTGTTAAAAATTTACATAACGTAAATCCAATATTCGGCGTTGACAGTTCACGTTATGCCAATTGCTAAACGTATATTTTGACGTGACTGCAGAGTTTATACTTTTGTCATCGAGTTTATAATATGAATAACATTTTTTTATTACAAGTGAGTTGAGTGTTTATTTATTGTAGCCAAGTAAATATAGTTTATCTAAGTTACAGAACGCAACTTAAATTTGATTTGTTTATTAATACAGTGCGCAACTATAAATGCAAGGATATTTCTGTGGTCATTTGAAATAGTCGTCCACATTGATTATTTCGCCGACCATTAACTATTGCGGTCGTTATTCACTTTTGTACAATCAATAATGGATGTTTCTGTGGTATCCAGCCTGTCACAGAAATATTTGGTGATAAATAGAGCAGGCATTTCGAGTTCAGAAATGTGGCTTTTGTGTGTGTAATGTATCGTGTTTAAACGATAGTTAGAAATATATTTGCATGTGGCGAATAGTGTCAAAAGTCGGTATTACCGGTCGGAGGCAGCGGCGGTGTGGTGGCGTGCCGGTATGCGCCACGCCCTGCGCTGATGCTGCGGTATATGGCCCGTGAATAATCCACCCGTAATACTCGACTTAATGGCTTGGAATTAAACAATTAGTTGTTTTCTTTCTGCCTCGTCAATGATGAAGTCTCGCCTGAATACCACCAGCGTTCCGTTGTTTGCTAGGATTTCCCAGCAGCAGTAATCAGATTCTCATCAGGTCTTTGTATTTTCAAAACTTGAAACGTTCATGTACACAGAGTAATTCCGTTAGAACTGTGCACTTAAATTGTTAAATATTTCAAGTTATTATTTGCAGCCGCTGCTTTTTAATGTCTGTTTTAGGGTAAAGCTTATTCTTGCTGTTTCGTGTATTAATTCGTCTGATAAGCCAGCTCTTTGTTCATCTACAGTAAGGCGACGAGCAGACGTTTTAATCAAGGCTAACGAATTTTTAACCTTAGTAAGAGGCTGCGCGATATCAGCCGCCGCCGCCGCCCGCCTCCACGAGCACGCCTCGCCACTTCTGCTCGACGCGTTGTTCTTATCTTTGAGTAATTACCTTGTTGTTTTGTTTTTATTGTCCGTGCTTCCGAGTCGCTTTCTGTTTTATTACATGATCACTGTAGAACCGTGCTAATGGTTTTCTTCCCAACAAAATTTAAAAAAACTGAGTAGTTTCTAAAAAGAAGTTTATATTATTAACAAGTAGCTGGCTGCCGTTTCACCTATGTAAGCTCAGAAAAGTCCGTTCACATTTATAATATTAAGTAAAAATATTATTTCTAAAAAGTGTCATAAAACTCGCAAAGTTTTAAACATACTAACTAACCATAACAGTTGTGATTGGGGTTGTTAGTTCCCACGTGTATGAGCTTTAAATTAAAATATATATGCGCGGCGAGTGTTATGAGGCCGTCAACTAGGCGGCTATAATATTCGCGAGGATATTTTATACCGCGGCGCGGCTTGCAGGTGCATCTCACGTGCACCTGCGGATATTGCCGCGTAAATCAAATTTCTTATTTCGCTTCAACACTTATTTCTACCGGAGCGTGTTTACCCGGTTCCATGTCCTCACACCACATCAACGTGTTAGAGAAATTGTTATTAATACTTGTGTAGCGAAGTCAAGATATTATATGTTCTTACTTTTGAGCACATAAAATACACAGCTGTTTACAAGGATTTTTATGTATAGAAAAAGTAAAAAAAACGTTCGTTACTTTTAGGTACGTTGCTCTTGTGATACATTTCACTGTTTTATCGACTCAAATGTTGATATAATGTCAATGTCAAGGAATGGCAACAAGGTGACAATTGAAATATGACTTTTTAATACACTCTTTTATGACGTCTGTTGTATGTGCCATTTAACATGGCAATAGCGGTCATTCACTCCCGCCTACCAAGTTTTTCATCACTAAGCGATAATGACACTTATTGAAGTGAAAACTTCTTTAGCGGCGTTGAGCACTTTTCTGTAATGGGTATAAAATCTTAAACTCGCGTCAGGACACGTGACCCTGACCGAAAAAGCGTAGGACGGCGCAGGGCGCTTGCGTGAATATTCGTGTGACTTTATTACAGAAGTTTGTATGCTGGATACATTCGTTGCTAGGTAACATTGTTTATAAAAGATGTACGTCACATTGGAAAATTATTGAAATAAAAAGTCAACCATTTTTGCGAGTTTTACTAAAATCAAACAATTACTATTCAAGTTTTCACTTCTGCCGGCACTCCCAGAGTGCAACCCGTCGTTTTTTGTTACCTAAAACTACCAATAAGCGATAGTTGCTTCTATCGCTACAGCATCGTGGTACCAGCCGGCTTGACATAAAGGGGTTGTGAATCTTGTGTTGCTCTAATTCAAAATTATTATTTTTTATTTCTAGAAATCAAATTTTGTGCTTATTTTACGCGTGACGTAAAAAATGTTTCAATGTGATGGACTTAATGGATGTAGTGATAGGTAACAGCCCTTTTCCCGTCATATGTATTTTCTTCCGCGCGCGGATCTGGTCCGCTCGCATGCTTTCCGCATCATAGGAAAAACATGTATGAAATGAAAGGATGCGGGTAGCCTGCACGCGGACCATATCCGCATGCGGGTGAAAATACGTATGACAGGAAAAGGGCCCTTAGTAGTTGAGGTATCAGTGTACACATTTCTGAAAAGTGTGGGTTTGAGTCCAGCTCATGGTATACCCGCTCGTCGTCGACCTTTACTTTTATAAGTATTTCAAATTATTATAGAATAGAATATACTTTCTTGTACACCAAAATGAAAACAAGTTTTACAATATTTTTAATACTAAAGGTACAACGGCGGTCTTATCGCTAATAGCGATATCTTCCAGACAATTAGGATGGACTTGAAGAACTTTAAAAAAAAAATAGGGTAGACGGTGATGCACATCAAATAATAGATTACCGATGATATAAATACAATACACACAAACATTAATAATAAAATATAATACGGACGCTTCTACCGGGCTCTTCACGGGCCCGATGTAGACTTTCTAGCGTCCGTATCCTGGCTACGTTTCGGTGACCTCTTCGGAGAAACTGAAGGTTTTGTCTGTGCGATTATGGACGAAGTTATCTTGACTAGGAACTACCGAAGACATATTATGAAAGACGGGACGGTTGACGTGTGTCAGGCATGCCACCGTCCGGGTGAGTCGATCAGACATAATATTATCTCTGGTTGTTCTCGTCTTGCTAACGGCGAGTACTTGTACAGGCATAACCTAGCCAGTATCCCTGGCCAGGATTATTCACCAGCAACTTGCTTTATTATACAAACTTGTGGATTCAGAGGTGCCGTATTACAAGTATGTGCCCGACCCAGTTCTCGAAAAAGACCATGTCACGATATACTGAGATCTGCCTATCATTACTGACAGGACTATTATTGCTAATAAGCCTGACATACCTAGTAGTGGTAGTCAAATCAGCGCGCCGCGTAGTGATAATCGATGTTACCATCCCGCATAACGAGAACCTCATGAAAGCTGACAAAGATAAACAAATAAAATATCTTGACTTGGCGCGCGAGGTTGTCGACGTGTGGAATGTGAGCTCGGCTATCATTGTGCCGATTGTCGTAACGGCGAATGGCCTGATGGCCAAGAGCCTCGACGAACATCTCTCGAGGCTCTCGTTGGGTAGTTGGATCAAGGGCCAGATTCAGAAGGCAGTACTCCTCGATACGGCTCGCATTGTGAGGAGGTTCCTGTCTCTGGAGCCCTTGTCCTGTCTTGTCCTTGTCCTGTCTTGGACCCTGCTCCCACACCGACGGATCACTATGTTTATATTTTTTAAATGTTTTTTATTACTTTTATTTAAGAAATATTTAAATATATAATAATATCTACAAAAGATAAATAAACGAAATTATAAAAGTAAAGAAATTATAGCACACCGAAACAGACCGAACGCAAGCGAATTTCCACACGGAATGTCAAATCAAAATGGCGGGTGCTGCACCCCTGACGCGATGACCTCGTAAAACAAAAACGACATAAGATCAAAATTAGCATTTTCTGTGATGAAATAGTTTTTGTAATTTATTTTAGGAAAAATAAGGTGTTTTTACCATCCTGATATCAAAAGAATATATCTTCCAATGGGTGTCGTAAAAGGCGACTAATGGACTTTAAGACCTAGTGTATGCTATCAAGCACCTTGGGTCACTCGAATGGTGGCGGGTAAACCACCAACAAACGCATTCCCAAAGAGGGTTAGTGTCAGGCAGGCGGCCGGCTATAAAATCAAAGCCAAATCTTTAAGCAATATGTTGAGAGAAATTGATATGCGCGATAGTGCTAGGGCGTACCCCGCAGGCGACGCGCAGGAGCAGCACCCGGCCCCTGCGGGAAATGGACAAGGGTTGTCGCATCAACCCGGACGGGTGCGACGTAAGAAGCGAGCCCGGGAAGAAAGATTGAGGTACGCCAGTTGGAATGTTGGGACAATGACTGGAAGAGCCAGAGAGTTAGCGGATGTATTGAAAAGAAGAAGAATAAATGTGGCGTGCTTGCAAGAAACTAAATGGAAGGGTACAAAAGCGAGGGAAATTGGGGAGGGATACAAGTTCTTCTACTGTGGAAGTGATGGAAAAAGGAATGGCGTGGGAATAGTGTTAGATAGTAATTTGAAAGAAAGTGTGATGGATGTAAAAAGAATTAATGATAGATTGATAGTTGTGAAAGTAATGTTAGGGAATGTTGTACTGAACGTGATAAGTGTGTATGCTCCCCAGGTAGGATGTGAGGAAAGAGTCAAAGAGAAGTTTTGGGAGGATTTTGATACAGTTTTAATAATCATCCCGGCGCATGAGGAATTAATTATTGGAGGTGATTTTAACGGGCATGTGGGAAGAATGAAAGGAAGTTATGAAAGAGTACACGGGGGATGGGGTTTTGGGAATTTAAATAATGAGGGGGAAACTATGTTGCAATCAGCTACTGCATTTGATCTAGCAGTAGCCAACACCTGGTTTCAAAAAGCCGATGGACACCTAATAACCTATAAGAGTGGGACACATAATACGCAAATAGACTACTTCCTTGTTAGACGCAACAAAATAAAGCTCGTCAAAGACTGCAAAGTGCTACCGGGAGAAGATTTAGTCTCACAACATCGACTCCTGGTTATGGAAGTAGTCTTACAAGTAAGGCTTCTAAAGCAAAAAGAGCGTCCCCCTCCTAAAATAAAATGGCATATGCTAGAGAAGAATGATTGTGCTGGAGAATTAAGAGAGCGAGTGGTAAATAAAATGATTGAGATGGGTGATATGAACGGCCAAAGCGTAAATGAATGTTGGAATGAGATGGCTCGGTGTATTAGGAGCGCAGCAAAAGATGTTTTGGGAGAGACGAAAGGCAGGGGCACGATAGATAGGGATACATGGTGGTGGTCGACAGAGATACAGAATGTTTTGAGGGAAAAAAAGAAGAAATTTAAGGAATGGCAGAGCATTGGTAATGAGCGTGCTAGTTTGAAAGCTGAAAAAAAGAGTGAGTATGATGCTCTTAAGAAAAAAGCCAAAAGAGCTGTGGCTATAGCAAAAGCAAATGCCCAAGGAAAGCTATATGACACTTTGGATACCCCAGCAGGCCAAAAACAACTCTACCGGCTTGCTAGAGCTAGGGAGAGAAAGGCGAAGGATGTTTGTCAAGTAAAGTGCGTAAAAGACGATGCTGGAATGATTCTGTCAGAAGACGAGAAAATTGTGAATAGGTGGAAGGGTTACTTTGAAAGACTGATGAATGAGGAGAATGACTGGGGTGGTGTGCTTGAAAATAAACCAGTAAATAAGGGATTAGTAAGAAAAATAAGTGTGGATGAAGTGAGGAATGCAGTGAGTGGAATGAAGAATGGTAAGGCATTAGGACCGGACGGAATACCTGTTGAAGTGTGGAAAATATTGCGGATGTATGGTTGGACGTGGTTAGCTTTATTCTTCAATAAGCTGTTGCTGGAAGAAGCCATACCTGACGAATGGTGCAATAGTTCGCTAGTGCCCATTTTTAAAAACAAAGGTGATGTGCTGGAATGCAATAATTATAGAGGAATAAAGCTGATGTCACACAGTATGAAGGTTTGGGAGAAAGTTATTGAAAGGCGACTGAGAGAGGAGAGCGAAATTTCACAGAACCAATTCGGTTTTATGCCTGGTCGGGGCACGACGGATGCTATCTTCGCTATCCGCCAACTGTGCGAGAAATACAGAGGTGCGCATAAAAACTTGCACATGGTGTTCGTCGACCTCGAAAAGGCATACGACCGGGTGCCCCGTGAGGTTCTGTGGTGGGCCCTTAAGGAGAAAAGTGTGCCTGGGAAGTATGTGCAGTTGATCCGTGCTATGTACAGTCGATGCAGTACCCAAGTCCGGTCTACAGCGGGCACTAGCGGCAGCTTCAATGTGGCGGTTGGCTTGCACCAAGGGTCGGCTCTCAGCCCGTACCTCTTCCTGATGATAATGGATGCTCTGACGTCGGACATTCAGGAGGAGGCCCCCTGGTGTATGCTGTTTGCCGATGATATTGTGCTTATTGCCGAGAGCGGCCTAGAGGTCCAGAGCAGATTGGAGGCGTGGTGGCAAAGACTGGAGAACGTTGGCCTGAAATTGAGCAGAACCAAAACCGAATATTTGTTTTGCGATTTTGGCGGTCTCTCCAGTCCTGTGCCCATTACACTTGCCGGAACGCCCATACCAGTCTGTTCCGACTTTCGGTACCTCGGGTCGCTTGTCCAAGGAGATGGCGATGTAGACCGGGACATAACACACCGGATTAACTCGGGATGGATGAAATGGCGACAGGTCACCGGAACAACTTGCGACCCACGGATGCCCCTCAAGTTAAAGGGGAAAATATACAAATCCGTGATTAGACCTGTTGTATTGTATGGATCGGAATGCTGGGCTGTGAAAAAGTTGGATGAGAAACGTTTGCATGTAGCGGAGATGAGAATGTTAAGATGGATGTGTGGAGTGACAAGAATGGATAAAGTAAGGAATGAGTTTATAAGGGGAAGTTTGAAAGTGGCGCCTGTTACAGAAAAAATTAAAGGGAATCGTCTGTCTTGGTATGGACATGTGATGAGGAGGGATGACACTCATGTGACTAAGAGAGTGATGAGTATGAATGTTGATGGATGGAGAGGAAGAGGAAGGCCAAAGAAGAGATGGATGGATTGTATAAGGAATGATATGGAAGACAGAGGAGTGAATGATACTGTGCCGTTTGATAGAGGAGAATGGAAGAAAAAAACGTGTTGCGCCGACCCCAAGTAAAATGGGATAAGGGCAGGAAGATGATGATATCAAAAGAATATTAATATACTTATATCCAATTGTCTCAGTGTGTTAGACTTGTGTTAAAACGAAAATACGTTATTTAAAAAAAATAATTTCGTTGGGTAGGTTTGCTAAATTTTCTATTATTTTGGGTTGTGCACTGTTTTGTGTTTGTGGTCATTTTTTGATGTATTATGAGACACAAGCGATGTCAGTTTTGCGACTGTTTGCGACAGATTTGTACGGGTGAAGTGGAAGTATCGCTAATATTGAGATATCGGGATGAAAGTCGGAGCAATGACCGCTATTGCCATGTTAACTGGCACATACTATAGTCATCGTTGTAACGTTAAGCTGGGGCGACACTAACTGTTATTTATCGCGATGATGAACGTTATACGAATTTTTAAAGTTTATTACTGCCAAAATAACGGCAATTCCCGTTAGTGTGGCCCCCGCATTTAGGATATTTAAAACTTTAAATATCCTAAATGATTTCACATGATTAAATTTTAAAAAAAAGTATTCGAATCCCAGTTTACTAATCCATCAACTTAGCGTGAATGTAAATACAAATTTTCAGATTATTATCTCTCATTCCGAGGTTGATCCGTTTTTCCTGTTTAAATAACTGGACTGTATTGTTGCCTGCTTAGTGCTACGATTATAACGTCAGCTCTGTTTTCTCAATGTGAACACTGACAAAAGTTAAATCAACTGGAATGCAGGATCCTTTTGAGTTTTTCAACCACCTATATACTAAAGCGATCAAAAATGTCTTACCAAATTAACCGCTCGTTGCTTGATACAAACGACTCTCTTCATTATATCATTAGTCATGTACTAAACAGCAACTCAACATACACATAATGTTGTACATTCATATAATTAGCACAGCATGTAATGCATACACCGCAACACAATGTCATGAATTACAGCCCGTAATGACCATCTATATGCCAATACGATTAATATTTAATGCTGCTATTCTGCGCGGAATTACCCCGTGTCTGTGGTTGAGCTTGCACTGAATTACTGCATCTGAATGGGTGTCGGATGCTTTGTCATCCCCCTGATATACCTGTGCCCGCTGCCTGATATTTATCTCACTGTATTAAATCTAAACGTTGGTCGTTGCTATTTATATTACGTTTAGACTAGACTGTTTAATTTAGTATTGCGTACGATTCCTTTGGTTGCCGTTCCAATTCGATTTCTGGAAGATATAAATAATCGGATATGTAGTTTACTTTGCTAGGGAATTTCAGAAATTATGGTTGCTCACACTTTTTGGTTGGATATTTTTGTGATAGTATTATAATAACGTTATTTGGATGTGTGGTTAATAAAAACAAAAACGTATGAGTTTTGTGTTTGTAAAGCACTAAGAAGGCCTATGTGCAGATGAATGCTATTACATCAAAGTGAAAACACTCATCTTACGGAGCCTTGCAAATTAATTGCAGGAATGACAGAGCACAACGCTCGGCTCTCTTAATGCACGCTCACAAAGCAAAACGGCTTGGGCGGCACCGCAGCCGCACGCAGCAGTGGTGATTATGATAATGACGCGGTGGCCGCGCTTTTTGCGGCGCTCGTCCTATATTACTGAACTCGACACCATTCTGTGATATCTGTCGCGCGCCCAGCACCGCGGCACCCGCTCGGCTTTGCCTTTCGCTGCTCGCCTCAACCACTCCGAGACGCTTATAAATTATGCAACTCGCCATAATCCACGCCCTAAACGCTTTCTCTGCCGCCTCAATTATTCATCTGAGCGGTTTGATGTTTTAGAAAATTGTCGCGATATTCAAGACGGGCTGCGCTTTATAATTCAGTAGCGAATACCGTCACAGCTGGCACCTTTGTCTACTGGTTGAAGTGCATACTGACCTAATTCATCCATAGGTGCGCTACGACTACCATTTACAGTAAATCTATATGTATGTAAGGCTAAAATTAATATTCTGTTGTATTTTCCTGTTACAGGATTCCGAAGGCGACACCCCCTTACATGATGCCATTTCGAAGAAACGTGACGACATGTTGACTTTATTGTTGGAGCATGGAGCCGACATGACTCTCACGAATAACAATGGTTTCAACGCGTTACACCACGCAGCTCTGCGAGGAAATCCAAGGTAACATAAAACATTGAAATCTAGCATCCAAATAAGATATTCTTTACAGCTTCGAAATAGATACAATCCGTGAAGTAAGTGGTTCTCTTATTACATTCACAACATTATCTACAAATACGTTTTACTCGACACAACTAAGGCGTGGTTTTACCAACACTATTTTCCAAATGACAACAACAACTCTATGATCGTGGATTTAATATAAGATGTTCGTGTAAAGATAATATTCGGCCACTTGTGCACGAGACCTTTATAACGCGGACTTAGTCTGAAATAAACATAACGTCGCTTGTCCGACATTATCCCGGGGAGAATGGGTAGTTATGAGCGAGCCTGCCTCACAATAAACTGCTTACACGTCTAATACCACGCGCCGAGAGGATGTGTGGCCACAGCCTTGTGTGATGTCTTTATTGCTGCCGACGTGCCGTGTTACTTACCCAGAAAACAGTTGGAACTATTTTTACACTGAGAACTTAAAACCACCTATCTGTAGTAACCTAAAGTTTTACTTTTCACCTAAAGCTTGCGCTCTTTCACAGAACCACACTATGAATATCTTAGTGAAAGAAGTATATATGTCTTTATAATAGTTTCGTCCTGAGAAAAATAGTGCAAGCAGCAAGCAAGAAGATTTATTTATGCACTAGATTATTTTACGGGTTTATGTCAGTAAATTCATGCTGAGATCGAGTTAAATAATATACTCAATGGAGAGGCTTTCGTGTAATTATGGACGGAGAAATAATAGATGATCATGATAAATACCGACGTATTTGTGTTAAGACTTTTATGCATCGAGCTGGAGCGGAAGGGGTTAAACTAGAAGCCTTTATTGTAAACGATTCTTCTTCACTGAACATTTGTAACGGCCGTTATTATTGGTTTATTTCTCATCACTAGGGTCAGGCAATATCCTGACATTACAGATATTATGTGGCTTTTAGCTACGCCTGTTGCCTACGGTGTAGCAATCGCGTAGTGATTGTCGTAGCAAACGCGTAGCAGGTAATGAGTGACGTAGCAATGTAGCACATGGCGTAGAGCTCCGTAGCACAACAGGCTGCGTAGCAGCGTAGCGGACTTCGTAGCACAGGCGCCTTAAACTTATGAAAAATATAACTGCTATCCAGTAAAACACCAGTTGTATACGTAGCAACTTCAAAACGTGGCAGCGTTATTTTAGTGCGCCTTTTTTAGAAACCTTCGTATCTGACTTTTTGAAATATAACAAAACAGTTTATCTAAATTATTAAGTTTTGATTATCGCTCATATGAAAAATGAAATACTGGAATTGGCCTTCAGTTAAACAACCTATTTGTCATTGCAAAACCAAGAACCACTTTATAATACAAAAGAATTTAAAAGCTTCCGATCGTGCCATATATTTGGAAAAACCAAGGGACCCGTAAGGGTGGTCAGATAAAATTGATCTATGAAAAAGAAAACTTTGGTAATGTATTATGAATCGGTAAGAGTTAGAATAATGAATCTCCGCTGGCGAATCGTGCGTAAAGCGGTTTATTTGTGGAGGGTCCGAGGAGACGCTGGATCGCGGAGGCTCACATTTATTCAAGTCACGTGACGCGTCCCACGGAAATAATACGAAATGTGGCTACGTGACCAGTTCATTATGCGGCGGCACAGAGCGGGGCTGGAGCCCGGCTCGCAGGCCCCGGCCCGGCAGCACGGGACCGCCACACTTCACGTGTGTCCGTCGCCGTAGCATATTACAAACAACAGAACGTGTTGCCACGCAAAGACCTTCTCGGATTTCTTTGAAATCACTGATCGGCTTCGAGGGTTAGCTCATTTTAAAATCTCTGGAAATAATTTCCCTTCTTGGGACATTTAAATAAACTTTTCCTGCCTATCACAGATATTAGTTTGAAAACAAGCTGTGTTCGTAAAAACGTTTCTAAACTCCAATTTTTATAATTGACATACAAAAACGCGGAGCACGATGTTTTTTTAAGATTGTTGTTTAACGGAAGGTAATCGAATAGAAGATTGTCGTAAAACGTTCCTGATTTTATCGCGGAATGAGAAGTCGCTCGCGACTTTTCCCATTCGACAAAAACGTTCGTTTCCCCCTGGAGATGTAAAATCGTTTTATTTTATTACTTCCGCCAGTATATCGTTATATCAGAAGCGCCCGTCCTCCTCCAGCTTCGGAGATATATTTACAGTATCAAACGGGTTCAATACCATTCAGTTTCTTAATTATAATGTAACGTACTTATTTGAGATCATATTTTCCTGCTTTCTAATTATAATACTCATAAAAAGTCATTGCATAGGTATGTTATCAGGGTTAATTTCAATCGTCAGTTTCATATGTTAAGAATAAACCCACTTATACACTGGCGGCAGTAATAAAGGCCGAGCCGTATTATTACGTCTGATTAGAAACAGTTATCAGTAACGGTTATCGTTAAAGCCGCACTAACGAGCCCCTGTAAAACTTCTGTAGCATTATCATGATACATTACCGTGACTTGATAGGCCGAAGGCAAATTCAGGAATGGGTTAATTTACAGAATGGGACCCTGTTCACATTTTGATGTTTAACTGGTGTATGGAACACTGATATAACTCGAGTATGTTTAAAGTTGCTGCACCGTTGCGGAGAAGTAAAACAAATATTGACTAAACTTTGTAGATGGATAACGTTGTAAATGGATAATCGAGTTTATGGTTTCTGCTGATTATCGGCATGGTGAACATCTGCGTTTGTCACCGCGCGCCGCTACTCATTCGATAAGACTCATATCCCCGCTTGGCATTAATCGTGAGCTTAAATATTTTAACGCGTCGTAACATTGATTTATTCGGAGCGTAATCTCAGCTCGCGGCTTGTTTGTTCTTAGGCTCGAGACGTATAGGTAAGATTAAGCTACGCGCCCTCAATCCGTGCCGACCCGACCTCCGGACTCATTCCTTCACTTAAATTGCTATTTGCCGTTTCTAATTGGCTTCATTTCAATCAATCTTGTCTCTGTTATCAATCTTGCAGTAACGAACAATGTTCATTGCTAGTGTATAAGCTGGACTGCGCCGACAAGTAGGTACCTACATGGAATATAGAACGAATAGAGCATTCGCAGAAGATTTATATGGTCATTGTGTAGCGTTAATTGCAGCGAGTGGAGCGAAGTACGATGGTATCGTACCATCCGAACGAGAAATGTAATGCCCCGTCGACTGCTTCAGTGTGTAGTTCATGAGAATAATGTGTGCGATGTAAACACGTGAACCGCGCAATACTCCACGTTCTATTTCAGATATTAACATTCGTGTTTGTGCTGTGCGGTATTTAAATTTATAAAATGTAGCTTTGATGGCATAAACTCTTTTCAAAAAATGACGTATTATTAAGGGGGATAGTAGAAGGGCGCGCCTGACGGACCACTGGGTTTCACTGAATCGAAACAGCGGGAACACTGACATTGAAAACCTATTGGCACAGATATCGACGGTGTCCGTCACACGACTGGTCGACAACGGAGCACATTTCAGTGTGGCAGATTTATGAGGACCGACCGTCGGCTATCGCAACAGGTAGTCGCGGCGTCCCCGCATGGGGACGCGGCAGGCGGGGTATGGGCTGGGCCCTTTCCCCGCGGGTGCGGGTGTTGTGCTCGCGACGGCGGGCACACGCGCTGGGTGGGCATATAGCCATTAAAATCCTACGGGCGCGCGCGCTAGAGACGCGCGCCGGGGTATGTAGCTGCATTTGTTATGTTTGCAGGCGCGCCACGGCACTGTCGGACAGTGACCGCTTGCTTCGCTGCGTCCCGGCGGTCTGCCCCTGCCAGGTGAGACCCCCAGTTACCTGGAGGAGGCCCGGCAGGAAGCGACCAGCGACAGGGGCGCAGACTTACGACGCACCTGCAAAGGAAGAGCGGCTCTCGCCTGCCCCGTTTTCCAGAGCGAGCCGGTAGCGACGCAGGCAGAGAGCCGGTGTGTGTGTGTGGGCGGCATTGTGTTGTGTAACACCGCCCATGTTTGCGAGTGAAGGTGGGCCCACGTTTTAGCCACACAGTCACCGCGTGAGTAGAGCGCTTGTAGAGTAGCGGGTGTCAGTAGTGACGTGCGTCGTGCCTATATTAACTTAGAACACGGCGAACGTCGGTGTGTGTCATGCATGTGGAGTATTTTTTGTTGGGTAAGTCGCGTGTAGCGGTAGGTACGACTTACCCTGGTGTCGTCAAATCCGGTGGGTTGCAGGGGGGTCGCCTTGCACGTCCGCAAGGACAAGGTCGCGGGGTAGG
Organism: Agrotis puta; assembly: GCA_943136025.2. Lineage (NCBI taxonomy): Eukaryota > Metazoa > Arthropoda > Insecta > Lepidoptera > Noctuidae > Agrotis > Agrotis puta. The sequence goes on from OW964170.2 coordinate 7,510,300, forward strand.
CGCCTCGCGTCAGGAGGCCGCGCGTGCCACGGCGCTAGGTGCTTGACATGCGGCCAAGCAGAGGCGTCGGCACGCGCGAACATGTTAGACGCGAGGCGACGGATGTGGTCGTCCAGGCTCTCGATCTTGAGGTCCCGCTGGATGACATTGTTCCTCACGAAGCGAGGGGCGTCGACGATCCTCCGCAGCGATAGGTGTTGTTGCGCGCGGAGGGACTTCTTGTTCGTCTCGCTCGTGAGGGCGAACCAAGCTGGGGCCGCATAGGTGAGCAGCGGGCGGATGTAGGTCTTGTAGACTCCCAGCTTGGCTCGCAGCGGGAGGCGGGAGGAGAGCACTGGACGGAGCAGGGCGCGGGCTGCCCTGCACTTGCCTGTAATCTTGCGGACGTGGTGGCCCATGGAGAGCCGGCGATCGATGGTCAGCCCGAGGTACGTAACCTGGGGCGACCATGCGATATCGGCCCCCTGCAGTTGGAGGGGTGGTGGGAGGCGAGCAGCGCCGGCGAGCAGCGCCTGCGTCTTACTCACGTTCACCGACAACCTCCATTTCGACAGCCACTCAGGCAACAAGTCGAGCACGCGCTGCAGCTTGACGGCCGCGTGTCTCGCGTTAAGCGAGGTCGCAAAGTACGCGGCGTCGTCGGCGTACAGCGCGAGCGTGGTGTCAGGAGTCGTGGGGATGTCGTCGGTGAAGCATGAGTAGCACAGCGGCGAGATGCAGCTGCCCTGCGGTACTCCCGCCGCTATGGGCCGGGCGCTTGAGAGCGCGCCTTCGACCACCACCCTGAATGTCCTGGAATCGAGAAAGGAGGAGACCACCTTGATCAGTCGGCGGGGCGCGTCTGTCTGTGACAGTTTGTACAGCAGACCGGCGTGCCAGACACGATCAAACGCTTTTTCCATGTCGAGGAGTACTGCAGCTGCCCGCTCCCTCTTGTTGAGTGAAGCGGTGAGCAGGTGCAGTACCCTCGACAGTTGGAGAGTCGTGGAGTGTTCCGCGCGAAAACCGAATTGTTCCGGGCGCAGTGTGACAAACTTGCTGAGATGTCGCAGCAGGAGTTGCTCAAACACCTTGGAGGTAGTTGCCAGGAGTGTGATCGGCCGATAGCTCTCAGGCTTCAGCACGTTTTTGTTCGCCTTGGGCAGCATAATGACGCGCCCTTCCTTCCACGCCGCGGGGAAGGACCCGGTGCGCAGTATCCCCGTGAAGAGCCGCGCCAGTGCCGCTACTGTACGGTAGGGCAGATGGCGCAGCGCTTGGTTGGTGATACCGTCCGCACCGGGCGCCTTCCTTAGCTTAGTTTTAAGGATGGCGCGTCTCACTGCACAAGGCGAGAAGAAAATGGGTGCCTCGTCAGGAGCTATCGGCGAGGCAAAGTACTCACCAAGGTGCCTCTCGACTGCTGCGACATGCTCCCCGTCGCGAGTCGGGTTTGGCTGGAATTGACGCTCCAGGTGCTCGGCGAAGATCTCTGCACGGTCTGCTGCAGCGTATCTCGGCGCCCCGTCGCTGTGGAGCAGCGGGCGCACCGGAGCTGGGGTGCCCACAAGCTGCCTGCACAGCCTGTGGATCGACGGCCAGTCCCCCTCGGCAGCGTCGATGTGTTCCTCCCAGCTCACGGTGTTGAACTCCTGGAGCTTGGCCCTTACCTTCTCGGCGAAACGGTTGAGATCGGCTTTCATCCGGGGGCATCCTGTAGCTTGCCACCGCTTGCGCAGGCGCCGCCTCTCGGTGACCATGCGCCTGATGTGCGGAGGCAGGGGCTTGAACTGCAGCCCCTGTGGATGCGGCTGCTGGTTGGTGATGGTCGCCTTACCGAGGGCGCGCTGGATGCAAGCGGTGACTTCCCCGGCTAGCCCGTCAACGTCCGCGAGGGTACTTACGGGCCAAGTCGGAGTGGTGGTCTCCATCTCTTTCTCGAACGCGGTCCAGTCAATGCGACGACGCGGCGCTGGAGGAGAGACTCTCGTCGGCATCTCAGATAGGACGACGAGAACGGGCTGATGATCCGACTGCATCTCGTCGTCGACTACCTGCTGGTCGATCTGGCACTTGAGTCCCCTGTGGATGACAAAGTCCAGCACATCCGGTGCGCACCCCTGTCTGTCCGGGTAATGCGTCGGAGTTTCCGGGCCGGAAACGATGTATCCACAGGCCTCAGCGTCAGCGAAGAGTCGTCGACCACCGGCGTTGGCGGTCTTGCTATTCCACGCTGGGTGCTTCAGGTTGAAGTCGCCGGCGAGGAGAGTGGGGTGTGTCGACGCGTGCAGCAGCTCCCTTAGCTCGGCTACGTCGAGACGGGCCAAGGGAGGGCGGTAGCACGCGTAGATGTCAATATCGTCGCCGGCGACGTGCAGCTGGACACCCAGCGCGTAAAAACTCACCGGAGATTTTGGTGGCAGCGGTTGATGGACGACTCTTCGCTTCACTAGTACCGCCAGACCGCGGTAGGTGATGCCGGCCGATGACCTCTCGTCCTTTCGATACAGGAGGTATCCTGGGAAGCGGACTTTGTCCGCCGGTCCCAGGTGCGTCTCACTGATGAGCGCCACGTCGATGCATTGATCCTTCAGGAGGAGGCGGAGGGGGGCGACCTTGGATTTGAGGCCGCGGGCGTTCCAGTGGAGGATCCTCAACGGGCTATCCATTGCAAAGGGAAAGCAATGTCTGAAGCCCGTCGAGGATCAGGTCCTCCACGTCCTGCCCCTGTCTGATGGCCTTGAGCAGGTCCACCAGCAGCTTGACGGCGCAGGCGGTAAACTTCCTCTTCCGGCTCTCATCCATATGAGCGCCGGAATCTGGCTCGCGACGCCGCTGCTGAGCGCGGGCGCCGGCGGTACTTGAGGAGGGAAGGGGGGCGGCTAAGGCCGCTTTTCGGCCAGCCGCCTCCGGGACGAGGGAGGTTTGGGCGGGCCTCGAAGCCCGCCTGTCCTTTTTGCCGGCGCCGGCAGCGGCGTCGGTGGGCTCCTGTGTGGAGCCCTTATTAGCCTGCGCCCGTACAGGGGCAGGGGCCTCGTGTGGTGGGGGCGCGGGGGGCTCGGGCTTGTCCCCTTTCCTTCCCCCGCGTCTCCGGTTCCTCTTCTTCCTCCGCCCCGAGGCGGGAGCATCCTTGCGTGCGGGCCCGTTAGCGGCCGCCATCAACGTCGCGCTGGGGGTCTCGTGCTCCTCAGCGTTCGTCGATGGCTGGCGCTGCTGCTGTCGCGAAATTGCGACAGTGCCCGCTCGCCTGTTCTTGACCTCTTTTTGGTAGACGGGGCAGCCGCTACTGCACGCCGGGTGGGCGCCTGCGCAGTTGGCGCAGGTGGCCGGCTCCGTCTTAGGACGTGGGCAGTCGCGGGCGGCGTGCCCTTCTCCACATCGGACACAGGCGAGCGGGCGGTGACACTGGTGCGAGCTGTGCCGAAATTGCTGGCACCGGTGACACTGGGCGGGCCCGCGTTTGCTCCGCCATGCCTCGATCCGTACACCACGCATGTTCAAAAACTGCGTGGTGTCATAGATCCTCCTGAAATCTGAGGACCGCGTGATGACCGCATGGAAGAGGCAGCCGGGGCGCCCGCCGCGCGCATTTATGTTGCGCACGTACTCCGGCTGGAACCCCATGCGGTGAAGCTCCTCTTCTATTTCGCCGACGTCGGTGTCCGCCGGCAGGCCCCGGATGGCTACCTTTACACTCTGCTCCGCCGGCAGCGTGTAGGAGAACCAACTTAGGCCACTCTCCTTTTCCAGGCCAGTGAGGTACCGCTGGACCACGCGGTACTCCTCCTCGCTCTCGGGGAGGAATCGAATCCCCCCCTGGTAGGGCCGAGCGTTAGGCGGGTGGCCCAGCTTGTCCCTCACGGCCCTAAAGTGGGCGGCCCAGTTTGGCAATCTTTCCACTACCAGCGGAGGGTAGCGAGGCTTCTTCTTGTTGCCGGTGGCACCCGCGTTTTTGCCATTGCTGGCCTGGGTACTCACCGTGTTGTCCGGAGCGGCGGCTGCGGCGGAGGTCGTCGTCGGGGAGCGGCGGGCCGCCTCGGCGAACGTGGGCGAGCCGGCTGCGGCTCGACCGCGCGGTTCACGCTGCGGGAGCGGGGAGCCGGCGCACACGCGCTTCGCCTCGTCGGCTGCCTCGTCGTCAGAGCTGCGGGGGCGGCGCTGGGGCCTGGTCTCGAGCAGCTGTTCCAGCTCGAGGCCCAGTTCCAGGTCGAGCTGAGAGTACTCCTCCGAGCCGCACGACCGCATCGAGAGGTCGCTCGCCTCTCTTGACGAGTAGGGCGTCATGGCGGCCGGGGAGTCCTGGGCTGAGCCACGAGGCGGGGGAGGAGACAGGAGCCCCAGCGACGCTGGGTCCCCAGTCGTTGGGGTTGGGGTGGCCGAGCCCGCCAGCAAGCGGCGCGGGACGGGCGACGCGGTGCGGCCGGCACTGGTGGAGGCGGCGGCGGTGGGCGCGGGGGCGGCGCGCGCGTGCGCCGCTGAGCGTGCGGCGCTGGCGGGCGCGGCCGCGGCAGCAGCGGGGCGGGTGGCGGCAGGGGGAGCGGGGCGCTTCTCACGCGCCGAGCGCGGCTGAGCCGGCGGTGCAGGCGGCGCGGCTACCGCGCGGGGCGCAGGTTTGGGTGGCGCGACATTTATTGTCGCGCTGTGCGGCGCGATTTGCGGCGGCGCGGTCGAGGTGGACGCGCGCGGCGTGTGAGCGGCGGCGCGGGCCGGGGCGGTGCGCACGCCTTGAGCGCGAGTTGAGCTCCCGGCGGGCCCCGGTGCCTGGATAGGCACGGGGCGAAAGGCCGGGGGGCGGACGGCGACTGCCGGCTGGCGGCCCGACGGCGGCGGCGGCGAAACGCGCGCAGTCGCCAGCGTCGTCGGCGGGCTGGAGCCGGCCGGTCCGGGTGAAGAGGCCGAAGCGGCTGCTTGTTTGCCGGCGGGGCGCGGGGCGCCCGGCGGCGAGGCCCCCACGTGTGGGAGCGACGTCGCCCGGCCCTCCGCGTGGTCCGGTGGGGAGCTGGTGCCCGGCTCGGGTGAGCCACGGGCGCCTGCCTTCGGCATCTCTGCTGGGCGAGGAGCTCCGCGACCGCAACGGCGTCGTAGGCGCCGGGCAGCGGGGAGTGCTCCCCCCCTGTGCACGCACGAACACTAGAGGCACTCGCGCGGGCACAATGAAGGAACAACAACACTTTTTTTTTTTTTTTTTTTTTAAATAGTACGGTCCGGGCGGTTAAAATGTTTTTCGGGTGTACCCTCACTTCACTGCACTTTGAGCTGGTACGCGGCGAGAAAAACACGACTGGTGGCGTCCTCGGGCCAATCCCCGTCGGCTATACAGGCATGGGGAGGCTTATAACTAGGAGGTACTGTGGAGAAGGGTAGGGCGGTCGCGGGTGGCTCTGTTATTGTGCGACGTTTGATTTACGCACGTACCGCTATCACCCTTTTGTTAGGCCGGATACCGACTGCTGTGCCAGTTCCGCCAGCCCGAATGCAGGCTCTCTTTACTTATGTTCACCTCCCTTGCCCCCTTGTGTGCTTACTATCATTTCAGACTTTTTGTATGCGCTAGTTAAGATGTTTTCATAAATGATGAGTTCACACGGAGATTATTCCATTTTGTAAATCAGTCAGTAAAATTCTCTCAAAAATTTATATCTAATCTATAAATATGGTGTTGTATATAACGTCGTTCACAAATGCGAGTAGGTGTGCACAGCACTCACGTTAAATAAGATAGATATAAATGCAAGCATACAACATATACTGATTGGATGGCGCGCGTCGATTTGGTGGTGGATGCATCGCGCGCTCATGTGCGGCGCGGCACGGTGCGGTGGCGGCGCGGCGCGGCGGTTGGCTCGTCGTTACCCGCAATTAGCGGCTCTACACACGCGGATAATCCGCGCGTCGCGCCGCCCGCGCCACCCGGGCCCGCACACGACTGCACTACGGATTCAGCGAATAAATTCATTTGCACGCAAATTGTATCGGCGCTTGCAATTAAAACTTTGTTGGCGCTTCGAGCTAAGATAAATAACACTAATACATTCTGCTTATTGCGGGAAGTTGCCGGATACAGAGGATATATTAATGTTGTTCATAATTTGTTTGGGCGGATTAACCTTGTTGGTCTGTAAACTTATATTTAACAATAGTCCTGCGCTGTCCCGTATCACACATTCAAAGTTACAGTATCAAAAATGTTATGTGGCTACTGTACAATGGGAATATGTTTGCATAATTTTATGATATTTACATAATACAGCGGCTGTGTACCCGGTGACTAGCCCTGTTGTAATAAGGCTTCTAAATTAATGTTGATTCATTAGGAGGCATCATCAGAGATGCAAATGAATTTAGTGAAAAAGCCCTTAACAGGAAAATATTAATGAATGTGAACACATTAACTTCATATAAACGGGACGATCACAAGCAATTTCTTCACGAGTTTGTTTACCAAAAATTCTAACAATATTTCGTGTAAAAGTTCAGTCAAGTTCAGAGTCTATCAAATAAAACAGAAAATAGTGAATTCTGCAGATAATAAACAAAAAGAGTTATTTACTCATACAAGGCTCTCACTCAGGCATAAGTACGACAGCATGTAGCCACATAATATGTGAACCGACAATGTGTACCTGAGAAAAATACGTGGATCTGCAATGTTTCATTGTGCAAGTTTTGATCAAGAATGCGGGTGTCTGTCCATGTGTGTGTGCTATCGACAAAAGTTTCAAGTTAAAATCTCCAGCGGATCGCGAGATGCTCCGGCCATATCTGGTGGCGCAGAGTTATTCCTCTCAACGATTTGACAAAGCGGAACTTTGTTCGATGATATATAAGGTAGCGGCATTTGTAAGCGGCAGCAACACGGAGCCCGCCCTCGCATACAAGGTTTTGTCAGCGCGTTCCGTCTCTTTGTGTGCCTTGCCATTGTTCCACTCGCTAATGTTGTTAGTGCACTTTTTCAGCGACTACGCTAATTTAAATACCTCTCCTTCCTTTTGTGGAGAGACTCGTCTTCCGTTTTCCACGAGTGGCGGGCTCCCTTTGCGTTTGAGAAGTCCGCGTTGGGAGACTGCATTTAAATGAGACACTTAATCACCCGAGTTGGCCCCGCATTTCTTAAAGTCGTTTGTTCTCTTCATTCATTACATCTTTTCTATAGATTTATAAAGAGCTAGAGATTTTATATCTTGACCATAAGGTTTACTTTCTTGACTTAACATGTAATAAGGGAATATTCATGGTTTGGATTTTTCGGTTAACGCTAAGGAATATATTTCATATTCCCGTTTGACATCGGATTTTTCAAAGAAGTTTGTATGTCGGCGCTGTCGAATGACAAGACCGCTAACACCCACTCAAATTTTGTAAATATGAGGAAGGTAATAAACTGTTGGCGAGAGGCGTGCTCGGATTTGCCTGGAGTTCGGTACGTGTCGTGGCCCCTCTCTTCTACCCCCCAAGCGCAGCGCGGCTCTTCGTGCTACTGCGCTACTTTGCCTGTTCACATCCAAACTTTTAGTCGCAGAAAGCGTTAGCGATCCTTTGAGACGTTTGTTATTTTAGGCTAGCTATTCACATCTACGGCAAGTCTATAAAGCAACTTGCTATTTTAAAAAGCCTTAATGCCCAGTTTGTCGTCAAAACAGGTCGTTTTAAACCACTATTAGTCTTCCAGGTAGACACATTTAGATTGGAGACTACGAAGTTAGATAGAAGTATCAACGATGAAAATGGCGTATATTAGTGCGGTGTCGTTTTTAAACCGTCGCAATATAGCATGTGAGGCCGCGTATTAATATCTTTACTAAGCTGAGTGGATCACGGCGTCAGCGTGGCTTGGCCGAACGTAGCCTATGATGCATGGCCTGGCCTGACGAAGCTCGCTTAATGAAATATTCGCACGGAGACTGAAACAGACACGGCCATCATTCACAGACGAACTCACTGTGCCAACTGTTCGCTAATTTCTATTATGTTCTGCTTTAAATAAATAAATAAATATTATCTAAATATATAAAATTCAAAACTGACTGACTGACCAAACAACACACAACCCAAACCCGTAGGTGAGCACAAAGAACAGATTTTGCGAAATTCGACCCCTAAGGGGTTGTTTTTGGGGTTGATAGTTTGTATGCAAGTGCTAGGAGTTTTAAATTTTAAAACGGGTTCTTTTGAGGACGTAAGAGTTACCTATGACGGAATTTTACGAAATTCGACCCCTAAGAGGTTGTCTTTGGTGTTGACAGTTAGAAATCTCAAATTTTGCAAAGGGTTCTATTTAAGACATAGGTTCTCACTAAGAGAGTATGTTGCGAAATTCGACCCGTAAGGAGTAGTTTTGAGGTTGTTAGTAAGGAATCCCAAATTATACATTGGAGTTATTTTAGGAAGTAGGTGCTACCCAAGACGGGATATTGCGGATTAATAGAATTGTTGTTGAATATTGTAAAAGTATCCGATAAAGAGGAGTAGAAATTCACAAAAACAGAGTACGAAAAACACGTGGACGAAGTAGCGGGCGTAGTGGTAGTTTTACCATAAAAACACCAAATAAGTTAACTTTTGTAGTATCTAAAGTCACGTAAAATATCTCACTGATTATGTTAAAATGCCAAGATGATGATGCCAATATACGTAAAATATATTCCACAACTACGTAAAATATTACAACTACGTAATTCCATATACGTAAAATGCTATGATGGAGGTGGGTATTTAATTCATTGCAATTATGTTCCCTTGCAAATCTAAGCAAAAATATTACTGAAGTACCAAAACCAAGTCAGCGCCATATTGATAAGTTCATTGATTTTAATATATGATCTGCTCGCTAGTGAGAGATGAGATGGAGTAAAGAATGGCACCTTTTAACGGGTCACGTATGTACCATAACTTTGTTGCTAACGTTATTACGTCAGACGTGAAAACAGTAACTGAACGACGTGACCGCAATAGCAATAATCAATTCGCCCGTGTTTTATTACTTACAATACACCTCCCAGCATTCGGGCAGAACAGTGATTTTTCTCTGTATACGTATTGAATGAAAGCATCGTGTATAGGCTTTTCTTCTAACTTATTTTAACATTCTATTAAAAGATTCCTGTATTATTTTCAGTTAAGTATGTTGCCATAATAATAGAAATGCAAATAACCGGTACGATGCCAACAAAATATCGTTTCATTTCACTAACCTATAAAAATAAGCTGTTAAGCAGAGTCAGTGACAACACGCGTATTATAACGGAATTTCAATATAAAAATATTATATACATTTTTATAATGACAATAATGTCATTCACCTTGCTTGGCACGCTTCGGTGTAATCCTTGTAATAAGGAGAGGTCTACAAAGAGGATCACAATAGATGTTGGCATGCAGAGCGGAGCATGACGCAGGCGTTATTTTACCATCACTCAAGATGACAGTTGTATTTTTCGCGGCCAGCGGCCGACGCTCAGGCGCCGGCTCCGCGTCGTTTATCATTGCTTCGCGATCGTGTCCAAGCCTTAGTTATTTATGGATATGTTGATAAAATTGTCAAGAAGCCATTTTTATTACAATCCTACGAAACATGTACCTTCCTTTTTAACTAAATTAATACTTAAGAACTTAAAGCGTTTGAAATGTCGCTGTTATCCACCACAAGTAAACCGCGTGAATGATGTTTCTAAAACCAGTGAAATTTTTCATGTTTGGATTTATCGTGGTGTCGGTAGTCGAGGTATATTGTGGATGGAAGTCGGAGGCGCTGGCGATGCATCCGGAGACGGCGTCAGCAGTACGTGCGGCCGTAGCGCGGCGCACTCGACTCGCTCCACGTTTATTATCGAGTGATTGCCTCCCTGCGTGATCCGACTTGCCAACTATCTTTTGAACCGATCTGAACGTTCTTTTCCTGAGATTAGCTGCTTTTATTTCTATTTTACAATCCTTGTGATTACTGCTCGATCGCTGGGTAATTTATTGAAGACTCGCAGTATCGACTGTGTTTTTCAATTTGTTCTCTAAACATGTGTAACGTATGGTATCCAGATATATATTTAGCCGTCAAAACTTTTCCTTGTGAACGAGCAACTAAAAGGTTTGTTTGCGCTTCTTTCAGAAGATACAAAATTATGATAAACTGCTTAGAGCATACTCGGTAACAAAGCGTACATGTTTGTGTACAACGCATACAGAGTTCTTGCCGACACTTTGACAGTTAGTAGGGGCAAGTCTGAAATATCGGCGTGCGCGGCTTAATCGCTCAGCGTGCGATATTGGCGTTACATCATGTTGTCAGCAGAGAGAAAAATTGCCGCACTCGGTCCCCCCGCGCCACTCCGCACCGCGCCGAGCCGCGCGTTCCACACGCCTCGCTCGCCGATGTCGACAGCGCGTTTATATTACTTGGGGATTTATTGTAGTTTTACGAACGCACATTTATCTGTTTTCATAGGAAAAATAACATGTCAAGTATAATGCTAGGTCCTATAATCTTATAAATATCGATTAAATAAATTAAAATCCTGAGTAGAATTTTCTTCAGACTTGGAAGTCATTTTCTCACAGGATGGAGTCAATTAGGCAACCTATGGTTTTTTACCTGAATGGTTAAGATGTCTTAACTGTATGGCACAAATGTTGTTAGAAATCTACACTAATATTATAAATCCCACCGATACATCTTTTGTAAAATGTTGCCAAGACGACCACATAAGGTTTGCCCTGTGAAAAAGATATCAGATCTCATGTAGAGCCAAGCTTCTGAATCTACACGGCCTAACTTTACCGACCCTAACTTCACAAATTCTGCAAATCAGTAAAAATGTATGGCTTCGCCGTTTCGCTACGGTCGTGGAGGTGATGCGAATATTTAGTTTCTTAAGTAAGTAACGAAACAGCCAAAATCTCCATAAATCATATCTATTGCATAGAAGCCCACTTAAATATTTATTTTATTCTGTTTTGATGTTACTATCACGGTTCATGAGATACAGCTTCGTGACAGATGGACGGACAGCGGAGTCTTATTAATAGGGTGCCGATTTACTCGTAGAGTACGGAACACTTAAAAGTAGAAAGCATCATGAAGCGGGCTGTAACTGGCTATGAATATCGAATGAAGAGAAAAGGATTAAAAGTTCCACAGAAAGAAAAGACTTTATGTTAACTGAAAAGCTAGATAGCTAATAAAACTAGATCTCATACTACATAGAAGGAACAATATAATTGTGGTTTTATATTAGTACGTCTTACGGTCTTTTCGTATTAGAGAACACGTAGGTATACGACACGCGTGATATCGAGTTTGAAGTGTGAGCTAACTTTTTTCCGTATTGACACCTGTCTGAATACGCATGCAACACGCTTTAGAAAGAGACTGAAAATTAATCGACTACGCACAGTTAAAACTCCACCCGTCCGTCTCAGAGGCTCTACTCTCTTAGACCGTCAACCAAAATGCGAGCCGACGCCTAAACTTTAGCGTGAATACTACTCGCTATTAGTTCTGACAACATATCGGGAGTCAGGAGAAGTGTTCAATGAAATTGTCACTAATTTTTTGTTCGTATCACTAATTAACATTATGTTCGTAAGTGGTAAAAAATAACAACCGCCCGAAACGTCGGCCGAAGCTACGGATTTCGTGTCCGAAGAACCGACGCACAATTATTTTTGTCAATATAAACTTCTTCCTCTATGAATAACTTAACACACGCAACTAAGACACACAATACACATAAACTGAAAGTTACCAGCAACCTTCTGTTACGATCGAGTACACCTTCGGGACTAAAACTTTAAAAAACATCCTTTTGTAACATTTCTAAAGTTCTTTCTTTGTACATTGCAATCTTGCACAATACATAGAAAAGCTTGTTCAAATTTTTTTTTATTGTCTTGCATATGTTTGATAAATATGTATGTATATTCTGACTAGTGTGTTTATTAAATGAAATGCAAAAGTGTGAAATAGCACAATAAGGAATGCGTCAAACTAAGTTCTTCAAAACATATTACTGTTCCCCAGTACTGAAGAAAATTCAAATATGACATTTTGGTTCACGGTGACGCATGATGTTATCAGCGTAAATTTTTACGGGCTTATTGGATACATTCGGGCTCGGTTGACATGTATATACCACGATTGTAAAATCCCCCGCAGTCTCGTACTGCAAATATCATAATAAGTTTTTAAGCATTTAACTTCACGAGTTAAGACTATTTTATTAATTGAAACTTGTGTTCCCAAACAACGTTATCGTCAAACACATAACATTAAAGTAATTTAACGCTCTCGAGAGCAAAATAATATAATCAAGATCCAAGACAGTTATGTAGAACAAACTTTAGCGATCAGGTCGGTTGTTACAGTTTACTTTTAAGACCATCATAAAATTGTGGCGAGCGTGCGTCTGTTCTATATTATTGAAAATTGGATGATGAAGTGCTGATGCGGAAGTCTTATAGGTACCTATTTTTGTTTGTTTTTCATATGAAATTGTAAGTCTCTTATTGAAATAGAACATGTGAATAGAACATATCCAAGAATAAAAGTATTGCAAAAAATATCAAATTTAAACGTAATGCACATGGACATGAGACGTCTTAACAAACACAGTTTTAAATCGCACACTTCATTACTTTCTAAAAGATAGAAGATGACAGGAAAATACACTTAGTTGGGCCACTTATATGACTCGGAAAATATACCTAATGATTCATTACATTTACTCGTATTATTACTATCCACCTTTGCGTTTTTAAATTATCATATCAAAATTAACCAATTGAACCTTTACAAAGACCGTAGGTACAGATGTTGATTAAATATCTGTCTTAAGGCAGATTTATATTTCCCATGTACATAGTTATTAATGTATTCTCGCGTTGTCGGAGTCTATTCAATAACAGGCGCACACCTGCTTGATTTACGAGCTTCGCAAATTCATTGTTATTCTCAAACGAGTTTAGATCAGAACTATTCCGTTTGAAATTGTTCTGTACGATGAAATAATTATGATAATAATCATGCAAATGATCACACGGAGGTTCGTAGACAATGTATCAATGCTATCAATTCAGAAGTTGCACAACCCATGTGCTATGCACCGTTCAGTTCGTAGCTGGAGGGGTGTGGGTAATTGTACTAGTAGATTGTCGTGGTCGAGTGTTCGGCATGGTCCACGTGGCACAAGATTGCGGAGGCGGTGTTTGCTCTTTGGCGGAGCCCGCAACGGGCTTACGGTTCAGCGAGCCGTGCGGCGAGCGCGCGGCCTCTCGGGTCGCGTCTCCGGCCAAATTGAAATATCCCCGCTGCCACGACGGCCACCACTCGCATAAAGAACCATGCCAGTCTCTCGCCTGCGGCCACTCAATACAAACCTATACCTACTTTCAAATAACTAAATTTCCTTATTTTCTATAAAATATTACGTATGTTCTGTTCTGTTGAAATCGATATTATGGCTAAACGAAGTACTGGCTCAGTATTAGGTTGGCTTTCATCGAAAGTAAATACTAAAGTACTGTCTATATATACGAAAAAAAAATGGATGCTTAGAACGTCGCTAAGCACCGATTGTGGCTTGACCGTTTCTTAGCTACGACTATTTATCTCGGCCTATTATGTACCTACTATATTATTTGCTCTTGTGCCGCTCAGTAGCAATAATTTCATAATTCAAGTAGACCCGAAATGGGTCGGGTCATATTTCGCTAAAAATTATATATTGGCATGGTTCTCGAACGATTCAATTTCCGTGCGCAGACAGCAGTGGAATTTACGTGCGCAGATTTACATGCCAACGAAATTATTTGCAAATGGTACCTCGAGCGATTCATCTATATTTTATGATTCGTACCGAGCACACTTTAAGGTTTCTCTCTTGGAAATGAAATTATCACTTTATATTTCAAAAGAAAAGATATTTTTCGTTTAAAATATAGAAAGATAAACAGATGTTTGGCAGATTGTTAAGGCTATACTTTGAAATTGAACGAAGTTTGTTTATATGTAAGGATAATGACATATTTAAAATGTTTTTAATGTATTCCGTAATACAATTAAATTTCAAATGTCTGAATGTTTTCAACATAGTTAATATTGATGTTAACATGTAATGTTGGTGCTGTTTTCATTTAAAACACTAAAGAAAAAGACCGACGCCAATTACAATGTTCAAAGTAGTTCATTATATCATATTTTTGACAATATTTTATAACACTTTCATGTAGGTATTCTTCTCACAAAAGTTTAAAACATTCTAACCACAACAACTTCCAATCATCCAGAAATAGATCAAAATCTGTTATGCTTCCCGTTGAGCTTAATAGTATTTCACTATGGAGATATTCGTTTATTTAATACCATTTCTCTAAACTTGTGTATGTGACCCGTGTGAAAAAGAGAAAATAAATAAGTGAAGTAAGTGACGCGTGCACACATTGTTTAAATCGATAACCTTTGTAGAGGTGGTTGCCTTACGAAGCCCCTTTGCAGGTAATCCTGCCCACTTGGAGTTATTGCCGCCGAGGGAAGGAAAGATTACCTCGGCGGGAGATAAGGAGGTCGACGGGGCTTCGAGTGCGATTGTCCCCGAGTCAGGCGTCGAATTGTGTCAAGTGAAGCGGCAAATTAAACGGCCGAGCCTTCTGCGCGCCCTGCTCACTAATCGTCACATAAACTGCTGCCGCCCGAACGTTTAATTACGCAAAACGCTTTCTTCTACATGTACTTTATTAACCGTATCTAACCGATGACTTAAGCTTCATTATTTCTATCTGTGACCAGTGCGAGAATACAGTAGCCATGGAAGATAGTCAGGCAGTTTTTTTGGTACATAAATTATGTTACTGATTTTAATTTGACATTTTTAAATTTTATTATTTAGTCAGTATACCATGATAATTAAAACAATCCGAATCCAAATCCTAATAAAATAAGCTGTGAAGATATTGCCCTATGTGATATGTGATGCGGATACTTTTTCTACTGACAGATATGATTTCAGCTGCCGGCAGTCATACGGCATCCGACCTACTTTCTAATAAAACGAAATACATTTTCATGTTACGTATTCGTAATAAAATACTAATAATGATACTTTACATCAACCACAGTCCCAAGACGCCGACAATAAAAAACAGTGTACACGACAATATGTCAGCCAGTAAACAAAATCCCTTACATCAAAAAGGTTTATAGTTATGAAACCAGTTCATTTTAATTGTATTTTATCATATTGCGAACAATACGTGAAATTCAACGGAATTGTTATTTTAAACAAACCATTGCCTAACCTCAAATCTAATTAAATAAAATTTCATAGATATAACTGGTTATTTTTATGAAAATTTGTTAGAAAAACTTTGTTAAATTAATTTTGCTACTAATGGCTACGTAGTGCTACGCGTAGACGTAGCACGTAGCATCGAATAACACCGTTAGAATATTGTACAGTTCGTTAAACTTATTTAATTTTAGGAACTAACTACTAGTATAGTTATACTGGTATATCACAGAGGGTGAGAAGACACACAATACATTCCATTTTATCGAGTTGAATTGTGGAAAACTGTCTCGTAGACATGATTAGATTTCTATATTAATTAAGTAGACATGGCAAAGGATAGCGACAATGTGAATCGGTGGCATGAAGCAAATTGTGAGTGACGCTAATGATAGGGCGCTCAGCAGTCGTAGTGCCACGTAGCGTCTTTCCAATTACGCTACGGGGCCGGAGTCACGCTGCGCTCCATTCGTTACCGGGACGTGCCACCAACATCTGGACCATCCGTGTTATAACTCCGATAACTTGTTGCTACACAAAATTGGTTTTAGTTTTTCTTATAGTATGTTGTATGTTTTGTGGTTGTACGTTGTTTATTAAATGAATGCGGTTGAACAAAGCTACTACGATACTGTTGAGCTAACGAAGAGCCATGTTTGCTTGTTAACTTAAGAAAAATAATATAAGGAACCAATATACTATTAAACGAGCAAAAATTTATATTAATATGTTTATTTTCCCATCGTTTTAAACGGCTTTAACGATTTAAATAAAAAATTTCGTCTGGAAATTCCGACTGCTATATCTGGAAAAAATCATTTTCTTCTTATTTTCACGCAAAAAGCAAACAAGCAAAAACGTCGTATAATTGGGCTCTTATAATTCCTTTGTTATGCGTTCAAAGTGTTAAAAGACGTAGTTATAAAGACGTTTTTTAAGATGGGTGAATTGGCTAACTTCTATGCGACATAATTTTCTTGTAACGATATAATATGACTACTACGTGACTACTAAGTAACATAATTATCTTCCTTACTTACTACCTTACATAGTTTTATAAAATTCACGCAAAAAGGCCCAAATTACGCGACAATTATACGATGCAACGCGCAATTTGTTGCGCTGACCTTTCTAGCGTTGACCTTCCATGCTAATCCTAGACTCCTAGAATTGACCAGGCTTTTGTTTTCAGTTTTGTTAGAAGTTTCTTCTTTTTATTTTTGAAGTGAAAATTTCTTTAGCGGCGTTGTGCACTTTTTTTGGAATGGATAAAAAATGTTAAACTCGCGTCAGGACACGTGACCTGATCGAAAATTCGTAAGACGGCGCAGGGCGCTTGCGCGAATATTCGTGTGTGTTTATGACTATTCAAGTTTTCACTTTTGCCGGCACTCCCAGAGTGCAACCCGTCGTTTTTCTTCTTTATTTTTAAATATTTACTGTATTTACGCCCGAGCATAGGTCTATCGACCAATTTGTATTTGATAAAACAGTATATTTTTTTTGCAAGAGTAACCTTTTAATACATTTTGCTACGAATGGCCGTAGCCATACGTAGCCGTACGACGTCTACGCGTTGCACTACGTATAGTGCTACGCGTAGACGTCGTAGCACGTAGCATAATGCTACGTGCCTGTTAGCGTTAGACTGTTGTACTGTTCGTTAAGCTCATTAATAATTTTAGAAACTTACTAGCTGAAACTGATGAGATTAGTTTCTGAGGATTCTTTTGGCAATGTACATATGTTCTTTCTTCTTCTACAGATTCCACTATAACGTTTTGTAAAGTACTAATGTCTACTCGCGCAACAAAAAGTATTCTATTCTAGATCCCTAGAGTGTAGCTTTCCATTGCCTTAATAAAATAATTGTTTAAACCGGATGAGTAGTTTCAAATATTACCTTTTTAATCCTAACTTACAAAGAGGAAAGAAAAAATCCTCTTTATAATATTAGAATAGACATCGCTAAAATAGCAAGCGATAGCACTTCAATTATTAATCTTGAATTTCAAAATTTAAACCCCGTGTGAGTATTAAATGAACTCAATACATAAAAGTTAATCTTGTTCTTTTATCAAAAAAAAACTTTGTACAAATATAAACGTTCGAAGGCTTGAAATTGTCGCGACGTGATATATAAATAATGCCAAAAGTTTGTTAGGCACAGAATAAAGTAGAGTATTCCGACAAAACACTCCACGTGGAATACTGTGATAAGGCGAAACTTTGTCTTGCTAACAAATTACACTCTGAATTTCGGCTGATAGAGAAACTTGTCCAAATGAAATCATTTGAACGGTCGCCACGTATCGTCTGTGGTGTTTACTCGCTTTTATACATTGTTGCATAATTTTGTAGGATAGTATGAGCAATTAATATTAGCATAACTCCTTAAACGCCCGAAATAAATAAATACCCAGTTCTTTGTTTGTATACGATGTAATCTCATTTACATTTAAGTCTATGACTGATTTTTCACCTTATCATAAGTTAGTAAGCCATGTGGTACCCAGTCAGTGTAATCACAGTTACCCCTCTATGCCAGATGGGTGTGCAGAACTCTGTGAAAAATTGTAATCGGTGCAGTAATAAAGTAAAAAAAAGGTTTAAGGTTTTTGTTTGTGTCATAGCTTAACTCGTAGACATTCAAGGTCACGGAAGGTTTACGATTTTACTAACCTGTCTACTTTTATCACGCGACGTTGGCGTGGGTCAAACTTGATACAATTGTGTCAGGTATGTTTTATAGACTACGGTTTTTATTTCAACTCTTTACAATATTAATGCTCTGCTTTAAGATTTGTGTTAAATACATAAAACACTAAAATCATAAACACAACGATATGTTTCTAAAAGGATACCTTTCAAAAAAAACGACGGCTTGCACTCTGGGAGTGCCGGCAGAAGTGAAAACTTGAATAGTAATAAACCCACACGAACATTCGCGCAAGCGCCCTGCGCCGTCTTACGAATTTTCGATCAGGTCACGTGTCCTGACGCGAGTTTAACATTTTTAACCCATTCCAAAAAAAGTGCACAACGCCGCTAAAGAAGTTTTCACTTCAAAAATATGGATCACTATCCATACAGCCGTGCCTACTATGTCAAAGTCAAATTCTGCTCGAAATTCTATGCGTCACCTTTGAGCTTATTCTGTAGTGTGGAAACGTCTCAGAACTCTCAGAAGACTATCGCATCGTGTCCTTGCATATCGCATCCTTGCACTGAAGTATACTTTTACTCACTCATAATAATGGCTTTTGTATCAAGGCCATTTACAGGTAAAGACTTACTTAAAGAGACTTACTTACTTTTGTTTTTAATTCATCATCATCTTATCAGCCGACGTCCACTGTTGAACATAGGCCTCCCCTTTAGATTTAAAATAGGATCGGTTGGAAGCGGCTGAATGATTTGAATTAATTATAATTAAAAAAAAAATTAACGTTTCTAAATAACTAATCCTTTTTTTCTAACCGCAATTTCTGTAGAACATATCCACATTAATATTTAGAGTTAGTCAATATACTAACAGCTTGTTGAATGCACTCGCCTACTCCCGTAATAACCGCGCAGCTCCATTATGATATTGCCCTCAGTGAATTCGGTTTCATATCTTCCTACATAGACGTGGCTTTTTGAGCTTTACGAAGCGCGAACATCATTCAACGCAACTCCTACTTAATTTTCCCTCAGTATCCAATCATATTTATGCAAAGTAACCTTTTTGTATTTGTTTAATTCTAAAAATATCGTATAATTGTATTTTTGTATATGAATATTAAACTACTGGGGTGTACTTACCTATGTTCTGTGTACTTACCTTTTTGTTTGTTTTACCTAACAGTATATCCAGCTTCTTAATTTTAATTTAAATATATTATATTCTTCATAAAAATCTCTGGTCACGCACGATGTTTGATGGTTGCACTCCTCTGAAACGACTGTTCTTTTTGTATATTTTGTAGGCATGACAATAGGTCGTAAAGTACTTATTTGTGACTTTCCTATCCAATCCTCCCATTCCACATGTGCAAAACTGGGGCAGTTCGCTAATTGGAATTAAAATACGTTTTATTATCCAGTACCCACCAGTAGATACTAAAAGTTGCAGCATTTGTGAAATCATAAAGCCATTGATCGTTATGATTCACATCACATTTACCTAGCATTATGAAAACCAGCATCACAAAATGTTATAACGGCAGCCGGTTAAGTTGTCAATCAGGTAGGTAATTGACAGTGTGGCACTTAGCGCGCCGCAGCGCCATTCAGCCGGGCTCGCTGACACAGCCGCACTCCATGCGCCGCACGTGCCGATCACCGCCACTCTGAGCGATACTATCACAAGCGCCGATGATCATATACCACTAGCCACTACTTGCCTACACTAGTCCCACTAAACCTTACAGCACATTGGAATCACCTGCGGTCTGCCGTCGCATCAACCAATACGATATATTAATGTCAACTTATAAGATAACAAATTCACTCAAACAAACAATTCTACTCCTACTAAGAACCGTAAATACCATAATTTCACACAAATAATAATTTACGCTTGGTGAACTTCGTATGACATGGAGAGTGTTATTCTAATGTGGGGTACGGAATCCCCACACTAAAATTAATCAAATTAAGAAAGTTTGCTGCAGCAAAACAACACATCGACCCTTATTGTGCGAAGGTAATTTTGCTGGCGGTCCGCTTACTGACGCGTCGCGACAATTATTTTCATATAACATAATCCTGGGGCGTTGCGAGGTGTGTTCTCATGGGACGCGTGATTTGGAGGTACCGGGCGTCCGGCGTCCGGGCGCGGCCGGCAGGACCGCCGCCTACAGAACATCGCTCGTTGACACGCCGCCGTCACTGTCCCCGGAAACTCGTATTAATGTAAATTAGAGTAACCTGTCCTTGCTCTCCCTCGTCAGCAGAGGACACCCTCGTCATTATATTTTTACTAACTTATTTTTGTAAAGAGCAGCACAATTCTTTTCAATTACTTTTTCTCAGGTATTTTTATGATTTGCAAGATTATCTTGGCAGTTTTCTTTCGTGTTTTTGAAATGTTATCATTTTATGGGTGCTGACGGACTAGAAGGGAAAACAATGTCGCATTTTCTGTATTTTGAAGATAGTAGAGTAGTAGTTACAAAATTAAAATGTCTGTTTATGTATTTTCAGGTAAGCAAATCGGAAAGTGGTGAGTCTTAATTTTGCAAATACATGTTTTTGGCTGGTTTATCAATAAACTGATTGGTTTACTTGGTGTGCTGCCCCCTCGGACAAAGAAAAGGTATAGACAGAGATGGTTTCTTTGTGTTGGCCTAAATAATGGTATATTTAATATTGTTTTAGCATAACCTCTATCTCCTCAATATAAATTTCAAACTTCGGTTTAAAATCGGCATTATTTTCAGTCATAAATTCCTCCAAATGCTACGGCGTGCTCGCTTGAAACTCTAGAGAACGGAGACATTTGATTTTAAGCCTCGCGAACTATAAGTGTTATTTCTTCGAGAGAAGTATTATTCTGCGACAGGAGCGCAGCTCCGCCGTCTCGAATGCTCCATTTAGTTCCAAAGTTTTTCTCGTTTATCACCGTTGGGCTCTCAGAGGCGGAGATTTTTCCTTTAGATTTGTTGTCACGCCAGACCTTTTTAATGTACCTTTCTTATCGTGCCTCGATTAAGAAGGAACTTGTTTTAGATCTAACTCTTCTTGCCAACTTTATTACTTCTTTCTAATTAACAACAAGGAAGGAAAAAGAAATGAAAACCATAAAGTAAGGTAAAAAACGGACAAAGTATAAGCCGACTCCCTCTTCAAATCTATACAAATATTTGTATAGATTTGAAGACCTTCGTTTACGTTGGCGAACTTACCAATCCCGGACTGAAATACCTTTTTTTTAATATTTGTAATCAATGTTTGATTTAGGCATCCACTAGTTATTCTGTATGTCAGTATTTAGGTACATAGTACCAATTTAGAGTTAGTATAGTACCATCCAAAATATTATCACCAAAACGGAAACGTGAGTTAACTTATTACGTCAGTTTGGTAAGGTTGGTGAAGCGAGCGGTTCGTTAATTAAGCGACTGAAACGCGGCCATAATAAAAAGAGGGCAGATTAAGCTCGGCTCGGCTCAAGTGTGGCCGAACAGGTGCGAGCGGCGGTAAACTACAGGCACATTCTCCCAACTCCACCGCGTGCTGCGCTTAGATAAAAGGATTAGCAGACTTTCTACTCCCCTCTACAAAGTACTCACAATTACATTACGTCTACTACTCAGCACATTCGTGCGTATTTTACAGCATCCAATACCAAAAATAAAGACAATAAAATTAATGCACACATTTTCTTTCCCCATCGCATATAATGATAAAACATAACAGCCCTAAATATTCCTCACAATGTTACGAAAAGATAATGTTCGTTTTTGTATGATTATGTACCTTGGAGCGGAGTGGAGGTGAGATTGTATCCCGTGACGGTTCAGCGCCGCGCCATAATGACTCGACGCGAGCCGTCGACGTCGGCCCTCGCTCAGAGATTGGAAAATGCCTCCGCAACTTTTCTACTTATACAAAAAGTTAACGTGAAAACTTTGTTAATGTTTCGATGGCTTAAGGGCTATTTTTATTGTTAGGAACAGAGTTTGTCACATTAATTTTATGTTGCTTAGTATTTTAAATCTTTTTCATTGCTACATTATATATTAATATATCTACTAATAAAAAAACCATAGAAAAATAGTCAAAACTACTACTGAATTCTAATAAAAAATTGGAATTCAGCAGTAGTTTTGATTATTTTTCTAACGCCGCTAAAGAAGTTTTCACTTCAAAAACTTTGTTCATGTTAAAAATATCTAATTAAAACCACGTTGCTGAGATGCGTAAGTACATGCAATGCAGTATGGATGACTTTATTCAAATTATAAACATTATCTTCCGATATAGGAAGGAGATCAAAACAGTATTTTAGAAACATCGAGTCTCTTCTCTCAGTTGATGGCGTAAAATTTGCATAAAAATATAGTTAAAATGATTTGTGTTGTAGAAAATGTCTGAGTTTCGGGTAAATGGTGCTGTAAAAATGTTGGTAGATCGGGATAGGCAGGCTCGCGTAAACAGCTCGGTAAATCACGAGAATTGCGCGCCGCAGCTCGACTTGGACAATATTTGTGCCAATAAAATCCTCCCTAACAAAGCTGTTGTTGTCAACGAAAAGCCGCCTGACCTGTTTTTAGTCTATCACGGATTTCGGTGTCATCGTTTCCGAAGCTTAATATAGATGTTGAGTGTTTTTAGATCCACGTAATTATGACTGTTCCTGCTAAAGCTTTATTTTTGTTTATTGTTCCAGTCCTGCAAAAATAAAGGATTATTTAATATACTGTATCCGGGGAACGCTTTAAAGAATCGAAGATTCTGTAACCAAACTTAACAAGTCCGTTTGTATGTCTGTCCTGCCACTCCCTCGGCTCTATTACAGTACCTATCAGTAAAAGGTAGCTCAGGTTTTCAGAGTGTGTTGTTGTGGTGAAACTGAATAAAACATCAGCGAATTCAATCTCCAGTTTATAAAGATCCTTCATTTAGGAGAAGGTTAGTCGTGTATATAGTGGCACATACTCGACGTGTTCTTGACTTCTCAATAACTTGAAAACTATCACCGGCAGCTTTCGCGGGTGGGTAACTAATATAGTAAGTTGGAGAGGAAAAGTAAACTAATATCGGGTTGTTCTGACGACGAGCGCGCTGGCCGGCGCTGGAGCCGACCGACGTCATTTTTGCTATGCTATTAAAAGTAATAAATCTGTTATTACTATTAATATGTGCACTCGATTTACGAATGTCAACTACTGAAGTATGTTTTACCCCATATTAAAAAGTATAAAGGTCTTCTGATTATTTTTTACAACCTTTACCTTTTCTCGTATGTTCTTATCGAAAAACTTCGAGTTAATTGATGATCTCGCAAAACGTAATGAATTGCCATAAATAAGAACGGAACTGTAATCATTAGCACTGTTCCCATCTTTCTCATTTCAAAAGTCATTTTAAAGTTTCTTAAAATTTGCGAAAAAGTTTCGGTACAAATTAAGAGCAAATTTTACTCCGTCCGTTTAGCCATCAGTAATTTCAAAGTTCTAATGAATTTTCTTCTCTGACATTGAAAAATGAATTTCTACCCCTACTTATTTCTGCCGTTCTGGGACATCTGTAAGCACCGATCGGGACCAAACCCACCCACATCATTTTAATATGTAAATTATTTTCTAATCATTTTGACAGGCTGAGAATTCATCTGTGCAAGAGTGTTTTTTATGAAACAATCGGATCTTTTGCATGCATGTAACTTTAAGTAGATATATTTCATCGTATGAGCTAGGCATAGTAGAGCAAAAGGCGAGGCCCGCCCAATCCCCGCACCCCTCATTACCCCCCTAACGGTGCCCCATTAAGCGCACGGGCCGAAGTGCCCCGGACCGTAGTTAATCCACGTCCTCATTCACTGTTATTTCGAAGGTCTGATCTAATCTAAACAGGGCTTAGGATCCTACAATGCCAGTATTTCGCGCGACTCATCCCTTTTATGTATTTGACTATCCTCATACCGGTCCCGCTGCCGGTCGGTTGACGTTTGCCTTTGCTATAAAAGGAAATAACACTTCCGAAACTTCCGATGTGATTTCGACTTAATCCCTTTCTATGTAAATTAATTTACTTGTTTTAGATCGTAGCTGTAATAAATAGTTCATCAGAAAAAAATTAAATATGTTATTTATGCTTTAAAATTGAAGGCTAAGAACTGCACAGTAAGGAAAATAGACTATAATTGTCCATGAAATGTGTATAGTGATAATGCTGACGCGAGCGGCGGTGAAAGCCGAAGTGGAAGGGTCAATTTGGAGGCTATTATACGGCGGCGGTTAGAGGCCTACTTCCGGCGACTGCACTAAGCTGGCGTGTTCAAATCCCCCCCGCTCGATTTCGGCCTTTCTGCAACACCATTCATCCTTCGCCTCTTTGGAATAACTAGATTTTCACGATGAAGTTGTTCTTGACGTTATTTTATACTGAACTAATGATTATAACTAACGAACGCGTAATTATTTTCAGTCAAAGTTAGTAAAATCCAACTCATTTGTGATGAACCATCTTAATAAATTGCTTTATAGGTGAATAGATTTTAACTGTACCGCACCCATAAGCTGATTTCGGATTACCTCTTCATTTTTTACGATCCTCGGAGAAAATTTACGAATTTAGATTGAGTATTTATGGATTCCATATCCGATATTCATTTATAGCCGGGTCGGATCCGTGCCCGACCCCTGTGAGAGCATTTCAGAAACTTGAAAATGACTCCTTGATTCACCTATTTTCGAATATTTTGTGTACACTATGTGTTCAAGCTTTATTAAAAAGCGTTAAATTACATAGCTTTTCTCTGAATATTAACAGCAAAATAGAAGTATGAATTAAAGTAAAGAAAACACTGAAATGAATATGAGTGTACACGAAAGCGAATGTTTAATGAGGTTTGAGTGTTTTTTTTTTTAATTAGTTCATCCCCTGACCAACGATGTTCATCGGGACGTAGACGTGGTTACTAAACTTATAGTTATATAAATCCGTACTTTTGACTATATATGATGTCTTATGATATATTGTCAAAATTCCATTTTAGTCCTTTTCTAAATTCCTACAAAGCCAACATAGCCGTAGGTTCTATTTTCTTTTACGGCCAGACCACTAAAAAGTGCGTTGAAGTTTTTATAGTAAGAGGACAGATAATATAATTTGTTCACTTTACCGTTACATGAATACACTCAAAAATAAAACAAAGTTTTCTATAAAATTTTCATAGCTGTCTTACTGTCTTGCGACTGCACTGAAAAGACTACCTACAATTTTATTTTTGAAATCATTTTAGGAATTATTTCTGAAATCTAGTAAAAGACATGCCTACCGTTTGGTAGATATACCCAAATTTATTTTAATAATAAACAAGGAAAACCTATTCAATACACTTTTGTACTCTTGATTTTGAATGTGACTACGTAATAATTTCATAAATGAACATTTATGAAAATATACTACATATTTGCAATAGTGTGTTGACGCACGATGCACCGCCCGTGTTCCGTTAGTGGAAAAGCGGTGTAGTACATTGTAGCGGGCCAGCAAACGAGGAGTTATGACGTCGACGGAGGATTACGTGAGTGGATGTCGTAATAAAGCTTGCGATGAAGCCGTTACCCGAAGATAAACGTAAATATCTCCGGCCGTCGGTGTCGGCAGTATTCGCCCCCGGTCTGCCCGTGTGCCTGTGCCCGTTTCTCTACATTTGTGTTTGTCTTCTCCCTTCATAATTATGCTACTGATAACATCTACAGCTATTGTGTACAGTAGAGTTGGTAGAATTCATTTCCGCAAAAATAAAACAACATGATAATACTGATACAGCGTAAAAATGATACAATTTCTTTTTCTAATCCCAAACAGTGCTTCAGTACGTGAGTTTCACAATGGACCATCACATATAGGAATCTAGGCCGGTGAACATGGCGACACTGGTGGTGTGGCATCCTTTGTGCTCTATAACATATGTATTTCCGCGCCTGCTCTTATCTCCTAAATTAATTACATAAATCTTGTTTGCACACGTCTTAAGCTTATATGACACGCCGCCATAATTCAACCAGAATGTAGGTGTACACACTGTACAAGTGTACACTGCTAATGAAGGACGTTTGTGATACGATATGTATCAACTTATATTTATAAAAAACTACGTGCGTTCATGGCCCTACTCTTAAATCCTGGATATAAATAAATTTATTTAATATTCATTAAATACTAACATTAAAATGCGATGTAGTACTCCTAGATTCAAATTACATATTTTTACTGCTATATAAATTCGCTACGATGTCAGGATTCCTCGTTGGCTTCTGACATCGTAGAGAGGCGTCGGTCATGATTTCCCAGGGCGTTCACCGTCGGGCGTACAGTCGACAACACGAGACCCACTGCAGTTGGCACCCCAGGTTACTCGGAGCCGCTGCCTTATTCCAATCACGTCAACCACTGCCTTCGTGCGATACACGAAGATAGATGCAACTGTAGGCGCTAGCTCGTTAAATGTTTGCATAGAACGTTTTAAGAAATCTATTCTGTAAATTATATAAGATACGTATACCGCTCTTGTTATCTTTTGTAAATTCATCGTTTACAAAAGATAAATTTATTTATTTAAAACTTCTTGCACATGGAAGTACAAGGGCGGACTTAATGCCTTGGGCATTTTCTTCCAGTCTACCTTAAAGTGATGCAGAGAAACAAACAAAGTAGGTGCAAAAATACTATAAAAATAAGTTAGAAAAAAATTATAACATATATAGGTATAGGTATATAACGAATCTGGGGGCACGGCAGTGCCCCAGCCAAGTCTCTAGCAAAACGGGCACGGCCGTACCATCTTTTCTCGATGCGATTCGCGGCTGTTTCGCCCCCCCTATATCTTCGACGTGGACAAAGCTAGGAGTTTAGGTTTTCGGTGAATAATAGTAGGCATTAGAACAAGCTTAAGTTCGAAATTACATGCCAATTGAATTATTAGTTTAGGAGTTACGGTCGATCAAAGTTACACCATTTTGTCACTCACTGACTCACTGACTCACTGACCGATCATCAAAAATCTAAGGTACTTCTAGCAGACTTAGAAACTTCAAATTTTGCACCAAGATAGGTCATTAGTCACATATAAAGGAAAAATTATAAAAACATTAAAAAATAATATACCATAGAAAACAATTTTATATTTGCGGTTTGGCAAGACCATTATGTATGGATTTTGACTGCATTGTTAACTTTGTTCGTTGTTTAAGTATTTAATTGGATGAATAAATACATAGAATAGAAAAGAATAATATAAATGTAATACATAGACTATAATTAATTAATACATAAAGTTCATAATTCATTAAATTAATAAAGCTAAAACTACATTGTATTGCGATAAATTTCGATTGTATGCGCGCTCGATAGATGGCGTTGTACCTGTCTGAATCGCGCTATGGTTTCGTTACCGAGCGCAGTATAAGTAGTACTTTACAATAATTCGATAATTTTCATTTGATTATTTATTATTTTATTTTCATTATCTACCTATGAAAAACCATTTCGAAACTAAAAAAATATTGTAGCTATATTCGGAGAACTTAAGTTAGCCGGATTAGATAGTAGATTTATTATTGTTATTGAAACAGTTATTAAGGCAAATAGGATGGATGAGACTTACTGCCGTTGCCGAAATTCGGTTGGGACGACACGGATAAACCAAAAGAAAATTAATTTTGTGATATTAATGTTTACGCATGCGGTGTGTGACTTTCAACTCCAAATATGCCGTTTTGTTTCTTCTTGTGCTCATTGCCAAGTCACTATAATTATAATATAAAGAAAACTATTGATACAATTACTAAATGTTGATTTATAACTACAAAATAATTTGAATAGGACTTGGCTTCTATGAGATCTCAAAACTTTTTACGATGGAAAGACTGCATCGAGAGACTTGGCATTTTTTTACATTTAATGTTTTTGGTGGGATAAATATTAACTAAACTATAAAAGGGAGATAACAACAGAGATGGAAAAAACATTAAAAACAAATGAGTTACAACGAGTCTGCCAGGTTCTTGA
Organism: Agrotis puta; assembly: GCA_943136025.2. Lineage (NCBI taxonomy): Eukaryota > Metazoa > Arthropoda > Insecta > Lepidoptera > Noctuidae > Agrotis > Agrotis puta. The sequence continues at coordinate 7,538,283 of OW964170.2, forward strand.
ACAAGTGTTCGCGATCTTTCACCTTAACCGTGAACGGACTGGATAATATAATTATGAAAGATGCGAATTCAATAAAACCTTTTTAGCCAAAAAACAAACCGCCGGAACATCGAACTGAAAAGCAAAAAATAAATTTTGAGGCGGCGCCAAATAAACAAACATGTTAATTGATTATTCTAAGCGAAGAATTGAGCTAGGTTGATCCTCGCTGATTGTTAAAAAGGTTTTATTTTTAGCTTTTCAGATTTATACCATTATTAGTGTTTAACACATAAAACAACCCGTCTTCACTTTTATCATTGTCAACGTAACCGTCACAGTAACTCCTACATAACTGGAATGGGCACCTACGATCACAGTTTTTATGTTTTGTGACTGGGACTGTAGCACCGGAACTATCTTTAAACTATTTTATTTAACTTTTGTATTTTGACAACACAAAGTGCTGTAACTGGCCTACTTGTAAATAAATGTTTGATTTGGCTGTTGAGGACCTCTTGGAAATGAAGTCTGCACTCTCAGACTGTTAACGACTGTCAAACCCCAGCTATGTCTAAAGTTCTCATCATGATAAATGGAATGAGCCCAAATACGATATAGTTGCTGTTAACTGTTGAAGACCTCTTGCCCCTGCCTCCCGTCTTCATTCTCAGACCCTCGATGGCAATGATGCCCCAGCTAGGTCTATAGTTCTCATCAAGATGAGTAAAATGAGCCCAAACGCGATATAGCTGATGTTAAATATTGAGGACTTGAAACTGAATTCACAACATAACAAGGATCTTGAGTTGATCTGATGATAGGGACGACAGCTTTTGTCTTTTCCAGATCTCTGCGATACAGTTGTGTCCTCAGAACTTCCTTTCAACAGAATTGATTCACAACTGAAAATTATGAACGGAAATTGACAATTAATTCCTTTTTTTTCTACCCTTAGAGGCCGATTTTAATTTTGAAATTAAATGGGATCAACTTTGAGTTATATTCTGTCTAATAAAAAAGATGTCGTCCCTATTATTATAATAATATAATAATAGGGACGACATCTTTTTTATGCCGACATAAAAAGGAGGAGGTTCGATTTCAAAAATTCTTCTTTATAGAAGAATTTTTGAAATCGAACCACGCTAGGAAAAGCTATGCGTGGTAAAAAAAAAACAAATATAAATGTCGAATTGAGAACCTCCTCCTTTTTATGTCGGCTAAAAAGGAGGGTGTAAGAACATACAACAGTAAATAAACTAGACAACGAGGTTCCGCTGTGATCAGAATAACACTACCGCGCAGTTGACAGCTGTCATGTGAGTTTTTTATTACTTGCAAATAGGTGCGAAACGACATCTGGTTGCTAAACTAAGAATATTGTTTTTAAAAATATGCTTCTGTTTATTGTAAATAAACAGCCACGATTTTTTGGAGCTTCATAAAAAGTATAGTCTAGACTGAATGTTTCTTAAGTTAATAGGTTACTTAGTAGTCTATAGATTTTAAGTGCGATTTTAGCAAAAAAAGGAGATACGTTAACACATTTTTAACTAAATACATAAGTTATAGTAATTATCCTAAATAACTGTAATCCAAGTTGTAAGACAGCGATTATTAAACACCAAATAAAAGTCGTTTTCTAGCAACATTTTTGCACAACTATAATGAGTTTGATCATCAGATTTTTGAACATTTATTTATAAACTCCGTATACAAAATTTTGCAAAGAATGTTTAAGAGATTCCCAAAAACCCAAGAATCATAATTTTACGTTTGCAATTTGTAAAAAAAATACCGAATGAAGTTGATTTTTGGAGGGACATCGATTTCAATCAGAAGGACCCGTTTCACAGTGCATTCTACTTGTGTAAAGAGAGTAAATGAAGAGTTTCTCACAAGCCGTTCAAATATTCCGTGAGCGCACCGCCGCTGCAGCCGCGCCGCGCCGGTGACGCGCCGACGACGCGCCGCTCCGCCAGCCGCCCGCACTCGCGCGGTAATCAGCTTTTGTGCGCGGTAATTGGGTGTCTGAGCTGCCAACCGAAGCATTTATTCCCGATAAATTGAAAACTGCTTTGTGCTTGGAATCAGCTGAATCTGCGGGTAGCGTTTTTTTTAACTAGGAAGATGGGCCATAAGTTTAAGCTTAACTTGAAAAAACCTATACAGAAGTTAAAGTTAATAAGCTTTCAGCGTTACATTGTGGAGAACAATGATTTAGAAAATTATGTTTGTTTTCAAGGTGAATGGAATGTTAATTTAGCACAAGCAGTTTCTAAACCTAATTATAATTTTGAAAACGTATATTGTGAATAAAGTAATGTAATAAACATTCTTAATCCCAAGCTATGTGACTTAGTAATTGTAAAGCTGTATAAAATTGTGATAACGCTCGTAGGTAATAGTCTCACTAATGAAAATATTGCGTCGTTAGAGATATCCTCCCCCGCAATTGTAAGGTCCTTACCGTAGTATCTACGCGGTGGAACGGCGTCATTTACATATTTTAATAAAATAATATCGCAACTGAATCGTAACTGAGAACTTGATTTAAGTTCTTACCGCGATGAATGTAAATTCGCCACCACCGCCGCCGCCGCAATTCCAGATTTCAATTCTGGAATTAATGGCAACCGTCGTGGGCCGAGCCTCGTCTAATATTTGCGTTACTTCCGGAGACTTCTCTTAAGAATGGAATAAATTAGTGCCAATAAGTGAAGATTGCGCTACATTCACCACAATAAAAACTTACTGATCTAGCTCTCGATTGTTTCCTGATGCTGAAAGCCCATGGCCGGTTCAGATTCGGCACTTTTTTGGGGTGTTCTGTAGGCGATGCACGACGACGGTTGCCCTGCTAAGCGTGCATTAATATTGTCAATAGTTGGAGTTAGTGGAAGTGAAGTACGTGTTCCGCCTGCCGCTATCTACGGCGCAGCTCGCGCGGTGAATTCGAATGGCCTCTCACACCGCCGCACCTCCTCGGTGCCACCTAGTGCCCTCCACCTCCCCAGTAACGCCCCATAAACTCGCGTCTTAATTTTAACTTTATTTCTTACCGCCGCTGTGTTCAAAGAAAATTAAGTGTGAAAATACTACTGACGGATTCGCACGAGCTTTAGTATGTTTTCGTGTCAATCACCCTAATCCAATAGAATGATTGGAAAAGGGAATCACTTAAAATTGTATAATATATTTTGCTGGGAAAGAGTTTTTTTTTCTATTTTTATATGAATTTGCAATTGTTACTCCATTTTTATATTCGTTGTTTTGCTCAGATGTCAACAAAGTCAGAAAGATGTTAGTGTAGTTTTTTGGGAAGCACGGGAATGAAAAGTTTGTCAAGGCATTATTTATGAGTCAACTTCAGTAGGTACTTGGTCAGTCAAGCCCAGGTTTAGGTACGACTTGAAAAATCCTCTTTGTTTTCTATTTATTTGGTTTTGCTTTTAAATCTACAGCATAAACACATTTCCGACAGACTTTATTACGACGAAAATGATACAGAGAGACGACGCATAAAATAACTTTTTTACGAAATTTTAAGCATATTAAGAGCCTTATTTTGCAGTTGAATAATTTTAATAAAAATGTCTCTAATATTAAACATACAAACACCACATATTACTTAACATAAATATAGGTGCATACCTACACGAACGATAGAAGAAATATCGTAGAAATAGATTGCCAATTGTTGTGGTTATATATCTGGTTATTGCAAGTTTACATCGAGAGCACGTCGAAGCGTTTGGAATTTCTCAAAGGTAAAAGTTTTCTAGAGCGCATGCAATTCCGGAGTTGGTCGACAGTGAGCGAGCGCCAGGCAGTGCGGGGCAGGCACGGCGGTGGGCGCGCTAACTTCGCTGGCGGCAGCGCACGGGCGCGCGCTCACTCGCGCTACAAACGTCGCGGTCCACACAATAGCGATTATTGGGGCAATCGAGGCGAGCGAGGCCGAACCCGAGACGCGCCCCGCGATGCAAATAAAATTCGGAGGAGGCCACGGCTGGACAACGCTGCCCCTCGTTATTATTCGGCTCTCGCGGAATTGCTTTTATGTCCTTAATGGAAAAGCGAGATATTTATTTCGGGTTTGTGAAAAGACCTTCCTTTAACATTTTCCTTGTTATGGCTACGAACCGTGCCTGAAATTATACGAACCCGGTGTTGTTTGATTTTACATTAATGTTAGCTTAGCTCACCCTTGTTCCTTTAGATTTTTATGATAATTATCTTATTCTCTGTTTGTAATTCTACTTAACAAAATCTTGTATTAAATTTACTTACCTCTGATACACAACACGAAACTGTTGGGTCTAATATCTTGAAATTATGCACGAGAGTTTTTGAAAATTCATTGCTTTAAGGGTAGAAAAAAAGGGAGGAAAGTTTTTATGAAAGTTCATTATTTTTGTCGATGAGAATTCCCATCAGTCGCCCAGTTTGTATTATATTAAATTCCTCAATGTCCAGGACAAACAACAACATATTAAGAAAATTAAATATAATGTCACGTTGGTGCCATATGTCATATTTAAAACCATGTCCCGTATACTGATGTTGCCACTGGACTTGGCTTTCGAGATGAGAATATCTAATAAGCAACCCCTCGTGTACACCCTGCGCCAAATTTTCACGAGTTCATTAGGTAACTCCAGTCTTCGTTGTTTATTCTAGTTCACCCTTTCTGTTTTTGTTTCTTTTTGTTTGTGTTCTTGCTCATTAGATATACTTATATTTTTATTCCATGATTGTTTTCTCTAAATAATTGTGAAGAGCTTTCATTTTATGTTAACGTTGACGACACTCATGGTGCACACCGGATGAAAAATTGTCTCTGATTAATTTTACTTACTTTATTGTAGTGGTGTGTCCGTCATTTGTATTCGCGTTTCACTATGCTCTGGTGGACTTTAAAACTCTCGCCCAATAAATGTGTCTTTTAAAGCCTCAGTCAAAAAGATAATTGAATGTTGAACAACAAATAATGGCTTCAGAAAATTAAAACTAAAAGCACAATTGAAAAATCACACTCGACTAGAGTTCAAAAAGTGAAAATCGCATCAAATAAATTAATTGGCTTCTTACCAGTTAATTAATTTTGTATTTCACAAAAGTATCAATTGAGACAATCAACGTAGATTTTATACATGAAATTACCCAAATATAATAAGTTAAATGTACCTTAATAGCGATTCATATAAATACACAGTAATGACTCCATTAGATCCCAATAACAAAGTAGAATGTGACAGCACAATGCATGCTAATCTGCATGCCACCATTTCGTGTCATATTGTAGCGCGCAATAAGTTGGTAATTAATGTACAACAAGACAAACTAGTATTATTGAGGTAAGTGGCTATAAATAAGTTTCGCCAGTTGGTGCGAACTGCCCCTTTAATTATGAAAATGTATGCGAAGCACATGAAAGTTTGTGCAATTATGCCGTAGCTGCTGCGCCGTCTTGCGGTGGCCGGCCACGTCCTTAACTACCGAGCACTGGCTTCTGCTGCTATTCAATTACCTACCTACGCCATTCTGAGAGGAATTTACAAGAAGCTTTTGTCTGAATTTCAAGTGAATAGAATATTTTTCGTGAGAGATGTTGAAAATATTACCTGGGTCGTAACGTTAGTCAGTAATAATGTATTTAGTATCAGTAAGTAATGAATAGCTAATTTATTAAACTCATAATTATGTTAACTATTTCATAAGTTAACCTAAGTTGTCGCCTATTTATTGAAATAAGGTTTCTAATTTTCCCTCTAATTCAATTTTCTGTAACTCGGGATTATTGAGAAAATAATGTAACTTTAAAACCTATGAGATTCCTTTAAGTTACTAACCTTTTTATTTTATTAATAAGTATAAAAATATAGATATATCGACGAACCGACCTAAACGTTGCGTGGCTTCTTTACTCATAAATTTTTCGAATGTCCCATTGTTTCGATTCTCAGTTAATAAATTTCAAAATGCCGTTCATTTTCCACTGATGCGATTCTGGCTTATGTACTTTGAATTTTAAGTAGTTGATACAGAGAAAATTGTTTTTTAACAAAATTTTGATTATTTAAGTCAACCGCATGTGCTGCACATTTCCAAAGGGAGCTCTGACCCTATCAGACTTCGATTTTAATTTGGAAGACAGTTTTTTGACAGAGTTTTTAGATTTAAGGTCGATTTATGCTGTGTTCATTATTTTAAAGCGATTTCTCGTCGCACACCAGATTTCCTGGTCGGACCTATCCAAAATGAACCAGACACATTATTAAAAATGTTAACATATCCATCGTTCTATACGTAGCAACAACCAATAGAGGCTATTTTTAATCTTGCCCAACCTTTACAGACCCAAAGATGGATTCTGGGGATCAAGTATTTTCTCTCCAATCCCATCCCAAAAACTCAACCTGTTTACAAACAAAAACCCTAATGCCATCGAATGGTATCTCTAAAATTTTTATCACCTAACTAGTACAAAATAAGCCAGCAATAAAATGTCGCGGTCGAGGGTTATTTACAACCGGGGTCAATTATGTCGCAATAAAGTTTTTAGTGTTGCACAAATTGTCGATTTGGACTCGCTGACGGATGGCCACGAGACTGGCGCCGGCAAATGAGCACACGATAAAATTATCGTTAGCGGTAACGACATGAATAAATGCAAGAGGGTGGTCCGCGGCCGCGGCCCAACGCGACGAGCGAGACGAATCCGCCTCGGCACTCGTTAGGGCTCTTGTGACGACTGCAACGTGCATGCACCCGTCCGCTGCGCCGCCCGCCCGTCTACCGCACTTTCCTTATATGCACCTAAATCTCCACATACATTTATACATTTTCATGCAGGCCTTACATTTACTGATATCCACATGAATCGAAACACAATTGTCACCATCTGTTTCTGTATCGTTTTCGAAGAAAACACTCACCCTAAATCAAATAGGTAATTTTAAATTAGAATAAAATTTATCTATCAATCTCATCATGACTGAGTAGGTAATTTATCCAGTCAAAATGCACATTACCCATACGCAATCGGTCGTATAAAACCAGTACTACATTAACCATGCTATAAATATCAGCAAACCAGAGCGCCTAAATTATTGCACACATGAGAATTTCCAGTTAAAGTAGAATATTTTCAAGCAAGAATTCCAGTGTCAGAATTTATAAAAGCTATATATTGTATTTTGTTCACATATTTGTAGTTTGTGTAACAATCATGTAAATACGGAGCTAATAATAGAAATCCACTCGCCCAAACTAGTGTTTGCGTTGATTTATAGTGGGTTGTGGAGCGCGCCGACGGTAATTTTAAATGTCACGCATTATGATGAATACTAGCAATTTTCTCACGGGATCACGGGGACGATAGCCTTGTAACTCGTGAAACTTTTTACCCGCGTGATAAATGATATTAGTTATTTTAATCGATTCTTCTTTGGCGCTGAAGAATTGGATATTATGAGAATTGTTTTCATTTCGTTGACATAGAATACTAAAAATGTAAAGCTGCATTTAAGTATCACAGTTGGATACTCCGACTTGTTAGTTTACTTGTTAGTTAGAAACTAAATTTAGTGATCTTCATTTCTATTTCAGGGCATATAAAACTATTAACTTCTCAAGATAGATAAATCAGCAGCAATAGACGTAGTGTCTAAAATAACATAGCTTACATTATGAACTGTTAACAAAGGACACAAAATACAATTTATTCAAGTAATACAGAAGAAGAGTCAATGAGTCTCTTGGACTCATTTACTCTTCTTACATAGAAAAATAAATTTTGTTTCAACCATTCACCTCACCAAAATAAATAACACTAATGCATTCCATACATAAGTGCAAACAAACTAATAAACATCTTACAGATAGGTAAACGTGAAAAATGACTTTCAGAAACTTTGCAATAATAGTATGACGCAGGCTATCGAGTCGGGAAAAATAAGAGTGAGTGGGACGCGTGTCACATGATCATCACGTAGCTGCTCGTAGCTCGTAGCGGCCGGGCCCGGCTGCCGGCTGCCATCTTAATCGCGCCGTCATCGCGCGTAGGCACTACTTGTGTCCCTGCCACGACCTCCTGCCATAAATCAGTCTATACCGTTTGATGGATGACTCTTCCCTGATAGAAAAACAGTGGGCATAAACTCTGTCTAAATCTAACATAGTTATTCTAATCAACGCATCCAATCGTGCGTTCAGAGTAAACACAATTATGTTTCAAAATTATTATCCAAATAAGGTGTAAGAAAGCCACACAGGCTTGATAAAGACGTTACAATGGGAACAAATAACAATTACGGAACACACGCACACTAATTAAAATATGATTATGCATGGTTTATGTTATGGGCTGTATTGCCAACGCAACGACAGATAATTAGCTTAATCACCGCGCTGGCTCCACTGGCTAATCAGCATCACAGAAACTCGTATGTATAGTATTACTAAATTACTATATTATAACAGTGTGGAGACTAAAATAATACACAAATCATTTGTTAAAGTTAAGCATTTTCACTAATATGAGTGCCCAAAAACGTTCACTGAATAATTAATGATAAATGAATTATAGACGAAGCATTTATTATTTGTAGATGCGCTGCGTAATTGTGTCACGAAATTAATTCAATTTTATATAATGAACTAAAAATAATAATTGGGTAGGTTTTTGTGTTACATGCCATTGTTTGTTAATATTTGGAAACAACAGAAACAACAATGTTTTGTGTATTTTTGGTAATTTATTCATATTAACTGTTATTTGCTATAAACGGTAAATGGGATGTAGTTAGTTCGGAATTTGGTCTTTGTAAAATACTGGTTTTCAGCTCCATCTTGTTAGACTGGATATCCCCAACATACTTTGTAAAAAGCAAGGCGGGTAAGTTTCTACTTTCGAGTGTTGCTTAAGATAGGAAAATGTTTACAACTTTGCGTTGTGCGAAACTAAAAAATCTTCAAGTTTTATTTAAAGTTATGATTAACTTTAGTTTTTCATTAGTCTGCCTAACTCCTTTCAAAATATTTAATTCATTCACTCGCTGACTGAATGCATAGCCTAAACCTTTGTAAGGTCTATAAATATGGGATTAGTGATCACTAGCATATTAAGCCTATAATGTTCTCAGTTCTGTGACACAGGCCTCCTCTCTGTTACTTGGAGTGGACTAATATTCATCACGTGAGCCCAGGGCGGATTGGTAGATGTCATAGTCTTCGAATTTTATCTTCTATGACGTGCCGGTTCTCTCACAATGTTTACCTTTGCCTTTTTCGAGCAGTGACAATGAAATAATTTACACAATGTAATGCGCCTAGTTGGATTTGAACCTACGACCAACAACGGGAAAGTCGGGATTACTTTTCTTCCCTGGGGCTGAATCACAAGGATAAAGTTGGTATGAAATTATCAGCATATTGTCCGATAGGTCGCATAATAAAACATGTTTTTGCAGGTTACTATAAACTTCATCATCTGCCTAGCCTTTTCTCAACTATATTGGGGTCGGCTTCCAGTCGAACCAGATGTAACTAAATATCAGTATTTTTACACGGAGCGACTGCCTATCGGACCTCCATAACCCAGTAATTGGGTGATACGATAGCCCTTGATAAGACTTGTAGTCTGACTATATACCTTAAACGTTACCTTTAGTAACAACTGTCAAAGATCTACAGATGACATGTGCTTTCCAAGGCACGGAGGAAACTCGCTATGCCAGATGGTCACCCATCCACAGACCAACCTCGGCAAACGCGGCTTAACCAGGAAGATATATAAATAATTACAGCCGCACAGGCCACTGTGCGGCTGTAATTATTTACTACAAGCTAATACGCTCTAAACTTGCAGTGATAAAATCGTGAATGAGGCATCTACCTACATCAGATTACGTAATTGACAAGCCCATACGGTGCACAATATACGGTCGTTCGACTAAGAATGTCTCTTATTATTACGGTGTTAAAAAGTAAAAGAAATGTAAAACAAACAAGAAAATCATCCCGGGGACTCCCCCGGGACGGGCCCTGTTTACTATCACTCGATAGTAAACAGGGCCCGTGACGAGGCCAGCTCGCGCCTAGTGGAGCCGCAGCGATCCGCCGAGCCCTCCCGGCGGCGCCTCGCGGGCGCCCAGCGCTAACTTTTATTATTTTTGTAGCGCTCGCGCTGTTTTTATTATCGCGAATGGCTTTGCCTGCTCCATCTCCTGTAATATCCTATCTAGTTGTAGGCAGGTTTACATAGGTGCCGCACTGTTACAAACAGTTGGGTACAATGTAGCTTGTAACAAGTAACTTTATAAAAAATAAAAGTTGTAAAGAAACTTAAACTAGTGCGCTGTTTTTTAATGAAACGATGCCTTTGAAATAGTTAAGTTTGGGAACAGTGGTTCGTGTATTGAAAATTGCACAGCCGCTCGTTAGGCGCCGCTCGCCGCCGCCGGCCAGCAGCGGCAGCGGCTGCGGTCTGACGCGTGACGTCACGTCCGCCCGCCCTCCCCGCTCGCACCCTCATTAGCATACATTATATTCACCATTACGTGCAGCTCCGCTTGCGGCTTTTTCTGATGTTTTTAATAATATACCCATACGGGAACACCGTTATAATGTAGGCTTCTTATGTGCTCCGTCGGGCGGCGCAGCAGGACCATTACTGTTCTCATTTTAATTGGCTACTGAAAGACTCGTAGCTACCTACTAATAGTGATGACAAAATTGAGCTCATTATTATTAATAATTTGATCGAGTAAATGATAAAAATGAGAGAAAAGAGTAAAATGTATAAACAATAACACCAGTGAGCTAGTTGGTAGCTGGTGTCACGCGCAGTAAGCGCCCCGCGGCGCGGCGCGCTGATTTACGTGTCCAGGCCGCCCACCAGCGCACACCGTCGCACCTAGCGCACTATTGTGCCACATATGCAATGAACAATATATAACGAACAATCACGTTTTCAAAATAAACAATATAACGAAAGTCGAACAATTCCGTTACGGCATGCTGGTTAATTTTTAATAAGCGATGTAATTGCATAACGTAGCGTCGGGACAAGCGTTAAATCACTAGCCTGCCGGTCAGCGAGCGAAGCTAATATTTGCATATCACGATTGATGCGAACCAATCAATACTGCAAATAATGAAAATGTTGTATGAAATGGACAGATAGATTGCACGTGACGCTTGTTATTTTAAATAATTACTTAATGATATTTGGATGTATGCTTTAAAATAATTGCTTGCGGAAATTGACGTAGTTTAATTAATTGCTACTTGTTACAAATTCATGAAAGACGACATCGTCGCATTCCATATTATGTAAAGGTAGGTTGGGCTTATTTCTTAAATTAAGCATGGGTTTTGTAAGGAGCTTGACAAATGATTCACGGTCGGATAGTGCAAATTCGATCAGTTGTGGCCTATTGGCCAGAGTTCGGAAAGTTTAAATACATACTCATGTAAGACTCCTTAATACATGTCAAACTGGTCCAATCTACTAATTTGATTTAAAAATAATCCTCGTCAATACAACATAACAAGAAAAGAAATGAAAGTGAAACGCCTAATTACAAACAATATCTATTAAAACCATAATAACTCTAACAGGAAAATATCAAAGCTATCCGTTTGAAATAGTTGCAGCTTGTCTCTCGCGTGCACGGTTCAATTTCCGGAGAGGGGCTATTCCCTACGAGGCCTCTGTGGCTTCTGTGGCTCATCTGTGAATACTACTTGATGCTTTTGTATTGGAAAACATTATTTGTTTATGTTCAATAAACAATCTTCTGTATTATTGAAGACAAGAAGACGTCAATAAATCTAAGTACATGAAATAATAGTCCTTCAACAGTTCGTTGACTTGGGCGGAAAAATAACAAGGATGTTAAAATAAATTGTATAAAGCTGAACTACTCTGTTTGTTCAAATCTGTAAAAAATCACCTGATCAAAAATGTATAATTACAGCAACTCATACGTACGCCTGAAAGTTATTATTCTGCATTTGTTTTCGCCGGTGGAGGGTAGAAAGTATTAGTTTTTCTGCGGATATTTTGCAGCCAATTGTTACGATATAATACCTCCTCAGGAGACTGTCGCTCTCTGTTACCAGCAAGGTTATTAAGGCGGTAGGAGGCAATATTCGTGTCTCATAGGAGTCATAAATATTTTTTATAAGCACGAAGGAAGCGGACGCACAAACAACACCGCACAAAAGCGGCGCAATCAAAATAACACATCGGAGGCGCGCCGTCCAAATTGCTGTGTCAAAGTGTTCTCGTCCTGATTGCTCCATTCTGCTCCCAGAGCAACCTAACATACTTTATTTGCTTTTTGCTTTCTTATCGTTGACACAACGTGCTTGTGCTGGACGTGGGAAATCTATATTTCTATCATTTTAGTTATAAGTTTGCTGGAAAAGAAGCTATATAGTGGCCAGACTAAATGCAAGAATGTGCCGAGTACCGACATCATTAACACATTATGTAGATGCAGTAGTATGCCTAAATACTCGTATATAAAATTTATTGAATGTAGACAATTACGTTATTATATTGCCATTTTGAATTATAAAAATTTTTCAATTGCTTTGTTGCTAACAGTCACTGCTTATAATGTGATTTACATAACATAACATTCGATTTGTACAATTGGAACTGCAAACATAAACTGAATACATCATGGCGTGTGGCGTTGCTGTACTAGATGAGCACGTCGGAAGAAGGGCGCAGCGCGGCCGGGGCGCGCCGCCGCGCTCCGCTCGCTCTGACAACGTCGCCCGCTCAGCCTAATTCAATTTCTCCTACTCGCTTAACAATTCCTCCAACTAAAACGTCTAAGTAGATGGGTCACGGCACCGGATTTAGTTTATTACGAGCAGTATTAAGTGCGCAATTAATCTGAATCCGTAATGGATGGAACTAGAAACGTAAGCATTCAGACTGCGGCTAACTTCCGATAATAGGTGCCTATTCAAATTTGTGAATTAGCATAGTTAACGAAAGCGGTGTCATTGATTGCAACAGATAAATCACATTCACTAGCAGTTTATTTAAAGCGAAGTAATATAAATCATGGATATTGTTTTTACTGTGATGCAATAATTCATTTCAATATTTTAATAGTATTTCTCTTTCTGTTTGAGTACGACTCGTTTTATTTGATTAGTTTTATTTGATATCCAAAATTATTAATATACTAGCTTATGCCCGTGGCTTCGCTGGCATTAAGTTATAATTTGACAATCAGTTCGGATCGTAAATGTCGCACTATCTATTAATGTTATTGTCGTTTTTTTTATAAAAGTTACACTATGTTCGTCTCTGTATACTCGACAATGTATTACAACGCAAAATTTCAGTAAGATCGTTTCAGTGGCTTGTGCGTAAAAGGTAACAAACAAACTTACTTTTGTTTTAATTAATAAATTGTCAGACGCCAGCACATCAAGCTACCACAATCTGTAAAATTTCTTTATAGATTTTCAACCTTATCACGATAGTGGAAGGTTAATGTTCGATTGGTAAAATTTAACAGATTCGGATAAGTTATAATTAATGATAACCTTTAATTATAATTAGTACATTTTTAAATCAATTTATTCATAAATAATTAATGCATAAAGTTAAAAATTAATGAATAACTCATTTTTAATGAGTGTTGCTCACTATTGCAGTTGTCACTTTAGCAATGTTAACTTTAAAGCGCAACAGTACTAAAGAGGCCTTTTGAGACCCCGAGGCTTCAACCATTTTCTGATTTGCGTACAACCGTAGATTTTGCTCGAGCATACTCACGCAAAAGCCGTTCTTTCAGTGCTGACTCCGCTGCGAGTTGTCTGGTCATTTGGGATGACAACATCGATTATCATTACGCTGTGTGATAAGCTGTCTATCACAACAATGTCAAATTTATTAGCGACAATAGTTCTATCAGTAATGACAGGACCATCGGGCACATAGGTGTAATACAGTACCTCAGAATCCACAAGTTTACATTTCTAAGCAAATTGATGGTAGATAATCCTGAGCACTAAGTTATGCCGGTGCAAAAGACGAGAACAACCAGAGATAATTTGTCTATTGGCTTCACCTTATCGATGGCATGCCCTAAACACGTCAATAGTCCCATCCTTTATTATATGTCAAAACCAGACAAAACTTTCCGTTTCCTATAATTAATTTAAATTAAGTATTTAGTAAGTATATATTACAAAGTACAGCAAAATCTTTTTGTTTGTTGTTTAAAGACAGTTTCACGATCCCCCAGACTAGACCATATCATTTAAACTGAACAATTACATGCCAATGTTTTACGTAATCCGACCAGAACCTATTAATTTTAACGTTTTACTATTCAGCGGTTAGGATTCCATTACAATCGTGGCAAAAATACTCGAGCGTATATTACTCGTACTAGAAAGTTTAATGGCGCTACAACTGGTCTTCCTTTAGCAGCCGAAAATATCTATTGTCTAAATTTATTTTCTCTTCATATGAGCTGAAAGGAATGAGTTTCCGTTTCCTCCAATCGAAATGCGGTGTTCGCAATATTCTCTTCGGTTTCGTTAGAAACAATTTCATTTCGCTCGTGGTCCTTTCAGCTCGTATGTAACAATGAGTTTAATCCTATTAAAACGGACACACATTGTGCCAGAATTGTAGCGTGGTGGCTTTGGTCTGTCGCCGGTCGCATCGGCTCCCTGCATCTACTAACCGGAACCAGACCTTAAACAGAATTAAACATGGTTTAATTTCCCTACTGAAGCTACGCTGAAAAAGCTCCGCCTAGTCGAAACACAACTATGCCGGGAGGAAATAAAATAGCAAGGGAAGCGATGCGGGCGTCGGACGAAGCGATTATGCAGTCGAGAATAATGGGCGCCGGTCCACATGCACGTTTTTGTTTGTGGTCTGTGACGCGATTTATACGCGAATTTCTACCGTCGCTGAAGTGAGCACTATTCACAATAATTGCTTTGAACAAAATTCCCTCGCACGTGTCTTTTGTTCTAGCCCACACAACTCTTTTATAATATAGGAAACATGCAATAAAATCGTGGTATTTTTGTGGAACACTTTCACGACACCTCCGCACTGCAAATGTATTTAAATAATTCATGCAGATCTAGAAACTTTTATTTAGCTTCAGTTATAGTGTTTTTAGGTACAACTTACAAGGTGTTGAATCAAAAACAAGTTGTCCAAAGTTTTCTTTTGAACTAACAAGCAGAAACTCTGACTCTTGTTACCCATGATAAAATACTAACAGCTATAGAAGTATAACTATTAAACTTTTCGCTCATTTTTAGAAAAAGATCCATATTTATCTTGTCAAAAAAAACGAAAGTCCTCTAAAACTTGAATCAGTGAAACGCTTTGAGAAACAAATAACATCTGGAAGATACTTACTTCTTCGGCTTGGGCAACAACATTACCGTGGCGGTTACCATTTTAGAGTAGCTACGGTTATTGTAATCTCTTTGTTCTACTTAGTTTGTTTTCTTCTAAGAGATCTTTCCTTTGGTATCTATAAGTACTTCGGTAGGTGTAGTATCTGCTTAATCCAGACGTTGGTCTGTGAGCGTAACTTTTAATAGCCTTATCAGTACTCGAGCAGACCGCGTTCTGTATCTCCGCCTCGCCCCTACTACAGATTCCGCCGCTTCATCCGAAGCCGAGCCTTCATCAACCTTTGCAAACACGGAATACCGCCTCATCTGAGTTCTTTTTCTTCTGAAATAAATAAAATCCAAACTAAATCCCGCTAAGTTTATTACACTTGATTAATCATATTAATTAATCAATCCGATTCAGAGGTAAGTAAAATTTCCTTTTATTAGATGCTTGTTTCTTTTTTAACAAAAAAAAATGATGTGTCGAGAATACAGATTCATAACTTTACACGCATCCCTTTACTTCACGAGACTGCATTCTGAACAGATTTGTGCAACCGGAGTCCGTATGTGCTCGAACCACTTTAGAGTTAACGGTATTGATAAAAGAGTTCACTGCTGTTAAATCTGCTATAAACAATAAAATTTGCATTTATTGGTCGTCGTCAGTGCCATAAATTTACAGCGAGCGAGCTGCCAACGACATTTTGAGTGAATATCTGGTGCCATCATACCAGGAATAGTGACGTTTCGTGAACTCATCGATGTGCATTAATTGAAATCACCAGTCAATTAAAGTCGGTGCCGGCAGAGAGCGCCGCGATGTCGTTGCTCTCTGCACGCCAATTATTGTCATTTGTTCAGCCATCCACTCGTGTACACCCTTCGGTCACGCGGCACGATACTCCCATGTAACGACACACTACACATGTACGATCTAACTGCCTGTGTCAACCGTCACGCTGGTCAATTTGTTCCCGTAAAAATCAAAAAGTTTGTTCACAGCTTTAATAAAAAAATATTAGCACCCTTTGCGTGCTATGCAACAACTAAAACAACAACATAGAAATTTCATGCAAACAAGAAACAAAACTTTGCACTCTCGGCGGCATGTAAGTAGGTGTGTAAGTCCAATAATTCAAGGGGAACGGGTGGTCGTAATGTTTGAAATTTCCAGGGGCACTCTGAAAAGTTGGGATCTTCCGGGTCCAGTAAGCTAGTGACGCTCACTGAATCCTTATCTTAATGTCCGTAAGTGCTTTAAAAGTTAACATGCTTAGTTTTTACATTAATTAGAACAAATACTAATTCAAACTTTTTATAAATAAATAAAGTTAAAAATAATAACTACTTTACCTACGCCTGTTTTTCTAGCAGGTTTATTTACCGAATAAAAATCAGAATGTCACGGGATATTTGATAAAATCTTTTCTTACTAAAATGTAGGATGTTTGCAAAGGCCCGTATAATTATTTAATTCATAATTATATAATTTTACTGCAAAATCCAGTAAGTCAGTAGGTTTAATCGTAAACAATAATGATGGCTGATGTAAACTTGATGCAAAAGACAATTGCTGACCCAAGAAATTATTTAAATTTGAGAATATTTGTTAACCTATGTATATTTTTAAAGTCTGTTATTTCCAACCAACAACAACATTCTCTACTTCCCTTTTCTTCTCCAACAATGTATGAAATAAGAATAAATTGATAGACTGAATGTGAATGTTAACCCTGTGTCCACAACTTATGAAACAATATAAATATTGTGCAACATTTTGTAAGTGACAGTTACAATCATTGGGCAAGCTCGAATGTCTACCGAATTTGACAGTTTCGGGAAAGTAAATAACGTAACGCAGCGTACTACTCTACTGTGTACATAATTAAATTTACAACGTATCATGGATGTCGCAGAACGTCGTGAATTTTTTATTATGTTTGTCCCAATAAAACAGCCGTGATCACCCAAGATATTTCGCCACTCTATGTAAATTCTCATTCCTAGATGAAAAAGATGACGAGAGAAAGTAAATTATATTCGTTAGCAAATAAGCCAAAAGTGTAGCCATTAAGCTCCTTTTAAGTTTTCAAATGAATTGAAATCGAAATACAAATCTAACTTAAAAATATTTCCTTGGATTTATTAGAGGTAACTTTTTGATCTACATCAAACAGATCCTCTTAAAAACGTTCAAATAAACACTATGATCTCAGGTAATGTTTACAATTTCTCACAGGATTATAGATTAACATATATTCTTTTAGGACCTTAAAGAAATAGCTCAAAATCTAGGAAAATAAAGGCGGTTCATACTTGGGAGCTAGCACAGATTTATTGATTACGCTCAATTTAGGTCCCGAACAAAATTAGTTGTGTTTGGTTCGGAATCTCAATTGAGTGATTTATTCGCTCTTAGGTTATTTTGATTCAATATTGAAAGAATAAATATTTATTCGCATTTCAGTAAGTGTTGTAAATCTAGTAAATATACGTATATAACAAAATAATACGTCAATCGCTGGTGCCTATTCGATATTATAAGGAAACAAGTATCGGTTAAGCGGATAATGTAATAAGTTTAGGTGGTCGGGCGCTAGGTAACGCAGTGAAGCTCCGCAGATACAATAGGAACGAAGGCGCGACGACGACGGAACCGGATAGCGCCTATTGCCGGCGCACTCGGTGCCGATAAGACCGCCTCGGCGGAGGCGGTCGCGCCCGCGCCGCGCTCGCGCTTTGGCGCTGCCGACGCCTGCCCCTGATTTATGTACGACGTGTCTCCTTTTTAATGAGTCCGTAAGAAGATATCTCCCTGAACACCACAATAAATTTCCGAGCTGTGACTTGCCAAAATGTTTCAACGTCGATATCTGCAAACAAACCCAGTCCCATTCCGTTAATCTGCCGAAGCGAAGAACGTATCGCGTATATAAGTCGTGCTTATCTCGGGTAATGGCCGCCTATCTAGTTGATCTGCCAGTTTTATTTATAGCCATGTTTTCCTTTACGCGCTCCTTCCAATTTGTGGAGAGTGAAAGGGATTGTTATGAGGCTGCCATGTTTCATAGCAATAAACATGTGTATCCAAAATAACGACATTAACTATTTCTCTTTTAGGTGCTTTTGTTACAAAATTCTTGTGACGATTGTTTTCTTTCCCCATTGTTGGGTTATTTTCACTTCTCCTAAAGCTATTTGTAACAGCGGGTACCAAGGAACTGGGAGAAAAAATGACGAAAATAAGTTGTTGCCATCTCATAAGCGTCTTATGCCTGTGAGTAGATTTTTATAACCCTATCTAATGCAGGGTAAATGTCTCCGCTTTCTCCTTTCAACTGTTATTTTGTGCGATCAAAGGTCTAAAAAGTGATTTATCAAAATAATAAACTCTAGTATGAACTTATCATAAATAAATAATTATAATCAATTAGTATTTAGGCCTATAACGTTTCTTCAGTTTTATAAATCTTTTAGATGTTGTTGATGTTTTCATATCATTATATTGTTAACGCGGAGTACGTCAGTAAAAACTCCGACCTTGGAGCTACAATAATCATCATCGCAGTTCAGCATAAAATAAAACTTTAATTATTAATATTATTGAAGAAAATCCCATGTATCACTACGCCAATTGGTGAAAAGCTGCAGTAGGTTTTTGAGTTTATCGCGTTCAGACAGTCAAACACGACGGTGCGACTTTGTATTATAATAGGTAGTAATGATAAATGTTTGAAATGATCATTATGCAATAGAAAAACGAACAGAAAATATATGCAATTATGTAAGTTGTTAATTTAAACAATTTTATATTTTGGTCCCACATTCACTGTGTTGTGTTAATTCAGTGCCTATTTGATTTTATGCAGCATTCACTCGGCAACGTGGCATATAACTTCTTGGTTTATTTTATGGACCTTAGGTTTTAAAAAAACTCTTTTAAAAAGCCTCGTATTTGTTAAATTCCTACTCATCCCCAACATCCGCAAAGTCACTACCATCACACATTTTGTTATCGTTTCAGTAATTTAAACTGATCCCATAACCGTAATGTGATTGTTTCCCACATTCCAGAAACTCTCAATGGCATAATGTGATAAGCCTTTTAAAAGAGCTCCTCACGACTAAATATTAACGAAGCGAAGCGAAAATATAACTCAGATA
Organism: Agrotis puta; assembly: GCA_943136025.2. Lineage (NCBI taxonomy): Eukaryota > Metazoa > Arthropoda > Insecta > Lepidoptera > Noctuidae > Agrotis > Agrotis puta. Next base: position 7,557,846 of record OW964170.2, read on the forward strand.
ATAAATTTGTCATAAAGTTGTTGTTGAAAAGTTTGCATATAGTAGAATACCACAGGTCATTAATAAAACGGTTTAAAATAAAAATGTCCTGGGAAGCCTGAAAAACGAAGGGCGGGGGCGGGTTAAAACACAGAGCGGTGGTTGCGTGCCCCCTCGTTACGGGCACCGGCGGCGCGGCGTCCGCGCTCGTTCTGTGTAAGTAGTGCGTTCATCCTGTTAAATTTATTGCCGCTTTTATATCAGCCGTTACAGAGAGGTCCCCTTTCGTCCGTATCGGGCCGCGCGAAGCCCAGCTTAGTGAAGTCGCAATTACGTTTTACCGGCTTTGAGTCCAACGGAGGCGACTTTTGCCGTCCATCGAATCGTAATGGAATTAGCGTTTCAGTGCGCTTTTAATTTGTCTTCTATCTTGTACTAAACGAATCTTGTACCTGAACGGTTTGCTCTCGTCGTAACACATTTCTGATGAACAAGGTATTTATCTAATTTGTAATCAATTTGTGTTTATTTATACTAGACGTGCTTCTACACATGTATAATACCAATTGTATCTCATTGTCATTCAAGTCATTCCCATTCGTCTGCTGATAATGCGTCTGATGTTATTTTGAAACAACCCTTATCCTCTCTCAGCTAACGATGTAACGTTATATAACAATCGTATACTGTTTTAAACAAGGCGTCGCATTTTAGCATATCACATAACAATCACATGCATTAATTTATTCAACCAGCGGAGTAATTGCGTAACACACACGTATTCCCAAAGCTATTATTTCAACATTTATTGCCTTTTTTACAATGTCGAGCAAACGAACATTTCAAATATATGAAGCAATGTGTTACGAATATCTTCAAAATCCGGTTGGTATGAGATATCAAAGCGTGTTAGGTACTTAATTATTAGAGGGTTGTTCACCGCATCACGGTTACGAATTAAAATGCCTTGCGTAGCAGGCGCGTAGCTGTAGTGCTACGAGCGTAGCACATAGGCTAGCCATTGGGAATTACAGAACTTTTATAATTGACGTTTTTATAGTTTCTATTCAATTTTGATCTGTTAAGTAATGTCTTAATGGTGTATTTGCTCACATTAATTACCTAGACAACTCTTATTAAATTCATTAATCAACCATTTGCGTCCCACAAGATAAAACAAGAGGCACGTCGTAAGTAAATCCTACTATATAAACGAGTTCTTGAGGCTCCAACAAATTGCAATAGATGTTGTGCATTAAAAATAAGTCGGACGTTACCTGTAGAGAGAGCACGGCGCGCGGCTCATCTAACTTGCATGTGCCGGCACCCGGCGCCGCCCGCGTCACGCCGCGCATCTCATTACCACCTGACACCTACCTACATCGCGATGTAACACGCGTACTGATTGACTGCACTTTTTTACTTACCTGTAACGCCTCTCCAGCTGGTATTACATACTAAAGTGCTATATATAACTCAGTAATTACGAAATGATTAGAGTAACTTATACCCAAAGTGATTCAATTAGATATTATTTATTGAATAACTAAATGTATTGTATATTTACGACGTGCTCTTGAAAAGGACCAATATCAAAGCAAAAGATTATCTCAGGGCGATCGTTGAAACCTCGTATAAGGATATTACCCTTAAAATTTGAAAACCGGTATGTTTTTATTATTGTTCTGGTATATTGTCTCGCTTAAAATTTAATATTAACGTGTGTATTGTTAACAACAAGCAGCCGGGACGGCGGGTGAGGTCGGAACTCGCTTTGGATGAGGCAATTTTATAGGTTTATTGAAAGATAGTCGTCTTCAGCGTACAACCCTAAGTGATGAGATCCGGCCGAACCCCGGCCTTCATAACGTTTGTAATACCATTTTACGACCAGCTTAGGACGTAACTTATACATATTTTGAATAACTTTTACGCGCTGCTTAGAAAAGAATTACTGCAACCCGCCCCACCCAGATAGGCTTGTATAAAATGTAATGTATATGTACTTTACGATCTAGGTGTTTGCTCGACAGTGATGATATTCATTTCTGTTCGAGTACAAATATTGTTTATTTAAAGAACCCTGCAACCTGCAAAAATATTAGTGGTTAAGTAACTCAATTAATTAGTAAAACGTTTATAAACTAAGTTTCACAATAAAACTAAATTGGAATAAAGCCTGTAATAAAATAAATTAAATATCAAAAGCACATATTCACTGAGCACACCCAGTTGCGTCACTTTCAGATTTTATCTTAACAAAATAACCCCAAGGTGGGACCGCTACGCACAAACGTCGCACTTACCAGCAAAACGAGCTCAACTCTAATACATGTTTCGCGTGTTCCCCTCCCGGTGTGTATAATAAAAGTAACATTTTTGTAACAGTTCCATTTTAGCCAAACTATGTTTGTACGTATTGAGTAGAAATCGCACGGGTCAGCACACGTGTTCCGCACATACAATCAGCCGTTAGGGCACGCCCTGACACCCCTAAACGATTTGATTAAACTCATAAAACTCGAGGTAGCTTCCTACCGCCGCCGCCGGTGGACGCGCCGCGGCCCGCGACAGAAAAGTAGAAGTTATATGAGCCCTTCCCCGGGAGCCGCCTGCCTGAACCTCCGCTCCAACAAACCACCTTTTAATAACACACTCGAGTGCTTTCACCACCACCATTAAGATGACTGTGAATAATTACATTTGCAACTCTTTTTGTTTTTTACCTGAAGTAAGTAAACCAGGATGGCTTAGCAATCTGCAGGTTTCTCTTATGAGAGAAAAAACGGTGATTTAAAAGTTAGGTGATTTTCAATAAGATATACTATAGGATTCATTGAACAATACTATGTTAATGGATGGAAATCAAGAGGAAGGCCAAAGAAAAGATGGATGGATTGTCTTAGGAATGATATGAAAGGAAAAGGAGTAAATGATACTGTGACGTCTGATAGGGGAGAATGGAAGAAAAAACGTGTTGCGCCGACCCCAAATAAAATGGAATAAGGGCAGGAAGATAAATACTATATTCGGACACTATACTTAGCCTTACAGAAGTTTAAAAAAAAAAATTGGAAAAAACCATATATTTTACTCTTAGCAGTGGTGGCCCATATATTGTAAAACGAAGAGAAATTAGTGAAGAGAAGTCTTTTATTTTAGAGTACTTTAAAAGTACATCAGATAGCGCTGCTATCAGCATACACTTTATAGTCTTTCAGATGAAAAACCTTGTTGATTCTTTCATAAAGTACACACGGAAGGAGGGTTTTGGATCTGATATCCGGTCCGTCTGTTTTTTTATTTGGGGCTCAAGCCTTAAAAACTAAAGAGCTTGTTGCTCTTAATGCAACTTTTAACGTAAACACATGCGTGTCTTGCCTCTTTATTGGATGTTGTTACCAAGTATCGAATCCCACAGCTTACGGTGCTAGCGCGTGCACGTCAAACTTCGCTAACCGCCCTTAAGAAAGTTGCTAAAGTTGCCTCCCGTCGGAGATGTGCTCTGCCGTGCCGCCCTCGCGACGTTGCCGACCTCGTGTAAACTGTAATCCCGCAGATGATGCCAGGATTTAGCAGCTTTATATTACCTCCGCTAGAAGTTGCTTGATAAATGTTATCTTACAACCAGAAATATAGATCAGACATTATTGCTTCTTCATATCTTCGAGTGAAAATAATTACCCGTATGTTACTCCTTTAATATGTTTTCCAACATGCCCAAAAATATTGACATTAGCTACTTTATTTTATATGATTTGAGTTCGGCGAAGTAAAAGCCGCGGATAGCTCAAGGATTCGCGTCCTCGCACTCCACTGCGCCTGAATGGCGCTCGCGTCGTATTATCAACCGTCACTTCGCTCGACAGGTGTCGCCTTCAGCCAACTCGAGAGTAAATTACTAGCTTCGATGTCGCTGAATCAACCCGACTCCTTAATCGATTTTCAAACCACTCGCCTAAGAGCTTGAGACACAAATGAGTATAAATGACTACCGCAAAATTGAAGACCGCATCGATGCAATTCCATTCCTTAGATTCAAATTGAATTTAATGAACCTAAACAAGTTTTAAATGGATAATACTACCTAGCCTAAAATCATAGACTAAGACGTCGCATAGAATTAACTAAATGTATTTAAATTTCTCTGTGTATGTTCGTGTAGCAGTTGAATAGCAACATCTTGCATGCTAAGCGCGAGCTACGAGCTCGTTTTCGTATTTAAATAGGGAAATGGGAAACAGACGCGGTGAGTCGACGAAGCACTGGTGCCGTGGTATTGTTTTAATTAAAGTAATTGGAGGAGGCACGTTGAGAGCCGCCGCTCGGTTGGCATGATCTGTGCCTTGAGGATTTACACCAATTTAAGACCGAACCCAGCCAGGCGTCAATTAACGGTACGAGTCCTACTCAATCGCATAACTGTATACAATTTGTTTTGGTATGTATCAATTACCTAGCAAATGTTACTTTCGTGTATGTTTCTCATTTATCAGTTCGTAATTAAACTACTACTACATAAACAGTACAGACACAACTGTAACTCGTACAAAAAGTTTCCAATGTCTTAAAGACATTGTATATCTTTATTTATTTCCACTACAGTAGCTTTCTTTAGTTTCTTTCTGAACGACAAATGTAGCGGTGGAATATGAGAAACGAAACGAAAGAAACTGACACTAACAAAAAAGAAACCAAAGATAAACGGAAACGGACTCGCTCATAGAGAAAAGTAGACAGTAGACGCTCTGCGCTACAGAAAACTTTGTGTGGAGTCGCTCTTTAGCTATCTGTAAAGTACGTAAATGGTTGTTAACAAATAATTATCATTTTATAGGGACAAATATTAACTTTGGGTTTAATACGCTCTTTTAAAGCCTTAAGAGCTGTTAAGCTGAGGTAATGCAATGATTTTCTAACGTTAAGTCTATATTGTTCTTATAGGAACCTTTCCAGAACGTCTCCACCTTTTGTCTGTAATCAGGCAAATGTTCTATTTTCGTTGCAAAGCTCGGATTAACCCTTCGCCGCGCGCGCGTTTGTACAAGTTTCCTTAAAGTAATTAAAGGTTCAAGCAATTTGAACTCTGAAATGAAAATTCATAATCTATTTATCTGCAAGGGTATCTTCAAAAGAATTTTATGTTCTTGGGGCTGATTTTTTCAATACTTTTTATTTATTTATAATAACCAACTTGAATTTATCTTTTCCTGAAAAAATATTTTACATTTGTACAAATTTCGCAAGCCCGAATTGTTACATGTTCATTTTTTACCATGAATAAGTTAAAGTGTAAAACGAAAACAATAAGTATTACATTTTCAAAATATTTGATAAGCAGAATCACAATGAACGCTACAAACGTACAGTCAGACACATGAATCTTTGCGAAGCTAACATGTTTTGCCAACCGCACCGGTGGGAGAGCGCGCATCGCCGAAAACAGTGAATAATGCAAAGGCCTTACGAATCGGATCATATTTTTTCAGAGAAATGTGGAATCGCGAAGTGGCAAAACAGAATTTAATATTCGTAAAAGGGTTGACGTCGGGATAGGGGCAGCGCGGCAGTTGACGCGTGCCTGCTCTAGGAGTTTTTTTGGCTACTTTCCAAAATCAATATCTTCGGATACACAGCCCGTCGCGCATTTTGCACTAATCTTACCGAAAAGACACCATGCAGTAAACTTTGTAGAAGAAGTAACTATCAACTATATTTTTCACAGATCAGCCTCATGTTAATTTTCACTTATGGCGCTAGAGGAGCGCACTCACTAACCTTACCTGAATGTTGCAGTCAAAGTAAGAAGAGTTTTTATTTGAATAAAACATAAATAGTTTGTTTTAATTGATATCAAATTAACGACTTGCGGTCAAAAATTGCCAATCATATTTCTAAAGTTTAAAAATATTTAGACGGCTCTAAGACTGTTTGTTTGTCATATAAAAGGGAATGACAAGAATCGGCCCGATTCATGTTGTGTCCAACAAAACATATACTAATGCGAGAATAATACCCAAAAAATCATTAATTTAATTAATCATTTAATAGTTTCTTTTATTTTAACGGTACGTTTATTTTAAAGTTAGAAGCATTGAGTGGTCAACTCTATACATTTTTTTTCGGTCTACTTCTTATGGAATACTATTAAATTCTATAATGGTTTTCCTTTTTAATAATGTATAGTTCATCTTTGTTGGGTTTTGGCCGAAGTTTCAATGTAAGCTTGGCAATATCCTTTTGTAAGCCTGCTGAACTATTGAATTAAGTTACTTAAGTTTTCCGAATATGATTAGTTCCCAGAATTTGATACTTATTAGCAACTCTATGTGTAAGTTACTGAATTATCTGAATATTTTTTTATATGTATAACTTTAAAATATCTATGTACGCCACTGGTTTATGGCAAACATCATTATCGTACGACCAAAATATCACGTCGAAATGAAAACGCTCGAGGACACGTGAATGAATAATACATGAAAAATAAATCTTTTCAAAGACTTTTCTTTTTCTGAGTGGAATTTACAGAGCGTAAATATTATCTACCATAAGATCAACACAATAGGAACAGCCCAAGGAACACTGCCGAAATTCAGTATCAGTCTTGGTTTGTTGCATAGGAGCTTGGGTCTAACTTAGGTGTCATAGCGAGTTTCCAATACCTTTTGTAAAACATAATAAAACACGTTTTGTTATTGACCACTGACCAAAAGGCCACTTTCGCCGAATCATAATCGGAGTCGCGGAACTGTCTATTTAGACAGTTTAGGTGGCCGTGAACTTATAACATGAAGGCCAATTAAAGGAACATGGTGGATTTTAGTCTGTACGAGTCTACCAGTCCCATCCGCCTCACCCAGGCCAGGAATTATTTAATAATTATACCACCCAAAAAAAAGCCGAAGCTGTTTTTATACCCCTATATCCTACAGTCTGTAAAGTCATTGATAAATGATTGACACGCAATCACAAGCACGGGTAATAAGTGAAGACACTCTTTTTAAATTGAAATTAACACAGTTAGTGTGGAAATGGGTAGGCGGCGGAGTGGGCGCAGTCGGGTGCGAAGCGATGCGCCGTGCTCGAGAGCTCGGTTCATTTAAAGGCACTTGTCTGTAATTGCAGAGCGACTAAGACTTTACCCTGACTGAACGGCAGGCGTTATCGAATAAAAAAGTTTTAATGGTATGCCTTTGTCGAACCTTTATGGGCTTCGCAAAATTTCTCACGACCTACTTCCACCTTCGGAACCCTCAAGTCCTAACACGCAATGTATTTATCGTAAGAATTTGTTTAAGACTCTTTTACTTCATTATCAATTAGGTGGTCGCCCTTGAAAGCTCAACAATCACACCTCATGTTTTAGATTAATGTGTCTTTAAGAAATGCACTTTCGAAGAATACTTTAAATAAAAAATCCCAGATAGCGGTTGCAATTTCGTCGGAAACGCAATAAATAGCTCGGGCGGCGCCGCTTGACCCACTTCCTGTTACATGCCGAAACGCCTGCGATTTAATCGCACCCTACCTCACTCCATCCTTCCGTCGAGACCCCACACGCTTCGCTTCTTTGCCCCATAATTATTAAATCCATTCCGAGCTCGCCAAGAAAGGGGCACACCCAAATAAAAAGCTACCGGACCTAGTGAACCATGCACATTAACATCAATAGCTTGTTGGAAAATGTATTTTAGGGCAAGTTTACACAACATTCGTAAGATCTTTCAACCAAAACCCAACCACATAATAAGTACCTGTCACACAACATTCTTGGACGCTGAAAAGCACTAATAGCCACATGAATTTGAAGTTATTGTTTTCCTTGGACAGAAGGCGCTGTAATATTGTTATAACTACTGCCATAAACTAAAAGTAACCTTTAAGTTTTACAGTTGAACCGTTTTCACACTGTCCCATGTTGCTCAGATTCAGTTTCAATGCTTTTTTATTCTGTGGAGAATACAACATCGTATAGCCACCACCCTGTTTCACGTTCTCGGTTGAGTTCACATGGTGGCAAGTGCGGGCGGCGCGGGCCGGCGCGGGCGCGAGCGTCGCATCTGATAGCGAGGCGGAAATTGCGCGGCGCGTCGCGTGCGCCGCCCGCCGCGTGTCCGTGACGTGCTCTCTATTCGCTTGCTATTTTATTTCACTTTGCTGCTCTCCTCGTACGCCTTCAAAATCTTTTACAACGCTGAATTCCGAGCTGAGATACTTTTGATATATTTTTCTTTGAGTTTCTATTGAAATCATTTTGTCACATACAGAAATTACTTTAAAAGTTAAAATTCGGCTTTTAAATGTATCAAGTTTCGAGTCAATATCTACAAAGGCTTTTTTACTTGCTTCTGAAACAATATAAGGGCACATTGTACCTAACACAGCTGTCATTGTTTAAATAAGTATGCCGAATTATAGGCTTTTAGTACCAAGAAACTTAGTTAAATCGCATTCAGACAGATGAAGAAACAACAGATTCCTCCTTCATATAAAGAGTCCTGACAGACTTCTATAAAGCTTCAAAAAGTAAGTACATACCTACTTAAACCTAATACAACTGAGGACAAGAAGAAGCATCTTATAAGTCACTTTTCATGAGAATATTTCTACACAAAGACATCATAAGTAGGAAGCGAGCTTGTCTCAATATGAAGTTGATACGGGCTCGTGTGTGTTTTGTCCATGTCGCGCTTATAACAAAGCAGACGGGAGTACGCTCAAATATTTTTGTGAAACTTTCATGAATATATTAGCCATAAACGTGACTAAAGGAATCTATTTCCTCTACTGAACCGTGCACAATGCCGCCCACAATGTACATTTTCGAACACATAAACGTCGTAAGGGTTCTATAACGCTAAAACTACATCCGAATCTTAAAATATACACGAATAACTACACTAAACCACACATTGTAGTGAAACTCCTGCAAATCTAAAGATTTATTTGAAAAAATGAATAAACATTAAAAAACTAAACCTAATTATTATTAAAGTATTCTAGCAACACGCTAACTCCCATTTTCGCCATCGGGACTTCTAGCGCTCGTAAACCACAAGTTATACCATTATATTTTTACGACGGCAACGAATGTCAAGTTTTCAAAAACACGCCTGTCGCCGACCCCAGCATTTGTTACTTATCTCAGCTGAAAAACAAGTGATACTCCATTGTGTGATGGTGAAAAACTGGCAAGTACAACTTGTTCAATTTCATTGCGTTAAGTTGTTAATGTTATAAAGTATACTTTTTACTAAAATGTACACCATTTTGGTCATGTCTGATATCAAGCTTAATATTGCATTATTATTATTGTACCCATATCATTTTTTTATAAATCGGAAATCGGATCTTTCTTCTGATTTCGTAATAAAGTTTAAAATCGATTAAAGAAATATAGCTGATTGAAGTGCTGACGTTTGTACAACTCATATTAAAGAAAGAAAAAAAAAACAATGATAGAAAACATAATTTTATTGATAGTGGTTTACTCATAAAGTAAAGGTTGAATTTCTGATATACAATAGATACTAAAAACTAGAGACACCAAATGTTTTATTTCCTCAACGACAATAAACATTACCATTTTTTCTGCATTTTGATTTCTTCTAAATTGATTTAGCAATTAATACAATTGACAAATTAACTAACTAAACTAAAATTACTTGTTTGAGTGACATATTTTGGATTTTAACTGTTACAGTAATGCTATTTGCACATTTCTCGTAAACGTTTAAGCGGCAGTCGTAAATAAACAAGTTCGGTTTGAAAGAGCAGTGGGAATGAACAGCTGGCAAGCTTGCTCCTGACGCCCTTTAACCTGCGACGTTCTCGTTTTACGTATGTTGTCCAAGTCTCGTCTCAGCTCCTTGTAAATACGCATACAGTGATTCTGCATTCTCGTCAAAGATAGGAGAAAAATATCCTTTAATTCTTTCAGGATAACAAAACTTACAGACCGCGCCGCCTTTCTTTTGATTTCACTAGTTCCATACATCAACCTATAAAAATAGCGCTTTGCCTCAGTACAATTTTGTCATTTGGCTTTTACGGTACCTTTACAAGATATCAACATGTACACGTACATTTTATTTTTTCAAGACCGTTTGAATGGCACGATAAAATGTCTGTATTAACTTAATACGAGTATAACTCAATACCGTATATTCTAATTAAGTTCTCCATAACTAAAAACAGGTAGGAACATTTTCGACTGAATTACTCCAATATTCCACTAAAATATATTCCTACAAACAATCCTTTTCAGCCTTCAATTTAAATACATCTTAAATTAAACGACAATAGACTTAATTAAAATAAAACCTGTCTAGCGAATAATTAATAATATTTCAAAGAATTTGTAATACGAGTTTATCAGAGCTAAATATTTAATCAGAATTCAAAGTTAACTGCTCAATGTTAAGTTACATTAATCAGAACTAGAAGCCACCTAAGTTACAGAAATTAAAAAAAATGCTTTTCTAGATATAAAAGCAGCAACCGATAGACGGTCAACTAGGTGTTGCTTACACTGATACCAATTATATTCAGTATAATTAGAACTGAAAACATGATATTTAACATGATTATTATTATTTATTTTTTTTTTGTTTTGAGTTTCCGATTTCGGTACTCTTGTAAGCAGATGATGATCACGGATGATCTGATCATCCGTGATAATGGCGCTTGGTCACGGTAAACGGCGATCCCGTTATATTCATACGTTCTGGTCAAATAATATATTCATATGGAATCATTTGACTAGGGGTGACAAACATTTTTGATCACAAAAATAGCGCGTTCCGTGCTGAAGAACTTTAGACTAAGATTTCATAAGTTTACCTACCTTTTTTTTTAGCATGGTAAAATCATCAAATGAGTCCTCCCACCCAAGGCAGGGCAGGAGGGACTGTCAGACTTGTACCGACTAAAATCCACGGTGTCCTTCATTAGCCCTTTACGTTCCGCAGTGGCAGACGCCCACGGCGTCGGACGTCGCAAGCTGATCTCCGGCCACCGTAGGCGCGGGCATGCGGGCAGCGAGTAATGGGCGACTCGCTCTCCGACCATGGACCATGCCCGGGTCGACGGCGCGTTGTGTTCCACGCACGCCTCAAGGAGTGTCAGCGTAGTGACGGGGCCCCCTGTAGAGGGCCAAAGCCTGCCGGGGTCGCGGGATTCACGAATTACCGTAACCCCGGTACGTAAAAGGCTATTGAAGAACACCGTGGATTTTAGTCAGTACAAGTCTGACAGTCCCTCCCGCCCTGCCCTGGGTGGGAGGACTCATTTGATGATTTTACCACGGAAAAAAAAAGCCCTTTACGTTCCGGGGTCACGTTATTTCTAAGTCCTACGACCTCGGCAGGCTTTGGGGGCCCGTTGTGCTGACTTTGAGGCGCACGTGGAACACAACGCGCCGTCAACCCGGGCATGGTCTGTCGCCGTGGGCGTCTACCACTGCAAGTTTACCTACCTTAGTAAAATTTTGCAAGTCTAAATATAACTTTAATGAATGTCAGGCAGTGTTTATGTTTATATTTATTTAGTGCATAGTTAAGTTGGTTTGCAAAGGATCGATTAGTTAGTATGGGGGCGCGGTCGCGTGCAGGAGGGCCATAGCGGCCGGGCGGCGGGCGGCTCGGCGCGGCGCTGCCTTCCGGCGAAACGCGAGGAATGTTGCCGATAGATTAACTTCTGATCTCTTTTCCGATATTATAGCGGAGCGCTTATGTAAGGAATTCTAAGCGCTTCAATCTGGTTTAAGGCCAACTAAGGCTTTCCGAGAAATCTGTTCGGCATCTCCCGACATAGATATATTATTCAACGTCTTACTAATACCCAAAGCTATGCGACTCGAGAAGCGCCGCACGTACTACATCCCTCGTGTTTATATATTTAGAAGTACATACGACTTTCTAAATCGAGACTCGCACTCGCTACTCTCCGCTTTACATTTAGATTTTACGTTGAATTTTTAAACAAACATTATTTAAGTTAGAATGGGACATGTGCATAATAGATTAAAATGTATGTATTCTTTCCTGCTAGATAACTTTATTCCAGCCTCGTGTCTTTCGCTTTTACATTTTATGATACTATATCACTGTCCCTATGTAGCGGATACTTAGGTATATTAGTTTGAAATATTGCACACATGGAGTCTCTTTCGTCTTTGCGACACCACATAATATAACGACATTATAGTGAAATATGAAAGGACATCAGCGGTTCCCGAATATTTTCTCTTACGAGCTTTTCCTCTATTTTTCTTTTTCATATAACTACTTGTTCGTAACTTAATAACATATATATTTTGTTTCAGGTACGAATTCTGTATACAATATCATCAAAATAATAAACAAAAAGACGACTTGCCCGTGAGTAATTACCACATAATATGTCTTTACACAAATAAGAGTTATTACTCGTATATTTGTCTACTTACTTTAGTCAGCTTCTGACGCTAAGTACCAGTAATATCTATGTATGTACCTTGCTGTGCAAAATACAATGAACTTATTGGTTTCAAAAAAAACGTTTAAAGGAAGAAATGCTCGATGGATTTCCACGCCATTTGTGTGTAATCACACATTAAAGGTGACGCATGTAATGTAATGAAACGGCGAGCGGGGTTGATGCAGCCGTGAGCGGCTGTGAGCGCCTGATACTTACGTCTGCTCCGCTCAGGTGGGGCGAGGGCGTTCTGCGGCTTGTTTGCGTACAAGTGAATTCCATTAGATCCAGCGTGTGTACCGCCGCCGCAACTTCCACGCCCGCTTCATTCATATGCCATTAGCTGATCGATTTACAAGTACAATATGTGTTCATTTACTTATATCTTCTATTAGCATATTATAAGCCATGATATCTACTTTAGAACGGAGTATATATTTAAATACCTACCGTTAGTTGTGCAGACAGGCAGTAGCGTAGACGCTAGAACAATATTGCAGTTTTTATCAAGTAAGGTTTAGAATCAGATGTTATTCCTGTTAGCTACGTTGACAAATTATTTCGACCGCACCATAGCGGACTCAGGGACTTTAACTCTTTATGTAATTATAATAACTCAACATGAAAACTCATTTAATGTCACAGAAATGTGCTTCACCATTTAAAAGTGTGTTCAACTGTGGCGCTGTAGTCGTGGAACAATAATTAAATTTTCCCTCGGCGCTGAGTGCGGAGTATGTCGTTTCATCAACCTCGGCACTAACTCGCGAGAACGGCGCACCACCTGAAATATTTAATTCAGACCAGTCATTGTGCTTTAATTCACCGGAAATGAAAATTCATGGCACTTTCTATACCATTCAAATTTCATCACATAACTCAACACCGTCGTTACTACAACTTCTAAGTATTGCCCATAAATAACTGTTCTCTTTAAATTGGTTTAAGACTACAACTGTTAATTTTTTGGAACCTGTGGAATCAGGAAGCCCTTTTTTACCCCTACCGTCTCTGTACTACTCGTCCCCTAATGATTTGGGTAAGTCTTATACAGGCCTCACAAGGGTAAAGTCCTTATTCGTTACGCGTACCTGTTGTATTTTTGCCCCTGATTCATATGAATAAAATATTCACGTAGTGTCAGAGTGTGGCCTTTTATTATTATCATTGAAGCTTATACCCGTATCAGAAACTATTATGGTTTTCTTGTTCGGTTAGACTTATGGTTATATGGTATAGTTTTAATCGAGAGTACGGGGTCGTATCATAAGGCGGTTGGTTTCAGTAATTTTCTTTGTTCACAAGCTTTATGAAAAACATCATAGATAACATTTAAAAAAATGTTCTCTGGAAATAATAACGAAACTACACTACTTTTCTATGGACTTCTTAGGTAGTGGTCTAATTGTGCCCAAAATTTAATCACTGGCGAAGGAAAAAAAAATTGATGCCAAGGTCCATACTAAAAGTTGCATACCCCTTTGTAAGTAAAATCGTGCTTTCAACGACAATACTTGATTCGCTGGGTGATAAAATTTAATCGAAGATTTACTCTAATAATTATAATTTTAAATATTATCCTTTATTAAATTAATACTAGTACTAAATATTATCCTTTATTAAATACTAGTACTCCGCCCGCGACTTCGCTCGCGTGATTTTCGAACTTTGCTTTTGTAAATTTCTACTCCCAGCCATCCTCTTTATGGGATACTTTTGGAAAATCTAAATCAATAAACAACAAAAATTCTATCAACCCGCAATAACCAGTCTTTTGGGTAGCACCTACGTCCTAAAAATAACCCCAATGCATAATTTAGGATTCCTTTCTTACAACCCCAAAACTACTCCTCCTCGAATTTAGCAAAATCCCGTCATGGTGAACATCTACGTCCTAAAAAGAAACTTCATGCAAAACTTGAAATTCCTAGCACCTGTAGTAACGAAGTTTCATAAAAAACTATCAACCCCAAAAACAAACGCTTTAGGGGTCGAATTTCGCAAAATCCCGTTATGGTAAGCATCGTAATTCTAAAAAGAAACTTCATGCAAACCTTGAAATTCCTAGCACCTGTAGTAACGAAGTTTCATAAAAACTATGAACCCAAAAAACAAACCCCTTAGGGGTCTAATTTCGCAAAATCCCGTCATAGGTAACTCTTACGTCCTCAAAAGAACCCGTATTCAAAATTTAAAACTCCTAACACTTGCATACAAACTATCAACCCCAAAAACAACCCCCTACGGGTCGAATTTCGCAAAATCCATTCTTAGTGCTCATCTACGTCATATAATGAACGCTTATGAATTTTAAATAAATATATAAATTTCAAGCTTCCAGGCCCAGCGGTTTCGGCTGTGCGTTGTTCGATCATTCAGTCAGACAGTTTTGAATTTTTGGCGAAAAAGATGTGATTTTTCAATTATAGTGGCTAATCATCTATATACAGTGTGTCCGGACACGAACTAGTCATATCCTAAATACTTAAATATAAGCTATTTTAATGAATAATTACACCCTAGGCATGGGTCCAAAACACTTACCTGCTATGTGGCAGCCATTTTCTTTTTACCTACTAACTCTTAAAGTATTACACATAAAGTTGTGACTTTTGTGTTGTATTGTAGCTTAGCTCAAAATCTATACATCTAGTATAAAAAATAAAAAGTTGTCTGGGGTTTTTTCTGTAGTCATTTACAATTATTGGATGAATCGCATAATTTTTCGTTTTTGTTTTCGTCGTCACTTTTTTTTTCAGACGTATGGAATTGTGAACACGTTGTTTTCTAATGCAAACGGCAGATAGTATTGTTGACTTTATAATAAGCCTATTTTTATATCAGTATGACTAAAACATTGAAAGACATGATTTTTGAAGTGAAAACTTCTTTAGCGGCGTTGTGCACTTTTTTTGGAATGGGTAAAAAAATGTTAAACTCGCGTCAGGACACGTGGCCTGATCAAAAATTCGTAAGACGGCGCAGGGCGCTTGCGCGAATGTTCGTGTGTGTTTATTACTATTGAAGTTTTCAGTTCTGCCGGCTCTCCCAGAGTGCAACCCGTCGTTTTTTTTGTACTCGAGAGCATATTTCAACAATAAAAAAATGGCTACCACATAGCGGGTAAGTGTTTTGGACCCATATCTAGGGTGTAATTGTACTTTAAAATAGTTTATATTGAAGCATTTAGAATATTGCTAGTTCGTATCCGGACACACTGTATATAGATGATTAGCCACTATAATTGAAAAATCACATCTTTTTCGCCACAGACACCATAACCAAATCAAATATAATCCCTTAAAACTTCAAACAACTAGATTCACAACTTTAAGAAAACAGAGTAAAAATGTAAAACTTGTAACAGTGTAGTTTTTCGCAGAGGACACTTTACGCGGGGTAGTAGGGCGCGCTGCCTTTTCTACAGTACCGTTATAATTTTATTTACCATGACAAACATCGAACCATGCGCCGTGTATACCATGAATTTTAAATGAGCTGGTAATGCAGCTACTTTTAAATTAGTTTTCAGTACTAATCTTTTACCGACTGAAATAAAGCTTTAAACTTTGAGTGCTCTTAAACTTTTAAGTCCCAGAAAAGTTAGTCTTGTTTAGGAGTTTAAAGAAAACAATTTTATTTTAACATGATATATTCTAAACTCCCAGAAGAACATGAAAACTGGCACAACCTGCATTTTATGGAAGCTTTAATGTGCCGTCTATGACAGCAGTGCTCGGAGCAGCGTTGTTAGAAGAAACCCGTAAATATTTGGTTAAGACATTTATTACAATTCTTGGGATAAAAGTACTTACCTAGTGACTTTTTTAAACGACCTGAAAGCCAAAGTGAATTTACTTTATACTTATCGAAGTATGTACATTGGCGGTGTCAAGTTGCGAACGGCAATGATTGGCCCGGTTTCTTGCCACCGCCTTATTTCCATCTTATTACCGGCAGCGCGGCGATATTAAAGCGGGCGCTACGCCGCCACCCGCGTCTCCGCCCTGTCTTTGCGTCCGTGAATTAGGTTAATGGCCTGCCAGGTGATTTCCTTCTAAGCCGTATTTCGAGTAAAGCGCCACCACCTTAACACGCCAATGTCACTGAAACAACTCTAAATGTTTAACTTTTTCCTATGCCCATAATCGTTTCGTACACACAAGTATGCCTACAAATTCTACCAAAGATAAATCATAAACTATGTCAAGTCCCCAGTTTTCTCGAAAATTAGAGGGACTGTAAGTATCGCTCATCAGACATTTTTAATTCTGTTTTGATGCGAGGTGAGTGAACACTATAATATATCATAACCGTCTACCTACTCCACAATATTAAATATAAAAACAAACAAAATTCATTTTGATCCCCATTAACCCGGCTACTTAAAATTCCTTTGTATTATCATCAGTGATAGAGTGCTTTATACATACTTTCATTATACGATGGTAGGGTTCCCGCGGGTGCTTTTGATTTATGGCACAAAGTCGCACCGCAGAGCGGCGCGACGCCCGCCGGCGTGGCTGCAGCCACTGCCTCCGGGTTTTTGCGACCCCACCACCCTCTCAGCAGTCACACTTTCCTGCCCAACAAAAACTAATCATGTAGAGCAGTCAGGAATGTTATTGAAATTTCAAGAAGTTTAGCTTCGTTTAAATAGAAGCTCAACTTGAATTTTAATTGAATGTTTAAACCGCTCACATAAGTATCGCGCAGACAAGTATTAACGTAGTAAGGTTTATCGAAACTAATCATAAAGAAATACTGAAAATAATAAATAAAAAGGAAATACTATAGACTGCCTAACCACAATTAGCTATCTACATGAACCAGACAACCAGGAATGGCACGAGATGTTTGGAAAAGATACTCTGCGATTAACAAAGTGAATCCCACAAAATAAAAGCGAAATACTTAAAAACCCAACATTGTTAATATTAAAAGTAGAAGCTACAGTTCCAGTACTGTAGTTAAATTGTTTCAGCTTAATAAGGCACACAACATGCGATTATGCTGCTATAAAAAAACACTTGAATGATTTACATATGTACGTGCAACAAAATATTTTACAGTTTAGGACATAATATTTTAAAAATATGTAACTTACGATTTTAGATATACAGTAATCCTGTTTATTTTTTGATAAGATACGTTATTTGATATTTTTCAACATAAATATAAGTAAATATATTTAAGTTAACAAATTCGTTATCATTTAAAATTTGAAATGCTTTATCAAAGCAATGCATGCAGACTTTGCAGATTAGTAGGTAAAAGAGTTCATTACACATTTTTTAAACTAAACACAATTTCGTAAAGGCGTTATAATTATTCCTATACATGTGTATCTTTAAGTTTTTTTTTTCACAATTATGAAACAATATTGTGTAAGACATAACATAGTTTCTATCTGAAAAATCAGCACATATATACACTCACATCAAAAAAAGTTTGTTAATAATAAAGCATAAGCTGAACATTTTTTTTGGTTTTATGGAAATACAATTGAACTGTTTTAAAATCTAAATCTATACTTTTAAATAAAGAATCTAAAAAGAAGAAGAAATCATAATATAATCATAATACCCAACAACAAAGATTTCGATTTATCAAAGCACCACAAACTTTTTTTGAGGTGTGCTGTCAAAACAATCAGAGTGTAAACTATACATAATTCTACTACATCTATACTATGCTACGTTGTGTTAACCAAATATTTTAATAACGCCTGTACGAAAAAAAAACCGCTGACATTTCAAATAGCATTCAAATATTTGGCTATTTAAAATAACATGCCATACTCCATAATAATCTACATAGTGATGTATCATAATTTGACTTACAAAGAAAAAAAATAATTTAAACAGAGACTTTTTTGTCAGTAATTTTGGTCGAGTCAGATGTTTCAGTCTGAAGACTGAAACATCTTATTTTCAACACCGAAACGTTAAAGATACATTCATTAAACTCTATATGAATATTTAATTTAATTACTTAAAAACACGCATTTGTCATATAAAACTATTAGCTGTTCTACCGAGCTCTACTCGGGTCCTAATACAGCAAATACTTAAAAAAACGTAATCCTTCAAAAATAAAATAAATAGAAATACAAAGAACCCTGAAACATAATAAAAACCGGGTAAAAGAACAACAAAAAATGCTTTGTAACGATGGGGTTTAAATCGTGAAAATACAGAAAAAACGAATTTACCCAGGCATGAGCCTAATTAA
The DNA here is from genome assembly GCA_943136025.2 of Agrotis puta. Classification (NCBI taxonomy): domain Eukaryota; kingdom Metazoa; phylum Arthropoda; class Insecta; order Lepidoptera; family Noctuidae; genus Agrotis; species Agrotis puta. Next base: position 7,576,518 of record OW964170.2, read on the forward strand.
TTCGATTTCGCACCCATAAAACCTTTATTTTACAAACCTCGAAATCGTTAGAGCCGTTTTCGAGAATGTGAATATTATAACATATAAACATTTGCCCGTTTATAGTATAGGTAGGATATAGTCAAACAGGATTAACTAAACTCTTCTAGTGAATTATAATACCACACGGAAACACTACACGAAACTATTATTATATTATAATAGCTGTAGTTTCGAAGTTAATGTGTAAATACATGTTATTTATGAGGTATGTGCTCAAAGTGGCAACCCGTTAGCGGTTCCTCGAATAATCTCGTTATACTATCAAAGTGCGTTGCGCGTTATGATTCTCCCTCGCGTGCAAACTCCGAATGCCTTCAATCAATATCATGACCGCACTGGCATAAACGACTTTATCCACTACCTCCTGAAAGCTTGTTTTCCCAAAGGTACCCTTGATAAAAAAAAATCTGTAAAGCCATCAAACCGTCCGCACTAAATTCAGGTACGGCTCACGACTCACGAGACGCATAGTTACATTTACCTTTTAAAAGCTATCTTTTTATTCTTTTTCTGCTACTCCGATATTATATTTAGATCCCTTGCCTTTTAGTACAGTAAGCTTTATGTTAGATTATTTTTTATTACTGTATGTTTTTGCAATATAATAATATTGCAACATTATAAAATGAGAACGAAATAAAAGCCATACGTTACATCTTTGTAGTGAAATCTTCCTTCTTTTGTTTCCATTATGCAAAACTAACACTTCACTTGCGATCTACTTTATTCGCACGAGTTTGGTACTATCTGCTTAAAAGGTTATAAAGGCTATGCTTCTTTTCTGCCCGATGGGTTTTTAAAAATGAGTTGGTTGGTTCTTTTACTGGAGATTGTTTATACCAATTTGCAAGTTAAATTAATTAGTTAAATATTTCCCTTAATAGTTGATTACCCCTTTCACGGCTCCTGATTTTATAAACACACAATATCATAATACCTACATAAGCTAACGCTCTTTAGGAAGAAACTACTAAACGCCACCTGCTACAATCCTTTCATTCTTTCGCCTCGTCCACATTCTGATCCTGCCATACACTCCTTATAACTACTTTTTCTTTTTTAATGATTATAAATTAACTATCAAACTTTTTAGACTTTGTAATTTAAATATAACGAAAATGTTTTTATCAAATTAATTAAATACACCCACAAATTCATATCATTCTAATATTCAGTATTATTTTTTCTGACACTCAGAAAAAATAATACTGAGATTAAAATTAATCAGGCCACCTGTTAACAATCCTCCATACAAAATTAAATACGTATTAGAGAAATAATTTAATCGAATTATTTTTCAGACTTGTCAACATTTAAGTTGTTGATTTTCGCATAGGTAATCTTTCCGAAATACTTTTTTGCATTCAGAATGTAGCGTCTTGAACCCACCTTATTATTTTAAATTGAAATAAGCGATAATGAATTAAGTTGATTTGAATGGTGGTTTCAGATTCTCCCATAACAAACGTGAATTAAAAATAATAGAAAAAATATGATAAATTGTACTAAGAATCAGCGAGTTTTGTAGTAACTATTATTAAATAAATTGCTTTGATAATATTAAATAAATAGGTGTTTGAAAAAATTGTGGCGGAAGCAAAAACTTTGTTTAAATTACATTGAAAATACTTCATGAAATCTTCCACTTAGTGACCAGCAAATGAAACCTTAGCTCAAACTGAACTACTTGTTAACTTCACTATATTTCTTTCATACATCAATCAAAGCATTTTTCATGGTGTAAAACATGTTTTACGTTTATAATGTCTAAATTCCTCGTAGGTAAATAATCGCGAAGACGACTCAGTGCGTATGTGCGACCATTCCACAACAATAACACAGCTCATTAGCAGTTGTTTTCCACTAAGTAATGCATGTTGCCTCGTGTGCCGCCGGGCTGGGTGACACAAAATGTAATTCATTAATTACGCTTACGAGACCAGTGTTTTTGCAATTTACATTAAAATGTATTTTGCAATATTAAGGCCTTAAAAGATGTAATGTCTTACCAAAGTAATTTACAGTTAAATGTGTGTGCCAAGTGCGATTGATTAATAAAAAAATGTATAAAATGTGAACAAGATTGAGGTTTCTTTTACATTTACAAAAACGTAACATACATCTTAATTTTACAACTTTCTGTCTTAAACATGATACAATTAATTATGCCTGATTAATTTAAAAAAAATGGAGGAATATAAATCAGATAAATAGTCACAGTAAAGATTTCTTTCAATTTCGGGGATTTAGCACGTTGAAACAATTGCAGCTCATCTTCGAGTGGTGCGATAAGAAAGCGAAACAGATGTCAACTACAGCTGGTTGAAGGGGACCAAATGATATCAAAATTACAATTTGACCCGAAGTCAACCAGCTAAAGCGAACAACGCTTACACTTTCACGCACGACGCCGACGCCGCGGCCTCTTCAACAATCTTCACACGTTTCACGTCGCTCAAATTCTTCGCTTGTTATTAAAGTATATTCATTGACGTATCTCCATCTTGCCTCTTGAAATATAATATTAAGAAAGTAATAAACGGAACATGTGTGGCTTACAGAGAATACTAATTTCGGTTTCATAAAGCTTTTTATCATCAGTGTGCTTAGTTTATGTATATTTAGAAAGGTGTAAAATTTAGCGTGTACAGTGGAACAGATGACTCCAGGAATAGCTAGTAGTGGTCGTGCGAGGGCGGGCGCGGCGCGGAGAGCGGCGCCGGGCGGCGGCGGGCCCGCAGCGCCGCCTCCACATATAGGGCTGGCCTCAGCTCGCTCTGCAATCAGACGCAGTGTAAGCTTACCCGCCGAGAGCCGCCGGGAGCCGCCGGAGCACGCGGAGCCGGCGCGCCGACATTGACGCGCCGCATGTAACCGTACACGCCGCCTCGCTATTTTAGTCTCGTCCGGTGCACTAATTCGGGCAGGGTTAACGCGGTGGCCTCCCCGATCGCCGCCAGTCGTAACACACTTCCGTCTTCATTCTTCACGTCGACACTCAGTTATTTTTCTTCCGGTTCGTTACTTTATCTTACGAGAGCACTACACACTAAAGTTTCAGTTCAGGATTCAGTTACAGTAGTAGTTGCTGCTACGAAAATGTTAAAAGTTTTGAGCTGTCAACCTAAACGTCATCGACCTGACGTAGGCACCGGACGAGGGGTTCGTTGACACCTAGCAGGCTTGACCTTGCATCTCGTCATGTTTGACCCAAAAAAATTCTATGCTCGAAGGTTGCAGCCGGGAAAAAATATCCAAAATGGAGCGAAATGTTTAAGTGTAGTTTCATTTATAAAAGAGGTGACCGACCCCGAGTGGCCAGGTGAGAATCGCGGCGGCACCTCAGGTCGCCGCTCTACGTTCGCGAATGCATTCCGACCGACGACGACGCGACATTGCGAACCTACTAACCCCGCGTCGCGAGGGGCCTGCGCCCCGCGACCCTCCGAATCCGTCGACCCTCCCGCCCCCCTTCCGGTCCATCCAAAAGCTTCGAAAATACTCGACAACTATACGCGCGTTTAAGCCCAAATGATGAGGAGATAATTCTTAAAAATTTGCCGAATATGCTAATTCATTAAGTACACATGTGAATCAGCGGCATAGGGATGTAATTAACGATCGTAGGTAGAGCGAATCGTGAGAGCGGCGCGTGACGAGCGCGCGGGGCGGGCGGGCGGCAGCACGGGCGGCTAGGGCGGGCGGGCCTCGCGTCTCGACTGAGAGGCGCGCAGCATCGCGCCGCCGCGCCGCCCCCGCGCCCCCGCACCCCTCCGGCGCCGCCGCGCGAGCCGCACTGTCTGCCGCGTCTGCAGCCGCGCCGGGCCGCGCCAGGCCTCGCCGCCGGCTGCCGCGCATGCTAGCCCACGGCCCCACAGCCTACCAGCCCACCCGCCGCACACATCTCTACCTGCCTCATCTAAACTCTTCTTCACATCTTCCCAACGACAGACTACTTCTGTTTGCGTCCTATGCCTCTTTTTTGTATTTCAGATTCGCCCAAGATTTTTTATGTTCATTTTAATAACCCCATTAGGATTCCCTTAGGTTTTTAACACTTTGAACACATTAATCTCTTAACGCGGCTGCACGGTGCAAAGCCTCCAGAGAGCTTAATGTTTTATAATATACTAATGTATGATTTATTTTAAAAGATTCAGAAATGCCTTAAGATATTTAATATACCGAACAAAAATTTGAATGGGACAAGGATAATATATTCGCAGAATGTATCATGGCAAAACCTCGCCAAATTGATTTTTCATTTTTATATTCGCACCCCTACTTTTACGTTAAAGGTATAATAAAAGAAAATAATAAACTTAGACGTAACATGAAAGCTTTCTTTGGCAGATAAAACTGTTTCAATGTAACATTGCACCTACGCGTTCGCGCATCGTAAGAAAGAGGGTAGAACCATGACTTGATTGTCAAAAGATATGCGTTAAATATATTAATTATCAAAGTAAAGCTTAGCCACCGATCGGCTAAGCTTAGGCCTCCCTAAGCTCCAGTGAGATAGTAAAATCTAAAATCTTGTTACCATGTTATAATTAAAATGCTTTTTATTGGGACTATATCAAAAAAGAAAGATGAATTTTATTATATAAACCACTCAAAACGGGAATAGTGAAATTAACAATTAAAATATAAGATTGCCACTCCCCGTAATATTAATCGAGACATGAAAAAAGATCAGTGCAAATAAGCGGATGGGGTATTGTTGATAAATAATTTAATTTAAATAATTAAGACGTTGCCGATTAACTTTCATTTAGTTCTATCAACGGTCTGGGATAAATTACTTTTTTGTTACCTTTGTAAAATGAAAAAATGATTTTTTTTTCCACAAAGGTAATAAATAATATTAGCCTATTTTGATTATGAATTCTAATGGTCACAAACGTGACTGTTGACCATGAGGCCCTGGGTTCAGTTGTCAGGCAAAGTGGTATTGGAATTTTCCATGAACATTTTCAGTAGCAGCCTTGTCAATACAATCATTATTGCGCCGTGTATACAAAAGTTAATAATTATCCCGATTACGGAACCCTTCACGCACAGTGGTTCGACACGCATTGGCCGGTTTATACTACTAACACTTTAGTATACAACAAAATTGAACTAAATATATTGGCGTATTAAAGCAAGATCTCATTTGATAGAGAATAATTCCTTCCTAATTTTTTTTTGGCACTTTGTCACTGTACTCCTAGATAATTATTTTTCTATTAAATGCTCAACGAAAAATGATTCTATGTTTTCAGTCAGCCTAATAACGGATACGCGGCTTCATAGGAGATTATTGAAATTGATGAAGAATAAGATACATACAAAAAATAGTAATCGGTTTTATTCAAGAGTTTAAGTGATCATATTGAATTCTTTAATCATTGTAAAAAAAATATAAACACGAACAACTAAAATAACAAATAACGGCGTTCAAAACTCATTCATGTTCCCGGCAATAACAATTTCTATCAATTTAAAATAGCACTAAAAAATACTCTGGCGGAAAGCGAAAATGTTATTCGTCGTAACAAATTGGAAATCCATACAATTTCACTAAATAAAAAAATAAAACACACTATTCAAATATCAGAAAAAGCGATGTCCGCATTGAATGTCTATCGACAAACAATAAAGTTCCAGCTTTGAGCTTTTAGGCTGATGTCACAGATATCCATTCGCTGAGTCGACTCTTTTGTTCATCGACGAATTTATCGGAAGATTAATGAACGTAATTGTGTTTCGTCTATATAATATTTTAGCTTTCATATAGATATGTATCCGTAAATGTGATATCTTTTTCTGCTTTAATATAAAATGAAAAATGGTTTATAAATTAATAAAGATTTTTCACTCTAGCGCAAAATCAACGACAGCATGTGCATTCTTTGATTTTGACCATATAGTACCCACACCTGATTTTGACAAACATTCAGAAGTCAAAACTCAAAGTCTTCCAACGAGCTTTGTAGCAGATATTCTATGCTATTGCTGACGTTGCTCTTTTGAGCCACTAAGCTAAAGTGGGCCTGAGCCAGCAACGTCTTCCGCATGCCAAAAACCAACGACCAGTGGTCTGCTTTCGCCCTGTATCGAAGAAACTGGGAGTCAAGGGCCAGGCCTTTGCCCAGTTGTGGAATGATGCAGGCCAGCAGTGACAGGTTCAACTAGTGATAGGTTCAATAACTATTGAAGGAAGCCCCTTTCAAGTATCACCGTGTCCTCAGAGAGGCGTGACAGGCGACTTCTCGCGCTCGGCACTATAGCTAGAGGAAAAAAAAAATGCCGTGGTCCACCCTGGTGAACCACGAGAAAAAATAGTTTGACGTGGTACACCTAGGTGAACCACGAAAAAAAAAATTACCCGTGTTACACCCAGGTGATCCACGGGCAAAAATCATTTCCCGTAGTAGACCTAGGTGAACCAAGCGGGTGGACCACGGGCAATAAACGAAAAATATATCATCTGTGAAAATTTCAACTGTATAACTACTAAGGTTCATGAGATTCAGCCTGGTGACAGACGAACAGACAGTTTAGAGTCCCGTTTTACCCTCGAGCCCCTAAAAATGAAAAAATAAAAGTTAAACAAGCAGTATGATAAAATATATGAGTAATGTTAGTTCCTTATCCCAGTGTTGTGTCATAACCGAGTTGTCACTTCAACTAAAGCACAGTTTAAATTGTTACAGCGACCTGTGGCTTGAATCTGCGTTAACACTGCAATACCACCTCAAATACCTGTTCTGTTTATGTAACAGGTAAAACAACAATTCATTCCTTTTTATTCGCTTCCCCCGCGTCAATTTTTTTTGTAAACAGACAGAATACAATTTGCATTTGCGTGGATAGCCAACTACCTAGTACCTCTACACTAAAGAGCAAAATAGGGATATCCGGGATAGCTCCTTAAGTGACCGCGTGGCGTCATTTGGTATCAATTTAAAGTTAACAGTTAAAACCTTTAAAATGGCACCAATTTTATTATTCTTCACTAGTTATTAAGTAATCAAGACCGCGAGGAATCACAATGATTCCATAGTTATTTTTTTACCCGCGAGTGTATCAGGCCGCGTTTCCATTAAACAAGTTGCAAATTGTATGCAACTTAAACAAACCTGCATGCAAGTAGGTACTTACTTTGAATTGTTTTTTTTTTTTTCAATTCAAGCAACTTGTATACCAATGTGATGTCATACTTGTATGCAAGACTTACCTAATGGAGACGCGCCTTAAAGGTACCAATAACAGCCGAGGAATCATTTGCCAACGCGTAAATGTATAAAGAATTCTCCTTATCGCACAAAGCATTATGAAGGGGCCCCCTTAGCCTGCCGGGGTCGCGGGACTTTACGAATTACCGTGACCCCGGAACGTAAAGGGCAATTGAAGGAAACCGTGGATTTTAGTCAGTACAAGTCTGACAGTCCCTCCCGCTCTGCCCTGGATGGGAGGATTCATTTGATTTTGGCACGTTCAAAAAAAAAACTTACCTAGTGTGCAAAGAATTTGAAGCCTAAGACACTTTCACCGAATTATATTAGGATATAATATCTTCATACGATTGTGCTAAATGCCTTTTAGACCACTTAGAAGCAATATCAGTTATTTTCATCCCACCTGTTCTGCCAGCTATGTCGGCGAGGACATTCCTACGTCACGGGCTATGGGGCTTGTCTTACCCTTTATGTTTTAAGGTAAAAAGCATTAATGTCTGCCTCCATACAGTCACCCACCCGAGACCCTAACCGCAACATGGTTGCTTAACCTCGCAGGTCGATATACCCTAAGCAATTTAGCCATGATTCCCCCGTGACCCAATTCAATATATAAAAGTCATTATTCGGGTAAGTATATCTTCATTCTTATTTCTTTCTTTCTTTTCTTTTCGTATTACTATTGAGTGGAGTTAGAGGCCGTTACGGTTCCCGGTTCCTAGCCAAAGCAATTACATTTTATATCGTCAGATCTTTTAAAGCCTTTCTTTTTATTTCCATTTAGTCGTGAATGAACTTTAGGTAGAGGTAAACTTATATTAAAGCATTATAAGGCTTTGAGCACAAAATGTTCTTTACTGCTCTTTCTCTACTGTTCCTTGCGTTCAGAGCTGTAGTAAATACACATCGTTTTTATTACTTTTCACTCATTCCTGATTCTATCCGATAATTGTTTCCGCATCTGTGCTTCAGTGTGTCATCTGCGTAATCAGTAAGCGCCGATACACATAGTACACCCTGTCACAGTTTCCGTGATTATTTCAACACGAACGCAATTAGAGAGGAGTGGCGAGCCTCCTCCTGTTTGTTTTAATTACGACAAAATATCCGCCGCTGTGTCCGCACCGCGCCGTGCCGCCGCCGCACGCACCACACCACGCCGCGCGCCACGCCGAGCGAGCCTCAATCCACTTTTTATTGCAAATTGCAAACCCCATTAATGATAAAAACAAACCGATTCCACAATTTTAAATTACAAACCTATGTTAAGCTTAACACTAATCAATTACCGTCCAGTCTAATTGGAATACTTAATCCTTTTTAATATGAATTTATGAATCTGTTTCTTTTGCATTCCGTGACTGTAAACAGACTGGGAAAGTTATGGCTCATTTGTGTGCGCTATAAAATGTTCTTCGAGTTTATTTATATGCTCAACTTCAACTTAAATCGAAAAGAAATGTATTATTTTGTCACTGTAGCTACATATGTTATTGTCAATCGCTACACAGCCCTCCTGTATCAGTTTTGAGGATAATATCATTTATCGTGTTGCCCTGTCCACAACACTCGGTCCGCAGAGTTATCCGCTTTTTATATTTCAAAGCTTAGCTGCTTTCGAGATAGTGTACAGGAAAATCTCTCTTATAGTGAAAGATTTATGAAATGGTACAAAGTATTACAAAGATGTATGTGCGATGTGTGTGGAAAATAAACACTGACACTCGTACTTAGTGGAGAATGTCATCGGGCGGAGTACTTGGCACTCGAAATGTTAATTGCGCGCTCCGTTAATGTATGTGTAACGTTATAACAAGCGCCATCTATTGACGTTCTTGGGACGTTATATTTCAACTTTATCGATGGACGACCTTTCATTAATTATGTTAGCAATTTAATATTACACTTTTTACTTACCTTTTTCGCTCATTGTCTTTATAGACTAATTATTATTTCTGTCAATCGTAAATAATATGACACGGTTGTGACAGTGGCTGAGCGATCGACTGCTGCGCAGCGTGTCGCGGGTTCGATTCCCGCACGGAACAAATATTTGTATGATCTGCAAGTAGGTGTTCCAAGTCTGGGTGTTTGTGTATGTGAGTTTCTATGTTTGTAAACGCACCCAAGAAACAGGAAGAAATCCCTCGCGCGGTAATGTTTAGAAAAAAGAAAAAATAGTCCTAAAATATCAAAGAAAAATGAATCTAATTTTTCTTTTTTTTTGTTTAGTTATTGCAATAATTATATAACCTTGTAAGTTTTAGTTACAACACAGACATCATTTAACTCTTTATACTTGTCCAGCATATCGACACATTCGCTTAGCAGTTTCGATACCCGCACAAAATAAATATTTAATTACTAAATTTTATTAATAAATGGCTACGTTTAGACATTCATTTGTGTTCAGCTTTGTTAGTAATTCTAGCATCAACTGATGAGAGCTAGACTCTATCTATATCGATTATTTCAGTAACATGTCAACTCTTTGCTGTTTAAATAAGAACCCACTGTCAATGTTGACTTGAGCGCCGACCCCTGATCCACACGGGTGCAATCTATTGATGTGACAACATGTCGAAAAATCAACATTACTCTGCAATGTAATAGAAGTTAAAATATTTCATGTAATACACTTGGTAAGTTATTAAAAATTCTACATTTTTAATACACACATTCATGAGAAGATAAATCGAATAACACGTCGTTTATTAAAGTCGGCTCAATGCCTTGCATGAAAATCATAGAAGAAAATAATTTAATGAATACCATATCCATTCCATACGAATGTACAGCTACGTTACTAGGAAAGGAAATTACGAGTTACATTTCAAGATAAAATTGTAATCCCGTACAAATAGTTTAGAATTATAAAACGTAATGGAGTTGGGCTGTGTATTTTGTAGAGATGATTAAGATGTATCAATTTTAATCTCGTAGAGATAACATGTATCGATCAGAGTGAGGCGAGCGTGTACTCGTGTAGCTCACCCCGTTAGCTGGTAGCGCCCCGGCCGCCGCCGGGCTGCGCCGTCGCGTGCCGTCCATCCGCGTCATTGCCATTCGCCGAGGAAACACGTTTCCTGCTTCATTGTTTCCTAATTTTCCTAACTTCTTTCTACTCCTCGCTTATTGGAGCTTCTTTTGTTTCGTCCTTTCCTTCCGGAGATGTTCCGGTTAAATTGTCACTTTTATTATCCGCTCCTGGCCAGGGTTGCTCTTTGGTCGAGCTTAGTGAAATGATTTACTTATACATTTTGAATCCTGCATTTTTCCTGCTTCTTTTCGTTATTTTGTCTTTATATTATTATTTTTTATTGAAATCAGAATTAACAGTACTAATAAACAGTAAAAAAAAACAAATTAATCTGCACCTACCTCTATTAGTTTCGGCCTCAAACGCTTAATATTTTTTTGTAAATTCTGCGTAATTTATTTAATTCTAATTTAATGCCTCAAGGTACACGAAAATGTTTTTTTTAAACAGCTAACTTCATATAAGTGCGAGTGTTTCAGTATAATTAATTTAAGACATGACGTTAGAGCATTTACAGATATCGTTGGTTTAAGAGACGGTAGCTGGTTGAGTGAGGGGCGTTTAACGGGCTAATTATCAAACGGCTAATGAAGTTTGTATTCAGCGGGCGGGCGGCGGGCGCGCGGGGCCCGGCCCGGTACGTGATGCGACTCACAAAGCGCCCCACCTGATAACTCCCCGCCCCCCACAGAAAAATTGCAGAGAAAAAGTTTCATCGCAAGGGAACGTGAATGAAATGAAGAATTGTGTCGGCCGCTTTTGGGATTATTCCCAACATAAAATTCCTTGAGAACCTTTTCGATCTGTTTCAATTCATCAAGACTCGTCTTTATATACTCGTAGATAACCATTCGAATTCGTAATAATACATTTATAAAATAAATAATAGTTTATATCTTTATACTTACTAGCATAACATATTTCAGTATTGACAGTCTCTGCTCTGAAAGAGGTTTTGACGTTTGTGATTATTTTCTGAAATATTTTTTTGTTTATGAATGTTTTTTTTTGTACAATTTATATACAATACTCGCTACATTCTTTTAAAGGACTAGCTATTGCCATTGGCTTCGCCCCAATAGCCTATGTCACTGAATACAATCCAAACAAAAAGATTTTGCCTATTTATAAATTATTACTTGTTGTCAAAACATATTTTTTTCTGTAATAGATATCTATTATATTCTTGTGAGGTTTTCCAAATTAGATATCAAAATACTTGTCTTATCAACAGAGCTCTTTAAAAATGATCTGGATGAGATAGGTAAAGGGCATGGGTTATGCGTATATTTGAGAGTCTTACTCCAACATTGAGTCCCAAATAAATATTTATAAAATCCACGGAAATTGCCAGATCTTAAGGTCAGTCTCAGTTTGTATTTTTTTATTCTAACAAACCGAATTATAGGTTCGAGATATTGTTTCAATAACTAAGGAAAAGTTCAATGTGAGTACGAACCTAGCCAGCCGAATTACTTTTGGTAATTTATTTAATGTACAGACGCCAGCACTTCAGTGTACCTCAATATGTCAAATTTCTTTAATAGATTTTCAATATTATCACAATAGTGGAAGGTTAATCTTCAATTGGTAAAATTTGACAGATTCGGGTAGGTTGCTCTCAAAATGGTGAAGAAAAACATCGTTGGGAAAATGGTATTTCCTATAACCAAAAATTTAAAGATGTGACATCTAGCAAACCGCACTGGGCCCGCGTGATCGATTGAAGCCCACTTCCTTTCCCAGAGAGGAGGCCAATGTCGCAACCATTCCTCATGATTATGCCAGTTAAAAATTAAATATAGGACTGAAATTGCCTTCGGAAATTGCATAGGTAACATTGTATATTCAAAATAATGGATTTTCATTTATTCATACTACTTAAACTTCCGTTAAAAAAACTTTAGTGGTAAATTGAATATATTTTCCAGCATTGAAGTTTTAAGTAGATGAAGTTTCATGAATTTATTTTTCTTCTTCTTCGCGTGACGATGTACTCAAATTGCATCCAACCAATACGTAGCCACCCGCACAGCTCTGTCAAATTCTGGAAGGTGAAGGCGGTTGGTCAGGATGGGCACGAAAGGAGGTGGGACATGTTCTGTACAGAGACTCCGCGTTTGGGACTTGTACTGGCATTGTATTTGGGATGAGTCTAGTATACCCCATTTGACCAGATTATTTTAACAGCGGCCAACTTGGGGTCGCAATCGATTGAGAGATTTCCAGATTATAAATACGTAAAAAGCTTTTACATATAAATAATCCGTGTTTTTATAGTTTTCAACTTTAAAATATGAATTACTAGCTATGACCCCGCTATGACTCGAAAATTCTACCACGGGAACATAAAGTCGGGATAACAACTATCCTATTTGTTAATCCAGGTTAAACATCCAGTAAATAATGTTTGTCCTCGTATCTATTCAATAAATAGTACGAGTCATAAAGGGTAAATACAACATAGTCCACTGGCAATATTTTGAAGAGAGTTAGTTGTCTCGGTCCCACGTGCGCTGTTGCAGCACATCCAAGTCATTTCACGCAATAGCTCGCGTCGCGGGTATCTTTGGGAAGGCCACTTCCTTGTAACGACTGCTATTATCTACCAAGGAAATATAAGAGCTCTATTTGTTTTATGGACACCTGGTAACAAAACTAGCTTACATTTTTGTTTTGACTTTTCAAATCTTTATCAGCAAGTCAAAAAAGGCCACTTTAGCAGAATCATTATACGAATAAGTCAAATGGAATATTCTATTCTACTACTTAAGCAATAGAGTAGATAATAGAGATAAAATAATTTGAGGCTCCCTGATCAGAATCATTAAGATTGAACATGCTTTTAATTTTTTATGAAAGCTATAAAACTGCAGTTTAAAATATTGCATTTGCAAACTTACAATAACAAAAAATAAAGATGTAGTCGTAATCAAATGTAACACAAGTGAAAGTAAATATTTTGGCTATGGTCATGTTTCCGTCACGTAGGTTTATACTTAGATGGTCATATGGCAAAAGATATAATAAAAATATTTATATATTTAGAAGAGGAACATGGTAGAAAGTTCCACATCGTCTATTCCAAATCATTTAAGTACCTACTTCCAAGGTGTTGTTTTAGGTTTTATACCTAAAAGAACTTAAAGAACCATATTTATGAACCTAGATAATTTACAATAAATTCAACGAACTAAGAAATATAAACTTCTTTGACAAAAAATCCTCGGGAAACCGCTACTGGGTTTGTATTATTAATGGTCATTAGTCACGGAAAGATAACAGAATGACAAACGAAACCGACCCGCAGGTAAATGAGTGATAGAGCCATATTTTTGGTAAACGTCATGTAAAGCAGTGCCGAGTGTACCTTATATTTTTACCCGACTACGGCAAAGCCAAAAGGAGGGTTTATGATTTTGACCAGTATGTATGTTCGTATGTATGTTAGTTTGTTCCCTCATAACTTCTAAACTACTTATCATTACATGACAGATGACAGTGTTATTAGAAGCATCTGAGTTGTCCGCTGGTTACATGTCACCAAATCCAATATGGCGCCCTCTAGGGGATGTAAAGTCATTTCAGAAAAAAAAATCGCACAATATCGACATGGGTATCAAATTAAAGGGCTTGATGAGCACATTTGAAACATTATATAGCTTTTACTAGCTACTTGACCTATTTTTAACAGTGTCAACATAGGTATCAAATGAAAAGGCTTAATGAGTAAGTTAAGTACATTTGAAATTCACTCGCTACTTTGCTTTTATTATTATATCAAATAATTAAATAGAGTTAGAAATAGAACTTTGCCTCACCAAATTAAATCTTAAATTCACAACTCAAAAACTATACATATAACATAAATTACTTAAATATTAGGCCTTACCATTGGTAAGGCGTCTGGAGTACCTATCCAGAAGACGCAAGTTCAAACCCTGATCGCAGCAAAATTTTTCGTTCCTCAAAATATCTTTGCGAAGACGCGACGCAGACGTTATTGCGTATAAAAATATAACTTTATAAATTACTTATTTCAAATAACATAACCCCAAAATAGTGTACCTAGCCAATAAAGATTGTCTGAAACAACCGCAGGTGGCACACGACCACGGCTATTACTCGGTCAAATGAATATTGTTCTTGTTTTATACTTTTCAGTGCGCGATTTCTTTCATAGTCGGGTTTTAGTTATTTTTAACTTATAAAAGTTTAGTCCGTCCTTTAAAAGTAGGCAAATTGTATAGCAAGCTTAATGTTGAGCTCAATTTTGAAAGAATTGTACACTCGAATGTATTGCACGATACAACGACAAGTAGTATTTGCTGGACCCGGCATATCAGAGGCTCCAGCATTTCATATTTTTGGAACCTTAACGTTAATTTACTGGAAAACTTTTGTTCCTCGTTTGTAGAGAGAGGCTCTTTTTCAATTTTCCATACAATAAACGCAGTAAATACTTCAAGTACACTGTAAATACAATACAGAAATCTTGTGATAAGGCCTCTGATTCGTTATTACTGTGAGTTCTATTTTACCATGATCTGGCTGGCTGGTCATAATATCGTCGAAATTTATATTAAAAATCTCATCTTAAGCTTACTGCTAAATTCTTTCCTGTCTGTAGAATTAATTTTAAAGAATTTATCTCAAAAATATTCCGTAGAACACGCTATCTTCGTTACATTCTCGAAGATTTTTATAAAAGGCCAGGTGTGCAAGCTTCTATTTTTTATTGGCTCGGAAGAGTCCTGTAAACTATAGCTCCTTTTGCCAGCTGCTTCCTCTACTGCAACGGCATTTACGTTACAACACTGCGGTTTCTCAAATACGTAAATGACGAACCAGAAAGAAGCACTCCTCAACTCCTCCTCTTTGGAAGACTACGTATCTATTATTCATAACTGTTTCATAATTACGTTCTGCTTTGAGTTGGTGAATCACTGATTTATCAAAGCTTATCCAAAACTAGTGAACTTAGGAAAACTTAAACTTAGTAGATGGGCTTGGATTACTATAGGTCGTAGTCCGGAGCCTACCACCTTGTACTAGCACAGTACAACTGGTGATGGCCAGTAGTATATTTCTATATCTCGCCTTGTTCTTTTGGTCTTCGATGGCCTTTATGCCGGAATTCACAAGTCACGCTTGAGCTGTTAGTTTGGAGAACTACATTGAAAGCATTTTGTAACCTAAATGCTATTTGCTCCAGCAAATTAAACAGGCACTCAGTTGCGATATTGTTATCTAAATACAGTTACCATATTTTTTAAAACATTGGTTTAATTACAGCTTGTTTAATTACGCCGATATTTCTGCGGAGCGCACATTTTGTTGGGTAATAAGTCTCAGCTAATTGTTTGAAAAGATAATATTGTGGCGGTTTATTGTGCGATGGGTGGGCGCCGGCCGGGACGGGCGCGTCGGTGATGGCGCCCGGGGTCGCTCGGCCGCCGCCCGACATACACATATGCCACTAATTACTTATTCACTTGTTTAAGATACGCTCCCTAAAAGTTAAGTAAATAATAGCCATAATGACTGTTTAAACAACAATGTCGTATAAAATAGCAGATGTCTTTTTGTCCTCAAATGGACAAAGTCTGCACACTCCGAGGTGTCAATGTGTTGCGATTATATTTATCTTACGTAATGTTTGTGATGAAATGCGTTTTTCCGTGGGATTTAATATTTATTTAATTATGAACTTAAATATTTATTCAATTTGTCGATAGGAAGGTAATTTAAAAATTCATAACGTTTTCCATCTTTCATAAAATGCTAGCCTTTGCTTCGTTTGTGACTTCGCTCGCAATTTGGGTTGTAATGCTTATATGTAATATTATAATTCAATTATGCAGCAAAAAAAAAACAAGATATCAATAATGATTCGAAAAACAATATCTATTATGTTAAGAACGTTATTGTAGTTTTCCGTGGCAATAGTTTATTTTTTCGGGATGAAAGGTTATGATAAAGGATTAGGTCTCTTTCTGTACACAACGTACGAGTATACGAAAATTTTTCAAGATGGTCTATATTAGTTGTATTAAGATTAGGATGTACTTCCTGTCTTATAACATACATAATCAGATCATCATATACACATAACAATGTCTAATTAACAAACTCATCGAATACGTTTCTTTTGGTATCGTTTATTTATTAAACGGATTTATTCTCTTTTTTATTTTGATTTTATATATGCTTAAAAAAATACTAGTATGGAATTTCTTGTCTTTCGGTGGAGCAACCTGCTCGTGTCTATAAAATTTGCTCGAATAACGATTTCATCACATACTTAAAACTGTGATGAGTAGGTTACAACAACCGCATTGATTGAAGTTAACTCGTCTATTTTACTGTGATTATGTTGTCTGTTGAGTACAGTCACGAACTATGCATATATGTCGTAGGATTATTTGTTACGCGGAATTTTGGTACAAATACTGCTTCAGTATTTGATACAAAAATCACGTTAGAATTTTGTTAAGCTCATAAATTATATTGCTCGTAACATCTATGCTTGTTGATTCATTTTTGCTATATTGAAATAACTTGGAATATAACGTCAAAAATATGTTTTTAACCATCATACAATTTATCCACTAGTAAAAGTCAATATTGCTTTTGAACTGAACACTTTTGAGTCTATTAATCGTCTTGTTACATCGGTATCATAGTTAAGATGTATGTGGGCGTGTGTGTGTGATTCATCATTAACTCTTAATTTAAATCACACATGTGTCGCCATCTAGTGTACGTAGCTGACACTGTTTGTTGTCTCTCTCGATAGTTCCACGGTCTATAGCAAAATATTCACATCACGCGTCCATGTAACGTTTCATATTTCAAGAAGAATAGTTAAGGGCAAATTGTTTGTTTATTATATTGAACTTTTCGTTTCCCGAAATTAGTATGCGTATATTTTGTATTTAGACTAATATCTAGGATCAAAAAACTTATGTTTTTCTTAAATAGTTTCAATAAGATAAGTATTTAATAATTAGATTATGTCGTTTTCGTCCAGAGGTAAACACCTCGCCTTTCATATACGAGGTTCAAACGGTACCAATGTGTCTTTTCCAATGCTTTTATACTTTCTAATTTATTTTGGACATACCTGAC
Source organism: Agrotis puta (assembly GCA_943136025.2). NCBI lineage: Eukaryota > Metazoa > Arthropoda > Insecta > Lepidoptera > Noctuidae > Agrotis > Agrotis puta. The sequence goes on from OW964170.2 coordinate 7,593,957, forward strand.
ATCATCTGGTGAAGGAAGGGAAACTTATGTATAAGTCCAAAGCCACGTCAGAGGCCGTTGGAGTTTCCAGAGGTGGCTTAATTAAATCTTGCATCAGAGACTTACTAGATACACAAAATAAAAAACGACGGGTTGCACTCTGGGAGTGCCGGCTGAAGTGAAAACTTGAATAGTAATTGTTGGAAATATCTTGTGAACAGATTTTAGTAAAACTCGCAAAAATGGTTGACTTTTATTTCAATAATTTTCCAATGTGACGTACATCTTTTATAAACAATGTTACCTAGCAACGAATGTATCCAGCATACAAACTTCTTTAAAAGTAATAAAGTCACACGAACATTCACGCAAGCGCCCTGCGCCGTCCTACGCTTTTTCGGTCAGGGTCACGTGTCCTGACGCGAGTTTAAGATTTTATACCCATTACAGAAAAGTGCTCAACGCCGCTAAAGAAGTTTTCACTTCAAAATAGTTTATTTGATGTCCTTATTCCGAAAAAAGTTGAGTGTTTTCTAACTCAGAAATATATGTGTAGTTAGTAAGTGCTTTTAATAAAATTGTACACGTTAAAAAATGATACAAAATTTACAACAACCATTAGATGACTGTTTTATTTCAATTTCATCATACATTTATTAATTGACTAAACTAGGTAGTCAGCCCCGTATTTAAACACATATTCTAGGTTTGTGCTAAGTACTCTATTGTCTGACAAGCTAGATGTGATTAACCAATTTGTAATTTATTAGTAAGTTGTATCTACGGATAATATATGGAAATATATGTAGAGTGAGGCACGCCGTCGGAGACTTTCAGTGGCCTCTGGAGCGCTGCCAACGATTCGTCTGGTGGTTATTTTCGCACGTCATCCACGAATAACAAGACATCCACCGATTCAGTCTGTAACTATGTATAGTCTATGTAAAAACTACATCGAGCATAAAAAATGGTTTACATCATGGTTTGTGACGCACATGTTATCATTCATACAGCGCGTTTCTTTTATATTCTGACAAGCCCGTTCTTACATTCAACTTCAATGAAATCACTAAACCGAATTGCACGCAAGTAACTCTATTAAAATGCCCTTTGTCTAGTATTCATTATTCCCCTGTCTAGTTTTAAATTCTTTTGTTGGTCGTAGTCGTTGCATGGATGCATGAATAAATTGTTTTTGAGAGCCGAACGTACCGAACAAACTGGTAGGTCAAGATCCCTTTCTCATAGAACACTCTTTTGTGCGATAGTAAAAAGCGTTCGCTATCAAAAGGCGCGGATCGGGTAGAATGTTGATTTGTGGGTAATTATTATTTAATCTATGGCAGTGACTAAAACTGGGTTTACTTTCTTGAAGGGCGAAGAGTGTCATGTTGGTCTCGTGAAGCTCCGAGTTGGTCGCTGGGCGCGTCTGCTCGCGTGTTCGCCTGTGTGTGTGATCCTGATCGCAATGCGTGCGCGCTGTCATTGCCCTAGTCCCGCCGCTGCCCCCTCGCCTCTTGGAACAATGAACGGAACCTGGTTAATGATCGGTCTGTTTTCGGAGTTATTTTAAAACTTACCTTTTGGTCATTGAATATTCAATGAGAATTCGAAAAACAATATATTCCGTCCATTGGAGTTCCGTATAAAAACCCAGTCTTCGTCTTTTGTTTGTTTAAAAATGCTAAAAAAACGAATAATTTACGCTCTGATGTAATAATTTACCCGCTCTTGTATAAACTGTATCTTTGAAGATGATGATTTCAGCCTGTTATTCCTTCCATCCATACATTTACTGTAAATGTAAAAGTAACGCTATGTCTTTGTCATTTTTATTTAACCCCTTAATGGCACGATGGATTTGGGTGAAATTTGACACACGAATTGACCATGACCCTTATATCACATAAGATACTTTTATTCTATTCCCCGGTAATAATTTTGACCATCATGCGAGAGAACAAGCGGTCTATTGTTGTATTGCTTTATAGTGTTTTCGTGTATTTTATTATTTGGTTAACTATACTGCCTGTAATATTTTAAAGCTTTCGAATAATAAACTTTTGTTAATTTGATTTGGCAACATGACAACGACTTACTGCGAATGTGAACTAACATGCTTATAAATTTCACAAAATGTGTCTACCTAAAGAACATTTCAGCGATAAGACTCATTTGTAAAATAAAGTGTTACAAGTGCGTAAAACAATTACATTGAGTAAAATTTTATATAATATATTAATCAAATATGTATTTCACATACTTACCAGGGTTTAGGTACTGTAGATGCAGTTAGCAATCGAGAAATCGAAATCGTCAAATTTATTGACGTGAAACAAGTGTGTCTAGTGAATACAAAAATAACAACAATAAATAACTATTAAGTTTCGACATCTCTGTTAGAATCGGGAACTCCTGTGAAGAAATGAAAATACACCAAAAACAGTTATTACAAGTCAGAAGAACAATATTGGTAATGGCAAGAAACAATGTAATGTCCAAATAATATAGTTATATTAGGAGCATTGTTCGGCGAGGGCACGGGCTCGGGCGTCCATTCAGCCGCGACGGATCCGCATAATGAGATGCAGTGCTCCTCCAGATGTGGCGCAGGCGCGGCCCAACGCGCCGCCGTTTTTTGTTTCCCCGTTTTTACCATCCACTCACTAGATAAACGGTTTATCAATGCTGGTTACTTACACATTTTACGTTCTGAGTAATCTTGAACATTGCCTATAACAAAACATTAGTTCACAAAAACTTTAAATCCCTGAAAATAGTAGTTTAATTTTCATTATAATTAACATTTTCATGAAACTACATTCGAGTTTAGGAATTTACCTATTAATTATGTGGTATTCTACGTGTATTAGTATATTTACTTAAGAACATAAGAGAACTGAAGAAAACAGCTTAATTGTGATTTTCTTATTCATGTGAAAATTGTACTGAAAAGTTTATTCATTAAATATTGAACCATAATTTATCGAATTATTTTAAAATATTTAGATCAGGATAATGAATAAAATAGTGGCAGCTATCACTATTTGTTTATCTACATAGGATGAATGGATGATAAAATATCTATTTTTTTTTAAACAATCGTCCATTCGACACAAATTTAAAATATTATAATTATTCCTATAATTTTGAATGTAAAGCTACAATAATGTTCCCCAGTTAATTCCCACCTTCACATAATTTAAAGTTAGCAGTGGAGTGGTAAGCTCCGGGCTGCGTTAGCCTCGCGTTTATTTATGTTGCCTTAGTCAGAACTGTTACCTACGCCAGATGTTATTTTACGACAGTTCGCCACCGAATAAACAATCTCTACTTTTTCTTGGTTTTATTATCCGTAGAACAAAAATTGCAAACATCCACCCTATGACTTGATTTAAAAAACTAAACAATACCAAGATGTTTAAATATTTTTGAATACGCGTCACTATGGTTTAAGTTTCAAGATTTGATTAGACAGTCAATAGTTTAATATTTACCACTGTTCGTTTTAAGAGTAACATTATTATTTATAAAAAGGCAGTTATTACTCCGTTTCACAGCATAAAATACAACAAATCCGAGGCAAATGCCTTAACACATTGTTCTGAATTATAAACAGATATCACACAATTTAATTAAAATGAAACACTGTTAAACTGTGATCACAAATAACAAGACAAAGCTTCTGTCACACATGTGAACCAGCATGATGCGATTTCCGGACCCGCGGGCACGCCCGCGCTGCTCCATACTTCTTTACATTCCATACGATTATAAGCACTATGGGAAGTAAGGAAGCACGGAACTCGCGCAAGGCTTTGTGTCTTCATTCTTGAGAGTACTGCAATCCTGTGCAGTTGCAACTAGCAACTACCTGTTACACGTGAATAATATGCAGCAAGGATGGGGTGCGTGACGCCATATCTTGTACGGCGATGGGAGCACAACGCGACAGTAGGCGACAACGTGGGGGTGGCGAGCGACGCGGCGTGGTGGCAGCTCGCTGAGCACTGGCAGCGCGCTCGCTGCGCACGCGCAGACCAGCTCTAAAAATGGAGTCAACCGGCGTTCGCTTACGACTCGGGAGTACCATCCATTCCAAATTTGTATTTTCCCGAAATAGAACCGGCAGCGAGCGTCCATCGGATCGGTTACCCGACCGTGCAGCGACCTGCAGCGCGCGAGGACTGGTCGAAGTGCACGGCTGAACCGCGGCCGGACTCGCCGGAGGCCGCCGTCTTATGTAAGGAACACCGTGAACCGCGCCGCGTGACGACCGCTTCGAAAATAAACGTGCACGCCGAGTACGACGCCGACGGGCGCCACATGTGCGCGCTCCCGTCAGCGTTCCAATGATCGCGCGCTGGAGGGGAGGCTATTATTAGTTGAACACCATCCACCACTGTCACCTCCCGCAGGGTAGTCGAGCTATACATAGTTCCGATCACGGGATCTGGCAATCCTCAGCGTTCACTGACCTCCCCTGAAACAACATCAAATATTATGTACCTAAACAATGTACAAGAATACCTTAACATATAATATAACATAACGTATAATAAACCATTCAATTTTTTTGCCATTTCAAAGCTCTACCAGTTAGTGCTGTATGCGACGGTAGTAAGGAAGAACATCAAAGGGTTATTCAATAGTGCAATATTGAGAAAATAAATGACTGCTACCGGTTTCGCTTCTTTGTAATCTATGTATCTCAATCGTTACAAAGTGTGTATAGGAACGTGTTAGCTGTCGCGGTGGAGAGTTCCCGCTGCCGCGATGCCGCCCGTAAAGCTCGCCTCTCCTTACTCTCAGTCAATAAAAGAATTTTGGCAAACTTTCGTAGACAAACAAGTGGGACGACAGCCAACTCATCTTTTGTCTGCTTGAAAGCAACATGGTTTTGTTAGCATTTCGATACCACTATGTTGCAAAGAGTACTTTTTTGAAACATTTGTTCCATAGTGAGTATCTTCTTCGTAATATTGGGGTCTTATATTCATGCAGTTAAGTTTACGATTTCGTATTCTAAATTAATTTCCACAGTAGTTAATAAATAGATAACTACCTACTGCGTTATATTTTATTAAAAAATAAGGGGTTGAGTAAGTAGGATGGAGAGCCTATATTCTCAACTCTTTCTAATTGAATTAATACAATTACTTGATAGTATGATTACTATACGTATATAAAACATTAAACAGCACTACAGTTGCTGTCGTATGTTAAAACTTAATGAAATACATAACGTATGTGTTAGTGGCAAACCAAATTCAAATTATCAGCAGTGAACAGCAGTTTTCATGAAAATTGTTGTTCGTATCTTTGAGGCATTTTTTTTTGTGATACAAAAAAAAGAGAAAATTGACGGTGCCTTTCACAGTGAAAATGCTACCTTAATAAAATGGCTCAAATGCTCGCTATAAGTTCTCAGTTTTACTGTTACAGAACTCAAAAAACGAATAACAGCATCATTAAGTTCACGCACACGTAATGAATGCACTCTGCAACTATTACAGCGGGTACGTGGTAATCTAATGTAATTCAATAATGTTATAAGATGAGCTACGAGGACCATCTACTGAGTAAAGAAAAGCGGCGATGCTGTCCGCAGAGCAGCCGACCGTCCAAAGAGCGTCTGTTGAATATTAATGCGACATTGTTATTGGCCACTAGTGCCCGCTGCTGCCCCAATCGCACATTTCCATAACTTACTATTCTGGATCCGCGGGGAATCAGCTCACTATGTAGGAATATGATCACTTGGGCCACTCATATTTGCCCTGTAAATTGTGTTCCGTCGCGACAATACATTACATTATTCATTACGGAATCTATAAGTGGTCGGCAACTTAGCCCGGCTTCTCGAATACTCGGCATCATGGTAAGTTCTGTCACCACGCAATGATTCACCGACCGATTGTTTCACGTCACTTTACTAAATATCACGTAGTACGTGTACACTCCACTAGTAACTTAATGTGTCGTAGATGTAAACAAGCAGTAAATTAAGTGCGTCCAATATCAGTCGTTAACGGGAGCTGCACCAACGACTTTACAATTTAAAATACATGCTCACTTTATATTTATTTATCCACTCAGATAAACCTACTTCTCCATTCAAAATTCTAAGCAGCTCTCCGCTGCTTTGTTTTCGGTGGATTTACTTAAGTTGAATCAAAGTCGTTTCAAGTTAAAAAGTCCCCTCCTTCTATTGCCATAATAGTAATGTGCTGCTGTTTTTGTAAAGACAGCACGTTTTGTAGGGAACGCTACAGTCTACAATTTAGAAACTATAATATATATATAATATAACTAATATAATATAACTATAATATAACCTAACCTAACCTAACCAAACATTTTTAGACTTGAAACTATCTGAATATTTTGAGACTTGAATCTATCTGAATTGCATTTATTAAGTTCAAAAATTCCGCAAGGGAAAACATTACAAATTACTGATCAATCATTTGTGACTGTTTGGCTATGTATAACTAGGATTTAATTTATGTAATATTTTTACAACAGTCTTAATTGTATTCGCAAGTCAATGTGTCATTTTTAATAATAGTATGTCTCATCCTCATCATCACATCAACCATAGAATCATTGGTAACCTTTACCGAAATATGTATTCCAAAAATGTAAATCAGGATGGCAGCTCGATTTAAACATTTGAGTCATAGTTTTCCAGTAGCAAATCATGAATCAGAAATAGAAAGAGATCTGTAACTTATACCGGATATAAAACTAGGTAGAGTCAAAACTGTGGAAGTGTTATTGATTTGATACAACACAATAAAGTACGACAGATGTTTATGTGAATTTTGTTTTGTGAATGTTTACTCGTGTGTTAATGTTAAAATAATACGTTAAAGTGATTTTCAGTAGTAAATTCGTTACATATCAGTTTTTGGTCATAAGACCACACAATAACAACATCCTTTTTAATTACTAAACGGTACGCGTCGTGGCTCGTAACGTAAGTCTAACTAATTAAAACGGATTACTCGTAGGAGACTAGCTAACAATGCACCATTATTGTCCTATATTATATTATCCTTAAGCCCAACACGTTCCGCGACACGCTTCAAACTTTGGTAATTATTGGAGCTCTACTTACTTATCTTGAAGCTATCACTTAACAGGCACCAGTAATAAGTTGAGACAGCAGTTATAAATCGAGTTTGAGACGGCTCAGTCGATACTTCATGAACGTTGTTACGACAAACAACTAATAATATGGTTTGGATTACAAATACCTGCTCTATTTTGCGTGTTCAATTATTAGCTACCAGTATTAAATATTGAGTTAGTGTTCATGTTCAATTATGCAGCTGAACATTATCAAAACTCGTGTCTGCGCTCGCTTTCTCCACTTCAGCCGCGCCCGCGTGTTCACTAAATGATGGAGTCCCTCCGGGACTCCTGAAATGGAAATCACTGTAACTTGTAAATGTGTAGTACACAGTACGCGGTATTTCAGCCTGGAGGGAGTACGACAAGAATTTCCGAATAGTTAGCGTACCTGTAATAATCATATTCTTTATGTTGCACAATAACATGAAGTGAGGTTATGGTAGAGTTCATCCGAGTTCTGTATTGTCGCCTGCTGGTGGTATCTAATATGTTTTAACATGATCAAAAAGCAAACTGAACGCCACAAACATCTTGCTATTGAAATTGTCATGAGCTAGTTGCACTCACGCTATTTAAAATATGTACGTAGCTATAATCTAACATATTATATATATAATCGGTTGAATCTTTCAAAAAATCTCTTTGACAACAAACTAAAAAAGAATGCGGTTTCTCTTTTCATTTCCCTCCATTCTCACGTTTCATTATACAGTAATAAAACTTGGTGTATTTCTTAGAACTATTTTTCAATATCAAGATTTGCTATGAATCTATCAGTAGAAAAACAACAGTCATCATCTCTGATCGAATACCTACCCAACTAGTAGTGCATCCAAAAGAAAGGTTTCAGATAGTGTACGTATATTCTAAAACTGAATTCAACTAAAATGTAGTTCTAGTTACTATTCAACACACTTCCTCGACAAGAGACTGTTATTGCACCGCTAAATTCAGAATGTAGTGAATATTGAAGACGCCTGCTTTTTACATTGTATTCCCCGGTTCACGAAAATCAGTAATGATGATTACCAGTTTTACCAAGGAGCATACGTTAGACATATGCATAGGTTAGATTTCAAATTGCACCCCATCATGGTTGGGGTAAGGCTTGGCAGATGATGATGATATAGTCATTAATTCATTATTTAAAAAAAATATATTTATCTATGCCCAAACTCACTAGTTATATTAGTGGGCTTTTCTGCACTAGTGTTAAAATGCAAAGTAAAACACACGTATTCAACAAACTGTGTTGAGAACCCAAAGGAAGTGCAATAATAACCACTTTCAGCAAGATTTTTCAAAACTACTATTGTAGTAACCACTAAAAATCCTTCTACAACTAATAACATAGCGCCGACCTCATTTCTGCACACAAGTATTATTGAACTCATTGCTAATTATTCAATACGTCACGTATTAGTTAAATCCGAATAAGTACACTTACAAATGCCGTAGATATGTAAGTTTCTGTTCATTAAAACTAATCTGATGAATCAACAATTCGAGGCTTTCGAAAATCCGTTGACATTAAGTAAATATAGACTTTAATAATCTTAAACAGATTGTTTACAAGACGCAGGAAAGTTCATACTTATATAAGAATACTAGCGACCTGCCCCGGCTTCGCACGGGTGGACATTTATTTTGGTTTGGTTTATACTATCGCGGACTTTTTTATAGGCATTATTGAGTTCTACAACTTTTCTATAGAAGTCAACCATACAGCTCTAACCATTTAGGCAGCGTTCGCGAGAATCGTTAACGTACGGCAGTTTTTCCTTGCCTTACTCCACAATTTTCACTACCACGAAAAATCCTATCTATTTTCCGGGATAAAATATAGCCTATACGGATTCGGAAGAATTCCTCTAAGTAATGGTAAAAGAAATTTTGAAATCGGTCCAGTAGTTTTTGAGCCTATTCAATACAAACATACAAAAATACAAAGGTTTCCTCTTTATAATATTAGTATAGAAGTATAGATTATGTAGTCCCAGCCTACAAACATAAAATAGTACGAGTATAATATAATGATTTCAGCAGTAATACTTGCAGATATTTGTGCACCATCTTTATAAATATTTTTGTTGCGACCCGTGTAAGTAAATTGTAACTTCTGTAGTTTTATGACTCGTAACGACATTGAACTGAAACCGAAATATATTAACTTACCATTGCTACACACGATTTCTTTAGAGACGTCAAAGCAACAGACATTCTTGAACTAATTTAAAATAGTGGGCATCGTTAGAACACTGTCTTCGTGATTCAGTCACTGTGTACAAGTTAACGAGAACTGCTAGATTAGTGCATAAATGTATCACTGATGCGTTATGCAGTGACAAATGAGCAGGCGCGAGTCTTACGGCGCGCGCGCACTGATGCGAACTGCTGTGCCGTGGTCGTAGGCCGAGCGCGATGCGTGCGCGCCGCCGAACGCCGCCGCCGGCGCCGCCGCCGCCGCGCCCGCCACTGACGACGTTTGACCTTATTTAATTAGTTCGTTCGTTTTTACTCTTTGAATGTAACACAGCATATTAAAACGTGTAACCGTCTAATTTCTTGTTGCCATCTACTCGGTTAATATTGTCAACTCTTTACTGTACTACCATAACGATCATGTTCACTAAATTGTACTAATGACCAGAATGGTTAATTCTGTGTTTACTTCAAAATTTGTGTAGGTATTCCTTAAGGTTTTATTCTGTGTATTTTGGTTCCTGCTCTTATTGAAGCAAACTTAACTTTTTCTTGTGGAGTTAACGTTGTATCTACATTGATGTAGCAACTCTTGCGCTATTTCTGTTTGGAGTTCACCCACCTCGACATCGTCGTTGATTTCTGCATCAGAGATTACATAAATTATTTGCCTCCTAACAGAACATTTACTCGCACTACTCGCACTAAATTCTAATAAAGTATAAGTAGTTATCCGGATTTATGTGGCATACCTACACATAAAAAACACTCGCCGTGTTCTCGTTACCTACTTGGCTAGAGTTTCAAAACTTGTGATTTCAAATCTTGGTTCCTGCATGAAGTACTGATTTCGTAGAAATGAAAAACAAACGAATTAATTACTTTTTGGTCCTGTAAATAAAAATAAAACCTTTATAATTTCGTCAGATCAGTGTTGGTTCGTCCGTCTGACGCACAGTCTATTACGCAGCCATTTTACTCGGATAATGTTACCAGTTTCAGATGTAGGTATTATGGAAACTTAGCAGTAATAATTAGTTCTCTGGAAAGGTGTTTTGAAATACATTATACCTAATGCCAAACTTTATTGCGTACTTATGTATGCTTGGCAAGCTTCAGGTTTTTAGGGAATGTCATTTATTACGTAGACCGTAATTCCCATTTTGACCCGGTTAGCGATTTATTCAAAATCTTATCTTGTCTCTCGTCTCTGTATACAAAAAATCTACTGTGTAAGGGTTTTGGGAATTAAAGTTCTATCTAGGTACCTGAGATACCTACTTTATACAAGTTACTGAAGAATCAACGTCTAAAACAATATTTGAAAAAACTGAAAACTCTCCAAGGACTTCCTCAAAACACCCCCCCCCCCCCCACGTATGTATGTACGACTGTAGCATTTCTGTATATTGTGTTGATGGTTGATTTATTTTTGCAAAAATATAATCTCGTCTTCATTTAAGGAATTTAAAATGACATAATTCATGAATTCTTCATACGAGTTAATAATAATGACGCTCAGCGGGGGATTCGTTACATCCACTTTATTTCTTAAACAGTCTATGAATATCCCGGGGATTATCGTCCGCTGTACGTGGGGGTGTAAATCTCATGTTTTTTGGAAAAATGTTTTGTCACAGGCAGGCGTTGCCGGCAACGGCTTTTGAATACAACGTACTATTTACATACATTTGCATATGCATAGGTACTCTTAGAATAAAACCAACATAAACATATCCGGGGTTTTTAGATTTTCAGCATGCGTACATTGTATTGTGTATAGGTCAAAAACGTCTAAAGAAACGTTAGGATCTACATATTCGAAGTTATGCTGCTGGTAAAATTCCTACTGATATAATCAGTTATTCTATTATTTTTATTTATACAGCAATATGAAGTCTTCTGGATTAACAGAAATACTAACGTGGGAAGAGTATATTTCTGTTAAATTTTCACGTTGTTTTAATGCATTAAAGAGCAGTAACTTTAGCATAATTTTAACTTTTATGTTAACATCAATTTCTTGAAACTTACCTACTTCCAAGTTGGTATCTAGGTAAGCACTTACTTACCTAAATAGCAGCTAGTACTGTGCAACTTATCCGAGAAAAGAGGTCACTGTAGTAGTCTCTACGAAGTTGCTCTAACATCGCGATCTTCACTATCGAATTACGTTGTTTGCGACGGTATCAAAGCAACTTGTATTGGTACCAGATAGATATGCTCTAGGGTACACTATCTTCGAACTTTTATCGCCAGCCAGTTTAAAAGTTGCTTATAAACTGCCATGGTCATACTAGGAAAACTACGTTTTAGTACAACTTACAAATTCGTTTGAATGTGCTTAAGACCAATTATTAAAATAAATAATTAAACCACTCTTGATGTAGATGTTGGTACAGAGACGGACGGTTTTTTTTTAAATAAAATAAAGAGCAAGCGCAGCCACGGTCAAAAGCTAGTAGACATCTTTTTTAAATGTTGCTCAACTTTATAGAACTAAAAAATATTAATCTTGTTTTAACATAAAACATTACATTGATTACAGTGCGATGAAGATAATGCTGGGCAAGTTGCCGCGGCCATGGATTGTGGATGACGCGAAGGACGATGGCTACACGGCGCTGCACTTGGCGGCACTCAACAACCACGCGGAGGTGGCTGAGCTGCTGGTCCGGGGCGGCGCGCGACCTGACCTCCAGAACGCGAATCTGCAAACAGCCTTACACCTCGCGGTAGAACGGCAACACACGCAGATCGTGCGTCTGCTCGTCGCACATGGAGCGAATCTCAATATTTGCGACAAGGTGAGTTTTTAGTCAAATCTTTTTCTTTATTTAAATACTCAAGCCAACCTCAGCTGCCCGTCGTGCACCCTGCCGTCTAACGAACGACCGAACGAACCGGCCCCTTTAGGACTAGCTTGGACTATAGTCCAAACCGATTTTGTAAATATTCTTACGTGGTATTATGCAATTAATCTTAAAAGTTAAGAATGTTAGTTAATGGCTGAGATTGGTCCCTGGTAGTGTCACCATCTATTACCTTCCCTCAGTAGTCCGTACTTCAGAAAACACGTTAAGTCATTGGCCTGAAAGTCTGACAACTAGTCTAACCGTGGGGTATTAGTCACTCCATCTAAAATATTACTATTCATATGAATCCATCTGTGTTAGGTTGGAAGCTGACTTCAACCAACATAGTCGGGAAAGACAAGGTCGATGATGATGGCATTAACCAATAACACGAAAACTCTTCTCCAGGACGGCGACACGCCCCTGCACGAGGCGTTGCGTCACCACACGCTGCAGCAGCTACGACGGCTGCAGGATGCGCGCGACGCGGCGCTGCTCACCGGCCTGGCGCATGCGCATGACAAAAAATCCTCCGCTTCCATCGCCTGCTTTCTCGCCGCGCATGGCGCTGATCTCACCATTAAGAATAAGAAAGGTAATATTAAAATATTTCGTATGAGGTATGAACAGCTTTATTATTTAAAAATACCTTAGTTTAACCAAATTATTTAAATTTCCAGGTCAAACGCCTTTAGACCTCTGCCCTGATCCTAATTTATGCAAGACTTTGACGTCTTGTCGCAAGGAAGGAGCAAGTTTGGGTGGCGAAGGCACGCCAGAGAACGAGCCGAGCTCCTTGAGCGTCGCGGCTGTGGCGGGCAGCAGCACGTCCCCGCCGCCCGCCGCGGAGCCCGCGCCCCCCGCCCCCGCCGCCCCCGCCGCCGTCCCACACGACCCCACCGCGGACGAGTGCCTCGTTTGCTCCGATGCCAAACGAGACACACTCTTCCGCCCCTGTGGACATATCTGCTGTTGTAACGTCTGCGCAGCGAGGGTAACAACCTTCTCTTATCATCATTTGTCTAGTTCGTTCTCAAATACACAAGGCACCACAATCAGTTTTGAATTTTGTCGTTTATTTTTCATAGGAACCGAAAGCCACCTGGATAACCAAATCCTAATACTCTCCCCGGGTAAGGGGGGAGCCCTTATCCCGGTCTCTATCCAAACTTATTTGTAAGAACAATTTCTACGACCGACACGACAACTCCTATGGTCAAAACCAAAACGTCTCTGTTCCTGGATATGTTACATAGGCTAACAACATCAGAGCACATGCTCATAAAGATTCATAAGTACTTACGAAACAGCAATAGCATAATCAAAATCCTCACGAGATATTATTTTATCACTCCCTTATTGGTTTCGTGGCCGAGCGCAACTGCTGAAAATAAGGTCCCGAGTTCGATGCTGAGGCCGGTTTAAGACTTATTGAGTTTTCCATCAAGATCTCCAGATCCGGAAGATTTTCCATCCTCTATAGCAGTTTTGTGTCAGGTCGATGGCAATAAGCTCACCCTTATAACATGACACTCAAACAAAACAGAAATGTTCTATAATTATATACCAGTTATTAGGTACACCTCTGCTTAACTCTTGCTAAAGATCGGAATAGTTACAGTTTATTTGCATAAACTTCCAGGAAGTAAGTAAAGTGATGAAGATATATCCGTATAAAATCCCGGAATGATTTGTAATTCCCAAATGAAATTGTTAAATTTGAAATTATTATTGGTCTGCTGGTTGACATTTTTGGCTAGGTGTTTGAGGCTTGCTCAAGTATCCATAGTAAAAGTAGGAACTACGCTTCTCCCCAGTCAGTTCTATAATTTTGTGTTCGGGTATTGTTGAAGGGTTACTTACATACGCACATTACGGTACGGTGATTTATAATGTATGTTTCGCTGTACAGGTGAAGAAGTGCCTGATCTGCCGAGCGTGTGTGGTGTCCCGCGCGCGTGTGGGCGAGTGTGTGGTGTGCTCGGAGGCGCCGGCCACCGTGGTGTTCCGACCGTGCGGGGACGTGTGCGCCTGCGCAGCCTGCGCGCCGCTCATGCGCAAGTGTGTGGAGTGTCGCACGCCGCTGGCGCCGCCCGCGCAGGCCGCGCCGCCCGTGTCGGCCGCGCACGCCGCGCTGTCCGCGCCGGCCGATGAGCCGCATCACCACAACAAACTTGACTGTAATTATACTTTCACCTCATCAACTTAATATCTATCATTCAGCTCAACATTTGCATAACATTGATGTAGAACGTTTTACCCTCAGGTTCTATTCCACAAATTATAGGGAGTCTGCCTGTTACTCTAAATTTAATACTAGCCACATGTTAAATCGAAGCCTTTGAACTTCGCAAGACCAGAATCAGATTGTATGTTGATCAAAATTATTTACGACCGTTACAAATACATCGTTACAGCTTCTTATGTTTACATTGACGTTTATCATGACATTTCGAGCCCATTCCTATGCAAGAATTATATTGATGGTTGGTGATGTCTATCCGCAGTGGAGAAGGAGAGCGGCAGCAACCTGGCGCAGGTGCAGGTGAATAAAGGACAGCCCGTGCCGGCGCAGTCCGCGCCGCACTACATGAACAACGGATCGCGGTTCGCGGCCGCGCCCGCTCCCGCTCCCGCTCTTGCTCTCGCTCCCGCTCCTGCCGCCGCCGCTGTCACGACACCCGCGACTCCCGCTCCTGCTGTAGCCGACGTGCAGAAACTACAACAGCAACTTCAGGACATCAAGGAACAGGTTAGATTTTTAGTACCATCATGTGGAAACATAATATTCCATTACATCGTAATTCCAGTAGGCTGCAAGTTGTATTTTCTTTAAAAAATGAACTACATAGTAGCAAAAATAATTAAAACTGCAACAAATTGAAAAAAAGCCGCACCCTGGAAAACGACATACGCTTTTTTTATTAACCGATACCAATGACAACAGAACAACCGGCCAAGTTGTATAAAAAAGATACATTTGCAAAATCATATTTTCCAGACGATGTGTCCGATCTGCCTGGACCGGCTGAAGAACATGATCTTCCTGTGCGGGCACGGCATGTGTCAGATGTGCGGCGACCGCATCACCGTGTGTCCCATCTGCCGCAAGCAGGTCGAGAAACGCATCCTGCTCTACTGAACATCAGACAGCTATTTATGACAATACTCTACAAAGAGAAGCCTCCGCCTCCTTCAGGCTTCACTACTATAAGGCTGATTTTCTTTATAATGGCTTAATTAAGCACGCAATGTTATTTATTAGAGAAAACTTGTATGATAAGCAAATGCAATACCTATGTTTTTTGATCCATTATGTCATTTACTGTGTCAATCTAGCTAGATGTCTTAAGACTCAAAATTCTGGAATGCATGATGAAGCACAAAAGTATCCTTTGTGAGCCGAAAAATGTCCGAATGTTTAATGGTTTTATCTTTTACTTTCTTCGTCTTTTATTTCCGCACTCTGGTTTTCAACGCTCAGCATTGCTCCAGAACTAATAAGCCTTTTTTACTAAGAGTTAAAATTGTATGACCACGAAGAAAGTGATTGGTGGAACCAGAATGGTTTTGATTTTGGTGATCATTCACTAATTTTGGCATTGTTATTTTATAACACTAATTTTACTGTATGTATGTGGTGATAAGTTAAACTTTAGTCATTTGCTACTGCGATAGTGTTTGATTCTCGACACTGGTTTAAGCCGAGATTTGAAAATCCAGTGCAAGTTCTGTATCATAGCCGTGTGAGCGTGGGCTTAAAGTTCAAACATAATCTTTATACAATTTCCTATTATAGCATTTACACAGTAAGGCTGATATAGAAACATTGTTACATTAAATCTCCAATATGTGTTTGTGTTACATGCATCTTTGTTACCGTTTGCCGAATGTCACGCAAACGGGATATTGTTATCTTGTGTGTTTATCCTTTTTAGCTGTTACGACTACTGCTGTTATATTTACCTATTTTCTTAATATATAATAATCTCGTGTCTCTGTATTCGTACACGCTAATCTCCAAAACCACGCAATCCATCATGATAAAATTTTGTGATTGTATATGGTTGGTGATTCTAGCTCATAGTGGGTAGTTATGGACCCTACAGGTGGCGCCATACTAAACAGTGGTGAGTCGCTAGTATTTATTATATTCAATTTGATCGTTTGAAATATAGTTAAGACTATTATTCATTTACTGAATTTCCATCGCCTCATGAAATGCATTTATGTATTAACTCGAAATAAAATATGGTACATGTTTATATTATTATAGTAAGATATTTTATAAATGTGACATACGTGTGATGTGTCCATAGCCTACGTACAACAACCTGAGCCCACACAAGACAATTGAAAAATAATCTAAAATACTAAATCTTTTTATTTATTCCCAGTATCAGAGGTACTCAGTAATGGAGTCGCTCCATGTCCAAGGTCCGGTTCACCGGGAGTCACACTATAATCAATTTCAACTTGCACACACTTTTGATCAAATAACTACAAGTCGGTACAATGCTCAGCAGTTACCCCTCGAAGTACTTATAAAACATGTATTATTGAAGGAAATAGTAAGACTGTTTAATAAAACTCCATAAATATATGTCAAATCTGTGAACAAATTAGTTCAGAAAAAAATTGTGAAGAGAAATCTCGAGATGATTTTACAAAAAAACTTCATAGTTTGATAAACTTGATTAAAAAGGGTATATGCGGGCTTGTGACTGCGTATTATTGTTATATAAGTGCAAATTAATTAATGTATATTATCTTTATTTATAGTCATAAGTACGTGTTATACAATAAATGTATCTTGCATAACCGATAGAGAATACGTTCTATACACATGTATCAAAATAAATGTACTTGTTAAAATAGCATGTTTTATTATATTTAAAAACAAACAGTACTGAAACCTAAACGAAGGTAATAATAAATTAATCCACCATTACACAAATCAACCCGAATAATTAGCCACCAGTGTATTTTCATCGATATCTGAGAAGGGGACTGATTCTTTAACTTTCACTATGTCAGGGTATTTCACGACGCGATCGCGGAGTAGTTCTTTAGTCAAGTCGTTGATTCTGAAGGACAGGTGCAGGTCCTGCGCCAGGTCGCTCACCTCGCAGCGCTGGCAGTCCTTGTAGTACACGTCGGAGAGTCCTTGCAGGTCGGGAGAAGTGGCGCAGTATAGTGGCGTACTAGCCGCTTGACTCTGTGCAAATAAATTGACCAAGCGAATACTTTTTTAAATATTTTTTTTTAATTATTTTAGGAAAGCCGAATTGAATGCCAAACTGAATTCTAACAGACCACTTCTTATCCAAAAAAATCCTGTGATCATAGCTAATCAATTCTAATTGGCGCAACGACTAAATCCATTCTGTTGTTATGAATGTCCGCTAATTCTCTTGTAACATTTGTTGGAACGTATAAGACGTAAATTTATTTGAAGAACAGAATATAATTGACATGAAACTTACAATTGATTTGGAGAACGGCTTCATGCTTGTGTATAGTAATTCGTACGGCCACCAGTTCCGGCACAGTCTAGTCTTGACGAAGGATCCCGGATGAGCGCAAAACACCGACTTACCAGTGCTCACCCAACGATAACTTAAATGATGCATAAAATAAATACCACACAGCTTTGAGATGTTATAAGCTCTTATAGAAGTATACTCATGTTGGGGCAGTGACACCATCGCTTCAGTAGGAGTTAACTGATGGTTGAAATCCCAGCTCACGTGCCTAAGAAAATATATAAATGGTTATGTCCGACATGTGGCGCGACTTGATAATTAATGCACTTCTTACCTATGTGATTCCGAAGAAACAAGTACGACCCGGGCATCCGGGGCAAGTATGTGTTCAATGTTCGAGAACAAGACATATTGACCCAAGTAATTAACTTGAAACGTGGTTTCCAACGAGTCTTCCGTAAGAGACCACGGCAGACCAAATACAGCCGCATTTAAAATGACTAAATCAATTTTCCTGAAAAAAAAATACAGCTTGTAGCCAATAGTCACCTAGGTATGTTTTCTTGCTCATACACATACTATTAACATAATAACGTTTTATTACAGAAAAAGTATGTAGGTAAATACTACCTATTTGGGTTTACCGAGGCAATCGTGACCACAGTGGCAGACGAAAAACATAGGTACCTAGTTAAAATGTTGCGGTAATCATAGTTGGCATGATTAAAACAAGTTGTTTTAAAACAGTGTTTAAAGCAGTTTGAAATTAAAGTGTTTTAAACACACGTTTTAACTACTTTTCATGAGGAATGATTGGATATAAAATGACAATAAATTAAAATTCAGGAGTCTGAATAGATTGACATAAAACCATTTGAGTTTTTGCTATTGCTATGTCATATTTTGAAACTTTTATTGACGTTGTAATTAAATAATACTTTTAAAATGTAACATGTTTTTTTTCCATTGTTCTTTTTTTGTAAATATTTAATTACTAACGGCAATTTTGGAAATATCTAGTCTGTAAATGAAACATTATAATTAATTTTAAATAATCTAAATACATAAACTAAAAAATTAAAACAAAAAAAACCCTTGTTAAAACACCATTTGTAACTAAAAAACCCTGCCAGTAATACGAAAATTTACGAAATGGCTGCACTAGAAATACTAAAGAGTGATGCGGCATTATTTGAAGTACATGTGTAGCAGCCACACTGCCTAAAAAGTTTGTATAGTTTAGGAGCGCCTTTTGGAATGATATAATGTACAAAATATGTATTACGGTTGTTCTTTCAGAATCTCGTCGGAACACTTTTTCACAGATCTCAATGAAGCCAGATTAAGATAGTATAATTTCAGAAGATGGCTATTTTCACAAGCATTTTTAGCAATATTCGCCGCGTAAGGATTGCGGCATGCCATAAGCACTTTACAGTTTCGAGAACTTAAACATCTCGCCATCTCCAATCCGATTCCGCTATTTGCGCCCGTGATCAAGCATGTTTTATTAGAAAGATCAATATCCTTTGTCACCTGCAAAATAAATACATAGATAACTAACAAAAGCATATTCGTTATTTATTTTAACTGTGCATTATTTCAATGTTTAAATAATCGTTTAACTTGACTTTCATATCATAAACAAAATAAAACGTAGAACAAACTTCAGAGCAATTAGTTTGAACTATTAGAATGTATCGGACGTCACTCCAGAATGGAAGCGCAGGAGCCGCTTGGGGTTACCGTGAAATAAGCAATGCTATAACATTTTGACACGAGCGTTTCATTATCATAGATGTGGGAGTCGGCTTCCAGTCCAATTAGTTAGTTTTTCCAGTATTTTACATCAAGAGTCACCTATCTGAACTCCAAAAGCAGTTGGGTAGTACTGGGTAATACGATACGATGATACCCCGGTAAAACTGGTTGCCCGACTCCTCAAAATTACTTGCACTGACGACGTGGTTCATCTCGTCGTCAGCGTTGCAGATCAAACTCTCCCCACAGAGATAAATTTTGGGCTTTTTTTTAGCGTGGTAATATCATCAAATGAGTCCTCCCACCCAGGTCAGGGCAGGAGAGAGTGTCAGACTTGTCACGGTAGCTCATTAGTCAAGCGACCCCAGCAGTCTTTGGTCCTCTAAGGGGGCCCCGGCATTGATTTTGGATTGAGGCAATCTGCGAGTCGCCTAGAGCGAACAACGCTCTCGAGTTGCAGTTTTAATAGTTCCGTAGAAACTATCTTACCTCATCTGCCGTTGGTCCATGAAAGCTAATGAAATTAAAACGACTTCCAAGATCACTCAAATATTTTTGGAGATGAGTTCCATTTTCGGCTTTGGTATTTAAAAAATGTTTATCCACACGATTTAATTTATAGGGAATACTGCAACGAAAGCAATATTAGTAGATCCATTCTTTCCATAACAATAAAAGATTCGGGGTCATAATTAATTATAATTAAAGAATGTCATGCATAAACGATTGTAGAATAATTACAAATGCTTGCACTCCTGAAACCTAACTGCTTACATTTATCTATTAGCTACCGACAAACGTTGAAACTCGCATCACTTTAGTCCTGGGGAGTCAAAGAGAGCGGTAAAACATAGCGCAACTTAAGGTTCATACAAACTTAAATACCGGCAAACACATCAGCAATATGCAAGAACTCCGCTCGGGTGCAAATAGAGATATCCCTGAAAAAAACTGACAAAAACGAAAAGAAAAAAAGAAGAATTGCAGTAATCGCATAAAAGTGCTCCCTTACCAGGAGTATTCGCGTGTAATGTAACGTTACAGATTCAACTTAAAGGAAAACATTACATTACTACCTCCATCCCTGACAGACGACTCATTTAATTACAAGTGGAGTGCATAGATGTTAAAGTTGTATCAAGGTAATATAATAATATTGTATTATTACAAGGTGTGCCTTGTAATGCCCGATTTTCCTCCCTCACAGATGAAATGCTCGAATCTGGAACGTTACATTTCAGGCGAAGACCGAATGCTCGCGGCGAGGGAACACCCTAAGATGTAAAACATGAAAACATCTTACATTTTAACATGGCTTTGGCTTTCACTGACTTCGACATTGACTTTAGGACAATAGACTTATCTACAGACAGGCCTAGACATGCATTGCTTAACTTTGTTAACCAGTCCAAAGACATCGAAAGATTGATCTAGACAGCATTTTCCAGAGAGTACAAGATCAATTGATGAGCATGAATGTTGATGGATGGAGAGGAAGAGGAAGGCCAAAGAAAAGATGGATGGATTGTGTAAGGAATGATATGGAAGAAAAAGGAGTAAATAATACTGTGACGAAAAACCCGTTGCGAGTTACCCCAACTAAAATAGGATAAGGGCAGGAAGATGATGATGAACTCACATATACCAAATTTCATCGAAATCGTTAGAGCTGTTTTCGGGATCGTGCGCGCTTGCTTTAAAAGAATATTTGTCTTTATTTAGTTAATTCATACTTGTGCAAAATCTAAGCGCATCGAAGCGTCAACTTAACATTGCAAAATCCTTTATCTCCCCAACATAGTGCAATTTATTTCTTCTGATGTAGTCAAAAGGAATTCTCAGACGCGCTAATTCTATGGAATGTGCACGAATGCGCGTGTCTATCTATTTATCTTAATAAAAAAATATAACAATGCATTGCGTTGTGGAGCTATGGGTGAATGTGCCATGTTTTTCTTTCGCGGATGCGTTTCGTAAAACTATCAATAAATCATCACTTTGAGTTGTGAGCAATCTGGATTAGTATGTATTGTTTGGTGTAGCTTGGAGAGTGGTGCTTGATATGTGTTGCTTAATGATATTAAGTTACATATGTTGGGTTGCATTCTCTGGGTTGTACTGTATTGTATGTGTTGGTCATTTTCGGGGGCATTAGTGTTTGATTGTCCCCCTCTTTGTTTAAGCAAATGTCATCA
Source organism: Agrotis puta (assembly GCA_943136025.2). NCBI lineage: Eukaryota > Metazoa > Arthropoda > Insecta > Lepidoptera > Noctuidae > Agrotis > Agrotis puta. Next base: position 7,615,575 of record OW964170.2, read on the forward strand.
TCTGCCTAGCCTTTTCCCAACTATGTTAGGGTCGGCTTCCAGTCAAACCAGATGCAGCTGGTTTTCAGTATTTTACATGGAGCGACTGCCTGTCGGACCTCCACAACCCAGTAACTGGGTAATACGATACCCCATGGTAAGACTGGTTCTCAGACTTTAGAGCTTCTAACAGTAACGACTGTCTAAGATCTACAAATGACAGCCGGGACCAACGGCTTTACGTGCTTTCCCAGGCAAGGAGGAAACTCGCTATGACAGATGGTCACCCATCCACAGACCAACCTCGGCAAGAGCGGCTTAACCCGGAAGATCGGCCTGTGCGGCTGTATTTATTTAGCCACGAGCAAATGTATTTGTTTAAGCAAATTATTATTGTATCCTAATGCATGTACGTAAAAAATATATTGTTAACTGTGGTCGCTAATGACTTTAGATGTTAAAAAGCGACCTAAATAATTTAAAAAAAAACTTTGATATCACATCCTGTTTTTCATAAGTGTTTGTATTATTAAACCTTAATAAATTATTGTTGAATTAAAATACTTACCGACGAACATATAAGCTTAACATTTTTTCCAAAATACAGCCAAAGTCTTTAAATAATGAATTTTTGCATGCAATGGTTATTATTTTCGGTTTTACTTACTTTTTCGTACAAGTTGAAGGTGTCACAATATTTAGGCAGTTGGCATTTTTTTTAATACTGGTTGTTTTCTTAGTGGCTCCTAACGCCATTTTAATGCCATGTACACAACTTTACACAAAAAGCGTTAAAATAGTACAAAATTATGCATATCCAAGTATAATTATGTTCACATGTTAACGCTTTTAAAACGCGACGCTATTTATCGCTTTGTATGCGATTTTAAGCGTGGTCGATGATCGTTACCGCATTTAAGGCAAGTAAAAAAAACCACTTTGACTACATGACTAATCTTTTTAGTCACGCCAAATTACAGCTTTTAGTACTAAAAAGTCTGAGCTAAGCAGCATGCATTTGCATCAGACAGATGGACAGATATGGTGAAACCCTAGAGGTTCCTTGTAGACTGCTGAACCCTAAAAAACGGTGTGTGGGCGTAACATACAGAGTACTATATTTTACTAAGTAGACTCAGCTCAAAAAAAAATAGACAGATAGAACGTGCGCGAACAACAAAGTGAAGCCGGTTTTTATTTTAGTGTGCGCGGCAGATACGTCGCGCCGTGTACGAACACGTGCATCTGTGTGCGTTTACGGTTGCCAGATATTGAGAAATACTCCCACATTTTGTTCAGTTAAATTGTTCTCAAATATTATACTACTATTTTTTTTAATTGGAAACACGATTTTGCTTTATGGTTATACCCAGAGAGCAAAAACGTGTAGTATTTATTCTTTAACTGAATAAAAGTTAATATGCGTGATTACTTACTACCTATTTAATTAATTTATTTCACACCAGATAACACTTCATAACGTTTTTGGTAATTTGTTTAATAAACTATTTAAGGACAGGTTTTTTAATTTAAAAAGATAAACAATTTGTTATAACAATCAACATATTTATTAAAATAATTATTATTGCACCAATTATATTGTACAATTATGTTCCTGAAACATATGTCTAGACACATGTTTCAGGTTTCGCATAATCAAAAACTAATGTTGTATAGGTACTATAGATTACGACTGTTCAGTTGTATTGACGAATTTGATCGATATTTTTTATGCACAAAACACATTCCCCTAATTCAGGGAAATTTACCCGTCATAAACTAGCAACACAGACGATTTACTGTTAAGGTTTTGTGTTTCAAGTGAGCCGAAAATATTTTATGGAAAATAAATACCAAAACAATAAAAATAACAAGAGTAACCTGTGGAAAGATATTCCATCTTGTTTTCTTTGTTTTTGTGAACAACTTTTGCAGTGTTTAAACACACAAGACGGCATGTTTTGACTTAAAATGGCAAATCACTAGTGACGTGTGAGCGAGACGATGCGTAGCTTGGTACTGTCGCGAGTTTGTATTAACCTTTGATTTTGTATTAACTTTGGTTGACACACTCGCGTGTTCTGAGCGCTCTATCTGCCTATTTTTTTTGATCTGACTAAGTAGATTACTTTTTATTTTGATTGTTAGCAGTAGGTAGGTAAATGTTGCTGGCGAAGAGTTAATCGAATCAAAAAAAAATAGGAAAGGGACGGGTAGTCAACGGCATCACGTTAAATTAATGGCTTATGTACAGACGCCAGCACATCAACCTACGAAATATAATTGTGATAAGTTTGAAAATCTATTAAAGAAATTAGATAACTTGATGTAGGTTGATGTGCTGGCGTCTATACAAGATAAATTCAAACTCAAACTTTTATTGCAATCATGTGGTGTTACAAGATGTTGAACAATTTTGACAGAACCTGTCATGAACCCTGAAAGGGCACAACAACTTCAAAATGATTATAGAAGTTATAACAACATACAAAGTATTGAATATTTAAAACAATAAATATTAACATTAGTACTTAATTATTACAATCAATAGGTAATATTAATATGAATAGGAACTACTTTATTTATAAGATTGAAATCGAAAGTAATACAGATACAAAACAAGTATTACACTTATTCTATGTTGTGACCACAGGTTGTGACTATTGACTAATTTAAATTATGTCTTCGAAAAACTCTTGTAGTGTGTAGTAGCATTTTTTTATTAAATAAAGTTTGTTTTTAAATATGTTATAACGATTGCTTTCTTTAATATTTTCTGGTAATTTGTTATATATTTTAATACACATGGCATGGGACCCAGAATGAAAAAGGGTTAAACTAGAGGTAGATAGTGCCAGTTTATTCTTGTACCCTAAATTACGAGGTTGTGTATGTTGGTCTTGAGAAAGGGAGAAAAGGTAGTGGTGTTTTTTTGACGAATAGACAGATTTTAAAAATATACATATAGAGAAGTGAGGGTTAGAATTTTGTAATAAATGAAATGTGCTTTGCAACTTTCTATGCCACTTATATTTGCGATGATTCTCACGCATTTTTTGCAGTTTAAAAAGTGTATCTGCGTCGGTACTATTACCCCATAGTGTAATACCATAGCGAAGCCAAGAGTGAGCATAAGCGTAGTAGGCTTTGGTAGCTGATTTAAGATCGGTAGTTTTTTAATTAGTATAACGCGTATGTAAATCTGGATACTTTTCCACTAATTGTTTGAACATGTGATTTCCAGTTCAGTTAAATTACGCCTAACTAAATATTTCAAGTAATGCTGTAATCTCAGATCAAGAAAAATAGGCAGATAGAACGTGCGCGAACAACAAAGTGAAGCCGGTTTTTATTTTAGTGTGCGCGGCAAATATGGCGCGCCGTGTACGAACACGTGCATCTGTGTGCGTTTACGGTTGCCAGATATTGACAAATACTCCCACATTTTGTTCAGTTAAATTGTTCTCAATATTGTACCACTATTTTTTAAATTGGAAACGCGATTTTGCTTTATGGTTATACCCAGAGAGCAAAAGCGTGTAGTATTTATTATTTAACAGAATAATAATAAGGAATAAAAGTTAATATGCGTAATTACTTACTACCTATTTAATTAATTTATATCAGAACGGATAACACTTCATAACGCTTTTTAGTAATTTGATTAATAAACTATTTAAGGACAGGTTTTTTAGTTTAAAAAGATAAACAATTTGTTATAACAATCAACACATTTATTAAAATAATAATAATTTTACACACAATCATTAAACTTTAACAGCCTTAGTTCTGCACCAATTATATTGTACAAACATACTATTAATGTTTCAAATTGGTAACGCGATTTTGCTTTATGGTTATATCCAGATAGCAACAAATAATAAAATAATCCAGCGGCGCGAGCTCGGCACATCCTTACAAGTACCGAATAGCTCAAAGGCATGCTCTCCGTCCCACTTTCTCACGCAAAAATACGAATACAGCCCCGCGCGCGGGGGTGCCATCCCGAGACGAGACCCGAAGTCTTTACGACCCGGACGGAACTAACTAGTGACCTTGTGTCATTACGACCATAGACCATACAACATTATTTTTAGTATATGCGAAACCTGAATATAGTTTGTTCAGAATCAATAACTGAATCGATTCCAATAATTTTTACACCGTGTTATATTTTGTCCCAAAATTATTTAAAAAGGTTAGGAGTTGGACACCTATCCGCAATCATACGCGAGCACTACAGAGGTTACGGCAGATCAAAGCGATCAGCTGAAGTCGCGTGCGGCGGCAGCGCACAGGCAGCGGGGGACGGGGAACACAACCCGGTCGGGGTTGTGTTCCCCGCCCCCCGCGTGTGTCTTCAGTCGTCCGGTTGTAACAGTCGCACGCGCCTATGACACAACGCGATACGCGAAATAGTTTAGTGTGTATCTGATAAGTGATCGTGAAAAAAATACTAGACACGTGTTTCAGGTTTCGCATAAGCAATAACGAATGTTGTATAGGTACTATAGATTACGACTGTGCAGTTGTATTGACGTATTTGATTGTTATTTTTTATGCACAATACACATTCCCCTAATTCAGGGTAATTTACCCGTCCTACACTAGCAACACAGACGATTTACTGTTAAGGTTTTGTGTTTCAAGTGAACCGAAAATATTTTATGGAAAATAAATACCAAAACAATAAAAATAACAAGAGTTACCTGTGGAAAGATATTCCATCTTGTTTTCTTTGTTTTTGTGAACATTTTTTGCAGTGTTTAAACATAGAAGACGGCATGTTTTGACTTAAAATGGCAAATCACTAGTGACGTGTGAGCGAGACGATGCGTAGCTTGGTACTGTCGCGAGTTTGTATTATCCTTGGATTTTGTATTATCTTTGGTCGACACACTCGCGTGTTCTGAGCGCTCTATCTGCCTATTTTTTTTGATCTGAGGCTGTAATAATAAAGTGATTGATACACCTCATTCATGTAAATTGAATCTGTACCACAGAATATATAATAGTACCTAAAGGTACAGAAGTGTTACTCCCAAAAAGAAAACAAACAAATGTAAAATCTATCCACGAAAGAATAGAGTCCATTTTTACTTGCACCCGCATCACCCACCTACTTTTATAATAGCCTAAACTTCCCGTGCACAAGCAAAAATGAACTGAATAGTGACGCGCGAGAGTTCATTTTAGTTTATCTGACGCCAACGACATTAAAAGGTTACTGTCGGTCAAGCTCAATAGGGTTGCGACTCGCGAGTTTGCGCACAGTTAGGTAGGAATACGTATTTTATGCATTGTTTAATTACATTATTAATTAACATAAATATATATCACTCCTCATTACCTCCTTATTTTTTTTCTCTTATTACGTTAGTTTTGTGGCACAATAATAAATCTAACAAACCTGCGGTCTTTGTTTACATCAAATATCAAAGATTTTAAAACGTTGTCAGAAACAAAAAGATTAATTCTGTTTCAATCCGTTCTGGCCAAGTTGTAGTCATAACTTTAAAGATCGATTGTTATCGTTTACGGCAAAATAGGTAACTAGTCCTTATCATTTCATTGTCACAGGCCCCGTGTTGCGTGTCTTTGTAGGTAAGCAGGTAAAAAAGTCGCGAAGAGAAATACGATCGCTGACCTTGAATGCGTAGTGTAGCCATTTTCTGAGTTTGAACGTGTCTAAACAATAACGTAAACATCTTCCTACTTTCTACCGATCATAATTCGACCTACCTACGTATTCAGCTTAGGTGAGTGAGAGTGATGTCAGGTTTGATATTCGTCTATTTTATTTATCTTTGTCGTCTTGTAGGCCAAATTTGTAATCTACCTAATCATACTGATCATGATTACTAGCCGGTACTTGAATGACATTAATAAGCACACCACAATCAGGTAGATAGTTTTTTGATCATTATTAAATATGTACTACATAGATAAATATTCACTTTTTTCCTTACCTTTCGAAATCACGCAGTAGTGTGTGAAACGTGAGGCTCCTATCACTGTCATTATTTAAACAACCAAACGTTATGCAGTATTTTCTTTTCGTCATCATATATATATATTTTTTAAACTTATGCGTAAATACAACCAAACACCAAACTTAAATATTATTTAAGTAAGCGCGTGCGTAGTGGGCGGCGCGCGGCAACCGACTAAATGGCCACTACGAAGTGGCCCCCGCCAGTACTTGCAGTTTTATACATACACCGCGGAGTGAGCCAGGCCTGTCTGTACTTTGGACATTATGACAATACGGTCTTTCTGAACTTGTAAGCTTTATAGGAGATTTTGATGACACTAAGATTTCAAGTTCTGTGAATGCAATAATTGTTTTATTTTACTCCAGCCCATGGTTTCTTTAAGCAATAATTTTACTTAGGGTCCCTAAATTAGACTCACGGATGGAATTCTATTGAAGAAACTGGATTTTGATTTTACCATGTTAAAAAACCGACCGAGTACTTACTAGATCCATGGTTTATTTTCACTACGTTGTCAATGTCGATGGTCTCGATGCGCATGCGTTGTGACTTGTGTCACTGTCATTGCCGTTGTTGGTTGACCTTTTTAGCTTATTTTGATGCCGAGTTTGAGTGAGATACTTCTTTACTGTAAGAATTTTGCAAAATGGATAAACAGAACAAAACTAAAAGACGTTACTCATCGAGTTCCGATAGCGCAGAAGAAGACCGTCGAAAAGACCTACGGGAACGTGATGAATTTGCAAAAAGATTGAAGAAACGTGATGAAGAAAAAGTAAAGAAAGTAACAGAGTCTTCCAGCAAAAGATCGTATGAAGAAGCTGCTAAACGTCTCAAACTAGAAGCAGAGGACAGGGAAAAAATATTACCCAAATTACGTATTCACTCTCGTCGGAAGTATTTGGAAAAGAGGAAAGATGATAAGGTTATTGAATTGGAAGCAGACATAGCTGATGATGAATATCTCTTTGATGAAAGCAGGTAAGTAAATTCTTTAATTAAGAAACTTACAAAGTACCTTTAAGTTAACTTTGTTCAGTAGCAATAATAAATAATTCTTCATTTAGCCTGAGACTGAAGATATGGTTTTTGTTACAGCTTAACTCAACGAGAACGGCTAGAAAGAGAACATAAAAAAACTATTTTGAAATTAGCTAAAGAACATGAGAGGGCCCGAGAGTTGGAGAATGTCCAGAGATACCATATGCCACAGGATTTGGGAAAAGATGCAAAAGGTTTGGTTTTTTTTTTAATGATAGGTTCAGATTTGACCACTTACTCGCCTGATGATGATTAAACATAAATTTAAAAAATATTTACATTATTCAATACTCTATGTACCGATTACTATTAACCAGATTGTGGTGAAGTCAAAAAGAAGTGAAATTGATTATTATAAAGATCATTCCTAAATTTTAACTAAAAAGTATTATATTACAGGAGAATATGTAGAAGTTGATGAGAGAGAAAAATTGCCGCACTCAGAACAACAAAGATGGGAACAGGAACAAATAAAATCTGCTTTCTTTAAATTTGGTGCAAAGGATGCCAAGGCCCAAGATGAATATGAACTGTTACTTGATGAGCAGATTGATTTTATTCAAGCTCTTCAATTGGAAGGCAATAAGGAAAAGAAAGAACAAGAAGAAAAGTCTGAGTACCAGAAAATACGTTTGACCATTGAGGAAACAAAGAAGTCACTGCCTGTTTACCCTTTTAAGCAATCATTGATAGAAGCTATAAAAAAATATCAAATACTCATAGTAGAAGGTGAGACAGGGTCTGGTAAAACAACTCAAATACCTCAATATCTTCATGATGCAGGTTTCACTGCAGATGGGAAGAAAATAGGTTGCACACAACCCAGAAGAGTAGCCGCCATGTCTGTTTCAGCTCGTGTGGCTCAGGAAATGAATGTTAAACTTGGCAATGAAGTTGGCTATAGCATCAGATTTGAAGATTGCACATCTGACAGAACTGTCATTAAATACATGACTGATGGTACTCTACATAGAGAATTTCTCTCTGAGCCAGACTTGGCATCTTATAGTGTAATGATCATTGATGAAGCTCATGAGCGGACTCTCCACACTGATATTCTATTTGGCCTTGTCAAAGATATAACAAGGTTTAGACCAGATTTGAAATTGCTTATATCAAGTGCCACATTAGATGCAGAGAAGTTTTCAAGTTTCTTTGATGATGCTCCTATCTTCAGAATCCCTGGAAGGAGATTTCCAGTTGATATCTATTACACAAAAGCACCAGAAGCAGATTATGTAGATGCCTGCGTTGTGTCTGTGTTACAGATACATGCCACACAACCTCTTGGAGACATATTAGTTTTTCTCACAGGACAAGAAGAAATCGAAACTTGTTTTGAAATGTTACAAGAAAGAACAAAAAGAATTGGAAAAAAATTAAGAGAATTACTTATATTACCAGTGTATGCAAACTTACCAAGTGATATGCAAGCTAAAATATTTGAGCCTACTCCAGAAGGTGCTCGTAAAGTAGTGCTAGCCACTAACATAGCAGAAACTTCTTTGACTATTGACAATATTATATATGTTATTGATCCTGGGTTTGCTAAACAAAATAATTTTAATTCGAAAACTGGCATGGAAAGTTTAATGGTGGTACCTATTTCTAAAGCTTCAGCCAACCAGCGGGCAGGTAGAGCTGGTAGGGTGGCACCTGGAAAGTGTTTCCGCCTATACACAGCTTGGGCATACAAGTATGAACTTGAAGATAACACTATTCCTGAAATACAGAGGATTAATCTAGGTAATGCTGTTCTAACATTAAAAGCATTGGGGATTAATGATCTAATCCATTTTGATTTCTTGGACCCACCACCACATGAAACATTAGTGTTAGCCCTAGAACAACTTTATGCTTTGGGAGCTCTTAATCATCATGGTGAATTAACTAAAGCTGGCAGAAGAATGGCAGAGTTTCCCACAGATCCAATGCTTGCAAAAATGTTATTGGCAAGTGAAAAGTAAGTGTTCATTTGATCCATTAGTTGTTAAAAACCTTTTTTTTTTCAACTAGTTAGATGGAAATTTGGGTTCTATCTTAGAACAATATGTTATTTAATGTAATGAACATTATGTTATTTATTCAATATTGTTTGGTACTTGCTCTGCTTTGCTTTTACACGCTGTGAATGTGGGACATTCACTGTAGCCACGAATGGGAATCGTCATGACTCTTCTTAATCATAACGCGATGCGAGACTGATCAGAACTATAAATCATCATTATTACTACGACATAATGATACAATTACCGGTTTACGTCCTCGTAATAAGTTCATGACTTTTGACGATTTAACGTAAATGTTCAACTTTTCGAAAATAATACCTACCTATATCTTTTTCAGATATAAATGCTCAGAAGAAATTGTCACTATTGCAGCTATGTTATCAGTAAATAGCTCAGTATTCTACAGACCTAAAGATAAGATAATACATGCAGATACCGCCAGAAAAAATTTCTTCCATCCACATGGAGATCACTTAACACTTATGAATGTGTACAACCAATGGCTGGGCTCTGAATACTCAGTACAATGGTGCTACGAAAACTTTATACAATATCGATCAATGAAACGAGCTCGGGATGTACGAGAACAGTTAGCAGGCCTCATGGAAAGAGTGGAAATTGATATGGTATCAAGCCTAAGTGATGACACCAACATTCGAAAAGCTATAACTGCAGGTTATTTTTACCACATAGCCAAATTTTCAAAAGGAGGCCATTACAAGACTGTGAAACATAACCAAGTAAGTCGGCTTTAGCTGGCGGCAGCGACGATGGCGAGATGAGACGTATCGAATTAGTTCATTTGCTTGTCCCCCGCCTGTTACGCGATAACTCGAATACCGAAATACTTAATCGCGCAGTATAAAGTACTTTTCATTAAAAATCTTCATAAGACCGCATTCCTTGATTGTTGATCACATCTTATCTCGTTGTAGACGCAACACGCCGCCAAAACCTATTAAGTATACAAACTAGTTTAGTGTAAGACATCTACGAGTCACAAGTGTGAGGTCCTAGGTCGGGCAAAGTGTAATAAAGGGTTTTAGATAAAATAGCACCGAACTAGTGTCTCAAGTCAGTAAGGCGAGGTCGTAGCAGGTGACATAAAGCGCGAAAGATAATGTGGTAATGTTATGTATTTTTTTTATTACTTCCTAATGTATGCTATCCAAATGTAACCAACCATACATGTAATTTCATTGAAATCAATTTACCTAACCGACTTCAATTAAATTACAAAGATTAACATGTAAGAACATTGTCACATGTGCTTTTTGATACTAAGATTTTTAACAACAATGTTTTTTTTCCAGACTGTTATGATTCACCCAAATAGTGCTTTATTTGAAGAATTACCGAGATGGGTGATTTACCATGAATTAGTATTTACTTCTAAAGAATTTATGAGACAAGTTACTGAAATAGAAAGTAAATGGTTATTAGAAGTTGCTCCACATTATTACAAAGCTAAGGAACTTGAAGATTCTACAAATAAGAAAATGCCTAAAACTGTAGGTAAATCTTCAAATCAATAAAAAAAAAAGTATATTTCAAGATTGTATTTATTTATAAATATTCCACCTCTTTAGATGTGCAAAAAAAAACAATAATTTATTAATTAGGTTTAACCTATTAAAACATTTTATGAACATCCCACTATTACTAGCAGAAGTGCCTAACTGAATTGCATAATAATACTAAACAATTAACAAACCTACAATAACTCTCCTATCCCTCAATTACATTAATGATACTAACATTGTTACACAATATCCTTGTTATATAGTAACAAACAATTCTATTTTTTAATATCTACTTGAATATTAGCTAAATTTCTTTAAAAATCTGAACATCTGCCTTTCCTTTCCCAATCCCCATATCGTGTAGGTTCAGGACCTCTGGGCCCACCTACTTCTCCCGTATGTGGATTAGTGTCATTAGGCCATGCAGGAAAGGGTTCTTCTTTTTGTAATGGATGCATCATTGGTTGTTCCCCAAGATCATCAATAGGAGTAGTCTCTCTTAATTTTTTTCTAAATTCTGCCATTCGTTTGGACTTAGGCCTCTTGGATTCATCACCAGTCTTTTCTATTGTTTCTGTCTCTCCAGCTGTTGTTGCATTATGGGAATACTTGCATAATGATAAGTTTACAGATGAAAAACCTGCAATATCAAAAAAGTTGAAGTGTTATTTCTTTTTCTAACATACTCTGTCTCACTCCTAGTGTCCTGTCTTCCTCCACAGAAAATGCATTTGCTCAGATATAGTTCAACTAAATGGGTACCTACCCAATATTAGTTTATACAGACACAACAATGGGCACTTTTACATTAGACAATAGCAGTAACAACACAATATTGACTATTATTAGTAACGTACATTTCTACAGAAAATTAGCGAGAGCGGACGCCAGTTTCGTCTCATTCCTGAGATCAGCTAACGATTTATAATTTAAATAGTTAAAGAAAGAGTTGCACTGAAAATACCAAATAAGCAGTAAATAAAAAATTACCGTTTATGAACTGGCAAAAAATACTAGAAATATTATTTTAATCTTTGCTACATCGTAAATACATATTTAAAACAAGCTTGTTTCAAGGCATAAAATTCAATGGCAGTATCCAAAAAAACCCCTAAAGTAACTTACTTTTGGGGAGAATTTTCATTACATTAAAAATTCGAGACATAGTTAAAACTGGTTCAAACAAATAATTCTAAAACCCAACAAAATATCAATAGAATTAACGCAAATCACAATCTAAGACAAAAAAAATTTAGTGACACTAGCGTCACTGAATTTTTTTCTGAAAATAATCTATTGTCATCTTAATGTCACTGTCACTGTCACAGTGACATTAAGATGACAATAGAATATTTTAATTGTGATAGGCTGACATTTATAAACGGTAAAAGTTTTTCAACAATTTTTTTTTTAAACGTTCACGAAACACTAGGAATTTCTCCTGTGTCGTGGGTGCGTTTATAAACATATAAAATCAATACACAAATGCCCAGACCCGGAACAACTACTTGTAGAGCATACTGAGCATACAAATATTTGCTCTGTACGGGAATCGAACCCGCGACACGCAGCGTAGCAGTCCAATCGCTCAGCCGCTGAACCAGCAGTGCCGTCGATGAATTTCTCGTGTATGAAAGTATTGTCTAGTTTCTTGGATTTGCTTCATAGAGCTCAATATTATAGTAGCAAATCATTAAGTTACATTGATGTGCCACCACTTCCCAATATCAAAACTGGTAACGATTTCTTAAATTACTGTTGCATACAACAATTCAGATTATATAATTGATCATTGGTATCTATAAAAATAATTTTGACTAATTCAGTAAACACCCAATTTTGTGCCTGTTACCAGGTGCCTTGTAATTGAAAATTATTATCATTATATTCCATTGTACTCATAATAAATTAACTGCTATTATGTAGAGATTGCAAAAATAGATTTTAAAGCTATATAATTTATCTTGCTTGTTTTGCAGGAAGTAGAATTGATAAGCAAGTGTCTTGTTTTCTACTATCAAAATATTTTATCAGTCGACATTTGAGGAAAAGGGACGAAAACCTCCACTTTGGCTCTCTCTTTCACCTCTTTCTCTCTCCTTATGATAACGGTTCATTTTTGTGTCAAGTAACTTGCATGACATTAGGGTCAGTACACACCGAGACACGACGCGACGCAACTATGCTGGAAGAGACTAATGATTTCTTCTCATCATAACATTATAAAATCATTGGCGATACGAGGCCTTGCTGCGCCTCTGGACATGCGCAGCTGAACGTTTTTATATCCGCCGCGTCCACCAGCAATCTACCATTTTATCATCCTTCCATGCCGTGTTCGGCTACGACAACCATTCTTCACTACCTACTGGCGTCCATAAGGCCTCTCCCCACTCGCACGCGAATCACGGCGCGAATCGCGACGCGAAGCGCGGCGCGAATTGAAGCAAGACCTGCCAACAGTCCACACTCACAGTGGTTCGCGAATCGCGCCGGACTCACAGTATAGTTCGCGCTCTTGACGCGTATGCACGCTAAGCATTTAATATTTACCTAATCTTTCAATTTTTCTCAATCAATCAACATAGTTTATTTGTAGTCGGTATGGACAGTGAAACCACTACAGCAGCTGCGGGGCTACTTTCCGCTTTGGCAATTTATAGTTATGCGACGCGACTGAGCTACCCGCGAATGTAGAGTCTTGTCGCGTTCGCGCCGCGCTTCGCGCCTGCGAGCCCTTTGTCGCGGGACAAAAAACCGACAACTTTCGGGGAACACAGCGCATACAAGCCGCGAAGCCGCGAGGAATATGCGAATCGGATCTACACTCATGTTACGCGGGTGCTTCGCGCGCGTAACGCGCGCGAGTGTGTAGACGGCTATAGACATGTTCAGAAATTTTCCTCCAAGACAGCAGGAAGGCTTTGAAGCCATGCCAGAACAATAAAAAAAATATACAGTGACAGTGTCTGTCAATCACGTCACAATACTAGAGTTGGAGTTTCATGTTGAATTGTTGATCGCAGCCAGGGATCCGTGGCAGTTGAATATTAACTTATCGCATCCATATCCCTTTTGTGTATAATCGTAGCGTATTCCGCCTTACGTTTCAACACTAGTGTATAACTTTGTTATTTAAATTTGATGACATTCTCACCCAGAATTTATTGATTGTAACAAATAGTTCAAGAGACCTGAAAAGCCTTAGAAACGAAGTTGAAGGAACTATTTTAAATTATATGTTATGATAGCTATTAAGTTTTTAGAAAGAAAATTATTTCTGCAAATTGAACTACTGAAATCCCATAAAATGGCAAAAAGTTCATTTGAATATGTTAAAAAATTTGAACTAGATGATACTCTCTTACCCAACAGTTGGATAGTCATAAGACTAGATGGAAAATGTTTTCATAAATTCTCAGAAGAACATAAATTTTCTAAGCCAAATGATATCAGGGCATTGAAATTGATGAATTATGCTGCATTTACTGTGCTTCGTGAGTTTAATGATTTGTTAATGGCTTTTGGACAAAGCGACGAATATTCATTTGTTTTTAGAAAAAGTACCACATTGTACAAACGACGAGCAGCTAAACTACTGACAACCATTAACAGCAAGTTTTCTTCATCTTATGTGTTTTATTGGAAAAAGTTTTTTGATGAAGAACCATTAAAATTTCCACCAACATTTGATGGTCGTATAGTACTTTATCCCAGTGATGAGAACTTAGTAGATTATATGAAGTGGAGACAAGCAGATGTGCATATTAATAATTTGTACAATACTACATTTTGGACATTGGTTTTAAAAGGAAACCTGAGTCCATCACAAGTGAGTTAAATCAGCTAAGTATTTATTTATTATTAAGTAGATCAGGAGTTGGTACATCGTAGAAAGTACAGAGGGGCGCTGTGAAAAAATTCTAAACCTGAATGCGCACTGCAAGCTGAAAATTTTTGGGAACCCCTGATATAGATGCCTCAGGCTTAAAATGTATGAGACATCTGTAAAGTTTACTAAGTTCATGTATATCTTATGCTTAATACTAAAAATTCTGTTTCAGGCTGAGAAACGTTTATGTGGGACAGTATCTGCTGATAAAAATGAAATTTTATTTAAAGAATTTCTAATAAATTACAATAATGAGCCAGAAATATTCAAGAGAGGGACATTATTGATCAGGAAAAGCATTTTCCACAGTAATTTAGATAAGCACAGTAATGTGATAGTAGACACACATGATGACATGCTCAAAGAGAAGTTCTGGAAGCAGCACTCAAGTTTATTACTAGAGAAGTCTAAAGAAATCATGATGTATGATGGGCCAATAACTGATATTATTGCTGAACAAACAAACTGTATTAAAGAATAATAATTTAATTGATGTTTTATTTGTCGTAGTTTGTAACAGCCACAAAGAAAGAATATCCTCCATAAAACCCTAGTTTCTGTTTACCATGACGAAAGCATATGCATAATAATATAACTTAGGGATTAACAGAATCCCAAAAGAATTCAATTTATTACTAATGTTAGTGATGTCATCAATATAAAGGGTGTTAAAAAATTAACTGCGAGAATTTCGTGTCCATACTCAGCATCAAAAAACAAATATATTAAAAAATATACCAACTTATCGAACTTAATTTAGAAACGTAGTAATTGTCTAGGGCATCACGTCTCACTCTCACGTCACCCAAAAAAGTTTAAAGACTGATTTGAAAATTCGCGCCTTTTAAATTGACATAGTGCTCTAAGTCGGCTAGAGTCATAAACTCGCTCTCGCTTGACCACTCGCTGCCTGCTAGTCCATTCGGCAATGCTAAATGGTACCTACCGAAAGACGACTACTGATATCTAGCGGTCGTGCTTACAAGCTTATAAAAAACCAAACCTATCCGACGAAGAATGCTTAAATTTCCCCGCTCGTTTCGCTCGCCATTCCATCGTACGTAACCTTGATTACTTCATTAATTGCTTTAACATCGAGCTGGCTTAGCTCGCTCTTGCATACCCCTAGTTCTCGAAAGAACTCTGTTTTACCTACTAAACAAAGTACTTCCGGTACTTCCGTACATAATACCTTTCTTACCACCAATGAATTATGTTAAAAAAATAAAGGTAGAAACTACCGCGAATAGAGGGGAGACGCCCCCGGCATAGGACGCCGTCGCGAGGCGATTTCCGGCCACGTCAGCACGTCTAGTAGGTATTACGAAAGTCTAGTAGGTATATCATTAAGTCCCAGAATATGATGCTTACTAGCGACACTATCGAATGGTGTACTAATACAGATGTGTGATTTTTTTTCTAAATCAGCGATTTCGGTTCCTGGCCAGAATTACTAATTTTTCTAAAATCCAATGATCCCTCGAGATTCCTGTCAGTACCTATTTTTCGATTTTCCTCCTGTCCTAGTTTCAGATAATAAAGCCGTCCACGCCCAGTTGAAAAAATTACACTGTATAATTATACAACTGGCGTGTACGTTACCCCAGCCAGATGTTGTCGAAAATGGTCATTTGAATCGTATAGATAATTAGTTGTGCGGCTTCTGTAATTGTTGCGCACATTTTTGAATTTGTTGCGCTTATAGTTTTTTAATAATAGGATAAAACATCATAATTTAATATTTAAATATGTAATTAATATGTGTAAAAAATAAATAATCAAAATATAATGTTTTCATAGTACAAATATTATTATGTAATTAACAGTGTACGCGTCTGTACCGAAATTGTAAGGTGTATTATACTAAACATTTCAAAAGATAGTACCTATAATGTTCTGCGTTTTCGCTTTTTCGTAACCACCTAAACTTGGTCGGGTTACCACGGTCATTCTCTTCCTAATGACTTTAATCGTATTATCTCATTAATTATCCAATGTACTGAGCTGAAATTTTACTGATATACAACTGAACTAAACAACTAATAATTGACATAACATTCAGTTCATATATCCAATCCAGTGGCCAAATAACACCGCGCGCATCAAGACCGTGCTCGTGAAGAACTGAATATCATCATAATTTGTTATATACTTACAGGATACTAATGAAACTTCACATACATTTGAAGGCAGTTACAAGCTTCAAAATAATGTTTTAAGTAAGTCTTTAGACCTCTTATTGAGAGTGCTGGGACCAATTGAAGTGTTTTTCTATTTAATTAAATAACCTTTAAGCTATGTATTATTTTGTTTTTTTTTATAGCACAACTAATTTAAACTTATTCCTAAGAAGTCTTGTACAAAATATGATAAGAATCCGCTTAACCGTTTCAAAGATCTAGCAAAACCAAATAGTACCCCAGCAAAATCTCGAATAACTTTGCAACCGAAGAAAGAACGAATACAAAACAAGGCACAACATTTACTTCATCTAGACAACTAATTTTATAGCTAGTATTTATTTAAATATTCCCATTAGAAAGAAAAAGGTCTGGCTGGAGTATCGTTACGCCAGCAGGAAATGTTTTTTTTAAATAATTAAAAAACTATAAGTGCAACAAAAAAAAATGTGCGCAACAATTACAGAAGCCGCACAACTAATTATCTATATGATTCAAATGACCATTTTCGACAACATCTGGCTGGGGTAACGGACACTGTCTAAGCAACGCATGCAAAAATCATTGTTGTAATTGTGCTATTACGGAGATAAACGGGTGGGGAATAGTTGTTATGCAAAGCTGCAAAGTTGTTTTTTGGCGCGAGTACTTGAATTGAAAACTGAGCGAGCGAAGGATTCTAAGATTATAGAATCCTGAGGGTAGCGAGTTTTTAAAGGTACGAGACGCAGAATAACTTTGCTGCCGAGTGCAACACACAACTTTTCACCTCACTACAGCGAGGAAATGCAGTGGGGCCGGCTCGCCTGTCAGTGTAGGAAATAATTAATCATACGTGTTCGAATTTTGAAAACACTGCTTTAGAGCGTAAAATCGAGTTTTGCGCTCAGATTTTGAATGAGAAATAGAATCTTTCCAAGCGTGTGAGGTGAAAAAATGATTTTTCGTCTATTTTCTTAGATATCTCTGAAACTTATTAACTATTTAAAGAAAAAACATAACTATCCAACAAGCTAACTTTGAATTTGATATGCCACACGATGCAGTTTGCAAATATATTTTTTAAATTAACCTTTTTGCCTCCCCTCCCCCCATCACTAACATCCTTAATAATAAACGCGAACTTATGTTACACCAAAGTTATTCCTTAAAAAATGTATAGTAATATGAAGATTATCCTGGCTCTTTAGTTCACGTTTATTAATAAGGTGCAAGAGTTTAAGATTATGGACCTCTATAATTTTCCTGTATAATCATATACAGGCAAAGGGCTTCTTCGGTTCTGATTTTTTTCAGATTGTAGACAGTAGTTTCGGAGATAAGGGGGGCACGGTCTTTTTCGTCAATTTTCTTGAATATGTCTGAAACTATAAAAAACACCTGTCCTCCGGGTGGTGACACGCGTATCCTCCTGCTGAATCCGACACAGAAACATCCCGATATAACCGTAATTTTTCGTCCTCAACAGTGCGGCGATTTTTCGCGACAGCGTCTTTTCCGGATTGCCGCCAAGGGATCCAAAGGCGAACGACCTCCAACACGTCTAAGAATGGCGGTTAACCCGAATAGCTATGACCCTTTGACAGCTGGTCGCGTCCTTATAGAGTGCCGACACAGGGGCCGAGGGCCATATACTGCGACTTCCACGTAGAGCCTTCGGAAGGAGGCGTTTGCTTCCCAAGATTGAGTAGGAACCGCTCCAGAAATTTCTATTGTCTAACTATCACGGTTTATGAGATAGCTACAGCCTGGTGACAGACGGATAGACAGACAGAGACGGTCAGCGGAGTCTTAGATAGGGTCCCGTTTTACCCTTTGGGTACGAAACCCTGTGAAAAACAATTTTGGATTATTATTAATACTTTAATTGTATAACATTAAATAGGTGTCCAACGAATATAAATAGCCATACATTTTCAAATTAATAATCACGATTTTAAAATAAATAACAGAACAATAGGTAGGTACACTGTGCTATAATCAAGGATATATTATTTTAAAGCCCAAATTGCTGCATAGTAAACTCAGCAACAGTAAAATGCCATTATTTTTTTACTCTATTAAAATAGGTAACAAATATTCACGTACTTATTATTTTCTTTATACGTCAATAGAGGAAAACCAAAATTATATAATATTTCTCTATCTCATTACAAAACGACGAAGTCGTGTGTGTAAGCAACTTTACCTCAGTCGGAATAGCGTTGAAAATACAATAACCGACTTGATAGTTATAACATAATCTACAAATAAACCTTGATAAGTAATACGACGGGCAATGTATAAATGGGTAGCAAATAAATTAACGATACGATGTCCATAACAACCAGATGAACATCCAATATATATTAAAAATGTTGCAAGAAGAATAATACATAAAATATTCATATAATGCTGTTGTAGTATATTTAAGTATAATACAGAATTCTATGTGATCCATGACCCAAAGTTGGTTAAAACTCTAAAACGTTAAATAAATAATTCTATAAGACTTATGTAGTGCGAGTTTTTGTACAATATTTTATTGTATCGAAGCGAGCACGAGACAGTGACGTTAACGTTCACTTGCGCCAGTGTGTTTGGAATCATTTGTTTTCTTTTAGTTCAGTAGCAGTTCTAGCAGCTTTAGTTCCGATGTGAAGTTTACGTTAATGCTACAATATAAGAACTCACACTAGGCTTTCATAACACCTTACCTCAAGAACAAACGAAAAGATGTTTCACATTGATAAACTTACATTACCAACAGATTTTTGAATAGATAGATAGTAATTGCAAAAAAAGGGGTTTTGAGACATAAATCTGTCTGTGACATATATACAGTTAAAGGCCAAATTAGATTTAACATTCAAATAAACACATTTGTTAAGTAAAATACAGAAATTTCTTACAATGTCTATGCTATTACTTATACTATCTTAACAATGGTTCCCAACCTATTTTTGCCTATGACACAACACCACCTCTGATGGGTAAGGTTTTCTTTAAACGTTTCATACAGATTTCGTAGCACAGTTTGGGAAAACATGTGAATGCAAGCATAAGATCTTATGACATGTATGGAGCCGACAGAGAGGGCTCTATTATCATTAAACATTTAGCTGGTTCTTAATTCATGACTTTATCTAAAGGCATGCTCAGCCTACCCTTCCAGTGTTAATAAACAAAATGTGTCTTTAAATAAAATATATCATAGTTGTTCAAAAACATGCAATAAGTTTATTCTCATACTAGAGTACCACAGGCGACACAGACCATAGGTTGGGATCCAATGATCTACATTTTATCAGTGTTTTGTATACATAGGTACATATGACTGACCTGATCAAAAATAACAAATAGGGATGTACAAAGCAAAAAAGTATTTTCTAGGGAATTCTTAAAGTTCAGAATGCTAGATACTGTTTAGAAAATCGGAATGTAGTTGTCAATTTTGGCTCGGTGCTTTTGAGCCACACATTCACTTATCCATACGATGTTGCGGCATTCTTGTTCTTTTAGCTTCAGGTATGAATAGAATACACCAAAGTGGAATTGTTGTAAGAATGCATGGACATTGAGGCTCACCTGAAATAAAAACTCAAATTAAAATATCAGGGCAATTGCGGAATTATGATTATATTGAACTTGTAAGCAAATCTAGGAAACAACAATTAATAAGATCTGTGCAGTATGCCTGCGTGAATCATACTGTCCACAGAATAAAGCGCGCCACACATTGATTTTTTAAATATCAATGGGAAGAGGCCAGAATTATTGTTAGGGGCTCCCTGGACTGGACTCGTAGGTGGTCCATTAAGCGTGAGGTGGGATGGTTGCCGTTTCATCCGCGTTCAGGCAGCCCCTGCACAACGGGCTATCTGTCGCGTTCATGGTGAACAGATGATTTTTGAGTGGGCAGTGACCGGTGAGCATACCCACCACAACTCGTAAGTCTGTTCGTCGGGCGGGCATGCGGGCGGCGAGTAATGGGCGGCTCGCTGTCCGACCATGGACCATGCCCAGGTCGACGGCGCGATGTGTTCCACGCGCGCTTCAAGGAGTGTCAGCATAGTGACGGGGTCCCTGTAGAGGGCCAAAGCCTGCCGGCACCGCGGGACTCACGAATTACCTACCGTAATTGTCCTTCAATACCTTGCCCTTTACGTACCGGGGGGTACGTAAAGGGCAGCAGGTACGTGAAAGACACCGTGGATTTTAGTCAGTACGAGTCTGACAGTCCCTTCCGCTCTGCCCTGGGTGGGAGGACTCATGTGATGATTTTACCACGTAAAAAAAAGTCTGTTCGTTGGAGTCTGAGAAGTCCACTGGTAAGTCGCAGTAACTGTCTGCAGTCGGTTGTAGTTGCCCATTGGGCATTATGTTTGTTTGGGTTTGCAGGCGTCCTGAGTTGACCGGATAGGTTTGGTAGGCCGGCCACATCTACACCTGAGCCTCTCCTTGCATGTTCGTCTGCTGCATCGTTACCCAATGATCCACTAAGTATGTCCTTTTATCCATTGCAAAGTGACCCTATTGCGGTTCGAAATTTTTTGCAATGCCAAGTGACATTCATAGATTAGGCTAGAGCAGGGGTGGCCAACTTGATAAGACATAAGATCTACTGTTTACCAACGAAACCCTGTGCGATCTACCAACCATGACGGAACAGCGATTGAAAAGTGATACAAGATGATGCTGCAGTAGTTGGTAATTACGTTGCGCAGTCTGATCTACTTATTTATATTTTTTGCTTTGCCACAATCGACTGGAGTAATAAGGTCTCAGCACACATATGGGATCGGAAAGGGATCGTAACCGTAACGCCTTTCGCCTCCTGTCAACCAGGCGTCAACCTACCGTATGAACGTAACGAAAGCGTATCAGCAGCGCCTGTACGTCAACTCGGCTACGGCTAGGCGACACCGCGCTTACGCCTCGCCGCCCCCTGGCTGACCTGGTTGGCACCAGATCAGTTTGAATCCAAACGTTAAGTGTAGCGCACGGTTATGTCTTGGTTTACAATACGTGAGTTGGCTATCATAGCCATAGCACTTGATGAAGAGGAAAAAGAAAATAGCAAGAAAAAAAAAAAAGATATTGGGTACACAGTATGAATAAAGCAAGGAGTACCTACTGAAGGGGAATTTCGGACTATAAAAAAACATTTGATGGATGATGAAGAGAAATTTTATATTTATTTTCATATGCCGAAATATCTCTTTTATAGCATTATAATAAAATATACAGCCTGTTAGTGTAATCAGTCTTAAACTTGAAACCAGTGGTTTGGTATCACTTACAGAACGTAAATTCAATAAAAAAATAAAACCTTTTTTTTTCAATAAAGTCTCCATTTTTCCCCAAAATTATTTCACCCTATTACGCAAAGGTAAAGTAGATCAAATAAGCCGCAAGCGCCGCCGCGTCGCCCGCGGCGCGGGGAGACTGAGGTATGCGCGGGGCCCGCGCATACCAGTCTGCCGGCAGTGTCGGTCGTGTACGTACGTGTCTCGTAACGTACAGCAGCGCAGCGCACGAGTAACCGCCGCCCCACCGTTAATTTTTCGCGCAAGTGTTAGTGTTTAGTGATTATGTCGTACACAAACAGTGGACCGAAATGGTTCGGGTTTACGCCGCGTCGGGTGATAACCTAACTTACATCTGGACTCGTCACGCAACAAAGGTAGGTATTTTTGCCTGTCCTAAGCCAGGAAAAGTATGAAGGGAAGTTAGTTACATCACAGGTTACCTGTATTTTATTACAGTGATGTAGTTAGTTAAAACTTATGTAGGTATGTAGTTAAACGGACGGCGTTAACCTGCCGCACTGGCAGGTTAACGCCCTTTGCAGTGAATACGTAACTCGGGCGCATAGTATCCATGAATTAACGGACGGTGTAGGACAGAAACATTTTTGATTTTTTTTAAGAAAAATTCGTTTATTTATTTTTAAATTCAGACAAACATTTTTATAATTAAATCAACTACCTATGGTTTCAAGGTTAACGGTCTTCAGACAAACAGCCTGTATAATAAATATCTCTTTTATTCGTCTTTAGCAGGCAAGTCGCGGGAGGGGAAAGGGTGGACGAAGAGATGTGAGCTCGGGTACGGAGAGACGTAAGCGCGGGGACGGAGAAACGTAAGCGCGAGGACGATGAGCCGTAAGCGCGGGAATTCAAGTTCGGAGCCTGTTCCGAGGCGAGGCGATTACGTTATTATTCCGATTAGTGTGCGTTGCAGTAGGGAGTTTAATACAAACCATTCTGAACGGCTCGAGGCGATACGGTGACGATCCCTTTCCGATCCCATATGTGTGCTGAGACCCATAGTCGCGATCGACCGGTTGGCCACCCCTGGGCTAGAGGATATAATATTGCCGTTCAGCGCCGTTAGTACAGCCATACTATCGGAGAGAATTCTAATCCTGTAGTTAGAGATATTTCTTTCCATGACTGCGATGGCAGCTTGGGCGATTGCTACACATTCGCATTGGAATATGGAGCTATGTACCCCTAGCGGTAGAGATATTTTGATGTTGAGATACACGGAGAATACACCAGCACCTGTACTGGTTTTGGTTTTAGAGCCGTCCGTGTAAATACGGACTTCGTTAGCTCTTGATTGATCTCGCTCGGTCTCTGTTTTTTGAATTGGATAGAGCTTATCAAATACGTGAGTTTTGGGGATTCTATCACAGGGCACTTAAATGTATGGTACATCGTCTAGTGCATCCAGTGGTGCACCAAGCATTATCTCCAGGGCAATTGTAGGTGTTGTTCGCATGTATCCAGTGGTGGCTGAGCAGGCTAGCCAGAAGAGGTCAGAAATAATCTTCAGTCTTGAAAGATGATGAGGCCAAAGCAGAATATTTTAAAACCTTAAGGCCTGTATTCCTCTTACACTAATGTCGGACACATACGTTACTGAGAAATACATAGTTACAAAGAATTGCTGACGTCAGCGTCCATGTACATATTAGTGCGACAAACGTACATGACCAACATCAATGTAAGAGGGATGCATGCCTATGTTTAGTTCAAGATTATGCAAAATTTACAAAAACATTTAAATATTTATTAAATAAATAAATTTAAAACTTTCACTCCTGAAAAGGCTGAATGGATTTTAATATCCCTTTTTTATTTGTTCTCTAATACGTCCCCATTGCAGAATAATTTAATGATCAGTAGTCTCAGGTCAACTATCTGCTCAATCATATTCAAAATTTAATGAAAAACATATATATATAAGCATTTAACCCTAAATAAGCAGCCCAAGAAAAGAGTTCCTGGAAGGAATTGAGGGAGGCTTCTGTCCTGCAATGGGACAGTACAGAATAAAGAAAAATAAAGCCCTAATGAGTAGCCAAATCCCATAAATTACCTCATGTTCAAAGAACTTGTCTTCCAAAGTCTTGTCACCAGGATTGAAGCCGGCACCTTCAAACAATGCTTGGTACTCTGCATAATACTCAGCTACAGCCTTGACCTGCTCATAATCATCTGCTCTGGCTAGAGCAGCCAAACCATCAGGATTCAGTTTACCACAGCGTGGGTACAGTTTAGCACGGTCGTCCTTGGACAACTCTGTCCCAAAGGAGTTGATTGTTATGATAATAGCACGGCGATCCGCCTCAAACTGTAAGAATAAATTAATTCAAACAAAACCATGACATTATTCAATAATAAACACTATTGGTAAAGTACACAACTTACTGCCAAAATCTCGCACATAACGTCAGCAGTAGTACCACCAGCCTGCTTGCAGAAATCATAGAAGGCTTCGAGATATGCCTTGTACAGAGTGTTACGAATAATCTCAATGTTCATCTCATCCAAGTCCTGCTCACTGATGCAGTCCACAAAGAATGGAGCAAGAGGGGTGTCAACAAGGACTGCATTGTACAGTTCTGCAGGAGTAGCAGCAACATGGATAGCTTCCATCTGCTCAAAAGAACCCAAGGGGTGGCATTTCGGAATGAGCTCAGAAATGGGTCTCTGGTGCAGAGTACCAGTGATCAGCAGAATGATGTTGTCAATCATGTAACTGTACGTAATGAAATCCAAAAAAGTAGACAAAGGCTCCACTGAGTGATTCCGCATATGCGTGAATTCAATCACAAGTTTGTCACGTAGCCTATCATCGATGGTAGAGACAGCAAGTGGGCTGGGCTCGTTAGACAAGAAATTGCCATAGTCTGTCCCTTGCAGATGAAGTTTCAAATCTGTAAACATTGATTAATGTATCGAATCATCATATGATTAAGGGTAAAAGTGAACAATACTTCTTCAATATAAAACGCAAGTCAGTTCAATCATGGGAAATCGATTTAGTATTGTCTGCTTACCTTCGAGAGTCTCGCACTGTACCAAGTTTAGGTAGTCTGCCTGCTTCAGGATACCACACTTGAAACCACGGCACAGTCCTTCCAAATACCCGGAATCGATGTTGAAGATGCAACCCTTCATTTTGCTCGTAAAGTAATTTCAATGAAACAGTTTAACTTTGCGCTTTTATTGGAACTCCAGGCAATGCAAACCCAGAGACAGAAGAAGTAAGGAAATCAATTGAAGTGGGTGATCAATGATCATATGATGCGTCCATAGACGTAACAATTCAGTTTTTATTTTTCGATCTCATCCATAGACAAAAATAAATAGCGGATTGAACTATTTTCTAATAATAACTTTGGCCATTTGTTTTTCTGTCTTGAGGTAAAGAGAAGCAAGATAATAAGTTATCAAACTATCTATTTTACTCTATCTACGGCACATCTACGGTTTTATCCATAGACATAAAAAGACGATAGACTGCGCCTTCCCTAGCCAACTGACAGATAAAAATTTGAATCATGAATGAAAAATGCCATAGGCCCTAGTCTAAAAGAGGAGCCACTCTTTCTATAACTCACCTATCTCTTTCTATAACAGAAATATAGTAGGACACGCTCTTCGATTCCTTTCTTTACTTAAATCAAATCTGTGGTTTAATTCACGAATGTTTATTATACCATAAAATAGCGCTTTGTATATTAGTGGTGTCCAGTAAATACATGGTGTTCTAGAATGTAAAACAAGGTACCAAAAATTATCAATATTCTTAAAAGTGACAAATCCTAGGTACTTCTCATTAAACTGGTATTGATTTTTTGTATTTTTTACCGAATGGCCTTTAGTTGTTCTGTGACTGTATGACTCATTCGACTCATTCCACGGTTATCCATTATACATACAAAGCCTTGAAGCCATGTCGAAATATTACAAAAAAAATGTTTATACTCTATGATTTATTTTACGTGTCAGTGTGTCAGACTGTCAGTTAATCTGATATTTCGGAAATAATTATTTATTTCATTAAACTTAACAAACACAATGGACTCTGCTTATAATAATCCTATTAGACAAAGAATAAATAAAATATTCGACAGTCATATCCTCTCAGACAATACTGATGCATTACATTCTGTGTCTGGTTTTTGTTCATCAAATTCTGCATACACCAGAAGAATAATTGTAAACGAAATTGAAAAAAAGGACATGCTGGTAAACAAAGCTGTTTTAGTAGAATATAGTAAAGTGAAAGATAAGCTGCAGGTGCTTCTCGATTCTCTATCGTCTTTAAATGTGGCAGTCCAAGATATGTCAAACAGATTATCCGATTCGAAAACTAAAACCCACCACCTTATAACTCAAACAACTAAACTCAAAGATGAAAGAAAAAAAACAGAAAAGAAGCAGACTTGGGTTAGCGCGTTCGTGCAAGGATTTCAACTATCTCCAGAGCAAAATGAGTACCTTTACAATGTTTCAGTCAAAACACCACTAACACATGACTTCTTTGGGACATTAGCGCAAATAGAAAAGTTGTACAGTAATTGTAAGACACTTATAAAGTGTTGGCATCAGACTTGTGCATTTGATATCATGGAGACAGTTGGCCTGCAACAAGAAGTTGCTATAGAAAAACTGTATCACTGGACTATTGGAGCCTGCCTTAGTACTGATTCCCCAAATAATGCACTGGTTCCTACTGCTTTGGCTAAATTTCAGAACAGACAAGTTCTATTTTCAAATATTATTGATGAGTATAGTTCAGCGCGCAAAGCCACTATTGTACAACTCTTTATTGATGCATTAACAAAAGGGACTGAGGGTTCTAAACCTATAGAGTTTTATGCCAATGATGCTAAAAGGTATATTGGAGATATTTTAACATGGGTGTATCAAGTGATACCAGTAGAAAAAGAAAATCTTTCTACCTTATTTAAATATTGTGATATGCCTGATAAGAAGCAACTGATTATTGATGCCCTGACAAATATCATGGAAGCTATTTGTCCTCTGCTAAAAGTTAGAGCAGAACTCATCTTGAAGCCTGATAAAGATCCCCTTGTTCTGTGGTCTATTACTAATTTAATTATTTATTATAAAGATGTCATACAGGCTGTCATATCAAATGGTCATCTAATAAATACTTTTGAGGAGCTGTTGAAGAAAAGTGAAGAAGTTTTCCTTATTACTCTAGATAGCAAAATACAGAAGGAACTAAGCCATGGGGTCAAAGCTCCGCCAGTGGATTTAAACCCTTCAGTTGTAGTGACTGACTTGGTCAGTTTCCTTCGTGATTTGTTGGCCATAATGAATGCCTCACACAATATAAATGTTGCTGATAGAAAAATGGTAATCACACATATATTAGATCCTTTATTACATGCAATAAATGAAACTGCATGTCACTTGAGTTCTTCTGACATGTCTGTTTATATGTTAAACTGTATTTACCATATTCAGTGTACTTTGTCTCTGTACACAGTAATGGATGAATATAATGAAAGATTACAAGCTCAGTCTGAAGCCCAAATTGATACTTTGACCTCTGAACAGGCTAGCTTCCTTGTTGCGAATTTAAATTTGGGGCCAATTTATACCATTCTTCAAGAAAAAATAAGTGGTCCCTTATCAGCTATACCTGGAATGGACACATCAACATTGAAGACATTTCTAAACAAGTTTGATATGTTCTTAGTATCCCCAGATGTTTACATGTTACCACAACTCAATCTGCTTTTGAGTCACACTCATAAGTCATTAGTAAAAAAACGAGCATTTGAAGTAATATTTGCAATATATGCACAATTGTATCAAGCAGTCCATGATCCAATAAATGGTTATGCTGATCCACATACTATTGTTCGCCGAAAACCAGAAGAGGTTAACAAATTACTTGGGTGAATATAAAGCTAACTGTACATACATGTGTACCATGACCACTTATAATAAAATTATGAATAATATTTATCCTCTGTAAATGTTTGTTTTTTATTTATATAACTATTTCCTTGCTACCTTCACTTCCAAAAACCTGTCTAGTCTGTGGCTTCCATATAAGCTAACTGATAAAATGATGGCAGACATTTTGCATCTTGGTACCTATAGTTAACTACCTCATTACCTCTCCAATCACACGCCACTTCACTCGATCACCGGCTTCTGTCATCCAGCTGTTATCCACCACCCTGCGAAGATCGCTGTTGGACTACCTCATAAAAAATTGATCCCGCTAAGAGCTTTGCCAAGCGTAGCCCCTTCCATAGCTCGCTGAGCGGCTTTAAATTTGTGGGCCAACCAGAGCTGTGGAATAGGTGGCAACAAAAGCCGACGAAACTTATAATCCTTTGTAACAATTCTCAACTTATTATTATTATTATTATTTTTGTTTTTTACGTGGTAAAATCATCTTATGAGTCTTCCCACCCAGGGCAGAGCGGGAAGGACTGTCAGACTCATACTGACTAAAACCGACCCCGGCAGGCTTTGGTCCTCTACAGGGAGCCCCATCACTATGCTGAGACTCCTTGAGGCGCGGGTGGAACACATCGCGCCGTCGACCCGGACATAGTCCATCGTTGGCCCACGCGTGCTAATTGTACACGTACCAGAATGTGTAGCTGCGCTTTTGTTGTTTGCCGGCGCGCCACAGCTCTGTGGCGGTCTCCATTATAAAAGGGATCAGAACTTGTTTTTATACATTCCGGTTAGAAACAGAAATTGTATAAAAACAATTTCTGTTTCTAACCGGGGCACAAAGGCCCAGAATCCAGACTTAAAAAAATCTAACCTCTAAATTAATAAATTTTGGAGCTGTCAAAACTTCGAATCCTTCGAATGTGATGTGCGAGATTTGTAAGGTTTTTAGTTGTATGGGATGAAAAAGATCTAAAATGGGTTCCCGACAAGTAATAGAGAAATCTCTTTCTATGTTAAGGTCCCTACCAAGGATTTCCCTGGGTAATATTCGTGACAACCCTAACTGTAGAAAACCTGTGAGTACTTTGCATATTTGTTGAAAATAAAAGTTATAATCATGTTATTACACAGGAATAAATTTCATTTTTGACTTGCAGGCGAAACGGGGCCGCGGCCAACATGGTGGTGACAAGCACGGCTCTGGTAATAAAGGTTCAGGTCAACGGCAGAATTTTATGAGGCTAGGTTATGAAACTGGAAATAATCCTTTTTATTTGCGAATACCTCAAGAACATTACTACAGAGGCCATCAGTAAGTCGTGAAATCTTTTACAACATATAAATCTCTCAGCTGTTTTCAGTCCTATTGTGATACAAATTTTGGTTTTACTTCACAGGTTAATTTGTGACAATAAAGTTTACATACTAAGTACCTAGCAATTGGTTATTACACTCGCAAACATAATTACTGAATCACTTACTCCTTGTCTTGAGCACTTAGTAACTAGTTAAAAATGTTGAATATGGTAGCATTTTAAAGGTTCAACCGTTAACTTTAAATTGACACCAAATTCTTTCAAATCACACCATTATTCAAGGAGCTTGGATGAATTCCACGTAAATGATTCTGTGCTTTTGCTTGCTATTGTAGTTACTGATTGGTTTAGAATCCTGTTTCATTTTATGCAGGTACTTAGTGTTGTTTAGTGAGTGAGAGTGGTGGTATTGGCTTCTACTTACGAGTTGTAGGTTGTGAGCTCAAACCCAGCCATATGCATTCCTTTGTGTAATTTATTTCATCACCACTGCTCTCAAAACATTGTGAGGGAACCATCAGCAGTGGGAACATTATAGACTGATGATGATGATGACTTAGTGTTTTTTTTTTCAACAACTGTTTTTATCTACAAATATTCTTTTGCAGCTTAAGAAGGGAATATCCACCACTATCCTTACACCAGCTGCAGATGATCATTGATAAAGACTGCGTGGACATAAACCAACCTATAGATATTGCTAGCGTTATTAAGTCAGGTTTTTACAATTTCTTCCCTGACCAAAAGCAGTTTGGTATTCATCTCACTGATGAAGGAGCAGATATCTTTGCAGCCAAGATAAACATCGAAGTACAGTGGGCTAGTGAACAAGTCATTGCTGCCATTGAGAGAAACGGTGGAGTTATTACAACTGCTTACTATGACCCGCATAGCCTTTTATTACTCAAGAACCCTAAAAAGTTTTTCGAATCTGGACAAGCCATTCCAAGGAGGATGATTCCACCACCTGATGCAATTGAATATTATACCAGTGCTAAAACTCGTGGATATTTGGCAAATCCAGAAGAAATATCAGAGGAAAGGCTTAAACTATCTCAGAAATATGGGTATACTTTACCTGAAATAGAAAAAGAAGCCAATTACCATATGTTATGTGAAAGAAAAGATCCCAGGCAGATATTTTATGGATTAGAACCTGGATGGGTGGTAAATTTGAAAGATGAATGTATTCTTAAACCTAAAGATCAAGAATTACTGCAGTTTTACAACTCATAGGTGTTAATTCATTACTATACTTAGAATAATGATTGTTAATAAAATATAAAAATAGGTACTTAGATCTAATAATTATTTTATTTATGTTACGAAATCACCACCCTATTTCTTGATAGCTGTTAATGTCCCACTGCGTGATAAAGGCCTCCATATTTTTCTAGGTATCATTTTAGTACACAACCTTGAACCAGCAGGTGCAAGCTCACCTTTTTGGACCAACCTCAGCAGCACCCTCTATCCACAGGCATCAATAGTGTTACGACTTAAAATAAAACGAATAATTGTAAAAGCAACACTTGTAGCAGCCTGTATACAACAAGGCAGTCAGTCAACTTACCTAACAGTTTTTAAGACCCGGTCTTTAGAAGTTTCTTCCATAGCCGTTTGATTCCGTCGGTCTCCGTTTACGCTTTTATCGCGAAAGAAAAGTTACCTACTTATAGAGAAACTAGCTTCTGTCCGCGACTTCGTTAATGCGAAATTTTGGCGCTGTTCCTTTTTCCGACTTGCTACACAAATAATGTGATAGCTATCTACAGATATAATTTAAATTAATAGCCTGAAGAAAAATATACAACCTGAGCAATCGACTGTTGCGCAGCGTGTCGTGGGTTCGATCCTTGCACTATCATCCCTCAAGTTGTTCCGGGTCTGGGTGTTTATGTAGGTATATGAGTGTATATATTCGAAAAAAAATGTAGGAGCTGTAAGGACTAAATCTCGTTGGCCGCGCATCATTATAAGGGTGAGAAAAACAGTTTAGGTTCCGGGTCTGGCTGTTTTTGTGTAAGTGTGCACACGTGTGAACACACGACACGTGAGAAAATTTTGGAAGTATTTACATGTAATAAGGCAGTTCAGATTCGACAATAAATTTGATTTACCAGGGCGAGGGAGTACAGAAATAGTAAAAGATATACCAAGTGAATATTTTTATTTTCGAAACAATACATTTGTTAGGTACTTAGTTATTATCAATACAGTGCTTTTTTATTTTATAATAAAAAGGAAGATAAAAATTACTCACAAATCTAGTTGGTGTATTTTGCATTAAATGACTTCGATGGAATTCTTACAATCAAACAGTTTAGCTTATAGAAAGTGTGAAAAACTAAGCTTCACAGATAAACACCATTTAATATCTGTAGTGGTCTGGCTTGTATGGTCCTTCAATTGGGACTCCAATATATTTTGCTTGTTTTGGAGTTAGCTTAGTTAGTTTAACACCAAGGTGGTCCAGATGCAAAGCAGCTACCTCTTCATCTAGTTTCTTAGGTAATGTATGTACTCCAACAGGGTATACATTGTGTCTTGTCCAAAGTTCAATTTGGGCCAGCACTTGGTTAGTGAAAGAGTTGGACATAACAAATGACGAATGTCCTGTGGCACATCCTAAATTAACTAGACGTCCAGCAGCCAATACTATGATATGATTGCCATTGTCAAGCTCATAGCGATCTACTTGTGCCTTAATGTTTACTTTTTTGGCATTGTTTTCCAACCAGGCAACATCTACTTCGCAGTCAAAGTGACCAATGTTGCAAACAATTGCATCATCTTTCATTTTCAGGAAGTGTTCCTTGCAAATAATATCGAGGCAGCCAGTAGTGGTCACGAAAATTTGCCCTACTTCAGCAGCTTCATCCATAGTTGTTACCTGGAATCCTTCCATCGCTGCTTGTAGAGCATTAATGGGATCGATTTCAGTGACAATAACTCTGCCTCCGAATCCCTTAAAAGCTTGTGCGCAGCCTTTTCCGACATCGCCATAGCCCGCAACCACGCAGACTTTACCAGCGACCATTATATCTGTGGCCCTTTTAATTCCATCAAGCAGTGATTCCCTGCATCCATACAAATTATCGAATTTACTCTTGGTTACTGCATCATTCACATTGATAGCTGGAACCTTTAATAAGCCTTCACGGAACATTTTATACAAATTGTGTACGCCTGTTGTTGTTTCTTCAGAAATGCCCTTAATACCTTCTAAATATTGTGGGAATTTCTTATGAACCAAGTTTGTTAAGTCACCGCCATCGTCCAAGATCATATTCAGTGGCTGAAATAATAAAAAATCAAAGATAAGCGGGTTAACTAAAAAGTGAATTCAAATCAAATAACTTAGCGCTCGCTTAACACGCTCCCCGTATAGTAAGACGAAGCCTTTTTTATACAGAGTGAAAATAATATTCAATTATCAAAAGTAGCGGAGGGCATGAATTAATTCGAATTTATTTAGGTACAGTTCCAGTCGTTAACTGTTACTCAGCAGCTCGAAAGTCTGACAACCAGTCTTACTAAGGGGTATCGTATTACTCAGTTACTGGGTGTTGGAAGTCAGATAGGCAGTCTCTCCATGTAATATACTAATATTTAGCTGCATCTGGTTCCAATAGAAGCTGACCCCAACATAGTTGGAGAAAGGCTAGGCAGATGATGACGATGATGTAGGTATAATTGATACAGGGTGGCCGGCCCCGGCACAAAGACGTAAAAAAATATTATTTCGGGCCGGCCTAAACAGTGATTTGATTTATCTGGACGAGAAACCGTGTATTAGAAAGAACTTCCTCTTGTAAGTAGTTACATTCAAGAAGGTATAAAACTATTCATAAGTTTATTGTTTAATAACAACAAATGTTGAGGAAAAAAGGTAAACAGCATTATCCTCAATGTAAGTTAGCTCAGGAAAACCCAAACTTTTATTACCTTTCCGTCATGGAACACCAATGTCTGCTCAATGCACCAAACATATTCCTCTTCGGTTTCTCCTTTCCATGCATAGATAGGTATACCAACAGCAACTAATGCGGCAGCAGCTTCATCTTGAGTACTGTAGATGTTACTACTGGACCATTGAACCTGTGTAACATAGGTGTTTTTAGTTATGAAGAACAGCATCATTACTGTACATGACGAGTTACGAAGATACAGCTTTTCTGTACTTATACCTATGAACACTTATACACATCTATACTTATAACATTATAAAGCTGAAGAGTTTGTTTGATTGAACGCGCTAATATCAGGAACGACCAGTTCGAATTAAAAAAAAAAGTTAGATAGTCCATTTATCGAGGAAGGCTATATTACATTACGCTATGCCGAATTGGGAGCCGAGCATCGGGGGGAGAAACCGCGGGGTTTATTAGCTAGTATTATTTTCGGCTAGACTCTTCCTGCCCGGGACTTCTTTCGCGTGAATTTAAGGCCTACGAGTAAGGTCCCCGACCCGACCCACCGCGTTGCGTCCCATCCCCGTCAGCGATATTGCTTTTTTCCGAACTGCTAGACAAAATTGTGATAGCTCGGCAAGTATACATTATAGAAGTATAATTTACAGCATATAGGAATAATGTACTGCCAAAAAAGAAATTTAAATCGGATCATCAGTTCCGGAGATTGGGTAATCTCCGGAACTGATGATCCGATTTAAATTTCAAGTTCATCTTCTACACTAATATTATCTATACTTCGCTCTACATATCTCAAACTAAACTAGAGCTCGTAGCCTTGGGCACATACCTACTAGCCTAATGGGGAAAAAATTACTTAAAAAAAACTAAAACCCGACTACGAAAAAATCTGCGGTTGTTTCAGACGATCTTTATTGGCTAACTGGCATGCGACCACGGCTATTATTCGGTCAAATTATTATTGCTCTTGTTTTCTACTTTTCAGTGCGCGATTTTTTCATAGTCGGGATTTAGTTATTTTTAACTTATTTTTTTATTTACACTATTTTGGGGTCATATTATTTGAAGTAAGTAATTTATGTTATACTAGCTGTACCCTGCCCCGCTTCGCTGTGGCGCAAAAAAACTGTT
This sequence comes from Agrotis puta, assembly GCA_943136025.2. NCBI lineage: Eukaryota > Metazoa > Arthropoda > Insecta > Lepidoptera > Noctuidae > Agrotis > Agrotis puta. The sequence continues at coordinate 7,649,808 of OW964170.2, forward strand.
TTTTGACCAAAAAAAATAGATAAAAACAATCCTTGATGCGGATTATATATCATGCTAAAATTTCTTCTCATGTGACTGCGTCATTACGACTGCGAGTGTTATCTTCGCTTCCGGTAGATGGCGCGGTCACTAGTACAGAGCTGATCGTTAAAAAAACTGTTTTTTCGCGGTTGCGGACATGTGACTGATGCAAAAAATAGATAAAAACAATCCTTGATGCGGATTACATATCATGCTAAAGTTTCAGGTCAATCAGTGCAGTACTTTTTGAGTTTTTAAAGCATACACAAACCAACATAACATTTTTATATACCTAGGTATAACTAGGTATACTAGGTATATAGATGTATAGTTTTTGAGAGATTTTTTTTCGGTTACGACTTTACATCCCCTAGAGGGTGCCAGCCGACAACTGAGACGCTTCTAACGACACTTCATTTTTCATTTGTAATGATAAGTAGTTTAGAAGTTATGAGGGGACAAACAGATATACATACCGGTCAAAATCATAACCCTCTTTTTGGCTTTGCCGTAGTCGGGTAAAAATGGCCTCGCCTATACAGTTAAGTTTGTTGCAAAGTAATAATATAAACATCATAGGCAGATCATTAGACAGTATATTGTATTGAAATAATTACAGTGACTATTGAATACAAAACATGAATTGCAAAAATGATTTCATAATAGAGCAAACACATTTAAAAACAGATCAAGGGTTAAAGATAAAGAGGTCAAGAAACGATGATAAATATCAGCTCAATTCTTACATGTGTTCACAGAAACAAGATAACAAATATTATTTTATCTTTGTCACATTTCAATACCCATACGAAATAACAAACACAATGTTACTCATGTTTTTGAATATCGTTCTTTAAATAATTGTTATTCTTTTAACTGGTTAAATTGTATTTCTTTTGCGAGTTGCAATGAAACTGTTTCTAAACGAGAAGTCGACCTAACTTGCCTATGATAGTCAAGTTTACCTAGGTTTATTTTGATTATTAATGCTTACATCTTTTATTTCTATTGTCAATAATTACTATGAAATCTTATTTCAATAATTACTGAATAATATTTTAAAAAAATAAGTTAAAAATAACTGAAACCCGACTACGAAAAAATCGCGCACTGAAAAGTATAAAACAAGAACAAGCCGTGGTCGTATGCCACCGAGCCAATGAAGATTGTGTGAAACAACCGCAGGTGGCATACGACCACGGCTTGTTCTTGTTTTATACTTTTCAGTGCGCGATTTTTTCGTAGTCGGGTTTCAGTTATTTTTAACTTATTTTTTATTTACACTATTTTGGGGTTTTATTATTTGAAGTAAGTAATTTATGTTATATGTATCGTTTCTGAGTTGTGAATTTAAGATTTATCATTTGATACCCATGTTGACACTGTTAGAAACAGAAAATTAGCTAGTAAAAGCTATATAATGTATATATATTTCAAATGTGCTCATCAAGCCCTTTAATTTGATACCCATGTCGATACTGTGCAAAAATTTTTTTTTTTTTCGGTAACGACTTCTCATCCCCTAGAGGGCGCCATATTGGATTTGATGACAAGTCACCTACCCTATAACCAGCGGACAACTGAGACGCTTCTAAAGAGACCTCATTTGTCATGTACTGATAAGTAGTTTAGAAGTTATGAGGGAACAAACAAACAAACATACATACATACATACATACAAACAAACATACATACCGGTCAAAATCATAACCCTCCTTTTGGCTTTGCCGTAGTCGGGTAAAAAGTAGAAATCTCTTGATTACAACTAGATATTACAAAAAAAAAAGAATTTGACTTTCCCGTAATTTCTCGTTTCAACGATTTATAATATTTTATTTCTTAAACAAGAAGAATCAAATCGTTCCCAAACTCGCCTTTGGTTGTCGTAGAAGAAAGTTCTAGAGCTCAAACGAGAAAACCTTCGCTGTCCGTCTGTCTGTCTGCCTGCCTGTCCATCTGTCTGTCACCAGGCTATATATTATGAACCGTGATATTTAAAGACAGTTGAAATTTCCACAGAATCAGATGATGTATTTCTGTTGCCACCACTATAACAACAAACGGAACCCTTCGTGCGCGAGTCTAAGTCGTACTTGGCCTTGTACTTACTTTTTTACATGATTTTACTTATATAATTCAAAATTGACGAATTGGGTTGTAGGTATGATGGTTTTGTGAAGTCTCGAATATAATAGTCCTCCTCCTGACCGATTTCGGCCACGGCGGCCAATCTCAACGGAGATTAGCCAACTGCGCGGGACATATTATAGTGCACAAGTGTGCGCAGGCACACGTGCCCTCTCTGTTCCTTTACTCTCATAGTTCCGATGGGACGGCAATCCAACACGACCGGAGAGAGATCAGGCGCTTGACTAACTGCATAAGGTGCTTTGCGAGGCACAGGGTATTACACCGCCAACTTTTAAACACCGGCTATTGAGAAATTTGTTTTAGAAAAACCCAATAGAACTTTTTACCCAACCCGGAAATCGAATCGAACCCAGGACCTGGACGCTCAGCAGTCGCGCTTGTGATCAACAGCCACGAGATCAACAGGGCAGTTTCGAATATAAAAGCTAACTGACGGTTGCCCAAGTTTCTATAGTTTAGGTGCCGTTTAGTAGGTCAAGATATTCGTATAAATAGAATCTGAATTTATGATACTATTCCCCATACCTCCGTTTTATTATTTGATCGCTTTAGCGCCCTTTCATAGTCGTCTACGCTCCGTTTGATTAACGCTCTACTAACATTTCAAAGCAAATCTAATCGTAAGATAATATAAGGCATATCGTATTTCCTCAAACTTACAACTTGGTAGATAACAAATATAGGTAGATACGAGTACAGTAAGGCTGTTGAATCTATTTCGAAGATGGGCCAACATTTTGATTTCTTGTGAACTGGGGGCCATTTAGTCTGAAATATATTTTGTAAATATTTAAGTATTTGCTTTTGAGGCTATCAAGATTCAATTAAATATTTTTTTATTGTATGGTTTGTTTGTAGGTAATTTAGGTGATTCCATGAATATTAGGCGACTCTCATGTCTTAAGAATTTTTTGCACATTTAGTTAAATAACATTTATTAATAATAATGCTGATTCGGTTAAGTGTATTCCTCCCTATGGATATGCATAAATTGTCGAAGCACCCTATTTCCGTGGAATGACCATGCGTAAAAAATGTGTGTTTTCTGAGATTTCTGTTATTTCTCTGGAATAATTTGAGAATGGATTATTTCCGAATCTGGTTTGGTGTGGAGTATGCTGATACCCATACTCTCAAAAGTCCATTGTTAGTGGAGCACTGGTTGCGGGCAAACCCAATGGGATAGCGGATAGATAAATCATCTATATTGACATTTCATGTATTTAGACAAGGTTATCATTGATTAGATTCTGACATAATTGACATATACAGAATTTAGAGGCATTTCTTGTAATGTGTTATCTCTGAGTATGATATATAGCTTGTAACCCGAAAGATAAGACTAATCTATTCCAAAATTACAAATGTTGAAATTACTCGTGTCTGCCTGTTACGATATGTCACAACAGCTAAGGCAAGATTGTCTGTCTTAGGCTTACTCCCTCAATTTATAAATTTGCATTCCATTTTTTATTTATTTCGAGCCAACTCTGTTTGATCATAACTTTAACAAGTACCAGACCGTTATACAATACAAGTTAAAAATAACTAAGGTTTTAGTTATTTTTAAGTTATTTTGTATTAAGACTATTTTGGGGTTATATTATTAATAATTTTATATAATAATAAAAGCAAAATAGCAAGTGAATTTCAAATATACTCATTTAGCCTTTTAATTTGAATTTACCCTATAACCAGCAGACAACTGAGACGCATCTAACGACACCTCATTTATCATGTTACGATGAGTAGTTTAGAAGTTATGAGGGACCAAACAAACATAAATCCATACCGGTCAAAATCATAACCCTCCATTTGGCTTTGCCGTAGTCGGGTAATAAAATATTAGTTAAAATAATATAATGTTTTTTAAAGAAATGTTTAAAAAATGTATGGCATTTTAACTAATACTTAATTTAACTACTAATCAAACAACTGTCATATAGAGTAGTCCAGAAGTCATTCTTTATAAACCTCATAGAAACTAAGGGCATTGAAAACCAGTAGAATTGCAGAAAATAACAGCACTTACTTCAGCACCAAGCTCTATTAGTGTCTCAATGAGAACTGCAGTTTGCACGGTCATGTGGAGACTGCCAGCAATTCTAGCCCCTTTCAGAATTTTAGCAGGGGCATACTTGCGGCGACAGGCCATCAGTCCTGGCATCTCCTTCTCTGCTAGCATGATCTCTTTACGACCAAGCTCAGCTAACTTCTCATCAGCTGCAAAACAAAAGAATAACAATGTTTAAAATATTTCTTGATCACTTAGGGCAATTTAAAACAAATGGTTATAAAATCTCATACATTTTATAAATTGTTATAAAATGTATGAGATTTTATACTTATGGAATTTTAACAATAGTTGATTAATCAAGTGGCCCTTAGAATTACATCATAGTTAATTATTTCCATAAGAATAAAATTTATCTGAATTTAAATAAAAAAAGTCATCAATATGATTTTTTTTATATTTAAACATTTATGCTATATATAAATTGCTTGTCTGTAAGCAATTTGTCAGTTGAAGACATTAAACATGAAAAATATGTTATAAATAAGTTTAACATAAGTATTAAATATTTTTTGCACCACTTTTTTTAAGTTAATACCTTTTTACGAATTTAGCATTGCAAATTATCAAATCTTTTATTAGGTCAGTTACATAATATCTATGTATAAAAAGCTTTATTGTTATGCAATAGTTACAGAAGATAAGTGATAGTTGGTTTTTTTGTCAACAACTTACAACACATTTTTAAATAATGAATAAAACACATTAATACTTATTAGTTTTAATAAGTATTACCCAAATGTTTGTTCAGCACATGGAAATAATGAATAATCAAATGTATACTGACCAACATTTTTCTTGGTTTGATAAAACCTCCAAAATTATTTGTGCTGTTTAAAATGATTTGCCTGACATTTTCCTTCAAGCTAAGTTTTCTCCTAAATATTTATTGCATGAGTTTTTTTTTTAAGAGTGAGAGGCATCTTTAAACAATGTACTATTAAAACATGTACTATTTAGTGGGCCATACTTCTCTACTAGGTTGTTGAATTTAAAGAAAAATCAATCGTTATTACATTGTATTGTATTATTTCAATTGAAATTAAGCTCAAAAATTCAATTAAATCTTGAATGTTTATAGCGTGAGAGAATGTGTATTTATCTAATTATTTATACAATATTCCTTTTTACTACAATAGGAAACGTACTAAGTAGGTTCTATGTACACGAACAAACAGACCTCTATCATTTAATTATTGATGTAAACACTAAAGATAAGAGGTGTCATCAGGATAGCAATTATTATTGCTGATAATTTGATAAGAAACATAATCATGAATTAGTGTAAATAAGCAGCAGACAAAAGAGCCGGTCTATCTCAAGTCGCATGGTTAAGTTAACCTATAAAAATAATATAAATGAAAAGACTCACCTTGAATGTTTAATATATTTAGGTGACAATAATAAACAAATAATATTATTTTGCTTGAAATTACATTCGATATTCCTGTTATAGAAAGAAAGAAAAAGAAATACTTACCGATTTTGTACGGTGGCTTCATGATGTTTTATAATAATAACCCGCGAATACGCAACAACTGGTTTTCACTAGCTAGTTTTATAAATTGCGGTAATTTTATAAACCGGAATGTGAACAGAAGTTACAAAAAAATACTGATCACTTACAAGTTATAACGCATACGTCCTAACCTAACCACAGACAGCTCTGTTTTAAATGGTTCTAAAATAGATACCGCGAGCTGTGGGATTCTGCGACGGACCAAACTTGTTAAGTGACACTAGTGACAGATTCTCAGCAATGTGCTCAGCAGAGAGCATGAGCATCGAGAGCGAGACAGATGTAAGGCCAGTTGCACACCAAGTCCCAAGTTTCTGCGATAAAAACTGTCAATCACGATGCGCTCACCCGAAAATATTTTATAACATTCTCCCTCTAAAACTCTACTTTTACTCATTGAAAACTAGGGAATCGAGAACCTGTTCTTATTGTAAGAACCGGGGTTTTCGGGTTCTTGCCTCCAAGGAACTGGGAAATCCCGGGGTTTTCGGGACATTCGGAACAAAAATGTTTTTTTTTCCATGACATCAGATAACAATAGAAAGAATGAGAAAATTTTAAGGCATATCATTTAAATCGTTGGCCTCATAAATAATCAAGTCATAAGTTTACGTGTCTGCCTAAAAAAAAGGAGTGTTTTATTTTTCATTTTTTATTTGACATGGTTTTGCTCTTGACTCTTCTCTGTGTCGGAGGTGGCATAGATAAAGCCACTAGCTTACCCAAAATAAGTTAAGTATTTACTCTAACTTTGAAGAAATTCAAGTTGTATGCCTTCGGGATCTCAGACGCGGTAGTGAGTATTACTATTTTGCCGTGCGCAATATGAAGGATGTTTGGAATCACTTAGTACGAATTAGTGAACTGGCAACTTGGGTTTTTTTTATCGTGGTAAAATCATCAAATGGGTCCTCTCACCCAGGGCAGGGCGGGAGGGACTGTCAGACTTGTACTGACTAAAATCCACGGTGTCCTTCAAAAGCCCTTTACGTACCAGGGTCACGGTAATCTTTTAGTCCCGCGACCCCGACAGGCTTTGGCTGTCGTAGAAGAAAGTTTCTCTTTCTTCTACGACAGCCAAAGCCTGTCAAAGGCCTGCCTGAAAAAGGGGTCAAAGTTAAAGTCGAAGTCGAAGTCGGTCAATACCAAAGTCACCACCTAAGATGAGATATCGGAGAGAGGCTCGCTCGTTTTCTAGAGTTCAAACGAGAAAACCTTCGCTGTCCGTCTGTCCTTGGTCCCGCGACCCCGGCAGGGGCAACTAGGGATGGATGTAAACTTGCAGTTCATCTAGATGTCCGAGCTTGCTCATTTTTACAATATAGATGCACTGCAAGTGGGCCGGGATTCGTGAGCTCGCTCTATTTAAGGCCTCATCTTTGCCAAAAGCAAACCCAATATAAAAATAAAACTAATAGCGGACAACCTCACGACGATGAGATAAGCTAAACTGTGAAGTAAGGCACTCGAAGTTGCCAATGAGTCTAAGAAGCTCTGCATTCCACTGGATCAAGTGAAGCAAGTTGGTATTTAACTGAGCCATCCCAAAGGTTAACTTGGGTTAGGTCGCTGCAATACTCCATGCTGAATTGCTAGAAGCTCGCTCAAGCTGATCAGTTACAGGAACAATGTACTGGGAAAAGTAGGCGTTGGTCGTATCGTAATGACTCCATAAAGTATGTACGTATGTACGTAGGTCGAAAGACCTACTTCACGGTGAAAATATGCACCTGTGTGTCGGTGGCGTTAAAAGAGACAAGTTTCTTGTTCGCTCATTGGGAGACTTAAGTTCAAATCTGTCTACCATGGCCGCTCTGAAGGAATGAACTTCATTTCCACTGGTTTTTGCAGTGGGCAAGTATGTCTCTGAAACAGTACTATCCTATCATCTGCCTATCCAACAATACCAGACTGAAGTGAGTCAGAAATGTGCAGCAGAATAGGAGTTGCAGAGAAAACAGACTCCTGTTCGATCTCCGGATTCAATTGCCATAAACTCAGAGGAACAGCCATCAACGACTACACCACACTACTAGACGTTCACTAAGAAATTCTAATATCCAGCTACAAAAATCAACTAGGATGCGAAAAGTAGAAAGCTCACTAAGTAAACTCGCGTCTCGAGACCCTGTCAAAGCCTTAAGACATTATTAGGGAGTTTTCTCTTTGTCATCCACACGTGTATCCGAACATGTTTTCCCGTTTGTTTATATAAATACGTAGTTAATAAATAACATACAACCAATCTATCTATTTTTTCATAAAAGCATTTACAAGTTTAAACATATTGATTAAAATGTTTTTCTTAGTCCCGAAAATCCTGGGTCCCATCAGATGTCCCGGTTTTCTTCAGTTACTGAAGGAACCGGGAAATCCCATGATTTTCGAAACCGGGGTTTCCTGGTTCTATACCCTACTGAAAACAGTGAGTAAAAAGCTCTTTTCTCTATGTTTTCGTGTTTGAATTTAGAACACATCAATGCTTTCGACCTCTGACTCAATGCTTTACTTAAAACCTGCTTTGTTGGCGCAGTGGCTGAGCGATTGGACTGCTACGCAGCGTGTCGCGGGTTTGTCACACTTTTATCGTGGTAAAATCATCAAATGAGTCCTCTCACCCAGGGCAGGGCGGGAGGGACTGTCAGACTTGTACTGACTAAAATCCACGGTGTCCTTCACGAGCCCTTTACGTACCGGGGTCACGGTAATCCCTTGGTCCCGCGACCGGGTTTGTCACACTTAGCAAATATTTGTATGATCTACAATTAGGTATCTGTATTTGTTTCGGTTAGGTAGTTTAAGGCCCAACGCACACCGTTGGAGGAGCGGCGAAGCGTGGTTCTTGATCGCACGCCACATAAGGCTCAACTCACACCAAAAGAGCGGCGAAGGGCAACGAAGCGGAGCGCAGTTTCAATGTCATATGAATTTTAACTTTATTTCCATTACTATAACACTCATTCTTATTATCGCATGAGAAACTCGAACGCGGGCATTCGCGCGACTCTTTCGAGTTTCTCATGCGATAATAAATATTATTTTAGTGAAAATAAACTTCGCCGCTCTTTTGGTGAGTTGAGCCTAATCAGAGGCGCAATGAAGCGCACACCGCGGAGTCTTAGTGATTTTTTGCGCTGTCAAAAGGCATGAAGACCCACCCGTCGCGGCGCGCGGCTGCTCTTCGCACCGCGCCGCCCGCCGAGCCCTTAGAGTTTTATTTGACAAGGATTTAAGGATCAATGAACATCAAAAAGGAGTTACTTTTTTTTTTTTTTTTTTTTTGCCTGGTAAAATCATCAAATGAGTCCTCCCACCCAGGGCAGGACGGGAGGGACTGTCAGACTTGTACTGACTAAAATCCACGGTGTCCTTCACTAGCCCTTTACGTGCCGGGGACACGGTAATCCCTTGGTCCCGCGACCGGGTTTGTCACACTTAGCAAATATTTGTATGATCTACAATTATCTGTATTTGTTTCGGTTAGGTAGTTTAAGGCCCAACGCACACCGTTGGAGGAGCGGCGAAGCGTGGTTCTTGATCGCACGCCACATAAGGCTCAACTCACACCAAAAGAGCGGCGAAGGGCAACGAAGCGGAGCGCAGTTTCAATGTCATATGAATTTTAACTTTATTTCCATTACTATAACACTCATTCTTATTATCGCATGAGAAACTCGAACGCGGGCATTCGCGCGACTCTTTCGAGTTTCTCATGCGATAATAAATATTATTTTAGTGAAAATAAACTTCGCCGCTCTTTTGGTGAGTTGAGCCTAATCAGAGGCGCAATGAAGCGCACACCGCGGAGTCTTAGTGATTTTTTGCGCTGTCAAAAGGCATGAAGACCCACCCGTCGCGGCGCGCGGCTGCTCTTCGCACCGCGCCGCCCGCCGAGCCCTTAGAGTTTTATTTGACAAGGATTTAAGGATCAATGAACATCAAAAAGGAGTTACTAAAGAATTTTTTTGTGTATTTTTTTTCTTCATAATCTCATAAGGCTTAGGATTTCCCCATGTTGGCAAACTCAAAAATTATTGCATTACATCACGCTACGACCAGTAGGAGCCGAGCAGCGAGTTGAACCGTGGGGAACACCTTGTTATATTATTAAATTAAATTTAATCTTGACCAAACGTACAGGTTACATTTCAAAATAAGAGACTAATTTAACTTCTAAATTGTTTAATCACCATAGAACAGTTTACAGGGTAGCAGAAAGTCATAGTCAAAGGAATGAAAATATACGCCGTAACAAAATAACTAATTGATTTTAGATTCGCGCAGGAAAAAGTGGGTGGTATTCATTGACTCGATGCCTATGATTCTAATTCAGAACCTTTCATGGCATGGCACTAGTCCTCACATATTCTCCTATCATACTTAAATATAAGTACATACGTAACTTGTATGACATTTGAAATATTATTGTATATCCAAACTGTTTATTTTCTTCTTCAAATATATATATGATATCATGTAAAATAAGTAAACGGTAGTAATGACACACTTTACGTAATAAATTCTTGCATAATTCGCGCAAACATCATTCCTATCAGTGATGCTCACAGACTAGCAGACACTCAACACGTCAATCCAAATGAAATAAAGGGTCTTTCTAAATGTTAGCACACCAAGTCTAAACTTGAAGAGGTTGGCATAAAACAAATTCTATAATGTAAGAGTTAACGAAACGAATTGATTAAAACATTAGTCACGACTTCACAAGTAATAAAACTGGATGTTATTGATAACAAGGAGTTTAGGTAGTTCTCGTACACGTCAAAGGCACTGATATAGTCAGCATAAACACAAGTTTCATCGACCAACTTTAAGAAACAAATATTTCAATACATGACAAGTAATTTCACGTATCGCAGTTGATATATTAATATAATATTATTATTAACAATAAGCAGTTATTGCGATACATGAACTTTTTATTTGAGCTATTCGACATGGAGCAAGGCCTCGTAGTTTTTTTTTAATTTGTAACTTGATAAGATGACGAATAAGTTGCCGAAATGTGTTGGGCAAAAACATTTTAAATATTACGTTTGAATTCAGAGATTAAAATAATTAAAACTGTATTTAGGAAATAAGATTTACAAAACATGGATAGTTAAGACTACAATATTTTTACGAAAGAAAGAAACAAGTTTGTTGAAATATATATGTATGTACACCCCATTTGGAGTTAGGTTTAACGAAATGCATTAGTTAGAAAGCTATTTCTTCAATAGTTCATGTTTTAGCCAAAAGTCTGCTTGGTCTCTCGTCTTTTCAATTTACTCTCAGGGTATTACTACTTTGCCATTTCGGAATATCTTAAGGGAAAAAAAAACGCTTTAATTACATATGTACAATAATGTGATATTGAGATCAGAAGGCAAAGGCATTCTTAATTCATCACAAAACAAGATTTGACCAAAGATTTCGTGTATTTGACTCGTGTAATAGTGACTCAGTAGACAGTAGTATTGATAAACTAGTGCAACATTTTTATTAGCTAAGCTCTTGTTGTTAGACAATTGTAGTGACTGCGACTCATCAATGTAAGTATGTTGCTGATTTGTATTAGATTTCTTAGTCATCATTCTTATATGTTGTTGTAAAAATTTAAATAAAAGTTGGTCAATGTTTTATTCTGAATTGTGATGAATCAAAAATAATCGTCGCCAATATGGCGTCCTTCAGTCTCGAGTAACGCCGACGGAATCTTAAACATACATTAATATACCGAATTTTCATTATGATCGACAATGCCTAACTTTATAAAATATCCGAGATAATCATGCACGCATCTACACATGCATTCTTACCCATTCATAAAATTCTTTCATACATCTTACAAAACATAATAATAATTTATAAAATTCATAATCCCTTGCACATGTGCATGCCTAAAGTAACATACATCAACTTTTATACATCTCTTTCAGACTATCACTTTATCTCACATAAGTAAAGATACCACAGCCACTGTCTGTATTTATAATACCAAATAGGAAAAATGCTTCAACTTTAAAGATAATTATGGAAAGATAATGGTCAGGCATACATTAAACAGTTTCAATAATGCTACGCTAAGTGCATTGTTTGGGGCCAAAAATCACTAGGTGATTTCAAGAAAACGCCATAACCAAATTAGCACTTACATGCAAGAAAAAACAGTTAACTAATAAACATTCATCCACTTTTGTTTTTTTTTTTAAATTCTGTTTGTAACAAATTCATTGCCTGTTTTGTTGTCATGGTATTGCGCTCTGTAAATTGAACACAGCAATGGTTCCAAATGTTAAAGTGCTACAATAATGGTAACATGTTACTAAAGTAGACGAATATTCATATAATCATAATATAGTGAAATAAAATATTTTATTTATAAAAAGAGGCCATACATAGTGTTATCCACTGAGCACAAAATAACGACCATACCATTGTTGCAGATAGTTTAAAACAATACAGGCCTCTAAACCAATGCACCTAACGACTTATTATTTTTAATACGACATAATATGCCTGCCAGCACAGTTGAGTTTACCAGCAGTAAGTTTTCTGAAACTGCGTTGCATCGCTGTGGCAGTTAATTGTTTCAAATCTGAAATGAAAAATAAAAATTTTAAGAATGCCGTTCATTTAATCTTTTTTTCTTATTAAAAAAAAACATTGCCACACTAAGAATTTCTCCTCTGACGTAGGTGCGTTTACAAACATAAAAACTCACAGACACCTGGAACAACTATTTGTAGATCATACAAATATTTGTTTTGTTCCGTGCGGGAATCGAACCCGCAATACGCTGCGCTGCAGTACAATCGTTCAGTCACTGCGCTAACCATCTCCGACAAAAGTTAGTCATTATACATAGGTTTTGCACTCACGACAAAGATTTCGAAATCATAATCGAAATATATACCTATAATTCAAGTAAAAATGTATGCATTGTTTAGTACATACCAGCTAGTGAGCGGCGTCTGATGCTTGAGCTTGCGGATCTCCTTGGTGGCCCAGTTAGCGAGCGCCTTGGTGCGCGGAGTGCGCGAGCGACGCGCGGCCTGGAGCAGGTCCAGCAGCGGCCGCGTCTCCAGCAGTGGCAGCACGCGTTGCCCGAATACCGTGCACAGGTCACCAGTCAGCCCAGCGATCACCGACATGTGCCCGTCCGTGCGCTCGGGCTCGCAAGCCACTTGCATCATAAACGTTACGATGGCGGGTACGTGCGGCTCCACCAACGCCACGTCCGAACGCACCTGCATATTGTATACATTTATTATTTGTTCAGCCATAAACCCACTCACAACTGAATTAAAATATTACGAACTTCGCCTGTTGATCCTTTCAAGCCCTGGATGATACCAGTGTAAGCCTCGAGCACGCTTTCGCGAAGTTCTCCTAAATACTCCACCATGTCGTAATCGTTACGATCTACTTGAGCGTTGCTTGCCTGTAATATACAATATTTAACATGAAATAAAAGAGTATTTTTATTATTCTTTCGTTTAACGCAATATTGAACTTTATTACCTGCAACAACATCTGCATCACAACATCGAAGTATTTGGCAAAATCAGGACCAATGCTGAGGGCAATATCACCAAACACAGATAAAATCTGTGGTTTCACTGAGCGGTGAATTGAGGGATCACCAAGATTTTCCAATAGCAAGACTATGATTTCATCACAATAGGGTAGCACCTGTAACAACAATAAGACTTATGTTTAACTTACCACCAAATGTAGTAACATATAACAGACAAAAATAGTATATGATCACCAAAATTAAACTCACATTTTAATGTGAACTTACAACCAAAGTTTTCAAAGATATCACTATCTATTAAAGCAGAATTACTCCAAATAAATCATTGTTAACACAAAAGTAGTTAGATGTTAGACGCAAAGAAAGCATTAATTGTACAGTAAATTATTATTTTACTGAAAGTTTTAAGTGCTGTGTTTGAATACAAATTGAAGTGCAGTAGCATACTATTATAATTTTAGACTTTATATTTCTGGTGTAAAGTCTATATATTTTTGGTAAAAGAACCTAAGCTAAGCTAAGAAGGGTATCTAAGCATTTTATGGTGGTCATCATATTTAATCCCCAAAAATAATATTTTACATAAATGAGTGTGAAGACAGGATCTACCTTTCACAAAATTTTCAGAGGACAAAATAAAGCATGTAAAATTGGATTATGATTGGATAACTTACTTTGCTTTTCAATGCTCGACAAATATCACCAGTGAGCCCAACAGCTGCTATGCATACTTGATATTCTTGATGGTTTTTAAGTCCAACATAAAGATATCTTTTGAATGCATCCATATATTTTAAGAAACCTTCTCCTAAGACCTCAACTAGGGTTGAAACTGCCATAAGAGCATCTTCTTGAACACCTCCAGCTTTTCCTGCATTGCCAGCAAACATAGTCAACAATGCAGTCATAATAGCGTCCGATATTTGCGGCGCGTCTTCTTGAGTTACCTTACGAAGTACTGATTGGAGTGTGGCACACAATAGACTTTGGAGGTCATTGAATTGTGAACGATCAGCCTGACTTGAAATGTGATTCTCCATCTGCAAAACTTGTTGAAGCCTCTCCAGAATCACCATTGTTGTTTTTTGCACAGTTACATAACAATCAGTAGGAGAGTTTTTAACCATTTCCATGAGAGCTTCATATGCAGCTGATCTCAAATTATGTTGTGCAGCATCTTGGCGATCTGTTGTTTCAAGAAGCCTCTGAACAATAAAATCAAAGTATTTTGACATACAGTAGGTTTTAGGTTGGTTTGAATCTCCACAATCGGCTGCTTCGTAAGCAGCTTCCGCAAGGCCAGTGAAGGCCCAGCAAACATTAGCTGCTACACGTGGTTCTGCTTTTAATCCATTAACAAGACTTTCTAACAGTGGTTTCAGATATGTTTCGTTTATAGCTGCTTCAGGAACAATTTCGCAAATTCTTCCAAAAGTCCAAGCAGCTGTGTCTCGCACAGCAACACTAGAATCATACATGGCTTCAATCAAAGTTGGCATAGCCTTTTCCACTAGTGGCTTCAGAGTATTTGCTTCAAGTCCCCCAAGAATAGAACCAAATGCCATCAAAGCAGCCTCCCTGTATCGCCAATTTTCATTTTTTATATTTGAATTAATAAAAGGTAACACATGAGGAACCACTTCATCTTCACAACAGTTAGACAAAAGCATGAGACAAACTGATGCAGCTTTAGAGGGATTCCATTCCAACTCATCTTCAGTATCATCTTGTTTAGTTAGTTTCTGCATGAGTACAGGTGCAAGATATTGCAATGCTCCTCGGGCATAGAATCTAGATGTACGTGCAGGAGGTCTTCCTGTAACAAGAAGGAATTAGGCTTTTAAGTTCCTGTTATTTTAAACAAAGTAATAAATATAAAATGAATCATACCAGCATCTGCTGCCTCTACTTCTTCAATTGCAAGATCAATTTCTTCATCACTAACATTAGACCAGAATTCAATGCCTTGAAGTGAAATTTCATCCACATCAGACTTCATAGCCTCTAATGTTATTGGAAATAATGCTTGACCCATGTAAGGCTCCATATATTGGTAGTACAAAGAAAGAATTTTAACCTGAAATATAAAACAAATTTATTACTAGTTCAAAAACTAACCAACTAAATATTTTTGAGTAATATAAATATAATGAAATAATAATTATTATATACCTAGTTTTCCATTACTTCTATTACTAGTATTATGACACTTACTAAGCACTGGAGAGCTGCAACACTGATCCTCATGTCACTGGACTGTGTGGCTTCACATACAACTTCCATTATGAAATTTCTTTCATTTTCTTTATCAAAATTGGCTTTAGTGAATTCCAAAGAGTTAAGTAAAGCTTGAGTGGCAGCAAGCCGTACATGGTTGCTGGTTTCTATAGATCTCATGCCATGAATGATTGCAGTTAGAATTGGGTTACTTTGTTCTGTTAACACCTCAGCATCAATTTCCTGGCAGATGTAACCTTAAACATAAAATATCTTGACTATACTTTCATTAAATTCAAGAATTTTGTGCATTATTAAAATTAATAATATTGTAACATTTGTGAATTCCTGACACATTTTAGACATGAATGTTGACATAATACATACCAATTGCTTCTAATGTTGCTTCTTTTTTAAGTTCTGTTGATTGAGCATTTACAACATTTTCTACAAGCATGGGTATTAGGTCATTCCACTGTCCCACAGGAAGCTCTGCTACTGCTACATATGCTACACATTGGGCAGCTGAACTTGGCCTACTGTTTTCAGTTCCAATTGCTGTGAGAATCTACCAACAAAAACATGTTTAACATTTTATTACCATTCATTAGATGATATGATGAGAATGTTTTTACGAAAAATACAGGATATACATACATTTTTCTTAATATACAATCTGATGTCTTCAGGTAGTGCCAGCCACCTTTGTTGGTATTGCTGTTTTAAGGTAGGGTCTTTAGAAGTCAGGTGGTTTTTTAGCTGTAAACCTGCAGCCATTCTAGCAACCTGACTGTTCCCCCCAGCAACCAGAACATCAGACAACATTTTGATAAATGTTGTGAAGTTGGTAACAGCTGCATGGTCAAGGTAGGTTTCTGCAGCCTCCAATTCATTTCGATCTGTGAAATTCAAATAAGATTTTAGAAAAATAATTCAGAATAAAACAACAATGTAAACCAGTCTTACTCTACAGTGTTAAATGTTATCATCAATAACAATAATAATATTATCAGAATTATAGATGAGTTATTTTAGATAACAGCATATCACTATGGATGGAAGACCAGAGAGTTGCTTTTATTTAAGTGCATTGATTTAATATACCCATGCTAAAGTCAAGTCTACATCCTATGTTACAAATTAAATTTGTGTAAACAATACCTAGCTTGTCCTCAGGTAAGTTAAGACGTTAATTCGTAGAAGTGGGTACTTCATATTGTATTAGACTGTATTTCAATAATAAAGGTGCAAGGTCAGATGTTAGCTTATTACATTTAGCAATCTATCAGAATATTATGAGACTGGACAACATAAATAAAGTACTTATTATTGTAATCTTTGTGAGGTCTACATGAATGGAAATTGGAATGTCAAAGTAGTGTAATATTGCAGATATAACCTTCAAACTTTGTGAAGACCAACAGTCACCAAGGAACAAATGAGTAACAGCAAATTTAAATAAATCCAAGATGTATGTTGAAATGTCAAATTGTTTACGCACATCATTGCCGCATATTGTAAAACTTGAATCGTAGGTGAACCTAGAATTTTCCTTACATGACAGTTATGCATCTTTGTCATCCACATTCTTTCAACGGCTTTATGGGTATTTAGTATTCTAAATTACAAGAGATTCTATGGCAGGATTGCTTTTTGATAACTGATTTGATGAAATATAATTTAAAACAGTTACGTTAGGTGATAAGTCGGTTGACGACCTGAAGCGCCATACATTGAACAGTAAGTTACACAAAATGTGTTTTCTTACCTGGTGATACAGTCTTTTCCAATATTTGTATAAGTGTTAATGTCGTTTCTGTATGCATTGTATTCACTGTTTCTTCAAAACTCTAGATAATAACTAGAATTATTAATAAAAATTAGAAACCGGCACACCATCGACGGAAGAACACTCATTGATGAAATGTTACTAGCTGTGAAAAATTTAAGGGAAGAATAAAAACAGTGTAACCCTATACAAAAAATACCGGCCAAACTCGCAATGATCGAAAGGCCAAGCACACACTGAAATTTTTGTTTTACGCTATTTTCAACGCAGAACTTTGTTACTTCAAAGGTAATTGTTAAAGCAACACTCTCTGCACTGCTTTTAATCACATAATACAGTACGCGATTTAAAATCCGAGCGCGGAAAAGAACGTTTTAATAAATAGCAAGTCTTGCTGGGCCTACAACTTGTTTATAACCAGCAAGTTGTTCGAAAGGGAGTGTTTGCAACCTTTTATCCCGAAGCCTCCATTCACACTTTTATAAGGGCGTTAAAAAAACGTCGGAAACAGAACAAATGCATCTCCATGTATCTGTTCACAAGTCAGCGCTTTTAAAACTCGTCGTTTTTTTTCGCGCTGATTTTAAATGCTGGGCAGTGACAGTTAAGTTCAACTTTTTGTTACAACTCAGCGCTTTTTTAACGCCCGTAAGAAAAAGCACTAGTACGAATGCGGACTTAATGTCCTTGTAATCTTATAGTGCGTTTACACACTATAAGATTGCGTTTGCGCAAATGACGAGGTGAATAACGGACACGCAAGTGTAAACGGTAAGTTTGTTATTCGCTTCGTAGTTCGCCTTCGTTCGTGAGTTCGCGTCGGGAGCGGTTTTTCGGACGCGAATTAAAGGGCACACGAAATAGCGAACACGAACTTACCGTTTACACATTCCCATTCGCGTGCAATCGTGCATTCAGTTGACAGCTAGCATTCGACACAAGAGAACGTCACAAAAACTGTATTTTTTTACCCTTTTTAGTTAAGATATTCAATAAATATTTTAGTATAATCGTCTTTGAAAATATACAATCCGTGACCTCGGCATGTAAAGGGCTATTGAAGGACACCGTGGATTTTGTCAGTACAAGTCTAACAGTCCCTCCTGCGCTGCCCTGAGTGGGAGGACTCATTTGATGATTTTACCACGCTAAATAAAATATTAGGGAGAAACCATCCATGCGAGCAACGTCACGAGATATCCATTATTGTTTTTTTTTTTATGGTGGCAAAATCATCAAATTAGTCCTTCCGCCCTGGACGGGGTGGAAGGGACTGTCAGAATCTTACTGACTAAAATCCACCCGTGTTTCTTCGGATTTCCTTTACGTTCCGGGGCCGCGGTATCCTGGATTAAGAAAAAAGCCCCGTCGGTGACGCGTGAAACACGACGCGCCACCGACCCGGGCTTGGTCCTTGGTCGGACGGCGAGCTTACCTATTACTCACCGTCCGCAAGCCCGCTCCGCCGCTGTGCCCTCTGCTGTTCAGAGGGACACGCGTTGGAGCATCCACCCGACAGGCTATTCGCATACGGGCAAAGAGACCCCTTAGGCACACAGTGCCTAAAAGAGTTTTTGCCCGCATCCCAGGGTGCACCGGCCCGAAAAACTGGTCTTCCCCCGGACGTATCCGAAGGGGAACTCCAGTCCACGGGCGCACGTGGAGGCTTCCTGTCTTAGTACCCCAACCATTATTGTTATATGCTAAAACCTTCTCTAGAATGTAACGAACACTTTTCTGAAAATCGCATCAAAATCTGTTCAGCCAAACTTGGGCAAATATTATGTATATTTGCCCGCATTTGGATAAACAGATTTTTTAGTACCAGTCAAACTGAGAACTAACATTTATTTGAATTTTAGAGCTATGAGCTATTTCAAAAGGAACTGCTGATTTGATGAGTCGATTTGCAGTGGCTGAGCAATTGGACTGGTGGTCTGCGTGTTGTGGGTTCCAATCCCGCACGGAGCAATTATTTCAGTACCTACTCAATATATTTCTTGCTTCCACAATTAGTGTACTTAGGCAGGTATTACAAAGTTATGATAATTAAATATTTGAATATTCTTAAATGTATTATTTACAATACAATCTAATTATTTATTAAAACCTGTACTATCTGATATAAAATTTATCACTAAAATATTCATGGATATTATAATAGCATTGAATTTATAGAAATTGAGTTTATGTACATAAACTACTAGTAAATTGTTCCGGGTCTAGGCTTCTGTGTATGTGAGTTTATAGGTTTTTTAACGCACCCACAGTACAGGAAAAAATCTAGTGCCGTGCAAACTTTAAAAAAAAAGGAAAAAAATATTTGGAATTCTAATAATTGTATATACTCATTAGATGTAGTGTGCATTCCGCAATTATTTTCACGTCCTCCATGTTCGTGTACGAATGTCAAATGAATAAAAATTGTAATAAAAAACGCGAATGTGTGAACAATAGTTCACGACGGCATTCGTACAGTCACAAGCAATAGTATGTATAAACTTAGCAGAATTCAAAAGCATGTTCTCCAACCATATTGATTAATATTTTACGTTTTCATAAAACTTTCCTTTTGGACGAAATAAGTCTTATTTCAAAGTAGAAACCAGTACTTCAGAGAAAATCACGTTTGAATTTTGTTAAGTGTATACATCTTATTGCTCGTGACTGTACATATATGTTTCGTCGAATGACGAGACGAAAAGTGAACTCGAATGTGTAAATGGGGTATTAGAAGATATTGCCAAGAAAAAAAAAGTGTTTTTACAAATGGCAACTCCTCAGATATGCTGTCAATGTCATTCTTTTACCCCATGAACCGTTGTTGTTAGTGGTGGTTGTCTAACCAATATTTGCCAAAATGGTAATAATCTTGTAATTTTCAATTAATCTGCCGATTAAAATAGAAATTCAGTGATTGAATGTGATCTTGGAATATGCTTGGTGCGAGTTTTCCATATATTTTATTAAGATCGGCGTTCTTAAAAGAGTGTCAACTTTGTTTCAGTCGCTGGTAATTCCCGACAAGTTTCAACATATTCTTCGTATTATGAATACGAACATTGATGGCAAACGCAAAGTTATGTTTGCTATGACGGCCATTAAGGGTGTTGGTCGCAGATATTCCAACATTGTTCTGAAGAAGGCCGACATAGATCTCGACAAGCGTGCTGGAGAATGCACTGAAGAAGAGGTATGTATGTCTTGGTTATTTGATAAGAATGTGCACACATGATTCCTTGTGGTGATTATCCAGGCTTCTAGTTATTTTTAAAACTTGCCAAATCTAAGTAAACAGTGATGAATTCATTAAAAAAAAAACCAGACTACCTTTAAAATTGTAACACTTGCACCTTCACAAAACAGAGTGAACTAGCAATTTTATTAAGTTAGAGTATTGTGCTAGGATAGACAGTTCTGATATTTTATGTTACTTTATACTTTTCTCATTTTCAGGTTGAAAAGATTGTCACAATCATGTCCAACCCCAGGCAATACAAAATCCCTGATTGGTTCCTCAACAGGCAGAAGGATATTGTTGATGGCAAGTACAGCCAGTTGACCTCATCTAACCTGGATTCTAAGCTTCGTGAAGATTTGGAGAGGCTCAAGAAAATCCGTGCCCACAGGGGTATGCGTCACTACTGGGGCCTGCGTGTGCGCGGTCAACACACTAAGACCACTGGCAGGAGAGGAAGAACTGTTGGTGTATCTAAGAAGAAGTAATCTAAATAAATAAAACCATAATTTCTGCATTTAAAAGTTTTATTTGATACTCTATTTGATCTCACAATAGGTTATTATGTAGTTGCTTCAATCAAGAACAATAATTCATGACATTACTTAGTGAGTGGTGTGATTTGATTAACATTCATTTGAGTAATCATTATCTTCCATAACTTAGTGACACAGAACACACCAGCAAGTTAAATAATTCAAACATAAAACTATGATTTACTGGCAGTAACATAAGAACAAAATAATTAGCTATGTGATGATGAATCATTTATTGAAAAAAATAGAACAAAGTAAATATATTTACATTACATCTCACAGAAGCACACAATTATTCATACTGTGCAATAAGTACCATCATGTAGACTCCAGCTAGTAAAGCTACTATCTCTTTGACTGACTGAGAAAATTTAGTTGAACTCTCTAGAAGTTCAGGGATTACAGACACGGTAGCAATATAAATAAAGCCTCCAGCAGTAAATGGCAAGATAAGAGATGAAACAAGGCCATCTCCTGAACCTCTTAAATATATAGACAAAACTGTGCCTGATATTGCACCAAATGCTGTGAGTAACTGCAACATCATTGCTTTTCTACGTGAACATCCTGATTGAACAAGAATTGCAAAATCTCCAATTTCATGAGGTATTTCATGTAGAAATATTGTTACTGTAGTAATAAGACCAATATTTTGACCTGCAATGTAAGATGCTCCAATTGCCAATCCATCAGTGAAGTTGTGTGTAAAGTCTGCAGCAAGGTTTAAATATCCAGCAATCTTTATATCCTCTTTTTTGTCCTTTGTCTTCTTTTTTTGTTTATCATCGGATTTTTTCTTTTCTGCTCCATGAGAATGGCCATGTCCTCCATCAAACAATCGGACAGTTTTCTCGACCACTAAGAACGTAATGATTCCTCCTAACACACCAAGACCAACAGTGATGTCATGTGGCTCATGATGGTCACTGTCATGTGAGTGGCTGTGGCTGTGCCCATCGGTACCGTCACTAGACATAAGCGCATGAGGGATCAAGTGGAGAAATGCATCGCCGAGAAGACCGCCAGAAGCAAATGACAGCAAAATCTTGAGTAACGGTTGTTTTTCTACCGTGCCGTCAATAGGTATAAAGAACAGTATAAAAAACGGTGCTATACTTATAAAGAGTGTTGAAGTCAATGCTCTGACGTACAAGTCGTAATCTGGTTCAGTTATCACTTCTTCGTTTTTGTGTTGTTCGTTTGCACTTTGGGAGTATTTGAATGAGGGCGGCTCATTTTCGTGGGAATGGTCATGTGAGTGGCTATGACTATGTCCCAATACCACAATTATTGTACAAGCTAGAATAAAACGCAATAACAGCGCTTTATTAGGGTAAAACATTCTTACAGAATATTGGAATTCTCTCCGCAAAACGTATACACATTCACACAATACAACACAACCGGAATGACAGGCCACAGCTCAGCGTTGACATTTCTAATGACAGCTTTGATAACAGCGCAGATAATAATAATTAAGTACATATTCCACGTAGTATTATTATGGAATTATTAAGTACTTTTATGGTATTTAACTCACAAAATGTTATTTAGGCAACTATAGCTTTTAAAAACCTTACTTTTGGTGCGCCACTATATTCCTCTCTTGTATAATATTTTATTATTAAAAAAAAAAAACTTTTTGTTTTCTAACTATTTTGTTTTATTCCTAACTGATCTTAATTTATTTCACAAATATGTCTCAATGTGTTTTATTATAATGTTTAAATTTTCATGATACGCTTAAAAATGAATAAAGAACAATAATCTAATGATATCCCAGTTTATTCCTATCCCAGTCCCATGTGCCAGAGTGTCCGGGTCATCCAGACGATCCGGGGATACCACACGATCTCCGGCGAAGTGGCAAACTTCTTTGCCGGATTACCGCCGTGGGATTTGGAGGCGAAAACACTCCAACACGTTTGTGAGTGGCGTGTGGAGGCGAACCGCGCCGGGCGTAGTCTCCCCACCTCGACAAGTCCATGCGAAAAGAGCTCTGGCGCGATCTCAGGGTAGTATGGAGGGAACGACAGCTGTCGCAACAGAGGTTCGGTTCCGCCACAATCACGGCGGTAAGACACGACCTCTTTGAGGAGTGGCTGGAGAGGCGCTATGGCGTCCTCACCTTCCGCGCACATACACACAGACACAGGTCCACACCAGACACGGGTGTTTCGGGAGGTTTCTGTATTTGATTTGGCGGGAGGAAACGCCTGGTTGTTACCATTGCGAGGATCGCTCGGAGGACACGGTGGACCATACGTTGCAGGTGTGCCCTGCTTGGACACAGCACGGCCGTGTCCTCACGAAGGCGATAGGCGGCGGACCTCTCGCGCCCGGCCTTTGTCGAGTCCATGCTGTGGGGCGAAACGGAATGGGAAGCGGCGCCGTGTGGGGCAGGATAGTGTCCACCTCACAACCCAGCCGCCGCAGGCGTCCACGACAGCGGGCTGGCCACTGTAGGCGCGGGCATGCGGATGGCGGATAATGGGACCATGCCCGGGTCGACGGCGCGACCTGTTCCACGCGCACCTCAAAGAGCTATCAGCGATCTGACGGGCCCCCTTGAGAGAGCCAAAGCCTGCCGGTGTCGTTGGACTCTCTGATCAGTTAACCAGGACCCCGGAATGTAAAGGGCTATTGAAGGAAACCGTGGATTTTAGTCTGTCGACGAGTCTGACAGTCCCTCCCATCCCGCCCTGGGTGGAAGGACTCATTTGATGATTTTAACAGGTAAAAAAAGCCCACGGCAAAGTAGCAGCCTTCCAGTAAGTCGTTTTGCTATTTCTTTCAAGAGGTTGTGAGTACTCAGACCCCACGGCCCTAAAGTTTCAACCCAGTTGGGGTCTCGAGTTAGTTTATAGTTTTCTCTAAGACGACTGTATTTATGCTGTTTGAAGTTCTCAGCAGCCGCAGCAGCATCGCCAGCAGAGCACGATGAACTTGGAAGATGTGATGGCACAAGAGTATCGACACAATAGTTTCGTCCCACTAAAGAACTACCCAATATTCATCTTTCATTTAAACAAAGATATGCTATCTGGTAAAGACCAGTTATCATATCTTAGCCCGCAACTTTGCAACGATGCCCTTTTGGCAACGATGCCAAAAGGGCATCGTTGCCTATTGCCAAGCTGTTGAGTTTTATAACAGCTGGAACGCCGTTGGTAGTGAAAGTTCGTCGTTTTGTCTGTCTGTCTGTCTGTATGTGCAGGCATCACGTGAAAACTAACGGTTCGATTTCGATGAAACTTGGTATAATTATACCTTATTATCCTGGGCATAAAATGGGATACTTTTTATCCTGGAAAAATACGTAGAAAAAAAAACTTATTTTTCAGTTACTACAGAACGCGAGCTCAACAGCAGTGGCTCAATAGAGGGATCTCCTTAATTATTATAGGCTTAGCCGTATTTGGGTCCATAGATATTTATAAGATGTCATTGTCAGAGTTACTCAAAATGGAGAAATAAACCATCCACGCGAAGACCGACATCCGCGCGGACGGAGTCACGTGCGGAAGCTAGTCATAAATAAAAAATAATCACGAAAAAAATTTATCGAAATCAAATCAAAAATATGCAATATTTTCACTGCGCAAAAAAATATTGAATATGCGCACTTGACTGTACACCGCACCGGTGCTCTTTGAGTTCATTCACCCGTGTGTTGAGTTCCCAGCTGATTCGAACACAACAAAATAATAATTATGTATTTCTAATTTGGTGCATTTGGTGTCGACCGAAAGATGGATTATTTTTTTTGTAAGTGAGGACTCACTTTACAACGATAAAACAGACACTGACAGTCCCTCCACTGTCAGACTCATAATGACTAAAGTCCACGGTGTCCTTCAATAGCCCTTTACGTTCCGGGGTCACGGTAATTCATACAGTCCCGCGACCCCGGCAGGCTTTGGACCTCTAGAGGGGGGGCCCCGTCACTCTGGTGTCACTCTTTGAGGCGCGCGTGGAACACAACGCGCCGTCAACCCTGCATGGTCCGTGGTCGGACAGCGAGTTGCCCGTTACTTGCTGCCAGCATGCCCGCGCCTACGGTGCCCGGAGATCCGGAGGGTGACCGCTTCCCACTCCGTCTCGCCCCGCAGCATGGCCTCGACATATGCCGGGCGCGAGAGGTCGCGTGCTCTGCTCAAGCGGGGCAGTTCTGCACCGTATGCTCCACCGTGTCCTCCGACGATCCTCGCAGTGGTGACACCCAGGCGTTTCTTCCCTCCCTATCAGACACAGGTACCTCCCGAAACTTCCGTGTCCGGTGAGGACCTGCGTCATGCGGTACGTCAGGACGCCGTGACGCCTGTCCAGCCACTCCTCAAATAGGAGGAGGACCTCAGTTGCGACAGTCGCTCCCTCCATACTGCCCCGAGATCACGCCAGAGCTCTCCCTCCATGCCTCGACTTGTCGAGGCAGCGTGGATTCGCCCCGGCGCTGCGCCTCCACGCATCACTCATAGACGCGCTGGAGGGCAGTCGCCTCCAGATCCCAGGGCAGACCGAAAGCTGCTAGCCTATTCTTTTAACTGACGGTGGTCCTGGTGGCCTACCATGACGTCTTAAAGCGCGAGTCTTTAAGCTGTGGGAAAGAGACCGAGCTACCCAAGTCGTCTAGCGCCATCTCATTGCCACAAACGTAACGTCATGGTAGGCCAACAGGTTAGGGTTAATAATTTCAACAGCCCACTACAGAAATTTTAACCAGCAACACTCTCCTTCCAATGTAATTATGGCACTTTGAGCGTCAGTGTTGCAGCACGGCAATGTACAGACGCCAGCTTAAAAATCTACTCCAATCTGTCTTTTCCAATCGAATGTGAACTTCTATTATAGGATTAGTTAAAAATGACAGATTGGGGTGGGTTAATGTTCCCGTTATCATCTTTGGGGAGCGGAACACTAAAAATACGTCGCAAGAATCCAGTTATTTATTTTAATTTAAAATATGATGATTTTAAAACCAGTATGTCATTTTCATATTTCCATCAATATCGCGCTGCGTTTCAACAACGCTGGATTGGCGGCGAACGAGTTTGCGCATAGAACTGCGCCTCATGTCTGGCATGTCTGCAACATCGTCTTCCACTAACGGTGCCTGTGTAAGTTCCAGTTGATCTAAATTTTCGTAGGACTCCGCATCCGATATTTTTCTGGAAATTAATAAAAAAAAATTAAATAACTTTACAGGGTAACCAAAAGGAACATCAAATCAATGGTAATTTTTTTTTGCGTAGTAATATCATCAAATGCATCCTCCCACCCAGGGCAGGGCAGGGCAGGAGGGACTGTCAGACTTGTACTGTGTAAAATTCACGGCGTCTTTCA
Source organism: Agrotis puta (assembly GCA_943136025.2). NCBI lineage: Eukaryota > Metazoa > Arthropoda > Insecta > Lepidoptera > Noctuidae > Agrotis > Agrotis puta. The sequence continues at coordinate 7,676,236 of OW964170.2, forward strand.
AAAGCCCTTTGAGTTCCGGGATCACGGTATTCGTTAGTCCCGCGACGTCTTCCGCCGTCGTGAGGACACGGCGGTGCTCTGCCCAAGTGGGGCAGTCCTGCACCGCATTCTCCATCGTGTCCTCCGAACGATCCTCGCAGTGGTGGCACCCAGGCGTTTCTTTTTCCCTCTTCCGACACAGGTACCTCCCGAAACTTCCGTGTCCGGTGAGGGCCTGTGTTAGGTGGTAGGTCAGGAGGCCGTGAAGCCTATCCAGCCACTCCTAAAAGAGGAGTCTTACCGCCGCTATTGCGGCGTGACCGAATTAAGGTCATTTGGCATTTTTGACCATGTATAAGACCTTTATTGAAATTTGGTTTGTTTTAAAGGTGCCCGAAACGCCCCATACATTTCGGGCATCTTCAGTCCATTGAACTTGGCTCGATTGGTCACTATAGACCAACGACCACTACGTCACGAGTGCGAATGCTGAATAGGGGTTCGATTTCCAGGTCGGGCAAAATGTTATTGGGTTTTTCTTAGTAGCACGGAATCTGAATTTGTCACTGGTTGATGGGAATGGGCGGGCGAGCCTATTCCCATGAACCAGTCACAAATCAAAACCTGACGAAATATGAGTAGACTACTAGGTATACCTCTGCTAATCCTTAGGATCTCCTAACAGCGTACCCCTACAAGCGTGTCGTTAAGTACTTATGTATTTACCTTGATCAAAACTTGTACGTTTGAGAATATTGATGCTACGCTTTCGTAGGCTGACGTAGCACTTCGCAAGTCCATCTTTATAAGCGGTGACATAAAGTGCTACGATATTTATCAATAGTTCAACAAGCGTATATTTCTATATATTTAATATTTTTATAAATTATAACTGTGTGTCATAGTTATATACCTACGTATTGTATAAATTTTATTTATCTATACTAAAATTATTAAGCTCAAGAGTTTGTTTGGTTGAATGCGCTAATCTCAGGAATGACTTGTTCGAAATGAAAAATATTTTTCTGTTGGATCGTCTATTAATTGAGGAAGGCTAAAGGCTATATAACATCACGCTACGACGAACAGGAGCTGAGCAGCGGAGGTAGAATCACGGGGAACAATATAACATAATATAGTTTCATTAGAATCTTTGAGTAGTTTTTACGCAAACGTGGGGACGGATGGGGGGGCCATCCATACTGGACTAACTGTCGAGTTAACATACATGTAGACTACGATTAAGATAAGATACGAATTCGTTTTCTGTTCTGTGATGTTCGTTACGGGGCCTCTACGTTTTCGTAGGCCGAAAGGCATAATTTTGCCCTTTGCTATAAAATAAATAAAAATAAATAAATGTTCCACAACTATCACACCACGCCATCTAGTCCCAAGCTAAGCAGAGCTTGTGTTATGGGTACTAGACAACTGATAAACATACTTATATATTTCTAAATACATACATATTATAGATAAATTACACCCAGTTATGAAGTGCTACAATGTTATTTTAGTTATCGTTGCGAATTTCTCCTGTGTCATCGGTGAAATACAAACATAGAAACACGCATACACAAACACCCAGACCCGGAACAACTACTTGAAGATCATACAAATATTTGGGACTTGATCTACTTTTATTCTCATCAGGATACATTCAGGATGAGTTATTTCGAATTTAATACTTCTGATATGTCTGCTCTAAGATATATACGTACCTACGTCCATTTAACTTGTGTTGACATCGATATTGTTAAACTCACCTTTGATCACCACAAGCCATGCAGTCAGCATAAGTCCAGTCCTTGCCGAACTGTTCACCTTCTTCTGCCGTTTGTGGTAGCGAGGTGTGCAATGTTTCGGGCAAGCGGAGCGCACTCAGCCCTCCTACCACTGATACTGCGCCCATGACTACCAGAGGCAGGACGAGGTTACTTGAGCCCTGTGATGCAAAATAAATGCCAATTAATGCAACGTTAACTCTATCGCATTTTTTTTTTTAACTTTGCTCCACACAAGGAATTTCTCCTGTGTCGTGGGTGCGTTTACAAACATAGAAAATTACATACACAAACACCCAGACCCGGAACAACTACTTATAGCTCATACGAATATTTGTTCCGTGCGGGAATCGAACCCGCGACAGGCAGCGCAGCAGTCCAATTGCTCAGCCACCGAGCTCGTCGTCAAATGTAAATATACAGGTATGTGTTGTAATTAGCTCAATAAATAAATATCTGCTTTGATAGTTTTACTAAAGGTTTTACTAGTCAAATACTAGACAGAAATTAATTCTAAATGTAAATATGTAGAGCTCTACAGTGATTAATTTTTGTGACAGGCTGATTTTTTACTAAGCCCCTTCGTACACAATGCGATGCAAGTCTCCGATGCCTTACGACTTTGTCATCCATTGAGGCTTGACGTGGGCAAAACTTGAAGTGGGTGTAGTACTTCACATTAATAACAAAGTTATACGAGCATAAATGTATGGAGCAGCTGATATTTTTTTCGCTAATTCGTGATTGGTCCCATAAAGTTTATCATTCAAAGGAGTAATACTTATACGCCTTTATGGTATTGCCTACATTACACAAATCATCCATTATATTTTGAAATGCAACTAATCTTTCTAGCTCCAAAATACTCGACTACTTAGGTTTTGGAAATAATTCTTACCAAGTAGTTTATAAAAGGTATTATAATCAAACCCAAGCCGCCAATGTATGCCGAAGTTCCGATACCAACGCCTCTCAATTCCGTCGGGTACAATTCTCCGGCATAAGGGTATATTATTAAGAAAGACGCAGATATAAAACACTTGGATATTAAATAGAGGATAAGGGTTTCCGTTCGAGCATCTGGAAAATTATTTAGGTTCTATACATATAAGTGGGCAACTATTTACAAGGGCAGTTGTTATGTTACGATAGTGTGCTTACCACTGGGGAGTAATACGGTTACTATACAGAATATTCCACTTATAACCATAGACAAACAGAGTGGCCATCTTCGTCCAATACGGTCCATCAGCACCCAACAGACGAGGTAGCTTGGTATTTCTACAGCTGATGATAAAAAAAAGCTCATGTACTGATTTTCTCCTATAGCTGGCCCGTAATAGCTGAGACCCACGTACACCATCTCTGATGCGCACCAGTTTAGAGTTATCAGAAATGTTTTTAGTCGCATGTTTGGAGTCCGACACAGAGCGAACACACTCACGGTTTTAGCCTCTGTAACTCCTTTCTCTTTTTGCTCTATGATATTCTTTTGAAGTTTATTTGTAAACTCTTCTGGCAATTCTTTCCCATTGACTCTGGCAATAGTTTTTAAAATACTATTCGCTTCTTCAAGCCTTTCACGCATCAGTAACCATCGAGGGGACTCCGGTAATACGAACCAATATAAATAATAAAAAAAGAAAGGTACTGATGTAGCCAAGGCGAGGCTTCTCCAATCTCGCAGGAAGTATGTGACGATGGATAATAATATCAAACCCAATGTGTAAAAAACACACGTCATTACTGTTACAAAAGATCTGTAATTTGGGCCTGCTAACTCCAAAGCTGAAAAGGATAACCATTAGTATTAATTTCTCTTCATGTAGCTATGTCAATTCATAGGTATAACTTTAATTTTCACGAATACTCACATATAATAAAGGGTATCTGATAAACCGCGGGAATAGTAAGTCCTACGATAACTCGTGCCATTGTCCAGAACCAGAACTCATGAGCATACGCAGTCATCAAACTTCCAAGTAGGAGTGTGCTTAGACAAAGAAAGAAAGATTTCTTGCGTCCTATTCGATCATTTAAAATTCCAAACGTGTATACTCCAACTGGTCCTCCAATATTTAAAGCAACCAGACCAAGAGTGGGGTAAACGTCGTACTCGCAAACTAGATCAAACTGAAAGAAATATAATTGAGAAGAAAGAGGTATATTTCCATATCATGTTTCGTAAAATAGTTTAGAGGTATTGTGAAGTAAGCCGTTACTTTCATCACTTCCCTCTGTGCATCACTTCCCTCTGTGCGACGGCGCCGTGTAGATGTGATTTGTATCGCTGCCGTTAATAATTACGTTTTTCGTGTCTCGTTATCAATTACCGGCTCGTGAATTTATCCTAACTGTGTGCCTTTGTGATTAGTGTTGGTATTGTAAGTTTTTTAAGTGTTATTACGCGTATTTAATTGGTAAATATAGTTTTAAATTAGTTCATCAGCGCTCGGTGAGTACTTTTTATTTTTTGGGTGTGGGGGTACCGCGTAAGGAAAAAAAAAACTTGTTTCGCCTTGTTTTTACGATCTGATTTAAATCCTTTTGTAGTTTTGATTTAAAAATGTTGTCCAGTACTGATGATCCGCCAGACCGTGGCGGGGGGACCTCGCGACAAGTAAATAAACCTCCTAGGTCACCGACCTCCGCTTACACTAAACGCTTGTTTACCGAATTGTCTCCGTCTTATTTAACACCCGAAGATAGGCCGAAGAGACAACATTTAACCGATTCTGTTGAGAATTCGCCGTTATCAATAAATAATGTCAGTAATTCAAACGAAGACTACTGCGATTTAGTTACTCAGGCATCTGCATACTTGTCGAAAATAAACGACCTTGTAATCGATCAAGGATCCCGTATTAATGTAGCCAATAAATCCGCGATTATGGACATGACACAGCGGATTACGTCTATTGTTTCTTTATTAGCTATACGGTCGTCCTCTAATGAAACGAAGTTAGCCAATATCGAGCGCGAATTGGACAAACTCAAATTAAATAATAATGTCAGCATTGTTAAAACTGATTCCAATAAAGTTTCTTATTCAGATTCTCTGAAACTTCGTCTGCCGAAGGTCGCTCCTCGCTGCCGTGTGTAATAGCATACCCCACCAACGAAAGGTCAGCTGAATTCGCGACTTCCTCAGCCACTAAAGAAGCGCTTAAAAAAGCAATTAAGCCAACGGACGACGGTTTTCAAATAGTTGGCATGAAAAAAATCGCGAAATCGGGCGTTGTATTACGTGTCGCTCACGACAATCAAATAAGTAAACTTCAGTCGATTGAGGCTATAAAGACCGCCGGGTTAAGACTTGAAAAACCGAAAGGCCGCAGGCCACGTTTATTGATTAAAGACGTCCCATCCTCAATGGAAGACAAACCTTTTCTGCATGCGTTGTACCGTCAAAATATTAAAGACGAATTGGCAATTAGTGAGGAAGACTTTATTAAGTCGACAAAAATTATACGTAGACGTGCATTAGATAATGGTCGGAAGTGGGTAGGCATTGAAATCGACAACGTCATACGAAAGCATTTAATTAGTACCAAAGAGAAGCTTTTTATTGACTTCGCGACTTGCCGATTTTTTGATGATATCGATGTAGTTCGTTGTTTACATTGCCAGCAGTTCGGTCACGTGAAAAAATACTGCGTTAATAAATCGCCTATCTGTGCTAATTGCTCTGAAGCACATGAAACAAAAGAATGCCCGCATAAGGATAATTTAAATTTTACACCAGTATGTGCGGCGTGTAAACGTATTAAAAAACCGTTTGACCATCGGTGCGGGTCCCAACAGTGTACCACCTATAAAGTTAGGCTCGAACAGTTAATACGCAACACTAACTACTAATATAATGGATAGTTTAAAAATAGGTCAATTAAATCTACACAACGATAGGGTGGCGACATCTGAATTGGACAAATTAATTATCGATTATAACTTAGACATTGTACTGGTTCAAGAACAATACCAAAACACGCGCTTACGTCACAAGGTAGTTCAGTTGGATAATAAGGCACGAGCCGGAATTTACGTGTCACGTTCTTCTAACTATACAGTAACATCTTTACGAAACCTCATGAATAAACACTGCGCCGTCGCGGAAGTCTCATCCGCTACTTCTAAAGTTTACGTTGTGAGCTGCTACTTTCAATATTCAGACCCTGTTGGTCCTCACATACATAATCTCCGTCACGTCCTGCGGTCACTCGCGGGCTGCAAAGTTATCGTAGGCGCAGACGTTAATGCGTCCTCGTCCCTGTGGTATGGCAAAGTTCGGTCCACGGATTACGAACGGCGCTGCGCTGTTGAAGACTTCATTGCTGAAATGAACCTAACTATTCACAACACCCCCGACGCACCACCTACTTTTTGCAGCCAAATGGGCGAATCTTGTATTGACGTCACACTTTCTAGTGCAGACGTACACTTGGATAGGTGGCGTGTCCTACCGGACGCGTCTTGTAGTGATCATCGCTTGATCGTTTACGAGTTTGTTCCGGTTTCTATTCAGGGTTCCTCACATGTCACTGGTAACTTTAGGTACAAAAGTAAAGGTGCTAATTGGGAATTCTTTAGATCCCTTTTTGCATGTCACGCCAAAGAGTTCACTCGTGATGGGCTGTCAGCCGAAGAAAGTGCTGAAATTATGTCAGACACCTTCACTTACTGTGCTGACATTGCCATTGGTCGCGGACCTATGACCAATATACGTAGATGTGATTGGTGGTGTGACTACCTAACCGAACAGCGTAAAACCTATCGTCGAGCGCGTAAACATCTTAATAAGCTTAAAAAACGTCAAGTCACCGGAGACTCGCTAACCACTGCTTTAAATACATTTAGAGTTGCCAGGTCCCGTTACAGAGCATCGGTTGAAAAATCTAAGGGTAATTTGTTGCGTAAAGTAGTCGATAAACTAGAAAAAGAAGGTCCGTGGTCTCCTTTATATCATGAGTTTAAAGCCAATCGATCGATCGACCTCGCGTATGTTCAGAATATTAAAGTAAATAACAAACACACCGCCGGTATTGAAGAAACAACGGAAGTTCTATTAAATACTCTTATCCCTGATGATTCACCTGTTAATGATAATGACTACCACCAACAAATTAGAGCATGGGCAACAGTCCCGCCTGAATCACCAGCGTCAGACCTTCCATCCACTGACGAATTCATGAATGTTGTTAGGAGACTGCCCCTTAACAAATCATCAGGTGAAGATAAAATATCTAATCGTATGATAAAAGAAGCGTGTAAAACAGCGGGTGACGCGTTATTAACTGTTTACAACCGGTGTATTTCTGAAGGCGTTTTTCCTCGTATATGGAGACATGGCTTTATACGAATAATACCTAAAAGCGGCGACAAGCCTCCAGATGACCCTAAGTCATACCGGCCCATAACTTTATTACCATCTTTGGGAAAGCTCTTGGAGCGTCTTATCGTCCCACGATTGTTACCGGACGGGCCCAAATTCCATAAAAATCAATTCGGTTTTACTATCGGGAAATCAACCGTTGACGCGGCACTTTCTGTTAGAAAAATGGTTAATACCTCTAAACACAAGTACGTAGTTGGGATCTTTCTAGATATTTCCGGGGCCTTTGATAACGCGTGGTGGCCAATGCTACTACTTAAAATAAAAGCTCGTGGTTGCTATAATAATATATTTAATCTTCTTTGTTCGTACTTTTCTAATGGATCCGCGAAACTTAAACTCGGACATCATTCCATATCGAAACCTCTCACCATGGGCTGTCCTCAAGGTTCGGTTATCGGTCCTTATTTATGGAATCTAGGCTTCGATGATTTCCTCGCGATTCCACTACCAAGTGGTTGTTCTTTAACTGGTTATGCGGACGATGGCCTTCTGCTCATTCAGTCGAGTACTCGTGCTGGCCTCGAGAATTTGGCTGACACTTGCCTACGCTTAATATCACAGTGGGGTGATCGAAACCGTCTGACCTTTGCACCACAAAAAACCTATCAACTCATTTTAAAAGGTGACCTTAAATCGTGGCCTAGTATTAAATTCAATAATGTTCCCGTTAAGAGAAAGAAATCGGTGTGCTATCTTGGTTTAGTCTTAGAGAGGAATTTCACATTCATAGAACATATAAAAACAGTTGGTGAAAAAGCTAAAAATAATTTTTATGCCCTAACGAGAATATCCAAATCTACTTGGGGTTTGTCGTTTTTAACCTTAAAAACTATTTATGGTGCTACTTACTTGGGCTGTATGTGCTACGGAGCACCTGTTTGGGCCGATAGGGCCACCATAGGGGCGGCACGACGTAAATTGCTTCAAAGCCAGCGCTTGGCTTTGTTATTCTTAAGTAAAGCGTATAGAACCGTCAGTACTGAAGCTTTACCGGTACTTGCTGGTGTTCTTCCAGTCGATCTTGAAGTACAGCGACGTGCTGCAATGTACTTTTCCACACGGGAGACCACTGATGCTGATTTTCTACCTCAACGTGACCGTGATAAGATATCTAGATTGTTCAAACCCCAGAATGACGTCTGGGAGGATCTTTTATCCGAATGGCAAAGTAGGTGGGATAATTCTATCAAGGGGCGGCACCTCCACCAGTTCTTTCCATCCGTTCGTGAGCGGCTGGCTAGGACGTGGCTGGAGGTGGATCACTGTGTTGCCCAATTTCTCACGGGACATGGGAACTTTAAAAGTAAATTATTTTCCTTCAAGCTTGTTCCCTCGCCTTTTTGTCAATGTTCGACATCTGACTGTGAATATGAACAATCAGCACATCATATTCTATGGGAGTGTATTCTTTGGCAGAACGAACGTAATATTATGTTGAACACTGTTCAGACTACATCTGGAGTCATTTACTACTCGGACCTTGTTGAAACTCGAACAAACTTCCGTGCGTTCAAGCGTTTTTGCCATACCTATTATTGGAATCAAATTTAGCAGCCCACAATTTAGGACCCATTAATATTAGTAGTCATTTTACCCGTGGTGCTAGGCAACTGGGCTTCTCCCAGTTGTAATGTCCCTTTGTGCCTATTGGCCTTGTTTTGTTCTGTCTCCTGCTTGCAGGGAGGGAAGTGGAAACATATTTTTTCCTACTCCTCCACTATTCTTTTCTGATTAATTTCGTTGCAGGATCCAAGACAGGTAAATTCATTCTCCGGGACACGTCGAGCTTCATTGTCTCGGCCCTTTTCTGGTTGGTTGCCACTGTTGATTCTGGCGCACAGGAGTTGCAGTGGTTAGGGAATAGTGTGGTGGGTTTGTCCCAAAAAAAAAAAAAAAAGCCGTTACTTTGTGGAAAATGTATGGTACCTGTGGAATTTTCATTTAGTTTTAAGGCCGACCCCATCTTCATATTGCATTCCATTATATGAAATGAAGGTAGATCTAATCTACATATTACATTTTTGAAAGAATGAGTCATTTAAATACTGATTTGGCTAAACAGGTTCGATTTTTTCAATAATGTTGACATAATAACAGAAATATTGATTTTTAATTCATGAAATTAAGACTATCAACACTTTTTTTAAATATCTCCTAACAGGTTAGAGTGGATTTATCCGAGTTTGAAGTTAAGCGACAGGACACATATCAGGAAAACATTTAACAATTGATTAAGATAACTCAGGATTTTGACCGGGGAAACAATGTATGGACTGTGTAGAGGTCAATATGGTTTCAATGGATACTACTGTGACCGTTATAATCGAGTAATCTTGAAGTATGGAAAATAATACATTTTGTTTATGCGAGTTTAGTACGAGTAGTAGCGACCTAAATATAAACTTACATCAATTACAACTGATGATGTTACTTCGGTGGTGTCATATTCATAGCCTTGAGCACAATATTCAGTAGGCCAACTTCCGTTGACTTCTATATTTCCACCTATCTCTATAATTTGAGTCCAGTTTATGGCGTACCGTGAGCATTTTTCGAAGGTGGTATTGTCCTGAAAGTTAAATATATTTTATATCAATCGGATCTGCATCGTAACGGTTGCAGACAGAATATTGCTTAACGATGACATTTGTGGGAATTGGAAGTCAAGTTTCCTGAATGTTTATTTAAGGAAAGTTTAACTGCAGATATACGTGCATAGCTTATTTCATTTATTTATTGTTGAAAAACAAAAAAATATCAGGATTATACTAGTATGTGCAAGTTTTTAAGATCGTGGTAGATACTCGTATTTTAATGGTTAACCTATATTGACGAGGAGGTATGTTTACAAAGGCAAAAAACAAACGAATACGAAAATTAGTACAATTTTGACGCGTTTATGTTAACTAGTGTAACTAGTCCTCGGTTTAGCTTATATAAGATTATTCGTATTCGTAAATAAATAAAAAAGTAATTTAATCTTAATGGTATACTGGGTGAATTTAAACTGGCTTCGAGACTCCTTTCAACGTTTTTTGATATTACTCATAGTTTCGGATACAGCCATTCACGCCCAGTTCAAAAATTCACTTTCTATATTATAAAAATATGTTTTCAAGCTGCGCAATAGCAGTTTCATATAATTTTGCCAAGTTGATATCAAAGCCAGGCTGTATTTACATTAGTTTATTTGGTGGATGAATAATTTTAAATATATATTATTTCATAGTAGATAATTTACCTTCGATTATGTTTAACAGTTTTGTAACTCATTTCATGTTTTTATTTGATTTGATGTGGTTTTGTGTAACAACTGAGACGCGAGTTAGATAAATGATAATCGTGGAATAGATGATAAGAGATAACGATAAAATCATCTTAGAATACCTTTCGAGGAATTGATAATATTTTACGTTGTTGTTGCGTAAGATTGAGTAGCTCAAGTTCTGGAACTCTGCACCAATAGTCAGGGACGTCTGTCATGAAGAGCTGATTGAAGGCACAGAAGCCGCAGGGTAAGCAGGCTGGTAGGCACACCAGCCATAGCAGAAGCTTCTGGTACAGACCAAACTCCCCGATTTTAGGCAGCAAATCGTCCAAATCGATGGCCTCGTGTGTTTCGTCAGCCTTAAGAAATTGTTATTTATTATCAGGTTACTTTAACAGTTTTCCTAAAGTTACGTATCTTAAATTAGCATGAACATTCCTCCGTTGATAGAGATTGAAAAATATACTTTTGTACTGGCTAACTTTAATCTCAGTGTATTTAATATCTAAAGATAGATAGATAGATAAAGATATAAATATTTATTTTCCAAAAACATGAGTGAGCGTCATACAGGTCTTAAAATTAAATAATGTAGCTACATGTTTTGCCGTTTAGGTAAGCTATACATGCGCTAACTGCACGATCATGAGTAAAAACTTCGACAATTCAATCAAATAAAACCGTAGCGAAACCATAGACTTCAAAATAATAACATAGTAGCTACATTGCTTAATCGAATGTTGTTTTTATTAGTCACACGTTCCATAGACCCGTGAAGAAGTTATTACGTTAACAAACCGATGAAAATATCTAAAATAATAAATAGATACCGATAGTTTCTCTTCCGTGCCGTACGTTGTTGTATTGCTGCCATTTTTAGTCATCACTCACTCACAATAAAAATTAGGGCATAAATAAAACTTGTATTTAAATGAGTACCATCCACGTTGAACGTTATAGTTTGACAGCCTTTACTGTTACGGGAAGAAGCCGTAAAGTATTAATTAAATTAATGGGAACTTACCTACGCATGCGATAGCATTGTACTATCGTTCAGCTTTAGCGTCAGCCAAAGCTAATGCTTAGTTGCTGAATTAAACCTGTTTGTAGGTCAATACAGGGTGAGGGCTTACCATTGATGTTGCAATGGTTTGCATCGGATATTCCTGACCTTTCTGAAAAATCTCCTCTTTTTGCCAAAAATAACATAACATAACATGTTTTATCCATGTTTTTTAGAAAACTTGCTAATTTTGTGTGTTATTTACAGCATATGTATCTAAAGTATGCGGTCATATTTTTATATTGTTTTAAATAACAAAAGAAATAAAAATAAAATATACATTAATATTTTTTTTCACGATTAAGTAGGTATATTGGCACCAAAGATAAAGTGTTATTCGGTTTTTTATTCACCTTAATGAGGTACAGACCATAATTTTTTTACCATCTTTACAGTTACCATTCGTTTCTGATACACACTGTTACTGTCTGTCAGCACGAGTGTCGAAACATTGCATTGTGATTCTTAAACGGTACCAATAAGAGATGCTTTTTGTGCAAGTGTGCTTAAAGACAGACTAAAATGTAGGTCAGGTGTTCGAAAGTACGAAGCTAAGGTCTTGTGTCCCATTCCCACCCATGTTCGACTAAGTGTTATTAAGTTTTTCCATCAGAAACAATCTGCAGCAACTGCAGGAGCACGGAGTCTGGACTCGTGTTTGGTTGATGAGTATATGCACGAAATGTGAGTGTGATATTGGATTCATCTCTTCCTAAACCTTTAGGGAACAGGTGTGGTGTGATGTTATTTTGATTTTCTCTGAAAATGCTGTCAACTTTTGTTTCTTCCATTTGTATTTCGGGGAAATATCAAAGAGGGTAAATGTGTACAGATACCGTGGACGTGTTTTCGTGAAGCAACTTTTTTATAAATGTTTTCCTTGGACACAAACAAACGAACATGTCATTTGTTTGTACGAATTGAACGAAAGGGACCATTTTTCTTCCCTTTTCTTGGAAGACTACTAAGGATCTGGACATTCTATTATCTAAGGTGGCGAAGTATTCGCTTCTGCGTCGGTTACACTTCGTTGGGAAATAATAATAAGGACTGTGAACAAATATCCTAGCTACCCCTTTGTCGAAGGAGGCTGAGAGGTTAGTTAGAGTTTTAATGTCAATCGGTGAGTAGTTGTGATAGTCCAGATCTAATAAAATAATGTAAGTAGTATGTTTAGATGTTCTGTATTCTGGGTGACATTATCACTGTGTGATAAAACCCAAAAAAAAGAGAAAAAATAAAGACTGAACAAATGAAAATAAACGTCATACAATTGTTTTGTTAAAATATTTTATTTCTGAAACGTAGATAAAATCGATACAAGTAATTAAAATTCTTAGAGACATAACTTATAATTCTTTACATAATAATGAAACTGTGAAAATTGTCTAACCAACTGTATATATAACCTAACAACGAATGTGCGCTTTCAATAAGTTTCGTTGTAGGTGTATATAATACGTATCAACAGTCTCAACGCACGCTTTCCATGCCAATATTAATAAAGTATCTAACATACCATTTATATAGTATTAACCATATAAACAATTCGATTACGAGAGAATTGACTTCATAGGTATAAAATGAAGATTAAATCTTGTATAAAAATTTCAGTATTCATCGCTAGATTTTTACAATTTTAATAGAATAGGAAAATAATGCACATGCATTTTATTTTATTTATGTCTTGTACATTTTGCAAGCATAACAACGTATCTACTTATAGGTAGGTATGCGTACTTTGTGTAATATTTGTAAAATTTTAATTAATATCATTATTACTTATATACACTTTCGAAACAAGTAGATACCTATATCTAACATATTTGTGCCTTTATTATCACTCGGGGTACGTAATATTTCAATCTTTTATTAATCAGCACAAACTATTAAAAATTGACAAATATAATTTATTAATTTTATTTAAACTTTGACTTAGCAACAATAACATTTAGTAATGATAACGTCCCCATAGCCTTCATGGGTGGCGGAAAGTTTTCAGATACCTAGTTCGGTCAATCTCTACGATCTGATGGAGTAGGCTGCTACATGGATGTAAGGTCTCGACATCTACTGCAGACAGCGAGGGGCAGAGTAAGCGTAGTGGAACTAACGACTTCCTCGGGGCTGTCACTATTATTATAATATATATTTTCCTCCCACATGAACAAGCGACCATGAATTCTTCGAAAACTCTTTGCTTTCAACAACACCGCAGCTGTTAAAATTACATAAAAGGCGTTAAGCTTCATAATAGAAGGCATAAATAAACCTACAATATGCAGGTTTATAGAACAACGTGCTTCTTACATTCGAAGTTTCCGATTACCGGACACAAAACAGGTTCAATTCACTCCCGCACAAAACAAGTCGAAATTATTAGCTCGACGAAATATTTGGATAATGTTTTCACTCTTGTATCGTCATTCTTTGCACACTTTCACAACGTCAAACGTGTACTTTACACTAGCAAATTGAAGTCCTTATTGACAAACAAATACGTTTTCATTGGATGTGTAAATGTAACTCTCGTATTAAAAAGGAATAAAGAATAAATGTTATTTTAAACATTCGTCGCACATCAAATAATATTTGGACTATTTTGGTTCAAAAATTACAAATATTTACAAAAGTGTCGTTTAAAGCATCGGGAAAAGAAGGCGCGCGTGCGCCACACGCCGATGCTACGTGAGCAGCTTGAAGAACATGATGCCCAGAGAGATGTTGATGAACAGCACTAGGATCACCAGCTGCTGCCGGGAGAACCAGTCCTGCGAACAGTGTGCAAACCAATTATAAACGTACCTAAGTGCGGAGGTCAATAATGTATGAATGCTACGACGCACCGTAGCATTCGTAGCAATTTCGTAGCACTTTCGTAGCACCAGATTATTGTTAAGAATAATAAAACGTGTGAGTATCTAACCTTAACTTGCGGACTAACTAGGTAGAGCAGAGGGTTGGCCCTTAGTTTCTCGGTTTCCTCGTGCATACGGCGCACCTCCTCGCGCCGCGCCGAGCCGAGGGCCGACACCTCCTCGCGGGACATGCCGCCGCCGTCCGGCATGCGGGGCATCCCTGCCACATCCGGCAACGACTTCTTACGCTGAAGGGTCTGCGGCGTGCTTAGCATCTGAAAATACATAATAATCTATTAGTTATAAGGCAGGTCGTGCGTCCGATGGGTATTCTACGCATTCTTGTCGGTGTAAATCTGGAAAGCTTTCATTTTCAATGATGTTTATGTTTTCAGGGAAATTCGATACTTCACTATTTTTTCTGCAAATGCTCCTAAATATTAGTAAAACTGTCAGTTAGCCTTTCACATAGTAATGTAAATAATTAAATTTATAGGCATATATTTATATCAGCTTTAAATCAAGAGAAGGGAGTTAAATTATGCAGGAAAGATTTTTTTTTATAAAACAAAACTGGTGTGAGAAGGTCTTAAAGGCATTCTGCTGGATCCAGATATATTGGAGGCTGACTGCTGGATAAGGTCTATGGAGATAATAATAAAAAAATAAATATTACAAATACATTCTGATGCATGTATGCAAAGTTTGTGATTGCTTTCTATTAGCAATTAATAATACTGGGATTTACTGATAACGAGACAGACATAAAATCAGATTTGCGGAAAAAATATAACTATCGTGTCTTCAATACAGTCACGACCAATAGTATGTTACACTTAGATGATTTGAAAAGCGATATTCTCCTACCGTATTGATGATTAATCTTTTGGCTTATTATGTACCTTATTTTTTGGGAGTCATGTTATTACGAAATAGGTATTATTTAGTAATAACATGACTCCTACTCCTAGTAATTAACGAGAAAATGGCGTTTGAATTTTGTTAAGTGTACACATTTTATTGCTCGTGACTGTACACGTAGTACAAATAAAAAACTGAAAGTTTGTGTGAATTGATGGATGGATGTTTGTTATTCTTTTACGCAAAAGCTACTGAATGAATTTGGATGTTTAGCTTACAGATAACATATTATATTCATAACTTTTTATCCGTACCGTACGCAGGTGAAACCACGGGCATAAGCTATCAGTATATGCATATAGGTAACAGTAAATATAATCATACTGTAAATAAATTTACTGTATTATGAACCTAAAAGCGGTGTAATAAGAGTTACAAAAATAAGTAAGTAGTAGTGTTAAGATTTGCCTGGGATCTGGCCCGAGCGAGGACTGTTTAGAAAAACAAGTCGATTTATCTGACGATGACGTTACAAACATATTCAATTGAAAGGAAAACGGTGTGCCTATTTGCGTAGATACCAGCAGTCCAAATCTATGTAGAAGCATACTCTTTGACCTTTGAATATCACAGGTACAAATACAGCGTACCTGTACGTCTGTTTAACATTATGCTGATGTGATTGATTGATCTTAGCGAGTTACATTATATTTAGTAAGGTCACAGTTGATCACTGCTAAGGTTACATGATATACTAATTCAAAGTACTCGTCAGTGGATATGTTTTGCGAGCTAGTTTACCTCCACGGGAGGTACGTTAATCCAACTCTCTGAAGCTCGCCTGGCGAGGATCGCCGGGGAGCACATGAGATCCTCTTCATCATCTTCATCGCCTTGGTACCACATTTTCAATAATTACACAATTTTATCCAAATCACGGCTCACAAATTTTCCACATGTTTTTCAGGCTTACATAAAGG
This sequence comes from Agrotis puta, assembly GCA_943136025.2. Classification (NCBI taxonomy): domain Eukaryota; kingdom Metazoa; phylum Arthropoda; class Insecta; order Lepidoptera; family Noctuidae; genus Agrotis; species Agrotis puta. Next base: position 7,692,421 of record OW964170.2, read on the forward strand.
TACAGTGGCACCTTTTTGTTACGTATTCATTAACATTTTACAATTAATCGCGTGTAAATTGGTCTTGTGAGTAACTTGCAAAGTATTTTTTTGAGATTTAATGTATTTTAGTTATATATAGCGAAGAGGTGATACACGGAAAGCGGCTGCGAGTGACTGTCTCAAATTAGAAATAGAACGGGCTGAGCGCTGAGCCGAGCCCCGCGCGCGCCCGCCCGCCCGCCTACTGCCTAGTGCCGTGTCATTACTAAACTTATTGCAATGGCATTCGCGCATCCATCGCGGTCTGATTTCCGTTACTAGTACCAATCATCTTTCAAGCAGTTAATTTTACAGCTATGAAATATTAGGCCATTTTGTTCTACTGATAAAGCAGTGAATCAATCAAAATAAACTGTTTATTTCACATATTTCTGACAATTCATCTATAAACAAATGATCCAAATAAACTAAAACAGCTTCCACAACTATTTAGGTAGACCGTGTTTCGGTGCCCAGTTATTTAGGTGCATGATTATGTACAATATACTTGGGTGACCTTGTTCATAAATTGCGGGTAACGATTGATTGAGGGCGACTTGTCTTTGTCGATTATCTAACACAATTAGCGGTACTTACAATTTCACATATATTATCTAATAATGTGAATATTTTTCGTACTTTACACTTTCTTGAGAAACAATGAATAAATGCACACCATGCATGTCATATTTATATCAAAACTACCTGTTACAACTCGAGAATTATCGGGATATATTAATTAACTCGGGAAGATAAAATTGGGCTAAAAACTATACGGTCGAAAAACTACGGGATAAATCTTATGTGTCAATAAGGTTATAAACTATCTGTGTACCAAATTTTATCCAAATCCGTTCAGTAGTTTTTGCATGAAAGAGTATCAAACATCTATCCATCTATCCAAATAACTTTCACGTTTATATTATTAGTAGGAAGTAGGATAGTAGGATAATAACTCAACAACAATAAGAGGGCAACTAAATTTAAAAGGCAACTGTATTTATTTTCTTTACCGGTGTCACTTCAAATAAATATTTATGATTCATATTTTTACTAATACGAGATTATAAGCAGAAAAGTGTTGGACTTTTTTATTATGAATAAACTGAAAACTACGGGATCGATTTTCAAAATTCTTTCGCATATCTATTTGAAACCTAGGGAGGGGTGTAGCTAGTATGTTAGATACCCACATACTAACAAATAAGCTGTCTATCAAGATCGGCTCTGTAATTTAGGTACTAGGAACGATGAATCCAAAAAATGTTAAATAGACTTCCAAAATCATAAATCTTCTTTTTTCAAATGTTCATAGAATAATTGAATATTAGTACACCTTTTTTTTTGCTAATATTAATTCGTTGCATTTGCAACTGCCCAATTGCTCATCACCCACCCCTAAGGCTCTTCGGACACAACGCGACGTTAGTCTCCATACCTTACGACTTTGGTATCCATTGACGCGTGCGTGCCTATGTACAAATCTCTGAGAATTTGTATGAATTTGTTGTTAGGTATCGGAGACTTGCGTGGCGTTGTGTACGAAGGGGTTTACATTTTGACCTGGCAACCGCTACTAAATTGTCAGTTAATTTAGTTTGTTTTCGTTTAAAGCGAAAAGTGAGTTTCATCTTAATGTATTGTTGGACAAAAACCAATTATCTCTTGTAGTTTTCTAGGTTGACGTGAGAACAGAGATATTTCAACAATGTTTAGTAAACCAGTACGCCTGACTTACCTAGCAGTAAATTTCAGTGCACATACAGTATATATCAGTCCAGAAATCGCTATATCGTAGCAGCTGTTGCCGATTAATAGGGACAGTGGAATTTGATGCGATAGAAATGATGTTTTAGAATAAATGAACTGTCTCGTTTCTTCATAGTATACAGAGTGATTAGTAAATAAGCTATTTACCCAAAAATTATTTGTCTGAAAGACAGATTGTTAAAAATCATTTTCTTTGCCTCGCGAACGGCGAACACTAGGTTTTTGATCGGTCGAGCTGGGGTATGTATAAAAATGCAAATATCTTTGAAGTCAAGAGACCTACATACATACAAATGAAATGAAATGCTTTATTGCGAAGGTAAACATTGAGGCTTCTGCAAAATTTATTAAAGTTTCTAAATAATATGTGAAAAAACACAAAATATAACACAAAAATTACTGAATGTTTTCACGTGTTTTACTAGAGTACTTTTCGAGCCCTACTTTGCGAGCTAAAGCTCGAAAAGTAGGGCACGCCGCAACCGCGGCGGTAAGGCTCCTCTTTGAGGATTGGCTGGATAGGCGTCACGGCGTCCTGACCTGACATTGTGGAGCATACGGTGCAGGACTGCCCCGCTTAGGCATTTGCCCCGCCGTGTCATGCGTGGCATGCGGGCAGCGAGTAATGGGCAGCTCGCTGTCTGACCATGGACCATGCCTGGGCCGACGGCGCGTTGTATTCCACGCGCGCCTCAAAGAGTGTCAGCGAAATGACGCGCGGATTTTCGAATTACCGTGACCCCGGAACGTAAAGGACTGTTGAAGGACACCGTGGATTTTAGTCGAGTACGAGTCTGAGTCAGCGTCAGTCAGTGACTCATTCGATGATTATACCACACTAAAAAAAAAGGTCGAAAAGTACCCCTGATTTTGTTTGGGTTTTTGTATTAAATTAAAAGTATTTAAGTCAGTCTATAAACTGATATCAAAATAATCACTCTTTTTTTATCGTGGTAAAAATCATCAAATGAGTTCTCCCTCCCACCCAGGGCAGAGCGGGAGGGACTGTCACACTCGTACTGACTAAAATCCACGGTGTCCTTTACTAGCCCTTTACGTACCGGTTCCGGGGTCACGGTAATTCGTACAGTCCCGCAACCCCAGAAAATAATCACTTTACGTCAAGTATTTCAGGAGTTATTCTCACTTGAAATAACCCTTTTAAAAAAAAAAGTAAAATTTATGATTTTAGAAGTCTATTTAACGTTTTTTGGAGTCATCGTTCCTAGTACCTAAATTACAGAGCCGATCGTGATAAACAGCTTATTTGTTAGTATGCGGGTATCTAACATACTAGCTACACCCCTCCCTAGGTTTCAATAGATATGCGAAAGAATTTTGAAAATCGATCCCGTAGTTTTTCAGTTTATCTATACATATAATAAATCTGTAGAAGGGTCAATTCTGTACATTGAAAATATTGAAAAAATAAATAGCGGTGGTTGTTGCTGGATCGATACCAAACCCAAATATGTGATTAAAAAAATTTTTGTCTGTCTGTCTGTCTATCTGTATATGCAGGCATCACGTGAAAACTAACGGTTCGATTTCGATGAAACTTGGTATAATTATACCTTATTATCCCGGGTATAAAATGGGATACTTTTTATCCTGGAAAAATACGTAGAAAAAAAATCTTATTTTTCAGTTACTACAGAACGCGAGTTCAACAGCAGTAGCTCAATAGAGGGATCTCCTTAATTATTATAGGCTTAGCCGTATTTGGGTCCAATAGATATTTATAATATGTTATTGTCAGAGTTACTCAAAATGGAAAAATAAACCATCCACGCGAAGACCGACATCCGCGCGGACGGAGTCGCGGGCGGAAGCTAGTTCATAATAAAAAAGTCCAAAACTTTACTGCTTATAATCTCGTATCTTCAAATGAGTCCTCCCACCCATACTGTCAGACTTGACTGACTAAAATCCACGGTGTCCTTCAATAGCCCTTTATGTGCCGGGGTTACGGTAAATTCTGAGTCCCGCGACCCCGGCAGGCTTTGGCCCTCTACAGGCCCCGTCACTATGCTGTGTGGCAACAGCTAGTGTTAACTTATTTTAACGCTTACATGTAAAAATGTAAATATATATGAAGTCTATAAGAAAAGAAACATCTTCATTTGTTTAAAAATATACATATAATTATGTATTCTAGCTGTTTCCCGTAGTTTCACCCCTACTGCTCAGCTTCTTTTGTACGTAGCGAGATGTTATGTAACCTTCCTCGATAAATAGCTACTTTTTAGCTTTAATAACATTAGTAATTATAGATATTTTGGGGTTTTTTGCCTCAAAACCAAAATCAGTCTTTTAACATACTTAATCTAAATTTGTCCGTCTGCAGCTTAACTCAGAGACGCTTAGTATTAGAAAACAGTTGGCATGAAGATGCAGATTTTATTTAAACCAACAAATTGGTAAATAAATCTCGATACTAGCAACCGTTTCACTGTTGAGTACTTAGAGGGTAATATTGGTCCTTGCAGAAATGTATTAAGTCTTAACAGTATACCGCGGCCCTCGAACGCAAAGGATAATAGGTACAGGGTATGGTTTTAGTCAGTACGAGTCTGACAATCCCTTTCTCTCCCCGGGCGGAGGGCGGGAGAAGTCATTTGATGAATGTCCAACCAATAAAAAGGACATTGGTCAGACAGAATCTTGTGAACCCAATCTTTCTTTTGTTTTCAACGAACAAAATGATTAAGTAGATTGAAGAATAAATTGTATAGATTAAAGTTTTTTTGTTGGGACAGACTGGATGCAGAAGGCACAGGACAGGGTGGTGTAGCGCTGCCTAAGTCCAGCAGTGGACTGCGAATTTTTTATTTTTTATTTCTCGACGGGCAAACTTGGTAATGACAATGTTGCCACAGTTAAAACGTACAAATTTGAAGATACCGCTGTTCATGACTTTACTTAGTGGCTTTTCGTAAGTGCTTTTACAGCACTAAAATATGACCCCTGATGACCTATATATACCTACCTATTTAACCAAATACTAAATACGGAATGGAATATTTATTATTTTTGACCACGCTATTAAGTTTTCTGGTCTCTATTATGCCTTCGCTACTTTTTCCGCGCTTTCTCTCGCTGTAGTCCCACCTGACGTGTACTTTGCTCACTTGCATCAAAATGTACTTACTATTTAGTATTAAATTTACTTTTTCCAATCCCTTATTATTAGCAATTGTCCGTTAAGTCATGATATTCGAAATGGTTATTATTAGATGTAATATTTATCCATATAATATTTATTAAAGTTCAATGAATATAAATAAAATAAAGTCTCATTCAAATCGATCTACTTTTGTTGTAGATGCATCGACTAAGTTCTTAATACAAATTTCGATTAAGAAATCACACGAGTCATGAGCTTTTATCACAAGTCTCTCCTTACCTATCATGTTGCTTGTATTTCTAATGAACCTACCTTGCGTCCTCCTCCGCCTCCGCCGCCCCCTCCGCCTCTCATCGGCGCAACCGGCGGCGGTGGTTCTGGAGCCACATACAAACTTTCAGTTCGTTTGGGCTGATAAGGTGACGGTGATATTTCTTGTCCAAGCGTCCGTTTTCTCAGAAGTGAGTCCTCAAATGGTGGAGGTTCTCGTGAACCCGCACGAGATATAGAACCGCGGCCAGATGCTAGATGGCCATTGCCTGCAGGTGTTGCAGCGCGAGACGCAGGCCGAGATGGCATCGCGGGCTGCGGAGCTACGGAGCCAGCCCGGGAGCTTCCGCTTGGTGCCGCCTCTACAGACGGCTGCCGCGACCGCCGACCGTACCGGTCAACACTTGAATCTCGACTAGGAGGTCTTTTGTAGTGATCAAAGTAGTCTATGGATGGACGCTGACCTGGTGCCCGAGCTCCATTCACAACATCTTGTTCAGAAGGAGCACTAGGCCTGTATCCCTGATCAGAAGAGCCTTGTTGTCGATATGCCTGATTGTCATTCGGCATTTGACGATACATATGATCTTGTGGCTGGCCGTACGCTTGTTGATCATGCGGTTGTCTGTAGCCTTGGGAATCGGTCGTTGGACGATAGGGTTGTTGACTCGTCGGCATTGCCTGTCGGTCGAGAGGACCCTCAGAGTGTACAGTTCCGGTTCGAAGCTCATTTCGTCCGTATGCTGCGGGTCCGCTATCAACGTACGCGTTGCCCTGTGCATCATAAGAAGGCTGGCCCAGTATACTCTGTCGTCGGGGAGGAGCTTGAGGAGGGTTCCATTCATTCTGTTGGGCTCTTTGATTTGGCTGTGGTCTGTTAGTCGAGGAGAGTCGTCGATCTTGGTTAACGTATTGCTGGTTACTTTGATCCATACTTGGTTGATTAAATCTGTACGAGGCAGGTTGCTGCTGTTGTTGACTGCCTTGTGAGATAGGTCCGTATAGATTTGTTTGGTCATTTGGTAAGTATGATTTTTGGCTGTCGGGTGAAATTTGGGGCGTTGTATTTGCTGATTTCCAGTTATCTTGATTTGACGAATAGTACGGATCTTGTGCAGGTCCAAGATTTCTGTTGTCTGTATTGAAGTGTGAACTGTTAGGAAGCCGTGGATCTACGGATTTAGGATATTGCGTTGAAGGTCTCCTGGAGGGTACTGCATTTGGAGCTCTATTGTTTTGAGGAATCTGAGAATGCATCGGAGGGATATGATTTGGAATGCTCTTTCCATCCAAGATCTTTTCAGATTCTTGTGATACGGTTGCTGCAACTTTTTGTTGTGCATCGTAAATCTTTTGTCTATATTTTTCTCTTAATCCTATTCTGTCAAAGCCTGGGTGCTTAAAATCTGGAGCGAACTGCTTCGCAGTAGCTTGCGCTATATCACAGTCTTCTTTTGCTTGGTCTGCCGCTTCGTCGGCTTGTTCAGCTTTCCCTCGAGCCGTGGCGGTTCTGTAAACAGGAAATTGTTGATGTGAATGTGAAAATGCGTAATGTAGAAAAGTTTTATTTTAAATTGTGACTTTTAGATAAAGACACAATGAAGCAAACACTGACCTGGAAATAGCTATATCAGCCTTTTGTAATGCTATTTTGGAGGCACGTTGCGCCGCGTTGACTGCTGAATCAACACGTTCTCGAAATTTAGCGGACCGCATGAGGAATAAATGTTTTCGTTTCTGGCTTGTTATAAGTACGTTGTTTTTATATTTTCCTTCTTCCCTGGTGCCGTCTCGGAACGTAGTGACACCGTACCCATACTTTTTGTTCGCCGACCACTCTCCCTCGTACCGAAGGCCGTCACTGCGCTCGCTGATACCGAACCCAGTACGTTTATCGTTTTTCCATTCGCCCATGTAAGTTTCTGTGACACTCGCATCCAAATGTTCATCCTGCCAAAGGAAAATTACTTTTTGATTTTTATTCTAAGATGAAGATTCTAAGAAGATTCTAAGGGAAACCAGGAAATATATATATATTTAAATTTTTAAAGAATGACTCATAGGTAGCTATTAAGATATTGGTTATTAAACAAAACCAAAACGCAAACGTATCAATCCCCACATATCAATAACATGCTTGTTGATTGAAATTCATTCAGACGTGGATTTTAAACCGCATCAAGATCTAAAAATGAGTCAGTTGTATTTCTCAAACTAATAATCTTGTATCAATTGGCATTCCACACAAATAATATTCATCGTTAACATCTATTCACATAGTCAGTCTATTAACACAAATGAAAGATTTCCATTTTAAGGATGTGGAGTGTGTCATTGTTAATAACTAAACATACATACAGGTTGCAGAGTTAGATACGGTGTGTCACAATAGTGACAACATGTTTATTTTAGTTAGAACTGGATCTACACGTACATATTATGTGTGATCAATATTTATTAATGGGTTTGTGTAGATAATTTGGTTCGTGTGGAGCCATGCTAGCAAGGGATCGGCCCGGGGGTGGAGGGCATCAAGATGGCATTGCATCATCATGCGAACGATTATGTGGGTGATAGATTTGTGATTTAAACCAAATAAGTAAAGTCCCACCTCGACAACGAAACTTGCGTTAGAGTTTGTGTGCAAAGAGGCATGGGTCATAGCGGAGTGGGTGCTGTCTACCGAGGAGACCCATGAAGAGCCCGAGCCCCCCGAGCCCCCGGAGTGGACCGAACCCGTGCCGGTGCCGTCCAGCTCGCCGACGCTGCGCTGTTTGCGCCATTTCTGAAAACATTATATGTCGTCTTAGTAAGTGGAGTTCAATAGGGTACGCAATTTTAAGGGATCTAATTACGAAATTATCGTTTTTGTATTTTGGTTTTGTTTGTCCAGATAAGGTAGCAAATAAATAAAAAATCACTCCTAAAATACTTACAAAAAGTCACTATTTTATAGTATTAGTTTCTCCTTACCTACACTAAAATGTTATATGGTGCTTATTACGATAGAATTTGCTGCTTTAATCCAAGCGCTTAGACGCATGTGATAGAACCCTTAAAAGTAGGACGTTTCTTTGTGATGTTTAAAATATTATGAAGTTACCTAAAATTCCCATTGTTGTTGCAGTAAAGTCGCCATTGAAGAAAACACTGTTTTCAAAATCTAGCTGGTGTGCCCAGCGAGGTTGTACGAGAATCGAATACACCTTTCAACCATAGGTCCGGTGTTGGACAGCATAGAAACGATGGCGGACTCAACTTACGTGCAGCAGTCCTTTAGGTTTGCCGACAAGCGATCCGCGACGTCCGGACGGCTGGTCGGAGCGCACCGTGAGCACGAAGCCGCCGCGTGCGTCGTCCATGCGCGTGGTGCGCTGCTCGGAGGGGTCGGCGCCGCCCTCCGTGAGGGATGACATGGAGCCCCGGTGGCCGCGCGCTCCGCCCCGGTAGTGCGACGCCAGCCCGAACGGCGCCGACGTGCGTACGCCGTAACCATGCCGCAGCCCTCGCATCCATTGACCCTGGTATGTGCCTGGAATCACAGTCGACAGTTTTGTTAGTTTGTAATATAATGTCAACCCTGACACTGAAACAATATTGTGGTGTGGTGAGAAGAAAAGCATTCATTAAACTATAACGTATTTTCTTCAATAGTGTATGTAGTACACGGCATTGGTTTCAATTCGGTCCTTATCCTCAACAGTCTTTTCCGGGGAACAACGTTTACTCGGCATACAATTTAGTGGGCTTTCAATATTGCATAACGGTAGTAACAGGGGAAAACATGTTTGCTAATGATAACTAGATAAGCTCAATAAGTCGCGTGCTATTAATTTTATAGAGATAAACCACTTAAGTGCGACAGAAGCCTGACAAAGGTTTTATCATAATACCATTAGCTACTTATGTAATATGCAGTTGAAAAGAGATAAAGAAAATACTGACCGCTTGCTAATCTGTAATAGCACAATAATGGCACCAGCAAATGCGATGTAAAGACGTCATAAGTTCGAGTCCGATAGGTCTTTAAATATTACGAGCAAAATGCGCTAATCTATCGCCAGTACACGTCAAGTGCAATTCAACATTTCCCTATTTCAAAACATGGATTCTGCCTACGATATTATTTCTATCAGAGGCAACCTGTAAATCGTTTTTGTGCTCTTGCTCTAGTAGTCATGAGTATGAACACATAAACAAAATGAATGAATCACAGCTTAAAGAGAATATAATGAGTAAATAATTAAAGATGCCTCAACCTCCAGCTAATAAATCAGAATTAAATCTTGTTGCTTATATGTATAAATTGACTTTTACTGATGCCATGCATCAATCACTTGAAAATACGTATGAAGTCTATGGTACGACTTATTTCTCATAGTCAATCTCGCTATCGTCAATCTTCAAGCACCGTATGACGTCAATTGCATTCATGAATGTAATGTCTAGCACGTTTTCCGTGCTAAAAGGTGTAAAACTGTGTCAAATCTTATATTTCCTGTGTTTGTAACATCCCTTTCAGCTGTAGGTTTTATTCTTTGTTTATTTTTAAGAAAAGCGATTATCATTAAACCGTTACGAATGTCACAAAATTTAGGAATACTCTCCAAAATAAAGCTTTGTCCCAGTTATAGTTGTAGGGACGGCAGCTGAGACCGAGTTTTGGTTAGGAGAAAAGTTTAGCTGAGGAAAAGTAGAGATGGTTCTGTCTGTGTAATTAGGGTGTGATTTTTAATTTTTGTAGCCCCTAGTATGAAATGAGTGGTCGACATGATTGTGTGTCGAGGCGGCGCGGCAGGCGTGCCTGTGCTATATTTAGCCGGCGAGGGCCGCGGGCCGGTGCGTGGCGGGCGGCAGCGCACAGGGCCGCCTCACTCCGATCATTCATCAAGAAAACTACTGAAAACTTTCATTGCAATGCAAACGAGTAACTGGGCTACGCACAGTTGATAGAGCCGTTCGTGATAAACATGTTTATAATTTAAAATACGGCTCTACAAGATGTCTCTATGAGTAAATGTTAACATCATGAGGAGTTGGACTAAATCGCTTTAAGTTTTCCAGACAGACTGAATTAGCTAAGTTATAAAAACGATGAATTTATGTTTACAGTACTAAAGTTAAGTACTTATTCATGTCAGTAGTTTTCAGCAATATTTATAGGTAACAACTGCATAAAAAACTTCACTAAAAGTTCGGTATGAGGCAATAAAAAAAAGTCGTAATATTTTTTAAGGTGAATTCTTATGTTACAAATCACTAAATTCATGATTTTAATTTTATGAATGACAAATCTTTATTGAGAGCATGAGTCAACGGTATGTCGTCAGGAAACATATGACGTTATTTCACACACAACGCTCGCAAACTATTACCTAAATGAAGTCCAACTTTGGACTTTAGATTATGCCACCATTGATCGTGTTTATCTGAAGCTTGGCACAACATGAATAAATGACATTTGAATGTACACGTGGTATGGATATTGATAGGTGCATGCGTAATTGAAATCTCTAGATAATTGAGAAACAAAACCATATAAGTCCACGTTCGTTTGTTACACATACCGTTGCTTTTATCATGTGCTTTTTAATGAGCTACATATTTTCTGAGTAGTTAGTTGAATTTTTAATCCAGATGGTGAGTAGTGTACAAATATTGTTTTTCAACTGCAAACATTGCGCAAGCAAAAGGGTTTCCTTCCTAGTTCACGCCATTACAATCTGGGTCATGAGGCGAACACTGCGTACAACAAATACTTAGTTATGAAATTAATTTATTACAAATAACTATAGTTGCGTCTGGTTAACCCGGATTTCAAGAGTTTATTTTGGGATTACAACAATAGCTTTATGTATTATCATCAGATTAACAATAATATATTTTCTTGTAACGAACGGATCCACCTAGCGAAGAATGCCATGGCCATGTTAACGTAATGTATTTTCGTCTGAATTCCAATAGTTTGGCAATGAAAACAATGAGATGGTACTGACCGCCATCAGCGTAAGTTTCGGAGCCGTATCCGTCTTGGAGTCCGTTGGCCCAGGTGCCCTCGTACTTGGCGTTGCTAATGGTGCTCTGGCGAACGCCGTAGCGGCCCTTGTACCCCTGCGTCCACTCGCCGCGGTACAGCCACCGGTCGCGCGTCTCCACGCCCAGGCCGTGCCGCTTGCCATTCTGCCATTGACCTTCGAATGAGCTGCCACTGTAAAGTTAAATAATTCACGTTGAATAACCTAAAAATTATTAAGCTTATAGTTAGTAAATGGAGTTTCCCAATTGAGTACATTTTAATTTAATAGTCACTGATCACTGATCACCGCGGAAGACGACGCGGTGGTCCAGGTTGTGAAAATCTTTAAGGATTATCATTATTTTCATTGTTCTTTGATGCTTAACCCCTTAATAATATATATAATTTAGTTTATGGTTTTTTTTTCTGTGAACATTTAGATTTATTTATTGTATTGTTTTAAATAGTGCATTTATAATAAGTTGCATTGTTATAAAAGAAATGAATTACTGATAGGCATAGCTCTAATGGGTCCAAACAACTTTTATTGCCCAATATCCTACTTCTCCCCCTTTATTCATATTAGCTACCTACCTTTCTAAATGAAAATAATTAAAAAAAATATTGGTGCGTGATTGCTTGTATTTTTGTGCAATTTGTATTTTTGCATATATTTTTGTACATATTGTAGATTGCCCCTGTAGAACATAACACACACCTACGTTCGATCTTGAAGTTACCAACGCAAGCTACTGCGAAGTGAAAAGTTCGACGGCTCAACTCGTTACGCAGCCATACACTTTTGCCTAATTATTATCCGACATCATGTTAGTCTCATTCATCCAGTCAAAAATACGGATCTGACAAAATAAATCTATATTCTCTAGTAGCGAGAGACCCGGTAAAAACGGTACTGTGAAAACGGATGCTCTGTGTAAACGAGCCCTTAAGGCTCCAAGTTCTTAAAACGCTCATTGAACGTAAATGCGCGCAGGTAGAATCTAAAGAACGCCACGTGCTACGATCATTACATACTACATACTTTTTTTTATATGGACTTGCTTTTAACTCTAGTCAAGGTCAAAGGTGACTGAGACAAAGACTACGATGGAGCGAGCTTACCCAGAAAAAGCCTGCTCCCTCTAACTTTAAAGACATTAGGGTTGTATGCAGGAAGTAAGTTACACTCCTTTGCTGTGCGCATTATGAAGGAAGTCTGAAAGCGCTTTTGTTTTTTTTTTAGGTGTTAGAATCATCAAATGAGTCCTCCCACCCAGGGCAGAGCGGGAGGGACTGTCAGACTCGTACTGACTAAAATCCACGATGTCCTTCAATAGCCGTTTACGTTCAGGGGTCACGGTAATGCGTGAGTCCCGCGACCCCGGCAGGCTTTGGCCCTCTACAGGGGGCCCCGTCACTATGCTGACACTCGTTGAGGCGCGAGTGGAACACAACGCGCCGTCGACCCGGGCATGGTCCATGGTCGGACAGCGAGTCGCCCATGGCTACTTAGTATGGATGAAAATTAGCAGTACGATGCAATACTTTCATACATCCACACGCAAGCTTGTTGCGAATGTCATGGTAGATCTACCATTATAGACTCTTTCAAGCAACCCACACGTTGTTGGCTCTGGTCAACGTTTTGTCTTGGACGTCCAAAAACAAAATATCGGTCGGTGGGTGGATAAATATTTCAGATCTGAGGTGGTAGCTATTAAGTAGATTATCCTTGATTTTAAAAGGATACACTTTCATATAATACAGGCGCAGAGGCCAAGTGATCGACTGCTGCGCACCGTGTCGCGGGTTCGATCCTCGCACGGAACAAACATCTGTATGACCTGCAAATAGTTGTTCTGGGCCTGGATGTTTGTGCATGTGATTTTCTGCTTGTAAAGGCACCCACACCCAGCTTCTGGTGTTTTTTTTTATTGTAGCAAATTCGTCAAATGAGTCCTCCCGCCCAGGGCAGGATGGGAGGGACTGTCAGACTCGTACTGACTTAAATCCTCTTAGATCCTTCTATATCCCCTTATGTTCCAGGGTCACGGTTACCTGATAAGACAGTCCCGCGACCCTAGGAGTGTGAAAGCGTTTAAAAAAATTGATAAACATTATTAATTATTCTTATAGTTCTGAAGATTACTGCCGTGTGTACATTATTCCCCATAGCCACACACTTAAAATAGACACTCGTATAAAACATTCATTTTTATTGTAGAACCTTCGTTATTTACCTAATTCAATTACACTTTGCAAGCGATCCAACTTCGCATTTATTATTCAGTTGCTACGTTGCGCGTTTTATAAACTCCGGTATCCTGAAACGAGTTGGCCCGTCTACGAAAAATCGTAGCACAAAAATGTAGCAATGTAGCTATCTGCGTAGACACCGTATAGGATGATATAATTGAGTTAGGTAATACATAAAATAGAGAAAATGAATGGAAACATATATTTTTTCCTACTCCTCCACTATTCTTTTCTGATTAATTTCGTTGCAGGATCCAAGACAGGTAAATTCATTCTCCGGGACACGTCGAGCTTCATTGTCTCGGCCCTTTTCTGGTTGGTTGCCACTGTTGATTCTGGCGCACAGGAGTTGCAGTGGTTAGGGAATAGTGTGGTGGGTTTGTCCAAAAAAATACATAAAATAGTGTACAAGAAAAAATGTTTGTTGAGTGTTTATAATTATTGCCTATAAGATGCGTGTGCGAAGGTTGTAATATAAATAAAAAAAAACTCGTAGACCCTGCGTAGCTCTCGCGTTGCATAAAATTAAAGCATCATAAAACCGTCACTTCCACTTTTACTCCGCTGCGTAGCATCATGTACCTTAGCAATATAGTATATGGCTATATCCTATTACTAGGGCGACTATCCACATAAAAAGACACAGCCTAAGAACATTCGCCTACGCTGTGCATCTTTACATACGTGTAAAATGTAACTCGGTAAAACGCTTCTAAATATCGATATTCACAAAACGTCTTAGCATGCGATGAAAAACAAGCGTGATCAACTTTTATTGCGGCTAGGAAAGTACAATGGACGGCCACTATTTCAACATAAGGTGTATTTAAACTCCATTCCAAAATTGGGTCATCTTTGTTTTCTTTTAGGTAACTTATGCGTTGGAAAACAGTCGTTGGCCTTTAGTCGCAGAAACCGAGTAGGTGCTACTGCTTTCAAGGATGAACAACAAACCCGCTGTGGGTCGGTGAACAACACACCGTGAGGTCAGCCGTGAGAGAACACATTTACCTCGTATCGTCCAATGAGTCGTCCTCACACTTGTCAAATACTAACAATAGAACAAATCTTTTCCCGGTGAAAGACAAACCGACTCGGCTGCCAAAGCTATTTTTATATAGAATCAAAAGTTGGTAGCAATTATTTGACTAGAGAATAACGCATACTTTGATTGGATCGTGAGTTCCGTTGCTGTGCATACTTAGTAGGAAGTTATTGCAACAATCAACACGTGTCAGTAGAGTACCAAAATTCCTTTTAGTGTTTATTAGTTGCGGTAAGATAATGGATCGGTCTGTAATGCACATGAGTACGGTCGGAACAACTCGAGCCTAACCTCTATTTATATCGCACGCCACACGTACGTTCTGCGGTAACGTAACTGAATATTACAAGTAAAACCAACAGACTTCACTGTAAAGAGAATCGACCTTGGGCACACAAACGAGGGCCGGTCGCTAAACCTGTGTTCATTTTCTAGTGGCAGAATCTTAATACTTTGTAGGAAAATCTATTAATATATGCCATTGTCATAAAACTGGACTCACTCAACAACTATTAGATATCGATTAAATCACCCCTCGTATTCAGTGGCAGAGTGAGGAATTTCTAAATATGTGGGGACATTTACAGGTCAGGCAAAATAAATGAGCCAACATAAACCATTACAATTTTGTATTCTGCATATTTTTATATGTACGAGCATTATGCAGTTTTATGATTTAAATAAGTAGGGATGTAGTATCCCGAGGCACATAATTAATTAGATTCTTATTAAACGAGTCTGGTCGAATAATTTCCATCGCTAAAGTCAAAAGCAATTCTGAAGCTTTGTTCAGAATTAAAATATTTGTTTTGTTAAAAACATGTTACTGTAATTCAATTATCATCAGAATCTCAATGTCCCTCCATCTCATAAGTGGTAGGTACAATGTATAGTTCAGCAACGTATGTAAAAATTGCCACAGAACACGAAAAAGCCGCGTTGGAAGTGTCTAGAGAACACATTCATTAAATTAATTTAAAAAAAATTAACGAAATTCTTTTAGCCTATTTTTCTTTAATTATTTGTGTCTAACTCGTACCGCGACTAAACGATGATAAACCAAGTGTTGTTTTGGATGGATTCGGGGTTTACAAAACCGAACATAGCAGTGGTCGCCGAGTCGTCTCCGTGCTCTGTGGAACTGGCCAGTCCTTGACCTCTACTACAGAATAGTTAAATTACAACTTATGCGCCATTAACTTTCAGTAGCTCTGGACAGAGGTCGTGGATTCCATGTTTTTGCAAACGTTATAAAATCTCACTATGTTAGTGTGGTTGCTTCAAACTATTTGTTATGAACAAATGTTGTGGAATTAGAATATAAACTAACTTTGTTTACAAATTAATGCGAATAGCGCGTGTACGTATGCTGCACGCGTAGCATGACCAAGTCTATCTCTATTCTACCAAGAATATACAAAGTTATTTCATCGTTATTTTTTTGCACGAAATGTAACAATCTGTACACCATTGAAGAATAGGTTTTTTTTAATGTGTTAAACATTTCCCTTTTCACGTTCTGTCATTTTGTCTTTTCTTCCGTTGATAAAACCCGTTCCTCCGTTTTGGTGGGTAATACCTATTTAGCACAGATATATTATCCTTCAAACATATGATGAAATAAATAGGAATGCAAATCTAAGAAAAATGGATAATCTAAGATACTGAGATAAAAGTATAGTTTTTCTAGAATACTACTATACTAGAATACACATATCAATAACTCGCATCTTGTAGCTCTTGTAATCTAATTTAGCTACATCGAAATATACGTGCTTTTTGGCAATGCTAAAACGGGTTGAGAGGCGAAAAAAAAAAATGAATGCTAAAATGAGTCCCAGGATACTGTTCACTTATTTTTCCGATTGTTTCGCTAGATATTTTCACTTAATAAGTACGCTACATTTATTATTCAACAGATATACAAATTACCATTTTATAGAAACTGGATTTTTCATTGAACGTTTTTGATTTTTAAAGAACTCAACGGTTGCCCGTTGAGTTCTTTAAAAATCGGTTGTTTGGTAACAAGATAAACGGTACATAGACTTCGTTATATTATAGCTACCAAAACCTTCATTACGCATAATAGCTAGCTGTTACTCAGGACTAACGTAGTGTATAAATAGTAATGTATGCTATCACCACTAAGGCACATAATTTATCACAAAAAGTTGCTTTCACTTAGGAATAAATTAAACCAGTAGTTTAACTAGACAACAGTTAATTTAACTTCGTGAAAACGATTTATAAATCAAAATATGACGTAAGACTTTTCCACTTTGCTTTCTACTAATTATTCATGAAAGTACAAAAAATAAGTCAATTAATTTCTGAAATAATAAAAGATTCCTTAAATAAAGCTGTTTTTGTTTCAATTTACATCGTAACATTGTTAATAGGTATGAGCTTGATGTCGTGACTACATGGCATCGTTGCTGTAAAAAAATGGCAAAACAAAGTTATTAGGAACATTGTAGGTATTTAATTAGGTGCTTTACTTACATGTAGTCACGAATTAATTAAATAGTCTACTGACTTACAAACTCGGATGTCCATGTGTAAGGTTATTTTAAAGAAAAATAAACGTTTTACACATTTACTCACTAGTAGATAGGAAAATAATACAAATTGGTGAGCGTTTACGATTGATACTTTATGTACGATTGTTATATGTATTTTATATTATCAAATATACCAATTTGTTTCGCTGGTAGGACAATTGCAATTTACACTGGTTTTTCTTTTTCAGTGCCAAGTTAACTATTGAATTCTGGTGTTTATGTTGGGATCGCAAAATGGATCATCACGCATCTTTTTTACTACAGAACCACCACCCTGGCCGCACGCCATACCACAGTCTAGCGATCAAAATTTAAAAACATTTAAATTGAATAATGAAAGAATTGCATTATCCATTTTTTTATACGTTGGAGTTGTTTAAAAAAAAGAGTAAGGAATCATCAATGATTATTACATTACTGAGGCGAAAAAAGTTAAGAAATTTCAATTAGTCACGCAATAGAATAATTGCGAACATAATTATCTAATTACCTACTACATTTTTATCCCAGCGCGGCGGGCTGTGGGGCGGCCGCTGCTGATGCAAAAAATCTCTAAAATAACATCTGTTTTTTTTTGTTGCCAGTTAAAGCAAGTGATACAAAACTATTGCCTGGTGGCTAGGTAGCCATGAGGTACGGCCAGGGGTACAATGGGTATGAAGTGATCTTTTTCCCGTGTGAATGCAGTTAAGTCTACCATGCTGTACTGTATTGTGTACTAACCACCCCGACTTTTGAAGAACACACACCAATATGGTCACATTTAGATGCGAATAGAGCGTTAGTAACTTTTTTATTTATGTGTTTCATCATAACACTATCATAACTTATTTATTACATACGCTATTCATACTATTAAATGATAATTCTTTAGAAGTTAGACTCAGGTATACAACCTTTCCTTTTTATCAACACACTCTTAAATTGGTAGGTTCTATTTAATTTGACTATAGTCAAAACATGTATACCTACTTTTTTATTTTCATTTTTCAAGTCCAGCTCTAGGTCTTAAAAATACGCCGAACGTAACTACAGTTAAACCAGAAAAAGAATATGCTTCACAAATCGTTGTGTTTTCAAACACAAATCCCTCACACAGTAATATTAAAAGACCCATCACATAATTAGCACCATTGAAGCTCGGTAAAGTTGAAAGTAAAACTTTGAAATAAAGCCTTTGTTTTCTTTGAGAAGCATAGAGTTCTTACGAAAGAGTTCTATAATAAACCGAATGTAGGTATTATTCTAATAAACTTTGCTACAACAAGGCTAATTTAAATAGGGCCAAAGTTTTTGTTACAGCATCTTTTTTCTGCGCATTTTCGCAACACTGAAAACATTAAATGCGGTGTTGAAAATATTACATAATATTGGACAACGTGATGTTCCCAATACAAGTTTTATTAAAATAGAGTAAAGTATAAAGTCCCCAGTAGCAAACTACACGTGCTAAGCAAGTAGTTAAAATAACTAACTGGTAGACCTTGATTTGTTTGACGGTAGAAGATTAACAATATGTTTTTTAATAATTATTAGGTATTTTTGAGGTATTTTAAAGAATACCTATTGATTAAAGTTGAAGTCACTTCCAACGAATGACTTCAATCGAAATATTTTAGCACTTGTAAAACCTGAAAAATATTGTTTTTAGCATAACTAGTTGCTAGTACAGTAGGAGATTTTTTAATCTTGGGCGCTCCGCCTATTGAAGAGAACTTGAATATGTTGATATAGTAGACCAAATATATACTAAATAGAAAATGTTTCTAAGGTTATTTTGATCTTTAAGACCCCGAAATATGACCGTTCATACATATTTTACCTATTTTAGAAAAACAAGATTGGTGTCATATAACCACCATGTGATATGAGTAACATATCACCAACGTGCTAGCACGGGGCTTGTAGCATTGGTACACGTGCTCACAAATCTGACTCGTATACTGAATTACCTACGTTACAAATATTTCTGACAATAAAAATAATAACCCTTCCTCTTGGGTTTGCCGAAGTCGGGCAAAACATTAATAGGTAGATTAACGTTTCATCTGACACATTATGACATGCTTATGTTCCTCGTATGTTAACGGAGTTTAGAATATTACAACACCCACATTTCCCAGTAGCTGTTTAATAAACGTAGCCAATTTAATATGTATGTCTGTCTGTCACCATTTAAAAACTAAAAAAGATATGGTGGCATTTTAGTGGTTATTTTTTTAAAGCTGTGTCATTGTTTCTACAGACTGTCAATTTCACAGCAGTACCTACGCTTTGTCATTTCCGATTTGACCGTCAATGGACAACGTTTTATCATAAACATAATTGCTGACTTCTTCGTAGGTACCTCAGTTGAATGGCATTGAAAAAAGAAAGGCAAAAGGATGGCGCACATGCCACACTATCAATTTACTGAGGGAAATATTTAAAGAGCGCATAATTTCACCCAAGGAGTTGTGAATTTTCGCTGGACTGTCTTATCAGGAAGCCGTGACCCTGGAACGTAAAGGGCTATTGAAAGATCATCGTGGATTTAAGTCAGTACAACTCTGACAGTCCCTCTCGCCTCATCCCGGGTGGGAGGACTCATTTGATGATTTTACCACGATAAAAAAACGGAGCTGTGAACTTTACTGGCCTTTGCGGAGGCCATATACATACACCTTTAGATTATTTTCTTTGGGGTATGAGGAGTCTCTTTCTATGTCAATAATCAGAGACGTTGGACCATTTGGGAGTCAACATTCGCGTGGATTGTTGATGTACGACCCGAATTGATCGATAAAGATGTCGAAAGTTGGATTTCAGAATTGCGCTTCATTTGTGATGTCGCCTGAAATCACAATGGCACCCATGGCCCTATAATTTTTTTTTTTAATTTTTGATTTGAGGACACTTTTTTAGAAAACAACCTTTACTAAAAAAACTGGCCAAGTGCGAGTCGGACTCGCGCACCGAGGGTTCCGTACAAACCTGCAAGGTCGACTGGAAGTACCCTTTAGGTTTTGATTCCCTTGCGAGTACTTGCGAGTTTCAAAATATGCAGCTTAAATTGCTGTTTCTTTTGATTGCGTTGACATAGAAGTTTGATTTTGTTACAGCTTAAAGGTATTATAGACCTGAGTATTTGGTATGAATTTCAATTGAATACCTCTACGCGTTTATGAGGAAATGGGTAGTAAGTTTAAAATTATTAAAAAATATATATTATGTGATGTAACTAAAAAATTTATGGTTTTCGTAATTTTTTCTTTATCTATGCTATAAGACGTTGCTTCGTACCAAATTTCAAGATTCTGAGTTCACGGGAAGCACCCTGTAGGTTTTGATTCCCTTGCAAGTGTCGAAAATTTGCGGCATAAACGGCTGTATCTTTTGATTGCGTTGGCTTAGAAGTTTGATTTTTTCACAGCTTCAAGGGACAGTAGACCTGAGTAATTGATATAAATTTCAGCTTCATACCTCCACGCGTTCCTGAGAAAAAGGGTCTTGACAGACGGACGGACAGACAGACGGACAGACGGACAACAAAGTGATCCTATAAGGGTTCCGTTTTTTTCCTTTTGAGGTACGGAACCCTAAAAAGGACATCCCGCATGCTTGGAAACGCGAGCAGGATCATCCTTATAAATATTCGATGACAGAAGAAAATGTGAAAGTGAATCATTCAAATGGTGTAAGGCACTGCGGCTAATAATTGGACTGTATACCTGCAACTGAAATAAATTATGGTAGATACTTCGTGGAACTAACGGATTATGACTCAGCAATTTAATAATAAACTGTGGTCAGTTATTTCGCCATTACCCTTGTAAATGGAGGAGATTCTTTCCTAAATAACGAATTAAACCACGTACCAAATAAAATGTCATTGTAACCTAGTTCAACGTATTGCGTTTTATTGCATCTTTACGTTTAATATACCTGGATAACCTCTGAGGGATGAGAGATGTTTGTTACACTCAAACATTACCTTGAACAGAAAACTTCAATGTTTCATTGACGTAACAATATTTACTGAATTACGCACGATTGATGTATGTTTAGAGTGTGCGTATCTAGATACATATTTTACGTTGTAAACGACTGAATTGAACAATGAACCACCGATTGGGCCAATAAAACATAGTTTATGGTTGGATTTGCGCCATTGCGTTGTTTCACACAGAGATGAAAGAAGAAAATACTGCTTGCGAAAAATCCGCAACTAGGCAAGCCTCAAGTAATATTGTTAAACTGAAAAAATGTATATTTAGAACTTTAGTTATAAAACGGCTGTATTGTAAAAACGTCTGTGCTGTAAATTGGTACATATCCGTAAGTATTCAATTCCAATCTACGCAGACCAAGTCGCGAGCAGAAATTAGTAAGGGAGCATTGTATAAGACGGGGACGCGAGGAATAATGGGGACATACACTCTTTAGGCATAAGTACTTAACACAATACTAACGTAGCGCAAGCGCCAACAGGACGCCATTTGTTAATGGCCGCTTGCAAATGACGTTCTGATGGCGCTTGCGCTACGTTAGTATTGTGTTTAGTTTGCCTTAAGTGTGTGATTTGTCATCATAACTGTTCCCTTATATAATTTAAGAAATATTTAATTTTCGCTGCAGAGAGTTACGCAGTTGTAGTAAGATTACACGCACAGTTGTCATCGAGGTTTTCCTCAAGATGTCTAAACAGTAGAAAGATACATTTTTGAATAATATACAGAGGTTGGATTGTTTTAGCGAAGTTAAAACTTCCGCCTTCAGGAGGAGGACGCAAGTTTCTCTAGCAATATCCCAAATGATTCATCTTCGTGAATATTCGTGAAGGTTGCTAAGCCTGGCCGTTTTAGACCCTCTGCACTGCACTGGACCCAGTGAGTTGTACCAACTGTGGAAGAAACATATCTACTGAATTGCAATATACAAAAAATAACAACGACTCCTGGGACCTTTTATTGGGCAGAATGTTAAATCCGGGTTAAAACTAAGATGTTCCTACAGAGATCCGATTAATTAGACGAATTAGATTGTTCAAATAAGTGCCTCTCTATGAGAAGGGGTGGTGCAGGAGAACAAAATATTATGTTCATTCACGAACTATCTAATGTATCAAAACTGAAAAGGCTAGACAGAATATGAGTTACTGCTGGAACACTGATAGACCAAAACCTTAACAATGGACTCAATTCCTTTCAAAATTCATTTCAAACACATTCGATTTTAGAATCCAGCAGTGACCACCTTCCTTCTCAAGAAACTAAGTTGTCATCATAAATAATCGGTGTGCCCTATCTTATTTTTACATCGGCTTCTCCTATTTCTTCAAACAAAACCCTCCCACCTCTTAACTTTTTAAAGGGGCTGTCCTGATGACTCCATTGTTTTCAAGATGACACACTTCATTCGTAAGGAAAATTTAAAGAATTTTCAAGGCAAAATTATTACAGTATACAAGACAAAAGATTCTCACATAATTTAATGGATAAAGCAATAATTTTGCAGTATATAAAATCGCTTCCGACCTGCCAGTATACTGTTATATATTGACATTATTAAATCGCTCTAGCTTCTGAGGTGAAAATCTAACTGATATGGTGTCAAAAAGATAATTCAATTTTAGGACTCAGACAACTTTTTTTAACGGCTTTTCCAATTATTTAAACAGTGTCGCATACCGAGTTTTCTGTAATATGTAAAAAAACGTTAATATAACTCATAGAATTTGAGAAACTTGTGTCCTCCTCCTGAAGGCGGAAGTTTCAACATCTTGAGGAAAACCTCGACGATAAATGTGTAATCATCAAAAAATTATCAAAAATCTATCCTATTTTTTTACTGAGTGAAGAAATCATTACAAATATCAGTTCATTTTTATTTCTAGAATGATTTTTCAGCGAAATGGGTAAACACGTTTTTTTTTAATTTTTAATAAAATAATAACTAAAGTTATCATTTATTAAAGATGTTTATTTTGAAACAGATTTTTATGGTCACTGTCTTTTAACATGTGATACTTGTTTTCAATAATTTTTATAATTCCTTTTTGTTTTATAAAAAATATATTTTGAATGGTTCAAATAATATTATTTTTATTAATATTTTTAAAAAAAATGCACATGATACGTACTAACGATGCCTGCAGTGGTCGCGAGACCTTAAAAGGGCTTCGGAAAGTAAAGGGTAACTGGAAAAACAGGTTGGTTGTGACCCAGAAGAAAATTGAGATAAAAACTCATTCTGTATATAGATACAACAATCGAATGCTGTCGTCAGTTCGTCAATCTCACTTTAACTTAAAAACAGGTCTTCTTCTTATCGTATGGTTGATGAACAACCTGGTGTCAGAGTTTAAACCGCCCGTAGGCCTCTGACATGGCTTCACACACCGTTGAAAAATCTCTCAGGTGTGCTGGTTTCCTCACGATGTTTTCCTTGGTCTAACAGGTCTAATATGTATTCGTAATTGTCCGGGCAAAGTTAGTAAATAGTTAGCAGTTTTTCCAAATAAAAGAAAAAATTGTCCAAAATTTCAGAGACTCTGAATCAAATTAGTATATTGAAAACGTAGATTGCGAGGAATTAGTCAGATGGATAGGAAACATAACTATGAGTAATAAATGGAGTATTTATACGTATTTGTATGGACATGTGTTAACCTCAGTCAAATTCCGAATAAAATGTAATTTGAGTGCAAGCGCATTAGTCATCATTACGTCTTTAGGTACATAAGTAGGTAGATACATGCCTGTCTTAGTGCTCATTCATGCCCCGTTAAAATGAGACAATGATGTGCCTATATTGCTTAGAATAAATCTGGGCAAAGAGTTATTTTTTAACCGACACCAAGAACAGGACGTTCTACATTTCACATGCTCTCCATTTATATTATTTATTTTCAATAAAACATTGAATATAATATATTCTATACATTAAATATTCTTCGTATGCAGAACAAAATTATGAATGGTTTTGTTTTATGAACTGTAGGTACCAATAGCATTTTTATTTGGTAAACATGTATATCAAACTAGCGGCCAGCCCTTGCTTCGAACAGTTTCAAATATTCGACATACCAGAAGCCCTAGCATGAAATCTACGTATTTGGCTGTCCAGCTTTCTTGCTTTTAGTTTTGTGACGTAAATTGTGCGAAAAATTAAAAAGCGCCTCTAGTAGTACGAATGAGGAACTTATTTTATACATCAAATTATTGGTTTTGGTATTGTTGAATTAATGGTTTTTCCGAAAATTTACTAACATTTCCTTTCCTGGCTATTACGAACACACAAAAATAATTATTCAGTTGTTCAGACAGCGTACAGTCGTAAGTTATTTTGTTTTATATTAAGTAAAGAAGATAAAGATTTAATAAAGAATGTATAAAGATATGTCTTGTTTTGTGAAGTTTGGCAAAGGAAGCTTGCGCATAGAATCTCGCTCTAGTTTATGGAATTACCATAAATTGGGTCACCAGTGTCACCATGATATCTGGCATGCGAAGTTAGATACATTTGCCAGTCTTTTCTTACAGGTTGAGGCACAATATCACACTAGTCTACAATTACAAGAAAATAACCCTTCATCATTCACTGTTATTTCAGTTACGAACTCGTAGAATTTATAAGACACTCGATTTAATTATTAAAGCTAATCTCACGCTATTTCTGAATACCTATTACGCATCAACAATGACTTCACCATCAGATTGGGGAGACACGATTTTTTCAAATATTCCACTACACAAATAATTGTTTTATTCTTTCTTGTTTTATTCATCCTGTTTTCGGTACCTAATACAAATAAATAGATTAGCCTAGCTACGTCACCTACCTAATTAGCTAAATTAATTGAAGTCTGCGTTCCAATTAACGATCTAGAGAGCTTTTCTTATTTATTATGCTAAGTCGTTATGTATATTAGCTTTTTTATTAATAGGTAGCTGAAATTATAATTGAGTAGTGTGTTGTTAATTAAAGAAATATAATATATATTCTCAGGTACCTATATCTACCAAGTTCAAGGGCTGACTGAAACTTAATAAAAAATTGACGATTACGGGTACGGTGATTGCGATTCAAATATTAAATATGTTATTCTCACTGCACAGAGCTATTTCAACTGAAGTTGGGCAGTTGTTAAACAACCTTCAGATGTATTTGGAGATTGGTGTTACAAAGCTACCATTTCCACTGGGTCCCGTTTAAAACACTGTGACATTACGTAGAGAAATAAAATAAGATTGCTAAGCAAAAAAAAATTCTATAATAAAGCGTAGCGTCTACTCTGATAATATAAGCAATAAGTATCAATTTAAAATTCGTTCGTTATTTACCTATAAAGATACTGATGATTTACATCACAAGGCGGAATAAAATGCGTAGCGATTGCCAGACCTTCCGGGTACATCAGAGCAAACTTATACCAATGTGAACTTTCATTGGGTCATTGCACCGACGAAAAAGGACGGTACGTCTGTACTATTCGCATTTTCTATGCGGTACAGACGTACCGACTTTATATCTGTTTTGCAAAACTAAAAGAGCCTGACTTGCATATTCAAGTTGAATAAATATTAGCAGTTATCTAGTTACCGAGACCGCTTGATGATCTTGAAACTTGATCATATTGAAGTGCACTATAACTACCTACTTAATGATGTTGCTAGACATCCAAGTAGATACTATTTAATCACAATAAAGACATAATGAAAGTATAAATATCAGTTAAAAATGATTTCATCCACAGACGAGTACATAATCATAAGACAGCTAACTGTAGGGTTAAGATGAGAATGAGGTCGACCGTCGGGTTAACTCACACACACTGGCTATTGATACGCATAGTGACACGTCTGAGACCTATCACCTTGCCATTCTGTAATGGATTGTACACACCTATTCCCATTATATAAAACAATTAAGTCGTAACATTAATTTGTAAAAGCGATAACGTGAAAGTACAAGCACGTGAGCGTCGTGACACCATAAACTCTTATAAGCTGTAGTTAAAACTGTACCTACACATTGTTTATAATTAAAATGGATCTACATACTTATTATTATTGTCTTTTTGAATTCTCATTTTCATAACAGATTCTTTAGACTCTTTGACAATATCGTATTATTTGCGTCAAATCACTGTCGTTGTGTCGTCTAGCTAGGCAATTGTGCTAAATTGTGCCAATCGAGGTTTATGAAATGGCGTTGCGTAGTGTTCAATTCATAGATTGTCTAATGGATCTGTCTCCAACAATGACAAGTCAATCGACACCAGGACTTGACTATGATATGATACTGTTATCACGTGTTGTTATCAGCGTCCATCGATCGATATGAATATTTTCGCTGAGATTGGGCCATGAGGCACTTTCACCGCCGTTACACGCGTTTTCTAGCGAAACACCGAACTCAATTATTAATAGCAGCCTATTTTTGGAGCGGCTTCGGACGCGGATTTGCGCTCGGGCGTGTGCGAGGCCCGGGCGAAGTCACTATCTCACCTGGGCCAGGTGTAGACACCGGAAACTTCAAAGCCGAAGTGCCAAGAGCCGGCGTAAGCTCCCTGCGCTTTGGGTCCAGTACACACACCGTGGCCGTGGGCCTTGCCGTCTTCCCATCCACCACAATAAGTACCACCATCGTCAAAGTCGAAGCGGCCACCGTTGAGGCCACGCTGCGGGGGGTTTCCGCTAGCGGCGTGCGCGGCGTCGGCTAGCTCGCTCGGCTGCATCACGCGGAACCGTGGTGCCGCGGAGGGGAGGGCCTCCCGCGCGCACCCTCCACCGAGCTCGCGGTATAAATAAACATCAGCTGGGCATGTCGCGCCGTGGCGCGCCGCCGAGTGAACACCACTCCGGTCCTGCGCGAGGAGCACTGCGCGCCCGCGACACGCGCGCCGCCCGCCCGCCGCGCCCCGCCCGCCCTGCGCACCCTGCGCACTGCGTACGCAACGCAGCGCAGCCCGCCGTCGCCGAACCCGCTGCTACCGCCACATCGTCGCCACAACAACTTACAATACTGCTTTTTTAGATTACTTGCCCCAAATAAAATTGTAACTGCTACTGAAACTACAATGTACTAGATACATAATAATACGGATGAAAAACGTTACGGTAGCTATATAGACACATAAGACGTTGACTCCGTCTTAATTATAATCTTGTTATTGTGTAAACAACAAGATTTTAAGTAGGTAAGCCCAACACAAACTTGTATTTTGCTGTAATCTTGTTTATTTTAGAGACGCAACGTGACGGTGACGTGACTCTACTTTCGTCTGTAGGTCAGTTAGACACTGTTTTCCAGGGCAGTTCTTACCCCAGGTTAAGATGTTATCTTAATACCAGCTTCACTGTTGTTAATTTGATGCGGAATCATTGTCAGGTCCTACCCACCCTTAAAAAAATTGTCAAAAGTATGGGCAGTTTCATTGTTCTTCAGCTAGTTACTTAGGAAGAGGTATTGGTTAGCAAATGTTTTTTTCTTATGGCTCTATCAAGTAGTCCGCCCGCCATCAACTCAGGTAGAGGATCTGCCTCCATCTATGGTATTCTCTAAACGAGACAATTTTGGCTGCATTCTAAGAAGAGCTCGTCGTCAAGACATAAGCGTCAGACAGTGTCGTGACTGTCAGTAGCTTAGTGAATACTAATCTGTAGTTTGGCCACTTGGGCAGCGTTGCACACAAGGTTGTAAGCATAGAGAATAGTTTGTGCTCTATGTCTGTCTGCTGACCACATTACACCCTCTCAGCGTGGTTCAAATGCAAAAAAATCTAGGCTTACAAACTTGTATTATCTTTATTCAATAAATCTGAATTTCTTATCTAAAAAGACTCTTTTCATCATACTTGGGGGTTTTTATATTATAATTAGGTAAGTATAAAACATAGCAGAGTTTCTAAACACGTATTAAGGATAAGCTTTGCACAATTTATTGATTAACATATTCCTCAGAAACCTTAACACTGGTTAGCAACAGTTTTTCGCGTCTAATACTAGTGGGCATTTTATTTACTTGCATTTTCATTCATTGTTTTTGACTGCGCTATTTTTGGTGGGTAAATTTATTCAACGTCTCTTGGGAAAAAAAAATGTTTTACATTTAGTTTTTGTAGATAATAGATAGAAAAAACTTTATTTTACACAAAAATTGTTACAAAAAGGTTTTACAATATATCTAATTATATGGTTAGAACGACGATCTTTGTGTTATATTATAAAGATATTATGGGCTTGCTCTTCATCTACCTAAGTATAGGTCGGGGGTGACAGAGACAAGGTCGACGATAGAGCGCGCTTCCCAGAAGAAGCCTATTCACTCTAACTCTGCAGAATTGAACATTAACTCTGCATATCCCACTATCAGTACGCATTGTACGCAAAATCTGTTCTCTCATGAGATAGCTAACATCCAGGTATTCTACAAGTGTTGGTTGGAGGGTTTCCACGTCCTAAGGACAGGCAGTGTCAGCCCCAGTACACTCCAATGATTTCATCCACTCTGTCAACCTTGCTTCTTGGAACGGGCTTTGTTGTTGCGGTACTCTCGTTGGGATCTAAACCCACCTCCTTACACTTGAAGACACTGGTGACTGAACTAACATCCCAAGAAGTCACAATGTAACGACTCAGCCAGAATACACGCTACTTTGCCTGTTATACGATGTTCACGTGAAGCGCAGACCACCCTCACCTCTGCCATTTACGCTATAGAACGGCAACCCTACTTGTGATGTCACTGGCCTACACAAGAGCTCCATAGAGACAAGGGGCCGTCCTTATGAGACGCAGAGGGCACT
The DNA here is from genome assembly GCA_943136025.2 of Agrotis puta. Taxonomy (NCBI): domain Eukaryota; kingdom Metazoa; phylum Arthropoda; class Insecta; order Lepidoptera; family Noctuidae; genus Agrotis; species Agrotis puta. The sequence goes on from OW964170.2 coordinate 7,721,281, forward strand.
TCAGGACAATGAGCCCTCACACCATGGGATACCGACGTTAGATTTTCAATGACTGTTCATAAAATATATGTAACTTAATTAAAAAAATAAAAGAAACTTAAGCACTTTTTTTTCTTTTTCTTTTTTTTATCGTGGTAAAATCATCAAATGTGTCCTCCCACCCATGGCAGAGCGGGAGGGACTGTCAGACTCGTACTGACTAAAATCCACGGTGTCCTTCAATAGCCCTTTACGTTCCGGGGTCACGGTAATTCGTACAGTCCCGCGCTTGCGGAACGTAACGGGCCCGAAAATAACTCCTTGGGATAAGTTAGGTTTTCTACATTTGAAGTCAGTCTGTCGGTAATTTCTAACTGCTATCACGCTAGGATGAGCTGATGACGTCTACGGACCATGCGTAAAGAACTATTAGTCTTAGGTAGCAAGGGCAGTTCCATAACCGCTCGACCTACTAAAACCTACTAAAAAGGAAATTGATAGTAGAGCTGGATTTCTTTACTCACTTCTCTAAAACAGGCTGCATGAACACACATAATAACATACAACAAAATAATTTTAAGCATTGTTTTGATTTTCAACAGTTTTTCAAGATAAGACAGCACTGAGGAACTCGAACATCAGCCTATTTTTAAGCCCGTGACCTCCACCAGTGTGCTCAGCAAACACACACAAGAATAATCCTGGAATGAAATAAATGGCCTTATCTAAACAACACGGGCCAGGCCAACGCACGCTTGTCTGAGGTCTGGCTTCAGATATACTGGCTTCGTTTAAACTATGGTTTACATCAATTTCCTGCAACTGCCTGTAATTCCCAAAGGGTTAAAGAAACGTTTGTATTTTTAAAATCGAAACTTCTTGATAAATTAAACCCTGTTTATCAAAAATATTCGAACACATTCGCATAGTTTCTTGCGAATACGAATATTTGTTACATCACTAATGTAATCGTGGCATACCACACAAATTAGTAGTATGTTTTAATTAAACTGAAATTGGTTATTATAGGTGTTTATTTAATTTTAATTGTCCGTCAGATAGATTCTCAAAAAATATTTGACACGTAGGTATTTTTAACACGCTTTTATTAGCTTGACCTGTATGTATGTATGTATGTAACGGAATCTTTTAACTTCATTTTCACCTACTTCCAGCAGTCTGATTAACTTGAAAATTTGCAAGTCAAGGGTACTTAATGATATATTAAAATATTTCTGATATTGCAAACAGTAACTAATAAAATGATCATCACATTCGATATCAAGCACCCCACGCTTTTACACTTTATTTGATTTTTTGTTAAAATCTTAATATTCATATTAGCCTTATTCTAAATTAATTATGATAATTTATTGTTGGATTTTTATATTGCGGTTACACAAACTCTCTTATACTTAAAAAATATTTTCTAGTTTTTAGTTCGATTGCTATTAAAGCGTGTTTTTTTAGTTTTTTTAAACTATAATATTTCTTTTGTTACGTAAACCAAAATTTTCGAATTTAAGACACTTTTAAAATTGACAATACGTCACAAGCTGAGTGGAATATTCATTTGCTTCTGACGACCGACAAGCCTCCACTCTCGAAATTTAATGCGTTATATCTTTGTAAACATGCATTATTCAATTAAACAAAAAATACGTATCCTTTATTTTTCAAAACTCTTACTGTCGGACTAAGGTGCGCGGATAAATTTCCGTGACCCTGGTACATAAAGGGCTATTGAAGGACACCGTGGATTTTTTTTATTTTACCACGATAAAAAAAAAGGTATGCGGAAAAAACCTGGATTAACACAGAATAGTTTTAATCCCGATTTTATGTTAGTAGTTTTTTATATGGAAAGATGCGTGTTGTGGATGTACGTGAATAGTATACTTACCTATGTAGGCTTGTCCAAACATAGCATAGCTCTAACTGCATCTTTATAGCATAGCACCTTGACACGGCCCATCTTCATAACACATCAGCTGCAACACATAGACAGGCCTGTTGGTCTAGTGGTTAGTGACTTGACTGCTATGCCGGAGGTCGTGGGTTCGATTCCCACCCAGGACAAATGTTTGTGTGATGAGCTCGATCATTTGTTCTGTGTCTGAGTGTAATTTATCTATAATATGTATGTATTTAGAAATATATAAGTATGTTTATCAGTTGTCTAGTACCCATAACACAAGCTCTGCTTAGCTTGGGACTAGAGGGCGTTGTGTGATAGTTGTGGAATATTTATTTATTTAGCTGCATAGCACATTTTAGTAGTGGAAAAGTCCCTCTACGCAATAAGCGCGCGAGATATATCCACCTCCTCTTTCTATTCGAATTACATTACGTTTTTTTACGACGAGCTGATCAACATCTTCTGCCTCGCCTTTTTGCCAACAAATAACAATGTTGGGGTCGGCTTCTACTCGACTCTAATGCAGCTGAACATTAATATTCACATCCTATTCTGCCTTTGACTCCTACAACAATCCTGTAACTGGGTAATAAATGATATCCCTTGGTAGGAGTGATGTCAGACTTTCGATCTTCTTATCAGTGGCCACTGTCCAAGATTTGCAAATGAAAGTCGGTACTAACTTAACTTGTTTTTCGAATCCACAGACATTCCTCGCCAAGCGCAGCTTAATTATTTAGACGCGAGTTCCATAAGTGCCCATACGCACGAGTGTTTTTTTCTGTTCGCTAAAAAGCACCCCAAATAAAAAGCGCTCGTGCGAATGGGCACTTATACTACAGTAGGTATCCCACTTAGCAACATTAGCTCTTCGTAGCCCCCATTCGCACGAGCGCTTTTTTTTGGTCGTTAAAAAAACTGTCATCGCCCAGCATTTAAAACCAAATTTCAACGTACGCAAATTTAGTCGACTTGGACGCATTAATTTGATATTTTAATCAGTATTGTTTATGAATTGTAAACTAAAAGATTCATGAAATAAAACACCCTAATCAAGTATCTAGTTCTTGACTATACTTTAATTTACTTTAATTACGACCAGGCTGTGTAAAATTATCATTAAAATAATATTTAACAACAAACAGCTTTCTTAATACAATGATTTTTTTTTTGATGATGATTTTTTTTGATGATTTGATGATTGAGAAGGAAGAGAGATTTTTTTGTTCTTTTATAAAGGGCGTTGCATGCGTTAATGCGTTTAAAAATAATTAAATTTTAATAGTTTTGATACATTGCTTAGAAATAACCAAACTTTTTTTTAATAAGGAAATATCGTAAGCTAAATCATACTTAGTCTTTTGATTGTTTTTTTCTTTTTTTAGAGAATATGGCAATTTTTAAGCTGTAAGTCCCCATTCGCACGAGCGCTTTTATAATGAAGAAGCGCCGAAATGGGACAAAATGCATGCCCATATTCACACGTCTGCAAAGGGCAGCTTTTATTCGGAACTGTTTTTGATTTTAAGTTCTGGGCGAGGACATTTTAGTTCAATTCATCTTTTTGTTGCAATTCAGTACTTTTTAAACGCCATTAAAAAGCGCTCTTGTGAATGGGGCAAACATTATATGGTTTGTGTCATATCTCTGTGGTTCATGCTCTATATCTATGCAACGAACTATAACGTGGTTAAAGCACTTATTACGTCCATGCGCAGCAATGACAATGACTGATCGAATGTCAAGTGTCAATTTACTGAATGTTGACGTCCTCCCACTCAGTTGACGAGATTTTTTTGATAAAAATATTATTGAATTCTCATTCATCAAGAACAACCTGAACACACCACCATTGTGTTGGAATAATTAGACGCCGTATTGTGTTTTAAGTTCCAACATCTGTGCTTGTATTAATGGAGTATTACCTGCAATGGAAATTAAATTGAAATAATGTGACTTTTAAACTCTAGTTTCCGCGTAATCCAACGATTATTGTGGACCCTTAAATTATTCAATGTTTTTATTTCTAGACTATTGTCTTTCAACACCAGTTATCAGCCCCAGTACTATAACAAGACAACCTATTCAGCAAGACTATACAGTGGAAAATAAAGCTTGCTGTAATACATTTTAAACATAGTTCAAAGTTTGCTTTTGAGGAATTAAATCTTTAATCAGTTTGATAAAGTGGGCAGTATGGAAGCCCCAGAATCCAGTGGGAGCAGCCGATCCAACATGGTGCAGCCAACATCATGGTGCCATCCTGCAAACAGAGTGCATCGTTTTTTCGCCTTATTACTAATGTGCTTCCTTTGTTTTGGTAAGTAACAAATAAATTGTTAAGTAATGCAGGATACAAAGTAATAGTATTAACGATGATATAAATAAATTCCTAACAATATGGGACTATTGTATAACTTAAACACAATGGGCCCACATTTCTGATCAAATTATATAAAATGTAGCCCTTAGAAATAAGTAAATTTAAAAGACTTAATTTGCTATAAAAACAGTCAGATAGTTTTTTATATGTTTATATTTTATAGTTTTTTTTAAAACCATTCCTATGTATACAAGGTATTTTGATTTTATTTTCCTGTTTCAGGTTCCTATTTCTGTTATGATACCCCTGGTGCATTGGCTGACAACTTCAAGGATGACTCACACTTGAACACATCCCAGTTTGCATTGCTTTATTCTATATATTCATGGCCAAATGTGGTATTGTGTTTCATTGGTGGTTATCTTGTTGATAGGTATGTTTCAACACAATTAGTTTGTTGTTTATCATTTATTTATGAACCAAATTATTTGTTTCCACAATATCCTGCATATTATTGAAAGACATAGGAATTGTTTATGGAACAAACTATATTGACAATGATGCCTGCTGTTCAGTTTTCTGACCAAACAAACTGCATTTTATCATAGCTTGTTAGATAAATGTGCAAATATTGCATTAATAAATAGAGCATTATAATTTATGTAATCAACTGCACATGATATGATGTTTACAATATCTGTGAGTTCTGTGACCCTATGTAGTCCAATTATATTAGTAAAATATTAGGAATATTATACCGTCATATGATTGCTATGTTATTAAAATATAACACGCTTGCCCTCAATTATTTCTATATTGAATAGCCTGGAATTAAGAGTGAATTGTATTTTTTTTAATTTCAGGTACTTTGGTGTCAGGTTAGGCACTGTAATTTATATGACGATTGTGTTTATTGGAGCTGTTATATTTGCATTTGGAGCATACATTAATGCATTCTGGCTGATGATACTTGGCAGATTTGTATTTGGGTAGGTATGAATAACTATTGATGACATGGTTAGCGCATTGGCTGAGCGATTGGACTGCTGCGCTGCATATTGCGGGTTTGATTCCCACATGGAGCAAATATTTGTATGATCTACAAGTACTTCTTCCAGGTCTGGACGTTTGTGTATGTGAGTTTATATGTTTGTAAACGCACCCACGATACAGGAGAAATTCCTAGTGTGGGGCAATGTCTTTTAAAAAACAAAAAACAGTAAAGTTGCAAATAAAAAGCTAGAATAGAAAAAGTTTATAGAATATTTTTTAATATTTCAGGATTGGAGGAGAATCCCTTCAAGTTGTTGTAAACAATTATGTAGTACTTTGGTTCAAAGGAAAGGAACTCAACATGGTATTTGGACTACAGTTATCATTCTCACGGTTTGGGAGTACTGTTAACTTTTGGGTCATGGAACCTGTGTACAGATGGGTATCTACATATTATGGAGGATATGAAAGATTAGGAGTTACTTTGTTCCTTGGTTTGTGTCTTGTTACTATTTCATTGTTTGTTTACATAGCTCCTTGTCTTCCCCTTATTAAAATAATCTATGTTTTCAGCCTCACTAACTTGCTTCATATCCCTTGTTTGTGGTGTGATTCTTGGTTGGATGGATTACAGAGCAGAAAAGATTCTTGGAAGGCAAGATGAGCAAAGCAATAGTGAACCCTTCCACCTAACAGACATTAGACATTTCAAATCAGTGTTCTGGCTTTTATCTATAATTTGTGTGGCATATTATCTTGCCATCTTTCCATTTATTGCCTTAGGAAAGTGAGTAACAGCCTGCAAATTTTCCTTTATCTGTGATATTTTAATTTATATGATACTAAAATTTTGCCAATGATTTTTCACAGATTATTCTTTGAACGAAAATTCGATTTTTTGCCTCAACAGGCAAACAATGTGAATTCTATGGTTTATTTGCTGTCAGCAGCTTTAAGCCCATTCTTTGGTATCCTCATTGATAAGACAGGGAGAAACATGACGTGGGTTATAATAAGTATTGTGACAACAATTTCTGCTCATTTTATCATGGCTTTCACATTCTTCAGTCCATACATTGGAGTGGTAAGCAAAAACTCTTTTTTATTAATACTGTTTCTAAGCAAATATTGAATACAATTATGCTAAAACAAAATTTGAATTTTCAGATTATTCTGGGTGTCTCGTATTCCCTACTAGCCAGTGGTTTATGGCCACTTGTGGCTTTAATTGTTCCTGAAAACCAATTGGGAACAGCATATGGAATGTAAGGCTGTTTTGATTTTTTTACCCTATAAATATCCTTTAACCATCTTTACCGTCCCATCTGTATATTCATCATAATTGATTCAGTAGTTTAGTAATGAAAAACAGAACTTGCATGTTTGCAAGTTCTGTTTTTCATCGACTCACTTAAATTTACGTAATTTATGTAGTAATATAATAGTAGGGATACAATTGAGTGAATGTTATGTACTAGGTACTCGCAAAGATATACCCATGCTGTTCTATGTACTACTGATTCGCCTCGCCTCCGCGCGATTATTTTTTTTACTTTTACCCAACTACGTATCTACAAATCCTGAGTGACCCAAGTATTTTTAAAGACAAAAATACTAATAGAGTTTTTACTGGGCACATCATGAAGTGCTGGCGTATCACGATCCTGGCGCAAATTCGAAGCGTCAGTCTGAAACTTTATACCTATAGCAAATTTACCCTATGTCCACAACGTAATGAAGATAAGGCTGAATTTACTATTACTCAGATTGACGCCTCGATAAGTTTCGACTCTGTGCTATCATGAATTGACGGGAATTAATTGAATATTATGTATTCAATATGAGGATTTCTGTCTACATAAGAATGTTTTTTCGGGTTGAACATTACCTATACTGCTTTGGCTTCGCAATAGAGTAATTATATTTTACAGGTGGAATCTAATTCATATATATAATGGAATGGAATAATGTAGTTTTCTATTGGCGGACTTATTTTCAAAATCGATTCAATAGTTCCAAAGATTAGATTAGTCCCTTTTTTATATTAGCTCAGAATTGGGTATGGTACAAATTCACGGCAATAGGCTCGCCCATATTACATAAGACTTTTTTCTTTCAGATGTCAAGCAGTGCAGAACATGGGTCTAGCTACTGTTATTATATTTGCTGGAATGATTGTTGACAAATATGGATACCTGATGTTAGAAATGTTCTTCTTAGGATGTCTTTTTGGTAAGATACAAAACCATACAAAATCGTTTATCCCGAATGAATTTGAATTCTAATTTTTTTTTATTTCTCTTCTAGTATCCCTTATTGCAGCTGTACTAATATACATAATTGATTCAGCAAACAACGGTGTGCTTAATATGTCACCAAGTATGAGGGATTCCACGAAGATGTAAGTGTTGCCTTACAAATTTTGGTACCTAATTTGTTACTGTTTTCATGACTAGTTGAATACCAACGTAGGTAATTATCGCAACCCAAAAAGCGAATACATATTAGTAGCGTGGTTGCAAACTCTTCCATCCTCACTTATACTCCATTTGGTGGCTTGATCGTCTTTTTTTAACGAGCCCTAGCCCAAGTTATTTGGTTGTTTACCTTTGATACCAGCAATCAACTGATGTCATTATGCCACACTAGGAATTTCTTCTGTATCGTGGGTGTAGGTACTTACAGATATTTAAACTCACATACACAAACACCCAGACCCGGAACAAGTACTTGTAGATGGTGAAACCGCGGGCAGAAGCTAGTATTTGTATAAATACTAGCTTCTGCCCGCGGTTTCACCCGCGTTATGTAAGGCGTCTGTCCGTATAGAGACGCCGTCAGTTTCCTTGGGAAAAGCGTGGAAGAGAATGTTCTTTCCCTCACATGTTCCGACTGCCTGATTCCCCTCTCTTGCCGTTGAATTCCTGAGGTACCTTCCGAAACAACCGTGTCCGGTGAGGACTTGCGAATGGCAGAAGGTGAGGACGCCCCGTGGCCTCTCCAACAACTCCTCAAATAAGGATCTTACCACTGCAGTTGTGACATACCCGCCCAGCTCATCATTATTTAGTTGCGGTATTATTTTGAAACTACGATATCTCCTAAGATATTAATTGAAATCAAATATTGTCAAGGACAATTTTGTTCAAAATTTAATGCTTGTAATGATTAACGTACTTATTTGGATAAGGAATATTGTGTTTATAAGAATACCGTCGCAAGTAATGCATTATTTTAAATAATGCATTACTTGCGACGGTTCTATAAAAAAGGTTATGATCAATTTGATTTCCATAAAAAAGGTTATGGTGAGTAAACCTTAAAAGATAGACATATGCTGTTGCGGAGTTTTTTCTTTTTTTTGGGACGTTTTATGAGGAACAATTCCGTGATACATATTTTTTGCGTAACATAAACCGTTTACGCAGCGCACGCAACGGAAGCTCTCATTATGATTTTCCCGATTTTGCAACATTTTTCATTGCTGCTCTGCTGCTATTGGTTGTAGCGTGATGTTATATAGCCTGTAACCTCCCTCGTTAAATGGACTATCCTAAACAAAATTCGTACGAGTAGTTTCTGAGATTTGCGCATTCAACCAAACAAACTCTTCTGCTTTATAATATTAGTATAGACTAGCTTCCTCCGTCGGCGCGGATGTCGGTCTTCGCGTGGATGGTTTATTTCCCCATTTTGAGTAACTCTGACAATGACATCTTATAAATATTACGGCGCTGAATCCACTGCGGGCAAAGAGAATTAAAACCACTTGAGAGCTCATAGAGCGATTTCGCCTAGGAAAACGATTCACCAGTGCGGGCCGGGGACCGGGGGATTGCGTCTTCCCCCGTTCCTCGGCCCGCTGTAGTTATGATTGGCTGATGCAACAATGTCAGTAAGAATAGTGATAACAAGTAAATCCAGCAACAATAATATCGATATCGATAAAATCGATGGCAATTAAGTCTTCTTTTGCTTTTTTCAATGTTGATTTGTATGTAGAGAAATAAATGAAGATTAAACGAAAATAAAAATAAACTAAACAAACGGCGTCGGTCCTTTAAAGCTTCAAAGCAATCAGCTGTGAAATGCCTTGAACAAATGACGCTATAATATTTTGGAAACCAATTTTCCCTGTTAGTGGCATTAATCCACTTTTCTTTAACTTCCGGAATATTTGGAAATCTAAAATGTAAACGTGAAAAATAACATTATTTTTTATTTACCATTAGAAATTATCGATTAAATAATTTATCAACAATGTTTTAAGTTGTCACATCACTTCAGCACACAGCACAAAGTACTTATGGATAGAAAGAGATAGACTTATCTAATATTCTAGTGAAAGTAAAGGACTTTTCAAAAGACATCAACGCGGTATCCCAAAAGACATCAACGCGTAATCCTTTTTTCGTAACCAACCAGTTTAGCTTGAGCCCTCTAATTACCAATAATGTAAATAAATATAAACATATTTTACTTACCGATGAAAACTTATACCATCTTTTTTGTAACTAGATGTTTTAGATGATTTCCCGCACCATTTAATTGCACAGGTACTCATTTTTGCTTCGGTTTTATTCGATAAATGTTTTTTTAGGTTCCAAAATTAAGGAATGTGCACAGATCCAACAACTGGTCAGTACTAAAACATTCATTCGTATCGGGATCTCATATAAGTGCTATTCCATTGATGTGTCGTGAGCCTGAGTCGCCCGTATGAGCGGTCAAGTGGCTATATTATTGTCATTGACTGCGGGTAATGCAACGTGTGTTCGCGGTTCTACAGAACAACGTCTATGAATAAAACTGAAAAATAAGATTTTTTTCTACGTATTTTTCCAGGATAAAAAGTATCCTATGTTATGCCCGGGATAATAAGGAATAATTATACCAAGTTTCATTGAAATCGAACCGTGAGTTTTCACGTGATGCCTGCACAGACAGACAGACAAAAATTTTTTTAATCATATATTTGGGTTTGGTATCGATCCAGCAACACCCGCCCGCTATTTATTTTTTCAATATTTTCAATGTACAGAATTGACCCTTCTACAGATTTATTATAGTATAGATAGATACGTCCCATGCGGGAATCGAACCCGCGAGGCAGCGCAGCCATTGCGCCAACCGTGCCGACAAATTTGCGTGCAATGTAGTCAAACTTGCATGACTAAATAGGGTTGTACCATATTTTTTTTGTTGCTACTACTCTATTTTTTATGGCGCTGGACACTTAGTAAAGACGTAGACGAGGCGCGGTCATTTGTCTGTACAGCGTCCCTTTCATACAAAATGTATACAGAAGCGTCGCGACGCAAATCATATAGAAGAGTCGGGTCGCGGCCGCAACACTTTAACGTCTTCGCCGGTCCGCGACGTGTCCGCGTCTTACGTTTCTTCTGTCTGGCCTGCGTTTAAACAGAGTGTACAACTTATCCAGTGTAGTTACCGCGATTGCTGAAATTGTTTTTGAAATCTTGAATGCTACACTTCAGACCAAAAAAATAGGGCTACACCGTTGAAAATATTATGATATCGGTTTCGATTGTAATTAGACTATTATATTGATACTCTAATTACAAATGTGAACTGTTTATCTTTTACTGTACCGTGATCACAAAATATGATATATGGAGATTGCTTCAAAACAATGAACTCAGTCAGTCAGAAAAATGAAACTGTCATTAATTTCGTCATATTAACTTTGTTAAGTATAATACAACTATTGCTATCATTCCAGGGTTAGGGAAACTGACGAAACTGCAAACCTATTAGACCATGAAGATTATACGGACCATGAGGAAACTGACTCAAGGCGGCCGTCCGAGTCTTTGGATCAGTCTATCAACACACGAGACGTCGCCCAAGAACAGTCCGATAGAATACGCAGTAGATACTTAGCACAAATATTGCCAAACAGTAATGTTTCAGAAAGACAATAGACAACATGATATCATTTTGCTATTATAGCTACCTGTAAATAATAATTACTGTTGTAGTGGTAAGTACAGTCACAGGCAATATAAACCCACATAAGACTTTTTAAAAGTGAATGTAGTCCTACAGCTGTATTGGTTCTAATTTGATTTCATAGTAAAAATAGTATTTTTGGAACTCTTCCATAAAAATATGAAATAGATTAGTCCTGTCTCAATATTGCAATTGTCGAATTTTGTACTTATTAATGACTGTGACTGTACTTCATTTAGATTTAGGGCACTTATTTTAATTTATTAATCAAAAATAAAATATCAAAGTGTAATATAATAACTTTACTGAAACAATTTTACACTGGTGAATAAAAAATATTAGACTTATTTATGAACAATTTTCATTTCTTATACTTTAAAAAATGCTTGAAATGCAAAGTTTTATCAAATTTCTATCTAGATTTACTTGTACAGTATTATAGCTAATAAGTACAAATATAACAAGTACCTAATTGAGCCTTGAGTGGTTTAACAATAGTCATAGTTTGTATAATCAACATTTTTAGTAAGTCATTGCACACATTTTAATACTTTGAGTTAATTTTATGAACATTTTTTTTGTTTAGGCACTTTATAATCACTTCCCTAATGTTTTATGAATTCATTTTATATATATAGAGATTATACTTAAACATTACTGTAAAATGCTGTTGTTTATGGCTAGCATTTAATATAGACTTGGGACAACAACCCCAATTGAAACAACCATCAGTTCAAGTTATTTTGTAATATATAAAAAAGAAAACTAGCTTCCACTAGTTCTACAGTGAAAAACATGTTTTAATATAAAACATGTTATGGCACCATCAGGGGTTATATTGTGTCTGTCACTGAAATGTTTTTCATTTAAGATGGTAAGTTTAGGACATAACATTAAATCCAAACTTAACCTCTTTATAAAATAGTGTACAAGTCTATATAATTACTTGGTCAGCATGACTAAAACAGATTGGCAGTTACTTTGTGCTTTACAGTGATTTTATATTTTGATCACTAATATATTTTGCTCTTATCTTCTATGGTCCATTCAATACCATTTCCTGGTAATTTACTGTGAATAAAAGGTGAAATCCAAGTTAAATACCATCTAGTACCAAATACTTCAATCATATTAAGCTTCCAGCCTTTGTTGTGAATAAAATCTTTGGTGTAAGATTTTGTTTCAGGGGCTAATCTACCTTTAAGTATATTATTAAAATGGTAGATGAATATAAATCCAGTAAATAGTCCTATGATCCCATTTATCACAACTAAGAATATATAAAGACTTTCATCACCATAGTCAATCACCATGCTAGCAAGTGGACAAATAAATTTAACCAATGTAAGTCCATGGTTCCAAGTAAAAAATAGATATGTGTATTTTATATTAAAGTAAAAACTATACAACATAGCAACAAACAGATAAAAAGTGTACCACATAAAATATCTGTGATTAAAATACCCAATACAACATGTTAAATATGTACAGTGATGGTCCCTTTTGAGAACACAAGTTTCACAACTATCACAATGCCAGGCACGAGGAGGTATGTAACATTCACACACACTGCACAAACTCCATCCTTCTTTATTGTAACCTTCAAGATTTACTCTTTTAATTGTAGTGTTTGTGAACATTCCATAGATCATATTGCTCATAATATTGAATGTCAGAAAGGCTGCAATACTATAATGAATGAAAAAGGCTAGGCTCCAGAGCTCTAATAATGTAGGTAATACAACACATAATTCAAAGTAAACAAATGCAGGTATAAGTATAAAGGTAATTGCCAAATATAAGGCATGTTCTGAAAACCTTTTCAAGTTCTTATTTTTAATACTATTCAGTTTCATAAGAAACTTTATTCTTTTGTTTCTAGTTGGTCCAATCATATTTAGGGGATAGAATAATCTGAAATAGAGCAATGATTTTATTAGATAATATAATACTCTTGGGCCAAAATCAAAATAGATATTTCAAATAAAAATTTTGGTAGTGTCCTTGAGTACAGCAGTAGAAATCTCACACATGCTAAGAAAGCTAGTCAATCCGCCCCTAAGGTGACAAAGGAAAAAAAGCTGGGACTTTGGATGGATTTGAAGATCAAGGAGAAACAATAGGTATTGTAGGTCAGTGGTGTAGAATTTACATAATTAGATAGACACGCTTAAAGCATACACACACACTTTTAAACAACTCATTACTTCATTAAATACGTAAACCCTAAGATGACCCACTGACCAAACTTTTGTTTTTTTATGTATGCATGATGGAGTATTAATGTCTGCCTTTTTCGGCGTATCGACTGTAGTTATTTATTTTAATTAAAATGGTCACTGGCATCTTAAAACAATAACCATAAATTATTACCTTTATTATAACTTATTACCGAAACAGAGTACGGTATCGATGAACAAATTATGAAATGTATTTTCTCATTTTTACGAAAATCATTTCGGAAAACAATAAGATTCTATTTTATTAAATTTCTATAGATCAAGCAAAAACAAAATATTCTTTTTTAACACTTAAATGACAGTGACACATCAAATGACATCATGGTCATAAAAAGAGTGCTATTAATGAAACAGACCATAGACATAAAGCATGGACTTAACAATCTGAACTGAGCTCTCGATTCAAAAAACGTGACGACAGAGATAGCCTCAATCGAGGCTATTGTCTCTTTCTAACAAACATATTATGACATCAAAGAACCTTTAGTTTGAGAGAAAATAAACTTTTTTAACAAAATAAAATTGAATTGAAAATTAAACAGTGTTATTCGTATAACGTAACGCCATAAACAAAATCAGTGATGGGATGTACTGATACGATGGATAGGTAGTCGATATTTTATTTAAGTATATTGTGCGTAGGTCATTTTTATTGTTAAAAACTTAATAGACCTTCCAGATATAAGTTACCATATAAATTTTCTGTTGTTAAAAAACCCGATTTTGATTATTTTATATGAGTACAAAGATACTTATAAAGCCATAAAATATTTAAATTGACAAGTTTATACTCGTAGTTACACTACACAACTGAATGACACGCAAATTTTCGTAACAATATTAAAAGAACCAGATATAGCAGGGGTGGCCAACTTGATTAGACATAAGATCTACTGTTTACCAACGAAACCCTGTGCGATCTACCAACCGTGACGGAACAGCGATTGAAAAGTGATACAAGATGATGCTGCAGTAGTTGGTAATTACGTTGCGCAGTCTGATTTACTTAATTATATTTTTTGCTTTGCCACGATCGACTGGAGTATTAGTCGCGATCGACCGGTCGATCGCGATCGACCGGTTGGCCACCCCTGAGATATAGGCTGCGAGTATCGTTATCGAAAAAATTTATTGCATAACGTCACATCCCTAGTCATGTGGTACAGACAGATGTTAACGTCATACAGGCGACTTACCCGCACCATGCTACACATACACTTTATGTACACTTTTTTACCATTTTTAACCGAATTCAAAAAGGAGAAGTTTTGTTATGGTCCCATAAAACAAGTTTGATTTAGTATTTTTAATTTTAAGAGCACTTTTTCACTATACAAAATTTAATATCAAATAGAAAAATAATGACTCAACCAAAAATAGATAGCTATTTGTGAGTATCAGTGGGATATTCTTTCGTTTCTTAAAAAAATACTCAAAAGATACATATTCAAACATAAGTTAAAAAAAAAATATCTTCATTTCGTTTTTATGGTTTTCATTTGACGTCTTTGCCTTCGCCCTCCTTCCTCCTTCACCCCCTTTAACTTCCCACATCACGACGAAAGTTTAGGTTCAAAGTCTGGGTCCAAAATTATTTAATTAGTTAAAAAAATTTTCACCGTATAGATAGTTATTGTTAATATATATAACTTTTCAAACATGTCGAACAGTAAGATATTTAATGCACTGAAGATCTTAAGAACCCGCAAAGATCTAAAATATTTAACTGGTAAGAACTACTAAAAGTGACTTTCTCGGCAATTTCATCCATCGGCAGTTTATCAATTATTTCATTTTATAAGAGCTTAGTTTACAGTATTGTAATCAAACTGTTACGGTCTTACTAAGTTTCCCATCCTCACTGTTTTAGGTTCACATAGCAGAACCTATGCTGCTGCAGGTAGTCAAGTTCATACCAAATGTAAAAATGTTAATGGAGTTTATGTGGTCACTCTTGATTCTCCTAATACAAAGGTAAGTGATTATTTTAAAAATTTCTTCATGCTACTTCAACTTTTAGTCAATATAGAAATATATAAAATCTTAGTACCTTCTTTTTTTACTAACCAAACATAAATATATATAAGCATAATTAAAAAATGATGAAAAATATTCTATGTCTTCTGCTAAAATAACATTTTGAAGGTAAACTCACTTTTGGATGAAGAAAAAATGGGATGGCAACCTAGTCTTGAAGTTTCATTTTTTATTATCATTTTCTTTTTTATGCTGATTTAATAACTTCCATTTACATGGTTCCGTTTGCAGTGTTGTAAAAATAATATTTACATTATTAGAACTTAAAATGGAATATTTTCATGTTTATTTTTTGTTCCAAACAATAATAAACATGAATATATTAATATTTAAAAATGTAAACAGATAGGAAAAAAAATGAATAAAGGATAATAATAACATGAATAAGTTTTAGATGTATTTATTTCTGTAGGTTGGCTAAAAGTCACTTTTCAAAATAAATTTTGTCTGTGTTTTGTCTCCTATGTTTTTTATAAACTATTAATCACAACCATGGCTCATGAAAGCAACAACTATGGTACAGTAAAATAATTTTTACAGTAGTCAATTCTCTTAGAATGATATATATAGAAAACTAATATATTTAAAAAGGACCTATGCCATTACTAGGTCTAGTTTAACACCCCACAAATCAATTCAAAACATGGAAAACAGAAGTAACATTGTATTTTATTGGAATAATATTTTATCAATTAACAATACTAGAAGCAAATAAAAGTTCAACTAGTAAATATTGTGTTATAGGTGAATTCACTAAACACTGCTGTGATGGAAGAGGTGAGTCAGGTACTGAATGAGATTGAAACAAACCCCTCCATTCAAGCAGCAGTAATAATATCAGGCAAGCCAGGATGTTTCATTGCTGGAGCTGACATCACCATGCTGGAAGCTTGCAACACCAAAGAAGAATTTGTTGACTTGTCGAAGAGAGGTTCGTAATAAACTCCAGTAATTAAAAAACTAAAGGATTATGTTTTTTATTTGGACATTCGGAACTCAACAGTTTTCACAATTATATTTCTGCAGTCTAAACTATAATTTTCTGGCGTCTTCGTACTCATCCCAGCTTAAGACCTACAACAGGTTGTGGATTCAAACCCAAGCAGAGCATAAATTACACAAAGTATGCAAGTACTTTGTGTAATTTATATCACCACCCCATTTTACAGTGAGGAGGACAACTTGACGGCTCGGTTGTCAGAGTGGTTAAGCCATTGACTGCTGCACTGCATGTCATGGGTTCGATTCCCGCTCTCAACATTTGTGTGACTTATAAGTAGTTCTTCCAGGTCCAGGACAGAGAAAGTTGTTTTTTCAGTAATAGTATTAAAAATAATTGTAAAACAGAAGCTGCATTTCAAGTTAATACTTTTGTACTGGCCTAATGGCTGGTTGATCTCTATTTATAATAAAAAAAAGTACAAAGTAATTGAGTTCTCGCATAAGTGTATAATCAATAAGTTTTAGCAAATACCTTTATTTTATACCCTTTGACAGATTCTTGACATCTATTTGTTTTTATACAGGTCATGGAATTTTCCATAGAATTGAAAGGTCACGTAAACCCATCATCGCCGCAATCCAGGGCAGCTGTCTTGGTGGAGGCTTGGAGACAGCCCTCGCCTGTCATTATCGTATTGCTGTTAAGGACACTAAGACTGGATTTGGGCTTCCTGAAGTTATGTTAGGACTGTTGCCTGGTGGAGGCGGCACACAAAGGTAAAATCAAAATCTAGTTATTTAATAATATTATAAAGCTGAAGAGTTTGTTTCGTTGAACATGCTAATCTCCAGAACTATTGGTGCGAATTGATAGAAATGTTGGTCTGGGATACTCCATTTATTGAGGAGGCTGTATAAGATCACGTTACGACCAGTAGGAGCTGAGCAGTGTGTTGAAGCCGTGGGGCAGCTAGTGGTAAAATAAATTGTTTAATATACAACACCCTTATAAAGAATGATTTCTTGACAGCCAGTTATTGAATGCAGTTTTTCCTTATGGTGTTAAAGACAAATCTGCTGGAAATGATAGTATTAGAAATGGTAATAAGGAAACAACCATGACCTGGATGAAGATCAAATTATATAATACTTGGCAATGAAATAACATTCTGAACAAGGTTGCCAAACATACATAATCAAATCATTTATGTAACTAAGTATTATGTGTGTTTATATTGATTGCTGAGTACATTTTTACACCTAAACATGAAATGTCACGATCGGTTCACATGCAGCTATTTTTTTTTTTAATTATATTATCACGTGATTACGTTTGGCCCCAAAGCTGAACCGGGCAGCAGCCGCCCTCAGGCGACTCCTGCCCAATCTCAGCGGGCCAAACGCCTCCTGCCGGAGGCTGTACGCCGGTGTCGTGCGGTCCATGGCCCTCTACGGGGCCCCCGTGTGAGCCCTGAGCATTCGGACGCGACCACTAAAGCTGGTCGCATGCCAGAGAGTCATGGCTATCCGTATGGTCCGAGGATACCGCACGATCGCCGGCGAATCGGCCAACCTCCTTGCCGGATTGCTGCCCTGGGATCTGGAGGCGACTGCCCTCCAGCGCGTCTATGAGTGGCGCGTGGAGGCGCAGCGCCGGGGCGAATCCCCGCTGCCTCGACAAGTCGAGGCGCGGCGGGAAGTGCTCCGGCGCGATCTCAGGGCAGTATGGAGGGAGCGACTGTCGCAACCGAGGTCCGGGCACGCCGCAATCGCGGCGGTAAGACCCCTCTTTGAGGAGTGGCTGGATAGGCGTCACGGCGTCCTGACCTACCGCATGACGCAGGTCCTCACCGGACACGAAAGTTTCGGGAGGTTCCTGTGTCTGATAAGGAGGGAAGAAACGCCTGGGTGTCACCACTGCGAAGATCGTTCGGAGGACACGGTGGAGCATACGGTGCAGGACTGCCCCGCTTGGGCAGAGCACCGCCGTGGCCTCACGACGGCGATAGGCGGAGACCTCTCGCGCCCGGCATTGGTCGAGGCCATGCTGCGGGGCGAGACGGAGTGGGAAGTGGTCGCCTCCTTCTGCGAAGCAGTCATGCTCGCGAAGGAGGAGGCGGGCCGCGTGAGGGAGAGGCCAGCGTCCTCCCTCCACCCCAGCCGCAGTCGCCCACGGCGACGGACGTCGCAAGACGATCTCCGGCCTCCGTAGGCGCGGGCATGCGGGCAGCGAGTAATGGGCGACTCTCTGTCCGACCATGGACCATGCCCGGGTCGACGGCGCGTTGTGTTCCACGCGTGCCTCAAGGAGTGTCAGCATAGTGACGGGGCCTGTAGAGGGCCAAAGCCTGCCGGGGTCGCGGGACTCACAGATTACCGTGACCCCGGTACGTAAAGGGCTACTGAAGGACACCGTGGATTTCAGTCAGTACAAGTCTGACAGTCCCTCCCGCCCTGCCCTGGGTGGGAGGACTCATTTGATGATTTTACCACGAAAAAAAAAAAAGATTATCACATGATTAATTTCACTGAGCACAATTCTGATATGCTCACAAATAGGATAATCTTATACTTCTAATACAAACATACATAAACTTACGCCTATTTCTCGTAGGGGTAGAAAGTGAATGCCATCTGCTATTCTTGCCATCCTCATATTCTCTCATCTCTTCCTGTTATTTAGGTCTAGGCCCCCAAGGGATATTAAGATTAACTCTACTTTGGAGTGTGGAAAATTTTAATCCCTTGCGATTTGTGGACATAAAATGAGAATTCACAAAAAAACAAAAAACAACATTTAATCCCGTAAGCTTTGTTCTTGCAAAAATGATCGGCATTACATAAAATGATATTTTTATTTCCAGAATGCCAGTTCTTACATCCATACCTACGACTTTGGACCTCGCTCTCACCGGCAAAACAGTAAAAGCCGATAAAGCCAAGAAGTTGGGAATAGTTGATTTATTAGTTTCCCCTCTTGGTCCAGGTAAATATTATTTGAAGTATTTTGTTATTTTATTTGCTGTGAATGAGACAGATTGGTGGCTCATGTATTTATTTTATTTTGTTTTGACACAATATGTACTATGTATTTAACTATAGAGAATTTAGTATGGTGGTTTTAGGCCCAGACTCCACCAAATCGGAGATGAGAGGAGATGTGTTTGAATAACGAATCAGAAATCTACATCCCCTCTCTGTTTAGCTTCGGTGAAGACACCTGTTTGATTATTCAAACAAATCTCCTCTCGTCTACGCTTTGGTGGAGTCCAACCCTTATTGATGATTGAATGACAGAAAAATACGTTCAAGCAAAATAAAACTAAAAAAAAAATCTTTCTTAATTTACATTAGCATAATGAAATTCAGCATAGTGATCATTATGCATAATATATTTTATGGCTTATATTTTTGCCATAGATACTGATAAGTCTTGAAAAAATATGTTTAAAATATTACTATTTCTTTTCTATAGGCCTGAGTTTACCTGAAGAGAGCACAATGAAATACTTAGAAAACGTAGCAATTCAAATTGCCAGAGACATTGCGAATGGTAAGATGAAGGTAGACAGGGAAAAGAAGGGATTAGTACAGAAAATCACTGCCAGTATAATGCAGATGGAAATGGTGAAGAATATGATCTTCAAGAAAGCCAAAGAGCAGGTCATGAAAGCTTCACGTGGCCTCTACCCAGCACCATTGAAAGTAAGTTGTACATGATTTTAAATAGGCCAGTAATTTTTAAGACGCTGTTCCACTGTTGTGCGGCACTCAAGCAAACACGATCAAATTTTGCGAAAATGTTCGCGAACAGTGCAGCACATGTGCGCGCCACGTGAGCAGTGAATTCGTTATTTGTGCGTGCACATAGCTAAGTATAGTTCAGAGAAAATGTTCGCGCAAAAATATGTTGCACTGTGCTCGAATAAAAGTTTGTATAGCCTTGCCGGTAGACACAGAGGTTAAACGCGACACATCATGTTAAGCGCACTGCTGAAGTGCGCGAACAAATGTGCCGCACACTATTTTGTTCGAATCGTACCGTTAGATTAGATTCCCTTTGTGTATTTTTAAAGAATCCCTTTCTTTTGTACATGACTCATTGTTTCTCTTTCATCAGAAACTGAAATTAAAAAAATCTATCTTTCAGATCCTTGAAGTAGTAAGAACTGGTGTTGACAAGGGCCCCGTTGCTGGTTATGAAGCAGAAGCGCAAGGTTTCGGTGAGCTGGCCGTCACACCGCAGAGCAGAGGTCTCATTGGATTGTTCAGAGGACAAACTGAGTGCAAGAAAAACAGGTTTGGCAAGTCCAAAGTCGATGTCAAAACGGTGAGTGTTTTAGACCCTTGCAATTTTAATAATTACATGTATTAATATTTAGCTTTACTTTTATCATTTTGCTTTCTTTTTCAATACTTCATCAAGGAATACGATAGGTACGAAATATTACAAATATTAGTAAAGAAATCTAGCTTCTAAGTAATAATCATCATAATAATGTTTTCTTAGATCGGAGTGCTGGGCGCTGGTCTGATGGGAGCCGGTATTGTGCAAGTGTCCATCAACAAAGGATACCATGTAGTCATGAAGGATGCAACCAACAATGGTCTATTCAGAGGTGTAGGGCAGATCCAGAATGGACTGGCTACTGCTGTTAAGCGGAAGAGGATGACTGGGTAACTAATTTGTAACAGTTGCATTATTGCATAAACATTAGCAATTTAATATTTATTTTCCGTCCCGGCGTGGTCCGCAAGGGACTCTGATTTTTACTGACTAAACAAAATTCCCTGATTCTTCACACGCTCTTTGTGTGCCGCGATTTCCTATAAGACAATCCCATGACCCAAAATAAGTCCTTATTGGACTTTTAAGTAAAACTTTATTATTTTTCGTAGTCTGATTTGTAAAGGAAAAAGGATTGAGCAATTTTCTATTTACAGCCTGCAGAGGGACCAGATCTTGTCAAACCTCTTGCCGACTCTGGATTACAATAAAATGAAGAATTGCGACTGTGTCATTGAGGCTGTGTTTGAGGACTTGAATGTCAAGCACAAGGTCATCAAGGAGCTGGAGGCTGTGATCCCTAAACACGCTATCCTCGCTACCAACACCAGTGCTATCCCCATCACCAAGATAGCGGCCGGAAGCAGCCGTCCGGACAAGGTTATTGGTAAGTGGCAATAATTGGTGGTTTATTTAGAGGTCTGATGTATTCAAAATTTTAATTTACATTTAATGGTATTTATATTAAAATTCAAACGCGTTATCTAAAGCGCCTAAGATAGCATATTATACTTATGCTACCGACTACTGTGGTTTTAAGTGTAGTAGTAGAAATTTAAGTCCTTAGAGGCTCGTGAGTAAATCGCAAATAGCCGCATGGTTTGATCGAATGTTTCCCAGCTTGGCCCGAAGATGGGAGATTTACGTA
Source organism: Agrotis puta (assembly GCA_943136025.2). Classification (NCBI taxonomy): domain Eukaryota; kingdom Metazoa; phylum Arthropoda; class Insecta; order Lepidoptera; family Noctuidae; genus Agrotis; species Agrotis puta. Next base: position 7,743,121 of record OW964170.2, read on the forward strand.
GTTGTCATACGTGTTCAATGGTCCGAGAGTCTGACTCCCAAAAGATACGTATCGCTCAATAGCTGTGTGGTGGACGTGAGACACAAACATTCCATTAAAAATACTTATATTCGCTAGCCATGAAGCTAACTACAACATATTTATGAAAAACTAGGCCGGTGATTTGTCTGCCTCGTGCTTGCTTCGCGCAAGCTTGAAAGCAAGGGCTTGGCGTGCGGTCACTCAGGCTTTCACGTCCAATTCGTAAATGGTGGATAAGTTCGCAAACGCGCTCGTTAAGGGCGTGCGTTGCTCGGCTCGACTCATGATGATATCACGCGCTGTGGTATACTAGCATTACGATTTCTGGAAATTACATGAACACTTGGCATTCCTAGGTATGCACTATTTCTCTCCCGTGGACAAGATGCAGTTGTTGGAGATCATCCGTCACCCCGGCACCAGCGACGACACGGCGGCGGCGGCCGTGGGCGTGGGGCTGCGCCAGGGCAAGGTCGTCATCACGGTCGGCGACGGGCCCGGCTTCTACACCACGCGCATCCTCTCCACCATGCTTAGTGAAGCCGTCAGGTACATTCATTTATCAACAATCTACTTGCATTTACTATATACTTAAAAAATAAAACATGTCTACTGTGGAATTATTTGGAAGTACATGAGTTCAAACCAATAATACATTTGAATTTTGCTGAATTATATGAATTCAGCAAAATTATAGTATAGTTTTATTTGAGGATAATGCTTCGAACTTCTAAGGTGTAAGTGATTAAATAAATCTTCTCTTTTGCCATTTAGATTGTTGCAAGAAGGTGTGGACCCCAAGACTTTGGACAGCCTCACCAAGAACTTCGGTTTTCCAGTTGGTGCCGTCACATTGGCTGACGAAGTCGGCATTGATGTCGGCTCACATATTGCTGTCGACTTAGCTAAGGTACTGCTAAAATATTATTTATGGCCATCAGTCAAATATATTTAATAAACTCAGAATATGTAAAACTTCATTCTAAATACTTTTAGGCCTTTGGTGACCGCTTCAGTGGAGGAAATTTGGAAGTCATGCCCGACTTCGTCAAGGCTGGGTTCCTTGGTAGGAAATCTGGCAAAGGTTTCTACGTTTACGAGAAGGGCTCGAAGAGCAAGGAGGTTAACCAAGAAGCCGTCAATATCTTGAAGGAGAGGTACCCACTGGAGCCCCGCGGAGCCAACACTGCCGAGGACCAGCAACTGCGAATGGTGTCGAGGTAATAAATTAAATATTAATGATTTAAGAAAATACTACGCAATAAAAATATTAATAAATAACGTCTAATTAAAATTAAATAATATCAATGTGGTAAGTGGTTATAATTATTTTTCACCTCACACTGTAGTGAGGTGAAAAGTCGGCAGCAAAGTTATTCTGCATCCCGTACTTTAGAGTCCTTCGCTCGCTCAGTTTTCAATTCAGGTACTCGCGCCAAAAAACAACTTTGCAGCCTTGCATAACAAATAACTATTGTTTTTTACAGATTTGTGAATGAGGCTGTTCTCTCATTGGAAGAGAAAATCCTGCACAGCCCTCTTGAAGGCGATGTTGGTGCTGTCTTCGGACTTGGTTTCCCGCCGTTCACCGGTGGACCTTTCAGGTACCTACCATCTTTATAGGTTGTGTTGGTAGGTAATCTACCGTTTTATCTCGTACATATGTAGATAATAACGTGTTTTGTTGTCTTCAGATGGGTAGATCAATTTGGTGCTGATAAACTGGTCAAAAAGATGGAAGAGTTTCAAGGTCTGTATGGAGCGCCCTTCAAACCTGCACAAACCCTCGTGGACATGGCTAGGGATGGCAAGAAATTCTACAAAAAGTAAATTTCTCTATAATTTGTTAAATATTTTTAACTTGTTGAAAAAATCATGGCCCTGTCGTGTGTGGCTGACTATTTATCCAATTGGTACTGTTCGATATGTATTTTTAAGTGGAATTACTGATGTATGTTAGTGTTTCGATCATCATCATCATATTGTACAATTATGCCCCTTTGATATTTATCAATTTGTTTTGTGTGAATATTTATGAATCATTTTCATTCATAAGAATAAGTGAATATTACTTAGTATATAGGAAGTCCAAATCGATCATTTTGATATAATAAGAGTTTTACCGGTGGATTATATAATTATTATGAATGTTTATATCCTGATAGAGATTGCTTGAAGATTATTAAAACTGCCTTTGTATTTATGTGTGAACACATAGAAGGATGATAACTTATACAAAATAAAAATAATTTTATATTATTGTCTTATTTTTTCTCTATATTGAGTAATGAAATCTTAGGCACCCTATGATAAAGACACCTTGTTTTATGTAGCAGTGCTGTCGAAAAATATGTTTTCCAGAATTCTAACTGAACGTTATTATATAGATCAAAAGCACAGCGTTTCGCGAACTCTACCACCTAGAAACGACAAACGTACTAAATCGCATGCTGTCGTCACATGTCGTCGTCTTGGCAGATAATAAAAATCTAAAAATAATCCATATAATCTCTACATATAATACATATTGCTGTGCTGCTGCATAGGTAGTCCGCCTATTCACGTGCGACTCAATATCGGCGCGGCGCGAGTTTTGACTTGTGCATTAATGACTTTTATTTGTTCAGGTTTTAGTTTTAGTTACTCAGGTTCAAATCACTTTTTTTTATCGTGGTAAAATCATCAAATGAGTCCTCCCACCCTGGGCAGGGCGGGAGGGACTGTCAGACTTGACTGACTAAAATCCACGGTGTCCTTCAATAGCCCTTTACGTACCGGGGTCACGGTAATTCGTGAGTCCCGCGACCAGGTTAAACACAGTAGGTAAAAAACCTGCTCTATTCGTTGGCTTCAATAATTGAAGAATTTATAATCTCTGTAGGTCTCTCTGATCGCTTGCCGATAATCGAGAGTATCGATAGTTCAATACCTATCAAAATGATAACAAATTAAAGTAAACTACAATTGAAAAAATCTTCTTTTTTATTTCATCTATATATATAAAAGGAGAACTGACTGACTGACATATCAACGTACAGCCGAAACTACTGGGGCTAGGAATGTGAAATTTTACACACGGCTTCCTATTATAATGTAGGGGAGCACTAAGAAGGGGTTTTTGGAAATTTAACCTTTAAGGGGGTGAAAAGGGGGAATTAGGAAAGTACGTAACCCACGCGGACGAAGTCGCGGGAAAAGTGCTAGTTCAACATAAATATCGCGTCTATCGAAGTTTCAATAGTAAAATAAAAAATCGAATACGTTTTAGTTTCAATCCGTACTGTCCACCCTATCGATTATCTCTCAGTCGCCACCTATGTATACCTAATTATACGGAGAGGATTGTCCAAATTAAAGCCACTTATGTTAGCTTGCGATTCGATCTCTGTGAAACTGAATCCTTTCAGTTTTCGTAGGAGTGGCCTTAGTTAATATTAAACCTACCTACTCGTGTAAAGGGTAGTTTTTTACCTTTTTTTATCAATGATCTACATACTTTACCCGTTATATCGATGCCTTAGTTCACAATTGCGCTAACTACGAAATTGTCATTTTTGAGGAGAGAGCTTCAAAGTTTTTTAAAGTTTAGACAAGAATAGTACAAAACCAGGTATAATAAAAAAAAGTATGCGCAGATATTGTAAATCTATATATATAACTGACTGATATGACTGACTGACATATCAACGTACAGCCGAAACTACTAGGGCTAGGAATGTGAAATTTTGCACACGGCTTCCTATTATAATGTAGGGGAGCACTAAGTAGGGGTTTTTGGAAATTTAACCTTTAAGGGGGTGAAAAGGGGGAATTAGGAAAGTACGTAACCCACGCGGACGAAGTCGCGGGAAAAGTGCTAGTGTATTATAATACGTTTGTGTTTTGAATTTTTCTACAGTTGAGAAACTTAAAAATCAGTTAAAGTATAATTATCTTGATTGGTTTTACAAAAATAAAGGTCATTAGTACAGTTCATCATTCATATCACCAGAACATTTAACGATCTCATTTATAGAGGGCCAAAGCCTGCCGGGGTCGCGGGACCAAGGGATTACCGTGACCCCGGTACGTAAAGGGCTATTGAAGGACACCGTGGATTTTAGTCAGTACAAGTCTGACAGTCCCTCCTGCCCTGCCCTGGGTGGGAGGACTCATTTCATGATTTTACCACGAAAAAAAAAAAAATATATGAATATTATGAACCTCTGGAAGTGATGGTACATAGGTATAAGTAAGCCATACAAAAGCGGGCACGCCGCAATCGCGGCGGTAAAACCCCTCTTTGAGGAGTGGCTAGATAGGCGTCACGGCGTCCTTACCTACCGCATGACTCAGGTCCTCATCGGACACGGAAGTTTCAGGAGGTACCTGTGTAAGATGAGGAAGGAAGAAACTGAGTGTCAACACTGCGAGGATCGCCCGGAGGACATTGTGGAGCATACCTATGGTGCAAGACTGCCCCGCTTGGACAGAGCACCGCCGGCGGCGTGACCTCACGACGACGATCGGCGACCTCTCGCGCCCGGCATTGGTTGAGGTCATGCTGCGTGGCGAGACGGAGTGGGAAGCGGTCGCCTCCTACTGCGAAACAGTCATGCTAGCGAAGAAGGAGGTGGAACGCGTGAGGCAGAGGACAGCGTCCATCTCACGATCCAGCCGCAGTGGTAGACGCTTACGGTGACGGACGCCGCAGTGGTAGACGCTTACGGTGACGGACGCCGCAAGACGATCTCCGGCCACCATAGGCGCAGGCATGCGGGCGGTGAGTGATGGGCGACTTGCTGTCCGACCATGGACCATGCCCGGGTCGACAGCGCGTTGTGTTCCACGCGCAACTCATAGAATGTCAGCACAATGACGCCCCCCCCCCCCCCCTTAAAGGGCCAAAGCTTGCTGCCGGGGTCGCGGGACTAACGAATGCCGTGACCCCGAAACGTAAAAGGCTATTGATTTTAGTGTCTGACAGTCCCTCCTGCCCTGCTCTGGGTGGGAGGATTCATTTGATTTTTTACCACGTTAAAAAAAATTCCATACAAATGCACCACATTATTCTTAATCCGTGCCATTCTTTTCTTTTTATAGTTTGTATCGGTGGTGAGATATATAAAGTGAGGTGCCGACCCTTTCAAGATGTATCTACATAATCTATTGTTAAAAGTGTTCGTAGGATCACTGTAACCTATACTTCTATTTTACTGTCCTAAAGCTAAACAGTTTTTTTGTTTGGTTGAACGCGCTAATCTCAAGAACTACTAATTCAAATTGAAAAAAGTTGTTGTGTTGGATAGCGCATTTATCGAGGAAGGCGATAGGCCATATAACATCACGCTACGACCAACAGGAGCACACATCACGGGAAACAGCTAGTACCTATTATAAGTAAACGTATAACTGTTATTTCGAAAGACTACCTTACTTATAAAATAAAACTTTTATAACAATAAAACGGAAAAGCTGAGAAGTGAGAATAAATGTCGTGATAAGTCCCACTTGTTGCAGTAGTCAGCCTCCCTGCTCGGTAACCATGGTTACGGTGCGACCGTCCACCCTCTTTGCCACCCTCCCCCTCCCGGGAGCGACCGTCCTCTTGTGAAGTCGAGAGCCGGGAGAGCTTGCGTCATCGCGGGTAATTACACATCTAAAGCTTTTGATGGAACAGAGCTTTGTGGCCGTAAGGTCAGAAGCTAAAGCAATATTTCATTTCCGTTACGGTACCCGATTTCTCATGACTAGGAAATTGTTTTAGTAAGGCTAGTGAAGTATATTCTATCTGTCTCGTGAAGCTATGGAGGCTGATAATGCTAATGCTATGGTGGGTAGAACAAAGTAGATCCCACCAAAAACAATATGTGAAATTGGCGCAATATGACGCAAGTCCTGGCACCTAGTACGTACTAGTACGTGACAAGCACTGGACACTAGTTCGGGAAGTTAGCACTCGAAAAAAAATTGGGTCAATCCACACACTATTCCCAAACCACAGCAACTCATGAAAGTCAGAATCAATAGTGGCCACCAAAAAAGCACCGAGACAAGGAAGCTCAACGTCGTTCCGCAGAATTAATTTAACTGTCTAGCTACGAGAATACTTAGCGGAGTAGCAAGAAAATAGGTAGTTCCCACTTGTTTAGCACTTGAATCTAGTACTGGCAGCTAGTGCAGTATGGAAGTGTATACTGTATACTTTAACGACCTCAATATGACGTACGTATGTACCGACGCCAGCACATCAACCTACCTCAATCTGTCAGATTTATTAAATAGATTTTCAACCTTATCCCCTAAGCGGAATAGGTTAATGTCCGATTGGTAAAATTTTACAAATTCGAGTAGGTTGACCTGCTGACTTCTGTACATTAACACTTCTCCGAAGTCACTTTTTCAAGTCATGGAATAGCAATTCGGTTAAGAAATCTGCATTGTAAAGATTTAACACATTATGTAACTTATTAACGTTAAACACGTTTTGAAAAAGAATATCTCGCGACAATAGAATAATGTTGCCCTTTTATCGTCGCTCTAACATTTCAATAAATGGGACACTTTTCCAGTAGAGCGGATTTTGTCAAGTCCTCGCGTCGCGCGTCGGGGTTAAAAGGAATTGAATCAATTCAGTGCTCGTCCCCACCGAGCGAGGATGGAGTGGGGCGGTACCGACTCATCGAGTAGCCCTTACCACTGAATTTTTATAGAGAGTGGTTCGGTAAGACTACTTTATTAATAGAACCAACTCATTTTGTAGCCACAAAATTTAAGATACATTAAAACATGACAAATAGAAGCTTTTTACAAAACGTAACGTAGTTTACCTAAAATAAGTTGAAAAATTATTTATTTTGGAAAAAGAAAGCTTTGGACACCCATCTTTAGACAGACTTCACAAGCATTGCTTTACTATATTTAGTCACCCATCCAGACTGATTTCTGCAAGAGTTGCTCAACTTTGGTCATTCATTTTAAGACAGTTTTCGGAAAATTAGAAGGCTTTATCTAACGGCCAACTCTACCAGCGTACGCGATCATTGGTTAAATCAAATAGAACTGGCTTCTTATTATTAACACACTTCGCAAAGCGAGAGGAAAGACAATTCAAAAAATGTTAAGTACCTACTACAGCAGATTATCTATTACATTTGTCAATCATGACAGTTATATGCCTATACTTGGTACCTATTACGTACTACTAGTTACCATATCCGACAATTAAAGGCTATCTAAGTGCGTCACAAAGCCGGATATGTTTCCGACATTGAATCTAGGCTATATAGTACGAACCTTTAGAGGCCGTAATAATCAAATTGTCTGCGTAGAATATTCGTTACTTTATAGCGCCTGGCTTGGCAGAGAATGATGTCTATCACCATCATCATCATCAACCTGCATTAGTCCACAGCTGAACATAGGTCTTTCTCTAAATCCATGTGAATGTTACTCACTTATAAATACTTATAATGTACTCGTACCTTTATATTGGTGAAAGAATAAAAAAATCGGTCTTGAAGTTTTTGAGGTTACTTATTACAAACAAAAAAGGCCTCAAGTTTTTTTGTAAGACCTTGAAAAAATACAGTCCTTTTATCCCATAATAGAAACCTACCTTCATTACAAAACAATTTCAGATTTTTTTCGGTTTATGATAGGAAAAGTATTACACCATTGGGTAGTAGATCTCTTCTTTTTATTATAGCGTACTAGCTGTTGCCAGCGGTTTCAATCGCTACAACTCGAAAATTATTCCACGGGAACATACTCGTATAACGGGCATGCGGGCTGCGAGTAATGGGCGACTCGCTGTCCGACCATGAACCATGCCCGGGTCGACGCCGCTTTGTGTTCCACCCGCGCCTCAAGGAGTGTCAGCATAGTGACGCGGGGTCCCCTGTAGAGGGCCAAAGCCTGCCGGGGTCGCGGGACTCACGAATTACCGAGATCCCGGTACGTAAAGGGCTATTGAAGGACACCGTGGATTTTAGTCAGTACAAGTCTGACAGTCCCTCCCGTTCTACCCTGGGTGGGCGGATTCATTTTACTCCAAGTTATAAACTATCTTTGCACCTGAAAGAGATCCATCCAAACAAATTGTCACGTTTATAATATTAGTAGGATTGTTGTAGATTGCGTATCTTGCAGTATCTTGTTATGAAAAATTAATCTTGGTATCCACTGATTCTGTGATATCTATTGATTGTCATAATAAGAAGTTTTTTATATCTACATAAATGTACGTGATTGTCGTCTGCCGATCTCAATCGTGACTGAGTCATACATTATTACTATCGATACTTAATAGTCCTAATTAAATATTTGTAATTGTTCAATTGACTTCGTTATATATATTTTTTCACATTACTTTTTTTTTAACATGGTAAAATTATCAAATGAGTCCTGTCAGATTTTCACATTACTTTTTTTTTTTTTTTTGCGTGGTAAAATCATCAAATGAGTCCTCCCACCCGGGGCAGGGCGGGAGGGACTGTCAGACTTGTACTGACTAAAATCCACGGTGTCCTTCACTAGCCCTTTACGTACCGGGGTCACGGTAATCCCTTGGTCCCGCGACCCCGGCAGGCTTTGGCCCTCTACAGGCCCCGTCAACATGCTGACACTCTTTGAGGCGCGCGTGGAACACAACGCGCCGTCGACCCGGGCATGGTCCATGGTCGGACAGCAAGTCGCCCATTACTCGCTGCCCGCATGCCCGCGCCTACGGTGGCCGGAGATCGTCCTGTGACGTCCGACGCCGTGGGCGTCTACCACTGCGGCTGGGGTGGAGGGAGGACGCTGTCCTCTCCCTCAGGCGGCCCGCCTCCTCCTTCACGAGCATGACTGCTTCGCAGAAGGAGGCGACCGCTTCCCACTCCGTCTCGCCCCGCAGCATGGCCTCGACCAATGCCGGGCGCGAGAGGTCTCCGCCTATCGCCGTCGTGAGGACACGGCGGTGCTCTGCCCAAGTGGGGCAGTCCTGCACCGTATGCTCCACCGTGTCCTCCGGACGATCCTCGCAGTGGTGACACCCAGGCGTTTCTTCCCTCCCTATCAGACACAGGAACCTCCCGAAACTTCCGTGTCCGGTGAGGACCTGCGTCATGCGGTAGGTAAGGACGCCGTGACGCCTATCCAGCCACTCCTCAAAGAGGGGTCTTACCGCCGCGATTGCGGCGTGCCCGGACCTCGGTTGCGACAGTCGCTCCCTCCATACTGCCCTGAGATCACGCCGGAGCTCTTGCCGCCGCGCCTCGACTTGTCGAGGCAGCGGGGATTCGCCCCGACGCTGCGCCTCCACGCGCCATTCATAGACGCGCTGGAGGGCAGTCGCGTCCAGATCCCAGGGCAGCAATCCTGCTAGGAGGTTGGCTGATTCGCCGGCGATCGTGCGGTATCCCCGGATCATCCGGATAGCCATGACCCTCTGGCATGCGACCAGCTTGAGTGGTCGCGTCCGGATGCTTAGGGCCCACACGGGGGCCCCGTAGAGGGCCATGGACCGCACGACACCGGCGTACCTTTAAGATAACAATAAAAACCGACTTCTAAGTCAACACAATTTTATTGAGTTTTATGCCATCGTTTTTTTTATCGTGGTAAAATCTTCAATTGAGTCCTCCCACCCATACTGTCAGACTTGTACTGACTAAAATCCACGGTGTCCTTCAATAGCCCTTTACGTACCGGGGTCACGGTAATCCGTTAGTACCGCGACCTCGGCAGACTTTGGCCCTCTACAGGCCCCATCACTATGCTGACACTCCTTGAGGCACGCGTGGAACACAACGCGCCGTCGACCCGGGCATGGTCCATGGTCGGACAGCGAGTCGCCCATTACTCGCTGCCCGCATGCCCGCGCCTACGCCTAATGCCTCAACCCTCAAGATTCCGTAGCATGCAGTGTCACATGGGGTCGCGGGACTCACGGGGATCGTGGGACTCACGAATTACCGTGAGCCCGGTACGTAAAGGGCTATTGAAAGACACCGTGGATTTTAGTCAGTACGAGTCTGACAGTCCCTCTCGCTCTGCCCTGGGTGGGAGGACTCATGTGATGATTTTATCACGTAAAAAAAAAGCATGCAGTGTCACGCCATGCTATGCCATATGATAATGTCGACAATGCACGCCATTACGCAGAGCAGCCGCGTCACAGGTAGCCGCGTTATTCTGCGTAGTCGCGTAGTCAACGTCCCGTAGCTGCGTCGTAGCAACTGAATAGTAGCAGATTCGTAGCGGCGTAGGCGTGTCGTAGCAGCCGCGTCGTAGCAGATGAATAGTAACAGATTCGTAGCAGTAACGTTAAGCGGCGTAGAGGTGTCGTAGCAGCTGCGTCGTAGCAGAAAAATAGTAACAGATTCGTAACAGCAACGTTAAGTTGCGTAGACGTGTTGTAGCAGCTGTATATTAACAGATTTGTAGCAGCAGCGTTTAAGCGACGTAGGTGTGTCTTAGTAGCCGCGTCATTCTGTGTCACCTGAGTGCCTGTGTAGATGCATATTTATAGCAGCAACGCCACGAAAAGAAGGCAGCGTAGATCTTGCTACCATGCCCGTTGATTTTTGTATTATATTTATACTCTCGTCGTAGCGTATTTTTTTATCGCGGTAAAATCATCAAATGAGTCCTCCCACCCAGGGCAGGGCGGGAGGGACTGTCAGACTTGTACTGACTAAAATCCACGGTGTCCTTCAATAGCCCTTTACGTACCGAGGTCACGGCAATCCCTTGGTCCCGCGACCCCGGCAGGCTTTGGCCCTCTACAGGCCCCGTCACTATGCTGACACTCTTTGAGGCGCGCGTGGAACACAACGCGCCGTCGACCCGGGCATGGTCCATGGTCGGACAGCGAGTCACCCATTACTCGCTGCCCACATGCCCGCGCCTACGGTGGCAGGAGATCGTCTTGCGACGGTCGTAGCGTATTAGAAATTATTATTATGAGTATTACACTGTCGATCATCCTATCTCCTCACTTCTTAATGATATGTACAGTCAACAAAAGAGTCATGTGTCTGTATCACGGTATGCAAGCAGCAAGTTTTAAAACGGTTTTAAAATTTTGTTCATCTTTGGCTTGATGTAGCATGCCACCTGAAAGTGCATACTACATATCGAATATCTAAACACATACAGCATATGTCATTCATATAATACAGGAAAATTGTTTAAAACTTGCTGTCTGCATACAAAACTCTTTTAGGAATATCAAAAGAATCATCATCATCATCTCAGCCATAGGACGTCCACTGCTGAACATAGGCCTCCCCTTTAGATCTCCACATATACCGGTTGGAAGCGACCTGCATCCAGCGTCTTCCGGCGACCTTTATAAGGTCGTCTGTCCACCTTGTTGGTGGACGTCCTACGCTGCGCTTGCTAGTCCTTGGTCTCCACTCTAGTACTTTTCGACCCCATCGGCCATCTGCTCTGCGAGCAATATGGCCTGCCCATTGCCACTTCAGCTTGCTAATCCGGTGGGCTATGTCGGTGACTTTAGTTCGTCTACGGATCTCATCATTTCGGATTCGATCACGTAGAGAAACACCGAGCATAGCTCTCTCCATAGCTCGTTGAGCGACTTTGAGCTTTGAGATGAGGCCGATAGTGAAAGACCACGTTTCGGTGCCGTACGTCATCACTGGTAACACACATTGGTTAAAGACTTTCGTCTTGAGGCACTGAGGTATGTCGGACGAAAAGACATTGCGTAGTTTCCCGAACGCTGCCCAACCGAGTTGGATTCGGCGGTTGACCTCTTTCTCGAAGTTGGACCTACCTAATTGGACTACTTGTCCTAAGTAGATATATGAGTCAACAACTTCGAGTACCGAGTTTCCAACAGAGACTGGGGTGGGCACAACATTGGCATTTGACATAATTTTCGTCTTGTCCATGTTCATTTTCAAGCCCACCCGTTGTGAAACTCGGTCGAGGCCATCGAGCATCATGCTGAGTTCCTCCATCGACTTTGCCATGACCACGATGTCGTCGGCAAACCGAAGGTGAGTGATGTATTCGCCGTTGATGTTGATGCCAAGTCCTTGCCATTCCAGGAGCTTGAAGGCGTCTTCCATTGCGGCAGTAAACAGTTTCGGGGAGATAACGTCCCCCTGTCTTACGCCTCTTCTCAATGGAATCGCCTTCGTGCTATGCTCCTGTACTCGGACCGACATGGTGGCGTTATTATACAAACACTTCAATACCTCGATGTACCGATAGTCAATACGGCATCGCTGGAGTGACTCAAGCACAGCCCATGTTTCCACCGAATCGAAGGCTTTCTCATAGTCCACAAACGCTAAGCATAATGGCAAGTTATACTCTTCGGTCTTCTGTATAACTTGCCGCAGCGTATGGATGTGGTCTATGGTACTATAGCGTTTTCGGAAACCGGCTTGTTCGGGAGGCTGGAAGTCATCAAGTCTGTGTTCGAGACGGTTCGTGATAACCCTTGAAAACAGCTTATAAACATGACTCAGAAGCGTGATGGGTCTGTAGTTCTTCAATAGGCTGTTATCACCTTTTTTGAAGAACAGCACCACCTCACCCCTGCTCCACGTTTCAGGCGTTTTGCCCTCGGACAGGACGGAATTAAAGAGTTTCTGGAGGACTTTAAGTACCGGTGTTCCACCCGCTCTCAGAAGCTCTGACGTGATTCCGTCCTCGCCCGGCGCCTTGTTGTTCTTAAGCTGCTTCAGGGCCATCCTAATCTCGTACAGACTGATGTCCGGGATATCTTCGGTATAATGTCGGGACAGCTTGGCTCTTGGATCTCCTACCAAGCTGTCAACGGGCTTTGCGACCGAAGTGTATAGCTGTCCATAGAACCTCTCGATCTCGCCTAAAACCTCTGCTTTGGTCGACGCTATGCTGCCATCCTCCCGTTTCAGCTTTGTCATCTGGCTTTGCCCAATAGACTTGTCCTTTGCGAACACTTTGGAGCCTTGGTTTCGCTGTATGGTCTCTTTAACACGATTCGTATTAAAGAGACGCAGATCGTGTCGCAAGGACTTAGATATACGTCTATTGAGCTGCCTATATGACTTCGCGTCATCGGAAGACTGCAACTGTAGCAAACGTCGTTCAGCCATGAGGTTTAAGGTTTGCTCGGTCAATTTCTGAGGTCTATCTTTACGGCAGGGTCTAAAAAACTTAGACCCTACCGTGCGGACAGTTTCCACTAGCCCGTCGTTGATCTCGTCCACTGAAACTAAGTTCTCAAGGCAAGCAAAGCGATTAGAGAGCTCGAGTTGAAAGCTTTCGGGGTTTTGAATGTGGGACCGAGTAGGTCGGAGCGTAGACTTCATCAAGCTGGACCTTTCAAGTTTAACATTGATATTCAGTGAGCCTCTTACGATTCGGTGATCGCTACCGGTTTTTACCCTGTTGATCACAGAGACATCACTGAATATCCGTTTCTTGTCGGTCATGAAGAAGTCTATCTCGTTTCTCGTGAAACCATCGGGGCTCAACCAGGTCCATTTCCTGTGAGGCGGCTTCTGGAAGAAAGAGTTCATCATGAAGAGTTCCTCTTTCTCCAGAAAGTCGGCCAGCCTCTGCCCCCTAGGGTTCCGTTGCCCATATCCAAATTGCCCCACTCTCAACTCATCACCGCTTTTCTTGCCCAACTTTGCGTTAAAGTCCCCCATAACAACAGTAAAGTGGGTTTTGGAACTATGTATGGCCCTACTTACGTCCTCATACATAGTCTCCACTTCATCATCGGAGTGTGACGAGGTCGGTGCGTATACCTGAATGACCTTCAGCGAATATCTTTTGGATATTCTGAGTATTAGGTATACCACCCTGCTCGACACACTGTCGATGGTTATTATGTTGTTTACGAGGGACTTGTGAACGAGAAACCCGACACCACCTTGGGACAGTTGGTCGCCCTCCCGGTAGTAGAGCAAATTACCAGACTTCAGGGTTACGGTGTCCTCCCCCTCTCTACGGACTTCGCATAACCCTATAATGTCCCAATGTAATTTGCTCAGCTCCTCTTCCAGCTCGCAGATCTTTTCGTCAGTCCTCATTGTGCGTATGTTGTGTGTTACCAGGGCCAGTCGTCGTCGGGGTGGGTAGCCGGATCTCTTCCGGAGATTCTTCGCACCCCCTGCTCCGCCGTTACCTTGACTGCTACCCGCGCCAGGGATAGCGGAGCTGCCGGGGACTGGGGGCCTGGTTTCTGTGCTTTTCATTAGGGGGTAATGCCTTAAATCGCCACGCTTGGCAGGCGGGTTGGCGATCGCAGTGAGGATGTGCAGTACACGGAGGACGCTGCTGCCCGACCTCCGGTTTGTCCCTTAGTCGCCTCTTACGACACCCACGGGATGATTTGGGGGAACGCAATTCTAAGCCGGCGCCCCACGGCATAAAAAGAATAGACATTAGGTATTTTCGAGATAATTTAATGAACAGGTTTCCTCGTGCTGTATTGCCTAAATTTCCCAAAATTACAATTTGGCATTATATTAAATAAAATGTATTCTTTGTCTCTTGAAGACAGAAACTTTTATCCAGCTTCATTATTACATATTTAACCGTGGAATAATTATCGATCATGTAGGCGGATTATCGTTTCATGTAGGCGAAACCGCTAGTTAAAATAAGACACATCAATTTAATTTGTAAAAAAAAACAATACCTAAATAATAAATAAACACCGATTGCAAAATATTTGATAGTTTGGAAAATTTAGACAAATTATCCTATTTTGTATGGTTGTAGTTAGGCATAATATGTTTCATACAACAATATATTTTGTTTAAATTGTACTCCTTAAAATTTAAAACTTTTACACCTGAAACTGAGCTAATATATCGGCAGAAAAAACAAATGTCTTTGTATTGTGTTGTATAACATTACGCCTACATTCATAGATAAGAGTACATTCGACTATCCAACTAATATTATAAACATGAAAGTTTGTTTGGATGGATGGATGGATGTTTGTTAATCTTTCACGCAAAAACCACTGAACGGATTTGGATGAAATTTGGTACACAGATAGTTTATAACCTGGATTAACACATAGGACTTAGACTAGAGGTTTTATCCCGATTTAATATTCCCGTGGGATAATTTTGGATTTGTAGCGAGCGGAGCAACAGCTTATAGGTAATATAAACAAATACATTAATTTTGAACCAGCCCAAGTTCAGAGTCTTGAAAAATTATTGATGGAAAATCCAGGACCAAACACTCAACAGTTACGGTCCCGAGCTACTCTAGAATAGAGTCTATTGGCCGATAAGGTAAAAAAATGCGATGTTTGACAAACAACTAAACTTGCTTACGCAAGTGGATATATCTACTAATTACATACAACCAATTCCGGTTACTGACTCTGTCTCAAACTCAATGTCAGCAACCCAGTTATTTCATAAAATAACACGTCACGAATTTCATCCCACTAAAATCTTATAAAAGCGCCGACGGGGATTTTTATTTTGTGGGTAACCCAGAACTAGTCAGTTTTCCCCCTTTTACGACACGGTTGGCTCGGTGGCCGTGCGATTGACTGCTGTGCAACGTGTCGCGGGTTCGATTCCTTCAAGGGGCGGATTCGAGATCCGCAAGTATTCGTTCCGGGTCTGGGTGTTTGTGTTTGTAGGTTAGTTGTATTGTATGTTTGTAAACACACCGACGATACAGGAGAAACACCTAGTACAAAAAATAAGAAAAAGTTAATTTAAATATGTAATATTGATAAATTTGATAGAACTATAGCGATAGATACCTTTCAAAGCTCAATAAACTGCTTAAGCGTCTGTAGTTTACCAATTTATCTTAGGTAATAAATACTGTGCCATTATGTACTCGTCTAAACACAGATTTAGTGATCAATATTAAGTAACCAAAGCATAACCACAGTATCGCAGATTGAAAAAGAGTAAGTTATTGAAAGTAGATAAACGGGATAATAATTGTTTTCTAGAAAATCCTGCCCTTAGTGATCCAAGATCCAACAAAGTTCCTCCTTGTTTACGCTAACGATAGAATTCCTAACGTTACGGGTACGATGACATTGTTACCCGAATACGTGTTAGAATAGATAAGGTTGATCGTATTATTAAGGTTAATCTATTTCATAACATCAATTTGTTTAACACTGAAGAAAAAACCGATGTGGTCCAGAACCTAAATCGAACCTAGGTCAAGGAAAGTTTCACGTCTAATCTGATTAAATCAGGGTCTTACTACAAATGAACTTATTGTTATCGTTTTTACTTTTACAATACCTATTGCAGTATTAAACAATTATAATAAATAGAACCGGTGCGTGATAAACCGGAGCTGAAATTTTAAGATGTAAACTAATGATAAGAAGATTTTGTTCATGTGGGACATCACGTATTGATAAAGAACTGTCGTCTAGCGTCATCAATGAATGATAAATAAGATTCAATCAAGACCCAGGCCAATTTCATTCAATGGTATATAATTGCTATGGAACTCCACCGTTGCTCTGTCAATACAATTTTTTTAATAACTCGATAGCGCTCTACCAGATTGGGAAGCTACGAAAGGTCTCCTGGGTATTCGAAGTACTTCAGATATTCAATTCTTCTATTAGCATTCGACTTGACGGCTCATGCGCCGCGGCTAATCTTCTAAATGGAGTCAGCTACATAGTGAACAGTTCCCTCGTATCGTATCGTTCGCTACGCGTATATAAAGGTTGCGAGAGTGGCGGCGGCGGGCGTAGTCCGAGGCAGGCAGTGATTTAGGCACACCGCGTTCTAGCGACCACATAGTAGCGCGTAAATTCACGGACATTATCCGAAAAAAAAATTATTAACTATTAAGTAGGTGACGCTGTGTTTTTGTTGAACGTCTACTGTTTTGTGTTTAAAAGCTTTTTTATTGAGAATTGGTAAGTGTTTGAATTGACAATAATCGTCTCAAAATTTTTCTCAACTTTTTTGATAATGATTGCTCTCTGCTAGTGGACATTCTTGATGACACTAGTAATTAGTTAGTTCTGAAAGACTAATTTTTGACACATTGCTTTGGTGCCTAAGATGTACTAACATTCGCTAAGTTATAAACTAAGTATAATGTACTCATTAGTGCGCTTTATAATTAACTTGTTCTTTCACTTTAAGTCTGCAACTAACCGTTTCAGTAACTTGCTAAGAATAAATCTAAATCGCATACCTAATACCTATTCATATTTGTTATCTTATAGTAGGTATTTCATTATGCAATGTTATCATAAGTGTTATCTAGAACAAAATTTGATAGTATCGTAAACACAACGTGTTTTATTTTGATATTTATCGCTATGTACTGACATGGTACTTTTTATCTAAATTACAAATACTATTAAGAATGTAATTATTTTTTATTTGGCCTCTGTGTAATATAAGTTTCGGACTTTTTTAACCGCACCATGACATTCGTAATCATATCAAGGTTGTGTCAATAGTTCATATAGCTTGTAGCAAAAAAGTGGCCAGATCATTTCTGAATCACACCATTTTGTGCACTATACTTTAATTAAGGAAATAGCTGTATAATTGTGAAAAAAATATAATGAGACGTCCTTCCATACATACATTTGGGTCGAGTACGAATTTAAGTTTTGTACATATTTTTTCGCGATTTCGATGTCGGTCTCTTGAAGAAAGTTCAGTACCTATGACAGTCTGTAACACTCAAGTATGAGTCTGAACAACTGCTCAGAATTTTATTACAATCATTACCAACTAATTTATTTTTGTAATATTTCGTAAGTATTAAACTACTTACTTAGGTACTCGTAAATGTTGTGAACTGTGAAAAGTAAACAACATTTGAAAACGAATAAAGGATAAACTAATTTACATGCTTTGCAAAATCAATTAAATTAAACTGATGGTTTTTTTTTGCTCTGTGCTATGAAATAATAGTTCATTACAAACCATGTCACAGTGTGGTTCGGTGTAGATTGACTCAGTCATGCTGACTGCTTTAAAACAACTGAAATATCCACTCCATTTAAATAGGACAGTCGAGGAAGCAACAGTTGGTTATTTAAAGAAATCCAGTTTTATCGATATACTGCTCTCCCGCTGTGATGTGTAAGGAGTTAAAAACTAAAGTAAAAAAAGGGCTATTTCTTTGTTAAATCCGAAGAGGTCAAACAAAAAACGTTCCTTCTTTATTGAAATAAAGTCCCTTTACGTCAGACTGTGATTTGAAAGAGTATCACAGGTATTTAATATCTCAACCCAGATTTTTCCTTAGTTAACGAATATCTTATTCAATTATTTGTAATTTCTGGTTTCTATATCGCTTTTTAATTTAGAAAAGCTCGAAATATTTATTTTATTTAGGCCCCTTGAAGATCTTCCAATTACATATCAGCTCACGTAATTAAATTTTGATGTTATCTTAGTTTACACTGATTTGGAAATATGTTGTTATTTATGCTACACCTATTAGATTATGATGGTTGAATAATTTTATCTTCGAAAAAATTAATTTAAATAAAAAAGGCTCTTATATAATATTTGTTAAATTTATTGCTTGCGGTTTTTCCAGATGGATCCTTCGATTGTAAAAATAGAAAGGCACTCCTTATGAAGATGTTCATTAGGATTATTATCGGTTGTCATAATTCTCTGTGATCACTAACGAGCCCTTACGTCGAGTACCGAGTCCGACCTACATCGAGGACGGTAACTGGAGCAACGAGCAAGTCCTATAACATAGTTACTTTGTTCTAAGGCAGCATTTAAAGTTCATTGTAGTCTCGTTATCGTTCCCATTATGTCACACCGCGTGAAGCTGAAATATCAGTTTTTCGGATTCGGTTGATTCGGACATTCGACGAACCGAGGGTATTGTCGAGAGTAATTGGAAAGCTCTGCAATGCTCTGCATACACTCCAATTTGATGGAGACGAGTTTGGACGATACTTGACCTACATAGGTATAAAAATATATTGTAATGTATATTTATGCAGTCTTTTCAAAGTTAGAGTGAACGGGCTTCTTCTAGGTATGCTTGCTTCAACGTAGGTCTTGTCTCTCTCACTTCTGACCTAAACTAGAGTGAAGAGCAAAACAAATTCCAAATAAGAAAAAAGTCGAATACTAGCACAAGTAGAATGCAGAAATAATATTTTTGTCTATTTCACGATTGGGATAATTTACATTTTCGTTGTAAACTTTAATTTTTTTATGGCTGTATATCGTCACATCAATTAACTTTCCGTGAAACGGAAAAAACCGGTGTCACTCAGCTGATTCATTCATTCTTTGAAGTTTTGCTTTGCCGGTTACCTGCTTGCCCACAGAATGAGGGAATACCCGTTTGGGTGATAACCGGTACACAGCACGTCACAGAGAGGGTTTTTCCTTATACAGAATCCTTAGTATTTAGCGTAAACTTATTAGGAGTTGGTTTCGTTAATATCTCACCTCTACTTTATAAAATATGCATAAATATATTCGTAACAGCAATTATTGGAGAGGTCAGTGGAAGCGCCATTGACGTCATCACAGAATTACGAGATCTTGACTTGTTAAATATTCGTTGTCTGCCTTTGGTCGAAACTTTGCAGTTCTCTTAGTACTCATGCGATATTACTCGGGTAGTTCACAAAGACAATGACGTATAGTATGACTTGGAACCACGACTTAGCAATTAATGCGCTATTGTTAGAAATCGCCATAATATTATGACAACGTAGCAACGTAGAGTAGTACATGCTTATTAGTTTTCATTGCTGAGGACCAAGATCCGTATCCTACTTGGTGTTTTAATCTTGGATTTTGGCTTAACGTTACTTTTTGTGAAGGGGTATAAAATCCAGCAATAATTGAGTAAGAGCCGTGCTAAACACCGGTATGAAATCATAAATCTAGATAACTGCCCAGCTGGGAAAAAACTTTTGTATGTCAATTACTTAATTTGGATTTAATCACGTAATAAATAGGATTAAAATTGCCCAAAAATTCACCGAAAGTTAAAATTAAATTACAGGGCTATTTGCTAAACTTGTTTAGCACAAAACCAGCCTATTAGCGATTTCAAATTATAACTCAATTAATGATTTCAAGTAATTTAAAATTTGTAAGGTTTATGAATCGTTATTGTGCGTAACCGGATTGTACTTATTATTTCCGTTGTTTTATTAACATAACTAGCGGGCGCCCGCGGCTCCGCTCGCGTGAATGTCGGTTACTCAGGAAAGACACGGTCAGCAATATGATTCCCAGGTCTATTCACAGACACCGACACTAACATCGACGACGCAGTCATCACAAACACTCGACATAGATAGATATAGTGTGTCGCGGACTTTTTTGTAGATATTTATAAGATCAACAATTAATTAGAACATTTTATGGTTCTACCTTTTATAGTTTAGGCAGCGTTCGCAAAATAAGTAACTTTTCTGGTTGATTTTTTACACCTTGTGGCCGAAAAACCCAAATATCTTACGGAACCCTATTTTTCTCCAAAATAAAATATTGCCTATGTTACTCGTGGATAATGTAGCTTTCGAATGGTGAAAGAATTTTTAAAATCGGTCCAGTACTTTTTGAGCCTATTCATTACAATCAAACAAACACACAAAGTTTTCCTCTTTATAATATTAGTCTAGAAGTGTAGATTGGTGTAGACTACCGAATTAACTAATTTCGTACCTACTATTGCTTCAACAATAAAGAAATAAAATGTAAACTAATAATATATTTAAACACTACCAAAACCTCTAATACCTATTTCATAAAATAACAACAAAACAAATCTAAAAATAAACTATCCAAAGACTAAAAGTAAAAAAAGGGCACTCCGCAATCGCGGCGGTAAGACCCCTCTTTGAGGAGTGGCTGGGTAGGCGTCAAAGCGTCCTGACCTACCGCATGACGCAGGTCCTCACCGGACACTGAAGTTTCGGGAGGTACCTGTGTCTGATAAGGAGGGAAGAACTGCGAGGATCGTCCGGAGGACAGGAGTGCAGGACTGCCCCGCTTGGGCAGAGCACCGCCGTGTCCTCACGACGGCGATAGGCGGAGACCTCTCGCGCCCGGCATTGGTCGAGGCCATGCTGCGGGGCGAGACGGAATGGGAAGCGGTCGCCTCCTTCTGCGAAGCAGTCATGCTGGTGAAGGAGGAGGCGGGCCGCGTGAGGGAGAGGACAGCGTCCTCCCTCCACCCCAGCAGCACTGGTAGACGCCCACGGTGACGGACGTCGGCAGACGATCTCCGGCCACCGTAGGCGCGGGCATGCGGGCGGCGAGTAATGAGCGACTCGCTGTCCGACCATGGACCATGCCCGGGTCGACGGCGCGTTGTGTTCCACGCGCGCCTCAAGGAGAGTCAGCATAATGACGGGGCCTGTAGAGGGCCAAAGCCCGCCGGGGTTGCGGGACTCACAAATTACCGTGCCCCCGGTACATAAAGGGCTATTGAAGGACACCGTGGATTTTAGTCAGTCAAGTCTGACAGTATGGGGTGGGCAGACTCATTTGATGATTGACATGACATGATTTTACCACGCAAAAAAAATAAAAAAGACTAAAAGTCGCGCTGATAAGTACGGTTTGTAAATAACAATTATTGTCTGTCAATAAGGTCGAACAGTCTGAACGTCTATTCGTATCAACAGTCGAATATTGTATGAAGCACGCGCGCTTTTTTTTTGTGTATAGCATCTCGCAGGTCAACCTCTAGTAGGCTGTGTACTGCTTAACCGGACTTTTCTGTAGAAGGCCTCCAGGCGCGCTTACTGCTACACAAAAATAATCCTTATAGTACGATTCTGTATTCACGTGCGATGACTGATTAGTGTAAACTTTGGTGTTTCTACACCGATTTACATGATTCTTTTTTTATTGAATAGGTAATAATGTTAACGTTTTTTAATTAGGGATAAGTGAGAGTGTTATAAACGTAAGAGTAGACAAATATAATCAGAAAGCTCCGAATTGCTAAGCTATCGGGAGTTTCACGTGTTATTGTTAGTCAACCATAAAACATAGACATATGCTGTCAAGGAATATTTTTATATAATTTTAAGGAGAACATTTCCGTCATACATGATTTCTATGTAGATTTAACCATTAAGGCTGCACACCCGACGGAAATTTAAAAAATGGAGTAACTTCTCCCGTTTTCCCAATATTTCCCTTCACTGCTCTGCTCCTATTGATCGTAGCGTAATGAAAAGTATACTATAACCTGCCCAGGAGTATGAAGAATAATTGTGCCAAATTTCGTTAAAATCCGTCGAGTAGTCTTTGTTTCTATAACGAACATACAGACAGACAGACAGACAGACAGACAAAAATTTTACTGATTGCATTTTTGGCATCAGTAGCGATCCCTAATCACCCCTTGATAACAGCAGTGATAGCCGAGTGGTACGACCGTTGGACTGCCAAGTCAAAGGTTGCAGGTTCGAACCCCGGCACGCACCAATGTCTTTTAGAATTCATGTGCGTATTATAAATTAATTATCACTTGCTAAAAACGGTGAAGGAAAACATCGTGAGGAAACCAGCACACCTGAGAGATTTTTCAACGGTGTGTGAAGCCATGTCAGAGGCCTACGGGCGGTTTAAACTCTGACACCAGGTTGTTCATCAACCATACGATAAGAAGAAGAAGAAGATCACCCCTTGATAGTTATTTTTTTTTAAATATTTCATATACAGAATTGACCTCTCTACAGATTTATTATAAGTATAGATTGTGCTTTGAATGATACGTGACAGATGTGACCTCGCGTTGTAAACTTGTTCACCGTGTCAACAATATTATTGCGATAATGAATAACTGAATTAAGTTATAATACTTGTAGAGCATTGAGATCTTGGAAGTGCCTCGGTCTCTCACAGATTTTACATTAGGAATCCGCAGATCCCCAGACTAAAACGTTTCGCTGAAAGCCAAATTTTTCTAATTACTGCAAAATACAAAGTCCTGTTGCTAGCGATAAAATCATTATAGTATGATTATTCAAATCAAATTCATCGACACAATTTAACCTTCGAAATATTCGGCATTTTGGTTTTCAAACAAACTGTTTACTCTCTCCACCTCTGAATGGTAAATATGTAGCATAATGAATGGACCTAATAGAGTTATCGCACAAAATAAATGCCCTTAGCGGAGGAATCAGCGGTAATGAGCGAAGCGCCCGCTTCGTTAACTGTTTCAGTGATCGCGTGAGTGTTCTCTTGCCTTGGCCCTAAACCCGCCGATCGATGCCGTGAATCTGATACGATTCGATGAATTAAACATGCTGTTGTGGGAGCCCTAAGACTGGTGAAAAGATAAAACTAGTGGAGCAGTGAATTATGGCTACAATCTCATTGACTAACTAAATAAATTCAAGCGTGTTTACTTCTATGGACAATAGAAGTAGGTATATCTAGCTGCTTACTTAATGCACCATGATTTACAAAGGGTCTCAAATAAGTACAATAGGGCAATTATTTTATGAATTGATTTTAGGTTCGTTATTATTTATCAAAAAACAAACAACTGTTGCATTTCGTGTCTCTGCTTCTAATTTCTTGAAACCATTGACTATAAGTTATGAAGCAAATTTCACCATTATTTAGATTTATTCCGAAAGGTTTACCTGTTCAACATGACGCATTGAATAATTATGAAGTTGCAATTGCATTCGCTCTGGCGTTCTATTTTACCGAACTATAAACAGTCCCCTAGTTCATGAATAGCGAATTACCTAGGTACTAACATCGTAATATAACATCACGCCTGTTCTTCCCTAAAGGATTAAGCTGGGCTGACCAATTTAGAATACGTAAGTAAATGTTAAAATATTTAAATTTCATTAATGTATGCAAAGGTATTATATTCTAGGTTCCGGAATGAAACTTGAAGTCAAACACGATCTAATAACATACAACAATACTGAGAAATTCCTGATGCAAAATCCCAATAACACTTAGCCCAACCAGGGTTATAGGACTGCTACGAACTTATAGGCAAGGAATCAGGAAGTATCTATTACACTAGTTGCTATTTATCCTTTATTAGGGAAGGCAAGTACGTAGCCAGGATTATGATTAAAGGGCCACAACTACAATCCTCAGGGGGGTAAGACAAACAAAATCCTGGATTATGATGTTTTAATCGTTGTTTTTAACTTATGAGTTTCACATGAGTAGGAATGCGAAGGTAGTTATTAAAAAAAATATATAAAAATCAAAAGTCGTCAGAATAAAAGTTTACCAGCGAACAACCGCTCTTCTAAGTAGGGTCAGCTGCCCCTTCTTGCCCGTACCTTGCTGCGCCTGTGAGGGAAGGTCACCTATTCTAAGCGATAAAGCCAAGACAAAGTAATTTTTGAATCGAAAAGTGTTAGGTGCTAGTGGAGACAACGAGGTCCATGTATAACCTCGCACCACTTGCTCGCCGGCGCACGCTCGGCGCTTGCGCAACCGGCCAAGCACACGGAGCGCCCGAGCCCGCCGCTCTCTCGGCATTGAACAAGGACCACCGACTCAAGTCTGTACACATTATTTACCTGAGAACAGGTAGCATTTCACACTGACATTGAATGTGTGACATAATTAGTCTCATGTAATATCTGATATTGATACGGTCAATGTCACCAGCAAACTGGTAGAGCAAGATCAGTGACTTAATAATTTGTAAAAATAATAATTAATTAGCATATCAATCAATGAAATGAGTATTATATAGAATTAGTAGCACAGTGGCTAAGCGATTAGATTGCTGCGCTGCGTGTCGCGGGTTCGATTCCCGCACGGAACTAATATTTGTATGTCCCAAGTAGTTATTCCGGGTCTGGGTGTTTGTGTATGTGAGTTTCTATGTTTGTAAACGCACCCACGACACAGGAGAAATTCCCAATGTAGGGGCAAAGTTATTAAAAAAAAACCGGATACCATAACCTAGGTTCTCATTTTTATTTAACTTGAAATGCTTACACGAATTGTCTAAAAGGTATTTGTAGTATAGCCATTCATTGTAAGTGGGATAAAATACCAATGGATAAAGGAAAAAAAAACATAACTCCGAAAGAAAAACATAACCGAGTTATGTTTTTTATAAATAAGCCTCAAAATACCTCAAGATACTTCATTATAGAATCTACGAGTACAACTGAACGTCTTCAGTTTTTTAGTAATGTATCTACAAAGACACTGGTGAGCAAGCGCAGCGTAGGACGTCCACCAACAAGGTGGACAGACGACCTTATAAAGGTCGCCGGAAGACGCTGGATGCAGGTCGCTTCCAACCGGTACATGTGGAGATCTAAAGGGGAGGCCTATGTTCAGCAGTGGACGTCCTATGGCTGAGATGATGATGAAAGACACTGGTGGGCCTAGATTTTTTTTAACAATAATTACTTTCTCTTTCTAGCTGCCAAAATGCCGGATCAGGACACAAAACTCAAATTCGGTTTGTTAAAAAAAAAGAAGATATTGTAAATGTTTAGCTGTTGCCATTCCAAATTTTATTTGCATATCGTTTATATTGTTGCAACATTTTTATTTTCGTTTCCAATTATTTTACGGCTATTGTTTATAATCAGCGCACCGTACGGTATTGGTACGCAATATATTTTACGACTTACTTCTACACACATATTGTTTACTTATTATCGTAATAGCGAAGATGCATGCACCATTGAACACGAATTTGCCTAATGGCGTAGTGATTTCTTGTCACTTTTTTATAAAGTTTTGATTAACCTATTAACTGCTTCTTATTACTTCATTCTGAGTTGTGCTAACATATGATATCTATGCTCACTTACCGCAAAATGTACTTTAAAAAGCATGTGTTCGATAGAGTTATTTGGAGTGTGGCCATAGTTTCGGAGGAAATCGTACAAGATGGGGGAATTAGTTCCAAAACTACGAGTAATGTCTCCCCATCTTGTACGATTTTGCAGATAATTTCATAAATATTCAATGACAATGTTCTTCTGGTAATGTCATGTAATGTCCAGAAGAACTTTGAAGTACTACTATTTTGTCCTATAGCTCATGTTGCTTGGCTTAAGCCCTTGCGGGGCCTACCTTAGCCTAACCTAAGCCCTTTCTGAAAGCCTGTGCCACTTTAAACCCATAAAATACTTTAACTTTTTTTTTATTACAGACTTAAAGATTTATTTTCCTTAATTAAGATTAATACCGTCCCTATCACAAAGTATCTTAAAATGGGATTATATTTTGTCAGTCACCTAATTGTTCTTTTATTTAAATTATTTCAGAAACGATGGAGGCCGGAGATTTCAAAGATTTCGCGAAGGCGATGACCGATTATATCGCCGAATATTTGGAAAACATCAGAGACAGGTATTTTTTACTAACCATCTAAGCATCAAAGAACAGAAGACGATTCGAAGAAAGTAGATACCTTTTTCAGTTACGAAATCGGTAGCTCATTCAGCTCTTATTTTTTTTTACTTTTCCCTTCAATTTTTTTCGTTTATGAACATGAGACACAAACACCCAGACCCGAAACAATTACTTGTTGATCATACAAATATTTGTTCCATGTTCCACGCAGAGATCTAACCTGCGTCACGTGACTGTTGCGCTAACAGTCAATCGCTCATCCACTGCACCGATGGATATTGCATTTAAACATAGAAGACTAATATTACAATGTCCATTTTTCAGGCAAGTAGTTCCATCAGTGAAGCCAGGCTACCTGCGCCCCCTGGTGCCGGAGCAGGCTCCCGAGAAGGCGGAACCCTGGACTGCAGTGATGGCTGACATCGAGCGCGTGGTCATGTCAGGTGTCACGCACTGGCACTCACCTCGCTTCCACGCGTACTTCCCCACCGCCAACTCGTATCCCGCCATCGTGGCTGACATGCTGAGCGGGGCCATCGCCTGCATTGGATTTACTTGGGTACGCTTTAATTTGTATTCAACCATAAAATTGTCTAGCAATAGGTTAGATCGAGTCTCTACAATTCTGGGGAAAAATATTTTTAAGATAAGGGTCAGTTCACACCAAGACTCGACGATACTGGAAATGTGTTTCTCCTGGTGTAGTAAATAAAGTTAGATTGTGAGTCGCTCCATTAAAATATGCCCCCTGCGTCGCGTCTCGGTGTGAATTCGTACACTCAGAAAGGCAAGAATGTCGTTTCCCCTTCTATTCGCTTTAAACGAAATGTGCAGTGCAGTCTTCCGATAAAGCATCCGTGTCTAATAAAGTACGGCCCCGTTGGTCCTGATTGTCATTTACTGTGTCCTACGAGAAACTTAGTAACTCGAAAGTATGTCAACCAGCCCTACCAAGGGTTAGCTTATGACCTGGGTTCTGGAGGTCAAATAGGCAGTCGTTCCCTATGAAATACTAATAAGCTGCATTCGGTCAAAATAAAAGCCGACTCCAACATAGTTGAGAAAAGACAAACACAGACGAAAATTCAGAACACTTACTTGTAGATTATCTATCTAAACATATAATAAATCTGTAGAAGGGTCAATTCTGTACATTGCTGGATCGATACCAAACCCAAATATATGATGTAAAAAAATTTTGTCTGTCTGTCTGTCTGTTTGTGCAGGCATCACGTGAAAACTAACGGTTCGATTTCGATGAAACTTGGTATAATTATTCCTTATTATCCTGGGCATAACATAGAATACTTTTTATCCTGGAAAAATACGTAGAAAAAAAATCTTATTTTTCAGTTTTATTCATAGAACCGCGAACACACGTTGCATTACCCGCAGTGGATTCAGCGCCGTAATATTTATAAGATATCATTGTCAGAGTTACTCAAAATGGGGAAATAAACCATCCACGCGAAGACCGACATCCGCGCGGACGGAGTCGCGGGCGGAAGCTAGTTTATAAATAAATTTTGTTCCGTACGGAAATCGAATTCCTGAAAAGCAGCGCAGCAGTCAATCGCTTACCACTGCGCCAACATTGCCTTAGTAACATTAATAGACGACTAGAAACAGTAAAATATTTGACAAATATTGTAACGTTGCTAATTTTTAGAATGTATTCCAAAAGTTTAATACTTATATACCCGCACTGCGTACCATAGCCAGTGTCAATGCCACATAGAATGGCACACGTACGGAACATAGGTAATTCGAACAAGGAAAACCGGTTGCATATAATATTTGCTCGCGGGTATTTTTATGCCTTGCAAAAGAAGGATACCCAGTTCATGCTAGGTCTGCACGAATAAAAGTGCCTCGGGTGTGGTACGCATTGTGTTTTGTTTTGTGTTGTTCCAGCTGCACATACGAGTATATTAACCGTAAACATGACGACAGAGGGAGCTGCAGCCGATTATGTGGCAACCTGTAGTACATTTTTCTTTTGTTACTACTTTACTACATAATAAATCTACAACACTCTAGTTAGCGATGCGCTTAGCTTAGACTTAGGGAAAAATCAATATAGTCAGGGAAATATACTAAACCAGAGTAAAACAAATTTATACCCTACATCGCTATTGCCATTCCATACAATAGAATAGAATTTAGATCAAGGAAGCCTACGACATTTCAGTTTAAGTTCCTAAACTGCAACGCTTAAAGTCGTACCATCACGTCCAATACGCTCAGCGTCATTTGGATCGTTAACAGTGAATGAAAGATCGCAATTTGTGATTGAAATGTTTGAAATGACTTCATTTTAAGGATAGCCTGTAGCGGCGAGAATTATTAAAGGGATAAAATTAAGAACTTTCAACTCTATCCAAAGAGTTCTAGTCTGGATACCTGGACCGAGATTTATATTAGCACATAACGACACATATTTGGAATTAATTTCAATCTGGTTGATAGAAGTAGATCATCTTCATGATACGTTTGTGACGGTGTAGTCATATCTATACCGCTGTCCCTTTTCTTTGAGGGTTCGTATTAACAAGCGCGGTATAATGTGGATCCAATAATAATGATAAGCCTTATAAAATTTCAGATTGCGAGTCCAGCGTGTACAGAATTAGAAGTGGTGATGCTGGACTGGCTAGGCCAGATGTTGGGCCTGCCCGAGTCGTTCCTGGCTCGCTCCGGAGGAGAGGCCGGTGGCGTCATCCAGGGCACCGCCAGTGAGGCCACCCTGGTCGCTCTGCTGGGAGCTAAGAACCGCACCATAATACGCGTCAAGGAACAACACCCGGAATGGACTGACACCGAGATTCTTTCTAAACTCGTCGGCTATTGTAACAGTAAGTCGTTGTTATCCCATTGTATACCATAAATTTCCTTAACTATAATTCATGTTTGATGATGCTGGCGGGTGCAGTCTAATGGTCTAGGAATAGTCTCTGGATGCAGCTGCATATCAGTAGTATTTATCATAGAGCCACTGACACCTTCGCAATACTATGTAGTGGGTGACACGATACGAATCACGGTGGGTCAGTACTCTTTTGTCAGAATGTCATCAACTTCGATCAATAGAAGGTCATCAATGAGCTACAAACTCCTGGCTCCCGTTATTTTTGTTTCAAAAAAAGAGATCGAGTTATATTTTATCTATGTGTAATTAATATCAATTACTGTCAATGAATGAAAAGTTTTTAGTAAATCTAGCAATAACTCCTTTTTAATTAGTTTTTTTCGTTCACAGAGCAAGCTCACTCTTCGGTGGAGCGTGCTGGTCTCTTGGGAGGCGTGAAACTTCGTTCTCTGCAGCCAGACGGCAAGAGAAGGCTTCGTGGAGACACTCTAAGGGATGCCATTGAAGAAGATGTTAAGAACGGCCTTATTCCCTTTTACGTCGTGGCTACTTTGGGCACAACATCCTCATGCGCTTTTGACGCTTTAGACGAAATCGGTGAGGTGTGCTCTTCTAAGAACATCTGGTTGCATGTGGACGCAGCCTACGCCGGCTCTGCATTCATCTGCCCTGAATACAGATACCTCATGAAGGGCGTTGATAAAGCGGATTCTTTCAATTTTAATCCGCATAAATGGTTACTGGTTAACTTCGATTGTTCGGCCATGTGGCTAAAGGAACCTCGTTGGATTATCGATGCTTTTAACGTAGACCCGTTATACTTGAAACACGATCAACAGGGATCCGCCCCTGACTACCGTCACTGGCAAATACCATTAGGCCGTCGTTTTAGAGCTCTCAAGTTGTGGTTTGTCTTGCGTCTGTATGGCGTGGAAAACCTCCAGAAACACATCAGAAAACATATTGCATTGGCTCATCTGTTTGAAAAACTGTGCAGCGATGACGAAAGATTTGAAATTTACGAAGAAGTTACTATGGGACTTGTTTGCTTCAGACTGAAGGGCGGCAATGAGCAAAACGAAGAATTGCTCAGGCGTATAAACGGAAGAGGTAAAATTCATTTAGTTCCATCTAAAATTGATGATACTTATTTCCTTAGGTTAGCAATTTGCTCACGTTTCAGCGAAGAGAGTGATATTCATATATCTTGGGAGGAGGTAAAGGCTTCTGCTGATGAATTACTTAAAGGTCGTTAAAAATATTTTCATACGAACATTTTAACGTTTAACAATAATTATTTCAACGCTGATAAAATAGTGGGCGCTCTAAAAAATGATTGCAAATAAAAATGAAAAAGACCGTATCGAAAAAAAAAGGTTGCTGATGAATCTGAGCATTATCACGAGTACATAAAGAAGAACAAAACATGAATAAAACAAACATCCGTTTTTAACAACAATAAATAGTAAGCCTACTACTGAATTGTAATACTGAAATGAAGATTAATACAGTTTGATTAACTGAAATGCTGCGTGGCTGCCCATTACAAGTGATGAAGGGATTTTCAGTGAAAATCCTACCCTTCTAGGCAGATCCAGATCCCTGACTTACTTAATGCAGCCATCCCACTAGATATTATTGCAAGTACTTACATTTAGAAGTTTACTGAAATATTTATTATTGTAGAATTTAATGTATTGGAAGCACAGTATATATAATAATAACTGTGATAGAGGTGTTAAACGATATTGAATTGCCGTATAAGACAATAAGTTCGTTAGGAAACGAATATGCATTAAGTATTATATTCGACTGTATGATTGTGAATTTAAAGTACCTATCACACTTATGTAGGAAACAATCTCAAACTTCAAAAGATATTATTTTGACGATTTCTGTTGAACAAAGTTGATGCATCATTGTGATCACTTATCATACCCCCTGCTAATAACCACATAAAGTAAGATTAGCAAAATATTAGAATTCTTATATTATCAGGAAAATTACCTAAAAGAACACACGTTAGATTAGGACTATTTTCTTGATAAATAGGTTAAGTTAACAATGTTTATCGATGTTTACTGTTGACCTTACCCTACAGTTTCATGATTGAAAATAAAAAAGATTGGCTATGTTCATCTAAGTATGTGTGATAAGTTAATTGTTATTTTGCCTACTGTCGATTCTTGCCTATCGATAGAGTGAGCTAGTTGTGATAATTTAATTAAGTAGTGTAGCTACATATTCCGTATTTCATTTGTTATTCGAGGACCGAGGCAGCCAAATATTGTTTACTTGTTCATTTTTTTTTATTTAGGATGCTATAACCCTTTTAAAAATAGCCTTGCCATAGCGCCTTGCGGTAAGGGAATCGACGCCGCGCCGCGCTCTTGATGTATTCGGCTAATAGGTCCCATAATTCACATTCCTATTATTGTTATAATA
This sequence comes from Agrotis puta, assembly GCA_943136025.2. Classification (NCBI taxonomy): domain Eukaryota; kingdom Metazoa; phylum Arthropoda; class Insecta; order Lepidoptera; family Noctuidae; genus Agrotis; species Agrotis puta. The sequence goes on from OW964170.2 coordinate 7,774,753, forward strand.
ATATATTGTTTACCTGAAGGTAGTATAATAGGTAATAAACTTACAGATATGTGTCTATTTAAAATGTAGCTAATTGTTATTAATTTATCATATCTATTTACTATCCAATAAATAATATTATCAAAGAATTATCAAGTGTATCATTTCTAACTGGTTTTGGCACCTAATCGGACTACATTACCTAAACATATAGCATATAGCAATAAGCTTAGTAGAACAATATTGAATCAGTGGCGCTGCACTGGTGTCTTTAAATACTGGGGCCACACTAACGGGAAATGCCGCTAATTTTCATGACGATCGACGTTTTGACGTACATTTAAAGCCTTTCATCGCAATTATTAACGGCATTTCCCGTTAGTGTGGCCCCTGATAATACGCTGCTCAAAATAACTACTTGTTCACTAATCAGCCTCCATGACAGTTCTTCAGACGCTCTTTAATCAAAATAAAGAATAAAATTATTCTCTTTTCGCTTCTGTCGCTTTATGGTGTTTTAAACGTCACCACATTATGCAAAAGCTTTCAAAATTCGAGAGTGATATGTAAATTTTAAGTGTTTTAATGGCATTTTTATTTGCAACATCAAAATGAAATTGTCGCGTTTGAAACTTATATGGAATAGGGATATCTGGAATTTTATAAAGAATTTCAGATGTATGACAGGGCAAGGCTCAAATAGCGCGTTGACGACTAGTCATAGAGAGTTTGGGAGTGCAGTGAGCACAACGGGACAAGAACAATGTATTATGGACTCGTGCAGCATCAATCCCAACTGTCGGGAGCCACGTGTCATCATCATAGGTGCTGGAATGGCGGGCCTGTCAGCAGCACATCGGCTCTCACAGTGCGGCATTAACAATTTCCTGGTTCTGGAAGCTAAAGAAAGGTATGCTACATTACAGAATTTAATGTTAAAAGATATAATATATACTTAATATTATTTTAGTTGTAATATGTACTACCTAGGTTCATTTAAACAACATTCTACACTACCTAAATTAGTAGAGTCATCAATCATCAATAAAAGCCAGCAACGCGGAATGAGTCTAGTCCATTTATTATTGCTGCAGTCAATTGCCTCGAATCGTTGTTATAGTGGAGGGTTTCGTTCCTGATTTAAACAAAGAATTATTAGAGATTTTTTTAAAGTTTTGAGTTGCAGTCCGGAATTTGGAAGATTAATCCTCCAAGAGCTGAGACTACTGTAGATACCTAAGTGTACACTCGTGTCTGTGCTCGTTCTATATCATCACCATATCTTCTCATCTCCACCCAGATCTCAGGTTCTCTTAAGGTTTTATAGACCTTATCTACAAATTGTTATAATTTTCAGTCAAGCACTGAATTCCTACGTGCTATGGATTCCATAACTGAAGCAGACGAAAGTAGTATTCCAATCTCATCTAATTTAAATATTGTTTACAGACCTGGAGGACGAATTCATTCATGTTGGCTTGGAGACGCGGTAATTGAAATGGGAGCCGAGTGGATTTTTGGTGCATGTTTACCAAACTCTGTATACACGTTAGCATCGCAAGATAGGCTTTTACAGCAACCATTACCTCGATTAGATGCATCAAGAGGTTTATTTTGTACTAGTGAAGGTCGGGCAGTTGATTTGCCAGTCACAATTACAGCTTATCATACGTTTAGGCAAATAGAACAACAAGCAGCTAGTTTATTTCGACTCGGCGGGGAAAGGCAACATGGAACTTTGTTAAATTTTCTCGGTTTACGCATACAACAAGAATTACACAATTTTCCAGAAGATCAAAGGTATGACGCCGCACGTGTCATGTTTGGATTGACAAATATTCTAAGGAACAGGTGTGGAGACGATCTTTCCCTGGTCAGCGCCGATCAGTATGGCAGTTACATTGAGCTACCTGGTGGCTGCGTCCGAGTACCCTTAGGATACGTCGGAGTGATGGCACCATTACTGCGCGGCCTTCCAGATAATTGTATGCGCTATAATAAAGCAGTGAGTATAATTCGATGGGGGAGAGGAGCAACCGGTGAAGGACGTGCAATGATTAAATGTTGTGACGGTGAAGAATTATATTCCGATTATGTTATCATTACAGTGTCTCTTGGATGTCTAAAATGTCAAGCCGATAAATTCTTTGCTCCCCCGCTACCCCCCTGTAAATTAAACGCTATATGTAATTTAGGTTTCGGGCTTAGTGATAAAATATTTCTCGAATACGCTGAACCTTTTTGGGTGTGCCAGGAAGGTAACCTAAAACTGGCTTGGTCAGCAGAAGAATTACAATGCAGATCTGATTGGACACGAGGAGTATGTGCAATAGATGAACTACCAGGTAGTAAACATGTACTATGTGCAATAATATCCGGCCAAGAAGCGGCCACAATGGAATCAATGGCAGATAGCGACGTCGCTGAAGGACTAACCAAGATACTGCGCAGATTTACTGGTAACCCATGCCTTCCTTATCCACAAATGATGTTACGGTCTCGATGGGCGTTAGATCCACATTTCTGTGGGGCATATTCTTACATGAATTGTTGTTCCACTGTGAGTCACCAATGTGAATTAGGAACGCCGGTGCCAGGCCCATGTGACCCGATGCCACCAATCCTATTGTTTGCGGGTGAAGCGACAGTGCCAGGATATTTCGCCACTGCACACGGAGCCCGATTAAGTGGCATTCGGGAAGCTGAACGTATTATATTACTAACGAAAAAATTCGATGGTCCTCCAAAATTTGAGTAAACGTTGATCGTTTTCAGTATGGTATTAATATTGTTTTTTTTTGTCTTATAATTATGTTGTTAACCGTTTTATTGGTGTTTAATTCGAAGACTCGTTTGATTAAATGAGGTTGACCTACTTTGTTGCGTTTAGATATTACACATTGTTTCATTACAAGGAGCGCATTGTAATACTCGATTTTCCTCACTCTCCTTCGAAATCAAAAGACGATAGCTCATCGTTAGGGAGCACATTATCAATAATATAATGTTGTGGCAAAATGTTACTCTGTGAATGTTTTTCAAAAAATCAGTAACGCAGATCTAGTTTTTATCATTTTGGGTATTAATTTTCGGGCGAAGTCCACATGAACGCGGGACGCCGCGAGGTATACCTAAACTGAACGAGTCTATACGCTATGTGCAAAATCGGTTGTGAGGACTACCAAATCCATCGCAACGTGCGATGTGGCAGAGATGTGTATTAACCTCTCGGGCGCGTAACGTACACCCGGGTGTACATAAGCGAAAACGCCGCAGCGCCTTACGTACACACGTCTGTACATAACAGACAGTCGCTCATTGGACGTTGATTTTTATCATTTTCAATTATAAATCGCCCGAGAGGTTAAGGGGCGCAGCCGCGGAGTGAAGTGTGGAGGTTGCATTTTTATGAAAAACAAACCGAAATGTTTATCGAAATATCTTATTGGGCCAGGGTGGAGCGGAAGGGACTATCAGACTCGTACTTACTAAAATCTACGGTGATAGCAATATCCCTTTACGTTTCAGGTTCACGTTTACCTGTTTGACAGTCCCGCGACCTTGGCAGGCGTTTGAACCTCTGGGGCCCCCGTCAGATTGCTGAAAGCCCTTTGAGGCGCGCGTGAAATGACGCGCCAGTCGACCCAGGCATGGTCCTGTCAATGATTGGACGACGAGATACCCATTATTCGACGCCCACGCCATCAGTGGCCGGAAATCGCCTCGCGACGTACGTTGCCGTTAAGGTGGAGGCTGTCCTCTCCCTCATATAATATAATATAGCATGACTTCTTGCCATTCCGGCTCGCCCCGCAGCATCGCCTGGACCAACACGGGGCGCGAGAGGTCGTCGCCGCCTATCACTTGCGTGCCCCTCCGGCCAATTCTCAAGAAGGGGCTCATAACGCTGCGATTTCGGTATGACCGATTTGAACGTAGCCTTAGGTACTTGCAAGTGGCAAACTAAAATGTTGAAAATCTATAGGGATGCGGGACACTCATTTATTTGTCATAGTTTCCTGCATGAGCGACAAATACGACGCGACGCCAACGCAATGAACGCGATTAACTCAACGGGATACCCTGCTTGCGGCTTATATGAAGTGACGGATTAAGACAACTAAGAATAGGTATTTTTTCAATTTTCCAGAAACTTAATGTGGTGTTTTTGCTAATTGGTGTACCTCAAAACCAAATAGTTTTTACTGTCCGGTATATAGTGCCCCCGAGACGTGATGCCCTTAATCTGCTTATGGATTAATGGACGGGACTAACGGATTACCGTAACCCCGGTACGTAAAGGGCTATTGAAGGTCACCGTGGATTTTAGTCAGTACAAGTCTGACAGTCCCTCCCGCCCTGCCCTGGGTGGGAGGACTCATTTGATTATTTTACCACGCTAAAAGAAACAACAAAAAAAATGGATTAATCCGGAACTGTTAATATGGGAATGTTAATAAGGCAGTCTGCGGCGAGACGCGACGTTACGAACTATTCCTCCATGATTCGAGAAATAATTACCAAAATCACGTAGGACACTTGTCGCGTGTAACATTGCGTCATATTGCATCGTGTCGGTCGTGTTCCGTCGTATTCTTCGCACAGCGAACTGCGTTAATTACGCTCGCTAATGTCAGTCCGGAACACACCCCAACATGGGAAAGAATACGCGTTCAAAAAAATGCTTTTTCTTACGCGTGATAAATAACAGCGTTAGTGGAATTCAGGCCTACATCTCAATATGCAAATATAAGTATTGGACCAGAAGAATAGCATCTCAACTCGATCCTTATCCAGCCCAGTCCTGTTCTTCATGAGGCAAAAAAAAAATCTAATTACGATACTGCCGATTTTGTATGGGTTAGAAAATTAATGAAATATCATTACATATTAAATATATCATTTTATTTTAATTACTTAAATGTTAAAATGTAATACATGCCTACATTTCATAATATGACTATCATGTAAACAATAAATATTAGAGACAACTTATATTGTAAGTACATTATGAATGAGGTATTTATATATAAGTATGTGTGATGACAGAAGCTATGGCACCATAAAATAGCTTCACAAACAAAATTTCAACCCACCTAGAAAACTACCACCATTTCCAGCACTAAATTTAGGATCATCAAATTCAAAAGTCACAGTGTGGCCACAATAACGTGTGTGTCTAAATTCTACAACATAATATGAATATGTGTAAAGTCTATTACAAGGCCACATAAAACTGATTCTGTACCATTCGTCTTTTTTTATCAAGCAAGGTTCTTCAAGTTCTATATCAACCATTGTATCATAATCAACTGATTTAGTAAAGTTAGTTGGTTTAAATAAATCACTATTGCCTGATTCACATTCTATTGAGACCGACATCAGCTCTGTGTAACCTTTAGCTGTATTGTTACGGAAGTGTACTGCGTGTGCCATTCGCGTTGGTACACAAAATGATTTGATAAATATAGACTTGTTAACTTTTATTCGAGAATGTATTATGTAATTGTTTGAATCAATAACTATGGGTGTCATAGATCTTAAAGGGCTCCGGTGACATAGATGCCATTGTAGTTTTAATGAATTTCTTGGCATATCAATCATGCCAATAGACTCAATCACATCTTTTTCATCCATTTTTGAACTTTTTATAACTTTTTTTATAGCTTCAAATTCCAATGGTAACAAGAGATTACTCATATCAGTTACAATTTCCTCAAGTTCATTAACAGTCAGTGTCAAAAACCTCAACAATTTAAGTATGCCATTACTTTTCAATACATTTCGTCTGTTTTCAAATGTGTCCAGAATGTTGTCCTGTTTGCAGCAATATTTAGACCACTCAAAAACATGTTTGATAAGATCCTTTTCTGATATATTCATTTGATCACTTTCCAGAAAGGCTTTTAGGCAAGAATAGGTAATCAAGTTTTTCTTCTCTTGCAATAGATAATTGGCATGCTGACAGAATAACTCTAATGAGAAGGTGATGAGCTGTTTATCTTGCATATAGTCTGGGTAGTTCAATACCTCAACCACATTATCAACACTGATATTAGCTAGAATATATTCAATGCACATCTCAGTAAGGTGTTCCAGCATGTATTTCCTCGAGGCATACAATAATTCAAAGGCTTGATCTACAGCACATATTTCAACAGTATCAGTATAAATATAATTTAGTATTAATTGAAAAATATCAGGTTGAATATCTGTTATCAAAATATCTTTATCAGAAGATAATGGACCATAAAACATAGCTTCAAATACAGGACTACTAATGCCCAGAATCAATTTATGAGCTTTGATTTTTTCTCCAGCCACAGAAAAACTACAGTCACTCCACTCATATGATACCAACAGCTTCTTAACACGGTCATATAAACTTGTTTGGTTGTAAGTGGATTGGTCAGCCTTCAATTGGCCCATCTGCAAAAAATAAAAGGATAATAATGAAGACTTGTGTTTGCTATACTTACATAGACTGTATGCTAAGTTTTTTATTATTTATTTTCAAGCAAACACATATAGATTTTTTTTTATTTACATCTAATAAAGATCGGAGTTAGCATAATTGGAATATGTTTTAATAACTCTTAAAATTAAAATTCCACAACACGTAAAAAACGTAAATAAAAAATACGAGGATCAAAATATCTAGGGTCAAAGACCTAATTTACATAGAGTACAGTTATGTCGAACACATTTTTTATTTTTGCCCCTATAACATGTTAGTATTTTAAACAAATTTGAGATTTTAAGTAATTGAATAATTAGAGAGGTGATGAACATACCTTATACATGCAGTTTAAATGCACCAACAAATGTTATGTTTAACCTTGAACTTGAGATGATCACGCGACTGGTAGGGATGGATGATGCGAAAAACAATAACCAATTAGCCTCAAAAGAAAAATCAATAGAATTATTTGAAACCTTTAGTAGATTACGGTTCGTACAAGGTTTATCAAATTGGTTCTAACTGACAAGACCTAAATCATATTCGTGATTTCTAATAATACTGTTGATCCAAGGGTACAAGTCCAAAATGTTTGCAAACAAACAAACTACTATACTACCAAGCATCCCACAAGACCCCAAGCACCTGCCAAGCAAGTTCTTTCGTCGTTTTTTTTTAATAATATTTCTGGTATGGGTCTTAGACTTTTGTGCCATGATATTGTTGGACTTTGACATTAGAAGCCAGATAATTATATTCCGAGACGGGAGGTCTATTAAGCCACCATTCGCGCAAGTGCTTAAAATCCCGGCGCTCACGCTTTTTAAGCGCTGACGCTTTAGCCCCCATATGCACGAGCGCTTTTATACGGGTGTTAAAAAAGCGCTGAGTTGGAATAAAAAGGTAAATTAAACCTAAATGTCACGCCGCCTAGCACTGAAAATTAAATGATGTTCGAAAAAAAGCACCAGGCTTTTAAAACGCTGTCGTGAGAACATAAAAATGGGAATGCATTTGCTTTATTTCGCGCTTTCGTTTTTTTAACGCCTGAATAAAAGCGCTCGTGCGAATGGGCTCAAGTTTAAATATTAACAAATTCCAAAATAAAATTGCATTAGTAAATTGCTAATGCTGAAAATTCTGTGCAAATCCCCCATAATTTGGTCACACCGTTAAAAACTAATCAAATTTATGGCACAAATGCCAAGATACCAAGCCAGAAATACTAAAAAAATCAATGGATTTTTGTTTGTGATGTGACATTTGTGAATTGTGTGAATGCTTCATGTTCGCGCGCCGGTGTAGATTGAATTAAATTATGTTTGAAACATTATTCATTTCTTTATTGATGTGTTCTTCTAGTTTATAAAATGAGTTCTACATATGACAACACAGTGTTTGATTTTGATTTAGATTTTCTTAATCAACCTTCGACCAATAATGCGGTGAGAATTTTAGGTTATCAGTATTTGTAAATTATATTTATTTTGAAATAGTTTATGTGGGACTTTTCTTTTTAAACATGTTTTTTATTGAAACATAGGGTCTACGGAATTATCAGAAAAATCAGTCACATTCTTAAATAAAACATCACGCATTCATACATATCTGGGACATACAAAAACCTCTTTTCTAATTTGGTATCGTGTTATAAAGGTTGGGGGTAAAATCTGCTCTCTAATAAGTTGTCATATGTTTCAGGAGCCTGATCTTCAAGCAAGATGTGACAGGTTAAGGAAATCAGTCATTTTCTTTAAGAAAAGGGTTAAAGTTATAGAGTGAGTATTTGACATCATCATTTTAATAGTAGTCTAGTCTAGTCGGTGCTGATAAAGTATATTATGTTAGTCTCCTTTATGTTAAAGTAATGGCTCAGTGTCATTATAAAAGAGATGTGTTTGGAGTGTTCCCCTGTGCATGATTTTGGTGTGGCTGTTATGAATGCTTTTTGTGTTATCATTAAAATAATGTAAGTGGATGCCAGCTGTTGAATCCGTCAAGTGCTTGCCTACAATTCCACCCAAAGACGGTTTATAAGAGTTCTTGTTTTCAGTATATTTTTCTTATGTTTTACTTCATCAATCATCTTTGTTGATGAAGTTATCATAGATATTTAACACCATGTAAGTGAAAAAAATAAATCACCTGCTTCATCATTCATTGACAGGCCTGTTGGTCTAGTGGTTAGTGACCCTGACTGCTATGCCGGAGGTCGTGGGTTCGATTCCCACCCAGGACAAATGTTTGTGTGATGAGCACGATCATTTGTTCTGTGTCTGGGTGTAATTTATCTATAATATGTATGTATTTAGAAATATATAAGTATGTTTATCAGTTGTCTAGTACCCATAACACAAGCTCTGCTTAGCTTGGGACTAGATGGCGTTGTGTGACAGTTGTGAAATATTTATTTATTTATTTATCTTATGTTGTTTCAATAAAAAAAATATTATGCACTTAGTAGCATGTTAATAAGTTCTTTTACTCTTTTTAAGAAATGTCAATTTTGTTTTATTAAAGTCATAGATTTAATAAGAATGTTTTTGGTGTAGCAATTGTTTCCTTGGGACTCTGTCAAGATCACAGATGTACAATTTTTAGGCTATTTATACATATATACTGCTTTAGCAGTACATAATAAACTGCATCACCACACAAACCAGAGTTATGTTACAATGATAATATTAGTGATCATATCAGTTTAAGAGCTTCATCTACTTTTGATTCATAAACATTGCCAATTTTATTTATTTTTCAGCCATTATGTGACTGTTGCTAAAGCTGCGAAAAGTGAAGTAGCAGAATTGAGAGTTACTGAAACACGACTTAAAAACCAATGCCAACAGCATCATGTAGAAATAGGCAATTTTATAGAAAAAGTAACCAGATTAGAGAATGTGAGTAAATTTTATTTTGTTTAATCTGGGACAATAAACAGCTACACTATGTGTTTGGAACAGAGAAAAGATAATACAAAATATGAGAATATTGCAGTCCATATTTTAATGTTTATGTTATATCATAATAATTATGTAGAGTGAAGAGACATCTATATTAATTTTACGTAATTTTATTGCTCCTAATAATCAGGATTTTATGTTTTAGGAAATTCAAACATTAGAGACCCAAGAACGACTAAAAGATGAAAGAATTGCTGAACTGGAAAATAAAATTGTAGCACAACAAAAGGTTTACGCTCAATACAAGGTAGTGCACTGTTATTTATACTAAAAGATACAAAATAACTCATGTAATATGTACCTGTAAATGTATTAATATGCAGAGATGATCTTGTTGCAGAATATATTAATGATAAAGCAGTCCATTATTGCAGTAAACACCCTGTTTTTGGTGCCTTTGGTACTGAATAATTTAAATTTAATTCATGTGAAATATAATTTCACCTTTAACAGAAAATATTTTTTTAATTATTTGATTTAATTTTTTGCTCATGCTTTTTTGCTCGGATTAGGATGCATGTAACAATGTGGATTTAAATTTCAGGTGCTAATTGAAGAGAATAAATTAGAACCTATCAGAAATGACAGAAAAAAAGTAAAACCTAGTATTACAAATAATGCAAAAAAACCTTTAAATGAAAAAGAAGTTGAAATTCTTCGCAAGGAAAATTCCAAATTGTTAAGCTTGGACAAGATAAATGAAAAACTACGAAAAGAGGTTGCCAGAATCCCAAATTTAGAGAAAGAAATTGAAAATCTTCACAAAAAGAACATTTTGGTTTCTGAATCGGAGAAATTAAATGATCACAGTGAAATAACAACAATTGAACAATTGGAAAAAGAAATAGCAACTCTTAGCAAAGAAAATGCCAAAAATTCTAATTTGATAAAAGAAATTGAAAATCTTCACAAAGAAAATGCTAAAATCCCACAGTTAGAGAAAGAAATGGTCAACCTTAGGAAGGAAAATACTAACATCCCAAAGTTAGAGAACTTAATGGTAAACCTTCGCAAAGAAAATGCTAAAATCCCAAAGTTGGAGAAAGAAATAGAAAATCTTAGAACAGAAAATGCTAAAACCTCAATGTTGGAGAAAAAAATTGAAAACCTTCAGAGAGAAAATGCCAGAATTCCTAAGCTGATGAAACAAATAGAAGATTTAGAGAAAGAAAATGAAACTCTTCTCAGATTAAAAGTCCAAATCTCAAACTTACAGAAAGACATTGAAATCCTTTGTAACAAGAACACAGAAATTGAAAAAGAAAATAAAACTCTTAGAAAACACATTGTCACAATCCAAAATGAAGAAGATATTGAGACTCTCAACTTGACAACAATAGAAAATGGTATGATTTTAATTTGTTTCTTAAACAATATTTTAATTTAAACAAATATATATCTGGAACATAATAATACGAGTATATAGTTCACTTAAAATGATGAGATGCAATAAGTCTTTAATATAATAATTATAACATCGTATGTGAATGTACTTCTTCAGTTTATTTTTAAATCAACTAACACTATCAGTTTTCTTTCCTCTTGTAAACTGCAATGTGGAAAATATTTTTTGAATACTCCTGAATTTGTATATTAATGTATTTTTGTGTAATTGCATATTGATATGACATTGTGATTATGATATTAAGATACGAGAGACTTTCCACAGAACAATATCGTGATCGTAAAATAAAATAGAGCTGTTCCATACAAAACTATTGTATTATAATTTACAATTTATATGTTGCAGATAAATTAGGAATCAAACATAATAAAGTTACAAGAAAATATGAATCGTTACCTGATAGACAAGACGAAAGGAGTGACGACAGTGAAGTTGAGAATCATTTATTTGAAGATACTTTGCCGTCACCTATACCAAACGATAGTTTCGTAAGTACAGAAACCTACTAATATCATAAATACGAAAATGTGTATGTTTGTATGTATGTAGGTACCGTTTTTAAAACGGCAGTACCGAGATTGATGAATATTGGTACGAAAATAATTGAGCCTTTTTTTTTATCGTGGTCAAATTATCAAATGAGTCCTCCCACCCAGGGCAGAGCGGGAGGGACTGTCAGACTCGTACTGACTAAAATCCACGGTATCCTTCAATAGCCCTTTATGTTCCGGGGTCACGGTAATTCGTACAGTCCCGCGACCCCGGCAGGCTTTGGCCCTCTAGAGGGGGGCCCCGTCACTTTGCTGACACCGCCCTTTACTCGCCACCCGCATGCCCGCGCCTACGGTGGCTGGAGATCGTCTGGCGACGTCCGACGCCGTGGGCGTCTACCACTGCGGCTGGGGTGGAGGGAGGACGCTGTCCTCTCCCTCACGCGGCCCGCCTCCTCCTTCACGAGCATGACTGCTTTGCAGAAGGAGGCGATCGCTTCCCACTCCGTCTCGCCCCGCAGCATGGCCTCGACCAATGCCGGGCGCGAGAGGTCTCCGCCTATCGCCGTCGTGAGGACACGGCGGTGCTCTACCCAAGCGGGGCAGTCCTGCACCGTATGCTCCACCGTGTCCTCCGGACGGTCCTCGCAGTGGTGACACCCAGGCGTTTCTTCCCTACCTATCAGACACAGGAACCTCCCGAAACTTCCGTGTCCGGTGAGGACCTGCGTCATGCGGTAGGTCAGGACGCCGTGACGCCTATCCAGCCACTCCTCAAAGAGGGGTCTTACCGCCTTTGGAAACATTTATAGTCTATATAAAGGGGGCGGGGGAGGAGGCTTGAAAACCCGCGGGCAGCAGCTAGTATTTATATTTAAATAACTTTTTAACTCTAATGAAATGTTGATGTGGATAATATGTTATTTCAATTCATTTTTATCTCATCTGCAGGACAAGGAATCTCGGATGGCTGATGAAGATCTTACAGAGCCACATGAGTCCGGCACTGATAACACGCCAGAATACCTCACTAATGGAGGAAGTGAAGTCATAACAACAGATAATACTATTTCAAAAAGTCCAACGAAAGAAATAGAAATTCCAACTGTTACATTTGTTGATCACAGTGGAAACCAAATTATTTGCGAAAGGAATGGCTCTCGCAGAACTAGCCATTCTAAACAACTAAGTACTGTAAATGATGATGCAGGGGGCTTAAGCAATAGTTTTGATACTTTATATAATATCAGGCCCAATACACGCAATCAAGAAAAAGAATGCCTGAAAATTAATAACAGCTTACAATGTGAAAGTGACACTGACCTAGAGTTAGAAAATATATTTAGTACAATGAAACTTCATTATGATGCTATAACTCCCATTCCAAAAACGCCAACAGTGCCCGACGTGGCTTCTACGTCCAGTTGTAGTGAGCTCCATGAAAAGTTTGATAGATGCAGTTCCTTGTGCTATAAAACGGTTGATTTTATGCAATTAATAATTAAAATGGCTATAACCCAAGGGCGCGATCGTAATAAAGTTAACATAAATGATTGCGATAAAATGATTGCATGTTTTGAATCTATCCTAAAATCGGAACAAATCCTGACTGAAACAAATCCTGAATATAATAGTAACTCCAACACGGAAACATCAGATTGTGTATTGGTGCGTGATGGTAATAACATAAGTACTGCATCGAACCCATTGCAAAAAGAAATTGAGACTTTACATAATAAAAAATGTGAAGAGAGATTGTCTCAAAATGCATTTTTGTTACAAGAAGAAAACCAAAATCCATCACTCAATAAAGATAGAAATATAATGATAAACAAACAGGTGGAAAAGGAATTACCCTTATTGATGCACGTAAACCATGAACAAATAACTAACCATTCTGTGTCTGAAGATTTTACGACAGATAATGAAATATCTAAAGTCATAGATAGTGATGGATCTGCGCATGATGTTGTTGAGGTAACTCCACCACCTATCATTAAGAAAAGAAGTAAAAACAAGAAAAAAACCAAATTGGAAAAGCTTAAAAAGAAGTTGGAGCCAAAATATAAAATTAAAATGGAAAAGACAATACCACAGAACTTGCGGAAACCTAAACAACTTTTATCTATTCAAAGGAAGGTTACGGAAAATGATACATCTGCATCCCTCAATCCCAAAGAAGTTTATGAAAAAGCTGTGAAATTAATGGCACAAATTAACTCACAACAGAGCATTACACAAGCAAAAACACCGTCTAAACAAACTGAAGACGTTCAAAAGTCACGAAGACATACAACATGCTTCGAAAAAGACATTGAAAGCAGTGCTAATAATCAGGTATTGGATTCCGTCACAACTCGAAGCAAAAGAAAGTTTTCTGAACTTTTCGACTCTTGTGCTGTGGTATTGATCAAAGATCCGTTATTACTTTCACCTCGTAAATCTGAAATATCCAAGATTCATAAAGCAAAAGAAAACAAAGCCTGTGCTACCAATATTGCAAAAGAAGATAAAAATTCCACAACACATCAAGAAAACGATGTTAACTGTTCAATAATTCATGAAAAAGAAGAAATCAATTACATCAGAGATAAAGCAAAAGATATAAACAATTCTACAACTTATAAAGTAAAAGAAAATCTTGAACCATTAGATGAGTTACCCTCACGGAAAAGGCGAAGGCGTTCGTCTGACAAACTCCTTAACATTTCTACAATTAATGCAAGAAAAGAAATCATTTCAACAACTCATAAAGTAAAAGATAATGTCCTTACAACCAACAAAGGAAAAGAAGATAATGTTTCAACAATCCATAATGATAAAGAAGGTGATGTTTCTACAACTAATAAAGAAAACGAAGATAATGTTTCTACAACCCTTAAAGAAAAAGAAACTAATGTTTTAACAGCTGATAAAGTAAAAGAAGATAATGTTTCTACAACTGATAATGTTAGTACAACCCAAAAAGTAAAAGGCGATATTGAACCATCTGATGAACTACCATTACGAAAAAGATGCAGGCTTTCCACTAATGAAGCAGTTGTACAGAATAAGAGAGTATTACGTAGTGCAACTGTTCATACAAAATTGGGCACAGAAGACAATATTGAATTATCCAAATCAAAAGGTGAAAGTAGAGGTTCAATAAAGGGTCCAAGTGAAAGCGAAAATCCTACACAAATTAATAATGAAAGTTCCATACACAATAATGTTGTTAGCTACGAAGATTTAAATGTCTTTTCTGAAGACATACAATTTGAAAAGAAAACGTCGAGTCCAGTAAAAGAAGCAGATACAGACGCGTCAACTTGTCATCCAAAAGATAGTGTTTTGTGTTATATGATCGAGAAACATGGCGTGGAAACTGTTAGGTTATATGAAAAGAAAATACCAGGTATGTTGGCATTGTCTCTTCCAATTTTGTACTTATACAATATATACATAAAATAAACATGTACTTCACTGTACTATTTAGTTTAGTTCAACTAAGAAGAAAAGCTTACTGTTTCATCACTTGCACACTTTAAAATAAAAAATTATCATATGAAAATAAGTAAGATAATAATCGGTTTGTAATAATTACCAAAATTGAAGGTAAAAGTAATTAATTATTTGCTTTTACCGGTTATTATTAATAATTACACCTTACTTTTGGTAAATGTAATAAAAAGTGGGGCTCCGTCGAGCTAGCTTGAAGGTGAAAACCATACTTTGACTTAGGATACAAGAGCGAGCGAAGCGAGCCCGGGACTTGGGGCACCCGACACGGACAGGTTAGGTTCGAAAGGGGACGGCAGGGTGTGCAAGACCCGCCGTCCCCTTCGTGTTAGGTTACTATAAACCGTGCACGCAGAAATAGGTGACCCGCGAAGCGGGGCTCCGTCTAGCTATCTTGGTAGGTGGTATGGAATAGGTATATTCAGATTCAGGATTGACCAACACAGATTGTTTCTTGTTTGTTTTATTACTTTTACCACACCACATAGTCAATTATTAATAAAGCCGGTATTTTTGCTGGCTGCTACAACCAGTGCACGGAGACTGATGCAGTCACAAACTTTCACCTACACACGCTCTGGCTGCCATGCAAACAGGCGCGTTGACTGCTGCAGCTGGGAATTCGTGGCTGCCTATTGCGCAGGCTCCCATACAGCGTTATATGTTTTACTGGCTGCCCAGTGCGCGGGGGCCTTAAGGTCATTGACACCAATCTTCTTCATAGTTGAACTGCATAGTACATAATAATACTGTACATAAATTACATATTACAATGATTGTCTGTACAACTGTACTTATATCATTTATTTACATATACACATATAGAAATCGTCATGTAGATATCAGTGACTGATGGATTTTATGACCACTTGAATAGTGTAATGTTTTAGTAAATGATTTCTAACAGAAACAACTTTATTTTTTTTCAGATAACATAGTCAAGCAAATTTGCGAAAAACTAGAGCGGGAAATAGCAGGAATAACACTAACACATGATAGTAAAAAGGCCATGAACAATTTTGTTGCAGAATTGCGAAAATTAAACTACAAGCACTTTATCGCGGGCCTGATTCAATTTTTATCAAAGTCCGAAAGAAAGCTTGAATTATTTGGAAAAGTCAAGTCAAATCCTGCCCCAGCCATGACTAAAACTGAACAAATTCTTCTTTATGTCATAGGACAACTGAGAAATCATTGGCCCTCTGTGGATATTGTAGACGCTGTTCTGTGTAGCATAGAATTCCACCTTTTTAAATTGAACAGAACACCAGAATTTGATGTAATTGAAAGTACATCCCATTTCTATGCACTCCTTTGCAGATATGTTAGAGCGAAAAGTCGCTTGAGGCTTTTTATTTTAGACGCCATGTATTGCATGCAATTTAAATCTGTGCCCTTGATTAAGCAGTGTCTAGAAGTTTGGATGAATATAATACCATTATCTCATATGGGAATGGGTAAGTGGTCATAATTAATTATAATTTATTTGTATAGTTGATTTGCATTAAAACAGCTGCACTGCTTAGATGCGTCATGAGTATGATGGCTGATTAATGAAAAGAGAGACAACTTGTTTTGTCTAGAGATATTTTATACCAATATTTGGTTAGTAACCAAATATTGGTATAATATAATTTTATACCAAAATTTGGTTAGTAACCAAATGTTGGTATAAAATATAGAAAAATATATAATATTGGTATACAAATTGTTGGGAAAAAACTAGGCAGAAGACATGGGTAATTTATTTTTATTGTGAATCGCTTTCATTTGCTGTTGTGCCTTAATATACTCATTCTTTTTTGTTTCAGCAAAAAGCCCGATAGTGACATGTTTAGTCTATCTACTTCACTTCTACAAGTGTGATGACAAATTCAATAGAGTTCAAGAAATAAGAAAAATATTGCGCGAGGAATATTTCTACAAAATCACAGACTGGAATGAAACGAAAATATTAGAAATGTTTAAAAATGCCATTAAAGACCTAAAAGGTATTCAAATTTTTTTTAAGTGCAGTATTGAATTATTATAGTTGATAAGCAAACGAGAATAATGATAAATCAAACAAACAAGATGAGGCACGGTTGGCGCACTGGCCGAGTACTTGGGTTCAATTCCCGCACGGAACAAATAACTGTATAGCATACGCGTTGTTACTAGTTAAAAAAGTGAATGTGTTTGTTTGTTTGTGAGTTTAAATATTTTTTGGTTTTATAGGTCGTCTCATTTTAAATTAGACTAGCATTCCGCCCGCGACTTTGACTGCGCGAATTTCAATCTTTTTCTCTGTGAGTTTCTTCTCCCGGCCGCACTCTTTATAGGACACTTGGAAAATCCAAAATATCCAACATAAGTTTGAGACTCTTAGGATTGTAGTAACGAAGTTTCATACAAACTATCAACCCGTAAAATGATCCATTAGGGGTTCGAATCTCGCAAAATCCCGTCTTAATGAGCACCTAAAAACGGCCTGCTATAGGTCGACAGCATTGCGCTGTGTCGTCAACTAGCCTGGACGCGTAAGTGCGGGCAAAGGTATCCAAATAAGATCTCCTTCGAAGCTTGCTACTTTTTGACTCTATTAACAATACGGTTGTTTCAGACGTTTCCATTGAAAAGAAGATGTTAAGATTGGCTCTAATTATTCTTGCAAAAAGACAAGGACCACAGTGGTGTCAAAATCATATAGTCAAAAATATACTTCAACCAATGATAGAAAAGAGGAATGTACCAAACAACGTGAAGGAGTTTTGTGTGTCTGTGATGGGACCGCTGATGAAACCTTATCCAGTAGATATGAAAGTGCATTGCGAAATAGCAATTAACCAACTCAAGGATATTCTTGATAATAACCGTGAGTACACATGTAGATAAAAGAAACAATTTCAATTTCTTGTTTATTTTGTTTCCTCAATGTTAATTAATAAATATTTATTTTTTAGCTTCGCCTGAATTGGAAGAAGCAGCCATCACGAGTATGATGTACATCAATAGACACGATCAACGTAGTATTAACAAAATACTTTTGTCGCGCAAAATGAAACCAATGTCCTTAGCGCTTGAAAAATCAATACGCGATTATGTAAAAGCTAAGTCATTGAAAGTATGGAAGAAGAATTTAAATGCGCTTGCTCGATAAAATTAGACAATTAGCATTATTGTGGCTACGTTGTGTTTTTGGAACGAAAATCAATGACATGACAAAACAAAAATAACACTAAAGTGATTTAATTGACACAAGCTTGATTTGTTAGTTATACAGAAATAACCGACTTTGATTTCTCATTGATTTTTTGTGATCGTTTTTATATGATCGCGTGGACGGCTAGACTTTTCTATTTGAATAACTTTTGTAGTTTTTGCGGTGTTAAATTAAATTCGTCTTCGTTGTCTTCCCCTATTAATCAAATTAAGAGTTGTGCGTGAAAACCAAAACTTAAAAACCAAAATCATTTAGTATTCATTTTCGCTCTAGAAATCAGGCGGTGTCTGAAATTAAGTATAGTCCTTTTTAAGAATTGACACAAACTTGTGTTCTTATTCTGTATAAATCTGATTATTACTAGTGTAAGTTTCCTCACCTTGAAAAGGGGAGGTAATTTTTTGTGATTGAAATATGTAAGAATATGTAGTTGTATTTTATGAATAGTATAAGAACATCGAGGTTTAAGCGAAGCTTGGGATTTGATTTCTTAACGTTTTATTTCTAGTGCTAAGTTTTAGGATGTATTCAATATTTTATTCTCACCTGATATTTTAGTAGATCCATGCGATAAGAGCTTGGTGGTTTTTTATATGAGAATCATAAAGCTGATCGCACATTTATCAGCATCGCACTCGCCGTATTTTATAATTCATCATATAAAATCGGGAAATGCGCTGACAGCATTTCCCGTCTGAATAACGCTGATGACGTCATAATAATGTGGCACTTATGGTGCTCATTAAGAAAAATGATGTGCGGGACCACCTTTAATAGACGATATTTTTTGATCTCGACATGTTTGACGATAATAATATAGATTTAAATTTGCCCGGATTACTAGCGCAATCTGCGTAGTGCTAATTTAAGATCTAGGGCCTAGTCGTATTTGCTGAATAGTTCAGCAAGTGTAAATATTAGGATAAAATTGTCATTTAATACTAAGAAATAATCAGTCCGTACGCAGAGACGGGAGTTTTCCCGAAGTTATACTGTGGAGTCTGCCTCCACATTGTCTTTGCAAAATGCGGATCTTGCTGTGATCATAAAATAGAACTATTGCTTGCTGTGTGCTGTAAATATAATCGCATAGTAAGATAATATTATTAATTTTCGCTGTGTACATTACATACCTACTAAGAAAGTGTTTAAACCTAAATTAATGAAACTAAATAAAACCCATTATAGTATTTTAATGCAGTTTTTTATTGGACAGAATATATTTATATAAGATGTGATGACATAAAAATAGAATTAAAAAAAGTTATTTTTTTCTAATTATCAGGTCTGCTGTAAAAGTAACCACATGACAGCCGTTAAGACGCAAAAAGTAATAGATAGACAGACTTACACTTTGCATTTTATAATACATTAGAGTGTGGTACTCATAATATTGCTATAATTACTTACTACATTTATTCTCTTAAATAAACTAAGCATTCTGGAAATAAAGAGGAATAATTAAAACATATACATACCATTAGTGTTTTTCGTTAATAATTAGTTTTATATTTTTTAATTTCTACCATAATAACATGAATATTGACTAATTGCGTTCGCGCGTTAGGAGTCAGCAATTTTGAAAACTTGTGGTAATATTGTACGAAGTTGGTAAGAGCCATTTGTAGCAGACCAGATCCAGTTACAAGATTTGGGAAAGAAATCAGCACTTCCCTATGAATTTCTTCAAGGCTTTGTTTCCATCCAGAACTAAATGAGGCCACCAAAGAAAGAGACTTTCTTTCTAAATTTGCTAATTCTGTTTTTTTGTCAGAGTCAAGTAATTGTTCTCCTTCCTTCACAAACTGTATCATTCCTCCAAAATGGGGACTCAAAATCTCTTCAACATATTCAGAGCTCCTAGCTTGTAACTGCTCCCTAAAACTTTCTGCTTCTTTAGTATTGTCTCTTGTCCTCTCCATTAATATACTTAAGACCATGTCATAGTTATTGATAAGAAAAATTAATTGTTGTATTCTTTGCGGAAATTCAGCCGCCATTTTAAGTAAGAAGCAATGAACTTCATCTTGTAGAACAAGCAGGATCTTGCTAAGTTCTTCTGATGGAAATTGTTCACTCAAGCTAAGCATAGCTGCAGAGAATTCTGCATATCTTCGAGTAATCTGCAAAAGAACAATGTTGAATTATGAGACAGAAAACGTAGGTATTGACGCGACTGTTTTTGTTCTTAAGAGTTCGGCAGAGGCATTTCATTTGACGGCCCGGTTGGCGTAGTGGCTGAGCGATCGGGCTGCTGTGCTGTGTGTCGCGGGTTCGATTTCTGCACGGAGCAGTTATTTGTAGGATCTACAAGTAGTTATCCCGGGTCTGGGCGTTAATGTATGTGAGTTTATATGTTTATGTTACTGGAGAAATACGAAGTGTGAGGCAACAATAAAAAAAAAAGGTTTGCTCTAAACATTATAAGCTTTATATGTTACAAACAGAATACATACATAGTGAGGTCCTAATTCTTTATTTGATAATTTTGCTGGGTCACACTCTCTTACACTTTGTATGTTTAGCTTCAACACATGTTCCAATCTGGGCCATAAGGTACCTTGCAATGAATCCCAATAACTGAAAGTGACAAAAAAGGGTTTTGAGGGCTAAAACTTGGGTACAAGTGGTTCAGCATTGAAGAATAACTTAAAAAGTTATAGTTAATACTATAAGAGAGGTACATACCTGTCTAAAGCAGCCACAGCTCTTTTGTGACACATCCATCTATATCTGTTTATAAGTTGTATACAAAGGTACAATGCCAGACAGTCGAAACACTCAAGCACATAGTTTTCGACATTTTTCTGTAAAATAAAGGTTAATAATATTCAGTTTTGGTACAACTGTAAACTCAAAATATGTAATAAAAACTATGTTAAATTCCATACCACAAGTAAAGATAAAGTTTTGCCCAGGATCCTGTCAAAGAGTTCCTGTGCATGACTTCCTTTTACATGGAAGAATTCTGTTGTGAATAAATATTCTCTGCAACCATTGTCCACAAGTGCATATTGAAGACTCCTGAATAATGCTTCATAAGAGTACTGTAATAAATTTAAAAAAAATATCAGTTTAGATATATGGGGAAAGTTTTATGAGATATGCAGTGTTTCTGATATATTCAGTGACTTTAGCCGAGAAGTCATTCATATACAAAAGAAAGGGCTTGTAGTTACAACAATAGTGAATTATAAAAATAGTATTATTTTGGTAATTCAGTTCAGAGTTCAAACACGTACATCTCTGGTGAAAAATAAATTTGCCCAGGCTAGGCTTTTTACTTGTAACTTCACCATATTTTTAGGTTTATATTTTTTAAAATACTTGGTTCCTGGATCAAACAAACTGGAAGTCATGGGATCTTATCCCATCAGTGGGAAGGCTAAGTTATAGGCTAATACTAACAGTAAAGGGTCTGACTAGGTACAAAACTATTAGTTGACCACTGTTGCTCCTGATAATTCTAATTGTGCAGGTATATTTCATTTTTATATCGTGCAAAATAAGTTACCTTTGTTTTTTGCTGAACATGAGGAACTATGATAGGGGCTTCTAGTTGCTGTGCTAGCACATCTCCTCTGTTGCCAATTGTGAATATTGTACTTTTATTCTTTAAGTTTGATTTCTGAAAGAAGCCTCCTTTAGATCCATCTTCAATACCCATTAGATCATCTTTTGAAGGTGTTTCTTCATATTTCAATTTGTCCAGTCTTGACGCATATGATTTAAAATATGAGTAATATACCTTGCTCAAGGTATCAATGTACTCATTGCAGATTTCCTGAGCTACATTTCTCTCATTTGCTAAAATAAACTCAAAGAAGAATTTATATTTAAGCATAGCATTTTGGGGGATCTGATAATTTGCCATTGGTTTGCGAAATTTATAAATCTGCTCCAGAATATAAGCTCTTATTTTGGATACTGCTTTTATTTTCAATTTTTCCAGCACATCTTTGACATCATGACAAGATTTTGTTTCTTTAAAATCTTGTTCCTTAACAAAGTTGAGTTTTTGATTCAATATTGCCAGTTGGATCATGAATTCCTTGTCAGTTACAGGAACATTGTTGATGCCACTGAAATATTCAATTTGCTCTAAGTAAAAAAACTACTTATATTATTACCAGAGGTCGGAATTAGGTGGAGTTATTCATGTACTTACACTGATTTCATACAGCAAAAGAAAAAAGTCAAAAGTTATTTACTTTAACACAATTCAAACCATCGCACGCGCGACGTTGCCAAATTTACATCAACAACATCAGATGTCTGAATAAAATTTGTATTGTGAATTAAATACTAAGGCCGAGATAAATAGTCATTGCGAAGCATCTGTCAAAAGTATATCTTCGGAAAGTACTACTTTAGCTTACCTAAGCCAAAGTATATGATTCTAAGGCTAAGTTATTGTTCAAGCAAAAGTAATAATTTACTGTCATGTTTCAGAAGAGTTTACAATATACTAGATAAGTCTCATTTCATAAACAACCAAATTCTCTTTATTTAATGTTATACTGAACTGAATTCATCAATTAGTAAAATTAAGATTAATCATTATGTATAAACATTACAATATTATGAAAACTATTTTAGTCTGTAAATAAATAATCATTTTTTTTTAACGTTACCCGTTGTGTGGGTATGTTTACAACCATATAAACTCACATACACAATCGCCGAGACCCGGAACAACTACTTGTCGATAAGTTTTATTTAAACTTATAAAACGTCGACAGCAGGTGCTCAGAATCCCTCTGATGTATGATGTTACCATGGAAATTACTGATATTTGACAATAAAGACACTAATGTCAAATCCATAGTTAAAGCGTTCTAAGTTCTCGAAAATCGATACTATGGATAAGTGAAGTATTACATCAAAAGTAAATACTAAAGAACTGTCTATTTATATGAAATGGATGCTTAGAATGTCACCAAGCACTGACTTTGGCTTGGTTATTGCTTAGGTACGACTATTTATCTTGGCCTAATTAAAATTGCATGTTAATTATGTTTGTTTTATTTGTCCAATCTATCTCTGAGGTTTTATTATTATTTATTTGTAATACTGTTGGCCAGGGATTGTCTATTAGAAATCCCGGGAAGATTAACATTTTGATGCAAGTACTAAAACTCTCACCTAATCCTAATTCCAACCTATGGTTATTACAAGTTAAAATCTAAGGAACTACTTACAATATGAGAGTTTCAGATACTGCCATATCTTCTATAAAAGTAGAGAGGGGTCCCTTCAGGACCTGTCTATTGGAGAGTTGCACTGACATGTTTACTGAACGCTTTTGCAAACTTATTATTTCATTGCTAATGCTCCCCAAATCATTCTGTAAGTGAAGTAGACTTTTAGTTTGTTAACAAAATTTAAGTAGTGGCTGTAGGCAAAGAATGGCATTTGTGGTAACTTACTTGGAAAACCATAAGCATGCTCTCCATTTTTGCAAGGATTCCATCACAATCTTCAATTTGATTGTGGAGTGAAGCTATATTTTCACTCTCTTTTAAGTAATCTGCCACGGAGGTTTTTTCGGCATCCTTAATACCCTTATCCAGCTGCAATGCATATTCTCGTAAGTCTGTTCCATTTCGTAAAACTTCTTGTATTTCAAAGTCCTCAAGGTTTTTATCTAGCACGTCTTTAGTATCCGTAGAATCCGTCATTTTTAACTTATTGTAACTAATAAATTCAACTTGAGTGTAGTTCTTAATAATAAATAAGAACTGTATATTATCAAGTTTGATTACATTGGAATAAATATAATAGTTTAGTTTCTATTCATTTAACTAAATTCAAAAGATGGATGATATATTGATGATTATAGACAAATATACAAGAAATAGTTTTTATAATTTTAATGAATTTATTTGTAATTAATACCAAAGTTTAGAATTAAAACACAAAATTACATATCACGTTAATTTTTACTTTGACGTTCTGTTTGACATTGACAGTAATGACAGTTGTTTCATCCATAGACAAAAGTTATGGAATTACTAGGTTACCTAATGTTACAATTAATGTACTTAGTGAGAAGCCATAGATTTAAAGTGTGGACTGCGCAATATTTAGCTGTCTAAAATTCACCAACTAGAAAGAGAGAAATCGAAGAGTGAGTAACCGTCTATCTCTTTCCTGTAAGTCATAATCAGTATCTATGGTAGAGGCCCAAGTGAAGTTTTGAATAATTATGATTATTTACTGTTTATTACAATGATTAAATATGTATAAATTGCATATAATCAAAATATTTTATTAGTGAGGAGAAACTCCTATTAAAACTTTAAAAAAAACCTGTTTAATCATAGACATATTGTAGACTATAGAAAGCGAGAATGTGGCATTACTTTCTGGTACAGGATAGAGATAGGTAGTGGCTACCATTGGTCATTTATCTCTCTTTCTAGAGTATAGTCAATTTAACTATGTCAGTTGGCTAGGAAGGGCGCAGTCCATTCTCTAAATCAATGTGCCCGCGAAATTCAATTAGGCACTGAACAATGTTATCCCGCTCAATTTCTGAAGGAGATTTACTGACGCCATATTGTGATGTCATGAACTAAATAATATCATAATACGAAAATAATTCTAGCTAACAAGATAATAAACACTATTCATAATTAATTTGTACAAAGTGTTTTATTGCTAAAAATATATGAATATCCCTAGAAATCTTCATAACTGTATAAGAAATTGCTTCAGTCTGATTATTTTGTAATTTAAGACGTTTCTAACACATAGCTAACACTCTTGGTATTGTCGTAAACGGTTAAAAACAAAAAGATAGAATGCACCTGTTATTACTTAAATTGCGAGGTATGGTTACTAGTTTAGTTAGTTTTTGTATTGTGAATAAAGTTGATATTAGAAGACGTCGTGGTAGCTGCACCACACTTTCAATGAGTTTTACGACGCATCGATTGTGTTGCACAAGAGTTTATAAATACAAAAATGTAAAAAAAACATGGGTACTTAAACTACCTAGTTGGTACCCGATGGTTTTGGTTGAGTGGTGCCCCTGATTCACCGTCGTAAGTAAACCTATATATTTACTGGGATAGAAGGATGATATTACTTTTAACGAAATGTAAGCGTACAGTGAATGTACGCTTGTACTTCAAAATAGAGTACTTAGGCAGGGAATTACATCCCCTACTTATAAGTTTATTTTATCGATTTATGTTAAGGGGTTTAATTTAAAAAATAAATAAAAGAGGCATATTTTCATTGACACATTTGCATCGATATTATTTTCACGAAATATTTACAAAGAAAATGTATAACATATCATAACAAAAGCACATTTATGTTTCTATTTTGAGATTTAAGAAATGCAGTTCATTACAAACCTTATAGAAGAAAAGATAATATTATATTAACATTTGTGACTAAGGCATACGGTACGAGTACCAGGTACACACCTATGGAGGGAAATATGTTTATGAGAATATTTTTATTGTAGGAGCAACAAATCTCTCTATAAATTATTTAGTGTGTCTAATTACGTATTAAGTATGTAATTAAAAATAGGCATTGAATTCCAAGTAGAAATAAAAGCTTTAAGAAACGATATGCACGTCGTCGTATGTGCGCGGAATAGAAGACAACAGCAGCTCTAGAAATATCGATATGAAATGACCTATAACAATGACAAGGCTTGCATGGGGCATAAATATTAAATGGCTAGCTTGTACTAATGCAGGCCAGGTTTGTTTTATGTGCGGTTCTTTATTTATTTATCAGTTAGAGGCGCTCACATGCGACGACGATGCTCTTTGACTGTCGGGCATGTCTAGTCTTATGTTCAATTTATTAGTAGGCATAGCAGGCTTGTAATATAGGAATGTTACTTGCAGTTTCATGCAAATTTTTAGTTACTTGTAAAATGTAACTTCTATCGGGTTGGGTGATGGGTAGGTAACAATATTTCAAACACAACCGAAGTATTAAATAAGTACAATATTTAGGTTCATTCATTTCAATATTCGTCACAATTAAAAAATTAACGACAAATAATTTTCTTGACTACAATTTATAAATCTATAAAATTAATAATATTAGAAGGGAGTGGTGGCATTCGAGTAAAAAGTCCAGCATTATAGTAATTAAGGTACTATCAATTCTTTGTATAAAATTATTTATTTTCATGCGTCTTGTATTTCTTAAACTCTACGATGTAATAGACAACGTTTATCACTAACTCCACCTAAAAGGACATCAACATCAACAATCACTCTCTTACAGGAATCAATGTTGCTAAGGTACTTCCGTAACATTTATTCAGCCATCTACTCAACAGTTAGACAGATATGAACCTTAAATTCTTCGACCTACCTATGTACCTACGTAAGATAAAACCGTAATTTAAAGTTGGACAGAGCACCTAGTGGTACAATAGGTACGTGCATACTTTCCGTAATAATTTTATACCTACAGTGCTGCTGCAGGTATCTAGTCTTTTAGGAGATACAAGGCAACTTTCAGCTACTCTGTTATTATTTCCACGTCAGCAGGTACATAAAAAATACCCGCCATAAGACGATAGATAGATTAGGGATTATAGGATCTTAGCACAGCTTCTTTCAGACAGACCGTACCAGGACTTTGCTATCACTTAATTGGTCCAGTGAAAGTTTTCATAGTCCATTCAAATTAGCGCAAAATGTACAGTAGATAAAAATACAGACATCTAACCTGATTATATCAGTAGTATTACTTCCAATAGACATAATATTTACGACCAAAAATACACAGAGACTTTAATAGCAATTTAATGTAAATTTGTTAATAATGGCCTAGCTTAAATGAGATGCAAAGGATATTAATTAATACAAAGTGCAATCACAATTTTAAAAACAATATCGTGATATGTTTAAATATTTACTCAATACATATATAATATGTATTACAGTAAGCATATAAAAAGTCCACATAAGAAAAATCTACGCTATCTACCTATAAAGGTACTCTTTAAGACACGTTGTATTAAGGATTTACATTGGGGACGTCAAATATGCTGAACTTTTTCTCTGGCCTTAGGTATAATTATCATAACAAATTACATTAGAGTCCTAGCGTCTAAAAGTATTACAAAATAATTTAAAACTAAAAGGTAACTTCCAACTATCGAGTCGTTGTGACGCTTACATCGTCTCACCATCGCTCAGGGCGGGCGGCGCGCCAGACGGGCTAGATACGCAGGGCGCGCGGGTTGCGCCGCCCGCCCTTTGCTCACATTCGTACAAAAGGACATTAAATGCCTAACCGATCTTAAAGTAACTTTTACTTATATTAATTATAATAAAAAGCCCGATATTTACGAGCCAATTTTTATAACATTTCTAAGTCTTGTGACTAGATTTTCCCTATCTAAGTAATACGTAAGTAAATAACATAGGAATATTTGTACGACAAGATGCCATCGATCACGAGCGGTAACTCAAATGCAGACTACTAAATACACAACATTGTAAGATAAAACGAAATCACACCCAAAAGACAAATTCCTAAACATTTTCAATAAATTAATCTTAACTTAGGACTTACATGGTAAGATTGTCTCCATTAAGTAGATACTTAATATTATATTCATACGAATAGCACGAACCGATTCCGTGGGAGATCGCGTCCTAACTAACGTCCATCTAATCTCTAGAAAAATATTTTATATTATCTAAACACTTAAAAAAATAACGGAGTCGGCTCTAAACAGAAGGAGAACAAGTTTCGAAGGCGGGAGTGGTCCTCGGGGGTGGGGCGCGGGGCATTCAGAAGGGCAGGCTGGAGCGGAACATGTTCTCGATGAGCGGCGGCGCCGGCACCAGGTCCTCCAGCTTGAGGTAGAAGATACGTTGCAGGCCCTGCACGGACAGGGAGCGCAGCTCTGGCAGCGCGCCCAGCACGCGGCTGAAGTGCGGCGCGCCTCCACCGCCGCCCGCGCCGCCTCCGCCCGGCATGTGCGCGCGCAGGCAACCTATTATCTTCATCTGCAATTGCTCCACCCTGTGAGGCTCTTTGAGACCATGTCGATCTGTCAACAAAAATAAATCTCATTAGTGGAATACAAAAGTAAACTATTTTTCTTTGAAAACAATGATTTGATAGTGTCGGCTTTAGTTATTTGTATGTACCAACGCCAGCACATCGACCTGGGAAAATTTGACAGATTGGGGTAATCTGACAAATTTTGCCGATCGAACATCAACCATCTTCTTTCTTAATAAAGTTGAAAATCTATTACAGCATTATGATAGATTTGGGAAGGTTGATGTGCTGGCGTCTATACCATCATAATTGAATAAATTAATCGGTAACAAAAAAATAAATTCAAATTAACAAAGTTTAGGTTAAGGTACTCCATACACACCTGTTATCAAAGTTAATGCGCAAAGACAAGCAAATGTCGATATGTCTATATCCATTGAATGAAGTGTATTGCTGAAGTCCAGCACAGCATGAAGCCAGTCTCCAAACGAGCGGTGGCACTGTCGCTTGTCGAGCACGACGCCGTTGCAGAAGGTCAACTTGGTATCTTCTGGGCGTGTGCGGTATGCGAGTCGCAATACAAATAGTTCAAGACGAGCTGATGCGAACAGCTGCTCACGATCTTCAGGACACAAATCGCCATACCCGGGCACTTTATCAGCGAATACTTTAATCATGTCAATTGATGTTGTCAAGAGAGTGTAAAATTGTTGAATCACTTCTAAGTCGGACATCGGTGCCTCCATGGGATTTGGCTCTCGATATTGAGAATAGTCAAGATTGGCAAAATCCGGAGAAGTGTCGACATGAGCTCTCACAAGCGCTGTGATCAGTGAGATAGGAGGGCTTGGAGGTGATTCCTGTGGGCATTTTGGTTTGGACGGCAGTCTGCCACGTCTACCTTTCAAGGAATCAGTTCTTACTACTTCCTTGACCATTCCGACATTGAGACACTTCTGGAATCGGCAAAATTGGCACCTATTCCGTCTTCTTTTGTCTACGGGACATGATTTCTCAGCTAAGCAAACATATTTAGAACCTTTCTGCACTGTCCTCTTAAAGAATCCTTTGCATCCTTCGCAAGTCCTGACTCCATAGTGCTGACAAGCAGCGGTGTCACCGCATACAGCGCACAGTTGGCTCGGTGAAGATGGCGCAACTCGCGGTCCAGCGCCGTCCGGCGCGACGCCAGGTGAACTAGACGCCGAGCTTGGCGCAGACGCTTGCATGCAGTGTACTCTGCCACCAGGAACTTTGGGGCTGTCGTTCGAGCTCGTAGATTCTGATCGTTGCACCGGCAAAGAAGCACGTCGTTGCCGTGCACTTTGGTCGGTAGATATGTGTAGGTCCACTGAACTCGGGAAGGGCGGTAGAGAGTACGAGTCTTGGTTGGGTGTGACGCCACCGGTGTCGAACGTCGGGCTGCACTGTTGCGACGGTGCATAATAAGTTGACGGCACATAAGGAAGCGAAGGTTGATGATATTGATAAAGTAGTTGGGTGGACGTGTGTCCTTGATATGCGCTAACATTATAGCAGTCTTCGTCCATTTTTATTCCAAATTCTGCCATTTCTTGTTTAGGATAACGGACTGAATAAGTCTCTTCAAAACTAGGCAATGCTGGGCCTAAGGTTGGCGATGAAGCCTCACTAATTGGCGTAGCTCGTTGAGATTTAAATTCAGGCAGAATCGGGGCGTGAAACTCAACGTCCGGGAACGGGTCTAGATTTTCTTCTAAGATTTCAGTAGAGTCTTCTTGATATTGCGGCGACAATAGATCAGTGAAGGACGAACCGTAGTTGCTCTGAAATAGAAATAACAATCAATATTGGAGGCGTCGCAGAAGTGGTAGGCGGCGGATGGCCGGCAGGGGCGGCCGCGACTAACCAATGGCGTGCTTATTAAATTGTCTACTTGTACCTATGGGGGCTTTGTGTAACCGCCTGTTTGTCAATCGGTGCAGGTGTTCCACGATGTTTTAATTTTCTAATCAATAATGTTGAACGAGGTTCATAAAAATTATGCGATCAACGAAAGAATGCCGATGAAGATTGCTATTCATATTGATTTTATTGTTATTTAATTGAAATATCGCACTGTGATAATTATTCGGTAACAAAGAACATCTTAAAACTTAATATCAATGTGTCTAACAATTGTTAAAAGTAATACTTACGTGTGTCTGCAGCAGTAGCATGCTGGAGGAGTTGGGTGTGAAGGCGCTTGGCGAGCGCGACTCTATGGCGCTCGGCCCTGCAACAATCAGACATTATCACTTCAGTATGAGCCAACACACACAGCTAATTTTACTTATGTTTAAAACATTTTATTTTTGCCTAAATGAAGTCCGCAGTATCAAGAATCAACCGTTACTTTGACAAACGGTCAACCAAGACGAAAGGCCGCTTATGAATGCGTCGGGGAGCCGGCAGACATGGTATCGACGGCACCATCGTTTGAACTATCACGCTATTCGAGCCATGCATCATTTATATTTACCCTCGGCGAACATACTTTGATTCTTCCTTCAACACAAGCACTCGTTACGTACTAATCGATATCTACCTACTAGCTTGGTATTGAAACCCTGATCAGTGCTGATCGCTACCCTTGTACGACTTACAATGAAGAGAAGACGGAAAGGTCTCCTGTTTTATACTGCAGTTTCGCCGACCAAATATTGGCGTTTTGAATACATTGTGTCACGGTTCTTGATTCGCCACGCCCAGAAAATTGAATTCTATGTATACACCTCATCTAGGTCTATTAAAACAACGTCGCAAACAAGCAACAAAAACTTAATTTTACCCTCTAATGTAAGGCACTAAAGTTTACATCGACGAAGCACGCTCGCTTGGAATTTTTTGGGGCGAAAAGGCGATGGGTCCCTTGGGAGGTTATGAAATCAGTGGCATTTGCAGTTTCTATTATGTTAAGAACCATTAATTCCAGTCTTATTAAGCTATAAACAAAACAAGCTTTTGTTACCGTCAGTGTGTTTTGAACATTTCTAGACAAAAATATTAAAATTAATATAATTCTATAGTGATTCAATAACATACCTACCATAACTTTGTGTCTAAGACTATTTTTGCGTTAGAGAACTCTGATTTGCATATTGGAAAATGTTTTTTATTTAATTTCAACATTACTGAAAACTAAACTAACTGATTGAAAATTTACTTCATATCATCGACTAAACACCGTGCTTTTACAGTGCGTTTTCAAGTCTTGATCGTTCCAATTTTCATTGAAAGATTCAGTTTCTACAAACCCATACATATTTCATTATTGCGAAAATTGTGTCCCTCCCGGAAACAATTTGCGTCGTGAATTCTAATTATTTAGATCAATATTATAATTTTTAAATAATAAAGATAAATCAGATGTAGCACGCTTAATGTTCGACCTAGGTATTATGTTGACGTTCTTTTGCTTCCGGTATTATTGTTTTAGTAAATGTACTACTGATAGCTGTAATTTATTCTATTATATTCGAATAGCTCTTTATAATAACAATGAAAAATTAAAAGGCGCATTTTTGTCGAAAAATAAAAGAAGTCCAGTAATCATTAAATATTATATACGTAATTAGGTTACATGTTTTTTTAATGTTTTATAAGAAATAGTAATAATTTGGTAATTTGGTTTATAAGAAATAGTAAGTAAAAAAATTAATAAAAGGGATTGAAAATTGGTTTAATAACTTTTTGATTGGCAATCAATCATTACTGTTTCTACATTTTGTCCAACTTATCATGTTACACAGTTTTTGTTATTATTTGTGCCGAGGACACATGAAAAGTCTAAAATATAACAAATAATTTTTAAAATGCTGCACTAAAAGCATCTATTATAAGCTTTAGAAACTCTGTTGCGGTATAATAGACTGCATCGCTGATAAATTTGAAAGGGTGAGTTAAATCGTATTTAAGTAGTTTATTAGAAGGCGGGACCCAATGGCAAATTATAACTCTTAAGAATTTTATTGAATTCCTGTCGTCTTACTTTTATTATAAATGTGAAAGTTTGAGAATATCTATATTTAGGCTAGAATTACTCTAGGTAAAATTATTCTAACCCCATAATGAGTTTCCCTTTTCGAAATTATGTCATTTCCCACGATATTTTTTATTTTATTTTATTAATTAGTAACCAATCGTGAACTAGTACATTATTATCTTATGTCTGGAATTAATAATTATTTAGTCTCAATTCAAATTTCAATCCATTTTCGTTGCTTCTTCTGATTCTACATATTTGTTGGATAGGCAAATTCGGTCGTTGATTGTTTACAGAGAAAGATCAACATCGACATTTCAACCGAAATAGATGTTATTAATATCAAGCGTTAGAGTTATCAAACCAAATTGAAAACTCTAAAGCCCTGATCGCATGAGAGCTTTATTAACGTCCGTTATAAAAGCACTGAATTGGAACAAAAAAGTGAATTAAAACCTAACGGTCACCGCACAGCGCTTAATGTCAAATATAGCTTTATTAAAAAAAAGATACTTATACAAATACATATGTTTCTGTAAAAGCTCGAAGTACGGTAAATCTTAAAATTTCCCAGTAAAGCCTAAAATTTACCGCATGAGTTGGTAAATGTCCGAATTTTTACCCGACTACGGCAAAGCCAAAAGGAGGGTTATGATTTTGACCGGTATGTATGTATGTTTGTTTGTTCCCTCATAACTTCTAAACTACTCATCATTACTTTTATACATTACTTGACCGGAAAATAAGGGTTGATGATGACAAAATAGTATTTTAACCAAACTTGTTTGTATTTACTTATTTTATTTGAGGTAAATGTTGTTTGATTATATTCATCAATTTAATAAAAACTTACTCGAGTTAATATAAGTTTCGTCTTTTCCAACTTATGTTGGCATCGGTTTAAAATCTGACCAGATGTAGGTAGCTGATTGTTGGTATTTTATATTTGACACAATCTTGATTGTGGAGATCAGTAACACGCACGATAACGATAGGCATTAATAAGGCAAGCTGTCAGAATTTTTGGGCTTATAACTATGCTTTAAAGTTTCGTAATTTTTATAACTTCTTTAAAATGTTGTACATTAGGAATATCTCCTGTACTATGGGTTCGTTTGCAAACTATTTCCTTCCTTACCTATTTGTACTATAATGGAATATTGGGTTTTTATGTTTGACAAAGCAATGTTTTTTTTTATCGTGGTAAAATCATCAAATGAGTTCTCCCGCCCATACTGTAAGACTCGTACTGACTAAAATCCATGGTGTCCTTCAATAGTCCTTTACGTTCCGGGGCACGGTAATTCGTGAGACCCGAGACCCCGGCAGGCTTCGGAACTTTAAAGGTCGTCGATCCCGTCATTATGCTGACACTCTTTGAGGCGCGCGTAGATCACAGCGCGCCGTCGACTCGGTCATGTTCCATGGTCGGACTTTTTCATTATTGTTTAATCTTTAACCATGCCAAATTAATACTAGATGGGTTTGGTCTGTGCAGGACTGCCCCGCTTGGGCAGAAAACCGCCGTGTCCTCACGACGGCGATTGGCGGAGACTTCTCGCGCCCGGCATTGGTCGAGGCCATGCTGCGGGGCGAGACGGAGTGAGAAGCGGTCGCCTCCTTCTGCGAAGCAGTCATGCTCGCGAAGGAGGAGGCGAGCCGCGTGAGGGGGAGGACAGCGACCTCCCTCCACCCCAGCCGCAGTGGTGGACACCCACGGCGTCGGACGTCGCAAGACGATCTCCGGCCACCGTAGGCGCGGGCATGCGGGCGGCGAGTAATGGGCGACTCGCTGTCCGACCATGGACCATGCCCGGGTCGACGGCGCGTTGTGTTCCACGCGCGCCTCAAGGAGTGTCAGCATAATGACGGGGCCTGTAGAGGGCCATAGCCTGCCGGGGTCGCGGGACTTTCCCATTACCGTAACCCCGGTACGTAAAGGGCTAGTGAAGGACACCGTAGATTTTAGTCAGTACAAGTCTGACAGTCCCTCCCGTCCTGCCCTGGGTGGGAGGACTCACTTGATGATTTTACCACGATAAAAAAAAAAAAAAAGATGGGTTTGGTCTTGACTCTAGTCTAGGTCAGAGCAGACAGAGACAAAGTCGACGATGTAATCTCTATGTGAGCTTACCCAGCTTACTCTTGTTACGCTGATTTCATCGTAACAAGGGAAAACAAAAGTTTAGCTTCACGTGTAGAAATCGTAAGGTTATCTTGTAATAACCTTACGAATTCTAACATTAAACAAAAGTCATTAAATATTGATACCTAATCAATATTTAGTGACTTTGGATCAAAATAAGTCAGAAAAATGTCGAGTGTTTATAACTGTGATAAAAACATATTTGGTTCATAACTTTTCAAGACATATGTACTTTTTTTTTACGTGGTAAGATCATCACATGAGTCCTCTCACCCAGGCAAGAGCGGGAGGGACTGTCAGACTCGTACTGACTAAAATCCACGGTGTCCTTCAATAGCCTTTTACGTACCGGGGTCACGGTAATTCGCGAGCCCAGGGACCAAGACATCTGTACTTCTTTTTTTTTTTATCGTGGTAAAATCATCAAATGAGTCCTCCCACCCAGGGCAGGGCGTGAGGGACTGTCAGACTCGTACCGATTAAAATCCACGGTGTCCTTCAATAGCCCTTTACGTACCGGGGTCACGGCAATCCCTTGGTCCCGCGATCCCGGCAGGCTTTGGCCCTCTAAAGGCCCCGTCACTATGCTGACACTCTTTGAGGCGCGCGTGGAACACAACGCGCCGTCGACCCGGGCATGGTCCATGGTCGGACAGCGAGTCGCCCATTACTCGCTGGAGACATCTGTACTTAGATATAACAATGATTTTGATGTCATCCAGATCTATTTTCATTAGAAAATGGGTAAGTGAAGAAAGAAGTCTGTGCGGCTCCACGTCCATACTCATGTAAAATAAGAATGACGTCCATTCTTATTATATTGATTCAATCCTGCCTCTAGTTTGAACATTTTGTGTCGTCTTTTAAAAAGATATAAAATAAATACTTATAGCCTAATTTAATAATCATCAGTAACTGGATATGTAGCTATTAACACAATTTTTGGCTGCAAAGAATTGCAGACACAAATACCACAAACGTACACATTACACATATATTCCTATATTTATTTTACAAATACTGTTATTTCAGGGCTGTCACACACACATTGTTCCCAAAGAGTCTTTAATTTTCAAACACATCGGCACCGGTTGGCAATTATTTCACAAAATGAAATATATGAAATCGTTTTCTTTACAAATCAATGCTATTACTTACGTGCCACAGGTCCGTACTGGCTCATATAAAATATCATATCGATATTAGTTGAATTATTAATTAAACCATATCTTAATTCAAATTCCGTTAAAAGAAGAAATAAAGTATCGACTTCTGTTGGTGTATCCATTCTTAACTAAATAAATCATTCATAAACGTATTGATGCTAGACTATTTAGTTACAGTTTGTTCAGGTTTTCATAAAAAAATATTAAGCCTACGAATGATCTACGACAGTTCTAGATCAGTTTCTTTTTCTTTCTGCGATAATTTTTACACTTTACTTACGAGTATCATTTGAAAATAGTGGAAACTTAAGCGAAACTCTCAAATTTATTATGGCACTATGACTGTCTATTTTTCTCACATTAGCTTAACGTCCAATTAAAGATATCTTTGAAGCCACTGATGGAAAGCTCTATGCCCTCTGTGAGACTTTACAAGAGTTACAATCACGAGAAAGCTACGCTCGAACGACGGAGCCTCGCCTCGTTGGAAAAGAGGTTTCATGTCGTCTAATCGTGTCACGAACTATCCGACAGATGGCGGTAGAATAGCGTGAGCAGAGTTATTGATTACTTTAGTTTGTTATTGTGACTGACTACGTCATTCCTCATCGATTCAGTTTGAAATAGATGTACGAGTGAGGAGTACGTTATTGGCAAACAAACTTTTATGAGCTTTCTCATTGCATGACGTTTTTACGCGTAGCTTTTTGCGTAAAAGTTGCACGTAAACACGTCAGTAACGAGTCAGATTAGCTGTTGTGCAAAGTTTAGTCATTTACTATCATGCGTAATTTTGCGGAAGATTATTAAATATTAAATAGTTAGTACAGTTCCTGTGACCTGTATTTTTATAGGCCGGGTGAAACCATAAGGCGGCAGGTATGATTTATTCTACAGGTTGCAGGAAAGCATAGCCAACTAATAACATATTTACATAATAGATGAAAATTCATATTGACGGGAAACTAGGTAAATCAACTAGAAAAAAAGTCTTGTTGCTTTTGCGGGATTCATAGTAGACAGTCATAATGAAATTAAATAAATAAATATAAGTACGAGTAACATGAATGAAAACTTTCACGCCGATGCGGACGCTAGTTCAGTCTAAAACTTAGCGCGTACATTTTCCCGCCATAAATTGTTTGCGCGGGAAGTATACTACACTTACTACGGCAGCACGGCCCACTGCAGACCTGTTCAAGTAACCGTCATATTATTGTTGACTTAAATACATTATCATAGCTAACAGAAACAAGTTAGGATTTACATTTTAATGCACGTGTTAGGCTAATTATTTTCAGGATTTAGGTACAGAGCTTGCAACTTTACGTTTAGCGTAATCGACTTTATTATAATGTTGGTAACACATAAAGTTACTGAATGGTTTTCGACGTTAGCAGAACCAATATGGGAATTTACAATAGATACTACAAAGCAGATAAAAGTTTTGTCTACGTAACAGCGTCTAGCCTGATGGCAAGTGGTCGTAAGGGCAGCGGACGTCACCGGCGTGTGTTTTATCAAATAAACGTGATTTCGGTGGAATTATCAGCTGTTGCGGCAGCGTGGGC
The DNA here is from genome assembly GCA_943136025.2 of Agrotis puta. NCBI lineage: Eukaryota > Metazoa > Arthropoda > Insecta > Lepidoptera > Noctuidae > Agrotis > Agrotis puta. Next base: position 7,811,636 of record OW964170.2, read on the forward strand.
GGGAGAGGCTTACCGGTGACGTCATCAGCACCGACGTCACTGCCACCCCCCATCCCTCGCCGCCACCTTTCACATCTGCAGGTAAAACGTTCTTGAATACACCACCCCTATTCCGCGTCTAATTTTATTTATCGAATGCTGTTAGTGTACTACAATTGCGCTAATATCTATAAAGGGACTAAAATAAGATTAAATGGTGATTAGATAAAATTGTTTTCTTATTTTGATAATATTTATTTTTACAGCTACGAGATTGCTACGAAAGTTTAAGTTCGTATTAAACGGGTTTTTATTTATAGTATTCTGGGTCTATTAATAATATACATATAAACAGAAATATTATACTAACGTATCCATTAGAGGTGCGGTTTTCTATACATATAACTTAATCGATTACATTTTATAAGTATTCCTCTGTTGAATTCGTGTCCCTTGCTACGGTTATTGCTACGAAAATATTGCATCCGCTACGGTTTTTTGAAGTGAAAACTTCTTTAGCGGCGTTGAGCACTTTTCTGTAATGGGTATAAAATCTTAAACTCGCGTCAGGACACGTGACCCTGACCGAAAAAGCGTAGGACGGCGCAGGGCGCTTGCGTGAATGTTCGTGTGACTTTATTACTTTTATAGAAGTTTGTATGCTGGATACATTCGTTGCTAGGTAACATTGTTTATAAAAGATGTACGTCACATTGGAAAATTATTGAAATAAAACCATTTTTGCGAGTTTTACTAAAAATCTGTTCACAAGATATTTCCAACAATTACTATTCAAGTTTTCACTTCTGCCGGCACTCCCAGAGTGCAACCCGTCGTTTTTTTTTTTGTTTCCGCTACGCAACAGTTAAGTGCCGCTACGAGATTTTTTTTGACACTATGAACAGGATCTTCGTAACAATGACTACCGCTGCCCATGCAAATTGAAAACATTTTGTAATCACCTATTTGTTTGCAAAAGTGGTGATTTATGGCAGCGTTCCGTTCTTAATTATTTAAAAAGTGATAGTTTATATCGCCATTCCTGCTAACAGCTTTTCACAAAAAAAAGTTTTTTCTTTATTGGTCTGATATGTCTATTTTGCCCCCGGGATTTGTTCGTGTTAATTTGAAATGTGACAATCGTACGGTTGCGCCATATATTATCATAATATGAACGTTATTGTTGTTTACTCGGAAACAGTTTTTTTGAAAAGGTACCTTATGTCTCCGTCTCTGTGCTTATAATATGCAAAATTTTAGGATGATCAGTTCAGTGGTTTACGTGTGAAAAGGTAACAAAACGATTACTTTCGAATTCTATATAACATTAGTTAGAATAAAAGAAAGACGGTTAGTTAAGAACATATATATTTTTTTTATCGAGGTAAAATGATCAAATGAGTCCTCCCACCCAGGGCAGAGCGGGAGGGACTAAAATCCACGGTGTCCTTCCGGTGGTAAACATTATTATACATTGTAACCTCTAAGTTAAAACTAAGTTATTATTATTATTTTTTTTAGCAAATTGTTTTTTTTTGTTGCCTTCACAGCATATATGAAATAGTGATATTCGGTCTACATATTTATTTTCCTAGCGGCATTTGCTTATCTATAAAGCTTAGTAGTGGAAAAGCTAGTTTTCGCATTTATTATGCATAATTATTTTATGTAGGTGCTTAATTTAATTCTGAATAAATTATGGCTATTAGTTTGACGCGGGCGAGAAAAAAAAATGCCTTTTTATCTTAATATCGTCTAGACCACGTCTGTTTCCTTGTTTTTATCGGATACTTTAAATAATTTAATTTACTTTGGTACAGTAAATCTGCGAATACGAATCGCAATTTTGTTCTACACGCATATTTTGTTCTAAAATGAACTATCGCCGTATAAACGTTAGATACTAAATATTTACAACGTGCTTTAAATATTCGATATTAAACCAAGCAACATATCTACATTTTAGTTTTTGTCAATATGTCTATTTTTTTTCTTTAAAGTATATTAAATCTTTAGTTTACATTTACGCATCGTTCGGAAAATAATGTTACGAATACCCGTTCTTTTTGGCCTTGGCTAGTAAACATGTAATTAAGTGATTCTAAAACGCCGAAATATTTATTACTTACATATAAATCAATTTATTTTATAGCGATACTAATGTAATATGGTGACGAAACTTCAAACGCATTAATCTCCTTACGATACAGAGCTAATTCACAAATAACAAGTACTGATTTCGTTTTATATAAATTAATTAGAGTATAAACACGTAAATGAAATAGAGAACAACAAACTGTAAGCGGGGTTTAAAAGTAAGGTGCGTATAGAAATTAATTTATATCAAAAATAAGAACAAACTACTGATACAATACAAATAGAAACCTTAGAGAGAACAGAAAATGAAAAAAATATTACGTTGCTTTACCTTACCTATGTATTTCTTAATTATGTGGTGTCGCTGAACTGGTCACAACCCTGTCGTGAGCAAGACGATGAAATGTCCTAGTATCATTACCAGAGCTTTACTATAATATTTGATAGATTTCCTTGAACTGTTATGTTTCGAATCGTTTCAACGGTCGTCAAAGCTTAATAGGTCGGTTACATAAACGCACACAAGAGATGGCCAGTCCAACTGTACTCATCATGTTAAGTATATTTACATTGCGGGTCAATATTATCGGATGCAAATTTTTGTTTTACCGTCTACTCATGTTTTTAATATTTGTTGTTTGCGTAAAGTGATTCTAAGTTAGGAGGAAGTCGGTAGCCGGCTGGGCGGCAAGCAAGGGCGTCCTTGAAACAAGGCGCGCGGTCGATGCGTGACGTCACGCGACCATGACGTCACAGGCTCGCTCGATACCGAGGCCGAGGTCGAACGAGGCCCACCGCGCCACCTGACCACCCCACTGCCACTTCCAACCCTCATATTTTTAGAGTCGTGACGCAACCGTGCTATTAAACGGAAAGCATTAATGGCTAAAAATTAGCGCCTTGGAAGCAAGAGGTAGACTTTATTCCCAATTCCGACACCTCCCCGTGACGCGTCTTTTGCAGCAACTGAGTGATAGCAGCACTATAGACATTATGATTATTATATTATTTGGAATAAATGTGATGGATACTTAAATTTATATGTTATCGTATAATTAAGTCATAATAACGATAAAATTTACCCTTACAAGCATCAGCGGAAGAAGTCTCCCGCTGTCTGTGCAGATGGAAGGGGAAATCGCAGTATCTTTTTATTTAATAGCAGGGGTGGGTCGACGGGGGGCTCGGGGGCAGTGAGAGTGACGCGCTCCGGGTCGGGCATATCGTGACGTCACGTCAGCTGGCGGCTGATAACGGACTTATCAATACTCCAACGAGTGTCACCTACCTTCCCTACGTCATTATTTCATTCAATTAATTGATCAATTGACAGTTTCATTAACTTTTTAGCTGTTCGTGTTTGCATTCTGAACAAAAAAAGAATGTCCCACTTTGACTAAAAAAACATTATCGTATCATATAGAACTGCACACGCTTATGGACACGGAAAGTGAAAGTTTGTTATACTATTTTAGCATCAATTTAGATAATTCATTGGCACCTTAGCCTTTATGTTATGAGCGTTGTTAAATGTGCAAGAAACTTGGAGATATGGGCAGAGCGTCAACAATTCAAGATGTTTATGTAGTTGATAAAATGAGTAGAGTGTATGGTACAATAGTATGTATCACATGTGCGTCGGCAATTTGCACAGGCTCGCATCTCGACAGGTGTAACGTCTGCCGGTTGCGACAACCGATTGGGCAAGTGGCAGCAGGCATCGGCTGAGGCCATCGGACCGAGCCGATCGCGACATAAACATCTCACTTTATACTCAAAGTTACCTAACGCACCTCCTCTTAAACAAATCCTATTACATTATAACGAATCAACTTTATAACAATCATCGAGTGGTTTAGGTAATATGGTAATACTTTCCGATTAGTTTTGGACTAAGATGATGGCTGTGACCACTGTTAGGACTTATTCCGCGATAAGTTTTACTTAATATGTACCTTCATGCGTGTGTTATCCTAAACCGGCCCTACCGGTGTGGAAATGTATTTCTCTATTAGGTATCTACTTGTTTTACCTAAATTCTATATAATCACTGTCTGTCTTAAAATATTGACAAACGTTCGATTAACAAGGCTGCGCGAATCTAAAACATATATAATTATGCTATTAGCGAGCTAATATAACCGGTACTTCATATTATTTTCGCACACTATGTTTATTGCTGTTGAAAATGAGACAAGTGTCTAATCTAACATTCCTTGATTAGTTCCTTGTTTTAAAAGCATCGCGAACTTATAAGAAGCTTGATTAAGTATTAATAATTCGATTATACAGAATTTAAAATTAATATGTGTATAATAAGCAATTGTCATGAGTTTTCACGACCTTTCATAAAAAAAAAGATTAACATGATGAATTTGATTAAACGTTTTTTCCAGCGATTCAATTGACTGACGCTTTTCCGGAAACTTTACTTTGGTTAATTTTCGCCACGCACTGTAACTTTCCGGTAGGTCATGAACTAGGCTTTAATATAAACGGCCTATTAGTTCTTATCATAATAGCAACTTTGAAATGCCACTTTGTATGCTTCAGTTCAACGAAATAATCAAAAGCTCTGATACAATAAAAGTTTTGACACTTGTTCTACCGGCGAATTTTTAAATAGGATATTCAAAAGCTGGGTAAACATTCCGGACAAAATAAAAATTAAAGTTCTTAAATTAAATTATAATAAAATAAAATAAAAAACAAAAAGGGAGGTACGTACGTGTGTGGTGGAATTGTCTAAGGCCGCAGTGTTGGCTGGAGGGCGTCAGCAACGCACCTCGCATTCTAGCCGATGGCCATCATCACGACAGTCCCACACAGTCTACTACACCCAGAGGTTCTACACAACGAAAGCGAAAATAAACACAGAAGTGGATGCCGGATGGTCGTGCGGGCGCTGACCTGGCGCAGGCTTGGCGGGGTCCAGCGAGGAGGCGCGCGGCTCCAGCGTCAAACCGAAGCAAGCGCCGGACAGTCCCAGCTCACTCAGCAGGATCCTCATGCGGCCGGGCACATTCCACTCACTGCACGCGCACTCACTCACTCAGTCAGTCTGCGGCGGGCAGGTCGCGAGAGGGCGCGCGGAGGTACGCGCTGTCGAACGAACGGTGCGTTACTGAGGCCGCCGCCGCTGAGGCTGGTGGCTATATCGCGCCGTCTGACGTCACCACGGCGACGTCACGGATGCGACGTCATTAACGGTACCTCCCACGGCCCGCCCGCCGCCGCCTCGCCGCGGCCGCCCGCCCGAGCCTGCGCTAACGGCATCGCTAGTACGAGACAGAGCTTTCATACGGCCGCGCCGCCCGCGCCCGGCCGCTACTCCGTTCCTGCCTCACTGTGTGTGAGCTTTCCACGGCCGAACGCGCGCCTCCACTAGTATAAGAGTTTACTATTACAAATGTACGTCATTCAAAAAATACGTTCATTTACAAATCGAGAACATCTCACAGAACCTTTGTTAATTTGATGACGTTATAAGAAGTTACAGGAAAGCTAAGTAGGTACCTCTAGGCTTCTGGTTGGTTCATCCTACTAGTGCCTGGTTGTAGGTGACGTTCATCGAAACGTTTTACTAAAATACGCGTAATGTATAAAGAATAATCTTTTCTATCTCGAATTTAATAATCACTCGTACTCATAACACGGGTTCTAGAGTATTCTTAAATTTAATTAATTGGGGTTCAGGATGATATGAGAGCGAAACATATTTGCGTAGGCTGTGGAAATTCTTTATGCGAATATTTCTTTGTATGTTCAACACATTATTATTTTATGGAAGGAAAGCTTGGAGGTATTCTAAGAATGGGAAATAAGTGTATATAGTGGAAATTCCTTTGTTTTTACTAGCTGTAATATATACTACCTACATTTATTTGGGACACAGAGCAAACAGATTCATTTCCAGTACTGAAGCAGGTAAAGGGTTTGTTTTTGAAGAAATGCATACGTTGATAAAAAAATTAAAACGTAAATAATTACAAAATATTTAAGAGTCATTCAACCTTTTTTTTTAATTATTATCTACAATTAAACCCATTTATTTTCGGATGAGAGCAGATTGCAAATATATGATTTGCACTTTGTGGTTTTTAAATCGCCATTTCAATTTGTTTTACGATTAAGTTTATTGCACAGTCGGTGTATAACCTCATTTTATAAGAAGTGCTTGAAAAAAAGGCGTTTTGATGTTAATTCTACAATAATGATTATTATAGCGCGGGCGTTTAATTTCACCAATGATTTTCATTGCAGTATATTATACGGTACAGATTTACCCAGTCAAGGCTTTCGATCCGGTATCATAATTATTTTCACATTATTGTTCAGGGTGGTGATAATTATGTTTCACTCATAACAAGCTATTTACATTATTTACGTGTTGAGTAATTTTCCTTTTGTTCAAACCACCTGTTAGTACTCTGTAAATTTTTGTGGCTAATCTAAGCTTTTCTCGCCCAAACTTAAGATGTCTATTATGACGTGTGTTTTGATTACAAAATGATCTTATAATGAATCTTCAAATGTTTGGAACGTATTATTTTCCTTATTATTACACAAAATATGGTGACGTAGGTATTTGTGTATTTTGTTTTTGTCATTCCCGTACAAGCCTCTTACCTCCCCTGGCAACCCTCAGTCTCGTGATTTGTTTCGTCATTTTCCTCCTACAATACGTCATACCATAAACATTCGATAAACATTTGTCGACATAATATTTTCTTTTAAATTGTACGTCATTACATTTATTGACAGATTTAGATTTCACTGTAGAGTTACTACAGCATCCATGTATGAACATAAGTACCTACCTACCTGTCGTCCATTCTTCATTAAAATGGATTACTGTGTTTAATTGCTTTCTATGTATAAGTGTTCTAGAAAGGAGCAATTACAATAAGTTAGTATAGTGTTTATTGTGGTGTGTGGAGACAAATGTGTCGGTGACGCTGATCCGGGCCGGCGGGGGGGTGTGGCAAGGCGCGGGTTCGCGGGGGTGTGCGCCGGCGACGTCCATCGCGACGCATCCCGTGCTCCCATTCGGGGCAGACTGGCGAACGTTTCCGCATTGATTGTAGCCGTCGTCACACAGAGGACACTTATAGCGCAGTTCGAACACTTGTTGCAGACTTGCATTGGTGTGTCGCCGAGATTAAATTTGCAACCGCTGCTCTAGATACCATCTGCAATCCCAGTCCTTAAATTTTCTTTTGATTAGTTGGACGGAAGTGTCACTACAGTGTTCGGTGTTCTCTGAGACATTAATAGCGTTGTATTGGTGCTATGCTGAAACACAAATTGCTGAAACTGACCAAAAATCGGAAAATGAGCTTGAAAAATATAATAATGTACTGATGTTTCAGCACATTTTCCAATGCCAGACGATGTTTTCTTTTGCATCCAAATTGTCAGCTTTTATGATCACTAAAATTTATGTGGGAAATGTTTCGTGGTAGGCATTTAAAACAATTAAGTGTTAGTAAACAAATTATTACGAAACAAAAACTCGATCCACGAAACTTGAAGTTTAGAATTTAGACAACCGTACGTAGTGTGGCTAACCAAAACGAGCTCTCACTTCAAAATGTTTCATTTCAAAAACCAAAAAACCTGCAATGATGGGACGACTTCTCTCGTCTTATGTATGCGTAACTGATGAGGCATTACTGTCTACATTATGTCATTTCTGTACGCTCAAACTGTGTGTGAATAAAGAATATGCCTTGTTGTTCGGTCAGCGCAGTTAAATATTTGTGTTGTGTTTCGTACGATTGATGTCAGTTAAGTTATCGGTAGCCCGTGAACGGCAGATTAATTATTTTTATTTGTTTGGTTTGCACGTACAATTTGACGCCTTGTTACTCGGATTATTTGAATAGGTTAAAGCCTCATTTAGACGGAGCAAGAACTCGCATGCGACGTTCATTACATTGCGGTATTTGTTTGATCAACTGAATTCGTTGTACCAATAAAGTCCGCAATGTAAAAAACTCGGGTGCGAGTTCTTGCATCGTCTAAATGAGGCTTTATTAAGAACAATGTAAGTTAGTAGGGCATGGTTACTTCCATAGGCATAAAATATAGAATTCCTCCTGCTACGATGCTTACTCTTTTAGCCACTTCCACGTTCATTTATCTACTCATATAACCACGGTGTTTGTATGCAGTGCCGGATTAACACAGCAGGAGTAGCAATTTCTACGAGTCCCGCGCATAGGAGCCTCGCATATTGGTTATGCGGGGCACACGCAGGGGGACACAAGGATACGGGGGACGCAGGATTTTATATTTCATCATTTATGAATGCTAGATTTTTGACTGAAAATATCTAATTAGTCCGTAACTTAGATTTCCAAAATATATTTCAAGTTTGACTGAGATACGATGCTTATAAAATGCCAAAACGTCACAAGCAAGTACAATTTTGACTTGCTTCTAACGTCACGAGCCCCCACCCTCGAATTTTGATGCGTTATATCTTTGTAAATATGCATTGATTAAACAAAAGAAAAAATACGTATTCATTATTTTTTAAAACTGTAACGGACGGACTAATTAGATTTGGAATTTATTGATACTCTCAACATTTCTATAGAATATGCTACGGGCCTTGCCATTGCTTAATCCGGCACTGTTTGTATGAGATAAACGGGGGTTGCGTGTGGCTGGTGATTACGCAAGCTGTCGGAGTGGTGACGGCACGAGCGGGAGGCGGCGGGCGAACCTGCAGCGGGTGGACTGTGCGCCGGCTGTGGGGGGTTGTTGTCTTCCGCGCTGTGTCCGCATTCAGCGCGGTGCATGTATTTGCGGCTGTTACGATTGGTCGCATGCCCCAGTACTATTTGCTGCTCGCAGAACGGGCAACCGTCCAGTTATTCTAATTTTACATTATAATCGATGTCGTCGTATCGTCGACTCATCGACAAAAGACTTATCCATCCGTCAGATAAGTTTATTTAAAAATGGGGTGTTATATGTTTGATAGCTATGCGTGTGTGTCTGTCTGTCGCACTTTAGCTCTTAAACGGGTGAGCCAGTTAACATGCGTTGTTTTAAATACACATGTTTTAATCAAAATTGGTACTTCCGTTTCAAGGTCATCTTTAAAAAAACAAAGTTCTGTAAAGCTCAATTGTTTTGCGTTATGGGTTTTGTTTTTTATTCATTTTATTTATTCTTATTACTTATCCGCAGTAGAAGTTACTGCCGACGTTAATTTGCTAATATAACACATTAAGCTAGTAATGGCGCAAGAAGAAAATTAACGTTTGTGTCATAAAAGCGACAAAGTTTAGAATCACAGATTTTGATAGCTTCTGTGTATGTAATTTGCCACTTAGTTCATAAATAAATAATCTTAGGAATGTGTAAGTAGGCATGTATTATTTATTATTAGCTTTTTCTCGCGGCTTCGCTCGCGTTAATTTGGAATTGGACAATCAATTCGGATCGTACATGTGGCGCCTTCCCATAGTTATCATATGCACGTTATTGTTGTTTTTTCTAGAACAGTATATATTTCGAGATGAAAAGTACCGTTTTTGTATATTGGACAACATAATGTGTAAAATTGCAGGATGATCGGTTCAGTGGTTTAGGCGAAACAAACATACTTACTTAAATATTTTAGTTTGGAACGTAAAAGTAAGTTTAACGTAAAAGTTTGCTAGACTCTCTTTTACTCTTGATCGCGGGACTTACGAATTACCGTGACCCCGGTACGTAAAGGGCTTCTGAAGGACACCGTGGATTTTAGTCAGTCAAGTCTGACAGTCCCTCCCGCCCTGCCCTTGGTGGGAGGACTCATTCGATGATTTTACTACGATATGAAAAAAAAGACTAGGTACTCTTTTATTGCTGCATGTTACGGGTTCGATTCCCACACCGAACAGATATTTGTTTGACCTACAAGCAGTCTTTGCGGGTCTGGGTGTTAGTGTATGCGAGTCTAAATGTTTGTAAATGCACGTTATAGAAAAATATCCTAGTGTGTGGCAACGTTCTATATAAAAGGAAAGGAAAGGACTTCATAACATAACATTCCACCTGAGTTAAGAGCGCGTATTCTGAAAGTTGGCTACATCGCAAATAGTTGTCAAATATTAACAAGTTTTAATTAATTTGGCAATTATGGCATGCAAATTTACTGTATGGACATAATAAATATGGCTCTGTAGTGCACTAAAAAATTGATAAGGGAATGCAATAACTAATATACACCGAATACATAGTTTTAGAAATAAAAAAAGTATTTGGTAAGCTTTCAAATGCCTTTTTTACACCTGAAACGGTCACAACATCAACTTCAGTGTTTTATCTATTATTTAGTGTACACAGCCATATTTCTTATTTTTATATATATAGTAAATTTACCAAATTAATTAAAACTTGTAAATATTTGACAGCAATTTGCGACGTTGCCAACTTTCTGATTACGCGCCCTTATTAGTATTTCTATACATTTTGCCAGTTATATTTAAGTTCCATATATTTAACTAGCTGCTCTCCGCGGTTTCACCCGCTCCTCGGCTCCTTTTGGTCGTAGCGTGATTATATAACCTATAGCCTTCCTCTATAAATGGACTACCCGACTAGTAGTTCCTGAGGTTAGCGCGTTGAAACAAATAAACTGTTCAGCTTTATAATATTTGTATAGATTGTTAATACCCAGGCGTGCCCTTTTCCATTAACTTAGCACAAATTTAGACTTGCGTGGTAGTTAATATCAAATTCCGTATGGAAAAACCCAATAACACTGTTGCCCGACATAGGAATCGAAACCAAAGACTTCAAACTCCGAGGCCGCGCTTACGACCAATAGACCAGCGAGGCAGTAATAATTTAATTTAATAATAATTTAATATGATATAATGTCTTAATATATTAATATTTATTTCGTGGTAAAATCATCAAATAAGTCCTCCCACCCAGGGCAGAGCGAGAGGGACTGTTAGACTCGTACTGACTAAAATCCACAGTGTTCTACAATTGCCCTTTACGTTCCGGGGTCACAGTAATTGCGTGAGTCCGGCGACCCCGGGATAATATAATATGTTCTAGAAAATATTATGTAGTACTAATTAAAGTCACAAATAAGTTGAAACGACAATGCTCACACCGTCTTCTCGGTTGATTCACTATTCACATAAATACTGTAATTGCAATGATATCGCGGAAACTATGATTCATTCATGAATTATAAAACAATAGATTCTACAGCTGTGCAATTATATCGAGTAATAGATCGTGAATTATTGTGAAAATTACAAGAATGATCAATGTCACTGCCGAGATAAGTAAGTGTGCAGATTTGTTATGTTTAAATGATGTAAATAGTGTTTTTCTAAGTATATCCGAAACTTTTCCCCTATGGGGGACACACCAGAAAAAAAAATCAAAGTTAATACGAGACATCGTACATTTGAATCTAACATAATTTGTACGGTTCACGGCTAAACATAGAGACTATCCACTGACCTATATTGTACCTATGTAACAAATAATAGTTTCTTATTCTTATTATATTCTAAAACATTAAGAAAATGTCATTTCTTGAATAACATAAATTAATTAAGTCGCATTCATATAAGTTTCAAACTGTGTGCCTGTTTTACATTGATTTGGCTGTCTTGTTTAGGTACTCATTACTTATGCATTCAACTGATATCAAAAAAATAATAAAATGTTACACGGTAGCTATCACAGCGGCGAGTAGGGATTCGCCAAATATCTTTGTTAAAATAAGAGGGTCACACCACTAAAAAGAGTAAAAACTCTTAAAGTTCGAAAATATCTCATTGAAGGCATATTTTTGTAAGTAAATATTAAATATTTTAAATGTAGGTTACAAAAAAAAAAACATTCCGACGAATTAAAAACCTGCTCCTTTTTTGAAGTTGGTTAAAAACAAGTTTATCTCTAAACTGAATACTGATTACAAATGCGTCACGAACACATTCTTTCCAACAAGATGTTGAAGAACAAAAAAAAATTTCTTCGCATATTTAATTTCTTTGCATATTTTGAAGAAATCTTCTTCACGAACACGTAATAAGAGCAATTAAAGCTCGATCCTCATTATAAATTACAGATTGTAATTGAAATATTGAGTTTTTTTAACAAGGTCATGGTCGGACATTAATCACGTGGAGAGCCAAGCTACTTAGATATTGAACATGGCGCGACCGTGGTAAAGCCCGACCCGAAGAACGCGTACGGTATGACATAATAGTATATTATATTTTTTTCTCCTAACATTAACTTTTTCTACTATTATTTACGAATTAATGTTATCAAAATTCGAGTTTATTATTATTTATTGTATTTAAAAAAGTTTTTTTTTTCCTAAAAATGTTTTGAAAAGTAAGTAATAAATTATACATCAGTGACAAAAAAAATGAATGGAATGGAATACAAATTTCTCGGGTGGAATAATAACATTTCAGGAAATCAATTAATAAACAATAATAACAACTCTTATAAAAGTATAATATTATTCATTACCATAGCGCAGTGGCTGAGCGATTGGACTGCTGCGGTGCGTGTCGCGGGTTCGATTCCCGCACGGAACAAATATTTGTATGATCTACAAGTAGTTGTTTCGGGTCTGGGCGTTTGTGTATGTGAGTTTATATGTTTGTAAACGCACCCACGACACAGGAGAAATTCCTAGTGTGGGCCAACGTTTGTTCAAAAAAAAAATTGTAAGCACTTATTTTGAGGACTTTCAAAACTTGAAAAGACCTACAACTTTTAAATTCATTTAATATCTGGGCAAGGTAAAATTGACAGCCCCATGACTTTTTTCAAGGGCATAGGTTACCCTTGGATTTAGATTTATTTTAACGAAAAACGAACGAGACACAACTACTCGGCATTATAAGGCCATTAATCAGCCAAACTGATTGGATTTTACTTTCAGGAGTTTCTCAGTAGCAGACCTGAGTGTAGATTTGTGTACTATTCTCTGAATTTCTGTACAATAAATAACAAGGCTCGCCCCATGATATAACAGGCGAAATGTGGTTGTACCATACGCCCTTGCCTTACCCTCCGGCAAATACAGACGTGAGGTTTATGTTATGATATAATTATGTACATATACGTAATACTTCAGTGCATGTCAGTACATCGAGCGTAAAGCCCGCTAAGAATAGGTTACCCATAACCGAACCTACCCGTGGGTGTGGTAAAAGGCGACTAATGAATTCTATCAAGTGGATGGGCTGTGACACCCACACGTGGTATACTGATGATCACACGAAAATTAATTTTCCCTTAGCTTATCGGCAGCAGCAGCAGCAGGGGCTATTTTAATGTAAATATCATCTGTACCTAAAAGAAGATGAGAATATTAAAAAAATCCTCGTGTTCAGAAAAGTTAACCATGGCAATAGGCCAAGACGATGGTATGACGAGAACATAGAACCATAGATTAATATGACTTCCAAGATATGGGATGGCATTTTTGGCGCAGTGGCTGAGCGATTGGACTGCTGCGCTGCGCGTCGCGTGTTCGATTCCCGCATAGAAGAAATATTTGTATGATCTACAAGTAGTTGTTCCGGGTCTGGGCGTTTGTGATTGAGAGTTTCTATGTTTGGAAACGAACCCACGATTCAGGAGAAATTCCTAGTGTGGGGCAATGTTTTTTTATAAAAAAAGAAGTTTCATTAAAAGTTCCATTAGAAAGGTTAGATACAGTTGTAAACAAATATCATATCAAATATCATGTTGATATGATATCACTTTATGAGAATAATAGTAGATAATTTTTGAGTGGGAGTGATCAAAAAATCGTACACATATTTTTTCTTAATACATTTGTTTGTTTATATTCCCGTTGTTATTACAGAATGTACATACATGCATGGCTGTGTGCTTTAGGTAATGTCCCACGCAATATTCAAAGGTTAAAGGAAGTACTCGTAGATATGAACCTACTACATGATGTTTGACTGTATACTGTATGCGACTGACCTGTATGTCGGTTCTTAAATTTATTATCCTTTTTTGTTCCATGGAATTTGTACAAAGGTGTATTCGTTTTTGTTTTTTTTTTCTCACAAATAAAAGTAATGTCGATAATATGGTTACAATATTGAGTCTTTCCTTTAAAAACTACATAATTATATAAAAATATACATACTATACTTGTGGTTGGTGTCTTCACCGGTAAAACGTTAATTAATTGAGAAAGTTTCTTTGTTACTGCTACAGTTTTATTAATGTACTAGCTTCCGCCCGCGACTCCGTCCGCGCGGATGGCGGTCTTCGCGTGGATGTCTTATTTCTCCATTTTGAGTAACTCTGACAATGACATCTTATAAATTATCTATTGGACCCAAATACGACTAAGCCTATAATAATTAAGGAGATTCGCGCTTCTACAGAACAACGTCTATGAATAAAACTGAAAAATAAGATTTTTTTCTACGTATTTTTCCAGGATAAAAAGTCCTATTTTATGCCCAGGATAATAAGGTATAATTATACTAAGTTTCATCGAAATCGAACCGTTAGTTTTCACGTGATGCCTGCATATACAGACAGACAGACAAAACATTTTTTAATCACATATTTGTGTTTGGTATCGATCCAGCAACACACCCCGCTATTTATTTTTTCAATATTTTCAATGTACAGAATCGACCCGTCTACAGATTTATTATATGTATAGATATAGATATGGTCATGCAAATGCAAAATATAATAACAAATACAAAACTACGCCCGCAAAACATTACTTACGCAGTTTTTTGAAACATTACAAAAGGTGTTGTTACTGAAATATTTTTAATTCAGTTTATAATGAGGTTTCATTAAATTTGTGGTTCGTCATTCTTATGCATCATGTCCTGTCATCACAATGACAATTATTTTCAAATAGTATTAGTAAAATGACAACAATACAAAAATACTGTCATGTTACTGATACTATTTCTTGGAAATGTTAATTATATTTCATATTTATGAAGCAATGTTTACCTTTGAAAGTTGACTGATAAGTGACATAATACTTTATCAGTAGTTACAGCTTCGTCAGCCGTCGGTAGCGTCATCTACATTTGATGCGCAGCTCGTGTGTGCTTAGGCGATACGCGCGCGCATGTGTGGGTGCGGGCACATATCGGTGCGCGAACGCAGCCGCATCAACTGCCCGCGGCCGCGAGAGAATTCCATACCGTGAACGCGACTTGCTTGTTTCGATGCCGTCAGCGCGTTGTTGGAACACTCTGTGGCTCGATTGTAAATTGTACTAATTGGACATGGCGGTCTCCGCTGACAAAACAGTGGATCCATCAATTCCCGTCTCAGTGCCCATGTTATACAACGTCCGCATAATCGACCAGTGAACTACCTGTGTTCGATTTAACGCGAACACGACGCATATGAAACTATTCACTAGTATTGGACCCACTAAGCATATTGCGAGTGTGTGTGTGAAGTGTTCATAAATAGTCAGTGCAAGAGGGGTTCAGAGTAATGATCTGTGTTGTGAGTATACTACTGCTTCAATTATTAAACTAACATTATTTTAAATAATAAAATCTGACGGGCATATATTGTGTAACATTTTGAGGTTATGTTTAAAAGTGCTCGTCACGAAAATACCACTGGGTACAGATGTGAGCATGTATATTTAGACACATTTACAAGTAGACCACATGGCCTGGTGCGTATATTGTTGTTTAGTTGTAATCGCCATGTGATTGAGGAAATGGTACCGAAAATGATAACACGGTGCACACAAGGTTTATATTGCTTTGACTATAATGTACCAAGTATTCAAAGTGGAAAGATACCCAGTAACTTTTTACTTGTGTGCAAAAAACAAGAGATTTACTATTCGTTTTTTATCTACACCGATTATATCTCAGTGCTACAAAATTGTCTTGCGTGGTTGAATCTTATGAAAAACAGGTTACTGTCATTAGATTTGCTTTAATTTCAATATGATCAAAAACATTATTTTGTTTTCTTAATCTTCATCAGGTACAAATCCAGCATCTTTCATCATTTCAGCTTGGGATTATCTACCGTTGGATATTAATCTGTCCTCTTTTCTGCCATACTTCTCAATTCTGTGATTCCTTCATTCCTGAACATCATCAAATCGTTTCCTGCGATTTTGACGATATCATAAACCCAACGCGTTTTTGGACGACCTTGGTTTCTTTGCCACCATTCGGTCAAAACCAGCAACACAATGCTAATTCGGTTGTAGAAGTAAACTTCAATATTCCGAAATATTGTAGATATCAACTGACATTGTTATCGTTGTTAAAAGATTCTTTGATAAGTTAATTGCTGAATATTTTCCAATTATTTAAAGATTGTCCTTTTATCAAATCTTGATACTTATATTCTTATCAGTAGGCGCTTACTTTTAAGCTGACGCACTTATGAGGTAAGTAAGACATGTTATCAGGAGCTGAAGATGTCGGGATTAGTCGTGATTTGAACAAACGAGACCGAAGATTTCTTATATAAGTTTGAAGAACTTGTTATCTCAATCGTCTTAGGTATAGTTAAAAAGGTATTGCATGCAGATATTGTACAGTCTATACGTAGGTATATTAGCGCACTGCAAGTGCATTTATCTATTACATGAAAAAATGGTGACGAGGTCGAGGTAGTATCATTGAATTAATATTACATAATTATGAACATACATTGAAAACTGATATTGTTTTTATTTATTGTTTAACTTTTATTGTTAACTATTTTTCATCATCATCATCATCTCTTTTTTCATCATCATTTTTTATTGTTAACTATTTTTATTGTTAGGTATCTACCGCGGACCCAATAATATAATCATTAATATCATTTAAGACTTCTCTTCTCAGAATAAAGAGCCAGCTTGATCCGGTCCGATCGATGGCTTGAGCCTATCAATATTTAGGATAAGCCAGTGCTTGGTGAGTGCTTGCTATGTGGTCTCAATCTATCACAGCTGAACCACGCCGCGTGTCAGAGCCAGTTTATCAATTCAGATTACAGCTTAATCACTTACACCAGTATGATTACTTCATTTATTTCGTAGATCAGCTGTAGATAAGCGCTGATTTGAATTTTATACTCGGCACTAATTTTGCCTGACTACTGCAATTGGCGTAGCGTAATGTATTGAGAACATGTTTACAAGATTATATAACCTACTTTGTTTATTGACTGGATTTTGATATTTTACACTTAGGGTTTCTGTTTCGTTGTCGGGCTGTTAAATACTTGATTCTATTAAGTAGCCGGATTGTAGAACCCTTGAATAGAGTAGACCTATTGCCATATCAGGTAATGAATAATATAGTCAAAATAATTAGTTACAAGATAAATTATTATCGTAATTAGTACTGATCCAATATAGACTTCATCTCGAGACCGTTTAATGAAACCCGAATTTCATGCCCTTAATTAGGTAATTCGAATAAAAAGCATCATCAAAAATCGGTATCTTTAACAACATTCATTTTACGGCACTTGTATGCATATAAAAATCTGTTACGATATCTGTTAAACGCGTCAAATGTCTAATAATAGAACTGTATCACAAACCGATCGGTGAGTTAATCTTAGCGTCACCAATACTCATATTTCTTTAGATTTTTCTCCAAGTTTCTGCTAGATAATAGAATCTATAGATCCAGAAACCTTGCAATATAAACAGTTATTTTAAGATTTGATTATAACTCATAGATTTAATTAAGTTACATAACAGATTTTAAAGTCAATAACTTTCTGGGAAACTTGGCAAAGTTTGTATCCAAAAACATTTAAGTTGTGAAGTTAATGTTAATAACGAATTATATATTAAGGTTGTCGTATGGGATCATTACATAGAGCATAGCCATGAAATAAAATGCCATTAAGAAGCAATTCGCAGCAAGCGCACTTCAGTGGTTCATGGTCCATTAGAATGTCATGTGAGCGCATCTTGTGAACTGTTCGATCAAACGACTGACCTGTGCATTATTTAATGTGAATATTGCAAGTAGATGCGGCGCGTGAGCTGCCGACCCGTGTGTTATCCAAAGGCTGTTTGTTTCTACTCCCGTGCCGCTATTAGTTGAGCGTCACTGAACTACAGGAATATCATTATCAGCGGGTGGCTATCGATCGCGTCGCCAGCCACCTCCCTCCTCCCCGCAAACTACGTCATCATTTGCCTCGTGCCTCTGTAACGATGACGTCATTGATTCATGACGAAACCCTACGTCATCGTTTTCTTCGCATGCGCATTGGGTTAGGCAAAATTTACCTAAATTTAGACTACGCTGCCGTCATACCGAGATAAGTGGAAGTACTTTGTTGCTATGTGGGATAACTTAATACTTACTCTCACTTTTTTCTTGCAGAACGTGTAGAGGATTTGCATACGAATTTGCTAAAGTTACACTAAAAGTCTTGTCAGGTTCGCCTTACCACGAGTCATATACCTGTAACGCATAAAATATGTTCGTATTTGTAAAGGTTTAAAAATACTCCAAAGTGCGTGGGTGTAGAATTTTCGCGGGACTGATCCATTGATAAAGTTAAGGCTCCGGGTGAAACGCCCCTTTTACGTAGGCGCTGAATTGAGTAAGAATTTTAATATTAGATTTCGGGTAGTAGCGCTTACATGTACCTACCTAAACTGAGTGTAGCTCATTGACGCTATACCTACTTTCAGTGCCAGGCTGGCTAGAACACTTGCCTTTGAAATGTTCGTGGTCTTCGTTTAGTGGCACGTCCGTTCAGTGGTCGACGTCATGGTCACATTGTAGCTACAGGTTCAAATAAACAACTCACTTTGATTAAACCTAAACTGATAACTGATGTGTCACATTGACATATTTTGTTATCTGCCGCTTTAGATATGCACATCCATAATCGCAATAATATGTCGGCGAGCATAAATTTGATTTCGTCCGTATGTATAGTTAGCGGTTTACATTGTTTACCTAAGCCCGATTCTTCAATGACGCGACATTCGTCATGATATGATATGCTGTACATACATTACATACATACGTATACATCCAATAAAATTCATTTGTTTTGCCCTTCAAGCAATTTTACTCTCATTACGCTTTTTTATTGCATGATGTATTGTTATACCTATATGAGCAGCTCGAGGCTAAATAATAACGGCAACACTGGTCGATCGTTAAAGTTAAGCCGCGTTTGCCAAAGTTGGTTGTGGGTGATAATGTAGCATAGAGAGTTTCCTCCGTGGCTCAGAAAGCATATAAGCTGATTGTCAAAAGACTTACCGTTACAAATATCAAAGATTGTAGATCTTTGCTGCAGAAGTTTGACAGTCAGTTTTACAACCCGTCTTAAACCTTTTTACAGTTGTAGTTGTATCCAGTTAAACTTGAAGCTAAAACTAATATAGATGGGAAAAGGCCAAGCAGATGATTATGTATTTTTAGGCATGATTATCTTTTTTATACCACATTTAACGCAAATACAGAATTACTTACAATATCAGAATGTAGATGATAACAGGTCATAATACAATGCAATTTGAGTTGCACACTTGAAATTCGTGCTTATCTAGAGCTGTAAGTCATTTTTGTGTACCGACTTTAAAAAAGTTACTTTGATTGGTCTTTTTTAACTCTTTTTGCGTCTATATTTTGATTTCTGTATTCAAATGTTTCACTACACCTCACCTTCATATTAATACCCTGGAGGTGCTGTTCAGACACAGTGTTGAGCTGCTTCACATAACGTTTGCTTTTCTTCTCTCGATTATTAGTTCTACCACTTCCTCTTAATCTCCATCTTCAATGTTAAAATGAACCCTGCTTAACTTGACAAAAAAGACTTTAAAAACCGGAAGCACAGGTTTTCGATTTGTAACTAGTTTTGTGATGTTTTGGAACTTATATGTATATCAGAAATTAAATTATTAATTAATTTAAACGCCTAATTAAACGTAGTCTACGTTCAATTTGGCGTTTCAACTTAGATAGAGTCGATGTTTACTATCTACAAACGACGCGACATTTAAATATAGCGAGAAGAAATGACAAAACACATAAAGAGGTTGAAGTATTTGTAAAAGTCTAGACGTTAAAAAAATACAAAATCGTGTAAAAACAGCATCGTGTATGCCTTTTGGGGAAAGTGTCGGACAAAGATTAGTAAACCTGTCCCAGCTGGTGACACGAATGCATTACTCATTTTGAGTTTCAATCCTATCTTAGAGAGCTCAATGAGCGGCACAATCCTAAATAAATACTTTGACGCCAGGATTTTCTATTACATTGTGAGGACGTTAACCAACATCCACCCATATTTCCAAATACCTCAGTTGCCCAAATCATAGGTTTTTGTAACATTTCAAGTTAAGACAGTATTCTTGTCGTAATCATGACGAAGGTAACCCCGTAAATAATGTAATTTTCTAAAATTCTAAGAAAAGCTGTAGAGCTGATAGCAATCACAGTTATTGTTAACTTCTTGAAGTATGTGATACCAACGCTGATGATTCCAAAATACAAGTTAACGGATAGAGAAAAATAAAAATAGATAAAAACATAACCCTTCCGGCGTTGGTAGGTAGTCGGGAAAAAAACCAATCGATATTTTGGCAAAAGTAACTGAATGTTATTACAAAAGAAAACTGATACCTCGATCCACCTATTCATTTAATTACAAACGGTCCTTACCCTATTGCATCTTTTACAAATACCTGTCGACTCTAATCTGAAATCAGTTCGCCGTGACATCTCACGAATTGAAAGTCTAACTCCGAGCTACAACACACTTGATAGCATTCCCACCCGTTCCGATTTGTCTGGCGGGCCGCCCTGCGAAGCGATTCCCTCGCCCGACGACAGATGTCGCCCCACAAACCCTCGCGTAATTTGACAACCAACATGGCCGCACACAATATCGTCGGGAATAACACGCGACCCCAGTAAAATAGTGCTCAGTCCGGACAAAACACACTACTAAACGTCTCGTTACAAATCAGTGCGTGAAAATCATTGGAATAAAAACATGAAGCTCTCAGTGAAGCCAGGTACGTTTCTACAAATTCAAGACCGCAGAGTTTTGCTCTACAAAAGTATTGATCAGTGAAATGGTGTCAAATGTAGGCTTAGCTACGCGTGATAACGTGCTGAATGTGATAATATAATATACTGGGGCTAAGCGTGAAAAATAAAGATCAATCTGATTGACATATTCTTATGAAAGTGTAGCGAGAACGTAGTCAGTAGATTACGCAATGCAACAGCAAATAGCTAACGCATGTCATATAGTAAAATAGGTGCATTTGGCGCATTGCGTTGCTTAGCAACGACATGAGGTGTTATAAGATTATTTTATGCGGCAGTTAAACCGTGAAGGGTGATAGCTGATAAACCACGTATGTTACACGCCAACTAATAGTGTTGTGCGCTAATGACTCGTAAAATTATCGATTTTTCAAGTAGGTATAGACATAGAATATAATATTGTTACATGTGTCAATACATGTGATTGTAAATGCTCGGTAATGCTATTTATGACTACAATAGATCGCCAATTATTTGTGGAAATTTCTAACCTCGAACCATGTTCCTAATGCAGTTTGTAAATGTATGGTTTATTTAAATCTAGTTGTGTCTTTCTTGGTGAAGAAAATTACGAATTATGAATTAGAATCAAAATACGTGATTGATAGTTCTGCTGTAAGTAGGCGAGGGGTGGGACAAGCTTGAAAGAACCTGAGCGTAAAATGATATCACTATCTTAATCGAACTATTCGCTGGAGATAACTGAATTTATTGGTAGGCTTAACTTATCACGTACATGTATTGAAAAATATTCATCATACGTATTAAATGTTTGTGAAGTATATAGTATAGTTAAACAGAGGCTACACGGGTGTGTGTGGCTACTGTTCAGAAAGTGTTTATTTAAAATTGTTGTTTTTATGTAGCCAGCCACCAGTCACATTGATTGTGTTCACAGTTAGAGTCCGCATGAAGTTCTGCGCAAAATTCGTGGTACTTACTACTTTTTTTAATGCAATTTGAATTATGACATAAACACTAGGATCACGTGAAAAGGATCAGTCTTGGCGCGGACTCTAATATAATTTACAATTGCTAATACAAATTCGTATTAGGACGTAATATACTACGAGTATCTTCCACATAATTTTGATAATAGGTACTTCCAAATATTATTATATTATAATATCATTAATATGTCCTTCTATCTTTTACAGGTAATGGAAAACAATTCCCTGGATTATGCAACAAGATAAAGGTATAAAACTTTCATTAACAAAAACATTTGGATATGGATCCAATTCTAGAAAATGAATCTGCGACGACCGAATCACCGACCAAACATGGCAAGGCAAAACACAAGAATAAAAAGAAAAAGCAATCGGAAGCTCAAAATCAAACGGTTGTTGGTGAGCGAAAGAAATTTGTTGTTACCACACTATCCAACACAGAAGATAAAGTTCCTTCTAGAGTAGCTGATAGTAATGTACATACGGTCCATTTTGGAACGCGTGGAGTTGAGTCACAAAGGCCCCATGTAAGATCAATATTTAAAGATAGAAATGCTGACTCATCCAGAGCATCGAGTGCTGAACGCCAATCGGCGCCTGAAAAGGGATATGAAACTTTTCACGGAACGTCGTCTAGTCCACGGAGTTCTATTTTTGATATATTTCGTTTAAGAAGAAAAAGTGATGCTAAAAAATATGCACCAAAACAGACAAAAACGACGGAGAGCCAAGAAGCTCCTGAAAGCCAAGATGACCAACAATATGCTGACAGCAAAGATTCTCATAAGAAATATTACCATACAGTAACAGGAGCATCTTCTAGAAAGTACAGTCCCATTACTAGGGTAATGGATATATTTCGCAGCAAGCCTCACCCTGAAAGTAGTCAATCTACTGCAGATCCAGTAAAGAAGAAACCTACCAAACAAATTCGTCGTTCTTCTATTGAGACGACTTCACCTACTTATCATAAAAACTCATATGCTTCACTAGAACCATCGCAAGCAAAGCAAATGTTTCGAGAGGTTCGGGGTCTCCCTAAATATGATCCTTATTTATCAATTGTGCAAATATCCATAGGTGGTAGGGATAAAACTAGGCTTTTACTGAACTTCTTTAAATATCATAAATGTTATGAAATATTACCCAAGTCTGCAAAAGTTATTATATTTGATACACAATTTTTCGTCAGGAAAACATTTCCCACACTTATATCACATGGTATTCGCTCTGCACCGCTTTGGGATGCTACTAAAAAGCTACTTGTAGGTATGATCACTGTTACAGATTTTATTAGGATTCTTCTGTATCTTGATAAAGAAAACCTTTCAGTCGAAGAATTAGAGCGACACACACTTCATACTTGGAGAAAGTTGTTGCGATCAACGCGCAAGCCCTTATGTAGTGCCGGTCCTGATCAATCACTACATGAAGCCATTAATTTACTTAATAAAAATCGCGTCCATCGTCTATTAATGATAGATCCCTTTAATGGTGATGTTTTATATATCTTGTCACACAAGAGAATATTGAGATTCTTATTTGTATATCTTAATGAGTTTCCTGAATTAACTTTCTTTCACAAAACACTAACAGAGTTAAAAATTGGGACATACGAAGATATCGTGTCTGTTACTGAAGAAACAAGTATTAAAACAGCATTTCAGTTGTTATTAGAGAAAGATGTTTCGGCTTTGCCAATTTTAGATGGAAATGGTTTGCTTATTGATGTTTATGCAAAATATGAAGTGTTAAATCTAGTGAATGAAAAATTATATTCGAATTTGTCGTTGACGATAGGTGAAGTAAGAAATAAAAAGAAAGACTGGGAAGAAAAGTTACAAAAATGTCGTTCAAGTATTACTTTATATGAGGCCTTAGAAGTTATAGTTAGAACTGAGAGTCATCGATTATTGTTAGTAAATAAAGAAGATAAACTAGTAGGAATTGTTTCTCTGTCAGACATATTAGTATATTTAAATAGAATAATTCCCACGGAAAAGAAAGTCTCGTCGCTCCAAGAAATATTTAGACCACTCGAAGAAAATAAAGTAGCAGAATCACCCAAAGAAACTGAAAGTGAAAATAATGAGATTATAACAATTGAAGTTCCAACGCTTGCACAAACAGTACCTGAAGTTGATGAAGGCGCCACTGCTCTGAGTGACTCCAACGCCGCTGCTGAACAAACGACAGACGTAACTGGAACTAAAGAAGACGGTGTTAATTCAGATGCAGACACAAATACTAACTCTTTAACAAATAGTAGCAATAACAAATCACACTCAGACCTTGCCATAGACCCGACTATGACCACAATCGAAGAGTCGAGTGCTAATGAATAAGTAGTACGTTTTTATTCCAAAGAAATTGTGATAGGTGAAAACGCCGAATCGGTATATTAATCTCAGCTTTTGCTTATAATGATATTGTAATTTAACTTCATACTCATTAATAGTTGCATCAAATACCACGTGATTGCCTTATTATTTAATTCATTAAAACATTGCTAAACTTAATAAATTATTTTAGCAGTATCTTCTCGTATTTTTCAATTTGATGTTTAGATCCACCATTATCCCTGATCTTTCCTTACTAGTCCAGGCTAGTTCTGTTCTTTGATTTTAAAAGCTGAAGATTTATTATTGAAAATGTTATAATATAGTCATTCAAGTAGACTAGTAGGGGAACGAACAAGAGCACAAGAGAACAAGAGTAGAGGCAGTGAGTGAACAATTTTAGTGCAAAAGCATAATTTCGAGTAGGTTTTAAAACACAGTTCTCTGCACATGATGTCATGTCTGTTTTTAAGTTTTTAGTTCATTAGCATAAGTTTTATCGTCAACCAGTAAAGGATTATTAGAGTGATATTATGCAGTTGTCAAAGTGTCCTATTTCAAGGTACTTACGTGCTATCTTTTAAAACATTGTTTAGTAATTAAGAACAGTGGGTGTCCTCTCACTTGAGTTGTTAACTCGTTAGTCAAGTAAGAAGGTTACGTAACGCGTGTTTATGCGCGATGGGCCAGCAACCTCGCTATTTGCTCATTATTGTTAATATTTACATCCGATAGCTATGTTATATGAGCTAGCACGTGAACGGACTACTAGCCACGTACCTACCGTGTTGACATCACCTAGATTCCAGTGAGATTAATGTAACTAACGGATTTTGGTTAAATTTTGATTTTTCTTTATACAGACGATTTTTTTTGGTTTATTTTGTAGAATTATTTAGAGTCTTTGTAGGTATTCTATTATGTCATTATTTAAACTCCAAATTAGCACCCAGACTACCTACAGATTTAAAGATTTTATCGAAAATGCATTCAGTTGCAATAAATTTAAGTCCAACACATAAATATCTATGTAGTTGGTTAGGTAGATACAGATGTGTGCAGCGGAGACGCGCAGGCGCAGCGACCGGTCGGTGGGTGGAGGACCGAACCCGGAACAGACCACTCTGCCCCAAGGTCGTGCCGTATCTCTTACTTTTAGCCGCCAATTTAATTTTATCTCGTCCCGAGTCGATTTCTTGACGCCATAGAACTAATCACATTGAGCATGCTTGTACCAGTATCTGTTGTGATACACGCCTCGGAAAGGGTTATTTGTTAATGGTTGTATAATGTTAGATTAGATTATCCGCAATGGAAAATTATTTCCAAGTAAGCAACTAACACGATGGCTGGCAGTATTTTTAGTTATCGTATGCGCTGTTGTACTGAGCTGATAGTCAGGGCTAGCGCTGCACTACAATGCAAACGTTGTTTACTGTTATTACAGGAAGATCATCCATGTAAAATTAGAACGGCATTGCGGTGTACATGTATACTATGTAGCTACCGTTGAGCAGACTTGTATATTAGGTGTATCCGCCGGTGTTGTTTAGACGTGTATTAAGAGATGAGTAGGTATATGGTACAACAGCGACTGTCGAGGATTTTATATTGTGATAGACGTGATAATACTAGGTACTGGTCCAATTAACATACGAAAAAGAACTAGTAGCACCCACTCGTGTGAAACCGGTAAGTTACTTGGCACTGGGTGAGTAAATATGGTAGCTTGTCGTGCTATCGTGCGACGAATCTGCCTACACCGTTCGTCGATGGCCGTTCGATTCGGATGGCGTCTCCTGGTCGCGTCGAGTCGCCTAGCTGTACGTCTCTGCAGCAAGGATTGGAGTCCACGGCGCGGCGGCGGCGCTGCGACCCGCCCTGGCGGCGATGACGTGTTCTACACTCCGTTATATGGATCAATATTACGTTGAACAAGAACAACCGCCGATATAAGTTTGTGGCTCAGAGCTTCTAGGTCAATAGGACTTGACACTATAGTTTATTATACTTAATCTGAATTGATTAAAAAAGTGATAAAATAAACATTTGTTTGGTGTTTAATAATTATTATGTATGTTGGTTGTCGTTTTATGTTTATGCGGCAACGTATTTGATCATTTTCGTTAATGAAAAAATTTAAACCACAGATAAACTTTTGATTTTAAATTTTAATGTTGTTTTATAATACGTTTTTAATTATCCATATTTGACACTTGATAGACGTAATAAAATATTTATTATTGATTTTACTTGACTTTAATGTATTTAAACGCGCTTTTGTCATTTCCATAACTATTATAGTACACGTTATGTGTATTTCTTTATAATTAAGGCAGTTCTTTAACATATTTTTATAGGCAACACCTAAATTTAATTTCCTAAATAAGAAAACGAGATTTGTTTCTGTTCTAAAATTAACGCAACGAATTACGAAACGTACGATTGTTGAAGTTAACTAATTAGAAGATGAAAAGTGCTGATGATCTTTTAGTTTTCTAATTATTATATTGATCAACGTTTTCTCAAAATACTTAATATATAATCTGTTATAAAAATAGGAGTACTTGTACTCATGATAGTCCAGGCTGTACGCCACGACAAACTCGTCGTTAAGACAGACCCTTCAGATAGGGTCGAGACACGTAGCTGTCAGTAGCTTAGTGAATAGGTTGCAAACTGTAGTTTCGACGCTGGGGCAGCGCTGTAGCAAATCAAACTCTGTCATGAAATATTTAATTGGTCAATATTAATTAGTTAATTAATAAGCTATTGCCCGCTACGTACGAACGTGTGGTGGTCTTTTTTTTTTTAGCGCGGTAAAATTATCAAATGAGTCCTCCTACCTAGGGCAGAGCGGGAGAGACTGTCAGACTCGTACTGACTAAAATCCACGGTGTCCTTCAATAGCCCTTTACGTTCCGGGGTCACGGTAATTCGTGAGTCCCGCGAACACGTGTGGTGGTCTGGCTACACTTTTTTCTAACTTAACGATTGCGTCACTTTAAGGTTCCTTAAGTGAGGATGGCCTATGATCACTCAAACGCATCTTTATTGTTCTTATCGTTTCTATTTACATAAAAAATCTAAAATCCTTGGCCTGTTGATAGATTTACTGTTCTCTCATTTCAAAATGGGAGGTTTAAGCAAGAACATTTACAAAAAATAAATACGTTTTTAAAACTAGAATGAGCAAAACAGTTCTAAATATTGGTCGGTTGTTGCCTAATAAATAATCTTAATTAGCATATTAATCGATCAAGCGGAGGTCACATTGTGGACAATCGCGTTGATACCTGTTCAGGTGGTATGATGTTGCAAAGTATTTCAAGGATGAATCTTTAAGTTTCATTGTCTAGTGATGAGCTTTGATTAAAAACTTATCTATGAGGTTATTTTGTTTGTTTAGAGATTCCGTGCTTTTGACAAGTTTGATTTCTACCTAGGTGGGCAGACAGGTGTAGGTATTTTTGATCAGGGAACAAAAACTCCACAAGAGAAACATCAAAAGCTGTGGAGATTCCATTTTCCACAGTTTTTAAAATCATATCATACTTAATGATAAAACAAATAGTAGCCTTCTTACATATTTTCTATCGGTACTTATTAGAGTACGCGAAGGGCTTTCTGGAAAAGGTATTGTATAATCATTCATACAAGATAAACTTGTCGCAGACTTATATTTTTAGATTGCGTGAAATTTAATGGGTGTAAATTGTACATTAACTTGACATTCATGTTTAACTAATTAATACCATCGTCACATGGAAATAGAGTATAAAATGGCGTTAAATTTTTATGGTGATAATGTGGAACTATTGCTTTAATTTTATAAGACTTAATTAACAATTAGAGTGGGTAAAGGTGTAAGAGAATTCATACATATCTGCCAGATTGCAGATATTTATACTAATTATTCATAAAGTGTATTCATGGAGACTGATTTTGTTGATTGTGTTTCACAAACTAAGTCGCAGACTGGATTCAATGGCTATATTTCATCACCACTGATGTGAAAGGCTTTAAGGAAAATAGGGTATGAAAACTGATACTGTGAAGAATCAAAAATAATGTACCAAGGACCCGCTCCGGCTTCGTACGTGGGTACAATTGGTATTTAGAAATATAAATCTTCCTCTTGAATCTCGCTGTCTGATGATGAAAATCCCATTAAAATCCGATTTTTTTTTAAACACGCCAATGACGGCGGGAACTGTTGTTTTTTTTTTATTTCTATGCATTTTAAAGGTGATGGGACATCAATCATCAATCTGCAATGGATAAGCTTGTTTCACTATGGTCCCGACCCTGTCACTTAGAGGCGGCCCGCACTCCAGCACTCTAAACTTTATCTACTTGGCAAAAGTTGGCAGATATTATGTCCCCAAATAATGTTGTCACTACTAAGCGTTATCATCGCGCAAACAGCGTGTTGCAGGCCACTGTTGGACATAGACTTTCCACAAGGAGCGTCGTAGCCACGACAAAAAAGCACGATCTCCAGCTTTTTTCACCCAGCCGCTTCTAGCTACGAAGTCGACCTACATAACAAAACGCTGTGGATACGAATAAGCAGAATTTTGAAATAACCGAGCTCATTTCTAAAACATTTCAAACACATTTTTTCTTGAGTGAGAGTCGTGAGATTTTACGAGTCACTGAAGACATTTGTAAACGTTGCCAAAGAGAATTGATTGATTACTTTTTAACTTCTATGATTATGTCTGTAACTATGCCTAAGGCTAGCCTTCCAGTTATATCGTCTTTTTATTAATGTTCGTCATTATTTATGAGACATCAAACTTATCAAGTGTAATAATGTTTCGTTCAGATCTGTGTAAAGAGGATGATAAATTATTTACGCAAAGTTTTTTAGCTTTTGATTAGAATATCAATTTAAACGGAAAATAAATAACTTTATATTTTCCTTAGAACAAATCAGTATATTTTTCGCATTATTATTTTGTTTAAGGAACTATTAATTTAATTTAATTTTGTTTTATGCTTCAAACATTACAGGCACTTCTAACTGTCTCTGCACTGCAGAGTAAGCTCCAATGGAATTTAAAGCTCAATAATATCCTCCACTTTTTATAGGCCTGTACCTGGAAAGCTTATAGAGTTTCTTGTCCATTCTTCTCCATACGAACCTTGCGAAGAGGTGTAGAATCAATTCCACTCCATTTTATTTAATTTTAATATTCGGCGTTCAAAAAAGTCTCTTCAATGGCCTAATTGAATACTCGTAAATGCTTTGACTTTGCTTTATCTTGCAAGAGCAAGCAACGAATCATTACAATCTGTTGTAATAGATTGTAATGATTCGTTATAAAACGTTAGGTTTGTAGGTTGTGTTTAAGGAGGCCCTATCACGTGTTCGTAACGAAAACCTAGAGTAAAATCGCTTTTTTAATCGAGAATCCATGTATCCATTTGAACACAAGCATCATAGATATTAATAAACTTAGAAAAGTTAAATCCGGTAACGCCTTAGTTAAGTACGCATAATATAACTGCAAAAAGAATCAAGGATTTTCTTGTAGGTGGAGTCAAGTACGGTGCTTATTTGATACCGTCGTAAATTGCAAAAATACGAGGACCTTCCTAATACCGAATACCTAAGTTTCAGCATGGACATTTTTAGTTATTTATCTGTACTGTTCTATATAAACAGAAAATATACACTCTCTCATAACTGAGATAATTTGAAAACCATTTTTTTTTTAATTACTTTGCCCCACACCAGGAATTTCTCCTGTGACGTGGGTGCTTTCACAAATATATAAACTCACATACACAAACGCCCAGAACGGAACATCTGAACGTATTTCATATTCATATCATGAGACAAGTGTTCTTGAAACATTTAGCAAATAGCCGTCCCAACAGGAAAAATATTCTGAATAAAGGTCCAAATAGCAATATGCTCTTCATTATGTAACATTGTCCGAAATAAACGTGTACATAGTTATCTCTAGTGGGTGTCTATTGAAAAGAGCTGATAAAACCACAAAATTTATTCAATATGAAAGTCATGTCTCATCAGTCATCACAATGATGCTGCCCGGGTATAATGAGGTTACAAAATTTATTGAAACTCTTACAGTAAAGCCTAGCGCAGTGTTGTTACGTGAGTGAGAGTAAGTGTTTTGTAATCCTAAGTAGTGAAGCTGATGTCATAGTGATTGGGAACCAGTCGATGACCCCTTGACACGACTCTTAAAAATACCTAAATC
Source organism: Agrotis puta (assembly GCA_943136025.2). NCBI lineage: Eukaryota > Metazoa > Arthropoda > Insecta > Lepidoptera > Noctuidae > Agrotis > Agrotis puta. The sequence continues at coordinate 7,842,301 of OW964170.2, forward strand.
AGACAATGACCGATACCGGCGCACGCGCCGCCCGCCACTAATGAGCTTGAATTATTAACTGATCCAGTTATATTCAGATAATTAAAGGTCATATGAATATTCTATTTTTAGATCACATGTTTATAAATAAAGAACGATAACTTTATCGCAGAGCAAGCTTGTAATTAATACATATTTTAATAATCATTTTGTTTAAGCACTTAGCACAATCGTATACTTAACATGGAGGAATGTAAGTAATTATAAATAATTAGGCAATCATTATGTAATTTTTACTACTACTACTACGGCTACTTAAGAAGAGGAAAAAATAAAAGATTTACAGACGCTTTGAGGAAGTATAAAGTGTAGGTATGTGAAGATAGTCAATACTCGATTGCATAATGTAATTTTGTTTAACAACATAGTGAAACCTCGAGTGATGATATAATAACGGCGCTCGACACCTATGAATATAGTCTTTAGCATCCTTTTACAAACTCCTGCGGCACCTTTGTTTGCAGTATGCACTCTGTGGTAATATTTGAAATATTTTTGTGAAAGATGTTATCGCTCAAGACTAACATGGCTGGTTGACGTAATTACACAATAAAAGGTACAGACTTTTTTTTTCAATAAAGTGCTAGCTAATAAAAAATCTGATGAATTTAGAACCTACCCCTTTTTGGGTCTGTTAAAAATGTGCTCGATCTTATCTATTTTATTACTTTTGAGAATTTGTTTTTGCTGTAATATAGTTTAATCAGTGATGTCATTATGTCTTTGAAGGATTTCTATTCATTTATATATGAGGCCCTGAGAGATATTACATTTGTATAGCTTAACTGGAACCCTGAAATTGAGTAATAACAGTTTAATACTAATTAACAATATAAATTATGCCATCAACAATAAAAGTTATAATTAGAAGATATTTAATCATTTACAGAAAATAGGAGGCTGTCTTCCTACTCTAAAACGAGCCATTTCAACCACGTCAGAACCACGTAATCGATGAACTCTATACTATGACAACTTTACAGTTTTCTGTATCGATCACCACTTAAAAATAGTCGTGGTAGTTATTTCTGGGAGGATAAGCAGAATCCACCTACATATATGCAGACTTAAGATAGAAATATCTTCTGGTCTATCTATCTATTATGATGCAAAATTTAATATAATAATAATAAATTGATGAACACAATCTACGTAGCAAGGAAATCCAATTTAAAGCGTATTATCTACTTCATTAAAAAAAACTAAAGTTACATCTCTACACTCAAAATTAAGTAATACTAGCACATAGTACCTACAACATAAAACGTAGTCGTACATTGATTTTTTAGTATGTATATGCAACCCATGTACGCACCGTAATCCTGGCAATTATTTATAGTTTATAGCACCGACTAGTCGACTCAGCTTCCAGCTGACTCTGAGTAATGAACTAATGTTATTACCTGGACACGTACTTAGCTAATACATAAATAAGTACTTTTGTAATGTGCTGACACACATGCCAAGAGTGAAAAAACACGTCAATAAATAATACAGATGTATTGCGGCATACCGTACGTTTTAATCACCGATATAATCACATTCGTTTACAAAGACATATTTTTTTCCTTTATTAACGTTTAGCAATTAGATACAGTGAATATTGACAATCAACCGTTCATATTATGTTGCCTTACATGGGGCGGCATATTTCCCACATGATATAGTGTGACGCTGTCTTTAACTCGCGATTATATAGTTATTATAGAATAGTTACGCGCATTTTCTTTACTAGTCACGAGATAGGAATGAAATCAAGTGATAGGCTTACGTAATACGTCAGCCATTCATGCTTAATTGTATTTTTTCCACAGTTGGCTGAGACGACGACTTCATGGAAAAGCCGTCATTTCCAAAGTACCTAAACTTCGTTAGTAAGGGAAATCTGAAAGTGTTTCGCATACTTGAAAATGTAAGTATTGGTAAGAAATAAAAAGTATTGTAAAATCCAGCTGGATTTAAAATTTTGATGGAAATTTGAAACTTTAAAACCAACATTTATGGTTAAGTTGCAATGAAAATGGTATTCAATAGATTACGACTTAAATATGTACCAATAGAAAAAGTACTAGGTCAAAGAAGCACAATATCTATTGGTTACAAATTGAGTGAATCATCAGCAGGTGAATCTTTGTTGTTGTTAATTAGTGTCCTCGTAGCGCGCTACGAGATTTACTACGCGGAAGTGCTACGAGCAACCCTCGGGGTTGATCTCTCGCTGCATAAATAGAATACTTTTTATCTAAGTATTATAAAATTATGATAAAAATGTAATCAATTAATTTCACTTATTTCTATTAACCAACATGAAAGTAACAGTCCAGGTTTGTCCGTAGCATAAGCTACGCGATACTACGGCTACGTCAAGCAACGCCATTTTTGTCATGTCATTACTTACAAGCTTTGACTTTATTAAACGTCACATAAATTATTGTTAAATAAGTTATTATAAACTACTATTCTACTCATTTCATAGTCGCAGTTTTGAAAGACAAACAAAATAATCACCAGTAGCATTGTATCGGGTAACTTGCAACTCCACTTGTTATAACATTAATAGTCTATCAAAGCCATCAAAAGTTTATCGCTATTATTCGTTTAGAATAAATTATTAAGTTGTTTGCATTTAGTTCATAAAGATACCGATGTGGGTAGATTTCTAACGCCATGCTTACAAAACTGTTAATGGGCTGCGCTGAGATATGATCTTTTAAATGGGCTTCTGATATTTCAGTGGACATGATAACAGATCTAGCAATATTAGATGTCTAAAATAAACAAATTATAGATGTGGGTTAATCTATCTGCCTTTAGCTATCTGTAGTTCAAAGATTTAAATTATACATTTTATCTTTTGAAATGAAAAACAAACAAAAAAAGAAATGTTTTAAACAAAGTCTGCTAAAACTAAACCTTCATTCTGTATTTTATCGACACGTTCGTTTTAGTGTAAAGAGTACTCGTAATACTTGTCAAACATGTTCATAGAATGGTGACACAGAGTGCTGAATCACCAACAAATCGTAGAAGTTATGATTGCCAACGATGACGGACAACATTCGAGTTCATCAGATTAACTCATACGCTCATGCGAGTGAGTGCGACTGCTCTTCCCTATTAGAACGATTTCCGGTCCATTGTGTAGTCCACAGCGCTTAAAGAATCGGTTGCGCTCTCATTAGTAAGCGCACGATATGACCTATCATAAGGTTCCCAGGACGTCAACTAGTTATTAAATTAACTGTTACTAAATAACTAAATTAGATTTAAGATACTATTTGATTTATAAGTACCTAAACCAATTAAATGTTTGTGTGAACTGAAAATGGAGCTTAGTGCTCAAGTACATAATTAGTAAGGCATGCAGGTTTGTTCATGCGTTGCAAGTATAGCTAGCTTGATGAATCACATGTTGGTCGATGAGTGAGAATATGTGTGTAGTAAGAAAATATAAACAAGAAAGACTAATAACTTTACATTAACTTAGCCGCTTAGAAACAAGTTGCAGTGACGAAACGTGCATGCATCTCCGTAATGGAAGTAACTTTAGAGCCTATTAACTTTAGATTGTCTTATGCTATTAAACTACTGATTTGAACATGCGCACTTAAAAAATGCAATTCAAGTGGACGTTTAGCAGCATTACTCATTTAAATCATTTAAATTTTAAAGTCAGGTTATTGTTTCAGAATTGACGAATTTGGGAACAGCAGACAGATTATTGGCAGCATTACGTAACTTTGAAATGTTCTGAATCATAGAATAAACCGATAAGTAAATAAAAGTTAAACAAAAATCACTGCGCTGTAATTTCACGAATTTTATTATTTGCTAAGCATCTTTATTTAGCAATATTATGTTAATATGTTCATCCGTAAGTTAAAGTCAGGTTCGAGTCAGCCGGTCATCAATCCTAACTCTGTCCACAAATTGTCTTGGGCAACACTTCCCATGACAGTTCGGTATTAATTAATGATGTATCGGTTTGATAGGCTCGGTGGCCTCTCTCTGCTGCGCCTCGCACCGCGGCTGCTCACAACCGTACATAAATACCGTAATCAACTTTGACAATTTGTATACGCTAAAGTAAAAAGTACTGAAGTTTTCTTACCTCAGTATGTTTTGTATTTTATGTGCGGAAGTTATTGGGGTTGCGTCACTACACAACGGTTACCGATGTTTAAATATTCGCTACAATCTTACACTTGCTTCTTTACCTTCGCGTATTGCAGTTATATAGAAAGACACATTTCGTATTGTAATACCTATGAACCGTCTCTGCAACGTTTGATAGATATTACAATATTACTTCCTCGATATTTGTGTAATGGGCCTACCACACGCACAAGCTTAACCACAGTTTTGCCTGCGCAAGCTTCTCCCATGAAAATACAATACACGGTCGGCAACACTGAACGCCCAACCACACACAGGCAAGTAAACGCAGGCCGGGCTTGCGCAGGCAAAACTGTGGTGAAGCTTGTGCGTGTGGTAGGCCCATTACACTTGAAGTATCGAGAGGATTATTATGTTCACATACACAACTTTACAACATTATTTTACAATAACTTAGGTAAGCCATCTTTAAGCAGATAATTAAATTGTTTGTTATTAATTGATTGCAATTGCAAAACCAACATTATACGCTATTGTTGGACAGGCTAAGAAACTTTCAATATACTAATGATTACAAATTATTGTATTAAAATATGCATATGTGACCGATTGTTATTGCGAAAGGAACGAGAACATGGGCCGCCTGTTATTTTTATTCAAATTTATCGCCTAAACTCATTCTGCCCACACTGCGTGGCCGTACACTGTAAATTGATCACACAGATGATTTATGAATGCCATTTTTACATAATAGATAGGCCGTTTGTGTGTGTGTGTGTGTGTGTCCGATGCAAGGCGTCCGCCATGTTGCCTGACGTGCAATATTTCTTGTGACCAGAAGCGGTAACTCTACAACATTTCCACAGCACTAATGTGACAACATATAAATCGAATGAATACATAATGCTTCTACCCATTGTCTTCGATTCGAATGTTAAATCGAGTCAGTAAACCGATATTACCGATACCGAGTTTATTTCCATGTAGATATCGATTGTTGTTTTCCTTTTTAATAGTGCTAAGCTGAAATGTATGAGTCCACACAAAAAGTGTGCAATATTTTATTTAAGTGTGACACATCTATTATTTACACTGTGTTACGATCGCTTTTGCTATTTTTGAGTTGGTTTCATAATAGATACAAAAAATACAAACATCCTTGTCGATTATTATACGAGGGCTGGTTTTTAGCATTGCCATACAACGAGGCAACGCCGTGTGCGGGCTGTTTCTTGGGCACATTATCAGCCGACACCACTGAAAATGAGTTTTTGGATGCTACGTAATACTTATTTCAGTTTAGTTAAATTACACATAATGGTAGTACATAGTAATGTATATATGCCTAGTTTTAATTTGGTTTTAAACTAATAAATAATATATTGTAGTAGATTATAATTTTCCCAACAAAAGTTCTTATTTGACACATTACCCACACATAAATTGCACGCCTATTTTTTTTAAAATGCGAAGTGATACCTTAACGCCTAAGCGTCTTTTTGTTTTTTAATAATATATTTAATTTAGTATTTTTTGTAAATATTTAGTTTGTAATATTTGTAGCAGTTTTAGTTCTGTATTTATAGAATAGCCTAATTATAAAATATATATAAAAAAATATTTTAATTTAGTCTCAATATAATAAAAAATACTTTTAAATACGTATTTTGTAATATTTGTAGATTTTTTGGATATTAACTTCTGAATATGTTTTAAGTAATAAATTACATATTTTTCCACTAGACACATGCATGTGTCGATCCAATCTCAACTCAAAAAAGAGATTATGAGATATCATTAGGACTAAACGCGGATGCAATGTTCAATCAAATCACATTAAAGACCATCACATTCGATCGTCGATAACTTCCGTGTGATGTATGAATAGAATCTGCAATTTGACAGCTCAAGTATAAGTAGGTTCGAGTAGATTATGCTCAGTATACGCACTGAGCATTTGCGACACAAAGCGAACAATGAGTAATGTGAACCATGAACTTAGATAATGATCTCTTCTTTGTGTTCAAGTTTCTTTGAGGCGAACCTTATCTATCTTCGGAATTCGTCGCTCCGGATTTATGTTTGTTTTAAGCTTCAAATTATACTCAAATACTTATGTAAGTATTTAATGGCGAACTATATATAACCTATGCCGTTAGGGAAATTAGAAAATAAATGGCGTTCTATTTTCCGCTGCCGGCCAATATCCCAAGTTAGAATATACAACTATTTAGAAGATTAACATTTACGATTTTATTTTAACTAAGGTTGAAGGAAATGAAGACTGAAGACTTCTGAGCTTCAGAAAGAAGCTCGGGGGGGGGGACGGTTAGCTTTTAAGCCTACCCGTCCCCCCCTCACGCAAATTACGCATTACTTTTATTGCATTCCAAAATGTTAAATAAAACAGTTGGTTTGTTAAAACATTGAATCAATAATTATGAACCCGTCGGGTACATCAAACATTGCCTAAGAGTCTGAATGCGGGTTAGGGAGCCCCCTACGGTACAATATAATCTGGGTACAGTGTAAGAAAAACAGTATTATTGAGATTAAAAGCTCAATTCTCCAAGCTCCGGTTATACTTCATTTACTTGTTTCAATTATCTTCTAGATCCTGTATCCTGGTAGTTCTGTACAATATTAATTTCCACAAGACTCAATAACTAGTAAAACTGAGTCATGAAATAGTAGTTATTAAGTAAAGCCTCAATAACATGACCACATTATTACTTGCTGGCAAGTGCTCTTGGGAAAATCAGAGATTTTTTCTCACTGTTCGATTTTTGAGAATGCTGCTTATCAAGGTACTTCCCTCAAGCATCTACTTAAGGTAACATCTTGATAAAAATTATTGAAGTTCATAAATAGTAAAAGGGAAAACCGTGGTAACATTTTTTTTATTGAAACTCTAAAAAGTACCCATTGACAAGTAAGTATATAATGAGTAAAAAGCTGAGTCATCAAAATAAATAATTAAAAGAAAATTAAAAGACTTGATTTTTTGTGTGTTTGGTTGTAATTTTAAACTCAAAATCTACTCGACCGATTTTGAAATTCATGGAACTAAACTACATCAGTATTTACGTGCTGATCTTTCGAGTAACAGTTGTTCCTGTCTTTGTAACTTTAAAATACACATTTATTAACTCAATCGTAGTCGAAGTACGGTATTTATATCATTAAAGTGATGGGGCTTGATTCCCAGTGAGAATAGTGTAGTGTACAAGGTAAATGGCGTGCGTAATCCTCAATGGAACTATTTATTTAATGACTGCTCATTGCTATCCGGATGTTTGTGAATGTATTTTTGAATATAATACTTAAACAAAACTGGGACTTATGGGATCTAATTGCAGTTCATGATTTCATAGGAAAATCATAATTTGGTTCTTTAGAAGCTCATTTTCATTCACAGCTTTAAACACTTACCCATGGGCTTAATGCTCTGATTTACTTATTTATTTTACTTTATTTAGGTTAGCCAACAATTTTTTTACACAAAACATATATTGAATTGACACCACTAATTATACGTGGAACAACTACTTAGAAGCTAACACCACAGGCACTATTTTATGGTTTTATATCGGAATAATTAATAAAAAGTTATGATTTAAGTTTAAGCTATAGCAGTAATCATAATTTACTAATACCTGTAAATTATTCAGATGCGAGTGATTGTAACAAACAATAATAACACATGATTGATAAACGTGCTTCTAAAGAACCAAATATGTTTGCTGTTTCTTTACAAAGAATTCATAAATCACTGAATACACAAATTTTCTTTCCGTCAAGTTAAAGCGCTTTGTCGTACAAAACGTTGCGCTGTTATAAAAAGCTATTGTTGTAAGCAAACCACAATTGATCTATCCGAAAGTGATAAAAAACTTTAAGCCGCAAAATAAATAGTCTGTCATAACTTGTATCGAATGTCGTTTCTCAATTAACATAATTATTCCGAACAATTTATTCAGTTGCGCGTCGCCTGGAAACATAATAATATGTATTAGTTTCGTTGGTATGTACTTATGAATAAATGAAGCATATTGCACACTTGACGCGCGCGTCGCCCACGCGCCGCTACGTGTCGTCGACGCGACGGCGCGTCTCGCGCTGTCATCACCAACCGTTGGAAAAAATCTTTGCTTACACAATTCATCATGTAGCAGAGCTTTTGTCGTGGGGTCGAGGACCTTCGGCTTTACTAGATTATTACATAACATCTCTGTTTACATAACGTTTCCTAATTAGAGAGAAGATTTCTCACAAGCTCGAGCGAAACCGAAAGGAATAAAGATGGACAGACGTCGGACACGACATGTGTAAAACTATAAACCGCAAACAATATTAGTAGAAATCGAATTTGTTCTCCGTTATTCAAACCTGCTTTGTCATAAATACCTTATAAAAGTGTTATAGTAGGTAAGTAGATACGTATATAGACGATGATCTAAAAGATTGCGGTCCAGCCCGTCGGATTGTGCGGCGCTCTCAAGGAGGACCGGACTATTTCGAAGCCGGAACCGAACCCGCACATGGAAATTCTGCGCTCACATCGACTCATTCGAGAACTGTTCTTTTTAATACTTAAATCAAGAGCGAATATACTTTGTCTCTTTTTCTTGCTTCGGCTTTGGACAGAGAAGAAACCTGAATAATGTAGGCATATCGTTTTTTGTCTACAGTTTCAGTAAATTATGATATGATTTCGTTTTCGAGATAAGCTTCCGTAATTTCATATTAAAATTTAAATTCAGTTGGACATTATTCTGGAATTATGAGTATGAGAGTTGCTCGATGACAATGACGCACTTACAGCGCACCAGAACTTGTTTACTTACAAAAATACAAGCGGCTGGCAATTAAAGACTGAATTGAAATAATTGAAACGGTTTATTTATAGGGATCTCAGTCTCATGACTTTTGAGTAGGCTAAAGTTGCCTAAAGCTTCCATAAATTAAAATGTATAAAGTAATAAATATTTGTTTCGTCTTTTATTGCCTTTGCAACTTATGAAGGCCAGCCAGAATTATAGCCAAATCACAACTATGTTTTTTTATATACCATACCTACCTACGTATAGTACATTCCTTACAAGACTTCTGTCTAATATCATAATTATCTGAAAAACATGTATCTTACTGTTTTTTAAAAGTAGATTTAGATGTATACCACAAATCAGACCAACCTAAGTAAGCATACATAAAATAAGACGACAGTTCCTGTCTCCATATTATTAAGGATGTGTAAGTTGAACAATATATTCCTTCACCGTTCAAGTCAGTCGTAAATTGTGTAAATATATTGAAAAAACATATTGATACATGGCCGGGATTGAATTCGCGACATTACAGTATCTCGCGTCTGTCCGATATTCCACAGTCCACACCCGGCTGTCACCGCTTCTGTTCGATTTGCGTGATTTATCTTCGTTAAAATAATGTGATGAATTCTTATTTAAGTAGGTTTTTTCCGTCGCTTATTATGTATGTATAACGACTAGACTGAATAATTTGCCGAAAACACATTAATTTAAATGCACGTGCTAACATCGTGATACAACTTTTAATGTCGTTAAGAAATCACCGGTTTGTGTGATAATGGCACGCGGTTGCGTCTGCGGGCTGTCCACGCTCGCATGGCTATATTTTTGTCTATTATTACGGCAAGTATCGTTCGCTTTCACTATCGCTCATCAAGTGACGATGTGACAGCATAATTAAGCGCGTCGAACATAATCACGCATGGGTCGCGTGCATTCAGCCTGGAGGCTGGACAAAGAGATCGGTCTTGACCCCGCCTGAACTGCCGGATGTAAAGAAAGTTCTCATTGCAATCTTCCGGCCCGCGTTACGTCCGTCATCGAGTGTCATAAGTCGTTAATTTTTATACGCTATTATCGTGAGACCGTTATTAAATTCCAATCTAAATTGCTACATGGAAACAATAACGCCCTTGTATGTAAGGGTTCGTAAGAGGTTGACGTTGACGGATGTCCAACGGCCCAAGTTGTGAATCCTGCAAGAAGCAATCTAAAGCAGTCCAATTCAACATAGCTACACAGGCTAGTTTTCTTTTGATTATATTTAGAAACATTGTTTATTTGAACCAAAATAGATTTATATTTAAATATCACAACTACACAATCATTTACATGCAGATTAGCACAATACTGTGAATATTTAAAACATTAAATAAGTATGTTTTATACGATAGCTTGTGTAACAGTCCGATAGTGTAATAGTTGTCGGTGTTTTATGAAACTGTGGTGTCGGAGTGGAGGTGCATCGCGCTGGCGATGGCGGTGCACGCGGTGAAGCTGTGCGGCGCGCGCGCAGTGGGCGAGGTTAAGCGATTGCTTAGATCCGCGTTCACCTCGCATTGTGTAACCGCGCGGTCGCGGGAGGGGCGCCGTGGGAACCGCCGAAAGCTCGCTGACGCTATGCGCAGCTTCCGCCGTTACGGCCGCATTAACTTAACGATGCATCTCGCACGCCACCGCAGCCATACGCAACGCGCCGGTCACTCCGCGCCAAATTGATTCGATCGTCATCTTAGCAACAGGAAATTATCATGTTGATGCCGCAAAACATTACCACCTAAATTTTTGTGCCGAGTTGATGCGACTTTCTAGTGTTCCGTATTATGTATATTATACGTGCATGCATACAACACGATTTGTCTAAGAGAGCGGCGAGGATGACCCGCGTAGCGCTCGCCTGCCATAGTGCAGCAAACAAGAGCATGGCGCGCTGAAGGCACACAAAGAGCATTGTGAAAGTTATGTTATGAATTCGTATTGTTTTGTAATTGTTTCTAAGCAGTACAGAGCGGTGGAATAATTCATAAGTGTTGTTGTTCCCAGCGGCGGCAATGTTGTTCTCGCGACGACAGATGAATAGGGCAATGGTGGCGGGCCGTTAGTGCGGCGCGGGTGGACAAGGGGGCGCGGGGGCGCGGGCGCCGAGGGCGGAGCACCTGAGCGCGCCCTGACCTACGACCTGCGGTGAAAGGCGCCCGCGCGGGCACGGGCCGCGCCGCGCCGACGACATAGCATCGGGCTGTTTCGCATGCGCAGAATGACCGGATTTACGAACAAAAACAATGACCCAAAACTGTGATCTTGTTTCGTTATGATTGAATTTTTTAATAAGTTTTTTTTTTTCTGCATGCATGTTTTGGTGAGCATGTGGTGTGGTCTTGACATTAAAGTAATTTATGAACTTTAGTAGGCCCATATTAAGTATGTGTAAGTATGATACTCTGTTTTAATACATATTTTGGCATCGTCATGTTGGGGTAACTTAATGTAATGAAACACTTGAAATGAAAATGGTTCAACTGGAATTCGAAATTTAATGCATTCATTTAGTTATCCTGTCAGCTTTTGGTCCACGTCGAAATATTGATATACTTAATATACTGCAAGGGAAGAGGCGGGACGCGTGAGGGAGAGGACAGCATTCACCTCTCAGCCCAGACGCAGTGGTAGACGCCCACGGCGATGGACGTCACGACGAAGACGATCTCCAGCTAAAGTAGGCGCGGGCATGCGGGCGCGAGTAATGGGCGACTTGCTGTCCGACCACGGACCATGCCCGGGCCTGAAAGAGTGTCAGGACAATGACGGGACTTTGACCTTTAGAGGGCCAACGCCTGCCGGGGTCGCGGGACTACCGAATTACCGTGACCCCGGAACGTAAAGGGCTATTGAAGGACACCGTGGACTTTAGTCAGTACAAGTCTGATAGTCCCTCCTGCCCCGCCCTGGGTTAGGTTTCATTTAATGATTTTACCACGCTAAATAAAAAGATACTGCAAGGACATTTAACGTATTGCTATAGTATCGTAGCCATGTGTCGCGATTTTCTTTGAATTGAATTTGAAAACTGAAAAGTGCCACTTACTTGTTAGTTTTCAGTTGTAGCTTATACTGGTAAGTTGTAATGTGGACGCGTGATACTATAACAGATTGTAAATTATGAAACTGTCGCATGAAATTAATTGTACTGAACCATTTTATTTATATTTTAATTTTAAGTATGTAACCAATTATGAGCCGACATATTTCTGCTGTGAAACACGAAATGTCATTAACTTGAAGGTACTCTCGGGTCGACTTGCCATCGCTTTCGTTGGAAAGAAATGACCATGGAAACTTTTACTACCTGCAATATTGAGAATAATTACCAAGAGGAAAATCAGTTCTCGCAAACAAAATACTTGTGAAATGCATTGTTATTAATTGATGTAATTTATTTTTAATGACTGTTACTGATTACATGCTTGTCACCAATATGGTGGTAGTTAATGGTTTCAGGAATAAAATGTAGCCTATCAGAGTTATGACAGCAGGAAATAATAAGAATCACTCGGCGAATCTATTTAATTTTCAAAAACTATGAGGAAAATTGCAAATGAACACATTTACATTTGCAACAAACATGCATCTAAGAGTGCTCAGTATAATAGGAAACAAATAACATTGTAAGACGTGTTCACATAACACATGAAACAGTAATGACGCAACTTTCACGTACGTTACATGTTGGGGGAATGAATCGCAAGGCGCCTCTTACACGGTAATGAAGATTGATGGCTGGCGATGCGCACGGCGATTAGCGGAAGGGTACCCTCATTTGTCATGGCTATCGTGTGCGATTGTTTTATATGTTCTGAATATTTGTTTACCAATATCCTTTTCTCGTAAACCGTACGCTATGTCTGTTGTTACCGACGAGGGACTACAATCTCGCGAGATTTCAGCAATGGGCGAGATCTCGCGAGTCTATAAAGCCACTCTCACGAGATTTTGAGATTTACAAGATCTCGCGAAATTGATAGCTTTTCACTAAAAAGTATACAAATGCTATAAATTCCATTCAATAATTGTCAACGTGTGGAATAGAAAATTGTAATTGATTAAACCATCGGGTTATAATTTTCAGTTTAAAAATCTTCTTAACAATCACTCTTCTTAAATAACCTGTAGCGGTAGCGTATTGCAGCAATATTATTTAGTTTAAAAAAATAGTATTATTAATTTCATATTTTTATTATTATTACTCTGCGGCTGAAAATTCACGTTTTGCCCTTTCAGGGACCCAGTTTGCGCGCAGTCGCGCTATGATAAACACGGATTTTGCTACTCCACTCAAATTCGCAATCTTGCAAGATCTCGTACGAAAATTGAATAAGATTCAATGTCGTTTTTGGAGAAAATCTCACGAGATCGAGATTGCATTTCCTATCACCGACATTCGTCTGGTGAGAAATAGTTTTTTAGTTAGATACACTAAAAGACTGTACTAAAAGTACCATCATAATCAATCACTTGCAATATTCACGACTAATCGTTAAAATGTCATTAACAGTGTCACTTCTCATATACAACATTATTTTTTGTTTATGCGAAACCCGATACACCTGTCTAGTATTTTTGTGTAAAGAATCTATGTACGAAATTTTAAAACCGTATCATAAAAAATCACAAGGTTATAAGTATGTATATTACCTGGTTGTCCGTTCAAAAACATGCTCATTTCGCGGTACACCCGCGTAAACCGTGTCTCCTGTGTTATACACTCGTAATAATAGCTTGGCAATAGGTACCTAACCGTACGGTGATTGTATTGTAATTAACTAGTAATAAAATTTAATTAAAATATTTTTGAAAAAAAATATAACATGGTGTAAAAATTATTGGAATCGAATCAGTAACTGATTCTGAACAAACTATATTCAGGTTTCGCATATACTAAAAATAATGTTGTATAAAGATCGTTTTGTTTTCTATTTTGTCACACTACACTTGTCCGTTATTAAAATCTTGAGATTTTAGCACGGACCACAAAATTATGATTGGCGAAGAAAACGGTTCGTAAACAGATATAGGGACCGTGCGTTAGTCATTGCAACATTTCTCTGCCTATCGCCTAAGTCCATTTCGTTCTCAGTACGACAAGTAATTGGTTGTGCGGTAACTATAAACACACGACCCGTTCATTCAATATTGATATGTAGAGGTTCTGGTTTTACTGGTAGCTACTTCTGTCTGAACTCTCAACCCTAGTGTGATGTTACATATGGCTTCTGTGGTGACACTCGACACTCTGCCACTCGGTATCATCGTTACTTAGTTGGTTTAGCGCGACCGCATACTGTTATAAATTTCTATCAGAAGAATTCTGGTGCTCTTAAGAAGGTACTCGCTGCATACATTTTATATTAGATATCGCACACTGTAAGAAAACTTCTGATGGATCTTCTGCTTCTGAAGCCTGTCGAAAGGCATTCGATACATACATTTTCAGAATTTCTAATAGTATGCATGGTGCAAAAGGCGAGCTTCAGAACTTTTCTGACTGAAATTTCATATGGTATGCGGTCGCACTTAGTTATTAACTAGACGTGTTGATGACTAAAATACCTAGGTAGTGAAGAAAAGTTGTTAGCTAGACTTGGACAATGTTACCTAGCAAAATACTCAGTTTGACAGGTAAAAGCTCGACACGACTTACGGCGTGTTGTTTGATTAGTAGTTAAACTATTTGTTAAATCAAAATTAAATCAATATAGGTATCGTGTCCATTGTATCTATGGAGTTGAAATCTTCTACTCATGTATATTTTACCACGGCACCATTTAGTTCGTCCGTCCCGCGCGTCGGGTGTTATTGATCTAGCACTTAATTTTGCAAATAGAGTTGACGGCAAATAAGTAAACCAAACATATTAGGAACAGGAAAAACAAGTTGTATTTGTCGATCATTTGTATAAATTAGAATTCGTACACTGAAATGCTACCGTTTCCGCGGATTATTAACGTTTACAAATAATACACGTAGACAAGGCTAACAGTACCGCGGGAACATAAATAAGCTCATCGGTTACTATCCTAAGCAAGCAGTAATAAGAGAGTTTAACAGTGTAAATTAATTTATTAATCAATTAGATGTTAATCTCACTTAATTAATGAAAGTCCTTTAATTGGCGTTCCCCTTAAACACTATATTAATTACCTTGTATGGCAGCGGCGAGTTACACGCGAATATTGCGTGTTCTGCACGACCTCTGACACAGATTTCCCGGAAAGTATTAGCTTAGGCGCTCCTTCAAATCGCAAATACAGCTCGTTATTTCGAAAGCTTATTTTACACTAGTCGTAGCCTCAGGCTACATGTAGGTAATACCTGTATTTGGCATTCGTCAAATATCTAACAAAGATAATGTGCCTCCACTTGCCGCTCACTCATTGTTTTGCCGTTTTATGTAGTAGGCATAAATTGTATGTATTTGACATAAACATTTGTCTATGCCAGAGTTAAGTTATATGCGGATACTTATGCCGATGATAATTAATTGGAAAAAAAACACCAATTCATTTACAAGGAAAGAATCAATCATCTACTTTTAAAAATGATTTTAGATAACAGATGAACGGTAGCTGATATATTGACTTTGTAATGAGTTGAGTATTCATGGTAAATTAATAAATTATGCATATTTAATTTAAATATATAAACTGATATCCAAATTTAAAGTTTAAAATGGCTATGATTAAAACCCATCCTTGATAATTTATAAGTTTTCCCTAAACGCTATCCACAGCCTTTTTTCTATTTGTTTATTTCCTACTTGAACACCGCGAGCCGAACAAAGGAGTCTTGATATTTTTGTCTGAGGATAACATAGTAGGTTTACTTTAATTTTTTCATTTGGATAAACTTAAACTTGCCTAACTAATCACCCATCCTCGCTTCGTTCAGGCTTCAAAAATAAACACTAAATAAGTTTTGTGATAGCTTAACCTTTTAGTATTGAAAAGCGCATTGAGTTTAAAAGAAGTGAAAATATAATTATATAGACGCTGAAAACACCTTTTTATTTAACTACATATTTGTCGATACAGATGTTACCGTAATAAACGGAATTAATCTGGACAAAATTATAGTACATATCCGTTCTAAACTTAGAACATCGTATCTAGTAATTGCTTCGAGAGGTCGAAGAATAGTCGTATCGTGGGAAAAACACATCTTTAGCTTCATCTTCTGAGACAAGAATTTTATTTAAGTTACTTAATTGGAAAAGTAAGCTTTACATTATTTGTGATTGTTTGATTAAAATGATAAACATTTGGTATCTATATTAGAACCCTAACCTATAAACCTTTATAATGTTAATTTAATGTAAAATACCTTTGTATTAGATTGGTACGCGTTAGTGTCGCAAGTCTCAATAACATTTAGACCGATTTAAAAAAAAAATGTTATGTTTATTTTTTTCTGGGCAAGGTAACTAAAACAAAATTTCGATATTATAATGTGAAAAATAATGCACCTTTGCAAAGCGAGGAGGGACTAGTTATAATATAATTTACATCATTGGTGCTCTTTTTACCCGAATGCGCCATAGCCAGAATGAGGGTTATGTATTTACTTTTGTAATATAATAGAAGCGTTTATAATATACTTTTTATAACACGATACATTTGCCGTTGTTACCGAATGAGAGTTAAAAGGAACAACGAAATATTGTCCTTACATAACGATGGAACGAATGACCCGTGTCCGACCGCTTTTTGTGCTCACTTTGTGTCAAGTCATGTTGCTCGGACAAACTCTCCAACGAATTACAGATTTCACTCGTTTTTAATACATGGTTATCAAGAATGCAATTTTAAACGTGATCAATATGTACGAGTATGCACATCTGAATTTTATGATGAAAATAAAATTATGTGATCTGTGCGTTTTATATCACTTGTGCAATTTTATTCAGTACGCATTTCAGTGATATGCATGCCGAATAACAATCACAACGCTTTAGAAATTCTGGTCGCTAAATATGTATGTGTTATGAAATTTAGCTCAAAATAAAGCTTAAGATAAGATGTTTGAGCAATTGTTACATATTTGTGTAGTTTTATCAGCATCAGTGTTACTGTTGCGGCACTAACGGTGTCGGTCATCGCCGCGATCTGTCGATGCGCGGATAATGACGGACGGCTCGCCTCCTCCGCGCAATGACGTGATGATGGCCGGTCATATTGCAACAAATTATCTTTACTCATTTGTACAAATGAGCTAGGCATGGCGGCCGCGGGCGATTCCCACAGACACCGACACCTCGTCAACTGCTGCTTAACAAACAAACCACTCAAATTAACGATGCGACTTGAAAGTCTATGCCTAGTCTAGGCAATAAAGCCGAAATATTTTGTATTATTGACACTAATATGGCGCGCCCACATTATTAGGAATAATACCGAATACTTATCTTGAATTTGGTAGAAACTAAAAATGTGCATAATTTGTATCCTAGACAGCTTTTTGTATATTTTTAATACTAATAAAATATGTTAAAAGGTAACTGATGTGGTAAAAACAGATCCTTGATGATACATAAGTTAATTGTATTTTCATTTAAGATATCGACGAGTGAATGGTCTGTTGAGATAGAGTTTATCCAAAGTAATATACAACTACAATTTAATACGCAGATAAGCTCTCAATAAAAGACCGAAATAAGTAAATCGCTAAGTAATGTCATCTTACGGTTTCCAGCCTTCATTGGGCAATCGGTGAAATATTTAATGTTTCATAACCTACGTGGCTTCCGAAGATTGGTATTTCAAAACTGTATCGAAACAACATCCGTAACTATCTAGAGCTGAATCTAATTCCGAGAAGCATTCAATGTCGCCGGGACGATGGTACCTATGTTTAAATCGAATTACAATGGAGAACGGCCCACGCGAGTGCCTCTCTGCGCACTTAACCGCACGGGTTGGCCGACCATCAATTGTCAAAATAGTTCCGACATGGAACAATGGTCGATAAGCTCGCTAGTCGGGAGAGAGTGATTTTCCGTAATTTTAATATAAATAATTGCGCACCGCTAGAGTGGAAGGCCTTCGGCTGGTCACGAACGTGCGTCCTCTTGTCTGCACTCCTTATTATTCGATACGCAGAATTGTCTCTCCGTATTACATCAACTTGTTTTGATTTTGCAGTTATTGCGGTTTGCGTTAAGTGTTATATTCTTAGCTTGTCATTATTCAGATGTGCATTCCACTGTTGCTTTCTGAAATGAGTTTTATTTGTCACATACAAAAGTTGTTAAGTAAAAATCTAACGAGACCTTTAACCGAGTTATGAGTTTGGCGTCTTAATATATGCAAGATCTTATATGCAAATGACTCTATTAGACTAATAAATCTGAAGATTAGTGTCAACAATCAACAAACATGGTCATAGTAACATATATAATAGGAACGCCCGACAAAGAAGTGTCTCATGATTTCCAGGAAATAATATTATAATACAACGCTTTAAACTGTCTTAAAAGCAAAAGCCTCGCATTTTAAAATTGTGATGCAATTATTTTAAACGCTGACATTGAAAAAGACAAGTTAAAATAATCCGAGAATTCCGAGTGCCCTTCACTTGCGCAGGCGCTGATGCATTGTGATGGCCGCTGTATTCAGACCGTATGAATTCAAGTCGGCTGCTTGAGCACGCTCAAATAGGATCACCTGAGAAGTATTCAAACTAATGTAGACAGCTGAGCTGAATACTTAATTCGATACTAAATACTTGGAGTTTAACAATGGATTTTTCATTACATTTCAAACAATAAGTGTTTTATTTGATAACGTAGCGTAAACTTACGCGCTGTCTACTCTGGAGCAATATCATGAAGTTCTTAATCCTACATCATTTCAACAGTATCATAAAAAGTAAACTCAGATTGGTTTTCTCTTTCCTCCAAGACTATTAATTTAAGAGTAAGAGATACGAGAGAAATAAATACCCGTACCATTCAAAAGGTTGATGTATCTGGAACGCAGTCGTTATGAAAAGATTTTTCATCGGGTGTCGTAACATAAACTCTGATGAAGTTTCGTCATAATACTTAGGAGATATAAAACAGCAATCGAAGTCTGTAAATCATTCAAAGGCGTGTGATAAAATTGCAACAAAAATAATAAATATACGAGTTTTATTATATTCACAAATATATTGTCTGTTAATCGTGCGGTGTGAATTCAAGCGCTAGATAATGTTACGACACTCGCTAGCTTATGTTTAAAAGCTCTCTAAAAATATAATCGAATGCAAAACGGGCTAATGCAGTGGCCAAACTTGCATCGCTGATGTGTAAATATCGGAGCTAAAGCTAATGCACGAAATGTGGGCAGACACGTTGACATTACACTATCGAACTAGATCACGTTGCATTAACAACAATTAGTCGTGAAAGTGTTTAGCGTCTGCACGGCCCCACGGAACAGGACGCAGCAGCCGCGTCTAGCAAAAAGCGTTATTGAATTAGGATTAGACTATTAAAACCTTTCAATCTAGATGTTACTGCTTGACTGATCAGCCTAGATAGCCAACTAAATTAAATGCCAGTTTCCCAGAGACCAGGTCCGATAAATTTATAATAATAAATGGATTAAAGGAACTTATCATTCACTGTTGCTTCGAATTTAAGACATCAATACCACTATTGCACTACCCAAAACAATTTTCTTGTGAAATTCAATACGTTTAATGGAATATGTTAACGAACATTATAACTCGTTTATTAATAATAAATTGCTTCTCTACGACGTTAGTAAATATAAAAACGTACAACTACTGATATTTCATCGATAAAAATAATGAAGAAATGCACATGAGCTGGCTCGCACGGCGCTGTCACTCGTAACTCCTCATAAGGAGGGATAAGGTCGTGGGTCATCGACATTCAGTTTAGTGGGTAAGGTTCGTGTAATAGATGAGTGGTGCGATTGCGGGCGATAAAGCATCAAGGCGGGCGAAGTGCGCGGAGGTGGCGTTCCCGAGGTGAGAAGCGTGGCAACAGGGCGTGAGATAGCGCGCGCGATACAGTCCGCTCGATCCTGTGGTACTGCAGTCCCGCGCCGGACCAGCACCCCGCCAACCTACTAACCAATGTAATTTAGCAGTACCTGTTTATGTGGGACACAGTGAAAATTTCCAACGCCGTTAGCAAGGTCTTTGATATCTGCACTGAATAATAACAACCCTATCTGTATGCCTAAAAAAAAAATTGTGACTGAAATAAGTGCGGCAAATCTGAACCCTACCGATATAGCCTTTTAAGATTTGCTCAGGATTTACAAAACTTCACTGCAGTAAATATTTCGTAGTTTTCGTACTCATAAATCTCGCTTCTACTCATCTGCTTTACCTAATATGTTTACAAAACCCTAAAGTGATAAGTATCTGATTAATATTCTTCTCCGTGTAACAATGTTGAAATTATGTCTGTATGTTGTAATTATATTCAGTCACAAAGTTATCAAGCATAGATTAGTAAAATGATCGTTAAGTACATATAATAAAAAAATACTTTGGAATGTTGTACATAATATGCGTGAGGTTATAAATCAAAACATTATAATTATTGTTTTAAGTTGTCGAATAATAATTAGCTAGGTATTTGTGTTTCGGCTGAGAGGCTGTGACAGTATAAACCACTAGCTCGTCAACATCTAGGAAGTATTTATGTAAGAATCAAGCTGGTGTTTATAATTCTGAACTCTATGATTACTTAATTGATATGGAACGAGTACCTACATACAATTTATGAGGGTTAAAGATAAAAGCCTTAACTCAGCAAATTGGTATAATGACTATGATCTGTTCCAATTTCCAAGTTGTTTTCTGAACACCGTTTTTCGAATCGACACCTCCTGTAATTAAAGCACGTCACGCGATCTCGTACACTTCAGAACACGGGTGTAATCGATTTGTACAAGTACGGGTTTGCACAACGGACTGAGCCGTCATTTCTCTGCGCCCTCGGCGACACGACATCAACCTTCGCGTTGACGTTCCATTTCGCTCGATGTGTTCTCACTGGCAGATTTTTTATTCGCGTTGCACTTAAGCTTAATCGTATCCTTGCTTTAATTTTTCGGCGACGTGGAATAATTACTGACGGCATCTTGAAACTGTTCACGCGGCAAGTCAGCGATGACAGCTGCGCCGCTGCCTATCTGATATAACAGCGGCGGGATATAAGGAATGATACGGCCATCTGTACCTACCTACCGACTGCAAGCTCCTGCTAGCATTCTTTATTTTTCTTCCATGTTAATATAATTTGATAGATATATCTTTCGAATGGACCGTTACCTGCCTAGCAAGGCTATTTTACTGAGAACTTTTTTAAGCTGCTTGTAAATATGTTTATTCCCTTATTTATTATGTTTTTTTTTTGTGCTTATATAAATGCTGCATGAACCTATTTAAGGCTTTATAAGCCTTTTTCAGCCACCTGCCGCCGCGTACTCTTATTACAAAGATCGAATCATGAGACTCGTTAAAATCGTTCAAGGTCTACTTTCCGTACTTATCACACACATAGTAATAATCAATCAATCCTTTAATCTTATAAAACGTGAGCTACTTTGTGAAAACTTTTACACCAACGCAAGTGAGTAATTGTAGGCTTCAGTTCACGTAATGATACGCTTAGCGCGCGGTGAGGTGAAACTTGTGAGGATTTTGATAACCTCCAAAAATTAAATTCACAAAACGTCTCAGAAGTGCGATGTGGAGTAAAATCACGCATGGTGATTACAAGAGGCGTGTTCTGTCATTACGCTGTCGGTGCTCGGCGGTTGGCTAACGAGCCCCCACTCTTGCCTGGATGAATTCCTCGAGCACAGTCTAACGTTCAGTTTCATGTAAAGTCGCAGGGTCAACTTGCAGATAAGAACATTTCTGAAATTGGCATTATTTCGTAAAGAAACCTCTATCTTTAACCATTTGATTACGATTCAGATATTGATTACATCTTCGAACAAAGCAATAGGTGACCAGCAATATGTTCTTCAAATATGTATTTAAGGCATGTTACAATGGGACACGCACGTTCTTAATGGAAAAATATTAACTTCAACCTATTCAACACTAGAGATTTTTATATGTGCGTTTAAACCGCATGCAGTCGAAGTCGCTTAAATGAGAAGTTCAGTATTGAAAAACTCGTACGTCTTTAATTAATATTTAATAAGATTTTGTATCTTTGTGCAGCTGCTGTCACATATTTAAATATCAGTTTACGTTGTTCACACGAAATTATATAGCAGTGTCCAAGTAATTACGGACAACACCTTGGAGCAAGAGGTCAAAAAGAAATTCACTTAAAACTGTAACACGCCCTTCACAAGAACCGAACCGCAGCAAATTTATAAAGTCGGGTCATTTTCGAAAACCAGTGTCCGAAAGTGAAACTACCCGCGCATTTATTACCGAGTAAAATATGAAGATTGCCAGCAAGATAATAATGATATGTGCTCGTGGTAATGAAATTTCCCGCCGTCAAACGGTGCCAAAGTAATTTGCGTTGCTTGTCTCTGGCAACGAGTGCCCCAAGGGCCGCTTTCGAGCTTGCGCAAGGCGTTAATGAGACGCACTCAACTTTTTATTGGGAGTAACGCACGGCTAGGGTGGCCCTAAATCATTGTTCTACCCTCCCAGGCCTATTTCCCGGTGCACCGCGCAATACTCTATTGTACTGCTAAATTATTAACGGACATTGTCTAGCTTCTGAAAACTTGAATGATTTGGCACGGATTTTACATTTAAAATTTATCGCTAAATAAAAACGTGTAAACCGAATGTTTGCTATAATTAAATATTTATTTAAGTTCTTACCGGTGATTTTATAACTTTTTATTTGTTTTCCTTCATACAATACTTTCAGAGCGTTGGAGTCATTAACCCTGATCGTATTTACTTGCGAACTTAATAAACGCGTTGTTGTAAACAGTATCGTGTCATAAAATTTGTTTGCAAATAAAGAGGTTCTTATATTTAATTAAGTGACTCGTACAGCTCAATTCGGTTGGTAATTAAAGAAATTGGTGCAGCTTTCGTTGGTTCAGCTAAATTGTTGTTAAGGGCCATAACATTACAATTTCACGGAAGAGCCACGCGGCCACCCTGTGCGCTCGCGCAGCCGATCCACTCATATTTGTTAAATCATCGGAACCCTGTAATTTTGATCGATATCTTTATTGACGGCACAAATTTATTGATCATTTCTTTGCAAACGTTCCTTGTGAATACAATATGGCGGGCTGTCGGCTGTCGCAAGTGCCGCAACACTCGACCTTCTTGCGCTGCTCAGATTATTGCTATGGTTTCGTTTTTCAATAGCCATTTTATATCAGATTGACCTACTTTATTTTGTTTGTGGAAACTGAATTTCGCTTCATGCACAACATCTGTTAACCGATCGTTAACGAGAAGTTCTTAATTATTTTTACCTACTCTTGAGCATATTCCAAGTACTCAACTGAAAAATTGTATTCACAAAGTCAACCGTTAATTTTGTTACATAATCGCTATTCATTTAAATAATGACCCGCCATTAAAGTTGGTATTCAAAGCGCTCATGTTGATGGAAACTTGAGCTACGAAATCTGAAAGCTTCCAGTACGGTGTGGTATGAAACATTTAAAAGCTTTACTTGTTAAATTTGCGAGACTTTTTTAGTTAGTTTCGAAATTCTCAATAACGACATTTGGTTCACTTGTATTTAGTCCAATGTTATATAGACCTTATCTATTGCTATCAACCAGTCTCACATCTTTACCCTGCACTGCTGTCAAAACTATAGCATTTCACCTGGGAATCGAACCCACTAGACGACCTAACCGCCACCAGATGAAGTAGCAACGGTACGGATAAACTCTTTGCATAACAATAATTATTCTTCACTTAGGTATGCCAATGTTGCCTTCGCAAAAGCTTAAATGAGAAGTTCAGTCAATTAATTTTTGATTCGATAATATACCCTATTAAAAGTAAACTTTTCGTATCGAAATAATGAAAATTCAGCCGTATTTTATTGATATTTGAGCAAGTGGACGCAACACCGAGGTGTTGGGCGCTCCTATAGACTGAATATAAACCATTCACACCTGACAGGTAATGGCCCGACAGCCAATGGTATTACGTTTTAATTTGTTAATCACGAGCTATCGGTAAATTATGAGACTCGTCCGTAAATCTTGAGGTACAAAAGCTGGGGCTTTTACAATAAACCACATAAAGGTGTTTCCGCGGCATAGTTTAGTCTGACCAGAAAGATGAATCGTGATATTCGACATATTCGTAACGGTTATAAGATTTTCGGGACTACATTATACAGACGTATTAATAATAAACGGGATATTATAAATTGCATATCAAATAAATAATCGCCTATCAATACATACTCATCATTTATATTCTTTTTTACATCAAATAACTTACTTCACCACAAATAAACTAAATGTTTTACAAAACTCAAACTGCAGATAATTCGAAATTATACACCAATATGACATTACTTTTTTTCTCATAATGCAATACAGTTAAATTTATTTTTGTACAAAAATACTACATACATAGCATAAATACTGACTGCACAGCAAATTTTCCATATTTCATAGCAAAATAACTATCCCAGTCGCATATTAACCAGTAAGTACACGCTGGCACCCCGACTCGGACAATTTAGGTTAGAAGAGGATGGCGGGGTCTGAAAGACCCCGCCATCCTCTTCGTGGTTATTTTTTTTTAAACCACCCAGAAGTAGGGGCTCCGTCGACATGCTGGGAAGCGTGGACGCCCCGCGAAAGCAAGACCCGCTTTAATAGTTCAATAAATTACAATATTGTATCTAATTTTTTTTTTTTTTTGCTGATCTCATTATGTGGTAATTAATAAATAATAAGACGACTGTGACTAATAAAATGCTGTTTTATTTAGAAAAACTGCTGTAAATAATATAAAAATAGAAGCTATATTTAAAAGAAAAAGAGTTAACATGTATAATGTGCATTAAGATTATTAGCTGTGCATTGATGAAAAAGCTTTTGCTTTAGGAAAAATCGCTGTACGCTGCAAAAATAAATTGTAGTGTGTTTAGTGATATTTTGAGTTGAATATTTTGCTGTGCAATCAGTAATTTTGATGGGAATTCGGAATCTTATTGTATAGAAAAAGGATATTTTTTGATTTGCGTTTAAATACTACCCATAATAAACCAATAACAACTATAATTATTATATAGATCCTGGCATTTATCGACTTACAACTAAACACTTTTAAACTGAATAGTAGACGTCTTTCAGTAAGGACAAATAGTCCTGAAGTATAATGATTTGCAGTATAATTAAGAAATATAAACATAGAGAACCAACCACAACAAAAATCAAAATCACCTTCTCTGAACTTAGCAATTAACATCGAATCAACTGGTAATGTTCACAGCGAATGAACAATCGTAGTGAGGTACAGCAGTAATCGTTGCGCTTAATGCCTGGCAATTGTGGTTGGTTGGAATATGACGATGCAGCCATGTTTATGTTAAGAGACTGGTCCTTAAAACAAGATGAGTAAGAGCCAAAAAGAATCTAGCATTCAATAGTTAGCTTGATTATTTAGTACTCTTTATGCTGGTATTACGTTTGGTACCTCGAAGGATTAAGTAAAGAAATCCCATGTAGTATGGGGCGATCGCGGGACTCACGATTTACCGTAACCCCGGAACGTAAAGGGTTACTGAAGAACACCGTGGATTTTAGCCAGTACGAGTCTGACAGTCCCTCCCGCTCTGCCCTCGGTGGCCTCCCACCCAGGGCAGAGCTCATTTGATGATATTACTACGCTAAAAAAAGTGCAGTATGGGGCGAGCCTACTGCTAAGAACCGAGCACATTGTCTGACTTACTTTGCTTTAATCCTTATGCTCGTGAGTAGTGTTTGCGATGCACTTACGAAGACCTGCTCCAAAGGGACTGTTTCTGTTCATTTGCAACGTGGAAGATGTGGAGAGGTCCTTCATCGTGAGAATGAAATAAACCTCTACAATTAATTAGCTGACAGGAGAATCTATTGTGTTGCCAATTTGATGGATGTCTGACGTCACTCAATGGTGAGTATGAAGTAAACGATATATGAATGACCCTTTTTGCAAGCTTTTATTTAAATACTTGTTCTAATGTGTAAATACCTCGTCAAGTTATTTCAAAGATTATAGCGGATTACTGCTACTAGATAGATATTAAGCTTTTTCGACACAAATGGAGAGTGATGGGTTAATTTACCAGCTGAACGTAACATTAATAAGCACTTCAGGCGCCTATTTCTCAACAAAATACCTAATTTTATGAAGTTTATGGTAAGACTAATTATATACCTAAGGAATCTAAACTGATCATAATTTAAACATGAACATACTATTGATTTTATGGATACTTAAACTGCTTTATAAAACTAATTTTAATGCGTAACAGCTATACGCTGAGTTTTCGCGGTATCGATCAGAATGTGTGTAGAGAAAATATGGGAGAAGTTCTATGTTCACATCGGCACGAACGCATAAAGGAAGACTTATATACTATCATAAGACATGTCGGAGGTGATTGTAAGCGCAGCAGGCCGGCTCCGTCACAACGTACGACGCTGCCACCATGTCACATGTTGTTGGCTCATGTTCGCACAATCGACGCTATTTCATCGATGGCCTTATCTCAGTGTTGTCGCTGTACCTGGCGATGATTTATTCCTTCTTACTTCTCCTACTTTCTCCTTTCGAGGAAACATTGTCGTTAGTATTTGTGACCACTATAATCGTAATTATGAGCTCGCCGTACATGCCGCGGTAATGACGAGTAAACAAACATTTTTCATAAAAAAACAGAAACATTTTGATGGGGTGGATATTCGCGAGTTAAAAGGTGCGTTAAATTTTATTGAAATACTTGGGTTATTCGCACGTTGCGTTGTCGAAATACTTTACTCGCTTCGCTTGTATAATAACTTTATTATACAAGCGAAGCGAGTAAAGTATTTTATTTTTATTTTGAATTTAAGATACCTGCACTTGCAGGTATCTTAAATTTTTGAGCTTTTGTTTTGTTTTACGACAATAACCGAATATTTGAACACTTTCGGGCTTCTGGCACTCGGTTTTTAAGCCTTTGTCAAACAGACAGGCGTTGCGAATGCGAAGCGTGACGTTTTTATTTGTAATGTATGGAATTGTTTGAATCCAGTCACATAGAAAATCGAAAGCGATCCGGTAGCGTGACAGAACTATCGGACTGACGTCTCGCTTCGGTTCGGAAACGCTTCGCTTTCGATTGTCTGTTTGACAAAGGCATTATCGTTTGATTGGTGCAATTTATGTATTTTTTTTTAAATTATAAAACATTTAGTGCTAATTCCCTTAGCACATTACTTTACTTACATGTGACTGTTAAGTACTCGGTGATAACTATCTAATCCGCTTATTAAACTATTTATTTGAACGATAAAATTGTTGACATCTTTAGGAGCTGCACATGGCATATTATTATTATCTAACATTGTTATAGGAATTATGTCACCGACAGGATCAAGTAATAATGAATTATCAGAGGAAGTTGGCAGTTATAAATGTCAGGTTAGGTATAAATTTCCCCATTAATATGACTGCACAAATAAAATAAAAAGACGTTATCTTTATTTATAATATCGTGTAGGTGCGGTGAGACAAATAAAGAAACTAAAAGTGATTTCGTGCGAGGTCGGCTTTGTGCTGGCGCTCAGCCGGTCATGTTGGCGAGGTGGACGCTACACCTCGGATCCGAATTCCAAAACGATTCACTGCAAGCTGTGGGGAATTCACAGATTATAACCTTGAATCACACGCATCTCTAGGAAGGATTAGACGATTTCTGAGAAATAACGTGCTTTGATTCTTTGATTAAACTGCCGTTATCTATCTGAAAATCTCATGCGATCTGATGTTTTACGTGCTCACCCGCCGACTGTATAACAACAATACGTATTCTTACCTCTACGGATAGATTGCTTTGAGCCTTCCTAATACACAAACAAATACTATGTTAACTTATCTGTATTCATCACCAAGCTACGAGTTTCCACAGACACTAAAGACCCAACATATTTAGTTACCTTTTGTTCTTTCGCAGTTATAATTAACGACGAGATTCAACAAAGTAAATAAAACTCCAAGCTGAAATCTTAATGGTCGTTGTTAAGGTATTACATTAAGGACAGGTCCGCTGACTAATAAATCACCACGTCACGGAAATCACCACAGAACGCCGTAAGCGTAGAAATTGATCACTGAAAATAAAATACAAAGTCGTGGTCCAGTTACTTACCAGCAATTATTCTTTAGTGAAATGAAAACACAATAGCCGCTTTATATAAACGTACATTTAAATCACTCAGACTTTCAATGATTTAAAATAAATGGGGTAATAAATTATACTAATAAATATGTATAAGTCAAGACATTGATGCCATTACAGAAAAATGCAAATCAAAGTAGGTAGTCGACTACGAAAAATATAATTTTGCAACAGTAGATTCAGCACTAAGTGTTTCTATGAATCAATTACGTACGAGATAATTTAAATGAAACCAGAAGACATTATTTATTCTTAATATAGCGGGTCGTTACAGTGCACAGTGCAGCCCGTATTTTGTAACGCGAGATAAAAATACGGGTTCCTCCGCGACGATTAAAACTCTTAATAAATGCGCCTGTAGTCATTTTTTTCCAGCGATGCAATTGAATGGAACAAAAATGTCAGTTGAATTATGAAAGCGATCGATAATGAAAATGTTGGTACGCATGCAGGCCAGTAGAAAGTGTCTCGACCTGCGTGAGCTTTCGTTAATTTGGCAACTCGACGGGTCACTTGAACCTCGGGTCACATAAACATGTCGGCGCCCCGCCCCCGGCACTACTTTGTTTGTTAATATACTGCCAATTATAATCAAAGTACTTGCACTTGCCAGTCGCTACGATATCGATTTCTTAATCTTTTTAAATCTACCAGATTTCATCGTTTCCGTATATCTACATTGGACCTTTTTTGTATTCTGTTTGCTTGTTTTGGAATTCGTCATCCGTACATAAATATCTAATGTCATTAAAAAGTACTTCCATATTTGGAGCATTTGAACATACCTTTTGTTAAAATAATTGTCTACAGATACGTCTTAGTAACAGTGAACTTGTGAACAAAATAGTAAATGTTTACAATAAGAAAGTATCCGAATGGAATATAACGAGTGATTGCAAAACGTAGAGATCGTAAAGCCGAAATTTAGTTCCCACGGTGCGCGCGGCCGTGGCGGGGCGCTGTCGTCCATCAACATCATTATCTATTAAAAATATCACGTCATATTGTTCGCTATTTTGTATAAAGTTACTTTCCGCGTCGGCTTCGTCTCGTTATCGGGGAATATCTCGAAACACCTATAAATCACAACAATAGTAATTATGAAACGCTCAACTCTCACGTGTTCGGCTCACTTGCGAAATGATTCCAGCACTATAACGGTGCTCTTTTGCATAAACAAATCATTGTATTTTTATCTTAACTATGTAGCTTATTTTCATTTATATCCAAGGCTTTCGAGTTATTCATAGTTTAGAATAAAAGTTACGCTGTGCTACGCTATTCTACAGCCCGCTATGCTTGTCATTTATGCCTTTGTCAAACAGAATGGCGAAAGCGAAGCGTTTCCGAAGCGATACCGAACCGAAGCGAGACGTCAGTCAGATAGTTCTGACTGACTCACGCTATCGGATAGCTTTCGCGTTTCTATGTGACTGGATTCAAACAATTCCATACATTAAAAATAAAAACGTCACGCTTCGGATTCGCGACGCCTGTCTGTTTGACAAAGGTTTTAAAGTCAGTTCTTCAGTTCAGTTTTTATTTTATCGTATCATCAAATGAGACCAGAGGCCTAATCACAAGATTTCTGTATTTTATTTACAGTGTACTTGAAGTATTTACTGCGTTTACTGTATGGAAAATTGAAAAAGCGCAACTAGTGTACGAACAAGGAACTTATTTTTCCATCAAATTAACGTCAAATTTCGAGTTTACGTCACAAAAACTGGAAAAGTCATGCAAGTTCCTCTAGTTAAAGTTTTGTTTTAAATTATTGTTTGTAAGAACGTACATTATAAGATCAACTGTTCATACATACAAAAGAATATTTATGTTACCTACAGTGCACATGATAAGAAGAAACGTTATTCCTTCCTTAACAACGTGCTGGAAGTTAATAAGCCGTCATATATAGGAGAACAATTGGACCGGTCTCGTGACACTTATGTATTAAATTGCCTGTATTCCCGTACACAGCTTATTATAGTTTTTGCGCATATCTGCCTACTTGTTACGTGAAGCAAGTAATTTAGGTGGACGTAGGAAGGTATAAGGAAACTTTTTATGGAGCGCACGAGGCTATGCGTCAGGCTATGAGGGAGGCGCGGTAATTGCGCCTGCACAGCCGCGCTCCTGCCAGCCCGCTCGCCAGCCTCGTCCTAGAAAGCTCACCGCACTGCTTCGTTACGGCCCTTAAGACTGATTTATGTCTGTAATAAATATTTTTTGAAAGTTCCAGTGCGATAATAACTCCATTAATTTTGATTAATGACAATTTCTTAAAAGTGAATTTTTGACTTGCTATCTGTGAGCGCGACCTGTCTTGCCGTCGATGGCCGAACCTTCTACATTTTAATTAACTCAGTGCTCTCTGACCGATTGTTCTGGTTTCGATTACGACTTAAATACTCGTAAAAACTACATGTCGTTGATTGCTAACGTATGCAATATTTCATATATTTTTCCACTTGAATCTTTTATTTCTCACGGTTTCTGTTATGAATGCTTACAAAAAGAAATTAAAATCAGAAGCTCTCAACACTGATTTTCTTGGAAATATAGTGTCTGTTGTGAAGTGATTGTCCCGAAACATGGTTATTTTCTGAGAGAAATACATTCCGAACGGTGCTTATCGCGAGCGGCCGCTTCGGGTGGCGACACATTCAGCGCATTTGCAATGCGAGATATCCCGCATTACCATAAACAGTACAAGGCGGAGGGCACGCCGTCTATCGTGCTACGACATATAAATTATTCAAAATAAAGTATCGCTTAACCCCTGACCCGCAGCGAGCCGCCGCCGCACCGCGCCCGGGAGCGCTGCGCCCGCGCCGAGTCGCGCCGCGCCTTGCTCCCCACATCCTTTCTCGTCCTACCTGAGACTTGTCACGTCGCTGATACTTGTCGCTCTTCAGAGAATGTGACGAATTCCTCACCATAAAATAACAACTGACAAGTCAATATATGTTATACTGTGTAATTTGTATTTGTTCAAATAACGTTCTTTTACCTATTTTTTTGCACTATGAGTATACATAAAAACGTGAATTTAATAACAGTAAAATATGATGCACCGCTATTAGATACAAGAACATATATTTTTAATCGCCTGTAATAAAAAATGCAATAGGTATTTTTTAACGGAACAAAAAACTAGAATAACGCAAAAGCCCGAGGAACGTGGGCTAGTTAAGTATAAATGAGCCGCTCAACGTATGGAATTCTTATTATGAAGCATTTGCGATTAATGTGGAGCGGCGTCGGTGCATGTAGCGTGCGGCGTGCGGCGGCGGGCGGCGCGCGCGCACCCGGCAGGAACCGCAGGACGCTGCTTATTTACTTAACAGCTTTCGCAAAACGGCCCATTACGGATAACTGTACTAAATAATTACTGCAATGTGCCTTTCTATTTCTATGCGCGCGCGTGCGCTTCCACCTGCCGCTGATCACTGTAATTATTTACTATGCATGAATGCGGCGCGCGGCGGCTGTCTAGGACGACTCGGACAAAGAACGGTCACTCCTGCAACGGACTGCTCGCAGACAGGTTCCGATATCAACATGGGTGTGCTGCATAGCAATTTTAAAACAAGCTCATTAATTCACATTCGCACAAAATGACTCCTAGACAAGGGCATGACTCAACGATACTCAATTTAATTTTATCGATTTAAATGAAAACTTAACATTTTATGATCATCATTTGTATAAAACAGCGGAGTGGCGAAATTTTAGTTTAAGAAATACCTTATATCATTGTTCAGTACAAAAGACATCAACGCACTTGTAGTTTCATGTGCTGCAGTATTAACACATCCTGTTTATTTATGTCCCTACGAAATGGCTTTTTAATGTTCTTTGTTGAAGAACTAAATGATGCTTACCTTAGACGTACAATATAATTTACTTGGTCTAATAAGCTAACTGCCAGATGTTATATTGGTATATGAATAAGTGTATTAAATTGAGCGCATCCTTGAATCAAGTACCTCATCTTCCGGTTAAGCTTCGTTGTATTTCCCCGAGCGCAGCGCACAGTACCCAATCTTTGTAAGTACGTCACTTCACAATAAGTACCGTCCACTTCGTAACTTGTAACCGCGTGCTTTATTTGAAACCGTAATTATTTGAGTTTTGTTATAAGTATTTATATGGCGGCCTCGTGTTTCCTGACCTTGTCAATACAGACATAATTTCGAGTGGCTTCTCTGATACAACCTTGAATTATCGATGACTATCAGGATGTTAGTATTTGCATTGTTTTTTGGTTTAGGAAGCAAGACGGTGCAACACTAGAACATTGTATCGAAGCAGGAAATATATCTGTTTTGAAACCTGATAAGAAACCAGAAACGAAGGCTTTGCTTCATTGTAAAGTCACTGATTTTGAGCTTTTATTAACCGTATTATTAATATACCCAATTACATATAGCGTAATCAATCAATTCGCATTTCTCCATTAACAATAATGTGTTGACATATAAATTACAGATCATTATTTTTTCTGGTTTGGGCTTCCGCAATCTTTGAGAAAGCATAGGTGTAGGTGTTCATGATCACCTTATTATGGACGCGTACCTTTATAAATCTTTGAAAAATAGCAGAATACTGCTTTCATTATATTTTTAATATTCACTACTTCATATTAATTCCAAACATCAAATTTGACTTGCTCATCCTAAAGGTATTGGAAAAGCTACGAGTAAATTTGGGAAAACACAAAGGAGAAGTATTTTTAACGGAAACAAATATATGTCAAATCTCTACGGAACCTTGTTGTAACGGTGTCTTTACACAGCACATTATAGGCGTTTCGAATTATCGGCACAATGAGATAGGCATGTGCCGGTGACGCGCGCGGGCGGGGCCAGACAATTGAATTGATAAGCGACTTTCTAGCCGACCCATTGTGCACTATCGAACCGTTCGGCGAATACGAACTACGGGATAGCACCGACTAATGTACTCTATGAATTAAATTACAGTCTACCTGAAAATAGAACAATGTACTATTCTATTTTAATGATGTACGTAATAACAACTGTACTTTTATAAAAATATAATACTCCATATGTTGTTTGTATAATTTGAATTTATTAGAAAAGTTATACTTATAAAACTTCATTATAGGACAAATAGTGCTTCTCATACAGAGAAGGAAAAAGCATCAATAAGCTAGCTAACTCTGTTGCTCTTATTGGTGAACCCAAACCATTAGATCCAGCTTTACTCACGATGTTTTTCTTTATGTTTAGGAGCTTGACTTCAGCCTCTAAAATAGTGCTTCGTTAGTTTGTGACCAAAGTTAACCGAGATAACTGAAATTGGTAACTACGTACTTTCGGAGTGGAAACCGCGACGTAGTATAATGTCTATGTTTCCCATATGATTGGTAAAGGGTCAGACGTGTCTGTGCTTCATAGCTAATTTATCTCGCTAGGGTATTAATGGAGAAATGCTAGTGAAAATTGACCAGTTTTAAGTAAAACCAGTGCAAAAGTTCTTATCTACTCAAATTGACTACATAACAATCCTAGAGATTGGTTATGTCATAGATGGTAAAGCTTCCGCTAAATCGTTTAAAAAATTTATAAACCTTAGCAAATTGATAATTTCCTTCTCTGCGATTAAATCATTTGTTTCCGAACATAGTCGACTAGTCGTCAGTTTTGCTTGAATACCGCGCTTATCCCTGGTTTATGAGTTTATCCTGTTGAACAATATTATTGTTAAACAGCTGGTAAAATTGCCCTTGTTGAAATTACAGTAGTAATTGTGAGTGGGAAGTTACGGCTCAGTGGGCGTTTACATCTCTCTAGCTAGCCAAAACGAGGCTACCATAACAAACGACTAAACATACTTGTAATCTGTTTGTAATGAAAACTTAAATGCTGGGAGCTGACAGAATTTTAAGGTTATGAAATGTAAAATACAAAACCCACGACTATTTCGTTTATCGAAACACGTTTAATCTATTTATCACGTGTAACTATTAGCTAATTAAATAGATAAAATCGTAACAAACTCGATGAAGGCTGTATTGTCCGTTTCGTATTCAGCGCTCACGCTCAAAAAATTGCAGATCATTGTAAATAGCCGAAATAAACAGCTTATTCATCGATCATTCATACCCTTTCAGGAAATGAGGAGAAAGCCTCAATGACACTCCGATTTTCGTTCACTTCTTATTATGATTTTATTGGAAGGTAATTGGAATTAAAATTGTAAGTCTGAGAATATGATCCTCAAGATAATTTTAAGCTTTTCAATTGTGCGAGATAATTAAGTAAAATTGCAGAGCTTGTAAGCGATGGACTAACCACTTAAAATTAATTCAATCACATTTTTAATTTCAGAGATTTTAATCGAATATAATTATGCTGATATGATTTTCTGCGGTTTTGTTTTTAGAGTGTAATCTTAATCAATGATTTAAGGTTTTATTTCATCTAGGAAAACTATGCAAGCTTAGAATACGAATTCCTAAGCACGTAGGCAGTGACAGCATACCAAAGTAAATTTAATTCTTTGGAAATCTCATAACTGTATGATCAGCTATTAAAGATTTTCTTCGAACAACAGACCTTACGGAGTTAACGGTTAACTATCGACACGGTACGACAATTGGACGTTGACACCTTGCAAAATGTTTAATCAGTTAAAGACACTACTGCCGGAAAATCTTTTACATTGTTCTTAAAAAAGAAAGTTTTACATCTTTGTTGATTGTTTAACTATAGATGATTGACTGTCGGTAATCAACAAGAATTATAAACGCTACCAGCTTTCTTGTTCTACTGACGTAACACGCTTTCGGTTCACACACAAGATGCTGTTATTAAATACTACCTGTACTTATCTTCATATGTTTCATTGTGTTTTGATGACCGAATAAACATTAGAATTCTATTTGTATAGATGCATCTATTTAAAACAGAAAGCTTAATTGTACATGCAATCATGCATTCTACTTTGTCTTCTATTAATATCACATTTACGTCACCCTGTACAAAACAATATTTCTGAGCTCAAGGACTTATCTTTCCTCTTGTATTTAAATTTTATTGAGTATATCTACTGGAGACTGCTAAAAGAAACATAATTCTGGTTCAATAATGTTATCAACATGGTGCTCCGTCATGAGAGCAAGGCGAACATGTTCATCCAAACTTAAGTAAGAAGTCGCAATGTTCTACACACACTGATTCTCACTGTCAGACACTTGATGAACGAAATAATAATGTCGAAATATCCAATGACGAATGAAACCGCAGCTCTCTCATAAATATTCAATAGGTGTGTTATTGAATAAAAGTAAAAGTGAATCCTCAAAAGGCTTAAAGAGGACTTTTGATTGATAGATGAGCTACCACACATGACTAGGAAGTGCACGTTTTTATAATTATTGATTATTATAAGCCGCGTCCAGACCGCAAGTGAAGTACAAAGTCGGAGACGCAAAAAGCAGTTTCGTCTGGTTATCCGTACGAATTTAAAGTAGTCGCAAAAAGTGGTTTTCGAGCATAATCGCCCAATAACTGCAAAACAAACGCAAGCATGAAGTCCACCCGAATGCAGCGCGGCGGCGGCGGCGGCGGCGGCGCCTTCACAATCTCGCCCCGGAGATCATCGTTTTAATAGCTACGATTTATCACACTCTTCGTTTTTTAGTAACTGTGTATCACAATCAGTAAGCCACTCAGCTGCAAGGTCGCCGGGTACAAAAAAACTTGCGACTTGTGTTTTTGCTCTATTTTTATTCACGAAGAAAAAGAATATCAGAACACCTATTTGGAAGTGGCGAGCTCACCGAAACTGGTCGGTACAGGAAGTTAAACCAATTCAACAACAATAAGATTTATGTGTTTTTCGAATACTTTTTTAAAGTTCCATATCGGTCATTACGTTTTTTGCAAGAAGCATTGCAGCCTCATAAGTTAATGCTTAGTTCATATATGTTAAATAAATTACATATTTACATAATAAGTAGGTAATTACGGTTATGTATTTCTATAGTGACAAATAAATGTTCAATGTTAGTACTCGTACATTAACCTACAGCTATTGCATTGCATATGTCGTAGGCCAATCGTCGAAATAGCCATATCGTGATATGCCTAAGTACATCGCGATACGCCAGCATTTCATGATGTGCCCAGTAGAAAGTCGGGCGGTTTCTCGATAGTGCCCCATTTCATATCCACTGACCATGGTTCCTGCTTCAGCGTAGTTTTAAAAAATAACCAAGACCAAAAACAACCTTACCTGTCCTAGTTAGTCCTAGATAAAAACACGTTGTTCTCGTCGATCAGCTCGACTTTATATTGTGATGTCGCTAGGCATGTTACTGTGTGGTTAATTCAACGATCGGCCTACAGCATATATTGAATTAGGAAATTAATATCTGCAATTAATCATTAAGTTTTGCAGACGTTAAGATATTAATGTCAAAATGTTAATTTGCGGACATTACTATTATTTCGTAACGACGACCTTAGATGTGGTAATTGTTTGTTTTGATGGCAGGGATGTCTGCGAGATGTGTTAGCATCTCATGAGTGCGCGTGGTCCATCCACGGCGCATTATTAGTAAGCCACGGGCTATTGTGCTACAACTTATAAGCGTTATGCAAAATAGGTACGAAGCGCCTTTCGATTCTGCGATATCTATAAATCGAGACGAGCGATCGTGGGATAGCGCAGGTGAACGGCTATTTTGATGAGTTACTCTACCTTAACGGCCAGCTTTATTATAAAACGATCATTTTTAATTCTATTAGAAGTTCTACTTTTTTGTTTGAATATATAATTTCAATTTTAAAACTTCTTAAACAAGCTGGTTCATAAAACTGTTCGGAATTATCGGTTAAACTAAAATATCTGTTGAATGTGGTCCTTTATTTTATGATTATTGTACATTTTTAATATTTTTTTACATTCGTAATCTTCATATTGGTTAGATAAAAGATGCCGCGAATTTAATAAAAGATAATTTTGATAACAGCTCTCAGAATAAGGCGGACATTATATACAGACTTGTATATAATGTCCGCCTTATTCTCTATTTAACGATCGAAACACGAGCTAACATCGTCGCTGTTAGAGCTGTTAAATAAAATTATATGAAAATTATCAGTAGGCGTTATCTCCTAAAACGAGGTGGTGAAGACCCTATATTTTCTATTGTGTCGGTTGATTAATGGTACAGTTTAGTTTAGCTTTTAATACAGATATTACTTTCAAAAATCCATTTGCAATGCCATAAAAATCGTAGATAACAATCGTCGGAACGCATTTAAAACGTTTATGAGTTGCTTTATGTTATGATGGTGCTATATCTTTATGTAGCATCTCTCACTTCATCCCGTTAATCCTAGTCTGACCTGCTTTGATGTAATATTATAACTCGTCATTATTATTCTTGGATAATAATATTATTTGAGAGACAAAGTTTAAAACTCGTTTATTTTTAAACAATACATAGCTAACTCGGGATTTTAAAACAACACTTAAATATTTGCGATTAGTTGACTCTACGCTTTGTTTGGAACCGATCCTGTAAAGTTTCGTAATAAAGGATAATGAGAGTTTATTGCTGTTGATTTGCTTTCGCAACATAAAGGGCTGTGAGCGAAAGATGGCAATTATAGTAATGATTTACAATATCTTAGTTGCTATATCAGTAACTAAGTCGTTATAAAGTTGAATATTCCAAGTAACCACACGAAAATTAGTAGGTATGCTAACAAGTCAATTCAGAGTCAATTTTCCTACTTCCCTGCGGCACAAAGTTACTCGGTACCGGTATCTCGTTGACACACATACACACATCAAAGAGGATGTTTTGTTAGTTGCCTCATATTCACAATTTGTTGGTTGCAATTTGCTTGCAGGAAAACAATAAAGCGCGAGTTTAGCGTCGATAGCCATTTGCGTCAAATCACGTTGTTGTTAAATGGTAATTGCTCAGATAGATAACCTGTTTCGCACTTTCAAGTGTAAACCAGTATTTATTTTTATAACTCTATTAGGTAGGTTAGTCTGTTTGTTATGCAACTAATCAAGATAAATATCTTATTTTGTGCACCTACAGCTACAGCACTTTTGCACTATATTATAATATTTCTAATGGCTTGTATTTAACAACAACTGAACTGACCAGAGTTCAGTATAACTGTTACACACAGATACAGACACACTTTTGGTAATGAACATTCAAAAGTTTGTCATTAATTTGAAAAAAATTGTGGATGCTCTAAGTCTGAGGCCGTTTATTTATTATTTTATTTAATTGAGATTTTTTTACTATAACATTTTACATTTAAGTACTACTGACTGAAACCAACGCTTTAAAGCTATTTCTGACCAGAATTCCTTTTCAAATCAGCATTTTAATGAATCCATTTAAATCCTTATCTATTCCATAGGTAGATATAATACTAGTTTCGGCACTAATTGAAGTCACATAACTCAGATGAGCTGTATTTATGAGAGATGCAGTTGCATAATCCTATTATAATACCTATTTTGACATGTTTACTAGACTGTACAGGCGGTAATTTTCAAGTTATCAAGCGGCATCGAAATTATTTTGCTTTTCCAAGTCAATAAGTTCGTATTTAAACGTTTCATGGTTTGTTTATCAAAAACATGTGTTATACACGTACAGAATGCGGTACACATTTTTATTTCTGTTGTGAAAAATCTAATTTAAATCGCATTTAAAGTTATCTTAGTGTGTTGTTTAAAATTAAAATATTCACAGGCAAAACATAGTTGAACGAGTCTAATATATTATTTTATTTAACGAGCTTGTTGGATAATAGCCTCTTATTTGGGCATAACACGTTATTTAATGGATTTTAAACACACACATTATTCAAATATATGCAAGGTTTTATTTCATATCAGCGTATAACAATTCGATGCAGTGAATATGAATTGATTTTAAAATAAATTCACAACGCGTTTATGGCAGAGACAATATTGTTCGCGCGGCGCAGCGGGGGTCCAGATGACATCTCGCAGCGTGCAGTCTCACTCTATGCGCTCCATTCTAATCGTATACGCTGACTGCCCTTCGGTCTTCCACGCAGAGTTCACTTTGCATTGCATGCACGCGCGTGCTGTACATCCTACAGTACTTTAGACTTTATTTCTATTACAGTTATTGAAAATAAAACGTAGATAAAAAATACAGATAGAGTTACCTCGTTACGAAATTAAGCAACCAAATGGCTTTCGATATCTGTGTTCATTGTTTGATTCACGTTGTTTTCATGTGCGCGGGCGCGTTTCGGCGCGGCGGCGAGCGGC
This sequence comes from Agrotis puta, assembly GCA_943136025.2. Taxonomy (NCBI): domain Eukaryota; kingdom Metazoa; phylum Arthropoda; class Insecta; order Lepidoptera; family Noctuidae; genus Agrotis; species Agrotis puta. Next base: position 7,882,015 of record OW964170.2, read on the forward strand.
GCGGCAGGCGCAGGGTTATCGCGGTTCGGGCGCCCGTCACGGTTCCCACGCCGAGTGGTATTTTAAATACCTATTTATCTAGGTACGGCGACAGGACCGAGGTGCATTCTGTTTGAGTAGCCTCTTCTGGATGGGTCAAGGATTCGCAGGTGAGTGCAGATCCGTGCTCGTTACACGATGCGACGTCGACCTGGCCTTGTAACATGTTGTCTGCCATGTTCTATTATACAATTCGATTGTACGACATGACTTACATTTAATTGTTGTCTGTTATTCGTCGACGAGTGTTTTCGAGCAAATAAAACAACGGAGCTTCTATCAGAGCTTATTTCCTTAGACATGTTCGTAAATCAATAAAGATGTTTTGTGGTTCACTGAATTTGAATTGGATTGTTATAAAGTGATCAGACGCAGATACCTTTCTGAACAATCACTATCCAAGGTTAAAGGATAGAAATTTCTGAGAAAAGTCAGAAGAACTTTGTTTGATCATCCGTTTCAACCACATGAGATCACTACTTATGACGTCATATATTTAAAACCTAATGCTAAATAGTGTTAACACAATTCCTAAAAATAAAATGTAAATAAGCGAATAAAACAAAAGAAGTTTTACATGCTAATCGTGAAGTTGATAGGCACATATTCAATTTGAATTTACTGTAAATTACTACAAGCAGTGTTAAATGGGACCAAAACTTTCATCTCTTGTTTATGAACTAAATATTTGGAAATTGTGTTTAATATTATTTCTTCTTTGTGATCATCGCCCGCACCCCGCCCCGTTTCGACTTTTGGAAACTTTCAAGCTTTTAGTTTGAATCAGTTACTGTATGCGATTTCGTATGTGGCCTCATTTACCGGGATAAAAATATCTTATATCCTAAATAAACTATATGTCTACAGAATGTCATCCATGTGCATGTTAGGTACTGTCGCTGTCGCGTTTCTGCGCGATTGGCGCATAATTTGACACAATCTTTGACTTTTACAGAAAATTTGAACTATAATAATAAAATAACAATCTATAGATATCAGACTAAGAAAAAAAAAATCGCAGACATTAGTCTGTATCAAGGAAAATAACAAAGGCAGCCCCGGGTGACTGCAATTCAACTTGTATTGGACCTTTTTTGCCAAAGGGCCTCCTGAATCTCAGAAGGTCAATGGAAGCAGTTGATCCAATTTTGAAATAACTTAGTCGTGTGCACTTTTATGTATGCTGTGGAGCAAAAAAGACTGTTCCATCTCCTCCTGCAGGTATATACGGGTCATTCCGTGGTTTCGTGCAAAAACCAATTCCACACGAATTTACCCATGAATTTATTAGAAAAAGTGAACAGATTTTTGCTTAGAGGATAAAGATATAATAACTTTAAAAGTAGTATCACTAATATTTCATATTTTTTAATTAAATATTTAAAAAAAAATGTAAAACTGTCTGTAAAATCATTCCTCTCCGTTTCCAACTTGGGACTTCGGTAGATCTTTCGATGTTTATTTTTCTACATTCGTAATTATGACTTTAACTAATAAGCAGTATTAAACCTAAATGCCTGAACTACAATTTATGTATTCTAATTTTAAATTTATTACAATATTTATATGTAAAATGCTCCTTTTTCGAATTGTCACAAAAAAAACTTCATTACTATCCGTACACAGAAACTTCTTAATTTAAGAGAGTACGAGACGGTCTTCGATACGATTCCTGTCAAAACGGGTTTATACTCGTCCGTCGTCCCTGGTAACAGCGACGAGTGGACGTGCGCGTATTGTGGATAAAATTATTAACGATCTTCGAATTGTAACCAGCGTTTCGTCCATAAATCAACTCATCACCTTCCTTCGATTTCTCAAGGTACCGTAATAAGTAAATTATTATAAATATGTAATATGTATATCTCTTAAAGCCATATTGGTGCTATTTCAAAATCAAATTTTAAATGTATTTTACACAAAAGTAATCTATAAAAATTGTGAATTTTTTCATTCATCTCCTCTGCATTACCATCCGTTCCATCCATTTTTTTGCGGGAAGGTAATGAACAATTTTGGAAGGAAATGAAGAATTTTTATTTTTATTTAAAAATAATTGTGTTCCAGTATGTATAGAGTATTATCTACATAAGACATGTTTTTTCGCATTATTTACTATTTCTTATTTTAATTTCAGCATAAATATGGGTAAAACTCGTAAAAAGTCTCTTGTCAAACGTAGGAAGTGCTCCCTAGAGTTCCAGCGGCTGTCGAGGACGAGTCCCAGGTACTTCATCGTCCTCCCGACGCCGATGCAAACCCCCTCTACCTTTATGGGGGACTTTGACCGTGGCGCTTTCAGACGGCCATGAAAGCACATGGCCTCCGTTTTGTGCAGTGCCACGTCGAGTCCCAACTGCCGGATCCTATAAGCGACTGTCGCTACCGCTTGCGTCGCCAGGTCGGCCGCCGCCTGGTGCGACACTCTTTCCGTCAGGACGAGCGTGTCGTAGCCGATGTTCCACAGGAGCGGCCCCAAGACCGATCCCTGCGAAACACCGCACGACATCTCACCCAGTTCCATTCTCCCCGGCGACAGGGGTAGATGACGGCCCTGTCCGTCAGGTAGTCCTCGACTATGCGACGGAGGTAGGTCGGCACCCGGTGATACCGGAGTGCCTCCCTGATGCAACTCCAGGGCAGGGTGTTAAAGGCATTGGTGATGTGCAAAGACACCGCCAAGACGACCCTGCCCCGGGATACCGCATCCCCCGTCGTGAGGGCTCTCACGCCCATTATGGCGTCCACCGTCGAGCGCCCCCTGCGGAAGCCAAACTGGCTCTCCGCAAGGTCCGGGTCTACCCGATTCAGGTGCCCAACGAGGCGGTTTGCAATTACTCTTTTAAAGAGCTTGCCCACCTCGTCGAGCAGCACGATGGGCCGGAATGCGGACGGAGAGTCCGCAGGGCGCCCGGGCTTCTGGATCAGGACCAGTTTCCCCGTCTTCCAACGAAACGGGAACTGGCCCCTCTCCAGGCATGCGCCCCATGCCTGGAGCCCCACCAGTCGAGGCCCGAGAGTCCCCGAGGTCAGGACCCAGGCTTTTCCTGGCAGGCCGTTGGGTCCTGGGGCGGTATTTTTGGCCTTAAGCCGTTGTATCGCCACTCTCAGGTCTACCTCGGTCACCTCCTACCTCCGACGGCATCGTCGGAGACGGAGCCATGGGCAGGAGAGTATGCTCTCCCCGCGATGGGAACAGGGCGCTCACCACGTCCTCCACGAGCTGAGGCTGGAGACTCTGCGTCAACGGGGAAGCCCAGGGGCGGAGCTTTGACTCAAAAACCAAAAGATTGGTTACCTGTTATAGTTTTGTAATGCCTATTGTAGAGCAGGTTATTCCGTTTATTTGATAGCTTTTAGAAGTCCATTTTTTACGTTATTTCTGTGATTTTGTGATTGAGACCAAATATTCTTATTACTATTAGTAAATAGGTAATAGAATTATTTTCAATATTGATCGTTATATAAGCCAATGTTGTAAATTTGTTTTCATCTCACCCTAGTTCATTACAATCCATACAGTTTGCATCACCATCCTGTTGTTGATTTTCAGCTAGCCATATTTCAATCACTAAATAATATAAAAAAGTGCCTTCCACTTTTTATGAATGTGACGACGATTTTAAATCGAATAGAAAAAAAAAAATATGTCAAATTTAAATATTTTTTTTGATTCCGCGGATCGTCGCAATTTGCACGAAACGACGGAATCACCCATACACATCTGTATTCAAATATAAACTCGTTTCAGTTTTATTGTTGTGTAAATAAATTTTTGTTCGACAAAGTTTACTTCTGCACGTAAAAAATCCACTTTATTGCATTTAAGTAGATACGTATGTATGAGTGTATACGGAAGACGGACGTATTAAGTTACCCGACGATTAAGTGGACTGTCGACAGTGAGCATGATTCACATTTTACCCGGACTCCATTACTTTTTCGGTGAAAAGAATGTGCAGCGGTGCAGCTGAAAAATGTACAGCAGTCGAAATATTGCGACGCGTACCGGCAGAGCTACATATGTTCCTGCTGGGAACAGAAATGTATGGACTTTATGGTAGAGCCTTAATAATAACCGCGATAAAACGTATTACAATCAATCATGTGCTCTTCAAATTTCAGGATGTGCAGCATGTTATTTTTGGCAATTATTCAATCCTCCTCTTGATATTTATCATATGACGGAACAGTGCATATGGAGCGTCAAAAATATCGAGATAAATAGGAAGTCAGTCAGCTATAAATTATAACCGATGACGGAGAGGTTTTAGTAAGTATTACGTATTTGATAGCCGCGGGCGCACAAAGGTATCGGTGATTCCACCGTTGGAGATTTATTGTTACTGCAATTATGAATCCCATTCGTAGATACCCGTACGTGTGTGATTTCAGCCAACCAACGATCTAATGAATAGGTAGGTCCACTGCTAATTGAGATATATTACTCGTTTCTATACTATTACATCAAGGTCTACAACATATTGCAAATGCATATAAGTTAGTCTCAGATATGAAAACTTGCAAAATAATACGAAGACGAAAATTAAACCGGCTTGCATCGAAATATTATATGTATTTTATTAGATTTTTGTTAATATCAGTATGTTAGATATTAATTTCAACTCTGTCAAATCTTAACTGGTTAATTTTCTACAGAATCTGTTTCCAATATATTCTCAAATGTGGTTGTGTCGCAATACGACGGGGACGTTATGCAAATACACACGAAGACATGTATGCTAACTTAATAGTCATGCTACTGAACCCTAAAGGATCAAATTTCAATGAAACCGAGCAGCACACGGGCATTAGTTATCCTATTAGTTGTAACACATAATGTTTTCGAGATACGGTCTCATTGAATGGTACTTTAATTTTCTATTCAATTTCTTATCTGTAAATGTATGGCACAGTTATATTGGTAACGTGGGAATCGTCATTGATTCACTCCGGATTACTTCGATGACTATCGGTAAGAAAAATAAATTAATAATAACTTCGATATTGGGCGATGTAATCTCCATGAGCTTCCGAAATGAGATTGCTAACGCGATAATATAAAGTGATGGTACAGCTTCTGGGGGTAATAGATCTTAAGACTTGTAGCTGTGTGCGTGGAGGTGTCATTGACACTGTTTTTGGCGACTTTTTAATGATTGAATTTAATTTCTAGGTACTCATGTTTATTTCTTAACTACTTAGCGCTTAAATTAGTGCCAAGGCGGTACTAAAAAACTTGTCGAGCTTTAGTAAGTTAAATCAAAATGTGATAAAACCACACATTGGTATGACAGGTGGTCAGTTAATAGAAAAATCTATGAATAAAACTATTATTCTATTCCTCGGACCACTTTACGTTTGTGGCATTATTAGCAGCTGCTATTCATTTTTCTTTTTCCAGATTAGCGAGTAGGAAATAATTGAACAATTCAATATATAGTTAATAAAATAACTGTTGGGACCATGAACAATAATCTTTCATACCCAATCTCTGAATACCCTTTCTTATTATAAAAAAACAAAAATTGCACTCTGGGAGTGCCGGCAGAAGTGAAAACTTGAATAGTAATAAACACACACGAACATTCGCGCAAGCGCCCTGCGCCGTCTTACGAATTTTCGATTAGGTCACGTGTCCTGACGCGAGTTTAACATTTTTTACATTCCAAAAAAAGTGCACAACGCCGCTAAAGAAGTTTTCACTTCAAAAACAAGATCTGAATGTACTCCGAGAACAAACGGTGAAATGAAAACATACACGTGTCTCCTATTTCAAGCATATTAAACTTCTCACATTCTCACCTTGCTAGTTTGTGATATCCTTCCTTTCGCTTTCCCTATCGTCATAACACAACAATAAAATCAGCTGTTTATTATCTTACCAGTGTTCGAACACAAAAATCATTTCTTACGAGGAGCACGGTGCTGAGCAAGGAGCGCCTCGCGGTTCTTGTCTCTCCCACACTAAAACATTACACTTTATGATCACTTGTCTAATAAAACAATCGAATAATTTTGTTATTCAGCCTCTTAAACCATTTTATAACAGGTTTTTTGTCAGCTAAGAGTTTATTGATTTCATATAAATGGGATAATAATACGGCAATGACCATTCACATTAACATGTATTAAGAACCATATTGCGCGGAATGGTCTTATCTTAAGACTGATTAATTTAAACTATACTTTGTGGAAAAATTTAACACGGAAAAGCTTTTTCTTTTAAGTTCATTGTCGTTGATATAAACAGCGAAATACAAGTATAACAAGCGATAATGCTCGTGCGCAAGATAGAGTGCGTCCGCGCGGCCTCGCCGCGGAATAAATGCCGTAATTAAGTGAAATTATTATAATTCTGTTTCAGAATTAAATGGATGTCACAATATCACGCCCTTAAGTAACCGTAAATTGATTAAATATTTGGAAGGTATTTTGATTGTCTACATAAATGGTATCGTATATTTATTATGCATATTTTCTGGTGTATTAATCGTTTCGCATAGTTTTGTCTTGTACTTTTTGGTGCCAAGAAAATCACATATGACAAAAAATGTCCTTTCTATAAAAGTACTGATTTTAATTACACTCCATTAACCGAGAATACCGCTCTGATAAAATGTGTTTAAATAATTAAAGTAATTAATTTTCAAATTTGTATAAATTATTTTAGCGTAAAAGGCGTCATTTAATCGCAGTAACACGTAATAAGGCAATACGTTACTTGGAAAGATTTCGCTTTTTAAACATATTTGGGTCCGATGTGAGTTCGGGTGTGAGCGTAGATATCAAAAGCGGCAATCCTATCTGTTATCAGTCCATTATGGTCGCAAACAAATGACGCAGCTTAAAGTCTTAAAGCTTTTTAACGGGGTGAGAGTCGTGAGTCGTCGGCGGAGTAATTAGCAGCGGAGTTGTTTGTGCGAGTGCCGAGTGGCCTGCTCGGCGCGCCACAGAACATGTAATGTAAGACGTACCTGGGACAATGAGGCGCACTCGTACTGCCAGCGGCCGTAGGTGCCGATTTTAATTAAGTCGACTAGATTTACAGCTCGTTGTAACGTTGGGTGTTCTGTTTTAATCCTATTTCGAGCTAGCTTTGTAGAGTAAGCTCTTTAACTCAATCATCGGCTTTATTCCTGAGGCGATAGGTATATCATTTGTGTTCAAATTGTTATCATCTTTAGGAATAACTAATAGGTCGCACGAACAAGTTCTGTCTTTGTTAGTCCATTGCCAGGCTATGTAAATAGTGCAAGCGCACTGTCGCGTATAGTCGTGTGTCCATGTAAACACAGACAGCCTTCCGTGCAAGTATTAGACCATGGAGCAATATATCATTATGTGGTTTTGTGAATTAACTAACAAACAAGCGGTACACTGTTATATATTATAGCTAGTACTGACAACGCCTCGAGCTCCATCGGCTCACCTCATGCTGTTGACATTTGTATCAATTTTACATTTATTAGTCAACTATGTATTTACACACGAGTTTTTGAGACGAGATAGGTACAGGCCGAACTGCTGTAGCTACAAGACTGTACCAGGAGAACACGGACTCTGTTTAGATATGTAACAGTAAAATTCATACTTAATATGCATCACACGATAATCATGAAAATGAAGAAATAAACAGACTGCACCCACTCATGATTGCAGTCTTATTCTTTGACGGGCATTTAGCCGAAAACGTTATCAGTAACTTGACAAATTGTGAGATAAGGGTCCGTGAGATAAATAAATATCGGTCACGAGTAAACCAGATGCAGTACTGCTGTAAGTGACGGTTGCCCAGACGCATCTGTTGTGACCACGGGCCAGTGACGTCATCACCTGACATCTAGACCCATTCGCTCGTTTACCGAAAACAAAGTAGAAGATCCGGTAGGACCATATTTACATACTAATGTAAAAAATAAAACAAAAGTAGTGCACGATGTAACAGGACTTAGGCACGGCAGAAAAAAACGAGACGCACAAGGTCAACGAATATCTGCAACAGGCAATTTTTGTAAGTTATTATTTGAACAAAGCTAACAGGCTGCCTCCGATATTTAATTCGTGAGTACCAAACAAAAAGTTTCTAGCAAAGTCTAAACTCGATCGGTGACTGTGTACTTATTGATTGAAACCTTCAGACTTCAATACCTGACCTGACGGAGCCCAAAGCTTAGCGATCGACATTCGTTGGCACATCGACATCAATCATACTACTTGCACATGCTACATTAGGTGCATTTTTTATATTAAATGTTGTTTAACAGCTAGTATTTTAATATTAAATAAAAACTTTTTTTTGTACGCTAACGTTATAAATAATTAAAAAGTTAAACAAAAATGTAACGTCTTACTAACTGCAACGCGTTAATTAAACCTTCAATTAGGTTGGTAACAAACCCAGTTAGTAATTAGCTGTACAGTTTTACTCATTAAAATTACACTTATGATTTTAAAACAGATGAATGCATACGGCTGGCATGCTTCTTATGACAACTTGTATTACCGTTTCAATGCGAATTAAGAAACATTCAAAGATACATTTCGCAATGTTAATTTGATTAAAATATAATCAACTGATGAAATAAATGATAAATGTGTAATATAGTCAGCAACGAATAGTAATGGACAAATAAATAAAGTTTTGCTACAAGCTGTTTAAACTCAGCATCTTTAAAAATTGCATTCATTTAAATATTTGTGTGCAAGGTGTTCGACTATATTATTTTAGCCTGAACATTGTGGAAAATTTTCGACTTGATAATACGTGTCTATTCTTCTTTTTCGTATAGACATATTATTAACATCATTTTTGTAATGGATGAACATTATCAATTTTATATTTAACAAAATTGAATTTAAATTGAACTAAACTTGCAAGTTTTTAATTTTCATTACAAATTAAAGTCTTTAAGCCACAATAGGTTTAAAAATAACAATTAAAAAACTTTTACAGTGAAAACAATAATGGAACCTCTATTTTGTCATTGTGTCTATTGTAAAGAGGTATTATTATAACAACACCCTAGTTACAACATCAACTTACACGAGTACAAAAACTGTCCTTAAATAATTTCTCGTCGATTCACAGTAGTAGTAATTATTGAAGAAGTAGGAATAATAATTAAAAAAACTATGGAGCAACCGGTGAGGGCGATAGCATCGCGTTCAGACGGAGTCTGCGCAGACGCCGCTTATTACACCACTGATAGTCCTTTGTTCCATTTTTTGAAATTCCCTTTTTAACCATGTATTTTTTGCCGTTAATTCTATCTAAAAAATAGTAATTTATTTAATACGAGCCACATTAATAAATGTAACTAAAACAGTTTTAAACTGACAAAATTAAACGGTGTAATAACGACGCACATACTCGTGCTTACAACTTTTATGACTAGAATTAATAATTTACTTAATAGGTGCACGATTTTTCAAGTGTACGTGTTACAAAGAAAAGTCGTTAATAGTATTGAAGTTTATTCACTGTTATTTTTATTTAATTTTCTGTTCATTTAAAGTTAATATCTTGGTTGCATGTTGACACGAGCTGCTTACATTTAGCTACGAAGTAGAGCTTTTCTTTAACAATTTTCTTAATGTCATACCTCGCTACTAGTTGCCATTCTAGTCGTAGATCGATCAATGATAGTCGCTAATCGTAGATTTTATCGTAGAGTCTATATCCGTTTACAATCTACTAGGTATAGTATATCAATGTTATTCACTAAAGAATGCCTTTAACGTGTATGTACCCGTAGGTACCTGTGTCGTAGGTAACGACATATCAATTATGTAATTTGCAAAATGATTTGTGCGTGCACAACGGCATCAGTGCGTTAGAAACTGCACTCACAAAGCTTCTACCGATGTCTATAATCAACATTACGGACTGATGCAAGCACTCTGAATAAGCATTAGCCTGAGTTTTCCGGAGTCGGCTGCATACAAAATGGGTCTATTCTAACATCTAGCTGTGTCATACTTCCCTGTAAGTGCATAACGTGGGTGCACATTGAACTAAACGGCATGTTGGTCGATCTGTTTAATTTCGCAATAATTTCTTTTATCGGTGGTCAGTGGTTAGATTTCCGTGTGCGCGGGCGCAGTGCACGAGTCAAGCGACGTGGTGCGATGAACGTGTGCGATACCATTCATTAGGCGGCGCGGGCGCAGGGCGCTCACGCGTCAAATTAGCCCGAGCCGCGCTTAATTAGACAGAGCACCGTCGTCGCCTGCCCCCGAGCACCCCACGCTGCCACCGCCGTCCATACAGACGCCCGCTATGGCCGCCGTGCACTCGCTCAACATGATTATCTTAATGCCCACGTACTATCTAAAGCTGGCTAGTTTAATCCATTCAAAATGAGAAATATTAAGGCCACTTAGACCAATAAATAAATATAAATGCCGTAATATTTCTTGTTCTAGAAACTGTTAATATAGGCCATCTTTATAAATATCTAAAAATATTTGCAAAACTGCACTATTGAGTTTAATTAAAGGACAATAGCGACTATAGCGAGGATCAGCTGCTGGGACCGTTACACGCCGGCACGCGATGAAACGCGCATGCGCGGCGGGCGGCTAGCGGCGCGCGCAGGCGCAGGGACGTTGCGCACCCGCCCGCCTTGTGACTTAGGTCAAGATCGCTCCACGATCATGCCAATTACCAACTTGACACACAATAATTGTAACGCCTCGTCTGTCGTCAATTAGTAACTACTAGTTGACAGCATCTTGCCGGTATTACGAAACCTGTTAGACCACTGAGCACGCGATAACGATTCTATTTAAAGATGAAGATCGTAATTACTATCGAAGTTATTATATTGTATAAATTATTTAAATTTTTGTTGATACCTATCCGACATGCCGATACGATTATCCACCGCATCTCCAGATACTTACCTACAGATAGAGTTAATGTCTGCTAGACGATAATTATTATTGTGTCCAGGATAACGGCACACAACAGTTAAAATATTAACGTGTTACAATTTCCAGTTAGCGCAGTATAAAACACTTTGAATGCAACAAAGTGGCCAAACCGCAAAAAATATTCACTAGTCGAATTAACAATGTGTTCGAAAAAATATATTTACGCGTACTTAATTGTCTAACTATTGCTAGATAAAAACACAGGGGACGTTAAGTCGATTCCTGGCCTAATATTTCTATATATGTAACATACATACACAGTGGAACAATTAACGTAATTACGAGAACGGTTTCTATAGGCAGGTGTAAAACACCGACCACTCATAATTCCTAGTAACGGCATTGGCTTAAGGCGATACTAGGGAAACGTGCTACTAGGCAGAGAAATTACTAGTTCACCATAATAGATCCCTGGGTAATTCTAAACACCTTTGGCCGACTATTTTACTGGCAAAAATTATACATTGTGCATTAGGAAAATCATTTTCAGATCTTACGATGTAGTTACAGGTGGATTTAGCTTAACTAGAGACTATTTGTGTTCTCGACATTGTGTAAAGTTTAAACTGGCCGTTTAATATTTTTTTGTTAGTAATTTAATGAATTAGTAGACTTCAGATGTTTTTATTTACGCCAAAGTAATGAACATATCTTAATTACCTATTCCTTTCTAATTGCTTTTTAGACTTCAGTATTATTCAGTAATGAAACATCAGTTAACGGTTCGTAACATAAGATTTTCGTATTTGGTTGCACCATTAATGTGTGCACGTTAAGATTCCCATCAAATTGAAATAATTATTTCCTAGGTACATCCACAGTAATTGCAGTTCAAGTTTGTAGGCGATAAATCCTCAGTAACGAGCTTTTTCATTTCCGAAACACAGAAGTGTTATGAAACACAACATTTAATTTTACTAATTTATAGTTCTATTAATTGTAATCGGAGCTTGTGTAACAAGTTCAATGATAATCTAGCATTAGCATCCCTCCTGTTAGCTCCAAAGTCTGACTGATTGTGACTGTATGACAAATACGAGAGAGATAAGTAATTAATAGTAGGAGCGCTACGCTAAGACAGCTAAGATGGTACGTCGTGTTGTTAACGCGTTATAAACAAGGCGAGACAGCGCAGAGGGCAGATCGTAGTAATGCTTTGTTCTCGTGATCCGTTGCGAGCTCACTGTTGGCAAAATCTCGCAGCACATAAATTTGCCAGGTTCCGTTGTGAAAGCCAATATTCTTTGTGGCGCTGGCGAGGTCTATTTCTAACATTAAATAAATTACACCGATATTACAAGAACGAATCGGTGGAACTTGTTTTAGTTGGACGTGTCTGTTCTAGACGTTGCATCGCAAACATCAATTTCATGTTGCCTACTTTTAGAGTTATTAACGAAAATTCGCTTTGTTTTATATTTTCATGTACCCGCGCTAAAACTGCTGCGATTTATATCATCGTTTCGAAATGTCTAGTCTGTTTTTGTTAAGTTTCTACTGTATATGGTTAGATTCACTTAAATATGTTGCTGTTTAATCACTGTCTATTTATCAATATTTTGTCATTTAAATTATACAGGAGCTTGAACGTTGTTTTCAATTTGTTAGAAGATATTCATGTAACGATGAATCATCATGTACAAATCAAGGTCATTGAATACATTCTACTATTCTTCTTTTTTTATTAGGTATTTTAATTTAAATATTCGAGAACTGACAACAGAACGTCAGTAAGCCGATTTGCCGGACACAAAAGGTGTGGAAAAGTTATTAAGAATAGTTATTTGCGTCGTCCACAACCATAAATGGATTAAACATAATAATAACAAGGCTAACCGAAATGTAACTGTTACCAATAACACATTATTTCTGGTTTTAGCGGAAATTGGTTTTTATTAACAGTATTCCGCATCCTGTTTCTAAGATGCATTTAATACTTAAGATGGACGGTAATTAAAACATAGTAAGACATTATGCAGCAGATTTTGAGACATTAATTTAATTAACAAATTAAATGTTGGACAGATCAATTAATGTAAGTCTACATCATGGTCAAACAGAGCTTTGGGCATTTCATATTGTAATTATTAATATCCAAATTTTGCCAATCGTTCCGTCGAGAGTGGTGATCGTAGATTTTGACAGCTAATTTATTGTAGGAATCGTTAGTAAGCTGTCTTGGATTGTCTTCTGATCAACCGTTTGAACAGAGTAGGCGTAGACGCTCAGAAAATGCGATGCAATCAGTTCCGTAATTTAGATTTTCAACTAAAATAAATAGACTGAAATCAGAACAGTATAGTTATAAGGTGCTGATAGACTTGAGCATTCACTTGTAAAAGAGCATTCGCCGTTTTTTAATTTTGCCCAACTGAACAACCAACGGAGCCAAACATCGCTACGAATATTTTCATGATCTAGCTCTAGTTGACGATCGTCTAAATTTTTTTACTTAATGACGATCAGACTCGAGAGACGGCTCGGCAAAATCTCGCCAGAACGTTCGTTAGAGTTGCAGTGCTCGCTAAAACGCTCTTGTTTCTTTTTCAGTAATATAACATTAAGAATAATCATGACAAGTGAATGCTCAAGTTTATAATCAGCACCTTTACATTAAGGAAAGTACAGAAATACAAAAAAAGCTCCAAAAAAACGGATTGTTTTGTCTTATTACGATTTTCACCAAATTATTAAATCACAAATGAACAGACAAGTGTTACGCTTCGTGGATTACGGCCTAATCAGTTGCAGAAAGAGCAGAGACTGCAAACATTTTAGTCTTTTTGTGCTTATAATATTATGCAATACTAATATTGTAAGTAATTACAAGTTATATGATGGCGCCGTAGCATTTTCGTAGATTGTATTGTCTAGATTGAGAGATGTAAGGCACATGTCTTAGAATTTTAAAAATCTAAGCCAACGCCAAATCACCCTAGACAAATTCGAATAAAAAGATCGCATAGATTTTAGATTTTAGTCCCACGACCCCGGCAGGAACGTAGATTTTAACTTAGCATCAAAACGTCACTTGTAGCATTGTTAAGTGTGCAAGTGATGAGGTGAGATGTGATAGGTATGTAACGTTTTTGGCCAACTACGAGATTTTCTTGCAGTCCACTTTTTTTCACATTCTTTGGCAATACGTCGATTTGACTACTCTTCCAATGGCATGTGGTGCAAACAACTTAATAATCCTATTCCAAAGATAATATAAAACGTGCCTACGAAACAAAAAAAAACCTAACTTACGTACTTATGTTTCTCATTAACAAGAACAAGGTATATATTTGTAACATTGTAACAACATTGTATCGTTAATGGTACGTTGGCTATGGAATTGCTCAAAGCCATATCAAAATGTTAGATATTGCGTTGGCGGACGACACGGTTATTGGCACGCTTCTATTTGATTATTTACAACATTTATCGCTTAACTAAACGCCTGCATCGAATGAGACAATATTCTGCAACATCTTGACTAACACAAATATGTTATTTTACTTACATACCATATAGGTACATTCGTTAATTTAGGAATTCGATTCTGCCCACGTTCGAAACAAACGTTCTCGAATTATGCTGTATCTATAACTAATTTATGGCTCAATTTAGAAAGAGGTATTATGTGTTTAGATAGTACATTAGTACAAACAGTGCGCTTCCAATTATTTACAACGGAGCCCGCAGCGCCCTCGGGCGGTGTTTCACAACACTTTATGGACGAGCGTCATTAACGAACGTTGCTCAACTCTGACGCCTTTGATTATTCGATAATAACGCACACATAATTATAATGCCTATTTATTACTTGCAGATTAAAAAACAATTTTACTCTCACGATGTAATGTGATATTAATTCCGATAGATGGACAATGGTGCCGTAATATGACTTTAGAGCCTTAAGCTATTCGAAGTTTAATAACAATGATAAAAAAATACTGCTAACATTAGATTCCTAATTTTTTACTATTTTTTCTTTCATTTTGGCGCATTCTTCTACATAAACTTAATTAAATATAGAAATTATGAAACTAACTTAACTATTTATTCAGAGCGTTTAATGTTTTTCAAAAAATGTTCGCAAGTTATACATTAATTGTACATAATTAAACGGTTCCTCATGTACGTTTCTTAAATCTTCAATGGCTTATTCTATTATAAGCATTCACATGATCTTTAATTAAACTAATACAGCGAACAATAAAGGTACGTAATATAAAGAGCACATCGAACCGTTCGATCATGGCGGGGCTGCGCGTGCGCCCCCGCCTTCACAATGATCCATATTCCATCTATCACCACGCTATTATTTATAGCGCCAATTATAATGGAGTCAGCGTCTAATGGTTCACTTCTTTATTTATCGTCTATCCAATTCACAAGTACCTACATCAATAAAATTATGTAGACTTTTTATAACAGCATAGTAATTTATGATACAGTTTGTCAATAAAACTTTTTTCTATAAGAAAAATACTTGAAAAAACTCTTGTAGCGTGTGTTGTTTGTTTCTTCGTAAAATTGTGACTACAAGCGTCCTGGATCTCTTTGTCTCTTTTCTGAAAATGAACCGCAAGTAGTAAGCACCTTGAGATACTATAAATTATTCCTGCATGTGCATTCGAGCGATAGGATCAGTACACTAATCAGTTCCCTCGATGTTCTATCTGCTCATGTTAAACAACATCCAATTGAATAAATACTATTTTCTTTAATTACATGCGCATTGCACTGTACAACGTAGATACTTGTCGTCAATAAATGTACTATTTTACTAATTAAGAAGGCTCTATGTCGTTTTACCGTCGGTTTAGACAAAGTTTACACAACACTAAAACGTGATAAAGCTCCACAAAGCCTCCATTATTGTAGCAAATGACAGGCGTTTAATTAACATAGATACGTAGTCCGTGTTAGCGGCGCAGGCGCATCGGTCGCAAGCTGCCACTCGCATCGCACGGGTTATTTGTGTCGATAGCGCTATTCGTGCCAATGCTAATGAACACGCCAATCTCGGATCTCGTATACTCGTCAATTTCAAACTATAAGGTTTTAATATTTATAACGACAGGATTTGGTATCATATTTATAGCCCGAGGTGATAAATATAACACCTAGTTATATTTTAAATAAATTAACATGCACGAATCCATAAGTCTTATAGTTTATTGTGTATTTTACAAAAAATTGCAAGATCGTATTTTTGATGCAAAATTTCCACAGCGTACGTGTAAAGTATTGTAAATAAAGTTTTACGACATATTCTGAATTGACCATTTCGAAAGTTTTATTCAAAAAGATTTGCTTATAAGTCATAAAACACACTATAAAATTAGTATTGCAAAAAAACAGCATATTCAATTCAGCCTAGAACACTCACATAATGAAGTATTTCTTACCCGTTTTTGAGAGTAGTGGCGACACACAAATTACGCAGAAAACCCGCATTTTCATTTCCCGCGTAAGCGATTTTTTTTTTTGTTTGAAAAAGTTGTCCCACTCGGAATTTCTCATGTATCGTGCGTTTACAAACATAAACTCACATATACAAACGCCCAAACCCGGAACAACTACATGTAGATCATACAAAGAATAGCTGCGGGAATCGAACCCGCGACACGCAGCGCGACAGTCCAATTGTTAGAACATAAACACTGATATTAGCTCTCCATGTGTAGCAGCTTTTTAGTTATATTGATATAATAGGTAACATCGACCTCCACTTCGTCGGTGTTTTCTTATTCAAATGGACCGTTGTGTTCTTACGAAAACTCTGCCTATTCTTGATGATTCTCCTCACTTGAAAAAAGAAAGAAGAATAAAATGTATTTGAATCACGAACTGTCATAGAAATTATAACATGGATAAGCCTTTTTCCCGGGATTTCATTTCAGTACTTAAGTAATTGAATTGAAATGCACGCCGGCGAAGCCGTGCGCAACAGTGAGTGCTAATATGTCTTCATGTTAGATGTTCCTATTTTAAAATTCCGGAAAAATCTCTATAAAATCCCGGAATCCCGGACGCATGTCCGTATTAATATATGTATTTCAGGTTATTGACCCCAAATCAATCTATCTACTCCGGGCATTGCTACTAAGTCAATGAATTCTACTGAATATGACTTTCAATGTGACTAACAACTAATCAAATTGATTTTAGTATGATTATGATTATATTATCTACCGAAATGATTACGGATAAATTAGAGTCGGAAACGCTTCGATATTCCCTTTAAAATCAAAAAATCATGGGAACGTACAAGGTTGTTTGTGCCCGAAGCCTGCACCTGCCAGCTTTTCACAAAGCGGTATAGACAAACCACAGAATCAATGGCGATAATTGTACTCGGAACGAAAAGCAACCGAAACTCACGCTCCACTTCAACACACGTGCTTAATAAGCATTAAAATAATTGTGAGGCGGTTTTATATACAGTTAATTATTATAATAAGACTAAAATATGGGGCCCTTTGTGGCCACGTGCTACGCTCCACCGCTTTCCACTAATTTGTGATGTCCTGTTAAATGTTTTGCGGTACAATCCTCCCTATATTTTGGTAGTAAAGTTACACCGAAACGATACGCGTACAATAAATTGTAAGTAACATTGCATATAAATTGAATATCAATTAAAGTCGCATAAGTTTGTAATGTGCATATGAGATTACGATAGGCGGCGTCACTCGCTGGAGATGCAACTGAACATACGCAATAGTCGTTTAATCATCATTTCGGTAATTTATCAGTCAGTCGCGACGTGTTTTATCCGATGCCGCAGATGATTTTAATTTGGTTTTAACGGCGTCAGTATTCAAATTTATATAATCAATCACTGGATTGTTATGAAAGTGTGCGATACGAGACGATTTCTCGGCCAAATTTGCATCATCGCTGCAACGAGGTTAACATTGTAGTAACTGTGTAGGTACTATATGTACCACACATGAGGCTTGCGAGCATACACATAAAACGGACGTCGAACTACTATCAGCTGAGGTTTATTCTCAGAGTCGTAAAATGTTTCAACTTAATACTATTTTTATTCTCGTTATTGGTATCATTTTACGTTAAAAATATTTCCGACAAATGTTCTAGAAACTGTCTTCCTTATTGTACCCACTTTCATTTAAGTGTGAATTTTATTAAAGGTTGTTTATCGCCTCTGAATCGGCTTGTGATAGTGTCAACAAAAACAGGATGTTATTAAATGTTTGAGGACTATAAATGTCTGAATACCTATACATTAACCATAGTATTGAATTTGCTTATCTAATATTTATAATTTCAACATATATTAATTTTTACTATAACAATAAATAAAATTTATGATTATAACTTGAGTTCAAATTTAAAAAATACTCAACCTCTCACTTTATAGACCTTAAGTAATATTCTACAGCAATAAGTCTCACTAATGACCGAAAACTAGAAAGGTGCCGGTTGTATCTAGCTCGGATGCAACATTTCTCTCGGTTCGTTATGAGATCAGTCACAACGTGTCCTTAATTACACATTTATGCAAATAGCACGATATACATCACAAAACTTATAAATATCAGCGAAATTTATTCACATCTACGATATAAAGTGACGTAACCGCCATGCATGTGAGATATTAAAATGCCTCTTACGAACTCACAAAGTAGTGCATAGATGCATGTAGATTAACAGTTCTCTTTTTATTTTGTTATATAATTTCCGAAAGCCATACCTACTATGATAGGCGTCACGGCGTCCTGACCTACTGCATGACGCAGGTCCTCACCGGACACGGAAGTTTCGGGAGGTACCTGTGTCTGATAAGGAGGGAAGAAATGCCTGGGTGTCACCACTGCGAGGATCGTCCGGAGGACACGGCGAAGGAGGAGGCGGGACGCGTGAGGGAGAGGACAGCGTCCTCCCTCCACAGTGGTAGACGCATACGGGCTGCGAGTAATAAGCGACTCGCTGATCCGACCATGGACCACGCGCGGGTCGACGGCGCTTCGTGTTCCACGCGTGCCTCTAGGAGTGTCAGCATAGTGACGGGGCCCCCTGTAGAGGACCAAAGCCTGCCGGGGCCGCGGGACTCACGAATTACCGTGACCCCGGTACGTAAAGGGCTATTGAAGGACACCGTGGATTTTATATAGTCTGACAGTCCGTCCCGCTCTGCCCTGGGTGGGAGGACTCATGTGATGATTTTTACACGTAAAGAAAAAAGCCATACCTATACCATTCTCAGACTTTTTTTATTTCTACTAGGAGAGTAAAAAAACTATGATAAGAAATATAATAAATGGGAATAGATTTAAATGCCGTTAGTATTAGGGTCAATATTTATATCATTTAGCCGTTTGTGGTTTGTCCGATGCGATGAAGTTAGGTACGTAAGAACAAGGAAAACAGTACAAAATAATATCGTGTACGCAAACTTATAAGATATTGCCCACAGATTAAGGTACTCTTATTTTCGCATTACCACTTCTCTGAGAGCAACGATGGCACAGTGGTACCGGCCCTGACTTAAAAGTTGTAAGGTCGTCTGTTCGAACCCAGCCAGGCGCATTACTTTGTGTTATTTATTTCATCGCCACTGCTCTCGAAACGGTGAAGGAAAATATCGTGAGGAATCCGGCGTGTCCTAGAACCAAAAAATCGAAGACCTGTGAAATCTACCAACCCGCACTTGGCCCGTGTGGTGGGTTATGGCACACTTCCTCTCATAGAGAGGAGGCCTGTGTCCCAACAGTTGAAACATAATGTATATTATTTATATACATATATTCATATATATTATTTATATATATATATTTTTATTACATATATTCATAACATAATACATATATTTTGTTTCTTTGATGTTGCTTGAAACGCCGGCTGAACTTTATCTATCCTAACTAATATTATAAATGCGAAAGTAACTCTGTCTGTCTGTCTGTCTGTCTTTTCTTCACGCCTAAACTACTGAACCGATTAGTGTTAAATTTGGTACAGACATAGTTTGGAACTTGAGAAAGGACATAGGATAGTTTTTAACCGACTTCAAAAAAAGGAGGACTGTATTTTTTTTAAATGTTTGTTACCGCATTACGACCGACTGGGTGAACCGATTTTCATGATTCTTTTTTGTTTGAAAGCTGGTGCTTCCCGTGTGGTCCCATTGTAACCAAATCAGGATCTGATGATTGGATCTTGGAGAAATCGAGGGCAACCCTCAAATTTTATAGGCTCACCCATCGTTTTTCGTAAATCTTATGAAGTAATTTAAGTACTTGCGTATGGTAATCATCATCTTATGTAGCTGAGCTGATGATGGAAGGTACAACTCCTTAACAGTAGTTTGTTACCGCATAACGACCGACTGGGTGAACCGATTTTCATAATTCTTTTTTTGTTTGAAAGCTGGTGCTTCCCGTGTGGTCCCATTGTCACCAAATCAGGATCTGATGATTGGATCTTGGAGAAATCGAGGGCAACCCTCAAATTTTATAGGCCCACGCATCGTTTTTCGTTAATCTTATGTAGTAATTTAAGTACTTGCGTATGGTAATCATTATCTTATGTAGCTGAGCTGATGATGGAAGGTACAACTCCTTAACAGTAAGGAGTAGGTAGTAGTACTGATTCATTGTTCGCATATCTCCGGAACTTCACGTCCGATTTAAATAATTCTTTTTTTTGTGCTAAGTATTGTTCAACTTATGGAATACTGCAAGTTTCATCAAAATCGGTTCAGTAGTTTTCGAGATAGGGAATTTTATTAGCTTATTGTGTACATGAGGGATGTTATTACCAGTGCTACGGATTGTATTATATGTATTTGGCAAGAATTTGGGTTGAATATTTTAACTAAAAAACGAAAAATAAAAAACTTTTCCAAAAAAAAATGTAACCGCCTTCAAAAAGAACCACAAAAAGGGTAAAATAATCTACAAAATAACTTTCATTTCGGAAGTCGGTGGCAAAAAAAAACAATGAAATAAAAAATAACAAAGCCATCGACTTCCGAAATAAAAGTTATTTTGTAGATTATTTTACCCTTTTTTGTGGTTCTTTTTGAAGGCGGTTACATTTTTTTTTTGAAAAAGTTTTTTATTATATATTTTTTACGGGTTAAGCTGCGCTTGCCGAGGTTGGTCTGTGGATGGGTAAAAAGCACTCGGAAAGCACGTAAAGCCGTTGGTCCCGGCTGTCATTTGAAGATCTTTGACAGTCGTTACTGTCAGAAGCTCTAATGTCTGACAGCCAATCTTACCATGGGGTATCATATTACCCAGTTACTGGGTTGTGGAGGTCCGACAGGCAGTCGCTCCACGTAAAATACTGATATCCAGCTGCATCTGGTTTGACTGGAAGCCGACCTCAATATAGTTGGGAAAACGCTAGGCAGATGATGAACGGAGTATAGATAATTCTATTAGTACTATATGTCGAGTGGTCCATATGCTCGATAGATGGTGGTGATCGCGCAATGATGTCGATCGTTACACGAGTTCGATCGTTACACGGGACAAAGAAAGCTACTTTGTTTTATACTATGTAGTGATTAAATGCAAGTAACACTGGTCCGACCTGTTTATTAGTCAGTGTATAGAAATCCGTTTGTGCTGGATAGGATAATCTCAAGCCCGGGGAAGGACATAGGGCTACTTTTTATAAACACACCATACAGGTAAAGATTGATGAAGAAACCACTGGTAGAATTTTGAAATTCATGCAGGGTTCTATTATTATTATTTTTTATCGTGGTAAAATCATCAAATGAGTCCTCCCACCCAGGGCAGGGCGGGAGGGACTGTCAGACTTGACTGACTAAAATCTACGGTGTCCTTCAATAGCCCTTTACGTACCGGGGTCACGGTAATTCGTAAGTCCCGCGACCCCGGCAGGCTTTGGCCCTCTGAAATAATGAGCACTTAGAAAGGAATTCAGATAATTCCACCCACAAGAGATTCCCTCTAAATATTAGGTATAGGTGTTCAAAGATTGTATGGAAACTAATTTTGAAGTTAGAAATCTGGGATGTACGATGTGAAGTTACATAAAAAAAATGTCACGTAACTTAATGAGGCAGACCAAATTCTACGCGAGCGAAGCCGCGGGCAAAAGCTAGTCGCTAATATTCCAAATAAGCTAAATAAAGCACTCGTATCAAGTCCAATCGGTCATTCATTCATTTTTGTGTGAGGCTGTGATGACCCTCTGGTGTCAGAGTTAATTAAACCGTCTCTGGGAACACCACAGGCCTCTGACATGGATTTGGAGTTATGCATTTGTCATATAAGTCCAGGTTTCCTCACGATGTTTTCCGTCACCGATGTTAGTGATGTCCAAGATAAACTTAGAAATCACATACGAATTGAAAAAAGAAACATATTGATACTTGCCTTGGTTCGAATTCGTTTGAATTTTAATGGCCGCTGCCATTCTAATTTCAAAAAGCATCATGGTAAGCTTGTGAATAGTTCGGGCACGCCGCATTCGCGGCGTTAAGACCCCTCTTTGAGGAGTGGCTGGATAGGCGTCCTGGCCTACCGCCTGACGCAGGTCCACACCGGACACGGAAGTTTCGGGAGGTACCGGCGTCGGATAAGGAAGGAAGAAATACTTGGGTATCACCACTGCGAGGATCGCCAGGAGGACACGGTGGAGCATACGGTGCAAGACTGCCCTGCTTGGGCAGAGCACTGCCGTGTCCTCACGACAGCGATAAGCGGCGACCTCTCGCGCCCCATATTGGCTGAGGCCATGCTGCGGGGCGAGACGGTGTAGGAAGCGGTCGCCTCCTTCTGCGAAGCAGTCATGCTAGCGAGGGAGGAGGCTGGACGCGAAGGGAGAGGACAGCGTCCACCTCACAACCCAGCCGCAGTGGTAGACGCCCATGGCAACAGACGTCACAAGACGGTCTCCGGCCACCGTAGGCGCGGACATGAACCATGAACCATTCCCGGGTCGGCGCGTTGTGTTCCACGCACGCCTCAAAGAGTGTCACCACAATGACGGCCCCCCCCCCCTCTAGAGGGCCAAAGCCTGCCGGGGTCGCGGGACTACCGAATTACCGTGACCCTGGAACGGTAAAGGGCTATTGAAGGACACTGTGGATTTTAGTCATTACAAGTCTGACAGTCTCTCCCGCCCTGCCCTTGCTTGCCCTCCCCGGGAGGACTCATTTGATGATTTTACCGCGTAAAAAAAAAGCTTGCCAATGGTTTTCACTTCTTCTTCCTACACTTCAAACACGTACTTAATCATGGTACGTAAGTTACTACAAAGATGGTTGAGGAAATCCAATCAACTGAAGGTTTCTAATCAATTATGTAAGCCTTTATATCCCTTCTTAATGATGATTGTCTGTTTAATTAAGTACTTGTAATATTTTACAACACCTAGTAATGAATGTATGATGGTTAAGCGTAAACTCTTTTATGAAGTACTGCTGAAAGGGGTCTCTTCCTAGTTAAGACTAAGAAGTTAGTCACATAACATCACACCAGTAAATCCCAGAAGGTTTACCTAATAAGTAGGTACACCCATATTTCGCCTGTAATGTTCAAGTCCCATGTAATATGGCGCAATCTTATTGCCATCAACCATTCACAGACGCCAGCAGGTCAACCTACCCGAATACTGTCAAATTTGACCAATCAAACATAAACCTTCCTCTGTTGTGATAGGGTTGGAAATCTATTAAAGAAATTTTGACAGATTGAGGTAGGTTGATGTGCTGTCATCTGTACAAATACAGACACCGTGACTGCTACTGAATAATGCCTGATGGAAAAACCCAATAACACTTTGCTTGACAGTGGCGATCCTACTCCAACGAAGCAGCAGTTTGTTATTCAGTCAATTTAACAACTCTTGCATAATGAAATTGTTTTATCGTTTTTACTTAGAAAGTCATTCTGTTTTACAGACTTTAACTATATTTTCTAAAATAACACTAAATTCGTTTCTCCTAGTTTTATGTAATCATTTAAGTTTGTGTACACTATACGAATTTACTATACATATAATATAAACGCATTTTGGGTAGTTTATGACACAAATTAACAGGGACACAAAATTACATCGAATTTTATTTCGAAGTTACAAAATATTCCAATGGCTTTGGTAATCGAAACAAAATCATATTTAAATCAGTTCACTATTTCATTGTTGTTATGTTAATGGCTAGATACGTTATAACAAGAAACCTGTGCGAAATAGCCATTCTGTTACATAAAAACTAGACACATGAATTTTATCAGATTATTTTAGTTTTCTCGGCTTGGCCACAAAAAACACGTGTTTTCTATGCATAAAATTAAATACTATTCCGGTTCTCTTCAGATTCTCATAATTACTAAGTAAATTTAGATCTGTGTTGGAATAGTTAATTAACCTCTATGTAATGGTAGTAATAACACATTCATATTTAAATTATAATTGCAATCAATCTATATGTATCTATATAATGTTTATAACTTAACATTTCATAACATGATTGCAACCTGAGTGACAGCCTTCAGTGCGCAGATTGTTCTATTTATGTCCATTCCAAGCTAATACCTACTACGTTCAAACATCATTATTGCATTAATATTTTCTCAGGAGGACTAGAACACCAGTCATTTCTCCGAAACGAAATAGAGTTAACATTGACACTTATCTCTATAAATGAGCTATTATTCGAGGCGAGTAGTTTCGTTCTAAACTGCAGCTGATCTATTAGATATTGTCCTACGCATCAGTCATTCGCAATCTTATCTGTGTATCGTGGGAGCGGACAATCCCGGCACAGAGCGCGCGCTGCGCTAGTGTGCAACTGTGCAGCCGCGCCGGAGCTGCGGAGGTGACGCCATCCTTACACTATTGCCATATTTTATACCTCGTTTGATTACTACGTTAGCAGACAAGATTTTAGTAATACGCGATGAGTAATTTTCGTAATGAGCGCGTCTGAACGCGAGACACGGATTTGCCACTTAAACACTACGCCGCAGCTGCAAATCTTTTTATAGAAGTTGTTGAATATTTATTTGACTTATATTCGTGTAGTTGTTGTGTTAATGGAGCTTATTGTGTATTTATTTCTCGCCGATGTGACAAGCCCTCGGGCGAAGATATAAAAGATGGTGGTTACAGTACGTAAAGTGATAAACTGCTAGACCGATAGCTACGATAAGTACAGTAATCCATGATAACTTGCAATGAATGTTTATTGAGAAACAGCTGTAAGGCTTCTGTATTATCGGCGCTTCCATTTTAAGTAGTTTTTATCTGTAAATGAAATTGTAAACTGACATGGAAAGAGAGGAAATTAAGCCCATGTATAAGACAATTTGGAAGCATGCAACTAAGCATGTAGTTTAATTTTTATTTTTTCCGTTGGTCTTAATCAAAAGCTTCACATGTGTGAAGCGTGACGCGTGTACATATAAAGTAGCCGCGACAGAGAAGCTCCACCGCGCGCCGGTAGCGCTGCGCCCGCGCCGCTGCCGTGAGAACTCAATAATTGATTTTACTAATCTCATCTATCGACCGCAGCACTAATACGTGTCTAGACTGCGCATTAGCTACCTGGCCCAGTTGTTCTATTGACTGAATAGGAGAAACTATGTATTTAAAATGACAGTTTTAGTATATTTAGAAAAGGTAAGACATTAAATGTGTACTTTTTTTTAGTACCTACTTACTTTCTTTATCTTTATATTTTTTTTAACGACAATGTGTGTGTGACAAATGCTTTAAAAAGCAGAAGGTTTATAGATACCTTCTACCACGTTCCTGACATACATAAACCACAGAAGGCAGTCTACTCATACTTTTTTTTTTTTTTGCGTGGTAAAATCATCAAATGAGTCCTCCCACCCAGGGCAGGGCGGGAGGGACTGTCAGACTTGTACTGACTAAAATCCACGGTGTCCTTCACGAGCTCTTTACGTACCGGGGTTACGGTGATGGGTAAGTCCCGCGACCCCGGCAGGCTCTGGCCCTCTACAGGCCCCGTCAATTTGCTGACACTCCTTGAGGCGCGCGTGGATCACAACGCGCCGTCGACCCGGGCATGGTCCATGGTCGGGCTGCGAGTCGCCCATTACTCGCTGCCCGCATGCCCGCGCCTACGGTGGCCGGAGATCGTCTGGCGACGTCCGTCGCCGTGGGCGTCTACCACTGCGGCTGGGTCGGAGGGAGGACATTGTTCTCTCCCTCACGCGGCACGCCTCCTCCTTCGCGAGCATGACTGCTTCGCAGAAGGAGGCGACCGCTTCCCACTCCGTCTCGCCCCGCAGCATGGCCTCGACCAATGCCGGGCGCGAGAGGTCTCCGCCTATCGCCGTCGTGAGGACACGGCGGTGCTCTGCCCAAGCGGGGCAGTCCTGCACCGTATGCTCCACCGTGTCCTCCGGACGATCCTCGCAGTGGTGACACCCAGGCGTTTCCTCCTTCCTTATCAGACACAGGAACCTCCCGAAACTTCCGTGTCCGGTGAGGACCTGCGTCATGCGGAAGGTAAGGACGCCGTGACGCCTATCTAGCGACTCCTCAAAGAGGGGTCTCACCGCCGCGATTGCGGCGTGCCCGGACCTCGGTTGCGACAGTCGCCCCCTCCATACTGCCCTGAGATCGCGCCGGAGCTCTTCCCGCCGCGGTCTACTCATACTTAGTTAAAGTCATAATAGTATTAATTAATTACGTAGTAAAAACATCGATGAAATAACATTTTTACAACCTGCAAACAAAAAACATGATGTACAAATGCCAGCATATCGACCTACCTCAATCTATTAAATTTCTTTCATAGAATTTCAACCTTATCACATAAGTGGAAGGTTAATGTTCGATTGGCAAAATTTGACAGATTCGGGTAGGTAGGTTCACTTGCTGTTGTCTGTACATTCTTCTCGTAAATAATTCATGAATTTTCTTCAAATTAAGGATTATGTTCGAGGCTAAACTAATTAAACCTAATGCACATTTTATTGCGGGCTATAAACAGAAGATGTCCAAACTCCATTTTACTATCGTTTCTAAATGTCATAGTTGAACAAATCAATTCCGCACTTAATTAAATTCTGTATTACGTAAGAGAAAAAAGAACTTAATCATTCACAATTCGAATAATTCATTACTAAGTTTTTGTACAAAACATCTAATTGATTATGTTATTGGAATTTATCTGGATACTTTGCAAACGTGTTGTGCCGACGATCCCGTGAACTAACTCTCTTACTGTACTGACTGTAAGGAACTTCAAAAAAGTATTTATTTATCAACAAAATTATCAAAGACAAAATTAACAACGGTCGCCAGCCCATTACTAAAAAGAAGAAAAAAAATTACTGGCACTAAATTATTAATTTAGACTCCGGTGACCCACTACGCCGCTACATCGCTACGCCGCCGCTGCTACGCCGTAGCGTTTCGTAGCCACATGCGATACGAGTATTATTAAAATTTAATTTGCAATTAAAATTTGTACATTATTTTATTTTTTTGTTATTTGTAGAATAACTTGCTCTGTTTTATGTATTTTATAATATCAGTAATCATTAAAAAAGTTCATCTTTTTAATTGCCCCTTAACACAACACATTTCTGTAGACAAAAAAAATAGATGTCATGAACCAAACCCCAACCCTGTTGGCGATTGCACAAGGTAACGATAGGCAGTCGATGCCTCTCAGATAAGTATTCGGATCAGTTCGCTCGTCTGACTGAACAGTCGCTCATAACTGTGGACTTAGTCACCTCCGAGTGTTCATTGAAGGATTATGACTACGCGCTCAGCGGTGTTCACTTGATTGGCTTTTTCTCACACGGCTAATAGATAAATGCTTCAGATAACTCGGCGACGATGACTAACGAGATACAATTGTTACAACATGTATCGTAATGTGTACTTAATTAAAGTCTATCTGCTGCATTATTTAATTTTCTAACAACGTAATTATTGATATAATGCTTATAATGATGTACAAACCATGCATGGTGCATTGTTGTTAAATTGTATGCGGAAATGATAAACCGCAATGTTCACGGACTTGTATAAAGTCGGGCTGACCGCAGGGACAGGACACAGCGGCCGCTGCGACCTGACCTTGTTGCGTTAATGCACCCTAATTTCACCACAAGCCCGCCGTGAGTGCGCACCCAAAAACTGGCACGTCATTCTGTTTGCACGACTTGTCGATAAATTAATACTGTCCGAGTGCCCCCGCGAGTGAGACACGCACGATCCTCGCGCCAGTCATCCTGTCGCGCGGCATGTCGCCGACTGCCGAGCGACAGATGCAAAGCGGCAATCTTTCATGATCTCGGCAAAAACTTACTACCAGGAATTCACTTAACTCAGGCCACGTTATCTTCGATTAAATCAAAATGACGAACGGAACGAATCTCTCATATTTTCGTGAAAGTCAACAGTTTGGCGATGGTTGCAAAGACAGATTTGACCCGATTTGTCTTCATTATAGTGATGTTCCACGTATTGCGGATGGGGAGCTGATTAGAAAACGATCGGATCTCGGGCCGAAGGGCAGATCTGCGATAAGCCGCCGACGTTGGCAGCGCATGCGTAATTAGAGATAAACAGAAAATAATTGGCCGCAATCACGCGCTATGAGCGAACGTGCCGGGGCGGTTACCACTCTAGCAGCTACAACCGAGCGCTCGGCGGAAGCTGCGCCGGGACTCTGGAGCCGACGGCGGTTTTATAATAATTTTCTCTAACCAAGTATTGAATTTATAACTTTACTGGAATAAAATAACTTCAAAATAGAAAGATAAACGAAAACATACACATATATTTTTAAAACTTTAACAAGCCATTGATGTTTTTCTGTTTAGTTTTACAATACTGTGCAAATCTATAAAATTAAACTATGCTTAGTAACTTTATTAACTATCTAATCGGTACCAAATATCCAAGTGAACTTAATTGTTTTTTCAATACCATATTGATATAAATGTTAATAAAAAAACGACGGGTTGCACTCTGGGAGTGCCGGCAGAAGTGAAAACTTGAATAGTAATAAACACACACGAACATTCGCGCAAGCGCCCTGCGCCGTCTTACGAATTTTAGATCAGGTCACGTGTCCTGACGCGAGTTTAACATTTTTAACCCATTCCAAAAAAAGTGCACAACGCCGCTAAAGAAGTTTTCACTTCAAAAAAAATAAGAAGTCCTGTCAAATTAATTATATAAATATTTATATTTTATGCTTTAAAATTACTTTTTTTTTACGTGGTAAAATCATCAAATGAGTCCTTCCACCCAGGGCAGAGCGGGAGGGACTGTCAGACTCGTACTGACTAAAATCCACGGTGTCCTTCAATAGCCCTTTACGTTCCGGGTCACGGTAATTCATACAGTCCCGCGACCATGCTTTAAAATTACAAGATTAATTTTGTGATAAGTACCACGAGTAAATAATGACTGATAATAAATATAGACTCATAAAAAAATATAGTTGTATCCATAGTGGTAATTGCATTAAATATATTTGGAAATAACATAGGTTTAATTAATAAATTAACTATTAATATAAAACCTTTAATTGTCTCCAACATTTCAGTTGCCGGAAACATACAATTAGTCATATTTTAAAAAGGCATTGGTGACAGCTTTTTATCGTTCGCTAATTAAAATTTGGACATTTTGATTTGAGACTAATTAAAATATTGGCACGGAAGTATATCTCAGGAAATACAGATACGTGCACGATAGACATCTTAATTTGATTTCTAAAGTAAGACATACAAATAAAACAGTCCTTCTAAACTTTAATTTGACGTCCGATCTATACTTTAACAACATAATGGAGAACAATTAGGGCAGGATGCAACGAGCACCACACCGTGTTTATATCTTAGCAGATTAGAGTGTATCATTATGATTACATGTCGTTATCTCGAGTGCGGTACGTGAGGTGAGCCTTCAGTGTCGGCTCTCACCTCGCCGGGGACGCAGACTCACATTAACGACTCGAAATCGATGTTTGTACACGTCCGACCTCTTCCAATAATAGGAGCTGATCGATCTTCGGAACGGTAAATTGCCAACTGCAGACACACTTGGGAAATAACGAAGCAGCTGTATATCATTGTATACTCACTACTAACACGCGTACTTGTACAACAAACACGGTAATTGTCAGTTTGTCAATGCAAATTACCACTCCGTACTGTCTGTTTTTATTCTATGTACTTGTCGCCAGTTATGTACTACGGATATTTATTTCCACATTTGCAATGAAACGACTCCCACAGTCGATGAATCTTCATTAGAAAATGAACAAGCAGCACGATATGTATGGATGCTCAATGTTTGGTGAGCAGTAAATTTTGTTCAATAGACGTAGTAATGAATCAATCTGGCTGACGAAGGTTTTCCACAAACATGTCCAAGCACTCAATCGGCGCCTGGAGGCGGTGAGCCCCTTAATTGACATGTGTCAGAATGTGTGCGGCTGACCTGCGGGTCATGCGTGAACATAGTTTGTAGCATTCCGCCGTTACTTTCGCCAACACTGCGCGTCTTAGAAGACGATCTCGTTTAGTGTACTATACCGACCCACTAACCTGGCAGCGAGTCCCTTACTTATTGTCAATTACGTCAAAACAGAGAGCCAGACACTTATTTCGTTCATTACATACCTACACTTCACAATGTATGACAGAAGTTTATAAAACGATTTTGCGCACTGATGAATAAGATGGTAATGATACACTTGTACGGATTCAGCAAGTGTTTGACTTTAAGTCTTAAGTTTTGAGCTTAGCGTAGTTTACTTAGAAAATACGTAGGTACATATTGTAATGGCAATCTGGACTGAGAGCCTATATTTATGGAAAAACTGTTATTTAAGTACTAACGTAATATAGGGTATTCTTAAAGTTCGTGATGTGAGCAACTATAATAATACAGGTGTATTTTACAAGCAGCTAAGCTTACAAAGTTGCCTGCCTAATACTGTATTACTAGGTGCTTAATATTGTCTGATACAGGTATAGGTATTTTAGAAATGTCGATATAAATAGTGCCTAATCGTGATTTTGTAGAGAGGTTAGTACCGTAGCACCTTCGCAAGCGTTCCCCCGCTCCTCCGCGCCCCCAACATTCCTCTCGAGTCCTGAACCGCGCTGAACTTTGCTCTTATTGTCAATTCGTGCTCACCGGTGCGTCGCGCTCCTAAACATTATACCCATTTAAGAAGTCTCCGAGAGATAAACGTCTTTGTTCGAAGGGTGATTGTCGCCGGGACGAAGCTTTCGAGAAATACAAAACACGGGAACAATGCTATCCGGTTTGTTGGATCATATTGTTTTGTCTAGTCTCCCGTGAATCGACAGATTCCTAAGTCGCGTAAAACACAAACAAATAAATCTGAAGTATAATTATGAAATAAATAATGTTAACTGTCACTTGAGATTTCCCCTTTATTTTGTTTCCCTTGCTTGTTGCAGAATCTGTACCGCAGTGCAACTTGCGCTGTAATAAGTGATTTTAGTAAAAGTGCGGCGCCAATCATCATGGATCAATGGTTGCCAGCAAGAACCGATTACGGGGCGGCGTTTCTGAGAATTTTATATCATCATGTGCTCGTATGTTACCGACACGTACTACATACTACATTACTTTAATTTCGGTTTACAGATTGATGTAAATTAACTTTTCCGGATCTTATTACATGTACCAGCATCACATAATATGAGGATTTTAATTTAATTAGCTTGTATCCGTGACTTCACTTGCGGTTTGCCCTCTGGGGTTAAATTAAAATGTTCTCGGCTATCTATAATGTGATGCACTACATACATATCCAATCCGGTTACCGAGGTCTTAAGGATTGTATTAGTGAAAGGCTCATTAAATTCTGTAACCAACAATAAGCTCTGTGCTTTGATTTTATTGATGTACTCTTGTTCAGTTTACCTGAGTTATGAGGGGTCAGGTCAGTAACTTATCCAGATTTTGTTTTCATAAAATGTATGAACATTCGTTGTTGGAGGATTTCTATTTGTGAGAATATTAAATGCTTGGATATAAATATTTTAATGATGTGGGTGTATAGTCTAATTTTTCTGTTACAAAGAAAACAGTCTCACCTTTTACCATTTTATTACACATTTTACCCTCGAGGCAGTTTCATTCGACAAGCATTACAGGCATTCAAACAAAATCAATCATGTCTGGGAAATTGTACATTATTAATTTAATTATAACATTAACTGATTGCAAAAGCCGTATCGTCTACGGGCGGAGCAGATACTAAAATAATAATCGCTCAACTTGCGAAATGTAATAGCTAGATTTCACGCCTTATGTTCATATTTAATTGCTAGAATATTGTAGAACGTAATATTCTGAATATTTATTTCTGTAAATAACCATAATACATAACTAAGACACCAGAAGCATCCGCATTGGTACTAAGATGACTATAAACTTTTTATTGTTTGTGTGCTTTGTCTAGACTGAAAGGGTTATGAAACGAATTATTCAGCGCCTTGTGGCATTTACGACTGAGAGTAAAACCGTAAAGATATTATGTTAACTAGCTTCCGCCCGCGACTCCGTCCGCGCGGATGTCGGTCTTCGCGTGGATGGTTTATTTCTCCATTTTGAGTAACTCTGACAATGAAATCTTATAAATATTACGGCGCTGAATCCACTGCGGGAAATGCAACGTATGTTCGCAGTTCTACAGAACAACGTCTATGAATAAAACTGAAAAATAAGTTTTTTTTTTTCTACGTATTTTTCCAGGATAATAAAAAACTTTTTCAAAAAAATATGTAACCGCCTTCAAAAAGAACCACAAAAAAGGGTAAAATAATCTACAAAATAACTTTTATTTCGGAAGTCGATGGCTTTGTTATTTTTTATTTCATTGTTTATTTTTTGCCAAGACTTTGAAGGCGGTTACATTTTTTTTTGAAAAAGTTTTTTATTTTTCTCTTTTTTGTTTAAATATTCAACCCAAATTCTTGCCAAATACATATAATATAATCCGTAGCACTGGTAATAACATCCCTCATGTACACAATAAGCTAATAAAATTCCCTATCTCAAAAACTACTGAACCGATTTTGATGAAACTTTCAGTATTCCCTAAGTGAAACGATACCTAGCACAAAAAAAAAGAATTATTTAAATCGGATGTGTAGTTCGGGAGATTCGCGAACAATGAATCAGTCGATGCCTACTCCTTACTGTTAAGGAGTTGTACCTTCCATCATCAGCTCAGCTACATAAGGATGATGATTACCATACGCAAGTACTTGAATTACTTAATAAGATTTACGAAAAACGATGCGTGGGCCTATAAAATTTGAGGGTTGCCCTCGATTTCTCCAAGAACCAATCATCAGATCCTGATTTGGTGACAATGGGACCACACGGGAAGCACCAGCTTTCAAACAAAAAAGAATCATGAAAATCGGTTCACGAAGTCGGTCGTTATGCGGTAACAAACTACTGTTAAGGAGTTGTACCTTCCATCATCAGCTCAGCTACATAAGATCATGATTCCCATACGCAAGTACTTAAATTACTTCATAAGATTTACGAAAAACGATGGGTGAGCCTATAAAATTTGAGGGTTGCCCTCGATTTCTCCAAGATCCAATCATCAGATCCTGATTTGGTGACAATGGTACCACACGGGAAGCACCAGCTTTCAAACAAAAAAAGAATCATGAAAATCGGTTCACCCAGTCGGTCGTTATGCGGTAACAAAATTAAAAAAAAGATAACCTCCTCCTTTTTTGAAGTCGGTTAAAAAGTATCCTATGTTATGCCCAGGATAATAAGGAATAATTATACCAAGTTTCATCGAAATCGAACCGTTAGTTTTCACGTGATGCCTGCACAAACAGACAGACAGACAGACAGACAGATAAAAATTTTTTTAATCATATATTTGGGTTTGGTATCGATCCAGCAACACCCCCCGCTATTTATTTTTTCAATATTTTCAATGTACAGAATTGACCCTTCTACAGATTTATTATATAAAGTAGTATAGATATAGATATAGATGTGTTTTTAGAAATCCTACTAAACTTATTAGTCCTCCCATTAGTAATTTTACAAAACCAAAATTACACCTTGAACATAATAGGGATTATTATAAGTCTGGCAACATATTGCTGTAACAAAATTACGGTACAAATTCAATTCATAGTAGCTCGAGGCAGACGATACGTTGACGCAACTCAAAACAATGGGGTTTCAGTTCACCGACCTTTTGGGATCTGTGACATCGCCGCGAAAATATGGGCACAGCAAAGCACAGCTTGTACATTGCGTACTAGGCGAAGCGCGGAGCGGCGCGCGCGGGTGACGCGGCCGGCGCGCCGCTCGTGCCACGCTACGCCCCTTCAGATTAATGGGCAATAGTGTTGAATTTCTAATGAGAGTAACAACTTGTGAAATTGAAATGACGTTATATATTAGTCATCGACAATAGCTGCACTTACAATATTGTTGTTAAACATTCCTACCGCATGTTAGAATCTGTACCGCCTCAATGAGCAAAACGGACTATTATTTTTTTATTAAAAGTCTGAAAGAGTTGAGTATTAAGTGACTTATATGAATTCTCAAATATTTAATAGGGTTTATATTCATGACATTTGTCTAGATACATTTAAATGTACTTACACCAGTACTGTGAGGTCTCACCTTTGTACGTTTTCAGAGGTCATCTTTGCATTCTACTAACGCGAAGCAATTTATCATTTCATTTTACATCAATAGTTCATTACAGATTTCGTGTTAGACTGTGTACAAGTACACAGGCTAAGGCATACAGATAGCGTTGCATAGGCACTGCGGAGTTAAGTGGGTTTTAGTTTTACGAGTAGTGCGTCGTGCGGACGGCGCAGGCCGGCGCGCGGGCCCCTCGGCGAGCAGATAATGCAGGCTCCAGGCCTCAATAAGAGTAATGCGGCCTCTTTACCACTCCGTACAGAGACGTCTTATTTAGAGCCAAACGCGGCACAAACGCGCCTCAAATTGAAGCCTTTCAGCGCAATTACCTCCGCGAGCAACGGCGCGTTTAGCAGCCGACTATCAAATCAAGTATGGACTTCCTTTCGCACAAACCTGTAAGTTGCTCACATTAACATAGCACCTACAAACTGTTTGATGGCTATACAATGTACCGTTTACACAAATCACAGCCTCATTATGTACGAATTGAAAGACTGATTGTTTTATTTCTCTTCCGTAGTACCTAATACATAAATGACGACCTGTAAACATTCTCGCATATTTTCTCTTGTAGGTTCGGTCGGTAGTACTGTAGTCAATTTCGGATGAATTTATTTATCATAAGTTCCATAAACTAACGTAACCGCAGTCAGTTAAACCTCTACATTTCTATTTTATTATCCATTTCAACTAAGAATAGGACGACCTTGACACTATATTGTGGCGTCAATTACCTTTTACTCAAAAATACTGAATTAAAAAATATGGGGTTTGTGCAATTTAATTTTCAAAAACATTATTGCTATTACTTCTTAATCTTTATTTCAATGTCATTAGGTATTGTTTATTTAAAAACGTGTAAGTATCAGAAAGCTTGTATGCAGTCACAATATGGTGTCATCATATTCTTAGTTGAAACGCTTAGGGCGTATCCAGTTTAATATTTTTAAAAAAAACTTGGATTAAGAAATCTAGTTACAGTGAATAAACTTACTTTTGATGGAATTTCTTACCAAATGAGATGTTTCAAGAACTTAATTACACTCGTACGCTATTAAACTAATAGAGAAGACCTATAAAAGCACGCGTAGTCTCCAATACGTATTGTAGAATACGCCGCTTATCGGCAATAAAAAGCACATAGTATGTTTCCAGAGATATTCAAACAGACGTATGCGACCTTTTTAATTACTTGACCTTCCTTCTTCATCCGCAGCAGTGTCCCATATTAGCCATAAGTAGGTTATCAATGCAACTAAAATCAAGCACGTCGCAAAATTACGTTACGACCACGTACCAACTAAAATGGGTTCCTAATCTCCATTCAGAATTGAATTAACAGTCTAAATTACGTGCCGCGGGGATGTTATCTAAACGTTTCACAATAGTATTGTTCACAGAGGTTGGCACACAATGGAACACCAAGAGCGAACCTGTCGAGAGAAGTAGGGCGCTGAGCGTCGCCGCGGCGGTGGTGAAATGCGCGGTGGGCGGCGCCCGGCACGCCGCTCCGCCCAGCCCTTTCACCGCCGCCCGCCCGCGGCGCCCCGCCTCGCCAACCTTCCGTCCTACCCTCATCCACCACACCGCTAAATATTTCACAACCACATCACGCTGTTCCCAGAATAGAGCCTCGCCTCGGGCCTTGCCCCATCGCGCTCGTAATGAAAACGACGCTTACAAAACAACTGATCGCTAACTCCATGCCTTTCAATTTCAACCCTCTTTAAATTTTATGCTACATTAGCAACTAAGGTTTCATGATAACTGCAAAACGATGTACTTAAATTGAATGGTGTCTTATTTGTCTGTAATTTTAAAGGAAAATGGAATTTATATATAATTCAGCTACGAGTCGGTTGATGGCATCACAAACATAATTGGAAGTACTCAAACGTATGACCAGAAAATTAGCGTTAGTTAAATTTTATATCGGTCGTTAAATA
Source organism: Agrotis puta (assembly GCA_943136025.2). Taxonomy (NCBI): domain Eukaryota; kingdom Metazoa; phylum Arthropoda; class Insecta; order Lepidoptera; family Noctuidae; genus Agrotis; species Agrotis puta. The sequence goes on from OW964170.2 coordinate 7,918,632, forward strand.
ACTAATTTGTTAAAACATTAATATGTCTTAGAAATAACGTATTCATTAATATATAATTCCGGTTTTGTTTTCAGACAATTCCAAGGCCACATTCTTCAAATCTGATATAGACTGACTATCTAAGATCTAAAATTTTATTTAACTGCCAAAATACTATTTAAATGCTAATGCAGGTTAGATGATTGTATTAATAATGTACTATTTGATTAACATAATTGTCTCTGATAGTGAGACTTCAAGGTGATGTTTTGTTATACCTATAAAACACATAGTTTCACGCTATGGTAGGTTATCTATAGTACGAACTTCTATTTGAAAATCCACACCAGACATAAATTTATTTGCATATTATGAAAAAATAAATTACTTCTTACTTTCATTATTAAACCTTAATTTGCATTAATACGGTTCCGAACATCAACAATGTGTCCATAGCTTCGATTGTTCCCAGTGTTCAGTGCCCTACGTTTATGGCGGACAATAACTACATTAAGTATCTGCATCGTGTTTATTGTCCCTCAATGCTTAAACCCAACAACAGATGAAAGGTTAAAAAGCTCAAATAAGCGTGCATTAGGAAAGAGGTGGCCTGCCGGGTCGCGGTTAGAATGCAAACTGCCGCCCATACATTAAATCTGCTGCATTGGAATTGCAAAGTCGTGATTTGTCAAAGCATAATCTAAGGAACCGCAATATTCGCACATCGTAATTATTATCAGTGGTAAAATGGCAGCCGAATATATTGTTGTATCTTGTGTTTATCAGGTTTACTATACGAACTAAAAAAGCTTGGTTTCTGTAATAAATAACGGAGTAGTAGATTAGTGTAGCGACACTTCATTAACGCACGTCGGCTGGGCGCGCGTGTTCTGCGCAGACGCCCCTATCGATATCATTAAATTATATTCCCGGAGCGTGTGCGATGTAACCGTTACGACGACCAGCTCCGATAAAGCTTTGATTTATAACGTCGAATATTTAATGACAACAGACAATTGAAATTTATTTATAAGGCGAACCGTTTAACTCCGCATGTTACAAATAAATTTTACAGTTAGCATCACGTTTACCATATTGTTGGCTGTTTACAATAAGACTGTCGTCTAGGGCTCTTTTGTATTCCACGAGAGGGTCTTTATTGGGGAATAAGGTGTAAGATGCTCGGCATAAGCAAAATAGTGTGCCCATATATGACCTTATACGCTTGCAGGGCGAATAATTCAACGAGAAAATTCATGCAATTGTACTTGTTAACAGAGTTCGAGAACGGAGCCAATGGCGGTAGTTTTCAAGATGACACCTGCATACTAACAGTTTATTGTAAGAGGTTCGTAGAGCACAATTTCGGTAAGAATGCATCGATTCGCACTATCTTGAACCCAACTGGAAAGTTTTAGAGTCTCTGACCTGATTATCTCATAGATTATTCTGTTGGGAATAATGTGGGTTCCCTTAACTTTATTACTTTTCGTCTAACATTATCATAACATTTAAGTGCAATCAGACAATATTTTAAAAGATTTCGTTTACCTTCTATGGTTTTTATTTAAACAAGCTTGTCTTATTTACGCATTTCGTCTACGATTGCTTTTAGATATCTTCAATCGAGTCGATGGTTTACATTGTTGATCGTTCCAGACTATTTATTCAAGCTGCTCCCAATAAAAAGTCACAAAGGGTAAGAAATTATGAAAAACTCAATTATTATTGTTTTTCACCCCAACAACAATTACCTGACCGTTAATATTGTTTGAAAAGAACCCTTTCAAATGTTACCCTAGTCGTTATTTAAAACCTGTTACAAACGAACAGGTTTTTCCTTTTTTATATTTTGCAAGGGCAACATCATAATATAGCAACACTAAAGAAGTTGGTGCCTACGTGCTTTTGTTATCAGTTTTTTTTATTAAGAAAAATAATCCGCTGCTCAGTAACTGAAACCTGAATAGATAAACATAAAATGATAATAGAAATAAAATGCCGTTCAGTGTATCAAGCTGGCCTGTTTGCCGATTTTTGTTCAATGTTAATTATTATTAGTACCAATTAGTCATTGAAATGATACGACGCGATGCAGCGGAGATAAATGCAAAGTTATTAAGTTATTCAGTAAGTGTTTGTAAGTATACCTTATCATAATTGGCATTGATTCATTAAAATATTTAAACTCGGTCAATAGTTTGATTGATTATAAATTATTGAACTTATACCTAATTACTTAAGATAACTGTATAAGATGGCCAAACTAATTCAACAACACGTCGCATAAAACGATTACACTAGTCATTGGAAGCGTGAGAGCGAACTACCCTCGACGGACCATTCTAATCGAAATTACAACGAGCACGAAGCACGACCGCGGCAGTATCGCACTGCTGCGCCTGCGCCGCTCTCCTGCACCGCTGCGCCGCCCGTGCTGCGACGATGCCCAGCCTTGCGATTTATTGGCCGGACTAGCCGACGCGCTCCTTCAATTATTAAGCATTTAATTATAGTCAGTACCACCAAGATAAATCGCGAGCAATTATTTCTAACTCCTAACGACGCAGCGGGTTGCCCAATGGCCGATATTTCGCGTTTGCGGCTTCTACGAGCTAATAATTGAATTTCCCCGGAGAACAATTGCTCGATTACAGCACAGGCCGACACGGATCGACGCCTAATGAATCTCCCCGGTGTCTAGTTATTTACCGAGATAAACTCTGTGTTTACTGGGTACATGCGCATGATTGCACGAGCTGCCAATAAATTAAATTTATCAGCTATCTACGTACTTAAATATCTACTTATTTTCTTTGAAATAGATTTTAAGATATTTATGTTCTGGACGACAGATTATTTCGTTGTTGAAGAAGTAGTTACTTTGTTGTTTTTATTTCAACAAACACACAACAAACATGCACTTAATAGAATCAGTTTTTACAGTTACAACGTAACGTGTCTACTTATTATTTCATCATTAATGTATCTAAACACAAAGTATAATGTCTGGTACATATTTGCGATTTACGTAGCAAACCATAATTTCAGTGCTTGCTAACCTGACTTCTCACAATAGCACCACGTACAACCATTAAACATAATAATCTGTTTCGAAACACGGAGCAAATCAATATCGGGTATTGACCGACGCACGCGCCGCCCGCCGCACCGCTTCCAATCAATGGGATTCAAACCCCATTTCACGATTTCAATATATTTTAATGAAATGTCAGCACTTAGTGAAATCTGTATTGTGCAAGGTGAGTCGAGTTCTCGTCCTGCCCTCCAAAATTAATCTGTTTACGAAATAATCAAAACAATGGGAATAGTTGCTCTAGCACTTGCGATTGTATTTGGTAATGCATAAACGGGCAGTTTATAAGAATTAGATAAGAGAAAATAATATGCTAAAACAAGTATTCTCTGTGAACTGACAGCAAAACAAATTCAATTAATGTTGGTAGATTTGCCCATCGACGTGGATCTTAACTAAAATAATACTCCTTTTAAGGGAGCAGGAGCCATTAACTAAGTAAAATGAAACCGTCATCGTTCGAGTCGGTGGCTAAGAAGGCGGCGGGTCTAGTGGCTGGATGTTCAATATCTATTAGCGGTAATATCTTAGCGGAGAGATGGCTCTGGCCCAGATCCGGAGCCGGTCGGACCAGTTCTCCGAGCATCCTTGCGTAACACCGCCGAGCGCGGGCCGCGACTGCTTGCAAAAATGCATTACAAAGCTCCCAAATAACGCACGCCCCTTAAAAGCTTTTCAAGATTCGCGCGTAGCTGTAACAGATTACGCGCGTGACAGTGCGCAGTGCTACAAGCCACGCGACTCACATTAAATTCGTTTGTTGCGAAATATGCACCGATTTTCGACAAGGAAAGCGCATAAACTGGAGTTTATCGCGGCAATGTCAAATAATAAATCACCAAATTATAATTGCGCATGCCTCTACCACGCCCTAGAATGACATACTTACAATTTAATTTCGGAAATTATACAGCGACGTATTATTTATTGCGCTTCTTTCAATATTTTTGCATAATTACATCGTTTAGGTAGAAGTCGACCTCCAAAATTGAATTTTAAAGAGATGTGCAGTAGATGAGTTCGTGTTAGGTATAGTTTATATTACGTTAGCTCAGATAAATTCTCTAAAATGCTTTGGAAAATAATAAGCCACGAATTATATGCATGTATACAACGATGTAATGACTATTAATTATTACTTATAAAAGCCATTAAGATTACTAGAGCAGAGCATTACGTTCATGTCATTACATAAAATCATAGGAGCACTTTATCAGTTATAAGGCATACAAATAATGATATTGGTATTGTGATTTGATCTCTATGCGTTACAGTGTAAGATTCACAATAATATCTTCAGTGAGCAGAAGCTTTACTTATCGGGCGCTAAGTTCCCATGCTACTTACACGCCGGCACAAGACTACAACACTGGAACATGATCTTCGTGATAATTTATTATAGAGACTAAAGAAAGCGTGCGCGCAGCCTGCCCCTATTAAGTGATCCATACATCAAGAACGCCTCTGTTGCCTCCGATTACTCGGGGAGATTAACGGTAGTATCGCCTAATGTCTAACCGCAGCCCCGCACTAAACTACCTGAAATAAATGATATGCTTGTACGTTCGAGCTGCGCTTGTCTACAGAAACACGACTTCACGCAAAACATGTAAGTTGGGAATATAACAAATTATCAAAATCAAGATAATGCTCCCGCTATCACAAATTATGAATTTAACCATTTTGATACTTCAGTAATTTAAACACATTACAGGTATACAATTTACTTGCTGGCTGATTGCTGATTGTGTAGCCTCGAAGCGCGGGCGCAGGCATGGCTGCCCTCACTAAAATGTTAATAAAATTACCGTCGAATGCAACGGACATTATACTTAATGCGCCCAGTTAGAGCTGGTGAAGCCAGAGTTTCATCTAATACATTCGTGTTTCGTTTAATTTATAACTGGCTGATATTAAGACATCCGAGTCTTCATTACCTTTGGCGACACCTGTTTATAAACGGTAGAGCGAAATGCAATTCAGGGCTGTCACTGATCAAACTGTTTATGTGCCTTCATGAACGTCTGTTTCATGGAATCAATTAGTTTTTATCATCAGAATGAACAACATAAAACAGGGGCTAAAGGGGCATTACATATACGAATCAGCCATTTATGTAAATAAAGTATGTTTTGGCTCAATAGGAGAGGCAGGCTGTAGGGTCAGCAGAGCGACTCGTGACCGAGGCCCGCGCGCCGCCGACGTACCGTCACGACCGCCCTCGCCTCGTCGCCTCCAAATAACATGATATTACTCACTAACTGGCCATTTCACGCCACGTTTGCTGCAACTATCTCTATGAAAATATTGTTTGTATCTAATATGTCCTTACAAATCCTATATTTCAAGCGCAATGCACTTACCATTAATAAAAGATAAACATCAACGAACAGTTCCTACAAATCGCATCCCAAGTTCTTGAAATAGTTTAGTAAGGTACGGCAATTAAATACTTGGCAATTCAAACGATTAGCTGCGAATTCTATTACTATGTGAGTCATAATATACACGTTATGCGTCATGTCATCGCAAGGAAGATGAGATGAGTCTCTCAGAAATGTGAGAAAGAGATGTGGAATAAAATTACTACATGCATTTTAAAAAGCAGGAGCCGTAGAACTCATTCCAGCTTCTTCACAATTTTTGAACGTTACTTTTTGTAATTTAGTATACAATCGATTCAATCATTCACAAAGTGCGGACTGTAACGTTAATCGACAACTGTACAAGTAATCCACCGTCCATGGACTGGATGCGTGGATTATCTACTTGTACAGTTGTACCCAAACAAGTACAGTCAGCAAATCTGCAAAACACCCAAGCTGATGATGTACGTCATGTTCAATTTATGTTTACATATATTTTATTTATGAATATACTTCCAAGTTGTTACAACAACTCTACACTTAAATAACGGATTAAAATATTTCACCACAGGTACTTACGTACCGATGCCGATGTGCGAAAGTGCGCACACGCATCGATCGATCATGCTTTGAATCGGCCGATGTCATACACACGCAATAAGTTTTATTCGAGATATTAAGCTTTGAGCAGTTCACCGGGAAATATCTACCGAATCGTATTTTGGTCATAATGGAAATTTCTAGAGCCATGCTTCATGACTAGCGTGGACAAGTTCTCTGCTTTCTATCAAGTCCAGCAAAGTTAGGAAATAAAATGAAAAAAATAATTAAAACCAATGATCAATTGAACAACCTTTTTTAAAAAATGGAAAAAAAAACCCTAAATTATAATTTAGGGTTAAATTAATACGATCTGTATAATTTTGAATACAGACAGTACAGTCTGATAATTATCAGACTGTAAAACTAAGGAACAGAAGAAAAAATATATTACACATAAAAATTCGATACCTAACACAGTCCGACGAAAGATGGGATGGTGTGCACTAAGATTATGTGTGTGACTCGTCCATTAAATGTACCTATGTTATGTAAAATATTAATGGGAATTAGAGTATATCATTTTGAAGTAATTCCCAAACCCCCACTTCATCCATACTTGATGTTCGCCGTCCAATAGCTGAAGATGATCTAGCGTACTTTTTATCACTGATGGATACTTACATTTTTTTTATGTATTCAAAATTATACAGATCGTATTAATTTAACGCCGCAAAAAACTTACTATAGCCTATAGGTAGTACGAGTTTACGAGTACAGCGATGTAATCAATGTGAAATTCTTAATTCGCATTTTTTCTTCTGTCCCGGAACATTTATCGATAAATTGACCCGTATGCACATAAATAAAGTTAATGAGGCAAAATCATGGCGTACGGCGTATCAACCTTCATAGCTAGTTGTTATTTGAGACATCGTATATTTTAATTAAACAAGAAGTACTTAATTATCACCCCAGATACATTGGCAGTGCGAAATGCACCAAAATCTTGATATTTTAAGTAATGCAGGTACAGTTGTGTACTGGGTCATTCATTAACCTTTTGAACTATTGCGACACCTACTGGTACATATGTAACTTCAACGGAATGTTGTTGGTATACTACTCTATAGCGTCCGCAGCCAAATTCAATTAAGCGTTCGAAACGGATACGGTACAATGACAAACTAACAAAAAAACGTACCGAGTTTTGCGGATCCAATTAGAATCCATTTTGTTGTGATTAAAGATAGCTCTGTGTCCATTGTTTAGTGACAATGGCGGCGCGGCGTGAAGGAAGCCGCGGCGGTCATCGCTCACCGCCTGTCAGGTGGTAATGGCCGAACCCTTGGCACGTTTACTGGAGCCACTCCATCATCGACACTCATTTTATTAAATGTTCGCTGATAGCCGCGACGGCCCACCATTGCGACACTAGTTAACTCTAAAACACGCGCTTCTGTATTAGCTTTTTCACTGTCACTAACATCGTTTGTGTTAAACGAGCGGTGGGTGCGATCAATCAGTTATGTGACACCGATAGTAGTAGAAAAATGATTCTCATAAGCCGCAGATAGTGCCGCCACCGAAACTTGCGGACCATATATCACACGTTGTATTAAGACTGTCGCATTACAGACCCCAACACTAATAATATTAAACGGACTTTACGTTTATACTCATAATACTGGATGCCAGTATTATAGTGTTATTACGTACACCAATCATATTTAACACCCAACATGGATATTAAAATCGTTTTAAACTTTACAAAGTTGAATCTTGGATTAGTCCATAGTATTATTAAAATAGGAAAATAACTACGTATGTAACCTTTTCAAGCTGATAGAATTTTGTTGTCACACAGGTGGACCATGGTTTGGTATAGGGTATAGGATATATTTTCTCTCAGTTGTACGTTTTCAGGAAATTATTGAAGACACCCAAGTGTGCGCTCGTGAATATTACAGAATAGCACTACCGTACGGAGTTGGTTACATTAGGTAGATAAAAGTAAAGTTCATTTTTCTTATAATGCAAAGAAGAATGCTCATTTTTCACCTGGCAATGTATAGAAATGAAATAAATCTTAAAATAAAGCTTATTAAATTGTACTTATATTAATTACGCTTATCACAATGTAAAAAGAAACGCAGGAAAAAAAGATTTTTTATTTTATTTATTTAAGCTAGATTTAACGTATTGACATATTTTGAACGCATCCAAACCATCAATTTTTAAGACGTTCCGTTTTACAAATTGCTGGTTGACCATATTTAGCTTTGTTCCTTAGTTTTATGCTTATTTTACATTTAATTCGATCAGTAACTATTTCTTTATTAGTCATGGAATGAAGAAAAGTATTTAATAAAAACGCAATAATAAAATAAAATTAATCAATCAGTGTTTCATTGGGTGTGCGCAAGTGAAATGTATTTTTTTGACATTTGACAGTTCTGCGCTTGCGTCTCGTTATGTACTGTGCGATTTTGATTGTGTTTCTTTTAATTACGACCCTTTTTTCCTCCCCTGGACTCCGATATCTTCCTCATCTGACAACCTTTGCTTACCAGACCTGATACCGTTATAAATCCGTCTTACAAAATAAATAATGTGTCCTGGTGAAGGCAGTTTTCAACTTGACACTCATTTTATAATGATAATCATGGAGTCTTAGCATTGACTTAATGGCAGTTTGTTTCAAAGAATTAACAAAATAAAAAAGACGTTTTAAAACCATAGTTAGCTAATATTCCTATTTAAGACTAAACTTCGAGCGTTATTAATTACTTTATGCACCTTTGTTTCATTATTTCTGGTGACGACAAATCCTAACCTAAAAATAAACAATAATATTCTCTGGACTTCGTGGCGTTTAAATCGCTGAAAGGACTTTAAGATATTACTTTCTGAGCTTACAGGTAGTATTTCTACTATATCTGATAACTATACATATACTTTCATCACCAGGTTTTTAAATGTATGGAAGGTGGGCATTGTTCTTTGATAAGTGGGTACAAACCTGTCAAATTTTACCAATCGAATATTAATCTTCTTCTATTGTGAAACAGAAGAAAATCTATTAAATAAATTTGACAGATTGAGGTACGTGGATGTGCTGGCGTCTGTACATTTAACTGCTCCCGGATTTTCATGTAATAAATGATCCTACTTGCAGCTGAGGAGAGTTATATAACACTACGCATGTAATTCCCAAAGGAATCAGGCACAGTTGTACTTAATAGTACACCAACATATCGTCAGTCACGCTTAAGTATGACGTAATAAGGTCCCCCTTTAAAAAAAATAATAATATAATTGCCCGAAATCCAAACTGCATGACTGCTACTGAGAAATTAGTGATGGAATAACAATTTGCCCGACCTAGAAATCGATCCCAGGAGTTCAGACCCTTTTGCTGAGCGGTCACGCATGCAACTACTACACCAATGAGATATAATTTGAGCTGAGAGGAGTATATAGGGGAATTACCATTTTAGTCTGCACAAGTCGATCAATTTTATTATTCGCACTTACGAACTAGTTTGGCCGAAGATAATGACAATATTCATGTCGTTACATTAATGTTAGTATTTATAGCCTAAAACACAAGCCTTGTTCATGTACCCCAAGTACGCGTTTAATATCATTAAACTTAATATCTGCTTATGTTAAGAGCTTTTGTAACACGCCTTACTAATAAATGTCCAACTTAAAGCAAATAGGAGCTTTCTGATAAATAACGTAAACATAACATTTGTGTGATTACTTATTTATAATTGGCATTGGATACGTATTCCAATTACAAACTATCTTTTGCAAACTGCAATCGGATATTCGAGTATATCTGCTCTAAGTTCCTTAAGTACCAAAGAGGTACGTAATGTTGTATAAAGCCGCAATGAACATAAATAGATAAGCGTGACAGCTGTAGACAATTCATTCTCATTAGCTTATTCACGACAAAATTATAAAATTATTCCCAAATTAGAGTTACAAAATTCAAACAGCGAGCAAACGGGTATTTTACAATGTAAGCTAAACGACTTTCGGTAAACGAGATGTCGCAGGCCTTGAATCTACAAGCGTTTACAAAATACACAGCTAAAGCGCGGAGCTCTGCTTCGCCAACCACTATCACATTTGAAAACATGCAAAAATAGTTGTCACACTGCTACTCTTCTAAGTCCGAATAATAAATAAATAATAATAAGATGACAAGATGCGCAACCTGTTCTTGCAATGTTGCACATCTATGCATATTTGGTCACAGTCGGGTATGACATGCATTTTATGAATAGTTGATTATATAAACCGGGCTCATGTTTGAATAATTGATGTTAGCCCAGTTTTTAAATTATGCAACGACTTTCGTAGGTGCATTACCTACAGAAACAAGAGATTACAAGCGAAAATTAATAATATCTACCTACATCAGAGTCATCACGGTAAGTAGAGAGAAAACAAGTGCACTTACATGATTAAGTGGAAATGTTCTGATTAATGGTTTCTCTCGCTGACCCCTCTGGAAAACGCAGTAAGCGGTGATTAAGTTTTTATAAATATTCATTATCAATTTTATATACTGTTCGTAATATACGCCGGAACTGGTCCGTTTTCTCTTTCGACGAAATCGTGCAAGTGCAGGACAATAAATCAGAAGTGTAAAGTTGCCTCAATTTACGCTCATTATTTCAGTCTTTACGTGCAATTTGCCGTGGGCTAATTGTATTAATTAATGTCCATTAACTTTGGATGCGTTAAAGCTGTTGTCATTTTGTTTCTTTTCTTAATTTTGACCTCGTGCCATTTGCATTCACACAAAATAGGTATGTGAAAAACATACGTCAACCAAGCAGCTATTTGTTTGACAGCTTATTTAATTATCTCTAAGCATTTTGTTGGCCTAAATTAATAGCTATATTTTATTTAAAATATGTTTGCTGTTGACCTCAATCTTACCGAGAGGCAGAAAAGAGGTCTAAGATGGAGCGAACTCACCCAGAAAGAATTGGAATTCCTGCGCATTGACACGAAGGAACACAGTAAAAACTGTTTGGCTCCGGACTCCGAGAGAATGGTGGTCGGAAGCCAGAAAACCCTGGTGAAGCCTACTACCGCCATTAGGATAGCTTACTACAGGTTACAGGTAGCTATGGTGCCGTTCCCTGGGGACCGAGGTGGCCCGCTAAGAGGTGGATCCCACCCACCCCAAAAATTCAATCACCAACGCAATATCTACGTTAATCTATAGAACTTAATTCATACGGTACCTATTTCATGAGCTTGCGTTAATCAGTAGATTGTTTAAATAAGATGTAATTAAAGCTTCAATAATTAAACTTCCAAGATTAAAAGGTCATTATTATGGTTTCTAACATGATCATGTGTTGAGGATGTTAGTTTTAGTTAAAATTTGTATCCTTTTAATATTCTCTAAGCTTCAAACAGTTTATACTATGAATATAGTCATGCAATGCTGAATTTGCAAAAATTTAAATTAGTAAAATGTTAGTTTTTTCGGTATTTTCTAACAGCGAAGAGGTTAATAGATTTCTTGTTGCAGGTAATAATAAATACTTATTATTTCCTTTAAAAAATCTTTGCTCTCTGATACCTATTATTATATGTATCATCCCAAATGTACTTACATTAGATGGTATTTAGTTACCTAATGAGGAAGGTTCTTTTTGCATCCGGCAACTAAGATAACATCAACTTGTACCTATTGGTATTTGTCTAATAAATGTACAGTAGTTTCTCTTTACTTGTTTCAATTTTATTTACGATTTTGTCCCAAATTCATCCAGACGATCTATCAAAAATGGCGAAAAATATGTTATCTGGCTAAAAGCTAAGTCGAAACTCATAATGCTCTAATGTTTTTTCAATATGCCTAAACTCTTTATTACTTTTCTAAAACGTGTTGTGAACCGCCATAATAACTGTAGGAAACGTCGGATGTCAAAGAACATCGAGGAATAATTAGAACTAAAATACTAAATCAATTTACTGATTCAGAAATCGGAGATTTAATCTGAAGTGAAAATTGTAGATTAGTATGTGTATGCTCGACACCGTGAAGGCACTGGTCTTTAATGTAATTAGCGATTTTGCACAGCGCTGTCGGCGCGGGCGCAGGCGGCGGCGATGGTCCCGGTGAACCCGTGTGGGTCACGCAGGCCGCGGGCCCTACCGGCCGGGTTGCACCACTTGCAGTGAAACTAGAGTGAAACCTTATATAACATCTACGTGTCAAGTTTGTCTATAGGAACCTAACGGCCTAGCCCAGAAGCACCAGTGGGTATAACAAAGTAAAAAAAAAAAACCACGTAGTCGACGGAATAAACGTTGTAATTTCTTGTGATAAAAGAAGTTCATCATTCGTTTTCTATGCAAATTCAGAAGGGAATGCTAATTCTCAGGGAGCATAAGAGCATTTTAGGGTTGGATCATTCCTTTAATTTATTTTTATTCACAATAGGCTTCTGTACTACAAAAATAAGTGTAATTAGTCCGTCACTTAGATTATTATTCAAAAAATATTCGATCTGTATTTTAAAATTGACGAAGATACGACGCTTTTAAAGTTCATAATAGGTCATGCCGTGGTGTCATTTTTAGTGCGTTAAGAAGTCACAAGGTTCCACTCTCAAATTTCGAGGCGAAATTAATGAAGGACTAATAAGGTTTCTTGAAACTGGAAACAAATTCACAATCTTGATAGGTAAGTACACTTTGCACGGGATGATTTTGATGAGCAAATCTAAGATTTTTCGTTGGCAAGCACTGTCCAAATTTCAATATTTTCTAAATAAAGGTATCTCCAATAATATCTGTGACAGCCCTACATAGGTTTACAAAACGTGGGAGAGGGCACTACCAATCGACCTAGTGCATAAATATAAAACAACTTCATTGCACACACATAACACCAATATTTATGGTCTGGACTGCAGTCAGGTCACCGGAGAGCAGACGAGCTTCGACTTCAAACGTATGTTAGCGCTTTCATTGCAGATTTGAATATTGCGAGGACATTGACTACCCGACCGCTCGTAGTAGGTAGTAGTGTTACGTCGTTTCAGGTGGATGTCTAGCACCGTGGGACAAAGGCATTGTTGTGGGCTTCTGGGCCGCGGCCACAGCACACGCCTCTGCTGCGAGGCGGGGCGGTGAGCATACCCATTGGTTACCGTCGCCAGAGCGTGACAAGTTTCATTGGACAATCCAACCAACAGTGAAAGTGACGAAACGCTCCTTGCACGAAGCACCTTGGGCAAAATTAACTACGACAATTAGGCCACTATTAAACCTTAATCCAACAATATAAGTTTTTATTAAATACTAGCTGTACCCTGCCCCGCTTCGCTATGGCACAAAAAACTGTTTTTTCAACAAAAAAAAAAAATAGCTAAAAACAATCCTTGATGCGGATTATATATCATGCTAAAGTTTCAGCTCAATCAGTGCAGTACTTTTTGAGTTTTTAAAGCATACACAAACCAACATAACATTTATATATATATAGATATAAATCTACGTTTAAATAATCTTTATACATTATTTTTAAAGGAAATTCACAGATGATTTCATCGCGATAAGAACTCGAAGTGCGGTTGTTTGGTTTCTCAACAAGCTATTTAATTAAAATAATAATCTTATTCTTGTACTAACTGAAAATTGGAATATAATGCAAGATTGTTTTGCTTAAATCGAACAAACAAAAACCTGAACGTTATTTAGGTAAAATGTACTAACTTCCTAATCGTTTATAATAGTGCCAAGATCTTCAATCTTAAAAAAATTACCTAATTCTAAAAAGAAGAACTTTTGACAAGGCAGTTTAAAGTATTAAAGTTTTTTTTTTTATCGTGGTAACATCATCAAATGAGTCCTCCCACCCAGGGCAGGGCGGGAGGGACTGTCAGACTTGTACTGACTAAAATCCACGGTCCTTCAATAGCCCTTTACGTACCGGGGTCACGGTAATCCGTTAGTCCAGCGACCAAAGTTTTATTTGGGGAAATAATAAAAACAAATGACTGACTCAGCCACAAATATAACAACTCGCCAACAATTTTAATTTGGGGCACCCCGATGTTAACCCTACATACCGAAATAGGAGCCCCGTCGACTGCGCCTTGGCTTGGCCTAACTTTTCATTTTCAATTTATTTAATTCGTGGCTGACTTAGTAATTTTGTAGCTTTTTAGTAGACATGATGCCATTAAATAGAAGCCGTTCTAAATACGAGTAACATACATTCCTTATAACAGGAACCTCATACGCTTATGTAGGGAGCACATTTTACAATTTAGTTATGAAATAGTTGATCTTTATGTTTTCTGTCTGCATTAATGCATACAATTCTTTAATCTTATCTTCTTTGATCTTAGTATTTTGTAGGTCTCATTTTACACTTAATTCGACCAATCAATAAATTGAGTAACTTTAACGTCCAGGTTTACTTAAGTAGGTCCCCATGAACGCCGACCCCAACTCTGTGGTCCTGGTTTTATTTACATAATCTTAATACCTAAGATAAGCAACTAGATAATTACAATTTGCATACACCTTACAAAATGTCAATGAACGACGGCTACTTTTGAAGTACAAATCTAATTTTCTCGGTGTATTATTATAAACAAATAAGACTGACTATGTACAACAAAAAGCATTAAGATGCAAATTGATACAAGTATAACGAGAAAATTAGCATTACGAGCGACAATATTGAAGAGTGACTCAGCAAGTCAGCCCATCAGCTTCGGTTGTGCTCACCGACCTATTGTGATGCAATGTAATAGCAAGGCGAGTAGACAAGTCGACTGGCAAGCCCGCCCAAGCCCTCGATCAATAGCCGTGAAATTCGATTATAAAAATTGAGGCCATGAAGCATATTAAATTAAGGTGACAGTAAGAAAATTCAACTACCCACGTTGGTGGTAAGTCCATTTCTTGAACACCTAATTCGAAGGCTACGTTAAATAACTTTTGAGTCAGTGCAAATGCGAAAGAATGTATTTCAGAATCATAATAAATTAACAATTTTTCTAATCAAATCACATCATTCGCCATAGGTGATACTAAATAAAGCCATAGAAGCCTCTGGGTGCTTTTATGATGCCTACATATTCAAGACAATTGATTGATCCCTCTTTTCGGGAAAATGTAACGGTGTGTTCTGAATATCGTAATCTTCTAACAATCCTCCTCGAACCTAGATAGCAGCCTGCACCTAAGTATGCCGCGAGTAAATTACCTTTAACACCACATCTAAATTGGACTTGGCTTTTATTTAATATTCACAAGACGAGAAAGAACGTAACATGTAAATAAGCGAAGATCTAAGATTTTTTCTACCACGTCCACATTTAGGTATTGGACCATCTATATCCCACAGTGAAGCCAATTAAGTTTAGCTAACCAAGTACCAGCAAAACTTTTATGTGGAAATCAACGCAGCATCTTTACACTTCACACTATAAAAAGTAGTAGGTACCTACCGCGTTAACATGTGCAGCCACAAGGATCTGGAGGCGGGTCTGGCTCGGAAGGTGGTGGCGGAGGTGGTTTCCGTTCATTATAAGGAATATGAAATCTGTTCAAATAGTGCCATGGTGTCTGTAAATCGTACTGCCTTGATTCTTGAGGGTATTCCATAGGTTCATACACCAGTTTCTTCAACTCGTCATCGTAACGAACTTCGATGTACCCGACCAATGGAAAGTCTTTCCTCAGTGGATGTCCCTTGAAACCGTAATCTGTAAGAATTCTTCTCAAGTCTGGATGATGAGTGAAAACTACTCCGAACATGTCATATATTTCTCTTTCGTACCAATTACAGGACTTCCAGACGCCGTACCCGGAGCGCAGTGGCGTCAGTTCGTCTGTATAGGTCTTGAGACGAACTCGTTCACTAAACCTAAAACTGATGAGATCATAGGACACTTCGAACCTGTACTTCCTGCTTGGAACGTCCATAGCAGTTGCGTTTACGCATTGAGCAAAGCAGGCATGTTGGTGGCAACGCATAAAGTTCATGACTGGGAACATGCCCGTCGGAGCCACCAGTATCTCCAGTTCGTCCGTATGCTGCATTTGAACTTTCTGCACATATTTCGGGAGACATGCTGCGACGTACATACCGAACTCGTATAGACGCTGACGTCTCACGTTGTCGTGGCACCTGATAGTGTGATTGGGCTGTTCGATCGGTTCGATATAAAATGGATTTCCAGCCATATTGTCTAAAACAGAAACGCTTGTATGAACTTTGCGTGTTAAAGTTCTCGCTAGGTTTGTTTTTACTAGCTTGGGTACTAAATAATTCATGATTTTAAAATAATTTCATGAATATTTCAAAAACTTAATTGTAGAATGCAAAACTCTATAATTATAATGTCAAAGTTAAAAGAAAATATTGACATCCAATGCCATTTACCAAATTTCTTTTTCTTCGAGGATTGACAAATAAAATAAAAAAAAGTTTCAACCACGTACCTAGACTAGACGTACCTACTTACCCGTATATTGTAATGTTTGTACATATCTAGTTTATTTGTTAAGCGTTGGTAGCAGCTAAAACTATTCATTTCACCTTTTTGTTCCAATTCAGTTTATGCTCCGTTTTTGCGTAGGGTAGGTACTTTCCGTTGACCTAGAATCTTGTAATTTGGCCATAAGTGAGAACTTTGAAGTACGGTACAAAATACAGGAAAAAGTCCAAAGTAATATTTTCCCAACAGGGTTGATTAACATTTTTCAACCGTCCAGGAGTCAACATGAAGGAGTATCAAATATAAAAACACTTCACACCTAATTTAGTACCTATTTTAATAGTGATAATAATTTAATCGGTATGGCTTAAAGCGAATTGTATGAACCTATGCAATTATGCGCTTCTTGCGCGTAGTACAGTTGGGTCCAGTTGGCTGGACCATCGTCAAAAATTCATGCGGTAATAGGTACAGTTACCTGTACCACGGATTAAATACATTTTCCCTTTAACAGATTGTAAGAAATCAAAAATAGAATTCAGTATACAGCTTAGTGCTCTGTTTCTTATGGATACCAACGAAACTAAAAGGGGTTTTCACACAGATCTAAAATCGCTAAAAGATCGAAAGATAATGTATTTTCAAACTTCGTGAGTGACAACATTTCCATTGGTAGACGTGGTCCCATGTCTGCAAAATAACGAAATGTCGGAAGCTTCAAGATCACTGTCTAACTGACACTGAGCTATCAGTCAATAAAATATAAGTTTCACTGACTACACCTCTACACACTGCTTAAACTTCTTTAAATATTTTACAGTTGGCAATAAAGAAAATATCTTGTCATTGTGAACATAGATATGAAAAGATGGACTGCGCCTTCACTAACCACTGACAGAAAAAAATGTGCCTTATTTAAAGAGAGGATAACAACTACAAATTTGCCTCAACTTTTAAGCAAATAATTGTTATCCTTTCTTTCTTGAGGCTAAGGACAATAGTTTTCAATGTTAAGCAGCTGTTGCTCAGTCTATCCTCTAAATCTATGATTATGAAAATGATGCTGTCACTGTCATTGTCAAAGTAGACCATAGATTTAAGAAAAATAGAAAAAAACATCTATGATTATCTTGTTTTGCTGTCAAAGTGTGGATGTATTGTGAATCGCGAAATTATAAATGAATATTTATTCCGAATTGGAAACTGAGGATTCATAAGGATTTGCAAGATGATTACTAATTTTGATAAACTTTGTGCTGAATTAGAAAAACAAGAACTAGAGGTAATTTTTGTAAACTAGCCATAAGTTTGTTGTAGGTTATAAATAAACGATTGAAATAGTTTATATTTAATCATTATCATTTTTCTGCTTCATGTCATGAGTTGACAACACGGTTATTTATTTCATTCTTCTCTATCAACCGTAACGCTATTATTTACTGCTTTTTCTATCGTATCAGTCCTCTAAATACAGCCATCATTTCCTATGTCTTCTCTCTTTCTGACTAACCAAACATCATTCAAATTCGTTACTTTTTTAGTCACATCCGATTAATCCCACCTCATCCCTCCGTCTCAAAACAGAAACTCTTTCAAGTTTTCTCTTACTATCATAATCTTCAAATTACCTTCTCTATTTTTTTTATAAAGATGTTTTGTTAACAAAAATAATGTTGTATTTCAGGCTCCAACTGGAGTAGCGTCTCCCTCTACGTATGCACAACTGTTGGCAATATATTTATACCAAAATGATTTGTAAGTATAATTTAATTTTTATCATTTTGGAATTCAACTAAATACAATTAAAACCCATTTATCCATCACGAAAGATACTACTAGCAATAAAAGCTTCAATGCATATACAGCTCATGTACCTGTGCCTGTCCATAAAGAACGGTAGTTCTTTTTTTCGTTGTTCGGTTGTAGTAGGTATACTACTGTTGTTTTTTAACAGTGTATCAGAAACAGCAAAATCAATGCACAAATCTTAAAATCATTTAATATCATTCCAGGTGTAATGCAAAATTCTTATGGAAGAGAATCCCTCAGAACATAACAAGTAGTAATCCAGAAATAGCTGCAATTTGGGCTGTGGGCCAGAAAATGTGGAAGAAGGACCTGCCTGGAACATACCATGCATTAGCTGCATTCAATTGGACTGAACCTGTTGCTAATATCATCCGAGCTTTGGAAGGTAGTAATGATAATTATTTGATACAAATTATTATCTTATAGATTGTATGAAAGAAAAAGAATATAGAATTTGGGTAAACTGGGAAGTTTGGATAAATCCATGTAGAAAAAATCCAATCGACATGAAATGTGGAAATGTAGCTCATCTGCATTTCGTCTATTATTAGTATATTCAACACCACATTCACTTTAAAAGCCACACAAAATCTGAGAAATAAGTATCAAATTAAAATTACAATCCTTTCCATCAATACATTGTTATATTAGATTGTGTCTTATATCAAGTACTGGTAGTACTTGTTTGTATTATATCAAGTATGTTTAATAAGCAAATAAGTTGTATGTATAATTAGTCAAGTTAAAACTGCCCTGAAGATGCCTTCATATCTCAGAAATGTGATATTTTAGATTTTGTCACACACAATGCTAGTTGGTATTGATTCATATAGGTAAGATGCAGAGGCCGATCATTAAAAAAAAATATTAAAAAAGTTGGATATTAGGCAAGATAGGCTTTGTACAAAATGATACCTAGGTTGGAAGTATTTTGATAAAAAGTTAATTTTCTGACTTTTGTTTTCTATAAAATTCCAGATAAAATAAGAGAACGCACATTCAACCTGGTGGGTCGTTCATACAGCTCTATATCACTTGATACTATTGTCTCTATGACTGGGTTGAGCAAAGATGCAGTTCTGCATGTCTGCCGAGACCGCAAGTGGACTCTGAATGAAGATGGTGTCACTGTCATTCCGTCACCTCCCATCCAACCTGCACCACTGCACACATCCAGTGAAGACCAATTGTTCAAGCTCACTGAATTTGTTTCTTTCTTAGAAAATTAAGTAAGTCCTGGTTCTCTTTAATTGCTTTTGTATTTAACTTTTTCTAATTATTTATGGAGAGATACTACAATTTATTGACAACTGTCTCTTCCTGAAGTATGTGATGTATTTTATAAGACATTTCAATAGTTGTGATAAATTGGAAACCAGGTTAAACAAAGTTAAATAGACATATTAATTTAATCTCATTTATTACATACAACACTAATTCATAGTCTATATTCAAATGAACTAAAATAAAAATCTTTAATACAAAGATATTATTTTAATAGGTATAAAAAGATCAATAAGTGTAAAGTTAAGTGGCAGTGTAAATTCGTATGTTTTATCTTACAATAAAGCTGTAAATTGTCCAATGTTGGTATTTAATGACAGCACTTTCTACTGTCAATAACCTTAAAAAAAGTATATATCACAAGCAATACATTACTCACACAACCATGTGCTGAGTTTTTCGTTGTAAAAATACAGTCTATATTTTTAATATCTACATTTGTTTAAACCTAGGCACTTTTATTAGTTTGGCAACTCTCGATTAAAATCTACCCTGGAAGGAGACTTGATTTTGTCTAGGCTGTAATCTCATAGAGTTGTTGTCGTCTTCGTCACCCAGCGTGGTCTCATAGCCTCGGTTGACTTGACCTCCGTTTGGTTCGCCGAACACATCCTTCACTGATATGTTAGCAGTCGATGTTCTGTGCCGAGGCACGACACCTAGGTTATTGTTGAGCTGTAAAATATAGAAAAAAAAATATTAGGTCTAGTTAAAATTGTAAAGTTTTTTAGATTTCATCTAATTCAATCCTAACAGTAATAGCGCCGTAATATATTTTTAGTGTTACCATTCCTGTTACTCCATATTCATTATTGGCACCAAGTGTCTGCATCTGTGACTTCCTTCGTTCCGCCATTACAGAGTTTCTTCTCGTCTCCAAAGCCTTCAAAGTTTCTCGTCGCAACGTCATCTTGCGGTTAAGTACTGGTGTACCTAAAAACAATTTATCATAAAATGTTATTCGCGAACACGTTATAGATTTTAAATGCTGATGATGAATTAGTAGTTCATAATCCTACCCGGTCCATCATTCGCGTTCATGTTGAAGAATCGCTTTTTGAAGGCCACATCCAGTGTGCCTATGTTCCTTTTCTTCTGTCTCGCTTTCTCCAAGTTATGAATGGTCTTTCTTCTACCGACGTTATGTGGACCCGAGCCAGAATCATTGTCATAATCGTCGTCCAAGCCATTCAACTTCTGTAAGTCTTTCACTATTGCTATTGCATTCTTATCTAGCAGAGCGTCTTGGGATAAGTCATCGGACTAGAAATAGAGGAAAACGATATTATAATACAAAAATCCTGTGCAATCGTCTTATGATGCATAATGTTTATATAAGGTAGATGTTTACCTTCTTAGAACAGAACCAATTCAGTTCTGTCGACGCTAATATGTGCGAGAGGGTTCCAAATCGATGGAACAACATAGCAGTGAACTGTATCACCAAAATCAAGGCGAAGAAGAATACAAACACAAGACCAATAGGCTCCAGTTGCAAGTATTCTTTTGAAATTAAAACCTGAAAATGTTAAATTTGCTTTAAATTTGTCTTTTTGATATAATAGTATCAAGTTCAAAAGAAATAACAAAATTAATTATTCGTCAAATATGTGCTTTTAGGCAGTCTTCATTGAAGTTATTTAGGTACTAAAGTGGGTTGTAAAATAATAACTGAACAAAGTCATAAAAGCGCACTTTTGACTATGAAAAATTAAAAACAAAGGTATTGGTGATAATTAATTATGAAGAATTTTCGGATTGTTATATACAAGTGCATTATTTTTGAGTGTTGACGTTATTGTGTAACATTTAAATGTATATTTTTGGGATGCTTTTGATCCACATGAACATTGAAATAGTGAAACACAGGGTTTACACAAAAATTACACTGACAGTAGCATAATTTCGGCTCGCCGTAGCTGTTTTTCCCGTATTATCCTGAGAACTATAAAACGTGTTAAGCAAATCACCACACCCTTCAAGGTGTACAATTACGTATGTACAAAGGAAACCAGAGTCCCTGTTACTAGTGTTTATTAAAAGAAACTCCGCCACCTTAATAGACAGAACAGAAACATTAAGTTACTCCTCGGTGAATTGGATTGGAAAGTGTGCACATATTGGGGAAGTGAATGGTCATCACATCTAAAATCTCCATGGCTAGGGTTGGATTCGACTACGGCGAAAAAATATGCTTTTGTCAGATTTTTTAAGCTGTGGTTCAGACTTTTGGAACTTGGAATGGAAAATAGGAAGTTCTGGATTGGTCTTAGTGTCCAGTTTAAAGGCTATTCAGTAATAGATATCCTATACTGGATTTAGGAATTAAACACCACAGCTGTACTGTGAGCTCTGTTGGCGTAACACCGTAGTCGAATTTTCATGTGTTATTTCGGATAAACATAGGGTTTCCACAAAACCAAGACAAAAGGACATCGGGTTTGGATATTGATTAGACGTAAAACCATCAGAATTGTTAAGTCTTCGGTGTCGCCGGGACTCCATGCTGGTGTGCCCTCCCAGACAGACCGGTTAGAAGAAGGTCGTTAGGATTGTGTAGTGACACACTTGAGTGGTAATATTTGGCTATACCTCGCCTGTTTCCTCGATGTACGTAATATTTGTCTTAATTCCCAAAGGCCAAATCACGTGGAGTTGATCTTTGTTCAGTTGTAATAAAAATACTATCAATATGAATAAAGCATTGAACATAACAAATGCGAAAACCGACTTATTGCGAAGTTCAATCAAGTCTCCTGCTATGCGAGCCTGTAAAATGACATAAAACAAATATGTTTAAATAATTCGAATCAACTTTCAAGGGTGACTGGGGTCATAGCCAAGGTTAGGTACTTTCAAGTCTCAATTGTAGCTCGCAGTCCCGAGTCATCGTTGAATGCTGATCTCTATGTAGTGGACTCTCACGTTACCTCTTGAGTAACCTCATCGTATGTTATGTTAGTTTTAACTCCGAAGGGCCACTTAAAGTGAAGGTTGTCCTTGTTCAGTTGTAGCAAGAATACAATCAATACAAAGAGGGCATTGACCATAAAGAAAGAAAAAACAGACGAATCTCTCAATTCTTTCAGATCCTTCGAGATACGGGCCTAAAATTAGGGGAAGATTAACATAAATATTCAGTATGTAATTATGATAGATATGATTGTGAGATCAAAATGTAAAATAATCTGAAATAAAAGCTTATTAAAAATGCACACAATATAAAAGAAAAAATTCCATTAATTATTGCATGCCTGACATACCATATCTTTCAGTGTTATATGAATTTATTATAACATAACCATCATCTTATTTCCATGCATAATACACACAAACTCAACATTTCGACATTCATATTTTTCTCTATTATTGCAATTAACAAAAAACTGTATAGATGGATTCTCTAATACGTTCATCCGGGGTCAGTATAAACAGACAAGTTTTGTTTTATTGACACCGGGTTTTTAATTATTCATTTTTACCTGTTCTTCCTTGTTGGCATCGATAGGGTACAAATATTTGTCAATGAGATCTTTCCAGAACGATAATTCCGCGGGTGTCAAAAAGTCTACTTCACCCTTTTTCAGTTCAGGATCTTCTATCCAATAGGGATTTATTAGGTCATCCCTCTTTTCCTGGAATTAAAAAATAAAATTTACAATATTTTAATAATATCTATGATATGTATACTTTTTTACCGATCAGTGCATATTCAAACCATATAATTATGATCTTACCCTGGGGGAAGTAGAAAGTGTGTCGGTTTCGGAATCAGAGTCGTGATCTTCCTCGGGTCCTTCCGCTAGAGCATCCAACCCATGGTCTCCACTGGTACTACCTCTTGGTCCAATCGATAGTTTACGTCCTCTGCTCATGCCATGTGGATCAACAGCTCTAAAACATCCAAAATAGACGTGTTAAAATTTCAATACGTTGCGAAAGTAATATAATGATGTAGTCATGTAAATAATTAACCTCTCAACAGTGTCCAATTTCTTTTCCAATTTCTCAAGTGTAGATGCAATGTGCATGAGTTGCACTTTCTCTTCGTTTCCTTTCGGGTGCGTACATAGCAGACATTTGAATAAACCGGCGAACGAAAATTCGATAGAGCCTTCTTCCTCATTGCTATTCACTCCTTGCAGAAAACCTAGCAACGACTTTTGTTTTGCCGACTTCTTCGCCTCTTCAGCTTCTTTCTTTTCTGCTTCTATTTCCTACAACGGTATAAATTGTTAGCAATTTGCTATTGAGCAATCAAAGGTAATTGAACCATTTGTATACCAACCTTCTTTGTTTTCTTAACTTGCACTTCTCGAGTACCCCAAGATACTACGTTCAGATTTATAATAGAATACAAAATCAAAAGTAAATACATAGAGGGTATAGATAAGAGATAAATGATGCCGGGTACGATACACCAAAACTCTTGCGGATGCAAGCAAGCGGCTATGAAGAATGAACTTGAGAGTGATATCAAGAAGATAGCCGATGGAGATCCTATGCCGTCCTCGCCTAACTGCAGCGCGGTACCGACGATCACAGCCATCATTATCATGGCGTATACCGTCGATAATATCTGAGCCACCAGTAACTGAAACAATATATTGCAGAAATAAGACATGGAAAAAAAGGAAACCGTGGCGGTATTCATTTTGAATAGCAGTGAATTTGCAGTGAAAAGTTCTTAAATAATGCATTACTCACTTGAATTTCGGATTTCATCGTGAAGCAAACAATCATGAAGATCAAGATGGGGTACAAGTTGTATTCGAAGGAAGTCCAGTTGTCGATTCGGAATGCGGCCACGAAGGCACCCACCAACATAAGGAATATAGTTCCGGGACCCAAGATTGTACCACCTATCAACATCATCTGTAAAAAGAAAAACATTTGTAGACAAGGAACAAAACAGAAGATTTTTATGAAAAGTAATTTTATCTATATTTGGGAAATAAAATAAAGTTTAGCCAGCTAGGCAGGAAAAAAATCATACTGGTACGACTTAAAAGAGTAGCATAAACTATCATGATTACAAAAGCCTACCTGGTATGCGATGTAAGGACTCGAAATGTTGTCATTAATCTTGATAGTGTGTTTACAATCAGCGAGCAAGTCCATAATGTTGGCGATGGTGGAAGGCACCCAACGACGACGTTGGTTATAGAACTCGTTGAAACCTTCAGGACAGTGCGTGTAGGCGTCGGAGGCAGCTGAGTACTCTACTCGGTAGCCACGTTGGAGTAACAACGTACATAACCAACGATCTTCCCCTAAAACCAAAGAAAATTCTAATAAGATTAAATTCTGTTTTAAAATTTCACCATGTCCTTGGAGGTTGAACGTTTTAATACCTTGATCGTACTGCACGTAATGCCGAGCTTCATCAGATCGTAGTGTGTATTTCTTCATGACGTTGTCGTCCATCAAAGCCTTTCCTCTGAAGAGAGAGAAACATCCTGGACTACAGAGTACGCAGCCAATCATGTGCTCAGTCGCCTTTTGCAGCCAATGACCGATAGCGTACTCGAACATTTGATACCATACCATTGGTCCTGAAAATATGAAAAATGGGTTACAAACCGTTAAAATTTTCGGCCCGAATACAATATTTATAACCATAGCCCGGAGTAGGTAGATTGATTTTATGTACTTGTATCATGAACTATCATATAAATCATAACATGGATAAGCCTTGTTTTCGGGATTTCGTTTCAGTGCTTATGGTATTTTTAACCGATATGGCTGAAATTTGAAATAAAGATGGCTTATACCCTTTATTAACACACAGATTACATTTTATACTGAAAAATTTAAGTTTCACCGGGAATAACTATAACTCTACTTTTTTTAAATGCACGTGGGCAACAGCGAGTGCTTATGTCTTCATCCTACATGTTCTTAACAATTTAATCCCTGAATCCCGGAGGCATGTCCATATTAATATACACGTTTCAGGTTATTGACCCCAAACCAATCTACCTATTCCGGGTTATAATATAATGAAGCAATGTATATTATCTTACCCGAGCCTACAGGATGAATACGACCACAGGCAGCTCCCAGATTCTTGTTCTTCTTCATCAAATCGATAAGCAGACGTACAGCATGAGGTTGGAAATCAATGTCTCCATCCAGAGTCAGCAGATAGGTATTCTCAGCCATAACTTCCTTACGATCCACGGATATAGGCAGTTCCATCAGACGGTGACCGAGAAGGTAGTACATGTACATCACCTGGGAATATTTAACAGAATGTGATTAATTGGGGTGTTATACACACTTCATTTATTTTACACAAAATCTTGTTACTTTATAATCCTGAATTTGTACAATACGAAGAAAACATTTCTACCTGAGACCAACGTTTCCTGTGACGGATCTTCGCCTTGTCTTTCAAGTGACAGA
Organism: Agrotis puta; assembly: GCA_943136025.2. Taxonomy (NCBI): domain Eukaryota; kingdom Metazoa; phylum Arthropoda; class Insecta; order Lepidoptera; family Noctuidae; genus Agrotis; species Agrotis puta. The sequence goes on from OW964170.2 coordinate 7,944,617, forward strand.
TCATCTTCGTCTTTCCCGGTAGAACCCACGTCAGACGCCCACCATAAGGCGCTGGCAATCTCTTCGGTGGTCGAATGCGAATGTTCGTCTGATGTACTTCGGAAGCCGCTTCGTCGATAGTGTCCACCAAGAGTTTCACGAATCGATTCACTTGAGAATCATCGTCACTATGATCTGATATTTCGAAGGCGTCGTCTAAGAAAATGTGCGCTGGAATAGAAACGAAAAAGTGTAGTTTATTAAATGCATGTATTTGTAAAGTTTAAGTCTATTTTGTTATTTTCGTGTCGTGTGTTTAAAATAGCTCTGAAATCTTACTTTCGAATTCGTAGTAATCAGGGTCAACCACTCGTAAATACTTCTGAGCGACTCGCCGAGCGCACTGATCCTCATCCAACCGAAAGATAGACTTCAAGAACTCAATCATCTCGTCTTTAGTTTCGTGCCACATAGTAGCGCATGCGTATATTCTGGTGATCTGGTCTGATGATTTAATAGCTTTTGGAGAAGAACCGGTGTTATCCGTATGAACCGATATCGTTTCGTAATATTCATCACCTTTTTCTTTCTCTATTTCTGCAAGGTCCTGGAAATTAAAAAATAATGATTATGTTGCCAATTTTCTGAGTTTGATAATTTTATTAAGTCACCTTCTGCACTGGTTAGCATTATTCAATATATTTTTACATACCTCAGTCTTAACATCTCTCTGGTCATTTCTCTTTCTATTGAGAGCCATACTCTGATCTATTAGCAAACCGTTGTACATCGGCATGATGAATAACTTCTCCGTAGACGCCAAACGTTCTGCTTTAGGTGTCCAGATGTGTATGGTGATCCACGTTTGTGATAGTAGCCAGAGTAACCATATCCATGCCATTTGACGTGATATGAAATCACTTAGTGTAAACACTGAAGAGGAATGTTCAGGATTAATAAAGCATAAGTGTGAAACATTTAAAAACATTACAAGTGATGTTTAAAATCTTACCAGCTGGACTCTCGAAGTAAAGATAATCTGGCACTGTTCCATGGAAGTAACAATTATCACCATTTCTAATACCACACGCAGCTATCAATAAATTGACCACCAACGGAATAACGAGGTTGATAGGGAACGCGTAACTGAAGCCTTGGATGAGGATCTTGCAAGCGAACTTTCCAAAAATGTAGCAGATGTACGCCGCAAATATTTGAATGAGCATCACGTAGAATGCTGATTTGTACGCAGCTGCCACTTCTACTGAATCTCCAGTAAGAGTAACGTTAGCCAAGTCAGGAATTACGGTTCCGCCTAGTTGGATTTGTACCTGAAATTTAAACATAAAATAAGTATTATAGGGTCCTGTTTATTATGTCATCTAATTATGAATAATATTACTTCTGTAACAAACCTCTTCAACGACGATACTGTGGGGTCCAAAACCACTATTGAACAGTTGGAAGAACATGGCAGGCTCGTCGCCATCAATCCATATACTGAAGAGGATGCACATGAGGAACAATAAGATTTTCCAAACAGATATGAAACGGTATGTGTAGTAGCGCGTGAATATCAGCTCGTCTTTCAATCTGCCCAGACTTTTGACTATACCTGTAACACAGTAAAGAAAATTGGTACAAGATTCTCGTGTCAAAATCATTACATGTGCTATTTTTGGTATTTTTTTGTCTTACCTATGGGGCTTTGTCTTGTCACGTAGTTTTCCCACCAACCCAGAGATATGCATAATGATGCAACTGGTATCAACCACAGGACAGGCTTGTTCTCCAACAATGGCCACACTATGAAGCCAGTGACTTGCGCAACTATAGCCGCAATGTCCACGATCACTTTCATGAATCGCTTCGACTCACGCGAGTTTCGAGAAAGCAAGCCGAGAATCGCAGGTATTATACACAGGCAGTTGGTGATCATGGCTCCTTTGACCACGTCCAGTTCGGGTAGAATCATGAAGAAGAGGAGGCCCATTCCTATTGTATGTAAGGACTCTGCTACAAATGTCTGTAATGGAATAGTAGCAATTATTATAGCAACATTACTGAGGTTTATTTTATTATTTTAGTTAAATAACGTGAATGGGCGAAATTGAACTTTCGGTATTAGAATATAAGCACGCTAATAACTGAACAGCGCGCATTTTTGCACTCAATATTTAATATGTGTACATAAAAGTCGTGAGTGAGAGTTGTCATACACATTACAAATCCAAGTCCAACAAAAGTTATTATGTGGAGAAATTATATGTGACGAGCAACATCATGCACAAAAAATAACAAAAGACACTGAGTTAAGAATATTACATACCACAATAAATTGTGTACTAGTTGGTCTCCTAGAAGTCTTGAAGAAACATATCCTCGCTGAACGTATGAGTGTTCCTATTTCTGGAATGGCAAACGCTGCTAGGAGAGCCCACATCCAAGCCACTCGCTCTTCGTCTGGAAGACTTACTATAAATTGTTTATCTCTACCTGAAAATATGAACATTTTTATACAGGGTGTCCCAAAACTCAACGTCAAGCCGAAACGGGGTGACAGGATTGATCATAACCATCACGAGAAAAATCTGAAAAAAAATCTATCCCGTGCAGTTTGAAAATTATGGGCATTTTAAGAAAAACCTAGAAATGTGATCAAACTGTACCATTTTTCGGTTATTGTGGTTATTCTTTTTTATTTTTGTTCATTTGAACTTTGGAAACGTAATCCTAAATAACATTTCTAGAATCCCAATAAAAAATAATGACACAATTGCCTCAAGTTTCCGAGAATTGAGACTATTTGTTAAACTACGAATTTAAAATTTTCTAGATTCGTCGACTTTGACAGGCCCTCCTATAAAAAAAATGTACTAGAGTGCCTTGGCAAGTGGCATTAAAAGTTGGCGCATTTAATCAGAATTCTAAAATGGTACAATACTTGTTAGTTCCATACAATAGAAAAGAGTAAAAAAATTAAAACCTCAAGTAACCCGATTTTTGCTATCACATTTTACTCAGTTAAAATGTTTTTAATTCGCACAAGCTGTAGGTAGGTTCTTAATTTTAAGACAGAATGATGAGAGAGATGGATAATGGGTATGTTTGTCATGAGTGAGCGAGACAGATAGTGACGCCACTTTTACCAAAGTGAAAAAAAGTTAGTAAAATAATTAGGTTTGTTGGACTAAAAGTCAGATAGAGAAAAAACATTTTTATTACAATAAATGTTCAAATTGTTTACCATCAGCCTCAATACAAGCCCTACATCTTCTTAAAAAAGATCTACTTATAAGTCGGGCATATCTTCGAGAGTTGATCGCCTCAGCTGCTTGAGAAATGCGTTCACGCAGGTCGGCTACGTGATCAATGGGCTTTGAGTAAACTTTTTCTTTGAGAACTCCCCAATAGAAAAAATCCAGGGGATTTAAATCTGGTGAACGGGCGGGCCACAAGATAGTGCCTGAACGTCCAATCCACCTTCCCGGATATTCCTGGTCAAGGAAATCTCTTACTTGCACTGCGAAATGCGTACCCATACCCATTATCCATCTCTCTCATCATTTTGTCTTAAAATTAAGAACCTACCTAGAGCTTGTGCGAATTAAAAACATTTTAACTGAGTAAAATGTGATAGCAAAAATCGGGTTACTTGAGGTTTTAATTTTTTTACTCTTTTCTATTGTATGGAACTAACAAGTATTGTACCATTTTAGAATTCTGATTAAATGCGCCAACTTTTAATGCCACTTGCCAAGGCACTCTAGTACATTTTTTTTATAGGAGGGCCTGTCAAAGTCGACGAATCTTGAAAATTTTAAATTCGTAGTTTAACAAATAGTCTCAATTCTCGGAAACTTGAGGCAATTGTGTCATTATTTTTTATTGGGATTCTAGAAATGTTATTTAGGATTACGTTTCCAAAGTTCAAATGAACAAAAATAAAAAAGAATAACCACAATAACCGAAAAATGGTACAGTTTGATCAAATTTCTAGGTTTTTCTTAAAATGCCCATAATTTACAAACTGCATGGGATAGATTTTTTTTCAGATTTTTCTCGTGATGGTTATGATCAATCCTGTCACCCCGTTTCGGCTTGACGTTGAGTTTTGGGACACCCTGTATATATATTATATTAATTGTTAACATAACTTTTACATGAAAAAAATCTCGGGTGCATCCCAAATTCTTGATATATGCGTCAGAGTGATTTCGAAACATAATAACGGACGTAAAAGTTTGACCTCGGATAACTTTATAAATGGGCGAATTATGAGTTTAATTGCGTTTCGTTTATAAAATTCTCGCAATTCATATTTGTAGCTTGGAATGAAATAAATGTTATTATTGACAAACAAGCCACGTCTGTACGACAGCTAGATTATTCAGTCCAAAATGAATCTGGAACGCGCGCCGGTGCGCCACACCGGATCTTGTTTTATGTGCAGACCATGAGACCACCTTAAACGTTTGGTATTTGATAGGCTTCGAATGTTTAGCTTTAATCGTAATATACGTTCTAGAGTTAAAACCAACATACCTAAATTCCTATTACAATACGCAATCCGCCTGTCCTTCTTTAGTTGTGAAGTCATAAAGAGCGTGGTGCCCTTTGCGACGACTCCGGAGCCCAGGACTGCGATGAAGACGACTAGATACGCCAACACCTTCAGCAACCGCACCGTGAAGTCCAGACATTTCTGCGTCTCCATCGACCCACTGTCCTGCTTCGGCGGGAACTCCCGGAACACGTCCCATCCTTTAGTTTCTTGTACTGTCCTTTGGCTGAAATCAATAAAGTATTGTGTTATATTCGTTATTTATAATTGTATCTTTTGACGTTCGTTATGACAATCTTAACATCAAATAGCGAAAAAGTATGTTTTATTCAGTGTGTAACACACTAAAGCATGCATATTTTTGGCACTTCGTAATTATAAATAAATAAATATTCCACAACTATCAAACAACGCCATCTAGTCCCAAGCTAAGCAGAGCTTGTGTTATGGGTACTAGACGACTGATAAACATACTTATATATTTCTAAATACATACATAATATAGATAAATTACACCCAGACACAGAACAAATGATCGTGCTCATCACACAAACATTTGTCCTGGGTGGGAATCGAACCCACGACCTCCAGCATAGCAGTCAGGGTCACTAACCACTAGACCAACAGGCCTGTCATTCTTGTCAGGCTTGTCAATTTATTTTTACATAAAGCATCATAATTTCAAGAACTGTAAAGTGCGTACAATCCTACACCTGTTCAATAACGCAAACTAGAGTCAACATTACAAAGAAAAACAACTTTCACACGCTATTCGGTTGAGAGAGAAATCTCGAGCAGTTTTGCGTTCAGACCGGCGCAGACGCAGCTTCCTTCCGATGCACAATATTTCGCGATGATGACCTTCGCGTGTGCAGCATATTAACGCGGATAGAAAACCGTTACATTACGTTTATTGTTGCAACACATATGCACATAGTACTTGTACTGGTTGTGACAGTGGGGTTTACGTAAGGTTACCAACGAAGGTGGTAGGTGACCCAATTAACTGTTGCGGCCGTCAAGCTTAGCGAGTTAGCAGAATTTCGTGCAGTATAACAGATCAGAAAGAGATATTCAAATTTCAGATTTTAGAACGATGGCGGCCTGTGCTGGATGATCAGCGCCAGAATAAAAAAATAGAACAAAAATTTTTCTACATCAATTTCCATTGGCAAAAGAATATATTTTGATTCATCGATAAATTTGCTTTCGATGACAATAAACGATTGATCTATGATCCATGTATGGCATTAGAAAGTTGTTGATTGAACACTGTTTAATTATGCGTAACGCCGCCGTTACGCACACAATCTAAGCAATACATAAGAAGTAGATCTACAAGACAGTTGCATTTGTATAATTATAATTGTTAGGCTGAAAACCTGTAACGGTACTGCAGAAAATGTATGGGGTGATTTCTTAAAAATACTCGAGTTAAAGGCAGCCTGGCTTCAAAACGGTAGGTACTTGTGATAATCTACTAATTAAGGAGGTCATGAATAAAATACAAACTAACTTCGATAATAAAAACAATACGTTAAGTTTCCATTTCTGGTATGACTCGGCAACCTGAAGAAAACCAGGTATCCTCACGAAATTTACAGAGGCTATGCAGTTCTTTCACATTCAATTTATGGAAGCTATCTCTGGTATCTGCACCATTTTTTTTTTCGGTTAAGCCGCAAGAAAATAGTCGAAGAGACGTATTTAAACCTTAAGTTCAAACTACACAGTTCCATAGACAAAAAATATGATATCACCTGCAACAACTTCCAACATACCTGTATATGCTACAGTAATGCAAAGTCCCATTGCTGTAAATCGAATTATTGTTGTTCGCGGCATAAAGCGGTTCCTCTGCGTCGTCCCTTTCATAATGACTTTTTCGATCGTGGTCACTCATATTCACACACGTCACTGAGTTACCATGTTTAGAAGAAAATCACATCACCGTAGAAAGTTTAAGAAAATTATTTTCAGAAATTAGAAGAAAATTATCAACGGAATGTCCAGTCAGGCCGAAGAGTATAGTAGAACTCATCGATTCAATTGTTATGAGGACAGCGAACGGTGCGATCGCAATTGCGACTACTTGGGCACCGCGTCGCCCTGTGATACGCTATTGTCTCATACTGGACAAAGTATGAATATTAATTTCCTCAATATATGGGATAGGTACGTTATTTACACAAAATTGCCGGTTCGTGGTTTTGTTTTGCAAATTAGAAGGCAGCATGAGAATTTTAATCAAAAGTTGTATGGTATGGTAATAGGTAGGTATGTGACGTAATTATGACTGTGTTTGTGATCAGCAAACTTGAAATCTGAGAATTTAAGAAATATTTTTTTATCTTAACTTTCCCATATCATTTGGGAATCGGAAGAACACGACAAATCGAAGGTACAGACGCCAACCTACCCGAATCTATCAAATTTAATCGAACATTAACCTTCCACTATTGTGATAAGGTTGAAAATCTTTTAGAGAAATTTGACAGATTGAGGCAAGTTGATGTGCTGGCCATCTGTACCACGCTCCTAAAAGTAATTTGAAGACGATAACAAATTTATTTTGAGTCTCCAAAAATCCTGAAAGGTGCCGCTTTTCAGGATTTTTGGAGACTCTAAATAAAGATTTTTGTGATGGATATATTAGGAGACCAAAAAAAACTACGTTTTATTAACTCTGGTCATCGGTTTAGTTTTCTTTATTATTATTTTTCTTAAGCTATCTCAACCACTTTTGTCTAGTTTGCACTAAGTTCTACCCAATGTGCGGAGAGTTCTTCGTTCAGCAGTGGTGAGCACGTGAAATTATATCGTCCGCTCACTAATTGATATCAACGCATCGGCACCGCACCACAAATGAGTGAAGCCTCCTTGTTTCAACACTTTCCAAACGATTAACTTCAACACTAAAATTTGTTTTTAAATCTATTACCTAAAGTATGCATAACATTATGTATCACTGTACATAGTTTATTTGAAAAGAACTGCGTACTAAAGCTTTTCTATTCACATTTGGTACGTAAGACATGCGGGAAGTGCAATGTTAGATCTAAGAGCAAGAGTCACTTCGCGGTATTATCTAAACAAGGTACCAAAGCTCTGGTACGCAAAGGGCATTCGAAGGAACGGGATGGTTTTCAGTATAAGTCTGAGTCAGTTCCTTCAGCTTTAGTAAGTATGGGAGGATAAGAAATTAAAAATCTTGTGAGTAAGATTCATACTCGTATTAGCACAAGCTCTAATTCTTAATCAGTGATAGGAACATGAATTTTATTTTCATTAGATATGGTTCATATTCGAATGAACCAATCTGTATTTCTTTAGGTGTTGTAAATAAATTCGCCCTAGGCATAATAGCATACTTAACTGAAAGAAATCTGAAGTATACAGATCTAACTTTTCGTTTTGGTCATGGAAATGCCTTAACTTCGAACTTTCAGAACACCAAAGATTGGTAATGACGAAAATTTTATTATAGATGTTTCAACAGTGTTTTATGAGACTAGTTCCACAATCTGCAACTAACATTATACAAAGTTGAAACCAGTCGAATCTAGTAGATAAACAGGTTCTCATATGGTTTATGTATTTACACGAGGAAGTGAAAAAGTTTCCAGTTTATTTATTCGCTTCATTATACGTCTAAATAACAATATAAAAATATACAAGGTTTCGCTCTATAAAACCAGTTCTATATTTATGCACAAACTACTTATTGATTAGTCAGTTACGCACAAAGTGCTAGTTTTAGAATGCTTATTTTAACTGAATCACCGAAAAAGGTTTCCACATATTTTAACAATGCATCTTGTATAAGTGAGAATTTTCTAAAAGTTAAAAGCAAAATCAGTAAAAGTTTTGAAAAGTTTTGCTTGCATTTGCAATATAAACAAAACTTTTTTTCCTCTACTAAGTTCATAAAATGTACAATTTCAGTGCAAGAGCACTGAAATTGTATAAAGTTTATGTCATTTAATTATCTATATATATAAAAGGAGAACTGACTGACTGACATATCAACGTACAGCCGAAACTACTGGGGCTAGGAATGTGAAATTTTGCACACAGCTTCCTATTATAATGTAGGGGAGCACTAAGAAGGGGTTTTTGGAAATTTAACCTTTAAGGGGGTGAAAAGGGGGAATTTTGTTTGTATGGAAAATCTTCTATCGATTGAAAAATCAGCCTTCGAATTTTTTAGAGGAAAGTACGTAACCCACGCGGACGAAGTCGCGGGCGAAGTGCTAGTTATTCATATATTAAAATACAACATGCAAAATGATATTATCTATGTAACCTATTGCAAGTTTTATCTTCACCCTGAGCTAGCAGTCACCGTCACTGCCGTCGCTAACATTTGTACGCGAGGTCGGAATTCAATTAAATGTAGATACGTGTTTAGTGACCTTCCTGCACACACGATCCAGACCGTCGACAGTCATACTGGCCGTGTCTAGATGGATTAGGTATTTGTCGGCGCGAGCGCAGCCTACGAAGCTCGCCTCAAACAATAGATCGCTCAATGTCGTTACAGCTCACGAAAACTTACGAAAGCCTTCGCCCGCCTCGGCCGCCTCGCGTGCACGTGCACTCGCGCCGCGTGTTGTAACATAACAGTAACCCGTAATATCATAACAATAAAACAACTATTTCTTTGGCTGCAATTATTGTGTTTCACAAAGTAATAGCTGCAAGTTCCAAGTAGTTAGATAAAGTGGATTGTTTTAATCTGTTAAGAAACAGTTTAATAGACTTGCCGAAATTCTGGTTCAATTTCGTATAAAAAAGTATAAAATTCGGATTTTATTTTTATACTACTTAATTCTGAATTTATGTGGCAAGTTTTTTTTTAATCTTTCCCAGTCATCGATTTTATATCGATGACTCAATACCGCAAGATAATGAATATTCTGTCTTAAATCTTTATTTCCAGTCTTATCTGATAATGTTTTTTTGAGTCCTGGACATGTTTTTGCTACATGCGATGTACCATATGATTAATAAGTACATCAAAAAAAACTTTAAACTTTCCAATTTACATATGGCCATCAAAAGGTGATGTTTTGTTTGATATGCGCGCCGCTACTCCCGGCCATGCCCAATGTCCACGGCAGTCGGAGGTCATCGACCATGGCTTGGACGGGAGCATTATCTTGTGCACACGTCTGCTAACTTCCATGTTTGTCATATACCTACCTGGGCGTAGTCGTTACATCATTACGACTTTATGGTGAACATAACACTCATAACACGTCGTTTTAAAATATATGGGCAAAATTTAACTGTTAGATAATAAAGTAGATAATATGTAGGTAGAATAATGAAGAAATTACTCTCAGATAAAGAATAATTTTACTGGAAAACCCGAACGAAGTATCCTGTATTTTCAATCAACTGCTACTGTTAGAACATATTTATGTTATGCCTTTAGAATAGTGTCACCTTCCGTCTTACATCATGCTACAAAAATGGCTTAACAAACAAAACATAATCTGTCGCGTGTCAAGAACACGAAATTAACAACTATCAATTCATAGATTTTATGCGTTTCGGGAAATTGGATTTTAAGAATTCTCTTTGATTTCGCTGTTGTTCCGAGTCCAAAACAACCGGCAAGTATCACATCGGTCAGCCAGTAGCACCATCCGGTATTCTGATCACGCTCGGCCCCGCTGGTCTCAGCTACCTCCTACGAAACCGTTTACTGCTAGACACCGTTCAATCTAAATCGAATAAATAGCCTTATTTACTTGATTGTTGGTTTTATTAATTCTATCAAATAAAACAGATTTCACTTAAAAATAAATATCGGCAGACCATTACTAAACGTGATCTAACGAACTGAAATAGACAAAAATAAAAGCTTAAAAGTCATTTTAGCGATTATTCTTTTGTTTGCATTCAGATACCTGCTACCTACAAAGAATAAGAAGAGACTAGCGAAGTCGAAGCAGGATATAAAGATACACATCATATTTTCTCAAGGTTAGACCTTAATTTTTCATCTAGACTTGAGCATGTGATAAGTAAACCATCACAAGTATCCATTATAGTCCCTATAATATGGCGCGTAGAGGCTAGAGGCCTCTTAGAGCGAAGTGGGGCGCAAAAATGTGGCGCAGTCGATCGATCGAAAGTTGTGTCGTCAGAGTTGTCAACCTTGGCATTTGAACGGGTTCCGGGCCGCAGTGACCGATCGGCGCGAGCGACTCGACCTCTGGCTAAATAAAGCTTTATACTAAACAATGATCTTTAAAATTATTACTTCTATTTATCCTAGACTTCACATATTTTATTCGTACGCTAATGAGAAATTCATAAGTTGCACTTTTAACGACCATGGACAAATCAATTGATTCTTTAATATTAATATTTACATTTAAAACTTATCATAAAAATATCTCGACTTGTCTGCTATAAAATAATGTACGGACGTGATTTTCATTTCTGATCAGTCTGATAAAGGCGTTAATAGTCACGAAAGTTTTGTTAAAGTTCAACAGAAGAAGCTTTCAATGCATCGAGTATAAAGGTTACAGAGGTGGGAAAATTGCAAAATAAGAATGATTATCAACATTGCAAATCTGACTCATCTGATTTACTTTTGAATTACTCAACATAGTTGTGATGGGAAAATAATGTTTTAAAGACCACCGGTTGGACATACCACATAATTATGCGTTGAGCACCATATTAATATCTTTGTTACTAATGAGACATTTAACGGCATTCTACTCTAATTGATTTTGTTTCTTTTTTCTAGTTACTTGTGTAATGAAATGACAGGCGACAAATCAATTCATCGGTGATACAATAATCTGTAATACGAATTGAATCATGTCATTCTATAATCGAAATTCCTTATTTTTATTATCGTTTGAAATATTTGGAATCATATCTAAAAACAGTCTAAAATTAACTTCATGATCACATTTGACCTTACTGATGTGATGTTAGTGTCTCCTCGTTAAATAGCCTTCACAAGAAATTGGTGTCAGGTCATGAATCACTTGAGACATTATCACAATCATTTTTATACTTTGATGAAAATAACGAACACGTTATATAACACTAATACTTTTGTAACAGCTTAATACGAAACAATAACTTTTTTTTAAACTATAATTAAAAAAAAAAAACAAGTATTTCCTAATTTATATGGTAAATGTAAAGGTGAAAGTGTAAGGTATGTACTTAGCACATACACGAGAACAACTACAAATGATTGCTCGACGATGACGTATTTGATTGGGACGAGTGATATCATACGTTACGGAGGCTGTTCCGGCTGTAACGTAACTCTCAGGCGAGCTTTTGTATTAGAGATGAAGTTGTATCTTTAGATAATAATATAATGCATTTTATACGTGTCTTAAGACTTCCTTATGTTAAGGTTCCTTATTTTTATTTTATTAGTATTTCCTTTATTCATCTTTTCACTTATTTGTTACATTTTTAAATATTTTACAAAAAGGAAATAAAAAGCATTTAAAAATATAAAAATAGTAGTCGGCCGGTGTGGGAGCTGGGTCCTAGCTACCGGTGGTTAGGGTTCCAGAGACAGGAACCTTCTCTCAATGGCGCCTTCTGATCTGGCCCCTGATCCAACTACCCAACGAAAGCCTCGAGAGATGCTCGTCGAGGCTCTTGGCCATCAGGTCATTCGCATTATAACTAATAGTGCTACGAATTTTATGTAAGGCCTTTAAAACCGAATGATGAGGTGATCTAACTACTTAATACGTGGTTAGCATTTCTAAGAAATGATTCACCAATATACCCATGATTAGGACAGAAAATCGATAGACAGTCGTTCGGTGTAAAAAGGCTTCTTTAGCAGAATCATAATATAAAAGATGCATTCCATTTGACGTATTTAATCGCGTTTCATATCACTACATATTATAAAACAAAGTTCCTTCCCGCTGTTTGCCTGTCTGTCCCTGTGTATGCTTAAATCTTTAAAACTACGCAACGGATTTTGATGTAGTTTCTTTTAATAGATAGAGTGATTGAAGAGGAAGGTTTTTAAGAATAGAACATGCATAATATAGTAGAGATTGCACCCATGCGGAGCCAGAGGGGCGCTAGTTATGTATAATTATACTTGCCTTTTTAGACCCCAAGGTCTTGAACATCTGCAATCTAAAATTGTATACTATAATTTTAGATTGTAACACTTCAGTACCAAAGTCTTAACTCACACGACTTAGAAGGGTCAAAAACGAGGAAAAATATAATCAAATCAATTGAACTTAGTGATGAATTAAAATAAAATACATTTAGTACACACCTTCCACCATAGATTTCGTTAGCGAGCGGTGTAAGCTCGTCGTCGGAGTTGTCACTGGCCTCCTCGCGCCGAGGTTTCCCTCCTGACGTCGCCATTTTTAAGTTAACTGTAAACAATAGGAAAGTTATAAGAAAATAGTTCAAAGATAAAATATGATAATTCTCTCTATGAAAAGTAGTTTACTATGACCAATTCCACACCGTCAGCAATTTATGAAATAATCACAAATCTTCGACCAATTTTATTAAATGACTTTCATTATTCAATGAAAACTTAATTAGTTGATGTGTAACTAATGTCTTCGTGTACTTATTAGAACCGTTAACGGAGAAATTGTCGACATCACGACTTTCCATTTTGGAAGGCTCCAACTGTGTCCACTGTCACGCTTTTACGAACTCGTGGGTTCGACTCATGAATCTGACCGTGCCATACTGTGAATATTAACAAGCTTGAAGGTGCAAGCCAGGTGGAAAATGCACTTTGAAAACTTGCTTTGATTTATTGCAGCTCATCTTTCGGAATGTCTTCTCAATTATTTTTGTTTTCAGAGTCTTACAATGTTGCTAATAAAATTGGGATACAATTCTTTTTTACCCTTTCCAATGCTTGAACAATAGAGCATAATATTCCATTATACGTATTTTATCGCAATGCATATTATGAAGTTACTAAAGTGACCCACATTACTAAAAACATAGATATGAAAAAGCTAAACGTCCGTCATCTATCTCTATCAGTTGAAAGGATCTAGCTTAATATTGTAACCATGCAAGAATGTAGGTAACATAGCACCTACATAGCACAGGTAATCGAGCCTACTATAAAGCTAAGTCATAATAAAGGCACGAAGATACTTCAAAAGCCAACCTTTCAAACGATCTATAAAGTGATCCTAATTTATGGTGCCCTCTCAAGTGAGCTCACGGCCTTTGACCTTTTAGTTAAAGGTTAAGTACTTAAACATAGGTCCTATTTAGTTGATATCCTATGGTAATACTTGTGCCTTGTCGTAACTACAAACTGTTTATACTTAAAATCCTTGTTAATATGTAGGAAATCCTTGTAAAACAATAAAACATTGCGCGGTGATAACAATCGAGGCTGTAGCTTTTCACCTTCTTAGTTGTAATAAATTAACTGTTTAGCGGCCAAGGCTTTACTTTGATCATAAAATTGGTGTTGCATCAAAATACATTCGTATGTTACTCAGAATTATTTTATTACTCACTAGATAATCGCGTTCTCAAGGATTAAACTGTCTCTTAACACTCTGAAGGTAAAATATCGGAACTTTTCGGAGAATAAGAATGCATCGAGTGCGTGAATCACGGCGTGTCCAGCAGAACTCTTGCGCATTCCTACGAGAGCCCTCGACCTTGCCGGTCATTCATCCCTCGCAGAGTTATGGACCTTCGCCAGTGATTTATTGCTCATTCATATGCATCTAACTACGTATTTTGTATATCTCCAATACATTTCTGAAGAAAGGCATTGTCAATTTTATTTAATTCAGCCTTATGATGTATTAGGTATCTTGCCAATAATAATGTGAGTCCAAGTTTTCCTGTTAGGTATACCTACTTTACTTTCAAACTCTGTTTCCGTATGGAAGATATAAAAAGTTAGATACAACCTTTTTACAAGGAAACAGCATGTTACTAAGGAAAGTGTTACAACACCCACATAAGTGATACGATTACGCCCCTCAGTTTTTGTTACAATTCGTAACTATTGAAGTCTTGGCAAATTGTGCTTCATTTATTATCGCAACACTAAAATAAGGATTATATAACATAACAATAGGCAGAACCTGCGACGCATCGCGAATGTAACAGATTCAAGGTGGCAACACAAAGAAGTCATAAACATTGTTAGGCTGGCTTATTGCATTGAGCAGGCGATGTCCATCGTATCAGATCACGGCGCTAGTGGGCAGCGCCTGCGCCTGCGCCGAGCGAAGGTCAGCGACTTCCGCCGAAGCTGGACAATGGACCCCACTCTTACGAGCACTTTAGAGCAAATAGCACTCCTATGTAGCTCAAGATTTATTGGACTCGATAAAGATAGTGCACGCAACTAAGTACACGATAAGTACTGGACGATCTGAATTGAGAATATTAATCTCGTTATTGTCGCATTGTAATAGACTAAAATCTGACTCTACCTGTACCTGATCAATTGGCAATTGAAAAGTAAGTATTTAGCTTTATCAGACCGAAAATAGCCATATTGGTGGCTAGCAATAAATATTAGTTACTAAAGAAAAATCATATCATGGAAAATAATTTTCACATACAAACAACGCGAACGATTGAATAAGCTGAAGTGAACCACTGCGCGAATGCTAGTTTTAATTTTGTTCTTTTGTGAAACATTGCAGCTCAAATTATGTTTTACAAAATTAAACGAATTGTTGTTATTTCGCAAAGAATGCACTTACAACGATGTCTTAACATTCTACGTTTTACTTAATTTAACTTTTAATAAGTCTGACGTAATTCGTAATAAGCGGAAACGACCAAATATTATGTACGATCTAATGTGGGTAGTATTATACCTGCCACAATAAGGTTAATAACCAGACTTTGTTTACAAAAGGTGATAAATCAGTACGAAATTTATAATCCTTCTATTTTTAGGTCAATTTAAAACAAGTAGAAACAAATGCTTTCCTAAACGGTTTTCTGAAAGCGTGTGATAGAATTGTGCATGACTGGCTGAGAATTGGAATACCAATCTAAAAACGACGATTATCTTTATGATGAGAAAAACAATCAATAGATTGATTGTTACAATACAATGCACATTCATACATTGTAAATGACATCAATCCACAAACATTGCAATAATAAATCATAATTTAAATCGTATTACAAGCACCAATGTGGTCGGACTGGTGGCGAGGGCCGCATGTTTACTTTCACTGCTAGAGGCCGTCAGCTGGCAGCCCCCCGCCCGCGCCCTCCTCTCACACCCCTCCGTTCTCCTCAGTACTGCGCAACACTGCCTTATATTCGTACTTTCGTAGCTTTACATAGTGTCGCTATCAAGTAGGTGCATGCCTTGCACAAGATGATGAGTTAACGATCAGGAATGCTTTGCCTAACGCGAGCCTAATTCACAGGCCCAATGGGAGTGTAGGTAATCTTCAGCCTTTAAGGAGCGCCGATTGATGTTAATTACCGGAGCTGGTGAAACCAGTTTCTTAGATGATTGGATGCGAGTGTCCGACTGAGCTATTAATTTGAATATTTTCGTGATTTTCGCGTGTTTATCTACGACTTGGCATCGGGCACAAACAACTTAAACAATCACTAAAATACAGCAGATTTTAAAATTGGTAGACAAAGATCTAAATTAATGTCCTGTATCTCTTGAGACTATCATGTCTTTATTTGTTCTTATGTAAAAAAAAAACTTAAATTAATTTATGTCCTATTTAATTGATCATAAAAATATGTGTTAATGGATACTGGCCTTAAAACGATAAACGATTTCATTTAATTACAAAATGACCAACAATTTGAATCAACAGGAAGTCAGTAACCTTAGTCTAATTAAGCTGTCGGAAAAGCTTTACAAACCAAATTATTTTTGGAAATAAAATTATCATTTAATCGTTGTTCTATCGAGTCAATAAACAAGTCGTAACGATCTTAATATATCTAAGTAAGTATCACGCTGGATCACCGGAGCGTGGAGGAGTGGGGCGGAGCGACCTCGAGCAGCAACGCAGCCGATCTACACCCAACTGACTTGCCATCTACTGACACAAGACGCTGTATTCCTAGAACCATTTTTGCAGTTCCAACAAACCCGGATATGATTGAACTCGCTCAGGTTGTAAGGAACCTGTATCTTTGTCACATACCTATACATACAGAAGAAAAAAAGATCACTGCCACGCCTTTAGACTATTTTATTTCCTTTTTTTTTTGCTTGGTAAAATCATCAAATGAGTCCTCCCACCCAGGGCAGAGCGGGAGGGACTGTCAGACTCGTACTGATTAAAATCAATGATGTCCTTCAATAGCCCTTTACGTTCCAGGTCACGGTAATTCGTGAGTCCCGCGACCAGAAACTTGTAGCTGTGTTAAATAATGCTTAGACGCAGAACTGTTACGAAACCAAACCGCAAGCGCTCGATCATTACATTATTGATCTATCTAAGCTCATTTCTGTCCTACTTTAGTGTAACTAGCCTCGACAAGAAGTTATCCTATCCGATGCCTATTGGCTATTTTATTTACGTTTGTTACTCAATCACGAATCAATAATACTATTAATTTTTAAGCCTGGTAATAAATGCCAGGTCAAATTGAAGGCTACATACACGATTTGGTCCACAAAACTATGACAATTGCAATTGTACATTAATTAATATACATGTTTCACGCCACCAATTTACTTCACTTAACAACGTGGCAATTATGCTTTATTTTCTTGAGGATCTGATCATAAAGACATCGCAACGCCATTTAAATAGTGAGTAGGTTAGATATAAGCTAAGACTAACATTTTTTTATTCGCCCTGTTCTACCCCAATGCTAGACAAAGGCCTCTCTCCATTCCGTTTCTTTGTTTCCTTTTAGGAACAAATACAAATCATCACGCCTGGGTTTCTTAGGTCTGTCTCGGTGACGACGAGCGTCTTCAGGAACTCAGTGTGATACATCTAATCCAAGCTGTCGATACATAATGTTATTGACTCACATAAGTTCTATAATACACAATAAGCGACGTTACGTACTCACGTATTAATAAACGATGCAAACGCGAGAAATTCTCCACAAAAAAAGAGAAAGTGGGGTTTATTAGCGCAATTGTTATGTATTAGTAGGCCTTGCAACTTGTCTTTTTATTTCAGTCGCCTGCGCAAGTGCAACTAGGTTCAAATGGAGGTTAACTTTATTTGAATATTTGTGAGAGAACTCTTTGTTTTTCTCTCTTTGATGAGAGATTTATGATAATTTGGGAACGAAAGTAATTGCAACTAGGTGAATTGAACATGTGAATTCGTAAGTTCTATTTCTCAGTAGTAGTTGAATCAGGCCATCACATTGGTGTCTGCGTATTTGAGAAGGTCGTTTTCTCACGGGTAATGATTAGTGTACAACATAAACAACACTAATCCAGTACAACAACATAGTCAGTCTTCGGATTGATTGAGACCCTTTATGTCTCGAGAACGCGCGAGTAACTCATTATTGGTTTTATGGGAATGTTAAACAGTTCGCATTTCCAAATATTTAATCGGAAATATTACTTTTGAAATCTGATTCCGAGTAATACTGTCTAACGATTCTGTCAGTCACATTAATTTTGTAATTGTGAGTCTTTAAAAGTCAATTAAAAATTATTTTGTTACCATATTATTGTAATCGTATGCAGATTAACTAATCCTCAATTAGTTATAATTATAGGACATACAAATCTACTTATAAAATTCTTATGTTGTAAAAACATCGCCCGGGTCGACGGCGCGTTGTGTTCCACGCGCGCCTCAAGGAGTGTCAGCATAATGACGGGGCCTGTAGAGGGCCATAGCCTGCCGGGGTCGCGGGACTTTCCCATTACCGTAACCCCGGTACGTAAAGGGCTAGTGAAGGACACCGTGGATTTTAGTCAGTACAAGTCTGACAGTCCCTCCCGTCCTGCCCTGGGTGGGAGGACTCATTTAGTTTATTTAGGATAATTTTACCACGATAAAAAAAAAAAAAAAATGTTGTAAAAACATGGTTGGCATTTACCAGTTATGCAGTATTCTTTAGTATAGGTAGAGCAATAAGTAGGTACTTCCAGCTTGGATAAAACCACTGTATATGACGTCACTCAACTATTTAAAACTAAAACTTTGACATAGTACAACTTTTGTAGTAAGAAATGAATCAAAGTCAACATTATAAACATGTTTTAAAAGTATATAACACTATACTACCTACAAAAAAATCAATAAATAATATAAAACCACATCGGTCGCGTTATCTAGCATCTGCCTAATAACTTAAGTCGTGAATTTATGTATGTAGGTACCCCGAAACGTAAAGGGCAACTGACGGAACATTGTAGTATTTAGTCAGTCAAGTCTGCCAGTCCTGTCCGGCCCCACCTAAAGCGGGAGGACTCGTTTGATGATTTTACACCCAAAAAAAGGTATCATTTAAAATTATAAGTAACAATTAGTAGAACTTTATCAAGTATAAGTTACATTAAACTTAAGCTTACTTTAAAAACACTCGATAAACAGCTTTAAACGCTGTAAATAAGTTGGGATATTGACATTTCCAGTTCTCGTAGCAGTGGGCGTGCGTTGATGTCTTTTGTAGAGCAACTCTGCAATAATTGCATGCTTTGCAAAATGCTTGTGTTATTAGTGTGTAATACTTATTATTATGTCTGTTTATGGTGATTGACATTAAGGTGTTGTTACACCTAGATAAAAATATTTAATTTAATATAAATGAAGAAAAAATTAAATTAAATATAGGAAAAAACCCGAAAGGAGTGATTCAAATTTTGGAAAGAATTAAACACAAGATATTTTTGGAAAAGTTTGGCTAGGCAATGTTTATGACTCTTTTGTATGATTAACTTTATTGATTAGTTAGTAGTAACTTAACATTCAAAGTAAACTCATTGATAAAAGCTACCCATCTACAATAGATCGCCCTCCGCGACGAGATCTGGCGGGCCAAGGAATTGGCCCGCAAGGAGATGCTGGAGGCTCTGGACGGGGACCCATGGGGCCGGCCCTACAAGTGGGTGAGAGAAAAGCTCCGCCCCTGGGCCCCCCCGTTGACGCAGAGTCTCCAGCCTCAGTTCGTGGAGGACGTGGTGAGCGCCCTGTTCCCCTTGCGGGAGGAGCACACTCCCCCGCCCATAGCTCCGTCTCCGGCGGTGCCTGAAGCTGGCGCAAACGCGGACCACAGCGACGACGACGTCTACGACGCTCCGGAGGTGACCGAGGTAGACCTGAGAGTGGCGGTACAACGGCTCAAAGCCAAAAATACCGCCCCGGGACCCGACGGCTTGCCAGGAAAAGCCTGGGTCCTGGCCTCGGGGACTCTCGGGCCTCGACTGGGTGGGCTCTTTAGCGCGTGCCTGGAGAGGGGCCAGTTCCCGCTTCGTTGGAAGACGGGGAAACTGGTCCTGATCCAGAAGCCCGGGCGCCCTGCGGACTCTCCGTCCGCATTCCGGCCCATCGTGCTGCTCGACGAGGTGGGCAAGCTCTTTGAAAGAGTAATTGCAAACCGCCTCGTCGGGCACCTGAATCGGGTGGGCCCGGACCTTGCGGAGAGCCAGTTTGGCTTCCGCAGGGGGCGCTCGACGGTGGATGCTATCACGCGCGTGAGAGCCCTCACGACGGGGGATGCGGTTTCCCGGGGCAGGGTCGTCTTGGGGGTGTCTTTAGACATCTCCAATGCCTTTAACACCCTGCCCTGGAGTTGCATCAGGGAGGCACTCCGGTATCACCGGGTGCCGACCTACCTCCGTCGTATAGTCGAGGACTACCTGACGGACAGAGCCGTCATCTACCCCGGTCACCGGGGAGAGTGGAACCGGCGAGAGATGTCGTGCGGTGTTCCACAGGGATCGGTCTTGGGGCCGCTCCTGTGGAACATCGGTTACGACTGGGTGCTGCGCGGCGACCTCCCTGACGGCGTCGGCGTAATTTGTTACGCCGACGACACGCTCGTCCTGGCGAAGGGAGAGTCGCACCAGGCGGCGGCCGACGTGGCGACGCAGGCGGTAGCGACAGTCGCTAATAGGATCCGGCAGTTGGGACTCGACGTGGCGCTGCACAAAATAGAGGCCATGTGTTTTCATGGCCGTCTGAACGCGCCACGCTCAGAGTCTCACATTACGGTGGAGGGGGTTCGCATCGGCGTCGGGAGGACGATGAAGTACCTGGGACTCGTCCTCGACAGCCGGTGGAACTTCAGGGAGCATTTCCTGCATTTGGCCCCAAGGCTGAACCGGGCAGCAGCCGCTCTCAAGCGGCTCCTGCCCAATCTCGGCGGGCCAAATGCCTCCTGCCGGAGGCTGTACGCCGGTGTCGTGCGGTCCATGGCCCTCTACGGGGCCCCCGTGTGGGCCCTAAGCATCCGGACGCGACCACTCAAGCTGGTCGCATGCCAGAGGGTCATGGCTATCCGGATGATCCGGGGATACCGCACGATCGCCGGCGAATCAGCCAACCTCCTAGCAGGATTGCTGCCCTGGGATCTGGAGGCGACTGCCCTTCAGCGCGTCTATGAATGGCGCGTGGAGGCGCAGCGTCGGGGCGAATCCCCGCTGCCTCGACAAGTCGAGGCGCGGCGGGAAGAGCTCCGGCGTGATCTCAGGGCAGTATGGAGGGAGCGACTGTCGCAACCGAGGTCCGGGCACGCCGCAATCGCGGCGGTAAGACCCCTCTTTGAGGAGTGGCTGGATAGGCGTCACGGCGTCCTTACCTACCGCATGACGCAGGTCCTCACCGGACACGGAAGTTTCGGGAGGTTCCTGTGTCTGATAGGGAGGGAAGAAACGCCTGGGTGTCACCACTGCGAGGATCGTCCGGAGGACACGGTGGAGCATACGGTGCAGGACTGCCCCGCTTGGGCAGAGCACCGCCGTGTCCTCACGACGGCGATAGGCGGAGACCTCTCGCGCCCGGCATTGGTCGAGGCCATGCTGCGGGGCGAGACGGAGTGGGAAGCGGTCGCCTCCTTCTGCGAAGCAGTCATGCTCGTGAAGGAGGAGGCGGGCCGCCTGAGGGAGAGGACAGCGTCCTCCCTCCACCCCAGCCGCAGTGGTAGACGCCCACGGCGTCGGACGTCACAGGACGATCTCCGGCCACCGTAGGCGCGGGCATGCGGGCAGCGAGTAATGGGCGACTTGCTGTCCGACCATGGACCATGCCCGGGTCGACGGCGCGTTGTGTTCCACGCGCGCCTCAAAGAGTGTCAGCATGTTGACGGGGCCTGTAGAGGGCCAAAGCCTGCCGGGGTCGCGGGACCAAGGGATTACCGTGACCCCGGTACGTAAAGGGCTAGTGAAGGACACCGTGGATTTTAGTCAGTACAAGTCTGACAGTCCCTCCCGCCCTGCCCTGGGTGGGAGGACTCATTTGATGATTTTACCACGCAAAAAAAAAAAAAAAAATCTACAATAGATTCACGTACTGAACTACCGTTACATACGAACATAGGTATAAACCGTTCTAGTACGTCAGCGACATGCTAATCACACTCCACTTTCTTCCGGTCAAAGCAGTCAAGGTCTGCTCACAAACCATTTACGTCTCACAATTTATTAATGGATAATGAAAGTAAGCAATTAAGCGTTACTAACGACCATGAAATACCTTGGAATGTTAAGTCATTATTATGTAGTACAGCTGTTGCCAGGGGTTGTCCAGGCATAGGGAGCAGTAATGGCCAGACCAGGACCACAATTGACCAGACCAGGATAAAACCAGGCTTGTTCCAGTGAGTGAACGAGGTGGCGCTAGACGACTTGTATAGCTTTGTCTCTTTCACTGACTGGAACAAGCCTGGTTTTAAGACGTCTTAATACGGCCGCAAGGCGCAGTTAAAGAACCTCGCACTGGGCGTATAAAACGGCACTGCGCCCACGTTTAACCCGAAACTATCACATGGGGACGTAAGCCCGGAATATAAACACAAATCCATCCAAATTTATGATTATAGGTAGTTAGATGAATTATGGGAATTTATGTACCGTTAGCTGCGATCAGGAAATATTAAGTCGGATATAAATTTGAAACAAAATTACAAATGCGGAAATCAGCTCAAGGATTATGTACGAAAGTGAGTCGGTTCCGTTTTTTCTACAGTTCTGCATTGACATCCATACTGTTACGACCGCAATGAACTATGAAGTGACGTTTCATAAGACTTGCGTCACGCACGAGTTTTTTTAAATTATTTAGATGGACAAAGCACAATTTTTTAGTGTGGTCACAGGCATTTGAAGGCAAGAACTGTGTTAGTGTAAAATGAACTATGTTGACAACGAAGTCGGCTAAAAATGCATATAAGATCATAGTTTCCTTTGATATTTCTGCCTTCTACTTTGATGCAAGTAGGTACTTTTGAACGACTGACATGAATCAATATGAGAAGAGAATCCTGTTGTCTTCTTTTCATGCACTTACACATACATGCAAGTTTCGCTAAAATCCTACAACAGGTACCTACCCAATTGCTTGCCTAATCCCCGTCACACAACTCTAATGTAAATTAGTAGGAGCAAAAACGAAAATTCCTTGAACAAGCCTTTAATTACGTTTTGTATTGCAAGCGCGCCTGCGCAACGCAAAGATTATTTATTAATTAGTTAATTGCACTTGGCTAACGTAATAGTGGGCACTATTGCGGAAACCATCAAATTGTTCTTGTTCTAGTGAGAACGACCCTCTAGCAGCGGATGTGAGCGAGGCCTGAATGCTCGGCTCTTATACTGCTTGAGTACTCGATGTACTGTACAGGAGAAACTTCAATCAATCGACTCGGCCCATCGAAGTTTCTCAACTTGGTACCTTGTGGCTAATATACTTAATGTAACTTTAAGGAATTGACATCGAAGTGACGACTTTGATGTGAAATACTCCGCAGTCAGTTAATTTTGAAGGTTCATAAAGGAAATTCAACAGGATTTTTTGGGAACTTGTAAATTAGAATAAAAAAGAATCCGCATCACATCCAATGAACATAAACAGAGTAACTTATTATGTTCTAATAGTTATAACTATTAGCCCACCGATAATAGTGATGTCAGTCAACCAACTAGATTGTTATTAGTTAGGTATCAAACTGCGAAATGACATTACTTTTACATCAATTTATCGAACAAAGTTACATGAAGATCTGTCAATATGATAGGTAGGTACCTCTCCTTATGTAATGTACGTAAGATATACGTTACACAATGTATTAAACCTTTTTATGTAATTTAATTATGTATCACTTCAGCATATCTATTACAGTTGGTATTTAGAGGTCGTTTGTCGACTGGCTAAGGAAATACCGCGGTCTTTGTTTCCCCTCCTGTATCCCATGCCGCCTACATTCACTTTTGTTTACGAGACAAGCTTGTTACGGCTACCATACGGTCCACAGCTTTGCCAAATATTTGAATAAATATCACATTATGAATCATATTAGACACGTTCTTTGAACGGTCAGTAGTCTCACTAAATGTTATTACGAAACTTTCGAAAGAGAAACCAGTGTAGAGTCTCGCGTTTACTAGAACTTGTAACAGCAGATATCTTTTCAAAGAGAAGTTACAGGTGTTGATAAATTTATAACATACAGTCATGTGTAGACATTAAGCAAAGGGCCTTACAGTCACACACTTTCGCAGCTGATCATGCCCAGCAGCCTCGAAGGCTGAGAGGTCATGTCCTGTCAGAACAAAGCTTAGATTTAGGAAATGTGAACTTAACTTACCGTTGAATGTATCCTGAGAAGATAATCGCTGTAGTAATCCGTATGTGTACTGTGTATCACTTCACAATGTTGAGGTAAAGCGTGGAGTGCACTCGCGGGACGGTGTCGCTGCGCATGATTCGCGCGTGCGTTCGGTCGGCGGGCCGCGCGCTCACTGCCCGACTGACTGCTAACGACCCCTTACTTCCCACCAAAGAAGCTGAGTCTTTAGTCTCTACTGACTCACCTGGCTCTCACAACTTTTTAAAGGGATTTCCCAAATAAATAGAATAATGTGGTTTCTATAGATTCATGGGTTTTTGTATACATGATCAACTAGCCATCGAACAAAAGAAAACAAACAAGAGTTCTTGTTGACGTGACAACGGTACGCTCTTGTGAAACTAAAGTGCGTGTATGGTCTTTGGTTTGATCCCAGAAATAAACACTACGTTGAACTGTTAATCCTGGGTGGGTATCCTTTTTTTTACGTGGTAAAATCATCAAATGAGTTCTCCCACCCAAGGCAGAGCGGGAGGGACTGTCAGACTCGTACTGACTAAAATCCACGGTGTCCTTCAATAGCCCTTTACGTTCCGGGGTCACGGTAATTCGTACAGTCCCGCGACCGTAGATTAGGTAATAGTATAATTTAATTAAAGAAAAAACATTTATAGTTCTATTTCATTTATAATTTATTTTATAGTGGTTTAATAGAAAAATACAAATAAATAAATGCAAGGGTAAAGTGTCGCACAGCAATCACTTATTACAAAAGTTGTATTTAAAAGCAAAACCATGAACACATCAGGTGATCAATGCAGTGGCGAAGGAGAAACCATTTAATTTGGAAAATCGCATTTTTTATGTTTCAATTTTATTCAGCCAAATTGTTCACTTTCAGATCATCTATATTAGTCAAATATTTTGAAACTTAATTCTCGTCTCAATATGGCGCCACCTTCCCTATTAATTTTGTCGCATAGTAAGTAGTCTGCCACTGTCCAATCACCAGCTGCATCACGCGTAATGGGCCTGGTAGCGTCCGGCGGAGCGTCGCGGCAGCGGCGGCGAGTCCTCCTCGTCGCTGTAGAACGTGGGCTCGTACCCGCGGTTCACGTACGCGCCCACCGTCGACCCGCGACCCGCCATGTCATCCAACTACATACAACAACGGATTTTAATGTGTTTCAACATGATGCTGGTTATCTAAGTCTCCCTCAATCCACGCAAACTGATAGTCAAGGTGTAATTAAAATTAATCAAAACCTCGGAGACCTTTCGATCTTCGATTTACGTCTGTGAAATTTGCTAGTTAATTTAAATTGACCCCCTGTGGATAGGCTTGTTCTTATTGACATATTTTTTATTTACATACAATGAATTTCCAATAAATAACATGAATCAAAAAGCAGCGTAATCAATTCAACTCTCAATACAGTAAAATCTTACATCAGGTTTTGAGTTAATTACACCTTGCAGAAGCATTTTGTAAAACCAATATAAAACAAAAGATTAGATAAAATAAATAACAATAAAGCAAACGACCGTGTATTTTTCACGCAGATGACAGCCTGCACCGCAGTATTCTTTGTACAATACTGCACACACTTATAAATGGAACAACCACACACACAATTAAATGAGATAACATACACTCCGGCCCACAACTCTTTCCCTGTGCAGCACACTCGGACACGACTCACGCCGCAGACTCGAACGGATACATTCTGTCATCTGCGTTGAGCATGCTTTCATGATATCCAAACTAGAAAATGAATTAATGGTTTTGTGTAGGCATTAATGTTTATTTAAACAGTACTGTCATACTGAACTGTAAAAATAAAATATGATGGAAGTAGATTACTCGTTGTTTTGTGTTAACATAGCGTGAAATATGATAGTTTTTTTTTTTATGTTGGCACTAGGAAATTCTCCTGTATCGTGGATGCGTTTACAAACATTTAAACTCACATACACACAACACCCAGAAACGGAACCACTACTTATAGCTCATAAAAATATTTGTTCCGTGTGGGAATCCCACGACACGCAGCGCAAGAGTTGATCGCTCGACCACTGCGCAGACCGTGCCGTCATACGAGAGTGCTTCAGTCGAAATGACGGCTAATAGAGAAGTATGGAAAAAACATAAAGGCATGCTGCACGGACATCCAATGAATTGGGATATGGGGATGATGATGAACGGTAATGATTATTTCTGTACTATATAGCAAAGAAGTTCTTACTCGCACGGAGCCGGGCGTATTGAACATGAATTCGCTGGTGGAATCCCTGGCCGCCTGCAGCTGCGAGCGACGTCGCTCGGCGATGACGGAGTCGCGCCGAGTGACCAGCGCGCGGACAGTGGCGCGGCGGGTGGCCTCGTTGCCGCCCAGGGACGGCAGGCGGGATATCAGACCTGACGGTGGTTGCGAACATTTAAAGAAGTTGATACCAAAGGGTGTACCACTAACAGGTGAAAATTGGAGGATCCTCCGACCAGGAGGGTTAAAAAAACCACTTTAGCAGAATCACTGTATGAATTATGATAAAAATCGTAAAGGCGTTTCCTCCGGGCACGCCGCAATCGCGGCGGTAAGACCCCTATTGGAGGAGTGGCTGGATAGGCGTCACGGCGTACTTACATGACGCAGGTCCTCACCGGACACGGAAGTTTCGGGAGGTACCTGTGTCGGAAAAGGAAGGAAGAACTGAGCATTGTATTGCTCGGTTCTCCTCCCTGATGTAAACTCGTTTTGTATCATTACAAGGTGCGCATTGACGATATGCTTGAATTTGTAACTTTACATTACAGGTGGAAAGCTCGCGGTGAGGGAGCGCCTTAATATGAAATATTTTTAGTCGATTGTATAGATTTATGTGTCTCGTAGGCTGCTAAATGATAATTGTTAAGAGGTTTCATAACATATACCAACGCTGATAATTGCTAGAGTGCTGCAGAATTTTGCATAAGAGAATGTTCTTATGTAGCATTGTAGATGCCGCTAAAATGTAGCGAGTACCATCACCTGTCCGGAGCCACTACTAACGTTTTGTTTCAGAGTTATGATTGCAGCTTCGCTTTAATAGTTATGGGAATCGACAAAACAAAGAAGACACCTATTATGTTCTTTCTTCAATTTAAATAAAATTCAAGATTAAAAAAGCCTTACCCGCATCTCCATTCTGCAGTATAGTCAATCTTCTCTTAAAGTTAGCATCAAGGTTGATGACACTCTGCTTCATGCCTTTTGCTTTCTCCAAGTTGTGTATGGTCTTTCTTCTGGACACATGCTGGTTGTTGTCGCGTTTGTCCAAGTCGTCTGTGTTCAGACGTTGCAGGTCTTTGGCTATTAGTAACGCGTTCGCCTCTATTAGCGCGTTATCTGTCATGTCCTCGGGCTGATGGCAGTAAAATGTATTTTGGAGATGTGTGCAGGAAATATTATGAATAACTGAAGGTTGATCAATGGCTTAGGGGTGGACTTAATATATGTTCAGATCGGCCTTATTCGGAACAGCTGACCCGAATACAAATTCGATCGATCAGGTCAAACAATTTCGTTATCCTTTATTCATTTTTTTCTCCTATCTGTTTACATTTTTAAATATTTTTACAAAAACAAAACAAAAAAAAAAACATTTAAAAATATAAATAATAGTGGCCCACCGGTATCGGGAACAGGGTCCAAGCTACCGGCGGTCAGGGCTCTAGAGAAAGGAACCTCCTAACAATGCGCGCCGTGTCCAGAAGAACTGCTTTAGAACAGGTCAAACAATTTCGTTATTATTATAAAGTTTAATATTGATATTTTAATGTTTTAACTATTTTTATGCTGTCTGTAATTTGAGTAAAGAGTTTTTAATATGCTTAAATCAAAAAACCTCAAGTTATCATTTAAGAAACCCATCCCCCACCCAGTTATACCCCAATAACTATCACTTGGTTTTGTCCCAACTTACCTTTCTGGTGAAGTACCAGTTGAGATGGGTGGTAGAAAGCACGTGGGAGAGCGTGCCGAGCCGATGGAACAGCATGGCGGTGAACTGGATGATGATGATGGTCCCGAAGAATATCAGGAACACCGACCCGATAGGCTCCAGTGTCAGGTAGTCTTGAGTTATGATGAACTGACGTGTGAAAATAAAGTTTAAGATAAATTCATCTTCGAATGTGACGGGACGACAACCTCACCACGCATTACTCCCTATTATAAGGATCTATTGTCAGTTTTTTTGGAGTTTTGTACATCCGAATGAAAACGGTTACGGTACCCTTATAGGATAACTCGTGTCCGTCTGCCAGCCTTTTGAGTTTTCTTATAAAAGTAGATTTGTCGATGAAAATGAGTATATAATAAATAAATAAATAAATAAATATTCCATAACTATCACACAACGCCATCTAGTCCCAAGCTAAGCAGAGCTTGTGTTATGGGTACTAGACAACTGATAAACATACTTATATATTTCTAAATACATACATATTATAGATAAATTACACCCAGACACAGAACAAATGATCGTGCTCATCACACAAACATTTGGCCTGAGTGGGAATCGAACCCACGACCTCCGGCATAGCAGTCAGGGTCACTAACCACTAGACCAACAGGCCTGTCAAAATAATATGCCCTTAATGTATTGGTAACCTGTAACGAAGCATATTGCATATAGATAATTACAAAAGTATAAAACAACACTAAAGAAACATACCAGGTTTAGTTCCTCATCATACTCCATGCTAGATTTCTGTCCTAAAGGCCACTTAAAGTGCAGCTGATCTTGGCTCAGTTGTAGCAAGAAGATGACCAGCACAAACAGTGCGTTCAGCATCAAAAAAGCAAACACCATCTTATCACGGAGGTTCTTCAAGTCAGTTTTTATACGATTCTGTGAAAAGGATGAGTCAGCTTAGTCTATCATGTGCTATGGATTGAATTTAAGACATGAGACGGTTAGGTCAAAGTCAGCCATGGCTTGTTTGACACATTCAATCGCCAACCAAATGATATAAATTGTTAAATTACCAAAATAAAATTGACATGAAGAAATGCACGACCATAAACTTCTTATTTCAAGAATTTAATATGTACACCAGTTCCTTATGAAAAGGGAATAGATCTTAAGTAAGTGCATAACCAAAATTATATTCTTTACGTTTCCAGGTTATAAACTAACCGTGTGCCAGATTTAATCTTGATCCATTAATTTTTTCGTGTCAAACATTTTCGCGTCAATCATTTCAACATCCATCCACCCATCCATTCTTACAAACTGTCGAATTTATAATAGTAATGACTGTAAGATAAATACCAGTTCTTCTTTGTTCTCATCAATAGGGAACAAGTATGTGTCGATGAGATCCTTCCAGAAGTCAGTCTCCGCCGTCGTGAGGAAGTCAACTTCTCCCTTCTGAAGGTTCACGTCTTCTATCCAATACGGGTTGATCAGCTCGTCACGTACCTCCTGTTAAGAACATATTTTTGTTACTTTAATTGCCCCTTTGGTCACTTGGAGCACGACGCGCCGTCGACCCGGGCTTAGATCTTGAACGGATGGCGATCTGCCCATTACTCGCCGTTCGCAAGCCAAGTAAACTGCGCTTAAGTTACACACATGTAAAAATATTCGGAAATGTGATCAGTTCGCGAGCCGAGCAGCGAGAGACACCGTGGGGAACAGGTAGTAACTTTAACATTTCTCCTTACACGTATTAAAGCAATTTAACTAAGTTAGCCACTGAAATTGAAAAAAAGGAAACCTGTTATTTGATGTACGTAAAATAACGAAAAAACTGAGATACACTTCATTTGCGCCGGGGCTGGGAAAATTTTTAATGGACTGTGACCCTTCTTCTTTGTCCCCGCCCCAACAATACAACGAGAAATCTTAGTAAACGTAAACCTAAATAACAAAAAATATTTACACTGGGTATATCGGTGGAAACCTCGCTCTCTTCGTACTCGGGCAGCCTGCCGAGAGCATCCATGGAGCTCCGTCGTCGCATGGCTGCTGCTGATGAACGACGACGGTTCAGTGGCTCCGCTTCTTCGACAGAGGCACCACTGGAGGATTACAGTTATGTTAGGAATTAAAAAAAAGACTTTAGCATCAGCTATGCACACAGTAATAATTTGCACACATTAATGTTCTTATATTTTGTATCATTATCTAGTAAATGTTATGTTCATAATTTTAATATGAGGGTGCAACTATTGAATCAAATAAGATCTTGTAGAAATGAGTAGTTAATTTCCCTAAAAATAACATTTATGTTGACGCTAACAACAAACTGTGATGCAGAAATGTGCGGAATTGAAACGCTAAACTTTCCGAATAATATGCGATTTTGATTGACTTTTTTGCTGACCCTCTCTAATTTTAACGGCACCTGTGACATCACAATATGGCGCCAGCACAGATTTGTTCATAATACACAAAAATAGTTCAGCAGTGGATGTCCTACGGCTGATATGATAATGACACAAAAATAGTAGTACAGAGATGCAATAAATGGGTCTCTGGAGACGATTAAAGGCTACTTCATTTTGTATAAATCTTAAAGGGCGAATGGGTGCAGGTAAAGCAGAGTCGCGGGCGAAGGCTAGTAAATACAAAAATTCTTACAGAGTATCCAATCTCTTCTCAATCTTCTCGATGGCGTTGGCGATCTGTAGCAGATGCAAATCATCCTTGTGGTCGTTCGGGTTGGTGCAGCACATACAGCGGAACAGCCCCGCCACGCTGCACTCGGCTGTGCCGCTCGTCTCGTCGCCTTTGCCAAAGAACTTCTTAATGCTCTGGTCGTCCATCTTCTTCTTGGCCTCCATTTCTTCTTGTTTTTCCAATGCAAGTTCCTATGTAAATATTTATGTATTTTGTAGTAAGGGAAGGGATTGAGTTAATGACTGTTATTCCTATTTTTTAATAGCACAAAATTATTTAAATAATACAATTTACATGTTACCAACGCCCACCATAGACGATTAGGTGATGCATGTGCAGTTTCAACTTGAATCAAACTGTATAGACCATAAAAAGGTATGAACATATGTTCAATTCTAATTGTAATAGAACTCGTTTTTACAAATGCACATTTAAAGCAATCATGGGTGTTAAAAGTACGCCTTCGATGATTATAGTACTGACTTGTACTTTCTATTCGAATTTGTAATAGACTATTTGTCGAATCCATACGATACGCAAAAGAATTGCCTAAAAATTTAATGAAAAAAAAAAAAACAGAAACTGACTTACCGCGCGCGTTTTCTTCTGCACCACTTCCCTAGTTCCCCAGGACACATTGTTCAGGTTACACAGCGAGTATATAATCAACAACATGTACATGCTGGGGATGGTTATGTAGTACACAGCTATGTACAGTAGGCATATTATCTCCTGCGGATGTAGCACGGCCGTGATGAAAAACGAGCCAAATATGAGAATGGTGAACATACTGGATGGAGCCAACCAACCGTCCTCCACGATCTGTAGAACTATGCCCACTATCACGAACATCATCACCATGGCGTATAAGCATGTGATCAGATTGGCCACAAAGAGCTGGAAATAAAAATGTGTTCAAGAATTATCATCATAATATATAAGCTATTTTGAAAGCACCTATACTACCGCCCGCCGCGCCGACGAGAAAAGCTAGTTGTCGAGTATATTCTCGCTCAAGACTGATTGTAAACTATGTATTTTATTGAAAATAAACAATTTGAGTTTCAAGAAATGAACAAAGGATTGTAGCTAGCTAATTACTAGTTGACCAGTGGGTCAGATGCCGAACATGCACTTTAGTACTTTAGTTGTCCACATAGCATACATCTTACCTGTGTTTCAGACTTGCAAGTCAAACAGACAATGATGAAAATGACAATAGGCACCAAGTTGAGAATCATAGCATGCATGTTGCTGATCTGAGTGATTGCGTTCAAAGCGCCCACCATCATAAGGAAGATAGTTCCGGGTCCGAGCACAGCGCCAAACATCAGCAAAAACTGAAAACATCACATGTTCCTCAAAAATTATAATTTTAAAAGTGCTTGTGCAAGGGCTATGTGTGTAATTTCTTGGTTGATGGTCGAATAAAAATACATCATGCCGCTCTGTTAGTGACAACCAGTGGTACTGTCTACCATCATCTTTAGCTGCTATGGTTTGCGGTTGCGCCGGGGTCGCGGGACTTACCCATTACCGTGACGCCGGTACGTAAAGGGCTAGTGAAGGACACCGTGGATTTCAGTCAGTACAAGTCTGACAGTCCCTCCCGCCCTGCCCTGGGTGGGAGGGCTGATTTGATGATTTTACCACGATAAAAAAAATGGTTTGCGGTTGCGACCACCTTCGCAAATGTACTTTGTACTATTAAGCGATAATATGTACAAACAGGATTTAAAAATGATAAATAATAAATACATACCTGATAGCAAATATACAGCGTGGAAATGTTATCATTAATGGCAACAGTCCTTTTGGCGTCTGCCAGTAAGTCAATGATATTGGCCATGGTAGAGGGCACCCATCTCCTGCGCTGGTTGAAGAACTCGTCGAAATGTTCGGGACAGTGAGTGTACGCGTCTGACGCGGCCGAGTACTCCACGCGGTACCCGCGCTGCAGCAGCAGGGTGCACAGCCAACGGTCCTCACCTGTGGGATGTCACATGTTGTACACCGGCTGTCAGAAAAGAGTACATAGTGGACTAAACTTCATGAAGCTCAGTACAGACCACCACAGTACAGACCGAAGTTTGATAGCTTCATATATTTTAAGGATAAGATGGAGTCCTTAAGAATAAATTTATATTTTTTGACATATAGTAAAACTAGCTTTTGCCCGCGATTTCGTTCGCGTGGAATAGTGAAAACTATCCTATGTCCTTTCTCAAGTTCCACACTATGTCTGTACCAAATTTCACTCAATTCGGTTCAGTAGTTTAGACGTGAAGAAAAGACAGACAGAGTTACTTTCGCATTTATAACATTAGTTTGGAAAAAAGTCAGATTGTAAGAATAACAAAAAGTGTCAAATAAGCATTAATAATTGGGAATCGGATTTCGGAATGCCATACATAAGAGTCATAACTACAGTTTATTAATCATGTTATTTGAATAATAAATAAAAATCTCAGTGTGCAACAACAACCGACAATTTTAAATACTAAGTCTCAGTACAAAAAAGCATGTTTCAAAACCTTCGAATCGCTTTCACGTTTTCCATTGGTACTGACAAAAAAATAAAAACTACTAGATAAATAATACCGCGACCTTCATTGAATACTACGAAATTGTATACTAAAATATTGAAGAAAAATAACTAAAGTGATATTAGACCGTACCTTGATCATATTGGACATAATGCCGAGCCTCGTGCGAAGTCAGTGTGTATTTCTTCATGACGTTGTCGTCCATCAAAGCCTTTCCTCTGAAGAGAGAGAAACATCCTGGACTACAGAGTACGCAGCCAATCATATGCTCAGTCGCCTTTTGCAGCCAATGACCGATAGCGTACTCGAACATTTGATACCACGCCATAAAGCCTGAAGATGAAAAAAAAAAGAAACTATTATAGAGTTACAAATATTTTTTCTGTAAATAGAAATTATATTAAGGCTCAAGAACAAAAAAAAAGGGACTTTCAAAATACTACAATATTATAAGAGACTTAAATATTCATAATAGTAACAGAACCTTATAAAACCTATTACGACTTGTTTAAGATAGGTCTGAATTTTTTTTCTAAACATAAATATAACCAACCAGAGCCCACAGGGTGAATACGTCCGCACGCTGCCCCCAAATTCTTGTCCTTCTTCATGAGATCTATTAGTAAAGTCACCGCTATCGGCTTGAAGTCAATGTCGCCGTCCAGAGCCAACAAGTATGTGTTCTCGGCGATCACCTCCTTGCGGTCCACCGAGATGGGCAGGTCCATGAGACGGTGGCCCAAGAAGTAATACATGTACATCACCTGTAGAGTATACGTGTACATGTAACAAACATTTTAAGGCTTGCGAGTAAGGTGTGCTATCGGCATTGAATAGCCAACATTCGAACCAGTCACAACTTAAGTTGGTCGTACATTTATCAACACTGTACACGCCATATTATATAGTATAACAGCATCAGTACTGACAACATCTTTTCTGCAATATTCGGATACTGACAGCACTTTCCGAAATGTATTTCTAAAATGCGGCACGTACAGCGATATGACGCGTGCGGTGCTCACAAATGAGCAACCAGCTTTAATCGGATTTTATTCAGTTTATATCACAACCCACCATCTACCATTTTAAATCTTGTTCGGGTTAGCTTGGCAGAGAAAAAGAAGACGTTTATGTCTTCTTTTTCTCTGCATATACGCAGTATTCGGATTGCCACCCGCATATGCCATATTCCTAAGAATTAAGGATCTTCAGTCAATCGATCAAAGGGTTTCCTTTTTTTTGAAGTCGGTCAAAAAGTCATGCTCAGAGGAAATGAATAGTAATAATATCTAAAGCCAAAATATTTCATTATCGCGATAACTTATCATATCGCAAATATTTCTGAGTAATAAAAAAATAAAAAAGCAGGAAATTCAGTAGCTTACCTGAGACCATCTTTTCCTGTGTCTAATTTTAGACTTATCTTTCAGGTGGCAAATCATTTTGTTTTTCCCTGGGAGAGTCCACACTAGGCGACCTCCGTACGGTGCGGGGTACTTCTTGGGCGGTCTCAGTCGTACGTTCGTGAGGTGCACCTCTGACGCAGCCTCGTCGATGGTCTCTACCAGACACGTCACGAAACGGTTCACTTGCGAATCTTCTGAGCTGTGATCCGATACTTCAAACGCGTCATCCATGAAGATGTGAACTGTAGCGGTTTAGATAATTACAAAAACTGTATAATTTTACGGGTTTCTAATAATAAAGTTTGTTTTAAAACAAATTAATAAGCTGTTATGATAATACCTTCTAATTCGTAGTAGTCAGGATCGACAATACCCAAATACTTCTGCGCAACGCGACGCGCGCTCTGATCTTCGTCCATACGGAAAATCGATTTCAAGAACTCAACCATCTCTTCTTTTGTTTCATGCCACATTGTTGCACACACGTAGATCCTGTTTACGTAAAATAATTAATTTGTTACTTCATTTGATCAAAATCATTATTATTATTTCTAAATCTTCACAAAGTATTAACTATTACCTTGAGACGCTGTCAGATGGCTTGATATCTTTCTTCGCTACTTTATCTCCGCTAAGCATAGACGCATCATCTTCATCAGCATCTTTGAGATCCTAAAATACATTTCAGAAATTTGTTTTTGAATCCATTCAATATTACTGTCACTAGGCATACATACTCGTAATTATATTCATTAAAAATAGAAGCATTACTTCTAATGTTATATCTTTGTCATCATCCTTAGATCTGTTGAGGAGCATGCACTGATCGATGATGGGGCTGCAGTACCACGGCTTGGAGAACAGTTTGTCGGTGGCAGCGAGACGTTCACAACGCGGCCTCCAAGTATGTGCAGTCACCCATGCCTGGGAGACCAGCCACAGCAGCCATATCCACGACATCTGCCCCACTATGAACTCGTTCAGGAAGTAAACTGTGGAGAAATATTTGCTGTACGAAACGATGCTTTTATAGGTCTTGCACACCGACTGACTACAATGATGAATGAATGAGTAACTATAATTTTAGTTTACTAGCATTTGCCCACGGTCGCAGGACTCACGAATTACCGTGACCCCGGTACGTAAAGGGCTATTGAAGGACACCGTGGATTTTAGTCAGTACGAGTCTGACAGACCCTCCCGCTTTGCCCTGGGTGGGAGGACTCGTGATGATTATACCACTTAAAAAAAAGGATTTGCCCACGGCTTAATTTGCCGCAAGTGTTATGCGAAAAAATCCCATCTTCTTCTGTACTAATATTCATAAAAATCAGTTCAGTGGATTATGCGTTACAAAAAAACAACAAACAGATTCATTTTCGCGTGTATAATATAATTAGGATTATAATTACATTCAAAAATGTAACGACTACTCAACTTACCCGGTGGAATCTCGAAGAACAAATAATCTGGTATAGTTCTATAGAATGCACAGGGATCCGCATTCCTCATCCCGCATAATACAATTAATAGGTTAACAGTGACCGGTCCAACGAGACTTAATGCAAATGTAAAACTGAAGTTTTGTATGAGGATCTTGCAGGCAGTTTTACAAGCAGCAAAGCAAACGTATGCGGCAACGACCTGGATGAACACCACCCACAGTGGGGTAGACCATTGCGCTGGTATTTGTAATTTTTCTCCCATCACTCTGTAACCCATAAAACCTAGGAATTCATCCTGGACAGCTTGGACCTGAAAAGAACAAATACTTAAAACATACTGCAGAATGGCAGCAAATTGATCAATCATCATCATCAGCCGGATGCAGCTGAATACAATATTTTACACGACAAGCGACTGCCTATCTGACCTCCCATTATATTTTTACTGGGTAATAATCATGTACGGTAAAACTTGGTAAGATTGCTTATTAGACTTTTGGGTCACTATAATATACAAATCACAGACAGCGACAATGTCTTTAAAGTTGTTTTCGAAACATAGAAGTACATATATGGACATCTATCCAGGCCTGACCTCAGCAAGAATGACTTAACCTTGAAGACCGACCTATAGTGTACTCGAAAGACTCAGCGATTTGTCTTTGGTGAATGTTCTAATTTCTACTCTTGAACATTAAGTAAAAAATATATTGCAAGCTCGTCACAGAATCTTTAAATAATTATAACAATAATTAAAATGTCTCCTCACCTCATGCGCGACGTAAAGCCGTTCATTGAAACCACTCATCAGATTCGTGAAGAAAGCGATCGGGTCTTCGTCCTGGGTGTACATGGATATTAATATACAGCACATGAATACTAAGATCTTCCATATCGACACCACTCTCTGCGTGTAATACCGACCCCTCTTCATTCCGTCCCGGAGTTCTTGTAAAGGCTGAAGAACTGTAATAAGTGTAAGTATTTTATTTAAATTATAGTTTGAAGAGGGCAGGGATTATTAGCATTCCTCTAATAGTTCTAGCAAATGGTATTAAGCCGCTTTGAATAGGTTGTTTTAACCATAACACTCAACTTATTTCAAAGTGTCCGCATCAAATGAGATTAAATATGAAGGTGTAGTTAAAATTTATGCTTTTATTTTATTTCCGTTTGGGTTTTCATTTAGAATAGCAACTATCGTAGAGTTACAGCATAAAAATATTTATAATCTATCCACGCTCAGTCTTTCACATGCAGGTAATAGATCAATCTAATATTATAAAGTTGAAGCGTCTGTTTGGTTGAACGCGCTAATCTCAGGAACTACTGGTTCAAATTGAAAAATTCTTTGTATGTTGGATAGTCTATTTATCGAGGAAGGCGATAGGTTATATTATAATATCACGCTACGAGCAATAGTAACTGAGCAGCGTTTAAAACCGCAAAGCTAGTATTAAAAAATATACGGCACATTATTTACCTGTCCAATTTTTCCCTGTGCTGCCCACGAAGTTTTCCCACCAACCTAATGAAACCAACACGCATGCTACCGGAATGGTCCACAAAATATTATCGCCTTTTAGGAGAGGCCAAACAACGAATGCAGTAGCTTGAGCAGAAACAGCGAGCACATCCATAATTATCTTGAAAATGTATCCAGAGTCGGTGCTATCCCTGGAGAGGGCGTTCAGCACCCCGGGAACAAAGCACATTGCGTTCATTAACATTGTTCCCTTCACGACATCTAGTTCCGGGAGAATAATTAGCACGAGTAATGCAACTCCAATTGTATGCAGAGTTTCTGTTATTAGAGACTGAAACAACATGTGGACTGTTAGCAATCTTAATATTAACTGCCTAAGTAATATTTTAATTGCGGAAGTAAGTTTGTTAAGTTTTCAAGCCCAAACCACTGACCCGATCCTACGTTGTCAGATGCACAGAGACGAGCTAAGGATATATTTCATCTCGAAAACAAGTACAGTGCCCGAGTAAAAACAATAATAAAATTTAAGTATATGAAAATAGATAACGCCACATGAACGTCCGAATTGAATGGCAAATTCTAAATTAACACGAGCGAAGCCACGGGCGATAGCTACTTTCAGAAGGTAAACAACTACGGCATGCGGACTATTTGCGGACCGTTGTGGAGTTGTTTTTTTTTCCAAAAGCAACAGCTAAAATAATTCTCCTGTTAATGAAAGTTTCCCAAAGTGCAGAAAAAAAAAATGTTAAGTTATGATAACAAGGTATGCCATTCACTTTATTGCTTTAGATTAGATCTATTCTTTGTCTTTTAAAATTGAAATATTACTGATATACTTGGTGGTAAATTATCTTATCTATTAATCAATATTTAAAAGAATGTCAATACTATCCTGGTTTAATGATTACATTCGACACAGTCTTGTTTATATGAATTCATAAAAGTTCTAACTAATCATGTTGATAGATTACTAATTTCCTTGAATACAAGGAATCATCTCAATGTGTTATCGTCAAATAGACGACGATATTTATATTCTTAAAGTCCTGTCCTGTGCTGCTGTTTATACCCCTAGGTTTTGATATTTTTATTAAATATAATTGCAATACTCTCTCTACCTCGCCATTCGAAGTCTCACCCGAATAATAATAATACCTAAGCCCTAATAATTAGCACAACGTCCTTACCACCAAAAACTGAACAAGCGTAGGCTTTCCTGTGGTCTTGAAAAAGCATATTCTGAGTGATCTTAAGAATATGCCTAGCTCTGGTATTCCGAATGCGATGAAAGCTGCCCACAGCCATGTTACTCGTTCTTCCAACGAGTGAATTGTTATGTACTGCTTATCTAGAGCTGTTGATACGAAATACATACGAATTAATAACGCAAAAACTCCAAAAATCAATCAGATCAAAGAAACAGTGACAAAACTCACCTAAAGCTCTGTTGCAATGACTTATTTCTTTGCCCTTTTTCAGCTGTGATGTAATGAAAAGCAGAGTGCCCTTTGATACTACAGCAGATCCTAGCACAACTATGAATATGAAGATATACGACAGGAATTTAAGGATCTTCACACTGGCATCGATACGGGCTGTAGATGCCATAGACCCACTCTCCTTCTTCACAGGTAGCTCCCGAAAGAGATTCCATCCTTTAGTCTCTTGAGCTGTTCTTTGTCTAAAGAAATTGTTATTGTGTTATTAGTGTATCAGGCATAATAGGTTTTTCTGCGCAACGTATTTAGTGCCTAGTCTTTTAGTGAGTGGGACTAGTAACACTGGATCTGAACTTTTTGTTTATAAGGCCGTCTTTCTTGGTCAAGTGCACCGCCGCGCCGTCTCAAAAACACTTGATTGAATCTAAAACGACTATTCTCATGACCAGTAGCGATCCTATAATTGTTTTGGGTAATTCGAGATCTAAAAGTGACACCCCTTTTTTCGGCGACGGCAGCTCTCAGCTCGCACCGCTCTAAGCCCGCCACTGCTCATGACGTCAATGAAGGTGTGCATCATACACATGATTGTTGTATGTCATTTGTAAGTACATTGTGTGATGCAATTAAGGGAAAGGGTGTTGATTTACCCTGTCAGTCCCACTTGCACTGTCAACACAATAATCCAGTAATACGTTAAAATTCGTACATCAAAGTGTTGATTCAGTTGATTGTACTGGTGAGGCATATAGGTACAGCGCCGAGGATACGAAGTATACCTCTAAATTGACGCCACGTTCCACTGTAGCTGCGCTTACATTCAAGATCAGGATGGCCAATTCGGATATATGAGGAACAGGTTGAAAAGTACCACCACTTCATTTTAAGACGTTTGTAAGTGTAGTGTCTTAATTTTAATACACTCTTAGGCTTTAAGTGACAGGGATAAAATAGACTTATCGGCGACTTAAAATTGAGTTGATTTAAGTATTCGACCATTTGATTAGGTACCGAGTTTTCTATAGTTTTAAAAGTAGTTAACAAAAAAAGTGTATTTACCCTAAGTCGTCGATGTCATCATATAGCGGAATTAAGTCAGACTCCTCTTCGCTGTCATCGCCTAAACCCGTGAACCCAGGAGTCTTAGGCTTCGTTGCCATTAGATATTTATCTGGAACAATTATTTATTGGTCCTGTTCTAAAAATTCAATTCAAACTTAGTTCAAAATGTACATTGAGATTAATAGTGTATTGTAATTGTATACAATAAACCGAAGAATCAAGAAGCGATTAATGAAAAAGTTAAAAATAACGATGCGTTCATCAGATAACTTGAAGAATTCAGGAGTGTCCTTGAGTAAAGACCTCGAAACAAAAATACCAAATTTAGGGAGATTAGCCTCGTAAGCCAGCTAGGTAGAGCGACGATCCTGTCAAGGTAGGTAATTAAGAATAGCCAATGATTGTGTTGAATGTCCAGTTGTGGATCGCCTACAATAACGTACGTATTGCTCGTAGCTGTGAACTAAGTGCTATTTTGTCAGAACAATAAGAAAAACAATCTTACCTTAAAAAGATTTTATACACACATATTCACTATCACAATATTCCACTATCAGTGCAGTAGCTATATCACGACTACTACACGTCACTTCTTTCTAACAAACAATAACAGAATATTTGTATTATCACCGGAAACTTGCCAAAGTAAATGTGGATATGATCAATATGAAGTCGAACTGGCCCGTTTTAAAATAATCCTTATATCAAACGGCCGTCATAAAGATACCGGGACCGATTAGGGACATTATCGAGAATCGTACATCAAGCGCTCTTTGATTTAATTATTATCAAAATAAACGATCACAAATGACTCCTATCTGACGTCATCTCTTTGTTTTTACACAATGTTCTTCGAAATCGGTAGAAAAACGTGCTTAATAAAAATGGTGGGAAACTAAAGTAGATACCGATTTCCTGTATGGCATAAGTACATGTATGGATGATCTATCGATGCAGATATTGTCCACATCAAGGGTGGACACTCAACATTCACAATAAGAACACTTATTTGTACATTTAGTTTACAATTAAACAATTTGCACGACTTCAGAAGTGATAACAAATCAATGATAAGAATAATTTATGTACTTATAATAGGTCCAAAGGAAACAATATCAGATGCGTCACATTCAAATATTTATTATCTAAATATAAAATAAATATTTTTTTAAATACGTACCCACATACAAAATGTTAAAAATAAAGAGAACCTAATCTATTAATACATTAGCATGATTGTAGACTCTTAAATACAGACGACACAAAATTCGAGAACAATGTTTAATCACAACACTACTTTTAATTATATGGTTCCTGAAGATCAATTTCTGGCTGGAACCGATAAACACAACCTCCTGAAAGCTCAGAAACCCTAAGAAATTCAGTTCAGAATGGGTTAAAATAAAATTATGTCAAAGTAGTTTCTACAATATGAGCGAGAATATAAATAATTATTGGTATTGTGTATTCAAGGTATAAATATTTATAGAAAAAATTCTGAACGCCAAAATGTGTTCTTAAATTCGAGTTCCTGAGTAGTTACGAGCTCGTAGCAAACAAAATGCGATATCATCACAAATACTATCAAACAATCTTACATCTCTATAGTTATCATCAGACTTCAAAACATAGTTACCATAAAGACATAAACAATTAAAGTATTCTGGCTAACTAAAACGCATATATCCAAAAAAACAAAGGTACCGCGAAAAAATTTCGCCAAAAGACATCATACTCACAGATCTAGTGGAAACAAATTAATCAGAAAAATTAGAGATCTTTTATGATAAGCACATCTAATACAGCTATTAGGTTACTTCAAACTGGTTGTTTTACCATGATAAATTCTATCTACTTGGATTGCTCTTGTAAGTGTTACTTAGAGTAAAGTTGAATACATTTGAAAGTTTATCAGTTCTCGCTATCATTACCACCCGGTAAAGAACCGACTTTACTAGTACTGTAATCGGTCTCCTTCACATAGTCCTTAGGCTCGTCATGCTTAGAAAAATTTCCCATCGCCACTTGTGCTATAGTATCCACGATACTTGACGAACTCATGTACGGATGGCTGGACCCGGGCACTGACGTTGATAGATCTTCCGCCTTTGTCAACTTTAGAGGTTGATTGTAATCCGATAAATAGTCGGGCATCGTGGTCTTTTTTGTTAGCTCTAACATCTGGTTTAAAAAGGACTCCCCGCCAACCCGCGATGGCATACTAAAGTCAGTTGCTTGCGCATCCATACTGTCAGATTTGGCAGTTTCTATTTTTGAAGAGGTAGTTGTCTCATTTAATTTTATACCATCAAGAGACTCCGATTTTCCTTTCCCAATACTACCAAAATCTGGTGGCAAATAATCTTTATTGCCTTTTAATAAATCGTGTGGAGATTTCATCAGCATGCTCTGATCTAAACCAGCTTTAGTCGATATCGGACTGCTAGTTGAAAGTGGTTTTAATAGGGATTCTTGCATTTTCATTAACGATGGAGATAAAAACATATTATTTGCAGCCAATGTCGATTTAGACATAGGATCGGGAATTCCCAATATGCCTGCGCTGGAATATTTACTTGCAGAGAATAAAGCATTGGCAATGTCTGCAGAACTCATCATGAGGTTAGAGGCAAGACTGGCGGGGATCGTGCCCGTAGCGGTGCTGGTGCTTGTAGCCGTGCTACTTGGTGCCTTGTCGTAGCTACCAATACTGCTGGTCAAATTCTGCAAAGATGCAGCGTAAGATGGCGGTTCGGGGAGTTTGCTACCCGATAAACTAGCTGCTAGACTTGAAGACATGCCTGGAGAGAGTCCAGTCAGCATGCTGTTGGCAGCAGCTAAACTTTCCAAACTAGAAGCACCCATAGGAAGCGGCATGTTGGGAGAACCTAATCCAAGAGCCATGCTCGTCAACATATCTAACCCAGTAGGATATGACGACGGCAGAGTTGGGGTAGCTGACTTTGATGATGATTTAGAAGACGTTGGTAACACTGGAATGTTTAATTGAGGTGTTTCGAATTTATGAGGTGAACCTGAACCAATGCTTGATGACACATTTATTGGAGGAACACCTGCTGGCCGGCTTACCATTTGCTGCAACGTACTGACAGAAGGAAAATTGGGGACTGATGTCACCTGAGTTGGCTTAGATACAGGTATTGGTTGTGGAACTGCTAATAAAGCATCAAGATCCATTTTATCATCCTGTTCAGATGAGCAACCTAACTCGTCTCTAATGAAATGCCACAGCAGCCCGTCACTCTGTTCTCTAGGAAATTTAGCAGTCAAGGTGCACTTCAATTTGTCCAAGTATGTGATATCAGGCTTAAAATTTTCTTTAAAATCGACGAATGTTTCATCAGAAAATGAAAAATAGTACTTGATGCTTTTTCTTATCTGTTCCATGGCGTGTGTTGATAGGTGACTGTCATGAATCATGTTGTATTGAAGCATCAATGGGCGCGGGTACTCTGTAGGCCTCTGCTCCGGCGGAGGCATGACCCAGAAGAACGTAAGTGATGATTCTAAAACTGGACTTTCTGGATTGTACGGCGCTAAAAAAATATTTTAAAATGTTTATTTATATGTTGGAACAAATTACCGATTTAATCTAGTCCAATTATATTTTACTTACAGCAAATGACTCCAATACATGGCATGTAAGATATTTCACTGGGACCACGCATTTTAATTTGATATTCCAGTTGGTTATCGCAATCTCTAAGACTTGGCATGGCAGGATTAGTTGGATGAGAGTGATACCACCCCAGGAGTGTAAGTCCCAGTTTCTCTATTTCAATTTGAATCTCAAGCTCCACTAGAACTCGTGGTCTGCTGTCATTCTTACTAATTAGGCATGGGAATGTATGAGTTATTGTGACATCTGAAACAACAAGGAGTTATAATGTAATTCAATCATCCATCAATAAAAATAATATGCAGAAAAGTAATGATTAAAATTAAAAAAGAAGGACACTGTAGTTTTTACACGCCAGCACAAACCTAGCACAGTTGTTTTAACTGGCACTCAAATACAGTATGTAGATTCAATAGAATAATGGGAAATAATAGAACATTATTCTCCAA
This sequence comes from Agrotis puta, assembly GCA_943136025.2. Taxonomy (NCBI): domain Eukaryota; kingdom Metazoa; phylum Arthropoda; class Insecta; order Lepidoptera; family Noctuidae; genus Agrotis; species Agrotis puta. Next base: position 7,989,054 of record OW964170.2, read on the forward strand.
GGGAAGAAAGTTACTTATTTAGTTCCGAGACGGGGTTTGGCGCCCGTAACGTAGTGAGGGCGCTAATAGTTCGAGAGACTAAATAAGTAATTTTTCCAAGGTAAACACTGTGCTTTTCATTACGATTAAAATTAAATTGCACTTACTCTGGCTGTTCAAATCCCAAGTGCCAGCCAAATATCCATAAACCTCTTCCTTTTTCAAGTGGCAGTGAATATCCAGCACTAAACTAGCATTGGAACTGACCGACACCAAGAACGGCTGTACCTTGCCAGCTGATGAAAAGGATACAGCTTCTATCAACATGTTGGCATCACTGAAATAAGAAAAGGAGTTCCTTTAATGGTTTTTTGTAGAAATCCTTGATGCGAAATAAGGTGCATTAGAAACAATAAACGAGGAGCTATGATGAGCTGGTTTAACAACATTTAAAGGGCTTGGAACATTAGCCAAGCCCTTTAAGCAACAATTTCAACTTATGGAACAATATTGTGCCATAAGTCATAACACTTCCTTGACCTGGTGGTACCTCATCCTTATTAATCATGCTCACAAGCAATACACAATAAAGCGCAATACCCGTCAACCTATGTCGGCAACTTTTTGTCGGCGGGCTAGTCGGCGGCTTAACTCATTGCAAGTCGGAAAACTGTTGGCGGCATGTCGGCGGCTCGACATGAGGAACTTATTTCGCAGTTAGTGATTGCCGCGTGTCGAATATCGGCGGCTTGTGTAAGGCCCGGCGTCCATTATCGGCATCGGCACGACTGAGGATTTTAGATGGCAAATAGCAATATACATTAACATAATGACAATAAAGTAGAAATTTCCATTATATATGGTCGTAATAACAAAAATACCGCTTCAGTATGCTTGAGGCTGCTGTAACGGCAGCCTTAAGAATGCTTCGGGATGCTTCGGCAACATTCGGTACGCCCCCGGCGCCGAGGCACCACCTGGGGGTAGCTTGCCCTGCGGGGCGAGGAGGCATCCCCTTCTTGATTGATTAGATTTCTCTTCTTCTTCAGCAAGAGCTGCTATGACATGCACTAGATCCCAGTCCACCATATTAAATACAACTCAGACAACTAGCTTGTAACAACTCTGAGACTGTTTTGACGAGAAATACGATATTGAGACGCTTCAGCAAGCTACAGGACGGTGCGGCATGCTAAAGGACGCCTCGTCATCCCTAAGAATGTTGCAGCATGCCAAAGCATAGTTTCCGACAGTGTGCACTTGCATGTAGGATGCCGAAGGATCCTTTTCCTTGCCGATGCCGATAATGGGCGCCGGGCCTAAGCTGCCGCCATACAGACATGTTACTTTTCGTATAGGCCAACGGGTTGTCTTGGGTTTGGTGTGTATTGCGCTTAAGGCAGGCAAGATACTCAAGATTTTTTTTCTTCTTTTATTATAAACTAGCTGTACCCTGCCCGGCTTCGCTGTGGCACAAAAAACTGTTTTATCAACAAAAAAAAAATAGATAAAAACAATCCTTGATGCGGATTATATATCATGCTAAAATTTCTTCTCATGTGACTGCGTCATTACGACTGCGGTTGTCAGCGAGTGTTATCCTCGCTTCCGGTAGATGGCGCGGTCACTGGTACAGAGCTGATCGTTAAAAAAACGGTTTTTTCGCGGTTGCGGATATGTGACTGATGCAATAAATAGATAAAAACAATCCTTGATGCGGATTACATATCATGCTAAAGTTTCAGCTCAATCAGTGCAGCACTTTTTGAGTTTTTAAAGCATACACAAACCAACATAACATTTTTATATATATAGATTTATATATATAGATTATAACACTACTCAATGTATTTTGCTCCAAGTTTATTGAGACTAAAGACACAACACTAAAGTAAATATGTTATAATACTCACTGCTGCATCATTCTATTTGGCACTGTGTTGTGTTTCATTACAATCCTTTGTGGCGGGGGCTCTGGAGGGTTTTCTACTTCCATTTCTATCTCCTCTGTAATTTGAGTAACACATTGGATCACATCAATTGCATTACATCAAGAGTGTTAAATGTTTTATCTAGTAAAAAACATTAATTAACTCATTAGAGTTGCACCACTGCAATAATAGGAACATAGTGTTGCCTACATTAATATTGTCGATTTCAATTTCTTTTCCAGTAAGTAGACACTGACTGTGTTAGTTGTCCACATGGATTTATGGTTGGAATAAAAGATTTTCTATTCAATAATTGACATCAAAGGATTGTTAAGCAAAAACCATACCATCAGAATGCATATTTTCTCTTTGGAGCTGCTTTTTACGAAGATATGTAGCTTTAATAGTATCTAGTTTCTTCCCCCTATATTTGACAGAGGCCCAGCCACACCCAGATCTCTTGTCAGGGTTTATGATGCGCTTGCAATGTATTGCCCAAGCTGATGGTGAACAAAATATTGTTTCAGTCTCATGAGACTTTATTTTTCCATCTGGCTGCAAATCTCCCACAAATTTTTGTCCCTAGAATTAACAATATAAATTAGTATAGACAAAAAGAAAAATCATAAAAAAGAGTTTATGCGAGTAATTCAAATGTTTTAAACTCTATCAGAGTTTAAAACAAGTTTAAAATGTATTTATCAAGAACAACAACCACTCATAGCAAGGGATACTGCATGACTCACTAACAGGGTTGTATGGAAACTAATATTTACTAACATTTTTATTATTTGTTCAGTTACATCAGGTTTAATTGGCAAAAATAAAAAATATACTAACTAGATACTCTATTGTCATAGCTGCATTCCCTGGCTCAAGCATTTTTTCTTCTAAAAGCATCTGCAGAGTAACTCCTCTGCCAGGCATTGACTTACTGCCTGATTGTGTTTCCATCTCCTGAAAAAAAATAACAGAATACATGAAAAAGCAGCCATTAAAGTATATAGGTCTTAAATTCTTAATTTATTTCAAAAGTTCTAAATGGATTTCAGTAAAAGCTTGTAGGTGTAACATAATAAAAATGAGAGGCAGGTTTTCTGAAGCATTCTGACTCTGAAGCATCCTCAGGAAAAACAAATTAAAGAACCTTCATTTCCCATCCTAACATTGTATTGTATTGTATTGTATAACGGGCTGGTATCCGCAACTCCACGTCAAATGCGCGTATTTTGCGTGCGGGTGGGAAAGAAGTTATTCGATCCACCCCAGCTCCCCGAGGAAAGCCAGCAGCGCCTTCGTGTTGCCGACGATCTCGTGGAGAGTACCTGGGTTACCGAAGTACTTTGCCCTGTATGAAGCAATTTCAGGGCAGTGTAGGAGCACATGACCTGCTGTCTCGTCCGCCGCCATACAGGCTCTGCACAGGGGGCTGTCTGTGATACCTAGGACAAAGAGGTGTTTATTAAAGGAGCCGTGTCCTGTCAGGACGGCTGTGATTGTTCGTATCTGCTGTTTGGTTAACCTGAGCACGAGTTTGGTGAAGCGGCCATTGATGGCGGGTAGCGCCTCCTTGGCCTGTCTGCACTCCGCCTGATCCTGCCACAGGCAACGATGTAAGTTACCTGTGCGTTCCCTGACTAGAGTACGTATGTAGCCGAAGGGGAGTGGCACTATTGGTTCGGGTCCCACCGCCGTCAAGCCAGATCCCCTTCGAGCGAGTTCATCCGCTGCATCGTTGCCTCGGGAGTCGCTGTGTCCTTTGATCCACTGAATAGTTATGTTGTTATGCTCACCTACCTGGTTTAGGTTCTGGTGGCACTCGTATATTAGACCAGAGTTAACCGTGTGGCTGTCAAGTGCCAGCAAAACGGCCATGCTGTCTGATAGTATACGAATTGAGTGGTCCTTCACCCCTCTGGCTGCAATCGCTGCCGCCGCCAGGATAATGCCCATGCATTCTGCCTGGAAGACTGTGTTGTGGACCCCCAGTGATCTGGCAATGCGGATGTTGAGGTCTTCTGAGAAGACTCCAGCACCAGTGCCGCTACCTGTTTTAGATCCGTCCGTGAAGATCCGTAGCTCCGCCGGGGTCAGCCCCTCGCATCGGTGGTCCTCATGGAGCTGGATTTTGTATTTCTTATCAAAGATAAATTGTTTGGGTACCCGGTCTTTTATGGCCTTTGCCATGGGAAATTCCTCATAAAGTCCCTGTAATACCGAGGTGTGTTGTGACTCTCTCTTACCCCAGAGTTGTATTGTTTCGAGACGGACCGCCGCCAATGTCGCTTCTTGCTGTATGAACAGGTGGAGAGGAGGGAGGCCCAGCATTGCTTCCAGAGCTGCAGTAGGCGTAGTCCTCATACATCCTGTTGTCGCCATGCAGGCCAGTCTTTGTATTCTTTGTAGCTTGTTAGAAGCGGTGGCTAACCTGGTGCGAGGCCACCATACCACGGCTCCGTAGGTGATCATGGGTCTAATGACTGTACAGTAGATCCATAGTATGATTTTGGGGGATAGACCCCATTTCTTACCTATCATCCTCCTGCATTGCCAGAAGGTGATGCAGGCTCTGTTTAACTTGTTGTCTAGATGGCTGCTCCAGTTTAGCTTGTTGTCCAGGATGACCCCTAGATATTTGACCTCATTGGCTAACTGGAGTTCTGTATCAAATAGTTTAGGTAGGCGAAAAGGTCCAAGCGATCGTTTCTGAGTGAACATAACCAAAATGGTCTTTGTGGGGTTCACTGAAAGGTCGAAGTCCCTGCACCACCGCTCTACTATCCTTAGCGCTTGTTGCGTTAGATTGCAGATAGTCCCGGTGACCTTCCCCGAGATGAGGATGGCGAGGTCGTCTGCGTACCCAATTGTATAGAAGTGGCATGCGTTGAGCTTGGTGATGAGGTCGTTGATCACCAGGTTCCAGAGGAGTGGAGAGAGTACCCCTCCTTGGGGGCATCCTCTGGCTAACATGGCTACCTGCCTGTCTTCTTCAAGGCGAACCACTCGTTTACTTAACATATTAGTAATCCAGTCTACTAGTACCTGTTCAACTCCGTGTCTGCGGAGGGCGGCGCTAATGCTGGAGAAGTTTGTTTTGTCGAAGGCTCCTTCGATATCGATGAAGGTGCCCAGGCAAGTGGCTTTTTGATGAATCGCTTCCTCGATCCGGCCGACCACCAGGTGGAGAGCGGATTCAGTCGACTTACCCGAGCTGTATGCATGTTGGTTTGCATGGAGTGGAATTGTTTTTAGGGCCCCATCCCTCAGCTCTCTCTCGCATATCTTCTCCATGGTTTTCAGCAGAAAGGAGGTTAGGCTGATAGGTCGGTGAGATTTGGCGTTGGTGTAGTCACTCTTACCTGGCTTGGGTATGAATAAATCCTAACATGCAAGGTCTATAAATATGCAAATGGGTTTGTTTGTTACAATTATTTCACAATTAAAAAGCTAAAGAAAATTTTATGTATTTCAATACACAGATAGATGAAACCCAGGAAATGGTTTTCAGATACCTCTTTTCCCAATCAATTTAAAAGGAGAAAATTGGGACGTGAGAGAAGGTGCAAAAGTAGATAGTCCATATTAGTGTCCAAATCACACATACCCTTATTTATAAATTGAATTAATGGTCAGGTAGCATGAAATAAGCACATTTATTATTGTAATTAGAAAAGAACTTTAATATTCTTACTTCATCAGTGAACTCCTCTCCACTTGCTATTTCCTCTTTCTCCTCTTCAGGGGGATCTTTCGGTGGGTCGTTAGGTTTCTCAGTTTTACCTTCTTCATTGGGATTATTAGGTGGAGAGGTTACCGTCGCTGTGGCCTCAGCGGACGTATTATTATACATGGGCAATGTTGGACCGGACATTAAAGCCGCAGCCAAATGCGATGTTTGAAGATCCATGATAAATAACAAAATAAACACTTCGGATTTTAAACTGTAAAGGCTTCATGTAATCAAGAACATACATCCATTGTCTTATTCAGGTTATTTATCAAGCTTTTATTTATTTTATCAACAAAAATCCACAACAATGACGCTTTTGGTTGCATGACATTCCGACACAGTGTTGCCAACCAAAGTCAATACTCAATAGGAATAAATACTAAAATCATCGATAGAAAGAGGTAGAAAAGTTAATGGATATTATTTCGAAAATAACTTTCTGACTTATGACAATTAGCAGTTTACGTTCCACTTGCTTTGTTTTTTTTTTTTTTTTTTTTTTGCGTGGTAAAATCATCAAATGAGTCCTCCCACCCAGGGCAGGGCGGGAGGGACTGTCAGACTTGTACTGACTAAAATCCACGGTGTCCTTCACTAGCCCTTTACGTACCGGGGTCACGGTAATCCCTTGGTCCCGCGACCCCGGCAGGCTTTGGCCCTCTACAGGCCCCGTCAATATGCTGACACTCTTTGAGGCGCGCGTGGAACACAACGCGCCGTCGACCCGGGCATGGTCCATGGTCGGACAGCAAGTCGCCCATTACTCGCTGCCCGCATGCCCGCGCCTACAGTGGCCGGAGATCGTCCTGCGACGTCCGACGCCGTGGGCGTCTACCACTGCGGCTGGGGTGGAGGGAGGACGCTGTCCTCTCCCTCAGGCGGCCCGCCTCCTCCTTCACGAGCATTACTGCTTCGCAGAAGGAGGCGACCGCTTCCCACTCCGTCTCGCCCCGCAGCATGGCCTCGACCAATGCCGGGCGCGAGAGGTCTCCGCCTATCGCCGTCGTGAGGACACGGCGGTGCTCTGCCCAAGCGGGGCAGTCCTGCACCGTATGCTCCACCGTGTCCTCCGGACGATCCTCGCAGTGGTGACACCCAGGCGTTTCTTCCCTCCCTATCAGACACAGGAACCTCCCGAAACTTCCGTGTCCGGTGAGGACCTGCGTCATGCGGTAGGTAAGGACGCCGTGACGCCTATCCAGCCACTCCTCAAAGAGGGGTCTTACCGCCGCGATTGCGGCGTGCCCGACGTTCCACTTGCTAGCATATTTTTTCATAATTTCTTTCGAAATGAAATGCTACGCCAGTGATATGTAAGTCCATTAAAATATTTACGAAACACGGATCACTATCGGAGCCGTGTCTTCTGACCATCACTTAATGATGGAGGAGGTGGAATGTGTGTGAACAGACCGGGTAAACCTTCACTAGCCGCCGCGTCGCCAGTCACCGCCACAAGGCGATTGCAGACCTTATGAAAAATGGGTACCTCGCCGTCCTTTCAAGGACCAAGCCCAAGTCGAAAGCGGTCAGCTAATTTTATTGTAAGGCCAGACCTGCCGGGGTTGTGGGAATGTTTAACAGGGTACCTACCATTAAGTGCTTGATTGGTTCAGTTTTACTGAATAAATTATACGTACCTACTAATCATATTAGATTAATTAAATGATTTTAACAGGTCGAATACATTTATAGGGTTTCTTGGTCAAAAATTGGGACAGACGTACAAAACATTATTTAGTGTCCGACCGAAAGTTCGGTTTCGGCCAGTTTCGGCTGACAATCGTGTTTCGGTCACAATTTGGGTATCGGCCAAATATTGAGCGAATCTTTCGGCCTATCCGAAACTCGATACCTAAGTATGAAGACTCTTGAGTCGTTCATGGTATCAAGTGAGTTTGTTATACTTTTAATGCATGCTGAGTTCGCCGGCCGGAGCTAACTCAATAGGTAGATTTTTTTTAAGTTTGAGTTGTTTACCTTTCTAATTTATTAATTACTAAAACTGTTGTAGGTAGGTACTGAAGATGCAACTAGTAAAATATGACTTCTATACGTAAGACATAATTATCATTTCTTATAGAACCACTTCAAATACAATGTGTTTTAAAAAAAATATACGAGGCGAATTGTAAACCTGTTACTTTTTTATGCTAAATTTAAAGAGAAAAAAAGAAAACAAGAATGTTATACGTCTCTGAAAAGTTTCATTTCGGCCGAAACTAGGAACCAGCGCCGAAGGTTTGATTTTGGCTTAAAGTCCAGTTTCGGTCAGACTTTTATCATACTGCACCTCTTAACGGTATTAAATACTAGTGTTAATACCGTTAAGAGGTGCAGTATGATAAAAGTACTGATCCAAATACCTGTTATAATTGATTTACAATCTACAAACTTCATAATATTGAACATACAAAAATAAAAACTAATTGTCAAACAATTACGGAGATTTTTTTTTGTCGTTGTAAAATCATCAAATGAGTCCTCCCACCCAGGGCAGACCGGGAGGGACTGTCAGTGTACTGACTATAATCCACGGTGTCCTTCAATTTTTCGTTCCGGGGTCACGGTAATTCGTTAGTCCCGCGACCATTACTGAGCACTTGTTTTTTTAGTGTAGTATCCATCAATACTAAGCAACTTCGTGAAATTTTATCAAACCGGTAAATATGTGTTGCTGCAACACAGCAACAATAACATAATTTAACAAAGTATTGTAGAATACGTGTCTTGAAACCGCTAGCACCGTTTTTGTTAAGGACTGAGTTTCTGTTACACTGACGTCAGTCGCGTATGGTCGGTGGCGTACTTTACTAAGAAAAAGCGCCTATAGACGCGCCACTGACGTCAGCGTCGCAATGATAGTAATAGAAGGAACACAATGTTTATTGATACGCGGGACTGATGTACGCGATCGACATCAGCATAACAAAAATTCAAGAAAGAAGAAGCAGCAGTTTCAAAAACTTGTTATAAATAACAGTGAGTTATTTCAGACTATTTACGTGAGATCAATGAAAAGCTAAAGTTGTTTCCACTGGGTACTTCTCTGTCTAGTAGGTATCTCCGGTCGGAGATTAGCCATCTGCGCGGGACATTTTATAGTGCAAAAGTGTGTGCGCAGGCACAGAGGAACTCTCTGTTCCTTTATTCTCATAGTCCGATGGGACGGCAATCCGACCCGACCGGAGAGCAAGACCAGCGGCTTAACGTGCTTTGCGCCAACTTCCAAACTCTTGGCTGTTATTAACTGAGAAATTCTTATAGAAAAACCCAAGAGCATTTTTTGCCGGGCTTGGGAATCGAGACTTACGGGCAGTTCTCTTTCTAACTAAGGTATTGAACTTAAGCAAGAAAAGGAACAGCTTATGTCGACCTTAACAGGGTGTCCGGTGTCACAAGGACACATTCCAAACAAGGAATCTGTCATAAAATTTAATTAAGAAGAACTTTAAGTTGTCTTTTAATCGATTTATTATCTTGTGGATCAGAAGCTAACAGTAGTTGAGGTTAACGTTCTGTTATTTTAATTTATTGTGATGCTCCGGAGTCGCAGAACTATCTCATCAGGTAACTGTGATCTTGTTTGGAACTATAAGGGCTATTGAAGGTTCACCGTGGATTTTGTGGAATTGTGAGTTCATTTAATGATTTTACCACGATAAAAAAAGTAATAGAAATGCTTGCCTGCAGTTGTTATCTGTTGTTTTTAAATATCTGTTATTTTTAACTGTTACGATAAATATCCTATTTCACTTCCAGCATTTTTTTCTCGACGTCTGCATCTCTATTAATGTCAAATCAACCAAAATGTAGAGATGGGTAACCAACGGAAATTTCAATAGCCAGGCTAACCGGCTATTTGTGGTGTAATAGCCAGCTAGCTAGCCAGCTATGTGGCTGCTTGGTTATTGAACAATAGCGATTAGTAACACTATCGGCGCTGTGACGCGGCGCCGGTGTAGCAGGGTTTTTTTTTTATCGTGGTAAAATCATCAAATGATTCCTCCCACCCAGGGCAGAGCGGGAGGGACTGTCAGACTTGTACTGACTAAAATCCACGGTGTCCTTCAATAGCCCTTTACGTTCCGGGGTCACGGTAATTCGTACAGTCCCGCGACCCCGGCAGGCGGTGTAGCAGAGTAGAACTTAAATAATGCAACATCAACTGCCCGATCCGAATTCGATCCTCGCCGCGCCAACAAAGTCTAGATGGTGATAGATTTATTTTATAATCATGACAAATGAAATGATTTTCTCTCGTAAGTCATAATAACAAAGAAACTAACTATTAAATGTTTATTTATTTTAAACCTGACGGTAACTAACTACCTTTCTAATTATCGCAATTCATTTCTAATTAATTCATAAGTTCATTTATTAAATGAACGAAATTGCTAAGTCTAATGCTCGCTCTTTGTCTAATCTATTTTAGAATATTGTGAGAAAAAGATGTACGATACGCATAAATTCGCACTCGCGTAGCGCAATGAGCACGCACATAGTTATCGGCTATTCGGGCTACTCTCGCTACTCGGCTACTGAAAACCGGGACGGCTACAAAACGTAGCAGTTAACTATACTCTGTGACGGCTACGCGGCTACCGGCTATGTCATACTCATAACCTGTCAGTTATCTAGCCAACCAGTAGCCGATAGCTAGCTATCGTGTTGACAGATATCATAGCTGTGGCTATTTTGCTCCTAGTCGGTATTTGGCCAGTTATGGCTATAGCTACCCATCGCTATCAGGATGGGTGTGTGCACTGTGCAGCTGCGTACTAAAAATGCATTAATTATTATTTATTAATTTTGCTTGTGGCTAAATAAATGTGATTATCCTCTGACCTTGAAGCATTATTTAAATTCAAAAATGGCTATGGTTAAAACCCCCGTTTTAAAAGTGATATTGTGTGGAGAATACGGTGTTGGGAAAAGTTCAATTTTTCGTCGATTTATCAACAATACATTTGTTCCTAATGCAGACAGAAGGTCAACTTTAGGATTGGATCACTTCGAAAAGCCATATCAACTTACAGACAAGACTGTCAAGGTAATTCCGATTCCCTTAATGATATGATGTTTATCATGATCAAAGTTTTGTAGAGGATTCTTCTCAGCTGATTTACGCCGATAATCAGAATTAATTGAGAAATAAAGCAACATTTTTTGTCGCTACATTGCTTCAGCAATGCAACAAATGTTATTAAATACAGCCTGATTCATTCTGTAAACAAAATACCTTTAATTAAGTAGTATTGTTGTTACTGTATTCATGTTTTGGTTATTGTATTAAATGACATAAGTTTCTTAAATTCTCATTTCAGTTACAATTATGGGACACTGGAGGCATGGAAAGGATTGCTTCAGTCACCTCAAGCTACTACAAGTTTGCTGAGGCAGCAATCCTTGTGTTTTCACTTGACAATGCATCCTCCTTCCATGTTTTGAGCCAGCATTTATTAGATATTGTGACATATGCAGAGAATGCAAAAATATTTTTATGCGGAAATAAATCTGATTTGGAAGGCTCTTCACCCCAAGTTACCGATGCTGATATTGAAACGTTTTGGTAATTATTTTATTCTCTTCTGGGGTACTTTGTTATGTTGTGTAGTTTTCAATAATGTTCTACTTTTTTCAGTGAACAGTGTCACAATCTTATCAGCACCACATATAAAACTTCATGTAAAACTGGAAAAGGCATTGAAGAAATGTTTACTGATATTGCATTGCAACTGGTTGAATCAAATAGGTCAAGGATTGAGTTGCAAACTTTAGATCACAACAGTTTCAAGATATCAAACCCTGAGCCTGTAGAGGAGCCATCATGTAGTTGTTGATTTAGTGTAATTATTTGTTGCTTTAATTAACATAATTTCATACATATATATATATAAACTTTGTAAAGCTGTATGCATAATAGAATTTGGAAATATGCTTTAAAGTTATGGAAGCACTAGAATAAGTTTCTTTCACTTATCAATAAGCCTATCCATACTAAGTTGTGTATCTAAGAATCTCTGAAAAGTAGTATTTGTATCAAAACACTGATATTACAAAAACATTTTATATTACTATTTAAAATCTTCTGTCATTATAAAAAAAATACTCTTTATTTAATGGTTGTTGACTTGTGAAGTTTATTGCATAACAGTTTTGTGATTACACAAAATGGCCTAACAGTATTAAGAAATTTAAACCATTAGGTTGATAATTCCGAGCCAAGTAATATAATTTTCAATACTCATATATGTATTTTAAAATGTGTGTTTTGATTGGCTGCTGTAAAAAGTAGTTATTTAATGTATAATTATGTATGTTAGTTAATTGATTGCCTTAGTTCTAACATAGTAATCAGTTTTAATAAACATTATGTGGCATAACAATATTGAGTAAACTGTAGTCTTATTCAAACATTCCCTTGACTGAATATTTAATGAATTGCATAATATTATTTTATTAGTTGCAGTAAAACAAGTTTTCAGTAAATTGTACTTTATTAATGTTAACAAATAATAATCAAGCAGTGTTCTGTTTCAAAGTAGTACTGTATGTGTTGATATTAAAAATTGATATGAACGATTTGTACCAATGCTCTGCTTGTCTTTTAAAAATGATATAATGCACTTGATATCAAAATAAATTGATAAAATAGACATTTTCAATTTTATTGATGCTGTAACATTGTAAAAGAATTTTGTACTCTTATAGTTCAATTATTTAACATGAAACTATTTCTAACCGAATGAAATGTTTTAATAGTAAAAAAATAAATAAGACATGTCTGTACATTAAAATAATTGACTATTTCAAAATATGATGCAATGTAGCTAACATTGTATTGAACATTTAAAAATAAATGATAACAAAATACACATTTTTTTATTACTCTTAATGAGGTCAAAGAACAAGCAGAACATGTGTCTATATAATCACTCTTGAAATAAGCATTTGATGTGACAGGCTACTAATAATAATAGTCACATTGTTCAATATATCCATAAAAAGACAGTCCTTGTAACAATTGATTCAGTATTTCTAAATCAAGCATTTACAAATTTACACTTCAACGGTAAACCACACAGATTAACCAACATTTCATTATTTTCACCAGATCTTTTCCTTTTTTCATGTCACAATATAATATCACCTAATCTAATCTTGGAATAACTTTACTAAACAAATACAAGCTATTTAGTGTTGAGACCACTGAATTGTTTTGATGTCCACTCCTTCTTGGACCATCTCCCAAAGTGGACTCATTTCCCTAAGACGTTCTACATGTTTGATGGTTTTTTCAGCTGTATAATCTACTTCTTCAATTGTTGTGAATCTTCCAAATCCAAATCTGTAATTAACCAAACAGTCATGATTAAAACAGATTTTTTTTACCTCAATTGCCTGTCAGAAGATAAAACCCTTTATACATCTATTATCCAGTGTCAAGATGCGAACTAAATAAGCTCTAGTAGTGGGATTACTTGACTGTGTTTTTACCTGATAGAACTATGTGCCAAATCTTCATCTGTTCCAATAGCTCTCAATACATATGATGGTTCTAATGATGCTGAAGTGCAAGCAGACCCACTTGATAGTGCAATATCTTTTAGAGCCATCAATAATGATTCACCTGGAAAATATAAAAAAACATAGCTTACCATCTCCAAACAGCTCATCATTTATAAAACGATATCTAGTTTGATTATTTTAAATGGCCTGATCAATTAAAAGGTCATTGTTGTAAACAACGCAGTGTTCATATCAGAACTTATATTGTTATATATTTTATTGTTTTTAAATTTACAACAATTTCAAACAAATAATCTTATCTAAATTACCTTCAACATACGCAAAAGACAAATTTATACAGCCACAATATGTTTGTTTGGCATCTCCATTTCTTATCACATGGGTTAATTTTGAATATATTTTGTCTAAGAATCTCTGTGACAATTTTTCCATCCATGCATTGTCATAAGCCATCTCACGTTGTGCTATTTCACATGCTGCACCTGGAAGAAAACAATCAATCTTAGTTAATGGTGCATATATGAGTATTTTATAGCATATAACAGTAGGATAAGTATTACCAAGTCCTACAACAAGTGGGGTTGGAACTGTCCCACTGCGCATGCCTCTCTCTTGTCCACCTCCGCTCTGTATAGGTTCCACTCTCACTCTAGGTCTGCGCCTTATGTACAGCGCACCCACACCTTTAGGCCCATATATTTTGTGTCCAGAAATTGACATTAAGTCAATATTCATTTCATTGACATTTAAGGGAACTTTTCCCAATGCCTGGGCTGCATCAGTATGAAAGTATACTTTCTTGCTCTTGCATAATGCACCTATTTCAGCAATGGGTTGCTTAACACCTGAAAACATTTTTAAATGTTTGATTCTCATTAATATTCTGTAATTTATTAATAATTAAACATTCTTTAATATTTTTAACCCTATATACGTCAGAGTCGTATATATGCGACAAACATTTCCGTGCCCCTATCGCCCGTGTCGTATTTATCTGACAGAGAATATTCACGATTTTTGTTGTTTTGTTCGATTTTATTGCATCTATTCTATATCTCTCTATTTATATAGATAGACAGATAGAATACTTTTTATTGTACACCATGATGTTTTACAAATCGGAGCTTAAAAGGAACAGAAAGAGAGGAGAAGAGGAAAGCACGATTCGTAGCCGGGCGCTAGGGGCATGGCAATCGATATTTAGCCAAGCGCTTAAAAGGTTAACAATGACTTTGCATTTATAATTCAATTGAGCCTTAATTTACACAAAAGGCCTCATATTTATTCAAGCAAAAAAGAGGTTTATTTTTATTTATTTATTTATAACCAAAGCATATTTTGAAAATTCAGAAGTTTTGTGCTTATGCCAAGATCAATTCTAATTTCAGAGTACAAAATAACCTTGCCAACTACATTAAAGTAAAACTCTGTATTATTACCTATTTCATTGTTCACAGTCATAATGGATACCAAGCTAGTTTCGGGTGTAAGTGCCTTTTCTAATTCTTTCATGTCTATGATTCCATTTTCTTTAACAGGTAAGTATGTAATTTTGAAGCCTTCTCCTTCTAGAGCTCTACAAGAGTCCAACACACATTTATGTTCCTGGAATAAAAACAATGTCAAGTTTTATTTGAGGTTATACATAGTATATTACAGTAAACTTTATAGGGTCTCTTACAATTTGAGTAGTAACAACATGCTTCTTCCTTGGCGCGTAAAATCTGGCCACTCCCTTTACAGAAATATTATTTGACTCTGTTGCTCCAGATGTAAATATTATTTCTTTAGGATCAGCTCCTATTAAATTTGCTACTTGTTCTCTGGCCTTTTCAACTGCTGCCTCACTCTCCCATCCGTAGGCATGAGTGCGGGAGTGTGGGTTACCATGGTAACTTACAAAATATGGTAGCATAGCATCCAGGACTCTTGGATCCTAAAACATACCAAACATAAAAGTATGTTAAAAAATTAAGTTAAAAAAAATTGTTATCATTACATAAGAAATACTACATACAATAGGTGTTGTGGCTTGAGCATCAAAATATAATGGTCTTCCAAAGTCTTCATGTTTTACTGAGAATTTACCAGATGCAGCTGAAAAAACAATGTTTGGAGGTTAACATTTTGTACTAAATAGGAATCCTTGAAGTTTATTAGCAAGCATGTACTTGTTGTGTTATGTTTCTACATTTTTTTTTCCATCGGATGATGTTAAATGTGCTATTTGCATGCTAAGTAAAGTATGAAATGCCGACGTAGGTATAAATTTTCATGAAGTACAAGCTGTGTAAGTTTAATAGACTAAATTTTACAGAAAATTTAAAATTTTAGTGCCAAGAAATGAAACCTCAAAGTGCCGAATGCAAAAATATTCCATCAGTAAACTTTTTGTTTTGTTTACCTACCTGTATCTGAAAGTAATCTCTGTCCTTGCAATAAAATCAGAATTTTCGGGCTTTGATTTTGATTAGACTTTTTCAATAAAGTTTTCGTAAGAGCAGGTATAATATTTTTTGATATACGAATCATTTTGCAATTTTTCGATCGATTTTCTAATTTTTTCTGTCACTGCACAAGGATGAATGACTGATGTCAACAAACTGTCAATGTCATCTGATTTTGTCTTAATATACCTGGCATGGCTTCAGGGTCTTTGTGTCATGTCATCTGATTGGGTAGTAAAAAGCATGACACCCTACTGACAGATTTTGGCCCCTCCAAAAATTAGTTGCCTAAACAAATAATAATTGTCAACTTCTCTCTCTAGAGAGTATGGTATGTATGTATTGACGCAGTAGGTCAACTTTCCTCAATATATTAAATTTTATCAATCGAATATTAACCTTATTGTATCGTCGTAAGGTTCAAAATTAAGGTCCGACCGAAACTGGTTTTTCGGCCGTAACCGAATCCGAAACCGAATATTCGGCAGTGGCTTCAGTTTCGGCCGAAACCGAAACCGAAACCGAAACTCACGTGATCAAGTAAAGAATTCCTTAAAATACTGAAATTTGGTGCATTGTGGTAAAAATTGAAATAAGTAAACATCGTAATTTAACAAATTAAACACTTCACATTTTTCATTTAAACAATCTCTTTTTTACATGTAACTTGATTTGTTGATAACAACAAAACCAAAGTTACTGACTCAATATTTATTTAATTTAATTTACTACATAAATCATTCAAGTACTACAAGTACAGAAACGAAATAAAAACTTACATTTAATAATCACTTCCATCAAAACATAACCTCTAAAGAATGTTTGAGTCGGGTGAAAACGCAGTAAGTTTTGTTGCTACGGAGCTATCCGAACGGCGCACGACAATTCCCGAACAGGGCTGCGAGCGCGAGCGTCCGCCAAAGCGTTGCCGCGAGAAACGAAGTTAGACGAGCGTGCACGACAACTTCCGAAATCAGTTTCGGTTTCGGCAAAAGTTTCGGCCAATTTTGGCCGAATCCGAAACTGCCGCCGAAACTTGATTTTTGGCCGAAACTCGGCCGAAACCGAAACCGAAACCGAACCTTCGGTCGGACACTATCAAAATCTAATAAAGAAATATGACAGATTGAAGTAGGTTGATGTGCTGGCGTCTGTACATTTTTAGGCAGCTAATAATGCACTAATCATAGAGTAATCACCAAAGAGAAAAGGCATGTGTCTCTTATTTTGACATTCCACTGACAGTCGAAAGTCGAAACTTCGAAAGCTATTTGACCAATGTTTGACATTTCCTGTCCATCTGTTTTTAATATATTTTGTTGTTGTTTTTATAGGTGATTTGCTGATCGAAAGTAACCATATAAATTCTTTTTAAAAGGGTCCGGATAAAATAAAATGGTTTACCTACATTTTCCATCTAATTTAACAGAAGAAGAGTTAATGTTACAAGCTAAATACCAAAAGTTGAAAAAGAAAAAGAAGGCTTTACAAGCATTGAAAGCTCCCAAACAAGAGCCTGAAAAGCCGATACTTCCGAAGCGGCCAACAGAAGCCCGCGATGCTCGTGAAATCGCGCGCAAGTTGATAAAGAGCGGGGCGATTCAAGCTATAAAAAGTCCTCCTCCACAGCCTCAAAATGCTACATTCAAGCGACCAAGAGCAGGTATCATTTTGTTATATTTGAGGTTACGGTCAGTGGGTCATCTTAGGACTTCTATATACATCATTTTAAGTTGCTCGCTTAATAAATACAGAGTTCTGAATTTTGATAAAATTATTGAATTATGGCATTTCAGGTAGGGAGAGAAAACTGAGTGGATCTGCGAGTGCCGCAGGTGGTGTGGCTTCTTACCAGCCATTTAGTGCCTCTCAAGAGCCCCCACCACCTGAAGAAAAGCAGTCTCCTCGTGTCAAGTATCTCTATGATTCATTTGTCACAGCCAGGGAGAAGTAAGTATTTATATTCAACTACTAACTACTATGCATCAAGCTATGGAAAACCTGTATAAGCTGAATGTTGAATGTGTGGAATAGAATTGTATTTTCGTTCCAGTCCAAGAGATGAGAAGTCTCCCCGCCCAGTTCTTCCTGCTGGTGCAGAAACTCCAGCTCAACCGGCAGCAGGTGTAGGCAGGAATTCTGTACTGCTTGTAGCAGGGGCTCGCATTTCAGAAGAAACTATCAGAAGACGGCTAGCCACTTATGAACCTTTCTCATTCACACAAGAACCTGATGATGACAAGTAAGTGTTTACACTCAGTAGGAATCTATCTACGAAAAAACAGCAAGCAAAAATTACAGATAAGTACAACTAAAAAAAAATTGTGACACTTAAGTTTCTTGTTCTTGTGATATTGTTTTGAATGCATAAAACGCAGCCTATGTCACTAGGACCTTAATAAAGAATTGAGTGTCAAAACTCACTCATTCAAATCAGATCAATTATTAAGGCACTACAGTAGAAGATAAAATGTTACAATGTGATTACTCCTTTTTAATATACCTCACCTAATCAATAGAGACTGCATATTTTTTAAATAAAAGCCCAAATTCACCAACAATTTGTGGTGGTTCAGTGTTTCTCAAATTATAGACAACTTGCTTTTGTTGTCAGCGGCATTTCCCGTTCCCCACTCCCCCCTATTAGCTTATATGACACAGGCAATGCAACTTACTACTGGTGAAAGAGTTTTTCAAATTAGTCCAGTTGTTTTTGAGTTTACTCATTACAAAATATACAAAAATACAAACTTTTGCTCTTTGTAATATCAGTATAGAAATATAGATATCGACTAAGGAAGAAATAGTTTCCTAATACTGTTTTCATCTTTTTTCCAGAGCTTTCTTGTCCTTTGACACGCCAGAGATAGCTGCGCAGGCACTGACATCATTGGACGGTTTGGAGGACGGGTGGCGAATCTCAGTAGCTCGTGGCAGACCACCGACGCCGGCGCCGGGTTGGACCCCCTCCCCCTCACCCCGCAATGCACCACCTCCTAAAGACGCCAAGCGGACCTTGCTGACTTACGATGATATATTTGATTAAATTGTGCAATTAAACTGTAAACTATAATTATGTAAGCAGTTAAGATGAATAAACAGTATTTAAGAACTGGCTTTTTTTTGTTGGAACTAGCTAAGCTTATCCACCCATCGAAAGTTGATACTCTTTTTTAATTTAGACGGCACGGTTGGCGCAGTGCCTTATATAAAATATAATGTACGTACTCTATGGCCGCGCCCGGCATTGGTCGAGGCCATGCTGCGGGGCGAGACGGAGTGGGAAGCGGTCGCCTCCTGCGAAGCAGTCATGCTCGTGAAGGAGGAGGCGGGCCGCCTGAGGGAGAGGACAGCGTCCTCACTCCACCCCAGCCGCAGTGGTAGACGCCCACGGCGTTGGACGTCACAAGACGATCTCCGGCCACCGTAGGCGCGGGCATGCGGGCAGCGAGTAATGGGCGACTCAATGTCTGACCATGGACCATGCCCGGGTCGACGGCGCGTTGTGTTCCACGCGCGCCTCAAAGAGTGTCAGCATAGTGACGGGGCCTGTAGAGGGCTAAAGCCTGCCGGGGTCGCGGGACCAAGGGATTAACGTGACCCTGGTACGTAAAGGGCTATTGAAGCACACCGTGGATTTTAGTCAGTACAAGTCTGACAGTCCTTCCCGCCCTGCCCAGGGTGGGAGGACTCATTTGATGATTTTACCACGAAAAAAAAAAACGGACTCTATGGCGCAGTGGCTGAGTGATCGCTGTTACCACTGGGCCACCACTGCTCTCTTTTCTGTCATCTTTTTCGTCACTTCCATCATTAATAGAAATATCTACACTAATATTATAAAGAGGAAAGATTTGATTGTTGGTTTGTATTGAATGGCTCCGAAACTATAGAACCGAATTCAAAAATTCTTTCACCAGTTGAAAGTGACTTTGTCCCGAGTGAAATAGGCAATAAGGGGGAGGGGGAGGGGGTGAGGCCGCTGGCAAAAGCTAGTCGCTAATAAAGTGATATTTTATTTAGGTCTTTAATTTTAATGTGATAAAATCATCAAATTAGTACTCCCGTAAGGAACTGTCAGACTCGTACTGTCTAAAATCTGCCGTGTTCCTTCAAAAGCCACACAGTTCCGCGACCCCGGTAGGCGCTATTTTTTCTAGGCCTTCAGTTAATACTGAGCCATCAAATCAAAGCGATAAGCAGATATGTACACACAGACTGTGACACAGACGTTCAAATATTTGTATCGATAACAATATGTGAATATAGACGTATTGGATACGTAACCTTGACGCAGTTGGGAGGTCTTGGCCGAGTTCACGCCAGGGACGTGTAACTTATATTTTTCAGCGCTGCGCCACTTGGCCCAATAGGTCTTTCTTTAATGATAGATTGGCGTTTGATCACTATCTCGGCTGATGGTAAGCGAAGATGTGGTCGACAGTGAAGCACGCTTGCCTAGAAGCAACCTACTTATTCACTCTTGACTCGAAGTCTCCTAGGTTATACCTATCAGGTACGTAACATCAGTCTCCGGCAGTGAATTCTAATCCTGAGCTGTGCGTGTTTGTTCGAGTTACTAGATATCTAGGTACTGAATGAAAGTGTAGGTAAAGGTACTGTACTCCAAAGTTAATGAAATTTCAACTTCGACAGTTGAATCGGAAATGTGGTACTTTTCAGTAACCA
Source organism: Agrotis puta (assembly GCA_943136025.2). Taxonomy (NCBI): domain Eukaryota; kingdom Metazoa; phylum Arthropoda; class Insecta; order Lepidoptera; family Noctuidae; genus Agrotis; species Agrotis puta. The sequence goes on from OW964170.2 coordinate 8,009,363, forward strand.
CATTTGATGGGCATCTGTTTGGTGTGCTACGGATTTATTAGCGTGCCTTCTTTAAACCTGTAAGCTCGCACGGCCTTATTACAAAAACTAAATAAACCTTGGTTTAAACCTGGTCTATCAAGTCCAGGCTTATCTGCAGAGCCATGGTTTAAATTTGTCCGTATTACAAAACTAAGATAAAACGTCGACTTTAGTACCGCCATTTGAACGATTGTCTAAACAATTAAATCCACAATGAGTAACAACAATTAAATCTACCTTGTTTCAATCCATTTTGGGTGAAAATAACACAAAAACTACAACACAATGAAAAATTTTCTATGAGAAACTTTGACACACCTTTGACAGCTACGACTGTTAGACCATGGTTTATCGCAAAACCACGAATTGTAATAACGTTTGTGTAAACCGTAGTTTTACAAGATTAAACCTGGGTTTTTAGTTAAACCCCTTTTTGTAATAAGGCGGATCTGTTTTATGGTACCAGGGGTCTAAAATCGCCACTAGTATAATCATACAATACGAATTGCAATAAAATTCGTAAAATAGCCTATATTCTGATCTATTACAGTCATAATAAGAAATAGAAAAGAAAAGGTACTTAAGCCATTTTAAAAATGTTATCGTTGTTCATACTCGTACCTATTATGATTCTGTTAAAATTATCTTTTGAGACACACTGGTCTTTATTAAGTGCGTCTGAGATCAAATCTCTAACTTCAAACACAAGATATGCGATAATATTATATCAATGGTCTAGGCGCAACAGCTAAACCTCGGTGATCTGGCTTCGATTCCTAGGACGGGCAAAGTATTTTCATAATTTCCTCAGTTTATGCGACAGGATCGCCTTATATGCCATGGGACATCTAAATTAAATAGTAGGTATCAAGCGAATTATGGTTGAAGAAGGTACCCAGGGTTGAACGGATCCAGAAGGGTCCTTGTGGCTCCTCACACGTACCTACCACAACCCCGGATTATCGTCGTTCAGAAATATTCAAAACCATAATAAATATTGTACTGTCTGATCTAGTTTACATTGAGGTCCGAACACGTGTGCGGGGTCCGAAAGTACCCGCCGCTATCGCTTAACTTGCAGCAAGCCCCGCAGCGCAAGCCAGTTGAGGGCCCGCTCAGGCACCAGGACTATTTGGTGGCCTGACCTACGCTGACCGCACACACTAGGTCCCCTAAGCGTAGGTAGGGACCTAATATGGTCGTATTTACTGGAATTACCAAATCACGTTTTATAAATAGAGGGCACGTAGTTTGCAAAATCCTTTGGGAATTTCAGCTGTAACAATGGGCATTTATGGAATAAATTAACAGGAAAATAAATACCTAGTCATCTGTTTAGTGGGTAGTTTGGGTACCAACTTATGTCTGTAAAGTTTCAACAAAGGCACAAAATGTTTTATGAACAATAATAATTTTAATAATAGACTTGATTATAATGACGGTTTGTAATTCAATTAAGGATAAAGGTACATAATGGGGTGGTGATTTCATCTCGTTTCATAATACTGAATATAAATCCGAAACTCCAATAGTATGAAACAAAAAGTTTTGGAAAATCGACTCAATAATAAGTTTAAAAATCGAATGAATATAACATCACGCTTGTTATCCCCTGAGAATTTGGCAGAGGCATATATAGTATCTACATACCCACTGACCCACATAATAAGAAAAGAAAGTTATGAAAAGAAATGGGATGGTCTCTTAAGACAGTTTTCATGTAGCAACAAATCCATCTATACCTCGGGCACAGCTAGTTATTGTAAATTAAATTAGAAGTGAAACCACAGGGAGCCAGGACGGCTGTGATGAACGGACTACGGAGTGTAAAAAACTAGGTGCCTACCTCATTTGCAAGTCAAAGTGGGTTTTATGTATGTAGCTAACTAGCCCCCCGGTCACAAAAGTTCATACTTACATCATGCATGGTGTTGAAGCACGTACGACTAATTAATTTCATACCTACTCGCGAACTAAAGCGAATATATAAAACTGATTCCCAAAGTATACAAACTAAGTAGCGTGATTCATCTTTCTTCGTACCCGTAATACCACAGAAGCAATCAATGCATTACTCATTGCGTGAGTGGGTCGTTTGTGTGAGTACGTCGTACATTTGACTAGTCCACCGTCAACTTGAATGCACAATATATAAGGCCGCTTCTGTTGACCTTTCATCACATTGTGTTCGTCTATTTTTGTGTCGTAGTACGTCGGTTATTTGTTAATTAGCTGTGCAACAATAACGACGTTTATTTCCTTGTAGCAATTAATAAGCTAACATTGAAATAATGGGTTTAAAGGCAGTAAATTTGTTTCTGCTAATTGCAATATCGGCTTGTTTGGTACAAACTGCGTTTGCCAAGCCTAAGCCGAGGGACAGTTCCGTGGTGGAGGAGCAGAGTGTCGTGCCCATCAATAAGGACACGTTGGATAAGCAGAAGATCTCGCCGAAACCAGAGGCTACTACTGAAGGTACACATTTATGTAATGACTTTCATTTCATTCGTGAATTAATTTAAAAACTACCTTGAGTCGATTGGTAGCTATACCTAAGTTTTTTAGAGTTGCGATAAAATGAGTTTGGTGTTGGCTTAGTTATCTATTATTAAGTAGTTTGAATAATGCCTTGTTTCATAATTCTGTTTTGCCTTTCAAGATTGATACCGTGGTTTCATTCGTGTCCATAAAGGTTTCACTATTCAATACAACTTATATTTGCTTGTCAGCTTTCATCATAAGAGTATGTTTCAATATGATATTATTCTCTATATTTTTATTCAACTTAGGTTTCAAGGCTCATATATGAATACAATTATTAATAATACAATACAATGTAGGTCCCAAGCTATTTGTATTCAAATAGATTCTTAGTATACTTACTTAGCTTGTTACGTATGTAAACCTAAGTATTTGAGTAGGAGGCCGGACCATGACTTGCACTAACGCATTGGTTGTTATCAAGTATGTATAAGTGGAGATAACATTACTTAAGCTAACATGTTTGCATTTTAAATTTCAGAATTCAAAATCCCTGGTCGAGTTTCCTGCGATTTCGAAGAAGCCAACGAGGACGCAGTGTGTCAGGAGCATTGTCTTCCGAAAGGCTACACTTACGGTATCTGCGTTAGTCATACCTGTAGTTGTATATAAATGTAGTTAGTACCAACTCCAATGACATTTTTAAGTTCCAAATAAAAAAAAATGAAGTCGTCTTAAAGTTGTCTTTTATTATTTTAATCATCTTGGTTACCCTTTGAAGGGTCTGACCACAAGCGCTTTATTAACTGTAACAATACACTATTTGTCTTATTACTTACTTAATTAATACCTTAAATTACGACTTGATTTATTGTGAACCCCAATTTTCTATTCATTTACATTTTGTGTTTGTGGTTATAGCACCAAACAAGTAGGTAATATCTATGTATTCGTATACAAGTATCTCCCATACAACATCTTGGAGAATTCTTAATCTATTGAGGTGTTATTTTGATTTCTCACAAATCTCTCTCGCTACTATTTGATCCATAGCTGGTATTTGTGCTTTAGTGTGCATTTTGTCTGTACAAAGCAAATCGGCTTCTTCTTTAATTTGTTTCCAGCTGTAGTCTACATCCTCTTTCTTTGTCAGACGGGAACATATAACAAACCTAATGATATATCTGTCTCTATAAGTACCAGCTACCATGAAGACCTTTTTCTTTTCTGTTAGTTTCTCTAGTAACTGTTTCGTTATAATGTCTCCTCCCTTAAGTCTAAAGCATACCAATCCCATTGACGGCTCGGGTTCAACTAGGAATCTATCATCAGCACGAACCAATTTAGCAAAATACTGAGCTAAGGATATCTGATCCCTCACGTGTTTCCTTAGCCCTTCCGCTCCATAAATCCTCATAACTGTCCATAATTTCAGAGCTCTAAATCTACGGCCGAGTGGTATCTGCCAGTGGCGATAATCAGGAATCTTGTTTTCTGTCTTGACATCGTCCAAATAAATTCTCTGCACATCAAATGCCCTAACAAGGTCATAGCCATCTTTCACCCACATAGCAGAACAGTCAAAACTGACGGGCATCCATTTATGCGCATTGATGTCAATGGAATCTGATAATTCGATACCTCTCATCAGGTGCCTGTATTCGGGGCACATGAACGCTGCTCCTGCATACGCTGCGTCAACATGTAGCCACACATCAGCTTCATTGCACACCGGACCTAGTTCGTACAACGGGTCAAAAGCGCAGGTTCCAGTGGTGCCGACATTCGCGATGACGTAGCAGGGTATTAAACCCTGGGCTCTGTCTTCTTCGAAAGCGTTTTTGAGTGTTTCGCCACGAAGCCTGCCATCACTGTCCGCTTTTAGTAATCGCATTTTCATAGAGCCTAGCAGTCCAGCTTTTTCCACTGATGAGTTACATTGATCAGAAGTGTAAGCTACAAGTTTCGGTTTTATTTCGTCTTCATCCAGGCTTGGATTATTTTTCATTAGCTTGCGTACTGTTTTGTCTTTAGCTGCCAAGAGTCCCACTAGTGTCGCCTCACTTGCCGAACCCTGTAAGATAAAGAAAATAAATCATTAGACTCGGCAGTTAACAGAGAAACTAAACTATACAGTTCTCGTAATTTTTAATGACGTTTACCTGAATGATACCCCCTCCAGGTCCACTGGAACAATGCAGAAATTCTTCAGGTATTCCAAGCAGCTTTCCCAGCCAATTCATGGTTACAACCTCCAGTTCTGTGCATGCAGGACTCGACAACTATGAGAAAAAACGGGTAACATACATTACTCGTAAAGTAGTGATTTTGTCTACCATCACACAAACATATGATAAGACTTGGCGGCAATTGCCGATGTTTTATCAACAGGCGCTTTCCTGAAACTAAGAGTTATTCGTTTTTAACTCTGATAACTAACATTATTTATAGAGCTTTAAATAAAGTTAGTTTTATAAACTTACCCAGCTAAATCCAATGACAGACAGGCCATCGCTCAGCATGTTTCCTACGATGCTTGCATAAGACGAGCCGGTTGGGTAAAACGCGTGAAAACGTGGAGAGTGCCAGTGTGTAACCTAGAATAAGTATTATGTCACGTTAATATGTTACATAGAGATTATATTTCCTAGTGTTTCTTTGGAAGTATCAAAGTTACGTAGATCTGATCAGAGTGCCATTTTCTCATTTCGTCATTAAGAAAAATAAAAGTTATATGAAACCGATGATAAAAAGTATTTGCACAAAGAAATATGGACTAGTAAATCAAGGTCACATTAAAACTAATTGAATACATTCTATTTTTTTAAGTTGATACAGAAACGTCAACGATTATACTGTATAGCTAAGAAATGATAGGACGAGAAGAATAAGAACTCTGGCCCGGGACTCACCCCCGGCATTATTGATTCGTTGAAGTCTTTTAGAATGTCTTGCCAATCTTCCGGCTGCTCCGGAGCATCTTCAGGGAGTGTGTTTAGTAAGTAGCCAGGTTCCACTGAAGGTAGCACATCTCTGAAAGTAAATAAAGTTGTGGGTAATTAAACCGTCGGAGAATGTTGCGTGTCAGTATAACGGAGTCAGTTTTAGATTTGAGAGGCGTTAATAATGGTGAGTCTATCAACATGAAGAAGCAGAAAATCCTCAGTCTACAGAACCCAGGGATCCTTTGAAATTAAAATGAGCTATCAAATCACATATTTATGATCGGAAACAAAATCTATGTGACATAAGTAGGTACCTTTTTCTTCTGCATGTCTTACTTTATTTCAAAAAAAAACGGTATCTACTAATTTATTGTTGCAATTAAAAAATATTTTCCTTATAATTTCTAATCGTACTTATCTAGATAAGTACGATTAGAAATATATCAACTATTATTTTTAAATTAGGTATAATAAAATTCTGTATTAGTTTTCAGTCTGTGTCAGTTGTCTGATCAATAGTTAAGTTAACAATTATTTAATATCCTAAACATTGCTTAACCATTTGTTAAAAATGTATAGGATTTTAACAGTTTTTAGTTAACTATACGCTTTGTACGAAGTCGGTGGTGGGGACTATCAAATCGATCGCAGCATGCAATGTGGCAGTGAAGCATGCGAATTATGTAACAAATTTTTTTAAGTACTTTTTTTAGGTTTTATTTAATTTTTAACTATGGACAAGCCGTCGTTTATAAAGAATCGATAGATATTACGGCCCCCAATAATGTGGTCATTCGTCATCAGGAGGCTTTTGTCATCGCGTTCACAACGCAAGGTTCTGATCAACCAACTAGCCATTTGTTAACAATCATGTTTAAAGATCGTTTAGTTTTTCTTTCGTGCACCTGTTTATAATATTCAAAGAAGGTGTTACATCGAACAATGGACGGAAAACTGCGTTTGTGGAGATGTTCCTACTCTCATTGGTTTGTTTTTATGTCATAACCTGTGGTTTAATTGTTTAATTAATGGAATGTTTCGTGTCCGTAGTATTTTTTATACGATTATCTTGTAGAATCTATCGTTGACTAGGTATTGCGGCAGTGCGCGTCGTATTAATTAGCAAAGTAATTGGTAGGTATTACTAAATAAGTACACAATGAAATTGAAAGGAAAATTATATTTATTTGCATAATTGTTTTGCTGTGTTCGATTTTTGAGTTGAAGCTAAAACCATTTTTTTAAATTTCCTAACTTAAAATTACTCCTGTAATCTACGAAGGCTATGGCAGAAGTGTACTTAATAGTACAGTCAGCGTCACAGTGTGATTACCCCCTTGAACATTATACATATAAGTAAACCGAATGTTAATGATTTTAAAACGATCACTTGCTGGGAGATGAATGCATTAGGTGTGTAATTAGTTTGTGCAGAGATTTTTTAGTATTGTTCTCAAGTAAGTAGGTGATATTGTTATGTTTTTATTGTTCAGAATAAAGTTTCTTTAAACATAAAACTGTTCGCTCGTGCCAGAGCCTCATCAGCTCTTTACAAAGACGTAAGTCGTAAAAACGCTTTATGCAAACATGCTGCATGCTTATAAGCGAGTACATACAATAGTGCAATCATTTAATCGTTTCATGATTTCCGAGAAGTAACTTAATTTGAATTAATTTATCCACTGCAAATAGTTTGCCAACGATGGTTCCGTACCAAAGAGTAAAATGGGACACTTACTAAGACTTCGCTGTCCGTCTGTCTGTCCGTCTGTCACGAGGCTGTATCTCATGAACCGTCATAGTTAGAAGTTGAAAATTTCACATAGGTAATTATGATGTATTTCTGTTTCATCCAACAGACATGATTTTGCCATTTTTATAGAAACGAACGTACTTACGGAACCCTTCGTGAGCTAATCTGACTAGCAATTAAGAGCGCGTATTCTGAGAGTTGGCAACGTCGCAAATAGCTGTCAAATATTTACAAGTTTTAAGAAATATGGCTCTGTAGTGCACTAAAAAATTGATATAGGAATGCAATCAAAACACTGAATTTGATGTTGTAACCGTTTCAGGTACATAAAAGGCATTTGGAAAGTTCCCACATGCACTTTTTTCATCTAAAACTATATATTCGGTGTTACGATATTAATTATTGCATTCCCTTATCGATTGTTTAGTGCACTACAGAGCCATATTTCTTATTTCCATACATTAACATTGCTAAATTAATTAAAACTTGTTAATATTTGACAAATATTTGCGACGTTGCCAACTTTCAGAATACGCGCTCTTAACCAGTTTTGTATTTATCTCTTTGTTTTTCTACGAGTATTTCAGTAGATCCAATAATAACAATGACAAATGGAATCGTTGTATGTAATCATGATATTTTCCATTTATAATGCAGATGGATGTTGATATATTTGTATGTGCAATTTATAGATATAATTTTGAATACCGATACCTATTAATATGAGCACTGTTTATTGGATACTATTTACACCTACTAAGTGTTTATTTAATTACCTAACGTGGGAGCCTCCTAAGACCAGTAGTTTGATCAGTAGTCAACTATTAATTTGACTCAACCGCTGGTCAGTGTGTCGCGGGTTCGATTCCCGCACTGAACAAATATTTGTATGGCCTACAAATAGTTATTCTGGTTCGGGGTGTTCGAGAATGTGAGTTTCCATGTATTAAATTCCTAGTGTGCAGCAACGTTTTTTAAATAAAATCCTGTATTTTTTTTAAGAAATCGTTAATAATGTGTAGGATTAAAACGATAAAACATAGATTAATGATCAAAGAACTAGCCCTCGCAAGATAAGATATCGAGATAGATAGATAAATATGAAAATAGTACTTACTTGTCTCTGATGTTTTCAACATAATCGGCCAACAGATCGATGGCTGCCTTGCCAAATTCCCGAAACTGTTGCGCGTCCATTTTACACAGGCACTTTGTTCTAATTCATAAAAAATGCGAACATAGAAGATTGTACCGAAACCGAAGTGGATATTATTGAACTTGATTCCAAAATTAGAAACAACAATGGTTTATAAGATAAAATTGCACTTGAAGTTAAGAGGACGATCAGCGAGACAATGGTGGTTGCGGCCAGCGTCAGGTGGATTTATAGGCGCAGATCAGCTTTCTACAACTGCCGAGTGCCGAGGCGCTTGCGCACGCGGTAGTCATACCTACTGGGTATCACAACACGGGCTGTAGCGATGCGGCTGTGCCTGCGATGGCGATGGAGGAAAGTTCCAAAATTACTGGTTTTACATTATTTTAATCGGCGAGATTGTCAACATCGTTTGTTGCAATGCATTTCTCGAAGTGTCAACAAAATTAAGTGACATGTAAAACTGGAGTGCCGGATCTTTTAAGTTTTATGGAAATTAAAAAAAAAACTGGGTTCTAGTAAAACTTTATCATTTTCTAAGTTACGAAACAAAAACATTATAAAATTATAATTTTGAACGGGCACTCTTTCATATTTTTACCAACTTAAATAATATTCAAATTCAAAGCGTGATATCTGATATACTTCCTGTTTATCTGACTCATTAGCAGTAAAATATCTCGACGGTGCAGTAGAGAGTAGGTAGAGAGCGACAGTTTCTGCCTGTTGCATGATATGAAGACAACAATAACTTGTTTTCTCAGCGTCTTTATAAACAGCGAGGTGAGAAGCAGTGGCAGTGACTTAACCATGTTTGTTTTACTTCAATTCTTAATTACAAAACAGAAAGTGTCTTTTGCACTTTGTGATAATTCTCATCTTTATAGTGATGCTTCGGAATCGGTATTTTTATCATTAGCCTAGCGGTAAATTTCCATAACAGGACAACTCAAAATGCATCTGAAAATAATCGCCGAAATGAATGAAAGGCTTTTACGATTTAATCGTCTAAATTCTGTTTAAAAATTGTTGTATACATAGATATGTGGAAACATCGATACAACGAAGGAAAAGAAGAATCGAAGAGGAGTAAAGCAACACTTTCTTATAAGGGTAGCTTTAGGAAAGTGTTGTGTATTGATTTTTAAAGTAATTAAATGTCTCTGGGTCAGCAAAAAACGACGAGGTGCATCGAAAGACACCGCGTTTCGTATTTTTATGTTTCTATTTATACGAATATAATTTATCGCAAGCCGGTTTTTGTAATAAATGAAAAGTATCTTTCAGCTTAGCTTCGCATTCTTGTAATTTGGATTTAATAACTTCCGGGAGTTCACATACATCGCTCTCACGTACTTGATAATCCTTTTGTTTTTATAATTTTTATTAAATATACTGTGGGCCACTTACGCACCAAGTGTCCAGCAACGTCTCAACCGGCCGGTTTTACATTTAAAAATAAATGGGTATTAACCGTTTAGCTACCCAAAACTTGATTTATAAAACAAAACAGTGAATGCATTTGTTGTATTGTTTCTTCCTTATAGACCTATGCGCGCAGAATTATTGTAAAAGGTGAAGGGCACTATGCACGCGTTTTACTGCACTTGGATATTTCAACAGACCAGTTAGACATATATACTCGTTCAAGTTCAAAGATAAACTTCATTTTTATGCTGTTCGGTTTTATGGTAACGATAAATGAGAAGAATGACTCTGTCAGTGTTATAGCCCTGTGAAAACAAATTGATCTGGATAATAGATTTCAAGGGGTCTAAAACAGCCGCTTCAACAGAATCATAACAGGATAACAAGTGTTATGAATCACATTAATTTGTGACCCTTTTGAAATAAAACTGGGAAAAACTTCACAAATTGCAGTCATTTGTGAATTTTCCTTAATTTAACACATTTTGCTAGTTATACAGTTCATATTATGAAATTAAACCATGATGCTAAACTGAATCAGTCGAATTGATAGATAGACAGACACATAATTGTACGCCATAATTGGCAAAACATGCAGATCAATTTGTTATTTTAAGACCTTGCACATATTGTTTGATGCATACTCATGTTTTTACAATAAATATTATTCTATTCTATTCTATTCTATAACATTTTCTCTATCTGTGCATCGAGCCCAACCGATAACGCGATAAGAATAGGTTATTTTTTATTTATAATGGGTTTTCATTTGGACTCAATCTAGTTCAGAAGCAAAGATAAGACGATGAGGCAGAAGGAACAGGAACTCGTATAACTTTCATATTAATAAAATGAATAAAGAAAAAATGAAACCTAGTTTTCCGTAAGGTAAAGGTTTTCGTGTGTCATGTGGCGTCTGCCATGACCGGTCAACAGTCGACGTGCCGGGCGTGCCGGCTGAGTGGAGCGGTCAAGGCGGTAGGCGAGGCGGCGCGGCCGCAGCGCTGCTGCACGCTTCCGATGCGTTTGCGCATCACTGGCTGTGCGCCCGCACACCCGGCGGGTGCCCGCGCCATCGCCTGCTAATGCTTCCGACCAATGCAGATACACGAGTATGAGGTTAAATAAATTGGGTGATGAATAGATGTACAGATTTGAAAGATTAGAGTAGGGTCGTTGATGAAAATGTCGTAGAAAGAAGTATAACTACTTCTTTCGGTTTGTAAAAGATTTTTGGCAGAATTTTCGTAAAATCAAGTCCTTGTGTCGTTTATGATTAATATTAACGTGATGACCTCATGTGAATTGAACTAGGGATTCATTTATTACTAGCGGGCGCCCGCGGCTCCGCCCGCGTGAATGTCGGTTACCGCTGCAAAAAGCCTACTCAGGAAAGACACGGTCAGCAACATGATTCCCAGGTCTATTCACAGACACCGACACTAACATCGACGACGCAGTCATCACAAACACTCGACATAGATAGTCATAGTGTGTCGCAGACTTTTTTGTAGATATTAATTATAAGATCAACAATTAATTAGAACATTTTATGGTTCTATCTTTTATAGTTTAGGCAGCGTACGCAAAATAAGTAACTTTTCTGGTTGATTCTTTACACCTTGTGACCGAAAAACCCAAATATCTTACGGAACCCTATTTTTCTCCAAAATAAAATATAGCATATGTTACTCGTGGATAATGTAGCTTTCGAATGGTGAAAGAATTTTTAAAATCGGTACAGTAGTTTTTGAGCCTATTCATTACAATCAAACAAACAAACAAAGTTTTCCTCTTTATAATATTAGTGTAGACTACCAAAATAACTAATTTCGTACCTACTATTGCTTCAACTATAAAGAAATAAAATGTAAACTAATAATTTATTTAAACACTACCAAAAAGTTTAATACCTATTTCATAAAATAATAACAAAACAAATCTAAAAATAAACTATTCAAAGACTAAAAGTAAAAAAGGGTACGCCGCAATCGCGGCGGTAAGCCCCTCTTTGAGGAGTGGCTGGATAGGCGTCACGGCGTCCTGACCTACCGCATGACGCAGGTCCTCACCGGACACGGAAGTTTCAGGAGGTAAATGTGTTTGATAGGGAGGGAAGAAATGCCTGGGTGTCACCACTGCGACCATCGTCCGGAGGACACGGTGGAGCATACGGTGCAGGACTGGTATGCTCCATCGTGTCCTCCGCTTGGGCAGAGCACCGCCGTGTCACGCACGAAGCAGTCATGCTCGCGAAGGAGGAGGCGGGCCGCGTGAGGAAGAGGACAGCGTTCTCCCTCCACCCCAGCCGCAGTGGTAGACGTCGATAGACGATCTCCGGACACCGTAGGCGCGGGCATGCGGGCGGCGAGTAATGGGCGACTCGCTGTCCGACCATGGACCATGCCCGGGTCGACGGCGCGTTGTGTTCCACGCGCGCCTCAAGGAGTGTCAGCATAATGACGGGGCCTGTAGAGGGCCAAAGCCTGCCGGGGTTGCGGGACTCACAAATTACCGTGACCCCGGTACATAAAGGGCTATTCAAGGACACCTTGGATTTTAGTCAGTCAGGTCTGACAGTCCAGACAGGACTCATTTGATGATTTTACGACGCTAAAAAAAAAGAACCGCGCTGATCAGCACGGTTTGTAAATAACAATTATTGTCTGTCAATAAGATCGAACAGTCTGAACGTGTATTTGCCTCAGCAGCCAAATATTGTATGAACCACGCGCGCTTTTTTTTTGTGTATGGCCTCTCGCAGGTCAACCTCTAGTAGGTTGTGTACTGCTCAACCGGACTTTTCTGTGGATGCCTTTTAAGATTTTAAGGCCTCCAGGCGCGCGGACCCCCCCGCCTTTTTATACCTGTCGCCGCGCCGCGAAGCGCGTGGATCGCGGCAACCGCTACACAAAAATAATCCTTATACCATGATTCTGTATTCACGCGCGATGACTGATTAGCGTATTTCATGTATAACTTTGGTGTTTCTACACCGCTTTACATGATTCTTCTTTTATTGAATAGGTAATCATGTTAACTTTTTTAAATTAGGGATGAGTGAGAGTGTTGTAAACGTAAGAGTAGACAAATATAATCAGAAAGCTCCGAATTGCTAAGCTATCGGGAGTTTCACGTGTTATTGTGAGTCAACCATAAAAGATAGACATATGCTGTCAAGGAATATTTTTATATAATTTTAAGGAGAACATTTCCGTCATACATGATTTCTATGTAGCTTTAACCATTAAGGCTGCACACGCGACGGAAGCTTAAAAAATGGAGTAACTTCTCCCGTTTTCCCAATATTTCCCTTCACTGCTCTGCTCCTATTGATCGTAGCGTAATGAAAAGTATACTATAACCTGCCCAGGAGTATGAAGAATAATTGTGCCAAATTTCGTTAAAATCCGTCGAGTAGTTTTTGTTTCTATAACGAACATACAGACAGACAGACAGACAGAGAGACAGACAGACAGACAAAAATTTTACTAATTGCATTTTTTGCATCAGTAGCGATCCCTAATCACCCCTTGATAGTTATTTTTTAAATATATTTCATGTACAGAATTGGCCTCTCTACAGATTTATTATAAGTATAGATAGATTGAGTGCATTTAAAACTTTCCATTCTTGGCCTCCTTGTTTCAAAATAAGAAAATGCAATTTAGTAATTTTTAATTTTCACTCGTAATTCTAAATTGGAAAAAATTCTGGGCTGGGCATCAGACTATTTTGATCACGGCCCCATCCTACGACCATGGTTAGACATTCAAAATAAAATAACTACTTAGACACGAGAAGAATAAAATTTATTTAAAATAAATTATACATGAGTTAGGTAATAAAATACATGTAAGTACAATTAATATCTCTCTAAAAGTCCTTAAATTGGTGATGATAGCGAAACTTCCGCCGATATTTAAAAAAAAAAAAAATATCTAAATAATATAATACCTATGCATTGCATAAGTTATAATTAATTCATAAAATTAAATGCATTTTATATAAAATAAGTAGGTATCTTTGAACGGGAAACAATTACAAATAAATCTAGATAAAAGTGAACGTGTACATAATAAGTGAACATATAATTTAGTTTAATTAGTGTTGCATATAAAAAAAAACTCGTATTTACGAATTTTTAAGCCATGAATTCCTACTAACATTTATAAGTATGAACTTTTTATTTTTATCAGTATTACTTGCGAATTGTGTTTACATTGAACATAATTAAATAAAATGCTTATTGAACTTGGCTTAGTTACTTTCATTGTAAATGCCTGTTGTCACGAGTTTTATATTGATGCAATTGTGTAGTTAACAGCTTCTGTGCGACTCATTTTCAATCAATAAAATGTAAATAAAGATTTAAACAACATTCAATTTTGTTTGTAACTACCGACGATTTCATATTCAATGGACGACTCGCGTCGGCGATTCGCATGCTTACTCGTTTTACGGGTTTGTTGCAAGCAATAAAAATACAAGTCATCGAAAATTTTTGTACCGCTTTAAAAATGTCTTCTAACGAGTATCGCTTAACAGATGTTGATGACGTCGTACTATTGTTGCTACTACAAACTTATTGCATGAATCTTAAATTGGATGAACACGCACTAGACAAATGAAGAATTATATACTCGGATTTAGCCGGAAACTAAAATTCTATAATTAAAAATTATTCTATAGTAACTAAACTGATATCGATAGATTTAAAAATCTAAGTGTCATTATACAAAAAAGTTTGATGTACGGGAGTTTTCAGTACTACTTACTTCACCATTTTTACTCATCTGGACGAAGAATATTCTGTAAGTGCGAACATCCATGCCACAGTCAGAAGTAAAAGTCACGGTATATTTCTCAAACTTTTGTTTAGCCGGTATAGTGACGGGCAATGGCAATACAGCATCGGTGTGATGGAAGAACTTGACACGGTCAATGCGCAGCACTAGAGCCCGCGAAGTAATCCTGTACGAAATACTGTTCCGAAGAATATGATTCACTTCTGACATCATGGTACCTCCCTCCTCCAATAACATTTTCATAATTATTTTGCCAGTTCTCGATTCTGTAGGTTTTACAAAAAAACATTAAGTAATAACTGGATTACTTGCCACGGTTATACGATTCATAAACAAATCATTTGAATTGTTACATACCTATTAATTGATCAAATATTTGCATCATTGTGCTAGATGCTTGTTCAACTAAAGCATACCGCAGTGCTTTAAGCATGAGTTCATTTTGATGCGGTATCGAGAGGACAGTAGTTCTGTAGCACTCGCAAGCCTCTCCGCAGCTGCAGGGGTCCATCGGCCACGATTGTAATTTTGCTTGCAGGCTCTCTATTGGCAAATCCCACCGAGGCTGCGTCGTTACCCTTATGAAAAATTGGCCAATTTCGCTTAAAAACCAAATCCATGTGTTTCCTACTTGAGTGCTTAAGCAAATCATTTGTAAATACAGTTTATGATCTGGGATATCTTGCTGTTGCTCCTTTGCATCCTTGGAAACACCCATCAAAGAGATTTCTTTATCAATTAAGTTTAGTCGGCTTACGTGAAACCTCGATTTTGGTGTTTCGTCAAATGTAACCGGAATAGATGGTTCCACATCTGTGATATAAACTTGAAACGTACATGGAGTCGCGAATGGTGACGCCACCTGCACGTCAACCTTATTCGGTCGATACAATGGCCCGGTCACTTTACATTTTCTTAGTGGATTTAAGACGCCGACTTGTCCCCGTAGCAAAAATACAATGTATGTGTCAAAAATTCTTGTTTTATTGTATCCATGTACTAGAAGAATACAACTTTCATCGGTTACAAAATTGGCCGTATATTTAACATTTAAGAACATTTTTTTTCCATTATCTGCCGCAGGAGCTTTTTCAACGAAAAAGTTATTTCGTGTACTGTTACTAAGGATAAAGTGAGAAAATATAAGCGATTCTTGACTAGTTGGAGAAATGGCAACTAATCGCGAAGAACCCTTTAAAAGTGGTGGGTGAAATTGTATTGTATCTTTTGTGTCAAACATAGGCAGAACAACGTATAAATGTATTGATAAAAATAGCATTTGTAAATAATTAGGCTCGAAGAATTCAGTAGCGCATATTGGAAAAAATATTCTGAGTTGAGCCATTGCTTCTATAATAAGACAAGCGTTATTGATGACATCACCTTCTCTGCTCTCCTTTTTTATCTCACAAAACAACGAAAAGTGTTCCATTAGAAATGGACAATAAGTCATTATTGCTGATGCTAGGGCGATGCCATCAGTTAAATCTGTCGTTATGTTGGTGATTTCCTTGACTGGTATGTGTTTTCCAAGGAGCTTGTCATGTTGCTTCCGTATATGTTCATTAAACCAATCCGTCAATACTTTGATTACGTCTCTAGGTTGATTACTAACGCAAACACATTCAAAGAAACAGCTGTCCATCACGAATACTTTATAGCTTTGTAAAATAAAATCAATCCAACTTTGTTTATTTAATCTCTTGAATAAATTGACATCCGATAGCAATTTTTGGGTAAGTACTATATCGGCATTACATTTAGGGGTGACGTTCTCAGAATAAATAGCAAATTGATCATGACTTAGAAGGTACCTCGCCTGTATGACCAACACATTAGCACCACGACATTTCAATAAATTTAATATCTCTCGATACGTATCATGAATTTCTTTTACATATTTAAATGTATCGTTCAGTTCATGCACTCTGAAATTGAATTTTAAATTAGTAAATTCAAATTCATTAATATTTTTTATCAATTAAGAGGTATTGTTAATTACTGTCAACATTACACTTACTCTACTTTTCGAATGTGTTTCATAAGAGGTCCTGCGATCCTTCTGACAAAATTCAAGTAAGAGACATTAATTCCTTTTGTTTTTGTCCCAGCCTGTGTTGATAGAGCAGAAGATAATGCATGAAAAGTATCTGGAATAACCGGATATAAATCTCTACGAAATCCTTGCTGAAACATCCATTTTTCTAGAAATAAAGAACAATTTTCCATGTATTTATGAAGTTCGCTTTGGTTACTTAAAGGATAGTAGGGGTAGGGATTATTTTCAGGATCCACCAGATGATTAGTATGTAAAGTAATTAAACAATAAGTAACACAGAAATGTACTTCTACATCACAGGCAGACCCAGCCACGTGGTTGAAATGAAGCATTGTAACTCCTGTACAAGGACCTTTAATAAAAATGTTCAATTTAGCAGTTACAATTGTATGAAGTACTTTATTTTTTTCTATTATTTCATGGCCAATGAATTCAACTTTTATATTAAATTGCCCTTTGATAAAACATTGAAATTGATCCATCTCAGCCTCGGCTTCCATATCAATAGTAATTATTCTTGAGATTTCCGCTCCAACTTGACAAGGTGGGAATATTATTCTGTAAGTACTGGGTATCATTAGCGGCGATTCCCTCTTGCCAATAAATGTTAAATTAGAATAAGGTACAGTCATATGCTTATCCAAAAACATAATAGCTGTAGTTACAAACTTCCCATGACCCTTAGGGTGGAATTTCAAAAGGAACCGCGCTTTCATTGCTCGATCTAGTTCAATTTTTATGTTGCTCTCTGTTATGACTACGGTTTCGTTGTCTTGTTCTCTGGTTAGTAGCTCTAAAGAAAAGTGAGGCGATAATTTTGATGTTATTATTGTAACATGTAAATAATACTTAGAGACATTTGTCATCTCAAATTCTATCAGATTTGGTCCACCAGGAACAAAATCAAATTCAAATTTATCCACAGAAAAATCTATCCAGGATACAGTAATAACTCCTGTTATACGACAGAAGCTTATATCTTTGTTCACATTCCTTAACTTGACTCTTGGGTTATTTTCATAAAGCCTAAAACAATCGTCATTTAGTACATTATGTGCATAAATAATATTACATTGATAGCCAAGGTACTCTGAAATGAAGGTACTCGTAGATGTATTTGTTCTCACCACGTGAAACTATAAGTTTTGTATACATACATTTAAGCAACTTTTGGATGACTTGAATGAATTGAAAAATGAATGACAGCATGGAACATACAATTTATTTGAAAATAAAGTGCTAAATGTTAACGTTTCATTTTTCAGACACATTCCTGTACTACAAAACAAGACAACAACGCTTTATATCGCTAAAATATATTGAATTTCGACCAGTTGGCGGCAACTAGTTTGTATAATAATGTACAATTAGTGTAGTATTTTAATGAGATGGTCTGTACTATTCTATGAGAGAGATATAACTTACTTACTGTTCATATTCACCAATATAGTACTGAAGTTCTGTAGATAAATTATTTCCATCAGGGGGCCCTAACAATCCGTTGATTATGAACGGAATATACATTTCGTATTCTCTGCGAAATATATCATATACTTTTATATATACAAGCTTAGAATGCCCAGGGTCGATGCTGAATTCATTAACCTTTTGTTTTTCATTTCCAATTGCAATAAAAACACCAAAAATGTTGTCGTCGCCAGTATCTAGAACCTTGACTTCAGATTTCACCGGTCCGATGTTTTGGAAATTGACGGGGACGTAACTCACCATGTAGCATGGTATACGAGCCATGTAAATATTTCTGGGGTGTATTAGAATCTTCGGTTCAACAACGTTTCCAGATATTGGCAGCATTACATTTTCTTTATTATTTATCTTTACACAAATATCAAAGCTGAATTCCATCACGTATGATATTTTTACTATAATATCGAAGGTCATTATCATTTTTGGTCGTATCGTGCCACTCATTGGTTCCATTCTTAAACCTGGAATTAAGGGCTCTACGACGTGGAAAAAAGCAAGCTCTCTTGAAGAATTCTCTAATTTAACTTTTTCAATAGTCTCCAAGTTTAAGGGAATGTCTTTTAATAAGACGGCTTGTTGTAGAAACTTAATGGAAAGTTTCCGTGTAACAACGCTTAGTTCAATGGGTATGATACTGGGGCTTTTACTTTCAGAAATTAAGTCAACCTCGTGGACTTTTGTTTTACTTGCATTAGAAATATACATAACATTACATATCTTACAACTGTGATTTGGTATGGAGCCAGACAATGGTATTATTTTAAATGGAGTGTCTGGAAGTTGTTCCTTCCACTTGAAGGCAACTGGTATGTTGAACTCATTTTGTATTCGTACGGGGACTGAAGTGATAAAACTGTCAGACATTACCATACCAAATTTTAAGCATTTGTCTTGAACCATTAGCACGGGATTTTCTACTTGCAGTGTAAATGAGTGTTTACCCCGGTAAAAATCATCAATGATATAATTTATAGTGCCTTTATAAAGTCCTTCCACATAACCTAAGCAAAATACGACTAATTTCGTTTCTTGTAATGATTTCAATTTGATCAATATCTCAGGTAGCATGTTTTCAGTATATGAAATATAATTTTCATATACCATTTTTATCGTAATGTCATATTTTGATTTATTCTTAATTGTTAATACGCTTTCTCCGTTTGTTGATACAGCAACTTTACCAAAATCCACAGAATACGGAAACATCAATATATCAAATAAGTCATAGGTAGTTATTTTTATCTTTTTATCTCTACAAAAGTTTTTGTCTAATTTTGTAATGTTAGTCAATATGTCCAAACAGCACTCATCTCTTCCGGTAGTATATTTTACTTTCACTGTTTTTTTTGGAGCTGCTGCTTTGCAAATTTCTAGATTCTTTGCAGCTTGAGATCTTCGAACCTTTTGTAATTCCACTTCTTGATTTAAATAAGTATAGCAATGCAGCTGTTCTCTCAATTTATGCAAAGATTCAATTACTGGCACCTTCGGTATTTTATCGTATGATATACTCATTTTATGAAAAATTACATAAGTAATAAAATTTTCATCTTTTGGAGCTTTCCCTTCTTGTGTCTCAAACAGTAAGTCGTGTGGGTTTCTTATTTTTAAACAGAAGCTCTTTGCAACTTTTAAGCCCGTTGGTCTGACTGAAATTGATAATCGTACTGAAGAGTTGGGAGCTATCGTGAATTTATTAGGTGAAAATTGGAAGCACGTTACTCTGTCAAGCCAGATTTTAGCAGCGATTAAATTTGACTCGTTTCGTATACGTATGTATTTTGTTACTTTTCTGTTTATAGATACGTCGCCAAAGTCAAGAATTTTGGGAGTATGCGATACTTGACAATATTCATATTGTCCACTTATGTAATATCGACCGATTTCTGCATGTAGTTCCTTATGACAACACCTTACTTCATCCACCTGTATTAATCGTAGGTCAATAACAAATCTTTTGTCTATTTGATTGTTGCGTTTTGCTTTAGATACGCTTTCATTTCCGGGCAGAAATGTTACTTCCACGGTATGTTCATCTTTGATAACTATGTTGTAAGCTCTATGCGAAGCACTAATGAGTCGCGCATCATCGAAACTCTGAAAAAATCCAATGCAATTTAGACGACTGTTTCTTTTAAAGTTTCGTGAAAAAGAACTTATTCTTGCAACAAAAATTGATTTGGATAACTAGATACATTTCGTGAAACGGCAGCAGTAATTTTGTTTATCTGGTATTGAATGTTTATTGACCAAACGACATACTTAGTTCTAAATTATGTCAAACGAAGAAAGAGGCTTTGGTAAGCAAATTTTATATGATTATATTTTTGTATAAAAAATGATCTAGTCAGATACGATACCATTAGCTGGCCTTCGCACATTGTCTTCAGATATGCAGATCTGCTGAGATCGACGTCCACGTCCAGGATTTGTGTTGTCGACAGTCCAACATAAGATTTTGGGAACTCAACCACCTTAAATCGTTTAAAAACATTGTCTGGGTCAAAATTATTACATTTCTGCATTATTCAACGAGTGTGTAAAATAATAAACAATATAAATAAAAATAGATTTGACGCATAACAACAAATATTGTGTCAACTAATGTCAAAATTTTCATAGATTAAAGAGCAATGTCCTCGTATGTAGTTCATATTGTTAGTTTTTTCACATTAGTAGGTCGATGTAAGAGAATGTACTGCTAAAACTGCTATTTTATGTAATGAGTGCATCTGAGTACTATCTATCTGCCTAGAATTTCCCAAATATCAGAGGATGGGCATCCATTATTTTTGGAATGATGAATTTAAGCTGTACTTAGATTTTTTTTAGCGTGGTAAAATCATCAAATGAGTCCTCCCACCCAGGGCAGGGCGGGAGGGACTGTCAGACTTGTACTGACTAAAATTTATGGTGCCCTTCAATAGCTCTTTTCGTACCGGGGTCACGGTAATTCGTTAGTCCCGCGACCGAGCCGTACTTAAAAAGGAAAAAGAGCAAAACAATTGATTATGGCAAAGATAAAGTAGCAGAAAGGGAATATGATACCGTGACTTTAAAACAGAAAATATGCGATTCCAGAATATCTTTCATTACAATGACTAGATGACTAGAAACGAAGTGCCCCCGCGAACGGGATAACGTGTTAGAGTAATATTGTAGATGGATGTAAGTACCCGGGGTGTGTCGTACGACTCCAGCAAATTAGTTCGGGGCGGGGGAGCCGCGCTCGCCGCCGCGCCTCCCCGCTTGCCCCAGGGTTTATCAGATTCAGGGGGTAAAAAATGACTTCTCAATGGGAGGCAGGAGGGCGGCGCGGCGGCGGCGAGGGGCGGGCGTGGGCGGCGCCGCCACGTGGCTCCGGCTCTCTGCCGCGTCGCGACGCCCGCTGCAGCCGCTCCCTGCATGTCACGGAACTAGGCACAGGTGTTCGTTTGGCTGCGTTGTTTACGTGACTCGTGCGGGATGCTAAATCGTGGTGGCGCTGGATGTTTACAGTGTGCGCATGGGACGTAGTGACAGGTTGATGGAGGCTGCGTACGGCGACGTGGTGGCGGGCTGCGAGGCGCGTCGCGACGTGCCCATGGACGCC
Organism: Agrotis puta; assembly: GCA_943136025.2. Classification (NCBI taxonomy): domain Eukaryota; kingdom Metazoa; phylum Arthropoda; class Insecta; order Lepidoptera; family Noctuidae; genus Agrotis; species Agrotis puta. The sequence goes on from OW964170.2 coordinate 8,031,094, forward strand.
ACTCTGGAGCCCATGCACCCGCTGGACCCGCCGCCGCCGGACGTGCTGCTGGCCCTGCTCGCCAGAAACAAAGCCCTGGAAGGTACATACGCCGGCTGAACCTTTACAGAAGGCTGATTTTGTTACCTGCTGATCGATACGATTATACTATTATTCTGTCTGAATGAATCTCTCGCATTTGTGGCAAAAAAAAATTACACGCTTGAAGGTTTTTAATTAAACTTTTATGTGTTTGGTGCATCCTGAGCCATGACGATGACTCATCAGTATGGCTTGGGTTAACGCACTTCACCGATGACTTTTGAACTGAATTTAAGCAAAGTGATCAGCAAGTGGCAAAATAGAGATGGTCGCCTATCCAATATTTGTTAATCATCCGATGTACGATATATTGTTTCTTCTTAAAATGTTGTTATTAAGGAGTATTTCAGCGCTGTAACACCCAATAACTAACATTCTTACTTGTTATCCTTAACTATTTTTATTTAAACGAGTAGAATTGTATCTATAATACATAGATAGTCCAGATATCTATCACTCGTTTATTCAAATACTGTCATACTCGCTTTTGCCCGAGACTCAAGTCTCAATTTTTATATTTTGGCACATATTTCTGTAATAAAATGGAACCTACATTATAATTTAGCCCTGAAAAAAAAAACATCTACATTCAATTCCATGCAGTAGTTTGCGTGATGAATGTACATACAAATTGATAATTAATACTTATATTTTTTGGTTGGACCCCATATGGTATTTGTTTTTCTTCAATACCTTTAATGGGTATATAGTTGCAACGGTATAGGTATGTATAAAGATATAAATATGAAATATTTTAAAGGTATTAGTAATATTAGTATATTGTAGCCTGTAGCATTTATAAATATACCTACGTATGATAGAATCAGCCTCATACACAGTTGCTAGCATATCCAAAAAGAATCAACATAATTGTTACTCCCAGAGAATAGATTCTATCCGACGACATTTATGGCTAAAGTCTTCAAGCCTACAATTACAGAGCTCTGGCCACGTGCTAGGGTTTTAGTGAAGGACCCGCCACGCGTTGGGGCGGCCTTGTTTTCTACGGGTTTTCACCCACGCACGCCATACGGCTTCGAATAATCAAGTTAAGTGCTCTACACAGGAGTGGCGATGGACTTTTTGTGATTTTAACACCAGACAAGAGCTTACATTGGTACTATTATGCCGATAACGCACCTATTAGTAAATTGACGAGTACTGGCTGTTTGTATGGAATATTGTACTTTTAAATTGTGTGACGAATCTTTTTTTTATGTTTTTGGGGATTTACTTTTAGTTTTAAAATAAATATCATGTAGATGCACGGTTGTTTGTATATGCAACTCTGCGAAGATAGTTATTTTCTTAAAAAATCAGATTCTGTCACATTTTATTTTTATATATATATATATATATATAAAAATATAACTTACTGGTTATAAAGATATTTCATTTAGGGAAATTACCTGGTATGTTTCATTAAAAGGTACTAAAGTAAAGTTATCAATTTGACGAACCGTATTTTATGTTCGTTACAAAGGTAAGCCAGGACATTTTTTTAATTTATTTATGACATAACATTCGATGAGACTTCTCATTTGTTTGAGCCGAGGAGAAATTCTTGTTGATTTAACGTAACGTTTCACCTTATCTTATCATATTGTTCTATTATTGACATCATATCCTGAGAATATGAACTATCTGGTATTTCGGAAACCAATTCTGTAAGGATTTGAAAAATCCCGAAAAAAAAAATTAGGGTTCGTTAGCAACTGTTTTGATGGCTGGAATATTATATTTTCACGAGTCCTTATTAAACATTTTAAACGTCATTTGATCGGTGTAATTACATACGTATGAAAGTTTAATCTATACTTATAATAAATCTGTAGAGAGGCCAATTCTGTACATGAAATATAAAAAAAAAATAACTATCAAGGGGTGATAAGGGATCGCTACTGATGCCAAAAATGCAATCAGTAAAATTTTTGTCTGTCTGTCTGTCTGTCTGTCTCTCTGTCTGTCTGTCTGTCTGTATGTTCGTTATAGAAACAAAAACTACTCGACGGATTTTAACGAAATTTGGCACGATTATTCTTCATACTCCTGGGCAGGTTATAGTATACTTTTCATTACGCTACGATCAATAGGAGCAGAGCAGTGAAGGGAAATATTGGGAAAACGGGAGAAGTTACTCCATTTACTCCATTTTTTAAGCTTCCGTCGCGTGTGCAGCCTTAATGGTTAAAGCTACATAGAAATCATGTATGACGGAAATGTTCTCCTTAAAATTATATTAAAAATATTTCTTGACAGCATATGTCTATCTTTTATGGTTAACTCACAATAACACGTGAAACTCCCGATAGCTCAGCAATTCCGAGCTTTCTGATTATATTTGTCTACTCTTACGTTTACAACACTCTCATTCATCCCTAATTAAAAAAAATTTAACATTATTACCTATTCAATAAAAAAAGAATCATGTAAATCGGTGTAGAAACACCAAAGTTATACATGAAATACGCTAATCAGTCATCGCGCGTAAATACAGAATCATGCTATAAGGATTATCTTGGAAAAAAAGTGCGCGTGCTTCATACAATATTTGGCTGTTGATGCGAATAGACGTTCAGACTTTTCGACCTTATTGACAGACAATAATTGTTATTTACAAACCGTGCTTATCAGCGCGACTTTTAGTCTTTTTTTTTTTGCGTGGTAAAATCATCAAATGATTCCTCCCACCCAAGGCAGGCGGGAGGGACTGTCAGACTTGACTGACTAAAATCCACGGTGTCCTTCAATAGCCCTTTATGTACCGGGGTCACGGTTATTTGTGAGTCCCGCAACCCCGGCAGGCTTTGGCCCTCTAAAGGCCCCGTCATTATGCTGACACTCCTTGAGGCGCGCGTGGAACACAACGCGCCGTCGACCCGGGCATGGTCCATGGGCGGACAGCGAGTCGCCCATTACTCGCCGCCCACATGCCCGCGCCTACGGTGGCTGTAGATAGTCCACCGACGTCGGTCGCCGTGGGCGTTTACCACTGCGGCTGGGGTGGAGGGAGGACGCTGACCTCTCCCTCACGCGGCCCGCCTCCTCCTTCGCGAGCATGACTGCTTCGCAGAAGAAGTCAATCGCTTCCCACTCCGTCTCGCCCTGCAGCATGGCCTCAACCAATGCCGGGCGCGAGAGATCTCCGCCTATCGCCGTCGTGAGGACACGGCGGTGCTCTGCCCAAGCGGGGCAGTCCTGCACCGTATGCTCCACCGTGTCCTCCAGACGATCCTCGCAGTGGTGACACCCAGGAGTATCTTCCCTCCCTATCAGACACAGGTACCTCCCGAAACTTCCGTATCCGGTGAAGACCTGCGTCATGCGGTAGGTCAGGACGCCATGACGCCTATCCAGCCACTCCTCAAAGAGGGGTCTTATCGCCGCGATTGCGGCTGGCCCTTTTTAACTTTTAGTCTTTGAATAGTTTATTTTTAGATTTGTTTTGTTGTTATTTATGAAATAGGTATAAGAGGTTTTGGTAGTGTTTAAATATATTATTAGTTTACATTTTATTTCTTTATAGTTGAAGCAATAGTAGGTACGAATATCAGTTATTTTGGTAGTGTTTAATTATATTAATAGTTTACATTTTATTTCTTTACAGTTGAAGCAATAGTAGGTACGAAATTAGTTATTTTGGAGAAAAATAATAGTTTAAGTTATTTGTATAAGTTTTCCTTATATATAATATACGGAAAACTTTGTTTGTTTGTTTGTAATGAATAGGCTCAAAAACTACTGGACCGATTTTAAAAAATCTTTCACCATTCGAAAGCTACATTATCCACGAGTAACATAGGCTATATTTTATTTTGGAGAAAAATAGGGTTCCGTAAAATATTTGGGTTTTTCGGCCACAGGGTGTAAAAAATCATCCAGAAAAGTTACTTATTTTGCGTACGCTGCCTAAACTATAAAACGATGCTTCCGGCAACAAATGTCGTAAACGCCATTTTGGCGAAAATGAGTTAAGAATGCAGCCCTACTTAATTTTTGGCGCTGCGTCGATCTAAAAATATGAAAAAAATATTCGCCTAAAAAAAATACTTTTACTCCCAAAATTTTTACTAGTATAATCAAGATTTTTTAGAAAAGAGGGTATGTATAACTCATATTGCTTAGAACCGAATAACCGTGCAGGTCGTATAATACAACGTACAAACAGCTGTCGGTCGTAAAAACATGAATACATAATTAATTGTAATTACACCCCACAATCATTTTTAAAACGTAAGCTCTGCTGAGAAACAAATGTCGTAATGTCACTTGGTCTTGGAGAATTGGTTTGAAAATTGAATAATGTATATCGCTATAGCCCAAACCCTCCAATCCGCAGTCAACGTCCTAGGCGCCTGGTTTCGGAAATGGAGAATTGAGGTTAATCCAGACGAAAGTCAGGCGGTTCTCTTTACATCACCGCTCAAAAGACTTCCTCTCCACCCCCTTAGTCCGATAATTATGTACGGTAAGCCTATCCCTTGGGAGAAGCAAGCCAAATACTTAGGTGTGACCCTCGACAGTCACCTTTCCTTCCGCGCCCATATAAAGGCAGCTCGAGATCGGGCTGCCTTTGCCGTAAGTAGGCTTCATTTCATGCTTACAGCAAGAAGCAAATTTTCGCTTAAATGCAAAATGCGCCTCTATACCGCTGTAATCCGTCCCATTATGACATACGCTGGTGTCATCTTCGCACACTCCCACCCCCGCCTCCTTTATAAGATGCAGGTCCTTCAAAATCGATTTCTTAGGAAAGTCACAGGAGCCCCGTACTATGTCCGCAATGACAGTCTCCATTTAGACCTAAAAATCCCCACCATACTTCAGTTCATGAAACGCCTTTCCAAGCGTTTCTTTGACTCTGCTGTTAGGCACCCCAATCCCCTAACCGCATCGTCCGCCCGATACGACCCATCGCATATTAGTAACATTCGCCGACCAAGGCATACCCTTGTCACCCCCCGATGACCCCATCACCCTCCTCCAGGAGAGCAGTAGGGAAACCAGTACGCTTAGGAAACACAAGCACAAATCGATACCGTCATTCTGTCCTCGCCGCCGAGGACGCAATGCCCTCCCCGACCCTTGCAAGAGCCAGCCCGCGATGCTGAGCCGTAGCTTTAAATTAGCCCCTAAATAATGATATCATTGTGATCCAGCCTGTCCGTTGCTGTCCTCCCTCAGTGACGTCCTAAGCCGAGGTCCGAACCCCTTCAGGGGGTGCCCTTAGCGTGTGGTCACTTAGTTGTAGTTTTTTAGTTGTAAGCCCCTAGCTGGAGGCCTTAGAGTAATTTAAGGCATCTAAAGAAAAGTCTGGTTAAGCAGCCCACAACCTCCTCTAGGTTGACCTGCGAGATGCCATTCAAAAAAAAAAGTGTGTGTTGCTGTTTCCGCACCGCATCGCTCACTCATTCCTGACCAACCAAACTTGAGACCTGTAAGAGGGGGACAACAATACTTTCTTGGGTGAAAGCAGGTATGCGGGGCGTCTCATATTAATTTTGTCGATGTTTTTGGCCGCCCGCACGTGTCTATGTTTTGATTTAGTTTAAAAGAAAACTGTCTTCGTGAAGGTTACGGTTGATTGTAGCAGAAACCATTGAAGTGTGTTGAGTGGAACTTTTAATTATGTCAATTTGTGTTTTATTTTATTGTTTTTATTACAAGTAATGAAAACTCAACTTACAGTCTTAAATTCATTGATTTGCTTCAGATATTTCCATGTTTGTTACATACCATCGCATCAGATCGTGGTGTTTACACTCATTTTTATTTCAGTATATGGTTTTTAAAACCAAACCCAGAACTATTGTATTTAAAAACTGGTGCATACTTCTAACTTCCGTTAGACAAATCGTTCTCCATTGATTTGTTAGTGGTCGTAAACACCAACTTCTTGAAATTTCTGGGGTGTATGTCCAAGCTAACTTTTAAAATAAGGCTTTGACATAAATAGCAATAATATATTATGAAACACCATCGTATTTTATGTATTTCTTCTTTAGAACACAATTTTATAACTTTTAAAGTTAAAAAGATATAAGCCAAAAACGAAATTATTTTTTGTTTTTCGTTGATTCCCAAAAGTGCTATTTTGGTGTTTACGACATTTGTTGTCGGAAGCATCGAAAAGATAGAACCATAAAATGTTCAAATTAATTGTTGATCTTATAAATATCTACAAAAAAGTCCGCGACACACGATATCTATCTATGTCGAGTGTTTGCGATGACTGCGTCGTCGATGTTAGTGTCGGTGTCTGTGAATAGACCTGGGAATCATGTTGCTGACCGTGTCTTTCCTGAGTAGGCTTTTTGCAGCGGTAACCGACATTCACGCGGGCGGAGCCGCGGGCGCCCACTAGTTTACAATAAACGCTCTTTGAATGGTATTGTACAAAACCCTTGTATAATATGAGTACATCGTAGCCTGTGATTACGTGGCTAGGGAGCCGGCCGGTTGCCGTGTGCCGTGCCGTCGGGGACGGCAACCGGCGCCGGTCGCCGCCGGCCGCGGTTATTATAACTTTATTAATCTACGACTATGGTACCAGCTCTGTTATTATGCGGATTTTAAGAAAATATTGTGATTATCAGCTGATACCCTTGCGTGGGAAAAATGTTTAGGTGATCACTGCCGGTTTATTTATGAGTTCGTTATAGTTTTGGGTTATAACATTTTGAGTGACTTACTGAGCCTACGGTTTCACACGCTGATCGGCTCCTATTGTTTGTAGCGTGATGTTTTATAGCCTATAGTCTTCCTCGATAAATGGACTAACCAATACAAAAAGATTTTTTCAATTCGAACCAAAGATTAGCGAGTTCAACCAAACAAACAAACAAACTCTTCAGTTTTATAATATAAAAATAAAATTTAGTTTAGTTTAGTTTTATTTCTATAGTTTAATTAATATTTATGTATTTGTAAAATAAAATTATGAGTGATAAAATAGTGTGTACGAAAATGTATCTGTTTGTCAACAGTAAAAATCTTACCGTGGTTTAAACTTACAAAGCCGTGTGAATCGCCACCTAGATTTTTTCTCGATGAATCAACACTTTTATTAAAAAGTGTGAGAAAATATCGCGGTAAATATTTACAAAGTATTTTGACTAAACGAGGAGGAGATGTCTCCTATTATATTATCGCATTAGAACCGGAAGTGCGCACGTGGCGGCGCGTGCGCGGCGAATCGCCTCCTTCCGGTTTCCACTACACCTACCTATTGTTCGGTGGGAGATTTCTGGTCAAATGTAACCTGCACTTAATTTTGATATAATGTCTTATTACGTTTAATAATTATGTCTTTGTTTGTATGATGCGTATGTAAATTTTAATTGTATTTAAAAAGAGCATGAAGTAATTACATGTGCGTCAGTCTGCGAATAATAAAATTCTTATTATTCCTAAGTGTCAGTAAATGTTTACAAGATCTGCCACTTTTCACTTTTGTGGAGGAAACTTTTATCAATACTTGCAAAATTATTGAAATTTTCAGATACAAAAAAAAAAATACAGTAATGATGATGCAAAGGCATAAGCTATCCAAATGCTTATCAGTTCTGTAGAAAGTTGTAGAAATTCGATAAGGTTTTTTAAGCAATTTCCATTTGTCCAGGTAATTTGGACAGATAAATTAATTATCAACCTTTAAAAATAATGCCGTAATAATTTACTTTTTCGAACAAGGAGACAATAGCACAAACATAAGAAAAGGGAAATAGATCATTCCATAAAACATCAGATACGTAATTGGTATCAGAAATATCAAATAATTCATAACAACAAAGTTTATGATGCATACTTTAGTTGGGGCCCGATCATCATCCGCGCTGCGGGGGTCGACATCTGTCGGGCATCGGGCACTGTCGGCCAATGTCGGGCTGCGAGCCCTCGCTCTCTGCCCACCTCAGCTCCACTGATTTAGATCAGCTATGATTACTTTGCTACGGGCCTACGGGTGGCTACGGGCTACGGGTCTACGTTGCTACGCTTGGGAATTGGGTTTAATTTTTTCGTAGACTTGCTTTTGGAATACGCCCGTTATTTTTTTGGGTTAGTCCCGCTATGGTATGGTCCCGGTATGGCACCCTCTTAAAATACCTATCAAAAAGTCCCGCTATGGTACCCTTCAGTTTTTGGTACTGTTGTAAAGAAAAGTTATACAATGCGTTAAGAAAAAAATAGTATAAATAAAAAATATCTTTTCTTAACTATTATAGTTAAGCAAGATAATATTTATTAATACTATTTTTTAAACAAATCACGCTCGGTAATTGTCGTTTCACTTCAGGTAGTTACCTGACCAACCGGTTTTTTCGTAAAACAATAGAGACGAGCCCTTCCTCGAATTCGTATCTAGCTCTTCCCTTTTGTTTTTATGAAAATAGAGAGAGACAGTATTATTCCGGGTTTAGTTTGCTATTTGCAGCTGTACTTTTGCGATATGAGTAATTAGGATAGCTTGTTAGTTTATCTATTGCAATGTCTGGTTCACGTGGTGTAAATTTAATAATTATTGACAGTCGACGCGGTGGAAAAACTTTATTACGTGCCGGACATAAATATATTAAACGCAGAGAAAATAAAAATTCAAGTACTTGGCATTGTGTAAATAGGAGAAATAGTATTAAATGTAGTGGATATATAACTATTGAGAATACCAATAATACAATAATTAAAGATTATAAACACAGTGATCAGTGCGTGCCACATTTTGAAGACAATGAAGTTCAAATGGCTATAAGTGAGTGCAAAAAAGAAGTAAATTCAAATTACGGATCTGTACAGAAAATTTTCGAAAAACACATGGGTAACTTAAAAGACAAAGGGGGGTTACACCTTACAGGAAATGTTCCTGACTATAAAAAATTAAAAACAGTATTATACAGACACCGAAATAAGTCGTTGAACGTACCAAAAACACAATTTAAGAATGTGGAAGAAATTATAATACCAGAAGAATTTAATAAGAATGTATTGGCTGATTATTGTAATGAAGACTGTAATCGAATAATTATATTTTCCTCGACAGAAGTAAAGGAATATATAAAATGTGTAACGCATTACTTTGGTGATGGCACTTTCGACGGCTGCCCAAACCCATTCGAACAAGTTTATGTCATTCATGGAGACATGGGAAGCACTGAGTTATCCACGAATGTAGCACCATTATTTTATATTCTGTTAAAAAACAAAGAAGGGAAAACTTATGAAAAAGTTTTCGAATTGATTAAACAAACTTTGCCTGAATGGCGTCCATCGAAATTTACCTTCGATTATGAAATAGGAGTAATAAATGCAGCAGCGAAGATTTTTCCTGATATCAAAATAAATGGATGTAACGTACATTTTCAAAAGAACGTTATCAAAAAAGCGAAATCTTTAAATCTCATGGAACACGAAGAGTCCTCGAACCATGTTAAGCAATGCATAGGCTTGGCGTTTTTGCCAAAACAGGATATTGAAGACGGCTGGCTGCATATAATGGAAAATAGGTATAATATCTTGGTTACTTTCCAAAATGATGTTTGAGTACTAACTCTAATTATATGGCAAAAAAGTAAAGAACAGCAATATCAGTAAGGACCTGTTAATTTCATTGCTTTACAAGTACGAACGTTTAATAAGTATTTTTTTCAGTTTCGACGATGAAGCTATGACCAAATTCAATGACTATTTTGTCACTCAGTGGCTTGAATATCCAGACCTCATTTGGTGTTGCCATAATGAACGCCATAGAACAACTAACTTGGCGGAATCATGGAATGGCAGATTCAACAAAATTATTGGAAAAAATCCCAGTTTATTATTGTTTCTGCAAACAATTGGCAACGACACATGTCACTTTGATATAAAACAAGCCAAGTAAGTTGTATTTTTTAGACAATATTTTTAAGCAGATATAATATTTTTAAAAGCAGATATATATTTTTTTACATAATACGAGTACATAGAAGAATTTGAAAATGGATTTGATTTTATTTATTTTGGTAGATATTATTGGTTGTCGCCTTCTATTACAGACGGTTACTGAAAAAAATATAGCTTAACTTAAATAACTGATGATTTTTGTTATAGCTTTCGACTAAAAAGATCACCTATAAATTCAAGAAAAAGAACAAGTATAGAAATCGACCGCCAGATTCAAAAGCTAACAAAAAGTTACGAAAATAAAGCTATCTCCATTGGTGATTTTCTGATTAACATATCAAAGTCAACATTTCGATCAGAACATTTAAAAAAATAGTTTATTTTAATTTTGTTTTTAGCCTATTAAAATGTTTAATACTTTTTCTCGATGTTGATTATTTTTTGTAGTTTATGTTTACAATTTGCGCCTTTTTCTCCATGTTGATTATTTGTAATTAATATATTTGTCTAGTTGGTTGTTGATTATTTTTGTAGTTTATATAAAACAATTACTGCCTTTTCTCAATGTTGATTATTTGTAACTAATATTTATGTCTGGATGTTGTTTTTATTTGTAGTTTATAATATTTACAGTAATACTTTTCTGAGATGTGGATTTTTTATATTTTTTTTATTGTTGATTATTGGTAATTAATATTGTTGATTATTTTAAAAATTACATTGCAATTAATATTTCGTTTTACTGTTTGATATTTTTTTATACATATTTTGAATTAATAAAAGACTGATTTAATATCGCAAACAGACGTTTTATTGATACACTCCTAAAAGTATTTATTTATAGATACACTTTTCTTTTCAGTTGTACCTTCTATTGTCTAACGTAGATCTAAAAGATGGGTACCATAGCGGGACTTTTTGATAAGTAGGTATTTTAAGAGGGTGCCATACCGGGACCATACCATAGCGGGACTAACCGATTTTTTTAAGTGGAGGGTTTAAGTCTTTCGATATAGTACTTTTTCAAAGCATTTAATTTTTAATTATATTATATCTGCAGTATCTTTAATACGAACGTTAACGTAGAAATAATTAAAAACAAGGGTACCTTTTATATGAAGAGACAACAAAATCACAAAACAAATGCTGACTCAAAATCTATTCAAAGTTTTAAATTAAACATCCAAAAACATGTCAGCAGACATCAAACAATAATATTTTTTGTTGAGACGAAAACCTCAATACATTTCCATTCCACAAAACTTTACACACAAAAGGGAGAAGAGTGGAAAGTTATAATTTCCGTGGGTGATTTTTATAGAGGGCTGGTTTGATTACTCCGAGGCTGTAGGGCCGTAGGTAGGTACATAAAGGGCTTCGGTACAAAGCTCCCAGTGATCAGCATTATCCTTTTGTTAGCGTTTTAATCAATCAGAGAAATGGTACGCCTCTCAGAGCCGAGGGCTTAGTGCTCATTCGATATCGGTTGAGACGATCAAATTGTGCTTTTACTTTTTGCCGTATAGTGTTTATATTTTGGATTATATTTTTAAAGTGTTCCAGTATTCACTGTTAAATACTTAGTCTATCTTGTTTTTCTTTTTTAAACATTTTTTTTTTAATGTCGTGAAAGTTTGCTGCCCTGCTTAGAATGAAGCTCTTTAGCGTGGTGTCGAACAAAGTAATTAAGATATGAAAGATAAGTCAAAGGATCTGTTGAAGACCATTAATTATGTAATGTGGTAACCACGATCATTATCTTTCTGTTATATCAAGTCTATTTGATTTGATTTTTTCCCTAAGATTGACAAAACTGGTCTTCTTTCTCATTATAGTAATGAGAGGAGCTCCATCCGTCAAATTATGACCCCTACGTTTACAAGCTTTGTTGATTACTAAACAATACCTAAGTATATTGAATTGATGGATTTTGTTTAGACACTAACTAAATACCGGCCAGTTTGGTACTTATTTATTATTAATGGGAGAATTTTAAAAAAAAGGACTAAACGATATAAAATTCAAGTCAATCTACTACTTTTTGTTCGAGACTAATTTAAGTTTAGGTAATCAGTTGTCGCCTAATGTTAGGACAGCATAGCATCTTAAGTTGGTGCTTATTTAAACTTTCACATGGTATGAAGCCAATGAAAGTTATTCAACTCGTAATTAAATCTTAGCTATGAAAGATCTAAACAAATATTATCCCTGCTATTCATAATAATGAAAACAAAATGGACGCAGCATGTGGCCATCAGCTTACGTAACATACCGGCGAAGGGGGCTCGTATCGCTTGCGTGTCTCGTGGCTAATTATGAGGTAGCCGGCTTTTTGATTCCGATTACCGTAAATTGGAAGTGGACTAATAAAAAATAAAATGATTTTGCTTTAATAAATTAGTGCTGAGGCATCATTTTTGGGATATAATTTTTTTGTTTCAGGAATAAGTTAAGTGAACATGTATGATTGTTTTGTAAGGCTATCAATAAATAGGGTTCAACCAGGAGAATCTTTCAATTCGTCACGTCTAATCTTAAATGAACAAAACAAACCACTGGGTTAGTTCACTTAATATTATAAGGCGTCTACCCAGTCAAGTACGTGAACTTTTAATCGTCAATTTAACAAAGTTGTCGGGTAGGCACATCGTCTATAACACCTCCACGATAAACTTTTATGTGAACCCGCCTTCCCGTTGTAAAGCAATTAATAAGGGCTAACAATTTACCTGAATAGGCCGGTAAAGAGAAAATTAAGGAGTCTGCCGACCTCGGCTGCTCATTACGGCGTTGTATTAAAAGCATCCGCCCTTCCGCTAGAATATGCATTTTTACGAGCGAGCGGGGCGAAGCCTCCTGCATGTTTGATGCGGACAATCTCGGCGCTCCCACCTGGGCCCTGACTGAATCTTCACGTATTTCACTAGATTTGTTTTAGTAGTAGTTTGGACTTCAGAAATATTGTTCTATGAATTCTTTCTCATTAGACTCAAATGAATTTGGGACATGCGAGTAGGTAAGCTCTAGAAATATTATTTTATTGTTGTCAAACCAATTAACCCACTATTTACGAAGCCATGTTTTCATACAAAAATGTAATCCCACTAAAGTAAATAAGTTATTCACATACAATTCATAGCGAGCTTCATGTAAGTTAAAATTAAATATTTTCTGTAACCTGAACAATGAAAGTTATACACGACTGTCATTGTGTAGGCTTATGTGTACTGCAGCGGGGTGGGGAGGGTGCTTTGGGGGTCGGAGAGGGGGTTTAGGGAGCGCTGTAATCAAGAAGAGTAACCCCGTCCCCTGGCGCAGGCTGCGCACCGTGCTACCCTCCCCGTCGCGCCCCGCGCCCCGTCCGTCTCGCGCCTCTCTAACCACCTCGAGGGCAATGCCTCAAACCTCTATTGACTTACCGTTTGGTAAAGAAATATTTTCACGTTTTCTTTGTTGATATGAAAAGTCAATACCCCCAGACAGAGGTTTTATGAAAGAGCGAAAAATGTTCCCAGAGAGGTTTGATGTATTTTATTGTGTGCATCTTGTTACTTTTTCTTTTGCAAAGGTTTGTTTTGTGTCGTTTTTGTTATTCCTCTTGTAAAAACTACTACACTGTTTCTAGACCAGACAGACAGAAGAGGAAAGAAATTTATCATGAATTTCATTGAATCTTCATGAGACTTCTACCGTAACTTATGTATGTCATAACTATCTTGTGTGGAGGAAGGTGTTCCACGAACATTAGCCGCATCAGAGTCAAAACTAAACTTATCAACCTACTCACATCATTCAATATTCCGACCTATAATTTATTTTACGAGTCATAGCCAATAGGAGATCTATTTTGTCATTTATTATTTATTCATTTTCAAAACTCGCAATGCCAGAAAGCAAAATCACTTGTCTACCTTCCAATTGATTAAAGATAACCCTAAAATGTAGAATGATTCGCGTATTCACTTACACTTGAAATAATCGTTAGGGAACACGAAATGCTTTATAATATCCGACATTTGTGCCAACAATCGGACTGTAATGCGCGGCTTTTGTAGAATAACAAAAGTTAACCTGTCGACTCGTCCGGCGGCAGAATGGAATCATTTTAGGGTTGGAGGGAAGCAATGACAAGCCGGGGCCCGCAATGCACTCAATAAAACCAGCACGTCACTGCGCATAGCGAATAAAACGACAAGGGAAATAAGACCTCATGGTCATATTTAGAAGGGCGATTTGCAATTTTTCGTTCTGCAGTATTTCGCCTTCTTTGAATAAAACCCGCCATGTGCTTTCCGTGCCGCATGGCGCGCTGACAGCACCATGCGATCATTATGCTCACAGACATTGACTTACTGATTTATTTCAATAGATTTTAAATGTCTGCCAAGTACCGTGACGAGACTTTAATTAATAAAGTGCAGTGACACAAACAATAGCACACCTGTCGATTGCTTTGTAATAAAGGTTTAGAATTCCAGATTACTTTTTCTGGTATTTCTTTTACTGAGATGAAAGTAATGATCAAAATAGGATTAACTTTTCTTTTGAATTTCTATGATCAAATTGCTTAAATATTCTTACGTTACATTAGATGTTATAACCTCTTCCCAACTCTACTAACATTATTCCAGTAACATGAATTGTAAAACTTGAATTCGACCATAAAGTCGCAAATCGAGCGATTAAACGATCTAATAGCTAATACCATTAAGTGATAAATGCAACGGGTCGTGTATGAATAATTCCACTGGATGGATACAATGTACGGCTTTCGCTAAACGGCTCCATATTTTCAAAATCCCCATGGAGCAATAATATTCAATGAGCTGTGTGAAATGGATGTATGGTATGGTCGTACGTGCGAGTGAGATGGGGTTGTCCAGGGACATTGGATGGCAAATCCTGGAGATTAGCACGACGAGAGTGACATGTGGCCTCCCGGCACTTAGCACCCCCCGACACCCCTCGCGTGCCCGCTACACCTATAGCTATGATACACTGCGCACTAAATCCGGACCCATAAATATTTATTGCCACCATTACGTAAAGTTAATCGAAGACATAATTTTTATATGCACCACACGTTAAATTAACAAGTTCTTTATTTTTTCTTAATATACCAAATTAATTGAAACATTTTTTTCTTTATTTATTATAGTAAATAAAAAATTAAACTAACAGGAATTCGGTTAAGGAATAGCTCGATCCATTCTCGTATCATCCGTCTCTTTGAAAGCTTTGAGTGATATCTATAAAAGGCTTCCACGTTCAAAACTCAATTATCTGTTAAAAAGTTAGCGAACTTTTTAACAGATAATTGAGTATATATATACGTAGGAAACCATAAAAGTAGAAATCATTATGTGCCATATATATTAACATCAGAGCTAGAAACAATATTTTGTGCAGTAGTTACATTTAAAAAAATCAGCGTCAGTAATGATCTGAATTTTTGGAACATACACTTGTTTATTATTGTCACTTGTTGTTAAGAATATCCTACAAAAGATTACACAGATTAAATGCGGGTAATTTGCAAATGGATGTATAACATATCCATTGAATTCGTCATCATTGTAACAGTTGTCATTGACGTGTACTTCACAAAGGGGTGGCTACAATAGGTGCTTTAAAGGCTAGTGTCCACTTGTGCAGTGAGATCTGCGGTGATACGGTCTAAGGTCGCTGCGGGTCACTTGGGCCCGATGTGGGCCCGATGGACTCACCGGAGCGGAACGCCTAGCGCCGATGACGCCATATGTGGCGCGCATTATGTCGCTCCACACCCCTCAAGATTGATGACAATTCTCTCTTTACTGCATTCAAACGTATTAGGGCATGTAAATGTTATGCGATCACTTAGTCTAATAGCTTGCAAAATTCGTTTGAAATGTTAATACTGTAAGTGCAGATTATGCGTTAATTCATTATGAAAGTAGCGTTTATTGCAGGTAGAGACACAAAAATATTGGTTGAAAACACAGATAGCAACCTTGCATCTTATTTTAAAATTTGTTTAATTTTTTTAAGTAGTAACACATCAAAAGTGTCCTACTGACCTTTTCTATCTAAAAATAAAATTATAAAAGTAAAATTATACAAAATACACATGCATTTTACGTCGTATTTTCGTCCGTTCGGTCACAAAGACTCAATAAATAATTCTCACCGACTTAATCACCAAGATGGAGATCGTTATCAGGTCATTGAACCCCCATTCGGTTTTCACTTCACTTCATTAGCTTACTCTCGCTGAGCAAATTCTCTCGTTCGCCAATAAAATGTTAAAAGTAAGCGATTTTGATATTTTTTTGCTGAGATTGGAATAAAAATGTAAGAGAGATTCACATATAAATGTATTATTTAAACTGTTCATTGGGAAATAAAATAGTTTTAACAAATAAACCATTGAATTGTACTCTACTAATTTAAAAATATTATAAGATCTGCGTAATAATTTTTATCTTTTCATCTAAGTGAAACTCGGTCCAGATAACGATCTTAAAGGATAGCTAGTAGCCGTATGGGTATCGAATTACTTATAATTATTCACATAATTTAATAAAGATTGTTAATTAACGATCATTTAAGAACGAAAGTAGGTGAAAACTTACTTATCTCGGAAGAAGAGATCACTAAGAGATGGACACTGTCTGACGGTAATGCCTTCAACATCTTTTTGATTCAAAATGTAGTTACGAGTATGTCTATCAAAACTAGGAATAACTAACCACTATAAGACTAAAATTATATTTTTTTAAATTCAGACTCCTCTTCCAATCTCCCCCTGCCAGTCTGTCTAACAAAAAGTCACTACAAAATATTTTCCTTTCTCACAACCGATAAAAACAGTGAGAGCATGTCATTCGTTTTGTAGGGTCGTTTTCACCCTTGTTATACCACCAAAACACTTGGCACAAAAAGTGTAATGGAGTTTAGTAATGACCCCCTCCCACAGGAGAACAAACAAACTGGGAGCCCGCAGAGATGCCGCTGTTGTTTCTACTTGTTTTATGTCAATAGGCACTTTCCGATCGGCGTTCAATTTGCCGCGAACCTAGCACAGTTTGAGGCCGATTAACTTATGTTTTCCAGGCGTTATTTTCTTCAAGTACCTACTTGTTAATCGTTTAAGTTGCTAGTTATACGTTGATATACAACGTAATGCAAACTTCAGCTTACATAGGTACGATGTTACTGTTCAAAGTTGTAATTAAAAACGACAATTGCGAGATAAATCTTGCAGCAGAACATAACACACTGTCTTTATAGTGTGGGTCACATACGAATCAAATGTAACACTAATGCTCGCCGTGGGGTCGGACAGACCCTCTCGATTCAATTATCACGCGGGGCTTACATTCTATTGTCGGGTGAAAACGATACTTGTGAGAGATTGCTTTATTGTTTTTTCTCGTGATTAAAAAGCGTCGTCACGTGCCCCCGTTTTGACAAGGACGATGACTGGCTGCTGACTTATGAGCATGTTTTTGCACAATGTTTGGATGAACCCAGGTTGGTAAACAATATTCTGATAAATTAATGTTAATCTTGAAATTGAGAAATAATAGGCAGTTTCGTAAGAGTAGAGTAATCAGTGAAAATAACAAATAAACAATTTGATTATTTCAACGAAAACAGGTATCTAAATCGTTCCTAATCTTACGTAATCTTGGAACAGATTCTCACTCCAACTCTGACTCGAGGTAGAGACCCAAAAGAAGTGAAAAGGGAAGTTCATTATATATTTACCCGGGCCCATAAATATATTTGGGTTTCTTTTATCTAATAAAATAGTGAACAGGTGCGTGGTTGGCGTGCGTGTTGCGAATGTATCCGAACGCGGCGCGGGAAACTGATTGTTCTCCAAATTCAATTACAAGTCACCGCAAGCCGACTTCTCGGCTCTGATTCTATAGTAAACTGCACTAAATCAACTTGGATCCTACGCGTGTGAAAGTTCATTGTTTTTACGTAAAACCACGAACATTTTTCTTTTACTCTTAATATGGAGGAACATTGTGGTGGGAAATGTTTCTCTACATTAGCTACTGTTTTGTTTTGTACATTTTTAAGTTATACTTCTGGGTGTCGCTTATCTACTCCATTTCTTTTGTCCGAAAGGTCTTAGAGATAAAAGGAGGGGTACGTATTTAGTCCGAATACTAGACTCATTAAAACAGGTTCACTTATGTACATTCTTCAATAAAATGTTGTCACATCACGCAGTTGTGATCCTGACTTTGAAAAGTTAGTTTTTGACATAGATTTCACTGGGCGAAGATCTTTGCTTTTGCTTCTAAAAATAAGCTTTAAAAATGGTCAACCAAGATAGGAAATCATATCGGGTCATTTCAAAGAGAATAAGAATTTAAAAAACGTCTGTGTTTGTTCGGACTGTCCAAACTGCACCGTTGATAAAAACAAATACTGCATTTTTTTATTCTATACCCATAAAGGCAAAGGCATGGCAGCTATTAATTTGCGTTAAAAACATAAAGATGCAAACCTCTAGAGGGGAAACGAGGCAAAGCGATAGATGTTTTATTTTTATTTTTATCCAAGCGCAGTTAAAGCGACTCATTGACTTTTGGCAATTAAGTAATGGATGCCGTCTGTTGCGACGATCGATAGAAAACGAAGCTATTCGCTAAGACAATGCATAAAAACACAGGGCCTTGTTGACATGCTGTTTTTAGATACTTTTTTTTGAAAATGTTTACCCTTTTCAGTTCAAATATTCAACCCAAATTCTTGTTAAATGCGTAGGTAATCCGTAGGGTAATATATAGTTGAATGATTTGATTACGGGTAGCTCATAAAATAAAAACTACTAAACCAAACTGAAATATTTTTTAGGGAACCAAATGACAGATATACTGTTTCGATCAACAATCAACGAATCATCAAAATCGGTTCACTCAGTCGTAAGTTATGTAACAAACATAAACAAAATATAGTAGAAAGAGACTCCTCCTTTTTTTGAAGTCACACGAATTAATGTCTATCTTTTGTCTATTTTTACAATGTGCTTGTTATATTGCTGTTGGCGGACTACACCAGAAAAACTCGTCAATTTTATAGGGTAGGAATTATTAATTTAACATGATTGTGCTATTTAATGAGAACTATCGTACCATCAGAAGCCTAAGTCAGCCTAACAATTTTCTGTGCATTGGCATTTTTATTTCTTTTAGGAACTTGGTTTCTTGTTACCAAAGTTGTTAAAAGAAATAAAAACGCCCATAGTGAACGCTACGAACGCTGATATCGAACATTCTTTTAAAACCTTGTTACCCTACCTTGCAGTAGTAGGATTACTGTATATTTATTTTTTGAAGTATTCTTTTTTACTAATAAGTCCTCTTCAGTCGAGGGAATAAGTCCTGTTTACAATGTTCATTCGATGACACACCACTAGTGGAGGCGAAGGGAAGCGCTCTATTTGCCTTTATTATACAAAGTGTCGATCAAACTTGCTTAGTACCGACTTAACAGACAGTCGCTTCACTATCATATTATACTAACGTAGTACCAATGAATAAGTCCTTCTTACGACCTAATTATGTAAGAGATTCAGATCAGATCAGAGCCGATATTTAAAAAATAATAGTAGTACTTATACTTTTTTTTTCTTTTTTGGCAACAGATTCAAATTCGGATATTCCGCCTCTATCAAAATAGTTTAGATTTTCACTTGCTCCTCTTATGCTTGGGCCACACTAACGAGAATCACACAGAGCACAGTCTGCATCGACACGTACGAGTATGTATCGATAAATGCATTTTGTTTTCACGTTTGCGTAACGAAAACACAAGGACAAAATCGGTTTCAGATTGCTGTTTTTTTACATATTGGTATTCGTGACTGTACCAGGCATTGTAATAGGTTTGTTTAGGTTCTATATTTAGCTCAGAATGAAACAATCTAGGAAATATTTACGTCTAAATTAGACACGTGCCTGCCCATAGACCATGTTGCGATTTCCTTATTAGTCTAACATGCCTTAATTCTATAAAAAATGTTCATAACAATCAGAACAAAACGTTCTAATAATTCTAAAATGATAGTGTAACGAATTTGCTTCACGCGGTAGGAAAATAACTTAATGACATTCTGTAGAATTATGTGGAAAACTTTGATCGCTGCATCATTTGTCTATTGCTTTGAATGATGTATTGCGGTTTATGTTTGACTAAGGTGATAAAAAATGCTTATAACCAGGTAGTTGTGTCATTATCAGTAATTCCAAGCTACTAAAAACACTTATTTTGGACCTGAAAACCCAATTAAGTTTTATTATAAAATTAGGTTTTTATTTGCTTTAAAAACAATGAATAGTCGAGTCATTAGGTCGATAAAAATAACATTCGTTGCATAACGTATGTTGCAATTATATAATATTATATATACATAATATATCAATACATTTGTGGAGATGATGTTGACATGGCAAAGTAAAGGTTTACTAATATTTTCAATTTTTTTCGGAAGGATTTCATTGTTTATTATTTGCACTTGGCTAAATAATAAAAGCCACTCTGGTAGATCATCAAGGTTAAGCTGCTCTTGACTAGTTGGCAGTGGGCACCATCATTTTTTTGGGGTTGGAAATACTCTCCCTGGGTGGTGCGGAACGGATTGTCAGTTTTGACTGACTAAAAACCATCCTGTTCTTTGAGTTTCCCTTTGCGTTCAAGGGTCGTGGCACCCTTTTAAGACATTCCTGAAAGAAGAGGGATCATCCATTATTAACATTATTAAGAGTTTTCATCGTGATTCACCGTTGGCCCCGGCTGTCATTTAAGAGATCAGATTTTTGACGATCCTTAAGTAGTCTGACTGTTTGACCACCAAGAAATATTGTATCACTCAGAAATACTGATACTCAACTGCATCCGTTTAGATTGGATGCCAACCACAACATAGAGAAAAAAATTAGGCAGATGATGCATATAATGACATCGTATTAGAATAAGAATACTTATGTTACTTGCAACTATTCATTAGGAAACAGGAATAAGGAAAAATATCAAACATTTGGGTATTGTATTGAACCCGGATACTTATAACTTCAATGTCATAAAGAAAAAGTTCCTAACAGTAGCCGGTTGATTCATGTATGTTATTTTTAGTACAGTTAAAGTACCTACACAAATTAGTACCCACTTAAAAACCTACACTGAATAAAGTATTTCAAGTTACCGTTTATTTTACGAACAGTAATTCCATTTGATATCCGACATTTTTCATTATAAAACCTGATAAATGCGGTGTCGTTAAGCGATGCAATTATTGGTTTTATTATGTTTGAATAGGCAAATTATATTATTGCTGGTCGAGGACATCGATTCTATTTTATCTTTTATCTAATTTGCTGGGGCAGCATGCTAGGGTTAAACAATACCTCAATACCTTTGGTAGGTATACAATATTTACTTTTAGTTTTAGTAAATTCAGCATAAGATTGATATAACTACACAACGTAGTGTAAATATATGTATATAATAAAAAAAAAAAATGGGCCTTATTGCTAAAGAACGGCTTACGTATACGTCACGAACGCGTGCTTTTTTTATTATTATTTAACACAATAAGGTTTTTATCAATCTTGAGCTTTCTTTTATAGAAATTGAGTAGTAACTTGCCTTATTGTGTAAATAAGGTAAAAGGGAAAACATTATAGTAGGTACTTTATCCTTTGTGCAGAATTCATCAATTTGTATTGGAATATCCCATTAAATGTCACCAGAATATTCATATTGCGCCATCTGCATATTAATTTTGTAAGTTACGTGTCCGCAGACATAATATTATAATAATAAATTCATGATCAAATGAGCAAGCACTTAATTAGTCAGTTACATAAATGTAGTAATGGATCTGCCGTGTGGCATATGGCATATGGCGTCCCTATGTAACGTCAAATCACTTACTATTATGATGATGCTAAGGTAATTACCGTTTTACTCAGCCATAAAAACAATGGGGTTGTATGGCACACGCACGTATGTGGTGCGTGAATGTGTGATGTTAATTTTAAGGCATTTGTATAGAGCCCATCTTTAAAAAAAAAAGCCAACGCTACAATAAGAAATTAATTTATATGTAATTTTATCTACTATCATGCTATTTAATCCTCTATAAAAGAACCTATATCAATTAGCTTATTGCCAACATTAAAACAATGATATTATGATCATTATATCATGTAATGATATTTTCACCATGCAATACATTTTTTAAAAAAGAACAAGAAATTGTAGACTAATTCGGCCTTATTACAAAAACTAAATAAACCTTGGTTTAAACCTGGTCTATCAAGTCCAGGCTTATCTGCAGAGCCATGGTTTAAATTTGTCCGTATTACAAAACTAAGATAAAACGTCGACTTTAGTACCGCCATTTGAACGATTGTCTATACAATTAAATCCACAATGAGTAATAACAATTAACTCTACCTTGTTTCAATCCATTTTGGGTGAAAATAACACAAAAACTACAACACAATGAAAAATTTGCTATGAGAAACTTTGACATACCTTTGACAGCTACTAGTGTTAGACCATGGTTTATCGCAAAACTAAGATTTGTAATAATCTTTGTTTAAACCGTAGTTTTACAAGATTAAACCTGGGTTTTTAGTTAAACCCCTTTTTGTAATAAGGCGGAAAGTTTTATAGAAAATAGAAATAATGAAGTGGTGAATATAAATATTCCAAGTACATCAGGATCTGCCAACATTCAACAAGGTGCAAATGTTCAAGTGCATTTCAATAATTGAACGATCCAAAATCTAAATAATTATTACAATAAATAATTCTTTTACTTATTAAGGTTTGCTTATTTTACATGCTTCGCAATTAGACTTTTATTGAATTTACATAGGTAGTTCTTACAACACTGTACAACACCCTATGGTATGAGAATCTTTTATAGAGGATTCACATCATGATTGTAGATAAAGTCTTGTATGCAACTGTTATAATTAGGTATTAAAACACTCATGTGATACTATTATCACACGAGGCGTAGCCCACATTCGTGTTTTAATACCCCTGATTATACCTACAACAGTTGCTTAAATAACTATAAGAAATTAATAAGTAATTATGCGTATACTTTGATTGATTTTATTGATAATTTGAATCAACCTTTTCGGATTGATTGCCAATCAAACAGAGAGATAATTTTAAAGTTTTTAAGAAAAGAGGTTTTAATATTTACGATTTTGTTACTGAGAGTTCTGGTAATAAAAATGTTGGATGCCATTAAGTTTTTTCTTTTCGATATATTTTTTTTCGACTAATGGCTAAATGCAGTTTTTTTTGTCAATTTCGGCCAGTTCTATTTCTATTAGAGGGGTTGACGGCTCCAAAGAGGTATTATGGCATTAAAAAAATATCAGCTGCATCTGGTTCGAATTAAAGCCGATTCCAAGATAATTGGAAAAAGGCTAGGCAGATGATGATAATGATGTATTGAAGTACTAGTAGGAGTGATGGCCTATGGGGCCGAAAGGTTCTCGAGGGGAGATCACGCACCTACAAGTTGTACGACGATCTGATAAAGACCACAGGATCACGCTGGATGCCAGCCGCTTCTAACCGGTCCTATTGGAAATTTATATTGGAGGCCTATCGTCAGCAGAGGACTTCGTACGGCTAATATGATGATGATGATGATTAATAGGACCCCAAATATAGAGTAGGACGTTCAGACACAAAGTTCCATGACACACAACTCTGCTGATACCTGATGATGATTTTGATTTCATGGAAAGTGTTGGTGCGTGTGGTGTGCGATATTATCTGACGGGGCGAGGGTGCGCCATCTGGCGGGCAGATGCGCTGACGTCACGCGAAGCCCTGCGCCCACGCCACCGCCCGGAGGGGCTTCTATAGCACGCGCCACATCTCCCCGCAACAGCTGACCGTACTGATTTACTGACACTTATAATGGTTCTATCGGTAGCGGGTAGTAGCCATCGTTATTTATCGGAAATTGATTATTTATCTAACTCTTAAAGATAGGTCGCGGGACCAAGGGATTACCGTGACCCCGGAACGTAAAGGGCTATTGAAGGACACCGTGGATTTTAGTCAGTACAAGTCTAACAGTCCCTCCCGCCCTGCCCTGGGTGGGAGGACTCATTTGATGATTTTACCACGATAAAAAAAAAAAAACTTAAAGAAAAAGTCTGGTCTAAAATTTCGGATAAAAGAGCGTGAGTGTAATGTAACACGTTATTACCAAAAAAAAAATTGAACTAATTCATTGTTTATTTTTATATCTGCGCTAATTTCCCTTGCATAGATGCCGGGAGAATTAATTTTGTATACAATTCGAAATAAATTCAGATGTTAATAGAAATACTCGTAGTAATATTGAGCGATTTGTTTCTTGAATCTTGCTTTTCCTGAATACTGCTGAAATCTTTGTTTTAATAACAAATAAAAAACGGTTTAATATTTGTTTTTCTACTATAAACCATATTTCACACTTTACAATAGGTACTACGGTACCTACTACGCCACAAAAATAATCAATTTCTTTCTACAGAAACTGAATTATTAAGTCTAATCGTCCAATTATAAAAACAAACAATCGATTTCATAGTCCTAACTTTCCTATCAGTATTTACGTACACGCAGACCTGTCAGTTAGCAACAAGAGCATTTCACTGCCAAACAGTTTGACGTACAGGCCTTGCCGTTGTTCTATCTTTATCTTATCGATTAACGATTGTCATAATCGATTTATCAATCGAAGGTCTGAACTAAAATTTTCTTTCAGGAAAATCTCTTTATAATTGGGGAAAATACTACAAACCTTCGCCATTTGGCAGGACAATAAAACAATAGCTATCGATACTTAGTGGTTGCGTAACCCAGTAATTAGGCTGTAGAGGTCAGATAGGTAATCACCGCGTTTAAAATACTGGAACTCAATTGCATCCGGTTTTCCGATTGTAGTCAAAGGAAATATAGTTTTTTTTTACGTGGTAAATTCATCACATGAGTCCTCCCACCCAGGGCAGAGCGGGAGGGACTGTCAGACTCCTACTGACTAAAATCCTCGGTGTCCTTCAATAGCCCTTTACGTACCGGGGTCACGGTAATTCGAGTGTTTGTTTGTATGAAATAACACTAGAAGGAGTGAATCAATTTTGAAAATTCTTTCACTAGTAGAAAATCATTACTTTATTGAGGCTATAATTATTTAATTTTAAAATTTCACCTATTAAAAGCGAGGGCGGATCGTTAGTAAACTTTAAAAAATGAATGAAAGTCGTCGGCGAGTGAGGGTGAAACGATGAACTATGAAATTATATTCTTTTTTGCTAATATTTTTTAATTTGAATTAGCCTTAAAATAATCAATGAATTGGCTTTTTGCCAATGAAAAGCCTTAAAATTAACTTAATTCAAGAGAACGTTTAAAAGAAAATACAGGGTGTAAGAGACATCGACGCACAAACGGATACCATAGGTTGAGGACATGATTCTGCCCCCCCCCCCCCCCATGTTGGAATTTTCCGTCGGTTTTTCCCAAATTTTCTCTTTTTTTGAGTTTTTTTTACTTTAATCCATAATCGTTATTCTTACTTAACCCAATGATATTATTAATAAAAAAGTAATTATTTCGCTACTTTCACTAAAAGTAGCAATGTAAATAATACTAGAAATGGGTCCCTCCTGCCCTAACCTGGGTGGAAGGACTCATTTGATGATTTTATCACGCTAAAAAAAGAAAAAGACATTATAAGTACTTCATAGTTAATCGCATTATCGTATGTTCATATATTCATAGTACCTAATCATACAAATAATTATCAAATGTTTAGCTTAACGAATGATCAAGCTTGCCAAACTGGCCTTAAATCTCATACCTAGGTAAAATATTTTTTTTAGTACAGTTAGACTATGAACACAGTTCAGTCGTATATAAAGAACATGAACACACACACAGACGATCTCGATCGACGCCTATTTTCTGACGGACACGGCAAATTAAGGCCAGACAGTTGCTAAGGCTGTGATTACTGTATGATTACATTATCTTTATTCTTAGGTACACGTCGTTATCTTAGGGCATGTATCTGAAGCGTTAACCTTAGCTGTAATAGACCGCTCTGGTGGTAGCACGCGACGCTCGCAACAGGCACAAGGGCAGGACGATCACTGTAATTGTGACGAACCCATCGAGGACATGGTGTCCACTCTAGGTCATGTTTACTATAGCATATTAGACATGTGTCTTTGTTATTGTCGGTCAAACAAATGAGGCTTTAGTACTTATGACATAAGTAATTTTTCATCTGCTCGCTGATCCTATATTGTATCGTATTATTATATTATTTGTGGTTGTATACAACATTATTTTTTGTTTATGCGAAACCCGATACACCTGTCTAGTATTTTTGTGTAAAGAATCTATGTACAAAATTTTAAAACCGCATCTTAAAAATTCACAAGGTTATAAGTTTGTATATTATTGTCCGTTCAAAAACATGCTTATTTCGCGGTACACCCGCGTAAACCGCGTCTCCTGTGTTATACACTCGTGATAATAGCTTGGCAATAGGTACCTAACCGTACGGTGATTGTATTGTAATTGACTGGTAATAAAATTTAATTAAAATATTTTTGAAAATAAAATATAACATGGTGTAAAAATTATTGGAATCGAATCAGTTACTGATTCTGAACAAACTATAAACAGGTTTCGCATATACTAAAAATAATGTTGTATAAGCCGGCAAAGTATGGTTCGAATAGGTGATATTATAAAAGAAAAGTGTACTCGAATTGACAGTCAAAATATCTAAAATAAAGTATCAGCATTAGCCGGAAGTCATACACTGCTGAAATAAGGCAGGCTAACGGGAAATGCCGTTAATTTTCGCGATACATATTTAATGACATTTTCAGTTTTTTTTCTTTTTTTTGTTTTGCGTTGTAAAATCATCAAATGAGTCCTCCCACCCAAAGCAGGGCGGAGGTGAATTTTAGGTTTGCAGCGTGTCGCGGGCTCGATTCCCGCACGGAACAAATATTTGTATGACTTACAAGTAGTTCTTCCGGGTCTTGGTGTCTGTGTATGTGAGTTTCTATGTTTGTAAATGCAACCACGACACAATACAAGACAAATTCCCAGTGTGGGGCAACGTTTTTTTTAAAAAAGAGAAGAAACAAAAGTAACAAAATTATATTTGGGAGAAAGATGTATTCTTTTATTGAGGACTTAATTAAGGTTACGAGAGGCTCCTGAAAACGCGTTAGTAAAATACTTAATTATAAGCAAAAAAGTGAAAGGTCACTCATTCAATCTTCGAGAAAAGACAAAAACTACAAATGCTTTAAAGCTGGAGTTTTATTTTGCATGGGGGTATTTTAGGACGTAGGTGCTCACTATGATTGGGATTTTGTGAAATTCAACCCTTAAGAGGATGTTTTTGGATTTGATAGTTTGTATGAAAAACTAAAACGGGACCGGATCATGGGATGCGATGCGGTGAGTCGAGGGCCAAAACTTTAAGCGAATGAAGTCACGGGCAGAAGCTTGTAGAATTAAAAATAAAGATAAAATAAAATAAATAATCGGAAGAAACTATGTAAACGAAATAATCAACTTCTCGCTAAGCCACTACTCGTTCAAGTCGAGTTATGTAAAAGTTTGTTTACATTTTTTGTTTGCCGGTGCCCGGTACAGAACGCACTAGTTACTAGTCTAACAAAAAATACTAAGTTTTTTACACAAACTGGACGATGAGTTACGGTCACTTTTTATAAACTTTGCTGACAAAAAACGAGGAAGCAACAGATTTAAAGCTAATTTGTAGTACTAACTCTTTAATTCATTACCTAGTTATTGAAACTAATGCACCGCATCGGATTAAACGGCATCGCGAGAAGTCTCCGTTTTTTAAGCGATTAAAAAGGGAGGTTGTATTACAACTGTATTTTTTATAGTATTCATTTATTTTACTGTGTAAAATAAGCGAGATTTTCATAGAAACAAACAGCTCTTTTTTTTCTTTTTTCGGGGTAATCCTTCATTGATTATGAATGTAATAGGTTGTTTTATTTTATTTTGCTTTGTTCGTTGAATCGTCTGGTTGTTAACTAAGGACAAGTACCAAGTTACCTACTTTCACCTTCTCGTGAAAGAGCTGAATCATTCATTTCAGTAGCAGCTGTCCAGTGGTCAATGCCAAACGATTTTGCAGTAACTAATTACAATTTAATCTGTATCAGTTAAGCTCGTCATTAGACGATTATTCTTGAAAACATGGACAGATTTATTTAAAAAAAGTTTGCTCTCATTTTTTGTACGGGAAAATTGTTTTTTTTTTCTTTCTAAAGGCTTTATTTTAATTGTTTTTAACTGTATCAGTTGACAATTGACCTCGCCTACTTTGCTGTTACCCATTATTTCATACTAGCTTCCGCCCGCGACTCCGTCCGCGCGGATGTCGGTCTTCGCGTGGATGGTTTATTTCCCCATTTTGAGTAACTCTGACAATGACATCTTATAAATATTACGGCGCTGAATCCACTGCGGGTAATGCAACGTATGTTCGCGGTTCTACAGAACAACGTCTATGAATAAAACTGAAAAATAAGATTTTTTTTCTACGTATTTTTCCAGGATAAAAAGTATCCTATGTTATGCCCAGGATAATAAGGAATAATTATACCAAGTTTCATCGAAATGGAACCGTTTGTTTTCACGTGATGCCTGCACAAACAGACAGACAGATAGACAGACAAAAATTTTTTTAATCATGTATTTGGGTTTGGTATCGATCCAGCAACAACCCCCGCTATTTATTTTTTCAATATTTTCAATGTACAGAACCCCTTCCCTACTACCCTTCTACAGATTTATTATAGTATAGATAGATTATGTTCCAAACTGTATACCTTTGTACATTTATGAATCGTCGTGGTAATATTGTGGAGGCGTTGCATGGAAGCAGAACTAAACGCGAGCCGTCGCGGTAGGCATGCGCTCGAGATTCAATTTCTGCCACTGGAGCCCCGGGTCGCGGCGACTTCGCCACGCTCGCATTGTGGGTTAATGAGGTAGCGTTAAAAATAATACTTTCTTTTTTAATCCGACCTCATTAACCGACAAACCCGCGTAAACAATAACAACGCGTCGGCGTCGTGTTCCTACTTGCAATCCGACGCCCGCTGCTTTACAGAATAGGCACTTTTGTTTCAGTGCTGTGAACCACGAATAAAGTTACAATTTTATTCTAGCTAACCATTTAAGTTCAGGCAATTAAAATGGCATGGGAACAGAAGAATGTGGTCTTAGTTTTTCATTATATAAATGTAGCTAGATGAGGAAATAGGTCCTTATTTCTCGTAGCGCATAAACATTTTCTCAGTACCACAGGGTGAAAGCATACAGCCGTATCGAATACCATTAAATAATTAATTAATTTATGCTGAAATCATAAACATATCCCGTCATAATGAATTATTAGGCAAATAACGCAAGTGCGTTTATGAAAAATATTTGTTTGGCAAACACAGTGCCCCTTCCTTTGGTTACCCAGTTACCCTTGGTTTGCAGTGGTTGAACAAACATGGATCAAAGACTCAAAGTATGCACTTCAATTCAAAGTGAAGAGTCATTAATGCGGACATTTTTATACTCCTCTATTTGAAAATAGGGTAAGATCCAGAGTCACAAATTAGATTTTCTTTGATTTCTTCACAGAAAACAGTCGTCTGAATTCATTCTGGTAGTTGAAGATAGGAATTTTTACTTTGTGCAATTGTTTTTGAGAATTATCTTACGTAGACATTCGTTATCCTTTTACGCTGGAAATCAATAATTTATCTCGGTTGCTATCTTCGATTGGATATTTACCTGTAACCAATCAACGACCGAATTTCTCTATCCGAGTCTTAAAGATATCCAATCAGAAGCAGCCGACAAAAATAAAGAAATGGAATTTGGATTGAGATTGAACCCTAATTTTGGGTGGTAGGCGTTTTGACGTTTGGTAACAATTAATGCCTCGACTTATAAAGGTTGGTTTTCAGTCATCTGGCAAGTAGAGAAAATACCTACTAAAAACGGTGGTTCAAAATGTGTATTTCGTTATTAATTTTACTTAGGTATCATCAGCACAAAATAAAGAACACAACACAAGGTGCCAAAATTGTTCTTAAATATTATAAGTGGCTCTACAACCGTTCAAATAGATTGGAAAACAAATCATACATTAATTTATTATAAAATTAATTCTAGATAATATTCCAAGCCTTACCTATCTAGTCACGGGACTTGTGATTTACCGTGACCCCGGTACGTAAAGGGCTATTGAAGGGTACCGTGGATTTTAGTCAGTAAGAGTCTGACAGTCCCTCCCGCTCTGCCCTGGGTGGGAGGACTCATAAGATGATTTTACCACGTAAAAAAAAGCCTTACCTATCCTTATAGTGGTGGTAAAGAAAGAACAAACCAGCGACTGTACGCCACGATCTGGTTAACGTTGTTTGTCAAATATATTACATCTCTATTGACACAAGCCGATCATTAATGCAGGCAAGGGCCCACTTATTAATTTTAATAAGTGGGGGTTCGTCGCGGTTTGAAGGGGCGACGACAGCCCGAGGTTTACTTTGTTAGGTTTGATTTTATGGTCTTTGTTAGTGCTTTTAGCTTGTGGTTTACGATTATAGTTGAATAATTAAGACATTTAATGATTTTAAGCTTAAAAAGAGGAGTATAAGACTAATCTCCTCGAAAGAAAATTTTAATATTCTAAGGTTTTATTTTTTTTCGCAGTATGTATTTATTCTAAATATACGGAATTAATTTAATAAACTGACAATTTAAATCCAATACAAATTAAAATATCAAACAAGTCAGATAGGTAGATAATTAAAAATCTTTAGCGCCTGCAAATAACACGTTGCTACTACGCCGATCTTCGTTATGAATCAACATTTCGCAAAGGAGATGTACACAAAAATAATCTCATAAATAATTAAGCAATAAAAACGGATAGTATCGCTCAGAAAAAGAACAATAAGCAATCACTCTCATCTCTAGTTATCGTCGTATGATCCGACGTCACGTCAGGGTAGGGTTGTCCCACAACCCCCAGCTGCTAAACTACCATAAAAGTGTTCGGCTGTTCGGCGGACGCGTGCCGCCTGCGGCGCATCTCTAAATTGCATTTTAACCTAATTAGGGAACGATATAATTTTTCGGTTCCGCTATAATCAGATCAAGCAGACATTATGAAATTAAAGCGCTTTACAGCGGGCGGGATCGCGGCCTGGCTTTCGCAATTGTGTTAGGAATCCATATTTTATTTAAGTTTTGTTTGTAGTTACTTTAGTTATTTGGGAACTCATGTCGTAATACTATCTAGGTATCTAGGTCTGGGTTGTACTGATGTCTGTTTTGTTACACCTATATGGAACTTTATGAGCAGCGCCTTCAAAAAACCGCATTACTTTAAATATCCTAAATGCCAATAACTGCTCACCGCAGGTCCAGTTGAAAACTAGCGTCGAGCACTAGCTGCTCGACATTTTGCTGTCTGGGCCTATTTGTCGCAGCCGTGGGACACGTAACAATTATTCTTAATTTTTTTTCCCGTGTTTTTTATTTTAAATGTTGTGTTTCTATCGTTTTTCTTTCTTTCTTTATATTACTTCCTGACTAACCTGCATATTTAGCGAAACGCAGCAATGACACATTACATAATTGTCATAATATTGGTAGTCAATATTTGTCAGCTGATCATGGGAACTTGTCAATGTCCTTTGCTGAGCGGTTTCCCACAGAAATTGGACACCGCGGCCCACCGGCACGCGTTCGGATACATCGCGCACAAATAGGGACAAATTTTTATCTTACGAAGTATCTGATCACTTCGATGATCGTTTAGTGAGTGGACTTTTGAAGCTAGAATATTTCGAATATTCAATGAGAGTGTTTCTATAGTTTTGTTGCTTACAAAAAGGTAATGTAGTGTTCTAGCTGTAAGCAATAAAATAAGTTAAAACGCCATAATTAAGTTAATTGTCGGCAATGAAGAAATAATCCATAGCTTGTTGGTACCAACTTGAGGGCTTGGTTGGCACAGTGGCGGAGCAATCGACTGTTAAGCTGCGTGTCGGGGTTTGGTTTTTGCACGGAGCAAATATTTTGTCCTACAAGTACACACATCAAAAGTGTCTAGGGATCAAGCATTTTTATGCGGATTTCTTGAGATTGAGATGTGGCTTTGTAATAAATTTATGATTTTATAAATTTATATGGATCCTTTTTGGTGCATTTCATAATTTGAATCAGGAACTGTGAATCAAATTCGAGTAAAAGATGAAAATCAGCTGTCAATATTTTCCCTATAAAAACATACAACGCATTGAAGACATTATTAGTGCTACTGTTTCCCTACTACTGATTAAAACCAACGTTGTTATGGAGCGGCGACGTCATTTAAGCAGGGAAGAAATGCTCAGAGCCGTGGGAATGATAGAAGCTGGTTCCCGGCAACGTACTGTGGCTTTAGCTCTGAATACAAGTCAGAGTATTATCAGTCGACTTTGGACACGTTACCGAAGCACTGGTACCGTGGCTGAGCGCCATGGAGGACGGTATCGCTGCACCACACGGAGACAAGACCGATACATTCAAATCTTAACTCGAAGAGCTCCAACAATAACCGCCATGATGTTAGCCGTGAGGCTTCATCACTCTTCAGGGAACTTAATTAGCGACCAAACAGTCAGAAACCGCTTGCATGAAGTGAACCTTCATTCCCGAAGACCGCTACGGGTACCACCTATAGCAATGCACAATCGTAGGATTCGATATCAATGGGCTCTTGAACACAGAAATTGGGCAGAAGAACAATGGCGTTTCGTGTGCTTTTCTGATGAGTCTCGTTTTGGTATGAGACCGGATACAAGACGTATACGACACTGGAGAAGCCCTGGACACCAACAGCGATTAAAATCCTGCCAGGAAGTCCATCCTTATAGTGGTGGAACCATCATGGTATGGGCGGGTATTTGGATCGGCGGAAGAACTGAGTTGATTTGGATCAGAGGCAACCTCAACGCTCAAAGTTATGCTGAGACGATTGTATCAGACGTCATCGTTCCTCTACAAGTGCAAATCGGTCCCTTATTTCAGTTAATGCATGATAATGCACGACCGCACACCGCAAGAGTTGTAAGACAGACTCTCGCCGCAGCTAACATCAATGTCCTGCCCTGGCCTGCTCAGTCGCCAGACTTGAATCCGATTGAGCATGCATGGGATATGCTACAGAGAAGAGCTCTGCCGAATATGGAGGGTATCCAGTCGCAAGAAGACCTTTTTTTGTTGTTGCAACGAACATGGGTGGCCATTCCACAGCGTGATTTGGATGAACTCATTTTGAGTATGCCAAACCGATGTTCTTGTGTTGTTAGTGTTCGCGGTAGAAACACGGATTATTAATTGTTTAAGTTACCCAATAAAATTTTAAAGAAAACTGTTATTTCAGTATTTTTTTCGAACTTTTGTGTTAGTGGTTCAAATGTCAAAAATCCCTTTATTAGGAAAATGGCAAATTTCTTTATTAATGCAAAGGTGACTTGGTTTATCGTTACTGTGACAAACGAAAACACTTTATTTGATGAATCCTTAAAAAAATTTTTAATTAATATCAATCAGGAGAAAATTTATTGCAAAAATATATGTTGATCCCTAGACACTTTTGATGTGTGTAGTTGTTCCGGTATGGGAATTTAAATGTTTGTAGACGTAACTCACAATACAGGATTACTTACCAGTCTAAGGCGACGTTTTAAAGTTACTTTAAAGATTCTTTAACAAAAAACTACAAACAGCCATAAAAGGTTTCGTCTGTCTTACAACTGAAGGTGCTAACTCCCCTAAGAGTTATTTAAACTTTTTCAAAAGTTACTTAACACCAAGTTTAAGTGCGGCTATTGTTTCACTTTCAACGCACACACGCATTTTAGCAAGGGGATCGTTCGAAGAAGCACTAACGCTTCCCTAGTGTTTCCGAACGAGTTGGTTGCTGTCGCATCCGATGTGCAGATTGAAGGGAAAGAAGCTCCAGGAGTGCTCGGTAACCATCAATTACGCTGGGCCGCGCACGCGCCAGTGCCCCAGGGACCAGCGGCACACGACCACCCCACACAATTTATGGAACAAAGTACATACATCACTACGCCCCGGTTGTATGTTTATTTTTTTTCGAATGCGCGTTCCTTTTATGAATCATAATTTTATGCTGGGCCAGTGTTTATTGTCGTAGGGAAGTCGATGAAAATTTTTAAGTTTTTTATTTTTATTTCTATTTTCTCTCATCATATTTACCTACAACTCTCAAATCAACAACATTGCAATACAGTGCTGCTTGCTGATCTTGAGTGCCTACACTGTATTTTAACAGGTTGCAAAGTTACCTAACATACTCGTATTACTATGCTATAAACAATATTGTACCTATTTAGGTACCTATTATTCCTCCTTACATCGTCCTTTTTTGTACTCACTCCCCTACAAAATATTGTCGTTTGATAAACTTTATTTTTCATTTAATATCTTTACCTTCCCTTATGTAGAACAGCAGCACTAACAAGCAAATGTTCTTTACCAACGGGACTTTCAGCGAGACTATTAATAAAACATCGTGTTGACCCACTGGCCGTCCGGCGTCCGTAACATCCACTGCTCAGGAATCAAGGCTCGCTCACGTTTCATAATGTATAACCTTGTAACCTGGTCTGCGCACGCGTTTAGGGTGGTTCCAGCGACGCTAAGCCGTGATTTATGCCGTCGTAAAGTTGCACACGGCTGGCCTCGCGTTCACTTGGATAATTTATCGTAGCAACCAAGCGGCCACGGTTGACCACGGCCTGGCCGGATTGAGCCGACGATTCATATTGAGTATTTATAGTATCGTTCCACCATAAAATAGCCGAATGGTCGAGCTAGGTGTGTGTTGTTAAGTTGGTAACGTGCCCATTTTGATTTGACGGATGGAGAGCTCGTTATGAAGTCTTGTTAGTGACTTGGGCTCACAGTAACCGCTATAATATTTTGTCTTGCGCAAAAACACTTTAGATTGAGTTTGTTCATCGGGGTTTGGTAAATCAATGGTGATCGATGAAATGAGAATAAATTTACTACAGTAAAGTAGTAGTAAAAATTATGTTTAGAAATAGGTACATTTTTAACAATGATAAAAGTACAGTAGCCATGCATGCACTTTGAAACGCCTTTGCAACTGTAGTTGAACCATTGACGCAGTCTTGTAGGAGATGTTTTATTCTGAACCATATAAATGGAGCGTTTGGTGTTGCATACATAAAAATGGTGTTTAAATATGAACATGTTTATTTCATATTATATTTAGGGACCTGCTCCGGATTCGAGTGTGATTAATATTTTGGCGGTTTTTCCTAAGAGTTATGTACAGACGCCAGCAGGTCAATCTACTCCAATCTGTAAAATTTTGCCAATCAAACTTTAACCTTCCTCTATTGTGATAAGGTTGAAAATCTATTAAATAAATTTTAAAGATAGTGGTAGTTTATTTGCTGGCGTCTATACATAAAAACTTTGCACAGACAATAATGAACACAACAAATAGTTATACAATTTGGTGCAGTCGTTCAGAAGTTATGGAAGTACAAATTAACTTAATTGACAAAATTGCTAACATCTAAAGAACGGTACAACACACAAAAAATTGCAATAAGTTTAGGTACTCGTATAGATTCAGCAACTTGTCATACATTAACAAAGTTCTGCTGAAAAAACCGATAGAATGCTTGTCTTTTTTATGTGTGTTACAATATGACCATGTATTAATTTCAGTGTCTTGCTTTTTTACTACTACCTAGTTATATTTTATATTAATTTTTACGATAGGCTCTCGTTTGACCAGTATCTCGCTCGGTTGGAAGCGATGATATGGTCGACGATAGAGCACGCTCGTCTAGAAGTAACCAATATTGAATTTTAATTGAATTGACATAAAGTTTTCAAGATTGTTGCTATCAGGAAACATAGACATCGGTAGGGACTTCACTTCTTAGCTATGCACACAATCTCGGGCACGCCGCAATCGCGGCGGTAAGACCCCTCTTTGAGGAGTGGCTGGATAGGCGTCACGGCGTCCTGACCTACCGCATGACGCAGGTCCTCACCGGACACGGAAGTTTTGGGAGGTTCCTGTGTCTGATAGGGAAGGAAGAAACGCCTGGGTGTCACCACTGCGAGGATCGTCCGGAGGACACGGTGGAGCATACGGTGCAGGACTGCCCCGCTTGGGCAGAGCACCGCCGTGTCCTCACGACGGCGATAGGCGGAGACCTCTCGCGCCCGGCATTGGTCGAGGCCATGCTGCGGGGCGAGACGGAGTGGGCAGCGGTCGCCTCCTTCTGCGAAGCAGTCATGCTCGTGAAGGAGGAGGCGGGCCGCCTGAGGGAGAGGACAGCGTCCTCCCTCCACCCCAGCCGCAGTGGTAGACGCCCACGGCGTCGGACGTCGCAGGACGATCTCCGGCCACCGTAGGCGCGGGCATGCGGGCAGCGAGTAATGGGCGACTCGCTGCCCGACCATGGACCATGCCCGGGTCGACGGCGCGTTGTGTTCCACGCGCGCCTCCACGAAAAAAAAAAAAAACAAAAAAAAATGCACACAATCTGACGGCACGTTTGGCGCAGTGGCTGAGCAATTGGACTCTTGCGTTATGTGTCGCGGGTTCGATTCCCGCACGGAACAAATATTTGTATGATCTGCAAGTAGTTGTTCCGGGTCTGGATGTTTCTGTGTGTGAGTTTCTATGTTTGTAAACGCACCCACGATACAGGAGAAATTCATAGTGTGGGGCATTTTAAGAAAAATGATTTGTGTACAATATTTTTTTATAAATATTTATTACTAACGAAGACAGGAATTGTCCGTATTTATAAATTAAAATATTTACAACTAGCCGTTCACCGCGGCTTCACTCCCGCTGCTCGTATTGGTCGTGATGGTATAAAGTCAGAAATAAGAAATCAGAAATCGATCCAGTAGTTCCTGAGTCGGTCGCGAGACTCACGAATTACCGTGACGGGTACGTAAAGGGCTATTGAAGGACTCCGTGGATTTTAGTCAGTACGAGTCTGACAGTCCCTCCTGCTCTGCCCTGGGTGGGAGGACTCATGTGATGATTTTACTACGAAAAATAAAAAACGTAGTTCCTCAGTTACTTTTAGTAGCTTTATAAATTAGTATAGATATATGATTCGGTCTCTGTTATTCACAGAGATCGAATTTGGTACAAATTTAGAGGTTTGTGGAACATGGTGCAAGTTTCTTGAAATTCCTCCAAAAAGTTGAACTATCCCTGTGGTGTCTGAACAATCCCTGTTACCGGCAACGATCTGTGCGTACTCCGTCCGCCTTGTCTC
Organism: Agrotis puta; assembly: GCA_943136025.2. Classification (NCBI taxonomy): domain Eukaryota; kingdom Metazoa; phylum Arthropoda; class Insecta; order Lepidoptera; family Noctuidae; genus Agrotis; species Agrotis puta. The sequence continues at coordinate 8,068,518 of OW964170.2, forward strand.
TAGTTCATACAGGACCGATAGGCTGTGAGTGCTACGCATCGGATATTTATGGAGAACATCACCAATTCACCATCATAAATGCTGGTTTTAATTAAGAAGTAAATAATGACACGCCACATAGTTTTGAAAAACAAAGAACACAATTAATATATTTTTTGTAAATCTCGTTGGGTGTATTGTATTACTCAATAACCCAATAAACATTATATCTGAAAATTCGCAATCATCAATTCTGTTTATGTACTTTATGCTTTTAAATTAATTTGGTTTTAATTTGCTTGTTAATTAATTTGTTGTTAAATATCATTCGTAAATACCAATTTACTCAACATTATGATCGTTTGTTTACAGAAATACGTAGCAACGTAGCGTAAAATAATGATCTGCAATGTGTAAAAAAAAAATTCCCTTTGCAAGTCCATTATTCTTGTCGCTCTATTTAATAAATACGCTTTTAAAAATAATTTAAAATGTCAAAAGAAAATACCACAAATTCAAGACATTAAAATAATTGGAAAATAGTGTAGCACCGATTCTTACGAGTATCTTGAAATAACGTAGCTTCAGATGCTACGAAGATGCTACGCGACGCGCCGCTCAATTTTACCAGATGTCTCTCACATACACCGTAGCACGTAGCAGCACTGAAGCCTACATAACTTACACGTTTCAAGAACGTTGTGAATAAAGGTATGTTTTTTTGGGGCTTGAAGACGGCGAGTAATGGGTGCCTTGCCGTCCGATCATGTACCATACCCTAATTAGCAGGGTACATGATCGGACGGCGACACGATTTCGCGCCGTAGGCGGCGCGTCGTGTTCCTCGCTCGGCTTCAAGAGCTGTCAGCAATCTGAAGGCCTATGAGCTTTTCACCAACATTTACATAGATATTCGTAGTATGCACACAAGTAAAGAAAACATCCGATTTATAAAAAAATTATAGCTACATTCCGATTTACCTTTAATCCTTTATTGATGCAAAAGAATGGTGCATAAAAAGTAAAGCGGTGTAGCGGCGCTCATCTGTAAACACTTGAGCGATGTAAAGTGTTCAATATCGGTGGGAAATGCTACGAAAATTCTTTTTTACAATCGATCGGTGGGTGTAGCCGTGTCCGTGTGGATTGGACGGGGGGCGTGGTGGTTGTTATCGGCGACCAATGAGAATAGGTTGGTGATAAGAGGGTTGGGGGTTGCGCGGCGGGGTGGCGGCAGTGCGCCGGACGGAGCGGCCCGGGTCGGCCGCGTCACCATGCTAGGGGCCATGATGTATCCGGGCGCTGAGGAAGCCGAGCTCGAGGACATGCGCGTGCCGCCGATACAGCTCGAGCACTTGCCCGAAGTATTCCTATGTACGTAATGTTGTGTTATGTGTGAGTGTCCTGTGTGCTGTGCTATTTTCTGTGCTGCATTTGTTTTTGAGCGTGCGCGCGTTCAATTGGCAATAATAATTGTGACGTTTAAGAATATGATCGAATGTGGAAACGACGAAAATTGTATTTTTGGTTTATGTAAATCAAGGTTAATGTAAACAAGGCATCGCTAACTGATTTTACAGCCAGTGCCCTTCATTATATGACCTATCTTATACAACATAATAAGGGAAAGTGGGTCAAGTAATGCAGGCCACTAATCGTACCTGCTCAAAAGATAACTATTCAACATTGTCACAATACAAAACTATGGTTCCTCTCTAGACTATAGAGGAATCCTAGGTTTATATTGGCTAAAATACCTGAAGTATAAATTTCCTATAGTTTTCTAACCAGACCACCTCGCGTCTCTATCATCAGATCAGCTGTGTAACATTAACAATACATTCATTGAATTTATTTTGCCTCTCGACTACTAAAAGTAGGTGAAATATAGTTACAAACTGTTAGCCATTAACCAACAGCTGTTAAGGATTTCTACTGCAATATTTTCACAAGAGAACACACTCAAAATATATCCACTTTCTGCGAAGTTAATAGTTCTTTATATTTGAGATCATTTTTTTTAAATGTTGATAATGATAAATATTGTAACGTATATTTTTTTTTTCTGTACCTAATAAATAAAATGAGTACTTGCCAGGGAAGACCTTCTAATAATTCAGATGTAAAGTAGAGGTTCTTCACGGTCTACCAGAAGCTAAGTAGTGTTGTTCTTAAAATCAAGTGTTAACTGAGTTGTCTGGTGGAGTCTCTGTCTCAGCTGTACTGAATCGGGCACGCCGTAATCGCGGCGATAAGACCCCTCTTTGAGGCGTGCCTGGAGAAACGCCACGGCGTCCTCACCTTCTGCTTGACACAGGTCCTCACCGTACACGGAAGTTTCGGGAGTACCTACACGGAAGTTTCGGGAGGTTCCTTTGATTGCGAAGGAAGAAACCACTGTCACCACTGCGAGGATCGACTGGAGGACACGGTGCAGTATATGGTGCAGGTCTGCCCCGCCGTGTCCTCACGGACCATGATCATGCCCGGATCTACGGTGCGTCGTGCTCCACGCGCGCCTCAACAAGTTTTCACGGGGCCCCCGTAGAGAGTCAAAGCCTGCTGGTCAAAGATTGTGGGACTGTCTTATCAGGAGGAAAGTAAAGGAATTGTACGTTCCGGGGTCACGATTTGAAGAAATTTGATCAGTACATGTCTGATTGTCTCTTCCGTCAAAATTCATATGGTGAATTTTCTATCTACAATGTGTTCCAAGAGTCTATTTATTTATTAAGAAATGTTTAGGGTCAAGTGTACTGAAAAATATGTAAGACATATTAAGTTCCAATAATAAGTAAGATATTTTTATTTTCTTACTGTGTTTTTCATAAAGAAAATTATATTTAAACATTCTTATCTTAACGATTATATACAGACTATAAATGATTTACTTATTATATTACTTACTAGTAATATGTACAAAACATAAATAAAACAAAAAACATTCAAAGGGCGTCAAATAATACGTCCACATCGCTGTCAACGGGAACAGTGCCCAGAACGCTGGCAGCGTAATTATAAATTCAATTAAGTACTTAATTCAATGATATTATATCACTGACTTAATTGTTGCAACGTGAAAGCAGGTGGACGTAGGCGTGAACACTACTCAGTTAATATTTTTTTTTTGAGATAAACTTTGCCCTTCCCTGCCCAAAGCATAAAAAATCTGGTACGGTTTTCTTGAAAATAGATTTGGAGTAGGATAGGTATATGGAAATGATATCATAAAATAGCTGCTGCATAAAGTAGATACTTACATATCAGATAGTTTCGGTTAATATAATTTTATCGGGAAACTGCGAATCTGTAACGAATTATTTGAAATCATTTAAGCATGAAAAACAAGCGTGGAAAATGTACCAGAATAATATCCATTGTAAACAAAACCCGTGTAAGTACGTCAAGTACTGGGTAGCAGAAAGAAATACCACAACAAGGTATTTTAAATGGTTTGTGTTTAAACGCCAACCAGAAAAGTACCTATTTTAAAACCAAAATATCAAAATTCCTGCCAGAATGGATAAATGCTCACCAAATTGTGTATTATAAAGTATTGTAGAAATAAACCTATTTTCTGTAATAATAAAAACCGCGAAATAGACGATAATATTTAAAGGATGCTATGAACTTTTTTTAAACTCCTGTGTGAAGTGATCTATTACTGACTTAAAGTCGACTCTTCTCTTTCGGTTGCCCTTTGCGTTCCAGGGCTACAGTGCTGCTGTTGCTTTGTTTAACCTTTTTTCTAGAGTGGTAAAATCAAATAAGTCCTCGCATGGTATATTCAAAGTCAAAATCGTCTTTACTTAGAGAATTTATTTCTTGCTTTTTAATGGTGTCTGCTATAAAAAATTCTGTGTGTCTCCATTTTTTGCTAAAGTAAAATCATTAGGTTAGGTAGGTACTTTTTTTTCCCGTGGTAAAATCGCACTTAGCAGTTTTATCATGCCTAGTCATCAGCCATCACGATTTGTCATATTCATTTCTCACTGTTGGGTTTGTCTTCGTTACGTTACACACGTCTTACAATATGACAGAACGTGTTATGTGCCATAATTTTTTTAACTCTTTGGCCAATCCTTGGTATTTCTCATGTGTCATTGATGCGTTTACAAACATTTAAAATCACATATACAACGTTTGCCGTTGTAAGGCTCAAGAGCAACATCAGTGTTGGAAATTGTGCATTCTGATGTGTGCGCCCATGGAAACCAAATCTATCGGATTGTCGAGATACTACTTACTCTTTGTCGATGACTATTTATATATAATACCTAGACTTTTGGTCAATATATCAGCTGGCCTTTTATTTGTAGGTAATACCCAGACCCGGAACAACTACTTGTACATCATACAAATAAGTGAAAACAGACTTTCCTCCCAAATCGTTTAGGCCTACAAACTGCATACCGTGTACGGTAACCGCATTGTTCATGTTGACATACATAATCGATAGCACCGTTTGAGAGCGATGGTGGTGAATAACTACAAATTAATAGACTGGTGAGATGAGTGAAGAAATTACAAATATTTTCAAGCACGTAATTAAGCAAGAATAAAACCGAATCACATTTTCATTTCTAACATGAGGGCCAGTTGTTTTTATCGATAGTTAAACTTGTGTGTATAAGTGTATAGGAATATTGACAGCTCAATAAATTGCAAATCTAATTAGGCCGCCAGCTAGAGTTTAGACAAAAAATGGACATGTATTTTTTCTTCTGTTAAAAATTTAAAAGATTTGCTCGTCACGTCAATTTTAAATGTGTCGTATCTTCGTCAATTTTGGTAAATCTAACAAATTTATTTTTCATAATCTAACTGACTGACTAATTAGACTTTTTCTGTCGTTTTCGTTGGTTATAAAATATATAGGATTTAACAAATAGCACTTAGTTTAACTACTGGAAAGGATTTCATGACTAGTGAAATGTGATACTGCAAAAAAAGATTATGATACAGGTATTTTGAAGTCTGAGGTAGGACTTGGGAATAGTTCTTATATGGTAGAGGAGTTCAGAGGGCATTCAGGTTGCAACCTTGATAGCTGAGTAGGTAAGACAACGTGACGAGAGAACGGTCCATTTTTAGATGTCACAAAGGGATAAAATGATGTGTTGAAATTTCTAGAGACGGCAATTTTCAAAACCCACGCAGACATGTCGTAGCGTATGCTAGTACGGTCAGCCAAGAAAGTGGTGTACCAGTTTTGATTTAGTTTCCCGGTCATCGAAAATTACAACAAGGTTCGTTATAAAAAGATATTACTGAAAGAGACAACATTATCATGACGTAAACCTATGTATTTAGTATTCATACGTCATTTGTCACATATAAGTACATGACATTTTAACCTTTAGTATAAATGAAAAGGACATTAGTTTCTACAAAGCAATTGAAATGTTTCCAAACAAAAGTAATAAAAACTATTTAAATAGACAACCGAATTCTATTTGAAAAAGAAAACTGACAATTGACATTTTGTCAAATATATGCAAAAAATCGATATATTTTCCGTGTTATTTTTCAATCAATTGCATATAAAATCATCTCAATGTGATAGCTAGTGGATTGCAAAATGTTAATGAGCGTGGACTGTACTAATGGAATGATGGAAACACGTAAATTGGCAATATTATAAATTTATTACAATATTATAACGTATTGACAACTGCCCAGACAAGCCAACAAGACAAAAGAACATAAGAAAAACTATATTTAAAAAATGACATTTATATAAAAAAAGGTCGCACCATAGCCAGTCGCCAACACAATGCCTGCCAACTTGACCATTGCCGAAAGAGCACAAATAATTGCCCAATTTAATGAGGGAAGCAGTATCAGTGCGATATCCCGGAATTTGAATATATCGAGGCGTTCTGTCCGCTTTTGGATTCGTCGTGAAGGAGAGGAGGGAAGTTTGTTGGATCACAGAAGAAGTGGTCGCCGGCCTGCACTCTCCAATAACGATAGAGAATTCATGAGACGGGAATATGAAATCAATGGTTTTAAGCCCACAAAACATTTTGCGGAGATTTTCGATGTGAGTGCCCAAACAATAAGGAATCATCTAGATTATATGGGGTTGCACCACAGGCATTACGCCAAGAAAATATATTTGACGGATGCTCACAGACTTGCTCGTCTGAACTTCGCCAGAGAGCACTTAGAGTTTGATTGGTCTAATACAGTGTTTTGTGATGAAAAAACGTTTAAATCCAGTCAGCATGGACGTCTTCACCTTTGGCGATATAATTCAACACGGTATAAAGATGATCATGTAATCCCAGATAGAGAATCAGGTCGAATTTCCGTAAATATTTGGGGCTGGATGAGTGCGGATGGTGTAGGAGAATTGTGTTCTCTACCTCCTCGAGCGACGGCTGTAAATTATATCGACGTGCTTCAGAATGCAATGCTACCGACAGTCCGTAATGTTTACCCGGAGAACGAAGTGCCACAATTTGATTTTGTTCAAGATAATTGTTCAATTCATAATGCGAGGATCGTAAGAGCCTGGTTTCGTTCACACACTGACGTAAGGGTAATTCAGTGGCCCTCAAGATCGCCGGACCTCAACCCGATAGAAAATCTTTGGGGCCTTATGGTCCAACGATGGTCGCATCAAAATGAAAGAACCAAACAAGCTCTTATTAGTCACTGTAATTATATTTGGGAGGAAATGCGGGGAACCGATATTTGCTCACGGCTTGTTGGTTCAATGAGGTCTCGTCTTTTAGAGGTTAAAGAGGCCAACGGCGGTTACACCCGTTTCTAATATTTTAAAATTTTCAATATGTTCTAAATATTACTATATATGCTATGTTTTTGTTTGTTATAAGTATTTTAAAATTGATTGTAGAAATTTAATAGGATAAATGTATTTTTAGCTTGTTTTTTATTGATATTGTAATTACAAGTTTACAGAAATTGTAGGTTTGTGGATTCGCCTTGTGCCTCTAAAATTTTATGTAACTTGTTGATTACAATTCTGAATGTGTAGATACAATTTTGTCATCAAAATCTACAGACCCCCGCCGTTGATTTTACGACGTCATTGGTTCCATCAAGTTCAAACTAAGAACAGCTGTCACGTTACAAACAGTAATAGTCGTTATCAATAATCAGATAAAGACAGCAATAGAAGTTGTCAGATCGATCTGCAAGCGAAACTAATCTTTATCACCTATGAATCTGCAAGCGATATTCAACCTTAGGGTGGTACACCACTTTCTTGGCCGACTGTACTAATCGTCTATCGTCAGTGTATAAAAACTCTTTGTATGTTGCAGCCAGTATCCCGAAATGCGGCGGCTGTCACGAGATGATCGTGGACCGCTACGTTCTGAAGGTGTCGGACCGCACGTGGCATGCCGGCTGTCTCCGGTGCGTGGAGTGCCGCGCTATGCTCTCTGGCAAATGTTTCGCGAGGAATAACCAGCTTTACTGCACCGACGACTTCTTCAAGTAAGCCTCTTTTACTGGGTGTTACAATTATATGTATAATACGAGTAACACATTAACATTTTCACTGCGGGTCTTGTCTATGGTCGTACTTAATTCACTGCGCGGATGTTGTTGTATTGGTAGATGTTAGACATCGTGGTGTTAAATTACTGTGTAGAAGAATGAAATTAGCGCAAACTTTTTTGAGGCTTCCTCATAAAAGAGTGGGGTTAGAAAGCCAAAGCCTCTGAAGTAGATCCCTCTCAGTGTTCTGCTGTGCTCATAAAATTATATAACGATAGGCGCTTAAAGTTATCTGTTTATATCTTTGGGAGGTGCTTGTAGACGACAAGTAGACAGCAACACCTGATTTCGCGTCCACCAAATTGAGTCTAGAATTCTGAAGTCTGTTGTATGATTTGAATCTTTATAAACTATTTGCTTAACACCTGTAGGAGTTTCATATATGTAATAGAGTCTGCCACGTTGATAATGTTGTTATGATTGCGGCTGCTGTCCCAGGCGGTTCGGCACCAAGTGCGCTGGCTGCGGGCAGGGCATTCCTCCCACGCAAGTGGTGCGGCGCGCGCAGTCGCACGTTTACCACCTGCGCTGCTTCGCCTGCGCCGCGTGCGCACGGACGCTCAACACCGGTGACGAGTTCTACCTCATGGAGGATGGGAAGCTCGTCTGTAAACCTGACTATGAAGCCGCGAGAGCGAAAGGTGAATCTTAAAGCTTAACTTTTGATCCCTCTGTTGTTCTTTACCTCTTTTTCGTATTTTTGTCGTAATTGTGTAAAACAGCGGCATGTCTTCTTAGTTTAATTAATATATTTGTTTGTTACTATAATACTTTACACTTCCTAGAGTAGTTCATATAACTTCTATTTCTCCCCTCTAACAAGAGCAGGTTTCAACAATTAATTATTCACTCCTTAGGAAAAGAAAATGGCAAAATCTACATCAAAATCACTTCTAATGTGCAATGTCCAGGCGGTGAGGGTTCCTTAGACGGCGACGCCGCGAGCAAGAGGCCGCGTACCACGATCACGGCCAAGCAGCTTGAAACCCTGAAGAACGCGTACAGCAGTAGTCCGAAGCCGGCGCGCCATGTGAGGGAACAGCTGGCTCATGATACCGGCCTAGATATGAGGGTGGTGCAAGTCTGGTTTCAGAACAGGTCAGTTCCGTGTCTATTTATTAATTTTGCTGTGGGAGGAGGCTTTCTAAGAAAGAAAATTATATAAAAATCGACGCATTTAGGGATCAAGGGGTAAAGAAATGCAGGCCCAAAATGAGTAAAAAGCTCGTATTAGAATATACCCAAAGTCGCAAGATACGGCCATCAGATAGGTATACCTATAATTCGAAAGGGGTGCAGCGTCTAAACACTGCAGTTTAAACATCTCCCTATTCTGATAACATTAAAAACTAGCGTCGTGGAATAAACCGAGTTTAATTCGCCGTAACTGGCATTTATTTCTTTATGACGACGTTGAAAAATTAGACATGCAAACCTAAGTAACGCCTCTTTAACCGTACCGAATACCGAAGCATTCGATATCTGTAATCAATGTTAGTTGCGCAGGAGTACCTCCCGAGTTGTTCGAGTTAACGAAATGATTTTGAAATGGTCAAGTGAATTAACAAGACGTAAAGAGAGATTAGAGCTTTTATGGCCTCGCAGAGCCAAACATTAAAATGTTCAGTAAAATTTATGTTACGTGAAACTGCGTCAGTTATTTTTAGTGCTGAGAAATTAGAAGAATGGTAGATTGGTACCGACTAGCTCTTTGTTTATACTTAACTTTCCATCAAGTATCAATAAATTAAAATGGTTGAAGGAAGCCATTGGCCAAGTTTCTTTAAGGTTGGTACAACCTGCCTTTTTCCAATCCAATCTTCAACGTTAATTTTTATTTATGTCATTTTAAACACATTCCGCTCTTGTTTCAATAGCAATTTATAGTGCAACAGTTGCTATTTATTTGACTAACGAAGTAAATTGCATTTATAAGATTTCGCGGCCATGAGCCGTTGTAGGCAGCACACCCATGCAATTGATCTACATAGCATTTAAGAGAAATCCCGACGCGTGACTTGCTTTGAAGTCAGGCTTGTAACTTTATTCTTGTTGACCTACAAATTCGAAAGGTCCAATTGGATTGCAAATATTTAGTATAATTATGTAACTAGATGACTACACAAAGAATGTTATTAGATTATATAACAATCAACATCTCCAAATAGGTAAGAGGTTAAGGTTCTTGAATGGAAACCAACGTCCACATTGTTGGTGGATACCGATAATATGGACACACGATCTTGTGAAGACCACAGGATCACGCTGAATGCAAGCCAATTCCAACCGGTCCTATTAAAAGTCTATGGTCAGTAGTAGATGTCCTGTGGCTGTGTGGATGTTTTTTACATTATACTGTTATTGGATGATATCTTATACAATCACCCAACGTACCCAATAGTATAAAATGTACCCTAACTTTACTGTGAATACTTTACTGTGTGTACTGAAAAGTACATTGTTCAGGATTCTGCATACGCGAATGCAATGACCGTAACCGCGGAAATTTTGATGACAATCGGGGCGGTATGACCATATGACTCATCCATCTGACATGTCCACAATGGTCTTATGACAAAGGCACGTCCTTCAGATATTCGCGTATTGTGTATCTACGTTTGTTTGTTAGTATGTTTGGAAGTTGGGAGCATAGTCGCGGAACTATGTTGTGTCGCGCGCGAGTGACCGTAGTCACGGCAGCGGTCACGCCCTGCTCACCGGCCTCGCCTCGTAAACGCGATATCACAATGCTCGACTTCTTTACTTTATGTGCTCGATATAACTACAATACGTGCTCATGTAAAACATGTTGTTAGCGTTTCGCATTATATTGACATGCCTTTTTGAAAACTACATTTGTAGCGTCGCGTAATTTTCAAGTTAAGTTTGATGAGTTACGCAAAATAAAATGTAATAATTTCTGGTAAACTAAAAATCTATTTATCAAAAATCTACCTATCAATTGTTTTCAACAAAATTCATATAAATTATCAATTGTTCTAACTTCCTACCCTAAATAAATGTGAAAGTAACTTTGTTAACATCTCACGTCTAAAGCACTATTGAACCGATCATCCTGAAATTTTAATACACATTGTCATAAAATAGTACTTTTTCCGACAGTACTCTTCGTACTGTTCCCAAGTTATTAGTTGCATAGTTCTTTAGACGCGTAGCCATAATCGAAACCCATATTTTTTTTCAGTATTTTAACGTAAAAAAAATCTTGTTTTTACGCCCTTTTGTAAAAGCAATCCTCAAAAAAAAAAACATGCTGTATTCTAAAGAGTATTCGAAAAAGTTCGTATTTTCTTTTTTTTTGACAGTGTATTGGTAGTGCTGGACATTTTCTTGAAAAACATCGTTGGATGCCATTATATTTTTTTCTTTTGTGTTCTTTTTTTTGTTCCAATAAATGGCTATTTGTGAATTTTTTGGTCGACATCGGCCAGTTCATATAGTATACTCGTAATTAGGTTTTCCAAGAAGTATGTAGTACTTATGTGGTCTTTTATTCGATTTTTATAGTATACAATAAATTATTCATTGAATGAAATTAATAAATAGGGTTGTGAAGGTGAGATGGGACTTTGAGACATATACGTTTTTTTAATTACATGTGTTAGTACTACACTACGTCTGTGCCAGATTTAAAATTCTTTAAAATGAAATACTCGCTAAACTAAAAGGGTGACTTATTCTGGTTGAACCATTAACTTATACAAATTACGCAAAGGCAATTCGGGACAATGTATCAATAATCCGCATGAGGTACATCGCAGCACGCGCTTCCCTCCCAGAGGACTGGGCGGAGGTACTTTAATTAATCAAGCTCTTTGTTGAAAGCCGGCGCCCCGCCGCTGTACTAATAACAACACACGCAATGAGGCCGATGAGGGTGTTTTGTTTATACATCGAATATTTGTTTAAATCGAAAGTAATCGAAGCGTTATAACGAGTTTGCATTATTAAATCAAAGTTCACTCATTATTCGAAGTGGTTATTGTTGAAAGTAAATAAGGTTGCAGTTGTAAGCTTTTTACAAAGGTGTTTTCCAATTTTATTTATTGTATAATCGATTGCAATCAAAGCTTAAAATGAAATATGTCTCATATTATGTCTCTCACGTTTCACATTTCGTGATAAATTGAGGTGACAAAGACAGAGGGCATTAGTTTTTAATTAAAGTGCAATTATTTTGTGAAATTGACTGAAAAAACAAGATGGCGAAATATGAAAGGAAAAGTTTCTAGTTTCGAGGTGTACTGGCAATTTTCTCGCAAAAAATTATGAAGATGCCATTACGTAAATTTTTTTCACTGTTTTTTTTTTACAAATGGTTGTCTTGAATATTTTTTTTGACTATTTCGGCCAGGTCATTGCATAATGTGTCATATAAAGAGGTTTTCGTAAAAGTAGTTTCGGTCTCATTTTTATAAACTTTTAAATCGTCGATATTTATTATTATTGGAATATGAATAATTAAAATTCAACCGATAATCGAAACGTGGAAAGTTTTTAGGCAACAGTGGATTACTTAGTTAATTAATTTTGGATATTTATACATACAAAACTGACTGACTAGTTTCGGTTCTTATTAAAATTTAAAAAATAAATTGATTGAACTCTTTTTTTTTTCTCAACAGGCGAGCGAAAGAGAAGCGGCTAAAGAAAGACGCGGGGCGCACGCGCTGGTCGCAATACTTCAGATCAATGAAGAGTGGAAGCGGGTCTCCACGTCACGACAGGCTGCTGGACAAGGATGAACTCAAGATTGACTTGGACTCGTTTAGTCATCACGGTAGGAATTGCAGAATGACAGTGTTGCTATAAATCAATTGAATACTCGTACTTGTGCATAGTACTCGCAATCGTGCATGGCACGGTTAGTGTATTGGCTGAGCGATTCGACTGTTGCGCACCGTGTCGCGGGTTCGATTCCCGCACGGAACAAAAATTTGTATGGCATGCAAGTAGTTGTTCCGGGTCTGGGTGTTTGTGTATGTGACTTTCTATGTTTGTAAACGAACCCACGACATTGAATAAATTCCTAGTGTAACGTTTTTCTTTTTTTAAATATCTGCAAATAATGATCACAAATAAGGAGTATGTAAGGATCGCAACAGTTGTCGGTCTATAATTTCTGCCTACCCCCATGGCAAAAGAGCGTGAGGTTATGTATATATGAATATTATTACTGATCAGCAGGTTGCAGAATCTTTTATTGATTCTAATATTTTTAATCAGAGCAATACGAACGACTTTGTTTCGTAAAGAAGGTTAATAAATTCACATTTCCCCTATTTTAATATTATTTCAGAGCTAAGCAACGACAGCTACAGCACCGTAGCACTGGGAGGCGAAGAGGGCTCCCCTGCTGGGGGGGGAGCGGCGGCAGGGGGAGCACGCTACGCTGCTACGCCGCCCTACCTACGCGCACACTCACCACCGCATCCTCACTATCACTACCCGCCTGATCATCTCGTGTACACCAATATAGGTAAGTTAGTGACGTGATAGTATAGAAGCTGAGAGGCAAGCTGGGCTAACAAGTGACGTAGGAGTTTCCTATATCGCTAAATCGCCCCCTACGTCATCTGCTGCACCGGCGCCGCAACATCCTCGCTACCGCTATTCCTTTACTTACCATCCTGTATATGCTTACATAGTGTTTATCATGAAATTATTTAACTACGAAGAAATCTTTTGTGGCGTGCATAGCAGTTACTGCTACGTGAGTAAATTGGCTCTCGCCTCGCAACAGCCACTATCCGCTCAGTAGCTTTCGAGAAAGTTAAGAATTTTAGAAGAAGACAAGTAGGTGATCTCGATACCGCAAGACATCTATTTCCTTATACTTAGAGGCGACAATATTATTATTTTTTGTATGTTCTTGTATCCAGCTCTCCTTAATTACAGCTAATAAAAAACTGTTATAATCAGGTCAAGCTATGAGCGGTGCTGGCATAGGTGGGGCAGGCGGGGCGGGTGGTGCGTCCGACCTCAGCAGCTCGTCATCCCCGGCGGCGGGCGGGTACCCTGACTTCCCGCCGTCGCCGGACTCGTGGCTGGGCGAGGCGCACCACTACTCGCCGCGCGCCTTCCCCTAGCGGCGGCCACCGCCGGCGCACGCGCCGCCCGCGCCCCCGCCGCCGCCCCCCGCCCCGCGCGCACTCTACCCTCACATGCTCGCGCAGCAACCACTAGAGCTGGTGGTCAAGCGCGAGCTGTGACCGCACCACACTGAACATTTCTACGCACTGGACGTTTATGAAAGTTAGTGAAAGTTTGATGTTCTGCAACTTTAGCACAGAACACAACAGTTGTTTGAACTCTCATTGCCAGTCAATGTAAAGACTGTTAATGTGACGTTTGACGCTCAACAATTACACTGGAATGCACTGATCTTGAATGACTTTAGAGTGGTGTTGGTGGCTTCACTTTGATGTGAGTGTTATCGTCGTTGTTCGATGTTCCACAAGACTTGCAATTTTACATATAAGAAAATAATTAACTTAAGTACATTGATACTGCATACAATAAACCCTCGGATTTGTTTGTCACTCATCTTGAAGTAACTGCTGTGCTTACCCAGGTTTACAATTGAGGTAAGATTCCTATATTGATGTTTTGTTATGTGTATCTTTGTGATTGTGCCGTTCGTTTAAAAATGTATTATAATAAATATAAATATGTGTATATAAAAGACAAGCACGAGATAACAATTAAACGACTTATACACTAGCAAGGTATATTGTTGTAAATAAAATATGATTATAAAGTCATTAATACATGTTATGATGTAAGTACCAATTATATTATATGTACATTATTATAAAAATGATACAAAGGATATATGATTTACGTAGATGTAACGCAATATTTATTTAACGTTCGACAGAAATTATCACAATATTGTACATAGAATTAATGTAATATAAGTAATAATAGCTGATATAGGCAAGTCCATAGTGATTATAATACTTTGTGCAAAAAATCTAGTCGACAGATGAATGGTATCTATATAAATAATTGTACATGTAATTAAAATAAAGTTTTATTTACAACTTATGTGATATCAGTAACTATGGTCTTCTAAATATTTACAGCTCCGTCGTGGCCACACCCCAGTACTGCTGCATGCGACCCTCCAGGTCTAAAGAGTCTTGTGTTGATTTCTCCTGTATCACAGCAAAGTCGTATTCCAGGTGATACGGCATCAGACGCTGTAAGGATCCAAAATATGCAGCATTAGGGCCCCCGTTCGGTAGCCTTCCAGAACCGAATCGAAAGTCTGGCTTCAGTGCGGTGCCAAACGATCTCGCACTGCCAAAATGCTTTGACAAGAAAGGCACACCTTTTGATTGCTTGCCAGTTAAATGTAACTGCGGACTACTTCCAGACAGACCTTTCAAGTTCCTGAGACTACTGACATTTGACTTGATGCCTTTTGATAGATTATCTAATTCCTTGTCAAATAACATCTGTGTGTTTTGCTCGAGCATGTACTCCCAACACTTGAATTGCTCCTCTGGGTTAGACCCATCGTCGTGTCTGTGGTCTTCCTCCTTGTCTTCTTCGACTCGCACACGTATGGCTCGAGCGACACCTCCTCGACAACTCCTGCGTTCCGAGGCTTTAGCTTGAGATCGTACGCTTGCATAGTGTTGGTGACTGACGGCTTCACTTGGAGGACGGTCACTCTGACCGCTCGGAGAAGATCGGTCACTGCTCGGCTTCGGCGGCGTTACCGAGTGACAGCAAGGTTCCAAACGTGAGCAGCAACAATCTGATCGACACACTGACTTGTTACTGTTTATCGTCTGTCGTAGCTCTCTCATTAGCAAGTCGACATCAGATCGAGTTGCGTCAAACCGAATAATTAATACAGATATGCAGTCCTCTACGCCGTAGCTTTGTGCCAGATCCTGTAATCTTTTAGCTGCAAGAACAGGATTACGTTCTGCTCGAACTTCAGATACAGCGGTTTCCATACTGACGGCATTCCAAAATTTACCATTTCCTAATATTAAGAACTCGTCGTCTTCTTTTATTACGGTTTGTATCACGTCAGGATCTGGCACTGTATTAGGATACCTCGTTGAATATCCCAGTCGTTTGTTATTTTCAATACCTAAACTTAGAGGTCCATTTCGTCTGCTTAAAACAGCCTTAGTATCTCCAACATTGGCAAGTCTCAGGCTATACTTCCGGGCTGTGTGACCAAATCCGTTTTCTTGCGCAGTAATAGGCGATAAATGACACATAATTAAACAAGCACCTTTTTTCTGACCTTTTTCTTTTAATTCCCTGTGTGCAGATAAAACAACATATTTCATGTACTCATTAACAGTTTCCTTTATAGATTTCTCCTCAAGCACAAGTCCGGGTATACACGTTTGTAAAATTTTGGGCACTTCGATATCGGTTTCACCGTCAATGATTGCAAACAAACCTTCCCTATTGCAGAAAGCTGGAAGACGTATTTGGGCACAACATAATTGTAGTGATTTATTCGGGCATTCAGAAAATCCAGTAGTCCAAGGTGTTGTGCCATTTAACTCTTCGTGGAAACCACTTTTTTGCGTCCAAGGTAAGGAATGTCGCCCGGTGACGTCAACTAAACTGAGAGGTCGTTGACATCGGTAAGCACTAAACTGCGAAGGATCCACTTGTAACTTTTTGTTACACGATATATCTAAAAACTTTAACTGTTTTGGGGCAAGTAATCGTAAATCTATACTATCAAGTTCATTGTGTGCAAAATCTAATATTTTAACCGATGCACTGCATGCAAACATGGGAACAGAGCGTAATCTGTTCGAATGAGCTCTAACTATTTTAATATTATTTAGCTGTGGTAAGTTTTCTGGAAGTCTGGAGAGGCAGTTCCCAGACAGAACGAGCTCTTCAATATCTGGCCAAAAGTTGATGCAGGTTTCTGGTAGATTCGTCAAACAGTTGTAGGCAATGTGTAATATCTTCAATCCTCTGAAGGCTATGATAACATCTGCTACTTCATCGGTGAGACAGTTTGCTGTTAGGTAGAGTCGTTCTAGACAATGTGAGGACGGTCCTCTCGCGTGGGGTAGTCGACTCAGCCTGTTGTTTGTAAGATTTAAGACGCACATTCTGTCACATGCTGAGAAGAAATTTTCTGGTAAGGATTGTATGCAGTTATCGTGGAGGAGTAGTTCTCTCAAAGGTGATCTCAGTCTTGGCATAGAAGGTATGCTGGATATCTTGTTGTGTGCGAGGTGTAGGCTGCTAAGACTGGACAGTTCGCTGCAGAACAGATGCTCGGGCAGTGAGGTGAGCTGGTTGTGGCTGGCGTGCAGCGTGGTCAGGTCCGAGCAGCCGCTGAGCCACTGAGGGAGGGACGTCAACTTGTTGTGGGACACGTCGATTTCGACTAGGTTGATCGGTGGTACTGTTGTAGTAAGGGATTCTAATTCTAAAAAAAAAACATTGAATGTATTTTTTACCGCTATACGTTTTTCTAGTGTTACTATATTGGTTGGATTATATTTTCTACATAACATAATCCAACTAACATATATAACCAACACGCCTGCAAGTTCCGAAGGGTTGAGCCTCTGCTCAACTCATCTATCCCGCACATTTCGCCGCCATAACCGCCCATATCTCTATAATTATACTCGTAGCATCTAATAATGCACCCAGCATTTCCCTATGTAAATAGAATACTAGCCTTATGCTATTCGGACTCAAATTCAGACTCCGTGGCTGCTATATAGGAATTCCTGATTAAAAATATCACCTGAACTAGGAATCGAACCCAGAGCCTCCAGATATTCATGGAGTCGTGCTAGCGACCATAAGACCAAAGAGGCAATGTATTATTAAGACTAACTTACGATTGTGTGGCGCTCGCAACGTTTTCAACATGGCGCCGTGCAACGCTAGATGCTGCAACGTGTTGTGTGACGCGTACAGCTCACGGAGACCGCGCAACGCTGACACCACCAGCACTTCCACGCTGTTGTGCGACAAATCCAGGCAAACCAGGTGCTGGAAAATAAAAACAATACTTAAATGTAATAAATCAGAAGCACTTTAGTAACGTTTAAAAGCTATATTCCTCTGAATCGATTGAAACTTTATGCTGTACGAAATCTAGCTGGAACAAGTGCTATGTGTAGATCTTATGTCAAATTTTTAATGGATTAAGACCACAACAAAATTACTTTAGAATTTTACTAAATACATGTTTATGCCTGTTCGATGAATAATTATGTTTATGCCTGTACTCGTTTTGTATTTAGTAAATCATTGCAATTATACCTAATTGCAAGATAACTACAACTGTGCTGTTAATTAGATCTTTGTATAATAATAAAGATATATAAATGTAGGTTTTAAAACGTCAATCAATCAGTTTCATAAACGCCAGGTCTAAAAATTAGATTTAAGAAACGAGTAGAAACTTCGTTAAATAATTATGAGGTTCTTTACAATAGAGATCGATGAAGACGTAATCGCAGTTAATACCGATTATTGAATTACAATGATTATGTTCATAATTCATAATTCATGAGTAGAAACCGTTTTAAAAAGCATGTTTATTTGAGAAGAATCAGAGGCAATAGACGTACGGCGGGAACGTAACATGGTGTGCGGTAATATGTTTAATATAATCTATTTTTTGAAAAAATATTTAATTAAAACTTTCAATTTATTTACTAACAGCACATAACTAGCTATTACCAGCGGCTTGGTCTACCACAATTCGAAAAGTATCCCACGGAAACATAAAATAAAATACAAAGGATCCTATGCGTTAAATCCAGGCTATATACTATCCGCGTACCGAATTTCATTCAAAACTGTTCAGTCGTTTTTGGGTGAAAGAGTAACAAACATTCATCCATCCATCTATCCTCACAAACTTTTACATTTAGTAAGAAATAAAATATCCTTGGCTCAAGCATAATAGGCATGTTAACAGCATCAATCAAAAGCAAATCTTATAAAATTAGTCCATCAGAAAGTTCAGTCCACCAGTCAGTTTTGAAAAATAATGGACACGAAGTATATTTTCTTTGACATCAATGAAAGTTTACAAAGATAAACTGTATCTAAATCGAGGATATGGGGCTTGTGACGTCGAAAACAAGTAACAATTTTGTACTTTCATACTTGGGACGTATTGTTAATTTTTAAAGGTCGTATCTTTGTCAGTTTTCGTTTACATAATAACATAACGCTCGTGCTAGTATTTCTGAGCTACATTTTACGCGAAATATTTTTCTAGGTTAGATGCTCCTCGATTATTAGGCTTCAATGTAAAAAATACAAGTGCTGATGGAATCTACAGCTTGCTGACCATGGCCTCGGCTATAAACGGACATCCGAACTAACTGATTCACTTACAATGTTTATATAACAGTAAAGGAGCTCCTGGCTAATTACAGTCGATCTTCAAGGTTAACAACAGCTTTTTGAGGATGGTTTTTTGATGGGTGAGTATCGATTACACGGCAGTGAGTGTGCACTCGACTCCAGGTCTTTGAAAACAAGTTAAGGCATTAGTACAGGCCGTCATTTGTAGATCTTTGACAGTCATTTCGAGTATTTAGTGGATTCGGGCCACTGAATACTCGAAATGACTGTCAACTGTCAACTGCCTTACTCAGGGAAATACCTGTTACTCAATGATAATACTTCTTACCTCATAGTTTCCAAGTATGATGCTTCCTTTGAGTTTGTTGTGTCGCAGGTCTACGGTGGTGAGGGGGGCGTGGTATTCTGACTTATTTTCCTCCTCGGGCGCCATTTGTGGTTTTTTGCTGGTCTGAAAAGTGGAAATTTTAATTGTTACTAGCAGAGCTGATTTATGTCCTAAGAAAGATACGTAGATCAATCACAGATTGGAACTCATAAAGCTGATCGTATTGTATCTACACAAGAATCTTTCAAGTAGATTGTAACCTACATTAACGAGTAAAAACTACTCGTTATTTGCAGTTTCTTTAAAATTGGAATAATATTACAACATTGAGTAGAAGGTTGTCAGTTTGGAGATAAAACTATACATATAATAAATCTGTAGAAGGGTCAATTCTGTACATTGAAAATATTGAAAAAATAAATAGCGGGGCGTGTTGCTGGATCGATACCAAACCCAAATATGTGATTAAAATTTTTTTTGTGTCTGTCTGTCTGTATATGCAGGCATCACGTGAAAACTAACGGTTCGATTTCGATGAAACTTGGTATAATTATACCTTATTATCCTGGGCATAAAATAGGATACTTTTTATCCTGGAAAAATACGTAGAAAAAAAAACTTATTTTTCAGTTTTATTCATAGACGTTGTTCTGTAGAACCGCGAATCTCCTTAATTATTATAGGCTTAGCCGTATTTGGGTCCAATAGATATTTATAAGATGTCATTGTCAGAGTTACTCAAAATGGAGAAATAAACCATCCACGCGAAGACCGACATCCGCGCGGACGGAGTCGCGGGCGGAAGCTAGTGTTTAATAATGTTATATAAAACCAGAATTTTATTTAATTAATATACATCTAAAGCCATGTCAAAGGCCTTAATAAATTCTGATACTTGAAAAAATCTTATATCTTACCCCAAAACTGGTGATGAGATTTCGAGAAGCCACCAGTGTCCTCAAGCGAGGTAGCCGGAGCACACAATCCAAAGAATGTAGTTCGTTGTCGCTTACTTGAAGTTCTTCTAATCTGAAAATTAAAGAAAACATAGTGTTACTATGAGAACTGATTGAGTATAGGTACTGTGTAATATTGAGAATGAAACAAAACAACAACGCAACGCTCAGACGGCAGCACGTCAATCTATCTTAAACTTTAAGCTTTCCCAATCAGACATCAACCTTCTTCATTTTTGATAAAATTTAAAATCAAAATTTGGTTGTTGGAGCAAATAAAATCGTTCGTCCTAAAAAAAAACTATCAATCTCTGGAAATCAAAGGATTAACAATTTCAAGGATATTGGTACGTAACTATATTGATTTTTTCTTTATATACTGCTGGACAAAAGCTTTTTCTTATACACAGAAGCCAACAACGTTGAGCCACGTGATCTCCACCTCTTAATATTTTCACAAAAAAAAAATACTTTACTCCAAAGATAATAATGTTGCATCACGCATCACAGTACACAAATTGTGCAAAAATGCATGTAGACACAGAGTTGAATGTACATACTGCAAATTAGCCGGTATGTAAATCACTGCTAGATTGCTGCAGACACAACTCTATTTGTTATCCAACGACGTAACAGAGATGGTATCGAGGAGTTACGGACGGACTTAGGATCAGTCTGTATACCGAGAGTCTAACAAAAACATTACAACAACTGCTAGTTGGAAAGTAATGTAATAATTGTTAAAATGTTTATTTGCATAAAGAAATTTGTAAAAAAATACTATTTTGAACATGCTCTTCAAATATTTCGAGAACGTTCCATTGTACGTATACACGGCTCTGCAACTGATAAGCATATTTTTCTTACAGGGATCATAAATCTAGGTCCATAAGGAGCCGTTGTGCCTTTTTTTAACTCTGACGGGTAAACATTTTTCGGGGTCAAGGTCGAATATCAAATTTGGCAACTATAATTTGGAATCAATTCACTAGCAAAACAATTATGTTTGTGTGCAGTGTCAGCTTAGAGACTACACATATTGTCTTATCATTAATAGCGTTATATACTAAACACAACAACATAGTTGCATCATTTAGATTCAACAATAGATTTTCACTATTTCGCAGCTCTTTACTTGAGACCACGTATGTTAATGTATGGCCCACTAGTTCGGCCACCGTGACCGATGCAATTAAAAGCTTTTTTTTACTAATAATTCTTATAAATTTTAGTAAGTAGTGCTGTGGTTCGAAGGAAAGTATCGTTTCGTACGTTTAATTAACACTACATAGTATAAAGCAATGTCACTTCCCGCTGTCTGTCCCTATGTATGTATGCTTAGATCTTTCATACTACGCAACGGATTTTGATGCGATTTTTAACAGATAGAGTGATTCAAGAGGAAGGTTTTTAAGTATATAACATTCATAATATAGTAGAGATTGCACCCGTGCGGAGCCGGGGCGGGTCGCTAGTTAGTTATAAACTAAACAAATGGATCCATAATTTCCTCTTACGAAATTGTTGATCGTCTGATTTCCCAACAATTTACACAAAACAGGTAGTCAAAATTCAGTATCAACTGTATAAAATATAGAATTTAAATCTAAAAAAGTGATACCAATGATTTACGCTCATTCCATACTTCAATAGATTATAATCAAGGAATATTCTCGAATGTTCTTAATGTATGCTATAAACTATTCGAAACAATGCCTCCATATATTGGTGTGGAAAGCTAATCGATTCTATTTGTTTTTTAATTATAATACTGTTATGGTTCCAGTTTCTGAAAGTATTGATAATGTAGCGAGAGGCTTTATCCTGAATTCATTTTATCGCTCGCAGCAGCTTATTAATGTCAAATTCGCGTACCACATTTTGCCATGACAGATTTATGATGTTTTCAAAACTGAACCTGTAAAAGACATCAACGCATTCTCATAAGAAAGGCGAATTAAAGTTTTAAGGTTTATTCCTATTCTTGTTATTTGCAGATACTTTACAAGAAACGAAATCGTATTAAATTCTCGAGACTGTTAAATGAAGCTGAAACTAGCAACCCAATTACTAGTCGTGACCGTTTGGATCTTTTCAGAGTTTTCCGTAGAATTTCTTCAGAAAAACGAGCATGAGGTCATTGATGTATGGTAAATCTCAGCATGTGTCCATGTAATCAAAACAAAACCATATTATTTCATAAGCCATCATTAAAACACGTCTAAGTTACATGCCTTTTTAACTTTTTAAACACATTTCTTATTAAATGTTTAGCACGCTGTGATTGTCATCTCGGGGTGTCAAGACAATGTGGACTTATGGAGCAACGAGAGCGACACGTGATAATTACTGGGTAAACAATTATTATGTACAAGTTCATAACTGTTGACCGACATATAAAGGATTATACGGTCGTCTGACTTAGCGGTAACGTGAAATTCTTATGGAGAACAAAATTACATGATGTCGTGGATTTTCAATTAAGGTTTTAACTAAAGTACGGTACCATTTCATTATTCATTTCCAAATTAGTCAATATCTATATATATAAAAGGAGAACTGACTGACTGACATATCAACGTACAGCCGAAACTACTGGGGCTAGGAATGTGAAATTTTGCACACGGCTTCCTATTATAATGTAGGGGAGCACTAAGAAGGGGTTTTTGGAAATTTAACCTTTAAGGGGGTGAATAGGGGGAATTAGGAAAGTACGTAACCCACGCGGACGAAGTCGCGGGCAAAGTGCTAGTATAAGATAAATCAATATTAATGCTTAGCTAGAGTTAATTCGTGTTGAGTTAGTAGTTAATGTGGCAGATAAATGGTCGGGTAGACAGGAAAGTGTTAACAGCAAATTTGAGCTCTCTTTGTTTTTAATTAAAATAAAATAGTATACTTAATATTAATGATATAAAATCTTACCAAGTTTACAAGTTGACTTGTCACCGCTATTTTTCACCAATTATCACACTGTTTTAACTATCTGCACTTCAACAACAATCATAACAATGGATAACACTGCACTCCTTGCAAAGAGTATGGACGAGCTTGCTGCGTGGATGGATTCCCGAATGACTGAGTTCGAGAAGAATCAGCAGGCGACATCTTCAACAGGTACACCTACTGTAAAGGTTCTCTCGGCAGACTACCTCAGTTTTAAGTCGATTGTGCTGACCACCTTGGGCATGTTGAGATCGCAGCTAGAATTGTTGGTGAATGGATTGGACCGCTTGGAAACACACTCACGACGAAAAGTCCTGTTACTTCATGGGGTTTCAGAGGTGAACGCTGAAGATCTTTCGCAAAAAGTGAACACCATACTACGCGACCAAATGAAGATGTCGTCCTTCACTCCAGATGCGGTTGAAACATGTCATCGTTTGGGCGTTAAAAAGGACAAAAACCGTCCTATTCTGGTCCGCTTCTCCACTGCAACGCAACGTTCAGCCGTATGGAATGCCAAAACGAAGTTGAAGGGCTCCAAAATGTCTATTTCGGAGTTCCTTACAAAGCCGCGACAAGACGTTTTCTCCGCGGCCAGAGACCATTTTGGCATGAAGAACTGCTGGTCGTCGGACGGTGTTATAGTGATTTTACTGCCAGACAAGACACGTAAGAAGCTAGTGACAATTTCTGAGTTACAGCAGCTAATCCAGGAGTATCCAGACAAGTATGTGAAGGAAACTGGAAAGTAAATTACCTAGTGTTTTCTTGTCTGAGTGTTGTTCACTAGTACTATTTTTCTCACTATAATGTAGTTCTTATGTGCTATGTTCTTGTTACTTATTTTGCGGTGGGGTAGGCTAGGCTCAAAATTGTAAATAATATTTGGGGTAGAACTTTTCCTTTTTGGATTGTTTATTTTCTTTGCAAGCTGTCAATGTCAAGTAGGGATGTCAAATATGACATACTGTTTGACATTTTCTGATTGACCGCGTTCCATTTCATTGTTTAAGTAGCGGCAATTTTTAGCTTAATTTTTCTGAACGTAAGAACGAGGTTACTTTAACATTCCGTTTTATGAATTGTTTTTTTTTTTTTTTTCAAATTTTAAATGTTGTTTTTAAGTTGTTAAATTTTTTAGTTTTTTACAAATTTGTGTGATTTTGATAATATCTCTTTCAGTCAACTTGTAACTGGTTAACGATACTCAAAAGGTATTTGTAGTATTTTTTTATCATAAGTAAATTTATGTAGATTTATTGTAGTTTATTTATATGTTGAATAATGAATATTTGTCTTGCTCTTCATCTGATGATGAATATCTCAGTGCTCATAGTATTTCTAGCTCGTCTCTTTCTGATTCTGAACCTCTAGAGGAAAAACTTTCTTCTGTTTTTCACCGTAGCTCGAAATTTCTATCCTTGGTGCACATCAATGCACAGAGTGTTCCAGCTCATTACAATGATCTTCTCACATCCTTTAGTAACAAAGTAGTTGATGCAATTTTAATCTCTGAAACATGGCTTAAGCCTTCTCTTCCTTCAACATCTTTCGGTCTGCCAGGATTTCGGCTTTTCCGTAATGACCGTGTCGGCGCGGGTGGTGGCGGCGTAGGTATTTACCTCCGCGGTGACATCCCAGCCACACTTATTAGTAATTCTCCCCCTCAATATTCTGGATCTCTTGAACATCTTTTCCTGGAAATCATCCTTAACCATAAAAAAGTCTTACTTGGTTGTGTATACAGCCCAAATGATAAGGTGATTTACTTCTCTGCGTTAGAGTCCCTTCTGGAACAGTTTAGTACTCTATATGAGCATATTATCATTATGGGTGACTTGAATACATGTATCTTGAGGGATGATTCCAGGTCACAGAAGCTTCGTTCTTTAACATCTTCATTTAATTTACACATTCTCCCAGTTTCAGCTACACATCATCTTCCCAATTGCAGGCCATCATTACTCGACGTTATGATCGTCTCCAAGCCGGAGGCTGTCATCACGCACGGACAAATGGTGGCCCCTTTCTCTTATCATGACTTAATATTTCTTGCATATAAAGTGCGACCTCCTAAAATCAAGAGTAAAGTAATTTTTCAACGTAATTTTCGTAACATGGATCTGGGCCGTCTGAGAGATGATGCTGAGGATATCGACTGGTCGCCGGTTTTGACAGCTGATAACATTGATGCCAAAGTTGCTGCTTTTAATTTATCTATAACTAAGTTGTTTGATACTCATGCACCAGTTAGACCAGTGCGTGTAAAGCATGCTCCTGCTCCCTGGCTAACTCTTGATATTAAAAGGGCAATGGCAAGAAGGGACAAAGCTAAGTGTAAACTTAGGAAGGATCCTTCTGTCGAAAATAAAGCTGCCTACAAAAAACTGCGTAACATCTGCAACAGATTGTGTAGGGATACTAAACGTCGCTTTATTCATTCTAAATTAGAAAATCTCTCTCAGGCTCTATCCTGGAGATTCTTAAAGTCATTGGGCGTGGGCAAGGCCATGGATGCCACTAGTGGTACCATGAATCTAAATGCACTCAACAAATTCTTCACTACTCCACCAGTTTCGTTCGATACTATTACAAAAACATCATCTCTTTCTTATCTTTCCAGCCTTGACCCACCTGACTGCCCTCAATTTATATTTCATCCGGTCACTGAGGACAATGTTAAGAAGAGTATCCTTTCTATCTCAACGAAGGCTGTGGGCAGTGACGATCTCAGTCTCGACATGCTCCTCCCTGTGTTAGGAAGCATTACGCCTACTATCACACACATTATAAATTTTTCATTGTGGGCTAATGTCTTTCCTTCTGTGTGGAAAAAAGCATTTGTTATCCCTCTTCCCAAAACCTCCAATCCAACTTCTTTTTCTCAATTCCGTCCAATCTCCATCCTTCCTGTACTTTCGAAAGTTCTTGAAAGTGTAGTTCACAAACAACTCTACTCCTATCTTACTTCCAATAATCTAGTCTGTCCTTTCCAGTCCGGTTTCCGTCCCTCTCATAGTACAGTTAGTGCGTTGCTGAATGTCACGGAGGATATTCGCCATGCTATGGATAACACCAAGCTGACTGTTATGACTCTGCTTGACTTCAGTAACGCATTTAATTCAGTTGATTTTGATATACTCCTTGGTATCCTAAGCTCTCTTAATATTGCTCCTTATGTGATCGATTGGTTTCGGTCATATCTTCATGGTCGCCAGCAGTGTGTGAAAACCGACGACTCGACATCGGACTGGGTGAATCTCACTGCTGGTGTTCCACAAGGCGGCGTTCTTTCTCCATTGCTTTTTTCCATCTTCATAAATAATATTTCTCAAAACATTTCTTCTCCCTTCCATTTGTATGCAGATGATTTACAAATTTACAGACATTTTTCATTGGATGAATTCTCCGAAGCGGTTGAAGCAATGAATTCGGATCTTTCAGCCATACAAACTTGGGCGGAGAACTTTGGGTTATTGGTTAATCCCAGTAAGTCACAGGCTTTGATTATAGGTAGCAGTCGACTTAGGAGTAGGCTTGCAAATATTGACAACAACAATATTTATTTTAATGGTACCTGTATCCCATACACGGATAAAGCAAAAAATTTGGGAGTAATATTTGATTGTCACTTATCCTGGTCAGCCCAGATTAGCGAGGTGAGCAGGCGCATGCACTATTCTTTTCATTCTCTCAAACGACTCCAGTCCTTCCTGCCTTTGCCAACTAAAATCATGCTTGCACAAGCACTTCTCCTTCCTACTCTTGATTATGCTGATGTGTGTTACTTGGATGTGACAGAGGAGCTACTAAATAAACTTGAGCGACTACAAAATCTTGCTATTCGGTTTATATTCGGACTTCGCAAATATGACCACATCTCGGAATTTCGTGCTCAGTTAAAATGGCTCCCTATCCGACTTCGTCGTGATGTGCACATCCTATCTGTTCTCTACAAAATCCTCAAAGACCCGTCCACTCCTGACTATCTCCGTTCCCGTTTCCGCTTACTACCACCTAATCCACGGCCTAGGCGCGCATGTAACACAAAGGTACTTGAGTGTCCTAGGGCGAACACAAAATTTTTCCTCAATTCCTTTACTTATCGAGCTACGAAACTTTGGAACAATTTACCAGAGGTAATCCAAAATTCTTCCTCTGTTACATCTTTTAAACAAAAATTGAAAGAGCACTTCCTTTCACAACAACCTTGATATTTATGTATAATATATATGTATATATTATTTTTATGTATTTTATATAAATATTTTATATATTAATATATGTATATTTATTGTGTGTAGGTATATTTTTTTTTTGTTTGTTTTTCTTATAAAATTATTTGTGTGTGCAATCTTCTTGTCCCCGTATTATTTATCTCGTTTATATATCAGTTTTACAGGTTGGCTGGAAGAGATCTCTTTTAAGAGATAAGCTCACCTTTGTGAACTAAATATTTAGTAAATACTTTTTATTGTATTTTTTTTGTACACAATAAAGAATAATAATAAACAATTAAAGCCTCCTTAGTTTATTCAGGTTTATTTTCCAAAAACAGAACAGACTCACCAGTATTAGATAAAATCAAATTACAAAGACGTATCAGAACTGTAGAACAAACTACAGAACCAAATTAAAACACATTCACTGTTCCACCGATACATCATTCAGTATGTAAGTTGCACCGTTAATTGTTCGTGTTGCAACCGAAAAATGTAATTATTCTTTAAAATAATAAAAACAAATAATGCTGCTAACTTAAGGTGAGTGTGTGCGGAGACTGACCGCGGGTGCGCCTGCGCCGCCCCGCTGACCACGCGGCTGAAGCAACTAGAGTCGACTCCGGCGCTGTTACATGCAAGCATTGTTGTGCCTCTATCTATCAATGAATCTATGCAATACCAAACGTTAACTACCTACCAAACATTAATCATGTTTCTTCATGCAGATTTCCTTTTATCGTATTTTTACAGATTATAATATTTTAAAATTGAAGAAATGGAGAATAGTTTTTTAGATAGTTTTCATAAAATGTACGTCATGAAAGTTCAAAAATCTAAAGCTAGACACACAACCACCTCTGTTACGCCACAA
This sequence comes from Agrotis puta, assembly GCA_943136025.2. NCBI lineage: Eukaryota > Metazoa > Arthropoda > Insecta > Lepidoptera > Noctuidae > Agrotis > Agrotis puta. The sequence continues at coordinate 8,096,718 of OW964170.2, forward strand.
GATACAAAAAACGTACGAAAAATAAATCACTATTAAAAGTATTTACGTAATTACATTACCTAATTGCTTGATAATACTTTGCAGTTGTTATTACTACGAACATACAACATTTACGCCCGAAATTAATATTCAACCTCAATCGAAATCCCGTTCCTTTTATTTTTGACGGCTGCTTCTGATTGTATATCTTAAAGACTCGGATAGGCAGATTCAGTAGCTGATTGGTTACAGACAAAGATCCACCCGAAGATATCAACCGAGATAGATAGTATATTAATTTAAAACGTTAGTCAAAAATATACTTTTTTTTAATTTCGAATGTGCCTGTGAACAGCATTGTGTGTTACATTATAGAAGTGTGTACTTTTAATTATGCTAGTTGCAAATTCCTATAATGTAACCGTTTATTGTTCCTTTTGAAAAAATAATCACGTACGAGTCAATCAGTATTATAAGATTAAATAAGTAAGAAAATTAAAATAAATTATTTAATCTATCAAAACTTTTTTTATGAAATACATACCATTGAACATAATAAATAATGTTCAATGTGCACAACATATCACGGCATGAACTGCCTATTAAGCTCTATTGTCGTACTTCAAAGAACTTTAATTGCGTACCTATACATATAACAAAACATAAATGCACGGAATCTTTATTACAGTAGAATGTACGGAAATGGTAAAGGACGAATAAATACTTGAAATGACTCACAAATGGTGGTGGATACGATCAAATAATTGTTATAAAGTATCTGTTTTTATTAGTTTTACCTCGACATTCCCTCTTTAGATGTTTTCAGCTAATTTATGGGATGACTGTTTATAGGTACGACGATTTTGCATACAATTGGATACTTATAAATACAAATTAAAAAGCAGCATACTGCTAATTCTTACAATGGATTTCTGCAATACAGTTTAAGCCGGTCCTACTCGAATAATTTAAATGAAAGGAAATAAAGGTAAAGAGAGCCTGAAAGTCTTTTAAGGGTATGAGGAACAGAATGTTGAGTTCCTCAATAGTCCGCTGAAAAAACAACGAAGATACACCACAAGTTGTTGTCGGCGTATTCTATTTCAGGACTCTAAGGACCCTTGTGGACGACTTTGATATAATTCCTTTATATGTTTCATAGACGTATAGTATAGAGGTGATTTGTTTTTTTTTTCTTTTTTTGGCTTAATTGGGAACATAATTAAGCCAAAAAAAAATAACTATAACAGTTTTCTTGAAGATATGTATAACTGTTAGCTGGGACCGAAGAAAAACTGCCACTGGTAAAATACACCTTATTAGTTGATTTACTATTGATCACTCCATCAGAACAGTCTGAAAGTAGTCCTAAATACAGAGCAGATGGATACAGAAAAATAAAATGCTTCTAAACAATTGAATATCGATAAGTAATTAGAACTCGTGCGCCATATAGATTAGCTAACAGGGGTTGCAGTACGGCGAAGCAAAGTGAACGTAACGCGCACGGTCCGGCGAGCAGATGTAGATAGCCCCGCCCCGCGGCGCTGCGCGTACGCAAGCACTCACTTAAAAAAATTAGCACACAACGGAAACTCCGTGTCTTATACTAACATATGATGACGGCTTGTCTGTGCAAGACAAATGAAAGAAACTTCATAGTGATTTCCGATGATAAAATCACTTTATATGTAGATTGACTTGAAAACCTATTCTATTGCTTTAGATCTAAAGAACAAAAGTTTGCCTCGTTAGTAGTAAACCGTGTAAGTAAAAATGCAAAACATGGCATAAGCAGTAAAATAAAAGTACCTGATCTATTTTAATAGTTTGGGACTAGCCTTTTCAAAGCTTTAAACATTCACGGTTCTATATACATATAGGTATAAAACCGAATGCTACCTAAAAATACTAGAAAGAAGACGCATTTGCATCACAGATGAACACAATTTTCTTAGCTTTGGACGTAAGGAGCATTCTGGAACCATGATCAAGTTGATGTTGTTCCCTTTTGGAAGTAAAGTACACAGATATCGAAACAAAAGGCCGAAGGCTAAGATTGATGCGAGAGGCGCCGCGAACGCCACGCTCCGTCAGCCGAGCGTTACTGAATGGGACTAGTGATGATCGCATAGCCAAACGTGAACACTATACTCGAGATCTGCTCCAGTCAACCAACATTTAAAATGATTACGTATAGCGTGATGCCTCTTGTATTGTTTATGTATACAGCTGACGTAGAATTGATGTACATCAATTGTGTTCGCTTTCTAAAGAAGAGTTAGTTGGGTTTGCAAGCATCTGATTTTGGTAAGATCGTTGATGGGTAAGTTCGATTCACATTTGAATTGAATAATGGACAGTTTCAAGAAGCTCTTCTACTTATCAGGGTTTAGTCAAGGTACTACATACTGAAGTGCATTTCTGTAGTTGAAAGAAGCACTATATAGCACAATTGTGGAGATTCAATTTGAGGATTTTAGTTTTCCTTACTTTCTCAATCTTATTGATTTGTAATTTTTTTTTGCAAGAAGAGAAATTGTATTGATGCCTATCTTACCTTCTAAGCAAAAATTCTATAAATAACATTTCGACAATGCTGTGTTATAGCTTAAGTAATTTCTTTAATACCTGTTTACATACAATTACGTAACTGTATTTTCTGAAGTATGGTAAGTCTTAAAATTATTCTCCGGATTAAAATAAAATAGAATACAGTTGCACCATTCACATACAGTCATGGACGCATATGCCTTGCTCTTAATTCTAATACTACCGATATCTAGCTGCATGAAGTTTCCAAAGTTATAAGAAGAAGACGAGACGAGTCGAAGACGAGATACAGCCAGACTGCAGCTGATCATTATCAAACTTGATATAGTAAGATATGATCTTACTAAATATATAGTGCTTAAAATAGTTATGAGAACAAAGCAAGACTTACTGTGTCAGCTGACATATTTCTGAAGGCAATTCTGTGATTCGGTTATCACTGATGTCCAGGTGTGTGAGGGCCTGCAGCGTCCAGGCCTGGGCTGGTAGAGCTGTAAGCGCGTTACTGCGCAGACGCAGCACGCGTACCGTGAACGCGCCGGACGCATGTTGCGCTAGCGCCGCGCCGAGGGATGCACGACCACCGCCGCTGAGATCCAAGACATTTGGGGGCTGACTGCTCTGTGTACCCTAGAACAATATGAGATTTGGTTACTTGTCTGCCCAGACATTTGATAGGTCAATCATATATTTTTTTACAGAACATGTTAGGTTTTTGTTTACCTTTTTTTTTTTTTTATCGTGGTAAAATCATCAAATGAGTCCTCCCACCCAGGGCAGGGCGGGAGGGACTGTCAGACTTGTACTGACTAAAATCCACGGTGTCCTTCACTAGCCCTTTACGTACTGGGGTCACGGTAATCCCTTGGTCCCGCGACCCCAGCAGGCTTTGGCCCTCTACAGGCCCCGTCACTATGCTGACACTCTTTGAGGCGCGCGTGGAACACAACGCGCCGTCGACCCGGGCATGGTCCATGGTCGGACAGCGAGTCGCCCATTACTCGCTGCCCGCATGCCCGCGCCTACGGTGGCCGGAGATCGTCCTGCGACGTCCGACGCCGTGGGCGTCTACCACTGCGGCTGGGGTGGAGGGAGGACGCTGTCCTCTCCCTCAGGCGGCCCGCCTCCTCCTTCACGAGCATGACTGCTTCGCAGAAGGAGGCAACCGCTTCCCACTCCGTCTCGCCCCGCAGCATGGCCTCGACCAATGCCGGGCGCGAGAGGTCTCCGCCTATCGCCGTCGTGAGGACACGGCGGTGCTCTGCCCAAGCGGGGCAGTCCTGCACCGTATGCTCCACCGTGTCCTCCGGACGATCCTCGCAGTGGTGACACCCAGGCGTTTCTTCCCTCCCTATCAGACACAGGAACCTCCCGAAACTTCCGTGTCCGGTGAGGACCTGCGTCATGCGGTAGGTAAGGACGCCGTGACGCCTATCCAGCCACTCCTCAAAGAGGGGTCTTACCGCCGCGATTGCGGCGTGCGAATAGAGAAAAAGAAGAATAGCGAAAACGACAAGTGTGATAAAAATAAAAATGATAATGAACACAATTATGATATATGAGAGTGATTGTCTGTCTACATTACAAAGTAAATAATTGTGAGAAAGTTTTTGTTAACGAGGCATGAACATTAACCAACCGAAAGTTCACATTTTTCTCTCAACGTATTGGGCTCCAAGCTGTCCAGGAATATGTCTTCAGGGCTCGGCTGTGTGAACACATCTAAGCTGTCCACCTCCTCTTCTTCACACTTCATTGTATTTCTTTCTACCATCACAGTCAACTAACACTCACGCACTACACAAACAATAGAACTGAAGAGTTATGTGGTAAACGTATCATTGTCGCTCCATCAAATGACATTTTAAAAGCAACTTGCAGTAAGACGGTGTCTGTCTGTCTCGGTATGTAACCACGATGGGGCCGACGAACTCCTCCGAGCATTGTTATTCCCAAAGACTACAGAATAACTCCTGTACAGTTCATTATTCCATTCACGTCGTTGTTGCTTGCATAAATGGCGTTTTGTCCTTGATTAATACAGATTTCTAGAAGCCATGTTCATTGAATTTTTCACCAGATATGCTATATTTGGTTTTACTTATTAAACTGATCAATGGTAAACTTTAAATTGAACCACTATCAAAGACACCGGTATTGTTTACAAATAAGTTACGTAGCACAGGTAATGAAAGCGAATTGTGCACCGAGGGTAAGCTTGGTGCGGCCACTGCGAGTGACTTTTAACTTGTGAAGCGGCGGCGTGCGCGCGCGCCACTATCACCGGCGCAGACGCAGTCACATATCTCGACCGTGACATTTCTTTCAGGGTGTAGTGCACACTTTTTTCTTTTCAATTAACACACTTTTCAAAACATCCGCACAACAAATTCTCTATTGTGTACAAACCTTATCTTTAGCATTAGTCAGATAAAACAAATTTTAACTGACGTCACTCAGACTTCATAAATTATCAACACGTTTATGAATAATTTTACAGGAGTAATAATAATTGCTATTGCAGATTAATTTGCAATTAACAAGATTTTCTTGATAACAAGATAATGATTTATTCAAACAGCACCAAAGTAACAGAACCTAAAACCTATACCTGTACCAGCCTACTTGTACCATGAAAGGTACTTTTGTAGAAATAATACGTCCTATGTTATATCACAGCATTGTGCTGAGTATCATCGTAGTTACACAACCCTAATGTGATTGATGTTAAATTGCGCATTGAAACGTCAAAAACTTGATAAGCTTTAGAGAATTTCTAGTAATTTACCGCTGTTAACTTGACGGTTCGTTAGTCTGAGAAGTGTACCGGAATCAAATCCTCAATCATCTGCAAGAGCTCATACCTGCACGCTGTGGAGCGCGCGACGGAACTAAACATTAAACAACGTAAGATTTGCTCCAATTACACTGCTTAAACCACTACTTGTCTACCGTAGTAAACCAATTTGACTACACACGTTTAACTTTATGAACTGATTAGTATTGTACACGAGTGTTTTATCAGGCTAATTAATGTACGAGCGTATTAGTGGAACGTACCTCCTTCAACCAGCAGAACCACATGTTTCTCTCCCAAATAGTACTAAATCCAAGGAAGAGGTGATTCATACTGTTGTCTCCGGATACGATGTTGCCTTGACAACGCGGCTTCACGCAGAGCACCAGTCTCTGAGCCTTGGGCTGACATAACTCAATGCTTCCGCCACTTAGTTCCAGCATTTCCCAAGTTGTACCTGGAAAGTTTATCATAAAATTATTCAAGAGCTCGCAAAGACATTTATAGATATTGTCAGGTATCAAAATACTTATAACTTACCATAAGAATGTAGCCTGGATCCTATCACGTAAGCAGGTCTTGGTTTCCACTGCGGAAATACGTGTCCTTTCAGCACATACACTGTACCAGACCGCAGCACTCCTCCTGTGCGCGGAGCGGGGCCGGCACACCATCGCAAGGAGTGGCGCAGCTCCGGATCCACTGCCAGCCGCAACCTTCGGGCTTGCGATCTCCAACCACATGTTGCTAAATACTGCTCCTGAATCCGCAGAGGAAATTCGTCCTGTTCCAATCGTCGGGCGTTTGCTCCACCGATCTGCAGCCATAGCGATAGCTCATCGTTGAAGCCGAGGTTTTTGTTTACTTCTTCTACAGTGGTATTGAGAGTGACCTTGATGAGCTTGCTGGGTGCATCGATGGCGAACGGCTCAAGGCCTTCAAAGATGCGTATCCAACCATATTCGTTGGCGGTGCGGGGTTTGAAGCCTCTCGTGGAGGCGAGGCGGCGCAGCGACTTGCGCGGCGCAGGAGGCGATGAGGCGTGCGGCGGCCGGCTGGCGACCATGTCGCGCGGCTGCGGCGGCAGGTGGCGGCGGGAGCGGGCGCGCGCTCACAATGCGTGCGCGCCGGACCCGCGCCCGCCGCTGCATTACAATTGGGTCGGGCTCGTGGTGGGGGTGGGAAACATGTTGCTCGGTCAGTCGGGAACATGACTGAATACTAATTGATGCCAATAAAATTCACGATAAGTACTCATCTACAAGTACATCATTTTTCATTTCTGTAATTTTATTCAGACCCATCGAAGATTATGTTTTTTAAATAAACTATAATTTTAAAAGTAAATTGTGTTCTCATGTAAACTCAACTGGGACAGTCATTCATTTCGCAAAATGATACAATAATTTTTCTTTAATTCTTTATTTGTTCACTGCCTTTTATGCCTGGCTATGGATTAGCCTGTATTATTAAATGAAATGTTTTATAACCTTTGTATCAACTCATACGGCAAAAAAGTACAAATACCAAAATGTCAAATCCGACTAGAGCGAAATAACAAACATCCGACGCACCGTTATTAGATAATCTTCGAAACACTGCGTATTCAAAAGAAAGGGACGTTGGAACAGCGAGGTTGGTTCCGCACCGGCAACCACCCCACCTGTTGACTCACCTGCTGCGCAAGAGTTGAACCCTTGAACCCTTCCCTACCTAAAGTACCGGAAAATAGGAATTATTTCGAATGATTTCAATTAAGTTATTTTAGAAAGAAATAAAATCAATTTGATCGGTTTAACACTATAATGTATGTGCCCAGTTGAATCGGCCCCGACTTAAGAGTTGTAGGTCGTGGAATGGAACCCAGCGTGGCGTTTCACTTTTTGCAATAGATTTCATCACCAGTGCACACGAAACGGTGAAGGAAAACATCGTAAAGAAAACAGCATGTGGAACCAAAAAATCGAAGACATCTGACATGCACCAACCCGAACTGGCCACTGGATCACTCAGAGAGGAGGCCTGTGTCCCAGCAGCATTATACGAGTAGGCTGGTGATGATGATATTTATCCAGGTTATAGATGGTATTGTTTTTAATACATTGCTTCACATTTCGTTTTTCTCCCGTATCGAGGATACGTTTACAAATAATAAACTCACATTTACAAACAGTCCACTCCAGAACAACTACTTCTAGGTCATATACATTTTTTCCGTCTGGGTCTGCGGGAATTAAACCCGCGACATAGTGCACCAGTGCGTCACTCAGCCACTTCGCCAATCGTGTCGACAATTTGGATAGCGCACAAGTCTTAAACAAATCTCAAACCAAAATAATAAAAGGAAATCAGTGTATCATCAACAGTCTGTCAAATCCCAATCGATCATAAACATTCTCTTTTTATGATAAAGTTCAAAAACTTCCAAAGAAATTGGACAGATTGGGGTAGGTTAGGCAATTGGCGCATACTTAACAGTGGGTGGAATAAGGCTAATATGATATGATTATGGGGTAGGTTGATATGCTGGCGTCTGTACTTAATGAACGTTCATAATTAAATATTTACATACGTAACGAACGAAATGAACCCAAACTAGAATGATGGTGGGCCCCGTCATGATTTACGGTCCACTCCTTCTCAAAGAAAGGCAATTATATCAGCAGTGGGAATCTTCTAAGCAGGCAAATACTATATATTTACATACTAGAGACACGCCCGGCTCCGCAGGGGCCGGATCTCTACTATATTATGCATGTTATAAACCTTCCTCTAGAATCACTCTACCTATTAAAAAAAACGCATCAAAATCAGTTGTATAGTTTTAAAGATCTAAGCATACATAGGGACAGACAATGGGAAGCCACTTTGTTTTATACTATGTAGTGATGATAGAATAGATAAGGATGATGTAGGAGGTCTATTCTCACAGTCAGTATTAATTTAAGATTATGGCAATTATGACGATCAAGGAGGAAAAAAAACAAGTCCATTTTATTTACAAACGATTATAATAAAAGCTTAAAACTAAATTCTTAAGTAACTTTTGTGTGAACAGTAAAGTGTACTTACAGCATACGTACTTCATATCTGAAATAGAGTTTAGTTTAGTAATGCCAAGAAAAGATAAAACACTATACGAAAATAACACCTAAACTCTGACCGACTGGGATGCATCGCCTCAGACGCGGTCTTCTTGGACCGTTATCGGGAGATGATACTTTACGTGATGACAATCCGAAACAGTGCTTAGAATTGTGCTATGAACTTATGAGAGCGATTTTTACAAGTATGAGTAACAGAGACACAGAGACGTAACTCCAAACTTATCCTAAACTCTTGCGCTGTATTAACGGCAGGGTGCATTATTATGTAAACGTAGGAATATTATCTCCAGGGATAGTTCTTGTGTATCTTAGCAGTGGCGCAGTTGCAGGTAGCATTACATACTCCTTGGTTGCAAACGTCTTTTGAAATATTGATCAGATCCGGGCAGTTGGAGTAAAAGTCCGTCTTTTGGCAGGCGTTTGTGCATAAGGACTTGGAGAGGCAATGGTTGGGACATTCCTCGCACGGCTTCCCGATTTTATAGGGGTATTGGGTTATGCTGTGGTAGTTGCCACTGAAAACAAAGTTTTAAATAAGAGATTAAATTCGATAACAATAATAACATGACCGATAAATAAAGATTTGCCACAGTCATGACACTCGCTTATAAGTTAGGTACTATTGACAAACATGTAAATATAGAATAACAGGTCCGTCTTTCCCAATGGGCACACTAGACGTTTGACCAGGGCCCTCCTACCTTAGGCCCTGAGTTCCTGTAAGCATCATAGCTTATACGTGGAGCCCCTCGGAAAGCAAAATTTTTGAACTGGTTACGCCCGCTGTTCTATATTCTTATGATTTTTCTAAATAAATTGTTATTTTTGAAATGATAATGATGAATAGTAAAAGGCATTAGGGCACATGGTGTGAGAACCCCACTGTCCTAAAGTAACCCACGACCGCTAATAGTTTAAAGATGACCCTATAATGTGAATATAGACCACAATAAAACAAATCAATAGGTAAGTGATTAAGTTGGTAAATACTTGAGATGACCCATGTTGTAAAAAAACTTGAATCCAAACTGAAGTGGATTTTACATATTATTATTTCCTTTATGTCCATTAACTCAACGGATAGGCTCCGTTTTGTCGAACATTCTACACTTTAGAAAATATCATCGTGATGTGATTCCAAATAGGAAAATGTTCATTTGTGCCAAGATGTAATCCAGTGTCTCACCAGCCAGGCCTTTTAATTTACCAAACACAAAAACCGTACTCACCCGGGACAGTAATGGCACACGTAGTTATAGAATTGCCCCCAGGGGCCCCCTTTGCAGTGGGCCACCCCGCAGCCCACCTTGTGACTGGTGGCCCACACCATCTGGGTGTAGTGGCCAATCGTCTTCAAGTTGTAAGTAGGGTTGCCATACGTGAAGTTTTGATGCTCGAGGAACCACGTCTTAATTGCGAAGAACCTGGAAAAAAGAACACGTATTAATGAACTTCTCGATATCTGAATAAGGAGACGTGGTCAGAATATCTTATCAATGTTATTATGCTAATATCGTAGTTTGTTTTCGTTAGGCTTTTAGGAGACCCATTCTCAATGTCGTTAATTATCGATACTTCTAATGTCATTATATCGATGTACTTAAAAGAAAATGTAAATAAAGATGAAAATGTTTAATAAATTTCATATAATTTTCATTATCGATACTCTGTGTCAATGTCATTATATTGATTTACTTAAAAGAAAATGAAGAAAATGAAGAAAACATGAAAATGCTTAGTAAATTTTCTACGTATTGAGTTTTTAATAAACCACAAGCGAGGCGTACAGTTTTTATTATCTTTTTTCTGTTAGTCTGCTTCTCGTTAATTCTAATCACGTCATCCACAAATAACCCAGTCTAGTCGTGTTCTATTTGCATAAGAATCTCCTAATAAAACTATTTTATACGTGTACATGAACAACGTGTAATCACGTCTGCAAAGCCGATGTGTATCTCACGCTAATTCAAACTCAGCTAATTTTCCTTTCAAGTAAGACAGATCAAATTATATCGTACCTTTATTCTAAGTCACAATAATTAATGTTTGTATACTTGAGCCGTTCTAAAGGGCAATCTTCCAACAACTATTATATGTAATCATCCATTCACGAATCGACTATTATAAAACAGAAGTATAAAGACAATCGTGAGTGGGCTGTGGTCGCCGGGACTAGGAAATTAAGACGTTTTATAGACAAAAAAATAACATTTATCTTCTTCATTTCATAAACAATTTGTGTTATTAATTGAATCCTTGTAAAATACCAAAATTATGAACGGGTTTCTCATTTCTTGGATAAACTGTTTTGTGGTTAATTAATTTGCCATAACTCTTTATTAACTCCTGAAGTAAAATTAGTTCTGAATGTGACTGAAACTAATTAAATCAAAACAAAGCACCGGTTAATCAGTTTTTGCGTAGTCGTTGGTTAGGTAACAATAATAACATTGCTAGCGTGTGTATTGATTTATTATCATTTTCAAAGTATTAGAGTTATTTTCCAGTACAAAGGGTTTTTTTATATTGTTTGTACTGCTTACACAAACACTATCAATAGTCAATACCGTATAAGAGACTCGTTATTCGAACCATTTAGTTAACCTTGTTCTGTTTTAATAATATGATGGATCTATTCACAAATTGAATATCATTTCCGTAAATATTTAACTTTTATCCCAATGGAAAAAGTTGAATAAACTCAGAAATTAATGAAAATTATCAAAACCAATTAAATTAAACAAAGATTCACGTCAACACCTGCCGAAGAATGTAAATAACAAAACTGAATGTTGTTTTTTATCTAAGACAAAAAACTAAAGAAACCTGTTTTAAGTTTTTAAAATATAATTAAGTTTATTATTTTGGAGGCCAGAGAAAAAAATTGTAATAGAGGAAATTATTAATTAAAACGTACCATGGAGTTTTCTGTGCGGCTACAAATAGATTTTGCCCGCAGGTGCCGAGATGAGGCACTGTATTTTCTCTGGCGTCATTATGCGTGAGAAACCTGCATTGCTCCGCGTAGTTCTGGGCCTGCCGCGCTGCGCCTGCGTGCCATGTCTGGAAACCATACGACACAAAAATCACAACAAGAAGCTTCACACATATACATACATCAACTCCTTTTTTCCATATTGTAGGCTGAAACCACAGAATGTCACCTACTAAAATCCTTACATATACTTTTTGCCTCGTCCATGTTCAAGCGTCTTGTCATACGAGTACAAGAACGCTAAAGTAGTAGAATTTATTCACGTTATGAAAGAGCTAAACCGATCGCAAAGTTTCATATTTAAATGACAGCGCAATAATCGTGATAAGACGTCATTAAAATCAATTTGGCCGGTGCATAAAACAACATCTTATGGTCATTCAAAATGTTTTTGAATGAATTTGTGAAACGTAACAAAAGTGACGAAGGAAGAGGAACAGAATTGATTAAATTATAATTTAACCAATTATTTAATGAGATCATTTCATTTAACCAATTATTTAATGAGATCGGCACGTGCGGTGGTAGAGTAAACCGTCAGATGGTAGTCGTAGCAACTCTTGCCGATGACTATCTTAGGATGGATGAGCAAGGTTAGGCAACGTTTGCCTAGATTTGTCTGTATTCTTGCTGAAAGCTGCTTGTGGATAAGTTTATTGTCTCGAAATCAAAGTCAAATCGTGTTGCTTATTACCTACCACAATGAGATGTCAGAGGTTACACATAATTTGTGCGACTACTGTAAAGCTCACTTGTTTATTTTCTGAAGCTACCGTATATAAATACGATAGACAGATACTAGAGTAGTAGATATCTGTGTATTCGATTATTCACTACCGAAGCAACAATTGACTAAGACCAGTAAAAAATAAATAGGCATAAGTGATATGATAATTTCAATAAGTATGCTGGAGCGCCGGCGCCGGGACGCCAATTTGTATGCCGACCGAGGGTTAAATGAATGTACTTGAGAGGAGACCCCTTAAGTAGTTGATAGTCAGGTACAATTATCGACTATTCGTATTCTGTAATGTTACGTAATATTTCATAACTGTGTTGTGGCTGGAGAGGGAGACGCCTTACACTCAATGCACTCACAGGATTGTTTCATCATCATCATCATCTCAGCCATAGGACGTCCACTGCTGAACATAGGCCTCCCCTTTAGATCTCCACATATACCGGTTGGAAGCGACCTGCATCCAGCGTCTTCCGGTGACCTTTATAAGGTCGTCTGTCCACCTGGTTGGTGGACGTCCTACGCTGCGCTTGCTAGTCCTTGGTCTCCACTCTAGTACTTTTCGACCCCATCGGCCATCTGCTCTGCGAGCAATATGGCCTGCCCATTGCCACTTCAGCTTGCTAATCCGGTGGGCTATGTCGGTGACTTTAGTTCGTCTACGGATCTCCTCATTTCGGATTCGATCACGTAGAGAAACACCGAGCATAGCTCTCTCCATAGCTCGTTGAGCGACTTTGAGCTTTGAGATGAGGCCGATAGTGAAAGACCACGTTTCGGTGCCGTACGTCATCACTGGTAACACACATTGGTCGAAGACTTTCGTCTTGAGGCACTGAGGTATGTCGGACGAAAAGACATTGCGTAGTTTCCCGAACGCTGCCCAACCGAGTTGGATTCGGCGGTTGACCTCTTTCTCGAAGTTGGACCTACCTAATTGGACTACTTGTCCTAAGTAGATATATGAGTCAACAACTTCGAGTACCGAGTTTCCAACAGAGACTGGGGTGGGCACAACATTGGCATTTGACATAATTTTCGTCTTGTCCATGTTCATTTTCAAGCCCACCCGTTGTGAAACTCGGTCGAGGCCATCGAGCATCATGCTGAGTTCCTCCATCGACTTTGCCATGACTACGATGTCGTCGGCAAACCGAAGGTGAGTGATGTATTCGCCGTTGATGTTGATGCCAAGTCCTTGCCATTCCAGGAGCTTGAAGGCGTCTTCCATTGCGGCAGTAAACAGTTTCGGGGAGATAACGTCCCCCTGTCTTACGCCTCTTCTCAATGGAATCGCCTTCGTGCTATGCTCCTGTACTCGGACCGACATGGTGGCGTTATTATACAAACACTTCAATACCTCGATGTACCGATAGTCAATACGGCATCGCTGGAGTGACTCAAGCACAGCCCATGTTTCCACCGAATCGAAGGCTTTCTCATAGTCCACAAACGCTAAGCATAATGGCAAGTTATACTCTTCGGTCTTCTGTATAACTTGCCGCAGCGTATGGATGTGGTCTATGGTACTATAGCCTTTTCGGAAACCGGCTTGTTCGGGAGGCTGGAAGTCATCAAGTCTGTGTTCGAGACGGTTCGTGATAACCCTTGAAAACAGCTTATAAACATGACTCAGAAGCGTGATGGGTCTGTAGTTCTTCAATAGGCTGTTATCACCTTTTTTGAAGAACAGCACCACCTCACCCCTGATCCACGTTTCAGGCGTTTTGCCCTCGGACAGGACGGAATTAAAGAGTTTCTGGAGGACTTTAAGTACCGGTGTTCCACCCGCTCTCAGAAGCTCTGACGTGATTCCGTCCTCGCCCGGCGCCTTGTTGTTCTTAAGCTGCTTCAGGGCCATCCTAATCTCGTACAGACTGATGTCCGGGATATCTTCGGTATAATGTCGGGACAGCTTGGCTCTTGGATCTCCTACCAAGCTGTCAACGGGCTTTGCGACCGAAGTGTATAACTGTCCATAGAACCTCTCGATCTCGCCTAAAACCTCTGCTTTGGTCGACGCTATGCTGCCATCCTCCCGTTTCAGCTTTGTCATCTGGCTTTGCCCAATAGACTTGTCCTTTGCGAACACTTTGGAGCCTTTGTTTCGCTGTATGGTCTCTTTAACACGATTCGTATTAAAGAGACGCAGGTCGTGTCGCAAGGACTTAGATATACGTCTATTGAGCTGCCTATATGACTTCGCGTCATCGGAAGACTGCAACTGTAGCAAACGTCGTTCAGCCATGAGGTTTAAGGTTTGCTCGGTCAATTTCTGAGGTCTATCTTTACGGCAGGGTCTAAAAAACTTAGACCCTACCGTGCGGACAGTTTCCACTAGCCCGTCGTTGATCTCGTCCACTGAAACTAAGTTCTCAAGGCAAGCAAAGCGATTTGAGAGCTCGAGTTGAAAGCTTTCGGGGTTTTGAATGTGGGATCGAGTAGGTCGGAGCGTAGACTTCATCAAGCTGGACCTTTCAAGTTTAACATTGATATTCAGTGAGCCTCTTACGATTCGGTGATCGCTACCGGTTTTTACCCTGTTGATCACAGAGACATCACTGAATATCCGTTTCTTGTCGGTCATGAAGAAGTCTATCTCGTTTCTCGTGAAACCATCGGGGCTCAACCAGGTCCATTTCCTGTGAGGCGGCTTCTGGAAGAAAGAGTTCATCATGAAGAGTTCCTCTTTCTCCAGAAAGTCGGCCAGCCTCTGCCCCCTAGGGTTCCGTTGCCCATATCCAAATTGCCCCACTCTCAACTCATCACCGCTTTTCTTGCCCAACTTTGCGTTAAAGTCCCCCATAACAACAGTAAAGTGGGTTTTGGAACTATGTATGGCCCTACTTACGTCCTCATACATAGTCTCCACTTCATCATCGGAGTGTGACGAGGTCGGTGCGTATACCTGAATGACCTTCAGCGAATATCTTTTGGATATTCTGAGTATTAGGTATACCACCCTGCTCGACACACTGTCGATGGTTATTATGTTGTTTACGAGGGACTTGTGAACGAGAAACCCGACACCACCTTGGGACTGTTGGTCGCCCTCCCGGTAGTAGAGCAAATTACCAGACTTCAGGGTTACGGTGTCCTCCCCCTCTCTACGGACTTCGCATAACCCTATAATGTCCCAGTGTAATTTGCTCAGCTCCTCTTCCAGCTCGCAGATCTTTTCGTCAGTCCTCATTGTGCGTATGTTGTGTGTTACCAGGGCCAGTCGTCGTCGGGGTGGGTAGCCGGATCTCTTCCGGAGATTCTTCGCACCCCCTGCTCCGCCGTTACCTTGACTGCTACCCGCGCCAGGGATAGCGGAGCTGCCGGGGACTGGGGGCCTGGTTTCTGTGCTTATCATTAGGGGGTATAATGCCTTTAATCGCCACGCTTGGCAGGCGGGTTGGCGATCGCAGTGAGGATGTGCAGTACACGGAGGACGCTGCTGCCCGACCTCCGGTTTGTCCCTTAGTCGCCTCTTACGACACCCACGGGATGATTTGGGGGAACGCAATTCTAAGCCGGCGCCCCACGGATTGTTTAGCAGTTGACAACTTGAACTATATAGTTGTATAGTAAGTATAGATTACGTAAAATTTTATAAAGTAAATCCTCATATAGTATTCATTAAAGTTTTAGGTTTGCATAAATGAATTCAGTTCCATTATTTAATAACAGATTCTGTAAGCACGTTTACTCAATAGTCACACGTGTGTATACATGCGTTATTCTATTACAAATTCTAATCACAAATGAATACTTACCATTAACAGCATGTTTGCAGCACTGGGCCGCACTTTGGTGCGAAAGAAGTTGTGATAAAGCACTATTTTTCTTCGCACCACTGACCGCCGAGGGTGCAATGCATTGTCTGGTATCAAATGTGGTGGGAACAGCTCTGCAAAAATACAAAACAACCTAAAAGAATGGAGTCTACTACTACAACAAAAAGTCATCCTAATTCCAGATTTACCGAGTAAGTACCGTTTAAGTCTCCGGTCACACTGGTCCCGATTCGGAAAATCAGGGATATAGGAATTTCAGTCCGAACAAAAGTTTATCATTATTCCTCATTTTTTTAAATGAGGTATAATGGTGCGTGATTCTAAACCACTTTTTTCTCTTGGCATTTTTATATTAGGGCCTGTTTCCAATAGACATAAATATAACAGATGTTTGGCTGAATTTAAACTTATTTTCAACTAGCAGTTGCCCGCGGTTTCACACGCTACTTGTGTATAGCCTTAGCCTTCCTCGATAAATGGACTATCGAACTTCAAAATATTTATTAGTTTCAGCTTTACAATATTAGTATAAATAAGAAAGAGTTTGACCGACTAGTACTCGTACTTTGTAAAAAAGCTGAACCTGTCGGCCAAGCCGATCCGTTAAAATTACTTTACTCGATCTAAGTTCTACGAGTATTATTAACTTTGGTTTGGAAAATGAATAAGGTATTTATATAGCAAACTGCATAGCAGATTATGAAAGAATAACAGTTAACACTAAAGGTTTAAATATTTTTATAACACACTTACGTTTGCCATTCCAAGGTGTGTATGTTTCCAACTCGAGAGCAATATTTAATAAGAGCAAAACTTGAATGCCTAGTGCGCCTCGTATGAACATGCTAGAAAATAAAATAAGTTAGGAATGGTTACATTTTCAATAAAACAAGAACACCACAACAACATAGAATCACGCTACATTTTTTTCTTAAATCAATTAAACCATGGATTTCATTACAACAATTTATTTACACTAAAAAAAAACCACCTACAGTTCTTTGGACATAAGTTTTAATTCGAAACGGTGTTCAATTAAACAATTTGAAAGGCAATGAACTGTTACACTTTAATAAATCATCGCCAATTTAATTTAGATGTGGTGCGCGGTTTTGTAATGTAGAGCACCGATAACCGACTCATTGTGCCGACGTTAATTTAAATTATCAATCAACTACATAAGTATCTTCATTATTTCTAGTTACACTGTAATGTAATGTGAGAAAGAATATTATCGCTAAATAAGAAAACGCCGTCATTTTTGCGTTTGAAATAACACTGATATGCATTTATTTCAATTGGATAAAGTTTCATTTAACGAACAGTTGTTTTTTTAATCAACTTGCTAAGGACAGCGTTACGTCAAAATTTGAGTAGTTTAGTACTTACTTTCCGCAGTTATTAATGACACTTTTTTAAAAACGATATTTATTATACAGATTTGTCTACATCACACTTCGACGGTTGATCACACGAGACTGCTCCTCCTAACAAAGGTGACTGAAATCATTCTCACGACAAATATGTTTATTTGATTACAATCTCTTGAGAATTTTGATGGTATAATAAGTGCGTGCCAATCACAGCCGCGCGTCGCGAACGCTTCAATTGAAATAAGCACAAGCCTATAGTTCCATACTGACCACGACGCGTCGACTACTGTTAAATAAATGATCCTTGATGAACATTTTGCAGTTATACAATACAAAAATACTGACACGGCATGTAAGATTGCAGAATGATTAACAGGGTTCTTTTGATTAAATGCCATGTTACTGAATTTAAGTTTTTATACGAATAGCTAATATACTGTTACTTGCTAAAAAATGAATTGAGGAAGCTGGGTACGGTTGAGAGCACTTCATGAACTTCATCTGCGCATAGCGTTAGACGAAGTTTATATTGTTGTCTGCTTCTACGTAAAATTCGACTGGGTATGCTTTATACAAAGTGTAAAATTTTCATAACGGTATACACTCGTATCTATTTGCCAGATTTGCGGCTCTATATTTATATTTTTTTGTTCTAGTATGATGATTTTGTAGGCACCCAATTTGGTGCTATGGTCCTTTGTTGATACTTGCCAAACTGCTATTTACTTGTCTCTTGATTTAACGGTGATAATGTATGTAGAGTCCAATAAGAGGCGAACTGTCCACAAAATAAGAATGTAAGCATTTTATATAAGAACCATTTACTAATAAATATTGCTAGAATTGTGAAGGAACTCTAAATTTATTTTATCGAAGAATAAAAACTTAATTTAAATATTCTTATTAGTATTTTCAATTTGTAATAAATTTGTTAATATTCCTCTTATCAAATTCACTCTATTTTTGTGGTTACGGAAGCACGGAACTGATGGTAGCTGAGAATTTTGAGCCAGTCTTGCTTATGACCTTATAACTATTATCATCATTTATTTGTATTCAATGTAGGTATATCTGTGTACTCTTCCGGTGTGTACCTTTGAGAACAAACAAAGACCTTGACCTTTATTCGATGATTGATTTTTTCGATGTTTTTGTATAGTTGAACCACAGAACTGAAAAATGTAGTCTTCATCAACGATCGTTGGTTGTATGATAGAAAGAGGAAGGGCAAGGTAGAGCACATAAGCGAAGACTTTTTCAGATATCTATAGGCAAGTACATTTTTCGAGTAGAACATCATCATATTATTATGAGTCCTCCCGCTCTAGGTCGTTCGGAATCCCTTCCCACTGACTGTGAGACTCGTACTGACTTAAAACCACCTTGTTCCTTTTGGTGCCGTTTGATTTGTAGGGCCCTGCGGCCCTACAAATCAAACACTTATCTGTGTAGATTCTATGCCACAATAAACCTATTATTTTATATCCTAAGCCCTTTTTTAGGTCATAACGTCTCTTTAGAAATGAGTAAATGAGTTATTGTTCTTCGTCGATGCAAAGATTCATTTATTTTTGATGAAAATTAGCTCCTCTCTGAAATCTGCCACATCGCCAGCGTTAGGTAATGGCTTTGGTTAGCTCCATTAAAGTTCAGATATTAGTGGAACTCCACACAAAGAGCAGGACAGGAGGTGACCTTAGGTCTCAGAAATTACCTTAAAAATATAAGACAAATAGACACAAGTGAAGCAGTGATATCCAGTTAGTTAAATGAAATAATATTACTGTAACTTATCTAATTTTAATAAGTCGCTGAACGGCTGTTAAACGACGCATGAGTGAGAGTCGATGAGGCAGAAAACGAAACGAATCACGAACAAATGTAGATATTTGTATATAATGTAAAATGTAACGGACATAAGTAACCAAGATTATGCATAGTACGAGTATTAAAACATGAACATGATTCACAGTGTTAGCAGGTGAAATTAAATATAATATGATGACTTAGCAAATACCTTGATTCGGATCGGCAAGGCATGGTTGCAAAATTCGAATCATTGAGTATTAAAGGGAGCCTTAAAACATTAGTATATAGCTGCAGCCTTGTTTGAAAAAAAACTTTTTCTCAGGGAAATGTGTTAATCAAAACTTAGGGTGAGTTCACTGTTGTAGAGCAATCTTTGAGATAATAGGCAAGATGACATCATCAATATATTGCAAATCTAATTAGTACGTCATTAAGAGTTCTGAAAATAGGGCAGGTAATTTTATTTTTCTAAATCAATTAAGTCTGATAAAAATAAATCCATCAAAACTTGAGGGCGGGGGGGGGGCTACTGACGTTAGAACTATAAAAAATTACACCTTGAAGTCGTGTTTGTGTATTTTAAAAGAGTCATATCTTCGACAATTTTGGTTTAGGTACACAATAAGAAAAATTATGGGTTTTATTATTTTGATAATCTGACTGACAGACTAATTGGATTTTTTCATTCATTTTGTCTATTACATAATATCGTGTTTAGGAAGAAACAGCTGAAAATCAGTATCTGGAGATGTCTTGGCACATCTCCTGAAAAGTATGCATTGTGATGTATTTGCCATACCTAGTTTTATCTGAGAACCTCCAGATCATATCTGTTACTTAAAATTAATTAATGACCAAGATGTTATTGAAAGATGACATAAGTTTGCCATCTTTATTGAACGAGGTTAGAGCTATTACACAGCAGCAGAGGTACCTAGGTAAACAACTATGTTTAGTTTTTAAAAACACATTCGATGACCTAGTCACGATATACCGAAATAAGCAGGGCTGAATATGCTATTTAATTTAAAAATGTACCTAATTAGTCAATTAGCTAGATTATCAAAAAAAATTTGACCCGTATCTTTTCTTTTGTTACGTTAACCAAAATTGACGGAAATACAATTAGCCCAGTCAACGAACATAGAGGGAAATTCTTGGTACACAATTTTTGACTACGTAACTTTGTTTGTATACTAGTTAGGAGGTGAACATAAAAAAGGGAACAAAAAATAAAAAAATAAAAAATATTATGGGAAATTTATTTAGCTTTTGTTTTGTTCATACATGCTATGCCGCTAGGACGCATAGTTACGCGTCACGCTGTCTGTATAATTTTACGAGAATTTTTTCACTCCTGGACTTTGATGCTTTATAACTATATCAATATTTATTGTTATAAATAAACAAAAAATTGGACGAAAAAACAGATTTGCAATTTGTTTATGCTGTAAAGTACCCTATTAGAGTCACTTTATGTTCTCTCTAATAGCCGGGCCAGACTAACGGTATTTCCCGTTTTTCGCGACAGACTTTGAATGTTTGTAAAAATCGTCCATTCCACTAATGGACCAACCACACGCACAAGCTTTACCACAGTTTTGCCTGAGCAAGCCCAGGCTGCATGTACTTGCCTGTGTGTGTGGTTGGGCGTTCAGTGTTGCCGACCGTGTATTATTTTTTCATGCGGGAAGCTAGCGCAGGCAAAACTGTGGTGAAGCTTGTGCGTGTGGTAGGCCCATGAGTATGGCCCTAAACTTTTTAAGCTGATATTGTCACTAACATTGACGTGTCTTCTAAAAACGCTGCCTCACTCTAGGGATTTCTTCTGTATCGTGGGTGCCTTTATGTTCAAATGCTTGTACGTTACATTCATAAACAAACCAGACCCATAACAAATATGTACTTTTACGTACGTCATACAAATTTCACAAGAAGCTATAGTCGACCGCTTAACCATTAACTTAAGATAAAAGACCAATTAGAAACAGTAACGATTGAATTATAATCAATCGATGAATGTCTGTTTATGTTATTACTAGCTGTCCCCCGCGGTTTTACCTACTTCCTCTGCTGCTCGGCTCTTATTCGTCGTAGCGTAATGTTATACAGCCTTATAGCCTTTTGACTATGCAACACAAAAAAAAAACAATTCGAACCAGTAGTTTTTGAGATTAGCGGGTTCAACCAAACAAATTTTTGTATTAAGTAACAGATTTGAGTTGATTGGCAAGAGGTGAAGGTTTAACATTCATTCAGATACTGTCTGATGTTGATTTTAAAAATCGTGACCAGACAATGTTATAGCAGGTAATTTTTTTTTTGCTGCAATTAAATCAGTGGCTAAACATGACTTCCTTCTGTTTTCAATAATTACGTACCTAAGTACGTAATCATTGAAAACAGAAGGAAGTCAGGGCCCTGTAGAGGGCCAAAGCCTGCCGGGGCCGCGGGACTCACGAATTACCGTGACCCCGGTACATAAAGGGCTATTCAAGGACACCGTGGATTTTAGTCAGTACGAGACTGACAGTCCCTCACGCTCAGTTTCAGTACAAAAAAAAACAATGACAGCTGCACATTCGTAAAATTCTTTTGTCTTCTCCTTATGTGCGCAAAATGCTTTATCTAACCCCCTGGCGAGTGTGCTGATGATGATCACTACGGTGGGAACCTCATACTGCCTGCTATAATATTCTCTATGGCGGGGGTCATACTAACGGGAAATGCCGTTAAATATCACGATTATTAACTTTAAATTTATAATCACCTTGAATGTACGTATAAAAGTCCCCAGTATTTAGTAGTGTAGTGTGGCAGAATAAGAAAATTTATTAGTTGTACGCTCGGGGTCACAGGATTGTTTTATCAGATAACCGTGAACCAAAAACGCAATGGGCTATTGAAGGACGCCGCGGAATTAAATCATTTAGAGCCTGACAGTCCCGCCATGGGTTGGGAGACAATCGATGATTCTACCACTTAAAAAAAAAGAGTACAGATCCTTGAGATAGTGTCGCTACTCGTCGCTGTCAGTACCTTAGTGAATACCAAACTAGTTGTCTAGTTTAACCGCTGCACGCAAAAATAATATCGTTAGCATCGCACAATATTTTTATGAGAAGTTGCCGTCACCCAGTGCAACTAAATAAACACCTACCTTGGTCGCCGTCCCATTGTGATTACTTTTATGAACCGAGACGATCACACGTTACGTTGTTGATTATATAATAGTGATTCAATGCTAGGCTTTCTTATAAGACTTGTTTATGTTAATGCTAATGAACAAATCGATTGAATTAACAATGACTCTGAATGCAGAGGCTAAACGGGGGGTATGTCAACGGGGCCCAGGAAGAGGGCATAGACACTGGAGGGCCGCAGAAATGGCCAGACGAAGACCATAATTGACAAGACCAGGGTGCAGTTAAAAAAGCTAACACAGGGCTAGTTACGGCCGCGGTCGCGTGACTGTCTTATGCCAACGGGGCCCAAGCAGAGGGCGCAGACCCTGGAGGGGAAAAATGGCCAGACGAGGACCATAATTGACAAGACCAGGGTGCAGTTAAAAAAGCTAACACAGGGCTAGTTACGGCCGCGGTCGCGTGACTGTCTTATGCCAACGGGGCCCAAGCAGAGGGCGCAGACACAGGAGGGGCGCAAAAATGGCCAGACGAGGACCATAATTGACAAGACCAGGGTGCAGTTATAAAAGCTAACACAGGGCTAGTTACGGCCGCGGTCGCGTGACTGTCTTATGCCAACGGGGCCCAAGCAGAGGGCGCAGACCCTGGAGGGGAAAAATGGCCAGACGAGGACCATAATTGACAAGACCAGGGTGCAGTTAAAAAAGCTAACACAGGGCTAGTTACGGCCGCGGTCGCGTGACTGTCTTATGCCAACGGGGCCCAAGCAGAGAGCGTTGACCCTGGAGGGGAGCAGAAATGGCCAGACGAGGATCATAATAGACAAGACCAGGGTACAATTAAAAACTCTCACATAGAGCTCGTTACGGCTGCGGTCGCGGGATTGTCTTATCAGGTAAACGTGGCCCCAGAACATAAAGAGCTATTGATGGACACCGTGCATTTTAGTCAGTACAAGTCTGATAATCCCTCCCGTCTTGCCCTGGGTGCGAGCACTCATTTGATGATTTTACCACGTAAAAAAGGGCTGGCACTGTATGAAAGCATTAAAAGAAAAAGAAAGTGTTAAATTCTAAGAACTTAAATGCGTCATGATAGTTTTAAATTTATATTCAATCATAATTATTATAACCAAAGTAGCTACGCACGACGCACGTGTTAAGAAAATAATTAAAAACTTAATTAAAATCTTAATCAAATTAATTTAGCACTTAGCTGTATGTGACTAATAAATGAAGAGTTAATGAAAAATATTTTCTAAATAAAATTAATGCAAAGAACGCCAACTGACTTGCGAACTCAGCGATAGATCGAAATCGAAACTGATCAGACAATCGCAAATTAAAGCATAAACGTAATCATAAACAGATAAACCTAGTTTAAATAAAATAGGTACACAAGTCTACACATCAACCTCTAAAATCCTGTATAAGCTGACCGTTAAACTGCTGAATGTGTGGAAAAATCATATAAAGCGACACCGTGATAAACTGGTTTTGTATAGCTTGATGTGCAGCCGTGTGTACAATAAGAATGACTTCAAAAATTAACAAAATCCAATTCTCTATCCAACTTAAGGGTTAAAACTAATGTCTCCGTGTCTCCATCCCAGTTAGCCTTAGATCGATCAGGGTTGACCTCGTGAGGAAGGGGCAGCTTCAAGGAATATTGTGAAGATGTCACCGTAACATTCGAGGTGTCCACAACTAAATCCACATTTTCTTTCTTGTCTCCTGGCATCTTCACTCGAACTATAAGGTTCTCGCAACTAGCAGACCCTGGCGTTTTTGGGCCAATCTGTAAAAAAATGTTGGTAGTTCATGAGGTCATTTGGGTTTGGAATTAATTTGAAAGTGTATTATACAGGTGCTGTATGTAAGTAATGGCATAAAATACTTAGTAAGTAAATACTTAAATTACGTTTTTGTTTGACTGCTTCTAAAATAGTTAATTGCCATTTTTTGCTTGCTTTAGACAATTTAAATTGACTATTTTTATGTAGACTAACGACCAGTCTTCGTAAGTATTTATATTTTATTATCTTATTACGCAGCAGGTCGTTCTCTAATATTCTGGAAATATGAGTGGCTAGTAATGGCAGCCAGCCCAAACATAATATATGTTGGACACAGTGGCGTAGCTAGACGGGGGCGAAATGCTACACCCTAGCCCCCAGGCTCGCACCTGAGGCCCCTGCCTTGCGCTCAAAGAAAAAAAAAGAAAAAATCTTTACAACGGCGATCACAAGTTTGTAACTTCTACTAAAAAATGACATTGACCTACAATTATACAGAGTGTCCTGGCAAGCGTGGATCAAACTGAACACGGGCAAATGAGTCCTCCCGCCCTGGGTGGGGCGGAAAGGACTGTCAGACACTTACTGACTGAAATCCACCCGTGTTTCTTCGGATGCCTTTTACGTTCCGGGGCCGCGGTATCCTGGATTAAGAAAAAATCCACGGCCCCAGCAGGCATTTGGCCCCGTGAAACACGACGCGCCACCGACCCGGGCTTGGTCCTTGGTCGGACGGCGAGCTTACCCATTACTCACCGTCGGCAAGCCCGCTCCGCCGCTGTGCCCTCTGCTATTCAGAGGGACACGCGTTGGAGCGTCCACCCGACAGGCTATTCGCATACGGGCAAAGAGACCCTTTAGGCACACAGTGCCTAAGAAAGAGTTTTTGCCCGCATCCCAGGGTGCACCGGCCCGAAGAACTGGTCTTCCCCCCGGACGTATCCGAGAGGGAACTCCAGTCCACGGGCGCACGTGGAGGTTTCCTGTCTTAGCACCCCTGAACACGGGCATAGAGGTCATTTGTAGTCTTTTTGCCTCAGAGAAATACGGCGCTATTTTTTACGATTCAATAGTTGTGACCACTTTTCGTGTTCAGATAGGCAACTCTCAGGTTATGACTCGGTTCAAGGTCTCGCTACGCCACTGGATAGACTGCCTAAGTGTGTGATTTCCCATCATAGCTTGCATCCCCGTCTTATGCACTGTGCCCCTACAACTTAACCATAAGTATAAGTTACCTACCTGGAGATAGACATCTTCAGCGGAGACCGACTGTTGATAGTTCATGGTATACTCAGGAATCTTCAGCCCTCCTAAGCCTGTGCCAGACTTGCCTAAATTCTCTATTTCCTTTGCCTCCTGCTCCTCATATTCTTCGATGGTTTTCGGAGTGTTTGTACTATCAGGAGGTAGATTTTTACCCCTCGTTGAACTTATATCAAAAACTATAAAAAAGATCAAAATATAGTAAGTAGGTATTATTGAGTCTCCGTTGCCTGTTGCCTTACAGCCCGTTCACGACTTTGGTCTAAGCGATGAGCGGTACGGTGGGCGGCGCGAATAATACATTAATTACTTAGTAAGTACACGAATTTGCTACTGGTGGAGCCTCGTGGCGTGTTTTAAATATTTCTTACACATTTTGATAGCCGCCCGACACTAAACCTCCGCTCACAGCGGCAAGCTAGTGAGCGGACCAAGCATATAATGTTCCAGGTATTTTATTCAAGTCAAACTGTTCAACTCCTGCTACCTAGATTATACCTATTATGCATTATTAGTTCGAATTGCACAGGTTCGAATAGTGTATGGAATTTAATAATAATTATTTGTATGACTTTCAGAAAGTTGCTCTAATCAGCCTCTGCCCTGGGTGGGAGGACTCATGTGATGATTTTACCGTAAAAAAAAGTCTAGCTGATTGCCCGGGTCGAGGGCGCGTTGTGTTCCACGCGCACCTCAAAGAGTGTCAGCAAAATGACGGGGCCCCCCTCTAGAGGGCCAAAGCCTGCTGGGGTCGCAGGACTCACGAATTACTGTGACCCCGGTACGTAAACTGATTGCTTACGTGTTTAAATGTTTGGTGAAGCATCCACAAAACAGGAAAAAATTTTCAATCCAGCTGAATTGGAAAATATCACGATCTCGTATCGTATCTAAATCTATATATATAAAAGGAGAACTGACTGACTGACATATCAACGTACAGCCGAAACTACTGGGGCTAGGAATGTGAAATTTTGCACACGGCTTCCTATTATAGTGTAGGGGAGCACTAAGAAGGGGTTTTTGGAAATTTAACCTTTAAGGGGGTTAAAAGGGGGAATTAGGAAAGTACGTAACCCACGCGGACGAAGTCGCGGGCAAAGTGCTAGTATCTTATATAACAACAACAAAATGAAGCAAATAAAACAAAAATGGTTAGATACCTGAAGACGGCAAATCATCTCCTTGTAGAACTTCTGGCTCGGGAGGCCTCAATAGATCGACTAGATTTTGCATTTGCCCTGGTGTAAACTCCATTTTAATACCTTCCGATTGATCCTTCAAATAAACAGCAAAGCAGTTTATCAATCGCTACAAAGTTTGATTAGTTTCATCCATTTAATCAATGCAGTTGCTAATGTCTTACGTTGCTAGGATACGAGTTCCTCATGTGTTCAGAAACGATACATAGATATGTATCTTTTATGTTGTATATTATGATCTCTATTGTATAGTCCAATCAACGAGGCTTATGTGATCCGAAAAATTCCTCCGGCACTTGGAATATGACGAAAGAAGGTGATACAAGTTATACAGATGCACAATAATTCAACTTTTTTTTTTCGAGTAGACCAAATGATGAAATTTGTTTATAGGTAACTCTCAGTAAAAAAATCATTATTTGATTGATTTCAAATAACGAATGTTTAACTAGGATAAAGTTTTGGATTACTTAATAAACCTATGTATTTAAGGATAAGAAATCACATTTAAATAAAAACGACGGTTTGCACTCTGGGAGTGCCGGCAGAAGTGAAAACTTCAGTAGTAATAAACAGACACGAACATTCGCGCAGGCGCCCTGCGCCGTCTTACGAATTTTCGATCTGGTCACGTGTCCTGACGCGAGTTTAACATTTTTTACCCTTCCAAAAAAAGTGCACAACGCCGCTAAAGAAGTTTTCACTTCAAAAATCGTTGCATATGTAGTGGTTACCAGTTTAAATATTATTGTCTTTATCACACGTGCCGAGCAAACGGGCAAACCAGTGATCTCGACCGAGTACTCAGTACGTATAATCATAGCGCCGAGTGCTATGTTTATACATACAGAGTACCTACTCGGCCGAGAACATTGCCTCTCCCGTTTGCTCGTTCCGTGTGATCACGGCACAAGCAGTAGCTGTGTGTCACTGACACTGTCTTAACCCCCATCAGGGATATCAGTTTTGTAACACAATAATTTAGACACTTCTTACTTAGTCGAAATTTATCGCCAAATCTCCAATTTGTCGGTTACGTACTTGTTCTAAAATTATACGGGTGCATTGGTGGCCGAGCTGGAGTCAGTATCCTCAGCTTTGATCTTCATTGTCATTGTCAGTGACACCGCAGCTGACTACGGATCTAGATAGGTGGTTAGGGTAGGCCATAATGATGAATTTCCACACCAAAAAGTAAGCGGTTAGTACAATAGGTCTCTGGATAGAACCGATACAGAAACCTGATTAGGTTATAAAATTGTATATCGTTGGTTTATAATCAATTGAATTGGTTGGTTTCAATAATTAGGTACATTTAGTTCTGATTTTCGATTTTAAGCAAATTGTTCGTGTAACTAGCGCCATCTAGCAATGTCGCTAGTAACATGAACAATTTATTGTTATTGAAAACCATGTAGTTTAGAACTTTATTTCAGAGCTTTGATAATTCATTGTCGCTACTTTTTAAAGAATCAACATAGGCAGGTAAAATTATAGTCATTCTTTTGTATTTTTCGTACATGTAACCGTACTGACAAGCCAGCACATCAACTCGCCACAATCTATCAAACTAATAGATTTTCAACTTTATC
This sequence comes from Agrotis puta, assembly GCA_943136025.2. Taxonomy (NCBI): domain Eukaryota; kingdom Metazoa; phylum Arthropoda; class Insecta; order Lepidoptera; family Noctuidae; genus Agrotis; species Agrotis puta. The sequence continues at coordinate 8,124,853 of OW964170.2, forward strand.
ACACAGAATGTTCACGTTCGACTGGGAAAAACACATTAATGCCTTTAAGTTTAACCCGGTAGGTGGCGCTGTTGATGCAGCCGATGATCGGGATCAAGGCACAGTAAACTGTGATAAAGGGGCTTACACTGTAGACACACACATACTGGGAATTTTACATTACAAAAATATAAAACTTATCTTTATTCAAATTCATCTTTCAAATTAATTTTATTTTTCTAAGGTTGCCATTTGTGGCAAAAAACTGAGCCAGGATTAAAGCTATTATGGAATGTAAAAAAGTTTAGTTAAAATAATACTAACAAAAACATACTGTTAAGTTTTATTCTATTGAGTTAATGCACAATTATACATCAAATGCATCATTATAAGCAATTACACATGAGGTTTAAGGGAAGCCATCATCATCTTCTTCTGCCATCTCCTTAGCCAGCTCTAAATCCTGTTGTTCTCTCTCACGTCTCTCTTCGGCACTCTCCAGCTCCTTGCCATATGACTTTGGTGGGTACCTCATAGCCTTGACACTCTGGTTGTGCAAGTCTAAACAAAATGATATACGTTGGTGGAAAGCCAACTGTGGTTCTCTGGTGCAATATATATCAGAACTCTCCTTATTGCTCATGTATCCCTTTTCAGGATCAAGAGTAGCCTCAATAACTCCATCTCGGATAGCTTTAGCCACAATAAATTCTGCATCTTCAGCCGAGTCTAGGCCTAGTTTTCTGGCAATGTCTTTTGGAGAGATACGGGAGTATGAAAGTCCAATAGAGCGAATGGCAGTTTTGATGACATTCTGTCTGAGGCGAAGGATTAATGTGAAAGTATGATCACTGCGGAACTGAGGACCAAAGTTCTCAAGGACTTCCCCAAATCTCTGCAAGTTGCCAAGTCTCACTGCTTGGGTGAGCTGGAAATAAGGTGCCAAAGCTTTGCGTAGTGGAGCTTGTCTAAATATAGCTCTCTCAGGAATATCTCCCAACAGTAACTCAACCACAATAGCCAACTTCTGGACAGTTTGGCGAAAACCAACAGCAGCAGTCTGAGGAGCCTTTCTCAATGCTTGCACCAAGTGCTTATGAGCATCACTGTATTCAAGACGAGCAGCCTTGATTCTGCCAAGGTAATACAAAAATCTTGCCCACTCATTGTTACTCGCATTTTCAGGAAAAACTGACTTGCTGACAAGTTTATCAGCTTGATCATACAAAGAATAGTGCAAATAGTTACGCAGAAGGCAGTTTATGAGCACTGCTTGGCCTTCATAGTCGTTACGTAGGGTAGAAGTACGAAGTCTTGCATGAAGTAGTCCTCTAATTAGGTCTAACTTATTGGTTAGTTCAAACACTCTTGAATGGTAAAAGAAGCATTTAGCAGCAATCAAATCAAGAGTTCTTCGGTTTTGAGCCAGAACCTTGTTCATCAGCTGCTGCGAGCACTCGGTAGCTTCCTCCAACCTGTTGGTGTCCAGGAGGCGCAGCAGTACCAACAGGTGCAAATAAACGTCCACTTCTGGAACAGGTTGCTTGGGGGCGCTGCGAGAGCGAGGTGATTCGATGTCGACAGCGCCAGGCAGAGGGTTCTCCACAAAAGCAAGCAATCCTTCCTTGTCAGCACTTGACGGATAAAGTTGGTTGAAAATGGCACGTAAGACGTTGCCATTGAGCTTCCTTCTGGTACTAGGAAGAGATCTCAAAACTCGCATAGCAAACCTGGGCTCCTTGGAAGTTACAGCTTTATCTATTTGTCTTACGTGCTCCCTCAAATCTTGAACAGCGAGCACATCTGCATCTTTCTTTACTTCAGGTGTTTCTACATCACTAGCTGCTGCAGGACTTTCCACATTTTTCATTTCAACATCTTCTGAAGGTGCCATTTTATATGCACTGTAATAATTTTCAAAATAAACACAATTTCCTTGGCAAAATCAGTGATTGTAATAATTTTCAATCCTTTTGTCAAAAAATGCCGAGTAACTATAAAGCGTTACAGAGCTCATGTAACAACATCTTCAGTATTTAGAAAAATACATTATTGCTATCTCTGCCTGCATCATGCAATACATATCTCTCTTTCTCTTGTACTCAGTATGTTCAAAATAGCAAAGTACAGAACGGGGTATGGAACACGTTTTATGAAGTAAAAAACCGTTCGGATACATACCCGGATAGTATACTAGCTAGATGAGATGAAATGTTCGTAATGAAGCTAAACATCATCATCTTCCTGCCCTTATCCCATTTTACTTGGGGTCGCCGCAACACTTTTTTTTCCATTCTTCTCTATCAAACGTCACAGTATCATTTACTCCTTTTTCTTACATATCAATCCTCAGACAATCCATCCATTTTTTCTTTGGCCTTCCTCTTCCTTTCCATCCATCAACATTCATACTCATCACTCTCTTAGTCACATGAGTGTCATCCCTTCTCATCACATGTCCATACCAAGACAGACGATTCCCTTTAATTTTTCTCGATTCTCTTTCAAACTTCCCCTTATAAACTCATTCCTTGCTTTCATTCGTATCCATTCTGGATACTCTACACATCCATCTTAACATTCTCATCTCCGCTACATGCAATCGTTTCTCATCCATCTTTTTCACAGCCCAGCATTCCGATCCATACAGTACAACAGGTCTTATCACGGATTTGAATATTTCCACCTTTAACTTGAGGGGCATCCGTGGGTCGCAGTTGTTCCGGTGACCAGTCGCCATTTCATCCATCCCGAGTTAATCCGGTATGTTATGTCCGGGTCTACATCGCTATCTCCTTAGACAAGTAATGAAGCTAAAAATAGACATAAAATAAAACCGGTTTCTAATTCTGGTTGGTCAGTCAGTCCATTTAAAATAGAAATATTCAGCTGCATCTATTAAGCTCCCATTCGCAAGAGTGATTTTTTTTGGGCGTTAAAAAATTGTAAGCGCTTTTTTAACGTTTTAACAAAAAGGTGAATTGAACTGTCCAGCACCTAAGTGTCCTTTAAGCCTAAGTTTTTTTTATTTTAATAATATATTTTTAGTTTAAATTTAGTATCTTTAGTAAATATTTAGATTTAGTTATGCATATGTAATTTAACAATATTTAAGTAACCTTTTATAAACAAAACATTTCAGTTAAATTTACCTTTTTGTTAAAACTCAGCGCTTTTTTAACGCCTGAAAAAAAGCGCTCGTACTTAGTCTGAAAACAGTCAGAAAAAAGTTCTGTAGACTTAAATGTTTAGCTAGACTATTTTGTCACAAGTAAATGCAAGTAAATCAAATGTTATCAAATGTATATAAAATATGTGATGTTAATTTTTAAATTGTGATAGGTTGTATAAAAAACATGGTAGATACATTTTTGATTGTCTAAGATACTCTTAATAATGGTTATTTTATTGTATGAGGTATCTTGCTTTGTTTGGTTTGAACAGCATCATGAGACGATTTTTTGTCGAGTGAGAAATAGTACACAGAATTTGAAAAGTCTTAATGGAACACAAAATACGATTAAACGCTACTTTGGTCGCGTTAAAACATTATTTTTTTGATGGTGCAATATTTGCTCTTTTCAGAAACAACTTTTCCATAAACGGAAAGACGAAAAGGCATCTCCGCAACTGTCATGTTGTATAAAATTAGTTTGAGATACGACTTTATGCACCTGGATTTAAAGTTGTTTTTTTTATCCTTTTCCTTTATTTTGTACGTAGCACCTTTGTCTTTATGCATGCTTTTGTCTTTGGTTTGCCTATTCCATAAACTATAGACGAGACAAAACTACTAGCATTGCCTGTAGTTGCTTAACCAATATACTGTACTTGTAAAATACGGATAAAAAGCTTATAATTACTAATGTTACAATCGAAAATTCTTGGATTACAACCATCACATTGTCGCGATAATTGCGTGTGCCAAAAAGTATAAGCAACGGACGCGCTTCGGCTGCAGGGGACCGGTTGATTCTTTACATAAAATTTCAATGTGTTCTGGAAATGGTTTGCAAAGAGGACGTGGTATCATGGTTTAAAGAATTGGAAAGCTATAAACGCATAGACGCAATGTGTACGTTATTAAATATGTGTTTGCCATTTGAACTGCGTTTCATTGGCACATACCTAGAGGAGCTAGGTAAGCGGGACTTTCAGGAGTTGCGTGGTGCCGAACTAAGAGCCAACAACCCCACAGACCTGGCTGCGGACATCGGTGGCGCTAACACAGACCCCAGGACGCGACGGAAAATGGCCTTGTATGTGTCGTTGTTACGCTCGTGTAATTTCGCGTGTGCTACCACATTGTACAATGCCATGGTCAGTTTGGAGCAAAGTGGTTTGTTGAAAGGCTTGTACGGTGATCTCCTGGAAGAAATTCTACTTCTGTATACGATGGCGTTACATCATCCAGCGTTTACATTTGATCAAAAGTCACATTTTGGTGAAATATTAGACAAATTAAAAATGGAAGATCAGAGGATACAATTTCCTGAACCACAAGAGCATATAAATGTAGTTCCAGTGAGTGCATGCCATACACAGTCAAATATCACAGCCAACATGTCAATCCCACCGCCTAACTTGTCTAGCTTGGGGCCACCACCTGGTATTGTGTTTGTCAAAACACCCGGGGTGCAGGTCAGTGTTGTCATATTCCTACTTCACCTTAGTATTACTACAAGTACAGTGGCCATTCTATGACCATCTTATTAGCTTTTTTTTGCAACAATGTTGTAAGGTTTTTTTAATCAGACCTTCAATCTCATTTGTAATTGAAAAAGTTGTAAATTTACAAATAGGAATCTCAATATCATTCTTATAGTCAAGGTTAATGTTTGAATAAGAATTTATGTATAATAATGTTGATAGTGTCAACTTTGGCATTTATTTATAATCCTAAATTGGATGTTGATTTCAAATAAAGCCCAGGTTTTGTTTAAGATCTAATGACCTAGGTTCATATGACAAAGTGATACCTACCTACCTTATTTTTATATCATGGGTACTCAGTTTTAAGTTTTAGATTGGCCATACATTATTCTTATTGTTTAGAAATGAAAACATTGTTTAATTTTATTCATCATACTACTACATCCATAGTTATATGATTATATGTAACAGTAAAAACTTTCAGAAGTGTTTAATGTATGTTGTGTATATGCAAATTATTGAGATGCTAAGTTTCAAAATATATCAAGTTATCATTGTCCATTGCTATAAAATAGACAAATTCATTTATATTTTCGAAACTCATAAGGTTAAGGTTTTCAAACTCGCTCATGAATATTTTCATTACCATTAAAATTATTCAATATAAATAATTAATTTCAAAGAACTCACTAATAACTTATTCTGCCATGGTATCTTTCATGTATGATTGCATTTTATCATTTATCACTTTATGTCAACATTTACATCAGTGAAATATTTAATAAAAAGTCTTAATTTTAAAATTCAACATTGTGTTTAAGTATTTTAGCATGTTCGAAGAATGACACTTATTCATTAGGAATTGAATATATGTGATGGTAATTTATATGTAATGTTTAAATAAAGTCCATTATATTTCAGCCTCAAAGTACAGACCAAGTGCCTGAACTCAGTTCCCCACCAGTACTGACGGGGCCTGGGGGAGTAGTGCCTATGTTAAGTGAAGTTCCACACCCTCCACCCGGCATACCCCTACCACAGTACAATATGGGAGAATACATGGGACACAATGCATGGCCTGCAAATATAATAGTATCAGCGATAAATCAACCACTTGAGGTAAACATTGCATAATATTTTATTTAAATATTACTTTTAAAATTAATAAATGTGTTGAATATTTCATGATTAGTGATGCTGAGATTAAATTATAAAATAAAAAATTGCGAATATGAGAACATGTTTCTACTACATTCTTCAGTTTTCATGAGAGAGCTGAAAAAATGTTCTATAGCACACCATCTGTGACTGTCTGAAGAAATTTCATTTTTCACCTATAAATTTCAACTTTCTACACTCTTTAAAGATTTAATTGTTACTTTAGTATTCCTGTACCTGTACTAATTGTTTCCTCTTTTGACCCAAAGGTCGACTGGCAAAAATGCCTTGCAGCATTAAGTCTGCCTTATGTACTGCAATTGTATGTGAAGGTGTACATAAATAAATAGTATTACATTTATTGATTTCCGGTATCTTACCAACCACAGTTTAAGAATATTAATTCCCTTATTGAATTGACCTAACAAAGCAGTTAGACCCTTCCCATCTTGTTATTCATTTTCATGCTTTATCTTTTAAAAACCCAATCATCCTCAAATCTTTCTCGTAAACGAAAATAACTCTTCTTTGCACCTCCTTCATGCTTGGTTTTGCAAAATCTTGTATTTTGTGAATTTTTCAGTTTGATTTCTCTTCAATTTCAATTAACATTAAGGTATATAGCGACCTTACACAATTCACGGGTTATTGTTATGTTTTTAAATAAACCCTGAGATACACAAAATTCCAATAAGACAAATAAGATCAAGAGTTCAGGGGAAGTCTTAAAAAATTTAAAAAATGATCTTTATTTTTCCCCAAAAGAAGTATTTGTGTCAAGTTAAAGTTTCTAAACCGAGAGAACATTTCCCACAAATTGTTTTTCGGGCATTTGACCATGCCTTGCATAGCCCACATAACGTAGTCCTGAAATAGTCTCAACCATATACTTGTGTCTTAATAATTGTACTGGATTGAATTTTAACTAGAAGGTTTTTGCCGTTTAGGGTAGGTACAATGTTTCTGAATTTATAAAACAAAATATGTAGAGCTACGTTATTCTATCAGTGAATAAAGAAAACTGGGGTGTTATCAACCAATTCCAATTGGCGATTTCCGCGAGGACATAATTGATAATGTTGGTGATGAATTTATGAAGATTTTTAGCTCATACATGTCATTGTCACCTCATCTGATAAGTATTTCACGATTGTATTCCTACCCAAGAGGCAAATCGGAGCTAAATTGGAGAATAATCGCTATTGTTGGATTGTGTGCAGTATTGCGTGATTATTATGTCTATCTACTTATATATAGATATAGTATGGGCTCGCATTAAATTATTTAGACTAACTATAATACCATACATGGATTTTATTTATTAACAATAGCCTTTTATTATCTGTTTTAATAAATACATTTACATACTACATTTGCCTTTGTATCTTTTGTTGAAATCACTCTTGAGTTTAGTTGAAATACTTGCAGGTAATAAATTACACGGCGGCCGGTGGCGCGCCGACGTCACCGCTGGTGTCGTCGCCGGGCGACAGTCGCGCCGCGTCGCCGCGCTCGCGCCGCCGCATGTCGCGCGAGCGCTCGCCGCCGCCCGCGCCGGGCCCACCCGGGCCTCCAGACGCGCCGCTGCCGCACCAACTTGCCACCAACTTTGAGAACCTGTCAGTCGCCGAGGTGGGTCCCTCTCCGCACCAACGCGGCCCCTTCGCCGTGTTTGCTGCAGAACTACTCCGCCACAAACAGCATCCTGCATTAATGCTGTTTTCACAAGAGGCGAGTCTAGCCGCACAGTGTCGCGCGATCTTTATACACAAAGAGTCGTTCCCACTATGTTGTGTTTCTATAAAACAGCAATGCACGTTGTCGCACATAAACATGATAATTTTTATGAATCATTTATCACTTCAATGCAACCCTTTTGACAATCTTAAGTATGGGTGTTATTTTTGTTTAACCTGTTTATGGGCGATATAATGTGTTACTATGACAACCAGTGAGAACACTGGCTGCATCCAGTGCAAAAAAAATCCTGATTTCATGGATGAACACAATGACCTGACCATTAAATCAAAGATTAAACATAGATGCATGGAAGTAGCCTTGTTACACACTTGGTATATCGCAATCAGAACCGTCGCTCCACCAACCTGTTAGTACCAGTCAAACCAATACGTGTAAATGTGTGACTGCGTGCAGTGTTAGTGGAAAATGTGCGTCAAACAACATGCTGAAGCGTATTATATTTTTTCAGATGCGTCATAATATGGGTGACGAACGATTACGTGAACTAACCGCTGTACATCAGCAGCAATACAGATCACTGGAAAAGCTGAATGGCGTGCGGCGGCTGACGGGCCCGTACTGCGCGCCGCGCTCGTCGTCCGACAGCGGCTCCAGCGCTGCGTCGTCGCCGCCAGACACGCCGGCGCCGCCGCCGCGCCGCGCCACGCCGTCTGCCCCGCCGCCCGTGCCGTTCCTGCAGTACCCGCGCCCCTTCGCCTACCCCACGCCGCCGCCGGCCTACCGCCAGCCGCCGCCGCCCTTCGCTAACGGAGAGCCCCCGCCGTACGCGGCGCCCGCGCCGTACGCCGGCTTCGTGTCGGTGCTGTACGCACCGCCCAAGCTGTCGTGCTGGAACTGCGGCGCGGCGGGGCACGCGGGCCACGAGTGCAAGGAGCCCAGCATGGAGGAGATGACGCGCGCGGGCGGCTACCAGCTGGATTTCGGCGGCGCGCCGCCCGAGCCGGCCGACAAGTAGGTGGCCGGAGGAACTCTTCGCGACGTCCTGTGTGATCTGTCCAGATTAGTACCAAAGTGTGAGGTCAAAATTGTAAATATCGGCCCCAGTCAACCCGTACGGTTGCTGTCGGTACCCGGCGTGATGTGAACCCTTGGAACGTGAAACCCAAAGGATTTCTTTTGACGTAGAATGAGATATTAGGTAGATCTACGACGTTAATATTATGAGCGCTTATCGGACTAATTTATTAGGGGATGAACTGTCTGTAATGTTTAAGAGTAATTGCACTTTCGATGCATTTTAGTAGGATCTGATGACATTCCAATGACTATTTGATTGTTTGCAATATAATAATTGGTACAATTAAAATTAATGTACCTATTAATAAGAAATTGCAGTACATCTGCATTTATATGTCAATAAATTGAAATTTATTACCTAAATAAAACCACTTAATTATAATTCACTTTACATAAACACTGTTATGAATCACATTTATCCAGAAGAGTATGTCATCAAGTCATCATCTGCCTAGCCTTTTGGCCGACTTCCAGGCGAACTGGATGCCACTGAATGTTGGTATTATACATGAGTGACAATCTCCACAACCCAGTAACTGGGTAATACAATAATACGAAAGACTACGATACACTGTTATTACATACAAATGAAAAAAAAAAATGTGATCTTTGGTAGTGGCAAAAGCACATTATGCAAAAAATATGAATTCTGTCTGCTCGAATTAGAACATTGCAAGAACTTGAAAGGGCATTACAGGCAACAGCAAAATGATTCGTGAAATTCGCTATAGAGAATCATCTCTTGTCTGTTTTGCACTCCATAGCTGTAAAATGAAAGAAAGTGCGCATTATTTAATCACCAAAATATGTATTTTTAATATTAAATTTTATTTTAGTATACCATTTCATGTAACTCATAATTTAAATCAAATTCCTCCAATATATCTGAATAACATTACACTACACATCTACCGAAATGGTAGATTTCAACACAACATTTTCGAATCTTAACAAAAAATGGAAAGTGCAATTACTTCTAAACAGTTACTATTCACACAGTTACTTTTGTGTAGAATTTTAGGGGAATTCCACCTAACACAGCAGTGTCTATATCATAGTTATGTTTCATTGGCAGCTTCACAACATTACATTAAGATTTTACAGAGTAAAGTTAAAATCAAATAAAAAATTGGTACAAACATTTTCATTAGATTATTTTTAATGTTTTAATTTACATGTCATTTCAAAATGAGTGCCATATATTGGTAAATAATGTATTTTGCATGTTTAGTCATACGGAAGTTTTAAAATTTATTTAGGTGGTAGAATGACACAGTGAATAAGTCTCATCAATGCTATCTATAGTTTTTTTTTTGTAAACTTGTAACACAAGAGTCTCTATTTGGTATTAGTAAATTGTTTTTGCTACCTTAGAGCAACCTTTCAAATACTTCATACACTGTACAAAAACACAAAAAAAATCTTTAAACATGATTGAAAGTTTTTAAGTTATACATGACAGTTTAGTACATCTACATTAGTACAAATTGAAATTTTCTATGAGTTGAAAAATCGGATTAAGAGGTTTAGTTAAGAGATTTCATTAAGTGGCATGGTTTTTAAGCTAGTATAATAACATAATAGTAGAGGTACTCTAGTGTTTGTTTTAATTGTTAATAATATAATCAAAAGCAAGTGTGAATAATGTTAGGATAAACCAAATCTATCTTCAATTACTTGTTACATAATTGCTGTGCTGTATATTGCATCTTATACATCTATTTGAGATGCTATGGAATTCCCTAAAATTCTTTCTGCCTTCAATTTCTCCTGCAACTTTTATATAACTTTTTTTCGTCCATAATAATTATCATCAGAACTTGTAAATATGATGCTTTCTTCTAAACTATTTAATATACAGTTCAAAGTCGAAATGTGACGAATTATATACAAAAGTACTGAATTTGTTTCCTTTGTCCCAAGACTGATCTCTAATACTAGCAATTTTTATTGGGCTTCTAAAAGCTTACACAAAATCGATGTTCACTGTAAGTCGAGCGTCGGCCACTTTCAGAATACAGGACTGTTTGTTCAATGGTTGAGAAGCAGCTGAAGTAATATTGTGACTGGCCACATGTTGATGTGAATGAACCTAGTAATGTTAAAACATTTTATACTTATGAGTTGAACAAGGGATTATTTTGATCAAGCTCACGAAAATGCAATGCTCTTAATTAATGTTTATAATAATAGTCATTGTAAATAGTTACAAATATGTAAGAGAGGTGGCACGTCGTATCCGATGTGTTCATAGTTTGTAAATAATTCAGTTTATATAAATTAGTTGATATTTAGAGATTGACTATATTTGTAAATTACGTTGTAATAATTTGAGTGTCCCTATAGAGTATATTCGATTGTTTCTCTATGATCACTATCACAAATCACAATTTGCATTTTAAAGTCCCAGTTTTCTTTGAATAAAAGTTCAAATTAGAGGGGTTGTATAATTGTTTTTGCATAATTATAAAAAAAAAGTAAAAGTGTTTTTAATGAAGTCAGAGTGACGCGCATGGGTGGGTGCTGGGTGTTGACGCTGCGGCCGAGTGATCGCAGCTTGCTGACACGTTTGTTGACGTTATACATTCATCACTTGGGCGATTATATTCTCTGGTATTGACACACATCAAACACGTTTTGCTGACTTATGTGCCTTCAACGCACAGCTGACGAAATGGAAAGAGAATATATTTGTGTGCGATAAGTGATTAATTTAATAGTGTAAATGTTAACAGAACCGTAAGGGACTATTAATTTGTAAGATACATGATATGTCACTCCTTGTGAAGGTTGTAAGTCCACATAACGTAACTTTTGTGTTATTTATATCTTAACAATTTTATTATGATATTTAAAACAAGTTGAAGTATAGATTAAACATAGAAAGAGTAACTTAATATTTGTAACTTTATAAGTATGCCTGTAGCTTAGACCCAGTGTGGCACCATTGATGCAATAAGATGCGTGCATTACCTGCTGCATATCATGTTAGATTGTTCAGTTGAGTGTAATATTGAAGTGGATTATCTTACCGTTTGCGTCTGCTCAATTGTTTTCGACAAAGTACATTTTCAGTGAATTCGGTAAATGTGTAACTAAAAGTTCGTTTTCTACATAGGCAACAATAATATTATAATGGTCGGAAATGTCTATGCAGCTTTACTTTGAACTAGTGGAGTATGAAAATATTTTTTTACTTTGTACAGAATGTTATAAATGTGATACATAATTTTTGACATAATTAGAAATTGTGATTTAGTAAGGTGTGTAGTTTATAAAAAAAATATGAAAAAAAAACTCGCTTTACTAAATAAATTATACTATTCTACAGCTATGTAATGTTGTTTTCCCACGTTTTTATATTTGGGTACTTATATATTCTAAGCTGTTGTACCTATTGCTAGTAAAATCAAACTTCAGGAAATTGAATGTTTCGGCCCGGTATTGTCAGACCTCTGTATCCCACCAATGCTGTGAATCATTTGCTTCCTGAGAAATAAACAACCAAAATCTACAAATCTCTTGTTTTTATTAGAACCAAATTCTTTTACATTTATATTATTGGTAATGATTTTATTCTTATTCACCAACTATTAGATACATACCTAATATCTAATAGCCGGGCCACACAAACGACATTTCTCTTTAATTTTCGCGATAATAGTCTGTAAATGCGCGTATAAACATCCATTAATAATAATTATCGCGATAATTAACGGCATTTCCCGTTAGTGTAACCCTTGTGTAATTAGGTGGATTTTTTGTAAATTTGGTACACATAGAAAGAAAGGAAGCACATTTTTGAATGGTGTTAAACCTTAAAACAAAAAAAATCTTTCATCGCCAAAATAGCCTCAGCTTTGCATTATGCCAATATGAGATTTACTCGTAAAATATTATTCACTATCCTACCCACATAGGGTTGCCATCTCTTAAATTAAAAATTTGGAAACCAGGACAAGACGCGTGAAAACCCCGGATTTTTGAGTCCAGAACCCGGAAACGTCAACAGGTTTTTTTAAACATAGTCAGTGTAATGAAAAACAGTTGAAATTTTCATAAATCACCGGCCTAAGACTTAATTTTTTTTAACCCGGACTACTAATGAAGACCCCCCCCCTCCCTCGGACGCTCCCCGGGTGCCCTCTAAACTAGAACAAATCCGGGGAAACCCGGACGGATGGCAACCCTATACCCATAGAACACACACCTCGCATTAGAAAAAAAAAGGAAAGACAAATTAATGTGTCACACGCTCAGTGGAGTAGACACGGTTGGGTTAGCTAGTATTTCTTATATTTTTTAGTACTTGTAATAATCAGGCACTAATTTTGTATTATTTAATAGGAAGGTATATCGCGACGAATTTCATAAATGACTTGTTACGGATATTTTCCAACTACCCACTATACATTATTGTCACACGAGCCTGATATCGAGCTTCATTGCACGAGCCTGCATTCGAATTATGGTGAGTCGCAGTACAGTCGCACAAGCGCCAATCACACATCCATTAGTCAATCTCACGTGGTAGTTCACATTCATTGATGTAATTATCTCATATAACAGTGTGCTTTGTTTTACCAACATACCTACAAAATTTTCGTCGATTGGGATCATAATCACAGCATTACTAGGAGAGTAAAGTAAGGTTAGTGTTATCTCCTTAAGTTTTATTACTTAACTAATATTGGACCGCGGTTTCACTGGCTTCCCTCTTTGTATAATCGTCTTCAGGGGTCCAGGTTTCCATATTTACCTGTGCTAAAATTAATCTAAGCCGATTCAGAGATTGAGGTAACGTATGAAAGTGTAAGAAACTCATTTTCGCATTTGTAATATTAGTTAAGGTAATTAGATACCTAAGTACCTACTAATCCTACTGATGAATTGTCGACCAATTAGCTCGCGTCGATCTAATCAGTATCCGTCTCATTAATAGCGATTAATTAGTTATTACGTCACGGGTAAGCATACCGTAGACAAGCTTACTTGTCAATCATCCTGTCATTATCCCAGTTTATATGTAATTACTGCCTGTAAATTAAATCGCTCAGTATGTGGGTTTGTCAGCTAATTAACGCAGTCGAAAAGATTTGGTTCATTCTCCTTGCAATTGTGTTCATTATTTTTTGTAAAAGTTTACGTTTTTTTCTTTAAATTACTATGGATTTCTGTATTCAGTGCAAATGATAAATTAAACACCAATTAGTAGTGAATACCTACATTACTCAATAATGTAACGAAATGTTTGGGCCATCTCAAGATATTCTGGTTTCGTATTTTGAAATCCGGTCATAATTATACTTTAATTATAAAGTTTCTTAGGGCCAGTGGTTTGATCAATATTTTAACTATTGTTGAATTGCCATACATTTTTTTAACAACTGAGGGCGAGTTGTTTCATCGATAGTTTAATTGTTACTATTTGTGGGCGTGTTGTTTTAACTGGCCCTTAGTTAGCAGTTTCTCACTAGAACTGTCCTGACAGTGTCATGCAGAGTTATGAAAATAACATTCTGTATTTACAGGTCCGGTTTCGACCATCGTCGCAGTTACCGCTGGTTCGCAGAAGATTAAGCGGTGAGTTTTCTTGATGTTATAGTAGTTTAAGCTCAACAAGATAGGTGGCGTTGCACGCGGACGAACCTACTTTAGGGTTTATTTAGAAAAATATTTGTCTATAATGAAACTATATCGGGGTTAATTCCTCTCGTGGGGATATACCCGCAAAATTTATCCTCGTTCATATCTAACGAGAAAGGCTGGTCTCACCCAAAGCCAACGACGATCACACGGACACTTTGAAAATACATTGAAAAGGAATGACTTGCGTAGTTAGTTTCTTTTAATTATTTATTTTAATTATAGAATACAGACGTCACGGTTGTTCAATTTATACCAACGCCTACGTCACGAAATATTGTTTAGCTTTTTCAAACCGACTTTGGAAAAAAGAACAAGTTCCCAATTCTCGGTAACGCCTGGATCGATTTGGATTTTGTTTTATTTTTTTTTTGAAAGAAAATACTTCACAGATGGTAATCCGGTCAGGGTCTGATGACGAAATTTTGGAGAAATTGAAAGAACTTTTCCTTAAATGACCTCGAATCAACCGTGATTGCTGTTATCGCTGATCTATGCATTGCTTACTGAATTAATTATACAACATAATAACGCGCCTGTGCCCACTAAAAAGGAAACCGACTTTTAGAAACTTAACTTTCATACCATTAAAAAAAAAACTGCAGAGCTGCTCGTCCTACTGTATTTTCATCTCAATTAATATTTTTCCATGCAATGTTCTAGCTCATAATTTTACCTCTGCGGCTAGGTTTCTGAAAATCAATCTTTGTTAGGTACGTCCTATAATCCCGGTTCATATGAAATCCACCCGGCGGACCTGGTGGCGGTTAATCTAACCAATGCACTATCAACATTTCACAAAGAGGCTATCGCCTGTCACAGAGTCACCTGACCTTATTTCCAATTATTGGGTTAATGCGAGCTAAAGGTTAAACGTGAGATCTAACAGATAGCAATTTTGGGGCAAATTAGAGTTATGGCAACCGGCAAAGTTCAATGTGGTCAAAACACATGATCAATGCAAGAGTAGCATAGCGGGCGGCTATATTGCAAATGGACCAACCTAGCCGGCTACGCCGTAGCTATTTTGCTACGACTGCTACGAACTTTTCGTGTAATTTTCGGCGAACACATTTGCAAGTGCTACGCGTTTGTATGTTAAGAGTACGCCGAACGGCTTTTCATACAAACTTTGCAGTACTTATTTCTCGAAATGACGGAATACTAATTATACATGTCTATGAAAATATTGTAACAGTTTAATTGGACCGATTTTAAACTCCATAAAAACAGATAACCTTTTTTTAAGACTTGACTTTTTCAAAAATGTATTTATGCGCATGAAGTTTCATTAGTATCAAAAACTGGTCACGGGACTTACGAATTACCGTGACCCCGGTACGTAAAGGGCTATTGAAGGACACCGTAGATTTTAGTCGGTACGAGTCTGACAGTCCCTACTACTCTGCTGGGTGGGAGGACTCATATGATGATTTTACCACGTTAAAAAAAAAGTATCAAAAACTAAGGTCTTGAATATGAAAACGCTCTTAACTTGCGTCAGGTTATTTTTTTGCTTGGAGAAATCATCCAGGCGCTGTGTGAAACATGACTTGCTCTGCTCTGTCTTGTGTCTCTCTTGTCTGCCGTATTCGTAAATATGTAACTAAATATGGTTGTTGTAGGTACTCGCATTGTATTTTTGATGACCCCAAATCTATCGTGATTGATCCGTTCACAGATGTTATTTATATCGGACTACATCATAACAATGTACCAAACTACGCCGCAGCTATTTGCTACGAACTTTTATGCCTTTCTCAAACAGACAAGCGAAAGCGAAGCGTTTCCGAAGCGATACCTCGCCTCGCATTCGTCACGCCTGTCTGTTTAACAAGGGCTTTAAAACTACGAACATTTGTCTACACTGCGAGATTTTCGTATTATTTTTTCTACGAATCATTTTATCAAGTTGTATCTGACAACTGCTACGCGTTGGTGTGTCTGTTAAACTACATTAGAGAGTAGTTTGCGTTACCTCGTTATCTTTTCTGTTCTTGGTATTAGATGAAGTTGAAGAATGTTTTGCGCGATATTTTGAATGTTAAATGGATGTATGTATACGGTTATTTAAAACCTTATTTCTTTATCAAGGCCTTAAAACTTTCGTAGTTACTGCTAAACTGACGTACCATTTTATTTATTGGGTTTTGTAAAAATTCATAGTACGTATATACTTAAAAAAGGGACCGACTTTATAAAGTTATTTTACACTCATTTTGTGTTTGTTTTTGAAGTCGGTTCCTTTTATATAAAAAAAGTTTTTATTTTAGTTCAACAGAAACTTTCGTTTTATGAGCGTCTTTGAAAATACGCCATCCAAGTAAGCAATTACGGATCCATGCGGACAACGTCACGGGATATCCATTATTGTTGCATACTAAGCCAAACGAGAGAGATAGTGAGATAATCACGGTCAAACATACATATAAACATACGGGTCAAAATGAGAACCTCCTTTTTTAAATCGGTTATAAAATGTATAGTAAGTATAGCAACGTTGTCGCGGGACTCACAAATTACCGTGACCCCGGTACGTAAAGGGCTATTGAAGGACACCGTGGATTTTAGTCAGTCAAGTCTGACAGTCCCTCCCGCCCTGCCCTGGGTGGGAGGACTCATTCGATGATTTTACCACGATAAAAAAAAAACGTATATCAACGATTCACCAAAAAAAAAAATGTAGAACGAATTAAGTTTTGAAGCCACAAGTCCGCTTTCAACGAAACATATTTCGTAGCTCCGATCTTTCTTAGTCTTGGTCCTGCTTACATCAAATTGAGAAGCTATCTCGCTGTGATTTAATCGAAATTGGAAAAGTATTTTGGGGTATTCACAAAAAAATCTCATTTCCGTTAATTCCTAGAATAATATTGAACGTGCTGTTGAAAATTATTACAGATTGTAAAGTAGTACTTAGTGGAAAGTGTTAGTAACTCGGGAATTACACTTGGGTGAGAGTACCAGGGTACTTTGTTTGGCGTAACGGACATTTTATACACTAAAAGTGCGGGCGTTTTCTACAAAATGGTATAACGGCTATTCTCACTTTAATATTTAAAAAATGCGAGATGTTCGCACCGATTTGACATGACAGGGACATGAAATGCCTTTTACCCGAATAGTTATGCAGAAAATTTACGAATAACGTGACAACTTTTTTTTTCCTAACGTGGTAAAATCATCAAATGAGGACTCATTAAGCCAGTCTCATCAAAACGATGTGAAATGTATGGTTCGCTGAGCTGATAAATTTAATATAATGAACCTGTTCTAAAGTAAGCTTTTTAATACCGTATGTTAGCTACGCCTAGACTAGCATAAACTAGAAACTAAAAATCATCAAGTGACACCTTAACATGATGATTTTCACAACGAAAAAAAGTCTGATTAAGTATTAACTGCGTTGTCAATCTATATAAACCAGCTGGTCGACCAAGCCCTGCTCGTGTGAAAATACAGGAAAAACCTAAAAAGAACGAACTAAACGAAGACACACACGGAAAACCGTCAGCTTGTATCTTGAACTCAATACACTATTCCGGCACGCGTCGTACGTGTTCTTATAATATAAAAAGGAAAAAGGGTTAAAATTACAAAAGGTGTAATATAATTAGGCAGTAGTTTTATGGAAAATAATAGCATTCATATCCATTATTCCAATTTTAAACCAGCTCTCCGATTATACACATTATCAGCACACATAATCTGGATATCTGTATGGATTAACGTTCTTAATAATATTTGACATCAGAAGTAATACGTATGCAGATCCTATATCATCGATACTTATCTTTGAGTTTACAAATACCTTACTAAATTATTAAACAATAAGTACAATATATTCTTCGAGAACTCTTGGAACACTGAATCATGTCTACCAACACCGAACAGACAGGAACTTTATGTTTAAATCAAAAGTTCAGAGCTAACTTGTAGGGCACGTAGCCTTAGATGGAAGAAAGAATAACATAGTACCGAGTTACGTGGGCTTCAGTCTATTATCGATACCTTCAATATTTCTTGACGTTTGTAAAAAAAGAAAGGAAAATATTAACTTATAAATGGGGATTACACCTCGAGGTTAATAAGCCTACACAACAAAAAACAACATCATTTTGCCTGTAAGTATAAATCTGTACAATTACTTTTTTATACAGACTCCTGTAAATAACAGAGTAAATAAACGTTAAATTGAGGAAGAATATGAACATAATTAATTCTTGCTAACTTGGCGTATTATTGTATCGATCGTTTCTCTAATAAACGACTAATAAGCTTTTAGGGATTGTCTTGGAAGGTATTACAACGAAGGTCTACTTTTTTGCCGACAAAATTAATGTAGTGAAGTACTTACGTACATTAATATCGCTACCTAAATTAACTGACAGCTAATTACGTAAAGGCCACCTTGTAACATCTTAATTGTATATCTAATTAACTATTTAAATGACGAGTAGGTTAAAAGTTAGGTACCACAATATGTATGTAGCTAGGGAAATTGTCATAATCGCCAAACTTGACATAGTTTTGCCAAATTGGTGATAACTCTATATTGTTATAAGTACAAAAGTACCGTATAGGCTGAGATTCCCAGCAAATAAAGGGTCAGTCTACCTTCCCTTGGGGGTCGTAATAGGCATCTATGGGATTAAGTTGAGGGGATGGGCAACCGCTTGTTCATTCTCGTTATAGGTAACAACATCACATATTTGCTATATTTTCTATGGTCGTTGTTTGTTAATGCCGTCTAACACGATCTGGTTGTCGAGTAGGTTGCCGACGGGAACCCTGTGGCTGGTTTGTAAAGTGTATTTAAGTACTTGTAACTCGTTCAAAATGTATTATTCTCTCTTAAGCAGTTAGCTATTGAGTACCTACACGTTGCCGACTGTTATTCAACTAGAGCGTGTGAAAAGGCATTCACAATTCGGAACCCTACTATTCGTTTGACTAATAATAGTATAGTATGTATTAGAAAAGCTTCCATGAAATCAAAACATGTCGCCAAGGCCGTCCTATTCTTAGTTGTAACGCTTAACAGTAAAAATTTAACTAAAAAAGAGCATGCATACAGTGTTATTGAGTATTACTAAAATCGGGTTATTAAATAATTACTGATTTCCACAATGTGCATTCTCGAAAATAAATAAATACAATGAAAATCATTTATGTGACTTTTGCTTTTTCATAGAAAAATATTTAAGCTACTAACTTTTAGTTACCTATTCGTATCTAGAACACTGATAAAATAGAAATGAAAAACATGGTATTAAAATCGATTTTAAAATAACCTAAAACTGCAAATAAACGGAAAATGTTTTGAGTATTTGAAAAACTACGCTTGAAAACTAATTTGAAGCCCGTTTTATGGATATTGTATGCTATACAGTTAGTATTAAAGTCTATATTTAATTTGGTGTTTTAAAATAGTATTGGTACCTAGTTAAATTACAAAATTAAAATCCAGTTCTGAGTGATACACACTCAAATGAGTTCAATTTTTTGTTAACGCACTCATTGTGTGCCTAAGGCGTGTCAAATAAACCTATTTTCTTTCTTTCTTTCATGACACTAGAGAAATAAATAGAGCGGTACGTTTGAAATAAAATTACAAACTTAAAAAAAAAGAACCGACTTCAAAAACAAACACAAAAACGTTTAAATAACTTTTATTTCTACATTCTACATTGACTATTGCCACCGACTTCCGAAAAAGTTTTTATTTTACCCTTTTTAGTCCAGAAATTTTGGTGGCGGTCTTAAGTGTTTTTTAGCAACAAAAACGGATCTATGCGGGCAACGTTACAAGATATCCATTATTGTTATACACTAAAACCTTCGCCAGAATGTAACAAACACTTTTCAGGAAATCGCCAACAAACATACAATCGACTTTGAAAATCTACAATCCAAGTAGGCATAAAATTCCCTATCTCAAAAACAACTGAACCGATTTTGCTGTGCGAACGAGCTAGATATGCGAACAAAAATATTAGAAATATACATACACACATACACTTTTGTAATTTGGCACATTTGTTCAAACGCTGATATAGACTGACATATACTAAAACTGGGCAGTTCTGGAAATATTATATACATACGTGCTGAATTAATAACCTCCTTTTTTTAAGTCTGCTAAAAATTTAGAGTAGTAACGTATAACGCTTAAAAGTCCAGTAAGACACTATACTTCTAAGTCACAGACTGAAAATGAGTTTTCGCACATATATCACTTGTAAGTACTGAGATAGGATGTACTTGCATTAGATAAAGATGGGGAACAAATTGCGAGCGGCGGGCGCGCCACACGCGGCCTCCTTCACAATAAATTAAAAATTTAATTAAACTACCGAGTGGTCGCAACTGCTTGATAAACGCTTTTTACTTACTTTGCAGCCGTTTATTATACAATGGAAGCGTCATTTACAAGTATGTTTATCATTTTAAGTACGCGTTTAACAAATAATGGTGGATTTACTCGAAAATAATGCTTTCGGAAGAGGGGACGTTAAAAAGCGATCATCGTTTTTTTTTCCTCAATGTCTTGATATTCTTGATCATGGCAATCTATCTAATTTCAATCTATCAATTTCCATTCTACGTTTAACCATATAGCAATATTCGATGTGGCATGTTAAACAATATACGCTAACAAACATATGATAATGAATATCTAACTGAACGAAAATCAATAACTAATTCCTGAGTTAGGAATAGCTGATTGAAAATTGTTCTCATAATGTTGTTAACGTTAATCTATTACACAAGCTGTACTAGGTGTTCCTGATTGTTTTGCGTTCCCATATTTATAGAGGAACTTTATTAATTGTTCTCAAAATTATTAACAATGTGCCTACATGTTTTAAATTAAGTTTTAACTAGTTTGTGTTTGTCGCTTGTTTCGCGGGTAAAAATTCGGCATGGAATTTCATCCCTTGGGTGTTGTACTTGTAAGCTGACCCGTCTATCTCTACGGGCAGTCGTATTATATCTTGTAGATAGGTTTTGAGATGAAACTGTACTTAGGGTATTGATTTTGAAGATCACTTCTGTTTCCTAACGGTTCTTGAGCCGTTATGTAGGCTTCGTCATACCATCCCCAACAATCAAATTGTGGGTCTACTTATTTAATACTAGCGACTCGCACCGGCTTTACACAAATTCAAATATTCAACCTTCATTGTGAAATTTTCGTAAATATTCTTACATCATAAATCAAAATGATCTAAATCAAATATTTTTATTTCACATAGGCCCATGAGGGCACTTATCAACACGTCAACAACAGGTGCTTGGTTCGGGTCGGTCGTTTCCATGGAGAAGAACCGGCAAGAAACTCCCATGGTTACTCTTTTAAAATATACATGTTACGGCTAATAGCCGAAGTGCGGTTGCACCTATAGTTTTAGCCGGCTACAACTAGGTGCAGCCGGCCACATGCGGTTAAACTTAGATGTTTCCTACTTATCTTCGGTTAACACTAGGTTTAGCCTTCATCATAGAGGCTCGAACCCGGTGCAGCCTCAGGACTTGCTGGCACCCCGACTCGGACAATTTAGGTTAGAAGACCATCCTCTCGACTTTCTCCTGTGAAGGAAGGATACATCTAAGTTTAACCGCATGTGGTCGGCTGCACCTAGTTGTAGCCGGCTAAAACTAAGTGTAGCGGCACTTCGGAAAAGGTTGTAGGCATTCGGCATTAGCCGTAACATATACATAAAAAACTTTTCCTGAAACTAACGAACACAACGAAAAATAATTATCCCATTTGGTGCAATCGTTCGGAAGTGATGCATATACAGACATACTTAAATGACTTTGTTTAATATTACTCGTATGTAAACATGATCGCACTTGGACCAATATGCAGATTGTACTAAAGAACCTCACACTATTCCGGTTCTCTGGAGGCTAGTGTATGATAGAATAAAGAGATCAACTGACCCTCTAATAATACCCACGAGACAGTTGGGACACTCAACCGTACATCAGTGAAAACGTGATTAAAATATGCACAGTAGTTCCATATGATTCATGTGAATTTTTATGATAAACGTGTCCCAGGGAGCGATTTTCAACCTTTTTCTTGGGACGCATATATTACACGTGACGTGGTCCGTAAAGGCAATGACCTTTTGAAGGGTTGAATTATTTATCAGAAATATACAACTATTACCAAATAGTGTCTCAATATTTGTTGATATTTTTCTGGGAAAGTTAGTGACACGGATAAAAATTGTGAGGCATGGGCTATCGGTGTCCCAAATCAACCTAAATCCATATCAAGCCAAAATGTGAAAGTTTGTTGTATCTTCACAAACTTTCACATTTTGGCTTACTATCCTGATAGCTACTGATTTTAACTTATTCCCACTACATCAGATAAGGTACTTCCCTCAAATGCTTACTGGGCCACTTGACCAATAGTCAATTGATGTTACATTACTCTTGTATGTAATTAGAGTCCTAATTAGGCTTTTTATTACGTTGATCGTAAACTCACCGAGCCACACTGCAAAGCCTGTTGGGGCGCGAGATGAGTTGATTGGCTTGGTCCCTCATTATTTCTTAGAAAAACATCTTATCAACGTCTAAAGTATCTCATACACCCGTAAAGAAGGAATGAAATGCCCCGTTATCCGTTTGTGTTTGTGAACCAACTTTTCCTCAACAGTATTTTAGATTACAAACTGTCGAAAACTACCAGGTAAAGTATCTTTAGTGAAACAGTTGATTCTAAACATCCTAATGATTTCAAGTGGTTAACATACAAAGTTTAGGTTGGAATACGGTCGTACATTGTGCGAACTCGATAAACAGAACACGTACCTGTGCAGTACTGGCATCAATCTTATTTCCGTGGCGCATTTAATTCACTGTACCTCTTCAATGACTCTGCCGCTGCACCGCGACGCTGCCGCTCTGTAAATTGTGGTGCGCTAGTGTTTGGGTATTTCCCAGCTCCACTCCAGTGGTTATTTTGTTTAGTGCCACAGTCGCATC
This sequence comes from Agrotis puta, assembly GCA_943136025.2. Lineage (NCBI taxonomy): Eukaryota > Metazoa > Arthropoda > Insecta > Lepidoptera > Noctuidae > Agrotis > Agrotis puta. The sequence goes on from OW964170.2 coordinate 8,148,076, forward strand.
TTGATATTGGACATCTATGTCTCAGTTGTATCTCAGTCGGAGAGCTAATGTTTTTATCTGTTTTGTAATCTGCGGTTAACCCTTTATCGTCGGTTAAGACTGATATAAATGCGAGTTAAGAACTATGACTTGGGGTTGGACGACTGGGATAAACAAATCAGACAAGTATAATAGAGATGGCATGGTCGGATGGTCAGGACGATATGATAGATGGCGGATTTTAGTAATGAAAATTAAAAGGCATAGTTAGCGCAAAATAGAGCAATAATTATATGTCAAAAAGGTTGCATTACATGGTGTTATAAACGATCTGATTGCTGCCGACGACCTATAAATACCTACTACACATAACAGAAGTTTATTTACCTGTTTCATAAATAACTTACATGTGGGAGCCGCTCAGAAGTAGGTACTTTAACAGCTGTTTATGTTGTTTCACTTTCCACGAAAAACGCTAGCAGGTAAACCTTATAATACTCTAATAATAAACCTAACAACTGTGACCATAGATCAAAGATTCGACGATTATCACCAAACGAATAATATAGTAGGTACTGAAAAGAAGATTCATGTGATAAAAATTAAAAGTATAATAGTTCAAAACTACTCAGTATTCAAGTGAGTTTCTCCTCATATATCTTAAAACATACTGAAGTATATTTACAGACCATGAGTTGAGTTTACTCGAGTTTGAGCGAACAAAGAGTACCTAACTAAATCCAGCTTTCCAAGTCGCCTTTTATGTATGACTTAGAATATTCTGAACAGTAAAGGAAGTAGGTGCAAAGTTTCCATGTGCTCACTTCAGTTCAATGCCTAGAGTGTTGATGTGGTGTGGACGCGGGCGGGACTGCCGGCACTCGCAACCTCCTCGGATGCTTGTTGTCACAACTAAGTATGATTTACCGTTAAACTTCGCATCTCCTTTCCTGAAATAACACAAACTTAGTTCTGAAAACTGTGCCATGTAGAGTGAACATTTGTCTGATTTGTTGCGCGCCGATTTCCCGATTTAGTGCAATAACTGCGTGGGACGTCGCATTAGTTCAGTCAATTGGAACGTTCAGCTGAATCACTTTAGTGCATTGTTTTACCAAAACTTCGTAACTGATGATTTGTATGTAGCGAGTAGGAAGGGGAAACTTACAGCACTTCGGGTAGGTACGTAATAAGTATTTGATGGCGTCGATATCAATTCGGGCACAGATACAATAAAATCCCTGAGCACGTAATAACGCATTTTCGACGCGAGACTTTCAGAGATAATATTTTAGCCGATGCAGCACTTTTATATTTTTTCGTCTTTACTTTTGGAGTTCCAGGTCGTCAGAAAATAAGCTTTTATTATTTCGTTTTGTGACACTGTAAATGTTTGCTTGTTTTCAAATTTTAACTAGATTACGTACTCCGCGTAAACAGTGGACACTCGACCCACTTGCTGTGTTTCTGTTTTTGATATTGAATGACTTAATTATGAACATACAAACACATCATGCCTTTTACTTTCGAGCGTATTCTACGTGTGCGTGTTAAACACTAAACGAAATAGTGTGCGACGTCTCTTTACAATTAATCGGAAAACGCAATGTAACCACAGCGATTGCTACCAAGAAGTCCCGAGTTTAAGTAGTATAAATTAAAGAACTAGCAATTAAAAGCGAACTCTAGACCAGTGTAAACGAAGCTTGGATTTCACAACACGGTCGTATTGAGACCTAGCTATCCTTGAATTTACACCGACAAATTGCACAGATAAATTCTCATTCATTAGCTTAATCGTCGATCGTCAATTACTACAAACTGACTGCGAGGATACATTAATGCGTATAACATTCCTCCAATTAAATCCTCCCTTCTCTTGCAATTGACATAATTGACGGGTTCCGTAACCTGAATCATGTATTTATACGAAACTAATTCTCGCTTTTCGCTATACACACGCTGTAATAAATAAACTCCAAATACCATTCACTGGACGCAAAATCTCTAAACTATGTGCAAAGCCTATAAGCTTAAAATTTAGCATATAGGCTTCATAAACAACGTCGGCATCCGTCTAGGGTTTTTTAGAAATTCATCCGCTGAGGGGTCAAACGGGAGGTTAAACTATGCAAACGAAGTCGCGGGTAGCAGACAGAAAGTGTATTAAAAAGGTTTGATATAAACTATTACTGTATAAAAGCACCACTCGGGTTTAATATTGTTCCATATCTTTATATAGGTAATATTTTATATAGGTAATCTATATATATAAAAGGAGAACTGACTGACTGACATATCAACGCACAGCCGAAACTACTGGGGCTAGGAATGTGAAATTTTGCACACGGCTTCCTATCATAGTGTAGGGGAGCACTAAGAAGGGGTTTTTGGAAATTTAACCTTTAAGGTGGTGAAAAGGGGAATTAGGAAAGTACGTAACCCACGCGGACGAAGTCGCGGGAAATGTGCTAGTATTTTATATGATCCACGAGTATGCCTAATGTTTTATACAACCAGTCAGAAGTGCCTATTCTAGGAAGTCAACAGGATTTTGGAATAAATCCTTTGAGTCTATATTAAAGATTAACATACTCAACCAATTCATCGTATCGGTAGATCGATAAAAGGACCTTACAGAGCTTCTCAGGTACATTCTCAAACGGACATCCATTGAAAATAGCTATTGTGCACTATACTAGAAGTAGATACATGAATTTATGACGCAAATATACGGCACGGAAGGAATCCCTTTGTCGAGTTTAAACTGTGCCGTGATCTGTCCCTAACTCCTAAAACATAAAAGTACGTCTAACTGCCTCGCTGGTTACAAAACGGTACATTTACTGTGCCTCGATTAAACTGGAACTGACGTACATCACCCACTGCGGCCCGTGCATGACGTAATTGCATACCAATGATAACCAACCATTCATTCTATTTCACTTTGATCTTGCTGCTGTTTAACATTGAAATCTGTTTGCATGTTGAGCTAATGTACCTAAGTGGCTCTGTATATTAACTACGGCGAGGTATCTAAAGTAAACAGCTACAAGTCTTGCTGGTATTGCTCTGAGCTACGGCCCCTATTGAGTATTTACTCTATAATAACTTTCACGGGCTTTAAGATAAATACACTGAGTGAACTTATTGAAGGAAACATATCAATAAGATTCTCGAAACTTCTGCTAGCCTCTGGGGATGCATAGCTGCTATTTTAGCTTAGATGTGCGTACACGAGTAAGGTACCAGAAGGGACACATTCTCGTACATCTTTCTTATATAGTAGGGCTAAGACCTAGTTTATTCTAGTCTAGGCGACGCTAGCATACGCTATTAAATCATAAAAGCTTACTTTAGAACAGGTTCATTATATTAAATGTATCAGCTCAGCGAACCATAAATTTCACATCGTTTTGATGAGACTGGCTTTATTTAGAGAAATCCTCCAGTCCGTTTCGCTCGGCATTCGTTTCTCCCTGAATCTGCAGTTATATTTATAAATTGCATTGGATGTTCTTTTCGGGGAGTCTGTACGTGTAGTAGTATGGTATATACCTATGTAGGGTTTTAAGGGTATGTATGTGCCTGTACTTTTCATCGCGAGGCGCTCGCAGTTTGCGCTCAGTTCGCTCGAACATGGGATTTGTACAGATTCCTCTCGTTCTAATCTAGGCGAAAGTAAAAAAGAAAATAGAATTTTCGTGTGTTCGAATAGGTATGTAAGCATTTCGAAGGATAAAAATAAAGATGAAATGTGCTTGAAGCGTTTCGTTTCATCTTTGGAGCGTGGTATCAAACGTTGGTGAACGTGATAACGCGAACTATCTGAACAAAATATCTGACGCGACCTTTTAACAGTCGGAAAATATTTACAGGAAGGAATTCTTTTGCCGCAGATGTTGTAAAGTATCAAAAGGTAATGTGACGATATTGCTTTTTGAAACAATAACTGTTGTAATAGAAGACTCGCTTTATATTCCTGTTTTTTTTTCTCATTCATCATCATTTACCGAATCTTTTCCCTGTTTAACCGAATGCAGTTGAATAACATTTATATGCATAGACAAATAGAGTGACCGTCTTTTTACCGACTTTAAAATGGAGGAGGTTCTCAATTCAACTGTATTTTTTCGTTACCTCGTAACTTACGACTGTATGAACCAATTTTGATAATACTTTTAGAGTTGAAACTATAGGGCCGTGGGGGGTCCGAGTGCTCAGTCTCTACAGAGATATTTCTAAAGACTTGTTGACGCTTTCCGTGACCCAAGAGCTGGCTTTTACCTTGGTCAGAGGTTAGCCTCTGACCAAGGTAAAAGCCAGCTCTTGGGTCTATTCAAAGAAGCAACGCCGCCGGTCTCTTGGGTACATTACCAGCGGACAGCGTTGACATGTTGAGGATGAATTTTACAATGCTCTATAATATTTTAGTTTAGTTTAATTTTAATTTAGTATTTTTATATTTCTATAGTTTAATTATTATTTATGTACCTATTCATGTTAGTTTAAGCATTCAGAATTGTATAATAACTAACATTATGAAAAAAAAATGTGGTAATTGTTTTTTCTTCGATGCAGTACATATTGCATTTTGTCCCACAAATAAAATTTCCTACAGCTTGGTTCAGTAGTTATTATTATAAGAGCATTTTTCGCTTATTGTGTACTTCCTTCCCGTCTTACGGATTACAAAATTCTAGTGCACGTGTCAGAAAATTAGGTACCTACTAGCGGGCGCCCGCGGCTCCGCTCGCGTGAATGTCGGTTACCGCTGCAAAACGCCTACTCAGGAAAGACACGGTCAGCAACATGATTCCCAGGTCTATTCACAGACACCGACACTACATCGACGACGCAGTCATCACAAACACTCGACATAGATAGATATAGTGTGTCGCGGACTTTTTTGTAGATATTTATAAGATCAACAATTAATTACAACATTTTATGGTTCTACCTTTTATAGTTTAGGCAGCGTTCGCAAAATAAGTAACTTTTCTGGTTGATTTTTTACACCTTGTGGCCGAAAAACCCAAATATCTTACGGAACCCTATTTTTCTCCAAAATAAAATATTGCCTATGTTACTCGTGGATGATGTAGCTTTCGAATGGTGAAAGAATTTTTAAAATCGGTCCATTACTTTTTGAGCCTATTCATTACAATCAAACAAACACACAAAGTTTTCCTCTTTATAATATTAGTCTAGAAGTGTAGATTAGTGTAGACTACCGAATTAACTAATTTCGTACCTACTATTGCTTCAACTATAAAGAAATAAAATGTAAACTAATAATATATTTAAACACTTCCAAAACCTCTAATACCTATTTCATAAAATAACAACAAAACAAATCTAAAAATAAACTATTCAAAGACTAAAAGTAAAAAAAGAGCACGCCGCAATCGCGGCGGTAAGACCCCTCTTTGAGGAGTGGCTGGGTAGGCGTCAAGGCGTCCTGACCTACCGCATGACGCAGGTCCTCACCGGACACTGAAGTTTCGGGAGGTACCTGTGTCTGATAAGGAGGGAAGAACTGCGAGGATCGTCCGGAGGACAGGAGTGCAGGACTGCCCCGTTTGGGCAGAGCACCGCCGTGTCCTCACGACGGCGATAGGCGGAGACCTCTCGCGCCCGGCATTGGTCGAGGCCATGCTGCGGGGCGAGACGGAATGGGAAGCGGTCGCCTCCTTCTGCGAAGCAGTCATGCTTGTGAAGGAGGAGGCGGGCCGCGTGAGGGAGGGGACAGCGTCCTCCCTCCACTCCAACCGCACTGGTAGACGCCCACGGTGACGGACGTCGGCAGACGATCTCCGGCCACCGTAGGCGCGGGCATGCGAGCGGCGAGTAATGGGCGACTCGCTGTCCGACCATGGACTATGCCCGGGTCGACGGTGCGTTGTGTTCCACGCGCGCCTCAAGGAGTCAGCATAATGACGGGGCCTGTAGAGGGCCAAAGCCTGCCGGGGTTGCGGGACTCACAAATTACCGTCCCCCCGGTACATACAGGGCTATTGAAGGACACCGTGGATTTTAGTCAGTCAAGTCTGACAGTCCCTCCCGCCCTGCCCTGGGTGGGTGGACTCATTTGATGATTGACATGACATGATTTTACCACGCAAAAAAAATAAAAAAAAGACTAAAAGTCGCACTGATAAGTACGGTTTGTAAATAACAATTATTGTCTGTCAATAAGGTCGAACAGTCTGAACGTCTATTCGCATCAACAGTCAAATATTGTATGAAGCACGCGCGCTTTTTTTTTTGTGTATAGCATCTCGCAGGTCAACCTCTAGTAGGCTGTGTACTGCTTAACCGGACTTTTCTGTAGATGCCTTAAGGCCTCCAGGCGTGCGGACCCCCCGCCTTTTTATACCTGCCGTCGAGCGCGGCTACCGCTACACAAAAATAATCCTTATAGTATGATTCTGACATCACGTGCGATGACTGATTAGCGTATGTCATGTATAACTTTGGTGTTTCTACACCGATTTACATGATTCTTTTTTTATTGAATAGGTAGTAATGTTAACGTTTTTTAATTAGGGATGAGTGAGAGTGTTATAAACGTAAGAGTAGACAAATATAATCAGAAAGCTCCGAATTGCTAATCTATCGGGAGTTTCACGTGTTATTGTGAGTCAACCATAAAACATAGACATATGCTGTCAAGGAATATTTTTATATAATTTTAAGGAGAACATTTCCGTCATACATGATTTCTATGTAGCTTTAACCATTAGGGCTGCACACGCGACGTAAGCTTAAAAAATGGAGTAACTTCTCCCGTCTTCCCAATATTTCCCTTCACTGCTCTGCTCCTATTGATCGTAGCGTAATGAAAAGTATACTATAACCTGCCCAGGAGTATGAAGAATAATTGTGCCAAATTTCGTTAAAATCCGTCGAGTAGTTTTTGTTTCTATAACGAACATACAGACAGACAGACAGACAGACAGACACAAAAATTTTACTGATTGCATTTTTGGCATCAGTAGCGATCCCTTATCACCCCTTGATAGTTATTTTTTTAAAATATTTCTTGTACAGAATTGGCCTCTCTACAGATTTATTATAAGTATAGATTTGTCATGATTTAGGGTTGAATATTTGAGTAAAATAAAATTAACCGAAGAAGCTTTTTTTTAAGTTTTCATCAGTTAGGTTTACTTAGAACCCCGCTGGGTAATATGATACCCCTTGGTAGACTGGTTATGAGACTTTCAGGCTACTTGTAACGCTTGTCAAAGCTGCTCAACCTTGAAAAGAAACGGTGCCCGACTTAGGAATTCGGTGTCCTATCTATATGCATATATGTGGACATAAATCTTACATTCACAAACACCCGAGCCCGGAACATCTATCATTTGGTGTTACAAATATTTGTGCCGTGCTCCCACAGACCGTGACCACAAGCCAATTTAGCTATCGACCTTTGCGACAATAACGAATATAATCATTCTCATATTTAAAGTTATACTTTTTATTGTCGCGAATCATATTTTAATCAAGTTACAACTGGTCACTGATGTGCAAATTGTAAAAACACATGACAAATTTGAATTTCGCGGGCTACTCCGCAGGAATCACCTTAACTTCCTTCTTATTGGTAGATAGAAAGAAGATGCTTTAAGTATTACTAGCACTTGCCAGTGGTTTCGGCCGCTACAACTCCAAAATTAACCCACAGGAAGATAAAATTAAGATAAAAACTATCCTATGTGTGAATCCCGGTTTGTTTACCTTCCATCTAAATCTGTTAATTAGTTTTTACGTGAAAGAGTAACAGACATCCATACATCTTCACAAACAAGTTTATAATTTTCGTAGCATAGGATTAGTAAGATAAGACGTAAGATAGTAAGTAGTAACTGTGTTGCTTATTGATTAAAGTGTCGAATGTAAGTATCGCTAATACCAATCAATATCGACTAAGAACGGTTTACCTGTATTTCAATCAACGTTGCAAACTTTAAAGCCATCAAAACGTCGGTCATAGTGAACTACAGCTTTGAACTTTCCTGCCGTACAGCGTCAGCGGTGCGAGAGCGCTCTGCGGTCACAGACCCACTGCCCGCGTCATGTTTACAAGATCCTTTTTGGCAGTACAAAGCTTTGGGCGACACACAGAATTAAACAGCTACGTTACGCCTAAAAGCTTCCTGTTACCCTGAATTTGGAATTTCATTAATAAATTCAAGATAAATATTGGCGTAAGTGTAGATTCGTGGCGTATCGGTGCCTCATCGTCGTCGTCTCACGTTCTCCCGAGCTGTTTGTGCACTGTGCACGTCATCTCACTTGCAAAGCTACACACGCCACGTTTGCATAATTCTACTATACCTATACCTTTACTTTAAAAAATGCTAAACGGAAGCCTTAGCACAAGATTTTCGTATATTACCTACAGCTTTCTTAAAGTATGTACGGCGTTTATTGTATGGAAAATGAAAAAGCGCCTCTAGTGTATGAACGAGGAACAATTTTTTTTTTCTATCATTTTAACGTCTATGTCTCGTTTACTTGATGTCATAAAAACGTGAAAATTCGTGCTAGGGCCTCTGCGTAGTATCCCTGTATCTACTGGTGTCCCGTTTTATTTAAGGTAAAGAAAAAATTTCACAACAATCTTCATTCAGGATTTCATTGAAAGTTACTGTTCTGACGAAGTTCTTTTAGAGTGAAAATTATTCATCGGAATTGTTGAAACATAAAAGAACTCGATCCAAAACTTATTCAAGGTAAGAAGCCAACAATGCTTTTCATTTACTTGAGGTACCTAAATAGAATTAAAATAAATTACATGAACGAATGAAGGAAAGTTATACTAACCTACATAAAGACAATAGCTACACGATAGGATACTGTGAGGTATTGTGAGCAACATGCTACATAAGTAGTAGTAAGTAATAATAAAATAAAATTATAGGTAATACGAAACTTGACATCAGCAGATTTTCGAGAAGTAATTTAATAACAAGTACTTAAGTGAAATAGGTTCATAGCTTTAATAAAACTCTACTCAATACTTGGCATACTGCACTGAAAAGCTGTTTAAGAATGTTTATTGTTTCATTGTTCACCAATTTTCTGAAAATAGGAATACGAGTATACATTTCTAGGATAATATTTACCCTACTATACAATCAAAATACTCGCTTCTAGAAAATCAGTTTGGCTTAACAATAAATATTTATATAAGTCTTTATTGGAGAAGTGCTGGTGATAGATTTTTTTCTGAATGAGTGTAATCCTACATAAATACAATACTCTCACACATTACACACACAATCTTATATACAGACATTTCACATACACTTCACAAAATAACTTTATTATAGTTTTAGGTCTCTTTTTAAAATTGTCTGAACCACTATTCGAACCATTATATATGAAAACAGCCAAAAAAATACTTTATATATTATTTTTGTTTTAACACATTACACTATTCTTTATCCATCTTTTCACTTATTTGTTACTTTTTTAAATATTTTTACAAAAAAGAAATAAAACATTTTAAAAATATAAAACATAGCAGTCTTCCAGCACCGGGTACAGGGTCCGTGCTACCAGTGGTCAGGGCTCCTGAGAGAGGAACCTCCTAACAATACGCGCCGTGTCTAGGAGTACTGCCTTCTGAATCAAGCTCTTGATCCAGCTACCCAGCGAGAGCCTTCTCAGGTGTTGGTCGAGGCTCTTGGCAATTAAGCCATTGGCAGACACGACTATCGGCACAACAACTGCTGTATTCACGTCCCACATGTCAACAACCTTGCGAGCCAGATCATGATACTTATTATTTATTTTTAGAGTTAATATATATCTAAAATATTCTGTGAATGTTTCACGCGCCTACCTGTTACCGTTATCAATATCGAGCAAAATTGGGCAAAAAAATAACGTTTGTTGTAAAGTGACCCCTTTAGATATTTATTATTATAATCAGAGACAGATCACAAGTATGTGTCGTCGATGGACTGTAGTTATGGGCTCATAAATGCCCGCCATGTTAGCATATCGCACATGGATAGCTGAGTAATGCACACTGTACTGACTCTATTGTTTGCATGTTGTAGTGCATAGCCTTTTCAATTCGTTTCATCAGGGGTAACCGAGAATGGATTATTCATTTCAATAAAAATGCAATTTTGACAGCATTATGGTTGAGCATGCCAGTGTAAAATAGGTATATTTAAAGATTGGAGGAGGATTATTTTTTACTAGCTTCACCAGAAAATTATACCACGGGGACACTGGTAAAGATGGGATAGAAAAGATCCTATCTATGTACTAATCGAGGTTATAAACTATTTACTATGTGTATCAACTTTCATTCAAATCCCTTCAAGTTGTTCCGTTTTTGTATGAAAGAATAACCAGCATTCATTCATCAATCCATTCTCCCAAACTTTCGCATTTAACTCATAGCTCACAGCATTTAAAAAATAATATTAGTTAGATTAGGTTACAGCTGGTATACATTGTGCTGTCATACGGTTATTACGTTTAATGTCTTTTTCTATTACCAACGTTGAAAGAATATTATACCAGACGAGCCGTTAGGCTAAATCGTTTTCTTTTGTCTGTACATTAAGATTACCTGAGCAGCTTCGCAAACTGTTTTTAACTTTTTCTTGTTCAGTGAATTCAGCAGATGTCAAGAGAGACGAGGTCTTTCTTATTAAAATGAGCTTAGTACTTACGTAGGTTCGTAACAAAGTTTTTTTTCATCAAGTGATTATTGAAACGCTTAAGCTGATTAAGCACATTTATGCCAGCAATCTGATGTCAAAGTTACTTTTAATTACTAAAGTTTTAGTTGATTATTAAGTTCCCAAGAGTCTAAAACGTGACTGTTCCTTTCAATCGATACCACCTTTGGATACATACCTACAAAGCTTAGTACAGTGATACCTACGCGCGTTCGTACATGTTTCACTAGATTGTTTTGTCTCTGAACATAAATTCCTAGTTTTAGTATTCGACATCAACTCTTCAGGAATTTTATGTCTTTATTCAGGATTGAAATCGCCACAACGTACCTTTCCATTAGTAGTGCTAACGTTGTAGATATACATCGGACTTCAAAGGTTTATATAAGATTCAATTCATGTGCATTTGAGTCGACTTTAGAATACATTAGTCATAAGTAACAACATCAATGGGCACGCCGCAATCGACCCCTCTTTGAGGAGTGGCTGGATAGGCGTCACGGCGTTGAGACTTACCACATGACGCAGGTCCTCACCGGACACGGAAGTTTCGGGAGGTACCTGTGTCGGATAGGGAGGGAAGAAAGGCCTGGGTGTCAGTACTGCGAGGATCGTCCGGAGGACACGGTGCAGGACTGCTCCGCTTGGGCAGAGCACCGCCGTGTCTGGGACCCCTCTAGAGGGCCAAAGCCTGCCGGGGTCGCGGGACTTATTACCGTGACCCTGGAATGTAAAGGGCTATTGAAGGACACCGTGGATTTTAGTCAGTACGAGTCTGACAGTCCCTCCCGCTCTGCCCTGGGTGGGAGGACTCATTTGATGATTTTACCACGCTAAAAAAAAGTTACAACATCAATGAACTACCCACGAATGAAATGTTCTACTAATAAAAATGTTTGTGTAAATGTTTCCTAAATTATCATCGTTCGTAATGGACAATAGGTACAGTAATTTGGGAAACGACAATATCAGCTTTTATTACATAATATTAATTTTACATTGTAAATACAGTGTAAACAAACACAATGACCACTGATTATTGTGATCATAAAGCGGTTGCAATGACGACTGTTAAGCATAGGGTCTCTGGTTTAATCCCCGGGTTTGCCGAATTATTGTTGTTTTTTCTTTTCTTAATGTTGCGTATATAATATGTTTTATATTGCCAATAAGATATTATTGTTACGAGGTGGGTATGGGATAACGACGGCTATTTGTACCCGATCGGTCACACTATAAGGTTCTAGAACACGTTGAAAGTTCTGGAAACATCCTTGAACTTTTAAACAGTCCGATACTGGAACATTCCAGAACCACCACGAACCATCGAGTTTCTTCCGGAATATAAGTACCTATATGTTAACGGAAATGTATGTAATCCGTCGTTGTATACAATTCCTAGAAACAGTATGTAGTTAAAATTTCTTTAAAACGACCGAAAACCGACGTCTAGTTTCAAAGGCACCAATAACCGAGGTTCGGTTTTTAGGTTCCTTTAAACCACAGAACATACTCCTTTATATGTTCTGTGCTTTAAACCGTCTACCAAAACAGGTCAAATAGTTTTCGACACATTTCCTATATACAACATTATTTTTTGTTTATGCGAAACCCGATACACCTGTCCAGTATTTTTGTGTAAAGAATCTATGTACAAAATTTTAAAGCCGTATCATAAAAAATCACAAGGTTATAAGTTTGTATATTACCTGGTTGTCCGTTCAAAAACATGCTCATTTCGCGGTACACCCGCGTAAACCGCGTCTCCTGTGTTATACACTCGTGATAATAGCTTGCCAATAGGTACCTAACCGTACGGTGATTGTATTGTAATTAACTGGCAATAAAATTTAATTAAAATATTTTTGAAAAAAAATATAACATGGTGTAAAAATTATTGGAATCGAATCAGTTACTGATTCTGAACAAACTATATTCAGGTTTCGCATATACTAAAAATAATGTTGTATATCTAACTCTGGAATTCTAAACATTCCTAGGAGATCATACATTTCCCGTAACATATACCTACATAAATTCAGTGACAATTACATCAAAATTAACTAACTAATTAACTGTGACTTGTTTATGTACACTTTGTCTAACCGCTTCATATAGGCGTTATATTGTGTTAGTGTAGTTTGAGCTTGCAAGGAGTCTATCAAGCTATTTCAACAATTTTTCAATGCACGTTTGGCGCAGCGGCTGAGCAATTGGACTGCTGCGCTGCGTGTCGTGGGTTTGATTCCCGCACGGAACAAATATTTGTATGATCTACATGTAGTTATTTCGGGTCTGGGCGTTTGTGTATGTGAGTTTATATGTTTGTAAACGCACACGACACAGGAGAAATTCCTAGTGTGGGGCAAAGTTTAAAAAAAAAACCCCGCAACTTTCATCTGAAGCATCAAGAACTATATTTTATAACTATCATTCCTAACCCGCTTAACCTTTTTAGTGCTTTTCACACACGATATAAATAAGTTTAAAACATGAAATGTGTTTTTAACGTCGTCCATACCATATTACTGAACGTACCTTTTACCTTCCATATTACTGAATATTAGGAACCCGAACCGGCTTCGCACAATACTATAAATTTTCCTGAATTAACTACTATCTATTTAAGAGAACTGGATCAAAATCCGTTGTACAGATTCAAAGATCTAAGCCTACAGATGGTGGGAACTGGCTTTGTTTTTATGTGCTTACTATGTAATGATTTATCGCCTGTTCAAATATGTAAATTGTCAAATAAAATGTAAACTGAAAGTGAAAGCAATTTGATCAAAGCCTTAACTTTCAAAAGGCATACCTACTAATAGGAATGTTCTTTCATCCTGAAGGGTCGGCGGTAATAACTTATTGTAAACAAAACTGAGGGTAATGTTATTTTAAGAAATTATATTGAAATCATTTTGAGAGTAAAGACTATTATCCCTGCCCGGTCGCCTGTTAGCAATAGGGCTGAAATATTATAGGTACCTGTCCCTATATTTTTTATAGATACTTGGATGTAGTATGGTCTTTCAGCCATCTGATCTATAGCCAAACATTTTCAATACTTCTTACATCAAAGACAAGGGTTGCTGACATTGCATATACAAATCTAATACATATATCTTAATGTTCAAGGAAAACCCTTCACACCTGGGTATTGAACTTTTGGCGGGTAACGAGATTACGTGTTGATCATCATTCTGGCAACGTGCACGAATTTTGATCTGCTCCTATACCTACACATAAACTATCGAGTATTCACCAAATGAGGGTAGTACTAAATATTCTACACACGACTACCGACAAAAGAATGTACAGAAGACTGATTTTTAAGAGAAAAGACATTATTATTTTACGCCGGTAATGAGCCCAGTCCTGCGTGGGAAATTGACCATGTCTGAAAAAATAAATGACATAAATACTCTGAAAATATTATGTTTGGAGACCTAACACGAATTGATAACTAAGTTTCGTTAAACAGCCGATGTCTCAAAGCTTAGAATATAATTTTACATATGTTGTACAAGACGTAGTCATTGTTAAACTTTGACTTTCCACTTCGTCTCAAGAACGTTTATTCTTAGGCAGCTATTACCTATATAATGACGCTTTGTCAATAAAACTTTTGTCTCGGCGGTGATTATACTTCAGGCAACCAGTCAATTGTCAAACAAGAATTTGTTAACAATTATGTACTCGGTGTTTGTCGCCTTTGTTCAGAACATCGCATTGTAATGAGTTCGTGGTTTAGTAGGTATTCTCCGACGCCGTCAGCCCGACCCTGAACGTAATAGTTCTAATAATTTATTGTTCAAGGGCTAGCAGTATTATTTCAACTAAAATTGGCAATTTACAATCATTGACGTCAAAAACTTTGAACTTGTTTCCTAATTAATTTGTCTTTTTGACATTTTCGTTCAGTGTCTAATCACTGAATATTGGTTAGAACTAGGCTGGTAATGATAACCATGAGTTGGTGCCTAGAACACTTTCATTGTAATGTTTGTTAAGGCCTATTTTCAGTCTATTAGGGTTTCTATTTGTGGCTAAGTACAGCTTGGGAACACTTCGTGGCTCATATCGCAAAAAGTTGCTGTAAAATACGACCGTACGTAGAGTACCTACCTGTATATTTACTGTACGTAGTTTCCTTTGCACCTTCTTGCATCGTATGATCGTAATTTATTAGCGCGTTGCCATGTTGAAGGTTTTCCGTGAACGACTTAATAGGTACGTGCTTTTATGTGTTGTCTACTTTCGTGATTCTGGAAATGTTTTATGGATGTTTATTATTATAAATCTCAATTTTACCTTGTTAGCGAGACTTTATTTAATCAAAATAAATTAATAAAACGTTTATTTTCTTTTCGTACAGCAGAATTTTGTAGATGGCTTGAGCGTGACATCAATTCCGTCGTCTTTATAACTGGCTTCCGTTGCCATCCCTTTGACGTTTATTCTATAAATAACTTCAACAATGGCGCGCTAGACGACAGATTCGCATTTCTAGGGTTGCGTCTCTGGAGAATCTATTGGTCGTTCATCGTTTCTCTATAACCCATCGTCTGGTACACTGATCCTGACACCACTAGAGTAGGTAACTTTTCTAGTGACGTCAGGAATTGGGTCAAATTAAGACAGGGTTGATTTATACCTGTCTATGTACTTACATCCTCTATCAGGAACAATCAAACGTCAAAACAATATGTTGGTTAAAACTTAAAACGTTATACAGTAAGAAGATAGTTTTTTTTTAATTTTGTTAAGTATAAACACTGCTCGTGACTGTACATAAACACGCTAGCAAAATATACTTAGTTACCTTCTTTATTTTAATTATGGAACAAACTATAAAATACCTTTGCACTTTTTAATTGAAATTTATGGATTAAATTTTTTAAATTTATTTTTAGCATAGTAGGTTTCTACTTTGTAGGCATTTTAGCGTGGTAAAATCATCAAATGAGTCCTCCCACCCAGGGCAGAGCGGGAGGGTCTGTCAGACTCGTACTGACTAAAATCCACGGTGTCCTTCAATAGCCCTTTACGTTACGGGGTGACGGTAATTCGTGAGTCCCGTGATCCCGGCAGGCTTTGGCCTTCTACAGTGGGCCCCGTCACTGTACTGACACACTTTGAGGCGTGGGTGGAACACAACGCCGTTAACCCGGGCATTGTCCATAGTCAGACAGCAAGTTGCCCATTACTCGCTGCCCGCATGCCTGCGCCTACGGTGGCCGGAGATCGTCTGCCGACGTCGGTCGCCGTGGGCGTCTACCACTGCGGCACTTTGCAGGCATTAGCACAAAAATTATATTATAACAATGTAGGTGGACAATGACTGATTTTTAATGTTAAACAAAAGCGTAATTGATGAACAATATAAATTCACCTCACAACACAATAATTCCACATGACTGGAGTAGAACGGCGTGTAAGACCATTATGTGCCCCCAAACTACCATTCACCCTTTGTTTAAATGAAAAATGTTCAGAGATTAACCCCATTTACAAACGTTCCTTTACTAAAACCATATATAATTCTATTTCTTTCATCTCTATACCTACCGTTTCGATTCTTGAAGAGAAAATGCATCGTTTATGTATTTCAAGTTCTTATGAATGAGCTTGAGTTCAAAGTTGGTAATAGTGCAGGCAGTAATTGATAGCTTAGCCGTGGAGTCGTGGTTAGTTCAGCGCTTGAGAGCACAATAGTAACCCGTTTATCTTAATTGCCTTGCTGACGTTCCGTTTACCGTAAATTTCGATTACTTAATGTCGCAGCTCCTGACCGGAATGAGCGATGAGCCGACGTAGTAACACGTACCCTATAGATTGCTGTTTGCATATGCATCGGTTAACAAAAGATGCATCATTCATCATCATTCATTTATTTATGTTTCCCTAACTTCAGATTGTTATATAGCTATCGATAAAGTTGGATGGATGATGATTGAAAATTTTGCTTGCATGTAGTTTTCAAGCCAGTTTTTCAAAGTTCCGTATTAGTCGCTGAGTTTGGGCTTTATTACGCGGAAGATATCTGTTCTACAGCGGATCGTTGCATATAACGTGTATCGTTATCTAAGAAAGGAAGTAAGATGGAGCCAGTGCCAAACCTTTTGAATTTACGTTTGCCAAAAACATTTAAGATTTAATAGTTATATTGTGTTGTAATATGAGATTTGACCAGTTTGTCTGTCTGCCATTTACAGCATCTTGGCGTCGCTAGCAACATAAGCGTAGGCGAGACATGTAGGCACGTAGCTAGGTACCTACGAGCACGTGTAATAGCGGCAATTTTCGTAGTAGAAAAGATCCATAATATTTGGTACGAACCTGCAAAGAATGATAATAATGTTATATAAAGTAGGTTGGTACATATAAGCAAACCTTAAGTACCAAGCAATACTATTTACTTATATAATACTTTAGTTGTTCCTTAATTGCCCTATTATCTACTCTAAGCAGCATATGTGTATAACTTACGCGACTTAGGAAGGAAGTTTCAGAAACCATCAGTAAGCTTTTGGTGTCCAGTAAATCTATCCAGACACAACAATGAGCAGGACATAAACGTACTGCTCCGACGCCCTGCGGCCCAATTGTCTCGGCCAACAATAACTACATCATAGCCGGGGGAGGGCAGCTAGCGTATGTTCATACAACACAAGTACATTATCTGGGCCCGTGTTCGCCTATTGACACCTACTATGCCCGGAGGCCGCACATGATAATTGCTTAGGTTGTTAGGTCGGGTTGAATACGTTAGGCATGATCGTAATCCCAGAGATCATAAAAGTAGAGCTCCACTTGTTTATATCGGGGTTGGGTTTGATATTTCTAAGTTTATGGCTGTTACGTTCAACCCTCGCATAAAAGTAGGTGTGTATATTTACATAATTCTGTAAATCTCGTTATAATAATATACATTTGCATAATTTTAGAAACTAGCCGAGGCTAGTTACAAATGTGTTTTGATTAAATTTAAATCCCGTGATCCCGCTATGTGATAATAACCATGTATTTACGTTCTACGGTTATTGTTGCCAGAAGGGTACACAAAATAATGTGGTTAACAAACTGATTCGATAGGAATTAACTAAAATTCATAGAAAACTCGTTTCAATTAATTTTGTGCTGTCAACAAGCTTTGGATATTAGTTAGCCAACGCGTTAGTTTTGAGGTTGCGCGGCCTGTAGCCTGTAGCGGCTATCCCTGGCGGGACAGGCGCCGTTCGACCATTTAGATGTGGTTTCCTTTTGCGCTCAAAGCGTACTTTCTACGAATCTACGACTACGCGTATCTACCACTAGCTAAGTATTTAATGCAAATGCTGTCTTATGGTAATATAAAACTACCTTTACACTTCGTTTCAGGAAAAAGGAAAAATCGAATTGTTAATTCCATGTAGGTGAAATATATTGTAAAGTACACCTACATGAGGTGTTGTGTGAGTTATTGTGATCTATTGAATACATGTGCTGGCGTGTATCTACAGTGTATTCACAGTCCCATCTTGGAGACTGTTTAATTTAGATTACTAGGTATTAGTTCAGGTTGGGTTTGGGTAAGATTGTTGTTTGTACACACATACATACGTGCGACGCGTATATACGTAGATATGTGATTTGATTGAATTGCTCGGAGTTGCTAATATTTGATATGTAGCTGCTAATTGATTTAAATGTGTTACTTAATTAAATATTAAATTGACAGTCACATTAATTTGTTAACACGTGTTACCTAATGGCTGTAAATACATTTTGTGCATAGACAGAATACTCAGATGGAGAATTAAGTCAACTTCATTTGTTTTAGAATTAGATACTTACATTGTTTATCAAGTCGAGTAGGTAGGTATGTAAATCTTGAGTTCCGCTGGGAAATTCGTTGTGCCGCTTCTTCTTTCGAGATTAAACTGAAGGAAAGTGTTTTTGCGGTGTAATTTGGACTGCAAAATCCAAAACACAGTCAATTTTGAATGTGAAGGTAAATATTAGAGGCTGGTTTTAGAGTTGTAAACCTTGTTGTAATTCCGCTCCCTCTTATGGAGATAAATCGAATGTTCTAGTAGATGTCAGGTTCGACTTATCGGAGTTTGTCATTGAAAATTGGAATACATATGATATTTTATGACGTGATACGTTTCAACCAAACTATTACGAAGAAAGGATTAAAATAAAAAACAGCATCAAATTTTCATATTATTTTATTCATTCTTTTATAATTGTCAGAGTTGTACAACTAATTAATCACAGTTGAAACAAAACATAACTATATATGTAGGTATCATATAATTTATGTCTAAAATAAAACACAAATCGGTGTTCGTTAGCGAGATATCGCACTTTAGTATTTTGTACTGGGGTTGTGTGCTCTGCTGCCTAAGTGTACGTGGGACGAGCATTATGCCGTGTGCAGTGGGGCCACATGACCCCGCGTGGGGCTACCCACTACCCCACCCTCACCAATTCATTAAGATCGCGAGTGACGTAGCATTCTAAACTGATTTAGATTTAGATATGAACCGACAGCCAAACGCAGATAACTTCAATAAGCTCATTATCGTCTGCCAGCACCAGATTCATATTACATGGACAGGTTGTTATGCTAGTATCTACAGACGTCACTCTATCTACATTATCAAATCGGTTCGCTTATTTGCAAATGCTGTAACAACACGATGACATGACAACTTGCCGATGTAGTGGCCCTACAATAATACATACAAAGAACAACAAACAAGTGAAGTACACGCT
The DNA here is from genome assembly GCA_943136025.2 of Agrotis puta. Classification (NCBI taxonomy): domain Eukaryota; kingdom Metazoa; phylum Arthropoda; class Insecta; order Lepidoptera; family Noctuidae; genus Agrotis; species Agrotis puta. The sequence goes on from OW964170.2 coordinate 8,167,533, forward strand.
AGAGACGGAGCAGAGCTTTAGGAGAAAAGAACCGAGAGGTGCGCGTGCGCAACACTGGCGGACAAATAAATGCTGCTTTATAAAATAGTTCAAAAACTTACAATATACCGTTGTATAAGACAGAAATATAAAATCGGACCCAAATCGCTATCGTTATTCGTCTATATGTATGATACTGGCAGTGTAATGATATCAATGAAACAATAATAACTATGACATCCTACTTACATGAATAGTAATTAACGAGAATTGCTTTAATATTGATGTAGGTACTTGAATATTAATTATTTGTCTTTAGTGCAAACTAGAGGGTGAACTTACATTAGGTAAGTTATTAGAAGTCTATTTAAACCGAGTCTACAAAATCTTAGGCTCCAAACACATAATAAAATCAGTCATTTTAACATAATTCAGTATTATTCTAAAATTTACACTGATTATAACTCGATGTCGAAGTGAGACAGTTTCTAAAACCATTTTATTATTATTATATTTTACTATAAATTCTTAAAAATTAATTTATAAATTAATGACTTCTACAGGTTTCAACAACTATCTCACATCAAGATCGATGGAAATAGTATTCTAGCACAACACTCTTAATAAGTTATTGATATTTTCCTAGGTGCGACTAAATTTATATGTAATCATACGAATAAATAAAGTGCAAACACTTAACTCTACCGTCATTAGCTGCATCGATAAATGCTAAGAAATTGGCACAGTCCCACTCACACAGCGCGCGACCGGCGACGCGTTTGTCGCGAGCTCGTCGCGCGCGCTCGCTCACGCCCGACGACTGTCGCTCGCATACACTCACTCACATACCTACAGCTCTCACGCGCTCATAAATACTCTCTCACGCACACACGCAAACGAAAACTCCCGCGACCATGACTACTTTAGGTACCTACCTAATGTTACGAGTAGACCGTAGTCGTTTCCAAATACTATGTAACTAGCACTACACGGAGACATTAGGAGAGGAACACCGGTTACTGTACAGTTCGCTTACACGTTAAAGTTAAATTAATAGTTTCACGTTTAATTAAAATCGGGGTAGTTGTTTGTAGAGTGTTATTTTATTTACAACCCCGTCGTTTAAACTTCCCGTAATATCGAATGAGCATTATGTAACTCGACGTCCGAGTGGACCACCTCAAGTATTATGTTATCTACCATTATTAAAATATAACATATTCTTTTATTCTCTATACTGATTTCTACGGGAGGGCCGCCATATTAAGTGATATCACGTAAAGCTGTGGACTTACAAAATACTCGTATAAATTATTCACATTTATAGCACACTATCTACAAACACCCACTGTTCCGATTCACGTCCGGCCCTGCCGCAGAAATATCTTTATCTTCGTAACTTCCAATAAAATACTGACTCATAATATGGCTAATTCGAATAAAAACTTATATCAAATATTTGGTGAAGATGTAGTTTAAACTTCATAAAAAAAATACGCAATTAAATAAGTATCTTAAACGATTACTTAAGCTTAACATGTCTACCACAATAAATAAAGTCGTATAAAATTGATAAGAGTTTCAAGTGACGCGGGCGGCGGAGCGCGTCCCGGCGCGTCGCGACGGCGCGGAGCGGCGCCGCGACGGCAGCTCGCCGCGCTTGTTTATTTACAAAATGAAAGTGGGCGAGTGAGCGAGTGCCACCCTCGAGATAGCAGGGTTACAGTAGCTTAGTGGTACGATAGTGGGAGACAATTGACTAAATGAGCGGCGGGTGTGGGCACCTACAGCTGCTCGTCCAGGTCGGGCCCGTACAGGTCGGCCAGCTTGTTGAAGCGCGGCCCCCACGCGCCTAGGTAGTCGTACTCGTGCGTCTCGTCGTCAGTACCTAGCACACAAGCGCTGCATTAGGATTTCATATGAATAATTTATTCGAACACGAAGACTGGAGGTGCCTCAATTTTTCGGTTCATACATTGAGAATGAATCGCCGCAAGGCGCCGTCATAAATTTTAAAGTGGGATTGGAGGTAGCAATTTTACGAGAGGTGCCGAAGCATGGGATTGGAAAACTCACCGGAAGCGAGCGAAGAGAGAGATCCGGCAGTGCTGCCGCCGCCCTCGTATGCGTAATTGCGCAGGTCATCGAATGGCGGCGCGTTGGGATCGCTGTCGGCGCGCCGTTTGTGCTCCTCGATGAACATCCCCACGTTGGTCTCGCCAGGTAGAGGCACACCCACGCCCACGCCCGCAGGGACGCCCACGCCCACACCCATCGGACCCACTCCCAAACCCAGACCCATCACAGGATCTAGTGTGGAAAAAAAATCAGAATAGTAAAGCAATTTCAGAAATAGCCCCAAATATTATATTTGTATCGTAAGATTTCAAACCAAACACAATAAGAACAAACAAGTTATTTGAAGGTCCAGTTAACGAATGGGTCGATCACCTCGGTTTGATTGGAGCTGCGTATATGCGGACACCTGATTTTGTCAGAGTATGTACTGAAATATCTGTCAAACTCCGCAGCCAGTCCATCCGTTCGGTTTGACCGCACCTTAATAAAATTGGGGTACTAAATTCGTTGTAAGATCCGTATAATTTGTTTTCGTCAACGTTGCAAATCGCACATGTCAACTATAAAACAGTCATTTCCCCACAGACATTCGGAACAAAATATGGTCCCGGACGTAACGTTATAATCCCTTTATCGCCTCTTACACCACCCGGGTAAAATGTCGGGGCGTTTATTTGTAACCATTGCACAACATATTATGCAAATGTGAAGAAGGTTTGTGCTGGAATAATGGTTAATCTTCGAAATGATGTCGCAGTCAATCGAAAATCAAGAATTCACGAGCTTAGTAGTTCTAAGAAATTGAGTTTAACTGTTCAGGTTTTGCATTTGCAGAATTAAAGATATCGCAAGAGATCGTCAAAGTAACTTACATGGTAACTTAGTAGGCGCATGATCAGGTAGTGGTCCACCGATGGGTATCTGCAGCGGAGTGATGTCGAAGGCTGTCATGTCGTCTTCACCACCCCCTTCGTCGTCATAGTTGATGATGTTCTCTCGAACATCGTCATCAGGTCCAGGGTACTTGATGTGGGCTTCCCGACGACGGTTGTATACCACGAACACTAACACCAAAACTGGTGACGAGAGGGTACATTTTTATTGACAATCAAAAGCTCAGAGTAACACACACAAAATCAAAAGTTCAAGCATGGAATGTTCTGAACAAAATGGATGAGTGTGATTCGAAAAACAACATAAAATGATGTGCATTTCTATAGTTAAGTCAGTTTGGAGTGGAGAGTAGTGACCCGCGGCCGGTGCTCGGATCGCTCAGCTCACTCATATTCCTTTTGTAAACGTGTTATTCTCTACTTGTTACGAATGTACCTGCTCTTTCTAGATGAATAAATCCTAGCGTTTACTATTTGTGCACCTTCACGCTGTCGCTTTAAATCAAAAGTTAAATCTCTAAGCTCTTATTCTCAGATATTTATTTGAAAAGTATACAAAGAGCCATGTTTGTGATTTGATTTAGGAGTAAAAATGTTGTAATTTCGTATTCACATAACAATTTAAAACTAGGGAAATTTCTCATTCTACAAATCAAATCAAAATTGAATTTACATAAGGCTTGTACCTACATACATAGTTACGGTAGTAGTACGTACGTATTCAGACGATGTCAGAAAATATTAAAACGTTTGTGAAATAAATTACTCTCCAGAATGCAATATTCTTTGATATGAAGTTATTTTCTTTATAAGAAAGTTTTAAGTATTTTCTGAGCAAGTCAAATTACTTGGCTGAGAATGTTTGTGAAACGTTCTTTTAAGAGTGACTAGTTATGTTAATACGTTGTAATTAATCAAGCCTAAACATTTAGTATGTTTCATTAATGAAATGACTAAAAACATTTTTTTCCAAGAACTTTACATATAACGTAATAATTACAAGAGCAACGTAGGCTAGGTACTTGGTGCCGGGACTGTCTTATGAGGTAACAGTGACCCCGGAACGTAAAGGGCTATTGACGGACCCCGTAGATTTTAGTCAGTACGAGTCTAACAGTCCCTCCCGCCCCGGCCTGGATGGGGAGGACGCATTTAATGATTTTACCACGTAAAAAACGCACTTGTATACTTACGTAAAATTTTGTTATTTAAAAAATCCTCAATGTTATCAATTTTCATTCTTTTTAATTAATTTTTACGTTAAATATTTCTATCCTCATTAATTTTAACGAAACTTTCTATATTAGATTATGTCCAGAAGCCTACAACGATTTGTTACTCGGAAATTGATCATAATGGGGCTCTAACGTTTGGGACTGTTTCAGTTATTTCAATTTCCGTAAGATAGGTATTTAATAAAGGAAGGGACCCGACATGATTTCGGAATAGAGGAGACAGTTAGACACCTACCTCCTTATATTAACGCAATTATTCTTTGCCTCATTCAATGGAATTACTGGAAATCGTTTAAAATACTGACTGTATGATTAAATTATATTAAATAGTAGTGTCAATGTCTATATCAAATTATTTTTATTTTTGAATGTTATTTATAAATATCGTATTAAATAACATATTATTATCATAATAATTAATCAGTAGTTTCAATCATATTTTCAATATGTTGTAAACGGTAAACGTATTCATCGAACCATTGCACACATAAAAATAAACGTGTTTAATTAATTAATTAAATTTACATTATCATCTAAGTAAGTGATCAAAATAATGTCTGACAAATTATAATTGTACAACATTTAACACACATTGAATAAATGAATCGTGATAAAAAGTTACTGTGGACATTTGTTATGTGAAATGTTGATATACCTATGGCACAAATGTACACAAGGGCGGTAATTGCATGCAAGTAAACAGAATGTGGTGCTCACCTAAAAGCATGAACAAACAAACAATGATAGCTATAATGAAATCTCTGGAGGGCGTGATTCTGCCGGAGGCGAGCAGCTCGAGCTCGCAGTCGTGGCCGGTGTAGCCGAGCGCGCACACGCAGTCGTAGCGGCGCGCTGGCTCGCGGTCCACACACGTGCCGCCGTGCCTGCACGGCATGCCCACGCACTCGTCCACGTTGACGCACGTGCCGCCCGCGCGCACCGAGCCCCCGGGGCACCTACAACGTGCGTACTGTACCTCACCTCCGCGCGACACCGCGCGCGCACTGAGCCCCCACCCCATATAGCATGCACTACTGTATAACATCGAGCTAGAACACGGCTACATATACACATATAGGTCTATGAGATGATGTGAGTGCGTTAGTGATAGTGTGTCGGGATGATCGTCTAGTGGGACACGCGCAAGCGTGACTACGGTAGTGCTCACTCATGATAATGAGGAGGCAGACGAGGATGGCTGCGAGCGCGCCCATGCTGAGCTTGAGAGTGCGGCCTTCCTGTACGAGTTCGCAGTTCTCGCCCCAGAACCCTTCGGGACAGTGGCAGCGGTAGCCAGGCTCGCGGTTCACGCACGAGCCGCCATTGCGGCACGGGAAGTATAGACATTCGTTCTTGTCTACACATCCTTTGCCGTCCGGAGACAATACCAAACCCTCACCGCAACTAAACACCATTTCAATATAATATTTTAATTTATAAGCATTAGTACATAGTATTACATGTTAGTTAGATAAAAAGTAATATCAAACAGAAATAAAATATTAATAGCATTAAGAGTCATGTATGTGTAATAATAAATAAATAACGTTATTTCCAGCATAAAAATAAAAGTGTTAAAATAATCCAAAGTGTTAAAATAAAAAGTTACATAATAAATAAATAAAATTAAATATAAGTCGAAACTCAGTGCGCGCTTTAAAATAAAAGGTAGAAAATAAAACATCATAATCAATGGGATTAATTAGTGTTATCATAATTATTTTATACTCGATACAAAGGAATAATCTATCTATCTTTCTTTGTGTAAATGAAATAATTTAACATTTTGGGAAATTAATTGGATGAACCAATTAATATAAGTTATGCTTAATTCAAACATATGTTATTTTTTAAATTAAATTTATATTCCTAGGGATTTAACCTAGGATCCTACACCTGCTTTTGCAACTATAAGACCAAAAAGAGAAGATTTAAAAAAAATTAAAAAAAAATATAGACAAATACTCACGTGCACTCATATTCATTCCAGAGGTCGACGCAAACGAAGGGCTCAGTGCAGTGCACGTTGATGCAAGGGCTGTTTGAGGGACAGTTGCGGTCCAGGTTCCTGGCCATCGTCGCCTGCCCCCACTGCGTGCCGTTCATCGCCGGCGGCAGCGGCAGGTGCTTGCCTTCCAACCTGATGTCGTCCAGACAACCCTTCTGGAAGTCAGCATACACTTCAAAGGTTCGAACTCCCGTATATTCTGCTTTGCCACCCGCATATACACCTTCTTGTTTGTCTACCAGTAGCCACTGGTGACCGTCGAAGTAAAAAGTTTCGTTGTATCTCCTTCCTTCGCCACCATCTATTTCAAGCATCGCTGCACTACCGTAACGGCTTACACGAGCTATATGCCATTGGCCATCGTCGACAGCAACAGAGTTCAGCCATACATCACGTTCCTCAGTTCGAAGCGAATTTAGATTGTATCGGAAGTGTAATCGTGACTCTTTCACTTCAAGTATGCCGTACTCCCGATTGTGTTGATCGCTCACTCTAAAAAGTTCGCCGTGTGGTTCGCGTGTTCTAAACCGAAGTTGTATTTGTGTACTAAACCTGTCTGGTTCAAAACTTAGGGCAAATTTCACGTAGCTCTGAGGCCGGAAACTGGTCGGCGTAGTTGGTAAGTTACATGAAGGTCCTGTCCAACCAGGCTGGCACTGGCATCTTGCTTCAGAGAAACTTCCGACACAGGTGCCGTGCTCCCAACACCGTGAAGTAGTGTCCGCTTGATTACATATTTCGTCGGTTTGAGGACAGCCTGCTACAGAATTTCTAGATAGGCCGGGATGAGCTAAGTCATATAATTTGCTATTGTGGATCAAGTTTCGTATGCATCCGTCAAAACCTTTGCCAATAGGCATGTATTGCCAGTGATAATGAGTTGGATCAAAGTGTTCTATATACAAGCCACCAATTTGTAGTGGTGCATTAACATTAAGATATTCATTGAATGGTGGTATTGTCCCAGTGGCTTGACACGTGGAATCATCAAACTCTGGTGGAGTGCCATCTTCCATTTCTTGAATGTCAGCTGATTTACAAAAGTCAACAATCATTCTGACATTTTCTGTGTCCCAGAAAATATCTATTCTATGCCATTCACCATCATCTAAGGATTTCTTTGTTTTCACTCTGAGTTCTAAAGTGCCAGATCCAAAATCAATGAGAAGTCTGGGATTGCCTCTTTCTAATTCCACAGATATGAAATCTGATACCATTATTTCTTCTGGTTCTGGAGGAACAATCGGACCATTGTATAGCAGTACCCCTTCTGACTTTCTCGTGATAAATTCAAAGCTTAAATGAGAGCTATCACACATTTCCAGAGCAGGATACCAAGCCCAACCTGTGCCTCTAAAGCTCCTTGATGTTTGTTGACATCTTGGCCCTGTATATCCAGGGGGACATGAACACGCCAATCCATATTTGCCTTCTATACATCTACCACCGTTGTAGCATGGAGAATTGCGGCACGTTTCTGCTTGTGTGAAGTTTCGGGCACCACACGTGCACTCGGCGATTACATCCACACGAACGCCAACAAGAGCGGTTTTATTTGCATTTACCATATACGGCAGATTGCTTATATCCAAGACGTTGGTACAGGATCCTTCACACATTTGATTTTCATATAAACATTCATCAATGCCAACCATTGTAATGTTAATTCCCACAGCCCGCTCGATTTCTTCTCTGTGCATTAATACAATGCCGTTTAATCGGATAGGTTTATAATAATGAGCTCCATGGGCAGAAAAACGAATATCAGTTACTGGAGGGTGTTTCTTTCTAAGCTGTACACTGAAGATGTCAATATTTTCACGTTCGGTATTGAGCAAGTCAGCCAATTTGTCCTTGAAAATATCTAATTTGCTCCTTGAAACGCTGAGGGTCTTATAATTCCAAACCCTGATAAAATCTTCATCAGATATTCCTGATATTCGGATTGATCCAGAATTTATTATAGCGTCATGTGATATTTCTTTTACATACACAGTGACATTAGCAGGTACGTCTGTTTGTGTATGTTTCCGATCGTACACTTTGAATTTTAGATGATATCTACCCTCTCTGGTCTTGTGTCTCATTTGTATCATTCCAGTTTCTTCGTTCAAAGTAAAGTTTGGATGTTCGGAACTTTCCCAGAAGAACTTTTTATCTGGAAGATCCCAATCGTCAAGATCATACACATAAACTCGACCTATTTCAGTATCTGGTGCTTGACCTTGGTAACTATACACAAGTATTTCTTTAGAACCAGGTTGCATTTTATTATCGTTTACATCGCCAATTACAACAGTTAAAGTGCTGGTTCCAGTCATAGCAGGATTTCCATGATCTTTGATTATAATAGGAATAAGATATTCCTTCTGTTGCTCTCTGTCAAACGATCGTAATGACGACACTATAGCCATTCCATCACCGTTGGCACCTTTCTGATCTTGTTCTACTTTGAAAGAAGCTCGAATAATATCATCTGCACCAGGATCAAGTCTGAACTGGAATGGCGGTCCGTTACTTTTGGATCGGTCATCATCATCTGTAGCCAAGATTTCCGCCACTTTTTTAGGTGTTATGTGTTCAGTTAGAACAGGCCTGTAATCTTTTAGGAATGTAGGAGCATTGTCATTTATATCTTGAACGATTACCGTCAGGGTTGCAGTCGCAGTTCTTGGTGGTACTCCATCATCAATAGCTAAAATCTTTACTTGATGCCTGGGAGTATCTTCTCTATCTAAAGAGCGTTGTATGCTTACAGTTCCCTCTTGATTGATCGAAAATTGACGCTTTCTGTCGGATGATCTATCGATAGCGTAAGAAACTTTACTTTTCCCTCCTTGGTCTGGATCAGTTGCTTTAAATGTTTCTAAGCTTTTACCAACTTCAGCATTCTCATAGACTGAAACTTCTATGTTAGCTCTTTCAAATTGAGGTTTATTGTCATTGATATCTCTAAGCTTAACAACTACCCACGAATAGGCTACGTGATATTTGTCGTTGTCATTATCTTCTCCTTTATCATTAACTTGTATCCTAAATCTGAAGCCATTACTTTGTAATTGGTCTTCATAATCTAAAGGCTGTACAATTTTTAACGAACCTGTGCCGTCATTATTCCTAACCATAGTAAACTTATCAGCACCATATCCACTATTTTCAATAACTTTATATTGAAATTTATTTGTTTCATCCTCATCATGGACAGTAACTGTCAAGATAGGCATTTCAGGCAAATTAGTTCCATCTGTTTCATCCACCTCGGTGAACCATTCGTCTTTAGTGAATTGCGGTGGCATATCGTTTATGTCCTTTACTCTAATGGAAGCAGTACCAGTTCCCTTTAACCCTCCTCCATCGGATGCTACTATTTGTATCGAATAATCTGGCGTCCTTTCGCGATCAAGACAGCATACCGCAGTTTTTATAACGCCAGTTTCTGGTTCGATTTCAAAAATAGGTGAGCCTGTTTCTTCTTCGATTACGTTTTTCTCAATTGAATACCACAGTTTAGCATTATTACTTTCTGCGGGATCGTCATAGTCGATGGCTGTCATAGTCATAACGACCATACCAGCTGTGCCATTTTCTGTGACATTACCGAAATATACGCCTTGAGGGAAAATAGGGGCATTATCATTGATGTCTTTAAGATTAACTTGAACATCTGCGTATCCCACGAGACCTTCACCGCCTTCGTCTTGTGCAAATACTGTGAACCTCCATTGTGGTCGCCCATTAGGCTGATCGCGATCTAACGGCTGTGGACAAATAACACTTTTCAGACTAACTTGCAATCACATAATTACGAATTTAAAAGAAAATATCGGTTGCTGTTTGTAATTAAATAAATACATTTTCTAATTTACTTTGTTAATTTAGGGAACTAATTAGCACGTTTTAATTAGACTAATTAAATAAGAACTGTTTCAGCAGCACCTTATTTTTTTACGATTAAATCTCCTATTCATAATAGGTATAACACACACATTTGTGATACCTATATAAGTGCTGTTAAAAGGGTTTGTTAAATACAGAGATAGTGTTTACTCGGTGATCTGCAAACAGACCGATCCTAAACTCACAAAGCAAAGTTAAAGTCGCAAGTATCCTTCGCTTTTCAGCACCTCGCTGCGAAACGCGAACGAAAAAGTATTCCAATTTTCTAAAGAGTCGGTAATTAACATTCAGAGAACATTCGGTTTTTCTCATTTCAGAAATATCTGTGTCCAACTTAGGGAGCAAATGGAACGCAATAAATGTGTGATTGCATTGTGCATGCAAAGCGCGCGTCCTATTGGCCAGCCATTCCTGTTCTTGAGTTCGCAACTCTCATTCCAATGTCATTGGTATCAGGTGTTCGAGTGTACCTGCACCTTGTTATTCAGCAAGATTCAATTACAAATGATGTTACATTGTGTAATAAATGTAATACTTACTTTGAGCACGAATATTTCTCCTGTGGTGCGATTAATATCGAATTTGCTATTCGCTGGATTGTCAGGATCGATGCCCTGACCGGTGAGGAAATAAACTATGTTTTGTTGTCTGTCTTTGTCGCCATCCGTAGCTGTGACCTGTTTGAAAGAGAATACATGTGAATCTCTTGATCTTGATTGACAACAGTTTTATATAAAATGCGCAATTGGCTATCTGACTGAAAATTTATAATTAGTCCGTCACTTAGATTAACAAACAATATTCGACCAATATTTTTTCTTTTGTTTCGTAAACCAAAATTGACGGAGATACGATGCTTTCAAAATTGGCAATACGTCACAATTCAGTACAATTTCTACTGAATTCTTACGTCACGAGCCCCCACTCTCGAGTTTTAATGCGTTGAATTTTGGTGAATATTCATTGATTTTACAAAAGAAAAAATACGTGTCGACGTACTAATTATATTTGTAATTTATAGCTACTGTCAAATATCCAATTGATAGTTGAATCATATTTCAGGAATATAGTTTCAAATTTCACTTACCTCTTGTCGTTGGGATTAGTTTAACCAAAGTCAAAGAAAAGCAAACAAGTAAGTAAAGCACACATAAATCCACACTAGTTAGTGATGTTAGAACGTTCAATAAGAAATTGCCTCTGGCTCTGTGTTGTGTTTGATTATCGAATCATATGCGATACTTGGGAAGTTCAACGTGTTTTGATGAAAATGTCCCTAGGGTACGTAATTATTGATTATAAATTGCCTTTAAACTCAAACATTTACCATTACCTATTAGGGCTAAGTACGACTTAGTCTCGGCTTGTAAAATAATTATCCCAAAAATTAACTAACACATGCAAACTCTGTGATGTCCTGATTTCCACATTGAAATAACAGGCAATCAAATCACTTGACATTGGACAGTAAATTAAATTCTTTAGGTTTTCAGATACCAGAAGTGGCTCATAATTAATATCTATGAATATTTAAACTTTATCCAGTAATTTATCGAAGTTCATATTTTGAAGATTAATCACGAGGAAGAAGCGAAAAAGCTGGCTTTTTATAATGACTCCACCTCCCGGCCTACCCCCAGGCCTATTGTACTCTAACAATTATCCGTTTCAAAAGGAAGAAAGTAATATTTGATCTAATTTACGACGACAGACGACCGCCATCCACGTCGCGAGTAAATGCTCCCCAGTCGTTGGGACCTACTAGAACTTCGACGAAAGTTATAATAAGCTACTTATTTATTCTAATAACTATTTATTATCAATTCTTATTGATACGAGATTTCCATTACTGCAAAGTAGTAAGTTGACTTGTCCCAATTCCCAGATTTTCCTTATGATGCTGCCATAAAACGTCCAAACAACTTTAATCTCAGGCAGAATGTAAATTACTATGTATTTTATAGTGGCGATGCTACCACGGAAGTTCTCCAAAGTTTATGAGCCCCAACACCCCGGATTGTTTGCATCGGCCCCCACCAGCGGAAGCATTGCAAACTTTGTTCTTTTTAAGGACAACGAAGAGAAAGCGGAAAGAATTTTATCACTATTTGAGAGCTTATGGTGAAGCGAAGTGATTCTAGAGAAGAAATATCTTAGGTGAACGTTCCATATAAAACGAAAATAAACAGGCTTATGAGGTCATTGCGACAAGTGATTCAAATTCATGTCAATACTTAACTGTTAATCGAGAGTTTAATGGAGGAACTGATCCCTTTAAAATTGGCATACGTAAACTTATGGCTACTGGAATGTCCAATTACGTCAGACTGCCTGGAGCGTCTGAAATGAAGAGGGTCGACGTTTGCGTAATTACTCGGATCATTTGCGAATCTCACTCCAATTATAAAAAAAAGCTTGTCACTACAAGCGACTTGGGACGAGAGCTCCACTCTAAGAGAACGTTGAATTTTCATGATTGAGTATAAAAGTCAAGGCAACCTGCCTCTGAAACTGTTTTGTCGCACAAATTTAACATTTTTATAAGCCATTCTTCTAAGTTACGCTTACAAAGTGAACTGTCTATATTACATACCGAGGTAAGTCTAGATAATACCACCTGTAATTATTAATATGTTATTAACCTACCTCTAGTAGAATAAACGAAACAAATTATATTCTAATAATTCAATTTTGTGATCATCTGATCACAAGAGACGAAATTTAGCATAGTTTTCATAAGTTTACTATCTGAATATTAAAATAGTCACACTGAAATATAACCTAAGACACAACACAGAGACAAGGTTGAGCAAAAGCAGAGTTTCAGACATTTTTCAAAGTATTTTCCCGTTCTTCTCATATGTTATTGACAGAATTTTAAAAAGTTGCGAAATAGTAAAAGCGTCTTGAAAAACAAATACACACCATTCATGCTGTGAAACTATTCTACCGCGAATAAACTGTACACACTGATACGTGAGCTTTCACTAAAAGCTGTGCTAAATCTACGTACATTATTACTTACCTGTAAAACCTGTGGATTCAGTTACGAGTTAACACTAAATTATGATACCTAAGTGGTTGGTGTTATGCGATTTACGATAGGAGACCATTTCACCCAAAAAATAAAAGCCAAATTAAAAGAATATAAAATAATTTTACAAGAGGAAAGGAGTATGTGACGATAAAAAATTGTGACTGTTTGTACAAGTTAGTATGTAAAGCTAGCATTTTTATCGCTTCATTACAATCAAAACGACCTTTCGTAATGGTTTTCGAAGTGAAGAGAGGTGGTTCGCACAAATTACACGCACTGTATGAACACGCTGTGTCGGCAGGTTTTATCTATGAAATGGACTTTTTTATGCTTACGAGAGTAACCGTGAAACTGGTTAAAGCTCAAAAAAAAAAAATCGGTTTAAGTACCGTTTGCTGTTTCTAGTTGGGTTGCCTTTTAAATTTGCATGTCAATATTTGAAATGTGTTTGCAGCTCCCGGCGAGAAGTGTTGTAATATGCGAGAAAAGAATTTAATTTTATATAAAGGGAAAGGAATGTTTTTGTCGAGTTCAATTTGGGTTATTTGAAGGCGTTTTTGGGGCAGCTGAAGAATGTTAGTTGCGTAAATAAGATATTAGATTATTTATTACAGACAGGGGAGGCGGTCCTGGTCTGGACAACGCCTGGAAAAAGATAAATTAACATAAAAGAACAAAAATAAAAACTTAAAAAACCTGTATAAGGGGGTGTGGGAAGGGGCCGGTCTCCTCGAGTGCCTGCGTGACGTAGGCGCTGCGCGTGAACTTGGGCGGCAGGTCGTTGACGTCGAGCACGCGCACCACGACGCGCGTCGAGTTCTCGTTGCGGCCGTCCGACGCCACCAGCGTCAGCTCGTACTGCGACACGCACACATACACTCTCCATGCTCATGCATCACACTCCACTCCGCCACGACGGAGGTTCATCTCTAACCGTACTAACGACGGTAAATGTTTGTAAGTAACTATAGTTTTAAATCAAAAAACTTATCGAGACATATCTGTGCCCCTCAACATAAAAGTGAACGAAAGTCAATTATTCACGAAACTTTTGAGCACATGTATATATGAGGTTATTTATGATTTATTACTTTTGATCCTTTCATAAAAGTCCATTTTGTTGCAGATAAGCCACGGTACAATTCCACAGCCGCAGTTTTAACGGATGCTGCGACTACGTGAAATATATCATATCGATACAGAATGATTTATACGTACTGCACACTGCTTTTATTAGACCTCGTGTTATATAAATATTTATGTTTGAGTAAATAAAGTCATCAGAGAAAATGTTTCGCCAAAAGCCACCGCGAATTAATCGCAATGAAGAAGTTAATTTATGCTGCGCGAAGAACTTTGCTTTCGGGTTTCGAGCAATAATTGAAAAGTACAAATTTCAAACGCTCTCTCGGCAACTCGAGCCCAGCTGCCGAACTTCTCGTCATTATCGTTATAAAAATGGGAAAAGTCGACTTTGACTATAAAATTATATTTAAAAAATGCTTAGTTTCCGATGGAGCCGAGTAAATAAATATTAATAACCGCAGAGAGGTTGTTTTAGGAAAGTTGGCGCGCCGGACGAGATATTACGCGACCCACTGAGTTGAAGTCGTGTCGGTGCGAAGTACTTCGAGTGATGTTCGATCGGTGATTTCAATATCTGTCGTGAAGCGAAGTGCTGATATTTCACTGTAGTGAGTTTGTTAAACACTAAATTGAAACTCTTGAACCAAAAATTCGAAAACACATTAACGCAATTCGCCATTTCTTTGAACGTCGGTTCGCACTTATTTTCGCTCATTTTAGCGCTAAAACGCTTGTCCTTCGCTTAAATCAAATGTCAATACGGTTACAGTAAAGTATTTTACAAGTCTAATAAAATAAAACGAGAACAAAAGACAAATCATGAAAATTCTGAAAGAAACGCTCAATTACGTCACGAGTAATCACCACTTTGTGCTGGAACTGCTGCCCGCCGCAATAAACTAATTGGATGCAAAAATCAAAACAACAAGGACACTAGCAAAAAAAAAACAAACTACGAAGTAAAAAATGTGTCGCAAACGAAATCCCCATGCCATGCAAACTATTGATACTATGAGGGTCAATCAAGAGATTGCGGAGCTTCATTCGATTCTCTTTTGAAACAATCGCTGGCGTGGTCGGTGTTCAATAAAGAATCGAAGTGAGCGCGAGTTGCGTGGAGTCGGACCTGCAGCACTCGTTTGGGAAGGTTGCGGTCGTCTTCCTCCGTGATCTGCGTGCGGTAGGTGGGGCGCTCGAATACGGGCGGGTTGTCGTTCACGTCCTTCACGTGGATCACCACGGTCGTGTAGTTCTCCTTCAGGTTGTCGGACGCCGCCAGCTTCAGCTCGTACTATACAGCCATTTAATATTAACACATTATTCTCGATACCCATACCATATTTTGAAAACCTAGCGACGTCCCTAATTAATTAAAAAGTTTCTTCTCAATTTTTTTTTAATTACAATCTGTCAGCAATACGGAACTGCTTACAGACATTGCTATCGTTTTGAATTAAGTCATCGTTTTTTTTTCTTTCGCTGATTTCATGAAACTCCTTTGACTTCTGTAATTACAATTTAACAAGATAATTTAAAAAGTTTAATAGAAAGTTAGAAAAAGTAATTTAAAACCGGGGATAATTAACTTTATTTGGATCTTTATAATAACGGAATGATGGAAATATTTTCTTCATGATAATAATAATTACGTCTCAAATTTGACGGGTCTAGTTCTCGTGACAAATTAGGGTAACAATCAGCCGATTCTTAGAAAATACTTTAAACCTTTTAACGGATAAAGTGCTAACGAATTCGTTCGGGTATATAAATTGTTACCAAAAATGTACAGAGTCCACACTTGGCTTCGAAAATAAAGTGAGCGTGTTTGCGACCCGAGGGAGTTATTGGTGTCATCTGTCAGTGTCGTTCAGTAATTTCCTCACTCGGGAGGGAAATGTTTGTTTCAAAAGTCATCTCATACACTTTATAAGTTGGAGCACTGCATCCATTTGATCATATTAATTCTGATTTGTGAAAACTGGAAAATTCCATTATCCGCTAATTAGTGGATACCTAATGAATTTTAGCGCACAGCAGGCGTTATGATATCGTGTCTATTATCAACTGTAATCTTGGCGCAGGTGACCACACGGCGTGTTCGACTAATGCTTCCAGTAAAATACTGGTCGAAATACGGTTGCGTATTCATATTTCACAGGTGCTGTGGTAGTACCGGATCTAGCTTATATGTACTCCGGGCAATGGATTTACTCGTTTTATTCCCTATAGTTGATGCTGCAACACGTATACACGTGCAGGTCAAAGTTTCCAGGTGCTCTATAAAATAAACTTGCGTCGTCAGCGGAAACAAAGTCACACAACGCGTTAAGGGCGGAACATGACAAGCAAATTCAATTTTCCCACGAGCCGTCCCCGTTGCTTTTATTCAACAGAGGCGTCTTTCGCTCTAAATATATAACAATAAATGTATTTCCTGAACATTTAAGCGAAGTCTGAAACGTTTAAAAGCAAAATGAGTGTGGGGAGTAAACTGGTTTACATCTATAAAAGCTCCGTGAGAATCTGCAGTTTGATAGCAATAGCCTTTGGTAACAACTACGCCGGCTCGCTTAAATGGGTATTAAAGATTAAATTATTTATCTCGTGAAAAGTTGGTGGAAACTTTCTCGAGGCTGTAACAAAGAGGGCGTTCTGATAGGCGAGCGGCGACCGCCTCCACGACGCGATGTTTTAAAATTGAAACTCGCCAAGGGGCAAAAAGTAAGCGAAACACTGTTACCGTTTAACGTCGCCCGTTTATTTTAGTACAAAATTATGTTCAAAGAGCGATTAATTCTCTTTTGATCCAGCTCACCTCTATTTTAATTACTATACGACATAAAAGGGTTATAGACATTCGGGCCCTTAGGTCTGTTGTTAAACAAGAAAGACATTTTGGAACTCGCAAAAAACCCTTGCTCATTTATTTCGGTTTCTGTGTACACGGCCCCGGGCGTACTGTTTATGCACAAACCTATATTATTATATATATCCACCTGCGTGTCTGTACGAGCGGTTCATCTTTAATTATGTTGTCTTACTTAGTTATCCCTCACTTGTTTAATTTGGGATTTAGTTGACACGTGACATAATTGTTGATGACGAACTTAGGTCTCCTACTTGCCGCGCAACTTTAAGTTACGCTAATTACTTACAGGATTTGCTTTATGTTATTAGAGACCCAGAAGCTTTGCAGAAACTTACGTGGATTAGGCTTACTATGTTGTAAAACGAAGCGCTGAATTAGGACGAATTAAATTTATGTAAGTTAAAAGTTTGTTAAGTGCTATATTTAGTACTTAAGAAACTGGTTTATTGACTAGTCTACAAGTTTATTGGACACAAGGGATAAGAGACGCGTCTCTTTAAGTATTATAACTCGGGCTCGTTTTTCCTCGAAGTAATCTAAACCTTTAAAAGCATTATTGGGTCTTAACACGATGCAAGTAAGAGTATTGAATAGAGGACTTTTAAATAAACCGAATAAGTCTAACATTCTATTGTAAGTGTATCTGCACAAGCTTGTTTATGCAGTCATTCAGCGCATCAAATAACGAAGCCTGTATATCGCTCGCATAAGTGTTCTCCACCGCACTATCACCCAGCGATACATACAATAAATTCTCCACATCACGACTCAACAAAACCGTTCTCATATCGATTTATTTATTTTCCACTTTATCGTGGTTGCAGCCCCTCTCGGGGACCATTCGTCACTATAAAACCGCGCAATTGTTTTAAAACACCCACATTCCAAAGCTTTATTATCGCCCTTTATGAATATTAATCTGGGTTATTTTTCATAAATTTAATTGTATTTTGTATCTATGCTAACATGGGCCCGTAATCCGAGGTGACTAAATTAACTTTCAAAACATTTTGTGATAAGCGTTATTTGGCTTCTGAGCGAGTTCAGCAATTAACCAATTTATAAGCTTTCATCAACCTTAAATATTTACGAGTATACTTATAAGCCAAATCAAACACTGACAGTAATTACTAAAATTCAAAAAATAACCTAGTTCTAGTAAACATGTAAACTTTTACGTATTTTTTTATATTTACTTTTAATAAAAGGTGGCCCATTTAAACGTATGATTCACGGTTCTTTAAACAAGAGCCATTGAACCGTTGTTAATGCCATTCTGTGAAAACGTGAAGTTTCAAAAGGTTTTATTTTTTAACTTATTGGGGGTGAGTTTATATCATGTACGTTGGGGGATTCATATTTTTTTAAATGCAAAACGCAGATGAAGGCTTACCCGTTTCCTAGTCTCGTAGTCGAGCGCGCCTGCCACGTAGATGGCGCCGGTCATGTTCTTGACGGCGAACGCGCCGCCTATGTTCCCGCTCGTGATCTCGTATCGAATACGCGACGCTGCAACAAAATAAACACCATTATATATTTATGCACCCGCCTCACCCTTCCTCAGGATTATATAGGTACGCGTTGAAACCTATTTACAGATCACAACGATCAATAATTCTTCAGCCTGAATTTTCCCCTTTTTACTGTCTGAGATGTTAAGAAAAAAAACCAGGCAAGTGCGAGTCGGACTCGCGCACCAAGGGTTCCGTGCCATTACTTATAAAAAATATGTTCTCCCACACATTCCACCTGCAAATGTAAGTTGGTACGCACAATATTGAGTGATTTACCATGTTATTTTAATATCATGGACTTCTTATAGGTTTTCCTATAATCTATAAGGAGAAAACTAATTTCTGTATTTTTTTCAAAATTTTAGGTTCAGTAGTTTCGGAGATAAGGGGGGGGGAATGGTCAATTTTCGTCTATTTTCTTGAATAACTTGGAAACTATTTATTTTAAAATTACAAAAAAATACATTTAAGATCTTCTCAACAAGACCTTTCATTTGATATGCCACACGATGCAGTTTTCAGAATTTTTTTTTTTAATTTTCCCCTTCCCCCCCAAAAATGACCCCCCATATACAGATTTCATCTGCTCACGTCACACCTCTGTGTTTGGGTCACAGGAATTGATATGTGTACCAAATTTCAACTTAACCGGTCTAATAGATTCGGAGATAATTGACTGTAAGCGACGGACGGACAGACACACGAGTGATCCTATAAGGGTTCCGTTTTTGTATTCAGACGTACGGAACCCTAAAAATACGTATGTCAGTCAAGTAGAGGCGATATATTAAGCTTGCGGGATATTCTGCCGCAAAGTGAGTAAATACTGAAACACGAAGAAAGTTATCTCTACAGAAATTTCCAACTTAGAACACAAATTTCAGGTAATTTCTAGTGTCGCCGACGACGTAATACGAACACCAAGCTTTACGTTATGTTCAGTTATTTTGCATTCTAGGCAATGAGTACAAGTAAAGGCTTATCGTTTCTCTGGATAACATTCACTGTGCAGATATCTGTTTAAACGTCAAGTGGCAAGTTGAACGTTAACTTTTAATAAAGCTAAAACTTCACGGTTGGTCTCACAATGACAGCATGAAATATAATAGCTCTTTCTTTAGAACGCGTGGGTACTTCATAAATTGGGCAGAAATAAAATAAAAAAAGAATATTTGAAAATCTGAACAGATTTACGAGTTTGCCCCTTGACTTGACGTTAATTCTCACGGGACGATTTTATAAAATGTGATTTGATATTCGTTTCTCGATAGCAGTAACTGCCCTTGTTTTATACATTTTAATCGGTTTGCTTGTATCTACGACCATGATATTTCATCAAAGCAATTCACAGGGGTGCAATTACCTTCAATCAGGATAGGCTGTCAACCTCGTTGTGTAACAGATATTTAATGTCAGCGCATAACAATGTTGTGTGGAAGTGGCATTTGTCATTAAAGAATTAGACCGTTTAAAGGTCTACCTCAGCTCAGGGCTCCGGTGTCCGCATCGTAACATTTCGCTTGTTTATCGCCCGTAAAGTTGAGGCTCTCGTGTGTAACTTTGTAAGTTAGAACGATGACCGTTCAAACCGCACGTTTTCCGTTTATCTTGCTTAAATAGTAATTCGATTTCCATTACTTGTAATGGTCAGGGTTGGGAGATAAGCGGTTGTGGAACTTGGAAAGGTCTGGGCCGGTCATGATTGTCAGAAAATTGCTTTCATTTCGGCTCTGCTAGTAATTTGGGAGTATTTTTGTACGGTAAGTTGGGTCGGTAGTCAGTCGGTCGGATGATGCGTATTATCTCATTACGTCTCAAAGGCAATGTAAGTCATGTGCGTAAGTAACGTTGCCATTGGTCGAACTGCTGTTACTCGGTAAAAGCCACAAAGTTTCCGGGGAGTGAGTCGGATCCTTCATCATCGTATATTTATACTCGACTTTTGCAAAAACTAAGTTAACTTGCGCATATTTACTTTTATGTAAAAACGTTTTGGTTCATACTGAAATAGCTTCCATTTGAATGTATTATACTTTCATTTTTATTTAGTGGTCGTACTATATGTTAACTTATGTAGCGACCTTAGCGATGCAGTTTAACAAAAGTAATATAGGGAAGTAAAGCAGGATTATGTCGGGTTTCCACGGATTAATGGCCCAGAGAATTGACTTAAGGACATCGATATATCTCCCCGGAGGGCAATTTTACCGTTTCAGAGATACACGATCTTCCCTTTTAATTGTGAAGTTAATTACATTTTTTTCTGAAATTGATATGGGATGTTTTGGCAATGTTTGGTACAGGTGGTTCACCTACTTTTTACCCGACTACGGCAAAGCCAAAAGGAGGGTTATGATTTTGACTGGTATGTGTGTTTGTATTTATGTATGTATGTTTGTTTGTTCCCTCATAACTTCTAAACTACTTATCTTTACATGACAAATGAGGTCTCGTTAGAAGCGTTTTTTTTTTTTTGTGAATGGCATCTCGCAGGTCAACCTAGAAGAGGTTGGCTCAGTTGTCCGCTTATAGTTCTAGCTCAGTTGTACGGTTATAGGGTTGGTGACGTGTCACCAAATCCAATATGGCGCCCTCTAGGGGATGAGAAGTCGTTACCGAAAAAAAAAGTTTTTCGCAGAATATCGACATGGGTATCAAATTAAAGGGCTTGGTGAGCACATTTGAAATATATATGCATTATACAGCTTTTACTAGCTAATTTTAAGTTTCTAACAGTGTCAACATGGGTATCAAATGATAAATCTTAAATTCACAACTCAGAAACTATATATATAACATAAATTACTTACTTCAAATAATATAACCCCAAAATAGTGTAAATAAAAAGTAAGGTGGCATACGACCACGGCTTGTTATTGTTTTATACTTTACAGTGCGCGATTTTTTCGTAGTCGGGTTGTAGTTATTTTTAACTTATTTTTGAAGTGAAAACTTCTTTAGCGGCGTTGAGCACTTTTTCTGTAATGGGTATAAAATCTTAAACTCGCGTCAGGACACTCGCGTCAGGACACGTGACCCTGACCGAAAAAGCGTAGGACGGCGCAGGGCGCTTGCGTGAATGTTCGTGTGACTTTATTACTTTTAAAGAAGTTTGTATGCTGGATACATTCGTTGCTAGGTAACATTGTTTATAAAAGATGTACGTCACATTGGAAAATTATTGAAATAAAAAGTCAACCATTTTTGCGAGTTTTACTAAAATCTGTTCACAAGATATTTCCAACAATTACTATTCAAGTTTTCACTTCTGCCGGCACTCCCAGAGCGCAACCCGTTGTTTTTTTATTTATATAACTTCCAGTTCCTTTTAAGTTTTAGATGAATGAGTAAAAAAAAACACATTCAAAGAAGGCTTAATTTTAATGAGGTTATGTAAGTTTTATTAGTCAAGGTTTCAAAAAAAAATTGAATTGATTTCAAATGCAATTGAAGCCTGCTTCAACTGAAACTCTGTTAAACATTGCTTTGACTGGAAGTTTTAGTTATTATTTACGGGTAGTAATATGTTTTCAAATTAATATTACGTCATATTAATGTGTATCAAAGTTATATTTGAACTACGTAAAGTTACGGTTGTTTACCAAAAAGTTCAGAAATAGACTGAGTACTGAAATGCATACTAAATAAATAAAAACTCGTATAAATCTGAAAACTTTGGCTTTCGCAGAGTTTAAATTCGTACATGTAAGTGCATTTAGGCGGTTGAATGAGTTGCAAATGAATAACTTTTAATGCTATCTCAGTAAACTCTTTTAAATAAGTAGGTATGTTAATAAATGAATACGAATTCAAAGGAAATATGTTCCCATACAGTCATTATGCAATTCTTTATCCCTTGTAGTCTGTAAGCCAGGTTCAATAAAGCTTAACGTTAAAAGCATACTTTTGGATCATATTGTTCAAATGAGGTTCGTGTGTTGTAATTAATAATATCATGATTTATTTATTTATTAATATGTAAATCACTTAAGTGACAGAATTTTTACCAAAAAAAATATTAGTCCGAAATATAGAGTATTAAAAAACATTAGACACTTATTTTTTATTTTGTTACGTTAACAAAATTGACGAAGATACAGTGCTTCTAAAAATAATGGAACGTCACTCGGTCTGTTCAATTTTACAAGCGTTATGACGTCACAAGCCCCCACTCCCGAATTTCGAAGCGTTGTAGCTTTGTCAATATTCATGGATGTAAAAAAAACAACGTATTTTTCAATATTGTAACTGACGGACTAAACAGATTTTCAATGTATGTATGCAGTAAAATACACTATTGTAACATTCCTTTGCTGCTGGGTTATTGCAAATTTATAAAGAATATTTAAAAAGCCTACGGCGTAGCAGCACTGCGTAGCCTCGTAGCTGCGTAGCATGTTGCACGCATGCAACTTTTCTAAACTGAATACCTAATTCGTATAGAATTGCAGCACAAACCATGAATGTGTATAATAACGATGTAATAATTATGTGTGGGTTATGATATACGTGTAACTGACTAGGCGGCGATGGCAAGCGACAGTACAGTGCCGGAGCCGCGTGCGCAGTGCCGTATTTAAGTACCTACCTACTTATTATGACGCACTTCGAAACCTCGGTATACACCGAGTAATGAACGCATGCCGTATTCTCAGACTAATTAGCCTATAAAGCAGCACCCCTTTGCCTCCTTTTGCGCCAGTATTTCATTTTACTTACAAGAGCATTGGGCCTATTAATGAGCGGTTTCTATTTTTGAATAAGTTTTGTTTATTGCACCGAAAGAGCTGCGAGATTGCTTCAAACCACAGAATTGAAAAATGTATATTTGTTTTATTATGATTACAATAACTCTCAGTATCTCGAGACAGTAATTATCATAGATTCCTAACAAAGGCATCAGGTAATGTTATAAAGTTGCAATCTTTATAAAAATATTGCGGATTTTTCTCTGTGATTTTATTTCATTTGAACGGAGAAATCCGAGGCAAAGAAAACTTATATTTTCAACCTAGTTGCTAAGCATTTTTTGCTACAGAAAACAGATAGCAGATAGGAGAAACATAAAAAAACGTTCTGATTGCATTCAAATATTAAACAATAAATTTTTCTTCTTCATTCATGATACTTAATTAGATTCTGTCACTATAATTAGTAAGTAAATAATGCTAAAGAATGTAATACTAATTATCGTACTGACAGTTTAATTGTGTTTTAAAATGTAGTAAAAAGAACATTTCTGCTAATCTTTTCCATAAAACGTAAATGTACTGAAACAATTCATAGGGACGGCCTTTTCAATCGTATTACGACCACAAATTGAAGGATGTAACATTGTTCGAGCGTAACTTTTCCAAAGGGAACAGATTAGAGTTAGACATAAAAATGTCATGGTTCGGCGAACGGTCCGAAGACCAGCCACTTTTAATTGTCATTTGTCATGGCGAATAAATGAAAGTCGTAAATTTGGCTCGTGACACGTAAAAATATACGATTTTCTTTCATAGAACATAGTATTCAATAAGGCGAGTAAGGCGGTCTGCTCGCGGTAAATCACCCACGCTACGGACGTCCTTATACGAATTTGGGTTGAGAAAGCCACTTCTAGATTACCGTCTTTTTCTTAAGTTCCAATAGAGTGGGCACACATTTGCTAGAGAGAAAAAAAAAACATTTGTCATCTCCGCAAGGTATTTGAAAAAGTGGTCATATAAGAACGAATGTTTATTGATACCTCTTATTACGTATAACAGAGATATGGTCAGGGTCGCTTCATTTCCATAATCACTATTACGACAGTCGTAAATTATACATCGAAGATATTATGCGGTTTACAATTGATAATAAATCCTGAAGCGACTGTGAGTTATAGCATTATCAAGTGCGACCTGGCAAATCTCTCACGGGGTCAAGATTTCCATCATGATAACGATCATGATAGATTTATTTATTTATTTAATAATATTTTATTGAAACATAAGGCTTCAGCCAAAACAAGAGATCTAAGGAAGTATTTTCGGATTTTCCAAGAATGGCTCGGGTATGTATTGCCAAAGTGATTATGGAAACGCTGGGCGTCCATGGGTAATTATAATATTTTACTAATGTTTAATCATCATAAATTCTCCGGAAGACTTGTGTTTATTTATTTAAGATTAATTGTGACCTTAAACATTAGAAACATCATAGATATTATCTTGATCGCAACGTTAGGAGCATGTCTACCTGTTCCTTATTTACATGAGAATTGAGGTACCTTACTGCAGTTATGAGTAGGTACGCAAGAATAATTTCTTTATCTCCATAAAAGTGGGGTGCTAAGACAGGAAACCTCCACGTGCGTCCGTGGACTGGATTTCCCTCTCGGATACGTCCGGGGGGAAGACCAGTTTTTCGGGCCGGTGCACCCTGGGATGCGGGCAAAAACTCTTCCTTAGGCACTGCGTGCCTAAGGGGTCTCTTTGCCCGTATGCGAATAGCCTGTCGGGTGGAAGCTCCAACGCGTGTCCCTCTGAATAGCAGAGGGCACAGCGGCGGAGCTGGCTTGCGGACGGTGAGTAATGGGTAAGCTCGCCGTCCGACCAAGGACCAAACCCGGGTCGGTGGCGCGTCGTGTTTCACGCGTCATCGACGAGGCCCCTTACGGGGCCAAATGCCTGCTGGAGTCACGGATTTTTTCTAAATCCAGGTTACCGCGGCCCCGGAACGTTAAGGGCATCCGAGCACGGGTGAATTTTAGTCAGTAAGAGTCCCGCCCCACCCAAGGCGGGAGCACTCATTTGATGATTTTGCCACCCTAAAAAAAAAAAAAAACTCCATAAAAGTGAGATTGAGTAACGGCCGTATCAAAACCGCCATGCGCCCGACTACATTGTTAGGTAGCGAGATAAGCAGGTATATAAAAAAAGTAAAATGTCGGGATTTCTCACCATATTTTCAGGGACGAGGCTCAGGGAACAGGGGTGTCATTTGGAGGGCGGAAATTGCAGGGAGACGGCCGGTGTGAGGTGTTTTAGTAGAAGTGAGGTCTCGGTCAAATGTCACCGGCAATGAGCAACGTGACCTCGCCACGTCCCCCGGGCCTACTCATTTGTCTAAAGAAGTCGCTGGAACAGTTTCATGATCAGCGTTACTGCACACGCACACGACTCGGTCGCTCCTCCGACCATCACTCACTCCGACGAGGACAAAGTATTCGTGTCGGTGCTTTTGTCACACGTCTCCCTGCTAATAACAATATGCCTGCTATTTTATTGTGAGTTATGGCTCTCGCTGAAGCGAACGTAAATAGGCCGCATAGCTTTGGCAATTACTAATGTTCCACAACTAGCTCCATTATTAAGTACGTGACTAATGTGATTACTAATGTGTCTAATAACAGACCTGATGTGTTTACATGTGTAATACTGTAAGCGAATTGTTTACGTAGTTACAGCTTTACGACCATTATCATCGCAAAACACGCATATTGCTCTCGTTTATATCACTTACATTACAAGTGAAGCAATTATAACTGACTTAAGTAACAATAAAGAGTTTAGTTTGAAATTATTACGTAATTTCAAGTGTCACTGTAAACCACAGCTGTGTGCGCATATTAAACATTTAAGCGGCGAATGTTTAGATATTTCTAAATTTTATATAAATATAGTGTACGCGCCCATTTAGCGCACATGTTTCTCCAGCTTCTTTACAAAACAGCGCGGGTAATGCGCACTATTTTTCATAAGCGCGACGTGAGGACAGAAGAAAAAGCCTGTCGGCCGGGGTTTACAATAAAAAGTTTCACCATTCGAGCCTGATGCTCGCATTTCATTAGGCGAGAAATGAATGCGGAAAACGACGACATTTTTCTGCAGTATAAAACGAGTCTGTGAAATAAACGCTCAATGTATGCGGATGATAAGCTCGCACAACAAACCCCTCGATATAAATTGGAAGACGGATAGATCTAGCTCCAAATCTGGGCGACGAAGAAGATCATCTATCACAATTTATCCCAGTCCAAACAGACAATAAAAGATTGTCTCGGGCTCATTATGGGAGTATCTGCGTCGACTGAGCGGGACGCGCCGGACACGGCCATGGTTTGTAAACTCGCCGTTACTTATATTTATACGTATTTGATTCCGGTTTCCAGATTGAATTCATGTTTGAACAATTTGTAGTGGAATTCGACATGCAAACTTTTTTCAAAGCCATTTTTTTCGAGCAGCATTTCAACATTTTTCATTTTCATGTAGGCATAACTACGTCCAGTATTACCTACTCTCCCTGTAGAATACCTGCAAAACTTGTTGGCGAATGCTTGAATAAGAACCCGCTCATACGAAAATGTTTCACGAATAGTCTTTTTCCCCAACTAGTATTTCTTTTTACGGCGGCAAATACCCGTGTTCACACACATCACAAATCGTGAAAAAGGACGGAAACGTTTCAAAATACCTGTCGTCATTTTAAATTACGCCTGCCAAAAAATACGAATCTTCTGTCTAATGTTTGTGACGGATCCGTGATGATACGAACGTCCATCCGTCATCACAAATCGTCTGCGACTGCGATGAGCATAAGCTCATTTTTTTTTATCGTG
This sequence comes from Agrotis puta, assembly GCA_943136025.2. Classification (NCBI taxonomy): domain Eukaryota; kingdom Metazoa; phylum Arthropoda; class Insecta; order Lepidoptera; family Noctuidae; genus Agrotis; species Agrotis puta. Next base: position 8,194,720 of record OW964170.2, read on the forward strand.
GTAAAATCATCAAATGAGTCCTCCTACCCAGTGCAGGGCGGGAGGGACTGTCAGACTTGTACTGACTAAAATCCACGGTGTCCTTCAATAGCCCTTTCCGTAGCAGGGTCACGGTAATCCGTTAGTCCCGCGATCAGCATAAGCTCACATAGGCAAATTAGATTACCTACTTACTAATATTCAATTCATAAAGCGAGTTTGATTAACAACATTGAATTCATTAGGGAGCGATGTGTTATGAAACGCGGGTCTATGGTTAATGCGAGCAAAGTATCGACAGTTCACTAACAGAACGGTATTTAATTAAGGTTTCGAGTTGCTTCGCGTATATTGTACACTAGTCGTTGGAAAACGGCCAACCGTTACCGGTGAAAATGCCGTACCAAATGTTTACAAATCCGCACTAAAAATAGTCTCTACATAAACTTGGTTATTTGAAAACACCAAATTTCCACCGCCACAATATGTTTTTTAATCCTTGATACGTTTTCATTATAAACCCAACGTACATACTGCTATAAAGTAAAAACAAGGCAAAAAGAAATAATGTCCTTAGAAGAGCAGAAAATACAATAAAAATGCCTTCATTTTCTCATAGGTACAATTTCGAGCGAAAAAGGCAGAATTACATTTTTCATACATCACATCACAATAACAATAAAACGATAATGGCAACTTTTATTTGTGCGTGTAATATGAAGGTTGTAGGCACAGGAGCGGCCCGCCATTGTTATCACCTCTGGATGCTATTACCGCGACAGGTATGAGCTAGAGGTACCCCACGCCAGTACCCACAGGCGCAATTATACCGACACCGTTTAACTTTAGATGGAAGGCAGCGGTATTGTCCAATCTGTCTTAATATACGACCATGATAATAAAAAAAAACCTTTTTATATATACAAGAATACACGTTTACATGTTCCTACATACCACAATATTAGACACGAGAAGAGTTTTCTGCGGCATGAATAGCTTCCAAGAAGTTGAGAAAAGGCAAACGTTTTGCAACTTTGCGAACGCTTTATCTGAAATAGATAGATTGTATTCGATGGAAACAGACGCTAGTTATAAATAAGTTAAGTTTTGAGCTCAGTCAATTAACTTCTCTTGAGCTATACTGTTTTGTCTTTTATCTGGAATACAGTCGACGTTGATTAACTGGAGGCTCTATCTCACAAAGTATCGCAGCCACGCGTTTGGTTGATTCCGCAGAAAGATTGAGCCAATATATCTTCGTAATATCGGGAAGCTTTAGGAGGCATCCCGCAAATTTGGCGGGATGTTCGAAACATCACTCAAATCCTGTTAAAATTCGGAAGACAGGATTAGCCAGTCCCATGTAAACAAGGGCAATGTTATCGGATGATCAGATGGTTCGCTGGCGGGACCATTCCATACATAATTCATGAGTATTGTCTTCGCTAGCCGATACAAAAGACATATTCTGTTAAAACTTGCCGGTTTCAGGGATCAAGCTTCGACGAAAAAAATGGTATATATAACAATAGATCATAACCCGTATTTAAGTGTATCTAGTTTATGGAGATAGCAAATACTTGTTTTTTGTTTGTGGTTAACTTTATGTTCACAGAAAAGAAAAAGAAAGAACATTAGCTCGATGTCATAAAACTGAGCCTTTACGAACACTACGAGTATGAGAAAACTTTTTAATACTTATTCAGGTTTTGGTATGGAGTATCTGAATTACCCTTAACGAGTAATTACCTGAAGTACTAATAAGGCTGAAACTGAACTTCGTGAGCGTATAATTCACCTTCCCCATGTAAATCTCAGAAGGACTCCCGGCGGAGTTTTAATAGTCCTCTAAATAGCTCGGAGCCGAGGTAGGCGCTCGGAACAGTCTTGTAATTTGCTCGCTAGCTCTACTTCGGAAAATATGCCTACTTCAAATAACCGTACGTTTACATTTACATTCTAAAATAATGTGCCTAAGCCGAAGCATTAGTACTCGTTTTCTCCCTATTCGTCGGATCGCGGAGTGGGCCAGACGCGGCTGTTACTGTGGCTTATGTTTTTATGTCGCGCTCCTCTACGTGAACGTTAACGTTGAAATATTAAGTAATGAGAGGACAGAAAATGTGTACACAAAAAATAACGGAAGGGTGCCCTTCCGTTTTTCTTTGTGTTTGCTTCTTAGTCGAGGCAAATTTCGATGAAAATATATTTACATAATGCCAGTTTTCTCGGTTCCTTAACACAAGCTAGTGGTGCCGCTTCATTAATTCTATCGTAAGTTTTTACGACATTACAACGTGCTAGCAGCGGGTCAGCGAAAAAGGAATTTAGATAAATCAGATACAACATGAATGCCAGAGGTGCTAACGTGAAACCTAAATCACGAAAAATGTGTGAAGGGACCCATTTAAATTCAGACGAAATGTGTGAAGGAAGGATCGCGTGATTTATGTAGGTTTTGGGGCCGTGCTATTGTAAAAGTTTAAATATGTGCGAGCAACAGCGGCGAGTGCTGGCCCTGAAGTCGTGCTATCAGGCTCGCTGCCGCCGCCCCGACATCGGCGCCGACGTGACTCCATTTAACTTTGGAACCATCTGACACGATGGTAATCCGAACCACATATTTCGACACCCGGCCACATGTGCCGCGTTAACTATTCATCAAAAACTACCACACCAAAACTAATCCCGTTCCAATATTCTATAACCAAATCAGAATACGAGTAATGATGATGAAAGTTCAATGAAAATCAATTGAAAGAGAGAGAGAAAGAAAAGGGAGATTTTCCATGAATGATCGTGTATGAATTGGTTGTTGCAACACATGAATTGCTCGGGGCTCAATAGAATTCAATTCAGAGTTATATACACAGAGGAATAAACAATTGCTTTCGGTGAGGCTACATTAGAGAAGCGAGGCGGCGGTGGACGGCCGGCGTCAGAACGCCAGGCGCGAGTGCCACATCGCCACTGAATAATTCACCACTATTGGAGTGTTTAGGCGAGTGCGCAAACACCGTATTATCCATTTAACATTCATATTATCGTCATAAATATAATCCTGCGGAATAAAGAAACATTGCGAAGCTCGTCGGTAAACAAACACTGATTACAATACAATAACACTCTTTTCTGTAAGCTAACACACAGTATGAATAAGTGAACGGATACTTATCGATCTTCTTTTTTTGTACAGCCTAAATTCTTTGCGTGTATCGATTAAATTAGTCCTATGCTAATATTGATAACCAAAAATTTCGAATTAGGTTTTTACAAAATTCATAATTGCTTTTGCTCGCAATATTTTTACTAGAATCCAATTTGAAAATAAAGTAAAAACCAGATTGGATCCAGTTTTCGTTCGATGGATATTATTTTCTGATTTCATTAGGTAAATATTTGATAGTGTTCTATAAATAGATCCGTATATGTTATGACTAAGTCCCTAACAACATTGGTATCAACTGTGCACAATTTCGTTAAATTCGTTTGTGCTAGAACTGTATTAACCACAATGTAGTTCCACGAAGTTAGATTTTCATGACTTTCTGATTGTGAATTTAATCCAGAGCGTTGGGCTGCGGCCGCTTCACTAGCAAACAACAAAGGGAGACATGCAAAGCCTGTCACTATTCTGTGTACTCTGTTTGAAGACCTGTCTGTGTCTGTGTTTTAGTGGATTTTTGCAGTTGTAACAATTTTGTGTGAAAATCTACCTTCACAGATAACGCGCTCCTAAACAAACGTGTTTAAATGTAAAGCATAAATGAGAAACTTCATAAAGCTGGCCATTTATCTACCCCTCTCATCCTAAATTATATAGCATTATTCTTTTCAAAACAAGTGTAGCGGGGAAATGTCGTCACACTTTTTATCACGGCGTGGTGGCACGGTGGGATTATGCGCGGGACTTACAAAATATCTTGCTCAGGCCTGTCCGAATTTACGCGGTTATAAATTGTTGGCATGAAACAATGTGTGAGCGCTGTGAGTTCGCCGCGCATTACGCCTATCGGACTGGAATCTGACTGCGGATACAATCGTTCGGCTTCATACGAATTATTGCCGTGACCGACACCGAATTCCCAAAGCATGAAAGCGTCATCAAATATGCATTTATTGTATGTTATCGGTATTAATACCGTCGTTTGCGCTCCGCACTGTTCATCCATCAATGTAATCTGTACAGTCAGGTGTCCTCATCGACTGATGAATTTAGCGCCTCTACTTTAAAATTGAAGACGCAAACGTTATTATTAAATACCCACATCAAGAGTAGGTAGCGGGCTTTAATGCGTAAATATTTACGAAAAGGGATTGATGAATTGACAAGCTCAAACTTTTTTCGTTAAAATTAAAGCTCGTTTACATCAAATGCTAAACTAGGCAGACTAATATTGATAACAATGAAGCAATTAGTTAATTTTAGAACAAAAGTAAGTATGTCTTTTGTTTTATTCAACAGAAATGATTCCATAAACAAGTTGTTTGTTCGTGTAAACCTGTTCATTAAGAAACTATGGCAACTGGGCCACGAGTGAAACAGAAATCTTTTATAAAAATGGCTAATAAATTCTGCTCATTGTATTATGCACAGAGGTGGTTGCAAAATGGCGAAGCCAACAGTCGCACATCAAAGAAAACAAAAATCTAAAGAGAATGCGAAAAGAAAACTCCAAAACAAAGCTAATAAAACGATAAAAACAGCGGTGAATTTGTAAGAGGGCAGAGCAAAGGTCTTCTGAAACAATGTGACTCGCTAAGCAAGCCTCTCGCTGGCTTGATTGCGCTACGCAAAAACAATTCCGACACATCTAACAACTTTGTTGTCCCCTCTTTTTGTGTAAAAATATCATACTGTGTGGGGATTGGTTGCATTCCCTTACCTACTATGTATATTCATTTAGTCACCACGACGTAATTGTCTTAATATACCGCACGGATACCGCACTGTAAAGCCTTTGTCAAACAGACAGGCGTGACTAATGCGGCTTTTTTATTTGTAATGTATGGAATTGTTTGAATCCAGTCATATAGAAAAGCGAAAGCGATCCGATCGCGTGACAGAACTATCGGACTGACGTCTCGCTTCGGTTCGGTATCGCTTCGGACTAGCTTCGCTTTCGTCTGTCTGCTTGACAAAGGCATAATACTTCCGTGAAAACTTCTCGTTTTAGGCACGCAAAAATAGAAACTTAAAATTCAAGGCAGGAACGGTCGAGTTCAACCAACATATTTCTTATAAATGGATAGATATGAATTCATAAGCAAACAAGATTCGAAAATTACATATATCGGAGTAGTTTTGCATTCCGAATGGTACGAAAAGTAACATGAAATTCATGAAAAGAGCTTCGCCGTTGAATGATAATTTTAAAGAGTGGCTAAGCATTCGTTTTCTTTTGAATAGTGCAAGGAATAATATAGTAGGTGTAGTAACTTTTATGTTTGTTTACATTGAAAATGCAGACGTGGTCTGTGGTTACTGGCAACGTAAGGTAGTTGGGTAGCTCGGCGCCGTAATGAACGTCGGTCTTAAGTTGTTAACGAGAGCAAGTTCCCGTGCGACCGTACTAACGCATCGTTACGTACTTCGTCTGTTGCCAACTCAGCACATCCGATACTTCGCAACTTAAAACGATTACAATCTCCTCAAATATTTTAATACATAATTTTAAGATGTGAAACATGAAACTTCGTACAAACTTCAACAGACTTCGTTTATTGAGTAAACAATGGCAACTCCTCAGTTACCAATCGTTCATCGTTTATTTTACGAACAAAATTTATTGATTGTATTTAAGATATTTACACTAAATGTTTTTAAGCATAATGATCACTTAATTTCACAATCTTTAGAAAACTGCATAAAATATTTTCTTTAAATTCACACTCATTGTAATAGTTCAAACTAAAAAAAGTTAGATATGAGTAAAGAATTATTTCACAATGAAAAATAAGGCTATTTTTATAAAAAATGGTAACTAAGGGATGGTTTTGATCGATGCACTGACTGAACGTGAATAGAAATAAATTCCAGTTAGCCAAAAATATTGTGACAAACAAACGCTATCCGAAACATTTACAAAACATTTCAATAAGAGTTGTATGTAACCACGTATAAACGACTATTAAATCTGCATGTTGAATATTTCATAGAAATCTATTGTCTCCAACATTCAGGAGAAGAGAATTGAAAAATCTGTCCCGGATGTTCAAATTTTTGATAAAGGATGGGCTTGAATTTGCATGCATTGCATACATTCCACAACGGTCGTTTTTAACGTATTTTAGGCAATAACTATTAACGTAGAACTGGACCGTTAACAAAAAACATGTATTTTTAAAAATCATATCACATCTGTGGAATAAATAGGTACATTTAAATAAAATGGACTGTGTGGTATGGTGATATCGCACAGCATTTATCTGCAACTAGTAGATTTATAAATGTTTAATTGAAAGTCATTAAATGAGCATTATCCCGAACAACAGATAAGTACCGTTAAAATTACATAACGATAAGTGGTCAAATATATTTTGGGGTTGCTACGCCACTTTTGCCCAGAATTGCACATCTATTCACTACGCAGACATTTTGCGATAACATTACGTTTAGAGCGTGGTCTGCATACACATTAGAAATTACAGCAACTCTTTTGTTCTAAAATATTTATTCATTTCGCGAACTGGTATCGAAAACCGTATTAGTGTCTGTGCGGGTTCGCCAGATTGCGCGATGTTCGCTTTTAATTAGTTTCTGTCGAAGTCTATTCGATGCCAGCGCAGCGCCTCTCAAAGAAATTACCGAGCATCGGAGCTCACATTGAGCCACACTACGAAAAATAGCTCACAAAGAAGAAAAACTGAGTAGTCAAGTACCTATCGCTGCCTACTTACAAGTTTTCGTCGCGAGGCAATCAAACAACATGGTGAAACTCTATTAGGCACCTTCTCTTGCTCAAAGCAATTAGGAACAAAAACAAACAGATTTCGTTGCATTTACCAACTACGTGATTTTATTATCACAAGTGCCCAACAAAGTAAAACTAATTTCACCACGTAGAGGTTCTACATTAGATTGCGTCCGCTGGACTTTGCGTCGCTGAAATGGAAAATATTTAAGTATTTCTCTGGAACAAATCACAAGAAATTGGATTAACGCCGGAATGCGAGTCTGGCTGGCACGACAGAAAGGCCAATATTCAAATTTTTCAAGCTACGGAACCCATTCTAACAAATAATGTGAGAAATATACCCCTCGACTTAAACTTGCCAAATTAATGTCCGTTTTATTGAAAACGTTTATTGAAGGTGTAGGAAATCAATGATTTCTTCTCACATTCGGTGATGTGGTCCATTGTTCTAAAACTTGAATTCTGATTACTTCAATGATGAAGGTAGAATTTTAACAGCCAATAAATATGCGTTGGACGAAAAAACTATCGGAAACAATCTGTTTAATTCCTCTTTTCTAAAATGTAACAGCAAAAAACAAACGACGGGTTGCACTCTGGGAGTGCCGGCAGAAGTGAAAACTTGAATAGTAATTGTTGGAAATATCTTGTGAACAGATTTTAGTAAAACTCGCAAAAATGGTTGACTTTTTATTTCAATAATTTTCCAATGTGACGTACATCTTTTATAAACAATGTTACCTAGCAACGAATGTATCCAGCATACAAACTTCTTTAAAAGTAATAAAGTCACACGAACATTCACGCAAGCGCCCTGCGCCGTCCTACGCTTTTTCGGTCAGGGTCACGTGTCCTGACGCGAGTTTAAGATTTTATACCCATTACAGAAAAGTGCTCAACGCCGCTAAAGAAGTTTTCACTTCAATAAACTTAACAAAGACTGATGTTAAAATTGCGGTAGATGAAATGTACAATAGTTGCCAATTTTACATGAAACATGCAAAGCCAGTATAAACATTTCACGCTAAATGTCATTATGTCACATTGCGTGATCTTGATTACATCGGGCGCGGTTGACGCGGTCGCTTTATCTCGTGAATGGGAGGCTGCGATAGCGACCGGGAGCCTTACGTGACCGACGACAAAACTACCATAACACTAACTGCCACAATGATTACACTACTTTATGACAACGAATACGTTCTAAAGCAACTCATTACTATGATAATTTGGAACCCGAACATAAAAAGAGATTAATTGGACTCTCGTGCCGTCCAAAAGCGTAAAATTCACGATTCAAAATGGTAAATGGCGAAATAGGTAAGAGCTTTGAAAATATTTTTGCGTCGAAAATACGGTATGCAGGCCGGGTGCGTTATGAATGTGCAACACAATATGGCTGTCGAGTGTATTACAGTAACAATGAGCAGTAGCACTGGACAATTTGCGCCACGTGCTGCACACTCGCACATCCAGCCTCGAGGATAAATCTCGTTATTTTACAAATAATCCAAAAATACACGAGACTTTTGTGCGAATTTCACCGAAACGCTATCCTAAAGCACATAAAACGAGACGTCACTTGTCTGCGATTAAAGTCTAAAACCATAATTACCGTCATAAAGTTGTCCGGTAAAATGTATTATTTAAAACTGTGCGGTACTTTATGGAGATATCTATTTTGATAATGATCAGTTTTAATGACGTTACGTAAATTTAATAGTTTTATCCGCAAAGGGTCACTCATGAATTTTAACAGTAAAATATGAACGATGTGTGCGAACACTAAATAAATATTGGATCATGACTCTTTCACAGTACCAAATGTTCACATTTGTATTCATACGTTATATGTCATTTAATTTTCATAGAAAATAAAAATACTTATATATTCTGTGTGTGAACCTGTTATGTAAGAAATGTATCGAATTCACGTAATAAAGAGCCAACATCAAAACTACTACTTATCTAAACTATCAGCAATTTTAATTAACTCACTTGGCGTACCATAGAACATTCCTATCGACAATTGAAACAAATATGTAAATAATCTAGTAGTTTTCACCACATCGGTTTTAATTCGGAAAGCGCACGAATCTCGATCTCCTGAATCACATAAACCACCACGTTTGCTGATTTATTGAACACTTAAACCAATGTCCCTCGTACAACTGAAGTGTTTTAAAACGAAGCGAACAGACAATTTATCAGATTTATTATTAAACGTTGCAATAAATACCTGGTATCCCATGATCAGTGAGGTATTTTTAGAACAAATGGACTCGCATCGAACTTCGGAACCTACCCTTCTGCTGGATCCGTCTTATCCCAGTACACGCAAATTAGTGCGAAAGTAAATTCATAGTAGAAATAAATCTTTTTGAAAGCATTCATAATAGTAATTCCGTATATAAACGCGAACCGTTTTGTGGGTAATGAATTTGAAATTGAGTTTTACAAATTACTCAGAGCGGACGGTATGACCGTTCCGATTTCACGATCCATTGAACCACCGCCGAGATGGCGGCGTTCTAGGGTTTATGGCAAAGAAACGAAAATGGACAATGTAACGAGGCTGGTGTCGGATCGGGATGCAAATTAATACGCGCCTCTGGATCGAGCACATGAATATGCATGAATGGTCCGCTCGTTCCGGAATAATATCCGAGTGCCCCGGACAGGGTCCGACGCGCGCGCTGCCGGACTACGAGGCGCGCCCGCCCGCGCGACTCACACTCGTGCAGATTGCCCGAGCACCATCAAATTACAAAAGCGATGTTAATACTGGGGATCATCGTATCACCGCACTGCGATACAGTATTACACTGCGCTGCAGCAGCGATGTCATTAGTATCTATTAATATCCTTTGTCCTACTGCTCTCGAGCACCCACAGCGTCATATAAATCACGTTCGGTACTGCGTTATGGAAATAGAAGCGTAAGCTTATGTTAATACGGTATAATATTTGAGGTCTCCAGAATGTCCACATATTTACTAGCTCAATAACCGCACTAAACTATGTCTCCACTTCCGAGCTAAAATTATAATAAATTACTGATATCGGAAAATTTATTTCCACGAAATGTACGTGAATGTCTGTCGTCAGACGGCAGGCACAAGCAATAAAGCTCGTAAAAGAAGACAACTTCCTGCTTTGGGGATTTTCAGCATTCAGTTTAGAACAGCTCAAACGCATTCAGACCTAGATACTCGTAAAAGTGTACTTATTATTGAAAGTTGGCAGCTTTCCACTTTACCTAAACATTGCTGTGTGGTACGATTGTAAGTAATAACAATTTGGGGAAAAGTATAGTGTGCCAAAAAAATAAAGCTTATTTTCTGAGACGTTATTAAAATTCATGGAAATAACGAGTAAAGAAGTTTGGAGTATTGAGAGTTAATTGGGGTGGAGACGTGAGATCCTGAGAGCATTTTTTGCTGAGTCCGCGGAGCTGATGACAAAGTGTCGAGGCGAGGGTCGCGAGACGCGTCTGCGAATATGCCATCTCGCCTGTTATAACGTCCTGCGAGTGCGGCACCCCCTGTCACGATTCGCTCGGCATCCCCGCGCGACTGCTCGCCACCTCACAGGAACAGGTGTTGTACTTTATAGCAGTTTACACCATTCATTACTTGAAGTGACGGTGTACTCGGAATGGTTTTTGCGACAACATTGCGGTTAATGCTGCAGCTCTGTTTTATTGTTTTCATGCTTGTCTGTGTAATGTCTGCTGGAGGTACAATTAAGTTAGGTAAACGAACGGTGCGCACTCAGTGCCCGAATAAACGACTATCCGCAATCTCAGATGTCAGCTGAATATACTCGTACATGTTAATAACGTTTGTTGTTTAAACGAATTTGGTTTGTAAAAACAAATGTGCTGGTGATAATAATAAAGTGTACCAGTAGGAGTCCATAACAGATAAAAGTTTCATATTTCAATTAACTCGATCGCAGGACGGTGAGCTGTATGATTAGTCCGTCGGGATCGCGTGGCCGACAGCGGAAATGAACGATTTGACGACGCCGACTCAATTACCGACACCAGTAGAAACTCATATCCCGATCGACTCGCACCGCTTGCTAATCCCTATCACCTGCTGCGTCCTCATCGAACTTTACCAATTAAACTACGCACTATGATAGTAACATTATTTAAATAGAAGAACTCTAGAATTAGTTCTAAACTTTATTCCTTTGAGTAAGTAAGTCTATGTACAAAAGGGAGACGAGGTAGTTAGCTGTAAGATTTCAATTAATTCGTAGTAAAAGCGTACTGCTTCAATTAACGTTCTTTTTTTCAGAGAGGGCGAGCGTAGCGCCGGAGGTAAGCTCTATCTGCTTCCAGAATTCATTACTCTTCGACTCTACACATGCCGATGTTCGGTTTAATTAGTTTTTGTTCGACGATCAACGACCTACCCGCCTTTAAAGTAACGGAAAATTTAAAACTTTGGTAAAGGCAAATTAACCGATTTCTTGTTTAAACTTTATGAATTCTTTTAGGTTATTATTCACCGATATTGATAAAGAAAGAAAGAACTTTATAGAACAGAACTTTTGTTGATTATCGTAATTTGAAATTAAAGAGGGAATAAGTTATGATCTGAAAATAAGTAAAAGCAGGTATATAAAACTTTATGTTTATTACGAAAAATAGGAAAAGTAATGTGAATTTGTGGGAGAAAAAATATGTAAAACGATGAGATGTGCGTAGAAAACAAACATGGCGCCGCGCGTCGCGCTCCACCACATTGATTTATTGTTTAACACGGATGTAATAAAATTTCACGGAAACAAGCTGCTGAAATTGCATTTGGCGAATGGTAATCAAGTTTTTTTAATGTTATCTTGTTACTGAAAGTATTTTAAAGTAAACCCATTTCTGCGAAAGCAATAATTTATTTATCGTAAGTAAATATTGCAACAACAGCTAACTTAACTCCAGTTTTTTGTAACAATTACTCTCAGTTTAGGTACAACGCATTGCCTAAAGCTTTTTCGCCTAATGACTGGGTAATAAATCGATAAGTTAATTAATAAAGTGACGTCACGACAGGACGTAACGGCGGCAAGTTGGCAAGGCGTATCGGACCGGTCGCACATGAATAATTAGACGGCAAGTCGGGCCCACTCGCCGCCGTTAAAAAGAATTATTTCGGCTAATGTTCGTCTCGACTGCTGGCGGGCCCAGCGAGCAATTTGTCACAGCCCACAACCGTAGAGATGTTTATTCAAAAGAGGAGATTTTATTGCAACGACATAAATCTTCCGGCCAACAAGAGATGGAAGTGACATGGTCTCGTAATCGCGTGACAATGTGCTTTTTGCGTCCGTTCGTGGTTCCCAACCCTCATATTACAATCGCATGTATTAATAATTTCGTATCATAAATGTTCGTACTCCTTTGTATAAGTGTTATGTCGACATGTGTCACTTAAATTACAAAAATAATGTTTGTATTTCACAAGAGGGTTTCATGCGAAACAGGTAAGCACTACATACAAACGACTGTCCAAACTTTTTCAAACAATGGCTATTCAAATTACAAAACTTTTGAGCCAAAGCGCTGTGCAGCCCTTGTAACATTAAAATAGGATTTCAAATAAATTATTATGACGTCAGTTGTGGCCTAAGCGAGTTATTCATTCAGCTGAGCGTGTGAGGTGCGGGTGAGCGCAGCCACAGCATGTCGTTATTATGTCAAGCAATAATAAAACTCCATCCGGCGTTTCTAACGAGCGTACCACAAACTTCGCCCGCGGGGAAATATTCAAATAGTAGACTAAGAGAGCAGAGAGCTCACAGCGCATATTGACGCCGCTAATTATTACGCTATGGAGATCGCCAAGTACTGGGTCTATACTACAGTCACCAGTCGTCGTAACCATCGGGTGGTCCTCATCGCGCGAAACCACAAAATATCTACATTTTTATGAAAATTCATTTAAACATCCGTATCCGCATCTCACTCAAAGTATTTTACCCACATACACTGTCATAAACTTTTTACGAACATGAAACCCTCAATAGCGGCATCCTACTGTGTCTATCACCCGAATAATGAACATTGAAAGTTCATTTATATATTTCCCTTTAGCAAAGAATACCAATAAGTCACCGATGGCTTTTAATCCGGAATATCCGATTAGTTTTCGTCGAACTGGGGGTCCTTAAATCTTGGGTCCTGAATTAATCGGCTGTTCCGTTAGTCTAATTACCGAGATAATGGTCCAGAGGTTTCAGCATCTCTATAATAAATACATACTAAATACTGTATCCTCGAGTAAGGACCACACAGATAAGCCTTAACATTCGGGTCTTTAAATTATGTCAAAGTTTAATCCGGAGGATATTGTTCGGTTCTCCAGGTTCTGTTTATTTTGTGTTCAGAATACATGAAATCTAATTTTGGGACATAATCATAATATTTTCATATAAAGGGTTAGTTTGTTTTGGGTTTCCAAAATTTAATTCCTAATATGACCTTTCGGAGTAAAGCGAAAGACACAATTAAATTTGTGAATGTCTGAGGGCGACTCCCAGCAGCTTACAGAGACCGATTTACTTCGCCAGAAGTGCGATGCATAATCCAAATGTCTTACACGTTACTAGAATTTGAAATATAATATCGATCCAAGTTTAGGGAAAGGTTCAAAGCTTTAACAGAACCCGAAGAAGGACATAAAGTACTTTTATCCCCAAAAATAGCAAAAGTTTCCAACAAGGGTAAAACTGTATTTCCCTAAGCATCAATACAACCTAACAATAGCTATCATGAGATTTGACAAATACAGCACAACTTTAAAGGATTACTACCGAAATAGAAACAGTTACCTAGTTGATACGTGTAAATCTTACTTATCGGATATATCAATCGGTTGTATTCATGAATGATAAAAGCAGGAATATAACGCAGGTGCTATTACTATTCAGTTGCTCGGCAGCATAAGTAAACATGACTAAGTAACGAGTCGTACCTATCTTGTATTTTTACTATAGTATTGGATAACGTACTATGTTTACATACCAGGCTAAGAGGATTATTCTACCCCAAACTGAAATAAGCGTAAGACGCCTTTAATGACGTATTTGTCTCGAGCATGATTGTGTTCAAGATAATCCAGATTACAGATTAATAGGATTCCTCTCTGGAGGTTAAAAATCAGAGGGATGTCATTACAAGAGAATGATTGAATGTGCTCCGCTTCACTATTTTTCTCGAAGGCTCCCGGAGGCGAATGAACGATATTATGTTTCAAGTAAAATATTTTTTCTAAGTATTGTGTAATAACCGTAATAGATTCTCCTCTATATCGGATATTTTATGTTAATAGAGTAATTTATAATTTTATAAGCTACTTTCTACTTTCTATAAGTTCTTTATTTAGTCATTTATATGACTTGTGCTGTATAGTTTTCCATATTTTCGTACGCACCCTAAAAGTATTGCGTGCCCAAAAGAAGTTTCCCTTTGTTTACCAATAGTTTCGGTTGAGTTGTATAAATAGTAAAGTAGGTTGCCGGCCCATCAGCGCAAGGTACTTAAGCCATTTGTTTACTTCACTTGATTATAACAAATTGCAGCGGAATGATTAATAGTTTGTGTCTTTTTTAATTCTTAGAGAAGGGTAGAGCCAGTCAGGACGAAACTGCGAGAAAAACACTGGAAGTATCATATTATTTTTGTGATGATTTTTCTTCGTATTTTGTTAGCGTCTGTGGTTTCAGAAGGTTCGTATTTCCCGTTATTTTTGTGGTCGGCGCAGAGATTAATGGCCGTCGTGATAGAAACCGTCGAGAAACAATATTCAGCTCCCGATTTGACAGAAAACCACCTAAATATTAACGATTCGGTGAAACCTACATGAAATTTAAATAAAATGAATGAACGCTTCTCAGGAAATAAGATTTCAATTATAGTGTCATTGATCATTACTCAAACATAGTGAGGAGTGGATTTTGGAAAAATAAAATTATAATACAACAGAACCGAATGATTTCCTTGTAAGAAACAATTAAATCGATATTTATTCGTATTGTATCGCGAGGTTGTAAACGTTTGAATATTAAAGCTGACTAGTTCTATTGTGTCTAAAGTATTGATGGACTAATTAGGCTCTAACAGAACATGGTTTGGCAACACTAACTGCGTAAAACATAGCTACTCATTCCACCATCTGTGATACGGCTAGGTAGTTACTGGATTTGTGCGAGACCAATAACGTTTGATCCCGGTCACCCTACAGATTTTAGTTACCTATCTGCGGTTTCTAAATACACGCATCGTTTACTCCTGACCCGCTTTCTTGAACAATAGACTGCAAACCTGTGTCCTTACAATTAAATACAAACAAAGACATACTTATAGTATAGATATCGCTGTTAGCGATAAAACCGCCGTTGTAACCATAGAATTAGAAATATTGTATAACCGTTTTTTGTAACAATTTTGGTGTACAAAAAAGTGTATTCTATCTATCTATCTTTACCTATGCATACAGTACGGTTCGAACTTTTTGTGCAAAGAAAATAAGGTATATTGTAAGTTATCATAAAATACTTATGAATTACGGAGTTACGCCCACATCAACGCTTCCGTGCGTTCGAACAGAAGGAAACTCCGAAACAATAAGAAAGACTTTGTAGTAAGCCGATTACGTATAACCAGGTTATATAAATAACATAATATTCCTTCTCATTATAATTCGTTGAGTGATTTTAGAAAAACATATCTCTTTATGGAGTGCGGGTTATGAGCTCTCTTCATTATATTTTTAGCTGTGAAAAGCTCGTGGAGCCATTTACGTGAAGCACATTGTTATCAGCATACATTGTCAAAGAGGCGTTTAAGCTTAGCCGTCGATGAGCGCGTGAGTAAACACCGTGAGCTCGGATAACGCGCTCAAAAAATGAGCACAATGAGTGACGAAGAAGAATGTACTAAACATTAAAAACATTTCAATGACTCTTGAGAACTGTTAATATGTATTGTTTTACAAAATTTTTGCAACAGTTGTTTTTTTTTAGTATACAAATAAATTTTTCAGATAAAAAACCATTCACCTACAACTACATCTTTCCTCACGATATCCAAACTAATATTATAAATGCGAAAGTAACTCTGTCTGTCTGTCTGTCTTTTCTTCACGCCTAAACTACTGAACCGATTTGTATGAAATTTGGTACAGACATAGTTTGGAACTTGAGAAAGGACATAGGATAGATTCTATTACAAAAAAAAAAATCTGCCGGAAGTCAATATTCCACGCGAACGAAGTCGCGGGCAAAAGCTAGTAATTAATATACGTATTGTTTCATCATATTTGCAAAAAAGTTTATTGGTATTCTAGCGGTTCGTTAACGGGTACGAATAGACGCTATATGTACCCGCGTAGCATACTCGTAGAGCATTGCTAATCCGCTACGAATGCTACGAGACAGCTACGCGTTTGTCTACGCGATTTCTAGTTCTGCGCTACGAGAGGATACTCGAATTATGTTAAAGCCAACGTTGCTCGTCCGTAGTTGTGCTGCCAATGCTAACATTAAGTCATTAATAAAGGCTTTGATCCAAACCGAAACAAGTCGGAGATATTAAATAAACCCATGAGTGAAACTGTTAACGATATTTTAACAAGTGTCTCATGAAAATATAAAAGTAGAAAACTTTCACATAACCGAGTGATACTGTTGAATAGCCATTTAATTTTAAAAGCACTTTAATTTGTTTGGATCATACGTAACGGCTTTCAAGTTATTTCAATGGCTCTCTTTTATGCCTTAATATTCGGAAACGAACATAATGTCGATTTCAAAGCGATAATAAATCTAAACGGCGCTTGAAATATGTTTTTAATAGCGTAGTGAGTAACATTAATTTTACTGAAACGGATCTTTATTATTCACCATCGTACTAGAAACGATGGAAATGAATTAATCGTATCAGTTTAGCAGATAATAAGTACGCATTAAGTAGAGAATTAAAGTTGTGGAAACTAACAATGTCTCGAGTTGTGGGACACTTAATCAGTGGGGAGCGTGGGAGGCGTGAGAAATAAAGTAGGCAGGCAAGTTGCGACAGCTTGACAGCGCACGAGCTCGCAAGCGCGGCGGCGCGGTCGAGTCACTGGCGCCAGTAGCACAACTTGTCCCCAGTTCACCGCATTAGCCAAAGTACCAGCCACTCGCTCACGTTGATACGAAAAAAATAAGTTCCCCGTATACTAACAAGCCGCGCAACTTGAAATTAAGTTGGAACTGTGTTGAGCTGACTCCGCAACAAAATCATAATGTAATTTGTCAAGTGTCACGGGAATGCGTACACACCTCGCCGGGGAATACCACTCACTCGCACATTATGACCATGTTCTGCCTCGTATTGATGACATCGGAACGGCGGCGGCCCTCGGCGACATTACCCTGATTCAGCTAACACAATTTACCTTCATTGTCTTATTAGATTTAATCTACTTTGTATTCAGGACACGGTGTACCTTTTAAAATAATCTTCTATAAATATCCTTTAAGTCGTACCTAAACATTTTAAGAACTTAATGCTCTTAGAGAACAATCTATAAAGCGAAAGAGACCAATTAATTTCACTAAAAATATAATACTTTCTCATCTTAACTTGCAAATGTCTCTTTGCAACTGAGATGAGAAACTTTGGAATTTTTAAATATTCATACGAAATTTAAATATAAATAACAGCCTTATGTAGATTTGTTGCTGATATAAGATGACTTTTTACAATTTTAACATTTCCTTTGTGCTTAGCGGAGGGTAATTATAATTTGTTGTATCTAGTTAGTCTGATGTTTAACAACTTTTGTACGGATGAAAAGTTGTGCCGTCTGCTGCGATGGTCCTATAACTTGTTGATTAAATTATGATTCCCGTTAACAAGTTTAGTAAGGTTGACATGTTTCCATAATCTGTGAGCTTGCTTTTATAGATAGTGATTTTCCATTATTGCTGAGCGACGTTGACCGGTCTCGAGCAATAAGCATGCAGGGCAAGCAGGGGAGTGCGGGGTGAGGGGGGCGGCGGTGTGTCGGACTCTGATCGTTTACGTCACGGCGAATTAGCGAGACAATCACTCAACGTGACGCTGTGCTCTAGCGGCCCTGCGGACGCAAATGGAGGACTACACTTCAGACGAGTGACCCTCCAGCTAAGGTTGACCCAAATGTGTCCTGATCGACGCCTGTGTCATCTGGCAAACGCTACCAGTTATCAATATCTGGCCTAGCAATTACAGCTCATCAATTAGCTAAGTCGACACTCGACAGATTACTATTTGTTCAGTGTCCCGCAAGGCGATGTTTGCTCAACATTAAGTATTTCATTTATTAAAATTTGGGTCTCTCCGTAATAAACTAAGCCACGAAAAGGAATTAGGAACTTTAGCATATGAACTATATCAGACCGGTACGTGTAGGGCTTTTAACGAGCGACTATTTATTTTCAAACATACGAGTGGTTAGAGGCACCTTGTAATTTATCAAGCATTTCAGAGGGTTCCTTAATTTATTCCGTTGTTAGCCGCGTTGACGTTGGTTTTATCATCCATTAGCGGCGGCGGTCGGAGAGCTCTCTGTGAATGTAATCGCGCAAGTTAAAGATGAGAGAAGCAAAAGACGTCTACAATTAAAGCAGGTTATTAATGCGTCGGCTGCAGAATTAATTAGAGCAACGCGCACGCCTGATAGTGCAAACTAAGATATGATTTATAGCCTCTATTCGAAAAGATACTACCAGATCCAAGGATCGAGTTAACTCAAGATATAACCTTGTGATTTATGCGATGTTCAAAATTATACTGATGTGATTTATAATGCTATCTAAAGTGAATACAAAGAACTATTCTTTCGCCGTTTTGCTTTTATTCTTAGCAATTATAAAGATTTCTATTCGAGCTGGAAAATAAAACAGTTGTAACGTTGTAAGGTACGGCTGAATGAGTTACGGTGTTGCCTGTCAACTGTTGTTACTGGTTGGACGTTTGTTAACAAGCACGCGAACCACCACTTTATCCATAAGACGATTTCTAATAATCCCTCTTGCAAGATTCGCCACAAGGAGATCAAGGTACCTGCAATATGCATGTCCATTGCCTCTATTAATAATTAACAACGAATATTCTAGTTTGATTCATAGTGCTTCATAAATAAAACATGAGATTTGGGTAATACAACAAATCTATAATTTAATTTCGGATTGACGTAATTGAGGTTAGCTTAGCTCGTAAAATACGTAATTTATAGATGGACCCGAGAGTACGCAATGTGATAATAAACGACGAATTAACGATCACATCGTTATTTATGACGTTGAGGTTAGGGGTCTAGATTTTAATTTAGTCGACATCATAATTTATTCAGTAGAATCACGATTTAGTTCGCATAGGCCAAATCAATGATTACGTGATTGTGATAATATGTATAATTAGGTGCCTACAGTTTAATCAAAGTTAGAGGCAAGGATAGTGTTTGTACTTTGTATGTCTCATAACTCATTACCTGCGACAGGTCGCGTGCGGAACCGCGGCACTGCGAGGAGCGCAGCGTATTTCCTGACGTTTATATTAATATAAATACTTGTAGTCGGTGGACGCGAGCGCTCAGACGGAGCTTCTCATTACCGTCTGTGTTCGAGAATAATAACGTGTGCGGTAATATGAGTTTGGAAATGACGTCTAATTAGTCACTGTACTCTCTCGCTGCCTCGCCGTGATTGCTTTATTACTGGCGCTGCTAGTCTAAGAAATGAGAATGTTCACAGATCTTGAACAATATACTTACAAGGATAGTTTTTCTTTACCAGAAACCTTCTAAGGCATCATTTTTATTGGGTAGCCGGACTGTAAACAGGGTACCTCGGCCCTTGAATGCAAAACGAGGGTATTTTTAGGCATTACTAGTCTGACAGTCCTTTTCGCTCTACCCAAGGCGGGAGTACTGGTTTTATAATTAACAGGGGTTATTGTTTATTCATAATTACACAAAACTTTTAGTATGGGTCCAACACAGAAATAGCAAAAATACTGTTCCCTTTATTTTGACGATTAACAACAAGAAATTAAGGTTGTATTGTTTGTTTCAATAATTCCATCGACCGTCTTCGCTATCTGCCGTCAAATGGTTTCAGTAATAAAAATAAAACATGACGGTTCCTACTGTAAATGTTAGGTACTACAGTTGGGTTTTATGCGGTAAATTCCGCGTAGTTAAAGTCCCACGCAGTAAAATGATAATCCTTTTACGACAGTTGCTGTAAGTTCTTGATGAACTACTGATTGAACTTTATGTAAATTATGTTAAGGATTATTTTGCAATATTACGAAATTATATTGGTATATACCATTTTTGTTTATTAATACTTCAAGTAAACAATAAGAACATAAAAGCGACTTAATACCAAAATAATCTTGGTAATAAAGACAAGTTAAAATCTAATTTAAAGGAATCAAGCCATTTCATTTATTTGAACAATTAGATTTGTGGAAGCATGAGGAAGTCCATGCGTTCATATAAATCTGTGTGTAATGTTCTGAGAGGAGCGATAACAGGGTCATCAGTCAACGTGGTTTGAGCTACCACATTGTTAACCGTTCACATTCATTATGGCGAATTAACATGAGCTCTGAGATTAGAATCAAAATATTGACGTTCATGTCATCATTAATATACTGATAGACTGCATTATCATTCAGGTCAGTGTTCGGCAAAAGCCAAAGGATTTCCAGTTTTATCGAAACGGGGCCAAAGGGCGATTTTTACTTAAACTTTCGTTAGTTTTGTCCAGGTGGTCCCGCTATATTATAATTTTTTTTCTTCCATTTTTCGTTTATTTATTAGCATACTAGCTGCCCCGGCAATCTTCGTACCGCATATTTGAATTCTGAACGATACCGCCTATTATTTGAAACTATGTGTTTGACAGTGATTGTAGTTTTGTGTGTCTGTCTAGACTTGATTTTTTTTTTCTATTCTAGAATTGTTAAATGTTAACTAAGAAAGCCAGCTTTACTGCTGCTGCTGCATATGTCGTCATCAGACAATTGAATGTACGGACGCCAGCAGATCAACCTACCTCAACCTCTCAATTTTTTTTAATAGATTTTCAACCTTATCATAATACTGGACGGTTAATGCACGATTGGTAAAATTTTGTCAGATTGGGTTAAGTTCACCTGCTGTCGCCTGTACTTACCTATTCGTTTTTCAGTAGTTAGTAGTGTAGTACAAAAAGAAAACATAAGAAAGATCTCTTATAATGAAGTTAATTAAAACAAGCCAGCACTGATAAAGGATTTTATGGTATCTTTTAGAGAACGTAACAATGAATAATTTAATTACTTTGAAAGACTGTAAAAACATATAATAAAATAAAATCTTAGCTTGTTTCATTTCGAAAATGTTTATATTAGATTATATATACTATCATGACATACAATCGGAAAAACTTGTTAACAAAACACAGCTTAACTTTCAACGATATATTTTCCGTCTGGCTGAGTAGAGTATTTATGTTTAAATATTTATTCATGCGCAAATACGTAGATTTCATGCTTCTTAGTAAAATTATTTAGTTTGAATACCTCATGATGAATATTCATACTTGTTTGTATATTATACTGGCTCTAGCTCTGTATGTGAGAGGAAGAGGACCCTCGCGTCCCAGTCGTACAAATCAAAAATGCATATCGGAAGCACACACAAGAGGCACAAACGAATAAATTTATCAATACCAGCTGGGTTTCAAGTCCGTTTCACTCAATTTAGACTAAATGTGGTCAATCAATCGAAAAGCGAACGTAATCTTCATTCTTTAGCGTAATGGCCTCGCTGTGGGACTCAGGATCTGTTTCGTCCTAGACAACGGCACTTATTTCCAGAGCCACGGTGTAATGGCGCGACTAATTGATCCTCCGTGGGACAGATATTAACTGATTATTCAACGGCATCTGTTCCTCAGGCTGTCGCAAACAAAAACATCGTTTAAGCAACTTTTTATTGTAAACGCCCGATGGCAGTTTTGTTCGTGACATTTTACTAACCACCGAAATTTCCATTTACTCAAGAATAAAAATAAAAGTTATGTTTTCATTTCAATCGGACCTTTTCGAATTTCGCTTTTACAACTCAACGTGTCACATGAAAAGTACCTATCAAATTACATGCTTTGATGTGATACCTTTGTTCACTGAAACAATGTGAGAGATGTAAACCACGTTTGCTAAACTAACTTAACGAGAATAAGTTACTGTTTGAAAAGCTTTCTCAGATAGGTACGGTTCTCTTGAAATTGTTCACTTGATTAACGGGAGATGGAGATAAAGTTGTTCCTTTATCTTGTCTGCTACTTAAATCAATCTCAATGTAAATCTACTATAATACCTATTAACTTGTGGAACAAATAAATTTAAAGATACGAGTCCAATAGTATCTGTTCCTGGCTACGAGTTCTCGCTACATACTTATTAGAAGACGGCAATCAGACCCCATCGCAAACAAAAATATTTTTACAAGCTGGCAGTTGCTGAGGCGACCAAGTCGCCATAGCACGTACATTCGCAATAAACCAAGCGCGTTATCTTTAAAAATATTTACAGTTCTCTGGTGCAAATATAGTCATTATTTAAAATGAGGCGATATTTCAACCCGTAAAATACGGACAACGATTACATAAAAGTGGTCCAGTTGCAACGCCAGATGAAATTCTAATTTGTCATGAACAAGCGGTGAGTACGCTAGTTGTACGTATGTTTCTTCACGCTTAATTTCCTCAAGAAAAGAAATGGAGACAGTTTAAAAGCGTTATTGAATCGGAACGTCTCGGAGACATCTGTTGGAGACGGAGATTTTAATACGAAATAATACAGCAGCAAGCGCCTGTGGCAATGTCAAGCTGCTACGCGCTACACTGCTACGCGGCGTAGCACGATGCTACGACGACGAACAAAAAGCGAACCCAAAAGATTGAAAGCTAAAACAAATTCAAAGAATACTCTTAAAATCACACCTTTTAATTCTTACTTTTATGACGTACTTCCACTCAAGCCGACTTATTGATCTTTTTAAAACATTGAAATTCTATCGAAGTGCGACCGAGGTCGTTACTTTAACTTTGACACTACTAACTTGGACGATTTCAGAAAATTAAATTGGATGAATTGGTGTTTGTGAAATCGAGAGCAGCTTGATATTTTTGAGATAGCAGTAAGAAGTAATAGCCAGCGAGATGGGATGTTGTTACATTTTCCCTTTGTGTTTGCGACGGAGCGACTGCAATGTTTACGACAGGACACAACACAGACACGCATGGTTTGCAAGGTTCCATTTCTAAATAGTTATCTATCTCGTGGAGTTGATAGAACACTCGTATTATACAGTCAGCTCCGCAATGTCGGTACCCCCCTTGAAAGCAACTTTTAACGCAACTGGGTTACCCAACTGATGAAGCCCACTGTACGTATACCGTATGCAATTTTAACTTTGTTTATAGTCCCATGGCACCAAGAACTTAGCGCGTGTCATTTATTCTTAGTAATAACTCGAGTTGTGGCAGAGTTGTGCGATACGAGTAAATGTACACAACACAATACTTCTATGTACTTATGAGTTTGTGTACTAAACACACGCTTAGTTACGCTTTTGTTTGAGCACACACGTTTATCTGCCTTTTCGACAAAGTTAATTTCGGAACGAAAATAACAATAAGATTTTTTTCTTTTATTTGTGAAAATCTAATATGGATTCAGTCGTTGGGCTGAAAGTAAGTAGGTATATAAGTCCTTTTTGTTACGTTTGTCCGTATATGAAGATAATTTCGGAACGTAGTAGGTACCTCAATAATATCCTTTTGCTTCATCTGTTCGTGATAACAAACAAGTACTTCAGTATTTATTTTTAGGTTAAGCCGAATTTTTCATTACTTTTATCTTACTTTTATTATGATTTATTATCAATAGTAAGATAACAGAAATCCATACTGTTAGTAACACACCTTTAACCTAGTGTTAGTACATAATAATGAGTTAGAGAAGCATTTTACACAGAAGATGAAACAAGATTTTTACTCCACAAAATGCCTCAGAAAAGGAGAAAATACACTCTGGGCCACAGTTTTTAGGATGCTGTTACCACTGGCTCGGGTTCTAGCTGCCAGAGACGCTATTATAAATTTATCAGAAAAACGTAGATGTTATTTTTATAAATAGATTCTATTCTGGCTGGTATCCCTGGCAAATTATTCAGTTGATGATAATGACATAAGATAAGGAAAAATACTTTAAAAGTAGGCGAAAGTAATAAAAGAATGAACACACTTTTCGGATGAATGTTAGAGAGCTCTTAAACGTTCGTAGGACCAACGGCTACATAAGTTTTTCAACGACGAAAATAATTTATGACTTCCAGAAAACGAGATCTTCCTGTATCATGAATTATAAGTACTGAAATAATTCAAATAACTATTCTAGAACTATGTAATAAAGGGTAATGAGAGCAAAATAGTCAGATTTTAAGACTCATATGACGTGGAGTTGCGGATACTAGCCCGTTATACAATACAATACAAATACTATATTTCTTTCAATTATCGCTGTGTAATCAAGAATATAGTTACACGACTGAAAATGAGAATTCCTTTTTAATATATACAATGACAGAAGAGATAAAACTTTAAAAAATACTATTCTGTACCTAGCTAGCACCAAAAATAAATTCAATTTCATTATTGAGTAGCACTTGGTTAAAACAAACGGTTGGACATCAGCGACCCCAAAAGATTTACGACGTAGTAAGAGAAAATTTTATTATACTTTCAATTCGTACCTACCCACCTCCAAAAATAGCCTGCCGTGTGATATAAAATAGCTGCTCTCGACTACCTGTATTCGCCGAGAAAATTTTCATCATGACCAGATTGCCGGTAATTTAGAGCATTACCCCATCTTAAGTTAATTATATAATCAAGTCAGTCAATTTGCGTTAGTAATGTCATTATGAAAAGGTACAAGAAAGGTTGTGAGTTTAATAAGGGCCGTAATAGAGAGGCGGCACCGAGTCGGCGACATGTAGCAGCGCTGAGCGGGGGCGGATTTCTCCGATATAATGTATCACAGCAACTGTGCGAACTCATCGATCAAACTAAAGCGCTACAGTTGTTGGGCTGTGACGTCGTTGGTACAGTATGTAGGCACAGTTCCCGCTTCTCGTAAGAAACTTGTTCGTTCTCGGAACTCGTTCCATCGCACGTCGTCGCCCGATGACGCTGTCGATGTCAGCAATATTCATAATACTGCATCTACTCGGCACTACACAATAATAACTCCATCGATTCTGTCTGTCTCAACGCTTGGATCAAGGACATTACGTGCATAATCTGTCGTGCACAATATCATATTTTACTTTTCGTATAATTTCACGAAAATAATGACAGAGCACAAACAAGTTAATGGAAAAAATATTGGAGGACTGGATCTCACACCAGTGACGTAGATAATGGACGTTCCAGTACTTTTTATTTTAGATATACACCACAAGTTTTTTCATTTTTTAATTTCACAATTTTTATTTTTTGTTGGTGGATAATGGTTTCTGAATTTAATGAAGTTGTGGACAGACACTATCTATGTTTTAAGGAAGATAGTAAATCCTTCTCAGTATCTCTGAATATATTTTCTAAATAATCCTATGTACATTAGTTTTATTGGATTGCACCTTAAGGGATCTGTCCAAAGCCACTACCAACGCCGTTAATGCGGCAGAGTTTTGGTCGAAGCTAAATTAAGTTAGAATATAGGGAATCATCGACAAGATGAAGAAGAAGAATTAGATTGTCTGAAATGATTAAAAACAAAGGATTCATCCAAATTAATTAATGGCCTGGTTCACGTATTATTGAATAAATAATGAATACTTAAAGCTTATGGAAACACAAATATTACATTTTCAAACGAATGTCCTTCTCGGCTTTATATACAATATATAAAACAAAATGTATGCGGCTTATCCCATTGTAAAATTTATGTCTTTAATATCGTGAAAATGTTGTCATAAGATATAAAATACACGGTTCTGTATGTTGAATGTTATACTTAGGTGTAGGTGCACGGGTAGCCTCTATTTTTATTTCCCGGCTAATCCCTATGAAACGTAAAATTATATTTATAACGTTCTCAACAGGTAGCATAGATAAGCCTAAAAAGTCCTTTGTAATATAATAAAATTGGTTAATACGAAGGTAATTTTGACCCGGAAACTACAACAATGCTTACTTTTAATAACAATAATAACTACGTCATTTTCTTAGATCGACTTAAAAGAAAACGAACAAAGCGTCAGCGGAACAAAGCGTGTGAACAATAGCTAAAGAAAAATACATACTAAGTATAAAATGCTTTGTCAATCCAAGCTTTTAGCAATATTCATTCGGAAAGATTTGACTCCGATTTCAATTATGTTAAAGATTTGTTATCGATGGTCGGCCACTTGTAATTACTTTATATGTTTTATAAGCAATAATAACGGAACTCTTCCAATTTGGCAGTTAACTCATCAGCTCAGTAATAAAGTTCTTTGTCCATTAAGCGGAAATGTTGACAATTTTCGGGACCAAGTTGCGAGCTGCTGGCATGATTGAAATGTCATATTTTTATTGTTTTATCGATGCACGTTCACAACATTAATTCAACAGAATGTAATTTGTATGTAACATGTAAATGCAGCAAACCTCCATGATTATGTTACAGTGAAGAAAATCTGGTATTAGATCAATTATGAGACAATCAACGTTTCGATTCAATTTCAACAAATAGCACAAGATTGAAAACCATAATCTGTGTATACAGAACTCAGGTGAGGTACATTATGAAGACGTTTATACGTTATATCATCTTTACTGCGTTATGTATTATTCTTCTCGAAGATAATACCATTCGATTACAATCCATGTGTAAGAGGAATATCTTCGGGACACAGCGAGTGATTTTCTTTGTATAAAGTTAAACGGAACTTGATCCGATGGCATAAAATATAGCGACCATGTGCGGGACTTTTTGTTTTGTTTTAGATGTTCTTTCCTTGTTGCAGTGTTGGCTCGTATTAGGGTCGCCTCGTATATTTATTCTATAAACACGCTACTCACTATGTTTGTTTGCGCGAAAGAAGAATTTAGCACAAGTTTTAAAAGTAGTAGTACTGTATTGACGGGTATATACGTAAGCTAATGTAGAGGTTAAAACTATGTACTCACATTCATCGTGGTCCTTGGCGGTGACGGTGAGTACGGTGTGTTGAATGTCCTCATTCTCGTCGACCTCCGCCTCGTACAGCTCCTTGTCGAAGTATGGCGGGTTGTCATTCTTGTCAGCGATTCCAATGCGGATGAATTTAGTCACTGGAAAAAGAAACCGACGTTACTACAAAAGATACGGGTACAAAAATATATATATGTCACAACAATAATATTGAGGAAAGATCTATGCGTACGTGAAAATATATCATAGTTCTCACTTGTTTGGGTATAAAATAAAATGATGTATTGCACGAGAACAGAAGAAAGCTTTCAGTGCGAAACTGACATTACGTATGGGGCGGGTGCGCTCTGAATACCAAACTATTGAAACGTTTTATAAAATTTTCACAATATCGATAATAGTCAATCAGAGTTTTATTTATATTTGGGTTTACTGCATTACTTTCGCTGTGAAAGCAATTTGTCCAAAAAATTTTCATTATTACGCCCAAATAATTCTTGTAATGGCAAAAGAAATGGCAAACAGCGAACAAGAACTTGTTCACGAATCACTGATTATGATCTGAGGTCTCTCGCTTCAATAGATAAGTAAAAACCTTTGCGAGAATCTACGTCAACGTGAATTATGCACAGTTCTATGAATTTGTGTGCTTACTCGCATTGAACGCGTTTATATACTCGATAGACTCAAGATCTGAGGCGGCGCGCAATGTTGGCATTTTGTGAATATTACCCGAGTTGAGTTCAGACACGACCACTTGACGTGCCACAGCGAACTGTCTGTATAAGATATTAAAATGCAAGACAAGCGCTTGTGAGTCTTGCGATCGAATTAGCACTCTTTTATTATTTCTTTACAAGGAATTATTTTATCTTATCTCCGAAATGGGGACAAGTAAAGAGAGAATAACTGTAGCCAAACAATAGAATGTTTTAATTTCCACGTTTCCCAGCCCCGAGATGTTATCGGTGTATTTTTCAACTGCTCTCGCTACGTTCATTTCCGTTTTGACGGACAATCTTGCTGTACTTTTTGTGCAGTTTTGTATCAAAAAAGATTTCTACTAGTATTTCCACAGAGCTCCAAATCAATATTGGTATCTAGTGAAGATACGAGCACTAAATGTTTAAAGAACCAACGGAGTCGAAAAAACTACCTATCAGTTCAAGTAAATCTTTGAAGTACCTGTGCATTTAGATATAGGTTCATTTATAAATTTATTTATAATGAATTTGATCTTGTTTTTAGTAAAAGCTTTGTAACAAAATCCTAATTGGATGACATAAGCTGAGTTCTCAGGAGAAATCGTATCTTTACAAAAAAACAATTCTAGACGGAAATTACTTTCGTTTGAGGCGCACTCTAACAATGATAAATTAGGACCCCTCTGGGCAAAATGTCCAGCGGCTTTATTAGCAAACATACGGAGGCTTTTAAGCCCAGTTCCAGTAATCTAGCCCTTATCTTCATTGACGTAAAGCCGCTGGCGACATTGAAAACAATGGAGGGTCTACCGACCTGCCGCCGCTTACCCCGACTTCATCTATAACGAATTGGTGACAAAGCCTCCAGGACACCCAAGTAATGGAAAATTACAAATCAAATTGTAACTACAAATATTGACCGAACTCATAACTTGAATTAATTTATTTACTTTAAGAAACTTTGTTATGCTCAAGACCATTTGCAAGACATTTTAGAGTATTATTTGAAATTGTTAAAGTTAGCTCCGCAATAAATATTTATTTCTAGATACTTGGCCACAAAATTTAAGTATGCGACCACTAAGAAAAGCGCCCAAATGTTATATGTCATTTTAAACTACTGTTTTCATTACCATAAATCTGGGAAGTCCGTGAGCTGTCGTTTAAAAGAACATAACGTTGAATTTTGAATTGAATACTAAATTAGAACGTTGGGGAAGTTTGTCGAAGAGTCGTTACGTTAAAGCGGCGGTGTGCACGAGGCGGAATCCCTTACTACCGCTTAGAGGATGACCATGAAACACCGCACCGCGCTCCCCTTCCTGCACACCAGAGTTGAATTGGACTGCTATAAAAACTAATCAGGGACACTAAGAGCGGTCTAACGATGCCGGGAGCGACTTTTTGACAAACACGCTAGGGGCGGTCTATCCCAAACTTTGACGGGACAATTTTGTTATCGAACTTTTCTGTCAACGGTCGCATAAAACGAAACCGGCATCAACCAGTTATAATTAAATAACCCCAAGTCGATAAAATCAATATATACTTTTCACTTTTTAGTATACGTTTTATTGGAAATTTACTTTTATTGACTTGTTTGTGTTTGGTTGAGGTTGCTACTTGATTGGAAAATTAAAATTGTAACTGCTTAGGTATACCTACCCTGTCGGAGCATTATGTTAAATCAAATATAATATTACTGACTTAACACTGTTATGATACCGAGGGCCTGCCAACGTAAATAATGTAGAGCGGTACCGATCTCTTGTGAGAAACACATCATTCTACTTCCCCTTGTTGATTTACAACATCCGTGGGAACTCCCATGTTTTTCTTTCGTTCCCAAACAAACATGAAAATTATGGAATCGATTATACTCTGCAACAGTAAAGCAAAGCTTATTAAATTATCTTGATTGGAGCTCACAATACAAATAAAAGTTTAGAAATCTTAAAATGAGTACTGGGAGTAAGCTCAGTTTCTCAATTGGCAACCAATGAATCCGTTTGATCAATCGTATAGGTTTCAACATTAGTATTCCCCTTGCACAGCAATCAAACGCAGCGGTACAGCGTAACGAGCTTCCTGCAAACTATATCCTATTACCTACGAGTGTGTCAGATCACTACCATCAGCGGACGTATCTATACAACTCGCGCTACACATAAAGAGCGCTAAGTTTTTGAGTAGTGTACACTAGTGAGTGTTTATGAAGCTGTATCATCTCCATTCCGTGTAATGACAAACAGCCGCGAGCCCGGCTCGACACGATGAGTGAGCTGTGTGGCCACTGAAATGAGCGTCAAATGTTCCCCATCTAAACATAACGTCAGGCAATAAGCAATAACCACTCAATGCCACGCCGAAGTAACATGTATTGCGTTGTTAACAATAATCATTACAAATGTGAACTGGTCCGTGCACAGATATTTGTGGAATTGTTTCTGCACGAACAAAAACAAGGGTATTTACAACTTGTGGCTTTGTACGTGAATTATTTAAATATTACTGGATAACAGTTGTTAGGAGTTTCACACAATTACAATTTCAAAGTTTTACTGCCCAAAAAGGATATACATCAAAGTGTATTTACTAAAACTAAGCTGCAGATACATTTGCATAATCTCAGAAGTTCATACAGAGCGGAGGGGACTCGGGAACAAATACGTTAAATATTTTTATAGGGTCTAAAGCTTTGTAACGATTCAAATGATATGATTACTTAAATGAAGATCGCTTGGTTTTTATTTCAAAGGTTAAAATCTACTAAACCCACTTTCGTAATTAAACCGGTGGTTTGTAGGCGTGTCCATTTAGATTAAGAGACTTTATTATTTCACTGGTCCTAAGATAACGATTTAAATATTCTATGAAGCAAGCTTGTTCATTAAAAATAGCCGGGCGCCTTTGTCCGAGGAGCTTATCTGCAGGACACATTCATACAGCGGTGTGCTGATAATGAAATTCTTTATCAAGAGGTGCACGGAGTGGCGGGACGTGCCTGTACGCCGGCAGGGCGGTGGGATGGCGGAAGGTCGAGTGGCCGGATTATGAAAACAAAGTAGATACGACAATCTGTATCGGTCACTCTCCAATTTTCGGCCATGTAGGACCTCCCAAATCCTTTCAAGGGCGTAAAGCTCGCGTCTATTGCTACGAAAATGGTCTGAGGAAAAGGTTTAATACGCTGGGAGCAGTGGACTAGCAACCTGTTACAACGAATGCCTTATTAAACCCATTTCGTTTATGGCGTTTAGCTCTAAGAGGCGAGAACGCTGCGTGTTGGATCCACTTACTGACCAAGTAAGGGTTAATAGCGTTTCGACCAGTATGAAGAAAGTGTGTATGCGAACAAGAAACAGTCCTTTGACTACTTTTAAAAGGAGAGTTTTCATTGTCATAAGAGAATTAATAGCTTAAGTGCATTTAGTTGGGATGTTAACAAACACTAGTCCGGACCACTTCCGTTCGTTTTGTCCGATTACGGACTAGAACAACGGGTTCAGACCTCGCGTATCGAATCCGTAAAAATCCAACGTCCCTTCTGCAGTCGTCTTATCTGATCTGCCTGAACTACTTTGGAAGATAAATGGGATTGTTCTCTTTCAATGAAACCGATTGAAAACCAGTGCTAAATTTAAAAATCTATTCGCCTGTGCGATAAATTTTGAGTATTTTTGGGATCTTCAAAAACAGAAAAGACTTTCGTCTTGTATTTTTATAGAGATTTATTTTGATAGACGCACTTAGAATAAGCTTGTAAATAAATAAAGATTGTGTATTTTTTAGAAAGCTGATTATCATGTTTCAATATGGATTCACCAAGTGCTTATTTTATAATATCGTGAACAGTTCAAAATAAAAATTCAACACTGCTTCAGTTTTCTGAAATAAAAGTAGGTATCCGTTTTTTTTTTCTTTTATAAAACCTGGTAGCCATGCATAGCGTTCATTACTCCGATTCCCGTTTCAATTATTAGTTGGAACGGGATTTTTGTGAAGCTTTCGATCGTTTCAGCGGTTCGCTTTTTGCGTTAAACGGTGTGTATCGTAATGGTCTCGGAAACAATAAACTACGAACGGTATAGCTTTGCGATTTTGCACATGACATAAACCTGTGTCCACGCAAACATACATATAGAAACGTTCGCGCTTACGTAATTGGCAAAACAACCAGTTATAAATTAATCTTTGGCTAAAGTAATTGGACTCAAGCAAACTATAGAATTTGGCTAGTTCGTCCACATATATTTTTATTTCGATTTTCATCGGGCGGTTGACCACCGCCTCGCCGTCTTCATTCATCGACCCACCGCAACATTTAACGCTTTACAACCCTCCAAACGGGTCAGCCAACTTTAATGGATGAGTGTAAAATTCCTTAATTGGATTCATTGACGAGGTGTGCCGCGACAGTTTGTCATTGTCTTTGAGCTAAACTACCGGTTAACCGAACTTCCCAAGTAGACAAACTGGGTAGAAGCTAAGAGTTGGAAGGCTGTCCGCCTTCAAGATATATTAGTTTACAACTCGAAATGGAACTCATGAATTCCCTTTCGAACTTTAATAATTAAAGGTCTAATAAAGAGTTTGAACTAGTAATTTATTTTTCCTTTATTGATATAATCATAACGTACAGATGTTTTTACAACAACAAAAAACACAGATGAATATCACAAATCGGGTTTTGATTTCCCCGAGGAATGCTGGCGGTCGTATGTGTATGATCGTGGTCATTCCCGATATGCCACAGGATCGTTCGACGATTCCCGGCAGAAGCGTGACGCGGGTCTCTATCTGTAGATTGGCGATACAAAGGTAAATGGAGAAACAAGACATATTTACGAGGGTCCTGTATTCTCACATTTTCGCGACGAAAGTATGCGATAAACCCAAACTGGTTTGGCTACGCAATCTCCGATCCAGGTCGATATAACTTCAAATAAATCGGCAAACTTTAAGAATAAACTTATCCTTATCACTATGATGAAACGAATGATTTTTAAACGTCCTATGGTAGCAATGTCTTTAAAATATTCCGATCTATAAATCTATTCAATATTTCTGGGTAGAAGAAAAAACAATTTCCTTAAGGAATATACCTCACAGGCGGAAAGCAATCGAATAATATTCAGATGAGGAGCGAAGGATATGAAAAATGTTATGGATTTCTTTGCGAGCCAGCGCCCGTGGGCTCTCGGCAAAACGTTGTAATGATAATACATCTGTTTTTGACACTAACATCCCGAACTATTATTCAGAGCTATGGAGAATATTCATTTTATTATTTTAAGCTGTCAATCGATGTAAATTGAATAAACTAGACCAATTAATTAACACAATATGTGGATGGAGAGATCTATGTTCAATATATAATTTCAATTAAGTTAATATCAAAATTACCATATTAAAGTTATTAATGTAAATATGTTCCTAAAATATTTAGTGCTGGACGTAGAAAGCCGAGCGAGCTTCATAAACAAAACCGACTAAATGGCTTTCGGTTTGAACATATATAAGTGTTTACTTTGTGGACATGTTCCGAAACTAGTCTTAGCCTTCCGAATAAATTGAGGTTTCGTAATTTGTGTGAAAAAGCTTGTCCCATGGGCTGTTTATATTTGTGGGAGGGAAAGATCTTCCGAACCTGGATGGTTATAGACGTAGGTGTCTACGATTTACTGCTGTCGTGTTTGAGAATCGGGGTAACCTTTTTTTCTAAATAAACCAATCTTCTTTTGCGTACACATACGAAACATGCTATTCTAGCTCTACACGGGCAGCTTGTGCAAATACTGTGATAAGGGAAATGAAAAATATGAACTTATTACTGGGCTCAATTAATATCGTACGGTTATTTACCTATATAACTGTTAACATGTGTATTTCATAAAATACGGTAACATAAACATTAAACTCTGTTAATGTTATAGACACAAGTAAATTGGGTAAATTGCGAAACTTTTCGAATGTTAGGAACTTCCTGTAAATATTAGTTATTGGGCCAAAATTTCAATCTACTGGCATGATACTGTGTGTGGGGAAGTTTACTGGGCTGCAGCAATTCGCACCGCAAAATAGCCATCAACACGTTCAAGTTTAAGACAAACATCCGAAGTTCAAGGAAACCGATATATACAATTACCTACATATACTAGGTACATTTATGTCTAGCACAAATATAATTTGTGACGTAAGTATATTGAATTACGTGGCGACCGGAAGTCATGTAGTGGGCGCCAATAGTCAACATTGTGTACGCGTGGGCGACTTAAATAAGCAACAGCATGTAAGTGCAGTACTCAATGTTGCTGAGAGGAGACTGGACCGCATAAAAATCTAGCATATAAGGTGTTTGCCACTGGCAGCCTCTTGACCAGCTTTCATAATGATGATTCACTTGATTGCGTTTATTAGCACATTTACACGAACTAATTGCGACATTCGTGCGTTGTTAGTAACCATTACGGATTTTATTTACATTTATAAACGCGCTCACAATGTTCAATTACTTGAATACATCAAAGACAGAAGGACAGAAGTGGCAAGGTGTGACGGGCAGGTTATTGGAAAAATTTCACGTATTTCGGATGGTGTAACAAGCCCTAAGTTTCCCAAACGCATATTTTCGCGGTACTATTGAAAGAAAACTAATTTCGAGTGTTTGCTTGGCAAAGAGCGCGGCGGCGGCATTCCTAAGAAATGTGAGGATTGCTCGGATACTGCGATTATGTGTTTGTGATATATCGGTACGGCTTACGAAGCTATAATATAATCGTACCTCTCTCCTTTATTACAAGTATATTTTTATCACTCTCCCCTAATTCAATAGAAACACACGCGTGTGTGTGCTGTTCTCAATATTTGTTTCAATAAAGTATTGTAAACCAACGTATTCCACTATAGGATTTTTTCAGCAATTAAAAGAAACGAAGTGGCCTCTCGTAACAAAACAAGTTAACAATGCCTGGCTTTGTGTTTGAATGTTAATCGATTTTTCATAGATTCTTGTAGTGACGCACAACGTACCGGAATTTTTCGTCAAAAAAAAAAAAACAATACGTATGTGCAAACGCGAACTGCCCGTTTTATATTGCATTTTTTATAGCTCTCCCCGCTTTATAGCTTAGTTTTATTGTTTGTGTATGGGGCTAATCTAAATGAACATGTGGCTACCAACGTAGTTCAAACAATGTTCCTTTGTTTGAGCGTTGAACAAGACATTACGTTGAACTTGTGGCGAGTCAGAGTAACCTGCCAATGTTTGTAACTTGTGTTTACCACGGGTTTGATCCACTAAGCTGCAATTAACCACTGTATGGTTAGTTAGTTGGTACTTAATTAGATCTACTTCTACGAAAATCACTACTTGGCTCATGAGCTATCTAAATAGGTTGTAGTTCTCTTAAGGGGTACCTACATCGCTCTAATTGGACGTAATCCTAAACTTTTTAATTAATATCCTAAAAAATGATTTTGTATAAAGTAATATCCCAACGTAGAACAAAATTAAAATTTTAAATTTAAAAATCAATCCTTCATAAAAGTCGCCAGTAATTCATTACGCTTCTATATCCACACCGAAGATGAATATTACGCCGTAAGTCAAAATGAAACGATATTATTATTCAAAGGGAATTTTCATTAAATATATTATTGGATGTCTATTACTTCGGCCACCTTTTTTAATAAAAGAGGGAGATAAATCAGAACAAACTAACTCGCACGCAGTACGGATACTCCTCGTTAGCGGTTTTCAATAGGACGCATTAGTATAAGTGGGTTCGGATGGTCGTGGATTGGCCATTGTGTTGGCTTGTGTCGATTACATTCGTGCACACACTGGTCCCCGCGGATTGAGTTATTGTCTCTGCGAAGGCGCCGGCCGGCTCCCCGACGCCTGCCGCCGCCGACGCCCAGTCTGGGCGCAGGTGCATCACTAATGCCGTTTTTCTAATATAATCCTATTTGCATGGAGACGTGTTGCTATTTTTCTGCTAAGCTGTTTGTCGCAGTATTATTGCTTTGTTTACCTACTTTGTTCACATATTACATATTTATTACATACATTAATAAAAATGGATAAGTACTTCATAATGGAATATTTCGAGACGCTTTTTTTGCTTTCCTAGTTGAAGAACAGTTATACCAAACTGTTTCGTCGTATTATCATATTAATAATATATTATATAATAACATTATACCATCACAACAAGTTTCGAGTTCAGTGGACTGTAAAGCAATTAGTTTTAGACTTAATTAATCTTCTACCAACTGAATGAGTTCTATTACTTCATAATCAGTGACTGACTAAAATGCTTAAAATATCATTCCGTCTTTGTCATCTTCAATTGATACAAATTGCGCGATAGTTTTAAACAAGTTTAACGTTAAACGCGTTTATTGAATTATGGTGCAGGCGGGCCTAAATCGCTTACGATATTCTGAGATCTCAATATTAAAGGACCCACATATTAATTTATATCTTGTTAGGAAATGCGGAGTTCGTAGTATGTAGTTAGTGTTACGAGCTGCACAAATTGGCGTACTCTATCGAGGAGTTTCAGTTTGATGTGTAATTAATACGCGTCATTTTCAGGATGTTTGTGTCAACTGCAGATGTTGCTACATGTAAAAGACGAAGCATGTTTTTTTTTTAATATTTGTAACCTAGTTTCATGGAATACAGTTCGACAGTATATAAGTCGTACGTGTAGTAGTTATGGCAGAAGTTTTTGTGTAAATATGGACAAATTTTTGTGTGCCGTAATAAATGATGCTAAGAGAAACACGCATTTGTAGACCGAATACATACGCCAGCAATATTGAGAAAAAGAAACGTTTAAAAATGTATAGAGAGAAAATTGAGCTTATTAACTATTTTTTTTTTGTCTTAGTTCAATTTGCATTATGAACGTGATTTTTCTAAGAGTAAAGTTCATCTTTACTATAATTTCCTTTATAAGAGCACAAATATAGTATCTTTACTGAACCCTCAAGATAGCTGGTAGAGTATTTTTATAAAATGAAGCCAGATTTTTATGAAAATTTTCCTGTACCTACGCATATCAAGTAAAAAGGGCTTTCCGAATTTTAATGGATTTTTATGTTAGGTACACCTAATCCTTAAGGTTTTGGTGATTGATAAGGGTACACATTATTACGCGATGGGTATGCCTGAGTTAATGTTTGTTAATTTAAGAAATGGTTATATGAAAAAGCAGTGGCAACCCAGTGGTAACGGCCCTGAATTACGAGTTAAGAGAATATCCAGTTAGGCGCATATATTTTTGCCCAGCAGCTGTTATGCATGCGGCTTACGTGACCCGCACAATCCCATTTGACCCTGGCAGCCTTTGCCTTAGTAATACATTACTAAAGTTTATTATCAGCACAACAGTCTACCAAAATCCACAGCGAAACTCATGTTCATGCCGTTCAGCCAAAGAGAATTAAAACCACTTGAGAGCTCATAGAGCGATTTCGCCTAGGCACACGATTCACCAGTGCGGGCCGGGGACCGGGGGATTGCGTCTTCCCCCGTTCCTCGGCCCGCGGTAGTTGTGATTGGTTGATGCAACAATGTCAGTAAGAATAGTGATAACAAGTAAATCCAGCAACAATAATATCGATAAAATCGATGGCAATTAAGTCTTCTTTTGCTTTTTTCAATGTTGATTTGTATGTAGAGAAGTAAATGAAGATTAAACGAAAATAATAATAAACTAAACAAACGGCGTCGGTCCTTTAAAGCTTCAAAGCAATCAGGGGCCGTTCAAGTATTACGTAAGCACTATGGGGGGGTGGGGGGGTCTTTGCTTTGCTTATTTTGGATGACATGGGGGGTAGGGGAGTTTAGATGATGATTACGTCATCGGTAGTTATTTACTTTTTTACACGAATGGCAACCCTCACATTGTCTTTGGTTGAAAACGAAACGCATTTTCGGGGATTCTCGCAAATAATGCATATGTAAATAATACATAAATTGAAAAATGTTTACGTAAGCATGGGGGGAGGGGGTAAGTGCTTTGCTTACTTTTGCTGACAAGGGGGACGGGGGGGTAAATAATTGTAATAAATCTGCTTACGTAATACTTGAACGGCCCCTCAGCTGTGAAATGCCTTGAACAAATGACGCTATAATATTTTGGAAACCAATTTTCCCTGTTAGTGGCATTAATCCACTTTTATTTAACTTCCGGAATATTTGGAAATCTAAAATGTAAACGTAAAAAATAACATTATTTTTTATTTACCATTAGAAATTATCGATTAAATAATTTATCAACAATGTTTTAAGTTGTCACATCACTTCAGCACACAGCACAAAGTACTTATGAATAGAAAGAGATAGACTTATCTAATATTCTAGTGAAAGTAAAGGACTTTTCAAAAGACATCAACGCGGTATCCCAAAAGACATCAACGCGTAATCCTTTTTTCGTAAACAACCAGTTTAGCTTGAGCCCTCTTATTACCAATAATGTAAATAAATATAAACATATTTTACTTACCGATGAAAACTTATACCATCTTTTTTATAACTAGATGTTTTAGATGATTTCCCGCACCATTTAATTGCACAGGTACTCATTTTTGCTTCAGTTTTATTCGATAAATGTTTTTTAGGATCCAAAATTAAGGAATGTGCACAGATCCAACAACTGGTCAGTACTAAAACATTCATTCGTATCGGGATCTCATATAAGTGCTATTCCATTGATGTGTCGTGAGCCTGAGTCGCCCGTATGAGCGGTCAAGTGGTTATATTGTCATTGCGTTCAGCGGTCGAATTGTTGAGTAGTCGGTCGACCGTAGAATAGGCCGTCTAATTCCAGTGCCATATTTGATGTCTGTCATTTTCAGCATATTATTTACCTACCCAATTATATGGGTTCGGGTCCCCGTACATTGAAGAGCGGTTGAAAGTCCGTATTTCACACGGAATGATTGCCCACCGAGCACCGACCTTCGTTATCTAGTTACTAGGCAATATTGATATTCTAAGGACAAAGCTATTCTTGTATTTTATGACGTTGTAAGTCTGACCCAGTAGTAGCTTATATGAATATGACAACAGGGATGGAAAGTTTGACTATTTAGAAACAAGCGAGTATGAGTAGTGGTAACTCAACAAAGACAGACCGCGGTACACTCATATTAACTTCGAAAATTCGGTTGGATCCCGCGGTAACTGTGTTGGCTGCCCGGCATCAGCCAATACTCAATAGGTACCTACTCATATCTTTTCTTCGTGACACAAAGGTCTAATAATAATAGTACCGAATGTTAAAGTTCCCCAGTAATTGTACAAGTTAGTGAAAACTGTATCAAAATGTAAGCGTCTATTCACATGTACATGTATTTCAAACTTCGTAATTTTAAAGCAAATACACAGACAAATGAATATGATTAAAACTATTTGAGTTTGGCTGTCGGATTGACTCATGCGTATAAGCGAAAACCTTGTTTTCATAGTTGTTTTGGGTTGCCCGTTTCCACCCTGTAATAAATAGGTACGTATCACACACAAGCGTAATCATTACAATTTAGTATGATTATGTAAGCCAATAGTTATTAATTTGATTAGGTACCTACTGAATTGAGTTAACGAATTGGCTCAATAAATGAGAGCACGTAATAAATGAAACCTGCCAATTAATTCCTGACGTTGGAATTGAACAAAAACATAATGTAAGTTTCGGCTGATTTACTTCGCCTAAGAAAGCAAAGGACATGTAACGACCACGCCTTTCTAATTACAACATAAATAAATAATTTATCAAATGGAACAGGGAAAATATCATTCTAATTGTCGAGCATACTGTTTTACGCTGTATTCCATAATTGAATATTGTCCTTTTCTTATACCCTTTTATACATAGGTATGTAGTTACAACATGTTCCACAGATGTTGCGTTTAACGTATGTGGGGAAGAAATAACATGTTTTGTTGTAACGTATACAGTGAACTTTCACTCTTTTCTTATATTTACTCACATGTTATGAGTTTGTTCCTTATATACTTAGCGCAGTACTTACGTTGCGAAGTTTCAATGGCAACAAGTACGTAACACAGCTTTAGTAATATCGTGAGAACTTCTCCCGAGTCGACTTCAGACATTATGTTAAATGAAATTTAAAATATTTCATTCTGTGTCACTAATAAGAGGAACATTGTTATCGAACTTACAGGTACTTGTGCAAACTTACAAATGAACTCAATCAAAAATACAAGAGCGCGGAGCTATGCAGTCCGCATTTAATGTATTATTTTATGTAGGTACTGTGAACGACAAACAGAAACTTTAAAATTTAATTAAGCTGTTAGTTTCCAGCGCTCTTGTCGCGCCAACCTTACTTGCAAATCTGAACCTATCTTTATTAAAACTGCTTACTTTTAGACTTTTTTGGAGACTTGAAAAATACTTCAGAGAAAATATTTTGATACGAATTTTCGTCGAGAATATCCCCGATACCAATAATAATTTTTATAATAAATCTGGAGTATTTTTTTTCCTTATTAGGTAGTATTTTTATACAGGAAGATCAGGGGAATTTGACGTAAATAAATCTGGCTGTAATGAGGCGTGGTTTTAGATGCAAAGTATAATGCCGACAATGGGCTTAATGACCGACTGACTTTTAAAACAAAAGAGGTTTGTATCATGACAATAAATTGTGATTTATCAATTAGCTTTATCAGATGACACATAAAATAGAAATAATTTTCATGAGTTAATACACTCCCACATAACAGCCGCCAAATATATCTTAGATGTCACCAACATAAAACAAAGACGTGATGGTTTGCATTATGGAGTAAAGAATTATGACTGTACTCGTTGTGAACCATATTTCGATATTGTTCATTTAATTGAATATGAACTTAAAGTAAAGTATGTACTTATCGAAAGCGTAGATAGTTTATTATACTATCTACCTTCGTATATAAAAAGGGTTCCCTGTTAGTATACAGGTACAATTTCAAATTGTAGCATTCATGAGGAGACGTGCGAAAACTCGCCGTCGTGCCGAATGCCAAATGGACCATAAAAAAGTCATAAATGACCCACCTACTCTACGGATGAGAAAATAAATAAGATTATTGGAAAAATCGTGCGCCACTGGTTTTATATGATAGTAGTAGTAATTTTGACAGTAAACTAAAGAGGTGATGTGGTGCGTCGTGATTTTATTATCTCCGTGAAAATATCTGGAAGAAAAATAATGTCATACCTAAGTAAGTGCTATTTGTGAGAACCCAAAATATTTTCAACGGGTCCACCATATCCGCGCGTGCATGTAGCACCGACGGCGCTTCACCGCATGGCGCACTTTAACTGTCAACGTTGATTATTATCACACACAAACACAGTAGGCGGCACACGTAAACAACTATTATTCATAATATTAAATCACTAAGCACATGCGATCTTATTCCCGGCTCCGAGTGAACGGAATTAATTATCATTGAAGTGTGGGCGCGAGAGGTAACGGCAGCGACGCGCGAGGCGGGCGGTCGGCAAGTTGCCCGATGCGAACTGACGCGAGCCCGCCCCGGCGTGCACCCCGCCTGGTCGACGCGACCTCAACCAACATATTTTTCAATGATAAAAACAGCCCCCGATAATACTAATGGACACGAAATCTTCATTAACGATGACACGATAACTATAAAAATAACTAGTTGCCAAGAAACATCTACAAAACTTCCTAACTTTATAACGCTGTCTAGATTTTTTGCAGTAACGTGAACATAACTCTGTATTATTCGTACTTACTACTTCAAACATAATTTTATGTCTGTGATCTTGAATATGCAAACTACATCGTCGAATAATATTAGCTTTATTTGCGTACACCCGACTCCGAGCTGTTTGCGTATAAATTCCGATCACGAAATTAATTATGTTTTATAGGAGATTTTAATCAAAGCGATCCCAACAAATAATCAATTAGGCACAAATTAATGTATCGGAGAGTTAAAGCTATCTGTGTAATTAATTTGCACCTTTCGGGCGGCAGGTCTGGCGATTAAGTCCGTGGCGATCGGCCCGTTAAATGTATAGTGTTGGAATCTGATAAGATTGCCATTAATCACGGAGCCAGTTCCGCCCAGGTTCCGCCGAGTGCGACGATCCATTAGTCAGGAAGTGAGTCGCCGCGGTACGTGTATAAACAGACATGTCAAACATCTCGCAGCCCGCGCCGGACGTACTTACGATAGCCTTTCCTAGTTTATATTACGAGTCACGACACATCCACCCGCGCACACAACACTACATGATCAATTGCTCGAACTGAT
Source organism: Agrotis puta (assembly GCA_943136025.2). NCBI lineage: Eukaryota > Metazoa > Arthropoda > Insecta > Lepidoptera > Noctuidae > Agrotis > Agrotis puta. The sequence goes on from OW964170.2 coordinate 8,236,906, forward strand.
ACGGAGAGAAACTCACTGATATGGATCCCGTGAGGATCGTCAAATAACAATCGCCTTAAGGACAGCCTCGCGCCGTCTGCATACAAAAGGATTAATTAACAAGGTCAACAAATTTTCGTGAAAGCAGAGACTACAAACAACAAACTCCAAGAGTATAAACAGAAAGATAACATGCTAGGTCCGAAGTGGAGCCGTGTTCATTATTGTGGTTAAAATTTAATATAATAATACTTGAAGCCCTCAAACTCGCTTGCGGAACTTTTATTTTGAATATCGTAGCTATAATCAAAACATTCAGCCATGCCTAGATTACAAACCTAAGTAATCACAAAACTTTCCGTATATTTATGGTACTTGTAAACGAGTTAGTAACATCGGGGATTTCAAAATACGTAGCCTGTTTAAGGAAATGTGCTAATTCATTTTATTAAGAGACTTGTACGAGGAGACTTGGGGAAAAGTAAGAAAATTGCGACAAGTTAAAAAATATTCTCTAAATTCTCAGCGTCGTTGCCAAGAACATTAACCTTGGGAAGCAAGATTAACTGCAAGTAGCTTGTTAAAACAAAATGCTGCAGTGCAATAATTATACTTTGAAGAATAATCTATAAATACTCCATAAACCATTATTAAATACGAGTTAAATCGTTGGAACTCTACCGCAACAACACAGCGATAAACTATCACAGAGTAAATCGAAAAGTTACCAAAGTCAGTTTTAAATGAGACTGTTCCGAGCTGAACACGCATAGGATAACAAATAAATCTAGCACTTTTACAACTCTCATACTACATATCTTTTTCTAAGTTTCAACTTACTCGACTCCCAATTCCCTTTGGTGTGAAGGAACATTTTTGTAATACAGCAATGATCAAAGCTCGTTGTTTCAATGAAATCGTAAATAAGCATCTCGGTTTTGATTCTAGCGTAAAATGAAGACACCAAATATTAATAATTTTCATTTTCTTGTTTTTGTTGGTAGCAGGTGTTTTTTGATATGGCAAGTCAATGAGTCGAGTGGTTAGTGGGACAAAATGGATGTAACAATACATGGGTACCATAATGCTGACGAGGGTCCCACTTTAGGTCGCTTCAATAAATACGAGATCATATAAGATACTTCTTTTTACCATAAGTATATTCGTTACATAATTTTCGGCAGAAGTGACAGTGTGAGCGCGGTGATTGATTGCCTTAGCTTCACTTAATGATGTGATCGCAAAAATTTAAGGCGGATCACATGTATCAGGAACGACGAATCAATGACAATATTTACAAGATAATCAGTGGATTTAAGATGAACTTTTAACGACTTTGATTGTAAATGATACGGTTACAAGAACAGGAAATTTAGTTAGCTTTGAAATAATGAAGAAGCAGTGTTCGACAGTGCTAGTTTGTGTTTTGACTAGCTTCAGAACTTCAGAGAATCCTCAGAAATTCACTGCTAGTCAGCTTAACCTACAATTGTAGTACAAGTACATAAATACGTAGGGAGGCTAGGTATTGTAACAAAACTAGCTACTAACAGGTAATTATTTCGTTTCCATTTAGTTCATATCAAAAAAGTCGTTTCTGAGAACGAAAATACGAAATAAGTCATGTTTCACAATATCAAATAAGTCGTGGCAACAATAGCCTTTTAGCAACTCGTTTATATTTTCTTTAGTGTGCCTTAACTTGTGATAGTAAATATATTTGCTGAAAATTTTCCCATATTTGTACAAGCCTTTTTCTGTGTTGTGCAAATAAAGACGCTTTTATATTGACTCAAGTTGGCGCTATTGTGTGGCGACGTCACGAGTTACACTCTACTGTCTTCTTACTTTCACATAATATTGAACGATTCTAGTGAGTTCTTCACTAATGACTCAACTCACACAATTGCTCCACTTTCACACTCTACGATTATATTAGCTCAGCCCAAAACTGTTGCCAAACAATCTAATATTATATGTACAACTTAACCGCACAAATGTGTTTCGGCTTTTACCTTCATAATATCGAGGATTTGTGCGAGCCACGAAATATCCCATGTAATGAAAATCTTAAAGAATATTTACTCAGGACGGCCTTGTATATTGTATGAGTAAAAAAGTTAGCAGCTAATTTAGCAGTGACTCATTTCCTCCGTCCCCTGGGCTGCTGCGATTATTCTTGAGAAAACAAAGAGACATCACACAAGGCTTGCGGTGTGTGGCGGAAAGCCAAACCAAGTGGGAAAGTAGTGAAGCAGGTTAATAATACCCTGGCCGGCGACCGACTACCGATACTTGGCTTACATAATGGCTCACGTTGACTTGCAGGCGTAACTCCACTTTGTGTGTCGGGCAATATAAAGGATTACGTATAAACAGTGCGTAGGCCGCATTTGCGTAGTAAGTACTCACTAGCTTTATTGGTCTGTACAAAAATATCAGTGCTCATCATTTCCTCTAATGAGAGTATACAAAGAAAGAAAAGAAAGAAAACTGTGTTTAATGGCATTAAAACTTAAAAATATTTTTTTGAATGCCAAAGGAGCCTTAGCTCAGCATAATGCCAAGTGGCAACACAAAGTCTGCTACCTAACGCTGATTCTCAGCTGCAGCCAACAAGTGTCAAGAGTGTGTGTGTGTGTGTGTGTGATAGTCTCCAAATCGAATTCGACAAGCCAACAGGACAGAGATATTGGGTTCATTTGTGTGGAATTTTCACACTTATTTACCTTCAAAGTCCATCGAGTGTTCTGCTTGCCTTTATTAGAGATGCGACTAAATTGTTAAGCGACACTTCGCTGAATCGGCCATTGACTCGATCGCGATTGAACACAAAGATACGAGCGGCCAGCGTGCGGACATCGGAATAGATTCTCTCACCCGGGAATGCCACTATTATGCTAGTATATAAATTTCTATGGCACCGAATACCGCTTTGGCCGGTCGGGGCTGATAACTATTTTGTGTGTATGACCTCAAAGTAGTTTGGACGCTGCGCGGGGGTGGTGTCGGAGCTGAACTGAATATTGCGCTACGTGCCGACTATAGCCACACATTTAGGCTGCAGATTCAACCTAGATACGCAAACCTAGATTCCCCCATTAAGCATACGTCGTTAATTTACTCGCCCCATTATCTTTGCACTATTTCAGAAATGCTTTTGGAACGTTGCACCGCATTAAAGAGTGGCTGAAAAATCTTCCTCGAAATTAATAAAAGTAATTCCTACGTTTCTGTCACAGTTCCATTTTATATTATTCTAGTGTTCTCCAAAATGCAAGTGAAATAAGACTTCGAACAATTCCTCTACAACGGAATGGACTGACGTAAAACAGAATAGCACGTTTTTAATTTCAAAAAATGAAGAATAGGAAAATCATCTTGTTTTATGTCTTTTGGGAATGTTTAATATAACTATCTTTCCAATATAAATCTTTGTACAAGGATACCTTTAAATCTAATTAGAACCTAAAATTATCTATTTTATTGGTCCGAATGAACGTTGTTAGCGTAATGTTGGAAACGTTTCCAAACAACGAAATGCATTGTTATTATGTATTTGAATACTAAATAAGCATTACGCACTTACATATATTTAGTACTGTTCGATTATATTTAATAATACTAAATATGTATAATTGAATACAACCATACACATATGAAAATATTGTTACGTATTTGCGTCGCGGTCGTGGCTTTTGTAATAAATGTGGAAACAATATAACTAAAACAGATTATTATATTACGCTCGTATTACCGTGTTTCCGACAATTAACATGGTATTTTCGGTAGCCTCTTAAAACTTAGGTACTTTCCTTGTACACCGCATAGGCTTGTCGGTCGTAGCACGTAATGCGAATGATAGGATTTATATTTTTCTATTAAATAAATACATAGAAGTAGGCTTTCACATTAAACAACTCTGTATTGGTTCAATTTAATATTTAGTTTTCACATTTAACGAAATAACAAGATTAGTTACAATGGACGTTGTTATGAATTCTATTGCGCCTGTATAATCAATCATAAACTAAAATCCGCACACAATGTGCCTACACTTCACTGTGAATCCTAGTTTAATTTAGATGCTCGTTTACCAGCATAATAACCACACACGGACGGAAATGTTATTACAATATGTCATTGTGTACCGCGATAACAACATTTTGATACCTCACAACACCAACAATGGGATAAGTCCTCCTCACAACGCGGCCTTTATGAAATATTGATGACGTTGACAAGTACGAGATAATTGTTGAGACGTGCTATGAATAGTAATTTCATTACTGGATAATAAGCTTGGTCTCGGAGGCAAGAGCTGGCTGGCGGGTAGCCGGCGAGAGTAGCCCGAGCCGTCCCGAAGCCGCCGCGCGACGCCACAATACTCGGCAAACAGACCGCCTAATGGGATCCAGCGGCATTAAATTAAGTTTTAAAATTAACTTTTCAAATACCTTTCTCTTTGTAACCCGTTAAAAGGAAAAAAACGAAGCCCTCAGTAATACCAAAGATTAAGTGAATGGTACTTTACATTTTAAGAAATACAACATTGTTTTGTATTTTTTTAAACTGCAGATACTTAGTGTAAAGTATTCATGGACTCTGTTCCCAAGAATAATATCTTAGCCCGAAACTTTAAGGTTGTAAAAAAGTTCTTGAAACGAAAGATATGGAAGTAATTAATTAAATAAATCTGAATCTGTTTTTTAACTAGTTTCTGTGTCTCTGGAAGTGAGAACCATGTTGACTTGTTTGTTATATAAGCGCTCGTTGCGCAGAATCCTCTAGTCATGATATGAGTAAAAACATCATTGGCACCATCAACTAGAGGAAGTATATTTTTTGCTCTCATGAAAGGGTGAAGTAAGCGTAAATGATATACATTCTGTGCTTGTGAGTGATAGTATCATCTAGTAAGCGACACTTTGTAACAGTCGTTTGTACCCTTAGTGTTAGAAATAACAGTAGTCGAACCGAACTGAGGATTACCCTACAAACTCTGTGACCTGAATTAAAAAAAAAAAACCTTGTTGGTTTTCACTTCCTAGTATTGTAACAGCGAGTGGTCAGTCCTCACAGTGACATTTACAGAGCTAGTATATCAGTGCAAGTAACTAGTAATAGACATGTGTCAGTATTCAATGTAGGGAGCGGACAAGCGGACGTACGAGAACAAACTGACATAGATATTACAGTTATGCTGATAACAATATATTCCGTGAGGGTAGTAGAGGGCGATGTTGTGCCTATGCGGCGCATGTAGTGTACACGAGCGTGGGCCGGCTGACTAGGCGTTATCAATCTAATATCTCCGGCCATACATTTTATCTCCACAAGACGTGGCAGCAGGCGCGGCACTTTCTCCGCTCACCACTCTATGTATATTCTAGTTAACGACCAAATTTATTTGAGTTTACTCTTCACGGTGGAACGATAATTAATAGTGCGAGAAGTTGAAAAGGTCTCGTTGCGGCGCTAAGGAGATAAGCCAGTATCCGCTCCCAATGTGTGCTCGCTGTGATCTTTGCCTGCAGTTGCTGATAATAAGGATTTCAGAGGGAATAATGCAATGAACATGCTCTGTGGCATGGTACTATGATACTGTATGCTAAAACGTTAAATGTTTGAAACAGGAACTAAAGACGTGGAAAAACGTAGCAAATGAACGCTAAATTGAATGAAACATTATATTATTCTGAAATTACGCACGACACTAAAAGCACACGCGTCTGTCTACATGAAATTATCAATATTCACGTGATTTTGCAGTACCATATCGTAAGTGAATAATTCAATACACTGAATGCAAATTATGGGTACATACATGAGTTTGCTAAATGTGTATGCGGGCTGATTGCGTACTCAGTAGGCGTGCGCGTTAGACACACAGCACGTCACTGATAGATAGAGCCGATGTATGATTAATGGTAACCACGCGAACAGCGAAGTTACCAACACTCGCGGAAATAAGGCTACGTATCTACTGGAAAATGTGATCTCACTCACTACATACAAATTACCTTCGAGGATGCGGGCGAGAAACCCTTCCCAGTATTCATATATTTTCTTAGATAAACTTAGTGAATCTCCAACCGACTATATTATGTAGAAATAACCCAGCTACAATTCAATTCTAGTATAGGTCTGAAATTAGCACCAGAAGCGTGCCAAATGCGAAATAAAATCACACAAAAGTTTTCCCACAAAGCTGTGTTCAAAAAGTTGTTTAAAAAGGTGCAAATACCGTTGTGGTCTGTGGAACGGGTGACCTTTCAGATACCTGTACTTTCAAAGTAGAAGTTCGATTTTATTATTAATGTATACCTAACTAAAAGAAAGTATTCTATGACTTTCTTTTCCAGTAAAGTTTGCAAACAGAATTGAAAATCAATTTAAACATTTTCTGTCCTGTGTCTACTACAGAGAGAGACTACTAGTACTTCTGAGTAGTAGAGTAACTACAGTGCCGGCTCTGAAAGATAAAGGAATCCTCTTATCTCTTGCCACCTAAAGGAGACCGACCTTCTCTCTCAAACAGATAATTAAAACACACAGTTGCATTTGTAATTGTTCTAGTGGACATCGCGCGAGGGAATTTAACTCGAGCACCACATAGGACCGAATATAATAATACCTCGTATAAAGATTGAGCACTTACCAAGTTTAAATGGTGTTTCACTTATTTAATTCTAAAGTAAAGGAAAAATCAATAGCTAAATAGGAGTTTGTACGAAGTTAGATGCGGGGTAAGCACACGGCTCATTAAACTTCAGCTATCCACATTTGCTTACGTCTGGATTCAGGAGGTTCTCGACGAACGCAATGACACTTGTTCGTTTTATCGCCGACCTTTTAAGTCGTAGGTACTGAACCCACTTCCGACGGGAGCAGCACAAGAAAAAGGACAACCATAATATTGTTGCCTACATTTTACTATTACTACTTTATATACGAGCAAGCGTACAAAGCTCAAAGATAAAACCTGTACACGTGTATTTTTTCGCAAGATCAGTAATTTCAGCGTTTACCTAAAAGAATTACATAAAACATACAGTTATTGGTAAAAGCATTAAAGGCCCAAGTCTTTATAGTCATCGTAACATTTCCAAGGCTGTGCAAATACAGTTATTGATATAATGATATTTTTTATATATCAAGCAGAAAAGTAATATTAATGACGTAATTCTTGCTTCATTATAAAAAATAATAAAACGTGAAGCTTTGGTGGCTTAGTCTCTATTTAAATGTAAATTAGGTGGCAAAGGCTCAAGCCCCTGTCTCCGGTGGTCATAACCCCGTCAAAAGGCGAAGGCGGTTCATGTTTATGAAACGCTATAAACTTGGAGTTACTACCAATAGGAGACCAACTGTAACATCCCGCCACAGCCATCGTAACTATTGTAATGAAACTAAGATTACTAGTTACACCAGTAACCTCGAAATATGGCCATGAATTTGTTGACATTGTATTGGACCACAAAATGTTTGATATCGTTGATTGTAACAAGCTCAGAAATCTGTATATCAGCTCATTCATCTTAAAACGAAATAAAATTTTATTGTACGTTTCCGAACCTTTTTAGATTTGGTCCCGAATACGAATAAGGCAATAAATGTTGATCAGGACAACAAAAACAATTGACCGAAATCTATTATCAGCTATATTGCTGTTAGTGAACACAACTACGAAGTGCTGTAGCTACCGGACTACCGGCGCAGACCTGCCGTATTGATTAAACTTTACTGAAAGAAAACAAATCGAATCCTGAATTCATTCTATAAAGGACAGGCGTTATCATAGAAACGAGAAACACTATAACAGCAAATAAGAAAATGTTCAGGAAAGTAGCAAACTGAAACATTGTTTAAAATTCTTAATTGAAAGAGCAATAAGGAAAGCATTGTAGTCGTTAAATGTTTGTGGACCCCTTCAAATCCGTCAAAAACCTATTGAGAGCAGCACAATGAATGTTGACTTCATCTTTGTGTTATTTTCTTGTTGCGTTCGGGGACCAGGGCACTTGAATAAAAGATTCGTATATTATCCCGGGCTCGGCCGCGGTACAATAGGACAGCGACAACGCACCCACTGTAATTCAGTGAGCGGCCTAGCGACCGCATTGTATTATTGTATAGCAAGATCGCTACCGACAATCTAATTTAAAGGTGAACACAGACAACATTTGCCATGACATTGTTTGCTATTGCACTCAAAATATCCGAACAAAATGAATTGCAAATATAAGCCACTTGGCAGAGTCACCACCAAGTAGATACCTGCGGTCCTAGCGAACAACGACAGCGTTGGAAAACTCAATTTTCAGGACGGTAAAAGTAAACAAAGTGTCAAAATACATCGATGTTTTAATTTAAGTTGTGTCATAACAATATCAAGGAAAAAGTAAAGTCTATAAAGGAAACTTTTTGCTATTTACAAGTTGGAAAACTTCAACGCTTTCGGGGGAAAAATATTTCCGAGTTCTTTTTTATAAGTAGTTGAGGTCCTACAGCAAATAAAGGACCGGACACATCCGTTATTCGCATACACAAATGCGATCCCTTCTCGAATCCGGATTCATAGTATAGGCAAATTGTGATCGTCACGAGAACGACTAAGGTCACGCGTCAGTGGGCTGACATTATTTGTCAGAGTGGATCGGAAAGCAATTTCGCCTAACTCGAGACTATTTGTCACACATAAAACGTGATCTATGGAACCGTCTCGCCGATACATCCCGCCTTCGAACGGCGGCGGCGGACGGCGACCGGCGACCGGACTAACGGAAAAGGATTTTTAACGTGTGACATGATAATACGATTTGTACCTTTCTTAAGATATTCTTTTGTTGGATAAAGACACGATAAAATTACGTATAAATCCATCATAATGAGCCCTTACTATCGCTAGCTAACACTTTTATGTATAAAACTGCTGAGGTACAAAAATATAGAGTGTTACGCATGTGACGCGTCTAAAACATTTTTTTGAGTATTAAAGGCGAGGATTACCTCATAAGCCAGTAAGTGTGATACCTAAACATGGCATGTATTGGACGTGCGCGAACAAGTCAAATAACAGAGCAACAAGTCTATAGCGGTACGCGGCGGTAGTGTTGTCAGTATAATGTCAGACGGGAATGCAGGGTACAATGCATGTCGGCTGTGTTCCCTGTGTCAGTCGGGCGCCGACGAGCAAAATGGTCCTTGTGCAACGCGCTCGGGATTTTCGGTTGGGGATAGAAAATTGGATTGGCTCGTATCGGTCGCGGTGAAACACTGCCAGGACTTTGGCATGGAAACTTATTCTAGACGACTTATGGAGTCCGTGTTTCGATATTGTCGGGCAACATGTATCGTATGTTATAAACAATGTGATCAACTTGAACTATGTATATTCTGTATGCCAGAAATTCGAACAATTTAGGTATTATCAGGAATAAGATCTTAACTATTTTCCAGATTATCAAAATATCGATAACGGGACACGGCTTGTTTCACTAAACACAGTGAACGGTAACGACCGGGTGACACCAGCTAAGGGTTACGAATTGTGAAATTCCAAAGTACTCCTCGTGCCCTCCTTGAATGTTGGAGGTGAAAACTTTTTGATTAATGAGCAAAAAGCTTTCGTCTGCTTATGCCTTTAATTAAAACTAAAAAGTTAAGGGGGGTGACATTGTGGGGTGAGGGGCTACTTGTTAATAGAAGTGTTAGTTTGCGTGTGCACCGCGCGTCCGCCGCACAATTGTGAACGGTTTGTGTATAGTATAGTGGGAGCACTTAGTCGCGTGCAGGCACAGGCCCTCTGCGGACCTCGTTTGCCAGACATTCCCCGCATCGTCGCTAAGTACTTAATTGTGTCAGTGGTTCAGAGCACAGCCAAACTTAAATGAAATACTCGTGTTTCCGTAGAATAATCGTTTGGCATTCATTTCTTTACCTTATCGAGAGGTGGAACTGCTCAAGCGACACAAAATGATTTAAAAATATTTTAATCCTTTTATTCCCTTTCATTGAGTTTGAAGAAATTTATTTTAATGAATCAGTGAAACTGAACAGAATTAATTGGACTTTTTAGAGCTAGAAAATTATGCGTAATTGCATAACTCATTATCTTGTTGGAATATAAATGTATAATTTTAGCTGCACATAATTTTCGTTTTGTGTATTTACGTTTTAGGAGTTGTGGGCCCATATGTGAGAAAATATTGCTTCCTTTACTACCATTTTATTGCAATTTCCCTATACTTTTATGCTCGAGTATATCAAACTCCCTACTTACTTTGATTTACTTCGAGTCACTTTATCAGGAAAGTTTTATTAGAAATATGCATAAAAATATTGGAAAAGATAGAATAATATGCTGCATATTAGAATTATTGATTCATTTAGGTCAAGAATTTTAATAAAAATGTTAATACGTACTGTATTAACATTTTTATTAAAACTATTTCTTTCTGATCTCAACCGTAACCTGAGTCAAGGTCAAGAATGAACTCTGATTTGAACATTATAAATAGGTACAACTACGAAGAAGTCCAAGTTTTAGAAAACGTCAAAATGAGTTATTTTCGGTGATGAAACACAATACTCGTAAGTTTCAAATCAATTTATCACTTAATTGAAATACCTCTCAAATGTAATACTTTGCAAAGAAATTAGGTAATAAATATCTAGTGAAATAATTCGTGTTTGCATGTTTCGAAAAGTTTGTAGACATTTCTATATCTCCTACTTTCTTTGAAATGCGAACATAATCTCATCAATGTTATATATTTCGCTTTGATATGAAAGTCTTATTACAGATTTATTTACCTTTACCGATTCTGAGAGGCCATAAATTCTGAACATGTAAATTATATTTTCATGAGCTACAGCAATTTTTCATCGTGTGGGTTTTTTTTTCACTCCGATGTTCAATGTTACCTCCAACTCTATAATATAGTATGTATGAGTTACAACAAAAATATTTAGATATTTTTATAGTTATGTTATTGAAGGTTCGGTGTACACCTGTAATACAAGTAAGGGGGTAACACGTCGGGTCGACGGCGCGTTGTGTTCCACGCGCGCCTAAAAGAGTGTCAGCATAATGACGGGGCCCCTCTCTAGAGGGCCAAAGCCTGCCAAGGTCGCGGTACTCACGAATAACCGTAACCCCGGTACGTAAAGGGCTATTGAAGGACACCGTGGATTTTAGTCAGTACGAGTCTGACGGTCCCTCCCGCTCTGCTCTGGGTGGGAGGACTCATGTGATGATATTTGTAATAGTGTTACTGCTATTAATAATATAAAATTGACGATATTTTTCCCCAGCGCATGAAATAATGTTTGCACCAAAGCCAAACCCCCAAATGCTACGCAAATGCTAATCTTGTGTATTTCGTGAACAAACTAGGTTGTAAGAACAACTTCCAAGAATGCACTAGTATCCAGAAACGCACTAGTTTCCAGATTTCTCACTTTCCAGTTCCTTAGTTCCTTTGATAAGACAGACTTCTACCTTTTTTTTTTTAGCGTGGTAAAATCATCAAATGGGTCCTCCCACCCAGGGCAGGGCGGGAGGGACTGTCAGACTTGTACTGACTAAAATCCACGGTGTCCTTCACGAGCCCTTTACGTACCGGGGTTACGGTGATGGGTAAGACCCGCGACCCCGGCAGGCTCTGGCCCTCTACAGGCCCCGTCAGTTTGCTGACACTCCTTGAGGCGCGCGTGGAACACAACGCGCCGTCGACCCGGGCATGGTCCGTGGTCGGGCAGCGAGTCGCCCATTACTCGCTGCCCGCATGCCCGCGCCTACGGTGGCCGGAGATCGTCTGGCGACGTCCGTCGCCGTGGGCGTCCACCACTGCGGGTGGGTCGGAGGGAGGACACTGTTCTCTCCCTCACGCGGCACGCCTCCTCCTTCGCGAGCATGACTGCTTCGCAGAAGGAGGCGACCGCTTCCCACTCCGTCTCGCCCCGCAGCATGGCCTCGACCAATGCCGGGCGCGAGAGGTCTCCGCCTATCGCCGTCGTGAGGACACGGCGATGCTCTGCCCAAGCGGGGCAGTCCTGCACCGTATGCTCCACCGTGTCCTCAGGACGGTCCTCGCAGTGGTGACACCCAGGCGTTTCCTCCCTCCTTATCAGACACAGGAACCTCCCGAAACTTCCGTGTCCGGGGAGGACCTGCGTCATGCGGAAGGTAAGGACGCCGTGACGCCTATCCAGCCACTCCTCAAAGAGGGGTCTTACCGCACAGACTTCTACCTAGCGAAGATAGAGCTAGAATGCAGCTCCACCCGTGATGTCTTTATTCACTTAAATAAGGAACACAACATATTTTTATTTAAAAAAAAAAGTTGCCCCACAGTTTTCTTTCTGGAATTTCTTCCTGTATCGTGGTTGCGTTTACAAACATAGAAACTCACATACATTAACACCCAGACCCGGAACAACTACTTGCAGATCATACAAATATTTGTTCTTTGCGGGGATCGAACCCGTAACACGCTGCGCAACAGTCGATCGCTCAGCCACTGCACCAACCGTGTCGTCTGCACTAATTACATTACTTTTCAAACAATATACAAATTTAGCTTATACTTTTCAAACACTAACAATAGACCATTTTGAATATTTTATGAGTAGAATTTCTTGTTTTGAACAAATTCATAAAAAAATCATTTAAAATTAAATTACTTCGAGTACAATGTATGGAAAAGTTACAAAAGAATATATGCACTCCCGTAATCGGTAACCAAGAGATCGATTTTCCCTTCTAGTTCGAAACGACTGCTGTCGAACTAAAAGAGCGACATAGTTTGATAAGGACCAGCGAATTATATCGATACTATTTACAGGTTGTGAACTATTATGCGCAACTCTAATAAATGCATAGGTTTACCACAAACTAAACATGTACGTAGTTTCACAACTGTATTAGGTACTTACTAAGTTTTATTAGGTTGTGCAATATATAATTTCTACGTGTTAGTCGAATTACGTAGTTCAAAAACCGCTATTTCCTACCCAGTTATGCATGCTTAAAGTTGAGAAGAATGAAAGTAAATTGTAAAGTAAACCCTGGCCTGTTTTCAAAGCATTCATAACGTTACATTGCTGCTTTAATATTCGGAAACAACAACACTAAAACATAATTAAGAAAATTAAAAGCTATTTTCTGCTAGACTTACAAAATAACCACTAACTCGTTGTTTCAGGAATTAGTTTAATAATATCTTTATAAGCTTAAATACGTTTGCTTCTGTACCAAATAACAAATAAACTAGGAGGGTTTACACGACACTGAGTGGCTTTCTTAAGCTTAAGTGTGTTACATACACTCAAAACCACACACATTAGACAAGATCAAACAGTGCTGAAGTCGAATTCTCACTCATTAATTTTATCTAAGTAAAAGCACTGACAAATTTTATTAACCGCACTACGCTATGTAAACGACCAAACGGAGAGTATTGTATCACATCCTCAGTGTAGTGTATTCCATCTCAGTGTACAAAAGTAGTATGCATAAAATCGATCTGAATACACACTGCAAACTGAAGATGTTTATTTGTGGAACTATCTCTCAGATAGATCAACAAAACATTATTGAGCTCCGACAACTCGTATGCTAATACCGGCCATATTAGTGGAGGGGCCGTAAGCTTCAACTTTAAACGATCGGTAGTTTGAACGACGATATTGAGACGGCTCGGTACCTCTACATACTGGGAATAAATCAGGGACGCAACATTTGGCGATAATTTAATATGACGGAAGAAAGTGGCGCGATAGGCCACGAGCACCCCTAATGTGAGGATATTACGTCACGCACGCATCGGCACTTTTGTCTGAAAAATGTTTGCAACGTGGCTCTATTAGTTTGCCAGTTAGTTTAAAGTCTAGACTTATTAAGGTCGACAGAGCATACCTCAGTGAACATTTGGTGGTTTAATTATTTCTTACTGGAACGACCTGAATATTTTATAAATTTTCTTGCATTTATATACATAACTACATCGTTAGTGAACGTGCTTGCTAAATGCCTACAGCCAAAACAATAACTCAATCTACAAACAATAGACTGAAGGGAATAGATCATAACTATCATAAGCTTGTATGCCAACTATAAAGCAAATAATAATAATGTCTATAATGATCACAGAGCAGGGGGGCGGCGACCGGTAAAACGGAACGCCATTAATCTTCTCTATTCTTATACTGGAAAATATTTTCTTCTTTTATCGACGTCTTAAGTCAAAGCAAAGCAGATTTTTTTCAAGTACCATCTCATCTCGACGTGCTCGTAATACAAGCAAGGCGTACATAGACCTACATAGGCACATACCTAGTATATAACATCACATGCTCCTACTTTTCCTGCGTGAACGACAAAGGAAAAGATTTCAAAACATACCGTGCGTAGCGCAGGTTAAAGATTGAAAGTTCACCATTCTCCTAATTTTCGAAACATTAAACTTTACATTACGCCGCTTTTCCAATGTTTAGTTTACTTACAATTTGTAATTTATAATACCGCAAATTAGTTAACCAAATAGACTCGAAGCCAAAGGCCGGCTATTTCACCGTAGTTACGGATTATACTAAGTAATAACCCCATATCTAGGTACAAATAATAAAAAGGGGTATTATAGAAGGATTATAATTTCAAATTAATTCAAGATACTTTTAGAAGAGATGAAATTAAAAAGGGTTTACGTATTTTCTTTTTGTAGGTCAATCATGTAAAAGGAACTAATTTACATTAAGTTTTACGACCCTAATTTCAGGGGCTGGGAAAGAAGAGTGGAAATTGTTATGTCTTCGTTTTAACATTGAAAACAGAAACAACATTATTTACGCTTGTTTACTCAAAAGTGGTTTCTTCGTTAAACAATTTAATAAGTTAGATATCATCATAATTAGAAAATAGAATGGATCGTCTAAAACTCTATCTATCTATTACCTATATTGGGGGAGGGGGGTGGCTCCGGCCTTGATCTCAGTCTGGTTTTATGATATTAATAAAGTTTTATTATTACAAATTCCATTAATAAAATACAAAGTGACTCTTTAAATATTGATATTGAACTGATGGTTTACGTTAATTTTCTATTAAATATGGAATCTGAACTTTATATTATAAGTTAATAAAATCTCTGTCTAAGAAAACATTGAAGCTGCTTTCGAAGGAAAGCTTTGAATATTAAAACTAGCAAAAGGAGCAGAGATCGGATGTTGCTGACGTTGCTCCAATTGAACCGGGTCGGTACGTCCGTCAATCACATATGCTTTGACGAGCAGCAATTCGCCAAGCCTGTCAATTTTAACATGGCGACTGTGTGTCACAGGCATATATGTAGATAATAAACTAAACGCATTAGAATAATATCTTAATTAGTTGCAATTAACGGCTCAGTACCTGTGGAGCAATTATAGAATATCATTAGCGTGTAGAAGCTGTTTCCATAGTTCCAGCGTTGTTTTACCAGTACGTACAGGTATCTAGCGATTGAAACTGAGGAAACTGGGAGGCAAATGGCGCAGGCTGTGCCTCATTACCGTTAAGAGGGAGACATTAATCTATGTTGATGAAAGTAATAATGAGCTCGCCGCGTTCCTGGAATCGATCTTCAAAACCTTGAGAAAATAGTGTCTTTGTACTATTTCCTTTTATCTCTAACTATCTTTGTGTGTGACGAGTAATTGTCACAAAAAATCTTGCCGTGGTTGTCATTTATTAAGTTGACGGGTCGCACAGAAAGACGTTTTTTGTTATAAATTAAATTCTATACAGCTTTGGTCTAATAATAACTTTTAGTCGTAGAAACAAAAGTAAAAAAGTTGTAAACCAAAAACGATGAAAATTCACGTAATGTTTTCTGTACTCGTATTTCAGGAATCGTGAAGTTATCTTGTGTAATAAAGCAATTCTTTAAACACGTAAAATTTTCAGCTTTCAATAGTTATGCTATGTTGTCACACGTCAAACTTACACAAGTTCAACTGGATGAACTAGGTTAAGGATCACAACGGTGCACTAGTTAGGTACTGTCAGCGTGGTTCTACCTTCGAACGTCTGCACGACCTATTTCCCTGGTACAACTCTTACAAACTTACGAGACGGTCTTTCATCTCCAGATAAACATGGCAACTTCTGATAAGTTACCAGAGTAATTTACTAAGAACTCGAACTTACGCTGCATTATTTGTACTTTCCTGTGGTAGTTATTGCGGGCTCTCGCAATTCAGTTTAGAAGATTATCTTCCTGGGCCTCAAGTCTGCTATTATAATAGTGTCCAAATGGTCTATCATTGATTTCATAATTGTTGATTTTGACAAGTTCGGTAATCTAATAATATAATGACTTTCCAATAGGCAACCACAAACGTTCCAAATGCTTTAGAATGGTAATCTCGTACAAATGCTTTATTGCTATTTAATAACTTTTTACTACTTCAGATTGCATAAAACACTAATAAGTAATATGTAAAAATACTTATAAAATAAATCTGGTATGAATACATGTTCAAGTAACAAAATTATATTACGAGACACTTGAAAGTCCAATGACCTACTATAAACTTAGCAGATTACGAACTTTTAGCAAAATGACAATGGGATGATCGTATTGACCCCTGGTTAATATTTATTTTAATATTACAAAAGTACGCTTTAATATTTCGGTTTTTGCGTAACGTAAGTTTAATGTTCTTTAAATTTTATGCGCTGATCGTATAAGACCGAGTTACCGCTCCAATTTTAGTAAAGGTTTCGCTCAGAACGTCTATAAAAATTAGGCAGGTACTAGGATATCATAAAGAAGAAGCGGTGGATGCCGACGTGTCATAAAAACCACAAACCGTGAATAATGCGGTGTTCCTTAGCAATCAACCGTCTGAATATATCTAAGTAGGATATTTGAACAAACAAGGAATTCGTAACAATCACGTTGTTTTCAGTTCACTGACAATATAGACACAAGTTGACATAGATTTCGGTAATTATTAATTAATAGAAGGTACACTGCGTTATTTAAACAAATGACAACTCGTTGATAGAATTAATTACCAATTATCGTGCCAGTTTTAATCATGATTTGATTCTCTGATAATTATGAGTTGATTGAATAGACGACACATAATCTAAATTCAACGAATACAGTATGGTTCGCATCATACATTAATTTCTATCTCCAAAGTTGTTTTCGTGACCTAAGTTTGCGAAATTACGTCCCCAGTCCCAGCTGTCGTTGTTTTAAACAATTTTCTTTTACATTTTGTCAGTATTTTTTAGGAGCGTTATATTCGTGTTACTTACTGGTTAACAATTTTCATAAATTCCAAAAAATTCGAGCGTTAAAAGATATTTGATACTAACAGGCAGTTTAAAAATTTAAATTCCTACAAAGAAAATCGTAAATAACGTTGCAATATTTTAAAAGCTTTTAGTCTTTTTTTATTTTAAAAGTTATATTTATTTTACTCGCTCTTTGTTGGCTACGTATTCTCCGAAACAAATATGAATTATTATTTTCTGCTAGCGATTCCGGATTCTGATTTACACGAATTAAAAGCTTGATATCATATTTTTGACCATTTTATTGTATTCATTGAAAACAGTTTTATCCGAAACCTAAATAAATGCAATCAGTACTACAGTTGTATACTTGTGTTTTGTCCTTCTGCTATTACAGAAATTATTATAAAAACTACTCAGAGTAAAAATGTGATGACTAACTTTTAATTTTTACTTTGCTAAGTGTGATGCTACATTGGAGTGATGCCGCGTATGAGTGCGATTTTTCAATTTAGAGTCCAAAGCTGGTATTAGCGAGAATTTCCGACACATTAGTGGTGGCGTGTAGCCCGCTGCGCCCGCAGCGTCGCACCACTGTCACCACTTCTTTTTGCTTTACTTTGAAAGAACGTCAACAGCTGAAACAAAGCTTCTGCTGAAAATGTCTGCTCACTTGTATTTTATGAAATTCATACTCATCCAAACATCACATGCATGTATTACAAATTGTAATGAGACCCACCGACACACATTTTATACGAGTTTCCGTGTCGCCAAGTTCTGTTTAATTTTTCTTTTCTGGTATGTTTTCTTTCTCTTATTTTTATTTAAATGTGGCCATTCAAAATTCGTAGCGCGTTGCTAAAAGCATTTCTGAGTAAAAAACTGATGAGAAAAAACTTTGATAAATCAGTTTGCTTGAAATATTTTTGTTTATTTGTGTTCCTGTACATACCTCAGCGCACAATAAAACAAGATTACGGTTCATATGTTTTTTATAGCTGTTATATTTCTTATTTGTACTTTATGGGCAATTTGGGGTATTACTAGAAGTTTACCAGGATTGAAGGTATTTTAAGGGATATATTTGTATGTTTAGAATAATTGTAATCCGTTTCCTACTACACAAACAGGGTCGTTACGTTCCTTCAGTAGTATTTATGACGGCTTTATTTGCAGAGATTTAACCTTGCCGCGTACGTTTAACATGTGCTTAAATATTAAAATGAATGTTACATTACATGCTCAACCTGTATATCTCCGAAATTTCTTTTCTGAACAGCAATCTCCATAAAAGTAAAGTCATGTGCGCCGACGCCTTGTTTATGATCTAAAGCACACCAGACTTGCTACATGAGCTGAAATCTGCTGAACAAGTACTATCCTACTTTATTAACTAGCCATATTCGCTATACTCGAGAAAGAGAACTTGATAACCTTGCAAAAATTAGGCAATAAATATAGATGTGAACACTAAAATTATGTTGTGGCATTAAGCTTACATGAGATTATGATAACGAATGATCAAGAGATTATATCGGGCTGATGAGTGAGCAGTAGTTAAAGATAACATCGTAGCATAAAGCGGGTTTCTTTAAAGGCGGAGGTCGGCACTATGTCACGGTTAAACTCTGTAGTTGCTCTTGCTAATGACCGCTTTCACGCGACTAATCCTTTTGAGCAAAAGGGACCTTTTAATACGGAGGTAGCACGAGTAAATAGATACGGATCTACTGTATAAAACTACTATATTAATGTAAAATATTCTAGTCTTTTTCAGAAACATGGGTTAGTAATGTAAGTAGGTAGGATCTACAATTATACAGCGACAATAAGAAATCGTGTTAATATTGTCATAATTGCCACCTTGGTGGGGCGCACAGACCGGTATTAGCAGTCTATTGTTATTAGCACATACGAGATCCTTCTGTCCTTTATTCCAGTGACCTTCTCCCAAAATAACCTTTAACAACACCCACAGGAAAACAAAAGGTCATTCCCAGCACGAAACTAGCCTACGAAGTTTATGCTTTGCTAAAAGCTCAACTTATGTTTAGTATCAAAAGCATGCACAAGCACATGGTAGGTATTTAAATTCCATATCTATTGCGGCCTCTTAAATCGAAAAGTCTCAAGATATTTCAAACGTAACAAATACCGGAATCGTGCATACAAACTATGCTTCGAATTCCAGCTTAGTAGCATAGGACGTGCTCGAGTGACCGACTTTCCACCCTGCTGGTATCATCACACGACTTACGGAGACATTTGAGAACTATGTGCCGACATCAGAAAATCTGTGCTCAAAATACAGTGGGGTTTATACGAGATTTCCATTCCAAAATGGATAAATAGGCATAAGATGGCAACCGCAAAAAGTCGCACGTTATTTATTAAATGTACGGTTTATCTGCACGCTGCCAGGCCACATATCCTCTCCACAGAGATGATTAAGTAAAAGTATGTTTACTTTTTACATGTTCTCTATTTCTAGAAAAACATTGAAGGGAGCTAAGTAATATTGCTTGAAGGAAAACAAGTGCAACGCGACTACGCTTTTACGATAACACCGGTTAACAAATATTTCTCTTTATCTTCTCTGATTATACAATTATGTATAAAAAACACGTGTGGCACTCAAGGACTGCCGCGGTAAAGCTATTGCATAGCATTTTTTATCAACTTATGCAATTATAA
This sequence comes from Agrotis puta, assembly GCA_943136025.2. NCBI lineage: Eukaryota > Metazoa > Arthropoda > Insecta > Lepidoptera > Noctuidae > Agrotis > Agrotis puta. Next base: position 8,256,875 of record OW964170.2, read on the forward strand.
TTATTTATTTATTTTATTTATGAAAAAAAAGAAAAAATATCGCCTACCGAATATTTAACGAGAATATCATCCCATCGTTGCTCTATGGGTACTACTTACTAGTAGTAAATTCATTCATTCAAATTTTATTCATTCACGTTAACATGACAAATGTGGCAGTGACAGTGTTAGGTTTATTTTCGTTACCGAATTTCTTGATTCGGTCACCGCGCTCAAAGCCCGCGATAAAAGCTATGTAATAGCTTAAAAAATAAGATCTGAGTTTTTGCTTGCAATCTTTCAGAGGCAAAAATTAAAGCTGGAATCTTTGTCGGCCCCCAATTAAGAAGAAAAATGAATTGAGATATTTTCCTGGAGTTAATTAGCAATGAAGAAAAAGAAGCTTGGAACAGTTTTAAGGCAGTAGTTCATGGTTTTCTTGGAAATTGTGTCAATAGCCAGCTCAGCTTACGAATTTTTCCACCATCGGAAGTAGAATGTCTCTAAAGATGCATTATGCTACATTCTCATTTGGATAAATTTAAAGATCATATGGGAGGTTATTCAGAAGAAAAGGGGAACGCTTCCATCAAGACATAATAAGAGAGACGTTACCTAGGCCAGTATACTGAAAGCATTATGAGAGACTATATTTGAGGGTATAAGAGAAACTTCTACTGAACATGACAGGAAAACTGTTCATTTTTTAATTTTTTAATATTAACTTTATGTTAAAAATGGTATTATGAAAAAAGAACATAAATGGATGTTCGGTTTCTCTTACAATAAATCATCTCTAAGTATGTCAATTTTTATGCATTATCATTGATTTTATTTTCCCATTTTTTACACATAAAAGGAATTTTAAAACCTTTTTTGTTCTTGTTCTTATTTATGGATATAAAAACAGTCACAAAAATGCTGTAGACGGGTGTAATACTACTTCATACAAATAAAATGTCGGCATGAACGGCAACAAAAAGTACTCGAACTCGCGTGTGCTCTACAAATTGTATAGAAAATATAAAGGACGTAAGCTCCGAGTGAGATAGCATGTCCATCGGGGGATCCGTGGGACTAGAGAAACTAGGGAACCGGGCTACGTACCCGTGGCAGTCGGTAATCGACGATGCGACGGGTCGCACCCGCACACACCGACAAACGCAAGGAAATTGCTCTCTTCTGCCGGGAAATTGAGACGCTTCTCGTAAAATCGGATCCCTCTATTCTAAATGCAATCACAAGGCAGATCAAACATTCTTGAATAAGTTTTTCAGTTTTCCCGTTGCAGCCATCTTGAATTGACAGAGCAAGCTTAGCTTTCGTTCCATTCAGCATGAACCAGCATCCGACAGTAGTTCGACGTTTTAAATAGGTACTCGATGTTGACATCAACTACTTTTTTATACTCACTTTTCAATCATATACCTATACATATGCATTTAAGAAGCCAAAATTATAGTCAGTGAGAGTTCTGTAACCTGCTTTCCCGTGGACATGCTGACAATATATCAAATATACCTTCAAAGACTGCTCTGCTTTCTAAAAATTCTTCGGAATGTCTTCAACAATTTATAATAAGCTTCCTAAACAAATAAGAAAATTTTTAAGATACATATAAACCACAAATAGACCAGTTTATACAATGTATGAATTTTTGTCCGACAGATTCGGGAACAGTTAGTGTCGCTTTTTTAATTAAAATATCTTTAAGAATACGAGTACATCACAAAAATTTGTTCCAAAGTAATAATTTTATCACAACCTATTGTATACCTAACATGGTGCAGCAGTGAAAGTGCACATCAACTTAAATAACAAGAACAGCTGTCTCACAATAAAGATCTTTGAGTTTGAGTATTTAAAGTCATTAACAATCGTCGCACTTTTTAACCCATAGCATAGCGACAGGACAACACGGCATATACAATAATAAAATGTTCCGAGAGGGAAATTGCAGCATTTCTCTGAAACACTGAAATTGCGAATCAAGTACCACGTTAACACCATCAGTCGAACAATATTGCAATTGTATGACACGAAATGATACAATTTACACTTCCTTTTCGGAAAAAGATTGGCAATCTTACAACAAACTGAATCAATTACCTCTGTTATGATGTTGTGTTCAGAAGTTGACAACTGCATGAAATCGTGCATTAAGCAACTGTGAAGATAATGATTATGCAACAACGTTGATATTAACTTTGCAAAATTTTCATTCTACGCATTAGCGCTAATTAGAATGTAAACGAGTCCCGAAAATTAAAGCACTTGAGTATAATTTTATGTTCAAGAAAGTCCAAACCGTAAAACCAGTACCCCTCAATAAATCCAGGAATTTGCATAAAGTTCAAATTCGGCTGAACATTTTAAATATTTTTTGAATACCTAACATACCAAAAGTCTAAATAAATCTGACATAAAATTCCAACGTTTCGCAAAATAGCTGGCGAGAGCTGACTTTAACTACATTTTATCCTATAATTCATAGAAACCGCTGAATACAAAACAAAACTGTGGAGAATGGAAAGAAAGGGATTGAAACTACGGTAAGAATTGTTCTGGCGAGAATCGCAGGAATACCTGGGTCGATTCTTTTTCCAACTTTTAGTTGGCTGGGTATAACAGTTTCGAGTTATCGAGGCTAGCTTACAATACAATTATTACAAGAAAGCAATAGTTTTAGTAACAATAGTCCTTTTCATTAGATTTTTCAATCGTTTACTAATTTATCGAATGGCAAGCTATGTCTGATGGGATTTCCCACCGACAAAAGTTACAAACGTCCGTTCATATTGTCATTAGAACTTAAAACGAGATATTTACCATGTTTATTATTTGTTTTGGATTTTTATTTAACCAATTTAGAGGATGAATGAAAATAATCTTCTGGTCTCGTCTTCAATTCTTCTAAAATAATGAATGGTTGACGACTGTGTGTTGTCCGTTTAAGAGAGCCTTCTACTTTGTTCAATCACATAATAATAGGCATCACCGATAAAAGGTAATACAATCTAATTCCAATTCTTTTTATTTTAGCATACTGCTAACAAAACGGCCGTGTTGTCAGATATAGCGTTGGCTGACTGAGACGGAATTTAAAACTGTCACTGATAAGCACACTAACTCATAATAATGGTTTGAGCCGACCGCTCCCGACGCTCCCAGCGCTCCCGCCGCTCCCACACCCGTACTTGTAAACTGTCCACTGTTACGACCACTCGGATTCCAACAGTATTTATATTTTATGTATTTAACCCCACGTTAGCAATTAGTCTTAAGTGGGGTACTTAAAAATGATACACTCGATTTAGTATGCAAATGTTTCACCCACCCGTCGCCACGTGATGCTCAGCTACACGGAACCCCGTATAGTAATTACTCTTTATGAAATCCCAAATGAGCATATTACGTCTGATGAAAGTAAAAACAATTTTTACATCTCTGGAGTAATGAGGAAAGAAATTCTTATAAAAAAAAAAAAAAACTTTAACAGAATTCAGCAAATAACTTTTAAAATAAATCTTCAGACGCGTAGCAAGTTCAATTTGTCCGTAGAACTTGGACATGCACCACCGTAGTCTAAAATATGCAGATAAAGTCGCGTACAGGAGCGTCAACTAAACTTAGTTTTATTTGAGTTGCATATATGAACGAGGTGGGTTTGCGTTGTACAACGAGCTGAAGTGGAACCATGTCAACAGACTTTCTAACTGTTCCCAATCTTACTTCTGCCTTAACTCATAACTTTAGAGCTAACAGAGCCTAATTATATGTATCTACAAACTAGAACACATACATATATAGGTTCCGCAGGTAGACGCACACACATTATAAAGTTTAACCAGAAAATGTTCCACAATATTAAAGTTGAATACCCGCGAGGAGGGCACAGAAAGGTATTAACATGTATTATGAGACAGGCGCGTTCGAAACACCCGTACTCAACGAGAGGCAAAACACTCGGGAGAAAAATAATTTCAGCTTATTATGATTGAGTGAGTAAACAAACTAACGCACCCGGTCACCTTAGTTATAAAATGATATAATAATAATTTGTATGCAAAGGCGCGCACTATTGTGATGAGACAGTTATGGTGGGTCATAAACAGTTGACAAGTGTTATCTGAGACCAGCCAGCCGCGCTCATAACTCGCGGACGCCTCGATCGATAGTGTTCGCCACAAATCTATCCAAAATCGTGTGAAGGTTTATGATGCTGCGAAATAACGCTATTTCGACGAGCGAAATTACGCTTGCGGTTGGTACTATTCAGCGCATCTCACAAACCGAGCCTGTACACTGCACACCGACGCTGCATCGATCGAACTTATACCTAGGTACTGCCGAAACCGCGTCTGTCTAAAATTAGTACATTTTGACATAACAATCCCCAAGATAAGTAATTGTTGACGAATTCGTGTTATGTTTTCTTCATTAAAAACATATGCAAATTTACATAAAGCAACGCAATGTGTTTGTGTACAAGAACGGAGCAATTAATGGTGGTAGAGGCTGTCGTCTTTATAGTACACGTCGTTTTAATGCCAACTCAAGATTTTCATTTATTTTTGCTCCCATTTGAGGACGAAACAAACTCGAGGCCGACGCTTGCATGACTTTCCTGAATCAATTTGTATGGAAAGTGAACGACGCCATCTTAACAGCAACATTCAATTAACACGATCCGATTGCATGCATGCTAAGTTAGAACACGCATTTAAGAATAATTTATATGATAACAATTACCTACCATTTTTTTTTTATCGTGGTAAAATCATCAAATGAGTCCTCCCACCCAGGGCAGGGCGGGAGGGACTGTCAGACTTGTACTGACTAAAATCCACGGTGTCCTTCAATAGCCCTTTACGTACTAGGGTCACAGTAATCCCTTGGTCCCGCGACCAATTACCTACCATAGAAAATCTTTGAACTTGTCACACAGTGTTATTAATAGACAGGTAAGTAAGTAAGCCGCAATGTGTTTACGCTTTCTCGTCGGGGGTTTATAGCAGTAGTGACAAGTGATGAATAGCTACATATGAGAGCAGGCAATTTCGAGTATAAGCTTTATATTCTCCGCCTTTATAGTTCACTAGTTTTGAGCAATTTACAGCGCTAAACGGGCCACGTAGTGCGGCCGCGCGCGTACAATGCATTCCGGTAATTATGCGAGAAAGGCTGCCAGCACTGAAATACAGGCGTACCGAGTTCACCAGGAGTTACAGGTCATCAGTATAGGGCAAGCTAAAAATGCAATGAAAAGCTTTGTGTAAAGTTACCCATACACGAATGAAAACAAAACGAACAGCAGAGTGGAACATTAGGAGTGATTAGATCCTGATGCTCAATACTTGAGCGTTTCGTTGTTTTTTAATTGATTTTAACGAGAAACTGTTGTTAAAACTTTCAGAATATTTGTTACATAAATACAATGAATATTAATATCTGAAACTAAGCGAGAATAACAAAGATCTAAAAGCTTTGAGTATTTTATGATCAAAGACATTTCAAATGTTGTGGGACTCATGGTCCAAACAGTCGCCTTGGTCCGCTAAAGTCGTCAACTGTTGACGCCATTACAAATATTCAAGTAGGTAGCTACGTAATCAGCGCTGCGGATTGGGTACCGCAGCCTAAAACCAAACACACGCCAAAACGGACGCTTGAATGCAAGCATTTAGCTCTAGATAAATGGGAACACGGACGCGGACGGCGCCCTCGAGCTTCGCAAAAAATAATTATTCCGCCCGCAATCCTCACACAAAGCCAAAACTCATTTTTAACTAACGTCGCACGTCAAAATATCAGAGACGCTTCGCAGAAATAATATTTGCGAGGAACAGAGATTCTTGGTGGGTACCGTAAAATGATAATGTTACGTTTCAGCTCGTCCAACGAAACGAATAACGTTATTAATTACCATAATATTGTCTTTGTAATAAATAAGGAAAAGACAAACAAAAACCGACATTCTTTCTTATTTTCAAGACATTTTTTCGGTTCTAGCATTAGCGCTAATGGCTGTAACAACAACACTGAAAGGTGCTGAAAATAATGATGTCCTGTACGGTAATTACCGATGTAGCTGGTCGATAACGAGTCTCGTTCAACGTTAAACGTTCGGCAGGTGAATGGTGGGCATTGGACACGGAAATGGTAGCAGCATCCGGCCGCAACAATCGGCGTTCCCGTCCGTCAACCACCCGCTATGTAAGCACTGCACGGCCGAGGTATGGCTGCTGTCTACAGTACCGAACACGTCGATACATCCAACAAAAACTAGCTCTACACCGAAATAGAAATTGTACGAGTTATTCTAGAAACTGTTTCATTCCGCTGCCATATTATGTAAGACGAATTACAAATACGTGATTTTTATTGCTTTGTACAGAGTAAGCACTTGTAATGGAAAATTCAATCTTAAATGCAACTTCTGCCAAATGGGCCGCGCTGCCAGATTTAGAAAATGCTTTAAAAGGAAAATAATGTTTTAATATTTTGAGGTAAACACGATTGCGGCGCGCGGTTTGTGTACTTTCGAAATTAAGCAGGAAAATGAAAAGGTCACGCAATGTTAAAAAATATTGAATAAACCTTTTTTCGATGAGCAATGCAAAACATTAACGATAAAATGCTAATGTGTCAAATTCTACACACCCTGAGGTTTTTCGTAAACTTAACATATCAAGGTTAATATTCAAACGTTTGTGAACATGTTTTTATTTTTAACTTAAACGCGGGTGTGAAAAATATTTAAACAAAGCCCAATCCATTTCTGAGTGCTTTGTAGAGCACAACAAAGTAGAGAACAAAGGGATTTCTATTCTGAATTGAGTGTGTGAATGCTAATAATTGGCAATAACGTTTGTTTGATCATTTTTATGAATTTATTTTTAGTTTTTACGTGAAATACATGTTTACGTGACCCAGTTAGTAACCAATGGCAACGATCAGGTGCCCGTATGTAAGATATATGTTTCATGCACGAATGTGTTCTACCACAATCTATATTCTCTTTGACGTATTTCACTACATACGAAAATCAAACTTTTTTGTATAAAAGAACTAAAACTATCGTTGTGGATAGACGCAATATCTGAAAAAACTTTATAGCTGTTGGAATAGAATTGTTTGATAATAAAAACCGAATTCGGTGTTACACTACAGCGTGTGATATGTAACCAAAAGAGAGTTTTATTTGTGGGAGTTGAAATGTATGATGGGAGCATAAAATACGCATTCGTAGTTGTGAGAAACGCTATTAAAGACATACTCATCAAAGAGTTAAGTCTTGACAAAGTAAATCACATTCTAAAAACATAATGGCCGCTCCATAATGGACGGGGTGTTCACTGTTCAGCTTAACAATTTGTTCCATTAATGTAATCGCAAACTTTATAGAGGTATTTACTGCAAATTAACTCCCAGCTTTACAATGGGTATTTGCATGACAATAAAGGGTGACACTTTACTGATTGTAGTCCCTAATAATTAACAATAGAATTTACCACTTCTGCTTTCGACATTTCAATTACATTTAGATGTAACTCAGTAATTAGAACACTATGTAATATTCTACAGACATATCACCCACCTATTTACAATTCACATGTCTGTATCTTCATACAAGCACCACGGCCCGGCTTTATCATTATATTTGAATTTATTTAGAAAGTAGTCGTGGAATCCATTTAGAAAACAAACAATGCTTAAGTATACTTTGACATTGACATTAATCTTCTATTTTAACAATATGAACGAATGGAACTAAAACTTTTGCGCTGCGATGTCTAACAGTCAGCCCGTTTTGGAAATTGCTCACATTTATCAAAGTAGAACTGAATAATGATTGTGTAATCTTCTTATACGTACTGTAACTTGATTTATGTGGCTAATATTAATACTTTTAAAATCGTACTTTGGTTTTCAGAATTTAATTTAAAATTGTCTTATTCAACTTATTTCGGGAAGTCCGAAATATTTTACGATGCTGTTACATTTACATTGAATGATAATAATAATGATGACGAGACCGTAAATAGGTTTAGGTTTTGGTCGGTCCCTAGTCACAGCACCGACCTACATTGTTTTATTGAAATCGGTCACGACGTTTGTCGCCACAGCCTCTCCGAATATTTGTACAGGAGCATGTAGGGCACTTCCTTTATAGCAAATAGTCGCCATACGACTATATACATTATGTATTTATTGGACCCGCCATTTTGGTTGTTGCGACATCCAACTATCTATTTTATTGTGTTGCGTGAAATGGTGTGGTGTGTTGTTTCTATTTGGCGCGACACCTTCCTAATCCCTTTTGCTGGTCCCAAATCTTACTAGTTATTGTTTCAACCCAATTTCATGAGTGGGCTACATAACTCTGCACTGACTCCTATAACGAATGAAAAGTCTTTCATCGACTAGTAGCTTCAGCAAATTAAATTGGCTTCCACCGTATTGAATTCTTTTTAATTTTTATTGAAAGCGAGAATGTGATCTAAAAGTCTTTTTATGATTCGTCTTGGGTATTCATCGTTATTAAAGTTCGCTTGTAAATTATAGTGAATATGTATATGTTATACTTATCGAATTGGCTCGTTCTTCGGTGAAAAGTTCCTCTTACCTGAAATAAAAGAACAATAATTGATTACTGGCTCTCGTGAATAACTCGGTCCATATTCCGCTACAGTTTACCTTCTACTGAATAGTGTATGTAAAGAGGTACGGCCTTGTAAATATTAAATATTGGTCAGGAGTGATTGAGCGCTCTTTGAAGTCTGAAACCTTTGAAGTAGGTGTGCAAATTTATAAGAGCGAGAATTCAATCAAAATGTTGGAAAATCATAAAGTAAATTTATTAATAACTATGCAGGTCTAACTGTTGGGTATGATTTATATCTAGGAACTTAATATTAACGATCTAGCTATAAACACAAAAATGTACATAAATTAGTAAAAATGACTAAGAGTTACGGAACATTAACGATGTTTAAATTATGTGGAATATTATTCATATAGCAACACAAATACATTTTAGGAAAATTTAATACTATCGTTTATTAAATTCTCTATTCGGGGAACAGAACTTTTTGTCTATGTATGCATAGATATAAACATTCTTATAATTAGATATACCTTTGGGTCTGTAATTCTTACGAGCCGTTAACGTTCCCTATTGTAAAAAGTCCAACTATTCGACTGCTAGGATAGAACTCATGGGGGTATTTTGCCGTTACCCCAAAGCCTGGGGTAAAATAAATCGCAGATCCGAAATCACGGAATAAAATACATAGTGTAGGTACTAAAATAGTACCTACATAGAATTGGTATATTTTTATTAGCGGCCAGGAGAATGAGTCTGCTTACTCCAATAGGATAATCCCGTTAAAAGCTTGCCTCCCAATCCGTCAAAAAGCGAAATACGGAGTGCGGCTTTCTCTTCACCAGAAACCTTGGGAGTTTTAATTAATTGCCAATTAGTACAATTAGTGACTCCACAGCGATTTCATTAATATCAATTAAATAATAATTATTTATTCAGATTTGATTTCTGTGCCGAGACCCTTTTGTTTTTGTGAAAAATAGCTATAACACAACTTATGGGTAATTATGTAAGTGAAACTTTAGATATCTAGCAACAAATTATTAAAGCACTGTTTATCTACAATATCAACATTGTGATTTTTCTAATTTCCATATGTGATATGACTCTGTACCTTTTATTCAAACATGAAATCTATGGAACCACTGTAAAAGAGACTAAGAGCGCCATCTTTTCTATATTCAGTAAAACTACAAAGTTTCAGGCACCGCGCCATCTATAGGAAGAGTCTTCAGTCAAGTAGCGCGCAACAGAATTCTGAAACGAGCACACGCAGAGCCATCTAGAGGGTGGTTGCGGAGTTATGAAACAATCAGGTTGGAAAATGTAGTACAGATGGCGCAACTGGGTGAGGCGGAAAATACTAAGAGTTTCAAGAACTGTTTAACAGATGTCGCTACTGAAAGCATGAAAAAAAGTCGCTGAAAGACGAAATCATATTTATTTTCCCTGTCTACGCGTTACATGAGTGATTGATGTGTTGACAACCTTGATAACGAGCAAGTAAATACTAACGTGAAACGTTTATAAATAGCTATTAGAGGGAGCGAGGAATAAGCGAAACTTTTATTGCTTTCGTGCTTAGAAAATATAAAGGATGTTGCTGTATAAATAATATATTATACAATTAAACATTAATAACAAACAGCAGGAACTTTGTTGCTTTTATAGTATTACTAAATCCTACAGTCACGTTAAGAAATTATATGAATGGCTGTGAAATAAATCGCATTGGAATGGTGCACTTTTCATGTTATCATAGGCTATAAATTACATGCGCCTAGACCCGCTACTCTAACAAAATGTCGTGTCGATAAAATTATCGACTTTCACAGTATCGTCACAGATAATTTAAAATTCCGGGCTTTTAAAAGTTCGTATAAATTTTTGGGTCGATGGCTCCCGATAAAGAATTTCGTATGTGTCGCTAAAGGTAACCTTAATTTACCTTTCATTATGCTCGTTATTTTTCGACTGATGAAATAAATAATTTGGCATTTTAGATACGAAATCGAGGAAATGCGCAATAAAACGAGCAACAATATTCTCCATCCTACATTATAATAACAATCAATTTGTCATATTTTTTTTTGTTATTTTTGCAACATTTCCCCTTCAACAAAAACTTGGTTACTGTGACGTAAAAACAGTTAATATTCCACGGTGTTGGTGATTTCCCCTTTTGTTTATGGGAGTCTACCGGATTTCAGTTGAATTCGGAACGAGTTATTCACAAAGGCTTCCCAATTAGCTAATCGTAAATCACAGCGCATAGACAAAATAGAAAAGAAAACTTAAAAACAAATGAATGCAATCAGGCGGAACTTGTTCAGGGAACATTAGTCAATTTGGCAATTTACTTTAGCCTCGTAAATCTAAGTACAAGACAAGAACTTTTTGTGTAGTTACGTTACAAGTTGCGAAAACTGCAGCCACGGTTTATTATTTCAGGAAAAGACAATTTGTAAATAGATGCAAGCTTAGTAAACTAGACGTTGTATATAATAATTATGCCCAAATTTTAATACTGAGTACCTAAAACATTTCTTATAGTATAAATGATACTTGAGAAGCTTCAAAAGATAATTCTAGAACTCATTAAGAACAAGATATTAGCCACTTAACACTCATAATTCGGAATTTGGGTACTCTTGAAAATGGTTGTTAAGTTGACGTGGGCCACAATCATGGAATAAATAATTTTAACTATTATTGTCTACCATCATTTAATTTTTTACTGAAAAAGAGTTTTGGAAAAGACAAATGGCGCTGACATGGATTATATTTCAGAAAGTATGAAAAATTATCGTCAGTCTATAATGTTTATCTTTCATTTCTGAACACAATGGAAAGAGTGGATTTTAAGAGAATGAGAACAATGGGAAGAGTGTTTTGAATGGGAACAGTTTGTATAATACTGCAGTAGTTTTGAAAAAAATAAATGGACTATTTGTGAGTCTCTCAAAAATGTTTTCACAAAGATTACGACTAGTTCTTCTTCGTCGTGTCTATGATTCCTTTAAATTATAAATAAGCTTCGACCAAATCTCTGCCACATTTACGGCGTTGGTGGTGGCCAGGCCTACAGGTTCCTTAGAGTGCCGGTAGAATTACTCAAAGTACAAGTGAGGAGGTGGGCCATCGTTTGTGAAGAGGCTCCACAGTCGCACCTACGACTAGTTAACAATTAATGACGCATATTGTAGAACCTTCATTTATTTAGATTTACAATTGAACAACAATGATGTTAAAAGATAATAAAAAATGAAGGTTAGTGGAGCAATACACATAGCTCCAGAAAGTCATGCAGCTTAGATAAAAATATTTTAGAAGAAACCACATGAAATAAAATAAATCCGCCGGCTGAGAGCAGACATTCTCCAGTTTTAGAATTTGCACTGCACCCGTCAAATAGGATTTCAGCGCCAGTTTTGCAAACCTAAATATGGACCGTATTCCCAGTTCAAAAAATGATGTCATATTCAAATGTGGCTTGCACAAACGCAGCAGAATTTCGACCGAGAAAAATAACTATCACAATTACAACAACAATATCATACCGGCAGAAAAATTGAATTCCAACAACTACAATCAACAGTCTATATATTATTACATTATATCCGCAAACCATAGCGCGTCCATTCTGTTCATCAGGCTTGACACCAACTATTATGCAGTTTGAATAAAATGCACGTATGGCATCCCCCAGCAGCAGTGTAAGTTGCGAAACGCCAATTAGCGTTATTTTCTGTGTCAGAAACAGAGGAATGATAATCGGATTACAGCAGAACGCGAATGCTTGGACCGGACAGGTGGACGGGCGCGCGCAGCCCGACCGCAGTGCGCCGGACGCCCGGCTGCGGTCGCATCTCGCGCCCAGATTTGCTAATTAATTCCAAACGCATACCGGCTCTAGGCGCCACTTAAATGCTACACACTGCTCTTCGACATAGACACGAGCGCGCCGGATCCGACGCGCCTAATGTCCCAATTTGCCAACATGACCTGAACATTACTGTAAATAGGAGAGGCATGCCGTGTATCCGTGTTTATTAATCTCAAGTAAATACACTCTTGAAACAATCTTAGTCTCGTGGTTATTAATATGTTTATATGGAAAATGCTTCCTGTAAGTGGCAAAAGAAAAACAGGATGCGACAAGTATATTTTTATACGTTAATGGTCACGTGATTGAATGATCTATACGTACGAAACAGATATAACAGAAATAACTATAAAATATTTTCATGCACGTTCCCGATTCAATGGAGCCGAGGGAATAAATTACCTGTACTCTATAAAACGCGACAGGAAATATATGAAGTGATAAAATATAGAAATGGAGCAATCTAAAGACACTAGTCTTGTTTGTGTACCTCAGATAAGTAGGATACCTCCCTGGGGGTAACAAATAATTCTATGGAAATAAGTAATGCTGGCTATACTTCATGGCAGAATAACCTCGGGGAATCAAGCTTGAGAGTGGAGGTACAAAGGGCATCAAGTTTCTGTGTGCGAGGGCGAGGCTGAGAATAGAGAGGAGAGAGAGGCGTGCGGCCATCACTTATTAAATCTTGTATTATGTAGGCAATAGAGAGGCCGCACATCTTCGAGCTCGATGACGATTGCCATACACACTCGCAGAGGCCCTCCTCGACTCACAAAGGGTCCAAATTACAGCCACTCGGTTAGTCCGCCCCCGTGCCCTTTGTGTACCCGGTAGTATTGTGCCGACCAAACTCTGTTGTCTATGTTTGTCTCTACATTACGAATCGAACTGAAAATCCATGCTGTATTCCGTTTGGGGAATTGTCAACAATCAAAATTATAAATACGTAGAATATTATTCTCTTTAGAAAATAATGTTTCTATCTAAACTCGATTTTACTTAGGTGTAAGTTTTGAATAAAACCGGGAAGCGGATGTGATTTGATGCAATTTAATGAAGTACTTATTATGTCCGTCCTTATTCCTGTTATTTGAAATGGCGAGTTTTATGGTACCTACTTATAATAAAAGATAATATTTCGAATTCACTTAACAAAATTTTATTAGTTTGTACCTACTGGCACAGTTTTTACCAAAGAAAATAACTGAGAATTTTTGTGATGGAAAAACTCAATTATAGTTTTCCCGACCGCTGCAAAGAGGCAACGGTAAGCTTAGTGCATAGTGCTGTTTGCAATTGAGTCATTGAATATAATTAGTTTACAAATAAAATGCGAATATTATTTTCGTGCTTGCTATTTTAAAAACTTTTTGATTATTAAATGACTCGTTGTAAACGGTCAAAATCACCCACCCTCTTTTGTGTTGAAAGGGTACAATTTTAATTAACAGCATTGTTCCTTTTGAAAACAATATTCATAAACCTCAGGGCTGAGCGACTAAAACGACTGATTAGTAATTTGGTTAGACGTGTACCTCCATGTGATGCCCTGCCCTGTCTCCGGCCGCATGGGACAGTGTAAGCGTCTAATGAGCTTCAATACTAACGCTAATTAACGCCTATGATAGACAGACATGTGTACTACAACAGATTATGTAATTATTCATAAGCTTGTCACACAAAATCCTTGACAATGATAAGAGGGAATTCGTAAGTGTAGCTTGATATATACCTCACGTGACGTTATTTCGTATTCGGTTGAATACTCTCAAATTACATTATGAAGTCAATCTAAATAATGAAGCTAAACGAGGAATATAATTAAGTAATTATGTTCTCGTGTAGCCAATAAAATAAACATCAAGGAATATATTTTGGATTATATATATTATGATCTGTTTTGCCTTGAAACTTGATAAATGTAATTTGTTGAACTAGGTATTAATTTTGAATACTATTCGTTCGGGCAGTCGGGTTTTTAAGATATTATAATCAATAATACTAAGACCTCCAGTCTGACCTGTTTAGAAAAAGGATAAAGAACAAAGGAGATTGTACAAACCACTGGCGTGCTGTTCAGCAAATTAAAAGGCTTCGTTTGTAGAATAAATAACTTTGCGGATTATTTCGTACACACTGTTCATAGAGTCAAAATTCTAGAAAATCAAATTCAATGTGTTTGTGGATACGAATACAACGGTTTTAAAGTCATTATCAGAAAGAACACTACATTTGTGTTACAATAATTATCTGTAATTCTTTCAATTATTAATTACATGTCTTGTCAATTACATACCAAGAGATAATATAAAGCTTGATAAGGCCGGTTTTTCGTACCTGACTATTCTGAGAAGAAACAGCCGAAACAAATTGAGAGGTCAGACAGAGGCAGTGGGATTTATAGTCTAAACATTATATTGGTCAAGGCATACGAGGTCCATGCAGGTGTCTTTTGATTTTGTCAGTGGATGCATTTTTCAGTTATCGTGTAGCTCGACATATAACTCAAGGAGCTCAATGATACGACGAACATTACCAAAGAAAGGACATTTGAGTAGGCCACGTAAAGTACTACAATTGAAATTAATAGACTCGTCCATTGCTATTATTATATGGAACTAGCGAAATGTGCTTTTGTTGGTACAGGTTTTAGAAGTACCTATTACCTCGGCAATAATGTTATGACTGTTATTGTATATAAAAAATAAAGAGAGCATAACATAAAACTGACAAAATTAACCAGTCATGAATTCTGTTACACGACTGCTCATCCCAGGCACGAGTATATATATTTTTTATTATTAAATTCATTTCCATAACCGTTTATCCTTTGAGCCCGTCGGCTTAGGCAAAGGGTGTTTGTTATGGTGCTCTCGTATTTGACAATGTGGTGACAGTGGTGAGTTACACATAACAGGGGCCTTAGCCTATGGCTTTTATGGAAAAATGTGGATATTCTATTGCTATGGAATCCTTCCGAGAAGTTTCATAAGAGATTGTATGCCTATTATGATGTATTAAGTTGTTGAGAATTTAGATGTCATGAAAAAAGGCCAGATACGATGTGAAAGCCATACAAATATCTAGAAAATTGTTGAGAAATTCACCCTTTCATGTTATCATAAGTCGACTAGAAAAATGTGTGTCACGCTCAATTTGTCTAAACAAAATTTGACGATAAATACGTGACTAGACAGATCCTATTCCTAGAATACTCACACATAAACACGGCTATACAATTCTAGACCCTATTAACTGACATCAATAGTGTCGTAACTCTGGGTTTTATCAGGTAACTATGGTAACTACAGTTTCATTAACAGAAATCCAGCAAAACGAGATGGAATATTACCGATTTAGAATTAGCTTTGTAACGACTGTAATGGCATTTCGGGAGGAGGTTGAACAAATGACAAACACGTTCAAGTTGTAGAGGTCGTCCAGTGGTCAAAAGACCATAATAATATATTTCATTGCATTGTGAGGAGGTTCCTGTCTCTGGAGCCCTAACCACCGGTAGCTTGGACCCTGCTCCCAAACCGGCGGACCACTTTTTTATATTTTTAAATGTTTTATATTGTTTTGTTTTTTTTTTTTATTTAAAATATTTAAAAATGTAATAATATAAATGTTAAATGAATAAACGAATATTTCATTAAAATATTAAGTTGAAACGCTGATAAGGTACTCATGTCACCTTTAAAATCGGTGTTTGACTTTTAGTCCACTGGTTTTCACCTCGGATTTCCGTTAGTGATTTTTTTTTTCAATTTGTAGTGAAATGTTTAGCTTAGCACATACATTAAAGTAACCTACCTATTTAAAATTTGGACTTCGATTAACATTATAAAAGAGGATAATTAAGTTGGCCAACAGGGGTAAATATGAATCCTTATTAGAAGAGGAAAAAAAAATCTTTGAAACTTTAGGCCTTTTTAGATGTCGTCAATTTTGTCATTTTTATTTTTCTGGTCAAGTGAGTGTGGTCCATAAAAATGAAATAGGCCAAACTTTTTTAATGCCGTTCGACTTTGGTATATGTTAGAGTCATATGTGTGTGGTAAATGTTGGGTCTTATCAGAAAACCAGCGCCGTGACAATTTTAAAAATGTCGCAGCACATGCTGAGATAGGAGCCTTTTGGCTTCGCACAGGACTATATGTTTTTTATTAGTTTTACCTTTTTTCTTTTTTGTATTTTCTTTTCTTTGTTGTTTGTATTCATGTAATTTTTGTTGTTCTGTCCTGTGTGTGTCAATAAATCACTTTTTTTTTCGTCTTTCTTTTCTTTTAGTCATTTCATTGTATCGGAAGAAAAAAATCGGGATAGCAGAAGTCGGAAATTGAAAAAAAAAACTAGCTTCCTGCACTCTTTCTCCATAGAAACCTGTTGTAAATGGCACAAAATGTGTGAAGAAGAAATAAGGTTGAATTCAACAATATTTTAAGAGGTGTTAATGTTCATGAATATTCAATACTCGTAAGACTAACTTTACTACGCGATCGGAATAATATTCTATATATATATTTCAACTAGCTGTTGCCAGCTACTACGCCAGCTCTCGATAAATATGCCACTGGAACATAAAATCATAACATATAACTTCCCGTTAAAAGTATCTCATATGTTAATCCAGGTTATAAACTATCTGTGTACCAAAATTCATCCGAATACTTTCAGTAGTTTTTGTGTGAAAGAGTAACGAACATCCCATCAATAAAAGTGAGAGTTAGAAGTAAGATACATTTTCTTTCACACAGCTAACATATATAACACCGATGAGTATCTCCTTAAATTAGAAGTTAATTAGCCTTAATTAAATGTTTAATGTTTTCGTTTATTTATTCCAAGTATTTACCTACATAGTATAGTATATAGATGTAGATAGTTAGCTAGCTACCAATTTAATATACTACCTAGACTACAGACTACTAGATAACAGTTCTAGCCAAAGGGAATCGGTATGTTCCCTTAATTGGGAGTGAAAGTCAAATCACAGACGCTTCGACGAAGTACTTGTACGAGTATATATGCAGTGATAATATTACAGTCGTATTTGTTAGACTGTAAACCAATACAATAATGCTTGGAAAGGGAATATTATAAGCTAGCTGTTGTCACTCGGGCTCTTAACCTCTTTGAGGAGTGGCTGGAGAGGCGCCACAGCGTCTTCACCCTCCGCCTGACGCTGATCCTCACCAGACACGGATGTTTCGGGAGATTCCGGTGTCTGATTGGAAAGGACAACACGCCTGGTTGTCACTACAGTAACGATCGCCCGGAGGACACTGTGGAGCATACGGTTCAGGTCTGCCCCGTTTGGGCAGAGCACCGCCGTGGTCTCACGGAGCCGATAGGCGGCGAACTCTTAAGCCGTGGTCGTGGCCATCCTGCGGGGCGAGACGTAATGGGTAGCAGTCACATCCTCCTACGAAACAGTCATGCTAGCGAAGGAGGGGGCCGGACGAATGTGGCAGAGGACCCACTCGCCGCGGTAGACGCCCACGTAGACAGACGCGGACGTCACGAACCGATTACGCTACAAAGGCGGCCAGCCGCCGTAGGTGCGGGCATGCGGACGGCGCGTGTTCCACGTGCGCCTCAAAGAGCTGTCAGAAATCTAACGGGCCAAAGCCTTCCGGGGTCGCGGGACTATCTAATCAGTTAACCGTGGCCCGTGCACCGTGAAATTGTTCCACAGAAACGTAAAATCGTAGTAATCAAATATACAAAATAATTTATTTAAAAAATTATTCGCTGTACATTTTTTAATAAACGGTATCCTACGTTTTATTCCAGACCAGGCCAGACCTATCTTTGAGCCAAATTTCATCAAAATCCGTTCAGTTGTGCTGTCGTGACTGAGTTACAATCCATCCATCCAAACATCCATCGTATTTATACAAAGTTGAATTAAATATAGTGGCACGCGCCACAATAAAACGAAAATAAAATACAACCCTGTTCTCGTTGCTAATGTAGCGTGACATAGGTGAAACAATTTAGAAAATCACTTAACAAGTTTTTTATTTTATCCATTACAAACATTTACAAAAAATAAATATTTTTTCTCTTTATTATAATACAAGCTCTTGCCCGCTGCGTTGCTTCAGTATTTAGAATTTGACTTTCGAAATCGAATTCGGTTTCTAAATTACCATGGCATTAACGTTATTGTTGCTTCGATATGAAAGGTAACCTATGTTGGGATCACGGGACTGTCTTATGCCTTTGTCAAACAGATAGGCGAAAGCGAAGCGAGTCAGAGGCGATACCAAACCGAAGCGAGACGTCAGTCCGATAGTTCCGTCACGCTATCGGATCGCTTTCGCTTTTCTATGTGACTGGATTCCAAACATTACAAATAAAAACACCTCGCATTCGTCACGCCTGTCTGTTTGACAAAGGCTTTAGGATCGCGGGACTGTCTAATCAGGAAACCGTGACCCTGGAAAGTAAAAACACTATGGATTTTAGTCAGTACGAGTCTGACAGTCCTTTCCGTTCTGTCCTGTGCAAGAGGACTTATCTGATGATTGTACCAAGATAAAAAAGGTACAGTATATCCATCTCTGTACACCTGACAAGGTGTAATCAAAATTTTAGGGTGATCAACGGTTTAGGGTGTCTTTCCACCAGAGATGTGCTATGTTGCTGTGCTGCGAGAATGTAAAAGCTGCGCTACGAAGATGCTATATATAGCTCGAGCTATGCGATGTATCGATAGTAGGGAAGACGACCCATTACACGCCTCCATAGCACGCAGCCATAGCACGCAGCCTTCCATATAAAAACATATCTTAGTTGAATCCGTTTCCACCAGTGCTGTACTACGTGAACCAATGGATATGATTGGTCGATATCAAACGCATCCGCAGCAAAGTAGCAGAGCACATCTCTGCCCCCGTAAGCCCCTGTCTGGAGGCCTTTTTTTTAAGCGTGTAAAATCATCAAATGAGTTCTCCCACCCAGGGCAGAGCGGGAGGGACTGTCAGACTCGTACTGACTAAAATCCATGGTGTCCTTCAATAGCCCTTTACGTACCGGGGTCACGGTAAATCATAAGTCCCACGACCCTGACAGGCTTGCGTGGAACACAACGCGCCGTTGACCCGGTCATGGTCTAAGGTCGGACAGCGAGTTGCCCATTACTCGCTGCCCGCATGCCCGTGCTTACGGTGGCCGGAAATCGTCTGCCGACGTCCGTCTCTGTGGGCGTCTACCAATGCGGCTAGGGTGGAGGAAGGATGCTGTCCTCTCCCTCACGCGGCCCGCTTCTTCCTTCGCGACCCTGACTGCTTCGCAGAAGGAGGCGATCGCTCCGTCTCGCCCCTCAGCATGGCCTCAACCAATGCCGGGCGCGAGAGGGAGACCTCTCATCGCCGTATCTTTTTATCCCGGTATTTTGTTCCCGTGGGACAAACAAAAAACCGCTAACAATAGCTAGGTATAGTATCATATAGGTACTACAATAATGGAGTTAAAACATAGAAGGTAGAGCTCGCTTAAGCTACATAAGTAGAAACAACAAGGTACTCGTAGATATTAGGCACTTAACTAGATTTTCTTCTCGACTTACAATTTTCTAGGAACTGTTGAAGTGTTGTTTTTCAACTTAATTTTTCTACTTGATCTTTAATTTTCTTAATATTGGTAAGTTATCATCATCAGCCAGAAGACGTCCACTACTGAACATAGCCCCCCCCCCCCCCCCCCTTAGACCGCCATCGCCGGTAGGTAGGAACTATTCATCTACACAGCTCTCACGCGAACTTTAGTTTTGAATTTCTGATTTTGATTATCTACTTTTGCTGTTGCCTGCCGGGGTCGCGGGACCAAGGGATTACCGTGACCCCGGTACGTAAAGCGTTATTGAAAGACACCGTGGATTTTAGTCAGTACACGTCTGACAGTCCCTCCCGCCCTGCCCTGGGTGGGAGGACTCATTTGATGATTTTACCACGACAAAAAAAAAATCTTTTGCTGATGACTGTACTTTTTTTTAGCACAAAATTGGATAATTTGTAATGGAGGTTTCACAAAAGCTGTTTTAATTTTATTTTTCTGGAATAAATAAGTTTTGAAGAGTTTGTTCAACTTAATTTGATAACTTGATTTTTAAGTTGTTAATATAACATAATCGTATACTTTTATTGAACATTTTATATTCATAGACTGTTTTTGTTTTATTGTTTAACTTTATAAAAAATATTAATGCTGCCTTTAATTAACTACTATTAAACACTTGCTTGTATACTTTGTAGTGAACATTTCACATAAACCTTTTTAATATTATTTTTCTGAAGTAAAATGTGGATATTAAGAAAATCGCGGTAAGGCGACTAGTGGCAGTATTCGTGGCTTAATGAAAGCCTGTGTAGGGTTTCGAAAAAGTTTAAAAGCCGTGTTGAGGTGGTGCAGGTCGAGTGCGCGTCATAGCCTCTTGACCCGTCAGCCCACGACGAGACGCGCCCGCGCCGCCCACCCTGTCTAAATCTTTCAATTATTTCGTATTTTGCCTTTTATTTCTGTTTACAAGTGCTTCTTTCATAAAGCACTTAAAAAGGAAAAATGATTTCAAATTTTTAAGATAGTTTAAGACAAAATAAGTAGTTTGTGTTTTTAATTTCCGACTTTAAGAAGTTGATACCATTAAGAGTTTATCGTTAAGCATTTTATTGGTAGAAAAATACATTTCTGCAGCGTATAAATCGTTTATTATTACGGCATCGTCCACAACAAGGCGACGTCGCCGCATAAAGTTTATTGAACGTCCTACAAAACAATAGTCACTAAAAGCTTAAAGCAATGATACTTTATGATAAAAGATCTTAATTCTCAAAGAAACCGCTCGTCGGCCGCCGACAAACAACAATAAACTCATCCGCTCCATTGATAACGTCAGCCTGAATAATGATAGCAACCACAATACAATGATGTTATTAAGAAACTAATAATGCAGAAAAGAATAAAATCCCTACTAAGATATCCAAGTTTCAATTAAATAGAATAAAGTAGTTCTGCGCCAACTCCTCCCTTACGGAACGAATGTTTTAAAAATTGAAAAATCTATTGAGTGAAGTTGAAATTGTCATTTTAAAGGAAAATTCCGAAGGCGTTCCTAATTCCGAAAGTTAGGACGTCATACTGGCTGAAAAGATGGAATGGAAAAAATGGGGCATAAGGAGACCCACAGTAGGCGGTAACTTAATAGATTGGGATCAATTGGGGCGAAATGGAGACTTATGAACTCATACGCATTTAGCAGCAGTTAATTTGAATAATTAGAACGTAGATGTTGAAAGTTAAAATCCTAAGCTATGATGAACATTTTTGAACCGTCTCTGTCTGCTTTGCGGTGGGACATACGGCAACCAGTAGGTACGAGCTGTCACGTTTAACTCTACCGTCTAGTACAACTGTACAAGCTTATTGTGGTGACCCATAATCCATCTATGGTAGCACGGGTGTGACCAAAATCCGTAGTACGTTAGCGAGAACCGCAGACAGCCTCATACATAATCGGCATTCAATCATTTGACTCCGATGAACGCCGCGCCATTTTGTCAATTTAATACAAAAGGTAATAAAACCACAAATACATCACTTTTATTGCGATCACGTTCATCCTTTATATTACTATATTTACTGTTGCTGAATAATAGCACGGATAACGTTGCGGCAAACGGAATCTCACATTTAGATTCGTTTGAACGCAGTATATTAAACAATTTGAGAACAAACTGCTATTTGAACATGTACTAACATGAAGTTTTTGTATGAAACTTCTGTCCATTCCGCAGTCCAGTGTTAGTTTATCTCTCTACTGTAGCCTCGACATGTGAATCTGTCACAGCCAACAGCACAGATATTAATTATCTTCAGAAGTTAATAATTAACTTTAAACTTCCTCGAGCGCTGAGTTTGGCACTTCATTCGACGTTGTATGAAGAATTTACTGTTGCAATTATGTTACGAAAATGTGGATGTAGCTAGCAAACTAATTATTAAACGAGAGCACGATTATTAGGTATTAGCCGGACTTAGTACTATATATAAAATATGCTATGATTGAAAAGAAAAAAGAAAAAAAAAGACATACATTACCTACGCAGAAATATCAACTACTGCATATCGATATTAGTGTTGACATTGTTATAATCGCAATGGTTGCTGTAATTTTGTATAAATTACAACTACTCATTCCGATGTTAAACAAAAGTAAAGGAAATTCAATTCAATTAGTAAACACACATACTTTGCTTCACGTCGTGGCATCGTTTATGTGACTTCACAAAGCGAGTTCGAACTAAAACTAGATCAATTAAAGGTACAAGTGTTCTCAACATGCAAAGTCGTAAGTAGTCAATGTTCTGCGCGGAAGTGGGCGTATCACGGTACCTACTACTGTTCCAGAGCTTCACTCCACCCGAAGCGGAATGGATTTGTCTGGTAAGACGGATTTGAGCAGAATTTGTAAAGCCCTTCAGTACCTATCGCAACGCGTAAATTATAGATACACCCATAATCAAATCCTTAGGAAAGTAACGATAAAAGCACAGAAAAATCCAGCAATACAGCTTTTTGTGTCACTGCGGGGAAAGGTAAACTTGAAAGGAACATAAATAAAATAACGTTGGGAGGTTGGAAAACGTGAACAAATGCCGTTGGCTGAATAAAACGTTCCACGTCAAATTGTAAGCCGCGATATGAGGCGAAACAGTTGTTTTTGTCACCTAGACGACGGCGACAACAATGGCAGTAGATGCAGGGGAATTAGTCACGCTGCTGT
Source organism: Agrotis puta (assembly GCA_943136025.2). Lineage (NCBI taxonomy): Eukaryota > Metazoa > Arthropoda > Insecta > Lepidoptera > Noctuidae > Agrotis > Agrotis puta. The sequence continues at coordinate 8,280,143 of OW964170.2, forward strand.
AACAGCTGCTCAAGTGCCGCGGGCTGCGGGGTACACCTCTACTCACAGTGAGAATTAACACCACTATTTACTAAAAGTTCACGTGTTAAACTGCATTTTAAAATGAATATATTTTGTTGAAGGATTTAACGTTTGAGCTTTTAAATTGAAAAAATTTTTTCGGAATGCGATTCCGCTTTTAGCGTGTGGGTTTTACAATTTATATCTGTTGTGTAATAGTTATTTATGCAACTGTTGTATAATCAGGGGTATTAAAACACGAATGTGGGTTTATCACACGAGGCGTAGCCGAGTGTGATAATAGTATCACATGAGTGTTTTAATACCTAATTATAACAGTTGCATACAAGACTTTATCTACAATCATGATGTGAATTCTCTATAAAAGATTTTCATACCATAGGGTGTTGTACAGAACTATGTGAATTCAAGATGGCGGGAAATAACACGATAAGACGAGAATCCGAAATTACGAATTAGTCTAGAATTTATTGTTCTTTTTTCAAAATTTTAGCGATCTGGTGGTAAAAATGTCATTGCATGAGAATGTTCTTTTTTTGAAATTCATTATAACACCCGTTTGGATGATATAATGATCATTATATCATTGAGTGTTTTAATGTTGGCAATAAGCTAATTGTTATAGGTTCTTTTATAGAGGATTAATAGCATGATAGTAGATAAATGTTTTTACAGTATAGGTATGTATGCTAAGTTTTATTAAAGTCATTTTAAAATTATTTAATAAAACTTTACTAGCATTATATGCAACAATAACCGATATGGACGATTATTAGTTAGAGAAACCAGCACAAGAAGCATAATACCAAAACAAATATTAAATATAAGCAGAGCCGGTTAACATAAGCGGAGGCGAGTGTTTTGTGAAGTGTGCGCACCAGACGAACGCATTAGGAAGATTAAAACTTGTAAAAGCAAAGAAGCGAAGCAACTGTCTCTGCACTGTCAGCACTACACACGCTTCGTAAATAGGAACACGCTCTACATACATACTAAACACAATTATTATACGCGTAAGTAGGAACACTGAATAAGGCAATCAATTTAACGGTAAGTAAACAAAGGTTTAAATGTAATTTGTATTGGTTTAGCAGCACTAGTTATTAAGTGAAATGTTTGCATCCTGTGCATCAATTTGACAGATGAGTTATTGTGAATTGAATTTTCCTCACTTTTTTTTGAAAACATTATATTTAATAGCAATTAAGTGATTGCACTTCATTGCTATTTAAGAGAATGTGTTAGCCCAAGGTAGCTTGTTAAAATGATTGCATAAAACAAAAGTTAAACTATTAAAACCAAATGAAGATTTAAATTGAAAAATAACTCCATTCTACAATAAATACTGCTTCCTACATGTACATATAAACTACGAGAGAAAAGCAATCTTTCCTCCATGTTCATTTCTTTCCACCATGTAAATGTAAAAACAAAAGCGGGAGAGGAAGAACTTCATAATGACCGTTGTATAACGCTTTGTTAGGACACATGGCAACAGTCACGTACCCAACTATAAGTAGCACAAAAACGGGAGAAAATACTATTTTAAATGTTGATACTCTTGTCTCGTTTATTATCACAAATGTGACAGAGACATCGCTATGGGCAAGATTTATGTTCGTCTGTACCAATTTCCTCTCACATTTTGAGGATACAAAAGGTATAATACTCCTACCTTCGCAGTAACACGAGTACATTAAGGCGTAGCTACATTGTTTCCTTTTTGAAATACTGTTTTGTGGACTTTTTAAAATTGATTTAAATAGTGTATACAGAATTTTGTCAGTTGGGTTTGCATACAACATTTGATAATATTATGTGGTAATGAGTATTGCAGGGTAGCTATCAATTCCCAACATTTATTCGCATTCAAAGAATCATGTCACACATTTGCTGAGGTATAATGTTGAATGGAATTTGGGCGGGTTATTGATTGAAACCGACATAATTCCCAGTTTGTGTGAACTCAATTTCTGGCCCTCATCAATATGCGTCGGCATTAGTTTTTTATGTCATTGCTTATATCCTGACGTAACGAATTTAATCAGATACGTTGTACTATGTTCCTTTTTAGAAGCCATGATATATCCTGTCATATCCGCATCTATCGCATAACATCAGCACATAAGATAAAATGAAGCGAAAACTCTCATTTTGTGACACCGCGTGCGATGAGAATCTATACTTGAGGCAAACTTCATGGAAATATTAAGATCATGTTCTGATGAAACTTTTCAAGGAAAGCATCATTTTTTTCCGGATGGTACCAAAAAGATAGTCCGTGGTTTGAATACAGATTTTCTGCCACACCGTACAAAATGTTACATGGAAAAAATAAGTAGGTATCTATCTATTTAATTTATCCAACTCGGATGATACATTAAAGTAATGAGATCCAAGACAGTTTAATATAGATCAATGAAGATAAAGCACACATATTCGTCTAGAAATAGTATCAAGGCGAATAATGAAAAGACGGGTAGTTTATTTTTCTTTTTCTTTCTCGAGACTAAGTTGTTTCTCATGTTCTCTTTTAGGTCTAAGATAAAAAAACATTTCTCACATTCTTCTACATGACTGTGCAAGACTAGTAAATTGAATTTGAAAGTCTTTCATTATTATCTGTATACGTGACTGTGTGCATTAGAAGTACGACTGAAGAGTAACAGTTACCGTTACAATAATATAATAAAAAGCTAGTTGTCCCCAATGGGGTAAGCAGATGTGTGTGGTAAGTTGCCTATTACGGACTAATAAGTTCCCTAGGCTACTGAAAAAGTCGCGGGGCTGTACGAATTACCGTGACCCCGGAACGTAAAAGGCTATTGAACGACACCGTGGATTTTAGTCAGTACGAGTCGGACAGTCCCTCCTGCTCTGCCCTGGGTGGGAGGACTCATTTGATGATTAAACCACGTAAAAAAAAAGGCTACTGAAAAACTTATAGAAAAACTCAAACGCAGCCTCTAGGACTCTACTTCTGTACTCCTACTTAATCGCCGTTCGTGAATTTATTGTCCTTAGCTAAGTATCTGCTTAAAATTACTGGTACAGTCACGAGCAATAGCATGTATACACTTCACAAAATTCAAACCCAATTTACTCGTTAAGTACCGGTTTCTACTTTGAAATAAGACCTATTTCGTAATAGTATGACTTCCAAAAAAGAAGTCTAATGAAAAGGCAAAAGTTTAATCAATATGGTAGCAGAACATCGCTTTTGAATCCTGCTTAGTGCTAGAGCTGAAACCCTGGCTTAGACCTGGAAAGTTACTGGAAAGTTGGGTCTCTTTCGCACAACGTGAACGAGTAAGGGTCAACAACATACTAACGCAAAGTCGATGCGTATCGAAGCATCAATTTGAAACTAAACAGCAAATTCATTAGCATCTCCACAGCGACGGGGCCTGTAGAGGGCCAAAGTCTGCCGGGGTTGCGGGATTCACAAATTACCGTGACCCCGGTACATAAAGGGCTATTGAAGGACACCGTGAATTTTAGTCAGTCAAATCTGACAGTCCCTCCCGACGTGTCCTGGGTGGGAGGACACATTTGAGGATTTTACCATGCTAAAAAAAAAGCATCGCCACAGTGTAAAATCGACAATAACAAACAAGACGTATGATAGAATACGTGCTTCTAAAAGCAGTTTCCTCTCCTATCTCGGAATAAATTGTACATTACTTTGTGTGTAGTTAGGGGTAAATTTGCGACATCAAGTTTCAGATTGACGCTTCGATACGCATCGACTCTGCGCTAGTATGAATTGACCCTTAGTTTTGGTCATGTTATTTATCAGGACTTACCTATGATTAGCCGGAGCAGGCTGGCGGCGAGCAAACCCAGGTCCGGAGAGTTAGCCATGAGTCCCTCTCGCACTCGCACTACCGACACGAACCCGAGCCATCACATCGGACGCCGCCGTCGCATCACACCGCGCCAAGTATTACAGTCCAGCTTCACATTAGTCCACACAAGTGTCCACAGTCCACTTCAAAAGTCATTGATAAATGTTTCATTGTTCGTCAATGTTCAATATGATTAGAACTTGATTCGTTCTTTAAAGAGAATTTTCAAATTCGGGAAGCTTACCTTATTCCAGTAAAGTAGAAAGTTTTAATAAGGGTAATAATCGCCTGCAGCCTACAATTTTATGTGTACTTATTATACCGTGCACGATAACGAGCTCTAAATATCATAACATTTACTTTAATAACGTTGGGTGGAGCGGAGAGGACTCTTACTCAGTCAGTATGGGTCTGACTAAAATCTTCTGTCTTATTAGGTTACCGTGACCCTGGAACGATAACCTGATAAAACAGAAGATTTTCCCGCGACCCCGGTAGGCGGTTGGCCCTCTATGGGGACCCCGTTGGGTTGCTGACAGCAATGGCGCTGGCGTGGAACACGACGCGCCGTCGTGTCGACCCGAGCATGGTCCATGACCGAACGGCAAATGACCCATCATTACTCGTCATCCGCATGCCCCTTAATAATATTTAAATGGGTACCTACTTTGTAGCACTGTAGATAGATAATTTTGTCGCTCATATGTAAACAGAAAATTAACTCTGTGTATTATTAAACCTAAGCATGTTACGTTAGCTCACTTAGTCTGCAGACTTTACCTAATGGAAGATTAAAGCTTTATTTATCCCAAAAGACTGTAGCTACTAATGTGTGTGTAGGAGTGTCAAATTTATTTCTACTATCGCGGTATCTTTCATTTCTTCTGCTGTGAGCTTCGTGTAATAAATAGCGACACAAGTTCCCTACACTTGTGCACCCATTTGTATTGTTGTCCGAAATTAAACGCAGTTTAACACCGGCAAGCGAGCATGAGGTACAGTAAGTAGCTACTGAACCGTAGTGCATTTTCAACATTTAATATCTATGACACTAATACATTTTCTATGTCAAACATAATTTAACGGCGGTTTATCAGCAACGTTAATAACAAAACTGTTAGGCCAATATTTGGATGTTATGACGTAACAACGGTTTTAATTAACACACACAGAGACAATGAAGTTTTTACTTTAATTACTATAGAACAGAAACCTCAATGCGTACAGATACATTTATTGAAGCCCATTTGCTTTTAGAGTGGACGAATATTTAATTAAATACTGAATTGTTTTTGTCATTGTGGTTCTTTTTGGCATTATAAGGGACGTTTAATTATCTCCCGATACACACAATATAGGAGGCCGTCAGTGCCACTTGTACTAGAAACCAGAACTGAATATTGCACAATAACTCATTCAAAATTGGCGTAGGTAACTTTTTTAATTTACGGTTCAGAATAAATGCACGCTCTTCCGTGATTTATTGTGGAGTATTGTTTGTAGTATTTTAATCAGAAAAATTAAGAGGACGTTATCGTCGTAACGTTATATTTTAAATAAAGAGTTTTGCATTTTTTAGCTTTCATTGTAAAGTAAACCTAACATATCATTGCCCAAGATATATTTGATTTTACTGATTTCAGAATAAAAGGTATTGTTCCCATGAAGCCACAATGCTTTTCATATCCGCTGGGATGAAAAAAATATTCGAATGTAAATTAAACAATGAAATATGCAACAACAAAATAACAAAGCGGGTCTTTACATCAGATTACTGAACAAGGCTTGGATCCACGATATTCAAACTAATCCTCAAAATTTCTGAAGCGAGACCCGCCCTCCCGCGCCCCGACCGCCCATACAGATACCATCTTATGTCTCACGACAACGAAAGCTACTGTTGTCAAAGTTATCAGCACATGTTAAACGAGATTTAGATAGTTTTATTCGCGAACATAAGATATTGTTCGACGCTTGACTCTGACTAAGTTGGAGTCGGCCTTTGAATCTAGATCAATCAATATTTCACAATATTATGTTACGCCCCGTAGCAGTTTCAATTGTATCGCAGCCATTGTGTCATGTGTTCTCCGCTCATGAATATGCTGCCGGCGAATGAGGAACGGTCAAAACAATAACCTTTGGAACAATAACGAATATTTTACAGGTGTCTGATTTTAATGAGGCTACTATAATGAATCGTGCCTACGGAATAAAGTTAGAAACGGGAAAGTTTTATCTCATCGTCATGGGAAAAGACAATATTATTTCTTTATCTTTAAGTCTGTGCAAAAAAGAAAATTACGTTGTCTCCGGTGGGTCCAGAGGAAATTAGAGGGCGCGACGCCGAGCTGGTCCAGTTATCAGTTGGTTAAAATGCAAATTGTTCTCTTTTGTTTGGCAGAGCCGATCGACAGCGCGCTCGCCGCCGCCAAACAAAAACATCGCAAAAATGCTAAACACTCATTTATAGGCGACGCAGACATATCCCCTTTCAACGTTCTAACAAAATTTCAAAAGAAACTATTCAGTGACACAGCTTTCACTCCGGTATAAACGAACGCTCTATCTAATGCAGATGTACAGTTTGAGTTTCATCTACAAAATCTCTAGATACTAAAAACAAACCTGCCTGAAACTGAATAAACTTGTTACATTACTACATTGTTTTAGTACGTTTTGCTTCTATATTTTCCTCCCCGGTATATGTTTATCTGCAATAGATACCGTGAGAGCGCGTTGCATGGATATTTGGTATCTACCGACCGACCAAGTTCAGTAGAATAAAAATAAAAGTTGCGGAAACACGACAAAATAAGCCAACGTAAGGAGTTTTCAATTTAGATAGGTATGCATATCAAAAAAAGGAAATATCAAAACTTTATGCGCCATGATATATTTTGATCATGATATTTGTAGGTCGTTTTATCGAAATTGAATGCATTTATTCGTCAATTTTTCATTCATAACTGAATTATTTTGTTACCCATTCAACCTTTTTCGTTTTATTTTCGTTACTGAACATTTTAGGGGTTGAAAGAAGACAGGGCAGATGTATTTATTACGTTATAAAGGATATGACATAAAACAACAATACGCTGTATTGATAAACAATCGCACAATAGTAACCGCACTCTTGGACGATTGGAAGGACACGCATGTAGGCGGAATATATCCGAGCACTCTTAGAACCCTATTGAATAGGAACTCTTAAATCAGTTTCCTTCACGTCTGTACTTACCCCGACAAAATAATATATTCGGAAAGTTCGTGAACGGAATACAAACAGGCGCGGGTCGGCTGGAGTGCCACTGGCACAGCATGAAAGGACCCGAACAAAGAACCGAGGGCACCTCATGCGAACCTTACATTACGAGGATCTACTTTTGATTTTACTTCAACCATTACACACAACCTCTATTAATTTCGACCTCCATTACATGGAGTGAAAATCGGATTACAAACTTCAAATGAAAATTAACGTAATTAAAACAATTTTCCCGAAACAATGGCCGGCACGAGCAGTATTCAAATGCCATAAAATAAATTCACGTTATTGTTCGATGAAGCGTTTCCATATTCGTTTAAACAGCGATAGCTCTACGAGAAAAGGGCGTAATGTAAATAATCAAGATGTAACTTGATTACAAAAGTCTCCCCTAAACGACATAAAAACTAGAAGCTTTTAGATTACTTGAACCGCAGCCACAACAAAGTTTCGGAATAATAATTCACAAGAGGATTAGCAGTGTGGATAATGCTGTCGCAAAATAAATCACGGTTTAAAAAGTGTTTAAAAGGGGTGCGTCGCAGTGATTTGTGTGGTGAGCCGTGACGTCGGCGGGCGGTGGAGCTGCGCGTGTAGCTACAGTACACAGTCGTGGGCAGCACCTCCACCCACTGCGCCACGCCTGCACCGCCAAGATAAAACATGCTGCCTGGACGAGCCCTAACGCGACGCACCCATCACGTAGACTAGACCGACACCGACCCACTTAACACGTTAAACAATACAATATTACTCACATTAAATTGTTCGCACCTAAAACAGAAAATTACACCGGTAATGCTTACCAAATGAGGGACGAAACCATTAAATATAAACAGGTCAGGTATACACTTCACCGCGTACGCCTACATAATATAGGATTTGGTTGAAAAGGACGCACGGATTTCCATAATTGTAATCAAATGATTTACAAATATTGACCTCTTAGCTTCGGTACGGCCTCCAAAAACTAAAATGACATTTTCCGAAAGCTTTTTATCATGATCTATTGAGTTTAGCGAAAGCTTTTGGTATATTTATGTTAGGTTTAACAAACACAAACTGTTCCAAATAAATATTTTGTCATAAAAATTAAGAAAATTGATGTTCATTTGTTTACGTTCTCTAACAAGAGAACTTAACTGATACGCCAGTTGTTGTAAACAACGTAATAATTCGAAACACGGAAATAAATATGAAGTTTTGGTCAAAGAATTTGGAACATTTACGAGTACAAAAGAGTGAGAAAGCTGAAAGATTCCACGAGACTCGAGGAAGAAAGCTGCGGCGTACATATTTATAAACTCCATAGAGACTGTTGGTATCCATACAATGTTTTATCCAACCTAGCCGCATATGTATTATGCCATGTCTGTAATAAAGTTTTCGTGAGAACTACACACACTAGCTAAAAATATGGTTCGTCGACTTTCTGCCTCTACTTTTTATAAAAACAACAAAGCGTTACGCTTTGAATGTGGTCCACGCGAACGTAGCGATTTAACGCTGGGCGAATTTAAAAACGTGACGCCGTACTTTTATACTCCGAAGAATATTACGGAACTTTAAATACTTTACTTTATACTTAATAATTATACAGCCAACTGTTCTTTGTCTTTAAGGGTTGTTTTTGGGCATGTTTAAGTAAAGTCCAGCTGTTTTCACCGTATGCTGTCCGTCGGCCAGGATGTTACAAGCAATAAATGCTAACTACCCTAACAGTTTCTGTCGTGGACCGCTTCAGTGATTTTTTGCAAAAGCTAACGATATTTTCCGGAAAATCTGTAGTCTGTTTTGGTACATTCGTTGTAATGCTAGATGAGTCTATTAAGTGTCAAATAACAGTTAACATGCGGGACGTAGAACGTCGCAACATAACAATTACATTGAGTGTTCCATCGCGGAGACATTTACATTGATATTAGCACATTATACTTATAGGTCACATGAACCTTATTATTCATGGAACTGACAAGCTATTTCGGGTCAATTCACACTGTCTTATCATTATTGCTTGAATCTCAAACGAATTTCAGCGTGGCGTGAATATTTAGTGGGACTTGAAACTAACACTAGTTACTTTGTTGAATGAATTAAAATAAGCGTTGTATCGCAAAATTTATTCAAGAAGTTAAGTCTCTAATTGCTCTGTCTTTAATTAGGCAATAAATAAAGTAATAACTTAATTAGTCACAGACATCAATGAAATATTACGGCCATTACAAAGTTCAAGTGTCAAAGAATATTGTCAGAAAGTCGCCCTTAACTTACTAAGCTCTTGTTGTCTACACATTTAATCCTCGCTATAAATAAAACAAGGGATTATCATCAGATTTTATCTTTTAAGAAACATATTCCATCATAAACTTACACCCGAAAACAGTGTTAAGAGCAGATAACAACGAAATAATGTAAAGAACATTTTTTATGAAAAAATCCAGTGAATAGCCATATAGTTGGCATGGTAACCGCGAGCCAACGTTTGACTTTCACTTCATAGAAACACAGCTATAAAGACATGGATAAAGGTTCCTCACGTTACTAATCCTCTCTGAGGTCGGTCACAATACTTACATTTTATCTTTACTTAAAAGGGATTATATTTACAGCTAGTGATTCAAAATGGAGCTCGTTTCAGCTATAAAGGAGCGTCGTCGGGAAATTAGTATTAATTAGATGTTACTCTAAACTAACAAAATAACGGCTCCTAATATAAAGTTTGGGCCTTGTTTATTTCAGCAATTAGACGGAAGAGTATAGAGGTTGTCATCAAGACGTGCGGGTCAGTAGCCGTGGCAAGGGTTCTGTGGGTCACAATCACGCGTCTTTGCATATTAAAGATGCCAATCAGGGTTTTGAAGCCCAGTGCTCGTTACTTGAGGCGCTAAATGCTAAGGTCGCGGTAAGGCCCAGCCTCAAGGAGCAGATTAATTACTCCCCGGGCTGCCAAAGTCTATCTCGACTTCGTCTGATTTATTTTTTTCTTTTGGCACATTCCGGCGAGTATTATATTATCTACTACTGGGTTTCATTAGGCTACCCCTCGTTTCTGTATTAATCAAACTTGTATGTATACGGTACAATGAATATATGTTAACATATTTTTATGGAAGGCGGAAAGTGTAGGTACAGACGCCAGCACATAAATCTGCCAAATTTCTTTCAATAGTGGAAGGTTAATGTTCGATTGGTAAAATTTTACAGATAGGGGTAGGTTAATCTGCTAGCCTCTGTACATTAGATAACAAACGTTTAGGTAGATGCATCTGATGCTTATCAAATCGCGTAAGATAAGAGGGTCAATCGGGCGAAACAGTCTGATATGCAGAACGTGTGCAGCCAACTAGTAACCTGACACTATGAATGTACAAATAGATAAGGAGTTTAATTCCTTGTAGTTTTGGTCTCCTGATAAAATATGTCTCTGTATACATTTCAGTAAGTTCCATTATTCGCTTCTACAGACGAAACAGCTTGCCAACTTGAGTGTACAATGCAGCTTCAATGAATACCAGATTGCTTCCCCAACCCTTCTTCTTCATTTTAACGGTTTCCTATTGCCAGCCTCCGCTTTGTTTTAAGGAAGTGTCGTGCCCTCATTAGCAACCGTAAGACAAGTTTCTTCTTAATCTTGATATGGCGAAATTGCGGTTTCTCACGAAGTGACTGTCATCCAAACTCCACAAACCTTAAGGATTATTTTATCTTTGGATTATAGGAATTACTACACATAGTTAATCGATGTTCCACATCAGTTCTGAACGAATAATGTCAGTTAATGTTCATAGATTATGTTTACAATTCGTATTACGCATAATTCACCAATTGGTCGGCAGTTGGGGACAGTGCATGCGGCTTTCGTAATTTACGCACCTAATTACCCAGACGGGTAACGAGTGCATACAAATGTATATTTACTTGAACAATCATCTACTAGCAATGACAGATATGTAAATTGTATTATCTAGGTAACTACATATTTATATCATTTTCTACTAAGGTATATCAACGTGTAGATGTCGGATATATATTGTAAATAGAGAAATAAAAAATGCAATCTAATACTTGTGGTATTTCGGAACGCGTTCTTGCAACCGGAATTCTAATAATGTCTAAAAATATCAAAGCGATGCAGCACGCATTTTGCTCATAGCAGACGACAGCACGAGAGCAGAATTCGATGAATTTTAGAGAAAATATGTTTACGGAAATATGCTTATAGAAGCTATGCTTTTACACGATACTCCGAATATAAATATCTGTTGGGTGAATCGAACAGCAAAATATAAATATTTGTAAAGGGATTACCACATATAAATTCAAATCATGAATATTACACGCATGATAGCAATAATTCTGCAAGAGTTCTACAAGGATCATAAAATTATCGTTTTACGTCCATTACCACAGCGTGAGGTTGGCCTTGTCTGATTGGTGCCATTCACAGAATACTGATCGTCGTTTAATAGAGCTACCTAATCGAGGAAGATACTCTGTAGGTGAGTGGAGTGATGCGGAGGGGAATCTCCAATTGAAATGAAAGAGCTACTCACTTTTATATTCATGATTGTACCCGCTCTGAGAGAATTATGTAACACGGCCTTAACGGCTGCTCAGAAACTTAATATCGAGTAAACTTTTATACTTACTACACGTAGTACTAATTAATGCAAAGTTTTTGCCAAAAACTTGAGAGAACTTTACGTGAAACAATATACAAACAGTCGCCTACATAAATGTAATTAAAGTTTAATTAATTAATAATGAACTCATTATAAATGCTAAGGTACTAAAATGTATGCATGTTTTTAGAAAGACCATAGAATGATTGGATCGTATGTTGGAGTAATTACCAAAGCTACCTACGACGCAATAATTCAGAGGCAGGAAGCAATAATCTGTAAGCTAGGATGTGGAACCTAATCATGTCCGACGCTATCCGAAATCGCTTTCATTTGTAACTAAAAACGTTGAATCAGACCGTTTCCGATTACCATCGAAATTACACTATTAGTCGATAGATCAAAAGATTCTGTTCCACCAAAAAAAACACGAAGAGCTAACTCAGAATACATTAACTGTGAGAAATGGAAAAGAGTCGGAAGGGTTTGGTACGATAAACAGGAAGTAATACATACATGAATTATGTTAATGCATCCTTATTTATGTGAAAAAGGTATACCTTTATTCAACAGTCGATTGCAACAGGCTGTCCGACGCCTATCTTACAAAACGTTATTGGTTAAACGAACATTTTCGTATCTTCGCCAACATCGGAACGAACTTCTCTATAATTTAGCGTAGCAGACACTTTCATCCTTTTCTAGCGTTTCTAGATAAAATTTTCTTCAGTCTTTTTAAAGGTTGGTCGATCCCTTTTGAAGATACAAACTGAGGATAACTTCAGTGATAGGCATAGCCTTTTTTGTAAGGACATTTTTACTAGATCTGTGCCAATCACGGAGGTCCTTAATTTTCTCTTGTGTGTTGAACTGAAATGAACGAGTAAAATGTAGGAGCTCAAAGCTGCCCAGGACAAAGAGTAGAGTAACTTCAACATAACTTTCAAACATACGAAAGAATGTAATTAATAGGTATTCGGTAAATTGATGTCTGCGAGGATCCCTGGTCGACAAAAGAATTCCAACGTATCAATTGAAAGAACTGTTTTCAGACAATAAGGAATTTACAGAGTCTGCGATTAAAGTAATAAAATATTAGGACTAGAATTTACCGATGGCTCCTTTCGTGTAAATACTAATGTAGAAAAAAGCATTTATTCAACTCAAAGGATCTCGTAAACAGTTTTCGGAGTTGTAGATTTCTTCTTCTAAAATATTAGTTGCGAAAACCATCGCGAAACCAAAGAAAATTTGAAATAGGTCAGCCGCTGAGGCTAAATTAAAATCAACATCGCCTAATTGATATAACACTGATTGTTCAGCTATTTAGTTCGGTTTGAGTTTTTGGAACTTAATAACTTAACTACCTCCGATTTTATTGGAGAACAAAAGAAAACTACAGGTTATGTAAAATGTTAGATGGAATTTCTAAAATCTTAGTGTTTTCTTACGTATGACATGGCGTACAAGTATAGTTTAAAAAGATTATGTGTTGATTGAATATTATAAAGACTTGGTACTGTCAAGTTCATTCTGATACTTTTATACAAAGTCTTCTCTATAAAGCTGAAGACGATTACAACTACAGACGACTAGTTTTTTTATTGCGATTGCCGTAGCCGTTTTAAGTGTACCTTAAGTACCTAACTCTATTTTAAGTTAAAGAAGATAAAAGTTCTTAGACTAACTTGAAGTAATCGCTAGAACCAGTTTAGAATAAGAATCATTTATATGCTTTTTCGCTGAAAAATCCACACAAAATAAACAGTTTTGGACATCTCTAGCGAAGTTGATCTGCCGAGATCAAAGTGTGTGTTCATTTCTATGACACCGGCTATTTGTATGTAAAGCAAGCCAGTCAACCAGAGAAAGTGGGACAAAATAACTGACTTCTATGTTTCTACTAGGTTAACTTACTTGTTTTTAATAGATATAGTAGGTATACCTCTACAAGTGAGGTCTATTGTGCGAAATTTGGAAATACCAAGTTTTTTCCCCGGGGTTTTGTGTTAAGATTTTTGTGATATTAACTCTTGATCAACGTTTCAGCATAGCAAAAGATGACATAGCACTCTAAGCTCTGTTGATTCTGTGATTTTATTTTCGATCTTCCTCATAGATTTTCCAAAAGCCTTCTACCCTTGTCCTGATAATGACGAACACAGCAAATAAAAAATAATTATCCAATTCGGCACAGTCCTTCGAAAGTTATGCGCGTTAATACAATTCGGCGGTCCATTTTTATTTATATAAATTCTATAAATCTTTCTGAAGAGAAGATTCTCTAATCTCTTTAACAGCGAGATAACAAAAAAGGTAGCTCAGGAAAGTATTTAACTGTCCAATTTTATCAGCGAGATAGCTAATGAAACGGCGTCCATTTAACTGTGGAACAGTTAGAATGACATTAAGGGATTCTGCACAACGAAAAGCTTCGAAACAACGGATCGATTTAATTGTTCAAACGTGTTACGGGATCAAGACAAAATTAAGAGATTTAGCGAACAACGTTGCAAGCTTACTGAAACTACTAGCACAATGAAACAGTTCATAATGTGTGAAATATCGGTGTCGGTGTCAGCAGAACTGCCATCTTACTTATTCATATTATTAATGGAACTACTTGTATCGTGTCGAGGTCTATTAAGCAATTCGTAATAAGAATATATCGACTCAACTCTGCAAGGAACAAAACAGTAATGATTAACGGATAAATGATTCAGAGACAACAGCAGACGGTTAATCAAGAGAGCGTAGGAGTGACAAATTAGACTCTCGTAAGTTGCGAAGGCCAGCCGGACAGACATCCGACTCTTATTAAAATAACCATCTATTTTTCGATCCTTTTCCATTATCATGGTGGATTCTGCCGGCAGCTGTTTGACATATTGGAATCAGCAACAGTCTGTCGTAACAGTCTTTTGTAATAAAAAATATATAAAAGGAGACGCTCCACGAGAAAATCTTCCAGCCGTCGAGTTAAAGGTCATCGGTGCGAGAGGAAAATGATAGATGGAATCCCGGTGTTCACGAAAGTAACGAGCACCGGCGAATAGAAGAAATATGTGAGGTCAACCGACTGACGTCGGTCACACGTTGTTGGGATCGAGCACAAAATAGATTACGGTCACCGCTTACAACTTTATTCAACCTGCGCCCGGCCCATTCAAAAGATCAATAAAAAAGCTGCTTTGATTTCAAATGAGTGCTGAACGATCGAAGCCCTGGATACACGCGCCATTATAAGAGCACTTCCACGTAACTGAGAAGTTTCTTTAATCTTCACGGTATAGAGAGTACTTTGGTAAATGTTTCAATTAAAAGTTCCATCGAATTTTTGGTGTCAAACTACCAAGTATGGAAATGTAAGTAAACCGACAAGTTCGTGCCGTGAGTTTCCAAATTTAGGGAGTCTTACAAATATATAGGTAACTAACCTGTCGTAAATTATTATTACAGCGCTATTGAGAACAGTAAGAAGCTAACAAGTGCAATTTATTAGAATTAAGAACTCATTCCCAACATCTCCCTATCTCCGAACCTAATAAACATTTCTTGAAATGCGAAAACAACACTAAACTTACTGAAGTGTTACATTTTATGAAATAAAGCTACAGACACGAAGACATCTCTAAAAACTAGTGAGATTATTACTGAAATATAAGTAAAAAATCTAACGCTGTAGTTAATGGCGTAAAATAATTCGCACCTTCAATAAAGGTGAGAAATAAAATGGGAAAATTGCCATCTTCACTTGAGTGCTCACAACATTTTAAGTTCTTTGCTGATATAATCGGCCGTATTTAAATGCGGCAGAGGAGGTAATAAATTTCCCATTGACGACGAGACGAAGAATTGAACAAAAACGGCTCTTGTTGAATTCAGAGCCCAACAATAGATAATTTATCGTGGTCGGCTCAGGCACGCCGTTCTGCGTAAAATAAAAACGTAGGTATCTATCTTCAGGGGGCCATAACTACTGTCATTCCATGAGGATGTAAGGCAGTTTGCAATTTTACTCCGAGAAGTACAATAACTTTGAGCTCAATCTGCCATTATCATCCGCTTGTACTTAACGTAAATTGGAAAATTATTACAACAACGGACAGGTTTTCTTTCCGACTCCCGACATTAGGAAAACATTAACATCAATCAAAACAGTCACTGAAATTAATTTTATGTTGAGCAATTCAAATAAAAACTACCAATTACACTAAGTGGATTCCGTATCGTAAAGGTTTCTGCACGCTCAGCTTAATTTCCAGGCGGATTCATCATTCTCTTTTACAATTCGTTTTACTAAATTAGCACTCACTTCTTTACAGAATTCTCAAGCTGTCCTACGGCCCGGAAAGTCACATTTTATGTTTATTTCCACTTTTTTCAGTTGTATAAATAAAACGAAACTCTGCTAAGAGATATTAACACTGAATGAATCTGTGGAGACTTAATATCTTCAATTTTTCTTCGGTTTCTTTTGAATATTTTGTTTCCACGAAACCAATCTGCTTTTTATTACGCGTATAAATTTATTTTGTTTCATTAATCATGATGAAAAAGCGTTGGTTAACGAAATAAAACGAACGTTCTTAAGAAAATAAAAGAAAAATTAACTTTAATTGCTTATGTAAGATGATATATTTTTACATTTGAGTATGCTATAGCTAAAAATAAGGAAGATAAACTCATGAAAAGTAGGTAGCTGTAATTCGAACCCCACATAATTTATTTGGTGTCTAAATAGAACCGGGCGCTCCCGATAATTGTCTTTATCTACTTTAGCTTATGATAATAGAAATTCGGATTGGCAGGAATTAAGACAATGACGGTTTTCGTTCAAACACACCTTTGTCTTACGGGATAAAGGATGTCACTCATTGCTTTAATGGCGTCGGGATCAATCCTTCTAATTTGTCGTGCATTTAGCGAAAGACTTTGGCTTGTGAATGATGCTGACCTAATGGTGGTTGGTTGACCCTCATTTGTTGAAGCATACTTTCATTTATCTGCCCATAAATGTACAAATAATTCATGAAAAGACAAAACACAATATTTAAATTCATCCGTGTTAAAAGTTAATATTTTACGTGGGTCCACATTCATTTTCCCGATAACACCAACCATGTCGCTTTTGACCGCGACGTGCAACCGCTTCACGATTGTGTACCAACATTAAAGCCTCTTATAAAATTCATAGTGTTCACCCAAATTATATAATTCGACAGGGTGACCGCATCCGCAATCGTTACACGAACGGAACCGTACAGTTGGGGTTTCAGTAACACGAATATATGCGCCATAAATTCGCACGTCCTTAGTCACGAAGTTTGATCGTTAACTAGTATTAAAGGAGATATAAAGCTGTCACAAACTGTACTATAACTTATTTGGAGTATATATCGGATTGAACTAACATGAAGCGTGCCAGAAGCAATAATTACTGTCTTGGATAGAGATAGCAAAGTGACTCCTCCGTATCATCTCTGATTGTAGTGTTCAATGCCAACATTAAAAAGCATCCGCGATAGGAATCGCAGAAAACCGTTCTTTTTTAACATCCTTGAAGAAAACAACCTCTTTCAGTCACGTTCAAACTCCGACATTAGCCAATTATATAGGGCAAGTCACTTATAATATTGTTACATTATTAAAAATATTATGTCGGCCCATGGATAATTTTAAACTTCATTATGTAGTATAAAAGTTACAAAAGAGAAAGCTTCAACTTTTTTCCATTATCGGAAGACAATGCAATAAATATTTATGAATTATTTTAACGGTAGGTACAACATAATGTTGGAAGTTTATTTCATGTGGGTACAAATCCTAGATGCATTTTTTCTCGACTTATTAAGTATTGCGATTTTTTTATTCTTATAAGGCAACCCTTTACTTAGTTTTCAGTACTCGTAGGCTTGAGTTCCATCGTATTAAATACTTGTCAAAAGGCAGTATGTGTATATGCTGCTGAAGTCTATATAAACACTTTGATATTTTTTTGTTGACAAGGGTTCCTTCCAAAATTGTGAGCTCATTAAAAATCCATTTATAATCTTGCGGCATAGATACTTAAGGAACACCCAACGAAGGTATAGCGGCAAAATAAATAGGTATTATGAAAAAACGGTGAAAGTCTATCACTCTTAACATGTGACGAGATTTCCATTCATTTATCTACCACCGGGTACAGACACGATTGATGTTTTCAATCCACTCCTGATAATTGTTTTAACTGAATTTTCGTAATGTAATGATATTTGGCAATCACAAAAAGAGTTTCGGGTCAATGTAGAGAAATGTAATTAATCTAGAAGCACATTAAATCACAGAACCTTTTTCATTATTAAGTAGGAGTGGTTCGCTTTTGAAATGACACTGTGAAAATACTTTAAATAATAAAAATTAATGACACTTTTATAGGTCACTTCCTAGTGACAAGGCCAGTTTTTTTTTTCAAAATAAAGATTAATGAATGATCTAACAGACAGCTCGCTGCGGACACTACTTCGCTTCATTAACATTAATGAAGCAATTATTCAGTAAAAGTACAATGCAATTATTGTCACGGAGGAATAATTTATTATTCCCGCATAACAATGAGATTTTAGCAAAAACAAATACATTATCTGCGTTCGTGTCAGTGGATGCCCAAGTGCCGTGGAGATATATTTTTCCGGCTCGCATTTTCACCGGAGCTCGCTTTTCAATTTATTTCGTCGTTTTAGCCGAGTGACGCCGTAATTACGGCAACGAGCCGCGCGGCTCGCCGCATAATCGCCAAGCTATTTTTTAAATTTGGCCTTTAGCCTACACTCGATACCTATAATAACTGCGGAAGTCAAGCGCATGTATCTGACAACTAGGAAATTCGTTGTCATAAAGCAAAAAAATATACACATAATATTAGAAACATCCACCTAGCGGATACAGATGCTCCCCACAGAAACCTGTGCCCGACATAAAATGATAAACGAGTGATGTGGCACCGGTCTGACTCACCACAGATTGTACATATCCCGACAGGAATATTTTGCGTACAATCGATCAGGGTAGACGCGGCCTTCGAGGCAACATTTTCTTTGCATGTTATCAACGCGCCCTCATAGAAAGGACTATCAACTAGAATTTTATAAGAAGAATGATAGCGATATAAAAAACAAAGAACAAGTTTAACATAATTTTACGCGAGAGTGGGCGCTCGCTATAGGAACTGTTGGGATACGAGGCGGCGTTCAATTCTCCCCGCTATAATGCCGCGATAAAAGAGATTGAACTTACTTGGTCCGTAATAAGCACCCCCTGTTCCAGTACGAATTACGAATAAACGGTGCGCTGTTTCATTAAAATAGTGTTCATATACTACAAACGAAATTAGACGAAAGCCCGTTATGTATTTATTTTTGATATATCACATCGTAGCGTAGCAGGTAGTGTGTTCCGTCTGATCATAATTAAATTAGTGGAGATTGAGGCGAGAGGTAGTGGCGCCTCAAGGTTGCCGGACTAGCTCTCCAGGGCGAGGAAATACGCTAGGATATTGGTTTCAACGTGTAAGGAGTTCAATCTCGTCGCTTCCGTTGGGATAAAGTAATCTTTGTCGGCGATAAAAGCCGCTCTGTTTACCGATGAAAGGGAAGTCAAACCAATTTACGAAACTAGACGTCGGAATTCGGGGCAACAAAAGTAGCCAATTTATTTGATTTCTGAACCTAGTATCCCATCAATATTAATGTGAGCCTATAAAAGATGCTATTTTATATTGTGATCTTAGCGACATCATTGAAATATAACTTGAGTCTACGATAAGGATTTATACTCTCATTGTTTATTAATAAACTCACGGTACAAAAGTATCTAATCAAAGCTTATTTTACGAATATCCTTACACAATTCAAAATTAAATTTTATTAAAGTTCAAAAATATTAAAACTTGTAAGGAGGCCATCTGCGTATACCGCTTATGTAACATTCATTAATAAATTTGTATAATGCCACCAATGATTCATAGCAGGAACTTGGGATAATACATGGTGAATGTCTGCCAGAGCGTACCCTTGATTGTGAACAAAAACAATAGTGTCTTCGAGATGGAGCCGGAGTCCATTAGAGGAAATGTGTTTATGACAAAAGTGTGATCAATAGAAGGCCGGAGGGTCGAGAGGTCCGACTCAGAGGATACAGGCACACACGGACACATTATTAATAGTCGCTCGTGGCCAACTCTGAATGCCACCGGATTTCGAAGCACTAAATATTGAGTACATTTACTATGTATATCCGACATTCAATGTCTATTCACACGAAATAATGAACTATTAATGGACGGAAGATAGCTGCCTTAATTTGATGCATGAGTGGTGAGCTGTCAAGATTGGCATCATTGAAGGGCTTCTGAGATATGAATGCTGCGATGTTATCCCAGGAACTGTGATATTATCGCAATTTATGACGCACAGTCATAAACTTTAGATATATTTATGAGTATCAGGGACTTTTCCAATACGTAAGCATAGTTACAACCGAGGAATTGCGCTCAAGAGCATCTTGAGCGTGAGCGAACAAAAAACAACTGAACATGGAAACGACACAAGCTCAAGATGTGTTCAGTTCATATTTCACACGAAATATGAACTGAACACATCTTGAGGTTGATTTGGATTAGGAAACCGAGAGTAGAGAGAGAAGAATGTTAATTGAAAATACTTTAAGCAAAAACTCAAAAGTGTTTCAGGTAGATAAATAATCTGATTTCTCAGAATCACAAAATGTGCAAGTTAAGATCAATATACTCGTACCTATATTTATAATATCTACTGCGCTCAGGACTATGCAAATTTTCCTATATAGGTTTTATCGTAAAAACACACTTTTCCGGTAAAACTTTAGGTTTGTACACTATAAAATAGTGTGTGCCGTCACGTCCGCAAACGAATCAAATGCATTTCCCTGACACAGTGACTGAGAGCAAACAACGAGCGGCCTCGACAGCGAACATCTGTCATGTAGCGTGCAACATTCAATTTAGTTACACGAAAATACCAGCAAGCACCGACGACACCGTCAATAACGCAATAAAATAAAGATGCAATAAAAGAACTCCACGTTCAATCGAATTGTTCGTCACTCCCTTTTGAAACATCGCATTGCTAGAAAGTGTGCAGTTGTCCTAAATCGAATTGGAAACGATGTGAAAATCTGCCACTGTATTCAACGTTCTATTTGTCCTCCAGGAAAGCATTAGTGAGGAATTTAATTTGTCAAGTATGATGCGCGTTCAAGTGCCGGAGATCGTTAGCGACGCGTGCCGGTGCGCGGCACTTGCGCTCACCGACCAGCATCACCCGCGTGGAGCCAGCCTTAGCTCTCAACTTCGACGGATTACACTCACCACGTACTCGTTATATAAACCGACGTCGCTTACAAAGCTAAGCGAATGGAAAACTTTAGTTTCCATTAAATGCTACGAACCTATTTACCTAAGTGAAATGTTGCATTTCACCTGTTTGACAAAAGTTTGTACTACTTAATACAAAATTACTATTTTAAACAGAAGTTTTCCGCTAAATGAAAACGAGCATAACGGAAACTAGCATTATAAGAAAAAAAGACGCTGACCACAGGTAACAAATAACTGGCTACAAAATTTATGGAGGCGTTTTAGTGGTCGGGAGTGAACAAATGAAAGAAGCAGAGTAAGCAAGGAGATGGAAAACAGCGGATGTTATACGGCTCTCGTCTGCCCATTACACTGGGCCGAGGTGGATTGTATTGTATTGTTTTGTTAAGGGCTCCCTTTTCCGCATTTGGACTCGTAGGTGGTCCGTTATGCGTGAGGTGGGACGGTTGGCTATGTGAGCCAACCCAGCTCCTTCCAGAAGCTCAGAAGTCTCCTGGGACGTTCACAGGCTTCTTGGAGCGACCTTGGAGTGCCAAGGTTTTGTGCCCGTTGGTTAGCAACGCCTTCGCATTCCAGGATTACGTGGGTTGCCGTTTCATCCGCGTTCAGGCAGCCCCTGCACAACGGGCTGTCTGTCGCGTTGATAGTAAACAGATGTTTGTTGAGTGGGCAGTGACCGGTAAGCATACCCACCACAACTCGTAATTCTGTTCGTTGGAGGCTGAGAAGTCTGCTGGTCAGTCGCGGTGTTAGTGCAGGTACCGCTTCTCTAGACTGTCTGCAGTCGGTTGTAGATGCCCATCTGGCATTATGTTTTGTTTGGGTTTGCAAACGTATCCAGGTCCTGAGTTGACCGGATGGGATTGGCAAAAAGGGTGTGGGGCCGGCCACATCCATACCCGAGCCTCTCCTTGCAAGTTCGTCTGCTGCATCGTTACCCAATGATCCACTATGTCCTTTAATCCATTGCAAAATGACCCTGTTGCGGTTCGAAATTTTTTGCAATGCTAGATGACATTCATAAATTAGGCTGGACGACATAATATTGCCGTTCAGCGCCGTTAGTACAGCCATACTATCGGAGAGAATTCTAATCCCGTAGTTAGATATGTTCCTTTCCATGACTGCGATGGCAGCTTGGGTGATTGCTACACATTCACATTGGAATATAGAGCTATGTTCCCCTAGCGGTAGAGATATTTTTATGTTGAGATCCATTGAGAATACACCAGCACCTGTACCGGTTGCGGTTTTAGAGCCGTCCGTGTAAATACGGACTTCGTTGGCTCCTGATTGATCTCGCTCGGTCTCTGATAGTTGAATTCGATAGAGCTTATCGAACACGTGAATTTTGGGGATTCTATCACAGGGCGCTTCAATGTATGGTACATCGTTTAGCGCTCTTTCCCATATTATGGTGTGATTGCCCCTTTGGTTTTTCCACATGCCGGAGTGTTTTAACCTGATTGCCGCCATACTGGCCTCCTGTTGGATAAAGAGGTCCAGTGGCGGCAGACCAAGCATTATCTCCAGGGCATTAGTTGGTGTTGTTCGCATGCATCCTGTGGTGGCTGCGCAGGCCAACCTCTGGAATGTCTGCAGTTTTTTACGGGTGGTTATTAGTTCAGTTCTGGGCCACCAAACTACCGCTCCGTAGGTAATTATTGGTCTAATAACGGTCTTATAGAGCCATAGTGTTATTTTTGGCGAAAGGCCCCAGGATTTCCCC
This sequence comes from Agrotis puta, assembly GCA_943136025.2. Lineage (NCBI taxonomy): Eukaryota > Metazoa > Arthropoda > Insecta > Lepidoptera > Noctuidae > Agrotis > Agrotis puta. The sequence goes on from OW964170.2 coordinate 8,303,028, forward strand.
AGAAGTCTTCTGCATTGCCAAAATGTTATGCTTGCTTTGTCAATCTTGTGGTCCAAGTGTTTGTTCCATAACAGTTTGCTGTCAATGATGATACCCAGATATTTGACCTCATTAGTTAGGGACAGCTCGGTGCCAAACAGTTTAGGTAGTTGTAAACTGCCAAGATTGCGTTTGTGAGTGAACATGATAAGTTCCGTTTTTGACGGGTTCACTGATAGTTCGTGCTTCAAGCACCATTGTTCGACGATCTTCAGAGCCTGTTTTGCCAAGTTGCACAGCACATTCTCAAAAGGTCCCGTTATGAGAATGGCTAGATCGTCCGCATAGCCTACCGTATAGTACCCATGTTCAGTGAGTCTGCAGATCAGCTCATTGACCACGATGTTCCATAGGAGGGGGGAGAGAACTCCTCCCTGTGGACAGCCTTTAGCTACCACATCTCTGGTCGTGGTATTTACGGTAAGTTGAATAGCCCTTTGTCTTAGCATGTTGTCTATCCACCCGGCAGTCGTGGGTTCGACCCCATGCCTGGATAGGGCTCGGCTAATGCTGTTAAAGGTGGTTTTGTCAAAGGCGCCTTCCACGTCTATAAAGACGCCTAAGGTTGATTGTTTGGATGATAGTCCGTTCTCGATTCGTGATATGACGCTATGAAGGGCGGACTCTGTTGATTTGCCCATACTGTAGGCATGTTGGTTAGCGTTGAGTGGCTTACACGACAGGGCATGCGTTCGAATGTCCCTTTCACAGAGCCTTTCGAGGGTTTTAAGTAGGAAGGATGTGAGGCCGAGGTGGAACGCGCACATTCTAGCTAAAAAAGATATCTAAAGAGCAGACTTGAAAATTTTAGAGCTGCGTAAATTGCCGCTCGCTGCCTACTTGAAAGAGAATTTAAATAGTCAAGTTATAATACGATTGATAGATAAAACCATTTAAATTGCAATTTCAAAACAAATTAATGACCAAGAGAGACAGACATGGTCTATGTATTTAAACATGTTTACTGGTATCGTATACCTACTGCTAACATTGTTGCACACAGATCAATAACATCTCATACGCGAGGAAATATTGCTAGCAACATTTTTCAATTTCGAACAGTTCAGTAAACTGCATTGTTCGATGCAATCATCGTGTAGTTCGATAAACCAATTTCGTACAATATAAATCAATGAAAATGAGATTCCGACGACGCGACGCAAAGGGATATCAATTCAATATTCAGTAACGCAGATCTAACGAAGTAGCCATAAACGTCAGTAGCATGCGTCATAATATGGAAAGTCGACATCCGCGGCGGATTCATGAGCTCTTTTATGTAACGTCACTTGAAGTAAGTCGTAGAAAACTTTCGAGTCGGTATATGAGAGTAACAAGTGGGACGGCAATCATAGTTCCGAGTGTGTTCGAGCGCAGACAAGTGCTGGAACGAAATCATTTTATGCATTGTGCTCACTCAATCTGCGAGCGCTTAGCAATGCAATCTCTCGCATAATTCTTGAGCTTAATCTGTCCGGGAGCATCGCATCTCAGCCGTGACATCGACGACGGCTACGAGAATGAAATATGGCTGCTTCGCTGAACACTGCGTCAAACATTAACTTTACAAAGTGACTGTGTTTGAAAATAATACTAATCATTAACTGCGCGTTAACTAATTAATGCTAACGGTAACTAATATGCTGATTAAACCTCAATCAGTGTAAATAGAGTTACGCGCAGAGGGCGAGTAACTATTTCACATCCACTAAACCAATATTTTTCAGCTAGGTTCAGTAAACGCAATATTATTATAACGTTCAGCATCGATAAATATAAATCTAAGTTCCGGGCTACAAATCTAAATCGCTTTGATTTTCAATGGCCGAATAGTACAGGAGGTAGCTTTCAACGCCTAGAGCGCAGAAAGATACAAATCGAAAAGACCGATGAAAACATGGAAACTAAGTTACCTACCACTCGTATAAATCCGACACAATAAAAGTACGCCTCTATCGGTACTGTCATTTATTTTTAACGTAGTCACGAGAGGTTTGTGAAACCGTGTCGACGGCATTGTTTTGAAAAAGACACGACATAAACAATTCCTTGTCTCTTTGGAAACGAGTTAGGGGAAAATGGCAAGTGCGTCAAGAACAGGGTTGATATAATGTCGGAAACATCGGTCGGGAAAACATCCGGGCGCGACCGCTCCCGCTAACGCTCCGCCAACGCGCCGTCCTCACCCCGAAAACCTCCAAGAAAGCAAATAAGCTCTAACGAAATGAAAAACAAATACTCGGTAGATACGTTGAACGTTTTAAAGAACAGACTTTGGTTGGAAACAAAATAAACAGCTTCATTCATCCTCATTTTTTGATACACAAAAAAATATAAATTCGTTTCAAACTGTTTACCTCGAAACGATACGTTTGCTCAGAGACACTTTGTTTAATGGCTCTTAAATCACAACTTGACCACTGTACAGGTTTTATGAGTGTTGTGGTGTAGTGTTTGAAAATTTCTGGATAAAGGCTCTTAACTTTGAAGAGATATAAACAACATCAGTTGCTATTAAGTTGGTTTACACAATCTATTTACCCATCCATTTGGTATATGGTTAAATAATAAAATAATTTAATTGTTAGCTCAAAGCTAAAGCGAGGCAAATGACAACAAATTCCCCCTATTTTTATTAGTCGAACATTTTTCTCGTCAAAAGGCCCTGAAAATAAGTCATTCTCTGAAGAATACTGCTAAGGACGAACCGTTTAATTTAACCGATCAAACGAATTATGTTTGAATTTTCGAGACCATTAAATAAGGGACCCCGGTTTAAGAAACATTTAAAATATTATCAGCGATCTACAAATTAAGGTGTTTGATGTGGCCTCTATTAGCTTAGGTATTAAGCAAATGTACGCGCGGTACCCGCAAAGTAAAGCTTTTTTTACATTCACACTTGTTTGCCTGGCTTTTATTAAAATTCCGTTTCTTTTAAATTATTAATCCGTACCCACATAAACCTTGATTTTATTGCCACAGCCTTTTATTCAAATTTGCCTTGGAATTGTTCTTACAATCCTCAGACAACATACTACGCAAATGGAAACTTTTACAGATAGATGTTGTTTCTGCACGAGTATGTTGAACAAATTTCAGGGTAGGCTTTAAATTGAAATGTATCAATCCAGAGCAGCTTGAGTGAGCAAGGCGTCGTGAACTCTTGAATACGACGTAATAATTCTCCGCTCACACAATACACAAGTTCGATTTGTAACTCGAGCCGCGATAAACATGTAGTTAGAGGAACAGAGGAGCAGCGGAGCGGAGGAGCTTCCAAACACCGCCATACTTCCTCTCCGCTCGAGTTGAACAAATTCGAGTCATTTGTTATAAGTACACGAGCGAGTAACAACTTAATACAAACTGTCGCGAGTATATCCTCGCATGCTCACAGCATCACAAAGAGCTCGATAATAATTAGTCGGGATAAGTAAATAACAGCACATGTAAACACAATCAGGTTATTTATAAAAGCCATTTCGGTGCCGACAATGTAACGCACACCCAGTTAAAGGCAATGTTATTTCTCTTGAAAGAGACCTCGTGTTGGTTGACATTACACATGTTTGTTGTATGAGTGACAGCAAAAGAGTTTTTGTTTCCCATATCGGAAAGCTAAATCGATTGTGATTCCACGCGTTTTCTACATTGTTTCTGCTACACAAAGCTGAATCAAAATCAATCGTATTGCAACGTTGACACGGAGACTATCCGTCATAATAAAAACATAGTGAAAGCAATGGTTTCAGTGGAAACCAAAGGCACCGTTATGAAAAGCTTTATTTAATTAATATGAACCAAATTTATTTTTCAACAATATTGGTACTATTTCTATTTGTAATAATCGTTTTACTTTATAGCTTTTACGTGATGGTAACAACCTGTTCGAACGCTCGACCCCAGCGACAATAACATTAGATTTCTATGTTTACGTATGCTATATTATGAACCTTTCTATCAGTAGTAGGTACCGGTGGTATCCGTGAGTTTTCGTTTCAATGAATTTTAAACATTTATCTCTAGCGGCCGGACAACGGTAACTACTGCACGGTACGTAGCTACGTCACAGCTCTTTGTAATACCGCTGAAATGTACCAATTGTTACATCGCTTCATCAATTAAAAATTGCTATGAAAACAGCGTTTAACGGCCTATGGTAATATCATTAAATTTATGTACGCGCTTAACCGGACCCCACTGTTTTATAGCACAAATAACTTTTTACGACGAATACTTTTTCAGAATAGTCAATGTACGTTTTGATCAGCGATCTTAATTCTGATTCAAGACTTTTAGAGGACGTTTTGTGATAATCCACCGCAATTGTAAAGCAATTTCAGCCTTTTGTATAGTATTCACAACAAAAAGATTTTATCTTGAGGTCCTCGGTGATTATGTCATGAGTCGCGCAGATTCCTAAATAAGCAATTTACAAAAATGCTTTGAGAAGTGGCTGCGTCGTTAACGTACAAGTAAGTAAGGAGCAACCGAGATGGTTCAGATATCCGGGTTCCGAACGGCTCAGTGGACGGGTACGGTTGTGGCTAAAAGTTTGGTAATCTTGTCAGTCGTGTTGGCCGTCCTCATAAGCCGCAAGTTTCGATCGCTGCTATCTCCGTAGTTGCAGCCTAATTAGATTGGGCGGAGCGTGTTCCTAGGGGGAATTCTCAAACGCATACGGAAAGTGCACAGCACACAGCCCTGTAAAGACACAAAAGGTAATCTTAACTCCGTATAGGTACCTAATTGCAGTACGTGCATAAACTACATAAGGCGGGAGAAACTAGATTTTGTTACACGAGAAATCCCTGTGGAGAGGAAATACCATTGCGTTCCGCGTGAGAAAATATTTAAATTTAATTCAAGCTAAAAGGAGTTGTATTCGACTTTTCTATAGTAGAGCAGGTCGCACAAAATGGCAGTATATTAAAGTCTCGCGAGCAATCAACAGATTAAGGGAATTGTAATACATTTTGTGACAATAAAAGAGGCTGCAAACTGTCGTCAAGTTGGTACAACAAACCATTTACGACTTTTTTTATCAACCAAATAATGTCTCCCGCACAAGTAGTAGTATTTTTATGTTTATTTCGTTCACAATAGAAAGAAGACTTAAAGTACTAGTTGCTAATTTATTATCAAGTTTAATTAAAGTCTAAAATTCAGCGTACTAAGTGTATACAAGTATGTATACAATGTGAGGGAGGTTCTCATTTTCGGGAAGTACCAAAGCGGGCACAGCTGTGGTCATTACGGCTCCTCGGAGGCTCGCATGCTAATTAACTAGAAGCCTCTTAACGTTCAAGTTCACCGTCAACGACATCCGCTTAACAACTTATCCCACAGTAAAATAACTTACAAAAGTCGGTCACAATCACAAAAAAACCTGTGTTCACTCACATATTTACCCTTTTGCTATAACTGTATACATAGCCCAAGGCCCGTAAAAATGTCACCAGTTTGGATCGGGCTCATGATAAAATAAAATACAAACACAAATGTATGACGTGTTCAAACGCGATTTTCACAAATTTGTTCAGTGAATCATGGCGCTCTGCGAGTCGTGCAAACAGACGCGCTCGGACCGTTGTCGACAAATCTACTAAGTTAAATTCTGACTAGACTTCATATACTATATTTCAATGACTCGTCCCCTAAAGTAACAGTAAACTAACAAGACTAATGAAATTGCAGAACAAATAAAAAGAAGTAATTGAATGTATCTACAAATGTGTACGCGCGAATACATAAACTGCTGTACCCTATGCAATAACTCGCTCTTTATGTGACTATTGACCGAACTGGACTAAGGAATCCAAAAGTTTCGTGATCCTCGCCAGAAGACCAATAAAACGTTCTGCAGAATGTTTGTACTGCGAGTTACATTATGGCCGATGTTAAAAGAAACAACTAAACTAAACATAAAGAAGCGGTTATTATGATTAATTTTAAAACAAATGATTATTCTCTTATAAACTCACCAGTTTCAAGTGCCGATTAAATAAGATGCAAACAACTTAAATTCAGATGAAATAATCGTTAGCGCGAAGTTTCGTAATTGCGATTCATTTGGGAATATTTATATTATTTCACCTCGAAATCTAGAGAGGTTGACGGATTGACATGTAACTGGTTGTCTCTCAGTAATATATCGTTTAATAGGCGGTGAATTGGAGCGCTTCCCCTAATGACAGGTACAAGAGGAGGCGCGCACTCGTTCGCCCCGGGGGTCGCTGTGGCGTCATCTTTATGGCACCTGCCTGTCACACACACCGTCCCGCGGGGCCCGTGCCAATTGTTATACACAGCGGAGTAATTAAACCGATGAAAATTTCCCACACCTATTGTTTCTATGCAAACAAGACAAACTTTCCAGTTGAACAGCAAATATTTCATAGATACACACTTAAACGTACTTATACATAATAGTGTTTGCCACAGAATAGTTCTACACTTAATTAAACCAACTCAAACAACTGGTTTCTCGTTATTCTGAAGTGACTACTGACTGTATTATAAAGATAGTAGATATCCAATGACGACTCGTCAAAGCACAAGTCTATTTAACTGAGTCTTTGAAGGCTGATAGCAAACCCGCGCTTTAATCAACACAAACATTTAGTAGATGCTATAATAAAAGCGCTTAGCTAAAATAACGACACAAAAGGTGATTACTTGATTATAGCGCGGAAGTCGTTTAATTTACTGCGTATTAAATGATAATAACGCTTTGTCAGGCCACTGAGACCCTTGTGAGGATTGCTTCTCGTTGTAAGTTCTCGTCTATTCATGGTGTTGGCGTTTCTCTCTATTGTTCCTTCGCGTTTTTAGTATTTTCCGTATCCATGGCCTTTTCAATATCCCATTGGGGCGCGGTTCGAGTGTAAGTATCATTACATCCCATGCAGCTGTTACACTTTACGAGCAAACTTGTATTATTATGTTCCTAGCATCATTGTAAACTTTCCCAACGACCTCCAATTATGGCTGTAAGCACGTACGTCGTTTGTATTTTTTACTATCTCAATTTCGAAGACGGCCACATACCTATTCTGATCTAACTTTTTTTTTAAATTCTGCAATAGTTTGAGTTTTATATTAAAAGGTACCGGAGGAAAACGTACTATCTTATTTTTCCAATTTGCGCGGGATCAAACGTAAACCCCACTTTGACTGCAGTTTCCGTTCTGTATCTACTAAGAGTTCCGTACTGCAACAAAATAATATTTCTATTTATTTACTATCCGCGGATTACGAACTAGGTTCTGTTTTGCATTACAAAACATTTATTGCAAAAGTATATCAACGGATTTATGAAACGTGAAAAATATCATCAGCAGGTGCAAACGAACAGTAAAATCGAATAGACTTTAATTAATCTATTATTATCCACCGGTTTAAAGTTCAACAAAAAATCTTGTTTATGTCAGTTGTATTTTATCCTGGGACCCGATTCCTCATTTATGTGACATAACAAATTCCCTTTGTTTGTTTGGTCCAGTAACTCTACTCTCTATTGTCCCACATAGTTCGAATGTTCGAGCACACAAATCACGAATAGGTGTAAGGGTAATTTTTGCAGTAATAAGTGTAACAAACCAGGGAAAATACCGATTTGTTTTTCAGATTAAAAAAACTCAATGAGGCTGCTTTGTATGATCATTTGTTAAATTAACTATTTGTTGAATGAACTATTTGTTAAATCCTATGCACTTATTGTGTAGCATGCCCTGAGCAAGATGGTCGATAAATTAAAGAATGTGGCTGGCAGCAGATGGATGGGTACTACCCAGGTCCGGGAGGGTTCGCGCTCTTTGAGGGAGGATTACGTTTAGCAGTGGACGGCAAAAGGCTAATAATATAATATGCATTTTTTAACCATTTGTTTAAACATTATATGAGATTTTAGCAATACTCAGTTTAACTTTTGATCAAACAACCGGCTCTAACTCAGTGAGTTATTTATTGTTATATTATTTATTTTAAGTTCAGTGAACGGAATGCTTAGGATTCCGAAACTTTAAATCACCAAAAGAATAGGTGATTTAAAGTCGGAATCCTCAATTATGAATAGCTGTCGGCAATAAAACTTGAGCGCTACTTGTCATAGATAAGATTTAATTGCGATCAAAAATATTGTTTTTGCACGACTTTTCCTAAACAAATCTTAAAATCCTCGATAACAGAGTTAAAGTTTATTTAAAATACCCAATTGGTTTTATTCAAGCTTCTTACAAATGAAAGTTAAATGAGTAGATTTTATGTAAATAGAAGTAAGTTCTTTTAATAATTTCAGCAGAACCCAACTTACATAATTACGGTTTCTTCATCTTGATTTGCAGGAAAAATCTTTACAGAAGAGGCACTTTAGTTTTTAGGACAGACTAACATTAATGAAAAAGATTTAAGCCAAGCCAGGATTAGTAAGGAAATTGAAAGTTTTAAAAGGAGATTATATCTATCGTTTGAGACAACACCAATCTAAATATAAAAACTTCCATAGATAAAAACATCGTCATAAAAAATATTCGCATTAAATGAGAAGAACGAAAATAGACAAAAAATGGTGTAGAGTATTATCGTGGGGCCAGATTCATCCACGTGGCACACAACACCGTAATTTGGAAGAACCGTAATCCATTTATATCCAACATTCCCTTGAGAGAATATACCTAAATGGAGATCTCTTTTATATAAACGTCATTTTCGGAATTAAGATCATCCATGGTAAAATAAATCGGATAACAGAGACTGATACTTTTATTTGAGGGAATTTTCAGGTCTAATCTTGTGATTAAAAATGGTGAAGAGATTTCTCATAATCAGAGACTAAGTAGTATTTTAGATGGTTAGAACGAAATGTAGTTCATAAATATAACCTCAATTTACCCTTCATGGAAAAACGAATGATGTTGCTTAACGTAACATATTTTAAATTTAACGAACTAGCTTGTAGGTTAAGTATTCTCTCAAATTTTCTTCAACTTATTTCACGACTTCAAGAAAAAGTCTCTATAATTTATCGAAGACTTCGTTGCCCTAAAGCTTATTGTCTACTTTAAAACTCTGCAAATGTAAAACTTCAGTCTACGTATAGATATCATGAGTAGATAAAAAAATATCGACCGTACGTAGAAAATGTCTAGGTCTTATTTCAATTCTCACTTGATATTTCCAGTCCATTTGCATTAGGAGAGTTACTGATCGCCGGATTTATTCTGGATATATTTCAACTGTCCTGGCCTCATGGTCGGTAATGTACGTGTCGCTGTGTTCCGAGGATTTGCAGGTGATTGCATTTTAAGCACATAAGCTATAACGTCAGCTGACCCGCCGCGGACATTTTGGATTTTTCATGATTGACTGGCAGTATTCAACGAACCGCTAATCCAACGTCAGTTTCAACAAAAACCCTCAGGCCTTGGATATTTTTTGTCAAAAATACCTATCACATTTTTATATGTCGACAGTTTGTATTAAAATAATATATAACCAATTATATTAAGAAGACACGTACACAAGATTCACAATAAAGGTACAAAAGTAAAATCTTCTTCGAAGCTAAAATATGAAAAAAATTCTGAAATCATAAAAATACGGATACGAAATTTATGTAGGTATAAAAACGGAGAATTGGTTGTTTTTATTTATCAACATGATATATATCCAACCTATACATCCATCCCTTGAATAGGGCTTACGAAAACTGGAATTACATTCTATTTTTCACTTATAGACAATATACAAAAACGATCTGCATAGAAACTGCGTCTCCATTGAAAAAGTATTGATAACAAAAAATATTGTTAACGCAAAATTCTAAAATGAGCGTTGTTGTTACCAGCGAGCTCACTGTAGCAGACCCTCGCTTCGCTCTTTGTTGCTATACAGGCTTCACAACGACAGGCAGATCGTGATTTCATAAAGGCAGGTACGAACAAAAAATACCTAAAAAATATCACGTCCCAAATAAATTTAACGTCAAAGTAAAATTCCCGTTTCCTGTAACAGTTAACCAACTTTTATTAAAATAAAACTTGTAGCAATCGATATCGGATCATTGTCGAGAATGTAATTAATAAATACGTAATTAAGTAGTCACGTGTGACTCGTATGACGGATGACAAATAGCCATTAATGTCGCCGCCGAATCCTATTAGCTGCCGCGCTGGATACGAGTGCCCCGCATTAATGTACTCTCAATAGCTTTATTAGCGAACCAATCAATCAGTTTCCAAGTCAAACAAACTACCAATCAACTGAACACTGATCCTTTTTGATACTTTTAATTAACCGTCAGGAAAGAGCTTTCTTAGCTAATGTTTGTACGTGTTACTTGTGAATTATAAACGAGTTATAAACGTTGTTACTGCCACACAAACATGCCATGTTTATTCTCGTGTAATAGATGTATTGCCGACGTAAGCTGTGAAACCTAAATTGGCACTCACTATTATTTCCGTTAACTCGTTTTTACTCTTACAATATTAAAACCGGCCAAGTGCGAGTCGGACTCGCCCATAAAGGGTTCCGTTGCAGCAAGTAACATAATACAAAAGTTCTTGTTGAGTTAGTTGTAACTTTGAAAGGTAAATTGCGGTTTACGATTCATGACGTATTAAAAAAAATTAATTACTTGATCTCGTTCAAACCAATTTTCGCTGGTAGTTTGCATGGTTTGTACATCGTATATATTTTTTAGTCCTATTATTCTCTTATTTTAGAAGTTACAGGTGGGGACACACATTTTACTACTTTGGAAGTGTCTGTCGCGCAAACTGTACAGTTTAGAAAAAAAAAATGAGTAATCTCAATTTAATTTTTAATGACCTATCCGTAGACACCACATAGGGTTTGGTGAAAACAATTATTTATATTTTTGTGTGAGAATCCTAATGCGGTTCACATAATACACCTACTTACCAAGTTTCAACAGGATAGCTCTTATACTTTCGAAGATAAGTGGCTGTGACATACGGACGGACAGACAGATTGATATGACGAATCTATAAGGGTTCCGTTTTTTGCCATTTGGCTACGGAACCCTAATAATAAATGTCCCAGTTCACAGAATTCAGGTACTATTCAAACTTTGCTATCGACAAAAGTGTAGTTTAATAGTTTACAGAAATTATTATATGTATTGTGCAAAACTGTCAAATGAGTCGGAAATAGAAACGCTTTGGTGGATTTCTATTACAAAGTAATATTTAACTTAACGTCTCGTTCGTTTTGGTCAAACAAATTCTATTTTACAACGATGTTATTAATTTCAAATTGGCGCGGAACTTTTTAGTACCTTAACGTGAATTATAAATGGTGACGTAAGATTAAATTTCAGAAAAGAAAACGTATGATTTGTAAAATTATACAGTACTACCTTTTACTCGCGGCTTTGCTCAAGCTTATTTAGAATTTGGCAATCAATTCGGATCGTACATGTGGCTCCATCCAGGAACTTAATTGTTGTTTTTCTCGGGAACGCTACTTTTTTTCGGGATAATAACCCTATGTCCGTCTGTGTGCCTGACGATGTTGGTGCATTTAAGGATTTTTATCTCAGTGGTTTGGGCTTGAAAAAGTAACAAACAAACAGACAGAGTAATGACGAGTTAATCCATGTGTTTAACTCTCTAATCATGGTATAAGACTGACAAGCTAAAAATAAAACCTTTTTAACATAAAATAAAACCGACGAAACATCGAACTGAAAATCAAAAAATAAATTTTGAGGCGGCGTCACAATTAGTTCATTTCTTTATATCGTTAAAGGCCGATTTTACTTTTGAAATTTAAATGGGACCAAATTTGAGTTATACTCTTTCCATTAAAAAAAGAATCTATGAAATCGGACCACGCTAGGAACAGTAATGCGTCATCATACATAAAAAAAAAACGTGTGGCACTCGGGGACAGCCGCGGTAAAGTTTAGCATTTTTATCAACTTATGCAATTATAATTATTTATTTATTTAATTTATGAAAAAATAAGAAAAAATTATCGCCTACCGCGAATATTTAACAAGAATATCATCCCATCGTTGCACAATGGGAAGTTACTCTACTAATATAGCTATGGTCAGCTACATCAATCAAGTGAAACGTCAAGAAAAACATTATTTAATTCAAATTTTATTCATTCACGTTGACATGACAGATGTGACAGAGACAGTGTTAGGTTTATTTTCTATACGGATTTTCTTGAATCGGTCGCCGCGCTCAAAGCCCGCAATAAAAGCTATGCAATAGCTTAACAATATATATATGAATGTCGAATAGAAAACCTCTTCCTTTTTTGTCGGTTAAAAAGACATATATAATACACGTGTTTCTATATGTTTAGACAGCACTTATTTACTGCTTGTTTGATGTTTACACGTCCGTTTTATTTACACCATTAAACCTTACACAGGAATGTAGGAAAATTGTGTAACGTAATGTACCAAGAGACTGATTTAATAAAATGATAGAACATGATATTTTTGCTGTGCGTATTTATTATAATTTTATTTGTATGCTTGTTATTTAATATTTTTCAGTAATAATATACAGGTGACGCCATGTATGTTTATTGAAATGAGCTATCTGCGTATTGTATGTAAAATTGGGAAAGATCTAGCACCCCAGCTAAAATATACACCAACTACATAAAGTTTTACTTATCTAGTTGGCCACATTAGTATTTCATAGCACGCGCGACATACCCAAACAATATGTGCCCACTGTCCCGTCCAGTCCGAACCACCAAATGTATGCTGACAGTAAAAAACCTTTCAACGGAGTCAGGTAACCTGTTCTGGATAGTACGTAATCCCTCTAAAATTGTGTTTTACCTCCATATTTGACGTTTAGGGACACAAGTTTATCCGTGTAGTACGGAGAAAGAATACTAATCACCTTTACCGGACAGTATAGGAACGATAAACGGCTACGGGCAGTAGGGTCCTGAATACGGTAGGTGTCTGTAAATTGGAGTTAGGTCAAACATTATTTCTCGAGCTCGGTAGCTCAAGAGATGCTGGTAGAATAAGTCAACAGCTACTGCTTTTGTGAAGCGTGTCTCTTGAATCGAACATGTTTGTTAAACTATGTACCGCAGTGTGTGCTCGCCGTACTAGGAACTGCAAAGGCTATACAACATACAGATTTGAAATCCAATTCGGAGTTTAAATAAATTAAACAACCGGTTGCATAGTGATACAAACCAACGTAACCAGATGTGGCATTGTTCCGCTGCGCTGATGAATTTATACCGAAACACCTGAACGAGCTGATTTGGTTTTTTTCCATGAGCACGTTTCGCGAGAAACCGAGAGACTGTTAAAATTCTACTTCCAATAGCCATTCATTCACGCGGAATAATCTTTTATACCTAAGGAATGTTTAGAAGCGAAAGAATTTTACAGCGAATCTTCGCATGAAATTCTTTTCTACATTTTTTTTTAAATTAGTTACTTGAAAAAGTATTTCCCGTCAGATAAAGAAAATGCAGGTTTACTATTTGGAGCTATAACAAAGAGCGCAAAACTTGTATAACTTCGGACGGTCATTTGCAGGCGTTTCGTGGCGTTTCCTCTAAGAATTAAAGTTGAAATGGTAATTTCTTGTTCTTCGGCACTTTATTCAAATTAGTAACTTATTTTGGGATTTCTTTATTAAATAATATTTTTGAATTGTTATTGTAGTCGAGACTTTTTCTTTAACAAGACTAGGATTAACTACTTCAGAATGACAATGCGAATATTTAGAAATGTCTTAAAAATAAATGTCTATTTGAAATATAAGGTACAACTAGAAGCTAAATAGGAGATTTAATCACGTAGATTACACGAAGATAACACCTTCATAAACCCGTGATTATAATTACTGCCCTAGTATAGTGTTCCATGCCTAATGGGATTTAGTCTGGAGTTACTAATACCTAGAACTATGTAATCTGTTTTGAAGACAACAAAGCGTTTTACAGTATTGTCAAGGATATAAATCTACTTTGAATTTCTCCCTTTAATGGCCGACGTTCCTCCTACAAACATTACCTATCAGCTCATTGCTAAGTTTTTCCTCTTCTTGGCGAAAGCTCTTTGTTTTGGCAACTATTAAGTGGCCACAAGCCGTCTTTTACGAGAATCATATATTTCGTGTGCTACATACATTTATACGTTGCACGACCCAGTTTCCTTGACAAAATTATAGTTTCGGCAAGTTCTTAATCAGAGTGTTTAGTATGTAGGTCGGGAACAATCAACAAGACGGATTGTGGTAAGTGAGGCGGGCGTGCCGATCACCTGTCCCGACAGCGAATATCTTAAGCTCAGGTTTCACTAACAGATATGCATCTACATATAGCATCCAAACTACCACAACACATGTATCACATGACTTATATTAGAGGTCTATCTATATTATGAACATGACGGAGATCCGCGCCACCGCACTGAGGCTCAGGTTTTTGCAGGACTAATGTCTTAATGCCCCGCTCTTACTACTTCAAAGGAAATTTGTAGATACCTACAGCTTAAAACTATGTCACAGCGGATTTATTGAGTTTCCACTTCCATGGTTTGCTGCCGCCACTAGTATCGGTTTTTTATTCAAAAAAATAGTTCGTCTTGTCAATAATAAATGTCTTTGTTCATTTTACGTAAAGGAGCATGATCCGGAATAAAAAAAATAATATTATTACTATTTACAAGGCATTGAAGTTAGGCTATAACAAGAATTAATTCTAATAAATATCCATTTGACCCAATTATTTTGTTTACAATAAATAATTTGTGGCTATTAGATACCAAATCAGTTTAACTCTGTTAATTTATTTACCCAATCTGCTTTTAAACACACACAAAAATCACAAGTGTCACTGAGATATCTCACTGAAAGATCCTCATGAATCCAATTTTCATGTGTTTTGGAATTGAAACTCGCGGTATTAGGCGGGCGGCTGAAAGTTGGGGGCGGTCGCGGTCGGGCGAGACGCGTGGTCGCGGCGCGGGCTCTCGTGCCACTGGTCCGCCCGGCCGTACCGCGCGCACGCCCGCACGCTCGCCACGCCACCGACACGCGCATAAAACGCCACACGCGCTAGCCTACGCACTAAACTCTCACGTTTTTAATTAAAATTTTTGAGTACATATTTAAATTACGCGTACAACAAATGATCATGCCAGCACTCGGAGCGGTACCTAAACTAGCTCTCACATTTTATAAAGTCTTTATTTTGTAACACTTAGTTGCAAGCCTAATTGCATTCCTACTGCTAAACTCCGCTCATTTCACTGATAGCTTACGTAAAAATTACGGGTCTCGAAATTAAAGAACTTTTATTAAATTGTTGATGTCTTTAATCGAGTCATATTTTTGGATGGAAATTCGAGAAGAGCAGCGACTCAGGACCCAGTATTTCACTTTTTTAAATATCATTGAATTTGTTGATCCAATTAAATGTAAATTTAATAGTCGCTAGTCCGAAGCGTCAGTTTAACCGACAGCTCACTATTATTTAGGGTTTAATTATACCGTCAGCAGCCGTGATTGCGACGTATTTACTACATACGTCACGTGTCGCTTATACTAAAGATGGATTGCCCACAACCCGGATTAAGTCAGCTGCGGCCACCGAGCTGTGTGATATGTCCCATCCCTATGAACCCACGTACTAAGTTTTTTAAAGAAGTCGACCTCACGTTCGGGACTATATAAGTCAATTTACCAACACATATGAATAAAACAAAAAACTACAACTTCCCTTTTTATATGTAAAGTTCGGGGGTAAGTGAGTTCCAGGTGCTACTAATATGTATGCAAGAGGGTACCGGGGTTATTTGGCCATAGATAGTACTGAGTAAAACCTATACGGCCTTATTACAAAAACTAAATAAACCTTGGTTTAAACCTGGTCTATCAAGTCCAGGCTTATCTGCAGAGCCATGGTTTAAATTTGTCCGTATTACAAAACTAAGATAAAACGTCGACTTTAGTACCGCCATTTGAACGATTGTCTATGCAATTAAATCCACAATGAGTAATAACAATTAAATCTACCTTGTTTCAATCCATTTTGGGTGAAAATAACACAAAAACTACAACACAATGAAAAATTTGCTATGAGAAACTTTGACATACCTTTGACAGCTACTACTGTTAGACCATGGTTTATCGCAAAACCACGATTTGTAATAATCTTTGTTTAAACCGTAGTTTTACAAGATTAAACCTGGGTTTTTAGTTAAACCCCTTTTTGTAATAAGGCGGACATAAGTTATTTATATGTTGAGTCAGTAGTTTGTGACTTTATCCTTGTGTGGAGCTTAGAGGAGGCCTCCATCCACTGCGTGGGAGGCCGTAAGATGCTTCATATGATAATGGCGATAATCCTCATTTCTAAGCAGTATTAATATTTCAAGCTGACACCAGAAATTACTTTTATGTAAAACTAACTCTGTATAGTGGGAAAACCAAGTTTTTATAATGTTGGAAAAGTAAGAGGCGTATAACTTTGCATAGAATTATAAACTATGCATAGCCTGAAAGAACTAACTGATCCCGCCCGACCAATTACTTCGAACTAACTAGATCTTGGCAGAGAACTGGCCAATTGTCAATAATAAAAAATTAGAGTTTCAAGCTTTATTCTTAGCAATAACTTCACGTGAGTATCTAACCTCATATACTCCATAATCCTAGACACGTTCGTATTAAGAAATATTTGCATCGAAAACACAAACCTTATCTTTAATAGTAATCTGTATAACACGTATAAGTTAAGACAGGTACAGACAATTTTCTTAGAATCTCCACAAAGAAAACATAAGTCCTGTCAAGGAAAACCCAGGTAGTATTAGATATGAAAGTTTTACCGGCGACTTCCTGGCACATACCCTATGCATTTTGATGGGACTAAGTTCTGAATAAGCAAAATATGAGCGTGTTGTTCCGTGCAATATTGTGATTTAAATCCACACTATTGTGCACAAAATGTTACGTACACAAATCTTATCTCTCTATCATATTAAATGTAGCATAAATTAAATGTTGCAAGATTTCTGGAAATGTCTTAACAGGTTCCCGCATATTCCTGGAACGGAAAGGGCGTTTGAAGGCTAAAATCCGCCCCAGTTGATTTTAGTCAGTATGAGTCTGACAGATTTTGTGCTCCATCCAGCGCGGGAGGAGTCACTTAACGATTTCACACATAAAAAAGAAAAAAGTTGCTACAGAAAATGAAGTAGGTACCGAGAAACGTTCGCATATAAAATAATAACATGCTTCTTCCATTCTGTAATTTTATTATCTAGAGCTCTGTTACTCTCGATGTCAGTAATTAGATTACAAACGGTTCAAAGAGAAGACTTATACCAATTTTCTTATTGGTATGACGAAAACAACGACCTCGGATAAGTCACAGTAATCCCCGTAAGTACGTCATAATAATCTGGCACGGTGAACGCGAACAATAGGAAACCAAATATATCGTCGCTGTGATGTCAGTAATCATTGTTTGGGCGAGGATTACTATTACTAGCAAATAAAGATTATTCTATTCTTAGACTATACTAAATAAAGATATAAGTGAATACTCTCTGCCTCACTCAGTATCTCTACTAGCTTAAATTAGTAACCGCTATAGAGAGTGTATACTCCAAATGTTGTATTGTTTTCATCGTAAAAGCCTTCAGTCAAAGTAAATAGCGGTCCATTAGAGCCGACAGTCCCCTGACAGCGTTGGACATTTCCTCTACCAACGAAAACAATGCGCTTTGCGCTTTTTGCAGTGCCGGACGCTCCTTGCAGTCTTTTGAAACATAGAATGATACGGTCCGATATGCTTCATCCGTTGCCTCAAGTGACTTGTTTGTATAGCACACAATGCGATATCCAATCCGAGGCCTATACAAACTCGAAACAAAAACAATTGCTTCGCCACTCCGAAATCTCTTTATTCTACACCACCCTTTGATAAATAAACGTTGAACGAAACGAGTAAAGCTTTATGTTTCAACTTTCACAAAAAAGTACAAACATTTCATCACATTTCGCAGAGTTTTTAATTACATTATTTCTTGAAGCTAAAATCCTCGCACGTATTGGAATTTTCCCAACTTTTGAACATTTATAACGTTTCCCGGATTTTTTTATGAAGGTAAGTATACAGGTTGTCATCTAATAGGTATTAATAGGTTAAGAAACTAAAACCGTCTTATTACAAAACGGGGTTGATCTAAAAGCCCAGGTTTAAATCTCGTAAAACTACGGTTTACACAAACGTTATTACAAATCGTCGTTTTGCGATAAACCATGGTCTAACAATCGTAGTTGACAAAAGTGTGTCAAAGTTTCTCATAACAATTTTTTCACCACCATACCATTTTAACTATGTAAAAATGGTAAATATAATTGTTATTACACATGGTGGATTTAATTGTTTATAAAATGGTTCAAATGACGGTGCTAAGGTCCGCGTTTTATTTAAGTTTTGTAACATGGAGAAATTTAAACCATGGTTCTGCAGATAAGTTTGGACTTGATATTCCAGGGTTAAACTAACGTTTATTTAGTTTTTGTAAAAAGCCTGAAAGAGTTTATACAGAGTGAAGGTTTTCTACTTCTATTGTGTTACCTAAAGCTAAATTCATTTAACTTAAGGTTTGTAATTTCATTTGACAAGTTTCCGGCCTCATCGTGGTTCATAACATGTGCGGTTATGTGAGGATTTATCTTCTATACCGGTAAACGGGGTTACTTTGAATCATGAGGGTAATTTTATAGAAACTACTTATCGACATAAAATTGCAAATTGCGTAAAACGGAACAACTTTTAGTAGGTTGTTTTTTCAGATTACAACAATGGTTAACTGTCACAATCCTTTTTGTGGGTGCGCTAGTGATGACACGTTGTTTCGTGCAAGAAAGTTAAGTTTTTTATCAATACTTTTTCTTTCAGTTTTTGTATAGTTTATTGGGGCTACTTTCAGATTATATGTTGAAAACGGGGGGTTCCAAAGTAACCCCAGAATCATTTTACCTTTTATCACTTTGCTTTATTTATTTTTCTGAATAACTAATCATTATTTTAGATTTTTTTTTACCTTTACAGAGAGAACTATAAAAACCGTTTTTTTTTACATTATAGTCAGTTAAAGTTCAAAATTGATCAAAGTAACCTCAGTTTACGGTACATATAAATATAAGATATAGTTGTAGTAGATATAGTTTTGTAACCGAAGGTGCTGTAAATATCTACCATTGGATAGTATTAAATGTTCCTAATATTCGTATATCGTTCACAGGTGACGAGTCTGCGAAAATTCAACTCTATCCCTCATTTGTTAGAAATAAATTGGCAACAATCTTCCGGTTGTGTCGCACCCAATTTTTACACATTTATTGAATTTTTATGGTTATTTTGATCCATTCATCATTTTTTACGACTTGCTACCATAACAAGACTGCTCTAACGAAGAGGACGCGACGTCATGAAAACACATTACTTTGAAATCAAACACTACCTACTTTCCGAGGAAGAGAAAATATAATATTTTAACACATTTCTGAGAAGCTAGATTTTAAATTAGAAAAAAAGTATCGTTCGATATGAATTTAAGACTCTTCAGTTTACAATTTCCCTTTAATTATATCAAAAGAGACCTCATCATTCATTAAGTTAAATTAAGGCCAATTTTACTTCACTTATTTACCTAAACATGCTTAAATTATGTATTTTAAGGACCTGACTGAAATTTGTATTACGCTAATAATATCTAAGAACCACTTACCTTTGAAGAGGGCGAAAATGATTATGAAGTTTCAAAAATATCCGCTTACCTGTAACAAACAAATAGAAATTAAACTTTCACCAATTACTTTGCGCTTAAGTTGGAAAGCATGATTAAATGTAACAATGGCAGGCGGAAACACACAGCGGCTCGGATGTAGCTTGGACATGGACAAATCGACGGTTAGGAAGCCGTGACGTCACGTCAACGACCTGATGCCGACGGCCCGACGGAAAATATGATGGCCGCACAATAGCCTGCAGTGGTGGAGACGTCCAAATCATTATTTATTGTTTCGTTAACGAGCTCGAAAGAAACGGCTGCCGGATCCGTGGCTCGATGCCCGCCCGACTCGCGCCGGAACCACTGACTCATCTACCCGTTATATTTCAGCTGATACATCTTAACCCGTTTTTAATCAACGTACACGATTTGCGAAGCAGGTACTAGCAGTGCTATTCAATCAGCAAGCTGCTGAGATACCAATTCTGTC
Organism: Agrotis puta; assembly: GCA_943136025.2. Classification (NCBI taxonomy): domain Eukaryota; kingdom Metazoa; phylum Arthropoda; class Insecta; order Lepidoptera; family Noctuidae; genus Agrotis; species Agrotis puta. The sequence goes on from OW964170.2 coordinate 8,323,337, forward strand.
AACCGTGAATAAGGTTTGTGGAAGTAAAGCAAGCATTACTGTGTAGCTACACGGTTCCTAAGATGAACGTACGAGATTTGTCTTGCATACATTCATATGCAGAAGCAAGTTAAATAAATCTGAAAATTGAATAGTGAGACTTTATATTAAAGTACTTACTTACAAAGTGTTTAGTAGAGTATAGACACTACTTACTATCCACTTTGTATTGAACAATAAAAAGACTTATTAATATTGGTTTCGCAATAAACGTAATAAATTGCTCTGTTTTTAAAATACTGTTCAGAAATAATGATTTACGTAATAAAAATGTTTTATTTTTGAGATCCTCTCAAAGACAAATAAATAAGAGCGTATTTATCAAGCATGAACATGAAAACGGAAATAGAATAATAAACAACATTTCGGTTATATCAATGCGTCGCCTAATTATCATCACGCCGGCTCTCTAGCGGAGATGGCAAAGAATACTTAACGTCAACGCTTACAGTCTTGGCCCACTTTTCTCGCTAGACCCACTTTTTCGTCTCGTGTAAAATATGAAATACGAAACCTTAAAAGATTTAAAAATAACGACAGGATATCTCAGAACACAAAAAAACGTAATTGTATTACTCATTCCCGCACTAATTATGGTGAACCTCTCTTTTTGGTCGAGAACAAATAAAATCTAATTAAGTTTTCAGATTTGTTTCTACGTAATCTTACAAGTGAGACAGTTCCAAAGTTTTTCTGTGAATTTTCCAGCGGTATCACTAACTACCAGTTACTTTAATTAGTGTTTACATGCGGAGCTGAATGTGCCGCATTGTTGGTAGCAGGCAGGCGGCGGCGCAGGCGGCTTGATAACGTTATTACATAAGACTTTGATAGAATTGCAAGATGTTAACCTTGTTATGCCGACGACGGCCCTTTCCTGTCGCAAGTCACTGGCAGCCTGATGTCTAATGGAGTAAAGACTCCGCAGGGAATGCTCGTGCTAATATAGATACAAAAAAATCTTCAAAAATCTTTGGCTAATTTGTTTTGGCTGCGCTAATTGTCTATTTAACAGTTTTTTCAGGCTTTTCGTCAATAAATTGCAAATCTAATTAGTACGTCATTTAGTTTTGAAAAAATAATGGACCGGTTTTTTTTTTCATTTGTTAAATGTAATGAATCTTGACAAAGATATGACGCATCAAAACTTGAGTGTGGTTTACGTTGTAAAAAAAAAATCAGATAATTTTGTTTTTTTTGTCAATCTAACTCAGGGACTAAATAGAACTTTTCAATCAAACATCCAATTCCTGGCAACTTAACATGATCATTTTAATAAACAAAAGTTAAGTGAAACCGTCCGTTTGCGTATCGCGGGTACATTTAATATTATCTATGTTATAAAAGTTGCACTGAAACTCTACATTCATGCACTTCAAAGACACAGTTCGAAGACTAGAAAACTAAATGGCAAAACGATTCTTGGAATATTTGAATAAAATTTTATTGTTGGTTCCGTGTGATGACATTTGATAATGTTATGGCCGTTTTAGTTCAACTTTTTTTAAAAATACTAATTTTGACTAACATAGGTTTATCCATTAACTAAATTGCCATCACACCTAATTGTAAGTGCCGTGTGTGTGCACGAGATGAATATTTATGAATGTTTTCAGTAGTAGTGACTGAGACAAAGTCACGTCTTACCGCGCACTTCCAACACCGCGAAAACATACATTTTGTATATTATTAAGGATCTGCCACACTGTTCTAAAGGTACCTACGTTCATGTAGATATTTAAAAGTACATATATACGTGAATTTGTCACAATATAAACAAATGATAACAAATAATTTTGTTTACTTTGTATTAGATTCGTTCACATGTTTCACTAAAACAAATTTCATTTTTATTAAAGGTTGGCTAGATATTCTATGGTGAAAATATTTTTTGAAACGTTTAAAAAAGGTAATACAAGTTCCCCGTTTAATTGATGTTTCAAAACATACTTTTTTTCAATTTTAACCGTTCTCTGTACCAGCGCGTTGAACTCTGATTGTTATCAACGTAAAATTTGTTTCTTTTTTATTATGCTTTCAAAGGCCGAAGGCTGAAATAATACATTTTTTTTAAACGTTGCCCCAGAGTAGGCATTTATCCTGTGTCGTGGGCGCGTTCACAAATATATAAACTCACATACACAAACGCCCAAACCCGGAACAACTACTTGTAGATCATACAAATATTTGCTCCGTGCGGGAATCGAACCCGCGACACGCAGAGGACCAGTCCAATCGCTCAGCCACTGCGCTAACCGTGTCGTCGTTTACAAATAGCACATAGGTATACAGACGATGATAGAATAGAGGTTTCATATCTTTTATCCCAGTAGTACCTACGTTATCCTGATAACCTTGATCATTCGCGCAGGCCCACAGGCAAACTAACTTCGTATACCTATTTTAAGATCGAGTGGAAAAGAAGTATGGTGAACAAAAAAGCTGCCGGTATCCTAAAGGCGAAGGCACGTTGCAACATGTTTGTTTCGTTTCTTCTATTCTGATGCACAATTGAAAACTGAGCTAAATAGTATTTTAGGTTATCCACGAAACGGGTACCCGAGGTAAAGCTGGGCGATTCTTAGTATAATGGTTATTATAAATACACGTGTTTCTAGCATTCGTTCATGATGAATAGGATATGATTGTATTTAAATCTATTAAACCCAGTTCAGTTTAATATGAAATGTATTTATGCTATGACACAGTAGCGCTGCAACTTGTATATAATTTTTCATTTTTATTTATCAATTTACAACGGCTATGTGAACAATTCAGTAGGGGTTGGTTTCCGACCGCACATGTAGAAGAATTTTATTGATAGAACTGAGAGAGTTACCTCCCCTTTCAGTTTGTACAGACAGAAACTGGACACATTGTATAGCTGCAAAAACATTATTTGCTATCAAGCCTTTACCAATTGTTTGCGAAGCAACTGAATTAGTTCAGCAGAGCATCAGATTGGAGTAGGGTACATTCTGAGCACTCTAAAGTTTTTCGATTAACAACTAATTGATTAAAAAATGGCGCGAGTGAGGCGACACGGCCGGTGACACACATCACGGGATTTACCGAGGTCGTAAAGACATTTTACACGCATCGGCGGCTGAGTGCCGAGTTCGTAATTCGTTGAAGCACCCACCGAGACAGGAATGAGCTAACTTTTGGGAAGACTGCGGGCGAATGAGAAAACATTGGAGAAGTTGCTGCCAAGTGATAGACAAAAACGGCGAAATATATGTCGGGGCTTAGTGAAACACATATCACTACAGAGTTTCGAGATTACGCCGTGAATAACAATAAGTGTGCCTCAACTTGTGCAACCCCCGGCGGCAGATATCATCAAAACTTGACATGTGATTTATGTATATAGAATCGATCAACTTCGATTAATTTGTATAAACTTCGGAATTATACAAATTAATCGAAGTTGTAGAAGTTAAAGTAATTAGTCGACGCGCGCTCCGTTACAGTAAATATAAATTACAAATTTAAAAAACCTTATATTCTCGAAATAAATCAACACAACATCAGCAATTTGTAACCGGTGCGGAACAGGATGATTGCAAGTGGACGCCTCAATAAGCGTCAAGGAGGAAGTTAGCGCAGAAACAAGACTGGCATATGAAACATGTCCCGCACCCGCAGTCGTAATAAGCACCGCTCAACCCGATCATAAATAAAAGGCGAGCGGCATAATAGGCGCTTGAGCCACGTCATCGGCAGCTGATGCGCGTTTCGCTCCGACGCGACTCCTCACATCCGATAAAAATATCTTCAGCGGCCCTATCAAACCGCCCAACCATCTCCAGCACGATCCCACTGCTCACCTATGCAAAACAACATTAGAGTTGAAACTACTTACTATTTTCTCTCCGCGCTACCTCAAACTTTCCTCCGTAAACTTTTACGTGTGAAACATAACACATACGTACACGTATATAAAACATAACAGTCTTTTCTGAAATAATACGATTTTATTTTTTGAATTTCACCTCGTTCAGAGATTCTCCGCAATTTATCATAACGATATGTCTGTGCGAGGAAGCTGCGACGATGACGTCGCACGCGACCTCCCGCTGCTGGCTCTGATAAATCATCGAACAGCTTCAAATGAATTTATCTCACATCAAAATGTACTATATCTTTGTTATCATTGTAATATTACAACACGCCTGCTTTTATGAAAGATAAATTGTTATTTACATTGTTTTATATTAAAAGACCCTTATTTTATTCAAGAAACAGATGTTCAAAGAAAATATTTATCTGAAAAAGCTTATGACAAGGATATGATAATATTTTCAAAGTATTAAAAGTCGTTGGACGTTCGGGGCCTTCATAAATATTTAAAGAATACCATAGGGATTTAACTTTCAGGGCCACGGAAATGTACTACAAAATTAAATATGTATGCAATGCAAATTCTTGGTTCTCCGCACGAATATGTAGAACTAATATTATCTAATAATCAATATTCATATTATACAATGACAATAAACTCTGAAAACACAAATTAAAAAGAACCTCCACACGCTACACTACAACAAATCCTGAAGAAAATATAAATTATGGACGTTGAGAGACATCTTCAGAAAAAGTTTCAAGCAAAAACGATTAGAGCTTATAAAAACAATCATACACGACCTAGTTGAGAAATAGTTCCATAAAAAATGAATGAAAAAGATCTTGAAAAACGGAGCAAAATAGTAGTAAAGTAAAACGACTGCACTGTTCGAGATACGTAAGTATAACAGACACACAATAAAAACAATTTAAATCGGCTAGATTTATGCGACTCCTCTCTCAATGTACACTATTATTCAATTCGAGTTTTTAATCTCTTTCCGCTATTATTACGAAATATACAGAAATACTTGTACTTGCGGCGCCGTTCGCGTGAGAATTAATAAAACCTAGACAGAGAAAATGCACATGAATGAAAGTATTAACATAACCTGATTAACTGGCAAGTTAAAATATAAATCTTAACTTGCCAGTTAATCAGGTTATGCATCTTCTGTGCATACTGTTATTTTGCATTAGCAAGATAACAGTATACACAGAAGATGATTTAAAATATCTTGACAAGTTTGTAACCATTAATCCCATACATAAAAGCTTTATCTGTAGATGCCACAAAAGGATTAAGTTAAAGAAAATGCAGCAATATCGTTTAACAGATTTACAGCCTCCTATAAAAGACAGCGATCACCAATCCGTCTACGATCACGATAACAAAGACAATACCCGCAATAACCGTTATTTGTAAGTGTCAACGGCCCTTGTGCAAGGACTTAAAAGTAAAGGCTGATGAAATCCTCGTAATGATGAATAAAATAGTACCTCAATAAAAATAACACTCACTTTAAATCTCAAACCCGAAAGGTGTCGACTAAGGTCCTTGAAGTTCTCACTACCTACTCATTTTGTATCTCATTATAATCTCCACTTAAGTGAGATGACATTGAAGATTTGAACAGAATCGTTTATCTTTCAAAGAACTTTCGGGAATTTTAGTCAAAACTTAATATTGGAAATAAAATTTGTTTTCGCCTTTCTCAAGTTTTCGTTCATTAGTCAAATTTCAAAACGGTTGCAGGAACATGCGCTCCTGTCATTTAACAGTTTACAGGAACCCTTGCTTAAATTAATTGAAGTATTTAATTGGTCGTCGGGGTTGCCAGGTAGTGGGTGGACTGTCAGGACACGTTCTCGGAAACGCTTGTTATCAAAGATCACGATATAATTTTCTAAAATTACAGTTCAAACAATTCTTTAAAAGTTACTCTGACTTTTACTCGTATTCCAGAATATTAAGTAGCAAAAAAGGTTCATTTATTGTTATAATTAGGGTTATTCTTCCGAGGCGAATTGTTGGCCTTTGTTACTACCAGCTGTAATATTTTTTTTAGTTTAACTTCGAAGGTTGGGATTCGTTTGTTTTATTTGGTTTGAAAAATGACATACCCTTAAAGCCGTGTGTAATTAACAAAAAATATAATAAAAAGCATTTTGAAATCAAAATCATGATGTAACAGCAAGAATTCATTAGTTTTCTTACAACATTATTAAACTTAAAATTATAAGGACTAATAGAAGAAGACTAGCGCTGCGAGAACTTACTACAATTTAATTAAAGGCGTGAAGTATTTACGGTCAAAAACTTTGTAATTTATTCTCTCATCTCATATCGACGATCTTATTAAAAACATTATGGGAATAAACGGCGAAGTTACGCAACGTGCATTACACAAAAGTATTTGTTCCAGGAGTAGCAACGTCACGCTTACCATGTTATTATTTCTGCCACAAATACGATGTGCAAAACATAGGGGCTGAAAGGGGTCTCGCTGGGTACATTTCTAATGGCACCCACCTACCTAATCTTAATTAATAAGTAAGTAAACAACAGGTCGAGTTACAGAGTGGGACTTAGTTTAAGTAAGTGGCTGTTTAAGCAATAGCACGTTTCGAATTTTGAAGGTAACGTTTGTATGCATGTTGATACAAAGATGTTCGTAGCAGCGTGTAGCACTTCGTAGCACATATGCTACGTACTGCTACGCATAACTACGAGCTACGTATGTCTACAATGCGTTACGATAGGCTACGCGCTCTAACGCGTAGGTCGGTTGGGCTACGCCGGCGGCCGGTCGCCCGCCCGGTCACGCTCCCGCCGTCTATCACCAACACGTAGGCCGCCCTTAATTGATATCTGCTCTAACGGAGACGTACTCATAGTTACAAATTCTATGTTTCAGCCGCCGGCGACGTCACACAAAAGAAAAATAGCCAGTGAAATCTAACAGCTGCGGATTGAGGCTACAGAGTTTTACTTTGTTTCACTTTGTTCTACTTCGTGTACCTTTATCTAAGCCAGCAATGTTTGAGCCCGGTACAAAATCGGACAGAATGAAAACATTAATAGTATCCTTAAACTAAATAAAAATGATTAAAAGCATTTGATTAAATCGTTACGTGGGGATGTTACGCGGAAAGATTACACAGCAACTGTTTTATACCGGTTTTAATCGTTTTGCCAGAGACATTCCAGTCCTGTGATCAAAGTCGATTTAATTAAAAATCTTGCAATAGACGGTTGTCTAAATTCCAAGGAACGCCGAGATTTTTTTCTTTTTGTAAAAGAAGGTTTTAATGAAATCCTATTCAATTTAGGTGGCCTACACCGATACATTTTTCGCGTTAATCTTTTTCAGTGTAGCAACTCAATTCGTTGATATTGTAAGGGGAATTATTGAAAAATAGCATTCCGATCATACTGTGCGGCACACGACCTAACAACACAAACTCGATATTGCAACACAAATAATACATAAACTCGGTACGTGATTTAAATACGCATGTGGAGGAGCCGACGCTTTCTCCACCTGTCTCGTACAATTCGACATGAATTCGTCGGTAAAATCTGATTTTATTCAAGGTGGAGTTAACAAATGCAAAAATATATCTTCGCAATTTCTTCTACGAGGCCGCATATTAAATTAGACTGAAAGGAGTAAAATAAAAATGTAAAACGGCTCCGAGTGGAGCGAAGGCGAAAAAACCCGGGTTCGAGTCAGTAGCAGCTCACGATTAGTGTTCCGTATAATACAATTTCTTATAAAAATAACATCTTTTGCGGTATCTTGAGCAACAGCATTCCCCTTTTTATCCTATTGTTATTCCGACACTGCACCCCTATTTGCTATCGAGTTTTATTTCGTGTTGAATAATATAACATTGGCTCTAAGGTACTCACTTTCTGACTTAACATCTAGGTATCTAATTGGCTGCGTTGGACCGACAGAATTGAATTTCTTTTTAGAAAAAGAACACTAGAAAACAGGTGAGGGTTGTAGAGAAGAGAGAATTTCCGTAAAGTGACGCGATGCTATTGAGGATCGGTCGCTTCTCAAAATGAAATTTAGTATCGAGTGTTCCGCTGACGTCTCTGGGAAGCTCACCGCTGCAGTAGATACATACTTGTATAATACTATTACTTCACACAAGAATATTTGTTTTCGTAAGGTATCTAAATTTTAGAAATCAGAACGGCTCCATCGCTAAATATGTAGAATAAAAGCACAATATAAAATTCGCAAACAAAAACGCGGTAACAACTTGTTATACTTTTTGTCGTCTGTACTTGTATCTTTTATAAATAAATCTTTATTAAAATAATTTATGCTTTAAATGATTTCAGCGTTATTTTGCAAATGAAGTCCTTTAGAATGACCCTCACAATTTCAATGTATTTCAATAATATTTTTTAATTATTGGACAGTTCCTTTCACAACGCTACACTGAATTTTCAACAACGATAATTAAAATTTACAGTAGCACCAAACAATATACTTCGTGCAGTTCACTAATTACCTCCATTATCACCAAGTGGGGGTGACTCACAAAGATACATCAATTAACTCTCAGATATGTTTATTAGCCAAAAAAATCGACTTATCAAGCCTCATCAGTGCAAAGTTCATTTCAAATATCATGCCAACATGATTAAGCGCGAATAAAATTTGTGATTCAAAACTAAATGAGAAGAGATTTATTTTTATTTAAAACCCTTTTAAAATAATAAGCTGGGGAGGCAAGCGCCATATTTCTGTCGTAGACATAGCTGGTGGCCATTCATATTCTTGTCACTTTGCAGGAATAGATAAGTAGGTGCATGAGCGCATGTGCACTTGTGCGCGCCAGGCCGCCAGGCTCAGGGGTATGCAAGCGTGCGTGGGAGCTGGGTGCCCGGGGCGGGCCGCCGGACCTTATTTATGAGGTTACCCCCGCCGTCAACTGCTTTACGAGTTGGCGACGCTTGTGGGCGTGAACCGCCAACGTAAATTTATCTCGTGCGCCCAGACACGGAACCCGAGAAGACGACCCGTTACGAGTGTGTCCGCGTCATAAAATGCCGCTTCGATGAATAGAACAATAGCTACTAACTCTCAAGTGTTATGAGGCGAAACTCATAAAATAACCACTCTTAATCGAGGGAGGACTTTGGTCGCTGCATAGGTAAGATATTAAGGTACAGCCGTACGGTAAATTGAAACAATCCGCCTTGCCACCCACCTGCCGGCTGCTTTCTCGATAAACTCGCATAAAAATTACTTTATTACAAAGTGACATAAAAAGTAACTTCTTTAATTAATGCTTTTCTAAGAGTTAAAGATAATAACGTTCAAGTGGCGCCAGATGTTGACGAGTGTAATAGCCGAGTTATGAATTTTAATGTCTGCTCGACGAAAATCAGAATGAATATTGAACACAGTAAAAAAAGGAAATAATTAAGCTGGAAAAGGATGTTTCCGCCACGGAATGGCTCAGATTCTCTCGAGAGGGAAATTTACGAGGAACACTGAAAAATAATTAAGATAGAATCTCATTAGGGAGGTACACAGTGCGCGGACATAGTTAGATGACTAAAAACTAAACTCCGACGTCTGGCGATGGTCCACGTTTGATAGGTCGCACGTTCCGTGAACTCCGTTATTAATCATTGCAAGTAAAACGTACCGAAGAAAGTTTATTAATGATCAAAACATCAAATGCTCGATTTGGTTTTTGACGAGAGCTTCGTAATCACCCAGCTTCTTCAGATAAGATATACTACTCCCTGACTTTGTCAGCCGAACTGGTTTTTGATAGCCTGTGCTCCTTTTTAATATACAATAAAATCCATTCATAGGAATGAGGTTAAGCATGCAAATGCACGTCGAACGCATTAAAGATAATAAAAATGCCGCTGATACTCGTAGATATGTATTTGGACCAGTTCCAAACAAAAACCAAACTGTCGTAGATCTAAGCATTAAGAGGCAAATGGGTACTACGATTAATTGTAATTCTTGGGCCTCGAAATTAAGAGCCCTATCTAATTTAAATACACATTTCAACAGACAGGGGGACTTTGTAAGTAAAAGCTACGTCTAATCTAAATACATCACATAAAATAAAAGTAGTAAGAAATTCTTTATCTACATCACAAACTTTATTGTGAAACCGGATTTGTACAAAAGGAGGGATTGCCTACCTCCGCGTTAAATACCGAATTGTGAGAATGAAGGTAAAGGTCTCGTTAATTCTGATCCCAATCCCCCTCGGGAACAAAAACAGAGCTCCTCTGAAGTGTAGCGTCGCCGGGGGAGCGACTTTATAAATGCCATACGCTTACACACCTCATATCAATGACTGGAACTATAAGCTGAACGACTGCCATATACTACGAACTGAAGGTAGGTCGTTCACGTTCAAGTGAATGTATAAATGCTATTGAAAACGGCTGCAACGTCTAATATGTACATGTACAGGTACACACAATAGATGTGGTGTTTATGGAAGTGCTAATGCGTTCTGTGAGCCGTTACGCGTTCTGTCCAGGAATGTAGGCGGACAAACAACGGGACAATTGTGGATCTGTAGGAGCTCTGACTCTGTTTATGTGACGGCAACTCAGACCAATACCGCAAATTGAGCGAGCAACTAGACCTTACGCCTCGCTACGTGCATTAATGGTGCCATAGAATCCTCTACGCACGCAATAGACACGATGACGCGGTACTGCTGCTTATACGCCAATGATTATATTGCTACTACATCTTGACTGACTGCTACAGACCTTAATTTCATAACAATATGGAGAGTTAAGTGTTCATTGGTCAGATACAACTTAGATGAGCAAACTTAAGTTGCATAGCTAACCGACACGTGAGCGAGGTAAGTACTATTTAGGTTGTTGCTACGTCGTCCACTATAATGACTGAAGTTCTTTGATTATAACTTGTAGGTAGATGATAGACCCAAGCTAAAGCGTTCAACACTATCACTGCTTCTGTAATATGTAATCTCTTCAATCTACGCCATTAGCACCCTCAGTGGGGTGTTGCATAAATGATCAACAACTTCATAATGATCCCCCTATCAAAACGGATTTGTTGCAATGTAAATTATGTCTGCAACTGAGAATCGCTAAACGTAGCCATTTCAGCGCAATTACTACGACGATTGCATACAGCGCTCACAGCTATTCCACGGCGGGGCTCTCTGCCAAATTCTAAATGTGCAACGAAAATTTGACAGTAAATCGATCATGCGTAGGTACGCAGGTAGGTAACAAAACGGTGTCCCTGGAGAGTCGCGCTGCAATCATGTGCCTGGCTGCATTACCGATGGGCAGCATGGCGCCGAACCCCTTTGTGTACTCATTCGAATGCCGCTCATATCGCCACGCTGCCACACGCCACTATGGCCCAATAGCGCGAACAACACTCCATATTAAAGGCCCCAAATTGCAGTTTAATTTATTCCGGACGTGTCTCGGCAACGGAATCGCAATAACCAGCAAAACAATACCGCCGTTTATTGAGGGATGTTTGATTGCACTTGTAGCTTACTACAACTACCACGGACCTATGTTTCATCCACAAACGGATTATCTAGATTTCCTTTGAAGCTCGTTAAATCGCTTACATTCTAGAAACATTTTCCCCTTGCTGAGTTTGTTTATCTATTTACATTATTTATTATTTGTGAACTGCTCACTTAGTTCGCTCACTTCAAAATGAATCTCAATAAAGAGCACGTACTACATCAGATAGTTTCGAAAGTTTAAAGTTCGCACATATCAAAAAATAGTTAGTATTGGAAGATGGAGTTCGTGAGGTCTTCTTCAAAAGTTTGACAATATCTTGATACTTTTGTTCGCGGTATTCTTGTAATATCTTTATTTTAAACTTAACTAAAATGCGTAACTGTTATCTGTCTGATTATTGTACGAAATAGTCTGGTAAAGATTTATATAAATAGACCGAAAAAGGAATACCGAGATGAAATTCAAGACCCTATTCCGAAACTCTAAATGAAACTAGCGCTCGAAATGTGAACCTCGCACAACATAGTGGATTGGATATTTGGAACTTCTCACACGCTGACAAGAACCTTCGGTAATAGAAGTGTTTAAAATACTTCATCCCATTCCAAACAGAATATCATGTAGTCATAGTAGTTGTAGTTTAGAATCCATTTCAGAAAGGCTTCCAACTAGGACTGAGTGTTATTAAGCTCCTGTCGAGTCAACTCCCTAATTACAAAGCTTTTTGCCGTTTCCCCCTTTTGCAGATTGGTGACTTAAAATACAAAACTAAAAACAGAGCAAAATCAAATGGAAAAGTGAAAGGAAATATTTTCCTGCACAATGATCACCGCTAATAATGGCTTTTAACCATCCAGCAGCCAGTTCTGAAATGAATGGCGGTGGCGTTGATGACCCAAATGTTGCTTCGAGTTGTCCGCTTTTAGGGCTCGGAAGCAAAATAGGAATCAAGACCAAAAATATACCACGCAAATTTAGGGTAAGTATAAAATATGTGGATACAATCAAGCGTTCAAATATCATATGCCAATATAAATATAATGTTGCAAAATATTTTAGGCCGACGATTTATGTCACATAAAAGGAGAATATAATAATGACAATCGAATTTAATTTCAACAATCTTCGTTCCCATGACTCCCACTCTAAAGGTGACGTGAAACATTTTGGCTCCCTTCCCCGAAGGAGTGAAGGGGGTAGTGTCCTATTTTCTGCTATTGCGGTGAAGTCTGTGTTGGGTGCACCATATGACTAAAAAGTCTCCAGCCTGAATATAGAGGAGTAGAGAGACATTCACTTTTTACGTGGTTCCTCGAAATAAAAAACTTCAAACGTCACTAACAGACCTACACAAAAAATAGCAAAAACATAATAGGAAACCACATTTTCAGTCGTATGAAAAAGCAGAATTCGTATGAAACAAATCTGATTTACATGTGTTCATTATTTGATGAGATGCAGATATAAAAAGAGATTTTATTGTTATGCTGGTCCGACCTACAAATACGGTCTGACAAATGTTTCACAGAGTCGTCATTAATTGGAGTAAAATTGTTTGTTCGATAGTTTGTTTGCGCTGCCAGCATTGAAAGGAACGACGCTGCCGGTTGGCTCTGACATGAGAAACGAACCACTGCTACAGAACCGGTCGATTCATGTTTGCCATGATACTCAATGCTAAATACATTTCCACTAACCTAAATAAACATGTGCAAAGCAATAATGTAAGTACTACACTTTTATTCGGACTTTTACGCAATATTCACGAAGCCAGGCTAGACAACCGATGAGCTAGTATATTTTTTTATTTTCACGTTAACCACTTTCCCCGAAACAATATAAAAGTCTAAGAGAATGTAAATAAAAAGATCAACTGAAATAGTAACCGAAAGCAATAAACTATTGAAGAAAGTGCCCATAAAATAAATTTTCGCTTTTTAAGACCGCAACGTTATTTTATCTTCTTAATTCGAAGCGATATGTTATCGTGGCGGAAATTAAAGCCAACCTATTCTCAATCCTGATGGATGTTATTTTAGAAAAAAAACATGTGCAGTTTTCACGAAAATTGAACGAGTTAACGTACCATGGTGCCGTGCTCGAGCCGTATTAATGAACGGGGACGGGTAGGGAACCGGAGCGAGCGGCAAGTAAAACTTCTCCGCTATTGTTTCGGCAACTATTAAAACTGGTACCCATACCTCTAAGTTCGCTCTTGGATGCACTTTGCGAATGTCTCACACTTTGAAAATTTTGTCTGGTGGAAACTTGTATCGAAACTTTCAGATTTTCAACGGTGGAATGAAAATAAAGGCATTATAGTATATTGAAGGAAAACACCACTCATCTAAACTATTGCTTACAACCAGAAGAAACACAAGTTAATCTTATAAAAGTAGAATAGTGGCGGAAATATTCAGCATTTCCTAAGCCAAATAGTAAAAAAGGTTTCACTTAGATATTTTAAAAGGATTATGGGGTCTTGTGTGGTTCGCGATTTATCTTCTTAACGACTTCCGCAATGTGACGCGTTCGGCGGCGTGCGCGACGTCTGGCAGCGTGCGGCGTGCGGCACGCAGCGTGGTCGCGCCATGCCCGCCGCGCCGCCGCCGCTCAATCCTCGCACACTAACCACTCGCACGTTCCTCGTCATTTTTCATCTCGACATGCATATTCAACGCAACAATAAATCATTGGAAGCCATCCTCTCACAGCCAAATGAAATGACCTTACTGTTATGTCGCTAACTGTGTAAAATATCGCACGAAATGTATGTAAGTAAACAAACGAAACCGAAATATAACGTTAATAATTACCACCCTTTCGACTCGTTGATAAATAGCATCATTATTATCACCATCGCGTTGAAAAATGGTTTCCTCTCTTGATATTTTATTCAAATAGCTAGCCCACGAATATTCTTTTTATGAAGCTCACGATTTTTTGCTTTCCCTTTTACATTTTGCAATCGCTACTTTACGTTCTGGGTGCTTTCATCGAAATAATAGCTAACAAAAATAAAATACATTGCATGCTCTTTTCTGCTTTTTAATTAAAGTACAATCTACCACATGACGTATTCGCTTTACGAAAAATGTGTTAAATATTTTCGGTGTAGATGTTCAAAGAGTAACCGTAAAAAAATATCGGGCGTCGCAGCTGCGGTCAAATTAATTTGGGGTTGGTTAATATTTTGTGTATGCGAATATGAATAACACAAACATGTGGAAGTTTATGACCATTACAGAGTTTTATCGAGTGTTCCACATGATTACATGGTGGAGCTGTACAAGGAGAGTTCCGTTTTTGTTACATATCACGTTCCCAAACCATGTTATGTGCGCCCATTTACTTAAACATGTGTTGTCCATTACGCTTTATTTTAGTGCGGGTTTGCTTGCTTTGTGCTAAAACTGTCGAACCAATTTAGCCTATTAATTTAGACGACATATTCTATTGGCCCAGCCCTGATATCCGGGCGTTCATTTACATAATTATTGTAGCTGATGCACGTGGTGTGCTCGACATGGGTCATTTTACTAATCATTGTTTTACTATAAGCAATTACATGAACTAGGATTAATTCGCCTACAGTGATGCGTAATCATCAATTAGTGCAACGTGTGCTTCTTTGTGGAAAATTTTAATACGGATTTCGTTTTATAAATACCGACTGAGCTATCATGATAAATTACTGAGAAATTGAGGTGAAAACAATGCTTTTAATTTAAAAATACTATTGTTTGCATTGTATGACACGCTTTTCATTATAAATTAAATTCCTGAAGACACCGGGAATAGAAGCCGAGAACTGCAGAGTTTTTAAAATAAAAAGTGAAGAATACCGAGATCGCCTGTTTTGTGAAAACTTTAACTGCACAGAATATATTAATCTAGTTATGTTCCTTTTCGGGTTCCGGAACTCAAAAAGAAAACAATAACCTTCTTCAGAGGAGACGTTTTTAATGGGCGTTTATAAAGACGCTTGGCTTCAAAGAGAGGCGTATCCTTTGCAAAGTGGAACAAATATTATTAATTTTAGGACGGTTATTTCAAAGTACTGAATCCTGATGTTACTTCCCGTACTTAATATGTAAACTCATCGTGGCGAACCAACATACACTCAGATATATCACTTACGTTATAAAAGCACCTAAGTATTGCATAACGCTGGTTAATTCATATTAATGTTGTGCCATTCCCACTAGGTAACGCTCAAATAGCTACAGAATCCATGTTATCTTTCAACTTTGGCACTTAAAGAAACTGGTACACAAAACGGTATGGCTTAAAATAAATTCTTCATATCCTTGACTACTAGGCATAGTGAACTGTACTGAATAGTGTAAGGTTGTTGTTGAAGTTCATAAGCCTAAATCTTGTTTATTCATGACGTTAGAGTGATTTGGCGAACATAAAGTTGGAGTAATGAGGCGTGACACTACCTGTGCGTGGTGCGGCGAGCGATTTGTTAGCAGAACGAGGCCAACCCTTGGGATCCCTCGGCCCCGCCCGCCCTGCCCCGCCCCGGCAGGCTCACTCGCCCCAGACGTTTCTTAGAAGCTCAAACATTAAGTACGCGATGGACGATTAACCGGCTTACTTGAGAATTACATAAATATCACAGACGTCCCGCTGACTACCTAACCATATTTGGATTATGACTAATTCCGAAAAGAGATTCTGTTTGGTACGCTGAACTTTCAAATTGCAAATACTCTCAAAAAGGAAGAAATAAATATTCAAAGAGAATCTACTTGCAAATAAGAAAAAGGTTTTAATTCTACGACCTACGGCTTAATTTGAATAGGTCCTATCGGAGCGATCTTCACGGAGGCGACAAGATCTCTTAGTTCATCTCGACCCAAAATCTTTTAGTGGAGCGGAAAATTTATCCATGTACCTAAAGGAAATACAATAGCGAATATTTAAAGTGACATGGACGGGCACAGCTAATTAGTTTGACAACAAAGTCAGGCTGGTTGGCGTCAAGGGTTAATCCGAGTTGAGTTCTAGCCGAATGAAACAGCGAAGTCAGCTTGACTCAGAGCTCCCAACTTTACCCGACCCGAGAAAGGTAAAATCTAAATCTCTCCGCAACCACAACCTAATAGTATTAAAGTATCGACAATCGCGTTATTCACTGTATTCGATGATGTGAAACTCTCTATCGAAAATAAACTGTCATCCAGTTCAAAGTTTACCGTCGGATGTTTACTCTCGGATAAATTTTGAACTATACGTGTTCATGTTCCTTGCAATATCAGTTTTTGTTAAAAAACACACATCGGTAAAGGTGGTTACACGAAATTGTTTAGCCAAGAATGTTTAAGAAGTATTTATTGTTAATTTAGAATGAAATCTGTAGCGTTGTAACTCTTAGTCGTGGAGATGGGCTGACACAAACATTTAAACAAACTTGAACACTTTTAATTGAAGCGCCCTCGTCATGGCGCGGGCTACGGGCCGGCATGCCAGCTTGCCGCTCACCGGCTCCGTGTGAGCGGTTACGAGCGCAACACTACGCTACAGCTACGCTCACTACCTTTTCCACTAAAATAAACTTGTTCTCGTATCTATAAGGCGTCTTGTGTTTTCCATTACCTAAATTAAATTCAGTTCTCTAGTGCGCTTATAGATTCATAAAGAGATTTTATCTAGAATATTTCTTCAAGTCTGTTTTGTAAGGCTAGGTAGGTAAGTTAAAAGCTAGTTATATATTTTAAATCAAATGTTGATTTTCTTTTGTACTTTCTACTTTCAAAATGCTTTCATAGACTATGTAATTTACGGAGCAACCGGAAATTATTGAATACCGCCCTGCACATCTGACGATTAAAAATAAAACAACCTCACAAACTTGCATACTTCACCGCTTTAAAACATTGGTATAAATATATGTAAAAGTGCTAATAAACTTGAGCATTCACTTGTAATGAGCATTCTTGCGAAATTTACATTACAGAAAAAACAAACGAGAGAGTGACTGTCAAGCCTGACATATTCTGTGTGGTTTTTTTTAATGAGCATCGACTTAAGCACTCGCTAGAAAGATAGTGAAAATGTTCACAGCGATGTTTGACTCTGCTTGACTCTGTTCGTTGTCCAGTTCTACAAAATTAAAAACGGTGAATGCTCGATGTTCTGTTATAAATGAATGCTCCAGTCTATCAGCACCTTAATATTTTAATTTCAGTTGAAATTAGCAAATGTGTAGTTTCTAAATACGATATGATTTTAAATTTATCGTCTACATTTTATATAATTAAAATAAAATGGTATGTTAATTAGCATGTGAACAAACGGCTTCTGTGATATCGTTATTTAATGGAGGCGGGTCGACGAGGCCGGCGGTCGACACGCTCGTCGGACGCAGATTAATTATGTAAATGAAGTTTGGGCTGCAGATGCCGATAGAGAAAGGTTCTCTTACAAAACGTACCGCCCGCCGCCACATCGCGAATTAGTACCACTCTCAAAACTTCGTTCCGCCTTCAATAGGCCCGCGATCAATCCGAGGCCCATTATCAGCCGGCATGATTCACACAATTTGCGCAATGGATCAACTTGGCTCGAGAAGGAGCGGCAAATCCGGATAAAGATGAAACGAAACCGAGGATTGGTTGAAATTAGACTAAAAATATACATGCAGCTGTGCGCAGCTTACCGTACAGCGTACATTCGACGAAAGTTACGCCAAGCTTCCGTACGAATTCAATTTTACATTGAGTTAACTCCACACCATTATATTTTACACAAGCAATTCAGAAGTCACTGAGGAGCTCGTGGCTAAATAAATACAGCCACACAGGCCGACCTTCCGGGTAAAGCCGCGCTTGCCGAGGTTGGTCTGTGGAAGGGTGACCATCTGTCCGTGCCTCGGAAAGCACGTAAAGCCGTTGGTCCCGGCTGTCATTTGTAGATCTTTGACAGTCGTTACTGTTAGTCAGAAGCTCTAAAGTCTGACAACCAGACTTGTCATGGGGTATCGTATTACCCAGTTACTGGGTGGTGGACTGGTGGTGGACAGGCAGTCGCTCTATGTAAAGTACTGATATCCAGCTGCATCTGGTTTGAATGGAAGCCGACCCCAATATAGTTGGGAAAAGGCTAGGCAGATGATGAATTCAGAATTCACTAAGACAAAAGTGACGAGAAACAGAAAAATATTACACATGACATAAAAAGACAAATGCTACCTACTTTCTTTAACGTCTACAAAGGGATCTAGAAAATATCTCATCCTTGATGCCTGGTGCGACTTATATCTCAGTTTTAAGATACACTCTTGCTTTTCGTCTCACAAAAATACATGTGTTTTGTTTTCCTACCTGTAGTACCAACACTTTACTAAAACACTTTCTTATTCTGTTTATTTATTTTGGTTATAAACGTAGAGTTATTCGTCAAAAAATCTAAACCGTCTGTACTATTTGAATTCGTAAAGTTACTAAGAATTTCTAGGTCTGAAAAAGAGGTTACGAGTGCTACGACAAGTTAGCTGCCGCAATTTTTTATCCATTGACGAAACCCAACCACAGCATTCATTAAAAATTCAAATAGAAACGCAAGCTCAGTACTTAAACTACGAAAACTCTTTAGAAGTTAGGAATTTCGACCAAACTCTCAATGTTATTTTCATAATAATCGAAATAAAGAATGGCTTCGTCACAATTTAAGTAAAACAACGTTTTGTTTGACAAAAGCAATTTAGGTTGCACTTAGTTGTTGAAATAAACTGAGGTTGCCGGACTGTGTAAACAGATAACCGCGACACTGGAACGTAAAGGACAATTAAAGGAACACGGTGGATTTTAGTCAGTACGAGTCTGACAGTCCCTTCAGTTAAAAAAAAACATGTCTATGCACTTTCTGCAGAATTCGTGAGAGTTGAACGTTTGCTCGACTTCGTCTTTACGTCTTTTGGGAGTTGAAAAAATCCGCCTAAAAAGAACTCTGAATATAGCATTTTTCAATTCGAATAAACACGCATCACAATTAATATTTTCTTATCTTCGTTCTTTAAATGAAACGGAATTACAAATGAATTGGAATTCTTAAAAATAAAACAGTATTTACAAAGATTTTTAAAGTGGATTAGGTTGTTTTAAACCGTGAAAGATATCATGAAATGTTTATCTTGAGCAAACAAAATAAAAGAAAACTAGATACTTACCTACGTTGAAATAGTCGTACAATTTACTTCAGTTCAATTTTTATGCTCGATATTAGAATTAAATGTAATATTTGTCACTTTTTTGGACACAAGAAGATAATAAATTATGTTTTATCTATACTTATATTTTTAATAATATTCAAATAAGTAAATCTGAATGTTATAGTGACCTTTGAGTCCTTAGGATTGCAAAATGTAAATAATTTTTGTGAACAAGAACAATAAATGATTTTATTAATTAAATGAGATTAACCACAATGAGCAGATGACATGAATATGGAATAATAATAATCAATTATAATAAATAACATTATTAGTAATACGATATTCACATTCAATCAAAACATATTTAAATGGAAATCGTGTACGCTTGTTAAATACAGGACTATATTTCCTCACCAAAAATATAAAAAAAAAAATATTATCTAAGCTTTTATCATTATTTAACTTTAAGCAGCATTTATGAACAAAGTCCTTAATGTTTGGTTTTAAAAGAAAAAAATGGGCATAAAATTAAGTTTGTACAACGTTGGTCACGCTGTATCTATTGAAGTGTCAGAGGCTTTACATACTTTCACACGCAAAACAAACATTAATTGAATATTTGTAAGTATTTTCTTTATTTACGTATTTTTTTTTACGTGGTAAAATCATCACATGAGTCCTTCCACCCAGGGTAGAGCGGGAGGGACTGTCAGATTCGTACTGACTTAAATCCACGGTATCCTTGAATAGCCCTTTACGTACCGGGGTCACGGTAATTCGTGAGTCCCGCGACCCCGGCAGGCTTTGAGCTTCTACAGGGGGGCCCGTCACTATGCTGACACTCCTTGAGGCGCGCGTGGAACACAACGCGCCGTCGACCCGGGCATGGTCCTTGGTCGGACAGCGAGTCGCCCATTACTCGCCGCCCGCATGCCCGCGCCTACACTGGCCGGAGATAATCTGCCGACGTCTGTCGCCGTGGGCGTCTACCATTGATTTACGTATTGATTAATTTTTACTCACAGTATTCATTTCATTAGCACAATCTCAATAATCTGTTCTACATTCTGAAGCGCTGCTAGCATGGCTCACAAGATTCTCGAGAATAGTTATAGTGCGCAAAGATAACAAACGGTGTCTGTCGGATATAATAACATACCGAATATAAACAACCTGGCTACCTTGCACTCACTTTTGTTTGAATATATTGCTTTTACGGTTCACTTGTCAAAGGATGTGAACGAAACTCTGTTACTGAGCCTATGGGTGAATCACGGAGCTGCATCTTTGGAACCTATACTCATGGTTAGCTAGTCGAAATTCTACAGAACGTGTGGATCGAACTTTAAGGTCGCTTAAACATATTATAAAACGTTTTCTTTAAAAGGACCTGCAAATAAATTGTTTCTTATTCTCAAGTACGTATGATTTTTCTTTTTTTTTACGTGGTAAAATCATCTTATGAGTCCTCCCACCCAGGGTAGAGCGGGAGGGACTGTCAGACTCGAACTGACTAAAATCCACAAAGTCCTTCAATAGCGCTTTACGTTCCGGGGTCACGGTAATTCGTACAGTCCCGCGACCCCGGCAGGCTTTCGCCCTCTAGAGGGGGGCCCCGTCACTCTGCTGACACTCTTTGAAGTACTATCGCGGACTTTTCCGCCTGACCAGTTAAATTTTTTTTCGCCTAAATCATGCGGAGGCGCCGAGCCACGCCCCCTTACAGTTTGGGCCTATTAGGAAAGAGTCAACGTTATTAGTTGCAATCTGCTCTACGCAGGTTACTGACGTGTCCTCTGTACACTTTTTTGCGAATTTTACGCGCGAAATTTGGCGCGCTCACCGGACGTTTTGAATATTGACCATTGCTCTGTTTACCTGACCTTTAATTGCCTAAACGTTAACCTGTGCAATAATATTGGACTCCTGAGAACCTGTGCTAGAACATTTTGTGCATAATGTCTTCCAGAAATCTCAGAAAAGAAGAACACAATGAAGTCAAATCGCTGAGCACCTGCATATGAGCGTAAGTAGTAGATTCTTTTAATAATAATTATTATAATACATTTTTTTCTATTTTCAATTACCTTCATTATATTTTTTTAATACAAACGATGAAAAGTGTTTCATGCAAATAATTATCATCCTGTGTAAATAATTGAAAACTTTTTAGCTCGATATATAAAGAGTAAAAGTATTTGATAAATATGATTAAACTAGAAACAAATAGAATATTACTACGCGAACTCAAATAAATATTTTCCTTTATCTCGCTAAGACACGCACTAATATCTCATCTGTTTTTTATTTCTATTGTTGATTTTCAAAGAACAATCTTTGCAACTGTATCTTATAAGTAATTCATTAGTTATTAGGTATTTCATTAGTTAATATCATAATCTTGTTTAAAACTTGTGGTGCCAAGCAAGACCTAGCAAATGGGTCAAACAATTATTATATCTACGTGAGCCCACAACCTGCCTCCCGAGTCGTCGTTATACGTAGCTATATATGATTTGTGATGATACCCAAGGGATAACATAAGCGCTTTAGCAGAATCAATTGGATACTAATATGAATCACGTTAATAACATTCTTAAAATAGTTACAAACGCAGTGAATGTTATGGATTTTCACTTTGTGACCATTTTACGAATTGTAATGTAATTCATATTACTATCCTATTTACGCTTCGACTAAAGCGGACATTTTAGGTCCCCGGACTCAACTTTGCTAGATGTGTCCAAACAGAAAAAAAACTAGTCTTTATTTTTTTAAATGCCAATAGAAACGTCATTTCTTTCGTTACAAAAAGATCATTCGTATCTATTTCGAATGAGCTTCAGATTAGTTTGAATGAAAAATAATATTAATATCTCGGAAAAAATTCAAACTTCCTATTTTTTACCTCAGTATAACAAAGCAATTAGAAATAGCAGAAGGCATCAAAGAATTTTAATCCTTGCCGATAACGTTTAAAGAGTGATAACAAAGCGCATTATCTATTATGTTTGAGGTTTTACATTTTTTACTAAAAAATATAGACAAAAGGCGCCCGCCCTTTGTTTTTTTACTATTTTCTTTGTGTCAAATTGCATGCCGAAGTAAGAACATGCTTAGTTCTATAAAATATCTGTAATATGACAAAAAAATCGGCCCAAGCCGCAGTTTTATTATCCACATATAAATAACACCAGAGTAGGTGTAAATAAAGGGGAAAATATATGTTTTGTATTGATCAAAAGGTATCCCTTTTCATCTCTTAAAATTGTTTGTCCGAAAATCATTATCCAGAACACGTTTACTAAAAATTAAATAAATATATTGATCAAAAATTCTAGTCATATATCCTAAGTATTTAGGACATATTGTTTTTAGGATTTTTAATGTTATGGCATGTGATAACATGTGATCTTATGTTAGGGCAAGTTATTATTCGGACAAATGATGACTTTTAACTGAAATAAATTATGGCATTTCAGATTTATGTTTAGATAGAAAAACGATTAAAAGTTTCAGGTTAACACTTTTAAAAACTTGTATCTGTGACTTATGAGGTTGTTTATAATTTGTAGAGAAACACTGTGCGGCTATGGATCAGACGCCATGAAGAAGAGTGTGTCTTAGAGGAAAGACCGCGGGCACCACGTCCGTTTTTCATTCCTGAGGAAAACGTCCAACGTATGGTGAACACCTACCAACACGGGGACGCGTTTACTCCGGCGAGAGTGTTCGCCGAGGAGTACAAAGTATCACTACGCACAGTTCGTCGTTCGTCGCGAAAAAAATCGTGCTCACCGAGCAACAAAAAGTGGCGAGAATAAGGTTCGCAAGAGACATCACAGATGTGGATTTCTCAAGCGCCATATTTGCAAATGAGAAGTGCTTTAGGTCTAGCCAACATAGTCGTCGACACTTATGGCGCATCACAAATAGGCGTTACGAACCAAAGAACGCGATTCCCAATAATAATTGAGGAAGAGTGTGTATGAGTGAGTGCTGGTGGTCCTAGAGAGCTTGTTTATATCCCAGGGCGAGCAAAGCAGTGCAGCTTACCGCGAATTGTTAAAAACGGTAATGGTGCCTACTGTGCACCACATGAAAAGTTATTTTACACTGTTTTTTGTATTTGTTTTAGAAGTCGTTTTAACCTTTTTTCCCTCTTTTTAGTGAGCATTATTCATAGTAATTAATATAATTAAAATTTGTTGAAGAGTTCCCTCGATTTGTCCATGATCCCGTGATCAGATCCTGACCATATTATCATGGGACCATCTGAAAAGTATACCCTTTCAAACAAAAAAAGAACTTTCGATTCGGTCCAGGCGTCATGAAGAAATAGGGTAACCTGCTTTTTTTTCGAAGTCAGTTTTTATTTAATATTATATTTGAGTAGCCATTGATGATAATTGTGATAACTTTGTATTTATTTAGATATAGTGAAAAGTAATTATTGTTTACCGACTGTTAATTTAATTATAGGGAAGATATTGTTTATTTTATAACTGTTTTGTGTTTAATATTTGATTTGTTGAACCATTTAACTAGAAAGTCTAATTTGAATAATAGCGAAAAATAAAATGAAATAATTCTGTATGTTACGTTATGCACGGATATTATTGTATACTTTCTCACTTACTCACGCATTATCTGTTTCATTTCTTTAGTTTGGTTTTAAAGAAACAATGTTTGTTACTGTAAAGATATTATCAGTATTAACTTAAAATATATTTATAAGTAACTAGCTTTCGCCAGCGGCTGCGCCCGCTCACCCCCTCCCTGCCCTTTTTGCCTTTGTCACTCAGGACAAATGACTATTGTTTATATAAAAAAAAACTGATGCTTGTAGTAATAGGTCACAGAAAGGGAGGTTTTGTATTTCTTTAAACGGTAAACTCCTTCAAGTTAATTTCATAACTTTTTCTTTTATTTTGTGTTTAACCTATTTTTACTGATTCAGTTCCTATATTGAACCTAATAAATACTTTACGAATATCGGTTTGTTTTATTTACTTTAGGTAAAATTAGGGCGAGACTAATGGGAAGCGGTCGCCTCCTTTTGCGAAGCAATCATCCTCGCGAAGGAAGAGCCGGGCCGCGTGAGGGAGAAGACAGCGTCCTCCCTACACCCCAGCCGCAGTGGTAGACGATCTCCGGCCACCGTAGGCGCGGGCATGCGGCTAGCGAGTAATATGGCAACTCGCTGTCCGATCATGGACCATGCCCTGGTCGACAGCGCGTTGTGTTCCACGTGCGCCTCAAAGAGTGTCAGCAAAATGATGGGGCCCCCTCTAGTGGGCCAAAGCCTGCCGGTGGGTCGCGGGACTCACGAATTTCCTTGACCCCGGAACGTAAAGGGCTATTGAAGGACACCGTGGATTTTAGTCAGTACGAGTCTGACAGTCCCTTCCGCCCTGGGTGGGAGGACTCATTTGATGTTTTTACCACGATAAAAAAAAGGTTACCTATTGCCTTTCAATAGTATAGGATGTTATAAGATTACTTAAACAAAATAAAGATTATTACAGAAATCGGTGAATTCCGAATTTCCGACACAAGCTAAAATATAACGTAACGTAAGCCAGTTTCAACAAAGTTAAAAAAAAACACACACACATATTTATCATCAGTAACGCAGGCCAATTTGAGTTAAAGTATTTTTATAATTCAAATAGCAGTAAAAAAAAAACACGTTTGGCGTGCGTCGTCAGTGCGCTCGGCCGATCGGTATTGTATTTCATTCATTATTTCTACACAAAGGAAACGGGGCGGGGCTAGAGAGCGTTTCTATGTTGTAAGTGCAAGCAAAAATCAGCCTAGTGGTGGTCAGGCGGGAGTGTCCGCGATAGTACGTATGATAGCACGGAACCATCTCTGTGTAGAATCTGATTCGTACTTGGCCCCGTAATTCGGATTCGTATATGTATTCGTAATTCGTATTCTCTAACTACGTAGGTATTTTTCGTGATAAGTCTTACATGTGTCATATCGTAAAGCCTTTTAAAAGAACGTCATGTGGGATATAAGATAAGATAAGAGACGTTTGTTTTTCTACGATCATAATGGATTTATGTTTTCGCGCATTTTATTCTTCGTTTCTGTGTGAATGAGCTGTTCAAGATCCTTCAAAATAATGTCATATTATTATCTTCTTTACAAGTATAAAACAAATTCGCTCCCTTTCTCAGTACGCTTAAAATTTAGAAACTACGAAAATGGATTTTATTCGAAGTCATGAATTTTATGAATGCTTTCATCGCTACTAACGCTAAACTTTAAAAAAAATGGTGTTTATGTATAATCAAGTCTATATCTGATATTTATCTACAATAACAGTGTAACTAATATCGATAATTAAGTTGCTTGATCAGGTTTACGCATGGTTAAGTCTAATACCTAATCGTACACACAACGAACATGAAAACAACCCTACCTATACCGGTTTCAGGTAGTTCTACGTACGTACCTACCTACGTACGTACAATGTACATATTAATATCTAAGGGTCTATTCAATATACGTACAGGAATGGGAGCAATTCTCGAGGTTAACACCGGAATGTGGTTCTAAATAGAGGTGACCAATCAGCAGGCGCTTTGATGTGCTATAGCATGCTATATGGCTAACTGAAATAACGAGATACGTTACAGCTACTGGCAAAGTGGCCGTCCGTGCCTCGCCAACCGTCTTTGATGACCGTTTATGAATAGTCGATAGAACTAAGCTAACTTCTTTAACGATATTGGAGAGCGTCAGGTGAATATCTTCACGTATACGTGTCGTACAGATACGATGGCGAAAATATCTCCAAAAATATCTCCTGCCAACGACTTATCTTGACTTTTGGCTTTTATTCTCGGAGCCAATCTTCTGCTCTTAACACGATCGCGTATCTAATTTGGAATTCCGCAAATATTTCACGTTTCACCTAGTCAGTACCTACCAACATGTAAAGATTTTATTTATGGATGATCGGAGTGAAAACACCTTTTTTTCCGAGAAGAAGCTCGATATTGTAGTGTTGCGTAGTTTCAGAGAAAGGTATTGAGTGACAGTAAACGGTCGGTAGCTCGTAGCAAAAAAGTTAACAGTCGTGAGGGAGTCAAACACTCAACACGTTCGCACTGCAAACATCGACTTGGGTAATTTCGCTCAACGGAAAAGTCACAAGAGGGTCCACTCTTCGCACACTTCCATTTCGAAAATAAATGAGTTAATCAAAATAGAACGAGGTCTATGCGAACAAAATAAAGTAAGACAAAGAGGTGCGATTCAACGCATCGGCTCCATTTTACGCATCGTTCGTTTGTTTGCTTGTTCAAGTGCCGCCGTCGAGGTGAGTGAGCCACGCACTACACAACACTCACAGAACACGCAACTACTGTTGACTAAATCGTTGATATATTTCCCGAAAGTGTATGAGCTAATAACGTATTTACTCAGCGAGATGGCAAATGTCTTGCGTTATCGCCTGGGAATAAAGTACTAAGAAACTCAAACTGACTTTTATCAGACAATCGAGTTATGTACTGAAGTCAGGTCAAGTACGAGACAAGTTCGGGTAGCGGGCGTGTCTTTCAAGGTAGATTTTTTGCTAGATAATGTAAGGTGATTAAATAAGTTTAAATTGAAGTTGAACTTTTGAACTTGATTCAATACCTATCCTCTTAGTACCGTTAGATCTAGCTTAGGTATATTAAGGTATTAGAATTTAATATCAATATATAGAACATGGTTAAAGTAATTTGATGTAACATAAAGCACTATCAATCATATTGTGAGGCGGCGGCGGCGCGCGCACTGTTCCACACCGTTGCCGCTGCTGCCGACGCCCGGAGACGATCATTCATCACACTTCGAGCTCTCTTAAGTGCTTTAATGCACTATAATCAACTCCTTATATCGGCATTTTGTTGAGTACACTCCGCATCATCATAATTAGTTATGTGAGTAGCTACTGCAAATTGTGTTGATTGATGGCCATCTGCTTTAGCTAGATCATAATACACAATCGATCTTGTGATAAACCTCTATTTTTTGGGTGTTTGACATTCTAATGCCTTTTCTGAAAATTCGTATAACAGATTATATTTTTTTCATTTCGTATTTATTTTTATCGAACATTATAAAAAGAAAATAATAAATATCTATCAGATAATTTAATTTATATTCAAATGAAAGCCTGAAATTATATTACAATAATAAAGCTGTGTAGAAAAATATGCGTTGCCAAAGTCAAATACACGAACTTTTATATTCATAAACATTTTTGGGTACGACCCGAACTGACGGTAGTTAAAACTCTTATCCGTTATCCGTTAGAACAAGGAAAATGTCATTCGTCATGCTTATAAAGATTAGATAAGGAGTTCGTCTAACGAGATCGTTAGTGAGTGTGAGTCGAAGAGCCCGAGAATGTAAGTGATCGCACACCGATCGACAAAGCACGTGTGATTGACATACACGACGACGCACCTGGAACCTAACGACCTGCGACCACCTTATTCAGCTTTTTATTGTCTTCTCAGTAAGTTAGTGAGTACCTCATAAAAGAACGTAATAATATTTATTAAAACAGACATTTAATTTTAACTCAGCGAAAAACAAATCATAAAACAAATTAAAATGATTATTTAGAGCTCCGTTTTTCGTCACTCTCTTCAGAGAGTTTCAAATGAGCGTCTGACGTTAATGTTAATATTTACACGACATTAATTAAACAGCCATCTAATAACTTACTCTCGTAACATGGTGTAGGTAAGAGAGAAACTATTAAACGCGACCGCGAATGTTTAACGTGTGAGCGAAGCATTATTAAAATTAATGGCTTTATTAAAGCGGCGGCGCATCAAAATATGTAAACTATGCCGCACTATCCATATGAATGGGTGTGAGCTGCGTCAACGAATATGACGGCGGGGCCCATCCGCGCAGCCGACAGCGGTCGACGGCGCCACGACGAAGGCGAAGCATATTAGGGCCTCATATTCATCCAACCCGACCCAAATACACGTCTTTATCAAAGACGTTATTAAACCTGCTGCCGGTAGGATACGTAACACGGTGAAACGATTTCACTAAATTACCTTATACAGTCCGCACACATTCCACACGTCCATCACAGAAGATACTTAGTACCAAAAGATGACGACACAATTTTTTTATGAAGTGGCGAATAGGTCAGAAGGACATTCTCCAACACTTTATCGTGCGGACCATTTCTAAAGATGGAGCCGTGAAAGTGTCCATGAAAACATAATATCTCTCAAACTGCTGACAGAGCGTCGAGGCTTTATAGATTCCACAAAGTGGAAACGTTCGATTTTTCTGTTTCAAAATTATTTTCTCACACCCGCAAGCTACAAACAGTTCAATAACGTAGAGGCAACGGGTAAAAGCACAAGTTCGTTTAATTGCAATTTAGACTAAGCCCAGCGATCGCCACATAAGCTGGCAAACAGAGAGGTCGAGGGTCTGTGGGAAGACTCAGATATAGCCGCCGAACCGAGTGCACTCACTGGTATCTAGTTTCGTATAACAAATGGCGGAGCAAACCACTCAACTAAGCTAGCGCTCGTTGCACAAGAACAGTTCGACGATGTCGACCACCACTACCGACACTTAACGTACTTGACATACAACACTTTGATTGCATTATTCCATCGCAGCAATTAAATCAACTTTAGTTGTTCAATATATATTAAAGGACAAAAATTTCAGTCGAAAATGAAATTGAAATACATTTTCATAACAATAATGTTTTATATTAGCAATTCAATCAAATCAGACCCAGGTGCGAAATCATTTCATTAGTTGCTGAATATTG
This sequence comes from Agrotis puta, assembly GCA_943136025.2. Lineage (NCBI taxonomy): Eukaryota > Metazoa > Arthropoda > Insecta > Lepidoptera > Noctuidae > Agrotis > Agrotis puta. Next base: position 8,352,743 of record OW964170.2, read on the forward strand.
AAATTTAATACAATTACATTATACCGAGTTCGTAGAATCTGAACACAATATATACTACGACACAATGTAACATAGTAACACGCATGTGTAGTTAAATAGTGAAACACTCGGATATGAAAACAATAAGGGGTTAAGCTTAAAAGGATTGTATATGGTAGAGGTGACAGGTAATGGGGAAACGCATTAAGCCACCTACGAAGTTGAGCGGCGCAGCGCGGCTCGTGAAATAAAATGCACTAATGATTGCCGGAGCCACGCTCTCCGTAACGACCCCTCACGATTAATACTATTATATGATTCCTTTGCATATTATATACAGGCAATATAATTCGAGTAAACAACTTATCTTTTGGCACAAAGAAAATATGAACCGAATAATGATTTCACATTATCAGATTACATCTCAACTTCGTTATTCAATATCCGCAGGTACGCAATTATCGTCAATCGTACAGATCTCCGGAAATTACATTTTTTATGACGATGTTTATAAAAAGAATTAAAATGATTACTGATGATAACCGACACTGTTATAATGTGGAAAATATTCAAAAGCGCGATATGTGTAAGACGTGTCGAACATCGGCACTGTCTGCGCCGCGGAAGGCAACGCGATGCCTTGTTCATATCCTAACATTTTTCTCACTGATTATAAAAGGAATAGGCCAAACAGATCCCAAGAACTATGTAAGTACCTATGTGTATAATAGCTGAATCTCGGGACACCGATTATTGAGCTTTGCTTAGGTAGTATTTCCATCGACGTTTACTTCAGGCATGGGAACGGTTTACCATTAACACATCGGCATGTATACATGTCGACGCGGTATCGTGGCTCCCGGGGCTGAGCCGTCCCGTAGCTTACCGCACCGTTCCCAGCACACCTATACGTTATTTTTCTTGACAGCGTAAGTATGAGCGTTAAGCCCACGCGCGACTGTGCGTTGACTGCGTATAAAGCGATCGAAAAGATTCCATACCAATAAACAAGTGTATTTTAAGACCCATATTGATCGAGAATTTGGATATTTATAGATTATCCATAAGAATCTTTGAACCGAGCTTTTAAACTTACAGCAACATAAGCATTTTGCAAAATACATTTGGCTGCTTATTATGTTCAACGGTCATTTCAACTTTAGAAATTTAAAATTAAAAGTACATAAATGCCAAAAAAAAAAACAAAAAAAAAACAATTACTTTTAGTGTGTTCTAAGACGTCATCAAGTTAAAGTTGATAAATTACATAGGTACCAAACTATTCTTCATAAACCTTAATACAAGTTTAGACTGATTTAGTCAACCGTGACGCCTACAGTTTTGAACAAAGGAATATCCGCTTTCCCAGACATTTGTTCACCTCAATGATCCGTCATTCACAGAAATCTATTCACACCTGATTACCGCCAATCCTATCGTCTGTCGGATTTTTGTTTATTCAATGATTTTGGGGCTTCAATAACATGCAATTTTCATTATAGCAAAAGCTTGGAGGGCGAGGGCGATTGAAGAAAGTAAATCGAACTCAATCCGGAGAATTCCCAATTTACTTTGGGAATCGTCTATAGTCTCAAAGATAATACAACGAAGGTACACGTAGAGTGCGCGAGTAAGAAATTTTAATGATATGTTCCCTTATATTATTATTCCAGGGTCCGTACATAATGGAATGGGAAAAGTTCGAAACATGTAAAGGTCCCAAACAGGTCGACTGCGGCAAGTTTGAAATCAAAAATTCACAAAATATGTCGGACGTAGTATTCCTGCTGGACTTTCCCAAGGATTGCCCGGCTACCGCGGTAGGTATTTTAATTAAATTTTCACAAAAAAAATAACTATCTTACTACATTTTTAAGTAACTAATTTCCATTTTAAACAGGCTAAAATTGCGGTTAGTACAAAAAGCAACAATGTTACAAAAAAGTTGTGGAACTATTCTCTGAACAAACCTTGCGAACATTTTGTTTTGGGCCCTATTCTTGTTGATTCGTTCAATTTGACTAAGAATTGCAAAGTTAACAAGGTAAGATTTTCAGATAAGTATCAACTAATTTCAGAAAGCCGTCGTAAACATCAAATTAAACGTGATTTTATATACAGGGTCGCTACGAGGTACATCTCGACTTTGTAGCAAAAGCTAAGATGTTTTTGGGAACGAGTTTTTTTTACGGCGAGTATGTATTCAAGACCATATCTTTTAACAAGGTAAACAACTTTTTCTGTGTGCAAACCTTGCTAAACATTAAAAAAGCAAATAAAAAATAAAAGTAATATTTCCAGTATGTTTTCTTTTTTTTTGTCCGACACTAGGAATTTCTTCTATACCGTGTGTGTGTTTACAAACATTGAAATTCACAAACACCCAAACCCGGAACAACATCTTGAGGTCATACAAAAATTTGTTCCGTGCGGGGATACAACCCGTGACACGCAGCTCAGTAGTAGATAGCTCAGCTATTGCGCCAACCGTAACCTTCGTGTAATTCTTTTACTTCAATATGCAATATCTACCTACCCACAAAATTGTACTTCCTGAACCAGCTCGAGTATGAAGTGACCTGCTTGCATACGCTGGGGACGTCTAGAATATTTGATAGAAAAATCGGCGCCATTTATCCGCATTATTGCTTTCAGGAAAATAATCCTGCAATTCAGTTTTATCGTCGAATAATAAACGTATATTCAGGTATGGAATTATTAATTGAAAAGCCCAGGTTTTCTTGTAGAGATGTGATCGAGATGGCCTTTAGTAATTTTATGAAGATTGTGCAAGCGTTTGATGAGCATCAGCTCATTTCCTTCTTTACAAAAGGGCCTTACTTACTATCACGATCAGATTTATTTGTTTGGTCCTCGGGTGGAAATTCCTTTTATTTACCACCATGTTATTTTGGTTATTTTTTTAATTTCACTCGTAACTAAGGAAAAACCTTGACTGTATTCGAATGTAATTTTGTTTAACAAACCCAATGAACTATTTATGTAGCTTGTCAAAGTGTCATAATTATTGTGTTTCAATTAAGGTTCACCCTCAGGCTCTGACTCGTACTTGAGGTAATAACCATATAATATAGTCAGAGGGCGGATAGACGCGTAATATAACTAATTTCCGTGTCGCGATTAAAACTCGTTATAAATGGTTACCGGGAAACTCGGAGGCTGACACCATTACCGCTAAAAGAGGAAAAAGAGATTCGCATTAAAACGTGCTGAATTTGTTGCAAAACGGCAACCACGGCATACACGACGACAACAACCGGCGGACATATTATTTTATGAAGTTTTTAAGCCTCATTTACGAACTGCTAGTCTTTGTAATCAAAATGTGCTCTTTCAGACTTACAAACATTATCTTACGTAGGTCTGTACGAAGTCGTTCCGTAACTAGGGATGGAATAAATATCTATCGAATCGAATTATGAAAATCACAAGTACGCGGACACTAATTTCGGGACCCCAGCTTTCAATAGCTCATAATTATATTAAACGACGCTCCATGATTTCTCCGTGATTTACTGAAATTGCGCACACAATTATTATGCCCTACCATTCACCACGAACAATACGCCAAAGTAAATTCTGTTCATTTCAACAATGAGCGGTTCGCATAGTTTTTTAATATCGATTAATTGATACCAAAATTAAACAGTTAATAACAGAGAACACGATCACGCCAGAGTTCACTAATTAATGAGTAGTATTCGTCAGACCAACATAATTGAATCAACTTTTCGTACAAATAAAACTTAACCGTACTTTAAACAGTAGATGGATGTCTGAAATCTATTCTTTAAAACAAACCACGACAAATTCGTCTGTTTGTGAAATTAAATAAAGGGAGCGTAGTTAATACATTTTTAATGAGCTGTAATAATTACGCAACAAATTACTCGTCTCAGCGCTGCGAGATCTACGAGTAAATCTGGTCGGTAATGGCGCGCGGTGGCACCTGAGCCTGTGGCGGCCGCCTCGCTAATTTCCTAAAGCACAATATAAATTACCGGTAAACGGGGTTACTTTGAATCATGGGGTAAATTTGATAGAAACTACTTATCGACATAAAATTGCAAATTGCGTAAGACGGAACAACTTTTAGTAGATTTTTTTTTTCGGATTACAAATATGGTAAACTGTCACAATCCTTTTTGTGGGTGCGCTGGTGATGGCACGTCGTTTCGTGCAAAAAAATTATGTTTTTTATCAATACCTTTTCTTTCTGTTTTTCTATAGTTTATTGGGGCTACTTTGAGATTCTATGTTAAAAACGGGGAGTTCCAAAGTAACCCCAGAATGATTTTACCTTTTATCACATTGTTTTATTTATTTTTCTAAAAAACTACACATTATTTTTGTTCTTTTTTTACTTTTACAGAGAGAACTATAAAAACCGATAATTACCTATTTTTTATTTTTTTTTAGAACCTCACATTTAAAAATTACAGTCAATTAAAGTTCAAAATTAATCAAAGTAACCTCGGTTTACGGTACCGTCTGAAAACAATGACGACCGCGCTGAACTCGCGCTGCCCGCTTGCACCGCCCAAATTATAATGTACACGCTAAAAGGATTGTTAGCTTTATATAAATTATCTCAAACGACTACAACAAATCAAGTAAAGTGCTCCCTACTTTTTAAATTAAAATTATTTCTTGAAACCAAACCTCTACACGAAGTTTAAACGGCGTAAGATTTATCCTTAATTCCGTTGACACAAAGGTGTACTCAACATGAGGATTATAACTTTGCATAATCTTCGGACTCCCAGACGGGGATGCTTCGATTTGTGTCGAGTCAGCCAGTTAATTATTTTCCACTGACAATGAATTGCTGAACTCCATTCATTATCATGAAATGAATCGACATTTTTTTCTACAAATTTTTACTTTCAGCTGATCTTACAAATATACAAGGCTTGTTATTTAGTCATTTATATAGCGACATTGTTGAAGAGGAAGTAAATCTACATTTTAAGATGAGCTTTTTGTAAGGAAAATAATGCATTAATGGAATGGAAGCGGACCATTTCCCGACTAAACAAAATAGAATAAAGTACGTGCACTTATTTACAGTAAGTAGTTAGAAGTTGTGCGTCTGCATGGGTCGGATAAGTTTCCTATTCTGTTAACATTTGGCAGCACGCCTAAGCTATTTGCAAAACATATTAAACATCTCTATTCGGCATTAACAAATGGCTTCTCATAACATGGCGTTGGTGGGTAGGTGGTACAATAAAACACTATGTATCAAAGTGCTGACTTTATGGCCGCAAATGTAAGCACACTCACTTATTCACAGCACCTAGCTGGGTACAATTGGAAACGAGAATAGGTAAGGCGTACCGACATAAAATACTATGTAGCATAGGTGCATTACAACCACAAATGGTGTTATTCATGTTCAGAATAAATCAGCACTACCCACTCTACGATAATATGGTACGTTAGCACGACTAAGTCGCGCACGGTGGGGTGCTGGCTACTACGAGCTCGCGAGGTCCTGCACGCGCAAATGTAAATTCTCAAACGAATGAATTCCGTATGAGCGTACCTATTGTATTGGAATAACCGATTGGTTGGGAACAGAGCACCTATTTAAATGCGTGACCCGTCATTAGGCACGCGACCGGAGTGGGCCGGGATCGCTCAAGTACCTACGCGCTCGATGGCCTCGTATAATCGACCTGTTAACGTTTCGTCGTACATTCTACCTAGTACGTACCCAACCCTGCTTGCCGTCATTTATTTTTACTGCTTGCTAGGCGGAATTCTGTTCGACGAAGGCGACACGGGCAGTGGCAGGCGATCGATCGTCGCCATCTCACGGCTATACTAAATATACGACCTGTGATATAATATCAAAGACAGAATTATTCATTTTATAGCTTGCCAGCTACCATATTTAATTGCGTTAGTAGCACCGGCGTCGCGTAAGACAAACAAGATCAGTATTACTCTATGATATTTAGTTGGAAATGTAATAAAGACACGTCCTAAGCGAGTTACCATGTCGGATGTCAAAGCTATTTTTTGTCGGCGGCGGCAAGGTTCCGATAAGACTATTTCAGTGATTTGTTGCGGCTGTAGGAGTGAAGATTAAATTAGTCTTTTGCTATGTTATGTTCATCTTCTTCGTAAATATATCTTCATGATATATTTATATATTTTTAGATAAACCTTATTCTTATATAGGTATCTTACCAAACAACGTGGAGGCAACTGTTTTTCATAGTATGTATATGCTTGTTTTTACACTGACATGGTCACTATCTCTATCATTCGAATTCAAAGCAGATCACGGATTAACTATTCTACTATTCATTTATGATCGATCACGGCGCTTGTTACAGTGTTGAAATAACGGAAACTCAAAACACATTAAAAACATGGTAAATATCCCGTTTTAAATTCGAATGGTAGTGGTTTTCATAGTTTTAAAACAAGAACACTTACCTCGCATAACACTTTTCCAAGTTCAACAAATTATGTGCAGTTTCAGGATGAGGTACTATTATATTCAAGCTTACCTGAAAAAAAAAAGAAAACGCAATTACACCTCCGACACATTAAAACATCAATCAATAACTTCCCAGTAAAAATAAAGAAAGCTGGCTTTATAAAGAGATTAGCCACATTTTAGAACGATTTTTGTTTTAATTACGCCCAAACGGCTGAATGACAAAATGTTGTACAAATTCAGATTGGATTCTGAATTAAAACCGGACCCTTTACAACTGAAAAACTAAAGTTTTTACAAACGGTCCTAGACGCAGACAGAGCCGAGCCGTAATAAAGTAAGTATTTCGAATACGCAGACCTACGCATCAATTTCGACTTAATGTAACTAAGAGATACAAAGTAAAACTTTATAAGAAAATACCTAAACTATGGAGGGTCGCCTCAGATATGCAGACAGCCCGTATTAACGTACTTATTGACTGGTCACCTTTATTCGCTTCAGAAGTTCTAACTCAAAGATGTTGTAATTATTTTGTTCAAACACTAATACACATTATTCAATGTAGATAAGTTTCGAACCACACAAGCACATAAGTACTTCGGGGGCTTAAAAAGGGTTTTAGAGATACGGGTCTCTTAGGGTACACTGTATATGCTGATATTATAACAAAAAATTTCCACCAACGAAAGGATTTGGTAGTTGAGTCCTCTCGAGAACACCTATAAACCCTGACATAAACTTTGATACAATAGTTATATGAGAGTAGACCACAACTACCTACCTATATGTAGCATGCAAGTGCAATATTATCCTAGAACTTGGGAACTGTATACAGGTCGAGTATAACACATGCTCAGGAATGTTAGTTTACGAATACCTTAGTAGATTGGCCGGAGGTAACTGCTTATACAAAATATCTTTAGAAAGAAAACATTCATTGCTTTTTGAATGAATATAAAGGTCAAACAGACAGAACAAAAGAAATATAAGGGTATTAGACCTTCTTGTCCAGAATAAATTATTAAATATCGGGATTCGAATCTTGTTTCGGGTTAGGTTAGTAGATGTCCATTTATGAATGATAAATATGTTCCGATATTATTGGATATCCATAAAAGTAAATGGTTAGAGATGTGAAAGTTTTCCTCTTGAAAACATTACGTAAAATTCAAATTGAACATAAACCCAACAGAAATTTCAATACAATACGTATTGGCAAAATGCTCAACTTGAGCTTATTTCGACGTCAAATTTCAAATATTCGTGTTAATAACATAATTATTATAGGCTTACAAAGTAAAAGGTTGTTTTAATACCTACTTCTCTTTCGTAACAGTATTATTCAAACACTCTTCGTAGCTTTTAAGTGCTTACTCTTTATTTATAGAGCTGGTAGCGAGCAAAACATGATAATAAATTATACGCGGTGAAAGCTTTTGAATCATCGTCACCAAATACCTAGCTTTAAATAAATAGTGTTTTATGCGCAATATAATTCCATTGTTACTAGTTTAAAATACCCGATATATTATTTGATACCATTTCGTACTTCAATAGCTTTTATTCTGTCAGTCGTAATTTGTCGGTTGTAAACGAGCATCATATATTCAGTGAAAACACGGACGTTATTACTGGGAAACCGTTAATTGTACTATTTAATGCAAGTGCAATTAGGTAATCAAATTTATTTGGTGACAACTTAAAACGATGTGCTATAAAATTGTATTCCCGTAACCGAAAACAACGTACTGTTACTACAGCTCTTCCAGTTCTTATCTAAATCGGTGTAGTAGCGGTGGGGACCGTCCAGTTTGCTCGAAAAAAAACACATAAAATAAATTCCCGATAGAATCGTGCCTATATAACCAAAACAGAGACCGGGAATAAAAAGAAAAACGGAAACAAGTACGAAAACCCTCATTCCATCAGAAATAGATCCGAGTTCAATGCCAAACAATATCTCCACGGGACAGTCATAACACGCCCCTCGAAGCACTTCCCTACATTATTGCTGACAGTTTGAAAATAATAAAACAAACCAAGGAACAACACAGATCTAATAATAAAGGATATAATCTAGAGGAAAATGGAACTAAAAACTATCTTCTTTTGCAAGATGGACTTATAATCCGCAATGTCGCGCTAAGCCTCGGATGGCCCCTAATGATTCGCCGCGCAAAGATAATCGGAATTGCCTAAGAAAATAACCGTTGCGACGCAATTGCAACGGACTCTATATAAATGCAATCTCACAATCGATTTTTTTATCCGTTCAAATAATCGTTTTCCATCGTAGCTTCAATGTAGCTTAGGTTCAGCGATGCGACAAAAGCTCCTAAACGTTTTATTCCGGCGGTAAAGGCATCTACACGTACCAATACTTAAAGGAACATAAGTAATTATTCATGACTATGAATAAAATTGTAGTACGGGTAATTTAAAGGAAAATCCCTGCGTAAAAGCGAATAAGTGAGCCACCTGGGTGTAGAGTTGTGGTAAAAACTCGCGTGTAAATCACTTCGGTATACAAACCATAAGGAAAAAATGCCTTGACTGTTACGCAAATGGTTACGCAAAACAACCAAATGCGATGTCGCAAAAATACAGCCACGAAACTGAACAAAAACAGAACTAAGCTTGTACACAAAAAAGTAAAAGATGAGTGAAAAGATAGAATGAAACACGATTGTTTTGATTTTCATGTCATGTAGGAAATGGAACAAAAGACACTTCCATCCGCTGAAAATTCGCGCAATATTCAAAAAATCAATGTTGGTACAAAATGGATACCATTTTGTTCAAAGGCCTGACAGCATATCAATAGTTACGCATCATTTCGGGTATTCACTTCGCAACTTTGGCTTGACGAAACAAGCCATAAAAGCCGCAGCAAATATGAGCTTATATAAAATAGAACGTTGCTAAAAACTTACAAAGCACGGTTCTGTAGTAAAGTTTGTTCGTTTATATAGAACAAAGCTTCTTTGTAATTAATGCACTCTGGCAACAGAGCAAAATAAGAAAAAACTAAAACATTAATCACTTACATGCGGTACAATAACGATAAATATCACTCCACTTTACCCGAAGCTTTTACTATCCGACATTATGAGAAGAAAAAATCTGTAATAAACGAAACATCGCTACATAACCACACATCACACAAACGCCACCAATATTGGTTTTTGGACACATATGAAGGTATTTTAGTATGTGAACAAAAAACATTTGTCGCAGGAACAATGTCAATATAAGAGGAAGCGATTTGTAGCAATCTCAAAGTACAACACTTTACGTCAAGCGCCGTCAGTCACGCCGCCTGTTCCTCTGAAACGTTCAGTAATACCGAGTTCCCCTTTGTTGATATTCTTGAGAAATGTATTTAAGAAATATATCAAGTTATATGCTTAGTAGACAGCTTAAGTTGTAACTATATTTACGTTAACTTAGCTACGTAAATGGCAGAAAGGTTCGTACAAGCAACATTTTTTGGAGTGAACAAATGGACATTTAATTTTTTCAGAGAAAATGAAACGAATATTCCTCACGACGGCAGCGGCTATGTTGGACCATAGGGAAGACGTTTCCTAAGATATCAACATGTACAGAATATCGGCAGAAAACCGACGAATAAATGACATATATTGGAGCTGGAACGAAGTGCATAAATTCCCTGCTAGATTCGTTCAACTAGATTACTATCAAGTTTGAAAGAGCTAAGCACATTCTACTCGTCATGGTGAACGCTTGGCACCAAATAAACTACGTGTCTCCTATAAACAATATGTACGTGTTTCGTTCGCGTGAGTTTTCATTTTAAGCGGAAGGAGCTCTGCGATTGCAGCGCACCTGGAATTGATCCCGCCGTGAGCTCCCTTCGAGGCACCAACAAAGTAACCAGATTAAAGAGTGCAACTGTGTATAAACTGCCACATATTGCGAGACATTTTTTGTGAAAAACTCATTTATCTCACTGAATAACCAGATTATGTCTGAAATGTACTCTTTGGGAAATTGGATGTTTAGTAGATTGGCATACCACGTAAACTTATCACGACATAGCTATTTCATACAACTATCAAAGAATGACAGATTCAATCTAAGGACAATTTCAGTTAATAGTCAATTTGCTCTATTCTCCCAGACGACCCAACGTCAGGGGACGACAGTTATTTTTACTTTCAAAACAATAGAAAAATCATTTTATAAATAAAATAAAAGTTAAGAAAAACAGCATGGAATAAAGTTATATCATTTCCCCCAAGTCATTGTTGGGTAGTCACGCGCACATTAGCCGCGCTCCACACCTGTCGGCGGCATTTGCCGCAAGGGACCGCACTACTAACTATTTCTTTGTATTTTTCCCCACAACAACTTTATTTTACTCTTCTCCAGGCACCAATAGAGCAAAACGAATCCCATCTTTCTGAAACCGCTGACTTATATGAAATTTACACTTACAAAACGAATAATTCAGATGTAAAAACTAAGCTACGAATTACAAAATATATTTTATGGATCGCTAACATTCGCGCCATGCTTCATAAAAAATAACATTAGTTTTTGCTTAACATCAAAGATATTTTTGAAGACTATTTTTTTGCATTTTATGTCCAAACAGTGAATTCGTCGACGTATGAGCGTTCGACGCCAGCACACGGCATAATTTATCATGATTGATTCGTTCACCTTCGTGTGCTCGTGCCCCAGAGACTCTCGCTTTGATTTATCACATATCTATAAATTACCACTTACATTGTGTACCTATTTATCATCTGGACGCCTACGTATAAATCACCTTTAACCTGACCTAAGTTTTGGTACGACAACAACTATCTTCATATGCTTTAATAAGTATTCTTCAGAGTTGTTTATGATGTTTTCTCGCGCAACAGTAAACTTAGACGGAAGAGTTTCAGACATGTACACGTTCGAAGAATGGAGTGAAGAACAAAACATGTTACCGGTGCTTTAACGTTGGAATGTTTGTACGTATGGAGTACGTTACACAACTGAAATGAACATTTTTATGATGTTTCTTTATATAAAATTCAGCATGAGAAATGTTGTGAACGAATGTTTTTATAAAAACTATGAAATTATTATTCAGATGCTTTTAAGCACCAGGTTTAAACCTATTCAATAAACAAGGGTCAGAGCCTATTCGTACCCTAAGATTCGCACCCTGTGCCCACTCGTACCCTGGAACTTTTGAGGGGCCCATTCGTCCCCTGAAGAATATTTATTTTTATTCATTCTTCTAATATAAGTACATGTATATGTGTATACTGCAGCTTGGTAGTCCTGGTACAGTCGCGCAGAAAAGGGTAAAATATAGTAATTCGGTAGATATCATGTTTATTTCAAATAAGATTAAGTTTGATAAAATGCCTCTAGGCTTTCTCAATTAAGCCAATCTTCAAAATAATTATTGAACTTTTGGTTTCTTGTACATTTGTAAATATTTAGCAAAATATATGATAACTATAATATGTTTATGCAGTAAAATAAAACTGTGTAACTGTTTAATGCGCGCACATCTTCGATTCAATTATGTCAAAAATATTATTATTATAATATTAAGGGATTAAATATAATGACCACCATAAAATACTTTGATACCCTTAATTCTTTTACCAAATATATATACTTCACACAAGAAAAATAAAGTCCATAATTACAATAGCACTAGCTATTTTAGTCACGACTGCACTTTAAATTGTAATCGAACACCAAATGTAGTAAATGATCACCAAATCTATACGAGCAAATTAATTGCGCTGTTGAGCGACTGGAAATACAGCTCGGGACTTGCTGGCACCCCGACTCGGCCAACTTAGGTTAGAAGAGGATGGCGGGGTCTGAAAGACCCCGCCATCCTCTTCGTGGTTATTTTTTTTTAAACCACCCAGAAGTAGTAGCCCCGCGAAGCGGGGCTCCGTCGACATGCTACTGCCAATGTGAGCTCCTTATACTCTGCTCATTAGTGCAATTTTCGGGATTTTGTCCATCGGTATTTTAAAATTCGGGATTTTGATACGTACCCAATAATTTGGTGTTCATTAACTATTTTTGGGTTAACAATGATTTATTTGGAGTCAGTTTACTTAAATAGGATAGCAAGATGTAAACATTTAGGTTATAATTTTACGTTAAAATGATGTTTTAGTTTTGGTGATCATTTACTACTTTTGGGTTAACAATGATTTATTTGGAGTAATTTTTCTTAGATAGGATAGCGAGATGCTATAACTTTGGCTGTAAATTTACATTTAAAATGCGGGTTTAATTTTGATGATCATTTACTGTTTTTGTCTGTTAATTGTTACTATATCTGGTCGTAAGTTAAACATAAATTTAAACCTAATATTAAGAGTACTGTTTATTTCGTTAGACGAACTTCATTTAATAAAAGACCAAAAACACATTGAACAGTCTCGTATTCGCAGTCACTTTCAAGAACCAATATGTCACCGAGGCAGACTTAACCTACAAACAAAACACCTTATCTATTTTATAACCCGTTTTTTTTTAACAGGCCATTCGTAGAGAGACAATATTACATCGTAAGCCTATCGACAGGTTATATTATTATCATGACGGATTATCATTGATCAAAGCTCTTTTTTCAATGATCTGTTATGATTTATTAAATTAATTCCGTTAATAAACTGTTCACAAGTGTACTATGTTAACCGTTTCTTATGTAAAATATAGCTAATTTTATCTCAGGGGACCGATAGGAACCTGAATAGGTGCCGAATCTTTAACTTATATTGTATATATATTAGAGGGTACGAATGGGTACCTTATAAATAATATTTTTTATTAAAATATTAACTGGTCCCCTACCAGGAGACCAATGGGCACCTATATAGGGGCCGAATCCACAACTTTTATGCTGGGGAACGAATTTTAGGGTACGAATGGGCTCTGACCCATAAACAAGGCCATTTTATTTTTATGTAAAACTGTACTGGAATAAGTATTATTGTTAGATTGGTTTTGAAGTTTGCAGTGTTAGCACATAAATCCTGTGAAATGTGGGTCCCTCAGAGCAGACAAACACGTTTTATAGTTGGTGCATAAAATCCGGATGTAGAGGCTACTAAAGGAAACAAATGCAACAGCCACGGTCATAAATCTCGTAACTACTACATGGGCTAGATGGGATTTAACAGATTTAAGAATCATACCACGACGTAATCTACTCGCATAGAGGATTGTGAAGGCAAAGCAGAATATTCAGCAATCTAGTTGCGCAATTCATACACAAACCGCTCATATTTTACATGTTTAAGCGCTTTGAGTCTGTGAGGAGCTTAGAATTATATCAGCCGCTCAGCGGAGTCACGCGCGTCGTATGTAAGTCTCCAATACTAATTACGTATTCAGTTAACAAACATCCTCTTATTTTGTAAACAGAAAGCATGTTTTAAAGACTTCAATTAATGTAACGTATCCTCCATACATCCGATCCTTTACAACCACATTAAAGAGACCTATCCACTTTAGTTACCGACTTTCCTCCCTAATTCTATATTATCTACAGTAGACAAGAAGAGAGTACGTGATCTCAGCAAACGGGGAAACGTTTCTGTTGAAAATCGATCTTCATGTACACATCAAAGAACCTGACCGAATTACTAAAAAGCTTCTTTATGTACCGAAATTGAAATCACTATTAAAAGTAGCGAACATAACAAGATGACCACGAATCCAATGCTATTACATATTTACTATATGCGACATAACATGCGTAGTTACAACGTATTTTATGGTTACAACACGATAAAACCAGACTTGGCAACAGAAAAACGTACAAAAAAAAACATATAAATGTTCAGTATGGCGATCATATTCGTAGCAATAAGTAACCATAAAGACGGTATTTCATATAAGCGAAGTGCCTTGGTGTTACGACTTGCCGAGAACGTGAGCGGAAAGGCTTGCGAAGACAGCGTTTATTGGTACACCTGCTTACGGCTAACATTTCGACCAAGTGTTTTAAAATGGTTGTCCAGAGCGAGAAGCTAGTAATTCCGCTAGACAGCCAAGTACATTACACTAGTCAAATTCAACACCGAATAAAATAAAACGCCAGTACATAAAAAATTAATAGTACAAAAGTTATGTAAATTCCTCATAGATTGTTTGCTTCACACCGGTCAAACATACGTCACAAATAGACTTTCATTGTCGATAACATTGAAAAATCTAACAAAAAGTCGACCATTCTCGTATACGGGTAGACGAATATTTGATACTGATACTGCTAGCCTACATCATCCCACTGCTGGGCAAAGGTCTCTCCCCATGACTTCCAGTTTTTACGATCCAGAGCCAAAGTGGGCCACTGGTCATCGGTTTTGTCAAACTCGTCCCGCCATCTTCTACGAGGTCTGCCGCGACGTGTTCTATTCGCCTGAATATTTGATACCAAACAAAATATTGCTGGGTTTCTTGGGTCTTAATTTCTAATTTAACAGTACTTTGTATTCTAGGAACAGGTTTGTAAAGTTTTGCACAAAGAGAATAGTTTTCATGCTGATATAATACACCGTTGAAAAAATCATTACATCAAATAAAAAAATGTGAAATTTATAACATGCAGTATTCACTCTGTTTTCATGTACTCGTATATGATATTAACGTAAAATAATACAGTATCGTACAGTATTAAAGTAAAATAATGTACGACATTCGTATACTTCATATCTTATGGTTTTTCATTTGCACCACGGCCCGTCGCGTCGCAGCGGTGTACGATTTATTACAACTGTATTTAAAATTGCAACACAAAACCCATAACAGCAATATTAAATCATAACCTATAAGCACCACAATAACTCTTTCCCCTCATTCAATGTTTTGTGCGGCAATAAACAACGTGTGTTTTTCTTTAATTCCAAGGGCTATTCTATTTGAAATTTCAATAATTGTCCATCGGTTTTTGTGGCATTGGACAGACCAAATGTATTTCAAAATAAAAATGTTAGTCTAAGCGAGACAGGGCGCCTAAACAAAGTATTTTTATCGTATAAAAATATTCAATGTTGTGATGGTTTCCTTTTAGTTCCGTCCGATAATACGATATACAGAGTGGAATCTGTTGGGAAGCCGTTTTAACTTAGCCATATCAGTTACGTACCTACTACATTACAATTGCACGTGAGCTGAAAATGCTAGTGGGAAGGTGGGGATATTGAAGACCCAAGTTGTTTTCTATATTTTAACACCTGCTGCAGTGGCGAGGAAACTGCGAATTTAGCTATCTTCGAGAGATACTCGTAGCAAGGTGTAAAATTTTATGTTAATGATAAATTAATGAACAATTTCGTTCGGCACAAACATTCCTTTTAAATTTAATTTCAACTGATTTTGAAGATTCTTTGAATAGCCACACTTATTCAGCAGCCGGACTGCTCTTATTTCATTCACAGGTTTTAATAATGAGTCTACGAAATGTCCTTTGCAAGGGTCTGCTGTTGGCGTAGTGTGCCACTTTATGAATGAATTGAATAACTCGAACCCTGGTTTTCATATTAAGGTCGTACAAATGACTATTTGGATCCTCATTTCGTCTTTTGCAAAGCTATAACGTTTATATTGATTATATTTTCTTTGTCACCTGTGGTGTTGAGGTTTCCAGGCAAGTCAGAGGTATAATGGTCGCGGTAAAACAATAATATCCTCGTTATTAGTATTCACAGTGCCACCGCCAACGCCGCGCGGTGACGCGGGCGCCGACGACGCCGCTCTGCGGTGCTACTTCATTAATTAGCGACGCTTCAACCACTTCAGCTTTGCGTTTACGTTGAAGAATTTAAACATTCCCCTAATTTCACTTCACGAAATCTCACAAACCAAGTCGAGAACAAGTTGGGACGTTAATTTATAAATATATTACGGAGAGAAAAGTATATTTTCTGTAACGGACAGTATCCGACAAAAGATATGAATAATTTAAAGAAATAAAGAAGGAAATGCTACTTGGGGTTGATCGTAAAACTTTATTAAAAATATATTTTTATCACATCCTAAAATGTAGGTAGCCTCACCGCTACATACCTAACACCTTTAAATTAAACAAGATTCATATTTTGGCGGTACGCACTGCGCACGCAGTAATTTTCACGGATATTATATTTGTAAATGGTATAATTTGAATAATAAATGCATATGTTTAGAAAAGGGAAGCTAGCTTTACGGTACCCATACCAAATGGCTTTTTTTATCTTATTTTGTGAATTAGTATCATTTTTACAAGCTTTTATTTAACTTGCAATGTTTGTATGTTTGTTTAGATCAAATCTTGCAAGTCAAATTAGAATCACTTCTAATTACTCAATCGATCTGAAACTTGGTATTAATATGGAACTCCGATGACAATGCAATAACATGATAAGTCCGATCTGGTGGTGCAGCCAGGATCGTCGTCTGCTCACGAGAGAACTCCTCAATAGTTAATAGTACACAACTAAAACTTGAAATATAGTATAGCGAGGATCGTCCGGAGGACACGGTGGAGCATACGGTGCAGGACTGCCCCGCTTGGGCAGAGCACCGCCGTGTCCTCACGGCATTGGTCGAGGCCATGCTGCGGGGCGAGACGGAGTGGGAAGTGGTCGCCTCCTTCTGCGAAGCAGTAATGCTCGTGAAGGAGGCGGGCCGCGTGAGGCAGAGGACAGCGTCCTCCCTCCACCCCAGCCGCAGTGGTAGACGCCCACGGCGTCGGATGTCGCCAGACGATCTCCGGCCACCGTAGGCGCGGGCATGCGGGCAGCGAGTAATGGGCGACTCTCTGTCCCACCATGGACCATGCCTGGGTCGACGGTGCGTTGTGTTCCACGCGCGCCTCTAAGAGTGACGCGACGAGAGCATAGTGACGGGGCCTGTAGAGGGCCATAGCCTGCCGGGGTCGCGGGACTAACGGATTACCGTGACCCCGGTACGTAAAGGGCTATTGAAGGACACCGTGTGCAAAATTTCACATTCCTAGCCCCAGTAGTTTCGGCTGTACGTTGATATGTCAGTCAGTCAGTTCTACTTTTATATATATAGATTTAATTTAAAGTTTATTTTGTCCTTTTTAGAGCATTTAAATAAAAGCTTGTTTTTAAAATTGTTTTTTACTGTTATTTTTAGGGTTCCGTACGTCTGAATACAAAAACGGAACCCTTATAGGATCACTCGTGTGTCTGTCCGTCCGTCGCTTACAGTCAATTATCTCCGAATCTATTAGACCGATTAAGTTGAAATTTGGAACACATCAATTCCTGTGACCCAAACACAGAGGTGTGACGTGAGCAGATGAAATCTGTATATGGGGGGTCATTTTTGGGGGGGAAGGGGAAAATTAAAAAAAAAATCTGAAAACTGCATCGTGTGGCATATCAAATGAAAGGTCTTGTTGAGAAGATCTTAAATGTATTTTTTTGTAATTTTAAAATAAATAGTTTCCAAGTTATTCAAGAAAATAGACGAAAATTGACCATTCCCCCCCCCTTATCTCCGAAACTACTGAACCTAAAATTTTGAAAAAAATACAGAAATTAGTTTTCTCCTTATAGATTATAGGAAAACCTATAAGAAGTCCATGATATTAAAATAACATGGTAAATCACTCAATATTGTGCGTACCAACTTACTTTTTTTTTATACGTCAAAAATCAAAATCAAAATCAAAATCAAAAGTCATTTATTCAAATTAGGCTGATTTATCAGCACTTTTTGAAGGTCAATTTTTACATAAGACAGTCCCCCAAAGCGCCCCCCCATTCGACACTTCCTAGTGTTTTGGCTGGGAAGAAGAAGTGGCGGAACAAACTCCCCAGCAACACATCTGTCTGTACGGTTAGAGGAACCAAGATTGTATACAATTTAATAGAACATTCACATTATACATCAATCCGAAATTACATCCCAACCGTGACTAGAAGGCACAATAGATAAACTAGGACCAATGCAGTAAATAACAATTTAATGAAATAGAAATAAAATAACAGAACCAAAGGTCAGCAAGTCGACCAGTCACCACAAGCAGCACCCGTTCACGAGTACGCAAGCAATGTAACTAAGGGAGCATGACAACTTACTGCCGGTTCCTCCGTCAACAACACTAATAAAATAAGATTAAAAAATCGTGGTCGATAGTTTATCATAGTGCAAAACTGTTTATTCAAATAAGAAAATGAAATAAAATAAAAAAAAAGCTAATCAACATAATATAAAAACAAACACAAACAAAAAAAAAATATACATAAAAATAAAACTAAATGACTTAGCTAAGTCAAAAATAAATAAACAATTATATGAAATCATATAACCTGTCGGGAAAATAAAAACTGGAGAAAAAGCATGAACGCAGTCTTACTTTCAAACGAGCGTCCAACTGCTCTTGTCGTCTATGTATTCGTTTAACGAATAATATGCCTTGGAACAAAGGATGGTTTTGATCTTATATTTAAAGGCATTAAAAGGTAAGTCTAGCAAAGATGAAGGCAGTTTATTATAAAAAACTATACCGAGCCCTACAAATGAGCTGTGAACTTTATGAAGCCGATGAAAGGGAACACGTAATTGGTGCTTATTTCTAGTATTAAAATTGTGAATATCACTATTTTTGGTATATAGATGTAAATTTTGCCTAATATACATAATGTTGGCAAAGATGAATTGAGATGCCACCGTCAGAATGCCAATCTCTGAGAGAAACCCTAGCACCCAGCTGATAAATTGCCCGAACAGCTCGTTTTTGCAAAACAAATATATTTTGAATATCAGCGGCTTTTCCCCACAATAAAATGCCGTAGGACATAACGCTGTGAAAATAACTAAAATAAACTAGTCGAGCTGTATCAACGTCCGTGAACTGTCTTACTTTTCGGACAGCATAGGCGGCCGAACTGAGCCTTCCCGCCAAGCTTGTTATATGCGGACCCCATTGAATTTTCGAATCGACTCTAATACCCAGAAACACTGCTGAATCAACAGTTTCAAGCTGTTCATTACTTAGGATAATGTTAGGTCCTAGATTTCTGACATTTGGCAAGGCGAACTTTAAACATTTAGTTTTTTTGGCGTTAAGAACCAGATTGTTAGTTGTAAACCATTCCGTGACCAATGTTAATGCGGTATTTATTAATGCGGTTTTATACTTTCGTCATAAATCGTAAACCGCAATTTATCTTTCAAAGTTACAACCAACTTTTATATAATGTTACTTGCTGCTACGGAACCCTTTAAAGGCGAGTCAGACTCGCACTTGGCCGGTTTTTTTTTACTGTAAATGTTTCAGTTTCATTGTGAATTGATGATTTTATTTTATTAGTACACATACCGTCATGAAGTGGTTAACCCTCTTGAAAGCATAAATGCTAACTGTAAATATCCCAAGACAAAAACGATTATTATATTCTATGATGTTTCTCAAACAAGGCTAACTTATGCAAGTTCTTAATTTAAAAGTGTTATATCAAAAACTATGTACGAGTATTACGTTAAGGATCAAATTATAGACGAAGTCAATACAATAAACTCCAAGAATTTGCAGCGCGGTCGTTTTGACAAACTCAATTTTGAAACAATAAAAGTATTTCCGGCGAGTTTATTTTCGCGACGAGCATAACACGGAAAAGTTCGCCCCAAATGGTACAACAATAAGTTTCGCCTTTCAACTTGACGAAACGCTGCATTTGTTCAAAAGTCGTATTTACTGGCAACTTGTGTGTAACGGCATCTTACACCCTCCTTCACAAGCCATTACGTAGCCGCCCGCTCATCGCACTGCTGCCCCCTTACAACCTCGCTCATTTACAAAGCCTTGAAAACTTTCAACATTAGCTAATTTACCCTGCGGGACCGCCGCACTGCTTATTGACTACACATACAACCTTTACCCACGTTAAAAACAAATACCTCGTTTCATACAATGTAAGGGTAAATTTCGCTCCCAATTATTGGAATATATTTTGAATTTACCATTTAATATATCCCAGCCAGCCAGCCAACTACGTCACTGAGATCAGAACAGGGCTCGTTACTGTATAAAATATCTGAATGGCATCGTTAAGTTACAAAAGAACAGTGTTTTTACTGAAGGTAGTATTATCAATCATAGCATTTCTCGTGACATAAGTGGACCCTCCTCATGCGAGCTCAAAGTTCCATTACTCATGGCGCCACGCCCAATACTGATACGCTCTGCTCCAGCCTCAGCCAGTCTGACAATAACCAGTGAAACCGTTACTTAGTGCGCGCTCAGACAAAGAAACATCGGGCGGTTTCAATGCGATAGTTTAGCGAACGAACATCTGAATTCAATCACTCAGCTGAATAAAGTTACGAGCAAGTTACACTCTGTTTTTATTTCGCAGACTGAAAAGTGATTGATATTCTAAAAGTGACTTTCTAAATTTCTTAATTTATTACCTGTCTGCCTCGTTTTGCATAGGCATTTAAAACACCAATTAAAATAACTAATGGTGCCTAGAGAGCGCAAACTTTAACGCTCCTAATTTTCAACTCCGTTGGACTTCACAACCATCTTTTTGTACATCTTCTGCTTAGTCAAGTTTTGAACTCACCTATCTGTATAAAACGATACGATCAGTTCGTGGAAGTTCCTTGAAACAAGTGCCCGATAACTGCGGAAAAGTTGAAACCTTTTAACTTTTAAAGGATTTGCACTAAATTCGAAACAACTATTAAAGTTGGTTCGTTTGGCAGTAGTTCAAGATATTATTTATTCCACTCAAAGACATAGTATCGTTGCGCTAGATACCTTTCAAGTACTTGTAAACATCAGCAGTAAAAGGTGACGACATAACATTCAACAAGGGAGTTTCACCGTAAATGCAAATGTTTCCAATTATTTATTATAGTGTTTTTAATTAGAGTCGCTTAGAGTGTGTCTCGGATAGTCGGTAGGCAGTATCAGAGCGCTCCGCTCGGCTCGTCCGCTCTGAGCGCTCGGCAGACGAGCGATGCTCTGTTTTAATTAAACTTACGCCCGGCCGGCGATAGCTTTCTGTATCTCCCTTTTATAGCCTACAAATTCAACTGGAATATTTTTGCACAATCAAAAAAACATTAGAATGTAATCAGGCGAGTAATGAACGTCACCACACGCGTTACATTTAGAGCAGACGAGCTTAATATACACAAACGAGACGTGGTGAAGTGATTTTTATGACGGCCGAGGCGAGTGATTCCTGGAACTTATGGCGCCTATAAACCCGCTCGTGTCGACTTGACGATTTAGCAAAAATTTCGCTTCTCGTCCCGCGTCGCCACATCGTCCGTAAAAATCTTTCAAATTACCCGAATTCGTCTTGTGAACGATTGTAAACGACAAGGAAAATTGTAGTTACGTTGTTATTTTACAAATACAATATTGTAACGAGGCTGAGACAGCTTCACGTATACACTTATTTATCTTCCATTAAATTTCTAGAATTACAATATCATTATTTTCAATTACAATATTGTATTCAACTAAAATAAATACGAATTTCATGTAATGACGAAAATGGTTTATGAATCGCGTTAGAGCCTTTATAAATGTAATCATACATATAGAAACCCAAATAAAGGTACAAAAAGCAAAAAGCTCAGAAGAAACGATGTCAACAGCGTTTGAATTGGAAACATCCACTTCGCTGAATATTTCCAGCTAATTACAGCTCAAATGCAATCAGAGCGTAGCAGTCAGCACAGATTGTTTAGTAAAGGGCAATATTTAATAGAAGCTGACAGTAATCCTCGGCAGGCAGTGCACTCGGGCGCGTCCTCATCACGAATTCCCGAGGGCGCAACGTTAAATGTAGGCCACCAAGTTCCCGCCGCCCGCCAAGCGGAATATTGCTTTGTCACTTGGCGACATCGCACAGCTTCTCTAAGCCCAAGTAATTGGAAATAGTTGAAATAGACGACTTATAGCAACAAAGCTTCGCCCAGTGCCGGCACTGCCTCGAACATCTCAGTCCGGAGTCGCATTGTCGACACTAACTAAACTCCGCGGAGGCAATTTATGTCCCGTGATGTTACGCCCAAACTAACGAGCGTCCTACTCTACCAAAAAACTTTCTCAACAAAAAAGCAGCTTTATTTAATTAAGACTCCGATTCTGAATTACAAATCTACCTTCCAGTAAACAAACAATCAGGAAGTCTAATTAAAACAGTCGCATAAATAAACGATAACAGTCACCTAGGGAACTAGGGGTCGAATGAAAACACCGCAAAACACGGACCCAAAGAGACCCGACCGGGTTAAAAAATAAAATTTGATGGTGGTTGGTTTGTACGCTTAAAAATAAAATTTTATATACATCATAACATAGCAGCTTTCCTGAATAAGGTAAAGGTTTAAAATTGTGTCGAATCGAATTGGTAAATCATGAAATATTTTCATATGAAATTCAGTAAAGTAAAATTGAACGTAGTGGAAGACGTTCTTGGACTTTAACTTGTCTACTCTTTGCAATGTTTTAAGTAAGAACTAATTCTGCTTTACCGATGCCATTTTACAAAACTACATACTTCTGAAACTTCGTTAAAGAAAATGCAGGAAGGAATTGAGATCGTCGAAGTATGTGAGTTTACAAACGTTACAATACAAGAATAAACAAAAACTGTGTGGCATAAGAAGGTAGGCCTTCAAAGCTCTACTTCCAAAGGCAGCCGCCTAATCTAAAACATGTATTTGCTATGAAACCTTTACTCATAAGAAAAAAGAATAAATTCTAGGTTTGAAAATATAAACGTACATACTATGTCAGCTTTGAGGTTATCTCAAGATATGTTAATTACATAATCCGATGATTATCTTGTATTGCATAATAATGAGATTAAGATCATAACATCAAGTGTCTGGTATTGATTGATACCAGGCTTACGCGGCAACCGATCAATTAACCATGAGCTAAAACCGAGTACCTAATTACATTTCGAAGCGTACTTACGTTATATTTCAGTATCTATGAACACAGGCTTCGGTTAATTGATTTATTGGGAAAGGCTAGATATTTTCTAGTTAGGTTAGACTTCGCTTAAATTATCTGTGTACACATGGGGCATTGTTTAACCAGTTCGCCATAATTACTTTGGGTAACAAAAGGCAAGAGATCTTACCCTTTTACACGGTCGCAATTTCAACTATTATTTCTTGGCTACCTAATACTGGAAATATCAACAGTTATGAGTTTTTCTGACCTAATATGAATCCTCAGTCTTGGTTGCCACAGTACCACTACACTTAAGACGCCATAGCTATTCGACTATTCTAGACTAACTGCAGGCTTTAGAGCGTTAGAGCTCGGGAATCAATATTAATGCAATAGCAGCGACGGTAATATGTTTAATGCTCAGCTCTTGTTTGATATAGCAAGCTGCATATTACGTACTCAGTACAGTGCTTAAGATCTAAGCCATTACCGGAGCTACAGATTACAGCTAAGGCGCACCAAAATCGCGTGTAAGCCCCTGTATCATTCATAAGTTTAATCAAGTTCTGCTTCCTCTTAATATCTTACATACTTTTGCTAATAAACAGTAAACTGACGGCAATTTAGTACGACATCGTTATTCCAAACAGCGAACACGTTTTAGCTAAATGCACCCCGAAAGGTCCGCTGAAAATGGCTATTCTGACTACCCGCAATGGAGGATAATATGGAAATACACGTTTACAGCAGTATCGACATTTTCGACTACGACAAAGCCCATTATGCGTGACAAAATTGATCATGACTTTTGACCACGAGTGCGACGTTCGACAAAATTAGAATCGACTCCATTTAGATTTGCATACTTATATCCTGTTATACTTATACGCGATTTGTGAATTCAATTTCAGACAAATAAGTAAAAGTTTTTTGTATTGTGTAGCTTTGTGAGCTTCAAATAAACTACTTAGATTTCAGTTCTGTCGCTCTATGACCGTTAAAAAAATATTGTATAACACAAATTCTGTAAGTGTCCCAGAATATAAATACAGCGAGATTCAAGTCTAATGTCGTAACATTAATCATAAGCGATTGTAAGTAGTTACGTGTCTACTATAAAAGCTACGTTCTAATATAAAAGTTATTACTGAACGTTTTGAGTGTAAATAAAGTGGACAGACAAAGCCGCAACAAAAATGTATTGAGGTCTAAATAAAATAAATGTATGAAAACACATAAACTTGCCGAATGAACCATTGTATTTTTTATTAACGGATTTATTTACGTACTTCAACGCTCTACTCTTAGGAATAAAATATAAAGGTACAAACCGTAAAAAAATATTTTTTGGTCAACGCCAGATAAACGTAAATAAAAATACGAACTATGTTTGAAACATTCAAAAGTTCCACGCGAAACCATCAATCGTTATTCTGGTATCAAAGTGATTTAGAGAAATGAAAAAGCGATTTTTTTTGTAATATTTACGTAGTATACAAAATGATACGAATACATAAAAAAAAAAAATTTAGAGCGAGGAAATTGGGTGCTCCAAGTTGTTCATGATTAATTGGTCATATAATATTACAGTGAGATGAGAAAATCCTTATGTTAGCACCACGTGGTTGCGGTGATCAGTATGCGCGTCACGCGTGTAAATACCGCGCCACGTCTTACCACCACCAGCTGCAATATGCTGAAATTGGTACGTGGTCCGGAGACACAATATTCCAGTTCGTACCTAAATATCGACCTCACGTTTTACCATTAATGATAATATAATCCATCTCACATTTCAGCAGTTACAACACGCACTATTTCATTGAACATAAACACTACGAATTAGTATTCAGAGCGTGCGAACTAACACAACGCTGCGAAGCCGGTTATTTTAACATTTATTGCATTGCATGAAATCTATTACGGATTATAGAGGTAATACTAGAACCTAAAGCTAGCTATTGTCTCCGCGAGACAACGATAAGGATGAGTAGCTTAAACGGATTATGTCCCCGGGCGACGCTGATTATTCTACTGCTTGATTTACGATGACGCGATACGGGAACACGACGCCGACCTCTTTACCTAATACAGTACACTCACAATGAACAATTTATAGAGTGCCGCTTGTCGGTACAATCAATTTCCAACGAATCCCGGTGACAGGGACAGGGAAACATTGTGAAATATTAGACCCACGTGTCAGCAGCGAGAAGGGTTTGACCTCTACTACGAATACCACACGACATAAGTGCGCAGTTGGGTAGTCGACGAAGTTTCCACATTGCGTATATTTACAGGAAAGAAAAAGACATCTAAATGCGGGTCGCGGCTGTGATTAGCCCAAGGACCGGCTCGCTTGCCACCCTGCGACCCTACATCTGCGAACGTGAATTGAACGATTCTTTCAGCTGCCGACGTTTTCACAGTATGTGCCTTTTCTAAGTCGTTTAGGATACTAAAATAACTCCCGAGGGCCCTCACCTCGATATGGGCTAGGGATCCATCTCAAATCTACATAATGCTTTATGCTACGTGGTGGGCTGACAGGTAGGTAGATTCATGATACGTTTCGCGCCATAAACACTTACGCATTTATCGCATATGCGTTGTTAAGTCAACACCATTAATATCTGCCATGCCTGAATAAAGTTTAAAGAGCCTATATTTTTATGACATTGACCCGCGTCCACATATAAAATTTTTATACAGTAATATCCTGTGAACCTTTCGTCTCAAGTACGTAAAAGATAGAATATTTGTGCTTCATTTGTAAGTCATGTCTTTGTAACCCTTTGGGGTTCAGAACAAAGAGACAATCTCCACATACAATGTGTTTAAAGGTCGGTACCGACCACTCTAACTTCAAGACTGCGGTTAATTACAGACAAGTCAAACATTTACATACGCATGAGTAACGTGAACAGATACGTCAAGTTAAGGTCTTCAAATCACAGTTGTTTACGTGAAATAATATTTTCATTGGAGTGCTGTTTTTCTAATTTTCTGATATGTACTTAATATTTCACATAGATAAATAAATAAATAAATATTCCACAACTATCACACAACGCCATCTAGTCCCAAGCTAAGCAGAGCTAGTGTTATGGGTACTAGACAACTGATAAACATACTTATATATTTGTAAATACATACATATTATAGATAAATTACACCCAGACACAGAACAAATGATCGTGCTCATCACACAAACATTTGTCTTGGGTGGGAATCGAACCCACGACCTCCGGCATAGCAGTCAGGGTCACTAACCACTAGCCCAACAGGCCTGTCCATATCGTAGATATAGATCCATAAATAAACATAATAGATAGCTAATGCGGAGTATATACCGTTTTCCGTCTGGAAATAATCGCCTTCAAGACCGTTGACCGGTGCTTTAGATCAACAAATTATTTTCCTTTCCCCGGAACGTTAAAAAAATTCTTTCTCTTCGCGCTTAAAATAAATCGAGATAGCTTCCTTCGTCTCATTATAATCCTTAAACTTTTTCCCCTCGGTTTGTCAGAATAAATAAAAATCGTTTGGATAAATCTGGAGAAATAGCAGAAGCTTTATTTGTGCGTGTTTTTAGAGTCCTTTAACTTTCGTCTTGATGTTTGTCAAATGGGGTTCAAAAAAAATTAAGCTAGGCAGTAAAATACAACTATGTCGTCTGGAATTTAGAAAATAGTACCTTACTGGTCCTAATGTGGGTATAAACTTATGTGACAGATATAACCGCTGAAAAACAAAGCGTTGCAAGCCGACATGTCGATTCGTAACAACCAATTGCCGTTCGTTTTACGGACGTCCATTTTCGAATTCATTTAAATGCAACATTTCTAGTAGTCAACATTTCGTCGCGGTCCCCCAAGTGATCATCTCTCAAACCCCGACTGCGATTGAAAATATCTTGCCTCTTGTAAATCATGGTTTTAATAGGGATCTTTTGACTTAAATGTGCCCATTTCATTTATTAAAATGGAACGAACTTTATTAGTGAAATTTTCTCATATCTAATAATAAGATAGGCAAATACCGTTACGCAAGTTAAGACTCAATATCTACATGTACGTATCTGATTACTTTGATCACTCTTCTCCACCATTCCACAAGGTTTATTCGGGTTTCTTCTCGTAGGTTACCCTAATTGTACCCACCCAATTCCGCTCTTATTAACTTCAATTTAATATAGGGACACGATATTACCTACGCTCCAAGTAATGAGACGTTATTTAATAATGACAAACATACCTGAGTTGGGCTGATTGTCGGAGTTGGGCCGCGCCGAGGGTGCTCCGTCGCGGGCCTCCACCTCCAGGGCGTACGCCCCCTGCTTCTCTCTGTCGAACACCACTTTCGTGAAGATCTCGCCAGTCTGCATGCTGATCTCGAAGAAGTCTTTCCCCTCATTCCGCGGCGAGTCAACGATGTAGTAGTACACCTAAAAAAAAACAAGTGATTTATTCATAAAGTCCAATGTACACGTACCGCATATCTTTAAGACTTCCGGACCCTTTGTTTACTTCCACAAACAGAAGTAGCAAACCCTTCGTAAATCACGTATGGACAGGCAAATTCGAAAATGCATTCTACACGCGTCCCTAATAAAACGTTACGCTGGTATGTCACAAACTCATATTATAAGTATTAACATTACCCACACGGGGTTATGTCGAAACCCATTCACGAAATTACAGCTAACTTTGTGTAATGCGGTGTTTCAATATCCGCAAATTTAATATAACTACCCTCTAGGGATTCCAGAGAACTCGCTGTCATGTCAAAGCTTTAAGCCATAAGCTTGATAAAAAATCTGGAGTTGCGTATTCTCGGAATAACATAGAACTCGGTTTAAAAATACGTCACTCGTCATCATTTAGATTTCGTTGGTAGCGAAGCCCGAACCTTTTATTTGACACACGTCCAATTAGATCGTCTAACTTTTTATTTACGGAAAAAATATAGCTGGAAATGAAGTCAAACAAAAAAAAAATGCCGGAAACGCGTGTTGATTTTAACATGATTTCAACTGATTGAAAAACTCTGGCACCTAACTTTTGTGATCAATTCAATTTTAATATCCCAACTATGCTTCGCGTGTACTTTTAATTAATTAACACGTACTCCTGTTCGGAACCCAGTACAATAAACGGAATGTATCAATAAAGATGTCTACTAACCGAGAAGTGCTTCTCTAAACGCATCAGTTTAAATAATAGATAGGTTTCAGCTTGGTGCAAGCGAACTAACTGCCGAACAAGCCATTATGTACATACCAAGCTATCTACATTGAAGTGCCTATACTGTGCACTGGAGTAGATGTTAAACGCAGACTTTAGAAACCCTAATGACGGCTGTAATACATGAAATACATGCATGTAGCTCGGAACTATACCGAAACAGGTTATTAGACTTTGAATGTCGTATTTAGAGCTAAATATGTGTTTCAAATAAGCAAAATTTATGTCAAGCTGCGTTTCAATCCCATGAACCATGCCCGGGTCGATGGCGCGTTGTGCTCCACGCGGGCCTCAAAGAGTGTGAGCACAATGAGGGGGCCCCCCTAGAGGGCCAAAGCTTTCCGCGGGACTAACGGATACCGTGACCCCGAAACGTAAAGGGCTATTGAAGGACACCGTGGATTTTAGTCAGTATAAGTCTGACAGTCCCTCCTGCCCTGCCCTGGGTGGGAGGACTCATTTGATGATTTTACCAAAGCTAAAAAAAAACCTGCGTTTCAGTCAGGAAAGTCTTAGAATTCCTATTTGGTCTATTCTACTAATCGTGGTTGTGTGAATTTAGTGTACCAGCACAGCATATTTAATATATTTGAGTATCTCTGGAAGGGCGCCTGTTTTAATTTAGGGATATTAAAAAGTGCACAATCTTGCTGAATAATAAGAGTCTTTATAAACAATCTAATACATTTTGTTGTAGATTCAAGTTATTGACACCAGAAAAGATTTTTTGCCGTCCGTCCTGATCGCGGGACTCACGAATTACCGTAACCCCGGTACGTAAAGGGCTATTGAAGGACACCGTGGATTTTAGTCAGTACGACTCTGACAGTACCTCCCGCTCTGCCCTGGGTGGGAAGACTGATGTGATGATTTTACCACGTAAAAAAAAAGTCCGTCCGTCCTAAAGTCCCGTGGGTTTTCCTCCTCCATATTATGCCTGCGGCCGTTTTAAATCCTTATCCCATCTTTTCGATCGTCTTCCTCTCTTTCTCTTATCTTCTCTAGCCCTCTCTAGGGGATACCCTAGAGAAGGCTAAATGGTAATTCGGCTACTTGTTTTGCTCATTTCTTTGTATTGCCCTAATCAGTTGGTCCGCTCAATTAATTTTTAACTTTTTGATATTTGCTGCTATAAGACGTGGGTTGATTTTATCTCTTTATATTTGGCCTAATTCTTTCCAAGTTATGTTGGAAGGAAGCTTAAATATATTTTATTATTTAAAAACGTAAACATCATGTTTTTAAATCCTGTAGAAGTTCATGGACTTAGAATACAGCATTCTCAAGTTTGGATCTAAACAACGTAATGGTATTACGTAAAGTAAATCTTGCCAGACGTACTCTCTCTCCGCCAGACAGGTGTTCTACAACTGAAAGATGAACCGTCTGCGGCAACTGTACCTCAAACTTAGAAATAACAGCTCCAACCCAATTAGTGAATCGAATAACAGAGTACTTTGGAAGTTTCAAGCGTACTCCCATAATGGGGTAAAAATATCTTACTAAGGGTGAGCGTTATTTTCTAACACTTAAAACTTTTTAGTGCAAAAACAAGCTTTAGATACGTAAATATAAATCTTCAATATGCTCTGCCCATAAACTTTTAACAGGGCTTCACTAATTACCTTTAAGTTTTAACTCTTCAAAAACTTTGTAAAAATTTTGAACCAATAATATGAGGTAAACGTACCTACACTACCTACGTCTAAGTAAAGATTTCAACTGAAACGTTTTATATAAAAGAATAAAAAATAATAACTAGGAAAATATTGACAGTCAATTTCTAAGATAATAGCAGATATCAGCAGCAGTGAATATTTAAAGCAGTTATGACATAACCGGAGAAGGGCGGGGGAAGGTCGGTGTTGGTGCTTGTAATAACTCTCGACTTACGATGAAACTTGACGAACAGAGTGCCGCCCGAAACTAAAGATTTCGTCGAAAATAAATCGCCTCGAGTCTATTACCGCTCACAGTCCACCCAGACTTTCACGACAACTTTAAGGTTTTCTCAGAAACTTTAGTCATGATAGAACAAGAAATACTTAGAAAGTAATTAAAGTATTTAGGAGGGCTCGTAAAAACACCCTGATTTATGGAGGAACAAACAGGTTAGCCGTTAACACCCATTAAGAAAGTAATTACTATTTACAATAGAGCGAGAATTATGACAATAACAAGCAATTTCCATTACTACCACTTCCGCTAAAATTAATTGAAAATTCACGAAATTGGTGAATATTCACAGAGGTACGTATTTTAAATGGCATTTCATAATGAGCAGCGGAATTCAATGCCAGATTCTCGTAGAAAATAATTATAAGTGGTGAAGGGAGACCGAGAGAGAACTTTACAATCAAATAACTGACTTTTTGACGGTAGTTAGGAATAAAGTTTTCTTGTCAAAACAAAACAAAGACTATCATCAAATTTCATTCCGCCTTTGTACCTAGTTTCGTAACGCAATGAAAAAATCGCATATTTTCACATGACAGCGCAGTGCAGCGGAGAGTTATAAAGTACACACATATACTAAGCGAAGGCAATGGATTTAATTATTCACGAAAGCGCACCAATCCAAAGCGCAATCACAACGAGTGAAAATTGCATTTTTATTCCCTGGCGCTCACGAAAATTATAGGCACAGTAAATTGTAGCAGTTGCATATTTGTACAGAAATATATAACGCGCTGAGCGGCCTCGTCGTGTCCGTGCATGTTATCGTGGATTAATTAAAATTGTAGGTTTATATACAGAAATACTTTACACAACGAATGTACGACAGTAAAGCACGTATAACGATGAATAAAGAACAACCAATTTTAATATATATGTGGACATCGATCGTGACGATTGTGAAGGACCGGACTGTTTATAGCAGAGGGCGGCAGTCAACAATAAGACGTTTTATTATCGCATAATTGTATAACGTGAGGGGATTTAAAGGATTTATGTAGGAGACGAAACACAAAAGGCTATAAAATATAAAACGTATGAAAGTAAGTATCATGAAGCTTGAATGCTGATATCAAACCCTCTCTGGTTTACATAGTACATTTGACATTAAAGTTACAAGTACCGACCCTGCCTTATCGGCACTGTTAGGACGGAAGGTCAACACGGATTTTATGATACATAACAAGTCACGCATCAGTAAGCATGTTTAATAAGCACACAAATAGCTCTTTCGTGTGTTCTGTAGCGCTAGAGAGTGACTTCCATTACCTACATGTGTTGAAAATCTGCCTTTCATGTTCGCATTAGGAGTTGATTATTGAGAGAACTTCTCAAATACCTGGTTTTAATATATTATTTAGGTGTTGGCATTAGATTAAGGTTTAATCGTGTGGTAAGCTTATTGAACTTACCATAGCCAGCTTTGTAAGTTCGTTGAGAATATCTACCAAATATCAGGGGTCTACTCTCTTAATCCGTAAGAAAATAATTTTTAAGTGAACCCTACTCGCAAATAGTTCTGCATTCATAAATACTCGCAACAGATCGGAAGTCGGGACAGCTATCTAATCATGTTGTGACCAATTTTTAGTTCGTATCACTAACAAATCTTATGACCGTAAGTGCTAAATAACAAAAGAAGTTACGGGTTTCGGGCTTATAGGTATAGTAGTACCCCAAAATCAGAAGTTCGTACGTAGCCTACAAAATTACTTGCATAAAGTAGAGAATTTGTACGGGTATACATATACATGAATACTAGAAGTGCCTTTATTAAAAGTGATTTTCGTTAATGATTAATTCCGTGTGGTTTCCATGTAAGCTTAGGAGCGTGTACGGCGAACGGCATTTCATACAAACAATATTAATTAAACTTTCCTACTGTGATAAGTAGAAACTGAACACTTAAATGATGACTCGTGTTTGACAAGCATTACAGTCATCTCATAGCCATAGCCAGTTATATTAATTATCTAGCTATGCCTTTATGCGTATGAAGTTTCATTAAAACAGATTCAGTAATTTCGCAAAATAAAGTCTCGAAAGTTTGTTTGAAAATTCTATTCGGCGTACACTCTCTTAACTACGCTATAAATAATATATTAGTAGCTTCTGGTTACGTTTAAAACGCTAAAGTAGAAGCTCTTGCTAAACCGATTAAACAAGCAAATTGATTACACTCTGGTCATGCTAATACACAGCATAGTAATTCGCCTTGATGACTCAAGGCGAATTGCAGCGTTGGGTATGGATTAGAGCTTAGCATAACCTTTTTTGTTTCAGTTTCAAAGTCAGTTTAAAGATTAAAAAAGAATACGATTAAAAAATGTAGAGTCCGCGCCATTCATGACGTGCGGATTTTTTTGTTTTTTATGCAATTTCATGAAATGACATAGACTAGTGTTTGTTTCATTACATCAATTTCACAAAACACACGGCGAATTTGATGTAATGACATAGACTAGTCAAAAGGACTTGAGCCCTTGATTCGTGGCGCGGACTATACTATAATCATAGATAAAATTTTATATGATTTAATTTCCAATATTGAACGTGAGATATAATTAATGATTTAGATGCACATATATGCACATCGACTAGTATTTTATGGTAATTCTAAATCCACATTAATTTAGTTTAACTACTGTAATTCTCGAGCGGTAATTTCATAGTAATGGAAAAATGTTCATTCATCAATTCATCACGTACAATTAATAAATAAGATTTATAACACTACCCCGGTAGTGTAATAAGATTTGGGTCATTAGGACAGACTCTTTGTATACCGTCGACAGGCCAAACCTCTACCTTACCATGCTGATTAATATATCGTCGAATAAATCGTTTCATGTGTTCCCCCGGGATTGATGTTGGTAACAGGGCTCAGAGATATAAGAATAGGAAATTAAAAAGGGCTGCTCCAAAAGTATCTTAATCATTCAATCCTAACATGCTCTTCAAAAGAAATTATGAACACCTTCATCAGTATTTAGGAGGATTCAACTTTTTATCACTAAATCGGTTATATTCTATACTCCATTTCATCACTTTTCCGATTCAACAGCTAGAAATTCTAAAATTAACTAAATATTATCGTAGACATCAACCTCTACTATGAAATACATACATTATAATTACAAGTATAAGCTTAATTAGAATTACGAGTACATTGATTAAAATAATCAATACAACGTTGATGAGCATCGAAACATACTTTACAGATCCTTCTGTTTATATTTACGACACATTTTTGTAACAAACCGAACAATATTGTAAGGGACAACCACATCGTATTAGCTCGAGTTTAGTCCTATAATAACTAACTAGAAGGTCCCAGACTTATATGGGAGTTTAGAATATGTATGAAGGTATAACTAAGTACTGTCGGATTAAGTGAGCTCAGTCAATATTGTTATTAGAGACAGGACACACTACTGTCAATGCTCTAGACTTAATCCTTTAGACGCCTTTTACGATCCCCATAGACCGGGTTAAGAAAGATCTATCGTTACCGGCAACCCGCACAGAAAATACCTACCGGAGAATATGTTACTATCCAACAACTATCTGCTCCATACGGAATCCTAAATCTAAGTTTTACTACTACAATTGGACTGTATCTAAGTGTCCCTCTAGAGAGAAAAGACGGTTATCAACCAGCTAGAGAGTTCAGAACACTTGAGAATTTGAATATTAATAAGGTTACCATTGATTGTACTTCTAAGGTCAAGTATGTAGTAGTCATAAAAAAAGCAAAAATATTTTTTAATCTACCATCTAAAAAGAAACAAACTGTACCTTTGAGTACAAGACTAACCATAAATGTGAGGTTAATGGGATAATAAAAAGGAATTATTGAATACTGAACAAACAGCCTAATGGTTTTAGTTAATTTTAACCTTGGGAAAAGAGATAACCGCGATATTCCCCTTTCTACCCTTTTTTGAAGTGCTTACCTATAGTATTCGAAAACACTACGTAGCTACCTTTCTTGTTAAATAATTAAATACATTAACCTTTATTGAACGCGTTTGGCAAAACGAGTTGGGTAAATACGAAATTCATGGAAAACTATGAATATGTTCCTTACTTCGATCATAAATGACACGTATTTTCGTGAACCTAACAGAAACTTCGATGACCAAAATTCAGAATATTATAGTACTAATTAGCCTTAAAATATGCATTGAGGTGTATAACACCACACGCAATCAATTAAGGGTTACATGGCCAAAATCACAGTAGTCAAAGAATTAATAGTTTATGAAATTAACATACTTGCTGTGAATATAGCTAAATTACAAAAATCCTCAGACGTATATATTGACAAGCTGCTCCGATGCCCAATACATTGAGATGAGATATGGCTATAAAACTGATGAATGACGGTTGTGATTCGAATATACAGAAAATTAAAGTCTGTACAATCAATTTGATAAAAACAATTTATTAACTTAATTTTATTCAGGTGCTTGTTCATTTTACTCGTATACAACAAAACCGCAGACGAAACTTTTATGAAGTTTCCAACGTTTTTTATTTTTTAACTAACGAATAATTAGGCGCTGTAATTAGGTACGTACCCACATTTATTTTTAATGAATTGCCACGCATAACTTTTTAAATAATGGACCAATGTTAACGATACTTTAAAAAAAGTTTTACTTACCTAAACTGACATGTTCACTAACACTACTTGTTTTTTAAATCGGGACATTTACCATGCCTGATATTTGTTTTGAGTTTCCGATTTTTCGGCACTGTTGCAAGTGCCATGATCACGGATGTACTGAAGCAATTGCGGATGAATGTTTATGAGTAGACAAAACCATCTACCTTCTTTCTTTTTGTTTTTTTGAGTTCGACACCATTGTCACTTGTTTCATTCAAAACACGATTCTGGAATACTATTATACCTATAAACAGGAAACTCGTAGCTTCGGCCATAATTTTGAGCGTTTCGTATTTATTTATCACTTACGGACTTAATGTTAGTAGAAGAGAACTGAAAAAATTGGAGACAACATGTTCAACCACAACGGTTCAATCGTTGTCCAGACTCCCGGTGTGTGTGTTTTTTTTTTATCGTGGTAAAATCATCAAATGTCCTCCCACCCAGGGCAGGGCAGGAGGGACTGTCAGACTTGTACTGACTAAAATCCACGGTGTCCTTCAATAGCCACGGTAATCCCTTGGTCCCGCGACCCCGGCAGGCTTTGGCCCTCTACAGGCCCCGTCACTATGCTGACACTCTTTGAGGCGCGCGTGAAACACAACGCGCCGTCTACCCGGGTATGGTCCATGGTCGGACAGCGAGTCGCTCATTACTCGCTGCCCGCATGCCCGCGCCTACGGTGGGGACTCCCGGTGTGATAGCAAAAAAAAAATACTTTGAATTCACAACAAATAGAGAGTAGGGTTCACTCAAAAGTTTGCCAGTTTCCTCTCACCGGGCATGCGGGCGGCGAGTAATGGGCGACTCGCTGTCCGACCATGGACCATGCCCGGGTCGACGGCGCGTTGTGTTCCACGCGCGCCTCAAGGAGTGTCAGCATAATGACGGGGCCTGTAGAGGGCCATAGCCTGTCGGGGTCGCGGGACTTTTCAATTACCGTAACCCCGGTACGTAAAGGGCTAGTGAAGGACACCGTGGATTTTAGTCAGTAAAAGTCTGACAGTCCCTCCCGCCCTGCCCTGGGTGGGAGGACTCATTTGATGATTTTACCACGATAAAAAAAAAAAGTTTCCTCTCACCGTATAAAATAGGGGTGTGCCAACGGTGTCCAGGCACAGGGCGCACACGCTGGAGAGATGGAGAAATGACCAGACCAGGACCAGATTTTGTCAGACCAGTTCGCAGTTTAAGAAGCTCGCACTAGGTGTGCCTAGTGCGAGCTTCTTAAACTGCGCCCTGGTCTACTACTACCTACTACTACTAGCCTTTTATGTGTAAAAGACTAGTTCCACGGAGTTCTACAGAGGAAAAAATATACACGGCAAAGAATGCACAGCATAGACATAAAACTGGTCACAAAGACTGGTACGAGGTTGAATCGATTTATACATGACATAAACCAATAAAGTTCTGTTTGATAATAGAAGGAACTATCATAACTTCACAGTAGTTCCGTGAGGACACTTTGAAACTAGAAACCCGCATGTCGGCAACTCGAAAATAGCAAAGATTTAACATTGACCTATGTTATAAATACAAATTAATTGAACATGACCTTTAAGTCACCTTTTATGAAAATTATCACGCCCACGGTTTTGGGGTATTCATAGATGCGATGCTTTAATGATTAAAATAATTATAATCTGTGCTTCATTTGAAAGTCTCCTATTAATATTTACTAATTTTAGTCAAAATAAATTTTTAATTGAATTGAATATACTTTAGAGCAATATTTCCTACCTATTGACAAAATATTCATACCACTAGCTATTTGCGTCAACTGATAGTTGGGACTCTGCCAATATTCAATTTTTAAAGTTGAAACTGTATGTTAATGCAGAGCGTTTGTGTGAGTATTTCTCAAGCTCGAGGCACCAGGTTCTAAATTGGGACGTTTTTGTGATTCCAAATACTTGGCACTAGAACTTGGATATCCATTGTGTGTCCACTTATCAGCAAAAATTTGAACTTGTGATGTATCAATCAAAACTTTAGCTTTAATTGCGAACATGTACTGAGCATTCAAAAATGCTAACGAGCATTTACCACCTCTCGTCCACACACATGTTTATCGTAAAAATTTTGTGAGAAACTTGGTATAGGAACTTTGGTATTTTTTTAAATATTGTGTTCAATGATCCGGGGTACACTGAAAGCGTCTAAAACCTCACTTAGACGGAGAAAGAACTCGCATGCGAGTTTCACTACATTGCGGTATTTATTTGATGAACTGAATTCGTTGTACCAATAAAGTCCGCAATGTAACGCAACTCGCGTGCGAGTTCTTGCATCGTCTAAATGAGGCTTTACTTAAGAGTATGACAACAGGAAAGATTATGATCTTGGATACAAATTAATGTATTACATTAAAAAACTAAAATTAAAAGTAAAATATTTACAAAAATGACTAAATTAAAACTAAAATTAAAAATTTAATTGTGTAATCAATTCTTGTTCACTGTGGCGGTCTAAAAAGAGTCCTTTGTTCAACAGTGGACGTTTATTCCGGTTGATCATGATGATGATATTGACGATGGTATTTAGATAGGTTTTACGTGGAAACAAGTTTTTAGCTAAAATAATCCAGGGTGGAGTGGAAGGGACTATCAGACTCTTACTGACTAACGTTCACCCTGTTCCTTCTGTTACCCTTTCCATTACAGAACTACGGTATCCTGCGTAGACCCAAGAACTTTACACTAATTATCAATTTAACAAACATTACACTAATCATCTCGCTTACCTGATTGTTCGGGAAAGTTCCATCCTTGTCGATAGCGTTGACCTGCGTCACCTTGGTTCCGATGGGCTCTCCCTCCAGCACCGTCTCCTGTTCCCTCTCCGTGAAGAGAGGGATCTCGTCGTTGACGTCCTCAAGCATGATGTACACCGTCGCTTCTGAGGCCAGTTGTTGGGCACCGTTGTTCTGGATACATAATTTAAATTTAGAAGGTTCCCAAAGAGATTTCTGGAAGGCTGATGCTGAAGATTGAAGAATGGGGTCTATACTCTATTGTCGCTCATGTCCTAACACCGCATTTGTGAAAAGTAAAAACTCTACAAGAGATTCTAAAATCTTAGAAACTATTAGAATAATATTTGCCTTCGCTTCGAATTAAAAAGTTTCTGTTAGAGGTTGCTTGTTTCTTATAGGCCGAAACGAAATAACAAAGCCTCCAAAAAAGAGGCTTTGTAAGTAATAGCTAACTCTACTACAAACAAAATAATTACATTGATAAATATTTAATAAATAGATACAATATAGTAACATTCATCCCATTATCCAAAAATTAAATTCAAAATTTAACGTGTGGTACTTAGACGATGGAACCTTAGGAGGTGACGTAAGTACCGTTCTAGCTGACCTACAACTCCTGAAAGAGGAATTTAAATTAATAGGTCTTTAATTAAACTCATCCAAATGTGAAATTTTTGTTACTGACGCTACCGACAGACAATCGACATTAGATAAATTTAACGACATAGCTCCAAATATCACCATCTTAAATAAAAGTTCCCTGCACCTCCTTGGTTCCCCTATTTTGGCAGAAAGTTTCCCATCATTTATTGATAACAAAATTAAACATTTTAATGATATTTCGGAAAGACTCTCCCAAATTAGTTTACATTCGGCTTTCACCCTAATTAGATATTGTTGTTTTGGTCCAAATTTCATGTATTTTCTTCGTTCATCCCCCCTCTTCAAACATCCACAACTCTTGGACAAAATTGACAAAATTATTCGTAACACATTGACATCGATTCTTAATGTGGCCCTGGATGACCGAGCGTGGCTTCAAGCAACCCTTCCAATTCGTTTTGGTGGGCTTGGTATCCGCAAAATTTCCAGTGTTAGCTTACCGGCGTTCCTGTCCTCTGTCCACAGCACTGAAAAGCTGACCAGGAGAATTTTATCTTCCTCCCTGGTCGACTCCGAAGTGCCGTGTTTGACCGATGCCGAGGACGCCTGGA
Organism: Agrotis puta; assembly: GCA_943136025.2. Classification (NCBI taxonomy): domain Eukaryota; kingdom Metazoa; phylum Arthropoda; class Insecta; order Lepidoptera; family Noctuidae; genus Agrotis; species Agrotis puta. The sequence continues at coordinate 8,391,997 of OW964170.2, forward strand.
AAGTGGCTTGCCCAGATACGGATCGGCCCGTGAACCCGTTTTCCCAGAGACAGTGGGATGAGCCGCTCTGCAGGTTGGTACGGAATAATCTCATTAATACGTCCACCAATACTGCGGATCGTGCCCGCCTGCTGGCTGTGGGTGAGTGGGAGTCGGGCCTTTGGCTTCAGGCGCTACCTTCACCCAACATAGGTACTATGCTGGGTGATTCAACTTTCCGGATAGCTACTTGCCTACGTTTGGGTGCTCCTTGTGGTGCTCCACACCGCTGTCAATGTGGTGAAGCAGTCGACTGCCTCGGGCACCATGGCCTTTCCTGCAGTAGGAGTGCAGGTCGTTTAGCACGACACGCTAGCTTAAATGACATAATCCGTCGTGCTCTTGTCACCGCCGGGGTGCCAGCCGTCTTAGAACCCAGTGGCTTGGCACGCGACGATGGGAAGAGACCAGATGGTATGACCATAATGCCATGGAAGCTGGGTAGGCCTTTGGTGTGGGATGCAACGTGTGTCGACACCCTTGCGCCATCCCATCTTCCTAGTTCAGCGTGTTGTGCAGGCGCTGCTGCTGCAGGTGCTGAAAACTCTAAACGGCGCAAATACATTGGCTTAGCTAGTAGCAATGTATTTGAGCCGTTTGGGGTTGAAACTCTGGGGCCATGGGGTCCGAGTGCTCACAACGTTTTTAAGGACATCGCCAGGCGATTAGTCGACTCTTCAGGTGACCAGAGGGCTGGCCTATTCCTAGGTCAACGAGTCAGCATTGCCATACAACGTGGCAATGCTGCCAGCGTTCTGGGCACTGTTCCCGTTGACAGCGATGTGGACGTATTCTTTGACGCCCTTTGAATGTTTTATTTTTTGTTTTATTTATTTTTTGTGTACATATTACTAGTAAGTTTTTATTTATAGTCTGTATATAATCATTATACAAAATGTTCACTTCAATTAGTATAACGAGAATATTTCTATATAGTAACATAAACTACAAAGTCAAGTATTTCAATTAAAACTTGTTAAGTAGCTATCGATTTTACTATTTCTTCAAAGGAAATACAAGGCTTAACAGTGACTAGACTACTACACCAATGAGGCAGAGAAATCTTAAAACTAGCATTATTAAAATACGATTTCAGAATCTTTCATAATTGTGTGCTTTATACGAGTAAATGGAATTTAATATTTACGAATCCTGGTATAACTTCAAACCACAGTAAAATGTAGAAACGAAATATAAACACGAACGCATTTAACAAAACCAATATTTGGATATCTCGAAATATAGTTGGATGATACATTGTTCTCAAATTCTATGATACAGAAAATTAAATTTGATAAGACAAAAGTCCGTAACCTAATTTCATAACATTGTTTTCACTGTTTTATTATTAACACAAAGGTATGGGTTCTTAACCTCTCGGGCGCGTTACGTACACCCGGGTGTACATAAGCGAAAACGCCCCAGCGCCTTACGTACACACGTCTGTACATAACAGACAGTCGCTCATTGGACGTTGATTTTTATCATTTTCAATTATAAATCGCCCGAGAGGTTAATACCGCAACGTAGATATTAAAGGTAAAGACTCACCTCAACCCGGATCGTAAGATTATATTCCTTAATGCTCTCATAGTCGAGTGGATGATTAACTTTTATATCGGCCCAAGTAAATCCGTTGTCGGCCCTTTGTTGTAAATAGAATGTGTGGAATTTGTTAGTCTGTGCCGTGGAGCCGGGCATCAGCCGGTAAAACACGGTCGGGTTGTTCTCAATACCCGAACTGAAAATATACAACACGTTATAATAAAAGTTTTCTATATCTACAACATTATACTCATAATAACGGAACAAAAACAACTACTTTATGCACAAGACGACATCAAATATTGCAATTTTTTTAATATTATTGATTGAATAAATACGAAACAATGAATGCTTTAATTAAAGGGACAAATAATTATAGGCTAATACTTTATTTTTACTGAACTAGAGAACACAAAGAATAAAATAAATAGCTGATAATTCCGGTAACTCCTTTACAGTTTGGTTAATCAGGAATTTCTTGAAGAAACTTCAAAGGAATACTAAAATAGCGGTAGAATAGTTCAACTCCATTAACAAATTTTCCATTCGATGATTTGGGAAATAGTTCAGAAACTCAAAATTGTTTAGATAACTTAAAAGATTGCTACTGTTTCGGTGCAATACTTTACGTAGAGAATATTTTTCTACGTTTTCTTGTTTGATTGGATGTTATCTACTTTGTTAAATAAAATGTAATAATAAACAAATTAAACTGAACCCTTCGAAAATACAGCCGATAAGCATAATTAAAAGTAAATCATTAATCTGGGCGTACCGGTAATTTGATTAAGTTCCAATCAAACAATTAACAAAAGGTATTAATTGACACACTAATTAATCAAAAGCCTGATGAAACCCACACAGCTTTCGAGCAATTCAATATTGTTCATAAAAGAGCAACTACACATATTGTTTCCAACTACATGAAACCTATTTAAACCAAATCCCGTGATGAAAAGCTTATATCTAATTTATTCAATCGATGCACAATTGCGCTCTGTTGAATTCACGTTCAAATGAAATTGATGGTTAACTTTATGAATGGAGTTCTCATTACCAAACTGTAAATGAATTACCCATAAGCTTCTGCACTTTTTGAGACTATCACAGATTTAGTAACAGCCACAAAGGCACAGAAATATAAAATTTAGAATGGCTCCCATTCATGTCTCAATGCGAGGTGCAACAACTGATGTTTTGCGATCTCAAGTCAAAGCGTCGAGGCTGCCTCGACTGGAGGCGACTTTAAAAATTAGTAAGGTGAGTTAGTAATGGTTTCGTCTTTGTGTATTATTATAATATTGTGAGTTTGAAATGTGTGTTGTTTAGGACGAACAGATAGACCATAGAGATGTGAACCAAACTTGCCATCGACCAACACTCAGTGATTGATGCACTATGAAATCGTACTAATATTGCATAACAATTAAATTAGGTATATAATTAATTAGTAGCCCGTGGCACATAAGTGATGCACATACATTTATTTATTTGTAAAAATATAGTTTTCTACCTCAAATACTTACTTGAAACGCGATAGTTTCGACATTTTATTATCAAGTTACATGATTTAATTTTTTAATTATAATTTTTATGTCCTATCTATACAACATTATTTTTAGTATATGCGAAACCTGAATATAGTTTGTTCAGAATCAGTAACTGATTCGATTCCAATAATTTTTACACCATGTTATATTTTTTTTCAAAAATATTTTAATTATATTTTATTACCAGTTAATTACAATACAATCACCGTACGGTTAAGTACCTATTGCCAAGCTATTATCACGAGCGTATAACACAGGAGACGCGGTTTACGCGGGTGTATCGCGAAATTAGCATGTTTTTGAACGGACAACCAGGTAATATACATACTTATAACCTTGTGATTTTTATGATACGGTTTTAAAATTTCGTACATAGATTCTTTACACAAAAATACTAGACAGGTGTATCGGGTTTCGCATAAACAAAAAATAATGTTGTATAACTTTACATTTTTTTACTATTAAATTGGAAAAATATTAGAATAAAATTATGATTTTTTGATAATCGCAGGCTTACGAATCAGTTTGAAATTTTCCTCAGTATTTACCTTACTTTTAGTGACAATTTTACGTCTTCAAAATAATATAAAATTCAGGAACAATCTGAACTTATATCTTTTATTAGTACGGTCCTTTATTATTAATTATTTATTTGAAAATGGGACCTCAATATATTTCTCTAAATAGTAGGCTTCAACTTATTAAAAATGAATAAAAAAAACTTGGATGTTTGCATTCCAGTAGGGGTTGTAAAGTTAAGCTAAAAATGAGGATTTAAAAAATATTTATGTATTAAACCAAACCCTAGGTAAACAACACCAAAAAATAAATAGTCAAGCACTATTTAAATTCATTGATATTAAACTTCTCAGACAAATAAAAAATAAATGAATGAACAACTAACTCAATCTACGAACTAATTTTTTTTAAAGTATTTTTGATCATGCTACTTTGACCCGTAGGTACATTAAAATCTGATTTTTTTGTTAAAACTTTGAAATAACTTATAATGCACTGATGGCTCAGCCTACATGCAATACGATACACAGACTTTATAATTAGAAAGTACCCATTAGATACCTCTCACAATATTGTTCAAAAACATCTATTTAAAAAATATAAAAATAACAATTAACTGCGCGTTTGAAGTCGACGCTTTTAGGCAATCATGAAACTAATCTTAAGTTCTTTCTACAGAAACAGTGCTCTGTTCTTCAAAAAATAAATGTATTATTATTCGTTTATTTAATTTTCATAATAATAATAGATGTTCTTGCTCAATACAACACAGTGTTCCCCGTTCCACGGAAGCAGTGAGCCCTTCTAAATGCACGCTGGTGATTCACGAGTCCCCGTGTGCCATAACGATGCATTTGATGTTTACGGACAATGACATAACATCGTAATCAGATCACCAAGTGAGAGGCAAACGATACTGAGACGCGCGCGGCGCACCTGCTTACTGCATGAGCAGTACCCTCCGACATTAACGCATCAGAATAAACCTCCTTATCCGAACAAACCACCACAGCGAACAACGGTAAAGAAGGTATAAAATAATGCGGTAATTCAGACGGTACAACGTAAAGCGATGTTCGTTAACGCCTAATTTTCTGTTTCAAATATCCACGCTCACCATCATCATTTTTGTGATGTTTGAAAGAAAATGATAGGCGCCAGCGAGCGTCACCTTTTACGATGTCGCACCCTAACGAACACCCGACTACTCAGCTTTTTATTACTGATGCTGAAACCCGAATATGTTCTCGGATTCTAGTACCAGCATTAAAAGAAAAGCGTGGCGTGACCGCCAGGCGCGACAGCAGTCGTGCAGGTGTGCGCGCGCCGTCGCACACTGCGTGCAGGTGACGGGGCTGCGTGCGGTGCCCGTGCCGAACAGTTACCCACGCACCTTGCTTTCACGGACACCACTTTGGCACCCACGGGCAAATTCTCTCGAATGTAGATCGGGCCGTACACCGTGTGGTCCCACACGGGGGGATTGTTCGCGCGATCCACTACGTCTATCTGGACCTCCACGGTTCTGGACAAGGGCGGAAAACCCTTGTCTTGAGCCATAGCCTCCAACTTGTACGTTTCTCGCTATCGGGGAAAGAGTCGATGGAAACAGACAAAACCACGTCGTTAGTAGTGTTAGGGAGTGGAGGAGCGGCGGGCCCGGAGGCCCGCTGCGCCTTATACCAACCTGGCTTTCACACTGGTCACTACGGTACCCACTGTGACATTCTCTTTGATGTGAACGGGGCCATACGTGGTCATGTCCCAGATGGGGGGCTTATTGTTCCTGTCTACCACGTCTAATTCAACGTCCACGTCTGCGGAGGAGGGCGGGTCGCCTCTGTCGGAGGCGCGCACGCGCAGTCGGTACCTGTCCCGCTACAGATACACGGGTCAGAGGTCAGCGGGGAGAAACAAAACATAACACAACTAAAATATAAACACATAAGTACTCATCGCTAATAAACAATTAAAATAATTAAAAAATAAACTGAAGTACACTTCCACATTATTGGCTGTTTGCAAATGTTTTATTTCACAGTATAATGTGCTAAAAAAGTAAAAGCTTACACTCATCTTCTCACATTCAGTAAGCAAAATAAAACATAGAGGAATAAGGTTCTATAGAGAATAATACTTGTAACATTACGTTCGCTCACGTCGTCTGCTTCCACTCACAGCACAGGCTCTGTCGTACTTACAGTAGAGAACATTCCTTACTGTTGTAGCCAATATTAGATGGTGCAAGAAATAAATTGGAAATAAAAATGTTGATCATATTTTACAAGTTTCTTCTGTACAATAAGGAGAAAGACAAACTGTACATTATAGGTATATGGTACTTTTTACAGTAATCAAACTAAACTAATCTTAAAAATTAAAAAAAAACGTAACGAAAAGCAGGCAAATGCATGCAGCTCTGCATACAAGACATGGCGGAAAGGTCAGGTTGTCATATGAATAGTTTGGTGACCTCTTAATTACTACAACGAAACGACACTCATTGAAATGAATATATTACAAACGATGGACGTTACGTTAAACTGTACAAATTTGGAATCGCGAACGTTGCCCCTTTCACAGAAGGAATATGTCACAACTGGCCAGATGGCCAAACTGCCTTGTGGGCAATCTGACCATCTCAAATATTAAACTAATATTATACAAATTATATTAATAGCACTGCTGTCCTGGAAAAAATCACAATTATCATGATATCACTATTGCACATGATGTTACATTGCATGAGTAGTCGTCTACAGCACAGCGATGAACACGGCCGGGATCGAACCGGCGGGCGGCGGGAGCTGTCGCTCCGCAAAATAAAACAGATTAGTAACAAAACATGTACAAAATACATATAATACTGATAGGTATGTTAAAAGCGTAAGCTTCTCAAATCAATTAATCCATAATTTACAATAAAAAAAAACTTTGAAACTAGTTTGTGCAAAATATACAGAAGTGCTGTTACAGAAACTGTACATGTTTTAGAACTAAACATAGGTTCAACGGTGAAATATTTACAGCAGTATAATTTCTGGTACAAAGTTAGTATTATACACAAGTTGTTCATCTGTAAGATAGTTAATGCAAGACTGGTGCTGCGGAAATAAATCTTAACGAAGATTTAGTGCGGAGCCGACGTTGGCGGCAACTCAAACTAATTGTGCTGCAAGAAGAACAAGCCCCCGACGGCCGCGGGGCCCGCAGGCGCCCGCACTGCCGTTCAATGGACAACTACTCCTCACAGCCAGGATTTACCCCTCTCCACAGCAATTTACAGCAGCGGTTAATTTAGAACTATTTACAGTTAAATGAACTTAAAGTAAGTGCCAATTGAATCCTAAGGCCTGTAGGTAGCACTCATCCACCAAACTTTGTAGTAAAGTTGTTCCCTTTCATTCATCAATCTTCTCAAATGCTCTCACCACGTGATCAGTGTGAAGTCATAAATATTAAAGCATACTTACGTCGAGTGGCTTCTTTAGAACGATCCAGCCCGATTCGGGCTGGATCTCGAAATACTCAATATCAGCAGGGTTATAGGGTGCGCTCAAAGTATACACAATGGCCCCGTTATTGTCGGCATCCTCGTCGGATGCGGATACTCTCAATATATTCGTGCCTATACTGGCGTCTTGTTTTACGTTCTCCACATATTTCTGCAAGACACATTACAATGACAGTCAACAATCGCGATGGATCGCTGAAATTCATGCAAACAAAAATCTAGTAGTGATATCATGCAATTTTGTGCTTAATGCTACTGTTATATACACTATTGCGCTTACTTGTCTGTCGAATAGTGGCGGGTTGTCGTTTACGTCGGTGATCTCAACAGTGAACGAACAGACACCTTCTAGGGAAGGTTCTCCCTGGTCTGTTGCCTTTACCGTCACTGATACGAATTTTCCATCGTCACCTTCTCTGTCGAACACTTTGTTAGTTGATACTTCACCAGTTTCTTCGTCGACAGTGAATTTAGTTCCTTTCTGGTTTGGTTGCTGTACTATTGAGTATTTTACTTGGCCATTGACACCTTTGTCTTCGTCAGTAGCATGAACTTTTATAACGGGGCTACCATTTGGAGCGCCTTCTTCAACTTTTGGAAAGTAAGTAGGACAGTCTTTGAATATTGGTTTATTGTCGTTAACATCTGTGATGAACACGACGACGACGGCTGTGGACGTGTGGATAGTCGCATCTCCATTGACGCAGCAGGCACCGTCGTCCATAGCCGTGACATTGAGTTCATATTTATCTCTGTCAAGTGATATGGCCTTGTTATGTAGTCGGATGACACCAGTGATTTCTTCAATTACGAATTGGCCGGAGCTGGTGCCGCCCCCGACGAAGCCGAACCGCACGTTGTCACCATCTTTATCAGATGCGACGACTGTCGTAACTAGTGTGTTAGGTCCAGCATTTTCATCAACGTTAGGAGTGTACACTTGTTGTGAGAACTTCGGTTCCTCGTCATTTTTGTTCTTAGTATAAACTCTGACAGTAGCTGTTCCAGTTTTGGCTGGTTCTCCCTTATCTTTGGCTGTGACTACAAACTCATAGTAAGCGTTATTATTGTCAGCATCCAGTTGTTTGTTGTTTGTGATGATTCCGTTCGAATCCACACTGAAGTGGTCATCTGGAATGATGTGCAATACAATTTGTAAATACTAAAACGAAGACTGCAAGAAGTTTCGCAGATATTTTTATGTAACTACCGACATATTTGTTAACATTGTAATTTAAAATGATTTAAGTATACATATAAACTAACTGTTTTCTATCTAAATGAAACACTGACGAAAACAACAAAACAAAGGTAATATAAACCAGCTGAAAGAAAATGTAAACAGCAAACGTTACAAAACCCGAACGTTCATTTTCCAGGAACAATAAGGAATGTGTTTAATTATAGGCTACGCAATATTTCTGTATAATGCATGAATTGAGAATATCAAAAGTAAAAGTATTCCCATTTCCATTTAACGGCCATAACCTAAAAGATGCCATAAAGTGTCCATAAATAATACTACGTGCGTAAATTACAAAGGTCAACGACCTCTAGGTCAGTTACAGCGCCATCTACGGTAACGTTAACGTTTCCAAAGAGTTATGCGACAACAAACTAGATGGCGCTAGCAGTCGCTCCACAAAACGAATGTTTCTAAGAACATCATTTTGGGTTGTTTACCTGACACTAAATATTCAATCTCGGCGTTCTTCCCGGAGTCAGCGTCCATTGCTTTGACCTTGAGTATGCTGGTGCCTAGTGGAATGTCTTCGTCGACATTATGCGCCTGGTAGTCGGGCAACTCGAACTTCGGCGCATTGTCATTCACGTCAGTCACGCGAATCGTTAGCTGTGAAAAGTTAAAAATGAAATGAGTTACTATGTCTTTCGATTTTAGATGGTGTTTAGGCGTCGAGGATTTTTAGAAGTTTAAAATAATTAAACATTGGGAGATTGGGATGTTTGTTCGAAAGGACAACAACAGAACATTGTTATTCAAGGTGTGAAAGTTACCTATTTAGCTAGTCCCGAGACGGGGATTGACGCCCGTAGCGTAGTGAGGGTGCTAATAATTCAAGGGACTAAATACAAACACTGTACTTTTAATTATGAATGTGAGGAAAGAAAATTAAAAATGAGTGTAGATCTGGTTGCCGCTTTCCCGCTTATTTTGTTTGATATTTTGTTATTTTTGACCTGTTGTCGTCAATGGCAATGATTTTGCCCAAATCTATCTTATTTAAAGAAATTGTTGAAACTTAATTATAAATTTATGACAAAGTCATAATTGTTTTTTATTTATTATGAAAATATACTTTAGCTCTAACGAAGAGAAAACACATTGTAGCCAATCGAATTACGGGTTAATTTAAAATACCCATCATTTCAGTAATACCTAGTACTGATAACTAATAAAATCTTTAACAGTAGAAGTAAAATCTAATAAGGCATTTGGAGAAAAAAAAACTGTTTAGTACGTACCTCAACAGAAGTAGAGAATCCTCCAGAATCTTCAGTAGCAGTCACCACCAGAGAATAGACGTGAGGTTGCCGCAGGTCTTCGAAATCCAGTTCCTTGGCCAGCTTCACGATCCCTGACGTGGGTCCAATGTTGAAGGTTCCAGCACCTTGACCCTGAGCCTTCAGGGTATAGCGAATCTCTCGGTCAGCGAACGACTTGGCTTTCACTGATATTATGCTGGAATAAGAAAAATCGGTGTGTCAGTAAGAGGACATTTACATATTTATAACGAAATGTGTTCCACAGAATATTTTTTTTATTGTGGTAAAATCATCAAATGAGTCTTGCCATGCAGGGCAGAGCGGGAGGTACTATCAGACTCGTAATAAAATTCACAGTGTCCTTCAATAGCCATTTACGTTCCGGGGACACGGTGATTCGTAAGTCCCGCGACCCCGAAGCAGAAAAAATGTTTGCAAACGATAGATACACAACAGTGATCTAAACCTGAAGTGATAATCTCTGAAGATTCAGCGTCGCTACTGTTTATCTTTGGTGAATTTTCAAATTTACGCTCTAAGGAATAAAGTTGACAATCTATTACAAGAAATCTCTAAAAGGCTAAAGTCTTAGGCCTCATTTACGGAGACGCGGGGCGTCGCGCGTTGCGTTGAGCGGCGCGGCCCGCACTGAATTCAAATATATGGCGTTGTATGAGTGCGTTTACGGAGAAGCGATTTTAGACGCGTTTGTTTGAATTAAGGGCGTTTTTTGCGGCCGTGCCCGCGGATGGCACCGACGCGTCCCACGCGGCCTTTAACACAGACGTAGTCACCGTCGCAATGGAGTATGATATGATCGACTTTTTTTTAGAAGATGCCCGCCGCCTGCTTCGCTACACGCTAGAGAATTCGCCGCGGGCGCCGCGGCGGGCACCGCCAAGCTTCCTGTCTCGCTTCTCTATGAACATGGTCGTATATTGCTATAAGTTTGTGTTTACGCGTGCGATGATGCGTGCCGCTTCACGCGCCGCCCCACCGTAAACAGAAAAAACGACCGACGCGCCGCGAGACGGCACGCGTCTCCGTAAATGAGGCCTTATACCAAACATGGCCGGATTCCTCATAATTATTAATCATCTGTAATTTACTGACAGAGTACACAGTGGAAATAATCCATAGTAAATAAGAACATTAAACATCATTGATTATGGATAGCCCGATATCAAATTTAATAAGTTAACCCGAGCCTCATAATAAATTACTGAAACTTGCTGTACCAAACAATTAAGTAATAAAACACCAAGTTTGTTTATTCCAATCATACGGCGGGATGAACATCGCACTGACCTAGTTTTTGTTATAAAACGGACATTTGGCCGCTAGTGAAATTTCCACAATTGAATGTGTCAACGCGATCGCACCATTAATTTGGGACGAATCAAAGAGCAACATGTTGGGTTCATAGATAGGCGAGTCTTACACGAGTCTTATACGACTTCAAGTTATTAATCAAGATCTATTAGAAGTTCGTTTTTCACATTTCTCACGAATATAAGAACGAAATATGAGTCACAAAAAGGAAAAAAACGGTGTGTTCTTAACATTCGAGCAATTCGAGATTTATAATAATCCAAAATACAATTACATTATTTTCTTCTATATTCATAGAGTAATAACATTTAAAATACCATAGTAATAATAAATAAATATAATTCTGCACAAATTACTCAATGTGAATTTTTGTCTGAGTGATCCTTATTCGTGTCGTAAGTAGGTACTCTGAGGCCCTTCGTACACAACGCGACTTAAGTCTCTGATACCTTACGAATTTGGTATCCATTGACCCGTGCCTGTGTACGAACCTCTATGGATTTATATTGCGATATTCACTTGTATACCAAAGTCGTAGGGTACTTAAGACTTGCTTCGAATTCTGTACAGCGTCCTCCCTCCACCCCAGCCGCAGTGGTAGACGCCCACGGCGTCGGACGTCGCAGGACGATCTCCGGCCACCGTAGGCGCGGGCATGCGGGCAGCGAGTAATGGGCGACTCGCTGTCTGACCATGGACCATGCCCGGGTCGACGGCGCGTTGTGTTCCACGCGCGCCTCAAAGAGTGTCAGCATAGTGACGGGGCCTGTAGAGGGCCAAAGCCTGCTGGGGTCGCGGGACAAAGGGATTACCGTGACCCTAGTACGTAAAGGGCTATTAAAGGACACCGTGGATTTTGTCAGTACAAGTCTGACAGTCCCTCCCGCCCTGCCCTGGGTGGGAGGACTCATGTGATGATTTTACCACGATAAAAAAAGGGGCTAATGCAGTATCGATACAGCCGCGAATCAGCGTCAATACAGCCGCGCGTTTTTAAAACGCGTGGTAGCATTGCTACCAAAAGCCGCCGTGGGCAAGGAGTCTTTACCTCTAAACCTTATTCAATATCCACCAAAAAAAATCACTCAGCGCGGCTTAAGCAGTTTTCACTTCAGAAACGTTTACATTAAATACTAAATGGATTATCCCCGATAGCCCCGCTATTTATTATTCATTTAGGTGCGATGTGAGAACTTGAACAATAGCTTAAACAAACACTAACTTTACTGAATAAATCATCCCAAAAAACAGAGTTGTTGACAGATACTAAACTTGTTTATTGAAACCAACAAATAAAATAACAAGAGGAGACAAAACTGTAATCCATGCTAAATTGCTAACACATCGACTACCAAGGCCGAGTAATCTATTACACTTTATTCACAACTTGTCGGAAAAGTAAACAAATACTAGCGGTGATTTGTTTTCGCTTTAGTATGATAATGGCGGAATCCGCACCCATAAATCTGCCCATAACATTGTAATGTTTATTTCCTTTCATTTTTTCATCTAAAGATGATTCATCTGAAGATTTTTATAGGAAAATAATAACGCGTACCTATTAAAAATTAATAATGTCTTGTTGATTACAAAAACTACCAAATACGGACTGTCAGATTTTCGAAGTTTACACAGTTTGCACACATTCAAAGATACATCATATTTGAACGTTTCATTAGCCCTCGTTAATCCTATTTTATCAATAAAACAATTTGCAGTTAACGGAAAATACGCTATGAAAAAACATTAAAGTACTCGTAGAATAATAATCAATCTTACTCTGAATCCTTCTTCTGGTTCTCAGCAATTTCGGCTTCATAGCTGGGCAGATAAAACTGGGGAGCTCGCTTGCCGCCAACAATGCTGAGGCGCTCCTCAGGCGTCGACTGGAACCTTCTCTCATCAACACGGCCGTTCTGGAAAAGCAGAATATAGCAATGGAATAGTGTCAACTACAAATGGGCGAGACATCTTCCGTAATTGCAGACAGTATTTCTTTATTTAAGGTCCTTGCTTTGTAAACAAAAAAATACGGTCATATATTTTTTGTTAATCTAAGTGATGGACCAACTTATTTTTTTAGTACAGAAGCTTATTGTCTGTGCCGACTTTTTATTGTACTAAAACGTAAACCAAAATTTTAAAAGATACGACGCTTTTAAAATTCACAACATGTCATTTTTAGTGCGTCTTTCCGTCAGATGTCCTCTATCCACTTTCGAGTTTTGTATATCTTAGTGAATATTAAATGATTTAACAAAAGATATAACACGTGTCTATTATTTTTGTGTGTCATGTGTCTACTAATCTAGCCTATTGCAATAATACATTTTCTTTCTCGAAACTCTATTTGGAAACACTTTCTAAATTTTTACGAACAACATTCGTATATGAACAAAATTTAGTTATTACTGTTACTGAAATGTGAATAAAAACCTCAAGTATAATCTCGACCTAATTAATATGCTCTGCCTCATGTTGCTCTTTCATCTGTTAAGAAATTATTTTGTAGGGGCGTAATATTTTCTGAAAATTCTATTCTCGTTTAATTTCCAAATTCCAAAAGGACGAGAAAAGTCTATTTATAGTTCACTGTAAATGTACTAACCTACCCACATATTTTAATCAAATAAGTAATGTTAAAGTTATGGCAGATATTATTCTATAATTTTCTAGAAATTTAAGAGGGTCTGAATATGGAACGTTCTTGTATGAAATTGTGTAGACCAAGGAAGTTTTCAGGAAATTCTACTCTGTTTTGGAAGCTTCTACTATGACGGGGACAGTCGGGGTATAAACACCACCCTGATTTGATCTGTTGAGATTCGTACTCCACAGAGAGCGCCCTTAGGGTGTAGTCAGCAGTTAAGCAGCACACAACCTCCTCAAAATTGAACTGCGAGATGCAAACCCGGTGAATCAGTCTGTTATTAGTCGCTACGAACGAAGCGAATGCAAGTGAACTAAAACGTGACTTGTAAGTGCGGTTAAATAGCGAATTTTGATCTCAATTCGCATTTAACTGCACCAATACAGATTTAGCGTTTGAATAAACATGTATTTTTTTTTAATTAAAGATATTTGGTTGAACAGTTCCCAGCTTCTTACATATACTTAAACTACGCGATAGAAGAAGGTACGAAGGAACACGCAGCTCTATATCTCGGGGGATAACAACATCTGCCTGACAGAGGAAGAAGCGACATGAAGGTATAATTACAAACCAGTCCTCAAAACAATTAACCAAGTTTTGAACTGTTATCTAGCTTGATATCAAGTACCTACCAACATTCCAGTCACCTTAGGCTCAATTCACAACGAGACATGACTTTGCGCACACATTTCAATAGAGCGACTAGAAATCTAACTTTATTTGCTATACTTACGAAAAGATACAAATTTTCAATGTCGTCACGTCGCGTCTCGGTAAGTATGTACTGACCCTTATATAGGTATTTTCATCGTGTTACGTAGCCTATAACGAAGCCTGAGTTGTTACGCCACTCAAAGACCTCTTAACATTATTGGTAGGTATTATGTTTCCAATTTTATATTCATTTTATCCTTAAGTAAGGTAGATATTTTTTAACCGATGAACCCGTTTCAATTTCAATAAAGTTTTCCACGGTGGAAAAGTGTTCAAGTTTCCGAGACATTTATTTTGTCGATAAAAAAAATCGGCAAAAACTATTTAGTTCAAAAGGTGCCGTTCGTAAAGCTTAACCACAAAGTATTATGGTGAATGTATGACTCATAAAATGTGGTGCCATGTGCATAAAATATTAAATTACTTAATTAGGTCAAGCAAGTGTGGTTTCTTTCCGAGAAAAAGTGGCTACAAAATCGAATGAACCTCGGTACGATATGTGAACATTGTGGAAATCAGTACATCTTTATACGATCTTGTAGTAGACAAAATAGATGGAAAATGAACGGATTAATACGGTTGAAAAAGAACACGAGATTCATCGATTCAAATGCATCTCGCTTATGAATCGTGTCCAGTGTCCACCAATATGAGAGATATTTCACAAATTACTTTTCTGTTCAGTACCCATTATGGTAAAAATATTTAAACGTTTTTAAATATTTCTTTAGTTGATTAAACCTTTTTACGGTAATTTTCTTTGGGCAACGACTTAAGACGATAATTCTACTTAGTACAGTACCTAATCCAAATGCATAATGTACTGAAATATAATGAGTATATTCTTTTTTTTTTTTTTTAAATAAATATTCCACAACTATCACACAACGCCATCTAGTCCCAAGCTAAGCAGAGCTTGTGTTATGGGTACTAGACAACTGATAAACATACTTATATATTTCTAAATACATACATATTATAGATATATTACACCCAGACACAGAACAAATGATCGTGCTCATCACACAAACATTTGTCCTGGGTGGGAATCGAACCCACGACCTCTGGCATAGCAGTCAGGGTCACTAACCACTAGACCAACAGGCCTGTCAAATATTGAAAGGTCCTTATACCATATATTTTGATTATTCATACATTTCAGAGTAATTTCCAACTAATAAACAAGAAATAATCATAGCACATCAATTTTAATGAGTTCATGCCATCACTATGTATATTAATTTTCATTTACTATAATCAGACTCACCAATGTTTCGCCAATATGTTTTAATTAGTGGATGGTACGCAGGAATCGTTAATTAATTGCTATATGAAATTTTTAGGCACTGACCTGATCCTCAGCCTTGACGTACAACACGTATTCCATATCGAGCTGGAAGGGGTCGGTGCCTCTCGTGCGTACCACGCCAGACCGTTCATCTACCTCGAACCTGCCTCCAGTTCTGTCTCTGACGATGAAGTAATGGATATTGTGGTCTGTGTCAGGATCCCTGGCTTGTAGAGTGAAGACTGGCGTATTCGGAGCTGCGTTAAGCTGCACCACCGTCTGCATCGGCAGCGGCCGGTTGATGAAGTAAGGAGGCTCATCATTAACATCCTTCACGTGAATTATCACTCGCTGATTGTCCGTATCTGTAAAACCACAATGTCAATGTCAAAGGGACTCCAAATACCCATTACCAAGTCAAGTACTGTTTGTCTGAAGGCCTCTTGGCAAAACTATCAAATTATTAAGCTATCTGAAGTGTACTTGAGGGGTATTAAACCGCAGGAATTAATTAAGCACGCAAATGTAAAATGGATGTTAGTTTCTAGTTGAATTTTGGAAATCTCTCATGAAAATCATCATACATTTTCGTATAAAATACAGACCTACTTGTTTAATCCTTTTAAAACATGAGCATACATAATATAGAATGCGTGACACGACATGAGGGTTTTCAGTTTGTGAAAAAAAACATTGTGTAGTTAAGAGTATTGTTGAGTTTTACGCAAAAACGGGTTGATAAACGGTAACAGGGGGGATGGTGCAGACAGTATGTTGTACCGGCTGTGTATGTCAAAGGATAGTGCCCACTTTTTCTCTCATGTGCAGGACGATTCACTAGTTTACACAAGCTACGAGATACACGACAGAGAATCCGCTTATCACGTCCTAGGAACAGTTTCATGCGGTTTACAGCGACTTTTACGTTGTGATTTTATGGCGGGTAGACTGGGTTAGCTGATACATATTTTATACTATGCACCAGCATGTTTAAATTCTATAGTAGAGTGTCTAGTCTACAGAAAATACATAGGAACCGGAAAAGATACTTCGAAATGCGGATTAACATGCGCATTTTGTAATAAGTTTATTATAAGGAAAGTACATAATTATTTGATTAGTAATAGTAGTAGGTTATAGTACTATTAACATTGGTTATACTTACATTTGAGCGCAACTGTTTGGTTAGCATGAAAAATAAATAAAATATCACATTAGTAACCTTCACCTTCTAATTTTAAATAACAAAAACATCATTTTAATATCTACATAAATAAGCAGCAAGCATTAAAAATATAAATTGAGAATCGCCACTTCACACTTTGTTAAAACTTTGACTGATTTTGAGTAGTTCACTGTGTAGGCTGGTAAAACATTCGTTATTAATACCTTCTGCTCTAATAAGAAAGAAAAGTAACATATTTCTTTCGAAAAAAATATTAAAATGTATATAAATAACTAGCTTTTGCCCGTAACTTCGTTCGCGTGGAATAGTGACTTCCGGCAGGTTTTTGTTTTTTTTTATTTTTTTTTGTAATAAAAACTATCCTATGTCCTTTCTCAAGTTCCAAACTATGTCTGTACCAAATTTCACACAAATCGGTTCAGTAGTTTAGGCGTGAAGAAAAGACAGACAGACAGAGTACTTTCGCATTTATAATATTAAGTTTGGATTAACTGAAAATATGCACGTCAAATTCTCTTAATACAATCGATCGCTTGAACCCTAAAATATTAATGGAATAAAACAGAGGGATCCACTTGTCAGCGGTCCAATAAAACATTAGAGAAGGGTCATAATAACGAAAAGCTATCCACATCAGAATACAAACAGAACGTATTATCAAACATTGCCTCTAATGCTGCTGTAGTCATGCGGTATCTTTTTTGTCCGATGGGATTTCACGAAATCCTCGGTATAAATCCGCAGTTTGCTGTAATCCCATTCAGCGGTACCATTTAGGGTGTAGTTTCACACACAACTGAACATTACAATAGATTGACCTTAGACTTTGTGTTATTAACATTTTATCCTTACGATAACAAATCTATTTACGATCTCCTCCTGAGGATTTCGTATGTTCACTTATGATTTGCAAGTACCCCAAAGTCCAGTGAGGACCTGTGTCATGCGGAAGGTCAGGATGCCGTGACGCCTGTCCAGCCACTCATCAAAGAGGGGCTTACCGCCGCGATTGCGGCGTGCCCTTCTTTTATAAGATGGAATTAATGTCTTTCAAAAATGTATCTGTTTTGTTATGTTTATACAGCTTAGTTTCAGACCCCCGCCTACACACTGACCTTTAAATATTGAGTAGGTGACTGTTATTCCGAGAGATTAGGGAAATATAACCGATACCTATCGAACTCGTTAAAATGATTACATCAGGCCATGTACCTGTCATATTTCATTTTACTCGATCTAATGTTACTTTAATTAGTTTTTGTATGATGAATGCCATATTTAAGCGTGACGTGACGTAAAAGAACTTCTAAAAATAACAGATTTTATAAGAACGCGCTTAGATCCTGAAATCAAGAAAAAGAAATGCAAACATAGAAAAATTGCAGTTTAATTTATTTCTGCCATAGGATCTTATTCGTTAAACCTGTAGCTGTTTCAAATGTATTTATTATGAAATAAGAAATGTCCATCAAAGTACTCTTAACAAAACTAGAACATGAAAGAGCGACATTGGTGAAAACACTGGAATTTTCACAAATTAGGAAACGAAAGTCAACATACTCCTTTGAAGCGTAATCGTATTCATCAAGGCCCTTTATTATAATGCCATTCCTTTAATACCGCAACATACAAAACAAAACACTATCACATAATTTAAGTTACTCTTGACAACAGGAGGGAATAACCAACTAAGGGAACGTTTGTAGAGCTCCCCACGAACTCTGGAGCTATGCCAAATATCTCAAGCATATGTAGTATACGACACTATTGATATATAGCTAGGAGGTATTTGTTTTGAATGTGTGCCACCTCAAATCTATTCGCTTTTTATTTACTCTCCAAACGTGCGCCTCCGAACACAAACGGACAGACCAATACTACGTTTTGTTCCGTTTGTTCACCGCTACGCTTACGTTCACTGAATAAACAAAGCTATGGCTAATTCAGTAACAGGAACAATATATATGAATATTGGCCATAACTTGGTAGAATTTCCTTCTATTCAAAATTACAATAGATACTAAGTTATCGAAGACGTCTTGACAGTAAGTGCCTGAAACTCGGAATCAAACTCCGTTGACCCGACTCCTACCCTTAGTCTTGGCATCTCGCCAATCGCTGATAATAAGTCCATGCCAAGATAAAAACCGCTTTTCAAAAGACAGTTTTGTCAACTTGGAAGCAATTTGCTTAAACTGCGAAAACATTACAATTCAGAACTTGAGACAATCGACAGACAGAGTCAATAAAGCTTTCAACTGCACTTCTGGTTAGTCACGACTGAAATAATATCGAACATTCAATTTTCATCCCTTGATTGTTGAAAGAACAGAGGCATAAATGACACTCGTCGGAAACCGTGAAATATAGCAGGTTTTAACACGGCGGAGTGCAGGTGTGGGGCAGGCGGCAGGCTAGCAGGTGGTAGGCGTAGAGGAGGCCCCATCCCCCAGCGTGCCAGCCACGCACGGCGCATGCGTACACTACGCCAGCGTGTTTTCCTCGTGACCATGCACAACTCGGCTACAACTCAGCTCTCAGTCTACACTACTTTGCAACGCCAACTTCTATCATAACAATAGCCCGCAACTGTTACTTTAATGTAAACTAAGGACCAAAGTCGATCCTCAGTATCCAATAGGAAGCTTATCGTTTCCATAGCAACCAAACAAGTAAATAATTTTAAAACATCCGATATGGCAATTCATAACGATATTACAGGCTTTAATGGAAATGGAAGGTTCATAACGAAAGTGCCGATCGATTTAATATACTAAGTACACTTTTATCAAACCAGTCGAATCAGTGTGCACTACAAACGAAATTTATTCAGTCTGAGCAGAAATGCGCATGCAAAGTGGATATTACTTGTAAAGCGCTCAATTTGAGCGCAATGTTGCACGACTGTACGAGCCGACAATGAACCGCTGAAACTTTAATAAGTTGGACGAGGTGTCAGTGCTACGTCGTGCTACATAGTAATGACAACCTTGATCTACGTGCATCACTTTTTCATTAACTCATTGTCTACCGGGACTCGTCAGCGTACCGACCCCGCCGTCCACCTCGAATGAATTTTTTCACCGCAGTTTTCACTAGTCGACATTTTAAATTGATATGCAAAATGGATATGTCGCTCAATGTTTTCTATTTTAAAACAGTTACGTGTTTTTGCGCTACCAACAAATACGTGTCAGCAAGGCTTAAACTGGGATTTGTGTATTGGGATTAAATATTGTAATTTGTGTTATAATTGAAATACAATGGCACACAAATTGTGGTTCTACGTGAGATTGTCATTTTTGAAAACATGTCTCTATCAGCCCGTTTGTAATTGTTCAGAGGAGCATGTTTGTAATTTCGCATTGGAACACGCTTAAGGTTTAACAACAACAACACAAGACACGTTTATACCACTTAAACCACGCCTCTATTGAGTTTGAAGCTTCAATACTAAATCGAGACAATACTTGAATCAATTGAGAGAGCGATACTCCCTCAATTGAGAGAAACAGGCCAGAACTCCCCAAGAATTAGATAGTTGAAGCAACACAAATCTACTCAGTGGCTCACTATACAATTTAGTCTCAAGCCTGAGTTAAACAATGCAAGAACTTGCATGGAAGTTTGTCTACATTGCGGTATTTATTTGAATAAGTAACTGAATCCAATGTCCATCAATAAATAGAGAAAATTTACTATTTAAAAGAATTCTTATAACCATCTACAAAAGAATAATATGAAGGAGAGACAGACAAAATACAGTAATAAAGAAAACAAATGGTATCTAGTTTCATAATAGAGACACTTAAACGGTGATATAAACAAGATTGTGATTACGGGAAGACGGTGAAGACTTTCAAACATGGGAACGAGCATCTATACCAGCATGTGAAGCGAACGGAGTATGACATTTGTCTCAGTTCATTTGTTTATGTGGGGGAGTGGATACAATTAATAGATTTATACATAAGAAAAATTTGATTAAATAATAGTAAGAAACTTATGACACACTGTCATGCGTTTGACCGTTTAACACTCACTAAATGTAATTATTGTCGTACTGAAGTTAAACATAGATTAAAGAGGCGGTCTTGGACAATTATAGAGCCATAAAACGTTTCGGCGAATTTCGGCCACTAGACGATCGCAAGTATTTTAAAAACATGCAAGATAATAAAATTGACATTCTAGATGAGAAAACCGCAAAGCTTCTAACAGCTTTTGTTAAACGCTTTCGAAGCGCTGAAGCTGAAAAGAGGCGTGCGCTCGTCAAATTGTTACTATAGTAAATAATTTCTTAAATCTTTTTATAAAAAGCCGGCCAAGTGCGAGTCGGACTCGCGCACGAAGGGTTCGACACATGAACGGACGGCGGAGTCCTTAATAGGGTCCTGTTTAACCCTTTTGGGTGCGGAACGCTAAAAATAAAATAGAAGAACGAATAATGTGGACAAAACCAAGCTCATAATCTCTGTCGGTTTAGCCAAGGTTTAAAGCCAGAACATTTCTTATAACCACGATTAGAATTATAAATGTAAGGATTAAACAGTTAAGAGTTGATTAATTGTAGTTTTGCAGTTTGATGAGCTACTAAAGCCTTATTAATTCCCAGAACCTTTTTCTTCGGTTGACTCTTAAATGATAGGATAATAGTACACCGTTTTGAATTAATTCGTTGTTTTATTCTCAGATAAGCGTGAGCAAACTGGAATCCGCCTTTACTTTTGTTTTGCAGGCACATCGTATAAATTAGGGTCACTCTGTGTCAACTTTAAACCACAAAATGAAGTTGAAAGGCCTTTGTTCAACAGTGAACTGCGACAATCTCTAACAACAACAGTAAATAACACTCCAATTGTGGTAAATTAGATTTTAAGTGTAGAAGTGCCCTATCATAATGCTTTCCATGATATTTATTTGGCGATTTATCACTGGTGATAAGGTGGATATTACAATAATTTAGGCACGTAATGACTTAATGGTCACCCATTGTTTCATATTTCCACATTGAGGTAAATTAACTCGATTTTTGTTTCAAATTACGGCTACCCCAACTACCCAATGAAACCACATGTTTAAAATATGAAGCGGTAAAAACACATTATTCAATATTTCCTGAAATTCTGTTTAACATTTTCAGAAACTAGTTCAACGTCGCATGTCGATATATCTACTTCGTCGTGTATTTTTATAGAATTCACGTGGTACCTAGTTTTAAATATTAAATTCCTGCATATTTTATATATTGTATACCTATAACAAGTCACGTGCATGTTTTATGTCAGAAAACCAATGCATTTGAAATCAGTTTGATGAACTAGTTCCGATGTGGAAGTGGCGATTTCTCTACCTGTCATAATTTCCATTAGCAATTGAAGAAATGATTTCGATGTTTACCTGAAAGAAGAAAATTGAAAGCGTTAGTAATCAGTTAAAGTAACGTTCCGTAGAATATTTTCCTGTTTACAAAAGGACTGTTTAAACATTTCTGTACATTTGCGTAATAAGTCGCTACGTTAGCATAATTTAAATCAGCGTCTTCGTGTAAACTTGGCTACGTGGGTGGCTACCTGACTTATTTTCTAAGACAGAAGAAATTAAATTAATACTTTAATTAACCAACTATATTTACATACTTAAAATATTGTTTATCTTAACTACCAATTATTTATCGCTCTAAAATCTTCATGGATTCGGCGGTTTTAAACACTTTGAAAGCTATAAAATTATTAATAACTATGTCCGGCTAACACGCATAGTTGCGCCATACGTCATAATTGCGCTACACTCTCATTTAACTAATATAGAGTTGACACGGTTTTGTTGAGTTTCACTACAATGTTATGTCCCTCCATCAATTTGTCGACACTCGAGTAATCATTCATTATTAATAAAGTGCCTAAATAATATCGGGGTGATATTTAAAATTCCGCCTACCTCTCTATTGTCTATGTTCTCGAAAATTCATAGACGTCAAAGTGAGGTTACACAGCATATTGCACCGACGTCCTTGCTAAGTGATGAATATTCAAGGATATTCGCGTTTTATTGTATGTGGCAGCAGCCGGGCCTCATAACCGGTTCCCCCTTGTAATATCCTGGTAAAGGTCTTACCATAATTTTCCAGACTGATAAAATGCAAGGTGTGAAAGGCACTATGCGACCATGATAAGGGTTCACATGTCAATGACCTCCATATACATAATATGTCACTTGAAAAAACCGTTTAACAAAAAAAAATTGCGAATTAATTTTCAACTTTTCATTTTCGGTTTTCCGATGCACGACCTTACCACGGTTGAATAAATATCTCGTCCCGTATCCCGCAGGATAAAAAGATTTATTTTCCCTCTTTTCTCTATGTCTTTCTTCCCCTTCTTCGTGTGCTGGTTGTGCTTCGTATGGTTGATGGCTGGTTTTGTGTATTTGGTGTGAACGAGATAGATGAATGTTGTATGATAGATGATTGCTGGTATTGATGTTTATGTTATTTTCTGTGTGCTTGATGCGCTGTTAATAAACACAGCGTTTCGCAGTACCTTACTGATTATAATGTCTATGAACACAAATATTGATGTGGTTGAATGATGGCTAAAAAAATGCAGAAACTTAACTGGGTAAAAAGCCCACGAAAAAGGCGTTTTGGGCATTAACGGGCATTTATTCAATTCGCTCAATATGTCCAGGGTATAAACCCATCTCTAGTTGTATTCAATAAGCCAGTAAACAAACTCATTCCTCGCAGATGTAGATATTTATAACGATATGAAACTACAATTGTGCTAATAGGTTAAAAATTATGGTGTATGTCGCAACCGCTGTTAAATTGCACATTGCACGGTCAGTGAACTAAAACATTGTGCACCGAGTGGTCGTTCTATCCACAATTATGAATGTGGCACATGCCATACTGAAACTATAGAACGGAGTCCGCGAGTAAAATTGGCACTGTCGACAGCACTGCTAATTAATGTATAGCTTTAGCAGATGTGAGTGAATGATCAGAAAGACTAGGTAATTGCGGAGGCTCGCATAATAATAACAGGCTATCCGATGGAGGGTTACACAGTGCAGATAATTATTCGAACAAATATAATTTATCTCGTAAAACCACAATGTAGATAGACTTTTCGTCTTTCTAAGCCCCATCGTACAGAACGCGACGCAAGTCTCCGATACCTTACGACTTTGGTGTACAGGCGACTATCGCGATATAAATCCATCGAGGTTCATACATAGACATGCGTCAACAGATACCAAAGTGGTAAGGTTTCGGAGAATTGCGTCGCTTGTGTACGAAGGGCTTTACTTTGCCGTACCTATTCCAGAAAACGCACAAAAGTATCTAAAAAGTTTCTAAAGTCAATATCGGAATCCCTTTTGGCCTTTTATAAATATTCAAGATGTTTACAAAAGACGAAACAAATCGGAAACCAACCAAGTAACAACGAAAGCTTTACCGTAAACAATAATAATCGCTCTTAACGTTTCGTATCATGAAACAATTCGGCGCCGAAACAACGTTTGTGTAACTTTTCTATTGATTTACGAATAAAATTACTAATTAGTGGAGTCATTATTGGAAATGCCTATAATATAAGTCAAGCATTGCGTGAGGCGGTCAATTTGTTGGGTCATTTGAGGGCGCCAGTGTGGAATACGGGCTAGCTATAAGGGCAATTAAAACTGCTTTGTAGGGCTTCATTAACCCACGTTACGAGCCTCCCTTACTTTCAAAAACAACGATTATTACCTTAATTCTACACTTTCAACAAAAATTCGTGGACTTAGGTACTTTTCTATTTATCGGTTTGTTCTAAAAGTCCTCTAGTTTATATTGTTAATCGCAATGTCTGAGTGCTTTGGGACTACTTTAATTCAAATACATAAATAAACAATGAAATCAGTAATCAATCTTCGTAATCGAGTATGGTTATAAATATTTACGAATCACTTTGATTATCTCAAGTGGATGAACAACGATTAGAAGAATTTGACCTTGACTGCTGTGTTATGAACTTATAAGACAAATAAAATTAAGTACGTATACGTAACATACGTTCATTTGACCGCAAAAGTCGTTAATTCTTATGGGACCGGTCACCTTTAGTATAATGTACACAAATAATCAATGAAATGTTTACAAACTTTAAGCTTGCTTTCATTAATTTTGCTGTTAATTATCGTCTAGACTTAATTGTTTTACAGACGTCATTCAGAAATCTGTCTAGAACGTATTTGATTAAGGCAAAAACACTGCATGGTAAACTAACAATATGAAGCAATCTGCGAGGGAGGCTTATATTTAGCAGTCGGTAACCGGCTAACCGCTAAATGTATAGGGGCAGAATATAAACATTAATGAGCTGGCGCGGAATTAACATACTAATTTGATTATTCCCTCTGATGTAAATAGCTACACATTACCAAAGGAGACTGGTCTTAAAACCTTCCCTCAAAAGCCTTTCATGTTGTTTTCCCAAATAATCTTAACATATTGATATCAGTCTACGAGATTCGGAATAAGATAAGCAATCATTGGTTCGGAATGGAAAGCTTTCAATTCAAAGATTAAACGAAAATAGGTGGTAACATTTCAGGCGATATTCGGAGTCCAGACGAGAGGGAATCCACATCGCATTAAAGCAATAAAGATTAGCTCACTGTACTCACTGCCCACAACCTCAACTTTAACGTACGAATATTTTATTTGATTTGTTTAAAACCTAAGTAGGGTTGTCGACGGCTTATTTTCTAATTATGGTAAAAAATAATTTAATAAAACACTGAACTTATAATACCAGCTGAATAAATCTTCGTTCAAGCCTTCACTGAGATTAAAGCCTTATTGAGAATAAACGAGAAAATGGCCGAGATTGTTGCCAAAGGCTACGAGCGGGTCGAGAAATCCGCGCCACCCAATTTTGTGAAAATGTAGCGGAGTTAGGAGAGGGAGTAAGTCAGTACACATCCCCTAAATGAAAGATCCCGCCGAAATCTTATTTATTCGCTAAATGACACGTAATTGACAAGTCGATCTAAACCAAAGTCGGACTTCTGATATAATCATATCTTGGAGTCACGAGGGAGCTGCATCGCTTTAGTCATAGAGAAGCTTTAAGCTGCTATAACATTGTTTCTATATTCCTAAATGTTACTAAAATTGAACCGACCTGACTCACTTTCAGCGGGGCGAACGAACTTTACAACTTATACAAGCCACAAAAAGTAATGTTTTCCACTACAGAGAAACATTGTGAGAGCGCGCCAAGGGTATCGTGCATGCAGATCTTTATATTGATTTACAAGAGATGTCTTCGGATACCCATCGTCTTGTAGAGCTTTGTAATAACGAGCGCGGACGGGGAGCTTACATGCTTTTTAGGTAAGAGGACCCGCGCCGAGTTCATTTCGTTTGTTACCTTTGTTATGTAAGCACTACATCATCATCGTCACAATATCTTCTCGAGTTTTGTGACAGGCAGGTATAAAAAATAAACAAACGATGTGATAATGGAAAATTCAAGTATGAAACGTCAATTACGACTGAAGCACACGACATTATGTGGAAGGGCACAAAACAGCAATTCCGGACAATGGGTAGGCCCACGCACGTCACATCAAACAAAAAGGTTCCAGTAGAAAATATTTACAGAAGAGTTACACATTGTGTGTGCCGATGTAGCAAAGAGCACATTATTTCGAGATGATCTATCATAAAAAACGGTGCAGCTGAGTAATGAGTACGTACACAGAGTATTAATACGCCGACACCTTACCGTCTGGTCCATATCGTTTTGGTAAATGGTGCCTCAATTTAAGTGGTCTAGCGTCTCGAAAAAGCCACACATATACAAACTGTATTGTTCTAGATGAAGCCTGTGATAACAATATTTGAACAACGCGTGGGCGTGTAAGCTAACATTATTAATGTCTGGTAAGGCTATTTTTTTCCAGCGTCGCCAATTTCCTTGTATCTTCATAACTAACCCGAATACTTTTCCCCTTCATTTACCACATATAAAATAGCTAGATAAAATATATTCTGAAACACACCTAAAATATTATAACCGCAGTAGCGAAGCCACTAACACCTAGGTAATATAACGTAATAAGGGTAAAATTACGCCAGTATGCGGCAGAGTAAACTAACTCTTCCCATTTGCCACCACTTAGTGTTGACAAACTTTGTGGCGATGAGCACACGATAGGGCTCCAGGCACACTATTACGTCGCTATCGATATGTCGTCAGGAGACAATAGAAGAGAAACATTCAGATCCACACTAACGATACCGTATCGATAGGTGCCGATGCAATTCAATATTTCAGTTACAATTGTATCGGAGCTAGAATGTATCGAGAGAGCAATATCAGCGGTACTGTGTGAATTGACACTTACAGAATATAGTGGGCACGCTGCAGATATTTCTGTAGGACAGTTTATTTAAGACGTTAGTGTATAACGTAATCTGAAAGAAACTGAGTCCGCACATACTCTTCAAATTCTTATTCATAGCTTTTAGGTATTTTAATTCTGTTTTTGGTTAAGAAATATTACTCGATATAATCTATATATATAAAAGGAGAACTGACTGACTGACATATCAACGTACAGCCGAAACTACTGGGGCTAGGAATGTGAAATTTTGCACACGGCTTCCTATTATAATGTAGGGGAGCACTAGAAGGGGTTTTTGGAATTTAACCTTTAAGGGGGTGAAAAGGGGGAATTAAGAAAGTACGAAACCCACGCGGACGAAGTCGCGGGCAAAGTGCTAGTAGTCTATATCTGTAGATAAAAATATACAAATCGGGGCAAAAGAGAAAAAAAGAGAGAGCTAGGTAGCTAACTCTACATAAAAACTTTATTAGATCTGAAAAGATCAGAATGAGTACATTCCCGGTATGACAAGTATGTCCATCTAATAAACTGATAGCTTACAGGAAAGTGCATAGAGCCGTACAACGTCGCGACTGCCGCAAGCCGTGACGGCACGTGCCGACAGTGCGCGACTAATGATACACACCGGTCTACCAATACCAGCAGCCGTTTATTATCCCCTGGTACCTGTGCCTGCGATATGCATGTAATAACGGTCTTCTGGGAAACTCCTCCGCTACTTCACACTAATAGCTTTAAATTATTATGGCTATGAATACGGTACGCAAGGTGCACTTAGTTTGCGTTCTATTTACTTTCCTTTTGTGATTAATTAAATTCTTAACTATAGAATTCCTAAAGGGGCACATCGTCTGTATCAAATTGAAAATATAATTACAATTGGCTCTACAAATCAAATGTATAATTCAATTGTTTCAAGTCCAGACTTCGTAACTTTATCTTAATCAAAAATATCGAATAACACTTTCATGAAAAACCACGCGATCCGTTACATGAAAATTCGAAACACATTCGGTATTGGTAAATAGCTAGGATAGCAGAACGTGAATTATTTCGAACTGCGGGAAATTGGTTCACTCGCGAAAACTCGGGCCGTACACGATGGGACACTTTCATTACTGCGATGTCCGGGGCCACCGGTTCAATGTCCGGTCCACTCTATTTTTAACACACCCTACCCTAGCTGGACGGTACACTACAGTGCACATGTGTACGCGGGCGAACAATGCGCTCATTCCGATACTAAACTTTGACCTTTCGCGAGACGAAAATCTCGTTACAATCGGAATAAAACATTTACGAGAAAAAACAAGGTGCTCAGGATCCCCTCTAGTAACTAAACTAATTAGCATTTGCAGTCACGTATCGAAGTAACTCTGTTAATGAAGCCATTCAAGTCATTAACAAGAAGCTCGCTACACACCCTGTAGCCTGCACTGTCCACTTAAGCTAAAGTTACTCATGAAAAATGTACATAAAGCGTATTTAAAGTTTTCTATTCTCTTCTACATAAAAGTTACGGCAGTCTTGTAGGAGCGGAGCGCAGTGGTATAACGAGTTACCTATGTACTTGAATTCGAGTCATTTAAGATTAAAATATCAATGAGAAAAAGTTAAGTCAAGTGTTTTACCACGAATGCATTTATTTTCTTATCGATATGTTTAATATCTTAAACGTACTTACGGAGATACATGAGTAAGGGGACACATCACCAACGTATGTATCCCTGTAAGTACATGTAATTAAATAAATGTAACGCGCAGAGAATGAACTAACAACCCATTTTGAATACCCTGAATCCCTTAATCCTGATACATTAGAGTATAATTATATGGTGTAAATTAATTATTTTACGTCGTGTCATAAGAGGCTACTAAGGGATTATGGCAAGAGGGCAGCGTTTACCTGTGGGATAATAACATCATACTGTGAACACCAATCTGTTTACCTAACGACACGTGTAAAGTATTAACCTTTAAAATTATTATTATTTATAAATTGTCATACTTATGTTCAGAAAGTAGTTACTTAATATATTATATTTGGTGACATAGGTGGGACGCTCTCGACAAAACAAACAAAAAAAATATATAATCTACTCCCACGTTGATAAAAATTCCGCGAAGGAGAGCACAGAGCAGTCCTTGTCCCAGCAGTGGGATAATGAGGGCTCACATTAGTTAAATTAATTATTATTTCTTATAACATTATAAGCAGTTCTTCTGGACACGACGCGCATTGTTAGGAGGTTCCTTTCTTTGGAGCCCTAACCGCCGGTAGCTTGGACCCTGTTCCCGATACCGGTGGACCACTATTATTTATATTTTTAAATGTTATTATTTTGTTTTTGTTAAAATATACGTAATGATTGAAAGTAATGAATAAAGAATCAAACAAAACGAAGATGGCAGGTGAATAACAAATTTACGACACTAAAAAGAAGAATAATATTATATTCAACCGACCGAAATTCACATTAATGTATTCCGCAATTTAACTTCAGGATATAGGAGTAAGAAGAAATTATAAGAGCGTAAATAATAGTGTAAGATAAGCAATTTGTCTAGTAAGGGAAGCGAATGCAAAAGTTCGCCCTCGCTCGTGCCTCGCTGAAATCAATAATTTCGTCTCCGCGCCCTCGGCTTCGCTCTTACCGAGCGAGCATACTTCAGTTTTTCTTCCAATTCTAATTTGTTAATAAATAAAAGGATTTTATAATAATTTATGAAACTTTTTTTTTATTGCTAAATAATTTGTAATACGAAGTTTTACCTATTTAAAATAGTGATTGAAACTGAAGTTCTAATTAAATTTTTAATAGTCATCAGCTCATTGTTAGCATCATTTTGGTATTTCAAATGCTTTTATATCATACTAGCTGCTGCCCGCGACGTCGTCTGCGTGAATGCGTTGAAGAAATAAAGGTTCACTGTTCGTTCCCCGTAGGTGATAGGGTGATAATATGTAGCCTATACCTTGATCTGACTTTTTAATAACAGTCGTGCCAAATTTGAAGTAAATCCATGCAGTACAGACAAAAACTCTAAAACTATATTCTTGGCTTCGGTATTGATTGTAGATCATACCTGAAGAATTTAAAAAAAAAACATTCAATGTACAGTTTTGTCTTTCCTACCATTTTATATTATCAAGCATATAACATATTATCAAGCATGACTTTGTCTGTACTTGTATCCACGAAGAGTTTCCTCCTATAAAGCTACTCAAAAACTAATTCACAGAATTGGTTTCATCGATCATACTTGTATTAAGCAATGTCCACAGAGAATAGCTGGACATTTTTTGTTCAATATTGATGGTCGAGAATCGACAATTGTGTCAAAAAAACTACAACGGTTACTTATTTACGCTTAGATCAATTTCCCATTGCTGTGTTCAAGCAAATGACATTTCAACAGTACCTACATAGCGGTTGGAAAGAAGAAATCAAACATTTTTTTTATAGACCAGCTTTTCACAGGTTACTGAGGAGTTCTAACGTGAGGAGACGCTCCTGGCTGCAGAATCAGCGGGTCTAAAACGGCTACTTAGCAATATTCCTAATGATTCACTTCGTGAGTGAATAATTGAAGATTGGCCGATGATGTAGCTGAAAGTTGATGATTAAAGTTGCCGTTTTAAATCCGCTGTCATAAAAATGTACTGTCAGTAGTAGTAGTAGTAACAGGTTAGTAAACTAAAAAAAAAGAAAACTGATGCTATAGAAATATTTATGGGTCTAACACTTCAAGCACGTACTCGTATTTAAAACATAGTTCTATTAAAGTCAACTTCAAACGTTCGCCATTAATATCTAAGTGGAACGCTAAATTCTTTTGACGATTTTAGTCTACATATCTATTTTTTTTATCGTGGTAACATCATCAAATGAGTCCTCCCACCCAGGGCAGAGCGGCCTTCAATAGCCCTTTACGTTCCGGGGTCACGGTAATTCTTACAGTCCCGCGACCGAAGACTACCTACCTAATAAGAAAATTTACTAGAGGTAATTGCGTATGTTATTACTCTTCTAAATAGCTTTAAATGCAGAGAAAACAACTACGACTTTTTCAGACATTTTTATATTCTTTTTCACCGTTTTCTTAAGGCAATGTCTCCGACATTACCTAGATATTTGATATTTCCATTTGCAAGCGGTATCTTCCCTCTTACTGTTTGTGGAACACTATCTCCCATAACTTCATAACAGCGCGGTCCCAGCTCATTCAGCGCAAACAAATAATTTACACGAAGTTATAATTAATGTTGGCCCTGTAACAATACGTTATACATCAAAAGTTTAATTATATATTTGTGTTTACAATCAGTATAATTAGTAAACAGTTAACTGACACACAAGCAAATGCCGGAGTTCAAGCAAATTGTGAGGGAAGTTACTTGCTGTCTTTTGCTGGCTCAAAAAGAAATACCATAGAGTTCCAGTATATTTCGGCACAATGTACTAATGTAATATTGGTGTTATAAATCGGTAGCCGTCTGTGTGCCGTCACACGTACCATTTAGCGTTCAGAACACGCCCGCAACGGGTAACAAAACACACGACCAACGAGAAAGTTAGTAAACTCATCAGATGGGCCCCCGAGCACGCGCGCTAGCTTTACTTGGAGAAAAGTTTCTTATATTGCACCAACTTGCCGGTACCTATCATAGCCAGAGTTCAGAGCAGCTTGCTAATATGTATTTGCACTAGAAACCGCTTTTTGCTCATTCCAAAACCGCTAATGCTTTAATTATTCCGCACCAAAACGTAAAACGCCTTTGCGCTAAAGCGAAACGATAAATTAAACTCTGCCAGCATATTTGGAAAATCTCTACAAATGCGTAAAATATAAAACGCAAACAGACGTTCCTAAATAAATGTGTTCTCGCACGAGCCCAGAGCCCGGAGCATACATGGCGGTACTTGAGTTCCTGTCCCTCACAGACGAGACGTCTCAAAAGGGTGTTTTAAAAGAATGCGTGCACTGACGCCGAGGGATACCGTTCCAACCTCTCTTCCACTACAAAATCACTCCCCATTTTCATACACCGTACCCTTTCAGGTACCAACCCACACCACTTCTAAATATTAAAATGAATACGTAACCACCAAAAAAATAGGTAGACGCAACATTTTCGCATTTTGGGTCTTTAGAACCTCGTGGCCTTAATATTGTAAGACGTTATCAACATAATTTGTTTAATAACAGCGAAAAATGAGGACGGCAAAATTAAGGTGCATTTTCACCCACTTTGCCGGTGAGATGGAGGCAATTTACTTGGAAAGGATTTTACATGGGCGCAAAGCACAGCCGAGGACAAAGCGGAGGTAATAAACCTTGTTTCAACGGAACGAAAATATAAACAAGGGTTTACTTATGTAAGTGTTTCAGTTTCAACAGACGCGTGTACAAAGTTAGTGTGGAGTAGAGGTTATAAATGTAACATGGCTTCAAAAATGGCTGAAGGAATCGACAGTAAACATAAACACACATCAGACGAAAATTCGAAATCAATTTTCTGGAGGATAAATAAAAAGATAGGAATGAAGCTTTCAACTTAATATCAGCTGTAACAATGAACCTGAAACTAAAAATATTGTTATGAGAGAACCGTAAAAGGACGTTATAAAAAGTTGTGATAGTATTTTCACTTCAGCGTCTAACGGTCCAACATACAAAGAAAAATACTTGTGCATTAACTTTTACGATCATCTAAAATAAGAGGTGCCTTTCGCACAAAAGAATATGAAATTATATTTTAAATTCGTAGGTAAGGCATTTTTTTTTTTTATCGTGGTAAAATCATCAAATGAGTCCTCCCACCCAGGGCAGGGCGGGAGGGACTGTCAGACTTGTACTGACTAAAATCCACGGTGTCCTTCACTAGCCCTTTACGTACCGGGGTCACGGTAATCCCTTGGTCCCGCGACCCCGGGTAGGTAAGGCATGAGATACAAATTGCAGCTAGATTCACCCAGGGAGTGAACCACAAAGTATCGCATTAAGTTTACTATAGATCTTATCACCGCTACCAAACTTTATTGCGAAAACCCAGTTTCAAAGTAATATAGCTGAACTTTTATTACGCGGTCATTTTGAATGTTATGTACAATTTCTACAAAATGAACTCAATTATGCAACAAAAGAATATCGTGTATTTTCATATTATAGTAGGAACTTTGTTTTAGTAACGACGGGTTTTAAAGGTAATGAAGCTCAAGCAAACCTAGTAAAATATTAATATAATAATTAACTATTCATGTTTTTGTGACAAATAAAATATTTTATGTTAGCGTGGTCCCTGCCGAATTACCAATCCTGTGGTCTATATGATTAGCTCGTTAATGTGTATGCTTTTTGTCCACATTTCAATCTACTGCTAATAAGTTATAAGAGAAATAAAAGAGTAAACAGTATGGGATAAAATCATCTCTTAAATTCCTGAAAAGAGTATAAGCTAACCTAGTTGTGACCAAGCTACGCGAGTCCCGAATAAACTAATTGACCAAAACAACAATGGCCGCCAATCAAAACTCCGCTACTTGTAAACCGCTAACGAAATTTTAACTTACCGTCCGCTAACTACACAAATGAGCAAAATAACAACTGTTACGACAGCTAACAATGAAACAAGGATAAGATAAACCTTTTAGTACTGTATTAAGGTTTTCTTTAAGCGTTTTTCGCCTGCCCTTATTTATTTTGAGTCGACGTAATATGACGTCACTAAATTTTTATTTGCCCCACACTAGGAATTTCTCGTGTGTCGTGGGTGCGTTTACAAACATATAAACTCACATACACAGATACCGAGACCGGGAACAACTTGTAGGTCATACAAATATTTGTTTCGTGCGGGAATTAAACCCGCGCGACTCGCTGCACCGCAGTTCAATCGATCAGCCATTGCGCTAACCGTGCCGTCATATAATATATTATGTCTTCTTCCATAAATACTTCTCTATAAGTCGTCTTAGTTCGTTATATCTTTTCCAGCCATATCGTCTTTCGCACATTCCCTGCAACGTGTCTTTGGGATTCCCCTAATATTATAGCTATTGACATTCAAATGCAAAAATTTACTCACGAATTTTCATCATTCTTCTCTAAGTACTTACTTAAATATCATAATAATATTACAGAAGCAGATATTTAGAATTTCCACGAAAAATATGATCCAGTCAAAAGCCGCCTTTGACATAAGAAAATCACGCAAGAATTTCCTTTTTGAAAATTTTGTGGGTGGACAGGTGGACCATTATAATAATCTACTTTGTATCTGTTTTTGTTTAAAGTACCTTCAACAACAATGTTATTTACAATTATTCTATGTAGCCACACAGGATAATTAAATAAATCAAAATAGCATAGATTTTTTATAAATTCAAATTATTGGAGACCTAGAAAAAGCTGGCGTGGCGTCTTAGACGCGTTTATGCGTGATTAAAGGAGTGAAAGGGGGCGACCTCTGCCCAAAAGTGGAACAATATAGGTTGAAAAAATAATCCTCTCGGGCGCGTTACGTACACCCGGGTGTACTTACATAAGCGAAAACGCCCTAGCGCCTTACGTACACACGTCTGTACATAACAGACAGTCGCTCATTGGACGTTGATTTTTATCATTTTCAATTATAAATCGCCCGAGAGGTTAAAAATACTTCATAATCGCTTCCAGCATTGTCACAATTACTACGGGTAAGTATAACTTTTTCATAGCACTGACTTCCGTAACACGAGTCTGAGCCTATCTCGAAAGTCAGGAACTTCATAAGAATTTGTATCCTTTTTTTTGTGAATATATATATTATTACTATTCTCTTTAACAGTTTTTGAAAATATTAGTTTACATTTTTAAATATACATATATATCTTAAAACAGTAGCCCACTAGCATCGTGAACAGGGCCGTGTGTGTGGTGTGGCTGTGGTCCTAAGGTTTTTAAGTCTCCAGAGAGAGAAACCTGCTCCTATTCTCATGAGTGTCCTTTCTGCGTCAAACTCTATTAAGTTATTATTATTGTTCCAATAAAAAATCCTCGGGTTAATTTCTCCTGTAAACTTGTCAAAATAATGCTCTTAGCGGGTGTTCCACCGTTCTGATTCAGTGCGATATTGTTGATGTGACACTACCATTTGGTGACCCTATTCCCCTCACAATACAACCTGCCTCCAGCGCAAGCTTCCTACAACAAAACGAGGGTCGCGACCGCCAATAATAAAATCGTTATTATTGATTTTACTGTCGAGAACAATCAATTCGTAAACCGTGCCGCCGTCACGGCTAAATCGACAGTATCCGCCCGGCTCCCCGGACCATCTATACTAATAAAGATGCGAGTCTGTACAGTGACGATAATCCCCAAAACTCCTGAGCCAACTTTAATTAAAAGCTTCACGGGCGCTCTTTTCTTATATTCTTTGTCTTCGTGCTATTGCATACAGATTAGGCCACAATGAGTACGATAACAAAAAAACATGTTATCATACAGTAAAAGAATCGGATTTTTGCGAATATATTTATTGTAGAAGGGGATAACTACGATCTCTTTTCTAGTGGAACTATTTCCATGTGTCGCCTCCCCACTGTAACATCAAGCAACACGGCTACGGGCTACCCCATGCAAGGACTGCAATGCGGAACCAGAACTATATTTCATTTTTAGAACGCGAAATGGTCGCATTAAATCGTTCCTATTGTTAAAATAGTATTTTATGACAAGCTTAACGAAGCGTGATGTCGTATAATTCAATTCTGCTAAAGTAAATTATGGATTAAAAAGTGGTTTGGTAACAAAACTGGTAAGATTATTGAATGATCGTTTTAAAATCTGAAAGGAAGCAAATATTATCCCTTTACAGAAATTATACGGGATCCGAAACCAAATCAAATAAAAATGTTTCTATTGCCGGTCTATTGTGTTTATTGTATGCCCAAACAATACAATAGTCTGGTTTCTCCAAATTGCTTTACTACACACATTACCACATGCCGGGATAAAAATAATCGCAATACGTATTATTACTGTTCTTTTATGGTATTATTTCACATGCGGATGAGTTTCCGCGAAGGCTTTCAGAATATAAACGTCCGCGCCCTTCGTTCAGTTCCAGTCCCGCACCGCTCGCATACAAGATACGTTACTTATATCGCGTGCGTTCGACAATATTTCTTGAGGAATGCGTCGATATATCACCACGGGGCTCCCCTCGATAACGCGCCTCCTAGTTTCCGCTGAATGGACGAAACAGGGGTTAACATCTCAGAACATTCGTATAAAAATACTTACTTCGTTTGCCAATACGCCTGACGGACTTAGTATCGTCAAATAAATTATGTTTCTATAAATGATGTGAAAGTTATTATTACTTAACATTTTCAGAGACGGTTCGTTGTGCCAACTTTATAGAAAAAATTACGACTGTAAAAAAAAATGCTGGACATCGGAATAGTTCAATTAAAATGTTTTCCTAACTTTGATGAAAAAAATAAATTATTATTAATATGAACACAAAACAGATAAACAATCACAATGATTATTACGTCGCTGATAAGAAGCCCTAGTGGTCGCTATGTGTGAACAGAAAACTCTCCCTTTCGTTAAATCACACCCCAAACTCCAACTGTTATAAATCACCATAGAGTCACCCCGTTCATGCACATCGTCATCGTTTTTGATAAGTGCACAAAAATCTTGTCAAATTTCTAATGTGTCATATTTGTGTAGGCGACAACTTTTACATACATCGTTTAAAAACAGTCCGATTAAGCTCCTCGTTCTACAATCTCAACAAATTGGTGGAAGGAGAAAAAAAAATCCCTCATTTCATGCAAATTTTTAACGTCCAAACTTGAGCAATTGCAAATTCAGTATAAAACAGTTTGAGAAATTTATGTATATTCAAACTTATTTCATTAATGTTTCGAAATAAGTTCAATCTAAGTTGAAAGAAAGTAGGAAGCTTACAAAAAGCTTTAGGTAATATATATGGGGATCCTGTCTAGATCTTGCGATAGGCCATCTAAAGCTAGTCTGCCCAAATCAAGTACCATTTAAAGGGATAGAGTTCCGTACAATGGGAACATTCAGCAAATCCTACAGTTAAATTAACTACTACTGTGCATGGGATTCGGCACTATCTAGCCCGGCTTTTCTAACGTATTGAAAACATATATTATTTCGACTCATTTCCTTTCTTAGTATGATATTTCTTGTATCAATGATATATCTTAGAAATCAATGTTTAACGACAGCATTGCAATCTAAATACTTAATTATAAGTAGATCATAAAATAATTAATGACACGCCAAAGTCCCTGGATATGTTTCTAAACCCTTAAATAAGATGAACATAATCAATAATAACAAACATAATTTTCGATACACAGTTTAGCCCCCTTACAAAGGGGATGTTTGCGATCTGATCCATCTGAGGGGGATGAATAGGCATTCTCAAAATAAAGTCATTAATCCCTCGAAGGATTAAGAGAATCTAGAAAGTACGATAATATTCTTTGAAATTACTTTAATGGATGACTGAGCAAAATACTCTATTGGCACATTAGCGTTTTACAAAACGAGGTTTCCTTCTCTAAGATAAGCCGTACAAATAAAACAGAGGAGAGAGGAACTAACCAATAAGTTAATAGACTTGGTATCGCTACTGCAAGATCGATCGTCCCGAGTCCTCTAGTCCGATTGAACTGAGAGCGCCTCTCCACTTGCAGACGCTCGAAGCAAAAACGAACGGTATCAATCAACCAATAAGCCGCTAATCTTATAAAGATGTAAACATAAAGCTGTTTCATTGGTGGATGTTTACTATGTTTACCCAGCGCCTCTCAATTCGCCCCACTTTGATGTGGAGTCACCCTAAAAGCGGGATGTTATGTCTTATTCGATTCGCGTCATGAACGCCGAGCTACATTCGCGATTCGAGATAAAACTTATATTAGGAGTTACTACGAATATCTTTCTACGTTACGTTTTCATGGGTCCGTTTACGTCCAAGTTATGGTTCGCCTGAAAGGATGCTTTGAATGACCGAATGTGCTTAAGGTTTCGTCAGGAAGATAAAAGTGAATCCAATAAAATGAAAACTGTTAAAGAAACATGGGTCACCTTGGCGACGGTCAACTAGTAACCTAGTGTGATAACGAAAGTTCCACTATATTGTAATGTTCCGTGAAAATTACAATATAGTGTAATTTTTTTTTTCAAAACTATCTCTCTCTAAGTATTTATTTACGTTACCCAACCAAACTGCTGTGAAGAGTGCAGATATTAGTAGAATTGGCGGATACTTTCT
Source organism: Agrotis puta (assembly GCA_943136025.2). Lineage (NCBI taxonomy): Eukaryota > Metazoa > Arthropoda > Insecta > Lepidoptera > Noctuidae > Agrotis > Agrotis puta. The sequence continues at coordinate 8,430,560 of OW964170.2, forward strand.
AAAAGTTTTTTTTAAATGAAAACTGAACATAAAGAACGCGGTACTCCTTCATTGAACAATAAAAAAAAGAATTTAAATTCCACAACACAACAAAACATTAAAAAAGGGGTCTCTTCACTCCATTCAAGGCCATTATTAATTGGGGCGTCCATAAATTTCGCATTCAAAAACGCACAAAAGCAATCAACTTAATAAAGCCGTCGCGTAAGATCTTAATGAAAACGGGACGTGATAAAAGATAAAGATACTGGAGTAGATGTGTCTCAGAGGTCTTCGATACTCCATCGATAAACGGGAGGAAATATCGTAGCTAGCCAAGCCACCCTTGAAATCGCTTCCCCGTCGAATGGACGGCTAAGGGGTGGGGGCATGGGAGCGGGGCAGGGGCACAATGCCGCGGCCGTTGACACGAATCTCTCGCACTATGTTTATGTATCCCATTGGATTTTTTCCCCACGCGTTTACCGTGAACGGCTGCTCACGAATGGACCGTTTTGTTTTTGGATTTGAACACAAACAAACCTATCGAATTGGTTGCAGAGCATTCGAATTTGTTGGTTGGGTAGTTACTTTTTTATGCGGTTGAGAATTCGGGAATGAATGTGAACGTGTTAAAGGTTTTTTCTACTAATCATGTAAACAAAACTGTCATAAAGTGTTCATCAATTGTAATATCGAACATAGTCGTATCTTTATTACTATTGATACGTTTTACTTACTAATCGGAAAGGCGATATGCTAGTTTCATTGACAGATGTTCACACTTTCCAAAAGAAAACATAGAAAATGCAAACACGTCGGTCATGAGTTAATGTTGTATAAATATGATCAGTAAATATGCTGACAGCCAATTGTGCGTAACTTAGAGAGGTAAGTTCAAACGTTTTAAAGATTAAATTAAATGTTGCAGTAAGCCCTGCCTTCTACAATGTTGTCGACTTATAGTCATACACTGGAAGTTATTATTATGATAGGTAAGGTTAATAACATCAAACGCGTTGAGTGTCGGTCGCAAATGTAGTCCGACGACGTCTCCATACGCGCCGACGTTTGCTGACGTCAGTCAGTCGTCGCGTCATCAGACATTTGTTTATTTTTAAACCCGCAATTTCAGAGCTTGCAATAAACACCTAGCAGTGCAATAAACACACAGATACACTACCAAGAATTGAGAGCTGTCGTTAACTTTATCATTTAATTGTATATATAAACACAACGACCATATAGTCGTTGTATAAACATGACAGTCATATAGGCAGTAGTCAATTTATGAATTTGTTCATTTTTCCCCGAAATAAAGCACTATCAAATATTTTGTAAAATTCTTTATACAGAATTTGAACCATTGTTTACAGGATCAAAAATAATGTTTATAATATTTACAGTTCAGTACATACCTATTTTCCGAAAAGTAAATAGGTATTAAATGTACGTTTAATCAAGAATCGAAAACATACCTATATTGAGGAAGCTTGGTGATCGATACTCGCACCTCTTCAGTATGAGAAGACACCATTACCCAGCAATAGGACAATGAAAGGTTGGTATCATTATCATATCATGACAGGCCGGTTGGTCTAGTTGTTAGTGACCCCGACTGCTATGCCGGAGGTCGTGGTTTCGATTCCCACCCAGCACAAATGTTTGTGTGATGAGCACGATCATTTGTTCTGTGTCTGGGTGTAATTTATCTATAATATGTATGTATTTAGAAATATATATGTATGTTTATCAGTTGTCTAGTACCCATAACACAAGCTCTGCTTAGCTTGGGACTAGATGGCGTTGTGTGATAGTTGTGGAATATTTATTTATTATTTATTTATTTATATTATTGACATAAAATTTCAGTGTTATAAAACTCAGGTTTTCTTTCACTTATGTACACATGTTAACGTACGTTAATGCTATCAGTGCTTTGACGAATAGATCGTAACAATCCAGTCTCACTGGAGATCTAGGACATCTAAAAATTACGTTACCGACATCTATAAATTAATTTATTATTAGTGGGTGTTGGGGCCCGCGTACTAAAAATCTCACGGAACTCACAAATTAACATTGTTGAAGTCTTTCATATCTACAACTCGGTACCATTGTCTTCCGTCTTATCGCGTTATTCGTCTTCGAGTGTCGCTGACACATTTGCATGTGGTATAAATGTATTGCTGGCATGCTATTTTAATCTTCGGAATTTAAATAATCATCACACAACATCTTGCCTTACAAATAACAGAATACTGGCAAAACAAAAACAATTGCAATGTTTTACATGAAAGAAATTTAATGTAAAAAGTTACACTTGATTTTCATAGATAAAGAAATTATTGCAGACATTCCAACACAAGTTCTCATCGTAAGAAGTAACAAATAAACACAATTTAAGGGTCACTTAAAGGGATCGTGGGCTCCATGATTAATTAATTAGTAAGAATTAAATAATTGGACTCGTATTTGTGTGTATTTGCAGTATGGACAGCGAGAGGCCGACAGCATACTGTGGGTGGCGCCTGACCTATTAAAATTTAACATCAGTCATCACTGTATTTACTCTATTTATAGCTCAATTATTATATCACCAACAAAGTGGACACATAAGTATAAACACGTAACTGTTTATTTGTTAAGGCATTATGAAAGCCTCTGAATAAGGTACCCGCGTCATCTCGTATACTTTGCCTATGCGTCTTGTGTTATTGTTCGCAACTTGATACAGAGCTTCTAAGTTTCCAACCGCCACCCTTCCTTGAGTGTCATTCATGTTTAATTATCTATAACGTAATTGTACAGTGTACACGTATATCCTTTCTGCACAGCCTCAACGGCAACGTCAAACGAGCTCTTACTTGCAAGACAAAATTATATTGGAACTTTTTAAACTAACTTTGGCTTTACACGAGAGTATGGAATCCTTTTCATTGAATGTGCTCAGTTAATAAATAGGACATAGATATAAAAGGACGCCGTTGAATTTCTTTTTTCTTTAATTTCAAGTTCTTTTGTAAAGTTCTCTTGTCGACGACTTGCTTTGTTTTCATTTGTGAAATTGTAATCCATTGTTTTGCGTTTTTAATATTTTATTGTAATTTTGTAAGGACTAAATTTTCTATTTTTCAACGGCATGGATATTTTGAATTTAGATTGTAATTCGTATAATTAAAAACCTTGTCGAGCAATATGTGTACTTTTTATAATTTCAAGAGTCACAACAATAGTAATTAGAACAGAGACTCCTCATAACACCCTCATCAAAAGGCATTGCATGGCTAATTCATCCCATTCATGAATATGAATAGCTCGTAGACACAGGTGCAATACAACTTCTTCGTAGTAGTTATATACAAAGATAGAGCATAGAGTACTAGAGGTGCGAACTTCTTGTATCTAACTTGAACGTACAATTTATCTATTACAGATAATCTCGAAAGTTTTACACTTAGCTATATCTTTCAAAATTATAATGTACTTAGACAGCCAGTACAAACCGAAATATATCATTCGTATGTACACGAATGTGTGTCATTTACAATGGGAGCAACGTTTTTAGATCCACAGATAGATCATCTCGGCTACAATTTACAATTAAATGCCCTCACGATGTAAGTCTTAATTCTGAACAAAGCGCAGAGTGGCGAGTTATCACAGCTCCTGATCGCCTAGGTGGTCACGATCTTACTATTGTGGGAACTGTACTAAACAACATCGAGCCTAATACGTCACGAAAATACGTTTCTTTTACTGGGAAACGTAGAAAGACCCGCAATGAATTGAGTGATTTACAACGGAAAAGGGATTGTTTCTTTTCTGAGCCTGATGTTGTTTTCCTATAAGACAAAATGTTACCTAATCCTTGTCCTACAATACCGATTGTTGTGTTATATCGCGACTCGTTGCTAGTGCTATGCCAATTCTATTTTTTATATAATAGGCTCTCTTGACTTCAAAGGAGTTTTCTTCTAGAAATTTAATGGAAACTGACTTAATCTGGAACCACACTAATCAGGAATGTCCCTTCCCTTTCTCGATAGTGTGTTAAACACAGAATTCGCGTCGTGTAAATCACCACAACAGTTAATATCGATCGCCCTGAGTTTCCATGTGACCACACCGTTACACACGCCCGGCCGCGCATGGTAATTGAGCCGCTCACTTCCTTCCGGAGACCTGCCCGCTCTGATGACCATTGATACGCACAAAACGGGAATTTATAAACAAACATTTTTTGTGCTTTGTGATTTATGGTTACAGTTATGAAATGGTGCTTTAATATTTCGTTTACTATTTGCTTTACTGCCAAGTTATAAGTAACAAACGTTGACGCTGTTTTCAACAGTAAAGTATCCAATACTTCAGGAGTATTCTACTGTCCCACCTCTACACTTTACCTCAAACCAGTTGGTAAAGATCGCCTAAAGAAACTAACGCCCCTTGATGTACCATGGATTCGCAATCGCAACACATATACGACCTTCTTTAAAGCTCGGAGGGTTACCAAAATCCAGAATACGTTAGAAACGGTCATTTACAAAAAAAACTACACCCGATTTTATTACGGCTACCTCGAAAGGCGATCGATTTACTAGTAAATTAGCCAGGGTGTATACTGAGTATTTTCATCAGAATTAATCACATTATAGGGCGTTGAGCGTGTTTGAGGACCGAATTAGTACAGGATTGAATACATTTCAGGTATAAAGCTGTATTCAGCATAGGCTTGTTCATAACTATCGGAATCCGAGCGGAATTATCAGAGATCGTTTGAGCAGAGCTGCAACAGCTTAGTCGAGACGATCAAAATAGTAACAGATAGATTCTGTCGCAGTCTCGCCCGGCTTATACAAACTACGTAAAGGTATCTATCTATGCGTCTTAATCGATTCATGCCTCAGTTTAGCCTGACACATTTTCTGTTACTATATTTATCGGCTTAAACATTGTATCGGGTGAGACGTGCCAAAATATGAAGAAATTTTCAATAAGAAATTAATCAATGACAAATTAGTAAATTCGAACGTTTTAAAGAACTGAGTGTTTTTAGATAAACGATACAATCAGGTTCGAAAACTTTAGTAGACTATAAATGCATAATAATAACCCCATTCAATTATTGCGTATTTCGTTAAGCCGTTTTGCATACAATCAACAGTATTAATTTGTTATTGACTATCCTTATCAAACGTGTCTATAGATAGTACATCATATCGCATGTAGAAAAGTGGTGTCAGGTTGTAGCAATTGTTCTCTCGTGTCTACATGTGCCGCCGCCCGCCCCGATCGATGTCTGACCCCGTGCTATGTCGTTCTCGCCTTTAGCACCGCCTCTTTTGACGGGTCACAGGATTCTTCACTCGCAGTCATAAATCAAAGAAATTGCTTTTCTTTTGCGAGCATTTCACGAAAATTTTACCAACTAGGTGCTTATGTGGACTTACAATTCAGTAAACTAAATCAATTTGGATGAACATGTTTTCGATTCAAAAGTTTTATAATCTGATTTGTTACCAAACTTGGATGTTGAATCGATTGGAATAAAACATCTTAGCACTGTGTGCATTTCCATATTGAAGCAATCATAGTCACACAATTCAATTTATTGAAGTTCCATTTCCGTTTCTCGCCCACTAACACAGCCGCTCATCCATCTACAACAAGTCTTCTTAAAAAAAAATAAACGAAAGCTCATTGCCCGATGAATACGTAATAGCCTTGTGCTCTCACGGTATTGTTCGAAAGGATAATGTTCAAGGGATAAAAGCCAACATAGGAGTAACTGTCCCATGCATGTGATGCATGCGTGATAAATTATTTGTAGTTTTGATTAAAATCCATTTTACTATTAAAGTAATGACTGGTACTTTATTTTTTATGTTTAATTAATCGTGTCATGTGTTGTGTGTTTTAAAAATGATGAGTTTCGTGATTACTTATTTTATATCTACTGTTCTTACAACGAAATAAATAATTAAAAAGTAATTAAACATTCGTTACATTACCTATTCTTCAGGTTACAAACTGTTAGGTTCGTTTTACAAGTAATATTAAAAAAATATAAAAGCGTGCTTAAAAATACGACTGTCGTAAATATGGATAATATATGACATTACCTAGTAAGATAATACTAGCTCATAAAATATTCTTATACATGAGCACGTAAACATAACGCCTAATACTGCCTACGTGTCGCTTCTGTTTATTCAACGGGCTGACTAATCTATGAGCGTAAGCGCGCACGTGTGCCGCGAGAGTACGGCCGGCGCGCGGTTGATCGCATTGTTTGGAATTTCATACAATTTGGGGCGTAAATATTTCGACAAAACTCTAAAAAGGGAGCGCATATTAAAGAAAAGAACAAGGACCGATATCCGTTATGAGCGCTGTAAGAGCAAATTGATGCTGTTATGTAAACACTTCCAGTTTAATGCGTAAGTTGTCATTAAGTACTTTCATTTTAAATAGATATTAATCAAATAACTTCCGGAGAATCAATAGAGAGGGGAATACTTAAAGTAATAAGTAATAACTTAAACATTGATGTGGGGATCATCTAGAGAAAAGCAAACAACAAATTAGAAGAAAAAGCACCACACAGCATAGCAGTTTTAAAATAGCCAGTAGCAAGTAAAGAAAACTTATAGCAACTTATAATAAAACAAAGACAACAGCGCCCCACAAAAGTCGTGTTTGTTCATTAGAGAAATCTGCGGGTGCAATGACGCAGCAACAACGGCCCCGCGCAGGACGCAGACGCGCTTGTGCGACAAAACGCAATAAAAAGTCGTCGAGGGCGTCTCACACGTGCATCCGTCCGCCACTGTGCGAAGTTATTTATATAATGCACCAGAACTAAGACCTTTCACGCATGCCATGTCTTGGGGATTTAGCATCAACTTAAGAAAGCTGAGGGTGTGATTTTTCGCTTCTGTTTTTAATTTGTTTATATTCTTTATTTTGCTTTTAAGGGTTCTCTTCCCTGAAGTTAAAACGGGACCCTGTTACTAAGACTTGGCTGTCCGTCTGTCACCAGGCTTTATCTCATGAACCGAAACCGTAATACACTCAGGGGCACATTTAACCGTCCAGTCATTCGAAATCGCATATCGTTTAAATTGGACGTCAATGCAATGGAAAGAAGTTCTCTTCTCTGATGAATCAAGAATCACTTTACGGGGTCCTGATGGACGTCAGCGGGTGTATATACGCCGTGGTGAAAAGTATGCTGAATGTGCTGTGGTGAAACAGTGAGCTACGAGGGAGGCTCGATTATGGTGTGGGGTAGCATTTGTTACGAGGCCGGTACAGAGTTGATGGTCTTCCATAGAGGCAGCGTTAATGCTCACAGGTACGTGACAGAAGTCCCAGAACTACATGTGATGCCATTTGCTCCATTCATTGCCGATAATTTTGTTTTAATGCACGACAACGCTCGTGCACACACCGCGAGAATTGTCACAGAGTACTTGGACGCCATCAATATTCTGAGATTACCACGACCAGCTCGGAGTCTTGACACGAACCCGATAGAGCAAGTATGGGACAACCTAAAAAGACGAATTCGGAGTAGAACAACAGCTCCTACAACCATCAATGAACTGAAAACTGCAGCGGTTGAAGAGTGGAGGAACATTCCACAAAGCGACATCCAAGACATAATGGACGGGCTTACAAATCGATTACAAGAGATGATTAGGGCCAGAGGAGGAAATACACGTTATTAGTGCGATAATTTAGAGCATACTTTTTTTTTAAATTAAAATTTTGCTAAATGTTGGTTTTGGTCAGAAAACTCCATATTCGCATTTTGAATTTTTTTTTTATGTTGATTAAACCATTTCGCAACTTACACATGTTTTAAATGTGTTCTCAAAGATTCACCCAAAGTAATGTTATAACAAAATTAGTTAAAATCCGATTCAATGTTGAAATAATCGACAAAATGTAGGTGGCCGGTTAAATGTGCCCCTGACTGTAGTATGACAGTTGAAGTTTTCACAGATGATACATTTTTGTTGCCGCCGTCATAAAAATACAAAAAAAAAAACAATAAAATAAATAAAAGTCATGATTTTTTGCTAGGAATTTCTCCTGTGTCGTGGGTGCGTTTACAAACATTTAACTCACGTACCGTCAAATTTTAAAATAAACTAATAATTTATTTTTCCATGAAGGTAAGTAGTTCAGTAACAAGCGTCAAAATTACCGGTAAAGGTGTATAGCGCCGTTTTTTTTACGTGTAACTGGTCAAATGAGTCCTCCCACCCAAGAGGAACTGTCAGACTGATACTATCTCGTATGCTAACATTATGAAAGCTTTTCTAATAATACTTGCACGTAAATAAGCAATAATCATGTTAAAATAACGTAATAACGAGATAATAAATAAGAGGTATTAAACAATAATTTGCACAAAGTATTTTTTGTAAAACTTACCTAATTGTCATCACAATATATTAAGGCTCCACCGTCAATTTTGTCGTATGTCTAATAGTGAACTGTTAAGTTTTTTTTTTTTTCATAATTGTCAATGGTACTTCTCATATTGGTCATGTCATTTCCGTCAGTACCAACTTAATTAATTTGATTTACGGATGAAATAAATTCACGAGCTTTTATATTCATTACTAACAATAATTACTTCTTAAGTACGACTTCAACATAAAAGGAAATTAAAAACGTGATGGACGGCACATTATTGTGTTTTTCTGTGTTCTCTTTCCTGTACCTAATGCTTTGCTTTACAGCTACTTCGGCTGTGAGTTCGGTAAACAAAAAAAGATTGACATAATTCGTAATTATAACAACTGGACCAAGTTTTCATCAAGTCTGTGAAGTATCAAAGAACTTATCATAAGTACCTTGTATGAATCGTTTAATTTACGAGCAACAATTTAATTAAAGACTTTTCTCTATTATTTAATCAACAGTTAGACGGCTCCGCACCACGTGCGACTTAAAAGCGTGACTAACACAGGCGAGCTTCGATTTAATGACCAAACGTGTCGAGTTATTAAAAATCATCTTCATTTAAGCTTATAAGATAAACATTTTTTATTTACCCGCCGCCGGTCGTTCCGGCTTAATTATGATATCAAAAGTTGCATCGTCAGCTTTATCTATCCCGTGCAACAGACATATCTCCCTCTCGCTCCAAACGCAGGATAAGCTCGGCCCACATTGCATCGCCAGCATTGACGATTAAACACGTTTCTATGCGCAGCCTCGTATTTTTATGTAGCGGCCATATAATACCAGATCCTCACAAAACAACAGAGCTCTAAACGAGCCCGCCTGCATAACAACTCACGGTATCACAAGCCGTGAGAGTAGAACAGGATGATGCGGCAAAACACCATTCGATATCAATCTAAAAGATAATTATGTAATTAAACTTGCATGAGTCAGATTTCTAAATAATATAGAAGAGTGTCAGCGCTCTATTAGCAGGCACGGTAACGTTCGGAATGCACGTGAAGATGCGTCTACAATATCTCCAAAGGTTCAGTTCAGTGAAGGGCGTGAGAACGTCGGTCGAGCTCGTAAGCCGCGTGCACGCAAATGAAGTGCAATTTCGCCTGAGGGATTGCGGCCGAGATGCTCGCCAGCGCCGAGTGGCCCGGCTGGCGATGACTGTGCGGAGCTCCGGTCACGAATTGCATTGTTGCAGATAATTTCATTAGGTGCTCTATTAGGCCCTGAGATACTCTCCAAAGTAATGCTGACGTGAACAGATAGACCGCGGGAAAAACCTGCTTAGTTTCATCTAAGACACTGAACACTGCACGCCCCTACACTCTTGAACAATTGCCAGTAGTGTTCTCTAGTTAAACTTAATGCTGTTTCAATTTAACGCAGTTAATCAACACTGCAACGCTGCAGCTGCAATAAAAGGAAATAGGAGGAAGTTTTTCACTGCCTCCAATGCAATGTTTTACTGTAAATTCGGATTAGAAAGCGTTACCCCACAATTAAAGATTGAAGCCATTGCGTGCATTATCTTCGAGAGCACCATCGATCGAGAACATCTCCGTAACGTGTCGGGTTAAAAGGTCGTCTAAGCTACATTTATTATTTCTTTCCTATCATTGGATTAACAATTTCCTGTCGGTTCAAAAACGAGGCAATAAAGAATAAGTCTTTGGGATTCTATGTTGCAAAATCTCGATAGGTTATACGGTTACATCCAAAATAAGAAAAACAACAATCCTTTTCGTTCGTTGTGCACTAGTTGCAAGTGCTGTGGGAACCAATTCTCTTGACCAGTACTTATGGTTCTTGTCTTTTCTAGTGGGACCACTTAGCGCGTTTCTCGAATGTTTCCTAAGAAACCTCGAGAAAAAAGGATGGTTGTTATGAAGGGTTTTATTTAATTATTTCTAATAGTACCATCTTGCGCTTTGTAGAATGGTAAACAATAAAGATAATTTGTTTCTGTGTAGTTTCATAAGCCGAGGTTGTAGCGGTTACTTGTATTGTTAACGCTGAGATGGGCTATTAAGCCGTCACAGCTTAACCATAATGGCAATCCGAACCTTACACTCCTAGAAACTATGAGAGCATAAAGATAAGGAAGTAATAAGCAATAAACATTTACCGATTCAAATATTCGATATCATAAACCAATACTAAAAATATAACGAACCATCTAACCAGGCCCGTAACAGTAGGTGTCAGGACCCCTGCGGATTCTGAATTTCGATCGCGTGTTAGACTAATGTTTCGGAATGCATTTTAATAGATGAAATAGTGAAGCTTAACATAATATTAATAAATCAAATATCTTTGGATCGATAACTTGTATTTGAATCTTATTGGAAAGATTCGACCGGTGCATGGAATTTAGCAATGGCATCCAGCGTATCTACATAACCAAAACAAATTTTAGAATGTTCGTAATGTTTCGTGACCACCACTGCCCGTATCGAAACTAGAACCTCACACCAAGTTAGCAATTGAGGTTTATTATAATCGGCTATGAATCAGACAAATTGTATGTGCACGACAGCAGCGGAAACCCGTTAATTTTCAGCATCACCTGCGGACTCGCGCGTCAGAACAGACGAGCGAGATAACGAACTGTTGAACATAGTCGTTGACATTTGCTGAAACTATGATTGCGCCAATTAAGCGGCCAGTAATCCCAGAAGCAGCAGCATGAGTAGTGCGACTGTGTGACATGTCAGCCTGTCGCACAACTCACACTCCACACAATTAATCAAAAGGCTTGTGTCGTACAAAATGCAAATTAAAAGGGGAAACGTGTTTCATAATCATTAAAGATGATGAATGGACCGTTTCAGCCATATGGTCGTTCGTAGAATTTTGTATGATAAGATTGAAATCAGAAGTTTTTGTAGTTTCCGCCTCTTCGTAACTAGTTCTAACTTTTATGGTATTTTCCAGCTAGCACATGTTTTTAACTCGAAAATTGTTATTTCTGTCTAAAGACTTAATCACGCAAAAATAATTTTAGGAGCTAGTTTCTAAAATTCTTTTGACTGGTGTAGAAAATGATTCAACATCTTCTAGATTAACCACGGGTAAGTAATAAGCTCAGAGAATTTTCTTGAATAGCTAAATGAAATGTGGTAATAATTAAAAGCGTATAGCGGCGTTACTAACATCTAAAGATTAAATTGATTGTAATTAGACGTGGACATTTATAAGAACGGATAGCAGTTATTATTTTTTAACTGGAGTTGTGCAAGAAACGAGTAGCCGGCATAGGAACTTTCTCACGGCTATTTCCGTGAGTCGTTTTTACACATTCATGTTTTTCACGTTCATGTTTGTGGACAAACCAGCGTTATTTAATCTAATCCATTTGTTAGCTGCATTTTATGGATTGACAGTGATGGCGAAGAGGGTCAGTACGGTGTTATGCCCCTCACGATATTTCCCATGGGTGTCAAGGAGTCTGCTGATAATTGCGCCCAGATCCCAGAGGTGCTGTAAATCTTAATAAAGCCGCCGAGCGTAGACCCCAATCTGCCGCCTACCCTTAATAAATTAAACGTGCGCTCGCATAACTTCCAGAACTGCGGATAACACAGCATCACTATCGTTAAACTATGAATTACTTTAACCCACTTAGTTAAAATTTACAAATCGCTATCTAATGTGTATAACTGTTTACGTAGTGTGAAGAAGAACCGATATTCGGGTAAAGTATCTCATTGTTAGACCTGTTTTGGAACGTTAACAATTTAACATAATGTATTTTTATATGAAATCAGGAAAGTGGCCTAATTATGTGGCAGAAACAAAGCGTCTGGCGTGATATAATAAAGATCTCCATATGGCCAGTGTTGCTATTATTAGAAGCAACTGCAGTGTATCGGATGTTCTGAGAGTCGGACGCCGAACCGAGTGCGTGAACCTGCCACACCTCTGGTGCTAGAGGTGCCTCACTTGACGCACACTTGATACCACACACCACAAGCTGATGTGACATTACGGATAAGTTTTATGTCAGTCACATTAAAAACCACAGCTGTCTCTCAGTGTGTACTTGACAAACTTTCATGTAAGTACCCACTCGTGCGGCTAACTGTATTATTTGATAATGACTGTCTATTGGACACGTCACATTAGCTTACAATTTGTTGATGTTTTGAATTTTGATACGATTTAATATTTGTTCTCAAAACACTTTCACCGTGTGAGTAAAACACTTCTTTGTGCAGTCTCGAGTGTCATGTCGATTGTTCCTAAGTTAATTGTAACTAAGTACTTATAAGACCAACTATGTTTGCAAGACTGGCAATAGTACGTGCCATACGTGCCCACATGTACGTGTTCGCACATAAAGTTGCTCGTATGTAACACAGGATTGGAACGTTCAAGTTGAGAGCGTCTTGCACGGCCACCCCATTCTTGGTAGGGGGGTGAACTTTAAGCCGTCTGGTACAAACTGTGAATGTCAATCGTGGATGTGTTTGGAGAGGTCTCGAGAGCGGCCATTGCGAAACCGAACAATGCGGAATGAAGTGCATGCACGACCGCATTGCACGCGGCTCACAGTGCGAAACTCGCGCACCTCCTGCCACACCCCTATAGCAAACAGCTTCATGTTATATAACCGAAGTATGCATTTTTATAAGCACAAATAAAAGTTTCTAACAAGCTCTTTTAGCTACAGGCGTTGCGAATGTGCATTAAACTAACTTTGAACCGTGAGCAAAAAGGTTTAACAAAATATTGTTTGTGCAGGAGTCACTGTGAAATGTGGAAATGAAAATATTTTTACTGACACACAGTAAAAACGAGTTGGGAAATGTTGTTCTGTTACTGTTGTGCTGTTATTTATTTTACGATTTTTTTCGACAACTGCAAATATTGAAAGAAATGTCCATAAGAGCTTAAACAAATGAGTTACACTTACAACATCGTCTATCCAAATCTTTCAATAAATAAACAAAAGATAAAGCATTAAGAAACCCATCTCAGCGAAATAAGCAAAATAAACATACATTCCTGGTATGACATTTGAAGGTGCCGAGGTCCCGAGGTCATGTGAACACTCATCGTAATAAGCACAACCATCGTACAATGTTGTAAAATGACACGCCTGTTAATGCCTTTATGCTTGCGTGTTGGCCGATCCCGCCGATCCGACATACCGCGGACCACGACGTACTCTTACAATTTTATTGATAGCTAGCCGCACATCACACGCCCGATTGACGGGGATCTATTGCGACATTAATCAACTATAATCGTTAGTTGAGTAAGCATCGAACACCAGAATTCTCCGTGTCCTCTGATTTACGAGCATCGAAATCGATATCACGAGACAAATTTGACAGCTCTTCAGCTGAAGGACAAATTAGGGGTCGTTTAGTGATAAGATTAGAAAGGCAAAGGTCGCACTGTTTCATTCTCATGGACAGAAGGATAACCCTTTGAGATCAGACGTATCTTTATGCAAAAGAGACGTTACGCAAACGTGATTGTTATCGTTTTAAACTCGAATGCGGACCATCAATTTATTACTTGGCTAACAAATTGTGATAATCTAACAGTGGTTGAGCGTGTAAACGCATCGCGGTCGCTCGCCGTTTAGTAGACGAGCAAATGACCGCAATCAAATCACAATCAGAGTGAAAGCCTATAAATGGGCAGGTCGAGATCGCAGCACTCTCGCACCGACGCCTCTGCTGTTTACCAATGCGTTAGATGTAATTATAGGAGAGATGTGTGCGCATCACTCACGATCACGACTCGCCGTACACTTTGTACCAAAAGTAAACTTAACTACATCGAGCACTCAATGATGTGTTAAAACATATGTCCAGTGTGCCGTGGCTGCTGCCGTTTCGTTCGACCCAAGTAAGTTACCCCAACAAATAAATCAAAGTATTTTTTAATAATGTTACTAAAAGAAAGCAAATAAAAATATTTTAGGATCTAAGTATGCAAAGCATTCTTTAGAAAAATTAAAACCCAGGCGTACCCCTCTTAACCGAATGGCTCTAGTTCTAACAACAATAAAATATGGAACCCCAGAATTAATCAGGGTCGACCACAGCGTCCACAATACACAACGGACACGTATTTTTATTAAAATAAATGAGGGGGGTGCGCAAATTTTATTAACGGCTCAGTCTGGCACTCACTAGACTACGAAAAGAAAAGAAAATTACGAATGGAGTACGCCAACATTATTTGATTAAGATATAATCGTATGTTGACAAAGACGACAGTTTGTCAAACAAACACTGAAAAACCAATTAAATTCAATAGAACAAGCATGTTTGTAAACAAATAAAAGAAATAACTTTCACATAACCTCAACCAACGTTTGCATCGTTCTAATTAAAACTATTAGCGTTTATTAACAGTCAAGATGCATCCTCATAACGAGCCGTGAAAAGCAAAAAAGTGACGAGAGCAGATGTGGTGTGTGGTGATCATGGGTTTGGGGCCAGCCATCGGAAGTGCGCATACGTAATTGCGGCGAGTGGTCACAATGAGGGGAATTGGCCAGTAATAGCCAGTGCAATTGTTGTGCGAGCGACGCCCGCACCCATCCCTATTGATTGAATGACGACTGAATTTAACAAACAAAGTACCACAAACGGCCCGTAACCAGTCTGCGACGGTCTATTGCCATTGCTATTCATTCATTACATCGCATCAATATACTATTCGCGATTCAACACTGCTGCGTTTGCTCTACAGAAGGATGTAGTTGTATGCGCACACGAGATTCTTGAGCTCGTCTTTTCCTGTGCCGGAACATATGGGACGTCTCTAAATCTATATCTAAAACAGACTAGGCCGGTCTCTAAATTGTCTCCCGACGCCCAGACCCCTGTCCGGATGTGCCAATTCCTAACCGACGACGACGGCGCGGCCTGACGTACGTCACACCAGCTATCATATTCAATTATCGATTCGATTTGCAGCGCAAACCTGCAGCTTAAACCCGATATCCGGTACTATGAGCTATTCTCAAAATTCTAATTTTGAATGAGACATCTAAAAGTGGTCCTTTTTCCAATTGTTATTAACAGAATCGTTTCCAAACGCTTTCATTATTATCATTAAATATTGAGTTGTATGTTAAAAGATTGATGTAATTTTTCCCCAGAAAATGATCCAAACTAATATTATAAATGCGAAAGTAACTCTGTCTGTCTGTCTGTCTGTCTGTCTTTTCTTCACGCCTAAACTACTGAACCGATTTGTGTGAAATTTGGTACAGACATAGTTTGGAACTTGAGAAAGAACATAGGATAGTTTTTATTACAAAAAATAAAAAATAAAATTCAGATCCCGCGAGATCGGGTACTATGTGGGTACAACCAAAAATCTGCCGGAAGTCATTATTCCACGCGAACGAAGTCGCGGGCAAAAGCTAGTTCATAATAAAGCATAACAAATTACACAACATCTCAATGAATATATTTCTATAAACGACAGTAATACATAGTTACAAAGTTACAATGTACTTCGGACATAATGCAGCCGTCAAACCGAAATGAACTACAAATAATAAAGTGAGTGACCGACCGCAGTAACTGTAGCTCTGACAAACCGTTTGATAAACCATGCTGTATAAAAGTAACAATCGCAGCAAAAAGCCGAAGAAAAATGCGTGAAAATGATAAATTTTTATCGATGCCTTCTAGCGTCATGTGCAAATATGATATCATTCAGGCTAAACAGACGTACTGTTATCCATAATGGGTTCGCCAAAAAAGGAAACGACACGACCAGACTTTCGATGAGGATTGGCAGCCCCAAAAAAGGACAAGATAATTTTGTCTTGTAAAATGCCAAATTCATACATGTACTACTCATATTATCATAACGTAGTTCATAAAAAGCGACTTAGTTGTTCCGTTGCATCCTGATAATTGATGACTCTTGGGACTGAATGTTCCTCCTTCGTTGCATTACGCCATCCCTCTTGCAGGATTAAAATGCCAGCCCGGCTCACGGCGCACCTGGGCGGCCAGGCCGCTTTATTGCTTGAAAAATATACCACCGGTTTACAGCGCCACTATAACATAACTATTTTCCATATTATAATGCATTTTTCGAGTAATGGGACACTTAACCATTTTTCACTTCAGTGATTTTTGCAAAAACCAATGCAGACCTCTCAAAGGTAAAAGTGAATAAGGGTTCTGAAAACACTTCAAAGTGTTTGTCGATTAGGTCAAAGAGAAGCGTTACTGGAGGAGAGTAGAGAATTAATTTGCCAATAGAGCACGCTTTTCAGTAGACAAAGGTGCTTTGACGAGGCTCCCTCGAGTACTTTGTCACGAGCCGATTTGCGGTATGGGCCGTTGCACGAAATTATTTCATCGACGCCTTTATTTAAGTTTAATGTGGTCTTTGAAATATAATAGATCTATTTACTAAAACCACACACGTTACAAAGCTAAAGGTATAAAAAATTTAAGGGATTTCACAGAGATCCTGCATGTTCACTATTTTATAATTGAAACCACTATCCACAGTATAATGATAATGATTAGATTCCTGGTGAGGTCCGAGGCACGGGGTGCTTCGGCGCCCGCGGCTCGGATAGCCCACCCACCTCGGGTGCGCCCCGATGATGTAATTAAACAAAACCCTTTCCGATTTATTTTGATATTGTCCGATAACGCTCGACTGGACCACGGTGTATAAACTGATGCTCTACTTTGATTTTTATCTTTGGAGTGTTTTTACAGATTCTATGATAAATATTTTTTTAGAGGCACTTATTTTAGTTTTTAGTCAAAGTTGACCTATTTTTGATGTGGTCAAGAAACAAATGTGCTCTCGAGATTACATAAAAACAGAACACATTAATAGTGAAGATTCCACATCTACGGTAATTGTCACGAATTACGATGCGTAGAATCGGAAGCGAAGCGGAGCGGAGCAGCCGGGCCGTGCGACAGATCCCCGATTATCAACGCATTCAGCACGGTGGCAGCCGTGGTCACAATGCAACCTGCTACCATTACACCTGACAACCATTGTACCTAATGGGCATTCCACACGCGCCGGACACTCCTCGTGCCATCGCTAATTTGCGACAGATGAGGCGCTGACGTTATTTATAGAATCTAATCTGTCTAGAATACCTGAACCTAACCTTAGAGTTAGCTTGAGAGTAACGAACGAGGCTATTGCTATAAAGCGAGCGTAGAAATATTTTAAGCTAAATTAAGTTAAACAAATCGAATTCATGTATATAATAATAGGGTATTGGCTATTGGTATTGGAAGAGACGGACTTGATGAAAAAAACATTCTAAGAATTGTTATTGTAGTTGGGCCTCTATTCGGAAACGAATCTGCATAATGAGTCAACCGGATGTTGTTCAGGCTTTTTTATTTCAGTTCCCAGTCACCATGTGCACAGCAACAAAATGAACAAAATCACTGCTATGTATTTCTATAAAAACAAACAATGAGAGAACAAAATTATCATTGTTTCATGGAATTCGACACAATTTTGACACATAAAATACTGTAACGATGTAGAGCGTTTGCGTTGCTCAATTAAATAAAACGATAAAAACATAAAATAAAACTATAAAATTGAAAACAAAAATGTTGGAGAGGCGGCAACTGAATACGGATCACGTTACCTGTATGGCACAATAATTAGGTACTCGTAGCTAAAGGGCTTTTTCTAAGGCTAGACACGTTTCAACAGAGTAAACAATCAGCTAGTCGTGATAGGAGCGATGGAGGCTGTCGGTGGCTCGTGAGTACTCGTGACCGGCATGGACCGCGGACCTGACCACGACGTCATGCTCCACCGCACCATTCGATCCGACAGGTGCATGATGCGGCATGTATACCATATTTACTACATTAACGCTCTATTTTAAATGTTTTTTTTTTTTTAAATATAAATTCGATCGCTTCTTACTTGTCTCGTAATGCTGTCATCAAAGTAAAAATGCAGTGTGTCATCATGACTAACTTACTTATTCTCAATTTCTGAGCTTACGTTCAAGCTTTTGACATGATTCATTCTACTTCAGCCAGTCATTAGAGCTTCTATATAGCAACTTATCCTATGTCATGATAAGTGTGTACAATTATTCAGAGATACAACATTAAACGCAACAAAAGCTTTGACACCGTAACAAGATAAGTAACATGTAATTAAACATCGTCATTTTAGTAAATGAAAGCGAACATTAACAGAATTTTAAAGTCGTCGTTGTGAAGACGGTGTATAATGTACACCCGTACCCTTCCCACCCCACTCTTTCCCTATCATTATCTCAATTTGCCCTTGATAGAGACATTCAAGAGATGGATGGGTGGATAAAAAATGGAACGACTTGGACTAAAAAAATATTAAATTGCGTTACACCTTTTCTTTTGGAGGCGATTAGATTGCGTTGAGAATTGTTCAATATTTTAGGAGCTTTTTGTTTGATTCACGAAGTCATCTTTCATTCTTTATTAGCTTATTGTATTGTATTTTGCAGAATGAATTTAGAGGATTAAGAACTAAATCGCTGCAGCAGCCAATTGTTATGTTCTCTGAAAAGATTTATAGTGTCCCAAAAAATAATACTGATTTTCTCGTTTTTTTTTTAATGTTTCCCCACACTTGGTATATCTCCTGTGTCTTGGGTGTGTTTACAAACATAGAAACACACAAACACCCTACAGTTACAAGCTAACGTAGCGACTTTTGATATAGATTATGAAGGAGACCTTTAATAAAGGGTATTTTTAAAAGTGCATAGAATCATTCTCAATATTATTCATTTAATAACTTACCTCCATTTCCCGCGTTGGTGATAGTCACCCAGAAGTCGATGGTCTTCTCAGGTCCCAACTCCTCATAGTCCCACTTCTTTTTAACTTTCACTACACCACTTGGTTCAACAGTAACCCACGGATTTTCGTCCCGAATTTTAAATGTCTCGCGATCAGTCTCTTTTTCCAACGTAAAAACAGCACGTCCCTCTACTTCCCCGTCTGCCTCAGTAAACTCGATTCTTTTTGTCGGTCTAACAGCCCGTGTTACACGACGCTTTTCACGATGAAGAACCGGCAAATCTCTTTGGTCACGTATTATAAAATCTAAAAAGACTGGCACTGGTCTACTTTTAAGTTGTGGAAAACCAGTATCATGAGCAACTACTCTTAGTTCAGCTTCATGGCCGTCAGGCTCACCTGCTAATATAAGTTCCCCAGTTTGAGGAACGATTACCACCAAATTGCTGGGTGATTCTAGAGAATAGTACACCCGATCTCCATCAGCATCGTCCGCTTGAACTTGTCCAATGTTAGAGAATCTCTGCCAGTGTGCAGTGCCATTTGGGCCATTTTGGTCAACAGTTCCATTCACAATAAAGTAGTACGAGTCCTGATCAAAACATGGCTCATGATCATTTTCGTTACCCACATCTATTCGAACCGCGAGATTAGCTTTATTCGCTCCATGGATGTCTGTTGCTTGGATGACTAATTCATACAAATTCTTGTCCTCAGCATCTAAAGGTTTAGTAGCTATCATTTCAACATCACCATCGGTTACAACTGACTTAACTTCCGTATTAGATTCGGTTTTCCCTTTCTGTCGTAGCGAAAATATAGAATCTTCATTTCCTTTTATGATTTTATAAGCTAGTGGACCCACATCGACAAGGGCCGTGGCTCTGATAGGTAGAATGTCCACGACGGTACCTGGTGGAGCATTTTCTGAGATTTCTCCTATTAATCCGTTGGTAGCGGTGAAATGTAGCATCTGCCGTCGATCCATTACTAAGAGATGAATGGCATGAGCTGCACTGCTATAAGGAGTTTGCTCTAGAATGGCTAGATTGACGGGCTGATTGAGTAGAGGTGTTAGATCAGCTGTGGTCATAAGTAGGCCGTCATCCAGAAGAGTAAAATAAGGCGCGAACTCTGGATCTAGAAGCGTGTATCTGGAGTGGTTGCCTATGAAGTGTCTGACGGCGTGCCCGGGGCGCACGTCGTGCGGCAACAGGGTGAGCGCGCGCGTTTGCAGCACGACGCTGAGCGCGCAGAGCAGCGCGCCGCCCGTCAGCACTGTGCGCGCCATAGCTCTTACGGGGATATCGTCTAACTATCCCAACATTTCACACCTACAACAAAGATTGAAATAACTTAATTTATATTATTCTAAAGTTTTATAAGTCGGTAAGTTTTAGTGTATTGATTGAAGTTCACCACTGGCTACAACCTCTTCTTTCTACCTTTCAACAAACTTTTCTTTCTTTTGAAATGCTTGCAGCCCACCTAAAGGTTGTCTTGAAGACCACCATTGTGACCATCGCATCGATATAATTAACAATAAGTATTGTATACAATAAAGTATATCTATTTATCTATCTACATCTTAGAAAATAGTAAGTAGGTAAACAAAAAACTACGCCCATTTATGCACTAGACGTCTTTCGATTGAATAATGATGATGAGTTTGCCTCAAAATCGAAGGCAATCATGCTGTGATCGATCTAATTCTTTCTCGGTGACTGTGACTTTGAGATTAGGAAGGAAATCGGGAATCCATTTATTGGATAAAACGCGGTAATCGAAATTGATAGAATCAAAATGACAGTGCACATTATTTATATCCTAGTTGTGATCACGTGGAGGACATTGGGTGCTTTTATTCAATCCTATACTTACAACATTATTAAAACCGAGCATTTAATAGTCAAAGTCTGAATATTAGTGTGACATTGCTGGCACATGGTCAGTAACATAAAAAGAAATCCGAATCTTTGAAGAATTTAATCCTTATCAGCAGCATTATCGATCGATGCCTCGATGCATGCATTATTAGGGGCGGTATTTTTTTGCAACACGGGTTCGATGCCCTTACTCCAGCTGTTAAATATTAATTGTTGCAATTAGAATGTTTGTCGATATGAGCACACTTTTCTAGGTATTTAGCTTATTGTAAGGCTCTGGTTTCTAGGCATTACGGAAAGCTATTGTAATTACAAAATTTGAGTAGATATAATCTTGGTCAAAATCATAATAGGTACCTACATAGTTATTATTCAAATTAATTTAATATTTTTTTATCATAAATGTGAACTGTAATGCTCAGGGCATTACAGTTTATTATAAGCTATGCTTAGGCTAACCATAGCTTTTCGCGTACATAGGTACCTGCGAAGAGTGTGCATCATATTTTATAGGCATATATATATGATACTCGTCGTACAAATCAGAATCCACAAGTTGAGGGGACCTTGTTTTGTCAATTTCTTATTTCAACGATACCAAGATTTGTTTGGTCGATATCAAGCAAGGTGCTATAGCCTCAAGAAGATACCTACTCGAAAGTACTTCGTGCAGAATTATTAATGAATTTTTAAGCAAAATATTTTTTACGCTGCAATTGCGCAGATTTTTTGTTCTATAATGAAAAAGTCTGAATCATGTGATAGTGTGTTGTTTAGCGGGCGGGCCAGCGCATGTTCTACGCGACGAAGACGTCGACGTCGTCGGCGGGCACGGCGGGCGGCATCGACGTAGGGCGGCGAGGCGGGGCGCACACATGCGGAGCTTTATTTAGGCGGCGGGCGAACGCCGGCGTCTCGCGACCCGCCGCCGCCGCCGATCAATACCCTCACTGCGCCGTCGCGCGACGCTCACCGAGCGAATCTCAACTCTACACGCGCTCCCGTTCACGACACACCATCAAAAATTCACACACTCATTTTACTGAATAAAAGCACCCGCTATTTCCACGAAACTTCACGATTCTCCAAACGATTTATGAAAGGAACCGCTAAAAAACACAACATCAATTCACTATCAGATTTCAAACAAGTAATGAGCAGCTATAGGTAGTACAATTTTCATTTCAACCACATTTTATTTGATTTTAGAAGGCACTGCACTTAATTAATTAGTTAGGTAATATCAATGCAATCTGTATTGGTTATCAGAAACGACCTTAACGTGATGCGTAAACATGTGGTTAGAATGTAAACAGTTTAATAAAATACCATCAAATTCAATTATATCACTCCCGAATGAATATAATGCTAACATTAATTAATAATTTTGAGTAATTTCAATCAATAATATACGTACTTTATGAAAAACGCAAGAATTTTATAGCGAATCGTAGCGTTTGACAGATGCGCACCGATAAACGAGACACAGACCGGGCGCAACGACGTCGAAATGCGACTGGCTGATGGCGAAGCGCGGCGCGCGCGCGTATCGAGCGCCCTCCGCCCGACCCCCGCCACCCTCGCTTCTACAACCCCTGATTGTCCCGCCCGGCTACTGAAGCTTTTTGGTTCTTAGCTTTCACCCCTCCGCGACTCTGCGTGCCTCGATATTACGGGCATTGCTGCATGCACTATAGCGGTTAATTTGTTTTTTTTTTTTTTGTATTAGCTAGCTAAATTCAATATTAGTACCTACCTCAAATGTTACAAAGTAATTATTGTATCTAATGAATAACAGGAAAAGCTTAAATATCGTTACTGACATGGCACTAAAAATATTCTAACAGGGTAAGGAAAAATTATCAATTTCCAGGAGATTGTCTTTCATTTCGAGAAAGTCTATTGAACACAGTGGCAGTCGGACTCGAGCACGAAGGGTTCCGATCCGTTCCGTACCATTATGTATAAAAACTAGACTTCTGTAGGTATAATTTTCCTGTAAGTAATTTATAGGCAAGGATTATTAATGTAGGTTTTTTTTTACTTATAGATTCAGTAGTTTCGAAGATCAGGGAGGGGGGTTCATTTTTCGTCTATTTTCCTGAATAAATCTGAAAATTAAACCACCGTCTTAGGGCCACAGGAATTGATTTGTAAATACCAAATGCCTACATAATCGGTCAAGTAGGTTCGGTTGAAATAAACTGTGAAGGGCGGATAGACGGACACACGAGTGATCTTATAAGGATTTCGTTTTTTCATACGGACGTGCGGAACCCTAAAAAGGTACTTTTAGACAAACATATCATCGCGCATAATATTTTCTGAAAGGGATATGCACAACTGTCCTATTTATAGAAAGTGCGAATCTACTGGCAATATCGTACGACCTGGTCTTCGGGCTCGTAGTGTATGGAGTGTACCTAGTGACTCATTTCCTATGGAAAATTATTAGACCTTGGCCCAATTGCGGTAATCAAAAAATCAAAAAAATATAACCAATTTTTTTTTAAATCTTTTCTAACGTTACGAAGCTACGAAGCTTTTAAAGTTCACAATACAATACGTACGTCATGCCGTGGTGTCATTTTTGGTGCGTCCTGACGTCACAAGCCCTGATTCTCGTATTTTGATGCGTTTTATCATTGTAAACATTAACTGATTTAATTAATGAAAAAATACAGGTCCATTATTTTTCAAAACTCTAATTGACGGTCTAATCAGATTTGCAATTTATTGATGTTGAAAACTAGCATTATCTCAACTGCTGTACGTGTATGTAATTATGTAATATTATGTACAATTGACGACCCGGCAAGCGCAGTGGCTGAGCGATTTGACTGCTGTACTGCGTGTCGCGGGTTGATTCCCGCACGGAGTAATTATTATTTGTATGATCTACAAGTAGTTGTTCCGGGTCTGGGCGTTTGTGTATGTGAGTTTATACGTTTGTAAACGCAAAAATTGTACAACAAGGGTTTTTTTTATGAAATACGACCGATGGCCTTATTACATTTTTTTTCGAGTCATCGAATGCCTGTCAGACTTTACTGACTAAATGTTCTTTCAGTTGCCCTTTACGTTCCAGAGCCACAGTGTCTTTTTAAGAAAGTCCCACCCACACCCATACCGGTAGGCGTTTGAGGGTAGAGTCGTAGAGTTATAGTATTTCAGTTTGCTTTTGCTGATAGGTTCTTGTGGAACACGATATGTGTCGATTAGGGCCTGGTCCTTGATCATACGGCGAGCTGTTACTCACCGGCTCTTACGGTGACCGAGGATCGCGACGTCCAACGACTCCCGAGCGCCTTCCGCGGCGGCTGGAGCGTGATGTGGAGAACATTCTCTTCCACACGCCTTTCTGCCTCCTCTTTCACTAGCATTTCTCCTTCGCAGAAGGAGGTAACTGCTTCCACTCTGCGTCGCTCCCTAGCATGGCCTGAACCAGTGATGGACGCGAGGTTGTCGACGCTTATCGCCTCCGTGAGACACGGCAATGTCCCGCCCCAGTCAGTCAGACCTCCACAGTTTCCTCCGGGTGGTCCACACAGTGGGGTATCACGCCGCTGAATGATCGAGGCCTTACGGTACCCGCGTACTGGACGCGGATACCTTCACTATTTCCCCTTTTCACTCAAACGATTCATAATAAACAAAACGCGGTAGGTATTTCATTTACAACAACAATTTTTGAATTTTTGAGATGAATATTGTACTGCGCATCGTCTAGGTCATCTAGGTGCAATTATTAAGGTGTCATCTAACGTAAGTGAGAACGAGCATGGATTTAGATTACCTAAACCCTCTGAGGTACTTCATTTTTGATAATTACTGTAATATTGATAGGGTTTGTGACTAAATAATAAGGGCGTCTACAAAAACAGGAGAGCGTTTTTTTAAAACGGACAAGCCTCTCAACGGCGGCGGCGGTGCGGGCAGTGCGTGTAGCGGTTTTTCTGAGGAAACTTTAGACAGCGACGAGCAGCCGCACTTTAGGAAGCCCATGACATTTGTGAAAACTGTCAACGAATTATTGACAAAATTTGGAAGAAAACAGATCTACGCTAAGTGCCCTTGCTTTTCAGATTAATTGGTCAAGCTCTGATGCTTCCAAGATCGGCTACCTTTGACCCAGTAGGTACCAATATTTGGCGAGAAATGTCGATTTAATAGCAAGAAATGATTTTTTTTCAAAATTCAAATACGTGATGCTGGCAATGTCAGTCACACATAGCGTTGACTTTGTAAAGAAAATAAAAATATGAAATAACTTGTTTTGTCAATCAAATGTTCTCCTGCTATGTGTGGAGCGGGGTGGTCTTGGACTAGCTCAAAAACAATTAGTTTTTTTCAGTTGCCCATGACGTTCCAGAGCCGCGACGATCTACTTGGACAGTCCCGCGACCCCGGCAGGCATCAGTACGTCTCATGCGCATTCGGGGAAACAAGTATCAGTTACCAACGCGCGCGCGTGACCACAAAATTCTGTTTAAATCTAAACATGTTTTGTAAAATCATGATATCTGGTGTATTTTTGGAAAAATAAAGTTTTTTAATTTTCGTTGATGTTATAAAATACTTACAATAAATTTCGCACTACAAAATAAACATTCGGTATACAAGGTTAGGGAATGCATTCCTTTTTTTTTCTCTGTCTGGGCAAATCAAAGTTTTTGTAAGAAAAAGAAACAAAAAATAGTTGAAACAATTATTATATTAAAACAGTAATTTTACAGACTAGTATAAAAATAGCCAAAGCTAGCACTGAGCAATATCATTTGTGACTTTTAATAAAAATAGTAAATAAAAATATTTTTTTCATATCAATATAAGTAATAGCTGTTATACATAAAATCTATAAGACAGTTCTAGGCATTTGCACTGTGTGCATAAATTGTGGTAACTTAGTTACCATGAGGCTATAAC
Organism: Agrotis puta; assembly: GCA_943136025.2. Taxonomy (NCBI): domain Eukaryota; kingdom Metazoa; phylum Arthropoda; class Insecta; order Lepidoptera; family Noctuidae; genus Agrotis; species Agrotis puta. The sequence goes on from OW964170.2 coordinate 8,456,619, forward strand.
TAAATATGATGGGTAAACTGCTTGGGGGCGACGCTATCATTTGTATTCTTGTATCTTATTTCTTTGATAGTCAGTTGTTTCCCTTGGTGTATTCTTTGTAAGTGACTCCTCATATCATAAGACCGTGAGAAAGACCGATGGCAAACAGGACATTGTGTCTTCCCCGCATGTGAATCCTTGTGCAATGTCAATGAAGTGGGATGCTTAAAACCTTTTGGACACAGTTGGCAGCGGAACTTGGCCAGTTCAGATTCTGTAACAAATAATTAAATTATTTTTAATCAAGAAAAGCAAGTTAGGGGTTGTGTTTTAATAAAATATTATATTTACTAAAATCCGTTCACAAGATATTTCCAACAATTACTATTCAAGTTTTCACTTCTGCCGGCACTCCCAGAGTGCAACCTGTCGTTTTTTTTACAGTAGAATCTGTTTATGATTCGGCTTATATTGACCAACTGCTTATGAATTAATTACACAGTGAAGTCTACGTAATGACTTTGCTTAGAGCAACATGTCACTTATTGTGACCAATTTTTAATCAATTTTGTTCAGTTAGTGACCAACATAATTCCTAACATCTACATCTTTGGGAGAGTCACTTGATACCAGAGAATGTACAGAGCGTGCATAGCTTTTATTATTGTTTTGTCTCAATGGGTACTTGAAAATCAAGGCTTGATTTGTTTGTGGTTTGTTAAAAAAAATACATTTAAACATCATTTTAAAGCTTTTATGGTTGAGGAGAGAGGTGCAATAACATGCAGATTAGAAAATGGAGAATGCATCTCATCAGTCACAAGCAAATTTGGGGGTTGGTTATGACAATATAAAAAAAATTGCATACACAATTCTTTATAAGGTATGCTCAGTATGATGTGCATGTCATTTCCCTACATTGTCATAATAGATTCCACTGCACTTATTACCATACTTACAGTATCTACTTTTTACATACTTCATTTCCACTGTAAATAGTTTATTAGGTACTTTTTAATATTTAATGCATGATTTACTAAATAAAGAAATTGTATTCTATGTATGGTGCATACCGGAATTCCCTTTTTCTGATAAGTCTTCAACTGAAGTAGCCTGTGTGTCTACCTGCATTTCTTCACTACTCGTGGATGGTCCGGTTCTCATTGCCAATTTTACACTGTCATCAGACTTTGAAGCATCAGGTTGCATCTCAAGATTGCCATTTTCTTGTTCTTGAATACTTTTGATTGGGTTGCTGGTCACTGTGGTAGGTTGTGGAATGTACTCTTCTCTGGAACTCTGCATAGTGGCTAAGTTTATTGGTTCATCAGACAACACAGGCACAATATCATCAGTCATTCTACTTGATTTAGAACTTAAATCTAAAGAGGTGTTGTCAGTGATTCTCAACTGGCTCTTAGATGATTCATCCTCCATGTTATCAGTCAAACCCTTAACTTCTAGGAGCTCAGCAGTGATAAGGAATGATTCCAATTGTTCCTGGAATATGTTCACCTCACCATGGTACATAAAATTGATGATTGCATTTAAGTCCTCAAACTTGAAGTTTCTGAATATAATCACAGGATGTTGACATGGGTTCTCTTTGAATATCTGCTTGAAGTAACTACTACAAGCAGATAACAACATTTTGTGTGCTTTAATTTTGCCTCCATCGCAGCAAAGCGTTACATCCACTAGATCGTTTTCAAAACGGAGAACACTGAACGCTTCTGTTACGTGAGATACGTAATTATTCCAGCGTAAAGAGAACTGCGGTGCATTATTCATTCTAAAACTGATATTTTACAAAACCACTGCTGAAATAGGGAAAACAATTAATCTACTAATAGGTTTATCACTTTGTTAAGATAATCGACCGGATTTGATAAAGGTCAGGTTATATTTTCAATGTTTCGATTAGAGAATGCGAGTTTCTCTTTCATTTACACAAAAATTGATTGTCAATAAGAATGTCAATAGGTTTACAGGCTGTCAATGGGAAAACCATAGACAAAATAATAGTAGTTTTCTTATGTCGCGTACACATCGGACCAACGAAGACCAAAGAATGGGTGATGCTGGCCTTCGTTGGTCCATTATGAATGGCTCACCAAACGCTAACCGTAATTCGTTCGCGTTTACCGATCTGCTGAAGCACAAGCAGTGATGAGGAATGACTCCGGTTGTTCGAAGCATTCGTTCATTGGTCCGGTGTACACATCAAGCCACCGGGGTGGCTCAATGTACACATTGGTACAACGTGGAAAACACCATAGACCAGAACAACGTAAAAAGGGCAAAAATAAGATTAGGCGAGTCGTAATTTTTAAATTCTGTACGTAACGAAAATTGTATACTATACCAATATTTTTTTATAAAAGAAATCCTCAGCTTGTAAAACAATCACACGCCGCAAGAAGGAAACGAGCCACAGTGGGACCACACTATGGCCAGCCCACACCACACTTTCTAGAAAGAGAGAATCGAATTGTATGACCATCTATCTTTTTCCTGTAAGACATAGTAATGTCTATGGCATTTGGCTGTATGGGCTCAGCTCCCTTTGCCTGTCCCAAAGAGTGACGAATAGAGATGGGTAACTAGCCGAAACTTCAATAGCTTAGCTAGCCGGCTATTTGTTGTGAAATAGCCAGCTAACTAGCCAGCTATTGTGGCTACTTGGCTATTGAACAATAATGACTAGTAGAGTTAGCGGCGCAGCAACTCGGCGCCGGTGTAGCTAGGTACTTTTTTTTTATCGTGGTAAAATCATCAAATGAGTCCTCCCACCCAGGGCAGAGCGGGAGGGACTGTCAGACTCGTACTGACTAAAATCCACGGTGTTCTTCAATAGCCTTTACGTTCCGGGGTCACGGTAAATCGTACAGTCCCGCGACCCCGGGTAGCTAGGTACTTAGGTAGGACTTAACTCAACATCAACTACACGATCCGAATTCTAGATGTGTGGATGATTATAGATTTCGTTTAATTTTCATTTTTTTTATAATCATTATAAGAAATAATTTCTCCTAGTTTATCTTAATAACAAAAATACTAATTATAAGATCTTTACCTACGTAAAGGGCTAGTGAAGGACACCCTGGATTTTAGTCAGTACAAGTCTAACAGCCCCTCCCGCTCTGCCCTGGGTGGGAGGACTCATTTGATGATTTTACCACGATAAAAAAAAAAGCCTGAAAAAGTATGAAGGGGAGTTCATTTTAAAATAATTATTTAATTTGTTATCCTTTACGTCTGACGGTAACTAAAACGACTACTTTCCATCATATTCCGTAAGTATACTCATATTATACGAACGAAATTACTGAGTATATGCCATCTCCTTTCATTATCTGTTTTGTGAATATTGTGAGAAAGAGATGTGCGACACGAACGAAGCTATAGTTAATACTCGCGTAGTCGCGTCTCCCTCACACTACTCAGCGGCCGCTAGCTGGTGGCAGCGCAGTAAGCGAGCGCGCACACAGCTATCGGCTATTCTGGCTACCCGGCTACCGAATACCGGGTCGGTTACAAACGTAGCTGTTAGCTATACTCTGTGGCGGCTACGTGGCTACGCGGCTACCGCGGCTCCGCAGCTACCGCGGCTATGCAGCTACCAGCTATATCATAACCTGACAGTTATCTAGCCAACCAGTAGCCACTAGCTAGCTATCGTGTTGACGGATATCATAGCCGTGGCTATTTTGCTCATAGCCGGTATTTGGCTAGTTATGGCTATAGCTACCCATCGCTAGGGACGAAAAGAACCAAAAAAAAGTGTCTATGGCAATGTAAAAGAAAGATATAGCTATATATTTTTTCTCTCTTTACCAAGAAAGTCAAATTATTTGACAGATAGGACAGCAGACACTGTCATACTGACATTGACTTTATAAAAATAAGCACAAAATTTACGGAAATACGTCGACTATTTCCATAATAAAATATTTTCTGTACGTCGAATAAAACCAAATATTAAGATGGTAAGTTAAAATATCAAAATAAGTGTTGAGGTAACAATGGTATCAGCAACACATATTAATGATTTCCTATTTATTTGTAATTTATAGCATGGCCGGGTAAAGGTTCGTACTACTGAAGAAGAAAGAGTGAGAAAAGAGAAAGAACGTCAAGAAAAACTTAAGGTTTACAAACATGCTATGCAAAAGATTTTTCATAAGGTATGTATTGTAAAATGTAGATGAGTTAAAAGTACAAAAATGGTATTAAACCCCAAAACTTATTTTCTCAGAGGAAGGAAGGTGAACTAGATAAGGATCTGTTGGAGCTGACTGGAAAAGTGCTGTCATCCAACCCTGATATTTATACACTATGGAATATCAGAAGGGAAATACTCACCATTTTCAAGTAATTCAATCTGTTCTTATCATTCAGTTACTGTTAACCCTTTATAGGACGGCTCATACAAAGTGGCCAGTAAACTGGACACTCACTTTAAGGTCGTTATAGATTTTTATTTATATATTGAACCTTATAAACATTTACGACCGTATGATTTTCATGACTTTCTCGAAAAACAGAGATTTTCAGGTCTTTTTTCAAGAACATGTCATTATAATTTACGGCACAGAATATATATTTATCACAAAATATTAAGAATTAAATAAAAAGTTAGGGTGTGCGTTAAAGGGTTAATGAGTCATTCTTATGACCGTGATATACATGCAAAGACTATATTAGAATCATAATCTTCTTTTCATGTGATACAAATAATTGCATGGCTACATATACCAAGTTGCATGCTTGATAGTTATTAATGTTTGAGAAAATGATAGAGTAACAGGTGACAATAATTATTATGTTAAAATAATTTCAGGAAAAAAGATGACAATGATGAGGAGCTGTCACAGTTGTATGACGCTGAACTATATCTAACCGAGTATTGTTTGAAAATAAACCCTAAATCATACTGTGCCTGGCATCAGAGGGAATGGGTGCTTACTACCAGGGCAGATCCCAACTGGGAAAAAGAGCTAGATTTATGCAATATGTATCTGAAATTAGATGAAAGAAATTGTAAGTATTAATGGCAAATTTCTAATACTCTGATAGGATTACATACTAGGGTATTTTATCACAATTTATTTGATTCTGATGAAGGAACCTTTAGACCCCTCATTGTTTTTTTTTTAAATTGGTAAACAAGCAAACAGAGGAATATGTACTTGTAGATATACAATAATTATAGTAATGTTAGACATTTGAACAAAATTAATAAAAAAATTGCTTACAACACTGCTCCATATAAACTTTGATTAATAAGACTGAACCTGATGTATGAAAACTAGGATGCTATGAGTGAGGTCTTGGGACCCTCTAGTTTCCTTGATCCAGGAATGTAAAGGAAAATGAATGGAATGTAGTGGATTTTAGTTATTTAACATCTGACAGTCCCTTCCATTCCACTGGAAGGACTCTTCGATGTTTTACGGCCTTAAAAAAGGTTGCTATGAGCAGAAAGACACATCATTTTCAACTCAAGAGATTGATCCTAAAATTGATGACAAAATTGTATTTTAAAATCAAACTGCTAAGGAGTGTCAACATAGTGACGGGGCCTGTAGAGGGCCAAAGCCTGCCGGGGTCGTGGGACTCTCAAATTACCGTAAGCCCAGTATGTAAAGGGCTACTGAAGGACACCGTGGATTCTAGTCAGTACAAGTCTGACAGTCCCTCACGCCCTGCCCTGGGTGGGAGGACTCATTTGATGATTAAACAACGAAAAAAAAAAAAAGGATCAATCTGTTGTGTTATTCTCTAAAGAATGCAGTATTGAAACAGCAGTCTATCCCAGATATTCAACTTTATGCTCAGAGCATGAAGTTCAAAATACACTAAAGGCTGGCTGTGATTTCAACACTGCATCCTGTAGATAGAGAATAGCATTGCAGGACATGAATTTCGCAATACATATCCTGATGAAACTTTAAAAATGTGTTTCAGTCCACACCTGGGATTACAGGAGATTTGTTGTAAGCCAATCCAAACCATCGTTAAAAGATGAATTTGACTACACTACTGAAAAACTCATGGACAATTTCTCCAATTATTCTGCTTGGCATTACAGGAGTAAATTACTTGTGGAGCTCCATCCTGATTTAGAAGGTTGGTTGAAATATCTGACAAACTTTTAACAAGAATTCAGAGGGCCTAGGCAAGTGGAAATTGTGTTTGTCATGTTTTAAACATTTAATATAAAAAAGTTACTGATATTCTAAAAATTTTTGTGCATGTACATACTTATTTTTGAAATCTACCAGGTGGCCGCCCAATAGAGGATAGTCATCATAAACATGAGTTGAAAATGGTGCAGAGTGCAGCATTTACTGATCCAGATGATACCAGTGCTTGGTTTTATCAAAGATGGTTGCTGGGTAACCCATTTTTATACTACTTGTTAATGACTTTTTTTTAGCGACTAGCAGTTTTTTTTAGAGTTTATAGTACAGTATTTTATTGATTTAAGTGTTGAGAAAATTACTTTGTATTCCCTCATATACAGATTGCTGGTAACAATAATTATCATCCATAATTTCAACAAAAGAATGTTATGAATAAATAATCCAATAATATATTACTCGCCATTAACAGGAGCTGTAAAAAAAGATATAGCAGTTGCTGTCTACGTAGTGTCGCCGTTAAAAACTACGGTAGCATTTAGTCATCCCGTAAACCAACCTTTTGTATCTTCAAAAACGCGCCTTTTCTTCAATAATGAGTTGATAAATGGAGATTGGCTGTCTTATTCTGGAAACCAGTATGATGTTCTATGGATTTTTAAACATAATACGGATATTACTGAGAATTTAGATGTAAAGGTAATATAAAGAATATTTTGTTTAATAAAACTCATAACTGAATGGTAGATAATAATAAATCAATAACTTTATTGCCATCTTAAATGTTTCAGATGGAGTATGACAGCGAAGATGGACCCTTACAAATAATACCTAGTGTTAAACACAATTTAAATACTTATGTTGGTAAAGGTGAAATCAATTTCGAGAAAAAGTACTCAAAGCCAGTTGTCGAAGAACTGAATAACCAACTAGATGCTTGTCGTCAGTTGCTGGCTATGGAACCGGACAATAAATGTAATTTAGTTTGTTTCGGTTTGGTCATGTTCAATTTTGCTTGCTCACAAAAAGCCAACCTGTTAGATATTTCTAAATCACTTTTTAAGGATAGCCAGGCCAAGTCTCACAATATTACGTACCGTAAGAAGTGAGCATAACACAAATTTTATACACTTCTGGATTATCAAATAGGTTCTTTTGTTGACTTGAATAATTTGTACTTAACTAGCAATCACTTTTAGCTTTACTTTAAAAACATTGAGAATAAGTATTATTATTTACATAATTTGAACATAATTTCAATTACTTTTCCAGGGACTCTTCTTACCACCACAGTTTTTCTTCACTGTATTGATGCAAAACAGTATCACAAAGAAATCATAGAAAATTTACATACATTGAAAATGATAGACAATTTGAGGGCTGGCTATTATGACGATTTAATTACTAAATGGAGTATAGAAGATCAACTTGTACAAGATTATAAAAAAGATAGTCTAAACTTCAAAATTATGTTTGATGATAAAATTGTCAGTTTGCCTCATTTACAATACTACAGTCACTGCGAGAATGTTGATGTATCTAATCAGAACTTGGAATCCAATGCTTTGCCTTCTTTAGAATTGCTTCAAAACTGCAAGGTAAGATTTTATTCAATGTATACTATAAGTATATCAATATAAACTCATAAGGTTACTTATCTATACTAACTTGATTTTTTTCCCTTACAGAAATTATCATTAGAGAACAACCAACTGACAACATTAAAGGGTTTCCCTAATTTGAATCTGGAGGTATTGAATTTGAAAGGGAACAAAGATTTAGTTGAAGAAGAAGTGGAGTTATTTAAGAAAAGATGCAACTATACAGTAATTTTCTGAAGAATATATTGACACCTTTTGGTGGTAAAGATATTTAAAATAAGTTTAATAACTAAAATCTTATACTAAATTATTACAGCTTTAAAATAACCAGATTACTGAGCCTTCTGCACACTGAACGCAGATTGTATGTTAGAGAAAGAAGTCGGAGCTTTTAGTGGTAAAGATATTATGCCCGGTCATTTGAAGTGCGCACTTTTTTTGATGACGACATGGTTGGCGTAGTGAGCGACCAACTGCTGCGCTACATGTCACGGGTTTGATAACGTGTATGTTACTGTAAATGTTTGTAAAACAATACTGAATAAATTCCAAGTGTGCAACCATTATTTAATAAAAAAAAACCATGCCATTCTGACCATACTACTTCTATCTCTATCTGCGTTCTGTGAAGGTAGTTAACCTACCTAGTGCATCACTGTTGTTAACAAAGAGAATGGTCCAAGATAAAAGTATAGATATCAGACACTTAAAAAGTAAAAAGTTAAACTACAGATTTAATGTCGACAACATAGACTATATAAAGGTAAAATAACTTTCTAACTTTATTGGAACAAAATAAAATATGATTTTTACATACAACAAAACAAATATTTTTTTCGATTTACCTATAATGTAAAGCAGTATTTCACAAACTTACTTCAAAGCATCATTCATAATTTTATGCTTTTGTTGTCTTTGTTCCACTTTAATTAAGCATTACATACAATAATTATTAAAAGCTATCACTTTCTATTAATATTATAATATTATTGATTTTTATAAGTTCATGCTATTTCGTGACTGTATTGTATAGACTTATAGACTGATTGTAACAAAAAGGTCAATGCTTTCAATAACTTACAAACTAATGGTGAAAGTAATTATCTTTTTATGATTATTTAATAGTTACTTCAAACAACAATAGTCCACTGTATCAATATTTTTTTTGCTGCATTCCACCTTTTAAGCCTGCCTTACAAGAAGCTTTTGTCAAATGTGTTTAGAATTTTTATTTTTTTTCTAGTATGTAAGTAAAGAATAAAATCTAAAATATAAGAGGCCTTTATCTTTTTCTAAAATGTTTTTATTTTAATGTAACAATGATCTACACTATGAAGAAATTTAACTATGTTTACAAAAATATATCTACTATGGTTTAGTAATTAGTTGTCTGTATTGTTGCACATAAAGTCTTTAACAAACCTTAGACTGCTGCATTAAGCCTCTAAATAAAAAACGAAATTTTAGGATGCCAGTAAACTCCAGCAATCAAAATAGCTCATAGGCACCCTATTTGCTTGTTACAAATAGACCCAAAGATGTTAAGTTAATATGAATAAGGATTTTATTCAAATGCTGTGACTTTAATTTCTGTTAACATTTTTATTTATATTACAAAGGTTGATCATGTTGAAGTGTATTTATATGGAAATAAATTATCATGAAAACAACTTCATATTTTGTACTTCCCAAGACAACTTTACCAGATTTTAAGCTTTTTAAAGTTGTACACAACTTCAGCAACAGGCTTTAACAATACATCTTCATCCCAAAATAATTTGCCGCATGTTTCACACAAAATTGCTGATTTACTTAGAGCCGATAGTTGGCAAGCATTATGTATATCAATGGCAACTCCCTTGCTTGTTTTTAAGATACTTTTTGTGTAAACTGCTGGTTGACAAAAGTCTTCATCACAATCTGAATCACTCAAAAAATTGTCACAATACGCTGTTACATCATCGTCATATGTACTATCATATCTGTCTGCTTGATCAGCATTGTCAGGTTTCAACAATGTTTGGTATTCAGTACACATTTTCACAACTTCATCAGAATTGAGTTTTCTGAAGTCTTTGCTATTACAATTAATACAAAAGCTGAAAAGATTATCTTGTTCCACTTTTATGTTAAAATTATTAAATATTTTTCGCAACTGTTGTACAACTGTGTCTTTGCCAACTTCTAATATAGAACTTTGTGGATAGTTTGTGGTTGGAGTATGTTTAACTTTACACAGCAGAATCAGGCGTTCTTGTGATATTGCTAGATTTATGACATCGTGCCATAACATAGTTGATGGTATTATAATTGTGTCTATTCCACAGTATCTTAAATAAGGCATCAAATTAGATAACACAGGCTCTACTAAAAATTTTATCTCATGAACTGATTTAGATTGCACAACAGGCAGACTTGTCTGAAACCTATCCACTACTTTTGGTTTCTTTGTGCATTTCTTTTTGCTTTCTGTCATAACATCATTGCAAATTTCCTGAAAATTAATTTGTTGCTCTAAACATAGTTTCTGAAGATACTCATATATTTGTATGAGCACATGAGCATCTAGAGCAGCATACAGTATTTGGGTGTTTCTCAATGGTCTTAATTCCCAATTTGAGCATTGTTCTGATTTTTCAAGGGGTAACCCAAAACATGATTGTACTAGACAGCTGAGACTGTTTCCCACATTGTCACTGTTACCAGGCAAGGTAAGGCCATTGTTAAGAAGACTCTTCCACAGGGTGCCAAGATCTAGTAGCCCTTCACCTTGCACTTTAATGTTACCCAATCCTACCAGACATGATTTCATTTCTTTTAGGTCTTGCTCAAGTCCAAAACCTACTTTTATTATCTCTGCATTATCCAGAAAAGATTTGTGGAAAGCGTACCAAAAACTTGCATATTCTGGTTTGTTTAATATTAGAGTGTCTATTAGATAAACTCTATTATTAGTGGCAATTTGTATTAATGCTACTTGAGATTGTGTAGCACCAAATGAAGGTTTCCATTCACAATCAATGCTTACCACACTATTTTTGACAACATCCGATATCATCAGGTCATAAAATTTTTCACATGTGTCTATAAGTGTTATCTGATCTTCAAGTAAACCAAACTTGTAATACTCTTGAGGGCTTTGTAGAGAAGTTTCATTTGTATCCCAGTTCTCTTGTGCAGGTACATCATGTATAGTGAGTTCTCTGAGTGCTAATGGTAAGTCTGTCTCAGCCATGTTTAAGTATGAAGCCCACTTAAGAGCTTCATTGCGGTCATATTCAACTAACATTTCAATAAATTCTTGACCAGAACCAGCATTTTGCTTCAGGGAATCTTTCACTAAGTCTTCCCATACAGATGAGCTAACATTATGTTCCTGATATTTTTGATGTATTAAATATCTTAAACCACCGGTTGTGCGATTTTTGCTGAGATTCTTACATGTCTCTATAGGAATGTTAAACTTATTGCATAAACGAGCCACTAGCTTTCCTAGTGGCTTGTAGTGTAGTTTATCATATCTGACATGAGAAATCTTTTTATCGTAGATGTAATGTTGTACATATTCTCTAATACTAACTGTTTTGTCTAGTAATTTATCCAGAAAAATTAATAGAGGTTTTACCTGGCTAGGGCATTCATTTAAATACTCATCAATTAAATTTGACTTGTCTTGCAGAATCAATGGGAACACAAGGTCTTCAACTGGTATTTCGTCAAACAATTCCATTGATATTACAATTTGAGAAGCTTGCTTACAATTGTCCTTACTGATCATTTCTTTCACTATAGGTAGAATCTTTTCTTTAATTGTAGATAGTCTGTATGTTTTAAAAGTCAGACACAGAAAATGTTGATTCCTCTGTTGTGTAGCTATATGGAATGCTGGAAGTTTTAAATCATCATCAGGTTGTATCTCATTAGCTTCAGACCACTTCAATAAAGTCTCCATAATGAAATAAGGTAAAGTTTTTGGCTTGCAATCTTTGTAATCATCACATTTAATAACAAAAACTAAAGCTAATCTGTAACGTTCTTCTGCATTTTGAAAAAATGTTTCAATGTGACTCTCTATTGCAGGACTCCTCTTCCATGTTCTCCAAATTACTTTTAGTTGCTCTAGCCACAATTTGGAATTGTCATCAAGATCTACATTAAGACCTATAGAACGCAATGACTCTTCGATTGATGGTACTATTTTAATGGACTGGTTCTCACTGACTAGTTTATTAATATCCATTGTAGTAAATGTCCTGAAATTGTTCTTCTCTTTACACAGTTTACTGGTAGCAAGATCAACAATCCTTACATGATATTTTAAATTGGAAATGTTGATGAATATCAACTGTTTCTATCTAATGCTATTGAACACAATTACTGGTAGCACAATAATCTAACTACTACTGCAGTTTACTGGAACTTCAGTTAATCATCTAAATACATAATTCTCTCTAATTTGTATTTTTTCAGTACTATTCTGTCAAGTTGACAATAAAATTATCTATGAATATATGTCAGTTGTGACATTTGCCAAAGCAACGTCAAATTCAGGATTGCAAAGAGAAAAAGTATAAATATGGACTTTTTGGCCATTGCAATTTTTGAGCAGTTGACCTCATGTTAATGCTCCTATACATAGGTAGATAAGTAGTTTAGTAATAATTATTATCATTATACAGTAGCACATACAGACAGGTCGCCAGGTCGGTACCGACTACTACCAGTTTCATGCAGGATTAAAGTTTTCTATAACATTAATGTGATCGTCACTGTCAGCGACATCACATTAATTAAGGGTCAATTCACACCGAGGCGCGACACTGCGTGTAAAATTCAAAATAGCGACTCAGAAATCTAGCTTTATTTATTACACGAAAAGATCCACATTACCAGTACCATTTAGTCCGATGCACGGGGTACACGGGCTCAGATCCGGTCTCTCCGAGAGGCCATGGTTGAGCGCTTGAACCTGTCTCGGGAGGCTGTCTCCGAATGGGGTGAATCCAATCTGGTCAGGTCCAACGCTTTTAAGACTTAAGTGTGTCTTTTTTCCGCACAAAAGATCCAATTACACCAGGCTCCATCTTTGGAGCGAGGGGTGACCGTTCTGATAACGGATAATTTTGACTTTCTTGTGGTTTTAAGTTGACATCAACCATTCATTGAAGCAAAGGCTCAATTGGCCGCAAAAAAATTAGGGTCCTCCCAAGGATGAGAAGGTACTTCATGCCTAAACAGCTACTTAACTTGTATAAAGCGCAAGTTCGATCATGCATGGAGTAGGTACTGCTCTCACCTCTGGGATGGATCCGACAAATACCAACTAGATGTACTTGAGTCAAATGATAAACAGGCCAAGAGGCTTTTCGGCAACGATGCTCTGGTCCATTCAAGGTCCAGAGCTTTGAACGTCGACGCGGAGTTACCAGCCTGTCGGTTTTTTATCGGTTATATTTCGGTGAGTGTGCGATGGAACTGCACATTTTGATTCCGCCTGGCCCTTTCCATCATCGGACTACAAGACGTGCGACAATGCGCCATCGATATATGGTGAACATCCTTCCGGTACGTATGTTTTGCCAATACTTTTATTGTGTGCAAAGCTAAGGAGAGGAATTTCCTGCCAGCGTCTGTATTTCCCGACAGCTATAGGTAACCTTGGGGTCTTCTACTGTATATAGAAGTTCAGTTTTCATGTAGAAGTTCTAGGCAAGCGTGCTTCACCGTCGACCACATCTTCGCTTACCATCAGGCGAGACAGTGGTCAAACGAGAACTTATCATTAAATAAAAAACGACGGGTTGCTCTCTGGGAGTGCCGGCAGAAGTGAAAACTTGAGTAGTAATAAACACACACGAACATTCGCGCAAGCGCCCTGCGCCGTCTTACGAATTTTCGATCAGGACACGTGTCCTGACGCGAGTTTAACATTTTTTACCCATTCCAAAAAAAGTGCACAACGTCGTTAAAGAAGTTTTCACTTAAAAAAAAAGAGTCACGTCGCGTCTCGGTGTGTACTGTAAAGCTTGAATTATGCGGTCTAGATTACATTATAAAATGCCTATGGCGTAGACGCTCTAATTGGCAACAAACAAATAATTCATTTGTTCCATCATTGCTGTCAAGCAATGACGGAACAAATACTCTTTGGGAACAAATTAATTATCTGTTTCGTTCGTTCGTTCCAAATTTTGTTATGTTAAGCATGATGAAGTGACGTCATGTATCGATTTCTTACAATTTCTTTTGTGTGAAAATGTAAAAGAGCTATAAATTGAATGCTAAAGATCATACGATTCTGAAACTTGAATGCGGTACAGTGACTTTTGTTTTTGCAAGTTGTTGAAGTTGCTTGCAACAAGAAAGAAAACTGTGAAAGAAATTAATGTGTGAATCGTGTTCGAATATACGCGATTAATATTTGTATACACTGTTGTAAATCAAATTCATATTAAAATGGAGCTTTCTGCAGAAGGTAAAACTCCGGAGTACATGGAATTAGCTGGAATTAAGTTCAAGCTTAGTTTGCCCCAGCTAAAAGATGATCCGCAGCTGAAAGAACAGCTCTTGCAAGGAATTAAAAATGGAAACATGGCTCCTTACTATAAAGAAGTTTGTACTGACCTTGGCTGGAAATTCGATCAGAAGTTATTTGATGATATGGCAAAGGAAAACGAAGACAGGTTATCCAAGTTCCAAGAAGACGATTCTGAAACACCTGTGTGGCAAGATCGGTAAGCTTTTAATTATACTTTCTTTTCAATAGTAAAACTTAATAAATGCTCTATGATTGTTTAAGAAGGTACAGAAATAGATTTTATTATTTTATCAATGATTTACTTAGCAATAATTCATGGATTTTAAAAAGTTTACCTTGTAGTTAGCTTTAGCTGTGTCCAGTTTATATGAGATGAAATTAAAATGTTACAGTTTGGATTACCTCTGCTCGATTGGAGACAAGGAAGCGGCCACAGCATTGGCAATCTCAAAGTATGAAGATGCTACATTGACTACTAACAGACGGCTGGATGCTGTATTTGCTCTATTTAGGATTGCTTACTTCCATGGTTGCAATGTCAAAGAAATGGGGAAGAATATAAATAAGGTAAGGTTTTATAATGAGTAAATTTAGTTCAGAAATTGTTGTAGACATGCTATGACTTGTGGAGTTTTTTGCTGAGAGGCCAAGAGATGAATGTGTGTGATTAATCTAATGGTTATTTAAGCCGTTAGTCAAAAAAGATTCTGTAAATGCTAGGATGTGTTTTTAGTTTTCTTTATTTTTGAAATTGAAATCAAGAAGATAATCTGCAAAAAAAACTTGCCATGGACCTCTCGGAAAAAAGGTATGAGTCTAATATTACTTTATTTACGTACTGAATTAAGAGCATAGTCAGTCTTCTACATTTCTCTGACCCCCCCCCCCCTCCAAAAGGTGTGGAATCCAGAAATGCTGTCTGCATCATGAAGATCAAAATTACTTACTTTTTAAATATAATAGAATAGGATATACTTTATTGTACACCAAAATTAATACTAAGTTTTACAATATAATTAATTCTAAGTGTACAATGGCAGTCTTATTGCTGATAGCAGTATCTTTTAGACAATCTTAAATAGAAAAAAACTTTAAATAGAAAAGTTATTGAAAATCAACCTTTCCCAAATATTATTCTGTTCTAGTAATCACTTCATCCAGAATCTAAAAAGTTTAGCAGTATCGTAATCATAATATGATGTAAAATTCTTTGCTCATCAACAAATAATAGATTTAGAATAATTTTATCCTAAATAATATTTTTAGACTCAGTTAACTTCATAAATCTTATGTTTTGTTTCAGGCTCATGAACTTGTTGACAAAGGTGGAGATTGGCGCTCCAGGAACAAGCTGAAGGCATATGAAGCAATCTACTGCCTGGCAGTAAGAGATTACAGCAAGGCAGCAGACTTGTTCATTGATTGTGTCTCTACATTTGAATCATATGAGCTGGTCGATTTTGGTGAGTCAGCATAACAAGATGATTTTGAGACGATAGACTCAATTGGTGGCTTGACAAAACATTTGTTTCATTAATGCATCACATTGATCATAATTATGATCTTGTCAACAAATTATAATTATATAAAGCTGTGTTGTTTGATAATAAGTTAATAAACTAACTATTAACCCATTTGTTAAAAAAAAATATGAGCTTTTAACAATTGTCAGTTAAGCTATTGATCAAACAACTGGCCTAAAGTCCCAATTAGTTTTGTTGGTGGTATGATAAAGGGGTATGCAACTTTTAGGCATCAAATTTTTTTTTTCTTTCGACAGTAATGAAATGTTGGTCATTAGTAGACCCCAACCTAAGACCTTCGTAAAAACTAATAAAAAAAAACCAAACCGTAACCAACCAGAGTTATAACGGATTTTATTTGGAGTAAATCACTCCTGATTAGAACAAAATTAAAACCGCCATATCTCTGGTTGGTTACGGTTTAGAAACTTTTTTTTTTCTATGGACTTCTTAGGTAGTAGTCTAATTGTAGCCAAAATTTAATCACTAGCGAAAAGAAAAAAAAAATTGATGCCAAGGTCCATACTAAAAGTTGCATGGGCCTTTAGTCTAGAGTTTCATTAAATTGTTTGCCATTAGCTCCCTATGTAGCCCTAATCTATTTCTATGTTATAGGTACCATCATCCAATACTGCGTGCTAGCCTGCGCTCTAGCCCTGGAGCGTCACGCCCTCCAGTCAGCTCTGCGGCGCCAGGGGGCTGCAGTACAGGCCCTCCGCTCTCGCTTCCCAGAGCTCAGAGAGCTGGTTGAGTCCCTACATGAGTGCCGCTACGCCGACTTCTTGAAGAGTCTTGCCTGGGTACACTATTAAATTCTACTATTTTGTAAATGTTAGGGTTATATTTCGTCGGGACACCATGGCCGCGCAACGATTTCGTGCTGCCAAAAAAATGTATGTAACAATGTAACATTGCACAACCAAGCAGATTAGCAGACACAAAGTGAGGTACTCTTTCTAAAGAGTTGTAAACATTTTGCGGCGGTGACATGGCTGCACAAACATTGTGTCCTAATGAGATAGATAGGGCCCATATTGTTCCTCTGAAACTGAATAGATTTGTGGCACTGGCCAGAGGATATTTTTAACAAAATTGCATAATAATGTGCTATGCAATTAGCATATCTGGAACACAAACAAACAGGAAGTTATCTTTGTCAGCAGTTAACAATAAATTATAATTATTGCATCGCATTTAAAAATGTCAACATCTTAAATCTTTACAATACAATAAAAACATCTTAAGTTTTAAAAATAAATTAATTCTTGCAGGTAGAGACTCAGATCTGCGTAGACCCAGTATTTAGACCCCACTACCAGCACTACGTCCGCGAGGCGCGTATCAAGGCGTACGTACAGCTTCTGCGCGCGTACCGCTCGCTCAGCCTCGACAACATCGCTGATACATTCGGCGTCACCCGCGAGTTTGTTGAGGAAGAGATCTCCAAGTAAGTACTGGTGTTAACAAATCTAGGCTGGACCTATTTTTGGAACAAAGGCCTATGATAACCTGGGCTGCGTAAGGTTCGTTCTCCCTTGAAATAATGCAGACGACTTCATTGTCTCCAAAAGTTTAATCAGATGACAATGTCCAAATAAGTAAGCCACATTTTGTGTCTACTGTGTCCGAGATTTGGTTTCCACTCAATAACAAAATCAATGCCTACAAACAAACACTGTTTTAAGCTTTCACGGTTTGTTTTTAAATTGGGGGCATTGAGTGCTCTTTGTACACTATGGTCTAGTCGTACGTATAATTCTATGGGATGCTTATTCATGTATCGGTAGGCGACGCGCTTCGTCATTGACGTGCCTATGCTTGTAATGTCAACTGAAGTCACATTTGTGTTTGGGCATTCTAATCGAATGCTATGCCTGAAATAAAATTATAGATCATTTTGATTAATACAGGAGCCTCCCCTCGTCTGAATCGCGATTGGTTAGAGCAGCCATTCTCAAAGTGTGCTCCGCGGAGCCAAGCCTTTGGCTCCGCGCGAATACTAGTACTCTCTTCGATCAAATCTAATATCAACTGATTGATGAAGAGGTCGGTTAAAAATAAGGAACAGTTTCATTTATCCCTTCAGATTTTTCTCTTTTTATTATAGTATATACACTACATACATATAGTATATACACTTAGATTTTAATAAAACTAACTAAAACTTTAATAATCTATCTGGGTTGCTCTCTTCGGTTGGATTTTGTCTGTAACCGACTGCCTATTCGTCTTTAAGATGTTCAATCAGAAGCAACTGCTAAAAATAACGAAATGAACGGTGTAAAAGGAAAGGGATTTAGATCGAGTTTAAATTTAAATTTCGGGCGTTAGACATCTTCGACCAGCCGTTTGTTTTTGAAAAGAATCCTTCGTGGTATTTTTTTTCTAAACATCCCAGAAGTGGGAACCCTGCAAAGCGGACTCCGTTGATAGTGTCCCGTTTTGTATCCACTGACTATTTCGTCTTTTTTCTAACACCCTTTACTTTATTTCTAGCTTCACCGCAGCGGGTCGTCTGCAATGCCGTATCGACGCGGTCGCCGGCTGCGTAGTAACAGGCGCGGGTCGCGGCGCCGACGCCGACCGCTCTCAGCTGTACCAGGCGACCATACGCGAAGGAGACTTACTGCTCAACCGCGTCAAGAAACTAGCCAGTGTCATCAACTTTTAACTCTTATGTGTGCTTGGTAACAATATTATCGTAATATAACATTTTAAGTAATTATTATTGTAGTTTGTTTTATTAGACTGTAGATACCTGTAGATTTTTCTTGTAGTCTAATTGGTCGCGTGAGGGTCTTACACACCTTAGTGCATTTTCGACACCTTGGTATGCTTGAGATTAAAATTGTATATTTATTTAAATGGCCAAGGTGCCTGTAGGGATTACCGTAACCCCGGAACGTAAAGAGCTGTTGAAGGACACCGTGGATTTTAGTCAGTACGAGTCTGACAGTCTTTGGTTTGCCCTAGGTCTCACTTAATGATTTCACCACGTAAAAAAAAAGGTTGTCACACACCCGACGCGACCGTTTACGTAAGGAAAGGTTTAGAGCGTATTTTGTAAGTTTCAGTATACATTCATAATAGACTAGATACTGCTTGGGTCCTAGTAGCCTGCAAAATTTGGGACTTCAATGAACGCACAATGTCCTAAATTAAGTACGCTCTGGTATCATCAGGATCGCAACATAGTTGGGAAAAAGGCTAGATGGAGATGACTGGTCAGGTATCGCTTTTTACTACGTTAGTCGTTTCTGAGTAGTCAACCTCCCTACAATCTACTACCACCCATGTTGTTTGGCTAATATGTCAAGGAATAAATCATCCTTGCATTGACTAAGAAACTTTATTTTCTTCTTCATTTGGTCAAATAAAAAACAATCTGTTGCAACTATTGCTACTGTAAGAAGTCAAAATGTCGTCTAAAAGATAGCTCAAGGCTTACGAAATGACCTGTTTTTTTTTTCTTTTTTGAGGTGGTTTAATCATTACATGAGTTCTGCCGCTCTGAGTGGAGCACAAGGGTCTCTTAGACTCTTACTGACAAAAAATCTACTCTGGTGGCTCCATGACGTTAAAGCGTGAGTAGTTAGGCTGTAGGAAAGAGCCAGAGCTATACAGGTCGTCTAGCGCCATCTCGTTCCCTGAGCGGAACTACTCACGTTTTATGACGTCATGGTAGGACACCTGTCCCTTCAGTTGTAAAATACTCTTGTACTTGCATTTCAAAGAACACAGTATTATTTTATTATGTGATTCTTACGAGGAATCATTTGGACAAATTTGACTCAGCCTTGTAAAAGTTTTTATTTGCTTTTTACGGCAATACCGTATGATTAGGCAATTAATGTAGTTTTTGTGTCCATTAACAAAAACTTTAATTAACTTGACTAAATATAAGTAAAAACGAAAAAGGTAGGTGAAGGTAAAGGAATAACGAAAAAGAAAATAATAATTATTAGTATAATAATTGTTTTTTTTAAATAATTTGAATACTTTTTGGACATTTACATAAACATTTAATAATTTACAATGATTATTTATACTGACATGACATGACACCATCATATTCATGACTAATACTACTCTCTAAGATCTATTTGCAACTTGATATAATAATTAGCTGTAGGTGCTATGAGAATTTACTCTAGACAACTAAACTGGCACGCGAGACCTATCGCCTCGCAAGCATTCATTTAATACTAAGAGTGTATGCATGATTTATAATTTATAAATAATTTAGTAGGACATTTATACACAAATAACTAGTTCCCAAAGTATAAAATACATATATAATTCTTTAAAAAATAATTAAAAATTATTAGCAACTGGACTACGGCGTCTACTAACAAGCATTGAGAAAATGCATATTTGGAAAGAAATGTAATATAAATGTGTGTACATAGTCGTGGTCAGTCTGCGTACAGTGCCGGTGATACTACATAGTATATAACCGTTAAGTACCTAGTCAACGTCTTCAAAACACCAGTCGCTCACATTTTTACAAAGATATGTTGAAGTATTCTAAAGCAATATAATAGCTATGACTCTAAATACTTATAACTATAGACCTCAAATGCAAATACTTTTAATTTACATGATATGAATATGTCATTAACCTCTGTTACAATTAAATGTATTGTAATACAATATTGAATACCTAAAGACAATAGATGTATAGGTAATAGAATATTCAAGAATTATTTTTCGGTATTTTCATACAATGTGCAATATGTATAGTTGTACGTAATAAGTATTAATTTACATTTATAAAATTTTTACGGAGAAACAATAATGCTATTGTTATCAAAGGAAACTATTACTTGTTACAAAACTGTTTTCTCAGTAACATCAATCATTTGGAATGTGGCAAAAGACAAAATCATGCATATTGCACTCCAGTTGCAGTCGTACAATATAATATAATATGTAATATAATATTTAATTTAATTCAAGTTTATAGCTACTCGTTCATTACAATACTATTATACAAATTATGTACATTTAATTTAAAAAGATATAGTTTTATGAAAATTATTTAATTTTTGGGATAATTTATATTTAATTTTTGATGTCATAACACATTCGACTGCATGTATGAGACGCCATCGTCTCCGCCGAACGCTTCCGATACGCCAGACGCAGCCTCGAATGTGCACTATCACAGAGTAATGACATAAACGTGGAGCTCGCGACGAGCCCCCGATTGCCCCAGGCCCGTACTCGTGCATAATAAGTTACTTACAGTAATACTAGTCGTAATAACACGTGGAATAACAACGGTACATAGCGCTACACCCGCACATAATTACGCTACATCAGTTCGCCTCGTCGAACGAACGGTCCGCACTCTCTCACTAGACTCTAACTCTTTGTACAATATGGACACGACGCCGCGTGGCCGCCGCGACCGGGCTCGTGCCGGCCGGAGCTGTGGAATGTACTGCGCGTGCGCCCGCGCCGCCTACACCGTGAGTCCCTCCGTGCGCGCGGGCGGCGGCAGCGGCGCCAGAGGGTGCGGGTGGTGCGCGGGCGGCGACGCCTGCGCCGGCGGCGGCGCGTGCGCGGCGTGCGCGGGCGCGGACCGGTACTCGCTGTCCTCGCGCATCTGCCGGCTGCGCTCCGCCAGCTCGCGGCCGCGCTCGGCCAGCTCGCGCATGGCGGCCTGCCGCTCGTCGCCGCCCTCCAGTGAAGGCGGTCGTTCCAAGGGTGATGCGGCGCCCGGCCTCGCGCCTCCGAATGCTCCAAAACCGAGAAGTCCTGGGAATTTTCCGGCTACACCGTTCTGACCCGCGCTCTGCTGTATTACTGATATTTCATTCAGCTGTTGACAAACAAACATAATAGTTGCAGAACTTGGTCCAAAACAAGAACGAAATAGACTGTTTCAATTTCAGTCAATGACTAATTTAGCTTACCTTTTGCTGCATGCCGTTAAGGAAGGGCGCGGGTAGGTAGGGGTAGAAGAGGTCGGGGCGGCGCAGCAGGTCGTGCGGCTCGTGCAGCGGACGCGGCGGCAGCTCCAGCGACATGCGTCGCCCGCGCCGCGACGCGCCGCCACTCCACATGTGCGTGCCCATATGCACCTGTAGGCAACATGAATTCAATTAGTTTTGCCGTACTGGTGTTGTTCGAGTTTCGACTTTTTGCCGAAAAGGAGGTTTTCTATGTGAGTACAAGCCTCACGTGTATCTCCGAATGGGGCATTCTCAAACTGTTCGTAGGTACTCGAACCGAAAACCTGTTTCGGATGATGCCTTATAAGAATCTGAAGCTCTTTGCTACATACGCTCTTATTGAGCAGCTTGTATGGAATTGGCATAGTTTAGGAACATAAACAAGTTAAACAGGATTATTACGAAACTTACCTTGAGGTTACCCTTCGTCGTGAAGGCCTTCTGGCAGACGGCGCATCGGAAGGGCTTGTCCCCGGTGTGCGTGCGCATGTGAATCTGTAGCGCGGACGACGAGGAGAAGTTCTTGCGGCATACTCCGCACAGGTGCTTGGAAGATGTCGGCGGTGGGGGGTGGGTCGGCCCGCTGGGTACTGGGGGACAAAGTACACGTTATTTGGATCTAACACAAGTTGTAACAGAAAAAACAGTACTGAAGTGCGAACAATTTATGATTTTAAAGCTTAGCAACTTACCACTGGGCCGTTTGGGCATCGGCGGCATATCGATAGGTGGGGGGTGCGTCATTTGTGGCGGGGGATGCGCGGGCGGCGATCGTTTTAGGTCGAGTTTGTCGGGCGACGAGCGCCGGTCGGGGCTCTGCTCTCGGCCATCGTCGGCTCCACTCGAGCTCTTGTCCCCAAACCCGGGCGGCACGTCGCGGATCTTGTGCGTGAGCATGTGTTGCTTCATGTTGCCCTGAGGACGATACAAAAATATTATTGTAATTAACTGGCAAACGTACTAACAACTAAAGTATGTAAGCGTAATCTAAATCAAATCAGTTTTTTCTGAATCTATTATTAGCAATAAGTGTACCTAACAACGTTAAGCGAAACAGAACATTAATTTAATGTGTTAATTATGCAACTATTCTTGTTTAAGCTTTACGTAACTGATATATTTAAAACTGTTTTTATTATAAATTAGTGGAAATTAATTTCAATGTAAACATTTTCATGTGTCACCAAAATAGGAAGGTAGGTACACGCGTTAAAAGTAAGTCTTAAAATAACTGAACAAAAGAACGGACTGTATATCAGGAGCGCTTAAAGTTTAAGTTTTTGGATTAATTGATTTTAAGAAAAAGGAAATAAAAAGGGTTAATGCAAACTATGTAAGCAAAAATAAAAGAACGCTCTTGATATGGTCGCTCCTCGGCCAGGCGTCACTCTCGCATACCGGGTAAACGAAGGCGTTCCACAGGTCCAAAGCAGTGGCGTGCGGGGGGCGGGGTGCGCGCGCGCGCCTACCGCACCGGCAACCGCCGCCACTGCTCTGGAACCACAAATACACAGGCGTTACACACGCACCACACGCACACAGCACCGTGGGACAAATACACACAGTTATAAGGTACACACTGGGGCTTTTTCACAATTTCCAATCATGTAAACATATTTTTAAAACGCTTCAGGTTCTGAATTGAACCATGGGACAAGCAACTTCAAAACACCAATTCGTATTTGGTAATTTTGTTTAATTAATTTGAATTTTGAATGCTACTTGGAAATTGTGAAAACATTTATAAGTTTAAGGGCATTAACATAACATAAAGATACCAACAGTTATAATTCAAAATTGCAAACTACAGCAGGGAGTTACTCTAGAGGGGACTACTAGACAGAGAATAAAATATTTTGATCACAAAATACCTAAGAGACAAGAGAGAATACGTAAGGACACAGATAAGAAGACTTTTTCATCATCATTGCACATAACACCTGCATGGTGTGTTTTGAAATTAATTATGAAAAAAAAACGCGCTATGTACTTAATCATTATTCGTTATTTTTAGAATTAAAACGGGTACAAGTGTAGAAAGGTTAGGTTTTTATTATATAAATGTTTCCCTTAAACAAAACAGTTCAAAGGTTTCCGACATTTCCACGTTTTCAGTTTTTTTTGTTTGTTTTGCTATCTATTTTAAGTGTTGTGAACGGTTCCTAATAATTTGAAAAGATATTAAATATAAAAACAGTTAATAAATATAATATTAAGTAAATATCGACGCGAATAACATAAATTAATTAGGAACGGTGATGGTATTAATACAAGAAATGGAGATTTATTTAAAATATGAGGCCACTATATCCATTAAATATTATTTAAGTACCTAATTCTTATTCACCGATGATATTTTATACGTATTTGCTTTTGATACGAAGAAACATTAAAAAAATGACATTTGACTTAAATATTCTTAAATTATTATTGTAGGTAAGTATGTTTTCATATTTTAAAGTGTTTTTTATCGACTTAAGTCTCGTTCATACGAAATAATTTTGTAATATTGTTTTATGTTTCAGTTAATTGCTGTAACCGAGGTATGATTAAATTTTGAATGCGCCCTTAGTAACTAGTTGGTTGGTATGCAATTTGAATAGGGTACAATATTAACTAAAACTTCACTTATGAATTATGGTGAAATAATCGAGTAAATTCAAGCACCTACTTACTTATTGACTTAAGTAGTGATTGAATAGGTACAAGTTTTGCTTACTTAAATTAAAGCAGGTACTTATCTAACCACAAGATTAAATAAAAATCCTTATAGGCGCCTTCATACCCGTAATTAAAAAGTTTCAATCTAACTTTTCTATTTATAAATACTTATCTCGTGTCACGTAGTTGATCATTGTAATCATAGTCTCGTGAATTTTTAGTAATATTTTTTAACGATTTTACCGAACGGTTCAGAAGAAGTTAATTAATTTTACAATGCAGCAAAACATCCCGCGTTGTCCGTGAAAAAAACGCTCCGTTTGATTTCGTATTGATTATCAAGCTATTGATGGTAGATGACTAATATTTTTAGTTTAAGTAGGTAGCTATTTAGTCAAGAAACTGAATAATGAGAACCTAACTCGTCGATAAATTGGTTATGTAGTATTTAGGTATCTTTATTACCATAATTTCCTTTAAATTTGGTGTAGTTTGGTACGTAAATGCAATAACTCTACAATATATGACTTAGCATTCTTAGCATCTGGGTCATTATTTCTATGCCGTGGCGGTTGTACTTTGCCTGTAACTACATTAGTTTAGCGGTTATAAATCGCTAAAATGCTACTGAATTTATTATGCTGCTGGGCTTCGTATAAGCTTGGGAATATGGATTTATTTAATTGCTGATCTGAGTTCCAAAGAGCATGGATATAATCATTACGGGTTTCTTGTATCTAGCAATAGATCGTGTCTTTAAAGAATCATTGCATTATTTAAATATCATAACAACTTAGGTACGTTACTATGGAGATAACAATTAAGTGTCGAACGTTTCTTCTATAGACATAAATGCGTTATAAGAAATCGTGACGGCGTTATTTCAATTGCTGCGTTTATAGGACATAACTTTAAATATTGTCAAAAACATGAGGTTTACAGTGGGCATCGGTTATAAATTCAGTTTTATATGCATAAATACAATCGGGTATGAATTATGGGTGTTTTTATTTATAACCAACATGCATTAGTTCTTTTAGTGACGTTATTCGAGTCAATAAACTTTGTACGGTTGTACCTACATGTAGTTACAAGAAGATTGGAATAATCGATAAATAGTTTGGCGCGTGAACTTTCGTCGGTGCAGTGTCCCCGACACTTATTGTAATTTTAAATGTGTTCGTAAGCAGTTGGTTCAGGCTTTTGCGGTTAACGCCTAGGGCGGCCATCTTTAAAATCTCCAACCCGGGGCAATAAGATCTGCTCCATAGATTTCAAAACTAAATGTATAATTTAATTTAGGTATTAATTTTTTATATCGATTTTATCATGTCTTTCACATGAGTTAATTAAAATTAATATCATATCTATGAAAGGTTATATCGAAAAGGCAATTGGTATTTCTAAAATGAGGTCTCCCTCTCTATTTTCGTATGGACGTTGTTTTCCTGCGTACCTATTGTTGGATGATTGACACGTTTTTTATTATCATGCCGTATTCATAATAAAAAGCTTCGTCCCCCGGATCCGTACCGGTCATTGAGTGCAACCCCAGAATAACTCGCCCACGGTCGATATAAGGTCTGAATATAAAAGTCGGTCAAGGTTTGGTCGGAATTGGGATCTATCGTGTTAGAATAAAAGTGCAAGCACCTCTTTGGGGCTTTCAAGCATTTAAGGGAAATAGGTATATTTATAACTTCATGTTTTGTTAAGAGGGTAGGCCCACTTTTAGTATAGAACTGAACAAAAGCGGTTGATGTTTATTTTCTAGCTTTTTAAGTTACTGGTACGCCAAGTTAAATGTAAGAGTAGATTTGTTAGCGTATTTTCAGTTGTTAAACCTGGTGTAAGAACAAGTGCGTCGGTCCTCCCGGGACTCCGAGGACGACATACTGCAATAACCGAGGCATTCGCAACTATGCGTAGGACGTGACAGGTTGCTTGCTGACTTGTCCCATCACACTAACCAGTTCCCTCCACCGCGACGTTACGGCATACCGACATACGAAGCCCCATTTAAACGAATTTCTTTCTCGTACATTCCTAAACATTCTAATGATTAAAAAAACGATTTGGGAGCCTAATTTTCTTATAAAGTATAAATAAATGTTAAGTGGACCGTCCCGGTCCTCGATGTCAGTTGCTGACAACAACTGATGGTTTGGCGTTAATATTTTAATATTTAAACTCTTGTTTGTTTTTCAAACACCAGTAATTTGCCAGACACGTGGCGCTCAAATGTGCATCACTTGTTTTTCTTTTCTTATCCAAGTGGTCTAAGCAGGTGCTGCTTTTGAAATTTCGACTAGTAGTAGTAAGTACCTTTATTAAGGTCGCATTTTTGGGAGCCAAATGATCTTTTTAACATTGAAGACAGTGTTTCAGCTTTTAAACTACACTCAAATGACATTGACTTCTGAGGAATTCTGAACTCTAGGTACAGGCTATCTGATAATAATATTAAAGTATTTGAAAATCATATATTATTATGGTAATAAAGTGTGTTGATCAGGGTGCTTGTTTCCCAAACTGATGGAAAAGTCCTGGTTTAAAAGTTAAACTGGTGTCTGGTATATTTGTAATTCCAACCGTTTAATAATACTTCTCAACAACATGTAACTCAATGGGAATCTAGTTTCGCTAAATTGTCAATTAAGCATAATGATAATTTATCGTTTTGCACGCTAATACCTAATGTCAACCTGTCATCGGTTACTATAAAGTATTAAGTATGAGTCAGAGTTAGGAGTGGTCATATTGGGAGTAACATCACTCATTTTGTGACCAATAGGAATTGTTAGGTATTTAATAGTTGATTTTATCATGTCGCATCATTTTACTCGGAAAATCGTGTCGAGTTCAAAAGCGGTAACTGAAAATGCGACTTTGAATAGGACGGAACCAAAGAATGCTTTTAACGGTAACGTTTAGGATTCAATTTTCATTTGTTTATCGACTTCTTGCAAAGTTAGTAGTAAATAAAAAAATGTCTTACTTCTTTATTTCACCTAAGTAATTAATGTCTATTTTAGTTCAACCGGAGCTTTCCTCTAATCAATTCGAGAACGTTCGTGAAAAAAATAACAAGTAAAAGAGCATTTACATGTATGAAAAGTAACATACGAGTATCATGTATATTTATTACGTTTCGTTGCAAGTTATCTGGGCTTCTGGGTCACTACAAATGTAAATCATAGATACGTTAGTACTTAAGCGCTGCTATATTTATCAGAAGAACTTAATTAAGTGAACCGAGGTATGCAAGGTGTTTTTGTGGGTCTTCAAACTTAACTTCGGCGCCATCGTAAATAACCTATATTTTATTGATAAGATCCCTGGTCACTTTTGGTAATATACGAAAAATGTTACTTTGTCAAGCATAAATAATCTTTTTATGACGAGAAGCGTAGGTAAAGGCTCAAGGATTTATAAGCAATAAATATTTTACGACATGAATTAATATTCCGATCGTTTTCCGTGACGTTGTTTTTATGACTTATCATTTTTGTGGCGCGACGCGATGGAGCGTCGCATGCGCAGCTTTACACTACACGCTTGAAATATTGGCCGAACCCGGTATAAAACTTGTATCATCATAAAAATGCTTTTAACAGCCTTTATTTATTGTCTAAAATATTGAATTAATTCATTTTGTCCATATCTACCTCCTAATAAATGTTTCACATTATTATTTGTATAATAAGTGT
Organism: Agrotis puta; assembly: GCA_943136025.2. NCBI lineage: Eukaryota > Metazoa > Arthropoda > Insecta > Lepidoptera > Noctuidae > Agrotis > Agrotis puta. The sequence goes on from OW964170.2 coordinate 8,484,737, forward strand.
CTATAAAACAGTTTTTCTCCGATGTTCATTAGTAAGTTTTAAGTGCGAACATTCAGATTAGTAAAGTGCAATTAAACTGTTACAATAATATGTTAAAACGATAAGATGAAACGTTATAATAAAATGAGGAGCTGATCGTTGGCATATCATTTGGTAATGACCCGTATTCAAGTAGCAAATTAGTGTTAATGGAGATCACGAAATATCATTAATAATCATACATTTAAATGATTAAATTATATTACATTTACTTGATCCTGCCTCGTGATATTAATTGGAAACTATTTAAAAATACGGAAGACATCTTACAAGTAGTAGCAAAAAATTACCAACGGCTTAGAACTCAAACCATCTAATTTTTAGACGCGGAAATAAGACATGACGCCTCTTATATTTTCATTTATGTGCATTTTAAAGGAAGCCTATTCAGAAATGCTTGCGGTTTGCGTGCATCTCGTGGTCTGTTCCTCTTTCTTTGATATAAAGTCAGTTACTTGAGATGCTCTTAGGCTTCATCTTACTAATTGAGATGTGGTTTAACCATAAAAAGAAAAGACAACACACAGGAAAAGGCGTGTTACTCCGGGAAAAATGTGGGCAGGAATACATTTCACATCGATTAATGTACCTACTTGGTGCCCGTATGATATGCAAAATAAGTTTAATCGCAAAGTAATAAATTAATGACATGACGTACAGTTCAATTTGCGATTATCTATAAGGCAGCGAAGTTGGATAATAAACAAAGTTTAATTATCTGTAGATGGATGGATTAAATGTGGTCGGCACACGGCTAACAAGTGGTTGCATTTGTGCTGATATGAGACGCATTACGTACAGACTCCGACATTAATACAAAGGTAGACTTATTAATTATAAACCATTCATAAAACGTTGAATGTGATCAATAAGGCAGTACATAGTTTTGATTAAATCGGAACAAACGAGCCTACAAGTTTGCGCAGTTAGTCGTCAATTACTCCGCGAGCCGGCAACGGCTCCGATGCGAGGCGACGGAGGAAGACAACAGCTAAAACTAATGCGAACTAGAGGCGCCGACTAGCGACTTGTAATTACTGCCTGCAAAATTAATGCACTGAAACTTGGATGAAATGAAACCGGCGCATGAAGTTAGTCGCGCACTAAGTCGCTTGTCGATGTCTCGCCTTCAACTTGGAATACGATGCTCCGCTTGCAGCGAGTTATTTATCAAACGCGAACTATATGCGTCCTGTCACCGTTACACTACACCTATAATTTGGTACCTTATCCAACTACCTATTGCTTGAATGCAAATAGAGGTTAAGGAGTGCATACACTTCAACAATAAAACTGCAGTGGAAGTCATGAGGAATATTTTAAGTTACTAACAGAAACGAGTTTAAAAGATTGTGCTATTTAAAATCCAAAGCAATATAATTTTTTATCATTTTAAGTATTCGTCGTTGGTTTTAGACGATTCAAGTAAAATATGAAATTCATTTAAATTAGTTACCTATTTAAGTGTCATTTAGGATCTAGGAAAAAAAATAAACGTTCAATCTGAATGCAATGTTGGGAAGATAGAAATTGCTAACCTACTTGTACTTACATAGATAGAGATGCAAACACGGGCTAGTATTTTCGTTTTTTTTTATTATCAATGATTTTCTTTGGATGTAGTGAAAATTAGTGGAAATGTCGTAAACACGTACGTCTAGCTATTTGTGTAACAATAAAGTATGAACTGGCTGAAAGCCAAAGTCACTCAATCTGAGCTACGAGTATGTACGTGACTATTATGTATATGATATGTAGTCTATGATAGTCATATCACGGCATTGTTAGACATAGACTCATCAGGCAATGAAATACTAAGTGGGATCAAAAATACTGTTGGTACCCAAGTTAATTCAGTTTGTTTAACATCAAAACAGAGATATAAATATTAAAGGGGTGTCAAGGGTCTAATAAGATGTATTTGAGACAAACCTTAGTGGAAAATCCGCGGTCGCAGACAGTGCACTTAAACGGTCGCTCCTTGGTGTGGCTGCGGTAGTGTATCTCCAGAGCGGAGTTGCAGGCGAACGTCTTGTAGCAGAGGTTACAGGTCGTGTTGCCGCGCACTGCACACAAATAAACCCATCGTTCAATGCGGTTTCGTTGTCACTAATTGTACAATAGTCGGAACGCACGATTACACTGTGTTATTCTTATTATCAATGAGAGTTATTTCTTCCACATTTAGTTTTGGTCGGTGACTTTGACGTGTATTCGAGCGCCCGGTGATTTATTTATTAGTGATGGGCGAGGATCAAAACAAGGAAATGGAAATGCGGGCGACCGGGGCGGACGTAAATATAAGATCCCGCTATCGCATACCTGCGGGAGGGAACGCGAGTCCGAGCGGGCTGAAGGGCGATCCTCCGAGCGCGCCCAGCGCGGCGATAGGCGTGGGCGGCGACGGCAGCGGTGAGTGCAGCGGCAGCCGCGGCGGCGTCGACAGCGTCGACATGGTGGGCGACGGTGGCGAGGCCCGCGCGCTCCGCCCGCTCTCCGAACCTGTCGCCGATGGGAGGGAAGCCGTTGTGGTGATGGTTTTTATTTCGCTTTCGGACGCCGAGGCGCAGACGGAGAGCGGCGAAGTTCGACGATCCTTCATATCTAAGTCGTCGTCGAACTCCCGAATAGCGGGCTCGCGCTCGTCCCGGCCGCTCTCATCGTCGGTCCCGCGGGAGTCCGCCCGTCGGTCGCCGGGAGTGGTCGGAGTGGGGAACAGCGGGCGCGGGAAGGGGCGCTGAGCTTGATAGTCGCTGACGTCTGACCCGTTACTCAGTGATGGAAAACCCTCAATATCGATACTTCTCATTTGGTCGTAAGGGATGTGGGCACGCTCGCCCGTGTGAAGTCGTATATGTTGGTGTAATATGGAAGGATCTGAAAATTTCTTATGGCAAACTGGACACTGATGTAACATTTGAACTGGAGGTTTAATGCGATGAACGCCCATATGGGTTTTCAAATTGCCTTTAGTCGTAAAAGAGCGGCCACACAATTTACATCGGAAAGGTCTCTCGCCAGTGTGTGTACGATAGTGCATTTGTAACGCACTTTTGCAAGAGAGAACTCGGTGGCATACTATACATTCGTTGGGATCGGAGACTTTATTGTCAATATTATCAACTAGCTGTTGTAGCTTTGATGTTTCAGAAGTTTTGGTAATCTCTATTAAACTTTCCCATGAGTTATCATTGCTACCTGGGCGGGGCAAAAGTGAATTATAAAACATTGGATCACGTGCCAGATCTGTATCAACGACGTGCTGAACAGAGTTCGGAAAAGGAGTTAGACTACCAGAGGACAAACTACTAGGAGACTGAGGGAACAGAGGAAACGAAGGAAAAGTACGCAGACCCGTTGCTATTGAAATTGGCCCGGATATCGGTGAATTCTTACTTGAGAGATTTTCCGGTTGGTCTGGATCGGGCTTCACATGAGGACTCTCTCTGCCGATTTGTTCTTCATTGCTATATTTTGAGTCCATGCTGCAGTCGTCGTAGGGCGAAGTTGAAGGGTATCTGTCTTGTTCTTGATCCTGTGTGGCATCATTTTCATCAGGTTCTCGCTTAGGAGATACGCGATCAACGTCTTCAAAACTTGAATCTCGATGACAATCATCGTCTTGTGGTTCAGACTTAACCTCGGGTGCTGATCGAGAAGGGCTCGGCGCGGATGGTTTACTGAGATCAGCCGGAGCGTCTTGTTCCTCTCGCATTGCAAACAGTGGATGAGGCGGTAGAGGTTTGTCTCCGAGCGGACGAGGCGGCAGTAAGTCGTGGTGTGGGGGTCTATACAACGGCAAGCTTGGCGGAAAAGGAGCTGGCGCACCCGGAGGGAATTGTAGTGGATGTGGTGGCATGCCAGGAATTGGTCCCGGCGACAACTGCGCTAACAGCGGAGGGTGGTATTTATCCAAATGCTCTGGTACTGGATTGGGATTCATCTTCACATGCGGAAACTTTGCTGTGTGTCTTTGGAAATGTACTTTGAGATTCCCTTTGGTTGTAAATCGTGATCCACATACATTACATTTAAAAGGTCTTTCACCTGTGTGCGATCGAATGTGGATTTGCAGCGCCGAATCACTTCCAAACACTTTTCCGCAGTAACGGCAACGATGCTTGAAAAAAGGCTCGTTTCTTCCTCCGGATTTTCCATCATAAGGTGACATTTTTCCTGATTTTCGGAAAGCGAGTTCATCGGCAAGATTATTGGCTAGTAGGCCTTGTGACGCATTGTCTAGCACTTCTTGTGCTCTCTTTTGCAGCATTTCAAGCGTATTGGGTTCGTTGAGTGACGGTGGTGGGTCGTTGTTTGTGATTATTGAAGACGCTAACGATGAGGAAATGGAGCTGTAAGGTGGATGGGACATCATCGGTGGAGATGAGGTCGGGAGTTTAGGAACGGAGATGGGTTCCGTCTTAGGTGTGAGATGCGAATGGGTTGACGGTAAGCTTTGACTAGTAGGAGGAGGGGGTGCGACAGGAGTAGGCTCCCGTGGCGGACGAGGCGGCGACGGCGATCGAGCGGCAGGAACCGGCACCGGCTCTGGTTCACTCGGCGGCGGGCTCGGGAGCTGGTCATCTTTCCGCCGCGTTAATGACAGCTGATTTTGTAATTGGCGTATTAATTGTAGCTGAAACACTTGTTGGTGTTGTAGCGTAAATAGCGTGCTTTGTAGCACGGCCAGTTCATGCAACGCCGCTTCGTTATCTGCGTTGTTCGCCATTGTAGTCGCGGCGAATTGCGCTACGGCTACTTTAGTATTTTGTAAAGCTTCGAGTGTGACATGGCCGGCTACCGGGAAGGGCAGGCCGACCGGTGGCACGTCAGCTTCAGGCACTTCTGCCTCGCCATCTTCGAGGCTGTTATTATTCTCCGCATCTTGTCGATGCCGTCGGACTTGTTCTAATCGTTTGTTAGGTCCATCCATTTCTTCGTCGCCTGAAACGACCATTTCCTCAGGATCGGAGTGCATTCTCTCCTCGCCCATTTGCAACGCTTTCTCATCACATAGTCGCTTGTGGTACAGGAACTCGTGCAGGTTCTCGAACTGTTCCTGACAGCGCGGGCACATGTGTGCCTCAGGCCGGTCTCTCGTCTCGTCAGACACATGGTTAATTTCTTCTTCTGAACACGATCCCGAACTTTCACCTAGAACAAAGAAATTATATGTTAATACCATATCCTTGAAGCATACAATTTAATTTTAAATGAAAAGAGTCAAGGTCTTTTGTGGTTTAAGTGACACTGATTAAAGGTTTATCAAATTGTTGCTATTGGGATACTCATTAAATGAAATAGAAGTATTATTGAGTGCAACATTAAGTGTAAGTATGTAACGTGAATAAGTACATATGAGTTAATGACGATAAAATGTTCGATAAATAATTTGACACAGCCACTGCAACCCCTTTTGTATTTGGGATATTTCTTACTTAGGTAGGCATTAAATAATCAGATAATCTTGCCGATGATTGAGTTGTTGTTTAATCTACGTAGGTTTATGTTTAGGCCTAAGTCGCCTGCGCCAACATTTATATCTAAACTATGCCTTTTATACAAATGAATATTTAGAATCTGTTGTATTGAATTAACAGTGCCGCCAGTTATTTAATTAAGCTTAAACTGAAGGAATTCAAATGTATTTGTAGCATTCAAGTAAAATGTAGCTTATTTTATAAAATGTAAATGGAAAAGATGAGTGATATACTATCAGGGGAGAGTCCCAAACGGTGGTTTTGTTTGATGTGCACGTCCCTTTTCGTGGTAGAAAACTGCTGTCACAAGATTTTACTGAATTCCCACGAGAATATAAAATTCGGGATAGTCAAGTTGCGACGCGGAAGAGCGTATTATTTTCTTTATACACGAGATGACATGATATGGGTATAATATTATTTCACACGGACGAAATATTTCAAACAAAGTTATTATAAAAAGCATTTACATGTAACTCGGATAAAGTTGATACACAAAATAGTCAAATTACACAATAAGTATATTAAAGTAGTCAATAATAAAGCGTCTCACATTTAAAATCTCAGTTTGTTATTATATTATGCAATATATGTATAGCGCGATAAAACACCTTATTCTCGAATTACTTTCGCGCCTACACTTCTAGTTGCCGGCTACTCAACAATAGATGTCGCTAGTAGTACCTTGTCACGTCGCCCCGAATGCCGTGTTTAGTCGAACTTTGTGACAATAGACACGAAGGGTAGAAAGCTAAAAATATCACGATAGAACATTCGCATCGACATGAAACTTTTGTTTCGAAGTTTCGCTTCGTGAATATGTTTGATGTGCTACAATTATTATAATAAATCGTTTGAATTGAAACTATTGTAATATTATTTTGTTTAAACAGTAACGTTATTAGCATAGTTTAACTATAATAGGTATTTAATGGAATTTTAATATAACTTAATTTAGTTAAATCTACTGAAAAATAAAAGAAGTAAGTACTCATCATCAAGCTTAAGCTTCTTTAAGCTTTTTCACTTTTCTATCGTCTCTATTTTATCTAACAACAAAAGTCAGATATATCTTTTCACTGTATCGGACAGAGCTAAAATGACATTCTTTTGTAACAAGCTCTTTTTTTACTAAGAAATATCAATAGGTCTCGAAGTTAGGACCAAAAACAGTTCGTGTGACCGAAGGCTACGAGCAAAAAGATCCGTCTCTATTAGCTTTGAGCTTTATAAAAGTTTATTTTTAGCAGCGGTCGAATGTTAGTTGATATTTTGGAAAGGAAACATTGATAAATACTTTTAGAAAGTATGCCAAGGTATAATAATAATAATAATAAATTTCTTTATTTTCTCTCTACACAAAGGATCACATTACAATAAATACAATCTTTATATTACATTATGGAATATGTATGTTCCTTTGTGAGAGACTGGCGTCCATACTAGGATAACCTGGTGGTATGAAACGTGTAATTATTATATGGTACTAGCTGTAACCCCGCGGCTTCGCCAGCGTGAAGTTTCTGTATCGATTGTTTCTAAAATAAACCTACTCTACCCTAAACTACCCTAATTTTCATTTTTTTTCATAAGAGTCTTCTCCTCACAATGACGAAGATAACAAAAAGAATTGGCCAAATTGGTCCAGTCGTTGTTGATTTATGCGCTTACCAACACATTTAGCGATTCATTTTTATTATATATATATATATATATAAGATTATTATATAAGATTTTGACAGGCCTGTTGGTCTAGTGGTTAGTGACTCTGACTGCTATGCCGGAGGTCGTGGGTTCGATTCCCACCCAGGACAAATGTTTGTGTGATGAGCACGATCATTTGTTCTGTGTCTGGGTGTAATTTATCTATAATATGTATGTATTTAGAAATATATAAGTATGTTTATCAGTTGTCTAGTACCCATAACACAAGCTCTGCTTAGCTTGGGACTAGATGGCGTTGTGTGATAGTTGCGGAATATTTATTTATTTATTTATTAAAACAAAATTAAATACAAGAAATAAAAACTTTTCAAAAAATGGTCTTCGAAACGCTGTGGTAACTGAGGACAATTCGATAATTACAGGCAATTTGAAATGTACTACTGGTGATTTAACTATTTAGTTAAGTTATTTCATTCTTTCGTTTACTGACACAGAACGGACTGTCTAAATGGCTGGCTCGGATCATTTCTTTTTTTTGGGTTAAAAATCATCATTTGAGTCCTCCTGAGCTCTGTGTGGAGATGAGGGGATAGTCAGGCTTGACTAACTAAAATTCCTGGTCGTTCAGTTGCCCTTGGCGTTTCAGGGCCGCGGTAATCTCTTAAGATATCCCTACAATTCTTACAGGCATTTGGCCCCATTGGGCCCCGTCCGTTTGCTGACAGTTCCTTGAGGCGAGGGCGGAATATAGAGCGCTGTTGATCCGAGTCTGGCCCTTGATCGGACGATGAGCTACCCATTACTTGCCGTCCGCAAGCCCGCACCTAGGGTGGTCCTCAACGCTATTGGTGTCTCTCGCGGTGGCTCTTCCGAGGTAAGTTGATTTTTTTTAATGTTTGGCGGGAGATTATTGTTTATAATTTTTGAAAATGGAACTTCCCATTGACTTGCTTTAGGATAGTGCTGTGGGCCTAAGTGTTACTCCCTGAATCAAGATTATTCTTATCCTGCATTGTAATTGCTAAATTTAAAGTATTTCTGTACCTCAGTCACGGAACCGTTACCCGTTTACCCTCTTACCCTTTGATAGTTAAATTAATATGTATATTCTTCACACACTAGTATTATAAATAAACCTATTTATGTAGGATTAATATGTAAAACTACTGAAAACAATAGATTAGGTATATGAATAGAATAATCATTGCTTATTTTGAAAAACTTTTGTGGGCATTTACATTTATAAATAAAAATAACAGACCGATATTTGTTTGGGCTCGAATTGGTTTAAGGATTTTACCAATTTAATGTCAAAAACTTGTTAGAAGTAACCTGAAGAAAAAGATAGTTATAGAAATATATAAATAGATATTTATCCGATAGAAAGTTTGACGGCAGGATTTAGTAATATTTAGGACAAGCCTATGTGGAGTCTTGTTACAGTCAGCACTAGTTAGCAAGAATTAAATGTTCATAAATTAAAAAAAAAATGTTGATTATGATGACATTAGTGTACTAGATGGAAAGACCTGAGGCCTTAGCACAAGATTTCCGTATCTCCGTACTAGAATAAATGATTTTAATTGATCTATTTTTCTCTATGAAATTAACGTGTAAGTCCCATTTACATTACATGACAAAAACGTGAAAACTTGTGATAAGGCCTCTGGAAGTAGGGTCATATGTCAAGTCCGAAAATATAAGTCTGTCCGGAATGCGGAGGGAATCTTTAACCATCCAGATTTTGTATAAATCAAAGTATAGCAATAATATAATTTTTCTAACTGAGGCCTTATCATGAATTTCCAGTTTTTGTGATGTAAAAAGTAAACTGGAACTTTGACATTAATTTCAAGGAAAAAATTAGTTCCTTCTTCGTGCACTAGAGGCGCTGTTCCATTTTTCCATATAAACGCAGTAAATACGCTGTAAATAAAATACGGTAATCTTGTGATCGAGCTACTGACGGCAACATTGACACTGACATGAACATGAATATGAAATTGACAAAGAAAGTCCGGAATTTTCATCAAATAGTTACTTAATATTTTTCCGGAATTTTGATATTTACTCGTGGCTAAATAAATATAGTCGCACAGACCGATCTTATTTATTTATTTATTTTATTTATTTATTTTATTTTCAAGAAAGCTTACAGACTAATAACAAATATAAATATCTTTTATAAATAAGGACAATTGCTAATAACAAGCTTCCACATATAAATGTCCAGTTAGTAACAAGTCATTTGCGTTGGTCGTCTCTTATCGTCTCTCTCTATCTTCCGGGTTAAGCCGCGCTTGCCGATGGTTGTTGGTCTGTGGATGGGTGACCATCTGTCCTAGCGAGTTTCCTCCGTGCCTCGGAAAGCACGTAAAGCCGTTGGTCCCGGTTGTCATTTGTAGATCTTGTGACAGTCGTTACTGTTAGTCAGAAGCTCTAAAGTCTGACAACCAGTCTTACCATGGGGTATCGTATTACCCAGTTACTGGGTTGTGGAGGTCCGACAGGCAGTCTCTCCATGTAAAATATTGATATCCAGCTGAATCTGTTTGACTGGAAGCCGACCCCAATATAGTTGGGAAAAAGGCTAGGCAGATGGCAGATGATGACTCTGAAAACCCTACATGAGTCGTTGGGGAGGTCTTTGCCCTGCAGCGGGATAACGCAGGTACAATCGGAATTAGGCATATTAATTGAGTCATTCATGACAGTTATTTTACTAGCGCCTTGACAACCCACGACAAAAATGGCTATCATTCACTGAGGATTGGTTTCCGACCTCACGTAGAATAATTTTACTGACAGAATTAAGCAAGCTATCTCCCCTTCTAAGTTTGTACAGACCGAAACTGTACATTATAATGTATATTGTATACATTAAGGTTTATTTTTGAATCACTCTGTCTATCAAAACTGCAAAAAACCCGTTGCCTACTTTGAAAGATCTAAGCGTATAGACAGACAGTGGGAAGTTACTTTGTTTTATACTATATAACGAAGAGTGACATTGTGATAATTTAAACTTTACATAAATGTTTTCTTGTTGTAGAGTTTAATTTAACAATAACAGCGATATTTTGATTTTATTGAATAAGTATTAAAATTGTTTTTCGCTGATTTACTATTATGAATTTAATTTTCAACCGATGGTACATTGGATTTGTCATATTGGTAGCTGTTATTTTATATCTAGTTAGGTTTTCTTGTCATTTAAAAGTATCTAATAAATAACTTTTAATACTTAAGTATTTGTCAGTCGTTATACCTGTGGCATAATTATTCTATCTAATGAAAAATGCAAAGTCAAAACTAACTACATTAGTTAGTTACCTAGCTGCTGGAATATTAAATTTATCAACACCCATTATATCCTACCTAAGGCTATAAAGTTATTTGATAAATGGTTTCTTAGAAAAAAAGAAGTTAAAATTATATTACTATTTAAAGTCCCAAATTATTCCGGTTTAGAAAAGAGAACGTTAAACAAAAAAACCTTAAACTCTATTGTATTTAAAGAATTCGGTGTCAATTGACGCCTGAAAGTTAAACTTGGAAGTGAACAAAACAAATTCCTATATCAATGAAGAATCACAATTATACTTGACGGGCCAGGGATGCCAGAAGGAACTAAAAGGTGTATTCGGCGTTAACAGCGCTTATCGCGTTTACTGCTCACTTATGTGTTAACACACCTAATAATAATTAGCAGCTTTTTAACAGCACGCCGTCTTTCAGCTATATCACGACATTCACGACTCATCGATACTTTATACGGAAGCATAATCCAGATCAGAACTTCCCTAATTAGCCACACAGGTGTGTGTGCATTTACAAAATTTATCAATAAACTGAAGTACTCTGCATATTAATTTATCGAGATTCCCAAACCCAACTCGATCCACCACTTACTGGCCCTACTAGGTATATTGTTAAATTAACCATTTCCAAATATATTTGGTTCATAAATTAGCTTATCAGTAACATATACTTTCACCGTTTTAATATTTTGAATATATCTTTTTTTATAGATATTACCTGCTAACGTCACTCGGCCTCGGCCTTTTGAATATTGGTTTCATAATACGCATTTTTTTTTTGCAAAAGTTTGTGGTGTTTCGAAAAGCGGACGGATAAGTGAGCACCGACACAAAACATGATATAATCCGGGATAATGTTGCGGCGGGGGATTAAATAACTCATTTGTAGCGAGATGCCGGTGCGTTTAATAGTTAGTTGTAAGGAGAAGGATTAGTGGTATCTGTTTGTTGGTATTTGACAGTGCTACGGTGAGCGGAGCGCGAGGTCTCAAAGAGGTTGTGTCGCGAGCCGCCGCCGCGTTACGTACAAATATAAAAAGGCTTTAGTGTGCCGTTGCGGATATTCATTGGCCGACATTGTCCAACATTTCTACAAAGCAAACTTATCAATATTGAGCTTCCCTTTTCATGTTGAAGAAAAATATTTACAATGATTCAGAGAGCATTGGACTGCCAAACATTCCGCCGCAGCATCGGACTCAGTGAACGTGTTTATGAACGAGAAGTGTTGTTAATGTTATTACAATCGCCATTAAATATGTCGATACTAATTAATCAACTGACAGAAAGTCTATAATTTATACATCAACAGTAATTATTATTCATCATTCAAGGTAAATGAACGGCGATATGCATAGTGATCTTTCATTTAAGTCCGAATTAGAACCGGCTTAGATATTTAACGAGTTTTGTATTTTTTTTTTATTTATTAGTCGATCAAACAAATAGAGAATATAAGTATTTCATAAGAATATGAATAGGATATTTTAATCGTTAGCAGATAGAATGTCTGTAATAAATATTTTATAGAGCACTCGTAAAACCAGCAATGAGATAACCGACCAAGCCGACTAGCGGCCGCCAAGTAATAAAATTTGACAACGTGTCATTCTGTTCTATGAAGACATTTCTTTTTAGTCACTAATGGTCGATTTAAATTATATAAGAGCATTAATGACGCTTTTTAAGCAAAACTTTGAAAGTAAATCAGAGCTTGTTATCGTTTTATTTAGTTATCGGTAACTAATACTGACAATATAGAAGTTCCTACCCTATTTGATAAAGCAGGATTTCTGTTTAAAAAGTAGAAACAATATAAAAGTATGTTCAACTAAATTCCAAAAGAAAATAATGAAAAGTTTGAAAAGAGCAATCTTCAAACTTTAAGCTATTAGCTTGAAGTAGACTAACTGTAATGTTTAAGTACTATTACACACATGAATGTATCTGTCTATTAATATTTCGTTATATACTTATATCTATTAATAGAACAATAAATAATCCCTTGTCATATCACAATAACCATAAATTGTTTGAAAAAGCAAGGATTATCTTAATCCCATACATACAATTGACTAGAATAATAAACTGAAAAACCAAAACGCCCCATTTTCAAAAGTTTTGTAAAATCAGGAAGTCGGACCGGAAGTGAGAGTGTGGGAGGGGGAAAATCGGAAAGCGGGTGTTAAATATTAAAATTCTCACGTTTCAAGGAAAGGCTATTAAGATACTGAATTTGATTTTGATATAGGCTAGGTAGGTAGATAGTGAAAACATTGCTATTTGGCCGCTAGTAAGAATTGTTTTGAATATAACGTTAACAATGTGTATGTATGCATTATTACATTTATTATTACATTGACTGAAAACAAACCTAATACAAATTTCAAATGATTGCCATATTGACCCTTCTATTTTCGGTATTATACTTAAATAGCTATAAATAATAATGTGGTTTATAAATAAATTTTACAAGGTTATTGTTTTAAGAACGTCATTCTAAAGTGAATAATGAACTGTGAAATCATTAACACGACGGACTGCGCCGCGGGGCGCTACTAAACTGTGCTATAAAAATGATATTAGACATGCAAATATATGTTGTGACTTTATAAGATAGAGAGAAGATAAATATTTAACATTTATGATGGACAAATGTGAAGCTGCATCATCAAAGCGATTCTAAGCTTAATAAACTTAATAAATTACACTTGTACAATTAAACTATATTTCTGTCTAGAGTACGGACGTAGTCCTCCAAATTATTTCATCAATATAGGTACTTAATCTCAAAAAGATTATCAATCTAGATAGAAATATATTAATTTTATGAGCTTTAGGAGAAAATAAACGAGTTCTAAAACGCATACATTAAAAGATGGCAGTTTAACTTAAGTGTTATTTTTGTTAATATTTTAATATTCTAGTGATAGCTGTTGGATATGAACATTTCATCTTCGAAAATAACCAAAGTTTAATAAATATTTATGAATTAAGGAATTCGTCTGTGGATGCATAGATTAGATTTTTTTAATATCATTAAAAAACCATTAAAATTTTATGATAAGTATTAGAAATAGGTAAGAAAGAAAAACTAAATAAACATGAGATCAGTTTTTGATACAGGTGCTCCCGGGCCGTCGCAAAAGCGCACACATGATGTATCCACACATTTGAGATAGACACTAGTGTTCATCTGAATACCTCAAGCAACATAAAACTTTGATTTATAGCCACCTAACTAATCCATCAAACCGTGAAGTAACATTTCCATAATTGTCACAAAATTAATAATAAAATAACTACAATATAACTACAATAAAATCGTGCTACAATAAATTTAACTAAAATATTGTTTAAAGAAACAGTAAAAATGACATCGTAAATTATTTTATAAATAGTGTTTCAGTGATATCTGTCCAAATTATTAATAGTTGTAGTCATAAAGTTGGACACGGTGGCTAATAGTTTCAGTGCAACAGAATAGCCTACAAATAAATGCTAAGCCACAATAAGCTATCTATTTATACCCGTGGTAATAAACATTTTGAAATTCGACCTATTGGTTGGTCGTAACCGTTTTTTAATTGGACCATTTAAGATATTTAGCACGCGGCGGTGCGATAGCCAAGATCGCAACAATGTACCCGGCACATCTGACCGTATGTTCTTAAACTATTTAATTTTACATCTTTCACTTCCTGGAAAATGTAAACTGTTCCGGTGTATTAAATTTTTCTCAGCAATTAAAGAGATTTTTCTTGATTTTTTTCAAAGTTTAAGTAAGAACTTCTTTTTGGACTAAGCTTACAAGTGCGTAACTTAAATTAAAATGTTTTTAAATATTTAACTCATGACGTTTGTTTTATTGTAATTGAACTGATTTTAAGAATGCACTTGTAACAAACCAACTTTAACACTTTCAAAGTTTACATGAAGCTTTTCTGTTGAACTAAATAATAAAGCTCTACATACCTCCCTAACAACGTTCGTTTCCGTTCAACTATCTACAATGTTATTGTCAAGTGTGAAAATTCACTGCACTGTTTACTCACCCCGCTGGTGACGAATTTTAGTGCTCACTTTCTGATGTATGCCAAATTTTATCGTCGCTAACTGAATCATTTTATCGGTACGAATATCAAATCATGGATTCAACAATAACGTATCGACAAAAACACATGTGTATCCTCCTCAGAGTGGGGTCACAGGTCGGCAGGGTGAGATGTGGCGGAGACGTCGTGTGTGATGTGGTGAGATGTCGGAGTGGAGGGTTAAGTACCGATGGAGACGCGGCGTACGCAGGAGGGCTTGACGCGCGGCATGATGGCGCGCTGGCGGCTCAGGGCCGGCGCATGGCAGGCTGCTCGCACTGCCGGGCGGCTGCACTCCACGGGACACTCGCGCGGCGCCGGCTACTCGGCTCGGACGAAGTACACTGTGCGGAGCGGACGCGGCGTGTGACCGAGCGCACCACTCGCCATCTGAAGCGGGACTGAGCGCGAGGCGGCGGCGGGCGGCGGGCGGCGGCGCGCGCGCGCACCAGGTACACGGTTATGACAGGGAGGCGGGGCCGCGCCCGGCTCATAAATCAAACTTCGCCCATTCGCACGCGCTACACGGGCCCCCCTCCTCCATATTCCATATTCGGGGCGGGGCATATTTTCATAATCATAACGCCTCATATTCATAAGCGACATGTGGTCGCGAGGCCGTTGGCGGCGCGCGGTGTGGCGGTGGGCGGCGCTGACGCCCGCTAGATGGCGGCCGCCGTCGCCCCGCGAAGCCTCCCACACCACACATACTAATTGAACTTGCACGTCATAACTTTTTGTTTGTATTCAATAATTATTAAATGGCTTTTTTAATTGCTCAGAGATAAGTTCTTGGTAATTTACGAGCACGAAAACTTGTTGTGTAACTTTGTTCATAACTTACTAATTGATTTGCATTTATAAAATATTTATTTTGCTATTGTTGTTTTTAATGATCTTTGCAATTTTGTATTTTTTACTTCGCACTATATATTTCTATGTTTTTCTACATGCACAATTACTCATTAATGCTTTTCAGAATAATTTACGGACTGTATGAATAATAAAATAAGTAAACTTTGACTGGTTAGGTTACACGTGTTCGGAATGCATATAATTAATAACTCTTTAATAAAACGGACTTTGACATATTTGTTATAAATCATAAATGTGTGAGTTCTTACTAAGTACCTTAAGTCACCTTATTCAATTCTACTAAGTACTATTGTTTTATACTTTTTTGAGATGACTCTACATCAACATGTGTGGATACTATGTCATTTCGTTAATGATAGCGGCATCATCACAAGTCACTGTTGTCAGCACCTCATTATCGGACCCTCGCAGCCTACTTCCTCTTAAAACAAGATCAATAAAAAATGTTGAATAATAATTAAAAAGCATCACAGCAGGGTTCAGAGCTACAGACTCATTCTCTCCACAATATCGTGGGTAAGCGTATAAAATCCTTGCTACCGACATCGACATCCGTAACTAGATCCATTCACTGACCGATTTTAATTTCTGAAACAAATTTACGAGGAGTCGTTATGAAAAAAGCGAATGGCGGGAGCCATGTCAATCGCTTTGTGTGCTTTAAATTAAATATAACGAATACGTGTGACTGGTGTAACTCGGCCGTCCGATATTAATGCGATAGAAGCAATTTAGTCGATTCTGCCAGTCATCGGATCGGCATCGACTAAGCCCGATACTCGATACTATTTCCTTCATGTCATTTGCCTTGGATGTGAGGGTGGATATTTTTTTTTAATTAACGAAACTATGTAGCGGGGCTGGGATTATTTTGTTGTCGGTATGCTACTGGTTTTTTGTTCGGCACATTGATTTGATTTGTTCTTTGATTGTGCTGAATTAATAGTTATTTCATGTAAGTGAATGAAAAAGTATTTTTGTGAAGAAACATTTTGCTATCTACAAATTCACGTGTCGCTGTGAGGCAATCTTCTTTAACTTTTATAAGTTGACCCACTGTAGGGCTCAGCTAAACGATACGATACAATAAGGGTTGAAATAAAGAATATTTGATCATTAGATAATAAACTTTATGTTCATGACCACACGAACCGAGGTTGTGAAAACATTTCAGCATAATGATAGAATGTGCCCGAAGAAGATAAATATTTATGTACACAACTATATCCCTCCGTTAATCTACGTTTGTTCTAAACCCCATTAAATTAGCGACATGGGATCTCCCCTTTTGACTTACGAAATCTCACATTATAATAAAAGGAACGTATTAGATATTTCAGGAGCACATTAACCGCACTATAATTGCCATTAAAAATAATTAGCCGGGAGCTATGTTGTTGTTTTTAACCTCAGTCGACTAAATAATTCCTATTTATGATGACACCTAATCCCTTATGAATTTAATGTGAGTTCCCTGAACGGCACTATGGAGGTGTTATTTCAGATCCATCAGTGCGGCAGTTAAACAGAAATAGCACCAGTAACACAAGTCACATACGATTTAAATACACAAATTTTTGAAAACGTCTGTTTATTTAAGCTAAAGCACGCGTCGCTCGTCGGCCCGCCTCCCAAAAGCTCTTGTCTTACGTTTATTTTATTTGTTAGTGTTACAACATGTTACACATTACAATAAATTCATAAAAATAACCTTTTAAATACACACGACCTGTTCATTATCGTTGAGCTACTTTTTACCGCTAACAGGTGTCGAGTTTGCGGAAAAAGTGGAGTTAGTTAGAGCGGTATAATGTAGGTTTATGTTAGGTAAAACAGGGGTGAAATTTTTAAATTGACCGTCAAAATGATGGCGGTATAAATGAGCGGTGGGTGTGCGTGGCGGTTTATGGCAGCGGCGTAGCGGTTTCGTAGCAATTCTGTAGCTTGGCGTAGCAGTGCCGTAGCAGTGGCGTAGCACTCTTGTGTCGTCACGTAGCTGCTACGTAGCACCGGTGTAGCATGGCGTACCGTTGTTGTAGCGTGGTGTAGCGCTGTTGTAGTGATGGTGTGGCGGTGGACGCCACGCCAGCCAGAGTCACGGCTCGGACGCGTTCATAAATTTGAATATGGAAGTGAGTTCTAATGGTGTCGCTGTTTATTTTTACTGCACCCCCCGAGCCGTACGCCCGAATGCGACGCCGAATTTATTTCCATGCATTTTAATATCTCCCTCTGAATAGCTATTGCCATTTTCACGCGGTTTTATTGCGAACTCTATAGTCGTGTTATGTTCTTTGTTTTGTTAGGCCCGCTTTACGATCGACTGCGATGGACAATATCGGTCGATGAAGCCTCGTAAGGTTTCGAGGGAGCATCGAGTGTAATTAGCGCTAGCCGGAACGCTCATTGAGGCGATAATAAGAGTGTACTGTAATCATGTAAATTTCCTCGTTTATGAAGCGAATTTCTGAAGGAATACCGAGTCGAGTATGTCAGTATTAAGTCATTAAAAGTGGACATTGATTGATTGGAGCTTGTGCAAAGGGCACGCATCGCGGAAACGCACGCAACTCGTGTGTCGAAACACTTGAGTTTGTTCATTCACTTGTTTACACTCCAGTGAAGCGTAACTCATATTTCCTTTTGTACAGACAATCATCTAATCGCATGAATGAGATAGCCGCCTATGGCGAGCTGGGGATGGACTTTGAGTACTTTTAAGTACCCCCTCGCTTTTGATTCTGCACTTGAACCTAATGCTGATTTGGTTAATTGCTTTATGTTTCAATGTCACGTATAGGCGTCAGCTTTAATTATTCAGTAGGATTAATCGCATTTGTTCATTTGTGCATATTTTAGTACTTTGATCGCATTTGTTTATTTTAGGCCTTGTTACTTTGATACCATAAATAAATGAGCTCATTCCTTTTTCTTACAAAATTTCACCTTTTAGAAGTCATAATACCCAATGCAAAGTCTAGCTAAACGACAAGCTATAATTTTTCTAAAGTAACAAAATCAAGTTTCATACTAAGTTGCCTCCACATGTATGAGAAGTAGTAAGACGTGCGTGTCAAGTCATTATTATGTCCTGCCTCAGACATTGAGATGAAATTTTAATACCGTGTATTATACAGAAAAATATTGTCGACGCAGCTCGTTTACAAACAACACTTAACTTGTCAAAATGATGGCTGTATGAGAACAGTTCGTTGGCTCAAAATAATGCGCTTTGGCATATTTTACTGAACACCGTAATTATGGTTTGTTACTAAAAGTGAGTTTCATCTTTATCAGTGTGTTTTTGAAGTGAAAACTTCTTTAGCGGCGTTGAGCACTTTTCTGTAATGGGTATAAAATCTTAAACTCGCGTCAGGACACGTGACCCTGACCGAAAAAGCGTAGGACGGCGCAGGGCGCTTGCGTGAATGTTCGTGTGACTTTATTACTTTTCAAGAAGTTTGTATGCTGGATATATTCGTTGCTAGGTAACATTGTTTATAAAAGATGTACGTCACATTGGAAAATTATCGAAATAAAAATTCAACCATTTTTGCGAGTTTTACTAAAATCTGTTCACAAGATATTTCCAACAATTACTATTCAAGTTTTCACTTCTGCCGGCACTCCCAGAGTGCAACCCGTCGTATTTTTTTTTTTTAATATACTTGTTGGCCTTCACATATGCGAATATTGAAGACTTTGAAACTACAAATTTAATTACAGTAGTTTATGTAGATATATGTCGTTTAATATGTAAGTACTGTGGATAAATATACATTGAGAGAACCGGTTCTGAACGATTACACGGCCATTTGTTTTGTTTGAATTATGGTGTCAATGTTAAAATACTTTGTTCTCTTTATATTAAGTTGTAACAGACATGACTCGTATTAATGATATTCTAATGGGAAGTATCGTCCTGATATTGATCTCGCATTAGTACCATTAATCTTTATTGTTTAGATATGTAAATATGTGCACACGGTACATACATAATGTCTTGTTTGTAATCTTTGCCGATTGATGGTAGCGCCACTTTGGTGTTCTTGATTTACTTCTTGGCTTGTAGAATATTCAAATGTAATTATTTTTCCCTTTTTAACAATACAATTCCTTTATTTGATTGACTTCTACAATAAACTAGACATGTCTTTAGTTGTTTGTAAACTTTCGTATTAAGTAATAAATAACTCTTTCATAACATAAGTCATGTGAAGTCACAACGTCGGATGTGTCCGAGCTTTAAAGGGATAAGTAGTGTACAAGTCAAAATATAAATCTTGCGTGGGGTGTGTGGCGCGGGTGGTGTCTCTGCTGAAATATAAAAGTGTTCGGGGGCACTCAACGGCCGGACGCTCATATTTTGTTATTTTATTTATATTAAAAGTAATGGTTCGCCGCGAGCCATAATGCTCTAGATGGTTTTTGCGCATTTTTCTCTTTTCTGTGTGTCGTATATTTTCACTTAAATGACGTAGGTACGTGACCGTCGCCGTTCGTTTGTATCGTGCTTTATGTAACGACCCTAACGTATGGGGAGCTTAATAAAATTACATTATTTAGTAGCAATTGCTCATTAGGAACAGATTCTTATTTCAGTTAATGGGGGCCAGAGACTGAGAAATTAATGGTATTTCAGGAATGACCAATAGATACTTTCTTACTTTTGTTTAGATATATATACTTTGGTATCTACAAAATAGATTCTATAAGCACGTTACAACTGCGTGAGACTCGATAGGCATGCTATCAGATCTATTTGTAAAACTTACCCCTTGGAATTAACACTGCTACTGCTTCCCCATCACGTAAAGGATCATGAGCGATAATCACTTAAGTACAAAGGTAACACCTTCGGATATCCTGCCTTCATAGGTACAAGCTTCAATGTATAAATAATTCTATTTAATTACCTTCACTTACATAGCGTGCATTCTTCAGGTATGGTAATGTCTCAAAAATACAATGTTAAAGTACAAAGCACGGCCTGATTTATTAGTGCATGAGCACACATTAATGTTAACAAAGTGTATCGAGCGGCGGTGTGGTAGTGTGCCGCCGAGCTGTGCCGGAGACGTGCTACACCAACATAGCGCCGTCAATTTACCTACCATAGTTTTATGCTATCATAAACAAGAAATACAGACATCTTCACTATAATGTAATGTAGGAAAACGGTGGGCGCTGTGTGAACCGAAAGCGGGAAAGCGTCCTCGAGAGGTGACCGTATGGCGTTTGTCGTAGAGGTGATAGTCGTGGGTCGTGCGGCGTGCTAGCAAGTGCGGGTTGGCAGCAATCTGCACAAGCAGCGCGAGGTGTATGCGAGGTGCTGTGGTGGTGCAGGCGGGCGCAGCAATGTGCACCCTGCGCCACCGCCGCAAGTGCCAGGTCGGCGCGGCAGGGCGCGGTGGCGTCGCTCTTCCGGGGAAGGCACTATCTCGGGTGCAGCGGGGAGGCGACACCCCCTCGTAAATAACGCGCGCTGGCGAGCCGGCGAAGCACCCGTGCCAGATTCTACAGCTAGAAACAGTTAAACGCTCATAATTTCGTGCTGGTTAAGCTTATCTTTGTCTCGTGTACGAAATTTCGCTGTGCCGTCCCCCTCGCGCGTTTTCGTGGACATATTTTATTTGTTGCAACACAACGTTCTGTCGCGTCCGGGGCCAAAGTTATAATTGTAGTTCGACATACCAGTGCAGCTTCTGCATAAAGTTGCCCAGCGACGTTTACATTGTTGAAATAACTTTATCTGGTTAATGTTTTAAGTTTACTCACTTTGATTTATTCGGAACTCTCAGCTAGATTAACGATGCTTATTGGAGCGTTATTAGTTTATTGGTAGTATTCTGATTTCACTTTCATGTTTGTGATATCAAAGCGAGTGTAGTTCATAGTTGCACTGGAAAAGTTTAAATGATTGTGGATTTATAATTCACAGCGGTTACATAGTTGCGTTGTGTCAAGTAGGTGTTGGCTGGTTAACTTCGCATAAACATTTATGCATAACTAGAGTGTCGTATAAGTTTTCGCACAGATGTACGGTGAAAAGGCATTCGAGCATGGTGCGATAGTGCGCCGAGGGTGCCGGGGTTGGGCGGCCGGTGCCAGTGGGGGGCGCGGAGGAGGGAGGGTGGTGTTAAGCCGGTATCATCCCGCCTTATCGCGGCGCGGCGGTTTCATAATAATTTTAATACTCCGGGCGGCAACCCGCGGATTTCCGGCGCATACTTTTATAAGCGGTTTTGGTTCCCCGAAGAGCCGGGTGTCACCCTCGCGTGCATGCCTTCAATCTCCACTCGGTGAGTTGCCGCTGAATACACCCGCGGGAATCTTTTTACTTTTCTTTTGACGTTTATTGCCACGTTTTTGGCTTGTTTACGTTGTTTGTATAGACAGATTTAATTTGTTAAATAGGTGCTCTTTATTAGATTTCTCTGGTGACAGTTAGTGTAATTTTTATTTCTTTTAGGGGATGCTTGTTAAAACTTGATTTATTTAAATTAATAGCTTTTTCCAAAGAGCGATTGACAGGTCTGGCAGTAAAAAATCTTGTTACATGTCTATCTTAATCAGTAACAGCAGAAATAATAAATATTCTCTTACTCATCCCAACTATCATTTGTCGTATTAGCGATATTAGGGCTGCAAAAAGCCCCTTAATTACGGCTACTGGATAGCGTTATGCGAGATCAGCCAATTTGCCAAAATGGATATAACAAATGACAGGAGTAATAGAGGCGCTTGAGTGTAACATTAATAGAGAGGCAGGTAGAGCCGGGGGGCGGCACTAACGACCGTTTTTATCCAGGGCGGGCGGATGATGGATGGACCTACTTCCGGCCGCGACGTCCGCACTTCCGCCGTTCCTTTTGTATATTTATCAACATTAATTTCAATGTGCTACAAGATATATTTGCCTGTTTTACTAACGGATTTTTCAGGGATTGTACGAGTACTATGTGGAATTCAAATGGAGTATTTCTTTGATACTAAGTAGTGTAAGAAAGGCGGAGTGAGATATTTGTATCTGTTTAAACTGTCTGGAGTATACGGCTAGATATTTTAAGCATAAACAATCGAAAAAAGTGTAATTCATTAGTGTTTCGAGTTATTTTGGTACGCATACACGAGTACGAGTGCGCAAAAATAGCCGGATAACATGGCTAATGATGACGGACACGGCTAACGGTTGCTTTATTATGGACTCTCCCTATTTAACATGACAACATTATATCGCGAATGAATGCGGATAATAGTCTGACAGATATTCACGAAAAAGGGAGATTTCACCACGATTTAGTTTTATTCTTGACGTATTTTTTATCACGAGGTCTTCTAATCTATACAGTGTTAAAGAAGGACCTTAATACGTCATTTTATTAACATCTATATGTAGAATACTTAATAAGTAGGTAAGCTTGAATGTGCATAAAGTAAAAAAAACGGGCAACTGCGAGTTCGACTCGCACACGAAGGGTTCCGTATCATTCTATAAAAAACGCGTTTGTCGTATGTAGTCCCCTTAGATACTTATTCTATTTGTTGTTATAGCGGCAATAGAATTACATCATCTTTGAAAATTTCAACTGTCTAAGTATCACGGTTCATGAGATACAGTCTGGTGACAGACGGACAGACAGACGGACAGCGGAGTCGTAATAATAGAGCCCTGTTTTATTTTCTAGGGCGTACCCAATGGATAAAATAAGAGAACAACGTTATTAAAATAGCTTGATTAATTGTCTGCAACTAAAAATAGTTGCAATCAATTAGTCATCATTCTTGTAAAACCAATTAATCTTTAATTTCGACATCTTTTTTACATCGTCTCATTTATATTCATACCTTATGTATCTAGATCTAGCTATGTGTATGTAAAGCAATAACAAAGATTGTTAACAAATTGTAACATAGACATAAAGATAGGTGGCGTGCGCATCGTTTACTACCAAACAAACCAGTTTGTCTCAAATAACATTTCCAGATAGATTTTATCAAGTGATTACTACAAACTCCGAGGAAAGGCATAAAGTATATGATAATGCCCCCTATGATAAATAGAATTATGCAATCGTTAAACTTACACGGTTTGTTAGTTTAAACGATGAGCATACTCAAGTTAATATTATACTTACATATGAAATTGAACATTACAAACTTCAATTTGACCATCACAGGCACTTTTAAATTGTAATAAAAATATAATTAAGCTACCTACAGTCCCAGTCACAAGGCATAAAAACTTGTAAAAGTACTCTAAAATATGAATTAAAAAAATATTTTAATTAGGTTTTACAAGGCTTACAGACTAATTTCATTACCTAATGTTGCACAAAATGATTGTTTTTTTTTGAGAAAATTATTGTTGTTATACATGAGCATTTTACTCCCTCGTTAGATAGCAGGAGAATGATAGAGATTAAAGGTCAACACACACTGAAACACGACGCGGCGCGCACATTTCAATAGAGCAACACTAATCTAACTTTACTTGTATTTGCTACACGAAAAGATAAACATTTTACCGATGACGCGGCATTGCGCGGCGTCACGAATGAAAAGATACACATTTCCAGTATCATCGCGTCACGTCGAGTCTCTGTGTGAACTGACCCTTAAGCAACGACTGATTCTTTCTTAGTAAGATGTTGTTCCACTCCTAGGTACCTATGCAATGAAGAAATAGTTTACTGTACTCATACATGTCAAAATAATTACAAATAATATTATATTAAACAGGTGGTACGAGGTCAAAAAGTCCCATTCCCGGTCCCTTTCATGATGCTGTGCCATCTTATCGTATCTAGTTGCAACCAAAATAAGTATAGTATGCCCACGTGGTTCCATCATCCATTTCATGTTTATTACTAGCGAATTGTCCCGGCTTCGCTCGAGACTCTTCCTTAGGGAGAGATTTTAGAGATTTTTTTTTTCAAATTACAAATCGCTCGTGATTATGCTTTTACACAAACTTTTCCTATTCTTATTGTGAGGCAATTTAACCAGGCATGTCTAAAAACTGAATATAATAATTATGGTACCAACCCACGCTTACATCAATGTGTGACTTTCATAACTCATGCGCGAAACAAACAACCTATAAAACAGTTTAAATAGCAATTTATGCAAATAACCAAATGAATTTATATTCGCGTTCATAACACGGTTTACATCGTGCGCCCTACGTACGCATATCTACATACGACTTAATTGAATTTATAAACACGTCGTCAAATGAATATGAGTAGTACACTCGCAATGTTTTCTGTACTTAATGATGGCTTATTAAGTATTCGCTGCGCCTCTGTAGAACGGTGAGAACCTCGTAACATAAATTTTGCGTATTATTTACGTTGACAAACGTGCATTATGAAATTATAATGTCGTGATTGATATGCGGAGGCGCGCCCGCTGCCTGTCCGCGACACTGGGACGTGTGAGCCGCTGTCCGCACGTACCTTATTGTACTAAATACTTGAGCGACGGACCTAGCGCCACTACCGAGGTTCAGACCATTGCCAACTTTATTGCTCCTTTGCTCCAAATACCACAGCTTTATGGCCATATTTACACTTATAAATAGACACCATCTTTATATTCCTGCGAATAGAAACCACGTCATACATCAAAATAACAAGTGCATCCGCGTACAGACATATTACTAAACACCCGCATATTTTTATACCTGCACTCGCACTGATCGATAGAAAAACGTAAAATCTAATATATTAACCTACTTGCGAGTACCTAATGAAAAAGAAATGAGCAGTTGAAATACTCACGAATTATATCACTCTGTCGAATAATGAGGTCGAAAAGTCACAACAAATGTTAGAAAAGTTTCGATTATAAAATATATTTAGAGCATTACGAAGAAGTGTATGATCTACTTACACGTACATTGACGTAGTTTCGTGGATAGATTCGCGCGAGTCGAAATAAAGCGAGCCAATCAATATTAACACGCCGCAAACAGCGTAAATTGTTGCCTAATGCCATACACGCACACAGCCACCCGGCCCGTCCGTGAACTAGCGCCTACACTAGCCAGGGTGCTCCCTTCGTACCGCGCGAGGAAAATACTTTTCCTATTTGAGCGTAGGGTTCAGTTTGTGCGTTTCTGTTTTTAGAACTGTGACGTCAGTTTAAGGTTAAGGTCATCTCAAATTGCAGTTCAGCAGAAGTTTTATGAGTAATAACCGTTAAGGGAATGACTTATTTCTTCTGGACTGTATATGGCAGGCATAGATTTATTTCTAAAACTACAACGTTATTTGGCAGCAAGAGCACAGGTGTAGTGTATCACCCTGTATGCATTGCGTATTACATTTACACAAGAAGCGGGCGCACACGGGCGCGCGGTGTGTCGGTACTCACGCATGCACGCACACTAGCCGCGCCGGCCGGCCTGTAATAACTCGGAACCACAATAAATCAATGTGATTAATGTCATTAAGCACTGTGTGCCGGCCTCTCTATATTCCGTCAATATGCACTGTTTTACGACATGCCGCGCCACGATAATTAGTCAGCTTTGTTAGGACCGTTGACGAATGTTATGTCCCATCCCAACGCTACGTAGAGAAATTAGAGCAATAAAAATATGTATACGAGCGCCATCTGCGGCTCCAATGTACGAGAAAACTACGTCGAGACACCGATGTGACATGGTAGATGAGATCAAAGAGAATTTATAACGGAGCGTTCATAAACACGTCACTCGCGCAAAAAATGATCTCTGCTATTTCTCAAACTGTGAACACAGTCGGCACGGGGAGATTGATAACTATTACCATTTCTTGGTCAGATTCCCGAGACGCATGTTTATCATACGTCCGTTTGATGGATAGGCCGTAATTATTACGATTAGAACGGCATCGCAAATCATGGGAACGGCGAGGACAGGCTGCACTAGTTGACATCGTTATCGCCGCTTCAGATCTCGATTGTTGGCTCTGGGACCATACAGTTGTGTCTGTTGCGTTCGGAACGCGCGACCAGTTTCATACTTTATTTCATCTCTTGTTCACGGCGCATGATCAGTGCACGATGCGTGGCTGCACTGTTACCAATGTATCCAGCATCGACTCGGTGGCCCATTTAGATCTACGATACTGCAATTTGCTGATGGACAGGAGTCGCGCGTTGCCCGCTCTGACTTGAAGGAATGTCTTGAGCACTGAACGTGATCGCTCAGCTGATTGTCCTAAATTGATTGTGTTCCGACATTATTCAATTCTATCACGTGCGCCCAACTTCAGAAACTGTATTTTTGACTGACAATTATAATATAAGTTACCTTCTTTTTGTTTTAACGTGTTTTATATAAAGTAGACATCATAAAACCAGATTTAAAACTAAAAACCCGATATAACTAATGAAAATTACAACTAAACATCTATTTTGTGCGAGCAAAGAAATTATTCCAATTTCAGTTAATAAATGCTTCATTATTCAAATAGTACAATGATTTTAAATCCATGCATTTACGCGAAGCGTTATAAATAATGAGCAACACCGACATTGTCCTAACAATTACACGTCCTAACACTTTTGGTTTCGATATTTTGGTTTCAAATGAAGTTTCGTCTCTTGGCTGGTAAACTTGGCAAAAATAGATTTGAATTGGTAACATAGTCTTAATGCGGCGAGGTGAGGTGGCGGTGCTATTGTGGCGGCGGTCAGGATGCCGATGACCATTTCGGTTGCACGCTTGTGCTGCAAAGTTCGCAATCAAATAAATATTTCGGCACAATTAAGAAAACGCCGACGAGGGTAGCACTCGTGACAATCGACTAACAGTGTGCCGTGGAGCTTCTATTACGTCTCGATTTATTTGGTAGTGACGGTAAGTTAGGAAAATAATAGAATTTCTAATACTTAATAGGCTTATTAGTAACTTAATGCTTTGCTGGTTGTTATTAATAACTCTTAAAAATTCAGTGATTTATTTATGATGTAACTTTGTATTTGTACGCGTGACATAATATCAAGTACTAGGTAAATATTTGGCATCTTTATTAGACCATTTACTTCTACTGTCACCTAGTCAAGCCGCCAGTGACCGCGCAGCATCCTCTCTACGCATCTCCCCGTGCGTGCTCTCAGTTCTGCCCACATCCGCTGAAGTATTTTGTTTATTGCTAATGCGATTTTATTTTTTATTGCTTTTTATTTATCTTTATTCAGCGATTGCGGTTTATTGTATTAAAATAAATAAGAATTCTTGACTTTTTAATTTTATTCGAGTCGAAGTACACGACAGTGCCGCGAGGAGAGAAAGAAATAAATTTTAATAAGCGTTTCTTTTTTAAGGCGTGATTCTTCAGTTAAAAGCGATTTATTTTTTATATAAACTTGAAGATAAACCGTATTCATTAGAGATCGACTGGAAAGGGCCTAAAATAAAAATAAACGTGGTCAAGTTGGTGTTGTCGCTGAGTTATTGTCGTTAATCAGCCCCTCTTCTGAAGGCATGTTGATTGGAGGCCAGTTCGGCTCGTATGGATGAGCGGCATTGTTCTCTTTATTAACATTTGGCTTAATTATACCGATCATATAGAGGCATTCTTTGTATTTACTTGCCGCTTTGCACCTTTCATTCCTTAGGCATATCACTTCAAGTCTGGATCTTGATACGCACGTGTTAAGGTCTCAAATGGACCCAGGTATCTGTCTCTCTTATTTTCTAGACTAAGTAAAAAGCTAAACCTGGTAGTGTGATTCTAAGTATTCGTGAATTACCATTTAATTATTTTCCAAGGAATCTGAAACAAATGTTTAATAAAGAGAAAACAATTGTTGTTTATAAATTATTTAAGAAACTTAAATCGGAGGGTGCAGTTGTTTTCATACAACAGGACTACTAACATATTCGAGGCGTATTTCTACGAATTTGTTCACGTCCTCGAGTCCAATCGTATGTTACCCAACGGAAGTACATAAATAATGTTTATCGATCGATCATCGCCGAGCCAGAGTGACGCACTCGTTAGATTTATGCCTTCATTGTCAGAGCCGTAAACTAGATCTCCATAAAAAGGGACATTTCCTATTTAAAATTTATATTAAAAGACAATGGTTAACAAAAAGCGGGCGCCTCTTCGCGAAGCAGCCCGGCTGCGCGTGCGCTCCACGGCGCCAACTGCCAAATCTCTATCGGACGCGCGTAAATTACGCCTTTTTACCTGGATTCCTGTTTTGACATATTTAAGGCATTAGTAATAATTATGAGTGCTCCGGCCGGCCGGTAATGCCTGTATGCGAGCCAGTCAGTTTTGACACTATCTTAATGACGGACGTCGGGTGACAATAAATATTGAATCGTTATCGCTCACCTATCCGAGGTTGCGTCACTTGGGTTTAAATCCTAAAATAGACCCCCCAAATGGTTGAATCTCATAGTTATGTTCAATTACTACTTCAGGCATTTTGAGGTTTCAGTATTGTATATAACAAGCATAGAAGTATCGAAACTGGGTGATGACATTAGGTGGCTAATTGGAGGTCAGTGAGGGTCGCGCACATCTGCCGTGTTTGTCCACCCACGCGCTCGCTGCAGTTAACGAGCGTCGTCCAATAGTTTTAATTGCAACCCGATATCTGCACTTTTATGTCATTGCAAACAGTGGAAAGATTTGCTATTAGAGCGAACATTCGCGAGACTAATGAGATACTATTGTTCAATGTGAGTCATTCACACCAACTCTTTTGAAAAACAAATCTAAGATGTCAATCAATTTCAAATAAATTCTTCAACATGACAATAGTTTAGATATACCTGACCTAACTAAAAGCTCAGCAGTAAAAAAGGAATAACTGGATATCCGAAAAACCGATCATGTGTTTCGGGTGGTATGAATAAATCAGATATAGCGAGACTGGCGTAGGCGCCTGCCCGGAGCGCGGCGCGGGGTGATCTCCCCGCCGAGTTATAAAACCTCTCAAAATGTGAACTGAAAGATTCGTGCGTAAATATTAAGGGTTTACGATGGCTCATTCAGTCATTAGAGTGCGTCTTTTGTTTATAACCGCGTCGTAGACTTGTCGCTATTCGGAGATAAGATCTGTCTCGTCGGGTCGTCATTATTTATGTGAATTTTGACAGAACAGCACTCTAAGGGCAGCAGACTCGTACTAAAATACTATTATTTATGGCAAGTGTGGTCTGCCATAAATTACCCTTCATCGAATTAAGACAAAAGCTAGTGGCGATAAGGCGCGCGATTAGGACTCGCCTCGTTGTTCTGACGAATGCGGCACTGATATAGCCAATATTTTTCCACTTTTACGACTTCAATACGAGATTGCTTTGTTAGTGTAGCGAGCAAACTAGTACTTATGAAATTTATAATGTCTGTTGGAAGTGTTCCTTCGTCTTTCTAATATAAATGTGTTCAAATAAAATTACGATAAATAAACAACGGAAAGCTTTGGACATGTCGGGCGGATATAAAATTTATAACCCTTAATAGGCTATGGAGGGAAGGGTGGATGAAATACGGTTAATGATAAATCCACAAATGAGATTTGCCGGACGCCTGGCCACTCAAAACTGTCGAGCTATTGTCACTGGACACTCTCACCTTATATTACACAGATCAACTTAATATGGCGTGTTCATTCAAGTACACAGGGTGCTGCAATTTTTAGTTAATTTAATATACCTACTTCTGCTGCTAGCATTTTTCATATTCCTATTAAAACGAAACAGTAAAATAATCAGTAACTAAATAATTTTATTTGATTGAATTTTGATGATTTGGTTATTGATTTAAATTATAGATGTTATTAAGTATGGTCTTAAGTGTTTTAATGTCCAATTTAGGCTATTTTCATAATTTTAAAATGCTAATTCGTGAACGAGTTTCTTTTAATTTGAATACAGATTGTTATTTATTTTGTAAGAGAGGATAAAACGTAACGGACCTATATGTACTATGGGATGGCTTACCTTAAATTGCGTACTGCCCCATAATTTTTTTTTGTGGAATAACGAAAAAGTCTAATATTTCTTGCATTTGATTTGCATTCATTCATCATCATAGGTAACACCTACTTACCTAGGTCATAGTTCGTCGACTAACTTCATGTCTCCATAAAAAATTGCGTTCCGTTTTCGTAAAAAGGATGAGACATACTAGATTCACATTTTATTAAATCATAGTGTGAGGCGCTATATTTTCACTTTGTTAAAACTTATCGATTTGAAAAAACCTCAAAAACATGCTAAATTATTTTTAATGGTCAATAACTGATCAGCCTGTAGCCTGTCAGTGGTGTAGGTGGTGATGATCCAGATGGACGCGGGTCAGCAGCTGCGCGGTAATTAAGAGGTGGCTGGAAGTGGCATGCGCCGGCGCACAATGCGGTTCAATTGAATGAGAATAATCTTTGCACCCACGCGTCTTTTGTGAACGTGGGTGGACCGATGACCGGTGTGTGCACGATCGGAAAGAGGCTCTACTTTACGTTTTTCTGTTCTGTTCTAGTTTCTTTTGCGTTTTGTTGCGTGAACTTTACTTCGAACGAGTCTTATAAATAGGCACTGTTATAATGTGTGTTGACTACACTGTCAAATTAGTACGAATAAATGCAACAATTTTGTTTCAGTATTTATTGTATTTAGTAGGTAAGTATTTATTGTATCTAGTAGGTAAGTATTTATATTATTAGTTTACGTTAATATGAACAGCATGCTATTGTCATTTCGAATGCTATCTAAACGTCTGACATTTACAACATTTATAGATGCTCAGTTTTGTTAAACTGCATGCAACCTACGACAACATTCGCATTTAAATTCAAATGTGAATCAATATTAACGATGCAGTTTCGCAAACAGGCTCGTATCATAATGACATAAATTGAAATCTACGAGTACAACACATTTTGTAATTTCTCAAATACACACAAATCGTTGACATGAAAATGTCATACCAAAGTAGAGCATATTCAGTGCAGAATCGGTTCGGACAAAAGCAAACAATTATTGCAAAAATTGCTTTAATGATAAATTGGTGACCATTTCTAATGGCCGCTGGGCAATGAGTGATTCGACCCGGAATCGAACCCGTGCAGTCATAACGTCCTCGACATACAATGACGCTCTCTCGATGATTTATATCTTAATTGTGCTCAATACCGACATTCCGTTGAAGGCGGTTTTTATATTATACTCATAATTCTTTGTAATTTCATTTGATAATTCAATATTGTTGGACATCGGTTCACCTGGTATCTTATTGGTATATCGCTAATATATTAGAGGTAATAATATTCTAGATAAGTATTTAGTATTTCCTGTCGTAAAGGATAAATTAGGCACAATAAAAAGTTGCATCGAGTTAACCTTTATGGGGTTTGTGTCATCGTGGGTTTTGGTTTTTTTATGATA
Organism: Agrotis puta; assembly: GCA_943136025.2. Classification (NCBI taxonomy): domain Eukaryota; kingdom Metazoa; phylum Arthropoda; class Insecta; order Lepidoptera; family Noctuidae; genus Agrotis; species Agrotis puta. Next base: position 8,516,610 of record OW964170.2, read on the forward strand.
TGGGAATGGGTTTTTGTTCGATCCTACTTTGACGATATTATTGACTGACGAAGTAATCGTTTCGTATAAAACATCTAACGGATCTCAATCTGAGGTTTCTTGAAAAAATTGGTTTACAGTACATAATATAGGGCGATTTTTATCACCATAACATGATACATTTTCATGAAAACTAATGTCTCAAAAAACAAAAATATATACCAATGAATTGAGTAAATGGAGCTTTACAATAGAAACCAAATACTCGTGCTTGTATTCCTTTAAGGGTTGGATAGAGGCGTCAGGCGTATCTAAGTTAATATTAATAAACCAAATCACAATTCATCCATAGTCAACATTTTACTATTTATAAAGATTATTCCCAAATATCTTAATTATTAAAATTATTATAATTCAAAACAACGCCTTTATTACTTTATTACGACGCGAAGGAAATAAATAACTATGATTCGACATCAAATAAAGAATTCAAATCAGGAATTCGCAACATTTCATGTCACGTATGAATAACTGCAAATAGATATTAGTGTCTATTGTCAATAAAAGTTGTAAAGAAAGCTAATAGTGGCTCCTTTGCTACGTTACGACTATTTTACCGTTTTTACGTTAAATCAGGGCTCACGAACGGTTGGTCTACTCCAACACAGAGTTTTTATTACCTGTAGCTTTACTTCCGTGATTGCTTTCTGAACGCTTTTTTGTTTGCTATTTAACATCTCGAAGTGCACTATTAGAACAATTTGTTTTGGTTTTTATTTGTTTTATTGATGTTTCTGTTGCTAATTTGTAGCGTAACTGTTAAAGCAAACATTGTAAGTATCTATTGATTTTCAATTTAAAATGTAGAATCTATTTATGAATTATAGCTGTTGCCACCGGCTTCAGCGACGTGTGAATTGAAAGTTATCCCACGGGCACGTAATACCAGGATAAAACTATCTGTGTACCAATTTCATCCAAATCCGTTCAGAATTTTTTGTGTGGAAGAATAACAAAAACATACCTACATGCATACAAAACTTTATAATATTAGCAAGATTAAATTAATTTTCTTTATTTTGCAATATTTTTGAGAGGAGATACAAAAATGTTTGCGATGTCTGGTACAGCCGGAGGCGCGTGGGGTCCGTCTTACTATCGGTATCAATATGGGGGAGTAACTCTAATATTAAAGTTATTTATTGTAAATCGCTTCCTTTGCCTCCTTGCGAGCAATATCACTGTTTTCCTAGCTCGTACAAACAGTACGGTAGCATGCGGTTTCTTTGAGAAAAATATCTGGTTTTCGGTAAAATAAATATGTATCTGTATCGAATGTTCTATAATATCAATAAAACTACTGCTGGAATAAATAAAGTCTCATAAAAAGAACAAGGTGTAATAAAATCTGTGCCAAAAATAGATAAAGAACGCAGATAATTATTTGTATTTTGATTACCTAAAGTAAATGCTATAAAAAAAAAAACAAAAATTTGCAATCTCGTCTGACAGTGTGAATATAGTTTATTAGAGTATCAAGGACGCGACAGTAAGCAGACGTTCGGAGCAGTGACAATGCAAACGCGAGGGGACCTTGTTTGCCCGCCGCGGTATGAATAAAGATATTCCCGTTATTTGTAGTACAGATGTCATGTAATTTCATTGTGTCGCACAATATTTAGTGTAAACATGCGGGGCGAATCCCGGGGCCTCTCCGACTAGATAACATCTCATAGTTCCGATGCACGCCGCGTATCGCACAATAAAAACACATTTTTATGTCACAAGAAAAAATATTTCTGCCTTGCTAATAAGGGATTTGTACGCGATTATTTGCGATAATATAAAAGAGATTAAGTCCCGTTACCCTAAATACGTTAAAATTGGGTCACACGACAATGCGAATGCTTTCATCGGTTTTGACAATATTTCTTTACCAATTTTATGCGATGATAGAATAGGAAAACTTTTATGTTATTCTTTATTTGATTTTACTGAAGACACAGCAAAATAAACTACGGAATAACGTGTCACAAAATTATTTAAATGTGTTTTTGTTCATGTCTTAACAATCAAGATATTCAGCTTCTGTCTCACAACTCTGAGTTTGTGTTTCACAAATCAGATGCTTTACTTAATTATTGAAAGAGACCCTGACTCACGCAATACTATATAACAAAGGCTCTCCACATTAGTACGCAGAAACAAGTTGCAAACAAATATAAATATTTGATTGTCATTTAAATTTTAGTCATGTGTCAGCGATAGAAAGCCTCCATATATTGTGAATAATTTATTACTCTGCCTATCTAACTCGTAAATTGAACTAATATCTGAACTCGCCTATTCGCAACTTAAATTGGCACATTACCTTTTGAAATGAAACCGTGTCAATTATTTACGCCACGCTCCTGTCACTGCGAAATTTTCCAGCCCACAGTGAAACATCGATATGGTGTTAATAAAATCATGTCAGTCATAGGCAATCGGGACAAGCAAACATGAGCCCTCCATTAAATGATAATCCTTCCAATTTATCGGCAGAGCAAAAAATATACGGCATTGTGTTGCGACTTGTCGAACATGAAAATTATTTTATATAAACACATTGAGTATTCCCGACGCTCCCCGCTCGCCGCTGCTCGCTCGAGCTCGCAGATTACTCGGATCCCCCATCTTCCACACTCGTCATCTGCTGACATATTTTTTAAAATGGGGTGACGGGTAATGGAATAATAATAAACTGGAATTTACTTTTTGGTCATCGTACTGAATCAAAAACAGAAAGGGGTGTGAACATATTGCTCGTTGTAGATTGTTTTCATTGTCGACCAACGGACCAATACTGTATAATCAACGGTCGGAATGAAATGGAATTCAGAGTCTGAGCTATTTGTCGCATGTTTGACACCAATAACAGGGTTCGTCGCGCATTAGAGCCACCATATGTCGGTCATATCAAATTTATTTCTATTATTTTATTGGTTTGGTCGCCGATGATTGCCTTCATTACCTTTATTGGAAGTCACTGAGTGAATTTGAATTTACGGCCAGTGATATGGGTGATACCGTGATAGTTGAATGACTATAACAAAGTGAACGAAGTAATAAAGGTAATAAATTGGATTCACGAGGCTCTACATATCGTCCACTATTATTTAGCTACACGCCATTGAGAACCTTTAGGTTCAAACCCCCATAATATATATTACTTAGCTAATAACTTGGATACACATTCGGTGTTACCGCGTCGTTAAAAGACATTCGGTATTGTCGCAACAAAGTGTAACTATATTAAGAGGAGCACAAAAGCTCCATCAACTGTATGAGCTTAAAATCATCCATTTAAATAACGTTTTTAAATAAATACTACGTAGATAATAGGAACAATGCAATATTTTGTCAACTGCCGACTGCGGGCCGCGGAGAGTGCACCACTGCGTGAAGCGGAAAATCCTCGGGACATTTGAGGACATTTTTTGTGGGATAATATCCGCACGACATTGTCAACCGGCTATTTAATACATCAAGTAACACAATACTTTAAATACGACTAGATTTGTGCAAAATTTGAAATTGTTACGCACAGTGATTTTGTATTACACGATTGGATTAATATGTTCATGTTTCGACCGAATGTCGGGAATTATACTCGCAGGCTTTGTTGTATATTGAAAGCGGGTACCTAATAACGTTAAATAGATATGTGTTTAGCTTTTTATAAAGCATAAACGCACTATCTTGAAGTCATTATGTTAATTTTCTTACATAGTCAGACATCAGTAACATTAACGTGGCAAACATAAAAGTTAACGGCACTATAAAATTGATAATAAAGCCAATAAAATTATAGATTTTAATTTTTTCGTTTTTCCTTCGAGCTAAGACGTTTCCACCCTCGTACATTTACCAAATTGAATAGCTTCAGTGAGTCCCGATGGCAGTAATTCTCTATTGAGACGCAATAAAACAAGATATGACAAAAATATCCGATTTCATAAAGCTTTGGTTTCGTGACACGTAATATTATATTATTTAAGGGACATTATTCCGTCTTTTGTTTGTGGTTCCTTTCCATGTTTTATGTCACCAAATGAGTCGGTGTACACTACACGAAATTATTTTCTCACTTAATTTACCCAACTTTTATTTTGAGATTCAATCAGGGTATCGAGTTTCATATGCTTCGACATATCTGTAAACTGTATTCGATTTGTGTTTCCCAAGAGACGTTCTTACACCATTTTAATTTTTTTAACTCGTTAAAATTGTATTATACGGCTTTAGGGACGTGCCGATTCAAAATTTAGAAAGTACATAATTTACAGTAAAAAGTTGATACCCTTAGAAAAGAGTACAATAGTCGTGCTGTGTGTAAAGCGTTTGTTTGTAAGCAGGTACTTGTACGTAATATGACAAGAGAAATTATTGGTAAAGAGGGCTTGGCTTCAATGAAAAGGAAATATCTCGACAATTATGAAGCATTAGTGCGGTTGACAATGGCGACATATTTTTTGTAAAGCTTTCAAGTGAGCCTCAAACAAAACGCACAATACAACCTTCTATATTTGGGACGGTTTAATTAATTATACAAATGTACAATAGACGTTTAATCTTTTGAAGTCGGATTAATCAATAGTTATGTAAGAACAAGCTTCGGAGATCAAGGAGAGATTTTGTTTTTTAAAACTTAGATGAAAGCTCCTTGTAAAGTGACTTTTTAGTGTCTAATATTTTTTTAGATAAATGTAAAATTTTAAAGCACAGATTTTGGAATTCTCAGCAGAGACGATGGGTCTGACTTTTTTCCTTGTGCCACAGCGTCTCTTGGTATCTTTCAATTCAGTTTGTTTTGGCAGGTTGATCCTACAAGCACTTACATCTTCCTAGTTTTACATTGAAGACTTCTCACAACTATTCTCATTGTGTGCTGACGTTATAATAAGCGTGTGCTCCATGAAAATTCTCGCATGTTTCGATCGCTAATGGCATAGGGTAAGATATAGCGCTGGCTTGTTAGTTTGGCTCCTTACAACTTGTTATAAGGGCGGTGTAAACACGCGTGACGTCGGTATCACGTCATCGGACACGCGAACGCTCCGCGCGATCACTCCTCATCCCTATAATACAATTATAAATGCGAAACTGGCTGTGTTTGTTTATTTGTCAGTAAATCACGCGAAACCGGAGGATTTGCGAGTCCCGAATGCCGGAGATGTCGTTAAAGCATGACAGATGCGGACCTCAAATCTGTATTTATCTTTATGGTTGTAAGATTAAAACGTTATGAGCATAGTAATGCTGAGTTGAGATTTCTAACTTAGGACTGTAGGATAATAGCTTGTCAAATGATAAATATTTATCTGTTATGCATGTGTTGAAGAAGTAATTATGTAGTAGGTGGACTTCTTATCTATGTATGTCCATTTTTGATGATTTGCTGGAATGGTGCACTAATCATATCAAACATGATAGACCTTAGCTGTCTCGTGCCAAGTTAGATAAATCTTCAAAGATATAGGACCATTTCAAACTGCGACCGTAATAGTTTTGCTACATTTATTCTTGGAGTCAACTCTTATCTTCAAGTGAGCCTTTTTTATAAAGGTAGACCTAGATTAATTGATATAATTAGGCCATTTTAGGTACATACGATGAAACTCGTGCTAACAAGCCGCAGCAAGGGCAATAAAATGGTTCCTTGCATCTGTATTGCAGAATGCTAAAAATGACGAAAAAATCGATATTTATGTAGGTGAGGCAGTTAGTTGCGTGCACAGGCTGCGTGCGGCGGGCACATTCGACTTCGTGCATCACTTCGCCACCCTAATTAATATAAGATCTCAATTAAATTGCGACACATAACGAGGAGCGGAATTTTTACACACACGCTTAATATATGGCCAGCGTTTTGTCTCAGAATAAGGCAATATCCACTACGAATCTGAGAACTCGTTTGTCCATGTCACATGCGACTTTATACAAATAGAATAAAAATATATTTTAAATTTTTATGATCCAGAGATAAAGCTGTGAAAGTGCTATCGTGTTTTAATCAAGATTAATTAATGCGATCTTTTAAACTTTATTACGCAAAGAATGGAAAAATAAAGAGTTTAACATTAGTTAGAATTGCTATCGGATTTGCGGGCGTATTTTTAGATTGGGTGATGTAAACCTCATTACAACTTATGTATCGCGTAGGTTGCGAATACGCGAAGATATCTCAATAATTACCTAGTCTTTTCTTTAGTACAATTTTTTTAAAACATATTCATAAAGGATGTTGCTTATTAATTATTTTAAAAGACACCGCGCATTAATTTTCTACTGAGCTTAATTGACATCGTTTTTATTATGACTAAACAAATAAAATATTCAGGGTCTGAGTTATAAATGTTCACTTTTCCCTTTAATGGTGCCCACAGTTAGTTTATTCGGGCCGGTGTCGTCGAGGCAAGGTCCTGACCAAGTTTTGAATCGTAATAATTTCGGTTCAGATTACAGATGCTGATAGGGCGTCATCTCACCTTTTGCCAGGGTCAGACTTGGGAGATTTTCCATTCATTACGAATTTGTGATATTTCCTGCTAATTAATTTTAAGGATTCGTTGGTACATTCAAGGTTTCGAGTTGGTTAAAAGGTAATGGAGGCAGTACCTAGTAAATCTGAGAATTATTCTTCTTCTTTTTTCTTCCAATTCCAAAACATCTATATTTTTTCCGAGTCAAAATTACCTAATGCCCTTTGCATAGTTCACAGGTTGTATCAAATGGTAATACCACTTTCCAATGTTTGAGACTCTACATTTGAGAGAAGTGTGGAATTGTTCAGGAAATTCGCTAAATGTTTGCTTGCTGAAGTTCATTCAAGTTTATATTAGTTTCATTATCAAGTTTATAGTTTTTTATCTAAGTTTATCTTTTATCCTTATGTTCAGTGACACCTAAGTCCACACCTGTAGTGGCAGTGGTAGAAGGCCACACGCGGTCACGCGGTGTCCGGGCGCTCGGGGGACGCGGGCGGGACCGCGGGGCGCGGTTCATTCATGTTGTTAGATCCGACCGCTCATAACTTAACTCCTAATTTATTCGTCTCCACTTACAATCCAGTTTTGGTGCAACCTTCTTTGTAGCACCTTGATTTTTACTATGACTTTTATTAAAAACTCTATTTTGTACATAAATTAAGGCATTATTAGTCACACACGTCAACAGTTTATAGCTATCTCGAACATTAAGCTAAATATAGATCACTAATTAGACCTTGTTTACTTTTTGGTTAGGCAATTCGCAAAAAAATAGAGGATTGTCGGGTCGTAATTTACTTAGCAATGGCATATCCAGAAAAATGTGTCTCGTAATTCAGATCGAACCTGCCAAAAAGAGATCCAAATAGACATGTCCCCAGCAAACAGCTATCTGCTATTCTCCGCAGCACGCAGTATAACTTTACACCTGTACATAAACACGTACATAAAATAGAGTAAAGACCCTTAGCGTAAACAACGCTTGTCCAACTATCCATTCATAAAGTCTAATAAAAGATAAATATACACTTTGTAACGTAACAATGAAACAGTACGGGCCGATGGAAAATATCAGATTTCTTTCCAATCGTCAAAATGTTCGACGACTACAAGTTTGAATCAAAGATTTTTTTCTCCGATATTTATGTTTGTCTTTAATTTTTACTCTTGCGCCGCTGTCCATTTAATATTGGACGGGGACAGTGTTAACGACCACTATATAAAATTTTATTTCAACGCATCTCGCCTTGCTTTTTGTGTATTCAACACATCGTTGATTTTACTTTTTATTAATCACTCGTGAGTAACAGCGTATACTTACGTGTTGTATGGCTTGTATGGGAATTATGTGACCGCTTGTTTCATTAAAGTGCCTGATTATAAGGTTAGATATTGGGAATGAAAAGTTATGTAATGATTTTTCGGGGAAATTATGTATTAGTTTTGCCTTTTATATTTAATGGCAGCTTCTCCCTTAATAATATAGAAAGTATGAATTTATAGGTCGGGTAGGTCGAGGTAATAGGACTTTTTCAGAAATGGTCCGGATTCTGAATTAGTGTCCGGTGTTGGTGATGGACTGTCAGACTTGTTCTGACTTAAATCCCCGGTGTCTTTCAATAGCCCTTTACGTTCCGGGGTCACGGTATTCGTAAGTCCCGCAACCCCGGCAGGCTCTGGCCCTTTAGGGCGGGGCCCGTCATCGTGCTGACACTCTGCGACGTGTCCGGACGATAGGGTCTGAAGCATAACCAGCAAGTACAATGGTAAACACCTTTACAACATACGGGCATTATTTAGTTTTACTACTGTGCATATCGATATTTACCTCTCTGGGCATCTCTCAGGACTAGAGATTTGTTGACTGTTGTTACTTTTACCGACTAGTCGGCCAAGATCCTTTTTTGGAGGTTATCGAAAATTATAGTGACGTTCTTTGTACACTTGCTGTGCGCTCTCAAAAATATAAAATTGATTTTTCTGTTACATTTTTGAATTACATTTTTCTGAGTCAAGTTAGATTATTTTTCAATACTTAAGGAAGTAGCTGATCCTATTATCTGTATTTATCATATAATAAACTGTAAAGGCTGAATAAAATTAAAACGTATAAACAAGAAAGGCAACATATAAACCTATAGTTTCATATAAATCACCCCAGCTGACTAGTCGACACTCAAGACCATTCGAAGATTCAATACTAAATAGTTTGTACAGTTATAGTTAATCGTAAAGGTGCTTATTTAACAATACACACAAGTTTCGGGTCTAAACAATTACTTAGAAGCCCTATCAAAATATGGCTGACAAGTCAGTAGATATCAGAAAATTATCGACTAATCCCTTTGACTAGTACCTATCAATTTGTTAGAAATTATTTATCAAAAATAGATATCTTAAGTACGAGTATCTTAGCAAACTATGTCCGGATTTATAATGGTATAAATTAATTTGATTTAAAAGCCAAGCACGTTTCTGAAACAGATAAACAATTATTCTACAATCGATCGTATTTAATACTGCGTTCATTTAAACTGGATCTGCCGCCCACGCCAATAAACAATTTCCATTTTAATTAATGAAATAGTTGCTTGCTTCCATATTCATATAAATTGTCTTAATGTCTTAAATTAATATTGGGAGCTGAGTAAACATGCGGTTGCGTGGGACGACGAATGCTTATGAGAATTAGGTGAGTTAAAAAAAAAACAAGTTCATTTTTTTCGAAAGTTGGTAAGGTAGGTCTACGTTTTACGCTTTATATTAGGTGTGAAATAAGGTTCCCAGGCGTTTATATCATCTGTGCGGCTTGTTTTGTAGTTTTTGCACTGTTTTCCTGTTGGCTACAAGAGAGTTTGGCGAAGGCATTACTGTATGAAGGATGTGGATGATATAAGGTAATCTTTTTTAACTAGCGAAACTTTGCAATTTGTATTGATATCGGTATTGAAAGAACATAAAACAAAATATAAAAATTGGTCTTTAATTAAATTGGACGTAAAATTTTAAACTCAGAAACGTTGCGGCCGTTGACCCGTGTTCAGCTGAAGTTAGTTGACTTTATTATGCTTTTTATAGTAGTAGTATAGTAGTCTTCTTTTCGGATATTTTATAGTCACTAGATATCGATAGGTCGTCCATCATATCTGTGAAGTTTCTATGGCTAATTTAATTTGACCCTGTAAAAGTAGAAACATAGAAAACGTGTGTTGGGAACGCTGCTGGTCAGTTCAATACTACAGAAATCTGCATAACCTGTATAAACGCGTGGTCAATAAATCATTCCAATATCGTGTTAAGTGAGTGAGACACATAAAAGCAGCAGCAACAAAGGTCGCGAAGATTTGTGCGAGCTATCTGCAGCGAGCGCGCATTCGTGTAGGCCGATACGCGGCGCACCGGTCGCGCGGCCGCTCCGCCAGCGCGCCGCGCCCGGCCCGCGCCCGGGCCTCGCCGACATCTACACACATTAAATATATCCATTTAATGATTACAATTTCTCGTTATAATTTATTTAGGACGAAGCATAACAAGTTTTCGAATCAAATATGTCGCCCATAAAGATGCTGACTCCGAGGGTTGGACTCCCAAACCTGTTAATTCTACAATGATCTTTTGTCCCATGCGACTCGACGATGAAATGGTCTCTCGTATCATGGATGTAAGAATTAAAACCGGTCGTTACGTCTCAGACTAGAATGATCGTTTTGAAACGACTCGACTGCGCCTCGCCAGGAGTTAAAGGGTTTCATGAGCGTGTGCCGGCGATAAATGAAATATTTCTTCTTCAGAATAAATTAAAGTCCATAATCCAATTCCGCCGAGTCGCCGTAAGACCGTTCTTATCGAGTCCTTAGAGGGGAACGGATAGATCGAGATCGGCCAGAGAGTGTGAATGAGAGCATTACGATCAAAAAGGGAGGCGGCGGGCGAGGAGAGTGAAGAGGCTGTTGGATAATTCTTTATTCTTTATGAATATGTGAGCTCGTTATCTGTGGGCTGACGTGGCCCGAGACATTCGCGGCGGCGGGTGTGTGCGTGGCGGTGTGTGGCGCACACTGGTGCGTGCGGAGCCCTAGTGCTGCCACTAAATAATACATAGGTATCGACAGCGCCGTCTGCGAAGAGCGGCGGGTACACGACCGGATCAACATACGGCATCGACGCCAGATTGAACGATAGTTCCCGAGGAACTGGTTATCGTTATGGGGCGACTGGCGGATGAAATTTATTGGCAGCGCGTTGGAGAAATGTAGCGAGCGGAAGGGGCTTGCGATTTTAATTAGGTAATGAATGTCGATGCAGATCTGCATATCGATTTAACGGCTAGATTTATCCATTCGTTCCATGTCCGTGTTTCAAACTCTAACTAAAACCCCAATTTAACGATTTGTACAAATAGATGGATAAATTTATTGTTTGCTGCAGAGTACGCGGACAGAATGAAATTCCATTATTTATATTGGTTGGTACTAATGTCAATCGAAGTGGACCCATTTTTATTCCGTACCTAGTTAGTATTCCTATCGTTTATGATCCGTTACTCTGAGAATAGGTATATCAGATTAACCATAGATTAACCCATTCCAACAAAATCTTCAGACTTTCAGGAAATATGTATATGTACCATCCATCAGATTCCACTTGTCAGAGGCAACATGCTCGTAAAACAAAAATACACTCGAAGTAAAAGCACTGTGGCTAAGATCTAGTTTCAATAAGACATCAATCAAAATTAAACTTTTACTGTCGATATAAACACAGCTAATGTTGTGTTATATTTGTTTAATATTTATTTATTATTAAAAGAACTAGCAACCCTAAAAATACTGGTATCAACTTGGAATAACAACCTAAGAACATCCCAGAGCGACTCTTTGTGACCTAAGTTAAAAATACCCGCCCAACTTTGTGATGCTACATATATTCTTTGCAATTTGTTTCTTTTAAAAGCTCAAATGATAAAAATAAATGGAACAAAAGTATGAAAGGGGATCTTTTGGACGGCACATTTCTCTTCAAAATTGACGTTTTTCAGAAGCGGTCGGTTTTTAACGTTTTAATTAGGGGCGCACATTACGGCACACCATCACGCTCGCCCCTCGCTCTTTGCTTCACATTTTTGTATATTTCTGTCTATTTGGGGAAAATTTTATTTTTCGACCACTGTGTGCTATTTTTGTGACGCGTGCAGCCGGCGCGCGGTCTCCATGTTAAATCTCTGTGGGAAACTTGTATAACATTCATTCCTATCTATGCGTATTATAAAACTTATGTTTTTTTTTCACATAACATAAATATTAACGTCTTCACGTTTTCACGACGCGAGTGGGATTTCATATCGCAAATCATAGATTGTATGCTCAGTTTTTTTGAATATTTAATGTTCTCGTAAAAAAGTTAAATGATGAGCATAGATAATAAAGTCGGGATCAGCAGAGTTTTAAAACGTTATTAATGTGCATCCAGCAGGAAACGAACGCCGTGACGGATAGTGGTGACGACTGACACTTTCCTTCTGTTTGGTAAAAAATAAGTTAAATTCTTTCTTGAGTACCACTCTGTCATCAGTCGAAACATAAAACTTGTTAAAAATTAACTATTAATTTTGACATTTTTGTAAATGGAGTTCGGTTTAAGATATTTTCAAGAAGGGATAATAATGAAGGAGCTAAATGCTTTAGTAAGATTTCGCAGTACTTGTAACAATAATTAATTAAACCAGTTAAACATATGCAAAGAATAACAGAAAAATCACGGTACGTTTTAGGAGAGACCATTAAATGGGACAGTAAGACACATGGGTCGAAAAAAAATTGACAACGCAACGGCTGACGCAATTAGTATGAATAGTCCTTTTTTCAACTCATGTTCTTTAGGGAAGAGTTGGAATCTTCTGGATCGGAAGGGTCATGGGGGTTTATCCTAGTAGTGGGTAACAGTAACAGCAATATTTATGTACTATCTACATACCCAATTATATTTAGAATATATTACATTTCTTTATTATAGCTTATTAGAGCTTAGATAGTGGTCAACGCGAGTGTTTGACCACTATTTCGCCTGATGCAAGCAATGATGTGGTGAAAGATGAAGCACGCTTGCCAAGAAGTCCAAGAAGCAATCACTCTTGACTTAATAACCTTAAGGTTATAACTTTCTTTACTCTATCACAGTCATTTCAAATCGTTTTAAACAACTGAAGATGTTCTCTTACACATTCCAATACAACAACACCTTACCATATAATATATTGCCGGTATCTCCGAACATACTACTCATATATTATATAAAGCTATGTCAATATCATTGAGTCGCGTCACGTCACGTCACGTCATTTGTCGTCGTTAGCGATGACGCATGACGGCGCTGACCCTGTCTGTGACCCGCTCCATCACTCTTCCATCAGCGCTGACGCTCTGACGCTCTGATGACGACACTGATTCTCTGCTTGTGACAGCTTTCATGTGTATTTTCAGATTTGAATAGAAATTAGTAATTATTGGGGTGTATTTACGGCATATGGCTAATTGGCTGGTTTTGTGGTGGGTTTGCCTTGTTGGTTGTTTAAGTAGCAAACGCGACTGCTGAAAATGAGGTGCCTGGTTTGATTCCCAATTCGGGCATAGTGTCATTGGGTTTTTACATTAGGAAATTCTCTGTAGCAGCCACGGAGTTGTACCCAGTTGATGGCTATAGACTTGTTCCCTTTACGTTCCAGGGTCACCGAAGCCAGTTTACACAGTCCCCGTCAGAGGTACAGCTTTACTTAACATTTTGAAAATTTCTTTTTTATGTTATGGGTATCGAATTGTCACTTTGAAAATTGTATCTGGCTTTTTCTGATAATTTAATACTTTGACTGAACTCTTTTCGAGCTTAAATGCCTCTCTTTTCTGTTAGTCGTCACTGTTGATTCTGTTTTTCAGGAGTTACAGTGGATAAAGAATAGAGCTTCGCTTCGTCTCGCGAAATGACAGCATCTATGGAACGCCTTAGACTTCTGTAACGGTTGATGGATTTGACGGTGCTTTGTTTCAGCGCATTAGTACCTTCATCTGGCTTTGGTGGACCATTTCATTTCCAATTCGTATTCCTTTGACTTGTTAGTTATCGGGTTCCAATTGACATATTACTTTTTCATTATTTCTTATGTAATATTGTGTTCAGGCACTGGTCTCGGTAAGGTATAACACTAGCCCAATGAAATTAATTAATTAATATATTTTGAATTAAAAGTCATAATAGTAATGAAGTTTGTTTTCAGTTCACTACTACTACACTGTAATGTACATTACATTACATTTACATTGTAATGTACACTGTAATGAAATTTCTTGTGTAATTAAAAAATGTACCAACTAACTTTAATTAACTGTTGCTTGCGGCTTCGCTCGCAATTATATAGCTTATAACTATTTCAGCCGTTTTATCGTGACAACGGAACATACAAACATACACACTTTTACATTTATAATATTAGCAGGATAGTAGGATTATGAATAGATATGTCAATTTCTTCTCACATAAGTAGCAGGTGGCAAAACAAATATTCCCAGCGAACAACAGCTTTCTTTTCGCAGAAATGTTTACACAGTTAACATTTTTGCAAAAACGCGTATACCTCCCACGGCGGAGCGTGCACAAATGCCAAAAATCTATATTTGTATAATGATCTTGTATTGAGTAACGACGACTGCCATTCACCGAATATTTTCTAAAACTGATTTATGGCGATATGCAACCGAACAATCGTCCCGTTCTGACTTATGATCGCACGAACTGAGGTTTTACAGCTACCCTTTCAGTGCGGCTTGTGACAAACCCTTTCAGAAACGGGGTAATAAACTTTTATTATTATATTTGCAATACCCGAAGAAACAATTGTGTCCTGCGCCCCGTCGTTACTTGCTGTAGCAGCCAACCAATTAGTCATGAGCACAAAAAACTTAAATATATTCAAAATTAGACAAAAAATGACACGTTTACAAAATTTATGGCAAGACCGCTGGTCATAAGCATTTTTTGGGTATTGTCTAAATGTTTATAAAATTTTAACACTTTGAAAGGACGTTTTTATTATCTTAAATTCTGCGGAAAGATACCTACGCAATATCAGCTCTACCTATTTAAATATTTGAAGGAGAGTCAGGTACACTATTTGACTTTATGTTTTTTGAACTTTAATCTTTGGAGCGCAACTGTGAAAACATGACAAGTGGTCTAGTTTGTAGCCGGGGTGTCGTGTCGGTGACAGCCGGTGTATGAGAGTGACACGGTAGTCGTGCCACGCGTGCTCAGACATTTGATATGATATTATACTATTCCTGTAGCAAGGCGCCCCCTCCCGGGATGCACCGCGCTGCGCCCGAGTGCATGCAAATGGTGCGTGGAGAGGTGTGACACAGACTCAGTGCGCTTTCCACCCTCGTTACCACGTCGAGCTCATCAGCTCATACAGCCATCTGTAGAGTCGCGCTTAACTTCACACCAATTTCGTATTAACACATAGATTCAAAATTTTAATTAACATTCCTCGTCCTATATTTTTGAGTATATTTTTATATTCCTAAAAGCATGTACTGGTTTACTATGTAAATATTATGCCGACAAGATATTTTCACTCAAAAATATGTGTAACATGTCACAGAATGGGAATAGTGGCAACTCCATCGACTTGTTTTTCAGACGTTTAGCAGACCCAAAAATTTATTTAATTTGCCGCATTATGCA
This sequence comes from Agrotis puta, assembly GCA_943136025.2. Lineage (NCBI taxonomy): Eukaryota > Metazoa > Arthropoda > Insecta > Lepidoptera > Noctuidae > Agrotis > Agrotis puta. The sequence continues at coordinate 8,531,852 of OW964170.2, forward strand.
AGCCGAGACATGCCTTTCATTTATTCTTGGCGTTTCGATTCCATATCCGAGTGAAATAAGTTTTTATGTCGTCCAACACGCTCCAGCAATTGTCGGGACATTGTTCCCGGGCGCCTGCGGTTTTAAACAATTTCCATATCGATGTCCACACACCAGCTAAATACTTTATAATAATACTAGGAAACATTTTTTTGCGTAAAATCTCGAAATAAGTGAAAGTGACGTCGTGTGCGGACCCGAGCGCTCTGTCATTCTTAATCACCGTCTTTGTTATGCTAATGTTCGGCGATTTTACAGCATTTCGGCAAAAGGGCTGCAAGTGAAGTCATTGTCACCACTTTTGGCCAGCTTCATATGCTAAACGTTCTCAGAATGTTTGAATACTTTTGTTTTCGTTTAAGAAAAGTAGAAGGATGGTATTTGTACGCAGATTTATTATGGAGTTTATGATGACGCGATGGGCAATGGACGATGGGGTGGTGTGTGGCGGGCGGGTTGCGCGGGTCGGCGCGGGCGCAGCCTTGGTGGCGGGCGGTAGCGTCGCCCAGCCCGTCTAATGAGCAAGCGTGTTCGCCTCAATTGCACACAGCACTCTTATTCACCGGCAATTTATTTCATTTTTGCCTCTGATCGCGCCTTATTGAGCGTCTTTTTATCTTATTGCCTTCGTGGGTCTATAATACGCATCCTGTTACTTGCAAATGAGACACACACCGAACATGTTAGTGTTGGCTCGCTCATGATGTAGCTACGAATAATTAAAATTTCTTAATGCAGTTTTTTATTTAATTCGAACTAACTTCATGGGAATGTTCCGAGATATTTTGCTTTGTTGCGCATCAACTTTTGCTTTATTTGAGATACCCTTTATTGCTAAAGTTATTTCGAAACACCGATACAGCATTTTATGAATAAAAGAATTCATTTAAAATTGAATTTAGTGTGACTTTACTGTATTGGCAAGTTATGGCTTATCGAGCATATGAAGACATTTCCCGAGGCAATAGGTAGTGTTATGAGTAGAAGACTCATTATTATAATAACAATCTCTGAATCGTTGCCAAGTGCTTGTCGGATACGAGCCGATGGGAGTGGGTTGCTCCGTCGACCATTCCTGCCGAAAATATCAACAATAAATTTTTATTTATGTACGATTTATGTACGATACATAAATCACACATTTTTAGAGCACTTCATGGATTTCGACGACCTGAAAAATGTGTAGTATCTATGAAATTCTGACACAGAAAACTTCCATTTCTTTTTAAAATTACTGATTATAAGTAACGATATCACCCACAAAACCTTATTTAATAATAATTTAATTTAGATCTGTGTTCTTGTTTATTATATAAAAAAGTCTACAGCGCCCATTGGGACGATGTAATTTTTGCTTGTTTTTGTAACATTTTATTACGTTTGGAAGACTGGGGTAGAACCGTAAATTAAATGAAAGATCCGTCAGTTCGGGAAGAAGTAAATCAAGACGGACGGATTGCCCCTAATAAAAATTATAAGAGGCACAATGCCTCGAATGTGAGCCGAGACCGTCAGGAGCTGTAAAATCTTGCTATGTTTGTTTATGATGCACTAAAATATGTTATAAACTAGATAAGTATAATCTAAATAAACTAACGTATAATTAGTATCATGATATTTGTGTGTTTTTATGAAGGAGTCTTTATGATTTCTTTCTCAAACATACTACAGTAAAATAAACTTTATTTATTATAAGAACTTCCCGAGACCAAATATTAACAAAACAAAACGTTTTAATAGCAAATATGGCGTGGAGAGAACAAATAAACGCTCGGTAATATTTCTTTGTTCGCCCGACCAATGGTGCGCGGCTGACATTGACATGTCTTGCTGAGCTTTTTGTGATGCTCTTATTATATTTTTTGGAGGCACTTTTTGGAAGATCTTATTTGTTGGCCCAATACCTGGTCGTAAATCTGTGGGCAAGTATGAGAATGAATATGCAGGTGTGCCAACCCTTCTGCGTTTTGCCATACTTATACCTACAACACAGTATGTATATGAAGATTTATATAAATTACAATGGCGAGCTCGACTGCGTTCGTTCGACAATAAGTAATAAACTCAAGTCAAAACACAGCAATTTATCACACACATATCTTACAAGACCATTATATACCTACACTTTATATCGTTGCCTATTATAACGTTACATAAATATGTGAGGAACGCGGATTCGCCATATATTTCTTCCTAGACAGTTTCTAATCATAGGCAGAAGCTATTTCAAAAATAGACTATTTTCGTCAGTTTACTTTTGTATTTAGAAGAAGATGCCCCATTTATTACATTCACAAATGTAAATGAACGCTTTCGAGGTACTCGTTTACGTGAGAATATTTGTATTTATTTTATTTATGGCGGGCTGAGCGCGAGGCCGATGTGTTTAAATATCTGTAGATTTTAAATACGAGTTCAGATGGAGTAACTCAGGAATCCATTAGGTTAATATCTGTTATCTTTTGTATAGATTAGTCTTTGAATTCGTTAGTGAGTAAAATTAATTTGTCGAATTTATATCTTTGTGGAGTAGCTTTAACGAATTGAAATTCTTTGAAAGTGTTACGACTTGCCAGTGTTAGTTTTTTAAAGATTTTTGACGCGTGATTTAGAGAATGATTAATTACTTAAATTATAAGTCAACGCTGAAAAAATATAAATAATATGTATAAGGTTTTCGTGTATTAAACTGTGCGTGGTAGTAAAAATATTTGACAGGGGCATTTATTAGTTCATCTTGTGTGGCAAAACTGACGGCCATTAGTCGGCGACGAAAACTTATTGTACGTTTCGCCTATTTCATTATATCTTATTTTAACAGGTATTTAGGTAGTTTTAGTAGTAAACAAAACTTGTTGACATAAATTGACACACATTAACTTCATAATTCAAAGAAAAATGTAAAAATGTCGTTACGAGTTGGAATTTTTTGAAGGTTATTGACTTTTTTATGTGCTGGAATCTAGATTCCAGGTTCTAAATAATTTTAATGAATGGAGTAGGTGTATGTCGTGTATGATATGTTCCATGTAAAAAATGTAGTCAACAACAGATAGACACCCCAATATAACATTACAATATTTAAACGTGTTTTTTTGACGTCGTTCTGCAGTTTGGTGAAAGAATGTAAGAAGTGCGAAAGTATTTTCCGAATCAATAATTTTCTAACTTTTCATGAGATTTTCCGAATAGGTATGAATAATTAGGTAGGTACGCAATTTTCCATTGCAAACTTCTTGAAACTATTCAGCAGACTCAAAAACATGCTAGGCGCCTCTAGACATATGTTTATACAAAACAAACATCGAAATGTGCACACTATCCGCGGTTTACCCCACACTACTGAATAAGAGCATGACTCATTAGAGTGTGCTTGAATTATCGCTTTATAAGATGTTCTTTCTGATGTCAACTTTAAAATTTACGAACGTAAATTATTGTCGTATGTTCGTGACGATTACACACGTGCTAACGAATTTATGTCTCATCTTGTCTTTGCGTACTTTGCGAACATTATTATCGTCGGAAATCAGTATTTTCAGTTGTTTATTGAATTTCAAAAGAACTGTGAAAGAGGATTTGGTGATGTTTATAAAGTAGTAATGAGGAACGAAACAACCTCGAAGCTGGGTTATTACAGCTTTGCGTTTTCATTCCGAGCGTCAACGTGTCACCGGATGGGCAGTATACAAGATTTGTATGACGTCCATCGCAAAATGTAAGCCTTTTAAATTGAAACAAAACATGCGGATGTTTTAGAATGCGGTAGGGTTCCACAAGTATTTACTTTACCTATATTTATGACCAAACATCTGCAAATTCGTATGTAAATTTCAATAAATCAGTTTACTGTTTGTTCATACGTTAGAAATGAAAGGAGCCGAACAGTTTATTTATTTACAGTTGCAAGTGGGAGTCGGTATGAATCTAACATTAATACCTGTTATACCTCCCATACACACAGTTCTGACACGCGTACATCAACACTGTTCGGGTCCGCCTGCCACTTCGTAAAACATAAATATTATCATGGAGAAGGCCGTTCCCGATCGAACTTATTTTTCCGTCTGCCGACAGTTATTTCATATAAATTAATGGCGCGAGTCGTCACGGCGCAGACGCCGAGCTCTATTTATAAACTGACGAATGAGACGCGCCGAGCGCACGCGCACGCGTCTCGTCATATTCCAATTACAAATAGCTGTCATCGTCTGTACATGCCCAAGATGTTCTGTTTCTTGTATTCCGAGTAACTATATCTTTCAATTTCACATTTCAGATTAAAATTAAACTCTGTAAACATTGTTTTCATTTCACGTGTGGGCGATGCCTGCGCTGCGTGAGAGTGAAACGGAAAATTCAACTACACGTAGATGTGTATATGAAAGATGTCGGTCGTAAAAAATAAAATTATGAATTATGATATTTGGAGTATCGAGCGTCTCTGTTCGTCTTCGGAGGCGCGCGCTGGCGTGAACGAGACGCAGGGCGGCGCGGCGCGCGTCGTCGGAAGGGTTATTATGTATGAATTATGATGACGCCGCGGCTCCGACGGCGGTAATATCGTTATGAATATGCTGAGCTCTGCTCGCCCATTGGTTTACAGCATATCCGCCTCGAATGCGAGGGAACGCCTCTGGTGGCCTTTTTTATTCCTGTATTGACATTCAGTTATGCACATTGCGAGTGGCGATGCACAAACTGTAATATTTTGCCTGGTACAGAGATAAGTCGAGCGAACGAGCGGTCCGCCCGAACATTTGGGATGCAAATACGCCTGACTGTCGTATGTAAACGAACTTATGCTACTCATGCGGTATAGGCTCCCGCTATGAGGCCCACTCAGACGTTTCCTGCATTATATCAATTTGCATTTCACCTGCAATACCTACACGAATTGTAAATGTAGACATGACATTTGTTATCATATTATAGCAACGTGTTCATTTACTTGTTTCACAATGTCTGCAATTCTGCGTACATACATATTGGAATTTAATCATAAAATGAAGAAGTCATCTTAAGGAAAAAAGTAAGTCTCGTAAGGAAAACATTTGGGAGATCAACATGTACAGTTTTCAAAGAGTTTTATTTTTAGTATAAGCATTGGTTGTTGAAAATATTATCGTGAAAAAATATTAATATTTATCATGAAACCGTACGTATTTTCGTATTAGTATAGTAGATTCTTTTGATTTGCGCGTACCCATTGTCTGCTGAAAAAACATAGCAACTACAAATTAAATGCGCCAACTGTTTCTTTTTTTCAGGAAACCTAACGTTTGGTTTTAGACTCGACGCAATCGTTATATTAACAACATATAATACCGTATATCACCAGCATTATGCCTAGTATTACAAGCATCTAATAATTTAACACCTCATGCAATTAGATATTGTTAGATTGAAATTACATTCTGTTGCTAAAAAATACAAAATAGTTGTCCTAATATCTCAATACAATATTTCCGCGATACAATACAAAAATATATTTACCCTAGAAAACGTTACGTAGTAGTACAATGAACTCTAAAATTCAGTGCCAACGTGTGATCGCGTTGATCCGGTTACTCAGGAATTGCACAGTTGCCGGCAGACTTCCAAAATGTACCGCGGTACGCACCCGCTGATGTATTGTGCCAAATTGCAATCTTCAACAGTTATCTTACTTAGTGATGGGATAAACTAATACTCTAAAACATTCTATGGTTATAAGTTATTAAATATGAACTTAAAACATAACTGGCGAAATGTGGCCTGTGGATACAATTCTGTTTTGACCCGTCGGGAATTACTAGCTTGATCTTATGTGTTTCATGTCTAATATGATTAAGCATACTCATAGGCGGATACATCTTTTTTTCTGTCATGTTTTTCCTTTTCCAAACAGAAAATCACTGAAAAAGTTACACACTTATATTTCATCACAAAATAATTCCATGTAGTTGTGTTCTTTCTAATAGATATACAAATACACTAAAAAACACGTTAATTGACTGAGGAATGATGACGCATTAAAGAAAAATATTCTTTATGTAACAAAAATGTATCGCTAGTTATCAAGAAAAAGTTATAAGTCTTTTTCAAGGCTGATCACAGTTTATTGATGATCTCAAATCTTTTTTCAGCGCTGACAGGATATAAACAAGACATATAATACATAAATATAGTCAAATGACGTGATAATCATTCATTACAAAGAATCTGTGAACAGTAAAAGCGGACGTGTTAACAGTGAACACGACGATTGCAACTTTATAAAAATAAACGACGCCGACATAAAATCAAACGCTATTTATTTCGTCAATGTCATTGCCAAATGGACAATCGGAACACGTAATATCGCTGTTAGTAGGATGAGCACCATTTATTGAAATAATGTCGCACTTCCCAAATAGAAATAACCTTTACCTAACAATATTTCTAGCAAGAACTAAATTCTAATTGTATAAGCCATTGCAAGATTGTTTCTGCATTTGAATCAGAAATTGAATTTATGGTAGGCAAACCGAAATAGAATAGTCAAGGCAAGCAAATGTTTGAGATAATTTCCACGATATTTAGGTAGAGACATCTAGTTACTCTAGTTGTTGTAAACCGCGCCATGTTTTCCCATATTTCGTCGGTATCGATATCGTAACGTTATCGAGCTGTGTGAAAATAGTCGAACAGCGCTAAAACCCCCTGTAGCAAGTGTTCTGTGGAGTTGCGGACAACAGTGCTAAGATGCGAGTGGCGCGGTATGACTAGATAAGCGGACATTATGGTATCGAGGGCAGGATATATTTCCGTGTGTTGGGTAAAGTGGGTTGCTCGACCGATGCGTGGCTCGTGGCATTCACCTTGTTGGCGTGGGGCCAATCAGCCCCGCGGCTGGTCGCCACCCGTGTCCCTGCTACCGGTGTGCCGCACGCTGGAATTAAGAAACGTGTTTATTGGATTGCTATGTGCTTGTTCTCTTCTAATACATTAGTCAGCGTGTGAGCGTCCTAATTTCGCAACCAATAAATCACAGACTGTTTGTAAAACGGTTGCGGGAACTTTTAATTTTTCTCTTACGTTTGATGATTTATACAATGAGTCTTATTAGTGTCGGCTAGGGTTTTATTGTAACGTTTTCTGTTCACACCAGTTTGTGGGTCAAGCAGAGTTGCCCATGTGTCAATCACTATGATGAATGCCTGGCATGCGATGTATGTACTTTGAGTATTGTGCCAATATTTCCAGGCGATGTTTTCCTCAACATAAAACAGATTCCAATACAGCGATTCCGCTCCGACTGTGCATGATTCAATTTACTAGATATCTACAAACCAGATCAGACATAAGACACCACAATCATGAGCAAGTCCAATATTGGACACATCAAACCTTGTCGCGAAAGCGAAGTAATAATAGGTACAGATAAACGAAATTCACTCAATTAGTAAAGTTGCCAAAAGAGGGCGCGCGCGGCGCCCTGTGTACGACACTATGGCGCGGCGGCGGGAAAAAGTTTGCAATAGGGCCGCTGCGATCGGAGCTTGCTGATGGCGGTGCCCAGGTGAGTGATTTTATATTTAGTGCATGTGTTTCCACCAGATTTACTTGATATTGTGATTCAGTGATTTACCTATATTAGCGATGTGTTTGTGTGTGTTCCCTACAGCGATCAAATTCAGATATGATTCCAAATCAGACCAGTATTCAGTTGCGAGGCTTGGGGTGGCTATAAGGGGAGGTCGGAGGCCACTTGGGGGGTTCCCCCCATTACTATGCCCTGCTGTGACCTGATGGTCTAGGAACAATGATTCAGTGGAATTCAGTTTGCGTAATCTTAGCGGATAATCAGATACCATGACAATCATGTATGTACCTAGGCGTGTTTTAACGATGTGATTCAGATATTTCGTCATCTAGATTCTTGTCTAGATAATTTGGCGACATGGTGGAGATGCTGGGATCTCTGTTACAGTTTTAGATCAGAATATTTCTTGCATTGCCACAAAGAAAACAAGGCAGGTTTTGAAATTATTTTACATTCAAACAAATTGATGTTCTGAGCTATTCAGTGTTGAACAATTTAGTTCCTTAATAGTGACATATTCAGACAGTTTTTTAAATGGTTTTTACAGCAAAATTAAGATCAGTTGGTCGTCTTAGGTTAGAGCCCCTAAACTACCTAAAAGTGTGTTGGAAGGGAATCTATAGAGATTGAGGGTAAAGTTAAGATAAATAGATTCGAGTGACAGCTTTTAACGCTTATATTCAGGGCACAGTATGAATGAAGGTATCTACACCATGCCAAGTTGATTCCAATAAGTTGTAGGTACAAAATTGAACATTCTCACTGTGTAAATATTCAATCACCATAAAATGTTATAAACATTTATTTAGTGAATCAGAGCATACAGTAGTGCATTGGTGAAGCCCTATTATCATTATTTTTCTTTGTACAGTGATCATTGATCAAGGATATTTAAGTAAAAGTTTATTAGTTATTAGATTACCTTTAGTCCTATATGTTTGTTATGAAATTTATTCCTACAAGAAATTAATAGAAAGACCAGGTCAATTGAACCAAATAAATGAGAATTAACTTGGTTTATTAAGTAGTCTTTCAATTAAACCAACAGGTGTGTTGTATGTGTGCATTGTTGACAATTAAGTTTTCATAATTTCAAAGTCAAAGTCAAACCATTATTTCCAATTAGACCATCAAAAGGATTCTTAAGTGTCGCATATTGGAACAAAAGAGAAATGGGATTGATTCTACACCCATTTACTGGGGTGGATTTGTATAGAGTGGAGTGACCGAGTGCCTCCATACTTACTCTTCTAAAAAATTATTTTACATAATTTGATGCTTGCAGGAATTTGAAATATAATTGCATATGTGTGAGAATGATGTACTCAGGGAATCTGAACTGATACTGAGCACTTATTTCAAAGGGAACAATTATAAAAACAAAAACATAGTTTTGGTTGATGCTCGGCGTTCACATATTTACAAAATGTTGCAATTATTGATTATTTTTACAAATACTAAGAAATCCAGCATGTGAGTTATGTTACATTACATCTGTTATGTAATGTATAATTATAACAGTGGTGAATTACAGTATATAATTAAAATTGCAACAAGTTTGATTCTGTTTGGACCCTGCATTTTGCTAGGGAGCAGGGCCGGCTTGGTTCCAAGCATTTTTATTTAAATTTAAATTATAATAGGCTTGGTGTACTTTTGATGTTAGTTGGCTGGTTTAATAACATGTTATATATTGTTCTAGATTACTCAGGATATTGAACTATTTAGAAAACTGTCTGTGACTTTGACATTGGGAAGTTACTTAGTTGGTACTCTAATTAGATACAATGGAAGGCATTATCCGATCTCGTTTAAAAACAATTTATGAATCCCTCCAATCAAAACTAAACTCTGCTCAGTGTGCCCTAACGGAATTTACAGAAAGTGACCTCAACTATAAAGAGTTAGAACTGGTTGGTGCTAAACTAAAGGGCCTAAATGAGATGTTTGTTTCTGAAATTCACAATTATTGTAAAATGATGAAGGAAGTCGACGCTGAAGAAATCAATCAGTATACATCTATACAGATTCAAGCTGAAGAAGTAATAGCAGAAATAGATGTGAAGGTTAAACAGAACAATCGAAACCGCGCATCTGTTCCTACAAATGAAAATAATTTTAACACTATTAGTAAATTACCAAAAATGGAGTTGGGAAAATTTGATGGTGATGTTTTAAAGTGGTATCAATTTTGGGACCAGTTTTCATCAAACGTTGATAAGAGAAATATAAATGATGTCGATAAAATGTTATACCTTCAATCGGTTCTTGAGGGTGACGCGAAGCAGGCAATCGATGGTTTGGATACAACAGACAAAAACTATCGTATTGCTGTCGACACATTAAAGGAACGGTATGGCAAACCTAGCGTAATTATCGATGCTCATTATGTGGCTCTTTACAGAATTAAATCGGCGGAATCCGGTCAGGTCAAAGATTGTAGGCACGTTCTTAATGAAATCGAGAGACATCTTAGAGTGTTAAGTTCTTTAGGTGAAGATGTAAATCATAACCATCTTAGAGTGATGATTTTAGAAAAGTTCCCAGAGGACCTTATTTACGAGTTAAGAATGAAGATAACTGACGAAGATGAGTCTATTGATAATATTAGGAAATACTTAGAGTATATCATATCTGCTAGGGAAACATCAAATAGACTAAAGAAGACTTCAGATGGTAATAAAAATCCAACAACCAGTGAAGTGAAACAAGTACCTGATAATTTTACATTAGGGTCATTACATGTTAGTTCGGAAGAAATCAGTAATAATAAAAGGGGTAGACCTACAAAAAACTTCAAAAGGGACAAACCGAAGTTTGAAAATAGACAAAACACTAAACATAAATTTTCGTCTCGAAAACGACCATATGAAGGTAAAAGATCTGATGAGCCACCCAAAAGGAGAGCAATTAGGTGTATATTTTGTAAGCAGAATCATTTTAATGATGAGTGTAGTGTGCACAAAACCTTACAGGAGAGAAAAGCTCAGTTAGGAAGCCGTTGCTATAATTGTTTCGGGGAAGGTCATAGGGCCGATAGTTGCCGTGCTAAAAAGAAATGTCGACATTGTAATAAGTTTGGCAATCATAATCGAGCATTATGTCCGACCAAATTAACGCAGCCGGCAAAGGCCGTACCAACAGATAATTTACATACCAGTAATACATATAGCACCACGCTGTTGCAGACAGCCCTCGTTACGGTGGAAAACTTAGAAACTAAATTGACACTACAATGTAGGGTACTGCTCGATTGTGGTAGCCAGCGCTCATACATAACGGAATATAATACTAAATTACTTAAACTACCTATTGCTGAACAAATTAATTTATCAATATTTACATTTGGGAACAAATCACCACACTTTATTAAAAGTCCTATAGTACAATTCAGCATTACCACTCGAACAAGAATTACTCACCTCATTCATGCGAACGTAGTACCTCATATTACTCAGAATATAAAAGCACCAATATTTTTCGATTTAGACAAAATCGGAATTAAAGATCGCATAATAGCAGATGATGGGTCCTGTGGGGACAAAATAGATATTTTAATTGGAAACGATTATTATCATTCGTTCATGTCACAAGAAAAGATAATGGTCGCTCAAGATCTGTTCCTAGTTAATTCAGATTTTGGTTGGGTGTGGTCAGGAAGAATTAGTGAGAACGTCGACAGATCTGATCAGTTATCCGTATTGACTTACTTTCAATCAGAAGGGTTATTTGATAATAAATTAAATGAACCCGATCTCCCTTTAAAGTTGGATGATGTCAAACGGTTATGGGATCTTGAATCGATAGGTATCATAGATTCTCCAAAAAATACTCGAGATGAAGAGGCGGTTAAGCAGTTTAACCAAACAGTTCAGTTCAAAAACAACAGATATTACGTTCAATGGCCATGGACGGGATTGCCACCAAATCTTCCCAATAATCTCGGCTTAGCTTGGGGTCGACTCAATAGTTTAATAAAACGTTTAGATAAGGCAGACTTAAAGGCATATGACCAAGTAATTCAGGAACAGCTAAGGAATCATATAATTGAAATAGTACCAGATGTAAAGAGTACACAGACTCACCCAATTCACTATCTCCCTCACCACTGTGTTCGTAGTCGTGATAAGCCCAAAAAGCTTCGTATTGTTTATGACGCATCAGCAAAAACCGCAGACAACCCAAGTTTAAACGAATGCCTGTACAGAGGTCCACTGATGTTAGAGGATCTGACAGGATTGCTGATCAAATTTAGAGAACACCCTATAGGAATAGTAGCAGACGTCGAGAAGGCTTTCTTACAATTAGGCCTACAAGATTCAGATCGGGATGTAACACGTTTTCTTTGGCTCAAAGATATAAACAGTACTGCTCACACAGATAATGTATTGCACTTACGTTTTTGCCGTGTACCTTTCGGTGTCATATCGAGTCCATTTTTACTGAATGCTACGATCAGATATCATTTAACTAAGTCAAACAATACAATTTTGAAACAAATAGCGGACGATATTTACGTAGATAATATCGTAACTGGTGCACAGACTATATCGGATGCACATAAACTGTATCTTGCTGCTAAAGAGTCATTCGATAGCTTGTCCATGAATTTGCGTGAATGGAATTCGAATTCTAAGGAACTAGTCTCTTCCATACCAGAAAAATTGAGAGCAGAAGACCATGATTACATAAAAGTTCTCGGTTTGTTGTGGAACATACATAACGATAAGTTACATTTGAGATTCAATTTTAATAGCGCAGAATCAGATACTACAGTTCATTCAAAAAGAGACGTGTTAAAGGTTATTGCGTCAATTTATGACCCATGTGGTTTTGCAGTCCCGAAATTATTCTTTCAAAAATTATGGAAAGAAAAGGTAAAGTGGGATGTCAAATTGAGTGATAGCCTACTTGTAGAATGGCAACAAATTGCATCAAAATTTGTTTATCTGCAGAATATTAACGTTAATCGTTACTTTGCACAAGGTTTAACTAGAGACAAAGACACTGAGCAAATTGAATACGAACTACACTGTTTTACGGACTCGTCTATGCAAGCTTATGCAGCAGTAATCTATTTACGTGGTACCTTACACACTAACCATATTGTCAGTTTTGTTATTGGCAAGTCTAGACTAGTGCCGTTAAAGGACCAACATGACTTACAGATTCCAAGATTAGAATTGCTAGGTGTACTTATCGGAAGTAGACTTATAAGATACGTAACTAAAATTTTACGTTTAAAAATCAAAGCACAATTTTTGTGGACTGATAGTCAAATAGTTATTAGTTGGCTCAAATCAAATAAATTACTTCCGCCATTTGTAGCACGTAGAATAAATGAAATAAAACAGAACAAGAATTTGCAATTCAAGTATGTGCCAACTGAATTAAATCCATCCGATGTAGGTACTAGGTCGGAACGGGTAGATTGTCACGATAGATGGCTCAGAGGACCTAATTTTTTAAAGAGTGATTCAAATCAATGGCCCACATTTCACAATAATGTAGACACTCAAATTTCGATTGCCGGGGAGGGTCCTTCGGATTCAATTTCAGAGAATAATAGACCAAATTTAAGCATCACAGAGTCAATGGTAACAGAAGATTCAGATAAAACAGGAAGTAACATATTAGAAATTCAAGCTAAACATTTTCCTAAAGAAGTTAAAGGTATTATAACTAACTTATCAAGATCACTGAAATTATATAAAGACGAGGAAGGACTTCTTAGATGCAAAGGTAGATTCAGATACACGAATTTGTCACATGATCAAAAAGAGCCTATACTTCTTCCCAAAGATTCAGATTTTACGCACAAAATAATAGCCAAATTACATGAGAAAAACTATCATGTAGGTGTCTCCCATACCTTAGCTTTAGTAAGACAGAAGTATTGGGTTCCGCATGGACGATCGACAGTTCAAAAGATCATCAGAAAGTGTTCACAGTGTAGAAAATACGGTGGAGGTCCGTTTAAATTGCCACCCATGCCTGATTTACCAACAGAAAGAGTCAAACTCAGTCTTCCATTCGCCTTTACAGGCCTTGATTATTTCGGTCCACTGCTTGTGGAAGAGAGTAGTAAAGAAAAACGCTGGGTATGCCTCTTTACATGTTTAACTATTAGAGCTATACATTTTGGAAGTCGTTAAAGACTTAACAGCCGAAGAATGCTTGCTGGCCATTAGGAGATTCATCGCAGTCAGGGGTTTGCCACAATTATTCGTATCAGATAATGCTACACAATTCAAGCTTACAGCTGATGTGTTAACTTCAGAATATTGCATACAGAACCACGTGCGGTGGAAATTTATCCCAGAGTTAGCTCCTTGGTTTGGAGGATTTTATGAACGCCTTATAGGATTGGTTAAGAATAGTATGAAGAGGACTTTAGACAAACATCTCGTTAACCACAACCAGTTATGCACAATAATGAAGGAACTTGAGGCAGTAATAAATACCAGGCCTCTGACTACTGTAGGCGCGGAGTTGGAACACATATTGACTCCTGCAGATTTCCTACGCGTGGGCGGAACTTTGACCACTGAAACTGCAGATCGAGACTTCTTAGAATCAGCTACATTAACTAAAACTAACCTGATTGACGGATGGAAGCGAGGTCAGATCATTCTCTCAGAATTCACCAAAATGTTTACCAATCAATATTTAACAAGCCTCCGTGTACGAAGGGACATACACAAACAACCTAGAGTCGTTGTCAATAGGCCACCAAAGTTAGCAGAGACAGTTCAGATAAAGTCAGATAATAACCGGGCACACTGGAAAGTAGGAAAAATAGTAGAGTTGTTCAGAGGATCGGATGGACAGATTAGAGTAGCCAAAGTTAAACTATCATCAGGAGAAACATTAACCCGATCAATAGGCCATCTGTTTCCGTTAGAGATTGACGATCCAAGTACAGAATCATCTCGAGAAGTAGAAAATATTTCGCCAGTCAGAATCAGTCAGTATTCAGAGAATTCTAACAAGGAACAAGCAGTTCGAGATGATTATCCAGTCAGTCCTAATCAGGAGTCTCAAGTAACTCAAGGCAATGAACCAGTTACCAATGATGTACCCATAGTTCAGTCAATACCAGACGATAGTAGACGACCAATCAGGGCATCAGCAGCAAGGGCTAAAGAGAAAGTAAGGCAGTGGACATCCCAGTTGATGAGCAGATTGTTTCAGTAATCAGTTGTGATCACGTGTAATCAGTTGTGATCACTTGTAATCAGATGTGATCAGTTGTGATCACGTGTAATCAGTTGTGATCACTTGCAATCAGTTGTGATCACTTGGAATCAGTTGTAATCAGTTGTGATCACTTGTAATCAGTTGTAATTAGATGTGATCACTTGCAACCAGTTGTAATCAGTTGTGATCACGTGTAATCAGTTGTGATCACTTGTAATCAGATGTGATCACTTGTAATCAGATGTGATCACTTGCAATCAGTTGTAATCAGATGTGATCACTAGTAATCAGTTGTGATCACTTGTAATCAGTTGTAATCAGATGTGATCACTTATAACCAGATGTGATCACGTGTAATCAGTTGTAATCAGATGTGATCACGTGTAACCAGATGCGATCAGTTGGAATCAGTTGGAATCAGTTGGAATCAGTTGGAATCAGTTGAAATCAGTTAGAATCAGTCGTAATCAGTTGAAAAGAGTTGTGATCAGCTGTAATCAGTTTTATTAATCAATCAGAATCGACGTTTCATGTATCTCCTTTCTTGGGCGGGAGTGTCGCGAAAGCGAAGTAATAATAGGTACAGATAAACGAAATTCACTCAATTAGTAAAGTTGCCAAAAGAGGGCGCGCGCGGCGCCCTGTGTACGACACTATGGCGCGGCGGCGGGAAAAAGTTTGCAATAGGGCCGCTGCGATCGGAGCTTGCTGATGGCGGTGCCCAGGTGAGTGATTTTATATTTAGTGCATGTGTTTCCACCAGATTTACTTGATATTGTGATTCAGTGATTTACCTATATTAGCGATGTGTTTGTGTGTGTTCCCTACAGCGATCAAATTCAGATATGATTCCAAATCAGACCAGTATTCAGTTGCGAGGCTTGGGGTGGCTATAAGGGGAGGTCGGAGGCCACTTGGGGGGTTCCCCCCATTACTATGCCCTGCTGTGACCTGATGGTCTAGGAACAATGATTCAGTGGAATTCAGTTTGCGTAATCTTAGCGGATAATCAGATACCATGACAATCATGTATGTACCTAGGCGTGTTTTAACGATGTGATTCAGATATTTCGTCATCTAGATTCTTGTCTAGATAATTTGGCGACAAACCTATCGCTATTCCTATCCCAACAGGAAGTTTTCATTCTAATTAGATTTCTCGTAACATCCAACATGTAATGAGTATATTAATTGCGCTGGAATAGTTTCTCAGCAAAGTTGGCAAGCTTTACCTAGACTGTATACTTATTATATAAGTTCGTAAGTTACAAGTGAATACATTAATGAATCTCAGTGCCAATGGGCATCTACCATGACGAACAAATTACATGGCACGTAACAAATTTTGATTCGATAAACACTATCTACAAGCGCAGGTACTTAACTAAGTTATTTACTACTAAGCAAAGCCGTGGTCATTCATTAGGAGCATATAAAACGAAATAGGTGTGCACACCTATGTAACATAAAAATAATGTTACTTTCTTATTGGAATTAATTTGTCTGTCTTTTCTGTGGTTGGCTAGCTCGCTCGCTACTTTTATGTGAAACCTGTGAATTTGTCAAATTACAATACAAAGGCGTCATTGAGGAGGGTAATTAATAAAAAGCATTGCGGTGAAAATAATTATCCATTGTTGGGCCCGCGCCCCCCGGCCCCGACCCGGCCCGGCGCGGGAGCATGCTCTCAGTTTGGCAAGCTATTAATTAACCGAGTACTTGTAATCTTTCCAAGAAGTAATTATGCATATTATTTTTATTGCTCCATACAAATAATCCGGTTTAATGGAGTATTGTTTTATTTAAATAAAAATTAAATTCTTCTGTTGCATCATGTCTGAATTTGATGTTGCATTATAAAGGTTACTTAAAAGATACGAATAAAAAAAGAATTGAATGATAGCTGTTCTGAACAAGCAAAGGTTGAATCGTATTGACATCAATTTTGAATTAGTCATAATGTTAGTTACAAAGTTTCCATTGCTACGAGCTCACTACTCATTAAAATTTCAGAGCCGTTTGCATGTTGAAAGTCCTTTTAAAAGCGAATAATTTTAGCATGCAAAACAAAATAGGGATAATTATACAAAGTAGGCTTAAATAGATGCGATTAGATAATACATGTTGTTTTTGTATCTCTGTTGATCCATTGCCGGCCGTAATGAATGTTTTCATGTGACCGACTGTCGCTTAATGCAATGTAATTAATTTTACCGTAATCATCGGTCTCGCTTCTTTACGCAACCGCTCATAGTTAAATGTAATTAATATAAAAATAGTTTTCAATAAAGAACAATAGTGGACAGGAATTTATTTTGAAGGGATACAAATTGTAATGGTCTGATAAGAGATCGGTTACAAGTAGTATCTCCTGAGCTATCTTCCTATTAGCCTTAGTCATCTGCTACGTCTTGTGCAGATTAACAGCTGATACCCAATAATTTTCAGATGAACAAGGAATTTAATTCAACGCAACAAAAATGTCGTTAATTTAATTAATGAAATGTAACAGCTGCAAATTGTTGTCGTTACCCGCGCCGGTCATACGACGCGGGCATGCGGACCAACACCTTATTGTACTAATTTTAAATAAGTAAAGAAATAGATACAGTAACAAGCCACGCATGTTTTCAATGAGTCTGCTTAATTACGTTACTCGGTTTCGAATTTGTAATTTTATGCGGCAAGTGCTCGGAACGATTCAACTAGGGCGATGTTCTGTCGGAAGTTAGCAAATTATCACTGGCTCGTAAAATTAACGCTTCTTATCGATCGAGAAATGATTTCAGAGTTAAAGGCACCACACGAAATTGTACATATTGCGTGTTGCTGGAGGGATCAAAGTCGCGCGGCACAGCGGTCGACATCACGAAACTTATTTAAAAGGTAACAAAATGTTTTCAATTTTATTGCTGATTTTATGTTGAATTCTTTAAACATGTAGGGAAGGGTGCGTGCGTACGTGTTCACACTCACACCGGCGCGCAGCGCGTTACGTTAAGCGGTAAGTTGCTTTGGGCTAAACGCAGTAGAGTGCAAAACCGGCGACGACTCACCGGGAATCTGAAATTTGCCTGCTGGAAGTGGCAGTTCCGAGATAAGATCTCACGATGCCGCAATAAAAAGCGTTCGTACCTCGTCCGTTGTGTAATGTGCATTCAAATTGCATTGTGCGAGAACTAATTCGCCTTAGGCCGATTCGCATGTTACGATAAACACATGTTTCGATTAAGTGTTACGCTAATGTCTCATTCTTATTACCAACTTGACTCTTGTGGCCAAACCGATTGCGTTACACTTTTGTCGTTATCATGTGCCTCCCCACAGTACCCACCTGACAACCCACCCCTTTCTATTTAAAAACGAAAGTTAAACTAAAACGTAATAACAGGTAGGCGAAATCGTTTTTTTTTTCAGTCTTGACTAATTTTGAAGCTTTCAGGAACAATACATATAAGTCTAAGAAGCAGAAATATGTAGACAATTTAGATAAGCTTGATGTGAACGTTATTGTGCTTACGAGGGCATTTTGAAGAGACAAACGTGGCGCACGAGATAAGGGTATGACAAAAGCTATTGTTCTCTACACCAATTACTCGCGGCTCGCGAATTACCTAAGCCTCATATATAAATTAAGCAGCGGCAAACAGCGGAAAGATTTCTCTAGTTATACGCCAACACAACAATTATTCGTAAATCACTTTACTATATGTTGAAATTTACGAGAGCTCGTTCGCTGAACCGCCGACCCCGACTTTACCGTTCGCCTGCTTGCACGCGAATACTAACTGATGGTCGAGCCGGGTAAGGTTTACTTTGTTATTGTTCCGCCCGCGACTCTACGGAACATGAAATTCTGTAGCAAAAGAGAATATGCATGGCGATTTCGTGATGAATATTCATTTCCTACGGGGCATGAAATTTATTGTGTTTTACATTTATATTCAACTCGGCTGTCTTATGTAACGGTAGCGACGCGGGATTAGCGAATTGTGAACGTTCACATTACGATTGTGTCGCACGATTCTCATTCGTGAGCGGTTAATTTTAACCGTCCTTAATAAATTAATGAAAACTCCGCGTGACTTTCTAATGACGTATATTTGCAATTGTTTACCGTTATCGGATAACAGTAGCGAAATCATTATTTACTGACCGCGCGCACATGTTAATGTAGTAGCACGGAGTTGGCGGTGTTCGCAGGTTAGACGCATGTTGTAGTTGTTGGTGAGACCGAGTGCGCGGTGATTGATGCGCAGTTATAAGTGGTGTGTCGGTGAGGCGCGCTAGGCTGGTCTGGGCGCAGGGCAGGTGATCAAATTATTTGACATTTGAAATAAAATTTAGGGCGTAGTTAGTCATCGGCGATCGAACTCTACGATCGACACACTTGGCACCTGTCGAATATTTAGCGCATAAATCCATAGCAACGGTTCGATCGCGCCGTTCGCTTGATGGATTCTGAGCTATATTTAATCAACGCGGGCGCGACACGCCGCCGCATTGTTCTCTCGATTGGATTGCTGAAGCGTCTATCGATACTTATTTTATGAGGTGTCGACGGAGATTCATTATAGCTGCCGCAATAAAATAATTATTGAAACATTCGATTAATGTTAAGCGGCACGAATGCGTGACTTATGCATGATGGTTGCGAGAAGTGAAGGGCTATGTGCGATATTCATGTTTTACATTATGAGCCGTAGCGGTACGGCGCGTAGCTAGCGGCGTGGGGCGGGCGGGAGGTTGGCGGAGGGCGGGCGGCCGGCGCGTGATTGCAGTGGTCGCGTCAAACAATTGATTAGTCGCATAAACTCGGTTTGGCGCGCGCTAACGATGCATCATCCCGACTGATAATTAAATTGTAAATTAGCTAAGCCGATGCTAGCTCGCCGCCGCGCACCGCCGGCGCTGCGGTCGACGCCACGCGCCTAATCCACACTCGCGGTTTGACGTTTATTGATACTTTTCATATTATTACGGATAGTCATTTTGAGTTTCGACGATGACCTAAATCAACTAGAACACACGACAAACAATTATTCCGTTTCAATACCTAAACGTATTTAACACAAACTATAAATAAATCTATGTATGCATAAACACACAAATTCGTTTGGAGTAAGCTTCGCACGCGTTGATTGCGAAAAATTCAATCTTGTTTCATGGAAATTTAATTTAACATACAAAATGAAAAGCTCTCGTTGGATATGAATCGATGTCGGCTCACTGACTGCTCGCTGTGTTTGTGGACGATACTGCTTTGTGTGCATATTGTAATCAATTGTCGAATTGTATCAATTTGAATTCACAATTTGCAATTTTGACGCGAATTTCATTAATTTGTTACCGGAATATAATTATTGATTGTTCAGGTTATGTTGATATGTAGGTATGTTTTGTTTTAGTCTGTGGAAATGTTTGACACGAATTATATTGATGGCGTCGTTCTCGGTATTTACATACATAGAGTGAATATATTAGCTACTCATCGTGAATGAACGGATTGCGTGAACGATTTTATATGGTCAAAAAGAAGGTGACTGAGAAGAAATAGAGAAGTGTGGAAAAGAGGTACACTCTGCTGACTCCAGATTATTTAAGATACTGGCAGGAGATTGAAAATAACAGTAATTTCAGTTCAAAATTGAATTAGAGACCGCGCCACAACTGAAGTCCATTTGACGCGGCCCTAGTGTCTATGTCAGTACATCAAATTACATGAAGAAAATGTAGTAGGTACCACGAATTAGGACTTCAGTCATGGCGCTGACTCTTCTGACTAATGTCACTTTTACAATTAAAAAGTACGTCAAGCACGATACCTCGGCGCGTTGTGTTCCACGCGCGCCTCAAAGAGTGTCAGCATATTGACGGGGCTTGTAGAGGGCCAAAGCCTGCCGGGGTCGCGGGACCAAGGGATTACCGTGACCCCGGTACGTAAAGGGCTAGTGAAGGACACCGTGGATTTTAGTCAGTACAAGTCTGACAGTCCCTCCCGCCCTGCCCTGGGTGGGAGGACTCATTTGATGATTTTACCACGCAAAAAAAAAGCACGATACCTCACACCATGATCACAACAAGTTGTTTCACCACACCACCGCAGTCATCCATCGTTCATCTCCAGCTGTCAGTTAACATTGTAGCAGCGATTAAGTTACACAAATAAGCTGGTCGTGCAGATCGCTGATGTCGTGCCGCTATCCGTCACATACCTGCATCGGGCGTCGCTGCATCGCACATAAAATATATTTATAGCAGTTCGTCGCACCTACCACAGGGAGAATTCGCGTGCCGATGCCTTGTCAATAATCGTTAATAGATATTTCAGAAGACAATGCAATCGGCTAAGTATAGCCGCCGTGACTAACGTCCCGTCAACCCAGCAGTACACGCATGCTCGACTCTGTTAATCTTATTATGGCAACAGAATTTATTTGCTATGCCATGGAATTTGTTTGACACCTAACGTTTCATTTCACTGTCTATTTGTATAGGTTTAGGAAAATAGTTTCTCCGGGACAAGAATACGTTTCTATGGCTCTTTAGGTGCTGTACTACGTGACTTTAGGACTGTATCGAGTTAATAAACGCTTGTGTTCTGGTGCTACTGAACTTTTATACAGATATGAAAGGGTTACAACTTTCGCACTTTGTTTCCATCAATGTATTACCTGTTAATAGTTAGTTTTGATTTCCTATTTAGTGAGATAGATCTTGAGATAAAATTAATCGATTGTCGTACCAAAGGTCACGTAGTCCTAATATTTAATTATCTATTTTAAGATTAAGATAAGTTGCAATACAAAAAATCGCGGACCCATATGCCGGCAGCCGTCGGAAGTCGTAACTCACAGTTATGAAGCGAACGACACCAGTTTCATAAACATTGTTTTTCTTCGTTTCGCCCCTAATATTTATATTTATCAATCCATCTACACATTTATTTATAGTCCAAAATAGCGAGCATCCGAGGGTGCCCTGGGGGCGCGCCGTCATTACGATTTATTGTTTTCTTTGGTCATAGTTTGGGGTCTTTCTTACAAGAGTCCTTAGACGGATTTTAAGATTACTTATTGTTGACCAAAAACTGGCTAAGGTCCCCCACGAGTGTATATAGAAGCTTCAAAATTTATTGTTTTCCTCTCGCTCTACCGCGTTTTTCATAAAAGTTGTTCGATACGAGTAAAATAAACAGCGGTGGTTTTAATTGGATCTATATTTGCTGTTCTTGTAAACTACATGTTTGTGATGGTCTACGTCAGATGGTAAAATCAAATTGATATAAAAACCAACACTTTGATTTTTTGTCACCTGTCCGGTTCTATTTTCGGAGGCAATATTTCACGTATATTATATTTTTATAAGCTTACTGCGTGAGTTGCGTCTATTTTTAAAGTTCGCGCATGTGGGCTCGATAGTCAAAATATTCTTGGGATTATAAATTGGTAAAGTAGAAGAGGGTGCGAACAAGTAAAATATTGTTATTTATCTTTAGTGAAGGTCTATGCTTCGTATTAACGGATCGCACGGCCTCAGTGCGACATCTGGCGAGCAACACAAGAAGGCGCGCGTGCGCAGATCCATCGAAGGCGACCTTTGCTTCATTGAACTTTGCAGGTGTTAGATATGAGAATCCGATCTAGCTCAGTAACTAAATTAGAAAATATAAATGCTGACAGCTCAGTAATCGAATGTAAAAGTGTTGTTAGTTTTATTAACGCTTAATGTTACAGCTGTCTGACTGACTGTGTTCAGCTCTACGTGTGTTTAAAAAGTTTTTCCTAAAAACACGTCATCATATCTACGACTCGTTTCCACACACAAACGTCCTAATATGTATACAAATATTTCACGTGCAGTTATGGCTGCAGGCAGGGGCCAAATGTCTATTATTTAGTGTGCACTATTTTTGTCTCTCCACAAACAAAGCCCCGGAAACGCAAAATTGTTGGTGTCAAAAATTCTATTTGACTCGTGCTACTGTGTCTACACCTCCGTGTACTGACTTGTATCACTCACGAGCAATCTTGATACTTTAACTGTAACAGTAGTTATTTAAAAAATAATGTATTTGATTATGTAACTCATATTCCTACAGTTGGTTTACATTATTATCTAGTTATTTATTACTTTTCACAAGAAAGATACGTAATGACCTAATGACTCATTTATTAATAAGAATTTGATGAACACATGTTTTTATTCTAAGAAAAAAATATGCTGGGTATCCATTTAAGAAAAGCCCCAATGTAAATAACATAACAACACTGTTCTTTAATAAGATCATGGCTCATCAAGTATCAAGAACTCCAATCGCGTTATAACACAGCAGCTTCTCAATACTTGACATATTTATGTATACTGTAGGTGCAACGCACGGGACATATGGCGCACCAATTTATGAAGCCGAGGGCCCATTACCATTTTAAATATTATTTTTAGGGAATTTCGTGTCAGATCTCACTCGTCGGCGGCCCGTATATTAAGAGATGTGATCCTCTGATTAAGTCACCCTGATATTTGTGAACGCCAGTGTGTTAGGATTTTCTGTTAATTAAGGAACCATAGATTTAATACGATTTCATTATGTCATAAATGTTGGTTTATTTTTAGTGAAAACAAATAATAATACCTAAGATTTTGTAAAATAACTATTTATCTACCGCCGTTTTTTTGTAATTGCTAATGAATTGGTTACTAGGTGTATTTAATTTATTCTTAAAAAAGTGTGACTAATGACATGCCGATTTCCTATAAATAGACATAAATATTAATTTGTAGCACGATTATTTTGATAGTGAGACCCAGACATCCCGAGTATTATTCGTAGGCGCGCAGACGGCCAGCGATGGCGTAGCAAAGACCATTTTAGGTTTCTCCTGCGAGTACATTGTGACATCCAGAGACAATCTCACAGTATACACATTTATGATGTGTAACGGGTTTGTTTATCTTCACATGTTGACGCTTCACAAGCAATTAATAGTTTACCAGAACGGCTATGAATGGTGCAGTTGTGGAGTCGTGTAAAACAAACAAAGCTGGGTCAACCGCGCCATTAAACTTTATGAAACGGAAGCCGTCACCCGGCGCATGTGCAGCCGCCACTCTCCGATCTGTCAGTGGCAGCCATCGGCGCGTGCGCACACCTCCCGTACTACGTAGATCCGTCACTAAATAGTTATTTATCTCGCATTTTATTCCAAATTTGGTCCGCTCAGACTAATAGCTTGTAACTCACCTCCGCGTTTACACTTCTGTAACCGACCGTACTCGTACCTGAAATGTAAACTGTTTCCTTCGTGTTTCATATCTAATTAAATGCACATCTACTTAGGTACACATTTATACGTATAAAACATACAATTGTATAGCAGCTGTTTGCATATAACAATAGTTTGCATAATATAACGCTCTAATTCCTTTCTATTCACCAAATAAATGAGGTCATTTCGTCATTCGGATTTCATCTTCACAATCTGATCCAGTAAGAAATGCGGCAGGTATGAGTAATCTGTTCTGTCAGTTGATTTCTTTATTCTAAAATATGATAAAGCACCTGAATCCAATCGCGTATTGTGAGGTGGTGCGCAGTGGGCCGTGACGCGCGGAGCCGCCGGACATTGTGGTAGCAGCGACACCTTGTACACTCATTGTACACTCCCAACAAAAACTGTCACAATGTTGTTACAAGTTCACATTATGATAAATTGTTTGTGCCCACCATTTTTTGGATGACTCGTAACATCTTATTGGAACGTTGTTATTTAAGAAGTGGAATTTGACAACCTGTTTCCTTGTATTACCATGGAATTAAGAGAGTATTTTTTTGTCTTATGAGAATTTTTAAGTAAGTTCAATCACTCGCGTATGAAGTTCTCACATTTATTGTTCGGTACGGTGTCGTATCAAATGACTTCATAAGCACGTTGTAATCGATTGTACTTAAAGAATAATAAACAAGCACAATATCAAACGGAAATATCGGGTTCGTCGCCGCCATTATATTCGTAATAAAAAGGTCACAGTGTCACATCGTTTATTTTAACCAATGAAGTAACGTTAGGGAGGTATTTGTTATACAGTTTTATAAATAAGTTTTAACTAACATTTAGTTATATCAATTCGAATGTCTGTGAATTCCAAAGGGTCAAGCAGAGTTGTTTAACACGCACTGTCGACGAGGAGGGTATCAGGTCCCAAGTGATAGAGGGCGAGCCAATTGCCCTTTAGCGTCCGCAATTCCAATCTCTGCTGTATCTGAGATTTTCCTAACAGAAAAATTCAATTACTTTCGCCTCACCGAATGGTTAAGAATCAAACTTAGATTTTTAATGTGTGTGGCTGTGACGCTAAAACAAGACTCGTAAGAATACAATTAAAACAGGTATTTAAGAATAAGTACAATTAATTGTAAGAAGACAATTAATTCATGAATTATAGTAACTGAAGGAAATAAAATAATTTCAGTGTAATAAGTACTTATAACAGTAAGGATATGACTACAGCTATGCTATTTAAAAAAAAATACAATTTTTAGGCTGTCATCTACGACGAGCTTGTCGTAGAAACAGAGCCTTGAGATGATGTTGCAACTTACAACACGTCTCTGGCAATAGCTTAATGAATACCAAACTGTAGTTTCGACGATAGAGCAGCATTACACACAAAGCTGTATCCTTAAAGAATAGCACTGCTCTTTGTCACACCTGACATTTAACGTGAGGAGCTACACTATATGCATTGTCTCATGTCTTTGAATTTATTCTACAAAATTCCTAACTGTCCCACATATAACGCATACAAAAACCCTTCATAAATAAATGATATCGCACACCACTACACTACAAAAATAAATCTCAAATACGAAATTCCCTTTTGACGGAATGCTGAGTATAACCGTAGCCAAAGGAAATATAAATGCTGTCCAAAGGCGAATATGCGGCAATCCCTCACACAAGTGGGTAAGACGACTTGAATTTTTAATGTTACACTCAGACCGTTGCAAACCGTAACAGTTTTCTTGTCATTGGTGGAGTGGAGATGTGAGATAAATTTTGCAGAGTGGCCCCATCTTTTCGTCTGACATCAATCTTTAATGTGAACACGGGGTACACTCTATACGTGGCGTGTCTAATACTATTTGTGTACAAAGTATGAAGCTTTTACTTTGAGAGCTGAAGACCATCGGTCCGCGTTAAAATAATATTGGACGTTAATAAGCGTGGACCAAGGGCAGCTGCGCGAATTGATAGAAGGCAAACTAACTGATTGTGTGTCTCTTTAATTGTTGTAACCATCAAACAAGATGTAGGTAGAAACCGCTCACCTTGAAAGCGTCAATTAACTTCCTCAAAGTCGGCGATAATAATGACAAGACTAAAACAATAGTTGTATTAGTTTTTATTTTTCGCCTGTATCGAAGGCCATGTTCAACAATACACAAAACAAAGTTGGAACGATTCGTCTCGCCATATAATTTCAGTAATCAAACGCCACGTCACTACGAGGCGCGGTCCGGAATCGATTAAGCGTTCCATTTCCGGTGTTTTTATAGGGAATAATTATTGGAAAACTGATCAAACAATCAAGGACTGCTAGTTTCCGTCGTTCTACTAAGATATCATAAAGAAAGAAATCTACTCATAGAGCTGTGGATAATCTGTGGATACACTCAACTGTGACCGCTTCCTCGATAGATTTTTATTTCTTCTTTGATAATTTGTTTTTACATTCAACGTGACGGTATAGTTTTTCCTTATCGGTGAGCGTGGTCGTTGTCTTGTTGGAGCTCGGAGCTCGGAGCACGGCGGGCTGCGCGGGCGCACCTGTCCGCTACTCCAATGAAAGCACCGGTGGTTTAATTATTATCTTGTTTTTGTACCATTTAATATTGCGACTAGGGAAGTAGATCACCTCGTTGATTACGAAAATCTTTTTGCTATAGTTTTTAAACTGAGTGAAGTGGAGCGTTTCGTCATTTCTCGATTCGACATTTATGCTCAATCTTCATGGATATGAAAGTATTTCATAAACATAATTATGAAACCTGGGTTTGAGTTAGGCAGGTATTAACAATTGGATTATGTAAACAGGTGTCTAAACTGTTTTATTCTGTGATGAAGTGGTTTAAGATGGTTGCTTAATGCATTTCTATAATTTATCATTATGTTATGTATTATATTAAAACTCGAAATGTGAGATGAAGTGGTACAACCGCCCGAGAAACCATTATGTCGTGTTAGGGTTGACACACACTTTCCTATATTTTTAACTTTATCACCTACCTCGTATCTCTTCTGTATCCTGTGTTATAGAACTCTGATACTCCCCTGTTGAATTATTGATGGCCTTGTTTTATGCAATTAATGTAAAATCATAACTGCGAGGTATCTGATGACATTTAGACGACATGACAGAAACTATGACTATTGTGTTAGTTGTGATGTGACATATGTCAAATAGGTTTGATGCAACGTTGCAGTTAGAACATAGACTTGGCTTA
This sequence comes from Agrotis puta, assembly GCA_943136025.2. Lineage (NCBI taxonomy): Eukaryota > Metazoa > Arthropoda > Insecta > Lepidoptera > Noctuidae > Agrotis > Agrotis puta. The sequence goes on from OW964170.2 coordinate 8,559,166, forward strand.
GTTGTGCTTAATGTGCAAAAAATATTTTCTTTTTTTTTCGCTGTCGTTAATAGGAGTATCCCTATAGACTTTATAATAATACTCGATATAATATTTTATTTTCGGATCAAGCTCCACTGTATTTTAGCCAAGCCTAAGGTTTTTCTACAGATTTCAGGTTTATGCAATATGCTATACATATAACTGTGTTCACGGTAATGCTTCTGCTGTACAGCACATATAGCTTTCTTTCTCCCATGGAAATGATGATCGCTTCAACACTAGCAGTTTACGGCCCCTGATATAGTTATTGAGTGACGACCACGAACACGCTACTAATGGACTATTAACCTCAAGCCACTAATTATTAATATTTTATTTTTATGGGCGCCTCTGTCCACATTTTAACGACCACTTTCCGGTTCTCGCATACGGTTGATATTTTGAAATGTTAATATTTGCTTTGCGTTGATTGAAAGGTCAACGGTTTTGTCAACGGGATTGCTTTAACCAGCGCTATTAGTTCGAAGCGAGATAAAGTTACAAAATCATCACGTATTATGTTTCTAGGCAGTGGATGATGTGATATTTTGTTATTAGTAATATTAATATTAATTTTCATATCAAGCATAACGTGTATGAAATATGATATTTTATGACAAATTTTAATTTTATACAAAATATTAATTTGAATACTGTCATAACACTATTAACAAACTGGTCATAATTTTAGAAACAGGAGATTGAACGATTAGTCAACATATTTGTTTGACAATATTAAACACATGTCCTAAATCATTTTCGTGCATGATCCGTCAAACTTATCCCGAATGTCAAGGGTTGACAGCAGTTCGTGGCATCCGCTCCGGACGACGGATAAACCATCACAATATAGAGCAACTCTTACAAAACATGTAAAACAAGTTCTGTGTCGACTACATAGAGCTCTATTTGTTTCTAACACATAAATTACACATATTGCTTTTCTACTAGCGGATAATTTCACTGACACTTTTCAAAAAGCTTACAATGATAGTTTGTTACTCTGAATCGCGACTTCGTTCGTTACATTTAGAGTTGCTTTTGGTTTGCATATCGATATCATAACTCCAACAACGGAAGGAATAGCTCAGTGTGTGGCTGTGCATTTGTGTTATTAAATGATTTATGAAGCAGGATTACCGGGAGTATGGTTAGTTAAACAATTTTAGGGGTTATTAGTATAGGTATTGAGTTTGAAGTTGTTTGTGGAGTGAGCTTGTTAATCATGCACGGTAGCCGTGTGTTGATCTCGGTGTAATTGAGTTAACTGACGCACTGATGACTTATTTGACAGAGTGAGTCGTCTGTTTTACCGTTGTGTGTTATTATAATCTACGGGGGATTAGGCATGTTTATTATTTGAGCGCAACGAGTTATTGACTGGGATTTTAATTAGGTGCTCACTATTAACTGTGAAATTGAATCGATCGATTTTTGACATGCATCGTTGATCGCTGATTGAACATTTGTAATTTGATTTAATCAGGTTGTTTACAGCTAAACAGTTAGTGTTAATTAATTGACGTATCCAGCGATGCTGAGATTGATCCCCACGAAAAAAAAAGGTGCAGTGTTAAAAGTGGTGTTAATAAGTCATCTGATATTGGTTTCTATATATCCTGCAATCGATTCATCTGTGGCGCATTATGTTTCCACATCGAGATATCAAATTGATAAGTGAGGCACATTCGCAGCGGGTGCCTGCGGGGGGCGGCGCGGCTGCGCGAGGGCGGTCGAGGCATTATGAAATTGGCCGTACGTTAGATGCCGTTACTTCCGATAAAATATAACCTGCCCGCCTGCTCATATCTGTCGGACGAAGTTCTAGCATTTCCTAGTACACTCACGTACAAAACAACCATCATTTCATCTTATTAGATAATCAATAACACGTCAAATAGCTTAACGTGTTTAATAGTTATGACACAACAGGTTTACCAGTGTGTGATTTATTTGAAAAGATAAGATACGGAAAATTTGTTTCCACTGAAAGTCGAAGTTACGTTAGAAGGTGAAAGTTACGTTATTCAAATTAAAAATTGATGTCCACATGTGTCACTTAAACCCATTACACAAACTTGTCAATTTCATGGGAACCGAATATATTGGTTGCGACACTTATTAATGGAGTGTTGTATCTATATTCTACATATTAATATCGAATTCTGAATATTTGTAGAATGATCCATATTGTTGGATCAGCTGTTTACATTGTATGACATGACCTACATTGCTGAGGGGTAGAGCGTATGATTTGGGTTGTGCGTTCGATCCCTTGATGGAAATGTGTGTTAACCCACTGTGAGTGGGTGGACATTCATATGTCATTTGCCCCAATATTATGAAATCGTAGGTGTTGTGTTTGATACGTGAAATACTACTAGGTATAGATATAGAGACTACTTGTCGGTAAAGCCGGTATAGTTGGTTAATATTATCTCTAATATTAATATTTCCAATTAGGGAAATTGGCCGACTTTCGACTAAAAATCAAAGAGTTCTTAATTAAACATTTTGGCTTCCGGATTGATAAAATAAATTGGTGCTTTAGATGAAGAGGTTTTAAATTTCTTATGGTCGTATTTAGGATTTATTTTTTATTTAATTTTATAACTCAATATTTAAATAATGACAGATCGTCTAATAACGTTAAACTAGACTTTTGTCTAGCATATCATGTAAGTTCTAACACCATTTTCCTATTATAACTCCAGCTAACTGATGTAGCTAATTAGTTTGATCTAGTAGATGTGAATAAACAGACTGTATCGTAGAATGCTTACCCTCGCTCGCAGGAAGGCTTGCACAACACTATCTCGTAATGAATAAGACTCAATTCAGTGGGCTGAGTGGTATCTCTCACAACATCAGATGTGCACCACTATATCGTAGGGGTAGAAGGGAGGAAGGGGGGAAGAGGGGGGTGCTCAGATACTCGGCGTAAGGTCAGAGATTTATGTTCTCATAACGCGCAGTTCCTCGCCAACCAAACGTTCAAACGTATTGATTTCATTTCCAACATTCATTTTTAAATAGTTCTGCTCTTTAACCGCCACCAAGCACCTACAAGTTATGCTTGTTACACTCAAACACAGAATTGACTATGAACCGAGACATAATAAACAACCCAGTCGCTCTTAAATTAATTTATTTCACAAGCTCTTAAAGAGAATGGAATAATACTTATGTTGATGCTTAATAGGTACTAAAAACAAAAATTGACCCGAAATCAAGGTAATAAATAATATTAAATTAATATAAAGTGGGCTATAAAACAAAAATATATTCGTACACAGATTCTTCTTGGAATGCGGCTTTGAGATAAGAGATGTAGCTCAGATGCTAATAACAGATATAAAATATGAATTATTTAAACAAATATAACGATGGATTTTTAATTAATAGAAGACTTAATAAGGTAGTAATCTGTCATTGTAAAAGGTCTGTAGGCTGGTGGTTTATGAGTTTCTTGTTAAACTTTAGCTTATTATAAATGTTTCATATAATAGCCTATCATTTATTCAGCTAAAAGGTCGTTTATATAATAATAAAACAACATTTTATCACAACTTTCTATAAAAATAAGTTTGTGATCGAAACTTTGTATACTTATTTTGCATTTTATCTAAAGTCGCGTTTCCATTATACGAGTTGCAAATTGAATGCCACTTGAACAAACCTGCATACATACAAGTTACAGGTTGCAAGTAAGCAGTTTGAACTGTACATTGTGTTTTTTTTTTAATTCAAGCAACTTGTATAAGTAACAATGTGACGTCATAATTATATGTAAGATTTGCCTAACGGAAACGCGCCTTAAGTTGAAGTAGACAAGAAAAGGGTTACTTTCAATTTGAATGAAATACTAGGATAACGTTATTTGTAGAGTTTCCGGGATTTATGAACATGTTCTCATAAATAAGGGGGGTAAAAATATCGTAAAATGGTGGCGGACACAATTACATTATAATAATAATTATTTTGCTAATAAGCTCCTGATGCTGTGGCCTTTTAAGGCCCCAGTCTGCAAAATACCATATTATTCGTATTAAACCAGGAAGGAGAGTCGATTTGTGGCTCTACTTCAATATTAACTTGGTACTTAGTTCACCCGTTTTTTTTCGGTGGTAAAATCATCAACTGCGTTGTCCCCTCCCTGAGAGGGGAGGAAGTAATTGTCGGATTCGTACTGACTTAAACCCACCGTGTTTCTTCAATTGCTCTTTAAGTTCTAGGTTCACGGTAGCCTGTTTAGACAGTCATTCACTGTTAATTCACCCTGAGGGCATTTTTTCAGTGAAGTTAACCTGGATAGAAAGTATAACAAAATATATATGATTTAGGCTACTAAAAAGTGTTGTAGAAATAGCGCTTTAAAAATGATTGCCACTTGTCAACACAAGTGGCAATCATTTTACCCAAGCTGTCTAAAAAAAGTCTTTAGAATTAAAATGACAACCATCTTGATATTAGTAATAGTGTCATAATAATTAATTATAATCAATGTTCCCACTGCTGGGAAGCAGGCTTCTCTGTGAGGAGTGGGCCATAATTCACCACGTGAGTTCAGCGTTGGTTGGTAGATGCCATTTTTTTCGAATCTAGCATATGCCGCTTTCCTTCTTCACCGTTTTTAGAGCAGCAACTCGTTAGTCGTGGTCAATAGTGTGCCAATACGAAAACATATACATAACAATAACTTATCATCACGTCTATAATTTTAAATCATGGTTGGGAAGAGGCCTAAATTCAGTAGTGTGTGTAACAGGGCTGTCAATGATGATGATAAATAAGCCTATTGTCATCCGCCTTGCGCAAACCAAGACTTTATGGCTGCAACTAAAGAATTCTTCATGGAATAACTTTGCCCAACCTGGAAATCGACTCACGACCTCTCTTTCAGCAGTCGTCCTTGCGACCAATAGACGAACGCGGCAATATAATCAAATCAAACGGAGCAAAATAATCTTATTTAATAAAACATTACTGACACTACTCTAGCGTCTAGCCATAAGTCCGGCCGCACAGGTGCCGATGACACCATATCGTTTTGTCTTCAAGCCATTGGTGGCCTCCTATCGCGAGTAACTAAAAAGGTGTCGTTAGTAATGGTTTTTGAAACATCATAAAGATGTCATGGTGGCTGTTACCTGATTGTGGCTATCTCTGGGCGTAATAGGGCGCGCGTAAAGTTAGCCGCCCGATACGGTGGACGCGGCCCTTAAGGAATCTTTACAATGGACTCACGCTTCAAATATGTAGACGAATTAAACAAATATGTTTTCAATTAGAAATAATGTCGCCTTTTCTGTCTGAGCTACAGATCTATTATTAATAAAATCTGTTTTTTTTATTCTGATTTTTACACGGTTTTTTACCTCTCGTTTTCTTTTTTGGTTTTCTTTTTTTTCTCGTTTTCATTATCAGTATTTTTCAATGAATACTATACCTATAAATCCATAATTGTCTCCGTGAACATTATCCGTTATGGCCGTCGCTCAGTCAATGCACGCATGAACGAGTTTGAAAGTAACAAAATATAAAATTGATAAATCCAGCTTGTCAGGTATCCGTGTACAATATTTCAACAACTTGTTCGCTGGTTAACCTGATAATTCTGCATTATCAACAAAAAATAAAACATATTTTACGTAGCGTTTCTAAGTGAAAGTTACAGAAAATAAAGTTACAATTTCAATTCTGTAGATTATTTTTAATAGAAACAGATTTAATTTAAATTGTAGGTAATAAAAACGTAAACATGTAGACTCCACTTTATTTCTATAAATAAAATCAACAAAGTTAATAAAGTTGCGGAATGCATTAGAAGGCGGAATTCAATCTAAATATGCGAATATTATTTAAAGTTTGACGTAATATTTTGCTTTTTGTCACGAAGTAAAAACGGTGACAAAGAACGTTATTATATCTTAATTTTGTCCGCAACGAGGTAAAAAATAAGAATTGTCATTTGGTGACGGAAAATGTTCCGTGAGTCACTTGTGTTGGTGTCTGTACACAACTTTTTAATCACTTCATAAGTCACCAGCCGAGCATTGTCGACGCTTATCTGGTAATTTTTGATAGCCACCACACACTTAACACTTGGAATTGTTTCGGATAGTTGTTTATTTATTTTAATGGCACCTCGGCCCTTAAAGAGCATTCCACTAATCAAGGGAAGTGCACTCTCAAATGAATATGATGTGCAGTAAAACTAATTGAGAGTTATACACCGGATAAACCAACCGTGGTACTGATATAGTGGCTTGAATGTGGTAGACTTGCTTACGAAAATAAGTAACTTTAAAAGACATAACTTTCATACCGCTACAAAACAAGTAGGGGGGCAGTGTATAAGACGGGGACGCGAGGTGTAATGGGGACATACACTCTTTAGGCATACTTAAAACAATACTAACGTAGTGCAAGCGCCATCAGGACGTCATTTGCAAGCGGCCATTAACAAATGTCGTCCTGTTGACGCTTGGGCTACGTTAGTATTGTGTAAAGTTTGCCTTAAGTGTGTGATTTCTCATCGTACCTCGCGTCCCCGTCTTGCACACTGTTCCCCTAGGTATAGTTCAAATTATGAAAACATAATTCTATCCCATAAATAAGCCCCATAATATTCCTAACAATGCTTGCAATAACACAATATCGATCAGTTGAATCCCCCAACAATATTTATGCTTGATTGGCCATTACTATCGGCAAGCGGAAATTTTAATTTATGCGCTAGAGAGACTGTTTGTTTTTATGTCATCGATAGTTTTGGTAGCAAAAACATCGCTTCAATCGATCAAGGAAGTGACGAAAAATTTACTTTTGACTAAATAATAGACAAAGTGTGATCGATGACCGCCGATTTGAAAAGTCAAAAGCGATATTTTACAACAGTTGGCATGATCGGTCTCTGAATGTTACCTCATAATAATCTATATAAGTGGATCACCAGTGATTTGAAAAACGTCATTCAACTGATATCCGAAACCAATAAATTTCATACTGCAATAATTGGCTACGCCCGGAATTCTAATCTGCGCGGAGTGACTGAGCAGAATCCAAGCACTGTATTGCAGACTTTTTTCTTTCAATTAAAGCCTTTTATCTTCCGGATGATTTACGATGCTTTCGATAACATTCGGTTTAGGGAAATGAAACATGCTTAATTTGTTATCGATGTCGTTATTAAAACGTGAATGCGTAGGAACCCGAATATATTTTGTTGTTCGTTTCGTATTATTATTTTTGTTTGGTTTATAATGAAGAGTCGGCGATAACAATATCGATTGTTCATGGATCCAGCGGAAGTGGAAATTTGAACCTTGTCATGGCGAGGCTCCGACAACCGTGACTGAGCCCACAGCGTTTCACCTCACATTTGCTTTTTATATTGTTCTCTGGTTCAATAGCTGACCTAGCAGTTCGCTTGGATGTCTGAGGTTTATAAGAAAACGAATTGTTCATTATGGTTTTCCGTTTCGGTATTTCCGATAGTATTTTAAGTATTCATAGCGTTTCGACTTCATCTTGTTCTAACATACGCATAGCTTGTCAATGCACTCATCGTTGTAGTAAAATGAGCGGCTCGCAAGCGTGTCGGCGCGACTGTTATCGAGATCTGAGTGTTCCGAGAACAGAGCGTCTGCTACCAAATATCATGACTGTCGTCTTACAAATGAGAAAATTTCGCTCTAATTATTTATGAATGTGTTATCGTCATATCTCCGGAGCTCACGATCCAGCCTCCGTGCGCACGACACGAGCAAAACCGCAATTAGCAAATGTGGCTTTCTTTGTTCTCGCTCGCACGTTTCGCCTTCGTTTCGTATCTATGACTATAAGTACCTATGTATTGCGAGAAGAGTAGTCGACGATCGTTAATAAACCTCCATTACTTTCATTAAGGGATATCTGTGGACAGTCGCCGTATCGAGATGTCGGCCGGCCGTCATGCCATCGACACATAACGAAATTAAACGCGATGACGCTATCGAAGCGCGCGCATCGAACGTTCGCTGCTCGTTCTTCGCCGCTATCCGCGCGCGCACTTAATTGCAAAATGCCAATGAATGTCGATAATATATTTTAATCGCGACACCGAGCACTGAACGCGACGTCATCTACGTAATCCTAAATCTCGTTATGGACACGACTCGAATACCTAGGCATCTGTTATAAATTACGTTTCAGATTATCGTATGATCCAATCGTAAATTAAGACAAGATACATAATTAAGGCGAATAAATAAAATGGTTGGCATTTCGACGGAAGCACGTTCGATTCTGCCTGGCGATATACTCTCCATTTTGAGCTATCAGCCCTTTTAATAAAGTGTAGTTTGATTCGTTACATTTAATTGCGATTCAATCGCCAACAATATTGAAGGAGTCGAAGAGTGCGGGGGCGAGCCGGGCTCTGAATGTCACGACAAGATTTTTAATTACGTAAAAGATATCATCTAAGAACTGCGTCCCATACTATACGAGAGACATCGCGAAATTACAGTTCAATAATTATATCTGCGGCAGAGGTTCAAGAATTATTTTTAATTAGTGACAGTTTTACTACACGTTAACACGAAAATATCGGACAGTGAGTAAGGTGCGTCGCACGTGCGCTGCGCACGGCGGCGGCGCGGGCGCGGCTGGTGCGCGTCCGCCGCGGTTCCGGCGCGGAGCCGGCCCGGCCCGCTCGGGCCTGTCCAATATGATCCCCGGTTTATTTTCGTTCTTCTAATGCGTCTTCGCTGTCGTCCGGAGGACAATTAAAAATACAAAAAGTGAAACGTTTGTTTCAGACGTTCATTGTCTCCGTTATTAATAAATTCATTTTACTGAGTTGAAGTCGACGTGTATTTTATTCGCTTTAAGTGGTTTCACATTGTTTTATATTTATGTGCGGTTATTTTTGGTACGGACATTATAATGCAGTTTGTGGGGGAAGATGTAAAACGGCTCACTCTTGCTCCATTAAGGATATTTGAAACTTTGAGAGTGCACTCATAAATTCGCTTTTGTTGGTAATGACCCGGGTACTAAGAATAGAATCTATTGTTATTATATTTTACTTTACTTAACTGACTAAATATGTCGCGTCGCCTCGTCTCAACGGATAAAAATAGTTTTATGATACGAATCAGCCGAAGTGCGACGATGTCTTACTCGTAGGTATTATTTATTACAATTCATTTTAATTGCTCTCTGTTTATTTTATTGTGTTCAGCAGCCTGGTGCTTATTTAATAACCAGCTCTTGTCCATATACATACACACCTTTGATTTTTTTTACGGTTTTTCTTTTGTAAAGTCTTTATGTGGAACTTGAGATCTGTATAAATGCTGCAGAAAAGCAATGGAGCTATAATATTGATCTTTTGGTCGCTGACTGGTATTAATTTATGCAGGTGATTTTAATATGTAGCAAAACCCCGTACATTATTTGTTAATTATAACAGTGTTACAGAGCTGTCATCAGAGATTCATCATGGAATTTTTATTCGAGAGTTTACGCTAACGCTAGCGGCTACGCTGCTCCCACGTGGCTTGTTGTCGTGTTGTGGTTACTTCTTACCCAGACAAACATTGCCCGCGATGCGGCACTGCTGTTGCTATGACGGTAACAAGACGCTTTCTTAGCGACTCCACAGTGTGCTACTGCACGACAGGCTACGAGACCCTTGTATAACAGCTCCACAACTGCTGTGCAACGTCATCGTAGCGTTATCGGTGCCGCTACGACCGGACAGCGAGTTGCTTTGTTGACTCTGAGATGTCGCATGTAACTGTTGCGATTCACGGAACACAAAAATATAATTATGTTGCATCAGTTTTTGCTTCTAAAGCATTAGCTATCTTGTGGTAGTCTCGACCACGTAAGTTAGGTGTTACCTACTCTAACTCACGGAGTGCAAAAAATTTGCTGCCCGCATGCCCGCGGCTACGACCGGCTACGAGATGCTTCCGTAGAAACTGTACAACTACTATGTAACGTCAGCGTAGCGTTATAGGTGCCGCTACGGTCGGCTACGAGATGCTTCCGTAGTGACTGCACAACTACTATGTAACGTCAGCGTAGCGTTATAGGTGCCGCTACGGTCGGCTACGAGATGCTTCCGTAGAAACTGTACAACTACTATGTAACGTCAGCGTAGCGTTATAGGTGCCGCTACGGTCGGCTACGAGATGCTTCCGTAGAAACTGCACAACTACTATGTAACGTCAGCGTAGCGTTATAGGTGCCGCTACGGTCGGCTACGAGATGCTTCCGTAGAAACTGCACCACTACTATGTAACGTCAGCGTAGCGTTATAGGTGCTGCTACGGTCGGCTACGAGATGCTTCCGTAGTGACTGCACGCTGCTATATAACGTCAGCGTAGCGTTATAGGTGCCGCTACGGTCGGCTACGAGATGCTTCCGTAGAAACTGCACAACTACTATGTAACGTCAGCGTAGCGTTATAGGTGCCGCTACGGTCGGCTACGAGATGCTTCCGTAGTGATTGCACACTGCTATATAACGTCAGCGTAGCGTAATTGGTGTCGCTACGATCGGCTACGAGACGCTTCCGTAGCGACTGCACAACTACTATGTAACGTCAGCGTAGCGTTAAAGGTGCCGCTACGTTCGGCTACGAGAGACTTCCGTAGAAACTGCACAACTACTATGTAACGTCAGCGTAGCGTTATAGGTGCCGCTACGGTCGGCTACGAGATGCTTCCGTAGAAACTGCACAACTACTATGTAACGTCAGCGTAGCGTTATAGGTGCCGCTACGGTCGGCTACGAGATGCTTCCGTAGTGACTGCACACTGCTATATAACGTCAGCGTAGCGTTATAGGTGCCGCTACGGTCGGCTACGAGATGCTTCCGTAGTTACTGCACATTGCTATATAACGTCAGCGTAGCGTTATAGGTGCCGCTACGGTCGGCTACGAGATGCTTCCGTAGTGACTGCACACTGCTATATAACGTCAGCGTAGCGTTATTGGTGTCGCTACGATCGGCTACGAGACGTTTCCGTAGCGACTGCATAACTGCTATGCAACGTTAGCGTAGCGTTATCGGTGCTGCTAAAATCGGCCAATGCCATCGTAGCTGCACCAGCACTGCTTCGTGACATTGCCGTATTGGCTTTGCTGCTTCACGTGGCTATCCAATATGGTCCGTGCACGGCTTGTTGAGCCGTTGCTCTTATATTGTGGACTGCAATACTGCAATGTTCCTCCTTTTCCACTGTCTCGTAATTTGTCATTGTAATTGTGTGCCTAAGACGTGTCAAATAAACTTATTTTCTTTCTTTTCTTTCTTCCTTCTTTCAATGTTATGAAAATTTTCATATTCTGCAAATACCTACGCCTAGTGTGGAACGAGTTGACGGGGCCCCCTGTAGAGGACCAAAGCCTGCCGGAGTCGCGGGACTCACTAATTAAGATATAATTAGGTATTAAATTAACGGATCGTGATTACAAAAGAAAGCTGCTCACCTCAAATGGGACTGATCATAAATAAAATTGACTGAGGGTCTCGAGGGAGATGGCGGGAAGAACTGCATAGGTCTCGTCTGAATGGAAGGAAGATGAGGCGTTTTACGAGAAATGGAGAGACTGGTGGAGGGAAGCCTTTGAAGAGGACAGAAAAGACTGGGAAAAACGACTAGTTAGTACTTCGTTAGTACTACGTTCCACACAATTTTTTTTATCGTGGTAAATTCATCAAATGAGTCCTCCCACCCAGGGCAGAGCGGGAGGGACTGTTAGACTCGTACTGACTAAAATCCCTTCGGTGCCCTTTACGTTCCGGGGTCACGGTAATTCGTACAGTCCCGCGACCATCTAAATGATACAGAGAGTAACGATAAATGATAATTTAATCTGTTGATTCATTACTTGATCTATTAGATATCGAATTTCGTTGTAACCGGACGTTTTAGAAATTTCAGGAAGTTGAGTAATCAAGGAAAGTTACTTTAACGTATGAATTTCGGGAATATACGTATGTGATCAACAATAACATTTTGATGTTACATACAAACTTCAAATGCAATATTCAGTTACCAGGAAGAAAACTATTTTTTATCGCTTTTTTAATTTTATAAACACAAACATAAATGATTGCTCTATTTAGATTTGCTCTACTAAAATGAGTTCGACTGTGCGCTCACTTTGGTGAAATGATTGAACGTCACAGTATAGAACTGATACTGATACTGCTAGCCTACATCATCCCACTGCTGGGCAAAGGCCTCTCCCCATGACTTCCAGTTTTCACGATCCAGGTCCAAAGTGGGCTCTGGTCATCGGTTTTGTCAAGCTCAAGTATAGAACTACTTACTGTAAACTTTGTCTAGTCATAATCTGAGAGACAAAGTTTATTTTCATTTTACATCATTTGAAAAGTGTATCACATTCTTTAACAGTTAAAAATTTTTAACTGTAAGAGAATGTGATACTCTTTTTTCGTTTTCATGAACTTACTCCACACACTGGTGATGATGGTGATGGGCTGCTGTCTGTTGCTGGAGACAAAAGAGTTTTAACACCTTTTTCAGACCAATAAACTTATTTCCGACTTAGTTGGCAGGTGCTCGAATTTATAGAGAGGCAAATTATCGCTTTATTAATAAATAAGCATGAGTTCTACATTCTGCGACCATGATGTATCTTACTTGAACAATGCGGATCATAAAAAGTATACTTCCTTCACTAAAAGAGAATGTAAAAGTATGTCACGATGAAATATGAGGCCATTTTGTCTTAAACAGTCACTAGAAGCACGAAGCACGTCCTCTGTCTCACTAGCACTGCATTTACTTTACTGCTCTGATATTTTACAGGTAGTGCTCTTAACATACTCGTACGTCTCGCTTTTATAGTGCGCACTACGCCTTATGGTCTAATGTCACGTGATTTTCTAATTCCGCTTGCCACTTCTCAAATGTACCCATTTTTAGACTAAAAGCAAAATTATTGCACAAATGGAACGTTTAAAGTACTCAATTTTATTACCACAAAAAGATATGACTTTTAATTTTACGAGTTTGTTGCCGCTTGTCAAGCGATGCAATAGAATAATGAACGAAAATTACTCATTTACTGTCAAGGACTTGGATATTTATATCTGTTTCATACTGAAACGAAATAAATAGCCAAGTCCGTCATTATATCTGCGGTAGGTAATACGGAAAATTAGACACGAACGCAGTGTATATTCACACACAAAGCCTATAGAAATTCCTCATAAATTTTCCATTAAAAAAGATAGAGAGGCTCCGCAACAAAGTGAAACAAGATCCACTCTACTAATCCGACAAAAGCGAGCCTTGTTACCCTTCAAATTTATTTATAAGAAAACTCTCGGACAAGTCGTTAATACCTATAAAGTAGGGGCGAGAGAGGCGCGAGCGAGTTTATAACTCACGTACCGAACTTTACTCGCCGACACATAAAATAATAGGTGTAAAAACTTACACGGGAATGTACTCAGTGAGCGGACGAGCCGCGAGATGGACGGCGCCGGCAGGAGACTCGCCTCGCTACACATCCATGTACCCGCCGCCTAATACCGCGAAATATTATCCGACCACCAACCTTTAGCTATGCACTTACCTACCTATTTTATGAAAACGCTTTATCTGTATCAGCTGAATACTACAGCAACCTTACGATTGTGGGCTATTGATGTCTTTCGGTTAAGAGCGCTTTTTCTGAAAGTTGACAACGTTGCAAATAGTTGTCAAATATTAACATGTTTTAATTAATTTAGCAATGTTACTGTATGGAAATAAGAAATATGGCTCTGTAGTGCACTAAAAATTGATAAAGGAATGCAATAATTAATATCGTAACACCGAATATATAGTTTAAGATGTAAAAAAAGCATTTGGGAACTTTCCAAATGCCTTTTATATAACAACATCAAATTCAGTGTTTTAATTGCATTCCTATATCACTGTTTTAGTGCACTACAGAGCTATATTTCTTATTTTCTTACGGTAAATCTGCCAAATAAATTAAAACTTGTAAATATTTGACAGCTATATGCGACGTTACCAACTTTTAGAATACGCGCTCTTAATTCAGAAGTACAAGCGCGTATTCGCGTCGTATAGCCATGTTTTTGTTCGCTTTTTAGAGTAGTTTATGATTGTTACCCAAGATTTGTGACTGTTTTATAAGTCGACATATTTGGGGCTATTCATCAGTAGAACCTGACGTCTGAGTGTGCCTAACACCTGGCGTCTCTATGTCATCATCATCATTATTACCCGGAAGAGGTACACTGTTGGACCTCCCGGGAAGCCCTCATCCTTAGACAATTCGCCACTTGTATTCATCCGCGACTCTCACGATATCATCGGTTCAAGTGTGCCTAACTACGACACATCTTCCAGTTCGTGGTGGTCATTCGAGAACTTTTCTACCTCTTCAGTTGTTCTACGAGTGGTGATGAGCTATTGCCACTTCAACTTTAAAATTTTATAAGATATGTCGATGACTAGTTCGTTGGCGAATATCCTCGTTCTGGATTTTATTGCTTACGGAAACTCTGAGCACAGCTCTTTCCATTGCTCGCTGCACGACTCTGGTCTCTCTAAAAGGCCAGCAGTTAAAGACCACGTCTCAGTGCCCCTAAAACCAATGAACATGATAACTTTTTGGTCTTCTTATATTATTAAGTCATTGCAAAGCTTTTATCGCGGGCTTCGAGCGCGGCGACCGAAGCAAAAAGTTCCGTAACGAAAATAAACCTAACACTGTCACTGTCACATCTGTCATGTCAACTTGAATTAATACAATTTGAATAAATTATATTTTTTCTTGATGTTTCACTTGATTGACGTGGGTGACCATAGCCTGATTATAAATATTCCACAAATATCACACAACGCCATCTAGTCCCAAGCTAAGCAGAGCTTGTGTTATGGGTACTAGACATCACACAAACATTTGTCCTGGGTGGGAATCGAACCCACGACCTCCGGCATAGCAGTCAGGGTCACTAACTACTAGACCAACAGGCCTGCCATTAGTAGAGTAACTTCCCTTAGAGCAACGATGGGATGATATTCTCGTTAAATATTCGCATTAAATATAATTTTTTCTTAGTTTTGGTAAATAAATAATTATAATTGCATACATACATAGATAAAAAATGCTATGCAATAGCTTAACCGCGGCAGTCCCCGAGTGCCACACGTATTTTTTATTTAGATAAATCATTTTAGAAAGACAGAGACACCAGCTGCTATCAGAGACATGAGGATGTTCAGTGTTCTTATCCTTGTGTTCCCATTCATTGTCCATAGAAGGTATCTCGTTAACCACTCTGAAGGTTCATTTTCTCTCCTTCCAATTTCCTGAATGTATGTGCTTAGTTATATTAATGTTTTATAAGTTACAGGTTGCATTGGTTTACTAATTAAAGCGTTCATTCATTATACCAAAGTTCATTATTTAAAAAGAAATATGTATAAAAATCATTTTGTTGCACAGGATATCCTAAAAAAATAACAACTTTGAATTCGACGAACTTCGTAAAATAAAAGAAAATGTCATCCTGGAATATTTTAATATATAATTTGAATACTGTTTATGTAAAATAAATTAATACTATCGTTCAAAAAAGATATGACTGACCGAAAAAACTTATTAATTTGTTGAGTAGAGCCTTCAACAGGGTTCGTTTCGAAATTTTAATCAGTACAATGGGGCCTGCATAAGAAACATATTATCTTGCATAAATCATGTTAATGAGCACCTTTCGAGCATTTCGTATCGCCATTAATTCAGATATCACTGCGGAAACAAACGTCGGTTTATCCCGCCATCTGTGGCGCATGCGCGCACCGGTAATCGTTAACCCCGAGGTGATATTATTTTGAATATCCATTTCCTTTTACATTATTATTCAAATCATCCTTAAGCGGGGGTTCTAGAGTTCAGTTTACATAATTTTGTGTTGTTGTTATTGTTACCTAAGCATAAGATGTATGACACGAATTTGAATTCGGAACAGATATTGTAGTGAAGCCGCGGGCGACGGGCACGTGCGTACGCGCACCTTGCACAACATTCGGCCTTTAGATATAAAATTAAGTAGTATTTTATTTATAGTGCATTGTTGTGCTATTTATAGTGATATCATGGACTTGGGAACTTGTTGGCATCTTCTTAATGCCCTATTTACTTAACTTAACACCTTTTTCGCACCTCCGATCTTGAACACGTCTGCGCATTTTATACGGTGTACAATTACGAAAGTATTACACCGAACAACTATTTATTTCACTGTCTTTATTTTGTAGAATCAAAGTTGACAATGTTATTTAAATAAACAATGGCGTCTCAGTACATGTGCGAAGCTGGGCTGCTTTATTTATGTACATGTGTAAATATTATGTAGAAAAGCTCATTTTTAGCATCCATGCGAACCTGTTATCCTTCCAGTGACCGAGGTCAATCAGCAACTATATCCAAACTATAAATTTCATTTAATAAGACACAAATACAACTTTGTGCTCGTTTTTGAATCGCCAACCAAAGAAATTTAAATAAAACACTTTTATCAGATTCGACAGGTGGAGGCAGAGTGGCTCTTGTTCTTTTTAACTTCGCTGTAGGTTAAGGATTAGCTAGAAACTAATCGGTTCCCGATACGGAAGGGGAAGTCTACTCGTTATATGATCTACGCCTAGACGATGCAATTCCTTATTCGGCCATTAATATTCGGAGCGTTCACGAACATTTTAATTCTCCCTTTGATCTCCTGAATGTTAACTATCCGTGTTAATTATGTAACATCAAATAGTTTTCTTTTTTGGACCATTTCAAATGTTTTACGACTTTTGATATTTAATTTTATGCATGTTGTCAAAATGTTTTTGAACTACTAAATAATTGCCTTACCTTTATGTTTTTATATGGACGATGTCACAGTTACTGCCTGTTACGTTTTTGAATTAATTGTTAAAATGAGGAAATGCTACCATATATTAACAATTTGTCCAATATCTTTGCCTATGTACGCTTACATTGGAGTGATCTGTGATGTACTCAATATTGATAAAGTCAATTAGACTGTTGGTTTCTCATTAAGATGTTCACTTGAATCCAATAATATACGTATTATCCACATGATCGCGTTATCGTATCCTCGCCTCGTTTTCTCTATTACCTGTATCCTCACATTCCCACACTATTAGATCTGAACTTTCCTCATAATCAGCATAACCGAAGGTGACAGTGCCGTAGTTCACATAGAACGTCAACCACCGCTGCGCAGGCGCAGATTAATATTCATCATGTCTTAATCAGGAGCTGGCAGCCCACCCACGTCTGCACAACGCTTACCATTTCCACCACCATCGGGTTACCATCGTCATACTAATTTTACAAACCTGGCAACACTATGTGCAATAAATATTTAAGATTAATCTGATTGGGCCGCGACAACATGTTAGAATACTAATGTTGCCAGTATAAAGCAATGTCTAATTGTGTAGGAATTTCTCTTTTAATTTGCTGTGTATAGATTTTAGTTGTGGGTTAATTAGTGTAATTAACATACACAGCACGTGAAGGACCTGCTAATGCGACTTGATTAAGAATATGTGTGAACTAAATACTATGAATTACAATGAGGTTTTTGTATTGCAGTTGCTGAAGTTTTCCTCAAGTGTCATCAAAAAGCACTTCATGCAAGTTCAAGTGTTCCCATCAATGAAAGGATAACGTCAAGATGAAGCAGCTGTTTTTTTCTTTTTGAGAAATTGTCTTTCATTGTGGCGTATAACACAGTTACTATGGTCCTGTAAATTACCGGGCCCATACCCGTTATTGGCTGGTCAAAATAACTTTTATTTGTTTTATGTAGTCACTACTACTTGTTTGACTAATAATTTTGAACAACAGTAGAGTAAAATGTATACTATGTTATGATTAAATCATTGTGAAAAATAAAACATAGTTAACGAAACTTAGCATCGTATAAACATTGTGTCACTACCTAATTCAACCTCCAGTCAAATTTCAAGCAACGCAAATACTAATCGTATTCAACAAGGGGTATTAGCTAGAGATTCGTTAGACTTATGCACCTATCGAGTTACAAATTGTATATCTAAGATCGATACCGGCGTAATGAAGAGGGCTTAGCATTTAAATACATTTGCATATTAGACTGCGTTCGCTCTATCACAGAGCTAGCTATGCAGCGAACTAACGTGCACTGACCAACCGACTGACAACATAACATTCAACGATAAGTTTTAAATATATTGTGTTTTTTCAAGAACAATATTATTATATTTTCTTTTATAATTAAACCTATGTATATAGAAGTGACGCACTTGAACTCTGATCTATATTACTATAGTGGAAAAATTTGCAATATGAGTGACAACTGTTTACAAATTATACGCATTTATTTTTGTAATTAAGCATGCTACAATGAAGGTTATAAGCAATACAATAAGAAATGAATCAACAAGTAGACCTAATAATTTAAATGAAGTTGATTTAATTAGACATAAGTATGAAATAAGTATAAATAAGTCATTTAATTATAATTTAAATAAGATAAATCGAGCATTTAATGATGTGCCTGTTCGACTGTATCGCGAACTATTAATTATGCAGTTGCTAGTTTGAGAGACGTCTGCATACTTATATTGCTGACATTTCCTGACCTTTCAGCTATAGGAAAGTGGAAACTTTCAAGTATTGTAAGACAGGCAATAAATTAACTTTGTTGTGTATAGCAATTAAAATATTTCAATGACAAACCTAATTATAATATGTGAGAAGTATTGCATGATTTCATAATGTGGTGTGAAACACGTTTGCATATGAAACAGTATCAACTGTACGCTATTCCAGTGTTCATTTTGTCGGACAGGTCAATTTTTTGCTAACAAATTAGAACAGCATGTATCAGTCGCATATGTTTGGCTAGAGCACGTATCTACACAACGTATGGTCGTCGTCCACACGGATAGTGGAGGTAGCTAGGTCGCAGCGATGCGCGGCTCGATAGCGACACCAATTAATATGCAATGTCGTAGCACTCGTAAACTAGTCACGAACATATGCCAATACGCTGGTGCAGTTAGGCAAACGCTATTTGTATAATTCGGACGATTTACTTGCCGAGCGCCATCTTGGACCACGCACACCGCCATGTGTTCACGTCATTTTCGGATTTCTTCCCTCTCTAATTGAAAAGGAAATACGGAAAGTTACGTCCTATGTGAGTCGGAATAATATTAACATTAGGATGAATAATAAAGCCGTTTAGTAACGTTTCTTCTGTTTTATTACATACTCTTTTAAAATTGTAGTAGTAGGTGATTTAGAAGATTAATAGACAAAAGATGTTAGAGGTATCAATATATCAACGCGCTACTATATTTTCAGTAGCCACGAAATTCTCAGAACATTTGTTAATCCATCCATTCATACATTATAACTATTTGGTTTACCAAGTATTTAGAGAGATTTATGTTTTCCAGATTTTTTCGTGCACTGTATGACGTACTACCAAGTAAACAATTTTTCTTAATTTTCCACACAAGTTACCTCTGAATATTTTGTAGAAAACAGACTTTTGTGTTACATGCGTGATAAAATAGACAGAATTCTCCCACACGATAAATTCGTGAATCGCAATAGAATATTAATGGGGTTGAAACTAGTGCATTCAATCACAATTTTCCCCTATAAAAGCATATTACAATGATCTTCACGTATCTAACAAATTATTAGCGAGGACCCAATAATACATTAGAGCTTGATCACAGATGGAGCAGAGGAGCAGTGTGCGAGCCTTATGGTAATGCCGGTATCACACATCGGCGCAGTCGCCGCCGGCGCCCCCTATCGGCGTCATCGCGCAGGCGCCGGCGCCCCTCCACACCGCACTACTGTCATAAGCAGCTAAACTTCATTATCAATTACAAGTTATTCATGCCCATATCGGTGATCGGAACTTACCATTCGATAGATGCCTCTCATGCGAAACCGAGGCGCCGAGCATAATAATTTTCAATTAAAACCACATTAGCGTTGTTTTAGCGGAAGGAATCCTTGTTTATTCAAAGGAAACGTTTAATATTAGAATGACGTATGGAAACTATCAATAACCACAAATATGATAAGTGAATCAAACATTCATCTTCGTACAAACACTGTTAGTTATTATTAATTGTTCATTGGAAAACAAACTACAAAGTTTGCACAACCACAGGAAAACTTCAAAAAAGTAAAAGAAAAGCGTCAAGTAGCGGTACGTTCGAACAAATAGACATAGTCGCGGCGCAAACTATAGCCAAGTATAGCAGGTAGGCTTCACTCGCTGACGTTAAAGCTCGAAACGCACAGCATAATAATTAGTCATTAGAAAGTAGGCAGCTAGGGAGAGGGGTGGGAGGCGGGAGGCAGGGGGCGGGGCTCGTCTGTTTCAGCTTATCTGAAATTACATCTTTTATGGGTATCCGCGATTATTCCGCGCTGCAGCGACTTGCGGCGCGTTAGTACCGCCTGGAAAACAACTCCGCATTACCATTGGTGTTCTACATAATCCCTACTATTGCTTTTTATTACATTGTCTCTACTTTCACTCCTCATTTATCTTTTTTTACTAAGCATTAGATTTAATGACAATGTTACCATTAAGCCTCCGTTTTGTCAACCGCCTCTCCTTAGCGAAGAAGCGACAAAACGTAGCCTCTTGTTCACTTTTAAAACTTCGTACTATTTCTCCTGCTCGCGTCTACATACAAACCGTAATTTATGCGCGGTACTATAAGACAAGAATCTGGTAAATTCTAATATCCTTGTTTGTTACACAAAAGCGCTGCTTACAACAACAGACAAACAATTCAGTGGAGCTAACTTGAATTCATAATCAAGTAATTTATGTGCACGGCGAATAAATTAGCCGCTCGAGCCCGCGCGCCGCCCATAACTTACCCCAATAAATTGCCCAAAGCGGGCCAACTTCATTTTATCTCCAAATACTAATAAGTACTCGTACTACCTACGTACGCGGTTACGCGGCCGACTCAGTCTTTATTACGATTTTATATTTTAGCATTCAGTTCATTTCTACCCGATATGAGCGTTTTATGATGGCGATACGCGATCGACACCCGATAAGCGGCGATCGGTTGTAAACCGCTGTAAGTGAGCGGAAAACTTAACGAAAATGTGACTTACAAACGCTTAAAATAGAATTACCATTATTGTATTACATTTTTAGTGCTTTGCATATTCCGAACAGATGGAGCGGCCGAAAGGTTATGGAAACAAATTTGTTCCTTGTGTACGACGAGAATTAAACTAATTTTCGTGAGCTTCCCCGCGAGGCTTACACCGTTTGTAACCCTGTTCGTGAACTCACGTATCAGGTAGCACCTGCTTTGCATAAGGCGTCATGTCGAGAACCCCACGTTTAAAGTGTAAATTTTGCGATTAAAGTATAAAATTGTGCATAAACACTTTGAACAAAATGCTTCCCGATAAGAACAATAAATATGCGATGGCAATTTTATGTTACAAAAGGTCGATCCAAGGTGACCTTATTTTAATGCCGAAACTATTTCACCGAGGCGCACCAACATATTTTTAACGACCCACTGGTGGTTATCTACAGCAACATAAAGACACAATGACAAATTGGTATTGTGAATATATTTGTACCGAACATCGAGATCGAATGTCTAATGCATAGTTAATGCACTTATGTTGGGTTTGCAAACAGCACTGAAGATTCTAAATTCTGAAGAGAACTGTGAGGGCACCGTCTACTGTTTCAGAAATCTTCAAGCGTTTATTTATACACATGATACATGACAAATAAAGAATTAAATAAGTCTTGTAAGACTGAAAGTTAAAAATAAAAAAGGGCAATTTATATTTACATTATTCAAGCACTTTCCACCCCAACAAAAGTTGTCACGGTGTCCAAATCGTCCAATAGAGTCGACAATAAAATTAACATACGCTTCGGCGAGGTGTCACGCCGCAGGAAGTATAGTGTAATTTGTAAGCTTTGTGATTAATAAAGTGTACTAAGTGCGGCCCCAATAGGACAGATTAGCGGCCACTTTATCACATCTATTCCGAGTTAACGTCGCGTGACGGATCTCGTTTGAAACTCATAAAGAGTCCAAAGCAAAATATACTCGTAGATAACGCTTACTTTACGTCTCGGGCCCTTTTCCACTTGCCAAGTTTACGTCAAGTCGGCCGGAGGGTAAACTCACAAGTTTATTTAAGTTTAGTACTATTTTATAATTAAATTTTCACTTTATAATCGAGTCAGTGAACGAGTTACGATACCTTTCAGTGTTAGTCAGGGAAATCCTTTCAGTTCACGTTTTCCATGATGACATTGCCTGTGTGAATATAATTTTGTCAACCACATAGTTGTCTTTGAAAATCATGTGAAATCTGTTCTCCAGGTAACTGACAGCTTATTGTAGGTGTGTAATGTGTGTTAACTTGTGAGAAAAAAACACGGTTTGTAGTGAGTCGTACACAGTGGAAAACACACTTGTCTAGCTCACATTTGGACAGATTGATGGAATTGCGTCGGTCGTATACGTAGAACAAATGCTTATAAAATAGCTTTTATCAGATTTAGTTGTGACCTTTCGTTACTAATAATAACCTTATAAAAATACACACAGACGTCTACGAACCGTTAATTATTATTCACTTAATTGTGAGACGGACATTGTATCAGATACGTATTTAGATCAAAATTCAGTTGGTAAATGTTTTATTGCACATAAAAGATTAAAACACCTTTTTGCATTTGTATCGTGGCTACATATTTCATTTATAAAACGCCATAATACTTAGTGTAGACAAAGCATTATTTTATCAGCGGGAATAAGTCACGTTCCCGCCGGTATCTCCCGCAGGCTCACATTATGAAGGTGTTTACTAAGGATTATGGATACTTTGAATTTACATAACATTTTCTGTCATTTGCTTATCGCTCACATGACAATTCTCGTGCATTATACATGAATTTATTTGACAAGT
Organism: Agrotis puta; assembly: GCA_943136025.2. Classification (NCBI taxonomy): domain Eukaryota; kingdom Metazoa; phylum Arthropoda; class Insecta; order Lepidoptera; family Noctuidae; genus Agrotis; species Agrotis puta. The sequence goes on from OW964170.2 coordinate 8,582,243, forward strand.
TTTAGCAAAAGACGGCGTGGAATAGGAATCCAAGAATGTGTGCGCGAAAGCCGGCTGTGAGAGGACGGAGCGCTCGGCTCGGGCCTCGAGTATTGCGATGAGCATTTGAATAATCGCGCTGTGTTCAAAGCGGGGTATTATATGATAATAATTTCACGCGCGAGCGCCTCCCGGCGGGTGCCAGCCCCCCAGCCCCCGCCACGGCACGTCGCCTCCCTGGAATGTGTGAAAAAAATTACCAGCACCATAGATAATAACTGAATACAATTCATCGGCGGCGACTCGACGCAACAAATTTAACGCCGATATCGACTGCATTTATTAGTAGCTGCGATACTAGCCCTCTGTTATGCTGTAATTAATTGACTCTACAAACGTTAAAAATTGGTGAAGTGTTAAAGTATGTTAGGGTTGCGTCCACGGCGTGGCGCACCGGTCACCGGTCAGCCCTACGTTACCCATAACATAGGTATGACATATTGTGATGTAACCAAATGTTATTTTAATCGTGAACTCTGACATTTCGTTATCATACAATGTTTAATACATTCCTGAATATTAAACTGACGGAAAAATTAAAAATAATTAAAAATGTTTTCATTAATGAGTGTAAGGAATGTATTCAACAATGAATAAGTAACATAAGTACTTACACGTGTAAAATGTTAAGAAACATGCATAAATTGACGTACGATTACTGTAGCGTTTAAAAGGTGTTAAGTGAAATGTGTGAAGTTGTTAAATGGACGTATCATAAAATTATAACGTATAATTACATTACATAATGGCCGTCGTAAAATTAGTAATTCATAACAGTGTTGTTTTTAGATGGTGTATCGGACGCGGAGTGCTGGCTTGGTAATATTAATATGTTTATTAAACGAGTGCAGCACGGTGAGTGAGCACGTATGGGAACCCTCGCTACACGCTACTGGAATGCTTTCTCGCATAGTTTTCTTAACATATGTTCAGGATTGTATCTGTGGGACTATCTAGTGACGCGAGTTTATTTAATCATTATAATAGGTTGTTGAAATAAGATTATTTTATTACAAAACGTACAAATGTAAGACTTGTAAAAATTATATCTTCTTTCAATGGAAAACTTACCTCATCATATTACTTCACTTTCCTAATTTTCGTAAATATATAATAATAGTTCCTAGTTTGCCAAAAGATTCTCCAGAGACCGATTAGTTGCTACAGCTCAAATTTGAAAAATACCTAATATTCACTATCTACAAAACCCATAAACTTTAATATGCACCAATCCTAAATATAATACCCGTGCGCAACTATTCAGTTCAAAAAACGATTTTCTAATGAAAATTTAAATATGTAACATTTCTTCCCCAACAACCGGTTTCATATCAACGAATTAATGACTAAACCAAACAAAGCAACGCTAATAAAATACGGGTGTCATAATACCACTCAAAGCTCACCTGTACATTACAATTTCACGGTTCAGAGCGAATCCTACTTCAGTTGATAAATATTTGTCTGCCCACTGATAAGCCGCTAACTATGGATAATTTATACACTTCCTTTTAAAACGATAATGGTTAGCTTTTGTGGTAGTTATACGCATTTAAAAAAGCGAATAACTATAAACCTATAATTAACTACAAACTTCATGCACCAGTAAATGTAGACATTAATTTCCACACTAGTTTATCTATTTGGGCGCACAACCCGCCTTTATCTGTCATCGTTCTCCACGTTTTTAGTACAAGACAAGCGTAAATTGTTAAGTTATCTCCAACAGATATCATATTAAAGGGTACTAGAACAAGGTCTATTTTCGTATGGCAACAAATGACCATGCGTGGCGTTTCAGAAACAGTCGAATGCGGGTGGAAGGCGACTTACGTATTGCGTTTACTCGAAATTATTTTAATATGCAAATAAGAAAATGTGAAGGAGAATTGTGTTTCGACGTTGTTGGTAAAGTCGGTTACGCAGACGTATTCTTTAAATTAATGGCAGTGCGAGATTAGAGTACTGCTAACTGCTTTACATGGAGCGGGCTTACACGCCGGGGCGCGCTCGTTTGTTCCGAGAAGCAGACAAATGAAAGCACATAATTACTAGGCCGCCCCGTTCTAAATGCAACAAGGATTAGAATTTACATGAGCGCGTTAACAAGCACGCGTATGGCATTTATGACTTTGATATTTAAATACATGGATATGCTGCTGGAACAAGATATCGGCTGCTGACTGTGGCCCGCATCGCCAACATGTGTCCTATTGCTATTGTTACTCGTTATCTTCAGATCTCGAACGAAGAATTAGATCCAACGATAATGATTTACAACTTTAAAGGAACAATAGATAAAGGAATCGATCGTCTAGATCTTAACATACGGGATAGCCCTAGATATAAAAGACAGCATTAGAAAATGTCTCGGCATCGAATATTCAACTGACAACCGTCTATAAAGATTTTCCAAAACAATATTTTTAGGGAAAATTAATCCTAGAAAGTCATATTCGGGTAAAGAAATTTAATTTTTTTGCAAGATTTGAGTCGTTAAACATTACTGACATTGTAAACAGGTCTGCATCACCTCCAGGTTGTTGACATTTCTGCATGAAAAGCAACACGAATGCCAACGGCGGAGATGACGAAGAACAAAATTCAGTTCCTAATTCGGATTCGTACGATAATTAAACGGAGGTATTCTTTCAATGTTGATCCAATTAGCGTGTGTCTGGTCAGTAGGGCGGCACGGAGCAATCCCGCGCCGTCAGCAAGCCGCGAATATGAAGTGATGGATGAACTCCCAGCCTGCTTTACATACAATGGAAAAATGGTAAAATAAACCCCACACCCGACACGTTACTATGAACTCTAATTAAAACAGCTATGCCAGTTTATGCCGTTTTGTTACGAATACAACTTCCCATTTTTCGATGTATTGTGAAACATTTGAGTGATATTTATGACCTTGTGAACCAACCGTGTAAATTTTAATAGTTATTCACTTTTATCGGCGCTTTTTATTGTAACTGTGACTTATATAGGTATCACTGACGATAACATTTATGCAAATAATCTTATCTTCTCTTGTTTTTCACAGTTTTGTAAATTGTAATATTTTTTACCTAACTGTTATCAGATTCAAGAGATACCAAAGCGATTGTATGAATTTTCCTACAATGTAAAACTAATTGAGGATAAATGTTAAGTTATTCATCACCATCACTTTGTAGGTAGCGAATCTATGATCTCGGAAAATATTATGACTACACACTCAAGATAGCTTCTATTGTCCATTTTAATATACTTTACAGGCAAATAACGTGAACCAATAGTAAGTCCCTACTATGTTATGTCTATAAAATCTGTATATTATTACATAGGTACATGTATCCTAACTAATATTATAAATGCGAAAGTAACTCTGTCTGTCTGTCTGTCTGTCTTTCTGTCTGTCTGTCTGTCTGTCTGTCTGTCTTTTCTTCACGCCTAAACTACTGAACCGATTTGTGTGAAATTTGGTACAGACATAGTTTGGAACTTGAGAAAGGACATAGGATAGTTTTTATTACAAAAAAATAAAAATAAAAAATAAAATTTATGAAATGCTCTAACGGAGTATAGATAATTCCTTAAACTCTCAATAGATGGCGGTGATCGGTCAATGGTGTCGATCGTTACACGAGTTGTCACTATGGATTGATAGATGGCGTTGGAACCAAAATTGTACTTATTGTCGGTTGTATGATAGTTTATGTGGACTGGTCATGTTTCGTAAATTTTAAATTGTTCCGTTGTATAATTGGTGTTCCTGTGATGCTTATGAGAAACTATATAACTAGATCCACCAAGACTATATAACGGCATACGGTTAGAAATAACCTATTTAGGACGGAATGTCATTAAAGCCGTTATTATGACTGGGATGGCAAAAGGCGAAATTTTTATTATTCCCCGTATTCCCATCATTCCAACTGATTTGCCATTCCAATTCAAAAGAGTTCAGTTTCCGCTGTAAACTGCGTTTGCAATGACCATAAATAAAGCCCAAGGGCAAACGCTAAAAGTTGCGGGGGTACATCTTGAAAAAGACTGTTTCTCCCATGGACAACTCTACGTTGCGTGCTCAAGAGTGTCGAAACCACAAAACCTTTATATTTTTGCAAAGGATGGCTAAACTAAAAACGTGGTAAACAGAAATGTCTTGGTGTAAGAAACTTTCATAATCTCTAAAACCTAAAATAATAGAAAATTTGTCAAGGGAGAAACAGTCTTTTTTCCCTTTGGACTGAAATGTCAAATCAGTAGAATGATGAGAAAATAAGGGAAAAATAACATTTTCGCCTTTTTCGATCGGCAAAACGGCTTTAATGCCCTAAATGAGTATACATCTCTTAAATTCAAACGCAGAGCTCATTATGTTGATTTTTGAAGAGTTCCCTAGAATATCCCGCGAGATCGGGAACTATGTGGGTAAAACCAAAAATCTGCTGGAAGTCACTATACCACGCGAACGAAGTCGCGGGCAAAAGCTAGTATTGTATAAATCTGTTCTGTATTTGATAGAGGTACGCTTCAGCGTTTTTCTCGTCAGGAATCGAAGCGTAATTATAGTCGGCGCACCGATTAACATCTGTCGACTATTAAATAAACTCAGATTATAAGGGTTCAATCAATGTAAGTAATTATTCTTATCCGTCGGATGTTCTCAAAGCGGCTGGATCGTCTGCAGAATAATTTTCTCATGATTCGCGAGGAAATCAAACTGCCCCGCAGCCTAACCGTTTATTAGGCAGTCACATTGACGAGACTGCCTAATGTACATCACTACGACTCCACCATGTAATTTATTGCTCTTATGTAAGCGTTGCGGAGGTTTCCTTTTACATGGCTTTGTATTCCATAATACGGGACGCAACTGCTATAATAATGCGGAAATGGTGGAAACATTGGGTCCATGAATTTGATGCCAATAGGCGCTTAATGTTAGAAAATGCTTTGTCCAAATTCTTCATTCTAGTGAACTGCAACCTACGTTGCTGAACATAGCGAATGAGTGAACTATTCCTAGAACATTCCTGATCAATCAGTTTCAATCGTAATAGGGTGTTACGGGGATGAGTGTGTGAACGGCGGTACGCTGTCGGCTCCCGGTGCTCTGGCAAAAAGCACTGATGCTAACAGAACGATTATAATATATTAGTTGGTCTTTAATTGCGCCGATATAATTACGGCAGTGCGCGGCGCATACGTGACAATATCCTGACCGCTCAGCCACCGTCGGCGCGATATTAAGAGGAATAACTCGAGTGAGCCGATCGAATGTTCTGCGATAATGAGCGGCGGCCGCGATCGAAGTGTCATTAGGAAGTCGTAACCGGCGATGTGCGCCCTCAAGTTATGTTAACCTTCGAGCACCGGCCAGATTAATCTTCATAATTACACGCATTCAGTAGCTCAGTATGGAGAGTGTTAGTTATAACTCATTTGTTTTTGCGAATCGTATTGGGACGGGTAATGGTCAAAATGAGTTTCTTTCGTCGTGGGTTGTGCTTTTAATTGGCGTTTGAAGAATTATGTTTATCTTAGTGAATTGTAATTAACATATTGGTTTTTAGTTACTCGATGCGCCAATTATGCTTAAATATTGGGAGGTAATCAAAATCTTCAAAAATCCAGGCTATCCGATGTCCCATACGATTAAAGTGATTGAAATCAAAAGGACAATCATTATCTTTTAAAGACCTATAAAGCAAATGAAAATCATTTTCCTGCCAATCCAATTTACATTCGCAACTATGAAACCCTGATACCGTAAATGAGCACTATTTCATTAACATCTATACAATGTAACCACGCAATCTTGTTCTCATGGTTAATAATACTTGTGAAACAATTTTGTGTCCGAGGTTCAAAGGAGCGACATTAGACGTGATCAGTCGTTGTCGGCGCGAGGAAACGGGGTAATTTCCTAATGATTCAATGAGGTGATACTTACCCGTCGTGGGAATCAAACCTACACTTGTGAGGTTAACTTATAGCTGTAGTAGCGCCCGAAGTAGCAGCACACCATTATAATAGAGCCCGGAGACATTAGCTTGATAATTGTGTTTGTATGATAATTAAGATTGACGTATTTAATTGTGTACATTCCGATTCCAAAAACATTGAATACATCAACATACACGGATAAAATTATGAATTAATCCTGATAGGGCGGCACCTCTCAGTCGCGCGACATACTTCGCCCAGATAAGGGAAAAGCGTCGCTGGCTTATAAATGACTCTTTATTAAACGTGAAAGGAGCGACGTCGGCTAATGGGCCGATCATGCGCTCCCATTAAAGATTATTTAATATTCAAAAGCAGCCGACGATAAATCACGATCGCCCGCCATGCTTCTTTGACTACCCTGCACTTTTGTTCAGACGTATCATTTTGTATTCCTTTTTATGTACTTAATTATTTTTTTAAATTAATACTCAGATACATAAAAGGGATTTTATGTGGTGTGGCGTTTATTACCGTTGAAATGAAGGTGGATTGAAGTAAAACACGTCTCCAAATGGTCATAGTGTAACATAAATGGTATCAGAAGCTGTTATGAGCGTAAAAGTGTCGCAAATTGGCGTCCGGCGTCAGCTAGTTATGCTTGCTGGTTGTTGGGCTGCCGTGTGTGGCCGCCGATAGCATCGGAATATCTCTCCGGGAATGCCTTCAATCGTATAAGGCAGCGTACGATGCCATAACACTTGTTCCATCTGATGTTAACAGCGATAGCGGCCGCTCGGTCGCAGCGCGCTGCAGCGGCCGGTTATTAACTCAACCAATGATCCATTCACGTCTCGTCCTTTATAGTGCAACAGTTTTTCAAGTTGTCCCTGCATTGTTTTTGTCTGTAATGAACACTTCGAAACATGGGCTTTTTATCGTTCAGTCGCATTCTTATAATTAGAATTGCAGAATTGCCTATTTGCCATACACAATCTTGTTCTGATAAAATCTGCGCGCACGAAGTACACAAGAAAACGAAAGCCAGTTTCGAATAAATTGTTTGTCATACAAGTTATACCTTCGTCTGAGGATAGCCTTTTCTATTTTTGGGGACAAATGGCAAAACAATAATTCGTACCCTTACGCGACTGAGCTAATAACAATAAAATAGAAAGTCGATCACGAAACGCGGCCCGGCGACTGGTTCAATCAACGCGAGTCAGATTTATTTTTATGAAAATTGGCATAAAATCGGGCGGGTCAGCGGGGGCGCACTGGGCCCGCGGGACCGCACGCCCGACCGTTTACTGCATATCGTTTCCTTCGAGCGCTCGCCGGCCGCCTCTCCTCTCGGAAATATTGCCAGCGGTCATAACTTTTTATATGCACCGATGACATTGCAGAAAGTGGCGGCTGTCTCGACCATACATCAGAGCTGTTGATACCCTCCGAATATATTTTATGACTGTAACGTGTCTGTTTCTTAGCTAATTCCGCAGCAATCAAGGCTATTGTAAGCTTTACCTTAAAATTGTTCCGACATTGTGTAATCCAAATCCAATATCCAAACTAATATTATAAATGCGAAAGTAACTCTGTCTGTCTGTCTGTCTGTCTGTCTGTCTTTTCTTCACGCCTAAACTACTGAACCGATTTGTGTGAAATTTGGTACAGACATAGTTTGGAACTTGAGAAAGGACATAGGATAGTTTTTAACCGACTTCAAAAAAAGGAGGAGGTTATCAATTTTATGTTTGTTACCGCATTACGGCCGACTGGGTGAACCGATTTTCATGATTCTTTTTTTGTTTGAAAGCTGGTGCTTCCCGTGGGACCACCATTGTCACCAAATCAGGATCTGATGATTGGATCTTGGAGAAATCGAGGGCAACCCTCAAATTTTTTAGGCTCACCCATCGTTTTTCGTAAATCTTATGAAGTAATTTAAGTACTTGCGTATGGTAATCATTATCTTATGTAGGTGAGCTGATGATGTAAGGTACAACTCCTTAACAGTAGTTTGTTACCGAATAACGACCGACTGGGTGAACCGATTTTCATGATTCTTTTTTTTTTTGAAAGCTGGTGCTTCCCGTGTGGTCCCATTGTCACCAAATCAGGATCTGATGATTGGATCTTGGAGAAATCGAGGGCAACCCTCAAATTTTATAGGCCCACGCATCGTTTTTCGTAAATTTTATGAAGTAATTGAAGTACTTGCGTATGGTAATCATCATCTTATGTAGCTGAGCTGATGATGGAAGGTACAACTCCTTAACAGTTAGTAGTAGGCATCGACTGATTCATTGTTCGCATATCTCAGGAACTTCACGTCCGATTTAAATATGTATATTTTTTTTGTGCTAGGCATCGTTCAACTTAGGGAATACTGCAAGTTTCATCAAAATCTGTTCAGTAGTTTTTGAGATAGGGAATTTTATTAGCTTTACTAACTAACTACGGTTTACGTACCTAGGTCACGGTAATTCGTAAGTCCCGCGACCCCGGCAGGCTTTGGCCCTCTAAAATAATGAGCACTTAGAAAGGAATTCAAATAATTCCAACCTCAAGAGATTCCCTCTTAATATTAGGTATAGGTGTTCAAAGATTGTATGGAAACTAATTTTGAAGTTAGAAATCTGGGATGTACGATGTGAAGTTACATAAAAAAAATATTAGTACTAAAAAAATGTCACGTAACTTAATGAGGCAGACCAAATTCTACGCGAGCGAAGCCGCGGGCAAAAGCTAGTTCAGATATATTTCGGTAAACTTCAATGAAGTTAAGCCAGTCAGTTGGTTCATTTAAATTTAAGACAATTAGGTGTGCTTTTCCTTCACCCATGATCTAAGTTTGTCACACAAGCGACGTCACTGTCACACTATACAACATCTCTATCAGCGCCGGGCGCACAATGTCTGTGTAGTGTTGATGTGTCAAGCGGGTGTTGGACTCGTAAAGACGTTTCTCTATTATCGTCCACTCAACTCCGGAGCTCTTACCTTGGGGTCCAGATCATTTCAATGTGTCGTCAAACGATAAACGATTAGATGCACATCAAATCTCGTTTTGTCAATATCGATAATATGTCTCTTCAGTAGGGATTTCTGATGAAGCTTACTAGATCTATGGGTGTACTTAGCATTTATGACAGGATAGGACACACTGGGGCACATGCCAATTTTCGAATGACATTTCATTATGAAGCGACTAGACTGTGAAACTTATTTGTTAGGAACTCTTTGTTTACTCAAAGTTGGTTTTAGAGACGAAAGTTATTCGCGGGACTGTCTCAAAAAAAAGCATTGCGGCCATGGATTTTTAGTCAGAAAGAGAGCTGTCACTTCACCCAGGGATTACAAAAAATTTAAATAAAAGAATTAGCTATACTATTAAATTAGTAAATTATTAATGATTCACCTGGTGGTATGCTCATAATCAAAAACATGATTTTCCGCCGTTTTTTTCTTCTTCTGCATTGGCTTTACCTTTAACTGGGTTGACGTTTGTCTGTCAGTCGTCAGTTGTTTTGGTTAACGAAGCCCCAATTTTGACTGACATCGCATTCGCATTCCTGACATTTTGAGGTGGTTTTAATGATTTTGACGTCTGAATAATAATACCTAGGCTTTACAAAATGAGCAATACGTGTGGCACTCGGAGACAGCCGCGGTTAAGCTATTGCACAGCATTTAAAACAAAAAATTATCGCCTACCGCGAATATTTAACGAGAATATCATTTATTTAAAATGTTTGGGGTACTATAGTAAAGAACTGCTTTGTTGTAAGAGGGTTTTTTTTAAGTAGGTTGCATTGTGAAAACCTCCTTTTGTAGCTGACCGTTTAGAATCAGTAAGAAAAAGTAAATTGTTTTTATGACGGATGTTTTTATGATCACCGAAATCTCCCGAACTGAAACGACGTTAGACGATGCATGGTGTTAGGTTTATTGTCCTATTAGGTTTTTTCGTTACGGAATTTCTTGATTCGGTCGCCGCGCTCAGAGCCCGTCATAAAAGCTATACAATAGCTTAAAAAAACTGATTTTCCGGACTGCAATTCTGACTGATCAGAATATTTTTAATAATTTTAACTTAGCCCTTTTAAATTGACTGGTTTCAATCAAGTCTTAAAATAAGAAAGCAGGAAAAAAGAGTCGAAAATAAAGTCAAAAATAGAGTCGAAAACAGAATAGGCAAAACATAATTATAAATATCATAGAAGCGTCCCCTTTCCCGCTCAGTTGTCGAAATAGTTGATAACAATAAAATGGCATGCACGAAACAAAGCAAGACATAAACTTTTACGTGGCACATAAATCTGAAAGTTATTCTCACGGGATGATAAGGTGGGGACCGCGGGATCGCCGGGATCGCGGGATTGTGACGGGCAGGGGCCCGCACTAACTTGTAGAGCTCGCTGTTGCAAATGATAAGTAATATTTTATTGATGGTGCCACATAATATTTGATATTTTTATATTATGGGGGATCAATGTTACGTCTGGTGTAGATTTAGAAGTGAACTGTTCGAATAATTACATTCTACATTTAATTTTTCCAGAATTTTTACGTATAGGTTGGAACAGGCCTGGTTAGAATAACCTTCCCCTTGAATAATTATATGTATTAAAAAAAAACACTTCAATATCCGTTGCGTAGTTTTAAAGATCTACTAGCTTACGTAGGGACAGACAGACAGACAGCGGGAAGCGACTTTGCTTTATACTATGTAGTGATTATTATTCTTATTTTAGTTTACTATTTCCGTGTCTCGTATGAGTTCAACAAATAATTTTCTTCCATTTTATTTTAACAAATGGGAATACTTGAATGTATCAGCTTAGGTTTGCATTTGATAAGATCTGTCTATGGTCAAATAGAATGTAAACTCTTTTCATATCAAGAAAAATGATATTCATTCATAGATAAAATCGCAAACTCCCAGGGGCAGCCAACGTTTGTCAACAAAACGAAACTTTCATTGAGTCAATCCAGTGTAAAATATTCAAGATTGGGGTGAACCTGACGACGAAGACGGTGGCTGGTATTTTGACAGGCGGACATAGGTATATGATGTCAACTGGGATGTTGACAGGTGCTCAGCAGTGGATTTACCGTTTGTGAGTTTAGAAGACAGAAGTTTCATTAAAATATTTTGATCAATAAATGCTCAAGAAAAGTCAAAACTTGCCTGTATTAAACTAAATCATTTGAACGGCTTCCAAAAAGGGAAAATTACCTTAGTAGGTACCCTCCGTTATAGGTAGCTTTGTCATAAAAAGCCACTCGTCTAGGAACGTGTCATATATTCAATAACACTCCCCTGCCGGCGGCTAAACCCAAATTTTCAATCTTGACAGTTATCATTTTACCAAAGCAAACTCCCATAATATTTGCTCTCCGGGTGTGAGCTCGTGAGGCGAGACTCTTCGAATTTCATATTTATTCGCGGAAGCAAACATCGAACTCGCACCCACACCGGCGGAACTGATATTATTGTGCATTCCGTATAATATTGTTTGCTATTTGGCACATTCTCTGTTTGTTTTCGTCTCTCATATGAAAGGGGAGCTATAGACGTGCAAACAGATGGGTGACACGCGCACTCTTCAAGCATTTGTACCGGGAAATGCTATTAGTTTGAAAGTTGAAATGTAAATTTTATTTTGTCATATTAGTTGTAATTTCCAGTAGTACAATGTCACAAACATGTTGGAGAGGAAGCATAAACCGTTAAATCACTATACGTGATCATAGGAGCGCAAACATAGCGTACGTTCGGAATATGAAAGCGAGCAATCCATTAAGTCGGAGCGGCATGAATGGCGGCCGGAGTCTCGGAGACGCGACTGCCTCTGATAACCCATAATAAGCTGATATTTTTGCTTTGCTCATATGTTGGAAGTAATGGCTCGTGCCTGTTAGCTGACTGTGGATACGCGTCACAGCTTCTCTTTCTTGCTTTAATTTTAAACAATATTTTCTTAAAAGTAATTCCATAACAGGAACATAAGAGTTAATATTGATATAGGTACAATAAATATAGGTTCCCGAAGTACTTCGTGTGTTTTAATTTTTTTTGTTGGTCTTAATGAAAATGTTGGTGGTTACTCATAATTCTTATATAATAAAATACTCGTCGAACTACCTACCCGTGAATATGTTTTCGTTATGATGTGATGCTGGTTTTGTGCTGCCTTACAAATTGATATGAAATCGCTTGAATTATTTTAAAATACAAAAAATGCCTTATCCACGTTAAGATTGAACAAGAATTGTAAACCATAATATATTATATTTGGCATATAAAAGGCTCGCTTATCTAAGGGGTTTGACTGGAAACGAACATAAAGGGTGATCCTCTGTGACAAATACCGTGATATACCGCGCGACAGTCGTAAGGGAAATATTTTTATAAGATGAAACATTATTATTTTTGGGGGCGCGCAGGGATCAGAAGTCGCTTCGATGGATTTGGCAATGTTCCTACGCTGTGTCAGCCAACACTGTTTTGTGGCTTTGATTGCACCCCACACATCTGTTTGTTTAAAGGTAATGTTACCGTTAAGAACAAATCATTGTTTCATTTGCTTTCATATTGTTGGTCTATTCTGCTTCGAATTAGTAACTAACAAAACACACAATCGAATGATACGAACCAGAGCATTGACGACAGGAAACGGTTAAACGTTTAAAGCCGTTAATAAAACAAATTAATGTGCGTTAACCCTAAAATTGGACAAGTTCAATGCAGAGGTCGTTACCACTATAGGAAATTTATCCCTGGCAAGTATTAACACTGAAATCCGTTCGTTGTATTCGGTGTCATTAAAGTTATGTGGCGGTGGTGTGGAAAAGTGTGTTTTATGCGTTGGTGGATTAGGGCGGGATTGTGTTGCGGGGCGAGGCGACAGCCAATCAAAACATACAAGGAGCATATTGATTCCGAGAAGTGTCGCTGTTAACGTGGAGGCTGAAGCTGAATACATTAGCCGGCGGCGTAATGAAGTCTCGTTGCTTGTAAACAAACAGGAGCGGCGGGAGCGCGTGGCCCGGGGCGCGCGCGCACCACTCGCTTACAGGAATTCTATTTCCACGACAAGCGTCATGTGTTAATTAACTGCTCGCACCTACGATATTGAGATATCGTCGTCGATCCCGCTGTTGTTATTAGCAGACGGAGGCTTATTGCTTACCCACTGTTCCGGTACATGTCTTTATTGAGCCTCTACCTCCTGCCTAATATTGTTCTTGTAACCCACCTAGAGGTGATCCCTACATTTCCCATAATATCTTTGTCTGTTTGTATTTGGATGCGATTTTAAGTTTACAGTTAAGGAACTATTGGCCGTAGACACTTCGTAGCACGCCGCTACGACGGTAGTAGAACGGTGAAATCTTTAGAAACGTCAACAAAGTCATCACTTATTTGAATGCCTTCAATAACTGGTAATTTTAATATCGTGAAGAAATGAAAAAAAAAATCTAATTAATAAAATACAACGGATATATTTTACTTAAACTTTTAACAAAAGCTTCACTAACATTAAAATGAGTGTGACATGAAACGAAGCGTCCACTCAAGTCAACGACACATGCTCATAGTCATTCAAGTTACGGGTGTTCCATATACAAAAATAAACACGATTATTAAAGAGAAGATCTTCAGAAACCACATAAAGTGAAGCGCCAGCTGCCGCTCACCGCGCTTTTATGATGAAAGAGGTGATCCCGCTACCCGTTACCCACCGGCCACTGTATCACGTTTCCTGTTATGACTTCAGTTTTTAATAGGCCTTTGTTAAAACCATTTTATTATAAAGAAGCGCTAACAACTCTAAATGCGTCCCTCAAGATTTTTTGTAAATACGCCGCATGGTACTCGTACGTTGACGTTTTATTGTCTATTCTTATTCTTCTCTTTATGAATGTTCACACATTGTTTATGGATGTCGAGATGGCGGAACGGGATGAGATCGGGTGAATAGAACCCAGCTTCGAATTATATATTACTCGCACTGTTACTAGCCGCCTGATAGCCAATATTGTATTTATCACTTGTAACACGATATTTATTTCAATATAAACAAGCATCGTGTAAGTAAAGTCGTAAAGAAAATAGACGTAAAATAATCGCAGAAACTTTTGTACCAGAATGGAATTGGAAATTTGACGATGTCTGACAACTGTCCATAACTTTAACATAAACAAATTTATACGAGACGAATAATTTAGTGCGATGACCTGGGACGTCGCCATAACCCGTAGCCGCGTACGATACGTATTTCCTATGACATACTCGTATCATGCAAATGGAAAAGCGCGACGAATGGCTCATAAACTTTGCTATTTGTTCTGTTTACGATAACCGCGGTTTTATAAAATTTTATTACGTGTTGGAGGAATTTCGCGTTTGTTGCACGTCGGTGTGTCGCTGTCGAGTTGTCGTCACGTAGTCGTGTCGTGTCGCGCGACGCTCACACCAAATCCGTCTGCGGTCTCGATAACAGGTGGGCTTGTTACCGTAATATCGGCTATCATACGCTCCAATTTTATTTTGTAGATGAATGTTATTTGTTCAAGATATTAATGTTATCTTAAATTCGTTTTAAGCCGTGTAAAGCCCGTTGTCACCAATATGAAAAAGATACTATAGGACAGTAATCCCTTAGTGCTAACAAATAAAATTTAAAGTCGCAGAGCACTATGAAAGCTCTTAAATTTAGAGCAGTAGGCAATTTTCGGTACATTGAATGAGCATATAAAAATAGTGTGAATATATAATTAATTACGAACAAAGCAAATTAAAATAATCACAGAGGTATTTAGAGGTTTAAGGGCACAAGTCATTGTAATAAAAATGGACGATCCCAGTTTTGTATACTGAAATCTTGACACACTGACATTAATGCGAATCTCCACTTAAATCCCACTAAAATACATGTTTTAGTGGCCCATTATTTAATAGTTCCTCAACTTCTATTTGAATTTTAACAATTGAACAGAAAATATTGCAATAATACGAGAGTCACGACATGTTGGCGAGAATTAGTCATTCTGGCAGCGAGTCAAAGTGAGGCAAATTAAATTATAACTTCATTCTCAGATCTCGACTATTGTTTTAAGATGATCGTCAAAATCCCCTATGTTCTGTTGTTAATTGTGAATTGTCACATTCTCCATTTTGAAGAAATGCGATTAAAAATTTTCATTTTAAACAATTTGTTAAGATTAAGATCACGCTGAAAAATATTATGTTGTTAACATTCCGTCCGAGATGATGTTGATTTTTGGCACAGGAAAAAATGTTATGTGTGGCAATTTTATAGTCGTCAAGACAAGAGTCATATTATGAGGACGCATAATTGATTAGTAGGACAGCTGTTGTGGGTTTTCTTCGTATGCGACCACTTAACATTGTTCTACAATAATAGTATACCTGCGCTATTATAATCTCCGAACAAAAAGAGTTACAAACATTGTCAGGGGTGGCGCACGCATCAAGAATGCTCTGAATACGCTTTCGGCAAAAAACTTTTTCCATACACTTCTTCCGATACATAAATTCGAACCCAGATTGCTACTTACATGATAATATACAATTTCCATCGAATTGTTTTATGGGATAAGAAAATATTTCTGACTACGATGATGAAAAAACATGCTTATTGATTATGTTTGCTCCGCAACGATATTTTGTCGGTCTTATTGATCTCCTTCGAGATTAGCATATGAACCAGAAATATTTTTATGTAAGTATCATTTCCTTCGTCTAGCCAATTTGTTTAGGACGGAATCATTTCTCTTATCTCTAGAAAAAAATACTGTGACAGTATTAAATAAGAAAAACATCTTTCTCTGTTGAATAATTTCATAAAACAATCTGTTCTAGATATTACAGATAGTATAGATAGCTGTTGCAACTTAATAGGTTTATGTAGTGACTTGATGTGAATACAGATTTATGATAGGACGAGCAAAGTAACTCATGAAGGAAGGACTTGTTTGTATTACGAGCGCTCAGCTAATAAACACGTCTTAATTTCTCGTTGAATAGTGGCCTATTAAAATAAAGTTTTAAAATATGGAACGCCAGATTTTATTTACGTCTTACAATTTATGGCGTATGGATGCGTGACGTGGTCGGGGGCGCGGGCGCAGGGAGAGCACGCGGTTCGGGCGATGCGCGCGCGCATCTCCGACATGCGTATGACACAGCGCTGACGGTTATATTTTCCAGACGATTTATTACATTATAAGAGTGGCGGTGCGTGCCGTTAATACGCTCTCAGATTCATAAATAGTAGTGATTTTATTTTGATGTCTTACAAGACAAGCGACGACGTGTATAATTGTTGAGACGTGTCTCTTAATACCCCTTGTCTATTCTTAGTCATAACTGTCTGTGAACGATACTTTATAAGTTACCATTCAAGCTTGTGAACGGTAGTGACGTATGTCCCTCGTTTAATGAACGAGTGCACTTTCATTTGGGTGTTATTCAGTGAAACTGTTTTATGTGGGTTCGCTCACAAATCAGTCGGTTCATTGCGCATTATTTTCTCGACACAATCGTCGACACCTCATTGTTTTGAGTTTTTCCGGCGAAGCTAAATCAGGCACTTAATTGAAATAATATCTCGTTAGTGGCCGCATAAAGACATTACCGAGAGTCGAGAACAAAAGCAGAATTTTGTGTTGAAATCACAAAATATTGTTATGTGAGATATAAACGGATAATTATGTTTATAGTTGAGTCAGACTGTTAAAAAGAGGACGATGGTTTCATCACAATTTACACTTGTTACTAAAATGTGGAATTATATTAAATTTCTACCTGAGATTACTTTCGAAAATAAAACATTGCCAAAAGAACGTAACCGAACTGTATCAAACATATTTTCATAAAATCTTCCTCCTTTAACGCAACCATTGCATTCTTTTGTCTCTATGTTGTATTATATAATTCATTTAATAAGCCAACCAATAAAACAAAGTACCTTTTCAAAAGTAATGTCACCCTATACAACTGCCAGATCGTCTCTTACTATTCAAACTCAGCTGTCTCAGCTCAACCAATCTTGTTATTCGTCTACATTCACTTAAAGTTACTCCAACTTATTTCAGAAGCAAAAAAGCTCTCAAAAGAAAATCTTCAAAGTATTTGATTAGTAGAAAGCAGTACACTCCCTTAAAACAAAGAATGGACGTCTGATGGATAAGAAATCATAGCAGACGCTCGTAAACGGCGTGTAGGGTGGCAAAGCATATTTCATATCGCGTAATGGAGAATTTACAGGCTGTCAGAGCGAAATGACTCCCAGCGGCGCGGCCCGGCCACGGAACTATAGCGCGCGAGAAACATGCTGTAACTGAAATCTTTGTTTTGTAAGTGTAGATGTTAAACTTTGTGGAACTCGACTTTTGAGGAAAAGACTGGGTGTAAATATTTATTTTTAAAGATTTGTTAATATGTTTCAAGATTTCATGATTGTTGCGTTTTGTTAACGTATTTTCAGACGATTTTTTCGAAATTTTATGAAGGTTATGGGGCTCTTACACAGCTTAATGTAATATCTACGAAGTTCTATAACAGGTCTACGAAGCGCTGCGAAGACTCAAGAAGCTCTACGAGACGCCTACGCTGCTTAACGGAAGTTCTACACAGTTCAGTAATACGTATTCAAAGCCCGACGGAACGTCACTTTTGATAATATTTTTAAAAGTTGTGATAACTTAAAAAAAGGTAATGAATAATAAAAGCAAGCTTTTAAAAAATTACAGTTGATTTTTACCAGGAGTGTGAGCTAGAGTTAGTTCACTAAGGCTGGTGTGGAGTGCGACCGTCGCACGGACACTTCCCCGGGCGTCCGACGCGATCACCATTATTATTTATACCCTCAGAAAAGTACATTTATAACAATATTACGCCGGACCGCGCCCGCCCTCGGAAAATGATTTTCCCATTTTCTGAAGATTGCAGGTGTATTATATTTCATGATCGTTATTTATGGTGAGACTTTTATTACAAATGCGTGCAATGTCTCTATCCGTTTTTTATTGCCGCCGAATTATTTGATGGAATTCTTATTTTGTGACAAATACAGATAGGACTATTTATTGGCTATCTTTTGTGATATGTGTATCGGATAAGAACTCGGTTATTGCTTTTCGCCTTTGCGTTTTATTATTGACAACGCTTTTTATTCTTGTTGCTCGCGTCGTAATAAAATCTGTTTGATGTGAGACAAGAATGTTCGAGATGTTTATACAGAGTTTGTTCTTTGCAAAGGTGTCGAGACAACACCCTTTTGCGATTCATAATTTTGCAAACGGCGGAGTATTCTCAGGAGACGGATATATCCGTCAGACGCGGCACCCTCAGTGAGCGAGGCCGAAGTCCGAGGCGTTACGAGGCTCCCGGGACCTACCGGCCGACGATCAACTCTGTCCATAACCAATAATCGTAAATAAACGCAGCCCGATCCGCGCCTTCCTATCCCACCATGTAACTCACAGAAATTATAACGAAAATCGCACAAGAATTGCTACAAAAGTTTGTGAACCCCGGGGAGCTACACTCGACGATAGATCCTCTAGTATTTTCTTTTTGTAAACACAGAAATGCCTTCGGTGGACGGTCAACTGGAATGTTAGTAATAGCAACTTAGCAAGTAATATTTATATTACCGGAGAATAGGATGACTAAAGCCTTATAATAAAATATCTTGCAGCGATTGGTCGTTGACTATCGTTTATTTTTACCTGAAGCTCGCGATCCCGCGCATCTCTCCCTATTAAATTTTGTTTGCATTTATTTTAAAGGTGCGACGCTCGAGAAGACGTGGTATGTGAAAAATTACACCTCAGCCCAATATTTATGGGTGATATTCGGCAGCGGTTCCTTTGTGAGATGAGGGTGTATAAATAACACCTCTTATCGCGTGGGAGCCTACCCTTAAATGGGATTTATTTTAATTATATTTATCAGTAATGCTCATTGAAAACATTTTGTGTCCTTTGAAATCTCTGTCTGATCATTATGAGATTGTTGCTGATAAAGTGGAACGGTTATGACGAAAGTTAATTATGTAAGAGCAGTATAGTGAGTAGTGTTTCGTGCTACTAGAAAAAAAGTGACTGAAATGTACAGGTTTTTTTACTCTAATCAGCCAGATAAATCACTAAATCCATAACTTTTAAGCAGGTTTAGTTATTCTAGTGAGAAACTGTTTAAGTTATGGAAACGGGGAGCAACGCCAGTTATTTTTACCGGCACATAATCGCCGAGTATGACAATAAACTAGTTCTATATTTGGTAGCACGTTGTTTTGCATACAGACAGTCAGACAAGCCGTCTGCACATGCGTGCGACATCAATCTCAATTCCGAAATATTTTTCCGTCTGCGGCGCAATGAAGCGCGCCTAAGTCGCAACTCGGATTTGTCGCAAGTGTAGTGTGATATGCAAATTTTTCGTAATTTCCTTATAAAACTGATTTTAAAAGGTATTGTTTAATTAAAAATCTCGGTTTGGGCTAAAACGTATTATCAAAGTTAAAATTTATTTAAATTGGTGTTGTGACTTTATGACCTTTTTTGGCTAGGTTTATGTTTTTACGTTCTTTGTCTTGATCAGATATTGTATCTTTTTACTAAATTCGGCAGTGAAACAGGACGCATTAGGCAGTTAGGTGTAACATCGATAACACTCAATAGCCTCTAGAGACAAGAGTCCTCCGAGAGCCTGATCATTCACTGTTAGATCATTGCTTGTTGCAATGTAAAAATTCAGTTCCCATTTTCCATCAATACAATAATGATTTTCTAGATCGATAGGTGGTGTGATTATTACCCACTTAGGTGCAGGATGGGGCAGGCTGTCATGTGAGTAGTTTCCACGTAACATCTTCGAGACGGATGGTCGGGGCTTACGCACCGGAATAATGTCTCGATTACTCTCCCACTGCGGCGCAAGTCTACAGCGACCAGCGATGTCGGCAACGTTTGGCATAACCACATGAATAAGGTTTGTAGTTCCGTCTTTCCGGTCAGCATCTGTACACCCAGATAGATGCTTACCGCAACAATACTTCCCATAGCCATCGACAGTACCCACTGGTACTGTGCTGGTGCTATAGCAAGTAATGTTGTGTTTTATCTTTAAATGAGCATACTGCCTAAATAGTGGAAATGACAAGGTGTCTAAGGCTGGTTTGCACGAACTTCAACATAAATTGAAAGCTAGAGTAAGTTTCTGAGTAATATCACTCAACATATTGGGACTAACACCGTTTCAGGTTTTGCAACATAACTCGTTACTAGTCATAATAATTCCACGACGCTGCTCGCTCGTGACTTGCGCCTGAACTTTATCAGCTGACTAGTGGGGCGACCGCGGCGAGGGGAAAATGATTGACGGCGTCGAGAAATTTCATTTTGCGGCTTGTTGAGAGCCTCTCTCAAGATTCGACGTTTCCACTGTCAAACCTGATTGCCTTCTCGAGTATCTTTGTGTTGTTGCTCTTATGTTACACTTCATTTCATCCATTTTGTGCTATTAACCACGAATGATCGGTCATTCGAGGATTTCATGCGGTGCGATGGTGAATTTTTTATGCGATTTGAACTCAAATGAATATTAAGTGGAGTGCTCACTTCGGATGCCTACTTATTCCACTACGGTTCCATAAATTGTGACATAGGTACTCACTACTTTGTATTTGTTTAAGTTATGCGAATACAATCTTTCAAATACAAATATTCTTTGGGACCAACTTGTAAACAAATCCCGATACGACCTTTTTGTGCTCATTCAAATGTCATATAATTTTGCATACAATATTTTCTTAGGGCGAAATGAGAACAAACCGGTGACAGGGGAATTTAATAATGACAAAATAATACAAGGTAAGTTTAAGGGCAGCCCTTTCTGCTGTCCGTCATACGGAGCGCTATTCATGCACATAATATTTCTGAGATATTTGCCGACCGCCTAACGACTGACTAATTTATTTACGCACAACTATTTTTAACTTTATCCATAAAGATGAGCGGGACGTTTCAGTCAACTACACAATGCAGAGGCGAACACCTGCAAATATATTGGACGCAAACTGATCCACGCAGATACAACGTTTATTATTTTCCTGAATACTAACTATTGTTTCATAAACCTATTCAAATAATAATCGAATTGATTCAATACAATGGAAAGAGTTTCTCCGAGTTAATCGCAGACACGATGACAAATGCATATCGTTTCATCTCGGGCCCGGAGATTAATGTGCGAGAGAGGCCGACTGCTAGACAAAACCTGCCGCCTGCGCGAACGCAACCAACTATTCACTAATTCGACCCGCGACTGCAACGTAAGCGCTCATACCACATCCATACTGCGCTTGTAAGCAATGCCGCTTATTATTTATCTGTCAACTAAACACAAATTGACAGACGCAAGTTAGGCGACAAATAAACAGCATATTAAACCTTTTGTTGAGATCTTTAGAGTCTCTATCTCTGTATCTCTATCGGCAATTAAGACGTTATTTAATTTGTCGGCGCGACCCGCAGAGACAATAATGACGTGATCTACATGTAAGAACTATAGTTTGATCTAAAATTAAGTGAGATGAAAGAGAATTTATATTTGATACAAAAAATATCAGTAAAGTATGGAGCATTGTCTGAGTGCGGTGCTTTGTTGGGGACAGAACTATGTGAACACACGAGCATTCCGCTCGATTAACGTCATAAATGAGAGAAATGTCGGATCAAAAGAATAGCAGGTGTGCCCTATTATTATAATTCGTCATTTGTTCTCTTAACGTCCTTTTGTCATTTTGTTCACCATAGCGCGCTTATTAACATTGTGCGCTGTTTTTCTTCCATTTTGATGACTAATTTAAGGTGTCTCGGTATAATTATCACGGTTTTACCATTCTGTGATGAACATTCTGATGGCAAATGTGTCAATTAAGAGTAGTTTGTAGCACATCACTGATGAACTTTGTAAAATTGATAATTATAATTGCAATGCTTAATATGGCGTTTTATTGGTATGTGTGTAGGCATCCTTTCTATCTTATGTTTGATCACCTCATTGGTGTGCAGTTTACATGTATGGCTCAGGTGCGATAACACTTCTGAGGTCCTTAGTTTTGCCAGGGTTAAGGAACATGGTGGAGCTTTTTGCTACTAACAGAGTTGTTGAACCTGCATGTAGGCCAGGTTAGAAAAGACCATGTCAGATAGATTAAACATATTAAATTCGTAATTTGGTACTTATATTTATTAATAGAATAGAAAAAGTAGAAAAGTAAATCGTTTTTGAGGATGAATCGATAATGTGATGCTTATCCGAAGGTAGCTTTCGATACTGTTCCTTGTTGCTCCTAAAGATTTGCTCAATATCACAACTTGAAAAAGGGTATACCTACTTAAATTAACAAAATGTCACCACTTACAATGATGTCATACACAACATTATAAACTCAAAAAAAACTGACCTCACATCCTTTAATAAAGTAATATTGTTATGATAAAGGTAATCCTCAAACAATAAAAAACAACGACTGATATATTGTTATTAGTTTGTTTCAAATCGTTTTATTATTGTTTCCCAATGAAACAAACTTTTGGACCGTTAACTGAATAACAATGACCAAATATAATCCAAATCTAAACGCCACAGCTTAGCTGACGGAATATAAATGTGAGGCCTGCGCCTGCGCCTTGTGAACCGAGGACGTGATGCGTCGTTATTAACACAAGCCTGCATTAATGAACACATAAATATTATACTTTCACATACCTACGTACCCGGCACACGGTAACTAGGTAGGTATTCTTTCTAACGCAGGCGGATCCGTGCGCCCACGCACAAATCCCCATCACGTATTCGCATACGGCCGAATTATTTCAAAACCATAATTCGTTTACAACTGTTACATTTTTATGTGCACGGCGTAAAAATTCTCGACGGGCGGAGCAGCACTTATACCTTATTAGTGACGTTTTATCGTTTAGAATTATACAATTTCATCTGTATGGCGTATGTTTTATTGAAATCGAGATAATTAATCGACAATTACGATGCTGGACGTTATAACGCGGGTATACCGCTGTGCGCGCCGCCCGCCGCCGCTGCTTAGGAACTAAATGTTGCTTATAAATCGCGCCGCCCGCTCCCAGTGCGCTCACTCGCTACACAAATATTGACATTTATGCACATATTGCTCCATATACGTTTTTTATGATTGTAAAATATGAAGCTAGAGCGCTACGTTTGTTCGACGCTTTAGGTCGATACACTCCGTAAATAGTCATAAACATTAGCATAATTGAATGTTTCTCGTTGTAAATACAAATTATTTGGATGTTTGGTTAAAAGACGTCTTTGTTTATGTTGCTTAATTTATGGTTAAATGACAAGAGATTCTCGAATACGTTTTAAATAACACACAATAGAGATAGTGTAGTCAAGTTGTTTATTCACCTTAATAGTTATATGTATTACTGTCAAAGTTTAAAACATTTATAATTTACACTAGCGGGCTCAACTTTTTGTCATTTCAATAATTGCCAAGTATGAAACTCGTTTACAAGTAACACTCGTTTCTAGAGCACAAAAAAGGAACTGTAAAGAGCGTATGTCATTAGCTGTTAACATTTCTTACGGTAGATATTTGTCGCAAGTGAGCTTATCTGTGAAGATAACATCGATTGAGTTCGTGACTGCGTGTCGTCATCTACTCGTCATAGAGTGTTTTCCTGGAAGCGGCCGAGTTTCCCACGTGGTGGGCGGCGCGGGCGCGGGCGGCGCGGGCGCTCACCGATCTGATAACATCCCTCTAGACAACATCCAGTCGCTTTATCTTCAGACGTGGAATCAATTCAACTCGCAGAATTATCGAGCATTGCCTTTGCCTAATTGGACATTTCCTTGTATGCCCTGTACCTCTGATATAGCATTTCAATTTACTCACCGACATTTTATTGAACAGGAAAAATATAAAACGCTAAATATAAATACGAAGATATGTTTATGGAAACTATTGTCGCGTTTTTAAAATGACGCGACAGTATAACAACAGAAATATAAAAGTCTTTATATCACAATTAATCACCACTTAGTGGAAGCTGAACACTTTTTGTTGTAGTGTTGAAGTGTGAACTGTAAGATGAGGGCGATAAGGTATTGTTTTGTGGACGGTCGAACATGTCATATGCGGTAGCAGGAAATACCGCAGTGGAGTCGTGTCAACAAAAAATCTAAAAGCTCGCATTATGCTGTTAGCTGCGATTTAACACATTTCATATTTGAGACGACTGCTGTTGTCTTGGGCACTTAATTTTATCACATAATTTATAGAGCAGCTTAACGGACAGACTTAGAACATGTATTCGAGTGCCAGGATTAATCGGCTCTATTAAGTACTTTTTAAGCCTATTGTTTTTAAGCGATATTTTGGGATTTAATGAGATCCCTTCTCATGCAGAGTTATATGAAATAAATTGGCGTTTTTATTTGATTATGAAATTAGTATTAATAAGATATTTTGATTTGTTTGTAGGCATACTTACATACCTATATAATACCTATGAATGACGTACATGTCCCATGTAAATTTTATGAATAGCCAACCAGCAATATTCTACATATTCGTAAAATGAAATAAAATTAACATAGAAATTCAATGGATTATAAAATATTTATGAAAGTACCTTTGTACCTATCAATAACTCTGAATTTGAAAGAGTAACAAACAAGTGACAACGTGACATTTACAAATTGAATAGAAAATATAACAATGTTGACGTGAGTCGCATTAAAAATGTATAGAGGCGATCTCTTTTATTTAATATTTATAATCGAATGGAGTCGGCAGTTGTATGAATATGAAATTCTATCACTTGGTACAAATTCTTCGACTGACGTTGAGGCTATTACTTCAATATGATAACGGTCTTATTTTGCTGTATATCTTTCTGATGCCTAATCACAACATTCCTGTATTTTATTATAGCGTACCTGAAGTATTGATTGTATGGAAATATGAAAAAACACCCCTAGTGTATGAACGAGGAACTATTTTTTTCTATCAAATTAATTTCAAAGATCCTGAAGCCTTATCACAAGATTTCTGTATTTAATTTACAGCGTAGGTACTTGAAGTATATACTGCGTTTATTGAATGGAAAAATGAAAAAGCGCCCATAGTATACGAACGAGGAACTAATTTTTTCTATGATATTAACGTCAAAGATCCAGTTTATTTTAGGTCACAAAAACGGGAAGCTATAGTCCCAAGCTGCAAAGTCAATCAACAGTTAAGTGAGTACTTATATTCAGAGGGCTTAAGATAAATCGCTTTCTCTTTACTTTTTGATTGTCTACAATAATTTTCAACAGATTGAACACAAGAATTCTCAATAGGTTACCTACAAGTATCCAATGCATTTTCTTTTTTGTGATTGATCAGCTGAGGTGATTTCTGTTTGACTCGATTTTCGGGAAAACTGATAAAGTTTTATTTAAGTATATAAAATTCATTAACTTACCTTTCAATAAAAAGATAACGTTAGAAATAACAGTAACCTTGAAACTTTATAAAATTCTAAATTCGTTGTCGATTAACAGCATGAATGGATAAAAACATTCGTGCAAAAACGCTGAAATAAATGTGTCATCCTTTGTCATACAGTGGTAATTGTTACTATATAAGTACGGCAACAAATAAAAAGACGCAGAAATAATAGCTCGTCATAATAAGAGCGCAATTTGAAAACAATTGAGCTTACATTTTATTACAGTTTTAACAATGTTCATTATAAGTGTACAGCTACGAGCAAAAAAACGACATCATGGACATTTTCACAATATGCATACTTTTGCGCACATGTCTTTTCTAAAAAAAGTAATTTAAAAAAAACTAACAAAAATCGCTTTATTGAATTTTCACATCTCTTGACTATATAATGCGTTCAATTTTATAATGTAAGCTTTTCGTTTTACATGTTTATTTAGGAACATAGTTTATATAATATTTAAATTAGTTAGAGCTTAATTAGGCCTACAGATGTACCAATTTACTATGTTGTTACACTTTTTGCTGTCACATTTCATCAACAATAAACTATTTGCAATAATTATCATCTTCTAATTACACTGCAAAAGACTAGTTTAAGCGTCACAGAAATTTATGAAGGGCGCATCAAATACCTACATGACTAGTTTGTCTCTTAATGATGATAAATTATAGTTTAAAACATGGCTATTCAAGGTGTCCTAATAAATTAATCTTTCTTCTGTCACACTACACTGAAACGGCAATTAAACTGTCGAGCAGAATTACCACACAATGTGTCGAGTATATCATGAGATGACGTCTTAGGAGCAAGCTGGGAACTGAGACCTAACCATCCATCATACACAAGTATTCTGTACTGTTACAGGATGTTTCTTGTTGAGATTTATGTAATCAATGATAATGGCAACCTTATTCTTTCTTTACCAGAAACCTCTTAGAGAAATATTTTTTAAAAAGATAAAGAAAAAAGTTGTTCCATGTATTTTAGGCACAAGCAAAGCAAGATACTGAAAAGAAAAATATCAAAGATAAACTCCACAGATGGGGATTCACTGACGGCTCAGACCTCAAATGTATATGCGACGTGTCCCCACAGACAATGGCTCACCTTCGCTCCTGCACCGCAAGTCCTGTCACCTGTACACTTGATGGCGTTATGACTGCATCAGTGAGCGGGGTTCGCGTGGCTGAATTTTGGGCCAAACAAAATATATAAAATAAT
Source organism: Agrotis puta (assembly GCA_943136025.2). Taxonomy (NCBI): domain Eukaryota; kingdom Metazoa; phylum Arthropoda; class Insecta; order Lepidoptera; family Noctuidae; genus Agrotis; species Agrotis puta. The sequence continues at coordinate 8,609,039 of OW964170.2, forward strand.
TTGCCATCGACACGCTAAGAAGAAGAATAGCTTCTCCGTAGTTACGTTTCTTCTTATATCTTATGTCTTTCCTAATTGATTATTAAATTTAGTTACATAACATTTTAAATCGATCAACCCATTGTTCAGCGCAGTGGACGTCTTTTGTCTAAAGGTTGGTAAAATGGAAAATGTCGGGAACCATAAATAAAACATTGCATGGACAAAAACTTTACCCTTGCACAAATCAGGTTATAGCAACAAACCCCGGTTATTTTCCAAACCACTTGTAATATTTCCAGCTACTACAATGCGCCTTCGTAATTACAACAGCTGAAATTTATAACCGTATTCCGCATTTCGCCATTTTCAAACATAGGAATTCGTTTATTACTGATGCATCTGATATATTTTTAAACATTAACATATTTCAGTATTAGTCATAATATTTGAACAGGTGTTGAAATTATAATGGGCTACTGATTGACTACGTGACGTGTCCCTAACGTACTGCTACTGATGAGTATGGTTTTTAAACAGAAGCACAGAAATACCTAGTTAGTGATGCGGTGTTATGGCTGTTGTAAGTTCCACCTGTTACACAGGCAAAACTACAGTACTTAACGTTACCGAGGAATCGCATCACAATCCATCACTACACCGATGCAATCTTTATTTTTTCCCTCACGCTTCATAATGTACTGTTCTCGACTATTACTGATAAAAGCTTGAATGATAAGTATCGTTTCAGTTAGCATACAATACGTGATAGATCAGCCTGTATCGTGTGCGGGCGGCTGAGTGCGCCCGCGCACCTCTATGACAGCGGTTATGAAGCCGCGACGGAATGCGTTTAATGAGCACTGCACTAACTTATACACACCACGTTCATTTACGCTTTTTGGAATTTCATTCACTCCCCCTTGTTTGCTATGAAAAAGAAAGCGTTAAATTAATTAGCGGCAGAATGCCTGCACAATGATCTACGGCCACTGGAAGATTTATTTGAACCACTGACTCTATGGCTTTGTAATTAATTATTATTGTATTTGTGTTTCGTGTGTTATGTTGTAAGCACGCTAACGTTCTTCGTTTATATCTGACGAATAAATAAAGGGGACATAATAATATGTTAATATTAAAGAGATATAAATTGCAGTATTATCAACCTGTCTGTAAAACGAATTGAGCCGGATGCATAAATAAAATTTTCCACTATGTTAGACGTACGAGTGGTTCATAAAAACCTACCTATCCTGCTACCTATGAAATAATATGAATGATTTCATGGCAATAACTTGATTCTTGCTGCAATATCGTAAAATACCAATAAACCAAGACAATTCATTATGCATAAATGAAAAAGATATAAAAGCAAATTCAAATAAGTCCTGATACATTCAGTTTTGAATTTAGATCAGAAAGAGACCTTGCAGTGTGAGTAAAATAAAAATCTTTATGTTAATTTCTCTTATCTGAGTTCGGTTCAGATTCATAATAAAATGATGTTCATGCATTTGTAAAATAATGTCGTAACATGATTTTCAAAATGTCACGCGGCTGGCAACGAGGAGGCAGGCCGTCAAATATTCAATATAAACTTATTACAATTTCATTAGACATGATTTTACTAGCCAATATGTATAGTAAATGTAAATAACTGTTTGTTTGTACCATATTATGTATACGTTTACGGTTCGATCTGAAATCGAAGGTCGGGAAAACTGTTATTAAAATGTTTCCACGTTTATTTGTAAAAAGAGCGGATTCTGAATTGTAGATTTAATAGGAACAACTCTGCTTAACTCCTTTCTATAAATTTATTATGACCTGATTTAAGATAAGAGCTTTTAGTGAAACATGTTACAAAACATTTTTTACAAAACCATAAACTGCCCTCGTTATGCTTGTAAAACTATTATCATTCGATCGTCCTCAGCTAAATTTACAGTCTTTTGGTTGCAAAATGTGATAAAGCTTATTAAAAGTATTTAGTTCTTGTCGTTAATATAAGTTATACATGTTTAAACGGACTGTTATGTCTGTGTTATGCAAATAACATTTTCGGTGACCTATAAAATTATTCACGAATGGGACGCGTCACGAAAAGTCGACATTGTTCTATTCTAGCATACCTACACACTGAATTGATTAATTTCACCTATCTTCGTGAGGTTTAATCAAAATTTCATTTTAAAGTCACATAATGGATATTTCAATGTATATTTCCAGAGTAGTGAAATATTAAACTCGGTTAACAATTTGTGAGGCTTTCAATAATGCATTCGTAACATCTATTCCGTGCAGTATTCACTGATTTTGGTATTCACATGCATATTTCATACGTATAACTGTTGTATCTAAGCAAATTCAGTACCTATTGGCGGAAAATCTGAATATTATGTCACATACAAGTGCTCACGCAATTCATAGAAACTGAGTAAGGGAAAGTTGTTACGATGTACGAGTACATTGTTAATCCAAATCGCCAATAGTTTGAGGTCGAAGCGATTGGTTGCAATCGTGTGAAGTGAAATCAGTGTGTAGGGTTGTAAAACATCAGATCCTGTTCTTATTCTGAAAGGGTTTTTTTTGTTGTTTTTTATCGTGGTAAAATCATCAAATGAGTCCTCCCACCCAGGGCAGGGCGGGAGGGACTGTCCGACTCGTACTGACTAAAATCCACGGTGCCCTTCACTAGCCCTTTACGAACCGGGGTCACGGTAATTCGTAAGTCCCGCGACCATTCTGAAAGGGTTAGACAAAAACGGACACGCTGCATTCGTAGCAGTTGGTCCCCTCATCAAAGATTGGTTGGAGAGACGCCACGGCATTCCTATCTTCTGATTCCGACTGACCGGGTGTGGTTGTTTCTGGGGGTTCCTGTTTCGAATAGAGTGGGAAGATACGCCCGGGTGTCAAACAGTGCCACCGACTGGATGAAAGGGTGGGCCATCCAGTGTACATCTGCTCTATTTGGGCATAGGGCAATAGAAGGAACAAAGTTGTTTTTAATGAATACAAGTCTGATGATTTCTTCCACTTCAACCAGGGCGGGAGGTGTCATTAAAAGGTTTGAAAAGAATGGATTATTTGAACATTCTCATTATGCTAGTTATGTTGTATGCAAGCTTATTATCAGTTGGTAACCATTAATCAAATTATAATGGGTTTTTAGCTTATATTGACACGTTTCTAAGATTTTGTGTACTTGTTAATGCAATTCGCAAAAATCTTTATATATAATTAAAACATGATTACGTTCTTGGAACCAGATTTTTTAATATACTGTACAGCGGGCTCTGATTCGTTGAAAGGAGTAGAAAAATACAGTTAGCAGTCTATTTTTGGGAGCAAACCCATCACCAAACGATTGTTATTCGAATTACAAAACTTGTACTGAATACAAAACGAGGCATGATGGCGATTTTTACGTAAAACCTTAGGTATTCAAATATGCGTGGCTGGGGATTCTTTTTTTTTTTTTTAGGGTGGCAAAATCATCAAATGAGTCCTCCCGCCCTGGGCGGGGCGGAAGGGACTGTCAGACTCTTACTGACTAAAATCCACCCGTGTTTCTTCGGATGCCCTTTACGTTCCGGGGCCGCGGTATCCTGGATTAAGAAAAAAGCCGCGACCCCAGCAGGCATTTGGCCCCGTAAGGGGCCCCGTCGGTGACGCGTGAAACACGACGCGCCACCTACCCGGGCTTGGTCCTTGGTCGGACGGCGAGCTTACCCATTACTCACCGTCCGCAAGCCCGCTCCGCCGCTGTGCCCTCTGCTGTTCAGAGGGACACGCGTTGGAGCATCCACCCGACAGGCTATTCGCATACGGGCAAAGAGACCCCTTAGGCACACAGTGCCTAAAAGAGTTTTTGCCCGCATCCCAGGGTGCACCGGCCCGAAAAACTGGTCTTCCCCCCGGACGTATCCGAAGGGGAACTCCAGTCCACGGGCGCACGTGGAGGTTTCCTGTCTTAGCACCCCGGCTGGGGATTCTAGATGAATACTTTTAACGAGCCAATGGGTATCAAGTGTCTTCATCAGTCATGTTGCAATTATATTAAAACATACCATAGTGTACTTGTTTTATGGTATATTTTAAAGTCGACCATTATTAAAGACAGTAAAGTTACCAATACTTAAAAATCTTAATAATATATATTTTTATAAGACAAGTTATACACAAACACCCAGACCTAGAACAACTTCCTGTAAGCCAAACAAATATGTTTTTCTAGCGGGAACCGAACCTGTGCGACAAGCAAAGCATGATCGACTGCTCGATCATTCAGTCACTGCGTCAACCGTGTCGTTTCTACTTCTGCATTTGCAATTACAGAAACCTATTGACCACACACTGAAAGATGCTATCGTACAGGAGAACATACACTAGTCAAATTAAAAACAGACAATTTTTCCATGAAAAATAACCGTCCCAGTAATTTTCGAATTCACAAGACAAAGTGTTCACACGCATTTGTCCGACACAAATGAATGTTCCCATAGCGGCGACGTAGACAAATTATGTGCAATATCAATATGTTATGACGCAAACAAGGATATTGTTGTAGATGGAGCAGTGCCCGCTGCCCGCAGCACACGTACCTCCTTCTACGTCTAGAATGCTAATCATGTTACCATTCGTCCGAACTCATCCACGATCGAATTGACTTCGTGACAATGTAACCAGACCTTCCCCTCCTCCCGCGCACACTCCACATCAGGCCCACCACAACATGCCAGCAAGGAACGTCCACAGCTCATCACAATATGGATGCTCTGTACGTAGGCCTGCGACCGAGTTTACATGACACGCACTAGTTTTATTACCCTCATGTTTCTAAATGGCCCTCATTTCGTTTCAAACAAATTATTTATATTTTACTACATGGACAGATCGTTTCCCAATCAACTGTTGACCTAAAAAGCATTTGTGTAACGCAGTGAAGCGTTGACAAATTATGTAGACGACAACGATGCGCCCTCGCCGCGAATTGTCATACAGAGGACGTGCGCACGCACATGCGTTATAGTAACACTTGTTACCAAAATGGTTATAAAGTTGGAAAATAGAGCTGCCTCAAAAATAAAGGTGACGAATATGTATGCCGATGATATTGAATACAATGCGCATAACGTCAAATGGCCTATTAAATCAATTATAATTTAAGTTTTAAAATTCGTTGAACCGGTAAATTAGAGTAAATTGTAGACGATGACTTTAAACTTTATTAAATTAGGTTATTTTACATTAGGATACCTAAAAAAGAACATGCACCCGTGTTTGTGTCATATCCAACTTGTGTTAAACAATGAGGCTATCCACAAAAGGAGCATTGAATTTATCTACCCACGCTATGCCCAGTGAACCTCATCAATATCAATTAAATTAATAAAATGGTTATAAAATGTTCCAATGACAATAAATATCCACTATTATTGGTCGTACTGTAATTCGAATGTAATTGATTGTTTACTTCAAATAGCTCCAAAACAATGAGTGAATCATACCATACACAGGGTGCGCTCTAAACAAGTCTTCAGGAATAAATAAATCTTAAATTTATTTCGCGCCTGCTGTAATCTATAATGAATTCACTAAGAAAAAGAATAATACCTACCAACGAAATGTTCGTCGAATTAAAACTCTCGTGAAACTAATGTATTATTAAGAATAAATGAGTCGTATATTATGTAGCTACACAATAGATTTGTTAAAGCACTCTGTGGTTGCGCTAATTTTTTTTCCTGTAATTTATCACAATGCACAATATGGCTGATTTCAGAGGTGATGACTGAAACCATTAACGCTTAATATATTCTCTAGACACTAATGTTGCCAACAGGCATACGGCACTATGTCAGAGCGTTCCACGACGACACCGACTGTCACCTTTAATTTCATCATTTACAAATATTCATGTTTGGATCAACAACAACTATGTAAACACATCAACAAAAGTAAAATAACACAAAGGTATGACAAAGGTCAAAAAATAAAGTAAACTTGTAATATTTGTAGTGTTACTCGTGTATTTGGACACTCTGTTGTGTCCGGGAGTTGCCTGCGCCGGCGCAGCTGTTAAGATGTTGATTTACGTGGGTATAGAGCGCGGCCAATTATCTTATTAGTGGCCAATTTATCGTTCGTCACATTAACATATGGATGGGACATGTTAGAGGGAACCAGCTTACAATGGAAAACTTATTCTATACATAGAATTCAACTATAATAGAGGTATGAATAAATGTTCTGTACTATCATTTTACGAAATGCTTTAGTAAGCTTTATTAAGCCATGCATTATTTCAGTATGATACGAGTATTATTTATGTTGATAGAATCTTAAAATAAACAGAACACGATAAAGTATATCTGTACCTGCGTACTTAGCGGCCGCACCTTGTAATTTTCATTTAAATAGGGTGACCTAAAAGCATCGAGCGCTCGACCTAATTATTATCAGTGTTGATCGTCATCATAAAAATAATAAATAATGTTGGCAGCGGGTAAGTTGGAGTGGCTGGTTCCTTTCCGTGATGGGTATCACCAATAATTCGCTTATTCCACTATCTGCGGGTCAATATTTTCTCATGAAGCGCGACGTTTTGTCACACAAAATAACGTGTTTTATCGCCCAGCGCTGCTCGCTAAATGTTTTACGGCAATAACAATAAAGAAAAACAAAAGCATATTGTCTCCTCTTCCCGTGCATTTTTTCTTTCGAAAAAGAATGACATTGGTGCTGTTTTATTAATATTTATTCGTCGTGTCCAAAATACTTCAGCCACTCGAATACCACCTCGCGTATTTAGTACCAATTTATTAACGGGATTTCCATGGCTGCTCATGGTGTATGTGGCGATAAACTCTGTCAATACGCTGCAGGCTGGACATGCCTGACTTATCTGGTAAAGTTTCACTTTGTTAATTCGACCTGAAAGTCTATTTTCCTTCTGAACTTTAGGAACTAAGCATCTAACAGTAGATTATTTTGCATTAAGATAGTTTTGAGTAATGATATTAGTAGTTTGCGAAGTTACCAAGTTTGCTTATTAACTGAATGTATTTAAAATATTCTTGACTCTTTATAAGCTAAGAAGGCAATAATTCCGCGAAGTCATATGTTCCTAATAATAATTTCATATCGTTGCGGGAGCGGGCGCTCAGTGACCGTAATGCGCGGAACAAATGGCCCTCTGTGCACTTCTGTGAACCTTTCCATTTGTGCCGAGCCGACCACTACCAACAGGCCTTATTTACTCATAACACACTAAATAATTCCATATTACTACATCCAGACTTTGATTCCACAGGGGTCGAATTACATAATCAGTTTTTATTGTATTAGAATATTTACATACAATACATACTTTGTGCGTAATTTATCTATTCATATCTTTCAAAAGGTAATAGACGATTTAATTGTCTATCGATTGACAAATAAATAATTTAATCATATAAAACAATAAGAAATATTCATAGATTCATTCGAAGGTAAAAAACAATATGGAAATGCAATAACACTTTGACCATACAAGATATTTACATATTATTGTGAGCATTAAACGCACGTACACGAAATTTAAAGGAAGAATATCATAACTGTTTGAATGAAATATGACCGAAATATGTTTGATATTCAAATAGCAGAGGGAGCTTCCGCTGGGCGCTGGGAACGCAGTGGGTCGCTCGCTGCTCGCCGCTCGTAGCGACGTCCGCGGACTCGTGGCCTCTCACAAATACTCGTATTTTACGGCTACAACCGAACTGAATAATAACACGCTACATTAGTTTCCCATTATGCCTTCGAGACAATAAAATTTGCCCAATTTTACGATCACATTAATAATTTTATGAATGGAAGCAAACGGTTTAAATCTTTAAATGCGATGAAATGAATAAAAAGCGTTTCCGACGGGGCGATGGAGGTCGTCTGCTTGTAAATTAAAGGTGTTAAAAAGTAATAAGATGTTGGGTATATTCCTACCGCGTTGTTATTGAGTGAGAGGTTATGGTGTCGGGGGTGATGTGAAGGGGTAAGGTAGGAGGCGCGGGCCGCGGCGACGGAAGGCGGCTGGTTCCCAGGGTATCACTTGCACGAACACCGGACGCTGTCCGCTCACTAGGACGTACCTACACACAGTTTTATTCGATACATATTTTATTTATCGATTCTTACAAAAAATATAAAATAATCATGAAAACATGATTCATTTGACACAATGAGCTGCGTAATTTGAATACTGTGCCTTTCAAATAAGAATATTTAAGTACATTTTCTGACATTTTATACGAGTAACAAAATAGGTAGTACCTACCTACTACATAGGTGCAGAAAGGTATATACCTAATAATTCAATGCCACTTTCACTAGGAATATTTGCCTTCTCAAATTAATTACTACTTTTACTCTGAAACTGAAAAGTCGCTTCATATCGATACCGAGAAACATTCAATTACAAAATATCGATACCACCCTTCACTGGCTCATCGCGGTGAACTATAAGGATGTGCAAGTGAAGTATACGTCTCTATCAAGTTACGCGAAATGTAACCACAAAATCAGCGGCGGCCGCAAAACAACGGAAGCCACCGCCGAGGGGTCCTACTCTCTCACGTACCTGTGACTTATTAACATACACTCAGAAATCACTACGTCTACCATCTGACAGGCCATAAACTATTCAAGTTTCTATTACAAATACTTATAAATATCCATTATTCACCCTCCTGTCAAACCTCCTAAAGATATTTTTATTTTATTGCAGTTTATAAATTGAATCCATTCTTGCATAAAACAAACACTAATTCAGTATCTGAGCCAAATTGCAGTCATAAAAGTGAAGACCATTTATAGCATTATTCGAAGGCATATCGAAACCGTGCTTTCTATACCGAATTACACTGCAGTGCAGTGGAATTGACACGCCAGAGGGGTGCTATAAATTGCTACAAACGCAATTATTTTAGGCAAATCTATTTATTTTCTTTGTTTTAATGGATGTTATAAGATGAAGTTCTGTGGTCCTTGCAAAAAAAGCAGATTTTTTTACTCAAAAATACTAACTTTTAGGTATTATTAACATAAGAAACCCATAAAACACTCTTGAAAAAAAAAATACGTACGCTCATCATATCCATTAGGAGACGTAACATTTTTGCGCTCCAAATCGCAAATTCGCAATGCAATATCCTATTGAAATGTTTACCCACCTTTTTGGCTCCAAGTGTATGTGAGGAGTTATAGGTTTCATTTGCGGGCGATAGACGACAATTTTCAATTTTCTTGCGCGTGCGTCCCATTTGAATATTTTAATTTGGGGGGCGGCGCGACTATTTCAATTTATTTTATGAGTCCCGAACCCAGAAGGGGTTCGCGCGACGCTCTCACCGTTTCAGATTAGTAAATATTTGATAGCTTTATTGCTCGACCTGATATATTTATACATGCTTTTAAAATAAACTTGGCTTAGAACTGTTTATTTGTAAACCCTATAGGAATTTATCGTTTCATGCAAGGGAGGTTTTGAAGGATTAGGAATTAGAATTCAATAACAATTATTTGTTTATTGGCAGTAATTGTAGTTTGTAGTAATATACCTGAAATAGAATTTAAAAAATATCCTACTTGTTGTCTTTATGTGTGTGCCTTTACTTAGTGTCACAACATAAGATTTAGTGTATATGCATATTCATTCGTCTAGTGAATCAAATTATTCGGCTTGTTGATCAGTAGAGGATTAATAGGTGGCCGTTTGATTGCAGCAGTATAACACATGTGTGAGTGCACCGCGGGCCGCCAGTGCAGGGGCTGAGCCGCCAGTGTTTAACCTCACATAGCTATGTTTCATCTAATAGAATTGCGAGCTCGTTATCTGCTCAGATTAAAATATTCAGTATTTGAGTGATTTCACGTGCGAGTGAGCGGCAAAGGGTTGACTAGTCGTTTCACCCGCTTTGAACACTTGTGGGGAAAGCCGCGCGGGGTTGCCAGCCTACCTACCTATTTTGCATATGAGGAAGTGTCGTTCTGAAGTAACTACCTACTACAGATATCATTTAACAGTTTAACTTTAATAATAACGAATGGTTTCATTCACTTGATTAATTCTTTAATTACCACTGAATTATGAACGCATTCAAATGTCACGAGATATCGTTAACCCAATTATCGAAGGTGAAAATAATTGGGAATATTTAATAGGCGCGCGCGTTGCATCAAACGGCAATGAAGCCGCAACACTCGCACAAACAAATGAATTGTCGATTTTCACTGGCTTTTTCCGGCGTCTGCCTCCATGAATAATTCCATTTATATAATGGCATCGACCGCATCAAATATTTCATTCCGAGTTTTGCATATTTAATAGTGACAAAAACAATGTCCGGGGATATTTTACAGGATATACGAACCGTTCGTTTCCTTTGCAAGTGTCATTTGTTTTCCATAATAAATCAATTATTTTAATCGGAAAGCTTTTAAGTCAATCGTTACAGTTTTGTTCATTTGTTGCCCCGTGCTACAGTAAATGGTAGAAAAAATGTTTTGTGTTTCCACGTTTTTCCATGAGAATGTTGTGTCACGGCAATCCTATATAAACAAGCGGATGCTGTCGACAGTTAAATATTGCACTCCACCCATGAAGATCTAATTTTATGAGTGAAATTAGTTATTCACCTGTTGTTGCCATTTATTATAGAGAACACAATGTGAGCGGCAGCGAAGCGCGCCGCCCGCTGCCGCACCCACCATTATTTGCGGATAACTACATCAAAATCGGCTCGCGCGGCCATCGAGGGAGCTCCGCCGTACTACCGCGGGCTGGCCACTACACAAAACATTATGTCTTCTTCACTTCTATTAGTTATTGCTCCGTCATCCCGTCCAAACTTCACTAACTGCGTAAAGCGTGCTTAATTTGAACACTCAGTGATTGGATAATAGGCAGATAAGTTTTGAAACTAAAAAAAAGCATCTCACCATCGCATCAATTTAGATTTTCGTTTTAGCTTAGATGGGTAAGTTTTTATAATTTTTGAAGTGGTCGATTGGTTTCGTCCATATAATTCGTGGGGTACGTGACCATCATTCTTTTTATTGTATTGATAGTGCGATAGCGCAACGATCCCGCTGCGTGATGATATTCCGATCAAACAGGTTCACTATTTGAGATCGATTTTGGTCATCATCGTCACGTACTTGATGGTAGTTAGCGGACTCTTCATATAATGCCGTCGCTACACTAATATTTTCGATATCTATCTATTTACTGATAGTACCTACATAAGAATTGATTTCACAACCTAGTTAATAGCACAAATAAAAGCGTCATAAAATAAAAGAGATGTTGGTATTATTGTCTCAGGCAAGTTTAATCTTTAATTTAACCGTCGACATATAATCGAACCGCAGGCGATACTCATCCGTGACTAATCGATTACACCGCGCTACTGGGCAGCCCGCGCTTCACTCATAAACCATTTTTAAAAACCTTCACAAACAATAACTTACTTTAACTTAACACAATAAGAACCTCTTTCACCTATCAACCTTTTATTGTCCATAGTGAACGAGCAATTATAATTTTGCTCTTAAGCTATCGATACCTGATAATTTACAATTAAAAGTAGGATATAAATCGTGTTGAACAAATCGTTTAATGTTGTTATGACGCCAGATGATTGCAAATCGAAAAATTATCTATATTAAGCTGATCTTTTATATCCAGTAAGCATTTAAAATTTTCATGGTGGCTGTACCGCGTAGCACATCGTTTATGTTAACTTTAAATGAATAAGCCTAGTTGTTCATTGCAATTTTTTATCAGATGTTTAATTCTACATGCCATACTTCACAGCAATAAAGAGGATGCTTTGTTTTTGTGTATAACAGTTGGTTGCCAATATGAATCACACCATATTTTTTCTTTATCTGAGGGTACGGGAACTGAATTGTGTTTTCCGAGAAGAGCAAACGTTGGTCGAAGCCGCGGCACAGTAGCACGTATCGATGGGCGACAATTTGACGGACGGATCGAATCCAGTCAATAACTTGAGCACAATGAGCCTAAATGCCGAACTGTCTCGCATCGCCACTACGCGTGACCATTAGTGCTCCTCCTGAACAATCTTGATGCTTTGAGCATTCGAATAGGAACATTTGCTTTATATTAAGGCTTGGCGACCGCCATGATTTTTTGTATTCTGTATGCTTTGCAATTTAGAGTTCTTATAATTATATCAGTAGCAATGAAGAAAAATTGATTTGAAGAGAAAATCAATTTTCTTGAGATTTTTTTTTATTAGCCTGTGATGTCCCTCTGCTTCCCCCATACCTTCCAGGAGCTCTTATGACAGTAGATTACAGCCAGTAAAAACAAATTGTAAATGATTAAACATGTTAAAGATCCGTATTGACTTAGTAAAACAGCCAGTATCAAAGATTTTTTTGGATATGAAGTAATGATTGGTTTTATGAAAAATTAATAAATGTCATTAAAATTCCTCCGAATTGCGATCGTACACTTACCTAAGATTCAATGAGAAGTTTGTGTCTATGATAAATTACATTGACGGTTGGCGCAGTGGCTGAACGAGTGACTGCTGCGCTGGGAGTCGCGGGCTCGACTTCCTACATGGAACAAACATTTGTGTGATCTATAAGTGTAGTTGTTTCGGGTCTGGGTGTTTGTTTATGTGGGAGGAAATCCTAGCTTAGGAAAACGTTAAAAGAAATACTTTATTTAAACCGCGCCGTATTAAACATTGATTATTTTACCTAGAATTAGTTTTTTTTTTTTTTCAATATTATACGCTCTAACGCATGCGTCGGTGATTCAAATCGCGGCTCGAATTTATCTTTCCATGGAAAATCTTCAATTCAAATAATCAAAAAAACCATTTCAAAACAAGGCAAGTATCAATTTCACTCGGTTGTAGTCTGTGTATTGGTAGCTAAAGAAAAGTTATTATTTTCTGAACTATGGTCATTAAAATTTCTGATTAACAACGTCTGATCCGTGTCGATAAGATGACGCTGCAAGTCCTTCTCATATTGACCTTTTTCTTCTAAACCGTAACTAAATATTTTTTTATACGCCGTATAGGAAGATATTAAAATATTATGCCCCTAAATATCAGGAATGCTTCGATACTTCTTATATTTCATTCACTTTAATAACTTTTACATTATATTACTTTTTGTGTGTTGGACGCATTTTTGGGAAACATATTTTTTATGATGCAGGTGTAAGATATGATAGGATGTCGATTAGGTAATGGTATAAAAAAAGCTTGGTACGTAAATAAAGTGTTTTAAGACACAAGGTACCTACTTGTGTCATATTATCCGTATTTACGTACCAAGATTTTTGTTTGGTGTAATATTTTTAGTTTTTGTTCCTATAAAATCAACAAACAATATAAAAATAGCAACGTATTGGGATTTTCATTTAGAAATTAAACAAAATGACATTTTGTCCATAAAAAATCTATGTACAAAATGACATTGTGTCATGTTGTCCATTACTACACACATCTTTTCATCTTTGCTTAGATAGTTTATCGTCGTCAGCGTTGCGCTTTGACAGCTTGCTTAATGCTTATACTTAGTTAATATAATAAACACTCAAGTTATTATAAAGATGACTTCCGCTTGCGCTGGCATGACTTCAGCTTAACGCTGGTATAGGTCAGTCCAATACATGTTATTTGTAAAGACCTGCTTAGCTCTTTCCCAACTACGTTGGGGCCGGCTTCCAGTCCAACTGGATGCAGCTGAAAACCAATATTTACATGAAGTTTGATTACCAAATGCCTCAAAAATGGTAGCATATCAATGATAGCATATACGCATAACACTCTTATTTGTATTTGATGTTTTCCACTACACATGGGCTTAAATTTCTTATCTTAACCAGATGAACATTCGCTGTCGTCGACTTGGCCAGTCTTGTTGATTCTTATCGGGCATTAAAATATATCCAAATTACTGCAGCGGAATCCGAGTGATGAGCAATAAAATGAATAGGTAAGTACATTAAGAGCGGTCCACATATCGTGTTTGTGCGTTTAGGGCAAGCTTTACAATGAGAGCCCCACCTCGCGACTCGCAACGTGCGGCACGAGCCCGGTATTGAAACTAACCATTCGTCATCCATTATTCACGGCCTAAATTGCACAACTTTAGAGCGCCATTTCTAAATGACATCTAAATCTGTTACTGTATTAACATTGTGAATAAAATTCATACAATCAATCTACATAAATGTCCGTGAGCGTCCGTCCATTAGTCAGCTGGAGCACAAAGGGCACACGCTCGTCTCGTAAATCAGTCGCATGTACTCGTATTGAGACTGCTTGCCCAAATCGCTCTCAATAACCGATGTATGAGCGTCGCCCGCGCCGCCTCGCGCGTCCCCGACGCCGTCGATGCTGAACTTTCCAGCCATTAACGACCCCTTACGAACAACATTTGTCATTAGACGGAGGTCACGTCATTGCTTCAATCTTGAACCGCTTTTAATAAAATTTGATTATGCTTATTTACAAACACCGATTGCAATAAATCAATTCCATACTATTAATCAAACAATCGAATATGTTCTTAATTTATTCTCATCACACAGGTACCTACAGGTACTAAATTACTTCATAATTTTGGTGTGAAGTGTGCAATGACATTATGCAACTTGTAGCTTGTAACGCGACGTGCCACTGCAAGCGAGTAGCGTCTGTTTTCGTTTTAAGTTACATGATCCTCTGATTATTAATCAATGTATTGACATGAAGTGTGTAATTATTCAAAGTGCATATTAAACACGCCCTAATCGGTTATTAAGATATTAAATATTAGACGTGTTGTCGTGTTGGGGCTCGGGGCCGGGCAGGCTGGCGCGTGGCCCTGCAGGGGGCCGTTGGGCCCAGCGGGGCGCGCTACCGTCCGCGCTCGCCCGCTCGCCGCTCCGCTCCGTGTCGCGACGGTGCCAACTAATTGTTATGCTCGACCCCCGCTACTGCCTGACACCTTACAGAACTATGATCAATGTTTGCAAACGGCTCCTAACTCACGCTATCACTTTTTCACTACTAAAATAATTATACTTGAAATCTGTACGCTAATGTAGATACAGAATGTAGATTACATTCTAGATACAGAATATTATTCATTTACAGATAAGGTGTAAAAATTATAAATTCAGTTTTGTATTAATTAACAGAACAAAAAGCCAAATAAACGTTAATATTCTTTTTTACAAACACACCCTATCCATAAAGCATAAAATAATAGATATAGTGGAGTATCAAGTTACATCAAACCGCTTTAAAAAGAGGCTTATCTCGTTATCTGTTAAATATTGTCGCCACATCTCGGGCGGCGCGGGCGCACGCACAAGAGGTGACGAAGTCAACTTTGAAACTCAACGTATTAACCCTTAACCACCTGACCCCTATATCAGTAACGTAACCACCTGCGCGCGGTCACAGTGACCGCATCGAAAACACATGAGTTATCTCAGGATATTAAGGTTTTATTATAAGAATAAATTAATAATATTCTGTAATATATATTAAATTATTTATTTAAGTGGAAAAAGAAACAATAATAAAACATGTTCTTCTCATAAATGTGAACAATTAAATTGGTGGCACATTTTAACTAAAAATATAACTATGATTACATAATGAGATGTATCAACATAAGGACAAAATATTATATCAAATTTGAACTTTCTTTAAAGAATCTAATAACATTTGAATGAGATAAAAAAATAAAGTTTAAAAAAGAATCAAAACTTCGATAAAATTGCAGAGGGTAAAGTCTGACAATTTTTCACGACAATTTTTGCACATTTTGATAGAACATTCCTCACAGATTGTTTTTTTACAGATAAAAGATACATGAAATCTTTTTCATTTCTTCTTGGGAACACAAGTTAAACACGTTTTACGTGTTTCAAGAGTCCAGAAACAGTAGGCAATACGTCTCGTCTAGAAGATGACACTTGTAGGCAGTCATCAGATTCATAGTCTTCTAAAATTTTAGAAACTTCCAAATTCTCAGGTTCTACATCACTGCAACTCTCATCAACCACATCTCTAACCATTTCACAACTTTTTCGTTGTTTACATCCATTTTTACGCAAAAACAATAATCATGAATGTAATACACAAAAATCACACAACTACCTGCACGCGGTCACCATGACCGCTAGCAAAATATTTTTACTCACCGAAGCCAAACGCGTGAACGTAGATCCTTGCCTAGCGCACACACGACGCTAAAGCACCAACAGAAAAGGTACACAGACGCACACTAACATGCGAAAACGGATTTCGACGAAATTCAAATTCAAAAATATGTTGCGGTCACCATGACCGCTGGCAGGTGGTTAAGGGTTAAAATAACGATGGGAATAAAATAAAAGAGTACTTATTTATGCATAATAATGTTTTCGGGTGAATAAAAACGAGGGGATCCGTACAAATATCTAAATAAAAGAGTGTAGCTTCATAAAGCGGACGAGCCGGGCCGGTCCGGCTGGCGGTGGCGGCGGTGGCGGGCTGCTAGATGCCGCCGACTGATTGTACCCGCCGTACCACCGCGCATCATTTATATCATTTCATTGCGGCTGTTTACATTTCATTCATAAGCCAGATTGTCCTATCATAAAACCTAACTTTATATTGCATTTTATTATAATTCCATTGAAGGTTGTTTGCAGTCATTTTGGTTTTCTGCAATAAGAAATGTTTGAGTTGCTCCGAGAGAAGCGTTTATCTAAAGAACACAAAATATTCCTTGCAGTTACATTTAAATGTATTTAAAGGAAACAATAAAGAAATATTTACATTTGCATAACAAACTTGTCGAAGCGTTCTTGTCCTTATACAGGTAGAAATTAAAATATGAATATAAACATAGGGTAATATTGTGAACAGCGATCGTATTGATTATTTTTTATTTTAATAAGCCGTTGTCGTGTTTGTGTCGCCGCTGCCCGCCCCGCGCCCGCTCATGCTCCCGCGCTCTCCTCAGCCGAAGCTCGCACGTTGCTTCTTATTTATTGACCTATTAGAGATAACATTAAGATCAAGATGCACGGCCAAGGACCTTTGTTATAAAAATGTCTGCTTCATTATTCTTAAAAAAATTAACGCGAGGATTAATGTGGAATGGACAATAAGGACTTGTTTTAATTGTGCTATAAATATATCATGTTGTGGTGGTTAGTGTTTTTTTTATTACGACATAATGTAAAAATAAATAAAGTTCAAAAACTTAAATTCATACGGATAGTTTTACAGTATAGTAAGGTAATAAAGACAATTAACAAATGCCAAATAATCCATTAAAGGGTAACTCGCACATCTACAAGATTAACGTAATGACAACATGTCCAAAGGTGAAAAAAGATCCGAGCTGAACTGAATTATGAATAGTGTAACGTTTACTTAGTTCACGAATAAGGTCCACATTATTGTTAACGTAGGCAAACAGATGGCGGCGTCCACTCGTTATAATTTTTCCCAGATTTTTTAATCCACGTAATTTAAATCAATACTCATTATAGCCTTTCAAAGGACCGTCATCACGAATTTTAACACAGAAACAAAGAACTTGTTTTATAATCTGATTTTTAAAGGCATTTTAAGTTTTATGGCTCTCGTAGCTTGATAAATAATCAGAAATGTCGACACGGTTCCATAACGAAAATCCTTTTTAAATGTGCAGTATATTGAAATAACTTTATCGATAAGCATCTATACTTTATATCTGTGAAGGAAAAAGGTCGTAGATTCGACACAATACAATCACGAGCAGATGTTTATGTTTGACTGTTCTAAACTTAGCGCAGCAATTTAGATCTGTTTATTATCACGGCTGAAGTGTTGAATAAGTTTTGAAGTTGTAACACAAATCAAGTTTCCGTGGTGGAGCGTTCGTGACTATAGGATAGCCGAACGGCGACGCGGCGCAGAACTTATAGGTAGCGGAAGTTGGCAATAAGCGGGGGACGCCTAACACCCGTTTATGACTTGACATCAACGTTATAAAAATGTAAATAAGTCATTATGGAGAAAAAAAGGCAATTCTCATCGACGTAGTCCATTGCCGGCTAAACTTCGTGCGTCTCACAACATCTTCTTTTCAGCTAACTAGCAACATCTTCGTGGGGGGTCTTTAGTCTCTATTTTATGAACCGGCCACAATCATATTGATTTAATACGACCTTAATTTATTAACATCGTTACCATAAGTTGTGTGGTTATGAAAGTGTTCACCAGTTTGGGAAATGCGCCGCATAGCTTGACACCTGATTTAGACTGATTAAAACTATTAAACTTTACTACCAGACCAACCTGTTTGCGTCGGGCATTTATCTGCATATCATTTAATTAATTAATAGTGAACAGGGAACCATGCGGGAAGCATCGCCACCCACCGGTATGGGTGTTAAATAATAATAAAAAAAAATACCATAAAACCATAAAACCACCATCGGCCAGATTACGAAAAATAATTGTAATTATTTAATTTTCATTTTAATAAAATAAAACAACTGAGTAATTAAAGAGATATGATAATAATTACAATTAATTAACCTTTTTATGTTACGTGCTTTTACTTTAATTAAATTAAGTATCAATATGTAAGCATAAGGTGAGATGTTCATATCCAGATCAGTTATTTTAAATAAACGGTTGACTTATAAGGACATTTAAATGTAAGTAGTCCGTGAAACATTCTGTACCTATGTATTTTCCCATGGACCATGCCCGGGTCGACGGCGCGTTGTGTTCCACGCGCGCCTCAAAGAGTGTCAGCATAGTGACGGGGCCTGTACAGGGCCGCTCGCTGCCGGGGTCGCGAGACTAACGAATTACCGTGACCCCGGTACGTAAAGGACTATTGAAGGACACCGTGGATTTTAGTCAGTACGAGTCTGAAAGTCCCTCCCGCTCTGCAATGGGTGGGCTTAAAAAAAAACCTATGTATTTCCACATGAACAGATAGTCTCTTTTAAGGTCCTGTAAAGAAAAGGGTCTCTTTAAAACTTTCATATTTTATCAGGAATTTTGAAACATTAGTAGAGAAAATGGCTGTTCTACCGTTTTAAATTTCAACCCTGTAAAATAAAAGTAAGGTAATAAAAGTAGCGTAATAAATATCCAAGAAAGTTGTGTTAATTTCTTCTTTACACGGAGTAGATTAGGTACCAGGCGCAATCTGCAAAACTTCCTTGTTTTTAATTTTCTTTAAAACATCCACTTTTTTACTTTTTATTTTCAGTGAATAGGTGGAAAGCTTTCTCACTTCCAGCAAGGTTATTTTTCTCGAAGGATGTAAATCGTAATACCATTTTGAACTTTATACTCTTTGTCTGAAGCTTTATTATCTAGAAACAAAACATTCTTCTTTTACTTTTTAATTGCTAAGTAGACGGCTAACTTTATCGACTGCTTCAATTGTTTTTAGGAATTCGTATCCCTAATTCATCTAGACTGTATTTGAAAAGCTTTTATCCTTTATACAATGCCTCTTTAATTACTTGACTCACTATACTAGGGGCGATGAATGCTGACTGGATGCGCATTATAATAATTGCTGACGTATTTTGACGTTGAAAATGATACATTGAACGATAGCTTTTCGTTTGTAGACAATGTTGGGGTATCGTTTCGCTACATTCTCGATCATGGGAAAATTACCGATGGCCGGACAATCGGCGGTCGCGCACCGCGGGCAGGCCGGCCGCTCGCCTTATCACTCCGCGGCCCATTGTGCGCTGCGGCTTATTCCTGACATTTGCAATATTCCATGCGGTTCGACAAATACTCTCCAGATTACAGTAGGATGATTAGAATGTTTAGTACCTACCGACAGTATTCATTCGTCCCGTGCCGACGCTGTTGCCTGATTTATACAGAGATCATTTCGTAGAAAGTTTAGCTATATTGCCGACTCATAACTTTGTCGTTATAAAATGAATAAAACTATCGAGATGATCGGCGCCCATTCCTCATCGCGAGGAATTATGACACAAAAAATAAATAATATGAATGATTACGACCGAGATTCTCGGGACGCCTTTGTGGGTGTATCATAAAAACTGATCCTGTTATAGTTTGCGAAAGCAATTAAGTTGTAAAACTTAGTGGTCTCTACTGTCTTAATGAAATATTCCAGTTTGATTATTAATGTCTGCCATTTATTGGAGTGCAATATAAATCGGGTAAAATAAATATTATGCCAAGGCATCATTTTTAATTTAATTACCAACGATATCAAATTCCTGCTGGTAATTAATATCGGTGAGGGAATAAAAGAGAATGAGAAGCAGACCCTTTCTAAAGCTAAATGAGAAGGTACTGGCTGTATGGCTTAAATACTTAGATATAGGAATGATATCATTGTTATAAGGAAACTCATTTACTCCAACCGAAGGGGAGAGGGTGAAATGGCAACTGCACTCTAAATTAGGATTAGATATTTATTGTTCATTACCGGATGAACTGAAAGGAAGTAATCAACGGAAGATTCATGTCTTTATTCTTGAGCTGCCAGTTATTTTGTTAATAACAGGTTATGTTATTTCATAAACGTGTGTGTATTTAATAGGTATGGCTCGTTTCTACTACCTGTGACTGAGACTCGAATCTCAAATTAAGCATCATAAACAAATAATAGACGACGCGTATTAATGAATTTCGTGGACAGTCCAATTAAAACAAACACCATAATAAAATAATTATACACATTAATTATGTAGGAAATTGATTACTTACCGGCGAAATTCAGCAGGGGTGGTCCAATTAGCAACTATTTAGGAATAAATGTATTTGTCGAATACAATTCAGTTTAAATTATTGAAAGGTAAAGTAATATTAATAAATTTTCTTCGAGAACGAGGGCTCGTATGTATAATGTATGACGAACGAACATGACATGTCTCTTGCTAATTAATGTAAGCACTGCGCAGGAGTTAATTAATTGTCGGCTACCCATGTAGCGCATGAAACATTTATAAAATTCATAACAGAGCTAATTATGAAACATGGCCGCGCCTGAGCTTTGCGCCACCCGCGGGGCTCGCCTGCGCGCGCCGATCTCCACTTTAGTAAAAACTAACAATTCTCCACTGGCTTTTCTTGTTTATTAAATTACTGTTGTACATACTTTATAGATATTCCCACCGCGATCATAAATCGACTTTGTACTTGAATTAAATATTAAAATCTCTTGTAAGAACTGTGTGTGTTCTGCGTATAAGTCTTAAATACCGGCTTATTGCACATCGAACAATATTTTATATATACGTATAACTTTTTTTTTAGGAATTCATTATTTTCTAAAATAAAACTCATACCCGGGGTCGCGGGACTTACCCATTACCGTGACCCCGGTACGTAAAGGGCTAGTGAAGGACACCGTGGATTTTAGTCAGTACAAGTCTGACAGTCCCTTCCGCCCTGCCCTGGGTGGGAGGACTCATTTGATGATTTTACCTCGATAAAAAAAAACTCTTACAAGTACCCAAAAACAGAACGTCAAAAACTTGAATGTCCGGATGGTAAAAGATAAGTGAATCAATCATGTTCAATCTATTGAATACGAGTATGACAGTTGGCAGACGTCATTATTGTCTGATTTTCATTAACACAACTAATTTATTGAGTATCACGATTAGCCAAAGTAAGCCAAATTGTAAAGCCAGACATACACGAACTGCTTGAATCAGTCTTCGAAATACATGCACGGAACCGCCCGAGCAGTCGAACTGCTTTCCCAGTCACCAGGTCCACCCTTCTTGGCTTAACTTTCTGGATTTTGCTCTCCAAACAACTGCTGGCATCACCATGCTGTAGATAATATTCCAACATATTCAATAGATTATCACAATCAAGCACATCAACCTACCTCAATCTGTCAAATTGCTTTAGATTTTAAACCTTATCACAATAGTGGAAGGTTAATGTTCGATTGGTCAAATTGGACAGGTTGGTATAGGTTGACCTGCTGGCGTCTGGACCTATGAAAATAACTACGAGCAGTGATTTTTTTTAGGCGGTATAAAGTGAATCGAATAAACTGAAATTAAATGAAATGCTTTAATAAAATTACATTGTTTTTTTTTTCATTTGTAATTTTTATTTTTTAAATTTTGGACAAATTGACAAAGCAGGTCGCAATGAACGTCATACTAAGACGTATGATAAAGGTACAAAATTAAGCTTTTATTAGCATCAAATTGCTTATCATTTATGACAATTTATCCATACTTATAAGTATACCATAGAATACATTATTGGCCATGTATTTAAGGCTTCCAAATAATAAAAATATGAAATAATTTACAAATAGGCACCTACTTACAGAAAGGTAGTAAAAATAAATTATTTATAGCCCATTAAGATTAACTTCAGTAACGTAAGAAAATAGAATACATTCGATAAGAAGTTCTGGACAACTGGTCTGGTAGTAAAGCCAGGTATGACATTTTTACTACTTGGATTTTTGGACGGAATTCCACCTAATCATTGACGAAGTTTCCAACAAAATAATACGGCACAACTGTAAAAAACAAATCTGAAAAAAGAAAAACAAATATAATCAAATCAGTGGAAGTAAATTAGTAGGAAGACATTTCGATACCGTGAATACCGACGAGACTAACAAAACGCAGTCAAAACCATAAAATTTCCTTGACGTAAAACATGTAGTTACAAGCCATCTGCAACATCGGCACGTATATGGTGGTTGTTTAATATTAATCAGCAAATTAGTATGACTAAACTAACGAAATCAATTAACTTATTTTTTGCATCAAAACTCGTTTTCTTCAAAGCCGTTCCAGGATTTCGCGGTGACAATCAAGTTCCGCTGTCAGTGATAAAACAATACAATGTCGTGTCGTGTAAATATTTAATTCATTCTTTAAATGTCATTACAATACTTAAACATACTTACATGTGAATATAAGGGACGGACATAATACGTTTATGGCGTTCTTTGGGCGAATTCTTCGACATTTTACGGCACTGATTCTTTTAACGAAGAAAAATCGGTGCAGGTATCACTATGTTAATTTTCGAACAGAACCTTTTACGATGTATGCAGATCCTATCACAGGTTGACAATTATTACTCACAGTAATGCCTTTGTCAAACAGACCGGCGAAAGCGAAGCGTTTCCGAAGGGATACCGAACCGAAGCGAGTTCAGTCCGATAGTTCTGTCACGCTATCGGATCGCTTTCGCTTTTCTATGTGACTGGATTCGAACAATTCCATACATTACAAATGAAAATGTCACGCTGCGCTTCGGAAACGCTTCGCTTTCGCCTGTCTGTTTGACAAAGGCATAAAAGTACTGAGGTCTTCATTACTATATTTGTCGGTAAATGAAAAAAAACACCTACTACTAAAAAACACCAAGTACTTACTATAGTTGTCGGAATATGTTAACAGGAGTAACTAAAACTGAAATATTCAGTTTAGCTTACTCAATATAAAATATTCTCTACGAAAAACAGTAAATAATAAATTATTTTAATATGTTTGACCAGAAGGTATGACGCGAAAGGAGTATGTAAGGATCGTAGCATATGATGCTCTGAGATGGTTTGGCTACCCCCATGGGAATGTTGAAGAGTTTACATATATATTTCTTAATATATAGTATGTAAGTAATTTATTTCACAAAATGCACATTTGATTACGTCGCGTAAAAACTGCACATTTGTTAACTAACATACTTGGTTACGTCTTTTTTTTTCTTCTATATTTATTATTACTAATATATTCTACTTACTAGTAATATGTATAAAAAATAAAAATAAAAACATTCAAAGGGCGTCAAAGAATACGTCGACATCGCTGTCAACGCGAACAGTACCCAGAACTATGGCAGCATTGCCACGTTTTATGGCAATGCTGATTCGTTAGCCTAGGAATAGGCCAGCCGTCTGCTCACCTGAAGAGTCGACTAATCGCCTGGCGATATTCTGAAAAACGTTGTGAGCACTCGGACCATGGCTCTAGATTTTCAACCCCTAACGGCTCAAACATAGCTACTAGTTAAGCCAATGAATTTGCGCGGTTTGGAGTTTTCATGTTGTTTTCTTTTAGTTACGTCAAATTTATAAAATCTTTTTAACAAAAAATTAAACCGACGAAACCTCGAACTAAGAAGCAAAAAATAAACTTTGAGGCGACGCCAAACAAACAAACATGTAAATCAATTATTTGATGCGAAGAATAATTATTGTAGCTAGTTTGAACTTCGTTGAAACCATTCTTTGGTGCCGCTTCTAAGTTTATTTTTTGCTTTTCAGTTCGATGTTTCGTCGGTTTCATTTTTTGTTGAAAAGGTTTTATTTTTAGCTTTTCAGTTTTATGATTAGAGGGTTTAACAAATGGAGAAATCTATCATCACTTTTGTCATTGTCAACGTAACAGTCACAGTAACTACTGCATTAACTGTTGAGCACCTCTTACAACTGAAGTCTCCATTCTCAGACTATCGACGACTGTCATATCCGAGCTGTGTCTAAAGTTGTCATCAAGATGAATGAAATGAGACCAAATACGATATAGTTGCTGTTAACTGTTTAGGTTCTCTTGCTATTGCCTTCCGTCTCCATTCTCAAACCCTCGATGGGAATGATGCCCAGCTAGATCTAAAGTTCTCATCAAGATGAGTGAAATAAGTTCAAGTACGATATAGCTGTTGTTAACTGTTGAGGACCTCTTGGAACTGACTTCTCAACATAACAA
Source organism: Agrotis puta (assembly GCA_943136025.2). NCBI lineage: Eukaryota > Metazoa > Arthropoda > Insecta > Lepidoptera > Noctuidae > Agrotis > Agrotis puta. The sequence continues at coordinate 8,633,805 of OW964170.2, forward strand.
GGATCTGGAGTTGATGTGATGCTAGAGACGCCATCATTTTATTTTCTCCAGATCTCTGTTATATAGAAGTGTTCTCAGAACTACATATATTAGCTTAATTTCAACAGAATCGGTTCACAACAGAAAATTCTGTAGGAAAATTGACAATGAATTCCTTTTTTTTCCGATTTGATTTTTCAAATTAAAATGGGACCATCTTTGGCTTATACTCTTTCCAATAAAAGATAGATATTTTGAAATCGGACCACACTACGAAAAGTTACGCGTGGTCATACATAAATAAAAATATATATATACATGTCGAAATGAGAACCTCCTACTCCTCTTTTTTCGTCGGTTAGAAAGTATAATATAATTTTATTTAGTTTATAAACAATGTTTCAAAAGTTTCAAACTTGGAAAATAAAGAAAAATAATAATATTTTTAGATACTAGGTAGATAACAATAAATAGGCACAAGCGTAGCATTTGAATCCGGCTTCGCAGTTGTAACGTAGAATCAAAACAAACGTGACGGAATGGCTCGCTGTTGACCGTATACGCAGATAAACCGATAAATTCTAAATACAAAGGCAGATCACGTCACTAGTAACGGTTTTCATATTACGGTTATTCTGCTTCTGGATAAAATTTGGAAATTTGGAAACCGTAGCAATAGCAAAAAGGTACGCGTGCCGGGTCGGTCTTGGCTTCTATACAAATATCACGTGCGTTACTTCTTTTTCTTTAACCATCATGTTTCTAATGTTTGCTGGTTATTTGGTCTTATAACTGTTAATTTTGAGTGAAAAATAATTTAAATAGTATTTGATAGGTAGCCATCTGCATCAGTCTTATTTCTATCATTCTCAGTAGATAATAGATTTTAGTACTTCAGATTTAAGGCGCATTTCTATTCGGCAAGTTTTGCATACAAGCATGACGTTACATTGGTAAGTTGCTTGAATTGAAAAAAAAGACACAATCTACAGTTCAAACTACTTACTTGTAACGTGTAACTTGTATGCAGGTTAGTTCAAGTTGCATACAATTTGCAACTTGTATACAAGTAACTTATATAATGGAAACGTGGCCTTAGAGTTGATCTGCTATCAAGAAAGGGGTAGTATTTAAACGCAAATCAAAAAATATCCTTTTTCTATGCAATAAGATTCCGAATTCCCATCAAAATTACTGATTGCACAGCAAAATATTCAACTCAAAATATCACTAAACACACTACAATTTATTTTCGCAGCGTATAGCGATTTTTCCTAAAGCAAAAGCTTTTTCATCAATGCACAACTAATAATCTTAATGCACATTATACATGTTACCTCTTTTTCTTTTAAATATAGCTTCTATTTTTATATTATTTACAGCAGTTTTTCTAAATAAAACAGCATTTTATTAGTCACAGTTGTCTTATTATTTATTAATTACCACATAATGAGATCAGCAAAAAAAAATATAAAATTAGATACAAAATTGTAGTTTATTGAAGGTTGGCAATAAAACGAGTGACTGTAAATTACAATTTTAAGTGTAAAAATTAATTAATTTGGGTTTTATAATTACTAAGTGAGCGACTGACTGTTGGTGACGAGAAATCAACAGAACAGTATCTTACAAACATTAATTTGAGTTACTTAAAATACAAAATGAACAGCTTCATAATTCATATACCTATATATCTAATCTTAATCTAAATAAATCACAGTATAATCATCACTATTGTTGCAAATGTTAAACAGCATGTCGACGGAGCCCCGCTTCGCGGGGCTCCTACTTCTGGGTGGTTTAAAAAAAAAAATAACCACGAAGAGGATGGCGGGGTCTTTCAGACCCCGCCATCCTCTTCTAACCTAAATTGTCCGAGTCGGGGTGCCAGCAAGTCCCGAGCTGTATTTCCAGTCGCTCACTTAGTAATATAGTCGCTCGGATAAAATATTAATATATGAAATGGATTAATCACAATCCACTTTTTGTAAGGTGGTTCTGGATTTTATTATTAATCGATCTCTCAAATTCATACTGCTCAAGTTATTAATACAGTATGTCATCATTAGTCGAACCTTTTTCAGTTAATTTGTTCTGCTTTTAGAAATAATGCAATGTGACAGGTTTTTTTTTGTTAAAATAATCATTAAATTTGACGAGCATGGATTCTTGAAAATTAAGACAAATATATGATGAACATGTTTTGTTGTACTTACTGGCTAATATGCGATTGGGATAGTTATTTTGCTATGAAATATGGAAAATTTGCTCTGCAGTCAGTATTTATGCTATGTGTGTAGTATTTTACTACGAAAATAAATTTAACTGAATTGCATTATGAGGAAAAAAGTAGTGTCATATTGATGTATAATTTCGAATTATCTGCAGTTTGAGTTTTGTTAAAAATTTATTTTATTTGTAGTGAAGTAAGCTATTTGATGTAAAAAAGAATATAAATGATGAGTATGTATTGATAGGCGATTATTTATTTGATATGCAATTTATAATATCCCTCAAGAAAGTACTTCCTCATTTCTGGTTTAAAGGGACTAGGTGTTATCAAGATTGAATAAAACTTCAGAAAATCATTTTTAAAGTCAGCTCACTTGCAATTGGTACAAAATGTTCCATGACCTACTAAAAAAAAACGACGGGTTGCACTCTGGGAGTGCCGGCAGAAGTGAAAACTTGAATAGTAATTGTTGGAAATATCTTGTGAACAGATTTTAGTAAAACTCGCAAAAATGGTTGACTTTTTATTTCAATAATTTTCCAATGTGACGTACATCTTTTAAAAACGATGTTACCTAGCAACGAATGTATCCAGCATACAAACTGCTTTAAAAGTAATAAAGTCACACGAACATTCACGCAAGCGCCCTGCGCCGTCCTACGCTTTTTCGGTCAGGGTCACGTGTCCTGACGCGAGTTCAAGATTTTATACCCATTACAGAAAAGTGCTCAACGCCGCTAAAGAAGTTTTCACTTCAAAAATTTAAGGAGCTAAAATTAAATCTAAACAAAGCAAATTTTAAAACATGCGTTCATAAAATGGCCATGACATGGTCTCCTCTCTTAGTACACCAACGAAAATACGGAAAGAAACTCGAAACTTCTGAGTGAACCCAACTCCCTATTAGTTTTGAATTCAAAGTTTTGACAACACATCGGGAGTTGGGACAACTATTCAATCATGTCATCAATTTTTAGTTCATGCAACTAACTAATCATTCGTAAGTAATAAAGAATATAAAACACCCGAAACTACGGCCTTCTTAAGATACAAGTACCCCAGTTACAAACGTTTGAAGTTTAGTAGAAAATTGTATGATTTTTTTTTTCATTACTAGCAAAAGTTTAATTTAATAATTTTCTTAACTTTATATAAAGTAAACTATTTTATTGTTTAATGTGAAAAGAAAATGACAGGCATGCATTTAATTCAATAGGGAATTAGGAACTACTAAATAAAAATAAAAAATAAAAAAATTACTGGCGTGAGAGAAATGGTAAGAATTCAGATTTTGAGATTAATTTAAAATAGCGACAAGTGGATTTTTCTAACGAGATTAGAAGAAAATTATTTCTAGGGATTCAAAATTCGTAAACTATAATCTCTTTATTGACAGTGGAGACAAAAGGGAATAAAAATTCTGGAATGTTTACCTCTATTGAAATGTCTTGTTATTAGAATGTTACTAATACAAACGTTTATGCATAACTTTGCTTACTATATTAATAAATAGCATGCAGTCTAAGATTAAAAAAAAACTTATTTACATATTTAGTTGATGTTGCAGAGCAGTCATGACAGTCACAGGATAGTAGCAGGAAGCAGAATACCGCGATCCTGGAACGCAAGTACCAACCGAAGGAACAAGGTTGATTTTTAGTCAGTAAGAGTGACAGTCCCTTTCAATCCACCCAAGGCGGAACTCATTTATGCCTTTGTCAAACAGACAGGCGAAAGCGAAGCGTTTCCGAAGCGATACCGAACCGAAGCGAGACGTCAGTCCGATAGTTCTGTCACGCTATCGGATCTCTTTCACTTTTCTGGATTCAAACAATTCCATACATTACAAATAAAAACGTCACGCTTCGCATTCGCCACGCTAGTCTGTTTGACAAGGGCTTTAGTGATTTCATCACGGCAAAAAAGGTCAGTAAGGGAGAGAGAAACATTTATTGTTCCTTTAGCTAATTACTTATGGCTACTTATAGATAGATAAGATTCTAATTAGATATCTATAGTAAGGCGAAGCTAAGTAGATGAGATGATAATTATCCTGATTAAGAAAAATTCAGGCTAACAGTATGTATCTAAACTTTAACCTGAAAAATAGGTCTACGTCAGATTTAAATATCAATCAATGGTTTAACTTTTTTTTTTCAGTCTTATAACAATCACATTCAATAACAAAACAATTTACCCAAACTAACGGTCTTTGGACTACAACAAAAAGATGCAGTTGAAGCGTGCGAATTCAAAACTTTATCTCACCTTACTATAACGACAAGGACAGCGAACTTGCCACCTCTCTCGCCAGCCATGAGTTTTGCATAGTGGCCAGTGGACACCTTACATCAAAACAAGTGAGGTCTTGAGCGAGCGGGGGCGCGGGGGCCGCGGGGCGCAAGGCGAGGGGGAAGGGGGGCGTGGGGCGGACCGGGGGCGTGCGGTGCAGCCTGCCGCGCTGACCCCACGCCTTGAACGATGCACTCTGCAACACTGCACTACTTGCACCTCGTCACAACAGACAACCTACGACTAGAAGTCAAAAGAAAACTCTAAAGTTATGATTATGATGTCAATTTTCCATTCAAATAGGTAAATATCAATTCAGCCAAAATGAAACTCAGCCTAAATTTAGAAACTCATTATTTTTTTAAACTTTCGCGTCAATAATGTTATAAATATAACATTTTTCCCACTCAAAATTTCTTACTATGTCCTGAAAGAACTTTATCCGAACTCATTGCGAGCAGTTAAAGTAAGACACCAGCAACGCCATCTCTCGGCCGATAGCAGAACTATAAGTTGCGTTTACAACTTTTACAAGCTTCCGAGTGTTACGACTACTTGAAACGATTTAATTATGTAAATTAATATGATAACATATAGTTTTACACGGACCTCATATAAGTTGTTTTTAAAAGGTTTGTTTGACCTTGTCAACTCAATAAAATATCAATTAATTTTTATTTCTATACCATTTCCTTTAATGTTCCAATAATAATACGTTTCTAACAACGGATGAGAACAATATATTAATTTGTAGGAATGCAGTTTGTTTACAACTATGACGATGCACATTTACAATTAGTAATTGTAACATCCGCGGATACGGTGTAATTTACATGCAAATACATAGACATTATTACTAAAATGAACATCCTGTCGCGCCGATCGATTTGCATATTTTTTAATAATATCAGGAAAAAATAACAAAAGCGGCCTTTGTGAAACGGACGACAGACAATTGTTAGGATTTCCGGGGCAAAAGTAAATTATTCATAAAATTTAATCAGAACGGTCTCATAATCTATCGTGATGATAATTATGTATTATTATGAATACAATGAATTTATGGTGGTGTCAGCCTTTATTATACGTGTCACGTGATGGCTATCTTTATGGGCAAGTTTCCCAACATCATTGTTAAGAGCGCGTATTCTGAAAGTTAGCAACGTCGCACATAGTTGTCAAATATTAACAAGTTTTAATTAATTTGGCCATGTTACTGTATAGAAATGAGACAAATGGCTCTGTAGTGCACTAAAAGATTGAATAAGGAATGCAATAATTAATGTCGTAACACCGAAAATATAGTTTTAGATGTAAATAAAGAAGTTGGGAACTTTCCAAATGCTTTTTGTACACCTGAAACGGTTACAACATCAAATTCAGTGTTTTAATTGCATTCCCTAATCAATCTTTTAGTGCACGTCAGAGCCATATTTCTTATTTCCATACAGTAATATTGCAAAATTAATTAAAACTTCTAAATATTTGACAGCTATTTGCTACGTTGCCAACTTTATGGTTTCGCACCCTTAAGCAATTATAGTACTCTAAAGTAGCAGAATTGCGCTGATTAGTGCGTACTATTGAAAGCAGGAGTTGAATATGCATGGAGGTGTGCATGCTGCATGGATGACATGTCTCGTCTTTTCCCATGTAAGGTATGTTAGCTCTGAGTAATCATTTATTATTCTAATCATATGTATTGATGTTAAGATGTTTCTGCCGTCCGGGATTATTGCCATAATCCTTTGGCACCGTGGCATGACTATGATCAGTGCCGTAACTAACCTTTAAGATTGCGTCCAGTGCGAGCTAATTTAACTGCGCCCTGGTTTTCTACCAATGGGTTCTCCCTCCCAGGGCGGGACGAGAGGGACTGTTAAACTTGTACTGACTAAAATCTATGGTGATCCTTCGATAATCACGGTTTTCTGATGAGACAGTCCAGTTTCATCTTCGTAATATCTTCTCCCTGCCCTTAGTATATTTTACTTGGGGTTTTCGCAACACATTTTCTTCTTCCATTCTCCCCAGACAGACGTCAGAGCATCATTTACTCCTTTAACATTCATGTCATTATTAAATAAATAAATAAATATTCCACAACTATCACACCACGCCATCTAGTCCCAAGCTAAGCAGAGCTTGTGTTATGGGTACTAGACAACTGATAAACATACTTATATATTTCTAAATACATACATATTATAGATAAATTACACCCAGACACAGAACAAATGATCGTGCTCATCACACAAACATTTGTCCTGGGTGGGAATCGAACCCACGACCTCCGGCATAGCAGTCAGGGTCACTAACCACTAGACCAACAGGCCTGTAACACAGGACAGAGTATTTTATCTTCTCACTGATATTATAACTGCGAAGGAAGCAGAAGGAGCTAGGAGCTCGTGGCTAAATAATTACAGCCGCACAGGCCGATCATCCGGGTTAAGCCGCGCTTGCCGAGGTTGTTCTGTGGATCGGTGACGATCTGTCATAGCGAGTTTCCTCCGTCCTTCGGAAAGCACGTAAAGCCGTTGGTCCCGGCTGCAGTTTGTAGATTGATAGTCGTTATCTAATATTATAAATGCGAATGTTTGGATTGTGAGTTTTTCACGCAATCACGTCAGAATGGGTGAACGGGTGTCTCCTCTTCTGGGCCAGGTTAGCTAAAGCCGTGGGATGATTTTCGAAGTAGCACATGAGCGAATCCCCTGGCAACAACTAATTTCATATAAGTTCAATTCTTGTTATGAAGATGAAAAATTTAGAGATGAATACTGAATGAATTTCCACTGTACATAAACATTTTTAAAAAAAGGTATTAAACTATGATACTGAAATTTATGAAATGAAATTGCTATATTCACTATTGTTTAGCAATAATAACAATAAGTTGAAATACGTAGTTTTAGTATATTCACAGTTAAGTTGATCTTGATAATGATAGACAATTTGACTAACTGACAACTACATACTTAATGTAAAAACACTCAGACGTTAAACATTATCTTTGTGGCAAATAAATATTAATTCAAGGGTCCGGGAACACAACATACCTTCTGTTAAATATATTATATTAAGTAATATATTAAAGTATAACATGAACAAAGTAACAAACGGTGTCGGCAGGGTTATGCAAGTAGATGTTATCGGCTCCGTCACCTGAACGGAAGCGAGACGGTGTCACTAACACAAAAACCACATTAGTTCCCCAATTATAATTACATTGTTATTTATGAACGTTGATCTATCAAAGTTTACAAACAAGGACACTATCTCTTACTAGATCACATTTTGTTGAGTGGAAACAGAACTATTACTACTTCTTATTTATTTACATTACCGCCTTTGAATGGCGATTGATATAATTTACAAATTCTGTGCGTTATAAGAATTCTCTGAAGTCAGAATTAAAATATTCCCAAACATGTTATTGGACGCGTAACGAAAGAGCTAGATAAATTCGTCCAGATGTTTCAGCACCAAATTATTTCTTGAACAGTAAATCTTATTTGAAATAAAGTATCCGTGTATTATAAACACCTGTGTCTGAATAAACACACATGCAGGTAAATCAGAATGGTAAATTACTAAATGTAATATAAATATCTGAAATAGTAAAACTAGTAACATGCGTTCGAATCAAACAATCTTTCAGCCGCTTCCACAAAGCTTAGCATTTTAAAATGAATCCGGTGAAGATCGTAAAATATTCGATAAACAGGGCGTGTATGTTTGCTTTCGCCGAGTTTAACATTGCTATTAAACAGTCGTGAAATGGACAGAAATAATCGGGTCGATCCGTTATATCGCATCATTCGTATGACGCTGGCGTCGGCAGACGCTGCCCATTGCTATGCTGTGAGGTGCGCGTGCGCCTCCCGCGATCACACGATTACTTTATTCCTCAAAACTTATACGCAGACAGCTACGTATGTGCCTACCATCATTGTACTGCTGACATATTTTCAGAAGTGCATTCCGCTTTGCTAGCACTTAATGCCAAATTGCCCACGGACTCATATCTCTTATTGATAAAGGGCACAATGATGAAGAGGACGAGTGCGTCATTAACAGGCAGTTTTGGCAGTGACGTGGCGACGACGGCGTGAGTCCGCGGTGCTCCGTCGCGATCTTTGTGAATGTTTGATGGCGGTAGCTGAGCTGCGTCCCCGCACCAGACGGCTTTGTTTTTGTGAGTCGCGACGCGCGCCTGCCGGCCGGCCTTTCGCCGCCGATTCTTTAAATCGACCGAAACAATACTGGGAACTAGGACATTTCGCATCAAACACATACCTGCCTACTTTGACGATGACGTATATGTTCATTCGTACACGACTAAAGCCTGCTTGTGTTTGCAAATTGACTTTAATGTAAGCAACAGTGTTTGTACAACGCCACAGCTAGACATAGAGGGATGTGAACGGCCGGCTGATCGTTTCCGCCAATCGGTGTCATATAAAAAGGACTTCTACTAAACATGAATGACTCCTGGCAAGATGGGATGTATCGCATAGTAGTGAACGTTTTAATCGCATGATTCAGTTGCGCATTAGGAGTGCGGCGGGGCGAGGCTGCGCGGGACGGGCGGCGGCAGAGCGCGCGGCTGCTCGGTGCCTCCCGCGGCGCTGCGCCTGCTCCGCTACTTTTTATCCGTGCATGCTCGGCTCGTGTCTTTTTCGCTCTTCCCGATTGGAATTCGTTGAGGGATCGCCGCTGCCGGTGGCAGACGTCTTGTGACATGTCAGCGGCAGTACGTGCACTGCGTACAAGGCAATTAACCAGTCATCTCACTCGAATCCACCAGTCGGCCGGAATCTCCTCGCAGCTCGAGAGTTGTTTCTGAGGAGGCTCGTCTTTATTCAAGGAACTACCGTGAAAATACTTCGACACAGACATCGTTAATTGATCTCGTTAATTGTCCTTTTTTGGGACAACATCTTGTAAGTATTTCACTTGTAGGTTTTTTAAAGTCATAAAGTATTGGCCAAACATCCTTTCCTCCTCGGCGCACTTATTTTTTAGCGTATTATTTTTTAGTAGGTCGTAAATCTGAAGATGCACCACCAACTGTACCTATCTCTATCTATAGATATGACGTGATAGTATAGTACCTAACTGTAGGTAAATATACGACATCACAATTATGCAAATATTTAGTGTCGAGCACCTACTCATACAAAATTCCAACACCATTGCGTGATCTGAAACACAATCTGTCGTTTTCCTTGTGAACCGAAAGAAGAGAGCCTTTAAAAAGTGTTCCTCCAGTTCCTTGCTATTCGGGTGGTAGCATAACAATGACAGTTCTTACAATAGAAACTTATGTTTGACAAAAGGAAAGGGCGAACTTCGACGGAGCGTGTGAATGAAAATAAAAGAGAAAATAATGGAGACAAATCACGGCGACCAACTTAGATACAGGGAACCAAGTGTTTCTAATTCATTGACATGATCCTGCTCTTACAAACGGCTTGCCGATATAGAATTTATTAAAGCAGGGTTATATTATCATACAGTAGAAATGCCGACTAATTAAAAAAGTATGGTGTTTCATACCTTATTCGTTTTAACGAAATGTAGAGCAGTTGCAATCAGCCTAAATTCTAAGACAGAATTTATCTGGGAGTTACCTACCTACTGCTAATGAACAACAAGAAGTGACACAAAAATGAAAAACACAATATCAGCAATGGAACGAATACAATGTTAAATTGTATTTATTAGTGTTTATTATTATCGCTTCTTGAACAATAAGTAGGTTTGTATAGACAATTATGGTAAAGGCTGGCAAAGGTGTCGCGGAGGTGCGGAGTCGGCTACTACATGTGTTACCGACTTGCATAATGGATGGCCCAGGGCTATCCGTGCCGCACAACTTACTAACTTAAATACGTAAATTCTAGCAATGCTGTTTACTTATTGAGTTCACCCCAAAAAGCCCTAATTGCAACCTAAAACTTTAATAGAAAAACTGAAACTGTTCTCATTAAATGAAGACCCCACGTAGATCAAGACAAAATCGTCGACTTAAATTATTTGTAGATATTTTGTTGGCTTTATCAGGGTAACAGTCTCCAGCCATAGCATCACAGCTTTATAAGTACTGAGTAAAACAATTAAGTTGGTACAGACGCCAGCAGGTCAACCTATTCCCCTAACCTATCCGCAAATTTTACCAATCAAACATTAACCTTCAACTATTGCGATAAGGATGAAAATCTATTAAAGAAAATTGACAGATTGAGGTAGGTTGATGCGCTTGCGTCTGTACATCCTTGCAAAAATATTGCGACTTTCTAGTATATTCATATGAAGTTACAGTGTGATTTGGAATGGAGACAATTAAATTATTGATTAGCAAATCGTTTACAGTTGTTGGATGTGAATCGGCTTCACACGGCCACTTGAACTAACTGCTAAACAATATTTTTTTCTTAACACAGGATTGCGAAGATATTCAAATGAGTAGAAAGTATGAAGTAAATAATTAAATAATCACAGACTGTGCCAATAAATGTTCATTTGAATACGTAAATGTACTAAGGTTACCTCGGCTCGACTGTCACGTTGTAATTGTAAGCATAGTCACGACCTACTTATCATATAATAAATATTAATCTTAAGTTATTTGAGGACACAAAAATATGAAAGAATATTTTGGTGGAGACGCGAATATGCGGCCGTAATATTAAAAATAATAAAAAATACGTCTGTCGAATGCCCCGGTGGTAGCCCTTGAAATAACAGAAAGAAGCCGCTTGCCTTTCCATTGAATCAAATTCATATATTTTGAGATTCAGTCGCCAATTTCATGTGTACCGATAGGAAAAAAGTTTTCAATAAAACTCTGATGATAAGTTGTATTTGGTGTATTTTTACGTTATCTGATATGATTCGACGCAATTCGAGCCCATAAATAATTAATAGATCATTGCAGTTGTGAAAAATTATAGTTTGTTTTCAGTACGCATTGATTTAAATATAAAAATGTTTATTCATATGCTTACCATAATTAAGTACGGAATATCCATAAACTGCTCTAAACAAGCATAAATTCTAAATAAGCGAAGTGCATTAAGTTTGACGTCCAGCTGAGAGCTGTTCGAACATTGTAATAGGCAATGACACATATTGTTCTGACGGTACATTCCTTGGATTGTTTTATTGGATTATGCGGTGAGGCCGCGAAGCAGCTATAACTATTCAGTGTCGTCTTTTGTGTTATGGAAAAACTTGTTCTTGAACCCATGTAGTGTGAAAGTCTCGTTTATTTGTGCAGTTTAATGTTACATATGTACACATATTATCGGTGCGCGGCGCGGCTGTCAGCGCGGCCGGTCGCATGCGCCCGCGCACCGCGCGACGACACTGCGCACACGCCGCGCGTTGTTAGCGCGGACAATGCGGAGCTCACAGATCCTTCATCATTACCTACTGTTTTGATTTTTCACCTTCGTTAGAAATCTTCTTTCCATTTTTGGATGTGAAATGTCTTGCAATGTGTTCTGATCGATATTTGCATTTGTAACAGGTTAGGTTAGTAGTTATAAGTCATCGATACTGATACCGAACCTCAATTATGGAAGTACAACTTTTGGGCAGTAGCTTATTTTTGCGACGCACAAAAATTAGAAAAAAAAAGATCTTAATATCTTTGGAAATTGGTTAATGAATATTAAATTTTAAACAATACTGTTAAAAGTAAAACATAGGATAAACCTTAGTTCGCGGTGTTTAAGTGGTGAAATAATGTACGAAAACTCGTCATTAATTTAACTAAAATTCTTGAATTTATGATAAAGTCAGTAAAAAAATTCAATACTTTTGGAAATTAGTCTCCTAAAGCGGGAAAAGTTTGTATAAAACGTCTTAAAAATACGCAAACAAAGTCGCTGACAAGTGCTAGTTAATAATACATGGGGTAGCAAGTACCAACAACAGAGCTCAGCAGACACAGATAAACAATGATAGTTGCCCGTCCGCGTTATGTTAGTTGCAGATATACTGGCTGTATAAGATAGAAATTTTATTTATTTTAAAAATAAGTTGGTATCTCAAATGTTACCTACTATTTAATTGCAAAACAAACGGAACCCTGCGAAACCTTATTCAGTCGGTCGTCGACTAATGTTTATTTGGACATATTTATGGCTATAGTTCCGCTTTTTGTGCAGATGGAAATATGTGTGGCGGATCGCACGTCTGCGTGAGATTTCGGACACCTCTCCGCTTACTAAATTTAATATCGTCGGCTTTTACGCCGACGACGAACCAAAAAAAAACTATGAAATCGCCATTGTGTCGGCGACACGAACGGCAGTTCGCGCCTACCAGCCACTCATGAAAATTATTTTGTTTTTATCGCAAAATGTATGTTTATGATAACACCTGTTTCGCTGATGCCTCCGCGATCGGTGTCAGTCGAAGCTTGTCTCGATTTTTTGCCAATTTAAGGACTATAAAGACGCCCGCATCGCCAGCTAATTTTAACCACTGTTCACCGAATTACGCATTCGTTTGCTCTTGTTCGAGGGACGGAAGTCTCCCTGCTTCACTCGTGTTACGTTTTAAATCAAATGAAGCTACTAAACATTGACATTTTTTGTACCCACTTTCGAGATAGATGAAGCTAGTCCCTTCATACGATTATCTGGAAACAAATATTTCGATAAAGATAATAAATTCATATTTATTAACAAATCAATCGCATAAATCTTAGTTTATGTCAACTATAATGATGCGGTTGTCAAAGGACAGCCGCCGCGACCACGGTCCAGCTTTTTGCATAATTACGTCGATGGAATGTCGTCCCTTTAATATGATAACAAAGAAAGATGACCGACTATATGATTGTTGAAATTTATAGCCATCCTCAGCAAGAGATGTTAGCCGCTGATTGCGCGAACTATGGAGTCTTGGGAGCCATTGCTCCATTCTTGATATTCCAGCCACCAGTATATTTCTTTCATGTTTATATAGGTTGAAAATATTAATATTTACAAACGAAGTTCTTACAAGTTCACCAGTTTACAATATCATATTTAGACTAAACTAGGTTTATATTAACTTCACGGTAATCTTGGATCTTGTAAAGAGCGCAGACATAGATTGCACAAGAGTGAATATGTCTATTGGCCTGTTCGAATTGATAAACAACATGAAATCAAAGATAGTGAAACCCTCCTTAGCGTAGACCACGAGTTATATATTTTCGTAACGCAATCCATAAGAAACACTACAATAATCGTACATTTCTCTTGACAATGTTCCTTTGAATAAAGAGAGTTAAGGCGAACAGATACAATGTCGAAGATTTGTTTACTCAGCGCTAAGAGGCCAGCATTGCGTGATTACCTCCTTGGCGCGACTGCTTGAAAAATAGACTTTCCTGCGCAGAAATATAAGGAGAAATTTGCTGTATTGCAACCACGACTCTGTATCTATGTGCAGATAGCGCACCGCCTCTCAGCCGCGCTTGTGGGCTTAAATTAGTACGTACTCAAATGTCATCGTTCACTATGATATCGCAATCAAAATTGACGTGGGAAATATGCTCGTTTGAGACTGAGGGCACGCAGCTGATGTCTATAAATTGTACAATAAATTATATCAATCGCTCTGTTAGATGCCGACGTTGCATAATTCAATCATAATGCTGTCAAAGTATGCACCGCTGCCCTTACCGCGCCGGTACTTATGCACAGATTATGAGCGAATGTCTTTAAACATTTAATATGGTGAGCGGTAATAATACATTATGGCTTGACTAGTAAATGAATATGTGAAGTAAAAAGTGGTTTGTACATGTCATAATAACTGGAAAAGCTAAAGCAATCAAACAGGTAGCTCACAGTATGCAGTGTCCGGGTGCGCATACGGGATGCGAGCGCTCGATCACCACCACGACACCACCTTCCTGTTTTAATACCCACTTTTTATACACTACACTCACCTGCATTAATTTAGCTGAGTAGATCAAATATCTGTACAAAACTTGTCAATAACAGTACCGAGCCAACTGTCAGTGAAGGAACGCGATCAGATCCGCCAATCTTAGTTGGTAAAACTTACGATTGAAAACAACGTTAAGGAAGAAAGAACTAGAAAGGGCATGAAAAAGGTTCTCGCTTAATTTTATAAAATAAATGTGTACAGATTACCACAACCTGAAATCTATATATTTGCACTACTTGCGATCAACGATTGCATCAGTAGAAAATAAGAAACAAATTAAATTAGAATCATGTTTACGACAACACGTATATTTACCTTGCTGATTTTTTTTTTTTTTTTTTTTTTTTTATCGTGGTAAAATCATCAAATGAGTCCTCCCACCCAGGGCAGGGCGGCAGGGACTGTCAGACTTGTACTGACTAAAATCCACGGTGTCCTTCACGAGCCCTTTACGTACCGGGGTTACGGTGATGGGTAAGTCCCGCGACCCCGGCAGGCTCTGGCCCTCTACAGGCCCCGTCAATTTGCTGACACTCTTTGAGGCGCGCGTGGAACACAACGCGCCGTCGACCCGGGCATGGTCCATGGTCGGACAGCAAGTCGCCCATTACTCGCTGCCCGCATGCCCGCGCCTACGGTGGCCGGAGATCGTCCTGTGACGTCCGACGCCGTGGGCGTCTACCACTGCGGCTGGGATGGAGGGAGGACGCTGTCCTCTCCCTCAGGCGGCCCGCCTCTACCTTGCTGATACAACATTTTTGTTATGCATCGCGATCTGAATACTCTCAGAGGCCTCATGATTGTATTCTCTTATAAAGAGCCAGTATTGCCTTACAAAATTGACATCCAAATCAGATTAATCCAATCAATGGAAATTTATGACGCACCGGGGAGCGAGCTCCGTGCCATTGAGAGTTCGGCGCAGGCCTTGCTAATCAGGTCTCGACCAACAAACTATAACCTACCTGTTGCTTGCGCCGCATCTTTATCCCGCTCCAAATGGCCTCAAACGAAGACATCTTTAAACTAATTAGGCAGGTTCACGTATAAAACCATGCGTACTTTGAATATTGGAATAATAAACCTATGTAAATGTTCAAAATCAATAGCCACCCATATTGCTTCATACGGTAGCAGCATGGACGACATTGTCACACTATGCCTCTCGGTTTAAAAATTATTCGGAAATTTGCCAACGTCTTCGAAAATCACACAACGTGTGTTTTTGCGGCAATTACAGAGACGTGCGGAGCGGTCGCCTTCTTTGCAAACATGTCTTTGATTTATATGTCTGCTTTCGGCTCTCGAGATGAGAGTAAAATATGAGCCGACCCATCAAATATTCAGCCTTTTTGGGACGCGGGAGCGACTCTTAATGCTCATTATAATAAAAATACGATAGTTCATACTGAAATATATAACGTACATGTTGCCTACGTTGGTATGTCAGTCCCATTTTGGAAGTTAGCAAATCCTTATTTGTGGACTGAACCGTTTTGGTACTGCGATTTAATAAATCACATAGTGATCTCTTGTTAGACGAATAAAGTGAAAAGAAGAGTGAGATATAAACATGTTTTTGTTGTAGGTGTTGGTGTCAAGTTTATATATAAAAGTACAAATCATTTAATTTTCTCCACAAATGATTTTGTTAAAAACCAAATCAGACTAATTGAACGTACAACAACTCCTAAATACCTACTCAGTTATTTTCACATTAAGTTTATGGCATGGGGAGTTCTTAAATAAGCAGGCATAATAAAAAAATTGAAGCAAACTAATACGGAACTTTATATTTCAAGTATCGAGACAGTTCGGTCTGTTAGAGACAAGTTGGTTATATTTCATCAGGACTTGTTGTCACATGATCCGCGGGGAGATTCATCTTTAATTGGGTGAACCGGGCCATTCTGCTCCTTTACATTGTGGACCTTTATTAGAAGCTTGCCTGGGACAATGTCATACCTACCTGTACGAATCTTCGTGAATCAGGTTGTTTTTTAAAAACGAAACATATTAGTATGTATTCTTAGCGCGAAATGTGTTGAATTGAAAAAATTGTTGAATTTTGAATTTTAATTAAGTGCAACAAACATTTAAAAAATCGGTAATTTATACGGAGTTTCTTAATTATTCAATATCGAGTTGTTACAAGGATACGTTTATAATAAATACCTGAAATTTCAAGTTACAAATAATTTAAAGTATGGTATTTTAAATTATTTGTCAGCTCATCATATCCTCCCCAAAAGAGGGTGTTTAAGGTTATTTAAGCACTTAATAGTATTTTATATAACGTTAATGTTGTCCGGAACCATGAAAGCTGTGTACTCGTACGTTAATATAATAAATAATTACCCATATTCACACAAGGTATGGTCACAGGCATGGCCACGTCAACCGGCGTCCATTACGCCACTGTCATCGGTGACTCGTGACGCGCAATTAAAATCAATATTTATGGCCTTATTAGAACACATAAATAAGAAGCTGACATTTTTCAACATGATGGTCGCTGACACTCTTCAAATAAATCATGAGAAGTTATGTGATGGCAAATGTCAATATACTTGGTAGGTAGAATGTACCTTGAATGGAAACCTCGTCGGCATTTTAAGATCCTATGAGATTAAAGCGATTAGCAAAGCTCTTAGGAGCTAGAACTAGCCGCGACTCTATCCGTAGTGTCTATGTCGAAGTTTTACTAAGCCTCCATATAAAAAACCGCTGATTGAACCCAATGTGAATCCCACTAACAATTTTTTTTTTAATTTATTTAGCGATGGGTTTAGACTACTATCTCGCCTAATGGTAAGCTTAGATGTGAACGACGGTGAAGCAGGCTTGCAAAGAAGTAAACTATTCACCCTTGACTTAAAGTTGTTGTTGCAGTGTAGCTATCAGTAGACACCACTCCTGAACAGTATAGAATTCCACTCCTTGGCGTTGAGCACAATAAAAGAATTGGCAAAATGCTATTTTAATCATAATTATGACTGTTATAACGTATAACTAATTACTAAAAAGCTTAAAACCAAGTGATCTCCTATCCAATTAAATATATTAATGTATAGTTATATAATTTACCACCAAGACATTCACTTGAAACAGTTACAATCATGGGCCCGTATACTAAGCCCTTTGGTCAAAAACCCTATGTATAGGTATATCCTCTATGGTTACGACAAGTATGCAGAAGTCCCAGTATTCTAACAAGTTTGGCTTTATAAGTTACTATTAAAGCATCAAGTTATTCATCGGTACATGGAAAATATTCCGTGAAAAATTAATTGATACCAAATCTAGTAACGACCGGTGGTCAAGCTGAGAAGCTAAAAGAGAACGCAGTGGGCCATAGATCACTCGTACTAGTTTTTATCCAAACGATATTACTATATTCGTACTGATACTTATTAAAAGCAGGTATAAAGCTGTTTTGAAGATGAGTTCAAATTGCATAAAACATGTTCACGTTCCTTTTTAGACATAACTATATATGAAAGTTGCTTTCTCATAAGTGAAACTTCAATAGGTTATAGCGCGATTTGTAAAATAGCATTTAATTCCTCACGCATTAAGACGGAACCCTGAAGTTAATGCCACAGAGAGGAGAGCGCGCAAAACGTCAAAGATTCTTAACTAGGACGAGTTAAACGTATGACGGTTGTAAATTTCATGTCGCTTATTCAATTAAGACTCGTGGATTGAATGACATAAAACTTCTGGGATAGTGCAATAAAATACTTGGCAATTACGGGTCAGCAAGCAGAGGCTGAGTGCCTGCCGCGGCCTGCCGCACACGCCAACCGACACCGGGTTTACTCGCCGCCCGCCGCCACTCCGCCAGAACCGCCATTGTGATTTTGAATGTTCACTTACAAAAATATAGGTACGACAGCCAGCCGCAGATACTTGCATGCTCATCTCGGGATAAAGAGGAGAGTTGTGTTACGTGCTTTACGCCTAATATAATGCATTTGTGTGAGCTTTGTAACATTTACCTATTACGGCTTACTATGTATGGGATGTTTGGTGAGTGTTTTTCAAGAAACTTTACTCCTAAATCATTTAATTATAGGTCAGAAAAAAAATTCACCACTCTTGTCTTTAATTACGGAATTCGACTGTAATATAATTGTCCCAGGCAATGTCTATCGTATAAAATGAAGCACAAATCAACACGTTACAAAAATCCCAGTCAACTATTTCCTTGTTATTCTCAATAAGACCATTGTATGGAAATCTCAGCATAATGATAATCATTAAATTTCAGTCATGATGGCGCTCATCAAACTGACGTTAAGTTATGATGATTCTCGGTATCGACAAAAACATATCGATGGAGCCTCATTATTAAGTTTAATTATGACAGTTCGCCATATATGAATGGTTTACTTGATCGTGTCTGCGGCCAACGGACTCAAAAAAACAGGCATTCGTCCCATAACAGTTCTCCTATATAGAGCAACTTGACAGCTTATAAAAAATCTTTATAGTACTCTCCAACATTATCTTAGACTCAGCGACGTCAACGACTTTTGATAACAATGTGAGATAACGGAGTTCTTTTTGCATACAGATCGTCAACGGAGAAATCGGGCTGAATAAGGACTATAATGTCATTTAAGCGATAAGTTTGCACATTAGCCTATGTTTCGCTATGTAGCAAGCCGTTGCATACATTAGGTGCATTTCGTCTTCTAGTTTTTATCGATTCTTATGTCCAAATGTGTAGTAAGGACCTGGGCGGCTCGGACGACCATGTTTAATTGCAGCTATTAGAACAGATGGCTTATTCATTTGTAGAGCAGTCGGTCGTTGCGCTCATGTCGTAAACTGGCGATTCGTTCCCGTTCTGATGTTATTGTAGCGTTTTGTCTATGCTCCGCCATTTTATTGAGCCATTTTGTTGTTCCTCTGCTACAGTTCTAAACGTACATGCATCACTGTTTATGTTACTCATAGTGGCCGTTTCATCTCTGAGGCCTTCATGTTAAGGACTACAATATGATGAGGTGATGCCCATAAATGCTATGAGATATCGAAAAAAAAAAATCGCCTTTCGTATTAAAACAATTTCAGTTTAGTTATTTCATATTTTTCTTTTGAATTACATTTTCACTATCTAAGCCTGTACTAACGTAGAATTTAGAAAGGTTTTATGAAAGATTCTAGGTATGTCAGGTTAAAGATTTATTATGAATCAATACCTCACGTGATACGGTGGCGTAATTACTAACACCACCTGACCCGACCATAGTTTTTTAAGAACTAGATTATTTTAAGCCGAAGTTTTTTTTACGCTAATTTTTTCATTGATGTATGACTCACTTTTATCTAACCGATACCTAATCCTACGAATCGACCTAGACAGGTCAATCATTTGCCCCATTCAAATCTTAAAAGGTGTAATTGATTGCGATTTAATGAATTCCGAAGGTATCATAAATGATTTCTACATCAAACAAAACATGATAAAAAGATTTAGATCGTACATAATTCTAGTGCCCCTAAGGGATAATATTTTATCTGGAACACTGCTGACGACAAGGTATGTTTTGTCGTTCAAAACTACTCAATTAGCATTTTCATTGTGGCTAATTGTATAGTGATAAGGGCATGTAAGCACTGTCACACCTCGTCAATGTAGACACCGACGAGGGGGACGGCATTCAGCAATAACTGACCAGTATTAGTGAAAAGGATTTTTTAATTGTTTAATACGTTATGTGTGAAGTCGATGGTGGGTGACTATCCAATCGATCGCAGCGCGCGATGTAGCAGAGTTTAATATGTACTACTTACATTATAACTTTTAATAAAGCACAAGCGGGAAATGTTTATCAAAATATGTAGTTACCAAGAAGTGGTAGATATTATGGTGCCCAATAATGTGGTCACCAGAACGCGCTGTCATCGCGGCCACAGTGTACACGTCTCAAAGTAACAAATAATTTCGTGGAGGTCGCGATGCAAGATGCATTTAGTTGGACCGGTCAAGCAGGCGTTGCTTAGCGAGATCTATGACAAGCACAGGATGAGTTTCGGCTAGGATGTATTTCGGAATTATGATGATTAATGTTTTCATACTTTGTTAAAATTATAAACTAAAAGTACGATTCTCAAAATTGCAGATTTATAAATATTTACACTTTCAATCCTACTCATAAACATGTAGAGACGTTCACCCGCTCTGAATAAATGAACAACAACTCAGGAGTGTAGGTTGTCATCATTATACTACATTTAAATGTCAAAACGTACATAATAAGTGTTGCACTTTGCATGAACATGTCCACGACCTATTCGAATTCAATTTTGCTTACGTGAGTGGTAAAAATAAATAAAGGCGAGTGAAGCTATGATACGAGCCGGGTTGCGAGTTATTGGTCCCCGTGCGCCGCGGCGGTCGTTCAATTTCTCTAATTAATTAACGATCCCTTAGATAACACACGCTGACAACCTTATTTGTGGCGAACAAATCTTTCAAACATAAATTTTAGTGTACACGCTCTAAACTTGTAAACTCTATGCACGTCTAGGTACCTATCTACATGTACGAGCCCCGTAAAAGATAAATTTATTATCGTACCAGCTAGGTAACCGCACTCCACTGTTGCTGATAATACACACTAATAATATCTCACGATCACGGAAAGAGTGTCACCAATCACATATTTAGGTATTCTCTAAATGTAAACTTACTAATCCACATTGCATGATGAGTTTATAGCGTATTCGCAACAATGTATCCGTGTTTAGAAAAGTGCGTAATTGAATATTCACACGGCGTGTATCCGACCGTTCTCGCACTAAATATTCGTGAAAGATTCACCCAACAATTTACATTTGTCACATAAATAAAAGAAGCATGCGGCCTCATTAGGCGACAGCACGCCTTGCCGCGCCGCGCCGCACCGCAGCGAGCCGCGCCGCGCCGCAGCCGAGCACGCCGCTACCGTGTCCCACTCCTCACCAATAACGTGTATTTGTCAGGAAATTTCCACATAATTGCTCAGAGCTCAGGCGACTCTGATTATTTTATTCATTCTTTTCCTCAGGGTTAGAAGGGTTAGCACGATTCGATACTTAGCAAGATGCACTGAGAAATCAGATGAGAGGCGGAATGAATTCGTTAAACTGTTTTACTTTTTCTCTGTGGGTTTCATTATCATCTTATAACTTTTTGGTTTCATATTCTAGTTCAACTTAAGTGGTTTAAGACAAAGGTCTAAGATTCTATTAAAGTGTATAATTTATTTTGGGCTTGCACTATCAGAGCTGTGTCCGTGGGCCCGGCGAGGGTCCGTGGGCACGGAGGGCTGGCGCCGCTATCATCGCTGGTATATAATAAGCATCGGTCAATTTGTTCACCGCCCGCCCTTATCTTTTATGAAGATTTTTTGTCATCCTATTTTTCTCAACAGACAAAGTTATGAGGTTTTAAGAGAGGTATACTTTTATTGCAGTAATTAAGATATGAAGTTATATTAGGGCTTTTAACGTGAGCGAGATTTATCCGAACCGTATATTTTTTATGTTCATAACTTTTCTGCCCTGGCTATTGGACTTCTATCTACAAATTTAATGACTCGCTTGATGAATTTATTGCTTGAGTTGAATTAACTCGATGTGCATTATATTCGATTAACTCGTGAGTATTGGTAGTCAAAGAGCTTAAAAAAAAGAAAGCGATAGAAATTGCTGATGCTTATAGCAAACGAACGTGACAAATATAAAACTGTGAAACTGCGAAAGTTATTCCAATTTCCACATAGTTGGGCGAGCTGACTACGGCTCATTGCACGGTCAGCGGATCCCTTCTCAGTGTCGCAAACATGTCACAACTGAATTCGTGACAGTAAACAGTCGACCAGTCTTATCAGCATGCAAAGGATGATATTATCGACAGTAAGCATTATAAATCTGAGCCGTGGCCAGCTAACATTATTGACATGGTTCTGTTTACGACCTTGGGAACTACTTGTCGTGAACAGACCGCGAGAGCCCCCACTGAGGCACCGACCTAGTGATGGCTACATAGAAATGTGATAACGGTTCGTTATGACTTCAGACTTTCCTTAGTAGGTCAGACAATCGGGCATGCGGGCAGCGAGTAGTAATGGGCAACTCGCTGTCCGACCATGGACCATGCCCGGGTCGATGGCGCGTTGTGTTCCACGCGCGCCTCAAAGAGTGTGCAAAATGACGGGGCTGCCCTCTAGAAGGCCAAAGCCTGCCGGGGTCGCGGGACTCACTAATTACCGTAACCCCGGAATTACAAGAGCTATTGAAAGACACCGTGGATTTTAGTCAGTACGAGTCTGAAAGTCCCTCCCGCTCTGCCATGGGTGGGCTTTTTAGCGTGGTAAAATCATCAAATGTGTCCTACATTTGATGATTTTACCACGCTAAAAAAAAAGCGTGTACGGCACATGTCAATGCTGAATAACAATTAAAATATAATCTTTACAATGTTGGATCGGCAAAGTTTGGAGAGTGATATTTGTCTTACTTTTATTTACTGTAACATGAAAAACGGCATAAACCTCTGAGAAACACTGATCTTCTTAAGTAAATCTTTTGATTTAATTGTTAATTTTATTGACATCAATAAAAGCAAGCTTTGGGTAACCAACTTTGGTTTCACATTGTACTTGTTGTAATCATAAGATCCAAAACGACTCACGTAGTTGGAATTCAAAACTTGAATAATTATGAGCTCAAATTTTCTCATAATAAAAACACTCCCATGACAATAAAATATGCTTCGAGACAATGATTGAAAATACGCCTAGAGAATAAAAATATGGTCGTTAATAATTCTCAAAGCGGTTGACTTATCATTGCTTAAATAACTTCACAATAGGTACGAAGTTACGAACTAATAACATATTCTATAAACATTGTGACGGCCGCGCAATACAGACGCCGAACGACGATTCTGTGAAGTCGTTTGGAAAGCAGGCTGTGATTTGCAAGGTCACGCGTATAACACGGATGTTCCCGATATTGAAATGTACAGACGTGCTTTATTCACCTACATATGAACACATGCAACTTGAAAAGATCCAAGCCAAGCACTCATCTCTTTATTAAAATAAACCTTATACGCGGCGCGGAAGTCATCGTTTCGTTCGGTGAAAACTCGCCGCTTGAACGTTGCCCAATGCGACAGTAGTATGAGAATCAAATACTCATATTGAATACGAATCAGACAAACGGTACGACACTTCGTATGGTAAATTCCGTATTGCGAATTATTAAATTATTTATGCCGCATATCGCGGTGCGCCGACTACCGATCGCTGAACCACAATATCGGGAATCCCTGTTCGCTACTAATGCAATAATTTGGCGTATTTTGCAATCGCGTATTGAATATTGAATAGTTGGTAAATAGTTTATGTTCTGAACGTGGATTTCAGAGTACGTGATCCGGCGCGGCGGCTTGTTGTGAAATTGCGCGACACACGGATAACATACGTTAACAAGTGGTCGTTTCGAATAAAATTTTATGTTCTCGTTGTGTTTAGATTTATAACAGATACGCGATGGATCTCTCGATAGTCGATATGCAGTGCATTACAGCACTGCGACACATGCGCCGCTGCGACCTGCCTGTTCATATGACAATCCGCACAACTGAACGGCAGTCTTCAGTTCTCTAGCATTATTGTTTTAGTGCTGAAACAGCTATTATAACTTTATTGCGAATGAACACGACATGCTATTGTGACCACGAATTAGTCGAAACGTTGACTGGTTGTCACTGGTGGAATAACCGTGGATCATATCAACGCTTGCACACGAGTAAAGGTATTCGTAGACACGAAAATGCCATTTAATTCATGAGCTTACCATAAGCTCAAGATTTCTAAGCGAAGGTCGCTTCGAAAACAACTCAAAGTCATGTAAGATGTATAACTCGAATGTTTAATTTTGACGCCACATATCACCAAACAATTGCAATCTGATAGTATTGGACGACCATATTAGGTCACGTGAGATCAGGGTAACCTGGTTGTGCTGTAATGACCCGTGACCCTGATGAACGGGTATAAAAGAGACATTTTTTGAGAGCAAATAACCAGCAATAGACGTTTTCAGACTTTCAGCTAATATGATCAGTTATTACTCCAGTAGAATTTTACAGCAGTTCCAAAATTTACCATTCCTCGTGTATATACGAATGTATTTATTGGGTTCTGCTATAGTTAGTTTGAATTACTTAACTATAGCTTGTACCCTAAATTAACTCATATTTTGATGTAACACAAGTAGGCAGTGTCACCACGATATGTCCTCACAATGATAACGGAGGATATCGCGTGCGTACAATCGCAAACCAAGTAGAAATGATTTAATTTGTTCGTGGAGTGGCTCCGAGGGAGTCGCGTAGTCGCGGTTATAGACCCGTGCCAGCTATCATTGTAGTTATTTTGAGCACAAAATACAGGCAATAAACAGAACGTCGACTTGAAACCAATTTTGGGAGCTTTACCTAGTTTTTGATATCGCCAAGAGGTCGCAGGACTGGCTATGCAGGATGCCCTAGAACGCAAATCAACGGACTTCCGAAGAAACAGGCCGTGCTTTTAGTGAGTAAGAGTCTGTCGGCAGAGTATTAGATGATTTTGCCAACCCAAAAAGGTTTGTCAACTCTTCACGTGTGTGGCATTTTTTCGAACAAAACGTGGCAAAGCTGCCACAGTTTTGGGTACTTTTTCCATTGACGACGAAAATTACAGGATGTCAAAAATCCTTATGATTTTTGACATCCTGTAATTTTATTTTCCCTTTGTGCTTACATTTCTTTTAATTGTACATAATTTGGTTATGATTTTAAGTGTCGAAGTTATTTCAGAACTATTGTGTAACGTCTGCACGTTGGCGCTGCATTGCGTGACCCGACTCCCCAGTGTTGACTTAATGGAGTGCTCGTGAACAAATTTAAAACACGCCTTGTTATGACTTACATGATTTATAATTACGCGCCTGTGATTGTTAGGCAAACACGAAACACTTTAATATTATGAGGGTCGTTTACGTGCTCAACTTCAAATTGTTTCACATAACTATATGCAGGTTTATAGGTAGTTATTTTAATTGTTCACCTTGATTGCCAGAAGAGTGCAGAATAGATGGCCAGCACTGGGCGCATTAGCCAGTTGTGTTACAAATTCCATGCCATAGAAGAGCCTGATGCTATCAACCGAGAGACACACAGACACAGATCCTGATAACTTGGCTACTACTAAGAAATTCCCATGAGAAAACCCAACAAAACATTTGGAAAAGGAAATAAAAAACAAATATAAACGTCCTGATTTATCTATTTATTTAAAAAAATAATAACCTAAGCAGAAGATGATTCATATTTGACTGGATCAATGATTCATTTTCAATAAAAAAAGTGATCTTAAAAGTAAACAAAACCCGTCTAATAAAAATAATAAAATATCTTAGGGACTGGTAGAGTTAACCCCGAGGCCAAAGCGCGGGCGGATTGGGGACTCGTAATTGAAAAATAAAAGCCCGTAATAATAGAATTTACATTACGTTCCTTCCAATGACATGCCGTCTGTCTTTGTCAGGCGTTGCCTTCAAATACACAAGTATTATTATATCTACATTATTAGACTACCCTATTGTAGATGCCCTCTTTTTATTAACAACAAATTTAATAGATTTAGATGCCTTTTCAGACCATTCGAGAGCATGTGTGATCCGCTTTCTACTTTCATACTTCTACAAATTGCAGCATGATGTTTCACACACGGTGAGGTAAACATATTTTTCACATATTTTACATTTTTATATTTAAATCGATATGGGTTAATAATCATAACCCATTAACTCTAACTGACTCAAAAGCCACCCTGTTTCTTCGCCTGCCCTTTGCGTTTCAAGAACACTACTCTTTTAGAGAAAACAGTCCCGCAATCCCGGACTAATTACAATAAAAACATAGCTCTGAGAAAATCAAAGTAAACTAACATTTTCCATCACATACCGAAACAAAGTTCCCAAACGTTTGTATGCAGATATTACGGTAAGGTAGGATTGTTTCGTGCATCGCTCGACATTTCCGTACAATAGATGGGCCGAGGCGTGGTACAGCTAGTTAGCCGTAAATTGAGATGTAAATATGCGCAAGCGCAGGGGTCACACATTGACTATCCTGCATTGTAGCGGGAAACGTGCCAACATACAACTAGGAACATTTCGTGGAATTTGACTTTCTTATGTGCTCTAATCACAAAGGACGGTTATTTCAATAATGTTACATGACCAACTAAGTAGGTACCAAAACAAATCAAGCTTTTCATTGCGGCTGCGTTAATAATCTTCACTTCGAGTGATAAGACCTAATCAATAAGGACTAGTCGACATAATAAAGTGATACAACGTCAGTGATCAGAAACAAGTATTATCTTAGATGCTTCGCTGTCAATTAGTTATTTGTACGGCAACAATTTAGTCGTAGATAGACTCATTAAGTCTCCTACTCACTGGTTTAGAACTCAAATATAATCGTTTACAAGCACATGGCACGGGAAGCGGTCTTATCCGATTGGGAAAATTGATAAACTTGAATGAAAATCTAAATCGAGAATCTAAGTTTATATTCTGTGCGCTGCTTTACGAGATTCATGAGTACACAGACATAGATTAGCCTAACGACATATAAATAGAAACCACTGTGACTAGCACCACTATAATAATTGCCTACTCGCATTTTATCCGTGCTATCATCTGCGAATCAATCAAGTCTGATCCGTAGTGTCTTACCGAGAAAATTTATAGCGTCTTCTCCTACAGGTATTTGCATATTATCTTAATGATGAAGAACCACCTCTTGGCCACTTATCGCCTTATATTCCAATTAATGTTGGAAATATGCGGCAGCTCCTCGCGAGCCGTGTTTTATTAACCTTTCATAATGTACGCCCTTTATCGCTTATATTAAATCGCTTTCTTGTGCTACACTTTTGAAAAATATATTTAAGTTTTTATTCATTGCTTGTAATAGGTAATGTGTTTTAAGAAACTATTCTGAACTACTGATGAGTTCAAAAGCCTACTTTCAAACTACTAGGAGATTCTTCCTGCCCTCATACCATTTTACTTGGATTCAGCGCAACAAGTTTTCTTCTTCCATTCTCCCCTGTCAGACGACACAGCATCATTTAAGCCTTTGTCGAACAGACAGGCGTGACGAATGTGAAGCGAGGTGTCTTTATTTGTAATGTATGGAATTGTTTGAATCCAGTCACAAAGAAAAGCGAAAGCGATCCGATAGCGTGACCGAATCGATGCGAAGACGTGGCGAACGCGGATTTGCTGTTTGACGTCGTTCATAAAAAGCCAGCTAATACAACTGCCACGCCTCGGTTCGCTGTACCCAGTTTGAAATCTCGTATCGGTTCGTTATCGCCTCGGATTCGGTTCGGTTTACTTTCGCCAGTCTGTTTGACAAGGGCTTTACTCCATTTTCTTTTATACGAGTTTCACCTCATTCGCCTCACATAATCCATCAATATTTTCTTTAGCCTCTCTAAGTTTTTTCCTCTGCCTCGGTGATCTAGCAGTTTGATAGATAGAGACTTAGAGAAGTCTCTATCTATCAAACTGCTAGATCACCGACTTCCTTCAAAGAGAGTGTTGACGTATTAAATCCGCCACGAAGATCCACTGTGTGTTGAAGATGGATTTCATAATATATCTTCAAATTTTGAGTTAGTCGTAAAGCCTTTATGATAAAATAGTCAGAGCGATTATCAAAATCAGTTAATGAATTTGAAGAAAGTGCTGTTTCCTTAGCAGTGTACTATTTAATTAGCGGCTTTTATTCCTAGCATTACAAACATTACAATAAAATATACTTTTATCTGGCAAGTAAGTATGCAAAATGTGTGTAAGGGTGGAGAAGAGGTTCATAATTATTCCGAGCGGCATACGTGTGCAATGGTGTAAATAATAGTCGCAGGCGCATCGCTGAATCCCGGACTATACACCTAATTAACCCGGGACGTGACATGCCCGAGATATAAATTTTAAATCTGCTCGAAACCTAAAAGAAAAAATAAATAGGACTTCTGTGGTGCACAATGCAAATAAAACAGAAAATCGTAAGTGCTCATTGTGACCTATGTGATACACTGCGGACTTAATATTGGAGTTTTGAAATACTTATTTCGATATTAGATAGTGATTAAATGCATATTTGATATGTAATTTATGACTTGGATACTGCCCGTGCCTTGCGTAATTTATGACAAAATTGTGTTAATATTTTTATTTGTTCAAATTGTATTCGCCGCCTGCTACCGCCACCGTGAGGACACGGAGGCGGTGCTCTGCCCAAGAGGGGCAGACCTGCACCGTATGCTCCTTGTCAACTGGGCGATCCCCGCAGTGGTGACACCCGAAACATCCGTGAGGACCTGCGTCAAGCGGTAGGTGAGGATGACGTGGCGCCTATCTAGCCACTCCGCAAATAAAATTATGCTCATGAAACCTCTAAACTGGGTATGTATTAGATGTAATCAATAATATACGAGTATACCTACGTCACCTTATCAGGATCTCATTTAAGTTTATTAAATTTAATATTTTGTGTATACAACCTCTATTCAATTATTTATCAGTTTCGTAAGAAGACTTCTTCACCTTTTTAACCGACTTTGAAGAATAAAGGTGATCAAACTACGAATATAGGTATTTAGTAAGGTAATGTGAGAAGTACAAGAGTAATGTCTACGATTCAATTTTTAGATGCTAATCAACTTTTTGCCCTTTAAAATGTGACAACAGACACATTTCATTTTGTCGTCGATCTCTCAACCATACAGGAATCTATTCTATGGCGAATAGTGCATTTTGCATGCAATTTCAAGTTTTAGCTACAGGTTGTTGTTTTATAATAACCTACTCAAATATTATATTGTAGCTGTATAGATTGGGAAAAGAGATTTATTTACTAAATCATTTTTGTCCCAAGAAATTTGAAATGAAAAGATTACAAATCTTCAATATTATTTTAAACAATTTCTTAATTGCTTTATGACTGCGAGCTGTGAGTCTCATACCAAGTCATGGCCCACATCCGTAACCACACTAGCTACATTTTAAGAGACCTATCCGAGGTCACTAGTCACTACCATTGATATGGCAGAATTCTGGTGGAATCAATCTAACTAGATTATTAAGGTAATCGTCAACATGACGGAGCAGAAGGAGTCGGATTAAGATTACAAAGCCAGGTTTCACTAAATCATAAATATCTTATACCTTACCTTCGGACTTTCGGTATTCTAAGATTTTGATACGTTCCTACAATAATAATCTAAGTGGACCAGATGACATCCTGTCTATACAAATACGATCCATTCTGGCAGTTGTATGGTGAACGTAGTAGCAGCTACCGATCATCGAGTGAAATATATAAATCGAAGCGTTATCATCTTCGGCGATCACCGCAGACGGCTGCGGCGGGCAGCCGAGACGTGAAATAAATATCCATTTCCATACTCAAATGTAGGCAGAGTGCAGAGAGGGCGCGGGCGACCACCGCACCCGCCGACTGATCTATAACTCCTTATTATTATTTGAATGAGATCTATTGATCCGCGAGGTGTGGAACCGGCAATCCGCTCCGACGACGATCATTTTGTTCGACTGGAACGACCGCTTTTGAACTAACTTGACGTTACAATGGCGGCCACTGAAGGCAATGATTTAAAATCTGTTAACAGGACGGTTCTCTTTTTAACGATTGGTATACAATTTCCATAAAAGGTTTTCCAGATTATCGCTGTGTTCGAAATACATTTCACATAATAAGGCTTAACACGTCACTAGGTTAAAATAGTTGTGTTTCGCTTGGCTATTTCTCATATAATTGAAACGTGGTCCCGGTGTGTAGAATAATAACAGAGAAGTGCTATGTTACGCCTTGCACCAACGCGGAAGTCAACAACAGTGTCACTGGATTTCTATTCAGATTCGGAACTCTATGAATGTTAATGGATGGAGAGGAAGAGGAAGGCCAAAGATTTGACAGATGAACGGATTGTGTCAGGAATGATACGAAAAAAAATTTTGATGATGCTGTGACATCTTACAAGGGAAAATAGAAAAAGAAAATAAGGCTCGTAATTATGAGTATAGGAAGCCACCTTTATACGCAATTTGGACACCAATCTCTGAAGAGAAATAGCTGTACCATTCGATATACTTCAATAAAACTGACGCTGATGTGATCAAATTCGTTTACAAAGATTTATTCAGATTGACCTTCAGTTTAGTTAGTTGAAGGAGTGCTCACACTCGAGCCGAGTGTCGGGCCAGCTCGTGCCAATCATCGGTGATAATATAATGGGTCCGGTGCAGGAAACGCAGTTATTCGCAACGAGGCTCGCGCATGGGGGCTTTTAATCAACACTTTATTGTTTAATGACCCCTCGTCCCAGTCTAAATTAAAAGGGTGACGGCTCAAACCCTATTGACGGATGCGTTATATGTGTGCTGAGTTAGTTGAATATTTGATGATAGGTAATGGCGATGCGTCCTCACAACAGTTTGAAGCATCCTATAACTCGCGGATTTCACTCTCAATTTTGATCAGCGACTGTAGTTACGTAGCTATCTCTTAAAATTGCAATCAGTTCAGATACTTACCGCAGGTGAACTTATTTTGTATCCCTGTAACGTTTGTGTGTTTTTTTGAAGTGAAACTTCTTTATCGGCGTTGTGCACTTTTTTTGGAATGGGTAAAAAATGTTAAAGTCGCGTCAGTGATCTGATCGAAAATTCGTAAGACGGCGCAAGGCGCTTTTGCGAATGTTCGTGTGTGTTTATTACTATTCAAGTTTTCACTTCTGCCGGCACTCCCAGAGTGCAACCCGTCGTTTTTTTTCATAATTCTGTTAAGCACTTTGAGTTAAGAGTGTCAGCAAAATGATGGGGCCCCCCTCTAGAGGGCCAAAGCCTGCCGGGGTCGCGGGACTGTACGAATTACCGTGACCCCGGAACCTAAAGGGCTATTGAAGAACACCGTGGATATTAGTCAGCACGAGTCTGACAGTCCCTCCCGCTCTGCCCTAGGTGGGAGGACCCATTTGATGATTTTACCACTTAAAAAAAAGCACTTTGAGTTTCCTGTATCTACTTATTTTCAATATTTTAAGTTTTACAATAGTAATAATCTAGAAACTATATTAACAAAAACTTATTGCACACCATGGAAAAAGGACTAACATAAAACTCGCAAAATATTTCCTTGTTCCCTGTGGTACTCCAACAACTAGGTAATCTGGTACACTAAAGTCAGAAAGCATTGCACAGTCCATATCTAGTATGTTTGGACATCCTTAATATCTACTTAACTTTTCGAGAATTAAATATTATAAATATTGAATTCTGAAGTTTGTTTAATTTCACCAACGCTGCCTAAAACATCTTCAGATTTTTTAACTGTTTCAGTAATTCAGTAAATCAACCGTGTAAAATCTTCACTTTAATTCAGTTACTTATTACATATGTTTGTAGGTACATATGTCATTAGTAAATATGACTGAAGATTAAAGTAAGTAGCACAAGTAATGCGACCGTGTGTCGACGCGTCGCGTGCCTCCTACTGTTTAAAACGACTCGCCTACGAAAACTTTGGAGATTATCACATTTCTCAACAACAATAATAAATAAATAAACTAGCCTATGACGGGACAGTGAGGTAGATAGGATCAAGTGAAAATTTTAAATCTTCTTAGGTTGTTGGAAAATATCTCTGTTTTTATTAAAATTAAATTAAAATTCATTCATTTCAGGCAAGACACCCGTACGAAAAAATTTCAATTTTATAACTTCGAAAACAAATTACTTAAAATTAAAAAGATTGTTAGCAGCATTATTGCTACAATTAGCTTCATACATCTCTCAATATTCCATTGTCAGAATCATGAACACAGCTCATAAAAGAGGTCATTCATCGCTTTACGTAATACAGCATCTTATGAAAAATATTTTGCAACATTTCTTTTTTTGGTAAAGTGTGAGTACCTCAAAAAAACGGCTAATCAGGCCTATCTAATGTGTGGGAAAAACACGTGGTGGACTTTGAGAATCTACAAAAAAAACTAAGATTGACAAAGAGACTTTATTTTTTCACTATTTCAGTTTCTATATCACAATTTTTATAGTAACAACTCCACAGTTTTTATGTGTAGTATTAGAGGCATTTGATCCCTGACTTTTAATGCTTCACCCCCGGCATTAAAATTATGTGTATATTTGTATCACGCTCGCGATTGTAGGGCCTCGACGAGGCGTACGCAGGGAAACATACACCGCTCGTCAAGGTCTTCGCCATCCACTTAATGTATTATGATGTATCAAGTTTACAACACGATGTTCTTTTGCTTTAATACTGCGATTCAATAAAACATCAAATATACAACGATCTTACTACCAAAACATTCATTTATATTTGATAACAAAAATAGCGATCCGCCCTTGGCGTTAATTACGAGAAACCTGATATCACTCTTATTTTAATGACGAGCCCTAAATTATTGCGCTCTGCAAAATTCTTAATTATATCTCTTAAATTTCTAAGTAAATTTTTGCCTAGAGCGTCGGTAGGACAGCAAAATGATATGTTGGTAAACAACGAAAATGTTACCGTTAGGCGTTAATTAATACTTTGTGAAGCCTGCCTGCATGCCTCATAATCGCTCTAAGCACTACTGATTCCACCATATATTTTAGAATTTTATTAAATCCCTTCTTAGATTATAAACGTGGAGCTGTTCATTTATGTTTCGTTTCACATCAGAAAAGCTGAACAGATTTTGTTGAATTTTAAGTTAAAAAAATAATATAAATACAGTTTAGGTTACAAAGAAGGAAAAGTGCGGGTGAAGCAGCGGGCAACAGCTGTGTAATGAAATCTTGAAATTATTAAATAAGGTCCCGAACATTATTGTCTTAATATGAACGATATTTCACAGCAAAATTTGGGATCACGTGGGAATTTCGTTCATGAATAAAACAAAAATGTTTTTTAACAAACAACTTATTCATTGTTTCGCAAACTTACTCAATTTTGTTTTATGCTGACTCAATTTTATACTCGTGCAACCATCCCCGGAAAAAAACAATTTGTCACAAACACAGCTATACCGACATGTCATGCAGGGAATATTAATTACATAGTTCATAAAAGTAACGTTAAACGCTTAGGTAATGTGTTAAAAGGAGTCATCACCCCTCCAATTAGTCGGATAATGACGGTGTTCAAGTTATTAAATTAATAAGGGGAGGTCGGGTAACGGTGACTCGGTGTCGGCCGTGTCAGGTGTCTGCTCTGCTGTTCCACACGCTCGCACGTTCCGGAGTGCGTTCCGTGATGTTTCACGGAACGCACTCCTTTATCTTCACTAATAATACAAAATGGTAAGAAAGTCAAAACTAATATAATATTTTTTTAAAGAATACTTAGGATGTGATCTAAAGTCGATACCGAAGCCAAAAATATAGTTTTTAGAATTTTTGTCTGTTTGTTTGTATGTATGTCCGAGATAAACTCAAAAAGTACTGCATGGATTTATTTAAAATTTCGGGTCAACATAAAGGCTACATAATATACTACACGCTATCACCTACGGGGAACGAGCAGTGAACCTTTATTTCTTCAACGCATTCACGCAGACGACGTCCCGGGCAGCAGCTAGTTTAGTAATAAAAACCTCGCCCATCCTAATGTTCAATAGATGTAAAAAACAACTAAGAGTTCTATCTCAAAATTGTAATTCATTAAAAGAGCTCTTTCGGAGTGAGTAATTACCGTAAAAGGTCTTAAGCATGAATGTTATGACGGCGCTTATGAAAAGTATTTCACTCCTAGCATAACGAACCACCTTTTGAGAATTTGAATGCTCACCACACAATAAATAGGGCAAAAGCGAAAAGGTCTATGGATTTCTTTGCATTTCGTAATTACTTTTTGTTTTGTATTCCTGTCCAAATTATACAACTCGTATTTACGTACCGAGATCCTTTTTGACATGATAATAATTCAGAGGGAAGAAGTCGAATTTAATAGCAAGTTAAATGATACGTGTCCTGATTGGAAAATGTATGCTTATTCAGGTCGGTCTGCGCCCTCCCCAACCCTCCGCACGCCTGATTTGAAATGAATGGTAATAATGGCCGAGCATCCCGTTCGCATCGTTTTGTATGATTATTCCAGATTAATTATTTGTTGGAATTCTGTTGGTTAATTTTTTGGAATGAGATTTTCCCGCTTTGCCTGACGTTTTAATTCGAACTCTTCATGGGGAGAAGATTAAAAAGGTATGTCTGTATATGTAGGTATACATGGCAGCTCATAAAAATAAAGCTGATTGTATTCAGGGGAGCTAAATGCATTAATTCATTCTTTCAATCTAAAGAGTTCATAAAGTAAATGAAAACCTTAAACTTATAAGCATAACTCACTTAACTTTAAAGGTATAGCAAACAGTTCGATCACAATATTTTAACCGAACCTCTAAAGGCTGGGAGTGACTTCTTTATAACTTAATTTTGAAAAGCGTAATGTTTGTTGTACAATAATACTGCTACAACTATCACTCGACTATACACACAGATTAGTTCTCCAATAATTACACAAAAAAAATCTAGGCACTGGTATCAAAACGTTATTAATTTTCATCGTTATCTGCCTAGCCTTTTTACTTTTACTACATACTTAGCTATAGGTTTACTTCGGTTTACTATAATATTATGTCGAGCGTGATGCTCTACATCACTATTGAATCACGTCGCAGTTCGGCAGCGGTCCCAAAGGCCCCTAGATTGATGCGAATATCAAATCGTGCCACCCCTTGATTCCATCATTTTCATCCATTAGACGAAAACTTCGACGAAATCTAGCCGAAAAAATCATATTCAATATAATAGACGCAAATAATTCGAAAAGGTAGGTATTTTGGGAAGCAGAAAACTAATAAAATACATCATCAACTGAGCCATTTTCTTTACTTCTCGTTGATTCTGCTTAATTTCGCATTTGCAAATGAAACTCGTTCCTATCAAAGCACACAAGATGCTATTTTTGTTCAGCAAGCAAGCAATGTTTGTGCTCTTGGCTGGCCTCTCCCAAGGGGCCTGAGCTGGCACATTCTGACGACTGAACTAAGTAGAAAGATAGAACAGAATTAAGTCGGCCAATTATCCCGTATTGGATTTATTGGTAATCTCTGCACGAATGGGCGCGAGGGTGCGAAGCGAACCAACTTTTGATGATGCCTTTATCGGTATTATGAACAAAGTTGTTGCAATTTTTATGTAGGTAGGATTTATTGTTTGCTTTTCTCTTGTTTCACCCTCGGTTGTGAGCAGGCTGATAAAAGGGAGTTCAGAAGCGTTTTAC
Organism: Agrotis puta; assembly: GCA_943136025.2. NCBI lineage: Eukaryota > Metazoa > Arthropoda > Insecta > Lepidoptera > Noctuidae > Agrotis > Agrotis puta. The sequence goes on from OW964170.2 coordinate 8,669,714, forward strand.
TACAAATAAATCAATCTTCAATCAAAGTATTCTCGTCCGGCTTAGCTGACTTATCTCCGTTAACCTTCTCTTTGTTTACTTTATGCAATTAATTTATTGTAGCTCTGTTTTCATAAAAATAAATACTTCCACTGCCTACTTCCTTATTTCCAGTTGTCAAAGTCAATTAACAAGCCGCTTTTAACGACCCCGGAACGTAAAGAGCTATTGAAGGGCACCGTGGATTTTAGTCAGTACGAGTCTGACAGTCCCCTTCGCTCTGCCCTAGGTGGGAGGACTAATTTGATGATTTTACCGCGTTAAAAAAAACGCGCTTTTAACACAATAATTTAAAATGAGAATCACGATCTGCAAGGGAAATGGCATTTTCCTTGATTTCTTATCTCAATATGTCTCGTTATACAAAAGCTGAATAAAATACTCAGGGCAGTTTTACCCTTGTCCCTAAAGTGCCTGTAGATATTTTCTGAAAGTGTCAATACGTATAAAAGAAATTGATATATCGATATAAAAGCAAAAATATGTATGTTCTCAATGTATTAGTAAAAAATCTTAGTGATACGTCATAGCCGTCACACACAAGCACTGCCTCTTGGGTATTCCATAAAAAGTTGACTACGCACCCTCGTTATTGTAGTTCTGCCGAAGTAAAATGTTTTGTATTTACCATTAAATGAATAAAAGATTATATTATTGGTTTCTCTACATGGAATTATAGTTTTTAGCTTAATTAATACAAATGGCTGCGAGATTGTTTGCTTGTCCGTCAAGTATTAGGTATTGTGTAACATTTTTATACCATGAGGTACTCTGAAATTAGGTACCTATAATATTAAAGTAACTAGATAGTTTTCAATGCAACGTCAAGATAAATGGACGCATTCCGTGACCGAGTGATCTTATGCCTTTGTCAAACAGACAGGCGAAAGCGAAGCGTTTCCGAAGCGATACCGCAAGAAGCGAGACGTCAGTCCGATAGTTCTGTCACGCTATCGGATCGCTTTCGCTTTTCTATGTGACTGGAAAACAATTATGGAATTGTTTGAATCCAGTCACATTCAAACAATTATGGAATTGTTTGAAATGATTTGAATGTATGGGCATTACAAATAAAAACGTCACGCTTCGCATTCGTCACGCCTGTCTGTTTGACAAAGGCTTTAGGGTGCCTTTCCACCAGAGATGTGCTGAGGTACGAAACTCTGTGACCGTTTCCACTGATGCTACGCTATGTAGCGGTACCAGTAAGATGTGCTAGGAAGATGCGCAGCTCGAACTATGCGATGTATCGATATCACGCATCCTTCCATATAAAAAATACATTTTAGTTGAATCCGTTTCCACCAGTGCTGTGCTATGTAAACCAAGGAATATGATTGGTGGCCAGCGTATCAAACGTATCCGCAGCAACGTAGCATAGCACATCTCTGGTGGAAAAGCAGCCTTACGATGGACAATATGTACGCTCGTATCAGTGTACTGTCCCATATTTTTAGTCAAATTAGAGAGATTTTTGTATTGGCAGCATAACTTAACCGTGTAAAAGAACGTTCTTACATAAATACCCGTGGTTAAATATAGGTTAATTAAGTATTATTAAACAGTGTGTGATTTCTGACTGTAGCGAAAAAAAACATTTTTGACCTGCAATTTAATGAAATCACACGCTTGTATATTAGGGATAGCCTCCGTAGCGTTGCTAATCTCCTGATGATTCGTTTGACTCTGATACTGATACATTATGAGAGTCGTCAAAAGTGTTATTTAGTGAGTGTTCATCAATCGTCTCGTTATTGTAATCAGTTCCGTTGTCGGCTCCTATCCAGTCCTCCTCCTCACCAGTAGTTGTCTCTGTGTCGTGTTCAGCTTCGGTAGTATTGCTATATATGATTGCGTTATCTTCTTCAGTACTATGACCGAAAAGATTATAGTTGATACTAATATTGGCTACATTTATTATATGTTTTTCGTCAACCGTCAATGAAGATCCATCTTCATTTTCTTGATTCTGTTCTGAGTACTCTTTAGCCCATGCGGTTGGTATTTTGGTAGTCGGCATTATCCAATCATCTTTATTACCGTAATACTTGGCTTTTACTTTGTCGTAGAAACAAGTACATTTACAATTTTCATCAGCAGAAGCAATATCATATTTACGTTTCAAACATTCATGCACACATACATAAGTTTTTTTGAAATTCTGGCATTTGTGAGTTCTATGGTGGCCATAACGTAGAATTGACTTTTTGTTTAAGTCTGAAATCATACAATTACAAGCATTTCTCCATTAAAAAAATAACAATAAATAATGAATTACAAACACTACTGTGGAATTACTGAAAAAGAAACTCAGTAGTTCCATAATGGAACTAGACATTGGAACTACTAAAAACCGTGCAATTATTCGACTTATTTCAGACTCTGCTCTATCTATCTCTCCTTATCCATGCAAATTTCGATTTTTCATCGAAAGCTAATCTGACACGTTTCTAAGAGTATTCAACATGCGACAAATCAAGCCTAACCGTATCTCTGTAGGTCCATTGGATACCGCATTCCGGCACTTAAATATAAACTTCAACGTTTAAGTGCAACGGGTCAAAATCAACAATCAATTAAAAAACTGGCCAAGTGCGAGTTGGACTCGCGCACGAAGGTATCCGTACCATACTAAATAAAAATTACAAAAAAAACATGACCGCTGAATGGGATATGTCGATAGAAACCTCCATCCGACCCTGAGAAAAAGGATCTTGTCAGACGTACAACGAAGTGATCCTATAAGAGTTCCGTTTTTTTAAATCTTAGATATAGAAACCCAAAAAACAAAAGTTTTTATAAATATTAATGTACTGAATATAAAAATATGAATAATGTAAGCAAAACTGATTATTGCAAATGAGCAAGGCTTTATCATGAGAGTGAAAACTGAGAAATGGAATAGAATAATATTATAGTGTGCGACTGGAGACGCCTAGGGCGTCGGCGGACTTGGCGAGGCAATTTCCGGCCAGCATTGGCGCGGGCTTGGGTACGGCGAGTAGCGGGTAGCTCGCCGTATGACCAAGGGCCATACCCGCTTTGACGGCGCGTCGTTTTTCACACGCACTTCAAAGAGCTATCAGCATTCTGACGGTTCTCCCATAGAGGGCCAAACGCCTGCCGCGGTCGCTGAACTGCCAAAACGGGTAATCGTAACCCTGGAACGTAAACGGCAATTGAAGGAACACGGTAAATTTTAGTCAGTAGAGTCTGATATTCCCTCCCGCTCCACCCAGGGCGAAAGGACAATGAGCATATGATGATTTTACCACCTTAAAAAAAGAATTGAGAAAAGAAGTAACGGAAATACAGCAAACAGACGGTGGGAAGATGACCTAAAAAAATTACAGGCCTCTTTTTTTTAATCTAATTATTAATCTTATTTTTAATCTTATTTTTAATATAATATTTTGAGAGTGTTATGTCAGTCTTTTTTCCACGGTGTACAATAAGTTTTTGTTAATATAGTTTCTAGATTATCACTATTGTAAAACTTAAAATATTGAAAATAAGTAGATACAGGAAACTCAAAGTGTTTTTTTTTACGTGGTAAAATCATCAAATGAGTCCTCCCACCCATGGCAGAGCGGGAGGGACTGTCAGACTCGTACTGACTAAAATCCACGGTGTCCTTCAATAGCCCTTTACGTTCCGGGGTCACGGTAATTCGTACAGTCCCGCGACCCCGGCAGGCTTTGGCCCTCTAGAGGGGGGCCCCGTCACTTTGCTGACACTCTTTGAGGCGCGCGTGGAACACAACGCGCCGTCGACCCGGGCATGGTCCATGGTCGGACAGCGAGTTGCCCATTACTCGCCGCCCGCATGCCCGCGCCTACGGTGGCCGGAGATCGTCTGGCGACGTCCGACGCCGTGGGCGTCTACCACTGCGGCTGGGGTGGAGGGAGGACGCTGTCCTCTGCCTCACACGGCCCGCCTCCTCCTTCACGAGCATTACTGCTTCGCAGAAGGAGGCGATCGCTTCCCACTCCGTCTCGCCCCGCAGCATGGCCTCGACCAATGCCGGGCGCGAGAGATCTCCGCCTATCGCCGTCGTGAGGACACGGCGGTGCTCTGCCCAAGCGGGGCAGTCCTGCACCGTATGCTCCACCGTGTCCTCCGGACGGTCCTCGCAGTGGTGACACCCAGGCGTTTCTTCCCTCCCTATCAGACACAGGAACCTCCCGAAACTTCCGTGTCCGGTGAGGACCTGCGTCATGAAAATTACAGGCCTAAAATGAACCAGAACTGCAGGAGAGACGGCAGTGTCAGATAGAAGTTTTTGGTTTTGGAAAAGGCCTGTCTGGAAACTGATGTTAAGAAAACAGATAGTAGGTGATAAATGAACATGTAACATTATTTTTAGTAATTATGATGCAAAACCTGAATATAGTTTATTTACAATTAGTAACTGAATCGATTCCATTATTTTTTACATGTTGTATTTTGTTACAAAAATATCTAATTAAATTTTATCACTAGTTAATTAAAATACAATCACTGCACGGTTAGGTACCTATTGCCAAACTATTATTAATGAGTGTATGACACAGTTTTTTTTTTTATCGTGGTAAAATCATCAAATGAGTAGTAGGCGCGGATTGAGCGGAGGTACCGCGCCCCGCCACAAAATAAGCATGTTTTTGAACGGACAACCAGGTTAAATAACAAGCTTATAATTTTGTGATTTTTGAAATTTTGTACATAGATTCTTTGCACAAAAATACTTGACAGGTGTATCGGGTTTTTCATAAACAAAAAAGAATGTTGTATGTTAACAGCATTAATGGCCTATTTTATTTATTATTTTAACTTGGTACTTACTTTCATCGCCAGTGTCATTTGAAATAATAATTGAAAATGAAACTGAAAGTTAAAAAATATGTTCTATGAATTTTATACTTACTATCGATCGAGCTAAAATGTGAGCTAAAGAATTTTTAGAATAACAAGTTTATGCCCGCGGCTGCACTCATGTAAATTCATTTATTAATTTGTTTTTAAAATTTTGATGATCATTTTCTTTCACAATAATCATATTCTGTTAAGAAAGCTGTTCTGTAGATTAGTGAAACATTTTTGAAAAAGAGTAAGTATAGAGTTTCTTGCCCATTCTTGTCCATACAAACCTACCCTTGCGAATGGGTGTAGAATCAATCCCTTCCCATCCCATTTCCTTTAATTTTAATAATCGACGTTCAAAACTACCTCTTTGATGGTCTAATTGAAATAAATGATTTGACTTTGATTATTCCTAAAAGAGTTACAGACGTTCATTCCATAGTCTGTCCCGTTTTAAATAAAAAAAAAAACTTTCTAATTACGCTGACTCATGCAGTACTCAAACAAAGTTACGTACGACAACAGCACATCAAGCTCTAGGACTATTTCCTTAAATAACTTTTCAACTTTATCACAACAGTACAAGATTCCTGATTGTTTGGAAAAAATTGACAGATTCGAGTAGGATTAACCCAATTTGACCAATTATTTTTAACGAATAATCTTTATTCTGTTTTAGCCTTCTAGCTTTTACAGAAAAATTAAAATACCGGGAAAAACCGGACGATTGGCAGCCCTAGCTAGGGCCCACAATTGTTTTTTTACGTGCGGGAATCAAACCCGTGGCACACAGCCCCGCCACAGCGCTAGCCTTGTCGTTGCTGTCAACTTATATCTACTCTGTACTTTTATATGCCTTTCTCTTATTCTGTGCTATTAATCTACACTCCGTTTTTATTTTTTATCAATAACGACTTACCGCTCTCTTCTTCTGCATTTATTTTTAATAAGAACCATTTTATGAAAATAAAATTTAGCAAAAATACGAGTCCCTTCATATTTATGTAACTGAATTATTTATGAGTATTAACTTGTTTCGTTCAGCTATTTTACTACTAATAACCAGTAATTAATTACAAAATTAATGTATTGTAAAATTAATTGAATTTTTAAGTGAATACTTTATTGCAAGCGACGATATCAGATTAGCACAGGAATGTACCTATTTATTATGTCTACTCACTTCCCCTCACTTCCCCTGCATCTTATACTGCCACTCGAAAGATCCGATAATCGTATCGTATTAACCTAAGGTTGGCCATACACGGACTGCTTCAAGCAGTGCTTCACGCTGCGACTCCATAGTAAACTACAGTCTTCGATTCTTTAGGGGCGGTTGAAATTTTCGAAGCGGCTTTATATTTTCCTCTTCATGTTTTAATTCCCAGAAAATCTGGGAATACCCAAGAAGATAAAAACAAATTGTAAATAATATGGTATTTATTTAAAAAAGACCACCGGGATAACATCACAATTTCGTAGTAGTCACCATACATTAGATCGCATTACGGCATGGTGCCTACAATCGTATCTTACTTTGAGAATTATCTTCGGGCAGTTCGGGCATCTACTCCTTTAACAATGACGGGCCGACCTGAGAGTTAGGCATTTCGAACAAATAGCTGGTGGTATTTCTCCACGAGAGCCCGAATGATCGCCCGATGAAGCGTCGTAAATAGAGATGAATCCACCACAAGCTCCGAAGGGATTTTGTTCATATACCTACCAAAAACCGATATATTGGAATCTCCAAGGAAAAAGGAACCGTAGCCTTTCCCGACCAACCTTCGAGAACACGTGTAGCGAAATAAAGCGTGAAGGTCAAATTACATTAGAGGACTATTATAAACACCCTCTACACATTCAAGGCAATCATCAAAATATAGTTTCTTGATTATTTTCGTAAATCTGTTTAATCCTTCATTAGTCAAGTCTGCCTACAGTCACAGAAAATATCGACACATTCAAAATAAAATCACAAACGGCTGTCTGTTTTTGTGAATAAGATTAGTACCTCTATCAATTTCTTTTGAATGTCTCAGTTTATTTTAATGTTGAGCCGAAGTCAAGGCAATGGCATAGCCAAAAACTGTGGCGCCGCAGATCAATTAGTTCCGAGTAATAAACAAAACAAATACGTTAGTTATGAAAAGAATTCGGCTGCCGCCAAATTTCTTATGCGACATCAATCAAAATCATACTGATAATTAAATCATCATTTGGGTGGCCATAGAGAAGTTAGTTCTTGGAAATTCGTCTCCGTCGAAAGTCGTCCTCCGATGTCATTATCACATTCCTGATTTATTAATTAGACCCTGAATGCCAAGTGAATTTTTACTTATTCGTTTATAGCTAGGTACCTAGTTGTATTGTTGTGCTACATAGGAAAAACCAATTTATCCATATAAAAACCACATATAACGTATTAATTAGTTTTAGTTCATATTTTTATGTTTTCTATTGTTCGTGAGCTTATACCTGCATACTTGATTTGAGGGCTTGAGGCGCTGCGTACCTACTGTGACACACGGGCTTATAAACCTAGGTCGGTAGGTAGCTGATGCTAAAACAGACACAATTGCAGAGATTTTAAAAACCTTAAAATTAATAATAATCCGCTTGTTGACAAATTGTGTGAACACATGTCTGTTTTAGTGGCAAAATATTTTTTTTTATTATTATTTACTATTGCAAATGGAAGAATTTCTTGGTGAAACAAATGTATCGATGTCTCTTTAATTCTTCAATGAATCAAAATATTTTATATTAAATAAAGGTCAAATAGATTATATTTCCAAGGTAATTCCAACTGATTGGTAAAGGCCTCAATAATTTGAGTTTCGGTAATCATAACCAATGAACGACCAACCTCAGGATAATTTTATATTGAGAGAGCATTATTCACCGGAAACCCTCAAACTTAAGATAACATAAGATTTAATTAAAAAACAATTTACTATGCTGAAATACTAAAAGGAAATTAATCGATACAGCTATAACCAAATAAACTCAATTTTATGTCAATTTAACTATTTAAACACTATTTAGTTATTGTTTTAATCATGTTTTATGTTTAAACATATACATACTTTTCTGTCGTTTGTGAGCTGGTACTTGCTTAATATTGATCAGAAGTCAGAGAAAAAACATATCGGTTTGATGATTTTAATGGGTTGATGATAAAAATGAATGTCCATGTCGCATTTGTTTTGTTATTGGTTGCTTTCGTAATTTCATTTGAGGATGAGGGTTAGTATTCAAACATATATATTTTATTTAAGGATAGATTCGCGTTTTACTACTATGTCACCTGATGGTAAGCGTTGATGTGGTCGACGACGAAGAACGCTTGCTAGATGTAATTTGTCTCGGGCACGCCGCGATCGCGGCGGTAAGACCCCTCTTTGAGGAGTGGCTGGATAGGCGTCACGGCGTCCTGACCTACCACATAACGCAGGTCCTCATCGGACACGGAAGTTTCGGGAGGTTCCTGTGTCTGATAAGGAGGGAAGAAACGCCTGGGTGTCACCACAGCGAGGATCGTCCGGAGAACACGGTGGAGCATACGGTGCAGGACTGCCCCGCTTGGGCAGAGCACCGCCGTGTTCTCACGACGGCGATAGGCGGAGACCTCTCGCGTCCGGCATTGGTCGAGGCCATGCTGCGGGGCGAGACGGAGTGGGAAGCGGTCGCCTCCTTCTGCGAAGCAGTCATGCTCGCGAAGGAGGTGGCGGGCCGCGTGAGGGAGAGGACAGCGTCCTCCCTCCACCCCAGCCGCAGTGGTAGACGCCCACGGCGACAGACGTCGCAAGACGATCTCCGGCCACTGTAGGCGCGGGCATGCGGGCGGCGAGTAATGGGTGACTCGCTGTCTGACCATGGACCACGCCCGGGTCGACGGCGCGTTGTGTTCCACGCGCGCCTCAAGGACTGTCAACATAGTGACGGGGCCTGTAGAGCGCCAAAGCCTGCCGGGGTCGCGGGACTCACAAATTACATCAAATGAGTCCTCCCACCCAGGGCAGGGCGGGAGGGACTGTCAGACTTCTTGTACTGACTAAAATCCACGGTGTCCTTCAATAGCCCTTTACGTACCGGAGTTACGGTAATTTGTGAGTCCCGCGATCCCGGCAGGCTTTGGCCCTCTACAGGCCCATGGTTAGATCTAGCTGAACTATCTCTGTAGAACCCGCTGCATGCAGTGGTCTCTCCATATCCATCCATTTTTTTATTTATTGAAATAAAAAAGGAATTTCTTCACGCCAGCTTTTCTTAAACCTGCCTCGGTTGTGATATCTGTCTTCAGGAATCCAATGAAATAAATATTCTTAACCACCTATCTCGATCTATCACTTTTTACCTGGTAGACTTTTCACTAAGATCCTGTGACACCTGTTCTGGAGCGGTTTAAGTTGTTTTATTGTGCATTCTTTCGGTTCGTTTCATATTTAGAATACTGCTGTATACCGTTCTTTGGCAAACCTTGAGTTTGGTCTTGTAAGCTTTAAAGAACAAGTTTGAGCGCCATAGGTTAGGTTAGTCAGAACACATGTCGCCTTAATATGTTTGAGCGAGACAGCAAGCTCTTCACATGCAGCTTCGTGTATCAGCATCTTCTTCACATTATGTTATTCTTCAAGGAAGAGCTAAAACCTTAATTCATCTCTATTTCTCTTACAGGTGACAATATCACAGCTCGGAAACATTACGGCTTAAGTTTTCATTCAAAATGCACAGATTACGTTAAAACTTTTACTTGTATGACTACATGCAAGAGCATTGGTTTCCAAATATTCCGAATGAATCTTCGTTGTAAATGTAGTTGTCATGAATTAAAAACCACAACAATATTACCATTCTTTAAGTGGCGGACTAACGGCACAACAAAGACCTTGCCGAGTACTCAGAGTCCTAATCTATATCACATAGCTGGCACGCTTTCACCGCCTCCAACTGAACCTGAAACCGAAACGACAGATACAACCGATACGTCTTCCATTTGCAATGATAGAACAAGTGAAATTTCAACCGAATCTGAAAATACAACAAATACTGACGATATAACTGGTAATTCAACAACTGATGATGGTGGATCAGACATTACAACAGATACTGTTAACACTACAGACTCAAGCAATGGAACAGATGATACAGGTGGTTCAAGTGTGACTGGCGGTAACTCAACATCTGAAGCTCCAACTTCTGAAGAAGAACCATCTTAACCGTCACCATGAACATAATTATGATGACAAAACCAAAATCTAGCATGATGATTTTAATAAGTATAAATAACCATCTGGATTCAGTTTTATTTAGAATTAATAAATATTATTATTTACATATTTTTTATCACATGGTCGATTAAGGCCCACTCCAACTCCTATATCCCAGCAGTGGGAACATTTATAGGCTGATGATGACGATAATGATATCTTTTTTAGGATTCTGTTGCCGAATGGCAAAAACGAAACCGTTATAGATTCGTCATGTCTGTCTGTCGGTCCATGTATGTTACAGTCACCTTATTCTGAAACTGCATAGTTGAAACTTTCTGTGAATTCTGTGAACCGCTTCGATTTTTATGTGAAAATAAATATATTAAGGAGAGAATCCCCATACATGGAAACGAAACATAAAGAACAATCAAACCTATACGTGCAGGGTCTTTAAAAATTATATTGAGGTTCTAAAATCATTTTTTCTCACAGTATATCCCTAAAATAGGTAAAACGTGTGTCCCTATAACTTTTAAAATATAGCAAAACGATTTATTATTACATAACATCATGCTTATTTTGTTTTACAAATACATAAATATTACCTAATTAAACTATAGAAATATAAAAATGAAACTAAACTATTATAGAGCATCGTAAAATTTATCCTCAACGCTGTCAGCTGGTAATGTGCTGTGCTGGTAATGTGTGTGTACTGGCGGTGTTACCTCTTTGTATGGCAATACTGTACCTCTGACCAAGGTAAAAGCCAGATTTTAGGTCACGGGAAGCGTCAACAAGTATTTTAGAAATATCTCTGTAGAGACTCTAAGCACTCAGACCCGTAGTGTGGTACAGGTTTAATCGAGATTTGACGATATTAAAGCAACAGCGGATTCACATCGTATTTATTTACGAAATTTATGAGAAATGTAGTTTTCAACACAGCACTTCCTCTAAAACTATCACTTATTGCACCACGATTAGGTGCAACATGCAGTGTATTTCATATTTGTACACATTTCTTTTCTTTGTCGCACTTGTGCGGAAACAAAATTTCGACTTATTTCCACAGATAACTAAGTCGAAATTGGTTCAATGTCGATTGAAATTGTTAATTGTTGGCGGTGATATATTTTTTTCACTGCAGTAGAGTTCGGCCAGCGTCTTAAAGACATTATTTTTTTTTAAATAATTAAATTGTGTTTATTAATAAAATAACATAGATAAATAAACATGATGATTAATAAAAAGAAACATTAACTTTTATTAACAAATTAACATTTATGTTCTAAATACAAAATTATTAAAGTGTTCTATTTTTCATGTTAAGTTGTTTAGCGACTTTTCCTAAAACTAGAAAAAAGCAAGGCGCGGAAAAAAAAGACATAGTTTGGTATTATTTCATGTCGAAAATATTGCAGAAGGTAAAGATATCCTATCAAAATACAATAGAACCAAGTTCCCAGATTTATCCCATCAAAAACATAAATGTACTTGTCTAATCTTCACACATGTATACAAATTATCTTATAGTTAAAATATTTGTAGTTGTCTGGTCAGTAGTTAAACCAATAATCAATACTTACTTAATTAAATCACATCTTATGATTCTTGATTTTTTTACTACCTATTTTTAAAAACTGTATAGGATCTTAATAAATAGTTATTTAACTACTGATCAAATAACTCGTCCTAACACAGCCCATTTTTTTTATCGTGGTAAAATCATCAAATGAGTCCTCCCACCCTACTATCAGACTTGTACTGACTAAAATCCACGGTGTCCATCACTAGCCCTTTACGTATCGGGGTCACGGTAATGGGAAAGTCCCGCGACCCCGGCAGGCTATGGCCCTCTACAGGCCCCGTCACTATGCTGACACTCCGTGAGGCGCGCGTGGAACACAACGCGCCGTCGACCCGGGCATGGTCCATGGTCGGACAGCGAGTCGCCCATTACTCGCCGCCTGCTTGCCCGTCTCCGAGATCTCCGAGATCGTCTTGCCTAGAATGGCTTTGGCGGAGTAACTGCTTCACAGTTTGGACATTTAACGTTAGCTAAACAGCATCGACAGCCTCACCTCATCCTCAGTACAGAATTGAATAAATATCAGCGAGCTCTTGGCTACTCTCTTATAAATTCTCTTCTCCATTTTCTCATGTATGGTTTGCCAGGATAATTGGCGTCTAAGTTCGATGGAAGTATATTCGAATAGCGTCAAAACGCTCAAGCGGTTTTGCACTAGTTACTCATTGTGGCTGGATAGGGTTCAATCTCTTCCTCTTTAACAGCAGTATTAGACCACCGGCAACGTAGGATTGGATATCAATATCTGCTACTCGACGAATCTTCCCCTTTGGCTGGCAAGAGTGGTTGCCATACTATCCAGCTTCTAACACATGACAGTCAAAGATCTACTAAAGACAGCCGGAACCATCGGTTTATTGTGCTTGCAGCCCTCCATTTAATATTAATTACTTATTGATTTATATCTTCCTTGGCCGATTTCTTTATGTAAATAAGGTCGTAAACTTTAGTTGTTTATGTGTTAGCGAGCAATAAAATAGGCATTGAACAGAGAAAGACGGGCATCGGAGAGTAAAGGTGACAGGTCCCCTCGGCTTACGCCAACTACGGTACAAATTGCGATATTAAGCACAAGGCGTGATGAAAAAACACTAGCTGAATATAAATTAGGCAGGAGGAGCTCTATAATCAATATAAACGATGCTAAAGAAGATTAGAAAAATCCTGTAAGAAAACAAATTTCACGGGATCGTAGGACACGTGAAACTGCAGCGGTTTACAATTATGTTTTCAACATAAGTAGAGCCTTCTATTAATGTCGTGCCTTTTGAATGAAAAGTGTTCATCTCTCATTTTTATAAATAACTATTCCAACAAAAAGTATTGTTTTAGTTTGTACGAACCGAATATTACCTGACGCTACGTCTTGTTAACGCTTTTAATGTAATGTTTATTTTATCAATTATAAGATTTATACGAGATTTTAGTGACCTTCAAAATTCGGTCTTTATACAACACCACTTTTCAGACAAATCGAACCGTGTGTCATAGTAGCCAGGTCTTAAAACCGAAAAACAGGACAGACCAATCAGTTGAGTGAACCGGAAATTTCAGTGAAAAGACAGGACACCTTTATTATATTTAGCGCAGCGACCGAATCAAGAAATTACGTAACGAAAATAAACCTAACACTGTCACTGTTAGGTACATCTGTCATGTCAACGTGAATGAATCAAATTGGAAGGAATGTTTTTTTTTTGACTATTCACTTGATTGACGTCGCTGACCATAGCCTAATTAGCAGAGTAACTTCCCATAGAGCAAAGATGGGATGATATTTTCGTTAAATATTCACGGTAGGCGATAACTTTTTCTTTTTTTTCATAAATAAATAATTAATATTATAAAAAAATTGATAAAAAGTAGCTGCAGTCCTCGAGTGCGCACCTATTTTATTTTGAGTTGGATTTGCTCTTGACTCTAGTCCAGGTCAAAGACGACTGAGACAAAGCCTGGGATGGAGCGAGCTTACCCAGAAGAAGCCTGTTCACTGTAACTTTACAGGATTCGGGTAGTATGCGTTCGTAGCTTCGGCCAACGTTTTGGGCGCTTCGTATTCTTTATATACTCTCTACGAACATAAGATTAGTTAGAGACACTTTTTTTTAGCGTGGTAAAATCATCAAACATCCACTCATTTGATGATGTCAGACTTGTACTGACTAAAATCCAAGGTTCCCTTCACGTACCGGGGTTACGGGAGATACTAACTAAAAATTGGTGTCAACATGATTGGATCCCGACTTCCAATGTATTATCAGAACTTATGAACTCAGAACTAATAGGGAGTAGGCTTCACTCATAAGTTTCGAGTTACGTCCATACACATTACATACCTGTATTTTCCTAACTAAACTTTAAATTGTAGATGTGTAAATAGTTATAGAGTAAATGACAGTCAACATCATTTACATTTATGATTATTCACCCAAGCCGAGTATGTATATGTATGTATGGTATACGACAAAGTGTACACAACTGTAGGTGTACTAAGTGTATGACAATATGTAAGTATATTTTTTGAAATCCAAATCAACTAAAAAAATATACACCGATGTCTGATTTCGATGATTCTCTTTTTGTTCGACGCAGTATACCTGCCCTTTGGTCCCATAAAATTTTCATTAATTTGATTCAGTAGCTCATTGACGATGTTATTACCGTTGCCACGGATTACAAAATTCTAGTTCACATGTAAGAAAATAATGTATTTGACAATAATTTGGGTTGAATATTTAATGTGCTATCCCCGCATGGAACAAATATTTGTACGACTTATATTTAGTTGTTCCGAATCTGTGTGTTTGTGTATGTGTGTTTTTATGTTTGCAATTACGCAACCATGACAAAGGAGAAATTGTGTGAAGAGTAAATTAAAAAAAAAACCAGAAAATTAGGAGTTCGGTCATAGGAACGCAACAGGCAACCGAAGGAATAGTGTGGTTTTTAGTTAGTAAGACTTTGACAGTTCCTTTCACTGGTGATTTATCAGCCTGAACAAAAAATAAAGCTGCATGCAGCGTGGACGTACACTAACAAGCTATCTAGTATCTAAGCCTTAATTCTAGCCATCTTTTAAACATTCGTGTTCGACAATTATGGTAATTATCTGTTATTTACATAGAAAATAAATAATAGACATATCCTCTTTAAACTTTCACATCGCACGGTACAGTTCCAAAAAAAAAGTGTAGAAAATGTAAAGACGAAATTGAATTTGATTCCGATACATAAATTTTACTTAACGTTTGTCTCCCTCGGATCAAGCGGGAAAATAAACGAATGTTAATTAAATTTGTTTGCGCGAAACTAATTCGCCAACAGCCTTTTAATTATTCTTTTTCTCACTTGACTGTCTTACGTTATACAAGCAATAAAACTTATATTTCTTCTTGTATATGAACTTATATTGACAAAATGCAATTTAGCACCACAGGTCGTGTTTTAAGATTAAGCCGTGCTTGAAGAGGATGGTCTGTGCCTCAGAAAGCACGTAAAGCTGTTTGTCCCGGCTGTCATTTGTAGATCTTTGACAGTCGGTAATCATAGTCAGAAGTTAAAAAGCTCGAAAGTTTGACAATCAGTCTTTCCAAAGGGTATCGTATCATGTTAAATAAAGATATTCAGCTGCATCCAGTTTTAGAAAAGGCTAGGTTGATGATGTTGATGACAATTTTAAGGCCTGGAACTTTGAGAAAGGTAACGTCAAATTATACTCAGTCCTATATAAATCCTAAACATCTGCAGACCAAATGGGAACGTGCTAGCCATAGAGTCTACCAACCAAATTGTCTATTTAACAACATTCGAAGTCACATACATAGCCAAACGTGGAGCAACTAAATGAAAGGCCTAGGGCATACACAACTCATATTTGTGTTGCGCAGGAATCGAACCCATTAGACGTAACTCATTCAATCGCTCACCCACTGCGCCTATTGTATCGGTCAGCCTCGCGAGATATCAACTGAAGATTTATAAGTTATTGCTTTGATGTTCAGACTCCACAGGTTAGAATACTGCACTAGAACTAGGAGTGCCTCAGAAGTGGCTAAACTTACACTCAAGCATTTAACAGGCGTGCTGCACTTCACAAAAGGACGAACTAGAATATCTTTGTTTTATACATGATATAAAACAAAGTCGCTTCCCGCTGTCTGTCTCTATGTATGCTTAGATCTTTAAAACTACGCAACGGATTTTGATGCGTTTTTTTAATACATACAGTGATTTAAGAGAAAGATTGATACGTATATAACATGCATAATATAATAGAGATTGCACCCGTGCGAGAGCCGGTTAGTATTGTATAAACCCAAATGGCAGTTACCCAAAAACATAATACCGATATATTATCTACACTAATATTATAAAGAGGAAAGATTTGTATTTTTGTGTGTGTGTGTGTGTATGTTTGTAATGAATAATCTCAAGTACTACTGTGCCGATTTCAACAATTTTTTCACCATTACAAAGCTACTTTTCCCCGAGTAACATAGACGGGCAGCTCGTTAAAATAAAATGGGTCCGATCAAATATTTGCATGCCCTTAGATCAATTTTAAAATTAACGCAAGGAGTTTCAGAAACAGCTATAAAATCTAATAGTAACAATATGTACAATCGAACCAATACAATGCACGAAATGAATGACTTTCGAAATGAGTTAAAACAACAGATATAACGTTTTTTTTATGTTTATTATGTTTACACAAAAATGCTTTGTGTGGGGTGTTTTATGGTTTTTTGTTCAACCGATTTGTTTAC
The DNA here is from genome assembly GCA_943136025.2 of Agrotis puta. Lineage (NCBI taxonomy): Eukaryota > Metazoa > Arthropoda > Insecta > Lepidoptera > Noctuidae > Agrotis > Agrotis puta. The sequence goes on from OW964170.2 coordinate 8,686,168, forward strand.
AAATCAAAATAGATTATAGCCAGTTTTTCCCGTTATTAGTAGCTATAAATCATTGTACATCCGTAGCGACTGATCCTTTAAATAAGATCTAAAGTGAGGAATACCAAAACTGCCGATTGTTTTAAAACAGTTCGGGTGTTCAACGCACCTTTTTTATGTAATTGTAAGTTTAACGGACGCGTAAAATACCCATCGATACACATTTTAAACGATTTACATTTTTGACGAATGTTCTTTCATGGTTAGCGCAGTAGCTGAACGATCGACTACTGCGTAACGTGTCGCGGGTTCGATCCCCGCACGGAACATATTTTTGTATGATCTGCAAATAGTTGTTCCGGGTCTGGGTGTTTATGTATGTGATTTTATAATAATATTTAAACGCACCCACGATACAGGAGAAATTCCTTGTGCCTCCTACTGAATTTAGTTTTCATTTTCGTGTCAGTTTTTTATAAATAATGTTTGCGGTTTTAATTATGATTACACTTCAAATTTGACAAGAGTTTTGCCATATTTGAAGTGTAATCAAGTGTAATCATATTTTTGTTATCTATTTCTAAAAATAATTACGAAGCAAGTAATGTCAATTAATAACAGTTATGTTAGTACCGGTAGATATGTGTGTGAACATCCAATTCCAATAATAATTATGTGTAAATATAAAATGTTGTTAGAATAAGTAACTGAAGATTTTCGTCTACATGTGCTACGTAACCTTAAAAGTACGGCTGTACACAGCAATTTAAGAAAATGCTCATCATTGAAATCTTCCGTATCGCATTAATCCTCGCGAGGGTCGGGACCCTAATAAATTCCGTATTATACACATAACGGGCGTATTAAAATAAACATATTAACGACACCCTCGCAATGTGTGCCCCAGCAAGTGACAAAAAGTAGTTAACTTCTTTCAACATTAGAGCAAATTATTTGAATACTCCCATCTTCTGTGTAACCTTTTCGACCGGCGAGTAATGGGTAGCTTGACGTCCCATCAAGGATCAGGCCCGACGGATGGATGGATCGGTGGCGTGGTGTGTTCCACGCGCGCCTCAAGGAGCCTTCAACAAATTGATAGGGCGAAACGCCTGCCAGAGTTAAAGGACCGTCTTTAAAGGCAACCGTGACCCTGGAACGCATCTCAAAAAAGGAAGGTTTTACACATACGGCACCTTTCGATATCTTCCGCAGATGCCGTTAGCGGGAATAATTTCATCATGAGGGCTTTCATTTTTTTTTAATCATTAGGGCTCCAGTACACGATGCCGCCGCTGTGCTGCCGCCGCGCCGCCACCGCGCCGCTTTTACGTGTATACCTTCGCGACCGCGCCGCCCACCACTGCGCCGCCGCCGCACCGTCACCGCGCCGCCATTCGCTATAAGACGGCGGCGTCGAGTGCAGGAGCCCTTAGATACACCATAACCTGGGTTCATCCACATGACGGGTCTACAGGCGTGACGTTATTTTATTTTGGACTGTACCTGTAATTCAGGTCTTTATGGGCCTTCTGTACCTACAGTTACAGTGAGATGACATTTTACAATAACAATAGAACCAGCTCCCGAACTGTTCCGGGTCCCTGCGGAGCGAACCACCCCATGCCAGGGTGCAAGTGTATAATTTAGATGACACATTGTCGCCAAATACACTCACTTTCATTCACTGCATCAATTATTTTATTTCGCTACTTCGTTGTTCAAGACTACATCAATTATTTTATTTCGCTAGTTTATTGTTAAAAAATGTTCGGTTTTTGCAACGAAGATAGTTTCGTTAAAGTGAAGCCTAATACTCAAATTTAGTAATACTCGTAATTGCGTAGGTATATCAAAAGCGGATGTTTTTGGACCTTTTGGCCTTTTCATTATTAGTGCTAGTCGATGTTTTTGTTACCTGTTCCGTACATCAAAAGAAAAAAAGTTGAACCCATATAAAATGACTTTGTTGTCTGTCCGCCTTGAAGCAGAGCTAAAATCAAGCTACTTAATCAATGCAATCAAAAGTTACGGCCGTTTATGCCTCGTTTCGCGGCACATTTTGACGTTTGCAATTTTATTATATTTATATTTTATATACAGCCTGTTAGTGTAATCAGTCTTAAACTTGAAACCAGTGGTTTGGTATCACTTACAGAACGTAAATTCAATAAAAAATAAAAACTTTTTTTTTTTCAATAAAGTCTCCATTTTTCCCCAAAATTATTTCACCCTATTACGCAAAGGTGCGCAAAAGGCGCCGGGCCGCGACGCCGGCGCCGCCGTGTCGCCCGCGCACACTTCAGTGATCAGTCAGCCGGCAGCGTCGCTACGGAACGTACGTGTGTACGCTCGCAGCGCAGCGCACCTCACGACCTCGCGCCGCCCCACCGTTAATTTTTCGCGCAAGTGTTAGTGTTTAGTGATTATGTCGTACACCAACGAACAGTGGACCGAAATGGTCCGGGTTTACGCCGCGTCGGGTGATAACCTGAACGAGGCTCGGAGAATGTACGCTGACTAACTTACATCATCTGGACTCGTCACGCAACAAAGGTAGGTATTTTTGCCTGTCCTAAGCCAGGAAAAGTATGAAGGGAAGTTAGTTACATCACAGGTTACCTGTATTTTATGATGTAGTTAGTTAAAACTTATGTAGGTATGTAGTTAAACGGACGGCTATTGCGGCAGGTTAACGCCCTTTGCAGTGAATACGTAACTCGGGCGCATAGTATCCATGAATTAACGGACGGTGTAGGACAGAAACATTTTTGATTTTTTTAAAGAAAAATTCGTTTATTTATTTTTAAATTCAGACAAACATTTTTATAATTAAATCAACTACCTATGGTTTCAAGGTTAAGACTGATTACACTAACAGGCTGTATATAAATATAATATAAATATATATTTTATATATATTTATATTATATTTTATATATATTTAAATATATATTTTATATATATTTATATTATATTTATATTTTGCGGCACATTTTTCCGTAGTTGAATATGATTTATTCTAATATTGTGGACGAAAAAATGGTTTTTAGGGTTCTGAACCTAAAATGAAAATACGAAACCTCATTATGATCACTTTGTTATTCGTCTATCAAATTCCTTTTCTCAGGAATAGGGAGGTATCAAGCTGAAATTATTGTCAAATATTCAAGTTTATAATACCTTGGAGCAAAAAATTAAATGTCTACGTCAGTAATAATAAAAAATAATAAAAAAACTTGCCCTGTTCAAGTTTTTTTTTTTTCACCCAGCTTTCATTTGTTTATTATTAAAAGTAATAACATCATAATTAACCTATTTATAGGCATCAAACAACAAATGCTCTGAATCACCCCGCCTACTTTTCCCAGAACCGTTTAATTCCAGAGAATTCCCAAATCGCGCTTATAATTTATAATAACAGGGAGGTCCCTTAACGAAGAGACCGTTTTGTAGATAGGTATCTATCAAATTACGCCACCTTCCCCCTTGCAGGCGCCCATTGTTGTCTAACACGGAAAATATTCATTTGAATATTTACTTAACATGGATAATATTTTAATCTTCCCCTTTGAATTATACGCTTTCCAACGGAGACAATTTCACGCCCCTTACAGCGAAACGAAGTAACTGTAACACTTCGTGCATTCTATTATACGTCCTTTGTCAGAACAAAAATAACGGTTTAAGGTTTAATTTCACTTGGCAAATCAAGCAATATCAATTTAACAAGATATTCCTTTTGTTAATATTCGCACACGCTTTATCAAATTCTCTAGCGGGGGTGACAATAAGCCGCTGTAAGTACTCTTCTGACATATGGATAAAAGCTTTCATTTCAGACTCAGCGCTTTGGACTGTGATATAAGGAGATAAGTACTCACATTTAATACATTAGGTATGTAGACAGAGGTATTGAAGTTCTTATTTGTTGTAAGTAGTTATGTAATATTTAATTAATTTACTTAAACGGAAAAAATGTGTCTGTGGAAAATAAACCGGAGATAGACTGGCCAAACTAGACATAAACCGGCTAATAGGTTCGCGTTCTACACAACGTTTGACGACTCTGAAATATATTTCGATTCCTGTATTGTCATAACACTGACACGTACTGATTAAAGACCTTTTATATTTAAGAGCTTTAAGGCTCTGCAAAGTATAACCAAAAGACTCGCAAATAGCTTGTTAAGGGTATTAAGTAGCTTTTTCTGTCAAAAGTACCTAGCGATGTTGTAATAAGTAGTATAGTAATCTCAATATCATGGCTAACAAATTAGTTTCGAGACCATTAATCATCACTACACAGTATAAAACAAAGTCGCTTCTCGCTGTCTGTCTGTCCCTAAGTATGCTTAGATCTGGTCGCAGGACTTACGAATTACCGTGACCCTGGTACGTAAAGGGCTAGTGAAGGACACCGTGGATTTTAGTCAGTACGAGTCTGACAGTCCCTCCCACCCTGCCCTGGGTGGGAGGACTCATTTGATGATTTTACCACGATAAAAAAAAAAAAAGTATGCTTAGATCTTAAAAACTACGATACGGATTTTGATGCAGTTTTTTTATTAGATAGAGTGACTCAAGAGGAAGGTTTATATAACATGCATAATATAGTAGAGATGCACCCGAGCGGAGCCGGGACGGGTCGCTAGTATTATACAAAGGTGCTCATAGACTTGAGCATTCACTTGACACTAGACAGAACATCAAGCATTCGCCTTTTTTAATTTTGACGAACTAAACAACGAACAAAGTCGAATATAGAGCCAAACATCGCCACGAACATTTTCACGATTTGTCTAGCGAACTCTCCAGTCGATAGTTGTCAAAATTTATTCTCTTCATAATGATTTTAAACTTGACAGACGGCTCGGCAAAAAGGTCGCCAGAACACTCGGTAGAATGCTCGCCAGAACATTCGGTAGAATGCTCGCCAGAACATTCGTTAGAATGCTCGCCAGAACATTCGTTAGAATGCTCGCTCGCTAAAACGGTGTCGTTTGTTTTTTTGTAATCTAACATTCGCAAAAATGCTCATTACAAGTGAATGCTCAAGTTTATCAGCACCTTTTAATCACATTAACATAGCCAAGAAAAAAACTGACTTGAATGAAATAATTTTGGAACCAACACAAAATCTATTAGTCAGTTTCAAGTTATATTCACACTTGCTGACTTCACTGCAGGGCTGTTGGCACCAGTGTTGTCAAATTATATCATAACTCTATTGTGAAGACTGTTCCGAGACAACTGGCGTGGAGACGCCCTCTTCGCAAAAAATATCGTGCTCGGGGTCCTGCCCTCGTCTGTTTAATAACATAATAGCACAATTCCCTCGCCGCATGATTCAATTTGGATTTCCTCCAGCCTCCCCCGTGTAGTCTAAAAAATGACAACTTCATTATATTGTTCGCGCTCCCGAGGGCGACTTGTTTGCCAGAAGGATTATAATGATTAATTCCGTAAAATATTAATACACATGACACCCGCGCTGCACAATATAGCACTTTGCAAACGGCTTATTGAAATTAAGTAAAACACAAGTGCGCTTTTGTTCACGCAGGATTTTTGTTTACTATGTGGTGTTTCCTTGTATAATATACTTATGTAGTTTGAGGTAGAAAATATTTTCTGAGAAAAAATGCTTTTGTTTTTCGATAGTTGATGCATATTTAAAAAAAAAATCTTAAATTCCAAAATTTTGAAAGCAGCATTTGTTTAAATGTCCTTTTATAGTAAATTTTGATCTGAGGACTCATTTGATAATACTACCACGATAAAAAAAAGTGGTCTATAAAGTAGATATTTTTATTTTCAACGTGTATAAAATATCTCGTATTGCATGGCCAGTTGTCTTCCGGGCCTTTGTCTGCCCGGAATAAAAACTTCATCGCTCTCCCCAAGGAATTTAATTTGGAGTAATGGAAGTGTTATATTGACTTAACAGGCCAGAAGTTCCCCTCGCACAGTTACAGTTATTAAAATGGAGAAATTTATTATTAGCATTTCTACGTCACACTATTTACATTTTAATTTTATTTGTTCTGTGATTTCATTAGTCACGGCTTAATGTGTTGATTCAATAAAATTTCTTACTTATATAACGATTGAGTGCATTTGTAGGAACATGCAATTTAAACTACAATTAATTAAGTGGATTTGAGCTTTAGGGCTTTGCAATATTATGTTATGGCTTTCAATATTGATTATTACTTCGGTACCCAACTTGCACTGGATCCGCTGTGGATGACAGACCACTCCCTCTAACAGATAGGAGTCCTATGTCCCAGCTGTGGGAACAATAAAGGCTGATAACACTAGTAAGTACCTCTATGTTATAATTTTGTTGGTTATGGATAAGTTTTTAACTTTTACAGTAAGTATATGATTCTGTATGTTAGAAATATCTCCACATTATAAACATAACATACGTGAGTAAGCACTTACCGGTTCCTTATAGACTTGTCACCCCAAAATGCAACAAGGGGATATTTTAAAACCGTGTAACGAGATGTGCGACACACTTGCACTGTGACCCTGAGTATATCATTTATAGACCTTTTGTCGCCGAAATTATATTTACAAAAGTGAGCAGACAATTTCACGGTCTCTTCCCCGCACCCCATACATGTGGACTCTAATCAAGGGATCATGCATCTTAATGTAGATACGACTAAGAAGTAGTAGAAATACTAGGTAAGTATCATTTGTAAAAAAAAAAATGAGTGGATGTTGTGTAAGCCTAGAGTACTTGTCTTAGAGACATACCTATTATCTTTATAACATATTCTTAAAAATCAATCAAATTATCAAGTTTTCCAAAAAAGCAATGTTTCTTTAGAGGTACTTAGGTATGTATGGCGCAAAGAAAATATCAAAACAGTAAGAACGAAGCAAATTTTTGATAGGTCCACAAGTTTCTCACAATTTACCCCTCGCCAAAAAAGGGTGATCACACATGAGCGTGAAGGATTGTCCACATGTTCGGCGGGGACCCCACGGCGAGATGAGGCCAGCATCGCTCTCCCGATCAGCTTATCTGCAGCTCATCAAATTATTTAATCTTCGCGCCTGTCATTTCACTGACACGCTCAATGTATCACTCTGATTTTTCATCGTTATCACGTTGTACATCGACTATTTCGTGTCTTGCGAAGAAAATAAGGTATTTTCTATGCGATTTCGATATGGAAAGAAAGAAAAAAAGAAAATACATTGGCACACAAATCACGGAATACACACAATACGAACAAAATAAAATAAACACAGAAAAACAAAAAAGAAAAGAACTTAAATATAAAACAAAATTAGAAAAAAGATTTGTTGTGTGTCCCACGGCTGCGACAAATACACCAAATGACTGTGACTCATTCATGCTCTCCAACACTTGCCCGCTCTAAAATAAACAATCATCCTATGAACAAAATAATGACGATTATAGCACTATTAAAAAGAAATTTGCACCATTTTTTAATTTTCAAGTGACAGTTTACAAACGGAGGTCTTTGACGTGTTCACCCTTATCGTAGTCGAATAGTACGTATATTTCTCGGTTAATATGATGGTGCATTTTTTCCTCCATCAGATGCTCAGCATAATGATAACATTAGCATCATGCGCATGAAACCAATCGAGCCTACACCCATAAGAGTCACGTGACCTTTTTCCTGATATTGACAAGCAGATAAATTGTGTGATCAAAGTTCGCTACGAAAAGAAAAAGTTTGGAAGGAGGGCGGGTCATAGCTCCTCCATGAGTAGAAGACATGATGGAGCGGAAGCGGAAGCAGTGACAGTCGGCGAGAGGAAACGATGCATGGCACCGGACGTACCCACTTCCTGTGCGTGTTGCCTTCACTTATCCCAGCGGGGCGCGATAATATTGGCCCCGGTTATGTCATAATATTACACAATATATGTTTTTGAACATCAGGCTTACGCAATAAGGACGAGTTGGTCCAAGCAATACTAGGGCGAGCAGAAACCAATGGTTATCAATTTATCTACTCTGTTGCTTGAGCAATAAAAAAGAATATTCCATTATATGAATTTTATCGCAATTTCGTAAGTTACATTGGTAAAGTAGCATTTTTGACCCAGAGCAAAACTGTATCCTTTTTTTAAATTCCAATTATTAATTGCTGCAAGTTGTATAGCTTTGTGAAGCAATCCAATCCTGATAACCAAATATTATGGCTAACCTTAATTTTCCTTTAATAAAATTAAAAGAAATATGGCTTAGTTACAAGTTGCAATTCAAGAATTTCATGTAGGAAGGTGTAAGCGCATCACAACCAATTTCTTCCCCGCATTTGGATTGATCCAATTTCACGATAACTATCGGAACAATGACTGATAACAGATCTAATAATTGTAACTGACATAAAAACCACAAAAAACGTTCTTGTTGGAAATTATCAAGAAAGCAATTTAAAAACCAAATTGTTTGTTTCATCGCGTGCTACCAAAATTAATTTATTTTCGTGTTGATTTATTTTGAAGGGTCTCAACGGCATAATGTTAAATGATATACTTTAAGCGATTTTATTGTTGATATCTACAATTTAAAATGGATGACACGACATGATGTTATTAGCATAGCATCATGCTTGCTTATCTCCAAAAACTTGTAATCTAATATTTGACTAGATAAAGAGGAGGTCGCGGAACTATACGAATTACCGTGACCCCGGAACGAAAAGGGATAATGAAGGACACCGTGGATTTTAGTCAGTACGAGTCTGACAGTCCCTCCCGCTCTGCCCTGGGTGGGAGGACTCATTTGACGATTATACCACGATAAAAAAAAAGATATAGAGGATAAACGTATAACCTGAAACTAATCTCAACATGGAATTGGCTTCATCATCATCATCTACACCAGCAGGCCTTCTTTCTGTGAGAGGTAGTGGGCCATAATTCACTACGCGGACCCAATGCGGGTTGGTAGAAGTTACATGTCTTCGAATTTTTTGATTCTGGAACATGCCGGTTTCCTGACGATGTTTTCCTTCAACGTTTTGAGATCAGTGGTTATGAAATAAATTGCACACGCGAAATGCGCTTTTCTGGGCTCGTACACACGACCTATAATACGTAAGTCGGGGCCGATACCACTGGACCGTCACTGCTCTCTATCGGCTACATAATTGTGACCAATAGACAAGAAAACATCTACTATACGTAAAAGAATTCTAGGAGACACGGGCGCGTTTAGCAAGTTGCACCAGCCTTACATGGCTAGAATATACAAAAATAATCACTTAAAGAAAATGAATAGTTAATGTACCAATTTTCCAAATAGTTTGAGTCAGGTACAGGAACACAATTATGCAAAGCAATGAGCAGAACTGACGCGCTTGAGTGACGGACACCGAGTGCCCAGTCGGACAGCGTCTGACTGACGGCGCCGGGGGGCCTGATGCGAAATAACACCAAGTTTTAACTCAACTTATAACCATTAAGAATCCACGCAACCTTTTCTATGATATAAGATAGCAAAATAAAAGTTATATCTGATAGTTCAACTGATAGCGCGTGTTAAGTCAATTCTGAATTAAGTCCAACTGGCATCAACATTCTAGTTGTAAAACTCTCAAAAATCAACGAACGTTGTGAAGAAAACTCAAACGTACATGATACTAATTTCTCACTTAGATTACATCAGACGATAGATATAAAATCTTCTACCCACAACCACAGCAAGTTGGTCACGACGCCGATAAAATTAGAGGAAACATCATTACATACACTATCATTATTGTTTTATTTGCAAAATTGCTTGCTTCACTTAATGCCAGGGTTCGCTATTCACACGGCTCCAACCATTGGCGTGTACCTACTTAACGACGACTCTTTGACGTGACAAGCCCCACTTCTAATGTACGTTGGTACGTAATTGTTCAGTCAATCGAGAATTATATAAATCGAATGTTTTCTATGCGCAACTGTTATAAATGCAATCGATAAATTGTCTAATAGATTTAGATTGCGAAGATTCTCTGTGACAATCTCTCTTGCTTCGGCTTTCGTGTGGCAAGTGTAGCAGCTATGTTTTTTTTCTTTTTAACTTTGCCCCACATTAGGAATTTCCCCTGTGACGTGGATGCGTTTACAAACACTGAATTCACAAACACAAACAGCTACACCCAGAACAACTTTCTCTAGATCAACGGTGATCCCGGGTCGACGGCGCGTTGTGTTCCACGCACGCCTCAAAGAGTGTCAGCAAAATGACGAGGCCCCCCTTTAGAGTGCCAAAACCTGCCGGGACTTACGAATTACTGTGATCCCTGAACGTAAAGGGCTATTGAAGGACAACGTGGATTTTAGTCAGTACGAGTCTGACAGTCCCTCCCGCTGTGCCCTGGGTGGGACGACTCATTTGATGATGTTACCACGATAAAAAAAAAAGATCAGTAGCGATTGTTTTTTTGTATACCTACTGATGATTTTATTTTTTAATAAAGAGATAACCTTATTAATAATTAAATTAAATTTATCTCTGATTTTAATAAAGCAGCAGTTGATCGGTCAGCCACTGCGCCAACAGCGTAGCCTAGAACTCTGGATGTGAAAGAGAGGTCCCGTGGTTTAGATTTCTAATCAACCAATTTAAATTTCTGTTTTCAATTAAATTCTTATATGAGTCTGTAATTGAGACAAGAGCAAGTATTTTTCTAAATTTTGAGTGTTTGTCATGAATGAGGGTCCGGGTGTCAGGCAGGTGGTGGGTGGCAGGGCAGATCTCGGCACGACATGGCCACGATAGATAACGCGGTGCACGCGCCACGCAACCAAATGAGATCTGAAACGGGTGAAACATTCAAATTGCAAACCGCCCGCGCCCGCCCGTATCAAATGTTGTTTTATAGCTAATTCCCAAATTCGGTTATGGCCTATAAACGATCCGCTGGAATAATTTAAATGCGAACCCGCCTGTATAATGTGCGTACTTTACCCCGAAATTAGGCATTTGTATGTGAAATGCGTTTTGTAATAGGATTCTCGGACGACTTTTATTTCTTGTTCGCGGTGAATCCACGAGTGCGATATTCGCTCCAATTTATACATATGATCCGACATACGAGTACCGTGACAGAAAATTGAATTTCTGGGAAATACTTCTTCCATTCAACCATTCAGATATTTTTTAACAATTTCTTCCAAAGTGTATAGGTTTTAACTAATAATTTCATTAACAACCGGTCAAATAACTGGTTTATCCATCAGTTTAGTGAACCAAGATAAAAAGACATGTTTTCTGATAATGCACGTTCAGTTTTTTAAAGTGTAATATATGTTAATGCTAATTGATCCTTTTAAAAACTTTCCCCCAGACCACATTCGCAATAAATTCATAAAAATGCGAAACGTTTGTGTAAAGCTACGTCGAACAAGTGAAACACATTAGTAGTGGTCCAGTACCTTTCTTCAATTTAAAACGTTTTAAAATATAATAAAGGAGTTGCTTTTAAAGGTTTTCTCTTGTTTCCCCGCTAATTTCATGGCGGACATTTCCGCCCATTCAATATGAACTATTGTAAGTGGACGGACTCGATTTTGCAACAATTGAACACACTCACAACATTTGTTTAGTTTGTTGTTATAATACTTTCGTTAGTTAACTACAAGTTTTATAGAAGAAGTCATGGATGAAAAATTAAGACGATTGATAAAATTATTTAGTACCTATCTCTCGTTACATTTACAAACATTTATTTTAAGGCGAGAATAAATTATAACCTTTGCTTTTAGCTGTTCCGCAAATAAAAAAAGCAGAAAGAACATTGAAAGATTCTTGTGAACAACAATCAGAAAAATCAGCTTTTAAAATATTCTGTTGACCAAATGAATGAAGTTAGTCGGACTAAATAACCGTAGGTACCTGCAACTGGACTACATTACATTATTATCAGATAACACACTGCGGACGAGTGATATCACTGTCCAAATTCTATTTGCCGGATTATTAGATACATTATCCGAATACATTCTCGATCAATATAACGGGGTCCTAATGGACGAAATTTAATCACGACAAATCGAATGCCACCTATTTATGAAGTCGAATGACTAAACAGCTTTTTAATACGATTCACACGTTAGCAGTTATAGTTAGTTAAGTTTTTGTATCGACACATTTCACGGTGAGATGTATTGAACTCTTATTATATTAAATGTGATGCCACATACCAGCCACTGATGGGATCTATTATTGTTGATCCACGGATGAATATTCAATCATCACGCTACTTCACTTCCACTTGATGGATTCTGTGTGGTTATAAAAAAACACAGCATTAGTTACACTATTTAGCGCTTATAACATTTTTGAAATTGGATCCTACAAACATCGGTAACATGGCAGAATTTCTTTGTGCCTGTTAATCGGCAGTAACGATGTTGACCGTTGCCTCTACCTTTCTTTAAACAAAAGAATACAATGTGATTGTACTCACAGAAACAAAAGAAAAGAAATTTAAAGAATAATCACAGAACGAAAGCACCTTAATTACAAGGCGCCTTTGACTAATCTATACAAAACAGAAAATCAATGTATCGGTAGAGTAGCCGGTGCTTTCCTCACAGGATAGAATGAGTGCAAAGTGCATACAAAATCGTGATGTAGCCTTTTAATCGGTTTCACGTTCCTTCCCGCGTTAGTTTTTGTATTCGAGTTTCACTTCGCCAATCTGCGGGTTTACGGTCCGACCGGGACTCCTTGCCTTTCTTACATATGAAAATATGCCATCGGTGAATAGCATAGAATTCATTTCCGAAGATAGTTAGGAGGCTCGGTCACGGCAAATGCTGCAGTAATAAGATAAAGAGGCGGACCCATTTTGTTTTGCAGCAAACTCACTCCAATTTACGCGGTCCGGTGGCCATTAGCATAAGTCCGGAGCAAAGCGTGATGTGCGCGATTCGCCGTCGAGCGGCGTGACGCGGCACGGCGCGAGCACAGCGCCCGCGCAGCGCCTGCGCCGGTGTAATTGCGCCCGCGCGACACATTTGTTTACTATTGTAAGCCGTGAAGATGCCATCTCTTGCAACACTCCCGCCGACTCCTTCAAATTAGCTCACTTAACGAACCTACTTTGCAATATTCAGATTTTTCAACATCAACTAATTCTGTTTTACTTATATCAATGTCGTATATTTTATGCAAATCTTTTACCTGTGTAATTATAGTGATCTATGTGCAATATTTAGAAATCAACATCTACATACACTTGATTTACATAGGAATTCCTTAAGTTGGATGTCAATATGGCTACAGACGCATATCAAAATCTAACCACGATTGTAAATAATTACATTCATGCGAACATGGCCGATTCATGTCCTAATAAAATACATTGACAAGTCGCAGCTGCCTTATACATTAATCTAATAAACTCAGTGAGTGACGCAAATCATAAACTGTGAATAGTGGTCGTTCTAGTTATTTCTTTAATATGGTAGTGGCAGGTCGTGATGTGTGGATGTTGACAGCCTCGAAGCACGTTTAATTTTTTTAATTAATTCACATATCGGTATATACATAAAGCAAATGTGCTAGAACTTGTACTTATCTGGCTACTTGCATAACTGCTTCCCCACAACATTAACTATTCTATTAAGTTTCACCGGATGGACATCTGGTCAGACGTGCACAGCTCTTAGCATAGAAATTGAAATACCAAATACGCACAACTGTCATAACATTTCCCACCAGTATTCTTGTTGTTTTTGTAATACTAACTTATCATTGAATACTGGTCGCGGGACTGTACGAATTACCGTGACCCCGGAACGTAAAGGGCTATTGAAGGACACCGTGGATTTTAGTCAGTACGAGTCTGACAGTCCCTCCCGCTCTGCCCTGGGTGAGAGGACTCATTTGATGATTTTACCACGATAAAAAAACCCATAGTGTAAGTTTGGTCAATCCACCGAATATTATTTCTTACGTGCTATGAAATGATACAGCGTACAATCACTTCTAGTTCCTATCAAATACGTGACTAATCTTCAAACAGGCCAGTCTGAGCTGACAAATTGGTACAAAGCAGGCAACGTTATTTTTATAGCTCTCAGTACGATCTAAAATAATTAAAATACGAGTACATATTAGTTACAGAGCCAATATTCTGTTTCAATTTCAGTTGTGATTCAAGTACTAAGTTGCTTAAGAAGACTACATAGTTGCATTAATATTGATTTATACCTCTCCATTCTCGATACCTAGAGTCATTTGTAGTATGTGTTATATCTGTAAGGTGTGGCAAACTGCTTAGGGTTAACATAAGTAATGTATCTTTTATAAATTCATTTTTTAGACATATTTTATAAATTTAAAATATTTTACAAAAACAACAACATTTAAAATTAAAATAATCCAGAATCGGGAACAGGGTCCGGGCTACAAGAGATACCTCTCTCAAGAACCCTGACCACCAGGGCTCTTAAGAGAGGAACCTCCAAACAATACGCGTCGTGTCCAAAAGTACTGCTTTATGAATTAAGCGCTTGATCTAGCTGCCAAGCGAGACCCTCCTCAGATGAATATAAATCCTCCTCCTAATTTTTTTATTCTTGTTATCAGCCTATCCTTCCCTCACTGCTAGGCAAAAATCTCCCTCCATTATTTTAATTTCTCGCTGCTGGTCGTGGTAGTCTTTCACAAAACGGTCCGACTCATCTCGCTAAGACGCATTTAGACCTCTTAACCTATTCGAGGTGGGTTTTGCTTGCAAAATGTTAACTTCAAAAAATAATGTAGAATCCAATTACAATCAATGGACAACCCTGCGACGACGTGGAGAGTACCGGCGCACGCGCTCACTTGCGAGCCATCATTAGAATGTAGCATCTCGAGCGATTTTCCTACTTTAGATACGGTAATGGTCGTAAAAACAACCACTAAGGAAAAACGCACCGCATAAAAATATTGTATCCTTACTGCCTATAAGCCGTAGCCATTTCTGAAAATCATACGGAGCGAATAGCAAAAGCAAGTCGGTGCACATATTTTGCCATACACAGCCGCGGTTAACGAATGCAAGGAGGATTTTAATGCTTCTAATGTGATTCTCGCAATATACACTTATGTACCGCTTATAATGCTTGCATAAACAACTCGTTTATTTTAATACTTACTTAAATGCATGTAGGTAGCTACTGGACTGTGCTTTAATAGTTTGTACCTACGTAGATTTTTATATTTTTCTACGAATCGTGAAATTATGTAACATGTACCAAGTGATAGAGTTATGTATAATTTCGTCTTTTTACCTCAGAACAGAAAAGGTAAATCCGTACCAAAATTACAGATCATGATAAATGTCATACGGAGTTGAAAGCTTTTGTCAAAACGATGCGGAGTGCCCAAGGTAAGGTATTCGGCCCTTTAATTCCAAAAGAAGGTTTAATATTTTCCACAAATTTAATTTAAAATAATAAGAACTTAATTGTTTAATTGCACTTACACACAAACAATGTACTAACTATTAAAGGATAGGTAGATATGCATATGACGGCACACGATAACTAAATAGATCAAGCTCATTATAACTGCTAGCTACTCTATAAGACTAACAAACATCATCCTATAAAAATAGAAAATGAATATGATTTTAACATTGAATACCTGTTATCGCCGTTATATGACGTCCCGTTTGCGGACAGCCACATCGGATGCAAGAAAAACGACAAAAAGTCGTATTTCGAAGTACCGCCAAATCGGGATAGGATCATTAGATCGATACCATAACCGACACATCCTGAATAGGTAGGTGGTGAAGCGTGCCCGCTGTGGCGGCGGTGGCGCGCGTCTCTCACCCGCTATGCGCAATTTTCGTTCATTCATCTTCTGACTTTACTCACTTTATACATTTTTTCGAGCGCATTCAAAAGGTAGCCGCTCTCGTTTCAACGCCAGGACAAGTCAACACTAAGCACAGATGAGGCACAAAATACACTGAACGTGAAAACTTCCCTTGAATAGATGATAATGGGCTGTAATGGCTTCACCTTATACGACCAACCCAACCACTTTGCTTTTTAATACCGCTTCGGCGAACAACCGCCTTCAGCTTAAGAACTTCTTAAAAAAACTGCTGCACAAATTGCTGTCATTATGGCACCTTCACAAGAAAGTGTCAAACCTGTTACATTCATTTTAACACATTAATTAAATATCAATTACATTACAGCTCACATGATTATACCTCTTTGTATTAAAGTCACGGCGGACAATTTACAACAAATTGTTAGCAGCGGAACATGTGTCAGTTGTTAAAAACTAAAATAATAATTAGTTTAAATGAAGAAGTGGCGTGAGAACGTGCGGGGTGGGCGACGCGCCCGGTGGTGGTCGGCATACAAATTGAAACTGTCGGATCGGCCGATCGCTGGCCACCACCACCGCCCGCGCCGCCGCTGCTCTCACGGAAGCGATTACCCTAGCTAAGACAATGGCCGACAAGACATGCATCCATTACCGCTTTTAAACCATTCTGTGACATGGTGGTTGCTCTTTGAAACATGCTCGATATCAATGGATTAAAATAAAGTATTAGATCCACATCAACTACTTTTTCTTTCAAATGGAAATTGTTTCTTTGCTAAACCACAAGAGCGCTCCGTTTAAGAACCAGATCCAATCATAGATACTGAGAGCTTATATGATATTAATTTCTAACAGAAAAAATGTACCTTTTGACCGATATGGAAAAATTATATTCCAAAATTTAATGTAGGTATGAACATTTCGAAACAGCACTCATATTGAGTGGTGTACAAAATCAAAAAGTAATTTGATATTCTGTCAACAATAAGTGCAATATTTGTGCAAGGGCTGCGGTCCGGAGGACGCGACGCGGGGCGACGCGAGACAAATAAACGACATACATCGAAATGTACTCGCGACGCGCACCCCTGCGACTTAGCGCTTAACCCTATGCAAAATAAAACACTCGATTGACATCTCTTTGAAATTTGTAAAATATTCAGATGGCTTAGACTTTAAATGGGGGGTTAAACGATCAACTGAAAGGATTACGTTGCGTTATAAATGTCGTTGACTTACTCGTAGGCTAGCTTAAGAGAATATTTAAGTGCAATATGGTCTTAGCACAAACAAAAAACACATAAGTTATAATTTTATAAATTGTTACTAGCAATTAATTATACCACCTCAAATTGACATAATCCCTGAACGAAGTTAGGAATTTCCTTAATAAATTGTATTAAACATATTTTCAGCATGTTAATCAACATGATATGTAATGCGTGTTTAAAAGGTACGTAATATATGCAAACATTAAAAAAAAGTTTGCAATCAGTTTGAAAAATCGAAATCTTTTTTGTTACGGTAGATTATATTATAATTTCTACTTCTTTTTAGATTCTAAATTTAAAAATTTTAGATTTAGAATACAAAACAATAAAACAGTTCAATCGTATTCAATATAATTAAAAAAAAATCTGCATAAGCTATGATCACTAACTTTTTTTGATGTCTGTAGATATGATAAACAAATAACACCTTTAGAATAGAAGTGGCGTAATCCAAAATTCCAGTTTTTTGGGAAAATGTTATTTATTAATTAAATACCGAGAGACGCGGGGAAAGAGCGTGATTTGAGAGGCGGAAACAGTGCGTTTTTTTCTTTTCTGGGCTAGAAGAGCCGGTTTATTTTTAATAAACTAATAGAATACATGTTTATAAGTCGTTCGATGCATAAAAGTCATTTTCTTAAAATTTTTAGTTAGGCCACTTTAATTCTAAAGGTGCGAAATGATAGTAAAGTTTTGGCGGATTAAATTTCTTTATTAAGTAAGGAAACATTATTATAACTGTGTACTTTTTCATCCAAAAATATGATAAGGTTATCATAAAAATCATACAACATAAAATAAGAATCATACACACAATAGAAATTCATCAAAAATATTATCTCTTTATGATGATTAGGTCTCGGCTGGTTGCCTGGCAACGAGGAGGCTGTGGTCAACCGGGGAGGCGCGGTTCCTCATACTCAAATCATTGGTGCGAGCACAGGGCCCGGGCGACAATTATTCTCCTCGAACTGCGGGTCTAACACGACCACTTTAGCATTATCATAATATGAATCACTAATCTCATATTCATATTACAATTCTTAACTTCTCTATAACCGTCCAATCTAAACTAATATTATAAAGCTGAAGAGTTTGATTGATTGCACTAATCTCAGAAACTAAAGGTTCAAATTAAAAAAAAACTTTTTGTTTTGAATAGTCCCTTTATCGAGGAAGGCTATATATAGGCAAAATTGTTAAATTCCTTTACATTACCAAAAACATTATTAATTTCGTAGATACAAGAAAAGAGATAGATGGTTCTACAATTATTTTTTCTCTCTTCCTAGACTGACTGGTTATTTCAAGGAGCTAATGCTCCAATCCATGTTGAAATATGAAATGCAATTCTGATTGTGCATGTACCTAACCATTTTAAAAGAATTAAGAAGTGAATCAGTTTTAGAAGAATTACTTATAGTGGCCGTTTTAGACCCGCTGGCCCGTGTTAACTTTAATGTTACTTTACATGTTTCAGCTGCTTCACAGTGCTTTACATACATCTGTCCACTTTAATTATGTTGAGTTTCACAAAACTTAATAAGCACTGAAGTTTTATTGTTCATTGTACCTGCTTAATTAGTGATTGTTGCTTAGTTTGCAGTATTTACTGATAAATATGTAGAAATTATTTTGATTGATACGGCCGCATCGTCTGGTATCATATTCTACTAAGTTATATTAAACTAATTTTGGAGAAAAAATATGGATAATTTTACCGCTATCGTAATATAATTACTTCTAGGACAAGGAATGAAAACCATCGGTTTAAGATAAATACTTTGCACAATGTGGTATTGGTATCTAAGCATATTTCGTAAGCGGGTAAACAATATGTATAGCGCAAAAAATAACTGTGTTTTAAACTTTTAATATAATTTTAAATAATAGTTTTAAATTAAATATGTTTTATTTTATTGAATTCTTGAAAATAACGATATTATACATATATTATTAAAAAATAATTTAGATTTACATTTTGATGTAAAAATAAATGTACGTAATAGTTATTTTGTTTATTCATTTAACATTCATATAATTCAATTTTTAAATGTTTTAAATAAAAAAAAACAATTTTAAACCTTTAGAAACATAAAAAAAAATATATTTTTGTTATTACTTGATGTATATGAGAGCAAATAAGTTCTCATTTATTATTGCATCACCACAGTAGACAAAACAATATCCATTTTTACAAGCTGCATTCACTTTTTTCATCAAATGAGACCCTAGAGACGAGGCAGAAATGGAGATATTTTTTTATCGTTATCTTGGTAAAATCACCAAATGAGTCCTCCCACCCAGGGCGGAACGGTAGCGTCTTTCAGACTTGTACTGACTAAAATCCACGGTGATCCCTCATGAACCCTTTACGTTCCAGGGTGACGGTTACTTGATGAAACAGACCCGACCCCGGGTGAAAAATTGAGGTGTTAAGTGAGCCGCGGGCAAAATCTAGTATCACTGGCAATGAAAAGCTTAAAATATACGATCTATTGAAATCGAATGCAGATGCAGTTACATTTAAACTCTATTTGTACCGATAAACGTATAAAAAGAACGTGAGAGTTATCCAACACTCGCGTTCTCAACGAGACTTTTCACCAATTCCGACTCATTTATGCTTTAAATGAACGAATTCACTGAGCAGATCCTTATCCGAACTCACGGTCAAGGGGACTCATCCGATTCTATTCCGACACTAAATAGCCCATGTTTTATTTTGAGGTGGCGAGCTTTTTAAAATGCCGTCCTATTCTCTGCGACATTTTCTCGTAATCAGAATTTAGAAATTTAATTAAATAGTACTGTTTAAACTGTATTGTGACTCTTATTGTTTACTGCTTGCTGAATAGTTGTAAATTATCCTTAGCCTTTTTTTTATCGTGGTAATGAAATGTGTCCTCCCACCCAGGGCAGAGCGGAAGGGACTGTCAGACTCGTATTGACTAAAATCCACGGTGTCCTTCAATAGCCCTTTACGTACCGAGGTCACGGTAATTCGTGAGTTCGCGACCCCGGCAGGCTTTGGCCCTCTACAGGGGGCCCCGTCACTTTGAATTATCCTTAGCCTTAGATTAAATAATAAAATCACGACTCTTTGTCTGAAAGCATGTTTATATTTATAACTCATTTAAGCGACTTAAATATAATCAAAAAAACTGTGAACCTGAAAAAAACTAAATAGCATGTAAGGCAAAGGAACAATGAGGTTGCCTAACTTTGTGGTCCTACTTGCTTATACGTAAGCCTACTTAGTTAATGGCACAAAATAAATAGAACTTAGTGTTTTTGTTTTTTTTTTAATATTGAATTTCATTGAAAATAATTAAAAAAAAACTTTTTTATTATTACGTTATAAAACATTTTTTGATTTTTTTTTAAGTTTCTTAACCTTATTAAAAATGCAGGTGTTTTCCCCTCTCTCAAATGAAAATTATTTTTCCTTAAAAGTAAGTTATGCCTTTCAAATTTTTCCATAAATTTGTTATTTTACTTCGTAGACTCGTATTTGTACAGCTACCGACCTAATAACCACATTTCAATCGAATCGTAGAATATTTTCGCCCAATCATCCATAACCATAAAATTGATCATTAAATGTTCAAAAAAATCTAATATCACAACGTTTAAAATACAATAAACTATCGCACTATCAAGAGTGCATTCAACTCTAACGCAGTACTATTATTAAACGGAATTCGATTTAAAGCCGAACCCTCCTCGTCGTTTGTGAAATTGACATTTATTCTTCGTTTTTCATTGTTGCTGCAGTCGGTTTCGATCTATTGTTAATTAGCTTAAACGGCCCATGCGCTGTGCCATGCCAAACAAAACCTGTCGACTGCCAGTACAACGCCAGATCGTGATACCACCGCTACATAACACTAATTTTTCACTTAAACTTGTGTTTTTTTCATATCTCTCTTACATTTACTCAATTGTATATTTTTTTTTACAAAATAATAATATGACAATAATACCCAAGGATTATTTCAGTTCATTCATTAGTCCGACATTAAAAGTTAGTTGGAGAGTGGCGCTACTGCGTTGCGGCAAATCTTAGAACTAAAACTTCGTAGCGTTCGTAGCATAGACTATACTCCTAGCGCCACCTGTTGTCGAATAGATTAAAGAGTTTGTTGAAAAGAAGTTGTTGCGTTTTTGATGAGTTTTCTGCGTATTTAATTACAATTTTAGATTGGAATATTTTTAATGGTGATTTTGGTACGGCTCGAGTATACATTTAGCGTGTGTGTCTACGCAAATACACTCACCACTGTGTGTGTTTGCAAAGATAGTGTTATGAATAAAAGTTATTCCATTATTATTTATTTTTGATTAAAATGGCGTTATCATATTTCCACTTCCGTATTACTTGAAAGTAGTTCATTATCACTATAGTGATATATGAGTACTTTCAAATTAAAGGTAACTTAATCAGATATTTCTGTTCATCTGGCCGTGTTGTTTGAGCATTAGTTAAACTGTTAAACCATAGGAATACATTTTTGAAAAAAATGTTTAACTATATAGCGTTTTAACAAGAGTTGGTTTTATTTCATGAAACAACTGGCCTTTATAGTCTTATTTTAATCAGAGTTTCTAAAGATTTTCACGAAGTAGAGACGGTAACAGACGTTATAACTTAAACAGAGAAAAATCACATAATCATTAAATACCATATTAAAACACTACTACTAAATACACAATGTAACAGAGTAGATAGACGTATCGACATAGGAGGCAACGTTATTACATACGCGAGTTATTCGCTCCCCATCAAGCGCGAGTGCCTCGATTAAAGCAGTAAATACTTTGAGATTAATTATCTCGTAAACAGTCGCAGGCGCGTCGCGACTCAAATCGCTCACCTACGCCGTGAGCGCGATACAAATTCAACTTTTCCAATTAAATTTCGTGAGGCATTAATAATTATTTAGGTACATCAATTTGTTTCGTCGCGAGGCGCCTCTGCTACTAGCTCACGGAAGTCGCTACACACTGTCTACTCTGTTTGGATGAGTCTGGAGATATTTCGTGTTAGAACTTGAGTATATTTTATTAATTTTATTCATCTAAAGATGAAGAAATATTGAAATAGCTCCTTTTCAAGATTTCTTCATTTTCACATTAATTACTTAGAGTTAAAATGTAGTACAATTTAATTCAGAAAAAAAGGGTTTAATGGGTCTCTGCCATAAGACTATCTCTTAGGCATCTATTCTTCTTGACATTAGTCAGTCATTTTCAATTTAGTTTCATATTTTTCGAAGCATTTCTTAAATGTAATATATTTTTATGTACTTCATTGAGTTACCTCTAGAACCCTTCTGTCACTGATTTTAAAAAGCAATACAGTTAATTCATTAGAGCAGTAGACACTATAAATTAATTGAGTAGCTATGACTTGCTATGACTTCGACACCGTTAATAAATATCTTCAGAAATATCACAGAAAGCCATCCACGCTGCCACCATTCCAACGAATCCTAACTTTGGAATTAATTAAATTAAACTTGAAAATGAAATATTAACACTTTAACGTATAAAATTTAATACCGTTAAGTTATAACGTGATTATTCAACTCCTCGGCAATTTCCAAAAACATCTAGAAAATTAAATTCGCGAGCGGAGGCTGGCAGGTTCCTTTGAGCCCAGCTTCCGCTTTTGTGCGAGCGAGGCGCGGCGCGCTCGCCACTTCGCACTGTGAAATTAATTTTCTTCGTCTTTATGTAATTTAATTATAAACATTTCAATATGGCGCTCGGGGAATTTCCGCCCGGGAGAGAAGTTAAATAGAAACGTTTGATACTTATCTCCTAATACACTTCTGGGATGATTGCGCGATTTGAACGAAATTAATTATTTTATTTGCTAAAGAGAATGATTACAGCTATCATTATACCTATCTATCTACCTATCTGTTAAATTTCTTGGTGAAAATAGACGTATTTTCAGGACTACAGCGAGTATTTATTTGTACCTCTAAGGGTTAAATAAAAACACAGACAGTTTTATAATACTTAAATGAATTAACTGTTCTTATAACACAAGTGAATAGTTGATAATTTAATGCACAAAGTAAATCACCATGATTTTTCTTAAATAATAGTTAATTGAAGGCGGAACTAAATCTTGATAAACTACTATCAATAAAATTATCATATCGAAACCAATACGGTCAAAGGATAATAATTGTGGGTGTATGAGTTATCATACACCCACAATTATTATCCTTTGACCTGTGCGTTAGCCTGTGCGTTAGGCGTTAGCCTGTGCCCACTACTCCGCGAATTATACGCGATGTAAAATTATCTGAACTAGTCTATTTCGTGTAGTGCTTTTATCATTGGCGGTCAACACCTATCCTTACTTTCAGGCAAATTATGTTCAGTTGTTACCAGAAAAGCGAAACACATAGAATGGGACACCAGTATTCGGTATGAGAAACAAAGTTGCCCATCATGACTAAATCTGCTTGATCTTCAAACAAAATTAAAAAAAAATGTTTTGACAAGTCGTCATACTAACGCCCGGGTCGACGGCGCGTTGAGTTCCACGCGCGCCTCAAGGAGTGTCAGAATAATGACGGGGCCTGTAGAGGGCCAAAGCCTGCCGGGGTCGCGGGACTCAAAAATTACCGTAACCCCGGTTAAAGGGCTATTGAAGGACACCGTGGATTTTAGTCAGTCAAGTCTGACAGTCCCTCCTGCCCTGCCCTGGATGGGAGGACTCATTTGATGATATTACCACGATAAAAAAAAAGTCGTCGTACTAATAAGGTAGTTTTAGGCCATATACTGATTAAATTGAAAAAAATCAAGCCAATTAATCTTGATCGTTTATCATTGAATTTTTGTTTTGATTGCATGGGCAATTCAACTACTTCCATGTAGAACAGTCGGTGCTCGTTGAATACATTTTTTTATTGAATAGCATTCGCTCAATGACATTCCATCTCCAAAATTAAAAGTATCTATTTGTGCGGAGTGCTCAGTTAACAGATGCCACTAGCGTTCGTGCAATTTTGCTCTTAAACCGTTCACGCTCCGGCGACGAGAGGCGACATCAAACATACGCGCGGCCTGCAAACCTTTTGCAGCTTATCTCCCATTCACTATCTTCACAAAATATCTACAACCGGTCCCATTGTTCGATGTTTATTAAATTTCATTTTACGTTTATACAACAACACTTTTGTCGGCCGCTTTTTGTACCGATTTGGGACATTTTACGGGTGGATTAGCTCGTGACGTCTACGTTTGTCGAGGCCGGCAGCGATGTCTTTTTATGTCTCCCGTATTATGGTTTGGTATTGCGCGTATTATGTCATAACAGTGAGGTACTCGACGCACTCGCTCATACTTTTTGTCGCTCTATTTTATTTTAAATTGAATCTCAGTTGACAATAACACTGTAAACATCCTGTCTTTTTGTACAATATTAATAATACGGACGATTTCGTATAAAACCCGATGAAGTACACGCACTCAAAGACGAAAATGGGACGGTAAAAGCAGGTATGTGACATCTTTATGTTAATTACCTATGCAGAGGATTATTATTAACAAATACACGCAGTCATTTTAAAATGTATTTGGTAGTTAAGGGCCAGATAAGTTCTTCCTTTGCATATATAGGTTAGATACTTCAGAAACTTATCCTTAAAAAATACACTAACCCATCTGAGATCCAACCCCGAAACAACACCTTAGATTAAACAATCCGGCCCTACGCTGGCACTAAAAGCAATAAGACTTACAACTCCGCCCCTACCAAAACAATCCTGTATCTCGGTGTCTTCACTAATGGCGCAAGTTCGACAGTCGAAGTTAGTTGGAGTGTTCTACGGCTGCAATAAAGATAAATCCAGCAATAATATGTTCGGTTGGCCTTACGTGTAGGTTGGCTTGGGCACGAAATTGAATTTGCATGGAGTCTTAAGTCGACACCGATTGAGACGCTGTCTCATCCGGTGGACAATTACGAGTTCACCAACTGTTAGGGTACGGCGCGATTACGCACCGAAGCCTGTTGAGCCCTACTCTCTAATTGTTTAGGCAGACCTAACAGCTCTTCGATACGAACGTGATTTCGGAGTTCAGGGTACGCTAACGTCTTGCCTTCGTTCTCGAAATACGTTGTGTTGCTGAAGCTGAATACTCGCAGTTCTATGGTGAACATCATTTCGCACACAGAGACTTACAGAGTCACATTCGCGTAAAATGTAATACGTGAGCGGCAATCTTCGTCAGTGGAAGGCGCACTAATCCAGACGCCAGAGGGCCAGTACCGTATGAAAGGACGTTCCTTATCCCTTGATCCCGTTGTTTACCAGACATTAAACAGATAACAAGTCCGCGCCCTGATACCGTCTGAGCAGATTAAAGCCCCGGTGGCCGTAATCCGAACTTCGATTAATTTCATCCAATACTTAGTCAGGGAATGCTTAATTGTTCGTACTGTAAATTGTTATTTATGCAGGTATAATGTACTTAATACCTGAAAAAAACATTCAAGTTTATGCTTCATTTGGGATGACACGCTTGAACGTGTGACTGATCTTGAAGAATGTCGTACCTTTTCGATCTCAACCCAATGACTATTCAACAATGTACTCATTTTAAACTGAACAAGAAGAAGGTAAACAGAACGAACCTTGACTGTTTCATTGGACATCGTGAGAAGTACCTACCTATGTCATCGTGTGGATTTATTCGTATTCCATAAAATATTTAATATCATTATGTAAGCATTTGGATTACTTCGATAATTATTATTTTATGTACAGATAGATAGGTGGTGTTCAAATTGAAACCCATCAAACTTTCAAGAAACCTAAACCAAGTCGCGAAGATGAGAGTTTGCTAAAAGCGTATGACTAGGCGCTAGCAATCGTTGATACTGATGACGGCACGAGTTCGACAAAACGCGGTAACTTATACCAATGCCTCAAGTGTAGGTAATCAATATTATAACATAGGTCCATTTTGGTATTTTTAAATATTGATTACCACAATAAATAACTAGTTACTAATTTTAATTTCTTTAAAATTACCTCAACGGTTTAAAACCTTAACGATAGCTGTTAAATGCTTACGTATATAATATATGTCGTGCGTGCGCCTATTTGGTTCAAATCCGTACATGTCACCAACACCATCACTTTATTTGTATATATTTTGTATAGCAAAGGGTAGCTCATAAAGAGAAATCAGTGTAGCAGTAGAGTGCACCATGCGTTCTACAAACACTGCCAGCCGTGCATGAAATGACGCCGCAATGATACCCCTGCACCCTTGGCTCAAATAGATCATGGACATGTGCTCGGCGTTCACAATATTTAGTGCTGACATTGGTTGAAATATCATTAGAACGGAATATTTATCCTGTTTATTCTTTCATTCGAGTCTTCCCTCTTCCTTATTTCTTTTTTTACATTCTTTGCTGCATCTACACGTCATCAGTTCAAAAACATATTTTTTTTTAAAACGTCCCACACTAGGAATTTCTTCCTGTATTGTGGGAGTTTTTACAAAATTAAAAACTCACATACACAAACACCCAGACCCAGAACAACTACTTGTACATGATACAAATATTTGTTCCGTGCGGGAATCGAACCCGTGATACACTGCGCTGCAGTCGGTCGCTCAGGCACTGTGCCAAACCGTGTCGTCTGCTTCATATTGCTTGAAATGTAACTGAATCTTACGCAAAAGGGGGCCAATGTCGTATTTAAAAAAAACACGGACGACGTAGAAAATGATAATGGTAAGTTTATGAGTAATTGCTTAGTTAACTAAATATGACATTAAATATCTTGATGTTTTCTCATTTACAGAAGGCGGAATTCTACTTCTGCTAAAATAACCACTTTATGGAGCCCAACTGGCAGGAAATTACAACGCCGCAGCCCAGAAGGTGAGCTGGATTTTGAAGGATTGGCTTATAATGGCATCAGATCAGATCATCAGGTGGAAGGAGGAAAAAGAGGCCTTTGCCCTTCAGTGGGGCAACATGGGCTCATAACAATAAGGCAGACTTAATTTCCTATTCTTCATACTAATGATCACTCAAGACGCAACAAGAGTCCAACTCTCATAGAAATTGCAGCCTTATCCTCTACACTAACTGGGTATAAAAATGCAGTGTAACATCAGACTAATACAAATAATATTGAATCTAAAAATAAAGAAAAATAAGATTTGAAAAATCAAGCCTCAAATCATCGCAATCTGTTTTACTTGACTTAGATTTTCCCACGGCATGTCAAGGGCCTGCCTAACTCTGTCAACCCTAGAAAAACCTTTATTTTTTGGGTAATTCATTATTACGAAAATTATTTTCACATTTTGCAATTTTCCTTTATCAAATGACCATTTTTTTATCTACATGTGACGTAGAAATGCAATTAACAGTTAAAACAGCATTAAGTTACTTATAAATGACATGCATTTTTAATAAGTATGTCAAGCATGTTTTTCTATAAAAGTTACCATCAAAACACCCTACGTAGAACAAACATTCAATTAGGTAAGTATACATCTGATACTGACATGCGATCCTCTCGTCATCTGGGCTTCTATTTAGTTTTTGGTTTAACAAATTGTATGACATCATTAATTGTAAATGTGAGTTTTCCAAGAATGATGCCACATATATACTTAATGGAATCTTTATTCTCATTGGAAATACAATATTCTATCAGATGGAAATATTTCCTTCTTTAGTCATTCTTCAACACTTATTCTATAAACACATTTAATAACCTCCGGACAACATAACAGGGAAAGGGTTAAATAAATAAAATAAATCTATTTTCTGAATAATGTGTTGCAAACCCGAACTCGAGATTCTAGACAAAGATTCTATTGATTAATGTATTTAGGTGTCTCTCTGAATATTTGAGTTCACCAACAACGTCTAATTGGTATTGATTCATTAATATTCAGTTTGAATATAGTCCAGGCCTATCTAATTAGTGCGGTTCGTACCAACAAGACGTATTCCAATATTTGTGTTGAACGTCGTAAATCACATTTACGGCAAGTAACAAGACAAGAGGGCAGGTATGTTTGTGGACGGATAAAATGTAGTTTAGTCTCATCGGATTCAAGTCATGCACTCGCCGACAACGGTAACCACTCACGATACTCACTATCGGCCGCTCCACATACAAATGTCACACAACATTTTGCATATTACGTCACAACACTGAGCTTGGTTATGTTTTTAGGAACACGGGGATAAATAATTAATCGGTTAATATTAGGCAAGCCAAAGCAAAAAATGATTTACAATAGAAGTATGGAGGTTAGTAAAGTTTATCAAATTATTTGTGTATATATCGACTCTTCCTTTCCTGTGTTTGCTTATGATGATTTTTTAGTTAAACCAGATCATCTTAGGTATGCATGAGCGCTCTTCTAACCGGCTCAGACGTTGAACAACAGCATAGAACGTTGGGCGTCCGCCGCTTATTGCTTCTTGAGGTCCTGCCATTGCGTGGTATCGAACATTCAGTTCTGTCAAGTACTTGCAGACAACCATAAAACAGTATAACTACTGTATTTTTGCTTTCAACAAACAATTTGACCATAAAGTTAAAACATTACAGAAAACAGAGCACAATATAAAACCAAGCAAATACATCTTTGACAGTATTATTAATAAGTAATGTAACTTCTAAACCGCAGTCACCCGAATGACTAACTGAGAGACGAAGTCTCAATCTGCAAACACAAATATAAAGCTAATTAAAAAGTTTCAAACTAAATTATGAGAGGGGTTGCGCCGATGGACTCCGTACCAAGATTGTCCACGAGATTTAATCAGAGGGGTGTTATCGTCAGGAATGTGAACTGGTTAAGCGCAAACTTGTCGCGCACTCTCGAGAGTACGGTGCGCCGTATCGTGGTACAGGAACGAGTGTTTGCTCGCGACGGCTGTGGCAACAAACATCGGTGTCACTCAGAGAATTACAAATTTATATTAGATATTCATAACAGGCGCCAAGATTTGTTCATTTCGTAAATCCCAAGCACAATAACAGTTACCTACTAATACTGGCACGTGAAACAGTTATAAGTAACAAGCAAGCTTGCTACACTGAATGATTTGTCCGATGTCGACCTCACAGAGGTCAGTGGCGGTACATTATTATTGATCGGTCATATATTTTTGAGTTGAATTGAAGCGGAGCTATAAAAACAAAGAGCATACGGTCCCTTCAGACTATTAATTCAAGTCAAAGCTAAAATGCGACAAAGGCGAGTCAGCTCATAAAATTTATAGGCGATCGAATGAGATAATATGGTCGACGTTAAGAGCAGCTTAGACAGTTTGAAAATTTAAATGTGAAGTAAGTTTTGCGAGATTGCGCGGTATAAATCAGCGCGCGAGCGGGCGAGCGGACGGAGCGGCGCGGCGCGGCGAGGCGCGGGCGCTCGTCAGCCCGCTGCGGCGATAAATCCGACACTCCCTCGGGCTTCTTAACCGTTCTCCATCTTCATGTACACACCAACACCGACGCTCCGTATGCCCCTAGTCCCAGCTCTCTACCTAATACCTAGGTACACATTTTTTATGCAACGTCCACAGTACGATTTTATATCACTGTATTCGGTTGAATAAGTTCTTATGTAAGCTGTTATATTATTGATGACATATCTCAGGAACATTCGCAAAAACCCTGTGCATAGCGTCAAGTAGACAAGGATAATCTTGTTTTAAATTGCCTGCGACATTCATTTAAATAGCAAACAAGTTTTTAACATTTCTCACTTATCCCATCTGTCAGCTTGTAGCGTCCAAAGTATTTTCCGCGAACTTCGCCCTAATTCTTTTTCACGCTACATTTCAAGAATCTTATTTTTGTAATTACAAAAATGTCTAGTACGCCGACGTTATCCTTAATTGCTGGACATAAAAATTCCATTTAAATTTCCCTTTTAACGATCGGGGAGAAGTGTCTAATTGTATAATACACTCGTTTGCGTATTTTTATTGTTGGTACAATAATTAGAACATAACGCGACTTCGCCCTTTTTAAGCAGGTTTGTAATTAAACTTTTCTTAGGAGTTGTAAAAGAATATTGCGAGATGCGAGCGTATCTTTTAGCAGGGGCGCTAGCGCCGGCCAGGCGGGGGGTGGGCCGGTTATTTAAGAAATGGAAAGAAAAGCAATTTACTGCTTATCAGCGGGAGTAGCGGCCCGTGGGTCACTCGGATAAAGAAGTACCTATCTATTGTTGCGACTTCGACATGGCAATACTTGTGCTCTGACGCTCCTGCAACTAACTTCCTGTTTCATTCACCAATACACAATGCTGATAATATATTTATCTATTTATTGGCTCTTGTTACACAGGTCTATCACCTAGCACAAGACACTTCAGGGACAGGGACTTCACACAATACTGTGCCACTTTCTTATGAAGCTTATTTATTTATATTAAAATAACTTTTAGCTTTACTTATCCAAAATGTAGAATGCAGAAGAAAAATAAATTAATCTGAAAGTTTGTCTATTATAAGTTGTTGGACGAGTTAAAGTAAAATTAGCTTAAGTCGACAAATTCCTCTCGTAGCTTAACGACGAAGCGACTCGCAAGTAACTTCTCCTGGGGTCCGAGATATACTATGTGTGTTTGATATTTGTGAGATACATCTCTGAAACTAGCATATTTTTAATAAACTACCTTTTACCTGCGTTTTTATTCGTGTTCATATAGATTTTGCGAAACGATTTTGGGTAACAATCTATGGCTACAAGATGCTTCTCAATTTTTTTTAACAACCCCAACCCACCTCTTATATGTAACCCAAAAAAAAATACCCATTTCAAGTTTTATGCAAAAAGATGTTACCAACAAACAAAATATTTTTTAAATCATCAATATTGATCACCACCGATATAGGCGGGAAACCGTGACGAAACTCATTTTCGTATTTATAATATTGCTGTTTAGAACTATTATTAGAAATCACGTACTAGAATTTCTGTATCCACTTTAGCCACCTGCTTTTTTTTATCGTGGTAAAGTAGTAAAAAAACCAGTCAGACAATCAGCAGTAGCAAAAATGTAAAAACCGTTAACAATCATATACAACAAATATAACGAAAGAAACTAACGAATATTTATGATTTAATTTAATTTGTATTTCATACACATATTCAATTTATCAATTTAAAACCCAAGTCTTGCCATACCCAAAACTAATAAATAAAAACTTTTGTTTCAATTAAATTCACACATTAATGTTAATGTCTGTTCGACAATAGTCGAAACTGTCCCTTTAGACACGACACAATGGCGGCATTGTAACGTGCGTCAAAAATTTGCAATGATTAGTTGGGGCGAATCTATTTTTACTTAAGGGTGGGGTGGCAGGGTGGCGGGTCGTGACCCCGACAAATATTTGGCTATCAATGGGACAGTCATCCTGTTATTGTAATCGATGGACTATGTTTGCACACATCATATTCATGAGATTTTATCTCATACAAGTTTTGCAGCTACTGTGTCTTTCTTTTCCAATCGGTCTTTTTTTTTTTTGCGTGGTAAAATCATCAAATGAGTCCTCCCACCCAGGGCAGGGCGGGAGGGACTGTCAGACTTGTACTGACTAAAATCCACGGTGTCCTTTACAAGCCCTTTACGTACCGGGGTCACGGTAATGGGTAAGTCCCGCGACCCCGGCAGGCTTTGGCCCTCTACAGGCCCCGTCAATATGCTGACACTCTTTGAGGCGCGCGTGGAACACAACGCGCCGTCGACCCGGGCATGGTCCATGGTCGGACAGCAAGTCGCCCATTACTCGCTGCCCGCATGCCCGCGCCTACGGTGGCCGGAGATCGTCCTGTGACGTCCGACGCCGTGGGCGTCTACCACTGCGGCTTCCAATCGGTCTTACTGGAAATCTATAGGGGAGGCCTATGTTCAGCAGTGGATGTCATACGAGTAAAATTTGAAAAATGAAAATGCCTACGGCATTAAGTCCGCCGTTGTACAGTGTTGTGCATAAAGTTTACTAAAATAAAATATAATAAAATAAATAAAATAGTGATGAAATTTTGCTGCTAATGTGTCTGTTCTGTCATTTTTGTTAATATTAAAAAGACCATGGACAAGTTTCTATGAAGTCTGATCATAAATATGTAATTAAGATACAAAAAACAAATGCAACAAAAATCATCGGAAATCGAGGCAGGGTGCTTTTATATCTAAATCGCAAATGATTTGACCTAATACTCATCGTCGTTCAACAAGGTTTTGTTCCAAAGCTTTCAGTCTTCAATTGATTCTGGTACTTTGACGGCTTGCAGTAAAACAAACGACTTATCAAATTTTCAATAAATTACAAGAAATTCCAACATTTTCAATTGACTATAGCTGTGTACTTTGCCATTGTCGGTTTTGTTGCATTAGTATCAAAACTGAGTGTGAGTGAGAAAGTCCCGCGACCAAGTTGAATCACTTTAAATAACTTAATTGCGAGTATAATAACCACATAGTTTCACGTTTTAAGCTATTGCATAGCTTTTATCGCGGGCTTTGAGCGCGGCAACCTAATCAAGAAATTCCGTAACGATAATAAATCTAACACTGTCACTGTCACATCTGTCGTGTCAATGTGAATAAATAAAATGTTATTGAATGATTTTTCTTGACGTTTCACTTGATTGACGTGGCCGACCATAGCCTCATTAGTAGAGTAACTTCCCATAGAGCAACGATGGGATGATATTCTCGTTGAATATTCGCGGTAGGTGATTTTTTTTCATAAATGAAATTAATAAATAATTATAATTGCATAAGTTGATAAAAACGCTATGCAAGAGCTGTGAAACGTTTAACTATGCAGTTATTATATGTCCCTGAGTGCCACACGCATTTTTTTATTGAAAATACCTTTGTTCTTGGCCTTAGTCGAGAGGCAGAGATGAGCCTTTTTTTTCGTGGTAAAATTATCAAATGAGTCCTCCTACCCAGGGTGGGAGGAGGGACTGTCAGACTTGTACTGACTAAAATCCACGGTGATTCTTCAATAGCCCTTTATGTTCCAGGGTCACGTTTACCTGATGAGACAGTACCGCGACCAGAGATGAGACCTAAGATGAAGCGAGCTCACCCAGAAGGAACTGGAATTTTTGCGCACCGACAGAACACACTAAACTGCATAAGAACAGTATCTTTCTCATTTTTTTTATAAGACGTTGGTTGACAAATTAATTATTTAGTTGAATATGTATTGCAATATTAAGTTACTTTCATATTTTAAAGATACAGTTCAATTTTTAACAAGACGTCATTCAGAAAAATGATTATGAATTTGTTAAATAAACCAATCTATTCCTGAAAGGAAAATAATTCTTAATTCAAAAAATAATTGATATTTATTACTACCCACGTATCGGCCCTAAATAAACTATCCCCTTTTATAATAAATGCAAAATAGAAGCGATATCCTGATCGATTTGATCGGAGGAAGTCTCAGCTAATGTTTATTAACTGTATAAATTATACAAAAGACAAATTTACGCTCAATCACTTATACCCAATATAAATTCCGGCAATGTTCTTTGAAACGCTGTGTCAACCTATCCATCAGTGTAAAAATTCCCTGTTGATCCCCTTAATTTAATCAAAAGATCGCTTTAGCTGGTCATGGGCAAGAAAAAACGGGATGACGTAACGTAACGACGACACGGTGATATAAAATTTTCATCGAACGGAAGACGGGAGGGGGGGTGAGGCAGGTTGTGAGAGGGGGGAGGGCGGACCTCCTGGTGTAATATCCAAGTCGATCCGGGTAACCAATAAATTACAATTTGACACAAACAAAACCCCAGTGCTGCACGTTGCTGCGAATTATTTATTAGATATACACGACGATCAACCGCTCTTGCCGATTAATATAAACAAGAAGGACCAGGGTAGCCATTTTGTATTCATTTATGGTCAAGTTATAGTAAAGGAAATAGTATCGAGTGTATTTAACTTACAATTATCAGTATTATAACTTGACACATTACATTGATACACATAAAATCTTTAATTTATAATAATAAATCGCAACATTAATATAAAATTGATGTGGAAGCTTCCTCAAGACATGTAAAATGATAGCCATGCGAGTGATCCGCTCTCTTCGGCTAGGAGGTGACCCTCCCCACTCCGTGTAATAAAATTTGCATACTTTTAATCAAGGCGCGTGTTGTGGAGAAGTTTCCCAATAACGGAACGCCGTGATCGATTCGATGCCCAGTCTAGTCGTTTTTGCATTTATAATGCCCTTCGTTATGTAACGCGGACGTTGAGACAAATGTGTGCTTAGAATGAGATAAGAAAGTTTTATTAATTAAAAAGTTCTTTGCGATGTGAAGTTGTGTGAAATAAGTATAATTGTATATTTTATTGTGTTGAGCCTGTGTATATTTCTGAATGTTTACAATGGTATTTTTCTAAATTCCTCATGCATGTAATGAGTAAGTATAACTAAATTTGTAGAGTTTGATCGAGTTGATGGTGCGCGGTACAAAAGAACTCAATGTATTGTTTGACATGCACTCTCAATTGGAGCTATGTAAATAATGTTACTAATACCGACTCGCTTTCAATGTTATAAGAGGATTCCCGTAGCGCAGTTTGCAATAAATTAGCTGGCTTCTAATATAAAACGACAAAATCCCAACAGAGCGTCACGGTCCCGCCGCCGCCCCGCCGCCGTTCCGCCGCCTCCGCCTGTCCATCTCCGCTCCGCATTAATCGTGTTTAGTTAGCGGATATTGGCGGCGGAAATTCAAATGCAATCAAATGAAAATAGAATTCGTAAAAAAGCAAAGAAAACAAACCGACAGGCGTCAGTCTAGCGGGAGCGCGCCGCCCGCCCTCGGCCGCCGCCCGCCCAGCGCCGCGCACCGCACGCTGACCGTACTTACACGATTTTAAATTGTACATATCTGAAATTCCGATCTGTCGCACAGCCACCCTGCGCTATGAAATGAAACAAAATAAAAGTGGAACGACACGGCACGCTCGGAAAAAATCAAAATCGAAATTAAAAATAAAAGGTTTTTTCGACGAGGCGAGGGAGGCGGATGCAATGTTTGCGGCCGTCATTCGATGCAGTGCGCAATAAAAACACGCGCTCGACTTCTACATATAAATATGTGTGGCAGGATTGATTGGAATTGAATATGTGTGGGTGGGGGCCTGGGGCCCGGGGCCCGGGTGGTGCAGGAATCGAAGGTGAGCGCCGCTAAGACTGTAATCGGTTTTGCCCGGGGCCGCCAGCGCTCCACCACCGCTCACAATTAAACTTTGTTTGTACATGTGTCGCTCGAGATTAGCCGCAATGCTCTTTTTAAGTGGACCAGCTGCAGTCCCGCATGCAATTTAAGAATGTAGAACACAGTTTCGGCAATTAGACTTTCGTCTAAACGTTACGGTTTGTACTTACGTTCGTGTAGTAGACATTGAATGAAGAATACTGATTGCTATTAATAATGGTCTTCTCCGCCACCGCAACAGAGTACATGTAGCAATCGTAGCAAATGTTTTAAAGATGTAAATGTGAGCGCAGGGCTGCGCGGCGCGGCAGCGGAGCGGTGACACATAAATCATCGGGAGGGGCGCTGATTGCCTTCAATTATGGCATTAACTTTCATGCCTAATTCTATATTGCTACTTTGCCAGTTAATACCTTGCTCCCCCGATGCGGTCAAGTATTACGCAATTTATTGAGTCACCCACTCATTTTGATCAAGCATATCGTTGAACTAATTCGTCAATTTATGGTTTTGTTTTCATGAATGTTTGACTACAGAAGTGGTAGTATTTTCACAGATTACGTTGAAATATTAAATTATTGTCTATCTAAATTACATACTAAAACTCATAACAAACTCTTGTAAATATCATGAGACTTTACTCTCTTTTAATTTACGTTTAGATACTTAAAATATGAAATACCAATTTTATAAAACTAATACTATATCACGATTATTATTTTGTCTCATACATACAAATACAAATAAGCGTATTATTTAGATGTATGAACCCGGAGCTAAACAAAAAACCACACAATAATGACCTCTTTATCACACGCGGTGTAGGTACACAGCTTCATTTTTTCACCCCAAAGTGTTTTACTAAGTAGGCTGGAGTACCTCCCGACGCAAGGAGTTCAATCGATCAATCACTCTCAGCATAACAGTTACAACCGTGAAATCTTCAGGGGCAAGACAAAGATAATTCCCGTTTAACTTCCGTTTCCAACTTATCGAATAATTTAACTGAACATTTATTTTTGCGCGCTCATCAATCAAGCCAGCTCGCGCTTCGTCGATAAGCCTCGCCTCGACGCCGAGAAATGACTAGGCATTACATAAATCCCCTCGGATGATGAAAAGTGAAGTGTAACAGATAAGAACCTACAAAAAGTTACGATGAGAAATGAATCGCGATTTATATCCGCGCCCGCGACGCTCGCAGTCGCACCCGCGCGGCTCGGTGCGGTCGCGGCCTTCGTTTTCAGCGGTTTTACAGTTTTGAGGTTCAATGTAATACATTTAGGAGAGGCGGTAAATATGACATTGCTTTTTGTTTTCATACTTTAGTTTGCATTACTCTTTTATGCAGTTAGTGCAATAGCCACCGCTAATTTACATAAAAATCCTGTATTGAGTGACAGTTTAAAAATATGTTTAAGGTCAATCAGGAAAATCTTTAAAATATACAATGACTACATATTTCATAGTCATTACAAAAGGTAAAAAAAAATTCTTAAGTACATTTTCAGACTTGAAAATAATGTTTCATTAACCGTTTATTTTATGTATAACTGCTTTGTAGTCTAAACACAAGCAAGAAAAAGCTTTGTAAAAAGCCGAAGTTTAATCTAAACTTTTCTCCGGGCAGCCATTATTAAGATAAACAGTACAATACATAAGCCTATCTCGACATTTATTTTATCACGGGTTCACATCACGCGCCGCTATTCCCTGTTATGATACGGCCCGTACCTGAGTGGAGCTGAAAGAAAAGCTATAAACCTGTTCGAAGCGTTTCTTCCGGCGCGCCGGAGCGTCGCGTACGCGCGCCGACTGGCAAGCAGCGCCCCCGCGCCCGCGCCGCCACCCGCACACACCCCGCGCTGCTCACCCGCCGACACCCCCCACATCTGCCGACCATATTTTCCACTTTATGTGTGACAGTTGAGGTAATATCGAGACTCTCGCCGCTCTCTGATTGGACGAAAAATACACATTAAAGGAACCTGCCGGTTGCGAGCGAGCGATTCGAAGCTGTATTCCCGTGGAAAATGTCGGAAAATATTGTATTATGGGGGTGGAAAATTGCCACCCTCCGCCCGCTCGCTCGACTCCGACAAAAACTGTCGAGTATTTGTTTTTGATGAAAACGATTTATTATTCTACGTGGGTTGGAGGCAATAAAGATAAGCCGGCGAGGTGCCGGAGCCTTATTACGGCTAACCCTCGCCTTTGTTTCCTTATAAAGAATAATAAATGAGGCCGCACGCTTATTTACCAACTTCCTTAATTATTTATTTATGCGGAAACGTTGTTGATATTTGTTAAATGCATAAGTTCATGAAACTCGTAATGGCTCGCTAAAATTAATTTTGTAGATTCGTTATTGAGTTTGAATAAATTAGTTTTATTTATGTTTGCACGGTGTATGTCATCGATGCTAATAAATCATGAACAGTAAATCCTGGGTGCGACACGCCGGCAGATACCAATCGCCATAACGCTAAATCCTCAATTTGCATTAACACCCCAATGCGCACACTCTCACGATGTGTGGACAATAGTCACGATTTTACGATAGAAGATTATATGTCGATAAGAAAGATATCTTAAACTCCTAGAAGAATAAAAAAGCTAGCCAAAGCATCTAAAAAAGGAAAGAGAAATAAATTCAGAAAACTTCTTAAGAATTAAAGAACACAAACAAACAAAAATAAAACTTATTTGTTTGAACAGATTAATAAACAACCAGTAACAAAATTGTCAGGCGTAATAATAATCAAGCATCCGTGTTCAGTGCGAGCCCCCCGCTGTGCGCACGCGCCGCTAAACAAGCCATTTAGTCAGATTTATTAATTTCATCGCGGACATGTGGCTACCGTGTCAGACATTTTGCTTGTTTATATCATCTGTCGTGTTTACTAACCGAGCTTTTTAGGGTTATAATAAAGCAGTTTTTTATGAAGCATTTTTTTATAGTTTCACGGTGTTAGTAGACGATATTTATTTTTAAAGAACTTGTGAAATAAGTTTTTAGAAATAAGTACAGTTTTAGCATTTGAGAAGTAGTCTTGGCGCCATTTTTAAACTTATAACCTAAACTAATCTACCGAAAAAAAAACGAAACAAAATGCTATATTGCCATAGAATCAAGATTAAACCTAAACAAAGTATGAAAGACGTGAGCAAATAAATATTATCAAATAAAAAACGATCAAAATAACAGAAATACATTACTGTCCTGACAAATTTGTGTACACAAATTGGTTGTACAGCGTCTCTCGTGTCCCTGTCTGGGCGACGTTTAAAAATTTAAATATCGACAGCGGACCCCTCCTAAATTAAATGAACGCACATCTGAAAAATGCTCCACTGGGCTCCGCTCTAAAACGCACTTTTTCCGTACTTTCGAGTGCCATTTGCGACGTTTTGGTTGTGAGTTTATATCTATGAGGATGTTTGATGCTATAAGAAGCAAACTTAAAAAAAAAAAAGGTTCAGATATTTTTTGGATGAGTGAAATGAATTTACAAACTATGAAATATTTATTCATTTTTCAATAATTATCTCTTTAACAATAAAATAATTGTACGGTCATTTAATCAGGGTTCGTCAAAAAAATAATAATAATGACTGCCCTAATCGAACAAACCGCCGGGACGAAATGAAATGCCTTTGAAGTTGATTATTATAATTAATTACATAAAACAAAAACTAGCACAAATTCTACGTATTTTGTAGTAGTATGTACAACCAAGCACAACTAATATTATTAATCAAATTAAAATCAACGTTCACGTTTACTATTCGTCGCAAAAAGTCAACGTTAACGTTATAAAATGTGGGAAGAGAACTAACAGTATTATATGATATTTGCATATTACCACTAGTTTGATTACAAATTCGTGTAACTACCTATTAAACATTCAAATTCAACAGCAAACATGCAAAATGCAAAACATTTTAACACCTAGGAAAAGCTTAGATTTCGCTAAGAAAATACAAAATGTTGCGTAGGCGTAGGTCGTAGCGCGTAGCACTCGTAGCCGATTTCGTAGCACGTCTAAGATTTTCCATAATTTATGTTATGTGCCTATTGTAAACAAAAACTGAGATGTGAAACGACAGATAGACACAGAGAATAACACAGCTAACACAACTAAAATATATTATTACTATTTAGCAATTAGCATTAGGACATAAAGCGGTCCACAGCACCCCTAAATGACGCGTAGCGGATGCGGTGTAAGTTAACTCGTACTATTTAACCATCCGTTCATACAGCCGCGATGAAACAACACCCTCGCAGCCCTACGACTCGAAAGAGACAAAAATATAATAAAAATAAAGAAAGAAAGAGAGCATCGCATACTCATCGGGGCATAACTCATAAATAAAATACAATATGGTGAGCAAAACATTGAATTATGCCGGTATTATGTCGCATTTGGCCTTTGTGAATTAGTCACTGCATATCAGTAGGGGAGTAGATTGGATGTTTGTCGCTGATGTTAACCGACCGTGTCGATTCATAGATTTATTACTTTTGTATCGAATTCATCATATTTATTGACGCAATGTGGAGTGTCACAAGTTGTCACTTTTAAATCACAGTTTATGTAATTAAGTCTCTGTGCTTGTATGGATATTTCCAATGCTGGTAAATTCTAATGACTAAGAATCTAAAAATAAAGCTATTTATTAGTAGCAACTTCTCAGCATTTTGTATGCCACAACAAACATTGTTTAAAAAAATACGTTGGTAAACTCTCCTGTGTCGATATTTTCAAGCAAGTTGATAGTGATATTGGAAACACTTCAATTTATAAACAAAATGCTCGCCTGCTAAGCTATAAAGGGGAAAACGACGCGCCCGATTCAGCGAAATCATAGAAAAGCACATAAATTGGTGCGCATTAACATTTCCTTTATCCTACGTGTCGGCGTATGACGGGGGCACCGCCGCACCGCGCCGCGCCGCGCCCGGGCCGCCCAAGACAATAAATTTACATATTTCACCCCTCAAACAGACCTTTTTTGCCATTCCGCAGAATTACGCACATATGGGAATATTCTGTTGAATACATCAGCAGTAAGGAGAGATACTTTCAGAATAAAATTATCTTCCACGACGCCACATTTGCAGATAAAGAGCCGCCACGTTTTGACGCTTTTGATACAGAGGACTGTTTTGAGTGTTGCTCGAAAATAAAGCTACTTGATGGGTCTAAAATAAATGAGATGATAATTTCCGTACCTGTGCAAATTGTAAGAAATTCAGAAACGTGTAGATCTGAAAGTCAGTAAATTAATAGATGTACTTTTAATTAATCTCTTAATTCAATTTGACTACATAGTGGTATGGGGTGTCAGGTATATACGCAAATTCACATATGGAAATGTAATTTTGCGGTGGAAGCACCCTTCAAAGGGTCAAATCAAAATCATTTTCACAGTCCAGTGAAGCAACGTACGGTCGGCAACGTACCGCTACAAGCGTATACTTTACGTCCACACAGTTTCATTCTGTTGCACACTTGTGACAATATTTGAGTTTTAATTATTCTGATTTGCTACGAGGACTGCATCTACTATTACATTTAATCAACTTATCATTATGAAAAGTATTTTCGCTCTTAAAAACTTTTTATTAATAACTTTCTCAAAGAAAGGAATGGATGACTCCTCATTGCTTTTCCGAACATACCCATAATATATGTTTATGAACTTATTTTGTTAGTAGTTATTGTAACCGAAATATAATTAACTATTATTTGACCTGAAATTTTAAAATTCTTCAATCATTGATAATTATTATAATTTACCAAAATAAAGTTACAAAAATAACCACTCATGTTACCTTGGTCTTGTGGAAAAACTCTATAAAATGTTGAATAGCTAGTAGTTTAAATAACTTCACATTGTCATAACACAGACACGTTAATTACAAAGGGATCCGCATTGCTACGCCCTTTACATAAATGGGTACTTGAATACGACTACAGTTTGACCCGCACTTAGGTATTATGCACAATCGTATTACCTACCAACGCCGAAATAGGAGGTTGCTTTATAGAATGTACCGAGAGAGTGGACGAGAGGACGAGGCAGACGGACGACACTAATACTCATTAGAATTACATGGCGGAACGGTCCGGTGCGGCGGCGGTGCGGCCCGGCGCCGTGCCGCGTCCGAACCGTGCCGCACCCACACCGACGCACCAGCATTTACATTTGTCTCACCAACTGCCTCACGTGTGGACACTCAACGTGTAGCTGTAATAATTAATGTTATTGTTACTGCGAAGAGTTAAGAGATGGAAATTTTTAGTAAAATTGGTGTTTATTTGGAAATAGTTGGTAAAGATATATACTGACGCACTTATGCTTAGCAGGAAAATGTATTTTGTGCATATGTCTAAAATTGCGATAAAAACAAGACTACTTCAATA
This sequence comes from Agrotis puta, assembly GCA_943136025.2. Taxonomy (NCBI): domain Eukaryota; kingdom Metazoa; phylum Arthropoda; class Insecta; order Lepidoptera; family Noctuidae; genus Agrotis; species Agrotis puta. The sequence goes on from OW964170.2 coordinate 8,727,995, forward strand.
TGTTAAGATTTTCTTTGTGTAGGCTTATAAGCTATACTCGTATCTTTAGTCGAAACTTCTGACCTATCAATTTTAACTTTAAAAGTGTTGGTTTCAGTTCAACTAAGAATAAGAGTTTCCATGAAAATGTGTTAGTAAATTTTTCCGGAACGATACCCGGGAGTCTAAAATGGCCACTTTATCAGAATCATTACATGAATTGCGATGAAGAAATAATACTACACCTTAAAATGAAACATACAGCTATAGAGTAGTCTACACCTAAACACATTAAAAAAGTTTGTGATCAGTTTCTTTTTAAAAATGTTGCTAGGAATTTCACCTGTGTGGGTGCATTTACTAACATAGAAACTCACATACACAAACACCCAGTCTCGGAACAATTACTTGTAGGTCATATAAATATTTGTTCCGAGCGGAAATAGAACCCGCGACACGCAGCGCAGCAGTCCAATCGCTTAGCCACTGCGCTAACCGTACCGTCAACTTTCAAAAATAGTTTTTTTTTGTAACGGGAGATTATGTTATTTTTTTTTTTCTTTTTATATTATTATTACAGGGTATATCCTAAGAAAACACACAACAAAGAATCTTTCTTATACAGCTTATACTAGTGATCAAAACCTTTCTTTGAAGTGTGTATAAAAGATAAATAATATTTTTATCGTGTTATGATTCTGCTAAAGGCTTTCTTAGACCCCTAGTTACCAGTGCAATACATAGCAGGCACACCTGAAAAAAAATGTGTTTTTCAGTAATTAAATTAAATGCTTACCTACTCCTTGCGCTTGAAAATGATAATAACAAGAACAGTAATACATTTATCCACTAATTTGCAGTTCACAACAATGTGAATATTGAAGTAAACGTGTAGCAAAGTTGTGCTTTGCGCCCTAACAGCTTTCTTGACTTGATTCGACAACTTAAGACGAAAGGGAACACATCTCCTGTTGTGTATTGTGTTGCTATGTGTGTAGATTGTTGGGAAATATCACATTCTGTGCACGAATTCCACCACAATCGATAAGAGAGATGACCGCTGGGCGCGAGGAGGCGCGGGGGCGCGGGCCCGGCGATGGGGAGACTGTTATTTGATTAGTCTTACCGGGAATGAGCTCGCCTCTACTTAATGGGGTGAGGGCTTGTAACCGGACCACGTATAATTTTCACTACTCCGCGCGAGGAAGACAAAAGCTCAAAACCACTTATCTAGAAACAATAAAACGATTCACGGCGGAACGTAAGAGCAAACCCGAAAGGCGCTCATCCCATCATCGCTTAATAGACACACATTTCGACATAAATGAGTTTCGCTTTAAATTAATTAGTAGCACATTTTCCATTATAAGGACAAATGTAAAAGCGACCGCTTAATAGCGCGGTGGAAAACTCGCTAGTTTTCGCTCGCGAGAATAGGGCCGGAGAGAAATTGCGGATAGACATAATCAGTCTTCTGGCTTTGAGGCCGCCCCGGCCCCCTAATGTGGCACACACCTCTCCTGCTGATGAATACGCTTTACGCATACGCCTCACGACTGATTGAATTCAATATCAACATTGTAATTAAACCTCCCTACTAAGTATTTTGTTTATGACAACGAGTACGGCAGATTAACAATAATCTGCTCCCAAAATATATTCAGAACATAAGTTTATTTAAACCTCAACCTGTCTCAAGTTAGCAACCAAATGTCTATAGTTAACTACTACAAGAAAAGTTTTGAAGCAAACGGGAGGTCGGTTTGTGAGGACGGTCCGTAATGACCCTGTCCGATCTTACAAAAGGCAATTACAATAAAGTTCCATTCGCACATGGTCGTTAACTGGACGATATATCTTGGATTCCCTCAGTCAAGTCGGCTTTCGCACTCGTTTCATCTTACCGCCTTGACACACGACCTCACATGACAATTTTAATTTTTAATTGTTCTTTAACTATTGTGTCTCGGGCAAATATTCAACTGCTTTAGCAACAAAAAGTTACAAGTTAAAATTAAAATATCTTTATGCCCAACGCAATTAGTTCTATGGAATTAAATGTGTTACTAAAATATAAATAATGAATTATGAATGGTGTGAACATTAAGAAGGCAGCGGTAAGCACGTGTGCAGGTAGAGTGAGGCGGAGGAGTTGTGCCCCGCGCGGCGCATGTTACTGCCTCGGAGCGCACACTTTACGAGCGGGGGATTAACCCGTGTAACGAGATTCATTAATTCTTGTCGTTAAAATTTGTCGTTCTCGATTAATAAGGAAGTCCCAGGCGGCGGGACGTTATTATCAGCGGACCGCAGCCGGGTGTCGCCGGCGCCGCCGTCGCCAGGGGCTCGCCGCGAAACTTCCCACTCCGCCCGCTTTATTTACACTATCGAGTAAATTAAACTCGCGCTCGAGTGTCGGAGAAAACTTTAACAGAACTTTGTGTGTAATAAGTGGTGCAACAACACGAGTGGAAGAGCAAACGTCGGACGCGGTCTCCGCTCCGCACTTCTCTCCCACTTAACTCTTTGGGACATATTTATTCGACCCTCCGGCGACCACTGCGGAGCTTACCCTCCCGGGCCCCTCTGAAATTAACCTAACGAATCAAAGCGGCCATTAAATAGTACCTGAACCATTCTTACGTACAATCTGCGCCAATTACGTTATGAATGCTCGCCGCAACCTCGATCGATCGGGCACGTGCGCTTATAAATTTTTGATTGGTCTCGGAAACGAATCGAAACAAAGAAAGTACACAGGTCCGTTATTAGCGTCCGTTTCCTCTATCTGTTTGTATGTAATTTTTAATGCGGGGTCAATCAGGGAGCTATATCGTAGATCTCCGTCGGGCCGAGACCGTAACGATAATGAATCGGCACTGTAAGAGCGCCGGACCGCACTCACGAATTATTAATAGCTATGTACGCGCACCACAATGGTACTCTTATTATTAAATATACCACCTTATGCCACCGAGCTCTTCAGTGTGGACGAGGCAGAGAATAGCCAGCGCGTGCTTCTCATTAATAACTGAATGCACAATTAAATTCAATCCTCGAACAAGATTTAAATTCAAGATTAAGTCTTGGTCAACGTCGTAAGCGGTTTCAATTACATGGCATTACTAATGCATAAAGAACATGTTCTGTGTTCACACCGGCCGCATTTCCTTGTCCTTTAAGATGACCCTCCCCTTGTGGAGGCAGCGGGCTTGTCCACTATTTGTTTTACCTACCTGCGACCCTCGTACAACTGTCCACTAAGTGTTGATTACTTGTAAACAGCGTTTCTAAGCATTTAACTATTTACTTTTCACAAAATCTCACAGTAATGTCATTCTGTTTCTGGTGTTATCATGAACCCCTTGCTATTTTTAGATAACAAGAGTCAGAGCTTGCGTCATAAGTTTATTGTGCGATTCGAATCCCATGCGTGGAAGGAATTGATAAGGCGCGCTCGAACCTTTGCGTCTATTGCTTGAAATTTATTGCTGTTTTGGGTTTTTATTGTTCCGTTTTACGGCCTCCTCGTGTATAAATCGTACAGATAGAAGATGAATTCCACGCTAAAGCGACCGCTACCGACGTTACATACCATATAATATATTTGGGCTATACCTTACGTCCTCGTATAAATACAAACAGTCAGACGTAAAGTAACTATCCAGGTTAGTTTATTTATGCGACACTGTCCATATTGAAGGCGAGCTGTTTGAACAGAGCCTTTATTTTTCGTCTAAATGCCCAGTAGTTTCCACGGACGGAGGACGATTTTCATAGAGGTCCATCACGACGACCCAAGCGTGTGCGATATATCACACGAAATTATGCTTGGGCTGCGTTCCGACGGCGAGCGCGACAGAGACGGCGCACGAGACTCGCTGACCCTCAGCTCATAATGTACGGTCCGGTTAGGTACACGACTTACGGGAAATAGGTATGTATGTAACCCCGGAGCCCGCGCCCGCACCCCGTGCATGAAATGCTTATTATACGCGGCACGTAGGCCGCCACCCCGCGCCTGGCTTGCTCGCTCGCGCCACCTGCCGCCAGCAACAGACAGGGACGCACGACCGATATTATAGCAAATCGAGGATTGTTATGTCCGGTCCGCCAGAGGTCGGCGTAATATATGGCCACGGTATTCCGGGCACATATATTAACACAGAACTCGCCTCATACGAAAAGATCTTACGCGATGGAAACAAATGGTAAGGAAAATTTTGGCGGTGAAATTCATTGAGATGGAAGCAGCAAAAACAGGAGGAAAAATTACTGTAATTTTTCTGACTGATCTGACTACAGTTTGGTCACAAATTGGGAATGAGGGCTGCAAATCATCTCAGATTCGAATCTCCATGAACACTTTTAAGAAATACAAGAAAGGTAGTATTGGTAGAAAAGTTTCACGAAAGTTTGCTTGGCAGAGTCGTAAGATAATGTATTAAATAATAATGGGGATGTGTGGTCAAGAGGATGATGGTGCGGGGAGGATGGGCAAATGAAGAATGATGAGCAGTTGCACCGAGGGGCGGTGCAGCCGCTATGACACGTCGCGCTAAGTGACTGATCACCCTATCTCAACGAAGGTATCTACTTAGGTACATTTTATCTTTCCAAAGTATAGTTTGTAGCCCATTTTTTGAAGGGTAATTTTTCACAACTGTTTTTATTATTCACGTATACGTAAAATTATGATACCTAATTCTTCTCTCTGGTCTCCTTTATGTTTTTTTTTACACTTGATGCTTAGGTAGCAGAAATTGCAAAAAGTATAATATTTAATAATCATTAACGTTTTTTTTTATTTGGCTACAATGTTACTTCCGGAATTCTGTCTGCTTATAAGTACAATCACGCGCTTTTTTTTTTTTTTTTGCGTGGTAAAATCATCAAATGAGTCCTCCCACCCAGGGCAGGGCGGGAGGGACTGTCAGACTTGTACTGACTAAAATCCACGGTGTCCTTCACTAGCCCTTTACGTGCCGGGGACACGGTAATCCCTTGGTCCCGCGACCCCGGCAGGCTTTGGCCCTCTACAGGCCCCGTCAATATGCTGACACTCTTTGAGGCGCGCGTGGAACACAACGCGCCGTCGACCCGGGCATGGTCCATGGTCGGACAGCAAGTCGCCCATTACTCGCTGCCCGCATGCCCGCGCCTACGGTGGCCGGAGATCGTCCTGCGACGTCCGACGCCGTGGGCGTCTACCACTGCGGCTGGGGTGGAGGGAGGACGCTGTCCTCTCCCTCAGGCGGCCCGCCTCCTCCTTCACGAGCATGACTGCTTCGCAGAAGGAGGCGACCGCTTCCCACTCCGTCTCGCCCCGCAGCATGGCCTCGACCAATGCCGGGCGCGAGAGGTCTCCGCCTATCGCCGTCGTGAGGACACGGCGGTGCTCTGCCCAAGCGGGGCAGTCCTGCACCGTATGCTCCACCGTGTCCTCAGGACGATCCTCGCAGTGGTGACACCCAGGCGTTTCTTCCCTCCCTATCAGACACAGGAACCTCCCGAAACTTCCGTGTCCGGTGAGGACCTGCGTCATGCGGTAGGTAAGGACGCCGTGACGCCTATCCAGCCACTCCTCAAAGAGGGGTCTTACCGCCGCAATTGCGGCGTGCCCGACAATCACGCGCTTGCGATAAATGTCTATAGGGGCGCAGTCACCCGCACCGCCTAAACGAATTTAAATAAAATCGGGTATTAAAATCTCCAGGCGATCTCACAAAAATATACCTATGTCAGGAGAGATTTGAGCGGAATAGAAATTCCTCAAGCTCGTCGCATTATCGAGGGGCGGGTCTCCTGTTTTCTTTTATGGCTGTCGTAAGGTATAATCTTCAAGAAAAATGCGATATTTAAATGAAGTGAATTCCTCGAAGGGGATTTCCTTAATACCCAAATTTTTCAGTTGCAATTTCATTTGTTAATTCAGTGAGGTTGGGTGTAATCGCGTTGGGGTGACAGAAAAACATCTGTCATTTTAATTTTCGTTTTATCAATTTACTTCTATTCGTATTTTGTCTTTGTACTCAATATGTTGAGGATTTAAGAAAAAAAAATACTATTTGGTTTATCTTTGATACGACACCCCGATGTCACCTCTTGTCGCGTATAGTATAAACATTGGGTAGTAATGAGGCGGTGCGGTGCACGTCGCGTGCTCGGGATTCTGGTGGCGCGCGCGCACGAGCCCGCGCCACGTGCTCGCCACGCGTCACACATCTCTAATTGCCCCACTATAGAGATTGTGACAATATTGGACAATCCAGTGAAAATAACACCCGAATATTGTATAGCGTATCGCGTGAGCCGACAATAATCTCTCATTTTAATAGATAAGTGGAGGCGGAGTCATGTGATTTGTTACTGACTACTCTTATAATACCAGTGGCTTTACTTGCATTTATTTAACACTCCCTAAAGTATATTCAAAGTATAATGCATCTGGCTTAAATTATTTTTACACAAGAAAAAATATATTATCAGTACAGTTTCAAAGTAAAATAACATGAAAAAATAAAGTCAAGGCGGTCCTCGGTCGGTGGCCATTTCATTAAAATTAAAAGAAGTTAAGTCGCGACACAAGACAAACTGCCGCCTAGAGAAATAAAGAGAGCAAAGCAAATGAGAAGAACTCATTTGGGCGGCCACTGAATTGTGTTCGAGAGGATAATAAAAAGGGAAACCATCAGTGACACGCACAATAAGCATCAACCTCAAGAATATCATAGATAACGGCTCGGAGCCGCCGCCGCAGGGACCTCATTAGGAGGCCGCAGGGAAATTAAAAAGAAAGCAAGATCTCGGACTCGATTGCGACCCGAGAAAAACGAGCGGCCTTCCTCTCATAACATTACATACAGCCTCCGTCGATTTTCCGGACGATTATTATTTTGTGGTGCGTAAGACTTGGCCGGAAAAGTAGTTAATGACAGAACAGAGGGCGAAGGCGCACAGGCGCAGCATAAATCAGTCTGGAGCAGAGATGAATGTAATTACCGTGCCGGACGGGACAAATCGGATCTGCGAGCGAGCCTCGTTTGCCGCCTAGTGCCGCACGAACACACGACTGCGACCAGATGGCTCATATTCAAGTCGCTTTTAAGAATTTATGTATTTAACATGTTACTTACTACTAGCTTTATAAATATTAAGCTCGCACTTTGTATCATAACAATCTTAAAATCTCTGTACATTTACATTGTACCTTCAAAACATTAAAACGAATAAAAAAGAAGTTAAAATAACAATTAATTGCCCCTTTACGAACGAGTTCCAAGTCTTTCAAACTGACTCGATTTGCTAGGAAGAAATCTATAGAAATCTTACATTTATGCAAAACAAAGGCAATCAAGGCCCGGACGAACAGAAGAAATGAGCTTCATTAAACGACGGAATGAAAACTTTAATAATGTAAGATGCAAAAAACTCGACAAAAAATACTTAAGAAAATCTGACGACATAAAGGCTGGTGTAACCGGGGACTCGCCGTAAAATCATTAAGATGCTAATAAAAACTTCCTTTTGTAACACAGAGACGAACTCAGGGAGCGACGAGAAAAAATATTCAAATAAAAACTCAATCGAGAGAGTGGAATGGGAAGCGGTACCATGATTATTCTTCAAAACATAATGAAGAGAATTAATGTAAATATTCTTTTTGCTTGGAACTTTCCGCCCTCCGGAAAGTTTTATTTTACGGCGCGTCGTTTAACAGCCGTCCCTTATTGACATTCAATTCGGGGGAAATTGATTTATGAAGATTGTCGCCTTAATTGTAAAAAGATTTTTTAGAAGCGATTGTAATCTGTAAAATATTTGGGGAGTTGTATAAATCAGGGAATGTAAAGTGCAGCGGTATGGATTCGTTTTGCTGTTGGCATGTTTATGTATAGCAAAGTGTTTTAGTGGAACAATGGGTGTGCATTGTTGCATTATTGAGCAGGCAGTGACAGGAGCAGGGTAGAGCAGGGTCGAGCAGGGACGAGCAGGACCGAACGTGGTCGAGGTCGAGGGCTGCAGCTGCACTGTCATTATACTGTCAAGCCAGTGGCACTCGACAAGCGGAACAAATGTACAACATTTCATTCATTACCTTTATTAAATATCAATGACTTCATTTTTTATTCCGTTTCATAAATATTTAAAAACGGTTGTTATTTTTATTTGGAAAGGATGCAATACATGTTGAATGTTTTGTTTGTACTCAATCAAGCTTCAAGTAGATCAACGAATGAATCTCAAAACATATAGGCCCTACTCAAGCATAAAGTAAGCACATCCCTTTTACTGGACAGTATTTTTCGGGATTTGGAACAAAATATCCGTAAATAATTGGAATCTCTCCAGAGGAGTCGTCGTGGAAGGGTCCACACAAGGTCCGGCACCTTTTTACGGTCGATAAAAATAATAAGTCGGTGCTCCCGCTTGTCCCCCCGCCCTACCTACCCGCGCCCCCTCCGGACACAGACGTACGGATCCCGCTCCGCCCACATTCGGACACCGCTCATTTTTTGTTCGTAGCACTTTTCATTTGTCTCCAAGAACCGAAGTGAACACATATACAAACAATCGTTTTATTTCTGGAACCACAACAATACAAATATATTTATCTGAATCGTCGAAGCCGCATCGTAGACACAAGCTACCAACAAACATTAGGCCAAGTTACACACATTAAAAGTTCCCGAATCGACACCTAATATGCAATCACATACTTTATACAAAATTTATCGTACCTATTACAAGATTCGCATTAAACTACCCAGAAAATCTTTAACCTAAGCTTTAAGCTTATAAAAGCTCGGCGCTAATGGCCGGATACCGGAAATTGCGCTCTCATATATCTCCCAACAGATTTATGAAAGTACCCACACATGAGCCGATGTCTCTTGGCGCACACGCGTCACACCACCGAGGAGTAACGTAGCTCTACACACATGCTTACGCGGCACCGTTAAACTTTGACACTTATTAATTTAAAGGATCGTTAATTCTGGAGGGTACCAAGTAGCGATATGAAACTAAAACTAAACCAAAGTAATGATCGAAAAACTATTTAGTTAGTAGTATAGTTTTAAAATACTTTAAATAGATTTTCCATTTAAAGTAAATTATTATTTCAGGTCCCAAAATAATCCGTTTAAAAAAAATGGTACTGAATCTTCGGCGGGCGACTAATGCTACGCTCGTAGCACTGCGCTACACCGTAGCCGCGTAGCACATAATCCGCGTCCAGCGGCGTAGTCTCACGCCGCTCGTAGCCGCTGATATGACTCTATTGGTCTTTCCCCTCTAGATATTTGAGTGTTCGGTGCTTTCCCTGTCATGCTTAATGCATCTGTCAGATCTGCATACATATTTAACAATAATCAGCTTTACACCCTGCCTTTTTTGATCCGATACATTTCACTACTAAACAAGAACTGGGTTACTGTGCAGCAATATTTTTGAAATAAAATTGTCTATTTGATAGGTATATATTGAAAACTACGTAAAAGTGAAACGTTATTAACAGTTTAAACAAAGGAAAGACAGAATTACTAAACAGCTATCCCGACACCCTAAGTCAATTGTGAAAAGAATATTAGGTATATTCACAAGTGGGGGCTGTTTTTTTAGGATCGTAATCTTTTCCGCGTATCCCGTCTCAGCCCTTGCCGACACGTACCGGCCATTGTGACGCGGAATACGTCTTCCGCGGCGCTTCTTATATGAGCGTTACAAGTGCTTTCTAAATAATCTAAGTCCAGTCGAAGAGAGCGTATTGTATTGACACAGTGGAGTGGTGGCCGGCCGTATAATGCCCGTCGTGTGTGTGCGTCGTGTCCGTGCACGCTGGCGTGTGTGCGTCCACGCTTGATAGAATAAGCAAGTCGTCCGGCGCCGAGGGGGGGAGGGACCGCCGCCCCCTTAAGTATCTTGAAGACTGGACCTCCACCACCCCCAGCCCACTACACGTCTTCTGTAGCACTTCCCGTAGCCACATCGGATTCTAATGGGCATTTATGTTATGTTGTAAACTTACTTTTATTACAATATATTGATGGTCACTATTTCCAACCATGGTTTTGCCGCATTTTTTATTTATTTAGGTAAATCTATAAAATTCTCTTCCTCTTGCCTAAACCCCCAAGCGAATTCCTTACGTCCTGTATAATTTAGTTTTGGATGATCTAAAAATAAACATTGTAAAATGTAAATATACTCGTAAAGAATAATGCCCAAAAAGGCGACCGATCAAAATGGTTCAATTATTATTTTAGTTCACGAGAGAGGTGAGTTTGTACCTCTCTCTTACAAAACAGAGTATAAACTGACTTTAAAATTCGTGCCATAGTGGAGAGTAAATAAGCATTATGCACGAGTACGAGGCAGTAGTTTATTAAGTTGCTTAAAATGTCAGCAAGAGCGTGCAAGCGCCGGAGCGCGGCGTGCGAGCAAATCATATTAACCGGCGCTGGCTGCTCCGCCTCGCCTGCACTCCACAGTGCCGCGCCAGCCCGCGCTAATCCTCTACCTACTCTAACCTGGACGCACAAATTGTTACACATCCCATTTTTATTAGCAACAATTTGCTTTATTTTTTATAATATTCTGACTACCAAAAGAATCGAAACAAGTCCGCATTTTCGTTTATTTTGATACCAGTGAGCAATTTTCTTACTACAAAGAGACAAGCTACGACTTATTAATAACACTCGGTAGCCCCATCGACTTCATCTACTAAAAACCAACAAATATCGCAAAAAGTTAAGTCAGAAATACGCAAACCATGTACGAAAAAACAAAAAAATAAAAGCATTTAAACAAAACGTAACCAACAGTAGGTACATAAGGTGCTCGAGCCAAAAGTTATGTCGGAATACTTCTAACGGGCGGGTTGCTATGAGTAGATTTACAATAAATACACCAAACAAAGAAAAAGGAATCTCGCTGCGGGGAAAACTTCGGCTTTGTACTCCACTACACTGTTACGGTGAAGTGCTCGCTCTATACGTAAAATATGTGGGTATCTGTGTGCCATCTATACCATCTATTGTTGGAATGCCATTATAAACGTATATTTACTGAACATGTTACTTTAAAGTAAATAATCTTTTAACTATAGGTACCCACCTAAACAAGAATTCTCATTACACCTTTGCTGTTTAGTTTTGTAGGCAGTTAGTAAGCAAATCTTAAATAAAATTATTTATTCGTTGCACTTACCAGGGTAAATGAAAAGGCAAAGGATAAAAAAGAATGAGTTAAGGAAAAGGACAGTTTCGTCAATAAAATATTTTCTGTGCATATATCAATAAAGACTAACGTTATCTATACATCAATCAAACTCGAAGATTTTCCCTTACTCTCACTAACCGGTTAATAAGGGCAGTAGCAGAACAGACGCTGTCGAATCCAGGTGACTAATTGTACGTGTTCAAAGAATATCACCGTCTGCAGAGATTCTTCAGCAAGGGTTGAGTGCCATCGGCAGAACATGCCTGAGGCTGCCACCTGCCTCCGATATAATTGGACTTCAAAACTCGGCGGTGGCGGATCCCCAATACTTCCGCCTGGCTGGATCCCTACCCTCCTATTTATTTTGTCTGCGTTGTCTTTGGCGCTGTCACGGCTCTGCCTTTTGAACGGTTTTCAATCCGTCGCATTATATTGACGGTATCAATTCCCTTCACATAATGTACTGATCAGTCACCAACGTATAGCTGCTTTGTAAGAGGTTTCGTTTATTTTGATTGGATTTGGTGCTCTGTAATAACTTACGTAAGTTACTTTGTTATTTTTTCGCTTTGATATAGTGATATAATATAGCTTTTTTTTTAAAAATCATAGTGTTCAGTTATATTAATTATAGAAAATTGGAATGACCCAACCTCTTGAACTCAGGTCACTGACCTGCGACCACGAGCGAATATTGTTTTGTTAAAACTTACTATATAAAATACACGTCATTAAACGATAACAACTCAAGACTTTATTGAGCTATCAATCTCGTACTTATATTTACATTCAACAAGAAAATTGTCTCCACAAAAAAAAACTACAGACAAGGTCTCTACCTATTTCTATTTTCCAAAACAACACGATCCAATACAAAGACACCTGAAAGACATCGCATTACGTATTCCCGGTCTTAGCGTCATCTCCTTGATTTAAAACGAAATACCCAAAATCAGCTCATGCAAATAGAAGTGTCGTTTCGGCCACTCGAGTAGCAAATCAAGAAAGAAACCCCGACCGGCGGTCGAGCGTCGTTCACGCCTCAATCAACTGCCAGTTACGAGCCTTTGTACAACGAGTGCCCTCAGCCTCACCACACAAACTTCAGCGTCTCCAAAACATTCTATGTGATAAGACGATTTAACACAATTCATTTTAATTGACGCAAGTTTCAGCAAGTGTGTACTACAAAAGTAATTAATAAAGAAAGTTGTCTTGTCAATGAAGATAATGAATCTCTCATATATGTGTGTGCTTTCCATGTTATATGTACCTATTGCACATATATGAGTGAACTCAATATAAATCATCAACTGGTGGGGTATACCCACCCCAAGAGTTCAGAGAAGAAACGTCAGACGTGCACGACGGACTGCAAGCGACTTAAGACCGACATTCCAAATATGAAAATAAAAAGAAAATAAGCTCTCCCTGACCGTTCCTCCAATCGCGCACCTCGCTTTTATTACATCCATAAATTCATCATATCGCAGCGGCGGCGGCGCTCGCCATTGGCCGCGGGAGGGGGACGGAGAGTGCCTCTCGCTCGCACCTCCTTCATATTAATATTGAATTTTTCTCGACCCCCGCCCGCCACCCTCGCGGGAGGCTCTACACTCACTCGCCCCCGTATTGTTGTTATCTTTAATGTTGTGGAAAACGCGTTTTCTTGTGTCGTTAACTTTTATATTGCACGAGTGATACTTTTACGGGTTTGATACATAACTTATACCGGAGCTTTTAGTAGTATACATTACATACATATTATTATCCAAAATTACTTCTTGGGTGTATATAACCTCATCTTTTGCAATTTAGAATACATATGTGTGACCACAGTTGTAAAAAATACTTCAACTATTTAACCCAAATAAGTTATATTTGGGTAGGTGGTTACATGGTTTTACAAATGTCTAATTGTTTTAATTATTGAATCAATACGTATCAAGTCACATTCATAGCCACTTTAACATTGTCTTATTGTTTCATGTTCCCAAAATCAAAACAGAAACAAAGAACATAATAAATTAATCACTTCGGAAAGGGGTTGGCGTTCTCCCCTTTACTGTTTTCCTTTGGTGCATTGTCTGCCTGCCAAAATTAAAAAAGAGGAAACAATCGTCTCTGTATTTAAACGACGACGATGACCTTTCTGACTTTTTAAACAAATTATTCCCTTGACATATCCATCTAGAGACAATTGTAGTAATTTATGTCCTTAACTATGCATTCGATATAGGGAAAGCGATTTTTACAAAAATAAATATATATAATACGAATGTTGATACTTCTAGTGTCAAAATTAATTATACCGATCTTGGGCACTCCACAGGCCTCTGACAAGGTTTTAGACTTATACTGAACAAGCCATTCCCCATGGCTTCACCCCTGCTGCTCGACTCCTATTGGTCGTAGCGTAATTTTTTATAGCCTTCCTCTAAAAACGGACCATCCAACACAAAAATATTTTTTCAATTATAACCGATAGTTCCTGAGATTAGCGCGTTCAAACAAACAAACAAACTCTTCAGCTTTATACTATTACTAGCTGTACCCTGCCCCGCTTCGCTGTGGCACAAAAAAGTGTTTAAAAAAAATAGATAAAAACTATCCTTGATGCGGATTATATATCATGTTAAAATTTCAACTGAATCGGTGCAGAACTTTTGGAGTTTTTGAAGCATACACAAACCAACATAACATTTTTATATATATAGATATAGATAGTTTAGATATTAAAAATCCAAGTTTCCTCATGATGTTTTCCTTCACCGACGTCAGTGATGTCTAACATAAACTAAGAAAGTACGTATATATGGAAAAAGACAGATTGGTAATTGCCAGGGTGAGAACTAAACCTTATGCATGAGAGGCAAGGTGTTAACCACTGGGCCAACATGACTTTTTTAATTGTATTATGAAATGGGCCGCAGTCTTAGTACTTACATAAATGTAACTTTAACTACTTAATAAATAAAAGTAAATTTAACTACTTTTTAACTCGGATCTATAGGTACTTAATCATTATCTACATTCGTTTTATAATTCAACTAGGTTATTTATTAAAATATGATTGTGTAGTACATGTTTTAAAATACAAAACTTTTCCTTATAATTTAAACAAACAAAACATATCGGAACACACATAAAACCATTCAAAAAGTTTCTACATTCACTAAAAACTACTACCCCTTACGCAACTCTATAAGTTTTTATTTCTATAATAGAAAAGAAAATACATGGAATCTTTTTAAATTCCCTCCCTTATATTTCAAAGCTCAAAAGAAATCGCTAGCAATATCTGTCTGAAAAATATATCGGATTGCTTTGTCGCAGCTTTGGAAATCGAAATCTATTTTCCTTCAAATCTAAGTGAATCCCGTGCGGATTGGAAATGTACCCTTTACCTACCGCCGGGCGAGGCAATTGATATTCCAACAATACAATGTATGAATAAAATATAAACTGAGTTCCTATCAGGCTTGTTCGTAGCGATCGCTGTATGGATTTTGAAGAAATCTCTACATCATTTGCCGTAAACAACACCGGAGATTTGAATAACGCAAGCTTTCTTAATAATTAATACATTTATACGGGTTCTGGATTTGTTTTGTCCGGACAAATAATATCACTAGATGGAATATCCATTGGTTTCGTTGGATATCTTTTGCGACAAGTCTTTGTGAGGAATGTTCGGTTCGTGTACTAAACCATGACATTTTTTGCTCACCCAGATTGAAGACGAACTATAGATATGTAGTATTATTTTTGTCACTCATCCCTTGTTTCCGAACGATCCGAATTCTGTTATGAATTTACAGGTATTGAAAAACAAGTCAGAAGCTGAAATACAATTATTTATCGACAAAATTGATTTTATGAAACCAAGAAACAATACTAAACAGATTTTCAACTTTTCAGAAGACAAAGCAAAGAATTCAATTGAATTTATGTTGTTAGATACACTTTTTAGGGTTCCGGATTTTTAATGGATTCTCCGCGAATACTATCTTTGTTTCATTCAGGAAAACATTCACAGATGGTGCACTTCTTTACGGTCAGCAGATAAAGTCAGAGAACATCTCTAAGCACAATAGAAAATTAAAATAATACATCTATGAAGTGTATTTCAGATCATCTTATTATTATCTATTTATTATCTTATTATTACATTTTATAAATATGATTAAAGTGGTGTTCTTTTTTATCTAAAAACTATCATATTTGTTTTCCAGCCATGGCGGGCTGTTGCGTGCATGGCGTTCCAGGGCCACGGCCTGCTCAGACGGTTCCGCGATTATGGTGGTGGTGAGCCTGACTTTTTCCTCTGTAAAGCATACATAGAGCAATATCAATATTTTAAACTACACAAGCTCATACTCTAAAATAACTTTAATAAAACTACGACGTTCTAATAAAGGTGGTGTAGTAGGTCGGTATCGTAATTTTCTTTATTGTTCCTTACCACGACGTGTAGTAACAAATCCAGAGGGTGATTCTGAGTTTCGACACTATTCTTTTATCACTTTACTTAATGACAGTCAATAAAAACGAGTTGCTTAGGTATAACTTAGTAAGAAATATACGAATCTTTGTCATTAATCAATTTCTTTAGTTCTCATTTCTTCAAAACTAAATGTATCACACGTAAGGGATCAATGCTAATTCAGATTCTGGATTCCAGAACGACTTATATAACTACTGAAATGTGTTTGTATTTTTACCCTAATTGTAAATTCAATCGGTCAAGGTTTTCCGGGTAAAATGTAAAATACCTTTATTTCTTATGAGTACTTTATTATCAACTAAACAAAATATTGCTCTGTTACAGTCCTGTCTCAGTTTTATCAAAAGTGGGATATTCAAAACTGAAATGCAATATTCTGAGCAGATGCTCACAACATTAAACAATTTCAATACCAAACAAGAATACATTCAATGAAACACATTAACAATCCACACTTTAACAGTGTTGCAGAAATATATGGAAAACGTGCAGAATAATCCCGTGTGGAGGTTATGCGCGTCCCCTACTCATTTAGCTGTCGGAGAGTTATTTAATACCGCTAGTGACCCCCGGCCGGTTCTCGCCTGGACTCTAAATGTATTGAACACATCTGCCGGACACAAGACGCACTGCCGCCAAGATAAATTAAATAATTTAAATTTATTTCCTTTCCATTAGGTTTTCATGTGCCTTTTATGTTGTAAGTCTCTTTCTTTTAATTTCACACATGATGATTTAAACGATAAATAAAAATCAATACTTCTTCAAAAAAGATGTTTATTCAAACGATGGAATATCGTAATTGAATATTCGAAAGCAATACTTGTCTATGACTTAAAGGTAACGTACATTTTACCATGAGATTTAAAAGAAAACTGAAAAGTGAGATGTTGTTTATCAAAAGTTCGATTTTCATAAGCTATTGAATAGTACGTCAAAGTTCCACCGATGCATGATTGATAGAGTCAGAAGTTGGTCGAGGGTACTGCTTAGAATAAGCACGCATCCGTATCCGTAATCTTTCAACATCTTAAATAAAATAGTCCGGAGTAGTGTTGTATGGCCGGTATCTTATGAATTAAATATGAGCGCTTTATTCGATTCCCGAGTCCCTCGATATCTGATAATAAAAAAGAAATTTATCGCACACATACGAGAAGCAGAAGCCGAGTCTCATCGGCCGCTATTTTTTACGGCGCCGGCGTCCTTCCATCGACAATCACTTCATAGCGACCCCTGTCCGAACGTTCGATGACAGAATTATTTATCAGTTTGAAAAATGACGGGAAATTGAATGTAGTCGCAATGTTTACAACGCATTTTCTGTCCAGTGTCCTCGGGGGCTCCTTCCCTCGCGTTCCGATGTCCACTTTTCAAAGAGACCGCTCGGACGAGGGTCGAAAAAGTGTCCCCAGAGTAAAAAATAAAAAAAATATATATTGTATCTTCGTTCAACAAATGTTACATTACCCGTATACAGCAAATTACAAAGAAAACGTCGTTGAGATGAAACGAGAGTAAGTGGAGGTGGACGCGATACTTTATTCATTTCGTGTCTATAATTGTTTTGCGCTCGGGGACAATATTACGCTATGACGCAATCTATTTGAGTGAGTCGCGCCATGTGTCCACCCGCGACCCGTGTGTCGTGTAGTGTGCACCCAGCTTGCGCTTCCGACATCTATTATGATTTGAACAGTTTATTATAGGGCTAGTAATAGAGTGCTATTCCCTCATTTCCATTAGGATGAACGCTCAATGTGGAAATCTGTGCTGTGATTTGTAGTGGATATCTTGACGCAGTTATCTGGTATATATTTAAAATGGTCAAAATGATTTTAGTGACTACAAGAATTACCTTATTCACAAAGTTAAAAGAATGCTAATAATTAAAAATTATGTTGAGTTCAAATGAAATGTTAATTATTTCATTGAATAGGTATGTATAATGTTACATTGGGCATATCACATGACACAACCTACACACCTATTATCATAGGTTGGTAGGTAGACTGGGTTCCTTGATGCATTAGTAGTTTTATCTAGAAGAAATTAATTTGGAATAGTTAGAAAAAAAAACTAGTGTTCTGACTCTAGGTTGATTGGAGTTGCAAAATGTCTCTCATGAATGATCGATATTCAAAATCGTACATTTGAATAAAGGATTTAGGAATATAGGATTTGCAAAGTTAGTCACAATTTTTGAATTCAAACACAAATACACACACAAGTGTTGACCAAGTGTACAATACGTATAAATGCACCAATGTTGAAGTATCACCCTTGTCTTATTATAATGAAGTTTTATATCGGCGTTAAGATCTCGACACATAAGGGACAGGTACAAATGTGTATATTGAGTTTATACTTTATTACCTGTATGTACCTAGCCATGTGTGTGCGTGTATGTATTATAGCAGCCATGGCCGCTCGTAAAAATGTTTTATTCACCCCATACGGCGTCGTAAAAGGCGTAATAACGCGAGGAGGTATCGTGGAAGCAATTACCGATCTGTTATAGTTTGTTACAAAGGCGCTTGTTTATTATCGTTTTATTATCAACTCATTTGCTGAACAAGGACGCTATTTCATTCAATACGCTTTTATTACAACGAATTCTAAACAATTAGGAAGTAAGACTCAGTTTATTATAAACAGTATCATTTTATAGAACTAGATTTGTGATCTGTTTTGAAACTTGTCTGTGATTCGGAGAAAACACAACAAAAGAAATATTCTGAGCCAGATTCTGGCAACGTTCGTACTAAGAAGGTTGAATGGTATTAAATCAGAATTATCGCTAGGCTCGATAAAGTCGCAGATGAAAGTTGCGCAACAAATCCTTATCTACGTTTCAGGTCACGATTCTGCAAAATCGACGAAAATAAAATCAAACGTTCCTCCGCTCACAGTCGAAATGGAGAATGTGATATTGGATAGAGAGCGTCGCTGAAATGTCATCATAAGACTGAGGCTGACGACCAGCGCAGCGGGACGCGGTGACTTGTGTACACTCGGCTTTATTTTTGTGTTATGAAACTTGAACTATTATTTTCAGTAAACAACAAGATCTAATAGGCCAATAAAGTAACTTCAATTCGTGGAAGACGGTAACTGAATTACGTAACTCAAAAGAGGTTATCTTGATTGACTTATTAAATTACAGATTACACTAACAATACGTTTTTTTTTTAAATTTATGAATATTTAATAAATAAAAAGATTTTTTCATTTTAACTCTGTGGAAATTTTATTTGAACTATTTAAGTTTTCACACACGTTTCCTTGTGAATTTGAGGAAAATGTGTAAAATTGATCTCAAGACAAAACAAACATCGCAGCATATGAACTTTCATCCCCCGGGTATAATAGGTGCTACCCTCTGACTCTATTGTGGAGGTTTCTTTTCAATCATGTATTTTCAAACACTCAGACATTTAACCAAATCTTTTGTTACTATTTGAAAACATAGTTGAAAAGTTTTAAAATCATAAACTTCAAGATTAATTATTGAAAAAGTCTTTTAAAGTAAGATACTTCAAATAGCTTTTTATGTGAAAGCAAAAAGTTTTCTAACGTCGCTTTCATGAACTAAACAAATTTATTTTTTAAATTGCTAATGTTTACACAAGACCACAATTATTCATATTTTGCAAGGAACTTTGTACCTATTACTAACCGTAAATAATGATAAAGTAACATCTTAGTTAATAATTAATAACTCAGGACACAACCCAAATTATATACAGTTATGTATGTGCCCCATAAATAAGTTCCTATATAAAAACTGACTCATACCTGATAGGTACAAACCAGATGCTCACCCCATTATATTCATAACTGTATATCATAATCCCGCCCGCCCTACGCGGAAAACTGTCGGCTGCACTTCCCTGCCCGCCTACAATATCATAACGAGCGGGGATTGGCCGATATGAGTTGATATAATATCATAACGCGTTAGGATTGGGTGAGGAGCCGCGGCGCTCGCCCCTCCGCCCTCGCGGCGCCCTACGCCTCTCATTAAAGGTTAGTGCACCGTAGTAGATGGTCTGCGTCGTTATAATAAGTTTTACGTCGTGTGCCGTCCCGCGCGCCTCAATAAATATGCCGGGCGACGGCTGCCCCCCGCCCGCCCTAGTATGAGCGGTAGGAAATGCCGACCGCCGACCGCCCAAGCCGGATCAATAATAATACTCGCCCATATCTGCAGTGGACTGGATCTGCTTGAGAAACCGTCTCCCCGCCCCCCCGCGCCGCCGCTACACAAACAATATAAATCATTTTCTGAGCTGAAGCCGCGGCCACACGCAACCCGCATCCGGCCGGCTCCGGCCCGCTCCGGCCGGCTCCGGCCGCCGCACGCCCGCACTCGTACACTGTCCGCTACAATTTGTTTTTCCTTTTCTGCCAACCGTACTGTATTCCTTATTATAAGTAATTACAGACATGCTTTTCATAATTATTTATTTGTAGAATCTTAAAAGCTAATAATATAGTCTTCTATCTTAGTCCCAAACAACAAATAAGTAATAAATCTTAATTAATTAATCGATTTGTCGTTCTATCAAGGAAAACGGAAAACTGTATGTTATTTTCAAGGCGGTATTGAAAATGCTTGTTTTTCCTAAAACTATTGTTAGTAGAAATACATTGATCCATAAAAATTGAGACCCAAGAAGTGAGTCAATTTAAAGTTTGATTTATTTACATGCACCTGCAATACAAAAAACTTCTTTATAGTACTGAGTTAAAAGTTTGTAGCAGTTCGCGAATGGTAACAGGTGGTTCAGCCATCACTTTCCAACACCATTAAGTAGGTTTCGAGTGATTTTCTTTGAACTGCTGATGTGCAACCTATCTACATTGATATGTTCTATAGATGTATGGTTCAGTTGCCAGCAATGTAGTAAACGTCACAACTGAGTCCATATGACAGACCCTTATAACAGAGCCTTTGAAAACATTATCTACTTAGGTCGTCTTTTATAATGGTGAAAGATTAAAAAGCTATGCTATTATTGTGCTATTAGGTTCTTAGAATATTTCGACTGTCAATGACTGATTATTTTATTCAGAATCAAAGATATAACAATCATCGTCATAACATTCACCTCACATTCAACCAGAAAAAAAAAAGACAATTCTAATCGATTACAGATTCTCTGTGTACGTTCGACCAAAAAAATGACCAGTTGAAACAAAAACATAAAAGCTTGTTGTAGTGTGCGCGTGCTCGTAAAGACACAATTTTGTGGTGGCCGCTACACACATAACTTGCGCCCGGTGTCGCCCGGCCCGATATTGTCGGCCTCCTGTGTACTGCTGGCTTATTTTTTATGTACAAAAAATTACAGCAGGAACTTCAATGTAAGTCCGAATGCACATTGTACCTTTTATAACGTAAATTAATTCCGTGAAATAACCATGACTATGAAGAAACTGTTTTTTTTTTAGTTCCTTGAATTTTTTTTTCCAGGTCTTATTCTAAACATTCAGCAAACATTTTATTGTCAAGTTAAAGCTATTCATGAAAGCTCATGCAATAGGTAAGCTTGCTCATGTAGGCACTAGAGACGTACCTAAACGATTCCTAATTCGTTTTAGATATCATGCACGTTCTGTGTTACGTTATGTGCACGGCAATACGTCGATCTAGTTGATGGCAATACAGAGCAAGCGAACTTCGTACAATTTATCAAATTGAGTTACCGAGGGGCAATATCGCAGAGCGAACGCAATATTGCAGCGCGTGACCGCGTCTGCAATACGCGCTCAATACATCGGCCGGCGCCGGGCCGGCACGTCCGCCGCCCGCCCCCGCCCGTCTTCAGGCACCCCAGCCCCCGCCCGCCCAACTGACCACCTAGATATTTAGCTAACAATGCCTCGCCGCGAGCGACGGCAACCTCCGGCGTGCGCCGTCCCGCTCGGGCGGCGGCCGCGCGCGCTCCGTCCGACAGGGACCTCACCTCCGGTCATCGCTATATTTATTGGCGACGCTCATAAGTACGCGGGTCAGGTTATAAGTTTCTACGAAATGAATGGCCGAGGCACGTAGGAGGCGAGCGCCCGCCGCCGCGCTTAACAAGAAAGCACCTCCACCAGAAACTTGGCAGGGGGGTCGTCACCCCACGGACGCTGGCGTTATAATTAAAAAACAAAAGAATACAGAGCCACTCAGCCTCTTGCCCGCCGACGCGAGCAGCGTTCGACTTTCATGCGAAAAATGCAACGACTGACAATTAAATACTAAAGAAGAATGGAGAATTCTACAAAATTAGGAACTTTCTTTATCGAAGACGCTTCAACTGTAATTGGGTTTTATGAATTCCTCGAGACTTTGTTTTAAGTGGCTCACAAATAGAATGCACCTCTGCCATTAGCATATTTATAGAAGAACATGGCACTTAGAACTTACGGCTGTAAAATTTAAATATAAAATTAGGCTGTAGGTAATATCTTCTTGATAGGATAAATAGATGTGCCTTACTGAAAAAGCTTTCAGTTATTAGTTACCTATTCCCGTATTTCTTCCTGTTATCATAATAATGTTGGATCTACTTCACACACTTGTCACCCGTAACAGTTTAACGTAAAACGAGTATTTTCTGCAACTTTCACCGTTTGAAGAAATCAATTACAATCATCTTCTCGAGTGGTTTACATATTCATTCACCTAAGAGCGGGACCGAACCGCAAGCATCGGACACGGAGCACATTAATCTTATAAATAAAGCATCAGACCCATGTGTTGTGAGGCGGTCATCACAGCTCATGCGGACCGCTCCTATTACAAATACCATTACGGAGTTCGCAGATGACCGCACGGTTTTATAATGCGAAGGCACCGTCGTCCTGCCCCCCGCACCGCGCCCTCCGCCCCGCGCCCCTCACTCGCTCCCTTGACCATCGACCGACAATTGTAAATGGCACATAAAATAAATGAATGTGCAGCGGGACTCGCCTCTGCAGCAGACAATATAAATTACGACCGGACGATTATATTCCGGCGGGAATGAAACGTTTTCCTTCAGATATAAACTTTACATTGCGCGCCGGGAAGCCTCTCCGAATAAATTCACGGCTGCCCACCGCCCGCTCTCGTTAGCCGTGCGTGTAATTACCTACTGTTTTTAGGAACTACTTTGATTAGACTTATTACTGTACATAAATGGGTTCTGTCTCGCTTCTCGTATTTATCTCAAGACAGACTTAAGTTATTTCCTGAAGATTCTGAAATAAAATTGAATATTTTGGACAATTCATCAGGCGTCGAATCACGTAACACTTAATATTGTTATTTTAGGACAATTGATCAAATGTATTGAGATATGTTCTCTTTTTTTGGAGTTTATGATTATTTATTTATAGTTCCCCATGGTTTTGAAATCCAATAACACAAGAAAGTGGTTTAATGGAAAACATCGATCTGTTGTTGCTATTCCCGCTAATTTTAATTTATGGTATTAGGGCGCCTGATCGCGAGGCGATCTCAGCAAGCGGTGTCGTTAATTACAATTTATCTTATCGGATATTTACAAACTAATTTAACACACTCTGATCATGCACAGCATGCACTGACAATAATCATGGGGTGAATGAATTTGTAATCTTGACAATCACGTAATAGAGAACATTAATCAGGAAAGTAAGTCCAGCGACAGTAACAAACAAAATAGAAACTTTTTATGATGACCACTCTTGTAAAAGGGTAGTAAACACTTAAATTATTAACCAAAAACATCGAACACATCAGGTAAAACCGTAACTGGAACTAGAAATTACCTTTCTACAGACATTGATAAAACTAAATAGACTAATCACGAACGGAATGAGTCATCCGATATCGCAGACCAGTCATTTGGTCAGTGTCGCAAAACTAATGACACATAATGACGGCAGCCGTGGGCCGGGGGTGGCGGCAGGCAACCCGACGCTGCCACCACGTCGGACAATTGTAACCCGTAAGGTAGGAGCTAGAGAGGCTCTGCGACTGTACTGTACACAGTCAAGGTCTGTTAGTTGTCTCCCCGGGAGGTCTTGCCGTCCCTGCACTCGCGGCCGTCGATGACCACCTGACCACCCCAGCCGCAGCTAATTGGGGTCGTCTACAAACCACGCACCCATCATTTTGATATTTTAAACTACTCGTACCTACACTGAAACGACTGGCCACTGTGACTGCTACGATATTACGCTACAGGTTACGGTTTTAGGACTAATCAAACCGACGCGTTAAAATCCGAGGCTGGTTAACGATCTAGGTACGATGTTACGGGTAAGACTTTGAACGGCTCTTATTCCCAACTTTAGGGTAGGTTTGGTTATTTGTGGAAGATTTGCTTTGCATACCATGAGACAAATGGGTAATATTAACATTGTAATAAATCTGCATACTGAACATTTAGGCCAAGATGCATAAACATAAAACATTCATGTCCGGGTTTATGGAAGCACAAACCCAGTTTACTGCATGGATGGACCCACTGCACCGATTACATTCAGAATTATACGTGTTCACGTACGCAGAAAATAACACTTAATAGCACCTTGTTGTGCGACCCGTTACGGCTGCCACGAGGAATAGAAGCAGACTTACCAACATCGATCACAGCATTACTAATGCATGACACTGATAGTAACTTGGAAAAACTTCCATATAGAATTACTTGTTTATCAATATAAGTACAAATATATTTGATTGAACAAACTAGTATTTTTAGGGCATTACTAAAGCACACGCTAAAGGACCTAAGCAAGCTAGATGTTTCTATACTTCTAATAAGTAATCAATAATTTCATTTGAACTATTTTATTATACCTACACATATTATTTACGTTTACGATATCGAATGCGTAGTGCACTAAATGCATTTACAATGCCAATCTGCACATCAATAAAATCATATTTGCTGGAAAATTTGAAAGTTCCAGTTTACCGAGCAATTTCGAATGCACTTAGATTTCAATAATTCCATTAACAACTGGACGCGTGCGCGGCCACTTACTTTCACTTCAGTAGATTTTCCACACAACACATAAATTTCACTCTCCTGTCGTGTACAACAAAAATAATTAATGTTATTACTGCAGTTATTTTATAGTTTTCAACATTTCATGAAATCTTTCAGGTCTGAACCATAGTTAGCAACTTTACTTTGAACATTAAAGTAAATAACAGTGACTCGTAAGAGTTTTCAGTTACACGATAAGATTAAGAAGAATTCTATTCATGGTCGTTTTTTAATTATTTTACTTGTGTATTTAACTCAGTTTAGAACATAAAAAGTAAGTAAACACATTATGTACCGAGGTAATAAAAGAACATCGATATCAGTTAGGTATGAGCCACGAGCTCGGATCGCGCTCCGTACGTGCATGGGGCCAGAAATGAAATTGATGAACTTTTCTCGCAGCAATAATGGCTTTGGCACGTACCAACATAATTCCCGGCAAAACTTCCTCACATAACCCCCGCCCACTGCCAGGGCTGTTCAACACACGTCTAATCAAACCACCTTCAATTGAAATTCAATCAGAATTTCTGTCGAAACCAATCGTTTCAGAATTAAATTTCTGTGCCGATATGAGATAGAAAACTAACGAAAGTAAGGAGTACTAAGCTGTAATCCGATATCAGCGCATAGTATCAGGAGTAGTAACACGAGTTGAGCTAACCGTAACAGAGTGAAAGTGTCTTCTGTAATGTGTCCGGATTAGTCCAGCTCGTTAGCAGGAATGTGCTGCACCCCTGACAGCAGTCAATGACTTGCTAACCATAATAACATGCTGAAAAATACAAAATATAATCAATTTTGAGATCACCATTGTAACAAAACTAGAGCACTGTGAGCACTTGTTTATTCTTTAACTAGAAGCAATCCTGTTCTTTATTAAATCAGAAAATGATTCGATGAGGTTCAAATTGTACCTAGTAATAAGAAGGGTACCCACACACTAATAAACCTGTATTCAGAGATAGATATTTTTTTTCTTTTTACTATGTCATAAATATAAGCATGAGTATGTCGTCAAGCAAAACACCTCACTTTTTTGTAATTCATATGTAGATGCTAAATCACTCAGAACAAGCTACAGACCGATGATTTGTCCAACTTTTTTATATTCCTGTTTCAATAAAAGTCGCTAATTCTTTTTTTTCCAATACAGTACAACCCTAGAGCAGTGGACAGCGGCAGCGGGTGAAGGCGAAGAAGGGAGCGCACATCCAATATAAGAAGAGAACAAAATAGGTTTATGTCGAATACTTTGACCATTCGCCCGTAAAGTAACTTCGCTGTACGAGTGACGCCCGCAGCCTCGCCCGGTGTTTACTTACACAAACCTATGAACATTCACGAAATGCATTACTCACCTAGATTGTTATATGCTCTGAAATGTTACAACTTTAGCTACGACATTATTAATTCTATTTATACATAACATAGAGGCCAGTATTGCGTATACAGGGTGAATTTTTTAACTGGGCGTGGATGACTATATCCGAAACTATGAGGAATATCGAAAAGCGTTGAAAGGAGTCTCGAGGCCGATGTTGACGAAAACCAAAACTATTTTAGAAAAATCATTAACACTGACAATGAATCGAACCCGCTGATTTAGGAAAAAAATCACACCCTTTATTATTACACCATTCGAAAGTGTTGCTAATAAGGATAAAATTTTGCGAAGTAATCATATACGGTACACTTAAGGAAAACGTATAATTTAAAAAACTGACCAATTTTCAAGGCAATGACTGTATTCGAAACATAAGTTAATCATTTCTTCGTTAAAATAATGCTATATTTTGTTCACTCAATAATTTCGTATTTCTGATTGAGGTAGGATTGTTGAGACAACAAAACCAGTGAAACATTGAAAACAATGAAATTGTATAATTTCAAATAAATTATGGCTCCGTAGAAGTAAAGTAACATAGAAGAATAGCAATTTCATAAAAATCTGCTATTTTCTTAAGTTTGCCTTATATTACTTCCTAGAATTTGATACTTGTGAGCGACACTATCTAATGGTATAATAATACAGGGTGTGATTTTTTTCCAAAATCAGCGGATTCGAATCCTAGCCAGGATTATTGATTTTCTAAAATCCCATGATGCACTTTTAGTTTTCATCAAAATCGGCCTCGAGACTCCTTTCAATGTTTTTCGATATTCAGTTAAAAAATCACCCTGTATATGTGTGCATTAGCTAGCTTCCATTTAGCACACAATTTGCATTAGCATCTAAATCAGTAATCTATGGAGACATCACTTGTATTGTTAGCCTAATTCGAGATGTAGACAGCCATCAAGTATTGAGGGGTGGGCAGATGGGTGGTGGACAGCGACACCTGAACCGACTGCTAAGGTAAGTAATATTAGCTCAGGCGACAGCTGGCGAAGTGGCGTCCCCGGAGGATCAGCGCTCCTGACGGCTGTTACATTCATCATGCATGTGCAGATACAAACTAATTTAACTGTGATTTATAGATAATTCAGATCATCATATAGCAGCTAAGCAAAAATCAGAGTTATCGCACGACCAGCTCGGTTTGTCAAATAAACTTAAACATACAAGCTAAAACTAATCAAGTAAGGCTCACAATTCCTGATACAGAAATGAAGCGAGCGCTACCGCCGCTGCACCGCTTAATCAGCGTTGGTCCGCCCGCCCTATATTTGCGTATGCAAAGAGACGCCAGCCGCATTAACGATGCCATATAGCCAGCGTAGCGTGCACCGATTGGGCAAACACATATCTGCATTATAAACAGCGTCCGGGCTCACAAACGTGCGCTGTGGTCGGCCTTTACCGGCGCACGGCTAATCAACGAGCTGACCTTCCGCAGCCGAACAAACGCTACACCACACTCCGCTGTTCCTCTGCCTGTAAAATGTTCCACTATCTAGCTAGTTAGTTCCATGCACACACGGCTTCATCATTCATTAACACATCATTTATTCGGCTCTAATGAACTAATCGATCGTGTAAGTAGCGCTCGCTAGCCTAATAAATACATGCTACGATGCAGAGATGATAATAAAATAGCGATGCACTGTAACAGTATTCGTGCATGTGCAGTGAATCGATTAAAACTTTCTACTTTCCACGTTCATAGCCGTAGCGCCCACATTAACGGAAAATCTAGACACATTTCTCGGACTCGTCTCCACTAGAGCGTGTAAAGAAAGCGGCCTTTAGCAATCATTAAAACACCATATCTCTATAAAAAAGTGATTTATATGTACGTTCATTTGTACTCATCATATCATCGTTTATAAAATCAAACACGCAGGTTGTTCTTTATTAGCACATAATAAAAAGACTCAAACAAACTAATTAAACTGCATGCTGTCTACCTAAACAAATCTGTCGTAGGGTAGCATAGTTATTTCTTGCTCTAGATTCATTGACGGTCATTCAAATCAGCAAAACTCGTTCTCAGTACTGTAATTTGGGATGACTTGTCATTAGATCCAGATTATATTAAAGTATATATGTTATGTAAAATGAAACCAAACTGAGTGTAACATTTTTTATTATTACCTCTTACATCACTTTAATAAATTAATTAACATTAAACATACAACAGTAGTCACAAATAAATAAATTACATTAAATAATTTACTGACATAGATTTGAAAACGAGATGGACGACCGTTTGGTCTCAGAAATATGTCCGCGGAGGACGGTACTTTGGTTTGAGGTTATTTTGTGTGTTGGCGCGGTGGAGACGCCGGCGTGGTGAACTGAGGCCGGCAGGCTGGCGGGCTGGTGGGCGCGGCGGGGCCAGGGCGCCGGCTCCCGACGTGGAGACGAAGGCTATACGCTCACCGTCGTCTGCTCGCCGTAGAAGTACGGATCCACCGCGCCTGCTTTCGCTGGCCTCACCACATACAGGTTCCGCCTTCGAATTAAATACTAGAATTAAAATATTTTGAATTAAAATATGAAGCAAAAGCCAGAAGCCTGCAGGACAAAAACATTTTAATCAAACATGAAATTTTCAATAAAATACAACTAGGTACGATTGTCTACCAAATAAATAATGCAAAGCTAGGAAAGCTAAATAAGGACTTTTTTTCAATATTGATTACACCAACTATCCTACAAAACGTTCCTCACCTGTGGTGTCCATCTGCATGCACTTGGAAGGTGGTTTCAGCGGGAGCTCCGTCGTGACTGAACAGTTTCTTCAGGGCAATGATACCAGCAATAGTCAGGGCGACCTTACTGGCAATAAGTGCTTTGCCGGCAATCGCTGCCAGAGTCTTCAGGGCCATTCCTCCCACAATCGTCACGGTAGTGAAAATACCGAGTAACAGGTAAGGTAGTACCTTCTTACCTAAAATGATAATATTTAAAACATGTTAAATGACACTACAGATGCAATTTTAAACTGCACAGAGCTAGAATATACTATATTTACCTCTACCCCTGCCTTCCGTTGCCAAATCCATTGAAATTGTATGTGTGCTCATCAATTGCTCGAACCTTGTGCGCAACAGGGTATCCAGCTTATCTTCGGTGGACATACCAGGGAAGAAGCGCGGCTCCGCAACCGCGGAGGGTGCGTCAGCTTGCTTCACCAACGTCAGCCCATCTGCGAGCTGAACGCTCTCCTGTACAGCACAAACAGAAACATCATTACACTATGATATCACTCAAACATTTGGCAAAACACATAATCACATTAAACACACTGTGTCACCTGTTCCACTGCTCTTGTGAGTGCCATCAAGGCCTTGCCCTTCAAACACATTGACATGTGCTTTTGCGCACTGCAATCGTCGTAAAGTTTCTGTAAAACATTGAGCTCGCCCGTCCACCACCACGAGCTGTCTTCAGCTCGTCCACTGTCAATTTCGTTCTGTGCCGAATCGTCGACCTCCATCCTTCGGGATCTTCGAGGCCCGTGCACATTGCCCGCGGCGACGACCACACAGATAACTGATACAACGTATATCCGGAAAGCGGTACACATGTTCGTTTTTGTCACACACAGCACTAAAACTATAACGGAACGTGTATGAGGGTGGTCCAGCAGCGACTGCCTGGCGGTGGCGCGGGTGAGAGCTTATAACCGTGCGCCACTTGGCCGTCGAGCACCACCAAACATCCGCTATTCCGCACTAATTCTCCGCACGCGCACTTATGTAACTGAACTTGAAAATGATCGAGAACCATTTTCCAAGCCAATTTCTCCGATAAAATGCACGGCAAAAAGCAAGACACATATCTGTTACCAATTGCAACGAGCGCTGTACCTACTTCACGTTCATGTGTGTGAAAAAGCGTAATTACGAGCTACTTGCGTGCGTTGTGAACACCATTCAGTCCCACATTTCATTCGCAAGACCGATTTCAGTTGATTAGTTGCCGTTGAATCTGCACCAGCAGAAAATATTTCAGTCTTTATGAACGCTTGCGCAGAGTGCAGGGTAGCGTTGTGCTAGCGTCAGGTGAACTGTATCGGCCTTGCACTCAGACACTCGGCTATTGTAAACTAGCGTTGAAGTCACTACAGTTATAAGGAACTGCGACTATATACGATGTACAGGAAAGTAAAAGCGGTGCCGAGTCGTGTCGATGAAGGAGTGGTTTATAGTTTGCATCATATAAATATGATATGCATTATATTAGCCACGTAACGTATAGTTATTATGTATTTTATATGAACGTGAATGACCCTTAAACGAATTATAAACCTTACTAAACGCGCACAAAATAATTATAAAATAAACACATCGACTAACAAAAGTAAAACGGCTTGGCAAATTATAAATAATAATAAATTAAATATACCTAAAGAGTCGGTATTTGAATTAAAAATTAACGATAAATTGACAACAAATCCTAAACAAATCGCCAATGCATTTAATAGCTATTTTATTGAAAAAATAAAACCGCTCCCAGGTGCTGGTAAGAGCCACACAGCTTTAATAATGCATCAACCTAAATCAATGTTTATGTCTCCCAGTCTTCCTTACCAGATACAGAAGATTATAAAAAATCTTAAAAACACCAGAAGTGTAGGGTATGATGGCATTTCAACGAACGTTATCAAAGCAGTGAATGAAGATATTTCGCAACACTTAAGCCATATTATGAATCTTTGCATTCTAAATGGGACATTTCCAAAAGACCTTAAATTAAGTATTGTTAAACCATTACATAAAAAAGAAGACAAACATTTAATGGAAAACTATAGACCCATATCATTAATTTCCGTATTCTCAAAAATCTTTGAGAAATACATTTATGATGAACTGAACGGATACTTAGAACAATATAAAATCCTATGTGATCAACAGAAAGGTTTCAGAAAAAACAGAAACATTAACATGGCGGTTTACGATTTTATACACACTGTTTCATCACATGTTGACAAATCATTACCTGTCTGTTCTATCTACTGTGACATGTCCCAAGCATTCGATTACGTAGACCACAATATTCTGTTAGATAAACTTGAAGCCTACGGTATAAGAGGAAATGTATTGGAACTGTTAAAATCCTATCTATCAGACCGTCAACAGTTAACTCAAATATCGAAATTTAATATTAAAACTAAAAAGATACAAAACTTCTCATCTCAAAAACGTCTCATTACCCATGGTGTACCCCAGGGTACTGTTTTAGGTCCCCCCCTGTTCTTACTATATATTAATGACCTACCAAATTGCACTAAAGAACCCATGACTCTATTCGCTGACGACAGTACTGTAACTATAACATCAAACAATTTATCAGACTATAACCTTGATGCAAATAATTCATTAAACTCTATAATTACCTGGCTTAATAACAATAATTTGAAAATTAATCTTAGTAAAACAAACATAATGCATTTTAGACAACGTAAAAAACTACAAAAAATATCAAAATTTAATTTAACTTACGAAAACAATAATATACAAGAAGCAGATACAGCCCGATTTCTGGGACTAATCATTGATCCACAATTAAATTGGAAGAATCAGATAGAAACACTGAGTAAAAAAATAAGCAGTTCGTCGTTTGCCCTCTATAAACTTTCTCCTTCTGTCAATACAAACACCTTACTTATAGCTTATCACGGACTGGTAGAATCTCTATTAAGATTTGGAATTATCTTCTGGGGCAATTCAACGAACAAGGACACAGTGTTCAAGGCACAAAAGCGTTGTGTACGGGCTATGTTTGGGTTGCAAACCACAGACAGTTGCAGACCAATGTTCCTAAAGCACAGAATTTTAACACTTCCGTCACTCTACATATTGGAAATAGCCATTTTTGTAAAAAGAAACCCTCAGTTGTTTCCTCTCTTATCAAATAATTCTGATAGAAACAGACGTGAGAAATATAGACTTTGGGTACAGACACACTCGGCCAAAACGGCACTCCTTAAAAAAAGTGTTGCATGCATGGCACCCTTAATTTACAATAACATTCCGAATTTCATTAAAGTATTGAATCTCAATTTATTTAAGAAAAGACTAAAAAACCTATTAACTGATAAATGTTACTATAGCATAAATGATTTTTTAAATGATAAATTTTAAATGTATTCTATTTTATTTTTCCTACTTTTGTTTGCCACAATATTGACATAATAATTTTAACTGACATTTGCTTATTTGTTATTCTTAATAAAAATATAACTTCCAAACATTTGTACGCCTAGTGAGGCAAAACATGTTGGTTCTGTAAAAAATATTTTACCATCTAAATGTGCATTTATCTATGTATCATGTTACACATGTTTAACAAATAAAATGATCTTTATCTTTATCTTTATCTTTACCCTATATTCATATTAAAAGTACAGCGAACTCAGTTACTCATTAACATATAATGTAGATACATGACCCATAAAGGTTCATCTACCAGCTCGCAATGCTAAGAGTACTCCGTTCACTCTTTTCTCACATCACCGTTAATACGAGAATTAACTTTTATGGCTGATTATGGACATTTGTATCCCGTTGTAATACAAGTTATTCTTAAATACTGAGAAACCCGAACTGCCAATAAGCGATTGTATTTCTTCGTACTTTGAAGACTGATGATTTGCCCATTTCTAATTTCTCTCTTGGTACATCTATTCTATATCATTCACAGTCCGATTTCACCATAGGCCTCTCTCTTCTTGTGCCATCTCACTGCCAGACGGCCACCATTCTTCTTTCCACTATTTGGACGCCAATCGGTCGTAGCGATACTCCACCTGCCTTTGTAGATGACCTGCTCGAATCCACTTGACTTCAATAAAGCGATTTGTAATATAGAAAACCTTCATACGTCTCCTGATAGCTACGGTTGACAGACAATCTACCAGTTTTTTGCCGCGCTTCGAATATTACATGGCACTCTGTGCTTCTTTGAGCCTATACGCAGCCTCTTTTGAGGGCGTCCATGTCTTGAATTCCAAAATGTCATGTAATTTGCTGAATTTTGTTCACCCCAGCAGTATCTACTTGATATCTCTGTTTATGGATGTTTTTTTTTCACAGACTATGACTAAGGTATGTACCTAAACATACCGGTATACTACCTCAAAACTATCACTTCCGACCTTGAGAACAAAATTTGAATAGCTGTAGACGTTTGCCACAATCTTCGTCTCCGTCTTCAAGAAAAGCATCGTACAGGTTTTGAAGCATCTTCCGAAGATCAAGGAAGTTTTCAGCAATAAGCACAAACACAGACAGTTGAGCATCATTGATGTTAAGGTTATTTATCTAAATCATATAAGGTCCAGAACAATTTAATATATAAAGTCTCTATTGTTGCCTACCTTTATGCCTTTGTCAAACAGACAGGCGAGTCCAAAGCGATACCGAACCGATACTAGATGTAATTCCGATAGTTCTGTCACGCTATCGGATCGCTTTCGCGTTTCTATGTGACTGGATTCAAACAATTCCATACATTATAAAAAAAAAACGTCACGCTTCGCATTCGCCACGCCTCTCTGTTTGACAAAGGCTTTAAAGTGAAATATCTGCAGTCAAAGTTAACAGTCGATAATTTTCTACAGCTTGTCTTTCGACAGATCATAATTATAGACAATTTAAGGAGCCTCCTAAAATATTTATTTGTTCCTTTTTTAACCGACTTCAAAAAAAAGGAGGTTATCAATACGACCCGTATATGTTAGTATAGACTGTCTAAATTCCAACACGAGGGCATCTAGAAACTGGCCTGGACCCATGGTAACCGTTTGTGCGTCGATGTCTCTTACACCCTGTATACGTTTCAAGTTATTGACCCAAATCAATCTACCTACTCTGGGCTTTGCTTATGAGTGTTCACTTCACTGTTAATGACGAGCTTAAAGTAGTTGCTATAATTTTACTACATACCTACATAGAAAAGTCTACTGTAGGTACAATGATCATAGATAGAGATAGATAAACTAGAAAGTGGCGAACTATTTACAGAAATATTCAGCTAATTAATAAAACGATTGCTGACTAATAATTATGTCCACATTCACAAAACAAAGTTACAAATATGTTTATAGGGTTTTAAAACAAAGGGAAAAACGAAACAACAAGGGACGCTTTAGTTGATAAAACTAATGAGTTATGGCACAACTTAATAATTTAGACATTTAATGGACAGTTTTGTTTTGGCATAATTATAGGTATCTACCGCAGTCAGAAATATGAAATAAAATAAAATACCGTACATTATGTGCTGGAGTTGTTACCTACCTATGCAACATTTTAATTTCCTCAAGTTACGACCAGCAATTGATATAAATTTCAAAGGTACTTCCATCATCTCATCATCATCTTCCTGCCCTTATCCCATTTTACTTGGGGTCGGCGCAACACGTTTTTTTCTTCCATTCTCCTCTATCAAACGTCACAGTTTCATTCACTCCTCTTTCTTCCATATCATTCCTTATACAATCCATCCATCTCTTCTTTGGCCTTCCTCTTCCTCTCCATCCATCAACATTCATACTCATCACTCTCTTAGTCACATGAGTGTCATCCCTCCTCATCACATGTCCATACCAAGACAGACGATTCCCTTTAATTTTTTCTGTAACAGGCGCCACTTTCAAACTTCCCCTTATAAACTCATTCCTTACTTTATCCATTCTTGTCACTCCACACATCCATCTTAACATTCTCATCTCCGCTACATGCAAACGTTTCTCATCCATCTTTTTCACAGCCCAACATTCCGATCCATACAATACAACAGGTCTAATCACGGATTTGTATATTTTCCCCTTTAACTTGAGGGGCATCCGTGGGTCGCAAGTTGTTCCGGTGACCTGTCGCCATTTCATCCATCCTGAGTTAATCCGGTGTGTTATGTCCCGGTCTACATCGCCATCTCCTTGGACAAGCGACCCGAGGTACCGAAAGTCGGAACAGACTGGTATGGGCGTTCCGGCAAGTGTAATGGGCACAGGACTGGAGAGACCGCCAAAATCGCAAAACAAATATTCGGTTTTGGTTCTGCTCAATTTCAGGCCAACGTTCTCCAGTCTTTGCCACCACGCCTCCAATCTGTTCTGGACCTCTAGGCCGCTCTCGGCAATAAGCACAATATCATCGGCAAACAGCATACACCAGGGGGCCTCCTCCTGAATGTCCGACGTCAGAGCATCCATTATCATCAGGAAGAGGTACGGGCTGAGAGCCGACCCTTGGTGCAAGCCAACCGCCACATTGAAGCTGCCGCTAGTGCCCGCTGTAGACCGGACTTGGGTACTGCATCGACTGTACATAGCACGGATCAACTGCACATACTTCCCAGGCACACTTTTCTCCTTAAGGGCCCACCACAGAACCTCACGTGGCACCCGGTCGTATGCCTTTTCGAGGTCGACGAACACCATGTGCAAGTTTTTATGTGCACCTCTGTATTTCTCGCACAATTGGCGGATAGCGAAGATGGCATCCGTCGTACCCCGACCAGGCATAAAACCGAATTGGTTCTGTGAAATTTCACTCTCCTCTCTCAGTCGCCTTTCAATAACTTTCTCCCAAACCTTCATACTGTGTGACATCAGCTTTATTCCTCTATAATTATTGCATTCCAGCACATCACCTTTGTTTTTAAAAATGGGCACTAGCGAACTATTGCACCATTCGTCAGGTATGGCTTCTTCCAGCAACAGCTTATTGAAGAATAAAGCTAACCACGTCCAACCATACATCCGCAATATTTTCCACACTTCAACAGGTATTCCGTCCGGTCCTAATGCCTTACCATTCTTCATTCCACTCACTGCATTCCTCACTTCATCCACACTTATTTTTCTTCTTCCGTTGTTACATTAATAGGAAAAAGAAAGCGTGTGCACGCAGTTTTGTTTGACACGAATAGGCGAAACAAACTGTTTCATCGGCTCTTCCAATGTTACGTTCTTGATTGCTATCACTTTAATGTTCTTTTTTTGGCTTACCGTTTGTTAGGAAGACTCGAACACCTTCTATGTTTGATTATGCTTACAGCAAAAGTAGGTATTTAGATACCTGCTTTAAACCGACTTCAAAAAGGGGGAGGTTCTCAAATGTATCAGTTTTTTTATGTATGTACACGCCAGCAGGTCAACCTACCACAATCTGTCAAATTTTACCAATAGAAGATTTATCTTCCACTATTGTGATAAGGTTCAAAATCTGTAAAAGAGATTAAACAGATTGAGGTAGATTGATGTGCTGGTGTCTGTATCAGATTACTACGAGGTTTCTGGTCCAATTTGTGCTTCTTTTTTTGGTGCCATAAAAATTTATTTCATTTTGGTTGACTAGTTTTTATTTTATGAGCTTTTTCCTTACCTATTGTATACTAGAACTTGCAGAAAAAAAATTAACCGACTTCAAAAACCTCCTCAAAAAAGTGTAAAATTACTTTTCTATCAGAAGTGGGTTAAGAGCGCGTATTCTGAAAGTTGGCAACGTCGCAAATAGTTGTCAAATATTAAGAAGTTTTAATTCAGTTCGGCGCGCGCGCTCGTATTAGCCGCACGCCTTGTACGTCTACTATAACCCCCTCCTAGATACTCGGCATCGCGACTAGTGATGGGAACACGGTCGATAAAAAGTTGTCGATATGGATCGTTTTCTGACACGCTCCAACTCTGTTGGAAAACGCCCCCTCGAAGGACCCATTAACCCTAACGAATGGAAAATTCCCAGAAGAGCTGCGCGTCCAGCAGAACAACATCTTCCGGGACCTGTCAGAACATCGAATAGTTTCAGCTCACTGCCTGGCAACCAAGCAACTGCAGCTGACTCCACCAGACTTCATGACGCTGTTACCAAGAGGAACAGCCGCCTCCCACCCATTGTCTTGGAAATACAATCCACCTGGACGCATGAGTACATCAGAACTACAATTATGTCCTACTCGAAATATTTTCACCTCCAATACAGACGCAATAATCGAGTGGCTGTCATCTGTCATACGTCTGAAAGCCATCAAGCCATCAAAGAAGGCCTGCGTACCCTAGATGTCGCCTTCCACACATACTCACGCAAGGATGAGAAAATGTACAAAGCAGTAATTTTCGGTCTTCCTGACTATGTTGAGGATATTCTTCCAGCCGAAATTGCCTCGCTTGGATTTGAGAAGGTCACTATTCGCAAAATGAAAGTTCCTGCTGGGAAGACATCTTATTGCCCTCCTTTTTTAGTCCAATTGCCACCCGGTGCCGATTTTTCCAAATTTTGCAAGATTAGGCTCCTGTGTAACACTGTAGTACAAATCCGGAAATACAGAAGCAACAATCTTTATGGAACACAGTGCTACAGATGCCAAGGTTTTAGACATTCATCTACGAACTGCAATTTAGCACCACGCTGTGTGAAATGTCCAGATTCCCACCTTACTGAAGACTGCCCTAAAAAGACCCGGGATCAACCTGCTCAATGCTGCAACTGTGGAGGAAATCACCCTGCAAATTTTCGACAGTGCAAAGAGCGCGAAAATTATTTGAAGATTCTGCGGGAACGTCAAGACCAACTTAAAGTTAAAACTATGAAGCCACCGAAGACCAACCTAGTGGATGAGCGACCCTGGAACGCAGTTGCTGCTAATACACAAAAAGCTACTGCTCAAGGTATTCAAGACCAGGCAACAGCGGACATGCTAGCCATACTTATGACAATCAAATCCATCAAAAACCAATTTATAGGGTGCAATAACATGATGGATAAAGTTATTTTAATCTTAACCAACCTTGGTCAGTATGTGTGATAAGCTTAAGTTGCGTATCCTTTACTGGAATGCGGACGGCATTCGCTCTAAACTCTCGGAACTGTTGGATCTGGTAAGTGAGCTATCTATTGATATTGTAGCATTGTCGGAGACCAGAATATCCCCCCACATCAAATTACACACTCCTGGTTTTACTTGTTATCGTCGTGATAAGAAACCCAATGGCCACGGCCAGGGAGTGGCAATCCTAATAAAGTCAGAAATAGCACATCTTCCATTATACCTACATCCAACACAAAATCTGGAATGTGTAGGAATACAACTAGCCCTATCAAAAAACAAAATCGGTTTTATCTCAGCCTACCAATCTCCCAATCTTACATTACTAACGTCAGATTTGGATGCAGTCATTAGCGTTCTCCCAAAAACACTAATTATGGGTGATCTTAACACTAAACACCCCTATTGGTACTGCTCCCAATCCAACATCCACGGAGAAGTTCTTTTCGATCACATGCTCAACAACGACTATGATATTTACGCACCTGCCAGCCCAACTTTGGTCCACTACCACAGCACTCATGTACCCTCTACTCCAGACATTATTCTAGCTAACTCTGTCTACCACCTTTTGCAGCCTCAAGTCATCTCCGGCCTTTCCTCCAACCACCTACCTGTCCTCTTCACTGTCGATGGCAAAGTCAATAGACACGAGCGTATCATTTTTAACTACACAAAGGCTGACTGGAGAAGCTATAGATCTCATATCAATGAGTCCATAACCTTAAATCAAGCAACTTGTAACTCTCCTGCAGCTATTGACGTTGCTGTTGAACGTTTAACCAAATCCATCGCTGTAGCAAGAGATAAAGCCGTACCAAAAATATCCAGTAATGGTGATTATAAACTCCCACGACGGATCAGGTCACAAATAAAGATCAAAAATCATTACCGTAGAATGGCACTAGAAGAATTTAATCCGCACCAACGTCGTCAGCTTTTCTTCTTGGTCAACCACATGCAGAAATGTATTAAAACCAAGATCCAAACCCTAAACGATAATGTCTGGAACAAGAAACTGTCGAAAATAACCAACCCTGCGTCCGACTTATGGAGAATAGTCAAGTCAATTAACCATCAGACCGTTTCAATACCTCCTTTATCATTGCCCAATAACACTACCACCTCTTCAGAACTTGAGCAATGTGAGACACTAGCCAACGCTTTTCTAGAGAACATGAATTTGACCAAACATTGGGTCGCTGACGCTGGTACTGAGGAAGCAGTTTATGAGTCAATTAGGGTACTGAATTCTTATCAGACCACTGACTACCCAACCCTAGTTAGGCCAAATGAAATCCGGAAACTTCTAGGTAAGCTAAAGGCCAATAAAGCTCCTGGTTTTGACGGCCTGGGAAATGGTCTACTGAAAAACCTCCCTCAAAAAGCAATTGTGTACCTGACAAAAATATTCAATGGTTGTCTTCGTATAGCATATTTTCCAAAGCCTTTAAAGCACGCTAAAATCATAGCCATTAAGAAACCTGGAAAAGATCAGTCCATTCCATCAAGCTATCGCCCTATCAGTCTCTTACCAAGCATAGGGAAGCTTCTGGAGTCCGTTATCTTAACTCGTCTCTCTAAATCAACAGCTCACATCCTGAAACCAGAACAGTTTGGATTTCGAAGCTCACATTCGACCACGCAACAACTGGCTAGAGTGGCTGAACATGTAACTCATGGTTTAAACCACGGTCTTTCCACGGGCATGATTTTATTAGATATTGAAAAAGCTTTCGATTCTGTTTGGCACGCCGGCTTACTCCACAAATTAATACAACAGCAAGTACCTATTTGTTTAGTAAAACTCATCCAGAATTATTTAAATGATCGATCTTTCTCTGTTTATGTGGGTAAAGAACATTCTGATCCTAAAACTATCCCAGCTGGTGTCCCTCAGGGCTCACTAGTTGGACCTTATCTTTTTATTCTTTTCCTAAATGATATACCTAAACAGACTCATACACACTTAGCCATCTATGCTGACGACACTGCCACCTTCACGACCGACAAAGATGTCGACATAATTGCTGGGCGCCTGCAGTTTTCTTTGGATTTACTCAGCCAATATTTTAAGACCTGGAAGCTGAAAGTGAATTCAGACAAAACCGAGGGTATACTCTTCTCTGGCAAACGAACACTTCCGAAACGAATCGTTAAGATAGACGATTTCCAGATAACCTGGCGCGAATCAGTGAAATACTTAGGGTTAATACTAGATAAGAAACTGAACTGGAATAAAAATATCGAATTGACTGTGAGGAAAGGTGCAAAAGCTCTTAATTCACTAAAACCTATTCTAAATCGCAAGTCCACTCTTAGCCCTTCTACTAAACTACTTATCTATTCTACCTTGGTGAGACCACGCTTAACTTACGCAGCACCTGTGTGGTCTAGTGTGGCCGACACCAGGTATAACAAACTTCAAGTCTTTCAAAATAAAGCTTTAAAATTATCATTTAACACACCATTTCGCACAAACCTTAAAACACTTCATAAACATATTAAGTATCCATTTCTAAAAGATTTTATAATTAAAATTTCACGTAAATTTTATCTACATAAAAACCCAAAACATAGTAATATACTAGTATCAGCAATTGGTAAAACCAGATTACGCACCTTGCCCTATGCTCGAACGTACAATCGATATCGACTCCCGCATCACTATTTCCTCCATGACGTATCATGACAATAGCTCGCTTACTAGCCGACGCCGCTTTACCGGCCGTTACTTCGCGATTTTTATGCACACCTACCCGCTACTAACCTTATATTTTATAATAACTTCGTATTATAATATAAATGTACATTTTGGAACACGATCATTGTAAATATTATGTGGGTCCATACTAAGACTTGCACATATTGACAACCCGTAGCGTTTCAACAACTAATCAATGTTATTACAATTAAGAAAAATATGCATAAATGTTTGTAAAGGCGATAAATAGCCTATGTAACAAAATGAACCATGTTTTGTATACAAATAGAATAAGATCATTTGTAAACAGGATTGTATTAACTCATGTTTTAAATAAAGACCTTGATAAATCAATCAATCAATTAATTATATGAAAATAAGAA
Source organism: Agrotis puta (assembly GCA_943136025.2). Lineage (NCBI taxonomy): Eukaryota > Metazoa > Arthropoda > Insecta > Lepidoptera > Noctuidae > Agrotis > Agrotis puta. The sequence continues at coordinate 8,769,036 of OW964170.2, forward strand.
GTATGGCACTGTAGTGCACTAAAAATGATTAGGGAATGCAATAATTAATATCTTAACACCGAATTAATAGTTTTACAACCAATATCACGAAGAAAAAAACCAATCAACCGATGAAACTCGTCATTTTTTTCAAACGTGTAATTTTTATTTTATTTTTACCTAACTAACAGGAGTGCCGCTAGAAGACTAGAACGCACTAAAAAGTATACCACGGCGTGACGCACTGTAGATTTTAAAAGCGTCGTATTTTCGACAATTTTAGTTTACCTACTTAAGGGCGCGTAACCAAAAAGTTGGCAACGTCGCAAATAGCTGTCAAATATTTACAAGTTTTAATTAATTTGGTAATTTTACTGCATGAAAATAAGATATATGGCTCTGTAGTGCACTAAAAAAATGATGTATGAATGCAACTAAAACACTGAATTTGATACACGTCATTTGGAAAGCTTCCAAGTACTTTTTTTACACCTGAAACGGTTACGAGTAACCAAATGACGTGTTTCGTCGGTTGATTGGTTTTTTTCTTCGTGATATTGGTTCTATCTTAACTTCAATGTAAACATGTTTTCAGTTGGGAAGAAATGACTGAATGCATTTTTTTCTTCGTGTTTGAGAGGTTACCGGTGCTTATCCCACCTACAGAACCGCAGCTGACGTCCACCAAGCTTTAGGTATGAAACTTTTAAGCTGCATTCTTTGTTGTTGGAACAGTAACTGAACGATCGACTACTGCGTAGCGTGTCGCTGGTTCGATCACCGCACGGAACAAATATTTGTATCTGCAACTCTGAAATTAGTTGTATCGAATGTGGGTGTTGTGTGTGTTTTTCTATGTTTGTAGACACACCGACGAATTACGATACAAGAGAAATTACTAGTGTGGGGCAACGTAATATTAAAAAAAAAATTTGATCGGGAGGAAATCACGTACCAATTTTTAACTTGGCCTCCGGTCTATATACTTTTCGGAAGACGGATAGTAAAAAAACTAATAAAAAATGAGATAAGAAGAGAGATTAGATCTTAACGAGATGATGATAATTAATTTAATGGAACGGTGGATGTTTTAATCATGAATTAACTAAACGTACTGCCACTGTCATTGTCATTTGATTTGACATTTTACATGACGTTGAGCGAGCCAGGCAGCTGTGCAACCAAAACACCACGTTTATAGGCTTCAAAAAATTAACAGCAATATTAATTACATTTAATAAAATATGAAAGGAGAAAGTGAAATGGTGACTAACGAACTCAATTTTTATGGCAGTGACCCAGGCGCTGTAAAATTTGGGAACTTTATCAACTATTATTCATTTCACGATGTGAGTGAAAGAATCAAGAATCTTCATCCACAAATGTTTCCAACACACTTAGACAACCAGCTCGTGTGTCTAGACGTTGGGTGCAACACAGGAGAACTATCCAAGGCTGTTTATATGTACCTAAAAACTGTTTACCCAAACTGTGATATCCATATGTTAGCTATAGACATTGATTCCAGCCTTATAGAAAGGGCCACCGAATCCAATGAGTACCCAAATATAAAGTTTATAACTTGTAACATTATGGATCAAAATGATAGACTTCATATCCGAAATTATTTGGACTCTTGTAATCACAAATCTTTTGATTTAACATTTTGTTTTTCAGTAACTATGTGGATTCATCTGAACAATGGAGATGAAGGATTATTAGAATTTTTAAAATTTATGAAAGATATTTCTAAAACAATCATAATAGAGCCTCAGCCATGGAAATGCTACAGAAATGCCCAAAGAAGGGTAAAGAAATCTGGCAAAAATTTTGACCTATATGAGTCTTTGAAAATCAAAAGTAATGTTGACTCTGTAATTGAAAAAACTTTGTCAGAAGGTTCCCACTCGAAAACTTATGAATCTCAAACTTCTTCTTGGAATAGGAGGCTTCAAAGCTTTCAATCCCAGTAAACTAACCATAGCTTTATACTTATGTTTCATCACTGATCTAACATAATTTATAAGCTATAAATAAAATTAAAAAAGAACAAGGCATCAATATCATGTAATTATTATATGGTGCAGCATCATATTGTACATAAAATAGTAATATTTTTAATCTTAAAATAGTTACTCATTAAAAGTACTTAGAAACAAGATACCCTGATGCTCTGATTACAAATATTTTTATGTATGAAAATATGAAATTAGATTTAAAATGTATTATGTACAATATTATTATACAGGAACAGTGATATGATTCAATCATTACTACTAAGTTTTGAAAATAAGTGAAATATTTTATAAATAAAAGTATTGAACATTTTTATTGTTTTATTCTATGCTGTGACTTCCTCTGTACTTGATTCAAACTCCAGCTTTACATCTCCTCCTAGTCCATCTGTGTCCATCTCTGTTTCTTGAGCATTTAACATGTTGAGTGTCACCTGGAATATAAAAATCATGTCTGGATTTACTTCTTAAGACATTAAAGTAACTTATTTTATAGTATAATACTAGCACTTTGCCCGCGACTTCGTCCGCGTGGGTTACGTACTTTCTTAATTCCCCCTTTTCACCCCCTTAAAGGTTAAATTTCCAAAAACCCCTTCTTAGTGCTCCCCTACATTATAATAGGACGCCGTGTGCAAAATTTCACATTCTTAACCCCAGTAGTTTCGGCTGTACGTTGATATGTCAGTCAGTCAGTTCTCCTTTTATATATATAGATCAAATGCAGTAACTTGTACAGCCTAATACTGTACCATTATTTAGCAGACTTGTTGTTATAATAGTAATAAGACAAAAATTTTGATCATCAAGCTTTGGCTTGATCCAGCCCGGTTGGCATTATTGGCAATTACGGATGTAAATTAAGTCCAGGTTTCCTCATAATAATATAAAAATGTATAAGAAAGTACTGTGAATTGAAAATCACATTGATTCTTGCTCAGATTTGAGCTTTTTGTTCCTTATGAGGTTATAACCTTTTAACCTATGGGCCTCCATAACAATCTGAAGCAGTATCCTATAACAGTGACTTAGATGATAGATTTTATAATATCTTTTTCCTACAACACACAACAGCTTACTTATGAATATTTAACAGATGTGGTAAAATCATCATATCAGTCCTCCCACCCTGGGTGGAGCGGAAATGGAATGTCGGACTCTTGCTGACAAATCCTCCATATTCCTTCAATAGCCCTTTACTTTCTAGAGTCATGGTTACCTGTTTCGGCAGACCCACAACCCCAGCACAAAGTGAGCCCACTAATTAAATTAATAATAGCAAAGTGAAACAAGACCTGTTGAGATAAAGGTGCTGTATGGATATTATGCTGGTTGTGGGCTGGTATACTACTGGCTAAAGTCCTTTCTTCTGTCAATTTCTTTTTAACAGGTGTTTTGGGCTGCTGGCTGAAATGAGAAAAAAACATATATTTATAAAGCACAAAGTTTCATTGATGAATTTACCACCATGTATTGAGAAAATGTGAAATAGACTTGCTCTGTCCTGTGTGTGCCAATAAATCTCTATTCTTTCTTTCTTTCACTATATCTCAATTTCAATTAGGGAAATGGATAGCTGAGATGTGAGGTCTATGATGAAATCAGACCCAGAAGATGTCTAGTTCACTTTTATTATTTAGTACATATTTTATTCAATAAATATGTTTCATAAATTATCTTGTTAATAGCATCACTAGCACTGCATGAACTTCACTGCAGTTTAACAGCAAAATACCTAGAGATAAATAAACATCTCGAGATAATAAAGATTCCAGATTATGTTCAGGTAAGTCAACTATAGCTTACCCAAGGTTTGGTTCTCCCATTGGATGTAATGTCATGGCTAAATCTGCTAACTTATTAAACGCTGCTCCAGCCTCCGTGAATATCTCTCCGACCTGGAATCATTAGTTTGTATACGATTAAAAAAAAACTGTAGGTAGGTAATATGCTTTAGAAATGTTAAAAGAATTCCATTAAAATTATTTCATTTTTCCTTTTTTGTTGATTACCTTTGCTGCTGAACTTGCTGCAGAATTATTCATTTTTTATACTTTAAATCTAGACTTACTAAAATCCTACATTAATTGTTTTTTTTTTTTAATAAACAGTTGTTCCATACTGTAAACAAAACATGAAAACATGAACAATGATGAACAAACGTATTGTCAAAACTTAACTTGACGTTAATCTATGACAGCAGAAATGTCACCAGAATAGATTTAAAGTATGGACTGCGCAATAGTGGCCTAAAATTGACCCCACTCAATTAGAAAGAGAGGAATTCAAGAGCGGGTCCTATATTTCTATTACAGGAAAGAGATAGATGTCTCTTTTTAGACTATGGCCAAATCTATATGTCAGTTGGCTATGGAGGCGAATCTTTTTAAGAGCCCATACGCACGAGCGCTTTTTTTTCAGGCGTCAAACGCCGAGTTTTAACAAAAAGGTAAATTGAACATAAATGTCACCGCCCAGTACTCAAACACAGTTTGGCGTTCGAACGCCGCATTTTATGCGAGCGTTTTTAGCTGGGGTTTTATAAACCACCGGAAATAGAACAATGTATTCCCATGTATCTGTTCACACGTCAGCGCTTTTAATCCTCGGCATTTTTTTCGAACTGCATTTGATTTTAAATGCTGGGTGGTGACAGTTATGTTCATTTTACCTTTTTGATAAAACTCAGCGGTTTTTAACGCCCAAAAAAAAGCGCTCTTGCTTATGGGGGCTTAGCACGGGCTTGGTCCGGTAAAATTTTTAAGTCTATGGCTGGAACATAAAATGGCGACCAAAAGCCCAGAACCCATGCCAATATTGTTTGTTTTTAAAAGATTGTTTGTAGGTTAGACTTTGAGGTTATCAAGAGTTGAAAACAAACTACCTAGTTCTAACATAAAAAAAGTTATGATTTTTCTGCAATTTTGTTGTACAAGTTTGTCCTAAATAATATTTTTAAGATATAATCAACATACATAAAAAATACAAACATCTAGAACTCGTTAGCTCAAACGAAAATTCTCAGAACCTAGCTATCTTTCAGTATTCTATTATAAACGTGATTTCTTGAAACCTGGACGTACTTATTTACCTACGAACGCAAAAATGAATAGACCTCTTCGACCACGTATGATGAACAATTTTCACCGCGGCCCCAAGCCCCAGAATCATCAATGGCGACCAAATCAAGGTCCTCGACCACCTCATCGATTTTTTGGAAATAATTCACAATTTAGAGCGCCTGTTATGGAAACTGAAAACAGTCAAGACCACTGGTGTGAGACCTGTGATCGAGGATTTCCTACAGCTGATCTTCTTCAGAAACATAATCAGCAGCACCAGGTAAATCAAATCAAAACAACTACGTTATTTTGCTAATACAAGGCTCATTTCCGCAGTATTCTTTGAATGCTAAGATTTTCCAATTTCTTGTAAAACTTGTTTTCTTGTAGAAACTAAACTTCTCATAGAAGCAGCAATATGTACAAATTACCACATTTACAACAATTACAGGAATAAAAAGCCTTTTCTTTATATTGCAGGCACAACAGCTTTTATATTTTGTTATTCTTAAACTTTAGTAACCTCCATGCTGTTCATATGCATGGAACATTATTTAAAATATTTGTCATCATTTCAGAAATGTAACATAGATGGTTGTCAGTTTATTGCACATCCTAAAGTAATTACAAAACACATACAAATGCAACACTCAACTGGATTGTATAAAAAGATTGCAAACTTGAACAATCCTGAAGATATACGAAAATGGCGAGAAGAAAGGAAAAAGAAATACCCTACCAAATCTAACATAGAGAAAAAAGCTGCTGAATGTAAGGAAAAAATTGAAAGAGGTGAAAAGATGGCCTTAAAGCGAGATCATAGGCAAGATAAACATGGATCTCCAGGTAATTTATTATGCTATATAATCCTTTTTTTTTTATTTAACCTTGCCTGTGGTAAACAATCATTGAAGCTATAATGAATGGCATGGTAGATAAAATTTAATTTCTTCTCCCAACAGTGTTTGTGTGAATAAGGTTTAGTTGTTTGATCAGTAGTTAAACTAACTATTGTTAAAATCTCATACATAATTTATGAATAGATTAAAAAACGTGTAGAAAAAAAAATGTGTATTTAAACTGTTAATCATTAAATATACCTTTTTTTATGTATATTTAACAGTTTAATTAATAATCAACAAACAACGCAACCTTAGAAAATACACTACATTCAACAGTGTTTTATCTTTTCAATTTCTCACTTACAGCACAAGGACCAAATTTAAAAAGAAAACATACTTTTGATAAAAGGAATCAAAATCAGAGGATACCCCGACAAAACTTCAAAAATAATTCTTCAATAACAAATAGTCAACCACCAAAAAAAGCAAGAGTACTACCTAAAGCTCCTACTACTGTTGAAAAGAATAAGTTGAAACCATTTGCTGGTATTACCAGTATTGAAATAGATCAAATTACAGAAGATACTGCTGAACTACTAGAATGCAGTAATAATTTAATTGAAGATGATGAAGAAGTACCAGTAACTCCGAAAGAAACATCAGATACTCAAAAACCAGTGCTTTGTGGAGCCCTAACATCACTTATGTGTGATTATGGATCATCAGATGAAGAAACAGAGGAAAAAGAAAATGTAGTACTCAATAAAGCATCAATTACACTACCAAGTCTGAAACCAATGCAACCCCCACAAATTAATAACAGTCAAAAAGAGATCCCAGTTGAGGATAATAAATTAACAGAGAACAAAGAAAGTGATGATGAAGGTCCAGAAGAAGTAAAAATTGAAAAAGTGGTTGTAGAACTTGATCCGGTTCCTGAAAAAGAAACAAAAAAATCAAAAGAAAAGCCTGTCAAAAGTATATTATCACCAAGAAAACCAGAAAAACAAAATTATACATTCAAAAGAAAAATACCATCAACACTACTTCAAAAACTACTACACAATGAAATTAGGAAAGAACGTAATATTGTTTTACAATGTATAAGGTATATTAAAAAATGCAATTATTTTGAAAAGCCTAACCAATAAAGTCATGTTCCCTGCTGAAATATTTACCTTCATTTCTGTTCTGATACTCTAGGTAGCTACATCAATGAAACCATAATGAAACTGTTTTTAAAGATAACAATTACTTGTACAAGCATCTTTTGGCATGTGAACATAATCGGAACTAATACTGCCATCTTGTTTTATTACATTTGGTATATTCGTAAAATATCATAAAACTCTCCCGTCATGTCAGATTGGCGTCCCTGAGGACTAAAGAGTAAAGGAACAGAGTCCACCTGTGACTGATCCTGTGTAAGAAACTGCTATTTTTTTTTTAAATTAGGGAGAAGCCACACGGTGCGGTGGTACATGTGAACAGTGTTGCAGCAAACTGCACCGCACCATGTGGCCTCTCCCTTAATAAATACTTCTGTACACTAGTACAGAAACATAATAATGTGAGTATATATCCATTTCCAAAAAAAAAAGCAAAATGAGCTGTCATCCCTATGCAGCATTTCTACTTCATTCAACGCGAGCGTGTTGTGGTTGGAGGATGTACGGTTATAAACCGTATAGTCAAAACGCCAACCGCGGTTACAAATCAAGGTCACCTTGGTTGGCACACGCTAGTTTGCAGTCGTCTGGAATACTACACAGATGTCGCTACCAGGTTGGTGATGATAACTGCCTATGGATAGTAGCGCTTGTTTTTTTTAAGAGCTAAAATCATCAATATTATTCCTCCTACCCAGAGCAGGACGGGACTGACTAAAATCCACGGTGTCCAGTCAATAGCCCTTTACGTTTCGGAGCCACGGTTACCCGATAGTCCTGCGATCCAGGCAAGCTTTGGCCCTCAAGGGGGCGTACCCGTTATATTGCTGACATCTTTGAGGCGCGCGAGGAGCATGACGCGCGTGTACGTTACCCCAGCCAGATGTTGTCGAAAATGGTCATTTGAATCGTATAGATAATTAGTCAAACCGGAGGTCGGGCAGCAGCGTCCTCCGTGTACTGCACATCCTTACTGCGATCGCCAACCCGCCTGCCAAGCGTGGCGATTTAAGGCAAATTACCCCCTCATGATTGGAAACATAAAAACCAGGCCCCCAGTCCCCGGCAGCTCCGCTATCCCTGGCGCGGGTAGCAGTCAAGGTAACGGCGGAGCAGGGGGTGCGAAGAATCTCCGGAAGAGATCCGGCTACCCACCCCGACGACGACTGGCCCTGGTAACACACAACATACGCACAATGAGGACTGACGAAAAGATCTGCGAGCTGGAAGAGGAGCTGAGCAAATTACACTGGGACATTATAGGGTTATGCGAAGTCCGTAGAGAGGGGGAGGACACCGTAACCCTGAAGTCTGGTAATTTGCTCTACTACCGGGAGGGCGACCAACAGTCCCAAGGTGGTGTCGGGTTTCTCGTCCACAAGTCCCTCGTAAACAACATAATAACCATCGACAGTGTGTCGAGCAGGGTGGTATACCTAATACTCAGAATATCCAAAAGATATTCGCTGAAGGTCATTCAGGTATACGCACCGACCTCGTCACACTCCGATGATGAAGTGGAGACTATGTATGAGGACGTAAGTAGGGCCATACATAGTTCCAAAACCCACTTTACTGTTGTTATGGGGGACTTTAACGCAAAGTTGGGCAAGAAAAGCGGTGATGAGTTGAGAGTGGGGCAATTTGGATATGGCAACGGAACCCTAGGGGGCAGAGGCTGGCCGACTTTCTGGAGAAAGAGGAACTCTTTCTTCCAGAAGCCGCCTCACAGGAAATGGACCTGGTTGAGCCCCGATGGTTTCACGAGAAACGAGATAGACTTCTTCATGACCGACAAGAAACGGATATTCAGTGATGTCTCTGTGATCAACAGGGTAAAAACCGGTAGCGATCACCGAATCGTAAGAGGCTCACTGAATATCAATGTTAAACTTGAAAGGTCCAGCTTGATGAAGTCTACGCTCCGACCTACTCGGTCCCACATTCAAAACCCCGAAAGCTTTCAACTCGAGCTCTCTAATCGCTTTGCTTGCCTTGAGAACTTAGTTTCAGTGGACGAGATCAACGACGGACTAGTGGAAACTGTCCGCACGGTAGGGTCTAAGTTTTTTAGACCCTGCCGTAAAGATAGACCTCAGAAATTGACCGAGCAAACCTTAAACCTCATGGCTGAACGACGCTTGCTACAATTGCAGTCTTCCGATGATGCGAAGTCATATACGCAGCTCAATAGACGTATATCTAAGTCCTTGCGACACGATCTGCGTCTCTTTAATACGAATCGTGTTAAAGAGACCATACAGCGAAACCAAGGCTCCAAAGTGTTCGCAAAGGACAAGTCTATTGGGCAAAGCCAGATGACAAAGCTGAAACGGGAGGATGGCAGCATAGCGTCGACCAAAGCAGAGGTTTTAGGCAAGATCGAGAGGTTCTATGGACAGTTTTACACTTCGGTCGCAAAGCCCGTTGACAGCTTGGTAGGAGATCCAAGAGCCAAGCTGTCCCGACATTATACCGAAGATATCCCGGACATCAGTCTGTACGAGATTAGGATGGCCCTGAAGCAGCTTAAGAACAACAAGGCGCCGGGCGAGGACGGAATCACGTCAGAGCTTCTGAGAGCGGGTGGAACACCGGTACTTAAAGTCCTCCAGAAACTCTTTAATTCCGTCCTGTCCGAGGGCAAAACGCCTGAAACGTGCAGCAGGGGTGAGGTGGTGCTGTTCTTCAAAAAAGGTGATAACAGCCTATTGAAGAACTACAGACCCATCACGCTTCTGAGTCATGTTTATAAGCTGTTTTCAAGGGTTATCACGAACCGTCTCGAACACAGACTTGATGACTTCCAGCCTCCCGAACAAGCCGGTTTCCGAAAAGGCTATAGTACCATAGACCACCTCCATACGCTGCGGCAAGTTATACAGAAGACCGAAGAGTATAACTTGCCATTATGCTTAGCGTTTGTGGACTATGAGAAAGCCTTCGATTCGGTGGAAACATGGGCTGTGCTTGAGTCACTCCAGCGATGCCGTATTGACTATCGGTACATCGAGGTATTGAAGTGTTTGTATAATAACGCCACCATGTCGGTCCGAGTACAGGAGCATAGCATGAAGGCGATTCCATTGAGAAGAGGCGTAAGACAGGGGACGTTATCTCCCCGAAACTGTTTACTGCCGCAATGGAAGACGCCTTCAAGCTCCTGGAATGGCAAGGACTTGGCATCAACATCAACGGCGAATACATCACTCACCTTCGGTTTGCCGACGACATCGTAGTCATGGCAAAGTCGATGGAGGAACTCAGCATGATGCTCGATGGCCTCGACCGAGTTTCACAACGGGTGGGCTTGAAAATGAACATGGACAAGACGAAAATTATGTCAAATGCCAATGTTGTGCCCACCCCAGTCTCTGTTGGAAACTCGGTACTCGAAGTTGTTGACTCATATATCTACTTAGGACAAGTAGTCCAATTAGGTAGGTCCAACTTCGAGAAAGAGGTCAACCGCCGAATCCAACTCGGTTGGGCAGCGTTCGGGAAATTACGCAATGTTTTTTCGTCCGACATACCTCAGTGCCTCAAGACGAAAGTGTGTGTTAGGGTCGACTCACACCAAAAGAGCGGCGAAGGGCAGCGAAGCGCGGAGTTACGGAGTCCCGCGACTTCTCGAGCATTCCAGCGACTTCTCGAGCATTCCAGCGACTCCTCGAGCGGTCGCGGGAATCCGCGCGCCTTCTCGAGCCCACCCGCGAAACAACGAGACGCGCGCGGGGAGCGGGCGCGAGGGGCGGGTTATTGCCAGCGGCCGCTCGCGACTGCTCGAACATTCTCAGGAATTCCCGCGACTTCTCACGCAGTAGCACGGCTACGTTTATGGAATTCCCCGGAATTCCTGCGGCTCCGCGGGCATTCCCGCGACTCGTTCGAGTTTCTCATGCGATAATAAATTTTATTTTTATGAAAATAAAGTTAAAATTCATATGACAATGAAACTGCGCTCCGCTTCGTTGCCCTTCGCCGCTCTTTTGGTGTGAGTCGACCCTTACCAGTGATGACGTACGGCACCGAAACGTGGTCTTTCACTATCGGCCTCATCTCAAAGCTCAAAGTCGCTCAACGAGCTATGGAGAGAGCTATGCTTGGTGTTTCTCTACGTGATCGAATCCGAAATGAGGAGATCCGTAGACGAACTAAAGTCACCGACATAGCCCACCGGATTAGCAAGCTGAAGTGGCAATGGGCAGGCCATATTGCTCGCAGAGCAGATGGCCGATGGGGTCGAAAAGTACTAGAGTGGAGACCAAGGACTAGCAAGTGCAGCGTAGGACGTCCACCAACAAGGTGGACAGACGACCTTATAAAGGTCGCCGGAAGACGCTGGATGCAGGTCGCTTCCAACCGGTATATGTGGAGATCTCTAAAGGGGAGGCCTATGTTCAGCAGTGGACGTCCTATGGCTGAGATGATGATGATGAGATAATTAGTTGTGCGGCTTCTGTAATTGTTGCGCACATTTTTAAATTTGTTGCGCTTATAGTTTTTTAATTATTTCACAAAAACATTTCCTGCTGGCGTAACGTTACGCCAGCCAGACCTTTTTCTTTCTAATGGGAATATTTAAATAAATACTAGCTATAAAATTAGTTGTCTAGATGAAGTAAATGTTGTGCCTTGTTTTGTATTCGTTATTTCTTCGGTTGCAGTTATTCGAGATTTTGCTGGGGTAACGTTTTTGGTTTTGCTAGATCTTTGAAACGGTTAAGCGGATTCTTATCATATTTTGAACAAGACTTCTTAGGAATAAGTTTAAATTAGTTGTGCAATAAAAAAAAAATCATACATAGCTTAGAGGTTATTTCATTAAATGGAAAAACACTTCAATTGGTCCCAGCACTCTCAATAAGAGGTCTTAAGACTTATAATTATCTATACGATTCAAATGACCATTTTCGACAACATCTGGCTGACGCGCCGTCGCATCATCGACCCGGGGGCCGATTCTACTAACTAATTTCTGTGACAATCGCAGCGTAAACGCGGCTGAATTGCGGACTTTCTAGCGTTTTCTCATTCTACTAATGAATAACGATCCAAAATAAGTTACAGTTCAGCCGAACGCAACGATCGATCGAGAGAACCGCAAGATCGTATTCTGCTAACACAATCGTGGCACAGTCGAATGCAAGCGTGACATTAGATCGCATTCTACTAATATTTTGACACTTGTTACGATCGCACCGTAACTGAATTGTGACGGTTCATCTGTCAAAATTAGCGGTTGATTATAAGTTGATACAGTGAAACTTTTGTAGGACCGATCTAGAACTTTTTTCATTTTTTACCTAATAATAATGAGGTTCTACATGGATTTCGTTGAACTTGCCCCGTTAATCTTCGTTCTGATAGGATTGACACGACAACAAAGGTAAGTAGGCCCCTAGTCATTATTCAATTAAACACTAGTATGTGGCTCACAACTTGATGACTTCTTTTTTTATATTTTCATTGTTTTAGATATTGGTTGCTCTGGCGGTTTATGCTAGTGGTCCAAACACTGGTCGGACAGTCGCAGTGTCATGCCGTTTCACAACCCTCAGTTTCTCGAGCACTGAAACAAGTAACTGAGGTACTAAACAAGCCACATATTTATAAAAAGTATGTAAAGTTTCCAAGCTCTAGAGAAGATCGTGATGAAATCAAAAGAGGGCAAGTACCTAATGCATCATACCTATCAATTTGTCTGTATGAAAGATCAATAGCGGATAGTTATTCTTATTAATAAACAATTTGCTTTTTACAGGTTCTATAGAAAGTTTGGCATGTCTGGAGTTTTGGGATGCATTGATGGCACACATGTCGCTATAGTTCCACCAGCCATTCATGAAGAGCGCTATTTTAACAGAAAAGGATGTCTGGATGGATTCCGTAAATACTTTGATTGTGAGTTATCTCCTTTAAACCTTTGTCAAATCTTATCAGGTAAATGAATAAATATTAATATCTAGTACTTGTTTCAGATTTGTGATTCAGATGCCCGAATATTGTGTGTCGATCCAAGTAACCCGGGATCAACACATGATAATGCTGCATGGAATAACAATCCCCTAAAGGATGGATCCTAGATGAACTGATTAGCTCTACTGGAGAAGATTTTTAATTATTAGGTATTTATTTCATCAGTTATCTTATCATGGGCAAATTAAACTATTAAACTGTAAACCTACAAATAGTATCATATTTTGAATAAATGTTTAGGCACATTATTTAATCTTTTATGATTGTAATATTTATTTCAAATACATAAAGGATGATAAATAAAATTTGAGACATTATCTGAGATTGCTCATATATGAAATTTATTTTTCAGGAGATTCAGGATTTCCTTTAAGACAAGCAATGATGACTCCCATACTCAATGCTAGTCCAAACAGTCCTGAAGCTCACCACACTGAGATGCATATGACTATAAGAAATGTTGTGGAACGATGCATAGGAATTTTAAAAGCACAATTTAGGTATAAATACATTTTATTGTACCTCAGACATAAATTTATAGTAAAATTATAATATTGCAATTATTACAAAGTACATTAATATTGCAGATGTTTACTGGTCGACAAGAAGTTGCACTACAAGCCTGAAATTGCAGCCAAAATTACCAATGCTTGCTGTGTACTGCACAACATTTCACTCAATTCTGGTCTGGAGTTAGATGATGAGGACCTAGAAGATATGGGACAGCAACTTGAAGATTTTAATGATGCTGCATTAGTTTCTGAAAGACATTGATCAAGGCGGCGCTCGAACTATCTTTTAGAACAAGGGCGGAATTACCAAGCAGCTTTGGTACAATGCCTGTGGTCATCTAGGCAATAATGTTTTTTTTTTAAATAGTCTCTCTTGTACTTATAATAATTTAGCTAAATACTAGTTTTTATGTGTACACTAGTTTTACTTAATATTTTATAGTGGCTTTATATTATACAAACCTCTATTTATACTCATATACTGATTTCATAACTACACATAGTACATACTTTTAATTAAAATTGTATAAATTATTATTTAACAGATTTTAGATGATTAGGTTAGTATAAATTATAGAAACAAATGATTGAACTTGAATTTAATTTTCAAAACTCTGGTTGTACAGACACCAGCATCAATTTTTTAAACTAGATTTTCAACTGTATCACAAGTGGAAGGATTTATTCGATAGGAAAAAAATTAGATTGCGGAAAAGTAAGAAAGTGGTTAAATGTTGTCTTATCTCTTATATTGTATTTCTCACAAATTATTGTATTTAATTTTTTATGTTGCAGGATTTAAATAAGTGAAAATATTAATGGTTAATAAAAAAACAAAGAAAGTACATATTTGGAAAGGTTTTAATTAAACAATAATTGTTGAGCTTGTTTATGAATATTATAAAACTTTATTTATCTTACAAATAATTTATTTTAATTCAACATATGTCCCATTAAACCTATTAGTGAAAATGGTAAATTGTTTTTATTTTATAACACAACTTCAATATACTTAATTAAATCTAAATAATGTTACTTTTACAAATAACAAAGAAATACACTTAAACAATAAACTAAATCACTAAACAGAAAGAAAGACGTTTTTTTAATATTAACTCCCAGTAACCCTTCTGATGATGGATCTGGAAATAAACAATACTTTGGTTACAATCTATAAGAACATGAATAGAATTTATATTTTTTAATTCTTAGCCAAGTGCGATTTGGGTCGTGTGACTGTAACCCTCAAGTGGGTCATAAGTATTAACTCAAGGACTTGTCGCACAATATTGACTCCGTGATAAAAACAAAAAAAAACAGCGTATTGCCATTTTTGACATTATAAATCATTATGTAATAGTATAATGAAACATAATACTCACAGTAAATCAATCATTTTGATGAACTTGCAACAAAAGTTTTTGCTTCCCGCTGTTTAGATTTTGATCACTTGACATTTGACATCACCAAGACGTTTCGTTTCACATAGACTTCGGCTTGCAAGATAATTACAATGAAACGTTTGCCTAAGTTTTTATTATTTAACCATGAAAATGTACCAATAATGAATCAGTAAAATATTTTGTCATAGTTTGAATAATTTATTGTATTTTAAAACACTTTGGTGGCATAATTTATATTTAGTAACATTCATATTTTATACTGTGGTATCATTAGAACATACTATTCGTCATGCTGGTATCACAGGATAACGTTCCTAGCACAGTCGTAAGTTCCCGCTACGATTCAGTTACGATTTCGCTCCCAATGTAACGTAACAAATAGTAGAATGACTTTTTAGGTTACCGTCGCTCGATGATAGGAATGGTACCGCTGCGTAATAGCGATAGGATAGGTAATTTTGTAAATTAGTAGAATCGGCCCCCCGGGCATGATCCATGACGGACAGCGAGTCCCCCATTACTCGCGACGCCCGTGCCGTGAAAGTTTACCACGGCTGGTGTCTCGTGAGAACGCTGCCCTCCCCCTATGCGTTCCGCCTCCTCCTTTATTGATGGTATAGGTAACGAGTGTTTATTTAAAGGTGTTACAATATGGGGAATAGGAGGTAGATATACTGTATAGCCACAATGAATGCATGAAATACTTTACAGTATACTAACTTAAATTTCGGAGTTAGAATAATAGGATAAATTAAAAACAGTAAGATTTATTCTTATTTTTATTTGTCCATACAGATGTTTAGGACTGGGCAGGAGCAGCTGGTGCCGTCGTAGCTGCAGCCTCTTCACGGATGCGATCCTTCTTGAGTGTTCCCATGAACGCGGCCTTGTCAGCGGGCGTCTGGAAGCGACCATGACCGAACTTGGATGACGTATCAATGAACTTGAGGTTGATCTTCTCAAGGGCTGCCCTCTTGGTGTGCGTGCGTAGGGACTGAAATAGTTAAAAAAAACATTAAAATGGACTGAAATCATCTTACTACAAAAAAAAAGTAACTGTATAATGACCCTTATATCAAGATCAAAAGCAGTTTTGCAGTTTGTGGGTACAATGGAAAGAACCAAATCAGTTTCTCAAATAGGTAGCTTGAAATAGGGTGACATTATTTTACATACCTTTCTCAAGGTAATGACACGCTTTTTGGGTCCCATGCAACAACCCTTGATCATCACAAAGTCATTGTTGACTTCTCCATAGTGGGGGAAACCACCCATGGGTGTGATTGACTTCTCAGACAAATCATATTCTGTGGAAGCATTGTTCTTGATGACCTTGCCATCCTTGGTGTGGATTCCTGCAAGTATAAAAGAAAAATATCAGTAAATATCACTAAAAGAAAAATATCACTACAGGCAAAGCTAGTATATGTTTGGAACTAGCACTTTTCCCGCGACTTCGCCCGCGTGGGTTACGTACTTTCCTAATTCCCCCTTTTCACCCCCTTAACCGATTCGTTGCGGATGGCACGTTTCAGTACCATCACTTCTTTTTAAGTGTGGCGTCAGGCACGGATATGTGTCATTTTGAAATCGATGATAACTCCTTCAATTAAGTTTTACCTGAAACCAAACTATCTTCATTTTTCACTTCATTTTGTTTGATCAGTGTCACGTTATTTTTGTTCGACGCCACGGCTAGAAGTTAGTGAAATTAGGCATCGCAACGAATCGGTTAAAGGTTAAATTTCCAAAAACCCCTTCTTAGTGCTTCCCTACATTATAATAGGAAGCCGTGTGCAAAATTTCACATTCCTAGCCCCAGTAGTTTCGGCTGTACGTTGATATGTCAGTCAGTCAGTTCTCCTTTTATATATATAGATTATGACCACAAATGTAGTAATTATAAACTGACCTTGTCCAAGACGGTAGATCTTCTTGTTCATCTCTGTACGATGGTGGTAGCCCTTCTGACCAGCACGGGCAACAGTGAATGACACTCTTGAAGGATGCCATGCTCCAATACAAGCAACCTTACGCAGACCCTTGTGTGTCTTGCGAGGAAGCTTCTTTGTGTGCCAACGTGAGGTCACACCTGTAAGTAATAAATACAGTTACGTTTTGATTTTGAGAATCTGAAAATATTAATTAAAAATAAAAAGATGCTACATACCCTTGTATCCTTTACCCTTGGTGACTCCAATGCAGTCAATCATCTCATCCTGAGCAAACACTGAGTCAATAGGGATGGGCTTCTCCAGATGTTCCCTTGCCCATTTAACCTTATCTTCAATGGTTCCACCATTCACTTGGATCTCCATGATGTGAGCTTTCTTTTGACGCTGCTTCAACAGCTTCATTTGAGTGTGGGCAATAACCCTTATTACACTGCAGTAACGGATCATTTTCTTGAAGTCCTTCTCAATGGACTTGCGCCCAAGCTCATCCTGCCATTTCTTACTGGACTTAGTGAATGCCTTCTTCTTGCATTTGTACCTGATTGATTAAATCATAAGTGCCTGCTGTAAGAAAAACCAAATGGGCTCATCGTTGAGCGGAGACCAATTGGTAACAATATGCACCAGGCATATTTAACTTCAAACTCTCATTGTTAAGAGGAGAGCTATTGTAACTGATTAGTAACATGAAATAATATTATTAGACATAATTAATACAAAGTGGCTATTTAGAGAACAATGTTTACCAGTTCTTGTAGAAGCGACGGCGGCAGTCTTCAGACATGTGCTCAGCCCAGACGGTGAGCAGAGCACGGAGACCATGTGGAGTCTCGATGTAACCAACCACGCCGACTGCCACCATGGGAGGCGTCTCAATGATGGTTACAGCCTCTACAATCTCCTTCTTGTTGATCTCTGTAGAGTTGCGAAACCAAGTTAAACATGTGGCATGGAAGAGAATGAAATCAATGCGGAGCATCGATTACCATTAAAAACAACTTACTTGATCCAGGACGGTCAGGTTCACGAACCACGTGGGTCATACCCGCCTTGTATCCGATGAATGCGGTGAGGTGGACAGGCTTGCTGGGGTCATCTCTGGGGAATGCCTTCACCTTTCCACGATGACGGCGGGACCTCTTCTTGGGGTAGAATCCCATCGACCCATGGCGGGGCGCCGAAAACTTTCTATGCGACTGAAAACAAGCTTAACTTTACTTACTCTGCTTAATCGGATATATTAAAGAGATAATTGGACATTAACATCAGTCCGCCCTAGTAAAATCTTCACATAGAACTCAGGTTCTAACCGTATAATATTAAGATAGGAGATCATCACTTGTATTTTAAACCGTAGCCACGACACGATATTGTGAAGTATTTTATAAATTGTTTAATACAATATTGATAAAAATAAGTATCCTATGTCGCAAACAGTGTTATTAAAGTTTAAGGTTATCAGAAGTACTAAAGATTCAATAAATAATTTCGGATATACAATACTAACCATGTTCGAAGACAGTCGCGACAAAAATGGCCGATTGAAAGGGACTTTATTCCTCAGCTGTCATCGGTCATTATTTAGGGGTGCCAGTACCATAATTCAAAACAGCCGCAAAAATACTTGTCTTGTTTTAATTATGTTTTACATTACTACACCGTAGAAGGACAACTACCACATAAATGAAATCAAATTAAAAAACGAATGATAAAAAGTAAAGTGTTTGCAGACTTTTCACCGAAGCCGACAAGAAGAGATAGACAATAGAAATAAAAAATAAACTAACAATTATGGGGCTCATGAAGTCGACCATGTTTACCTCCACGCCTTAAAAATACCGTTAACATGCCATTTGCAGGAGCGCTTTTTTGCCAGCGTTAAAAAAGCATCGAAATAGAACAAATGCATTCCCATGTATGTTCACACATCAACGCTATTAAAGCGCGGCGCTTAAATTAATAAATGTCCAGATTCTGTGTTCGAAACAAAACGAAACGTTTTAAGTGCAGCCACTTTTTTATGAATGTATGAATGAGCGCCACGCATACATTTAAAAGTTTTCCTTGATATTGTTCACTTGTTTTACGTAGGAATCGACCGACGCGCGAAATTTTTACCCCGTGTTTTTGGCTTCAATTCTCAGTGGCCTACTATCAAACTGGATATTTTTAAATTGAAGACGCATTGCTTTTTTCGAACTGTATTTGATTTTAATTGCTGGGCTGTGACATTTAAGTTCAATTTACCTTTTTGTTCCAACTCAGCGCTTTTTTAACGCTAAGTGATCGTTCGCCGTCATTCAAGTCGTTTTATCATTACGGGTAGCTGTTGAAGAAGCTTAAAACTTATTCATATTTTTACAGCTTTCTTTTCTTTACGCGGTAAAATCATCAAATGAGTCCTCCCACCCAGGGCAGAGCGGGAGGGACTGTCAGACTCGTACTGACTAAAATCCACGGTATCGTTCAATAGCCCTTTACGTACCGGGGTCACGATAAATCATAAGTCCCGCGACCCCGACAGGCTTTGGCCCTCTAGCCGGGGGCCACGTCATTTTTGCTGACACTCTTTGAGGCGCGCGTGGAACAAAACGCGCCTTCGACCCGGGCATGGTCCATGGTCGGACAGCGAGTTGCTCATTACTCGCTGCCGGCATGCCCGCGCCTACGGTGGCCGGTGATCGTCTGCCGACGTCGGTTGCCGTGGGCGTCTACCACTGCGGCTAGGCTGAAGGGAGGACGCTGTCCTCTTCCTCACGCGGCCCGCCTCCTCCTTCGCGAGCATGACTGCTTCGCAGAAGGAGGTGACCGCTTCCCACTCCGCCTCGCCCCGCAGCATGGCCTCGACCAATGCCGGGCGCGAGAGGTCACCGCCTATCGCCGTCGTGAGGACACGGCGGCGGTGCTCTGCCCAAGCGGGGCAGTCCTGCACCGTATGCTCCACCGTGTCCTCCGGACGATCCTCGCAGTGGTGACACCCAGGCGTTTCTTCCCTCCTTATCAGACACAGGAACCTCCCGAAACTTCCGTGTCCGGTGAGGACCTGCGTCATGCGGTAGGTCAGGACGCCGTGACGCCTATCCAGCCACTCCTCAAATAGGGGTTTTACCGCCGCGATTGCGGCGTGCTCGGACCTCGGTTGCGACAGTCGCTCCCTCTATACTGCCCTGAGATCACGCCGGAGCTCTTCCCGCCGCGCCTCGACTTGTCGAAGCAGCGGGGATTCGCTCCGACGCTGCGCCTCCACGCGCCACTCATCCGACGAGCATAGGAATTTTTCTGACTTAACAAGTACGGTCGCGCATATTCTGCCATAATTAAGGGAAGGTGTTAAACAACTGGCAACACTTATTTCCATAGATTAAAAAATCCATAAATCTCTTTACATTAAAGTTCTGTCCTCTATGACATAGATAATGTCTATGGTAACAAAGAGTTGCCATTATTTAATCTCAAACTGTCACCTGTCAGCGTCAAAATTGTCAGTGTCAAAGCCAAGAGGCAAGAGCCAGTCTTGTGGTCTTGCGCTATTCAGCAAATAAATTGTGAATGTCATTGATAAGAAAATCAATAGTATTTTATTTTACGTTGAACTCGTATACTTAAATTATTAAGAATGACTGCTCCAATGGAAAGAATACAAATTCTTGACGATATTGAAAAAGATATTATAACATGCCTTCAATGTGCAGGTAAGAACAACTGTAGAACTGGCATAAAACGTTGCGTTGGCGGTATTGTCTCAAATATAATATTTGATCATTTTATTTCAGCTCAAGCACTGCTGGAGTTAAGTAAAGAAAAATCTGGCCAGAAACAAGCAGAAACAAACACATCACAGTTTCTGAGAACATTAAGTCAAGTTGAATCAAAACTCAGCGATCAGATTAATTATCTGACTCAAGTATCTACTGGGCAGCCACATGAAGGATCTGGATATGCCTCTCAGAAAGTTTTGCAGATGGCATGGCACAGATTAGAGCATGTCCGCTCCTGGGTCAATGAACTAGAACGATTGAAAGCTTCTCATTTGGCTACTCCAAGACCTGTAGCAGGAACAAATGTCCAGAATGGCAGCATGACATCATCAGGCACCAGCACCTGATATTAACTTTAATGCAGTTCAGTTCATGTGTTACTGGAAAGACTTTTAATTATATATTTAAGATATTGCATTCTGATTCAAATTGTGTTTGTAATGTACACGTGTGAATAACAAATATTATGTATTATGTTCTAAAGCTAATGATAAGTGTTTGGGCCATTTGGATATTCCATAAGCTACATTCTAAATGATTTCTATACATATTGGCATTCCTACAGAATTAAATCTGTTTTATAGTCAACGAGTAAAGTCATAGGAGTTGACGACATAGTGTTTACAATACAGTAGGTACTCTATTAGAAATCATAATAAAAAATATTAAGACTACACTTTCATTATTATTGTGAATCTAAACATCACACCTGTATACCCCAAAAAGGAGAAGGTAGAAGAGACCTTAGATATGTGATTCATATCAGTTGTAGATACACATTTTATTAACGGCGCCCTGTGGCGCCGTCGTGGATTTCTTTTTAATGAGACGAGGGTCTCAACTGGTATCTGTTTGGTTGCGCAACTGCTGGTAGCGCGATTGGCGCAGCGGCTCAGCGATTGGACTGGCGTGTCGCGGGTTCGATTCCCGCAAGGAGCAAATAGTTGTATGATCCACGAGTAGTATTTCTCCGTGTCTGGGCGAAACACACCCACAATAAAAAATGATATAGGAGAAATTCTTAGTGTGGGGCACACTAGGAATTTCTTCTATATCCTTTTTAAAAAATATAAAAAAAATGTCATTGGAAAACCAACTTTGAAGGTGGCCCAGTGGTAGTTACGGACACCTATAATTGGTGCCGATTCACACCGGAACAGCATCGGGCGAGGCGAATACTTTCAGTGCTAAGTACTAGGATTAAAAGACGAAAGTTTTGAACTAGGAGTTGTAGAAATAGGCATTAAATCGCTTTTTCCCCACTGCTCCGCAAACATATCCTAACTTAACCTGGGCTATGTCATCCAATAAATTGCAAATTCCGATTGCAACAGATTGTTTAAATCAAATGAAAATAATTGTCGATTGATATCTGGGTGACAGTGGTAATATGGGATGGACTAATAAATAAAAGAAAAAATTTATACTTCTTCAAAAATTTATTGCAAATTATATGAAATTTAAAATACACTGAATGCTGAAAAATGAGTTTTAACTATTTCAATACCAAGAGTTCCTGGAGTCATGTTTTAAAGTATAAAAGTAACTATGTGATGTTTTAATTACTTATATCTAGCTAAAATCTCTATACAATTTAACCCATTGAGAAGAACTAGTTCAAATCCCTCGTATGAGCGGGTCTGTAATGTCAGGCCACTTATAAAAGATGGAAGTAAAAAAAATAGGGTTTGAGAAAGAATACGTATATTTTAAAACACAATAATTCAGCTTTTATTCCTTTGGTCACCAGTGTGGGAAAGTATAAACTCATCACAAAAAAACGACATTAACTTGGAATGCTTTTGCCATTAATATAATGACAGCCAACAGGGAATGGTTGTTCATAGCTGAGTTTTGCATTATATAATGTCTAGTTATATCAATGTCTGTAAGAGCATTACACAAAGGCACCTGGCTGCAAGGTCTGTGCATTTAGAAAAATGTGCTTTGGTGTGATTCTAACCACCAATCAGATCATTTTTCGTAAATAGTTTGTTACATAGATATTGTTCAAGCAATACCAGGGCGGCTGGCTAGTAAACTTAATAAGTGTATCAGTCTTCACTGCACTGGTAAATCTTGGCATTGATTCGAAATCGAAAGTAAAATTATCTTGGAAGATTGATTTGACTTCAGTATAAATTACCTTTTATCACAAATTGTTTATATGTTTACTCTAAGAATATTTTATAAAATTCAGATATTAAAAAACATCAATAAGAATTTTGCATCCACTTATCACACCCAATAAAGCTACTTTACACATTTTTGTTAATCTACAATACTTAAAATCATTACAATTTTATCTACATTTACTCTCAACTCATTATTATAATATTAAACTACACGTCAACACACACTTTCAGATGTAATGATTTTGTAATATTAGGTAATTTATTCTTTTCAAAAAAATTGATTTTATATTCGAAAATCAAATACTCAATGCAGGTACTCTATCATTATTATAAAGCAAGTTTAAACAAATTTCACGTGCTATGTTATCAATTCTTAATATAACTGATAACATAGTCAGTTTCCTTTCAAAAGCCAAAACTGACTTTAGATCTGAATTCACTTTAGTAAGCACACTATCAAGCAAATTTTTGCTAATAAGTTTGCTATTAAGACTATTAGAAAATAAATAAATTACAATATACAACAATACATAAATTAACTAATAGTTATAATTAGACATAGTGCAGGTCATGAGTTGTCTGGCACAACTGGTCAATCACTCCTCTTTTCAGCTCCTTTGATTAGCATTGGCTTTAGTGAATTTTTCTATATCATCTAATGACCTCTTGGCCTTTGTTGATATATCATCCATTGATCTCCTTGCTGTGGAAGTTATGTCATCAAGAGATTTCTTTGTTTGTGACAATAGCTCATCTGTGCTTTTACATGCAGTGCTTGCAAGTTCTTTTATTTCTGAGTCTATTTTCCCAATGACCCATTCAATTGCTTGACGACCTTTACCAGCATTCAAAGATATTTTGTTGGCCAGTAAATCCTCCATGTAACTACTGAGTGGTACGCCCTGAAATAGTAATTTTTTGTTAGTGATTGATACAAGCTGGCACAAAAGTGTTTTGTTGAGAGAAACAGAAGAAGTATAATTATGCCAATCTCCCTGCCCCAGCAATGGCAATTCAAATCTTTAAAGTTTTATTTTTGTTTTAATAAATGAAGGTAAATTCAAAATTCTTACTAGCATGAGCTTTAACTCATTACCACCCACCAAATAGTAATTTCTTCCTCAAAGCGTACACACGCGTGTACAGTGGGCGGTAATGGGTTAATATGACTCTTATAACAGTTTATAAGTTAGTATAATAGTATTTCGTATAACAGTTAATAAGTTCAAGAAATTATCTACATGATATAAATCGATTAAAAATTACTTTAAACAATCAAAAAGAAAACATAATTCTACTCACTTGTACTGTGACTACGGCTTCTTGTGTCAGCAGAGTTTTAGAAGTGTCTGATGGATGTGGTGTATACCGAACAGTCTCATCAACAGCTATATAACGGCAAAATGTCAGGTTTGAAGTTTTCAAAGTCATTTCTCGTTCTGTTGGGTCTACCTCGGACTTTTCACTTGCATAGCAAATTTTCGCTGATCCAATAAGCTGTAAATTGATTAATATTTGATTGTAGGTAGATTTCAAAATATGTGAATATTGTATGAAGAACTATAAATTATTCATGTTTAATAATTACGAAACTTACTGCTTGCGCCCATTTCGGAAAAAACCACTTTGAACTGACAAGTCTGTGGGTGACTAAAACTCCATCGACCACCTTCCTTTCGATGACATCTGTTCCAATAACTGCGGGGTTCATGGGATTGGGATATTTCCGCCATGCTGCTTGAGCAACCGTCTCCCATGGATGGCTGCAATTGAGATTGAGGAACAAAGGCAAAGATTAATTGGCCGATAATATTGCGAGTGTGTAAATTCAAGGTTGCGTCATAATATCAATCGTAACTACTCACTTGAAAGTGTGTTCTGATGTCCAAATCTTCATTTTATTTTATAAATAACTACGAAATAAATCAATTATTTTGAGAATATATTAAAATTATCTCATTAGAAGCCTGGGTTTTTCCTTGAACTTCCGTTACATATTAATTAGTCACATTCACAGACAGACGACCTTTATCCTCTCACTGGAGGTTTTGAAGTGAAGTGACCATTTTCGTAGCAACAATTCTACTAAATGCAATGCTATTAAAACGAAAAAACTACTATAAGTTGAAATTAAATGACAAATTCTTTTAGGTCATTAATTTTATGTTATAGATGTAAATAAATGGTTCCCAAATAACGACTACTAAGTTTTCGCTATTTGCGAATACTAATTATCGAAAGCGGTAAGGCTGCTTTTCCACCAGAGATGTGCAATGCTGCTATTGAGCATTGCTATGGATGCACTTTTATCGACCAATTGTGTTATTCATTGGTGGAAACGGATTATGTTTAATAATGGAAGGATGCGTGCTATGGATGTGTGCTATGTATGCAAGATGAGGAATTTTATAAATTCGAACAAATTATGGTTCCGTAGACGTAACACAGAAAAATAGCAATTTCATAAAAATCTGCTATTTCAGAATTTGATACTTATTAGCACCACTATCAAATAATATAATAATAATAATGATTGTTGATATCACCGTCCCTCATGACGAAAATCTCGTGAAAGCTGAAAATGAAAAAAAAAAAAGTACCTATCTTGATTTAGCTCACGAGATCGTCGACATGTGGAACCTGGACTTAGCAGTCATTGTATTGTCGTTTCGGTCAATGGACTCATTGCGAAGAGCCTCGACCAACACCTTGAGAGGCTCTCGTTGTGCAGCAGGCTCAAGGGCTTGATGCAGAAAGCAGTTTTTTTTGGACACTGCGCGCATTGTGAGGCGGTTCCTCTCTCTAGAGCCCTAACCACCGGCACCTTGGACCCTGTTCCCGATGCTGGTGGACCACTATTTTTTTATATATTTTTTTTGTAAAAATATTTAAAAATGTAAACAGATAGAAAAAAACCCAAATTTCCAAAATCAACGGGTTCTATTCCTGGCCAGGATTATTACATTCCTAAAATCTTATGATGCAGTTTAAGTTTTCGTCAAAATCGGCCTCAAGACTCCTTTCAGTGTTTGACAATATTCTATAGATATAGCTATCCACGCCCAGTTGAAAAATTCATTCTGTATATAATTTAGGACAGAACTTGCAGATTATAACATATATTTGTTAACACAAATACGAACCTAATAAATTAAAACGATGAGCTGGGTGGGATGGGGCAGATTACTTTTCATAACTACTCTCCGTCGGTAATGTAGACGTTGTTAAACTTTGTATGGGAAAATTATAAGGCGTGCCAATGTATTTCAGATATTTAGAGATTTTGTACTTATGACATACTAGCTGTTGCCAGCGGCTTCACCCGCTACAACTACTACAACCGAAAATTATCGCAAAGAAACAATATCCCATGTGTTAATCCAGGTTATAAACTATCTGTGTACCGAATTTCATCCAAATCCGTTTAGTAGTTTTTGCGTGAAAGAGGAACAAACATCCATCCATCCAAACACACTTTCACGTTTATAATATTAGTTTATTTTTATTTATTTTTTTTGATTTCCCAAAATAAGTCAAATAGCCTGTTATAGCTTTTTCCAAGAAGTGAAAATCTGCCGGGTCGCGGGACTGTACGAATTACCGTGACCCCGGAACGTAAAGGGCTATTGAAGGACACCGTGGTTTTAGTCAGTACGAGTCTCACAGTCCCTCCCGCTCCGCCCTGGGTGGGAGGACTCATTTGATGATTTTACCCCGTAAAAAAAGAGGTAAAAATCTACTAAAAAATACAAATTTTCTAGTATGGCAAGTATTGCCTGCGATGACGTCATGAGAAAAGAAGACCTATAGATTTTCTAAGGGGAGGACAGAAAAGTGTTTTTTTTTGTGTATTGTCAATGTCCTCACGTATGACTTGACCACTTTCTTGTCTGATGTTAAGCGATGATGTGGTTGACTATGAAGCACGCTTGAATAAAAGTAACCTATTCACTCTTGACTTGAAGACTCCAAAGCGCAAAGTAATAGCTTTCATGCTATAATGTAAACCCAGCT
Source organism: Agrotis puta (assembly GCA_943136025.2). NCBI lineage: Eukaryota > Metazoa > Arthropoda > Insecta > Lepidoptera > Noctuidae > Agrotis > Agrotis puta. The sequence continues at coordinate 8,795,859 of OW964170.2, forward strand.
CTAAGTTCATTTGAAGGTTGACCGGTTGACATTCTGATGTTGACAGCCCAAATGTTTGACAGCTACCTGATACAAGTGCAATTCAATTTGATTTCGAAAGTGTTTAATTCAGTGAGTTTAAGATTGTCTCTAATTAATTAAAGTTAAAGAACTTATCTTTAACTTGATTCTGATTATGCTGCTACTGGAGTACTGACACTGTAACCATAAAGGTAATTCTTGCTGTTGTTATTATGTTAGAATGATGACATACCGCTTCTGATAAAATTAACTAAGATACCGAGTAAACCTCATCTATAGTGTAGATGAGGTAAAGGCACCACAGTAAGTAATAGATACCCCTACTTGCAATGGCTGTTAATGTTTTTTAATGATTAATTTAGAAACACATAATTCAATGTTTCGTATTTATTATGTGCAAGTTTTTAGTTTTATAAAAGGTTTTAGTAACTACCCACATCAATTAGTAATATTGAATTATTTGGGCTTTAGCAATACACAGACTGCAGAGCTTGAAATAAGAAAGATGACTACAGAATCTGAAGAAAAAGCACTTCGCTACAGGCGAGCACAAAGTGTTTCAAAAGCTGAAGAAATAACAGAAACGGAGAAGAAAGTTAGGAAACTGCAATTGGATAAGCCGTAAGTTTTGTATTTTTTGCGAAGCAAAGATTTGTGACAGCAAATCTATGGCTGTTATAATTTCTTCACTCAGAGATCTAATTAGAGTATTGTTGCAGCATTCACACACCAAGAGATTCTCTGTTCTCATGGAGTTCAGAGTTCAACAACTTTACGGGCTTAGTGAACTGGGGGTTTTTGATGCTGTCTGTTGGTGGCGTCCGTTTAGGTCTTGAGAATTTCCTTAAGTGAGTATGTGTAAATGTATTGAAATCAAATATTTTTGCATTGGTACAAGTTTTTAACTATTGATTTTTCTTCTGTTGTTCAGAATGATGAAACAGGTATGTACGGCAAACATGATTTTATATAACTTACTCATTAGTACCAAAGTATAAAGATGATTCAGGTTTTAACTTCCTGTGTTAATATTTTTATGTAAATACCTCCAAGAAATGGACTTTGAATCTAATGTGTTTGTGTTAAGAATTGACTAATGTATTTGTACATTGAACAAGGCTAGCATATGTTTTTGATGAAATATGGAAAACAAGTATGCATTGTCATTTCTTGTGTGTGTCAGTGTCACAGACTTATGTATATCAATGCCTATGTAAAATTTATAAATGTCTGTTGATTTTAAATGATAACATTCAATATAAAGGACAATTATAAAATATGTATTCAATTGTAGTCATGCCAGTAAGTAGGTTTTATAAATTGGTAAGATGTAAATGGTTTTGATCATACTGAACGAATTAATGCTATGCCTTTATCTAACTCTTATGCCGCCCCCAACAACCACTATTAAGCCTTAAGTTTGAACTTGAAGTATTGCACACAATGCTCTTCCATATGAATTCTGAACTGTTCTTGTTTAATAGGAATGTTACACAAGTAACTCAATGCACATGAACCATAGGAACATAGTCCTTGTTGGTGCAACAAAACCACAGCTTTTTACAAAACCTTCCATATTATAAACAGCGTTGCGTCGCGGTGTGTTACCGATTCTCTAGCCATGCGTTGCATAGATACACAATTACACATCATTTTAAGGCATTCTTCTATCTATTCATAAAAATAGAACACCCTAGCATCACCGATTTGGTGTCGCAACGTATTAACAATGCGTTGTTTGGCGTGTGGTATATCACTAAGAATTTCATATTCATGCAGACTTAAAGCTAGTCATAATGATGCAGACATTTGTGTTTTACTCCAATAACTTCTATTTACAGATATGGTTTACGCGTTAACCCCTTTGAATGGATCATTGTGTTAACAGGTTACAATGAAGGCGATAGAAGTCAATATCCATCAGTCATTCTGATAATTTGTGAGTATTCATAATAATGGGCATGATCCCTGAAAAAATCTAATTAGTCAGCAAATTAGATTACCAAAAATCATTTGAAACGTTTTTTTTTTCTTTTCTTTCGTAAAACAAGATTAACGAAGATATGACTCTTAAAATTCGCAATACGTCACTCCCAGGTATAACGCTTAGTTAGTTCTGACGTCATGAGCCCTCACTCTCGATTTTTATGCGTTTATCTTAGTCAATGTTGTCAGCAAATTAGATTACCAAAAAAAAAATACAAAACCGGCCAAGTGAGAGTCGGTCTCGCCCAGAAAGGGTTCCGTAGCAGCAAGTAACATAATATAAAAGTTCTTGGGGTTGGTTGTAACTTTGTAAGGTGAATTGCGGTTTACGATTTATGAGGTATAAAAAAAACTAATTACTTGATCTCGTTCAAACCAATTTTCGCTGGTAGTTTGCATGGTAATGTACATCATATATATTTTTTTTGTTTTATCATTCTCTTATTTTAGAAGTTACAGGGGGGACAGACAGACACACATTTTACCACTTTGGAAGTATCTCTTGCGCAAACTGTTCAGTTTAGGAAAAAATGATTAGTAACCTCAATATCATTTTTAAAGACCTATCCATAGATACCCAACACGTATGGGTTTGGTTTTTTTTTTTTAATTTCAATTCTAAGTATGAGGAACCCCCAATTTTTTTAAACTTTTGTGTGAGAATCCTAATGCGGTTCACATAATACATCTACTTACCACGTTTCAACAAGATAGCTCTTATACTTTCAAAGAAAAGTGGCTGTGACATACGAACGGACAGACAGACAGACAGATATGACGAATCAGGGTTCCGTTTTTTGCCATTTGGCTACGGAACCCTAAAAAATACGTGTCCTTTATTTTTCAAAACTGTAACTTACCGACTAATTATATATGCAATTTATTGATTCTGGCATCGTGCCTATTATGCTAGTTACACGCATACACAATTACACATGTAAATATTTGTTTTGCCTCCATCCTTATGAAAACATTTTAATCAAATATGTGTTTCTTTTTTCAGTCAGCATTGTTCCTATCGTTGTCGCCCTATTATTAGAAAAGGGCATAGCAGTTGTAAGTTGAAAGAGATTCATCATTAATGAGTTTTAATTACATAAGTTAATTTTTCAAAAATGGTCACAATATCTGTGTTTGTTTTTAGGATCTAATACCAGAGAAATTTGGCGTCATATTACAGCTCTCCAACATGTTTTTTATGGTTGTATTGCCTATTGCAGTTCTACATGTAAAGGGCAACGATTTTAGTTTCGGTAAATACTGTTATCTTTTCTATTCGTATCAGAGCAAGTTATTTTATTAATAGTTAAACTAACTATTGTTAAAATCCCATACAACTTTTTTTTAATGGTTTAAAAATGTATAGGATTGATTAAATTGTTACTTTAACAATTTAAAACTGAGATTAATCTTAAATCACACTTTCAATTAAATTTACTACCAGAGGCCGATGATCTCGTTCAGATCAGCTATTATAAATATCTGAATCAAAGAGTTATCGATATCAAACAGATCTTTGAAGTTTTGCTAATTAATTTAATTTGACCTTGTTAAGAAAACAGTCAGAAAGTTTTCTAAATGAGATATTTTTCTTGCAGTTGGTATAACTACAGTCTGCATGCTCTATTTAATTATTTTCTTAAAACTTTGGAGTTATGTACAAACCAATCATTGGTGTCGTCTTGGCTTGAAGAAGAAGTTTCTGGATAATAAACTTAGGAGACAGAGTTTATCAGCACCTAATTGGAGTAAGTATTACATTAATTTATATGATAAGTAAAAAAAATGTATAGGGCTGATATAACACCGTTTATACGGTGTCTATGTTGTGTTATCTGTGTCATAGATAATTGTTTGCTTTCGATTACGACCGCTACAGGCAGCGGTGCGTGCACCGTTGTGTTATGTTGAAATGCGAAGACGACTAAAAATTTACTTCTGAGGTCGATATATTCGAAAAATTAGGCTCTTTATGACACTGGTCTTAAATATCGTGTCTGTGTGAGATCTAAGAAGAGTTAGGAATAGTTGTAAGCTTTAGTACACCCGCAGTTGCCCAGTTATGTTTAGGGACGAGCCTATGTCGTCAACAGGGTAAAACAGCTACTGAGCAACTGTAAAATACCTTATGGAAAAACCTAATTAATAATGCGTAACCAACGCAGATAATAAAGTGCATTATTATATTCCTCTACTTTTTGATCTGTTGGGATTGGTACTTTTAGGTAGATAAAAGTTCATTCAGTACAAGATCTTAAACGGACAAAGATTCTGTACCCGGTGGTAGAGTTAGATAAAATTTACTATTGAGACCCTGAGATACACCGGTATCTCAACTTCGCGCCATTAAAAAAGAAGGAATTCGAAACTTTTTATTCAAATAAGGATTGCTGTGGCCCGGTTGGTGGCTTACGTATAGGTACTGAAACAGATGGTCGCAGGTTCAAATCCTGCTCGCAATCGAATTTTCTTTCAACAAGAAACCTATTAAATTCAATACGCAGCTGGGCGTATTGCGTCATAAAAATATTTAAATTAGAAACTGTATTTAAAATAAGCGGCCTTATACATTTAACCTTATGGAAAAAAGTATGAATGAATACAAGACAAAAGTTTAAAGGTCATTGTTAAATTATTACAGATAAACTAATTTCGGCTGAACATGAACGTAAGTTTAATACAAGCTACTGAGTTCCTTCCTTACGTCTTGTTTGTTTTCTTGCTTTTAGAGTGATTGTTTTAGCGTTCATGTAGTTTATTCCACGTACCACAAGGCAACCACAACGCAACGGCAAAATACGTTCGCTGCGGTTGGTGACGGGTGAACAGTGCTGCTGTACTTTTTTGCAGTTGCCTTGTGGTTGTATTTTATTTACCGCACAACACCTTGCGTTGCGATGCGGGCAGTATCACCCACGTGGTTGATAATGAAGACAAGATGTGGTTCATGTGAATTATGGTTTTTATTTTCAATACATATGCGTCTGCCCGAGTCTTGCGGTTGTCTTGTGGTACGTGTGAATAGGGCCTTAATATGAGTGTTGTAAACCTATTTCTTTTAGCTTTTGAGTACAGGTATGCCTTATTTAGAAATGCTTTGGTTGCAGTATTTTATGTAGAAAAATAGGATTTACCTTTTCATGTTTCAGGTTGCCTCGCTTGATTAGGTGAATGTTTGTTAAGAGTTTATATCTACTTATTGTTGTAATGTTGCCTTCTATTGTTCATAATTATCGTAGCGTTACGCAACGTTATCGATTCACTATAAAACTTTTGACCGCTTATGTTTATCGCATCCATGTTTATCTTTATTTGTTTATCTGCTAATCTGAGAGTTGCGTGAAAGGCTTGTTCTAATCGCATTATAAATACACCTAGATAACTAGGGGCAAATTTCACCAATTAAAATTTATTACGAGTATAATATTTAAACGCGTTCAAGAACTGTCACCGTCTTACTACAAACAAGGTCAACTGCAAAACGACGTTTGACGTTGATATAAGGGTCGTTTTGCAGTTACACTTTTTTTGTGAGTTGAATGCACTTGAATGTGCCATGGAACAGAATATTGATGCAATAGAATAGGATAGTCATACAGAATAATTTTATCGCAGTTTCTGTTAAAGTGGCCTTTGATGCCCCTGATCGCGTTACGTTTCATTGGTGAAGTTCGCCCTAAAATAAACAAAATACTAACAATCCTTTTCCTACAGAGAGTAAAGAAGATCTCATAAATGATACCCCGGCTGCAGCGAGGCTGACCAAGTATCCGGATAATTTGAACCTAAAAGACTTGTCCTACTTTATGTTGGCCCCCACCCTATGTTATGAGTTGAATTATCCCCGCACTGCACGGTTAGTTTTCATTGCATCTGATTTATTTTTTTAGTTTGTGTCTCTTTTAATTACCTTTATCTTTTTTATAAATAAAGCGTGCTGTTTCCGTACGGTCGGCAACGAAAGGTAGTCAACATTGTCGATTTTATTCAATCACAGCTGAACTGTCAGTACTCTGTTTAAATAATGCACTTCGAGGTCACGCTTAGAAAGAGATAATCGGTCAATTTCGGCTTTGTAGAGCGTTATCTCTGTCACCCACTACCTATGTGACGTTTGTCGCTGGTTCGTGAGTCGTGCTATCAAGATAACTCGAAACTTGCCGATATTTCTTTCCAAAGAGCGCGGTCGAAGTGCATTCTTTATTGCCAGGTACGGTTTTATAAATTTGGCACTGACACTTTGATCTATATAAGAAATAGTCGAAATTGAGAGCACCTTTATGCCGTAGCAGTAAGGAAGGTTTTCGAAGTTCATGTGTTACCATTGTGATTGATGACTTTACATGAAATGCCGAAATACATCGAAAATTATTTTTTTGTTAATAATTAATGACAGTGTCGACCAACTTTCGTCCCTGACCGTACGTAAATTATCAAGTAGCAAGTGAGAAACAAGGCAATAAACTCACGTTTTCTTATGAAAAACGTGAATAGTTCACGTGTACCGTAATCATGATATATCTCGACGAATATCAGTCTTTATGTCTCGATATTTGAAGTCACGTGTGCTTTTTATTTTGCGCATGTCAAAAATTGACTGATCACTGAACTTAATGCGTAATTTCATATCCTTGAGGTGAAAGTCAAAGTCATTTTTTCTGGTAAAGAATGGATCCGATTGGCCAAAAGACACAATTTTAATTCATCTGGCGTGGGATGTCGTAATACGCACGTAATAGATAAAGTGGAGTAGGCCAAGACTGGGGGCATTTCCACATTCTTGAGGTTAATGAACGATATAATTTACTATCCGTCTCTAAATATTTGTAATTATGAAGTATAAGTTTAAAAGTTTCCTTCTTTTGTGTATGTAACGTAAAACGAAACTTCTACAAACGATTTTATACGGCATACATTACAGAATCCGCAAGAGGTTTGTCATCAAGAGAGTGTTGGAGCTGTTCTTCGGTATAAATCTTGCTCTCGCGTTGTTCCAACAATGGATGATACCCACTATCACCAACTCCGTGGACACTTTCGCGCAGATGGACCCCATAAGGATCACAGAGAGATTACTCAAGTTGGCTGTGAGTCCTACATAATTTAGTCTCAAAGCAACAAATATATTAAGTCGAATTTATGCTGAAGCCAATCGCAGACAAGTAGTGATTGGCTTCTCTTCTATACTGGTAAAGGGAAATTCACTGGACAGTAACGGTCTATTCCCAGGTGCACCCACAGACGCTTCGAACTTAGGGCTTCTGCTATAATACGTGCGGATGCAAACGCCCAGATGGCGGGATATCTAAAGATATTTTGGCACGGGGCACTCGCTTCGCTCGAGGTATACCGGGCGTCCTTGTGTGCTGTTTCGCATCGGCACAAGAGAACATAATGGCCTAGAATTACGTATGTTGATGAAGCTAACTGCAACAACGAACCATCTGGCAACTGTTCCTTCCTGATATACATCGACCAGTCCGAAAGTGCGAAACTTAATATCTGCCTACGTATAGTCGCGCAGACCGCACGTGGTTTCGCTGATAGACGTTCTGGCAAGTCGACAAAAGAATGTAATTACGGAGATTAGTTAGAATTCCATCTATTGGCACTGTTAAGTGTATAAATACATATACTGCACATATTGTGAGCACCAGACTAATCAATGGCTTACCATCACATGGATCGTGATCACAATAGTCACGAGCTCAATTGGCTAAAATGGCTCAATTAGCTCTTAGAATAAAATTAACATTCACAATAGAATAGACATTTACTGTGTACCGTATTTTTTTGACAACGTTAGAATGAGCGGTAGATTTTTAGTATGGTACATGTTCGCTAAATGCTTGCTACGCTCTGGATTTCAGTTTTATAATTATAGTTTTGAATGCTATATAAAAGTATGAATATGCTTTTCCGGCCCCAGAAATTAAAGTAAGTTAGTGTAAAATTGCAAGTGAAAAAGTAAAACATGTAAACTTCAATATTGTCCTAATTTATTAAGGCACCAACTGTCTGTAGGCGATACTTCAAACTCACCTTAACATTTCAGGTACCAAACCATCTCATATGGCTGTGTTTCTTCTACCTAACCTTCCACTCGTTCCTAAACCTGATGGGTGAGCTGCTACAGTTCGCAGACCGCAAGTTCTACGCCGACTGGTGGAATGCTAACAACATATCCATGTTCTGGAGCACTTGGAACATGCCAGTGCATATGTGGGCTGTGAGACATGTCTACAAACCCATCACAGAAATGGGATTCTCCAAGTTCAACGCTGGAATCGTCGTGTTTGCTATATCAGCGCTGTTTCATGAGTATTTGGTGAGGGGTCATTTTTAATTATTTTTTATAATATTTCATAAATTTTTATTCATAAACTCAATAGTCTTTGGCGATATTAACAGCGTTAGTATGCACAACCGGCACACCAATCGAGCAGTCGCACGCAGACCGCAATCCTTGCCTGAAAATAATCTTAGCTGTGCTGGGAATAGTACAAACATTTTACTTTAAGGCACTGGAAGTTAAACCACAGAATAGCACCTCATATACTTAATTTTTGCATCACATGCCCTTTTGCACACATAAACTATGTGACGATGTAATATGTATTTTAACCTGTTTTTCATTTATTCACCGTCACAATGGCAACCAATGTTTAGTATCAAATTACCCAGTTACTGGGTTGTGCAGGTCAGATAGGCAGCCGCTCCGTATAAAATATTGATATTCCACTGCATCCGGTTCGACTGGAAACCGACCCCATAGTTGGGTATAGTTGGCTAGGCAGATGATGATTAACGAATACTGTATTAAAATTGTTACAGGTGAGTGTGCCACTACAAATGTTCAGGATCTGGGCGTTCTTAGGTATGATGGCCCAGCCTCCGCTCGCGATCATCTCTCGTCACGCCGAGATCAGGCTAGGGCCTCGCTGGGGCAACATTATGGTGTGGAGCTCCCTGATCCTCGGCCAACCACTTGCCATCATGATGTATTACCATGACTACGCTATGTTGCATTTTAAACCCGCACAGGCAGTGCCATAATTTAGATTATACTTGAGTTCACTAGATTAAAAAATTGTGCCATTTTTAGATAATGTGAAACTTACATCACTAATTCAGAATTTTAATGAGGCTGCAAAAATATTTAAGCGTTCTTTTATAATATTTAAATTGCGTCATATTTAGAAGTGGTGCAATTTTATTTTTTCGTTAACTTTTGGGTCGTTCAGCATTTAACAATGAAATAATAATATGAGCAAGAATAATGAATTGGTTTCCTAACCCAAGAATGTACCAAAAGTTGAATATATGAACTTTAGTCGTTAAGTTAGTCATTAAGAATACTTTTTATATGCAATATTTAATTTTTGAGCATGGAAATCATGGTATGTTATTTATTTAATTTAAATATTAACAAAACCGTAATTTTGGTGTAGGTGGTCAATGAATTAGTGTTTAGAAATTGGGGCAATAATTAGATTTATTTTGTAGGATGATCAGACCTACCTGCATTTTGTCAATGAATTAAAAGCATTTGAATGAAGACTGATTGCGCCTCGTTGGTGCTACACATTTTTATTGTGATATGATGGCCATGTCTCGAAAGAAAACGAATTGAGTTATATTTTGATTCTGATCGATGTTTTAATATTATTAAAATACTTGTTTTTGGATGTGGAGGTACACACAGTACAAAGTTAAAATAAGAAACTTTTTTTTGATACTGCGGAATTCATGTGGGTAGTTTTAAAAGATTATTGAGAGAATGTTTAAAAATATTTATTTCATAAGCTATAAAAATCACATTAATGAAAAAGCATTTAAATGAATTTGTTATGATTGGATTTATATAATACGATATTTAGTATTATCATGTCTATATATTTTATATGTTTTCTATTTTTATAAAAATAAATGAATTAAGAATGTTTACAGCAGTATTTTTAATTACATATAAATGTTTGTCGGGTTGAACAGACTTGAGTATTGTTGCCGAAACGACATTTGGCACATTATTTAGTCTTTAGTTTAGATGCTAGTAGTAACAGTAACAAAAATAGTGCTCCGGAAAACGTGACGATTCTTATTATAGTCCACATGTGCACAAGCACGTGAGTGAGCAACAGCGAGCGCACGCTACACAAGAAACATAAATGTTTGTCATTTGACCTTGATGATGTCCGGGCAGATATTGTTCGGGCCGCGCTCCGGTGATTATAATTTATTATAGATAACGAATTAGCCCCGACTACGATGTGCGTTCACACTTCAACCTTTGACGCAACGTGGGCATGTGCAGAGGGCACTGAACTTTATCAGATTGCCTTGAACGTTAATACGTATGAGACTGATCTAAACACGACACATTTTCATGATGACGCTACTTTGTCTCGCATAGGTATAGGGATACTAGGAAACTTAGATAACCATGAACATAAGCGAAACCGCACTGAAAGACGAACAGAATTTATCTATCTACATATCACACTCCTCTACTTTTGGGCCGTACTTTGGCCGCACTCTTATCCGCTATCAGTCCAAATCATGACAATGATACGTTCAGAGCCACCTGTTGTTTTAGGCAGGAACTACATTCGAGTGTAGTTACAAGTGGCGACCGTCCCCATTTCTTTCGGTACATTTTCCATTACACTGCATTATTTGTACAGTGTTTTTTAGTTTCGTGGGTAGGTGTCACTGTAGTCCCAAAATTTATGTCAAATTATATTTTTGCGGCGGGCAGATGTTTCATGTGATCAAAATTTTACATTAGAGAGAAAATACGGGTTTTAACGAGTTTATTATTTTTTCTTTAGGCGTTTTCTAGAGTTTGCTTTTCCATTTTATTTATCGTGGTTAAATCATCAAATGAGTCCCAGCCCAGGGCAGAGCGGTAGGGACTGGCAGACTCGTACAGACTAAAATCCACGGTGTCCTTCAATAGCCCTTTACGTTCTGGGGTCACGGTAATTCGTCAGTCACAGTCACAGTCACGCGACCTTACTTTTCCAATAGCATAAATATCAAACGTAGGTACAATGTGTGTGTATTTAAATGTATGTGTACAGGGCCGCACCGGCCGGAAGAGCCCGGGTGGCTCACCACAAGCCCGTGTTATAGCCGTTCAGGAATTTTCAATACTAGTTTCAAGTATCTGATCCAGTTTGCATTTAGTTCAAAAGAGCTAGGACCTAATCATAATCTGGACCACAGTGAAGAAATCCATGGTCTGCTCACACCGAGACGCGACGCGTCGCGACGTGACGCAACGGTACTGCAAATGTTTATCTTTTCGTCAAATAAATAAAGTTAGATGTTGAGTAACTCTATTAAAATGTGTCGCGTCTCGGTCTGACTTAGCATTTTAGATAGCAATTGGTTTTTGTTGCATTACAGATAACATCTGTATGTTGAGACAAAAGCAGCAGTGGCCATTTGGTACCTAGGTATTAGGTACTAGGTGAATTCTGGTTGACCGTTGTTGAAAAGTGTACGGAACACTGGTATCGTAAATGTCATCCCAGACTATAACATATTATAGATCTCTGATCTATATTTCATTCAGATCTGTTGAGCCGTTTTGACATTTTTTTTTAAACATTGCCTCTCTCTAGGATTTTCTTACTGTATCGTGGGTGCGTTTACAAACATAGAAACTCACATACACAAACACCCAGACCCGGAAATTCCGGTACAAGTACTTGCAGATTATAGAAATATTTGTTCCGTGCGGGGATCGAACCCGCGACACGCTGCACAGCAGGCCATCGCTCAGAAACTGCGCCAACCATTGAGTAACATCCATTCATCTATCCGAACAATATTAGATTCAATGCTACGAATATAGTAGTCCGTCTTATAGACAAGCTTTTCATTTAACAAATCCGAATTTAGAACGTTTGTAGTTTAGTGGGAACCGGATCGTCGACCTATTGAGCCGCGGAGGGCGCGGAATCAATTGATGAAGAGGCTGTGATAGCGAGCGCCGAACGTGTCCCGCCTCTGGGAGCTAACCTCTTACGGCAGACCGCGCTTCGCCGAAACATTCTTATCACAGTTCCTGTTGCATGACGATAACAATGACAGGCGGTACTTACCTGCAAAGCGGTACCTGTGCTTGAATATTTTGAACAACAACATTTTTTGCGATAGAAAAATGACCTTCGTACAATTAAAAGGCAGGTATTTTTATATCAGGTATATACCTAGAACCTTATTAGAAGGTATGTTTTGACTAAAAGAAGCGCAAGCTAGACACGGCACCAGGGTAGGAAAAATACAGTTTTTTTTATTTAATTTTGTAAAATTAACAGTTCAAATTGTTTAAAACAAGTGTTTTTTTTGTTCTTTTTAGTTTAAGACATCATTTCAAATTAATTCGAGCTTATAGGTCGTCGTCTAATTTATAAAGTACTAGCTTTTGCCCGCGACTTCGTTCGCGTGGAATAGTGACTTCCGGCAGATTTTTGGTTTTTTTTTTTTGTAATAAAAACTATCCTATGTCCTTTCTCAAGTTCCAAACTATGTCTGTACCAAATTTAACACAAATCGGTTCAGTAGTTTAGGCGTGAAGAAAAGACAGACAGACAGTCAGAGTTACTTTCGCATTTATAATATTAGTTTGGATTATTGATTAAAATTCCAATAAAAATATAACATAGCAAGCCTATAACATAGTCAAGCTATTTGTATTTAGCTCCTAAATATTAATTTATTTTCATATTATTTTTATGCAAAATAGGTAAAACGTGTAAAAACACTGTTTAAATTCAAACTGCCGGTCGGTTGGCGACTGGGCGCAGTGGCTGAGCGGTCGACTGCAGCGCAGCGTGTCGCGGGTTCAATTAACACGGAAAAAAATACTCGTATCTATGATCTGCAAGTACATAGTTGTTCCCTATCTGGGTGTTTGTGTATGTGACTAATGTTTGTAAACGCACCGATTATAGAAGAGAAATAAACAGTGGGGCAAAGTTTAAAAAAATAGTAGGTTAACCACTAACTGTCACAGATCTACAGATGACAGTCGTTATCAGTCAGACACGGAAAGGTCTCCGTACCCATATCTAATGAATTGTCAATATTGTCACTCGTCTAGAGACCAAGCTCAGCACGAAGATCGACTTGTGTGGCTATTATTTTTCAGCCCCTAATATTTAGCTAGATTAGAAAACCAGTGACACGTGCAGAGGTTGAGCGTTCGATCGCTGCGCAGCGTGTCACGGGTTCGATTTCCGCACGGAACAAAAAATATTCTGACTGATAAGTAGTTGTTCCGGGTCTGGGTGTTTGTGTAGGTGTGTTTCCATGTTTATAAACGCACCCATAACACTAAAGAAATTCCTAGTGAGGGGCTATTAAAAAATAACAATTTTGATAGTGCAATCGAAATTGATGGGTACTGGGAAATGGGAATGGGAAGTCCCATTCCACGTCTTCCACCAAGGAAAAGTTCGGATAAACAACGTGTTAATATCACAAATACCATTAAACAAAACTCGGCATAACCACATAGCTGCCACTGTTTCAACATTGTTTGATTTGATGAAATAATTGATGTACCTACGCAGTTTCCAAGTGGGCAATTAACAAAGCTAGGCCAAACAGAAGTGGGATACGTGTTAGCTTCGGGTTAATCATGTAATAACATTTGCGGGAGAGTGGGCGGGGGCTGCGGGAGCGACTAACAATGTTGACCGGGGAGAGCAAACAGCGGCGGCAGCGTCAGCTCACGGCCCGCCGCACCCGCTCCGCACTGCCGACGCCCGACTGCCAGTGCCGCAACCCTATCGCTCTAACTACATTATTATTATATTTATTACCTATCTCTAGAAAGCGCCTGTTAAAATATTTTTCACGGATTTCTTCCTATGAATTGTTGTGATAGCATAATCTTCGGTAGTAGGTTCTAATAAGGTCCTTGGTCTAATAGTTAAAGATTCATTAACTTACCTAATTTTCGTAAAGAGTAAAAAGGTAAGAGATTTACACACACACAAATGTGATCAAGTAGGTATTCATAGTTCCTCGTTTCATATGGCATGTTCTGGTATGTATGTACTATCTATGACTGCTTCTAGGAATGTAATAGGCAAAATTTTCCTATTTTACATCCATTTTTTACCCGACTACGGCAAAGCCAAAAGGAGGGTTATGATTTTGACCGGTATGTATGTTTGTATGTATGTATGTATGTATGTATGTATGTTTGTTTGTATGTATGTATGTTTGTTTGTTCCCTCATAACTTCTAAACTACTTATCATTACATGACAAATGAGGTCTCGTTAGAAGCGTCTCAGTTGTCCGCTGGTTATAGGGTAGGTGACATGTCACCAAATTCAATATGGCGCCCTCTAGGGGATGAGAAATCGTTACCGAAAAAAAAATTTTTTTCGTACATTATCGACATGGGTATCAAATTAAAGGGCTTGATGAGCACATTTGAAATATATATACATTATATAACTTTTACTAGCTAATTTTCTGTTTTTAACAGTGTCAACATGGGAATCAAATGATAAATCTTAAATTCACAACTCAGAAACTATACATATAACATAAATTACTATGAATAATATAACCCCAAAATAGTGTAAATAAAAAATAAGTTAAAAATAACTAAAACCCGACTACGAAAAAATCGCGCACTGAAAAGTATAAAACAAGAACAAGCCGTGGTCGTATGCCGCCTAGCCAATAAAGATTGTGTGAAACAACCGCAGGTGGCATACGACCACGGCTTGTTCTTGTTTTATACTTTTCAGTGCGCGATTTTTTCGTAGTCGGGTTTTAGTTATTTTTAACTTATTTTTTATTTTCCTTTGTTGGTTTATATTGAGCCGTCTTTTATAACGCATTTTTTATTACATCTACAATAGGCGCATCAAGTTTCATTTAAATAACATAATAAAACAAATTTCTAAGCACAAATTCCCATACCAAACACTCACAGCAAAATTCGCGTAAGCATTTAACCTTGTAATTTGAATACAAATCATAACCCATTGTCTTGTAATAACAAGCGCATTCAATTATTAAGGGATAATAAGGAAGGGTTGAATGTTTAGAGTGGCAGGTCACGCTCACCCGGTGATTACATGTAATTCGCGATTATGCTCGATCCGACCTCACCCTGCCCCCAGACGCGCGGTCTGCCACGCGTGAAATCACTTTGTTCTACAGTTAGCCTCCTCGCTGCCCTGCTTCGTACTAATTAATTGGATATGATAATTCATAAGTATAACACAAGAAGACAACTGTATCAGTTTTCAAGAATTAGTAATTGTCTTTATAATGAAAAAGATTATCCTTAGCATTTATACTGTATCGTTAATTTTAGTAATTCATAATACAGTAACAGAATATCAGATAGTACTGTATACATACAAATTGACAACGAAGTATAGATGCCTTGCATGCTGGGTATGTGTAGCACAATTGTCGTAGCCCCGCTACGTAAAAATATACGGTATTTCGTAGCACAGGTGCTACGAAATTTAGATATCGACAATAACCATTTTTTAATTTTATCAAAATTATATCAATTAAATATTGTTATTTAATACTTACGTATATCACAGCATGTTTCCGAATCTAATTAAAAGAAACTTATACGTATATGGAAATATACGTTTAAATTGTGTACGTGATTTCCATCCTATTCACTACACTATTGAACCTACTCAAGTACACGTATATTTCGTAATGTATGTCATGTTATTATTATATTATGTTATGATATTATCCTAGTATTAGCGAACTTATGTCAGTGAAAATAAAGGCTGTATGTGCATGCGCGCGTCGCGAAACGTCATTGGGTCGGAGGGCGGAGTTTCGCGCCGCCCTGTGCCGCGGCGGCAGTCCGCTCCAGGCCGGCGTGCGCCCCGCACGGCCCCATGGTGGAACACGCGCTCGTGGACTGCTCCCAGGCGAGCGCCATGCAGACCCTGCCCCCTCAGCCGCATCGCGACGGCGATGAGGACCAGCTCGCCGACGAATATGTGCAGAACTTTGAGCTCGATCACCTAGAGGACCACAATGTTGTGAAACGCGAACCGTTGCGTACTGGTTGGCAAGAGATGGTGGAACCTCCGCCTGCGTGTGCCCGTGCATGCCGCCCGTGGCCGGACGCGGGTCCCTACCCTCAGCCACACGTAGCTATCGCTGTGGACCCCAGCACGCCCCCGGAGACCCCGCCAGCCCCTGTCGGAAGAAGTCCTTGCCGTGCGGCACTGGTCGACGACGTTCTTTGGCTGCCGCACATGCGAGAGCCGCTTGACATGCGTACAGTTCCCTGCGGCAGTTTTGAAGAATGGGATCGACGTGAGTGGCGCGAGCAGGATCACCATATGCAACAGGTCGGGCTGCGCCCCGCCAGCTCCTGTTCAGCGATGTCCCCTCGAACCGGACCACATCCATCCTATCAGCCTTCATCCTGTGGAGATGATCTAATCAGTGATGATTTGCTTATGACGCTAAGCGTACGAGAACTCAACAAACGGCTCCATGGCTTCCCCCGTGAAGACGTGACGCGACTCAAACAAAAACGACGCACACTAAAAAACCGCGGCTACGCGCAAAACTGTCGCAGTAAACGATTGCAACAGAGGCAGGAGTTGGAGCTGACGAACCGGTCGCTGCAGGACGAGCTGCACGTGCTGCAACTGCAGGTGGCGCGCGTGACGCATGAGCGCGACGTGCTGAAGCAGCGGCTGGCGCTGGCAGCGCGCGAGCACGCCGTGCCGCACGCGCCGCCCACGCCGCACTCCTCACCCGAGTTCTTCTCGGAGCTGTGACGGCAGGGCGCGGCGCCGCGGCCCGGCGCCTCCGCCGCCGCCTCGTCCTGCGCCTGGCAGCGCTACTGAGCGCCGTCGCCGGTCCCCGGACCGCTCGTGCTGCTCACAGGGCCGACACTCGTGCTTTTGTTAAGTTTGAAATGTAATTATCATCAGTTCCAGTTCTATAGTTTCTTTTTATTAAGGTGGAACAATGTAGCCGTCGTCCCCGTCGTCGGGAGCGGCTCGCTAGCACCGTGTTAAATATATGGTTGTGTCGTAAGATATGCATAGCTTCGTTAATCTATATGTATTATTAAAATTAAAATTTATGCGTAAGTTAAATGAGTCATGAAAACTGATTAATCGAATAATTGTAAATAGATACATAAATGACGAATATTAACTATAGGAGGATTTGTGTTTTCCTAATAAAACATTTCTGAAAATATTCTTTTATTTATCTATTAACAGTATTTAACTAAAAATGAGGTTGAAATATTGTATAGAACCGTAAGACCTGACAAACGAGCGCTAATTTTGGCACTTACTCAAACATGTATCATATAATATTAATAATTGAATTTGTAATATAATGACTTTATACACTTAAAGTGACTATTTTTCTCAATAGCATCTACGAGTAGAACATGAAAGCCAAATTCTGTCTAAATACTGTACATGTTGTCGACACGTGTAACAAACAAATCACAGGTTACAAGTGCTTTGTAGTAAACTTCTCTGAAAGAGTTTTGGTCCTAAGAACACGCGAAATGAAAATTATAGATCCTCTCGCTTTTCACTAATAGATACATTTATAATAGATACATTTCAAAAATTATTATTCTGAACCTTAGCTTCTACTGGATTCTGAACTCGTGCCCTATTGATGACAGTAGGCTCGTATGGGAATTACATGAGATTTCAACATAATTGGCGAAATGAGGGCGAGAAATTCTTAAATAATTTTACATTTGTATTTCTGGGTCACTTTGGTGTGGCAACTTTTTATAACACTGGAAGTAAGTCAAGAAACCTCATCTATACTTATAATAAATCTGTAGAGAGGCCAATTCTGTACATGAAATATATTTAAAAAATAACTATCAAGGGGTGATTAGGGATCGCTACTGATGCAAAAAATGCAATTAGTAAAATTTTTGTCTGTCTGTCTGTCTGTCTGTCTGTCTGTCTGTCTGTCTGTATGTTCGTTATAGAAACAAAAACTACTCAACGGATTTTAACGAAATTTGGCACAATTATTCTTCATACTCCTGGGCAGGTTATAGTATACTTTTCATTACGCTACGATCAATAGGAGCAGAGCAGTGAAGGGAAATATTGGGAAAACGGGAGAAGCTACTCCATTTTTTAAGCTTCCGTCGCGTGTGCAGTCTTAATGGTTAAAGCTACATAGAAATCGTGTACGACGGAAATGTTCTCCTTAAAATTATATAAAAATATTCCTTGACAGCATATGTCTATCTTTTATGGTTGACTCACAATAACACGTGAAACTCCCGATAGCTTTGCAATTCGGAGCTTTCTGATTATATTTGTCTACTCTTACGTTTACAACACTCTCACTCATCCCTAATTAAAAAAAGTTAACATTATTACCTATTCAATAAAAGAAGAATCATGTAAATCGGTGTAGAAACACCAAAGTTATACATGAAATACGCTAATCAGTCATCGCGCGTGAATACAGAATCATGCTATAAGGATTATTTTTGTGTAGCGGTTGCCGCGATCCACGCGCTTCGCGGCGACAGGTATAAAAAGGCGGGGAGGCCCGCGCGCCTGGAGGCCTTAAAATCTTTAGGCATCCACAGAAAAGTCTGGTTGAGCAGTACACAACCTACTAGAGGTTGACCTGCGAGATGCCATACTCAAAAAAAAGCGCGCGTGCTTCATACAATATTTGGCTGCTGAGGCGAATAGACGTTCAGACGGTTTAATTGTATTTTGTAATTGTTATTTACAAACCGTGCTGATCAGCGCGACTTTTAGTCTTATTTTTTTTAGCGTAGTAAAATCATCAAATGAGTCCTCCCACCCAGGGCAGGGCAGGAGGGACTGTCAGACTTGACTGACTAAAATCCACGGTGTGCTTCAATAGCCCTTTATGTACCGTGGTCACGGTAATTTGTGAGTCCCGCAACCCCGGCAGGCTTTGGTCCTCTACAGGCCCCGTCATTATGCTGACACTCCTTGAGGCGCGCGTGGAACACAACGCGCCGTCGACGCGGACATGGTCCATGGCCGGACAGCGAGTCGCCCATTACTCGCCGCCCGCATGCCCGCGCCTGCGGTGTCCGAAGATCGTCTATCGACGTCTACCACTGCGGCTGGGGTGGAGGGAGGACGCTGTCCTCTTCCTCACGCGGCCCGCCTCCTCCTTCGCGCATGACTGCTTCGTGCGTGAGAACACGGCGGTGCTCTGCCCAAGCGGGGCAGTCCTGCACCGTATGCTCCACCGTGTCCTCCGGACGATCATCGCAGTGGTGACACCCAGGCATTTCTTCCCTCCCTATCAGACACAGGTACCTCCTGAAACTTCCGTGTCGGGTGAGGACCTGCGTCATGCAGTAGGTGAGGACGCCGTGACGCCGTTTATTTTTAGGTTTTTTTTGTTGCTATTTTATGAAATAGGTATTAGAGGTTTTGGTAGTTTTTAAATATATTATTAGTTTACATGTTATTTCTTTACAGTTGAAGCAATAGTAGGTACGAATATCAGAAAGAAAGAAAAAACGTCTATTTGGGTAAACCGTTACCGGAACACACGACATAAACAAATAGGACAGAAAAATAAAAAGTTTAAAAAAAAATTCTTCTATCAGTTATTTTGGTAGTCTACACTAATATTATAAAGAGGAAAACTTTTGTTTGATTGTAATGAATAGGCTCAAAAGCTACTGGACCGATTTTAAAAATTCTTTGACCATTCGAAGGCTACATTATCCGCAAGTAACATAGGCTATATTTTATTTTGGAGAAAAATAGGGTTCCGTAAGATATTTGGGTTTTTCGGCCACAAGGTGTAAAAAATCAACCAGAAAAGTTACTTATGCGTTACTTATGCGTACGCTGCCTAAACTATAAAAGATAGAACCATAAAATGTTCTAATTAATTGTTGATCTTATAAATATCTACAAAAAAGTCCGCGACACACTATATCTATCTATGTCGAGTGTTTGTGATGACTGCGTCGTCGATGTCAGTGTCGGTGTCTGTGAATAGACCTGGGAATCATGTTGCTGACCGTGTCTTTCCTGAGTAGGCTTTTTGCAGCGGTAACCGACATTCACGCGGGCGGAGCCGCGGGCGCCCGCTTGTATATAATATAAACTTATTGTATACTGAATGTACTGAAGTACTGAATGAAACTTGTAGGCAGGAATATTGGCTACGAATATATATGATAATAATATTAATATTTTTTGAAGTTTTATTTTTAAAACACTTGTAAGCTATGAAAATTCTTAGTAAAACAAAATCTCAGCATGATTTACTGTAGTAGTAGCATTTCTGATGTTTTGAAATGAAACAACGTTCGAATAGAATAGGTATTGTGAAAGTTTATTACGTGGTAAAATCATCAAATGAGTTCTCACACCCAGGGCAAGGCGGGAGGGACTGTCAGACTTGTACTTCAATAGCCCTTTACATTCCGGGGTCACGATATTTCATTAGTCCCGCGACCAGATATTGTGAAAGTTTACAAAATTTTGTGTATACGCGAGTGTTCCCCTTGGTCAACGAAAGTATCCTTTTAATAACTCATTTAGAAGTTTGATCAACTGATTTTGTAATTCTTTTATTTTCAAAATAAAAGTTCTCAGTTGAATACAGATTCATATATGACAGTTCAATGTTGGCCTTGTGAAATCTCTTTCAGAGAGATGAGGCCAAACCAGTAGAAATGTTAAACGCTGTGTTTGTTATCATTCTAATGTATTGGAAGGTTGTTACTACCGAATAAAGTAGAGGAAAATTACTGTACGTGCAAAGAATTTTACCTACTTAGAAGTAAAGGAATATTTTATGTCGATTCAACGGAAATGGCGAATACGAGTCCAATGACTCTTGTTAGAAGCAATTGTGCAACATTTAGGTAAAGTTTGCGACGACATCCATCGTGAACATCGATTTCTCAAGAGTTGCAAGAAATTGAGGTCGTCATCGGTAGGTAAGTATGTATTGTTTATATCACTACATAGTATAAAACAAAGTCGCTTCCCACTGTCTGTCCCTATGTATGTTTATATTTTCAAAACTCCGCAACGGTTTATGAAGCGGGTTTATTTTAATAAATAGAGTGATTCAAGAGGACGGTTTATACGTATGTAACATGCTAGTTAAAATTATTGTTTTAGGTTATTATTATATCAATACCTAAACTACACAACTAATATTAATTATTGAATATGTTACTAGTTTTTGGATATTCTCAATTCAAATTATTTTTTCTTAAAAAAGAATAGATACTTAAGCTGATTAATCAGGGTGTAGTAGCCTTTTGTGAAATGGTATTTTTCTATAGTTTTTTAACTTGAAAAATTATTTTAATCTATCTTATTGATGTTCAAAGTTATTAGGTAACTAGCTTTTTCCAGTGGCTTCGCCCCTCCCGCTTATTGCCTATGTCATTAAGGACCATAGCAGCTTTCAACTGGTGAAAGAATTTTTGAAATCGATCCAGTAGTTTCGGAGCCTGTTCAGTACAAACAAACAATCAAATCTTTCCACGTTATAATATTACTAGCTTTTGCCCGCGACTTCGTTCGCGTGGAATAGTGACTTCCAGCAGATTTTTGGTTTTACCCACATAGTTCCCGATCTCGCGGGATATTCTAAGGAACTCTTCAAAAATCAACATATTGAGCTCTGCGTTTGAATTTAAGAGATGTATACTCATTTAGGGCATTAAAGCCGTTTTGCCGATCGAAAAAGGCGAAAATGTTATTTTTCCCTTATTTTCTCATCATTCTACTGATTTGACATTTCAGTCCAAAAGGAAAAAAGACTGTTTCTCCCTTGACAAATTTTCTATTATTTTAGGTTTTAGAGATTATGAAAGTTTTTACACCAAGACATTTCTGTTTACCACGTTTTTAGTTTAGCCATCCTTTGCAAAAATATAAAGGTTTTGTGGTTTCGACACTCTTGAGCACGCAACGTAGAGTTGTCCATGGGAGAAACAGTCTTTTTCAAGATGTACCCCCGCAACTTTTAGCGTTTGCCCTTGGGCTTTATTTATGGTCATTGCAAACGCAGTTTACAGCGGAAACTGAACTCTTTGGAATTGGAATGGCAAATCAGTTGGAATGATGGGAATACGGGGAATAATAAAAGTTTCGCCTTTTGCCATCCCAGTCATAATAACGGCTTTAATGACATTCCGTCCTAAATAGGTTATTTGTAACCGTATGCCGTTAGTTAGTTATAGTCTTGGTGGATCTAGTTATATAGTTTCTCACAAGCATCACAGGAACACCAATTATACAACGGAACAATTTAAAATTTACGAAACAGGACCAGTCCACATAAACTATCATACAACCGACACTAAGTACAATTTTGGTTCCAACGCCATCTATCAATCCATAGTGACAACTCGTGTAACGATCGACACCATTGAACGATCACCGCCATCTATTGAGAGTTTAAGGAATTATCTATACTCCGTTAGAGCATTTCATAAATTTTATTTTTATTTTTATTTTTTTGTAATAAAAACTATCCTATGTCCTTTCTCAAGTTCCAAACTATGTCTGTATCAAATTTCACACAAATCGGTTCAGTAGTTTAGGCGTGAAGAAAAGACAGACAGACAGACAGACAGACAGACAGACAGAAAGACAGACAGACAGAGTTACTTTCGCATTTATAATATTAGTTTATTTTTATTTTTATTTTTTTGTTATAAAAACTATCCTATGTCCTTTCTCAAGTTCCAAACTATGTCTGTATCAAATTTCACACAAATCGGTTCAGTAGTTTAGGCGTGAAGAAAAGACAGACAGACAGACAGACAGACAGACAGACAGAAAGACAGACAGACAGACAGACAGAGTTACTTTCGCATTTATAATATTAGTTAGGATAGTGTAGGTTTAATTTTGCAGCAGAACATAATTCATAGTTTCGAAGATTTTCATTGTAAATGCTGGATAATAAATTAAATGCCAGTGCCGTTACAAACTAAATATCATGTTATTAATTATTATGTAAAGTTTAGGATAGTTACATTAATTATTATTTATTATACACTAGCTTCCGCCCGCGACTCCGTCCGCGTGGATGTCGGTCTTCGCGTGGATGGTTTATTTCTCCATTTTGAGTAACTCTGACAATGACAGCTTATAAATATCTATTGGACCCAAATACGGCTAAGCCTATTATAATTAAGGAGATTCGCGGTTCTACAGAACAACGTCTATGAATAAAACTGAAAAATAAGATTTCTACGTATTTTTCCAGGATAAAAAGTATCCTATTTTATGCCCAGGATAATAAGGTATAATTATACCAAGTTTCATCGAAATCGAACCGTTAGTGTTCACGTGATGCCTGCATATACAGACAGACAGACAGACAGACAGACAGACAGACAGACAAAAATTTTTTTAATCACATATTTGGGTTTGGTATCGATCCAGCAACACCCCCCGCTATTTATTTTTTCAATATTTTCAATGTACAGAATTGACCCTTCTACAGATTTATTATATTTAGATTTTAACCATTTCAAATTACTGTTATCGGTATTAATTGATGAAATGAATCATGCCCTTACGTAAATCGATGTTGATATTGTCAACAAGAAACATTGTTGCAGTTTCGTATCTAACTCGTGCCTGGTATTGATTCTGTAATAAAGCCATTGGCCCCGACTTGACGTTGGGGGTTCGATTCCCCGGTTGAGCTAAGATTTTTCAAGGCGTAGTACGGTAGTAGAGTTAAGAAGTTGGTGTTGATGTCCACCACAGGCTTTAGAGAGCATAAAGTTCTTAGTTTTGTTTTTCTTCCTTTTTAGGGATTTTCATTTTGATCACTCTATGGGTACTGGGTATGTTAGTTGATTAACCGCCCAGACCATGATGAGACTTGGGAAGTGAAGGAAAAGAGTGAACCTGTGCGTAATTTTGATGTCATGTGTTGCGGACGGCAAGTAATGACTTGCCGTCCGATCATGGCCCCTTGCCTGGGTCGAAGGTGCGTCGAGTTCCACACGCGCCTCATTGAGCTGACAGCAATCGACACAGGCTTACAGGGCCTGCCAGGATCGCGGTACTGTCTTATCTGGCTTTTGATGGACACCGTGGACTTTAATCACTACGAGTCTGACGGTCCCTTCCGTCCCACCCTGTGTGGGAGGACTCATATGATGACTTAACAACAATAAAAAAATATGTCGATAGAAAAAGTCTTTGCTGAGATTGACCACCATCGCCAAAAACTTATCAGAAGGACACTGCAACGCTTTAGCTTTTCAGATGATATTCACATGGTTATAGTACCTATCTTTTTACGACTTTATTGGGGGTTACCTTACAGTTTAACCATCGTAGAATTAAATGTAGGCTCGAAAACTACATGAACAATTGGATAACAAAAATACTTTTTTAACGACTCATTCTAAATCAGTGGCAGTCTCTTACAGTTGTGGTACCTGACTTATATAATGACTTTTTTACGTGTGAGAGATGTTGTTATCATCAAATGAGTTTTTTTGCCGCGGATCGAGCTAAAGGGACTGCCAGCATTGACTAACTAATTACCAGCCTGTTCTTTCAGTTGCCCTCTGCGTTCCGGGGTCGCGGTATACTTTTACTTACTATTATTACTTTTTTCATAAATAGTGATGTTTTTCATGTAAATCTGTTGCTAGACTTAGACTTAGACTACAGTTAACCTGTTTCCTAAGTATATATCCATTGGCGGGAAGTGGAAGGAGGCCTTCGCGCAGAAGTTGGAGAGAAAAGGCTAGGAAAAAAGAAACCAGTTTCCAATTTTGAATGACCAACATGATTACATTTTTCAATTTATCAGCTTAAATTTATAAGTGAAGGGCCCTATAGGAAAACCAGCGCCGTGACAATTAAAAAAAATGTCGCAGCACATGCTGAGATAGGATCCTTTTGGCCTCGCACGTGACTATATTGTTTATTTTTTCATTTTGTTATGTATTTTTTTCCCTTGTTTTTCT
This sequence comes from Agrotis puta, assembly GCA_943136025.2. NCBI lineage: Eukaryota > Metazoa > Arthropoda > Insecta > Lepidoptera > Noctuidae > Agrotis > Agrotis puta. The sequence continues at coordinate 8,820,876 of OW964170.2, forward strand.
CATGTAATTTTGTTTGTTCTGTCCTGTGTGTGTCAATGAATCTCTTTTCTTTCTTTCTGTAGTATTTCTTTTTTCTGCGAAGCAAAAGAATAATTAAGAGTCAAGTCTCAATCAGTTACAAGAATTAAATCAAGACAAATGATGTCTGTAACAGTTCCGGCGCTTGGTTGACCCGATAACAACTTAGTTGCAAGTACTTAGGTACTTAATATACCCACGTATTGTACAATACCGTCACACGGCGATGCTTGTAACTCAACACCGAAGTGTTATTAGAATTGAAGGCGTCGTATTCTTTGATAACGAAGCGAAATACCAATAAACGAGACGGATATAATGTCCGTTTATTTGTGCGAATTAACAAATATTATTGTTATAAGAATTACAGTGGAATTAAATATTTTTGAAAAAAAAGAAAATTCAATTACAAGGCTGTTTGGAATATTTTTCTAAATACATTAATTTTAATATTTTTCACTGTTTCTTTAATCTTAGATTTTTTTAATTTTACAAAAGTTCTAGAAGGATAACTCTAAATAGCCTTATTGGTGGGGTAGATCAGAAAGGTCAGGTGCGTAGTACTCGCTACCGGAGTGCTTGTAGGACCAGATGTATAAACTTGGTTGACGGGAAACGAGTTTTTGCCTAACCCCAAGGGAAAAAGGCATTTATGTACGTGTTTGTTTTCACAGAAATTCTTTGAAAATCGCGATGCATAATATGCGCATAATATTTTAAAATATATGTACGGATAGCAAAAGAGATACATATCCATGGATACGTGGCGTGGGTCAAACAATATTGTAACAAATAGTTTTAAGTTATAATTTTTAAATTACTTGATCACATTTATTTTTCTTTCAGACAGCAAATTTGTACGGTTTATGCCTATAATATGCTATATGCTATAAGTCTGTGTTTTTTTGTTCTATGCTACAGACAGCCAAAGAGGTTGATACGCATTGAAAGATAACATTAGAAAAACTTAAAAAAAAAACTTGCTATCTATATGTCTTTGTGGTTGACCAAAAGGCGTTTATGTATGGTGGGCTTCATTAATTGGTTACCCCAGTAACGAACGTAAGTGCATCCAAGGAGAGTAATCACATCGTGACGCGGACTGTAACTATATCTTTTAGCCGATCTCAATCTCGAATCTCAACTAAAGTATCGCTTACCGGCAAACACAAACTCCTCTCCTATGCCGTAAGTATTTACGTCGTATGCGGGCATGCAGACGGTGAGTAATAGGTGACTTGCCGTCTGATCATGGAGCATGCGCGGGTCAATCGCGCGTCGTGTTCCACTCGCGCCTCAAAGAGCTGTCAGCAATTTGACGGGGTCCTCCTTCGAGGGCCAAAGCCTGCTGGGGTCGCGGGAATGTCTTAACAAGTAACCGTGACCCCGGAATGTAAAGGGCTATTGATGGAATACCTTGGATTGTAGTCATTACGAGCCTAATAGTCCCCACTGTCCCGAGCTGGGCGAAAGGACTCATTTGATGACTTTTCCACGAAAAAATAAGTGTTTATCGTCGTCAGTAAGGATGTCTATACTTTTTCCACTACGTTTAAATCGATCCTTATGAGATTTGCGTCAGCTATGTAATTATGAATGACTGATTAGTATCAGTGATCCTAAAATAAAGTGAGTTTTAGTCAGTAAGTGTCTGACAATTCCTTTCGGTCCACCCAGGGCTGAGAGTGAGAACTCATGCGAAGATTTTATTACCAAAAAAAGACGAGTTGGTGCATACTGTATAGTACACCACTAGAAGCAGTTTCCTTAAATATTTTCGTGTTTGCTTTTAGAATCCGCTGATAAGTAAAAAAACATACTTAGAATTAGATGACATGCAGGAATAAATACAAGTTGTGATGTTTGAAGAGCAATTTAACAAGGATATATATGATACTACAGCAGTTTTTATGTAAGTGACATTTTTGACTTGTTTTAGTGCGTATACAAAGTTTTTCATTTCAATTTTTCAATTGAGTTATAGAAGTGTAGAAAGCAAGCCCCGGTAAAGGCTTTTACCCACAGAGCGCGATCCGTCCTGGCGATACGATATAATGAATAATTTTAACCATTCTTATTTCGTAAATATTCAATATGTTTGTCAAAAGAATACAAGGAAATAAGGGGGCAGATACACCAGTGTGAAAGATTAGTTTGTTTTAAGACAGTGTTAAATAAAAACGCTCGTTTATGGGAGTAAATCATTAATTTTATTACACTTCCTCCTTACTCTTTTAATCAGCTAATTATTATTTTTACTGTAGAATCATATTTTAATATTCATTATGTACATACTTAGTACAGACATGAAATGAAACCATTATTTTAGTTATACATTTATCAAGCGACGTCTGAAGTCAACATAGTCCATATCTTGTAGCAGAGCTACGGGGCCTACGGGCTACGAGACGCGGCGTAGAGGGACGCATGGGGCGTGCCCCGTAGCGCCACGCCCCGCCAGAGCGAGACAGCCTGCGCACCGCCTACCAGCCAGTGACTCAACAACGATGTATTTTCATCTGCTCAACATCACAGATTTAACTATTTCTTAGGAATAAGGTTTAGATTTGAATGGAAAAGTTTTGAGTGAAAGATAGCGTTGGTGTTCTATGGACTTGTAGTGGTATGTTTTGAGGGTACAACCACCTCCGCTCTCGTAGCAGCGGTCGCTTATTACGGACCTATAGCGGTACGTAAGTACAGGCTGTCATGCAAATGGAGGCCTGTTAATGAAGTCGAGGAGAATTATGGGCATTGTTACTGCGGCCCCGGCCATTGTAATGGCCCATTTGGTAGGCGTACATCATAATAATATATGGGACAATTATTTCTACGATGCCATTGGACTGCATTTCTGACCAAGGCTTTTTGGCGACTGCTATTTATTTGGTTGGCCTGACGTCCATAGATACCATATACTCATAGTTTATTTCATAGCATCTACAGTAAAATATTATCTAGTGAAACCACTCACCAATATTCTATGAGATTGTAAGTAGTTAGGCAAAATGTTATTGAAGGCAATTACAGAATTATGGCTAAGCAAAAGTAACAATAGCTATTAGTAGGTAGATAAATACACCCACATTTCCATAATATTAAAGTGTAACGGACTAACAGCTATTAAACTAAGATTTTTTTAATGAAACGTACCAATTATTAATACAGCGAAGTTATAACAACACAGACCTTTCAGATGTCAACTAATTTACTTTGTATTATTACATTTTATTTTTAGCGTATAGATAGCGTGGCGCATTATAAAGTGATGGTTCAGTTAGATTGTAACGAAATATTCCATTAGCTATTTGGCCAGGAAAACCTGGAAAACTCAAATATCTACAGAATATTTTCCAATTAACTCTCGCAAGTATGTTAATTAAGATTTTGTTTTCACTGTTATTTTCACCGGAACTATATTTAAACTAAGCTATATCCACGTGACAAGTCGAGGCGCGGCGGGAAGAGCTCCGGCGTGATCTCAGGGTAGTATGGAGGGAGCGACTGTCGCAACCGAGGTCCGGGCACGCCGCAATCGCGGCGGTAAGACCCCTCTTTGAGGAGTGGCTGGATAGGCGTCACGGCGTCCTGACCTACCGCATGACGCAGGTCCTCACCGGACACGGAAGTTTCGGGAGGTTCCTGTGTCTGATAGGGAGGGAAGAAACGCCTGGGTGTCATCACTGCGAGGATCGTCCGGAGGACACGGTGGAGCATACGGTGCAGGACTGCCCCGCTTGGGCAGAGCACCGCCGTGTCCTCACGACGGCGATAGGCGGAGACCTCTCGCGCCCGGCATTGGTCGAGGCCATGCTGCGGGGCGAGACGGAGTGGGAAGCGGTCGCCTCCTTCTGCGAAGCAGTCATGCTCGTGAAGGAGGAGGCGGGCCGCCTGAGGGAGAGGACAGCGTCCTCCCTCCACCCCAGCCGCAGTGGTAGACGCCCACGGCGTCGGACGTCGCAGGACGATCTCCGGCCACCGTAGGCGCGGGCATGCGGGCAGCGAGTAATGGGCGACTCACTGTCCGACCATGGACCATGCCCGGGTCGACGGCGCGTTGTGTTCCACGCGCGCCTCAAAGAGTGTCAGCATAGTGACGGGGCCTGTAGAGGGCCAAAGCCTGCTGGGGTCGCGGGACCAAGGGATTACCGTGACCCTAGTACGTAAAGGGCTATTGAAGGACACCGTGGATTTTAGTCAGTACAAGTCTGACAGTCCCTCCCGCCCTGCCCTGGGTGGGAGGACTCATTTGATGATTTTACCACGATAAAAAAAAAAAAAAAAAAAAAGCTATATCCACGTGAGGGGAGGAACGCTTGGATGTCACCACTGCGAGGATCGTCCGGAGGACACGGTGGAGCATACGGTGCAGGACTGCCTCGCTTGGGCAGAGCACCCAAGGTCAAAAGGTCCTCACGACGGCGAGCGGAGACCTCTCGCGCCCGTCAATGGTCGAGGCCATGCTGCGGGGCGAGATGGAATAGGAAGCGGTCGCATCCTTCATGCTCGCGAAGGAGGTGGCGGGCGCGTGAGGGTGAGGACAGCGTCCTCCCCCTTCAACCCAGCCGCAGTGGTAGGCGCCCACGGCGACCGACATTGCTAGACGATCTCCGGCCACCGTAGGCGCAGGCATGCGTGTGGCGAGTAATGGGCGACTCTTTGCCCGACCATGGACCATGCCCGGGTCGACGGAGCGTTGTGTTTCACGTGCGCCTCAAAGAGTGTCAGCATTATGACGGGGCAAGAAGAAGGCCAAGACCTGCCGAGCTCGCGGGAATTACGAATTACCGTGACCCCGGAACGTAAAGGGTTATCGAAGGCCACCGTGGATTATAGTCAGTACGAGTCTGACAGTCCTTCCCGCTCTGCCCTGGGTGGCCCTGGGAGGACGCATTCTATTATATTATCACGATAAAAAAAAATGCTATATCCACGTCCACACCAGCGTAATTGTACTAACGGGGTAAAAAGTCACTTTTGCGTAAATCCAAGCTACGAACTATCTGTGTATCAGATACCATTCAAATCCATTCAGCAGTTTTTGCGCGAAAGAGTAACAAACATCCATCCATCCTGGAATTTATAAATAGTAAGAAATACTAGTGTCTTTGACAATAATGTCCACAAATAATAATAAATCAGTTTCAAGGCTATTTGTAAAATGTATCTGATGATGTTTGAACCCTGCAAGTTGTTGGAGCGGGTGCGATGTCCGGGCGCCGAGCGCTCCAGAGTGATGAGCCAGCATCCTCAGCGCCCGACGCGGCACATTTTTCTAGTAGCAAGGTCGCTACTGGTGACGTCACCATTCCATACTTTCTGTTTTCAAACTTTATTAAAATATCCCTATTTTGGTTTTGATGGTAGCTTTTTATGTGGTATTTAGTGCAATTAATTACTCATATATTTTTTTACCTACATTTTAGTCATCGTACAACAATTCTTTCAGGTCTTTCAAAGTATCGCATCAGTTTAGATGGGCCTCTTACCTTGCCTTACAAATCAGTTTGGTTTTAGGGAAACAGTAAATCTTCGTTTTCTCTTTATTCATTTTGTCATGTCATTTTAATGTCGAAATGCCATTATCGGCGAAATCAACAACAGAAGTAACATTTTAAATGCACATATAAATGTAGCAGTCGCGTCTCTAATTTTGTTATATTTTTTTGTTTATTGGTTAAAAATTAAACCACCCGCCCTGGGTGGAAAGGAATGGACTGTTATTTTTTTTTAAATAGCCTAAGTCTTGAGAATAATATACATGTATTTATTAATTAAAAAAAACGACGGGTTGCACTCTGGGAGTGCCGGCAGAAGTGAAAACTTCAATAGTAATTGTTGGAAATATCTTGTGAACAGATTTTAGTAAAACTCGCAAAAATGGTTGACTTTTTATTTCAATAATTTTCCAATGTGACGTACATCTTTTATAAACAATGTTACCTAGCAACGAATGTATCCAGCATACAAACTTCTTTAAAAGTAATAAAGTCACACGAACATTCACGCAAGCGCCCTGTGCCGTCCTACGCTTTTTCGGTCAGGGTCACGTGTCCTGACGCGAGTTTAAGATTTTATACCCATTACAGAAAAGTGCTCAACGCCGCTAAAGACGTTTTCACTTCAAAAAAAAAATTTTTTTTAAACATGTTATTAAAATTATAATACCTCAAAATTCAATTTCAAAAACGTGTATATTTCAAAGACAGACAGACGCACCTGTAGGAGAATACTACAGGAAATGTATCATGTGAAAGCGCTGATAGAGTACGAGCAAGCTGTAGTATAGGGGAAAGAGGAACGCTTACGTCGAGCTGAGCCAGCACTCTGGCGGCAGGGTCGCCCGCGGTCGATACTCCCGCACTAGGTCGACCGGCTCCTACTGATGCTGTTTGGTATACAGGATATTCTTTGTATTCGTAAGAAATTGTTAGAACGAAAATAAAAAGAGCCAATAATAAATAAATAAAATTTTATTCATAAACTTTTACAAAGATTGGTGTAAACATAGTCACAGAAATGTAATAATTAAGTCTAATATAATAATAGTTAATTAGTAATTAATAAAAACCAATGTATATCTAAAGTATATAGGATATAAAGTATATAGGAAGTATATATTATGTATATATCATCTGCTTTGTTTGTCTTGAAAACATTCAAAATAAGTTTTGAGAATAACAAGAAATAATGATAAACGAAGCAGATCAGAAACTTTTAGTATTTTTTGACAACAGCATTTAGAGCGAAAGAGTATGCAATGAATAAAATATCTGTAAAAGAGGTATAATTAAAAACGCAATATCTGGTCAAAATCATTGAAAAAAACATACAAAAACCATTTAATAAAAGAAAAAGTATTAAAGAACAAATATTTAACGGCGTTTCGTATTTTTTTCACCACAAATGGCTAGTATTTTTAATAAAAATATGGAATATACAACCTCTTTGGCTTTGATCTACATTGCCAACTGACATTTTGTTCTTAAAAAAACATAAAGGGGTTGAAGATGTTTATAGGGGGACGACTCATTTGATGATTTTATAACCCAACATCTGCTGATTAATAGGCAGAGGTGCCAAGTATAAAACTCACCAATACGTACTTGACATCTTTCAAATTCGGCACAAAATACATAGTTTTCTTGTTGTGAAGAGAATACACAATAAAATAAATAGAAAAAACAATCTGCTTCGTTAACCATTAATTTATTTCTTGTCAACTGTTAAATCTGTCACCAAGATTCGGAATAAAAGTGAAATTTTTGCCACTACGAATGTCAAGGTTTTTTTTTATTAAAAATGGATTACTAAGCCTCTTTAGTTTTAATTAGAATTTTCAGGTGAAATGTTGCCCGACGGAACTACAATAAAGGGGTTGAATATTTTTGTATGAAGCGTGGCCTGCCTAACTTCCGCTACTTTATTATATACTCAAAATAGTGGCTCAAAAAATTGAAACAAACAGCTTGGCCGCCATATTTTAATAAAGTTGGATTGTTTTTTTAAGCTATTGCATATGCTATGGCTTTGAGCGTGGCGACCGAATCACGAAATTCCGTAACAAAAAAAATTCTAACACTGTCACTGTCACATCTGTCATGTCAACGGGAATGAATGAATTTGATTGATGTGGCTGACCATAGCTTAATTAGTAGAGTAACTTCCCATAGAGCAACGATGGGATGATATTCTCGTTAAATATTCGCGGTAGGCTATATTTTTTTCTTATTTAAAATAAATAATAGTAGATTATTAACCAAGGGGATAAAGCAGTGTCTTCTGTCGCGGGTGACGATTTAAATCGCGAGCGTAACGAAGGACTCGAGGTTTACTCCCGAGCGTAGCGAGGGTGTTAAAAACTTAAATCACGAGCGAAGCGAGGGATTTAAGACGAGTCCTGAGTGTAGCGAGGGATTTAAGTTCACCCAAGACTAAGACAGCTTTATCACCGAGGAAAATACTCTACTTTTCGTACCATTTGTGAAAAAATGAACTCAACAATAAAATGAGATAAGCATTTATTAAAAATAATGACAATTAAAAGTAAAAGTTAACATTCGAAACATTGGTCCAATTATTGATAGAGAGAGTTACATTTTTGTTTGGTACATTTATTGTCGATGAGTTAATTTGAGTATTTCTCTGTTCTTGCGTCTGAGGAACTTGCGTTTCATTTGATTTAACATCGTAACGCATTTTTAGAACATTAACTTATTTATAAAAATAAAATAAACTTAAGGTTTTATTTGAAGAAAACAAAAACGCGGCAAATTCCTAGACTAAATTTTTTTTGTCGGAAAAGCAAAGGCATCAAGCTCATACGGCCTCTTCGATTTTCGTAATTTTGTTTAATAATCATAACAGCATAATAAATACGTATTCCTTTTTCAAAAAGATGTGTAATGCTTTATATACAAACTCAATGGTGTAAACACAGATGTAGTTCAGTATAAATTTCGGTAAGTATTCCAAACTTAAATCACATTCTCTCCCTTTTTTTTTTTGCGTGGTAAAATCATCAAATGAGTCCTCCCACCCAGGGCAGGGCGGGAGGGACTGTCAGACTTGTACTGACTAAAATCCACGGTGTCCTTCACTAGCCCTTTACGTACCGGGGTCACGGTAATCCCTTGGTCCCGCGACCCCGGCAGGCTTTGGCCCTCTACAGGCCCCGTCAATATGCTGACACTCTTTGAGGCGCGCGTGGAACACAACGCGCCGTCGACCCGGGCATGGTCCATGGTCGGACAGCAAGTCGCCCATTACTCGCTGCCCGCATGCCCGCGCCTACGGTGGCCGGAGATCGTCCTGCGACGTCCGACGCCGTGGGCGTCTACCACTGCGGCTGGGGTGGAGGGAGGACGCTGTCCTCTCCCTAAGGCGGCCCGCCTCCTCCTTCACGAGCATGACTGCTTCGCAGAAGGAGGCGACCGCTTCCCACTCCGTCTCGCCCCGCAGCATGGCCTCGACCAATGCCGGGCGCGAGAGGTCTCCGCCTATCGCCGTCGTGAGGACACGGCGGTGCTCTGCCCAAGCGGGGCAGTCCTGCACCGTATGCTCCACCGTGTCCTCCGGACGATCCTCGCAGTGGTGACACCCAGGCGTTTCTTCCCTCCCTATCAGACACAGGAACCTCCCGAAACTTCCGTGTCCGGTGAGGACCTGCGTCATGCGGTAGGTAAGGACGCCGTGACGCCTATCCAGCCACTCCTCAAAGAGGGGTCTTACCGCCGCGATTGCGGCGTGCCCGACATTCTCTCCCTAGAGGATGAATGAAATTCAGTACAACATTCTGTCCCTGTTTTTAACAGATTAAAAATGACTATCGTTATGTTCGATTTTTGAAGCATAGAATGACACTTTTTGAGCAAGTGGTACGAAAAAATAATTATAATTGCATAAGTTGATAAACAATGCTATGCAATAACTTTACCGCGGCAGTCCCCGAGTGCCACACGTATTTTAAATATATATGTTTTTTTTAATAAAGTATCTTTCTAAGCACCTTCAGGATTCAAGACGACACAAAAAGTAAAAATAAAATACATCCAAAGGAGGTTTGTATCTAAACCCTAGTTGAAATTAGTGAAAAAATCTCAGTAGTCATTTGTCAAGTGAAAAAGTAAAAGAAAAAAACATTATTTAATGACGTTTCACAATTATTTTCATCAAACACGGCCTGAGTTTTTATTATAATACCTATTGTAAAGATATTCTACCTTTTTGCTTTTTACTAATATAAAAATACTAGCACGAGTGAGTGATACGTAACTGAACGTAAAGAAAAACTTTGATTTTTAATCGGAAACATACATGTTGGTGTATATTATGGCAAAATGTATAATTTGTATCCCTCATAGATGCTCTGCTCAATATTATGGATTTATTTATATATTTGAGCTTGTGTTTTTCGCCATAAAGACCTCAATGCTAAAGGATAAACGCCGATTTTTAAATCGAAAGACAAGACTTTCGATTTAAAAATCGTCGTTTTATGGAATAAATAGATTTTTTGTTGATGATAATACTTATTTGAATACGGTTTCCAGGAATTGGAAAATGCGAAGAGGCAATACGTAAACGCTGTTGCAGAAGACTGGTTGAATCCAAGCTTACACACTGGCGGAATAACTTACTACTGGATTAATAATGCGATGTGAGTTTTACATCAATTTTTAATAATATAAGGTAAAATAATTCACAAAAAAACTGTAACATTATCAAGTACAGTCTGATGAACTCTTTTACTTTTTTACATAAGCTTTTAGAAATCAATGTGTTTTAGACGCTGAAGATACGACTTATGATTACTCTTTCTTTTTTTTTGTCGTGTTTAAAATGAGTCCTCCCACCCAGGGCAGAGCGGGAGGGACTGTCAGACTCGTACTGACTAAAATCCACGGTGTCCTTCAATAGCCCTTTACGTTCCGGGATCACGGTATTTCATAAGTCCTGCGACTTATGATTACTTAGGTAACTAATTATTAATTCGTAGCCTTTTCTTAGCATCAGTGTACGTACCATAAATGAAGATTAAAATTAAGCAGTTCTAAATGTTCACAGTTCTAAATGTTAACTTCATTCAGTTTCCTTGACGCCTAGTTTTGTTTGTGTCACTTGAGTTCCATGACACAGTAGTACCGTAGTACAGCTGTTCGGGTGAACCCACTCGGACCGACGGAGCTGACTCGTGCTGACGATGGCTGACGTCGCGGAGTCGTCGCAGCAGGGTCGGCACTTCGCTGACATACAACCTACTACGTACGCCAATATCTGATGTCTGAAATGATACATTTTAAACATGAAGTATCAAAAATGAAAATGATGAAAATCTCATTGATTTTCAGTACCTCCCCCGCTAAAGACACAAGTCCTTTGTAAATATATCTAGACAAAGATCTTTCTGTAACTGTCTATCTCTATGAAACCCATTCGCATTCATTTCTATTCTAACAGTCTCCAATAAAGACGGTTCTTCATGAATAAATTAGAAAAGCCAGTGTATTGAACATAGAGAGATCTAGATGAAGTGTGTGGGGAGGGGCGGCGCGGGCCGGGGCGCGGATTGCTAACTAGGCACTATTGCCAATCGATAGGTCGTTACTTGAGCTGGCAGGCGCGCCGCCGCCGCCGCTCGCCGGACACGCGCGACTCATCACTTTAGATGCTGCTACGTCAGGTCACTCTCCTTTTCTCGATGTCCTTCAAATTAGCTTTGTAGGTCAGGTTTTCGTTGGTTGAACTCCACGTGGTGTTGTTGACATGGCGACAGTTGTGTCACGCTGCTTCACACGTGAGATGTTGATCATTTACAATTAATACTAGAATACCTTTAATTATTGCAATCGCATTATCGCAGTTATAACACGTATAAGCTTATTCGGCTTAAAACCTTCATATGACGCACGAGCACTGTGGTAGACAAACTTTGGTATCCATGTAGGTAGTTACTAGCCATGCCATGTCCATTCAGCAAAAGTCTTTGTTTACAAGTCTATAGTTAGATAGAGCTACTTATTCGCTAACTCTATAATCTTATCAACTCAATGGGTTCATGGAAATGACCTGCTAGACGTAAATAAGTAGGAGACTGCACACTCAGCGGACTTTCACTTGTCTAAGCTCGAGCGTGCAAGTAATTGTGTCAATATGATCATAGGAGCCAATGAACCGGATGTTTGAAAGTAATTTGATAGCCACAGGTTCTTTTCATCTGTATTTTTATTCTGATAACATTTCAGTTTCCTTGAAAACGAGCTAGGTGGCTTTTGTACAGCAGCTTGCTTGTTTTCAGTTTGAATTTTTAGGGACACGACATTATTTTTATACTACTGCTTCTAAGATAAATTGACACATTTAAACATGAGCCTTGATCTCTTAATTTTCCTTTAAAGCAAAATATTTCAGTGTTCGACATAATTTTCTTATTTCCTTCATATCACAAATATTTGTCAAGTGTCGGCCCGATCCCGCGATACCGTGAAAAGGGTGATGCTTATGTTTACTTATGCAAAATCTTGACGAGTACATTTTGCATTCGTCTTCCCGCATGTGTTTTATATTCGTTTACTTCGGTCGGTCGAGCTCGTAATCGCCGCCGTGTTTGCGAGGGGAACTCTGCTGACTGAGCCCCACAAATATATGTCGTAAGATTTAATAGACATGTAATGGATATCTGGATGACGTTTTAAGGATTTGTGCAAACCGAATATGTCATTTCATTTCTGTGTAATTGGAATTTTATTTGCGGGATTTTTGGATCATACCCTCGTCCTTTCAATTTCTTTTTATCATAAAGTCGCCATCATAATGTGACTGTATTGTTGAGGTTTTTATATTTGTCTACCTTACCGATAGATCGACTTTTACTATGAAGTTTGTTGAAGTAAAGAAGTTTAGAAAGACTTGAACTTTAATATTGGTTTGAAGTTTATAATCATTGGTTTGATCTATCTATCTTTTGATTATGAAAATACACAATACTAGACGACAACAAATAAACATGTTAAAGTTATAAACATTAATAACACCTGACATGTCATGTAAAGCGTCAAGAGAAGGTATTAAACGTGCGAGGTGTGGCGTCAAAGCCGCAAGCCGCAAGTGAAGCTCTTTTGCGTCCGTACGTGATTTAAGCATGATTTAAGTGAATTATGCCGCCCTTCAGTCGCGGCGGAGCCCTGCACTCTTTCGAGTCTTGTTTAACGCGACGCGGGAGCCGCATCAAAGACACTGCCTTCCATCATGTCAAATAGTGTGGAAGGAACTTTGATGGTGTCAGCGAATTTTCTATATTTTTCAATCAAATCGAAGTAGGTGATTTTTTTTAGTTTTTACAATGTTAGCGTATCATAAACTAAACATTTTGAAGCCGAAATATGAGGTAGACCCTGTCTTATATGTCGTTTACTCTTTAATTTACTTCAATTATTTTCTTTTTTGTTTTCAAATAATATTACGCCTCTAATCGTCATAGTTGTTTGTAAAGACAATAATTTTGCTGATTCCTAATCTATGCTTTATATTATTATCTTAGTACTGTAATATTAATAAAAGTTCCGTTTCCACAGTGAAGACGGGTGTGACGGTGCGCGGTGCGTGATGGGCTCACGCCGTCGGCGCCGCAGGGATCCGTCGCAAACACGATTGTCGTCAAACGAACCGGCAGACCGCGCCTGGCGCGCACCTGCCGACTATTTCCATACATTACAGGCTGAACTGTTGTTTGAGTAAGTAAAGTTCATACTTGGCACACGCACACATTCACAAATCCTTATTTAAATGAATTTCTATGATGAAATCGTGGGAGTTCCCGTTATTTCTCCCTCAAAGTCGTGTAAATACGCATGAAGCTTGAGTGCGTGCCACAGTTGACGTACTAGAAGTTTCTACGAACAGACTTTCTTTGTCAAGTAGAAGCCTGAAGCTCTTGATCTATGCAAATATGTTCACAACTGTTCAGATAACAATTCAAGTACAATCACTGACATCTCTGCAGGAGATAAAAGTGAAGTGTTTTCGATTTTGTGATGATTTCAAGGAGTTACGCGAACAAAAGACTGCTTACTTATTCATGTTAAGTTAGTATCTATACTTACATATAATAAATCTGTAGAAGGGTCAATTCTGTACATTGAAAATATTGAAAAAATAAATAGCGCGGTGTGTTGCTGGATCAATACCAAACCCAAATATGTGATTAAAATTTTTTTTGTCTGTCTGTCTGTATATGCAGGCATCACGTGAAAACTGACGGTTCGATTTCGATGAAACTTGGTATAATTATACCTTATTATCCTGGGCATAAAATGGGATACTTTTTATCCTGGAAAAAATACGTAGAAAAAAAAATCTTATTTTTCAGTTTTATTCATAGACATTGTTCTGTAGAACCGCCTTCTAAATCTCCTTAATTATTATAGGCTTAGCCGTATTTGGGTCCAATAGATATTTATAAGATGTCATTGTCAGAGTTACTCAAAATGGAGAAATAAACCATCCGCGCGGACGGAGTCGCGGGCGGAAGCTAGTTGTAAATAAGTTTAAGTTATAGTCGAAATCAAGAAGTTTGGTTCTGTAAAATAATGAAATATGTAGTTAAATATAAAACTTGTGCATAATGATTAAGCAAAAAAAGAGAATATTTATGGTAAGCAATTTTTAAAATTGTATATTGTGTATTGTGTGTATTTTTAAAAGTAGCCTTCATTTCAAGCGTAGCAGTTCGTAGCGCTTCGCGTAGCACGTAAAAACATCAATTTTCAAATCCTTAACATTACAAAAACGAACAATGACGTAATACATTATATTTTTTTATTAAAGTGTCTTTATAAATAAAAGTTTTAATATAAAACAAAGAGCTCAATATCTATGTGAAACAAAGTAACATGTTTACATATTGGCCGGCGCGACCAGATCAAATTGCAGGCGACATCCTGTTCGCAGTACTACCTGAAAATCTATACCGGGAAGCGTGACTAAGTTTCGAAATAACATAATAGTTATAAACTACCTTTGCCCGAGACTTCGCCCGTGTCGCTGTGAGATATAATCCCGTGAGAACGGAGGTAGATGCCACTTGAATAAAACCTATTTTTTGTTTTAACCAGGTCTGTGATCTGTCCCTGTTCCATGTGTCTCATCAACATCTTAAGGTACGCGGTACTGTCTGAACAGGACCCTGGAATGTAAAGGGCAATTGAAGGAACACGATGGATTTTAGTCAGTACGATTCTGAGAGTCCGTTTCGCTCCGCGCAGGGTGGTACTGAAAACCAGCCAGAACCGGAACAACAAATTCTAGTCTGTACAAATAATTGTTCTATGCGAAAGTCAAACCCGTGACACAGCGCAATAGAAATGATGGTGGTGCCTTTGATGATGTTACCTTACCACCTAAAAAAGGTTACATAGATTTAGTAAAGATAGGTTGAAAGGTAGATGAGTAGAGAGTAGACTCTTACAGAAACAATTGCGTTGATTGTTATCAGGGATCGCATACCCAGTTATGACCAGGTCGCTCTTACAATCAAGTTTTATTTAATCTATTATTTAAATAACTAATTTTATTTTATTTTTAAATAACTTTGCCCCACACTAGTAATTTCTCCTGTATCGTGGGTGCGTTTACAAACATATAAACGCACATACACAAATGCCCAGAGCCGGAACAACTACTTGTAGATCATACAAATATTTGCTCCGTGCGGGAACCGAATCTGCGACACGCAGCGCAGCAGTCTAATCGCTCAGCCACTGCGCTAATCGTGTGCTAATTTCCTAATCTTATCAGTATGATGAGCACATGTAGCCTCCTTGCAAGTGTGTCTACCGACATGTGTCCAGTGGTTGCTCATTGTAATTCAGTCTGACGTGACAATTTCTTCGTCCCGCACTCCGGAAGCGCGGCCTCGGCGCGTTGCGTAAGTGTGGCAACACTCGCAGCCACCAGCCATTGACGTACGGCTTTATTTATTTACATGTTGTAACCACGTATTGTTATACTTTTACAATACACTTAAAATATCCCATGAAAAGGTGGTAGAAGGATGGACATATATTTAATCTGTTGAGCTGTGGGGTAGTCCAGGGCAATCCTATTGCTATAAGTCGTACTCATACATTACACTATAAATAGAAGTAATATGCTTGGAACAGTCCGGGGTTTAGCCCTACTTACCTGTGTCTCTTATGAGTATCTACCCAATCCAATTCGTTGTTGTGTCATCAACATGATTACAGGTATGTTTAGGCTTTTGGAAAACCTTATTTTATCTAATACTAGTAATGGGCCTCAGTTCTCTGAAATAAAAGAGAAATATAATTATAATACATTAAAATAAGATAAGTTGCTGACATAAAAGTGACTTTTGAAAAGAAGTCCTCTCTTTTCTTATTCATTTTCTTGCTGAAAGTCTTGCTTTGAACACTTTGATGGAGACTGAAGACACTAACTAGCTGTTGTTGTCAGGCTACCTACTCTGTCTTTAATCTTTCAAAAATAACAAATAACGGCTTCAATCAAAATACATTTTCAGTATAAGTAAGCTGATATTATTCTTTGTTTTATAACTTACTTATAACTTAACAAAGTAAATCAAGTTTCGTCACACGGCACGGTGTAGATAAGTCCGCCGGCCGGGCCGGCCGGTGTCGGGTTCACAAAAACATGGTGTCGGCGCGATCACATTGCACAGGCTCAAGGTGATGGTTTCATAACATCACATAATTCATTATACAAAACATTGACACCACTGGAATCCCTTCACCTAGTAGGTAGGTGTTACAATGTAACATGTAATACTAATCGCGCTTTATCAATACGTATCCGGTGTGCTACGCCGCCGCAAGTGTAAATAATATTTTTAGTTTGAACTTCGTGTGTAGGTACGCTGTTCCTTTTATGGAATGAAATAGGAACTTTCAAGTGCAGATAATATAATTATGTGCCTATAAGTAAAACACTGGAGCAGTGATATTTCATTGGTTTTTTTAATACTTCTTTATTGACGATGACTTTACTGTTTGCACGTCAGTTGGTTTTTAGCGTGAACGTAGGTAATACTTACGTACAGAATTTCAATAAAACACGAAAACAGCGTCTAGATTATGCAATTACAAGTATCTCCTTTATTTTCATACACCAAATAGGCTGCCAAGTTGAACTGGATCGCATACTTCTTGGCATTGTTTTTCAGTGTCCGGAAGGATAGTGGCAGCCTAACGGTAACGGCCCCGACCAATATAGCAAAGAACAAAACAGTATCCTAATTTTATCACAATTGTTCTCAAAACGGTGAATAAAAACATCTTGAGGACACTAACATGCTCTAAAACCACCTACACTTTCAAAGTCACCTACACTTTTTTTTACGTGGTAAAATCATCAAATGAGTCCTCCCACCCAGGGCAGAGCCGGAGGGACTGTCAGACTTGTACTGAACAAAATCTATGGTCTCCTTCAATAGCCCTTTACGTTCCGGGGTCCATGCCACTTTCATCTTCCTGTCATAGCTAGAACCCTGTGACGGCTGGGAATCCGTGGAATGATTTTTCATAGGCCGATAATTTGCTTTGCTCTAGTTATCAAAGCTGTAAACCAAACTCTGCCGATATCGAAATAGGTACTTACTCTTGAATCATTGTGAGTTGAAGGGACTATTTTAACAGCACCATTTTATTGAAAGCTGGAATGTTCGATGATTATGAAGTATTTCCATTAAAAACATGTATTCTCGGTGAGTTAAAAGTTTAAAACAGTTTATTCATTTCATAATTAGAAACTCTTAACCCTTGCAATCCGAAAATAGTACAGACCTTCATAGAACCGCATTAATTATCTCTACAATACCTGTATCACAGAAAACAGCATATTCAGTGAAATGGTTAAACAAATCGGAATGGCTGAGTGATAAATGATCGCGAAACAAGTGTTCAATCAGCGTGCGGTCAGGCCTAGGGCGGAGGGCACACCTACCGCGCGGTAATAGCGCCGGGCCTCATTGGGCGCAAAACAATTGGGCCCTAATGACCCTCCATGAAACAGCGTCGACAAAACTATGCGTAACGATCAAATTAACGTTACCGGCTGTGAGGTAATTTGATTATCTGATAATGTTTAGATATTTGCTGCTAAAGAATTTGGGTTTATGTAGTCTGAAATTCATAATTGTACGCCAGCAGGTCACCCTACCCGAATCTGTCAAATTTTAGCAATCGAACATTAGCCTACCACTATTGTGATAAGGTTGAAAATCTAATGAAGTAATCTGACAGATTGTGGTAGCTTGATCTGCTCGCGCGTCTGTGCCAAAACTATTGATAGTAACCTGCCTTGCAAACATTATTATTTGTGATACGATAATAACAATATTGTAACACCCCGTAACATACTGCTCACCGCAGCATTTACCTCTTTTCCAGCCATAGCCGTTATATTGATCCCATGCTTTAAGGCAAAGGAAATATGCACTTAGATTTGCAAATTATGTAGTATGATTTCCAGTATATTACACATGTTAATGGAAATGAGTGGGAAATCTTTGTAAATAAAGATATTTTCATATTACATCAGATAACGAGGTACCTAGAGAATCTGAGCACAAGACCTTAAAAAAAATACTCGTTAGCAATAAATTTATTATTTGTTAAATTAATTAGTAATTTGCATTTTACAATTGACACAAAGTGTTAACGTTGACAATTTTTATTGCAAGCATTGTTTCTGTCCGTAATTGCAAAATAATAATTTATTATTTAGGTAAGTGTGCCTCAAGGGCGTTCACCTCAGTTAGTATGAAATTAAATTAAAAGTATATACTGTAGGTACCTTATTATGAAAGAATAAGAGAAAACGTTTCATCCTTCGTTGTGTCCCTGAATTCCAAAGAAACATAATTAGTTATGTAATGAGACACTCTAAAACTAATAACTATTAATTAATCAAGTTAAGAGACAGTGATTAAAAAGTTTTGTTTTTTAATTGATCATGATTAGCATTGAAGAACTCCCACTTAGTGGGATTTTTCGTGTTAGCGACAAGACTGGCATTTCCATATTATTCTGCTTTGGAAATTCTGGCAACCAGTCTTACCAAGAGCTTAGATATCTTTTCACGCAGTAACTGCGTTGTGAAGGCAATTACATGGCAATTCATGAAATATACTGGTATGCAGTTCCAAAAGACTGGAGTGTGTCGCAATCTAGTTCAGAAAAGGCTATGCGGATGGAGATATGTAAATGGACATTATGCGATTATAGTAAACAAGTAAACAGTTTTAAATAGAGCTGCAACCAAGAAACAGTTATTGCGGTTTCTCCTAGTTTATCACAATAGCTAGATAATTGATTGTGACGTGTACTAACTAAGTAGTCAAGTTAGGTGGCAGGCGTTGAGCCGCGGCCGGTAGCTAATCCAATCACGTAATTGGACTTAGCTTTATTCAATGACCGGGTAATGAGTACTACGACTGGCTTCTATGGGATACTAACTATATCCTGCTTCTTACGTAACGTATCTTCATGTCTGTTATCTTCGAAGGGTTAGGCAGAGGTGTATATGAAGCCCACCTAAATTTCGCCAGTTTTGTGTAAGTCACAGGTCAGGTATTCTCCAAAAGTCCGCGAAGAGCTCGTCAACGAGCTTGTAATAACTTGATAATAGAAACTAGAAAAACTTTCTCAACGACGATTGGGGCTCCTATTGTCTTAAATACATTTTTAATTTTGAATCCAGGCCATAAAGTTGAAAATCCACTAAAGATATAACGCAGTTATGGGGTTGCTGTGGCGCTGAATCTTTAGACAATAGTAGCCCTGTAGATTTAATATTGTTTTGTCATTAAGTAATCTGTGGTTTCGTTCGATTACAGCAGCTGTTTGATAAACACCGGCCTTCCGTCGGACAACGCTCAAAATGATGAAACACTCTGCGTCATTCCTAAACAGTAGGATGCGATTCTTCTGATTCTGAAACGTAAGTTCCAAATTTGCTTCATGGAAGTCGATCCACAATCGAGTCTTGACGTGTATTTTACGGATTTTCTAATCCATCTAGATCTCATGAGTCCCTCGATCTAGAATTATGGCAATAAATTGACTTTCCAAAAAATCATTACCTTACCTTTCTCCCAAATGAAAAATGACTATTAAAATGCAAAAAGACAATAACAAACGAAATTAGATAAATTATAGGAATTAGGGGTGTTCCGTCAGTTGATAGCAGGAGGCGCGTTGATCACTGCTCGTTGGGCGGGTCGCAGCGACACTGACGACTTCACAGACGACTCATTAGTACCGGCTCGTGTGCCATCGTGGGGCACATCACTCCACTTTGATAACTGGGACGACTTATCGAACTCTTTGCCGAGATTTTACAGTCATTATCAGAGTCTACAGAAAATAAGGGACTATATAGGAAGATGTTTTCAAAACTACTTAATTTGATATTAAGCCTACTAAAACTAAGGCTGATGAACTACTAAAGCTGAACTATTTAACATTTTTTTTAAGAGCACACCCGTAGTAAAGTTAAAATTAGAGCCTGCTACAGTTACTCTGATAAAAAAAGGCAGTAAAACAATAGGCATAAGAGCAATTTATTTTCTGCTGTTTTAAATTGCACTTTATTGTTTCGGTCAAAAGACCAAATTTAATTTACAATTTAGCAAAAAAGATGTTGTGGACATGACAATAATTCGTAATAGTATTAGTAAAGGGTGATCCATCCGCCCATCACAGTGTGCCCCTGCTCGGCAGCTCAGTGACTATCGAATTGGCTTCGTTTGGAGTCGCTGTCATCCTTGACATTGACATGCTGTTATGATGTGCTAGTCCTGATTTATACTTGTGAGCTATCAAATGCAAACTTTTAACAGTGAATTGTTAAGTATTAATTTTATACCTAGAGGAACAGTGCATAAGACGGGGACGCGATGTATGATGAGAAATAACACACTTAAGGCAAATTTAACACAATACTAACGTAGCGCAAGCGCCAATAGGACGCCATATTTTTAATGGCCGCTTGCAAATGACGATGGCGTTTGCGCTACGTTAGTGTTGTGTTAAGTATGCCTAAAGAGTGTCCCCATTATAACTCGCGTCCCCGTCTTATACACTGTTCCCATATTTGTGAGAAATCAAATGCTTGACGATTTGATGAGAATTCACTGTTAATAAACTATTATTATTATTACTAATTTACAGTTGTCTAAAATTAAGTCCAGACTGATTAAATCCAAGGTCCTGACTAAAATATGAATATGATAAATGCATTATGCATAAAAATACAACTCACTAAACTGCCGACACTAACAATAAATCTTGTTGTTAGCTCAAACATATTTACAGAATAAAACTGTAATGATCCCAATCCATTACGAAATTATCTTACAAAGTAGCGTAATAAATATAGATATCTGTCTGTATTGATGCAGTGAGCGGAGACAATATTTACTGGGCTACTCCCCTGGTCCTGCCGAACGGAAACTTATAGTTTTCTTGAGGCGCCCGCCGAATAAAATACTGCTGGTCGGGACATAAATCAGATCGTGTCGTGGCCGCAGCCGGCGCGGAGACGCCGCGCGCCGCCCCGGGTCCGGACTGCGGACCTGACGCCCCGCAGCCCCGCTACATTTTAATAACAGGACTCCGCCATAAATGGTCACTGACAGATTTTATTTCAAGTCGTATATTACCTCTCCAGTCGTGCAGACATCTTTTATTAATATTTGTTCTGTAACGTCCGCTCTATCTTTACCTGCTGTCTTATTGGATAGGAATCTAAATAGTTATTAGACACTCGTACATTGTAATAGGTACACTTAATAACACTGCAGGACAATAATTTAGGGTCACGTGCCTGTCTAAACGGAGTACCACGGCCCGGAAAGTAAAGAGCAGTTGCAGGGACAGGGTGGTTTTTAGTTAGTACAGCCTGACAATCTCTTTCGCTCCACCCAGAACGGGCAAATGACACCATACATCAATATCTTACACGAAAATCAAAATCCAAGTTATAACTTTGTATAATTTCAGGGAGCTGCAAAGTATTTTGGCAATCATGTGCATCGTCTGTTCTATAAACGAGTAGTATCTAACACCTTTGAAATAAAACAAAAACAAAGATTACGGAAACTCCTCATAAGTTACAGTATAAAATTATTAATATCGGAAATGGAAAGTTTCAATAAGTGTAGATATGTATCGGTGGCGGCATCGGTGTGGCGGTGGTGTTTTATGGGCAGTTTTAGTGCGCTAGCCGTCGCCAACCATAACGGTGACCGCAAGGGTGTCGGGGGCACAGCTGTTTTTTACACGTTCTTATACAACCTTTACCTCACAATGCAGGAACTATGGAAATCATAGGAGACTTCTTTTGTAGATAATTTTCTTTGAGTTGGTAGCAGATTTTGGGATTGGTGTGAGCCTTTTAGCGTTGCATGGAGATTTTAATCTGTTTTGGATAGCTGAGTAATTAAATGGTACATGTAAGCCGGATTTATTTTTGTATTATTGTATTCGAAATTATATTTTAAAAATAATCTGTTTTTAACATTTACTTACGAGAAATAACATTTTCTTACAAGAAGCCGAATCCATGCTTTTCTTGTTCAGGATTGACCGTAGCCATTACAATAAAAATATTAAAAACCGCATAAGTAAGAGGCGGAGGTCGTCGGCAGTTCGGTGCAAATGTCGCCCCGGACACTTACATTATTCCTTAGTGGCCCTGGAGGCCGGCGGCGCACGGCGGCCGGACCGTCGCGGCCGGCGGGGTGGCCGCTCAGCCCCTGCACCTATTATCTCGATACTTTAGATAGTCACCGGGACATTCACGGTCTCCGATCGTTCGCACAAATGACCGGCCATTTGTCCAGATCCGATTAATCATGATTGTGTTTGTGTTGTACCAGTACTATAAAAATATAATCCCTTCTGGACTTTAATACGCGCAACTCAAGCGGAAATTGATGAGATTCGAAGACGTTGAAAAGGATTGAATTTCGTCAAAGGAAGTCATTATAAACGTCTTATAGATTCTGATGGATTTTCCATGAATTATATCGGACTGTTTGGTAGTTCTTGAAAATTAATCTAAGGGATTATTTTACTTCGATGGCTATGAATCACATGGAAGACGATATCGGGATATTGGATGTCTGCAAAAACCTAAGAAGGTAGTCTCGATGAAAGTCCGTCAGGTAGCCTATTATGGGACATGGGGAGAAAACCAACATGGAATTCCTGATCGAATGCAATTAACTGAGTGGACGTCGTATACGTCGTAGGTATGAGAAATCCGTACGCATATGAAAATACTTTACAATTAACAAGTTACATATTTATTTTTTATGTAGTGTCAAATTAGATTATGTAAGTTTGCGTAGCAGGTAATGTACTTATTTTGCGCTTCTAAAGCATGTACCTAACACACATATGTTCACATACAATAACAAAATAAAAGTATATTACATGTACCTATTTATATTTCATTGCAGGAGTGTGCAAGTGGAGACATCCACAAAGCGCTGACTGCGCTAATGCGGGTAACGCTATATGACACTGCTGAGTACTTGACCGGTAATAAACAATGCAATTCACAGTATTGTTTTGTTGCAATGTTACTAAACTACCTACTTCTGAATATTGCAATAAGAATTTGAGATATCGTGTAATACCTATCAAACTTTTATGTCTTGAAGGCTATAGGATATAGTTAGATTAGTTGTGGGACTGATAAGTTTAGTCCCAGACAACATAATACAACCAGAGAGAATTTCAAAATACATTCTTCGTTTCTGATTGCAATGCGCACATTTAAGTTTTCAGTGACAATCAATAGTGCGATAGTGCGATTGATGCGTGCAGGGGACTCCGTTCCGGTCGGTTGTGTATATCGGATGAGCCGATTGGGGAAGATGACGTTCTGCTCCATTATACCTCGCAATAATCCTCAGAGCAATGCACATTGGCTTGTAGACTGGCTTTACTTGATATTGGATTTAAAGAATATGAAATAGAAATGAAATAAGCTTCAGTGCAATCGAAAAGCTCTAATAGAGGAAATGAAATATATTCCATTCTTAAAGTTTCTAGTTTTATTAAAAGCGCATTTGTATACGGATTTGATACGTCTCTTTTTAACAGACTGCATAATGCATGCATACTGCATATGCATCAGCGATGCTGAACGAGCTCTTGGAGACCAACCCTGGATTGGACTTGTTTGCTGATGAATAGAAGCTGATAATTCAAGAATGTTGGCGGTTCTGTGAAAAAATCAGAGTGAAAGAATTAAATACCAGTATCAACGACTTTTGCTATACTAAATGACGGCACGGTTAGCGCAGTGGCTGAGCGATTGGACTGCTGCTTAGCGTGTCGCGGGTTCCTTTCCCGCACGGAAAAAATATTTGGATGACTTACAATTACTTGTTCCAGGCCTGGGTGTTTGTGTATGTGAGTTTCTATGTTTGTAAACGCATCCACGATACACGAGAAATTCCACCAGTGTAGGGCAACGTTAAAAAAAAGTGTAAGTTGCATTGATTGTATCTGCCCAACCGTGGTCCGTAACAGGGCACAGGTTCTTAGGTATCTAGTGCGTAATTTGGCTAATTTCTTAGAGTATCTACATTGCATTACTTTCTTAAAGATGTAAAAGCACAAAGAGTCTTTCACGTTTAAAATGACATTAACATCATACAGTAACGTGTTCTGGGAGTTGGTCGGAGCTCCTCTCTCACGGGCCGCGCTCCGCTGAACCCTGATCCTATCATAACGCAATCGCATATCGCCCACCTTCGTAACGCGACAAAGTTCCATCTCTAGATCTCACATGGAATCTCAACCTTATGTAGCCCGCATTAGATTGAAGTTGAGCTAGTAGGAAAGCGTGGCACCTTGTCAAAGAGCCAGTAAAAATGTGCAGATATTTACGTTGATAGCCTTCCAGCAAAGAAGTGGAGTAGATACGTGAACTCGATCAGGGACCATAATAACCTAAAGCTCACGTTATTCCTTCGATAAATGTAACGTATGTATTCGCAGATTGAAAACAATCTTTTTGTGAGTTATTAGATTTTTGGATATCATGTATGGAGCTGCTCGGATTTTTTGAGCAGAAATGAAGAGCGTTGTTATGGGGATTTATTTTTTCATTATTTTTTACTGAATTTTCAGTTACCGTACTAACATTTTCAAAGCGCTCTTTAATAACCTAAAACTGTACAAGCGACATGTGCATCAGTCCTTTAGTTATTAAAATTATTTCCAATAAGTATAATGGTTGCGATCACAGAATTGATAGTGCGATGCGGCTGTACCTTCTACATGTAAAAAAAAAATGTCTTAACTAATTTTAATTGAGTATTAAAACTATAAGGTTTCCGTATTTCATACTTTTTAAGCCCCTATGCTGGGACTTTCCGATACAAGTGCCCGAATTAAAGAAAAAATATCGGGAACTCCACAAAAACCATAAAATATCCCCCTAAGCTTCCGCTCACCGATAATCCCTTTAGCGAGGGAAAAAAACTTCAAAAGTTTGTGCGGGCTTGTGGGGTCCTGAATTTTTGATCTCTATTAAATTGTTTCAAATCGTTTAACTTGTCGCGGCTCAATCAGTGCGCCGCGTGCCGTGCCGTGCGACACCGTACCGCGCCTCTGTTTCACGCTTGCTGCTTCGCATAGTGATGCTGAGATTGCGTTCAGCTCACGCCTCACGCCTCACGCGCCGTAACGCCTTCGTGTGTGCAGTGACCGTGACCAACTATAATTTTGCCCTTTCTGGAAACGTACGATTGAATGTGGTGAACCGTTTTACTAAGTTTAGCCGTTTTTTAATGGTTTTGGAAAACCCCTTTTCATGAGTGACGAGTGACAATTTTCCAATTTTATTGTTCTTATAAAATGACTACTAACTTACAACTTTCTTCGGGTTACAGAATAGAGACAAGAACAGCTGATACCGATACAATATCATTAATGTGGAACGTACGATGGTTAACAACTGTGGATAAGCTGGCATTAGGCGGTTAATACCATTAGCTATACTCGATGTACTTTGTCTTGATTTTATTTTTAAACCACATAAATTGATGAACTTCCGAACATCAATTTATAGTTATGATCTAAAAATAAGACTACATACTTGATTAATTTAGATTAATACAAGTAAATTGCAAACCAATCAATTACTCCAGAAGCCAGGCTTTGTTTTTAGATCCGGCCAATTATTATTTTATCTGTTATACAATATCGTATGACCATAAATCGTTGATAGTAACGTTGGTAGGTGGAGGGTCCTGGCTCGCATCACGGCGAAACTGATTTATTCACTGGTGATATTTTATAGCGCAGTTTGTTCCGGCCGTTATTGTATTAGGGCGGCTGTATGTTACATCGCCTTTGCCCTCACCCCCTGACTTATAATGCGACGTTTTCTTTAAAACTCTTTAATTGTTTTCTTTGAAAAGTTTCGGTGGTTAGGGAAGGTTAATCTGGCTTCAAAGGCAGTAAGTCTTTTTTGGGTTTTTCAAAAAAAGGAATGTGATTTGTGTAAGGAATACAGTAACTTCTGAATTATTAACCGACATGGCTTTTTCTTTTTTATCGTGGTAAAATCATCAAATGAGTCCTCCCTACCAGGGCAGAGCGGTAGGGACTGTACGACTCGTACTGACTAAAATCCACGGTGTCATTCAATAGCCCTTTACGTTCCGGGGTCACGGTAATTCGTAAGTCCCGCGACCAAACCGATATGGCTTATTGAAAAACAAATTGTGAAGGAAATTGGGTAACAATTAATACCCGTATCAACTCGGACTCGATTTCTTTCACATGGAATTTAATTAGGCAAACAAGTACTGAAACTCTGAATTAAGTTTCAGTTGCTAACATTTGGATCATAACATAATTCATCCACGGTACCATTAGTTTTATACAATAGTCAGCAACGTAATCACCCACCGTATTCATCCAATAAATACACATCTCTTTTGATTTGCTCTGGCTTCCCCTTTCACCAGTTGACTCTCTTAAAATCGTTTTAAACTTCATAACTGGCGCTCAATAAAAAATAACGTTTCTGACTGTCCCCCAATTTTTTTAAATTGCGTGAAATTAAATTTAGAATATACTCTTTATCCCTCCGGAGTCTGACAAATAGGCGAGAGCAGCGACGGCGCGATTTAGCTATGCTGTAATTGGTTTTTTAATGCGGCTCTCGCGAAGTACCACCTTCCGCTTTATCAAGTGAATACATTATCAAATTGTTAGGCGGTCGACGCGTCCCCCGCGCCATGAATTAGAATCAAAGCGTTCGCGGTTCACACACCGCGCCGACCACATCGAGGGGTTACAAATTAGTGATTCCGCTTTGCCAATGCGCATTTTAACGGTTGATAAAAACAAATTAAACCATAATACTTATTGTAACAATCCTTATAGTTTTAGGGAGTCAACCTACTTATTTTTCATTTATTTTTTATGCTTGTTTTAAATTGAAGACATTGATTTTCTCTTGCGGGGTGTAAGTTTAACGCTTTGCTATTTCGCCAACGTTCCTTTTTAACATGTAAAGAACACTACCTTGAGTGATATCGACAGGGGTTCGACTGATAGTGCAGATGGAGGGCGCATTAAATTTGACAAGCGAAGATATTCAAAAGGTATCACTGTGGATGGGAGCGCGTTTCCATTGTTAACCTTCAAGCAGACGATACAATTATGTTATTACGAATTGACATTATATGATGTTGATTAAAAATACATAATTGGTTTCAGGTAAGTAGACCTAGGTTAGTGGATTACATAGGATGGGTACTTCTTTTATATCGGCAATACTTACCTGTGTCATAAATTCCGAAATCCATGCCGGGTCAAATGTTTCAAAGGTCTCGCTAAAATGTCTTTTTTTGTGATGAACACAGATAGAGCAGGTTATCCCGTAACGTCTCTCGTTTGATAATGGAGTTGTGTTCTCGTTTCGCGGGAGGAGCATCTCGGGAACCCGGTCACGTCCGACATTACGTCCGATCCTCCGACTGACACTGTGCCTATTGCTCGAGCTCTGATGACGAGTCTATTGCCAAGCTACTTTCATTCGCCCTCGTACAATTACGATATTTTTATGAAGCCTAGAACACAGCAATATTATCCTGAAAAGAATGCAAACTTTATTGTTACGCATTTGTTTGTTTATAGTTAAACCATTCGGGTCGAATTTTACTGTCATTCTGAAAAAAAGACATGTAAAAAGCGTGGCGAAACAGTTATCCCTCACATAAAGATGGCTAATGCAGTTAGTATAGGAAGTGTGCTCGCACGAGCGGGAGCCTGCCTGCGTGGTTAAGTGGCCCATTCGCGTGCAAACGAGCGCACACTTTAAAAATAATAAAATCCCTTCAATATCTATGGCGATACTAGAGTTCTTTCAGAGAACATGTACCTCCACTTCTTACATTTTGGGGTTACAAAGATACTACAAAGGTAATTTCCTGCTTAAAGAGTTTCAAACGTAACAATTTTTATATCTTACTCAGCAAAATCTCATGCACATTGCCAATATCCCATGTTGTCTGTGATTGTATTACACTGGTTACACACGGTCGCCAGATGTGTGCACAAGCGATCAACTGACCAAGGAGGTCGCGAGTGTAAACACTGCCTAACTAACCGTAGCTTCACACCTCCGTATTAGTTTTAACGTGATTGCCAATGTTCTATTGGATTTGTTTTTATTTGGGTGGAGTTATTTAAGAACTCTTGACTGTTGGCACAATAGAAAAATTAGTCACTAAATACTTCTATAATGCACCCTATTTCCCACGCTGAATTCAATGGGTTATGTAAGAAATAAAATAAGTATAAAATACTAGAACCATTCTTTAAGCATTTTCTTATCTCGAACAAACCCTTTAACAACATCGAGTAGAAACCTGATTTAAAAGGCACGAACAGAAAATAGAAATGTATAAACCTTGTTACAAAAGAAACAGGCCCATATTTCCCTTATTCGTTCATGTGACGCGGCACCTCTATCTAGTTAGAGCGGTGCACACGGGGAAAAATGAAATATAGAGGCAATCCAAATAGATTGTTATCTACCCGCGTGTTTACCGGCGACGCCGAGCACGTTCGCGCTAACAAGCGACCCTCGCGCCTTAAAACACGGTGACAGACACCCTTAGCACCATCCCTAAACTGCACGACGCTATTTGACAGCCAGTGCTCGTGACAGGTGGACACTCAGGCTTTTATTCTCTCCTGGTAACACAATAAAACTATTGTGGTCCACACAAAATAAGTGTTCGTAAAAAGTGTCTAGTATAATGATGCTTTCATAAGAGAAGCGAATATGACCTTGTGAGCTTTCAATTAAAACGACTATAAAAGATATTGATACATATCAACAACCATAAAAATTAATGTGGCAGATAGCACGCACCTCCACGGTATTAATTCTTCGGCCGTAGCTAAAACTATAAACGTCGGTTAATCCCATGTATCATAGCGGGGTGGTCATTGATTTGCTGCTATCGGATGGCCGCGCTGACTTATTGTCGGTCCCCTCGCGTCTCGCGCCCATTACCTCCGAGTCCGGCCTCTGTGGTCGAATCAAGTCTTCTAATAACTGCACCTCTAATACACCTCATCTTTCCTTAACGTTCCGCTATTCGTTTTGTGACTAATTGACCGTAGGCGTTGTAGATTTCGGTTTATTGCCGGTACTTTATCAACTTGCTGCGGTAACATGGGTTCACTTTTCATCATCAATGCAATATTAACAACCCTTGCAACAGACTTGGTATAAAATTCAATTATTATATTGTAGCCAACCTGTAGGTAGACAAAGCGCGATAAGAGAATAACAAGTCATCATTAGCATAATCCGGCGCGGGCGCAAAACAGATAGCGGTAAGGTGCTTAAGTAAATTAACTAAGCGCGTCTACGACTCCGCTACGACGTAGCGCGTAGTCTGCGCTCGTAGCGAGAGCTTTATCAGCTTTATTGACGCACCAGTTAAATATTATTTTCACTCAATTTGGTGCATAATTTGAGTCTTATTTTTTATTTGCTTAATATTTAAAGTGGTGGAGGTAGTAAACAACTTTAATTTGAAATGTCTCTGCAGTAATGTCAATCTCGAAGTTGTCGTTAATATTCTCCAGTTATCTGTGCAGAACAAGTGGACGTGGGCGTGAGCACTTGAGCAGTGATTGGATTAGGTCCGTGGTGTGTTGACGAGTCCCGCGGGACCTTCGCTCACACCCGTGGCCCACGGCGATGCACTGACACCTCCGTCACGCTCCTAATACCACGTCCGATGTCTCAATACAAACGGAACCCACTAGTGAAGGTCATTCACTCGTGTCTCATAAAACTTAACGAAATTGCCGTTTTTTTATTATTCTTTACAGATGATGTCCGTCATAAAGTACGCGCTCTACGCTTGTGTTTTAGTACCTTATTTAAGGAAGAAAGTCATGAAGCGTACCCGGGTAGTGGGATGTCCAGTAGTATTGTAGCTATTTAAGAAAATTATTAGGTGCAATTACGCAGCTTGTTGTGCGTGATTGGAATGCTTGCGAGGAGGGCGCCGGCGAGGGTCCGACGACAAATTCTTACAAATTAATACATCTATCTGGGAGCCGCCTCGCGACCGCCGCGATACGTGTGGAATACTTTATTATCCCATCTGAACACTATTCTCTTGAGACAGTGTATTAAGGATAAGTGTTGGTGCACAGATAAGTGACAGATTCGAATCTTGTAAAATACTGTTCGCTTAATTAATCAGACAACTGGAAACTACTAGTAGATGGAAATTCCTGTATGTGACTACAGACAACTTTTTCAAAATTGTGTAAATAAAGAATAGGAAATTGTCTACTGATTAAGATAACATTGAACTAGACGCTGGGAACAAGGAGCGGGTGACAGATGGGTCTCAGACTAAAAAATCGAATAAGAGGTAGGAACAAGTCAGGATAAGAGTGTTGTAGCAGACAATGCCGCAACATCGCGGGGAATTCTATTTCTAATCTGTGAGTATAATCTGCAGCGTCAGCGCGACACTGCAATATGCGTCGCCCCGCACCCCGCGCCCCCCGCAGCCGCTTCACACTCGTTGTTTCGAGAGCAATCGAGGCGCCAATAAAAAAGGCGATCGTCGCCCCGAGCCCGGGCACCGACTTATTTACAGAACACCCTGCCGACGCTATTTATTTTATTGACTGCCATTTGCCCTGACTTTTATCGCTGCCCACTTCCCGGATAAAACAACAGCAGCAGGTAAAGATTGTCCAGCAGTAACTGCCTCCGTGATACGGGGTCGTCGCAGTAATCATGATAACTTTGCTCTCCGGCCAATTCTAATAAAAATAGTTCACATTTGCTCAACGATTTCGCCATAAATTGCTTTGCCATTATAGTGCTAAGTTTAAATAAAGGTCTTTTAGTTTGACAAAGGGGAATAATGGGGTTATTATAAAGAGTCATTTTTGAAAGCGAGTCAGTGACCATTCGTTTTATATTATACTTATTTATTTTAATTAGGTCCATTTTTATAGGAACCCATAACAGTTAAAATGAAATTTCCAAACAGCCACCATTATTCCCTTGCAAGAAAAGCGACGATATGAAGAAAAAAAGTAAACGGACAAATTATAGTAGATTTGTTAAACATTTTCAGGAAAAACATAATAAAGTATGCACAATATAACAAATCATAATAATAAAAATCACTTACAAAATGTTAGGTAATTCGTTTTATCACGATGGGTGACCGTCGGCAGGTCGGTACCGACCGCGAGCAGGCCACCGGGGCAGGCCGCGGCAAGGGGTGACTCCCATTTTCCACACATCATTGCATCGGGCCGCAG
This sequence comes from Agrotis puta, assembly GCA_943136025.2. Classification (NCBI taxonomy): domain Eukaryota; kingdom Metazoa; phylum Arthropoda; class Insecta; order Lepidoptera; family Noctuidae; genus Agrotis; species Agrotis puta. Next base: position 8,852,285 of record OW964170.2, read on the forward strand.
ATTTATTTGCATGCGGGCCGCTGACCAGGATCCATTACAGCCATTATCATGCTATCTGATCAACCGGCACGAGAGTTATGGCGCTCTTGTTTTTCTTAACTACATGAAAAAATGCCAACAAAGGAAAAACTGAATATTTAGGAAACAGGACAGAGGGAATTGGTAATAGGACGGGTTATAGCTTCCGGTATATTTCTTTTATTTGGGGTAGTCTCCTTGTAGGCGGTGATCGAGTTAGCTAAAATATTTCCTTTCTTGTTTAGGGTAAATAAAAAATAGAATAATAAATACTGTTCCAAAATCGTATCCAATTAATCACAATCGAAGTAATGAGTGCACTTATCTAATACAGATTAGTTAACGTATCAGAGGCTCGTAAGAAAACTTGTGCGGAACAAACTTCTCAAAGTTGACATAAGTCGAGGAAAGTTTGTTAGGGCGGGACGTTATTTGCTGCGTTTCATTCAGATTTATGCCACGCGTCGTCCATGGCTAGTTCAATACAGATAATGAACGGGGCGGAAACTATAAATCTGCTAAACTTGCGTAATAGAGAAGAATCGGGAAAATAAAGTAAACATATAAAGTGTTTAAGCTGGTTAGTTTAGTCGTTCATGTTCTCAGTTCACCCGTGACGCCGGAGCCGCGTGCCATTTGAACCTGCTTAGTGAGGTTTCCGCTTAAGCGTATTAATCTGAAATTAGGTCGCAGTTAACACCGTCATGTTAAGTATTTAAGGGTCAGTGTTCCCGTGTACTAATATTATGTTGTAATTTTATGAATGGTAAATTTGACAGTTTTGTTGACCTGAGTGTCGGACTACGGGTTAAGAAGTTTTTAGATAGGATCATGAAAATTTTGATACAATTTTGTAATGCTTTGATTAATTCAACTGAGATATATTTTTTTACTGATATTAATTTTCATTAACACTATCATTGCAAGGGGATATTTAGGTTATTATTACTTTTCAGTTAATGATATTTCGACATAGTTGCAAATGCCAGAAACACGGATAAACTAATTTATATTCGTGATTATGGAACAAAGTTTTAATGATAATTAAAAAGTAAAAATTCCCAGTAATAAATACTGTAGGTAAATTATGCTATTCCTACATGCAGTGCATTTGTATCGCACAATAGTTATTATGCAAGCGGGTCACAATCGTAGTGGAGATATGTTTGACCGCGGTGTGGGGGCGATTTTATTTTACTGAGCGCTTTATTGGTTCCATATCAATGGCTTAGAGCTGATTTGTCGATATTTGTATGTTTTTAAGTTGTCGATATCATTTGTACGGCACTATTCTTGTGTTTTTATTTCAATTGAGCGTAATATTTTGCCTGTCAAAGGCTTGTCTAACATCTTCTACACATGATCCTGGACAAAGGCTTCCCTACTAAAAGTACACATTTGAAAAGATCAATTTTAAGATTACTGTTATATTATTTTAAATATAACAAACTAGTTTGCAAGGATGTTTTTTTTTTTGTAAAATAATACTAATATAAAAGAACAGTTGATTTATTTTGTAGTTAGATATAATTTTAGATTTTAACAATTGTACTTACTTCTATCGACAGATCGACTTAAACTACAACACTAGTGGTCATAGATTCGCGTGGGATGGACGCGACAAATCAAGCCGCGAGCTGCAATGGGGCGGCTCCGCATCGACAGCGCTGATTTATAGCGGAGTCCCGTTATCGCACTCGCGTCTCTGATGTCCTATTGTGAAACCATGCCATGCTACGCCGCGCTACGCCATGCTACATCGTGCTACGCCGTGCTACATCGTTCTACGCTTTAATATACCGCGCTACAAGTTGCTACGTGATTTTTACGCACGACGAGGTATGTTTATAACTTTAAAAAAAAGAGGTTCTAAGTTCCATTACTTATCTTTGTGTGTATGTATGTTTGTCTACGATTATCTCGCGTTTGGATGAACCGATTTTAATGAAGTTTTCAGAAAAGTGAAGTGGGTAGTGTGGTTGTAATACATAACAATTATTTGTTTCCCAGTCTTAGATGCAACTTCAATACTTAGCCAACTTATGTAGTTACTCGTAGTTGGAAACCCGAACCTGGGTTTACTTGAAGGAAAACGAAATTGTAAAAATAATGTTTCTAATTTATTATAATGCGAATTTAAATAGCAGAGCTGCACCTTATCGTTACAAAACCCAAAAGCATTAATGAAACTTTTCCACAAATGTTTTAAAATTCAAGCGGTCATGCGTGACATTAAATTTTACTTGTATTTGTAGAGGACGTTTAATCGCTTGTTAACGGTCGGTGACCGTGGTAAATCTCTGGTAATCCGGAGTAGAACAAATATAGTTGAGAGGCAGATAAGGTGCGTCCGGCGTGCGGCCGGCTCGGACACGGGCCGCTAATGTGCCATTTGTATGATGATGCCGGGTCGCGGCCGACAGTTCCCTACGCTATCCTCGATATTTCGAGGCGTGAATGTGACGTCGCCGACCGCAATAGCTGCTTTAAGTAATGGCATAACACCGTCACACAGTCTTGGTTGCAGCGTTACGACTATCGTAAGTGCCTGCTACTGGCTGGCCAGACTGCAGGGCATAACGTTATCTGCATTTTGATGTGCTTAGAAACACACTTCAGATGCTAACGATACCACTCATTTGATTCGCACGATATTTGGTATAACATCAATATATGTTAATAATAAGTAGGTAATAATTGTTATATTATTGGCCAACACATTTAGAAAAAATCCTTTTTAATATGTCAATTTATAATAAGAAGTGATTTCGTATTGAAAAACTTAATGAATCCAATTGGTAATTTATTTATCGTAATACTTCGGAAAAAACTTGTCAAGGAAAAGGTAACCTTTAAAACGTACGTACTAAAGCCTCGTGGACGTGTACCTAAAACCGGGCGCCAGTGTAAACACCAGAGACAATATTTGCTTTTTGTGCTAAAAAAATGACCGGCGGAGGTCAGTTAATTTACATGGTAAACGTGCGCTTAGAATGGACCGTCACGCGCGGTCAGTCGCTCACAAGACCAGCTATCAAGGACAGGGCGGTAAAGCGCGCCGAAAATAATTTACAACCATTTAAATTTTAGATATTTCAGAAACACTTTTAATAAAATCTTGCCGTTTACGTAAAAAGGTATGGCATTCGCTTTTGTCCATGTAAACAGAACACGTATTCGAGAATATTCGTGTTATTCAGAGGCCTTTTTGCAGATTCGGAAAATTCCGGAAAATCTAAGCAGTATTTTTAATCAGAACGATGTCCCCGGATGTTTTTGTGCAACGCATGTGGGACTGAAAATAAATGTTGAAAAGGGTGAATTTCTCAGTACATTGTATCTTTACACATTTTACGATGTGGAAATCATGGTGGCCTAATGTAAGAAGTGTACTGGGGCCGTATTATGATGTCTTAAAACCAGGCTTGTTCCAGTGAGTGAAAGAGACAGAGCTATACAAGTTGTCTAGCCCCTCTCGACCGCTGGAGATTACAAGTGTTTTCGTTAGCAGCATCGAAACTTAAATAAGTAGGTACATATATACCCACCAATAACTGTCTGTCATACAGGTACGAGTAAACATAATTTCCATTAAAGTACTTACGTAATTAATGCAAACCAACGATTTATTTTAACTCATGATGACACCATCTCACTATCTCGTGTTTTATTCGTACTTCACATAAGGCTAGAATTTTCATCTCGTTTGTATATAATTTAATGGTCATAACTGATCATCAGTGTCTACGGCTCATAATGATGTCGGATGGCGATAATTTAATTTAGCCTTGATGGTGTAGCGGATGAGTCGGCTAAAGAGTGCGTCATTAGCGGTTATCACTTCATTCCGGATGAAAAAACTTCAACAGCCCTCGGCTCCTCTCACGTGCGCTTATGATTTATTAATTTTCACCTACATAAATATGGTGCACGCCTGTATAATGAATCGACGATATACTTGAAGTGTAGTGGGTCGCAGTTAGAATGCTAGGAAATAAGAGTAAAGAATATGGTACTCTTGAGTAGGTTTTCTAAACAGTACAGGGTGTCTGCATGAATAGATTCTTTCTAAACATATCCTGGGTAAGTGACCCAAATAAAGACTGTTATAGTGGTAATCTTCTGAAATAACTTTCAGAAGATATCTGCATAGATAAGGTACGAATCTACATAGCTAAGGCGATCAGTGGTATAGTTCTAAAGTGCTAATAAACTGTTGACATTCACGATATATTTTTTTGGTTTACCGACCGAGACGAAAAATCAATATTATTTTAGTCACGTTCTGCGGTCAAATCATGAATAGGTCAATGACATCCGTTATTTACATATCTATGGAGAGAACTAAGAAAACAAATTATTCACAATGAAATAACTCTACATATTTAAGTGTTTTTGAAGTCATGACCTTTCTTCTCACAGAAATGATACAATTACAAAGAACAATTTGCTTCCGTAGGTCCAACAACTTATTCTTTTTCTAACACGTATGCTAATTCGTCTTCCAGCCTTGGCCACTTGCTTTATTTTTATTTTGCAGAAAAGCACCTAATAAAATGAATTTGAGAGGTTCGCGAAATCTTAAATCTCTATAACTTAAATGATTGACAAAATAACAATAATTTGAACGGGCAGACAGGAGGAAGTATGCAGAGAGATACCTATGTATCTATAGGGTACAGTACGCCGGCACGAGAGGATTGCGGAGTCAGCAGCACGCGCGATCGATAGGCCTGCCTACCTATGGAATAGCTTTTTGTTCCAGCAGCTTTCATCAATGATGCAAAATATTGTCAAGTTTTTAATTAAACATAAGTTTTTTTTTAACCTTCTCTTTTCGTATTTTGCCACACTCTTGTTGGTTCTGGGAAGTTCTTGATAGGTATCAGAAGTAGTTTTTTTGAACATACAGCATTTTTGTAAGTTTTCGCTTTATAAAATTTTAACTTTGTCCAGCCACGTAGGTGTGAATGTGTGTACCTAATTATTATCTCATTGTTACATTTTACTATGTTGAAAATATTAAATTAGAAAGGTGTAAGTACGGGAGATGGAAGGCGCCGCCGAGGCCGACCCAGAAAAAGGTGGAGAGACGACATAGACGTATTCCATGAGGGCTGGTTCGAAGTGGCCCAGGAAAAGAGTTCCTGGAAGGAATTGGGGGAGGCCTTTTCTCAGCAGTGTGACAGGGCAGGCTAATTAAAAAAAAAAGTACTACATTTTGCCCTACTTACCTAACTACCTATTTAACTAATGTTTCCCATTAGGGGGACTTACTCTGAAAGGAGACTGAAAAACTTAATAAAACTTTTCATGATTGTAGATGCAGTATTCAAAAGAATGTAGTTAGGTACTAAAGTACTAAATACGACTTACGTTTTGTTTCAAAGTTGTAGGTAAGTTGGAGCTCAACCCTGAAAATCATTGCGGGTCAAGTGATGTGAAAGCCAGCTCAAGCGAGAAGACTTTACCCAGTTGTTGCGATGGTGCAAAATCGGTTGAGTCTTTACTTTTGGTCTCCTACATAATCGTGTGGTGAATCCCCGGGCCATAAAACACAAGGGCCTATTAAAATTCGGCTACCGCTCCGGTGTGGTAAGTAAACAAACTGTTGTGAACTGTTGTTAGAATGAAGTAGATAACGTTCCTAGGCAATATTACCTCACTGAAACTTACTTTATGGTGATGCTGCGAGCGTTTTCGTTTATTTTTAGGTATTTTAACTAGATATTTAAGTAATGTTAACTGTGGTAGATGGTCTATAATTTTGGAGGGCATAATATTTGCCAATTCTTGCCAAGTAGATATTTCGATAAATTCAAAAATTAAATAAAACCTAAATAAGGTGGGTGGACCATGAAAGGCCATGCTCCTTCGAAGGCCAATTATTAAAATTTCGTAGTTATTGCCATGTGATGACAAATTCCTTCTATCTACATAAACATCCATCGAACTAGAAATCACAGACGCGGCGGCGAATCGCTCGCGCCACTATTTTGGCAGTACGGTCCCTCGCTTCATTGATATCGGAAATCGGCGACGTTAAAATAAGGTGGTGTACCATAGAAGGCCACTCTAACAAATAAACAGTTATTATTCGTTTATTTACTGGATAAATGAAACTAACAAATATTTAAGTAATACTTTGTTTTATTCCGTAATATATAAACCACTTCTTTTTATTGTAGATTTAATCGCTATTTATTAACTTTTAGTGTTAAATGACTGATTTATTATAATGGCCTTCTAAGGAGCCTTGTTCCTAGCAAGGCCATTTGGAAGAGCTTAACAAAACTTAAGTTTAATGAATACTGATTAAAGCTAGGTTAAAAAAAAGTGATTTATATGGTACACAATAAAACAAAGTATTATTTGATAATTTGTTTTTTTCATTTATCCAGTTAATAAACGAATAAAAAGCGTTTACTCGTTAGAGTGGCCTTCCATGGTCCACCCACCTTAAGTATTTGTTGATACGTACTTTACTCCGCGGGTGCGCCCCTCAATTCTCATCTCTGCCATAATATGCGCTGCGATGGATTTGATAGTCCACACCACCGAATTCGCATATGGCATATGCACTTGTTATTCCTTGGTGGTTATTTACTGTTCTGCCAACGCCATTAATAGGTATTGTAAGTTAAGTTTTTATTTAGTGAATGTACCAAAAGTTCATTAAACATATAGACAAGAACCCACTAGATCCCTGCCTGACCGTTGTGCTGTCGGAAAAGTCATGTATCATATCAGTCTCAACTTAAACTCGTATCTATCTCAATTTAAAAAAAAAAACGGCCATCATTGTCGACTAATCAACTAATTGCTAACCAACAGCCACATGTTCTGAGAACACACCTACCTCATTAAAACAATGCTGATAAGTACCCAATATGAGTTCTGTTAGTAGGAGACGTTAACTTTTTTACATTTCCCAATAAACGTGGCACACCCGTGCGCATTAATTGAGACTGTGATTGAAACGTAGGCTACGTAGAAAATATTTTTTTTGTGTAGATCAATTTATAACACGTCGAATAAATACAATTGGATTGGAAATAACTCCATTGAATAAACAAATAGGGTACCTACTTCAGGTAATGGGGGTTTTGCATATTACATCCATTGTCAATATTGTTGTAAATTATATTTAATTCAATAGGTAATATTAATATTTTTGCAACCACAATCACAAGATATCGATGTGTAATCCTAATGGTTTTACTAATCGATTCAGTGATTTTATAATTATTGGTCACTCCTCTCTCTTTGATCGACATTTCCGGTATTGCTAGTTTTGCCAAAACCTACCAAAAAATAATAATTTTACATTTACCGTGAATCTCACTAAATTTTGCAATTTTATTTATTACGATTTCTTCGGCTCACGTTAGGCAAATTGCCACGAACTCAAACTCCTGACTGAAAACGTTTTTTTCTTTTTATTTCTAACAACTCTACAAGATTAATAAGAGTGCCAAGGAAGTCATTTGTCTTTGTATGGACATATTTTGTGATGAACCGGTCGAAGATTTTACGGTCAAATTATAGTAAAACCGTAAAGGGTGTACGGTTTTACTATAATTTGACCGTAACATCTTCGGATATCAATTTATCTCGTGAGCCTACGATGTATTTATTTATACTGTTCGGTGCAAATATCGCATGTATGATAAGAACGGTGACATTACGAAGTACAGCAGTCTGGCCCACCATCGCGTTTCACCTAGCAAGCACTTAAGGAGCGTTCCAGGACTTGCGGTCATACTGTTTTTATTGTTTATTTGTTATTGACCTAAAACCGATTTATAAACACTTTAGTGTTTTTTCAAAACCTACTATTTGAGTTCCACTTTTTTACATTGGGTCTGGCAACTCCGCTTCTACGTCAAATGTCAAAATACTGTGATGGATCTGTGAATTGTTTGTTTGTAAGAAAAACTCGTTAGAAAGTATTTCCCAGCCACTAAAAACCTGGACTAAATGCAAATATCGCTCAAGAGCGATATCTTTATTAATCCATATCAAAAGTTTTTCATGCCTTTGTGGCATTATTCACCTAAGTGGTTAGCCTTGAAGTAGATGTCACCTATTAACTTATATGAGTGTTGTTTATTCTACATTTTAGCTATATTAGTCGCAAATTCACGATTATATGGCTTTGATATTTGACTTATGTCTTACGACGATCCGGAAGAGGCATGTTTTATCTAAGTGTACGAGAGAAAGGAGCTGGTTTAGTTGTAATCAGCTGGATTTGCCTGGCTGTTCTGTGCGCCGCATCTACAGCGCCTTGTGACAAGACTCGTAGGGTATTTACGGAGCAGAGCGGCATCATCACCGATGGACCAACTAACTCTAACTACACACAAGTCAGTAGCATGCTCTACAGATATTTGACACAGTAGTGAGTGAAGTGCTAATGTATGCTCTTGTTTTAGGACTCTCATTGTGAGTGGCTCATCAAAGCAGCAAATAAAAGCCAATACATTACATTAAGTTTTATTCGTATGGGCACAGAATGTTCCTATGACTATGTATTTGTGTATGACGGTGACTCTTTTGATGCACCATTGCTTGGAAGTTTTAGTGGAAAAACTGAACCCCAGAATGTGACTGCTTCTAGTGGATTTGTAAGTATGATCTCAATCAAGTTAATTGTAAATTGGAATAAATTTTGAATATTAAAGTTATTATGGTTTATCAGTTCTAATAAGCATGGGATTTGAGTTCAGTTTATAATCTTGTGAGTTAATTAACAAACAATAACCTTTACTTTGTTGTTGCAGATGTTAATATTATTGTACAGTGATACAAATTATGTTTTGGATGGATTCCGAGCTACATATGCCATTCACAACTGTCCTAACAACTGCACAGGGCGAGGGCTCTGTGTGTCCAACAAATGTTTCTGTGTTGGCAACTGGGGGGGCCCAGACTGTAGTGTGGAACTGTGTCCTAATGGCTGCTCTAATAATGGACAATGTAAAGGAGATAGATGCATTTGTAAAAAAGGGTAAGTGAAATTATGAGTAATACAATGCAAATATTTTCTGGTTGAATGATATTAACTTAACTCAAGTGCAATTAAATGCTTGCATATTTTTATGATCCGAGAATTAAATATTGACCTTCATTGATATTAATTAACATTGTATTTTATACATACCCATGCCTTTCTCAAGCTGTATTAAAGTCTACTGACTTTAAAACAGCTTGACGAAAACTGTGTATTCTATTCTGTTTTCATAAAACTTAGGAACAATTAAACATATACTTCATTGAGTCTTCAATTCATTGTTTATGAATACTTAAGTATTTATTTGTTTCTCAACAACAGTGCAATGCACAGATAAATCTGTTTTATTGCTTGCATTAGCCAGTAAACTGCAGGAAATTTCCTAGAAATTATTTTCCTTATTACCTTCCTTCTGTCTGAAATTAGATTTATTTAATACAGGATACTTCTTTTATTATGTAAATTAAGGTGGATTTTGAATTGTCAAGAACTATGATTGCCTTAATATGAAAATATCTACCAATTGATGCAGTTTTATCTCATTAACACAGGTATTCAGGTGAATCATGTTCTCTAAAGAAAAATGACAAGGAAGGCAATAGCTGGCATTGGTTGTCACATACTGAGAGTGGAATGACCAAACGAGCAGCGCATACAGCAGTCTATGTGAACCATACTGATTCACTCTATGTATTTGGAGGATATGATCTGAACAAAGTGTTGGGTTTATTGGAAGTATACAAGTAAGTTAAAATGTCCTTTGAACATGCTACACAAAGGTCAATGTCGAATGTGCCATAAAATAAATAAATTAATAATGTTAATGGGTTGTGCACACCTTGCCAAGCAACATTACAAGGTTGATATTTTCGGTAGTGAAAACTGATCGTTTTACGTTTCTAGAGGCGTACGATTCCGCGTCGTATTTGTAAAACTACTTGCAATTATTTGCTGCTATAAAATAATCTTTATGAGTTGGCAATAAGGCATATTTTGAATTAGTTATGTTAGACAAATATTAATGGTTGTAATAATAGTTATCATAATGAGAATGAGTAAACTCGTTATAATTATTGACCATTCTAAAGAAAACTTAAAGACTCAGTAGTTTTTGCAACATTGTATTTTTTGTTTACCATTAATTTTTATAACCACTGTCTTGATAACCCATCCATTAGAATGATTTCTTAATTATATTTCATTTTAAAAATTTAATCTACGAATATATGTATTATAAAATATTGCTTTGTAGGTTTTCAACTAGTCAGTGGTATGATGAAAATGGAAAAGTTTTACGTAGGTATCCAACAAATGAAGAGATTGACAAATCTCTGTTGACTTTATTTACTAAGGTAAGTCAATCTAGAAACATCTAATGTACAGAAGTCAGCACAAAAACCTATCCCAAACTTTAAAATTCTCACAATCAAAAATTAACCTTCTTCTTTTGTGATAAAATCAGAAATCTAATATCTTGACAAATTTGGATAAGTTGATATGTTGGTATCTCATCAACATTTCAAGTTCAGTTTCAGTTCAATTATGATATTTTTTAAATATTTTTAGGGAAATGTTGATGGCAGCTGGCAAATAGGCAACAGGAGCTCATTATTTAATTTACTTTTATCATCATTTACAAATCAAGACAAGACCACACTACCTCTCATGTATTCTCATTCACCTACTCCATACAGCGAAAGTTACTTGCATTTTACTGAGCAACCAGAGGTAGTGAGTAACATACTGAAACCAAATACTACAAAGCCTGAGCCAAGGTATGGTCACTCAGCATGCGCATTTGGTAGCGGATTCGTGTTGTATGGCGGTAAGCTCTCTGACGGAACCTTGTCGTCTGAACTATGGATGTACGATGCCGTATTAGATATTTGGACTCTACGGGCTATGAACTCAACTTTCACCCCACCTGGCCTAACTCGTCATACTTTAACCGCCGTCAGAGATGAATTGTATTTGTTTGGCGGAAGTACTGTGGACGGGGAGTTTTCCTCAAGGTAAGGTATCATGCAATTGACTTGATTCAGATTACATTTAAATGAATAATTAACAATTTTGTTTCCTTGTATTGTTTGCAGTATGTACAAAATAAAGTTGGGTGATGTAAACACGGAGACTTGGGAAAGAGTGCAAGTGAGGGGCGGCAAAGAACTGGATGTGCGGGTGGTCGCACACACTGCCGTGTATCATACGCATTCGAATTCTATTTTGGTGTACGGAGGCGTAGTTGCCAGTGTAGCAAGGTACAGCCCAAACTATTGATGAAAATGTAAAATGAAATTATATCGAAAATTGTATGAATTGAGGAGCTCGTGGCTAAATAATAACAGCCGCACAGGGCGATCTTCCAGGTTAAGCCGCACTTGCCGAGGTTGGTCTGTGAATGGGTGACCACGGAAAGCACATAAAAGCCGTTGGTTCTTGCTGTCATTTGTAGATCCTTTACAATTTTTTTTTATAAAACGTTGCCCACAGTAGGAATTTTTCCTGTGTTGTGGGTGCGTTTACAAACAAAGAAACTCACATACACAAATACGCAGACCCGGAACAACTACTTGTAGGTCATACAAATATTTGCTCCGTGGGGGAATTCGGAATCGAACCCGCGACACGCAGCGCAGCAGTCCAATCGCTTAGCCACTGCGCTAACCGTGCCGTCAATTTTTTTACTGATAGTCAGAAGCTCGAAAGTCTGAGAACCAGTCTGCGTGTTACCCAGTAACAGGATTGTGGAGATCAGATAGGCAGTTGCTCCATGTAAAATACTGATTTTCAGCTGCATCCGGTTCAACCGGAAGCATACCACTAGCTGTAAACAATCTAGGCGGGAGTTGACGATTCAATGAAATAGGTAACAAAAAAAATATTTATTTTTACAGATTTTCTAAACTATCAGATAGAATGTTTGCTTTCGACATCGACTACAAACACTGGAGTGAGATCCACTATCCTAGAGCACATCTACGAGACACGTATGTCCCGCGGGAGCGGGCGTTTCACACATCAACAGTTATTGGTATGCAACTATCTTGTTATTTGATTAAAGCTGAAAAGGAAGTTGTCAATTTACCAGACCAGCACCTGCAGCTAGTCTTACAGTAGAGTGTTGAAAAGTAGACTTTAATCTATGTAGTGTACAGTATATTTTAAATCGAGGATCGACCTTATATAATACTTATGGTAAGTATGTATAGTCAGTCTAGATTTTTTCAGTACCCAATTATTTAATGAGGTTGGTGCGTATTAATATACGAAATCCTAAAAGTCTGTTAGACTTTCTGAATACTACAAAATAAATGTTTTCAGGAAACTATCTGGTCGTATTTGGTGGATATTCTCATCGACATAACAGAGAGGAAATCTGTTATGATGGCCAAATGTATATCTATCACCTGGGTTGCCATTCTTGGATCCCTCTCGACGTGTTGGGCAAAGTGCGTCGGTTCTATCCTAAGAAGCAAGGCGTGTTTGCGCACGCGGCTGCCTTGAGGCCTCCGTCTACTTTGTTAATTGCTGGAGGATATCATGGAAATGTTAATGGTGAGTGACTAGTGTTTATTATTAAAACCTGACGCAAAAAAGGAGTTTTCTTGGTTTAATACTTAATTGCCTATTATTTTCTACGAAAAAATTACGTTTTATTATTTTTTAACTACGCAAGTATCTGTGTCTGCCATTATTTTAGTCTGTCAGTTATAGTATTGGAAAATAATGGATACGTATTTTTTTTTTTCATTCAATGAATATTAGCATAAACAAAACGATTAAAACCCGGGAATCCTCGTGACGTAACAATGCGCTAAAATTATACCATGACGTGACAAACTTTAAAAGGATCGTATCTTCGTAATTTACGTAACATAGGAAAAAATACGGTTCAAAACTTTTTTGATAATGTAACTGACGAAGTAACAAGTTTTTTTTTCTTCATGTCACATTATAAATTTTTGTTGGCATAATTACTTCACCATTTCCTCATGTGTTTTGAGGTGAATGCCATGATGCCAACAAGATAGTCGACTTCTAAATAAACCATTGTTGCAGGTGACCTGTTAGCGTACATGGTACCTAGTTGGCAGGCCGGGATCACTAACGATGACCCGGAGTCGGCGTGTCGAAGGCATCGCTCTCAACCAGAGTGCCTCGCCGACCCCGAGTGTGGTTGGTGCTCCGCTGATGATGTATGTTCATTTTGATTATGGATTAATGAATCAATGCCTTTCAGAGCGTTAAAAATGCCAAATCTTTCGTTGTGGAAAAGTAATTCGTTATTCGTATTGAATAACATCCATTCTCGTTCTGGCACGTGGTCAATATTAGCTTTGACTAGTGGAAAGAACTAATTTTAGACTAGGCAAGTTTACATTTCGCGAGGCCCTCTGATGGCACAAGAAGATAAATGGGAACTGCCCAGGTGTGGCCCATCGGTGGCATGTAGCCTGAATTTAACTATGACAACTGAAATTAATCTCAAATAAGTTTAAATGGCTCACCTTATATGCAATTTGCAGACTTGCTACGGCAGAAGAATAGGAGCCAATTGCACTACGAACCTCCAATCAATCCGATGTGGGGGTATTTGCCCAGCGCTGGGCGACTGCCACTCTTGCCTCATACACGGTCCGCCGCCCGGCAGACGCAACAGTAGCCGCACGCCATTACCCTCTGTCAGCACGAAACTTGGCCTAGATCAGTGTAACTGGTGTGTGCAGAATGCACGGTGTCATCATAAAGATGGTAAGTGCATGTATTGCGATTCAAATACCAAAATTATAAATTGACCACACAGTTTTCACGTTTTTTTCTGTTACGACATTGTCCTGCTATGACATTACGTTGGGTCGCGGGACCATGGGATTACCGTGACCCTGGTACGTAAAGGGCTAGTGAAGGACACCGTGGATTTTAGTCAGTACAAGTCTGACAGTCCCTCCCGCCCTGCCCTGGGTGGGAGGACTCATTTGATAATTTTACCACGATAAAAAAAAATGACATTACGTTGTTTGATGTTATTAACGTCAATAAAAGTTAAATTCAAATATAAAAGCTATAAGCAACTTTATCTTCCGTTATTTTAGATAACTATGGCGTTTGCGGAGAAGACACACCTTCAGAAAATCCAGGCTGGTGGGGTTCCACTGGCACTGAAGTAACTACGCCTGACGAATGTAAAATACTTGACAAACGACCCGGCCTCACATTTCTTAGATATCAGCAACCGGCAGATTGGAACCACCCAGATGGCGTGTCTGTGGTCAATGCTACGACTGTGGACTGGGGTACCGGAGGGGGGAGTAACAATATATTTAGTGGATCAAGTGAGGCTCGGCTCAGGGGTTGGTTGCATATACCACAGTACTGGAACGGTACTGGTGAAACATTACACATCTGCGCTGGGTACTCGAACATATCTCTGGCGTTGGGAGATGCTGGTGGCCCGGTAGCCAACCTGACCGCACAGCCATCTGCCTGCTCGCTCGTGGACTGGCCCGCGCTTTTTCCAGGGCGTCTAACCGTTGATATGCACGCCAATGATTCATTGCACACTGGCTTATATCCGTCACATCATCACGCCAAAATGGAACTACTTCATAACAAGTCTCAGGAAAGTGCAAAGGTTAGTATTGTTCATTTAGATCTACTAATATTTTTCGCATTATTTTACTTTTTTATATTTTATTATTCATTACTTCATTTAGCATAGCGGGTAGTAACTAAATCAATATGTTGTTTTAGGTGTTCACGTTCGAATTTTTGGAGCCTTACTCAGACGGGCAGTGCAAATACGACAACTGTCTGCTATGTTTGTCGGATGCCGCGTGCGGCTGGTGCGAGCTCACGAACAAGTGCGAGCCGCGCAACATCGACGAGACCATCTCGTGTGGAGCGGACGGCGAGTGGCGCTACCTGACGCTGCAGCCGGCCGCCTGCCCCAACTGCTCCAACTACATCAGCTGCGAGCGCTGCGTCAGCGGGAACTACTGCGAGTGGTGGGCGGACGAGGCGAGGTGTGCGCGGCGTGGTCGGGCAGACGGCGCCGTGACGTCACGCGAGCTGTGTCCCGCGCCCTGCCGCCTGCGCGCCGACTGCGAGCATTGCCTGGACGAGCGCGGCCGCTGCGTGTGGTGCGAGGCCACGCGCCAGTGTTTCAGCTTCAGCGTGTACACCAGCGAGTACCAGTTCGGGCTGTGCCGCGAGTGGTTGGACCGCGCGTCCTCCCCGCCCGACGACACGGCGCGCAAGTCCGGCCAGTGCAAGTCGTGCCGCCGCCACGTGCAGTGCTCCGCGTGCCTGCGCAGCATGGGCTGCGGCTGGTGCTACTCGCACGGGAACCCCATCAACGGCGCCTGCACGGAAGGCGACTTCACACGCTCGCACGCCGACTGCGCCGCCGTGCTGAACGTGACGTCATCGGACGCCGGCTGGGCGTACGCGCAGTGCCCGGACGTCGACGAGTGCGGCCTGGGCCTGCACGACTGTAACGAGCACGCTATCTGTAACAATACTCACGGCTCGTACACATGCAAATGTAGACAGGGATATATCGGAGATGGTAAAACGACTTGTACGCGAACCTGCTATAATAACTGTATCCATGGGTATTGTCTCGGACCTCCTCACTTTTTGTGCCAGTGCGATCTGGGATGGACAGGTGCTGATTGTTCTATAAACTGTGGATGTCATAATCACTCGACATGTAAGGCCGGCGTGGGCCGGTGTGACGAGTGTCAGGATTGGACTGAGGGAGAATTCTGTGAGTCATGCAAACCTGGCAGTCACGGTAATGCCACCACGGGTCAGGGGTGCCGCAGGTGCGACTGTAACGATCATGGCGACGAGACACGCGGCGTTTGTGATGTCGCCACGGGAGAGTGTATTTGCAAAGATAACACCGAAGGCTTGAATTGTGAACGTTGTAAACCAAAGTTTTATGGTGACCCTCGACATGGCGGTAAATGTTATTATCAGTGTGAGCCAAGAGGAATGCTAAATGCAACACAAACCGAAGGAATAGGTTCCTATAAGACAGACCCCGATATCAAAACTATTGGACCTTCTAAAGAATGTTTATGGATCATATCTGCTGAAGATATCAAGGATGCTATCATTCAGTTTACCATTAACTCGTCCACCTTCGATGTTCCCTGTGATGAGAATGCAGTTTATGTCTATGATGGTCTCGGGGGAGTACCTGATCTCAGTAACAACCAGCAGAGCCAGTTACTGGGTGTATTCTGCAACGGTGCGTCTTCAGGTGTCATAGAGGCTCGCAGTGGTAACCTGACAGTCCATTACAAGCAGGGGCAGCCGGAGCAAGGCTTCGAGGGAAGCTACAAGGTGTTGGCATGTGACGGATATTGTACGTGGCCGAGAGTTTGTAACAAGAGGCACTGTGTGTGCCGCGAAGGTTACGGTGGCCCCAACTGTGAAGTTGAAATATGTCGGAATAACTGCAGTATGGCGGTCGGTGCCGGTTTATGTGACCCTAGCTACGGAAGATGCTTATGTAACGAAGGGTTCGGAGGAGATGACTGCTCAATCAGACTAGACAAAACACAACTTGTATTTACAGAGCTTTTTAACTCAGAATATTTGTCCGACGGATTAGATCACCTGAGGAAAACTCTACCTAGATTTGGTCACAGTCTGGTGGCAGACCGACGCGGACTGTGGATGTTCGGCGGGTATTCTCTCTCCCACGGTCCATTAAATGACATAAGATTTTTTGACACAAAGAATAACACGTGGATGCAAGTAACTCTAGAAGCTACGCCAGACGCTAAGATGCCAGAAGGTCGATATTTCCATGCTGCTGAGATCTATCACTCTAAACAAAACATTTATATTTACGGAGGTTTAAGTTTACAAGAGAAGAATGGACAAAACAAAACACTTGGTGACTTCTGGCAGTTCAGTTTGAAAGACCAGAGGTGGAGCAATATCCGCAACAAAGATAAAGATGGACTGCCCCCCTCTCTCGCCGGGCACACGCTGACGTTACAAAAATATTTGGACTATGAAAGTTTGGTTTTGATTGGAGGCTTCTCATTAGAAGAAGGTTTCATGTATGATGTGTGGGAGTTCGATCTGGACAATGAGAAATGGATTAAGTTAAAAGATGAAGGCGCAAAACCATCTGGAATAATTGGTCATAGTACTGTGTACCACGCACCTTCACAAAGTCTGTATGTGTATGGCGGGATCTTATATGCGTACAATGGGACGGTCCTATCGAATAAACTGTTTTCATTCCACTATCCCACTAAGCAATGGAGTGAATTGCCTACGTTCCCTATTTTAAACAACTACTACGACAATTTACCCCAAGCCACCTACTTACATTCAGCGGTGACGACTAATGATTACATGATCATATTTGGTGGAAGAACCGACCCGGAAAATAGATCTGATTCCCTCATAGCTTATATCTACAGCTGCAACCAATGGGTCAGACTTGTTAAGGGTTTGTATTTCTATTCATAATACCTAAATTCCGACAAGAAACATTGAAATAAATGTTATTACTAACCATATTTTTTTTTAGGTGTAAGTATAGTGGGTCATCCACCACCGCCTACAATAGCTCACGCGATGGCAATTGACATTGACGCGGAGATCGAAGGATACATCTACATTATAGGAGGTTGGACAGGCAGCGCCCACTGTCAGGTCACCCGGATATCACTTCCTGAAGACCTGTGTTCACTGTGGAGTTCCAACAAGTTTGAGTGCCGCAGTCACATGGGGTGTAGTTTCTGTAACACAGGGAACTATACGAAGTGTTTCTCTGTGGATAAGCCGGGGTGTGACAGTGACAGTGTGTCGGTGAACCCTGGGACGGCGTGTGATGCTGAGCTGGTTTCGTCTCGCGCTTGCGAGAATTTCACGACGTGTACATCGTGTCTTGCTGCTTGGCCCATGTACCCTGAAGACAAGCCCGCTTGTCGCTGGTGTGAGTCCTGCGCTGCAGCTGTTGGTATGTGCCTCACAGATTATTAAAAATCTACGTTAAAGTTAAAAAAATTGCAGTTTTTGTAAAGTTTAATTAAATTTAATTCAGAATGTCAAGAACGTTGGAACAGGTCACAAATTAATAAAGTATTTGTAATTGTTTTAGGTGAATGCGTACCCACTGACGAATCATGTACTAGTATGAAATGCAACGCTGGCACCACCTACATCAGTAACGTGGACAACTGTCCCGAACTCAGGTGCGCTTCGTCCGACTGTGAGAAGTGTGTCGGTGCTAAAGAATGCACGTGGACGAGACACGCCGTTAGGGAAGGTAAAATACGTACTAGACTTTTTTTTATCGTGGTAAAATCATCAAATGAGTCCTCCAACCCAGGGCAGAGCGGGAGGGACTCGTAAGGGGGGCTCCGTCATTATGCTGACACTCTTTAAGGCGCGCGTGGAACACAACGCGCCGTCGACCCGGGCATGGTCCATGGTCGGAGTCGCCTATTACTCTTGCGACGTCAGACGCCGTGGGCGTCTACCACTGCGGCTGGGGTGGAGGGAGGTCGTTGTTCTCTCCCTCACGCGGCCCGCCTCCTCCTTCGCGAGCATGACTGCTTAGCAGAAGGAGGCGACCGCTTCCCACTCAGTACTTACTAGACTTTGATATACTTTAGCGTTATGAAGTTTAAGTTGATTTTTGATTGACCGTTTGTTGTAAAACCGTTCTTATGGTTAGAATGAATTTTGTCACGCAGGACATTCAGTCGATTTTCCCAAAATTCAGATAAACTAAGCTCGTATTATTCGCAGGTCAATTAACTCGGATAGCGGAAGAATCCGTCGAGCTATTCAATTGGACGTGCGCGTTGATAGAAGAGCCTGGCCGAACGAGTCTACGCCCGACGAAAACCGAAGAGTGTCCGAACCGATGCATGATGTTGGACGATTGTCAGTCGTGTCTTAGTACTGACGGGGGAGAGGGAGGGTTCGCGGAGTGTCGCTGGGCTACGTACTTGGGGAAATGTATCTCGCCTGCGTATCAGCCGGTGTATTGTGCTGGCGGTGTTTGCGGTCTAGTACTGACGAAGGCAGATAAGAGCAAGTGTCCGGCGCCGTGTGACACCTTTGAGCAGGTATGTTAAATTGCTCTGTTAGTTTCCCTTAAATGTTATCCTCAATGCGGACATAGCCCTTTTGGTATCTTTGTTACACATTATAATATTTACATCGGAAATCTCTCTGCCCGCACTAGGAAAGGTTTTCAGCTGGCTTGTAAAATTTTAGTTTACCGCTAGGGGGCGTTAACACGTTTGATTTTTCGATCAATTTCTGCTTCAAAAATTAGTAGTTAAAAACTAGTCGTATTGTCATTTAGACGTTCGATTTTTGCCGCACGACATACTGGGCAATTTTTGGAACTATTGAACTGATTTTGAAAATTCACCAGTGTTAAGCTACATTATTCACCTGTCGTAAACCAGGGTGGGTCCCTAGTAACAAATATTTTAATTTCAGTGTTCGGAATGCCTCCACCACTCTCACTGCGGTTGGTGCGCGCTCTCAGGCGCCAACGGTCAGGGTGTATGTTCTGAAGGTTCCATCGAATCTCCTCTAGACTATTCCACACGGACCACGTGCGCCGCTGTATACACGGCCGCGAACCATGACGATTACGACTACTCTAACGATACTTTCTCGTGGCACTACACTCGCTGTCCGCCTGAAAACGAGTGCGAGAATAATCATCACCAGTGTAAAGCTGAGTCTGAAGTGAGTTTGTTGACTATTGAAATTATTGTTACTATGTTATTTCCATTTAAACAAAAACAACATTTTATGAAATGTGAATTAGGTTTATTTTTGAGTGCTACTGAAAATACTCTTTTTTTTCCGAATTTTAATGGTGAACGTCCATTTGACTCATTTACTTATGCTTAAAGGTGTGTCGCGACTTACCGGAAGGCTACGAGTGCGCGTGCGGGCCGGGCCACAAGCGCGCGGGCGGGGCGGGGGGCGCGGGCGGGGCGGGGGGCGCGGGCGGGGCGGGCGGCACCTGCGTGGCGGTGTGCTCGCAGGGCTGCGTGCGCGGCGCCTGCGTGCAGCCCGACGTGTGCCGCTGTGAGTTCGGGTACGTCGGCGCCAACTGCACCATCCAGTGCCAGTGCAACGGACACTCCGACTGCGAGGGACCCGATAAACTCGATAAGTGTATCGAGTGCCATAATAATACTATGGTAAGTTCTTCGGAAAGGCCTGAAATTTATGCATTTGATCTCGATTTTTGACTAGATTCATGCCTATATAATACGAGTATAATCAAAGTCACCAATTACGTCTGTGAAGTTACTTGTGTCTTCCATTGATATTGTATGAATCATGAGTTAAAAAATAGTGTTCTTACTCTCAACCTATATAACGGTCCGATGACTTCTGTTCATAGGGTGACCAGTGCGAAAAATGTAAACCGAACTTCGTGGGCGACCCAGTGAACAACGTGCAGTGCGTGCCTTGCTCAACATACTGCCACGGCCACACATCCATCTGTACCAGCGAAGTGGACGCGGCCCCGACGTCCCGCGACGTGGGCGGTCCCGCAGACCCCGACGACTACCGCGACGGTGCCGCCAAGGCCCGATGTGTCCGATGTGCCAACAACACCGACGGACCACGCTGCGAACGATGCATCGAGGGATACTTCAGAGGCTCTGATGACTTTAGAGATCCTTGTAGACCGTAAGTTGTCATCGTAATATTCAAATAGATTTTGTATCTCTGATCTCTCCAGCACAGTGTAAAGTTATAAAACTAAATATTAAATAGAAAATATGCCTGTAGCTCTGCAGGTAGGAGACAAGAGTTATGATGGTTTTAAAAAGATCGTCAAGTTTTTGAAGTGAAAACTTCTTTAGCGGCGTTGTGCACTTTTTTTGGAATGGGTAAAAATTCGTAAGACGGCGCTTGCGCAAATGTTCGTGTGTGTTTATTACTTTTCAAGTTTTCACTTCTGCCTGCACTCCCAGAGTACAACCCGACGTTTTTTTTTTCATGGCATTTATTTCAATTCTATTCGTTTAAAACATGCGATTGTTTCAGTTGCGAATGTCACGGGCACGGCGACACTTGCGACCCGGTCACAGGAGAGAAGTGTAACTGCGGTAACAACACAGAGAGCGACATCTCGTGTCAGACGACCTCCTCGAGTAAGAACTCTGCGCAGGAGTGCTGGCGCTACCAGTGCGTCAAGTGCAAGGATTTGTACATGGGCGACCCCAGGAACGGACACCAGTGTTACAAGACTATTAATATTGAAAACAAGCTGTGCTTTGATGGGAAATCTATTGGTAAGAATTTTATGGTGAAAGTACTTTATTAATAATTTCATTCCCGTAGTTCCTTTGCTTCTGAACGCACATGAACCATGCATTTTTCTGATGTCAATAGTGGGGAGTTTTCACTATGGTACACAATATTACTTTTTCTTCTACTTTTAATTTAATAAAAATAAGTCCATTGCTGATATCACATTTTAATATTTTTTTTAATTTTCAGACGAATGCAAGATCAAGCCACGACCTCTCTACCCTGGCCAAACGGTATTCGTAGCAGTAAATCCAAGATACATGAACGTTGACATAAGAGTGATAGTGGACGTAACTCAGGGGGCTGTTGACCTATACCTTAGTCCGAATGACAGCTCATTTGTAGTGTCTGTGAACTCCAGTAACGGCGACCATGCAGTGGAACTGGATCCCACGTATCATAAACACGAACCAAGTAGAAGGATGCCGTCATTCGACGAGCATGTGCCTGAAGAGCCTAGAGTCACGTGGTACTATGACAAGATAGAGTACACACTTGCCGATTATACGGCAAAGGATCTCGCTACATACGTGACAGTTGATAGGAGGAATATATTACTTCGAGTGAGAAACCTCCGAAACCGATTAGTCCTCACTTTGCCGCAAAACGTTCATGACCTAACGCACACTAAGTTCTACATCGTGATTCGCGCGCGTCACACTGATGATGGCGCCGCAAGCTTTGGCGTGATATTCTTCAGACAAGATCAGCTGCACATCGATCTGTTTGTGTTCTTCTCCGTTTTCTTTTCGTGCTTCTTCTTATTCCTTGCGGCGTGTGTGGTCGCGTGGAAGGCGAAGCAAGCGGCCGATGTTCGACGCGCACGACGCAGACATGTCGTTGAGGTAAGGTCGAGTTTTTTATGGAAAGTAGAAAAAAAACATATTACATTTTATAAAACATATTATTTTCTCAATTGACTAATGTACTAATTTCTACATAAGTATCTAAACAAATAATGACACGAAAAGAATTAGCGATAATCAAAATAAACCGTATGATAGATGCTGCACATGGCGAAGCGTCCGTTCGCGGCGGTGACAGTGATACTGTCGGGTGGCGTGCCGTCGTCAGGTCCGCGCCGGCGCCGCGCGCCCGACATGCGACCGGTCGCTATCGAGCCCACCGGCGACGCACGCGCTGCTGTCACCACGGTACTGGTCAAGTGAGTACTACACATTATTATTGATATGTAACATCATTCCTCTCGCTATCCTGCAACGCCAATGGAAGCCGGATAAGCGCGCGCTTTTTGATTTAACCAATAACGCGCGCGGTGTTAATGTGGTATGTTACCGAGGTCTGTCTTTGTCTAAGTGACAGGATGTAACAATATACGACTACTGTAAGGTCCGCTCGTTTTTTCTTAGCCGTTTGCAACTTCTTTCACCGGGAGCACGCAGTTGCAGACTCAGAGAAGAGATCAGAGATTAGAAAACCGAATAGGTAGTTAGTTCATGTGGAAGAAGAAGCATTTATTATGCCAGGAATTAAAAATCTGTTATTAATATGCTTAGGGGAGGACCTATGTCAGCCGTTAACGCCTGTATACTAACTGGCGAAAATTGTTTTTGTTATCTTAATAAGAAAAACAATGTTTTCACCTTTCACATTTCTTAAAATGCAAGCTACTTTATTATTTGTGTAATTATGAGTAACTAAATTACCCTACGTATCGTAATCGTGCAGGTTGCCGGGCGGGTCCCGTGTACCGGTGCGGCTGGCGCTGGCGTCGTCGCTGGTGCTGGTGACCCGCGCTCCCGCCGCCCGCCAGCGCCGGGCGCCCCCGCTGGCGCGGCTGGCGGCGCACACCTAGCCGCCCGCGCGCGCCCCGCTCCCCGCTCACGCGCGCGTCTCGCTCCCCGCTCCCGCGCCCGCTCCTGCGCCCGCCTGATGGCACATTTCCGCAGCCCGTGTTCAGACGACCGCCTCTCTAATCGGCTCCGAAAGAATGAGGGCTGCTAGGGCAGATAGACGCTCCAACATTGTTTTTGTGTAAAATGTAAGTACGCGCGGACCGCCCGCAAATGACGCAAGTCGTCGACGATCGCATGTAAGTTAATTTTCAACCTATTTAGGGCAGGTGTTATAGATTTCTACAATATGTATATATCGATCGGTGAGTGGTGCGATTGGTCTCCACTTACACAATTGTGTCGAGGACCTCCTATTAGTCTTTGCTAATCATTGAGTCTCGTGAATGTGCCGCCTCGCGAGCGAGGAGCTGAACGTATCAAAATTGAGCGCATACCATGCGCGGGTTGTGAATAACCGATATTCGCTGATCTGTTGTGTTGTTTATCTCTAAATTTTATTATGTAATGTTGACGCCACATTTTGTTGATGGAATGTTATTGAATGTCTATTTTATGAGTTAGCTTCAGATCTTTATTTACAAGTTTTTAGTAGATGAATAAAATATAGCAGCTGAGTACTTCTAAGGTACATTTGAAAACTATGTTCCTATGGATAGTTGAATCTCTTATAATAAAAGATATTATTAGTTGTTTAAATTACATGTCTATGGCAGTTATTTTATTAATGTAAAAAGTAGCTTGATATGTTGCTTGTATCTAAAATTGTACAATATATTACGTAATAACTTTTTATATTGGCTTTGCTATTTTTTGTTATTGAATCTGAACTTTCCAAATAGTTCTACCGTAAATATAAATACATAACTGAGATTATTTTAGTATGTGCGAAAGTACCTTTCAGATATAAAGCCAACATTGTTTAAAATGTTAAAAAACGCACGAATTAATATGTGCTGGTCACACAAAATACAATCTATTAGTATTACTTGTATGATCTGAACAAAGCACCCAAGTTGAAAAGATACAATATGATCACTTTTAAAATGACCAAGCGTCAGAAAATACGTAGATGAATATTTTCATAAATACGTAACGTAAATTACCTAAAATTTCTGTAATTGTGATGTCTGTATTCGTCGGTACCAGCAGATATGAGCTGATAGCAAATATATAGCCTATTGTTGTGTTTGTCATTTATGTGGTCAAGTTATAACGTAATAAAACAATACCTTATTGCAACTTTGTATTTATAGAAATACAAATATTTTAGAACAACGGCATACCAACATTCACCTTCTTTTTAATCTTCCTTTATTACGTTTGCTGTAATTATTTTGTGAATAGCTCCAATCTTTATATGCTGTACAGTGTACAGATATTGAAACATTTAATTTTGATTATTATATTGCTCATTAGTAATCAGCAGTATTGTGTAAATGGATTGATCAATTATTTGATGTGTAAGTAGAATTATATAAAGTAATTAGTTTTAACTTTAAAATAGTAAGAGAGTACTGAATATTGTTATGGCTACATTATTAAGTTATACATAATCAAATGAATTGTACTTGATCAAAGGTATAAACCGAGTCCAAAATACATTCCATTTGTATAACTTTGTACATAAATAATGTGTAATAATTGTGTATTACCAAATTTTAGATCAGGTATCAAAGAGCTTTAAGGATATTTATACTAAGAAAATTTATTGCTCATAATCTTCGATTAGATCTTTCTTGATATACATTTAAATGCATTTATGTATTATTTCCTTCTCATACTGTATACATTTTTATTTAAACTGATGAGGGATTTCTTTGTCTGTAGTTTACATCTAAGTTGTGGGTGAATGATATTTGTGGATTTGAATGCATTTTGTGGCATATTGAAATGGTGATGGAAATAATGCAGTAAAGTTATAATGATTGTCTATGCTATTAGATTGGTAGTATTAATTCAAAATATACAATGCTAGCAAGGCTAGCAACTCAGGCGTCTATTTCAATCAATGAAATACACTATGTATTACCTAATTTCGTCCTTTTTTATGCTCAATGGTATAAACCCTATTGAAATTATATTCTAATATTATATGGATTGCCAAAATGACAAGGCATATTCATTAAAAATGCTGTAATACGAGTACATTTAGAACATTCTTTTTAACTAATATAATTGCTCTCAAAGTAACAGTGTTGTTTATTTCTATTCGTAAAAATGGTAGTTTATATTCTTTATTGAATTTAGGTATTGGGTTTACCTTAGAAAAATAAGCATAATTTTATTTGCTCAAAATATTTTTTTATATTGATCTATGACAGCTCTGTAATGCATTTTTTATATATTTGTATCCTTTGTTCATAAATTGGTATTGTATCAATTATCTTTTGGTCTCCGTAACTGATGAACATGTTTAGCTAAGTTAAAGCCATCCTTGCTTTTTCCAGGTGTGATATTATTTTAAGAGTTTACTATTTAATTAAAAGATGCCCATTAATATAGTTATGCACTGTATTATATTATGAGAAAGCCATTCGTAAAAAAACTGTTTTATTAATAAATAATTTGATGTACCTATTTACTAGGTACGTACATTAATTTGATATAACTGTATGCATTTTTTATCTGGGTAGCTTCATGATTAAGTTCAGGGTGTGTATCAAAACATCAGTTTCACAATTTTTTTTTGATCTTGTAACACACCACTGTTGTAATAAAATGTCCATGACAACATTTTCAAGGCAATATTTGTTTATTAAATAGAATCTTATGGCAGTATTATGTATAAGCAATATATATATTTTTGTTTAACCTGAATGTATAATAAATGTTTATAAAATAAAATATACTGTTGGTTGTAAATCAAAGCGTTTTACTGATATTCTATTAAACACATAATACAAGTATTTTAAGTAGCAGCAATATAAATGTGTATGTTGTAAGTTAACATAATGTGTCTTATGACCATAACTAAATAAAACCATACAATTAATAATAATTATGAACTTAATTATATTGATAATTGAGAAGAGCAACTTAATATTACATACATGACAGCAGTCTAAGGATCATGCTATTGATCTTTTTGTGTAAGTAAATGTGTTTTAATTTTTTGTAGCAGTTCTTTTTTCACTGTGTCTGGGACTAGTGCCCGGGCACGAGGAGTAACCTTGGTAGCTAGCATATCAAATGTAATATTATTACTATCATTTTCTTTGACAACATCTCTGCAAAGCATTCTGACTTGATCTCTCCAACCGCATTCAATTAACCGCCTTCTCAAAAGTTCTTTAAATCTGTAATAGAAACACGTAAAGAAATATCAACTTTGCTTAGTTTGTTTGCATTACAATGTAGTAAAAATAGGATCGACTTCATAGCAGATATCTTGGTTGGAGTGTAGCCTTAGGTGTGGCTGACTCTGGCTTGGCCACCATCAGGGATTTTAATTTTGATAACACAAATATTTAGTCGCTAATTAGTCGAAATTAGTCGCCAAATATCAGATTTAGTCGGTCACTGGTTCAAAAGTTAGAAGGGTTTATAGGTGGCCGATCTGGAGAGAGTCTCCCCAGCTTGGCCACATTTATATCTCAAAAACTAGGATACCTAACGAAGATCTGTTTTCTCCCAGATTTAGTCGCTAATTAGTCGAAATTAGTCGCCAAAAATCAGAATTAGTCGATCACTGGTTCAAAAGTTAGAAGGATTTATAGGTGGCCGATCTGGAGGGACTCTCCCCGGCTTGGCCACATTTATATCTCAAAAACTGGGGCACCTAATGAAGATCTGTTTTCTCCCAGATTTACTCGCTAATTGGTCGAATTTAGTCGCCGAGTCACAGATTTAGTCGGTGTGTTATTAAAAAGATATTAAAGTAATAAATTTCTCCATACATTGGTACAAGCATGTACAAAACACTTTAAGTAGTTTCTAGACAATACGTATTAAGTCTTAAGACGCTACCCCGACCAAACGACCTTGAGTATTCGGTCCTTCTCTGTCCCGTTGATAAGTCTCGCTCTGTCTCGCTCACTCCGCCCGCGCATTTATCTCAAAATCCACAAAAAAATTGGAATTCTTTTAATAAAAAAAGATAAGCGATCTTTTCAAATAAAATAAAATGTGGAATATTTAGATTTTTAAATTATCTATCCATTGGTGTAATTCTTAAATTAACAGAACGTCAACTTTAGCAAAAGAAGCATGCTATCAATAATTTTAGAACATTTTTTACAAGGAGATTTTAAATGTATTTATAACACATAAAAATAAATTAAAATGTGCAATAAACTAACAAATAAAATGCTTTTAGATATAGTTAATTACGCTTCATTACTGAGTTAATAGCCTCTGAATAATGTTAAATAATAAATAATTTTATATTTCGACAACAGAAGTTTTATTATACTAACCTTAATTAGAGCCAAATGGTGTCATATTAGGTATTAGATACCTAATATATATATACAGATAGGTATATACATCTTTGATTTAAGAGCGCTGGGTTCCCGTGCTAGCATAGTATTAGGTAGATACATCATATATTCTTATTTGGAAACAGAAGTTTTATTATTCTAACGTAATTTAGGCCTTAACATTATAATTTGGTAAAACAGTTGTATGCGACTGTACATCTTGACACCAAATAGGCCAAGAGCCAGGTGTAATGTTTTCAAAGAAAATTAACCTACTCTAACATAGCAATTTATAACATAAACAAAATTATTTAATTGAGAATTTATATCTCTCTGACATTTCTAATGACTTTAGACCGATAAAACGAGAAGTATATTACACATATTAACAGAAATATTTTTATCTTGGCAATTTTTCGTTATCTTTTCGATCTAGCTCTTGGACTATACCTTAAAAGTTGAACTCATTTTATCTTCTAAACTAAGACCCGACTAAATCTGTGACTCGGCGACTAATTTCGACCAATTAGCGAGTAAATCTGGGAGAAAACAGATCTTCGTTAGGTGCCCCAGTTTTTGAGATATAAATGTGGCCAAGCCGGGGAGAGTCCCTCCAGATCGGCCACCTATAAATCCTTCTAACTTTTGAACCAGTGATCGACTAATTCTGATTTTTGGCGACTAATTTCGACTAATTAGCGACTAAATCTGGGAGAAAACAGATCTTCGTTAGGTGCCCCAGTTTTTGAGATATAACTGTGGCCAAGCCGGGGAGAGTCCCTCCAGATCGGCCACCTATAAACCCTTCTAACTTTTGAACCAGTGACCGACTAAATCTGATATTTGGCGACTAATTTCGACTAATTAGTGACTAAATATTTGTGTTATCAAAATTAAAATCCCTGATGGTGGCCAAGCCAGAGTCAGCCACACTAGCCTTAGGGGCGCTATGGCGCGGGACTTTTTTTCAAATTGGTACCATACGCTTATAGGCATCATGAGCCGTGTAGAAAAAAAAATTTTTTAACCAAAAAAGTTTTTTTTTCGTTTACTTTGCTTCTCATAGCGCCTCTAAGGATATACTCCAACTCCTAAAAATCCGCCCCTAACGCTACCCACTGACCGATATCTTGGGATGTCTTCATAGTTTACGCCCTTTAGTCTTTGTTCATGAAGTCAATAGTAAGAAAGGAAATATAATCAGCCTGATAGCTCAGCTTAGTAAGTGTTTTTAGAAAATTTGTAAGCATTGTAAAAATAACTGGTATAGATACCTTTCCCGGTCTCCGGTTAAAACCAAACGTTGATGTGCTATGGTATTGTTTACCGTCATATTAAACTGAAACAGGAATGATTGATTTTAAGTATTTATAGATAAATGCTTCTTAGGAAATTGGTAGGAAGTCATAAGGAATTGTGAAATACACACTTGTTATGTTCGTAAATTCGAATAAGTTACGAAGGTAATTTCGCGGATTGGCAAACACGAATTAATGTAATAACAATCACAGATGGACGAGTTCAATGACAATGACATTGACATTAGCCACAGTTTTTTTTTTTTGGTTCTTTTCGTCCCTCTTTAGGACAGGCAAAGGGAGCTGAGCCCATACAGCCAAATTAGCCACAGGTAGACAGTGCCCGGTGCCACAGACTAATAAATCTCGTTAATACGTGGGTCGTTGTCAACACACGTCATCATCGTCAAACATTAATTCAAATGGGAAAAACAACACTAAAAAACACCGTTGTCTTGTAACAACACTTTGTTAATGACAGATGGCAAAAAGCCCAGACACTAAGCCAAAATATTATTAAAAATGTATGTTGACACTTGATATTTTTACCTGAGTGTGAAAAAGCGCGGGAACCTTCAAGATTGATAGGCGCCTTTTTTAAAGTTAATTTGCAATAAATAAAAAGCAACTCATTTTTGCACAAATTTATTAAAAACGTAAAAAGTAATTGTGGTAGAGATGGTCAGGAGCCGTAAAAAACGCAAAAAGGAACAATCGGTTGAAGACGGAGAGGCGGAGTCTGTTGATGAGGGCTCAGCGTCTGACGTCGGCTCTGTAACATCCGAAGAGGATACTGATAAGTATACTCCTTTTAGAATCCCAGATTACGTCCGATATTACCCCGAAGATGGTGGTAATTTCGAATATATCGTGTTTCTAGAAAGTATTGAAGAAAATAAACCCATTGGCTTGAGGGATATGATGTCCCTTGCAAATGCAATTAAGCGTTACAACAAAGGTGTCAAACAATTGCAGCGGATTAACAAGAGCAAGGTAGGTGTCATATATGAAAGACCAGCACTGGCGAATGCTGCTTTAAGTAATAAAAAGTTTCTAGACGGTCACAAATTAAAAGCGTCCATCCCGGCTGCCGCTACGGAGGTTACTGGAGTCATCACACATGTCCCCATAGAACTCTCCAATAAACAAATTTATTCCGCACTAACAAGCACCAAGAACATCGTCTCTATAAGACGTTTTATGAGAAAATCGGTGGAGAATAAAACTGTAAAATATACACCAACAAAAACAGTATCAATTACTTTTTCATGTCCAGTTCTGCCAGAGAGTGTCGACCTCAACAGTTGGCGTTTTGAGGTAAGACAATATATTCCTCCAGTGAAGCAATGCCTTAAGTGCCTGAGATATGATCATATTGCTAAATTCTGTAAAAACTCTGAGAGATGTTCCATTTGTGGAGAAGCACATAATTACAAAGTATGTACAGTTCCCGCCTCGGGCGCAAAATGCTGTCACTGCTCGGGCAATCACATTGCTATATCTTCTTTATGCCCTGTTAAAAAAGAAAAGATTGAGTTAAATAAACAAAAATATGAGAAAAAAAGAAGTTATGTTGACACACTTAGTGACACAAACTTTCCGAAAATTAACAAAACTGATCAATTTCTGTCACTCCTAAATTCAGAACTGATTTTAAAAACTATCTCACAATCAATGGTTAAATTAATAACACAAAATAAAATGAATGAAAAATCAATTTGTACTGCTAGCATTAAAGATGTCCTGCAAGAATCCTTTAAAAATATTAGGTAAGAATTAAAAAAAAATATATATATATATTTTAATGGATTATTTAAATATAGTCCAATGGAATGCTCAGAGCTTATTACACAATCAACATATTTTCAATCACTTTTTGTTGGACAATTCTATTCATATAGCTTTAGTTTGCGAAACTTGGCTTAAGCCCCATCACACCATCAAATTTCGTGGTTATGATGTAGTCAGACTTGATTCAGGGAATGCTCATAATGGTGTCGCCATTATTTTACATAAATCTATTATGTATACTAAAATAAACACAATCTATGATGATTCCTTACAAAATATAGCAGTTCGTATTAAATATGCCAATAATAAAGAACTAACTATTGTAAGTTTTTACAGTCCAACTAATTGCAACCCTGCTTTTTCTAAAACAAAATTAGATAGACTAATTCAATCTTTACCTTGTCCAATTTTTTTAGCTGGCGATTTTAATGGTTTGCATACAACCTGGGGATGTTCAGCTTCTAATTGCAGAGGTAGGGATATTTTGGATTCTATTAATAAAAACAATCTTGTTCTTTTAAATGATGGTCAAATGACCACTGTTGGTTCCCACATTTGGAGGCGAAATGCTCTTGATTTAACCATTGTCTCTCCTTTACTAGCCCTGGAGTGTGAATGGTCAGTTCATGATGATCCTTTAGGCAGTTACCACCTTCCTGTAATTACAAAATTCTTAGTGAGTAACAATAATTCTTCTAGCTTTCATATACCTGATAGTATTCCTCTTCCATTTTCTTATAATTTCAATACTGTTGATTGGAAAACATATTCATCCAGTATTGATGCTCTTTTGTGTAACTTTTCTATAGACAGACACAATCCTTTGCTTAGCTATAATAACTTTATTAAACTCTTACATTTGGCACTATTAGATTCAATTCCATCTCCAAGGCGCTGCTCCTCTGATGGGGGGCAGGTACAGCCTCTTTCAACCTCCAACAGAAAGAAAAGAACTCCACTCCCCTGGTGGAATGCTAACTGCAGCAAAGCTGTGGAAGATAGTAAAAATGCTTACTTAACTTTTAAAAATAATCCCTCTGAAACAAATTACCTAGCTTTTAAGAAACTCCAAGCAAAGAAAAAGTTCATTATCAAGTATGAAAGAAAGTTGAGTTGGTTGAAGTTGTGTGAATCTTTCAACAGAACTACACCTATGTCTGTGGTCTGGTCATATATGCGTAGATTTAATAAAAGTTCTGGATCTATATTTCAAAATAATAACATATATTCTTGGATCCCTGAATTCCTTAAAAAATTTACACCAGATACAGTAGAGCCAGCTTTTATTTTCGACCCTTCTCATCCTGTTTCTCCTAGTAACTTCCACTTAATTAAACCTTTTACATTTGTTGAATTTACTACAGCAATTCATTCTCGTAGGGATACTGCAGCTGGCCTCGATCATATTTCTTACAAAATGCTAAAAAATCTACCCGATCAATCTAAATTAGTTTTGCTTGAAATCTTCAATCTTCTTTGGCAGCATTCTCTAATTCCTGAAGATTGGAAAATTGATTGCCTTGTTCCCATTCTCAAACCCAACAAAGACAAAAATAGTTTTGACTCTTACAGACCTATAGCCTTAACTTCATGTATGGGTAAAATCTTCGAGCAGCTTATCAAACAAAGGTTAGAACATTTTATTGAGAAGAATCATATATTACCTTCAAATCAATTTGGGTTTAGGAGAGGCAAGTCTTCAAGGGAAAGCATTGCTCATTTGCATCTTGATATCTTTGAAGCCTTCAAATCAAAGAATGCTCTTGTCAGTGTTTTCTTTGATGTGGTAGGCGCATTTAATAATGTTAATCATCATATACTCTGTTCAGAATTGGCTGCTGTTGGTTTGCCTGCAAAGGTGATAGAATGGATATATAACTTTTTGAATGGTAGAAAAGTATTTGTTAAGTGTAAAAATAGGCTTATAGGTCCTAGGTATTCTTATAAAGGCACTTGTCAGGGCAGTATATTGAGTCCTTTAATATTTATTTTATACATCCACAAACTTAATATTATTCTGGGCACTGAAGTATCCAATTTGCAGTTTGCGGATGACCTGGTAGTGTACTGTGTTGGTAATAATACCAGTACAGTATGTTCCAAGCTTAACATTGCCTTGTATAAACTAAATTGTTACTTTAATTACCTTGCATTAGATATTAGCACAGATAAATCTAAGGTTGTAGTTTTTAGCAATATCGGGCCTTTTATAGTCAATATTAAATATGACAACACTGATCTGCCTGTGGAGAATAGTGCAAGATTTTTGGGAGTTATTTTTACAAGCAACCTTTCTTGGGGAAAATATGTTGATTGTATATCTGATAGAGCTCAAAAAGCCTTAAATGTTCTGAGGTCTCTTGCAGGGACATACTGGGGTTCAGACCCTAAAATTCTTTTAATATTATACAAATCCCTTGTACGAAGCCACTTTGAATATGGTTTCCTCTGTTTTTCTTCAGATAGTCAATTAGTAAATAAACTAGATATTCTTCAAAATCATAATCTTAGACTTATTACAGGTGCCATGAGAACTACTCCCATCAATTCTTTACAAGTAGAATGTAATACTCCCCCCTTAATCTTACGCTTTCAGTATCTCAAATTCTGTTTTTTACTTAAACTTTTCTCTGTTAATCATCATCCTCTGATTAAAAAGTTATTTTCACTTCACTTGAAGTATCCTGATAACACTCATTTGACCAAAAATATTCCATTTATACTTTTTGATTTTTCATTCATGATCAAGTTAGATGGTCAGTTTGAATTTCATAAATCTAATGAATGGGTGTGTTATGAGAAAGAGTTTGAATGTTTATTTCATGAGCTGGATATAGTAATTGACAACAAATTAAGCGATCGGCAAGAAGTCTATAACCTCTTAGATCAGTATCCGAACTATCACCACATTTATACAGATGGCTCTAAAAGTAATGAAAGGGTTTCTATGGCTTACGTCATTCCTCATAAGGAATTTGGACTGGGAGTAAAACTGAAGAAGGAATCAAGTATATTTACCGCTGAAGCTTATGCTATTCTTGCTGCACTTAAGGCGATGTGAGACGCAAAACCGTCATTTTGTATTGTGTATTATTCCTTAATAAAAGGGATTTAAATTTTGAAAAAAACATAGTACATATTTCAATCTTCGGTCTACAGGTTTCTGCTCTTCGATACACGATTGCTTGCACTTTACTGCATTCAATTAAATCGCAAAAACAGGTCCAACTCATGGTTTGGATACCATTTTATTTGAGTTATACTAGGCTTTGAATAATAAAACTTATACCATCTTAAAGAGCATAAAAAATGAGATAGAATTTAGCAGTATTATTGTGAAAGGATGAGAAACCATACCAGTAAGTCCAGAATTAGGTGATTTCATCTTTTCATGCACTCGACCCGTGGCATTTAGTCGGTCTTGGACCGTGTCGGAGGTCGGATGTACGTCAATTTTTTTGCAAACCCACCACCACGCTTAGTTCTATTACTGACAGAGACAAACATTTATTTTAAATAATAATACCTGTATGTATATTAATTTTCAAAATACTTGTAATATTGTTCATTTTATAAGGTTATAATTTTGTAAACAAATGGGCAGAAAAAGTAAGAAGTTGTCATCGCTGGCTCTTCGAAGGCTGAATAAACAAAAAAGGTAAGGATGCATTGGAAAAATTATGAAAACCTCCTTTGCATATTTATTTCTCTTTACTAATAGTAGGAGAGCTACTGAACCATCCGACTTACCTGTTTTCCACAAAGTTAGAATTAAAAAATTATAGTCATACTGTGAGAGCAAAAACAAAATAACTTTGTCTCCGTTTTGAGGAATGATAATGCAACCACATAGATGCCTGCTACAACGTTACTTTTCAATAATACAATTTTAAAAAATCTAGCTTTGTGGAGAACGGGTGGGATGTTTCAGTGGCTCCTAGACTATAACCACAGAATATAATATAATGGTTTATTTTTCTAGCGGATTTACCAACCGCATCAAATATTTAAGACAGTTAAATTTAGACCCTATGTCAGAATTCATAAAGCCACCGTGAACGCACTTATTATAATGGTTTACTGTCTCCAAATGTGAAATAGGTAGTGGTCATAGTGTGGAAGTGAACACAGTATGATCATTTCCTACAAAAATATTAGTTATTAACTGCCGTGACCCCTGATTCACCTCCACGCTTTAAAATTACCTAGATTTTTTATATTTTAGAGCAATGCCGCTGCAGGCCAAGCGCAGTGCGCATATATCGACTAATGATTCAGGGGATAACGAGTGAGTCATTTACTCCACTTTTTTATTTAATTAAAAAAAAGTATTTAGTGGTAATTATTACGAACTAATCAAAATCAACATTTGTATTATAGGTGAATAGAGCATTCGGAAGGGCGTAAGGTGTCTCCGTTAATTACTTTACAACTTGTTCATTTGAATAACCCTAAAATTGAGGAGTATGTAACTATAATGTACTTAATGAAAACAATTCTACTGATGATATCCGTTGAACTTAAAAACAACAACAAAACTTCATTTGTTTTATTGTTACAGAACGACTACTAAAGGTTACACCCATGTGATACTTGACGCTGAAATGCCTTTAGATGAATGCAGTCATGTATCACCTGATAATAATATTAATGAGTAAGGACTTGAAATATACTGCAAGCGGGATTTTCGGGGCCGGGCTTTCCCGGTTCGATACCCTACTTTTTAGAGAAAAAGTAATATTAGCTTTCATTAGCTTCTATTTGATTAAGGTTCCGGCGCCAAGTAATTTCTCCATTCAAACATAGTACCAAAATTATTTGCGATACGAACATATCACCAACTTAATATAATGATAGTGGAATACAAACGGCATTTATCTAATGGTCCAAAGGTCCTGAATTTTTGTTTTACTTTTTAACATTGTAACATTTTAAGATTGTAAACATCATATTTCCAACTTAATTATTCTGTATGTTCAAAAATAATGCAATATATGCGAAGGTAGTTTTACATTATATTAATCCATATTTCCAAATAAATACGTTAATCGTCATAAGTATTTCATTTTGAACAAAATTGCCTAAATAATACCGCAACAAAAAAAAATTATACATACAAACGTGCCTATAGTAATCAATTCAAGTTGATTTACTGCTTTGCTCTACTCTGTAACTACTACCTAGACTTCGCAAGTTTTGGCGCGCGTGTCATCGCGCATCGTAATTCATTACGTATCCGCTAGTCCTTGCGGGCGCTGCGGTAAGCGTTGAATGCCTGCGGTGCTCAGGAAAACCTCGCCTTAAATACATTCAAAACCAATCTGAAAATCGTTTGCTCATTATCACTGACAGCATGAGCGTATTGCATGCTTTGAAGAACTATCAAATCAGTGCTCACACAAACTGCATTATAATAGAAATCAGGCACATACTTCATAATCTTTCAACAAGAAACTATAGTATTACATTTTTATGGACTCCATCACATATCGGAGTTTCGGGTAACGAGCAAGCAGACTTTTTGGCACGTGCGATTGCTGACATTGTTGACAGTGACAGCGGCAGCCCCGTCGACGATGTCGCTATTCCGTATACTGATTTAATACCTATAATCAAGTCCAAACTTCTAAAAGATTGGCAGGACACATGGTCAGAATCTCTTACTAGAAAAGGTACTTGGTATGCTCAAATTAATCAGAATATTGGTAAAAGCCCTTGGTTCACCAATTGCCGTTACTTCAGAAGCAGACAATATTATACTATTCTTTGCCGTTTGAGATTTGGACATTGCCGTTTCAACGCTCATTTACATCGTATGCGCATAATTCAATCGCCTTCTTGCACCTATTGCTCAACAAATGATGTACAGACTCTTGATCATATTTTCTTTCAATGCTCAAGTTTTAATATTCAAAGACTGTCTTTAACAGCCAACTTATTGAATTTATATGAAAAACCAGAGAACATACCGCGCTGCATTGAAGACATTTTGAAAAATAAAGACACCTATGTATATATTTACGACTTTATTAAAAACACGATCAAGGACATATGAAACAAGGATTTTAACAAATATCGGACTCG
This sequence comes from Agrotis puta, assembly GCA_943136025.2. Classification (NCBI taxonomy): domain Eukaryota; kingdom Metazoa; phylum Arthropoda; class Insecta; order Lepidoptera; family Noctuidae; genus Agrotis; species Agrotis puta. Next base: position 8,889,063 of record OW964170.2, read on the forward strand.
ACCTAGGAATAAATTATAAGAGATAATATCTGGGTAAATAACTAACATTTGAAGATTAAGGAATATGCATCGGATGTAACATTGAAGACTTGGCTCCGGCCTTATTACATACTTGGAACAGAAGTTAATATTACAGACCTGGCTGTATGGGCTTGACCCTTTGCCTGTCTTAACGGACGAAGAAGAAAAAAAAAAAAAAAAAAAAAAATTTTACCTGAGTGATGTTTGATTGTTGCATTTGTTGATGAACTATTTCTTTTAGATTTATTGCAAAATTTATATTTTAGTTGCATAGATCAACAGATTTAAATACGTACTGTTAATAGTTTAGATTGATTGTATCAAATAACTTCAAAAATGGCCCACGTTGTGGTATGGGATTCAACCGATGAAGATATTTTCGTTTGCGGAACATGTAAAGCTGTTTTTAATTCTTTACAAGTATTCTTGGATCATAAAAGGTTAAAATGTAACAATATCGTTTTGGAAGAAAAAACTACGAATGCAAATTTAGTTCAGACGGCATTTTGTAGTCAACCCTTGACTGAAAATATTGCAACACTACATCAAGGCGAGGTCCCAGAACCATTGGTAGAACAGATATGGCCTAAAGATCTAACTTGTTCTAGATGCACGAAAAAATTCAAAAGGTTGAATACCTTGCTAGCCCATTTGAAAACCCACAGTGACAAACCTTATCAGTGTCCTATATGTGGTCGCTGTTTTACACAAAATTCCCACTTGCAGAGACACATAACATCTCATCTAATGTGGCCAGATGGTTTCAAAGAAACCACAGCAACAACACCTGACCAAGATCTTTTAAGCTACACGTGTCCATATTGCAACTTGATATTGGTAAATTACAGTCAATACAGAGCTCATCAAAAGAATCATTTATCTCTCAAAAAGTTTAAGTGCATTCAAGGGGACTGCATGGAATATTATGATACAGTTGATGGTTTACTTGAACATGTGTGTGTTTCGCATGAATTACCCCTGTATACTTGCCATTTATGTAGCTGTACATTTAACAGCTTGGATAACATTGCAACACATCTACAGGGCCACAATGATGTGTCTCAACACTCTCAAAAAAGCAAACCAACAGATAACCAAACAAAATTGAAAGTATTTAAATGCTCACAGTGTGATGCTAGATTCCGTAAATCAGAAAAACTAAGCCTTCACATGCAAACAGAAAGTCATAATAAAAAATGTATTCATTGTAACAAGACATTTGCTAGTGATAAGAGGTTACGTCTGCACTTACAGATACACAGGACTTTGAAACCATTTCAGTGCAAGATTTGTGACAGCACTTTCCATATGAAGAAATATCTGTCATCACATATGTTGAAACATGGAAACAGGCAGTTCAAATGTTCTGTTTGTAAACACTCATTCAAAAGGCCAGATTTGCTTAAAAGGCACATGAAATTACATCAGGCCAGGAAAATGTTGAAGTGTCCTTTTAAAGATGCCTTGGGCTGCCTAAAAGAATTTAGCCGCAGTGATAAGCTGAAGTGTCATATCAAGTCTCATACAAAACGCATAGCTCAACATACAACTGCATCTAAAGTAAAGACACCGATAGCTAATGCTGTAGAAAATTGTGCAGCTTCTTTAAAAACAAAAACTGTTAATAAGTGACAGGACTAAAGGTGGATTTTTATAAAAATAATATTTACATAGAATTAACATTTTCAATATTATTGATAATAGAAAGATTTACTAAGGGTCTTATGTAATAAAGCAAGCAAAATAAAGCAGTTATTGTTGAATCTACTAGAAAATCTTCAATATCACTAGTATCACTATAATGTAATAATCGATCAATACCCACATTACAAATGTGATGAAATTAGAGTGACTAGTGAAGCTATGCCACGCACATGAAAGGCTTCTCTCATAGACAGCTACCTATATCTAATTAAGTAGTGAGTCAGTGGAGCAGGTGGGCTGCTACTGGACACATTATTTTAAGTTACAAGAATAACAAATTGTGAAATGGAGTTCCACACTTCAATGATATTGCTAGTTGTTTTATCAACTCATCTTGTTTTTTCTGATGTAAGTGATAGTATTTTTGGGTGCTGAATTATAAAACAAATACTTGATCATTATTTATAAAAATGTACGTAATTTAATGTGTATTGATTAAATTAAAATTAACTCATGTATATCTTTCAGGCGCGGCAGTTCCGTGTTACAGATCAGGTGTATTTTGATATTAAAAGTGAAGAGAAACTTCTTGGCCGTGTCGTTATAGGTTTGTTTGGCGACTTAGCTCCAAATGCTGTGAAGAACTTTAAAGTTTTAGCCACAAAAGGCATCAAGGGGAAGTCTTACAAGGGCACCTCATTTAACCGCATAATTAAAAGGTTTATGGTCCAAGGTGAATTGACGTTTTTAATTTAGTTCGTTGAATAATTGTAACTATTCTTCTATATTCTTTTTTTAAATCTAATTATTATGAAAATTAACTTTAGGGGGATTAAATATTTATTCATCATATCACCAAATATTTATTCAAATGTGCTTTTAGGTGGTGATGTAGTAGCAGACAACGGAACAGGTACCACAAGCATATACGGCGACACATTCAGTGATGAGAACTTGGAGACACAGCATACTGGAGCTGGCTTTGTATCCATGGCTAATAAAGGTATTTATCGTTTTTAATGAGCTATTGATTATACCAAGTTAATTTTTATTTTTGGAACATTAATTTTTCCAGGTCCTAACACGAACGGCTGTCAATTTATTATAACGACTACTGGTACACCCTGGTTGGATAATTTGCATACTGTAGTTGGAAAGGTAATTTTATTTCTGTTCTAATCAAGGCAGATGATAGTAGACAAATGAAACGGAGAAAAAGAATATATACATAATTTTCTTTCGGAAGTCTGTTTTTATTTCATTTTTGCTACCGACTTCCGAATGACAGTTATTTTATATTTATTGTGGTGGTTTTTGAAGGAGATTGTCTTTTATGTTACTAAAATCGGTTTACCCAGTCGACAGTAATGAGGAATTGACAATCTCCTCCTTTTTTTGAAGTTGGTTAAAAAATTAAAAACGGAAGCCATCATTTTTGGTCAAATTATTTTTTAGGCTCGTGATTGCTTATGAATTAACTGTTTAAATGCTCTTTCCTAAGGTCGTGGAGGGCCAGAACGTGGTGCACATGTTGGAGCACACACCAACTGATGTAGACGACCGGCCTCTACTACATGTGTACATCGCCGACTGCGGACTGTTGCCTACCCCGCAAGCCTTTTACATTTCCGATGACCCTTACGAGTAAGTGTACTGTTGTTTGAATGCTTTTGTTGTTCTAAAGCTCCTAAAATGTCGATTATTATGCTCACTGAAAGTAAAATCGATGAACGCCAAAAAATAAACACTATTTTGCTGACGGTCCAAGGCCGTGAATTAGTCCTAAGGGCAAGTGACAAACAAGTTGTCAAGTGGTAAACAACATTTTTGTTTTTAACAGATTTTCAACTTTATGTTCTAGAGAGTAAGTTGAGAATCTAATAAAAACTACATAGCGTTTTCGTTTGCCACTTCTTGTTAAGGCTCTCTGTGAAGTTCACCTTCACTTAAAGTTGCTGTTAAAGTTGATGGATATTGTCTTAAATTACTAATATCCTCTTTGGCTTTATCACAATATGTTGCTGTAGGGTACGGTAAAATAATACCTTTCCTTTTATTTTCAGTCTATGGGCATGGATCAAAGCGTCGGCTGTTCCTCTGACCATGTCATTCTCAATCCTCGGTTTCTTTCAATGGATGATGAGGAAAATGGAAATATGAGTAACAATACATGATTATAGCTTTAAGAAAGGTAAATCTAATATGTATTTTCTTTATATTTTGCCTATTAATACATTTATTGTAAATTCGACGCTTTCAATATACTCAAACTCAATAGTGTTCTGAATATTTTATCTATAGATTGACCGTTTGAAATAAAATGATTTATGGCATCTCTGTTTTTAAATATTTATCTACTAACTGCCGTCAGCGGTTTCACCCGCCACAACTCTAAAATTATCCCACAGGAATATAAAATCGGGATAAAAACTATCCTATGTGTTAATCCAGGTTATAAACTATTAGTGTACCAAATGTTATCTAAATCAGTTCTGTGGTTTTTGCGTGAAATGGTAACAAACACCAATCCATCCAAACAAACTTTTACGTTTATTAGTAGGAAAGTAGGATATATTAGTAGAATACGATAGTAGGACTAGTAGGATTAAATTAACGTTATCATAAATCCGCACTGATTTATCCCAAGCAATTCTTTTGGGTATTATGTTAAATAATTTATTATCGTAGCCATATGTTATGTGCGTGCATGAAAAACTCAATAATTTTGGGAAAAAAAAAATAAGTAAGCGTTATCTTCAATCACCCGTGACACCTATGTCAGTCTTTTCACTTTTCAAGAAATAAAGAATAAGAAATAAATATATAATTTACCTGGGAAAAAAAACTTACGTCCCTCTTGTATATACACCATACAAGAGGGACGTAAGTTTCGCTATTTTGGTCTAGTCTAAAACATCTAGTTTAGGAGATAGGTATTTTCGAAAAACTCAAAAAGATACTCTCAAGTTCTTCATTAAGACGCTAACCTGATTGAATTCACAGACAATTAAATTCAGCCAACTTTTCAGACTTTTTGATTTTAACGAGATTCAGGAACACAATAAAAAACCTTACACAGTTAAATATTACACAATTTTTTATTTCTTCCGATTCATTTTCAGAATACATTGTTAATATTACGTATAAATATGTACAAACAATCACTTCATGTTTTACATAATATTTGTGAAGTATTTATAAATTAATTCTTTGTATAAACCTTAGATATTATAACTTTTAAAAGGCGATTCAATTCGTGCATTAAGATTTTTAATGTACGAGTGTTTGTATAAAGTATTTCTGCTTAAATAGATTACAATGAGTGCAATAAATACAAAATACTTAAGTACCTATGTATCTTTGCTTGTTGCTGAGAGCTATTTTTTTTTTACAATAAGTATTCAAAAAAGCACATCCTTATGATTACAATCACATCAATATTAATAGGTTTTAAGTATTTTTACTGTAATTAAATTCGAAACATTTTCCACGATTTTTTTATTATTTTATTTTTAATATTAACTACAAAGTTTGTCGTAACAACAAGAAGCTATATATCCATTTAGTCGGCGGAGATGAGTAAGTAATGAGCATCTTTGTCGCCCAAAATAAACTTTTCTTTCACTACACACACACGATAAGTAGAACACTATTTTTTAATGTTAGTCCTTAGAATCAATGATGTTCAGTAACACTATAGCAACAGTAGTGCAGTAGCTAGCAGTATAACGACAGGTGCTAGTACATGCGTGTGCGCAGCGTCTGGCGTGACCTGCGCGTCGGTGCCTGAGTCCGACACTTGTTGTGCAGTAGAGCCGCATGCGCGGGCGCACGACTCCCACGCGCGACACACGTCACATGCACTCGCTGGCATCGGGGAGAAGAAGACGCGCGCGCGGTGACCTGTGGAGGAGGACAATGTATTTGTGGGACGTTTACTTACATGACAGGAATGGCCAGTATTTGGCAGATACAGAACAGATGTCATGGGGTGTTAAAGCCTTTGTCCACAATAAACACTGCAAGTAATGTTGATTATTGGGATATACATAAGCTTTGAGGGACCAAAATCCATGGGCTCCATCCATGGGCAGTGTGGTATGGGGGTTAACACATGTCTGTGTCTATATCACGGATATGTGGAGTTAATGTGATCTACATTAACTCCACATATCCGTGATGAATCGAACACAAATTCAGACTTCTGATTCCTAAATGATTGGTCGTGATTTCGGAATCAGAAGTGTGAATTTGTGCTTGATTGATGATCTACTACGTGGACTTACACATATTTGTGATATAGGTCCACATAGCCTTTTTTATGAAGTGTAGCGCCTCGGGTGTAGCGGGAAGGACTACTGAGGAAGATTCGTACTGATTAAAATTCACGATGTTCCTTCAATAGTCCTTGAAGTTTCAGGGTCACGGTTACCAGTCCCGCGACCCCAGGTCTATATATTATAGTTATTCGTGGATATTAAGTATGGCGTATAGTAGTGAAGGTATACTGACTGGAGTCGTACAGGTCCTGCAGCGTGGCCCAGGCGGGTCTCTGTCGCGCCACGGGCAGCGCGCGCGCCGCGGCCAGCGTGGCGCAGCGCTCGGCGCGCGCGGCCCGCACGGCCGCCCGCACGCGGCCGCCGCCCGCCGCCAGCCGCGCCCACACCACGTGCCGGGCCGCCTGCAAACAGGGGCATACGGTATCATCTGATGGACTATTTCCCTGGTAACTAGCCGTGGGGCTAGCCACCAGTCGCATCGCTTGCGAAAATTAGTAGTAACTGGAAAACTAATTGAATTGTCATTTAGCCATCGATTCTCGCCGCACACCAGGTCGCACGGCTGGTCATCAGGCAAATCGACCGAAAAATCAATCCCAATAAGAAATAGGTAACAGAAATATGAATACACTAACACTACGTAGTGTCTCGCAATGAGAGTATAAAAGTATTTTTTTTATATATTTTTTAAACCTGTAGGTAACCCCGAATGGATGCACTATTGAACTTTCGAGCTCTGTGCATCGGGTCGGCCTTTAACATCTTACAGTACGGTTTTATGTGTCGCCTAGTGTTAATAAGAGACATGAGTGTCTTCTATTTTATGCAGCATCAATTCAAACTTACCGTCAATTCTGTGAGTGTGTTTATGTCAGCAATATATCCAGATGGTAGTTGGACAGTCAGCAAGGTCAGCCCACTCTCCGTCTCATTTCCTTGAGCTACGAATCTGTTAATAAGATAATTACTTCATTCATTACATTCAGCTCGGCAAATATTCTCGTTTTTTTAGTTCGATGTGACTTCGTTACGCCAATTTCAACCTTACGCAAAACCAACGTCAAGTTGTGCTTTCTCTAATTAACTAAATGAGCCATTTAGGTTAGATACCTCACTGTTGAGACTCCTCATTGCTATACTGCTTGAACATCTAACCGATATTTGGTTTCTTGGTTTCTTTTTTCTTTCTTGGTTTCTTTGGTTTCTTTCTTCTGGTTACTTTTTATAAATATTACTTTTACACCATAAGTCCATTTCTTTGTAGTGTCCATTGGATTGATTATAATTTAACCCTTGTTTCTATTAGTCATAAAACACTTAATACAGTAATTTCTATTACTCACCCAATACAGACTGAAAGTTGTAGCCTATCCTTGGTGGAGACCTGGTCGACTCTAGGGTCCAGCGTGTACCGCGGCCAGGGCGCCGTGACATTGGTGGCGCCGCGGGCTGACAGACCCAGGAGCCCTAGGCCTCGGCCCTCTGTGACTGCGCTGACTGTCCGGCTGTTGCGGATCTGGTAGGCGTCATAATTTACTTAGAATGAGGTAGTTAATTAAAATTTATAACGTAAAGTGTTAAGATATTGTCCCCAAAAAGTATTCTTAATTTCATAATTACGAAGCGAAACCTTGCGAAATGGTCCACTGCCATTTTTTCGGTCCTTTACTATGAAATGTAGAACTGAATTTACGTCATGTTTTACTTTCAGAGGACTTTATTCAATTGCAATAAGGCCTAAATTTCAAGAGATTTTTAGAAAAAAATGAAACGGTATTATTTGCAGTTAATCTATTGTAAGTGCGTATGTCTGTAGTTGTTTGCACATACCTACATATTATGATAGTAGTAGATATTATGAAGTGGCAATGGGCAGGCCATATTGCTCGCAGAGCAGATGGCCGATGGGGTCGAAAAGTACTAGAGTTGAGACCAAGGACTAGCAAGCGCAGCGTAGGACGTCCACCAACAAGGTGGACAGACGATCTGATAAAGGTCGCCGGAAGACGCTGGATGCAGGTCGCTTCCAACCGGTACATGTGGAGATCTAAAGGGAGACCTACGTTCAGCAGTGGACGTCCTATGGCTGAGATGATGATGATGATGACCTACATATTTTTTGCTTTTTCGTTCTTTCTTCCAAGAAACTCTTACTTACCGGTTTCGTTTGTATGACGAGAGCATTGTTCTCTCCGATCTGGAACTGTCTCACTTCATCAGAGCCGGTCACATTGACCGACACGCGGAACTTCGATGCCGTCTTCACTGTTTCCGCGTACTGCGCCAACGAATCCATCTGAAAAAAAAGGTATTTTAGAGAAAGTTTACCAACCGCATTCTTTTCTGGGATATTTTTTTTTTCAATAGAGTTTATGTGTAGCAGTCCAGCGTAAACAATAAAGTCTGGTATAGTCCTTCGTGTCGTTGAGCTCCTTGAGTTAAGAGTCGAACTACACAATAACACCTTGCTCAGCTTGCTCGCTTGCTCTCAAGTCAGCGTGGTTCTTTCAAAGAAAGAACCACGCGCTTTAGACTTTACATTCGCATGATTTCTGGTATAACTTGACCAATATAATGTTTAGATTTTAAAAGAGACCTCCGAGTGTGTTTGTCCGCTAACTCACCACTTCTGGATCAGGATCATGCGGCAGATACGCCTGCAGCAGATACCGCACCACAGGCGTGGCTTCCTCCACCAACCTGGCAGCCAGCATGGCTCGCAGGCCCCAGGCCGCCGTGGTAGCCTCCAGACTGTTGCCCTTCAGCCAAGGGTTGCGCCACTCGTTGCCTGATAGAGTTCGGGACCAGAAGAGAGTGGAACCTGCAGACAAAAGTTTTATTTTAGAAGAGGGCTGAAATTATTCCTCAGCTTTTATTAGACATATGCTCTGTTTTCTACATGTTTATATGCCCTACAAGTTTTTCAGAAGTTCTGTTTTCTAGTCTCGTTCTTTCGTTGACGTGACGTGAGACACGGTGTACATTTTTTTTGCTTGATTATACTCCTATTTATTTTTGTTTTATGAACTTGTGGCATGCATAAATACATGTTCTGTTTCTGTTTTGGTTCCCTTTTCTATCGGCTTCTTGGGGGCCGTTTGGAATTTTTATTCTAAAGTACCTTTGAAAGTTCGCCAATTGCATACAGATAAGTAGTAGTCTGGCAGAAAAACAATAGTGCTTTTTTATCCCAAGAAACCTAAAAATTGCTTAGATAAAAAGTGCCGGCTTGTGGTCTTCGGATACGCTCTATATGAGATAAAATATTTAGGTCTAAGTATGAAATTGCGAGTTGGCCAGCTTACCTGTCGTGTTAGCGTATTTGTCCATCATTTCCAAGGTCTGCGTGAGCTGTGGATGCCTTGCGACTGCTAGTGCTCCTCCTATGAGGGCCAGCGAGTACGCGTCCAGCTCCGGAGACAAGCCGCGCGCTATGTAGTCCACTGCTTTGTTGATGTTATTCTTATATAGAACATCACTGCCCTGAAAATTAGACAACTGATAAAATGGATGTTCTTCATCGTTATAAATCAGGCAAAAATATTTTCCAATTGTATTTTAGTATTTGACTCGACGTTTCCAGTGACATGCATGGCGCGACAGCTTTTTTAGACTACCCGTAATGACTTAGAGACTGAGACTATTTTCCGTGTGTTTCTGAAGTTCGGAGAGGTCTCGATATGATTTTAGAGATTGATTTCGGGAAACGGAGCTTAATTATTATTGATCGACCCGTGCGGCTGTAATTATTGTGGGTCATAGTGTAAAATTATATAATGCTTAATGGTTTTTTCTGTATAATATCATACAGATCGGCTCCTTAGCTTTTAATTTGAAAGTCTATACCTAGAGAAGAAAGAATAAATGATGATACTGTGACGTCTAACAGGGGAAATCGAAGAAGAAAACGTGTTGCACAAACCCCAAGTAGAATAGGAAAACAAAAGGAAGATGATGGTCATGATGCCATGCCTACCGTAGTCTGGTGCAGCGCAACAAGCGCGTACGCAGCTAGCGGCAGCGGCGCCTGCGCATGCGGGGCGGAGCGGGCGGCGGGCGCGGGCCAGCCGCCCCCCCCCTCCTGCGCCTGCGCCAGCCACGCGGCCGCTCGTCGCGCCGCCACTGGCTCCACTGAGATGTACCGCGAGCAGCGGGACAGCCAGCGAGTGGCTACTGCTGTCATCCTGGAAATATGTCCAGGTTATGACCTTGCTCACATTTTTTTAGACGCTGCTATAAAAAAAACATTATGAATCATAGATAATAATGAATACGAAAAAGAGTAAGATAGTCAGTGCCGAACATAGGGTGCCAACGGTGCCCAAGTTCAGGGCGCTGATCCTGGAGGGAAGCAGCAATGGCCAGACCAAGATGCAGTTAAAGAAGGTCGCACAGGGCGCATAAAACGCTAATTGCGTCACTGATAGCGCGAATCATAGACAAGAAACAGCAAAATATCAGAGATATATGTGCATAGGTACTAGATATCCGCTCACTGAATTTTAATTAAACACAGTCACAGCCACTAATTACAAACATTAAACAACATCAAAAACAACATATTAAACATTCGTAATACTAAGGTATTTATAAGTTTTCTACTCACCAGACGTCTCCTTCAGCGTCTGGATCTATTTCGGCCGCAAAGGACCCATCAGGTTTTCGATACGCCATCAGTCGTTGATAACCAGACGCTGCCAGTTCTCGAGCTTCCTTTGTTGTCGTTGCCTCTTCTTGGCCAGAAGCCTGGAGGTAAGCATTTGTTTTGTTTAATATGAATAATTTTAATTGGAGTATTTCTATTTTTTCCCTATCGACCCCATAACTTTGGTTTTTTCATCCCCGTTTATTTTGGACTATGACACCAACTAGTCCTATTTTTGCACTCTCTTGTACGTACTACGTAGGTTAATCCTTCGTTTTTCGATAGGAAGGATTAATTTAAAGCACTTAAATGAGGAACGACTGCTACAAACCTGCAGGTAGTCAAGCAGCACACAAGCTAAGGCCAGTGGTCGCACGGCATACGTGGGGTCAGCGGCCGGCGCGGGGGGCCCCCCGGCGGCCTGCAGCGCGCCCGCCAGCAGGTCGCCGGCCGCCTGCAGGGACGTGGGGCCTGGCTTGATGCCGGCTGGCACGTCTAGAGTCACGTTGGCCCGGGCAACACCACGACGGGCGTCTAGGAGACTCCATGAGAAGAGGTCCTCTTCGTAGCCGTCCTGTAAATAAATTCAATGTAAGTACAAAGCGATGCAGTAATTTTTTAAGGAGTGAGAGTATATTCAACAAACTTTAACATCACGCCTTAATCTTCAAAGGGTTAAGCAGAGGTGGAACTAATAGTACACCCACATTTCGCCAGTTATGTTTAAGTACCAATAGAACGGGGTCCTAAGTGAGTTTCAGGAGGTTGGCCTATTGAATCAACTGGGCACAATTCCAGGGAAAGAACCCAGGACCTGCCCAGCAGTCGCGTTTGAGACCACTAGATCAACGAAGCAGTCAAAAAAGTATTCTTAATTCAACTGCTTAATAACAACCTCTCTCCTCTAAGAACTGCCACAACTGCTAGACATGTTAACGTATAAATCGACTTAGCCCAACACGCATCTTACATTCCACATTAATAGGTCAATACTAGTTTGATAACATAAAGTCTTTCTAAGTTCATAATTACCTTGACTTGTATGGTCCTGAACAGTGAGTCCGACACCCCGCTCCCGCTGGCCTCCACCAGCACGGCCGCGTCTCCACTTCGTACTGCACTCACCAGGAACGCTGTGCTGACCGAGCCACGTGCCGGGACCGTCACACGGACACGACGGAACAGCTCGATTTCTAACGGACATTGGTATTTACTCATAAAATAACACAACGACAAGTCTGTAAAGGTTGGCGCTTTTGGGCGGCAATTTCGTGATATGACATCTGTGACCCCCGAAGGTTTGTGTAGAGGTGTATTTAATGGTACACTGACACTCCATATCGCACAGTTATATTGTCCTTTGTAAAATGGGGTGAATCTTTTGCATAAATGCACCAAGGTCTCCTGACGGGTACTGAGGACTTCTACTAACGAATTCGAAAAGCCCAATAACATTTTGCTCAACCTGGGTATCGAACCTAGGACTTCTTGCTCAGTGATTACGACCTTTGGACCAATTATGGCAATAAGCAGTCGGTGCTTGGTTACACGAATTGACCTAGAAATAGAGTCACGGGCTTGTGTCAGACATAGCAGTCCCACATTGCGCCCGCTATGTGGAAATATAATGTTCGAATGCCATCGCAATAAAACCTAACGATTCCAATTTCCACAGAAACTCTTGCGATACCTAGCTCAATGAGTCAAACAAATTAATGAGCCAGAAAAAATATATATGGCCATCATAGGGGGTCGTAGAAAACCAATAGTAAGTACCTTTTTTTTTATCGTGGTAAAATCATCAAATGAGTCCTCCCACCCAGGGCAGGGCGGGAGGGACTGTCAGACTTGTACTGACTAAAATCCACGGTGTCCTTCGCTAGCCCTTTACGTACCGGGGTTACAGTAATAGGAGTCCCACGACCCCGGCAGGCTATGGCCCTCTACAGGCCCCGTCATTATGCTGACACTCTTTGAGGCGCGCGTGGAACACAACGCGCCGTCGGCCCGGGCATGGTCTATGGTCGGACAGCGAGTCGCCCATTACTCACCGCCCGCATGCTCGCGCCTACGGTGGCCGGAGATCGTCTTGCGACGTCCGACGCCGTGGGCGTAATAGTAAGTACCTATAGATGTATTCTATTGCACTTCTCCATTAGGATTATTTACTTACTTTTCGCAGAATCCAGTTCGTTATCGAGAGGTTCGAATTCGAAATATTGATCGCTGTTGTAGAAAGTGACCTCGACAGACGTGTCGACTGCCAGCGTAGTCTTCAGGATGATGACTGCAGCCACAGTTTCCCCTCGTTGTAGTGTCGCGGGTAGTTCGGCAGTCATAGACAATGGCACGGAGGTAGTGAACTTCTGTGGTGAAGCTAGTCCGAGGCCCAGGGTCGGATGCACGGAAAAAGCGCCGATAGAGAACTCGCCGGCGGTTGCTGATGTCCGACGTTCCTCTACTCCTTTTCCATCGAAGCTGTTAGTAAAAACAATGACGTTATCTCTATTCTATTTTTTTTGTTATCCATCTTAATCAATAAGATAGATAAAAAAGGAGGAGGAGGAGGAGGAGATATTTCAAATCAACTGAATGCTGCAGTTAAATTTTCGATATTTCAGCACTGTTACTTGCAATAGTATCAAATATGGCTATGGTATATCGGTCGTTTCAGAAAATATTTCTCAACTTACCCAATAGTAAGATTGGCGAGCATCCATGTGGGCTGTGGTGTTACAGTGAGGTAGTACCGCGGAGAGGGCGGCGGAGGGAGACGACTGAAGGCGTAGGGACCGGCCTGGGGGGCGCGGGTGCCGGTCTCTAGCGGGGCTGGCGTGGGGATGGAACCTGGAATGATGATGTGCTTAGAAATTTCGCGCTGCCAACTTATCAATACTGGAAACATAGGTTATTAGTGGATAACCATTAAAAAGCTTTAAAAAAATATACAATGCAGGACGCATTTGGTCTGTACAAAATAAACTCACTACATGTGGGGTCGAAAACCAACCCCTACTGAATGGTAGCCATTTCTGTTTTTTGGTAGCTTGTGTTTCGATGTGTGTGTGAGTTAAAATTTTCGTAAACGCACCTACGACGGGATAAACTCCCTATTGGGGCAACGTTACAAAAAGAGAAAAGAGAATAGTATCCAGGAACAACTTACCGTCTAAGCTTCCCTTAACAACTACGCCGTCTGTAAGTATGACAACGCCTGCGTTCTGAAAATAAGAATATTATTGTAAAATAAGTTTATAGAAATCACTACGATAATTGCCGGGCGGCTCTACTTACTTTGAAAACATCTAAGGCAGTGTATCCTCCCAAATCCAAGCCCATTCCAGGGAGATGGTCCTCGTTCTTGAATATTGAATGCGACAATCCATTGAAGCTTTCTACTTCGCGCTCAACCTGAAACAAAAATATCAATATTGAAAGAAGTTGTAAAAGACAACGTGTGACTACGATGGATGGAAGAATTCGACGCTTGTAGGTGGGACCTCGGTGGCTCGGTTGGTAAGAGCGTCAGACGTACTGAATCCGGAGGTCACTGGTTTAAATCCTGCTCGTGTTTCGAATTTGTCTTTCCATAGAAAATATTTGAGTTATCAAATATTAAACGCGTTAACGTATAGTATTCGTGCAATCAAGTTAGCATTCGACGAAAGAAATTTCATGAAGATCCATCCCGCCGTTCTGATGTGATTGACTAACAAACATCCATCCATTTATCCAAACACCGAAACTGTTGCATTTATAATATTAAGTTATATAACTTACTGTGTCCATATCAAGTCCATTTCCGAGTCCGTTCTGGCTGGCGAGTCCAGCTTGTATGGCGTTGACGTCTTCAGCCAACAATGCCACGTATGCGCCCGCGTCCCCTGACACACGCAGCTCTACCAACGTGTTGGGTTTGGTGCTCATGGCGCCGCTTGTGACGGGAGACACGGAGATCTGAGAGGGAGGAAAAAATTAGATGGAGAGTATATCTTTGCTTTGAAAAATATACAACCTTGTGTCTTTTCAATGGTCATAACTATGGCAATTAAGTTTCCGTTTCGGAATCTCCTGTTTTAGTATTTCCAGAATTAGAGTGAGCCTGCCTACCTAGTTTTGATTTGATTTTATAACATATTGTATTTCTTTAAAAAAAAAGGCTCACACTAGGACTTCTGCATTGTAGATGCGTTTACAATGATTTAAATTCACATGCATTGTCAGACCTAAATATTTGTTCCGGGTGACATGGCTAGTACAGTAGCTGAACGAACCCTGCGCTGCGTGCACTGAAAGTTTTTATACAATTGGTGTACCTAGTTGGTCGCGGGACTGTACGAATTACTGTGACCCCGGAACGTAAGGGGCTATTGAAGGACACCGTGGATTTTAGTCAGTACAAGTCTGACAGTCCCTCCCGCTCTGCCCTGGGTGGGCGGACCCATTTGATGATTTTACCACGTAAAAAAGAAAAAAAAAACAATTGGTGTAGCTAAACTAATACAACTGGTATAAAAACAGCTTCCTCTGAATTGTCTCCTATAGAAAACCATCGGTGTAGTGCAGGGTGGATATCCGGCCCCCTATATACATTAGCACTTACATCATTCTGCAGCAGGTTGGCTTGCGGCGCGTACACAGCGGCAGAGAGCAGGTTGTTGACGTCGAGGCGCGGGTACCAGGCCAGCAGCACGCAGCCCGGGGACATGCGGGACGTCACTGGCACCGTCACCTCCACGCTGCGACGAGCTGGACTTAGCTGACGAGTGGACAGATGCAACGTGAGCACAAACTGGTTAACTATGGAAGTGGAAGAGGAAGGACCTACACTCAATATTGGGTGGCTAAACATTGAAGAAGAACATGAAAGTATAGTCTTCAACAGATATGCTCTTTTGAGTTATTTTGCTCACTAACATTGTACAGAGATGGCACTACTATTGTATAATAATAAGTAGCTACTCCCCTTGTTTTCAACCCCGCTGCTCAGCTCCTATTAGTTGGTGCGCGATGTTATATATGTTCTTCGATAAGAGGACTATCTAACACTTCTTTTTCAAAATCGAAACAGTAGTTCCTAAGATTAGTGCGTTCAACCAAACAAATTCAACTTTAATACAGACTGTGGCGCGCCGAAACAGTGTTGAGTGCACAATTTCTGCCACAATACACTTTTTCAAAGCCTTAAATTGCTTTTCTAAACGAGGGTGTGGCAATGCCACCTCTAATAGCCTCTCTACTCTTTAGCTTTGGAGAATAATAAAACACTAACCTCAATAGTCTTAGCGACAATGATGTCTCCTCGTCCAATGACAGCGTAGTGCACCATGTCCATAGGCTCAGTGGCAGTGATGCGCGCACGCATCTCATCTCCTACTCCAGTGCCACGTGTGAGAATCTCCGTCGTCAGGAACTGTCCGAAGGAATACTCGCTCCTTTGGACGTTTACTACTCGTTCTGTTACTTCTTTGTATTTTACCTGTTGGAGAAAAAGTACGTTTATTCTATCGTACTAATATTGTTGAGTAGAAACATATGTGTAGTAGGGCATTTTGGGAAGGTACGGTCAACAAAAGAGATATCACAAAGAAGTGATGTGTAACGTACAATTTTTGAGCACTTATTCAATGTACAGTCACTTTTGCGGACTGTTCATTGAATAAGTTTCCATTTAGCTTTTTTGGACTGATACATTGGAGTCCATATAGAACTGTTGTGTTAATAAAACAGGTCCGACAAGTCTTGTTCAAGTTGATAAATTCTCTATCACAGAAATTACTAGTCTGTGTTTAGACGTATGCAAAAGTTTAAACCAGGAATAAACAAAGATAATAAAGGTTCACTGAAAAAAATAAATTTAGTAATATCTTACCACCAAATTGAGGGTAGAGTTGACGTGTGCCCTATCCGGCACGAGGCTGTAGGTGGCGATGCCCTTGTTCAGCGGTAAGGTGGTGATGTTGACGGGAGCCCCGTCATCCCACAGTCGCTCCACTGTCACTTCCCCATCCGTGGACATCAAATGCCCTGACGAGTCCACTACTTCAATCTGTCAACAGAAAACGTAACTTAAACCTATATGGATGATATGGCGTGTGGCAAAAAATCAGAACTAATACCACCACTATCTTGATTTTTGCAATGCAATTTCCATTAAAAGATTATGTTACCTACTGACCTACTGTCAATGTCATTCAATGACCAAAAGATTCATCATACATCACTATTTATTTTTGGTGTTTTTGTCAGAACTTGTATACGTCACCAGTCACTAAGATTTCCTGTCTCGTAAGTCCGTCATTTGTTTACTTATTCAAACAAATGAACTCGGTTCGGAACAAACATCCTGAAGATTATCACATACTTAGACGTACGTTATGATACGTGTTCCAAATTAGGGACTGACAGACCTCTATCATGGTTTTACAAACCAGTATCATATTGTGAGGAAGAATTTGTAGGGACTTTTTTTATATCGTGGTAAAATCATCAAATGAGTCCTCCCACCCAGGGCAGGGCGGGAGGTACTGTCAGACTTGACTGACTAAAATCCACGGTGTCCTTCAATAGCCCTTTACGTACCGGGGTCACGGTAATTCATGAGTCCCGCGACCCCGGCAGGCTTTGGCCCTTTACAGGCCCCGTCAGATTTGTAGGGACTAATGCTAATTTAACAAAACGACCTGATACATAAGGATAAATCCAGTATCGCGATTCTTTGAGTGGCCTTACTTATTTAACAACTGTGACAGTAGACTGAGGGCTGGACACAATAGACTGCAGGTTCTTATCTCGCTTAACGGTAAAAAATTAAATAGAGCCTTATGTTAATTAAGTAGACAATAATTACAATAAATTATAAAATATGCATAGTTACCTGTACAATATAAGGCAGGGTAGGCTTAAAGTAATCAGGAGCCGACACTTTAAGCCTATACGGAGTCCTCAATAGCAGTATCCTGGACGTAACATTCTGTTTGATCAGCGTATCCTTCTCCTCAATCACAGCTTCGACGACGAGCGGCCTCGCTGCATCCTCAACCAGGTCTAGGTCAGTTTTGAGGTCGAACGTTACTTGCGTCTGGCCGTTGATGTCTATCACTTTCCTGGTCGGTGATGCCACTACCGGTTGTAGAACATTCGAGAAGAACACCGGATAGGCAGATATTGTTAGTTCACCACGAACTGGAAGACCGTTGAAGTGCCTGAAAGTAACTTTATATTATTACTAGGTCTTTTATCTCGGGCCATAATCGGCCATTGTCATGACTGCCTCTTCTCAGTGAGAGAGAGTGGACTGTAATCCACTACGTGACCCCAGTGCGGGATAAGTTCCATTATTTTGGGATATACCGGTTTCCCGCAATATTTTCATGAACCGTTTTAGAGTCCGGGGTTGCGGGACTCTTCCGGGGTTGCGGGACTCACAAATTACCGTGACCCCGGTACGTTAAGGGCTATTGAAGAACACCGTGGATTTTAGTCAGTCAAGTCTGACAGTCCCTCCCGCCCTGCCCTGGGTGAGGACTCATTTGATGATTTTATCACGATAAAAAAAAAACCGTTTTAGAGCAGTGTTTATGAAACAAATTACACAAAGAAATGCACCTGCCTGGGTTCGAACATTCCTACAACTCATAAGTTGGGGCTCATAACCACTGTCACTGGGCCATCACTGCTCTCAAAAATATTCACGTTCTAACTCATGTCCCTTTGTTCCTTATTTCTTGAAAACCGATTGAGAAATTAACAGACAGACTTTCACATGTTTATTTGTAAAAAGCTAGTATGGATTACTTAGTGATAAATATAGTACTGCTAAATACAAAGGTCGCGGATGCTAGTAAGATTCTACGAAGCAAATAACGGAGGTAACATTCTGATTCACTAGGAACAAGTACGGTCAACATAAATACTTTAACGTTATTGTATGTCAATGTAAATTATATCTAGCACGCTAATATTCTTCAATGTAAACTAAAAATAGCTATATTCGATGCTTATTCAATAACCAATGTTCAATAAGGTTTTTTATGAAATTATTGCTGCTTGATGTAATTGTATTGATAAAAACTGACAACGTTGCGTCTACAAACGGTTCTTGCTTATTTACGTAATGATTATTCTATTGAATTCGAGTGATGAGTTTTTCTGTAATGTAATGAGAAAAGACAGCTTTCACTGTGGAAATTCCTTTGTTCAGACGATGAGAAAAGTTCATTCCAGTTGATTAAAGAATACTGTGTTGTTTTTCGTAGCAAATCTAATCATTAACAGATTCTTGGAAATCTAGTTTGGTTAGTATTAAAAATTATATAAAATTCGTATTTAAGAACATATTACGTGATCGACAGAACGGATACTCGGCCGAAACCGGATTCTTTAATAGGCAACTTGTTTTTGTAAAAGTTCGCACTTGGACATCAATCTAGACGACTTGTTTTTTTCTTTATTAATAACAGTCACATTAAGATAAAGGTACGTTACCTACGTTTGTATAGAATATTGAACGAACATGGATTTGTTCAAAATCATAAAACCGTAATATCCTATCCGAAATTAAATCAGCCAATATTTCCGTTTTTCATTGTACGGGTAATTTAAAGAAAAGTCTTTTCCCGTATTGTGAATGTTTTCACAAACATTTTAACTCATAAACAGCCAGACTCGCAACAACTATCTGTAGGCCATACAAATATTTGTTCCGTTTGAAAATTGAACACTCGACAAGCACCAAAGTGGTCAATCAAAAATGTCAAGCAAAAGTGCCTAGAATAATATTTTTAGAGATATTTACTTGGCGGTAACGTTGATGTCGAATCTGCCATCTGTGAAGAGGACTTCTTTGGGCATATGCATCTCCATGTTGAACCTCGGCAGCACGTAGTCTGCGACAAGCACCTTCCGCAAGTACTTCTGCCCACGGGCCTCCACCTGCGCAAGTTACAGTTATGCTAACGTAACACCTATCTTAAAGGTCATCATAGAGTGGGCAATTTTTAGAGTTATGATTTCGAGGCTAATAGCAATTTCCGGACTTAATCTGGCAAAATCTATTTATGTTAGTTCTGTTTCCTAACTTTTGATGAACAATAAAGCGGAATGTTATTTTCTTAATCAATAATCAGAGCCTTTCGTTGGTTAAACCTAGATTAGCACATTTAACACGACCAATTTATTAAGATAAGAAAATTTAGAAAAATACTAAGGGTGGTTGGAGGGGAAAAAATATGCAAAAAGAGTAAATAACCTATTGTAGTAAAAGTAGGTATGTAATTGAGAAGAATTACCGAGTAACTTACCAAAAATATTTTTTGATAAATTGTAATTGATCACATTGAGACAATATAAGGAAGTGACAAGATCATGCGTAATTGTTGTTTTCCTTCTCAGCTAGAGCAATTACTTATTCATGTATGCTTAAATTATTTTACTGCCTTCGCATGGGTGAAAAATTGTAATGCTATATTTACTCACTTCTATAATTCTCTTTGCTCACATCCAACATAACATAATGCAACGGACCGCTCTCAACAAAAATGCTAAAAATGAAAGTTTCACTTGCGAATCCGTTATTTGTTTTTTGCGCAATATAATACATAGTTAGTGCACACATTACCCGAATTCAATGGGCTAAAGATTACATAAAAGAAACACTTCACTGAAATTCATATTCAACTAGATGACAAAAATAGTTACTTTGTACAAAAATAGTACTAGTTAGCTACCACAATACTCGTAATAATACCGCTAGCTAACAGCAGCTACAGCTGCTGTAAGTATCAGCATCCAGTCTAGGTAGTTGAATATTACCTGTATCGTCCATTCCCCAAGTGCAGGCTCATCAGCGAGCACCAACTCCTCCGTAAGAACTCCTCGGTCCAGTTCAGCAGCAGCCCACTGCCTGATAGGTGAGCCTCCGGTGTCCAGCACACTGACATCAACAGTCGTGGACAGCGGCAGCAGGTACCTGCGCAAGCGCACGGGTCAACGACCGCCTCGTAATCACACGTAATCTTGCGCGCACGAGTCCGCATGAGTTCTCGTACGATGGCACAGAAAACGAAAGTCTTGCACTTACTACCAAATTCTTCGTTAATGGCCCTGTGAATCGCATTTTCCTCGTTAAATGGAACAAGGACACAGGTGCTCAGTGGTCGAAAGGTAGTCAAACAATCGATTGATGTGTTACGCATTAACAGTTGCGTTAATGTTTTGTTTAACTACGAAGATAATTAAACTCGTGACCTTAGGGTGCTTTATGGAGTCAATCAAGCTTGAAGAGTACCTATTGATATGGACATCAATGTCTAACTGTTAGTATCTTCTTCAATTGGCAGTAACTTTACGTAAAGAAATGATGTGATTCCAGCTTTTGTTTATTTATATGACTGAATCTAATTTAGATTTGTTTAAATATTTCTGACTGGCAAGAAGGCAGTCCTACAAAGTATTAATTGAATTGCAACAGGTATAAGTGAAAATAAATTAGACCCTGGTATGTTTTAAAAAGAGTGGGTAGAGGAGGAGGATTGAGGCTAACATTCACTTTAGGACGTTCGACTGTGCGTTGTTGTTATGCAACTAAAAATAACAGTAAACCCGCTGATAATATCAATGACTCCGTAAAAATGGGTTCAGTATTATATACCTTATTAGCTGTACCCTGCCCCGCTTCGCTGTGGCACAAAAAATTTTTTTTTCAAAAAAAAATAGAAAAAAACCATCCTTGATGCGGATTATATATAATGCTAAAATTTCAGCTCAATCGGTGCAGAACTTTTTGAGTTTTTGAAGCATACACAAACCAACATAACATTTATATATATATAGATTAGTGTTTGTACAACTAATTGCAAAGATATGCTAAAGAAGATGTGGTACAGCTATAAAGACATTTTTCTTACTTGTCTAAGGCGATGACCCTAAAGTTAATAGTGTCTCCGGGTTGGTAGACACGTTTGTCGGTCTGCACGAAGATGGCGAAACTGCGCGGTTGGTAGAGCAGCGGTGACGACGATGAGAATAGCGGGCCTGAGGTTGACCGCGCCACCAGCGAGTACTGCCCCGGTCCAGGGTCACCGATCTACATCAGGTGCAACAGATTTGGTCACGTTTTCTTGTGGCAGAATCAATCGATTCTTCCTAGACAAAACATCAACAGTAATGGCTAAAGTGCTCTGTTATGGTTTGGAGAAGTTGATGTAACAATAACAGATTTGGGGTGACCTATTGCACTTCAGAAGTAAGTACAGAGGTATGAATTGATTGTGCCTAATGTGACCTTAAATGTATAATTTAGGCCAACTACATTTTTTGATTTCGAAATAGTGAATTAATCTTCACTTTACGAAGCAATGTCTTCGTTATATCAATTCCGATGATAATGGTATGTTTTATGGAATAGGTACTGTGTAAAGTACTTACCTCGAGTTCTACAAGTCTCGTGGCAGCAGGAGGGACTTGTACCTCCCGTCCTTTGGTGAACTGCTCTCCATTGGCACGGCGGCCCTCTACGGCGACATACAGGGTGTATGCCCGGGAGCCACCTGCTATGGCTACCGTGTATGAATTGTGTGGACGCAGCAAACGCGGTCCTAGTACTGATATACTGAGGATTAAAATAAGTTACAGTTGTTAGTTTTTTTTTTGACACATTTACTGGTCTTAATAATAAAAGAAAATGTATTTAATCTCGCACAGATATCTATTTTTTCCTATTTAAAGGCCATACAATTAAGTTTTAAAATTGAATTGCAACTGTGCAAAAAACGCATACTACATTTTACTACCTTGAATCTTGATAAGTACCAAGATAGGCACGATTAACGGAACCTTACGCCGCACAGTTTCTGTAGGGGTCGTAGCATTTACAGACAGTTGCTTTTATCTACTTAGGTATGCAAAATGACCGAAATACTGACGAACTTACGATTCATATAGGCTGGTTCATAAATTGTAAGATATACAGGATGCCACATATACAGGTTTTTTTTTTTCAACTAAGCGTGGGTGGTTATATCCAAAACTATGAAGAATATCGAAAAATACTCAAAGGATTCTCGAGGCCGATTTTAACAAAAACTAAAACTGCATTAGTGGATTTAAGAAAATTCTATAATGCTGAAAAGAATTCGAACCCGCTCGGGTTCGATTACAGACAATTTTGAAAAAAAAAACACTTTTATTATTAGAGCTTTAAACTTTTATAACTATACTTTAAACTATCGAAAAAGATGAATCAAGTCAGGAATTTCACACATTTCGGCTAGTATATGATTTAGAATAGGCAACACATTTTTATAAAAGGAAAATTCACCCGGAAAAAATCAATACTTATTTTCCTCTACACCTTTTTCATCACTTGGACTCCGGGTAGGATATTTATGATTGATGATGATACAAAGTACACAGATAACTTATTACGTAATTCTATTAGTCACGTCTGTGCAATAAATATTTACATAATGTAATATGTAGTAGATTTTATTGTAAAACTCACCATTGTACGAGAAGTGGCGCTGTCAGTGCTACCACGAAGTAATATAAAATTATTTTGTGAGTCATCTTTCTGAAATTAAAATTATTAACATCATGATAGAGTAGTATTATTACAAAATCTTAATTAAGTTTCTTGAAACTGGCTTTTGTTCTCGGTGTGTTCGTAACTCAGACCAACAAAAAAGGTTAAGATATAATCAGCAGATGAAAAACTAGAGGATCATTTTTGTGATGAGTTCTTAAGTATTTATGTCTAATCTCTAACTACCCACATAGATTGGGAATTGAATAATTCCACGATTATACATACATACACAAGCTCACTTTTCCATGAGGTTGGCAGAAACCATGGAATGAATGAAATGTGGATGAGGCGAAAGGAGTATGTAAGGATCGTAGTGGCGCTCTATGTGCTCTGTTTCTACCTATCCCCACGGTAAAAGGGTTAGTCCTGCTATTGTATTCTTGATTATATTTATTAAAGACTAGCTTCCGCCCGTGACTCCGTCCGCGCGGATGTCGGTCTTCGCGTGGATGGTTTATTTCCCCATTTTGAGTAACTCTGACAATGACATCTTATAAATATTACGGCGCTGAATCCACTGCGGGTAATGCAACGTGTGTTCGCGGTTCTACAGAACAACGTCTATGAATAAAACTGAAAGATAAGATTTTTTTTCTACGTATTTTTCCAGGATAAAAAGTATCCTATGTTATGCCCAGGATAATAAGGAATAACTACCTATACCAAGTTTCATCGAAATCGAACCGTTAGTTTTCACGTGATGCCTGCACAAACAGACAGACAGACAGACAAAAATTTTTTTAATCATGAATTTGGGTTTGGTATCGATCCAGCAACACCCCCCGCTATTAATTTTTTCAATATTTTCAATGTACAGAATTGACCCTTCTACAGATTTATTATAAGTATGTATAGATTTGTATTCCTGCATTTCGCAACATACACACACAAAAACTAGACACTTCCTAAAGAGAAACTCTGAATATTGCAAATAACGCGTCGTAACTTCCTACGCCATGTGACACAACTATTCTGTTTTCAATAAAGAAAACATCTTTGCATATAGATTCGCAAATAAATTAAGTTTGTTATTGACTTCCTACACTTGTTTACGATTCCATGAAGGGAATCTTGCCCCTCGTAGCCTTCTGAATGGTCACGCTCTATATGGCGAACGTTTAATTGAACGCCGTTCATGTAACGTTTAAACATAACTTTTATCTTTGCGTATTAGCTAATAATGTTCTTTGTTACATAATAAATGATGATTAGTTGTTGAAAAAATTGAGATATTGAACGTCTCTTCGATTCTGTTTATTGATGCTGTGGGTAATAATATCGATTATGTCACACCAGGTATTGTTCCTTGCAACTCATTACCACATGTGACAAGATGTGTTCGACAGTCGTGTGTGTGCTGTTTGTTCTGAATCATGAATGTATAGAATTCACATATTTGTCATACATTATGTACAACTGTGTCCTTGCGTTGTTTCTGACTCACTATGTCAACATTTGCGTAGGCGGCACAGCCTTTTCATCCGATATGGTAAAACCGCTTATTCCTTAGAAGAATTCAGCGCCAAAATAATCGGAGATTATATTTTATATCGTTGTGTTAGAAATGATTAATTGTCGTTTTACGTTTTAGATACGGTACGTACGTACTCAATTACAAAGACACAACTTGACAAATGAGTGTATTGTGGTAAGAAACAAGAAACTTTCTCTAAGTCCACGACATCGCTCGACTTGTGCAGTGTTTACCTCCTCAAGCAACAAAACAATCGCCGCACTAACGCTAAGTGCGTGACTCTACATCGTGTCCACCTACTTACTAAAGCTATCTTACCGTATACTTTATTACTTAACAATATATTATTTGTTGTAAGTTGTAACACATACATATTAGTGAATACAAAAATGTTTCAACTTCATGTCATTTAAACGAAAATCAACCTGTATATAAATAGAGATTACATACACACTAAATTAAATGAAACTTTACGAACTTAACTGAAGCTCACCTTTTGGGTTCTTTAGTAACTTGTTTTCGTATCACTTAATTAAATATAACTTATCACTATATCACAGATCGTTTGATTCGGGTGCACATAGTTAGTGTAGCGTGATGGCGCGACACAGTCGGCGCGGGGTGCACTGTACAACTAACAAATGTTGCGGAGTGAGGCAGCGGCGCCTACGCACGCGGGTGGGGCGCCGCGAAGCCTTGCGAAAATCCATCGCCGCAGTACCTGTACACTGCACCTACTCACATTGTGCAGCGTAGCTTGAGGTTTCTTTATTGATACCAAAATGTTAATGAAACGACATACCCAGACGATGATACTGCGCGTGCTTTTGTATTGCCATTGATTGGCCTGGGATTGTAATTAGTAGTTGGTATATAAATTAAGTTAATTAATTACAAATGCGAAAGGACCTTTTGTTTACAAGGTCTCAAAATCGTAACTACAGCAGCAACCGTAATTATGTTAAATCGTAAATGGTAACATGCGTATTTTAAAAAGGCAAAAATATTGCATAAACTTCTACGGTTAGATGGGTTCGGCAAATTTTATACGTTTTTTCTTCTTTTAACTATAACAACAGGTTGTTTATCACATACAGAACGCGTACATCTCAGATGGTCGATGATATGTTAGAGAAGCACGATGCGAGTTGGGGCAGTGCATTCCTAGGAACCAGTTTTAGTGCAACACTCCATAATAATCGCTTAGACAGACAGAGTTAGAAATAGGTACTATTCTGGCATAATAATGCTTTTATTGTTTGCGACTGTACAGTACTATGAGTCGCCAAATGCGTATGAGCGGTTTGCAAATGCATTGGATCAAGAGTAGTGTCTAAGCAAATATTACGTATTTCTGCTTGAATATCTTTATCGATTAAATAGAATTAGTTTTGTCAAAAAACATAATAATAAAAATATGTTCCAGTGTCAAAACGGAAAACACACAAAAATAAGTAGATAAGTAGTTCATAAATAATTAACCGGATCATAATCTAACAATTTTCTATATACTTATTATGTTCCTAGAAAAGACCTCAACGCGTTCCTAATTTGGGATCTAACCTATTTATGTCCTCCTGTCTGAGTTAGCTAAGCGAATGCTGATTTTTCACAAATTTTAATTGGCACACATACCTGATTTCTTCTAAAATAATTCACAGATTTACATTACGAGTGCAAAATTAATGTTCCACTTAAGTATATTCCGTTACAGCATAAGTTAGAAATACTAAACAGGTCGGACCGAAATCGTAATATTCGTGGAAAGGACAACATGACCTCTAAATTTTGGACAAGCGAGTCGCGATTATAAAACCTGTTCGTAATATAAATGGAGCTTCTGTGGCTTCTCACTCATCATTGTTTACTAATGAAGTCTGTCGGGCTAGATACCTTGTAATATTACTCGTATATTAGACAGGTGTCCTACGTACAACTTTATTTTGTACCTCTGACAAATAAATTGATCATCCTTGCGTATCGGAGCAATGATGACATTATCTTATTACGTAACCTACTAGGCCAGTGTTTTCCAACTAATGAGTTGCGATCCATCAATGGGTCTCTATTAAGTGGGTCCTGAAATGTGGAACATCAATGCATCCACCAAAATGGATCAAGCCTACAGCCAGAAATGAATGTCTGAAATGTAGAATCATTTAACAATGAAAAATCTAGACTTGTTTTTTTTTATCGTGGTAAATTCGTCAAATGCGTCCTCTCACCCATGGCGGTTGTCCCGCCATGGGTGAGAGACTGTCAGATTTGTACTGACTAAAATCCACGGTGATCCTTCAATAGCCCTTTCCTGGGTCACGATTACCTGATTGGACAGTCCGGCGACCCCGGCAGGCTTTGGTCCTCTAAAGGGGGCCCCATCGAATCTAGACTGAATTGGATTTGAAACCCATTTCAAGACTATCTACCAACTAATATGTACAGTTAACGAAATTCTCTTTTCTCTAAGTAAGACCACCAAGAGACGGCCAAAGATTGAAAATGTTTGTTAGATGGGCCAAGCCCAATCAACTTTGAGAACCACTGTACTAGGAAGTTCAAGTAAGGTTGACGGTGTTACATAAATCATTGAAGTGTTATATGTCACGTACGAGTTATTTAATAGAACAATAATTCACACACAGTATGAAAGTAAAAACTATTCAGCTAGAAAAGAATCAATAGGACAAATGTTTGTAGCAGAAGATTCTGACGGTGTTGAAGTCTTGATCGTTACGTCATTGTTATCTGCAGTGTTTAAACGTGCTGCCAAAGTAGCGTTATCTGCTAAAGCCGCTGCTAATGCTCTTTCAAGCTTCGCAGTTCCAGATCTCTCAGCTTCTAAAGCAGCTCTTGTTTCAGCGAGGGACTCAACATCAGGATCAACTGTTTTCTTGGACACTGTGCTATTATTCAGTTCACATAAACGAAGTTGAAGTTCAGTTACTGTTGTTTTGAGTTTGCCGATTTCCACTACGACAAAAAAGAGAAATTTAAAAGTGCCTATAAGTACAAACCTGTTAAGCTGCCTTTCTACATTATATCTTACCATTAGCAGCTAGTAGTTCCTTGTTAGTGTGTTGCAGTTCTGCAGATGCAAGGCGTCTCTCACGCGCATGTGCCGCAGCAGCCAGACGTGCGCGCTCCCGAATTTCTGAACCAGCGCTTGCGCATTTTTCTACTCTTCGAAGCTCACTCTCAAGGCGAGAAGATTCTCTGTTTATTGGTAAGGAATTGATTTGTTTAATGTATTCTTAACATTTTCGCAATATTGCTTCGAAGCTCGTTAGTCAGTTCAGGATTGATCCTGAAAAGACTAACATAAAAAAATTTGGTTCTATGTGCTTTTCAATTTTTTTATTACTATTCGTTTAATGGTTAACGCATTGTTTTTTTTAGTTTGTAAACAAAGGGGTGTGCAACTTTTTGGCATCAATTTTTTTTTCTTTCGCCGGTAATGAAACGTTGGTCATTAATAGACCGCAACCTAAGAACTTCGTAAAAAATAATAAAAAAAATCGAAACCTTAACCAACCAGAGATATAACGGATTTTATTTTGTTCTAATCGGGAGTAAATCACTCCTGATTAGAACAAAATTAAAACCGCCATATCTCTGGTTGGTTACACTTAAGAAACTTTTTTTTTCTATGGGTTTCTTAGGTAGTAGTCTAATTGTTGCCAATTAGTGTAAGATATCAGTTTCCATCTCGCCTGGAAAACTGATGCTTACTGACTTACCTGCGCGCTTCTTCAGTAGCTCTACAGATGCGCTCCTGTAGATCTGCGTACTGTTTTTGCAGGGTGCAGTGTGCCGACTGCACCGGCTTCAGTTGCTGCACTTGTCTCTCCAATGAACTGATCTGTGCTGACATTTCGCCACATCGGTCTTCTAAAAGTTTTCGTTGCCTTTCCTAATGGGCATAGGGTATTGTGTAGGTTGTGTTGAACCCACCATATAAATATGACGCAATGATGAACTGCTTTGTAAGTTTTTATTTCATCATCGTAACATAGATATACTTTTATGCCTATTGAGCCGCTCGTTGCCACATAAATGAGAGCTCTATTGGGGCGCTTCTTATGTGCCTATTCCTTAAACCATTAAATTAGAAGTTCTAATGTAATGATTCAAGCATTACTACTTTTACCCTTTATAAGGAATATTACTTGTAATGCGTTTCAACTAGAAGGATAGTTGATGACGCCATATATTGTGACGTCATGCAACACTTTTAAACCCTTGCACGGTTTTAAATAAACAATTATCATTTTAAAAGATAATATAAACTATTAATAATTAATTAGTATTATTGCTAAACGTTATTTTCAAGTGACTGTTGACCATAGAGACTATCCTTATCTTAGTCGAATCGCACTATAGTTACTACAAGAAAAATAAAATTTGTGTTATATTTGCGGCCTGTTTTTACATAAGTTCATTGATCAACATACCAAGATGGTATGTACTTTCGAGAGCGTATCATAACTAGGTTTGTACGAGTACTATAGTGGGAATTTTCCCACGTCACAAAAGAAGAAAGTGTTAACTGCCGTCCCATCCTATCATTGAACTTGCAATCTGTTACTACCAAGTTTATTGATAATTATATTTCAGAAGATTCAGAACCAAGAATTACGTCTAGTATGAATTATGAACGCCTTTGAGATAGCCTATAATACTAGATAGTTTTTATTTACATTCATGGATGCGTTTACAGCGGTTTACAAACATGTAAACTCATATGCACAAAAACCCACATCGAAACAACTATCTGTAGATAATACAAATAGGGTAGGTGACCCGGTTTTGGCCATTTTAAGAATTTTGTAGACTTTGAGGCTATATCATTTTACAGTTTTTGTTATCACGGACATATTTCTTGTAAAAAGTGTTTAAATATATATAAATCTAGCCTAAGGATATATTTTTTTTCATAATGATTCAATGGAAAAATAATCCTGTAGAAAAGAAGAAAAAATGGAAATTTGTGCCATTTTTGGCCATTTTTACCCATTTCTGGCCAAGTGATGTGCCAGTTCTGGCCATCAAAAATTCATCAAAAATAAAAAGCAGATAATTCAAAGTAATAAAAAGTTTATTCGAAAATCGCATATTTTACGACCAACAGTCTTTATTTATCTCTACTAGCAGTGGCAACGGGCATACCATTCTTTATTGCGTTCAACGCTAATGTTATTTTATGCGGTGAGTAGTGTGCGGGACCAAGGGATTACCGTGACCCTAGTACGTAAAGGGCTATTGAAGGACACCGTGGATTTTAGTCAGTACAAGTCTGACAGTCCCTCCCGCCCTGCCCTGGGTGGGAGGACTCATTTGATGATTTTACCACGATAAAAAAAAAAAATGCGGTGAGTACTGGAACAATTTTCTTTTCACGACACCGATTTTTTTAGTATCTGGTTTCAATGGAGTTTCATTATAGTCGTAAATCTGAAAATGAATAGATCACTTATATCAAAATAGCTAAGTAATTAAGTTGAAAAATAACGACAAAAACTAAATGGCCAAAGATGGGAAAATTCACTCATTTTGACTCCATTAGTGGCCACCTCTCATAATCTCACTTAATAAACAAACAGCGATAAAATATCATTAGTACCACTTAGACAGTGTATTCTTTATGAAGGATTAACATAAACTTTAAAAAAAAAAGAAGGATTTAAAAAATAATGATTGTTTACTCACCCGCTCGCCTTAGCCTTTTTGCTAAGACTTAAAACAATCGTCATGGCTATCCGGATGATCCGGGGATACCGCACGATCGCCGGTGAATCAGCCAACCTCCTAGCGGGATTGCTGCCCTGGGATCTGGAGGCGACTGCCCTCCAGCGCGTCTATGAATGGCGCGTGGAGGCGCAGCGTCGGGGCGAATCCCCGCTGCCTCGACAAGTCGAGGCGCGGCGGGAAGAGCTCCGGCGTGATCTCAGGGTAGTATGGAGGGAGCGACTGTCGCAACCGAGGTCCGGGCACGCCGCAATCGCGGCGGTAAGACCCCTCCTTGAGGAGTGGCTGGATAGGCGTCACGGCGTCCTGACCTACCGCATGACGCAGGTCCTCACCGGACACGGAAGTTTCGGGAGGTTCCTGTGTCTGATAGGGAGGGAAGAAACGCCTGGGTGTCACCACTGCGAGGATCGTCCGGAGGACACGGTGGAGCATACGGTGCAGGACTGCCCCGCTTGGGCAGAGCACCGCCGTGTCCTCACGACGGCGATAGGCGGAGACCTCTCGCGCCCGGCATTGGTCGAGGCCATGCTGCGGGGCGAGACGGAGTGGGAAGCGGTCGCCTCCTTCTGCGAAGCAGTCATGCTCGTGAAGGAGGAGGCGGGCCGCCTGAGGGAGAGGACAGCGTCCTCCCTCCACCCCAGCCGCAGTGGTAGACGCCCACGGCGTCGGACGTCGCAGGACGATCTCCGGCCACCGTAGGCGCGGGCATGCGGGCAGCGAGTAATGGGCGACTCACTGTCCGACCATGGACCATGCCCGGGTCGACGGCGCGTTGTGTTCCACGCGCGCCTCAAAGAGTGTCAGCATAGTGACGGGGCCCGTAGAGGGCCAAAGCCTGCTGGGGTCGCGGGACCAAGGGATTACCGTGACCCTAGTACGTAAAGGGCTATTGAAGGACACCGTGGATTTTAGTCAGTACAAGTCTGACAGTCCCTCCCGCCCTGCCCTGGGTGGGAGGACTCATTTGATGATTTTACCACGATAAAAAAAAAAGACTTAAAACAATTGACGCTCGTCAAAAAATAATGACTTGTTGGATTGAAGTGAAGTTTGACACATCAAAGCTGTCAACGCTATCAGTGTTCCCAATATTAGATATTTTTATTCCCGTAAACCATAGAGTAATATATTTGTTTTTGCCTTAGTTATAACGATTTGAAGTTCTAAATGGCCACAAAGGGGTCGGTGGCCACAACCGGGTCACTTGCCCTACGTATCTATTAGTTTCGTGCGGAAATCGAACCAGCGACACGCTGTGTAACAGTCGATCGCTCAGTGACTGCGCCAACCATGTCGTCAAATACTGGTCGACATTTAGATAAAAGTTTTGCACGAATAATCAATCATCTCTTGGACAATAATAATAATAATAATAAATATTCCACAACTATCACACAACGCCATCTAGTCCCAAGCTAAGCAGAGCTTGTGTTATGGGTACTAGACAGCTGATAAACATACTTATATATTTCTAAATACATACATATTATAGATAAATTACACCCAGACACAGAACAAATGATCGTGCTCATCACACAAACCTTTGTCCTGGGTGGGAATCGAACCCACGACCTCCGGCATAGCAGTCAGGGTCACTAACCACTAGACCAACAGGCCTGCTAAATCGCAGTCCAGTAATGGACACATGGCTCTAGAAAATATACTTCATCATTCTGTCATCCATCGTTCTCGTCTAGTCTAAACTAGCTACCATTTAGAAAGATATCAGTCGTTATGCGATTTGCCAGAACTACGTAACATAATGCGATAGCTTCTTTATACGTAATCGTACTAGTAGAGATTTTGTGAGGGACAAAATGGTGGGTGGGCCATTATTGTTCAGATTATTACCGTGACATCCAAATGTATCTTCAGTCCTGTGAGATGTTCCTGAGTACTAGCAAGTGCAGTAGTGGCCTTGGTGACGGCAGCGGTAGCGGCGGCGGCTCCGTTGCGGGCCTCCGCCGCCGCGCGCTCGGCAGCCGCCCGCGCCGCCTCCGCGGCTTCGGCTCGTGTCGCCTCAGCGCGTAGCGACCCACGCAGACGACTCTCGGAAATCTACAATTATTATGACCAGGATTCATGGTCATCTATATAAGTCATCCTTATCACTCAGTTCAGCAGAAATATGTAAAGCTGTCTAGCTAAACTAGAAATAAGCTGATACTTTTAAAATGTTTAGCTATAGGTAACTGTGGTTTAGCATACATAGCAAGGTTGTTGTGACGATCCACAACAACCAGAAAAGGTGTTAACTTCACTATCCTACTAATGTACAGACGCCAGCATGTCAACCGACCCGAATCTGTCAAATTTTACCAACCGAATATTAACTGTGATAAGATTGAAAATCTATTAAAGAAATTTGACAGATTGAGGTAGGTTGACGTGCGGGCGTCTGTACCTACTTAATTGTTGATTTTTAGTAGGTAGCCTTATCTTCGTGATGGAGCAAGGCAACAAAAACTATTAAGGAGTAAAACCTCTTTCGACTTAGGAAGCATTACTGGTTTGGACTACTGACTAGTTTAGAGGCCATAATCCACCTGAATATTTCTATTTTGTAGCGTAACCCACGTAACAGAGGATATAACGTTTGTAATCTAATATCGTAAGTTCATTGCCCATCCAACATTTTGATAAACAGAATGTAAGTCATTCTGTTTATCAAAATGTTGGATGGGCAACTGAATAGTTGTGTTTGTATATTTAGTTCCAAATTTTTAGTTTTATCACATGCTCAGTATTGGAAATTAGATGTTATTTTTGATTCCTACTGCACACCAACCTATCCCGAACGATACCTGAACTGTGAAACTAATAAATTCTCAACTTTATCCTTCGATCAATTATAGTACGAGCTATTATTGATCGAAGACTTTATCACATAAGATTCATGTTCAATTGGGACTTTGTGTCTTCTACGTTTAGGTCACTACCTCAGATTATCCCAAAAAATATACTTGTTGCTATTATAATTAAAATTTCATTCAATGGCTTGTAGTGCAACCCGATTTAGTATGTGCAATGACTTACAGTGAGGGTCCGGAATTCGCCAATAAGTTCCAGAAATTGTTGCTCTAGCATTTCGAATTCAGTCGTGACGCCCATCGTGGTATTTAGGAATGAAATAAAAGAATGCAGCAACAAATAACGTTGCAGAATTATTATAATTCGACGTTCGAACTTAAAAAAGCGGGAACTTATTTTTGACACATTTCCAAAGACAACAGGATTAAAGAAAAAGGCCAGGAAATTCTGTACCAAAAAGGGCGCAACCAAAGCATTCTTAATTCAAAATACCTATTATAATTATAAATATTGTGTTATTTTTTTATTAATTATTTCTATCATCACCGGGAATTTATTTTATTTTTAGTTTCTAGGACTAAAATAAAAAAAAAACCTGATTTCACCCGACTGCGCCAGATAACGTTTTTTACCGTTTTGTCAGGTAATGATTTTTACGGCATATTATTATAACGTGGTAAGCACAAAGTAACAAGGAAAGACAAGAGTTTCTTCAAATATTACAAAAGTTAACGTAAGTATTGTTCAAGTATTGTGGTAAAAATAGACGAAGGAAAATTATTGTGAAAATATTTCCATGGCAGTAATAGGATCAGTTTATATGGTTATAATAATTGAAATCTGTCAATTACTGCTTAGTGTTTTATAAGGGCAGACAGGCTCTGAGGGGAATATTAAAGACGGGGGAGTGATGTTTTTAAACGGGAGCACTTGGTATATAAAAGGTGGTGACTGTTTTACTCGCTTATTCTGCTACTCGGCGAGCTCCAGAGGTAAGTGAAAAATCATTAAGTTCTTCATTTTTTTTTCTATTGATTTCTTTTCTTTTTCTCTCCATTTAACTTTTGAATAGGTGATTTATTTAAAATATTTTTATCATAGATACTTTTAATGAAGAACCTCCGATTTTGCGCGAATTGGGTTGCTGCTATATCTTTCTTACCATGCTTACTATTGTTTTAGTTATCAAGAACTTAATATTTATTAGGAACCTGCATTCAGTGGTTGGATTTTTAATGAATTTTAGTAACAAAAATTGTACACCTATATTTTTATTTTATTTTACAGAAACTCACATCCTACAAAATGCGACTAGTAACGATTGTGGCGATGGCCATCACGGTGGCGTTGGCGATGCTGGTGCGTTGCTGCGAGGGCGCCAACCTTCACCACTTCGCGCTGCCCGAAGAGGACGAGGAGTTCAGACACCGGCCCTTGTACAGGGACTACAGCTTGATAAGGAGGGCTGTTCGCTCTGACGACGCGTTTGATGACTACGGACACCTTCGATTCGGCCGCTCTGATGACTGACGCAAGCGCGCTTCTCACAAAAGACATCTGCCCGCCTTCCAGCATAAAGAACGACCGCTAAACAAATTGTGAACTTAAATCCTGACTAACGTAGCGGATAATGCTTCCTATTAATAAATTAGTAATTAAGAAATGTAGATAGTATATTTTCAGAACTTCTCACTCTTGAAAATAATAAAACATTTATTTCAATTCAAAAGTAATTTACTATCTAGTATATTTTATACTGTAAAGTTATTTTTAGATTTGTGAAATATTAAGGGCTGGTTAAATATTTCACACTGACACTTCATTGTAATTTTATTATAAAACTTTAATTTCTATTTATTTTATAGTTTGGTTGTACTTATCTAGGAATAGTTAGCACCTACTTATATTAATCTAAGTAAAATAAAAAAACATGAGATTATTTCCATGAGTATATTATTACCCAATAAATACATTTTACAACAGTTATTATTATAATAAAATGTGTTACAATGTTTAATAGCGTCACGAACTGCGCACAATGACGAACATTAAAGTACCTTCGGTATACTTCACTGTTAAGGCATTTCTTCAGCTTCAGCTTAAAGATATTGTCACATCTAATAAATGGAAATGGTTAAAATTCTAACCGAAAAGCCAACAATTCTAATATCTCAGCATTAAATTAAGGCAATGATTTATTTTCTTATAAGTAATAAAAGCTATTTGTATGCATGAATGATAAAACTCATCAAGATGTAGATTAAAGCTGCATTCGATTCTCTTTGTACACATGATAGTAGCTTGCTCGTGGAACGTTATTTATTTAGAGTTCGTGCAAGGCTTGTACTATGTTAGACGATTTCATTTCGTTGTACTGGTTACAATGCATTCGATCATAAGTATAACATTGCTGTTCACTTGTCCTTGTTAATTGACTTTGTTGTTAACTCATGGTGGGACCTCCTCATAGCATGCACTGGATTTAGTTTTAATAATCTAATATTCATTAGGCACACGTAATATCACTACTCTATATTAAATAATATGAGACTAGTTAGTTCCTTCCCTAAGCTAAGTTATAATTTATATTTATATCATGCATGTTATTCCTCCTAACACACATATTTATGGTTAATTGTACTTGGTGAAAATGAAGCGTATCGTGTAGTACAATCTTTTGAAATAATGTTTATTTAAAATAAAAATGATCACGTTAACGTTCCTAATCCAATTGTACAATATATAGAATGCGACATATAAATAAAAACATGTATCTTTTATATTATAATCGCATGTTACAACAATGACGACACCATCTTAACTTCATTCTTAGTTTTTGTGTTTTACACTTATCAGTTTGTGAGTATTTCATTATCGCCAATAATCTAAAACTGTCGCCATTTCACTTAGATGATATCTTTTTTCTGCGAGCTGCCAAGAAGAGCCTGCGAAACAAAAACACAATTTTAGTTATATGCAATAGAAACAGTAGATCAAACATGGCCGACTAAAATAAAATTAGTCTACAAAGAAAAGTAGGCTTTATTACCTTGTTCACAAAATTGACGATGGCAGTGGCAGGTTGTTCGGGTTCCAATTCCGCGAACACATGACATTGGTTATCAGCGCCCGAAGATGCACGAGCCACGAACGCGAATATTCGTCTGCAAAAGGAAAGATTATTGTTGTTGTATTCTTTTAAATTGAATTATACAGATTCCGGCAGGAAATTCAACTCCTTAGATAAGCGCGTACACTAAAAATATTTGCAAAACGTTTTGTACGTAAGGGTGGGATGCCCAAAAACAAGTCATGTTGTAATAATTGGATGCTAACTTTTCCAGCTGCGTATTGTTCTCAGTAGTATGCTTGTATCTCCTCTCGTCAGGGTCGAGTCCCGCGTACGACACGCCGCCGGCGGGGTAGTGTCGCCGGAAGAACAGCTTGCGAGCCGCGTCCGTCAGCGTGATGCCGCCACCGAACACCTTGAAGTGGACCACGTGCGCCGCGCCCTGGAGGACAGAACAGATATTGAGATTGCTGCATGCTTAATACATTTATTTAGCTTTTAGGAAAGCTCCTGCTTGAAGGAAAGGCTGAGTATAGTGACTGATATCTGCGTACTGGAACATTTTTTTCTACTTTACTTCGAGGTCGACGAAAATGCGTGATAGAATACAATATTAGTCGTTTTGTTAAGGGTTTTCTCGGTCAGTAGTTGCTTACAGTTGGTTGCTTCCTAATATCTTTTTCATTTTGTCATCACTCTTGTATAAAATCAGCAATTGGTGTTTCAATTGTCCTAATTCTGTTTCATTTGTTCACTGACCTTCTTAGCAAGTATGTTAGAGACGGCCCTCTTGACGGCAGCAGGTCCGGTCAGCGCCTCAGTGTTCTCCGACCCCAGCAGCAGCACGTGACACGCTGCTCCCGTCGCGAGGAGTGCTCGCGCTGCTGCGTTCGCACCGCCACCCGTCCATGGATCCCTGTTGAAAATATGAAATTTAAAATTTCATGAATGTTTCTTCTGTAATAAACCTTTCGGTATAAAATGATAAATGTGCTATGAAAACTTATTGCTACATCTAAAGTGTTTGTTGCTAGAAAAGGGCCCAAACTTTCTGGTGCCTGGCTTTTGACATAGATTTTTAAAGTTGTTGTCAAGGGCAGCGGTCTAAACTTAGTAGATTAAAAACACAGTAGTAATAGAACGTCAAAGAAGAAGGATAAGCTCACCTGTCAGGTAATCTGAGCGGCACGGGCAGCGCTAGCGGCGTCACCGTGTGCTGGTAGACGAGCGCCGACAACGAGCTGAACACGGGCTCGTCGGGACAGCCGCGTAGGCGCACGCCGCGCGCGGTGGGCTCGATCAGGAAGTGTCGTACGCCGCCCGCGCCGCCCGCGCGCACGGCCAGTCCGAACGCACCCGGGAACGAGTTCGAGTCGCGCACGATGAATGCGCCTTCCTCTAGTTGTAGCAGCGCTGAGACAGCTGTTGGTTGTAAATGAAGGTTGTATTTTTGTGGATGGAAAATTAATCTAGAAACACATTTTCGTTTTCGAGATTTGCGAAGTTCCAGAATAGTAAGACAAAATTACATTATCAGCGATACAAATACATGTAGATAAAAATTTTAGAAATCTGAAATATCATAAAACCACTGGGCCTTTAGATCATGATAGGTTTGTTCCCATTAAACTCCGGTAAAAAAATAATGTTACAACTCAAGAAGTCGACATAATTCGATTGCCTTCACCAGGTGGTACTTACCATCGTCTCTGGAAATGTTAGGCTTGTACCAGTAGTGACTGGTATCCCTCGCGAACCGCACGCGGTCCGGAGCCACGTGTTGAGGCTCAGCAGTACCGCTGACGCTGGAGCGACGAGACCCACTGCTTCCATTATATATCCGGTATTCCGACTCCGGACTCACTTCACGTTCTTTTCTAAATTTGGAGAAACATTACGTCAATTATTTGGAGTGAAGTAGATTGAAAAAACAAATGCATGGGTTGTGCTTTGGCGAATTCAGGTCAGGGTTATTAGCTTCCGGTCGATTTATAGTCGGGGCGAGGTTAGAAACGGTGATCTAATTCGTTTGAAACAGGAACGGATCTATCAAAGGATCAATTTGTTATTTCATTGTGTTATTTCAGTCACGCAATCATGGCCAAAACTAAGACTTATTAGGTCGTCATTCTAGATTTAGACCCTCTTTTATTTGGTCTGGGCGTCGTCGTGTCTTTTTCGGCCATGATCACATTAGTGATTGTGTTACCTTGTGTCCTCCAGGTCAAACATATTGTACCTGGTGACGGAGGGCGAGCGCGGCGGTCGCGCTGACAGTGAAGGCGTGGGCGTGGGAGGGTAGGGCGTGCGCGGGTGGGTTGGGAACGCCGGCGTACCCGCGCGGGACTCCGTGCGGGACTCCGCGCGCGACCAGGTCTCGGCACGATCCTGGAATAACAATTAACATTACAAATTACAAGTCCAAACTATTACTACTCCATTGACAATTGTCAAAGCTGAGACGTAACACAAAGATCCATTATTTGCTGGAGCGGTGTGTCTGGATGTGTCGAAGTGGACAAAATGGCTAATTTAAAGATTAAAGACCTGATGGTAAACCAACATTAAAACTTACGATGGTATCAGTGTTTGGAGGCTCCGCTAGCGACAGTAATCCAGGCGCGGGGGTACTATTCGGTGTACTGGTCGTACTCCACTCGCGCATCGTCATCTTTTCGTACATAAACTTTCTAGATGAGGTTCTGTAAACATAACAAAAACCATTCTTCAAAAAGAAAATTTATTGCAAAGCTGCAAACGTCCAAATATCGGCGAAGCATCATAACAACAAAAACAACTGTACATACATGCAAATATATATCTAGACCAATGATGTTAATTATTAACACTTTCCAGAAACTGAGAATCGTTTGTTTTTTTTTTGGTTCTTTGAAATCTTGTCAGTAAAGAAATAGCCGTCTCATTATGATCCCATACAAAATTGAATAAAAAAACCAAGCTTAAAACACAATACGGGCTACAGTTATACCTGTCTGGAGCTTGCGGACTGGTGTGTTCTGTCCTGAGAGGAGTGCGCGTGTTCACGTGCAGGGGTACGCTGAAGTCTTCGTCGTCGTCAGCGAACGCCGTCGTGTCACTCGTGTAGCCATCCACTCTGAAGATATTGACAAAGTTAATATGTTTGAACACAAAAAATATATAGGTAATCTAAAGATTGTGCTACTAACCTAGCCTGTTTTTAAAGAAAAGAGTTAGTAACTAGTCGCATTGCTCTGGTATGCGAATGGACATGACTGAAAAATTTTCTGCACAATTGGTGTCTAGGAATCAAACATTAAATAAAAACGTTCATTTTTAAAACAACGGATTAATGACAATGAACATGAATACAATGTTTAATCATCTCACCGATGACTGGCAGAGCGGCGCACTTGTCGGGAGGAAGCAGTATCCCACTCGAGCGGTAGTCGAGCGACTCTTTCCCTGGCCTCTTTCCTCTCGCGCAGCTTCTGCTGCTGTCTCTGTAGCCACGTGAGCCCTGAGCTTCCTTCCACATTGCTCTCTGAACGCCGTGGCTCTCGGGCTCTGGAACTCTCGTGCCAGCCGAGGGTACTCGCTGATCGCCATGTTCCATTCTCGGGTGGTGTTTTCCGTGTAGTAGCACTTGCACTAGCCGGTCGCTCCGCCCATTCTACTTCGCCGTTCTGCCATCTGCTGACAAGGTTATTTTTTATTAGGATTGATTGACAAGTTATTATTTGGGGCAGACGTAATGATACGTTTGTTTAGGTTACTACCTATATCTAGGTATGTTTAACTTATAGGTACATACATACCGGATGATACTGTTTTATGCTTTATTGAAGTTTTAAACTATTTAAACAGCTAAATATTTTCATGGCCATGGTCCGGTTGTTATCTTTGTATTTTTTTTATAGTTATTTGCGTGTAGGACTTGAAGGTCCAAGTGATCTTATTATGGCAATGGGAAACCTTGTATCCGCATGCTAAGAATCTTTAAATAGTGGGTGTCTTTTGAGTAGGTATGGACAACTCATACTTAATGATACGCACTAAATTAATTATTTGAATATTAATCGTTTTCCGTTCAGAATGGAATATTTTAAATTAAATCAATTTTTTTTCATCTGTTCATTAAAACATGACGATCCCGGATTGAGAAAAGTAAACAGATACAGCAGATTTACAGTAAAACCACATGTTTTAACAGAAAGTTAACTGTTCTAATGAGCAGGGAAGTAAAAGGGCTTAACAAAGCGGTCTTTAATAGAAAGTAAATAGTGTATCGTGCAGTGTGAGGCGGTGCGGCGGTGAGGCGTTGCAGTGTCGTGCCCCGGTCGACACCCGCCCGTTTATGGCCACGTTTATCTCGAAATAGTAACTTGTTTGGGTCATGGCGCGACGCAATCACACACCATCGCTCCAAATCAAATCGAGAATTGCGACTCGACAGTCGACATCGCCTTCCGACGTGCGTCTATCTACGGCGACGTGTTTAACTACTCGATTACATTTGTTGATCATTACATAAAGCTGACGACCTGACGTGAGCAATTATATACAAGTTGACGAGATGTTATTAAAAATAATATGGGTAATCTAATACCAAGAATGGTTAGATTAGAAAGGACTTTTTGAATGCCGTTTGTAAGATAGGTTTAAATTATTGGTTTGTTGGCCGCAGTCGATTCCAAGAATGGTTATGCCGTGTCAGTAATTTGACTGGGAACTTAAGAAGCCATTCATTGAGCGGGCGCCGCATAAATAATTCGCGGTGAGCAGCCGTCGACTGGGCGACTGGTGAACTGAGGCTGAGCTCGTTTGGCCGTGCTCAGGCGCAGGCAATGTTGCGGAACGAGTGGATAGATACTCGGCTCGGTTTCAGCCCACGCCTATCGCCGACTCAATTAATGTGACGAACGCTTCCGTTTCTTAATGTACGGCAAATGGATCTTGGTCCGCTGCTAAATGCTGTTCGAATTTAATTAAAGAACAAATCAGTTAATTCTCTTAACGTTGCCGTTGAAGTCTAACTTAAATTGATTACACGATCATTCAACAAAGTTTCAATATTATTAAATCGCGGTTTGGAGCTATGACAGATTACCTATAGGTAGATATTTTATGTGTGGAGTTCTATTTTTGCAAATATTGATCATTTAAGCTAAATTCTCTATCAATGTTTTAAACTCTGACGGCCTTATTACAAAAACTAAATAAACCTTGGTTTAAACCTGGTCTATCAAGTCCAGGCTTATCTGCAGAGCCATGGTTTAAATTTGTCCGTATTACAAAACTAAGATAAAACGTCGACTTTAGTACCGCCATTTGAACGATTGTCTATACAATTAAATCCACAATGAGTAATAACAATTAAATCTACCTTGTTTCAATCCATTTTGGGTGAAAATAACACAAAAACTACAACACAATGAAAAATTTGCTATGAGAAACTTTGACATACCTTTGACAGCTACTACTGTTAGACCATGGTTTATCGCAAAACCACGATTTGTAATAATCTTTGTTTAAACCGTAGTTTTACAAGATTAAACCTGGGTTTTTAGTTAAACCCCTTTTTGTAATAAGGCGGTGAATATCTAGACTTAATCAAGGTCGATAGGAAGGTAGATGCAAGTTTGTTGTCATCACGAATTTACTTAGACAAACTAACACAGAAGGGAGAAAGAAGGTCCTAAATACACAACCTGTATTCGTAATATAAGTATCTAGGTTCTAGGCCCACTGTGTACGCCTAGCCTACTACTACTACTAAAGTAGCGATAGGAACCTTCACCAGTATGCAAAACAGCATAAAATGAAACCGAACTCAAACATAATCTCAGCACAGTGCGCACAGCCTTATCACACCACCATAACAAAAGCATTCGCTTTAAGTGCTGTGATTACAATTCATTACGACGATATGATTGACAACAAAGATATTGATATCGTGTCACTTATCAAAATGTCGATCATTTTGATGTCAGCCTTTGCATCGACGTGTGTCATTGTCTGCGAGAAGGTATAATTTAAGTGGATGCCCTTAAAAATCGTGTTGTGAACGTATTTGTTAAGTTGACGTTGAGTCACGCAATGAGTTCAAAATATCATCATTTGCCTTTTTCCCGAACATGTTTGGGTGGGCTATCAACTAAGCGGATGCAGCTAAATACCTACCATCATTAGTTCAAAACGAAGCATACTGAAAATTGGAAAATAAATAGAATTCTTAGAATGTCTGTGGTGAATCACAGACAAGTGCATAGATGAAGAGCAAGTACTGTTACAATCATAGCTTAGTTAGGCGAGAATATTTGTTAGTAC
This sequence comes from Agrotis puta, assembly GCA_943136025.2. NCBI lineage: Eukaryota > Metazoa > Arthropoda > Insecta > Lepidoptera > Noctuidae > Agrotis > Agrotis puta. The sequence continues at coordinate 8,931,651 of OW964170.2, forward strand.
AAAGAAGCGCATTATGTCATAGTTTGAATCTCACGCACTGTTTATGATAATAACCGCAATTTACTCCTTGTTTCTGTTGTCACGCGGCAACATTATTTATTGTTAACGCATTTCATGGCTAGATTATTGTTATTACACCATTTTGTGAGGATTTGAACAGTTATGAATGAATTACTTTACGACTACTTCATGTCACCATTGACTCGAACGTGATCATAATGTTTAAACGATGTTCAAGAGTTTTGTTTTCGACTTTGATATAAATATGGGCTTAGTGAGGTGCCTTGAGTTTGGAAGATGCATTTACTTATGAATGAAATAAAAGGAGCACCAAAGAGATTCTTAAATATAAAAAGAAAATGGCAACAATGCACACAAAAAACATTGGAGCAGTTTATGCAAGTTTTTGTTGTAATCATTGTATATTTACATCCCACCCACTGAGCCGGCTCCTACGCATCAATCTATAATGTTCAACTACTTCTTTTGTTTTAACTAAAGCAATTCATAAATGTTTTATGTTTACTTGACATATCCATTTGACCGTTTGTAGACATTAAAATAGCTCTGTTTTTTATTATGATAAAGTCAGGTGATATTGTGGATAAGACAAAGAAAAGGCTTAAAATATGGTCGTGGTCGCTTTAACTCATACATAATAATAATTATCAATGTCAATGTTATCCATCGTGAGTTAATAAAAGATGTGTAATATTTACGAAACAGTTACAGTAACGCTATATACATATGGAGCATATTTCTAATATTTATACAGGAACCGTGCAAATTCGAGCTAATTTGCCTTTGTTTCAACCTTGCCAGGTAGAATTAATGCTTTTGTAAATTGGCAAGTAAATAAGGTTTAACATTTATTACACTGCACCATTAAGCACTTAGTAGGTCTCTCTTTAACGCAAGTGTTTTATGTTATAGTACAAGAGCTTTTACCCAGGTCGAGTTTAACAACTGGCATGAGATTTACATTAGGGAAATTATACCCTTCTTTACAGTACCTAAAGATTTTCACTAACTTGTCTTGATTACCTTCTAAAAAAACACAATTGAGTTATTTATAAGTGAGAATTGCAGAGAAATTCATCAAATAAACTTGTTTACCTAGAAAAAAATGTATTGAAAAATGTAGCGTACACAAATATTCTCTCACTATTTAAAATTAAAGTATGAAATGGCGTTTCCGCGAAGCTTTTTCAATGGATTTTCGTATGTATAACAGTAGAGATGGATGTCTTTGATGCATTTACCCTCGTTTACTCAATTAATCAGAGCACCATAAATATATTATCAGGCTATTGCTCGTGTGGTGTAATGCCCGTGATTGGTTCTGTTATATTTTATTGCTCTTCTTCATTGACAGTGAAGTGGGTCGAGCGGAACGCGGCTAAATAAATTAAGAGGCGACACACTCTGTTACAATTCGGTTACAAACAATTTGTTACTGATTAAGTTGACAGATAGATCGTGTTCTCACGGATGTTACTGATGTTCTACACTCGGCCCTAGTATACTGTATCTGGAGTTAGGAATATAATAAATTGGCTTTTGCTATAAATAATGAGATCGATGTGGTTGTGAATGTAAACAGTGTCCACAGTGCGGTGTAGGCGGAGGCGATCAGGCGACCTCACCGCCTACGACACAGGAACACATGTTTACATCTGCCACCAGATCCCCTTCTTTTAATTACACTAATATAAAATTTAATGTTTTGCCTTTGACCCCAGTAAGAAATACAAACAATACATACAAAATACGGATGTTTAGTTAAGATCATACAACCCGTATTTTTTTCAAGCATTTATGAATCAACATTTTATTTATGTAGAATATTTTATTTTATGCTTTAGAGTGGAGGATTTCCTTAAGACTTACAGTTAAGCGAAGGGAGAACTGGTTTGAAACTTTTGAAAGGTTGACTTTATTTATGTAAAAGTTATACAAATATCTATACGTTTAATTAACCCGTCTTGACATTTGTTTACATACATTTAAATATTTATTTGGATCTCATATACTTCTGGAATTATGGGACTAACCTGCCGTTCCTTATGGGAGAAGCCGACGGTGGAGCTGCAACGGTGGTGGTGGTGGTGACATCTTCATGCGTCAGCTTCCTGAGCGTACGCGGCGACAGCGGCGTGCGAGGCGAGGGAGGCTCGGGGGTGACGGTGCGTTCATCGTCATCGTCCTCAATAGGGCGGTAGTTGCGATCGCTGCCGAGGGCGCGGCGCACCAGCTCGGGGCTGGCCAGACGGTTAGGCGCGCGCAGCATGCCGGGGCGCAGGCCGGGCGCTCCGTACGTGAAGGGCGCGGAGTCTGCGCGCGCGTGGTACGGTATGTCGGGCGGTCGGTCGGCGTGCGACTGCGGTGGCGGGTCGGGCAGTGCGCTCACTGTGCGCAGCATGTCGCCCAGCAGCGCGTCGAGCTCGTCGGGTGGGCTGGGCGCGGCGCGCCGCCCCGCCGACGAGATGCCCGAGTCCATGGACGCGCTGAGCGGCGAGGAGGGCCCGCCGCCAGCGCGCACTACTGTGGCGTAGATGGACCCGTCTAGGGGCCCAAACGTATGCGCTGCCTCGGTCCCGTCGCCGGCCTCGCCTCCCGAGCCGGACCCTTCTGCACTGCCGTTGTTCTCACCTGCACGGAATTTAACACCTCAGAACGAATACTAACATTCGAGTGCTACACAGTACAAAATCTTCTCACATAACTTCTATGTGATTAGGTCTGCCTCGGGGCGATGTGTTTAGCGACGGTTTAATTACGAATAGCTTTTAAATTGGATTCGATTCGCTCCAATAACCGGCGGGGCCTCTTCGCAACGATGTACCTAGTATCTAGCTAGTTGGCACGTGTATAATTTTCTACTGCACTTTGCACGAGGACAGAATTAATTTACAAAATGAACATGGAGGTAAGTTACGCGACTAGTGCTGTATAATTATCATATTCACAAGTATAAATGTCTCTAGAGAGCAAGGCTCGAGTGTTAATTAGCCGAGTGCCACCTGGTACAGTAGCGGGTGCAGTTACCGTCGCCCCGACAGAGCCAGCACATCCTAAAAAGGACTAAGTTCGCTTCCCGTTAGCCCAGCAGCGGGATGACACCGTTAAGTTTTGTTTGATGAAGTGCCGGTACCACATCCTGCTTATAGAAAAGTGTAGAAAGGCATATACGGAAAGCGTAAAATCTTATGTAGTCTGAGCGTGCTAAAGAACGGCATACGTAGAAGTAGTAAGGCAAATAACATCGCGGGTCATCTAATTGAACTAAAAATAAACGTTAAAGCTGTCATTGTCACTAATAATATTCGCAACTGATCTTTTCATTAAGATAAATTGTAGCCTAAATATTACACAGAAAAGATGGATTGTAAAGACGACTAAATAAAACTCAGTAATGACCCTCTGAGATAACCCTCCTGTCGTATCATAATGACTTAAAATATTCTAAGATGGTCCTACAGAAGGCTCAAGGCGGTATTGCCAAACGAGGAAACGACCTCTACGGCATATGTACCAACACCTGCTTTACATCGACGGACTTAAGACGATTGATACCATATAGGTAAATGATACTTCGTGGATACATAATATAGGCAAAAACTGACCACTTGTGACTATATTGTCCGCCACGCCGTTGCGCCGAATTTGATTATAAATATGCATACTTACGTATAAGATCGAGTCCGCCCACACAATATTTTGACCAACAACCGTTTACGAGATGTTTAGAGACATTGAAGTGTCAAAGCGTGTGATACGAATGAAAATAAGGAGGAATGACACTATCACTCGCTTAATTTATTTTATCTACTATCATGCTATTAATCCTCTATAAAAGAACCTATAACAGTTAGCTTATTTCCAACATTAAAACACTCAATGATATAATGATCATTATATCATCCAAACGCGTGTTATAATGAATTTCAAAAAAAGAACATTCTCATGTAATGACATTTTCACCACCAGATCGCTAAAATTTTGAAAAAAGAACAACTCGTCTTATCGTGTTATATCCCGCCATTTTTTCACTCGAATATGGTATGCGAATATGGTATGTTATGAGAATCTTTTATAGAGGATTCACAGCATGATTGTAGATAAAGTCTTGTATGCAACCGTTATAATTAGGTATTAAAACACTCATGTGATACTATTATCACACTCGGCTACGCCTCGTGTGATAAACCCACATTCGTGTTTTAATACCCCTGATTATACAACAGTTGCATAAATAACTATTACACAACGAGCACATCTCGTTCGCGTAGCTAACGTTTCGTGTCACTTTTGCGATTTTTCCTACTGAACTGTTAACTGCGAAATGTGCGGAGCGCCGGCGCCGCGACTATGTTCGATTTCGAAACTGAACTAAATGTGTGGTTGTCAATAACGCAATTAGTGTAAAGATATCAACGTCAGCGTCTGGTGACCGTCGGCCGCTGTTAAGGAAGATGCGGTTATTTCTGTGTTGTCAACGAAAATAACGCGTCGGGAGCGAGGGCTAGTGTTACGAAATGTGCAGCGCAGGAAGAGGATGTGCGCCCTAGCGTCGCCTGCGCCGACCGCGTCCCACGATATATCTCACGGCTCACGCTCGTGAAGATAAAGAAATCTGTTTTCATTAATTACTGACACACACATGGCACTGATCGCAATCCCTAAAAGATTAATGAGACAATGCGATCGTGCTTGTATCTCAATCTATTCACAGAAGTGGCTTAACTAAGTACTGACGTAAATAATTGATGTTAAGATACTGTTAGTAAACTCTGTAAATTGAAATAGATTTTTGTCAAATCACATGAATGAAAAGCATCTCGCGGAAGTTTCAATAGTCGAGTTTTGCTACTCTAAAGCTATATGATACAATGTTTACGACAGCTACATCTATAAAAGTCATTGGAACATCAAACTAACTCGTGTCCAACACGATTTTAGTACGTTAACAATTGAAAATGAGCGTGACCGCGATGCGGTGGAGCGGTGTTGCTTCGGACATGTGCTACACTCACCCACCGTTCGCCTATCAGAATTGTGCTGGCAGGGAGAGATATAACACTGTTTGCACAGTGGAGTTTTAACAACGTTGCGATAACCGCTGTTACCTATGAAGGTGAGCGTGTGTTGGTGAGCGCGCAGACGCAGTGATGTCATCGGGTACCACCTTGCGGTTCTGCGAAACTCTAAGCTCTACCGCATAATAATACGGCTTGGCACTGACCGTTGGGCTATCTACATTCGTTATCCGACGTTAGCTCCGAATTATAACCAGTTTCGCTCTTTTACTTTTTTTCTAAGTGAGGAATGTGGTTTATTTTAACAGCATTTGCATATTAATGCTCTTATTTTGATTTTAGAAAGAATAACATTGCGAATATTTGCGGTGTTGAATCCGATTGGGTGATAAGGATATATCTATCGTCAGTATCAATAACAAGCTTATAATAAACCAGTAGAGCACATTTAGTAACACTACACATAATTGGCTCTTTTTTAATTTAAGAGAGAGACTGTCATTAACTTTGTAAAATCACGGAACACTAATACGTCTGCCGTACGAACGCGGGTAGTATTGACTGTTATCAAAACTGAAGGCTCAGGTGATAAAATAACACTGATAGCTGTCGCGGCAGGACATGTGTGTGTAATGTCAGGGTAAGCAAGCGCGGATAAACTCCCATCCGATCGATACAAGCTACTATGTGCTCAAGTACGTACAATCTTTAGTGTACACAATGATCAGACGGCTGCAGAGTGGATCGGCTAATGGCTGGACAATTTAAACAAACAAATGCTCAATGAATCAGATTTTTAAATGAACCATGCAGAACTCAAACAAATCTGCTGTTATAAATACACAAGTGTCTTAAACGCATCGCTCTATAGTACTCGCCGTGTTATACCATGTACCGACAATGCAGATTGATTAATTCGACATGCGTTCGACAGGATCGTAACCTATATTTTTTGCACGGCTTGAGGTGACGTCATGGTAAACATAGCCTTGCGTGTGAATATAAAATTCATTAGATATGGCTTGACATGGCTGACATAAGTACAAGTAGGCAATATATTCTGTGAAGTAGGTACGAATCTTTGACCTCACTACGTGTTGTACTGGTCACTCGTAATCTTATTGGTGTAACTTTTTGTTCAATTTATAAACATTTGTAGTGTATTCGATTTTTTTTTGTATCTCGAACTGATTAAGAGACGACGAAGACTATTGAGATATGAGTATTATGAGAAACAAAATCAAGATAAGACAAACACGCTGGTTAGGTTACCGACACAGACAGCGATCATGATTATTTATTGCTTGTATACCCGTATGGGCGATCTCGATTCTCGTATCGAATTATATTGATGTGTATCGAATGCAGGCCCTAAGGGCAGACCGTCGTTCCCGAGTCAGTGGACATTCATCAGCGATTCTCCTCGCCGGTCAATTAGCGGGCAAGCGCCGCACGAAGCGACGCCAATCTCATTTGTCGTTCGCTCTAACACCGCCTATTGTTATCTTTGCTCGAGACCTGCTATTGTTAATATGAAGAGCCGGCTGTGTAGGCACTTTCAATTTATTCCAACACACTCTTTGTAAAGATTTTGACACGCACTATCAATCAATGCCTCCATTTAAGAATCAGAACACTGTTTCAATGGATTACATTCACTAATTTTGAAGTCATAAAACGACTTCACTAGCGGCGAAATTAATGTCACACTCACCTCGATTGTGATTTTGTTAGCGAGCCTCGAAATATCCGAAATACATTTTTTGATGCTTTTCTTCAAAGTTTTCTTGAAAACATTAAGGTTGGTAAAACTTGTAACGAATTTAGGATGCCTTTTTAATTTTGGGTTGAGTTTACAAATTTTTTGATTGATGTTAAAAGTTTGTGCCGGTAGCGACTGCTAGAGACGTGCGCGTGCGTGGCGGCTCGCTAGGCGGGCGCGGACGGACTGGGCGGGCGGGCGCCGGCGGACACACATCACTAAAATAGCCGACTGGCCGACACCTGCACCGCACGCGACCTCTCGCTAACCGGTGTAGTTAGGTCGCTTTGTCAACACACATGACACATTTCAGTTACGGGACTTTCAGTTTCACTACAAAAGTAACCTAGTTTACTAATTGGTAACTTGAGATTAACTGCAGCTTTCACCGAAGCTTGTGATATTATTCAATTATTATTTATTTGTAGCTTTTAGTTTAACTTCTAAGCAATAAAACTTTATAACTTTTCGATAAATGGCAAACTTTAATGCACCTTGACGAAATCTTACTGAACGGATATAAATGATTGAACACAGGATGTACGGAACGGGCCCCATTTCGGCCAGTTCCTGTCAAAAGAGCTATTACGCAAGTTAGTTGAAGTAAGTCCGTCACATTGTTGCCAGTAATGGCAGACGGATGTTCTGCTTCACTTGGCATGCCACTGCCATTGGCCACATGTGGGAACCCCTCATACAAATCATTAGACAAGCTTTTAATGCTTACAAGAATAGACTAGTACTTGCGGATGTTGAACTAATAAAACGCAGTTAGGCGAATCTTGTAGATTTCCTTGTTTTAAGTGTAAAATGTTAAGTAAGCTATTTAGTTGTAAAGATACTCCAACCCCTTTTAAGGTCACACTTTTTGTGTCTATGTAGAGTTTTACACAGATACTATCACACATCAACCAAAATAAGCTCGTGTGTTGAACACAGTCCACTCCATCTTGCGTAAAGAAGAGGGCTGTGTTCCCTCAGTAGAATCGTTACAAACTGATCATGCTAGTACCGCACATGTTTAACTCACAGACACGTCGTGACGTCGTTAAACGTTTTCTTAATCACTCTATCAACACCACAAATACAACATCCGTGTACTTTTTTTGTGACATGCCCGCCACACTGTTCCCAAACTATTACAACTCCTGAAAACTGAATCAACCGACAGTTAGAAAACCGCCACCGAAGCATTGCTCGACGTAGTCCCGGAAAAATCACTAGGAATTTCTCATGTCTCATGTTTGTAAACGCCACAACTGGCGATTACAAACATAGAAACTCACATACACAAAAACCCAGACCCGGAACAACTACTTGTAAGTCATACAAATATTTGTTCCGTGTAGGAATCGAACCTGCGACTCGATGCGCAGCAGACCAATCGCTCAGCCACTGCGCTAACCGTGCCCTAAATTGATGATTCCGCAGAAATTAAACGGAAAAAGCAGACATAATTTAACAGTCGTGTACTGAAACCCGTTCTAAACAAAACTAAACAATAAACCAACCCTACTGTTATCAATAAACTAGAACACCTAATCGTTAACTCTGACCGACAAAACTGGTCGAGTCACTCAGTCAAGGTTGAGCGCATTTTACTAGATTACCACTCGAGGAATTAATTTATGCTTCCCATCTGCGAAATTGCTTCGAAACCACGCCCCTTAGATCGAGCACAGGGCAACTTAATATTCAATTTACTGATGTTAAGTAAGTGATTAGTTAGGTACAGATACGATGGTTAGATCAACTCCAGTTGAATTATAGGTTAATGTTTGATATTAATTTCATTAATTTTCAGAAATCAAATGATTTTTGGAAATAAAATAAGAACGCGTAAAATTTAGTACATCATGTTATATTGTTAAGCATAGACCTGTAATTATTAAAATTAGTTTTCGAAATATACAGGAAATGATCATTTCTATTAAAAAACTGGATTCAAAAAAATGAGATAGGGTAATTAAAAATAAAAATCGTAAATATTTAGACGTATATAATTAGCAGGAGACAACGAGATCTTTCGTAGACCGTCGAAGGTCCACGAGGGTCCACGAGGATTCCTACAGCAGCTTATCCAGTGTGCTTGAAATACTAATATTTATTACTTTTTTAAATAGAATCAAAAGTTCCCTGAATAATTAAATGATTTAAGATATTTACCAATTGAAACCTATCAACGTGGCAAAATATTTGCATAATAAAATATATTACATGCCATCCAGATATTAGAAGAAACCATCGTAAGCGATCGTAAGTAGGAACTCAGAATACATAAGAAAATATGCGGTAGTACTTGCTCTGAAACGGACAGTTAAGAGATTTTACTGCTTTCATTTTCGTTCGAATAGAAAATGCTTCTTCGATTTTAAACCTTGCGCTTTTCTTGCGACCCTGCGCAAGAATTTTGTGATCGACGTAAGTATTTAAATTACGTAAATCACTTTGTGGCACTCGACCAGGGGTTTAAAAAGGCCAATTTAAGCAAAATCTTAATAGGAAATACGATAAAATTGTTAATAAATCTTGCTGCAATTGTTAATTATGCTTGAGCAGTAGAATATAATGTTTTCAATTTCTTTTTTAATTATCATTATAAAAATCTTGGCCTTTTCGAACCCTCAGGGTTCTTCATTCAAAGTTTCCATGCTTACCAGGGTCATCATCGGTGAGTGTGGACAGCGGTCGCAAATGTTCCAGCGAGTCAGCTCGAGCGAGTGCGTCGGGAGCTGCACGCAGTGGGGCGGCGGGAGTAGGCGCCGGCGCAGCACCCCCGCCCCCCTCGCCGCGCAGGAACACCAGCTCCACCGCACCATCACTTGGGAATGAGGGATCTGGACAAACAAGGAACGATCAACATAATGGAACATGACGCCAAGCCTAAATGCTTCCATGAAGGTACGTAGATAAACGTATTAAGTTCTCTGTAATGTTGTCACTTCTGTTGGATCCCATGTAGCAAGCTGAGTCTATTGCCATCACCAGTGACGAAAACTAACTCAAGGATCAAAGGCTACTCAAAATTTTTCAGTTTACTTATTGGTGTGTTTTTTAAGGGTACTCTAGTCGGCTTGACGAACTCGTTGGCGGGCGGTATTATAATGCGTGTTATTTCATCCAACATCACGTACCAATGAGATGCATGAGCAGTAAGAAGCTAGGGCGTTTACGCACACATACTTCAACCTTCGACTGACTCATACATACGTAATTTCATTGAAGAATGGACTGCTCCGACTTTTCAAAAGACCTTCGGGAATATGGAATATTATGAAAAAAACTACAGAATGAATCTGTTCAAAATTAAATTATTTATATTTTTGAACAAATTATCTATCCCTGTATATCCTTGGTATTTATTTTACAATTTACCGTCTTCTTTTGTCATTTATTTCCCCCCAAAGATGCGTTAAAATTAGTCTTAAAATAAGGAAGTTTCGACACCCATAACTCATAATAGATGTTTTTTTTACTCTTTTGTTTCCATATAGGACTAGATAATGATAAGATAAATGTCGATCATTGTTTATTCAGAAAGTATACCGTCAAATATTAAAGTAATCGCCATACTACGTTTGTATGGAAGAATGACCGACTAGCGTACCCTTAAGAATTGCATTCTAGTAGTTATAGCCCAGTAAACGTTTTATATTCGAGAAATATTTAATAATGTTATTTGGGCTTTGTTTTAAAACGCATACCTAGCCATCTAGTATCAAATGAGGGTTTTCCTTTAGTGTTAAATTTATTAGTTTGACCTCCCACTTAATGGTTCGGGCAATTTTCCTGATAACAAAATCACGTTGGCGTAATTGCACTCAATTGTCGACAAGTGTTATTGAAATAAATATCTTTGTGTAGCATGTAGTTAAAGTTATTTACTCGTAATATGTACCTATATTATACTGGTACTGAAATTAATCGTTTATCAAATTGACACACATCGTTTTTCCGTGTACAGTCGTCAGTGCATCTCAAGCACATCACCACTTTCAAAGAATTATATTTTTTTTTTAATTAAATGCGTAATTTGAGCCACAGTGTCCGTGCCACGATGATGCGGCGGTAGTGTTTATGTCATGTCATTACCTACATCAAACGAATTTTTCTCAGGTCCTGAGTGATGGCTCGGTCAATTTAATAAACAATTAATTTGTCTGACTATAGCTTACTATGGATATTTTAATTTTTGCATATGCGTGTTTAGAAGCATCATTCGTATTAGTATTTTAAGGTGTAAATAAACAAATGTTTTATCAAGATATTTTATGGATAATGGCAATTTGGCGTGACATAGGAAGTAAGTTTGCAGAATAGAAAACTCATTCAATGCTAGCAGAAGCGTAGAATAAAAATAGACACATCGTTATGGCATTCATTGTAATTATGCTCAACATTCAAAGTGTTGTTGTTTTTTATAAGGCAAAAGAAAGTGTCACTATCATGAAAAATCGTTAAGGAAAAAGATATTCAGACAAACATAATAATTATGAAGGTTCAAAACCACACAAGTATTAAAATTGTACTAAATGAACCAGTGACTTAGTACCATTTTGATACTTGTGTGGTCACTTCCATTTTCCAACAGTATTCACCATGGAAACTGAACACGTTCAAGAGCTGTAAGTCTTAATTGCTATCTTCTTTCATGTCCATGGAACCACACGCGAGTGTGGCCGCTGTTACCAACGCCACGCCAACAGCGGCCATACTCGCGTGTAGTTCCGAGCAGCTAGTTTGAGTCCTAAAATGACGGGGCGTTTTGTTAACTAGGGCGTATTACCTAGTTTTATCATACTAATTACATTACTTGGGCTTTCACAGCTCACCAAGCCAATAGCGGCGCGTGTAGCTTTCATCAAGTCCCCTTTTGTGCAGGTATACGTACACAAACACATAGGACACTAGCACGTGGGCCTGGTGGTATGTTCCGGATCAGCAATCACAGAAAATCGATATATACCTCTAGGAATATTGATACTGACAGCTCTTAAACTGAGTTTTATTGAGGATATTATTCGCAGTCAGAAAGCCAGAAAGGTGGTGGTTACCGTGCACGGCATGATCGAGCTGCTGCTTAGTGAAGGAGAGCGTGTGGTCGGCGACGGCGCACGTGTGGAACTGACACGCGAACACCAGGCGACGCTGGCCGCCGGAGGCCGCGGTGCTGGAGGCCGCGGGACCACTGGAGGCCGCGGGGCCACTGGGGGCCGCGCCGGGCCGAGTTTGTGCTGCTCGTCGGTACGCGCGCACTACGACGTCACCGCGCAGTGCCAGCCGCCCGACACCTACTGTCCAACCACCGCCGTTCACCATGTATAAACCTGTACAAAAGAAGATTTCATTAGAAATTACTAAAAGCTCCTGTGGCGAAACCCAAACAGGGAGGGGATTAAAAAAAAATCACATTGCAAATTCTCTTTTTAAACTTTCAGGGACCGGTGCGGAGGTATCTGTCACGAAGATATTCATGCTAAAATCTTTGAAATCTATTTGAATTTCACAGCTATGCCAAACAAAAGGCTGTAAAAAATACAGGACCGATTAGCTTACTACTTACTGTGTAGTGTCTATGGTCTACTGCTAATGGATAACCTGAGATTCAAGGGACTGGTCACCCGATGTGGGCTTTGTCATTACGGTTTACGTTAATATTTGTTTTGATCAATGTGTCTCCCAATATTTGCAATGTATGCTAAAAGCGCGATGGATTCGTGACAGACAATGATCAATGTGTTTACACAAGAGAAAGTTCAGGATATCCTTGTGAATCTAGGTAAGTAGTTTTTAAGTGCCAAAAACTTTATTATCGAAAGTAGCTGTAAAAGAGTCTTGGGCGCTTGGATAAACATAATAATCGGGACATCGACAGTACCGTTACCAAATGTCAAAAATGCTATTCAAGCACCAATATGTAATGTAATTGTAGGAATGCAAGGCGGCTACTGGCGTTACGGGACATAATGTAACGTGTTACACAGCGAGCGTTCGTGCAGTCAGTAGGACGAAACATGGTGCTCAACTGCTCATAGAGAGAAACAAGTGTTACTCCCTGCTAATGTTACATTACAGTCTGTAACACAGTCAGTGCCCGGCTTTAGGGTAAGCTCAAACCGACTCGACGCAGCGTGACGCCACGATACTGGAATTGTGTATATTTTCGTGTAGTACTTAAATAAAATCAAATTTTGAGTCGCTCTATTGAAATGTGCGTGTAGCGTCGCGTCTCAGTTTCAATCTATCTGCGTCTTTATTAAGTAGTGATAAGGTTGCTTTTCAAAGTCCTACATATTGCCTTGCGGTTGGATGCACTCTATAATCATACTATTGTTACTTGCCTGACGTATAAACACAGACGAAGTTCTCGTATATCTTGAGGAAGGCGATGGTAGGCGTGGCGGGAGACGCGAGGGAGCCCGCCACGCTGACGTGCGTCAGGTGTAGGGGCGCTGCGTTCACTCGGATCTGACCAGCCAGCAGGCCGGCAAATGTGTCGATGTAGCTGTTCATAAGAAGAGATGACAAAATTAAAGAGACTTTTTAATTTTAAACCATTACCTTTTTTAGAATCTGGCAATATTGGCATTTTTAAACATTTTATACGCAATAACGCGCGAATTGTAAAGCGTTTTAATTTGGAAAGAAAAATTGGATTGTGAGCAGGATTTGAACTCCTTACAACCAAGCCGTCGCAGTCATGCTCACAATGTAGAATACTTCATTCCATTCTTAAACTCTAATGTGTGTCATTGGCGCCATCTATTGTAAAGGTTTTTTTTCAGAATATAAAAGCTTTAATAGGTAGTTCTATAGATACAATGATTTCATTTTTTCAGCAACTTTACGAATTGACAGTGAATTGATAAAAAAATCTCATGTCTCTTTCTCAAAATAATCATAAGTGATAAGAATAAGAATACGTGGTTATTTACCGTTTATTGCTTGGTAGTTGGAAGACAGGAACTCTGTCGTCTAGGTATCTCCTCATAGCGTATCGGTCGAGCGCATGCTCAGGCGCACCGCATATTGCCGAGTAGTGCATGTATGCTGCCACTAACACTCCCAGGCGTTCTCTGTTGCCCCTAAAATATAATAAAATTGTTAATTAATACTCTATCAAACAAAGCCGAGGGTGCTATTCACTAAGGACACAGCCTTGTCTCATCGCGGAACAAGCATCGAAACTAAAGTTTGTCTAATAGATTTTCAACTTTAACCTCTTGAATATAAAGTTAAAAAATGTATTACAGTCAAACTGTAGTTTCGTCGACGAGCACGTCGGTGACGACTTATAGAATAGCATAGCTAATCATAATCCCCTGTTATTGTTGTGTATTTAGTAGCAGTAAACTATACGAAGCAAAAATAAATTGAACAGAATCGTGAGTTCGTGATATCTACAGTAATGTTACAAGTAGATTATAATACCATAAATTAGATTAAAACGATGTTATTAATCTACGCATTTACAGTATTATCTATTTACACGTGTGGAAAACTAATCTAGGAGTCTTGCTATGCCGGGGTCGCGGGACCAAGGGATTACCGCGACCCCGGTACGTAAAGGGCTAGTGAAGGACACCGTGGATTTTAGTCAGTACAAGTCTGACAGTCCCTCCCGCCCTGCCCTGGGTGGGAGGACTCATTTGATGATTTTACCACGATAAAAAAAAAAATGAGTCTTGCTAATGATAATGAACACCCGGAAAACTTATGGTAAAAATGTAATATTTTTTCCTTATAGATCGCCGCCACACTTTTGGTAAGTGGATTTAATTGATTGATGATAAATTATAATGTCGGAAAAAAACGCGGAAAAAGGCTTCTTCCATTTTTAAATGTGTTTATCTACTATCATGCTATTAATCCTCTATAAAAGAACCTATAACAATTAGCTTATTGCCAACATTAAAACACTCAATGATATAATGATCATTATATCATCCAAACGCGTGTTATAATGAATTTCAAAAAAAGAACATTCTCATGCAATGACATTTTCACCACCAGATCGCTAAAATTTTGAAAAAAGAACAACTCGTCTTATCGTGTTATATCCCGCCATTTTTTCACTCGAATATGGTATGCGAATATGGTATGTTATGAGAATCTTTTATAGAGGATTCACAGCATGATTGTAGATAAAGTCTTGTATGCAACCGTTATAATTAGGTATTAAAACACTCATGTGATACTATTATCACACTCGGCTACGCCTCGTGTGATAAACCCACATTCGTGTTTTAATACCCCTGATTATACAACAGTTGCATAAATAACTATTAGTGAATAAAATGGGATAATGTAAGGTCGTTAATGTTTTAGAAGATTTCATGAGGTTTTATGCTTTGTCTATGGGTACATAAATCCAATTACACCAAGGCATTGCGCGTCTTTTTTGGGGAGCTAGTAGACCCTATTTTATCGAATAATCAATTCGTATGCTCTTTGGACTTATGTACATACATTAGCTCGGTATACCGTGGGCGGTATACAATACACTAGAGGTGTTTTTAGTTTATCGAACAGCTCATAAAAATATTTACCATGCGAGAAGTATGGCAACATTCTTTGGATGGGCAGCGAGCCAGCTCTCTATGTGTTTGCAAGCTGCGCAGAGACGTTCGAGTGGAGGAGCGAGATCTCCGGCCCAGCCGAGCGAGCGAGCGCGCCCGAACACATTACGAGCCGCCCCGACTCCACCTGCGCTATCGCCGCCGCTCACCTCAAATACCTGGAAAAGATACAAACAAGAGTGATGAATATAAACTGTCTAACTGTTCCTCTGAATGTCTATTCCAAAGGAACATGCAATAATTTCGGACACGTATGTTAGAACAGAGCGAATTGACATTTTTTATTTTTGTGTGACAAATGAGTCCTCCCGCTGTGGAAGGAGCGGAGGGATCGTCAGACTTGACTGACTAAAAGCCACCCTGATCCTTCAGTTGGACTTTACGTTGCGGTGGCGCAACGCCCTTTAAAAATTCGAGCTCGAGCGAAGTGATCTGGTCCTCGAGGACTTAAAGTTGAAAAAAAAACGCTATTCTATGGTACCATAGTCGTTATAGTTTTATACACTATACTTATAAAAACTACAGATTCCGAATTTCCGATCAAGTTCATACATTTCCAATCTAAAAGTGTTCATTATTTGTAGGACATTTAACTTCAAAACAGTTACGAAGACAAAATAAAAATCTAAAAAGGGATTGATTAACTTAGCTACCATTAACTTAACACTACTTTACGACTTTTTGTAAGAGTTCTCGCAACTAATATCACCTAGGAGACTTTAAAGGCGGGTCTGTCTTACGAGCATTAAGAGTTACTTAATGCGTACCATAAAAGGATACAGGTCAGATTTACATTAGACTTTGTAGCTCCAATGTTGTACCTATCGACTGGCGATAGTTGCTACAACCAAAGATTTGTTGAAATAGTACTATTTGTATGTAGATATAATTGCTATAAGAGGAAACTTTCTGTGTTTTGTTCAATAATGTCCCTAACCGCCAAAGCTACAGTTGATATTTGTGAAAGATACTTAAAAATATTTAACCATAGCCCACTTCCGACTATTAATTAATATTTTTCTGCTAAAATTGGGACCAATTAAACGCCCGACTTATAAAATAACTTCTCAAATAAAATACTTCTTCAAAGCGCCGCTTCGAAGACGGCGACGCGCCCACTATGTGGGCAGCACTTCCTCCAATTAAAATATTTAACATAAAAATTTACAGTAATAAAAATATGAAAACTATCGTTTTTATTCGCTGCATAATCGATGATTGCGTTTCATTTTAGAAAAAGATGAATGACGAAAATCTACAGCATAACAAAGAACTATTACTTAAATTACCCTATTTAAATAATATTAACTAGGTACTATTTAGACACATTAAAACAGTGCTATTAGTATTGATTGGTGAATATAAAGTTAAACAAGAGCATTACTTTTTTTATTTCTTTTTTTTTAATTGCTCCACATTAGGAATTTCTCCTGTATCGTGGTTGCGTTTACAAACATATAAACTCACATACACAAACGCCCAGACCCGAAACAACTACTTGTAGATCATACCCATATTTGCTCCGTGCGGGAATCGAACCCGCGACACGCAGCGCAGCAGTCCAATCGCTCAGCCACTGCGCTAACCGTGCCGTCAAATACTGACTAAATACTGACCATGAAATGATCTCCATGCTTATTGGTGAGCATATGCGCGGCCTGGGCCTCTGCTTGTGCGTCTCTCTCAGGCAGGTGGAGTGCCAGCATACGCTCCGCCACATAGCATAGGTCCAACCTGCTGCCAGGTCCACCGGGGTAACTCGCTGATCGGGAACCTCCCTAGATAAAGAATAGATACAAGAGTTAAAACAAATCACAATGGAAATTAAACAAAATTGTCAAAAGCTAGATGTAAGGGCAAATAATTATTACGAAGATATGTAAATGAATACGTTCTGTAGATTCTTAAAGAGATAGAAGTATCAAAAGAATAAATCCTATTTGCTTGTGTTATTTTTAACTCCTCATGTAATATCAAAGATATTGCAATGGCATACAGATATGCCACTGAGATTACCGTGACTCTGTCAACGGCCGATAAATAAGTGAAGGTGACTGGCTCAACTGATTTTCTAGTTAAAGATCGTGTTGTAGGGTTATTCCACTAATCCCCTATCCTTTTTAGAACTACATGTGTTCCAGGTTTGAGAAGGATGGGCTGCCATGTTTCTTTTTCCGTTGGCGTAATGCATCAAGATCTCGAAGATTCACGTGTAAATTGAGCTTAAATTGGGTTCTTCCTACCTTTAGTGCCAGTTTGAGGGATGTAAACAAGGACAGTAATTGAGCTACGGACGTCAGATGATGGAAGGTCAAGGAATGCATCATTATCAGGTAGATCATTGTTAAAGTTACTGTACCTAATTGAAAGTAGAACGTAGAAATACGACATCACCAGGACATTTATTAAAATAAATTCTATTGAACAGTTTCATTTATAGGTATGGGTTCGCATTTCTACTATATTATTTAACAATTTTTGTCACCTTTGTGCCTTATTGAAGTCAATGATCGCCCAGAATATCTCATTTCCACCCGGTGCGCATTTATAACAGAAATTCAACGCCTCCATGATCACATTGTGAGATGATAACAAAACAAATTAAATCATTATGGAACACAAAATAAAAACATAAGTTCTTTTTTTCCTCGGCTTATAGCGGTTACAACAAAACTTTAGTGGTAAAACGAAAATGAATGCCTATTATTGAGTTTACCGGTTTGTGCAGTCGAATTTGCTTCAAGTGTGGGTGTAAAATCACTTATATTCCCATTATCAATCCCTAAAATCACAAGGTCGACACGCAGGAAATAAAATACACAGCAAACAAGCGTTCACAAGGAGTTATTTTAGGACCCCTCTTGTAGATTCGGCTATAACACGTGTTCCTCGCCGGGTGTGCACTGTGAAGGACTCGTAAACATTTGTCGAATCTCCGAAACAAGTTCCAGACAACTAATCCCGTCATAATTTCCACTTTATGAAATAAAACCCGACGTGTGGAAAACTATGTAAAGCACTGTTTGTTACAATAAACTAGAATAGAAAGGTGACATCGAAGAGAAAAGCCCTGATTTGTCTTGCTTTTAAGTGTTTATGTTAGCCAACTTAAGGTCGTAGGCGCGACATAATTCTGTGAAAGTGTCTCAAGCGCTGCGTAGGCGCAGCCGTGCGGGCGACGAAGCTGCGTACTCCGCGAGCTTTGCCTTCAATGTATTTAATCCGATTAGAGTAATCGATGCGTAAGCCCTGCTTCTATGTGATGTAAATTAAGGCAATTTGAGCACAAGACGTTTATTTGTATCGATGGCTCATTACAATGCTTATTATGGCTGATTTAACATAATTGCGAAAATTGTTGGGAATTAAACTTAGTTTCCTTTTGCAAAACCTTTCTATAACCATATATTGCTATCGAAAGATTTGTAAAATGGGTGAAAAAATACATTCAATCACAATGTTTTGATTAGAACTCACAATCAATCTTGTTAAATGAGCCACGATGGACAAGCCGAGTCATTAAAGCTAGATAGACTTAGGAATCTCTATCTTTAAAGAATCATAGACATTAAAAAAAAAACTTACAAGCCATAAAGGCACAGCTCTAATCTATATTTTATGGTAGCCGTTAAGAAAACATATCGTGTGTTCAAGTGGTTTGGTACCGTGCCAAAAAAATATATGAGATGAATATTATGATTGCATTACATAAAATAATACGCTCATTTTATATTCGCTATACCTATTGGGAACAAAAAAAGAAAAATAGAAGCAATAATCCCACAGTTTCCTCTACAAGATAAAATCATTTAGTTTCCTGTTAGTACACAAACATGATCGCTATCAATCACTTAATGTTGTTTAATGTAACGGTTAATTAATTTGTCGATCAGAAACTACTGATACGGTAGGTTAAGGTTACAAGTTACACCGGTCGCAGATTATAATTATTCCAATTACTACTTGCGCATAATAAACGATCTTATCTCATTTGCAAATAAATACTAAATTCGAACACATTTTCGCTTTTAATCTTAAAAAAAAACGACGGGTTGCACTCTGGGAGTGCCGGCAGAAGTGAAAACTTGAATAGTAATTGTTGGAAATATCTTGTGAACAGATTTTAGTAAAACTCGCAAAAATGGTTGACTTTTTATTTCAATAATTTTCCAATGCGACGTACATCTTTTATAAACAATGTTACCTAGCAACGAATGTATCCAGCATACAAACTTCTTTAAAAGTAATAAAGTCACACGAACATTCACGCAAGCGCCCTGCGCCGTCCTACGCTTTTTCGGTCAGGGTCACGTGTCCTGACGCGAGTTTAACATTTTTTACCCATTCCGAAAAAAGTGCACAACGCCGCTAAAGAAGTTTTCACTTCAAAAATAATGGTGTTCTTTTTACCTGTTCCCTCGAAAATGTGGTTGAAGCTGGGGTGGCGGGCGCACTCACGGCTCGACTCTAAAACAAAAGAACAACAAAATGTTATTAAAACATCACCACAGATTACTGCCAAGCCATTATTACTGTGACTATTGCGAAATAAATCTTTGAAAAGCCCCGCGAGGTCGGGCTGTCATTAAAATGAAATCAAAAGTAGTAAGTAATTTAATCCTTGTCATTTTTTCTCAATGTCGGCTTCGAGATGATGGGATTTCGTTTCACAGAAATATATTATTATTGTATAGCACTTCGAGGTGGCATTGAGGAATGCATTTCATTTCACTATCTAAAGTCGTTGACTAGGGCGAGGTAGGTACGGCACATAATTTCATTTCGAAGACTTGGTTTACTTTGTGGTTTAGTTGTCGTGACAGTTCTATTGACAACACTTGATGAACGTTTCTTTGTCAACTGGAATCCTGTTTAGATAATGTTGTAATATATGTGTGGTTTAGTAGTGTAATATTGTAAGTACATGTCGTAAACTCGTAGATACGTAACATAATACGTAGTTTATAGAATTGTGTCAGCATTTCGCTAAGAGCTTTGAACTACATTATTAGGGTTTTTACTTTTTAATGATGCAAGACAAGAACTTTAAAAATAAAAAACGCGAATCTATTATTTTCTTAGAAAACAACTGTAGAACCTACCCAGACTAGGTAACAGATACGAAAGTCGTAGCGGTCCTACAACAAAAATCGTAGCAATTTCCGCTATTCTATCTTTATCTTCAATTATCTTTTTATTTATGTGTTGTTGAAATGTTTTGATGCAATTCTTGACCTGAATGTCATTGTAAATCTGCCATGCTTGAACATCTACAATTTCCTTAGAACGGTACTAAAGTTTTATTGTTACCATGAGCCGTAAAACGTGTGCTGGGCAAAGTTTCCGTCAGTCCCTGGCGGTGTATCGGATCCGATCGGATGGACGGATCCCGTCAATAAAGCTGACAAATGAGACCCTCTGGGTGCGGCTTAAGTGATTACTTCAGCTTATATCGCTTCATATTACAGCTGATTAATTGAGGACTACATTGTTATTATTTAACGTGACTTAGTAGTAGTAGGTATTGCCTGACTAAAAATATTCTATATATTGTGGATAAGACAGCGAAGATAAAAATGTGAGACAGCTGGGTACATATTATTGTTCTTTGTATCTACTGCTTATAAAAAAGCTCATTACAGAATCCTACGTGATGTCTGAAAAAAACTTCTAGGTACAGAATCTGGTCGTGGGGCTGTACGAATTACCGTGACCCCGGAACGTAAAGGGTTATTGAAGGACACCGTGGATTTTAGTCAGTACGAGTCTGACAGTCCTTCCCGCTCTGCCCTGGGTGGGAGGACTCATTTGATGATTTTACCAGGTTAAAAAAAAAGGTACAGAATCTAGTACTACACAACAAATATTTTACCATCGTCTTTTAACCAAGTATTTTCTCAAACTTATAAAACAGTTTAAATGAACTCATGAGTGTTTGCGTCAATATCTGATGTTATGCCGATACTGTTACAGTGTTTTATGCGCGTGCGTTTATAACTGCCATATTTTATCCGGCTGTAAAACGGATATTTAAAAATGTAAAAATAGGTCACGTAGTTTTACGAGTGTTCGTGGTATCAGTAGGAGTTAAGCCCGGTTGCCGCCAAAGCGGAGACAGGCGGAGCGAAACAATCATAAGAGAGAAAATGGATGCGTATTGATTTAAACCAAAGACGATTCCCGCACGTCTGTATTTCGCTCTCCTCGTCTTCGCTTTGGTGAAAACGTGGATTTAGGACAGACCACTGTAGGAGCGCGAGTGTGTGCGGCGAGGCTGCGCGAGCGCCGCGCCTGCGCCGGCACTCGCTGCAGGTAGAACACTGCACGCCACAGCGCGAATGCCAGCCGGTGCAGCGTGCGCGCAGCGTCCGCGCCCTTGCTGCATCGACCACGCATCTTCCCCCACTTGCACACTCTTCGTCCAGTCCATCAATTCGTTACAGTTTTTCGATGACATTTAATTAGTTCCACTATGTCGTCACTTTATTGAATTTATTTCACCATTTTTAATCGCCTTCCTGAACATAATCATATCATCGTGCCTGACTTCCCCCGCTGACTTCTTAGTTAATTAAGTTCCTCGTGAAAAAAGCCCTGCTACAATAGTGAAGCATTTGAGGCTAAAATAAAGGGAAAAGAATGCTTGAAGAAGAGAATTCTAAATTAATGGAAAGTGTATGGACAAAAACAAAGGATGTGGTGAAAGGAGCGTGTGGTTTGTAGCACACATGGAGTGGCGGCCGAGCAGGCGCCTGGGGGCATGCGCCCCGAACCCTGCACTGCGACAACTGCGCACCAGTGTAAGCTACGTCACATTGTTTTGATTCTTTGGAATGACAGTGTGACATATGCTAATGCGTCCATTACGAAAATACAATATTTGGTGTTACAAAGACAAGACAAGATCAAAATCTTTTTCATCGATAGAACTCTATTGTTTATGTCTTTGCAACAGAAGTTCTTAATGCAATACAAGTAACGGCAGCGCGTCGAGTGGTTGCACCGTCACGTCACCGCAATAACCCTGACCTTCCTCATAAAGCGCGTGCTACCGGGGGGTGAACGACCTCGGGGGTGTGCCTCATCTAAATAAAAGACCGTCATATGACGGGAATCAGCGGTCACCGAGACGCCGGGCCGCCGACGACTCTTTTCATTGCGCTAGCTTTTTTTGCTTTTTATAGCAGTGATTACAAACGGTACGGGCGATTGAAACGTTTCTTTGAATATTTCTGCAAGAAGGAATTTTCTTTCCGACGCACACATAAACTAAACTGCTCCATAAAGTAGCTTGACTTAGCGGGCTGATACTTTTGTATAATTATAATAATTTTATCCAACACTCTAATCTTCTTTATCATTAATTTGCAAAGCTGTTATCAAGGCAATGTAATCCCTGTATTGTGCTCCTTTATCTTATCTGGGAATGTTTAAACATCTGAATTAATGAGATACAAAAACAATGTAATGAAATATTTTTAAACGGAGAATTTTCAAGTTTAAACTAACTTAGAATCTACTGATTTTTACCAACAAACTTATGGATTAAGTTCTTAAAATAATTGACAGAAATTCAATAAAACTTTTTCACACACTTTTCACTGATCAATTTATCACTGGCTCACTGCACATTTGTTTTGACATAGTAAACTTTTTAAATTTCGAAAATGGAACTCTCGGAACTATTTATTTTTTATTGGCACTGGTCTAAAATCTTCTAGCCAAATTGCACAAGAAGTCCATACTGCATGGTAGTTTTATTTAGTTTGTCGGGTCGGACACGCGTGAGGCGACGTCGGGAGCGGCACTGGCGGCGCTCCGCCGCAGCGTCCCGGCGCTCCTCTGGCGGCACTCTGGCGTCAGACCGTTGCTAGGCAACCGACGCGGTAGACAACCGAACACTACATAGCACACTGCTGTTCTTTTAAAACTTTAAATGCAGACGGTACACGCGTGTTACATGTCGGACTAACAGATTATAGCACTAACAAAGGTATTTCTCAGTAACAACATTTAACCATTTCTAGATTACTTAGCTTTGTGAACTGGCACAACCTTAAGCTCAAATGAAATCGAATATTAAAGACAATATCAAGCCTATCTAGACTAGGACGATTAATGTAGTGATTCGTTCAAAAAGCTTAACATAAACGTAGCGGCTAAGTAAAAAGGAAATGTTGACTGGAAATAGACTGTTAACAACTAATTTAATTATGATGATAATTTATAAAATATTTAATTGAAAATCACGATTTTGTATCTTTAATTTTAAATATCTATATTATTAAACCTTTCAGTTCTATAATCACCAGAGTCATAGTCGTATGTGATTAAAGTCGTAAGCGCACATTAAATCGCACTTTCCAATGTTTCAATTAAAACCACGTCATAAATTCTTAATGAAAACCATTTCCCTACACCATAGTTAAATGAATCTAGTTTAGTTATAGTTTTATTATTCATCGTCATAAAAGTAAGGTGAAGATAATTGGGTGATTATCATAATCATATGATTATACCAAATAAAATAACTGACTTGTGAATGGTAATCATGAAAAAATGTAAAAAGACATTGCTGAGGTCGTCGGTAATATGAGAGTACTGTTTTTTATTTTTATTATGGACATTTGAAACCACATGAATTCTATGCGACATTTACGGTGAAAGTAATGCCAGATTGTGACGACAATTAATAATTTTAATTAATAAATCATCATCATCAGCCTATAAATGTTCCCACGGCTGGGACACAGGCCTCCTCTCTGTGAGAGGGAGTGGGTCGTAATCCACCACACAGGCCCAGTGCGGATTGGTATGAATACATTGTGAAAATATATTTTTTATAATATTTATCTTCATAATAAATAAAAACGATTTTAGTATTAAACTGACGGCACGGTTAGCGCAGTGGCTGAGCGATTGGACTGCTGCGCTGCGCGTCGCGGGTTCGATTCCCGCACGGAGCAAATATTTGTATGATCTACAAGTAGTTGCTTCGGGTCTGGGCGTTTGTGTATGTGAGTTTATAAATGTTTGTAAACGCATCCACGACACAGGAGAAATTCCTAGTTTGGGGCAAGTTTAAAAAAAAGCCTATAATTATCATATACTCGTATTTATGTTATTCTTATTTATCATATATTTTAGTTAGTGTTCTATACATAATAAAATAATAATAAAAATACTTTATTGGTCACAATCAAGGTATTGTTACAAATTTGTATTTGAAGCCTCCTTTTAGGCAAACAATGCCTGTGTTAGAAGGCTCCGCTCTTCTATAACAATACAGATAGATGTATTAATTTGCATTTTCTTTCTTAAGGCTACTTTTAATATATTATTTTTTTAAATCAAGGCTAATGAAATTTTGTAATTAATACGTTACCTGCAGCGTGTCGTGTGTAGTGTGATGTGAGGTGTGTGTTGTGACGTAAGAGTACATATAATAAGTATGAAAATGTCATGAAAGTTTTTGTGTAAAAGTAGTTGTGATGCGGCGCATGACGCAATGGTAATCGGTTCATTCATGTGTTTGTGCGCTGGGCGGCCGGCAGGGCGGGCGGGCCGGGGCGGGCGGAAAGCTTCCGTAAACAAACGCGCGTGCATCGCATAGCGCTCGCACGCTTGATAACTTTATAACTAACCTCAATGGCAAAACAGCTTCCTATTTTTAACCGACTTCAAAAAAAGGAGGTTGTCAATTCGACCCGTATGTATGTAATATTTCCAGAACTGCCCATTTTTCGTATATGTTAGTCTATATCAGCGTCTGAACAAATGTGCCTTTCAAAAGTGTATGTATGTATGTAGGTATGTTTGTGTTCACATATCTCCGGAACTGCAAGTTAAGTATTGTTCAAGTTAGGGAATGCAAGTTTCATCAAAATCGGTGCAGTAGTTTTTGAGATAGGGAATTTTTGCGTACTTGGATTGAAGATTTATATTATAAGTCGTATATGATAAGTCGATTATATGTTTGTCCGTGATCATCTCGCATTTGACTGAACCGATTATAATGCGGTTTTCAGAAAACTGTTCGTTACATTCTGGAGAAAGTTTTAGTATGTAACAATAATCCGAGGTCGCGGGACCAAGGGATTACCGTGACCCCGGTACGTAAAGGGCTCGTGAAGGACACCGTGGATTTTAGTCAGTACAAGTCTGACAGTCCCTCCCGCCCTGCCCTGGGTGGGAGGACTCATTTGATGATTTAACCACGATAAAAAAAAAATGTAACAATAATGGATATCTAATCATTTATCAATGATGTTGCCCGCATAGATCCGTTATTGTTGCTTACTTGGATTGTAGAATTATACGAAGATTTTTGTTGAATATCTGAACTTAACAGAGTAAAATTTGCGTTTTCCTGACTATCAAGATACACTAGTAGGATGTGACGTCACCGGATGTACCTTTGTCCGACTGAAACCTCTGCCCTTATCATAAACTTATCTTGTCATGTGCTGAACTCCTGCTCGTCAACGACATTCTCACGGGCAGGCCAGCACCATGTTAGGGGCAACTCGTGAATGCCAATCACGTATTATACCTTTCGACTCTGATCCGCTTTGCCGACGACTGAAATATGGACTTCGAAGATGTGATGTGTTACCGAACGCATTGACATTCGTTTTGGCGAGAATAAAGCTTTATAAAATCTCACACTCGTTTATAATTATAGACTAATAAGTATCTATACATAATGCATCTGGATGATATTTTTTAGTGTTTTTTAATTGTACAATTTATTTAATTCTTTAAGTAATGTTGAGCACGTTCAAATAAAGAAATAAATAAAAAAGTTTTATTGCTAAATATAAATAATAAATAAATAATAATAAATGAATGTCTGATTTCAATATATGAATGTCGACGGCTTCAAAAATAGGAAAGTCGGTTTTGGACTCGACAGGTGCGAACCTCGAGTGAACTAAGTGCGTGTCACTAGTATAATATAATAGTTAGTCCAAGAGATAACATAATCAGTATACTTAATGGTGATGACCATTAAGTTACCCATATCCAATAATCGTCGCCATTAAAGATATAAATAATAAAACAGGTTACATAGGTACAAACTCGTTTAATATCCGAAGGTTAATAAATAGTTTACTATCAGTCTTTTCCATATATCTCAACAAGTAAGTCAAATTAATTAGATTTTTATCAGATTATCGATCACGTAGCACCTTAAAACGTTGATTAAATTACAAGCAATTTGTTTACACCGCTTCGTAAATAGGAAGTATGAAACGTCAACATTTAGTTTGTAGAAATACGTTAAGCATTCTCGATTAACCGGTTTTCAACACTAAATAATTAATATTCTTTTTAACACTTCTGAATTTAACCGATTATTATTTTTATATCTTAATATGAAGGCGGTATGTTAGTTTAAAGTTGAGGTGTCGACGTGCCTGCTAGTTAACCCAATTCCTCCCCCGCTGCATCGATGCACGGGCTGCACCTCGACTAAGATAAATATAAATAGTGACTCCATTTAAATTGAGTTTCTGCTGCGTGAAAATACAAGTGCAATGATCACTAACAAGCCTTTGAAAGTGGTCCACTAAAGTAAATATTACTTTAAAAAGCAACTAGTGTAAGCGTAACGTCCACCAACGACTCGGAGCCCAAATATTTACCTAGAGACTTAATATTTACATAACATTTCATTTCTATGGAATAAACTTTCTATTTCTACCGTTTGCTTCTTTTACTCGCTGCTGGTAATTACGGAGGCTTGCAACTATGAACACAGCAATTATACTACTTAGTAGAAAAACTTTAACTTCGTACCGTTTACTGAATGACTTGATAATTGGTGTTACGCAAATGCTGGCTTTTATCTCTACGCTCAATTAAACGTTTGTATAGCCCCATTCAAAAGAAAACTTATTCCCTTCGGGTGAATTGCTAAAGGCGGCGAACCAGAACTACTAAATAAGCAAAGTGCAGTGTGCAATGGTCAGAGTAAACAACATTATCTCTCCCTGTAAAAGGAACTACGATATTTTGTCGGTGTTCCCGTAAGCCAGGAAGATACGCCGCCGCGGGCCCGCTGCTATCGCAATAGCTATCGTGAGAAAGTTTCGCGATCCGCCGCCCAATCACTTATCTAACATTAATCCCGGCCCGCGGCCTCTTTGACAGCCACTTACGGTCAAAAGCAATTTGTATTAATTACACCACGTCGACCTATATCGATAGCTATTTATTTTAGTTTTGCTCAATTTCATAAATTGAAATATGCGCTGTTATGTTTACAATATTAGAGGCAGCGAGAGCCACGATGCAGATGATAGTGATCCATGTAACGTTGAGTGGAGAGGTGTGACGGTACTCGACGGTAGAGCTGACCGTACGGCAGCCAGAACAGGTTAATACGTAGTGTTGTGATTGCGGAGAGCGGAGGAGCGGGTGGTACGGCGGTATCGCTCGATCTCCGGGTCTGTGGGTCGGGTCGGGCCCGTCTATTGTTTAAGTGTCGAATTTTATTTATGGTGACGTCGGGAACGGCCCGATGGCCTGTGCGCCGACACCTGATGCCGTGATCAGTATCTCCCTGGTCGCCGGGTGGTCCTCTCTCAACCATTTCAACTCATATGAAGTAGTTTGCAACGTGGTGTCATAATTGTATTACTATTTTATGCGTTTCGCAAGTTGGTATTTCATTCAACAGCCACTTATTTACAAACATCTTTTTTTTACATGTTAATGCCTGGTGTTGCTTGAGATAATAACACATCATTTTGCACACACAAACATTGAACGATTGCGAAATATTAAAGGTTGAAAATTATTTATATAATGACATCATACAGCAGCAGGCAAGTATATGTATAAATAAATATTAACCACATTCCGAACGTGTGATAAAACACCATTCGATATTTACTACTTACATGAGCAAATACAGACTTTTGCAGTACCTGACTACCCTTTAACATTACATGGTATCTATGAGCATATTAAGGCACTCGCTTGCATTAAGGCATGAGTACGTCAAAACCTACATAAATCATACTAATTTATCCGTGCAATGCAAATAACAGTGGGTACTACGTGTCAAGCCCACGCCAAATCACATTACGCAAGAGTTTTCTCGCTGTTCTACGCCTAGAAAACTGTTTAGCATTGTATTGTCAGTCAGAACCGAGATTAGATCATTGTATTTGCAATGCTAAATGTTCGACACTCAACTCTACTCGCACAAAAGGCATTAGAATTCCATAAACTCTTCCCGCTACTTGCTGCTGTCCTCTCGCTGAATATATAAATAAATATATGTTATGTAACGTGCATTTCAACACTATTGTTGAATACTTTACACCTTAGAAAGCAGTGTTCAATCTGTTCAGTTAGATACGCTTACACTTTTACCGGAATATTTACTACTCATCAATAAAAACACTGTCTCTAGGTTGAGAGAAATGGCATAAAAACCAAAACAGCGAAGCGTGACAAAGCTGTGAAATAATAGACAGAAAGGCGTCAAGCGATACGAAATTCAGCAAAACTTTAATATTAATATTGACACACCATACCGCTCAGTAAGACTTGTAGATTTATTCTTTTGAAAAGCTGGGAGAATTCTGTAATATCTGTCTACACAATCTAAGACAGTTACTCGGCAGGCTCAATTATTCATTCCTGGCTTCAGCAGCTAAAATACATTCTCATCTGCGTATCCCTTTCTTTACACCTATACATTATTCATGGGGTAGCAGCGATGTGATTTTCTTCGCGAGTTAATTCTTCGAGAAACTTATTCTGACCAAGAATTTCAGTAGTTAATACTTATTCTAGAACTGTATTGTCCCCGGCAGGTACTCTACCTATGAACTACTTTTAAAGTTAATTCAAATCCATGTATAAGCGAAGAAGACGAAGCCTGCCCTGGGTAGGTACTAAAAAGTTTTTTATGCCCGGCCCAGATAGGTTTACTTTATGACTTTCAAAGCTCTTCCAAAGTTTTATGAATGAATATGTTATTTATAAATGTAAATAACATTTTCATATAATGTAATGTATTTTCTAAGTGGTAGTTAAGCCTTAAAAAAGCTTCTTAAATTTAACAATACTTTTAAAATACTTGTAGGTATGTACCTATTACTGATCCAAGTGTTTCATGCGAAACCTTTTTTCTATAGTAGAGATATTTTAAATTGACAAAACACATCCAGTAAACGTAGGTACTTACACCAAATAAAACGTGCCTACCGTAGTTTCATAACAAATTCAACCTGTTTCGCAATTTTGTGAGAAAACAGAAACACAGTTGTTAAATATGCTAGACAATGAACCAGGTGCCCAGCCTTGTATTCTGTGAAATGCTCATAGGATATAACATGTATTCAGTAAAGAATGAACAGTAAAAATGAATTCATTCCATCGGAATATTACGTAGCTTTGGGACAAACTTGCAGAATTTCTTAGTAAGCGACCGTAAAAAGGTAAGCTTATTGAAATACTGTGTCGACCTTTTGTACGACTATGCATATAAAGAGAATACTTTGTTCTTAAAGGGAAGCTTCTTTACATATACATATTTGAGAAGGGTAGCTAATGACACCCCGATTTCTTGATACCTATGTGATACGAAGTATTTTATATAAAATTCGGATGTTACCTTTTGTTATCATCACAACTATCTACAAGATAAATGGATTCTATAATAATTTTAGATTTCTATCGTCTATCTGTGGTTATCTGTAGACAAATCTAAAAACCAATGTAGTATCTATGCGAGTGTATCTCTACATCGTATTTAAGTGAACAATAATATATTAATATCCAATTCGTATTACAAATGACAAAGGAACACGACCATTAGCAAGTCGGAAGGTGGCAGCGATTGGTTCATCAACTACCGGGAGCACAATTACTCCATTAGTGGGAACTACCCCGAGGCCAGCACTTACCGCGCAGGAAATTGTCATAAACGACCTTAGGGGACTATTTCTATACACAGCTCGCGACATCGCAACCCTTGAGCTTTTACTATGACAAACGTTAACCGCTAAATATTGTATGAAATATGAATAATAAACTACGTATATTTTTTAGATTATGGCTTATGATAAACTACTCGTTAAATGTTTTATTACCTTTGTCATAATATTAGCTCGCTGTAAAACTTACCTGTTTCATGGTTTCATGTGATGTAGCAATCACATTTAAACTAATAAACTGAAACGATTTACAGCCTAATTAAAATATGTAGTGGTTGTGTTAAATATCACTCACGGTAATAACTAGTTCTCACTATAATTGCAAGGTTGGCACGTGATTAATAGCATTACTTCAATATAATATTATGACTGTAAGGATTGATGGAGTTCCAGCCGCTAAGGCACTAAACACACTTGCGAGATTATTCTTGAAATGTGACTCACAGGCTGTTGCTAAACATTATTGGTTGTAACAGCATTGTTATAAATAGTACACACTCAATATTGACGTAAGACTACAGTTATAATGAATTGAAGGATTCATTCAAAAAGCGTTATCCAGCTGTGTCATTGTGGTTTAGTCAGTATAAAACAAACAGTAAACTACGATTAGTGCCAAGTTTAATTTTCGCCAAACACATAACAATAACAACTACTCACTTGGACACTAAAGGGTAAGTGAAAATAGTTTAGTGCGGAACTGGAGCGTGGGCGCAGGCCAGCGCGCGGCGCGAGGAAGCAAATAGCCATGCTCTATGTCTATGGTGTCCCTAAACCACTCGTAATATTAATGGCGTCTACATCCGGCCCAGTTCTCCCGCCAATGTCGACCCTTTGTTCATAACATTTGTTACTACACTAACTATTAACATTTCTATAACATAAACGACGATACGAGTCTGTGAAATACTGCACTTTTCATTGACAAGCTGTTCGGCATGCGGTCGTTACTTCCTTATAGCTTTTAACTTGAAGCTGGTTATTACTTGGTTTGTGTCTTTGTGTGGTCATAGGCATAACATTCCTGTAATCGACACATGAGTATTGGATGTTCCAGAGTACATAAAGGTTAGCTGAAGGCGCGTTTAACAGAAAATAAAATGTTGGTGAGTTATAGCAGCGGAGTTTAGTGACAGCAGGCAGCGGTCTCCGGCCACTAACCCTTATTTTACGAGCGTGCGAGCACAAAGGTACATTAGCGAAACAACAGGAACTCGCGACTCGTGAGTACGCCTCTAAGCCGCCGGAGCCCTAGGCCGGCAGATTATGATTTATGACCAGTTAATGCAAATCTATAGTTCGAAAGCCGAGGTTCAGTTTCTATGTCGCGTCGTGTACAGGCGTGCGCGAGCGCTGGGCTTGCCGCGCGCCGCGGTGCCGTTTGACGGGTTAATACTACGTCCGCATACCCTGCTTATTCGATAAAATTTTCTACCTTTATAAATTGCCCACACATTCATTCGACACGGCCGTGTGTTGACCAGTTAATTACTAACTAATATATGACATCAAAATAGTACAAACACATGTTAACCTGCGAACTCTTGATTTACGCTCTTAAATATCCTCAATTAGTTACCTCTCGAGATAATTGCAGATAAATACATAGGTACCTGACAGGCGGCTCTCTACTCGAGACAGATAAGCATTAAATAAACAAACATTAGACAGATAATAAGCATGAGTGCACTGAAAGGCCCGTAATAAAAGTCTATATACTCGTAGTTCCGACAACTAATTAATTGATAATCATCGGATCATTTAAGTTAAAGTTTCGATTTCTTATCGCCATTATTATTACTTTAAAGCATCTTTGATAAATCATTTACATAGATAATGTTAATATTTAGGGGTTGGCCGGTAAACTGTTCCCTTAAGTTCTTTATTTATCACAAATCTTGTTTCGTTTGTTACTCTAACCGAACCAAACCTTTAACCAACATGATTTGTTTAATCTGAGCCATTGCATCAAGTTTGCAATCATATAATTTTGCATAAAAATTACTTTCTCGCTGATGGAATTTTGTGATTATTTAGTTTAGTTTCCATGTGTATTAATCACTAGCGACCGGCCCCGGCTTCGCACGGGTGGACATTTATTTTTTAAGCTCTCTGAAAAAAAATTTTCCGGGATAAAATATAGCCTATACGGATTCGGAAGAATCCCTCTAAGTAATGGTAAAAGAAATTTTGAAATCGGTCCAGTAGTTTTTGAGCCTATTCAATACAAACATACAAAAATACAAAAGTTTCCTCTTTATAATATTAAGTATATTAAGTATAGATATAGATATAGATTGAGGACAGTAATAATTTGGATTAATAACAGCTGCTGTTTAAACGACTAGGTGTTGACGAATACAATACCTTTTAAAATACAGTTTCATCGTCTATTTTTAATTGCAAACTCACTCTTTAAATACTGATGAGCAATAACCAATAAATTCACTTACCGAAATGGTGTCATAGATGCCGTTTTGTTCGGAGCGTAAGGTGACAGTCGCAGTGTCGGAAGGAGCGGGCGGCGGGGCCACGAGCGGAGCGGGCAACGCGCGTGACGGCGTCGGTGACAGCGGCAGGGGGTCGCCATTGCGCATCCACGTGCGGTGGATCTGCCAGCTCGTGTCCGAGAAACGTGCTCTGTCCTGTGACAAAAATATAAAAAATCAGTCAAGCGTATCATAAAAGCTTCAGGAAAATGAAAAGGGAAAATACGAGAATATCTACAGTATTAAAAAGAGATAAAGGTACAGACAATATTATGTTAAGTGTTCGGTATGTAGGCGTTTGTATGACGCGCTTTGTTCAGGTTTCAACAAAGACATTAAAAATATAGGTTCCAAGGAAAAAACGCTCCTAAAGAATGAACAGAGGACCATGAATAACAGCTTTGTTATTTCAATTTTTCCACAACCATCTAACAAATTGCAATATAATTATTTTCTAGACTTTAAATGAAGCGATAAAATATTAAAAGTTCGCGTGTGCGCTCTACGGTATCGGGCACAGACAGTACAGATATAACGTGAAAGCTATGAAGTCGCGAAGACGCTGCGTAGCTAATAAAACACCACGTAGCAGCGTAGCCGCTGCAGCAGCATGAGTTTAGTAGCAGCGTAGCGGATTATACACCGCGTAGCAACGTAGACGACGCGTAGCAGCGGAGACGATGTGTAGTAGCTTAGACGACGCGTAGCAGCGTAGCCGACGCGTAGCAAAGTGTAGACGTCACGTAGCAGCATAGACGCAACACAAACACGATACACAGACACGTTTGATAGTCCGTACAAATCGGTGTAAAATCGTGGCGTACCCGCTGCGGAATGCGAAGGCAGGTCTTCATTCTTACAGTAGAAATAAGAGTTTAGGCACGCTAGCACGCAAAGTCGCGGTGTTGTCACCAGCCGTGCGCCACTCTGTCCATTAACAATAGCTTTCCAATCCGGGTTGAAGACCAAAGTATAACAGCTACTGTTGCAATTCTATTCAACCTTTAGATATGCTTAATTTTATTTTGACGTTACTCATACAGTTTCAAAAGGCAATTATAACAGTAAGTCCGTTATGAAACTATTCCACTCGATCATTACTTTGGATAGTTTTCTCAAAAACTCATAATACACAGTTCAAGACGATGTCAATTGGAGTCTTCTTACTTTAATCTCATTTGTTTCGTGTTTAAGATACTGGAGGTACATAAAGGTCAGACTGACAATAACATTAAAATAAATGAGCACGAACGTCTCAAAGGTGCGTTTGACAAATAACAGTGTATGAAAATGCCACAAAATTAAAAGCCAAGAAGCTAATCGAACCGAGATTGTTACATTGCGTCAGCTTCTGTGATTAAGTCGTAACTTCGTAAGCAAAGGCCGGTGCATAATAGGATTGTTTTATTATATTTACTGATTGGTTCCGGACCAAGTATGTGCCCCTACGTATTCCGATCACGTCTGAGGTTTCTCAGTTGGACGTCTTTGTGATACAAAACGCAGTAGAACAGGATATTGGCTATAACAAACTAAAAAGGCGCTAGACACGTCCCTAGGTAACCTCATGACACACTACTGAATCTCACAAACAAACTTCTAACTGTCAGGTTGATTTTCTCTTTGACAGTTTACTTGGTACGTTAGTACTAATTATTGGGTACAAGATCAGATAGAATACGTACATAGTTAATCACTACACGCGTGTTGGTTTAATGCTAAGGCTCCAGACCGATTGATTTATGTACCAAACGTTCCGGACCCCATCCAGTTAATTGGGGTGAAATTGAATAATGATTGGTTGATAACTTCCAGCGCGCCTTTCATTTCCCGAGCGAAATTACCTGGAATATTGATAAATTACTTCTAGGTAGCATTTAAAATCCCTTTTAAAAACTTGGAAGCTGAAAATTACATTTATCAAGAACAATATTTTAGGAAGGCGGTGTTAAAATTTATGTTTGAATATTTTTTTACCACATAAACAGAGTGTTCTAAAACAAATCGTGAATCGTGCGTTTATGTGCATTTGTGAACCGAGACCGTCGCGGGCTGCGTTCAACATGCGCGATATAAAAATAACTAGCGATCAAATACGCGAATGGCGCTGTTTTGTAAGAGCCACAAACAAGGTGAAATTTATAAGGAGCTATAAATTGTTAGGATTTCAAAATCTCTGCTCTACATTGTGTGAAAATAGCACATCGGCTAACTAGCAGAGAGATAAGATAGCAAGCATCCCACGTGAGGAGATGCGAGTATTGTCAGCATGCAGTGTTACTGGCCCATGTTCCAGGCCAGCGTGGGCGCATGCACTTAACATTTCGTTACTACTTTCAACACGTATCGACTAGATAAGCCAACTAGAGGAATTAATAAAGTTATCTACGCTCCCAGTTAACCTCTCGCACGATCCTTTATACAATTACATGCATTTTCTATGTAACTGATTTATTTTTATTTTGTAGGTTATTCTTAACCTACTATTGGTATACTTACGTAATGTGGTTGGCTATCTCTTCTGAATACAACATAGGTATCTCCAATAATCGTTATCATTAATAAGTTTTATATCATAATAGCATTCTGGAGATATCTTTCTTTACTAATTCAATGATAGTAGCGTAAATATTATATGGAATAAGGAAGCCAAAGGCGTGAAATATCTTTGGATATTAGCCAAATTACAAAATTATTATTAGATTAAATTATTTAGTTTTGTTATTAATAGGTATTAACAGATGTTTGGTAAAAGTAACTCTACTGCATTTGTGTTACCGAGTATTGGTACACACAAACGTACATACAAATGTTGACTCGACTTCTTTCTTCGGAGAAATCGTGAGTACAACATACCTAGTAAGTACGTGGGTATTAGAAATGGTTAAAATTCTAAATGACGCTGCGCCCACGCATGTACATAGGAGGTAGGTTGAATTGATTGATTGTACATGGTAAACAACTAACATTGTTTCTTTGCACACGAGTCAGAATATTTTAACAATAACACTCATCTCAAAATAAATGAAACCTACAAAACATTCGATTGGTATTTATTGAAACTTCAGCCTCATATTAAAAATTCTTCAGTATCTATGTATTTATTCATTGCGCTCAACGTTGATTAAATTCTCGTCAAAATGGAACTCCCAAAAATGCGGTCGAATTTTGTATTGAACTGTTGATTTATAGTGCAAAAGCTGACAGATGACAAGACATTAAAGGCATCTGTAAATTAATGTGAGATGCAAAAACTCTATGTCCTTTTTTATGAATATTACACAGAGGAGTACGAAATTCCAGAAAGCTATGCTTTTTACACAAGCAGGCTGTTCTCCACGGTTTCCTCCGCTGCTCGTGGCGTGATTTTATATAGCTTATAGCCTTCCTCGATAAATGCGCTATCGTACACAAAAATATTTCTTCAATTCGAACCAGCAGTTCCTGAGATTAGCACGTATAACCAAACACACTCTTCAGTAATAATATTAGTATAGATTTTGTCCCGGGGTCGCGGGACTGTTCGAATTACTGTGACCCCGGTACGTAAATGGCTATTGAAGGACACCGTGGATTTTAGTCAGTCAAGTCTGACAGTCCCTCCCGCCCTGCCCTGGGCGGGAGGACTCATTTGATGATTTTACCAAGATAAAAAAAAATAGATTTTGTTCAATTATGCATTGTTGAATTTCGTCTAATGAGCGACTACTAGTTCTAATAAATTTTGTCGTTATAGTTTGTCACATTCACATTTTATATAACTATAGCGACCTACTATCCAGGGTCACAAATAGAACCGCAGGAATTCCAAACTGGAACAAACAAGAGTCGTTAATCAATCAACACGAATTATTAATTAGTCATAGTTCTGTTCGTTTACTTCCAGAGACTTCGCCTAATATTTTATTAGTTGAGACTATGGAAGCCTTAATAGGACAGAAGTTATAAGGCTATAAAAGACAAAAGTGAGATATTATTGACCACATTTATTTACAGTGATTACTAACCAAGAATAGCAAATAAGCAGTGTTTTTATAATTTTCTTTACAATTTTAATGTTTCTTGTTTAACCTGTGTGTATGTTTTTAAATAACTTACGTCATAAAATTGGATTTTCTACATATTACGAAGTTATTTCTTTCTTAATTACAGTCATAGTGGGAAGTAGGCATAAAACCTCATGACTCTAAGCAGTACGAATTTTCAGTGTGTTCAGTGACAATGATAAAAACAAGCCAACCATAAACTTGAAGTAACGTTATAAATTCGCATTTTTACCAAATTAGAAATTCAAATTAGTCTGAATGAGAATAAATTAAAATAAACGAGCCATGTTTCAGAAAAACGGTAGCCTACAAAAAGTTGCTTAAAATTTTAAAACCTAAGTTCTTTATGGTTGGAAATAAACCAAAATGCCAGTATTGTAGTGCTCTATTCAAAGTAATCAGAAGATAAGAGTGGTAAAATAACAAAGCAACATTCAATTGCATAATCTGCTCTTTATTTGAGTTCCACATATCGGTTCCCAAATCCAACATTAAATAGGAAAACAAACTAAACTACAAACTCGTTATTAGTGCGATACCAATGCAGGTTGATCACGTAACACACAGAGGCCAAGGACAAATGGTCGTAGCACATTAGCAGTGCGATTGCGCGCGCTGATTGCGACTACAAACACTCCACCTCGCTGCGACTCTCCACTACTCCTTTATCCCGTCATGCCATCTACGGCCTTTAGGTTTAACTACTTCAGGTCAGACAAAACCTCATTAGGGTCTTACAGCTCGTTGGCCGTGTCAATCGTGCACAATAGCTAGTACACCAGTCTGTAAGGCATGTTTCTAAAGTGCCCATGACTAGTATTTTATTAACGTTTGGCATTGGCGTTTGACGAGCAGATTTAAACATCTGTATAAATAACTTCCAGTGTACCTACGTAGCATGGTCGTTGTGAGATCATAAATGCCTATTAGGTTCCACATTAACATTGCAAAGATCAGAGATAACTTCAAACGAAAAACATTTGTCAGTTTTTGGTATAAATTCGAGGAAGGTTGCGAAAAAATAATTTGTTTTATTTTGTTTCACAGTCGCTGACTGCGCTCAGTAGTTCGCAAAAAATTCGATGTCTTTGGTAACTATATAATTAACTTTGTTTAGGTATCATTGTGGAATTCTCGACCGTGACTTAATAGTTTGTGTCTGATGATGATAATGTTCTGTTCACTACTTGATCGAAGATGCTAATGTTAATATAAGATAAAAGGGGCCTCTATCTTTAGCTAGTTTTGATAACATGTGTATTAGATTTATAATATTTAGTTTTAATATCACGTATTGGCGAGTTTAAAGTGGAGAGCGGACGACAGAAGCCATATATTTTCGATTCGCAGAATTGAATCGCGCAAGTGGCTAAACGCGGTGGAGCACTACGTCGCGGCCGCCTTCTGATAAGATAACCTTGCCTTTCAATTTACTTAGCTAACGCGTACCTACTTCTAGTACACAAAAACCCCGCCAATACACGCTTATCAATTACTCTAATGTTACTTGAAACCGTCTCAATTTAAACGACGCCAGAAACCCAAAACACGATGTGTTTAAAAAAAACTTCCGGTCCACTATCGTTATCAACAAAGAATGACGCTATTATAATGAAGGTAAAATGTTTGCACTAGCATTAATGAAGTTCTGTTCCATCTATTAAATTACTGCACAAGGATGCTGCCTGTTAGTAATGATGTCAGCTGTTAGTGTAGCGTGGTATCTATATGTACGCGAATACTTAGTGATATCTACAAGATGTAGAGTCATGAGACATGGGTCTATTAAGTACCTCGTGTTCAAAGGGATCGTCTGTACGGGGAACCTGTTTCTGTTTATCTGCGCTGAACGACAGCCTCCTCTTGAACAACTTCATCTTAGCGCAGGACGCTGTGCTGCAGGCTCACTGCGCGTTACCGACGCGTTACTAACTCATTCCGACCAGCTACGTGACCGTAGCTCAAGATTTGATTGATTTTTTTATTTCACGACACAACAAGATATACTAACAAATTCTCTTTGAGTAGCCAAAGAAAATAGTCATCACTTCAACACTTGGGCAAGTTAGCCGCGATTTTTGTACAAAACCGCGTAAACTGCCTATTTTCGCGCCATCTAGTCGCGCGTGGATAAGTGGAGTGGTCGGTGATGAGGCCGTCAGCGGCGCATGTCCGTGGTATGCGGTGCGGCCAGGTCGCGGGCGCGTGGCGCACTGTCCGCGCTCGGGCGCCGGCCGCAGCGCCGCGCGGTGCGCCCGCCGCCGTCACCTTCACACCGCGACACACGTGTGAACCCGCTCCCCAATGTTTACACATTTGTCTTCATCAGTTCCATCACCGACCATTCATAAATCAAAGATAACAATACCGCCTTGCGTTTTCTATGTCCCAAAAATGCTCCTAATTCTTATGCAAAGTTAGCCACAGGGCAAATAGCACAATAGATAAAATGTTATCGTAAACTGACCTACAAACTTGTAAGATAATGTAATGATGATACCTTTATGCCCTATACTACTGATATCAAATGTCCATTTCAACACTATGGAAATGTCTTGCGCATGAGATGGAGGTGCAGCATCCGTTGTTGCCATAAACAATACTATAATAGGACCGGCTAAGCTTACTCTGTTTGACAGATGTCAATTACATGAAACGTACAGACTCCCCAGGCACCGTAATAAATTATATTTTTGAGAAGAGTGAAAGAATAAATAAAAGTTTTTATTTAGGTATGTTTATATATTCATAGCTACAGTTATTGTTTACTAACAAATAATAGGATGACCTACAAACTTGTGGTTCACGTTGTAGGGAGATGTTTCTGAGAATTCGTCTTTGTTGGAAGTTGATGTTCCACTTTGTCATTCCTAAACAATGTGCCTACCTACCACATTCTATGACCAAATTATTAAAATACTTTCAAGGAGAATACGCACTATCTTTACTTAGGTAAACATAGCGACGCAAAAAGGCTGGTTTTATATCAAACCGTTTTCTGAAACCAAATAACACGCTGCGTACATTATTAGAAAAGCAAACAGGGGTATATGAAGGTTGTAGGAAGACAAAGACATCAGTTTATTGATCAGTTCAAATCGTGAAAACCCTAGAAACAGAACAGTTGAGTTTAAAGACTGGTTGACGATATAGTAAATCGCTATTCAGACTATTCACATGCTTTCTAAGTACATGATAATAATAATAAAGAACATGGAGTTTTATCGCAAAATCTCAAAGCAATGTCCCAGAAAACAGCAATTAGAAACGTTATAGGCATTACAAGTTCAATGGGTACGTTTACAAGCTATAATTTAGGAATACCCGTCTAATTGACATTTAGTGATGCTGGGGATATTTCATTACAAACAGCAAATACTGCTTAATTGATTTCAAAGAGTTGTGCTCGAAGCGAGTTGGCAATTTATTTCACTTTACACTTAACTACTGTAATAACAGCTAAAACGATATTAAATGGGGGTCCGCAGTGTAAAATTTGTTTAACATTGAAATATCGAATGCCCTTGCCTTGTCATGACGATGAAAATTTTTCTCTGAACGTCTCGACATATATTTTGTTAAATATTCGTATAAGAGAGAGAGATATAAATCGATATTAATTATGATAATGTGATTTATTTAAATAAAATTATGTTCATTGGATCAATTAACTCCAAACTGAAATACAACAAAACCTTTTCCTGTTTCGGCTGTAGTTATAGATTATTAGATAATAATCAAAGTTTCCCTCAGCATATCACAGTGCGCTTCACCTGATATATTTTTAATTTAATTGTACGTATGTATATTTGTATAATTAGCACCACATATTGCGTCATTTATTCTTCTGTCCGCACATTAGTATGCAAGGTTGTTATCTCATACATAAAATACATATAAATTAGCATAGATCTTGCAAATAAAGTTATTCGCTCTATGGATTTCCTATTGCTCTACGACGTACTAACATACATAGAGTAGTAGGAATAGTTGGGCTATTCCCATCAGTAATATAGAATTTATTAGACTGCCTCGTCAGTCTAGTGGTAGAAAGTATTCCCAGGAAGTACAAAATCTAAAATATTCAGTTTCTTATTTCAAATTTCTTATTCGTATATAATATATTGTAGGTATATGTACTCATACTGTTGGCTAAAAGTAGAGGCGAGATGTTATGTTAAAAAATTCATAATTATTTATTAATTTTCATTTTTTATCCCCAGTTTGAAACGAATGTAACTATTCCCATGACCTCATGTGTACTTAATCCTAAAAAAAATAACTTTACTGTCCGTTAGTGTTTGTACAAAAATCAAACAGGAAGAGGAATGTAGAGCCCGGAATGTAGCGTTAGCGTGAACCTGCTAATGTTTGATCTGTTGTTAGAGCTTTCTAAATCCTTGCTGGACTTAGCTGAAGCCATGAGAAACTGTTCGGCCTCTCATTCATAACCGCAGTCAGTTATAACTCTTGTTGTTTACCCTGACCTTCGTAAACGGAACTAGAATATTCCTAGTGCTTAATACATTTTAATTTTGATTGCTAGTATTCTAGTTCGTGTTTGTTATGACTAATAACACAATTTCCTGCTAACAAAGCTATACATAACGACAGCAGCGCGCCACACATCCGCAATACCGAAAATTTGCCAAATGGCGTGAAAACCGAGTCGATGGCGGCGTGAGCCACGTTCTGACCCGTCGTCGGTCGTGCCACTTTCTTGTTCGCGTCCCATAATCATAATGGGAAGTAATATCAGCAATTTCTGCTCCAAAGAGGCCCTTATATCAACCATATCTCGCAGCTCATATCCATTCAGAGCTGAATATGCGAAAGTTAATGATCGAACTCTTTGAAGACGCCTTCCGAAATAATTATGGCGAATTCATTTATACTTTACGTTCCAACAATTATCGGTAAACGTTCCATACACGGGACCATTTAACGTCACACGCGATATGATTTTTATATTATTACAGTTAATAAAATTTCAATAGGGTCTGATAAGATTTTAATGTTAATAACGTTGATAAAAATATGGAATCTGTTTACAGATAAGGAGACGCGCAGTTCATTACGGAGGTGCGGTAAATCAAAAAGTTTCTTGTTACAAGGTTGTTGGATACTTACAGAATTTTGTACTTGCGCCAATATCTGCGCGGTATTGGCAGAGTCGCTGAGCTCTACGGCTCCCGCCACCTGAAACAAACAAGCATTTCTCAGCTACATTAAGTGGGTCAATTGTTCCCGAGGGACAGACTCCGCGCGGACCATCACGAATGTCCGTACTTCATTTGTTTGTATTGTGCCTTGAAATTGGGAGAGAACAATACAGAAATACATGGGCACTGGGCAGATTGGGAATATTAAATGTCTGTTCCTTGAACGTGATTTGGAATTACAAAAAGAATATCCTGTTTTTGTATAACCGAAAATTAGTCACGGATATAAAAACCCATGACATTGTAGCGAGGCCGAAACCGAGCTTAGGAATAAAATCTGCATTCCAACTGAAGCACATAGTTACGTAGTACCTAGTTATAAGCTGCTAAGCAATAGAAAGAGCTGCCTACGCCTGAGGCAGGGCGCATCGACCTTGTGCCACCTTGCCAAAACGTTACGTGCCACTGCAGTGTAATAAATTATAACTCGCGGGTTCGACTCCCGCACCCAGCTTTTATTTATATGGACTTGCCAATTGTTCTTCTTATTACTTACTTAGGGTGTTTTCTGAAAGTTTGATTTCGTTTGCCGTTTCATAGGAACAAAGTTTATTAACCGACTTCGGAAAGGCGGAGGTTCTCAATTCGATTGGTATTTTTTTTATATGTACCCGATTAATGCGAGGTTATCTGCCATTTAAAAACTTCATTTAGTTTGGTTCAGTAGCTTTTATTTTTATATGAGCGTTTTTCGCTAATTGTATCAGCATGATAGCAACCGCAGGACGTCCAATGCTGAACATAGGCCTACCCCATAGATTTCCAATTGCTGACCAATAGTTAATTGTGTACTCAGACGTACCGGTACCATGAGTTACATAATTCTAGTGCACATGCAGGAAAATTATATGTTTGACAATAATTTGGGGTAAATATTTGAACAAAGAAGGGTATAATAAAAAAACTTTTTGGTAAACAAGTATATGAATTACAAAACAAAGCCTGAGACTGACTTCAGAATGAAAAGTTATTTTTCACTTTTATTGAAGTGGTTTTAGAAGTCGGTTAAATTTTTTTGTGTTTATAGCTGCCCCAAAAATGAGTATCTAATAAAATTGCACTTATGGTACAGGAAATCCTAGAGTACTTTTATCCTGGTCTCCCTCTTAGGGTATTATTTTAAGAGAAACAAGATCAAATCAATAAGATCCTTTGTTAAACTGATAAAAAAGCAAACAGCTTTTATTAAAATAGGTTCCGATCCATTTACAATGTTTCCCTTTTTGAATCGAACCCAATTTCGCAACATAATTTACGCGATAAAGGGTGGCGAAACAAAAACAACTCGGGTGCGAAAAGTCGGGACAACCGTCAAATAAAATTGCGTTAAAGAACGAGATAAGAAAACTTCGCTTCAGAGAACAATAGACACAAACTAGAGAAAATGTTGCCCATTTACCAATTACTAAAACATAGTGAATTCAAGTGAAAGTGGTAAATAGTTCATAAATGGAACGTAAAAGTGGGTTTACGTGTATTCGTGTGAAGTGCATGCGAATCAAGTTGCCTCGAGGGTGTAATTTGTGAGTATTGTCTGATACGGCGATATCTCTGCACTGAAGTGCATTGGTCATGGGTTTGGTCCGTATGCATTGTAGAATACCGTGAGCGTAGCGTAGCTTTTTAAGATCTGACCACGTTAGAGAAAGTTTCTATTTATAATTTGATATGCTGTTTATTAGTCTAAAATTCATGTTTTATGTCTGTCTATCAATAGATAATATTGACCGTACGAAAGCCGAAGTTACATCTCGAAGTTATCTAGGGTCCGTATCATCTCAACAACATAACATTATTCGTAGCTTTTGAAACTGGTGTGAGAGGTGTCACTAAATATCTGTGAATGGCCAATTTCGTGCCGGGAAATGGCATTAAACTCGCTACCAGGTCATTATTTAAAACGTTATTTCGGCCGTTACCCTTTAAACAACGATCAAGGGTTAAAGTTATCATCGCATAGAACTTATTACCTAACTGTGAAGTAATAGGTGCCGACTTTAAACCTCAAAACTAAACCGTGCTAGAGACAACGTATATTATGGTGTTGTTCTAAAATTAAACTGCCAACTGCTGGTACAATATAAATTACTTTGGAAAACTTTTAATAGTGATGAAAAACACTTAACAACCGTACCGACAGAAGCTTTCGACGTCACATGTACTAGGAAGACAA
The DNA here is from genome assembly GCA_943136025.2 of Agrotis puta. Taxonomy (NCBI): domain Eukaryota; kingdom Metazoa; phylum Arthropoda; class Insecta; order Lepidoptera; family Noctuidae; genus Agrotis; species Agrotis puta. The sequence continues at coordinate 8,975,918 of OW964170.2, forward strand.
TTCATAATAATTCTTGTAATTGTTTTCCGTGAAAACACATCCACGTTTTAAGACTCCCGAGACTAATGATATAATGACGGATCGCTCGGTGAAAACTTCATGTAACACTTAATAATTCATAAAATACGTAGAGAAATCCACGGCACCACGCGACCGCGCGAAACTACAGGGGTGCCAACTTGACAACACAATCTCCGCGACAGGACGCCGCCGACGCAATTATAAAACTCATCTTCGAAAGTGTTGACGCATACTTTGTCCAACAAGTGAAGAAGTGATAAGTGTGAAGACTTTAAAAGAAGCCGACAATACCGTTTTTGAGATAATAACACCAATATTTTACGATGTTTTTCATAATTGTTCCCTTGTATGTCTGATAAGTCGTTTCTTTCGTTATTTATGTAATTTACATGTAATAAATAATGAATTTGACCCCAATACTTGATCAATGAGCAGCATTGTTAAGTCTATTTATGAATTAAATGCTCTGTCGAATATAAACTCTTCGTTGTAATTTTCAGTATAATTTTCCTAAGTAGGTCACACAATTCAGGTATGATCTACTTATTTATCTATCCAAATAACGTAGTCATACCCATACAAGTTAATGTTTTTATCTTCGGAAAATAAAAGACCGTTAACTAATCGTACTCCGCGATAATTTGACTTTTATTATGTTTTCATAGTACGATAACAATTAATCGATTCTTAGAATCTACCGTTATTTTGCAAGTTTATCAACGTTACATAACGATATATTATACGTACCATTACTGAAGCTTTGCTATCAACACATACATACTTGTGATTGTTTATAATCATAGCATTTAAAGTAAACGGCCCACTCTGTTCTCGATATGAACGCTTCCGGACTTCAAAATAGCGTTTGACCCTTTCTCTAGTTGCGATAAGGTTAATTTCCTTGAGCCGGCGTCGGTCGGCGAGCCCATAGCCATTACTTATCATTAGCTTAGGAAATTCATCACATGTGCGGTAAATAACGAGGAAGGAGGACACAGGTCTGCATTACGTATGACCGGCCATCGGTCACCTCTCTCGGACATTTTTCACTCGAGCAACTAATGAGATTCTCTAACAACGGACGTCTGCATTCATTACGTGGCATTGTTCTATGTTGTTACGTTACGTGTGAAATTAACAAAACCGTGTTGTACCGTAACATAGGTAAATCAACTGCCCAGCCGTATGAAGGGATTCGTTAAGAAAGTTGGTGTGAACAAATGTTAAGGAAAGGTGTTCTATATCGATTTAATTAGGACACGATTGTTATGAAAGAGCTTATACAAACTAGGCGTGTCAGTCAATAAAGTCGAAAGTTATCTGGCCGAGCATATTTGTTCTGACAGAGAACATAATAAACTGGCAATATGTAAGATGCAGTCCTACGCCGTATGTTAACCACTTCACATGCCGCATTGCTGTAAAAATAAACCTTAGCAGCACTCCCCGTCCCGGAGGAGACGGTAGACCCGGTTTGTGTTGCTTGATCGACTCCAGAACCTCACTTACCTATGTTTATTAGGTCGATCAGGAAATGGCGAAGCTATAAATGCTCTAATACAGTTTATTTTCATTTGAAGTTCTCAGATGTTCTGTGGTTACACATCGACCATTCAAAATTAGACGCCTATCGACGAATGACGACTCAAAGAGTTGCCATTAATAACACTGTGGTTGTAAAGGGAAAGGGATCCAGAGTTACCTTTGATGTGACTTTATGAACATAAACCTACATTCAAACATCACTGCCTTGGACAAAATTTACTGTGTACACAAGATATAAGATAACTTTGGTATGCAAAAACATTCAGAGATCAAGAACATTTTGAGCTGAATATAAAGAGAAAAAGTTTTTTAAGAATGTTTTACCAAAACCAAAATAACGTCAGTCACGCAATCGGTATTAATGGCAGGCTATAATTTAATGTGTTCAGTGGTGGGCAACGTGCGAGGGTGTCCTATTACCGGCGTGTATCTGTAAAGCCGCAATTTGTAAGCATACTGTTATTAATTACGAGGCTCGGTGGTCCTGTCTCAGGGGCATGGCGGCCACTCGCGCGCTCTTCTGACAAACCAATTTCGAAACATGTTTACGGTCTCTCTTGTGAATTTACCTGAAAATATTGTTTTTGCTTGCGGAAATTTGGAACCTTCATCAACAGGTTTGATGACACGAGAAAGAAGTTAATTAACTTTTTGGTCGGTAGCAATCTAATACAAATTAATTTATCACACTAGCATAAGAAAATATGTGTTTCCTTAATAATAAAACTCAGTTTACATCGGCAGGAATACAAATCGGCAGTTTACATAATTTTTCATTTTTATGATATGTTTTCAATTGCATTGCTGCCGCGACACTTCAAATTACATTAAAGTCCTCCATATAAGGTGAACAGTGACGTTAAGTATAATTTAAGGCACAATTTAAAGGGAAATGCATGAGATTAAATGTTTAAGTTGTTTGCGTGTAGAGAGCGACGTGGACGTCTCAATTCGATGAGATGACATCGGCTGTCTCTGCAAATTAAGGTGTAAGTCGTAACGGAATACAGACGCAGCCCAACTTTCATACGCTCACTTGATACGCTATAAATTGTAAAGGGACCGACCAAAAGCTTGGGTGAAAATAAAATATGAAAATTCTCACTCTTCATGCCACTTCGATATTCGAGATTCAAATTAAGACAATAAAGAATGTCTGTTTAATAACATCGCCCCAATCCCTCCCAATGGGTAAATGTAAATGTTGTAAAGCCACAAAATTAATGCCCAGGAAAAAAAGGATGTATAAATGAACTAAAGGTTTTTTTTTATTTACGCATGGATAGCGAAAAAATTAAATAATAAAATCCAGCACAAAACTACCGAAAACGAGGACACAATGTGGACTCTGAACAGAAAGTACTAGGAGAACAGGATCAATACTTTTTTCGTGGGGCATTAATTTTGTGGCGAATTTACAACAACCCGTCCTAACCGAATTGATCTCTTTCTTCGGGTCATTACGCCCACAATCTATGCAATTCCACATCACGAGAGCCGTAAACTTTAGTCATGGGAACCGTGTAGTTTTACGAAATAGTATGTAATTCCATTGTCATTTACGTTGTTTCACTATTTACTCGAATTTGTGCCGCTCTGATGCATCGCCTAATGTTTCATGAAATCTCATCAAACTGAGTAGATTGTGTAGATTACATGTAATCTACATAGCCTAGTTATATGAGAATCTTAGAGTAATTACATAACTGTGTTCGAATTATTTTCGCGTTAGCGTGATCTTAATATTAAGTTAAATTATCATGTCATGAACATTTTCCGGAAACATTTGTGATGATTAGCATAACTCTGATGATATAACAGTCCATATTCTTTTGAATATAAAAACAAGAAATTTAGTAAAGCAATAAAGGGCATTTCTTGAGCTGCTGCTGGTATACAATGCTTAAAGTAATTAATTGAATTCAAATGAATTGTTTGGGAAAAACTCAGAGATTTCAAGACAGTTAAACCAACAACTCTGGTACATAAAGAGAACGTTAAGATTTTTATACAACATCTTAACATTCGTTACAATGACTGCTAACAAGAAATCGATTATAACATTTTTTTTCATTTGGTCGAATCACGGTTTAAACCTAATAGCGGGCAAAAAATGTGCTCGTCATAAGACGATTAGCAAACGGACACAAGCGGCATGCGATGGTTAATTCAAACTATTCGAATTTCGAACGTTAAATTAAGTGGCCAGTATTGCTTGACACGTGGCGAATATAAGAACAAGATAAAATGTACTGAATTTGACAGATGATTTGACGTTTGAGTTTGCAAGTGGCGCCACGTGAACGGTCAAAATAATATTTGCCACTGGCAAATAATGTAAGTGTTCACTTCGCACGGGTTTGGTCAGAATTCATACGGTCAGTGTGATTGACTGGTAGTTCCGGGTCATTTGGCGCGGCCCATTGATGTTTTTTTTACCACAGTACCACTGTTATAATTACGACACGAGTTCTAGAACATGAAGCGTCGTGGACACTTCAGAGATAAAATTGATAAGTATCGACAATCAAATTGATTGAATGCATTTCACTTTTGTTATCTGTAAGAACAACTCAACTGTAATAGTAGTGATCGAAGATGTAGATAGTAAAATATTGTATTATATTTACTAATTATTTTTGAAACCCTGCCAGGTTTTGTACTTTTATGACAAACAAGTTGTTTCACCCACGCTGCCCGGCTCCTATTGGCCCGCAGCGTTACGTTAGCCTTTCCCTATAAATGGGCTATCCAACCCAAAAAAAAAATCATTTTGAACCATTCGTTCCTGAGATTAGCGCGTTCAACCAAACAAACAAATTCTTCAGCTTTAAATAAACTCAAAAAGTTTACAAAATATCATGATCATTTGCTGCTAGCTAGCTAGCTACTTTCAGTTACAAAATATCATGAGCATTAGAAAAATAACGGTCTTATATATTTTTTTCTACACAAAGCTTTTAATACATCTAAAAACGACGATTTACATGAATCTCCGTTTAGATAACCTCAGATTGTAATAACATATGTTATTTTATTGTTAAAACTATTTGTTTCTTCCGTGGGGTGAGGACCTGGTGATTTGTATTACAGGCATTTTATGCCCAACTCAAACACCAGCTCCTCACATTGCTAATAATAAGACAAACAGTATGTACAACCTAGAATAAGCTTATCAATGTGAGGAGAAATAAAGAATTTTATTATTATTATTATTTACGAGTATTTACTACTAGCTTCCGCCCGCGACTCCGTCCGCGCGGATGTCGGTCTTTATGTGGATGGTTTATTTCTCCATTTTGAGTAACTCTGACAATGACATCTTATAAATATCTATTGGACCCAAATACGGCTAAGCCTATAATAATTAAGGAGATCGCGGTTCTACAGAACAACGTCTATGAATAAAACTGAAAAATAAGTTTTTTTTTCTACGTATTTTTCCAGGATAAAAAGTATCCCATTTTATGCCCAGTATAATAAGGTATAATTATACCAAGTTTCATCGAAATCGAACCGTTAGTTTTCACGTGATGCCTGCACATACAGACAGACAGACAGACAGACAGACAGACAGACAGACAGACAGACAGACAGACAGACAGACAGACAGACAACATTTTTTTTAATCACATATTTGGGTTTGGTATCGATCCAGCAACACACCCCGCTATTTATTTTTTCAATATTTTCAATGTACAGAATTAACCCTTCTACAGATTTATTATATGTAATATAGATAAATTCTAATAGGAATGCGAAGGTAATGGTGACTGTTTGTAAACTGAATGAGTACGTAGAAAGCCGTGCTTTACTTAAACTTAATTTAATCTAATTAAACTGCCTACTGTTATTACTTTAGTACATGGCGCAATTTCCTTATTAGGTTAGTCTTATTACTATTATTATAAATGTGAAAGTTTGTGAGGATGGATAAATGGATGTTTGTTAAACTTTTAAGTAAAAATGACTAGGTAACTATAAACTCTAGCACACAGATAATTGTAGTAAATAAAGTATTTTTTCTGGGTGGATGTATCATCAAATGAGTCCTCCCGCCCTGGTTGGAGGAGCTGAAGGGACTGTCAGACTCTTACTGGCTAAAAGTCCACCCAGTTTCTCGGTTGCCCTTTGCATTCCAACACCACGGTATCCTTCCTAAACAATCCTGTTACCCCGAAAAGATAGTTGTATTAACACATAGACTACTAAATTATCACAGCAGTATTAATATCCCGTACTCTATATACGGAGGAAGTCACAGGCATTAGCTAGTATTTTCTAAATCGACTTACGGCTCTTTACTCTGTTTTGTCGAAAAACTTGGAATAATACTTGCCTCTTACAATGTTAAAAAAAATAACAGGAAAACGATCTTGTTATAAAATGAGTCGACACTTTTGGTTGTCGAAGTAATGGTTCAATGGCTGTAACACAATCTAAGGAAATGCCAAGTTTAATTTAGTCTAGATGTAGATATTAGATACCTACTATAGGTACTCTATAATTAAATAACTGTGGGTAAAGTTTATTAAATACTAGAGTATGCCAACGGTTTTGCCCGCGTGGTCCCAGAGTATAAAAAAAATTCGGTGTTAATAAAAAAAAATGCTAGGCAAATCCATTAATTTAGAACTTTAGCTTAAAATTTATTTAAACTTGTGGTTGACCTCATTTGTAAAGGAACATCAACAACAGACAGGTCCAACAATAACTCCAACAATGCTCGCTATTTAGTGTGGTTGACCGTACATAAACACGGCACCGCAATCATGCAAACAGACTAACACAATCAACGAATACCACAGGCGGCCATAAACTATAGCGGCAGATATAAATAAGTACGCCTGTCTCACCGATCTTACCAACTTATCTCGGAAATATGTCCCGTATCTCATTCCCCAGACTTTCATCTTTGCTAAAGGAGCTTTTGACTTAAATATGTATCTTACAACGCATTACTTTTTCAAAAATCCGCCTCGGTATTAAATTCTCTTGTTGGCTCTCACGACGCGGCTCGCAAAATTCTGCAAACAACAGAAACGACCTTGCATTGTTAGTGTTGCAGACTCTTTTGGCATGAATGATTATATGGACTCGATAAAAGATTGTCCGTATGTATTACAAGATTTACAAACAGAGATGCGGCCTGAGAACGACACAGGATGGTTTTATGGTAAATGTTTGTAGCACTGCAGTTGGTAAACGGAGTTAAACAAAGTTACTCTGCATAAACTGAACATACAAAGAAGATTACTTTAAGAGTTACTCAGTTAGAACATTATATATAACATAGTTATCAAAATTGAATTGAGGTCTAAAGATTCGCCAGACTAAGCCCCTTCGTACAAAAGGGGACGCAAGTCTCCGATACCTTACAACTTCTTTATCCAGGTGAATATCGCAATACAAATCAAAATGCCAAAGTCGTAAGGTATCGGAGACTTGCGTCACCTTGTGACCAACCAACCCCACGATGGGGCTAAGGTTACAGGGCAGGAGGACTCATTTGATGATTTTACACCCCCGAAAATGTACAAGTTCAAGCTCATTATTTTTCTTACTGCCATAAAATGTATCCACAGTGCAGCAATATCATGCGAGTCAAACTTCAAATGAGGACGTCGACATTCGTATTGATTGCAAACGTTAGTATACATTTCTGTAGCTCTCTCCTCATTAAGTTGGTACAACATTGCTTATGACATACTCTTAAGGGTGATCGCAGGAAGGATAGTACACAGAATGAACAAATATCTTTCCTAGTTGGTATTAAGTACAGAGAGTATGAACCTCTACCAGATTCAGCTCTATTTTTTTATGGTGTTAAAATCATCAAATAAGTCCTACCCAAAATTCATGCTCTATTGGGAAAATTTATCAGATTGGGGTAGGTTGATGTGCAGCTGGCAAATTGGTTTGTTCTATACACAACAAACCAATTTTTAAACAGTCCTGATTATTGTTATCATTGGACTTATCTTTATTGACTTAAATTTTAGCCAACTTTAGCTGAAAATTGATACAAATTACTTGAAATTAATCACAACTGTAACACAAACAATTCCCACACTTTCATCACAACATTAATGGATATAAATACTTCTAGTTGCAAGCTGCAAAACTGGAGCTAACAACATTAGCATTGCTCCGTGTCTCTCAGACCGGTCCTGGTATTTAATCTTCTCCGGGTAGAAGGCAATGTACCCGGAAACTGGGTGACATTTAAAGTATCGACCGACCTACCGGAAGAGGTATTAGATCCACCGCACCCCAATCCAGCCGCGTGCCGAACTGACAACGACCTAATAACTGTGCCGTAAGTAGGCTGTCGAGATTCTCACACGGATTTTAGGGGGATGATTCCGTCGTCAATTTCAAAAGAAATGTTTTATATTCTTTGAAGATTGGATGAAAGCTTACAAAATACTCGTTTTATGAAAAAATCTGCATTACTGCATGGTTTCTTTAATAAAATTTCATAAGTCTTTAATTTATCGTGGTAAAATCATCAAATGAGTCCTGCCTTACAGTGCGGGACGAGAGTGACTGTCAGACTCGTACTGTTCAATAGCCCTTTACGTTCCATGGTCACGGTTACCTGATAAGACAGTCTCGCGACATTGGATGTCTAGTGAGTGTTTGGGTCAACACTATTTACGATTCTGAGTTTGCGTATAAGAACTTCAATATCATCATTTCAACATCTTCTCTTCTCCTTCTCCATTATTCTCTCACGGTTGAGAATCATGACTCTGTGCAATCATTTTTCTCCATCTGTTGCGCATGTCCAATATTGTTATGCATGTTGACTAGTTCCGAAATGTCACCGTTTTAGGCTTCGACATCTAGGTTTTTGCCCTCTATCTTTATAGTCACCATTAGCCCTTCCATATTGAAAAATTATATAAACAGACAGTTTTATGTGAAGTAAAGACTACGCGAACGTCTCCTTTCAACCCCATTCAATAAGTTTATTGTAAAGAAAATATTCGATATATGGAATCGGATCGTCCGCGACGCTACAATTGTCAAGTGCCCCCGAGCCGGGGTCAGACTCAAGATGACCTATTGAACGAGGACCCCTTAAAATTAACATACCTTACTCAGGTACCACTTATGTATTGTCACGGATTTTTCTTTTAAAAGTATCTTTACTTTTACTTTACTTAAGTAAGGGAAAGTCAAAAAGTTTCGTTGTAATCAAAAAGGTGTTGAAATTGGACGAGATATTTTTTTGTAATTATTGTTTAGTATTTGAGATGTTAAGATTTGTATAAATTTTAATACGCAGTATCGCTTATTACGTCGCGAATTGTGAAGATTTTTTCGGAAAGAAAAATTTGACTGCGATAGAGAAGTCACCGAAAGACGTTTGACAATTGAATGAAATATTCGAGCTCGCTTGTGGGGCTGCGATAGCTCAGTTGGTTAAGCGTCTGGAGTACTTGTCCAGAAAGACGCAGGTTCGAGTCCTGTAGTACTGCGGAAAGAAAGACGCAGTCTTTCTTTCCGCAGTATTTCTTTCAAAATTTGTAACTGAATGCAGCAGACCTTAAGTACATTATAACTCAACAACAATCTGGTGCAATTTACAGTACTTATACTGCTGTAAAAGTAAGAGAACTACATGATGTTGCTTTAGTTCACTCGTAGAGTGAAGTCAATAACTACTAATTCGTACCAATTTCTGCTCGAATTCTTCCATTTAATAGGCCATTCAATTAATGACAATGAATGACCAATAACTAACTGGTCGTTATAGTTATGACCGCACAAGCAATGCTTCCCTTGTTGTAGTTTTACGCTTATAAGCTTTCTTTTTAAGACTTCTCTATCCGAATTTTTACCGTACTATTTATACCGAAGGCGCTGGCATGCGGGCGGTGAGTAATGGGCGACTCACTGGCTGACCATGATCCATGCCCGGGTCGATGTTGTGTTCCACGCGCGCCTCAAGAAGTGTCAGCATCATGACGGGCCCCCCCTGTAGAGGGCCAATGCCTGCCCGGGACGCGGGACTCACGAATTACTGTGACCCCGAAACGTAAAGGGCTATTGAAGGACACCGTGGATTTTAGTCAGTACGAGTTTGACAGTTCCTCCCGCTCTGCCCTGGATGGGAGGACACATTCGATAATTACACCACGCTAAAAAAAAATAGGGGGCTAGAAACAAGGCAGTTTGCATTTTTACATTAACTTGCAACTGTACGTGTTAGCTTTTCGGTAGCTTATGTCAAAACAATATTTATGTATACGTCTTTTACTCTACCATTTTATAACTAATCTAAAGAATTAGATTGTATCAGCTGAGACCATTACCTACTCTATTCTTTATAAAACGACAAGAGAATTAAAATTTAAGTAAAATCTCCAAACTTTCGTGGTAATTCATTATCGACCTCTAATGTCGTGCTAAGTCGAAGGAAAGCCGTCGAAGAGTCGGAACGCGCGCTGATTTTCCCGGGATCGATTACGTAAAACTGCCGTAACGACATTCCTACGCGGTTTCAATCTACATTCTAGGCAAATAGGTAAAGGTGTTATATGAAACACTCACTGCGACTAAGTAAGTACCGACTAACAAGCAAATACATGAGCATTACATGTGAATGCACTTTCATGTATAAAATTAAATGAATAAGCACGTGTCATACTTACAAGCTACAAGACTTCTCAATAAGTGAGTTAAGGTGCATACTCATATTTCACAGATGTTAACATTAAAGGGAAATAGTTTAGCCACTTATCTAAGTCGCAGTAAACTAGGTAGTTACTTATAATTTCCTAACACAGGAAAACAAGCAATAAAATAAACTAATACAAGAGAAACTTAACGAGAACCCAACCTGGAAATTAAACACAATGTCAGACCTGCGAGACTGCGACCCAGCTAAAGGAAATGGCAGTTTAGTCAAAACAAGTCGATTACCTACTTGCCAATTGATGGGCACCGATTTGGCAAGCAAGAATTAATCGTTTGAAACTGATGTACATCCGGTGGGGACAGGAGATTTATATTCACATCAATCGTTATTATTTAAAGTAGATAAGTAGTTATTATTATTAGTAACACCGGTCCCATAAATATTACCCTACCCTCCAAATTAGGCAATAACAACAAAATCTCGTATGGTTATGGGCATCGCAAATAGGCCGTTTAATGAACTCTACCATAACGAGCCAGTTATTATTCAACCTTTACGGTAAGTAGACACAAGTACAACTTTATCTGCCTGCCTGATCTTATGAAAGCTATTAATTAATTATTTTGAAATTGTTACTTGAGCCCCATTATTAGTGCAACGGTAAATAGAGATATAATGTGCGTTTAGCTGGTATTGCACCGTAGAGTCGCCGCCGCCGCCTCGGGCGCACCACAACTGCGCCAGCGCATTCCCGCTGTGTGCAATGTTTATCACGGGCATTATTATCATTTTGTGCATAATTGTACCGTTTAATACATAGTTTTGATCGATAATGTTTAATAAGTATCGCTAAAATAGGTGAAACAAACTGATAGTAGAAAGAAAATCTAACTGAAGCCAGTATGAAGGCCAAACGTCAGACTTGAGAGGTAACAAAACAATCACAATCAAACAAAAAGAGGAAAGATCAACTAAGGACCTCCTTGCAGCAGCCCCTAATAAAACCAGCAAGACGAAGATCGAAATTCGAAGTCAAATAGGTACACATTGTATCGCATGTCAACACATGATGAATAGCATTATTAAGGTCGTAACACGTTATCACCGGTTGGCGATAAAAATTATAATCTATAAGTAAGATAAATTTAAATTTAATCAGTCAGATAACAACTGGTGTAAAGGACAACATTGTTCAGAGCTTGTGAAGGGTCTAAGGTTCCTTACATATACCGAGTTTCATTTAAAATTCCTAGGAGTGTGTTTGTTCCTTTGAACTGGCAATTGAATGGGTTGGTTAGTGCATTGAGCTGAGGTCGTCAAGCTGCGCGGGCGACTTGGCGGTTGGCGGCGAGCCGGTAACGCACGCCTGCCCGGCAGTGCCCACTACCCGCCAACCTATCATTGTATGCAATCTTTGACCCGCAGACCGCGGCTACAGGGAACAATCAATGCTGCTGCTATTAAACGAGCTTTGAAATCGCTATTCGTCAAGAAAATTTCATATGTGGCACCAATATTGTAAAGATGAAAACTGAGAGGAATAGATAAATATTTCAGCATTATTTTAAACTTACCCGCAGGTCTGAACTACCCGACGACGTAGACGTACTACTGGAGTCCAATCTGTTGTCTAATCTTCCATTATAATTGTACATTTTAAATTAATGTATTTTCCAAATAAACTAACACACAAAAGTTTCTAAATTCGCTGATAAAATTCTTTGCATTCACAGAATCGAACAGTTCATGTCCCGTTCGTAATTTCATGGAGTTACCAGTCTTCTGTTTACTGCACAGTTAGTTACAATTAACTCGATACACACATTGTTCCAAGTGACCGATTAAATCGCCGTCTTCATCTTAATAAACACTTGACACCATTAAAACCGGCTCTTGCGACGAAGTAGAGCACTTCACGACCACTCCGCGATCACATACACTTCTGGGAAATTAGAATATAATATTTAATCAGCCGGGTTATATAAGGTGGTATATTTACTAATAGGGACGTTAATCAGTCGGTGAACAGAGCTCCAGTCGCTCATAACACTTGTGTCTTCAGCAACAGAGCAATGGCTACGTGACTCAAGGAGTCAGTTCGATAAAACTGAAACACAACAGTGTTATCGCTTACGATCGTCATTCGCAGCAATATCCACTATTTTCGTTTGATAACAAAAAATCGCGTTCACCTTGAACGATTGAATTCAGCGATTGTATATTTTAATATTGATATCTTTCAGGTTTCAGTAGCTTACTGTCATTTGAAAGAATCCGACGAAAACTTCAGGCGTTTGATTTTGTTGCTTTTTAGATAACGCTATAGCATTCATGGTCTTTAACATTTTGAATCATTTTTTAATATATAAGATAACGTTTATTTGAGTAAAGTAACCTGCTCATAAAGATAACATCAAATAGATATACATTTTGGTATAATTATCTACATTTCAAGGATATGTAAGTTACCAATCACTATAACACGAGTTATTCAAGGTTACTTTTGGCCAAAGCTTTTTTTATTGCTTCGTAAACATGGATTAAAAGCTCTCCAGTAAAGGTACATTCAAGTGAAAACTACACAAATACAAATCTTACTGAAGAAATGTTTACTTTTGCTTACGCACACTTTACAAAGTATACTGTTATACAATATTGATTCAATATTTATGGAAATATAATCACCCAAGACGCACGCCTAGCGTTCGGCTCTCCTTATTCGGTTGAGAGTTGTTAAAATAGTCCAATATCTGAAGTTAATAACATAGGAACATTTGCACAGATTTCGCGAACTCGCTAGAGCACATCGGCCCACCGGTTGGCGTTATTTATAGAGCGACCGAGCTTTGAGACTATAAAAGGATTTTGTTTGAAAATGGGAAGCTGTTTGCATTTGTGCGAATGTGTATCGCGAAACGCAGATTTGGCGTGCGCGTGGGCCAGTCAACGCGCGCGGTGGCACTGGTCGCGTCGCCGGGCTGCGCGCGCGCCGCGTGCGTTGCACCTGACTCGCCCGCGCCCGCGGCCGCCGCAGCCACCAGCTTCCAGCCACCTCCACCTACCTATTACGGGAGATAATATCCTGTATGTCGCACCAACACACTGTCATTCACACTGCTTTCTTTACGATTATCAATAACTGTCGCCCGTAACTCGTGGTTTGATTTGCCCGGCAGCGCGAACGCAGGAGCGCTTAAAGCTCCATTCGCAATACTAAGTTAAACTGATAACGAAAAGTTAGAACTGCTGCAGAAAATAGGGATATTGTCTGCAGGTATTATGAAATATGCTTTAAATAGGTATGTCAAATTTAGGTTACTTATGGGAAAAGACTGAACAGAATATATGGGTAAAACCAGCTCTCATCATGAAAGCCTACTTTCGCATTTAATTTATGACTCATTTAAAGGAGAATGTGATAGATATGACAGTACTTATGTAGGTAACGATAACAACACTCTTACTAAAGCGTCCGACCTCAAGTTTCCCAGTAACGTGAGTAAGCAACGAACATTGTTCATTTGCATGCTGCGCCCGCGCACCCGCGCATTTCACTCACGCCTCCAACACGTCGCAACGCAAAAGCTCCCGTCACACGTGGTCATAATTTACTGTCAAATATTTCAAATGCTTCACAGTAATGCAAAAAGTATGATTGCTAATTTAAAAATAAGTATTCGTGCCAAATCAAAAACATGTTTAAGTTTATTACCGGAAGGACTCAATCAATCCGAGTGACCATATCTTTCATCGAATGTCGTTCCACAAACCGTAGTCGATGGTATGTTGGTGATTGTGGAGCATGAAATATTAGGCATACGCCAAAACAAGTTTGTTTGCACAAGTGTTTCAATGAGCGCTGACTTGATGATGACGTCACACGTCAGCGTCACGCATGCGCAGAACGTTGACACCGAGTTAACGGCACCGCACACAATGATACCCCTGTACCCCAACGTCTCACTGAAATTTCAACACCTTGTTATTTGTGTCATTTACACAATCAATATAATAAATACTTATGTTTAAAAGAATAATGTATTCGAACAAGAACGATGAAAAATAATGTAAGAGCTCCGTGCTTGAAATACAAAGAAGCCTATTTACAACATAAAGAAAGAAACACTCGTTCTTAATTCTTATCAAAATGAATAACAATCTGCTTTGACAGGGATAATTTTTATTCAGCAAACCGCTGGGAGAGCTCTGAGAAAGAATTGGGTAGGTACTTATAATATATTTAAATTCATTTTATCGAATGGCCATTTATCAAGACAGAATTCGCGGCAATTACAGCTACTTTACACCCAGAGGTGCTAAAAATACACTTAATTAACAAATGTATTTAAAAAATACATTTCTGCCGCTTTCGTGATAGTCCTGTATAGTCTGATTATCTCGAAGAGAACCGAGCCAGGCACACGGTTAATTAAAACGTTTAAAACATTTTAAATAGGGGTGAACAATATTCTTAATAACGGTTTCAGGAATCGGATTTTAGTCCGCTATAAATTATATTAATTAAGCCGTAAATTAAGGATTAATAAAGGCACGAGCTTTTGTACAATAACTTAATCTGTAAATAGCAAATCCCGTGTTAACAAAAGTTCTAAGAACCAAATATACATAAATGTATGTACATAGTACTTTAGTAAAAATTTTAAATTGTATACAATAACAATACAACAGACATCAAAGAGATAAAAACCCGCAGTTATCAAAATTCCAACGACGGTACCTTCTTACGAATATGTATTTTGATCATTGGAGTGTCATTCTCATTAAAATGTATCGCACATGGAATCAATGTTCCCGTGACTGTGGAACCCTCGAACATCACTGGACACGAGCGTAAAACGAAACGGTTATTGCTGATCGTGCCGTGATACGGATGCACAGTCGCGCGCCGCAACCAATGTCTTTGTTTATTTCAGAAACTTTTCAGTTTTACTATACTGAGAACCGACACCTATGGTCATTTTATTATATTTCCATTTACCTACTACAATACGTAACATTAAATCTTATTTTATGTGGTGCCTATTGTCACAATACAATTTACTCGGACGTATGTATGTGTCTTCTGTTGTGTCCGAGATTCTGCTCGCGTGTGCACTCCTACGTTGTGCTGTAAAATTTACGAGCATTTTACGATTCAATTTACATTTAAAAAGTACGAGTAACGGGTTCTCAAGTGATCTCTGTGTTTCGGTAATAGCAGTACAGAATGTTCGACAATTTCTTCACTTATTGATATTGCTAATAGCGGGTTATGTTGTATGCTGTGCGAGTACAGAATTTATTGCTACTGAGATTTATTTTATAGGTGGCTCTCATAATTGTATATTTTATGGTAGTAGTAGAAATGGTTTAACGAATTTAAAAACTGGTGTAAGCACTGTGCTGGCCGTCGAAGTGTTTTTTTTTAATCTTTTCGATAGGTACCTATTAACATTCCTCATTACTTATTTAACAGTTTCAAAGTGTGTGTATGTCAAAAATATTGTTTCTAACTTCAAATACACTTCAGCAGGAATCAGAAGAAAACAACAATAACCACGAATTTTTGTTTTAAATATAATTCCTTTACTCAATAAGTATTTACATAAAAAGTCACTCAAGAACCTAAATAAAGTTATAAAGTCATAAATGTTGTCAAACATCTTGACCTTCGCATAACATAACAACATCCTATAAGGATTTAAAAAAACAAGTTTTATATAAAACCAAATACTAAGGAAACTTCATTCAATTTCAAGGTTCAAGTGAACATTGTGACGGTAGGTATATAAATAACCATTGATACCGGTACACGGGCACGATTCATTAGCATTGCAGATTTCCGATAGCACGAGAAAACGGCCGACTTCACAACAACACTGAAAATACATATTGTACTGTTTTCAAAAAGTTCGCCTCCTTCTGCGAAGCAGTCATGCTCGGGAAGGAGGAGGCGGGTCGCGTGAGGGAGAGGGCAGCGTCCTCCCTCCACCCCAGCCGCAGTGGTAGACGCCCACGGCGACGGACGACGGCAGACGATCTCCGGCCACGGCGGCGTGACTCGCTGTTCGACCATGGACCATGCCCGGGTCGACGGCGCGTTGTGTTCCACGCGCGCCTCAAGGAGTGTCAGCATAATGACGGGGCCAGTAGAAGGCCAAAGCCTGCCGGGATTGTGGGACTCACAAATTACCGTGACCCAGGTACATAAAGGGCTATTGAAGGACACCGTGGATTTTAGTCAGTCAAGTCTGACAGTCCCTCCCGCCCTGCCCTGGGTGGGAGGACTCATTTGATGATTTTACCACGCTAAAAAAAAAAAGTACCTGCGCTGCGTTCTGAAGCCGGAATAAAATTGTTTAAAATACTGTGTATTTTGTTTTTGTTTTCCATGTTGTTTAACAAGATGGCTTTTTACGTTTTATGACTCTTTCCGAGCACTGTAAAGAGAGTGGAAGGGTACTTAAAAATCGGTCAAGAGCGAGTCGCACTCGCGCAGCCAGGGTTCCGTATCAAACAGCAGTTATAAAAGTTGATCAACTTTTGGTGGTCGTCAGCAAAATGCTAATTTAATATAAGACTGTTATGTTTTTTTTTTAATTATTACCAATTTTCGGTCTTTTCCTTTTAGTTTTCACTTCTTGTCAAATTTCATGATTCTAGGTCGATTGGATGTGGCCTAAAGGTTTTGATTACGTTGGTCGCGAACTTATGCAACATAATTATAATTATGTAGCATACGAATCATACATCTATTTGATTGCGTTTACTTAGATGTTTGATTTATTCTCTACTCCAGAGGATTACAGATTGTATCAGATCGACACTTACACGCATTTAAAAAAAAAGATCTTGATAGACAGAGACACAAACGTTCTATTTTTGTTTCTTTACGGTACCTTAAAAGTGGATCAGAAAGCTCTTGTTACCTACTTAAAGTACTTAATTGTGTGTTTATTCAGGACCTACGACTATTAAAGTATGCAGATGACTAGTAAATTTCTCTGATAAAGACATCAGCCCACTCAGGTATATTATTCTCAGATATGAGTGGTCACGATCATGAAGCTGTTAAGTGCCTTTTATCTCTTTTATTAAGAACCTATTTAAGACAGTTATTGCCACTAACGCAAATACTAGATTTTGCTAAACAACTGACCGAATGCTTCTTAAATAAAGAATAATTGATAAAGCACACACACATGCACACACGCATCCACATACATACAAACACACACACACACTCACACACCCACACAGACACTAAAACACACTCACACGTATCTTCTATAGCAGGTGTGGCCAACTTGATTAGACATAAGATCTACTGTTTACCAACGAAACCCTGTGCGATCTACCAACCGTGACGGAACAGCGATTGAAAAGTGATACAAGATGATGCTGCAGTAGTTGGTAATTACGTTGCGCAGTCTGATTTACTTAATTATATTTTTTGCTTTGCCACGATCGACTGGAGTATTAGTCGCGATCGACCGGTCGATCGCGATCGACCGGTTGGCCACCCCTGTTCTATAGGTACCTATCGACCGACTGTGATATGAGTTTGGTTCAGAATTTATTTCCAAGATGTTTTATTCATTTTTTATATGTTCTTGACATCTGTGTGACATAAACTCGTCACATTTGAGGAAAGAATACACAAAGGGATGCTTTTACCCTTTTTAAATATACGGACCATCCGGTGAAATGCTTCTGTCGTGTCAAAACAAGACATATTGTAAGACTAACGATCACTGACATTGAGCAAGATGTGTGTGTCGTTGGCAGGAGGACGCCGTAACTGAATAGTTTCAAATGTGATCATCATCTTTGATGACCGCTACAAGAATCAGCGAGTAAGGCCTGAAGGTGACTTTAAAAAAACCCACACTAGGATCTTTTCCTAGTGCACCTAGGTGTGTTTACTAACATTTAATTTTACATAATATATTATACAAAAAGGCCCGGAACAACTACTTGAAATTTAAATCATATAACGCGGCAGCAGTCTATAGGCCACTTGCACGGATTAGGGAGACATTCAATATAAGAAATATCATCCCAGGACATTACGATGTGATCTTCGAGATCATCTTTGAGCACCTAGTATCGCTGTCAGTAACATATTGAATAGCAAACTTTAGTAACAGCGCTCAGCGTGTTACTAAAGTTAGCGTAAGCGGCCGCGCACAAGGCTGTGTATAAAGAAAAAAATAAGTTAAAAATAACTAAAACCCGACTACGAAAAAATCGAGCACTGAAAAGTATAAAACAAGAACAAGCCGTGGTCGTATGCCACCTGCGGTTGTTTCACACAATCTTTATTGGCTAGGTGGCATACGACCACGGCTTGTTCTTGTTTTATACTTTTTTTTTAGTTATTTTAGTTATTTTTAACTTATTTTTTATTTACACTATTTTGGGGTTATATTATTCATAGTAATTTATGTTATATGTATAGTTTCTGAGTTGTGAATTTAAGATTTATCATTTGATTCCCATGTTGACACTGTTAAAAACAGAAAATTAGCTAGTAAAAGCTATATAATGTATATATATTTCAAATGTGCTCATCAAGCCCTTTAATTTGATACCCATGTCGATAATGTACGAAAAAATTTTTTTTTTCAGTAACGACTTCTCAGCCCCTAGAGGACGCCATATTGGATTTGGTGACACGTCACCTACCCTATAACCAGCGGACAACTGAGACGCTTCTAACGAGACCTCATTTGTCATGTAATGATAAGTAGTTTAGAAGTTATGAGGGAACAAACAAACATACATACATACAAACAAACATACATACATACATACATACATACATACATACATACAAACATACATACCGGTCAAAATCATAACCCTCCTTTTGGCTTTGCCGTAGTCGGGTAAATAGGACTGCTGTACTCAGTACCCTGAAAAAGGATGTTGAACAGCGATAGTTAAGTAGTACAATTTGTCAATAGTCAGTTCCTTAGTGCAGCCCTAATAAACCTAAGTAACTTTTATAGTAAGCTGAAACCACATAGTACCGCACGGGGCGTGTGCCAGCGTTCAACAATATCTTACAGTTAAAGTTTCCACTTCTGCTTCGGCTTCTTACGACTTGTACAGCGGTATTAGCATTTAATATTGACTAACTTTATTAAAAGTTTTTTCTTTCCTCAACAAAGTTAATATAAAATGATCATATTTAACTTTACCATTTATATATATTAACGTTGTAAGGCATTTGTATATTTAAAGCTGTACATACATATAATAATTTGTTGCCTCGAATACATATTACAATATAACAAATTTTATTATGCTTAATCATAACGACATTAAGCATAGCAATACAATTTTTTTTTTATCATTTGTTATCATTACGGACTCCTGTAACTTGAGTTCAGGTTCAGGTTGAGTTTACAAACATTTTATCTCCTTCTATATTGTGAAGAGCCTACTGCCGTAAAATAGGCATGCATATAAACATGAATTGCTACTGAAGATTTCCCAATGGAAAATTGCGAACACAAGTTTCCCGACCCGGTATTGTAACCAGCGAACTGGGAAACTTAGCAGTAGCATGTATTGTTACTTTTACTGCAACAATGCTATTCTGTAACAACATTTTCGTACGCTTTACGTGCTCTCAAATTAAATTCGTATTCACTAAATCTCGACTGTGCAGGCAGCGGTGTTGCATGAGAATGTCGACAGTAAAAGTATGATTTTGACAAAAAAAATATTAATAATATTAATTTTAGTTTCAATATTAATTCAACTGGATTTCTTCTGAAGTGATGTTTATCAGTCAGGTGATGTCAGGTTCTGGATATCGAAATAGTAAGGTATTTTCTAACACTTGCACGCTCTTAAAAAAATAACATTATCAAGATAATAAATAGAAAAGTAAAATCAATTTGCACAACGTATTTTTTTCTAAACGTCATTTTTAAGTGACAGAAAGAGGTCATTGACGTTTTCTCTCTAATCTTGGTCGCTTAATACAGAATAGGATTGCTGTCAATAAACTAGAGCAGTATCTAAACCTAATATATATTTGAACACGATGAGCCGACTTTTCAAGGCTGACAGCGTAGCCTATAGGTAAAGCTGTCTGTCTCGTGGGAGACAAAGTAAAGATATAATCACAAGCCTCTTCACGGAGCACAGATGCCTCGGGGCCTCGGCTTCACCTAGTGTCGTGGCATACCGTCCTAGGTATACCTGTGCCTTGTTTATATACGTGGTGCTTTATTAGATAGAGACTAGGTTCTTTGTTATAACCAACTAACATGCTGTAGAGTTATTATTTTTTTATAAAATTACTAGCTGTTGCAGTGTGCTAGAAAATTAATCCATGGGAAAGTAATGTTGAGATATACCTACGTATCTTTGGTGTTACTTCAGACAAATTAAAGTTACATCAAGATCTCCTCAGCCGATATTACGTGATTGAGTAGCAATTCACAATGACGTCCTGTTGGCGCTTTCGCTACGTTAGTGTTGCGTTAAGTATGCCATAAGAGTGCATATCCCCATTATACCTCGCGTCCCCATCTTATACACTGTTCCCCTACTATTATGAAATAGGTATTATTTCAGAGTGGCAGTCGTTATTCTACATTGGAACTTTGCAAAAGCAAAGTTTATATAGGTATAGGTCTGCAATGAAACATATTAGTTTTCGTGACCGTTTGTGAAATTTAGCTTAGTTACAATCAGTTTTGCAGATCTTAATAACGCTTTTTCAGTTTTCAGGAACCGTTTTGCGGAAAACGTTTTAGTTAGTTTTCAGCATGTTCGTGTTCGCAGTTTGTGTTGCGCCAAGCAATTGCAAATTAGCTCATTACCATTTCGTTCAACGTTATTCGTAGTAAAATACAAGTTGTAGTGTTTTTCTATTTTACGAGACACGGTTTTCTCGAATATCAATAAAACAACGTCAGCCTGAAATGTAAATTGTCGTCTTTAATAGCAGTCTACTTACGATATAACGTAACAAAGAGCAAACAAGTATTTAAATACAAACAAACATTTCAGATAATTACATTTCATTGTTTTATTTTCAGCATTCAGCGAGAGCCGACATCGACCGAAAACGACTCATTAAATGTAATGAAAGAAACTAATAAATGTGCACATCATATTGTAATTAATGTTTAATTTTAGCAGACAGAACGAGGGAAGGCATCTAATTACAAGTTTCGGTACCAAACGACGCTTCGACGGCGACGAAGGCAGATTAAACGGAAATTGTATCTTCATATTGGAGTAAAACGAAACAGAAATGTAAGAAAATACACGGAATTATTTTGTTAGTATCTGTTTGTTATTCTTGAGGCGTCTGAATGCAGTCTTGTTCAATGGCGTACCAGTTTCTGTCAAGAACAAACAACAAGGGAGTTTCGAAACAAAAATAAGACTTTAAAATTTAAATGTTTTGTGCACTTCTGCCAAAAGCAATTTCTGCACGAAGTTGAACATAAGTCACTAATAGTACAGGGGTCACTTAGATTTCTTTTTTTTTTTAACGCGGTAGTATCATCAAATGGTTACTCCCAAGGCTGAGCGGGAGGTCTGTCAGACTCGTACTGACTAAAATCCACGGCGTCCTTATAGCCCTTTACGTTCCGGGGTCACGGTAATTCGTGAGTCCCGCGACCCCGGCAGCCTTGGGTCCTCTACAGGGGTGCCCCGTCACTATGCTGACACTCCTTTAGGCGCGCGTGGAACACCACGCACCGTCGACCCGGGCATGGTCCTCATGGTCCTCCATGGTCATGATAGCGAGTCGCCCATTTCTCGCCGCCCCAGCATGCCCGCGCCTACGGTGGCCGGAGATCGTCTACCGACGTCTGTCGCCGTGGATGAAGATTGAAATATGTATTGGTGATCGCTTTGCTCGACGCACAGATAATATGTATAATACTAGCGTACCCGAAGGAATTGATTGATATACACGAAGGTATTGCTCACTCTAAAATAAATAATCTGCAATGAGCCCTAAGTCAAACTAAAATGTTCAATGAATTAAAACTAAACCAATACTTATACCATGTTAATATCAGAATTAGTGTATCCTTTTATAACATTCTAGGTCAAGTGAAATGATATGTGCGACCCAAAAGCGATGGCAGGAAACTTGGTAAAATATTTTTTACTTTACCAATTACCTCTAGTTCTTCGTTATATATTGACAGTTCTTAACATCACGTTATTGTAACGGTGTTTGTACATTGTTTGCTGAGCGACCAATTTCGGTGAGACATGGAACAATGGAAGCGTGACCGGCGTCGACCAGCTGATTGCCATCAAATGCTCATTGCTCGCTAAACATGGACAGGCAGAGAAACAAACCGGACTATTATCTAGCATATGAATAAGTAAGTAAGCTCGGATAAGTCCACGGTATGCCCAGCAAACGACGGGTCACGAACATCAATGATATCACCAAGATAATGGTTACGCTCGCATAGAGTGCTCGAATTCCTTAAGTAACGATTTAAATCAAAAACGATTCTCACAATAGATTCATCGGATGAGATTAATATCAATTATTAAAAAAAAAAACTATGTATTAAATATTGAATTTATATCAGCCCAGATATCACTAGATAATAGATAAATAACATGATAATCAAGACAGTATTCTACCCAAGCGCCATCTTTCGGAAGCACAACAAAATTTCGTCTTCGAATGAACATTATCGCCCTGCGCATGCGACTGTGCGCAGAGCTCATAATAATGAATCATCTTAAAGTTACTAGAGGGCGCCACTATACATTTGAAACAGTCTAACTATAAAACTAGATATGTTTTGTGTTTTAAATAATGCAATAAATGAAAAATAAAAACACAGCGTAATGATGTTTCTAATATAGCAAAGCACCAATAAATATAGTTATTTTTTACAAAAATACTTAACTCCAAACTAGGAATTTCTACTCTGTCGTGGGTGCGTTTACAAACATTTAAATTCACATACTCAAATAGCTACACCGGAACAAATACTTGTAGATCATTCAAATATATTCCGTATGGGAATCGAACCCGCGACGCACAGCTTAGCAGTGGATCGCTCGGCCACTGCGCCAACGGTGTCGTATAAGGTTCTATAAGTTCTATTGATAGTTCCTGAATAAAATGAAAAACTCCTTATCTTATAAGTAGGTATATACCGGTGCAGTTGGGCTGTACTTATTAAGTAACGTACGTAAAGTAGTACATATACTAGACCAGTCAGTTTGGACCCCATGTTGTCGGGGTTAAAATTATTGCAAATATGGTCTAGTATTACCCATTTCAAGGAATGCATCGAATTACAAATATAATATGTATGTGAATTATTATATTCCATAGAACCTTGGCACCGATCACACTTATTCTAAGATAATTCTAATTGCATGCACGTTACGTCCGCCGTTTTCAGCTTAGCCTGCGCAGGCGCATAATATGTAACGACATCACGTCACTATAATTATTATAACATACCTTGGTCTCGCACGCCGTATGGCAGACATATTTGCACACTGAAACAAACAGGGGATAATTACCATATTGTTTTGTCATACTTTTTGTCCTTATTCATATTCATTTACATAAAAATACAAGGTTAAAATTAAGAAATGAATTTATATTGTCTTGTCTCAATATTGCCTACTAGGAGGCTGACATAACAGAATAATTTATTCAAAAACTTATTCATTTATTATGTAACTTATTCGCTATCTGAGTTCCTAAAAATTGGTTATTATTTTCCAACAGTTGTAACTCCCGGGGTCGTGGGACTCGCAAATTACCGTAACTGGGCTATTGAAGGACACCGTGGATTTTAGTCAGTACAAGTCTGACAGCCCCTCCCGCCCTGCCTTGGGTGGGAGGACTCATTTGATGATTTTACCACGAAAAAAAAAAAGAAAACAGTTGTAACTTGTAACGGGTAACTTATCAGTTGGATACGTTTCATTCTTAAATTGGATGGAAATTGGTTAAACTCTTCTTTCCGTGGTATGAATTACATGATGCACAAACAGTATTTTTTAAGTTTTTTGCACCCAAATTATTTAGCTCACACAAGGGGAAAATGGTATTGTTAGGTCATATAAGTAACTGCAGTCAATAAGTTATTTAAAAACCTCATTATAAAATAGATAATTATGTTACCATTATAATATTTCCTTTTTAATATTCTGAATGCCAGAAATCTAGAATAGTCTCTACCATGCATGCATGAAACGCTATGCCTTCATACATGGATGTACAATAATTATCGATTGTGAATAGAGCAAACACTTTGTATGCAGAAAACGTTTTACAAAAATGCTCGCTGGGACCGTTAACCATGATATTTACAGCTATAACAAACACCTAACATTTCACAAATCCTATAGTTCAAACTTCGACAAGTACTTGAATTTTGAGCTTGACATTTTGCTTCCAATAGGTAGGTGTTCCTATCGATTTGAAGCACTGATTCAGTCGTCAGCAAACAGGTCGTCAATGACCTTTGAATGTCAAGCCTGTCGATTTTTAGAATTGCAAGTCAAGTTTCTTCGAATAGACAAATCGGTCAAGATAAAAACTTTCGAATATTTCAAGTGCATGTGGGCTTTATTTTGAAGTAATGCATAGAATGAGTCATAGCTACCTCTGCAGCAAGATCCTGTATTGTGCACCGGCTGATGGCACCAGTGACATGGCCGTGGCTTCCTGAACGACTTGCTACGAAATGCGTGAGACTGACCCACGCCCTCCTTCTGTGAACAATATATTTGAATATTAATGTCACTGTTAAAGAATATTATTAACCTACGTGCCTTCAAAAGCTACCATTACTGAGATGTCTTTGTCCACCAGTCGTTGTTTAGACAAGGCAATATTTTCCCATGAACTAACAAGAACAAATAGCTTCAGGCGAACAACGAGACTAGAAAACGTTTAACACTAGCGCGTGAAATGACAGGCCTTTGTTGATAGAGCGAGCTCCCAGGACGCATGCCGCGGGGATTTACGACGGGCCCGGGTCGCCAGCCCTTACCTGGCCAGCGTGCCCAGTGCCCGGGCTCGCCCTTCGTTAGCCCACGGACAATGGATGAGAGCAACGCAAGCCCATTCAACCATAGAGATACGTGACCTATACTTTTATTCCTTGTTATCATAGACCCTTATTATTCTCTTACAGTTAGCTAACCTCGACTCCTAATAAACACGTAGATTGTACTCGATTGTGGTCCACGCTTTCATAGCTTTCCTACCGTTTTATTTATGATTCTAGGCAAGTCAGTTCGAACCAAACTAAAGGGATTTTCTCTATTTACCAAACCAACACGGACCGCTGTCCCTGACAGGACAATGCGTGAGTAAATAATTAGTTTCTATTCAATCTATCTCCAATACGATACATGTCGTTTGTGTTTGCAATTTGCATTCAATAATACGGCTAGGCCATGATCTTTATCTAAAGCCCTGACATGTTTTACACTCGTTAGCAAATTGTAACTGACAGTTGTAAATCAGATCTCCGTCTGACTAGGTTTATTGCTACGAGAAAGGAAATATATTATTTTGGTTGAGTCATGCTCGTTATTTTTTTTAATGTATATAACATTGGTTTTTGGGTTTTACCATAAATATTCTTAATCATTGACGAGCAGTTTATGACATTTCTTAACTTCCTACTATTACTGTATAAATCTCAACATTTATAGGCAAGATCAAGCAAAATTTTCTCGAATCAAACTAGATAATGTTCGCAATTCACTTCAATAACGTTCTTTGTATAGGGTCAGAGTGTTCTGGAGCTGATGACGTCACGTCCCTGCGCAGACGCCGCCCGACGCCGCCGCCGACGCTCCAGGCGCCACATTTGCAGCGCACATGATACATGGACGATGTACTTGAAATCGGTGTTTGAAATAAATCACTCCTTTGTGTTATCGGCCTGAGCCGCGAGCAGGCCACTCTGAGAGCTTTTAATGCTCGCTACTATACCGGTAGTGTTTGTAAGTTACTTTGATTAAGTATTCATTGTAATCATTTAATACAGTTCAATATTGACTGCCAGAATCTTAACTCTATTGTGTTTGTAAAGCAAAAAAAAGTTCAGATTTTGAATTCACAAAAGCTTCCTTGAATGAACTTTTACAAATCTCCTGTTGCATCCTACCGCTACGCACACACGTGCACATCACATGAAAATACTTCCACGCATTCAAAAATGTATCAGGAGACACGTGCGACTTAAACACCTGCTGAAATAGCAGCAACTGCGGCCCAGCCGTCGCAAGCGCACGCACGCTGTTCGGCGCCCGTGCCAATCTAAACTCATAAAAAAAACGTATTCTCACAAAAGGTGCAGGCAGTAGCTGAACAGATTGACACGAACCTCACAATGCACCTATTACACGCGCCCCATTAACTAACTGAATCAAATTTCACTGAACAGCTGGACATAACATTGTACATTCAAAGAGCGACCCACCTATAGAGACAAATGATATCTCTATTTTACGATAGCTTTCGAACCGAAACGTATCTGGAATGGATACTTGCTCTAGTAATAAATAAGATAGAGGTAAGCTCTGCATGGCCTGCAGTAAATATCAAGCAAGTATTGGCAATTCACTCGGTACGGCCCGGTGTAACATTTCTACTAGATTATGCTAGTAATAATGTGGAATTGTAGAGTTACAACTCACGTGTGGCCTCAAAGAGTGTGGAATCAAAGAGGACCCTAATTCTCGGAAATACTCCATCAAAGAGTAATTCGCTATATCCCCGAGGTAATAGCTGGGGCCCGCTATTGGTGGCGTGCCCGGTGCACCCGCACACGGCAGCAAGCACCCTCCACGCAAAACAAAACAACATGAATATTACACTGCCATTTGTTTTTACAACCCGACAATCTATAAAAATGCCGCAATGCTGACACATTCAAGTAACGCCATCATTACAATTTTTGTTTCCTGTTCCAAACTTGTAACAACAAACGTTTTTTTGACCTCTCTGGGGTTTGAGTTATTTCTTCCGACGAACTTGTAGCAATCTAAGCCTACGCCTTTTGTATTAAAAAGATAAATAAAAAATGTGGTTGGGGTGGATCCTTTATAATCCTCGCAACGATGCCGATGTAGACATCCGATGTTGCTTTTACTTTTCTGATTAAAATGTCTGCTTCTCTTGAGATATACCGTACGCTTGCGACGTTTTGAAGTGTGCCAGTTCAGTGATAGATTAATGCTCAGGAGTCCTTTTGTAAAAAAAAAAGACTTTCTAAATAACTAGGAGTAGAAAGCATTTTGTAAGTAAGTAAGTAGGTCCTTTTCACTGAACAGTGTGACACTCGGTCACGATCATGAATGACGTAGGTGTATGTCTATGAAACAAAAATTAATATTCTTTTTGGATGGCGGCGAACTTTTGACCGCGACATGTGATTGAAGCCGACGTGCTCCGTGGACAAAAACAAAGGGCTCGGTGTCGGAATGATAAATCAACTGAACGCCCTGCCCTTTGATATTAAACTCCATTGTTTTGTAATGAATTACTACTGCGTGCACGCTGATAACGCCAGAATTAACTAAATGACTGCATTCTTTTATGTAAGATCTAAATTCACATAGATATGAATGTTACTTGATTAAAGACAGGTTAAACGAGCTCGTTTTGTTACTGTTATCTTTGATACAAATGCGGCATACCTCGTTAAACATTAACTGTTCATTGAAGATTATAAACGAGAATTATTGCATCGATGGAATGCTTAGATTCGGCGCTACGGGAGGAACCATGACTATTTGTTTAATTTAATTTATATTTATTCAATCAGTGCCCCAAAAACCATTTTTGTTAACACTGCGTAGTTGCTTACGGTATCAACCATTTTAGATAAGTAGGGTAACTAAAAGCATGGATTAAAGGACACTGTTCTTTTATATTGTATATCAGATAAAAGTTAAGGTAGTGCTGATAACAAAATTGTTGCTGCATAAGTACACGATGTTCCAATTTCATGGTTATCTGTTTGCTCTGGCGAAACTTTCGTAAGCTGAGCACGTGCTAACACTAGTCAAATGAAACCTCAGAATTTACTACATATTTATCTGTAGATATAATATGGAGGCGAATGAATAGGGCGGAAGTATCGCAATTTTTGCTGAAAATATTCGTCAAATATCAATATTTGGGCAGGCAGCCATCTGCCATCTGTTACAACGAGCGGTGCTTTCTTAAGGCCTCTGTACGTGACATCCGTTTAATATCAAGGCGTTATAAGCCATACAAAATTGTCTCACGCGCTGAACAACTCGCGGCGACCTGGCAGTGCCCGCCAGTGCCCGCTAGTGCCCGGCATTGCCCGACAATGCCCGATGGCCGGCACTTGGCATCGGCTCTGCTGTCACTCACATTAACATACTGTTTCTGGTTACTTACTTATGTACATTAATTCCAAGTTCGTGAACAAAATACTGTATGCGTTTAATCGATTAGAAGCTCATTAAATTGTTAAACCGGAAAATGACGTCATCGAATGTCAATACAAAAAGGCAAATCGAATGGCTTTGGGAAGTTATAAGCTAACGATAATAGTGAGATGCTAATTTTGCATTTTAGAGCAAAATATCCAAAATTAACTGTTTCGACTTGGTAAGTTTCTTCGTAGTATTTTGTATAAGGATTACAAAATAATTAAATTATTTCTTTCTTGCAATAAATACGGACGGCACGATAGGCACAGTGACTGAGCAATTGCGGATTCGATTCCTGAACGAATAAATATTAGTATGATCTTTAAGTTTTTCCGTGTCTTGCTGTTTGTGTATGTGTATGAATATTTGTAAACGCATCCACGATAGTATAATTGTTCCTAGAGTAAGACGCGCAAATTAAAAAAAATCCGTAACCCCTAGTAATAAATCTTCATTTTACCTATCTCGTTCTTGTATGTAGCGGCATGAAGTCTGTAGCATGAGGAAAGTTTTGATAAAAATGTAAAAAATCCTACTTAAAATGAACCATTCTTAAAATATTTCCTCCATCGACGAACGAATTACAAAATCTAAGATATCCCCAAAACAACGTGCATTCACGAAAAAAAAACTTCTTTTGCTTCGAAAACATGTTCATAACACCTACTTTTAATGTCATTACTGTGCAACCTTTATTTTTATAACCTAGTGTATGCCTTATCTTTATTGTAGGTACCTTTACCTATCGTTATTGGTGCGCGTGTTCTGCGATGCTGATAAAAAAGTAATAAATACCAACACTACATGTTTCCATACTGCACAGCCGCAATCATTTCATCGCGAGTGTGTTTCAAGGATACCTACAAATCGTAGTACAACGATTTGAACTATAAGTTTAAACGTTTTAACAATAGGCGGCCGCGGCTCGGTCACTGACTTTAATTAATTACGAGTATACCAATTAATGAAGCTCGGACCCTTTGAAACATTTGTTCGATGCTATGGATAAAATTCCATTGTTTTTTTAGAATGTGGCACGGTTGGCTCAGTGGCAGAGCGATCGACTGCTACGCAACGTATCGCGGGTTCGAGCCCCGTACGGAACATTTGTTTGATCTTCAATAGTAGTAGTAGTTGTTCCGTGTCTGGTATGTAAATTTAAACGTTTGTAAACACACCCACGATACAGGAGAAATTCCGAGTATGGGGCAACGATTAAGCAAAATGGGTACCTACTACATACCTACATGTTCATTAACTCATAAAAAAAAAAATATTGGATTTCAGATTTAGCTAAGAATAAATACACTGTGCACTTCAGAGGTCGACCGCAGCGACAACTGCTTCCGCTGCGGTCAGTCCGGTCACAAGGCCGGCTCGTGCAACGCCCCGCCGCACTGCTTCGCATGTGCGGCGGCTGGCAAGCCGGCCGATCACCGGGCAGGGGGCAAGGCCTGCGCGCCCCCCGCCAAAACCAGGAGCAGAGGTAGGCCCTCTGCCGCCGCCGTCCCCGCCGCCGCCGCAGCTCCTGCTGCCGCCGCCGCCGCCGCTGCCGCCGCCGCCGCCGCTTCTGCCGCTGCCGCCGTGGCTGCGCCCTCACAGAGGGCCCTGGAGGAGGCCGCAATGGACTCCAATTAATGGCTCCATTGCGCTTCCTCCAGGCGAACATCAACCACTGCGCCGCTGCTCAGGATCTCCTGCTCCAGAGCATGGCGCAGTGGTTGATTAACGTCGCCGTGGTCGCCGAGCCGTACTTTGTCCTGCCCAGAACTGACTGGGTGGCGGACCTGGACGGCTCGGTGACCCTAATTTCGTCGGCCGCCGCCGGTACCCCGCCCCTCGATCGCGTCGAGAGAGGGCGCGGGATCGTCGCAGCACGGTTCGGGGAGATCGCCGTTATAGGCGTTTACTTCTCCCCGAACCGAACTCTCGCCGAGTTCCAGGACTCCCTATTGGAGCTGGGAGACGTCGTCGTCGCATTCGGTTCCCTCCCCGCGCTCGTCCTCGGGGACTTCAACGCCAAGAATGTGGCTTGGGGTTCCCGGACTACGGACTACACGCGGGGCAGGACGCTCGAGCGCTGGGCCATGGCGCATGGCCTGGTCGTCGAGAACCGGGGTTCCGTTCCCACGTGCGTGCGGTGGACGGGCGATTCGGTGGTGGACTTAACGTTCGCCAACGCCGCCCTGTCGCCGCGCGTCACCGACTGGCGCGTTGTAGAGGAGGTGGAGACCTACTCCGATCACCGGTATATCCGGTTTGATGTCTCCGCCCAGACCTCAGACGCGCCGGTCCGACGGAACCCATGTGGTCCGCGATGGGCGCTGAAGCAGCTGGACCGGGAGCTATTCCTGGAAGCCTCGATCGTGCAGGCCTGGGTGTCACCACCGGACAGGCCTGCCGACATAAACGACGAGGCGGAGTGGTTCCGGGAGGCCATGTCGGAGATCTGCGACATGGCCATGCCCCGGGTCCGGCAAGGACGCGCCCGGCGTCAGCTGTACTGGTGGTCGCGCGAGCTAACATCGCTGCGCGAGGCGTGCGTGGCCGCGCGACGCCGGTACACCAGATTCCGCAGGCGCCGCACCCGACCTCCGGATGCGGCGACTGTAGAGGCGGAGCTGTACGAGAGCTACAGGGCAGCGAAGACCGCCCTCCGCGACGAAATCTTGCGGGCCAAGGAATTGGCCCGCAAGGAGATGCTGGAGACCCTGGACGGGGTCCCATGGGGCCGGCCCTATAAGTGGGTGAGAGAAAAGCTCCGCCCCTGGGCTCCCCCGTTGACGCAGAGTCTCCAGCCTCAGTTCGTGGAGGACGTGGTGAGCGCCCTGTTCCCATCGCGGGGAGAGCACACTCCCCCGCCTATGGCTCCGTCTCTGACGGATTCTGACGGAGAAGCTGACGCAAACGCGGACCACAGCGACGACGACGTCTACGATGCTCCAGAGGTGACCGAGGTAGACCTGAGAGTGGCGGTACAACGGCTCAAGGCCAAAAATACCGCCCCAGGACCCGACGGCCTGCCAGGAAAAGCCTGGGTCCTGGCCTCGGGGACTCTCGGGCCTCGACTGGGGGGGCTCTTTAGCGCATGCCTGGAGAGGGGCCAGTTCCCACTTCGTTGGAAGACAGGGAAACTGGTCCTGATCCAGAAGCCCGGGCGCCCTGCGGACTCTCCGTCCGCATTCCGGCCCATCGTGCTGCTCGACGAGGTGGGCAAGCTCTTTGAAAGAGTAATTGCAGACCGCCTCGTCGGGCACCTGAATCGGGTGGGCCCGGACCTCTCGGAGAGCCAGTTTGGCTTCCGGAGGGGGCGCTCGACGGTGGACGCCATCATGCGCGTGAGAGCCCTCACGACGGGGGATGCGGTATCCCGGGGCAGGGTCGTCTTGGCGGTGTCCTTGGACATCACCAACGCCTTCAACACCCTGCCCTGGAGTTGCATAAGGGAGGCACTCCGGTATCACCGGGTGCCGACCTACCTCCGTCGCACAGTCGAGGACTACCTGACGGACAGGGCCGTCATCTACCCCGGTCACCGGGGAGAGTGGAACCGGCGAGAGATGTCGTGCGGTGTTCCACAGGGATCGGTCTTGGGGCCGCTCCTGTGGAACATCGGCTACGACTGGGTGCTGCGCGGCGACCTCCCTGACGGCGTCGGCGTAATATGTTACGCCGACGACACGCTCGTCCTGGCGGAGGGAGAGTCGCACCAGGCGGCGGCCGACCTGGCGACGCAAGCGGTGGCGACAGTCGCTCAAAGGATCCGGCAGTTGGGACTCGACGTGGCGCTGCACAAAACAGAGGCCATGTGCTTTCATGGCCGTCTGAACGCGCCACGTTCAGAGTCCCACATTACGGTGGAGGGGGTTCGCATCGGCGTCGGGAGGACGATGAAGTACCTGGGACTCGTTCTCGACAGCCGGTGGAACTTTAGGGAGTACTTCCTACGTTTGGCCCCGAAGCTGAACCGGGCAGCAGCCGCCCTCAGGCGACTCCTGCCCAATCTCAGCGGGCCAAACGCCTCCAGCCGGAGGCTGTACGCCGGTGTCGTGCGGTCCATGGCCCTCTACGGGGCCCCTGTGTGGGCCCTGAGCATTCGGACGCGACCACTAAAGCTGGTCGCATGCCAGAGGGTCATGGCAATCCGAATGGTCCGAGGATACCGCACGATCGCCGGCGAATCGGCCAACCTCCTTGCCGGATTGCTGCCCTGGGATCTGGAGGCGACTGCCCTCCAGCGCGTCTACGAATGGCGCGTGGAGGCGCAGCGCCGGGGCGAATCCCCGCTGCCTCGACAGGTCGAGGCGCGGCGGGAAGAGCTCCGGCGCGATCTCAGGGCAGTATGGAGGGAGCGACTGTCGCAACCGAGGTCCGGGCACGCCGCAATCGCGGCGGTAAGACCCCTCTTTGAGGAGTGGCTGGATAGGCGTCACGGCGTCCTTACCTTCCGCATGACGCAGGTCCTCACCGGACACGGAAGTTTCGGGAGGTTCCTGTGTCTGATAAGGAGGGAGGAAACGCCTGGGTGTCACCACTGCGAGGACCGTCCTGAGGACACGGTGGAGCATACGGTGCAGGACTGCCCCGCTTGGGCAGAGCATCGCCGTGTCCTCACGACGGCGATAGGCGGAGACCTCTCGCGCCCGGCATTGGTCGAGGCCATGCTGCGGGGCGAGACGGAGTGGGAAGCGGTCGCCTCCTTCTGCGAAGCAGTCATGCTCGCGAAGGAGGAGGAGTGCCGCGTGAGGGAGAGAACAGTGTCCTCCCTCCGACCCACCCGCAGTGGTAGACGCCCACGGCGACGGACGTCGCCAGACGATCTCCGGCCACCGTAGGCGCGGGCATGCGGGCAGCGAGTAATGGGCGACTCGCTGCCCGACCATGGACCATGCCCGGGTCGACGGCGCGTTGTGTTCCACGCGCGCCTCAAGGAGTGTCAGCAAACTGACGGGGCCTGTAGAGGGCCAGAGCCTGCCGGGGTCGCGGGTCTTACCCATCACCGTAACCCCGGTACGTAAAGGGCTCGTGAAGGACACCGTGGATTTTAGTCAGTACAAGTCTGACAGTCCCTCCCGCCCTGCCCTGGGTGGGAGGACTCATTTGATGATTTTACCACGCTAAAAAAAAAAAAAAAAAAAAAAAAAAAAAAAAAAAAAAAAAAAGAATAAATACACTACATCATGATTCATGACTTGACAGAAATCAGGTTTCTAGATTCGCTAGTATCTGTTTTAGTATTCAACGTTCATTTAAAATTGCATTGTTAATAAAATCAAGGCAAACAATCGCCAATTAATTGGCATTGTCATATAAATCAATGTCAACTGTATGCCTAATTAGTAATAATCTGTGCTAAAATCAGCACTAATGATTGTTTACAGTCGTATTTAACCAACACTGTACTAGAATGTTAGCAATGTTCTACTACGTAACGCCACTAGCATGTAGTCGGTAATTTCGCGACATTGAACAAGAGCAGAGTGGCGCAGTGGAAGCGTGCTGGGCCCATAACCCAGAGGTCCGTGGATCGAAACCACGCTCTGCTAAAAACTCTTTTTGGATTTTTTTGTCACATTTTACGTAGAAAAATCATAAATTTTATTGAATTTTCAACATATTTTTGTCTAAACAAAACTAATAAAATTAAATCAGAAGCTTGCGTGACTGGCAAAGATAGCGTTCTGCTATTTTAAATTATCGCATGAGACAGCAGACCGGTTATAAACTAATATTGTCTTCTTCACCCCAGTGAGCGATGATGATGACCGGCCACTCCCTTATGTTACGGTTAATATAAGGGACGGACCCTCACCTATCAGAGGGGTGGCTAAGTAATGGCCCACGGCGAAGGTAAACTTTGTTACGTAACTTTTTAACATTCTCGAATGATTTGAAATTAAACAATAGTCGTAGTTATATTATTGATAAACTATTGAACCCGTTTTATCGATGCACGCGTTCCGCAGCCAATAACACAGTTGTCGATAGCTGCAATATCGTGCATGCAATGATTCTGGGTGGCTCAAATTGTATCATTGTCGATGTTTATTTTGTCATAAATATCGAAACGGCCAAAGTATTCTTATTTATTTTAACAGCATTAGTTAGAAACTAGGTCATCATTAGCCATCTATTCCATCAGTTCATTCATCTCGACAATAAATTATCTTTAGTATTCCATTTCATTCATTATTTTAATGCAGTAGAGTTGGGGCATAACGTTATATGGACCTTTTTATGGCTTCATTAATTATTTCCGCTTTATGATTCTACCAGTTAAATGACTTTTTGATGTCTAAATGTTTCCAAATATTAATCGATACCACAGTATAGAAGAACATCTACGTACAATATTTTTTTAAAATAGATCGAATGCTTACTAAACTTGAATTAAAATCTTTTACGAAGCCGACTTGGGTTTGAGATATTACTTTTCCTCATGATTGATTGTCAAACACACTCGACCACTTCCATATAAAGTGTGATAGAGAAAGTCTAGATCACGCTAATGCTCATGAAAGTGGTTCATATGATGTTAAACGTTGCTACAACAATCCTGCTATTAAATCGTCTGATCTTATTGACGAGTCGACGTTGAGTTGCGTGGGATCGGCTTCAACTTGGACCTAAGAGGGGTCCACAAACGGACCATTAATGTAATTTGATTATGCAGTAGGAACCAATACGAGGCTGCGGTTACACCGCACGATTTCAGAAGGAATGTACGCTGGACTACACTCATATATCAGCAGTACTAGCAACGTTTCGTAAGGCTCATAATTTCTTTATTTATAGCCACGGATTACTCTGCAGTTCACTAATGTACCCATAACAGATACAGATTTCATTTATTAGCATTAGTATGATAACATGGATATAAAGAAGAATTAGAGCCAAAAACACAATAAAATCGATTATGACAACGTTAATCGAAGAACGTTTCTAAAAGGTCCGAATTTCGTAAGATTACTGATCAAATCAACACAGTTAACTTAAAAGGAAATTGATAATTCTCAGTACTGGTCGGATTCCGGGAGACCACCCGAGTCGTGGGTAATGGCGGTCGGTGTGGAACTACAAGTACGAATGATATTTGTGTCTGGGAGATACACTCGTAGATCTGTTCGACGCGGAAGCCGCACAGTGCGTAGACCACATGCCTCTGACGTAAGATCCTGCATTTAAATGTGTCTTAGCAACCCTAGACTACCACAATAAAGGCTGAGTTTTTTATAATGAAGTGTTATATTTTAATTGGACTTGTCAGTTGTAACATTAATTCAATAAATACTCTAACCACATTTCAGTCGACTCCCAAAAATGTTAATCAAAATTCTATTTATCTTCGTTGAAAAGTACTTTTCACAAGGGGCTTCAATTGAATTAAATCTTCACTTATACGGGTTAAGTAAAGTTAACTGTAGATCATCATTCGATCATCTATGGTGATTGAGACAACGCTTCACAAGATTAAAAGCTTGGTTAATATGTGGAATTTATGAAAAATAAATTCCAAATAATTCATTTTGTGTCCTGGAAATGAGCACAGAATGTGTGCCAGAGGCTTGCGGCTTTGTTTGAACAGTGTTGAAACTCCGATATGACGTCATATAGGTACCCAGTAATACAGTTCACACTCAGGCGAACTTGCGCAACTCCACGATTACAGGAAACTTGCATATCATGCGACTTTACAGCCTCACATGTCTGCGATGTACTCTTCCCGCAAACACAAAATGAACGTTGATAACATGGATGTTATTAAGCTAACACGATGCTAACTACATTAGGAGAAAACCTTGCCGGGATGACGCAATGTAACCCAATTAGTTTGGGTACGGACTTATTATTGTTTAAACAATCTGACCATTTTGAGAACAGAAAACAACATGGTTCCCCCCCTTATTTGTACATTGTCGAAACGACGCGCTCAACCAAAACCAAAATTACACCAATCATCATTAAAGAATGCCTTGTAAGTGTAAACTGTATCACAGACTGCGGGCGACTTGACGCATGTAATAAAATATTTACTTCAACGCTTCAAAGTCTTAACGATAATGCTGCGCAGTGACATGTTAATTGCTGGAGGTGTCAGCACGACAACAGTGAAAGGAGTGACGAGGGGATGACGACTGACACGACCAGAACTAAACGTAACCATTAGAAAACACAAACTACCTATTCATGTAATTGTGAATAGAAACAATGACTGTGGTTGAATAATCAATTACTTTCATTTCATTCAAAAACCACATGCAATAAACTGTGTTGGTTTCGAGTTACAACTCAATAAACTTGTACCTATTCATCTCTATTTAATTAGATTTTGAAACCTAATTTGTTCGTTGCGACATTGACATTACAATGGTGTCAGTGTGGCCGGATCTAAGCTTCGTTTTCTTTTTACAATTGCCTTTAATCATTTATTAAGCTTAACATTTTTGGGCTCGAGAATAAAAGATAGAGACATGAAAGTATTTGAGGTGCAGCGATTACTTTTTGAATTTTTTTGTATATAAGCATATCAGAATTGTTTCCATATTTGTCGGATATTTGCCGAAATAACTTTTTTCATGTTTTTATGATTTCTTTAGTCAATTTGAATTCCGGGGAAATTATTGGACCTCCCACGTCGTACACGGAATGATCTCACCGTCCACAACATCCACTCCTCAGTACCACATGTATCGATGCGGTCATGTGGTATAACCGGCCACCTATCAGCTGTGAATAATTTACAAATGAACAATAACACATTAACCTCTTAGACCTAAACTAGTATCCGAATGTAAATCGTAATTCTTGTTTAAATTGAAATTACAATACAATACCTATATCGACAAAAACTATCAAGCAACCAACCAATCCAATACAATAGCAAATAATTTGTTGAGTTAGTTGTCTAAACGAATTAATTTATTACCCCTCGGTACTGTCATGGGGGTAATATCGATAAGCGTATAATAAGCCTTTGTACCGGTTACAGTAACATTCACCCACTTGAAATATCTACCCGGGGACAATTAGTTCTCTAGAAAAATAGTCAAGGGTTATATTTGCGGTTGCATTGTGTGGCTTAAAGACCCATAAATCACGTTCCCTGCACTCGAAGTTAGGAGCAGAGTGCACCAGGTGGTCTCAACTATTTTTAAACTCTGTTTATGTACCAATAAGGGAATAAAATTTATTTTATGAGTCCCTTTCATATGATTTTTGATTCATGGGTAAGAATTTACAATTGCTTTTAGTATCGGGTTCGTTAGGAGCATGTGTCGGTAGTTATGTGCCGATGTGTGAGACTTCTGTGGTAATGTAAGCACTGAATGGTTTCCCGGCGACACGTGAACACGTCTGCTTGACAGCTGGCGAGCATGCTTCGCGGACCGTGATGTTTTTTTGCAGAGACCTTGCTCTAAAAGAGTATTTGAATTTCAGCAACGACATTTGATACAACTACGAAACTTTACACCCACCCACTCTAAATCCCGCATGCTATTGTAATCCTTTCACAATGTAACCTACTTATATTATAGTTCCTATGTTAGCATTCGTAGCGTGTAGAATAATTTTCTAAGGTGTCCAAAGTGTTTTACGATATACGAAGGAAATTCCTAGCGTTCTCGAGTGTCGCGTAACGCGGAGACCTTAGACATTAAGGAGAATTTATTATTAATTCGTGTGTAATAAATCGAGGCCCGCACTTTGAATTCCATACATTTAATAGAAATACCTACATCATAGCTGCAATTGCCTAAGAAAGAGTAGAGGTACTAGAGGTACTACTTACGTGTTTTACGAAACGCGCCCGAAGCACGCGGCAATTACTGCCGACTGCCGCACTAATTGTGGCTAATGTATTGCGCATTACCAATAATAAGGTTCGGAGCTGTGTGCTATGCCGCTCCTGTGCCGTTCATTAGAGGCATCATTTAGTACCTGTGAACGAGAGCCCGCTTCCCGCATCCCGCGCCCGCCGGAGCGCACTTCCGGTCAAGCGCTTTAGTTGGGCAGTCCCAACGCACTTGCGTAACATCCGCTGTTATTACGAATATAAACATGAAAACATTTTTAAACTCACGCCATATCACGTACGAATTAGAACCCTCATTTCAACAATACATAACAGCAATGACTTTCGTGAAACATTTCAGACGCTCCAAAATGTAGCACCTACTTACATATCCTAATACGTAAACTTCTATTGTGTGTATAATTTCTGCTGGCGAGATCCGGGAAGTTCTATATAAGTGCATGCACGTAAAATAACGTAAGCTAAGTATCAGCAATACCTGCGCTCGTAAGACTGTAATACTTATGAGACTTCGCTTAAGTTTGCACAGATGTGAAACAAATACGGTACCTTGGTAACAATGAAAGGAGAGAACGTCGAAGTCTTTACTTACACTTATTTATTCATTGACTGCTTGCTTAAAGATAAACTAATTTGTTTCATTCTATACGAGCGATGACAAAGCCGCGGTTAAAACGCGCGCAGTTAAGCCAGACGTCTCCTGAGTGCTCCGAACAATGTTGGCACAAAGAGCTTTGTCTGTCACCACTCACCAGACGAATCTGTGAGAAGCAATCTCGTTCCCATCCCTGCGCAAGCGCACTGACGGATCCTCGTGGCGCTCTGCGCAGGAATGTGTCGTAAATCATAGGCTATAGGCACTTATACCCTTAGCGGTGGACTTGCCTTCTGACACCGCTTGCCGCCTGTCACCAACGTTAATTTATAAGCTGATACGTGCGGGCTACCATTTAAATAAACAATTATTGTTTCTAGCTACAGTAATGATAGTTACATTACATACTTTACAAATCATTTCTTTTTGATGTTTGAGGATGGCACGGTAAATTGTTTTGTGAATTTTCTCTCTCAATTAATATTTAATGTTGTTGCAAGATTTAGCCGGAATGCGTTGAAATTGAACTATACAGCGGAAAAACTTTGCGTCACATTAATAAAAACGATCGCAAAATATACCGTGACGGTATCGAAGTCAAACAGATTACGGAAGCGTGAACGAGACACGAGCAATGACCGAGCACGAGCAACAAGGCAACAGTACGACACCGACAGAAGTGATCGCCATGCTTTTTTAGCTAAATGCGTACCAAGTACCCACGTTTTCATTCCAGCAGACAGAGGGTGGTTATTTTTGCATACTTGGTTGGTGAATCAAAGATACGAAACACTTTTAAGTGCGACTAAAGTACCAAGTTTTCAAATGAACAGAAATTGTAAACCTCTAAGAAACTTTGCAGAGGGAGTGTGTGAGCTAGTGTTTATTTATAAATTATTTAAAACCTATAGTTATCAGATAGGGATACAATAAATACCTAGACGAATCAAGATACAGTTGACGCCAATGACAAATGTTTCCCGAGGGTTGTGGGCGTCCGCTACGAGTGCTACGCCATGTAGCGTAGTAACTTGTAGTAATTACAACAATTGTGCAGAAAAAGAATTGCGTAGAGCTTTTCGTAGACGCGCCTACGAGGCGACGACATTATTTTTTCTGTGTTTAGACTTATATTTGTTTAGGGAACTGTGAGAGTAAAGAAAGGATTGGTTTATCTTAACACTCCTTCAAACAAAATACACTTCTTGAGTTCTTTGTTATTTACTTTATTACGAAAGGACATAAGAATCAGTTTCTCAGGCTCTACGAATCCAAAGGAACTTTCATCTTATATAATGCATACACTATACAATAGGAACTGATAAGTACATAATCGGACTAATAACGCTTAGAGTACAAAGGTACCGCCCGCTGAAAGGCTTTATTGTCCATCGGGATGCGTGCGCGCAGCCCCACATGCTCCTAATTAACTTATAAACGTTAGATATATTGAATATATTCCACACAAGCGGTTCGTTTTAGACCCATGCATCCGTCTATCCGATGTAATGCAGCTGCTTACAAAATTACAATCTCATAAACGAAGTAGGCACGCAATGGGTAATACAATTTACTAAGCTTCTTTAAATCAATCCGTACAATCGTTAAAATGCTATCTCCATCGCACTCGCACATTGTTATTGTATAAATATTTTCATTTAAATTGGTTACAGAGGTATTTATTGTAAGTAACATTATTATCATACCACGGTTAACTTTCTCGAGTGTCTTTGCTCAGTGTAGTAAGATATTTTAAGCATAATTTATTCGAATTGGTCGACAATGAACTTGTGTGAAGATATTTGCTTAGAGCCGGCCGGTGACGGCGCTGTCGCCGGCGCCGGCCCGTGGGCGGCGAGCCCGCGGTTGCACAACGTTTGGGAAGCTAGCCCGCGCATGCGAGTTCATGCGACAATGCTATGAACTCGCCTCAGCGCATTAGCATTCTACCGTTAACTCAACTACCTGCCAAGGTAACCTAATGAAACGATGTCACAACAATAAAATTATTATAGTATCTATCCATATCGATTCTTTGTAACCTGCGCCGTATTGTAATCACGAAGGATAATAAATCGCGCTAGTGTAGGCACACGTCGCGTGAACTGACAACAATCATACTCATTTACTTTTATTAGAAATGAGTTCATGTTTATTCGATGATTAACAACTGGTTTACCGTTAATAGTTTCTAGCTTTATTTCTAATCGATAGACACTTTCCAGTTATTTTTAAATCAAATCTGTCTATAAATCAATAGTTCTTTTATGCATCTGTTTGATTCATAATAAAACTCTTGCGAAACGTAATGGAAGCTTATCCATTGTAGGGCTCCAATTAGGTAAACACAACGTTGAAAGTTATTTTAGTGGGTCAGACAAACAAACGATTCCTATTGTATTCGGAAAGTAGAAGTAATAAAAACTCATTGAACACTGTCTTTGTATTCTAACAAAGGTTTTTGGAACGTATTTTAAAAGTACCTATCCAGTAATTAAACCAAATAAATGTAGGGACTTTCCATTTATTTGAATGCGTTTACGTTGTTTGCGTATAAGGCGAAAATTAGCAGTTTCTTTGTTTTCCTCCAGGCAGTTTTATTCTTCTGAAACTGCTTTAAATATACAATCACATACGATGTTTAATATTATATGATAAATAAATATCGTATCTGCGGATTAATTTACAAAAAGAAGCAACTAATTTAAATAATGTTCATTCAGAAATGATTTAAGTTAGTAAGCACAAGCAAACTAAAAACTCAAGAAAATTTACAAAATGAATGAAGTTTAAGGTTTTATTTACATTTATAAAAGCCTTAAAAGCTTCGTTACTGAGTTAACAACTTCACTAAATGGTACATTAAACATTTATTTTCTCTCTTTCTCAACTCAAAAGAAAGTATTACGATAATGTTAGAAAATAAAACAGTCACTTAAACAAATGAAGCTGAAATAAGTTCTTGACTATAATCGACAGCTATTATGGAAATGGGAAGAAGTAAATAAAAACATTAAACCATAACAACTTTTCCTAGAAACCTTCCCGAAAAGTTCAGCCAACTCAATATTTTTCAAAATAACATTTCAATTTTTAGTATTTTTTTTTTTACAAAATCATGATTATCTAATAAGCCGGTATATACGTAACTCCTATAGTAATCAATTGCAAGAATCGTAGCTACCTATGTATTACGTGTTCTATCGTACATACTGAACTAATAATTACTCGCAATTAGATGCAATTACGTCGATAGCGTAGATTATACTTTATCTGCGCCTAGGTAAAACATAGATAATATTTAAGCATATAGTTACGTAGTTAAGATAACAGAAAACCTGTTTTCTTTTATCACATATTAATTAATTTAAAAAAATAATAATGAAGGTATGAAGAGGTATTTATTAATCTAGTACCTGCAACAGTAAATGCAGCGGGCCACTGACTCTGCAGGCGGGGGCAGGTGCCTGGTAGCCCCACAGACAATTCCAAGGCATTTTACATAGTCATTTTAAAAACAAAAAATGTTTAGTGTCATAAGTTTCGAAAAAAAAAAACTATCATCACAGTTCACATTGCACAATTTTTAAAAGAGTATCTATACCTAAAATAATTTGTCTATTATTTTTTCTTATACGTCACAATTAAAAAAAAAAAGTAGTAAATAAATCCCCGTTTCGTGAGATAATCCGGTGGCTGCACATACGAGCAGCCGCGGGCAGAAACAACTTGTGACTGAGGCCGGAGGCGCGGGCCCAGCTGATTGCACTCCTGAACCTCATCACTAGTTCAGAGGCAATCTCCGATACATCTCACAACTGAGGATAGTCTACATACATAAAAGATAATTTAATGTGCGACAAAGTTTTATTAGCCAAATCAATGTAACACTAGCCTTGCACCATTCAACTCAACTTACTATGAGTGTAAGTAAGCAGTTTATTGCATTATATCGTTGTTAATTTTTATTTTTTCAGATATGTACTACCTATCTAAAGAATTCATTTGAAGGTACTTTAACTGGTGCCAAAAACACAATTGCATAAATAATTTGACACGTCAAATACATTATTTTTATCACGTACAATAGAAATACACAGGTCGGTAAGCCAGGTAAGCAAAAAATACATTACTTTAAGTAAACTTTTTTGGCACTTCCGCCATTATGACTTCTTTCATAGCTAGCACATCTGTTATTGTATGCACGTACCTTTTCTAAATATATTAAAAAAACATAGTTACCCATCTCTTTCATTGACCAACATTGCTTTTAAATATTTCTTAAACGGAAACTTTTATAGCGATTACTCTCATAATTAGGAAAAAACAAGAACAGCATAAAACGAAGATTAAAATATGCTTTTATCATCACAGAAAAGTTAAGTAGGGCCGTCATGCTTGGACTCCATCTCTTCATTTTATGGACATGATATTAACACGCATAGAGCACTTTAAATCCATTAAAACATTCCCGGGATAACGTCTCCCTAGCTCCTCCACTATCACGCTATAAGGATTGTCCTACTATAACTTTCCAATCGTTTAAACAGGCATCAAGCTGTCACTTATGAATTTCGTAATGAGTTCATTGACTACACTATCTTTAAATTCTTCTAATAAAAATATAGAGCGTGCGACACTACATGCTATTGCTAAGTAACTCGATATAGAGGTTTTAATTTCACTTGTTATGGGAAAGCGGGTTTTTTAACTGTTAGAGTTTTGACATCAAGAAAGTTATACTTACTCATCGGGTATTCATAATGAAAGTGAGTTTAAAAAGTAAGTATTATAATACTAGAATGCAAGAAAACAAACCTGCAACAACAAATGCAGTGGCGGGCTGACCGCTAGTGGCTGCTGGCGGTCTCGCGACCACGGACAACTCCAGGGCATGCTTCTGGTCTTGCAAATCGTATTGCACTACTGACCTTACCAGGTCATCTCAAATACGTATTAATTCACAGCCACAATTGTATTACAAAGGACAACACAGTTGGTCCATTCATGTTTACTTTAGCTACTTGAATTTATTATAGGACAATGACTCCGATGAATAAGCTCTCGTTATCTAACATAGCGTAAACATATTCGCGGTATCGAAGGTGATGGGACTTCGTAATGCGTGCAACAGGATACGGGAGCGTACGCATGCGTGCGGACGAGCGGGCGCGCGCCTCCTGACTACGGCTGAGGGCTCAGTCAGCTCGCTTCTCCAGGATACTATCCCAAACGTTCCCGACATTCGGGCACACGCCCCCCGCCGGGACTGCGGGAATGAAATACGAAAGGGCGAGCCGGTACGGTGCGGTACCTAAATACCGCGAAGAATTTCATGCGTTCCACTCCACGAATGTTTTGGATTTCGATTGAAGTGGTACCAGATATAGGTACTTAAGTATATATAAATGCATTGGGTAGATTTGAATATAAATAGGTTGGAAGGTGTATTTGCTGAGCGTTTGTTCTTTAAGCAGCCTTTGCATCGCACACTTAGATCTAATTAATTAACTAGGTAAACCCTAAAAAAAGTTTTATAGATTTGAAAACAACAAAAAATTAAAATCGGGCATCGCGCCTAAG
Organism: Agrotis puta; assembly: GCA_943136025.2. Taxonomy (NCBI): domain Eukaryota; kingdom Metazoa; phylum Arthropoda; class Insecta; order Lepidoptera; family Noctuidae; genus Agrotis; species Agrotis puta. The sequence goes on from OW964170.2 coordinate 9,020,588, forward strand.
CGTTCCTTAAAAACTTGTATAGTTATAAGAGTTGACATACTTAACTTACAGGAGCATGCAGTCGTTTTGGATGAAGTGAACTCCTGTATAAATTTGTAAATTTTTTTCTGTCCCATTTTTCCTTTTATGTGGACTTTAAGTTCTCACTTCTTGGCAAATTTCATGATTCTAGGTCAGCGGGAAGTACAATTGGAGAACGTCGAAATATGCGACATAAAGGAAGCATAAACGGCTGTATTTTTTAAAGAGTTTTTTTTTCTGTTCTAAGTAATTGCAGGTCTTGAGTATTTGATATTAATTTCAGCTTGACACCTCCACGCGTTCCTGAGAAAAAGAGGTTAACAGACAACGGACAGTCTGACGGACTACAAAGTGGTCCTATTTGAGTTTTGTGTTTTCAGTCTAATTGAGAACCTCCTTTTTCTGAAGTCAGATGACAATGCTACTGTCGCAACAGTAGACTACAATAGCAGGTACTTATCATACGATACCGCTCATCCGACAAATTCAGAGCAATTTACGTTTTGTGCTATTTCGAGTGACCTCATCAATTAATTTACTTTATCGACGGTGAATGCGTTAATTATACTAAATTAGCATTTGCGTAAGCCTTTGAGGCCATCATTGCTATAGATAGACGAATCTTTGATCTTAACTACTTATAAATACGTTGATAAGTGGCAAGAGATTCGAATAACCTCAGCCAATGTTATTATGTTATTATGACCTATCCACTAAAGTCAATCGATATAATTATATACTGTCATCTTGGGCCTTTGAAGCTCTAACATACATGCATACCTACTTATCGGTAGATATACCTACCTACTTATATAATTGCATATTATTGTAGTAACCAACGTGTATTCCTTAGCTACCCGAAAACCTAAACCAATTAACCAACGAAACCAACCGAAAAATTAACCAACGTTACTGTACAGTCCTCGAATAGGGAATTGTTTGATTAGTAGTTAAACTAACTATTAATGTTAAACCCCAAACATTTTTAACCATTTGCAAACAAACGTTAGAATTAAAAAAAAAGTGTTAGTTTAACAGCTATTGATCAAGCAACTGCCCTAAAGAATGCAATCCCAATTTTCAAAATAACTTTTACTATATACTCGCATATAATTATGACAAAATAATTATGTCAAAACAAAACTAGCACTAACTCAAATTTCTCTATCCTTCTTTCTAAACGCGCCTGCCGGGATCGCGGGGCTCACGATTTACCGTGACATCCGGAACGTAAAGGGCTACTGAAGGACACCGTGGATTTTAGCCAGTACGAATATGACAGTCCCTCCCGCTGTACCCTGGATGGGAAGTCCTCATTTGATGATTTTACCACGCTAAAAAAAAACTTATAAACGCAGTGCCTAAGAACTTTCTTAGGCACTGCGTTTATAAGTTTTTTTTTTTTAGCGTGGCGTGTCTGTTCATGGTTTCAGGCTCAAGTGAGCCTGAAACCATGAACAGGCACACCGACACAGCTGCACACTGTAGGTAGGTTTCACTTTTATTTTAACCTTTTTACACAGAGTTGATCGAATATCTATATAAGCCCGTACTTTATTTTCTGTGCTTTAGGCGCTTGGGAATATTGAACTGGGTAAGATTCTTTGGAAGTGCCTTTTTTAGAGAATAACATACCATTCCGTAGTTTTGAAGTGATTGGGTAACAAACATGCATCCATCCATCAAAACATTCACTTTTGTAATATTAGTAAAGACTCAGACAAGACTCAGTAATAACACAATATTTAAGAAATTAAACAACTTACCTCCGTAACAGTTAATAGAGCCTTATCTCTGTTTCGAAACCATTGCACCCATTTCATTGCTGTAACACTGAAAGTACTACACAGAAATACTAAACTAACCGTTAATAAAACAATAATTAACCACGAACATGTATCTAGAAACAACTCTATCATATTAGAGCTTTAATTCGATAATAGGAAAAATGGCGGTCGTTGAAAACTCGTTACAAAATTGTGCTCGTTGTGAATCTCTCTGGAATAATGACTACTTGCGAGCTCGCACACTCTGTGCGGAACAACGCGTTCGCTACTTGTTAATTGCCTGCTACAATTACCTACGTGTGAATTTCCTCCCTGCTTTAAATTAAATTAAATTGGTAGGCGGTAGCCACGAACTTGGTCAGGATTTTGTCCAGGGATAAGGTGAATAACAACATGGTCATCATAGTAAAGGAGAAAATAAAGAGCAGAAGGGGAGTAATTACTTATAGTAAGCACAACCATCTCCTTCTTTTTTTATACAACGTTGCCTCACGTATTTCCTACGAATTTTCCCTGTGTCGTAGGTGCGTTTCCAAACATAGAAACACACAAACACCCAGACCCGGAACAACTACTTGAAGACAACACAAAAATTTGTTCCGTGCAGGTTTCGAACCCGCGATACGCTGCGCAGCAATCGATCGCTCAGCCACTACGCCAACCGCATGCCGTCAAGAAATAAAGAAGAGTATACCTAGTCTTCTTCTTCTTTCTTTTTTTTTCGTCAAGTTTATTTTTATTGTCTGACAGTTTGAGTTATTTATGTGGCCTACCCATATGTCCTTTCTTTGATATTGTTCGTCGTGTCATTGAGCTCGTTGATTTATGAGTCGAACTACACGATAACTGACAAATGCTTGCACTGACTAGACACTGGACAGATCCACTCATACCTGAATGGTTCTTTCTTAAAAAGACCATGTCAGACATAAACCTGCAGGGTCCTCGCATGATTTAACCAAAAGAGACGATGACCTCTGAGTTTGTTTCGGTTGTTTCTGCTCAGAGTAGTCAGCTACGAAACATCGGCCTCATCTAATTATAAAAAAAGTGTTTTGACGTGTGAAAAGTGTGTGCTAAAACCTATTATTTGAAAATAAATATCATTTATAGTCACGAGCAATAAATATATGTAGGTACTGTAGGTAGCGTGGGTGTCGTTGTAAAGGTCCGTAGTAAATAACAAGACGACTCACAGTGGAAAGAAGAAAAGAGTTTATTCCACACACACGAATCACGCACACAGAAGAGTTCACAGACAGAAGGATAAAAGTCAGATAGATAGGATAGAAGATAGCACAGAATAAGCGGTAAGCAGAAAGCACATACGAATATATAAAAGCGCGGCGGATAGCTATAGCGGTATATAATAAATGATAGCTAGCACGCACGACGGGAGTTGTGGGCTCACTGGTCAACCGGCATCGGACTTGCGCGAGCGGCGGGAGCGAGCGCGACGGATGATCGTCCGTCTCGCTCACGCGCTAGGTACACACGCAGTGCGTGGCTGGTCGAGTCTCAACGCCAGAGCCAGAACAAAAGGCTACGTCACAAGCTTCGTCGCTCACCGATAAGGATTTAACTAATATGACAAAGTTTGTCCGTGTATGTTTGTTTGTACATATTAGTTAACCTACTTAAGTTACCGGGGAGTCTCGGAGGGTTTTTAAAAGGCACAACTTTACTTGACGACCGTTTATTTCAGACTGACTATTCTATCTTCACTAACAACAGGATACACATTCACTTAATATCTAGCGTTTAGAGTTACACTCTGGCAATATCGGGAATGCTTGGTCAGCAGAGCCCGCCGGTCGCGGCTGGGATCAGCGCACTGTTATTGTTCCCACCGGAATACTTGCTAGAGATAAGGCAGGTAGAGCATTCATAACGCCTCCCCCCGCAGCTTCAAAATTATCCGAGGGACTTTTATCGCTCGGATTATTTTGAAATTTGAAATTACAGTACTTATATATCAGAGTTACAGAAATGCTTAAAATTATGATTATATGTAATAATAGAGTTCCGATGCTAACAGTTTTTACATTTATCAACGCGTCACGGTTATTTTCCACTTCACTTTCACTGATTTTTAACAGGCCATTAAGTTGTTGTAAATTCACTAAATCACTTGTATTCAAATTAATAGGTTTTCGCTGCATCTGAGATTCGGAGAGCACGATTTCAGGAAGATTAATGATAGGCAGTTTCGGCAGGTTCAAGTTACTCGTGGTGCTGTAGCGGGTTTTAAGAGCCATTTCGCCAATATGGACATTGCAGTTATCGTCTAACATCAAGTAGTAACTACCTCGTATCTTATCTTTGATAATTTCATTATTTTAGCAGATCTTTGATAGGATGGTTTCCGCTTTACTGTAGAGTATCCATCGGTCTTTCCCCACAGGCTGGATCTTTAGGTTATTGATTTCGACTGGAACCGAATTGCAGGAACTAATGTTGTCGGAGAATTTCATCAAAGCGGCTATACAAGTATCTTCCTCCACGAACGGCATCATAACCTCATGTCTCCTCATAGAGTTCGGTGCATGGCTGGGAGAGCGAGACCATTTTCGACCCTCTTACTAGCAGGTAAGGATATTTGGGAATTATGAGCGTAGTTTGGTTAGAAGGATTAGTTGTAGGAATCGGGATCGCTCGGTAGTAGTTATACATATATATCATTTTTACTATAGGTATATCTAAAACGAATGTTATTTGACTTCCTTTTGCTTTTATACTTATACACTGTTCTAATTCTACTAGATTACCGTAATTAACTAGATATACAAGTTTAAATATTAGTTTGGTGTATCAAATTTCGCATTTCCCATAACTACATTTATGTGGATGAAATTATTCATAGTAGAATTCGCCACGTTAATCAGCGATCTGAACATTTCTGAAATAACGATTACTTTTTATTTAAAGTATCTTGACGTGTTTTTATATCCCAATCAATTGTTCGTACCTGATAGCATCGTCATAGTCTAAATTACCACTAATTATCTTAATGATAGATCCTAGAGGGTTAAACATCCCTCGCTTAATTCTAATCGATGGAGCTAACTGATTGAATTTTTCTATGCTGGAATTCATGACATAATCGGTTTGAAACTTCACATCCATCAATTTTTGATTGAATGTTTTATTTCCAAAGTAACTCCTGACTTGTATATATATATATATTTTTTTTTATATTCAGCTCTAAGTCTTCTCGCATCGAACTTAAATCTAAAACCTTAATAATATTCCACTTATCATAACTTACACTAGCTTGACCTTGCTTCGTAAGAATCACTCCTGGATTCTTATTAATTATGTGCAGTTGAAGGGCCTGGGTCCTGAAGGTCAGGATCAGGAGCACGAGGTGGCACCCGTGTAGGTCGTTTAATGTCCTTAATAGGTACTTTGGTATCGCGGGTTTTGATTTTTACTGGACAAGTGTTCCTAGTAATATCTCCGGTTACTGTAGCTTTTTGGTAGCGAGGTTTATCTTTGCTACGTCTGATGTTTACCCCTTTTATGTATATATCATCCCCTTCTTGTACATCAAATGACGTCTCTCCGCCACGTTTTTCTTTTACCTTTTCCTTATTTTGTATTATTTTATCTGTTAGCTGTTTATAGAGATATTTCGTTCGCTGAACATGATCTTTCACTAACTGCTGTGTGTATTGTTTCTCGAAATTTACGGCAAAAGTACTATTAGATTCGGTATGGCCAAAGACAACTTCAAAGGGTGTAAGACCTGTCGTGGAATGAATACTTTGATTGTAGGCCATAATCGCATATGTCAAGACGTTGGCTGCGTCCGTTATTTTATGTTCATATTTAGCGCTACGATATATCTCTGCTATAGTAGAATGGAAACGCTCTATTATTCCCATGGAATTGGGATTATGTGCAGTGCCTATGTGCAAGTCTATTTTATAGAATTGTAGAGTTTCCTTTAATAAAATGTTGTTGAATTCTGACCCAGGGTCAGCACTGATTTTATTTGGTACGCCATAAAATGAGAAATATTTGATAAGTGCGCGAACTACCTCAGGAGTCGAGCGATTGGATAGTTCAAAGGCTTGTCCTAGTTTACTGAATGCGTCAACTATGGTAAGAAAGTATTTCCCTTCAATGGAATACAGGTCTATGAAGATTTCGGCAAATGGTTTGGTTTGGGTTTGAGTAAGCTGTAACTGCGGTTTAATGGGTTTGCGGTCATATTTCATTGTCTTACAGATGTCACAAGAATTAATTACTGTCGCAACAGTTATATCCATATTTGGCCAGTAATATGTCCGTTTAAGGTGCATGAGCGTTTCTTTAATTCCGCGGTGACATGTTTTACCGCGATGATACGTAAGTATAACTGCGCGTTGCTCGTCCTCGTCTTCGATGTATACCACTCTTTTAGTGCATTCATAAATTTTAACTGTATTCTTTTTAAATAATCTAGTAACGGCGTCCGTAAACTGACTTCTGTGTATTTTATCTTCGAAATAAAAGAAATATTTAGTTTTAGGTTTTATGTATTCTAGTAGGAAGTTTTTAACTAAAGTGGGATTATCAACAGGTAAGTGAACCTCTAAAACTTTTTGTTTATCTCGTGATAAATCTTTAACTGATGTCTGGTTTCTGTTCCAGGCAAAGACAAGAACTTGGTGGGGCTTCGTATCTACTGCTTCGTTTAATATGGGGATTCCGTCGGTATCAACATCCTTGGCAGAGTGAATTGTTTCAGGCAATGACGAGGCTGTAATAGTACTAGATGTTGGAGAGCCGACTGGATAAGAGGTAAGCGAAGGCGCACTAATCGTTTCCGATGAATCGGAGATGACTATAGTATCGTTATCTTTGTTCGTGTCACTTGCGTTACACTGCATGGATTCGTTATCATTATTATTGGTAAGTATATTTAATTTTATACGTGACAAGGCATCCGCGTTACTGTTCTGTTTCCCATTTTTGTAAATGATATCGAAATCGAATTCAGCCAATCTAAGCTTCCATCGAGTGAGCTTACTGTCAGGCTCTTTAAATGAGGTAAGCCAGGCTAGAGGACGATGGTCCGTGTAGATAGTGAATTTTCGCCCATATAGGTACGGACGAAAATGTTTTGTTGCCCAAATAATGGCTAGCATTTCTTTCTCTACTGTACTGTAACGTGTCTCCGCGTCATTTAAAGTGCGGCTCGCGTAGGCTATGGGCTTGTCACTTCCAATAGAGCCTTGTGAAAGGACTGCTCCCAGAGCATAATTAGAGGCATCCGTAGTTAAGACAAAAGGTTTGGAGAAATCGGGGAACTGAAGAATAGGCGCGTTTACTAGCAACTCTTTACACTTATTAAAGGCATCGATAAAGGATTGGCTGATCTGTACTTTGTTTCGTTTTTTTAAACAAGAGGTAAGTGGTTGCGTGATTTTAGCAAAGTCTTTTATAAATTTACGGTAATAACCGACTAACCCCAAGAAACTTTTTATTTCAGTGGGCGTTCTCGGTAACGGAAAGTCTAGTACTGCTTTTATTTTGTCATTGTTGGGTTCTAGCCCGTCTTTGGTAATTTTGTGTCCTAAATAAAGTACTTCTGTACGTAAAAATTCGCATTTGTCAAGCGTCACCTTCAAGTTGGTTTGTCTAAGTCGATCAAAAACTTTCCTAAGTTTATCTATATGTTCCTGCAAGCTATTTGAAAAGACTATTATATCGTCTAGGTAAACCAGGCAATGGATACCTTGCAATCCCCTCAACACGTTATCCATTGCGCGTTGAAAAGTTGCAGGTGCGGTCTTAAGGCCAAAGGGCATGCGGGTGAATTCAAAGTGCCCTGATGGGGTAGTGAACGCAGTTTTGGGTCTATCTTGTTTATCTATTTCCAGCTGGTGATAGCCACTTGCGAGGTCTAGTGTCGTAAAGTAGGTGGATTTCCCTAATTTGTCAAATAAGTCGTTTATGTTAGGTAAGGGATATTTGTCGTCCGTAGTTATGTCATTCAAGCGTCGATAGTCTATAACCATCCTATATTTTTGTTCACCCGAGGCGTCCATTTTTTTTGGTACAAGATGTACGGGTGAACTCCAAGGCGAAAATGATTCCTGAATGACGTCATTTTGCAATAATTTTTCAACTTGTTTTTGTACTTCTATATTCTGCGACAGTGGAAGTCTATAGGGGCGGACATAAATGGGATCTTCATTTTTAGTTCTAATCTGATGCTTTACCTGATTGCTAAAAGTAAGAGGAAGTTCATCACAATGGAATATGTCTCTGTATTCAAAACATAATTTGGTTATAGCCTCACGTTCTTCTGCATTGGTGTGGTCTAATCGTAATTTAGTTAAATTATTTTTAAGTAAATCATCGATTTCAAAGTTGCTCAATGGTTCGTTATTTGTCATATTTATCTCACAAATATTGTCATTTAATTTACATGTAATCAAGGGTTGCCGAAACGTTAATGTGACGCTATTTTCTGAAACATTCTGTATAACTGTAGTTGCAAATGAATCGATACATTTCACGAGAGCACTCGGCATTCTAACACCCTGTCCGAAATCTGTATAGTTTAATATAGCATCTCCATTTTTTATATCGGTCGGAACTTTAACTCGCGACTCTGACCTTGGTTCTAATGTGACCTCGTATGGCGGGTTATATAATATACGAATGTCTGTTGTGGGCGTACGTAATATTTGGTTTTTCATATCAATAGAGGCTTCTAATTGTTTTAATAAGTCTGAGCCTATTAAACCATCATATTTTTTATCTACGTCATATACGTAAAACTTATGTTTACCTAAAGTTTTAAAGGTCTTTAAAAGTGGTATATAAATTACTTCAGTATGTTGACTACGCGCGTGTGTACTTATGACCTCAAACGGTTCGTATAATTTATATTTTGAAAAATATTCATTTGCTTTGACAGGACTTATGAAAGACCGTGTACTTCCAGTATCTATCATGAAACGGGCCTTGATTTCGGGAATTTCTATGTGCGGGAGTTTTAGGAGTGAATCACAATTCAACTGAATTACTTCGGGTGAAAATTGGAGGCTTGTACCTGAAAATTTTCGAGGAACGAATCTAAATCTAAAATTTTGTTGACCAGGTAAGTTGGGCTTAAAACCTTGCTGAGGAACTATTGGAATACCAAACTTAAAATTTGTTGGTGTGAACTGTGGTGTGCCGAATCGATTAGAATTATTAAAACCAGGCCTATTATTATTTTGCGTTTGTTGCGGGATACCAAATTTAAAAGGCTGGCTGTTGGGCGATAAAAGGTTTTGTTTAGGCAATCTGGGGTCTACAAAATTATTAGGATTAGGTAATGAAGTTTGTTTCTGAGCTTTGTTTTTATTTTTGTACTGATATTGAAAATTAACTTCCTCCATGACAATGCTAAGTGCACTTTCTAAAGTATTAGAGTTTCTCAAACGTACGATTCTAATCAGATCCTCCGGAAGATTGTATAAAAACACATTAAGACACATACTATTATAAATTATCATTTTAGCAGCTTTTAAACCTTCGTCCGCGAGCAAGTTTACCTTAGAGAAGAGGGTGCTACGCGTTTGTTGAATTCTGTTGCAAAATTGTAAGTAAGTTTCATCATTTTTAATTTTTAAATTTTCGAGCTCAATCGCTACGCACTCCTCTGATCTAGGGTCTCCAAAATGCTGTATGAGAATATTTTTCAATTGTTCCCAAGAATTAATGTCGTCTCTTTCACTTAGTAGAGTTGCCGCTCTACCGCATAATCGGCTAGTAATAGAATGAAATACGTATGTTGATTGTGTCGCATTTTCTGGTCCATTAAAATTTCTCAATATATATTCACACTTTTTTATAAATAAATTTAACATATTTTGGTCCCCATCAAACTTAGGGATAAGGGAGAGCAATTCTTTTGGAATAACTTGTACTCGGTCTGCCATTATTAAAATTATTAATATAAAATTCTAAGTACGGTATAACAAATAATAAAATTCCGAAAATAATGCTCAAGCACTTCACACTTAAAATAATTACCTAATTAACAAATACGAAGTCAAATAACTTTCGACGATTTTAGTTCGAAAATCACGATATATATCTACTTTCGTAGCCACAGGAAATAACAAGGACAAGACAGGAATCGTAAGGAGGTCTACTTACAGTTCGCTCGTTCCCATGCCTTCCCGTAGAGCTGCAATCGTAGAAACAGGAACCCTCGGCACCCGGTTGACAGGAATTTGTTTGGTTCGAGTTTACCCAATACCGCGCGCACAGAACCGATTTAGTGTCCTTCGAAGCACAGGCTAAATTTTGGGTATCCTACCGGCTGCGCCACTTAAGTTACCGGGGAGTCTCGGAGGGTTTTTAAAAGGCACAACTTTACTTGACGACCGTTTATTTCAGACTGACTATTCTATCTTCACTAACAACAGGATACACATTCACTTAATATCTAGCGTTTAGAGTTACACTCTGGCAATATCGGGAATGCTTGGTCAGCAGAGCCCGCCGGTCGCGGCTGGGATCAGCGCACTGTTATTGTTCCCACCGGAATACTTGCTAGAGATAAGGCAGGTAGAGCATTCATAACGACCTTGTAAATATTAAGTATTGTGTGATGATTCTATTAATGTAAATAATTTTAATGTTAGTTTTGATTTTATATAATGCTATTGTTTGTTTGTTTGAGTTGTAATTATATAATATTAAGTTAGGTTAGTCTTATATAATAATTAGGTTAAATAACATTATAGACACAATAATAATGTGGTAGGTCACCACATCACTCCCCTCCAGAGACCGTCAAGGGCGATAGTAATCGGGAAATCGAACGCGGCGTCCTGACCGCGTCGTTCTGATGACACCATCATCGGCATCACGTAAGTCCCGTTTTTCCGCGCTTGGAGTGTCCTGTTGAGTGTTATTGTGAGGAGGTATTTGTGGTGTGTGGTGATGAATGTTTGTGATAGGTGGTGAGTATGGTGTATCTGGGTCACGCAGTATGAAGGCCGGTTTAATTCGGTCTATCGATACGGTAACCTGTTTACCGTTAACCACAATCTTAAAAACTTTATCCCCTCGTTGAATAACCTTATGTGGACCAGAATATGCCGGTTTGAAACCACCACCGGTAGTGCAGTCCTTAAGGAAAACGTGAGAGGACGTTGCTAATTCTTTGAAAATAAAGATTTTATTTTTGTTGTGCCTGGCTGCCGGTGATGGATTCATTTTGCGAACTAAATTCTTGATTCTGGTCAAGTAGTCCGTCGTGTCCATAGCCTCATCAGCCTGAGGGTCAAAAAATTCGCCTGGTAGACGCACTGGCTGGCCGTACACCAATTCAGCGGCGGAAGCTTGTGCGTCTTCTTTGTACGCGCTGCGAACGCCTAACAGAACTAGTGGAAGAGATTCCACCCAACTGACATTAGCGTGGCAGGTTATTGCAGCTTTGAGTTGGCGGTGAAATCTCTCCACCAAACCGTTACAAGCTGGATGGTAGGCTGTTGTTCGGCGGTGTTGAAAACCAGCAATATTGGACAAACATTTAAAAAGTGCTGACTCGAACTGTCCACCTCTATCGGTTACGATATCCGATGGGCAGCCGAAACGGGCAATCCAACCGCTCAGCAGAGCCTTTGCCACTGTCTCAGCAGTAATGTCTGCTAATGGTATTGCCTCAGGCCATCGCGTAAAGCGATCGACGGCGGTGAGACAATACCGAAACCCTTGGCACAGAGGCAAAGGACCTACTAGGTCAATGTGTATGAAGGCAAACCTTGAAGAAGGTAGTTTGTAATTGCCTATTGGGGAAGAGACATGTCGTGTGATTTTTGCACGTTGGCAACTTAAACAAGAACGTACCCACTCACGACAGTCTTTCCTAACTCCAGGCCAGACGTACCTGTCTGCAACCAACCTTGCGGATGCTTTGGTACCTGGGTGACTCAAGGAGTGCAAGCTGGTAAAAATCGACCTGCGCAGCTCCCTGGGTACAAAAGGTCTTGGAGTGGAGGTGCTGATGTCGCAGTACAATTGACAGCTGGAGCCTGGAATACGCACCTGCTGCAGATGCATGGATGTGTCACCAGCTAGCAGTTGCTTCAGCTCAGGGTCCTCGACTTGAGCAGCGGCGATCTTCTCAGCATGCACAGGTTGAGCAATCTCCTCTACGCGCGAGAGGGTGTCCGCCACGACATTGTCTTTACCCGATATGTGTCGGATGTCCGTCGTAAACTGGGCTATGAAGTCTAAATGACGGAACTGTCGAGGCGAACTGTTCTCTTTACGAGAGTGATAGGCATATGTGATAGGCTTGTGGTCTGTATAAACGACAAAATGACGAGCCTCTAACATGTGCCTAAAATATTTGACACTCTCGTAAATAGCCAGCAACTCGCGATCGTAGGGAGAGTATTTGACCTGAGCTGGTGTCAACTTACGCGAGAAGAACGCCAGTGGCTGCCATGCTCCCTCGTTCAGCTGCTGCAAAACTGCACCGACGGCTTTGTCTGACGCATCCGTGACCAACGCCATCTTTGCGTTGCAGTCAGGATGGGCCAATAGTGCTGCCTGACAGAGACTGTTTTTGCAGTTCTGGAAAGCCTCATGTTCCTGTGAAGAAAAACTTACAGGGTGGGAACCCTTTACTGAACCGGTTAAGAGAGCGTTCAGGGGTGCTTGAAGAGTAGCTGCCCTAGGAATAAACCGACGGTAAAAGTTGAGCATCCCAAGAAATCTCCGCAGCTCTCTTACGGTTTTGGGGGCGGGAAAGTTTTGAACGGCTTCGACCTTGGAAGGCAGTGGCTTGGTGCCCTCGGCTGAAATGTGGTAGCCCAAGAAGTTTACCTCCGACACACCGAACACACACTTTGAACTGTTGATGACCATACCGTATTCTTTGAGCCTGGTGAATAACTGTCGCAGGTGGAGTTCATGGGTCTTCTGGTCTTTTGAAAAGACCAGAAAATCGTCCAGGTAAGCGTACGTGAAGTCCAGACCCCGGAGCATTTCGTCCACGAAGCGCTGGAACGTCTGTCCGGCATTTCGAAGACCGAAAGTCATGTACGGAAATTCGAAAAGACCGAACGGCGTGGTGATAGCGGTCTTCGGGATGTCGTCTGGGTGGACCGGGATCTGGTTATATGCTTTCACCAGGTCAATTTGCGAGAATACTGTACAGCCAGACAGGCTGTGCGCAAAGTCTTGGATGTGCCGGATAGGGTACTGGTCTGCGACGGTCCGTGCGTTCAGCATCCTGTAATCGCCACAAGGGCGCCAACCATTGTCCTTCTTTGGCGCTAGGTGCAGGGGCGATGACCAGGGTGACTCGGACTGGCGACAAGTGCCACACTTGAGCATGGCGTCGAATTCATCCCTGGCAATTTTTAATTTATCAGGGGCCAGTCGACGAGGTGAACATGATACTGGTGGCCCAGGTGTAGTGCGGATGTGGTGTACCGTGTTGTGTTTGGGAGTGCGATGTATGCCAGGTGGACGGGTGATGTCGGGAAATTCCCGTAGTATATGTATGTACGCGGAATCACCAAGACTTACTTTCACCGAAGAGACAGCATCAGAAGGACGGGCAGGCAAAGCAGGGGTCGCTAAGGTAGTGCACGCGTCGATTAGCCGCTGTCTTCTTATATCTACAATCAAACTATAATAGGACAAAAAATCTACTCCTATAATTGGCTTGGTAACATCTGCCACAATAAATTGCCAAACAAAGTCACGGCGTAAGCCTATACTTAATTTTAAATTAACATAACCATAAGTGTTAATAGCACTACCGTTAGCCGCACAGAGTTCAAACTTTGTTTTGGTACGGCGCTCTTTCATAGCCGACCTTGGGAAAACACAGACGTCACTACCGGTGTCGACTAAAAACTGCATCTTCGTGTGGTGGTCGGTCACGAATAAGCGACCTGTGCTTTGACAGTCGCCGGTCGCCATTACCGACTGCCCGCGGCTTTTCCCGCGTAGTCGCACGGTTTTACGCACCTGGTGGCCTTCTCACCGAACTTGAAGTGGTACCAGCAGTTCGGCCACCTGCGGTAATTTGAGTGCGACCTCGTTGACGATGATCGCCCCCGGCTGCTACTCCTGCTGGATCTGTGCCTCGGTCGCGACAGTCTGTTGACTTGCGAGGTCAAGGCTTGCACTTGCCGCGTGAGTTCGGCGATCTGGCTGTGCACCTGGTCCACGCTGCTTCCGGGGATCGCCGCCGGCGATGACGTCGCTGCCACTTGAGGACTAGCTGGCACCAGGTCCTGTATGCGGTCAGCCAGCTCGGCCACTTCTTCCAGACTCGCCTTGGCCTGTGACGCAATGATGGTCTGCGTACTGCTTGGAAGTCGGCTGGTCCAGATCGTGCGCAAAAAATCTTCCGGCACACTCGGTCCCGCTAGGTGGCGCAGGTGACGCAAGAATTGTGAGGGCTTCCGGTCTCCAAGCTCCTCGTGCGTCAAGAGCTGCTGCACCTTCTTCTCCTTGGACGCCGACAATCTTCTCACCAGCTCCGTTTTCAACCGCTCGTACTTGTCGGGGGCAGCTGGAGCCTCGACGATGTCCTCCACGTGGGCTGCGTATATGGGGTCTAGGCCACCCATTACGTGGTGGTATTTAGTGGCGTCGGAAGTGATGTTCGCCAGTGCAAACTGGCTCTCCAGCTGTGCAAACCATAGCGCCGGTTTTTCTGGGTAAAATGGAGGTACCCTCACTCCGACGCGATACACGTCGACTCCCGAGCCGTCATCGTGACTTGCACTTTTCGTTTCCGAATCTCGCTGCTGCTGACTCATGGTGTTCTGTCGGGGTCACCAATGTAGGTAGCGTGGGTGTCGTTGTAAAGGTCCGTAGTAAATAACAAGACGACTCACAGTGGAAAGAAGAAAAGAGTTTATTCCACACACACGAATCACGCACACAGAAGAGTTCACAGACAGAAGGATAAAAGTCAGATAGATAGGATAGAAGATAGCACAGAATAAGCGGTAAGCAGAAAGCACATACGAATATATAAAAGCGCGGCGGATAGCTATAGCGGTATATAATAAATGATAGCTAGCACGCACGACGGGAGTTGTGGGCTCACTGGTCAACCGGCATCGGACTTGCGCGAGCGGCGGGAGCGAGCGCGACGGATGATCGTCCGTCTCGCTCACGCGCTAGGTACACACGCAGTGCGTGGCTGGTCGAGTCTCAACGCCAGAGCCAGAACAAAAGGCTACGTCACAAGCTTCGTCGCTCACCGATAAGGATTTAACTAATATGACAAAGTTTGTCCGTGTATGTTTGTTTGTACATATTAGTTAACCTTGTAAATATTAAGTATTGTGTGATGATTCTATTAATGTAAATAATTTTAATGTTAGTTTTGATTTTATATAATGCTATTGTTTGTTTGTTTGAGTTGTAATTATATAATATTAAGTTAGGTTAGTCTTATATAATAATTAGGTTAAATAACATTATAGACACAATAATAATGTGGTAGGTCACCACAGTACTAGCACTTTTCCCGCGACTTCGTCCGCGTGGTTTACGTACTTTCCTAAATCCCCCTTTTCACCCCCTTAAAGGTTAAATTTCCAAAAACCCCTTCTTAGTGCTCCCGTACATTATAATAGAAAGCCGTGTGCAAAATTTCACATTCCTAGCCCTAGTAGTTTCGGCTGTACGTTGATATGTCAGTCAGTCAGTTCTCCTTTTATATATATAGATAACTATAGGTACACTCACCAAAATTCAAGAGCGATGTTCTACTACATTGATGAACCTTTTGCGTTTTCATGAACCTTTTTTTCTTTTCTCCAATGCAGAAAAGAGTATTTCACGAGAAAATCGCATTTTAGCAATCGACTGTACCTAACATCACGCCTGTAAAGCCGAAGGGTTCGGCAAAGGTGTAATCAATACCGTATAATAGGGAGCAAGCCTATTGCCATCCATAGGGCGCAAATCCAGACTCCGTGGTAGCTACTGAAAAATTCCTGATGGAATAAAATCCAATATGATTGTGCCTGGTCTGGGAATCGAACTCAGGACCTCATGCTCATCAAACGCGCTTGCGATCTGTAGACCTACCCTTATTTTTTTTAATTACCCGCTACCTACGGCAAAGTAAACAGGAACATATGATTGTTAATCGAATTTCAAAAGTGGGCTTTAACAAGTCGATCGTATATTGCGATTTATCTTCGTCAATGTGTACCTAAGGGATTTTAGTGTTTTGTTTTATTTGGAAGTTGATCCGCGGTGGTTTTAAAAAACTACGACTACCACAAATAACATAGAATACATATCATGAGGTGGGACACCTCATGATAGTTTCCCGTTTTTTTACTCGTAGCTCGTAGTAGGTAGACCCTCATAAAACTTTTTCTGGGAATAGGTTTTTTAATGGCTCACCAATACTCGCCATCTAGTATCATCTAGGATCTCGCCTGACGGTAAGCGATGATGAGCTCGAGACGGTGAAGCAAAGGGATCAAACCAATTCGCATGCAAAATTACTCTAGATTTAATAAAACCAATTCCACAAGTATTAGGCACGTATCATACCTATTGTAATAGTTCAATCTAAGTGGATAGTTATGGTCGCGGGACTAACGAATTACCGTGACCCCCGTACGTAAAGGGCTATTGAAGGACACCGTGGATTTTAGTCAGTACAAGTCTGACAGTCCCTCCCACCCTGCCCTGGGTGGGAGGACTCATTTGATGATTATACCACGATAAAAAAAAAAGTCGATAGTTGTAAGTTGTTAATCTAGTCTAAAATGCGTTATCTCAGGAGCGAATTTGTGCCGGGTTAAGGTACCGTGTCCATTACTATAACTAATTCCTATGGGAATGGAATCACCAAGTAGGTATCACTGCCCTACTTTGACACCAGTGTTGGACCTAGGAACTGAGTACAGGAACTCAGCAATCGCGGAGGCAACCTTAATGGCTTGAGTCTCTTCCAAGGACTTGGTCTTCTAACCTTTTCTAACTGCAACTAATCTACATTCAATTAAAAGGGTTGATATCAGATTGCGCCGCTCCGCACGACTGTTGCATGATGTTTACGAACGTGCACCTTCCTGCTGCGGGACGACAACAATACGTCGCGAATCGCCTTATTTCAAGGCTCTTAGGCTGCGAACCGATCGAATTTTAGTGATTCTATCAAAACAGACTTTAGTTCGTGCCATAGACTCTGACGAGGAAGCGAAAGATTAAGGCAGGTAATGATAAGACAGATATGTTTTGGTGCGGTCCCGGCAACAGACGCTAGTCGTACTGCTTTCCTACGATTTTGTGTAGTCCTTTTGTATTAAATAACCAACCGAGCGCAGTACGATACCCGGACCGCCGCGTTCCCAGGACAACCATCTGAATTGAAAACGCCCTAAGTATGTTCGAAACCTAACTTAACTATACGATGAGGTTATACATATAATAAAATCATAATCTGCTGCTAGTCTTCATAGCGCTGCTGCTTCTCTGATTCTGTTTCTATAAAATGAAGATCTGATTGACCATCGTTAGAAATACATGTTATGTTACAACACGTGTTCTTTTACAAGGTCTTCTGTATACTCGTCTGTGTCCATCGTTGTCATGGAGAGACAGATTCTGCATTCACGTGTGGACGGCTCGTCCGTCAGGGGCTTAAAATTTTACCGGTACTCACATTTTATATCATCTAGTTCACAAGCTTCCGTGTGAAATGCCCTCGAACTTGTCAGTGTAGTGGGGTCAATTCTGTAAAATTTGCAGACCTGACTAGGTAGTCTGACCGTCAGACTCAGACTGCCAGTCAGATCAGCTAGTGTCTTCTATGAACTGTCCAGCAGCTAACAGTCACATTACATGCTCGCTGCAGGTGCTGGTTCAACTAAACTAAAAATTGGGCATTTTTCAGTGGAGTTTCCCAAAGACGTCTACCTCCCTCATGTCTGATCTAACCATCACTCTCTACATACAACTCGCATAAGCTCTGAACAAAATATTTGCTCAAATTGAGAAGTCGAGCAGTTTCTTTAAACGGCTGGATCATTAATTACAAGCTACGTTTTGATGTTGTCTACGTCGAACTTGCGTTTTTCCTACAGGCCCACAAGAATAATTGGATTCAGAGAAACCAGGTTCTGCTAAACGTTACCCCAACAAGAAATGGAATATCTCCTAAAACCTTAAGCCCCACTCAGTTTATTCTTAGCTCTCATTTTTAATCCTCGCTCCCGTCATACGTTCAGAATCTTCTTTCCGGAGGAACTTAAACCCAGCAGGAATCGTTTTTATTATTTTTTCCAAAACAACTGCACATTCAATTGTATTATTTGGCGCATATTTACGGGCACTTTTTCCTTGTAAAAGATATTTTTTTTTGCTCGGGTAAAGGACACAATGTAACGAAAACTGCTGCTTATCTAATTTTTTTTTTCTATTTTCTTAGTCTATAGCGTGTTCTAGTGCTGAGCAAAGGTCCCTTTCTCGCACTAAAGCTCTCTTTCATAGTTCTGACCACGGTTACAATTAACTATTTAAAAATCGGATTTAAACAACCTGCCCCGTCTTATTAAACGACCCCGTTATATGTAAAACATTGTCAATTGTCTGTCACTGTTACTGCCAGGTTGAGGATGGATGTTTAATAAATAAAAACACCACTTATTTCGATATTAATATATATCAGACTAAAATGTACAAAAAAAATACAACTTAAAGGTTATGTATTCATAACCCATGATTTAATCAATTATTTAAATATTATAATTCTTTCGAAGGTTATTAGTATGTGTATGTTTGATTAATTGACAGTTACTACTATGGTATACTAAATGGTAAGTGACCCGGATCATGCTACTAGGAACAAAAAGAGCCTGTAAGGTTCTCGACTTCTTTTCAATGTTAATTTTCCTTTCTGTTATTATTTAATTAATCTTTGTGCCAAAAATAACAATTTTATTTATTATTCCTAATACCAGGGCGGTTGTTTAAAATGCTAAGATAGGATGTACTGACATTGCAAATGTAATGATTTCTTTGTATCTCTTCTCTTCTAAAATAAAAATAACGACCTATAGTTAAATTTCTTATTTAATCAACCATCACTTCATAACAACTTTGGTTGTGTATGCTAATCGTAAAAATATATGTATTTTAGCTATTTACAATATATAAACATACATACATACAATGCGTAGAAATGCACAGCAACACAAAAGGCCTTAACTAACATCTGAAGAACTAAATAACACAGACTTAACGGCCACTCACAAAGCGGATCATTGTAGAAACAAGGACTAGGTTTCTTACACGTGTTTTCTTTGAAATTGTTGAAGGTTGATATTAAATTATAACTGTTAAAGTAGCTGTAGAAAACCTGCCGTTGAGCTTATTCCTACAATAGGTACACACAGCTCTACCATACAACTAATAAAGCACATCTTCAAAAATCCATTCTGTGAGCGACCAGATCTAAAATCACTTTGCAATGTTTTAGAAAAACATAATTAGTTTAGTTATAACTCTATAACAGAATATTAAAACTAAGCAATATTCACAATATAAAAATACCCTTGTACGCAGACGACAGGCCAAGACAAAAGGCATGATTTTATACAAAAAATAAAATCAGCTGTGTACGGGAATGCCTTGTTGTGTTAGCGACTGTCATCCTACTATAATAAATATTTTATCACACAATGCTACCTCAAAGTAGAGGAATTTTTAGAAAACCCTTTGTTTATTATTATATCAGGAGGAAACAATAACTATAAAATAAATTGATTCATCGCGTAACATAAGACTGAAAACAAATTATTTTAAACTAATTATGTTTTCCTGCAGAATCAAAGACTCCCGTACCCGTCTATGTTTCTCGTTTCACAATGATGCACAGTGATCATGATTATTAGGCCCCTGCCGCAGAGTAATTTTATGAATGATAAAAAAATATTTCTATTACACATCGATATATCACATTAGTTAATGCAGTCCAATTGTATTTTTTCTGCAAGATTGGATGGAATTTTGGACCCAATTAATTATATTTTAATTTATTAAATTTACTCTGAGACAATGGGTCGTTTTATTCTTAAATATAAAATGAAATCGTTATTTCAATCTTCTTAAATAGAATTCCAAATTATATGTAACATTTCAATATATACCAATTTCTCCAGAATTGTAATAATAGAATGTAAAATCTATCATGCTCTTACAATTTATGTTCGACATAATTATTATTCCGAAAATTTCATAGATTTAAAAACAATATCTGAATCGGGTATCCCAATTCGGAAATCAAATTTATTCTAAAAGTAATTAGAAAATAGACTTACAGATATATCAGCACACACTAGCGTTTTTAAATGATCTTCTCCAACCTAAGTTTAAACAGTATTGTAGCAGTTTGTACAATTTTGTTATGAACTAGAAGTTCGAATTGATTCTTACATTGAGGTATTCATTCATTACACCAAGACAATTATCTTCCTAACACTTGATTATATCTAGACGATTCCCATACATGTAATATCCTTTTATAAAGCCCATTTTTAAATTGTAATGTTCGGTTATCAAAATATTTTGTTTATATTATAGGAATACTTATTTTCGTTGACGATCATAGACGAGTTCGCGATGATGTCGAAACATACAGCAAACTATCATAGGTTAATGTCTAATTGAATGACGTTCTTTTTTATATTTAATTACGTATTCTATAATATAATATATAGGAAAAAGTAATTTAGTAGCTTATTGAGCGTTTATAACAGTGAATCGGAACGTGCGTTCATTATATAGTCGTTGTACAAATCGTAATTTCGATTTCTACCATGTATTGGTAGCAGTATTCGGTATATGACATTATATCATAATAATGTTATTTATTAAAACCGCAGAATGGAAACATGATTAAAATAATAGATACTGGAATCGCGACTAAAATGTAATGTAAAGTTTTAAATAACTATATAACGGCATTTATACGAGGACTAATTTTGATTTTGTACTAGTCACTAAACACATGATCCAATCGACTACACGGTGAATAAAAGTAACTTAGAGGCAATCACAAATAGTTATGTCATTAAAAAGCGACTACAAAATGTAATGGCACACATTTAACAGATATATATTTCAAGGTAGCAAGTACATAGTTAAGGTAGATTATATTTAGAGATCAAAAAGTCTAGAGTTTATTTTTTACCGACTGCCCAAAACGCATAAAATTACCATATTGACAAACCGCTTTATCAGTAGAGCTCCACATTCATTTGTATCAAGCTAAGTTTTTAGTAAGTTATCTCTGCTACTGCTATTGTATTGTAAGCGGTTTCTTAATACAGTTCTTAATGCGATAGCCCAGTTCAAGACGCAGACCAGACTACTTTTAATTTTGGAAGACTAAAATTCATCAATAATAATTCCACTGTAGCTACATAATATTATTATGTAGACGTGAGTCCCGTGTGAAGGTAAATTTGATATCAAAGGCATTATTGTGTAGGCTTATTCATCATCTCATGATGAGGTATCACTACATGTTATGTGGGCACATCTCACATGAATGCATCAGCTCTAAATTCGATGTAGTTTATTTACAATGACGTTTGATCTAGGTATAGGTAAGCTATCATATTTTTAATGGAATCTATGTGGTTGCAGACTTATGAATTTATTCCATATTTTTATGCATATTATTACTAATTTCTATTTCAATTTCAATATTCGTATTACTTTCTTTAAAAGGTGGCTTTGAAAAAATACTCTTTATCTATAATTTTCAGGCACCGATGCTTTTTTACGGCATGACGTTATTATAATATTAATTTAACAGAAAATTAAATGGTTTAATCATGCAATGGACGTGTTTCAAACATTATAATATAGTCTTGATTACATAAACTAGTTATGTTACCGTAAATCTGCAAAAAATATAACATTTGTGTACATTTCTCTTCGTCGAGATGTTGTAAACTAAGTGACGGCATTATATGCTGTTTCATCTAGCGACCAGTTACGAGTAAATAAATTTTGTTACCATATATTTATGCATTATGAATGTATTAGACACGACTACTTCCTTGCCTATTTGCTTATATTTCCATGTAACAAGGCCATCACTTGTACTTTGTTGGTTTGAATTTTACTCATTAAAACTGACGGACTCGCCTCTGACACCACCATGTGGAATGAATTGTGTTGCTGTGCTCATCAGATCAGACTGACTGCCGAACTTGTCCAATTTTATGACAAATTAAATTGGTCAGTGGCCTACACTTCACTCTATTTACTTTTATGGTATAAAAAATATGTTTTTATTTATATTTCATAGTCAGATTACTTGTTTAACTTGATTTGTGGATTATCTATACATATTTTGTACGTTCATTATTTAGTTATAGCACATCACAATTTATTTCTTTAATGTTTCTACGTCCTAAATGTTATGGTTGGTATTTTGAAAAATGTTATCATTAGAAAATAATTAATACATATTACAAGGAAACTTACTTACATTATGATCTAAAATTGAGTGAACCCCCTGAACTCTTTTAAGTACTTCATAGCGATTAACTTGTTGTCACTTGCCAATAAATTATAAGGACTTCGTGTAAAGTGAAAACAGTTATCAATCGTTAAGGTATAACAATTCCTGATCACAAAACAATGTCGGCATGTACCCTAGTATCAAATATCGATGTGAATACCGTCAACGTTTCTTATTATCCGGATTTGCACTGTTCATAACGTCCAGGCTAAGTTATGGTCCCGTATTAAAAAATAAGGGAGCAACAATGTTAACAACTTTGCTAAACTTTCTACCAGTGGATAATTTTAAAATTTAAGTTATACATAATTAGACCGTTATTAGGATACACACCACACCCAAAGATCTTAGTCATACTTTATTATTATTACACTTTAAAGTTAACGTATATTAACTATTAGATAATATTGTGCAAGTCTAGTACGCTTAATTTTTAACGTCAAAAGTACATGCCACTTCAAGCAGTATTCACTTTTCTATAGTTAATTATGTTTTTAACTGGGATCCAAAAGAAGATACTAGCACAAAAGTTTGCTAGTAACGCCATGCAATATTTAACGTCATTTATTAAATATCCAAGTCAGGTATTTTCGCAATTTTATTATGAACTGCCTGAAATGGCGAAGTAAGTAAATACTGCTAATTTTCGTGCCAAATATTTAATTTATATTTATTAATAATGACATTCAACATTGATGTTATTCGACCTTCCACCATAGAACTTAGAATTATACACACACAGTTTATAACATTTTATGCACTTAATTATAAACATCATTTTTACGAAACTACTTATTTTAATATAGTTAATAACATAAACTACTGAAGTGAAATTGATTTCTTAAACAACAACGTTTATAATTAAGACTGTGTGATGTACTCTAAAAATGTCCTTCCAACGTAAACCGGCTTCTTATCAGCCGCGAGTAACGTCATATAAATTACACGACTCTAAGGTTATGCATGTTTTTAAGATAGTCAATGTTCTATGCGCACAGACGTCATCATATCGATAGTCCTTATCAATTCATCGTTAGCACAATTTGCAACAGTGCGAGTAACGCTTATTAAGATTTCAGTTTTATTGATTGAAATACAAAAAGAAAACACTATATTTTCCGATTTTTTGTAGTAACTTTTATATTTTCCAAAAAGTAAATTGTACCGAAAGCTAAATATTAATATAAGAATAGAACTTAACACTTTGCCACACATAACGGCCGGGTGGCCTACCCGTAATATAGGCGAATTTCATTATTGGTACCGTTGCAAATAGTCTGCAACATAACATTATTGTAAGACATGTTTAAGTCATTATTCCGTATATAACGTGTGCAAGTACACGTATATGTTACGACGTATAAAAATTTAGGTCATCAATATTTTGTTATTCATCAAATCCAATATAATAAGCACAGCGTGCAAAGAATAATAGATACATTAAATTGACAAAAATAACAATTTTATTTTATCAATTCATTATAACTCTTATTTTCTATTTATAAAAAATCCGCGACTTTGTATTAGGGTGATTTCATCGACCAAACAGGGGGGTTTTACTCCATTATTAGGAAGGACATGAAAAATGTTATAATCACGTATCAAACTAAGTAATTTGTAACAAGGATAAACTTTATATCGTGACATTCATCAAGACGTGTTTTCATTATTTTTTTAATTCATAAGCTTGTATAAAATTCAATTTACCGTAATACACTGACGATACTAGTGCGAGTATTAAGATGTCCAACTGCTAATTCATGTAAATATATTTCGTTTACATTCACATGACCCAAGAAAAAATTACTGTGATTATAACATTAAACTTAGTCAATTAATAAAATAATAGAAAACAGGTATTGGAAAAACATAAAAAAATATTTGTAATTATTTAATAAATTTCATAAATGGATTGAAATAAAAATAATATTGTACCATACACGAAACACAAAGAAATATTTTAACAAAATATTTACAATAAAGCAACAGCTATAATTTAACAACATATTATTTACACGTAAAAATAATATTCTCCATAAGAGAAACCATTTCACTCGACGTCTCATCATCATATACTATAATACAAATTACTTTGTCATAACAGGTAACATCTGACTTTCATACTATAATACATAACGTTCACAACGCCAAAATATGTATTTTATATTTCTATACAATATTGCACGCGGTATATTTCTATTGTACATTGTGTATGTGTACTGGGCGTACAAGTCAATAAGATATTTTTAAATCACTATTTTTTTCCCATCACAGGAAGCTACGAATTTCGCATCGATTCGTTTTCGTTAAAATTAGAGCATAATTAAAGATACATACATACATATTATTAAAAGACCGTACCTAAAGTTTCTCAAAGAAATTAGAAGTAAATATATCATCAACGAAACGATTTTATACAACTCGAAAACATCACTAGCACTACTAGACTACATTAAAGATGTCTATAAATACGCGTATGTACTATATTAGTCTCACGAGAGTGAGATTTACAGCCGCAGAGGTACCACGTAGACCGTAACTCGGAACGACGACGTTCGTTACGCTGGAATCTAAGGATCGTCGATTAACGTCCATCCGATGAAGCGAGAAATGAATAAATGCAAAGTTCAGCTACCCGCAGCGCAGTAGCGCCCGGCGCGGCCATCACTGCGACAGCAGCTTCTGCAGCAGCGACGCCTTAGCCGCCGCCCCGCCGCCCGCGCCCGCCCCCGCGCCCGCGCCCGCTCCCGCCTCACCGCGGGCCCGCGCCGCCTCCGCCGAGCCCGCCTCCGTAGTACTCTGTGCACACACCAAATACACTAAATCAATCAACTGCTCTCACCTCCAGCCACCGAAGTGCTCCTAGCTCCTAAACGAGAGTGTTCCATTATGCTTTACTATGCTGAGAGGAGACGTATTGACTTTTTATTTTAACATTAATCTTTTGAAGAAATAAAATAATAAGAATTTCAAACTGGTGTATTCATTATAATTTGACAGGTTGTTTAAAAAGAATTCATAATGTAATGATAAACAGTATTTGAAGCACACCTAGTTAGTTGTATCCAATGTTAAGCTGTTAACATATTTATTTTATTATAATCCAATTTATTGGTACCATTTATCTTGAGCAAATATTATAGATATTTGATTAACTGCCCATGTATTCTCATGACGCATTCAACTAAATATAGAAATCATTTGATTGCCACATACTGGGCCATTTAAATTAAATCAATACGATTAGACTCATCTAGACAATAGAAGAAAATTGATTAAAACATAGTAAATATAGCATTTTGTAAGTAATATGATAGCATTTTTTTGTCGAAAGCAAAGAAAATTTACTCATTTACTATAGACGAAGAACGATCAAAATTCATTTTATAATAAATAAATATTTTAGTAGAAAAGTAAAACTTCTTGAAGCATCTTGTGTATCAAACTAGAAACACTGCTGTTCATGAAAATAATGAACATAGTAATTTTTGTATGTGAAGATTTTGTATGTTTAATCGCATACCAGAATTTGTGTAAAATAAGTGCGATTCATTTAAATAAATTGAAGGTTTCAATGAAACACACAAAGCAACCGTTTGCACATGATCTTGATCGTTACTCGTACTTATGCAATTCTCTAATAGTAGAACCGATTCAAGTCTCAAATACCGCCATGCAATCGTCTCCTGAATATCTACGAAACGTAATCAACGAAAAAATGTTCTAAAACATTTTTCATAAGCAGACAATAAGCAAACTATTGCAAAAATATGTATGCTGTTGGTCCATTGCTACAACGTCACAAAACCTTCACCACACTTTATATGTCTGCGCATGCGATCACCCACCCGATTTTATCATAAGCTTAACCTTTGATAAGTTAAATCCTATAAGCCGGTGAATTACATTAAGGTAAATATACGTTTAAAACAAGTTTTCTAAGAAAATAACTGATTATTTAGAATTAAAGTTTTCACTAGTTAAGAAATATTATTTTACATCACATCACAAAAGCTTATTCAAAATTCAGGAATGTACCAATTTACAGCATCCCAAACGCATTAAATTAATTTTAGGCAATTACTTGATTAGCATTTGTAATTAAAAATACATAAATAAATACGATGCCTGTGTGGATCGCTACTGTTGGTACATTTCTCTAAGCTTCTAGTTTCAATATGATCGAATCGACAACACACGCAGCAGAGCAGACGTAATAATTATAGGTAGGTCTACAGAAAAATGAAAACCTATAAGTAGTGACTAGATGATATTTTGTACTCGCTGATCGCGTCCCAAGCTTACCGGGTTGCTCTGCGATTCCCACGCATTAGTCGACGCCGAGGCCGCGCGGCCCCCCACCACACTGCCGCCACCTACGTACGTACACACGCATACATTGGCAGTGATATCCCTACACTGACAATGTTTCAAGAAACCCGCTTTCGAGAGCAACGTCACTTTACTGTCCCCAATTATTCTGGACTGAAGGGGTGGTCACTTGGGGCCAACATTGTCATAACAGTCAAAATCAAATCCTATGTTTTTCTTAATCGATAATGTAGGTAAATTATGATTGTCTGTTTAATTATAAACATTACTATTAAGGAGTAAACCATAAATAAAGATTAAAAAAAGGGCTTAGTGAAGGCAATTGTTATCCCAAGCAGGTTAGATTCATAGAATAAGGTGGATTGATTGAAAAGTGAAATTATCTTTAAAAAATAGAAACATCACAAATCATATCATTATTCCCCCCAGTACTGTATTCCCTGTGTAGTTAAATTGTTTTTCAAGCTCTTCTTTATTTGAAATCTTAATAAAACTATATAAATACTTCCTACAGATGATCATAGATATTAATAGTGTACCAATTAATTTTTAGCACATTATTAGATATTCATATTTAAATGTTGTATACTTATGCACATGATAGTTAAGGTAATTTTTAGTAACACATATCCCAGTTCACAACATTAAAATAGAAAAAATAGAGCACATATCAGTTCTAAGAACCTTTTCAGGTAACTGAAAATATTGCAAAGAAAAAAAAACACCATTAATTAATTAGCAACCACTCACACATAGACTGGGGGAAAAGGATTTTCCTTGGGGATATATAACGGTATAATTTAACAACCAACGAATAGGGATAAGAACTCTTTATCTAAACTGTAAACCTTACCTACCGATGCTACATCTATCGTCTATGTCTAGCGAATGAGTTTGTACGAACCGGGCGGGGCCATGTCGAAGTTCATGAGCGAGTCCATGTCGGGCGGCTGCAGCGGGTGCAGCTCGGGCCTGGCCGAGCGCGCGCCTACCACGGCACGCAGCTCGTTCCGCACGTACTCCGACCTGCCGGCCGCGCCCGGGGGCCCCGCCCCGCCCGGGCCTGCGGGACCCGCGGGGCCTCCGGGGCCGCCGGGGCCGCCGGGCCCGACGGGGCCTCCAGGGCCACCCGTGCCGCTCACAATGCCACCATTGCCTGCACCTAAAAAAAACAGTTAATTTCAAACATAATCTCTTAGCAAGTAGCTACTTCAACTAAAGGTGGAATATTTTACGATTATTCCTACCTTAGTTTAGCCCTACCGCGATGCATTCGTTTATTTGATAGCTCGGATTTTCCCGTAGCGGGTCCGTCACTAACTTTTCCATAGTTATATCAGGTAAGCGAAGGTTTTTGAAGCGCAGAATGCAAGATATTATTAACCATGCAGAGCGATAGTTATCGGAAGAAAGAACTGCCGCTACGACCGAGCAGATTAGCCTACTACTTGAATCCTTACCTCGTTCGACGCCGGCACAATCGTTGAACTTATCAATGTCGCGAAACGTCAGTCCCCGCATAAATTTCGGCACAAGCTGAATTAATACTAAATAATTCTTTTTATACTCATCGAGCAGGCCATTCGTTCGTCTGTTGCGCTTCGACACATAAGCCACTAGGAGCGGCGCCGAGTACTCACATGCGTGCTGGTGGTCGAGCGCGGCGTGCGTCGCGTGCGGCGCGTGCGGCCCGAGCGGCCCGCAGCGCACGTACTCGCCGCAGTAGCCGGCCGCGCCCGCGCCCGCGTCCTCGTAGTAGCCTCCCACTGCCACACACGCCGCGTTAAGTACTACGGGCGACGAGCACGGGTGGTGTGCGACGCCCGACCTACCTAATTCGATGCGCCTGTCCGCCACTGGGCGGTATCGGGGAGCAAAGGGACTCGAGGAAGACAAGTCGAGAGCGCGACTAACGTGCCGATCGAACGCTGCGCACATGAGCGTCGCCGACGACGTGATGACCGAACCAGACGGCGTAGGTCACTCGCGCGTTCCTCGGGTAACTAACTCGATTTGAGTTTCGAGACCGCGAAATTTTGTCTCGGTGTTACTCTAGTTACTTGCATTCATAAGATTTTAAAAGATACCGGATAGTGAAGCCATATAGACATGCAATTAGGTTTTTTTCTAAAATTTCTGGAAAAATAGTCCAGTTCTGACAGGACACGCTATCTCTAAAGTACTACGGGACATGCGTTTTTTTTTAATTTCATGCTCTGAAGTGAAATAAAATCGATTGGCAAATTTCTAATCTATAATATCTACCTTACAAAATGTAATTTATCATCATTAGTTTTACTGTAAAGCCGTAAAAAACCATTGGACAATGTAAAGGTATAGATTCATAAAGATTTATTAAATAATATAAATATATCTGATCACCTCATTAAGTAAGATAAGCAAACTACTTTCAAAACATAAGTATAACCACAAGACCACCCTCATAACCTTAATATTTATCACTTCGGGAATGTACCATTTTAATAATTAAATGCGTAAGTTAGTAT
Organism: Agrotis puta; assembly: GCA_943136025.2. Taxonomy (NCBI): domain Eukaryota; kingdom Metazoa; phylum Arthropoda; class Insecta; order Lepidoptera; family Noctuidae; genus Agrotis; species Agrotis puta. The sequence goes on from OW964170.2 coordinate 9,049,771, forward strand.
CGTAATTTATTGTTAAAGTATTTCGAGAAAATTATAACTGTCACTTCAATACGTTTATAACCAGTGGTTGTAGAAGGAACTCTGTTGAGTTCAATGATTTTCTGAGACATATAATTTGTGATAGGTTGTGTCCTCCAGTTGGAATCATGTACCTATACTTTAAAGATTTGTTGTTTTTTAAGGGTTTATTTATCAAAAATTTTATGCCTACTCCAACCACTGCTTATACAAACAAAAATAAACAAGTCCTGTGTATTTCAATTCTATATAATAATTCATAGACAGAAAATAAAAGTATTCAAAACATCATCGAAATACACAGTTCTCTGTAAATGATCATTTCAAGTGCTTATGTCAATTTCTACATTGGTAAGCACAATTTGAAGTATAGAATATAGACCTTTCAATAAGGTTTATAAATCTTGTAGTTTGAGGAATCTATTGTAGATCAAAGTCTAAAAACAAACTATCGGACGTCCGATCGCTGTCATAATCGGGACTTATTATTTTCTGATGTTAAAAATTATCCAAGTAAAAGCCGAAAAATATAATTTTATGAAATATAATTTAATTTACCAAGGTATTTATGAATTGACAAGGTTTTATTGATGATTTTGCTTGAATAATTCTGGAAATCATATTTTGTTTAATACAAACATACTGACTGCAAGTCAGTATGGCAAAAAATACTAATTACAATATTCGCGTACTGCTTTTTTTTTGTATGGCATCTCGCAGGTCAACCTCTAGTACGTTGTGTACTGCTCAACCGGACATTTCTGAGGATGCCTTAAGATTTTAAGGCCTCCAGCCAGGGCAGTTCGCGTACTGCCATAGCGCCTTGGGTTTTATAATGGGCCAGTTATTTCCGTGGGCCGGCCGGCCGATAGTTCGTGCAGACTAGTGTGTCGGTGTAGGTGTGGTGTGCGTGCGCCTGGCCGCTGTAGTTACCTAGGTGCGGGCGCGGCGCGCGGTGGTAGGGCTGCGGCGCGGGCGACATGGGCGCGTGCAGCGCCGGGGACACGCCGCCGTGCGGGTACGAGCTGGAGCCCGGCACCTGCAACCGACACCACACTCACATCACTCCGTGCCTCGGTTGGCGCTGTGGATCGACTATTCGGTGCTGCGCTGCGTGTCCCAGCGTGTAACGCATTTGTATGGCCTATAGGTTCCGGATCTGGCTGTTTATGTGAGAACGCACCCACGATACAGGTATAGCGTGAGAGAAGGTAAAAAAAATGTGTGACACACTGCCTCTCAAGTACAGTGTCCAGTCACTCGACATTTCCTTCCGATGAAGAAGGCATGATTAAAGAGCCTCATCACAAACCATGTCTCACTACTTACTTATAAGATGATCAACTGAGGAGACATGTAGCCAGGCCCAGGTCCTACTCCATATCTGAGATACTTTACATAGTTATTCACTTAGTATTCTAAAACTAAAAATCTGTCAACTCAATCGAAAACATGTAAAATCTATATTATTACTCACACTTAATTGTCGACTTAACATCGGATTTTGCTGTGATGTCGTTATTTTATTTGTACCATAGTTTGGACCCATTTGATCTGTAAATAAATAAATGCAACATAAATCTCAGATGACATGTGCGATGCGATAGACAAGTAAATATATTTTTACTAATTAGCACTTACTGTTTTGATGATATATGGGATGGTGATAGTCCGTTCTTGTTAAAGCTACATTGGGGGGTGTGGCCGAAACCAGGGCGTTGATCGTGGAGCCAAGATCAGGCTGAGGTTGTTCCGCAGCCTGTGGACAAACATAGGTTTTACATTTACTAATGATTCAATCATAAGTGGACTGTCATTTTCCAATAGTAAATTACATTTTTAAATAGCATTATCCAGTTTCTCATGGAAAGTCAAACTTGGGTATGAAATAAAAGTGGTCGCTTCGTATCTGTCACTGAACAATGTTTTTGTTACCATGATGCTCAATATATAGAATGTTTCATCTCCAGCGTGCACGACCTAACGAAACCCATCAACTGATGGGATGGCCACATGGAGAAAATGATTTAGTTTGATTGTTTATACTACATAGGTATATGACTACAGACTGGCACATGCAGTAGGTATATCGCGAATGTTGAAAGAAAGGTTGAATATTTTATATGAGTGTGGGTTTATACCTCTGGCGACACGAGCATCTGCTGCGAGCGCTGCATCTGCAGCAGACGCGCGCGCTGCTGCTCGGCGTGCTGGCGCGCGCGCGCGGGCTCGTACAGCGAGCCGCACTGCAGCGCGCGCCAGCGCTCGCGAGGCTCGGGCGACCCCGGCGACACGGGCGGCTGCACGGAGTACGGGCCCGCGCCCGCGCCCGCGCCCGCGCCCGCGCCCGCGCCGCCCGGCCCGCTGCCGCCGGGGCTGGAGCTTCCCGGGCTCTTGCCCACCTCGTATTGCATCAAACTTTGTCTGATCGCGTTGATCATCGCGTTCTTCTCGTTCTTTCCCTGTAACGAATCAAATTATTGGTTAGTTAATTACCGAACTGGATTAGGAGAATCTCTGGACAGAGTGAGACACGCTGACTGAGAAGTGGTGAAAACGTAATAGAACTACATCAAAATCAACATTTCTAGTTCGATTATACCTACGGTGATTTGTGCAGATTACACTTAGTCATTTAGACAAATGGTAATCTCAGTTTTTCTTACGAGCACGTGTCTAAGATTAAACAAACAAATATTTTACATCACGAAAATTAACGATAGAATACAACGTAAATTGTCTTCAACCGTTTAAAAGATACCTGTCGTTGCCGTACATTGACGTCAGGCTGCTGCCGGTCGGCGTCTGGCATGTTGTCGATGACTTCGTCCAGTATGTCGGACAGCGTCTGGTCACTCGGCACCTCACTATCGCCGGCGCCCCCACCTTGTACTCGGTTGGCGGCAGACCTGTAACAAAATCAGTGGTACTTGTAAAACAGCTTTACAATGATCGTATTTCATTATTACACAAAGTTTTTTCAAAAGACAGATTTCCAATGTTTGTTAACCAAGAAATAGTTTTGCAAAGATAAGTTAAATAGTAGGCACTTACGGCGGCGGCGGCTGCTGCTGTTGCTGCTGCTGCTGCTGCTGGCTGTAGACGTGCGAGGGCGCGGGGTAGTGCAGCACGTGCGCGGCGCCGGGCGCGGGCGCGGGGTAGCGCGCGCCGCCCGCCAGGCCGCCGCTCTGCAGCACCTGCTGCAGGTGACTGGCGCCCATGTTGCCCATGCCCTCGGACACGTTCACACCACCGCCGTTCATGTTGTTAACGCGACTGTCAAAATAGACCCGGATTATAATCACTGTTACGACGGGCAGTCTCCTTGAGCCATAAGTACATTCGAAAGATATCCAAATCAGTCAATATATTCTCATCTTAGAAGTCTACTCACTGATTGGCACCGGTGAGTATGTTAGACAGCGTAGAGTGCAAATGACGCTGCGGGGGCATCTGAGGCTGAGGCGGGGGCGGAGGACGAGCCCGCGCGGTGGGTCCGTAGGCGCGCAGGTTCGGGTTGGGCAGCGGCAGCGGCGTGGTGGGCGTGGTCTGCTGCCGCGCCAGCAGTGATACTAGGATCTGGTTTTTCTGACACAACGGGCTCATGCCGGGACTACTACTGGTCGCCGGACTCGTAGCCGTAGACGATGCTGTTGAAGACGTGGGGAGAGCACTCGACGTGACCTGAAGAAAGTAAGTAAAGTAAGTAGCAGTAGCGGTAAGCAGAAAGGAATTACCATTCCACAAACAGGGTTAGCAATAACAAACGAATTCGGGGAATCGTGTAACATGTGTTACCTGCTGGTTTTCAGGCGTAGCTCGTTTTGAGTTAGTGGGCACTCCCTTGTTCCCTTCTTCGAACTTGCGTTTGACTCCGGCGATTCTTTCAAGGTAATTTTCGCTACTTTCCTGCTGTCGCCCGTTGCCAGACGGACCGTTACTACTTGAGAGTAGTTGGGAAAGCAGCGCACTAGGTTGGGACACACCCCTGTTACCGTCTGCAGAATTTCTTCTTTCTTCCGCATCCTCGTCTGACTTATCGTTTAATATCTGAAATATCACAAGGATTAATAAGTCTGAGTGTTTATTATACGAGGTCAAAAAGCAGTCAGCTCTTCCTTAACTTACCCTCAACAAGACGTCGGAGTTGTTATGATGCGCCTGCTGCATGGTGTGTGTCGCGTTGGAGCCGTGCGACACGTGGGACGCGTGCGACACATGCGGCGCGTGCGGTGTGAGCGGCGCGTGCGGCGGGTGCGGAGGAGGGCGCGCGTGCGCCTGCGTGTGCAGCGGCGACAGCGCCGCGTTGGGCGTGTGCGGCGTCATTGGAGTGTGCGGCGTATGCGGTGCGGATGTTTCGCTACCCGTAGCATCTTCGTCTTCTTGCTTCAACAAATCTTTCAAGATTCGATTGTTTGAGTTCACTGTCGCGTCATTGTTCCCCGGCATTGGTTTCTTACTGAGGAGCGAACGGAGTCTGTTTGGCTCCTCCGCGGGCTGATTCGAAGGTGGTCCTTCGCCCGGTGTTGAAGGTGCTCGTGGCGTTAAGGGCTGCGACGGTCCTTCGACGGCGCTCTCTTTGCGCTCTTTTGTATCTTCACTGGGCATTTCGCCGAGCAAAGAAGATGCCCAAGGTTCGAGGTCAAAATCGTTAAGAAAAGGACCGTCACTGGGACTTATAGGAGACCGATATCTAGGTTCACAATTGGAAGACTCCCCGTTTGCCACGGATGTCATCAGAGGTCCGCCGACAGGAGGTCGAGGGCTGTCGTTTTCGAGGAGATCCATGTCGTCGTCGCTGAGCACAGTGTGCGTGGACATTATAAAATCCGGCTCACCAGACGACGGTTTCGCTCTAAAAAGTCGTGACCGAGCTACAACTCTAAAGCAAGGTCTATCAGGAGCGATGCGCAATCGAAAGGGTTCACTAATAGCTGGCGGCGCGGGAAGACACACTGCCTCCTGTAAGTGCGCGGCTACACGAATACGATCACTATTCTCAACAAGTTCCAAATAACGAGTACCCACCAGGGGTATAGAAGTGTTTATTAAGTTTTCCACTCCACTTAAATCACAAACTGTAAGAAAAAAAGTTATGTTATACAACTACAATATACAAATTTTGTTTTCATTTCAAAATAATCTGACAGGTACACTGATGGAGATAAAATAAGGTATGGTAATGATGACTCACATAAAATGATGAAGTTGCAATCCAATCTGAAGACGATGTGATCGGAGTGCTTGGCGGTGATGGCGGGTGGGCCGCCGTCGCCGGGGAGTAGTGCGGCCGACGCGTCCTCGCAGCGCCGGATGACGCACATGACGGAGCCGGCCTCCTCCGATGACGAGCCGCGCACGGGCGCAGCGTGGATCACGCACTCCACGAATCTGCCAACCCAGCACGTCAAGTCAGTACCGTTACAGTAAGATACTTCATAAGTGCCTTTGGCAAGCCCTTCAACGATCCGAACAAAATGTAAAATTTGTACAAAAAAACTGATTACATCTTACAAAAGAAAATCTGCTAGTGCAAAATATCTAACTATAGTTACTATCTAGCTAGACTTAATTTGAATTTGTAAATTTGAATGTTTTTATAATGTTGACTCACAAACACAAACTCAATCATGAAATTTACTTACGAAACCCTTTTGTATCAGTCCACTATCTTAAGACTCTGTCATCATTACTATGAAAAGAGGCGTTCAGCCTACAGATTACAGGATATAAGAACTGATACTAAATGGTAGATTTAAGTTTTTAAATGGGCATGGTCACATTAACTATCATTAGAACTAAAAACGGAATGATTACCATGTTTATTACTTGTTGTAGAGTTACTACTAGTATAGTAGCTATTAGTATAGTAGTTGTTTACGATATTTAGGCACTGTTGCACGTGGCATGATCACAGATATACTGAAATAATTACGTGGGTATTTATAAGTTGATAAAATGGTCTACCCTTTTCCTTAGTTGGTAGTAGTTTCTTTGCGCTCAATACCGCTACCACTGTCAATAACAACACGCGAGCTAATGTGTAGGGAACAGACCACCCGCAATAACTTCGCCGTAGATCTTTATCATAGATGGCTTCACAATGACTAATAATAAACATACAAAATATAGCACGTTTTAATTCTAATGAAAGTGAAAAACCGAACTTAAAACTGCACGCGGTATATATTTAATATAAGAACATGTACATTATACAACACAGTATATACGTCTATAACATAGCTTACATCTCAATATCAATTGTGTAGAGTTACTCGCAAACGACGATAAACAGTGTTGTTTAATTTTAAATGCGTTTATAAAGTATTAAAAACGGTTGCTATTATACTGCGCAATATTCCTAGCTTGTTATGCACAGTATTGCTCTTATTTGTGAAATAGATTTCTACAACAGTTTTGCATTACTCGACTTAAATACGTATTAGTTTCAAGTAATCGGCCTCTTATCGTTCGACCGTCACCATCTACTATCACAATGAAATAGCAAAACACATTCTGATATCAATGAGTCGATGTCTTTAGCACCTTGGGATTTTTATATGATAATAAATTATTTTGAATTGCGCACTCATGAAAGAAGTTGGTATGTAAAACTTACCCCGCACTGTCAGTCCCATTGGAGTTTTTGACAAGAAGGCGAGCTTGTATAGCTTGAAATTTGTCTATTTCTCCTGAACCCCAGTTAAAGGTTTGTATATTTCTTAACAATGGCTTTAACTTTGCATGATCTTTGACATGCAAAAGTGAGAATATTGATTTGTCATACAATTCATTTCTGTCCTGCAGAGTGAGCTCCTTAATATTTTCCGTTATACATTCAATTTTAGCCTCCGAGTTTATTTCCAATAAAACCCACCCGAGGGTGCCGGTGTAATGCTTCAGAGCCTAGAACATAGTTAAAAAATTATGGTTAAATTCAATACTTCGAACAGTTTTTTGAATGATAATAATTTGAAAAAAAAATAATTTGAAAGATTTCTATAGATATTATAAGACTAAAGTGTTCAAAGAGGTAATACTTTGTCTATTTGATTATTCATCCATCCTAGATATTTAAACGCAAGAAATTCATGGACTTGTGCTTCCCACCAGTAAGCACTTTAAAAGGAAGGACCCACGTGATATATTGGTTTCTTTAGTAACTTTGACTTTTTAATTTGCAAACAAATAAAGGTCATATCACAGGATAAGTTATTAAAATCAATGAAATGGAATACCTCGATAAGAGAGGCTAGCTCCGAGTAATGTAATCCAGCGCAGGACGGCTGGGTGGAGCTGACCTCGCCTCCTTGCACCGGCGAGAGGCACTGGGAGGCGCGCAGGGGACACTCGTCGGGGCACTCCCGCCTTCGCCGTAGCACCTCCTGGATCTGGCGAGTAGCCTCCCGGACGATCCCGTTTTTGTCGGGCTGCTTTACCTCGGCAAGACAGGTACCCAAAAGTTCTTCAAGCTGATTTATGGTTTCGTTTTCGAGTTCCCGTCGCTTCTTCTCGTTGTGACACTTATTTCTGAAATTTCGAAGAAAAACCATAAGTACTCACTCCGTATGATTAGAAAAATAATACAGAAACACAAAAATATTCTAATATACTTGTTTACAAACACAAAATTACAAAAAGCACATGTTTGACAATAACATTTTTGAAGATATTGTGAGCTTTTGAGTTTTATACTGCGTAAAGTGGGTATAGGTTGTTCAGAAATTATGATGCCGGTGCAAAAGAAACAATCATATTTAAATGCAATTATATTAAAAGAAAATTATATCTAAATAATACACACTGAATAAAAATAAATTGACACATTTAAACATTTACAACATCATCTGGCAATGATTACAGAAAGCCCCCTTCATTTCATCCCCCCCATCATTTCATCATAACCCCTTGGTTATGATGAAATGATGATGAGGATAGTTTTAATACAAAACTAGCACATTTTAATTTGAACTAGATATATTTGGAAAGTCCACCAACAGTCAGATAATTTCCTCTCAAGTACATGAGATTGCGTTAGTTTTAACAATTTAATAACTTAATCAGACCGCTGTCAAACGTTCTCATTATTTAAATCGGATCAAGATAAACATTATGTTTTCTAACCGTCCAGATATTTAAATTATCGACATTGCATTTACCGTGTCAGACTTATTTAGTTGATATATTTATTATGTAAGTTTTTGTCACTTCAATCACGTTAAACTACTGAATGAATTTACTAAAACATTTGTTTTAGTTTTAACTCGTAGGTGCATTCTATTCCGAAGGATCGATTAGATCCCGCGATAAGAAAAACATGTCCTTCCATATCTTTACTATAAGCACTAAAACAAAGCAAAGATTAAAAATTTAAAAATGATTTGATGTAGCAAAAATGGTGCATATACCGAACAGGTTGTAGGTGACAGAGTCGATAATAAATGATTAGTAGATAGGTGGATGATAAAGATGTCCAAGCCAGGTGGTTGGTGATAGATAATATCAGACAAATACGGGAGCCTAAATGATGTTGAATTCTTTCCCAAAATACTATGTAGAAGGAGGCATGGACAAAGCTAGTCGTAATATTTATGTTCGTGTGTATAAGTGCAGCTATTAGCTTGATTTAAAAAAAACTTCAGGTAAATAGGTACATTTTATCTTGATTAGTCACGTCGATCCTGAGATATTATACCTTATCCTCTCTATCAGTTCCATGTGTAGTCATGATGATTGATTGGTTGACGCAATAAGATATTGTTTTAATTTTATTGACACTTTAACAAACAGGTAAAAGAATATTGTAATGGGTATGGTGATTATTAATTGGCTAATGAGCATTTCACACGACTATTGGTGAATGGTTAAGTGGGATTAATGACAAGTAAAAGATTATTTATCAGTTCAGTATGATTAATACATAAAAAATAAAATGAGATGCTAAATACTAATCTACTGAAATCACATTTTTGACTAGGAATTGGTGAATACGTTTTTTCTTTATTTTTCCACAATAAGAATTTCTCCTGTATCGTGGGTGCTTTACAAATGTTTAAACTCAAAAACAGCGAGACCCGGAACAAATACTTGTGGATCAAACAAATATTTGTTCCATGCGGGAAGTGAACGCGTGACATGCCGTCAATTGCTCAGGCACTGTGCCTACCATCCGTCAGTTTTCAAAGAGAAAACAGAATGCATGTTGAGTTTCTAAAAAGTGTTTCTTACATACTTAACAGTTATTCTTTAAAAGCATATACAATGACCTGTATTCATCATAAAGAGTAAAATATAAACACAAGGAATGTTGGGTATGATGTCAGCTGTCGTTCTTGTAGTGCATAATTTTTACAATGCGATATTCAAGAAAGTATCAACGCAATGTGCCTTATGTATATGAACGTATCTAATTGGATTATTATATCTCGCAGCTAGAGAATGATCCCAGACCTCGCACAATTTGTTCCCTCTACTTTTTAGGTTGCTTGTCCATCGGGCTAAGTATGCTGATATGAGGTGTGCACGCAAGGAGTTGTCTGCTCCAAGGGCCTTCGGACCTCCAACAGACATGGCCAGCCCACTAGCAGTTCAGCCCGAGATATCTGATCTATGTGACCCCAACCTTTTCCGTATAATCTGGTTATGGATAAAATGTTTTGAACATTTATGTTTTTTCGGTTTTCACATGTTTTTAAGACAGAAGTGGTCTAAACTATCTACTGCTTTATTACAATAAATTGAATTGTAAGAAAACCTTTACATCATAAAAATGATGTACTTAGTTGTCATCATATTATATTCCAACTAGCAAAAAATCGAACAAATAAAAGCATAAGTTTGAACATGCTCTTTAATAATAAAAAAAAAACTAAACAATCTTATCCGACTAGACTGCAGTGATGGACAAACATTTAATTAACTTCCTCCAAGTGTGGTAGGTATTTAGTTGTCACACTCAGCTTAAACCTTAAACCCACACCTGAATGAAAACAAAAAACGTAAAATAACCTATTATATTGCAAAATAAATGCAATAAATCTAGCATGACAGATAAGGCAGAATGTATTATTTTAAAGATTTTATTAACGTCCAATGTCTTATGAATAATGAGTTCCTTTATTACATTTTAATACTACTTCCTTATTCATCTTTTCACTTATTTGTTACATTTTTAAATATTTTTACAAAAAAGAAATAAACATTTAAAAATATAAGAAATAGCAGTACACCAGCACCGGGAACAAGGTCCGGGCTACCGGTGGTCAGGGCTCTTGAGAGAGGAACCTCCTAACAATACGCGTCGTGTCCAGGAGTACTGCCTTCTGAATCAACCTCTTGACCCAGCTACCAAGCGAGAGCCTCCTCAGGTGTGGGTCGAGGCTCTTGTCAATTAAGCCATTGACAGACACGACTATCGGCACAATAACTGCTGTTTTCACTTCCTACATGTCAACTACTTATTATTATTTATTTATTTAATAAACATTTAGTACAGCGTTAGCCATTAATACTAAATTAATATATAAAACGATTATGTGTTGTATTATTGAATACTACTTTTTTTTATCTTGGTAAAATATCAAATGAGTCATCCCAGGAGAGACTGTCAGCATGACTGATTCGCAGGAGGCAACCGCTTCCCACTCCGTCTTGCCCCACAGCATGGCCTCGAAAAATGCCGGGCGCAAGAGGCCGTCTATAGCCGTCGTGAGGACACGGCGGTGTTCTGCCCAAGCGGGGTAGTCCTGCACCGTTTGCTCCACCGTGTCCTCCGGGCGATCCTCAAAGTGGTGACACCCTGGCATTTCTTCCTTCCTCATCCGACACAGGTACCTCCCGAAACTTCCGTGTCCGGTAAGGACCTGCGTCAGGCGGTAGGTTAGGACGCTGGGACGCCTATCCAGCCACTTCTCAAAGAGAGGTCTTACCGCCGCAGTTGCGGCGTGTCAGGACCCGAGGTCCTTACGACAGTCGCTTCCTCCATACCGCCCTGAGATCACGCCGGAGCGCTCCCCGCCGTGCCTCGACTTGTAAAGGCAGCAGGGATTCGCCCTGGCGGTGCGCCTCCACGCACCACTCATAGACGCGCTAGAGGGCCGTCGCCTTCAGATGCCAGGGCCGATTGATGAGTTTGGCAGATTCATGGGATACTACTTACCAATAAAATTATAATGAATAGCCATTTGTCTTTATTTCTTTGAACTATTCAGTTACTTGGGTTAACTTTTTGAAGACTCTTCAATATTATAAATAAATCAAATCTTATAAAAGTTATAAAGTATTTTGTAACTGTAAAACGAAAATACTTAGTTTAAATAGCACTAGGTATTTCATGCATGATGGAGTTACAAGATCACAATAAGTATAACATCATTTAATAATTTAAATTCAATAAGTAATGACAGGTAAACATAATTACAACAATAACTAATAATACATAATTAAGAATGTAGAGTAGAGCAACACTAACTGGCTCATAATGTATGTTTTGTTTACTTCTATTTGCAAGATAAAGTTGCAAAAATAGTAACTTGCTTATTAAAAACAAGGGTAATAAAAGCATTATCAGAAGGCCTTGGATTTATTTTTTTTGCTAGGATCACGTCTTGATCCTGTCGAAATCAATTTTATTAACAGCATTTTGTAAAGACAATGACTTAAATTAAGCTCAAATATTTACTTGCAATTACAAAATAAAAATAGATATTATGGCGCAATTAATCATTACAATATTCTGATATTGATATCTCCTGTCACATACATCATACCGAATGTTCGTCTTCTCTTGTCAACTGAAGTGGACCATGCAGATAAAAAGAAGAGTCCTATCATGAGATATTCTTTAAATATATATATATATTTTTTTTATTATACATAATTATAAATATTACAGTGGAATATATTTGTTTGCGAATTTAAAATATTATCATTTGCAATGAATAAATTTAAAATTTTGTAGTCTGTGTCCATAAAACACTGTTTCAAAACTTAAATATTTTGTTATGGTTTACCATTCAAATCAATATTCCCAATTTTATATTTCATATTGTATAGCTCAGTCTTTCTCAACCTATGAAGTGCTGCTATAACAATTATACTTTGACTAGGTTAGCTTCACCATTGTGGCCAATTTTTAAACTAATTAAAACACATTTTGTGGTAAAGCATCCTTTTTTTGTGGAGGAGACACTTGCACATTCACTGTATCAGGGTTTAAAGGAATTTACTAAAAACCCGGATATGGCACAAGGGATACTGATAATATAATATACTGAATGGTTTGAAGGGTCATAGTGGTTTTTAAAACCCCTTAAATTTCTTTTTTTTTTCATTGCTTACCGAAATAGACCTTTATTCTGGTCGACAAAAGGCGAACTTAATTCATATTCGCACCTTTTTTGTTTCTTCAATTCTTGTTATAACTCGTTTCCTTTGATATGCTGACCTACTGATTGTCCGTGCCTATCGATAATAATTTGAACACTGTCTGTGGATATAGCTGATAAAATATGTGAGTGTAACCTTCAATGACGTCATAGACAAGTTCTTGGATTTTTGATTTGCTTATGAATGTAGTGAACCAGAGACAGCAAATAGTAAAATTACTGAACGGGGTTACCACTATTTAGTTTTGTTTATTGTTTTTCTATTAAAAATTTCTCTACATTTCATAATGAAAAACTATTTATTTTTGTAAACATGTGGTATGTACTACATATTATTATGATAACTTTAGCAGTATTTTGCTTAGACCATGCCCACTCAGGCACTCTTCTTTTTTAGTCAATAGCATTTGCAACGACACTTGAGATTTTATGGGTTTATGAACCGATGCACCATTAACTCCATTAAGCCTTAATAGTTTCTTACATAATTATTATGAATAAAATGCAAGCACATTACGACAAGGAAAATAGGCTTTCATATAAAGTTACACTAAATTTTAAAAACCCAGACATTTCCACCAATGTATACACATTTCAAGCGTATTATACGTACATTTGAGATTGTGGCTTATTGTCTGACTTTTTTCTTATCTTCTTAACCGGCGCTGTCACGCTCATCTTGCCTTGCATCCCCCTCCATGTGTCTCCCAGTTGGAGGTCACAGGATTCAATTCTACAGAAGCAGCAAACAAAATAAACTATTATTAAAGTATGATGAATTGTAACAATTACAAAAAAAGAATGTGTTACGATAATGATTCATGAATGGTGATTTTAGACATTCGTTTTAGTGAGAAATAATGTTCTATTTAACATACCTATGTATGTAATCTAAGATAGTGTAACAGTGGTGGTGGAAAACTACTTAAATTCTACTTCTAAAATAAATAATAACAAAGGAAGCATTCTTTACTGTACAGACGATTCCCCAGTAAATTTATAATTAAAATAGTGCGAGAGTATGACTCATATTTGCTACTAAGCGAGTAATGTATTGTATTTATTCAGGTTTTTAAATAGGTATTTATATATTATCAAAACTTTAACCAGGTGAGGATGTACACTATCGTAATGTACGCCTATCAAGGAATAGTTATGTTCACATTGACGCGGCTCATATCAAATGCCAAGTACAGAGTAAGCTGAACCTTAATGCAAAAGAGGGACAGAGATACCAGTTGAACGACGCCTACCGAGGAGCCCCACTACGCAACCTCACTGCGACGGCCGCGCAACCTTGAAATAATAATGTTCGGAATAACAACAACGCGCCACAAGCGTGACCAGAAATAGTATAATAATTCTCGAAAATGTTTGAAGCCTCTATCTAGTTCCTAGTACCTACTCATATCCTGTCTGTATTTGAGGTTGGCACATAATTTAGACGATATTCAACGATGATACAGACCCAGGTGTGTCATATCTTTAATTTTAACCATGCAAGATTTGAAAATATTGACGGTATTTGTTGAATACCCTGATCGTATTGTCCTTAAAGCATTAACATACCTTTATATTTTTTTTAGTTAAGTTGACACTTAAATTCGAATAGGTGAAAGTTGGTAAGCATTGTCAACGCTCCGCAGTCGAAGGTTTCGCTTTTTCAATCGTTCGTTACTCAACAGGTATTCGTCATCGAGACAACTACCTAACTACCACCATAAGCAACTTTATTATAAGCTCCTGACTGATTTTATTACATCGAGTAAGGTCGTGTTGCTTAGACTACACTAGTTCTGACATAATGTGGATATCTTAGCGATACGAAAACAATGTGTAGTTTATGGAACAATTTTGAATATAAACCTTGCAAATTAATGTGTTTCTTTGCAAAGATATTGTTGTAAATGAGTAGATTCATTTTTGGCTCCACAATTAGGGGTCTGAAAACCCAGCGGGCTCTATGTGTGTCCATGACAAACCAACACAGATAGTTTATTATTCGGTGTACCAAGCATTTTTTCTTATACAGTCTGTTAATTTTCCGGTTTCTCATAGTTTAAAGCTTAGCAAATAAATGTATTTTTCGTTATTGCATTCCTTTTAGTCCAATTCTGAGAAGTAGGTAGGTATGAAAATGAAATAATAGAAGCAAGAGTTGCATCTAATGCTATGAAATGAAAAGATGTTTTTACTCCGAGCGAAACCATGTGTAGTAAAAACATATTGAGTTATAACATCGCAAGAATGCTTGGCAGTAATATAATCGACCAGTCAAGCGTTATTTTGCGCTAACTTATAAGAATTTTAATTTGTTACACGAATCTATGATACAAATATGAAATCTGCGCTAATTGTATCACAGATATTAAATTTCACTGAAAGTATTCTTAAATATCTACAATATTCTGTCAAATAAACAGGTTATAATATACTCTCATAATTTAAAAAAAAGCATTGCTGTGACCCCGAAATTAATAGATCTAAGCAAGAATTTATAACTTAGACACAAAAATGGAAGAACGTCAAAACCACAAGCCGAAATAAATACATTTCGGCACCTTGCAGGTCCTTAACTACAGCTCATTAGCATTTCTACATTTCTGTAAAGCAAGAATACTAACAGACTTCGCGTTAGTGACGTGTGAAATTACCAAAGCGACGAAGCCGAAGCAATGTCAAGTGCTAAAACTATTGCTAGTAAATTTTAAGATATTCCAGAAACGTTATAATGAAAACAAACGAAGTGTAAAAACTATATATTCTACAGAAATAAAGCATTAACTACTCAAAATAATATAGTTATTTAGAAAAGCAGCTAGATTTAAGGGATTTTATCATTTAAGTAATAGGTACTTTCCCTTGTAATGCAAGAGTCATTCGTGGTACCCACTACATAAATATGAATGTTATGTAATCTACTCGACGCATAAAGAAATTAATCATACATCTCGAGGTGTTTGTGCATTATTTCAGTAATTCTATAAATAGATGGTACTATAACTTACCAACAACTCAAATTACTATGTTAAGGCGTTACACAAATCGCCATTAGGCCAAGGGCAACTATTTCGGTTCTAAGGATATGTATTAACCCCCGGGGGTAAAATTGGGACAAGTGACCCAATGATGAGTAGATGATAAAAGTTTTAACATCCAATTATTGAAACACTGCTATTTTCGATGTTTCACCTATTTGTCTATCACTTAGAGCGACACGCAAAAATTAGTAGGCCGATTTTGAAGACTTTCACTTTTTGAAAGTTGAGGGTGCAGTACCTATTGGCGATGAATACATGGTTACGTCAACCCGGGTTTCTTCTGTAAAATATCCACGTAATTTTGTAAGCGAAATGCGACCAGGATTTGAATATACAATACTGATCTATCTATGCAAAGTTTTTTACTTAGAATTACTAATGTTTTATACAATTGGCTCTTATACAGAATGACTATAACTACTACCGAAATCGAACAGATATCGTCTATTTCCAACTTTCCAGTCTTAACCCTTAACCACCTGACCCCTAAATCAGTAACGTAACCACCTGCGCGCGGTCACAGTGACCGCATCGAATACACATGAGTTATCTCAGGATATTAAGGTTTTATTATAAGAATAAATTAATAATATTCTGTAATATATATTAAATTATTTATTTAAGTGGAAAAAGAAACAATAATAAAACATGTTCTTCTCATAAATGGGAACAATTAAATTGATGGCACATTTTAACTAAAAATATAACTATGATTACATAACGAGATGTATCAACATAGGGACAAAATATTACATCAAATTTGAACTTTCTTTAAAGAATCTAATAACATTAAAATGAGATAAAAAAATAAAGTTTAAAAAAGAATCAAAACTTCGATAAAAATGCAGAGGGTAAAGTCTGACAATTTTTCACGACAATTTTGGCACATTTTGATAGTACATTCCACACAGATTGTTTTTTTTACAGATAAAAGTTACATGAAATATTTTTCATTTCTTCTTGGGAACACAAGTTAAACACGTTTTACGTGTTTCAAGAGTCCAGAAACAGTAGGCAATTCGTCTCGTCTAGAAGACGACACTTGTAGGCAGTCATCAGATTCATAGTCTTCTAAAATTTCAGAAACTTCCAAATTCTCAGGTTCTACATCACTGCAACTCTCATCAACCACATCTCTAACCATTTCACAACATTTTCGTTGTTTACATCCATTTTTACGTAAAAACAATAATCATGAATGTAATACACAAAAATCACATAACTACCTGCACGCGGTCACCATGACCGCTAGCAAAATATTTTTACTCACCGAAGCCAAACGCGTGCACGTAGATCCTTGCCTAGCGCACACACGACGCTAAAGCACCAACAGAAAAGGTACACAGACGCACGCTAACATGCGATAACGGATATCGACGAAATTCAAATTCAAAAAATTGTTGCGGTCACCATGACCGCTGGCAGGTGGTTAAGGGTTAATTGAGGCTGACGGAACTGAATATCAGTATTTTAGCTATGTGCTGTAGTCGTGTAAGTTTAAGGAAATTACTTTTGTCTTTCAAGGAGGCCTGCATTTTCAAAACCTTGAGATGTAAAACAAGTTATACAAGCACTGCACACGTGTTCAACAAGTTACCATTCATTACGAACAGTTTCCTCCGTGCCTCGAAACCACGTTAATTCTTTGTTCCCAGCTGTCATTTGTAAATCTTTGACAGTCGTTACAGGTAGTCAGTGGCCCGAAAGTCTACCAATCAGTCTTAACAAGGAGTATTCAATACCCAGAGCTAAATGGGTTGCGGAGGTCAGATAGGCAGTCGACCCATGTAAAGTACTAGTATTCAGCTGCATCCTGTTAGACTGGAAGCTGACCCCAACATGCCAACCCCATGGAATTGAGAAAAGACTAGGCAAATGATGACTGAATCCCAAATAAATAGTTAAACTACAGCTACAAATCGACTTGATCACCGGCTAATATAGCGCCGACAAAACGGGTGTTGGAGGCGGGGAATAAGCACCCAAAACAGGTGGAATTGTGGGCAGTTGTTAGGAATTTAGGTATTTTGAAGAATACCTATTAGCAGAAGCATTGTTAGCTTATGTTGTGAAGTTAACCGGAATTCCTATAAAGGGTTATCCGTATTGCACGTTATTACGAAAACTTAACGTCTAGAGTTGGAAACACTTTAGATTTTAATTTTGGAGAGCTAATTTCAATATCTTAAAGGTAACATTTATTTTATGCTATCCATTCAAAATGGGAGTGTTATACCGATGGATTTTTCCTCCTTTCAGTGCACTAAGTTAGTACAGTGAGTGATTGTGCGCAGGTGCGTTGCGTAGATAGGCTACCACGTGGGGATAATTTTTTCCCTCTCTGTCTAATGAAGAAGCAAGTGATTATAGAAATGTAGCGAAAAATGTACATTGTGAAGTTTAGTTTTCCAAACATGGTAGAATCGCTGTCTCTATGAATGCGTGAGTCATGGATTCCTCTCTTGTATTGATAGAATATAATTATGCAATTATAAAGCTAGTCAACTCAGCACTACACAAAAATGTTGATTCGGAATCGCAAACTCAATCATCCGTTCAATAAATTTCTTTAAAGTTCAGATGAATTGGGTTGGGTCAATATAAATAATGTAATATTTATTACCAGAACTAAAATTTTGTGTTAGACACACTTCTAGCAGCTGGTGTAAAATAATCATTTCATTTAAGTTATATAACGACACGATAACGAAATTTCACTTGGTTTTACAGCTAAATTTTTAGTTTCATAATACGTAATTTTAAATTTACTTATTTTTACAAGCCCCTTTACTTAATTCTCTTCACAAGATCAAGCTTAAATGGATTAGCATTACACCGGCGGTTTAATATTTTCTTATCATTCGTAATTACTAATTTTATCTTCATTGAGTGACCCGCAATCATTCTGGGTCTCGGTATTGTATGTCATTGGTCCGGTGTTGTGACTTGACTGATTATAAACCTATCGTTTTGAATCATACAATTCGTGAAACAAACATTTCAGCATGAAATCAACAATCAATCTGAAAATTAAGTTCTAGAAATACCTATGTTAGAGTTCAGTAATGTTACGCCGTATTTAAATACATACATACCTACATACATAAAGGTACCGTTATGGTAAGTGGCAAATATAGGATAAACACATTTTTTAGGCTAAAAAGATATGTTTACACAACACTGTATCATGATGTGATTATTTTTATCTAGAAACATGTTTTTGTATATTGATGAATGTAAAAAGAATTGTTTAACAAATTACCCTGGCAAGGTGTTGACAGCAACATCAACGTCGAAGAATATGTCCACTAGCTCATCCACATCCGAATCAGGTGTTAGCGAGGGCGGCAATGTGGCTGGAGGAGATGCGGCCACATTGACTGAGTGTACCCCGCAATTGAAAAGCACAGGTTCTGTTTGTACCATAGGCAGCATGGCTAAGACACATCTAAGCCTTCAGTGCCACTGCTAGAGAAACGTATGTATCCCAGGATCAATTTTAAACAGCACAATACGTATCCGCATCCAAACATACACTGCATTGCGCCACGACCGCCGCGACGCTATTTTTTAATACTATGAAGGTTTCAAATCCACACTCGTTAATTCCACTGCAAAACCACTTAACCAAAAACTGCTCGAGTTCGTATTACGTCTCGTAAATTTTAATATTTGCCGTGCAATAACTTTATTACGTAGTGATAGTGCAATTTCCTATCGATATCCGTGCGAAACGTTCGCTACAAAACGACGATGAAAGTCAACTGAAAGGCGAGACGTAGATATACACACATCCTTTTCATTCGCCGCTTTACAAATTATCAACACGGCGCACGGTGGGCTGAAATCAAGCTCTAATGGACTTAGGGATTCACGAAAATTGATAAGCAATTAAAAAAAAAATAAAGACGGCTTGGCGATCTACCACTAAATACAAGAAATTTTTCTTCTGCGATTTTTGTATATACTTAATATTTTAAAAGTTATAACGATTTGAATTTATTTTTGTATGGAGAAATTTGATTTTATATGAATAACTTTTAATTCTCAAGAGTTCTCAAATAACCGCTTTCGGTATTCGATTGCGCTATTTTTTAGGCAAATTATCCGATATGGCAATTGCTTCGATTTTCTTCGATTTTGGAGAAAATTGTTTTTCATTCCCTTTTCCACACCACCTTTGAGGTAGAGAACTAAGCGCGTTTTTTTTATCAGTGGTGTCTCCAGGAAGCCTAATCCACTCATACGCACACTCACAAACTCACTCACAAACACACGCACTCACAAAATTATCACTTAGACAATTTCATCAGATTCAGATTCGTTCTCTAAATGTTCCACATTAACAAATTCTATATTTTCCCGCTCATCATCTTCAAATGTTGTAGATAAAAGAAGCATGGCTTTCGCTTCTTCTGAAAATGGTTTGTGTTTCCGTATCATTTTATGACGTTTTGATGATATATACTAACTGGGTCTGAACTAATTATTAAATTATTTAAAATATCCTCATTATTAGCTCTTCTGCAGACTTTCCTTGAATGGTGTTGGCGATATCGCCTAAAGTCTTTATTTCTAGATTCAGCCGCTTCTTCATTAATCGCTAATTTCTGTTTCCTTCAATTCATTTATCTCCGTTTCAATTTCGGTTTTCTCTCTTAAAATCGTTGATTTATTCTCTTTTTCAAACTTGAAAAATATTGGACGACACCAATATGCAGAATTTGGTGAGTCGTTTTCCCAGATAATTTGTTCCTCAGAAATATTTTTTATTGGTACTAAACTACCCATAAAAATACTTGAATCATATGTCGAAGCACTGTCCACTTTGTCCTCCGTTGTCATTTTTTGCTTATAGTTTGCTTGATTCGAGGCACCATCCATTCCCCATTTGCTTATCATTGTCAACTCCTTAAAGTCTGCGCTATCAATATTGTTTGCTTTGAATAATATCCTTTTGGTGGTTATATCTAATAGACGCTGCAATTTTATTCCAGCAGTTGTATCTGTTAAGGTGATATCATCTTTTGGCGGGAAGCATTCTTGTTTTGCATTTTGCACCTTGTAGTAGGAAGGGAACATGTCGACATTTTTCTCTTTGATACTTTTTCTTAAAGTATTATATTGTCACTTTGTTAACTTAAGGGACAAAACAAGTCCCAAAGCTTCATCTGGAGTAAATTTAGGTTTTTCATTTTTACCTAAAAGACTATCTTTCGCTTTTTGCACATCCTGTGGATTTTTAAGTAGGTGTTCGAGGATTTCAGATATTCCTTGATTACCATCCTCTCGTAATTTCATAATGTATGCATGAGATATTTCCTCTGTAGTCATATTTGTATGAATATGTTCTGTACGTCTCTTTTTTTGCTTAGGTCCTAATTCACAAAATGGTTTTCTTGGACTTACATTCGTTGACGTGGCAGTAGACACTTTTGCTGGAGATTCATGTTCACTTGATGTACTAGGAACAGAGTCTTGGTTTCTTTCAAATGCACTTACAATGAAATCAGGCCACTTTATTTCCGATGATAACCATTCACTATTATTGTTGCTGAACAATTCCTCTTTGCTATGAGCATTTTGCCGTCTCCTTTGCAGATTATAGCAATATTTTGCACAAAATGCTTTTACCGCTTTATCGTTTTCAGCACTTAACACAGTGGGGACTAATCTAGATTTAATAGCACTATATAAAACACTATTATTTTTAAAACTTCCACTTTCCTTTAATAGCACAACAATATCAATATTTGACAACAAATCGAACATTTTTACGTAATAAATAGTATTAGTATTCCGAAAATGTGAGATAGGATAGTGCGTTTATTACGATGTGTAACAACGTACTGAGGATGGTTGTTTTTCAAATGTAACCGTATCATTTTTTACCTGCTATTCATCATCCAATCACATAATGACACGTCATCATTTTGCTGCGCTCAATGGACGATGCGCTAATGAGGGTCACAGCACTATTGAGTATTGTTAAAAACAAATGACGTAATAAGGGTGATGTAGAATGTTTACCAATAATTTGTTTTTTGCTATATTTCTGTAATACAATATTAAAACATGTCAGATTAAACCAAAAACCGATTAATATTTCATACAAAGTTTAGGGGTCTATAACTCGAAAAATACTAAGTATAAAAAAATTACATATAACAAAAAATATTTGTATTAGTACATAAAATTCAAAAATACTCATTTTAATCCTTAAGTCCCCACTTGACGATTCCAGCCCACCGTGCGGCGGGCGGCGCGGCGCGACACGACGCAGAACGTCGGCGGCGACGACGGTGACGACGACAGCGATGGCTAAGAGCAAGAGCGTGAGAAGGTGGACTGACGGACTGAACAGTATCGCTATTATAGTCACACCAACGTCACTCCTAACTAAGCGAAGTCTTCTGCGATCTCGCTCACCGGCACGAATAGGTTGAACTTGCCGAATATAGCCGAGCATATCCGAATTCGTACGACGTATAAATACATAACAAAAAATTGTTTGCTATTTCATTAGCCATCTATTTGTTGCGAAACACGACCGAAATATAATAAACAATCAACGTCAAGGTATATAAGTAGGTAAATGTTTTAAATACTTATTATTTCGCATATGGGGCAAAATGGTACTACATAATATTAGAATAAGTTGTATTAATGACAATCTGCTACTATTTAACATCTTCAAATAATTTAAGATGAAAGATGAATATCATAAAAACAAATTATTGTATTTAATCTTTTTTTTTTCTATCCAAATTCATTCTAGTATTGATTTTTTACATTATTAAATTTGGTTTACCTGACCTTTCAAATGTAATTTAAGGGGAATGAGTTCTTGAAGTATTCAAGTACACACATTTTTTCAGGTTTTTATTCAATACATATATCTTGTGAAGCAAATATCATTAAATTTATACTATTTTATAAAGTTTAAACATGAACTAAATGACTAAATCGCGCGACATACAGCGATACGTTGTAAGCTGTGACGTAGGCACTCGTACCTACATGAAAGTGAAATGGAACAGTATTTGTGTCAAGTGCACAATTTAGATAACAAGGTCATCCATTGCATAACTCAATCGCAAGATTTTTATTTCGCTGTACGATAGGTTAACTAAAACAAGAAACTAGTTAACTAGTAAAAAGTAATTAATATTGTTAAAAAAATACTTTAAAAATGTTTATGAAATCTTTTATTATTACAGTCTATTAAGTTTCAAAAATAAGCCTCATTCAAAGTCCAAAATCAAATAAATGATATAAATGAATTAAACAGCAGCATATAACAAGGTGATAAAGATGGAGGATTTGAATCAAAACTGACCATTTTTGCCATTTAAAATATCTTAAATCATCATTTTACGGCGTAACTATGAATATATTATGAATCAAATTCATTGAAATACAAATTATAGGTAAAAGAGTAAAGGGGCAGTAGAGGAAGAGCGCGGCGCGTGCAGATATCGGTGCAGGCGGCCCCGCGGATCTATGTCAGTGGGTCACGGCAATGACGTGGCACACGGCCGCCGCGACTCGCACCGCGCACTTCATTCTAATTCCGCTTCACCGGTATGTTCGTGTTGACTAGAGGACTATTTATTTATTTACATATGTGTTAGTGCGTTAATCTGACTCAATCAGTTAACATCTAAACCCTATAGTCACAGTAGGAATCCTGCATTTACAATCATAAATTGTGTACCAAATACCAGGAGGTCTACTTACTGTTGACATTGACCGACTGAAATGATTCACGTGCGAATGAGAAATACGAGTTGATTAATTCACAATTCGGGTTAGAGGTGGGATTTTCCTATTAGCAAATTGCCATATACCAAATAAACATGACGATTAACCCTGTAACGACGAATAACTGATTAACCAATCAAAACCAATAAAAAAAAGGTTTAAAAAAATAAGTTGCCAATTAAAGGCAATCTTTAGAGGGTTCAAGTTTCCCCAAATTCCCCATTTTGACTATTAAGAGTGAACAACTTCATAATAATAACAAAAAAATTCAAAGGGCACTTGAAATAGTAATTAGTCAGATACACAATAATTGCAGCTACTATTTCTAATATACTTGCATGTAATGTTTCCAATTTGACTTCCCCGCAAAAAAAAAATCTAAGACTTTAGCGAACAATAATATTTTTCCTTATTAGTTTATTTCATGATTAAATTTCAGATATTGTTACTATCATTGTTCTCTATTAAATAGTCTGTACAAATTGCATGGATAATGAAAGATTAAATTTTTTTATAACTTTGAACTGCTCCCCACTCATTCATAAAACAATGACATTATGTCATTGTTTTAACAGTTTTGCTTTATTTTGTACATACTTAATTTAAAAAATATTTTTACACAAGGATATTTCTAATAAACCAAAAAAGTTGATTAATTTCAGATGATTTTTGAATTTTAAACAGCATTTCTCTGAAAATATATTGTTACTCTTTATATTAAAGTAATTTATTTTGTCCTGCAGTTAAATATCATCAATCACTACATAGTATGAAACAAAGTCGCTTCCCGCTGTCTGTCTGTCTGTTCCTATGTATGCTTAGATCTTTAAAACTACGCAACAGATTTTGATGCGGTTTTTTAAATAGATAGAGTGATAACATGCAATATTATAGTAGAGACTAGCTGTACCCTGCCCCGCTTCGCTGTGGCACAAAAAAATGTTTTTTCTAAAAAAAAATAGATAATAATCCTTGATGCGGATTATATATCATGCTAAAATTTCAGCTCAATCGGTGCAGAACTTTTTGAGTTTTTGAAGCATACACAAACCAACATAACATTTTTATATATATAGATTGCACCCGTGCGGAGCCGGGGCGGGTCGCTAGTGATTTATAAAAAAACCTATGAGTGTTAGTTTCATACTCACATAGTTAAAATGGAATAGAAAATTAAATATTACTTTAATATCACTTACTTAATGATTCTATGAGTCGACAGTATCATTTTTAATATTTATTTGTGTAACAACAAAACTGTTTTTAAAAATTTTAGTGCACTATAGAAATCGTGACGAATCTATTTAATACATTTTCTATTTATTCAGAAATACCTCACTAAATTTCAAGTAAACCTACCTGCCTGCCTACTGTAGTACTTTTGTACTTTAGTATTATATATTTATTATTTTCCTGTGATGTCTTGTGTGTACATAAAAAGTTAAATAAACAAGCAAATGTACAATTTTTTTTTATAATTTTCCCACGTCAATGTAAACCTTATTTTTTGTCATAAAGTTGATAACGAAAATTTTCTTTTTGAATTTTCCTATTTAATAATAGGAAAATTCAAAACGAAAATTTGACAGTTGGGGGTAGCTTAATGTGCTGGCGTCTTTTCAGTGATAAAAATAATTCCTTAGACATTTTGTGCTAGACAGTCTGCAGGTGATGCAGAGACAAACATGATGTATCATGGTTAGTGTTACAACACTGTAATGATGACATGGAAGTAGATATGGCAGATGAGTCAGAGAAGGCAGCACAGGATGAAAATAGTTTAAAAAAAACAATGTGCCAAATCTTTCTCTAAATCAACTACTTGGGTAGTTGATACACTACATGACACTGGCAGAGTAGTCGAATCGACTCATTTACCAATGAAAAAATCCTAAATAGATAATATTTATCAATCGTATATATTTTATCTATCATGATTGCTTTAAATAATTTTGGAACTTAATTTAAAAAAAAACAGCATAAAAGACGGTGCTCTTTTAAATTAAGAGCTTACCTTATATTTCATCATTTAAGGGGACATTTTGAGTAACATTGAGTTTGATCTAGAGACACACAACTTTCCTCATCAAATATCTTTACAGTCTGTTAACTTTAAATGAAACTCAACCAATATCATGTTTACAAGAAATGATGAGCTTCAACCTCAAGGGAGCGGAGATAATCTCATCAAATGAAACAACTAATGAGAATATAAATGGCGTAATATATTGCTTGGGGACCGGGTGGACTGTAGTCTCGTCCTCGTCATAATTTCAATCATATAAATCGAACCTTAATAATTAATATTATTTACTATTTAGTCAGTATAACTTAACAGCTAAAAATATTATTATTTTCAAATCATAATCACAAAATGAATTATTTGCATTGAAATTTGTATCTGTACATAATCTAGGAAAAGGATCCTTTCGATGGCGGGAGCTTCGTTCGTTAAGAAAGCGACCATGTATTATACAGTCTGCATCGCCTTATGTGCAACTAATTTTCATAATATTGTGTAACAATAAAAAAACAAAGACGGAGGATGACTATGATGATTTTATCGTCTACTACCTTCTGTTTTGTCGGATGTAATTCGTTTGCTAGATCAAGTTATTACTTGATGTTTTTTTATAGAACTTTGGAAATGGAAATAGATAATGTAAATCTACACTACTATTATAAAGAGGAAAGATTTGTATTTTTGTGTGTGTGGGTGCATGTTTGTAATGAAAAAGCTCAAAAACTACTGGTCCGATTTCAAAAATTCTTTCACCAGTTGAAACCTGCTTTGGTCCAGAGTGACAATCTGCCGTCCACTAACTAAAAGGCCGTTAAGTGCAAAAAGTAGTTTTCGAGAAAACCCTAAAATTGTGAATTGATTGATGTCTCTTGAAAAGTATGCGATCTAGAAACAAGGCTGCAAATTATATATGTAGGCATAGTGTTTTTGCACATAATGTTTTATATTTAATTCATTTATTTTTATTGCATTTATTTAAATTCCTTTTGTAACTTTTAATTAAGCATTCTATGTGGTTTAACTGCTCAGCAATCTTCCTGTATCTCTAAAACTATTAATCATAGAAAAATGACTCTTAGACCAAAAGATAGAGCATCGAAAGTTGTATAAGACTACATTAAAAAGTGAAAAACCACCAACTGTGGCTTAACGGCCTTTTAGTTAGTGGACGGCAGCAATAAGGTGGGGGGCGTGAGCGGGCGAAGCCGCTGACAGAAGCTAGTCATTAATATTAAAAAAAAAAAGATTTATGAACGATTCATTCCAGGTTCTTAGTTCAAAAAAACGTGTGACTGGTTTCTACGGTTTCCTTTTCGCTTATTGCTACTCTGGTCACTTAGTCAGTCACAGGCTCCAAGAGTAAACTTGTAGTTTAAAGACTGAGGTGTCCGCAAAGAATCCCTGCAAATGCGTTGCGTCACGTGGGCGGGCAGATCGATTGGGTGAGCGGGAATGTTGGCGCTTGCGCGAACCCCATCTTATTTATCGACCGCCAACTTTTAACTGAACGCTTTTGGGGCAGGTTAGGCCTATGCTCTGGGGTCAAGGTCACTTGCCTCACCACTGAAATATTACCTATAGTATCCAAAACTAGGTACAATCATTTTCATTACATTGGATCTAATATTAAACGATCAAACTTTAACGATATAGCAGTATGAAAGTAGCTTGATCAATGCCATTTCTACTCCTTGTTAAGAGAGGCATGGGCCAGATAATCTTAAAAACATAAAAGCGCTTCCAGTGCATATTTTTGTTTTTTTTTTAAACGTTGCCCCACACTAGAAATTTCTCCTGTGTCGTGGGTGCGTTTATAAACATAGAAACTCACATACACAAACACCCAGACCCGAAACAACTACTTGTAGGTCATACTAATATTTGTTCCGTGCGGGAATCGAACCCACGACACGCTGCGCAGTAGTCCAATCGCTCAGCCACTGCGCTAACCGTGCAGTCAAATTAGTAGCAGGAGCACTTGTTTTGCAGATCAGGAGATCAAGAAGAATTTTTAACAAATTTGTTTAAGGTTTAGACCGAAGTGTCTGATGATGAAAATTTGAGAACTTTCGGGGTCGTAACATTTACCAGAGCCAGGTTTTTTTATGTGCAGACCCGTGGTATGATTTTTGAAGTTCTCAGCACTTTATAAACGAGGCCCGAATTTTCTGAGCAACTCGCGTAAGCCCGCTGACATCTTGAGACATACCTATGATAGTTACCGCCACGTTAGCGACGTAAAAATATCTAGGTTCGTCTCTTGTGAAGGACAGTAGTGTTCCAATGCCACATTATAAAACTGTTATTCATAATTATGTGTTACATTGTGAACGGTTTATCTTTCATACACAGTTTACCCTTTCACCCCACTTATACATTATGATCGGGACCTTTAAACCAAACACCTCCTACACAAGATTTTACAGTCCTAGTAAACTTATCAAAAGGACAGCAGTTTAATCTGTTAGGTACCCAAAAAGACAAGGGTAACCAAAAAATCCTATAGATATTGGATCGTATAGGAAGTTTACAAGATGTTACATGCTCCATACGGGTAACCGAATAACCTATGAACGATTGAACTCTTTATTAGGGTTGCACGGTCCCTAGTTAACCAGTACATTCATAATCCGAGGTGTTACAAACAAGTTTTTAATACAACTTGGTAGATGCTACAATTTTATTTTTTCGATTTCAAGGGAATTACTTTAAAGTTACAGTAAATACAATTTGGTGGTGTCGCAACCCTTGTCCCTCGGCCGCCATCTTAGAAAAAGGGGTGGTGGGAGTTATCTGGCGAACTATTGGTCACTCAGAAAAATTGTAGAGACGTTTCTCGTGGCAAATTTCTCTACAACTTTGATATTTAATAGTAACTTTAATCGTAGAAACAAAAATAAAAGTTTTAAACGAAAATCGATTAAAATCTCCACCAAATTGTATCTGCTAAGACGTCAAAACCAGTGCTGTGACAAAATTAAAAATGTCGCAGCACATGCTGAGATAGGAGCCTTTTGGCCTCGCACAGGACTAATTGTTTTTTATTGGTTTTACCTTTTGTTGTTTTTCTCGTATATATTTTGTTTCCTTTGTTGTTTATGTTTTATTCATGTAAATTTTTTGTTCTGTCTTGTGTGTGCCAATAAATTTCTTTTCTTTCTTTCTTTCATTGCAGATATTTTTTGGTTTTTCAGTATATGACAGGACAGACAGACTTCCTTTTTCTTGGTAAAATCATCTAATGTGTGAGTGACTGTCAGACTCGTACTGACTAAAATCCAGTGACCCTCAATATCCCTTTACGCTCCAGGGTCACAGTTAGCTGTGTAGACAGTCCCGCGACCCCGGCAGCCGTTTGGCCCTCGTCATATTGCTGACAGCTCTACCAGGCGCGCGCGGAGCACGACGCGCCGTTAACCCGAGCATGGTTTATAATAGTGTGTCTCTGGAAGTATGCAACAAATCGAAAAGGAGCATGGGAGAGGTTCTTTCCAATCTTTTTACCTCTGAAACATGCCTATCATGCTATTTTATGCGATCCAAAAGTGATGACTACTTTTCGTGTTCAGATAAACAACAAATGCCTAGAGATTACAAATTAATTAAATTCTCTAACTTTAAAACTAATAAGAATATACCAGTGATTAGTACCTGCAAAGAATCCCTATGCTTTGGTGAAATTTCTCTAATACATGGTAACCTTCTCCCATGAAAATTGTAACTTAGTCAAAAATCTAGTAATTTGTTTGCAGTAAATGTGTTTTTATGAACAAATCTTCTTAGCTGCGTAAAAGTATAACGACAGCATTGTTTATATTAACTCTTGTGTGCATTAAAAAAAAACTTACGACGAGAAAAACATTACACTATCGAAAGTTGGCCAAGTATTGAAAAACAACCCGCCAGGATAGATTTTTTAGAGCGGTGGAACACTGGTGGTCCCTGGAAGCATCGCAAGTGGACCGAAGAGCCATCCTACTGAATAAATAAGTTAAAACGTAAAATGAGTCGAACCAACGAGATCCGTATGAAACGTGCAACTAGCAGCCTGTGTATTCGAATTTCACGATTTGCTTGTTGGAGAAACACAGATGAACATTGAAACAATGGAGTAATCCGTCTGCAAAACGTCCGGTTGAAAGCCGGTTGGACCGCCCGAAGAACTCGGTGGAGGGCACCCTGCATGGGTGGAGCCCCACCATGTCGTTACGGAGGCGATAGGCAACGACGACCTCTCGCGTCCCGCTCTGGTTCAAGCTATATTATGGAATAGTACGCATTCACCTCCTTCTGCGAAGCAGTAACGCTGGAGGTTGTTGAACGCGTGAAGGAGAACATCCTCCACCTGACACCCAAGCCAATACAAAAGACGTCCGGGGCATCGGACATCCCGAAGCAGTGTACGGCCCCCGTTGTTGACAGCTAGTAATAAGTAGTTCGCCGTCCACTCAAGGACCAGGTCCGGGTTGACGATTATTATGAACAAAACCTGAAATTGGTTGGATATCAATGTTGACATGCGTTTGGGTTTAAGTAGCACTGAACCAAGGATTCAGAAGTCGTGTAGACTTCTTGTTTGATCTACACTTCCAGTGACAACCTGTATATGAAACAGAAATTGAAATTTATTCAATATTATTTATATATTTTCGTTTATATCATTTTTAATGCTACGTCAAAAGTTACAAGAGTAAAGTTGTAGAGAATTTAATTTGCAACAAAAGGTCTCATAATTTACTGTGCGACAAATAGTTTTCTAGATAAATACCCCTTTTTTCTAAAACGGCGGCCGCGGGACAGGAGTTACGAATTTAATACCCCACAAACTTTTAATTTAACACTAACCCCCATCTTGTCATCTAACAAATAAAATTGCCTCTTCTGACAAACGCACGTTAAGCCTAGTAAAATTAACATTTCAATGGATTAACTCGTTAACTAGGTGTCTGAAGGTCAAACGACAGCTTCAGTTTTTCACCTATAGATAATTAAGTGATGTGTTGCCAATTGAACATGAAAAGTAGAGAAAACTTTCTCTACTTTTTCTTCTACAATTTGTATTTTAAACATGTTGCAAACATAGCAGAACCAATGCCAAGATCAGGAAAAACCGACGAAGCGTTGCCAGTACCTACATGTTGTGTTACGTTTATTGTGTAAGTTACGTCGACAAGTTACGAAGAATAAGCGATGTTATCGTTAGGAACTCAGAATACTACTAAAAAATGTTTTCTACACATGTCCAATGCATAAACTGAGTAATTTGTTAGCTTAGTAACTTATCCAAGAAAAAACTAGCGAGAATTTTAATTTCAACTGGGAAATTTTGAAGAATGAATGTACGCCACAGCATTTTCCAACGAAGCTAAAATAGCGATCCGGTTTTCAAAGACGAATTAAGCAAACAAATCCAGGTACTTATATTATTTTTCTCAAAGACGCTTATTTTAATTAAACAATGGTCGGAATGGTTAGAGCTGGAAGTTCTTAGAATGGGGGAATGGGATGGAATTCTATTAACGTGTAAACATTCCTGGATGGTGTGAAAGCTTATAATATACTCTTCCGGTATAAAATAAATAACGGCAGAATGTGTAAGTGTGCGCGTTGACCGCAGCAAATAAAGCGACGCGCAGTGGCGACGGCGGCGGCGGCGGTGGCGGTGGGGTGGGCGCAAGCTTCCTTTGCCCGGGATTGATCGTACCCGTACCTACTCCGCGTGTGAAGTCTCTGGTGTCGTCATGGAGACCGTCTGCCTCTATAGCCTATCGCCGTCGTAGCGTCGCCATGAGAACCGTGCCGATTCCATTGCTCAAATTTTCACATGCAAATAATGTCATCTGTTACATTACACAAGTAGATAATTCATAACATTCATACATTCTATCACCGAAAAAAAAAACTAAAAGTTAGAAACTTGGAATGAGTTTCTGTCTGTAAGTTGTGTCATAGATTAATGTTATTTCAACTCTTCAAAGTTATGCATACGAATTTTTTTTTAGGACCCTCGAGTCACCTGGGCTCTCGCTGATCGCATTGGTTGGTTGAGAGGGTAAATGTAAAAATCCGGTGACCCAGTGCCCGGAAAGCCCTGACCCGGGCCTGAGCCAATCGAGCTTAAAAAGCTAATAATAGATAATACTGCCCTTCCTCCAATATCGGGCGATGCCAGTTGCAAGAATCACAATAATCAACCAATTCAAATTCATCACAATAATTGTTAATTTTCCTTTTTTTCTACACATACCTAGATACGCATCATTAGTCATCAATTTTATATTGCTGCACATTTCTAGTATACAGCAAATACAGAATTACAATAATGTGGGATCCAACGGGAATAGTTTTTGGGATCCAAAGAATAAAACGTTATTCTCTTGTTATGGGACTCAATGGGCCATACATAATATTTTTTTGTAGGATCCAGCGGGAAAAAATTTCAAGTGGGATTCAAAAGTGGGATCCAACGGGAACAATTCTTTATTTCGGGTACGTATTTGAACTTAGAAAATCGGGGCTCCTATACCTAATAGTGAAATATTTTTCCAGGAGCCTCGACGCCGGGCACGCCGCAATCGCGGCGGTAAGACCCCTCTTTGAGGAGTGGCTGAATATTCGTCACGGCGTCCTGACCTACCGCATGACGCAGTTCCTCACCGGACACGGAAGTTTCAGGAGGTACCTGTGTCTAAAGGAGTGTCAGCGACGGGGCCCCCTGTAGAGGACCAAAGTCTGCCGGGGTCGCAGGACTAACAAATTACCGTGACCCCGGAACGTAAAGGGCTATTGAAAAATAGCCCAATTCTCCCACTCCCCCTTCTTATCTCATCCCTCATTTTCAATACCTTTGCTCTTCACACGCTAGGAATCTGCGTTCATCTTATAACTTTCTCTTGCTATGTCCCTCTCATACTTCTGATTTTACTCATTCTTCCTTCCATATCCAGTCTATCCTACTGTGGAATGCACTTCCTCTTGACATCAGGACGGCCAATAGTCTATTTGCTTCCAAGCGGAAGTTGCGGCATTACTTTCTGAACCATTAGTGGAGCCATTTCTATCATTTCAATCATCTTTCTATTACTTTGTATATATTTATTTATATGTGTATTTAGTATAGTATAGTATATATATATATTTTTTAACCTATTATTAATCTTATTATTATGTAAGTTTTTTTTAACTTTTGCCTTTGATTGTTTAATGTCTGTTTTTATTTTTGTGCACCTACCATGTTATCACTCCACTTCTACTACCACCAACCAAGGGTTGGTTGACTGGTAGAGAATGCCTCAGGCACAGGTAGAGTCCGCCTATGTACCATTTGTGTTGCATGATGTTTAAATAAATAAAAACACCGTGGAATTTACTCAGTACAAGTTTGACAGTCCCTCCTGCCGTGCCCTGGGTGGGAGGACTCATTTGAGAATTGAGCGAGTGGAACATAATGCGCGGTAGATCCGGGCATGGTCCAAGATCGGTCAGCGAGGCGCCCATTACTAGCCGCCCGCATGCCCGCGCCTACGGTGGCCGGAGATCGTCCTGCGACGTCTGTCGCCGTGGGCTTGTACCACAGCGGCTAGGGTGAAGAGAGGACGCTGTCCTCTCCCTTCGCGGCGCGCCTTTTCCTTCGCTAGCGTGACACCTTCGCAGAAGGAGGCGACCGCTTCCCACTCCGTCTCGCCCCGCAATATGGTCTCGACCAATGGCGGGCGCGAGAGGCCGCCTATCGCCGTCGTGAGAACATGGTGGAGCTCTGCCCAAGCGGGGCAGTCCTGCAACGTATGCTCCAACATGTCCTCCGGGCGATCCTCGCAGTGGTGACACCTAAGTGTTTCTTCCTTCCCTATACGACGGTACCTACCGAAACTTCCGTATAAAAGAACTTAACCTAACCTCGGGGTGCCCTAATCTCCCTGAGCCCTATATTCTGCTACTTGTTTGGGTAAGATTTATGCAAAAGCATCAATATTTAGGACATTTGATTATCTGTACTTCGATATTTGTCTTTCGATGTCACTTTTGTAGATCATTTGATTTTAGATATATTGAGTGTAGATTATTTAACCATTCGACATTATAAACTTTCGTTATTTTGATTTTTGGTTTCATGGTCGTTCGATATTTTCGACATTCAAATATCTGCGTACCCGTTTATTTCATACAAATAGAGTGAAAATGTTCCTCACTTCAAGGGTAATTTTTCGACTGCGAATTGAATGATACCATCTGTTTTACCAACCCTATCAGTATTACGCAGTGGTCCGAGCCTGGAATTGATCACTTTATGACGTATTTGATCATTTCACGTAATAATGGTAGGTAATCCATGATATTATTGAAAAAGAACCGCAGCCCACATCATGATTTCAGAATTTGGCGAATCGAACAACTTAACACGACTAATGTCATGGCCGAACATTAGTATGATCGTATCGTATCATAAAGTAGTTACATACCCAATGAACCCAAATACAATAGCTGATAAGAATCTACTAGCTAAGGAATTTTTATCAGTAAGCACGTACCTAAATCAAAAGAATTGACACGTGAATATTTTCATTAGCTGGTTACATCACAATAACATTTTCTGTATCAGTTTCTCCGCACTCATTGGAGATCTATAGCGGAATGCCTGATGGAGAAAACATCCTCCATCCCACGCCCCAGCTGCCGCGGGAGAGGGTAAAATGCAAGACGCAACCATCCGATTTGTTTCGCTTTTGAGTTCATTTTTGCTAATTTTAGTCCCGAAAAATCTCGGTTCCAAAAATATAAAACAGTTCTCAATTTCCTAGGCCACCATAAAAACGACTTTAGTTGAAATGATTACAATCAGAATTATTATCAGATTGTCTTTGGCATTTCACATAACCTGGGACTATTTTTCTAGTAGTTGAAACCACCAACAAAATCAAAACATTTATTTAAAGTAGGCCAGTTACAGGCACATTGGGTAGTGAAAAGAAAAAAAAAAACCACATATATATGGTGCTACAGTCCCATTCACAAGACATAATAACTGTGAAAGTACTGTAGAAGCCCACTCCAAGGCGTAGATCTCTATGGAAAAGAAAAGAATGGACAGTTTGATGTACAGGTCTGATTTACTTACCTAAGAAATGTTTCGCTTTTCCGTTGTGTGGGTATTATGTTATTAAGGTATAATATTTGTCATAGACAACCACCACTGTTTGTCGAAGTACATAATTATTATGACCAATATTATTAATATTAGCAAAAGAGTTCCATGGAGACAGTTGAAAATCGTTCGTTCGACATGATTAACTATGTAAGTATGATTTACGCATTTGGGCTTCCTTACAATAATTTGTCATTATTTGGCGTGACTGTGAATGAAAATGAGACTAGCGCACTAGATCAATTTCAGTCTAAAAAAATGAATTTAGATGAAAAAATAATAAGGATAAATGTAATTTACCTTGCATCTTCAATAGCCAGTACTGGCATATATGGTTCATTGAAGTGTTTGGCGCCGGTCAGCGCCGACTTCTGACGCTCCGTGGCGATGTTACGTTGGTGCTTACTCAAGAAACTGAATTACCTGTAACAATAAAAACAAAATAAAAGTTACGGTTATTAAAAATTTATATTGTAATAATATAAGTTTGCTCATCTCATCACATGCAAATCATGAGTAGTTTCACGTGTGTTAACTTTATACAAAATCACGAGTATTATGAGTAGCCAGAAGACGCCTTACCCAGTGGGCCGTGGAGGTTAGATGGCAGTTCGTTTGCAACGTTTCGTGTATAACACGCATTTTTGGCTTCATTTAGTTGGACGGAAAGTTGACCCTATCCTGGTTAGAAATAGGCTAAGCAGCAGATAAAATACACATTTTGTAAAATCAGTAAATATTGGTGATGTTGTTTTTACAATATTTTATTTAGTTTTTGTGATAAAACAAAATTTGTACTTTCTAAGTTTAGAAAATCAATGGTGTATGTATTGTATGTAGGATGCTTTGCGCCGTAACATGCTCTGGATCAGGGTCGGACGCGAGCGAAGAGCGGCCTCAGTACCGATCCCTGTGGGACACCACACGAGTCGCTCGCCCCGTCCTCTCCCCACGCTGAATGGGGTAGATAACGGCGCTTTTTAGCAATTCATCCCTGTGCATTTTTTGGCATCAGTAAGCAGTTTGCGTGACTGATAGGATTTGAGCCCAACATATTGCTAGAGCTTTTTGCCTTCAATATGCTATCTTTATAGATGCACACACATCATGATGGCCAAATGTTGGTGAATTTATTGCCATCTCAAATTTTTTCACAAGATTTTTTAATCTAAATCTATCACCTAAAAATAAAAGTGGTCAATTGTTCAAATCTAGTCCCCAACTTAATCATAAATCGAGACCTAGTAGTCAAAACTGACAGATGCAATAAAAAAACAACTCAAACAATAATTCCCCATTTATCTTATATTATTCCACATGAAGAGACTGAAAGAAAATTATACTAGGTCCATATTCTTCAGGAACAAAGACAAAGATGGCAAAATGCTAATGCAATCGACTTTAAAACAACCTGAAAATACTAAACAATTTATTGAAAAAACATCTAAACAATAAATGGACATGGAAACATCGGGATGGCTATAGCCAGCATAAGCTTTATAAAATTAAGATATTTTTTGTGTTTTAAGTGAAAAGACATTCATAGATACAGATTGGAGCTACTGGAATAATGCATTTATAAAGAGTAAGTACTGGAGGCATAAAAAGTTTACAAACACCTATTAGAGAAGCATAACTGGATCTCAACTTCACATAATTTTCACAAATTCGAAAAACATTGTTCAAAAATCATGTCTACAGGTACTAGATTTTTCACAAAAGTGTATGAAAAGAAAAATACAATACAAACAACAATTCTAATAAGAGAAAGCAAAGTACTGGATATAACATTTGCAGAAATAAATAAAACTATGAACCACAAAGAATACTACATAGTGATGTAATACCTCACCAATGGACGATGTCGACGATAATACTTCTGCACAAATGGAGGATAAAATAAAATAAATAATTATAAACATCTCAGCCTGTCATCCAAGATTTACAAAATCTTTGCTAAAGTAATACTCGAAGGAATAGATGAAACTAGAAGAAAACCAGCCAAGAGAGTAGTATTCATTACTATAGGATATTATATAATATTAGAGGATTTGGAAGCAGGTACTCAATCTTAGACAGGATGTGGCCACGTTAACAAACAGTTATTTGAACAAACACTTAAGAACCAAGGAATCAAACACAAATGTGAAAGAATACTAAAAAAACATGATGACACAATGATAGCAGTAAAGCTCAAATTAAATTAGAGAAAGAAGGAAAGGATATCAAAATAGAAGAGGGGTGCACCAGGGTAGCCCCCTTTTACCAAATCTTTTCACAACAGTTCTGAAGATTTTTCATCATTAAGATTGGAAAACATGTGAGTTGTCGATTAACAAAAAAAACCTATCACACAAAGGAATTGCAGATGATCTGACAAGACTATATTATTCATAAAAACTGTGGCCACATTTTCACAGATTTTTACATGTGCCCAGATTTTCTTAAAAAAACACAGAATAAAGGTAAATGAAAATGATACATTTTAACTTTCCTGTCCTTGTTTCTATATCAAAACTCCACTTGCATATGGTCCAGAGCCCCTAGACCTTATTTATTTTCGAATTTACAGAATGGATACTTTCAACATGAGTTTAAAATAGATAAAAGGTAAGAAAAGTGAAAAAAAAGTTGTATGTGAAATGAATTCTAATTATTTAGAATTTATTTCACATACAATTCTAATTGCTGATTATATACATCAATCATTATCCAAACTAATATTATAAATGCGAAAGTAACTCAGTCTGTCTGTCTGTCTTTTCCTCAAGCCTAAACTACTGAACTGATTTGTGTGAAATTTGGTACAGACATAGTTTGGAACTTGAGAAAGGACATAGGATAGTTTTCACTATTCCAGCCGAACGAAGCCGCGGGCAAAAACTAGTGATTATATATATCTGACCGATTTTGGTCTGTACAAACTTAAAGGGGACGTGGCTTACTCAATTCTACATGTGGGGTTGGAATCTTTAATTATTTATTTGTGTTCTTATTTATGGCAAGTTACAAATGTATAAACCCAAGGAATAAGATTCATACAACAGCACACTCCTTTTCACCCCCTTAGAGGAGGATTTTCGCAAAATCCTTAGTCTTATCATGCCACTACATGATAGACTGCAATTGCTGTCCAAAATTCAAGTTTCTGGTACATTATTGCTTGCTTGGATGGCATAGTTTTACAGACGCTAATTATTCAAAGATTCCTGGGCTAATTTGAAAAGTTTCTTCTATTGTTTGAAAGAGTCTACTTCCCAAGTGGTTCCATGATAAGGTTAAAATCTGACATACTGGAGAAATCTAGAGAACTCGTAAAAAATTACAGCAAATCAATTTTGTTTGCTGCCATCACATTTCTATCTATGCATTGTTTATACAATTAATAAACGTAACATCACACCTGTACCCATACTTGAGGAGCCTGACTTATTAGTACAAGCCACAGGTAATGAGTAAACATGAAAATGATGTATGACAAAGATTTGAGTTGAATATCTGGAAAAACAACTTGTAAACTACAGGATTAACCAATGATGATAACATTAATAAAACATATAATTCATTTGTTACTACTTTAGTCTAGTCACACCAAATATCTAGTATTTGGTATTATTTTTTTACAATATTTTTATTTATTAAATAAGTCATGCGCTCCCTCAACTTACAATTATTGGCAAAGACAACAAACTTCTACAAAATTTTAATTCCATATTTTTGAACCCCATTGTTGATGTTCTATAATTCATCCTTTTTATTCATGGTATTATAGAAAGAAAGAGTACTTGCGCAAAATGTCATGCATCATGTATAGTCTAGTGGAGTTTTGATGTGCCTTGTCTGTCTTTGTTGAATTAAAGATCTAAATATTTTTAGTATGTAGGTGACTATGGCAATGACATGAAAACTAACAATAGAAACACAAAAGAAAAGTGAATTATTAGCAGAAATTGAAAATATCATTATCACCTTAGTAATAAACATTTTAAAACATCATAATTCTGTTTTAAAGTTCTTAATACAATGTTCTACTGGAACTAGACAAAACATTGCTACTGTCATTGAATGAACTGGTGATTGTTAAGGAACAAAAAATAACCTAGCAAGTGATGTGACCAAGGCTAAATGAAACCTTGAAAAACTTGTGGAAGAAACAATGCTAACAAAGTTGTTTTGGACTTCAAAATCTTATAAAATGTGCCAAATAAGTTCAGTTTTTGTAATGAAACAATCAGTAACTACTTACATACAATGACGTCATAGCATTGACAGTCAATACACTACAGTAAACAATATGAACTTCAGTATCTAATCTTACAACAATGATGTGAAAAATAATGAAAGTGTAGCACTGTTCATGTTTACTTACAGATCTATGAGAATAAAAATAAATCCTCCAACTGTATCAGGGCTAATCGCGATTCGTAGTTGACAGCGAAACTGCGAATCCTAGATAACATGGCGGCATCTCATTGCAGCCGGTATATGTACGTTTTCACTCATTTCAGACGTATTACACTTGATAATATGTTTCACAGCATCAAACACTTTTTAAGTTAAAAACACGTCTCAGTACAGAAACAAAATAAGTAAGTTTATATCACACACTAAAAGCAAAATGACGTAACATTCTCAACCTTCACGGTCGCACAGTAGGTATAAATGGTAGTAAAGAAAATAATGTTATTCTAAACATTAATAGTTGGCATGGTTCTTTTAACACTGTCCTTTTAAAAGTCACTATTTACAAACGACTCATTCCAATGCAGAGTTCCTGTGTGTTTAGAAAATAAAAATCAAACGCGATAGATTATTATGCCTATGAACAAACGTGACACGCAGTCAGGCAAGCTCGCTGTTAACACTTTATTTTTTTATATCAGTGATACCCGTTGACAAATATAAGAATCTACCAGGAACTTGAAAAATATGTTTATTTATTCAAATTACTTCAGGAATTTTATGCAAACAAATATTCATAGCCTTAAAAAAATCCCCGCAATAAAAAGCAATCAAAAAACAACATTCTGACCCACAAAATCTGCCCAAATGTTTTAAAAAGCTGACAATACGACATTTACACGCCTTTTGCCTCCAACTTCAATAAATTAATATATAATACAAGTGTATGAATTTCACCGTAAAAAAAAACCTTTTTTTACTTTTTCTGGAGTGTATTTCGGAATGAATAATATAAAATGTAATTTTGTTTTGATTAATAAACGTCAAAGCTATAAAATTTCATGGCTATCGTCACGACAGACGTCAAACCATCATCAAATATTTTTATTTTTCAAACTCAAACATTTATTGCATTCATGTGTGTTACAAGATGTTAAACAATTTTGCCAGAACCTGTCATAAACCCCGCAAGGGCACAGCAACTTCAAAATGAATATAGAAGTTATAACAACATACAAAGTATTGAATACTTAAAACAATAAATACAAACATTTGTACCTAATTATTACAATGAATAGGTAATATTAGTAGAAATATGAATAGGAACTATACTTTATTTATAAGATTGATATATAATAAAGGAGTTTTTTATAACATACAGTTTTTTTTAAACGTTGCCCGACATTAGGAATTTTTCCTGTATCAAGGTTGCGTTTACAAACATGTAAACTCACTTTCACAAACGCCCAGACCTGGAACAACTACTTGTAGATCGTACAAATATTTGCTCCTTGCGGGAATCGGACACGCAGCGTAGCAAAAAAACAACTTAATTCTATTCAGTGCTTAGTTCCCAGCTTTCCTAAATAGTACAGGTTATGACCAGAGTCCCATACAAATTTAAAACCATTTTAAAACGTCTTCTTTACTGATTTTCCGAAATGTAAGCCCATGGTGAGAAAAAAAAAACACATGATGATTGCGCCGTAGTAGCCCGCGAAATACAAATTTTCTTGTGTTTTATGCAATTTGCAAATCAGTGATTAGTATTTTTTAATTACCGGGTTTCGCCAAGAATCGCTGTTGAAAGAGTAGATTATTTTAGCCCATAAAGAAGGACCACATGACAGAAGACCAAAGTGTAGATATGTAGTAAATAGTAGAAAAGATTTGGAGATGGCGGCAATTATTAGTTTACAAAATGATCACTGTACTGGCAAATGGCACTAGTAGGTAGTCGAATCAGTTTGTTAAGATCCCAAAACATTAGCGATCTTCAAAAGCGCCACTCTTTGCACGAACGTGCAAAACATCTTAATGATCTTTTGATAAGACGCATAAGTGAGTCTATTGATTTATTTTCTCAAATTAGTGAAAAGTATATGAAATAAAGAGTTCCCATACATTTCGTTACCTATCCAAGTACGTTTTATAAGTTGCTTAATCATAACCAACTATAATTCGTACACCCGTACCTATAGCCTACTTAGCTGTTGATAGTTTACCAACCTAAACACAACCGTACCGTGTTTATGTGGTAGAGGGGGGGGGGGGGGAGGACACGAGCCCAGTAAAACTAGCACTTAAAGCTTATTATTTCACTAACGGATCCCTTAATCAAAAATTTGTTTCAATACCCCTCAATGTAATGTAATATTTTTTTAAACCTATCCAACGATATCCCACAATACGGGGTACGCGAGAAAAAAAAAAGCATTCTCTCTCTGCTCTCAGAAAATATTAAAAAAAAAATATTTTAGCACTTTGTCAACGTAACTAATCTGTATATTTATTTATGCCAAAATACAGCTTTCTAGTACCGCGAGCGTCTCCGTGTTGAGCCAGATGGACGGACATGGCGAAACTATAAATAAGGGTTCCTTGTTTACCTACCTACGATGCATATTTTATTCAGGATCGATGGGCTAGTGTCGTTACGCAGTGGGTGCCGGAATGGCATCGTTGCTGAGTTCCGGGGGCCTAGGAAACGCTGGCGTAACGACCTAAACGCGTTCATGACAAATTGGAACGAGAAAGCCGCACACAGAGAAGAGAGGCAGGTTGTGGGGGAGACCTTTACTCATCACTGGGACAACACAGGTTAAAAAAAACCCTAAAAAACTTGTTAAAGGGCTGGCCTCACCGGTATTCCACCGCGAAGCAGGTACCAGCGCACACGATGAAGACGGCAATTGAAGTGATCCATCCAGTGAGTGGGTGTGAACCTTTCTTGTTAGATTGCGCTAAACATGAGCTAACGTGAGCTAAACGTGAATACCCATGTGCACACAAATCTTCGCTCTATACTGGGTCGTGCGCGTACTTTTGTTCGCGGGGCGCAGGGCAGCACATTTTTGTGCGTGACCACTTTCGATACCTAACGAATGACGAATCCACTGCTGTGCACAGAAGTATCCAGGCGTGCACGAACATATTAGTAGGATAAAGTAGGATTCAAAGGGCAGAAGTTTCCAGGACGTCAAACACTCGTGAGCTACAAAAAACACGGTGTTCATACGACAAAC
This sequence comes from Agrotis puta, assembly GCA_943136025.2. Lineage (NCBI taxonomy): Eukaryota > Metazoa > Arthropoda > Insecta > Lepidoptera > Noctuidae > Agrotis > Agrotis puta. The sequence continues at coordinate 9,091,572 of OW964170.2, forward strand.
AAATTCATCAATACAGACTAGGCTTTTGAGCGCAGGTCCAATAAAACTACAGATACAACTAACTTTAGTGTATTATTTATTAATTTATAATAATAACCAATCATAACCATCAACTTCGTCAGCATGGATTTCGAACTTCTGAAATTCAGTATTGCTCTCCATAAATACAAAAATACAACTTCATCCAAATCGCTCCACCTCTTTATTGGCAAACACAAGGAGGAAGACATACTATAAGAAAATCAATGATTAATCAATGTCAACAGTATTACGGGCACTTGCATATAAAAGCCTTACACTGTCGCAATATCCAACACCCCGGCGTGATCCTGTTACTAAAACGTAAGGATCACCAGCTCGTAAGAGACGTTTGATTTTGCAATAATCGAGTGCAGCATGAACTCGTGATTCCACTTCTGCCACCCAATTACTTTTTGGAACTTCATAGTAATGCATAGATCGAACTCCTCGCCAAAAGCGTAATTGACGTGCTGTATGACATGCTCTAGTTATCGCCACTATTGGACAATGAGGTCTAGCGTGAGCAATTAGTTTAGCTGTCCGACCAGAAAGAGTTAAGCATATAATAACAACAGCACAAGCTCGCAAGGCAAGTTCAGCTGCATTTATACTAATGGCTTTAGTTGGTTCATCAAGAGGACTTTGCATTAGTTCAGTATTTCCATAAACGTAAGGCTGCCAGATTATTCGTTCGGCTTGTCTACAAATAACAGCTGATGCTGCGAGACATTGTTCAGCCATTTTGATAGAGTCAAGGGAAGGTGAAATTTTCATTAGAGGGGACTCGTAATGTAGTTCTAAAGATATGACATCCGCGCCATCTATTACTAGATTTGCAATATCTGTCACACAAAGTGTGGGGATATTTTCATTTATTACTGCTTTAAAAATGCATGGTTTTCCAGCTGCATTGCACTTAGCTGATATAATTTTCTGGGCTATAAATATTTTCTCTATGGGCAGATCAGTACTTAGGACGCATCGATCAACATATACGCCATCTGCTGCACCTAATATTTCATCAATATTATCCAGCCCCAAAACTGTTTCGATACATGCTATGATTAAAATGTGTTTTCCTTTTTCAGATAGAATGTTTCTAACTCCTCTAATATCTTGATAATATTTAACGTTTGGAACAAGTACAGCATCTACATCACATCCAATGGCCCAAGCTATTTGGTCGTCCATAGTTTCAAATGGATGGACCGATGGTGGGTCACCACAGATTACCGATTCGGTACTTCCGTGTTTAGCAGTACCATCGATTTGATTGACGTCTTGAGGTGTTTGAGTGATTCGGACTGTCATTTTGGGACCGATCGTTCCGCCAACAGCAACTGTGCAGTCTACCGAATCATCTCCAACGTCAGTTACTACAAGTTTAATCTTGCCAGGACTTAAGCTATCGATAAATATTAAATCCTTAGGATGTAGATCTGTCAAGTGATCATAGCTAACATATAAACAATCCGGGGTTCCACACTCACTCCAACTTAGATCAGTCGTTAAACGCACTATGTTGGATTGTATAATGTCTACGATTGACTTAGGGCCACCTTTCAGGTTCCCCGTTACAATCTCAGGACTTCTTACGTCAACCATTATAGCCAAAGGGTAAACGAAATCTAATTCAGCGCTATAATTATAAACAGCTTGTCGTAAACTTTGAATCAATTGTGCACAAGCATCAGGTTCCATATCTCGTATGTCAAGCCGGGCCACCGTCATTCCTGCCGCGATTAATCTTTGAATTGTGGCTGGCTCTCGGTTTTTTATACCAATATCACACATGAGTCCCATTTGCGTTTCTTCGCATGGAGCTTGATGAATGTCTAGATTACAATAATGTTTAAATAAAGATGGTTGTGGTGCAATATTTTTTTTTGTGTTTCGGCTGAGTGTTGTTGATTCCAAAGGAATATGCCATGGTAATGCCATATTTTAAATCGTTTGTTAAATTTATTTTTATTTATAAAATATTACTCCAGATTAATATGTCACTATAAAAACAATAAAATCTACCAAACAAAGTCTGATATGACATTAGACCTTTATACATAGAGTAAATTGTATATAGGCCTTTATATTTGACAGGATTGTGTGTGATTGGATGATTTGAATTTTTTTCCTCATTTAAAAAAAAAACAGACAAATTATACAAAAAAGAATGGTAGGTAGGCCGTGGTCGCAGGACTCACGAATTACCGTGACCCCGGTACGTAAAGGGCTATTCAAGTCTGACAGTCCCTCCCGCCCTGCCCAGGGTGGGAGGACTCATTTGATAATTTTACCACGAAAAAAAAAGGTAGGCATATTCATTTTATTAATAATGAGTGGTCAATTTATGTATTCGAGGTAACGGCACGTCAAGTGTATGTCGAGGCAACCGTATGGTGATCGATTGGTAATCTGGGCCGTGGAGCGGTACAGATCATCCCACAGTTACCGAATTGACCTCAAGTGGACTAACAACATTATTGAAAAGTGGGCAAAAAAATATTGCCGCCATTGAAAAATGTTGTTGTTATTTCAAATGATCAAAACTGTGTAAGGTCAATACTGCTTCAACATTTTTTTGTCAATCGTTGACAGCGATTTCATTTCTAACTGGACTTGCCCTTGCCTCTTGTCTGTGTTGTCTATTATTTTTCTTCATCAAAATCAATAAAATACAGAACTACCTAGACACAAGAAAATTAAATTCAGCTACTGCAACTGAAAGTAAATTCAGCTACTGCAACTCGCTCAAAAAAATTATTAAAACTCCTACAATTTTCTACTACACTTAAGGGCCAAGGCACACCGAGACACGACATTTCAACAGGGGTACCTACTCAAAATCGAACTTTATTTACTACACGAAAAATACACCATTCGCAGTACCTATCGTTGCATCACGTTGCGTTGCGTCAAGGCTCGGTGTGAACCACAGTGTGAACTGAGCGTTAAACGTTCGTGACTGTCACAGCCATATTGTGCACTCGCTTCCTTGTTTGCATTTAGCTTTTTGGGATACAATAATTTTACTAGCTATATGATTATGTGCTTTATTCAAGCAAAAATGGCAATAATAATATTTGAACACCTACATCAGTTATTGTGCCGATAGTCGTGTCTGCCACAGTGTCTGCCAATGCCTTTGATGCCAAGAGCCTCGACCAACACCTGAGGAGGCTCTTGCTGGGGTGGTAGCTGGATCAAGCGCTTGATTCAGAAGGAATCGCGTCTCTCAAGAGCCCTGACCACCGGTAGACCGGACCGGACACCGGTGTGTTGGTGAACTGCTATTTTATATATTTTTAAATGATTATTAATTCTTTTTTTTTTGTTAAAATATTTAAAACATAAAAGATGAGTAAAAATATTTTATAAATAACATTTTTACTGTAATTTATGTTACCTATCAATATTTTTTTTTCTTATTTATGTTGACACTTGACATTAATGACAATGACAAACTTGAAGTTGACATTAAACGGTTGAAGTTTTTGTCGTTCGTTGTTGTAGCGGGGTGTTACGGGCATACAGTATTTATTTATATTTTCTGTCGCCAACCATAGCGGTTAGAATCAAAAACACTTATAATTGATACAGATCTTATCAGAGTCTACTTTAGTTGCAGGGCAGTTGGGTAGTTTACAAGAAAAACTATAAACAAACAGTAAACTTGAAGCCCTAAGGCTACCCACTGACCAATAAGAGCTCAGGAGCTCCAGCCAGCGCTTCTAAGCAAGTAAAGTGATAGTTAAACAATACCTATTATCAATGAGATAAATAATATCAATCAATTCCTTGTTTATAATTATCAGTTATGCTGAAAAAAATAATTGAATGTCCAAGGCAAGGTTTGTAAACCTTGAATTTTAGCTGCCATGGAATTAGAAATATCACTTAAAGAAGCCATTAATGGTCTCAAAGATAAAAAAATCTCAGAACGTAAAAAAAATGCAGAACTTATAAAAGGATTCCTTACAAGAAATGCAGTGCCTTCACTTTTGTCTGAAAATACCCTTAAAAAAAGGGGATATACCTGGAATAACCTATTTGATGACATAAATGAATATATTCTGAAGGTAACTATAGCAGCAGGAATATCTATAACTTAATCATACATTGCTTGGATATAATCATTTTAATCAGCCTCTGGGATGGTACTGCGCTGGGGTGGTATTTAGGACAGTTTTGAACCGACTTCAAAAATGAGGAGATTCTCAATTTGGTTGTTATTATTTTTTTGTTATGTACACCAATTTGAGTTTTCTGGTCTGGTTTTTGTTTGATGTAGTGTACATACCTTTAATCCCTTACACATTTAATTTAGTTAGTTTGTATTTTATTAGTAGTTTTTATTTTATTATAATTTTTCGCTTATTGTTTACTTGGACTATGTAGTTAATGTTACAATGGTTACTTGCATATGAAATTTATGAACTGTGCTTTGCCATATCAATCAGGTTAAAATTATAAAGGTTTTTCACTTCTCTATGAATATTACAAAATAGTATTTTACTGGTGGATAGCTTTATTATAAACTACAGTATTAACAAGTGCCATACAATATGTTTATTTAACACTTATGAAGTTATGAACCCAAGCTAGTATTCTTTAAACCTAATTCAGTGTCTTAATTTCACAGGAGATAGAAAAGTTTGATACAAACAAAAGTTATGAAACAGTCACTAGACCTCTTTGTAGTAGTTTATTACATCTTTGTGTGGCTGGCTCCAATAAAGGTAATTCAGTTTGCATATTTTTTAAGCTTAGGCTTAGCCGAGTTACATGTTCTTATTCATATGATAAGTTTGGGTTTCACACTAAGCTTATCATATGAATAAAAACTTAGTAAGGTTCATTTTCAGATGAAGTTAACTCAGCTAAGGTTAAGTTAAGACTAAATTCACTGTATAGATTTGGTACTAAGATGGGTTTGTATCGGATTAGTTGTAGAGATGGCCAAGCAACTTTTCACTATGAATCAGAAAGGTGAAGCCCCCCCATTCCTCCTTCCCCTTCAAAGACCTATTTGCAGAAAAGTAGCTTATAAAAGTCTCCAAAACAAAATTAAAATTAGTTCAACAGTTATCTGTAAATGTGTGCCAAACTAATTCTTTGAATTTATTGTATTAGATATCATAGTAACTTGAAAGATATCATGGTAAGTTCCATTTATTCATATAAGTTCATTTAATTCTACAAATTGTTTTCAGGTCAAGCATATATTAAATCTGCCAAAATTACAGAGATGTGTTTATATGTGCTAAAAAATAATCGTATGGCAAAAGCTATTGGAGACAGTTACTTAAACTTATTATTAAAAGATTTTCTACCCTATGAGCACTATTTGGGACTCATAAAACCATGTACTTGGAAGGGTGAGTAGATACTTCTAATCTAATTGTTGTATGATTGATTTATAAACCCATAATTCATATTTTTTTTGTTAACGAGTTGTTGTAATTACATACCTGAACATTTTATGGTAAAAATAAACATGATAATTTTTTGTAAAATTAATAATTTCTGTTATTTTTTTTATCATACAATATTTTCTAATCTAATATAATCTGTTTTATCAAATAAATAATCCAAATGTGCCTGTGGAATGAATCCATATAAAGGAAGAATAACATCAAAGGCCAATAAATCATAATAAAAACAAATTAAAGTGGCACTGTCTTCATCTTTTATTGTTACTTGTTATGGCAGATTTTAATAGATTTATTCATTTATTTTACCTTGATGCACCTATGTGGTCCATGCAACATGTGTTAATCTTTTTTTTTTATTATTTGGGTAATTTTACAGAGTTGCTTGATGCCTGTATTGCTGCATGTTTTTCTAGTGATTACATAATAGATAACTACACAAAGTTAAGGCTTGTGCTACTTGTAATGAAAAATGGAAAGGATAATTGTCAGTTTGTGGGCCCACTTATGGAATCACTGTCCTCCTTAGAACAATTTTTTTCTAATATTTCACATGACAAAAAAGTACATGACGCAGTTATAGAAATAATAACTTTGCTATTAGAAACGGTATGTAAAAGACTTATTATGATTTTATTTTTTGTTTTGATTATTTACTTAATAACCACAGAATTATTTTTAGCTGTCTTGTGAGTATCGGCTAACAATGTGCCAGTTTACAGAAAATGTAATGCCTACACTATTAAAATTTTATGATCAAAATAAGGATCAAAAGAAAAAGGTTGGTTTTTAATGTAATACTATAAAATTTAATAGAATAATCTAAATTAGTATCTTTTTCAATATATTAAACATTTAAATTTTGCCTGTCCTGTCCAGTATCACTTGCATGCTGATATTATCTGTCTATAAGGACCTTATTTAATTTCTTAAACTTTTGAGAAAGACGCCCATGATTTCTAAGCTTATACCTATTTACCTGATCGAGTTTTATTATTACCTTTTTTTTTGCAGAATTCATTGTTTTACTTTTTAAATCTCACTGTGGCACTTCATCACCCACTGGGCAGACTCAAAAATGAGGAAGGGTGTCTCGCGAATAACTGGGAGCTTTGGAACAAATACCTGAACAGCATTTTGGAAATAATATGTACAGAAGTTAGCTATTTGCAAAAGAATCGAAAACAAAATGATAAACTATTTCAACAGAGCTCACATTTTCATAATTTAGCTGCATCAGTGCATTATCAGGTAAGGAACTGAATATTTTTTTGGGGTTTGGTTATTGTCCCAATATTCGTATTATCGCGATAAAAATAAATATTCTATGTGTTACTCCAGATTATAAACTATCCTTGAGCCGAATTTCATCAAAATCCAATCAGAACTTTATTCGTGATACAATAACAAATATCCATTCTTACAAACTTTCACATTTAATAATGAGTACAAACTCAGATCAAAAAATGTATTCCAATTTTTTTGATCTGAGAGTACAAAGTATGATTTGCGTGATACAAGGGTACATAATGCTATTTTATATTATAATATAATTACAGATATTTAAATTGTCCGAAAGAAGTGACGCAGGCGCAGAAAGTGCATCTAAAAGATTAAGAATGAGCATCAACAAGAACATAACATTTGGGGACATTGTTAATGACTTGCAACAAAATAGTGTTCCTTGGTAGGTAATCTGATTATCATAACTTTTTTTTTACTGGATTCTAGAGTCCCGCCATAGCTGTGTACGGGTTCACATCCCTTAGACAACTGGCAAGCGATAAACGTTAACGCTCAGTAGTCAATAATAAATTTTCAACCTTATACCCTAGCATATAAAGTTGGAAATCTATTAAACTCTTTGCTCCGGTCGTTAACGCTCAGCTAAGGTGCTAGATTTTTTCGCTACATCTAAATGTATCGAAAATCCACTTGTAAGGTTTAAACCTTACAGGAGGATTTTCCAAAAAAAAAGTATAATAAATAAATCTTGTCCTGTAAAAATTGAACACAATTAAAAATAATCCAATTTGGTTCAGTCGTTCGTGCGCGTACAAACAGACTGAAGCGCCTTGTTTTATAACATTAGGAAGTTATCTTCAGAGGCTTTTTTCAATTTTTGAAGTTAAGTCTGATGTTTTTTTAATTGTTGATATTCTATTTTAGGTTGGGAATAGTACATGTCTATGTGGCAAACTATGCAGCTAGCATAACCCCTGAAGATTACCTGTGTCTGCTGAATAGTCTTCAAATTCTACTCACAAGTAACAGTACTAATATAGAATGGAACGTTTTTGAGCATCTTGTCTGCATGGTGCTGGAAAACTCACGGATTTATATGAACAAAACTGACGAATTTAAAAACACGTCAGTTTCGTTGTGGAATTCATGTGTGAGGTAAGATTTTATTTCAACAAATTTAATTTGAATACAAAAAGAATTTGGAGAATAAATATTAATTGTTTCAGAAATTGTACTTCTTTAAATGCATCACACAAAGCAGTACATACAATTCTACAAAAGTTATTAAAATGTGATATATTGGACTACCCACATGTGGTACATCTCATAAGACTGTACCTCGAGAATGTTATGCCAATTACCAGCAACAGTATTCAGACTTTAAGTGATATCTTTCATAAGTTCTACAGCAAATGCAACATGGATGACTTTAGATTTAAATGCTTATCATGGCTTACGTCCAACGACACTGGATGTCTATACGTGACTGAAGTATCTGATCTACTATTCAGAATAATCGCTAATGAAAACATAGCTTTCCATTCTATAAGTGCTCCTGAATCAGAATTCGAAAAGTTACGTGATATATTATACAATTCGCCAGAAAAGTGTATTTTATTCAGTGAATTTGAAATGCATAATTCAATTAAAGCACAAGAAAAAGAAACTGCTTATGAACATGTAGGAACTGTTTGTGATGTTGAAGGTCGAGTGCAAGAATATTTCAGAATAAATTTAGTTACCAATGATTCAAAAAAATTTCAACAAGTTTCAGATTTATTAGATTGTATTAAGTTAATTAACGTTGTTTTAACATATCTGGAAAAACTCTTAAAATATCGTATAAAAACTCAAACAGAAATTAAGAATATGGAGATATGTGTTTTATTGGCGACGATTATGCCACGCATGTTTACGGCATTGACTCGTTTTTTGGAGAGCAATATTGAAATACCAGTTAAAATTCAAGCGATTCAACTAGTCAAAACACTTTTGGTGACTGATTTTCATCCATTACTCTCGCTCATGATACGAACGGGTATCGACTCTGATTTTTTCCATGCAATTAATAACATACTGAATACTGAAGTTCAGTCTGAAGATTTTGATGTACTCATCGAAGGAGACGAAGATGACACTAGTATTGATACCTTAAAACACAACTGCTTTTTGGTACTTGCTGCATACTGCAGAAAATCGTCTGAGTACCGAGAAGAAATACTCAAATTGATATTAGATGATGGTACCTACAGCTTTACAACTGATTCTCAGTGCGTTTTTCAGTGCATAGAGCTGCTGATTGATTCAAATGTGGATGATCCTCCTCTAGGTATTTATTATTTAGATATTTTAATTAAAGTGAAATTTTAATAATGCTATCTATCTAATTTTTACAATAACTTGCAGGTTTGATTTTCACACTATTGCAGAGTATTTGCCAGAAATTGTATAGAAATTCCAAAGTGTCTTTTGAAATACTAAAAATACTTTTAAAAATAATGGAACCTCTATGCATGAATGATAGTGACATGAGACAGAATTGTTTTATAATGATCAAAAGTTATTTGCAACTGTGTGAGGACATGTTTTACCCACCGAAAGTAGCGGCCTTGATTTATGAATGCGTCACTAAGATTATTTTAATTAATCGGGACCTAGAAGATGTATTTGAAGACGCGTTAATGAAGAAAGTTAAAGGCAATGTCCATAGCATTCGACTTCATTGCTGCTATTTGATGAAGTTGACCACTATTTTCTCTGAAGACGACATTGATACATTTTCGAAGCAGTTGCTGGACATATTTTTAATTGATGTAAGTCCTATCTTTTATCATTCAAAAAGCAAACATATACTCGCACCTTTTCTATATGGGCAAAAACTGCAGAAAGCCAACTGCCAATACTCCTTTCGACTTGTCCACGTATTTTTCAAAGTATTGTAAATGAATTATACGGTGGTTGGGTTTAGAACATGAGTAAATTCAGATCTCGTAAGGTCTAGTAATAACGTTGACTTGGGACATTTAGCTTATACAGCCCTTGGGCTGAATCAGGGAAGGACATTGAATCTGACGCGAATGACTCTATTGTTGTTTTTCAGGTATCAAACAGTAAAGAATCAATTCTAAAAGACGAATCTGCAAACAGAACGTACACAGTGCTACACGCCTTTCTTGCACTGGCGCAAACCAAACCATCTGCTATACTCAACGTCATACTGCAAGTAATGCATTTACAGAAACTAAAATCATTAGATAACCGCATAGTTGTGAAAGTTTTGAACCTGATCATCAATTCTGTTGGGATCAAAGATCTCAAGACATATCTAAATAATAATATTTTATCATTAATACACTTCTGGTTTACTAAAAATAATCAAGTGGCTGATTTACCGCTGCATATCCTTGGTTTTGACACAATAGACAGTTTTATAGCAAAACACATGAACTGGTTAATTGCGGGAGAAATACTGTGGCTACAGGAAGGAAATGTGCGCAAGAGCGACCTCTTGAAGCAAGTCGCGAAGAAACACAATAAATCTGTTCAAAATATACTTGAGGTATGTTAAGTTTTTTGTGGAAAGTAAAATTCGACTGCGAGCAGGATTTGAACCTGCGACCATACATCTGACGCTCTAACCAATCGAGCTATCGCGATCTTGCTCACAATCGGGGATTTTTTCAATACATTCCTAACATCTTACGGTGACGTCGTGTCATCTATGCAGAGTTGCCAAACTACTACATCAATATGTTGACGCGCTAGAGCTATTCTATTAGTCACATAATTTGTTTTCCATAGATTTTAAATTTTTGATTTTAAATTACAGATCTGTTTTTCTAATATCATGGCCCTATGTTTGCCTTACATTGTCAGCGCCAAGTACAATATTCAACATCGTGGATTTTCGAAGGAAGATGTATTTAAAAAGGCACAGAAAAATGCAACCAAAATGTTTGAACTGACTACTGAGTTGTTAGAAAATGAGAATTGGAGTAATCTGTTCGTGGAGAATATTGGTGAGCTCCTCTTACTGGCAGCTACGCACATGAGAGATCCGGATCAAGCCAAGATACAGTTCCATGTTAAATTACCGGATCGGAATCAAGCCTACTATTATCCAGAGAAGATTTTTAGTGCCATTCTAGATTACTTTAAAGTAAGTGTATAACTTACGTATCCACGGTATATTCCTTAGATAGTCCCGCAAAACCGGCATTACTTACATTCCTTTTTATTTATTTTTGTGGAAATTATATTTACCATAACTGTTGTGAATAATATATTGCCTCAACTAAATATCGTTTATACTCTTCTCAGGACCTCACAGATGGAAGCGTGCTACAATATCTGTGTGTTAACCAATCAGTGACAGTATTCAAAATTTTGTTTGAATTGTGGAAAGCTGTAACTCAAGAAAAGATATTTGAACTGAAAGTACTGGCTCTTCATGCTTATGTAACCTTTATTAAGAATGTACCTTTGAGACATCCTTCAGACGCATTTTTGTGTAATTTTGCTTGTAACAGTTTTACTCAAATTATCAGAAACTGTTCTGACGAAAAGGAACTAAAAGCATATATTGATGGGTTGAAATTGGTCCTGGAATATTTATTGCCGGAAACAGCGACGTTAATGCGAAAGTCACTGCTAGAATTATTGCCTGTTCTAATTATCAAGAAAGAATCGCTACTCGAAAGAGAGTGTACTGTGTTTTTGAATGATTTAGTTGAGAAAATGAAGGAATACTTGAGGGAAAGCGAAGATGTTGTGGATTTTATTAGTTCTATGACGGAAAGTAGTGATAACCTGCAGTGTTCCACCTTGAGTGTGTTTAAAGAAAAATTGAAAACTCATAAAATCAGTTTAAATCGCCCAAGGTATGTAGAGTTATAATACCAATTTATTATCTGTATTACTAAAAATTATGCCTTTTAAGTTTTTTTTACAAATAAAACAACAAAACTATTATTTTTTCAGCCACGAAACTTTGGTAAACCTTCGTCAATTTTTGAGCAGTAATGAAGATCACATTCGCAGTTTGTACTGCGACTTGGATGCTAAAACATTTTCTGAGGACTGTGGAACAAGCATTATACACCAGATCGTGCAGTCGCTCTGTAACATTCTAAAATCAACGTATGATGATAAGGTAGGTTTATTTTTAGACATTGTCATTGAAAATCATCATCGTCATCTGCCCAGCATTTTCGGAAGTATATTGGAGTCGGCCTACAATATAACTGAATTTACTAAATACTATTATTTTACATTGAGCATTGACTATCTTGAGTTTTGGAGTACAGATCCAGAAAAGAAGGCTTCGAGTCTTGCACACAGCCGAAATATTCTTTCCTAAAAAAGAAGGTTGCACGATACGCGATGCAGGCGTTGATGCGTATAAAATATTTAAACTTTTCGGCTAATTTAATTAATATAACTTTTATTTCCTATAATATTCATAGATCACAGTTGAAGCATGCAACTGTTTGTCGGAGATCAGCACATACGATTTAAAGACATTGGTCACAGTGCCGCCTGCTGACACTAGTAATATAAGGACCGTCAACCCGACGCGGTACTTCATGCAGGTGGTTGGGAAATCTCTTCTAGATGTCTTCTTTGATGAAGATTCAAATGTAACCGATGGAATTGCTGAGACTATGAACGATCTGCTTAAGTTCCTTGATGTTGATGATATTCCAGGTATGGTGGGTTTACTATAATCTGGTCGTAGATAGTACTGTAAATGAAATTCGAGAGTCCGTAAATTAAGCCTATTTAACTGTTACTTAAAATCAAGTACCTATCTTATATTTCTTAAATTTTTTATTTGCCACCGCGAGGGCAAACGTTTAGCCATCAAACTGGTCATATTGGTAGAAGTTCCTACAATTTGTTTTGCCAAATTTTAATATTTCTGCAAAGTTTTTATGTATTGAACGCTATACTACTAAAGTAATTAAAAATATTGCCGTTTCTATTTGGTGATTCTCATAAAAAATCGTTTATTCACGCGTTCGCGTAGTGAAACGGTCAGGAAACGGTAATGTTGTCGTGTATGAGATCTGTTATTATCAAAATGAAGCCATTGCGACGGGGATCAGTCGACCGCGCGGCAACAGCCTAAAAATCTTTAGCCATTACCGTTCATCCGCGCGGATCAGTCTTTTCAAACGAGAATCGCCTTTATGTCGTGCAATTCATATCTTTCTTGCGCCTTTGGACCGAGTCGAAAGACATGATTGCCGTAAGCCCATAATTGCTCATGAAGTTTAATATTTATGTTTTTTTTTTTCAGATTTGGAGGTAGTTGACAAAGATATATTAAAACCATTCTCTAGTTCAACTTCAAAGAACATGGATACCGTCACAGATGATATGAGTTTTGAAGAGTATTGCACGGCATGCCCAGATGGAATATTCCTAAATGCTTTACTCACAAAAGATCATGCTGATTGGCTGAAAGAAGTCACTTGTACTCTTTTGACCTTTATTCATTCCTCAACTGATTATGTGACTTACTTGAGGAAAGTTTGTAAGTTGAAGGTGAGTTTTCTGATAAGGCATGAGTACCTGGGTTATTCTTATTTTTAGTGTCATGGAAAAAAAAAACAGTGATTTGTAATTATTATGTAAGTTTTATTTCAAATCGTTAGATAACATATTAAATACTTCGTTTATTAGGTTTGCCGGGCTTAAATTGTAGAAAAACACAAAAAAAATTGTTTTAGCACTGCCACGGTCGCGGTGTTTATTTAACCACTATTTTTTTTAATCTTTTTCTCAGATTTTCGTTTTTCTCGACGCTGTTTTAAATACCTATATAAAGTTAACTAAGTTAATATTTATATATTTATAAAATAGTAACTGAAAAAAAAGTAACGACCGTGACTAACTGTCACAACCATGGTATCATATACTATGGTTGTGACTCCTATGGTTGTGACAATTTTGAATCGTGGCTCACATAACCTCAAACCGGCTCGGTCTATAATGTTGATTAAATCACTGTAAGTACGCCTCACCCTGACTAATTAATACATGCAAAATATAAAAGAATATATAAATATTTTAATTGAAAATTGTAAACACGGTTTTGACGCTTATGTTCGACCAAACTCAATAAATGTATGAAGAAATAACTCTCACAAAAACTCTAAGCCACCATCTTGACAGAACTGATTAACGTTTGATAGTATTGCTAGGCCTAAAATAAAAAATAGTGTTGCCAGAATTAAACCATAAATTATACCGATTTTACACACGATTGAGTTACGAGCCATGGCCGTGACAAAAAAATTGATCACAATTTTCAAATGTAGTATTTATTGAAAAAAAATCACAGCACAATATAAAAATAAATGGAGTAGTCTTCGTTGACATTCCATAAAATTAATAAAACTGAAATCTTACGTATAAACGAGATGTTTAAAGTACAAAAAATAATTTACTACTAAATGACATACATCTCACATGCCACGTCGCGTGACTTTTCATTATATTTTAATTTATTAATATTATACCTTAACAACATCGTTAATTATTTTTATTAGTTTTGTGAATAGATAAGTGATACTTTCATTGTTGCATAATAATTTTAGCATATTATGAGTAAATAGGGTATTTAAAACGCTTGAAACAGTTTTTTCAGTAAGAATAAGAATAACCCACCTGCTTAAAGACTTTTAAACTAAAATCGATCTTAAGATTGTAATTATAAGGTACAAAATTAAATGGTGTCTCACAAAAATCTCTATCAAGATACCAGTGAATTCTTTGTAAGTAAAATTTAGAACATTGGTGGCCTAGTGGTCTCGGCCCCGACTTACCGAGTTGTGAGTTCGAGTCCTAGCCAAGCGCATTAATTTATATGTTATTTCATCACCACTGCTCTTAAAACCGTGAAACACTTCGTGAGGAAACCGGCATTTCTTTGAACCAAAAATTCGAAGGTGACAGCTACCAACCCTTATAGGCCCGCGTGGTGGAATACCATATGGCCAACTCCTCACAGAGAGAAACCCTGTGTTCCTGTAATGAGAACATTAAAAACTGATGACGATGAAGTAAAATTATATCTAAAATACGCTCAAAAATTTCCAGTCTCGAGTTTGCCGCTCAATATTACCAGCCCTTGTTGGTCTCTTACTACAAAGTCTATCGGAAAGACATGTCATAGCCATCAGTCAACATATAAACAAGTTCTTCAATAACATTTGTGAACAAGGCTTTGACGATAAGTTGGAGAACAGTGGAGACAGTAACTTCAACTTAAGATCATGTGGGACTGTGACCCATGGCTACAAGACGATCATTCAATATATGCTGAACATTGTAGATTTCGTTCGCATACAAAGAAACTATTACAAGATGAGGCAAGTATTTTTACTAGTTTATGTCCGCTGTTTAGCCCTTTTTGAGTGTGGTAATTATTCTGGGGGATGTTACTACCGAGATCAAAAATAAAACTATTGTAAATGTGTACTGTACTAAAAAATGTAACCGCCTTCAAAAAGAACCACAAAAAAGGGTAAAATAATCTACAAAATAACTTTCATTTCGGAAGTCGATGGCTTTGTTATTTTTTACTTCATTGTTTTTTTTTTTGCCACCGACTTCCGAAATGAAAGTTATTTTGTAGATTATTTTACACTTTTTTGTGGTTCTTTTTGAAGGCGGTTACATTTTTTTTGAAAAAGTTTTTTATTTTACTCTTTTTAGTTTAAATATTCAACCCAAATTCTTGCCAAATACATATAATATAATCCGTAGCACTGGTAATAACATCCCTCATGTACACAATAAGCTAATAAAATTCCCTATCTCAAAACTACTGAACCGGTTTTGATGAAACTTGCAGTATTCCCTAAGTTGAACGATACCTAGCACAAAAAAAAAGAATTATTTAAATCGGACGTGTAGTTCCGGAGATATGCGAACAATGAATCAGTCGATGCCTACTGCTTACTGTTAAGGAGTTGTACCTTCCATCATCAGCTCAGCTACATAAGACGATGATTACCATACGCAAGTACTTAAATTACTTCATAAGATTTACGAAAAACGATGCGTGGGCCTATAAAATTTGAGGGTTGCCCTCGATTTATCCAAGATCCAATCATCAGATCCTGATTTGGTGACAATGGGACCACACGGGAAGCACTAGCTTTCAAACAAAAAAAGAATCATGAAAATCGGTTCACGCAGTCGGTCGTTATGCGGTAGCAAACTACTGTTAAGGAGTTGTACCTTCCATCACCAGCTCAGCTACATAAGATGATGATTACCATACGCAAGTACTTAAATTACTTCATAAGATTTACGAAAAACGATGGGTGGGCCTATAAAATTTGAGGGTTGCCCTCGATTTCTCCAAGATCCAATCATCAGATCCTGATTTGGTGACAATGGGACCACACGGGAAGCACCAACTTTCAAACAAAAAAAGAATCTTGAAAATCGGTTCACCCAGTCGGTCGTAATGCGGTAGCAAACAACTGTTAAGGAGTTGTACCTTCCATCATCAGCTCAGCTACATAAGATGATGATTACCATACGCATGTACTTAAATTACTTCATAAGATTTACGAAAAACGATGGGTGGGCCTATAAAATTTGAGGGTTGCCCTCGATTTCTCCAAGATCCAATCATCAGATCCTGATTTGGTGACAATGGGACCACACGGGAAGCACCAGCTTTCAAACAAAAAAAGAATTTTGAAAATCGGTTCACCCAATCGGTCGTAAGGCGGTAACAAACATAAAAAAAAAAAAACAGTCGAATTGATAACCTCCTCCTTTTTTTGAAGTCGGTTAAAAACTAACAAACATCCCAATTATCACACGGAAACATCTTACCGGGATAAAAAGTATCCAATGTGTTAATTTAGGTAATAATTTACTTTTTATTTTTAAATTTCATCAAAATCTCTTCAGTAGTTTTTGTGTAAAAGAGTAACAAACATCCATTCGTTCTCTCTCACAAATTTCACAATTCTAAAATCAATCTTATCCGTCGAATTGTATGGTACTTTTAGGCCTGGCAATGCGATGAAGGCATTGAATTACCTAGAGCTTGACTACGACAAGGTGGCTTGGGCAGCAGCTATGGTCGACCAGAACTGGGCAGCCGTGTACTATGGGGAGCTATGGGCAATGTTCCAGAACGGCGGGGTTTCACCTAGTTCTCCTGAAGCCACCTCGAGGTTATCTGGAGGAGAGAACCTGCAACGAATCTTTAGAATGGTAAGAATACACAACCCGGATGTCCCTTTGTGCCGAAGTCTTGTTTTGTTCTGTCTCCTGCTCGATATGGAGGGAAGTGTAAACTACGTGTTTTTCCTACTCCTACACAATTCTTTTTTTATTAATTTCGTTGCAGAATCCTAAACAGGTTAATTCATTATCCGGGTCACGTCGAGCTTCATTGTCTCGGCGCATTTCGGTTGGTTCCCACTGTTGATTCTGACTTTCAGGGGTTGTAGTGGTTTGGGAAATAGTTTGCTGGGTTCCTCCAACCCGGATTACCGCACGGAACAAATATTTTTGTTAGTCTACAGGTAGTTGTTCCGGATTTGGATGTTTTTGTGTTTGTCAACTAACGCATTAAAGTTTTGCGAAAACCCTTACAAAACTTGTACTTTATCTATCAAATAAAAATTCTATTACTGTGAATGCCTGTAGTAATATTTGATTGAACGACTAAGTTCGCGTACACGTTTTAGATGTTTGTTTCATTTCTCATGTGGAAAACTAGATGCTTCTATGAATTGACGAATTGCCATTTCTTTAACCTCTGCTTTTCTCGAAAATTATACTAATAATCTTTTTCTTTATCAGTGTTACGTGTCGATTGGTGAAATAGACGCTATCGATGGCTGTGGCACGGAGCACTTGACGATGGAGAACGAAAAGCGTAAACACTTGATAAATACAGGCCAGTTCACGGACTCGCTACTCCTACACGACATAGCGCTCTCGTGCGGCGGCCAGCCGGACCCCGAGCTGCACTACGGCGTGGTCAGGTCCCTGCACAAGTCGGGCATGCACCACCTTGCACTACAGTATATCAAGTCATTGCCGGAGAACGACCAGTTGAATGACTATAAATACGAGTGTTTGGCGTTCTTGGGTGAGCAAATTAGTCTTCGTATAAAACCTTCATAAATGAATTTTATTTCAACTGTAAATGGTTTTACATAGGTACATTGTAAAAGAGTTCGGCTTAGTGATGTATAGTCAGCAAAACAGTTTGGTATGCAGGCAGCAATCTATACCAGGGGTGGCCAACCGGTCGATCGCGGCTATTAGTCCAGTCGATCGTAGACCTATATTATGTTGTAAAACCATCATCAACTCCATTCCAAAGTATTAAGTAAATTTAAAGAAACAATCTCACATCTGATATGAAAAGAAACTCCTAAAACTGTTCAATAAAAAATACTACATGATTGTGTACTAATCTATGCTGTTTCATTAAAGATTTCAAGAAGTATGTAATTGGTAGATCGCACAGGGTTTCGTTAGTAAACAGTAGATCTTATGTCTAATCAAGTTGGCCACCCCTGATCTATACTATAATAAATCTGTAGAAGGGTCAATTCTGTACATTGAAAATATTGAAAAAATAAATAGCGGGGGGTGTTGCTGGATCGATACCAAACCCAAATATATGATTAAAAAAAAATTTGTCTGTCTGTCTTTCTGTCTGTCTGTCTGTTTGTGCAGGCATCACGTGAAAACTAACGGTTCGATTTCGATGAAACTTGGTATAATTATTCCTTATTATCCTGGGCATAACATAGGATACTTTTTATCCTGGAAAAATACGTAGAAAAAAAAACTTATTTTTTAGTTTTATTCATAGTCGTGTTCTGTAGAACCGCGAACACACGTTGCATTACCCGCAGTGGATTCAGCGACGTAATATTTATAAGATGTCATTGTCAGAGTTACTCAAAATGGGGAAATAAACCATCCACGCGAAGACCGACATCCGCGCGGACGGAGTCGCGGGCGGAAGCTAGTATATAATAATAATGCTGTAAGAAGGCATACACTTTTGGCTGTATGATAGATGCATCCAAAGGTTTTAATATACAGACACCTTGAAACTTATAGCGCAATATTGGAAATCCGTTTTAAAATCGCTGCCTGTATAACTAAATGTTTCGCTGGCTGTCCATGTGTATTGTGTACTAATTTATAATCAAGTATTAGATAATCATTTTACCTGGATCAAGCTCATCTTCACCTATTTCCAGGTGACTGGGGTGATTTCGTCGATACACGAGAACTAGAAGAAAAACAAAAATTAGCAAATTGCAACCAATATTCAGTGGTCAAAGCATTCCAATATTCTTGTCTGAAGAGTTGTTTAAACATCAAAACTACGCCGGAATATGAAAATAAACTTTTGGTACCGCTGAACAAGGCGAAGCTAGCTGTGTCGAGATTATGTCAGAATCTGAACATGGAAAACTGCCAAAATATATACAAGGTTTTGGAGAAACTTCACATATTCAACGACATAGAAGATTATTTCTCAGTGAGAACAAATCGTGTCCAAGTGTCCGAACTGCTCCGGAATTGGGACGTAGAGAACTTGCCTCAGTTCCATGATTTCAAGCATATTGAGGCATTGTCATCTCAGCGTGTGTTGATACTCGAGCATGCTGCGAAAAATCATAGTGGCATGTTGAACGAAATTGTGTCTTTGCAAATACAATATGCTAGTAAGTTTCTAGTGTACTTATCTGACATTTCCACTTAATCAAGGAATTCCTTTTTAGCGTTTATTTTGTTGTATGTTCCTCATAATTACAGTATTATTTTATAATTTGGATTTTAAACTAGAGTAGAAGTCGTTTGAAATGTATATGCCATCCAGCATTCGACAAATTTTTGTATCCAATTCTTTTAAACAGTTTCTTTTACTCGACTATGGCAAAGCCAAAAGGAGGGTTATGATTTTGACCGGTATGTATGTATGTGTATGTTTGTATGTGTGTTTGTATGTGTGTTTGTATGTGTGTTCGTATGTGTGTTTGTTTGTTCCCTCATAACTTCTAAACTACTTATCATTAGATGACAAATGAGGTGTCGTTACAAGCGTCTGTTATACACAAGCGTCACAGTATTGACATGAGTATTTTTAACTATTTTTTTTTTATAGAACTTGCTCTAAGTAACCACAGAGTCCAAATGGCACAGCGCTTGTTGGCTGTAGCAAAGAAGTCCCAGCTGTCTGAAGATATCGCCTTGGTAGAGAGCGAGATAGCATGGGCTAAAGGGCACAAGGAAATAGCGCTGTCTCTGTTACGTAACATTGTTACCAATCATACGCTGGACGCGAAACTTGCAGTGACTTCTTTACGGTAAATATGAAGTCATTTTTCAGGACTTTAAAAATCTAAGACTTGGGGGGATTGGGAGGAAAAGAATGTCAGACTTACCGACTAAGAAACCACGCTGCGGCATCACATTTACATTGCGGTCTGCGGCCGCGGTATCCTGTTTAATCAGACCCGCGTCCCCGAAAACACAAAACACAGTGCACAGTGGCTCTGGAATGCAAAGGGCAATGTGAAGGAACATGGTGGTTATTAATTCCACGTAGGGCGGAAGGAGAACTTATTTGATAGCAAAAGCCCATTTTTTTTTTTAAATTATTTGTCACAGTCAGCTCAATTTAACTGCACAGGTTGCAGTGATTCAGTATTGGTAAATTCGTACCTTTACACGGTCTTATTTTGCCTTATTTGCATCACTGTCTATACCAGGATGTATTGTATTTATCTTTCATCATTTTTAGACGGTATGCGCTATGGATGGCAGACTCAAAACGCGACAATCCTCGTGAGATTATCAATAAATATTTACAAAAAAGTCTTGATGTGTTGGGAACTGAGAATATGGATGTTCGACTGAAAGTTTACCACGATATCGCGAAGTTTGCCGATGCGGAGTATAAACAGGTATAAATGTCAACACCATATCAGTTGTAATACATGCACTTAGATAATCGCCCTTACTGCTTCGTGCGGGCTATGTCAAAATGTTATCATAAATCTGTGGTATTAACCACATATTAAATAAACTCACATATATAGATTTATTAATATAAATCTGTGGTAAATATTTTTGTATGACTTATTCTAACAACATATTGCTTTCATAGGTAGTGTCATACATGAGTTCATCAGTATACGAAAACAGAGTAAAATGCTTAGAAAACATGAAAGGAACAGCTTCATCACTTGGTAACAAATCAACCAAATTATTGACAAAGTAAGTAAACTTTTTTTTTTAAATTAAGTATAACGTGATATCAGGCAATCTTTCAAGTTCTTATTTTTTTTAAAAGACTGAACCGATAACAATGAAACTTTACACATGTAAAAAGCTCTAAAAAGTTATCATAAACATTTTCGTAAAACATATCTATATCTGTTCAGGCGTTCATAAGTTATGGTGGAATAAAGAGTGCAAATAAAGTGTTTTTAGGGTTCATGTGTGAACCCTAAAAACATAACACTCCTTTTTTTGGGCAGTCGTGTAAAAATAGTGTTATAACTAAATTAGAAAATAATTTATAAATTAAACTAGAAACTTTTTCAATCACGTTTTATTAAAGTAGAACTTGTAAGTTTCGTCAAGTCTGTACTTGGTCGCGGGACTCACGAATTACCGTGACTCCGGTACGTAAAGGGCTATTGAAGGACATCGTGGATTTTAGTCAGTACGAGTCTGACAGTCCCTCCCGCTCTGACCTGGGTGGGAGGACTCATGTGATGATTTTACCACGATAAAAAAAATAATAGTCTAAACTGTACTTCATGAAGTACGGCGTACAGTCAATAAAAAAATAAAAACATTTCGTTCCATCAGTGTTAGTAAACTATGCAATCAATTTCAGAGAGGAGAGACGGGCGTTATCAACAAATAGAAAATTCAAAGAACTTGATGAAGCTGAAATTGCGTACTCGCAAGTGCAGAGAAATAACTTTTTGCACTTGGCTATGAGGTAAGAGACAGATTATGGTTACGATGATCACTAATAGTAGATTATTAACCAAGGGGATAAAGCAGTGTCTTCTGTCGCGGGTGACGATTTAAATCGCGAGCGTAACGAAGGACTCGCGGTTTACTCCCGAGCGTAGCGAGGGTGTTAAAAACTTAAATCACGAGCGAAGCGAGGGATTTAAGACGAGTCCTGAGTGTAGCGAGGGATTTAAGTTCACCCAAGACTAAGACAGCTTTATCACCGAGGAAAATACTCTACTTTTCGTACCATTTGCGAAAAAATGAACTCAATAATAGTATGAGATAAGCATTTATTAAAAATAATGACAATTAAAACTAAAAGTTAATATTCGAAACATTAGTCCAATTATTGATAGAGAGAGTTACATTTTTGTTTGGTACATTTATTGTCGATGAGTTAATTTGAGTATTTCTCTGTTCTTGCGTCTGAGGAACTTGCGTTTCATTTGATTTAACATAGTAACGTATTTTTAGAACATTAAATTATTTATAAAAATAAATTAAAAAAAACTTAAGGTTTTATTTGAAGAAAACAAAAACGCAGCAAATTCCTAGACTAAAATTTTTTTGTCGGAAAAGCAAAGGCATCAAGCTCATACGGCCTCTTCGGTTTTCGTAATTTTATATAATAATCATAACTGCATAATAAATGCGTATTCCTTTTTCAAAAAGATGTGTACTGCTTTATATACAAACTCAATGGTGCAAACACAGATGTAGTTCAGTATAAATTTCGGTAAGTGTTCCAAATTTAAATTACATTCTCTCCCTAGAGGATGAATGAAATTCAGTACAACATTCTATCCCTGTTTTTAACAGATTAAATAGTAGATTATTAACCAAGGGGATAAAGCAGTGTCTTCTGTCGCGGGTGACGATTTAAATCGCGAGCGTAACGAAGGACTCGAGGTTTACTCCCGAGCGTAGCGAGGGTGTTAAAAACTTAAATCACGAGCGAAGCGAGGGATTTAAGACGAGTCCTGAGTGTAGCGAGGGATTTAAGTTCACCCAAGACTAAGACAGCTTTATCACCGAGGAAAATACTCTACTTTTCGTACCATTTGCGAAAAAATGAACTCAATAATAATATGAGATAAGCATTTATTAAAAATAATGACAATTAAAAGTAAAAGTTAACATTCGAAACATTGGTCCAATTATTGATAGAGAGAGTTACATTTTTGTTTGGTACATTTATTGTCGATGAGTTAATTTGAGTATATCTCTGTTCTTGCGTCTGAGGAACTTGCGTTTCATTTGATTTAACATCGTTACGCATTTTTAGAACATTAACTTATTTATAAAAATAAAATAAACTTAAGGTTTTATTTGAAGAAAACAAAAACGCGGCAAATTCCTAGACTAATTTTTTTTTGTCGGAAAAGCAAAGGCATCAAGCTCATACGGCCTCTTCGGTTTTCGTAATTTTGTTTAATAATCATAACTGCATAATAAATACGTATTCCTTTTTCAAAAAGATGTGTAATGCTTTATATACAAACTCAATGGTGTAAACACAGATGTAGTTCAGTATAAATTTCGGTAAGTATTCCAAATTTAAATCACATTCTCTCCCTAGAGGATGAATGAAATTCAGTACAACATTCTCTCCCTGTTTTTAACAGATTAAAAATGACTATCGTTATGTTCGATTTTTGAAGCATAGAATGTCACTTTTTTGAGCAAGTGGTACGAAAAATGACTATTGTTATGTTCGATTTTTGAAGTATAGAATGTCACTTTTTTGAGCAAGTGGTACGAAAAATTCATTGTTAATTTATAGTACAGTCAGTTATAGCAATAAGCTGACCCTTTGCATAAATGGTAGTGATTTTTTTAACCTTTTAAGCGCTTGGCTAAATATCAATTGCCGTGCCCCTAGCGCCCGGCTACGAATCGTGCTTTCCTCTTCTCCTCTCTTTCTGCTCCTTTTAAGCTGTGATTTGTATAATATCATGGTGTACGATAAAAAGTATTCTATCTGTCTATCTACATACTAAGAGAGATATAGAATAGATGCAATAAAAACGAACAAAACAACAAAAAATCGTGAAAATTCTCTGTCGGATAAATACGACACGGGCGATAGGGGCATGGAAATGTTTGTCGGATATATACGAATCTAGCGGTTAAAGGGTTAACAAGACTCGATATATCGTTATAATACTCTTATATTGTATTTACTTCGCTTAAATAACTTGCATATAAAAGAATCACAAAATTATATAAATTCGTTTTGTAATTGCTATAACTGAAGGTCTAGGTTGGATTTTACGAATGTTCCTCATTCAAATTTATACTTACTATTGTCCGCGGGTTTGCTTGCGTTATGGTTGGAAAATATTCCATACGTCCATACGAAAGTTTTAATGATAGCAAAATACAGCAATGGACATTATAATTTAGCTTCCCAAACTTCCCATTACAGTAAGAATTTTCAGAGTCGTGGCCATAGTTGTGAAGATTACCTACCACAATCCACATACATACTAACAAACATACATTTTACGCCGTTATAATATAGATTACAATGACAGTACATTATTGTGTCATGTATTACCCATAGTTGGACTTGATTAAATACCTCTTTATTAAATAATTACGTCTATTCCCTTTTGTCACTACTGGCGACAGACGGGAAGACAATTTCCCATTTGTCGCCACCGCTGCCACCGCTACGATAAAGTTACTATGTTTTTTCCCCAGATATTATTTACTATCATTAAAACAGTGCGATGAGAACAACTTATCAGTGTTCAGAGTGATATCACTATGGCTAGCTAACCAAGACTTCGAGTTCGAAGATGGACAGGAATCGTTTGAAGAATTGCTGGATATGATACCTTCGTGGAAGTTTGTGACTGTGTTACCGCAGCTGGCACCGCGGCTGACTGATGAGGATACGACATTCATCAAACTTTTAAAGAAAATAATAAGTAATTACTGCATTTTTTTAATTTTACCCATAATAAAGCCTTTGTCAAATAGACAGGTGAGTCCGAAGCGATAACGAACCGATACGAGACGTCAGTCTGACAATTCGGTCACGCTATCGGATCGCTTTCGCTTTTCTATGTGACTGGATTCAAACAATTCCATACATTACAAATAAAAACGTCACGCTTCGCATTCGCCACGCCTGTCTATTTGACAAAGGTTTTTTTTTTTCGTGGAAAAATCATCAAATTAGTCCTCCCACCCAAGGCAGAGCGGTAGGGACTGTCAGACTCGTACTGACTAAAATCCACGGTGTCCTTCAATAGCCCTTTACGTTCCGGGGTCACGGTAATTCGTACAGTCCCGCGACCATCGGCTTAAGAGCTTTATTAATATAAAGTGGCTATTCACCAAATTTATTGATTAAAGAACTTTGTCTCTGCCTAATTTTATCTTTATTATGGTTGGGGTTAGTCTAACATGTAACGTAACACAAGTTTTTACATAAAATGGGGGCCTTTTTGGCAGCCATAACTCATTTACTAGGTAAAAAAAAAACCTAGTCGTCAGACTTTTGGGTTTCCGATTTCCCAGGAAAGTTCAACAAATGATAGTTAAAACTGTAATTTGTGAATCTTTTTAAAGACAGATATGAACATTACATGCGGTACTAACTTTAACAATGATTGATAATTTTCCAAAGAACGGTGTGCGGTAGATCATCCCCACCACACACTACCAATCCTGTTCGGGCTGAAGAACTCGGACAAAGACAACGTGATCTTAAACGCGAGCGGTCGGAGTGGAGCGAGCGCACGCGGCCGCGACGTGCAGCCGCGAGTCATGGCTGCGCAGGCGCTCGTCAGCGAGCTACGTGGACACAGCAGCGAGCTCACCACTATTGTCACCCAAATGGAGAAGATGTGTGATGGTAGGTTTACTTTTAAAAAGCTGGTCAAATATTTTTGACTCGCAAACAAAGCTTGCTTGCTTTGAAATAAAGTTCAAAATAAATAAACTTTAATCACGAGAGCATTTAAGTGGTGCACTTTTGAGATTTTATCGTTTATTCCAAGCGTCGTAATGCAGATTTTGTTTGGCAGAAACCTTCCTGCATTGCACGAGCCTTTATACTTTACTATTTCATTGCATTCCTGTAAAAATGATAACAAATGTTTTTCAGCTATCATAAGTTTTGCCAACTACGAGCCGCCAGCAGCCACGAGGAATATTAAAAAACAGAAGATACCCGACGCAGAGAATATCCACAAGCTTCGAAATCTAATGGCGGTCCCCGTACCAACTGTCACCTTGCCGATTAAGAAGGACTGCAAATATGATTATATAAATAGTAAGAAATAATTTAAAATTTTGCCGTAGAAAAAGCTAAATATTTGCAATAAACTCAGCTAAATTGCGGATAACATCAGCCGCTCATTTTTTACCCAATTGTAATGAGTAATAAAAACCACTTATCAAGCTTTCATTATTCGCTCTGTGTCATATTATTTCGGGATTTTTTAAATCTGCCAATTCCCGGCAACTAGTTTTTTTTTTTAATAAAAATACTTTACAAGATTGTGGTGCATATTAAACTTAACGCACATCGCTACCGATTTATTTCACATCTGTGTCAATTCGCGCGCTGCGATCAACTAAACAGTCCCCACCACCGAGTTCGCACGTAGGGAATAGTTTTGCGTTGCGCAATGTAACGTAAATATTCCCCTACTAATAATTTTATTCTTCTTTCTTTCTTCATGTCACTGTTTTCAATTATTTATTTCTTTTAGCTCTACAGTGTTTTGACTCACACTTCGAACTAGTCGGAGGAGTGAACTGCCCAAAGAAGATTAATTGCGTAGATTCTTCTGGAAAAGCGAACGTGTTGTTAATAAAGGTAAATAGATGTTAACTTGGTCATCTGCATTGCTTTTTCTATGTTAGAATCGACTTCTAGATTTACACGAAGCAGCTGCAGGGTAGCCTTGGCAAAACCAAATTTTTCTGAGCCTCGGATTGGTTTTGATATGGTATAGAGTCTGCCCCATTAAGTTGGATACAGAATTTATAAGGCATGCGCCGCGAACGGTGCATAACGAATACCTCGCAGTGTGTGTCGTGACGAGGCATGACATATATATTGGCAAACGCTTCAAGATCAAAGCGCGAGTACATTGGTTGTTGTTTTGAGCAATTTGTTGAGTACATTAGTTATGGACGTAGTTGCGCATGCACGAGGTCTGCATGCAGTCACAGAAAACGAAACTGCGTTTGGACGACGAAACAGTGCATGCAGCAAAAGGTGCTTAACAGTTAAAATCCGTGCCACTGTTTTTTTACTATGGACAAATTTTTGTTAAATTTAAATAATTATAGGTAAATGATAAGTTACTTACCAACTTATAAAATATAATCTGGCTTTTCCATGTACTATGTATTTTGTATAGCTAACTTTGTTCTTGTAGGGTGGGGATGATTTAAAACAGGATGCTGTAATGCAACAAGTATTCAGCATTGTGAATACTTTGCTGGCGAATAATCCTGTGACCAATAAGAATAAATTACTCATTAGAACTTATAAGGTGAGTTTTCTAATTTCATAAACATGTTTATTGTCGTTCTTATATTTAACCGGATTATGTTGCAAGCTGTCAAAATTTAAAGTAACAAAGAAGTTTTTCAAAATAAACCATAATTTGTTTCTCTGAAAGTATTGTAGATTCTCATTCACATACTAGAGGCGCTTTAACATTTTCCATTCAATTTAAGTTCTACGCACTTCATTCAACCTCTGATCTCTTTTATAATTTGAAGTCACAAAATCAGGCACAGCACCAGCTAAAAAAACAAATTATTTACTTGAAGATAAATTTTATTACTCGTACAGGTCGTTCCAATGTCTCGGCTGTCGGGAGTGTTGGAATGGTGCGAGGGCACTATCCCGATGGGCTTGTACCTCGTCGGGCAAGATAACAGCGGTGCCCATGGCCGCTATCGTCCTCAGGTATTTTATTTTTTATATTATCAACAGTTATGAGTACAATTGCACTTTATTGTCCCACCTGGGGGTCTTATTCTATAATCTACTCAATAGGGTTGTTTACTGCATAAATAAATTGAAAATCTGTTTAGTCGTCAGATAGAGTATTAAAAAATAATGCTTATTTTTTCTTTTTTTTAAATCAATCAATTTTGACAAAGTTAATATGGTTCGAAATTCGGGAGTTAAAACCTGTTAAACCCTAAACCTGTTAAATTATATCTACCGAGTAACGTTTTGTGATTTTTAGAAGCATTGTGTCTTGGTCAAGTTGTAGTATTTACTTGGTCGGATTTGTAGTATTAGGAAATAGGTTGATGAGCTACAGCAATTTCCATTGCCTTTTTCATAGATCGATGGTGAAACAGAAAGCATGTTTGTTTCATATGCTAAGTTGTTTCAAGTTTACCCTGTTTCCAGGATATTTCATGTATCGCAGCTCGTAAGAAAATGATAGAGTGCAGCAATGAAGGTCATGAGGCGAAGCTGAATGTCTTCAAGAAAATACTCAAAGATTTTAAACCCGTGTTCCACTATTTCTTCACGGAACATTACCTTGATCCTGTTACATGGTATGAGAGAAGATTGGCGTACACCAAGAGGTGAGATCTTCAATCAGAATTGTTAAAGACAATTATATATAGTATTGATCAATTTAAGCAGTAGATCGTTGTTTACTCTGCCAAAAGAATATCCATTTTGTGTCCTTCGAAATAAAGGCGCAAGTATTCCCTTAACCGCGTACCAAGCACGTGTCTAGTTTGCTTCGCCGGGTCTGCGTTGGCCCTGTTATCTCATGTTTATTATTACGTTAAAGTATAATACTGATTTATTATATTTAATATGTGTTGTATTTTTTTCTTCCCATTCAGTGTTGCTACCTCTTCCATGGTTGGTTACATACTGGGACTAGGTGATAGACACGTATACAACATCTTAATAGACAAGCGCACAGCTGAAGTGATCCATATTGATCTAGGTAATACGTTAAAATCACATATTTTAAAACAAATTGTTAACAAAATCTTACTTGATGTTTAATTTTTTATAAATTATCCGACAGGTATTGCTTTTGATCAAGGCAAGACGTTGCCCACTCCAGAAACAGTGCCATTCCGTCTGACGCGAGATATTATTGCTGGATTTGGGTCCAGCGGCACCGAAGGAATATTTAGAGGGTAATATTTAACACTTCATACTAGCCTGCCAACTTATATGAAGAAATCATAGAGACATAGTTGGTTTACACCAAATGAGTGAAACATTTTTTTAACGAGCACATCTTAAACCTGTGAACTTTCCGATTCAGTAGATAATCGCAGTCGTAATTTCGTTCCAGAATATCAAGCAAATAACGCTCTTCTTCTATGTTCCTTCTTTGACCTAAACCTACCTTTAGGTGGTGGATTAAACACTTGTCTAATTGTAACTAATTAAAATGCTTTTATAACAATTTGACAGGTACTTTTCCAAAAAATCAAGGCTCACCAGTATTAAAAATTGCAGATGCTGCGAAAAGACAATGCAGCTTCTCCGTGACAATCAAGAGACATTGTTGACTATATTGGAAGTGTTACTGTGCGATCCTCTGTACTCGTGGTCAGTGAGAACTGCACAACAAAATGCTTCTACTTCGGGCAGGAACACCAATGTAGTCTGTAAGTAACCCTGTACTTCCCCTTCTAAAAAAGTATATGAAGCTTGATTGCGCTGGCCATGTTCCCAGGTCAAGCAGAGTGTGTAGGATAATTTCTCTCAAACACTCCGTTGCTAGAGTAAAGACCTCGTATGGGCGAACGACGTAGTATTAGTAGAGCGGAGACGAGCTGTGCCGCGATTCACCAATCACATGGTTGATGCACATTGACTCTCCAGACACATGTGGATTTCAAGCCATGTGATTGGTGAATCGCGGCACAGCTCTGCTTCCAACGCTCCACTCCGCCTCAGTTGAACCGCAGCCTTATGAGTCTAGTGCGTTCGCGACAAAAGAACAATACGTGATAAAATACCACTGTCTACCTCTTCAGATAACCATCAGCCTGATGGCGTAATGTTAATTAAAATCGTGTTTCTACAGCTGATACCGGCTCTCCCAGCGGCCTGGCCAAGCGTGCGCTGCTGGTGGTAACGAGCAAGCTCAGCGGTACGGAAGATGGGGTGGCTGGTGGCGTCGCAGTGGCCGGACAGGTCGCGAAACTATTGCACAGCGCCACTGACCCTATCAACTTGTGCCGGCTCTTCAACGGCTGGCAACCCTATTTGTAATTTATGTTTATGTGTATGTTTTGTTGATTAGAAGATCATAACTGTGATTCAATTTAAATTCCATATTTTTTTAACTGTGATTCGATTCGATAATTTCATATTAATCACCATTGTTTTAACTATTGCCAAATATATGTTAATTTGATATTTTTTTAGTTATGCGTTTTTTCTTTTTGGTTCTCTGATATTCGCAATAGCCCTTTCAGTACCTTGCCTCCTACAGCATCAAAGAGATGGCTAACCAAAATCAATAACATGTTTACCTACAAACGCTACTATTGCGTGAAATAGGAGTAGAAATATGACAGCTATTCATTCCACATACCCGCATCAAAAACTCTACAATATTGCAGCTCAAGTTCGAATATAATACATTTTGAACTTCACTTACGAAATCATCTAAAATAACGAGTCTAATAGAAGCGACACTGCCGAGCATGAGATTCTTGGTTCGATTCGCAGGTTAGGCAAGGTGCTATTGAGTTTTTCATCAGGATTTCCTACTACCTACCTACGGAGTCTGGATTTGTGGCTCGCCCCCTTTTATACATGCTACTTTCGGGAAGAATACGCATGATGATACTAAGTATCTCGTATATTCCAAGGTAGAGGATACTGAACTAATTCGAAAACCTCCCAACTATGACGATAAATCTATGTAGCAGACATCGGCAAGATAAACTTTTTTTATCTAAAGCACAGACTAGATTTGTATAATTTTTCAAAATGGCAACACCGGCTCCAGTTGTCAAATTGCTAATGTCAAATAATCCGTTTCCATGGTAACAACGCTTATCAACAAATGTATTCGTTTTACTTTTATTTTGTTGGGAATGCTTTAAATGGAAATGATAAGACCGTTGCCTTAATTAATGTTTTCTCTCATGGCAGAATTGCATATACTAGGGCAACTGCAGTGTGCTTCAAACTTTCAGGATAAATCTTCCCTGTTTTGTCGATATTCATTTCAAGCCGGTGAGTTGTTGTATTACGTAATTTACTAATACTTTGCTCCTTTTAAGTTCTTAATCTAATCACAACAGGAATAATTATGACAAATTTATATAGTATTTTAATTTCCAGGTCCAAACTGGACTGTTGTCTCAGGTTGCCCTGAGGGACAGACAGTCTCTGGTAAGTTAGATTACGAAAAAACTGTTGTTTGGGCACATCCTCTTGATATTCACTACGTAACAAAAGGAATCCAAGGTATGTATTTTTAAGCCTCATTAAATATTTTAGTTTTTTACAATTCATTCTAATTTTATTTGAATAATTTCAGGTTGGCCAAAATTATTAGTGCAAGTCAGCTGTCTAGATTCTATAGGGCGGTCTTGGATCGTCGGCTATGGTTGCTGTAACTTGCCCGCAGTCCCAGGGCCTCACATTGTCCATGTGAACTGCTGGGTACCAGCCACAACTTCAATAACTGATAGGATTCGGCAATATTTCCTTGGTGGATCTCATCAACTTATACAAAGTGATATTGTTAATTTAGGACTAAACCGGTAAGACATATTTTTTAATTTTCTTATCAAATGTCTGATAGATTAGATCACAAGTAACACAAATAACATATATATGCAAATAAATTTTATTTTCAGATTTAAGTTAAGGACCCAATCAAAAGGGACAGTTCAGCTACAATTGAATTTATTGCTTAGGAATTTTAGTCAGTTTGGTGTAGAGTATAAGTGAAAACATGAAAGTCATTACTTATTTAGCTTTTACTGTTTTGTCTATACTCATTCAATTTTGTGTTATGGATTACATTCAGGAGAAAATTCAGACTGAAGAAACTGTGAATCTCGATGTCACTACTCAGAAACAAATACTAAGTGATTTATTGAAGAATATAACCAGTAAGCCTCATGCCCTTTACTACAGAACACATGTTAAGAGTAGATCACTGAAAGACACCTCAACACCAAAAATGTACCCTAACTCTTCTATGACAGAAGTTAATTTAGGAACAACAGATGGAACCACAACCATATTTGATGTCCTGTATGATGAAAATACAACTGACTCTGAAACTACTCCCACAACAACTGAAATGTATTTCACAAGCACTGAAATGGACAATCTCACTGAAATAACATTTTATGAAACCAAAAACAAATCTAGTGTCCCCAGAACCACAGCAAAAGTTAATTTTAGTATGCATTGTGATTGCAACTTATTGGTAAGCACATAGAATGCTATTTTGAATACCTTTATAATTTTGCTTTGAGATATTTTAACCAGTGTATTATTTATTTTTCCAGTTTAAAGTATGTGATATAAATTGCTGTTGTGATCAGGATTGTTCTGATTATGAACTCAAAATATTCCAATGTCAAGAAACTAGTCAAGCCGAGGACAAAGTAGATGGGTGTGTTAGTCACTTACTTGATAAGAACAGATATGGGGGTACTATGCTTGACAACCTGTTTTGTGTTGTTAAAACTAATTTACCCAGTAAGCGCAATATTAAAATGGTAAAGTATAAACTCATTTACTAAAAACGTCTATAGTTACAATGCAATGTTTATGTTTGAGCAACTTACAATTGCTTTTGTTTTCAGTATGATGAGGAACTAATGGGTACATATTACAAGTGGCAAAATGTCCCTCAAAAGCAAAAGTCATATGAATTTAAGAAAACCTTATATAAAAAAGCTGATCCTATTTGGCTATTAAAGAATGGAATTATTTATTATCTAGGTTGGTATTTCATCTTTCAATGTATGTCAAGAAACTCAAACATAACTACTTGCTGACAGCGGCTTCACCCGCGTGCCGAACTCGAAAAATACTATCTCTGAGCCACATTTCATCAAGATCCATTCAGCCATTCTGACACGATTGAGTAACAAACATTCATCCAACCGTGTAGTAGTGAACATTGTTCATTAGTGTTCTCTATATCATTTCAGATTTTCCAGCTCCCATGATAAACAATTACTGCACCGACCGGGTACCAATTGCATTCCTCAAAGAAGAGAGAATCAGATGCAATGTTAAATTCAAGGACCTAGAAATGTTTAATATTTTAAAAACTTCTGAAGAAGCTATGGTTATAAGTGCTACTAATAACACATTGAACAGTACTACTTTGGTATTTTTATTAACATTTTATTATGTCTTTGCATTGATTCTTTCTAATCTTCATGTTTTCTTAACTTTTTTTTTCTTTTACAGAATTGCTCAAATCTCCACTGTATCAATTGGACTATTCTGACATGTGAAAATGGATTCTGTTCCAACTACAACAAAACCTATAATGAACCTTCATGCACAGACGAAGTTTGTAGTAACATAGCATTGAAAATTGATTACGGCTTCTATTATTACGACATGAAAATTATAAACGCAACGATAAAATTACACCTACAAAATATTTCAAATGTATTGCCGATAATGATGCAAGAAATTAGTATACGTTTTTATCTGTCAAATAAATCTATAGACCACGTTCTAGAATTAAGTGGGAATCCAGGATATATAAATGGCCTACCAGTTATAGTATCATATGCCAAAAGCAATCACACGGACAATTTTTTCAACATGTCCTCAGAAACAAGAAGCCACATGCTATTCCCTGAAAACAGAAATGGACTATGTGTTTCAACTAATACATCAAATAATATTGTCAGATTTGGAATTAACAAAAGAAGTAAATGCCGTTATGTGTACTCACATACAAAACTATCAAAGAAAACCATGTGCAACAATATACAAAACGAGCTTAACAAATTATTACGGCTGAACGTTAACGCATCTGTTTCTCCATTTGGGAATCCGTATGAAATTGTCGATCATGATTGGATAAATTTGCATATGGACATAAATGAACAGGAACCAGTTTATGGAGACTATAATGAAAACACTTTTAAACTTTATTGTTATAATTTAATCAACAGACTTTCTCTTACTTTCATGTTCGCTAATGTCGACGATAAGTCATATACAGGCCAGAATAAAATTCTGTTGGCGAAGAATGAAGTAACCAGTAAAAATTTTAGTTTTAACATTGAAGATAACATTTCAATCATAATCACCATTGATATAAGTTTTGTCGACTTATCAAAGCCAAGCGTAATTGAATATGCTGGAAGTCCACATATTAACATTCATTTACCCAAAGATTTCTTCTTCCCCTTCCCCCAGAATGGCTGTCTCAATTTGTCTAACACATTTATTGTTTCGATATACAGCTTTGTCATATTATTTCTTTGCAAATAAAATAACTCTTGAATAATAACTAATAATTTTATTTTGAAATAATTTAAATACTTTTGTTACTTCTATCACTTCTAACTTGGCATCCCCTTCAAGGACTTAACGATCTTGAGTTTGTGGTGGCCTGAAAATAAAACCCATTTTAGGTTCAATTAGACCACGGCAACCCAAAGAGCTCGAAAGAATTAGCGAAATTCAAGAGGCAAAAAGAGAATTTAATAAAACATTTGTGTTATAAAGGAAGTTTTTAATATAGCCGCATCAAGGAAACGAGGTAAACTATCATAGTACATGACGTTAAGGTACTAGAGCTATATTGGTATTTACAATATTTTTACATTATTAATCTTCAAAGAATCTTTTAGTCTAAAAAATATAATGAAAAGCAAAGAAGACAGTAAATATAAACTGAAGCTGCTTTTACACAAATCGATCGGAGCAATGCTGAGATGTCGCTACAAACCTATGCGACGTAAGTGTAGACTTTGCGGTCGTCAGGCGTGCGAGCGAGATACTCTCGTTCGATAAGCCCTTCGATGCGTTTCTTGATAACCACTGGCGACGGTAGGAAACGTGCGCGCAGTTGCTCCGTTACTTCGGCGACCAAAAGCGTATGCTGTGGAAAAATATGTTACATTTACAATTTATCTTTACATACTGCGTTAAAAATGATAAAGATAACAAACTGTGAAACTATGTCATGAGTAATTTCAGAATGATACAGTAATATTTGACATACCGCCATCTTCTTCCTGGCTTTCATGATACGCACGATGGCCGCTTCGATTTCATGTTTGCGGTCTTCATCAACTTTGTTACGTGTTTCACGTCTCTCTGGTTCAGACTCGCCTTTAGCTGCAACGGTCTGGATCTTAACTCTGGAATACAGAAAAACAAAGTTTTAATAAAATTCACATATATAAATTGCTGCTAATTTTACGTTGTTACATGTTAAGGACATGGGCACATACCTATGTAACTTAGATGTAAAGGCGTCGTTGACGTAGAACTGATGAGACGGCTCTATTTCTTTTGTCTTCGGCTGCTTGATCAACACCCTCTGAGTGGGCTTCCCCATTGCTAACGACTGTAGGGCCCGGACAAGATCCTTCTCCGGAATATCAGTCTCGTTGAGTATTTCCTGCAAGAATAGGAGGATTATGGTATAAAAAAATTGCATTGATAACATGAAAAAAAAAACTATCTGTAGCTAATTGCACAGACAGTCGCGTAGTGCACTTTATTGCATTATAAAAAATAATTTTACCTCATAAGTGAGCCGTTCGCGTTTATTGAAGAGCAGCAGCACGCACATCTGGAAGGTGGACACCTGAATGATGTGTCGGCGCGGCGCGGCGGGCGCGGGCGGGGAGCGTGGCGGGGACGTGGCGGCCGCGCGGAACGTGGCGTTCAGGTCCGCGCTGCCCAGCTGCGGCTGCAGGGACAGCTGCCGCCCGGAGTGCTTCGCTAGGTAGAAGCTGAAACAAACAAAGCATAACTTACTCTAATTGAAAACTTTACTTATAAAGCCTTTTGAAACTACGAACGGTCGATCGTTTTATGGCAATGGCTATGAATGTTGCATTGGCGATGATTTCTATCTCTATTGCATTTGACTCACCTTCTAAAGACTTCGAATGCACTTCGTGGCGCTGTAGGTATGTTGCACTTGGGCGTCGCGCTTTGCGTGGGCCAGAAGCCGGTGGTTAGCACCCGCACTGATAGATCCACACCGTGAAGGTTGATCTGAAAAGAAAATACTTTTAGTAAAGAACTGAAAATTTTCTACGACAAGGAACTTTCGAGTGACACTGTGACTTACAGTGACTTAGTCAGCTCGATAAGTAATAAAAAACGGCAGCCGTAATAGCCATACAAAGTTAATATAGAACAAAGATTCACCCCGGATGACAGCACATGCTCCTTGAATTCTTCCATTATGGTGTTCGAGACAGTCATGTCTTTAAACATTCCTTCCAGCTTTGATGTGAACTGACAACCGCATTCAGTCTGAAAATATTAATAATATTTGTAATTATTAAAAATATAACTTTCATCAAGACGGCTAAAAATGTTGACTGCGGAAAATTATGTCGTCTTGCAAGTACGGTTTAACGGCGCGGCAGGTGCTCGCCCAGTTTCTGACTACACCCATATAATGCAGGTTTTGTATATCTATCTTTTTGTGTCTGTACATGTTTTTAAACAATCGAACTACTGCAACAATACAATGTGAAAAGTACTATACATAATCCTGCTTAAAGTCTTAATTATCTGCAAAATTCTTTACATAAACCGTGTTTAGAATGTACTATAAGTTAATTTTGAAAGAGAAAATGCAAATTAAATTTTAGAATGAAATCCCAAGACTTTAAGCAGACTGTTTATCATAGAAAAAGAACTACCGGGGTATATGAGTCACAGGACACTTACGAAAAATGTCCATCTATAATTGGTAAAGAATTTTGCAGAAATATGTGGACAGGATGGGGAGGTCGGATGGATCGTTCATTTAATCACTTATTGAATTCTCTATTTGCGAGACATCTCCGATTATACAATGGAAGTCTCGCGGTTCGACATCCTTAAGTAAACCTTCTTTCTGGGAAAGGTTAGAAACCAAATGAACAAAGTGTTTTAAATTTTTGACAATTAACAAAAATAAAGTTTTTTTTTTTCTTAATCAATGATGGTAGGACTTACCTTCAGTTTCGAGATCATATTCTTTTCACTGTCGTCTGAGACGGATTTGTTGAGCAGCAATCGCTTAGCTAAATGCTGCTTGTAGTAACGCTCAAATACATCTTTCTCTTGTAAGAATCTGAACAGTACCATGGTTTTGTCCAGCACTGCTTCGATTTCTTGTTCACTCATCTGAGAAAAATCAAAGTTATAAGTCCAAAATACCTAATACATAAACAAATCCAACGAAGTAAATACATACGCCTTTTTCTCCCTTCTTCAGTTTCCCATCAATGAACAGCGATAAAAACTCTGGAGATTTGCTATTCAAGTTTAGGAAATATTCGAAGTCTGATGCAATCATGTGTTTGAAAATCTTGTCGTTGTTGAATGAATTTTGAAGGAAATGATCAAATCTGTCCTTCAGGTCGAGCAGGTTCTGTAACAAAGATTTAAAATCTTATCAAATCAAGCTTTCGTAGATTTCAATACTAAGATTATAAAGCTGAGGAGTTTGTTTGGTTGAACACTCTAATCTCAGGAACTACTGGGCGTAATTGAAAAATTATGACGAACAGCTGGTTGAAACCACAGTTAAAAGCTAGTATTAAATAAATAGATGTGTTGGTAGCAAACAAGGGAAACATAAAAACAGATCAGCTTGTGATTCATGTTCATATTATTTTGCTATTATCAAAGTCCTTCTTTGTTCCAAGGTTTATCTGTTTTCTAATTCTTGTAAAAGTTTAGTATCGTGCCCAGTTGATGGTAACAGCCACTTATTACGCGGGACTCTAACACAATTGCTGAAATGATGAACAATGCGATAATAACAAGCAGATGTTTCTGTAAACTAGATTGGGAATTAATAAGTGAGTGATGGCTTTACCTGCACAAAGGTGATGGCGTTAGTGTTGTGATGCGTGTCAGTGACGAGCGCGCGGCCCTGCTCCCGCAGGTGCGCGGACACGGCGTCGGCCACGGTCCGCAGGCCCTCGCCCACACGAGACAGCAGCTTGTACACGCACGCCAGCTCCAGCGTGCGCGTGTGCATCAGCATGTGCACTACGCCGGAGTTCTCCATCTGGACAGAACGTTACAAAATTAAATTCAGTTTAAAAAAACTAGCTATTTAAATTTTGGTTGACAATGTTTTGGCCAAAAGCAACACAAAAAACAGTATAGTTGCAATCAATTCCCCATGTTCACAATAGGCTCGCTCCATGGAGTCTAAACTACTCATGAACTTCCATGATGCCCTCCATATAATATTTATAATCAGCATCACCATTATTATAAATATACATCTCTGCTTATTTCATTGCGGTAGTGCAGTACCTCAACAATGGTCTTCATATGTCGCTCGATGAGCTCGTGCTCCAACACACTGACGACGCGCGGCTCGGTGCTCTCGTCCAGGTAGTGCCGCGCTCGCTCCGCCTCCTCGGCGATGCGAGCTTCAACGCGGTTGATGTACACCGCTGCGCTGTTCTCCGCTAGGAACTTCTGAGATTCCATCTAAACAATCACAATGAAGAAATAAGTATAGCTGTAACTATCAGAATTCATCAGATACAGCCTGATAACAGACGGACAGACAGACTGACGGACGGTGGGGTCTTAGTAATAGGGTTCGTTATATTGTTTGAGTAGGGATCCCATCCCTAAAAAGCATCATTCATCTTCGACACTAGATTATGCCATCAAGTCAAACAGCTGTGCAAACTGTCAATTAAACACATAATCAAGCAAGCTGAATATGGCAGTATGCCCAGGAACATTATTACTCTGTTTGCCAATTTTGTTTGGCTGTTGACTCTGTTAGTAACATACCCTATAAAACTCTGAAGATTGGTGCAGGAACGGCTTCTCGAAGTCTTCCTCGTAGACGGAGCGCGAGTTGATGCCAAGCACCATGAGCATCTGGCAAGCGTTGCGTATCGCCAGTCTGTCCACCACCTCGCCGCGACGCTCGCGCGCCACCAGCTCTAGCAGTGTTTGACGGAGGTGGTCACGGATGCACCCATAGCGAACAACCTTAGAGAGTACAATTATTGTGACTGCTATATTGTTATGATATAATTTTGAATAGTTTCTAAAAGACACATCATTATGACAATAATGCTTTTACTGTTATTGATGACATACTCGAAACAGCAGCATCGTCATATAAAATGCTAGTCTATTCTAATACAATAAAAGGCCAAATTTTGATTGTTTGTATGCAGAGGGTAATTCTTGAAATTAATGATCTAAATGATTGTATTAATTTTTCTTTTTCTGTTTAGTTACTACATTATTCCAGTGTTTTACTACATTATTCCAGTGTTTTTCTCTAAGCAAGTCGAAATTTTTTGAGCGGGGTGGGCGATTAGGTTTGACACAGTGAGTCAGGGCCAAACATCAGGCGACCGAAGTCATGGGAAGAAGCTGCAGTACATAACAAATTGCTTATCCATTATTATATGGTTTTGAAAAGTTCACTAGCTTCAAAATAAATTACAAATAAACTTACTCATATAGCAAAATAGGCTATTTTACTCAAAAAATGTTATTAGTCCGAAAAATAGATTATCAAAAAATATTTGAACCATATTTTTTCTTTTGTTACGTAAACCTAAATTGACGAAGACGAATGTCGGTATAATTTAACAGGCATTATGACGTCACAAGTCCTTGATGTCCAACTCCGGAATTTTGTAGTGTTTTATCTTTGTCAATATTGATAGATATAAAAAGAAAAAATGCATGTGCATTATTTTTCAATACTCTAACTGACTGATTAAACACATTTCAATTTTATTGAAGCAGTAAACTACCCTATTCAATGAAAAATTAAATAAGAACAAAAATGTTTTGTAACTGCTGGTAATCTTGACTTGGCAAGTTATGTTCTATTTTTGCTGAGTATTATTCCATTTGTAAGATAAGATAGATAACATGTATATTTACTAACCTGATCTCTAAAAATAATAAGTCCCAGATTGTAGACATTGTCCACTTCATTTTGTTGTACATATACCCTGTCCATGTACATAAGTATATCTCGAATCATAACCATACTAGTCTGATGGTCCGTCCAAGCATTGTTGAGGGTCTGGAGGAACCCATTGTGTAATGAGTGCAGAACATCTTCTCTCACCTGGAAAAGTAGACAAAGGACTGTGTAAATATCTACTTATTAAAAATCACTGTACATTGTGCAATTGTTAATGTTTGTACCTTTGTTTCAAGATGCTGAGTGACCACTTCCTTCAATCCAGTATATAATCTTTCGCCGTGTTTGTGGAGCACCATAGTGTAAGCATTGCGATAAAGTTCTTCAAAAGAAAGACCTGAATTGTTCTTCTTTTGAATCTCTTGTATGGCATTTTTTAGTAAACTCCATATGCTCTCCACATACTTCTCATCCATAGTCATCTGTAATATTACACATTGTTTATTTCAAAAACTAT
The DNA here is from genome assembly GCA_943136025.2 of Agrotis puta. Taxonomy (NCBI): domain Eukaryota; kingdom Metazoa; phylum Arthropoda; class Insecta; order Lepidoptera; family Noctuidae; genus Agrotis; species Agrotis puta. The sequence goes on from OW964170.2 coordinate 9,131,924, forward strand.
TCAAACACACTTCAAAGTTTCACAAATTATATTGATATTCTTCTCAATACCGACCCAAGTGTCTGGATACATTTGGTAATATGGTTCAGAATAGTTCCACACTTGAAATTTTCTCGTCATCTTGAAAATTAATTACTTCGGGGATTAAACCAACATTGTTCGAAATTAAAATACAAGTTCAAAAACATTAAATATGTTTACAAGTAAAAATTAAGAATGTTTATCTTTTGATTGAATTTCACTCCTGTCATCAAAAATATAAATTATGACATATTGAATACAAAAATTTTGTTCTAAAGGAAAATAATTGGTTTCTATTTTTAAATCATTGTGACAGTTGAGTAGTTTTATTAAGTGTTACCATTCTTTCATTTCTTGAATAAACCTCTTTTTATGGAAACCAAAAAGTATGTGATTCTATTGCATGGTCAACTTTTAACAAAATGTTATTGAAAACATGACAATTCCTCTGTTCTAAAGGTATGATGGTGGGTTATTATTCAAGATAACTATTATAACACCATTATAATTGATTGCTTTTGGTCTGTGTTCTCATATAAATCTAAATTATGATCAACCATTTCCAAAATCTTTATCAATAGTAAGAATGTGCAACATTTACTGTGAGTCATACATACACTATGATGTTCATACTTTAGTTTTGTGTTATATTCTTTTTTTATAAGACCCAGACCACATGAGTAACATTTTATTACTAATAATAGCCACATTGATAACAAGGACCGAGATGAATAAGTTTTACTAATGACCAATAATTTCTATAGCTCAAAGCATAATTCAATGGAAAAATATCTTGATGTAAAACAAAATAAAAAACATTGACAAAAATACATTTCACCAAAATGAATTGCACAATTAGTTTGGGGATCAAAAATGATGCTTTGTTATTGGTTGAATCATGGTGATAACATTACATGTCGAGCTAAGGGCTGCTATATAAGACACGTTTATCAAAATGATTGATAGAGCGGTACTCACTGGGAAAGCTCGGATCCTCATCTTGCCAGGTTTGTCCTTAGGTAACGTACTCTTCATCATTGCGGCTACGATATTTTGTACCAACGAAAGACTACACAATTAAAGATTTGATCACTGTTCATTTGTTGTCGCGATAACACATCGTTACTCTCATTTACACCTGCAAAGATAGTTTTAGTAAACACAACGAATAAAAAAAACGTAAATGGGCCTCAAACAAATCCGTTGTTCAATGGTTCGCTAGTAGGTTTTTGTTTAGTTATTGCAAGGGCTTGCTATTAATCAATGTAGAAACTAATATTTACAACATACAATGCAATTTAGGATTTTGTTCTAGGTGTCAATTAAAAATAATAAATTCTGAGATTCAGTCATATTTGTGAAGTGTATTGACATTGACAGGTAAAATAACTTTCATCTCTTTCGCTCTCATGCGAAACCTCATATACAATAGCGCCACCTCACGTTTTGTGTGTGACGTTCTTTTTTGATTTCCTTTTCTCTGCAATGGCTATTATTCAGATTTGTACAGACACAATAGGCAAGGATGTAATAACTTACAAGTAATGAGATTATCCACTGCTAGTTTGGTCACAAGTATTTTACTATCGCAATATTTATAGTACATGTATTTTGCCGTTTCAGCATGCCTATTATTCCTTCAATTGTTTCAGCTTTCTGACCAGACCATAAACAACGCAGTTTTTATTTATAAATACTTTTTGATTTCATTGTTTGAACACATATCTTTTTGGTCTCGTCGAGTCCCAAGATTTGTCTATGTTATAAATGTGAATATTAGAAAGACAGAAAAACATTCAAGGGCAAAAAAGTGATAAATTTAATTTTCGTAGTAATTACTATAATTCAATGAATGTCTAGTTAGTGTAAGGAGTACAATGACTGTTAGTGTTACTGTTTTCTGGGAACTGTGGTGCAATTTTATCCTAGCAGCTCACCCTCCTTAATATCTATCTCTTCACTGGGCCATCTTTTGGATTGGTCCTATGGATTGGTCCCTCTGGTAATGTGCCAAAAGCAGAATAGGCCATAAGCTTTTCCAAATTCGTAGTTTGGGACTGCTATAGGTCGCGGGACTGTTTCATCAGGGAACCGTGACCTTGGAACGTAAAAGGCTATTGAAGGATCACCATGGATTTTAGTTAGTACGAATCTGACAGTCCCTCTAGTCCCGCCCTGGGTGGAAGGACTCATTTGATGATTTTACCACGATAAAAAAACGGTGCTGTTAAATAAGTTACATTATTTTATTGCAGGCATCAGGCTTTGCGCTTAGGATTTTTAGCTCCATCATTATTTTTTCTTTAATCACCCGTTTACCGCTAAGTACTGCCACTGCTTTTGGTAACTAAGACCTTTAGGTCAAGTCTTTTTATTTTCACTTTCCTTTTTGTACCGCCAAGTGCCCTGGTCTAACAGAGGGTCTAAAAAGGCTACTTGAGCAGAATAACAATGGGATAATAATATGAATTGGAATAATATTGTTATAGATTAAAATTCATGAATATCATTGGTATTATCTGTGTCCGTCACCATTTTACGAATTCATTATAAATAATAAGACTCGGCTACAGTGGATTTTTAGGCCAGTGATTGTGGTCCTAACCTCCACACTTCAGCCTCCCTATTAACACTTTTGTAGTAAGTACCTAACCACCAGTTTTGTACGAGGGTTATTTTACAATACAACAAAGCATAATATGACACATGATGACTAATGTAAATTTTAACAAAGAAAGATTTGATGACAAAGAATAGTGTGTTTGTTGTTTTTGTGTGATTGATTCTGATTCACCTTCGCTAGGCAGCATGCTCTTGTAAAAGTTAGCTTCAATGAAGATAGATGGCGCTACCAGTCGTTTTGTTCATGTGTAAAAACCAAAACCCTGGTATGTTTGTAAGGTGCGAGAATTTTATGAACAGGTTTTCTTTAAACGTTTTCCTGTATCGTTCAAGGTCTATTACATAAAAACAAACATTATCACTTTTTATAGGGTTCACTTCGAGGTTGTGGCTGCATTTATCTATGATCAGCTGGTAATGGCATAGTAGCACAGTTACAGTCAGCAACAAAAACCTTTTATTTTTGCAAAATTACTTGAATCGCTCTTTTCTGTTATTCCATTAGGGCAATGTCTAAGTTGTAGCACGGTTGATGTGCTGGCGTCTCTACTTTTGCAGCTCTTAAGAATGGACCTGGATGAATAGTTTTGAGCACGACAGCGATAGCTATGTCAGCAAGAGCTTCCAGTGTACTGAATCGGTGGGTTGCGGGCCGTTCGCAGTCGATTTTTTTAAAACCCGACGTAAAAAGAGGGGTGCTATAAGTTTGACCGGAAATAATCGTAGATAACGAAATCATTTGGAGCGGTCCCCCAACGCGATGTATTTTTCTTATAATTATTAATACATACTTAGGTACTGGATAGATTTTTTTACTTTTTAAAGGGAACTTAGGTTTTTGTGTCGGTGGTTTTTTTTTATCTTTCATCAAAAAAGCCAGTAAAGATTTGGAATTTGGGGTTATAGTGTGATATTATAGATGAAATAAAAAACAAACAAAAAATATTACACTTGGTGCGATAGAGGAATCGCCAAGACATGAACAGCAGCCGTAGAAAGTGGCGGATTCCAGTTTTTTAAAATAATACACAGATTATACTTCCAAATATATTTTTTATTTTATACCAGCCTACTACTTAAACATTAGTTACAAATATATTAATTTGCTGTGGTTAATAGGCAATAAATAAAATTTAGACAATATGGCTACATGTCTAATAATTTAAATGTTTACATCTTTGGACTGATAATAAATATTAAATCTTAAGTTTACTTTTTTTTTTTGTGGCACAATTGAGACAGGTATTTATAACGGTGATCATTATAAATTTGGTTAGTGAACGTAGTTTTGCCAAAAATCAAACATTTCTGCCATTTTCTGAACTAATTTTAATGATTTTGGAAACCCAACGCTGATTTTTTGTTTATTTTAATGCCTGTTTATGCAATTGTGGGTTGGCTCATTGCGGCAAAACTTAAGTCGAGTGACAATTGAAGTAACAAAAGTTACGTTGTAACAATAAATAAGTATATAGGAAACTATGTAATTGTCTTCTCTAGCAGATAGGAAACACAACTACCTTTCTAAAGTACATATAAGATTATAAATGCTTCTCTTAGATTATAAAATGTCCAGATTCCGTGTTCGAAACAAAACGTAACGTTTGTGTTAAAGTTACTTTTTTATAAAGAAATGTCTGAATGAGCGCCACGCACACATGTAAATTAATGTTTTCCTTGGAGATGTTCACTTGTTTAACGTAGGAATTAACGACGGGGTAATTATTCTACCGTGTTACTGCCTTCAATTCTCATTGGATTACTAGGAATCTGGACATTATACGTATAATCAAAGATGCGACTGTTTTATGTATATAAATTTATAACAAAAAAAAGGACGCAGTGGTGTATTCTATTCTTTGATCGAAGTTATCCTACTAGTAATCAATATAATCTCTTCTAAAAACACACCAAATTAATGTATGTAAGGTAATTACAACCTACTTTTTAACCGAATTAAAAAAGAGGAGGTTCTATTTACGAAGTGCATTTAAAATTAATTTGCACATACTTAGTTTTATTTTAAAGTTTTATTTTAAAAACCTTAAACAATGCAAAATTAGTTCCTACTAGGCTGCATCATTATCACTACAATAAACCAAGAGCTTTATAAATGCAATTCGGCTCCTAAATTGCTCACCGGAAAGAACATTTTGTATTGAAAACGTTGCCGGAACATAGTTTCTAATAGGTTCATCCGTGGCGAGCATCAGAATTTTTCCGACAGAAATTCTTAGTGTGCGGTCCCGCTTAAATGTCCAGAATTTATAGTCTCAGTTTCTAATAATAATTTCAAATCGAAGAATGAGCACCAATGCTAGAAACTAAAAAAAAACAAAGCTACAGTTTATTATTAATACTGGCAAATTTGTATGTTTTTGCACCTCTAAGCCTCTATTTAAAAAAAAGAAGCATCATTTCACCTAGTTCAAATAGAAACCTGCCAGCATTACGTCACAAGTTGCTACTTTCTAAAACTAATAGTACATCTAGTTAGAGGCTCTGTTGGTCTACTCGTTGTACGCTGGATGAGCGTGGAGGACCCATCGGAACAGCAACAGAGTCACACACGCTAACACAAAGAAGGAGATCATCACACGCAGATTCTTCTCTGATCTCTGGTCTCTCTCGCTGGCTTTCAGTCGCTCTACTAAACCATTCTGAAAAAAAAAAGTTTCGAATTATTGTAGACATAGATAATATTTTCTTCCTTTTTTCTATTATTATGGAAGAATCAAGAATCGCTAGATGTATTGCTAAGCCCATCCATCCATCCATTGATGATGATGATGAATTTATACCCATAAAAGCCGGCGCAGATGACAGTTCGCTATAATTGTGGAGGTATTGAATTGAATAGATACATGTAAATAAAAATAAAAGCTAGAAAAAAAAAACACAAATCGTTTAACTAAAGTTTGACCTTTAGTAAGTTAAGAAACTTGTTTGTGTTCTGATGGCTTTTTTGAGTGTAACAAAAAAATAATTGAATAGATATTATCGTCTGCGACTTGAAAATTCCTCAAATGCAATCATAACTAATAATAATTAATTCTAGAACATAAATCATTACAGTGGAAAGATATCTACATCTGGAGCTGTACATTGGTCTGTAGTTCAGGGTACTCCTTAATTAATTACATTTATTTTTAGATTTTATATTATTTACTTATATTTTATTTTATAGCGCTCGAGTTAATTTAAAATTTGACAATCGAATCGTAGGTATACTCGTATGTGATGCCACCTACCTAGGCAATTTGAAAAGTTATTGGCTTAACCTAGAGTTTATGGTAGTATGTCAATAAATTTGTACTCATTCGATAGCTTGATTGTCTATTAGAATGTATGTCAAGTTTCATTGTAGGTCGCGTAATTTTTTTTTAAAGATTTTTTATGTGAGGAAATCTGATACACGCCAGGATATGGAAAAAAAATTAAAATAGAGCCGTGCCTAACACTTAAAGCTATGGTACCTAGACAGGTAGAACATTTATAAAATAATAATTTAAAAAGTAATCCCTATAAAATTAAAATCTTCAATGTTCGAAATAATAACCAAATTGGTTATGTTATTAAAGATTAGTTACGCTGCAAACTCAAGCGCTAATATTCTCTTAAGACGCCGCGGCAGCGCTGAAGCTAGGGATAATTTTTAGTGGATTTTCAACTTTATGCTTATGGAGTATAAACTTGAAAATTTATTGCAAGCTCATCGATGAGCAAGTCTTAATGTATAACTGAGCGTCTACCGTCACCTACGGTTTAGTTAGGGCAGCTAGCAATCATTATTTTATAGTCGTACCCAAGGGCGAAACGGGAACCGGGGTCGCGGGACTCACGAATTACCGTGACCCCGGTACGTAAAAGGCTATAAAAAAAGGGCGAAATGGGAGGGACTGTCAGACTTGTACTGACTAAAATCCACAGTTATCCTTCAATAGCCCTTTACGTTCCAGGGTCATGGTTACCAATGAGACAGTCCCGCGACCCCGATAGTTAGGTACCTACTACATCTGAAGTTTTCATGAGAAATAAGGAGCAAGTGGTGTGGTATTGCGTTCCTGCAGGCACTTTCAAAGGTTGTTAAAGTTGTTTGTACTAAAGAGGGTCATTAAATCGCCAAGTCTAAGTTTATCTACTTACTAGCTGTTTCCCACGGTTACACCCGCGGTTCGTAGTGTGACGTTCACACGCCTAAGATACTTTAATTTATAACCTTCCTCATGAATCGGCATTTTAAATTAATTTAAAATATTTTTTCAAATTCGACTCGTAATTCTAGAGATCAGTGCACTTAAACAAACAAAAAACTCTCTAACTTCATAGTATAAGTAACATTAACAATCTATACATATAATAAATCTGTAGAAGGGTCAATTCTGTACATTGAAAATATTGAAAAAATAAATAGCGGGGGGTGTTGCTGGATCGATACCAAACCCAAATATGTGATTAAAAAATTTTTTGTCTGTCTGTCTGTATATGCAGGCATCACGTGAAAACGAACGGTTTGATTTCGATGAAACTTGGTATAATTATACCTTATTATCCTGGGCATAAAATGGGATACTTTTTATCCTGGAAAAATACGTAAAACGTAAAACTTATTTTTCAGTTTTATTCATAGAGGTTGTTCTGTAGAACCGCGAATCTCCTTAATTATTATAGGCTTAGCCGTATCTGGGTCCAATAGATATTTATAAGATGTCATTGTCAGAGTTATTCAAAATGGAGAAATAAACCATCCACGCGAAGACCGACATCCGCGCGGACGGAGTCGCGGGCGGAAGCTAGTCTTAAATACTTTTTCAGAGGAAAATATTTAATTTTGTATGAAACAACAATTTTTTTTATCTTTCTGGGTTGGTTTCGTACTCATAGTTGTTTATAACCACGATATTTTTATTTTATTTTTAATTTAGTCATTTTTGTAAATATTTTACTTTTAATTTTAGTTTTTAAATGTAGTATGTAAATATAGGTATTTGTTTTTTTATATAAATAATGAAGTTCTTAATTAATGAAAAATTTTAAATGCAACTATTACATTATTGTAATAGTTGCATTTAAAACCAATAAAAAAAACCATAAGTACTTTGACCCTATCAAAGGTTGTTAATGTTTTACAAATAACCCTGTATAGATAAGACAGTAATCAGGGCGTTGTGTGGAATCGCCGTCTTTAGTCGCGACCATAGTGGCTTTATCTGCGACGACACTTAAATTCCAATTACTTAAGTAGGAACGCTTTTGAATAATCGATCAGTCAATTTTCGAGAGCACAACACTTTTCTAGTCTAAAGGGAAATGAGAAACGGGTCGAGAGACTGACTGGAACGTAAAGGGCTATTGAACATCGTTAGTACAAGTCTGACAGTCCCTTCCGCTCGCGCTCCATCCTGGGCTCGAGGACTTACTTGACGATTTTAGCACTTTACGTTGTTTTTGTTATGCATCTATCTCTTTTATTTAGTCTTGTTTTTATTTACTTTTTCTTGTTGCATTCACTCTTTACATTTTTTTTTATATACCGTTTTTTTGTACTTTATTTACCTATTTGATTTCGAGTGTATGGCACTCGTGGGCTGCAGCCGAAGATCAGCGTCAGGTGGCAAACTTTGTGCTGCCACTTGGCATAATGCTCAGCTGAGGCTCTTTTGGCATTAAAGCCTTTGTCAAACAGACAGGCGTGACGAATGCGAAGCGAGGCGTTTTTATTTGTAATGTATGGAATTGTTTGAATCCAGTCACATAGAAAAGCAAAAGCGATACGATAGGGTGACCGAACTATCGGACTGACGTCTCGTATCGGTTCGTTATCGCTTCGGACTCGCCTGTCTGGTTTACAAAGGCCTAAAAGATTTGTTTTGTTTTTAATTACTTTTAAGTTTTAATGCCAATAAACACAATTTTCTTTCTTTCTATATAAGTGGCTCATACCCATCCACCGTGTGACGCTATCCAGGAGCCAGGTTCTTCATGCAGCAAATCAGCAATGGCTGCAGCTGGAGCTGACACTAGTTCGAGTGCTGGCTCTCCTTCTGCTGCCTCTGCTGCCTCTCTCGCCAGCGCTCCACACACACAATAAACAGCTGCTATCTAAAACCAATCAAATTATTACTTCAACCACAAGATCTGTATTTTATTTATAGCGTGTTTGAAGCCTTTACTGCGTTTATTATAATTATGGAAAATTTAAATTTGCCTCTAGTGTACCAGTGAGGAACTAATTTTTTCCATGAAATTAACGTCAAAGTTCCCGTTGACTTTACGTCACAAAAATTTGAAAAGTTTAGGGTCTCAATTAGCTGTCAGCAAAATGACGGGGCCACGTCTGTCGGCGTTGTAGTAACAGTTCTCCGACGCCGGCAGACGTCACCTGGGCCTGCAACCATGTAATAAACGATAGAATAGATTTTCTACTTCTTTCGTTCCAGTCGCTAACGCTCAGAATTTTTTTATTAGATTTTCAACTTTAGGCTCTAGGGCCTAAACCTAAGGTAACAAACCTAGGGTTTAAAGTTGAAAATCTATTGGGGAGCGTTTACAATTATCGTTTGCGACTTCGCTAGCGGGGGAGGGGGGGGGGGGTACTCAGATAGCTAAGCAGGTTATCGTGACCCTGTATCGCAAAAATGGCATTTAAAGGAACGGAGTGGATTTTTAGTACGTGTCTGATAATTTCTTCCATGGCGGTGAAGGACTCATTCAATGATGTTAAATCCCACCCCAAAACAAAAGGCGAGAAGTCTCCGCTGCAAATAGGGAATCTGTTATTTTTATTGCTTTCCTTTTTCAATAACCTTTATTATATAATCACCTAGGTAGGTGATTTAGAAACGTTAACGGATAGGTAGCCGTTAACGTTTCTTCGTGAATAACCAAACATACAATTTTATTGCTTTATTAAAACTAGAGGTCGTCCAGTGGCCGAAATTGGACCATAATTCGTTAAAATTGTAAGTTGGAACGTTAATAAAATTCTATTGTCAAAGATAATAAACTCTTTTCACGATATTAATTCCATTAATTCAGATTCGATTTAAATTCAGTACGACATCTGACATTCAGTGAATTTTGTTTTTAGATTACTTGCTCTACTCTGTTGAAATGTTTTTTGGACTGAATAAGTAATCCTGGTGTTAGCATTTAGTCATCGTAAGATAAATGGCGTCTATTCCAAGGCGAGGCCAACAAACCATCATGATTGTCTGGAATACATCTCATTTTATATCTACTTTTGTTTATTTAACAAGATTTCAATTAAATCTTACGCCTGGGGTAATTATTGTTTGACTGGAATGCCCTGTTTAATTTTTCATCTCGAGCTCCAGCGAATCAACTACAGCTGAACTACAAAAATACTAAGTAGTTTTAAACTTTGAAAAAGTTATTGTGTGTTTCCTTTTTTCTCCATTTTCGGTCGGTGTTTTCAATAAGCTCGATGTTGTGCACTTTTCTATTATTATCCAGAGTGCTTTTAAAAAACTTTAAAACGATTTTCTTCTATAAACTTTTTATTCTGTAATAAGGATAAGCTAAATGAAAGTTGTTTACGCAGTGTAATGGCTAAACTATTGAAATATGGATTTATATTAAGGTGAAAAAATAACTTCACAATTTCGACGACTAAAATTATGGGAAAGTACGCACCTAATTATGCAAAAAATGCTTTGAAGATCTCACACAATAGACTCGTTAAAATTTTGGCTGAAAATCAAGTAGTTTGTTAATGTCTCCTTCAGAAAACAAAAACAGATAGAAAGACAAATGGCAATCGCGTAGGAGCATGTTCAACGCATTCTTCAATTTTCAGCCATGATAAGTGTTTCTCGAAATTACCGCATCCTTAATATTAGTTGAAAACTGGTTACATTCGTTTTAGTTTTTTTTTTAGCGTGGTAAAATCATCAAATGAGTCCTCCCACGGTGAGAGTGGGAGGGACTGTCAGACTGGTACTAACTAAAATCCACGGTGTCCTTTAATAGCCCTTAACGTACCGGGGTCACGGTAAATCATAAGTCCCGCGACCCCGGTAGGAGGCTACATTTGTTACGTTAAAGTGTGAAAGTCACTGAACTAGTCCTACAGAGATATTTGAAGGTTGAGCAAAGCTTTTAGAAACTGTTTGAACACTGACATGAGTCTACTTTACTGAGTTGAAGAGAACTTAACAGTTGCGAGCTTCGGTGTGACTCGAAGTTCAAGAATCGATTAGGTTACAATTGTTAAGCCTAAAACTTTACTAATAATATCTCACCAACTGACAACAAGGGGAATTTTCCAGGACGAATTGACGTCACGGCGATACAAAGGCGATTTTCAAAGTTAATGGCCGGTAACTTCGAAGGTCGAAGTAAAACTTTATGATATTCTGTTACCTTAGACCACGTAATATTTTCTCTAGTGATGCGCCTTGCTAGCGCAAGTGCCAGCTCCGCTAGTGCTGTATCTGAGCGCAGCATGGCGGAGGGTGCTCGCGTGGCCTGCCTGGCGACCTGGCGGAAGGCGTCTGGCCGCTTGCGCTCTAGAGCCGCGCACAACGCACGGAGCCCCGCCAGTACTCCTGACTCAGAGTTGCTCACAGCCTCCTCTCCACATTCTGTCTCCACCATTCGTTGCAAACGTTTCATTACTATTTGCTGCAAATAACAACAACTGTTAAGAAATGAGTATGAGAAGTAACAACTTGCAATTGTTTCATAATAGAAATTGATTTCTTTTACCTTTTTCGCACATAAGGTGGATCGCCTAATCTGAGTCTTTATGTATTGTAGGCATAGGGCGCGGCCTTGTCGTACTATTTGTGGCTTGACTTGTGTGGGGCCGGCGAGGCACCAGCCAATAGTTGCCGAGAGCCGCCGGGACACCGCTGCAGCTGCTGCACTTGACACCATGGTGCTGAAACGTCGTTTCGTCCGGTCCAGGGTGGATAGGGATCGCGTTGGAGAAGCGCGGAGATCTGTGCGGAAATTGTGAATACTTAGTTAAGTAAGTACTTCGTATCTCCATTTACGTCAACAACACTTGTGTAACCCTTACAATAATTGGTGGAGCTCGTTTAACCTATTATTTAGCCGTACCCTTCGGAGCTACAACGCGGTCCTCGGTTCACCACAGATTTTAATTAAACACAGAAGGGTAAGTCACGATTATTTTAAATGAAAATTATTTCAAATAACAAACTTAAGATAGTTGAGAGTGTTGAAATTTTAAAGATGGCAAAACATCTAATTATTGGCCTGGTACTCATTAAAGAATCATGTGTAAAATCTCTTAGAAGTAATTTCAAAGTGTGGAGATTAAACTCACTTAAGTGCTGAAATTACCTTTTATGAAATAATTATATTACTTACTAAGTGGATTTAACAGACCGCTTGTTTTGTGTCGGATATAAAGTGTTTACTAACTAGGGTGCGTTCCTAGAAATGGGTAGTTCTAGAACAAAACTCTTTTTCTCTGGAATAAACTACGGCCTCCACGCGGCCAAATCCGCGGGAAAAATCTGTTTAATCAATCAAGTTATTACTTGGTAAGCTAATCAGTCCATCAGGCATGGCGGTGAGCGGTGTGCTCAGTTTCCGCCGCATGCGCAGCGCCGGCACGAATTCATCATCTTCTTCGCCATCGGGTGGAGTGACTTGTATAGCGATCTTGCTGGCCTCTGGAACTCTGGGCCCACCCAGTTGCCATCTTGAATCGGTTAGTGGCCCTATCTGCAAACGTAATAGGCACTGTTTTAGTACACAAACATAAACTTAATAAGTTAATATTTATCTTTTTTATAACTTTTATTTATATCTTTTTGTTTCGTTCACACAGTTGGTCATGAAAGCAAGCAAGTACCACGTTTTACATCATTTCCCGCTTTTTTCGGAGTACTGAAAATACTCCGCAAACAACCTGACGTGATGGATCGATGGAGGTTGTATAAATGAAGTAGGAATGTATGATAACGAGTAGGAGACAAGAAAATGAAAGAGCCGATCATGTTTCGGAATTTTCAAGCACAAAAATTTCGGCTGAAAACTATGTAAATAAAAATTAATTGTATCTTATGACGGAGCAACATTTGTGGATGGCTCGACCGATTTGGATTTTTATTTTGTTGTAGCTGTTGAATGTTTTTTTTTTAATTATCAAATTATTTGGAAGTGTTGTAAATTCACCGTCAGCTGTATGATGCCTATATGATGTATGATGCCTGTATGATGGGTTAGCGTATTTCTAATCAGGCCTCGAAATTATCAAGACTATTATCTAGGTAAAAGTATTTTTATTCAGATTAAATTAATACTTCAAACCCTGATTCTAATTATGACTATTGAGTTCATTGTTCCCGTTTTTTTTCTTCAGGTCATTATATTGTTTTCGTCTACATAACTATGGAAGATATATTCCTCGTTGGAAAGATTTATTAGATATATTGGTACTGATGAAGAACAGGTATATAATAAATCGCGCGTGTAGACTCGTAGTATACAATAAACTATTTCATTATTTTGCATGTAGTTTCAAAGCAGTCTACGATACAAAGTGTTTCACTTTGTACCGTAGACTTCAGGAAATTAAAGCAAGTGTTGTAAGACGTTGGCAAAGTCAAAGAAAGCCCCCAAGGCATAGTGGCGTTCTGCTCTGTTTGATATTGTAGATACATAAATAAATAACATAGTTACATTAATAATAAGAATACATATAAGTAGGTACACTCGCAGTAATTGATTGGCTCTACCGAGATCCTGTCATCTGCAAATATCAGAAATTTTCCCACGGGGGCCTACATTTTAAGTCTGCTATTACACTGATATTTTCAATCAATCTCGACCTTATTTAAGTTTTTTGGGTAGCCCTATAAAAATTCTAGACATCGTTTTAAAAGAAATAACAATTTGTTATAGCCTTAGTCGGGAGAAATATAAATATTGAAATAATGAAATGCTGATAAGTGGAAACAAAAATAGTGTAATGTATACGTGATTTTTGTAATTAGATTTAATTACGTTTGTAAATGGTCGGTACTAAATGTAGTATGCATTTGCCTTATTGCTGTGTGAAAAACTAAAAAATAATAATAATGGCATAGTCCATTAAAACTCAAATTAACATGGCGCCAGATGGACTTTTAAATGCCTCCGAAATTACTCGTAAAACTTCTTTCATATCAAGTTTATTTCCGGTTTTATAGTACTGACAGATACTGTGTGCATCCTTCTTTTCCACTCGACCTTTTTCCTATTGAATTCAAAAACAACATTTTTTTTCAAGATCCTTTCGTCTTTAGAGTTTGTGGGGTTGGTAATAGCTTTTTGCTGACCTAACTGAGAGGGTGGCGAGTGGCACTGGCACAATGTTGTTAATCCTGGTTTAACCACAGTTTATTGTTAGGTCGAGCGACGCGCTACGTTTACTGTGTGAATTGCTTTTATTGAACCCTTTTTAAATTAGAAAAACAATCTCGCAATATTCGATGGGTACCTAGGTATATTTCACAAAATACTTAGAGCGATATTTGAGGTATCGGATACCAATTCTACTAAATTATTGAACTTGGAGCTGTTATATGGGTCGAACTGAACCTTAATTTTGTCTGAAACAAGGTAGGTAACCTCATCCGTATTTCCGACTTTAAAACTTGTCGGTTCGGAAGTTGTAGGAACTTGCTAACAACTGTGATTTGTAAGTTTCCTAGAAATATTGCTAGTATAATATATAATTATGTTAAATTGAGTTTCATAGTATTTGTACTACAGACTACAGACGTTCGTTTTACATACGGACGTTTGAGAATTAATCAGACAGGTTTGTAAGATCCAAGTAGATATTCACATATGTGATTAATTGAGAAACAATAAACTGATAAATAAAGACATCACTTCAGCACTTAACTATTGACACTCATCATTATATTCATTGAACTACATTTTAATCGACAGCGCGACAATATGTCTTCATTGATTAAAAACAATGAAACAACTGATTGAAATCGTTCATGCCAATATGGAATGGCACAAATGGAAACAAAATATCATAACATAGTATAAAACAAAGTCGCTTGTCGCTGTCTGTCTGTCACTATATATGCTTAGATCTTAAAAACTATACAACGGATTTTGATGCAGTTTTTATTAGATAGAGTGAGTCAAGAGGAAGGTTTATATGTGTATAACATTATATCTTTAAATGGAATATTCCTAGAAAAGCAAATTGTAGAGAACTCATTTCGTCACGTTGGTAGTTATACATATTTTAATTTGCGTCAGCTGTTTGCGAAGTTAGATTAAACAGCTGGACTAAAAACGCGTGAAAATTGCTTCTGGCAGACGCTCAAGATTCATTTGTTTGTTTTTCATGTCTCCAGTATGAAGGTCTACCTTTGTGTTTATGTGATTTTGATTTGTATTCATGAAAACAACGAAAGGGCTTCTTTCGTTTCAATCAGGATTAGATCAGATCATCTATTTCAAGTGTTATTTTTAATTGATTCAATTATAGCTTGTTACTTCTGTATTCCGGACATGCCATAACGATAAATACTTGGTTCAAAGAGTTCGGTGCTTTAGAAATGGAATTTATTGTAATTATTAAATTGTTTACTTAGGTTTTCACAAGCTCGCAATTATGAAATAGTGTTCTGTTCATACATTTTCTTCTTGTTATTTTAGTACTCATAACAATGTAGGCTAATACCACTCGACAAAACTGTACGTTTAGCCGCAGAATTGCCAACACAAGGGTCTCAAGATTTATGAGTATGTGCCGTATTAGCATGAGAATAACACTTCTCGTGTTCAGCGACGACCTGCCTACGTCAAACTCGGTTAATATTGAGAAAAGAAGGTTTATCTTCTTAATCAGTGCAACTTTTGTATGACGTCAAAAGAATAATTTCGTTTCGTCCAGAGTTATTCACTGCGAACGTATTGTTAATGGCTGCGATGAAATGCAAATAAGTTTTA
This sequence comes from Agrotis puta, assembly GCA_943136025.2. NCBI lineage: Eukaryota > Metazoa > Arthropoda > Insecta > Lepidoptera > Noctuidae > Agrotis > Agrotis puta. The sequence continues at coordinate 9,147,527 of OW964170.2, forward strand.
CATAAAACTCGGCCAGGCAATTTATGACAATGATGTTTGAACTACCTTATATTTTTACTTTTGTCTTGTAAGAGACTTTGTCATAACTTATAAAAATTCTAAAATAACGGGCAATAAGAAAAAACATCTCATCTTCTCAGTTTTTGTTCCCAGACACTTATTTTTTCGTCTCTCGTGACATAAATCACGCATTCAGTGTGAATTTAATAGAAATGTCAACGACCTATTCGGTTTGAATTTAAATTCTCAAATTGTCAGTTAGTTTAATTTAGTAGCTACGAGTATTTGTACAAATAAGGTTATAGAAATCTTTGAAACGTCTCACTAATTACCTAGAATGAAATTTAAGCCTTTGCTCCGAAACGAGAGACGCGACGAATTGTCAAAGATTACTCGAGAATTCTGTAGTTGTTAACATTTAGTCAACAATGTTGTTCGTCTTTATGTTTCATTTGATCATTTAAGCAAGTCATCTTTAAAATTTCAATTAAAACTCCATGTAATTTGGTAACAATAAAACTGAATTTAACACTGTCAAGGAATATTATTTTTGTAAAACACTACAAAGAATAGTGTACCAAATTGATTGCCAACTAAAATATCTACAGACTTATTTGAATTACAACTGATTATTCTATTATATTATACTCTATGGTAATTCAGTTAATGTGGAAAAATAAGTGTGTAAATTTAATAATCATGAGTACATAAACGCAGCCTGCTACGAATCTACGATCCTTACACTTCTTTCGCCTCATCCATGTTCATACAATTTAATAAAGAGTAGTCATTTTTCTGGTGGTACTTGAGTTTCTTTAACTACACATGATTATAAATTAAAGCTTGATGACACTCACAGACTTTCGCAATGTTGAAAGTATTAAGTATAACGTAATAATATTTTACGTAATTATTGATCGAAGTATTATCGCGACCTGAGCTTGACATTTTGAGTGCTGAAAGTTTTCTTAAAATGCCAGGACTTAATCATTTTCTTGGGATAATTTAATTAATTTAAATTTATTTAATTTTTATAAAAAAAAGTTTTGAGGTATTTACATGTAATTACGGTTTTGAAATTACTAAATTAATTGAACCTGTGGTGGTCCGAAGGCTTTTAATCTAAAAACAACAAGTAGCTTGTGAGAGTTGAGACCTTGACCTTGACCTCTACGTAGGCACCTTTCTTATGGACGCCTGTTAAAAGAACGTTTTTTTACAAGTATCTCTTCACCTTTTTTATTGTTCATTTTTTTTGTTACCAGTGCCGCTGAAACTGGAGTATTAGGCATACTTATCTGAAATTGAGATTAAGTTGGTATCTAGACTTTTTGTTACAAAAATAAGGTTGAAGTTGAAACACGTCCAGGGACTTATGAATTAAGCGTGTTTTCTGATAAGGAAAAAAAACAAAGTATTTTTAGAAAAAACAATAGCGGAATTGACTTTTATTTTCTGGATGGGTAAATACTAGGGATGTACTGACTACCTAGTTAGTAGGGAAAGCTGACTTGTAGCCTAGCGTACAACTAGTCGTCCAAATATGGAAAATATAGGTATTACTCGCAGCTCTAGTGATTATAATGAAATTATGACCTTAACTGTTGATAATGTATTTTTATTTGATAAACAGATTTACAGTATTATATGTAATAATGTACAGGGTATCCCTGGAACTTTGGATCAAATAGAATAGGGGCACGGACAAGGTAATTTTAAATCTTTTTTCCTCTGAATTGGTGCTATTTTTAATGGTTCAAAAGTTTTAATATTAGTAGGTACTATTTAAATCTCTGTCTTTAAACGAATGAGAATATCTAAGTAATGAATACTTCTAATTAAGGAATTTCTATGCCTACGGACAATTTCTCTTAATACGTAATCACCATAAATGCCTCAGCAGCACATGAAACGCCATGGACTGACTGCTCGCCCTAGACTCCGCGACTTGGAGTGGTTGACTTGGCCGTCATAGCCGTACTTTTAGTAACAGACTAAACGACTAAAATCAAGGTCAGCCCATCTTTAGTGTATAGGGTGATTTTTTCAACCGGGCGTGGATGGCTACATCCGAAACAATGATAGTTTCGAATAGAATATGGCTTAGTAGAAGTAAAGTAACACATAAATAGCAATTTTATTAAAATCTGCTACTTATTAAGTTTGCCGGTATATCATTACTTCCCAGAATTTGATCCTTATTAGCAACACCATCGAATGGTATAATAATACAGGCTGTGTTTTTTTTCAAATTCAGCGTGTTCGATTCCTGGACGGGATTATTCAATTTTCGATGCAGTTTTAGTTTTCGTCAAAATCGGCCTCGAGATTCCTTTCAATGTTTTTCGATATTCCTCTTAGTTTCGGATATAGCCATACACGCCCAGTTGAAAAATTCATCCTGTATAATCTACAGGCGAAGCAATGATGTGTGAAATGCCAATAAAGCGAGGTTCATATCGATTTTAATGTCAATTATGTGCGCGATTAGTTACTTGCTCGGCTTATCGGTTTCTGATAATACAATATAAGCATGTGGAGCCTTTTATTAACTACCGGCTTTAGAGGCACCGCCCCAGTTCGCACACGCTTTTATCTAGGTATAAATATTTCTGGAAAATTTCATATTAGCTGTTCTCAATAATTTATTTGTTGCTGAATCACCATTGTCTGAAAGCATTTAGATAAAATTTTGCTAACAAAAAAAAACTTATATTAGTTAAATGCTTTTTAACCGAGTAGGCTATGTAATAGAGACGTATTGCATGTTTTACTAAGAATTTTCTTTACGATGTCTGTGCAATATCGGACAAGAGGTAGTTCAAAATTTAAATTTAAAACCAACGAACACGCGTTTCTTACGAATTTAAAATAGGTTGGTATTGTAAGGGAAATTGGATTTAAATATGCATTATAGTATTTGGTATATCTACCATCGATTATGAGCTTACAAAACCCTAGGATTTTAAAACGAGACCAATACTATCGATTGACAATGCCAGCCAGGAACTAATGGTGCAGGTACAGTCGTGGCGGCCATGACGGCAGTGCCGTCAGCCATGCTAATACACCACTCAATGCTACGCCGATATCTGATGACCACGGAATACCAAATCAGCCCAATTGAGGAAAAACACAAACAGATATTCAAATAAACTGCGAAAAAGAAATGGTAGGCTTGAACGAATATTCTACTAACTACGCAAGTTTTTATGGGACTCAGGTGATTTATGGTAGAAAGTTAAGCGTCAACACGGCAGTTATAGTTTAGGAGACACCGAGACAACGTCCTTTAGGAAACGCTCAATTGAGGGAAAACAACACAGTAAAAACGATAAATAATGGTACCTACCTAAATGCTGTGCCCTTGACTTGTATATTTAGTGGATTAGTTCGGATTAATGGCCGAATAAGTGGTCTCTTTGTTAACGATAGAACCCCGCCGCGTTTTATTGTCACAGCATTAAGACTGGGTATTATGCCAGAAAAAAATCAGATTTCACCCGCACCCCTGCTCTAGTACCGATAACAACCACGGGCGGCGTGACGACTCGCACTACAAAACTTCGTGCTAAAAACAAAACAACTGCAGTACCACAGTATAATATTATGTATGTGTGATTCGGCCGCTGTTCATGAAATAAGTGAGTACAGCCGCGCGATACCTTCGCACGTGGTAGGGCTGCATTTTAATTTCATTCAATTAGTTGAGTTTCTTCGTAGTTTCGTGATTGTAAATATTATGTTTTTTGTTTTAAAATTACATTTATTGTGAATGATGTAGGAAGTGTTCAATAAAAATACATGTAGCGTGTTTTGCTCTACCTTTGTACTCCGCAAACGGGATTATAATCAACTAATTTATCGCATGTGCGCTACCTGAAACCTGGACTTATGTATTAAATATCAGTCCAAACAATGTCAGAAGCCTGTGGTGTTCCCAGATGCGACTTCATTAACTTTGCTACTAAAGAAAGTGGCCACATCTTCACACGAAAAAGAAAATTAAATTAAGTCCATAATTACAGATTGCCATTGCCAAATTGAATAAACATTTTATTTAACACGCGTTCCGAAATGTTTCATGTTCGAAAACACAATACTGTATCATAATTATTATTATTGTGACAATGCCGTTTATAGTATATGTCATGTATTCCTTACAAATAAAAGCCCTGAGCGTCGGCACTCGGAGCTTGGACACTGTTCCCGATACCGGTGGGCAACTATTATTTATATTTATAAATAATTTCTCCGGTAGGCCTTCATGGTGTAAACGGGATATTACAGTGGGCTTAGATTACTACTTGCATCCAGGTCTATCGGATGCCTGCTCTCTCTCACGATGTCGTCGGTCAATTTAAATGGAAAGCCTGCTTCCCTAGACACGTGGCAAACATTTAATGAAAACGCTCTGATTCTGAGATATTTTCAACTTTGGACTTTTTTTATCGTGGTAAAATTACACGTCCCGCCTCCTCCTTCGCTAGCATGACTGCTTCGCAGAAGGAGGCGACCGCTTTCACTTCCAATTTCATTTCAACCAATTTTTGCTGGTAGTTTGATTTTTTTTTTAGTTTTATCATTCTCTTATTTTAGAAGTTACAGGGGGGATACATTTTACCACGTTTCTCTCGCGTTAACAGTTCAGTTCAGAAAAAAAAATAGGAACCTCGGTATCATTTTTAAAGACCTATCCATAGACACCCCACAAGTATGAGTCTGGAGAAAAAAAAATTGAATTTCAATTCTATGTATGCGGAACCACAATTTTTGTTTTTGTTTTGTGTGAGAATCCTAATGCAGTTCACATAATACATCTACTTACCAAGTTTCAACAGGATAGCTCTTATACTTTAGAAGAAAAGTGTTTGTGACATACGGATGGACAGACAGACAGACAAACAGACAGACTGCCAGACAGACATGACGAATCTATAAGGGTTCCGTTACTGGCCATTTAGCTACGGAACCCTAAAAAGGTGTTAGTGCCGGAATTCAATAAGGAATCTGAACAAAAGTACTAGGAGAACAGGATCATGAAAAATTTTTTTTGGATGTTCTTATCTTCTTGGGCACGCCGCAATCGCGGCGGTAAGACCCCTCTTTGAGGAGTGGCTGGACAGGCGTCACGGCGTCCTGTACCTTCCGAATGACGCAGGTCCTCATCGGACACGGATGTTTCGGAAGGTACCTGTGTCTGATGAGGAAGGAAGAAACGTCTGGGTGTCACCACTGCGAGGATCGCCTGGAGGATACGGTGGAGCATAAGGTGCAGGACTACCCTGCTTGGGCAGAGGACCGCCGTGTCCTCACGACGGCGATAGACGAGACCTCTCGCGCCCGGCATTGGTCGAGGCCATGCTGTGGGGCGGGACGGAGTGGGAGGCGGTCGCCTCCTTCTGCGAAGCAGTTATGTTAGCGAAGGAGGTGGCGCGCCACGTGAGGGAGAGGACAGAGTCCTCCCTCCAACCCAGCCGCAGTGGTTGGCGCCCTCATCAGCAGACGATTTCCGGCCACCGTAGGCGCGGGCATGCGGGCGGCGAGTATTGGGCGACTCGCTGTCCGACCATGGACTATGCCCGTTGTGTTCCACGCGCGCCTTAAGGAGTATCAGCATAGTGACGGGCCTCCCCTGTATAGGGCCAAAGGCTGTCGGGGTCGCGGGAGTCACGAATTACCGTGACCCCGGAACGTAAAGGTCTATTGAATAACACTGTGGATTTTAGTCAGTACAAGTAAATGGTCAGTGCAATGGACAGGCCATATTGCTCGCAGAGTAGATGGCCGATGGGGTCGAAAGGTACTAGAGTGGAGACCATGGACTAGCAAGCGCAGCGTAGGACGTCCACCTACAAGATGGACAGACGATCTTATAAAGGTCGCCGGAAGACGCTGGATGCAGGTCGCTTCCAACCGGTACATGTGGAGATCTAAAGAAAATCTTATCTTCTACTAAAAATCTTATCTTCTACTAAAAATGTTGTCTGAAGACAATATTGTTCTTTTTTTAAAAAAAAAGCATTCAACTGAATATTTACAGAACTTAAAAAACACTTTTCTTTAAAATAAAAATACATAACGCACTCACAAATCGAATCATCAAATATCTTGTAACTCATCACAAGATTTAAAACGTGAAAAATCATGCTAGGGTTCTGAGGCTTAGGCTTCAGAAGCCCTAGCATGACTATGACTTCAATAAATATTTAGTTGCCTGCTTTTTTTTTGCTTTTGTTCGCTTGACGCGGGTGATAAAAGTCCACAACATCGTAGAAGAAAAGATCACTGAAAAAAAAAATAACAAAATTGTTTTCAGCCAATTTTTTTAGTAGAAGACAAGAACATACATAAAAAAAAGCAGCAAAAATCTTCATGATCCTGTTCTCCTAGTACTTTTGTTCAGATTCCATATTTTATTCCGGCACTAGCACAATAATATTCGGTACCTCACTACGGTTTTTTTTTTAAGTACGTAACATGAACAGATCTATAAAAAAACTTATCAGAATATCCTGAACAAACGGACCTCATTACATAGTGGTGAAAAAACTTGACCCTTAACAGTACAACTGATTAACTGTTTATTTTGCGTGCACTGTGGTAAAAGAAATTTCAGAAAAATGGTTTTCGGCTATTTGAAATTATTTTAGTCTTAAAATATGTTAGTTTTCGTATTTTGGTTGTATTATGTGTTGTTTCTCTTATTATATCAACAAAATTATTATTATTTTAATAGCCGCCAAGCGCGGAACAAACTGTCATAGACCTCCCGTCTCAATAGAGCGGCGCCGACTGACGAGTGAAACAAAGTGATGCCTGAAGCTAAAGCCCGCGCCGCGACTGAAGTCGTTTTGACGTGGCGCTAGTGTCTATGTCATTACATCAAATTGCATTAAAAAAATTTAGTACCACGAATTTTCCGCAGAACTTCACTCGTGACGCGGAGTCTAATGTCACGCGAAATGGAAAATAGCATTTTACACGGTTTTAAACTGTCGTAAGCGCCGAATGCTATGAACAATGATAACTTTTATTATAAACAATATTTAAAAAAAGCGCCGCTAGCGTCCCTCGATTACGTATTTGTGTTCATATTTATCTAATTTGTAGTTCTGTAGGACGCACCAAAATAGAATGATAGCGAAAAAACGTGAAAATTAGAGGTAACTTTGTGATCGTTTTCTATCGAGAAAATTTTGTCTTTTTATGTTTTTCGTCGGACACCGCCCTCGAAAATATAGTGAAATTTCCTAGCATATACTTTTTTTCCCGAATTGAACATGATTTAGTACTCTAAAAATCCAATCGAAAATTGAAGATTTTGCTTTAGGCGCACCCTTAACAACCTTATGAACTTTAACGGACTTGACGAGATAGACCCATAAATCGAAATTATGCGGTGTAGCTCTTCTCTGACTGAAGTCGCCGTAATAAAAATATTCTTCGTGACGTGTTCTATTTGTGGTCAATTGTACCTATCATCTTTTATGGTAGTTACCAAATGCTGTTGACAGATAGCGACTGTCTGAATGAAAAATTGTGTTTTGTAGTGCAGATTAGCTCACTCAACAGATTTCACCTTCACAAGTGGATAGGGGGGGGGGGGGGCATTGACTGAGATTGTGGGCATCAAGTAGTCTGTCCAATAGCTACAGACAACTTATCAAAATCTGTTGAGCTGCCTATGAGTTGCACAACAACGTTGTGTTGCCTTTAACATGTTATATTCTAATCATCCTTCTTCTTGAAACACTCTATATATTTAAAAAAAAACGCATCCAAATCCGTTGCGTAGTTTTAAAGATTTAAGCATACATGGGGACAGACAGACAGCGGGAAGCAGCTTTATTTTATACTATGTTTTGAAGTGAAGAAGAAAATTGTTTAAGTTGCTACAAAGTATGCACGGTCAGAGTCTTTCCCAATACCGTATTTGAAGATACTAAAGGAATGTACAAAATTTAGACAGCCGTATCATATTGAATTACCTTTATACTGTTATGGCCCAATATTAAATGAGCGTTTTTAGCGGCCTAATTAATTTCACAGGTCATAAGATATTCTGTTTTAATTTACTCAAGTCAAAATTTAATTTCTTTTGTTGTCAAAACAATACTTGGGTATTGTTGTAAATTTTGAGTATGAAGACAATAAGACAGACTGTACAAGTAGAATATTATTGAAACTACAAGAATTCTTCAAAAATTAGATTGGATTTGTAACTGTAATAAATATGTACGTCTGTGATAAACCTGCTCATATGGGGCGAATACTTAAATGGAGACTCCGACGTTTCGTGTTTGTTGAAGTTCAAAGCCCTGTTAGTGGAAACGTGTAGGGAAATGTATCTCAGACACGGTGTTGCTACTCATCTACTTTAATTATCGAAAATATTTGTCATTTGTAATGTCTCAGTTCATTGAACTTGTCTGCCATGTTCTATTATACACGATATATCAACCCTTGGGGCCTGTCAAAGGGTTAACTGTAATAAGGGCAAACTATAATGAATGTGACACATTTCAATAAAAACATGGATTCGGAATTGACAAGTGATGTCGGAAGACTTTTTTAGGTTACTTTAGTTTTTTTTTTAAGAAAAAAACATGATTGATTTTATATTTTTAAGGGTAAGGGGAATAGTTTGAGGAAGACTATTCCTGTTTTTTACTATGTTTTCTATGGGCTTGCCGGGGTCGCGAGACTCACGATTTACCGTGACCCCGGAACGTAAAGGGCTATGGAAGGACACCGTGGATTTTAGTCAGTACGAGTCTGACAGTCCCTACCACTCTGCCCTTTTTTTTTTTTTTTTTTTTTTTTTTTTTATCGTGGTAAAATCATCAAATGAGTCCTCCCACCCAGGGCAGGGCGGGAGGGACTGTCAGACTTGTACTGACTAAAATCCACGGTGTCCTTCACTAGCCCTTTACGTACTGGGGTCACGGTAATCCCTTGGTCCCGCGACCCCAGCAGGCTTTGGCCCTCTACAGGCCCCGTCACTATGCTGACACTCTTTGAGGCGCGCGTGGAACACAACGCGCCGTCGACCCGGGCATGGTCCATGGTCGGACAGCGAGTCGCCCATTACTCGCTGCCCGCATGCCCGCGCCTACGGTGGCCGGAGATCGTCCTGCGACGTCCGACGCCGTGGGCGTCTACCACTGCGGCTGGGGTGGAGGGAGGACGCTGTCCTCTCCCTCAGGCGGCCCGCCTCCTCCTTCACGAGCATGACTGCTTCGCAGAAGGAGGCGACCGCTTCCCACTCCGTCTCGCCCCGCAGCATGGCCTCGACCAATGCCGGGCGCGAGAGGTCTCCGCCTATCGCCGTCGTGAGGACACGGCGGTGCTCTGCCCAAGCAGGGCAGTCCTGCACCGTATGCTCCACCGTGTCCTCCGGACGATCCTCGCAGTGGTGACACCCAGGCGTTTCTTCCCTCCCTAACCACTCTGCCCTGGGTGGGAGGACTCATTTGATTATTTTACCACGCTAAAAAAAATGGTGTGATGATTGCACGCATTTTTACCACTACGTGTAATTTGTAAACCCTTTAAACCAAACCGAATAACGGTATAAAATGATTAAATGTTATGAAAAATATTTCATTCTAATTCCACGAGACAAAAACCATAACATATTTTTCAAAACATTTAATACCATGGATTTTCGCAAAGTAACAGCAGATTCTATAAGGTATCGAATTAATCCAGCAGATCCACGGTAATCTCCACATATACCTGGATTTGGGCGTGTGTCGAAACTTTCCAGCGTCCTGTTTGTACTAATGGCTACTTATCATTTGCGTTGTTAAGCTTTTATCAACGATAGCCGACTGATAGCACGCTTTAGTGTGTTATGAATATGATGTAAAAGCTAATAGGCCGTGAAATTGCGCTCCAATTTCGGTTTCTCGACCTTTCTGGAGCTTGCCGTGAAAATTATGTACAGAAGGTAAATGTTATACTTTAGTTAAAGTTTATGCAGTTTAGTTATACAACCAGTTACGGTTTAAGTTAAAATTATGGAAATAGGGAGTGTAGGAGAAGAATAATTGGCTATTGGACAGTATCAATAAATAACAAATCTAATTAGTTCACCACAATCCTAGAGTATTGAAAAATATAGGGCACGTATTTTTTTCTTTTGTAAAATCAATTAATAGTCACCAAGATATAACGCAACAAAACTCGAGAGTGGGGGCTGGTGACGTCAGAATTCAATAGAAATTGTACTAAATTGTGACGTGTTGCCAATTTTGAAAGCGTCATAGTTCCGTCAATTTTGGTTTACGTAACAAAAGAAAAAATACGGGTCGAATATTATTTGATAATTTAACTGACGGACTAATTAGAATTTTTCAGTCAAATAGCCAGTTGTACAAAAATCTTCCTGTTCAAAAATTCTATTCTAAATTTACATAATATTAGGTTCTCGTTTCTATCCAGCTTCAGGTTTTTTACTGCTTAAGTAAACTAACAACTATGTGGGTAGGACTTGAGCGGTTCGTGTAGACTAGGAGAGCATGGCACATCAGGGAGAAGGCGTGTGTTCAGCAGTGTGGAACAATGATATTTTATTTTTCTCCTTACTACTGGCTCATTTTGTTTTTCCTTCAGCTTTTGGGCCGGAGCTTAGATCATCCATCTACAGGTTTTACGCTAAAAAGCTCCATTTGTGTAAGTACCTTCCAAAATTCATTAAAATCGGTTCGGCGGTATAGGTGTGAAAACGCAACAAATAAGCAGGCAAACTGACTTTTGCTTTTTAAATGTTATTATTATCCCAACACAGTCTGAAATGGACGCAGACAAATGATGATACTGGTGATAAGGTTAAAAAAATACTTTTAAACCTTTACTATCAGTTTCTCACCAAAACCTCTTTTGGAGTAGCAGCTACATTAACATACGTAAGCTGCTACCGTATCAGCATAGCCTAAGGTATAGTTAATTACGCGTACCGTTCAGCAGGTGTTTACACACACTTAGGAAATATCTACACGATCTAATTTAATTTAGAGTTCGCCTTCAAGAGTAGATGTAGTAAAAGTTTGCAAATTCTCCGAAAAGAAATTCAATACAGCGAAGAGCTGACATGGCTTAGGTACCGAGGTAGTACGAGTAGGAGCAGGTAATCGAGAGAGCACCCGCCAGCCACTATATAACTGTGGACACGGAAGAGATGGTTACAGAAGGCTCACTGTAACACAAAGTTAGCGAAATATACTTGTCATTTGGTCGTTGACGATGAGAAAAAATGGTTTACTTATAAAAAAGAAGTAGTTTAGTTAGCACACTGTTTGTGCTTACTCACTTGTTGTTCAATCACTAAGTAATAGGATAATATCTTTGTGTTCACCAAAAATCTTAAGGTACATCTATGTATGTATTTTTTTTTATAAACCATCCAGAAGTAGGAGCCCCGCGTAGCGGGGCTCCGTCGACATGCTGCTTTACTATTTATATTATTTTGTAAAATTGATTTTTAGTAAGCATTACATTTTATAATGTGTTCATTTTTTTATTAATAAAGCTATATTGGACATTAATTGGTGTTTGATTCAAATACATTTTGCAGTGCATTATCTGAAGTAAAACTAAAAAAATAAATGCTTGTTTTAAAATTAGGTGTATTACTATTTTTTACAAATTTGCAACAGTTGTTAAATAGATGCTCGTTAAGGCATATTTTAATTTACATATTTTGGTGCACATTCAGTATATTTGGTGGAACACAGGCAAAATTAGGTAAATGAAATGGGAATAAATTGAAGTACTTTTAAATACCATCCTAAGTAATACTTAATTACTTGGTGATTGAACAACAAGTGAGTAAGCACAACGTATATGTATTCTTATAATGTTACGTAAATATCAATTTAGCACTTTTTCAAGCTTAGTATTTACCTATAATTGTTTGATACACTTTTGTGTATGGGCCCTTGTTTGTTTTATTTCTACGTTGTGATCAAACGTAGGTAAATAAATAATTAAATTACTCATTAATATGAACGAACACTTTTGCAGGTACGCGTCTATTCTGTTCAATCCAAAGAGAATTAAAACCACTTGAGAGCTCATAGAGCGATTTCGCCTAGGCACACGATTCACCAGCGCGGGCCGGGGACCGGGGGATTGCGTCTTCCCCCGTTCCTCGGCCCGCGGTAGTTATGATTGGCCGATGCAACAATGTCAGTAAGAATAGTGATAACAAGTAAATCCAGCAACAATAATATCGATATCGATAAAATCGATGGCAATTAATTAAGTCTTCTTTTGCTTTTTTCAATGTTGATTTGTATGTAGAGAAATAAATGAAGATTAAACGAAAATAATAATAAACTAAACAAACGGCGTCGGTCCTTTAAAGCTTCAAAGCAATCAGCTGTGAAATGCCTTGAACAAATGACGCTATAATATTTTGGAAACCAATTTTCCCTGTTAGTGGCATTAATCCACTTTTCTTTAACTTCCGGAATATTTGGAAATCTAAAATGTAAACGTGAAAAATAACATTATTTTTTATTTACCATTAGAAATTATCGATTAAATAATTTATCAACAATGTTTTAAGTTGTCACATCACTTCAGCACACAGCACAAAGTACTTATGGATAGAAAGAGATAGACTTATCTAATATTCTAGTGAAAGTAAAGGACTTTTCAAAAGACATCAACGCGGTATCCCAAAAGACATCAACGCGTAATCCTTTTTTCGTAACCAACCAGTTTAGCTTGACCCCTCTAATTACCAATAATGTCAATAAATATAAACATATTTTACTTACCGATGAAAACGTATACCATCTTTTTTATAACTAGATGTTTTAGATGATTTCCCGCACCATTTAATTGCACAGGTACTCATTTTTGCTTCGGTTTTATTCGATAAATGTTTTTTTAGGTTCCAAAATTAAGGAACGTGCACAGATCCAACAACTGGTCAGTACTAAAACATTCATTCGTATCGGGATCTCATATAAGTGCTATTCCATTGATGTGTCGTGAGCCTGAGTCGCCCGTATGAGCGGTCAAGTGGCTATATTGTCATTGGTTCAATCAGTCAAACTCGTGTGAACCTTCTGTATTTTATTATGCTATGACAGCCCGCACTGGTTTAAAGTTAAGGGACCTACAGTCCCACTCTAGCTATCACAGTTAATTTGTCAGACCAAAGTTTGAAATCGAAACAAGTTGAATTGAGTTTGAAAGTACAATTTCTTTGTTTTATCTCTACCTCATCGGGTAAAAAGGAAATGCATTGGCTAATAGGTCGAGTAATTTGTCGTCAATTGAAGGAAATGGGTTATTAGTTTATTACTGTGGTTGTTTTAGCAATCTATTACTGTCCAACCGCAGTACACTAACCCAACATTACAAAACGGTATGGAAATCACCACAATTTATCACAAGATTTCTGTATTTAATTTACTTGAAGTTGTACTGTGAACTTGTATTTACTTTACTGCGATACTAGTACAATAAATTGTATAAAAAAATTAAAAACGCGTCTAGTGTACGAAGGAGGAATTATATTTTTCCATCAAATTATCAAAGTTCCAGTTTACGTAAAGCGTCACAAAAACAGGAAAAGTCATGCTAGGACCTCAGGACCCACTGTTTTGTATGATGTTTTAAGGAAGAGCAAAGGTTTATTTCCGATAATAAAACGTCAACTTACAGCGCGAATGACGGCACGAATAGAAGGTCGTGCTTATGTAGTGTGCCTGTAATTTGTAACACATCGTAATTAGAAACACCTGTTTAATGACAGTCATAATTAGTTTACACGCGATTATCTGGTTTATAAATAAGTAGATCGAGTTCAATCAAGCAGCAAATCATTTTCCCAACCGGAATTCGGATTTCCTTGATGTTATAATATTTAGTGGGCATCATAAATAACTTTTGGAATGCGACGGCAAAGAACAGTTAATGGGCCAAGGGCTTTGCCCCGTTATAATGCCACTCAGGTATTTATGCGTTTCTGATAAGAGCTACTCGACTAACTAATGAAGGAGACATTAGTTTTATCTGTTTATGACTAACATCGGGACTTCTATCAGGAAAATAATATGAATAAATGAGGCATGACCGTGTGACGCATGCAGCTCATTTATTCGGTTTAGTCTATTGAAAAGTGACATTGAGTTGTGTTGTAAAGAGCTCAGACATTACTCAGTTGATATACTTACATAGTTGTGAGTTTTGCATGACTGACCGAGAATGGTGCACTGCGGTATGGACCAGATGTTGTTAACTTGAGATGAAATCTGCATATTTTCATTGTTTGTCGACCCGCTTCATTATAACTTGTATAGGTATTTATTTGAACAGAGCTATTTTTGGGTTTTAATTATTGCCGTTTGCTTTTTTCATTCGTTCTATGTATGCTAATAAGTTTCTTATTGATAAAGCAAAAAATTAACAACAAAAATGTGTTTATTTATTCTTAAGCATGACGGCAGGGTTTTTTTTCAAAGGCGCACTGTTTTAAATTCACTATATGTGAGAAGTGAAATAACATAGAGTAAACAGAAAAGAATGAAGTGAGCCATCGACAATAGAACTAAGAAAGAGGACGCATACACATGTAATAGAGCAGTCACGTATTCTTTGTATTTCTTGCATAAATCATATGCTTAGTGCGGAACAATGAGTGGTAATAATGTCACCATCTACATAACAAAACAGGGGTTGTAAACTATGTTACACAAATGGAAATGTTTCGAACTCATGCCCATCTTTGTGTACCATAGATGTTATCTAAACATACATGTTTTTGTAACAATAGCTCTTAAACTACTTTATATGCAATTTGCTTTATCTTGTTTCTGGATTGTAAGGAAAAGTTTGAATTCATGTTGGGCCTTGTTAGGTAATTTTGCAACTCAAAATACAATTAGGGTGGCGTATAACTCTGCTGATATTTTGTTTTAAATTATGATATTCTAAGATGGAATTGTTCCAAAACATAATTTTGATTTTGCCTCCCATAGCTAATTGTAAAGAACAGAATTAATTGGATAGAAGCAGGTATTTCGTATAACTTGACTAAACTTTTGATTGTTGTGAATTTTGGTACCTATTAAGTAAATTGAGTAAAAGGAAACAATCATATTTTGTTGTCTTTTATTGTTTGTAGGTATAACCTGTTTACAAAGTGTTTACGGTAATACAGATAGGGGAATAGTCTATAAGACGGGGACGTGAGGTATGAAGGGAAATCACAAGCTTAAGGCAAACTTAACACAATACTAACGAAGCGCAAACGCCAACAGGACGCCATTTGTTAATGGCCGCTTGCAAATGATATCCAGATGGCGCTTGTGCTACGTTAATGTTGTGTTAAGTATGCGTGTAGTGTATGTCATTATAACTCGCGTCCCCGTCTTATACACTGTTCCCCTACGTAGTTGTGTTTAAAGGCCTAGGTTGAAGCTTATGCGAATTTCGATGGGCGGGGGCGCGATGGCTTAGTTTGAATGCAGCGTTGGCGTCGAGAACTATTTTTAAAACATTAATTAATTATCTGTCAGCGTTGAAGAGGAGATTTATGAGGTACATGCAAGGACACCTAGAAATAGCCGCAATTCATTTTAAATTTTTCACAATTTTAAATGAATATATTTACGTGGAATAAATGGAAGCTTCTTATATTCTTGAATTAATTCCATTAGAGAAATCTTCGCACTTAAAAATACCTTAATAATAAGTTATTATTATTTGGTATTTTTACATTTTCTTTAACGACCTTAGTACGACCTATAGATAAACTATACGCGGGCGAAGCCATGACATAAGTTAGTAAATAATTTCATTTATCAACTATTCCGTCAAATTATTAGGAGGTGGTCCAGGTCTGTCTAAAGATACCCGTAACCCTGGAACGTAGAGGGCTGAAGGAACACTGTGGATTTTAGTATATACGAGTCTGGCAATCCCTTCCGTTCCACACAGGGCGAAAAAACTCATTTGATGATGTTACCAGGTTAAAAAAAGGCTCGGAGGTATTGATGTGCTCTTGACAGCCAAATTAGTAGTGAGAGCAGGAGCACGGGTGGCACGGGTTCCATTTTATTCGGGCCCATTTTTATGGCTGCCATTTTACCTTACCTACAAAGTCACCTCACGTGGGTCACAAATCACGTCAGGCCATTGACGGGGTCACATTGATATTTTTTGTATTTTTTCCTGAAATTTTCTCATACGCTTATAATTTTCATATTACTCGTATGTTAATAAGGAATATGTTTTGAATTTCAGCGTTCTAATAAATAATATGTTTTATACCAGGGTTATCTAAAAACGCCACATTACTACTATTATTACATGCATTGCGATAAAATTCGTACTAAGCGTTTCCAAACGTCTTTTATAATGCGGACAGCGAAGGAGTGGAACTCTCTGCCTGCGTCTGTGTTTCCGAACGCATACAACCCTAATCTCTTCAAAGTTAGAGTGAACTGGCTTCATCTGGGTAAGCTCGCTCCATCGTTCACCTTGTCTTTGTCACCTCTGACCTAGACTAAGGTCAAGAGCAAACGGAATGTAAAATGGAATAATCTATTTTATTGCTGAAGCAATAGAGTAGATAATTTATAAAGATCAATTTTATCGCAATTCTAAGAGCAACATTAATAATGTGGCGTTTTTAGATCCCCCGATGGCTTTACATTTTCAATAGATACCAAAAGCAACGTATTTGTAAAATGCCAACATATCTTTTCTATCCCTCGAATCAATTCTGTCCTTCAAAACGAAATACTACTGCGCAGACGCCAGCACATCAACATACCCCAATTTATCAAACTTTAGTAATCAACTTTATCGTTTATTCTTCTTGTTCGATTGGCAAATTTTTCAAAGGTTGATGTGCTATATATAGTTCTAAATAAAGGACTACAATTACGAGTCGTCAGTGACGTCTATATTTATTCTGAGGCCCTAGCACAGGATTTTTGAGGCCTTATCAAAAGATTTCTGTATTATATTTACAGCGTACCTGAAGTACCAGTATTTACTGCGGTTATTGTATAGAAAACGGAAAAGCGCCTCTAGTGTACGAACGATTTCGGATTTCGTCATTTAGTTTTGACCGATTGTAACGCCATGTTTTATTCATCGCAAATCTGGTCTGTTGTATTTTTTCCAAGGCCCATATCAATTTCCTAAACAGAAGAAGAAGTAAAGAATAAAAACTAAGACAAAGTTGAAAAAAAAGAACAAAATTTTTGTTTTATTCATGAAAAATATTAGAACTGGTTATCTTATCAATATAATAAATGAGAAAGTAAGTTTTACGCCCAAACCACCGAACTCGCAATCCTGAAATTTTGCAAATACCTACTCATATTGTACAGAAACGTACAATATGTATTTTTCATCCCAAAGTTTGTTGTTCCCGAGGAAATTGATAATATTAACGTTCTTATGATAACAGATGGGGTAGCGTGTCGCCAAAAAATAATTGAACACGAGTGAAGCAGTGAGCAAAGGTTAGTATTTCATAAAAGAAGGAAAGAGAATAAAGTTTAGAAAGTTGTCAGTTTTCGTGGGATAATTGAAACATTCCGTTTATTTTTCGAATTCCAAAGTTGTTTCGGTACTTCCAAAGACCCTAATGGACGTTATAAATCTTTGATTAGCTTTGTTTCCAGATAAATTGTTTTTAAAAAGTAATTTAGTTGTTTTTATTATTATTTTCCTCATGCGTTTCTTCCTTTTGTGTTCCTGTTTTAAGGCATTTAATGGTGATGGTATAATGAATTATGCGATAATTACTTATTAATTACACCATCACACCTATGATATATGTTGTCAGACAATTTCCGTTCACTACTGAACGGAACCCTCCTCCAAAAAGCGCCAACCTTCCCGGTCCTGGGCAGTCCGCATACATTCACTGCCAGCCAAATTCTTTAGATCATCGATACATCTCGCCTTTTTTTTATCGTGGTAAAATCGTCAAATGAGTCCTTCCAGCCAGGGAAGAGCGGGAGGGACTGTCAGACTCGTACTGACTAAAATCCACGGTGTCCTTTAATAGCCCTTTACGTTCCGGGGTCACAGACACATTCGTACAGTCCTGCCACCGCAGAAGGGCGACCTACACTGCTTTTGCCCATTCGCGGTTATCACTCTTGCGCATGCTTGCTCCACTGACCATCTACAGACATGGCCGCCACCTTCCACTTCAGTATGCTGATTCTACGCGCAATGTCGGTTACCTTGGTTCGCTGGCGAATGACTTCGTTCCGAAATCTACCTACTAATAGTTATAGACAATTATCGAAGTATGCTTCAAGTGTGTCTCTAGTGGCTTGTAAAGTATTTGTCATCTCTTCATCAGTGACCACTTACCATTGAACTTTTGGTTTTGATTCACTATCCAAATCTTTTAGGTGCAAAATATTGTATTTAGTCACTTATAATATGATCAGCTTATTCTTCCCAGTAACAAGAGTCAATAAAATATTATTTTTCAGGCATGTCACTATTTATACAATATTATTTGTAGTTTATGCGAATTCTGAATACAATTTGTTCAGAATGGTAACTGATTCGATTTCTTACACAAAATACTAGACAGGTGTATCGGGTTTCACATAAACTAAAATAGTGTTGTATAACATCTCTATTTCACATAAAAGCAAACTATTTGCGAATCTCTGAACTTTTTTACAAAATTTTTCGTGTTCGTGTTTTTATGTTGTCTTGTTTGTGTTAATACTAGTTACGTAGGTAGCTATTTTCTAGTGATTGACAATGGTCGAATCGTTTGTATTTTGTGCTGAGTGATCCGACAGATGTCTTTTCCAAATTTTTATGTCTAACTTTTATCCTATGCGAAAACTCTTCCAATTTAATTATTAAAATTTTATTTAAAAAGTAAACCGAACAATTCCGAAATCGCTTCAATAATTAGGCGTTTTCACATTAGAAGATAACGATATCGTCACGATATCGGTGGAATGGCAGTTGCATGCATTTCTAGGAAAAGTAAACGGGAGCGAACGTATGTTGTTTTTGACATATGTCAGTACACGTTACTATAATTGTCGTCTTATGTAAAAGCGCTCAATCCCAAGTGATGTAAGAGGAGCAGATTTTTTTTAAATTCTATGTATATTTACAAGGCCTCCACCGCGCTCCATTTTGTTTCCTTTTTTATAGTCAAGGTAGATTCAGTTTTGAAAATGTAGCTGTAACATGGAGAAATGATTAATTATTTTGTTTACCACACCGTTTTTGGACAAAAGCTTTTTATGAAAACTTATTTCCTCTTTCCCTAAGGATATTACGACTATTTCTGCCTCTCCCCTACTACAGTATACAGAAGTTAATCACTTGTTCGTTTATCTAAATAATAAAAGTTTAGAAATATGAAATCTTGTGTGGATTTAATTTTTCTGTTTGCTGATAAACTTGACCATTCACTTGTAATGAGCATTCTTGCGAATGTTACATTACAGAAAAACAAACGAGCTGCCAAGTATGAACGGATGAACACATACACTACCAAACTGATGTAAACGATTTTTTTATTTATTTAAAGAAGGCAAAATAATAGATGACTATTATAGTTATATTTTGTATTCAAATTGCACTTGTGCGCAGTAAGCGGGTGTCGATTGTTTTAACAAAGATAGGTAAACACTAAATACCTGATTTCTCTTTCTGTATTGTCGAATGATTCGAAGTTCATCATCACTGTCACTTGATTCATCAAACTCGTGGTACTTGTTCTGGTACATAACGATAAATATTATTTATTGATCACGACAACTTTGATTTAAAATTTTCGACACAATTTTAATGATCACCAACACTCAACAATATTTGATCGACTGCGCTCCCAACGGAACTAATATTGGGCGCTGTTGCATTTAGTTAATTATATATTAATGATCATTAAACAAATGGCAGATAATATATTTTTAATGCTTCATTAGTGTTTTGGCGTTAAATCCCCATTTCACATTTAGCCGTTCAAGTACAGGTACCAGCAGGTCAACTTACACCAATCTGTCAAATTCTGCCTATCAAACATTAACTTTCCACTATTGTGATAACGTTGAAAATCTATTAAAGAAAGACAGATTGAGGTAGGTTGATGTGCTGGCATCTTAACATTCATCATATTCTATAGATGATATTCTTACTTCTTTTGCTAATATTTTCTTGACCTATTTGCATTAATTTCTGTTTATATATATATATATATATATTGGATTCTTTACTGGTGTTGTTTATACTTTATCGGTTTAATAAATCGTGTACTATTTAATTTTCTACCATGTATAGTAAAAATAAATTGCTAATCGCAAAACTCAGAATGACACAGATCAATGTTTTGTTGTGATTGTAATATTACGAGTAAGTCAGTGTTTATATGTTTTTTTTTTCACTTTTCATTTGCTTCATTATTAGGTAAATTGAACCCGTATGGGCCGCGGCAGGTCGATATGTTATAAAACTTGCATGCGAGTCAATATTTTAGTAAGTTGCGTAGTTGCGAAACTAGCACGTTTGTTGCTAGTTTTAGGATGCGTTGGATAATCATTAGCTAAACTATGTATTTGTTAAATACTATACATTAAAAAAAAATTGTTATAAACAAATGTATGGTATTTTAAAGTTAAAGTTAACATAGTAATGGTAAAGGGATGAAATAAAAAAGACTGCTTGGTCTGTTACCACTGAGATGACGAATAAGCAAATACATTATAATAGCATGTATTTATCTTGAATCTACCTACTGAAAGTAATTTATCCATTTACAAATATACATTGGACATAAGCTGTGACTAGTCTAGAAGCATCAAATATTGCACAAGAAATTCTGAATAAATAAGGACATTAATTTAGTACTGACTTGAATGACCTTGGCAGTTGAGATTATGTCATGCTCACTCAAATGTCTCGATGATGGTGGCGCGTGTGTCGGATCACTTAGTTTCCTTCAAAATGGTTGAGCTGAGTGATGCTGATGCATGTGTCATGTTCGTGAACGGGTGCTTTCAGTCGTGATTGGTCATCTCTTAGCAGCCGCGGTTTATTTCAATTATTTATAATTTTATTGAATTGTCTTTTTTATATTAATTTCCTTTGGACACTTTATTTGCTACATTGTTCTCACATAATGTACCATCTCAAGTTGAATGATGTAACAAAGGTTCTGTTATAATTTTGGCGATTGAAAAAGAGTGTCCATGGAGTTTCTTGCCCATTCTTCTCCATAGAGATCTACGCTTTGGAATGGGCACCTGCAGTACTTTCACAGTTTTTATGTCTTGTGACTGGGACTGTAGCACCGTAACTATTTTAAACTATTTTATTTTACTTTTGTCTCTTGACAATTCAAAAGTGCCTATAACTGGCCTACTTGAAATACTTAAATGATTTGATTTTGAGTAAAGCAACGATTTTTGTAAAACAAAATCCTAGTGCAATTAAAGGCGCGTTTCCATTAGGTAAGACTTGCTTACAAGTATGACGTCATATTAGTATTCAAAAGTTGCTCGAATTGAAAAAAAAAACACAATCTGCAGTTCACATTAGGTACCTACTTGTAACCTGTTTACAGGTTTGTTTAAAATGTATACAATTTTCAACATGTATAAAAGTAAGTTTTATACAAGTAACTTGTATAATGGAAATTCGGTCCTAGAAAGAGTTTTATGAAAAATTCACACTTGTGACAAGTATTTTTGTAGTATCAAATAGCAAAAGTTTAATATCCAATCAACCAATAGTACTTACGATTTGCGAGTCCTCAGGCAATATTCAGAATCATTTGATGGCATTGGAAGATGGAGATTTATGGCAAATAAGTTAGTTTTTATCAACCGCTGCGGTTACATTTATATCAAAGTTCAAGCTCTAAAAATAATTCCAATTTATTTTACATCTCATAACTGATTACGAAAGATGTTTTATGTGGGTGATGATATGTCAAGTATGAGTTATGCTGCCTGGTTTCGGGGACAGGTTTTCTCATATTAATGGTATAATTTATCTCGACTCAATGTAAACACCAACTTTAATAAATGAAAGGGTTTTTTCGCTGACATCTTATTAATTTAATATTGGATTTATTGTGTATACTAGTTGTCGCTCAGTGCTAGAAAATTAAGATTTAAGACGATAATTCATTACATTTTGTATTTAGAACGCAATTAAGGTTCTGTTGTCAAAGAGTATCATCTCAAATTAATAAAAAGATTCTAAGCTGTATACAGCGTGTGTGCCTGTGCTTGTTTAGTTTCAACTAAATCAGTTCCTAATTTGAACAGACGCCTTGTTCGTGCATCTTTATTTTTTGAATATTTTTTTAATTTCTTTTGCAACGTGTGTTGCCAGTTTCAATGATTTTAAAATAAGATTAGATTTCGTACAAGAATACGTCTTGTTTGTCGTTTCAAGTCGAATTAAAATAGATATTAGACTTCTATTACAGACTTCTAGTTTGTATTGATATATCATAATCCACCTTTGAATACTAATAATATTAATTTTCTTCTTATCTTGAAGTACTGAATGCGTTCTTTTTTGCCTGACTACAGAAGAGAAAACGATTATAAATCTCAATGGCTGTGTATTTACCTATGACGTGAGTTTTGACATCATAATTTCTGCCTGACACAGCTTCTATATTTGCATAATGACTTATTATTATTTCTTGATATTCAGGTATGTACAGTCGCGAGCAATGAAACGTATACACCAACAACAGGGTTCGAAGTTATCAAGATAATTATTTTCTTTATTAATCCAAGCTGATTCAAAATTTCTTTTTTCTTCAGTTAATCATTTTAATAACTAAAATATTATGTGAATGAAGATATTACTTATAAATCATTATTACATGCATTAAACATAACATTTATAAAAAAAAAACACATTGTTTGTGACCGGTTTTAGTTGTTGTTAATTAACACTTGTGTCGATACCAGTCGAAGAGGCAAATCGTGTCCATAACCTTCGTGATTGTTTTATTAATTATTCTTTTACGATTATAATTCAGACAATTGTCAATGATAATTATCACTTTGAACGTTGATATGTAATTACCGACACTTAAAAAACCATAGTAAAGTAAAACTTAAGTACAGATATGAATTATTTTACAATAGTATGCCCTTAAAAATGGAAAACGTCAATGAATATCTTACAATAAAAGATTTAAAAAAAATGTTGCTGCGTGTATGCGTTGAATTGCTCGTGAGTGTACATAATCTTGACTTAAAGTACTTGTATAACAACTTAGAGAATGATTGTTGATAATGTGGGTTTACTGTATACCCTCGTAATTGATGACCTGTGTCCGCGTAATGGATTGTCAAGTATGATTACATGTATTTTTCTAAGTTAACAATAACATTGTCGTTCTAGAGTTTTATAATGGACATCGTGCATATTTAATATAAATGGTTTTGCTACCTACTTATTTTAAAATGTTCTTTCAACTTAAAATTAATTTTATTGTTGTTCTAAGGTTCTATGGTATTACGATTTTAAGGTATGAAGAAATCAACGTTCGGGCCATATTGTAATGTCATGAACGCTGCTTCTTCTTTCTGACACTTGCACGCTCTTAAATCATCAATTTAATGTGTTAATAACATTCGATAATAAAATAACATTCAACGATTGATAACAAATATTATTGAAAATTAATTTATACAATGTTTTATTTTGTGATAAATGGAATTTTCTAGTGACAGTTGACAGGTGGAGGTCATTGAGAAGTTGCCATTCATACCGTAAAAACATTAAAAAAAATACGTGTGGCACTCGGGGACTGCCGCGGCAAAGCAATAATTGCGTAGCATTTTTTATCAACTTATGATTATACTAGCTTCCGCACGCGACTCCGTCCGCGCGGATGTCGGTCTTCGCGTGGATGGTTTATTTCTCCATTTTGAGTAACTCTGACAATGACATCTTATAAATATTACGGCGCTGAATCCACTGCGGGTAAAGCAAACGTGTGTTCGCGGTTCTACAGAACAAAGTCTATGAACAAAACTGAACAATAAGATTTTTTTCTACGTATTTTTCCAGGATAAAAAGTATCCTATTTTATACCCAGGATAATAAGGTATAATTATACCAAGTTTCATCGAAATCGAACCGTTAGTTTTCACGTGATGCCTGCATATACAGACAGACAAAAATTTTTTTAATCACATATTTGGGTTTGGTATCGATCCAGCAACACCCCCCGCTATTTATTTTTTCAATATTTTCAATGTACAGAATTGATCCTTCTAGAGATTTATTATATAATTATAATAAGAATAGATGTAGAATAGAATAGTTTTTTTTTTTTTATCGTGGTAAAATCATCAAATGAGTCCTCCCACCCAGGGCAGGGCGGGAGGGACTGTCAGACTTGTACTGACTAAAATCCACGGTGTCCTTCACTAGCCCTTTACGTACCGGGGTCACGGTAATCCCTTGGTCCCGCGACCCCGGCAGGCTTTGGCCCTCTACAGGCCCCGTAGAATAGAATAGATAGATATTTTATTTATGAAAAAAAAAAGAAAAATTATCGCCTACCGCGAATATTTAACGAGAATATCATCCCATCGTTGCTCTATGGGAAGTTACTCTACTAATTAGGCTATGGTCAGCCACGTCAATCAAGTGAAACGTCAAGAAAAAAAATCATTCATTCACGTTGACA
The DNA here is from genome assembly GCA_943136025.2 of Agrotis puta. Classification (NCBI taxonomy): domain Eukaryota; kingdom Metazoa; phylum Arthropoda; class Insecta; order Lepidoptera; family Noctuidae; genus Agrotis; species Agrotis puta. Next base: position 9,172,224 of record OW964170.2, read on the forward strand.
TGACAGATATGAAAGTGACAGTGTTAGATTTATTTTATTTACGGAATTTCTTGATTCTATCGCTTGATAAAAGCTATGCAATAGCTTAAAAATAAAGAAAAAAATATCTACGAGATAATAATCGCAATAAATTGTAATGATAATGTGCCCTTAACAAATTATAAGAATTTGGAATTTATGATATGACATAGTCCTTTTGAAGCGGCGCTATTGTCCATGTCTTTACATTATATTGCATAAAAAAATGTAGTACCACGAAGTTTCCGAAAGGAGCTACGAGTATCTGTCGAATCGTAATATCATTCATTCTTAGTTCGGGCTCGATGTCGCAAGGCGTAGAAAACGTCCGTTACTAAGGTCAAAACCACGGGTTCCGTGCTTTGAGATTATACCCCAAGACTCGGATAGGCAAATTCGGTCGTTGAGTAGTTGTAGACAAAGACCCAACCGAAGATATCAACCGAGATGGTTTATTAATTTCCAGCGTAGATTGAGCTCATGATAATTCTAGAAAAAAAAATAAAGAGATTGCTCTATTAAGAACTCGAATCGTTAAAGATTATGACGATTTGAATAAAGACTATGAGGCTTTACTTCGTAATTAGCTAAACGCTTGTTAAATACACATCTTATTACAAAGTTTTACCCTCTACTCTAAAAGTACTTAGCTGACCTTAAAACTTAAGTTAATGGAGTAAATTCCGCCTATTTCAAAAACATTGTGCAAATTAATATTGAAACAACGGTCTTAAAGTTTGGACGCCTGCAAATAAAATTCTTTAACATATTAATGCTGCAGACCGTAATTCAAGTTTTGGGATTTCGGTATTTTGTTTTGGGCGAAAAATATTGTGTTACATCGTTTCTGAAAACATACATGTTGGTAGGTAGGGAGGACTCATTTGATGTTTATACCTGTTAACTTCTTGTAGAAGTTTTTTATTTACGTGGATACACAATCAAAGACTTGAACTCGTACACCAGATATTATATTGTAAATAAAGTTACAGAATAAAATCAAAGTACATGAACGACACATTGACGAATGGGAAAAGTCATTCTAGATTCAAAATCAATTACTCCAGAATAGAACCAGAACCATAAATCAAACTGTGACTGTATTAAAAAAGGTCAACATTCAACACTTCCCCTCAATCACTGTTTGAACTCAGACATCACCGCTGGCTCAGTTGGCTTAAGAAAAACCTAAGCCCAAGTTCACAACACAGAACTTATGTTTAGGAGCACACAAAGATTTAGTTAGTACATCAGCCACCATTTCCTGAGTAGATAAATAATTCAACTTGATTACATGATTATTCACAGCCTCCCTAACATAGTGGTACCTGATATCTATGTGCTTAGTCCTCCTATGAAACACTGGATTGACACTAAGTTTCTGAGCAGACTGATTGTCATTAAACAAATCGACGACTAATCCAGAACTACCAGTCAATTCAGTAACCAAGTCCCTAATACAACGTGCCTCCTTAGCAGCCTCACTAAGAGCAACGTACTCAGCCTCAGTACTTGATAAACTAACACATGTTTGTTTTCTGCATTCCCAGGAAATGGTGTTTCCCCCATACTTAAAAACAAACCCCGAAAATGATTTTCGGTCGCGTACGTCACCGCCCCAGTCCGCATCTACAAACCCCTCAACTTTAACATGACCCGACCTACTAAACACAAGACTACCGTTTTGAGTTCCTTTAAGATACCTCAATACACGTTTCGCAGTCCTCCAGTGTTCCATAGTATGACACGTATTAAACTGGCTTAAGTACGAAACTGCATACGTAATGTCTGGCCGTGTAAAAACACTTAGGTACATAAGAGAACCAATCAATTCCCTATACGGAACATTACCTTCATCTAACACACTCGTATCAGTAAACTTAATGTTTGGGTCCAAAGGAGTCTGGACTGGTTTGCATTCCGACATACCGAAACTGTCGAGCAAGCGCTCAATATACCTCGCCTGACAAAGCTTAAGAGTTTTGTTCGTCCTGTCACGCTCTAATGTGACCCCGAGAACATGCCGCACCGCACCTAAGTCCTTAATCTTAAATGGTTTACGTAAACTCTCTTTCAGCTCTTCAGCCATGCGTGCATCATTGTAACACACAATGAAATCGTCGACGTACAAGGCAATGTAAACAACTGACTTACCATTTCTTTTGTAGAAGATACATTGTTCAAGTTGGCATTGAACAAAACCTGTCAGCAGAAGCACATCCTTCACCCTCTGATACCAAGCTCGTGAAGCTTGTTTTAGTCCATAGACTGCTTTTTTTAATCTGTAGACTTTATTTTCTCCACCAGGTGAAATGAACCCCTCCGGTTGAAACATAAAAATTTCCTCATCTAAATTACCATTTAGGAACGCCGTCTGTACGTCCAGATGGTCTATATCAAGATCCATGACTACGGCTATCGCCAACAACAGTCGCAACGAACTGTACCGTACTACCGGTGAAAACGTCTCAAAATAATCTTCACCATACTTTTGGGTAAAACCCTTGGCTACTAACCTAGCCTTATACCGGGCTATCTTCCCCTCGGCGTCACACTTAATTTTGAAGATCCATTTGTTCCGAACCACATTTTTGCCCTTAGGACGATCCACCAACTCCCAAGCCTCATGCTGATTGAACGAATCAATCTCCATCTGCATAGCTTGCTGCCACAAGTCGCTCTGCCCTGAACCTAGAGCTTCCTTAACAGTGCGCGGTTCAGCTGGGATCGCATCATGTGCGTACAAACCCTTAGGTTGTCTAGATCTAAGATTGTACCTCGGTTCCGGAGGTTCTACCACCTCCTCAACGCTATCTTCAAAAACCAAAGTGTCGTCGCCGCCATCATCACCGCTCGCTGACACAACCGGTTCAACATTCCTCGTTACCGGCTCTTCAGTGACAGATTCCCGAGCTGCATCACCAACCACCTCACTCTCAGGCACGCTTGACTTCCACTCACTGTTGGAATCGTCAACTTCTTCCCCTGAAAGAAATATTTCTATAGTGGGTGATCCGTGTCCAGTTCCTAGCTCTTTGGCTGGAAACACACTTTCATTAAATTTGACATCACGACTTCTTATAATATTATGTGTCTCAGAGTCATACAACCTGTAAGATCTCCCATTATCTTCATAACCGACAAAAATATATTTCTTACTCTTAGGTTGCAACTTATTTCGCTTAACGTCATGGATATGTACAAAGGCCTCGCAACCGAAAATCCGTAAGTGGTCATATTTTACCCTATTACCCGACCAAACCTCTTCGGGCGTTTTCCCACCTAATCTACTAGATGGAGACCGATTAATAAGGTACCCGGCAGTGTTAGCCGCCTCAGCCCACATCTTGTGATCCAAACCCGCGTGATACAACATACAACGTACCCGTTCCAAAAGAGTTCTGTTCAACCTCTCCGCCGCACCATTCATTTGGGGCGAATACGGAACAGTGACCTGATGCACAATACCCTTTAGTCTGAAGAATGAGCTTAGCTCTTTATTTACATACTCCGTACCGTTATCACTGCGTATTGCCTTTACCTTGGATTCACATTGTTTTTCAACGAGCCTAACAAAGTCCATGGTGACGCTAGCTACTTCGCTCTTATTTTTCAAGAAGTACAAGAATACTTTCCGCGAGTGATCATCTAGAAAAGTTAAAATGTACCGCTTACCTGAGTGGGACGCAACAGGAATGGAACACAAGTCTGTATGCACCAGATCTAACCGCTTTGCCGCTACGTCACGACTAGATTTCTTGAACGGAAATCTTATTTGTTTTCCAAGAATACAAACATCGCAATTATTTGTAATTTCTGCATTCTGAAAATCAATAACGTGTGACAGTGACTTTAAGCTGTCATAACTCAAATGACCCAACCTATGGTGCCAAGACTCCTTTGAAACCTCTTTATTTACACTACTTAAAGCTACCGCGTTAGTATGCAGTTTGTATACCCCGCCAACAGACCTAACACTAGCTATACAAGATTTATTTCTAAAAATCTTACAAGTAGACTCAATAAACTCCACTCTAAGCCCTTTAACTGCTAAACTATTTACAGACAGTAAATTAACACTCATTCCCGGAATGTACATCACTTCTTTAAGAGTCAAATCATAATCTCCGAGTTTCAAACACACATTACCGATACCAACACATTTCAAAGTCTGTCCGCTTGCCACGTTCACCTCTACACTTCTTGTAGAAAAATCGTATATCCAGTCTCGCCGTCCCGTCATGTGACTCGACGCACCCGAGTCTACGTACCACGTGTCAGCCAAGAACCGAGTCGCAACCATCGCAACCTTTTTCTGGGTACACTCCTTCTTAACATGACCAGACTTTCCGCAGTTCCAACACCTCGGCTTCTTCTCTTGGCGCCTCTTACCAGACCTTTTCTCTGACTTATCAGCAATCAGGCAATCTCCACCTTTGCAATTATCAGACCACTTCGTATTCTGTAGCAGTTTAGCCTTCACGAAGTCACTGGTTAGGTCGCTCACACTACTCTCCAAGGCCATGATCATTGGATCAAACTTAGGAGGTAATCCCTGAAGAATAATCGCCGCCAGGAACTCATCGTCAATCGGTTTATTTACAGCCGCCAACTGTTGCGACAACGACAAACATTCGCCAACATATTTGTCCATATTACCACCGAAGTCGTCTAACTTTACCGAGCACAGCATCCGCAACAGTTTTAATCTCCTGCCTATGCCCTTATCGTCATACGCCTTCTCCAGGCTCAACCAGGCATCCTTACTTGTCTTCGCAGTCATCACGTGGGACACGCATGAAGCGTCCACTGACAGGCAGATCTTAGCCAACGCCCTTTCATTCTTACGCCGTTTCAGCTCCGGATTGGACTTATCGCCTTCCGGATACCCGTCGATAGAACACCAAAGGTCGTCATGAATAAGCAGGTTTCTCATATTAAACTTCCAGAGGAGGTAATTGTCTCGCCCTTTCAGTTTCTCAATACAAAGCCCACTTACGCTTCCGCCTCCTGCAGACATAGTTGTCAGGTCTTGTTCGCTCATCATATCTTAGTAAAATTCCACTTCTTTGCGCACTCTGGGCCCATAACCCTGTTAACTTCTTGTAGAAGTTTTTTATTTACGTGGATACACAATCAAAGACTTGAACTCGTACACCAGATATTATATTGTAAATAAAGTTACAGAATAAAAAAAAAGTACATGAACGACACATTGACGAATGGGAAAAGTCATTCTAGATTCAAAATCAATTACTCCAGAATAGAACCAGAACCATAAATCAAACTGTGACTGTATTAAAAAAGGTCAACATTCAACAATACCACGTAAAAAAAACGTAACGTTATTTAAAAAGATATGTTGCAGAAAATTGCCTACACTTTAAATAACTTCCTATAAAAAAAAAAATTAAATATTATTTTTACTGTATCACAGACTGTTTTAAAATTAAACATACATTTCTGAACATTTCTAACGTTTTAAAACTCCTCTAGCATTTCAGACACTTTTTTTTTTTGCGTGGTAAAATCATCAAATGTTCCTCCCACCCAGGGCAGGGCGGGAGGGACTGTCAGACTTGTACTGACTAAAATCCACGGTGTCCTTCACAAGCCCTTTACGTACCGGGGTCACGGTAATGGGTAAGTCCCGCGACCCCGGCAGGCTTTGGCCCTCTACAGGCCCCGTCAATATGCTGACACTCTTTGAGGCGCACGTGGAACACAACGCGCCGTCGACCCGGGCATGGTCCATGGTCGGACAGCAAGTCGCCCATTACTCGCTGCCCGCATGCCCGCGCCTACGGTGGCCGGAGATCGTCCTGTGACGTCCGACGCCGTGGGCGTCTACCACTGCGGCTGGGATGGAGTGAGGACGCTGTCCTCTCCCTCAGGCGGCCCGCCTCCTCCTTCACGAGCATGACTGCTTCGCAGAAGGAGGCGACCGCTTCCCACTCCGTCTCGCCCCGCAGCATGGCCTCGACCAATGCCGGGCGCGAGAAGTGTCCGCCTATCGCCGTCGTGAGGACACGGCGGTGCTCTGCCCAAGCGGGGCAGTCCTGCACCGTATGCTCCACCGTGTCCTCCGGACGATCCTCGCAGTGGTGACACCCAGGCGTTTCTTCCCTCCCTATCAGACACAGGAACCTCCCGAAACTTCCGTGTCCGGTGAGGACCTGCGTCATGCGGAAGGTAAGGACGCCGTGACGCCTATCCAGCCACTCCTCAAAGAGGGGTCTTACCGCCGCGATTGCGGCGTGCCCGGACCTCGTTTGCGACAGTCGCTCCCTCCATACTGCCCTGAGATCGCGCCGGAGCTCTTCCCGCCGCGCCTCGACCTGTCGAGGCAGCGGGGATTCGCCCCGGCGCTGCGCCAGCATTTCAGACACTAAGCTAAAATTCCGGAATTTTGCGAAAAATAAAGAAATATGGTAACTTTAATCTCTCGCCAAACATTTTTCATAAATTAAATACATACATATATGTATACTTTAATGCTTGCTTAGTATTGTTACACCACTCGCCTAATGTCATCCGAGCTCTTAATAATTGATTTTTTGCCGCTGTAGGTACTAGAATTTCAATCGACCTCAACTACGTAACAGGCAAACGAAGGTTTGGTATGGATTCCGGCATCATCTATTAACGAACATAAAACGCCCGGTGGGGCTTCAACTTTTTGGCATGTTCAAAGTTGCTGGTGCTCATTAGTAACATACGCTTTGTCTTTTTTTGGGACATTTTCATAACTAAACATAAACCAACGTTAAATGAATGATGTTCCTGAGTTTGGATAATATTTTCCCAAAAATAAAAACCCTTTGACGCCAAGTTCGTTATAAAACGATGAGCTAAGCTCGGAAAATAGTGTCCACTTATCGTAAAAACCCAGCTGGCTCGAACATCATTAATATTTAATTATTATTAATAAGTGAAGCAAAAATGTTGTACCTCTTTTTACGATAATTTTCCGAACGATGGTGAAAAGCACCTTAAATATTTTTATGAAAATGAAATAAAACTTAAAACGTAAGTAACTTAAAATATAAAAGATTTTTAGTCGAATATAGTAGTAACTAGTATTTTTTTTTTGACCTATGCAATATAATCTGTACTTAAAGTTACGAAAGCAACATAATTATTCAACAAATAAAACTGGCAACATTGTCTAAATAAAGCATTACATAATAATTAACAAATCAATTTATTGTAAAAAAAACAAATACCTATATACATATACATACTATATTTAAATATAAAATATTGTTCGCTTTTTCTCTCGATAACCTGAGCTACTTTCCTCGCCTCAATTTCCAGAAAGGCAAAAATATACGTGTCGAGATAATCACATTCATTATTCAGAAGAATCATGGCTCAATCGACGAAGTGGATAAGCGATTGGCTTTTGCTCTCGTATAAACTGTAAGGATGTCTACCTTCCAAGCGACCATAAATCATGCAGGCTGATTATTTTATAGGATTAAGGCCGGCCATACACGAACCGCTTTAAGAAGTCAGTATAAACTCCTTCATGCTGGGACTAAATAGCAAACTACAGTCTTATGTGTACACACCTATACGAAACCGCTCGAGCAGTGCAACTGCTGATTATCATCCATACTTAGTTGCAATTCCAGCAATACTAACTAAGCGGTTTCAATCTTCCTTCATACTCGTAATGTGCACAGCAAAGGAGTAGAACTCACTTCCTGCGGTGATGTTCCAGTCACCTTTGACCTGGACTAGTGTCAAGATAAACCCAACTTAAATAAAAAAAAATCTTTCTTCGGGTGGTCGGTGCAATCAAGCAGTCGCCAGGTATACACTTAATGTTGGAGCAGACCGTGTAAGGTAGTTATTGGTTAACTGCTCAAGCAGTCTGAGCATGGACGGCCTTCTTTTTTACGTCTAAAAGCTTGGTATAGTTTTATTTTCTTTACACAGTGTTTCTGATAAAGTACCTGATAATCAACGAGATACCGAGTAACAGCATTTCACATGACGTGCTGTACAGAAACGTATATAGTCGATATAGGGTAACTTTTATACCAAAAACAGTACTCTAACAAAGGAAAAAAAACAAATACCTATATTTTTTTTTTATATTCCACAACTATCACACAACGCCATCTAGTCCCAAGCTAAGCAGAGCTTGTGTTATGGGTACTAGACAACAGATAAACATACTTATATATTTCTACGAGTAAATACATACATATTATAGATAAATTACACCCAGACACAGAACAAATGATCGTGCTCATCACACAAACATTTGTCCTGGGTGGGAATCGAACCCACGACCTCCGACATAGCAGTCAGGGTTACTAACCCTGACTGCTATGCCGGAGGTAACTAGACCAACAGGCCTGCCAATATATGATAATAGATAACGCCATTGTCGCCGAACTGATAGTCAAATTCTAAATTAACACGTGCGAATCCGCGAGCAAATGATTGTCGAAATATGGGACTGAGTTGAGTTTTTATTAGGAATCGTACCATGTCGAGGCTTCTAAGAAGTTTTTACATTGTTAGCCAATCACCTCCGGCGTTTAGGAAAGGTTTTCATTAGAAATTTTACTTAACTTGATAGGTACCTATAAGGTTTTTCTTTTTGTAGTGAAAACTTCTTTAGCGGCGTTGTGCACTTTTTTTGAATGGGTAAAAAATGTTAAACTCGCGTCAGGACACGTGACCTGATAGAAAATTCGTAAGACGGCGCAGGGCGCTTGCGCGAATGTTCGTGTGTGTTTATTACTATTGAAGTTTTCACTTCTGCCGGCACTCCCAGAGTGCAACCCGTCGTTTTTTTTTGTAAAGTTCATGTTTACAGTAATACCCATTGTTTGGTTTTCTGCTTAACAAGATGGGTAAATAATGTATGTGCAATTTTTTGCTGAATATCGTGACCTTTAAGCAAAATTACGGAAAAAAACGTTTCCGTACAATTCAATTTTGTACATTGTAACTATGTTTATGTGTATAAAGGCAGTTAGTAATTTAAGTAAGTATAGGAGTTTAGACAAAGTAAAATAAGACATAAATTACAACTTGGAATAAGTATGTACATAATTGCCATTTGATATAGGGGTTCATAAATTCTGTTCAGAATTTTGTATATTATTTAACGATACCTGGAGGATTTTTAAAATATTGTTTTCTTAATTTATTTTTACTCTCACTGAAGCACGACAGTTGATACAAATTGAAATTCTATCCTAAACAATTGAAAGAATAATAATAAGATAGGTATCCAAACGAATACTATAAATACAAAAGTAATTTGTTTATTTGTTCCAGAGAAAAACAAGAATACCGTTCATAGACGGCGCAACAGTCGGTCGCCTCCTTTTGCGAAGCAGTCATGCTCGCGAAGGAGGAGGCGGGTCGCGTGAGGGAGAGGACAGCGTCCTCCCTCCACCCCAGACGCAGTGGTAGACGCCCACGGCGACGGACGTCGGCAGACGATCGCCGGCTACCGTAGGCGCGGGCATGTGGGCGGCGAGTAATGGGCGACTCGTTGTCCAACCATGGACAACGAGTATATCAAGGGATATTGAAGGACACCGTGGATTTTAGTCAGTACGAGTCTGACAGTCCCTCCCGCTCTGCCCTGGGTGGGAGGACTCATCAACAAATTTCACCGAAGATCAACGTGACAATGCTCTCCCAGGATTTAAAACTGCGGAGTAATAACCAATGCATTTTAAAAAAGTCTCTAAAAGTTTCCAACTCTTCAAGAAAGTTATTCTTTCTGTCGTTTGGGTTTTATTTCGCCAATCGAAAAAAATATTCTTTTGAAAGGAAATTGGTTTACCGTATAATCTTTCGATGGTAGCATTCCCCTACTACAGTTATATGAATAGAAATCATCATTTGAATGTATAGCCAAAATTGAAACTAATGCCACCATCCTATATCTTCCGCGTTTTTTCTTCTGTGACATTTCACCAGAGATAATACGAGAGCCAAAATACTACAACACTGTATGCTATTCGGAGATCTGGATGGTATCTTACCTTATCTTCTCTAAAGTTATCTTCTCCTATTATATTTATTCAGCTTCCTTATATTTATTAACATTTTACGTTGTTACGAAAATGACATTTTTTAAGATTTATATAGTTGTTATTTTAATGAAGAAATCGTTATTTTGTGAAAAAATCGTCTGCAAACTATATACATTGCTGTTACCACAGATGCTGTAATTTCGACCTTCGACCTCCTATTTCGACGACCTTCTAATTGTGTCATAACTTCAAAGTAGTCTAGTATCTTACACTACTCAATAAACAACTGTTAATGAAGAAACAAAAGCTGTTTGTGAGTCTTTTATCTAACTTTGTTACCAGCTTTGATGTGCCAAACACTCATTAAGTTTGCTACCCTAATAGCAATAGACGTATTTAAATTATCGACATAACACAGTGTTCTTTGTTCTTCGTTTATGTGATAATTGTTTACATATGCGCCTGAGTCGGTGATCGTTAACGGATGCTGATGCGTTGTATCTGCGCACACGCAGCGATAACTGTGTAAACGGAACTGCTATCTAAAAATGACATGACACTAATTTCTTTTTGTTTCCAGAAACATTTTATATGACTGTGGATATAGTAGGTATGCTTTTAATAACATTAGGTTCTTTGAATGTTGTCTAAATATACATAAATATAAAAATACAAAATTAAAATAAAACTAAACTAAACTAAATATTATAGAGCATCGAAAAATTCATCCTCAACGCTGTCAGCTGGTAATGTGCCCAAGAGACTGGCGGCGTTGCCTCTCTGTATGGCAATACTTAGCCTCTGGCCAAGGTAAAAGCCAGCTCTTGGGTCACGGGAAGCGTCAATGAGTCTTTTAGAAATTTCTTTGTAGAGGCTGTGAGCACTCGTAGGTATGCTTAATAAGTAAATAGATAATTACTTTCAAAGCAGTCTAGTGTTTAGCATATTCCAGTTAGTCAGTAAGGGACGGGCTTAAGGCGCTGTAGGAAGCTAATCTTTAGGTAGTCACGCTGGTGAAGCAGCGGCGGGGAAATTGTAAGACGAAATGTAAGTAATTTTGCAGTTTTAATTGAATATAAAAAAACAGTACTGAGTTTTAAAATTTTTAGATATATCTTCAGTCAACAAAATTTCCTGTGTTATAGTTATAAAAATATGATGATTGTCGCTAAAAAATTTGAGAAATTCGATGGTCTTATTGAACAATTCTCGCGACCCCGGCAGGCTTTGGCCCTCTAGACGGGGGTCCCGTCATTTTGCTGACACTCTTTGTGGCGCGCGTGGAACACAACGCGCCGTACACCCGGGCATGGTCCAGGGTCGGACAGCGAGTTGCCCATTACTCGCTGCCCGCATGCCCGCCCCTACGCTGGGCGGAGACCGTCTGCCGACGTCCGTCGCCCACGGCGACGGACGCCGGCAGGACGGGCGGCGACGGCGGCGGAGGGAGGACGCTGTCCTCTCCCTCACGCGGCCCGCCTCCTTCGCGAGCATGACTGCTTTGTAGAAGGAGGCGACCGCTTCCCACTCCGTCTTGCCCCGCAGCATGGCTTCAACCAATGCCGGGCGCGAGAGGTCTCTGCCTTGTACAGCGCCTTAAATGACGATTTACTTTTGAAATCCTGGCTCGGTTACAGCGACGCGACGCAACCGCCACGCGCGACGCCTGTCTTCAGGGACTTACTGTGCGACATAATCTAATTGTTACTATCCAAAATCAAATTATTCTTTTCCATTGAAATCTGGTGTCGATGGCAAAATGACTTTATTTATGAGAGAACTTTATTTTCATAAACGCCTGGTATAATATTAAAAGTTTTGTAGACGTTCAAACTTGGGACTTATTCCCAGAATAATTTAATTTTGAAGAATATTTCTTAAGGCGCGAGGAATGCCCTCGGGTCTGCCCGCGTGTCTCGTGGTTACGGTTTGTGATGTTTCAATTATTCACTGAGTTACAAATCTTTTATTATTCCGTTGTGGGTTACTTGGCAACAGATTTAAAGGTACTGTGTTTTATTTACGGCTTGTTTTCACGCCAATGGTGGTTGAGCATTTGACGTCATACCTAGGTCCTAACTTTGCGAATGAATGCGGAACTGACATGAACACAGTCTCTAGTCACACGCATTTTAAATTTATTATAATAAAAAATACGTAATTAAAAAAAAACATACGGAACAGAATTGTTTTCCATTGTATTGCAAAGCAGCCGATATTTTAGACTATTTTAATAAAACAGTAGAAGTCAAATGGTTTTATCTCAAAGGTTACGAGGTGATTTGGTGTTTTTAGGGTTCCGTACGTCTGAATACAAAAACGGAACCCTTATAGGATCACTCGTGTGTCTGTCCGTCCGTCGCTTACAGTCAATTATCTCCGAATCTATTAGACCGATTAAGTTGAAATTTGGTACACATATCAATTCCTGTGACCCAAACACAGAGGTGTGACGTGAGCAGATGAAATCTGTATATGGGGGGTCATTTTTGGGGGGGAAGGGGAAAATTAAAAGAAAAAATTCTGAAAACTGCATCGTGTGGCATATCAAATGAAAGGTCTTGTTGAGAAGATCTTAAATGTATTTTTTTGTAATTTTAAAATAAATAGTTTCCAAGTTATTCAAGAAAATAGACGAAAATTGACCATTCCACCCCCCTTATCTCCGAAACTACTGAACCTAAAATTTTGAAAAAAATACAGAAATTAGTTTTCTCCTTATAGATTATAGGAAAGCCTATAAGAAGTCCATGATATTAAAATAACATGGTAAATCACTCAATATTGTGCGTACCAACTTACATTTTTTTTTTAATACGTCATAAATCGTAAACCGCAATTTATCTTTCAAAGTTACAACCAACTTTTATATAATGTTACTTGCTGCTACGGAACCCTTTAAAGGCGAGTCCGACTCGCACTTGGCCGGTTTTTCGATATAATTTCTCTGTCAGAGTAAAACGAAAAACTGTTTCATCTCCAGGGTTTATTTAACCTTTTACCGAGAAGAGCCTTAAAAGAAAAATGCTTCTATATATTCATAGTTATTTTCCACATTCAGGTTACACGCAAACAATATTATTATTAAGTTCAGTAGAAAGTGAAATCATTTTATCGCTTATTTCATAGGTATTTTGTAAATAACTCGTTTCTACTAAAAATAAATTATCCACTCCAGTAACCCTGTTATTTAAAATGACCGTAGCTTAGGAGCACGACTTAGAAAGTTCTGAACTTCAGGACTACGGCGCGTGAGGTTGGAACTTTGAAAGACCCCGTACGTGGCTCAAACGTGCACACGTGTACCTATTTAAAGTTCAAAAGACCGTTAAAGATGATCATGATTTACGAGGGTTTATGACCACACATTAGAAAGCACATGTCCTGCGCTGGGTCAAACCTAATTAGTTAGCGAGAATTTACTGGTACATACGGCTACATTTCAAGCTATGTATAACCAGTTTGCCGTGGTGTCGATTTTTAAGATCTTTCAGCATATTCAACGGTCAGCTTATATTGGTTTTGCAAAACTTGATGTGTAGCCGTGTGTACGTGATAAGAATCTAATTATCATCATCTGCCTAGCCTTTTCCCAACATTCAACTGAATACCAGCATTTAACACGGAACGACTACATTAATAATATCTGACCGCTACAATCCAGTTCGACACGTTCTATGTAGAGAGCGTAAGAAGTTAAATGTTGGCAAATGCACTGACGTGTGGCGCGTGTGGTGTATGCGAGGTCTTGAAGAGGTTTTCTGAGGGTTAAGATACCGCTTGGCTGGACCAAATGTCAGACTTTGGGGCTACAAATTGCTGTTTGATACTCGTACTTTGTTAAAGATGTATCTACATCTCAGACGGGGCGTGACATGCTTCTTTGCCATCGAGGAAACACATTTTTTTTGGAACACAGGCCTTTTATAACAGAAAGGTATTTAAACTACTATTATAAAACAATATTGATTGCACGATATTTCCTTGGAGACAAATCGCTACTGTGTGTTGGAATAAAATTTTAATTTGTATATTTAAATGTATAGGACGTCAACCTATTCTAAACTTTTAAAGTTTTCCCTTTCCTACCTTTTTAAATTAAGATAAAGTTGAAAATCCATTCAAGGAATTTGACAGATTAGAGTGATAATGATATGATAATGCATCTATTCAATAATTTCTGACAGCCTACGTCAATTTGCCATAATAAAACCGTTTCAAAGCTATGATTTGAAGTATGTGCGTAACTGAAACATTTCCAGGTTTAATCCAGCACAACAGCAATATCACAATGGCGGGAACACAGGTGCCTTTTGGCTTTGTTAATGATCTTTTTTACCCGTTATTTATTCATTATTATTTTCCTAACGCCTCATATTTTTCGAACCTACAGCCACAAGCAATAATATTATTATGTCAACACAATGGATAAGCGGGACGGCGAGCGGTGAGATCAAGTGTATAAAAATGTTTGAAGCACGCCACGAGACACCATTCATAGCGAAATCGCGCGCGGTTTACTCTAGCAAATTAGTACAGCGTCACGCGGTGTTCAGAGTGGTCGGAATAAAAGTAGAAGCGAATGAGTGCTATTCCACGAAACACAGGTACGGACAGCGGTGTGGGAGTGGAGAGTTCGGTGACTGCTGCCAAGCGCTTCGATGGGTACGTGGCGTTAAGAACGCTCCACCACGCCGCCGCCGCCCACCGCGTAGACCAAAGTCCGTAAGGGAAAATTTCCCTTAACAGTTTCTAAGTACTTGTATTTCAGCTTGTGACTGTGCTTTTTTTTAGCGTGGTAAATTCATCAAATGAGTCCTCCCACCCAGGGCAGAGCGGGATCTAATAAACCGGTTTCTAGCATATTTGATTTTAATTTAGTCATAACTTGCATTCCAATTTTAATATATCAGTCTTCATTTACAGTTAACTTTCATTATAAATGAAACTTAATTAATGAATTCACGTCTAATTATGTAATAAGACAATGAGGAATATTATAATTATTTTTGTAGGTCCACCTGTTAATGACCCGCTGTTAATTACGGTCCCCCGCTGTGTAATGACGGCCCCCCCTGTAGAGGGCAAAACCCTGCCGGGGTTGCGGGACTCACAAATTACCGTGACCCCGGTACGTAAAGGGCTATTGAAGGACACCGTGGATTTTAGTCAGTCAAGTCTGACAGTCCCTCCCACCCTGCTCTGGGTGGGAGGACTCATTTGATGATTTTACCGCGATAAAAAAAAGGTGGTCGAAGTTGACAGTTTTCTATACGTCAATTCGGCGTCATTACGGCGATTCTTTCGCGGAAGACATTATAAACAATTTTGCTGAAGATCCTCGAAAATTACCTACTTTTTAAACAGTTATCCTTTATGATTAAAGCATTTAAATAAAATAAATTTTATTATTGATTTGTATCCCTCATGGAAATAATATTAATATTTTCAGAATATTGAGTACACATTATATAGTAAAACGGTGTTTTCAATTTTAAAATCGAAGTAGGTATTTTCTTGACGTTCTTCACGTCGCGCATTCATGCCTCAGGAAATAGATTTTATGTGCCGAAAAACCCGAAGACTTTATTAAATATACTTCCATAATTGACTGTAAATATCCTTATTAAACCGTGAAACGGTAAAGAAATATGATGAGAACAGTCCGTCCCTTTTTCTCGGAAGTTCCACTTTGTCCATCGCGTCTATATTGAACCCAACCAATTATTGGGTTTCCTATTTCGATGCTCTATGTTTTAGGCTGAAAGAAAATAATTCAAAAGTAATTACGTTAAAGGCCGTCTTGGACATTGCGTAAATATCAATTTCTATATGACGCCATATTGTTAGACCACGTTAAGTGAACGTGACACAATTATGTACAAATTACAGACATGGAAATGGCAAGTGGCTTGCATTAACTACATATTATTTTCCGAATAGCATCTTAAATATAATTCAAACCATTGCAAACATATAAAAGAGCTCATCATTTTAAGTTTGCATATATTATAATTTATGGTAAAAAATATTATAATGCAAACATTACGTCAATTATAAACAAATCTTGCATTTTGTTTTTCCTACCAAAAACTTGTTTGAGGAACTTGACAATTTGATTTGTGAACATTTCGCGAAACAGGATTTATTGTAAGGCAGCTCATTTGTTGTATAATGTAGAAGCCCGAACCGGGAACCTCAGTCAGCCGCGGCATTTGGGATTTACCCATTTACGGCCTTTTTTTTTACGTGGTTTAATCAGAGTCCTCCCACCCAGGGCAGAGCGGGAGGGACTGTCAGACTCGTACTGACTCAAATCCCCGGTGTCCTTCAATAGCCCTTTACGTACCGGGATCACGGTAATTACCCATTTACGGCCTGATGAAAAATTTTACACAAGCTGCCGTGTGCCCGTGGCCCCGAGGGCGCTAAATACTTAAATTAATTGTAAATATTTTATTTTATAATTTTACATTGTAATTGTGTCGATCTTATTTTATACATTTTTTTATTGGATATCCTGTTTAATTAGGAAATTGGTTATTTTATTTATATTGGTAAATTTAATTTAATTTTCACTAGCCTGAAATTAATACATTTTTATTTTAGTTATGTACCTATATGTTATGTACTTTTGCAATAGAAATATAATTTAGTTCACAAAGGTGAGCTTATCTCTATAAAGAGATCTCTTTTAATTACTTACCGAAATATTTAAATATTTTATAACATGTTTTTCGGCTTTTGGTGAGATTCAATAAAAACAATTCTATAACTTTGTTAAACGTCAGATGGCACAATTTAATTAAGTTGATAAATATTCATCAAAATGGAAGTCAATTTTAATTCAGATATCGGAATAAGTTAGAAGAGTTTCTTTTTAAAAATAAATTAAAAAAATACTATTATTAGGTATTTGTTAATTTATTTATTGATACGTTTTCTGAGTATGTCCAAGGTTTAGCATAGTCCAAAAAAACCGGTCAATTAAGAACTACTACTAACGGCGATAATAAACGCGATTGAAAGTTTTTTAAACAAAAGAAATCTGTTAATAACTACAGCTTTTAATAATGCAAACTTTAATGAAGGAAAGATAATTATTAAAGAAAGATAATTAGTTTTCCTTTATTATTTTAAATCACTCAAATAAAATGAATTTTAGTTTAAACTATAGTTGTACCGAATAATTTAAAATTAATTAATTTCTCGGACCAATTTTCAAAGGGCTCAGTGTGACTTCTGAGTTCTAAGACTTTTAATTATAGTCGCAAAGGAATGTCTCAAATGAGACTTTCCTTGAAACTGAAAGACAGTGAAATTTACTGAAATTACTACTTGAGCTTACTTTGAATTTTGGTCAAACTACTGATTTACCGAGTTATAAACTATTAAAATTATATCTTTGTTCTCTTACTAGCTGTTGCCATCGGCTTCGTGCGTATCTCAAAAATTATCCATATCCAGGTTATAAAATATCTGTGTACCAAATTTCATCCAAAACCGTTGAGTAGCTTTTGTGTGAAAGAGTAATAAACACACACACATACGTACGATAAGTAAGATTCTGAGAAGTAAGATAAGATTTAATTGGTAATCTAATAAAACTACTTTTTGATCGAGTAGGCTATTTCAGCTTACACAGTAATTTCAACTAAGTAAAAATTTGTGTTGAAACAAAAAACCCAAGTTCTAGGGAACTTAAATTAGGTCGGGAAAAACCTCGGAACATTTTTTTAGTGTTAATTAGATAACGTACAGCCGTACAGCTTAAAAATCGTAATTAAATCACTTTAAAAAAAGGCGACGATGAACAACAACATAAAGTTTCACGATTCTCCAGCTTCATGTTTAAAATCCGTTTTTAAAAGTTTGTACGTACAAAAGTTGTGCGTTCCTGAGCCGGGTTGGATGGTCGTTTTTTATAAAAGGACTTAATTTTAAGTATCTACCTTTTTCACATGTTCTAATGCCTGTTGATTGTGGAGAAATGCGACCCGTTTTTTTAGGTCTCCTATAAGGTTACTAGTAACATTTTTAAAAAGAGTAAGTATGGAGTTTCTTGCCCATTCTTCTTCATACAAACCTACCCTAGCGAATGGGTGTAGAATCAATACCATCCCATCCCATTTCCTTAATGTTAATATTCGACGTTTGAAAGTGCCTCGTTGATGGCCTAATTGAAATAAATGATTTGACTTTGACTTTGACTTTGAACTTTAGAAGCTGAAAGAATCGTATTTCTAAGAAAAAAATTACACTAGCGAAAATTGATCATCTAATTGTATTACCTATTTGATTCTTTATATTTTTTTATTAATGACTCTTGAATGATATTCTTATTAGTTTCAAAGTTAGTGAATTTAATTTAATTTCGACCTCTAGGTATTGGTTGCTTATCTGAAAATCAACAATATACTCAGAGGTATAAATATTGGAAATGAGTTCGCCCATGCCCCCTCTATTAGATTTGATCCATTCTCCCAGGGACAACCAATATAATAATAACATTTAAATATTTACGACTTGTATTTAAATGATGGAGAGGAGAAAAAATTGCTTCATACCTACAATACAACGTGTTTTAAACGGTTTAGTTTTAACAGATCTACCTATCCTATAGTAAGGCATCATTGTCTGGCTTCTTATACATAAACGCTGCTAATCTTCTAGCACAAAGGCACGGGCAAAGCGGAAATGAGTACTTTGGATAATCCCATTCCATGAACTTGATTCTAAAGACGAATTATTTTCTCAGGAATTCAATATTTTACGAAGAGAATGGATTTGAATGGAGGAATTATTTGTCTAGGAAAATTGCTTTGTTGGCAAACAAAGAAAACTCTGGGTATACATGAAAATGATCCTTTATGAAAAACAGGAAGGAAAAGTAGCTTTGTATTATATCATACCTACCTACTAGAGATGTTACGAATATTCACATTCGCACTAGCATATATTCGCATATTTTAAGACTTCAAAAAAAAATTCATGCGAATACTTTGTCAATAACAAATGAAACAATACCAGTATTTGGTACCTACTCCTTCTTCCACACACTCCATTCATTCTTATCTTTTGTCTTCCTCTCCATTCATCTTTTATTCACTTTGTCAATATTAATGTTCATCAAATCAATCACAAACATCATCTGCCTAGCCTTTTCCCAACTATATTGGGGTTAGCTTCCAGTCATACCAGATGCAGCTGGATATCAGTATTTTACATGGAGCGACTGCCTGTCGGACCTCCACAACCCAGTAACTCGGTAAAACGATACTGCATGGTAAGACTGGTTGTCAGACTTTAGACCTTCTGACTAACAGTAACGACTGTCAAAGATCTACAAATGAAAGCCGGGACCAACGGCTATACGTGCTTGCCGAGGCACGGAGGAAACTCGCTATGACAGATGGTCACCCATCCACAGACCAACCTCGGCAAGCGCGGCTTAACCCGGAAGATCGGCCGGTGCGGCTGTATTTATTTAGCCACGAGTTCCTCCAAATCAATCACAAACATCAATCATAAATATGACCTTGCTAAGATAAACGTGTTTCTTTCTGTTTCTTTGGGTTTTCCATTCTTGTTATAGAAAAGAATTAAAAATTTGTTGTAAATTCCAAAATACAAATTTTAACCCTTAACGACCCAGTATGGTTTTCCAACGTAACGGACCAGTGGTGTCCATCAGACACATTACATAAATAAACTAATTAGGAAAAAAATACAGTGAGTTAAGTAGACTATTATGTGTTTTGGTATTATAATAATAGCTGTAGCTTTGATGTGTATATAACTGATCATATTTTTCTTACTATTTACTTGCAATAAGATATTTTTCAAAGTTTTGAAAGAAAACGTTACGGTTCATATATCATAAAACAACTAAGATATTTTTGATACTTTTGAAGGACAAATTATGACAACACTTCTTCCATTCCACAGCAGGTTCATATGACGAGGCTGTAGTAGGTTCCTGTGACATCCTGCATGGCTGGTAGATGATAATGATAACGTATCGTTACGTCATTTTGTTTTGTCTTCTCATTATAAGAGGCATTACCAAATCAGTTGCGATTTTGCGTAAAAAAGTTTATTTGTGTATCCTTCTTCCGTATGTTGTCCTATATTATTAGTGCAATGCCTACAACATCTATAATACTTTTAAAAAAAGTGCCGCAGAGCACCTATTTGTTTTACGTTGGACTATACACTCATGATCTATCTGGTAAAGCGTATCGACACGCCTTTGTGGAGTTTTAGTATTTTATCTCAGATTTATCTGAAGTGCAATTTGTGCCATAAGATCGAAGACATGTGACGTCTACCAATCTGCATTGGGCCCACATCGTGAATTACAGCACCTATCATAGAGATGAGGCCCCAGCAATTGGAGCATTGGAGCATTTATGGATTATGTTCGTTTAGCTCATCGTTTGCATCAATTTCTTTGTCGTAATGCATCGTAAAAATATATGTAACAACACGGTCCTTTTTGGTTCTTATGAGACGATATAATCTAATCTGTGTTATTTTATTTTTAGCCATTTCTTAGAACGTATGAATGAACAACTGCTTTATTATAACAAACGTTTCTGAGCTCCTATATCACAGCCTATACAAACAAAATGCAAGTACAAAGACAATGATTGTAACAAAAACAAAGGTCTTAAGAGTTGCAATTGGTTACCCGATACTATGTGATATTGGTTTATCTAAATAAACAATCTGCTATCGAACTAGAGTCAAACAAAATGTTACTGTGTCTGTTGGACACTTGTGGGTTTATAGGTTACTTTTTTAGTTTATAATTAATATATATTTAAATATTCCCAGTAGAACAAAAAATCTTGCAAGTTTAGGTTTGTAAAGAATTGAGGATAGATTAGATAAAAGGTCGATTTTCAAAAATAAATACTTTAGATTTTATAAGGACTCAAACCCAAAATTGTGTCCGCGAGACACTTGTGGGTGGTTAAGGGTTAAAACAAGTTATAAAGTTCGATCATTAAATAGTACATTGTTATCCAAGGTGTGAAAGTTGCCTGCCGGGGTCGCGGGCCTAACGAATTACCGTGACCCCGGTACGTAAAGGGCTAGTGAAGGACACCGTGGATTTTAGTCAGTACGAGTCTGACAGTCCCTCCCGCCCTGCCCTGGGTGAGAGGACTCATTTGATGATTTTACCACGTAAAAAAAAAGGGGTGATAATTACTTAATTTAGTTCTGAGACGGGGTTTGGCGCCCGTAACGGAGTGAGGGCGCCAATATTACGAGGGACTAAATAAGTTGTTCATCCGAGATACCTAAATACTGTGCTTAAAAAAAATATATATAAAAAATGTGTTGATCGAAATTGTCGCTGTTCCGCTCATTTTGTTTTTTTTTTGTATTTGTCCTGTAGTCGTCCGCTATACAGCCAGTATTTTTCATGTTCATCATTTACAAAACTAGCAAATATTTTGCTGAAATCTTTGTTATTTTAGAGAAATAGTTTTAGTATTTTGTATTTACTAAATTATCAAACGTGATTAATTTAAAACTGAAAATTCCCATTTGTATTCGCGAATATTGGAATTGAATATTCAATACGCATTCGCATTCGCATTCGCATTCGCGATTGTCAAAAATCAAACATTCGTAACATCACTACTACCTATATACATATATACACATGTATATCTCTGCCCGAATCGGTACATCCGCAAACATTTCTAATATCCTTTTGTAAACATTGCTTACATTGTTTATTCTGATTCGGGCATTACGATAACCTGACTTAGTTAAGAATTTCATCAAACAAAAGAGTAAAATTGTGTAACACGTTTTTATGTTGATTACTTTCTGTGTTAACGAATTTAAATAACATTTGAATAAATAATATTTGAATAAATTAAGTGTTATGAAACTTATGAATGAAGTAACTAACATTCGAGACACTTCAAAAGATACACACGAAACAAGTTTACAGTAACACCTCTGTACATAAATGTATTCAGAAGTTTAAGATCTGGTTTTAGTAAGTCTTTGACAAGAGAACTGTGTATAAACTAACTGACAGAACAATCCCGAGATACAGCTTAAAGGTTTGACATCTCAAATAGTTGTACAACAAACCCACTTATGTTGTTTCTTGGTTAGAAATATTTCAACTCGGCTTAAGCAAGAAATTGGGTATATTCGAAATTACAAAATGCACAAAAAGCTTTACATCTCCGTGACGATGTGTTAACCGTCATAAAATGTGACAAAAAAAACCCTTTTTACTGCCGTGGTAGCCTTTACCGTCTTAAAAGATAAAAGGGTTATTTGACAGACTTACGTTGATATGTTAAGCCCTATTTACATACTCGTATGCATGAACTTGCATACAAGTTTGACAACAAATCGGTAATTTTGTTTGATCAACTGAATTCAATGTCTTTTAATAGTCCGCAATGTAGTAAAACTTGCATGCAAGTTTCATGCATTCATACATGTCATAATAGGGGTTTACTCTTACTAAAATTATGGATGATGATGAATTGGGGATGGATGGATGTTAAACTTTCACGCAAAACTTACTGAACGGATTTCGATTGGACTCAGATAGTTTATAACCCCGATAACATATACATAGGTAGGATAGTTCTATCCACATTTCATGTTTCCGTTGGATAATTTCCGAGTTGTAGCGGGCCAAGCCGCTGGCAACAGCTAGTTAGTTTGAATATGTATCAAGTAACTAAAACTTGATACATTTTCGGAGAAAACTTTATCTCTCACGGGTCACGACGGCAAAATGAGCACCTAAAGGTCCTCCCTAGGGTGATTCAAATTTTCTGTAACTCTGAATTAGTTTGGATAATCTTCAAGTGATTAAAACAATTAACTAAACAAAAAGAGCAATGTAACAATAATTGTAGACATAAATTCGTAACTATTATCCTTTCTAGCAGCATTTGTATTTCCTAAAAGGGTAGTATTTAAACGCAAATCAAAAAATATCCTTTTTCTATGCAATAAGATTCCGAATTCCCATCAAATTTTTTTTTTTTTTTGAACACTGATTGCACAGCAGAATATTCAACTCAAAATATCACTTAACACACTACAATTTATTTTTGCAGCGTACAGCGATTTTTCCTAAAGCAAAAGCTTTTTCATCAATGCACAGCTAATAATCTTAATGCACATTATACATGTTAACTCTTTTTCTTTTAAATATAGCTTCTATTTTTATATTATTTACAGCAGTTTTCTATACTTCTATACTAATATTATAAAGAGGAAACCTTTGTATTTTTGTATGTTTGTATTGAATAGGCTCAAAAACTACTGGACCGATTTCAAAATTTCTTTTACCATTACTTAGAGGGATTCTTCCGAATCCGTATAGGCTATATTTTATCCCGGATTTTTTTTTTCAGAGAGCTTAAAAAATAAATGTCCACCCGTGCGAAGCCGGGGCCGGTCGCTAGTTCTAAATAAAATAAAACAGCATTTTATTAGTCACAGTCGTCTTATTATTTATTAATTACCACATAATGAGATCAGCAAAAAAAAAAAAAAATTAGATACAATATTGTAATTTATTGAACTATTAAAGCGGGTCTTGCTTTCGCGGGGCGTCCACGCTTCCCAGCATGTCGACGGAGCCCCGCTTCGCGGGGCTCCTACTTCTGGGTGGTTTAAAAAAAAAATAACCACGAAGAGGATGGCGGGGTCTGAAAGACCCCGCCATCCTCTTCTAACCTAAATTGTCCGAGTCGGGGTGCCAGCGTGTACTTACTGGTTAATATGCGACTGGGATAGTTATTTTGCTATGAAATATGGAAAATTTGCTGTGCAGTCAGTATTTATGCTATGTATGTAGTATTTTTGTACAAAAATAAATTTAACTGTATTGCATTATGAGAAAAAAAGTTATGTCATATTGATGTATAATTTCGAATTATCTGCAGTTTGAGTTTTGTAAAACATTTAGTTTATTTGTGGTGAAGTAAGTTATTTGATGTAAAAAAGAATATAAATGATGAGTATGTATTGATAGGCGATTATTTATTTGATATGCAATTTATAATATCCCTTCCTAAAATAACGAGAATCCATTTTGGTAGAAAACAAAGTAAATCGAAATTCGATTAATTTAATAACAAGGATTTTCTATTGTAATGGTTTTGAGTAGACTTGGTAAGAAATTAGAATGACTACGGCGACAGCTGTTTTATAATGGCCTTCTAAAGTCAAATTTGAAACGGTACCGCAGGATTTGAAACGCAAAGGTCTTTGGAAGGAATATTGTGAAGAGTCAGACAGTCCCTTTCGCACTATCAGTGAGTATTACTCATTTGATGATTTTACACTACAAAAGAGCGCTCAAGGTCAGTATCTACCCAATTGAAAAACCACCATTTTGTTTTCATCGGTTACATGAAAGTTATGCCACGGGAATTCGGATTAATCGTACAACGGAATAACATGTCCTATGTGTCACGATACAAGTTAACGGTCACTACTAAATGCGTACTGTCCTTTTTGCGTGAAAGAGTAATAAACATCCATTTATCCATCCATAGCGCATCAGATTTATTATAGAAGTAAGATTTTTAAAAGGTGCATTACTTTTATGATCGTTAGAATTTTCATTTACAAAATTTTTAATTTACAAAATTGATACATCAAATAGTTATATTTAGTGACTCAAAAAATATTCGAGAATTTTACCGCTTGGTGGGAACTGAGCCTAATTTTCTATAGTTTGTAATACCTTCATTAATAACTGAAAATATTTGCTCCACTAAATCTGGGTCTGACTTGGCTATTTATATTCATATCGTTGTAATTTTTCGTACATTTGGTTTTCGTGTAATTATTATTTTTGATTAATAGATCTGCTTAGAGATGAAGATATTAATAGTGATATGTCTCATAAATAAAAGAAATTGTTACAAATAGCGCCCATTATTATGTACTAGTTTATGGTCGCGGCAGCATTGCCTATCTGAAGTTCGTTAATTATGCCCATGGGGACATCAAACCGGGATTAAAAGTATCCTATGTGTTAATCTAGTTTATAAACTATCTGTGCGCCAAATATTATCCAAATCCGTTCAGTAGTTTTTGCGAAAAAGTAACAAACATCTATAAATCCTCACAAACTTTTGCATTTATAACGCTAGTAATTTTTATCCATTTTACTTTTGGAAAACATACCAAAAGAAAAAAAAAAACGAATTTTTAAACGGGAAGGTAATTTGTGGAGGCATATTGACCTTACCTTTTCAAAGTACTAGATGTTAAGCTGTAGGCAACTTATAGGTTTTGACCATTGTGTTATTTTCATTGTTCTTATTATTATTTTGTAATTACTAGACTGTATTGTACATTTGCTCGGCAAAGGCCTCCCTCCATTCTTTTCACGATTTTAAATGGATAACAATAAGTGCTACTTTGGCTTCTTCTCAATAAATTCTATGTTTTTATAATAATAGGTAACAGTGTAATGGTAACAGTATTAACACATGCCGATTACAATAAGTTACAGACAGCTAGTGTCTCCTTCATATTTTTTTGTCGGATTTTTATCTCCATAGAGATACATATATCTTGCGATATCACTACAAAAATGTTTAATTGTAATTTTGATGCTTGTTTTTTGTATAACTTTTTGCCCATTACGTACACCTGTCAAGTCTTGAAAGACTTAAATAGATTTATGGGTTATTAGATTAAACATTAATGACTGCTACTGTGACGAACTAATTTTAGCTCTAGAGCCCGTAGTTAAAAAATGTTCGTAATGTAATTTTAGGGTTTACTTTAAAATAAACCGTAAAAAAACATTATGCTTTGTCTTGCCGAAATGATCACATTTTTAACTTAGTCAGACGGTAAATCTAGGCGGCTAAGTCCTATTTTGGAAATATATGGCCCAATATAACTAGGCCCGAGCCAGAAAATTTCTACAAAAAATAAGTATTAGCATAAGGGTACAGAGTCTAGACATTTGAGCATAAAAATCATGTCAGTAGCAGTGCGACACCGAAAAACCTTGATTTTTTGCGTAAAATCCATCGAAAGACATACCTACTGTTCTATCTTCAGACAGATCAAAACTTAAAAAATCGGCCAAGTGCGAGTTGGACTCGCCCATAAAGGGTTCCGTATCAGCAAGTAACATAATATGAAAGTTCTTGTAGTTGATTGTAACTTTGAAAGGTAAATTGCGGTTTACGATTTATGACGTATTAAAAAGAAACGAATTACTTGATCTCGTTCAAAGCAATTTTCACTGGTAGTTTGCATGGTAATGTACATCATATATTTTTTTTAGTTTTATCATTCTCTTTTTTTAGGAGTTACACGGGCACACATTTTACCACTTTGGAAGTGTCCCTCGCGCAAACTGTTCAGTTGAGAAGAAAATGAGATTAGTAACCTCAATATCATTTTTAAAGACTTATCCATATACCCCACACGTATGGGTTTGGTGATTTTTTTTAAATTTTAATTCTAAAAAAATCACCAAACCCATACGTGTAGTAAGTATGCGGAACACCCAACATTTTTTTAATTTTTTAAGTTTGTGTGAGAATCCTAATGCGGTTCACGTAATACATCTACTTACCAAGTTTCAACAGGATAGCTCTTATACTTTCGAAGAAAAGTGTCTGTGACATACGGACGGACAGACAGACATGACGAATCTATAAGGGTTCCGTTTTTTACCATTTGGCTACGGAACCCTAAAAATGTATTCTTATAAGTGTGTAATAAAATAATACAAGGTCAAAATCAATCAGAAATTCAAAAGAACTTCGAGTCATTCGGATTACAGTCATCCTCCTTCTTTATATATGCTAGACACGATAGTAATAAATAATTTGTTGGTCCAAAACTTGGCCACAAATCAGTAATGAATAGTAATTGCCTGTACCTACCTAATAAACATATTTATGACATAAATACTAAGTGGTACTCAATAGGATTATCGTCGGAAGTCTGTACTAATTTTGGTGTCACATTTTAATGCGTTTATCACGATTTTACATTTTTCTTGTAGTCATGTAGAGTGTAAAAACTTCAGTGTTTCGTATGTTACCAGAGTCATGATGTATGTTAAAGTCAAATTTAATCTAGACAGGCAAATTGTAGATTTAAAATGCCACTTTATCTGTGGTTCAAATTCTAAAAGTCGTAAATTATGGTTTACTGCTGTGAAACATTGTTCTGTTTCTGTTGTGGTTACTATTTGAATCCAAACTAACCGCAGTAGTGGAGACAATTCACAAGTTAAGACATTTAAGGTGGGTTTGTTCGAGGAAAGTCAGAGGAACAAAGTGCTATGTGACATAAACTGTTTATTCCCGTACGGTGGAACCAAAACAATTTTTATGGTAATGTAACCACAGACCAAGTAATGATGCACAAAGTAGTCTTTATAGTTATGAGGTTTGAGCCGGCTTCTGTTACCTTTTTTGTGTGGACATTTTTAAATAAAGGACCCACGGAAATGTAGCCTTCTGAATTTTTGCAGCCTGGATATTGTCAATTTGTGCAGATTTACATTTTGAGTGTAAAAAGTATGTAAATTACTTTAACACTAAAGAAAACCATAGTGCAGACCTAGTATGTCTAACCAAAAAGAAACTAAATATTTTTTTAATTAGTTACTAACCTGTACGTTATAAGATCAACTGTTATATTAGTGAAGACATATTGTAATCCAACTTTCTCACAAAACTGAAGTACTTTTGAAGTGGTTTTATAATTAACAAAAGAAATATTTTTAATTAAATTGAACGTTTGTTTGTTTTCACACGAGACTTAATTCAATTCGGTGTTTGCGTGGGCGTTTCCATACAAACTGAGGCATCTACTACAGCGTAAATGTTACCGCCATCGCTTATGACTGCAGTTTATAGTAATAAAGGTTTTATGCCTTTGTCAAACAGACAGGCGAAAGCGATACCGAACCGAAGCGAGTCGTCAGTCCGATAGTTCTGTCACGCTATCGGATCGCTTTCGCTTTTCTATGTAACTGTATTCAAACAATTCCATACATTACAAATAAAAACGTCACGCTTCTCATTCGGCACGCCTGTCTGTTTGACAAAGGCTTTAAAGTTCAACTAAGATTATCTTTTAAAAATCGTTTTTTTTTTTGAGTTAACAAAAACTACCTACTTGTCTTCATCAAGATTACCTAGACTGACTGTTGCAAGCGAAATTGCATTGTAAGAAAAAAAACATTAAAGTAAGATCATGATTCAAGGTACACAGATTACGTACGACTCTTAACTCAGTCGTACATATTTGTCAGAATCTAGATAAAATTAAGTAAAACAAGGTACTTCATAATAAAGTAACAAGAATTTCCGTAAAGGTCTTAATGTGTTTCGTGCACAAACTGGTGAGGTGGGACTTATTTGCCATATTTTTTGTAATCATGACGATGTTGCTAAACTCGACACAAATTATGTCTAAAGAAATATAAACTCCGTACCTCATCGCTTGACTAACTCACTTAGTGAGCCAGTTTGTTGTTGTGTGAATATTTGCCGAGACTTTGAAATAAATTCGGAGTGTTGTTATTGTTGCCGTATAAGCATTCTATAGTCGCATAAATACATACTTAAAAAGTTAGTCGCAACTCGCTTTCATATTCAGAGATGCACTCGTCCCTTGTCTCCAATACATAATGCATTTATGTACATAATAGAGAATAGATGGTTATTTGATATACCTTGAGTCAATTGTAAACGCTGTTTCTTGTGATATATGGACCGTCTTCCTTTGGGACGGTGGTTGTCGGTCGGCTGTTCCCTCGTTATAATGCGTGTGTGTTCTTGCTGCACTAAGTAACTCTTGGTCAGTGGACCCACTTTTTGGGGAAAGACACAGTGAAAACACGTACAAAACTGGTATGTGATAAGAGGTGCAGTCGTGCAGCGCGCGTGGCGATGGTAAAGCGGGATGCGCGTGGGCACGAGCGTCGCGCGCGGCCCGCGGTTATCAACTAAACACATTAAAAATGCCGGTTGGTATTGGTACACAAGCAGCGAACATTTTTCTCGTTGTGTACTTACCACCTCGCTGCATTTTAGATTCGACAAGCTGTGAGCATCTCGATAGTGTTGCCTATTCGATTTTATTTAACTGTAATCGATTTGCAAGCTCGTTTAACATTATCCCAAGGTTAGGTCGATTTCGATCGATGATTGTAGTGATATCACAACGCAAGTACGCTTACTGTGACGAATTTACGTTTGGCTACGGTAACGCGTAGCAGGTAGGTACCTACCTGTTTTGTAATTTCGTTTATTTTCGATTCTGTTGTGACTAATTTTGGTTTTTTCAGCCAGACGGACAGTCATGTTCGAGACTAGGCCGTCGATATAACCAGTCCAAATTATTGGGCCTATACACCTATACAGTGAGTGAGATACATATATCTACATGATAGAGAGACTGCTAGTTAAAATACGGTAATTAATGATACAAAAAAATTTTTACGAAGTCCGCACATAGCAATAAGAACATAGTAATAAATAGGTATTTCAGTTATAAAATAGGAAAGGATAAATACAAGCAATGACAATAAATATGAGTTTAGTTTCCCTGTACTGATCCCGATATACATTTTGAAGGATATGTCAAGAGGACGAACTTCATTTACTGCTTTAGAATGCCAATCAGACAAAGCCTAGGGATTATTAATTAATATTCCACTGTAATATAGGGATAATTCAAATATATTGCTCATACTTCATCGAATGAATGGACGATGAAACAGTCATTACAAATTAATAGTAGGATTCGTAATTAAAACCATGATAATACGCTTATGTACGTTGATTATTTCATTTTCAGAATTCCCATATATTGTATTCATTTCTGAGTATTATGCTATAAACAGTGCTTCCACTTTTGTGTGACGATATCTGCTCCATTTTCAGAAAAAATGAACTGGGGACCTCCATACCTTATTACAGGCAATTTCCTGACCTTTGAGTCCGTTTCCCGTTGGCCTCAAATCAGTGGTGAATTGAAAAATATACCTATTTTTTTATTCTTCTCCTTGCTTTTACATAACAAAGGCTCCACTGCGAGTCAAAAAGGCTACTATAGTAAGATCACAATATCGCATTGCGATAAAATTCCAAAAATGGAATATTCTATTCTATTGCTCAAGCAATAGAGTAGATAATTGATAAAGAACAATGTTATCGCAATTCTAAAGCAACATTGGTAAAGTGGCGTTATTAGAACCCCAGGTTTGTTTTTCTATATTTAGATCTGTCACTGCCGTACTGATTTGGGATTTTGTAACACGAATGAAAAATGCGGAGTTCGATACAACACTTTTAGGAATAGGAATAAAACTTTTAGGTTCATTAATATACATATTTGAATACAATTTAAAGTGATGTTTTTTTTTGTTTCGCAAAAGTTCTTTTTATAGAGCGGTCAGAGTTGCTACTAACAATATCTAATTCAGTTTGGTATATGTAGGTATGTACCAAGCTGAATTTATTTATTATGTTAGTGACAAAAATGTTTATAATTTGAGAAGGGTCAAAGGTGTTTTCTTGTACATACAATGTAGTACAATAGTAACTGGTTTCTTGGAAACAATCGATCAAAGGATTTTTATTAAGGTCTAGTCTCTAATCTCTAGACAATTACTACTTTGAAAAGTTAAGTAACAGTGCTATCAGAAGTCAGAAGTTCGTAGACGCGGACTGATTGTCTCTCTTAATTGGCATGTTAAGGCCGTGCCTAACGCTGTTGACTTTGATCGAAAAGGCGCAGTGTTTTTTCGGGTGAACGTCACTGTTTTATGAGAGTGTCACATCGATTTGCTAAAATATAGACAAAACTTTTATAAAATCAGTATTTTTCTCTCTTTCGTGTCAATGGACTCAAATTGTTTCCGACTAGTACCTGCACAGCCAATGGCGTAGTAGAGACCGAATCTAGGAGGGGGTAAGACGCTTCATGCGCGAGGCCCTTTTTTGTTAGGACGAAAAATTAATTTGCCTCCGCTGCTCGCGCGAGGACCCTTGCTGTAAAATGGCTTGGTTCCTTCAAGTCACCTATACCAAATGTGATCGTGATTTGACAGCGACATCAGCTTTGCGAGGCTTTTTTTTTCTTCCCTCAGTGTGAGGCCCCTTCAGGTGCGAGGCCGAGGGCTAGGTCGTTTTGCCCCCGCCTAGCTACGCCATTGTGCACAGCTCTGTCATTTACTTCGTCCAAATCCTGGAAGGTGCAGCAGGTAGTTGGGCAGGATATCAGTAAGAATGACTGAGTGTAAGCTAAACTACTTTGAGTATTGTATTATTAAGCTTAGCCGAAAAATATTTTTTTGTCGCTCTATAATAAGAGAAAAAATTCTACCGCATTTGGTAAATCTTTGGCAGTTATTCCACAAGGTAGTCAACAACTCAAAACTTGAACTCAAATTTGATTGAGTTGTGGAGGTCAGATAGGCAGTCATTCTATCCTGATATTCAACTGCACCCAGTAAGACTGGCAGCCGACCCCAAATAGATGGGAAAAGGCTAGGCACTTAAAGAGAAAAATAGTTGCGTTTATCAAATATATAAATAGATGGCCCCATAGAAGTCACCATAATATATGTCCCTTCGAGAATATTGCCTCCTCATGATACTTACAAATTTTGGACTACGGCTGCCCATTTTTCTGATTTAATACCGGACTCACTTTTCACGGGATTATATTTTGAGATTCCGGGATTATAACCTTGAGGAAAACCAGAACGTAATGGGAGGGACCGACGTAGATTTATTTAAATGTAACTGTCGTTTATATAAAGCGTCATAATAATCCAAAATATGGAAACGTAAGCCTTAATTAATGACGAAACAGATTAGGGCGAACGTTTTCAAATAATTTGTCCTTGCTTGAAGAATTTTGAACAACATACAATCGTAGATACAATTTGTAAGAAAACTTTTGCTGCCGTTCTGAGAATCTTGACTAAAGTTATTTTGAGTAGCTAGTTAAAGGCAAACATTGTATTGTGATGCGCCTTTCCGAATTAAAATTATCCTTTTGAAAGTCAACAACAATGAAAAGTTCAGTTTGTTATAACATAACAATGTAAGTACCTAGTTCCTTATTAACAATTTGTTGTCTAACTTTTTTTACAAGTTGTATCATTGGTTACAAATTGTTAGTGATGTTATACAAACAACCTACAATAAAGTGCAAGAGTTTTAACAGTGACTCTTGGGTTATAGGTGTAACAATTTTTTTTTAGCGTGGTAAAATCATCAAATGATACCTCCCACTTAGGACAGGGCAGGAGGGACTGTCAGACTTGTACTGACTAAAATCCACGGTGTCCTTCGATAGCCCTTTACGTTCCGGGGTCCGGCGACTGCGACGTCCGTTGCCGTGAGCGTCTCCCACTGCGGCTGGGTGGTGAGGGGGACGCTGTTCTCTTCCTCACGCGTCCCGCCTTCTCCTTCGGTAGCTTGACTGCTTTGCATGGGTGCTCTGCCCAAGCGGGGCAGTCCTGCACCGTATGCTCCACTGTGTCATCCGGGCGATGTGTTGCAGTGGTGACACCCAGGCGTTTCCCCCTTCTCTATCCGACACAGGAACCTCCCGAAGCATCCGTGTCCGGTGAGGACCTGCATCAAGTGGAAGGTAAGGACGCCGTGACGCTTATCCAGCCACTCCTCAAAGAGGGGTCTTACGGCCACAATTGCGGTGTACCCGAACCTCGGTTGCGATAGTCTCTCCCTCCATACAGCCCTCAGATCGCGTCGGAGCTTTTCTCGCCGCGCCTCGACTTGTAGAGGCAGGTTATCAGAAAGCCTAGCTTAAAGTTTTACAATAAAGTTTACACTATCTGAAATCTAAAGTTTAGGTACAGTGTTGATGGACTAAGTACCAAAAATTGTTTTGATTTCGGCTTCAAAATAAAGACCAAATTCTATCTTTTAATGTGAAATCCATAGCATGATGAGCTCGACAAATTCTTCATAAAGCAAAAGTCGTGTCATGCTTTCCGTTAAAATTTTATATCTTCTTGTCATGGTCTTTTGTAGTATTTTTGTTAAGGTTATTTCTGGAAGAACACATTTATACCTTTGTCAAACCGACAGGCGAGTCCGAAGCGAGACGTCAGTCCGATAGTTCTGTCACGCTATCGGATCGCTTTCGCTTTTCTATGTGACTGGATTCAAACAATTCCATACATTACAAATAAAAACGTCACGCTTCGCATTCGCCACGCCTGTCTGTTTGACAAAGGCTTTAGTATATTTTCCGCTTATCAGCCTGTCCACTGAATAGAAAAATTAATGGCAATCTCGGAAGTGAGGCTACATATTCGAATTTCATTGATGACTGGGCGAGAGTACATGCGAAGAGGCTTCGTATAACTTCGGGCATAAATTGTGTTTTCCGATGGTTGCTCAGCTAAAGGGACATTTACCAGGAATACGGCCGAAGGGTACGCAGAACTGACAACGTAATATATGTACCAATAACGGCCGCGTCAAACCAAAAAAAGTTGGTGGTATTTGGGAAATGGAAGCTTCGGGAAACCAGTATTGTTATTTATTCGACACGGCCCAGTTGAACTTCTTTCTAGGTGATGGATCTGAAAGTATGTAACATACTATCATGCGTGTGAACGCGGAGAAAGAAAATAAATGTTTTTTTTTTTTTTTTTTTTTTTTTTATTCTTTCTGCAACTTGGCAATCTGTGTCAACACAATAAGCCATTCAGATGAGGTATCTTGATCCTTGTCTTGTCAGCAGAAGGAATTCCTATGAAATCCTTTCATCTGGTGTCACCAAATCTCACGGTAAGTGTTGGGACACTATTACGTTTCAATCTGGAGTGTGTGATACTTCCTGTGCCCACTAGTTTTGATGCCAGTTCATTGACGTGAGTTGATATTCTCGTCTGATAGCTTTCGCTGTATCTAGCGATCTCTTGTTTGACGGTGGCGATTTTTAAGTCCTCGTGTATGTATTTGTTACTCACATAGTAGGGTATATCTAGCATGGCTCTCAATGTCTTGCTTTGAAATCTTTCGAGAATCTCTATGTTGCTATTGCTAGCAGTACCCCACAGCTGAATTCCGTAAGTCCAGATTGGTTTAAGGATGGTCTTGTAAATAGCTATCTTGCTTTCATGTGAGAGGTTCGATTTGCGACCTATTAGCCAATACATTGATCTTACTTTCATATCCAGCTGTTTACGCTTGGTCCAGATATGCTTTCTCCAGGTGAGTCTTTTATCAAGATGCATACCCAAGTATCTGGCATCTTCAGCCTGAGGAATTTCCACATTGTAAAGTGTAACTGGGGGACTAGTCTGCCTTCTCAGGGTGAAGGTCACATGGACAGATTTTCCTTGATTTACCCTAGTACGCCATTTATCCAGCCATTCTTCTACCTCATGGATGTGGGTTTGTATGTTGGCTGACGCCATGATGGGATCTTCGTGAACCGACAGAAGGGCTGTATCATCTGCATAGGTGGCAGTTATGGTATCAGCATGTGTTGGAAGGTCCGCGGTAAAAAGCAAGTACAGGACTGGTCCCAATATACTCCCCTGTGGTACTCCTGAGAGTATTTCATTTAAATGAGAAACTTCGCTATTAAACTTTACCTCAAAGCATCTACCGTATAGGTATGACCGAAGAATCGGAAAGAAGGAGTGAGGCAGGAGCTTTTTAAGTTTAAAGAGAAGCCCTTCGTGCCACACTCTGTCGAAGGCCTGGCTGATATCCAAGAAGACAGCGGAACAGAATTGCTTGCATTCTAGTGCACGACTTATAGTATCCGTAATACGGTGTATCTGTTCGATGGTTCCATGTTGCTCTCGGAAACCAAATTGGTGAAGAGGAATAAGTTCCGGTAGATGGGGGCGCATCCTGTTCAGCAATATTTTTTCGAGGAGTTTACCCAGTACAGGGAGCAGGCTTATTGGTCTGTAGGAGTTAACTTCGTGGAGGGGTTTGCCTGGTTTGGGTATCATTATGACCTGCGCAATTTTCCAGTGAGCGGGGTAAATTGCTAGTCTTAGGCAGGCATTAAAATAAATGTAAAGCACAGCTATATAAACAAAGAAAAAAAAAGCGTTTATTGGCACACGTCACAAGTGCACAAAGTATCACAACAAGAAACAAATAAAAATACCTTAAAACTAAATAATTTTTCAAAAGCGAAATTATTCAAAGTAAAAAAAAAAGCATGTCGATAAATACTGTGTGACTCGCGGCTGGCATTTCAGAGTGTTGTTACCAGAGACTGTTGTTACCAGGCAAAGATATTAGTCTCATCAAATCCAAGGAAGGAATTTTTAAGACTTCGCAATTTTACCAATTAATTGGAGTAACAAGGGCCCTTCTACAGTCCTTTACAAAATCTTAAATGCCTACTTGACCTGAATGTTTGTAGTAATTGATAATTTTTTCGCTTTTACGGTGTCTGTTTGATGGACAAAGTTGTTTATACCTATTACTTGTCGCCCGTAAGCCCGCATCTACGGTGGATAGGGCCTGAGGAGGAGGATTGCCACTTCCTCACGCGATCCGCTTCCTCTTTTACTCGCATTACTGCTTTGTAGAGGCAGGTGACTGCTTCCCGCATAAATTTTATAAGGCGTACTTATACTTTGTTCAGTAAGTTAATTTAAAAAACATGATTTTTTGCTTTTTATCGTACTACCAACCACTTAAGTTATTGGACATGTTTATAGGTCCCTCTGAATGTTGAAAAAGTGTGTTTTCAAGATGATAATGTTCTTATTTCCGTGTGTATAAGGTTGGATTTCTACTAAAGCTGTTCGCGGAATTAAAGCGAAATTCGGGAGGGAAGTGATGCTGGGCCATACAGATAGTGTTATTCCTTTGTACCTTTAACAGCCACGACTGTTTTTCATAATAATTGACCGTGCACCATTTTTGATGCCATTCACTATAACTTGTCACCAGAATTATTTTGGTATTTTTTCGTTGCTGGGCCCGCCTACGTGCATATGTATGACAACGATGAGTTGGTGTTTGTCGACGGAAAATAGACGAAACAAGCTACAGAATGTAGAAAGATTTCTATCGTCGTATGCATGACTATGTTTAAAAACACGGAAAAGAAAGCTGCTCTATTCTTCAGTTGTCTTATTTTTTTTTTTTGGGACAAACCCACCACACTATTCCCTAACCACTGCAACTCCTGTGCGCCAGAATCAACAGTGGCAACCAACCAGAAAAGGGCCGAGACAATGAAGCTCGACGTGTCCCGGAGAATGAATTTACCTGTCTTGGATCCTGCAACGAAATTAATCAGAAAAGAATAGTGGAGGAGTAGGAAAAAATATATGTTTCCACTTCCCTCCCTGCAAGCTCTCTCTTCAGTTGTCTGCGGGTCGTGCCATAATCGTGCCAAAAAATTGCTGAATTGAATTCTAATTATTATCCTTCTATTCCTAAAGATAAAATTGATCACGCTATGTGTTGCTTGTGGAACGCCAGCCTTCGGGTGATATTTTTTGTAACATTTTTAATCACGGAATTTTCAACTCTCAGTTTGGTAGTCTAACGAATAAAATTCCACATTATACCTGAAAAAATACGTCGCGCAAAAAAAAATCTCGTGGACTAAGCTGACTCTTTTCACTGGTGTCACCTGTTTAATTTGACTAATCCGGAGACAAAACCCAAAGGATTTTCCAAGTTAATTTATTCATTCGGCGCCTACAATTTGGCCACCGTGTGTCGCTTTTAATAGTTATTTCGTTTTGATTCACACATAAATGAGTAAATTAATTGTACACGTAAATAACAGGATAATCCGAGTATGATGCACATTCCAAGTAGGTATGTTATATTATATTCATATTTCTTTGATAGATTTTTACACTTTTTTTTTTCTTGGTAAAATCATCAAATGAGTCCTCCCACCCTTTTCTGTCAAACTTGTACTGACTAAAATCCACGATGTCCTTCACTAGCCCTTTACGTACCGCGACCCCGGCAGGCTTTGGCCCTCTACAGGCCCCGTCACTATGCTGACACTCCTTTAGATTTTTACACCTTATCACAAATTATGGTAAGGTGGTTAATGTTCGATTGGTAAATTTTGTCAGATTGGGGTAGGTTGACCTACTTGCGTTTGTATTATGTAGTTTAACTAAGAAGTAGGGTTGTAGACCATATCGTGACGTCATGCACCCCGTATTAACACTTGCACGTTTACAAATGAACAACATACGTACGTAGTGAATAGTAGGTACCGATATTAGTACGTATGTATGGATTTCTGAAGATTTTAGTATTAGAAATTGAATTATACCTTCTCAACGTTAAATTACGACTTCAAGTGTAATAAAAAAATAAACTCAATCCAAGTCTGATACTTACACCTCTTTTATTTCTAAAACTTTTACCACTCATAGAAAGGCAATAAATAAAACGCGTACAAGCCACACTTACTTTTAGAGGATTTGTCAAGGATTTTAAAAGTTACTGTAGAAGTCAGTCAAAAGTATCTGAGACCTAAACGGATTTAGGTGTTTGAAACCTATCACATTTTCACTTTCTTACTTCTAGTCTTTCAGAAATATACGTTATTTAATACTCAGCACATTAAAGTTGTAGAAAAACCCCTAAGGACGCTGATAGGCACGTGTTCTGCCTTCTAGCAGTTATTGAGATTATTCTTATGTTCTAGGCCAGTGGTGGGCGAACTTTTTTAATGGGGGGCCAGAAAGTTAAAAAAAAAACATCAAAGGAGTTCCAGAATTATAAGATAAATGCATTTTGTGTTGAAACTGTTAATCATAAAAATATTACAGGCTACAGCATTATCACAAATTATTCTTGTGTGTTCTTCTAAGTAGAATCGACTTTATACTTCTGCACCGTCATTTTTTTTTTATCGCGGGTCATATCGAAGGACCGTCGGCGGGCCGGATGAAATGCTTTCGCGGATCAGAACTGGCCCGCGGGCCGTACTTTTCCCATCACTGTTTTAGACCGTACCTCTTTTAACTTGTATTAACTTGTAGAAATATAGAGTTATTGAAGTTTAAAACTTGAAACTCTTAACTGTTATTACTTAATTTTCTCTGTGACATTATTTGATGTCGGTGGATCCACCTCCTAGCGGTATTCCTCGGGTAACGGCATCACAGGATCCAACATGCGGTGACGGTTGAGCCCACTGGCGGTGGTAGGATCAGGAGACCTCATAAAGGCCGCCCGGCTCGCAAGCAAATTCGGTCGAGTCCGGGTGCCAAACTCTTTTACTGTTTGGATAGTACCCAGGAGTTGCAGCTATTCCTGGGTGAGCTCGCTCTCGCTCGGTCTCTTCTTTGCTTCTCGGCTAGGTACAGGCCAAGAGGGCAGCCTTCAGTCCTGTGTGTTATTCATATAATGCTATGATGATGACTTCGTCCAGGATCTGTTTACACATTGTAGGATAACTCCATTATGCAAAAAGACACACAGTGTAAACACATTTTCCTGTTGAGCGCACTTAAGGGGGAGGGGGGGGGGGCATAATTAAATTACGTCACTCATCACCGGGAGGGGAGGGGTTTGACTTATTGTGTCAATATTTGACAATGGGGCAGAGGAATAGAAAGCAGGAAGTATAGAAATTGATGTGACGTAATGAATATGTCATATTTCATCTATTTTTCCTAACTTGTTAAGTATGTCCAAAATAAGTAATTGAACATGAAATTTATTGGTCGTCGTATAGAGAATTGAGGATATCGCGGGCATTTTCCTCAATTTGCGTTGAATGGGGCATACCTTACATGTACCAATACCAATTAAGGTAATTTAACATAATGATGTTAATCATAAAAACAGCAGTCGATAATGATCGACTGCTGTCACATAATTATTTTATTCATAAGTATTAGTGAAAACATTTTTATTTTAACGTGGTAAAATCATCAAATGAGTCCTCCCACCCAGGGCAGAGCGGAAGGGACTGTCAAACTCGTACTGACTAAAATCCACGGTGTCCTTCAATAGCCCTTTACGTTACGGGGTCACGGTAATTCGTGAGTCCCGCGACCAAGTATTAGTGAAAACATAGAAAAAATATTATCTACGATATCGAAATAAACTTTTACTACAGTTCTGCAAATTCTTGATTAGTATACATTATTACTGTTTGATTTAAATAACAGTTACTTTAATCGTTGGTATAATACATACGAGTAGTAGTATGTACAGCACAATATGGAATCTATGCATTATAATAATATTGTAAAGAGGTCAAGTTTGTGAGTTAATTTGTAGGATGTAATCTCTGGAATTAGTGAACCGATTTTGCAAATTCTTTTACCAGTAGAAAGCTACCTTATTCTTGAGTGTCTTAAGCTATATTTTGTTTTATATTGCACCTGTGCGAAGCCAGGGCGATACGCTTGTCTATCATAAAGCTTTGGTCAGCTATTTTGTATGTTAGTTTAAATATTTGTAAACGCACTCTGTAAAGAATGAATTTCTAGTGTGGGGAACCTTTATTTTTAAATTGTCCCATACATTTGGTTGATGTTCAAATTTTGTATGGTATAACATTTTAGGACTACGGATGACAATTTGTTTCTTGATAGTAAAGCTAGAGTTTAAAAATCTTACCAAAAAACCTATTTTTTCTGGCATACAGCTGCAACGAAACTGCTTAAATATTAAAAAAAACTGCCAGACTATCATAACTCTATTGTCTGTGGTAGTGCGTAGTAAAAACTAGCTCATACTGTATTTTAAAGATACGAATAGATTTTTTAAGCTACGTTGCAAAGTTTAAAATGGCCTAACCTAACCTCGCATAGGTATTCTCTATGTATTGAAATAAGCTTCGATGGGGTTAATTTAAGAAATCGATTTTTTAAAACTTCGGAGTACCGTAAGGGATCGGTATTTTAGTAAAAAAAAAACTTTAAAATAAAATTATGTTCAAGCCACGCACTATAATAGATTTTTTCATGTTTTTTCATTTACAAGATTCTAGACAATTCTACTTTTTTTTTTTAAATTTCGAATTGATCTGAGCGTCTTGAATAAGCCAGTATTCACAAAAACAGCTTGAATATATTTAAGGTTTGTTATAACTTTATTGTAAAGTAAAGAAGCATTTTTATTGTTGCTATTCTAAATTGGTTGTTTAATTACTCGTACTAAAGTAGCACTATATTTAAAGACTAAAATTAAAATATTTACAAAAATGACTAAATTAAAACTAAAATTTATAGGGCATCAAAAAATTCGTCCACATCGCTGTCAATGGGGAAAGTGCCCAGAACGCTGGCGGCATTGCCACGTTGGATGGCAATGCTGATCCTTTGACCAAGAAATAGGCCAGCCTTCTGGTCACGCGAGGCGTCGACTATACGCTTGGCGATGTCTCTGAAAAGTTTGTGGGCACTCGGACCCCACGGCCCCAGTGTTTCAACCCCAAAAGGCTCAAATACATAGCTAAAAGTTAAGCCAGTGTATTTGCGCCGCTTGAGGTTTTCGGCACTTGCAGCAGCCGCACCACCACAGCATGCAGTACCAGGAAGGTGGGATGGCGTAAGGGTATCGACACATGTTGCATCCCACACCAAAGGTCTACCCAACTTCCATGGCATTATAGTCATCCCATCTAGTCTCTTCCCATCGTCGCGTGCCAAGCCACTGGGTTCTAAAACGGCTGGCACCCCGGCGGTGACAAGAGCACGACGGATAATGTCATTTAAACTAGCGTGCCGTGCTAGCCGACCTGCACTCTTGCTGCAGGAAAGGCCATGGTGCCCGAGGCAGTCGACGCCTTCACCACACTGACAACGATGTGGAGCCCCGCAAGGAGCGCTCAGACGCAGGGATGTAGCGATCCGGAAGGTTTCGTCACCCAGCATGGTACCTATGTTGGGTGACGGTAGTGCCTGAAGCCATAGACCCGACTCCCACTCTCCCACAGCCAGCAGGCGGGCACGCTCCACAGAATTGGTTGATGTATCAATAAGATTATACCGTACCAACCTGCAGAGCGGCTCATCCCACTGCCTCTGGGAAGATGGGTTCACGGGTCGATCTGAATCCGGGCAAGTCATTTTCCAGGCGTTCTCCGCATCGGTCAAGCACGGCACTTCAGAGTCAACCAGGGAGAGACTTAAAATCTTCCTGGTTAAGGTTTCAGTGCTGTGGACAGAGGACAGGAACGCCGGTAAACTCACACTAGAAATTTTGTGGACGCCGAGTCCACCAAATCGGATAGGGAGGGTGGCTTGCAGCCACGCTCGGTCGTCCAGGGCCACATTAAGGATAGATGTTAAAGTTTCACGAACAATTTGGTAAATTTTGTCCTAAATATGTTTGTTCACATAATAAAACCTTCACTACCTACACGTACTTAGATGGCAGGACAAGCCAGACAAAAACAACGGCTGTGAATTGGAATATCTAGAAGTCATGCAGAAAAAAAATCCTTTCGTCTGTTGTTTTTGGGTCAAGGGCCCGGTTCTACAGCGCGTAGTGCTTCACGCGCGCCTCAAGGAGGTGCTCAAGTATTGGGCCAAAACCAAATTGAAAGAACACAGTGGACTTTTAGCCAGTAAGAGTCTAATCGTCCATTCCGTTCCACCCAGGACGACTGCCAGGTTCATTTGATTTTACCATCCAAAAACACCCTTTCCTTTAAAAAAAGACTCGTGGATAAATACACAAACACTTTGTTCGTCTTAGGAATCGAAACCATAATTATGGCCACAGTCTCACCAGAGTCCCTTGCGACCACTAGATCACCTAGGCAGTCAGTTTTTTAATAAGTGAAAGTAAAGTGAAATAACTCGTGTTTTTCCTATTCCCACGTGAAATTAAACTCAGACAGTGAGAAACAAGTTACTTGTTCATAAACAGAGCCTGGGGGGAAAGGGGAAAGGGATATGTTTTATCCTAATTATATTTAATAGGCTCATTGTCATACATAAAATTATTTATATTGCATCTAAATATACACTGGAGTAAAATTTAACATTTACAAAATTTAAGGGTTCATTCACACGAATTCATAATCGACGATTCGTCAAAAAACACGATAAGTTATGACGAATGGGCGTTCACGTCATTTACAGAATCGTATTAATTAAGATTTGATCAAATAATTGAATTGATGTTCACACTTGGTTTCGTTAGTCTTAAAAGGAATACTTTCAATACTAAATCACGAAACCAACCATCAGGCGCGGAAACGAGAGGCGCACGAGCGCTGCAGCGGTTCTGATAATTTTTAAAAGATGATTCGTGTTTTATAATAAAAGCGTATTTTTTTATCGAGCTTACCCAAAAGAAGCCTGTTCACTCTAACTTTGAAGAGATATAAGGGTTGTATGCGTTTGGAAACACAGAAGCTGCAGAGAGTTCCACTCCTTCGCTGTTCGCTTTATAAAAGACGTTAGGAAACGCTTAGTGCGAATTTGTGGAATAGCAATAAGGGAAGGATGATAATTTGCTGTGCGTCTAGATGTACGATACGACAGAAGGAAGCTGGTGGGATGAGGTCGTGGAGTTCTTGTGCACATCCTCCGAAGTACAATCTGAGAATGAATGAACCTGAGATTGTATGAGAACATAGGCATTTAGGCATTGCCACCCTAAAATTAAATCTAGTCGTGAAAATTTACGTTGCGTTAATGAATGAGCCTTCAAACAGACAGGCGAGTCCGAACCGATACGAGACGTCAGTCCGATAGTTTGGTCACGCTATCGGATCGCTTTCGCT
Source organism: Agrotis puta (assembly GCA_943136025.2). Taxonomy (NCBI): domain Eukaryota; kingdom Metazoa; phylum Arthropoda; class Insecta; order Lepidoptera; family Noctuidae; genus Agrotis; species Agrotis puta. The sequence goes on from OW964170.2 coordinate 9,215,012, forward strand.
TTTCTATGTGACTGGATTCAAACAATTCCATACATTACAAATATATAAAAGGAGAACTGACTGACTGACATATCAACGTACAGCCGAAACTACTGGGGCTAGGAATGTGAAATTTTGCACACAGCTTCCTATTATAATGTATGGGAAGGGGTTTTTGGAAATTTAACCTTTAAGGGGGTGAAAAGAGGGAATTAGGAAAGTACGTAACCCACGCGGACGAAGTCGCGGGAAAAGTGCTAGTTACAAATAAAAATACCTCGCTTCGCACGCCTGTCTGTTTGAAAAAGGCTTAAGAGAGCAATGACTTGTACCTATTGCAGTGTATTGTGTATTATTGTAATGGTCTGGTATCCCCAACTCGTATGCGCGTATTTTGCGTGCTGGAACAATGTCTTACTAAGGGTTTCCTGGTCTCAATTACTGTCAGCAGCCACTGCTGGGCAAAGGCGTTTTCCCATGACTTGTATAATTAGCTATTTGACAGTAGCTATAAATTACAAATATAACTAGTCCGTCATTTAGAGTTTTAAAAAATAAGGACATGTATTTTTTCTTTTGTAAAATCAATGAATATTTACCAAAATATAACGCATCGTAACTCGAGAGTGGGGGCTCGTGGCGTCATAATTTAATAAAAAATTTACTAAATTGTGACGTTATCCAATTTTGAAAGCATTGTATGTCGGTCAAATTTAGTTTACAAAACAAAAGAAAAAATACAGGTCGAATATTTTTTGATAATCTAAGTGACGGACTAATTAGAATTTTTCAGTCAAATAGCCAATTGTATATTTACCGCCGTGTCCTCACGACGGCGATAGGCGGAGACTTCTCGCCCCCGGCATTGGTCGAGGCCATGCTGCGGGGCGAGACGGAGTGGGAAGCGGTCGCCTCCTTCTGCGAAGCAGTCATGCTGGCGAAGGAGGAGGCGGGCCGCGTGAGGGAGAGAACATCGACCTCCCTCCACCCCAGCCACAGTGGTAGACGCCCACGGCGTCGGACGTCGCAAGACGATCTCCGGCCACCGTAGGCGCGGGCATGCGGGCGGCGAGTAATGGGCGAGTCACAGCCCGACCATGGACCATGCCCGGGTCGACGGCGCGTTGTGTTCCACGCGCGCCTCAAGGAGTGTCAGCATATTGACGGGGCCTGTAGAGGGCCAAAGCCTGCCGGGGTCGCGGGACTTACCCATCACCGTAACCCCGGTACGTAAAGGGCTAGTGAAGGACACCGTGGATTTTAGTCAGTACAAGTCTGACAGTCCCTGCCGCCCTGCCCTGGGTGGGAGGACTCATTTGATGATTTTACCACGCAAAAAAAAAGGCACAGAATTACAGCTACACGCTTCGAAATTGAAAGAATGTTGATAACCAGCAAAAGTACTAGGCTACCATAAGTAGTGAGTCTTTATACTCATCTTCTCTCTCTCTCTATGTTTTAGGATAAATACGCATTACGTCTGCGTAGCGAATTTTAAAGCCTTGTTGTGACGTCGCCAATACCTACGTTACCGAAAGACGTCAATAATGGGAAATACGGCTTCAGTTTGTCATCAATAAATTTGCGTTAACATTTTGGTCCACTTAAAGGGCGACGCGTTAAGTGGACCAAAAAGTTCCGCTAAGCTTTTTAAACGCCTATCCGATTAATCTATGGTCCGAAAGATAAAGTGCCCAAAAAGGTGTCTTATATCTCATCACGTAACGTATGGCCTCTTTAAGGATCGCAATCAGACAACCCTCTGAATAAGGAGGTACATCCAAAAGCTTTTAACGATGCCTGCTTCTATGTCGTATGTCTTATCTTGTTACTATTATAAATGTGAAAGTTCGTGAGGATGTTTGTTACTCTTTCATGCTAAACTACTGAATAGTTTCGGATAAAAATAGGTTCACAGATAGTTTAAAACAAGTGGTGGCTTAAAATGGCATTTTATTGATTTTAGGGAAACTTGCAGCTAATGTTTTTGTTTAATTAGTTATTAAGAAGTTGTATCTTCACATTGCATGATTATGATTTAAATATTCCTTGAATAATAATTACCTAGCTTCCAATGAAAATTGTAATTATAAAACTTTGCTCCTAATAATTCCTTTGTTACAGCTAATCAGATACAATAGTTATTTTTTAAATGACAAAGTACTCGTCAAGACATTTCAAAAAAGTCCGATAACTCGATGGGGTTGCTTAGTTTACCTTCTAGCTCCATGCATCATTACATGGCATAACTACACGATATACATAATTATGCCTGCAAAATTTTAGCTCAATCGGGAACTGTGTCTTTAATTTGCAAGATTTGATCACAGATAGACAACAGGACAGGTGAAACTAAATAAAAGCTTGTAATATGTGGAAATGGATGTATTTTCGTATTTCTTTTGTTCATATTACTTACAAGTACTAATTAATCGTCTCCAACATGCCCTGGAGAGTTAGCGTAATGCTAAGCTTACTGCTTAAATCTACAATTTATCTGTCATCTGATGCCCACAGGGATTTTCTTTGATTTCCCAGCCCCTATTATATGGGATTTAGAATAAATAACTATAATGTTTAATTGATCCCCGCTGATTTGCGCACCCCTGGCTGACATTCCATTTTCACTGTAGGTACTTAGTGGGGTTTCTGCTCGAGCTTTGTCGAACTCGAGAAAGCTCGAGAAATTTGGAAAGGTTAATTTTTTTAAAAGACTTGAGATTCGAAAAACCTCGAGAATTTGCGAAGCTCGAAAATAAAAAAGGTCGAGAAACCTAGTAATGGGTGCTGCACACGTTACGTAAAATCGTTACAGTTCAAACTGCAACGATAAATGTACATGTGTGTATGAGAAAAATCTGTCAAACTGTACAGTTTTCCCATACACAGAAGTAGATTTATCGTTTCAGTTTGAACTATACCTACCGTCGATTAATCGTAACGATATTTCGTAAAAATAAAATGAAATAGAAAGTCTAGATGGTAGTACTTTATTAAGTTTCCAGATAATTCAGATAACATAAATCTAGTTGATTTCACAAGAGGCTCAACCAGGTCACATTTGATTGAAAACTTCGCTTAAATTGTGACAGACACTTTATTTGTCTTTGATTAGTAAGTTTTATTGCATTTGGTAGTATTTTTAAATTAAATTAATAATTAATTGCTGTCCGCTAGTTCTATCATTATGCTGCCTGTATTACCAATTTATTTGCGATCTTCATTTACCTATTCCCTATCTCAGTTATGTAGATAGGGGATGGAAGATCCCTTATCGCTTCAGGTACTTTCTATAGAAATAAATTAACTTTTTCGTCCTGTTTAGGTAAATACTGGGTATTTTGGTAAAGTTCCCAGCCAGACGTGTTTGGAGTAAACATTTCTATAATTTCAAAAACATAATGCCTGAAGGTTTGTCTTTCCCCTTTTTAAAAACTTTTTCCAACTTTATTCGGAGTCTATTATACAGGCACGAGAATAACATGTCCGTACCCACATATCCGAAGTTGTGTTGAAAATTATGTATGGCTCCTTTCCAATTAAATAATTTTATTCCATTTATTTCATTGTTATATCAACTCATCAGAAACGTGGAAGCCTGCTAGAAATATCTGAGCAAAATGTAATTTGTTGGTTTGTTGCTGACGCTCATTCATATCGATACCTTTATGCTTCATCATAGGTATAAAAGCGATACAAGTCTTTTAGCTTAATAAACTTTAATGAAGAACAAAAACTCAGGTGAAGTTGACGGAAAAGTTACCTTTATTTTCTCCTTGATGAATTTGGCCGTATTTATACAGGTTGGGTAAAAAATCGTGGATCAAACGAAACAGAGTGATAGTTGAGGGGGTTTGCCATAAAAATATTTCTACGGCAAGTTATGGCAACTTGATCTCCTAAACAGTTATGACAGTTAGAGTAATTTCTCAAAATGACTCAAACTGTGATAACTTTTTTTTCGCAAAGTCAATTACAAAAATTTGTATTTTTTTAAAACAATCAAATCAAAGGTGTTTAGTGCTTTGTAGGCAATATATAATTACTATAAAACTGCTTTTATGTCAGTGGGTAACATAATTTATGAGTATTGGCACATTTTCCTAAAGCTTTCAAGCTTCACGAAACTTGACTTTAGAACCTTACTTACTGTACAAAAATAATGCCCCAGCGTCAACAAAACTGGCCTGTTTTGTTGACGCCCATGCGGGCAGCGAGTAATGTGCGACTCGCTGTCCGACCATGGACCATGCCCGGGTCGACGGCGCGTTGTGTTCCACGCGCACCTCAAAGAGTGTCAGCATAGTGACGGGGCCTGTAGAGGGCCAAAGCCTGCCGGGGTCGCGGGTCTCACGAGTACCGTGACCCCGGTACGTAAAGGGCTATTGAAGGACACCGTGGATTTTAGTCAGTACGAGTCTGACAGTCCCTCCCGCTCTACACTGGGTGGGAGGACTCATAAGATGATTTTACCACGAAAAAAAAAACACATTCTTTTCGCCGCACCCATATTCATACATCTAAAAGATTGTAATAGGACATAAGTAACTAAACCTACACAGACGGAGCGGGAGTTTATTACAACTCTGAACGTCTGACATCTGACAAGTCTGGATTGGAATTGTCAAATGTAATGTAGTCTTTATGTGAACCTAATTTGGTTTTGAAATTGAAATAATAATAGCTTGTGAGTCTTGCAGCTCACGTCGACAGGAAATTTAGAAAATCTGAATTTGAAGTTATCAACTTGGATCTTAGGTAAGACATATACGTAGGTAAGATACGTATATTAATATGTTATCTAAGGATGTGGGAAATATTATTCGTGGCCTGAATTTTAAAGTGGGTAGTACACCATTAAAAAAAGATCAAATTTGGCAAATCGAGCAGTAATGATGTCCAATCACAAGCAGCCGTCAAAAAACAAAGATCTTATTTGAACAATAATAATTTCAGGAGTAGTTAAGTGTTTACAATTTCATATTTCTCGACCTCGTGGGAAACAAAAAAGATTTACTAGAACCGGAATTTGACTATTTACTTTGATTTTGTACAAAAACACAAAAACATTACGCATGTATTTCCACGATTTACCTATTTACATTGTCGTTTACAGATATTATTATGTTTAAGCCTATACACGAGTATGTTAAAGACAAACCAAATAGATATTTTATCACAAATGGTTGACAGGTTGTTGAACCGAGGCTTTAATTTCAGTTCCGGAATTCTATTCAGGCATTGAACTTAAATAGTAAGATATTTCGCCCCGACTAGCTAGCACTTTTTAATTATATACTGAAGTGGAAACACGATATATTAGGGTTCACGGTGAGTAGAGCTACTCGATTTGCGTCAAACGACACCTAAAGGCAGACGCACACTTGGGTCGCGCGACTGTCTAAATAAACGACCGTGCCCCTGGAACGTAAAGGGCTAGTCAGTACGAGTCTGACAGTCCCCTTCGCTCCAACTAGGGCGGGAAGACTCATTCTTGCCCCCTGAGATGCATGGATCGTAAGATCTTCTTCAGGTTCTCCTGACGCTCCTGGTGACGGAGAGGTCATTCAGGAGGATGTCTTCTCTCTCCCGCATTCCGCCTTTTCCTTTGCTAGCATGACTGTTTCGCTGAAGGAGGTGGACAAAATAACCCTGCCCTAAACGCTATCATTAGAATTTAAAATAGGATATTTACCATGATCTCGATAGAAGTTTATCCGTGATCGTGGCGTTTACAACACGGCCGAAATATCGGAGACTCGAAACAAATAATAAACATGGTATATATCCAGTTGTAATGCTAATGATAGTAGGAATCCATATTTATGCAGGCAACAGTGTAAATATTAAGTAACTTGGCCTAATTAAATATTCCGTTGATTAGTAACAAACTATTTGAAGCATGAAGTGTTTGTACGAAGTTCTAGTTATATAAAAGTTAGGTTTTGTAGTTTAGGTTATAAAAATCTGGACCTGACCTTTTGTTACCATTTCGTGGTCTAAGTAACTTAAGAAAGTAAACAGTCTAACATAGAGTCATTAATACAATGTTATCTGTCTATTCTATAATATTCTTCTGCTGAAACTCGGGTCTCTAAAAAGTTACAGCCCGCTCACACTTCCCGCTGTGAGCGATTACTTCGTGCGGCGCGGCGAGCGATAGGATCAAATGTATAGAAATGTTTTAAACATGCCACGAGGCGTCGGCAGTGGGGAATTCGAGTACTTACAAAGTATTCGTGCCGCCCGTCGCTTGGCTCAGCACTTAGACCAAAGTCGTAATCTGATAGACAAACCCTTGTTCTGCCATACAGCCGCGGGCTGAATGGTGAATTTCAAGAAGAAACGATATCTTTATGTGAATGTTGTCACACACAGACACCCACAAGAATCGGAACAACTAGGTACTTGTTGATCGTATTTTTTTTTAATCCGTGCGGTAATCCGGAAAATCGCAGCTCCACAATAGATCCCTCGGCCACAGCGCCAACGGTTTCGTCGTATCGGTATTTTGCCTAATTTATTACTTTGCTAGGTGCAAGGTAAGCATACATCAATAATAATCAGTCTACAATGTTCCCATTCCCACGGCTGAGACACAAGCCGTCTTATCATAGCGAATGGGCTAAAATGATCCTATCGGACTATCTACATCCCGTAGACGCGGGCATGCGGGCGGCGAGTAATGGGCGACTCGCTGTCCGACCATGGACCATGCCCGGGTCTACGGCGCATTGTGTTCCACGCGCGCCTCAAAGAGTGTCAGTATAATGACGGGGCCCCCCTTTAGAGGGTCAAAGCCTGCCGGGGTCGCGGGACTCACAAATTACCGTGACCCCGGAACGTAAAGGGCTATTGAAGGACACCGTGGATTTTAGTCTGTACGAGTCTGACAGTCCCTCCCGCTCTGCCCTGGGTGGGAGGACTCATATGAAGATTTTACAACGTTAAAAAAAACGGACTAACTGCATAGCATAGTAATTATACCAAATGCTTTATTTGACCGCTAGCAAGTAGCAATAACATTTAAGAAATCTGTTTTCACTATTATCAACAGTATTATAACGAGCTGATTCCATTTAATTTCAGCAATCTGTGTAATTAGTTGATTAATTAAATATTTGTTCATTAAGTCTGGCAAACATAATTTGGCTTCGAAACCAACAATATTAATTTAACAAAACTAAAATACACACCATATTATATTGAAATAAGTATTCTGTTACATCGCTTGTAGAATTGATAACAGATGGGGACAAAAAGTTCTCGAGTCGCAACATTGTGAGACGAGTCGCGGGCAACCGCCACAAATGCACACAATATTAGACTTTTTGCCACTAACTTTCCAAAGTTATTTTGAATGTTATTTTAAACTTCTTTGTGGTTGTTTTTGAAGGAGGTTTCATTTTATTTTAAGAATGTTTTTTTGAAGTGAAAACTTCTTTAGCGGCGTTGAGCACTATTCTGTAATGGGTATAAAATCTTAAACTCGCGTCAGGACACGTGACCCTGACCGAAAAAGCGTAGGACGGCGCAGGGCGCTTGCGTGAATGTTCGTGTGACTTTATTATACATTCGTTGCTAGGTAACATTGTTTATAAAAGATGTACGTCACATTGGAAAATTATTGAAATAAAAAGTCAACCATTTTTGCGAGTTTTACTAAAATCTGTTCACAAGATATTTCCAACAATTACTAAGTATTCAAGTTTTCACTTCTGCCGGCACTCCCAGAGTGCAACCCGTCGTTTTTTTATCCTTTTTAGTATAAATATTCAACCCAAATTCTTGTCAAATACATAATTTTCTTGTGCACTAGAATTTTGTAATTCGTAGCACCGGTTATAACATCGCCCACGTACACTATAAGCTAAAATTGCTCATAAAATACAAACTCAATGAAAATTTTATTTAGTTTAGTTGGGACAAAATGGCAGGTACACTGCATCGAACAAAAAAGAATCACACAAATCGGACAATGTTGATAAATATTTAGATTTTTGTTGATTTTTCAAAAACCGCTTGTCCGATTTTGATAAAATTTTCATGGTTCCGTATACCCTTTTCAACAAAAAAAAGTTTTATTCAAATCGGTTGGTAAGCGACCGACTTATGTGCGAACAAACATAAAAAATATGTAAACATCCGAATTGAGAAACTGTTTTGAAGTCGTTAAAAAAAAAGAAAACAAAAGTAAGTACAAAATAAAAGTTAGAAACACTAAACAAGAATTATTGTGTGAGTTGTGTGACTCACGACAGCGCCAAATAGTCCCATTTTACAACATGATGCCGGATAACTTATGTCCGACACTGGTTTTACGGATGTCAATCAGTGGATATTTTCCGGCTGATTGTGATGATGATGAATTATCTACTTTGATGAAATTCTTGAAACAACACTATTCTTATAGACCACTTTTTGAAAACCAGCTTCCAAATGTAATTTAACTTTCCAAGAGTTTTTCCATTTGAAGCGTTTACTTTGCCTTCAAAGTTAAGGAAATATTTACTACTGGGTAACTAATGTAACCATCCCATTTAAGTGTTAAACGGAAAGGTAACGGTGTGTCTAACTAACGGTTTACATTTTTTTGTTAACTAACTACACACAGAACTTAAAACAAATTTGGAAAATCGTGCAAAACTAGCTGCCTGCAAACATATCTCTTTTGTTGTCTGTATCTCGTTGGTGTAGCGGTCGTACGCACGACTGCTGAGCATGAGATCCTAGGATAGATTCCTATGTTAGACAAGAGTGTTATTGTGTTTTCTATTAGGAATTTCTTGGTCTGGATTTGTGCCTCGTTATTGGTAATAGGCTCACCCCTTTTACGTGGGACTTAAATGTGACTAATTATGGTACTTCTCTGCCTAACAATTCAGGGATTACAGGCGTAATGATGTTTGTTTTTTTTAAATTAATGAACAACGAAAACAATAAGTACTACATGTTAATCATTTCTCTGATTAAATAACCAGTAACACAGTTCTCGTTTTACCAATTATCGTCCGAATAATAACTCTGAATTCTTCATTTCTGGGTGAAATAACACCTTTATTACAAACACAAAATGATTAAATTGACGCATTGTGCCACCGCTCTCGATTGTTTCGGAAAAGTTTAACCCCACAAAGAGTGGAGGTGCGCTCTCCAGTTTTTTAATCATCGCCGGCCCCAATGGGCCATCATCAAATTAACTTTATTGGAAAAGCATTTAAAACGAGTGTGGTATTAATACGCCCCGTTGCTCTTCGTAAATTGTATGTGTAGCATTAGTATTTTTATTTCCGCATTATTTGGTTCGTTTCCTCAATGTGGACGCGCTATTGTTTTGTCAGCATCGTCATTAGTCAAGCTAATCACAACTATAATCACATTATCCCAATATTATCCTTATATCATCGTTACCTATCTTTATCAGTACCATTCGACATCTAACTACATCTTTTTATGTGTTCCTTTTATAAAATCGCACGTTTTATTATTGCGAACGCTTTTTCCTCGATACTAGATTCTCCGACTCATATTTCGAATACAACAACACCCACACAATTTTGTCACACGTTCGAAGTTCAAAATGCGAACATCGGTTTTATTTTGTTTTTCTTTTTTCTTTTTAAAGTCAGTTAGTCCGTGCAGCACACTTAATTGATCACGTTCTCTCGAGTTCTGACATTTTTTTTTAAATCCCGACTACAAATACCATTTGGTGACCACATCACGTTACGTCGCATACACATAAATCTATAATATATATATTTAAAATAACACGTGAAGCAAAAACTTTTTACGCGGTTTCATGAAAATTGGGGAGACGGAGTAGTACGAGTATAAAAGGCATAGAGTTTATAGATACCGAGCGCAGAAAGCTGATACAGTGAAACCTGGTTAAGTGAGACATCAAGGGACCTGCAATGTCGTTTCACTTATAGAGGTATTCCACTTACCCAGTGTCTCAGATATACAGGTATAAATAAATCTCTGTCCTGTTGGGACCTCAGCATGAGTTCCAGTTATGGAGGTTTCTCACTTATCCAGGTCCCACTTAACCAAGTTTCACTGTATTTTGTTTTCTTTTTTTTTTCAAATCGTATTTCGTTAACTTGTACAAATAAAATAGTAATTTGTTAAAGGTTACTAACGTCATATTTGTGACTTTCATAATACTATGGTGTGATTTTAATTATTTTATTAAAAGAAAAAGTGTCAATCATTCAATTATTTTCCGAAACGTTGCTTATGTCACGTCACAGTAAAATTCTTTTATTCCTGTTTATCACCAAAAGGTGCCCACCTTAGTTAAAAAAAATAAAAGTATTCATTTATCGGTACCGTTAAAAGATGCTAAAAGACGCTGAAGTAAACTTTATTGGTACATAAATCGTATTAAGACAGTTTTACTAGAGATGTACTGACTAGTCGGCTACAGTTTTTGATAAGAAATTTTTGCCTTTGTTGTTAAATTATTTATTTATTCTCGGCCTTAACGTGTTTTTATTATAACCTATGAATCGGTCTCAGCCAGGATTGAATTTAACTTACATCTAGAGAAATATGTATAATTTTAGCAGAAAAGTGAATTATGATTTTCTAAGTACAGTCTACTAAGTTTTACATGAAAAGCCAGACTCGGTCGATGCCCTTGAATTTCACCGACAGCAAATCATTGCTGATTGATTGATTGATCGACTAGTCGGCCAAGAGGATCACCTCTTGGCCGACTAGTCGGCTAGTTGGCCCATCTCTAATAATCAAATAACAGTTGGTAGACACAAGATAAAAAAAATCTATTCTCCCGACAATGATATAACTGGCTTAACGCGCGAGAAAATCCTCAGCGCAATGGTAAAATATTCGTTGCCTTTCGAGAATAATCGATTACTTTCAAACATTACTGCGCACAGCTGAGAAGTTCTTAGGAATTACATGTACTGTGTGAAGACTGGAATAGTAATACTTAGAAAATAATAATAAATGTCAAAGTAAATACTGTTTGTATGATTCATACCAAAACAGCTGAGCATAATTTGTTCGTCATGGGAGAATATGCTTGCGGGCGGCGAGTAATGGGCAACTCGCTGTCCAACCATGGACCATGCCCGGGTCGACGGCGCTTTGTGTTCCACGCGCGCCTCAAGAAGTGTGAGCATAGTGACGGGGCCCCCCTGCAGAGGGCGTAAGCCTGTCGGGATCGCGGGACTCACGAATTACCGTGACCCCGGAACGTAAAGGGCTATTGAAGGTCACCGTGGATTTTAATCGGTACAAGTCTGACAGTCGCTCCCGCTCTGCCTTGGGTGGGAAGACTCAAACAAAGAATAAAAATTATTCTTTCGTAGTTGATTAATTAATTAGGTATGTCAGATTCATCTCTGAATCCCCGACGTTTATTTTACTATTATTATTATGGCCAAGCAAGTAAAATAGGACAAGGACAGAAAGATGATGAGGACATCGGGGACTAAACTTTGAAGCAAGTATTAAGTATATCTGTTGAGCTGCCCTGCCCTGTATCTGCCCATCCATATTTAGAAACGTGACATCCAAAAATCCATGTTATTGGATAAATAATGGAAATATGTATTAAACTTCTATCGTTTTTTTCCATTAGTCCAGTTGATAATTAATACAGGGTGTAAGAGACATCGACGCACAAACGGATACCATTTTCTAATTTTAACTTTTTTTTATATATTATATTTTTTTTAAATAGTGTGCCACGCGTTAGGTACAGGTACTGTGGTACTGGCTGGACACAGTATTTAGGTATACGATGACAATTTATTTGAACTTTTATAAACAGCTGAGAAAACACCCATTTCTAGTATTAGAATAGAATAACGATTATGAACAGTGTAAATAAAAAAAATAATAAAAATATATTAAATTTGGGAAAAACCGACGAAAAATTCCAACATGGGGGGGTCCAGAATCATGTCCTGAACCCATGGTATCCGTTTGTGCGTCGATGTCTCTTACACCTTGTATAAGAAGAAAAGGCGAAGAAGGCGGGTGTCTATATTTTGTTATCATTCCAAAAACTTAAAAACTGAAATAAATAGTGTAATATATAACGTGGTTTACAAAGGTCCGAATAACATAAATTTGTCAATTAACAATAGACAACGGAAGGATATAAATTGAGAAAAAAAAAAGAAACATAGTCCAGAAACTAGTCACATAACACAGTTAGGGCTTTATTTTAGAGAGAGCCTTAAAATTAAATAATGGTTTTTCTACTTCTTTTGAAACGACAAAGCCATTTATTTCATTTAAGTAGGGCCGATTTTTCCAATGGTAGATAACTTTTATCCGTGGAACAAAATTCTGGCAAGTTTTGTATTTGAAAACTGTCAGGAATTCAAAATCATTTCTCGGCAAACATTCCAAGAAAGGGCTGGTAGTAAAAATAAATGACTGACGTTTTTTATTTCAATACAGAGTTTTTGAATAGCTTTTCTATTTGTCATCACCTTTTAGGCTCAATTTTCATTACCGCGGAATTGAATGAAAGCGACTTCTGTTACGAAATCTTACAAGGCATAATGAACTTTATATCAATTGCATAATGTATAAACTTGAAACGAGCCGAAAACGAAAACATGGCGCTCGCTTTCCGGAGAATTCTAGCACATTTTCAAAAATTTTGCAGGATCTTAGGATCCTATACTAGTTTATAATAGTATTATTCCATTTACTTCATTATGCTTTGTGGATATCGATACAGAAATTCGCTTTCAATCCATTCTTCGACAATATAACTTGAGCCTTATTTATATTTTTGTGTCGAAATGACTAAAATAGAAGTGTCGGGTGCGGATGGCGGCGTTAAATAGGATTCAAAGCTTTTCATTTTGTCTGTTAGATGGGAAATGAGAATTCCAGTAGAGTATTAACGAAGTTATTTAGGGAAATCGCACCTTATTTCTAAATAAATTAGGTAGTAGGAACAATGTATTTTATCTAAGCAACTCTTCAGACAAAATTAAGTTCTAAAAAAATACTTGGAGACGTTCTTGGAAAACTGGAATGGATTATGGATTCTACCTTTTTAGGACAACGGCTTCTAGGAAAATAGTATAGTTTTAATCTAGAGTACCAAGTTGGGGTGCTAAGGACAGGAAACCTCCTCGAGTGCCCGAGGCTGGAAGTTCCTTTCCGGATACGTCCGGGGGGAAGCCCAGATTCTCGGGACGGTGCGCCCTGGGATGCGGGCAAGTACTCCCCTACAAGGGGTCTCCTTGCCCGTATGCCAATGTCCTGTCGCGTCGCTCCACCACGTGTTCCTCTGCTCAGCAGAGGGCACAGTGGTTGGAGCAAGAGCGGGCACGGCGTGCACTTACCCTGCCGCCGGGCAGGCAAGAGGAGGTATTGCACTCCCACTTCCTCTTGCCACCGCTATTCTCGTAGCCCCGAAGATTGTCAGGATCACGTCTCTGACTTTCGACGGGGGTCGAGGGCCTTGGCTTAACCGCCCGGGCCGCGAGGTAGAAAACCTCTATAAAAAGTCACCCCGAATCTCAAGCGGCGGAGCACCGCGAGGAGATGTATGGCTGACGGGAGTTCTTTTGAACAAATCAGTCGCTAGTGCTACCCTCGCCAGGGTACCGGCCGACCCCCTGGCGAGTAATAAATGTCGTAAAGACGTAGGCTTACCTAGGTACAGGGGTCTCTGCCTAGGTGGACCGTTATTTCCCCCACAATCGTGGGAATCTTATGGAATCTGCAAAAAAAAATCCCCCCAAACAACCGGCAGTCGCCGCAGCGAGCCAAGGAGGCTCACGTGCCCGTGAGGTGGAGTCGCTGGACTTGTCCAGCGCGTCCGCCTCACCGGCACCGACGGAGCGGGCACAGAGTGCCGCTCAAAAAAAACGGATGGTGCTGACGCCCACCTCGATGTCGGAGTCCGACAGCGCGTCAGACGCCATGAGCGCTCAGAGCCCTGGCTCTGGGCGCGGAGGAGGAAAGGGGGCCGCCGAGAGGAGGAAACTCTTCCTCAAGCGGCCCCATTCGTTGTCCTCGGACGACGAGCCTGCCTCGGGCCGGAAGATCCCGACAAGTGTTCGGGGTAAAGGCCGAGGCAGGACCGGCGGTAGAGTGTGCCAGGAGGAGCCCACCCTGGAGGAGGCGGTGAAGGCAGCCGTCCGCAGCCTGGCCTCCACAAACCCGGGAAAGCGGGCGACAAAAGATCGGGCCGCAGGCGTAGCCACTGCCAAGATTATGGCGGCAGTGGCTGCGGCTAGCCTCGGCCAGGCTCCGCCCGCATCAGCGGAAGAGGACGATATGTCCCAAATGCGGGCGGAGGTAGCCCGCTTGACGGCTGCGATGGAGGTTCTCCAGAAGGAGAACCTCCATCTAAAGACAGAGCTGGCCGGACTGCGGAAGGCAGGCCGCCAGGAGGAGGTCCCGCAGAAGCGGAACAAGGAGCCGCCGGCGCAGGCCGCGCCAACAGAGGACGCCGTCCTAAAACTGGTGCGGCAAGAGCTGGCGGCTTTCAACCAGCGTTTTGCGGTCCTAGAGGGCCGCATCTTGCGCCCCCCGCTTGCGGCGACCTCCTACGCGGCTGCCGCGGCTTTCACGCCGCCTGGACCGGCTCCAGCGAACCGAACCGCGGCGAGGCCAGCGAAGGCGAAGCAGGCCCCGGGGATAGCGGCCGCGGCGGGGGCGGGTCCGGCGAGGGTAGGTCCGGGCCCATCCAGGGCGGCTCCGGTGGCACCGGCTAAGCCGGGCTCCGCCCCAGCATCGGCCCCGGCGAAGCCAAAGAGGGGTGTCCCGGCGGCGGCGGCGGTGGCAGGACGGCCGTCCCAACCCGCCGCGCCTTCACAGCCTTCACAGGCTCCCCCAACCGACGCCGAGTGGCAGACGGTTGGTGAGAAGGCTGCGAAGAAGAGGCAAAGACGGCGGCAGCGGCAACGCGGAAGGCGAACCGTCGCGGCAAGACTCCGCGCCCCCAAGACCGCGGCTGTAGTAATCACTCTACAGCCGGAAGCGGTCAAGAGGGGCGTAACGTACCGCTACGTGTTCGCAAAGGCGAGGGAGGCGGTAAACCTCCGGGAGCTGGGAATCGACGGGGGCCTCCGGGTGCACGTCACCGCGACGGGGGCCAGACTCCTGTCGGTCCCCGGCGCGACCAGCGGCCCTACCGCTGACGCTCTGGCCGAAAGGCTCAGAGCGTCCCTAGACGCGGAGGAGGCCCGGGTGTCCAGGCCCGTCAAGCGCGCAGATCTGCGGATCATGGGTCTGGACGACTCGGTCTCGGAGGGGGACGTGGTGGCCGCCGTCGCCAGGGCTGGGGAATGCCCTGCCGACCAAGTCAGGGCAGGCATCCTACGCCCTGGCCTCGCGGGGCTGCTGACCATTACAGTCAGCTGCCCCGTGCCGGCGGCCAAAAAGATCGAGGAGAGCCGAAGGCTCCTGGTTGGCTGGGTGTCCGCGCAGGTTAAACTGCTGGAGCCCAGGCCTCTGAGGTGCTTCCGCTGCCAAGTGGGTAACCACGCGGCATGCATGTGCACCTCGGAGGTCGACCGCAGCGACAACTGCTTCCGCTGCGGTCAGCCCGGTCACAAGGCCGGCTCGTGTAACGCCCCGCCGCACTGCCTCGCATGTGCGGCGGCTGGCAAGCCGGCCGATCACCGGGCAGGGGGCAAGGCCTGCGCGCCCCCCGCCAAAACCAGGAGCAGAGGTAGGCCCTCTGCCACCGCCGTCCCCGCCGCCGCCGCAGCTCCTGCTGCCGCCGCCGCCGCCGCTGCCGCCGCCGCCGCCGCTTCTGCCGCTGCCGCCGTGGCTGCGCCCTCACAGAGGGACCTGGAGGAGGCCGCAATGGACTCCAATTAATGGCTCCATTGCGCTTCCTCCAGGCGAACATCAACCACTGCGCCGCTGCTCAGGATCTCCTGCTCCAGAGCATGGCGCAGTGGTTGATTAATGTCGCCGTGGTCGCCGAGCCGTACTTTGTCCTGCCCAGAAATGACTGGGTGGCGGACCTGGACGGCTCGGTGACCCTAATTTCGTCGGCCGCCGCCGGTACCCCGCCCCTCGATCAGGTCGAGAGAGGGCACGGGATCGCCGCAGCACGGTTCGGGGAGATCGCTGTAATAGGCGTTTACTTCTCCCCGAACCGAACTATCGCCGAGTTCCGCGACTCCCTATCGGAGCTAGGAGACATCGTCGTCGCATACGGTTCCCTCCCCGCGCTCGTCCTCGGGGACTTCAACGCCAAAAATGTGGCTTGGGGTTCCCGGGCCACGGACTATACGCGGGGTAGGATGCTTGAGTACTGGGCCCTGGCGCAGGGCCTGGTCATCGAGAACCAGGGTTCTGTCCCCACGTGCGTGCGGTGGAGGGGCGAGTCGGTGGTGGACGTTACGTTCGCCAGCGCCGCCCTATCGCCGCGCGTCACCGACTGGCGCGTTGTAGAGGAGGTGGAGACCTACTTCGATCACCGGTATATCCGGTTCGACGTCTCCGCCCAGACCTCAGACGCGCCGGTCCGACGGAACCCAAGTGGTCCGCGATGGGCGCTGAAGCAGCTGGACCGGGAGCTATTCCTGGAAGCCTCGATCGTGCAGGCCTGGGTGTCACCACCGGACAGGCCTGCCGACATCAACGACGAGGCGGAGTGGTTCCGGGAGGCCATGTCGGAGATCTGTGACATGGCCATGCCCCGGTTCCGGCAAGGACGCGCCCGGCGTCAGCTGTACTGGTGGTCGCGCGAGCTTACATCGCTGCGCGAGGCGTGCGTGGCCGCGCGACGCCGGTACACCAGATTCCGCAGGCGCCGCACCCGACCTCCGGATGCGTCGACCGTAGAGGCGGAGCTGTACGAGGGCTACAGGGCAGCGAAGACCGCCCTCCGCGACGAGATCTGGCGGGCCAAGGAATTGGCCCGCAAGGAGATGCTGGAGACCCTGGACGGGGACCCATGGGGCCGACCCTATAAGTGGGTGAGACAAAAGCTCCGCCCCTGGGCTCCCCCGTTGACGCAGAGTCTCCAGCCTCAGTTCGCGGAGGACGTGGTGAGCGCCCTGTTCCCATCGCGGGGAGAGCATACTCCCCCGCCCATGGCTCCGTCTCCGACGGAATCCGACGGTGAAGCTGACGCAAACGCGGACCACAGTGACGACGATGTCTACGACGCTCCAGAGGTGACCGAGGTAGACCTGAGAGTGGCGGTACAACGGCTCAAGGCCAAAAATACCGCCCCAGGACCCGACGGCCTGCCAGGAAAAGCCTGGGTCCTGGCCTCGGGGACTCTCGGGCCTCGACTGGGGGGGCTCTTTAGCGCATGCCTGGAGAGGGGCCGGTTCCCGCTTCGTTGGAAGACGGGGAAACTGGTCCTGATCCAGAAGCCCGGGCGCCCTGCGGACTCTCCGTCCGCATTCCGGCCCATCGTGCTGCTCGACGAGGTGGGCAAGCTCTTTGAAAGAGTAATTGCAGACCGCCTCGTCGGGCACCTGAATCGGGTGGGCCCGGACCTCTCGGAGAGCCAGTTTGGCTTCCGGAGGGGGCGCTCGACGGTGGACGCCATCATGCGCGTAAGAGCCCTCACGACGGGGGATGCGGTATCCCGGGGCAGGGTCGTCTTGGCGGTGTCCTTGGACATCACCAACGCCTTCAACACCCTGCCCTGGAGTTGCATCAGGGAGGCACTCCGGTATCACCGGGTGCCGACCTACCTCCGTCGCACAGTCGAGGACTACCTGACGGACAGGGCCGTCATCTACCCCGGTCACCGGGGAGAGTGGAATCGGCGAGAGATGTCGTGCGGTGTTCCACAGGGATCGGTCTTGGGGCCGCTCCTGTGGAACATCGGCTACGACTGGGTGCTGCGCGGCGACCTCCCTGACGGCGTCGGCGTAATATGTTACGCCGACGACACGCTCGTCCTGGCGGAGGGAGAGTTGCACCAGGCGGCGGCCGACCTGGCGACGCAAGCGGTGGCGACAGTCGCTCAGAGGATCCGGCAGTTGGGACTCGACGTGGCGCTGCATAAAACAGAGGCCATGTGCTTTCATGGCCGTCTGAACGCGCCACGTTCAGAGTCCCACATTACGGTGGAGGGGGTTCGCATCGGCGTCGGGAGGACGATGAAGTACCTGGGACTCGTCCTCGACAGCCGGTGGAACTTTAGGGAGCACTTCCTACGTTTGGCCCCAAAGCTGAACCGGGCAGTAGGCGCCCTCAGGCGACTCCTGCCCAATCTCGGCGGGCCAAACGCCTCCTGCCGGAGGCTGTACGCCGGTGTCGTGCGGTCCATGGCCCTCTACGGGGCCCCTGTGTGGGCCCTAAGCATCCGGACGCGACCACTCAAGCTGGTCGCATGCCAGAGGGTCATGGCTATCCGGATGATCCGGGGATACCGCACGATCGCCGGCGAATCAGCCAACCTCCTAGCAGGATTGCTGCCCTGGGATCTGGAGGCGACTGCCCTCCAGCGCGTCTACGAATGGCGCGTGGAGGCGCAGCGCCGGGGCGAATCCCCGTTGCCTCGACAGGTCGAGGCGCGGCGGGAAGAGCTCCGGCGCGATCTCAGGGCAGTATGGAGGGAGCGACTGTCGCAACCGAGGTCCGGGCACGCCGCAATCGCGGCGGTAAGACCCCTCTTTGAGGAGTGGCTGGATAGGCGTCACGGCGTCCTTACCTTCCGCATGACGCAGGTCCTCACCGGACACGGAAGTTTCGGGAGGTTCCTGTGTCTGATAGGGAGGGAAGAAACGCCTGGGTGTCACCACTGCGAGGATCGTCCGGAGGACACGGTGGAGCATACGGTGCAGGACTGCTCCGCTTGGGCAGAGCACCGCCGTGTCCTCACGACGGCGATAGGCGGAGACCTCTCGCGCCCGGCATTGGTCGAGGCCATGCTGCGGGGCGAGACGGAGTGGGAAGCGGTCGCCTCCTTCTGCGAAGCAGTCATGCTCGTGAAGGAGGAGGCGGGCCGCCTGAGGGAGAGGACAGCGTCCTCCCTCCATCCCAGCCGCAGTGGTAGGCGCCCACGGCGTCGGACGTCACAGGACGATCTCCGGCCACCGTAGGCGCGGGCATGCGGGCAGCGAGTAATGGGCGACTTGCTGTCCGACCATGGACCATGCCCGGGTCGACGGCGCGTTGTGTTCCACGCGCGCCTCAAAGAGTGTCAGCATATTGACGGGGCCTGTAGAGGGCCAAAGCCTGCCGGGGTCGCGGGACTTACCCATTACCGTGACCCCGGTACGTAAAGGGCTTGTGAAGGACACCGTGGATTTTAGCCAGTACAAGTCTGACAGTCCCTGCCGCCCTGCCCTGGGTGGGAGGACTCATTTGATGATTTTACCACGCTAAAAAAAAAAAAAAAAAAAAAGAGTACCAAGTTACTTACAGAATTTTTCTTAAGAAATCTCTGCCGGCGGACCCACTTAAGAATGGCAACGCTGATAGTCTCTTGGGCACATTACCAGCTGAAAGCCTTTAGGAGGAGTTTTCCGATGCTTTGTAATACTTTAACTTATTTTTTTACCGACTTCAAAAAAGGAAAATGTTCTGATCTCTAACTAAATTAAAATCTGTTTAGTCCGTCAGTTAGCGTATTGAAAACGAATGAACACGTTTTTTTTGTTTTATTTGTAAAAGCTATTGCATAGCTTTTATCGCCGGCATTGAGCGCGGCGACCGAATCAAGAAATCATCACATCTGTCATGTCAACGTGAATGAATAAAATTTGAATGAATGAATTTTTTTCTTGACGTTTCACTTGATTGACGTGGCCGACCATAACCTTATTAGTAGAGTAACTTCCCATAAAGCAACGATGGGATGATATTCTCGTTGAACATTCGCGGTAGGCGATATTTTTTCATAAATAAAATAAATAAATAATTATAAATACATAAGTTGATATAAAATGCTATGTAATAGCTCTACCGCGGCAGTCCCCGACTGCCAAACGTATTTTATTTTTTAATCAATGAATTTTGACAAACATAAAACGTTTCGAAATTCGGGGGTTTGTGACGTCATAACGCCTGTAAAATTATACCAGCCGTATTAAGAACCTCCTCCTTTTTGAAAAGATCCTCTCGAATGTATGTGCCTGACACGGGTTTAATAGAACACGGTATTGAGAGATGGACTGCAATCTCAAGAGGCCTAAGTTACTCGGCGAAGTCAAAGTGCACACACTCTTCTCTCGGCACAGCGGTTGTATGCAAACACTCGCACAGTGCAGTTCCCGCTAACTTTTTTCATTTCATTTTATATGTAGTTGAATCCGCTAGACTTCCTAAGTTAAAAACCTCTTTTATCGTGGCTGAAATAGAAACTAGAGATGTAATATTCCAGTGGGTAGACTTCAAGAGAAGGTTGTATATACTTTACTGGGGGTCAGGGGTGTAGAACAATAATTATAAATCTATTATCTACTCTACTGTTTCAGCAATCCTTCATTTTGTTTCTACTCGTAGTACGTACAAAACTCTGAACACAGATATTTAGACATGGATACAAGAGCAAAGTGTGTCACTAAAATTCAACCCCAGATTCCGAAACTAGGTACACCTGAAGCCCAAGATACTAAATTGATAAATTCGTCATAACTACATTCATTAGTCGATCATTGGTCATTCAGTATAGTCTCGTGATAGAATTGTGTTATTAAACATTAATTCATGACAGATTTCATTTATAATGTATTTTTTACATTATATTTTTTAGTGTTATTATAAGCAATCTGAATTAGTAGGAAGTTCGGTAATTTCGTTCTAATGTTTCTATGAGATTACCATTCTGTGCCATTTTTTTCAATGGAGTGTCTGTGATTGACATTATACTAGTAGATTACCAAACTTATCAAAATAAACAATTATGAAATCAATGATAGAACATTCTGACACTATTGTAATAGTAGACTTGAGGCCCTGTATTATAGAAATCTATGATTCCTCCGATTTTTATAATTTGCAAATGAAAAATCCTAAAGTATAAGGAAAAGATGTTTATAATACATAAACATCAATATTGAGGAGAGTATTATGATAGTATTGAAAACACAAAATATAAAAAAACTAACAAACATGCAAATAATCAAATGAATTTTAATTTAATTTTACGAATTTTACCCCAATTCTTATGATGAGTCTGTATCTGTTAAGTAATCTTTGTAGACCAAGTTTCCAGTTGTAAAAACAATATCGCTTCTCCATTATCAATTCATGGAGTGTTAAAAGTAGGATTGAATATGTATTTTGCGCAATGTAAATTCCAATAAGTAAAATGTATTTAGGTTTTGATTGCAGTCAAGAAGCCATCGATTGCAGTCGCTGTGGCTGAAGTAGCCTTGATGGTATCATCATCACCTACAGGTATTCAAACATAATTTTGTATATCATGTAGTTCAACATTACTTTAATTCCAATATAATAATATAATTACATCTGTGATAGTTTGTTTGTATGAATGGTTGATTGTTACTCAATCACGGATCTTGATGTTTGCCTCAGAGATGTCATCATCATCTGCCTAGCCTTTTCCCAAATATATTAAGTCGACCCCGGCTTCTAATCAAACCAGATGCAGCTGGATATCAGTATTTTACATGGAGCGACTGCCTATCAAACCTCCACAACCCAATAACTGGGTAATACGATACCCCATGATAAGACTGGTTAGCAGACTTTTGAGTTTCTAACTGTGATTAATGACTATCAAAGATCTACAAATGACAGCCGGGACCAATGGCTTTACATGCTTTCTAAGGCACGGAGACAGATAGTCACCCATCCCCAGACCAACCTCGGCAAGTGCGGCTCAACCCGGAAGATAGGCCTCTGCGGCTGTAATTATTTAGCCACGAGCTCTTCATTGTGTCAGTGATGTAAAATCTGAAATAATATACATACAGGATGGCGTGTATATTTTTATTACCAGAATTATAATATTTACCCCGTATCTATTACATTCCGATATGATAATTTTCGCGTTACACGCAGGCCAAGCCACTGACACAGTTAGTGTACCTACAACTGCGTACATTTTTTAGGAAATGACTGAACATAAAGATTTAAGGCGTTTTTCCAATATTCATAAAGATTTTATTGGGTTGTACTTTGATATCTTAGTTTTATTGATGACATTCGGTATTCATTGAATGAATGAATTACTTACAATCCTTTGTAAATTTTCATACTTTTCTAATGGCAACCTTTTCAGGGGAAATAGAAACATCTTTTGATGTGAGCCAAGGAATAGATCTTGATTTAACAAATTGAAACGGCGAGTGGAGGATTTCAAATACTTTTGATGTTATTTTATCGTACAAAGCAATTCAAACTAAGTAATAAAATCATAGAAATGAATGGTAACGTCCGAAAAAGTAGAAGAATAATGAACAAGGGACAAATTAAAACATCAAAGGTTATGTTTTTCATACAATTTCATAAATAATAGACTTGAATTTCTTCAATCAAAAGAGCTTTTTAAATTATGGTTTATCAACAGCGAGTACTACAGGGCCGCGAGTTGAATCAACAATGTTATTCTTTAAGGATACAACTTTATGTGAAACTAAACTAAACTACAGTGGTATTCACTAAGCTATTGGCAACGACGGTGATGCAACCTTATCACCCGGCCCATTCACAATCTCGTCGCTTAGCTTGTGACTTAGCGCGGGGCAGCGAGCGGTAAGATCAAAAGCGGTAAGAACATAAGCACGCCTTTCCACGCCCGGGGGAAACGAAACGGGGGTCTATTCTCTAAGCACGAAACCCGTACTTACGGCCTTAGTTGCGGACGTTTTCTACGCCCCGTGACATCGAGTCCGAACTAAGAATTAATGATATTACACTTTGACAGATAGCTCTTCAGAGTTAGCACCATCACACTTGCAGAAAATTCGCGGTACATTTTTAAAGCAATTTGATGTAATGACAAAGATACAAGGACCGATTCAATCGGACTTTTTTCGTCGTGCTGTCTCTAAGTATTGTCCTCACGCAGATTTTATTTTGACTTTAGTCACATGGGGACATCCCTATCCTTACCCATGTCTTCCTTAACGGACTTAGAAAGTGGATCCCCAGAGCCGTACGGTGCAGGAGCGGCTGCGGCCGGTACGTGGCTACTGTAGTCTCTGCCTCGATGACGAGCTTTTCATAGCATACAGCTTGGAAATTGTGGCTTAGAGTAAACTACAGTTGAGCATACATAGCCACGGTTCGCGGGTAACACGGGAAGCTGGTAAAAGGTGTTCATGTCCTTCGGTCCCGAGTGCATTCAACTCACGCGTTTACATTACCCGCCAATGCCTCATGTCGTATGTCAAAAGATATTATTTTGATTAATTTTTTCGAAGCTTTTTCGCGCAGGAAAGCATCGGATTTGTGGATCAGTCAACCTTGACGACCCACGAGTTATACCTTTTTTTTTAACCTGTTAAAATCATCTAATGAGTCCTTCTCAGATTAAATTTGGTTTGCAGATGGTTTGTACAAAATGAGGGCTTTTTTATCGTGGTAAAATCATCAAATGATTCCTCCTACCCAGGGCGGGACGGGAGTTACTGTCAGACTTGTACTATCTAGAATCCACGGTGTCTTTCAATAGCCCTTCAATAGCACGTTCCCCGTGGCCATAGGTACCTGTTATGACTGTCTCGTGACAACGGACAGCTAAGTTGTATATACTGTTGTTGTTTCTATGCTTGCTTGCATGCTTTTCCCAACTATATTGGGGTCGGCTTCAAGTTTGAACCAGATGCAGCTGTATAATGCTGTTGTATGTAGGTAATAATGTGAGAACAAAAGTAGGAAAAGACGGAAACTAATTTACCGAATTCCTTCTAAGCATTCTCAAGGAATTTGGCTTTCATGTTCTGGCGAGCAGATTCTTTAATTACAGCGAACTGTCTGTCTGTTGACAGGCCTGTTGGTCTAGTGGTTAGTGACCCTGACTGCTATGCCGGAGGTCGTGGGTTCGATTCCCACCCAGGACAAATGTTTGTGTGATGAGCACGATCATTTGTTCTGTGTCTGGGTGTAATTTATCTATAATATGTATGTATTTAGAAATATATAAGTATGTTTATCAGTTGTCTAGTACCCATAACACAAGCTCTGCTTAGCTTGGGACTAGATGGCGTTGTGTGATAGTTATGGAATATTTATTTTATTTATTTATTTATTAATCTTATAGGCAATTCTACGTAGGTAGAACGCGTAGGCAAAATATCCTAGTTGAGCATCAAGTGGTTATGATCGAGTCATTCATTCGTTCATTCAAAATATTTCTAGGTTTTCTAAAAAACAAAAATTATTATCATTATGAATCCTTTTATCCTTTTTTTTTTTAAACGTTACCCCACATAAGGAATTTCTCCTGTGTCGTGGATGCGATTACAAACATAGCAACTCACACACACAAACACCCAGACCCGGAACAACTACTTGCAGATCATGCAAATATTTGTTCCGAGCGAGAATCGAACCCGCGACACATAGCGCAGGAGTACAATTGCTCAGCCACTGCGCCAAACTTGCCGTCAACGGATAAAGTTAAGGAAACTTAAGGATATAAATATTTGCTACTTTCGCATCGACTGTTACATTAAATAAAAAGGACTGAGTTTGTGCGAACGCAATTAGGCAGCAGATCAACAGATCTGATTAGTTTAGTTCCGACGCCTAAGTCCTAATCTTACGTTAAACCCTAACTAGACATTAACCTCTTACTTAATCTACTGATAAGTGAACTTGGAGTAACGGCCCGTAATTACTTTCAAAGTACTCGAATTCACCACTGGCGGCGGCTAGTGGCGTGTTTCAAATATTTCTACATTTTATCTTAACACTCGGTGCGTCGCACTAAGTCACCGCTTACAGCGGCAAGGTCGTGAATGGCCGTAAAATTAGGGCTCATACACACGGGATCGGTCATTGCCATCGTCATCAAAAAGACAATATGTCATGCGTTAGACGGTTCACATTGCATACGGTATTTTGTTTTTCATCGATTCGTGTCAAAAAATTGATCGAGCTTAATGACGAGATTTAATGAAGTTCCTTTTTTTGTTTGTCCAGGATTTAAAGGGCAATTGAAGAAATAAGGCGATTTTTAGTCGGTACGAATTCGACAGTCCCTTGCGCTCCACCCTGGGCGAGAGGGCTCATTTCATGATTTTACCAAGTAAAAAAAAGAATTATTGTATTATACTGTTTAATTTTCGACAAATAACAAAGGATTTAACATTTCCCATGATTCACGGACTGAATTTTCATTTACAAGAATTAAAACTCGTTGCATATTCGCAACAGACTGTTTTATTGAAAAAGAACAACTGTCATACGTACTTATGTTAATAACAAAACTCACTAGATGGCGTTAGCCGTAGCTAAAGACAAAGTTATTATTATTTTATTTTGATATAATTACCAATAATAAAAAGGTATTATCTAATAGAAGAAATC
Organism: Agrotis puta; assembly: GCA_943136025.2. Lineage (NCBI taxonomy): Eukaryota > Metazoa > Arthropoda > Insecta > Lepidoptera > Noctuidae > Agrotis > Agrotis puta. The sequence goes on from OW964170.2 coordinate 9,240,428, forward strand.
TAGTGTCATTGTGTTTCTGGTAGCATTCCTCTGAAATATCCGATTTTTATGTTTTGTTGGTACATGACTATCGGTCGTAAAGTATTTATTACCCTCCTACAATTCATAAAAAAAATTTGGTGCCCCAAGTGGGGTACGGACCCGTCAGATAGTTGCCATTATACAATACCTATCTTTGTACCTCTAAAATGATTGACTGATAGAAAATACATGTGAAAACTGTACTCTGTGTTTAAAGTGTTGAATAAATGAATAATTGGCAAGTGCAAATGATACACAATAATGTTAGTTTTAAAATTAGTTTAGTGGTAAATGTGGCGATGTGCTAAATAAATACTTGGAACAAAAATCAAATAACGACAGTTGACTTATTGGTGTTCTGTGTTCCTTCCTTCAATTTATCAAGATATATAGCGAATGAAAGGTACTTACTGTAATCCTCGTTCTTCCGTCGCTGTAATAAAATTCGCGATGCCAGGTTTGCGGGTACTTCTTTGGTGCTATAGTACCGGACCGGTAAGTACTACACATATGTATGAATACAGGGGGGTTTAAGGTAAAGTAAAACAAAAAACAATCGCGGTCGTGGCGCTTGCTTGCTTGGAATGTCGGGACCTCAAAATAAATTACAATTACCGAAGATATCTTGTAAATGACGTCAAAAGTTTAGTTTTAAATATTAAAGTTTAAAATAATATAATATTTTTTTCCGAATTATAATTTATTATGACGCTTGCTATCAGCCCTCTATGCTATAAGTGCCGAAACTACGTTAAGCGAATGCCCGCCCGGTTCAATTGAAAATCTAATGAAAATCATGTAGCTGAGCTGATGATCGAAGGTACAACTCCTTAACAGTTATAAACAAACAATTTAAGTTATTCTTTTTTGTTATACTAGGTATCGTTCAACATAGGGAATACTGCAAGTTTCATCAAAGTCGGTTCAGTAGTTTTTGAGATAGAGAATTTTATTAGCTTATTGTCTACATGAGCGATGTTATTACCGATACTACCAATGCACAAGAAAATTATGTATTTGACAAGAATTTGGGTTGAATATTTAAACTAAAAAGAGTAAAATAAAGAGATTTTCATTTTACTCCTTTTTATTTCCAACTCGAATTAGACGTATTTTTCAACAAATTTCAGTTCTGAAACGAATGAGTTAAACTGATTACTGTAATAATTACTTTAAAATGAGTTTTGTCAGTAATTAATGTAAAATTACCAAAGTTTAATCGACAGTATTTTAGAACGACGCGCAATTTTTAAACTTCTCTGATTCTTTTCTACTGACCCATAGTGAAACATTAAAAAAAACTATTTTTTTAATTTTCGTATAAATAGCAATCGTTTAACATTATTCTGCCTGTCGTTAATTTGGCCCAGAACTCTAATTTAAAAACTCGTTGCCAACCTCATACGAGAAACAGAATTATCTTTTCTTATCTAAAAAAAGGTTTTTCTGTGTTTCAAAACTCTTATCTGAGATAACTTTTTTTAAATAATCAACTTTCCTTCGTATCTACCTGAAAGTAACTTAAGCCGTTTAATGAGCCTTGGGCGTAATTAACGAGCTCGATATACTTTGAAACCACTTGTAACTATTAATTAGGTTCTGTTCCAACTTCCAAGAGAATAAATCTAAGTTTTTGTTTTAACTTAAGTTCTTTCTTAACGTTTTGTTTTTTTTTTTCTGATTATTTAAAACACGGTTTATGCATCCTTATCATAACAAATATTATAAATGAGATAGTAATTTTGTCTGTTCTTCGTTTCTTTTTACACATAAACCACTAAACCGATAATCCTGAATTTTTACAAACACGTTGTTTTGTATACAGGGGGTCTACACTCATAGTCCGTCAAGGAAAAAACGGGCCCGTACGAAAGTTGAGCAATCCTTTTGAGCGAACCCTACTCAAAAGGAGGTATTATCTCCCTTATTAGTTCTGAATTCACTAGTTCTGACAACACATCAGGAGTTCGCACAACTGTCCAATTATGTTGTCACCAATATTTAGTTCCTATCACTAACTAATCTTCGGGTCGACGGCGCGTTGTGTTCCACGCGCGCCTCAAAGAGTGTCAGCATAGTGACGGGGCCTGTAGAGGGCCAAAGCCTGCCGGGTCGCGGGACCAAGGGATTACCGTGACCCCGGTACGTAAAGGTACAAACCTGACAGTCCCTCCCGCCCTGCCCTGGGTGGGAGGACTCATTTGATGATTTTACCACGATAAAAAAAAAACACTAACTAATCTTATGACCGTAAGTGCTATAGACTAAGTAAATCCTGGCGGCCGAAGCTACGGGTTTCGTGCTTAGATAGTAGTACCCCAGAAACGAACTTGACTACCTTTTATCCCGAAATAAAGTACTATGCTCTAGGAAACAACAATAAAGTTCTTATGAATCTTGGTTGAATTGTACTTATTACAAGCAAAGCACAACCCGAATTGTTCGATGAAAAGACATGATGTTAGCATCAATAAATAAAATATCTGTTTAGCCCGTTATTTATTTTTTACATAATTGTCCATTATTTTTAAAATAAATGTGACTATTAAAAAGTATATGCCTAGAAGTGACGTTTTGTGAATTTTAACAGCGTCGTATTTTCGTTAATGTTGGATTACGTAACAAAAGAAAAAATATGAGGATTATCTATTTGGCGGACTAATTCGTTTTTTTTTAAAGTCATTTTGTCTATGGCGCGTAGTTTTCCACGTGCGCCTCAAAGAGTGTCAGCAAAAATGACGAGGCCCACCTCTAGAGGGCCAAATTCTGCCGGGGTCGCGGGACTTATGAATTACCGTGACCCCGGTACGTAAAGGGCTATTGAAGGACACCGTGGATTTTAGTCAGTACAAGTCTGACAGTCCCTCCCGCTCTGCCCCGGGTGGGAGTCGTTTGATGATATTACCGCGCTAAAAAAAAAGTCATTTTGTCTATTTTTAATAAATACAAACGAAGCTTCGAGTTGTGGGCAAACGCTAGTACCTAATAAAATTATCTTAATCATAAAAGTTTTATGGTGAGAAAGTTGTTTAAAGTTATAGTCATCTTATATCATTAACACAAAAGTTATGTCATATAATATTCAGACGAAATATAACAGAATCCCAGGCTCAGAATTATTTGAACAGATTAAATTACTCAGTTAAGAACTCTTTAGAGACTAAACTGATCGTTAATCATTTATAATCCGTACAAATTGAACAGTTCGGGCCGAAATTGCTATTAAGAAAGTCTAGCAAATCGGATGTCATCAATTTGACAATAAAGAAGAAATTAAACGACTAAGCCTTGTCCAGATTATGCCTGAGACGGATTTCAGTTTGACTAAAGATGTGGCACAAACGGGTAGTGTCTAATCCCTACCTAAGCGAGGTAATCCCAGTTGACAAGTGTCAGATGTGACGTCTGTCATTAATATCAGATGATTCATATTTCACTAGGCGATTCGAGGCACAAAGGTGTGTCGATTTATCAAGATTGTATGTCTAAATCATCATCATCTCAGCCATAGGACGTCCACTGCTGAACATAGGCCTCCCCTTTAGATCTCCACATATACCGGTTAGAAGCGACCTGCATCCAGCGTCTTCCGGCGACCTTTATAAGGTCGTCTGTCCACCTTGTTGGTGGACGTCCTACGCTGCGCTTGCTAGTCCTTGGTCTCCACTCTAGAACTTTTCGACCCCATCGGCCATCTGCTCTGCGAGCAATATGGCCTGCCCATTGCCACTTCAGCTTGCTAATCCGGTGGGCTATGTCGGTGACTTTAGTTCGTCTACGGATCTCCTCATTTCGGATTCGATCACGTAGAGAAACACCGAGCATAGCTCTCTCCATAGCTCGTTGAGCGACTTTGAGCTTTGAGATGAGGCCGATAGTGAAAGACCACGTTTCAGTGCCGTACGTCATCACTGGTAACACACATTGGTTAAAGACTTTCGTCTTGAGGCACTGAGGTATGTCGGACGAAAAGACATTGCGTAGTTTCCCGAACGCTGCCCAACCGAGTTGGATTCGGCGGTTGACCTCTTTCTCGAAGTTGGACCTACCCAATTGGAATACTTGTCCTAAGTAGATATATGAGTCAACAACTTTGAGTACCGAGTTTCCAACAGAGACTGGGGTGGGCACAACATTGGCATTTGACATAATTTTCGTCTTGTCCATGTTCATTTTCAAGCCCACCCGTTGTGAAACTCGGTCGAGGCCATCGAGCATCATGCTGAGTTCCTCCATCGACTTTGCCATGACTACGATGTCGTCGGCAAACCGAAGGTGAGTGATGTATTCGCCGTTGATGTTGATGCCAAGTCCTTGCCATTCCAGGAGCTTGAAGGCGTCTTCCATTGCGGCAGTAAACAGTTTCGGGGAGATAACGTCCCCCTGTCTTACGCCTCTTCTCAATGGAATCGCCTTCGTGCTATGCTCCTGTACTCGGACCGACATGGTGGCGTTATTATACAAACACTTCAATACCTCGATGTACCGATAGTCAATACGGCATCGCTGGAGTGACTCAAGCACAGCCCATGTTTCCACCGAATCGAAGGCTTTCTCATAGTCCACAAACGCTAAGCATAATGGCAAGTTATACTCTTCGGTCTTCTGTATAACTTGCCGCAGCGTATGGATGTGGTCTATGGTACTATAGCCTTTTCGGAAACCTCGAGACTTCCCTCTGTGCAATTGCGCCGTGTAGATGTGATTTGTATCGCTGCCGTTAATAATTACGTTTTTCGTGTCTCGTTATCAATTACCGGCTCGTGAATTGATCCTAACTGTGTGCCTTTATGCTTAGTGTTGGTATTGTAAGTTTTTTAAGTGTTATTACGCGTATTTAATTGGTAAATATAGTTTTAAATTAGTTCATCAGCGCTCGGTGAGTACTTTTTATTTTTTGGGTGTGGGGGTACCGCGTAAGGAAAAAAAAAAAGTCTTGTTGTTTCGTCTTGTTTTTACGATCTGATTTAAATCGTTTTGTCATTTTGATTTAAAAATGTTGTCCAGTAATGATGATCCGCCAGACCGTGGCGGGGGGACTTCGCGACGCGTAAATAAACCTCCCAGGTCACCGACCTCCGCTTACTCTAAACGCTTGTTTACCGAATTGTCTCCGTCTTATTTAACACCTGAAGATAGGCCGAAGAGACAACATCTGACCGATTCTGCCGAAAAATCGCCGTTATCAATAAATAATGTCAGTAATTCAAATGAAGACTACTGCGATTTAGTTACTCAGGCATCTGCATACTTGTCAAAAATAAACGACCTCGTGAGCGATCAAGGATCCCGTATTAATGTAGCCAATAAATCCGCGATTATGGACATGACACAGCGGATTACGTCCATTGTTTCTTTGTTAGCCATACGGTCGTCTTCAAATGAAACAAAGTTAGCAAATATGGAGCGCGAATTGGACAAAGTCAAATTAAATAATAATGTCAGTATTGTTAAAACAGATTTCAACAAAGTTTCTTATTCAGATTCTCTGAAACTTCGTCTGCCTAAGGTCGCTCCAGTGATGGAGTCTAGACCACCGCTGCCGTGTGTAATAGCATACCCCTCCAACGAAAGGTCAGCTGAATTCGCGACTTCCTCAGCCACTAAAGAAGCGCTTAAAAAAGCAATTAAGCCAACTGACGACGGTTTTCAAATAGTTAGCATGAAAAAAATCGCGAAATCGGGCGTTGTATTACGTGTCGCTAACGATAGTCAAATAAGTAAACTTGAGTCGGTTGATGCTATTAGGACTGCCGGGTTAAGACTTGAAAAACCGAAAGGCCGCAGGCCACGTTTATTAATTAAAGACGTCCCATCCTCAATGGAAGACAAACCTTTTCTGCATGCGTTGTACCGTCAAAATATTAAAGACGAATTGGCAATTAGTGAGGAAGACTTTATTAAGTCGACAAAAATTATACGTAGACGTGCATTAGATAATGGCCGGAAGTGGGTAGGCATTGAAATCGACAACGCCATACGAAAGCATTTAATTAGTACCAAAGAGAAGCTTTTTATTGACTTCGCGACTTGCCGATTTTTTGATGATATCGATGTAGTTCGTTGTTTACATTGCCAGCAGTTCGGTCACGTGAAAAAATACTGCGTTAATAAATCGCCTACCTGTGCTAATTGCTCTGAAGCACATGAAACAAAAGAATGCCCGCATAAGGATAATTTAAATTTTACACCAGTATGTGCGGCGTGTAAACGTATTAAAAAACCGTTTGACCATCGATGCGGGTCCCAACAGTGTACCACCTATAAAGTTAGGCTCGAACAGTTAATACGCAACACTAATTACTAATATAATGGATAGTTTAATAATAGGTCAATTAAATCTACACAACGATAGGGTGGCGACTTCTGAATTGGACAAATTAATTATCGATTATAACTTAGATATTGTATTGGTTCAAGAACAATACCAAAACACGCGCTTACGTCACAAGGTAGTTCAGTTGGATAACAAGGCACGAGCCGGAATTTACGTGTCACGTTCTTCTAACTATACAGTAACGTCTTTACGAAACCTCATGAATCGACACTGCGCGGTTGTGGAAGTCTCATCCGCTAGTTCTAAAGTTTACGTTGTGAGCTGCTACTTTCAATATTCAGACCCTGTTGGTCCTCACATACATAATCTCCGTCACGTCTTGCGGTCACTCGCGGGCTGCAAAGTTATCGTAGGCGCAGACGTTAATGCGTCCTCGTCCCTGTGGTATGGCAAAGTTCGGTCCACGGATTACGAACGGCGCTGCGCTGTTGAAGACTTCATTGCTGAAATGAACCTAACTATTCACAACACCCCCGACGCACCACCTACTTTTTGCAGCCAAATGGGCGAATCTTGTATTGACGTCACACTTTCTAGTGCAGACGTACACTTGGATAGGTGGCATGTCCTACCGGACGCGTCTTGTAGTGATCATCGCTTGATCGTTTACGAGTTTGTTCCGGTTTCTATTCAGGGTTCCTCACATGTCATTGGTAATTTTAGGTACAAAAGTAAAGGTGCTAATTGGGAATTCTTTAGATCGCTTTTTGCATGTCACGCCAAAGAGTTCACTCGTGATGGGCTGTCAGCCGAAGAAAGTGCTGAAATTATGTCAGACACCTTCACTTACTGTGCTGACATTGCCATTGGTCGCGGACCTATGACCAATATACGTAGATGTGATTGGTGGTGTGACTACCTAACCGAACAGCGTAAAACCTATCGTCGAGCGCGTAAACATCTTAATAAGCTTAAAAAACGCCAAGTCACCGGAGACTCGCTAACCACAGCTTTAAATACATTTAGAGTTGCCAAGTCCCGTTACAGAGCATCGGTTGAAAAATCTAAGGGTAATTTGTTGCGTAAAGTAGTCGATAAATTAGAAAAAGAAGGTCCGTGGTCTCCTTTATATCATGAGTTTAAAGCCAATCGATCGATCGACCTCGCGTATGTTCAGAATATTAAAGTAAATAATAAACACACCGGGTATTGAAGAAACAACGGAAGTTTTATTAAATACTCTTATCCCTGATGATTCACCTGTTAATGATAATGACTACCACCAACAAATTAGAGCATGGGCAACAGTCCCGCCTGAATCACCAGCGTCAGACCTTCCATCCACTGACGAATTAATGAATGTTGTTAGGAGATTGCCCCTTAACAAATCATCAGGTGAAGATAAAATATCTAATCGTATGATAAAAGAAGCGTGTAAAACAGCGGGTGACGCGTTATTAACTGTTTACAACCGGTGTATTTCTGAAGGCGTTTTTCCTCGTATATGGAGACATGGCTTTATACGAATAATACCTAAAAGCGGCGACAAGCCACCAGATGACCCTAAGTCATACCGGCCCATAACTTTATTACCATCTTTGGGAAAGCTCTTGGAGCGTCTTATCGTCCCACGATTGTTACCGGACGGGCCCAAATTCCATAAAAATCAATTCGGTTTTACTATCGGGAAATCAACCGTTGACGCGGCACTTTCTGTTAGAAAAATGGTTAATACCTCTAAACACAAGTACGTAGTTGGGATCTTTTTAGATATTTCCGGGGCCTTTGATAACGCGTGGTGGCCAATGCTACTACTTAAAATAAAAGCTCGTGGTTGCTATAATAATATATTTAATCTCCTTTGTTCGTACTTTTCTAATGGATCCGCGAAACTTAAACTCGGACATCATTCCATATCGAAACCTCTCACCATGGGCTGTCCTCAAGGTTCGGTTATCGGTCCTTATTTATGGAATCTAGGCTTCGATGATTTCCTCGCGATTCCACTTCCAAGTGGTTGTTCTTTAACTGGTTATGCGGACGATGGCCTTCTGCTCATTCAGTCGAGTATTCGTGCTGGACTCGAGAATTTGGCTGACACTTGCCTACGATTAATATCACAGTGGGGCGATCGTAACCGTCTGACCTTTGCACCACATAAAACCTATCAACTCATTTTAAAAGGTGACCTTAAATCGTGGCCTAGTATTAAATTCAATAATGTTCCCGTTAAGAAATCGGTGTGCTATCTTGGTTTAGTCTTAGAGAGGAATTTCACATTCATAGAACATATAAAAACAGTTGGTGAAAAAGCTAAAAATAATTTTTATGCCCTAACGAGAATATCCAAATCTACTTGGGGTTTGTCGTTTTTAACCTTAAAAACTATTTATGGTGCTACTTACTTGGGCTGTATGTGCTACGGAGCACCTGTTTGGGCCGATAGGGCCACCATAGGGGCGGCACGACGTAAATTGCTTCAAAGCCAGCGCTTGGCTTTGTTATTCTTTAGTAAAGCGTATAGAACCGTCAGTACTGAAGCTTTACCGGTACTTGCTGGTGTTCTTCCAGTCGATCTTGAAGTACAGCGACGTGCTGCAATGTACTTTTCCACACGGGAGACCACTGATGCTGATTTTCTACCTCAACGTGACCGTGATAAGATATCTAGATTATTCAAACCCCAGAGCGACGTCTGGGAGGATCTTTTATCCGAATGGCAAAGTAGGTGGGATAATTCTATCAAGGGGCGGCACCTCCACCAGTTCTTTCCATCCGTTCGTGAGCGGCTGGCTAGGACGTGGCTGGAGGTGGATCACTGTGTTGCCCAATTTCTCACGGGACATGGTAACTTTAAAAGTAAATTATTTTCCTTCAAGCTTGTTCCCTCGCCTTTTTGTCAATGTTCGACATCTGACTGTGAATATGAACAATCAGCACATCATATTCTATGGGAGTGTATTCTTTGGCAGAACGAACGTAATATTATGTTGAACACTGTTCAGACTACATCTGGAGTCATTTACTACTCGGACCTTGTTGAAACTCGAACAAAGTTCCGTGCGTTCAAGCGTTTTTGCCATACCTATTATTGGAATCAAATTTAGCAGCTCACAATTTAGGACCCATTAATATTAGTAGTCATTTTACCCGTGGTGCTAGGCAACTGGGCTTCTCCCAGTTGTCCCTTTGTCCTATTGGCCTTGTTTTGTTCTGTCTCCTGCTTGCATGAAGGGAAGTGGAAACATATATTTTTTCCTACTCCTCCACTATTCTTTTCTGATTAATTTCGTTGCAGGATCCAAGACAGGTAAATTCATTCTTCGGGACACGTCGAGCTTCATTGTCTCGGCCCTTTTCTGGTTGGTTGCCACTGTTGATTCTGGCGCACAGGAGTTGCAGTGGTTAGGGAATAGTGTGGTGGGTTTGTCCCAATAAGAAGTCATCTGACAACTATCAAAACCGCAGCCCTGAAATGCAAAGGAAAACTGAAGGATCAGAGTGGATTTCAGTCGGCACTAGTCAGAGAGTGCCTTCAGCTCCACCCAGTGCCTAATTTGACGATTTTGGAACTAATTTGATGATTTGCAACCCCCTCCTACAAGGGTACCGATGTCATGTATGCCAAAACAATAATGCCTTTGTCAAACAGACAGGCGAGTCCGAAGCGATAACGAACCGATACGAGACGTCAGTCCGATCCGCCTCGCTTCGCATTCGTTACGCCTGTCTGTTTGACAAAGGCTTAACAGTCACCAAATAATCTACAAGTCATAGTCGTATTAGTTACGTTCATCGCTACTAATTGCGATGAGTTTCTCAGTGTAAACAAATATTTTCACCAAAAAAGAATACAATATCTACACTTCTATGAAGAGTGATGGCCCAGTGTTGTAATTCGTGGGTTCGAACCTAGTCAGCTGCATTACTTTGTTTAATTTACGAGTATTCCTTTATCACTCAAGGAAAACATCGTGAGGATACCGGTATGTGTTAGAACCAAAAAATCGAAGAAAAAAAAATATGCGCACTGGGCTGCCTGTGTACCAGCAGGAACATTTATAGACTGATGAAGACGATGATAATTTGGAAAAGGTTCTGCTTTCTATTGTAGTAAACAAAAAAAAATATGTTGAAATTAAAAACAGTGAATACATTAATATTTCGGGCACACCGCAATCACGGTAAGAACCTTCTTTAAGGAGTGGTTGGAAAGGCGTCACGGCGTCCTGACCGTCCGTATGACGCAGGTCCTCACCGGACACGGATGTTTCGGGAGGTACCTGTGTCTGATGAGGAAGGAAAAACGTCTGGGTATCACTATTGCGAGGATCGACCAGAGGACACGGTAGAGCATACGGTGCAGGACTGCCCCGCTTGGGCAGAGCACTGCCGTGTCCTCACGACGGCGATTGTCGGAGACCTCTCGCGCCCGGCATTGGTCAAGGCCATGCTGCGGGGCGAGACGGAGTGGGAGGCGGTCGCCACCTTCTGCGAAGCAGTTATGCTAGCGAAGGAGGTGGCGCGCCACGTGAGGGAGAGGACAGCGTCCTCCCTCCAACCTAGCCGCAGTGGTAGGTTCCCACGGCGACAGACGTCGGCAGACGATCTGCGGCTGAGAAATGATCTGCTAGGTTCACGCACATGTAGGCGCGGGCATGCGGGCAGCGAGTAATGGGCGACTCGCTGTCTGACCATGGTCGATGGCGCGTTGTGTTCCACGCGCGCCTCAAGGAGTGTCAGCATAGTGATGGGTTCCCCTGTAGAGGGCCAAAGCCTGTCGGGGTCGCGGGACTCACGAATTACCGTGACCCCGGAACGTAAAGGACTATTGAAGGAAACCGTGGATTTTAGTCAGTACGAGTCCGACAGTCCCTCCCGCTCTGCCCTGGGTGGGAGGACTCATATGATGATTTTACCACTTTAAAACAAAATACATTAATATTTATAAACTATTAAAAACTATAACTCCAAGAAATAATGGCCTGTCACTAAGTATTAAAAATAAGCCTGTTGTATAAGTTCACCTCAATTCACCCCTTTGCAACATAATCGTTCAAGAACAGGGGACTCAGCAGGGACTTGTCGAACAGGTTGCCTCAAGACATCGTTACAAACTTGGCCGCACTTATGCAGGGTTTATATCCCCCCATATATTAAGTCTTTTGACGTCGCTTCAAGTGAAATGAACGTCTTTAAGTGGGTAATAGGAGGAAAGACGTGAGGTTACGTCAAATTGAGAGCAATATTGAGTAGTTCAGAGTTACTACACCTAGTTAAACTCGACGTTGGGTGCACGATGACAGCAAATCAGCTCAGTCAAACAGACAGGCGTTGCGAATGCGAAGCGTGTCGTTTTTATTTGTAATGTATGCAATTGTTTGAATCCAGTCACATAGAAAACCAAAAGCGATCCGATAGCGTGACAGAATTATCGGACTGACGTTTCGCTTCGGTTCGGTATGGCTTCGGAAACGCTTCACTTTCGCCTGTCTGTTTGACAAAGGCATTAGTGAATGTCATTTGTAGTCATAAGATCTGCCAATTTTTGCTATCTCAATATTTTTTTAAACAATTACGGTTTGTATTTCCATTAAAAATTAAATTAAACGTAAAAAAGTACTTAAAAGGTATCTCCAGTTAGTTTACTATCCTGTCAGATCTGTCACATTGCGGCCTGCGATCGATTTGGTAGTCCCGACCACTGAATTCACGCATAGCGTATATGTGAAACGGAATTGTATCAGGAAATAGGAAACGAATGAAATTCTGTCCGCCGCTAAAAGTGAAGTGAAGTGAAAGTTTTCGAAGTCAGTGACAGAACAGAACTATGTAGAATTTTGTACGACATCTGGCGAGACGTGAAGACTGCCGACTTGGTATTAGGTGGTTGAATACTGTCAAAGAAATCTGAATGAACAACAAATTCTTCTTTGCCTGTCGATGTACTCAAATTGTATCCGACCAATACGTAGCTACCCACACACCTTTGTCATTTGCCTCGTTGAGTGGGCACGAAAGGAGGTGGGACATATCTTGTACAGAGGCATTCGCACTGGTATTGTGTTTGGGATGAGTCTAGTATACTCCATTTGACCAGATTATTTGTACAGCGGCCAACCTGGGCTCGTAGTCGATTGAAAGATTTCCAGATTGGCCACTGCCGTTCAGACCCAGGGGGGTGATGTTCTGCTGGATTTGGGAAATGAGGAGGGGTGGGGTTAGTTTCTCTCCACAGCATCCTCTTCGCATATCTCATCTAAGTTGTAGTCGAAGTCTCAGAAAACTTTTACGACTTTTACAAACAACAGTGTCGTAACTAGACTTTTATGCGCGCAGTGCGAGCTTCTTTAACTGTGCTTTGGTCTGGCCAATGCTGGTCCTGGTCTGGTCATTTCTGCGTCCCACCAGGGTCTGTGCTCTGTACTTTGGCATCGTTGGTAGACCCCTATTTTCGATACTGAGATCAAATAAGACATTTAGACCTTGAATTTTCAACAATGCTCAAAGAAGCTCATGGAATAACGATGAATTTCAATAAAATGTGAAGTTTTGATGTTATAATGTGGCTCCACAAAGAGCCAGCCTTAGAACACTATCTGTTGGCCATAGATACAATTTGTTCCGTGCATCGAATACAACGTGTCGTGGGTTCAATTTACCAGAAGTGGGTGATTCTTGATAATAATGACGGTGATTGAGAAAAGGGGCAAGATGATTAACTTCGGGGAGTTAAAGGTAACGTTTTATTACTCACTTTTTAGGTAAGTACGTACTTAAAGAATAATAGCCCTTAACGACCTCGTCGTTTAGGACGGTATTTGAGCTGCCTATTAATAGCAACGCAAATCGGACCGGACGAAATGATTCGGAGTAATATTAAAATAAACATTTATTGCAAATCCCGATATCAAATGAAACAAAATTCCAATAAAATCTGCGCTCGTATAAACGGTTTGTGTGTTAATCGTTTCGCAGTGTACTGAGGATTGTATGATATTTCTTTTAAAAATTCTGTTTGATATGATATATAATGTATATTACAAATTATATGTTTACGTTGAAACGACTTATAAATACTTATTAAAAATAATTTTTTTTTGTTATGTAACATTTTCGTGAGACCTCACAATATAATTGAGAATAATCCAGAATGTTAAAACGTTGATTAATTTTATACGTGTTTCGTGTACTTGGCCACTGAACAGAATATGGTATAAGCTCTGAGATTTATGTATAGTCCGTTTCCGGGTGAACAGTCAATTCACGTCCGCAACTATGGTTGTACTGGATATTTGTTTGGTTACTCGTGTGCATAATGCTTAAAAATGTAGTAACGTACGTACCGTACAGTATTCTTCCGGACGTGAATAATCTCTACCGGCGTCCACCAAATGCATCAGGCACTAAAAAAAACATAGGCACGGACGCGACGCGCTTCTATAAATCAAATATATTTTGCGCTTTCAAAACTGGACCTCATCGTGAATTCCGGGCCGGAATTCCTGATGATGTAGATGGCTGGCTACGTTACGCGCACATAATAGATAAGCACGAATCGAATAAATCGATGGCTTCTCGCTTCTAATGGAATTCACGCGTGATGGAGTTGTGAAATATAAGTGTGCTGCTGAATATTGGTGGCCGTTAGCCTCCAATATTAATACGTATTATACGCAGTTTGAGAATTATTTAAGAACGACGTAGACGCCAAATGCATATTTTACTATTTCACTGTTACTACCCGGATTTCTTTTAAGTACAAAAAATTGAAACGGAATTTGTATGTTTTCGGCCTTAAGAGTATTTTGTTTTTTTTTTTTAAATTAGTGCTACTGTTCCACTGCTGGGGAAAAGGTCCCACATATCTGAAAAATTGATCTGTTCGTTATTTAAATAAAGGAAGTAGGTAATTTAAATGATTGAATGTATGTGTTAACATTCAAAAGTAAATAATATTACCTAATTTTATTTGAAAACTACTATTTTGTTTTATATCTTTATCTGGGTTAATTTTGGAACAAATTGCGAATCTTTCTGCAAGGAAAAGTTAGTTATCAATATACTAAAAAGATCTCTCAACATACAATGGAAAACTTTCAATATTATCATTTTCAACTAAAACAAAGTACCTACACAAAAACATGAAAAACATACCGAAAAGAACTAATTTCAAAATACCGAGTAAGTGCGATATTATGTAGGCTAGGTTAGGTACTGTTGTTTCATGACAACGTGAAATGTTGACTTGTTGTATGAGCAGGCGTTATTAAATCGCGCCGTTGTCGCGTTGTGTGCGCGTGTATAATATCACCGACAAACAAGGTTATATTTTAACTTTACGCCAACCATTACATTGTTACAAAAAAACAGATAACGTCTAGCCTCGCCCCGGAAAGCACGTTAAGGCTCAATTTACATTGCCGCGAAATGGAATGGAAGCAATTTTTGTAACGAAATCTCACAAAGCATAATGAACTCTTTATATCAATTGCGTTATGTAGATAAGATATCGTTACTGCGAAAATTCGAGAAAATATGCGAGAATTCTACAGAACACGTGTGACTTATTTTTCGGCACCTTTTTAGTCTGTAACATAAGGTTCAAGGTACATTAATATATTGTGTAAGCTTCATCATCTGCGTAGCCTTTTCCCAACTATATTGGGGTCGGCTTCCAGTCAAACCAGATGCAGCTGGATATCAGTATTTTACATGGAGCGACTGCCTGTCAGACCTCCACAACTGGGTAATACGATACCCGATGGTAAGACTGGTTGTCAGACTTTAGAGCTTCTGACTAACAGTAATGACTGTCAAAGATCTACAAATGACAGCCGGGACCAACGGCTGTACGTGAGACCAACGGCTATACGTGATATTGTGTAAGCTTAAGATATAAAAGTTCGCTACAATTGCATTGCTCGGCAATGTAAATTGAGCCTAAGCCGTTGGTGCGAACTGTTATCAGTAGATTTACTTCGTCAGTGGTTGGAACTCTGACGTCTGTTATGGAAATCAAATAGACGTTACTTAATGTAAAATGATAATCAACTGTACCCCAAAATACACAGCATAACCTGATGTATTATTTACCTGTTTTATTATTTAAATTTTACTGTTGTTATTGTGTGTATCCATAACTGAATAAATGTTTTCTATGTTCTTTTGTTCCTTTGGCCTCGAGGCCTCGAATTCGATACCTGGACCTGGTGGTTTACTATGACGTCTTAAAGCGTTTGTGGTTCCGCTGAGGGAATGCGACAGAGCTATACAAGTCATCTAGCGCCATCTCGTTCCTACAGATGAACTACTCATGCTTTACTACGGCATGGTAGGCCAGCAGCAGTGTTTTTGAATTTTCCTTTCAGGTATTACTTAATAGCAACAACGATGTTTCCTTTGACTCGTGGTCAATCAATGTACTGTGCACTCCTCACCTCAACGAATGGACATCGCGTGCGCCACGAATTTGACTAATCCTGTTCCATTTCCGTTAACACGTTTCCGTTATATTTCACGAAATAGCTGCCACAAATGTGATAGGAAATCTGTTACATATCGAAAATAATACAAACCGCACGAGACGAGGCGGTGCGGGTCGGATGTCGGGTGGCTGTAATGCGTTTTTAACTAGTTCTTTATCGATTATATCAAGAACTAGCAATCGCGAACTTCGAACTTTTATTCTGTGAATTTGTGCTCCTCTTTTTGGGATACTTTTGGGAAATTCAAATAAATATCGAACAATAAGTTGAAACTCCTAGCATTTGGAGTAACGAAGCTTCATACAAACTATCAACCCCAAAAAGGGGTTGTCCCTGAGGGGTCGAATTTCGCAAAAGCCATTTTAGAGCGCACCTAAGTTCTAAAAACCGGCCAAGTGTGAGTCGGACTCGGCCATAAAGGGTTCCGTAGCAGCAAGTAACATCATATAAAAGTTTTTGTTGTTGGTTGTAATTTTGAAAGGTTTACGATTTATGACGTATTAAAAAAAAACGAATTACTTGATCTCGTTCAAACCAATTTTCGTTGGTAGTTTGCATGGTAATGTACATCATATTATTATATTTTTACTAGACGATGATAGGCTTATTTTAGAAGTTATAGGGGGGTGGGGACATTTTACCACTTTAGAAGTGTCTCTTGCGCAAACTGTTCAATTTAGAAAAAAAAAATATTAGTAACCAACCAATATCATTTTTAAAAACCTATCCATAGATACGCCACACGTATGGGTTTGGTGATTTTTTTTTAAATTTAAATTTTAAGTTCGAGGAACCCCTATTTTTTTGTGTGTGTGAATCCTAATGCGGTTCACATAATACATCTACTTACCAAGTTTCAACAGGATACTCTTATACTTTCGAAGAAAAGAGGCTGTGACATACGGACGGACAGACAGACAGACAGACAGACATGACGAATCTATAAGGGTTCCGTTTTTTGCCATTCTTTCATTTAGCTAGAATATTCTGAAACTTCCAGCTCTTTTTTTAGGACTTAGGTGCGCTCTAAAACGGCTTTCGTGATAAGTGAATGGGTGAGTGAGGGATTCAATTCCAATGCTGTTGTATTCAAGATCCAAAGAGATTTTAATTTATAACATGTTACTTTTAAATGTGAAATGAGAGCCATGTTCAATGTTATGATACATTTTTATTATTATAATTAAAGGTCGTGGCACATTATACCAGCAGCCTTCACCGCAACTGCACAGGTGCAGCACGGCGTCATCATCATCTTGAATTTAGGCATTCGCCTAAATTCAAGATGATGAACATAACATAATTGTCATAAGGCATTTGTTTCGCTAGCAACTCGGTGTCTGCCCTGGGATCTGGAGGCGACTGCCCTCCAGCGCGTCTATGAGTGCCGCGTGGAAGCGCAGCGCCGGGGCGAATCCCCGCTGCCTCGACAAGTCGAGGCGCGGCGGGAAGAGCTTCGGCGCGATCTCAGGGCAGTATGGAGGGAGCGACTGTCACAACCGAGGTCTGGGCACGCCGCAATCGCGGTGGTAAGACCCCCCTTTGAGGAGTGACTGGATAGGCGTCACGGCGTCCTGACTTACCGCATGATGCAGGTCCTCACCGGACATGGAAGTTTCAGGAGGTTCCTGTGTCTGATAGGGAGGGAAGAAACGCCTGGGTGTCACCACTGCGAGGATCGTCCGGAGGACACGGTGGAGCATACGGTAAAGGACTGCCCCGCTTGGGCAGAGCACCGCCGTGTCCTCACGACGGCGATAGGCGGAGACCTCTCGCGCCCGGCATTAGTCGAGGCCATGCTGCGGGGCGAGACGGAGTGGGAAGCGGTTGCCTCCTTCTACGAAGCAGTCGTGTTCGCGAAGGAGGAGGCGGGCCGCGTGAGGGAGAGGATAGCGTCCTCCCTCCACCCCAGCCGCAGTGGTAGACGCCCACGGCGACAGACGTTGGCAGACGATCTCCGGCCACCGAACGCGCGGGCATGCGGGCGGCGAGTAATGGGCGACTCGCTGTCCGACCATGGACCATGCCTGGGTCGACGGCGCGTTGTGTTCCACGCGCGCCTCAAGGAGTGTCAGCATAGTGACGGGGCCTGTAGAGGGCCAAAGCCTGCCGGGGTCGTTGGACTCACAAATTACCGTAACCCCGGTACGTAAAGGGCTATTGAAGGACACCGTGGATTTTAATCAGTCAAGTCTGATAGTCCCTCCCGTCCTGCCCTGGGTGGGAGGACTCATTTGATGATTTTACCACGATAAAAAAAAGCAACTCTGTGTCGGCACGCGGTCGACGCGCTGTAAGCACGCCGTCTATTCGCTTGCACCGCGCGGGCTGCGAGACAAGTTGTATGGTAGCTGTAAGCGCGCCGACTCCCCGCCGTTGGCTTTTTCATACTGACATTATGAAATATATTATACGACACATGATTCCCATTAGAGCCTTAGCTCTAATGTGATTGACAAGTAAAGTGCTGGGTTGGAGCCGTGCCGTTGCCGGGCCGGTATAGTGTGCCATGACCTTTACTTGGACTTCAACGACGAAAGAAGTGAGATCCAAATGAGTGCCAAGTTCAATGGTCAGTCCTGAAATTTATGTAATAACAACACAAAACATTTTATAACATTTTAAAATATAATTTCTTCGTAGTGTCTGGATTCTGGAAAAGAATACGAGTATAAAAGGTAGATTTTTTTAGTACTTACTAAAATATTATTCAACGTCGGCACATTATTCTGAAGTTTCTTTGTATTCATGAATTATTATTTACTAGAATTCTGAAGTCCGTAAGCAAACGCTTGTCTTTTTTTTATTCGTGCAGAACGTGCTACCTAACTTTCTTAAAAAAAAGTGGAATGTTAATGTCTGATTGGTAAATTTGACAAATTGGGGTAGGTTGACCTGCTGGTGTCTGTATTTCTCTAATCAGCACGTGATCAACTTGAATAAATATTTTAATAAAACTAACCGGTAGATACTTAATGAATGTCGTCGCGAGCCATTTCCCATTTTCAATTCAACACGACAACATTATCGAAATAATATTTCTAAGTTCTCATTAATTTCCTAATATTTGTAAAATTTTAACTTAATTCTGATTAATTGCTCATTTGGTAAGGTAAACCGAAAGGTGGTGTTAAAGTATTCCCGCCAAAAACACGTGGACGGTTGCGATTTTTGCAACCTACTGTCTGAGGGTGGACGATCGAAACTATCAAAAACAGTTTTTTAATATCTAGGTATATCTTTGGGAATACGAAATAAACGTTCTGGACCATTTACACAGGTCGATTTTGCTAGTGCTTAGCCATAACCATAGTAAAAAACTAGTCAAAGGATTTTAGACCAGATCGTCGCTCTGTCTACCGACAGAGCGACCTTTTGGTGTAAAAAATCGACCCGTGTAAATACCCCATTCTTGTGATTTGTAATTAAACTTACGTTTTACTGGTTTGCCCAAGTTCTCACTAGACAAGATAACGTGCCTGGGTGTCACCACTGCGAGGATCGTCCGGAGGACACGGTGGAGCATACGGTGCAGGACTGCCCCGCTTGGGCAGAGCACCGCCGTGTCCTCACGACGGCGATAGGCGGAGACCTCTCGCGCCCGGCATTGGTCGAGGCCATGCTGCGGGGCGAGACGGAGTGGGAAGCGGTCGCCTCCTTCTGCGAAGCAGTCATGCTCGTGAAGGAGGAGGCGGGCCGCCTGAGGGAGAGGACAGCGTCCTCCCTCCACCCCAGCCGCAGTGGTAGACGCCCACGGCGTCGGACGTCGCAAGACGATCTCCGGCCACCGTAGGCGCGGGCATGCGGGCAGCGAGTAATGGGCGACTCGCTGTCCGACCATGGACCATGCCCGGGTCGACGGCGCGTTGTGTTCCACGCGCGCCTCAAAGAGTGTCAGCATAGTGACGGGGCTTGTAGAAGGCCAAAGCCTGCCGGGATCGCGGGACCTAGGGATTACCGTGACCCCGGTACGTAAAGGGCTGTTGAAGGACACCGTGGATTTTAGTCAGTACAAGTCTGACAGTCCCTCCCGCGCTGCCCTGGGTGGGAGGACTCATTTGATGATTTTACCACGATAAAAAAAAAAAAAAAAGACAAGATAACGTTCGCCGGTCCCTCCCGCTCTGCCCTGGGTGGGAGGACTCATTTGATGATTTTACCACGCTAAAAAAATACCATGTAAGTAGTTTTATACTACGAGTAAGTGCCGATTGAAATGCAAAGATTTGCAAATAACAGGTCGTGACCAACTACAGCTGGACGTTCTTTCAGAGGCACGCACGGTATGATTTCCGCATGTAATGGATGGTCGCCCACGAATTTCCAATAATAAAATAGGTTCACCCACTCTTCCATTGACTGTCCTTGGTAGGCGTGGCTAACCTAACCTTGAGGATTTAACCTGACCGGCTGATATTTTTGAACTACGGGTACCTGATTTTATCTTCTTGCCGAAAGGTTTCTTTTGGGTAAGCTCACTTCATTGCAGATTTTGCCTCTTTAACCTCTGGCCTATAACATAATTAAGAGCAAACGGAGCAAGACCTGACGGTATGTCTTTGTTTCCTTAGAAGATGGGTAGGCCTCTAGTGTGGGACGCAACCTGTGTCGATACTGTTGCGCCATCTCATCTTCCAAGTTCATCGTGCTCTGCTGGCGCTGCTGCTGCGGTTGCTGAGAACCTCAAGCGGCGTAAATATAGCAACCTTAGTAGTAACTATATTTTTGAGCCGTTTGGGGTTGAAACTATAGGGCCATGGGGTCCGAGTGCTCACAGCCTCTACTAAGAAATTTCTAAAAGACTTATTGACGCTTCCCGTGACCCAACAGCTGGCTTTTACCTTGGCCAGAGGCTAAGTATTATAATAATAATATAATAATAATCATTTTATTATCAGGCAACTAAGACCCATAGAAAAAATACACAAAATAATATTTAACAACGATAATATACTAATACATATTTTAATAGACTAAAACTATACACGCAACGTTGTCGGCGTCGTGTTTCGCTGCGTGGTGTCGCGTAACCGTCCTCGGAAACGTCGATATACGACACCCTTCGGCCAAAAGTCCTCCTTCAAGCAGGTCTGAAGATGTTGGGTTGGAATTCGTACCACGAATGACTTGAAGTTGATGTTGTGGCGCGATTCCAACCTTTCGACCCTCAGAGTCCAGTCAGTCTTCACTTTCAAATACTGCACCACTTCCTCAGTTGTCGTGGAGTGATGCAGACGTGAAACGTACAGCTGCGTCGTAGGCACAGCAGGACGCAGCAGCATGTTGGGTCCACTCGGTGCGGTTCCACGCAGGTTACGAGAACAGGGCTTCTTCTTCCTCCTTTCTACTTTAATGAAGCCCTCCTCATCAACTT
This sequence comes from Agrotis puta, assembly GCA_943136025.2. NCBI lineage: Eukaryota > Metazoa > Arthropoda > Insecta > Lepidoptera > Noctuidae > Agrotis > Agrotis puta. Next base: position 9,261,588 of record OW964170.2, read on the forward strand.
GGCTCGTTCATGGCACGGAGCTACGGACCGCAGCCAGGGCTGGTTGAGCACCCACATTCAATTTTTCCCCTTTCCTGGTTTGTCGCTTAGGCTGCGACGCATCAGTTTTACCGCTGGTGACAATAGCAGCATAGGCACGTTTAGGGGTCGACGTACCTACGCGTGACGTATCCGCAGCCGGTGTAGTGGCGCGGGCGACGACTGCGGCGGCGGCGAGCGGCGCTTGCTCAGCGCTATCGGCAGCTGGTGACGCACTTGTGTTCGCCGATTCAAAACTGCCGATGGTTGCATTTTGCGCCCCTCGACGTGTGTTCACCTTTGAGGCCTCAGGTGACCCAATTACCGAACCGACGTTGCGCAATAATGCTATTTCCGCACGTAGCTCGGTATTTGTTTTTTCTGAAACCTCCATTCTGGACTGCATCTTGGTCATCTCCGCTTTCAAGGAAGTGATGTCCTTTAACAGCCGTGTAACGTCGACGTGGTCGAAAGTGACGGGAGGCAGTTTACTTAACTCCTTCGCCACGAAATCTGGCACGTCGTCCGGGTCAGTCTTCTTCAACATATCGAGGATATCCTGAAGACTCTTCTCGGTTCCATCTCTGCGCCGAGAGGGCATCTGGTCCAGTTTTCCAAGAGACTGGAACAGCAAGAGTTTTCCGCTGCTGATGTCGTCCTCCTTGAAATTGGACCGGCAAATCTGCAGTATGCTCACCTCGTCCATGTAGTCGATGGCATGGACTAGGAATGCCAGCAATTCATTAACTATAAGTTGTTTCGAACTCATAGTTATAACGGGCAGCGGCTATGGCCGCGCAACACGCGAATAAAATTCGTGCCGTGCGCAGTGGAAACACGTCCGTGTTCGAGCGCGCACCGCACTGCACTGTGTATTGCCATACAGAGTGGCAACGCCGCCAGTCTCTTGGGCACATTACCAGCTGACAGCGTTGAGGATGAATTTTTCGATGCTCTATAATATGTAGTTTAGTTTAGTTTTATTTAATTTTGTATTTTTATATTTATGTATATATTTAGACGACATTCAAAGAACCTAATGTACAGAATAAAATAAGTAGAGAGCAAACCATTCTCAAATAAAAAAATAAAAATAAAATATGTATGAATGTTAGTGTCAAGCCTCGAATCACTTTTTCGATCTTTTACGAGACGCTACGGCGTAGTAAGCTACGCTCCCACGTAGTCGCTACGGCGTAGTAAGCCACGCTCTCACGTAGTCACTACGGCGTAGTCAGTCGGCGCGTTGCTATGCTAAACTGTCAAGTTTCCAATTGATTTTTCCTTGAAATACTTATTCACTCGAATAATTTGAAAGTCAATGAAATATTTTATGGTTCATTTATTCCATCACTCACATTCGATATATGCTAGAAGAAACTTTGACTGAAAATGTTACTTTTAAACTTCTAATATTCTTTTCAAACCTGGTTTCCAAGTAATCACAGTTTTATTTTTGACGTCGTTACACTCTACTTGTATTAAATTGTGTTGGACTTATAAGGTAGTCTATAATATAAAAATATAATAAGATTTTTTAAACACAAAAAAAAAACAAGTAGCTCCGTACGTGACACAAGGATAAACCATGAAAGTATTTTCTGTTAAATTCTTAATTATCTATACTAATAAAGCTGCTGAGGAGGTTGTTTTGTTGAATGCGGTAATTTCAGGAACTATTGTCCGAATAGAAAAAAAATCTTTTGTATTGGATAGTTCATATATACCTTTATCAAAAAGGCAGGCGAGTCCGAAGCGATACCGAACCGAAGCGAGACGTCAGTCCGATAGTTCTGTCACGCTATCGGATCGCTTTCGCTTTTCTATGTGATTGGATTCAAACAATTCCATACATTACAAATAAAAACGTCACGCTTCGCATTCGCCACACCTGTCTGTTTGACAAAGGCTTTATCGAGGAAGGCTTTAGGCTGTATAACATCACGCTTAAACCGCAGAGCCAAGCAACGGGGGATGAAACCACGGAGACACCTAGTCTTCCTCTAAATCTCTTTAACAATTCAAATTAGACAGTCTAAAGTCTAAATCGACAACACAATACTATAAATACACTTCCCTCTGTGCAATTGCGCCGTGTAGATGTGATTTGTATCGCTGCCGTTAATAATTACGTTTTTCGTGTCTCGTTATCAATTACCGGCTCGTGAATTGATCCTAACTGTGTGCCTTTGTGTTTAGTGTTGGTATTGTAAGTTTTTTAAGTGTTATTATGCGTATTTAATTGGTAAATATAGTTTTAAATTAGTTCATCAGCGCTCGGTGAGTACTTTTTATTTTTTGGGTGTGGGGGTACCGCGTAAGGAAAAAAAAAAAAGTCTTGTTGTTTCGTCTTGTTTTTACGATCTGATTTAAATCGTTTTGTCATTTTGATTTAAAAATGTTGTCCAGTAATGATGATCCGCCAGACCGTGGCGGGGGGACTTCGCGACGCGTAAATAAACCTCCCAGGTCACCGACCTCCGCTTATTCTAAACGCTTGTTTACCGAATTGTCTCCGTCTTATTTAACACCTGAAGATAGGCCGAAGAGACAACATCTGACCGATTCTGCCGAAAAATCGCCGTTATCAATAAATAATGTCAGTAATTCAAACGAAGACTACTGCGATTTAGTTACTCAGGCATCTGCATACTTGTCAAAAATAAACGACCTCGTGAGCGATCAAGGATCCCGTATTAATGTAGCCAATAAATCCGCGATTATGGACATGACACAGCGGATTACGTCCATTGTTTCTTTGTTAGCCATACGGTCGTCTTCAAATGAAACAAAGTTAGCAAATATGGAGCGCGAATTGGACAAAGTCAAATTAAATAATAATGTCAGTATTGTTAAAACAGATTTCAACAAAGTTTCTTATTCAGATTCTCTGAAACTTCGTCTGCCTAAGGTCGCTCCAGTGATGGAGTCTAGACCACCGCTGCCGTGTGTAATAGCATACCCCTCCAACGAAAGGTCAGCTGAATTCGCGACTTCCTCAGCCACTAAAGAAGCGCTTAAAAAAGCAATTAAGCCAACTGACGACGGTTTTCAAATAGTTGGCATGAAAAAAATCGCGAAATCGGGCGTTGTATTACGTGTCGCTAACGATAGTCAAATAAGTAAACTTGAGTCGGTTGATGCTATTAGGACTGCCGGGTTAAGACTTGAAAAACCGAAAGGCCGCAGGCCACGTTTATTAATTAAAGACGTCCCATCCTCAATGGAAGACAAACCTTTTCTGCATGCGTTGTACCGTCAAAATATTAAAGACGAATTGGCAATTAGTGAGGAAGACTTTATTAAGTCGACAAAAATTATACGTAGACGTGCATTAGATAATGGCCGGAAGTGGGTAGGCATTGAAATCGACAACGCCATACGAAAGCATTTAATTAGTACCAAAGAGAAGCTTTTTATTGACTTCGCGACTTGCCGATTTTTTGATGATATCGATGTAGTTCGTTGTTTACATTGCCAGCAGTTCGGTCACGTGAAAAAATACTGCGTTAATAAATCGCCTACCTGTGCTAATTGCTCTGAAGCACATGAAACAAAAGAATGCCCGCAAAAGGATAATTTAAATTTTACACCAGTATGTGCGGCGTGTAAACGTATTAAAAAACCGTTTGACCATCGATGCGGGTCCCAACAGTGTACCACCTATAAAGTTAGGCTCGAACAGTTAATACGCAACACTAATTACTAATATAATGGATAGTTTAATAATAGGTCAATTAAATCTACACAACGATAGGGTGGCGACTTCTGAATTGGACAAATTAATTATCGATTATAACTTAGATATTGTATTGGTTCAAGAACAATACCAAAACACGCGCTTACGTCACAAGGTAGTTCAGTTGGATAACAAGGCACGAGCCGGAATTTACGTGTCACGTTCTTCTAACTATACAGTAACGTCTTTACGAAACCTCATGAATCGACACTGCGCGGTTGTGGAAGTCTCATCCGCTAGTTCTAAAGTTTACGTTGTGAGCTGCTACTTTCAATATTCAGACCCTGTTGGTCCTCACATACATAATCTCCGTCACGTCTTGCGGTCACTCGCGGGCTGCAAAGTTATCGTAGGCGCAGACGTTAATGCGTCCTCGTCCCTGTGGTATGGCAAAGTTCGGTCCACAGATTACGAACGGCGCTGCGCTGTTGAAGACTTCATTGCTGAAATGAACCTAACTATTCACAACACCCCCGACGCACCACCTACTTTTTGCAGCCAAATGGGCGAATCTTGTATTGACGTCACACTTTCTAGTGCAGACGTACACTTGGATAGGTGGCGTGTCCTACCGGACGCGTCTTGTAGTGATCATCGCTTGATCGTTTACGAGTTTGTTCCGGTTTCTATTCAGGGTTCCTCACATGTCATTGGTAATTTTAGGTACAAAAGTAAAGGTGCTAATTGGGAATTCTTTAGATCGCTTTTTGCATGTCACGCCAAAGAGTTCACTCGTGATGGGCTGTCAGCCGAAGAAAGTGCTGAAATTATGTCAGACACCTTCACTTACTGTGCTGACATTGCCATTGGTCGCGGACCTATGACCAATATACGTAGATGTGATTGGTGGTGTGACTACCTAACCGAACAGCGTAAAACCTATCGTCGAGCGCGTAAACATCTTAATAAGCTTAAAAAACGCCAAGTCACCGGAGACTCGCTAACCACTGCTTTAAATACATTTAGAGTTGCCAAGTCCCGTTACAGAGCATCGGTTGAAAAATCTAAGGGTAATTTGTTGCGTAAAGTAGTCGATAAATTAGAAAAAGAAGGTCCGTGGTCTCCTTTATATCATGAGTTTAAAGCCAATCGATCGATCGACCTCGCGTATGTTCAGAATATTAAAGTAAATAATAAACACACCGCCGGTATTGAAGAAACAACGGAAGTTTTATTAAATACTCTTATCCCTGATGATTCACCTGTTAATGATAATGACTACCACCAACAAATTAGAGCATGGGCAACAGTCCCGCCTGAATCACCAGCGTCAGACCTTCCATCCACTGACGAATTAATGAATGTTGTTAGGAGATTGCCCCTTAACAAATCATCAGGTGAAGATAAAATATCTAATCGTATGATAAAAGAAGCGTGTAAAACAGCGGGTGACGCGTTATTAACTGTTTACAACCGGTGTATTTCTGAAGGCGTTTTTCCTCGTATATGGAGACATGGCTTTATACGAATAATACCTAAAAGCGGCGACAAGCCACCAGATGACCCTAAGTCATACCGACCCATAACTTTATTACCATCTTTGGGAAAGCTCTTGGAGCGTCTTATCGTCCCACGATTGTTACCGGACGGGCCCAAATTCCATAAAAATCAATTCGGTTTTACTATCGGGAAATCAACCGTTGACGCGGCACTTTCTGTTAGAAAAATGGTTAATACCTCTAAACACAAGTACGTAGTTGGGATCTTTTTAGATATTTCCGGGGCCTTTGATAACGCGTGGTGGCCAATGCTACTACTTAAAATAAAAGCTCGTGGTTGCTATAATAATATATTTAATCTCCTTTGTTCGTACTTTTCTAATGGATCCGCGAAACTTAAACTCGGACATCATTCCATATCGAAACCTCTCACCATGGGCTGTCCTCAAGGTTCGGTTATCGGTCCTTATTTATGGAATCTAGGCTTCGATGATTTCCTCGCGATTCCACTTCCAAGTGGTTGTTCTTTAACTGGTTATGCGGACGATGGCCTTCTGCTCATTCAGTCGAGTACTCGTGCTGGACTCGAGAATTTGGCTGACACTTGCCTACGATTAATATCACAGTGGGGCGATCGTAACCGTCTGACCTTTGCACCACATAAAACCTATCAACTCATTTTAAAAGGTGACCTTAAATCGTGGCCTAGTATTAAATTCAATAATGTTCCCGTTAAGAAAAAGAAATCGGTGTGCTATCTTGGTTTAGTCTTAGAGAGGAATTTCACATTCATAGAACATATAAAAACAGTTGGTGAAAAAGCTAAAAATAATTTTTATGCCCTAACGAGAATATCCAAATCTACTTGGGGTTTGTCGTTTTTAACCTTAAAAACTATTTATGGTGCTACTTACTTGGGCTGTATGTGCTACGGAGCACCTGTTTGGGCCGATAGGGCCACCATAGGGGCGGCACGACGTAAATTGCTTCAAAGCCAGCGCTTGGCTTTGTTATTCTTAAGTAAAGCGTATAGAACCGTCAGTACTGAAGCTTTACCGGTACTTGCTGGTGTTCTTCCAGTCGATCTTGAAGTACAGCGACGTGCTGCTATGTACTTTTCCACACGGGAGACCACTGATGCTGATTTTCTACCTCAACGTGACCGTGATAAGATATCTAGATTATTCAAACCCCAGAGCGACGTCTGGGAGGATCTTTTATCCGAATGGCAAAGTAGGTGGGATAATTCTATCAAGGGGCGGCACCTCCACCAGTTCTTTCCATCCGTTCGTGAGCGGCTGGCTAGGACGTGGCTGGAGGTGGATCACTGTGTTGCCCAATTTCTCACGGGACATGGTAACTTTAAAAGTAAATTATTTTCCTTCAAGCTTGTTCCCTCGCCTTTTTGTCAATGTTCGACATCCGACTGTGAATATGAACAATCAGCACATCATATTCTATGGGAGTGTATTCTTTGGCAGAACGAACGTAATATTATGTTGAACACTGTTCAGACTACATCTGGAGTCATTTACTACTCGGACCTTGTTGAAACTCGAACAAACTTCCGTGCGTTCAAGCGTTTTTGCCATACCTATTATTGGAATCAAATTTAGCAGCTCACAATTTAGGACCCATTAATATTAGTAGTCATTTTACCCGTGGTGCTAGGCAACTGGGCTTCTCCCAGTTGTAATGTCCCTTTGTGCCTATTGGCCTTGTTTTGTTCTGTCTCCTGCTTGCATGAAGGGAAGTGGAAACATATATTTTTTCCTACTCCTCCACTATTCTTTTCTGATTAATTTCGTTGCAGGATCCAAGACAGGTAAATTCATTCTTCGGGACACGTCGAGCTTCATTGTCTCGGCCCTTTTCTGGTTGGTTGCCACTGTTGATTCTGGCGCACAGGAGTTGCAGTGGTTAGGGAATAGTGTGGTGGGTTTGTCCCAAAAAAAAAAAAAAAAAAAAAATACTATAAATAATATATGGATATAGGTAATGAAGACGTCTCTGTAGGATTAATTTACTATCAACAGTTCAGAGCAGCCTAAATAGGACACAAACTGAATAGGCATGGCCTAATTACCAATGTGTGTGTAAACAACAATGAACTTAGGTACATTCTAGTACGATACCTATTAGGTGACTAGTTATACGAGGGATGTCAAACGATTCAAATTTAAAATTACTTGCGAATTTTTGGGTTCCGTATCCAAAGGGAGAGAGACTACGCCGTCCGTCTGTTTGTCTGTCCGCCTGCACCGGACTGGATCTCATGTACCGTGATATTTAGACAATTGATATTTGCACACATTATGTAAGTATTTCCTTTATTGTGACCTCTATAACAATAGCTACCAAAAATATAATAAAAAAACGACGGGTTGCACTCTGGGAGTGCCGGCAGAAGTGAAAACTTGAATAGTAATTGTTGGAAATATCTTGTGAACAGATTTTAGTAAAACTCGCAAAAATGGTTGACTTTTTATTTCAATAATTTTCCAATGTGACGTACATCTTTTATAAACAATGTTACCTAGCAACGAATGTATCCAGCATACAAACTTCTTTAAAAGTAATAAAGTCACACGAACATTCACGCAAGCGCCCTGCGCCGTCCTACGCTTTTTCGATCAGGGTCACGTGTCCTGACGCGAGTTTAAGATTTTATACCCATTACAGAAAAAGTGTTCAACGCCGCTAAAGAAGTTTTCACTTCAAAAAAAAACGACGGGTTGCGCTCTGGGAGTGCCGGCAGAAGTGAAAACTTGAATAGTAATAAACACACACGAATATTCGCGCAAGCGACCTGCGCCGTCATTCGAATTTTCGATCAGGTCACGTGTCCTGACGCGAGTTTAACATTTTTTACCCATTCCAAAAAAAGTGCACAACGCCGCAAAAGAAGTTTTCACTTCAAAAATATTTAAGGGATCTCCCATAGAACAGGCATGATATTTTTGTCATTTTTATAGATAACTAGCTGAGCCGGCAAACTTCGTACCACCTCAGATTTTTTTATCATAATACTCACCTTTTAAATTTTCTCTGGCTTTCCAAAAATAATTCAAAACCAAAATAAGCCAAAATGTTCCAGACCTTCTCGAGTTTTAGCGAGAAAAACGAACAGCAATTGATTTTTATACATACACATATATGGACTTCTTCGCATCCTCTCACGACAAATACGAACATCAACTATAACCAGTCGATCGAATTTTTCAATTTTGAAAATTTGGAGCCTTTGAATATTGACGTATGTCATGCTTTGGAACACGTGACAACGCAACAAATACGTGCTGAAACCGCAACTAGTTGCTTGGTAGAAAAACGTATTTGTGTAGGTTCCCTAATGATAACATTTGCATAATGACTTGCCCGGGCGCCGGTTTCCTGCAAATGACCTTTGATAAGACTTGACGTTGATATTATCCGGGTAGCTTCATATTCGGTTTGAGATAAGCAGAAATGCGAACACCCGCAATATTACTAGGTGTATCCTCATTTTCTGCATAAAGGCTTATTCAAGCCTGCCGGGGTCGCGGGACTCACAAATTACCGTAACCCCGGTACATAAAGGGCTACTGAAGGACACCGTGGATTTTAGTAGTACAAGTCTGACAGTCCCTCCCGCCCTGCCCTGGGTGGGAGGACTCATTTGATGATTTTAACACGAAAAAAAAGGCTCCGGCGTTTACATTTATTCCTTGCCGTTTAGCTACAGGGTCAGGTCTCTCTAGCTGCGGAAATTGATACTAAATACCTGAGCGCAAACCTCAGTGGTAGCGAATACCGCTTAAGTTTGAATAGGCCTTAAAGCCTTTGTCAAACAGAGAGGCGTGACGAATGCGAAGCGTGACGTTTTTATTTGTAATGTATGGAATTGTTTCAATCCAGTCACATAGAAAAGCGAAAGCGATCCGATAGCGTGACAGAACTATCGGACTGACGTCTCGCTTCGGTTCGGTATCGCTTTGGAAACGCTTCGCTTTCGCCTGTCTGTTTGACAAAGGCATAGATGAGCGAAAATCGAACGCTAGTCCAATAATTACTAGGTGCGTCCCTTGTTTTGCCAGTCGCACTGGATGTGTGTAAACACCACTATTCAAACTGAATGAAGTAATAATTCATGTTTATGGATGTTAAGGGCTGTTTTCAAATTAGTTTATGATTCAGGGCTTCAGTCACGTCCTAAACTAGGAGGGCATGCCCTTCATGTATTATTAGTAACAATTTATATTAAAACTTAGTTATTTATTGGGACACATTGGCTAACAACAATAGCGGAGCGTTTGAAGCTATTTTAAGGGGTTTTGTGACTGTTTAACCGCCCAGAGCTATGTGCTCAAGTTAAACCTGTGTTGTGACAAATAATTGCAAAGGGTATGCCACACTCACCGTAGAGAAAACAAGTAATTGTCATGTTAATACGAGCATTTAAGTAGGTTTCACCATCTGAGGTCATGCATTAGTGGTAGGAGATTACACTGAGAGAGAATATTGTCAATACGAGTAAATTCTCGACCTCTAACTCCAGGTACTGTTAGTCTTATTGACCTTGCTGATTATGCCTTGTTATATATCTACTGGGGTCTATTTACGGCAGTTATGGGCCCCGTTGTCTGGGTAGCAGTTTTCGGAGCCGACTCAAATTAGCGAAGCCACGTGGTACACCAGTCTTACCTCAATATTCGATGGATAATTATCACCCTTTAACTGTTAATCTATACTAATATTATAAAGCAGAAAGTTTGGTTTAACGCGTTAATCTTAGGTTCGAATTCAAAATTTTGTGTTGGATAAACCATATGACGATGAAGGCCATATAAAAAAAACCAGATGACATATAACCAATAGGAGTCATGCAGCGGGGGTGAAACCGCGGCGAAAAGCTAGTGTACTAATAAAATGCTGTTTTCAAACAAACCTAAAAATACAGTTTAATTATATTTGTATACTGAAAGTGGTTGGTTTTAACGAGTGTAATCACCCCTAAAGTTTCCCCAGCCGCTTTGTATCGGGCACGCCGCAATCGCGGCGGTAAGACCCCTCTTTGAGGAGTGGCTGGATAGGCGTCACGGCGTCCTGACCTACCGCATGACGCAGGTCCTCACCGGACACGGAAGTTTCGGGAGGTTCCTGTGTCTGATAGGGAGGGAAGAAACGCCTGGGTGTCACCACTGCGAGGATCGTCCGGAGGACGCGGTGGAGCATACGGTGCAGGACTGCCCCGCTTGGGCAGAGCACCGCCGTGTCCTCACGACGGCGATAGGCGGAGACCTCTCGCGCCCGGCATTGGTCGAGGCCATGCTGCGGGGCGAGACGGAGTGGGAAACGGTCGCCTCCTTCTGCAAAGCAGTCATGCTCGTGAAGGAGGAGGCGGGCCGCCTGAGGGAGAGGACAGCGTCCTCCCTCCACCCTAGCCGCAGTGGTAGACGCCCACGGCGTCGGACGTCGCAGGACGATCTCCGGCCACCGTAGGCGCGGGCATGCGGGCAGCGAGTAATGGGCGACTCACTGTCCGACCATGGACCATGCCCGGGTCGACGGCGCGTTGTGTTCCACGCGCGCCTCAAAGAGTGTCAGCATAGTGACGGGGCCTGTAGAGGGCCAAAGCCTGCCGGGGTCGCGGGACCAAGGGATTACCGTGACCCCGGTACGTAAAGGGCTATTGAAGGACACCGTGGATTTTAGTCAGTACAAGTCTGACAGTCCCTCCCGCCCTGCCCTGGGTGGGAGGACTCATTTGATGATTTTACCACGATGAAAAAAAAAAAAAAGCCGCTTTGTATTCCGCCTTACCAGCTAAGCATAGATATGTATAGCATAGAGTATGACTTTCGTTTTTAGGCTGAAGAAACTTTTTTGGCATGAGTAAACAAAAAACGAAAAGAAGTTCTCATATACGAGAGTGCAGATAATGTCAGCATGAGAAAGTGGGAAAGTCCTAGACGTGTGCTTGAGTAATGATACCAATATTAAATCATAACTGCTGTTCAGTGAGATCATTATGAAGATACATCGACGGATTTTCCTTCACATTTCGAACCCTTCGACCCCACTCATATAACATGCACGACACGCGATGCTTGACACTGAACTATGTTGAACCTGGGTTATATTTAGAATTAGTCGTCTACTCAACAAGTGCTTTTTATTTCAGTCAATTTCATTTAACAGTCTCGTTTTCAGGCGTCACTCGATTCGGTATAATAAATTGAAGAGATACATTGTCGCCAAATCCGACATATGAACTTCGGTTCAGGCGTACGTGACGTCAGACAAAAGATGAAAATGCCGTGACATATCTCTATACCACCGCGATTGCGATTTTGTCATAATAAAACTACTTGAGGTACAACACAGATTTTTCTAAATTAGTTTTTTTATTAAATCGACTATGGACAATAAGGAAATCAAGGAACGATAGGGATTCTACAAAGGGACAAAACATGCAAATAAGGTAGATTTCTTTAACATTGTATTTATGCAAATTGATGCATGGAGATTCAAGGCAGAATACCAAATGTACTGGAAAAAAGGGTTTTCATAATATAATTCTGTTATTAGGACAAGATAAGCCAAAACTTCTGTTCAAAGATGTAAAATATATTGGACCCCAGATTTAATTTGTTCCAACGTGCTGCCCCCTGGCTAGGCTCTTATTGATGATGTTGATTATGCCCGACGTAGATAAATAGCTCAAGTGTAACACAGGTTCTCTAAATTGGACAATCGCCAACTCTTCGGGGAGAAAAATGGACTGTAGTGAAAATCTTCAGAAGTGTTCTTGTATACCTAACAAGTCTTATATTTATTACAGAAAAACCATGTTAGCCTGAGGCACAATGTCCCGATATTTGTATCTGAGAACGAAATTGTGAAATTATTGTGTTATAACTCTGCGACGAAATAGTTACGAGTATTATGACCACCAAACAACCTTTGGTGGTCATAATAACTATTTATAAATATGTTATTATATACACTAATATTGTTTACTTGTATAATATGCTCTGAAACTGTTCGACCGATTACAAAAATTCTTTCACCAGTTGAAAGTTGCTTGACATAAGCAATAAGTCGCTAGCAAAAGCTAGTTTGTAATACAAAAAAAGTAGCAAGTTGTGCAAAATAAGGCTATCAAAATAGCATATATAACACTGTCTTCCGAACAAATTTGAAACGAGTGCACGACAAACTTAAATTCCCGTTAATTAAAATTTTTGTTTTAAACTATCTCGTAATTTCAACACATACAATCGATATCACTTACCACATCACTATTTTTTTAATAAATAACTATATCTACCTACCACCGGACCGGCCGCGCTGCTCCCACCTGCGGCCGTATTATGACGTCTTAAAACAAGGCTTGTTCCAGTGAGTGAACGAGGTGGAGCTAGACGACTTGTATAGCTCTGTCTCTGTCGCTGTAGGAACTATTCGGGGTGAAAATCACACGAAGTACCCACTATTAAGAATAATTTCATTAAAATTTGCTATAATTAAATTCGAATGTTTAATCACTTTTATGTTGCTATTGTTGTTTAGTTTCATTCCGCACCATAACTAGACTTAGTGTTAGTTAACTTAGTTAGTGCCTTTGGCAGGTAAAAAAAAGTAGTGTTTTTATGCTGTAAAGTCAGTGCTGAGACTTTTGAGCTACCGGTACTTATTGTGTTTATTAACGAACTATTATAAGAAAATGTTTGTGAAAATAATTGTATGAATACGTGTAAAATGTTTGTAAAGGTAAGTTAGCCTAAAAACTAGTTACATCTAGGGTTGTAAATAATTAGAATAAGATCTTATTGTTTTTATTCTTATGTTAAGAAAGACATTTCAAAATTTCAGTTTCTATTCTTATGTTAAGAAAGACATTTCACAATTAATCAATCAATAAAAAAAGACGTACAAACGGGTCAGTAAAACGATTCTGTGTCTAAATAAGTTAGTACGCTTGAGTAAGTTTCATATAGTGGCAATTATCCCCCAGGAAACTTTCAAAAATAGCCTATAATACTCGGTAATTATGTACTTGTAATGTGTGTAAATGTTTTCTTTACCGTGGTAAAATTATCATATGAGTCCTCCCATCCAGGGCAGAGCGGGAGTGACTGTCAGACTGGTACTGACTAAAATCCACAGTGTCCTTCAATAGCCCTTTATGTTCCGTAGTCACGGTAATTCGTGAGTCCCGCGACCCCGGCAGGCTTTGGCCCTCTAAAGGTGGGCCCCGTCATTATGCTGTATGTGCACTCTTTGAGGCGAGTGGAACACAACGCGCCGTCGACCCGGGCATGGTCCATGGTCAGACAGCGAGTCGCCCATTACTCGCCGCCCGCATGCCCATGTATTTGTACATGGCATCATTTGTGATATATTTTAGACACAACAACACAATAGAAACATAATAAGCACTGCGATCAAATTCGTAAAATAATGACGAAGAAAAATTTTATCGCAATTCTATTATGATGTTGCTAAAGTGGCGTTTTTAGCTTCCCCTGCAGTTCCAAAGATTACTTTTATTATTGTTTTTTATTTCATTTATTTCAGGTATCAGAGACCCATCTAAAATACAATAGGTACTTATTTGTATCGTAGGCAATAATGCAAAGTATTAGTTTGATAGCGTAAAAACATGGTACGTTCTACGTGTAGTGAGGAATCCTATCGGCGGCGTTTACGTATTTGTAAGTAAAAGTTCCTCATTTATTCATCATAATAAACGAGCAAGTACTTTAATTTACAATAGATGCTCTTAGCCTCCATCTATTATTTCTATGTTCAAAGCGAGACCTAAGATGGAGCGAGCTCATTCAGAAGGACATGGAACACAATCAAAACGACGAGAAGTTATAGATGGATTGTTAGTGAACAGTTTATCTATAACTTTTTCAATAAACAGCACTCGGAACGTAATTGAAACAAATGTCCCACTTCCCAGTTTTTGATAAGTGAACGCCGCATGGAGGGAAAAGTTGGTGCAAATAATGGTGAAGCCACGTACTACTTGAGAATATGAAGTAACATTAACTTGTACACTTTGCAACGACGAGGCACTTCCAGAACAAGGTTTCTTAACAATTTCACTTATTCATATCTACCTACATGTAAAAAAACAAGAAGATTTTGTTTGGAGTGTGTGGGATCCACCCAACAGTGAGCCCGGTAAATGGTACCATAGGGTACTTGTCGGACGGTCGGTACTAGACGGTCTTGTTGACGCTCAGCCGTCAACGCAACCTGCGTTGACGGCTGACCGTCTGGTTCTGCCCTACGACTAAAGTGGGCACACGGCTCTGTGCGAGCGAGATTCATTATATTTACGCGGGAGTGACAGAGACGGGTAATGACAGGTTAAAGTACGGAATTCCTCCTGCTTCGCGTCCGGACTTTAGCATGCTGCTCCGATAAGTTTTGATCGTGTGCGCGTCCTTTTTCACTAAAAAGGGTGGATGAAAGGACGCGCACGTCTTGTAGGCACGCAGTAGGTTCGTTTATGAGTAGGTATGTATTGTTAAACTCGTTATTTTCTCATATCTTTAAGCTCTCCAAAGACCACATTGTAATTTCACATGAACTTAACTTATTCATGAAATTTCTCAAAAAACTTGTAACATGATTACTTTTTGTTTTACTTAAATAATAATATTAAAAACTCTTTTAGATACTCTGGAATTTTTAGTCCTTGTATTTTCTTCTCATTTTTATTTTCATTTTTTGCGCGTATCACGAGAAAGACTTTTTTTGTCTACTCAAGTCAATATAAGTATCATTTCGCAAATATTCTAATCCAATACTCGAGCTCAAGTAATAATAAAAGATAGGTATGCGTCGCACATTTAGTAAAATGTTATAAAGCTTTTTTTTTTTTTTTTATCGTGGTAAAATCATCAAATGAGTCCTCCCACCCAGGGCAGAGCGGGAGGGACTGTCAGACTTGTACTGACTAAAATCCACGGTGTCCTTCAATAGCCCTTTACGTACCGGGGTCACGGTAATCCCTAGGTCCCGCGATCCCGGCAGGCTTTGGCCCTCTACAGGCCCCGTCAATATGCTGACACTCTTTGAGGTGCGCGTGGAACACAACGCGCCGTCGACCCGGGCATGGTCCATGGTCGGACAGCGAGTCGCCCATTACTCGCTGCCCGCATGCCCGCGCCTACGGTGGCCGGATATCGTCTTGCGACGTCCGACGCCGTGGGCGTCTACCACTGCGGCTGGGGTGGAGGGAGGACGCTGTCCTCTCCCTCAGGCGGCCCAAATGTTATAAAGCTGGTGAATAGTTTGTCTGTTTGTTCGGTTGATCGCGCTAATCTCAGGAACTACTAATTTAGAGGTAGGCTATAAGCTATAAAACATCACGGTATGACCAACAGGAGCCAAGCAGCAGGTGTAAACCATGGGGGACAGCTAGTGTAAGATAACAAATCTCCAAAAGAGTAAAAAAACAAGGACAAAATCATATTTATACAAATGTACTAGCTTATCAGACTTCTTGTGATACTTTATATTGTAAGTACCTGCTCATCATTTTTACGTTCACTGCGCAAAACTGTAATAAAACGCAATTTTTCAGGAGAGCACTTACCAAAAAGCCAGCGCAGATATTTCTCTCGATTTTGTCCCCGGAAAGTTAAGAATATTATAGTAGTGGCACTTACCTATCGTAAGACAAGTTGATAATCTTAAATAAGGTAACAACCACCTAAGTGTTTTCGTGTAAATTACGGGACCACGTAATTTCTTCGTGCGTGGCTTACGCTCGCGATATGGTCGTAAATTTTCCCACGATAATATTTAAATACAGCTAATTAATCTGTATGTTAATCATTAATGGAAGAATTTTGATATAAAAAGTATAGTTAGTTAAAAGTATGGTTAACCCCTACAATCAACATGCACATCCTCTCTATATAATTATACATAATAATCACAATAAAACCTATTTTTAAAATATTGTTAAAAAATGATATCTTAGGCAAAGAAAGGCAAGATAGTAGAGACGAAGTGACGCTTTAATTAAGTACAAGGCCAATATAATTAAGCATTTTTCAGAGTCGACACCATCAAATTTTAACCCACTTCAAAAAATCTCAATCCTACTGTTACTGAATTTCTTTCAGTTTGGTTCAGTACTTTTTATTTTAAGAGCGTTTCTTATTGTGTACTTGGACGATGTTATTATCGGTACTACGGATTAAGTATTTGACAAGAAATTGGGTTGAGTATTTGAACTAAAATGAGTAAAATAGAAATAAAACTAACCTCCTTCAAAAACCACCTCATAAAAGTGTAAAATTGTATTTTTTGAAAGTCGGTTTCAAAATTGACTAACATTTAAATGTTACTTCATTGTAAATATAAAAATTCGTATGCCGCTTTATGCGGTGGATATACTGTACTAATCATATATAACATCTGTATACCTACTTATTTATTTTACGAATTAATAATTAATTTGTTTATTCTGCGAAGAAATATTTTTATCTTTACCTTAAAAAGTATGAAATACTAAACACAGCAAACTATAGAATTACCTTTATTTATGTACGTAAATTATAATAAAACGTAATAAACACGATTTATAAACGTAACTAGATGAAGAATACAGGTTTTGCCGTGGAGTAGTACTTTTTCAGGTGTTTTTCAAGAAATAGACCTGAAATACCGCCACATGTGTTTATGAAGATTACAATCATGATACTTTGAATGATGTAATGTATCCAAAAAAAAATATTTTCAGAAAAACTAGGTTCTTTCAATAAAAATATCTTGTACGTGCCCAATGTTTTCGTCTTAATGTAAGTAGTGTGTGTCAAAATAATAAGAGAAAATGACTTATTTACACGTGGGGCAACGTTAGGGTTATACATATTAATAAGATTTCCAGAAAGTAAGTTATGCTAGAAAAGGTACGACTTTTTACCACATTTTGAGGTGACATTGTTTTTTATTTCATTGACTTTTTTGCCACCGACTTTCGAAAGAAAAGTTGTTTCGTAAGTAATTTTAAACTTTTTTGTGATTGTTTTTGAAGTCGGTTATTTTTTTTTTACAAAGTTTTTTGTCTTATCTTTTTTTAGTTTAAATGTTCAACCCAAATGATTTTCAAATATATAATTTTCTTACATATGCACTAGAATATTGTAATCCGTAGCACTGGTAATAACATCGCCCATGTGCACAATAAGCTAAAAATAAAAAGACCTGAACCAAACAAAATGAAAATTTAATGGGTCCAATTGGCAAGTCATCGAAATCGGACTGAAACCTGAAGAGTAATCGGTATAGACAATGTTGATACATTTTTAGATTATTTTTGTTTTTTTTTTTCATAAACCGGTTGTCATATTTCCATAAAAAATTGTGGAACTATTTGGGAAGAGTTTCCAAGAGTTTCTAACAAAAAAAAAAAAAATTATATCGGTTGGTATGCGATGGAGTTATGCGAACAAACATATTTTTTTGGAAGTCGGTTAAAAAAAGGTTTAGCTAGCATGTAAGTCATTAAAATGCCGTCCAATTTTCCAAGTTTCGCCATTTATTCTTGAAATGAAGACAAAACTTCAGCCCTAACAAACCGCTGCAAAGTAGAAAGAAAAATGGCTACCGCGATTGGCACTTAAGAACCCATTTTAGGTCACGGTGGTCAGCTTGCTCTGAAACGATTAAAATTAATTACAATCAAGTGCCAGAGATTGTAAAGTTTAATGGTCCAGTAAATAGTTTGTTGGGGGCCAACTTGATTGATTGATGTAAAACAGGAAAAATGCTTCTTCTGGGCCACAAGGTCAGAACACGACACGCGTTTGTCGACAGTGCCTATGCAACAAACAAATAAAAAAAAAATTAAGACCAAACATCAGTGGAAACTTTTAGTCACACTGACTTTTTGTCTCCCCGTCGTGTGATATGTGAAGATATTAGGGAGTGCACTGATTATGGTGGCAAAAAGTTTCTAGCGGCCGGTAGATTTGACTGAGTGTCAAAAAATCTCCGCGACAAAGAGTCTCCAGTGAGCGGCTGGCCTAAGAGCGCCTGGTTACCGTGAGGTGTCTTAGTGTCTTTTCATACGTGCCAGTTGCGCGAGTAGCGGTGCTCCGGTAACACTGTAGGGGATCAAGAAACGCCTGCGGACCGTAAAATAAGATGGCCAAGGGAGCTACGTCCGCAGCCGCGTCTCATTTCGGCCCGGGGGGTGTGTGTCCGACACATTCAGCTTTCACACGAGACGGTTTTGTATCCAGCAGCGTGTGTGCGTGACCTCTCTTCATGAGTGTTTGAAAGAATTTGTGCATCTGTACACCACTCTAGGTTCGGCCTTCGGCTACCCGGCAGGCGATGACTGGAAACACGGTGTTGGATCCGGCGTGTACCCAGTGATCGCTTGCCGAACAAATTACGCCGGTTTGTGTGAAAACTAACAACCTAGCCACAGTGGTGGAGTTATCTAAATTTAGGCGAAAGATATACTTCAATAAATATTGTAATTCTATTTATTCATGTAATTTTACATACTGTGACATTTTTAAATGTTTTATAAAAACAAAACATTTTAAATAATTATTATGACATTTAATTTTTTGATCCAGAACTCCAGAAATTAAAATAATGTGATCCGTCAATAAACTACCCTACACCAGTAGCGTGCAGTGGTTCCAGACTAAGGGTAGGCCAGGAAAAAAAAAACTACTTTCTCAATACTGACGATGCGAATGGAAGAAAGCTTCGGCCCACTTCAAAACTTATAATTTAAAACACTCACCACATTCTTCACATAAGATTAATAATCACAATATTCTGACGATTCAAATAGAAGATCTGTCACCTCAAATATCTTCCCAAGAGGGTGATAGTTACAAAACACGTCACTTGCAAGAATAACTCTCGAAGATTGAAATTGTTGGATTAATTCTCGTAACATTTAGACAAAACTTGAAATTTAAACGAAAATATTAGTAGTTCTTCATAAGAGTTGTGAAAAATAAGTTTTCACAACTATCGTAATCAGTATAAACACACATTGTCAGCACAAGTCACACAAACTAGGACCATTTTAAGTAAACAAACGAATCTTCTTTAATATTTACACTACTTTTTTTTCAAAATGTATTACTTATAGCTAAATATGATTAAATAAAAACAAAAGTGTAAAACAATAACTAATTTTAGCCGGCATAAACTGACACTTGCACACGGAGTTGCCAGTATTAATTTACACAATTCCCCAAAAACCAAATTCGAAATAAAATTCTTACAGTTTTTAATTATTATAATAGGTCTTTGCTATTCCTTAAAATATAACATTTAATTTGAAATGTATAGATTTGACAATACTACTCTGTTTTTTTAATTGTCTTTATTAGTCTTTTACGAAATTGTCGTTTCTGTGTGTAATCTGTTTCCCGAATTGGCAACTCTGTTTATTTTACCCGTGCGTTTTCATTCATAAAACGCGTACTCGTCAGCTACAGCGTAAGGAGCTGCGTAGTAATTTATACATGTGTGCGGTTTCATATACACGAAAATATGAACACGGATGCATACATATGCATGAATTATTGAATGAATTTTAGAATTTTTGAGACCACAGGACCGCTTGCCTTCGGTTATAGTAATCTTGACGTGATGACGTCACACGGCGGCCGCGCGGAAATTTGCTAATGCATTATGTGAGGCGTTATGTTTTATATTTTTGTTTTATTTTATTACAAGGTTACAATAAATGCGTTTGTTTTATTTATGCGATTTTGTGGTAGGGTAGGCTTGGCCTAAATCAGTACTATGAGAGACCGCCCCTGCCCTACACGTCAATAGCTATCGTAATCCGACAGATTATATTGACGAATCACAATATGAATCTTACGTGTAGCATACGCTTTCATCACACAAAAGAAACAAGAGACACACACGGGTAATGCTTTTTTTTTTATCGTGGTAAAATCATCAAATGAGTCCTCCCACCCAGGGCAGGGCGGGAGGGACTGTCAGACTTGTACTGACTAAAATCCACGGTGTCCTTCACTAGCCCTTTACGTACCGGGGTCACGGTAATCCCTTGGTCCCGCGACCCCGGCAGGCTTTGGCCCTCTATAGGCCCCGTCACTATGCTGACACTCTTTGAGGCGCGCGTGGACACAACGCGCCGTCGTCCCGGGCATGGTCCATGGTCGGACAGCGAGTCGCCCATTCCTCGCAGCCCGCATGCCCGCGCCTACGGTGGCCGGAGATCATCTTGCGACGTCCGACGCCGTGGGCGTCTTCCACTGCGGCTGGGGTGGAGGGAGGACGCTGTCCTCTCCCTCAGGCGGCCCGCCTCCTCCTTCACGAGCATTACTGCTTCGCAGAAGGAGGCGACCGCTTCCCACTCCGTCTCGCCCCGCAGCATGGCCTCGACCAATGCCGGGCGCGAGAGGTCTCCGCCCAAGCGGGGCAGTCCTGCACCGTATGCTCCACCGTGTCCTCCGGACGATCCTCGCAGTGGTGACACCCAGGCGTTTCTTCCCTCCCTATCAGACACAGGAACCTCCCGAAACTTCCGTGTCCGGTGAGGACCTGCGTCATGCGGTAGGTCAGGACGCCGTGACGCCTGTCCAGCCACTCCTCAAAGAGGGGTCTTACCGCCGCGATTGCGGCGTGCCCGGACCTCGGTTGCGACAGTCGCTCCCTCCATACTGCCCTGAGATCGCGCCGGAGCTCTTCCCGTCGCGCCTCGACTTGTCGAGGCAGCGGGGATTCGCCCCGACGCTGCGTCTCCACGCGCCATTCATAGACGCGCTGGAGGGCAGTCGCCTCCAGATCCCAGGGCAGCAATCCCGCTAGGAGGTTGGCTGATTCGCCGGCGATCGTGCGGTATCTCCGGATCATCCGGATACACGGGTAATGCTAGACGCACAATGTCGTGCGACTGAGCTTTTCATTTTAAATTAAACCTGTAACTCAGATTTAGAAAGCTCAAAACTTCGCTGATAAATCTAATTTCGTTAAAAGATGAACAAAAACTTTTGTTGGAGTTTTACTTAAAACAGCTTTAACAGAGCTAAGCTGTATACTGTTTGAATTTGCTTGAGTGAATAAGACAACACTGAGCTTCTTGTATTCGTTTTGTTAAAACATCGATCGTATCGGATCGCAGAGATTCAACCTTTAATAATAATAATTTATTTGATTCTCTGCTAAAATGACGGAGTGGATAGTCAGAAAACGATGCTTTAATTTATCGCTATGTTAAATTATGTGTTCAATCCATCATAATATCAAACTAGTGACAGACACTGGATTTGTACAAAAATACCATTTTCAAACAATTTATTTTTTACTGACGTTGAAAAACATCTCACAATTTGTCAGTAATGTCCAAAATAAACTGCGGAAACACATATATTGAAGAAGACGCATTGATATTTGCCTAGGTTCGAACTCACAACGTCGTATAGGAGAGGCGAGGTTCAAACTTCGGAGCTATCATGTATCATGCATTTTATATTATTCAATCGCTCTGTGACTTGAGAAGGGTCAGCAAATATGGCCAGGGACTCCGTACGTGTGCGATGCGGTCAGATTTACAGTGATCACGTATTAGGTACGGTAAATATAAAAAAAAACGATAAAAGTAGTAACGAAAAGTACGGTTTTCTGAGTCCTTTGAATCAATTTTTTTAAACTTTGCCTCACCTTATGAATTTCGTCTGTATCGTCGCATTATTTATAAACATTTTTTCGATGTCTTCGCTGGTTCTGTAGCCTCATTCAGAACTAAACTTAGAGTTTTAATTGTATAATTTGTTTCATTTTAAATGTATTTTTCCTTTATCTTTCCCATTCTTTTTTCTTTTTTTTTAATTATTTTGTTACATAGTAAGTGTTTTTCATAACATGCATGCTGGATTCACATCTTGTAGATGTCAATCACAAATATTTTCATGTTCAATTTCCTTATTTGCATTTGAGATTGTACATCAGTTTTGTGAATTAAAAAAAAAAAAAAAAGCAAACACAAACACCCAGACTCGTCGACTTGGTTCTGTGCGGGGATCGACCCCGCGCCACGTAGCGCACCAGTCGACCACTCAGTCACTGTGCGAACCGTACCGCTAAAACTGATTTACGAGTAAGCTATAAATTATATTGCGGCATGAGTTTAATACCTAGAATTTGCATTTAATTAAATTAAGCAGTCATGCATACGCTGAAATTGTTCCGTTTTAGACAAATACGCTCAATAATTATGTACAATCGACAAATTTAAATTATGATCGTTAAACTGACCCTTACCCTAATAAGGTTATTTTCTAACAGACATTCAAATACAATTAGGTCCACATTCGCGTCACCATACATATCCATGCTAACGACTTTGATCTTTGTTATTTTGATGGATTCAAACGATTTATTGTCAAAATGGGTCATGATTCAACTTTAATATGAATACGACCCATTGTTTCCATTTCCCTTATATGTTGAAATTGCACAATACCCATTCGTACCGACTTGGCAAAGGCTCCTCAAAACTAATACTATCAATGTGAAAGTTTTTGATATGATGGACGGATGGATGTTTGTTAATCGTTCACATCAAAACTACTGAACTGATTTTGATGAAATTTGGTACACAGATGGTTTATAAACTGTTTTTTCTTATCCTGGAATTCCACTCCCATGAGGACGATTTTCATGCAAACGAAGCGGATGGTAATCGCTGGTAGCTCATTTATCTATTCATTATCTGAGGGCTCCTACTCAACAAAGTATTGTATAAAACTTACACTTGCGCGAATAAATAAAATCATTTCATTTCATAAAAACAATACTTATAAAGTAAACAGTGACATAAAGTATCGTGCACGTGGGAAACCTTAGAACCACAAATTCGTAGATTATGTGCCACAAAAATCGCGCACTGTCCAGGGTAGTGCTATATCGCCCACTGTTCCCTCTCATGAAGAGGAGAGTTTTGTCCCAAAGGGAAAATTTAAGGCTGAATTTATAATATGCTTATATTGTCCCTTTTTTTTTTTTTTTTTTTTTATCGTGGTAAAATCATCAAATGAGTCCTCCCACCCAGGGCAGGGCGGGAGGGACTGTCAGACTTGTACTGACTAAAATCCACGGTGTCCTTCACTAGCCCTTTACGTACCGGGGTCACGGTAATCCCTTGGTCCCGCGACCCCGGCAGGCTTTGGCCCTCTACAGGCCCCGTCACTATGCTGACACTCTTTGAGGCGCGCGTGGAACACAACGCGTCGTCGACCCGGGCATGGTCCATGGTCGGGCTGCGAGTCGCCCATTACTCGCTGCCCGCATGCCCGTTATATTGTCCCTAAAGGCAAAATAACAGCTAGTTACGTGAAAACGTTAACGAGACTCGCTAACGAGAGTGCATCAAAAATACTGTTTATTCACTTTGAAAGCTTGTCCGATAAACCGATTATAACGATGTTTGGCACAAAGGCTTTTTCATAGTTAAACTTAATTAAAGTAGAGATTAACTCTATTGCGCGTAGGACGGAACTGGCAGTTATGAAAAAAAAAAATTGCGAGCCTAACGAGGAGTGTGGTTCATTAAAACCTAATAATCTGTGCCGGTTTAAAAATGGAATGTTAACACAGTTACATGGCTTTTGGGATTGGGATCTTTTTAGTATTCAAAATATTCGTTCAACTAATTTGGTTGTTGTAAACCCATTCGAACCCAACATTGATATGTGTTAGTCCTTTTTGCGTAATCCCTAGCGAGGTACCTACCAAACACTAAAGATAAACTTATAAGCTTGTTTTGTTGAAAATTCGTGGTCTTGTTTGATATTATATTGAACCAAAAAGAACAACATAAGTTACTATTAAAGACCTATGCTTATGCTCATCAATGGGACATATTGCAGGCTTTAAAAAGTATTTTCAAGCCGTTTAATAGTCATCCAACCGATGAATAATATATCTTGTGGTAATCCAGGTTCTTAAACTATCTGTGATCAAAGTTTCAAACAAATTCATTAAATTGAAAATGCACAACATACAAATTACAAACTAGAAGCCAGATAGGTACTCAAAGATTCATCTCAAAAGGCGCTATATTATACAGGTATAGGTTAAATGCTCACTGATAAAGTGATTTTGACAACAACAGCAATATTCGTGATTCCTATTGAAGATTCCCCGAATTTGATACAATACAATCAATTACTAAATTGGGTTTGTTGTACATTAATTGTGCTTGTTTATTATTTTGAAGTGGTATCATATTATTATTCACTAGCGGGCGCCCGCGGCTCCGCTCGCGTGAATATCGGTTACCGCTGCAAAAAGCCTACTCAGGAAAGACACAGTCAGCAACATGATTTCCAGGTCTATTGACAGACACCGACACTAACATCGACGACGTAGTCATCACAAACACTCGACATAGATAGATTTAGTGTGTTGCGGACTTTTTGTAGATATTCATAAGTTCAAAAATTAATTAGAACATTTTATGGTTCTATCTTTTATATTTTAGGCAGCGTACGCAAAATAAGTAACTTTTCTGGTTGATTTTTTACACCTTGTGGCCGAAAAACCTAAATATCTTACGGAACCCTATTTTTCTCCAAAATAAAATACAGCCTATGTTACTCGTGGATAATGTAGCTTTCGAATGGTGAAAGAAATTTTTAAAATCGGTCCAGTAGTTTTTGAGCCTATTCATTACAATCAAACAAACAAACAAAGTTTTCCTCTTTATAATATTAGTGCAGACTAAAATAACTAATTTCGTATCTACTATTGCTTCAACTATAAAGAAATTAAATGTAAACTAATAATATATTTAAACACTACCAAAACCTCTTATACCTATTTCATAAAATAACAACAAAACAAATCTAAAAATAAACTATTCAAAGACTAAAAGTAAAAAGGGGCACGCCGCAATCGCGGCGGTAAGACCCCTCTTTGAGGAGTGGCTGGATAGGCGTCACGGCGTCCTGACCTACCGCATGACGCAGGTCCTCACCGGACACGGAAGTTTCGGGAGGTACCTGTGTCTGATAAGGAGGGAAGAAACACCTGGGTGTCACCACTGCGAGGATCGTTCGGAGGACACGGTGGAGCATACGGTGCAGGACTGCCCCGCTTGGGCGGAGACCTCTCGCGCCCGGCATTGGTCGAGGCCATGCTGCGGGGCGAGACGTAGTGGGAAGTGGTCGCCTCCTTCTGCGAAGCAGTCATGCTCGCGAAGGAGGAGGCGGGCCGCCTGAGGGAGAGGACAGCGTCCTCCCTCCACCCCAGCCGCAGTGGTAGACACCCACGGCGTCGGACGTCAGCAGACGATCTCCGGCCACCATAGGCGCAGGCATGCGGGCGTCGAGTAATGGGCGACTCGCTGTCCGACCATGGACCATGCCTGGGTCGACGGCGCGTTGTGTTCCACGCGAGCCTCAAGGAGTGTCAGCATAATGACGGGGCCTGTAGAGGGCCAAAGCCTACCGGGGTTGCGGGACTCACAAATTACCGTGACCCCGGTACATAAAGGGCTATTGAAGGACACCGTGTATTTTAGTCAGTCAAGTCTGACAGTCCCTCCCGCCCTGCCCTGGGTGGGAGGACTCATTTGATGAATTTACAACGCAAAAAAAAACGACAAAGTCGCGCTGATAAGCACGGTTTGTAAATATTGCGATGACTGATTAGCGTATTTCATGTATAACTTTGGTGTTTCTACACCGATTTACATGATTTTTCTTTTATTGAATAGGTAATAATGTTAACTTTTTTTAATTAGGGATTAGAGAGAGTGTTGTAAACGTAAGAGTAGACAAATATAATCAGAAAGCTCCGAATTGCTAAGCTATCGGGAGTTTCACGTGTTATTGTGAGTCAACCATAAAAGATAGACATGTGCTATTGAAGAATATTTTTATATAATTTTAAGGAGAACATTTCCGTCATACATGATTTCTATGTAGCTTTAACCATTAAGGCTGCACACGCGACGGAAGCTTAAAAAATGGAGTAACTTCTCCCGTTTTCTCAATATTTCCCTTCACTGCTCTGCTCCTGTTGATCGTAGCGTAATGAAAAGTATACTATAACCTGCCCAGGAGTA
This sequence comes from Agrotis puta, assembly GCA_943136025.2. Lineage (NCBI taxonomy): Eukaryota > Metazoa > Arthropoda > Insecta > Lepidoptera > Noctuidae > Agrotis > Agrotis puta. Next base: position 9,287,878 of record OW964170.2, read on the forward strand.
TAAAGAATAATTGTGCCAAATTTCGTTAAAATCCGTCGAGTAGTTTTTGTTTCTATAACGAACATACAGACAGACAGACAGACAGACAAAAATTTTACTAATTGCATTTTTTGCATCAGTAGCGATCCCTAATCACCCCTTGATAGTTATTTTTTAAATATATTTCATGTACAGAATTGGCCTCTCTACAGATTTATTATAAGTATAGATAGATAATTCAACCCGAAGCAACTAATTATTTATTAAACCAATATATTTTGCATCAAAATTAGGTGCGGCGCGATAGATATTACGCTGTAATTAATAATTAATAAATGCCATGTCGCTAATTTGTAACATAGCACAAATCCGGCATAGTTCGGTGTTCTACATGAGCTTGTAATTAAAACACGTCACTTATTATTTACACGTGTTATTAGTGGATGTAGTTTTAAAATAGGCATCTAATTAAACAAATGTTGACAAATATGACTGAGAGACTGGGATGTGGTTGCAAGAGTGACAGTTCAAGAAGGCTATGTTTAAAACAAGTTTTTTTTTTTGTTTATGCTTTATTATTATAAAGGAGCGACCAATTATTTGAGAAGGCAATAGCAGGGCATCACCATTTTCGTCTGCCTAGCCTTTTCTCTGCTAGATTGGGGTCGGCTTCCAGTCGAATCAGATGCAGCTGAATATATCAGTATTTTACATGGAGCGACTGCCTATCGGAACTCCACAACCCATTAACTGGGTAATACGATACCCCATGGTAAAGCTGGTTGTCAGACCTTATAGCTTCTCCCTAAAAGTAACGACTATCAAAGATCTACAAATGACAGCCGGGACCAACGGCTTTACGTTCTTTCCGAGCCACGGAAGAAACTCGCTATGACAGATGGTCAATCATCCACTGACCAACCTCGGCAAGCGTGCCTTAATCCGGAAGATCGCCCTGTGCTGTATTTATTTAGCCAATAGCAGGGCAATTTCATAAAAATGTATTGTCTCTAGTAACAAAGGTTTGTAACTTTCAGTTCAATCAAAAGGATAAATACAGTTTAATATTCAATTCCAAATTAGAATTATACTCTCCAACAAAGTCAAGTTAAATAAAAACTTTCTGATTATATTTAATAACAAATAACCAACTGATCTATTAATGTACTCCATTGTAATTTAGATTTTATTACCCACTAGCGACCCGCCCCGGCTCCGCACGGGTTCAATCTCTACTATATTATGCATGTTTTATACATGTAAACCTTCCTCTTGAATGACTATCTATTAAAAAAAACCGCATCATAATCCGTTGCGTAGTTTTAAAGATCTAAGCATACATAGGGACAGACAGACAGCCGGAAGCGACTTTGTTTTATACTATGTAGTGATTTTAGAAGTACGCCTACATATTATAAGAAGTGTCTCGATCATAATAAGTTATTCATCAATGTTACTTTACACTTGGGTGACCTTATTTTGTGTGACGTAAAGCCGAACTAACGTAGTTAAACAACTTACATTAAGTTGTAAACAAGAAGCTAAGACAGTATGTTAAACGAGCAGTGCCTAGCTTTTTCCCTATTATGTTGGGGTCAGCTTTCAATCAAACTGGGTTTAGTATTTTACATGGATTACTGCCTATCTGACCTCCATAACTGGGTAATACGAGTACGATACCCCTTGGTCAGACTCGTTGTCAGACCTTCGAGCTTCTGACTATGATTTACGACTGTCAAATATCTACAAATGACAGCGATCTAAAAAGAGTGTCCATGGAGTTTCTTGCCCGTTCTTCTCCATAGAGATCTACTCCTTGGAATGGGCATCTACGGTACTGTCACAGTTTTTATGTCTTGTGACTGAGACTGTAGCACCATAATTTTGTAATGTTTAATCATATTTTATTTGTCTTTGACAATTCAAAAGTGCCTGTAACTGGCCTACTTGAAATAAATGCTTTGATTTAGATTTAGATTTTTGATTGACAGTCGGGTTCAACGGTTTGGCGTACTTTCCGAGACACGGAGGCAAGTAGTTATATAAATGGTCACCCATCCACAGACCAACCTCGGCAAGCGCGGCTTGACCTGTGCCGCTGTTTATATTTTAACCATGAGCTCCCCGCAGAATATTTTACGAACTGTAAGAAAATAGTTCCTCAGTGTTTTCTATCAGTTTTAATTGCGTTGTCTTGGTAGTGTAATTTATGTGGGAGAGTAGCAGGCGGCTACGGAGCAAGAGGATGAATTTACTGCTACTGTATCCGGACAAAGTTAAAGCCTTTGTCAAACAGACAGGCGTGGCGAATACGAAGCGAGCCGTTTTTATTTGTAATGTATGGAATTGTTTGAATCCAATCATATAGAAAAGCGAAAGCGATCCGATAGCGTGACTGAACTAATGCGAAGACGTGCCGAAGGCGTATTTGTTCTGTTTGACAAAAATCAAAATCAAAATCAAAAGTTTTTATTTCACATAGGCCCATGAGGGCACTTATAAAACGTCGACAGCAGGTGCTCGGTTCGGGTTGGTCGATTCCATGGAGAAGAACCGGCAAGAAACTCCATAGACGTCATTCATAAAAAGACAACTAATACAACTGCCACGCCTCGGTTCGCTTCATCAAGTTTGACGTCTCGTATCTGGTCGTTATCGCTTCGGGCTCAGTCTGGTTCGCTATCGCCTGTCTGTTTGACAATGGCTTAAGAGTACATTTGTTTCCGTCAACTCTGCTCGGCATCTTGTGGTCTGACTTGTGTTTCCTCTTTAGTTGCATGATGAATACAATAGAAAAATATTTATTTGATATTGGACATACAACAATAGACAGAATTTTCCTGAGCATGTCCACACTAAAAGGGTTACCAACTCAGCATTTGCTGGACAGAAGGTACTCAGTGTTATAGTGTTAAAACAAACAAAAATAACAGTGTCTTAAAAGTATTAAAATGCATCTTTATACTATTTTTATGTCGGATAATTTTCAATGTTTCTTTCTGCGAAAATTGTCTTTTTTTGTTATTTGTAATTCAGACAGTAATTAATTACTTTCGAGATCACAAAAAACAGGAAGCAACTAAAACAGAATACTACGCATATTACACTCAAGCAGTCATTTTAGCGGATGTTTTGGATGTCGTAGCGGATGTTTGAGATGTCGTAGCGGTTGTAGAAGATAGCGTAGCAGATGTCGTAGTCATCATAAGGGATGTCGTAGCGGTCGTTACAGTCGTTGTTATAGGCGGCGTAGCAGATGTCGTAGTCATCATAGTGGATGTCGTAGCAACGTCGTAGCACCGGCCATACCAGTCGTAATAATAAACGAAGACCCCATTGAAATATGCCTAAATAAATAATAATAAATAAATAAATAAAAAATAAATATTCCACAACTATCACATAACGCCGTCTAGTCCCAAGCTAAGCAGAGCTTGTGTTATGGGTACTAGACAACTGATAAACATACTTATATATTTCGAAATACATACATATTATAGATAAATGAAAGTGTTTTTTAATACTCCAATATTTTGTAAGAAGTAAAAAAGTGATTTAAACCAACAGTTCGACCATGAGCCTGCCTAGATATTTTCCTGTAAATTCTTATCGCTGACTGGCATCGGGGGAAATAAAAAAGGCTGTTTTCTAAAGGAACTTTCTGAAAGACGTTCAAGCCGAACATTGCTCAGGAAGTCACGACCGCGACCGAACGTGACCTGAAATATCGTAGTAACTTAGGCAAAGATCGAAGAAATGAGATGGTTATGTAAATATTTCAAATTATTATTATAGGCAAGAAACCTAAGTAAACATTTATAGGGAGTAATGACCGGAAGACATACTAATATTAATGTTTATTTTATTCAAAGTTACAGCGGTTGTTATCAAACTAGATTTGACTTAAAGGCAATGTGTCGGATTGTTTCTGAATTGTGAATTTCAATGAGCCATCTGGCCCAATTCGAATTTATCCTCATTCCATACGTGTTACTACTTTATACAGAAACAATTATTGCTGTCTTCACAGAAAAAGGGTTAAATAATGTAAGAGGAGAAAAAAATACGGGTGGCACTCGGGGACTGTCGAGGTAAAGTTATTGCATAGCATTCTTTATCAAATTATGCAATTATAATTATTTATTTATTATATTTATAAAAAGAAAATAAAAAAATATCGCCTACCGCGTGTATGTAACGAGAATATCATCACATCGTTGCTTTATGGGAAGTTACTCTACTAATTAGGCTACGGTCAGCCACGGCAATCAAGTGAAACGTCAAGAAAAAAAATTATTCATTCAAATATTCATTCATGTTGATTTGACAGATGTGACAGTGACAGTGTTAGGTTTTTTTTAGCTATGGAATTTCTTAATTCGGTCGCCGCGCTCAAAGTCCGCGATAAAACCTATGCATTAGCTTAAAAATGTTCCTAAATTAATGTTCCTATATCCTACTGATAAAATTCATAATAAAGCTACTAACCATTTAGTCTCATGCACTTCGGGACGGGCAGAAGTCGGAGAACGGTTTTGGAAAACCAATGTTAAAAATATCCACTTACTTCTTTTCCATTACCAATAGTACTTTCTCAGTTATTACGTCTTGTTACTGAGACTGTAGCACCATAACTATTTTTCTACGGTTTCTTGCTTCTTGCTTGCATACTCGTACATGATTTGTTAATTTAGAACACAATGGGTGACTCGCCGTCCGATTATGGATGAATTTTTGTAACTCATTCACGAGAAAGTATTGCATAAGTTTTCGATTTTAGCGCACGCGAAGCCGTGACTGAAAGCTATCATAACCTGGATGAACACGAAAAATTCTATAAATCCTGGTCTATTTATCGGTAGTTGATCTCGAAAAAACAATTCCGCACCATTTCGCACCAATTTCACACCCACGACACAGGAGAAATTCCTAGTGTGGAGAAACGTTTTTTAAATAAAAAAAAAAATTCAACGCCGAGGAAAACCGCGGGCATAAGTTTGTCATGTATAAATTATTAAAGTTGTTTGAAGGGACATAAAGATACGGCTTGAATAAGTTAGTACCCCTTAATTGTCTCAAACGTTATGTGAGTATATCTCACAAGATTAGCAAGTTCGGTGCTTTACGCTAATTAAACTTCGCTATGTAATTAATATTTTTGTGCGGTTAATCTGTGTTTCACTGATTTACTGCTTTCAGTGTTCAGATTGCGTGAATAATGAACATAATGGACCGCAATCGAAATTTAAGTTTCCGGTTCATTTATGCATAACGTCCAAACCGGGTGGTCAAAGTACACATTATTGTTACTTTCTTTAGAAAATGAAATGTTTACATTTATTTATGAGTATTTCGCAAGAAAACTGTTCTTTGACACGAATGAAAGGTAGGTATTACAGTTGAAATTGGCTTAATTTGAGGAGCAGGTATAGTAGATTGCCTATTTCACCGTCGACAGGCAGGCAGGTTTTTCAAAAGTGGTTAATTGGCTATAATAAGTCAAGAAACTAATGAAATTTTGTTCCACGCTTTAGGGAGAATTTTATCCTTCCAGGTATTGTATGCCTATGTATATTATAAACGTGTAATTGAACGTGTTTGTTTGTCACACCTTCACAGTTGTTAATAATTGGCACGCAGATAGACCAAAACCTGGGTTAGCTGGACATTGGATGGACACGCCATAATCTGGAAAGGCGCCACGGCGTCCTCACCTTCACCTGTATGTTAAATTTATTGTGAAGGTCATTAAATGGTTTACAACCCAAAAGAAGGCGTGTATCCTGAATGTTATTCATTGCAGAATATTTTCCGACCGCCACACGAGCGCTAATTTTTGATTAAAGTATTATTGAACATTTAATTCTGAACGTAGAACGTAGTTACGTACTTACAAATCAACTCGTTTGAAGTTGAAAATTAGTTCTGATCTTCCCCTAATAGCAATTAGCATCGTGTCCTCATTCACGTTTGCTATTGGCAGTTTGGTTCAAAGACTTTGAAATTAAACTGACAATTGTTTGTGAAGTTGTTCGCACATTGTACTGTTAATAATTTACAATCGTGAGTTTTTTTTTGACAACTTTTTCTCATTCAGTATACAAAAGCTATTTTTTTATTTTAGAAATCGTTTATCTTTTTACTCCTATGGTAAGCAGTTTAAAAATATTGCGACACTTAAAAGTCTCACGTATATTGCAATTTATAAGGTAAGTATCTAAATCTAGACTAAGTCCCGAGGCGCGTAAACGGTGCGGTTGTATAACTCTCACTTTAGTCAAGTAAAAAATACTTTATAATACTTCTAATAATACTTCTTTAATATAATACTTCTTTTTTTTGGGAGATTAGTTTATGAAATTGCTTTTTTTTAAATAAACAAAAGGACGTTATAATTAACAAAACATTGTGTCCTTTTTCATTTCGTTTACTTATTACATTTCAAACGTCATATAAATCCTTTTGAAACATCCCAAATGTATGAGTCGGTTTTAACAACTTACCTTGTGGATTTTTACGTGTCGTCAACATGAGTAGGCAGGATAAGTAGCAAGATTACTTGAAAATCCTCGCAACGTTTGTGAGGTGCTAGGCAAGTTTGTACGCTCTTTATGACTGAGAAGTAACTCAATATCCAACTATCTACAGAATATCTGAGCCGTAGTATTCCTTTGTTCACAATAAATCACATTTTCAAATAAGTTCAAATCAAACCTTTATGGACCGTTCTTTTGCTCCGGTATCTAAAACCTTTTCCAGGTGTAACACGAGTCGTGCTCGAGTGGAGCTTTACTCATTTTGTCCCGTCTCTCGTTGTCTCGTACCCACGTCTACCACGGTTGAGTCCGTCCTTTCAATCAATCAATCAACTCGTCCAATTCCAGTCCCTCGTTGGCTGTCAATCCAAATCAATACCGCTAAAACAACTGAAAAGCTGTGACCGAAAATGTGCTTCTTTTTAATTGGCATTTACTTGATTAAAACGTGTGTTTCTCGTTAGGATAGATCATACTTTAGTAGATACTTATTTTTTCATAACCATCAGGAACCATTATTGTGTGTGAAGAACTTTTAAAAGTATTTTATTTGGGTAATTGGTTAAAAAATGTAGGATAACGGCTCTGGAAAAGTAGTTCAATTACTTAAACTTGGAATGTAGGTAGTATATTATGTAACACAGAAGCCCATCATAACGAATTCATGTGTAAATCCTTTAAAACCATGATTGAAACTAAGTGCTTTCTCTATCTGAAAGGATATCGTATTTCCTTCGACTAATCTATTTTCCAGTAGTAAATTGCATTTTATTTTATTAAGGTATATTTTTACGCCTTTTCAATAAATTTTTTATGCTAATGTATTGGTTTCTTTCTCTAATACCTACTGTTTTAAATATTAGGTGCTTTACCTAAGGGTTGCTTTATGAATCTGGTGGTTGCTGACACTGTAGCAGAACACGTGGTACAGGTTAAGTAAACTATTTTTCTGTGGTTGGGTCTGACCTATAGGGATTCCAAAAAAGTCGCTACTGGGGTATGAATTTGTGCCCGGATCTTAACCCCTTTTGAGACTTCAACACGAATTACGAAATAGAGGTATAAGAACTTAAGAAATCGACATCAGCAGACGGTAGACCCAAAAGTCTTCTGGTAATTTATCACGTCATCACCCTATTTACAAAGTTCTTAGAAATGGAACGGGCACAAAGGGCTGTCCTAAAAGTAATGTTTAACAAACCTTTTCGGTATCCCACACATCAGCTAAACGCTGAGCACAAAATTCTAACAGTAAGACAGCTCTTTGTGCTCAAAGCCACACTTTGGAAACATCAGCAAATACCACGACCAGACCCTGCCAAACGGGGAAACGGAACAAACTGTCCGAGTGTGTTACATAAAACGCTTTTGCGAAAATGAGCTCAATACTCGTAATTTACAAAAAACATTAATAAATCTTCATCCATGACTAGATTGAATAAGCACGACCCAAAAGATAAATTGCAGAATCGGCTGTATCTTTTTGATTATGAGTAACACACCGCACACACACCAAAAACGGGCGCGCGCACACTCATTCACAGTTTACACGTGTTAACCTTTTTACTTTTCTATTATATTTTATTTGAAACTAACATGATTGTTAGGGTAGACACAGGGTATTCTAGTTTAGGTGGAAGAGGTTAAAATTTTCACGCCTCGCACAAAGTGTAAAATATCCATAACTCATATTAAGCAAATTGTAAGGTTTTTGTTGTTCAATAAAGATTATTATTATTTTTGGGGATGTTAAAATCAAATAATTCCTCATGCTGTGTGGAGCGAAAGGGTCTGTCAGACTCTTACTGACTAAAAACCACCCTGTTCTTTCACGGGTCCTTTGTTTTCCAGGGCCGCGGTATTCAGTTTAGACAGTCTAGCGAACCATTCTTCGTGACGCTTAAAAAATCTTTAGGACAGACAAAGTGGTGATGTGATGTTATAATCTGGGGGCACGGCAGTGCCCCAGCCAAGTCTCGAGCAAAACGGGCACGGCCGTACCATCTTTTCTCGATGCGATTCGCGGCTGTTTCGCCCCCCCTATATCTTCGACGTGGACAAAGCTAGGAGTTTAGGTTTTCGGTGAATAATAGTAGGCATTAGAACAAGCTTAAGTTCGAAATTACATGCCAATTGAATTAATAGTTTAGGAGTTACGGTCGATCAAAGTTACACCATTTTGTCACTCACTCACTGACTCACTGACTCACTGACCGATCATCAAAAATCTAAGGTACTTCTAGCAGACTTAGAAACTTCAAATTTTGCACCAAGATAGGTCATTAGCCACATATAAAGGAAAAATTATAAAAACATTAAAAAATAATATACCATAGAAAACAATTTTATATTTGCGGTTTGACAAGAACATTATGTATGGATTTTGACTGCATTGTTAACTTTGTTCGTTGTTTAAGTATTCAATTGGATGAATAAATACATGGAATAGAAAAGAATAATAAAAATGTAATACATAGACTATAATTAATTGATACATAAAGTTCATAATTCATTAAATTAATAAAGCTAAAACTCCATTGTATTGCGATAAATTTCGATTGTATGCGCGCTCGATAGATGGCGTTGTACCTGTCTGAATCGCGCTATGGTTTCGTTACCGAGCGCAGTATAAGTAGTACTTTAAAATAATTCGATAATTTTCATTTGATAGCGCCACCTACCTATGAAAAACCATTTCGAAACTAAAAAAATATTGTAGCTATATTCGGAGAACTTAAGTTAGCCGGATTAGATAGTAGATTTATTATTGTTACTGAAACAGTTATTTAGGCGAATAGTTTATTAATATAACATAGACATAGGTAGTTACAATATCTAGTTGTTTACGTGTTATTTAGTTTAGTTATATTTATTTTGTAAGTTAGTAGATTTATGTTTATTTAGCTCGTTGAAAAGAAACAAAAGAGATAGAGAATGGGTTCTAAGATAAGCAGTAGCTGAAGTCCAAGAAATTATGAGGTCACCTAAAAAAAAAGAAAGAAATACACTTACAAAAAATAAATGAGATCCCACCAAAAACATTAAAATAATGTAAAAAAATGCCAAGTCTCTCGATGCAGTCTTTCCATCGTAAAAAGTTTTGAGATCTCATAGAAGCCAAGTCCTATTCAAATTATTTTGTAGTTATAAATCAACATTTAGTAATTGTATCAATAGTTTTCTTTATATTATAATTATAGTGACTTGGCAATGAGCACAAGAAGAAACAAAACGGCATATTTGGAGTTGAAAGTCGCACACCGCATGCGTAAACATTAATATCACAAAATTAATTTTCTTTTGGTTTATCCGTGTCGTCCCAACCGAATTTCGGCAACGGCAGTCAGTCTCATCCAAGACTAGTAAACTGCGCAGGACATAAATTATAATGCACAATTGCACAAGTGTGTACGCAAACACTAGTGTTAGTGTACTCTCGGTTCATTTACTTTCATAAAGCGGTGGCCCGTAAGGTACTTATTTTTTATTATTGCATTGGAGCATGTAGTCGGTAGTGATCTGATCACAGGTCTCGTCAGTAACATTTGCACATAATTCCAGGCAGCAAGCAGCTTTTATTTGGTGCTCATTGCCAAGTCACTATAATTATAATATAAAGAAAACTATTGATACAATTACTAAATGTTGATTTATAACTACAAAATAATTTGAATAGGACTTGGCTTCTATGAGATCTCAAAACTTTTTACGATGGAAAGACTGCATCGAGAGACTTGGCATTTTTTTACATTATTTTAATGTTTTTGGTGGGATTAAGTGGTTATATTATTAAAAACGACAACATTGTATTTATTCGTTTGTGTTCTAATTTCATTCTGTTACTAGCTTCCGCCCGCGACTCCGTCCGCGCGGATGTCGGTCTTCGCGAGGATGGTTTATTTCCCCATTTTGAGTGACTCTGACAATGACATCTTATAAATATTACGGCGCTGAATCCACTGCGGGTAATGCAACGTGTGTTCGCGGTTCTACAGAACAACGTCTATGAATAAAACTGAAAAATAAGTTTTTTTTTCTACGTATTTTTCCAGGATAAAAAGTATCCTATGTTATACCTAGGATAATAAGGAATAATTATACTAAGTTTCATCGAAATCGAACCGTTAGTTTTCACGTGATGCCTGCACAAACAGACAGACAGACAGACAGACAAAAAATTTTTTAATCATATATTTGGGTTTGGTATCGATTCAGCAACACCTCCCGCTATTTATTTTTTCAATATTTTCAATGTACAGAATTGACCCTTCTACAGATTTATTATATGTATAGATAAGATAAAAGACAATTACTGAGAACCATTATAATAGCTAATGGTTTGCTTCAAACAATAAACAAGGTTCTCACCTCACTAAACCGTTTAATGGCATGGACGTAGTAATTTAGAATCAAAGATCAAACAGCTTCGCATGATGAGATTATAACAATCTAGTTAGGTATATTTATCAAGTTTCTGGAATTTGACATCGTAATTTTACTTATTAAAATAACACATTAAAATTAATGACTATATACAACAAATTTGTTAATTTATTGACATTTGTTGTCATGCTAGGTGTAAAAGGAGTCCCTTTGTGTAGCTGTTAAATTGTTTTATCTCTTGTATTTCAAGGAGCTGTCATAAAAGTGATGAAGCACAAGAGGGAGTAGTGTCTGGAGCGATCTGGTCAAGAGTCATAAGAATTTCATAAGAGACTACCACTGCTGGAATACACACTGAGAAAAATTTCCTCTGCCGCACTACGTAAAATAAGGACAAAAATCGACCACAATGACGTGTGTAACCCGCTCCATTACGCGTAAGTAGTCAGTCATACGTAGTCGGCATACTGACGCTCATCATGGAGCGGGTTACGTAATTTACTCGTGGTCGATTTTTGTACGTACGTACGTAGCCCGACATCCGGCTACGTATACGTAGTGCGCAATGCACGGAATACTCCTGAAACTACGACTGCAACACCCGTATACTATTGTTGCGGACACAGTAGAACACGGTGAACCTTACGTGTGTACCATGGCGGCGTACGTACGATACTGTGGCGGACGCAGTAAATCACGATGAGCAGTACGTGTGTACCACGGCGGCATACGTACGACACTGTAGTGGGCACAGTAAATAATGGTGAGCCATATGTGTGCACCGCGGTGGCATACGTACGATACTGTGGCGGACACAGTAAATCACGATGAGCAGTACGTGTATACCAGGGCGGCATACGTACGATACTGTAGTGGGCACACTAAATAATGGTGAGCCATATGTGTGCACCGCGGTGGCATACGTACGATACTGTGGCGGACACAGTAAAACACGGTGAGCCGTACGTGTGTACCACGGCGGCGTACGTACGATACTGTGGCGGACACAGTAAATCACGATGAGCAGTACGTGTATACCAGGGCGGCATACGTACGACACTGTAGTGGGCACAGTAAATCACGATGAGCAGTACGTGTATACCAGGGCGGCATACGTACGACACTGTAGTGGGCACAGTAAATAATGGTGAGCCATATGTGTGCACCGCGGTGGCATACGTACGATACTGTGGCGGACACAGTAAATCACGATGAGCAGTACGTGTATACCAGGGCGGCATACGTACGATACTGTAGTGGGCACACTAAATAATGGTGAGCCATATGTGTGCACCGCGGTGGCATACGTACGATACTGTGGCGGACACAGTAAAACACGGTGAGCCGTACGTGTGTACCACGGCGGCGTACGTACGATACTGTGGCGGACACAGTAAATCACGATGAGCAGTACGTGTATACCAGGGCGGCATACGTACGACACTGTAGTGGGCACAGTAAATCACGATGAGCAGTACGTGTATACCAGGGCGGCATACGTACGACACTGTAGTGGGCACAGTAAATAATGGTGAGCCATATGTGTGCACCGCGGTGGCATACGTACGATACTGTGGCGGACACAGTAAATCACGATGAGCAGTACGTGTATACCAGGGCGGCATACGTACGATACTGTAGTGGGCACACTAAATAATGGTGAGCCATATGTGTGCACCGCGGTGGCATACGTACGATACTGTGGCGGACACAGTAAAACACGGTGAGCCGTACGTGTGTACCACGGCGGCGTACGTACGATACTGTGGCGGACACAGTAAATCACGATGAGCAGTACGTGTATACCAGGGCGGCATACGTACGACACTGTAGTGGGCACAGTAAATCACGATGAGCAGTACGTGTATACCAGGGCGGCATACGTACGACACTGTAGTGGGCACAGTAAGTAATGGTGAGCCATATGTGTGCACCGCGGTGGCATACGTACGATACTGTGGCGGACACAGTAAAACACGGTGAGCCGTACGTGTGTACCACGGCGGCGTACGTACGATACTGTGGCGGACACAGTAAAGCACGGTGAGACATACGTGTACACCACGGCGGCATACTTACGATACTATGGCGGACACGGTGAATCATGGTGAGACATACGTGTACACCACGGCGGCATACTTACGATACTATGGCGGACCCGGTGAATCATGGTGCGTCATACGTGTGCAGCATGGCGGCATACGTAGGATACTGTGGCAGGCACAGTAAAGCATGATGTGTCAGACGTATTAACTGTCGTAGTAGACGTAAGGTACCGTTGCCGGTACAGTAAGGCATGATGAACCGTGCGTATGTACCATGGCAGTGGACGTACGATACTGGTGCGGGACCAGTAAAGCACGGTGAACCATACTTATGTACCACGCTAGCGTACGTACGACACTGCTGCGGGTATAGTAAGGCATATTGCACTATACGTGTTACGTATGGCACACCATGCCTTACGATACTCGCACCTGTATTTCCTTATGCTGGCGCATGGTACATACAAAGGTGTTCAGATACTTATTTTGAATATTAAACACTCAAAGTCAATGAAATTTTGTAGACACGATCGAGAAACTAATATCTAGGTCTGTGGTGTATTACATTTTCGTAAAAATGTACCTATAGTTTAAATATTGCAGGGAGTTTTGAATAAACCCCCTGCAATATTTGAACTATTTTTTTTAGTTTTAAATATTGCAGGGGGGTTTATAAACCCCCTGCAATGTTTAAACTATACATTTTTACGAAAATGTAATAAACCACAGACCTAGATATGTAGTTTCTCGATCGTGTCTACAAAATTTCATTGACTTTGAGTGTTTAATATTCAAAATAAGTATCTGAACACATTTGTATGTACCATGCGCCAGCATAAGGAAATACAGGTGCGAGTATCGTAAGGCATGGTGTGCCATACGTATTAACACGTATAGTGCACCATGCCTTACTATACCCGCAGCAGTATCGTACGTACATACGTTAGCGTGGTACATAAGTATGGTTCACCGTGCTTTACTGGTCCCGCACCAGTATCGTACGTCCACTGCCGTGGTAGTATATACGCACGGTTCATCATGCCTTACTGTAAAATGTATAGTTTAAATATTGCAGGGAGTTTTGAATAAAAATATGAAAACCCCCTGCAACATTTAAACTATACATTTTTACGAAAATGTAATATAAACAACAGACCTAGATATTAGTTTCTCGATCGTGTCTACAAAATTTCATTGACTGATTGGTTAATGTATGTATATCTGAACACCTTTGTATGTACGGCCAGCGTCATAAAAATATAAACGTTAACATCTTAGGAATGGCGGTCTGCCTACGCTTCGACTTCCCGTTCATACCTCTACTATAACAGTTAATAAGTTTTATACACATGCTTTGTAGTATAAGTAGTACAACCTGCACTGGTCACATAGATATCTACTTATAAATAATGGTGCGGGTAAGATAAAGAATGATGTATCATTATAAAGCTGACCAGATGTATTAAAACCCGCGTGCGGTAATTTTCAGATTTACTGGCAATAGTTACGTTTAAATATATCACAAAAGGTCGCGTCCTCATTGTAGGGGTTTTTTTTAAACTCTGGTCAGGCTTTACCTACTGTTGTTGAATTTGTACGATATAAGTGCGGCTATTATTATTATAATTATGCAAAATAATTTTATAGCAAACTTAACACTGCTACAGCGATATAGCACTAAAGTCCGGACCTGTAAGTGAAAAGCATACAATAATTGGTCATTTAGGTAAAATAATACTTCACGATACATATACATTTAGTGTACACAGCAATGATACATCATTTTTTATTTTTTTAAACTTCTACAAGGTTATTATCAGAAGAAATTCTGAAGAATTTCTGTTCTCAAACCCTGTACAAGTTTTATAGCTTCACATGCTTAAAAGGAAATAGACATAAAAGATTCATATTATTTATTTTCAATCGTAAAATTTAAATACAAAAAAAACACAAGCTTATTATTGTCAGTCATATAATTAATTGTCAGTCTCAATGCTGTTTAGCAATACAGGGGAGGAGCGAGACAACCCAATTGCAACACAAGTGTTATTAACTACTTACTGGGGCTGTTTCAATCACATTTGTTATGTAAATCTAATGCCGGCCATACACGGTACAAGTATACTTGCGCAAATCAAGACTTGCGCAAGTATACTGTAACGTGTGTGGGAAGATACTTGCACAAATTCCTAAAATTTTCACTGTCCTGTGTTTGTGCAAGTCCAGACTTGCGCAAGTATACTGGAACGTGTGTGGCCGGCATAAGAGACTCAATAAACAATTTATTATAAAACAATTTATTATTAATTAATTAATTGGCTCAGTGGGACAGGCCTATGTCCAGCAGTGGACGAATACAGGCTGATGATAAAACAACTATGAACAAGGAATTTTACCGTCTGTCGGTTGTTGACAGGCAAGATTTAAGGCCTACTCAAATCTTACCGGTATCCTGTACCGGTGGCGGTAACGATATCCCGATGGGTATGCGGTAACGCGCTGTTCAAAGGTGTTCCGCAACTGCTGCCGGTAATGCCATACAAAATACCGGTCGGGATATCGGTCAGGTTTGAGTAGGCCTTTACAATACGTAATTCGGAAAGGACGAGAGGATTGGCGATTAGATATTTATTAAAATATAAGGGCGTCAGTAGATATCCTATCTTATATAGATTTCGTCTGAATGTTTTAGGGCAATTAGAAATACTTAATTAGGTGTAACAACAGACAGTCCATTATCAACATAAACAATGTCTCAGATCTCAGGTATTTGTTGCACGAGCCGGAGGCGGTTACCCGCCTTGCGTAAGAGCAACCTAGGATTTCCGACCAAAGAATCACTAGTAAGAGCCAGGCAACACGGCGCGTTGCGTCTCCGTTGCATCGACGCAGCGCTGCCGTTGCGTCATTTTACATACTAATAATCATAATGTACACACGGTGCGCTGCGTCGACGCAACGCACACACGACGGAACTACAGCCCCCGAGACGAAGCGGGCGGGGGTGTACACATTGTGACGACGGAACGGCAGCGCTCAGTTGCTTGTGCGTTGATAGGAAGGATACACGAAAGCCCATATCATTTTTTACGTACATATTTTGTATTCAGTTTTATTTGCAAAGTATAGGAGCAATGCCAGACGTCTTTTCCGATCCTTGCTTTGTATAGACTGATGCGATGTTTTTATAAAATGCTTGCCGCAACTGGGCGTCGCCGCTGCGATGTCGGAACGTTACTACTGCGTCGTCGTGTGGACGGGCTCTAAAGGTACCTTGGCATCAATGGAGTCCGCGTGGTCGTCGCTGGAAACCAATGCGTCTAGGCCTACGGTAAACTTAACTTAAAGGTCGTTCGCATACGAACGCTAATACATACGCATAAACCTAACTAGTTGCGGAACCTATGTCGCAAGGCCCGACTTTAAACAGATATAACCGGTATTCTACAAAAAAAAAAAATACAAAAAATACAAAATGTGGGGATCGCCCCGTTTTGGTAGCGATCCGAGAGCCACCTTTTGGCAGTAGGGGCGGTGCTCCCCTACCCCATGGCCTAGGTGAAGGTTAAACATCAGTACCGAGTTTCGATATTTCTACTTTTACATACAAAAGAAGAAGGGTCATCTGTGACCCAGCCCCGGCGCAAGTGAAATGTATCTCAGTTTTTTCGTAATTTTATGTACATCAAATAACAGATTTTCTTTTTTTCAATTTCTAACCTTAAGTAAAATTAAGTTTGACGTATATGATTACTTCCCAGAATTTGATCCTTATTAGCAACACTATTGAATAGTCTAATGTAGGTACCTACAGGATGTGATTTTTTTTTTCCAAAATCAGCGGGTTCGCTTCCTGGCCAAGATTATTGATATTTCTAAAATCCAATGATGCAATTTTAGTTTTCGTCAAAATCGGCCTAGAGATTCCTTTCAACATTTTTCGATATTCCTCATAGCTTCGGACATAGCCATCCACGCCCAGCTGAAAAAGTTGAAGAGTTTGTTTGTTTGGTTGAAGGTGCTAATCTCAGGAACTACTAGTTCGAATTTAAAAATCTTTTTGTGTTTGATAGTCCATTTATCAAAGAAGACTGTAAGCTATATAACATCACGCTCCAGGCAATAGGAGCCGAGTAGCGGTTGAAACCGCGGAGAACATCTAGTAAGTTACTAACATTTGTCTTAACTAGTATTTAAGCAATTTAACTAAGTTAGCCACTGAAATTGAAAAAAAGAAACCTGTTATTTGATGTACATAAAATAACAAAAAAACTGAGATACATTAATTTCATTTGCGCCGGGGCTGGGTAAATTTTGTATGAACAGTGACCCTTCTTCTTTGACTGATTTTAAAAGCACACAATACGATGAAAGAATACAAACAACAAATGAAACTCAGTACTGATGTTTAACCTGAAGTTAAGTTAAAGAAACAAATTGGTGGTGGGCCCGTATTCACGCTTTTGCAAAATGGTAAGGTATGGGTAAGTAAGATGTGTAAACTGTATCACCTGCGGGCAACAGATCCGCACAGGGGGTGTGTTTCTGAATTTTTGCACGTGTTGTATGTGTTATAGTCAAACCACGAAGTCCCGGCGCTCCAAGGTTTGCTTCAAACCTCAGGTTTGACAAGAAGGCTTAGTCAAAGTCCAAAATTAATAGCGTGTTTCGATCTATTCGCATTTATGGCCAAACCTAGGAGAGACTAACTTGGAAAGTCAAACGCCGAAACGTAATTTGATCAAATCGCGTTTTGACCAGTCAGACTTTAATTAGGTACAGAATTTGTCATAATCATTTATTTAATTGTTTTTTTTTTGTATTTAAATGTATGAAAAACACATTCTTAAGAGTGAAAATTAAATTAAATTAACAATCACTCTGTGAAACAAAGATTTCTGTTGTCTGTTAAAAAAATAAACCACGAATTTTAAGACGAACGCTCCGCTGCGAAATTTCTAACCTGCAGGACCACGTGACCTACAGGAGTAAGGCAGTTTTGACAAAATCTAACATCGGATATGAATGATGTTTTTCATACATATTTAGGTTATTTTTGTTTTAACAGACCATAGAAATTTTTTTGACTATCCAAGTTGGTCTCTCCAAGGTTTGACCATAATATAAATTCTTTTGTCAAAGGCCGAAACACGCTTTAGTTTTGGACTTTGACTAAGGCTTCTTGTCAAACCTGAGGTTTGACTAGGCAAACCTAGGAGCGCCGGGACTTCGGGGTTTGACTACATATGCATGTAAGTGTGTGATGAGAGAAAAATAAACGAAGAAGGTTGGTGCTAATATGATGGGAAGTCCTACCCCAAGGGTACGTATGTCATATATGATGTGTAATGGTCGTTATTATTCTAAAGTCCACCGAACAGTGACATAAAGTTTTAAATTTGACATTATTGTAATTGTAGCCGGTACAGGCGAAACAAGGGTATTATAATTATATAATAGGTAATCGTTGGTTCTCATCACTTGATACGCATAGTAATGCTGATTAAAATCTATACACTCTAATGAAACACACTCAAATGTAACCTCATCATTGTCAAGTAAATAAATATTTTTTATTTCACCAAACTTTGGTAAGCCTGATGATTCTGAAATATCTAGAATGACAATTGACGACAGCTCAAATCGGACACCATACAGTTTCACCCATGATAATGAGTACCAACAATTATTATCGATTATACCTCGAGAATGAAAGTTTAGTCTTACATTTTCAATTTGCGCTTCTGTCATATTTGCCTTTTTGCCATAAGAGATCGTCTTTACAGTTTCATTTTTAAGAAAAGTATCGTTTAAAATTAATTGATGTTTAATAGCTATTGTTTTACAAACATTTACTCTATTGTGTGATGCTCTGGCCACAAATTTAGATATACGATGCTTGGCTTCAAACCTCATCGTCCAGATTTGGGTAAGTGGGCCAAATTTTTTTAACATTTCTGGATAATGTGTAAGAAAATGAAACTTTGGCTTTAAGTCTGTTTCAGCAAATTGTCGATACAGCTCGTTTAATTCAGCTACTGAAAATTTTACTTGATCAATAGTATTTTCATGAATTCTATGACTCAAAAGTTTATCCAACAATTGTCTTAATTTGATGTATAAGAACCAAACTTCGTTTTCATCTGGGACATTATGTCCGACAATCAGCCCAAAATATCGAACAAGGGTAAGCATTTCAGAAGCCGAACATTTTAACTTTAATGTTGAGCCTTCTTTTGCTACAGAATTGCATGGTGTCGATGTAGAATCAGGTCCATAATTAAAATACCGTATTCTTGATATCAAATTGTCAAAAGAAATTAGCCTCTGAGTGCACACTAGATTCTGTATCACAAATGACATCACATATCGACAAGCACCCTCGAGATAGTCATGTAAAACATCTACGGCGACGTTTTGAAATAAGTCAAACCCATCTAAAGCAAGCCACGGGCATTTTTCTTTAAGACCAGTCATATAAATGTCATTTAAATGTAAATCATTTTCATAATTGACATTGTTTCTCAACAACGTGTCATCTTCATAAAGCAGTGTTTTGATTTGTTCTTTATTAGCAGTACAAATTCTACATGGCCGATTTGCAGAAAAACTTTCAACAAAACCTAACATAGCATTCAATCCTAAATTATCTCCCGTCACAGCTGCAACATAAAACTTAATTTTGCCGGTATACACATCAGTTTCAACATGAATACCATTGTTCTTTAAATCATTAAGAACATCAAAAACTTTTTGAAAAATTATGTTGTTTCCAAAGCTTGTTCTATCTGATGAGTGAAAAAGAGCCAATAATAAAATATTTTGCAAAAGCGACACGTAGTGAGGTGGAAGACATGGTACTGAGGCATAAATAGCTCCAAGTTTATGAATCCCAGCGTGGCTTCCTAAGGGATTGCCTATTTCAAAATCGTCAAAGTAGATTATTAATGGTAAAATCATTGCATCATGCTCTACAGAATTTTCTGTCATTTTTTTCCATACTGAACCCTGAACAATATTCTCAATACCGAAAGAGTCATTTTGTACTGTGTCCAAATATTTAAGAGTATCCTTCATGAAATTTTTTGATGAAAAAATTCGTTTTAAATTTTCTTTTAACGGAATCACCTGCATTGTACAATTTTCTTGTACTAATAACGAACCAGCCGCTGTTTTTTTAGCCTCGTTACGTTGACCCACAACCACTTCAAGGGGCTCAGAATAAGTTCCTATTTCATTAAAATATTTTAAACGTTTGTGTTCCGAATCTAAATTCTCAAAAGCATCGCTGAACGCGCTAAAGATATTTTTTAAAGCATTTTTAACATGAACATTATCTTGGTCTGGTGGTACCAGATCATTAAACTGTCGCTCTATAATGCATTGTGATTTAGAATGAAATAATTGAAGATTTTCTACAAGAACTTGTACGGCTTTACGCGGTATTATTGGGTTAGCATATAGAGTGGAGACGAGACATGCAGCATGGTGACCAAGAGAGTTTTCGTCTCTTTGAGTTGGTAGAGATTCCATCGTATTTGCTGTTTCGTAAGTTTCTTTGCTTGACGTTGAAGGTAAATTTGAGATATTGGCTTCTGTATCTGTATCAATCGGTTTGTTACTATTTGGATGAGGCAAGACTGACAATGATGACTGGTGGTCTCTAACTAAGTGCTTTTTGAAAGATGCAGAGGAAATATAATGACGATAACACCCTTGTTCACCACACCGAAATCCGGAAAATCCTACCGTTAATTTACAGAAAGTTCGCACATGAGTTATAAGTAAACTCGGAGACACACTGGCTTTTTTGCAATAGTAACAGGTAAACATTTTTAAAGTATTAACTCTAGATCAGTTAAAAGACTATTCACAGCCTGTGTGGGCCTGTCAAATTTAGTTTTAATATCGTAGAAACCCAATTGAATAAAAAGCCATATGTCTCCAGCTTCCTCCGGGTAACAAGCTCCTATCGACTGAAATACTTTAAATGCACAGTCTACAGCTGTCACTAATTTGTTGAAACTATACAATGTGTCATTTATTACCACATATGCTACTTTTACCTCAGTAACGGTAGGGCCAACAAAAATAACGTAGGGTTGAACTGTGCGGCCTAGCCTTTGCAAGTTCTCCTTTTTTTGAATGATCTTGTTGGTAACGTCGGCTTCAGAAGCAGCTTGCGATATATAGCCGTCGCATACCTCTGCTCTGGATGGCTTCCACGCTGGCTTTCCTTTCATTTTCCGTGCAGGTGAAATGTTGATGACATAAGCCAGCAACATCAAAGCAACATTGCTAGATGTCTCTGGTTCATCTTCTGTATTCAAAGAAAAAAAAAAAGATTCGGTTAATTTATGAGACTTAATTTTATGAAGGTTTAACCTTCAACTAAAATAAAATAAAAAAACACTTATATGGACGTCATTTTTTCAATACTCTAACTGAGCGGCTCGGTGTTGAGGGGAAGGGGGAAGTCACAAATCCCTTTAGGGTATATATGTTCTGTGCACAAATCTGTGCGATTTCTAGAATGGGCGGGGCCTCTGAGACTCCACTCCATAGTTAAAGGTTAATAATAAGAACTAATATTTGAGCAAAACTTCTTACCGTCAATCAGTGCAATTATATTTGCTATTTTTGTTCTCGTGTCTTGGTCTCTAATTTTTCTTAATTTTAGTGAAGCATATTTTATAATTTCTTCTTTTTTGAGGGTGATAGAGGAAAATAATTTGTTTTCCTTTCCCGGATACAGACGACTGAAATCGTTCATTAGCTGAAAAAAAGAATACAATAAATGTACGCTATGTTATTTCCACTGGTTAGAAAGGTCCGGATCGCTACCACAGAGGTTATTGGGTTGTTGAGCGAGAACTAGAATAGCTTGTCTCTTTTAGTGCCTGCACAATATCTCGTTCTGCTATGTCGGCAGCGCGCGAGTGTTGCAAGTGACTAGAGTCTGTGCGAAAAGAGAAGAATCGTGGCAGATACGGGAACTAACATTATGAATTTTACATGGCAATCGAAATTCAGACACTTGTCTTATAATCCCTCGTTTACACCAAGGTAGAAAATACATGTATTTTACAAATTGAATGCAATGTTTTCGTTTATGTATGTATTAAATATGTTGTATATAAAACTAAAATGTTTGTTTTTTCAACTTAATTGGTCTAGTAGATTCGGAGATAATTGACTGTAAGCGACAGACAGACGGACACACGAGTGATCCTAGTTCCGTTTTTGTATTCGGACGTACGGAACCCTAAAAACCACAAGGATTATGTAAAAAATAAGCGGCTGCGGTATATGCTTACCAAGGTATAGCCTTGTGATTGTTTTAAGGCTGGGAAATCCTTGAAGTAATCCGCTATATCACCTTTTCCACATTGGATGCGATTTAGGCGGTAATCTGCAGTTTCTGCCCACTTTTCTTCAACAGATTTCCATGGATCAACATTGTTTTTCAGCCATAGTAATGTTTCTTCATAGAAAACACCTGTAATTTATATGTGTATGGTGGGATGAGTCAACAAGAGGAAGGGCACCATAATAGAGTCGCCCGTGGTACATTTAAATCACGAAAAAGGTGACTAGCGATTATTTGCTTACCACTTTCCAGAGATTCCAGGTTATAAATGTCATCATCTGTGATAGTTGGCGTGGATCTGAGCGATGATCTGGACGACTTCGAGGATGAACGGCTAGTTCCCGGCAACTGTCCACTTTCTCGCAACTTTCTCCTTCGAGCTATATAGCTCTCGTAGAGCTTTCCGCTAGCATTTTTTTTAGCTACTTTATTTGTAGCTGATAAATATGCAGAATAATACACCACAACGCGTTCCTTGTGGAATATTTCCACAATTTCGGTAGCTAGTTTATAAAATTCTTCACTGGAAATTTTCTTGGCACAATTGTCTTCTAGTTTGTGGTGTATTAACAGCTGGCTCAATTTCCTTCGGGAACCCTCCGTGAGTAAGCCTCCTTTTCCCTCTTTGAGTATTGCTCTGCCGTCTAAACTTTCCTGTATGTAAAACACAAACACTATTGATACCAACTTTTTAAAGTTGTTGAACAAATTGATAAATGAATGAGTAAATGGTCCAGTTGGAGTATAGCCTTCGGGGCTCTATGAGCAGTCAATAAACCAAAAAAAAAAATGAATTGTAATTTTTTTTTTTCGATTACCGATGATCCCTCCTTTTTTGCTCTTATTTAATTAAGGATAGGTACCCGTAAAAACAATTTAGGCTTTGTACACTTTTTTTTGTTTGTTTGACAGTTTATCTATAGAAAATAATGTCAAACCGCTATTTTTATTCCTCAGATAAAAGTTATCTGACTATTGAAAAATCAGCCCTTAGGCTAACTAATGATAAATACTAAATACTATTGAATACTAAATATATATGTACTACTTAGTAATACAGGCCATACACGTTCAATTCGATCGTTCAATTGGCATGATACTGCTGATTGGATCCAATCTGCAGTTCATCCATATACCTACACCACACACGATCAATTCTAACTGTCCAATCGGACAAATAAAGAAAAAGAAAAAACAAAATCGGTCTATACATATCGAAGATACCCGCAAACAATGATAAAACAAATATATACAATCTAATTAGGAACCTCCTTCTTTTTTAAAGTCGGTTAACAAAATCATACGATCGATTGCCCACTGCCATACACGGTCCAATCGGCATGATCCAGCCAAAAGAATTGAATTTTGATTGTTCTGCCAATTCGATCTGTCCTGCCTGCCGATCCCCGGCCACATATGGTCAATTCGATTGGATCCAATCGGCAGTGTCATGTCAATTGGACAATCGAATTGATGGTGTATGGCCTGCATAACTATATGAGTTGTAATAATACGGGTTTTAATAATGTATCAAATAAATACTATACATACGGATGTACTTACATTTTTGCTGGTTAAACAATATACCTAAACTACGTATATTCTACTAGCACACTAACTTTGCCTTCTAAATACTCATACAATCTACTAAAGAAAATAACATTACATTTAATAGTTTCAATACCTGAAACAAAAAAACGTAATCTTAGAATTATTACAAACATACATAGGTACCCAGTCATATCTTAATGATATCTTAAGCAAGGTTTACACTGGTCGCGGGACTTATCTCATCACCGTGACCCCGGAACGTAAAGGGCTATCGAAGGACACCGTGGATTTTAGTCAGTACAAGTCTGACAATCCCTCCCGCCCTGCCCTGGGAGCGATGGCTTGGTATTGGCCTTGTCTAAACAGTTTTTAGGGTTCCGTACCTCAAAAGGAAAACGGAACCCCTTTAATGATCACTCGAGTGTCAGTCTGTCTGTCCGTCTGTCACAGTCATTTACTCTGAAACTACTGGACCGATCGAGTTGAAATTTGGTACACGAATGTACATCAATTACCCAAAGATGCACGTGTAACGTAAATTAATTAATAACGTAAAAAAAAACGGCCATGCCCAAATGGTCGGCTCAACATTTAGGCGGGATAATATAATAAAAAAAAAAATGTTAATAATAATAAAAAAATGTTTCAAGAAATTATGAGTAACTCACAGTGTTATTAGCTGCAATAGTACAATCTGTAGAGATTTTTGCATTATCACTGACATCAGTGTCCCGTACAGCGTTTTGAGTTGAGTCGTTTAGCTCAGCATTCTTAATTTCAAGGTTCTAGAAAAATAATTTAAAAGCTTTATTATAAAGCATTACAAAAGTATACGGCATCGGTCCAAGAGAAAAAAACAAAGAAAACATTTTTATTAGCTAAATACAAGTAAACAAGTAGGTAGGTACGTACATTGACACCGGTCGCTTTTTGATGTTCTATTAGCCAATTTTTAAATTTTTTTCTGGGGCCAATCTTTGGAATCAGTTCTTTCAAGTCTTCATCGTTTAGCAGAATGGCAGTTTCAAGTGTTGTTATATGATTGTCTGAAAAATACAATACAAAGCTATCAAACAAGTTCAAACTGGCATGCACCAGAGAAAAAAAAATCTTGACTAAATAAAACCGAGACACTGGCTTACCTACCTTCAAGGAATGGTATTATTTCATCTAATCCGGCGTTTAATATACACATTAAGAAGGAAGACTCTTCCTTTTCCATGATTGCTAGGTACCTACGATCACTCCTACGATCGCGCGCCCGTTACCGACCACAGATGTTGCCGACTGCGA
This sequence comes from Agrotis puta, assembly GCA_943136025.2. Lineage (NCBI taxonomy): Eukaryota > Metazoa > Arthropoda > Insecta > Lepidoptera > Noctuidae > Agrotis > Agrotis puta. The sequence continues at coordinate 9,313,035 of OW964170.2, forward strand.
CTAGACTAGGACTACCGGCCGACCGGCAGCGCGCCGCCGGGCGGTGGGCGGGGCGTCATCGGCTGATGCAACACATTACCATATTTGGTAACGTTTCGTACCCTTGCGGGAAGGCAAAGGGATCTAGCTCATGCAGCCTGATCTTATGTTATTGATTAAAATATTTTGTAATTAAAGGCAAAATGAAAAGTCTTTTTTTATAATAGTTCTTAAATTTTTGGTACATTCCAGTGGTCGATTCTATAATGTCCAATTTTTGGTTGATTCCCTGTTTTAAGCCTGCAATACATGTTGGCCGAGCGTCGCCGAGTGAACGCCAATACCAACGTGTAGAACTGTAGACAGTTTGCATTGTCTTGCCATCGCTCGGTGTCGCGCTCGCCTTGTTTGCCGAGTAAACTCAAGCGCCAACGTGTATAGAACTCATTTGGCATAGCTTGTCACGACTTGGGGTCGCTCGCGACCACTTGCCGCACTTCGGAGCGCTGTCGGTTTTTGTCAAAGGCGCTCGCGCGCACTCGCCCAACGTGTGGACATCTCCTCAAAATTCGTCTACATTGGCCATTTGCATTGGTTTTCGATAAACTTGCCGAACGTGTGGGCAGTAGCACTTGCCTTGTATTAATTTGCCTACGCTCGCGTTGGCCTAAGCTCAGCCAACATGTATTGCAGGCTTTAGAGCCTGCGCGCACTGCCTTGCGGTGGAGCGCGGTGCATTTAGTAGAAAAAACCGGCCAAGTGCGAGTTGGACTCGCCCATGAAGGGTTCCGTAGCAGCAAGCATAGATTAGGGATAATAATATAATTATATTGAGATTAGTAAGTAATATACACAAACAACAAAAATAACTTTGTTTTTCATAGTGTTTGTATGAATGACAAAGTTATATTTGCGGTTTTTTAAAATGTACTATATCTCAAAAACTGCTAACTATATCTCATCCAAACTAATTTTCGTTAGAAGTTTTTGTTGAGGTCTACATTATATATATTTTTAGTTTTATTGTTCTCTTATTTTAGAAGTTACGGGGGGGGGGGGACACACAATTTACCACTTTGGAAGTGTCTCTCGCACAAACTGTTCAGTTTAGAAAAAAATGATATTAGTAACCTCAATATCATTTTTAAAGACCTATCCATAGATACCCCACACGTATGGGTTTGGTGAAAAAAATATTTTTGAGTTTCAATTCTAAGTATGGGGGCACCCCCAAAATTTGTTTTGTTTTTATTTTTGTGTGAAAATCCTAATGCGGTTCACATAATACATCTACTTACCAAGTTTCAACAGGAAAGCTCTTATAGTTTCGGAAAAAAATGGCTGTGACATACGGACAGACAGACAGACAGACATGACGAATCTATAAGGGTTCCGTTTTTGCCATTTGGCTACGGAACCCTAAAAAGGCATTCAGGGGGCCGCGCACTGCCGCGAAAAAAACGCAAGTTTTGTCATTCAAACTCCTGCTGGTGCACGTATAGGGTTGCCACCCGTACTATATTAAATAGTATCATACTATATTTTAGTCAATAGGGAATATGCAAGTAATTGAAAACCTTTTTTTATATGTTGTATGGGATCATAAGAACAATGTAGTGCACTTGTTTGATTTTTTAATTCATTACAAGTTATTTTATTATTTTTTAACCCTAGATTCATAAACATATAGGTACTAGGAAAAACACTATTCATAAACATTCGTCTCAGAGAGGAACTTTTAAAGATATCGTTATTTATGACTTTGTCAACAAAAGAAAAATAATAAATTATTTTTCGCACCACCTGCTCGTAAATGTCAAATTATATGTCATGCAAACCGGCCGTAAAGCAAGGCATTGCTGCCCCCCGCTCGAGCCGGGCAATAATATTGTACTGAATTTCATTATTCCCGTGGGAATAATGTGATTTGAATTTGGAACCTCAGATAAAACTAAAGGACTTTACTCATGGCGCGATGCGACGCAATGCGACGCGATTCGAACGAACTCCAACTGCAAGTGAAAATCAACCTTGCCACTAAGAAATAATGATGCAATTCAATTGACTTGACGTCGTCATGGCCATCGTGTTTTGTTTTTCATCTACCCATAGATAACAACGTGTTTTATGTCATATATCATAGTGGTAAGGTTGATTTTCACTTGTAGTTGGAATTCGTTCAAATCGCGTCGCATTGCGTCGCATCGCGCCATGAGTAAAGTCCCTTAATATGAAAACTTTTACCAAGGAGCTAAAGCAGTAATGGCGGCCGGTGATCTCAACAGCTGATCGCTTGCTGTGGTGCCCACTTCACGTTCGAAGGTTGTCGTACCACATCAAATTTCAAAAATCGAATTTGTTTCCTCGCAGTAGGTGTGAAAAGCAGAGTACGCTCCTCGGGAGTAAAGCTGCCTTGTCTTGGGCTAACTTGAATCCCTCGCTACACTAAGGATTCTTAACATATGCGCTACGGAGGTTCACCCCCAGAATCCTTAGTGTCGCTTCGGGATTCATACGCCCGTGAAAGGCAATGCTTTACTCCCTTGGTGCGTAATCTACTATTATTGTTTAACTTCTATAACGAGCTATTTAAAACTCATGAGATAAAACAAAAATATATTCATTCTGATCATTCCAGACACATCAGGCCACGGTGGTCCATACACATTTTTTTTTTACAGTGGTTACATTGGAACTTCGTCATTCGACACTTTTTGTAATTACAGATTTAAAACTTCTGCCACCTTCCTTTTTAGGCATCGCCTCAGGCATTTCGCGAAGCTTGTGTAACCACGGTTCGGTCAAATGACCGAAATCCCAAGCCAAGCTGCCCGCATCTCCTCGCTGAGTCGAGATAAAACAATCGTCATCATCAAATTCTGATAAACAATTCAAATGATGCGGTTTTTGCCGATCTTTTGCGTCCATTTGTAAAAAAAAAAATTAGAAGAAAAAATGCGAATATTTACATGTACCTACACACGTTGTTACTAAATTAAATGTGGTTGAATAATTTTTTAATTTAATTTAAAATATTATCACAAACTTATCTTTTACTTCATCAAACTAGAAATCTTCAAAAATCGTATTTCAAAAATTGCATCCGTACTCGTCAATCGTGTATCAGTCTATTCATAAACATTCGTCCCTCAGACCTTCGATCAATTCAGACGAATAAAGCTCTGTAACTGCTCAAGGACATGTCATTGTGAGTTAAATGCACAAGACTTAAGCTGAGAACAAATTATCGGACGCGTCCGTCAGCCGCGGCTGAAGAGACTCGGCTTATTGTTAACTAGCCAGTACATTGAATACTACACTGTGCAAACTGTCGGTCGTAAGACGCGGACGTGACCTTGAGTCGCCCTTGAGCGTTCGGACGTCCGAACAGAATCTAGTGGGCTGGATGTTTGTGCGTCTGAAGATGTCGTCCGAACTACCGTGCACACTGCTAAGCCACGTCCTCAGCCGCGGCTGACGGACGCGTCCGATAATATGTTCTCAGCTTTAGGAAGGTACTGGCGAAATCAGCTTTCTATCTGATCTCTTTATCTCTAAAAAAATGAGAATCATTTTTACGTTTTGCGCGGTCTGTGAGACGAATGTTTATGAATCTAGGGTTAATAACTGTATATTTTAATTGATTTAAGTGAAGAAACAATGACATGCATATTCCCTATTATACAATGTATGTATAGGTTTGTATATTATAAGGCGGCTGTATAACGTCGTACGTATAGCGCATACATATTTTATGTTACGGGTTAAGTAAATTACGTATGCTGCTCTGCGGAATCAATGAACTGCATACGTAAATGTTAAGAGTGCGCCACAGTAATTTCATGATGCGGCTGACGTCTTAAAGATTATACGCACCGAACACAGTCAGTAAGTAAACGGAGTTCGTAAAATGAGCCAGGATACGTAATAACTGATGATGTAGGCGGAGACATTATTAATTATCCAGTGTGCGTAAAATGTATCGGCATATCCCCTACCCTGCTCGTACATTATGAGTACGTAACCGGGACCATTACCTAGTGAGACGGATTCAGTACAATGATTTGGCAAGCAGTTACTGTTTTAAAGAGCCTGGATACTGAAATAAGGCGGCTGTATAACGTCGTACGTATAGCGCATACATATTTTATGTTACGGGTTAAGTAAATTACGTATGCTGCTCTGTGCGGAATCAATGAACTGCATACGTAAATGTTAAGAGTGCGCCACAGTAATTTCATGATGCGGCTGACGTCATAAAGATTATACACACCGAACACAGTCAGTAAGTAAACGGAGTTCGTAAAATGAGCCAGGATACGTAAATGATTATGTAGGCGGAGACATTATTAATTATCTAGTGTGCGTAAAATGTATCGGCCATATCCCCTACCCTGCTCGTACATTATGAGTACGTAACCGGGACCATTACTTAATGAGTCGGAGTCAGTACAATGATTTGGCAACCAGTTACTGTTGTAAAGAGCCTAGATACTGAAATAATGCGGCTGTATAACTTCGTTCGTATAGCGCATACATTTTTCCTGGTTCCGGGTAAGTAAAATACGTATGCTGCTCTGTTAACACATATGCGGCATCATTAATCCGCATATGTAAACGTTAATAATGCGGGCACAGTAATTTCATGATGCGGCCTCATTACAAGTAACTTGTTTACATTGTCTTTACAGAGCATTATGCCGCATACTTACTTAACATGGTGTCGTTTCATTATAAGTATGGCTCTTATAATTTTCATGTGAAAAGCACATTATACGTATCTGGCTGCCGGTACATTACAAATTTGCCAATTTTAAGTAACCCGTTTTTCTCAGTGCAGCAGCTAAAAGCAACTGAAGAAACAAAATGGTTTTTCGTGGCCCCGGAACGTATTATTAAAGTACACCGTGCATTATAGTCATCACAAGTTTGACAGTCCCTTCCGTCCTGCCCTGGGATGGGGGATTTTTTTTTTACATTGGATGATACCACGTTAAAAAAAAAGTCTAATCTGACAGTCCCTTCCGTTCCACCCACAGCAAGCAATCAAACGATAATTTTCCATTTAAAACAGAAAATGGTGATCATATACTTAATCATAAAACATTACTGACATTAAAATTTCTCCAAAATTTGATTAGTCGTGTAAGTAGGTACCAAGAAAATGTCGTCTTTGTTAAATTAAGTCCTTTTAGGCAAGCTTTAAAGATCTCTCTAATCTTAGCATATTTAGGTAGGCAGTTCCGCATTCTCTTCGAATTTGGAGTAGGTACCTTGATGTAGGCTTGCGCGTGGATATGACTTACTTTATGTGAGGCTATAAAGCGGCCTAGAGTGGAATACACTTGCCATAAATCCGACTTGCTCCACAGTGAAGAGATCGAGATTACAAGTAGTACCTTGTTTAGTTTGCGCTTTCCGTAGATAATTTATATTTACTATGCACACTATTTACTTGCCACATCGTTCTCACATAATGTACCATCTCATGATGAATGATGTAAAAAAGTTCTGTAAAAATTTTCGCGATTGAAAAAAGAGTGTCCATGGAGTTTCTTGCTCATTCTTCTCCATACAGATCTATGCTTTGGAATGAGCACCTATGGTACTTTCACAGTTTTTATATCTTGTGACTGGGACAGTAGCACCATAACTTTTTTGTACTAGTTTCATTTTATGTTTTTTGACAATTCAAAAGTGCCTGTAATTGGCCTAGTTGAAATAAATGATTTGATTTTTTTTTATTTTTGATTTTTAACTAGACAACAGTCTCACGACTTCATGAATTTGACCCATAGATCACAACGTAAAATGAAAATCTGTTTTCAAACCACCATGGGTATAAATTATTTTCATTACTCATACTCGGAAAGTAGGTGAGTACATGGCTGAGGAGTGTGAAAGTTATATTTTTCAACCCTATAGTAGTGACAGTAATATAAATCACTAAATTAAATATTATTTATTAATTATTTAATTATCTTCTACAATATTGGGAATGTTCGTGTATTAATTTAATGAGAAGAGTTTGTGTATTAGTTCATGAGAGAGGGTTCGTATATTACTTTATGAAGGAATGTTCGTGTATTACTTCGTGGAAGAGAATATTGGTTTTTCTATCGTATTTCCACTATATCTTCCTTGTTGCGTGAGCCGAATATGTCTACAATTACGTACAACTAGTCAGATGTACCAGATTCAGAAATACCATTAGTATGCCGCCGAAAAAAACGCAACTGTTGCTGGACCAAATGAACACACGGTATTTTATGTAACCAAAAATAAAATCAGCTCAGAGTCAGATTCAGAATTAGGCTCAGTAAGACTCGGTCTGAGGCAGACAAAGTCAGACTCGGTCATACTCTGTCATACTCTGTCAGACTAGGTCAGGCTTCAACACATCATGAGGTGCTACATGTTTGAATCTCAATACTTGACTACATTTAGGAACGCTACTTTGCAAAAGGTTTCCAGCCTTAGACGGTGATGAACTTAAGGAGCAAGTTGTAGTTGCAGAAATACTGGCAAAAAACTCATTAATGCCTTTGTCAAACAGACAGCCGAAAGCGAAGCGTTTCCAAAGCGATATCGAACCGAAGCGAGACGTCAGTCCGATAGTTCTGTCACGCTATTGGATCGCTTTCGCTTTTGTATGTGACTGGATTCAATCAATTCCATACGTTACAAATAAAAACGTCACGCTTCGCATTCATCACGCCTGTCTGTTTGATAAAGGCTTAAATGCCTCAGCTACGTCAGCTGGTTTATTAACTAATTTATCCAATCCGATCTATACTCATTTTTACTCTTTTAGGATAACAATGTCCTATTAATCATCCTTAATCATTCCTCCATTATTGTCATGACACAATTATTTTCAACAAATTAATTACATCGAAGGTATCCAATTACATACCAACTTAATTGTTTCAATTGAATGGTTTTCCAGAATCGATTTGAAATTATCGTTTTTCGGGAATCCAATAAAATCAATTAAGTATTAATGGAGGACTTATAGGCAATTTAACGAAGTTTATTATGTCTTTAAGAAAAACATAATTATTTATATCTAAAATCTAAATCGATCACTTGTGTAAAAGAACTAGATGTAAAATGCCATGCAGAATAGAACATGCCGTGAATTGTACCAATTTAGGCTCTGTCATGACTTTTCCCGTTTTTGTGACGTAAAGTAAACTGGAACTTTGATGGAAAAAATCAGTTCCTCGTTCGTGCACTTGAAGCATTTTTTAAATATTACTTATTAGTTTTGAATAATAATATTATGTCAACTTCGTTTAAGCAGTGTGTAATCGGGGTTGTCAGCTCTTGATTTTTTTTAATTACCGCTTTTTTTTGGACAGCTTTCGTTGGCGATACTCTAAAACCTCTGAATCCACAATTTACATATTTTATTGACAGTAGACAATTATAGAATCACAAAGACTGAAAAAACATCTTGACTTGAATTTACCCAGCCTTTTAACAATATCTGTTTTTTTAACTAAAATGCTCATAATTTAGTCTAAATTATACTGAATTAAAAAAAAACTAAAGAACTAAAATTACTCAAGGTGTTATTTAATGCACAAATTAAACTAAGTGTTGATTTAATTGAATTTTTAAAACATGTCGTTATTAAATTACTTTTACGCAGCGGTTTAATCGCAGATTAGAGTTAAAATACTGTTCTCGTTAGACATTGGACGACAGACAATGACAATTGACGATTTACTGAGTATTTACAACGATTGTATTTATGTTAATTCAGAATCTGCAATCTATGCTATTCTCTATAAATAATAAATTGCGTTAACAACATTGTTTGAAAATAAAACCATTCTAAAAAAAACCGTTATTTTAGATATTGTGAACAGAAAATTATACCATTTTGTATGCTTATAACCATAATTACTTTCAGCCCATCCAAAGTTGTTGATGTTTTATAAATAACCCTTTAAATGAGGGATTCTCGTTCTGGCTATTACGGTACTCGTAGTTAGGAAAGACAGACAATACAGCATCGGCTCAGATTATGCGTAGTAACCGTCATATTTTATAGTACGCATAAATTCGGCTTTATCTAGATTTTCGGTTAGACGAAACTCGACGCTCTCTACCTAGGTACCTAGATAACTAGACAAACATTTGCATAACTTAGATGACATAATTGAATTCTATATTTGCCCACGATTTCTAGAATCTTTATTCTCACAAGCTGAAAACGTGATGTCTCACGCAATTCTGAAGAAAGAGATAAGTCCGACAGAGATGGATAGGGCGACGTTGTTTCATTACTTTTCCAATACCATTTATATTGGAACTAAACAGCGGACAAATATAAATGGACGATTTTTAATCTAAATTTATAGGTAGTTCAAATTAATACTGTTTACATATAAGAAGCCAGGGTTGTTAAAAAGTGCTATTCGACCGTAAAAAGGCGTACCTAACTGGGCAAACTGAATAATTGATGAACCCTTTTGAAGATGAATCGTCTTTTTACCCCATTTGAACAAGTAAAAATGTAAATAAAACCGGTAGCCTATAACCATAGTTACGTTAATATATAATCGTAAACAGAAGGCTTACGAACTGATTGATGATCTTACAATAAATAAATGAACTAAATTATTTATAAGATTTTTAATAATATTCCATGACAAAATTATACATCAATAATACATTATACTTCATATTTTACAGTGAAAAATATATTTAATTTAACATTTTAACAATCAGACCAAATACATATTTGGTTCATAGAAATTATTGTACCACTTTTGGTACTATGAAAGCGAAATAAAACTTTAGTTCTTTATCCACTATACAGTAAGTTGAAACATACATGAATCAGGCTATCTAAGGGTTCGATTACACAGACCGAATTGGAGAGTAGCTCCAGACGCTCTTCACACAGACTGGCTGTGCGTCATCAGAGGCAGCTGGCCGGTTCCTCTAATTACTTCACACTAAGTGCGTTAGGTTTTCCCCCAAGCATTTTCAATAAAAAAAAGTAGTGACATGACTAAATAATCCTTATATATAATATTATTCAAATCTCTTTTTTAAACCTGATAAAAAATCTGCTCTTCTACGAGCCGGTCTGTGTGACCTGAAGACGGTCATCTAGATACTGATCTCACGTCCTATGAGTGTGTATGAAAACCATTGATGCACACTCGTGCACAGATCGCGCATAGACAAACGGCAGCCTCTCCGCGCGGCTCACTCTACACAGTTGTTCTGTCGGCTCCACACCGCGCGGACGAGCGGTGTCCTGAGAATTACAGACTTACACACATACTGCAATATTTTAAGCTAGGCACAGCTAAGGAGTGAGAACCTTAGGGTCTTAAAGTCAAGAGTGAATAGGTTACTTCTAGGCAAGCGTGCTTCACCCTTGACCACATCATTGCTTACCATCAGGCAAGGTGGTGGTAAAACGCGTCGTTCTCAAAAAGAAATAGTCTTTGAATCATTGATTTGGTACTTTGCCCCTAATCACATTTGTAAATTACAGTAGGTTAATGTTGCACGGTCGCGGGACTAACGAATTACCGTGACCCCGGAACGTAAAGGGCTATTGAAGGACACCGTGGATTTTAGTCAGTACAAGTCTGTCAGTCCCTCCCGCCCTGCCCTAGGTGGGTTTGATGATTTTACGACGATATAAAAAAGGGTTAATGTTGCACAAGCTCGACTAAATCGACAATTTAAAGTTCAGCTTAAAATGTGAAAATAATAACACCTAGCAGAGGAGTTTGGGGTCAGTTCGTTTGAGTTGAAACAACACTAATAAATAACTCACGTAGTGACGGGGCTACGAAGGGTTTGCCGGGGCAGGTTCGGGTATCGGGTATTTCAACACATTTATCAGCGTTACGCATGTAGACACAGAAACTTGCCCCCTGGCATGCTTCAGTAGACTTTACTACCATCTATAAATCGTAAGTCAAAGACGAAAAGCAGATACTATAGATTTTGCCTCTATAAAAATGGCTGAATTTAAGTAAAACAAGGTCCTCCTATTTTAGGTGTGTAAAAAAGATTTTTATTCAGGCGGTTTCCGTCCAATTACTTATTTATTTAGTTTGCCTTAAGTCAGACAGTCTTGCCTCGGCGCAAATGACAATGACATTCAAAGTAGAGCACGTTTGCCTGGGAACCTATTCGCTTGTGCCTAACGCTAACTATAGTAGTAAAAGCTCAAGATGTGCCCATTTGAGGGCAAATAAAGTCACTTTATCGTTAAGAGCTCGGTTTCTTAACGACCTCGCTACGAGTAAATATTCCAACTGTCCTCTGCCCCCTCTATTTTAACTCTCAACTACTAGAATATGTACATTTATATGAATTTTATTACTATAATTATGAAGACAACGAGAACAACGCGGACATATACATGAACTTGTAATGACTAGAGAAGCTCTCACGAGTAAGGATACTTTTACATTTTGACATAATTTATAATAAATAAATAATATATTCTTAATAAATCCGCTGTTTCCTTAAGTTTGCCGTATATGATTACTTCCCAGAATTTGATTCTTATTAGCAACACTATCGAATGGTGTAATAATACAGGGTGTGATTTTTTTCCAAGATCAGCGGGTTGGATTACTCTGACCAGGATTATTGATTTTTAGTTTCGCCGTTTCGCAGTTAGGCCTCGAGACTTCTTTCAACGTTTTTCGAAATTCCTCATAGTTTCGGATATAGACATTCACGCCTTGTTGAAAAAATCACCCTGTATACCGTAATGCGAGGTAAATAGGGACCAGGGGTGAATCAGGCAAAACTTTGATAGGTACCAAGGATACTTGTTTATCTAGCTATCATATTAATTTAACATAAAAATCCTATAAAAGTTTTGTCCCTATTCACCCCTGCGCTGCGTCCCTGTTCACCCCATTTGACTGTATTATGTTTTGAAATTACAGTTTTTATATCTTTATCTTTGATATATCTTTCAACAACTTTTGAATCTTATTAACTCGAACCCTAAGATTTATTACTCGAACAAATTTTCTTGTCACGAAAAATAAATTTCGAATACTGATGAACTTTACTTGACTATATTATTTTTTAATTTTGATAATTTTTTTTAAAGTAGTAAAAATAAATAGTATTTTGTTGATGTAATAAATTGTGGGAAAATAAACATAATTATTAATTGAATTAAATATAGACCTATTTTGGCAAACGTTTTTATGTTTAAAAGTGATGTTCTATTTAGTTATTTGGCCAGCGGTTGCTATGTTTCTGCTATTAGGCGGAACTATTACGAACAATATTTAACTAGACTTCAATAGCCCTTTACGTATCAAAATCTTTAGATATGTTCACTATTTACATGATTAATAAACAATTGAACTTTAACCTAGTTTTATTTTATGATTTATTTCTTTTAAAACATCATGATATTTCAGTAGCCATTTTACAATATTATTACTTAATTCGTATATTTGAAATTGTTATCATAATATTGTCAGCTATCACTGCCCTAGCATTTAGTTGTTAAATCGTAGCCTCCTTCTGCTACTAGCGATAACATGGTAAGCGGTATTTCGGTAGAATTGAACATAAATATTGCACTTCAATTTCTCACGCCACAGCCATGACGTCCTATAAAACTCTATCTTAAATATTTGTGAGTCGAAGCTCACAAGTTCCTAATGTAATGTAACATAGTCTTTCGTAGTACCAAGTGTAAATATCACATAACATCTACATTTAAAACAACTGTACTGACACGACGTACCAACCAACACACACATAAATATTCCATTTATATGTAAAGATGAATTGTAATAGCATATTTACATTTTTTACAGTCACTTAGATTTCTATACACGCTTATTTTTAACCAGTTAATTTAAAATCTTTACCTATATACCAACAAATAAAGTCATAAATCGTCAATAGGATTAACTAAAGGATAACAGAAAGATATGTTACGTTTGGTCTTAACTCACTAGTCCTCGTTAATCCATCTAATAACAAACATATTCTATCTTTAAGCTCGCGAGATCACTAAGTTCACAATCACTCACACTCACTCACTTAGGATCAGAGTGCTTTCCTCGAAGTTTTAAAAGTTTTGATTAAGTAATCGAACGCGCTTGCTCCTCGCACGTCTCTCAGTCGTATAGATCACGCCTGGACACGGTAGAGACAGTGTAGAAGCCGCTGCTGTCCGTCACTTCGTCGGTGCTCTCCGTCAATCAGGAAATATCAATGTTTTCCACCTTGTACAGGAAACGCCGCCGACGCATGTCTCATGACTCGCCATTAGGCGCTATGGTGACCGTGCTGCAGTTGGCTCGGGTGGACCGCGTCGAACTCCTGCGCAGCCCGACGCCACCCACCGGGTTTAAAAGAATTAAGTTTTCGCTTTTTCTCTTTCCGTGGCAGTTGCAAAATATGAGCTCTTTCATACCTTTTCTAAAGTTTTTGGATAAGAAAGCGTATAAAAGTGGATTTATACCGGAGTTGAAGTATGTGATGAGGAACGTGAGGGGGGTGAGCAATGTGCTAAAGTCACTAGGACCTTCGTAGCCACTGGACCAGTATTGCCACATCTTGCGCGCGTGGAAGGGCAAGTTGCAGATGGCGAAGGTGAGCACGACTACAATGAGCATGCGCACGACACCGCGGCGCGCACGCAGCACGTTGCGCGACAGATGGCTGAGGTGGTGACAGTTGCGCGTCGCCTTTGACGTGGTCGTCTTGCCCGTCTGACTGCTGCTGCTCATCGTCACCACTTTCTGCATTATAAAAAAGGACATTTAGGTAAAGGCAGATATAATGTACCTTTTCTATTCACACTATAGCACATTTTACCAAACTTCCTATTAATTATTTTATACAACCAATAAGTACGTACGTGTCAATCGTGCATCATTTTACAAGTATAAATATATATGTACATGTCTGAAAAAGATTATAAAGTACATCCGCCAAAGGAGTGGACTGGTGGTGGACTTTTTTATTCGGCGATGTCATGTATTGTTGCAAGAGCGAGTTCACACACATGATAGTATTACGAATCCAGTAAAAATACTGTGGCCGTATTATGACGTCTTAAAACCAAGCTTGTTCCAGTGAGTGAAAGAGGCAGAGCTATACAAGTCATGTCCAGTGAGTGAAAGAGACAGAGCTATACAAGCGCCACCTCGTTCGCTCACTGGAACAAGCCTGGTTTTAAGACGTCATAATACCGCCCATCCGATAGAAAAATATACATTCTGATCAGCGACGAATCCGCCAAAACGGTACTGTAAATGGGGTGTGAACATCACCTCATGTAACGACGGTTAGGTACCTTAAAAACAATTCTGTAAGTACAGATGATCTGTGTGTACGAACCCTTATACATGTTTATGAATAGGTATAACCACCTCCACACATCTCACAGTTAGTCTATTAAAGACGCAAGGCTTTAAGTAGCGCCTTTTGATTATCTGAGTCGACAATGTTTGCCGTGTGAAATGTTTACGACCTGCCACACTACTCTTGTGATCCGATCTTTATTCTTGATACAGTGAGAAAATAACGTCTGCATTGGAATAATGTTAGTACCTTGTATTTGATATGTTGTAAAATAAATACCTAACATGAAAGACATTAGAGGCTTAAATATTTTAGACATGTGTCTAAAATATTTAAGCGTCTAATGTGTTTACTAGGTATAGCATATTATGTATGTACATATGCTACACCTAGTAAAGAAAGTCGAAATCCTTTAGGCTCGCGAAAATAATTATACGAAGAACTTAACAAAATTAAATGGTTAATTAAAGAAAGTTTTATATCACCCTCGAAAACTAAAAGTTCCTCTAACAATATGAGAGTCTATTTTCTTTGGCAAAGTTTTCATTCTAAAAGAGCGATCTTTATAAAGGCGGGCCGTCTATCGCGACTTCACTAAAGCCCATTCACTTGCTAAACGTTCCAGCGCCTCAAGCCTTCGCCTTATAATTCGTGCACATATCCCCAGCCAGACCATTACACAAGCATTCCAGCTGCTTCTTAAGAACTTTGTACCTGCCAAATAATCTCCAAACTTGATCCGTAAGATCCGAACTGACAAAGGAATTCCTGATCAAAAGCATTTTCTCGACTAAACAAAAGTAGGAAGTTAGGAAGATTTTGTTTAGGGATATTGTTTTGATTGTTATTTAATTGGTTCCATTCTTTACTTTACTTTTAAACACATTCATGAATATTTTAATGACAACATTCGGTAAAACTTTTAATGAAAAACCCGAATTGATTGCATTAATTTATGCAAAAGAGGCAGAGGGCACATTTGTGTTAAACCGAGCGCTGTTTACCATCAAGCCACAGAATCAAATTATTTGGTTTTTAGTATGTACTTTTCTTAAATGAAAGCTCAAAAAAGACTTAACGTGCTTCTTATTTACCTTTATGATGTAGGTTATTTTTAACAGGGTTAGCGCTTAGAATTTCAGAATAATGTAGTACCAACTGCCCGCTATGAATAATTACATAGTTGGGCGAATAATGAAAGATGGATAGACTTAGAAAGAGAATTATTCAGTCTACTTGTTTAGTGCTGAATAATTAATCGAATAAAAAGCCTGGACAAGATCTGAATAATTTCACAGCTGAGCAGCTGATGGAGGCGGATAAATAAACAGGCTGATCAAGGTTGGTTTATTAAAATATGGTAATATTGACGTATTTGTCTGAAGCCGAAAACAAAAGATCAAGACACATAAAGAGTGGGAGATTCAGTGGGAGAGACAGGCCTTGTATATTTCTTAGATCTAAGACTAATATTAAATAGAGGCTGAAGCAAAGAATGATTATGATACTCGTAGTTTGATCCGGTTTGGCACTGGTACCAAGGCGGTTGTTGTGTCCTGTTTTGATTCCCGTCCTATATGTATTTTATTATTGTGAATTTGATTAAATGCTGGCGAACGCACGTAAAGTTTTTATATTTTTTAAATACTTGCCTTTTCATCATTAGTGCCAACTAAGGGCCGATTTGGGTCAAATGGTGCTGTCGCTGTCTTCTCGGGGCGTGGGAACTGCGTTCCACAGCACTGAACCCGCTCCAAATGTTGTAGTGCATGAGAACTCTGCCACAATCCCACTGCGATGCGAGTGTACAAGACCTGAGACAAAAAATAACATTTGAGCCAACATTGTAAAGATTTGAATTGACAACTAAAAGTAAAAATCTACTAAAAGTAATATTTTAACAAGGAACTAAACTCAAATAAAATTTAAAATTAAAACCGGGTGTGCTCGTCATTTTTATTACTCTCAGAATATTCTCAGAATATTTAGTCCTCTGTAAGGATTAAAATACAAATATAGACTGTATATTTGAAATCATGGCATGTTTCCAGAGGCTAATAAGTAGCTTTGAAATATATTTTCTATTCAGTCATGTCGCAACTCTAAGCAATCAAAATGTTTAAAAGTAATTCTGCTTTTTTCTATTTTAGGGTTCGTTCAAAAAATCATAAAAAACTATTCAAATTGAAAAAGATTCTTTTATCACTTGGAAAGATGCCAAAATTGTTTGAACTACAGCCTGTAGGCTAGGGTTTAACCTAGATAGTGCCAATACTAAAAGGTGATATTATTGACTTATTTTTAGTAACAAATCTGCTTTAAAAAAATTCTAACCCAAACACCTCACGAACGGCGGCCATTTTTGTTTTTGTCAGGCCGAACTAGAATGGGAACAATAAAATGCAAATATCTTTGAATCCAAGAGACCTACAAATGATTTTTTGCAAAGGTTAACGTTGAGGCTATTTGTAGACTTATATTAGAAAAATCAATATTCTTGGCTAATGTTTCCAAAATTCCTTTCAGCATTTTTCGATATTTCTCGTAGTTTCGGATATAAGCATCCACGGCCAGTAGAAAAATTCAGCCTATATTTTGTACCCTTACATTTAACACATTAATAAAAGCTAATTTTGGTGTATAATGTAAAATATTCTTATATTCTAGGACAAAAAAGTACTACTTCGAAATGACAGACTTTTATTTATTTATTATTAATTAGGAAGTATGTAACGAAATATTATTTATATTCTCTGAATTAAAACCATCGGTTATGTTGAATTAAATCGTCCTATTTATAGACATTCAATATTGGTACAAATTGAAACAGTTCTACTACTAACTTTGAGTAACGAAAATCAGAATCAAAGCATTTATTTCATAATTATTATCTGTTGCATTGGCAACAGATAATAATTTAGATAAATTAATTTAGATATTTTAAATAATTTAACTAGTGTCCGAGGGGGTTAAGCCATTGGGCTTAACCCCTTCGCACACTAGACGACGCAAGTCTTCGATAGCTTACGACTTTGACATCCGTTGTCGCGTTCCTGTGTACGGCCCTCTATGCATCTGTATTGCTATAGTCACTTGGGTACAAAAGTCGTAAGATATCAGAGACTAGAGTACGCAGGTGCTTAGGTTTAGCCGCGGCCTGGCAACAGCAGTGTGTAACTCGAAAACTCGTCGACTTTTTTATTTATTAACCGACTTTTGAAAAATGAGGTTACTTAATTCGACCGCATATGTGTTTGTTCGTGGATTCTTTTTTTGTTGGAAAGAAGATATTTTAACTCAGGCTTCAATGTGCCATATAGGCTAGTGTAGTTACTGTAACTACATTTTATTTTTGCCTCATGTGGGCCTATTGCCTTAAACCAGGCACTAATCCAGTTACTGAAAAATTCTTAATGGAAAGATCTGGGAATTGAACCTGGGCCCTTATGCTGAGATGTCACGGTTACGTCCACTATACCATCGAGGCAGTCAACTTGTAAAATAACATAATTAAATGGGAATGTTCTATACACTACTGCCTATCCTTTCGCAAAATATAAACGTGATGTAAAAAAAATCCTGAATCTTTATTCATAGAATTATTTTTAATGTTAATTTCAGAGTAACTCTGCAAATATTTTGGCAATAAAAAAGATGTTGTCTCTTAAAAGAAATTAAGTATTATGAATACAAAATTATTCATGTCTATGCAAATTTTAAGGCTCTGCGCTTTCACTGTTTTTATGGGAATTCAACGTTATAACACTCTCAGCTGTATTTTTTTACTTCTCGTAAAAGGAAGTGTTAAAGTCATAATTGCTTTCCCGAAACATAGAGATAGAGTTATGTAAAGTGAATAGCACCATTCCCTTTTTCAGTTAACATTACAATAATGACTTACACTTCCAGATGCGGGCATTAATTGCAATTTCTCCACCTTTAGAAAGCAGATAGTTACTGTAAAATCAATCATTGAGACAGAATCTACAACTATTCTCACTTAGGCTGACCCCACATTTGGCGTGCGCGATCCTCGGGCGAGCGAGTAGCGCGAGCGCCGCGTGCGCGTCGCGCGCGCGCTGCGCGAGTGTCGGGTGTTGCCGCCGTGTGAATGCATGCAGCGTGCGCGCAACGCGCGCGCGGCGCGCTCGCGACGCTCGAGTCGCGTTCTTACCCCTCCGCCCGCTATCCCCGCCGCTCGCCGCCGCCGCCCGGGTTAAACGCCAAGGCGAGCGCCGCGCGCGCGCCGCGCGCTCGTTGCGCGCACGCTGCATGCATTCACACGGCGGCAACACCCGACGCTCGCGCAGCGCGCGCGCGACGCGCACGCCGCGCTCGCGCTACTCGCTCGCCCGAGGATCGCGCACGCCAAATGTGGGGTCAGCCTTAGCTCCGCTCGTCCGCGCGGTCGAGCGGATGCGCTGGACCCACAGTGTAAGTCAGAAATGGACAAAGTCAAATCGTATGACAGTAGTTTTGACATATGACAGTTCTGTGTGATAGGTGACAGGACAGCGTAGCTCACCGGCTGATTCCGTTTCAATTGTTGCTATCTCTTTCACAGCTCGGTACGGGATTTCTTTTCAAGTTATGCGCGCCTGTTACTTTACTTGATTATAAGTGACTAAAAATTACGTTTTTTTTTTTAAATAGAAACTTGGACGTGCACATGTATTCACTTTCGTGGTCCGGGTTGAAGGGGGGTAATAAAAGTAAAATATGTGGGGTACCTTTTACTTTTCCCGAAAAAAACAACCATAACGTTCATACAGTAATAAGCGCCACATGTGCGATCCGATTGATTGTAAAATTCAAAATTAGTGCGAGGGAAGCCACGTGCAAAAGCTAGTGAGTGATAAAATACACATTACCCAACGTCACGCCAACAATCCTCGAATGATTATGTAGTGGTGATCATAAAATATGCGCATATTAAATTCTCTTCCTACAATAATGTACGTTTGAAACCCCCGATTCTACTAATGATCGTTTTATAGCTCTTACCTCGAGAGGTGGTATAAGTAAGGGCATGATAAATACTGTTTTATAACAAGTAATACATTACATCTTTTGTTTGATGGCCACTAATAGCAGCCATTCAAAACACAATATAACGTTTGAAACGATTCGTAAAGACTGAATGAAAAGGCATTACCTAAATCAACCGTAATAAAAGTTGGCAGGCAGGATTATCTTCGATTTTTCTTTGTTAGATTATAAAAAAGAAAAACCTGTAAGTTCTTGCTGAACAGTTAAGGCAGTTGACTTGAATGTATTAAAGTTTTCTTTAATTAAAAAGTTTTGATCCAAAATTAATTAAGAGCAGTGCTTTCAAACAAATTAGACCCAAAATACACTCCAATATACGTGAAAAGAATTATAATAGTGCTCTGTCTAACTTTGAAGACTGCAGTTAGTAAACTAACATTATTTCCTTTATTCATTTCTTTTACTTATTAAGTATATTTTTACAAAAACAAAACAAAAAAAAAACATTTAAAAATATAAATAATAGTGGCCCACCGGTATCGGGAACAGGGTCCAAGCTACCGGCGGTCAGGGCTCCAGAGAAAGGAACCTCCTAACAATGCGCGCCGTGTCCAGAAGAACTGCTTTCTGAATCAGGCCCTTGATCCAGCTGCCTAACGAGAGCCTCCTTAGATGTTGGTCGAGGCTCTTGGCAATTAAGCCACGGGCCGACATGACTATCGGCACAATGATCGCTGAATCCACATCCCACATATCGACAACCTCGTGAGCCAAATCAAGATACTTGAGTTGCTTATCTTTCTCAGCTTTCACGAGGTTCCCGTCATGTGGGACGGTTATGTCAACAATCATTGCGCGCCGCTCAGATCGATCCACCACCACTATATCAGGTCTATTGGCTACAATAGTTAACATAACATTATTATTATTATAAAAGTTCTTGTAGTTGGTTGTAACTTTGAAAGGTAAATAGCGGTTTACGATTTATGACGTATTAAAAGAAAACGAATTACTTGATCTCGTTCAAACCAATTTTCGCTGGTAGTTTGCATGGTAATGTACCTCATATATTTTTTTTAGTTTTATCATTCTCTTATTTTAGAAGTTACAGGGAGACACACATTTTACCACTTTGGAAGTGTCTTTCGCGCAAACTTCAAGTTTTGAAAAAAATTATACTAGTAACCTCAATATCATTTTTAAAGACCTATCCATAGATTCCCCCCACGTATGGGTTTGTATTTCAATCTAAGTATGAGGAAACCCCAATTTTTTTAATTTACCTTATGCGGTTCACATAATACATCTACTATCCAAGTTTCATCAGGATAGCTCTTATACTTTCGAAGAAAAGTGGCTGTGATATACGGACGGACAGGCAGACACACATGACGAATCTATACGGTTTCCGTTTTTTACCATTTGGCTACGGAATTCTAAAAAGACAGAATTGATGGCTGATAGGGTCGTAAGAATCTCGAATGGGGACCACACACCGGCAAACGCAGCGTAAGACGTCCACCCATAAGGTGGGCAGACGATCTTATGAAGGCCACAGGATCACGCTGGATGTAAGCCGCTTCCAACCGGTCCTATTGGAAGTCTAAAGGGGAGGCCTATGTTCAACAGTGGATGTCTTACGGCTGATATGATGATGATGATATTTATTTACATTAAATTTACACTTTTCATTACGTAGGATTGCTTGAGGGCGATTTAACTGGTTTAGTTTTTTTATTTTGTTTGTTATAGACGAGTTGACTGAAAAATCTAACTGTTCCGTCAAATATACTCGTAGATAGAAGATAATGTAGTTTTAACTTTCTTTTTAAGTAAATTTAAATAAATCAAAATTGAAGAATTAAATTGAAAATAATTAATTATAAGTTATTAAACTATTTAACCGACTTCCAAAAAGGAGGAGGTTCTCTATTCGACTGTATGTATTTTTTTTTTTTTTTTATGTATGTTCACCGATTATTCGAAGACGCCTGAACCGATTTGAAAAATTCTTTTTTTGTTTGAAAGGGTATACTTCCAAGTTGGTCCCATAGAAATATTGTCATGATCTGATCACGAACTTCGGAGATATGGAACGGAACTCTTCAATAATTGACAGCAAATCTGTCGTGATTGCTGTAATCGCTTGGATGTTTATTGTTTACACAACATCATAACATAACATCACGCCTGTATGCTCTGAGGGGGTACGCAGATGTGTACAGTATACCCATATTTCGACAGTTTGGTATGTTAAGTTTCATTTTATTGGGGACTAGCTTCTGCCCGCGGTTTCACCCGCGTCATGTTAGGCGTTTGGCCCTATGGTCCCGTCCCGGTCAGTTCCCTTGAGGAGCACGTGGAACACGCCGCACCGTGGCTCGGGCCTTGTCCTTTGTCGGACGGCGAGCTACCCATTACTCCCCGTCCGCAAGTCGCTGGAATATGCCCCGCGATTTGTTGCCCCGTGGCTGGGGCGATAGGTAGAGGATATCTTTTCCCGCACGCATTCCGACTGCTCCCCATTCACCTCGCCTGCCGCCGAATCCCTGAGGTACCTCCCGCAATAACCGTGCCCGGGAGGACTTGAGTCAGGTTGAAGTTGAGGCTGAGGACGCCGTAGCGCATCTCCAACCACTTCTCAAAGATGATCTTACGACCGCAATTATGACTTGCCCAGGCAGTCATTATTTTATTGTAGTATTATTTTGAAACTATGATATCTCCTTAGATATTCATTAAAATCAAACGATGTCAAGGGCAATTTTGTTCAAAATCAAATGCTTGTGATGATTAACGTATTTATTTGGATAAGGATTAAAATCATGTTAATGAAAATACCTTCGCAAATAATGAAGCTCTTTAAAATCAAATTTGATTTCCACAAAAAAGGTTATAGTGACTTAACCTTAAAAGATAGATATATGCTCTCGCGGACTTTATTTTATAAATTTTTATGAGAAATAATTCCGTAGTACATAATTTTTGCGTATCTTTAACCGTTTACGCAGCGCACGCAACGGAAGCTCTCGAAAAGGAATTCATTTTCCCGATTTTGAAACATTTCTCACTGCTGCTCCGCTCCTATTAGTGATAGCGTGATGTTACATAGCCTATAGCCTTCCTCGATAAATGGACTACCCAACACTGAAAGAATCATTCAAATCGGACCAGTAGTTCCAGAGATTAGCGCGTTCAAACAAACAAACAAACTCTGCAGCTTTATAATATTATATAGTATAGATAAGCCTATTACCATGAAAAATATTGTTAATAATAACAATGTAAAATAAATGCATAGCAAATATTTGTATAGGATATTACAACTAATAAAAATAATTGAGAAATAAAAAAAACTTTTTTGCAAAAAATAAAACCGACTTTAAAAACACAAAAAAGTGAAAAATAACTTCAGAAGTAAGTCTAGTCAATTGTTGACCGATTTTCAAAATTGTTTTTTCATTGGAAAGAGTATACTCCCGAGGTTAGAAAGAGTATATATGGTGACAATGGGAGCACCCATTGTCACCATGTCAGGATCAGATGATGGAATCTGGAAGGTAAAATTCCTTAACGGTTAAAAGTCAGAATAATAACTCAAGTTATATGACGTAGTTCAACTTACTACGTACGTACCTACGATATTTACACTAATAAAAATAGAAAAAAAAAACAACCTATTGATCAGATGGGGTATCAAGACAGAGGGTTTTATAAATTACTAAATGTAACTAAAAGAAAATGACAAAGTTAACTTACTACATACGTACCTTTTTTTTATCGTAGTAAAATCATCAAATGAGTCCTCCCACCCAAGGCAGGGCGGGAGGGACTGTCAGACTTGTACTGACTAAAATCCACGGTGTCCTTCACTAGCCCTTTACGTACCGGTGTCACGGTAATGAGCAAGTCCCGCGACTCCGGCAGGCTATGGCCCTCTACAGGCCCCGTCAATATGCTGACACTCCTTGAGGCGCGCGTGGAACACAACGCGCCGTCGACCCGGGCATGGTCCATGGTCGGGCTGCGAGTCGCCCATTACTCGCCGCCCGCATGCCCGCGCCTACGGTGGCCGGAGATCGTCTTGCGACGCCCAAGGCCGTAGGCGTCTACCACTGGGCTAGGGTGGAGGGAGGACGCTGTCCTCTCCTGGAACGAGGTTTCCGCCTATCGCCGTCGTGAGGACACGGCGGTGCTCTGCCCAAGCGGGGCAGTCCTGCACCGTATGCTCCACCGTGTCCTCCGGACGATCCTCGCAGTGGTGACACCCAGGCATTTCTTCCCTCCCTATCAGACACAGGAACCTCCCGAAACTTCCGTGTCTGGTGAGGACCTGCGTCATGCGGTAGGTCAGGACGCCGTGACGCCTATCTAGCCACTCCTCAAAGAGGGGTCTTACCGCCGCGATTGCGGCGTGCCCGAATACATACGTACCTACGATAATTTATACAAAAAATGGAAAAATAAAAAAACTTTTTTACAAAAAAAACAAACCGACTACCAAAAATACAAACGCCCCACCTAAAACCACTAAAAAGAGAAAAATAAACTACTACATATTTATCTATTTCAGAAAACAAAAATGCACGTATTTTTCAAACGAATTAAATAAAAAACTTATTACCTACCAATTCTAAATCAACTTACAATATTATTTTATTTAACAAACAAGATATTATGTATTTACAAACAACCTATAATGATTTATTTACAAAATTACAATGTGACCATTCTTGTCTAAACCTAATTAGCTATAAATTTAATTATAATATTTTTATAATGTTGTGTGCTAGGCACCTACTGATCTGCTTGAAGTCGGTGCCAAACCAAAAATAAAGAGAACAATAATACTTAGTAATATAATACACACAGGGTTATAGTGAATAACATCTAATATATAGTCGGTTTGTTTTTTTTGTAAAAAAGTTTTTTTATTTACCAATTAACTTTGTTGATACTGCTTCAAACAAATTCTGAATTAGCAAGTCTGACAAATGATCCGTCAAGTGACTCTAGAAGTATCTAGTTACAAGTTTATTAAATTCTAGTTTTAGTATTTGATAGAATTCTTTTCAAGGAGCAATTTTTGGAGATATTATATTTCAAAGATTGGGGATATTTCAGTACTTTTGATACATGTAGTAGTAACGAAATGAGTGAACTTTCTTTGTGTTTACTATACTAAATGTCATTTGTTGAACATTAAGTAAACACTTTGAAACAGATTTTTATGGTCATTCACTGGTGACACGTGTTACCCCGAATGCGCCTGAGTAGTTTTTATGCCTTTCGTGATCGCGGACCTGTCCAAGAGCACCGCACCCTTCGAATAATAAAAGTCAAGGAATGGAACTCAAGTTTAGAAGTGACACCAACTTTTTTTTTACTTTTTCTCGCAACATAACGCACAACATCGACCACGAATCACGTGATGCGGCAGGAGCAAACCAATAACCATTAGCTGTCTTGGGGAGAACCAATCACCGCGTTTTACGGACAATAACGCGTCACCCGGTCCGCAGTTAAAACTGGCTGCGTTCTTTTGTTCGAATACTTGTCAAGTACATAGTAAAGTTTGGATCCGAATTTGTCCTTGATTTTGTACTAAGTTACGCTTCTAGACTTTTATAATTTGTAATGCAAAGGGTAACTCAAGGAATAGGTTCG
Organism: Agrotis puta; assembly: GCA_943136025.2. NCBI lineage: Eukaryota > Metazoa > Arthropoda > Insecta > Lepidoptera > Noctuidae > Agrotis > Agrotis puta. The sequence continues at coordinate 9,337,005 of OW964170.2, forward strand.
GTTTTTAAGCCATTCAAGTCCCTTCCGCTTTACCTAGGTCACGAAAATAACTTAAAGGAACAAGTTATTTGTAGTTAAGTTCCTTCTATAATTGACATAGAACAACAAAAAAAAAACATTCTAGTGACGGATTTTGTGGAAATTTTGTGTTCAGCAGGTACTGAACACAAAATTTGCTTACACAAGCAGACAGACGCTTCTACTTTGAAGAGAATGAATCCGATTCACTAAATCAATTAATTCAAACCCGAACCGGAGCAATATCTGACGAGGTGATTGTTTCCCGATCCTGAATCAATAGCAAAAGGTTTGATGGGAAACTAATTTATTACAGTTTTAGAGCGGTTACACATTTGGCACTTCCGGACGCTTGTTTTGCTGTCACGCGTTTTGAGGGTTTAGGCGCAAAAAGCCTAATTCGCAAAACGGCAACCTGATCGCAAAAGGACAAGTTCTCAAAATTGCAAATTATCTAAACGGCAAATTCTCAAAATGACTAATATGTTGAAGAACACATTTTGTGCAAGTAAATCATCTAGAATTTTCAATGAGGCGTTCGAATTTCGGACAATTTCTTTATTAACTCGTTCAGAATCTGCGATGATTCACTTTAGAAATGAGTTAAATTGTGCTCTCACTTGGGTGAAGTGAGTTCGTGAACGTTACAAAATAGCACTACGGCTTTTGGACCTGAATTCCTCTTACAATGATATCGTCACGGATGTCCTAGAAGAAAAACATCCATCTACAATGTAACCCGGTTTACTGTTCAAGATACCACATAAGTTAATTAAGCTATGTTTTGAGAAATGCTTTGGTATTGCAATAAGAGAATAACTAAACAAAGTGGTGTTTTGTTTCGTTCCAGCTAGAAACAGTATCTAATTAACTCATTGTTTCTTCTTGTTACACGACAAAAAAGGGAATAAAACATGTGTCCTACTTCATTTTGTACTCGTCTTCTCTTGACAATATTTTTTTCAGAATTCCTTTATTCAGATCCCATCGTTCACTGAAGATATACGATTGTTAGTTTAGCAATATGATATGTCTATGGTTAAGTAAGTTAACAGCATAACATACTATTCAGCTTAGTATGTTTCAACTCTTCTTTATGAAAGAGATGGATAGTCTAAAATTCACCAAGCGGGCCCAGTGCAGGTGAATAATAACTTCGAATTTATGGTTTTAGAACATGCAGGATATTACAAAGCTTTTCTTTGCATGTTCTAAAACCCTGCATGTTAGATTACACGAAGAAATGTGCCTATCTGACCTCGAATCCACAACCTTTGATGAGTCGAACATAAGTTGTGACTGTCGCCTGACCCTTAGCTGACTGCTTCCTTATGTATAAAAACCAACAAAGTTGTATAACAGATAGTGTATGATTAAAACGTCAATATTATGCTTCTTGATTAAAATTGTCGCTAAAAGGAAAACCAATGGGTCTCGGGAACCTTCCTACAATAAATCTGCAATAAAACTGAAATAATTCATGAGTTGATAAGGAAAATGTTCATTTAAATTCATGGACCTTTTAAAATTTTAAGCCACTCGTGTTGACGTATTTCTTGGTCGAAACCAGGCGAGACTTTAAAATTAAGTTTAGCACTGAGCAGCTTTTTAAAAGCTTGTCGGTAGCTTTGTCATCTTGTGCTTTAATCTACGATATAGTAGCTTATTCTACCATAAAATGAAGAGTTAACAAGTGTAGTAACTTTGTTTTTGATTTACAATGACTTTGGCCTCAATCTGCTTTATTTTGTTGGATTTTTGGATCCCATTTTATGTATGAATGAACGATGGATTCCATTTGGGATTCAAGGGTAATAATAAAACACCAACACCAAAAAGGATATTGGTAGCTCTAGAACATTTATTTTGTTGGCATAAAGAGACATGTTTCTATCTATGTATCTCTTAGTTAGTCGCGAAAAGGCGATTATATTTCGGTTTGTTTAGCAAATAAGTCACGTATCGAATAAATTCACACCTAAAATCCCAGAAGGATAACGTTGAGGTGAACCTTATAGTACAAAGGCTTCCAAAACAGTGCTTTGTGGGGCGCCCTGGTGTGCCGTTGTAAGGACAACAATGCTATTCTCTACAAGGCTCAGCGCCGTGGCAGTGCTGAGGTTACAATTTATCTTAAATTGCAGTTGCGCCGCAGCGCTGAGTCGAGCACTACAGTGGGCACCCACGGAGCGCTGAGCTGTTACCATTCTTTGGGTTGAATTAGAGAAAGAGAATTAGAAGAAAGAAGAAGACCGATTTGGTGGTGTTTTTTGCCAGTAATCATTGTCACCTGGCATCGACGAACTAAGGAGCCGCACCGATACGAAATACTAAACATAAGTGCGCCGCGGCCTAAAAAGTTGGCATCCCGTGGCCGTAATCATGTAAACTCAGCTCCCCTAGCCAAGTCGTTAACGATAATCGTAAACGCTCGGAACTCACCAATAGATTGCCAGCTTTATACCCCAGAGCCTAAACTTGAAAATCTATTAAATATTTCTAAGCGTTAGCAACTGGAAAGAACGAAAACGCTATGCAATCTTCACTAGATCTTCAACTTTATACCCAAGCTCATAAAGTTGAAAATCTATTAAGGCCTACTCAGCGTTTGCGTTTATCGTTTGTTACATGACTACAGGCCCAGGTCGTAGTGAACTTGTTGTAACAAACCCTTTGTAACAAAAATAAATAACAAGCGCTTTATCGCGTGTATCTTACGCCCACCAAATGATGACATAGGGCCTCTCAAAGTGAATATTTAATCTTTGGCATTGTAATTTTACAGACGGTACGGGTGAAAACCCTATTGTTGTAGTTAGCATATACCATTAAATGTTTACATTTTACTGGTTGATGTTGTCATATATTTATTTATTTATTTAACAGTTAATTTTTCTGGCTTTCAGGAGTACCAGTGATGTGGGAAAAGAGCGGTGGGATTGTCCCGAAAACCCAACAGCTGCAGGTTACATTTGATCTATCAACGAGTTCGTTTGCATGGCCACAATGTGTGTGGAAACACTCATGCAGTAAACATTTACTGCAAAGCTGCCGCATCCTGTCAGTTGTCGCCACTTATATGTCGCAAAATAGGGTCTCATTTATACGGCTTGCTAGTTTAGGACGATAAAATTTTTAGTAAATATTTCACAGATTTTAAAACGTTTTTTAACATTCAGAAGGAATACAAAACACACTTGTGTTGTGTTTGCGAAGTAAGAGTTATCCAACTTCACAATTAAAAATAAGATACAGAAACACTTAGTCACACAGAAACAATTTTTTTTTTGGTAAAATTATTCGCCTTCCGGGGTCGCGGGACTGTACGAATTAATTTTTTGTACATTTGTTTGAAAAGGATAAATTAAATAATCAAGCCAATTTTTAAATTATTTAACCTTTTTTTTTACGTGGTAAAATCATCAAATGAGTCCTCCCACCCAGGGCAGAGCGGGAGGGACTGTCAGACTCGTACTGACTAAAATCCACGGTGTCTTTCAATAGCCCTTTACGTTCCGGGGTCTCGGTAATTCGTACAGTCCCGCGACCAATCATCACACCATAACGCTCTTTTTTGTCTATAATAGTATGAAAGAAGTTCATTCCAAAACGAGTACCACAGAGAACAAAATAAAAAAAGTTATGGCTATATTTGGAGGTTCCAGTTCAACGTAGATTTTTGCATTACAATAGATTTCAAAAAGCCTTATGCAGTAGTAGTAGTAGTCCTCCTGACCGATTTCGGCCACGGCGGCCAATCTCAACGGATATTAGCCAACTGAGCGGGACATATTATAGTGCACAAGTGCGTGCGCAGGCACAGGTGCACTCTTTGTTCCTTTACTCTCATAGTTCCGATGGGACGGCAATCCGACATGACCGGAGAGAGTTCAGGCGCAGGACTAACGGCTTAACGTGCTTTCCGAGGCACCGGGGTATTATATCGCCAACTTCCAAATTCCGGGCAGCTGAGAAATTCTTTTTTTTTTTAAGAAAAACCCAATTGTAATTTTCGCCTCACACGGGAATAGAACCCAAAACCCCATTTTCAGCACTGGCGCTTGCGACCACGAGACCAACGGGGCAGTTCGCAACGCATATCAGTAACTAAGTATCGAGGCCTGAAAAGTATGAAAGAGGCTTAAGTAAATCTAGGATTAACATTCTCATCGGAACTGGGGATTGTTTTCTTAATAAATTATTCATTACACATTCGTTACTGAGTGTTTGGTGAATAATTGATCAACACATTATGTTAGTATAATGTAAGAAGATTACCACTGTTTGTATTAACATGAAACTTAAGCTTAAACTATTTATCAAGTGGCTGGGGAGTATTCTGATGGAATAATGGCTATTTTGACTACAAAGTCGTGCGTAGTCGCTATTGTGATGCGACTGTGTCTAACCCTGTGCTCTGCTTTCTGTCACTCTACATTCATTTAAGGGGCCTGCCCTCAGGCACTATTACAATGTCTGTCGAATTGGCAGTTGATTCGTAGTTTATGTTACTAAAACTTAAGGCGCTGGACACACAGAAAAAACTTAACACGCAGATGGGGCGCGGACATTAGTCTCTACAGCGTCCCTTTCATACAAAATGTATGGAAACGTGGCGACGCAAAACATACAAAAGAGTCGGGTCGCGGGCGCAAAGCTTTTACGTCAGCGCCTGTCCGCGAGGCGTCCTTGTCTTACGTCTCTTTTGTCTGGCCTACGTTTAAGAATTAGCGACTCGACGAAACAAAAGAATGCTACTATGCTTGACAGGGACGTTCCGGATGTGTCGGACATTCATCACGCAGTTGCTGTGTTAAAATTGCCTTAAACTTTATGAAATCCTTTCTGAAAGGTTTTTTATGTGAAAATTCGTCATAGGTTTCCTCTTCAGGTCCCTCTGACTAGTCACCACCTGAGTTACACATAGTTACTTAAAGTAGCTGTAAGTACTTATCAGCTAGGTCTGCATTTCTATGTTTATCGATAATTGTACAATACTTTCTTAGAATTTGGCAACCACCTTCCAAAAATTGCATGTAGCTCTCCAGCTAGAGACAATAGTTTTATAACATCTTTAAAAGAAGTTAATGAGATTCTAAACGAAAACAGATAAAAACTAGAGTATGAACGACTTTCGATAGATTTAATAAATTTAATTTTAGCATTGTAGGTGTTCCGTTGATTATGGCGTTAACGAACGTTTATACGAACGTTTAAAAAATACTATCGCGAAAATTAACGGGAAATGCCGTTAGTGTGGCATGGCTATTATAGATTAAAGCTTTGTCACCATACAAATCCCGTGCAAACATGATTGCGGCACTAACACTAAAGTGCCGTATTAACCGCAACAACGTGAGCACGCGAGAACGCACGACTGATACTGTTACCTAAATTAGTATCTCATCTGCATTGTGTTTATATTTCTATTGATCAGTGAAGATAGAACTTCCGTGTATCAAATATCAACTGAATCAAAGTAAAGGAAAATTAAAATTAATATGTTTTTAGTTTTAATTTTTTTATTTTTATTATCAGTTACTTACTTTACGGTACTTACATTATCGGTTACTACTAGGGTACTACTAATTATGCCAACGTCTGAGATGTCACAGCTAAGTCCACAGCGTTGATTGATGATGTCTTACAATAAGTCTTTAGCGAAGAACTCGCTAATTGTTTTTAACAGGGAAGCGTTTAGCAAAGTTTTAAAAGTCTTTTTGAATGTTAAAAGTTTAGGCACGCCACGCAAACCTCCTGAAGTTAGAGTAATCTTATCTTAACCAAATGTTAATGAAGAAGGCGGTCAGAGGTAATTAGTGCAAGTTTACAGAAGTTAGCCACTTCCGCACAGTATCGGATGGACTTGGAGGCTTATCATAATTCTGTTACAGAAATTCCCAACTGACTTACACAAATAGATTAGGTTAAATGTACCTGTAAAATGACCTTCATATTGACTCTTATCACTTGCTGAGCATTTTCCCAGCTATGTTGGAGACGATTTGTAATCTAACTGGATCCAGCTGAATACCAGTATTTCGCAGCAAGTGCCTATCTGACCATCACATTGGCACGACTAGTTTTTCGGGCCATTGAATTCTTGAAGACTCTTTATGACTACTACTCTATAAGTATATATGAATGTATCTATTAATATTTATGACTTATATATATATGCTATAAGACAGCCGAAGCCAAAGGCTATACGTGCTTCCCGAGATAATGCAGATAAAACTAAGTATACAATGGACTCTCGTCTATCCATATCACCAATCCAGGTCGACCTGTAGGGGTGTTACTATTTAGAGACCAGCTCAGTGATACAAAGGGTAACTAACAAAATGTTCAGAAGTTTCGCAATAATGATTTATTTCCCTATAACGCAATGTCTGCCAAAATTTGGAATATTAATTTTGTTTCAAACTACATCCACATAAGGTGGGCGGCACAGATTTTGTAAGTATTGAAAATAAATAAGTAGTTGAAATTACAGTGGTACCATCAGGCGCAACCAGGAGCCGGCCGCTAGATCATGGTGCGGTTGTTGATTGCGCCACACATGAAATTATGCAGTTATCAAATAATTTGTTTTGTTGTTTTTTGGTAGCAAAACGCAACGGCAAAAGATGCTACTATACACATGTAATCACTGATTGACTACCTTTTTTCCTGTGCGATGTCGTGTGGTTGTGGTACGTGTGAAATCAACCTTAGATATAACAACGTTTAAAGTACCTAACGAGGATAAACATTATCGTCTAATGCCAAAACTTATGCAGGAATTGTTCTCATAAACCGCGCATTAAGATTTCTGCCTTCAAAGTCAAACCAGATAATCACCTATTAATAACCGCTATGAGACATAATACAGAGCTATTCACATAAAATTAGGGTCCTAATAGGTATAAATTTTATCTAGTCTAGATTTTGTAAACAACACAAAAAGCCTAGATCCCTGTTAAGGTTTGGTAGTTTCAGATAATTTAAAGTATATTATGACAAAAAAAGATGTGAACATTTAAGTTAATAATCATGCTATATATATAGTATATACTTTTTTTCTTTTCTTTTGTCAATAATATAATATGTACAATGTTCAGTGCCGCATATGAACATTTTTTTTAATTCTAGTGTCTTTTTTTTTTTCGTGGAAAAATCATCCCGTGAGTCCTCCCACTCAGGGTAGAGCAGGAGGGACTGTCAGACTCGTACTGACTAAAATCCACGGTGTCCTTCAATAGCCCTTTACGTTCCGGGGTCACGGTAAGTAATTCATAAGTCTCCTTCAATAGCCCTTTACATTCCGGGGTCATGGTAAGTAATTCATAAGTCCCGCGACCCCGGCTGGTTGTGGCCTTCTAGAGGAGGGCCCAGTCATTTTTGCAGGACTCATTTGATGATTTTACCACGTTACAAAAATTATTATAAATTAATTATCACTTGCTAAAAACGGTGAAGGAATACATCGTGAGGAAACCAGCACACCTGAGAGATATTTCAACGGTGTGTGAAGCCATGTCAGAGGCCTACGGGCGGTTTAAACTCTGACACCAGGTTGTTCATCAACCATACGATAAGAAGAAGAAGAAGACCACGTTACAAAAAAAAAGTAGGAGATACAATAACTCGAGGATATCTAGGTGTATTAGGCACAAAGTTTTGTGGAGGCAGGTATCCGAACTGGTATAACTCTGTGCTACAGACTACTGGAGCCGTCTCGGAGATTAGAACATCGCGGTCGGCCGCCATAATAGTAATGGGTGATTCATAATCTATTAATCACTACACAACCTAACCGTCAACCACAAATTAATATTAATGTGCCTACTCAGTTAAATTTCAGTTGTTGGTCTGAAAATGACTAAAGTGCTGACCAATGAGCGTTCAACAATTTAAACTCCTGTTAATATTTGGCCAATCACCTATTATGAAAGTTTTGAAACTAATTTGCGACTATTACGGGAGCATTTCAAAAATTAAGTGAATTGGCAAGTAACTGACGGACAAATTAAATAAAAATGTAATTATTTGTCAGAGTTTTAGAAAATTATAGACATGTATTTTTTACCTTTGTAAAAATAATGAACATATAAAAATACTTACTACCAATTTTCTTCGTTAATTTTGGTTTATGCATCAAGAGAAAAAATACGTTTCATTTGCTTTTTTGATATATTTAGATTTTGTCTTTGTGCTCTACTCTATTTTAAATTAAGCATACTTTTCTGGTTTTCAAAGCATGTGTCTGAAAGAGCACATCAGATGTAAGTAAGTATAACATTATTTCAACAAAGTAATTAAACAAGCACACAAAGAGACGAAGTTTATACATTAAATCGAGCCGGCTTAAAATTTTGTAACTAAGTAAAGCGATTTTCAAGGAATAATAATTATGCCTGTGTAGTAGTTACCCGAGAGATCAAAGACACGTTATTTATAATCAAACTATATAATAAATACAGGCTGTTCCAAATTCGAAGTCGTAAAAATATCAAGTTCTTATCACGGTGCAATAAAAAATACGGTTCAATCTCATTTATTTTCATTGAGTCGCTCGGACTCATTAGAAGATGGAATGTTCCTTATTGAATTTTTGAGCGTGGTAAAATCATCAAATTAGTCCTCCAACCCAGGGCAGGGCAGGAGAGCCTTCAGACTTGGACTGACTAAAATCCACGGTGTCCTTCAATAGCCCTTTACGTTCCGGGATTACGGTATTCGTTAGTTCCTGCGACCCTGGCAGGCTTTGGCCCTCTACAGGCCCCGTCACTATGCCAATATCAGGGGAATATATAATAATAGGGGATATGCCAATTATCAACCTATTTCTGAACAGAATTTGGTACCCATTTAATTGGTTATTTAGCTACAAATCTTCACACGTGTGCCATAACAACACAATATAACATTGACAATCCATTAATGAGGCCGTAATTCGTATGATTCCTTTATATCTGTTTTCATTAATACGTGGAAGCTCCATACAATTTTTTATTCCAATAAAGCCGAATTGTATCTCGGTTCAAAGCTGTCTATTATATTCAATGCGATAATGGCGTTATCTCCCTAATGACAAAGGGACCGAATTTCATCAGTTTAGTGCACTAACGATGTATAAAGGCCCATGCAACTTTTAGTATGGACCTTGGCATCATTATTATTTTTCTTTTCGCCAGTGATTAAATTTTGGGCACAATTAGACTACTACCTAAGAAGTCCATAGAAAAAAAAAATAGTTTCTAAACCAACCAGAGATATGGCGGTTTTAATTTTGTTCTAATCAGGAGTGATTTACTCCCTTATAGAACAAAATAAAATTCGTTATATCTCTGGTGGTTACGGTTTAGATTTTTTTTATAATTTTTTACGAAGTTCTTAGGTTGCGGTCTACTAATGATGAAAATTTCATTACTGGCGAAAGAAAAAAAAAATTATGCCAAAAAGTTGCATACCCCTTTTATCTTATGCTTATTTTTTTCACTTAAATATTCTAATTAAAATTGGATATCTAGGCTAATCTGGAAAATACAATATTATTTTATCCGAAAGTGAAGTTTTACTTGCAGAATAGAGTTTAATATACGTTTTTTTAGACACTAACATTTACTATAAAAAAACAGTTGCCTGTTAACGCTAACAAGGTTTTAAACATTTAAGAAACTGCATTAGACTATAATGTTTCAGGAAAATCAGTGTAACTTCTTTAACACTTTTTTTTTTTTTTTTTTTTTGCGTGGTAAAATCATCAAATGAGTCCTCCCACCCAGGGCAGGGCGGGAGGGACTGTCAGACTTGTACTGACTAAAATCCACGGTGTCCTTCACGAGCCCTTTACGTACCGGGGTTACGGTGATGGGTAAGACCCGCGACCCCGGCAGGCTCTGGCCCTCTACAGGCCCCGTCAGTTTGCTGACACTCCTTGAGGCGCGCGTGGAACACAACGCGCCGTCGACCCGGGCATGGTCCATGGTCGGGCAGCGAGTCGCCCATTACTCGCCGCCCGAATGCCCGCGCCTACGGTGGCCGGAGATCGTCTGGCGACGTCCGTCGCCGTGGGCGTCTACCACTGCGGGTGGGTCGGAGGGAGGACACTGTTCTCTCCCTCACGCGGCACGCCTCCTCCTTCGCGAGCATGACTGCTTCGCAGAAGGAGGCGACCGCTTCCCACTCCGTCTCGCCCCGCAGCATGGCCTCGACCAATGCCGGGCGCGAGAGGTCTCCGCCTATCGCCGTCGTGAGGACACGGCGGTGCTCTGCCCAAGCGGGGCAGTCCTGCACCGTATGCTCCACCGTGTCCTCAGGACGGTCCTCGCAGTGGTGACACCCAGGCGTTTCCTCCCTCCTTATCAGACACAGGAACCTCCCGAAACTTCCGTGTCCGGTGAGGACCTGCGTCATGCGGAAGGTAAGGACGCCGTGACGCCTATCCAGCCACTCCTCAAAGAGGGGTCTTACCGCCGCGATTGCGGCGTGCCCGAACTTCTTTAACACTTAGTATAAATCAAAGTCACTTCAGGATTTAAATGCTTTTTTCGTCAATATCGTCAGTGATTCAAGAGTAAGGTTCATTTATATATATAAAACAGGCATTAAGCCTTGCGAAGCTGGGTTGGGTAGCCAGTTAATTTATAAACGCGTGATGAAAAGGCTTTCAAAAAGGAATGATTTATGAATGCGGAGCTAAGTGTGTATGTGTACTCGACGGTAATTATCTTGTAAAAGCTGACGCTGTCAATAAAAAGAAGTGGGAAAGTAAAACTGGCTGTAGTATTTGACATGTTTAATGTACGAGTATATGCAATATTTTAAAAGCAGAAAACAATAATAATAAATTGTATTTAAATTCATAATATTTAGGTATGTAAACAAAAAGGTCGCGTGACTGTACGAATTACCTTGACCCCGGAACGTAAAGGGTTATTGAAGGACACCGTGAATTTTAGTCAGTACGAGTCTGACAGTCCCTCCCGCTCTGCCCTGGGTGGGAGGACTCATTTGATGATTTTACAACGATAAAAAAAAATATAAACAAAAAAAAGCTGGAGCAATAGAATAGAATATTCATTAGAAAATTATCTCTTTATACATATACCCATATAAAATGGTCTTTTAAAAACCCGTGGTCTGTAAAAAGCACTGGCTGTAAAAGTGAGGAAAGGGAATTATTTCATTCTGTTTACAAATCCGATACAGCCACAGCGCCGCGCCGTTGAAAAAACACTTTCAACATTCACTAAAGTGGCACAACATGTAAACAACTAGAAGCATTATTTACCCGAACAAAAATAAATGGTTAAATCTAAACGAGACTAAATTAAAACCAAACAATTGCTTCCATTTATCTTTCTAATAATAAAATGTCCTCAAAAACGTTGTCTGACCGTGATTTACATGTTTTCCACATTAAAAAATCCTGAAACGTAACTGGAAAACCGGATTGGAATTGATTTTCAGTGAGCCGATGTTTGCTTGTCGGCCTAAAAAGATTGGTTTGCAAACTTGTTTTTTCCTTCGAGTGCAGAGTGTTGTTACTATGTCTATGTATTTTATATACTTAAGTACATAAACTCGCATTTTTCATATAAAGAAATCACAGATCCTGTTACGTTCCTTATATACTGTTTTCGCTTCGTCATTTATATCTACATATCTGGTCATACTGCTTGTATGTCCAGGTTTCAGAATCTCATCGGTTGCGAGTAATACGCATATGAATTCTCTAAAGAACCATGCATAAATCAAAATCAGAACAGTTTAGCCTGTCGCAGACAGAACAATAATTGTCTTTGTAAAAACTCATCGTCTGCCATAAGTGGATAAAACAAAAGCTCCGCAATGCTTACCAAAACTTCTTGCGTTAATCACAATTCGTAAAAATCATTCGCACTTACACCACTGTTTTGACAGTAGACAAAACAGTTTTGTCTATGCCAGACTAAAACTATTTGGATTTTGGTTTACGCTCGGTCTTAAACTGGTGTGGATATAAAAAACGCGAAGAAAATTAATGGGAAGCTATCTATCAGATAAACAGACTAAAGAGGTATGTTAAAAAGATCAAAGTTCTAACACGTAACATACAAATCGCTGATGTATGAATAGAACATTTACTGAGCGTGTAGTATTAATATATCCCTCTTCAACCGTTATTATGGAATCAAATTATAAAGCTTCGCATACCAATGGATTTTGGTCTCAAATTAAGATTGAGGGCTTTCATTAAGATGTTATGAACTAACCCCGAAGTAACTTCAGACATATCCAATCTTAAGACTGAAATGTCTTTTAACTGGAGTAATTGGAGATGTAAATATTTGTTTAAGTCAATAGTAATAGTGTTTCTAATGAAAATTTATCATCCCTTCTTAAGTCTGATGAAAAATTTACGTGATGAGATTGTTAATTTTTTTTTCGTTTATGACTTGCGTTTAAGACAAACTACTGAAGCCCCCGTTGTGTCGAAAGAAGGACCTATTTACAAGTATCACGCCTCCCGCAAGGTAGATCTGATCAGTCTGTAATCGTTCGATTCTACCGAAATAGTGTGCGGCGCATTTGTTTGGGTCTGTACCCAAGCACTGTTGCAGCACATTTGTGCGCGAACATTTTCGTTAAAGTAAGTCTAGCAATGTGCGCGTACAAATAACGGGTCCACTGCTCACGTGTGCGGGCAGAGACGCATCCGGGTGTGGGTGAACGTTTTTAGAATGTTCCTGTTTGCTTGAGTGAGTCCATCAGAGCGAACATTTGTACCGCACACAGGTGGAATTGCATTTTAGATAATATTTCAGGTTTTGGGTCCCATCACGAAATACCCAGTTGTACCCGGGTATTTCAGAACCGGGTATACGCGGGTGCATGCCCTACAAGCGATCATATATTCACCAAGAAAAAGCGCATAGCCGTTTTTAAGTTGGTAAGTAAGATGCATACGTTAACCTCGCATGGGTGTCAGCCAAGCGTCTTCGTTCGCGTGAAGTTTTGTCGCCCGAAAGCCTTCGACCCACTACGTCGAATCCCAAGAAGAAAGAATTGTGTTAGCTCGGGATAGGCATTATCGAATAAATATTTATAGCTCATTGCACTCAGGCATAATGTAGCTTCCTACCAGTATTTTTTTTAGGGTTCGTACCCAAAGGGTTTACCCGTACCGTATTACTAAGACTTCGCTGTCCTTCTGTGTATCTATCCGTCCCTTTGTCAACAAGCTGTATCCCATCAACCGTGATATTTACAAAGGATGTATTTCTGTTACAACAACAAATACTGAAAAACAGAATAAAATTAACATTTAAGGGGTTTTCCATACAAAACTTAATTTTCTAATTTATACTCGATATTGATAACGGCTACAAGTAGACGCTTGAAATATTTACAGAATATTTAGTTATATATTCACTTTAAAAATCAATGATTTAATTAAAATAAAAGAAATATGGTAGGTTATATATGTACGGAACCACGAAGGGTTCCGTACATCTGTGATCATGGCTGGCTAAGTACGAGTCCGACTCGCACTTAGCCAGTTTTCTGTTAATATAAAAAAAAATATGACCCTTAATAATATTGGTATAGATTTCATGAGTTTGGACATTCAGCCCTCCAATCAGTTAGTTTATTGAACTTGTACCTACCTAACCTATATAATAATCATGATATCGTCTGAAAAGCTTCGTTAATTATCGCGATATTCATGTCCTTTTATACGGCCATTAGGAAGATTATTTTGTTTGTGGTGGACGTTTTGACGTGATAAGGAAATGATAAAAGAATTATTAGTATCAGGGCAATGGCCAAATTTTTATAGCAGTATGAACATGTTTATTTTAGAGAAATCTACAACCTGTAAAAATGCACAGAAGTAAGAATGCTCAACATAGTTGGAACTTTGTCCAATTTCTCACGGGACATGGTAACTTTAAAAGTAAATTATTTTCCTTCAAACTTGTTCCCTCGCCTTTTGGCAATGTTCGACATCTGACTGTGAATATGAACAATCAGCACCTCATATTCTATGGGAGTGTATTCTTTAGCAGAACGAACGTAATATTATGTTGAATACTGTTCAGACTACATCTGGAGTCATTTACTACTCAGACCTTGAGGAAACTCGAACAAACTTCCGTGCGTTCAAGCGTTTTTGCCATACTTATTATTGGAATCAACTATTGCAGATCACAATTTAGGACCCATTAATATTAGTAGTCATTTTTACCCGTGGTGCTAGGCAACTGAGCTTCTCCCAGTTGTAATGTCCCTTCGTGCCTATTGACCTTGTTTTGTTCTGTCTCCTGCTTGCATAGAGGGAATATTTTTTCCTACTCCTCCACTATTCCTATCTGATTAATTTCGTTGCAGGATCCAAGACAGGTAAATTCATTCTCCGGGACATATCGAGCTTCATTGTCTCGACGCTTTTCTGGTGGTTGCCACTGTTGATTCTGGCTTTCAGGAGTTGCAGTGGTTTGGGAATAGTGTGGTGGGTTTGTCCCAACAAAAAAAAAATTGTCGCAACATGCACTATTTGCGTTGTAAATAAAGTTATATATTGAGTCGCTTTATTGAAATGTGCGTGAAGCGTCGCGTTTCGGTGTTGATTCTTACGAAGGATTTTTTTTTTGCACTGTGGTTCATATCCTGAATAAAACATTGTACGCTGCACGGGGTATCTGCATTCTATTTAAATAAGTACACTAAGGTCCCGGGGAACATAATTATAGATGAGAGATGAAAAGAACCGAGAAGTGATGGTGAGATAAAATTAAATAGCAATATTAAAAAGTAAAACTTATTTTCAGATAAAAGTGGTAATTAAATACTTATGTGACCGTTTTCCTGAAGTTTCAAGTTCTCGAGGTTAAAACACATCGAAATGTCTAAAACAATAAAATGTTTTATGGAAATACCTTCTTTTATGTTGCTTCAAAAGTTACATCCTTGACTTCGTCAAGACTTTTCTCGGGTCTTGAAATCCTAAATGAGTTTTCTTTTTTCTTTTGGAGCCTTTTTTTTTATCTTGGTAAAATCATCAAATGAGTCCTCCCACCCAGAGCAGGGCGGGAGAGACTGTCAGACTTGTACTGACTAAAATCCACGGTGTCCTTCACTAGCCCTTTACGTACCGGGGTCACGGTAATCCCTTGGTCCCGCGACCCCGGCAGGCTTTGGCCCTTTACAGGCCCCGTCACTATGCTGACACTCTTTGAGGCGCGCGTGGAACACAACGCGCCGTCGACCCGGGCATGGTCCATGGTCGGACAGCAAGTCGCCCATTACTCGCTGCCCGCATGCCCGCGCCTACGGTGGCCGGAGATCGTCCTGCGACGTCCGACGCCGTGGGCGTCTACCACTGCGGCTGGAGTGGAGGGAGGACGCTGTCCTCTCCCTCAGGCGGCCCGCCTCCTCCTTCACGAGCATGACTGCTTAGCAGAAGGAGGCGACCGCTTCCCACTCCGTCTCGCCCCGCAGCATGGCCTCGACCAATGCCGGGCGCGAGAGGTCTCCGCCTATCGCCGTCGTGAGGACACGGCGGTGCTCTGCCCAAGCGGGGTAGTCCTGCACCGTATGCTCCACCGTGTCCTCCGGACGATCCTCGCAGTGGTGACACCCAGGCGTTTCTTCCCTCCCTATCTTCTTCTTCTTATCGTATGGTTGATGAACAACCTGGTGTCAGAGTTTAAACCGCCCGTAGGCCTCTGACATGGCTTCACACACCGTTGAAAAATCTCTCAGGTGTGCTGGTTTCCTCACGATGTTTTCCTTCACCGTTTTTAGCAAGTGATAATTAATTTATAATACGCACATGAATTCTAAAAGACATTGGTGCGTGCCGGGGTTTGAACCTGCAACCTTTGACTTGGCAGTCCAACGGTCGTACCACTCGGCTATCATTGCTTTTTCCCTCCCTATTAGACACAGGAACCTCCCGAAACTTCCGTGTCCGGTGAGGACCTGCGTCATGCGGTAGGTCAGGACGCCGTGACGCCTATCCAGTGTAGTAGTAGAGTATCAACGTGTAATGTCGTTTTGACTTCGACAGTTTTTTAAAGCAATTGTTAAACAGATGTCCAGCTTTCTTCTGGTAAGATGGTTCAAGTTGTGATAGGACCTTCACAACTACCTGTTAAAAGTAACTAACTTAAAGTGTTATCAGTTATAATATTTAAATTACGTTTTTCCAAAAGTAACAACGTACTTTTACAAAGAAATATTATATAAAAATACTGACCATTGTAATAATAATGGTCAGTACTTTTTTAACATTTCATTCGCGTATAATGTAGGTGCCTATTATAAAAATGGGCGTCCTTAACCTTATTTTACGAAATGACGATCGATAAAAGGAAATGGCTTCACATTATGTCCGAAACACCGACAAATCAATTTGTGTTTAGGTTCGGTCCCTTATGTGAATTTACGAGATTTTGTTTGCTACATTTATTCATTATTTTTTATAACTCATACTCTGAAAGTAGATTATTACATGTCTGATTAGAGGTTTTAAAGTTATGCATTGCAGCCCTAGGGAGAATCGCTTTCAAATGACAGATGCCAAATTAAAAAAAAAAAACATTCTATTTTAGTATTTCTATTGAACCACATATTGAACCATGAAATTAGAGTTTTTTGTGGTTTTATGTTCCCGTGTTACACCCTAAATACCTTTTGTTATTTTCACATTGAATTAACTCATTTTCATTAATGAGACTACTCACCCGCATAATTACTTGCTAAGCAGAAAATAATCCAGTTCTTTGATATATGTACTCTTCTCGTATTGCAAAAATAATCCTATCTTCGGGTACTCCAAGTGTTCTCTCTGTGTTTATGTGTGTGTTTTTTCACAAACATAACAAAAGAAATAAAAGCTAATACAAGGTATCTTTGTTTGTGTTCAGGAATATGTTGTCTGCAGATAATAATGTTATGTTTTACTGTGAAATATGTTTGAAAAGCCCTGATGTTATAACGTGATTATGTTATTTTTAGCATAGTGCACACTTGAAAATAATTCGTTCAGAAATAGAAAGGAAATCAAACTGAACCGTTATTTATTAGGTGTACCTAATCTTTTGAAAGCGCTTCATTATTGCTAGCCAGCGCTTGTTTATTTTCCTTTTAAAATGACTTAAATATATGAATAGCGGAAGGTTAATGTATGGCAAACATTGCTAGAAGTCCTTATCCCAGAACGAAGCTAAATCATGAATCTCGGTTTAAAAACAGATTACTGTCATATCACAGATGTCAGTTTAAAACCGAGATTTTTGGCTGCAAATCTCTCTTGAATCCCGGCCTAAAAGCATTGGGTACTTACACATGCCTGTTTTGCATGTTACCTAACTACTTTAGTAAGCTAACGTGGTTTGGGAGAATATGGTTTGATTTAATTTGAAACTCTAACCGCGTCAGACATCAAACAAAGTAATTATCTTAAGTCTATATTGTAACTTGGTTAGACACTAACACACAACACCCTCTATAGTTTTTAAATATAACAAACTTGTGGGACGTAAGTGACATGTGGATAATACCTTCCTCTTAATTTAACATGGCAATTATTGTGCGGTGTTGGGACGGCTTAGAAAACCTTATGTCTTCTCCTCTTGAACAAATGCATGTCGTTAGACGACAAAAACCCAGTTGTTGCTTCTCGCTTAGTAGAAGATACCCCTTGACCTATCCCATCCTACTTGTTGGCCACCACGCCGACCACCTTCTCACATAAGTCCAGCCATCAAGATGTCTGAAGAAGAGAGTCTCCGTTTCGTCAGCGGAAGCGAGTGGTCAGTTTTTTTGCAGGGTTGCTCCTGGTTTTGCAGACATCTTTCTCATTAGGCGGGCCGTATACTTGTTTTTACCGATTTAAATAGTAAAATAGTAAGTATATAAAAATGTAGCATTAAATTTTCGAACTCATCAATAAGGAAGTATTATCCACATGTTACTTACCTCTATTCTGACGTCATAACATGATACGCCAAACCACTTTTTGGGAAGTTTAGGCATGCTAAAACTTTTAGTTATGTTTCTATCTAATAACTGACTTACTTCGCAATTAGTATAACTTGTTTCTTGTTGCTAATCCTCAGGCTAGGTCCGTAACACTCCGTAATATGTTGGAAAAGTATTAACGAATCTAACAAGACTAAATTGATCGATATGAACAAATTGGACAACGATGTGTGAAACGAAAAGCAATTAAGAGAATCATAGAAGCTTGTGTGCAAATGAAAGCTCTGTCGGGTTTCCACCAAATGATTGTGTATATAGAATCGCTAAAAGAGGGTAGGCGGTGAGTGCCCACCGCTGACATTGGCACAAATGTCCGTCGCTCCTATTCTAACCTCTTCGAACTTGATTCTACTGAGTCTGTGTTGATACGAGGAAATATATAACATGAAAATAATTGTTTGTTTACAGTTAACAGGATCAAAAAGCTTCAAGTAGTAAGAGAGTTTAAGAGGAAATAACAAGCTAATTTATACGGTAGATTAAAGGTATGAATTCAGTTAAGAAATTATTCAAATCCGATGTCAAAACAGAACATTTTCGCTTGCTGAAGTCATTATTTCAAACAATGGCTGAATAGGAGCGCGGTCAGAGATATCCGCCCGAGAACAAATGCCACGATCGGCACTTCATATTGTATATTGTGGATGCACGGATGAATGGACAAATACATTTATTTTTAATTCTCCAATACGGATCTAGCGGTCTCTAGTCGAGAATAGTTCAACTTTGTAGATAGTAGTAGTGAAACACTGATGGATATACGTATGTTTTTAACGGCGTATAACAAGTGACGATGTGAACTTGTGTTCATTTATTTTGCAGAGGTGATAAAACAAATTAATGATCGCAGCCAGCAATATTTACTGCTACACCAATGTAATACTCGAAGAGACTTTGGTGAAAAATATTCGCATTTTTACAAAAAAAAATAGAAACATTCATAAATAAATGTTTGAAACATTGGTCCCCTACATTTGGAAATACCTGCCCTTCCCTTGCTTGTTTCTAAAATATTTGAGTTTGATGTTATACAATATGCTTTCGATACCCTTTGCGATCGATTTTTGGACGATCCGCATTATTTTTAACCTGATTTGCCTTTGTCTAGCTGAGCAGGAAATATAAAGCCAGGTTTATATTGCTGCTATAAAGATTGCCAATTCCATTTTCAAAGTATTTTCACTTCGTGAGCTTTAGGGTTGTCAAATAGCGTCGCGCGTCTCGCTGTAAAATTTTAAGCCCGTCGTTCGAGTCAAAGGCGCTGTTTTTATTATATTAGCACAAGAATTCGTCTCAAAGGTGAAGTAACCATTACATTACCGTTCCATGTTATTTCCGTCGTTAGCACAATACGGATTTTACAAATACGGATAATGTGGAAGCGGCCAATATTTTCTACGATTGGCAATAGGATGTGTGACTGAAAAAATCAAATTATGGTCAAAAATATTTGAAAAATTCACGTATCCATTATTTTTGAACTGATGGACTAATTTGAATTGCAAGTTATTGATGCTATCAACATGCCTTTTTAAGAGTGCAAAGAATGTTTTGGTGATTTCGCTACAAGAAACTCGCAAACTTTATGACATTTTTTTTTACTTGGTAAAATCATCGAATAAGTCCTTACCAATAACCCTTTATATTCTGGGGCCACGGTTGCTCGTTATCCCGACAGGCTTTAGCCCTCTAAGAGGACCCCGTCATTTTGCTGACAGCTCTTTAGCTCTTTGAGGCGTGCGTGGAACATGGCGCGCCGTCGTCGACCCGGGAAAAACACTATAGCGTGAGTTAATACTAAATACTGTATTACTTGAGATAGTTATAATATTATCATGATTTATAGGCTAGGCTTGGCAGTCATAAGTCATTAAACATATTGACACTCACATTAATCAAGGTCGGTCCTGACGTAACGTTGGTGTCTTATATAGGTAGATACCTACTTTTGTGATCGTTGATTTCTGATGTAAAGAGTTTACTTTGACAAATAGCTTCATCACACGTCGTTAACCTTATAGACAAAGGATAAGGTCGAATTTTCATGTAGAAAGTTAACTACTGTAAATAGCTTTACGCGTCGTTTACCCTAGATAAAACTTCGCAAAAAAAAACTGAAACATTGGAGTATAATTTTATGTGTAGGTATAGTTCCATTATTAGCGTTCCGTACTTGAAAAGGAAAAAAAAATGAATAACCGTTATAGGATCACTTTGTTGTCCGGCTGTCTGTTTGTCTGTTAAGATCCTTTTTAACAGGAACACAAAGAAAATACAAGGTAACAAGTTGACTCGAGCCTACCAGTCGCTTTTAATAATTGTGAAACGACCAAAATAAAATATGGCTGATGAAGTAGCATAATTTGCGATTTCATTATCGATTCTGAACCTATACTCATTCTTCTTAAATATAGACCTATAATCGTGATAGTTTTGCAAGAAGCAATGTCTTACAGCACATGTAAAGGGAAACCTCGGAAAATTCTAAGCAGTTTAAAAACAAAAAACAATGTAATTGCACGCAACACTCAATGCGCGTCCAATTTACACTTGACCAGTTTTTCTAACAGGGCGAAGTATTAAAAAAAAACTTAAAACAGAATAGCGTGCAGATGATGCAATATTACAAATAGAAAATATTTACATATTTTGTAGAACATCAACATGTTATGATGGACGTTGAGGCAAGTATATATCATCCGAGTACCTTAGTTTGTTAGTCGTAGAGAAAATGTTTGCAGTGTATCTACAAACACACAGCCCACACTACACGATCATTAAAATTCTATTTTAAGGACATCCGTTTTCTGTAAAATATTCAACAGCTGACGTTTTACTTTTAATACAAACGAAGTTCCGATTCAATGGTTGACGTATTATACAAAAATATGTAAATTTTCAGGTAGGCTACGTACTTCTACTTAGTTTTTGATATTTAAAGTTGCTCTAACTTGAAATTATTTGTGTTGTTTAGGTTTTAACAAAATCGTGTAATAATTTAAACTTTTCAAAACTTATTTACTATTTACCTTCACGAGTAAATTGATTTCATTAATATTTTAAAAAAGTTAGTGTAAACTCTAAAAGAGATATTTCCAGAGCGGTATATTTTAACTTAAACATTTCTGAAGCCACGTTCGAAAACTGTTATCTTGTTCGACTTAATTAAACAGCAGCTTTGAATTCGACTTATGTCAAATATAAATCCAGTTCCTACGAAGTAAAATGCAGAAACCAATAAATCCGCGAATTTGTCTACTTTTCATAAAAGATGTAAAACGCTGAGTGCAAGTTGCTGTATTGGGGCGATTTTCACTTGATAAGCTCTTTGTCCAGCTGTCAAGTATCCAATAACCGTCGCAATTTGCGTCTGTCTGTCGTCACCCATCCGGTGACGTCAGCATAAAAATGGAATGACGTCGCTTGAAATGAACATCACAAAAATTAAGGTTCTTTAGGCAAAATGGGGTTACGTTGCTAAGTCCCGTCCTCGGGCACGCCGCAATCGCGGCGGTAAGACCCCTCCTTGAGGAGTGGCTGGATAGGCGTCACGGCGTCCTTACCTACCGCATGACGCAGGTCCTCACCGGACACGGATGTTTCGGGAGGTTCCTGTGTCTGATAAGGAGGGAGGAAACCCCTGGGTGTCACTACTGCGAAGATCGTCCGGAGGACACGGTGGAGCATACGGTGCAGGACTGCCCCGCTTGGGCAGAGCACCGCCGTGTCCTCACGACGGCGATTGGCGGAGACCTCTCGCGCCCGGCATTGGTCGAGGCCATGCTGCGGGGCGAGACGGAGTGGGAAGCGGTCGCCTCCTTCTGCGAAGCAGTCATGCTCGCGAAGGAGGAGGCGAGCCGCGTGAGGGGGAGGACAGCGACCTCCCTCCACCCCAGCCGCAGTGGTGGACGCCCACGGCGTCGGACGTCGCAAGACGATCACCGGCCACCGCAGGCGCGGGCATGCGGGCGGCGAGTAATGGGCGACTCGCTGTCCGACCATGGACCATGCCCGGGTCGACGGCGCGTTGTGTTCCACGCGCGCCTCAAGGAGTGTCAGCATAGTGACGGGGGGGTGCTAAGACAGGAAACCTCCACGTGCGCCCGTGGACTGGAGTTCCCCTTCGGATACGTCCGGGGGGAAGACCAGTTTTTCGGGCCGGTGCACCCTGGGATGCGGGCAAAAACTCTTTTAGGCACTGCGTGCCTAAGAGGTCTCTTTGCCCGTATGCGAATAGCCTGTCGGGTGGATGCTCCAACGCGTGTCCCTCTGAACAGCAGAGGGCACAGCGGCGGAGCGGGCTTGCGGACGGTGAGTAATGGGTAAGCTCGCCGTCCGACCAAGGACCAAGCCCGGGTCGGTGGCGCGTCGTGTTTCACGCGTCAACGACGGGGCCCCCCCTTACGGGGCCAAATGCCTGCTGGGGTCGCGGCTTTTTTCTTAACCCAGGATACCGCGGCCCCGGAACGTAAAGGGCATCCGAAGAAACACGGGTGGATTTTAGTCAGTAAGAGCCTGACAGTCCCTTCCGCCCCGCCCAGGGCGGGAGGACTCATTTGATGATTTTGCCACCCTAAAAAAAAAAATGAAAAAAAAAAAAAAAAAAAAAAAAAAGCAGTGACGGGGCCTGTAGAGGGCCAAAGCCTGCTGGGGTCGCGGGACCAAGGGATTACCGTGACCCTAGTACGTAAAGGGCTAGTGAAGGACACCGTGGATTTCAGTCAGTACAAGTCTGACAGTCCCTGCCACCCTGCCCTGGGTGGGAGGACTCATTTGATGATTTTACCACGATAAAAAAAAAAGTCCTGTCCTAGTTATTGTCCCGGTTCTCAAATCCGTTCATCTCATTAGGTACCTACTCGAGTACTCGTACTTCTTCATCACGTTTAAATGTTTTCCATCGCCTTCTTAACAATTTAATAATCTTCTCAACACAGTTTCTAATTTGGTAGAACAGGTACACGATTTCTCCATTTTTTTTTTTTTTTTGTGTTTTACCAAAAAAATAATTTGTTTTGACATCTACTTCGGCACGAAGTCAAGAAGATAAAAGTACTTTTAATAATAATAGAATAAGCTATGTCCCAGATACCTATCCGTCTATAGTAGACAATAATAGTTACAACGTCGTAACACTAAAATCCGTATACGAAAGTTATTTTCGTGTCACATTATAGCGTTATTATTATAGTGAGAAAGTTGTTTTCCAGGATTTCAATTATAGGGTCTGAAACAAGCTACCTATTTTATATAAGGTTACGTCAGAGCGGATCAGTTGATGCTATGGTATCTTAAAGAATGGATATTTTCTATAAACGTATGCATTGTAACATATTACTTTATTAGAACACAAAACTGTCCAATTTTAAAAATTGATTGATGAGAAACCGGTCATTAATATTATTAATTTTAAGTTTCTTATAAGAGCGTAGTGTTTTAGACTTAAGTGATTATCATTCAAATTGTTAATTAAGATTGACGTATTTAATTGAATGAATAACAGATTTCCCTATTTGTTTAATCTAAGAAGATTTATACGAAATAATTTTATGTAGAACTTAAAAAAAATGCAAAAACCGAGATTGAAGAACTAAATATCTACTTATTTTTTACTCACCGTCATGACACACAATGGTGTCACATAGAGCAGACCGAAGTTCACCATGTCGAACAGTTCTGAATTGTACTTCCTCCGATGCGGGATGCATATGGTCTCCATGTGGCCGTCACCCAGATCGTTCGTGATGGTCTCTACCCAGATGAACTTGGGTGCGCTGTAGGCTGCGCTCGTGATCCACACGCCGAGTATCACCAACTGTTCAGAAAGCATACGTTTATAGTCACATATCCTTAAGAAAGATTGTGTGGTGAACACCGGGAACGGGACTTTACGATTACCTATTTATTTGACAGTATAACTCCGATTACAAAACTACACCTTTCAATTAAATTAGCACAATGTTATTCTTCGTAACAAATCTATTTCCCGCCAAAAACCGAATGGCCCGCGCTCACTGAATGTGATTCCTCCAATTTTGAAATTCGATCATGCGAAATTCATCATTTGTATATTAAATTCTTAGACAATAAAAGAAAAGTAAATTAAAAAATAAAAGTTATTCAACTTGATCAACTATAATGTATAATATAAAAACCGGCCAAGTGCGAGTCGAACTCGCTCATAAAGGGTTCCGTAGCAGCAATCCTTCTGGCATTTGTTAATTTTATATCCTTAGGGAAGCACATTCCGCAATTAGGGGAAGAGTTATTTAAAAAGAAAACATTTTTACTACCCTCACTTTTTTGTTGCCCTGTTTAAAATAAACATTATCAAACGACACTAACAAGTTTGTTGCAGAGTTGGGTCGCCTCATAATTTAGCAAAAGTTTTTAATTGAAACTAAATCCAATTTAATATTTTGGCACTATGGCCTGACCAAGGCCTTTTAGTTTTATTACACAAAATTATTATTAGTTCTAAAGCTACAACAGAAGTGAAATCTACATATTTTCAGTAGTAGAAGCGAAGTCTACTCTGTCTGTTGAACTTGCTAATTATATTATTAACGCGGCTGTGGTACCACAGCGGCGATGTGTGTACTTGTACTAGCCATACCATGTAGCGCTCCTCACAAAATTGCTTTAGCAGTTAGTTGCAAGAGCTGCAACATTTGAAACTGAAATAGTTACTACCAACTGAGATTTATATTGCATTTAACTCATACGGATACTACCAAGTACTAACAGACATAAACTATCATAATTTTGAATGTTTTTAAAGTGTTTTGTTCTTGTTTGAGGAGCTCGTGGCTGACCGATCTTCCGGGTTAAGCCGCGCTTGCCGAGGCTGATCTGTGGATAGGTGACCATCTGTCATAGCGAGGTTCCTCCGTGCCTCGGAAAGCACGTAAAGCCGGGGTATCGTATGGGGTATCTTATTACCCAGTTACTGGGTTTTGGAGGTCCGACAGGCAGTCGCTCCATGTAAAATACTGATATCCGACCCAAATATAGTTGGGAAAAGGCTAGGCAGATGATGATTTAAAGTGTTTTGTTCCGTCTCTCTTTCCGATTTACCTCTGAGTTTTCATTCGAGCAGGTTTTGATATTCATTCATTCATTGATAACTACTCAGTGTTCTCTATGAACTAGTGGAGAATTATGTAAACGACTTTATTATGTAGATTCCGAACTTATTATCCTTGAAATAGAATATAATTATACCATCTGAGTTACGATCGGTAGTGACCTATTTCAATATCTCGACATAACGGCGAACAGTGAAGTGAAAACCAAGGCGTTTGTAGACGTGAATTATGCTCTCCCAATTTATAAGGTCGGGATAACACCGGCATATCCGGGCATCCAAGGGAATTGGGGAAGTCAATTCAAATGAAATTGTTCCCTCGCCGTTCCTCGCGTTGGCCATTCGTCGTTGAGTCTATGTCACACTGAATCTGAGCTCTACACAGCGAAATTAGACTTAGCTTAAGCTTAGCTCAGCCGTGCTACATTTGAAAATGAACCGTTTCAAGGATAACTTAATGTGTATATTACAACAAGCAACTACAAATCAAGCGTTGGTATCATACAAATAAGAACATTAAATTTATGCAAATAAGTTTCATTTTTGATAAAACGCGACTAAGCTAAGACTAAGGCTCTATATATCTGAAAATCAATCTTACCCTGAGCCGCGTCGAAGTGAGGATTTGCTTACAAGTGATGGGGTGTATGATAGCGAAGTATCTCTCCGTGCATATCACCACAAGAATGAATATAGATGCCGTGTAGCTCAGCGAATGCACAAACTGGTACATTTTGCACAGGAAGTCACCAAACACCCAGCTGAAAATAGAAAGAAATGTTAACAAATTGCTGAATTTTTGGCGTTCGGTTTATCGCCAGCTGTTATTGCTTCGCATAACTCAAGTAAAGCTTCGTAAGATGCCAAAAGCAAACACCGATATCGAATCAATTTGTGTGGATTTTTGTAGTTGATTTCAGATTTCCTGCGTTAAATTAGTTTTTCCTGTCTATTAGGTACTTCCCAAATGACTGAATGTCGGTCTTGATAACAGGATCTTTGTCTGTAACAAATTTTGTTTTTTTTTTATAAAGCTTTTTTTTTATCGTGGTATAATCATCAAATAAGTCCTCTCCAACTCATACTGTCAGGCTCATTCTGACTAAATTCCACGGTGTCCTTCAATAGCCCTTTATGTTCTAGGGTCACGGTTACCTGACGACGGTATCGAGATCAGTATTTATTTGTGACGCTCGATTCTAAGTTTATTTTTAATTATTGTCAATGATAACCGCTATTAAGTACTATGTTACGAGCTACGTACATAAGGTCGCTGGACTTAAGAATTACCGTGACCCCGGAACGTTAAGGGCTATTGAAGGACACCGTGGGTTTTAGTCAGTACGAGTCTGACAGTCCTTCCCGCTCTGCCATGGGTGGGAGAACTCATTTGATACATAAGATAATCTCTTTCCGACCTGGGCCTCCTCCACCTCTTTAGGTCATTAACTGTGTCATTAACCAAAAAGTGCCGTAAATAGGCAAAATATATACAACCTATTCAATACCTTCGTTATGATGAGCAGAAAAGATACCACTTACCACATACTCGTATGTAGGTAGAATACATGTATACTGGTACCTAATTGTTGAGAACATTTTGAATGTACTCATTCATCTGTATGGGTACGTAATTTTTACAGGGTCTTTATGAACTTAATGTGGATCCATTTCACTTTGTTAGGCCCACGTATTAAGTATTAATTATGTTCATTTCAGTTTGTTCTTTTAATATAATTATCATTTAGAAATCTGAAGTAGGGAAGAAGAAGACAGAAAATAAATTGAGATAGAAGGGAAGATGAAAAAATAAATAAAGTAACGATCAACGCTAAGAAAGACCTTTCTTTAATACACAGTGATTTAAGGTGAGAAAAAGAAACAGTAGGTACCATTTATCTTGAAGTTTAACACAGGTGTGGGGAGTTACGAGTAATAATACATCAGATCCATCTTTGGAAAAAACCTGTCACAGAGGTAGATCTAAGTATAGATGCTACAGATGATACTTTATGAAACTATGTTCGTAATCCTCCGTATTGCCTTTTTGTGTCAAATTTTACTAAAATAGTGTGTACCCAAAGACATTAAAATATATACAAGAATCTTTATGTGTATCCCATCATCAATTGAAATGCGTGGCATTCTTTCTTAGAAATTAATTCAATTTAAAATATACTTAGGGCCTTTGGACATACTTAAACTTTCTATATTCTGATAAATTAGCCTAGATATAAATAGGACTCACGACTACTTTTTGTTTTTCGAAGTACATTTCCTTGCCATTACAGCTTTTTGCATTTCATGAAATCATTGTACAAAGCAGTAAGACCAATGTTCCTCATAGACCCCTTGAATGGCTTCATGGAATGTATTCTACACTGATTCATAGCTCCCAAAACGTGTGCATTTTTTGTGTATTTTATTTATTTATCAGATATTAATTTGCATTGTGTCTGAATTACATTGATATGTTTATTAATGTTATAAATTAAAAGATTTATTAGACTCTAGCTACTCGCGCACGCCGCAATCGCGGCGTTAAGACCCCTCTTTGAGGAGTGGCTGGATAGGCGTCACGGCGTCCTTACCTACCACTTGCATGTCCTCACCGGACACGGAAGTTTCGGGAGGTACCTGTGTCTGATAAGGAGGGAAGATACGCCTTGGTGTCACCACTGCGAGGATCGTTCGGAGGACACGGTGGAGCATACGGTGTAGGACTGCCCCGCTTGGGCAGAGCACCACCGTGTCCTCACGACGGCGATAGGCGGAGACCTCTCGCGCCCGGCATTGGTCGAGGCCATGTTGCTGGGCGAGACGGAGTGGGAAGCGGTCGCCTCATGTGCGAAGCAGTCATGCTCGCAAAGGAGGAGGCGGGCTGCGTGAGGGAGAGGACACCGTCCTCTCTCCACCCCAGCCGCAGTGGGAGATGCCCACGGCAACGGACGTCGCGATGCGATTTCCGGCCACCGTAGGCGCGGGCATGCGGACGGTGAGTAATGGGTGATTCACCGTCTGATCATGGACCATGCACGGGTCGACGGCGCGTCGTGTTCCACGCGCGCCTCTAAAAGCTGTCCGTGGCCCTGGAACGTAAAGGGCTTTTGAAGGATCACCATGAATTGTAATCAGTACGAGTCTGACAGTGTCTCCCGACCCACCCTGGGTGGTAGGACTCATTTGATGATTTTACCACGATAAAAAAAAATCCATTTCAATAAAAAAGATTGGGTCATTATTTTGCTTTCAATCATTTTACCATGTTATGCTAACACACGGTCAGAAGTCATCAATCATGTCACGCTGGATACTTAATTCGTTAGGATTGCTAGGCACGTATTCTCACAATTCATAATCCTTTAATATTTCGGAGTTCCGTTGAAGGCCTGAGCAATCTCTCAACATGACTAGTAGCTGGATTTGTGACGATTGTTTGTAGCGTGAAATAACATGGAGTTCCACTTACGGAATCTATAGTTCCAACATCGACCATACAGCCATAATAATGTGCGACGGAAGCCGGAAGATTAATCGATCGGGGAAGGACACTTTAAAGTTTTTATGGCCAGTGTAGGGTATAGGCCAGAGGTTTAATCGATATACCCAGGGTGACTTATATTTTAGGAAAACAATGGTTGATAAGTAGCAAGCAGAATAACACTGAAATCAATAGTACTATGTACTACATAAAATAATAGCTGCTATGGATTCCAAGGAAAGATAGATACCTATGTTTATTACGTCGCAAAGACAAAATGCGAATATAAACAAACATCCTACTCGGAAAATGTAAACAAAGCAAAACCAATATTTATAAAACCAGCCGGGCTGAACTTAATCGTTCATCTCCTTGAGCCTTTTTTCTAAACGAGGTTTTATTCCGACATTAGGAAAATTACTGGCCGAAATCATAACACGCCCTGAATTAACAAGTCCGATCCTTTGGTAAATTCCCAGCATAATTGTGACTCAATAAATCATTTAGTCGACACCCAACCCACCCCCACGCTCTCTAACAATGATATTCGTATTCCGTATCTCATGTAAACATTTTAAATCTTTTCCCTCATTTTATCAACCTTTTTTTTTGCATATCGGGAAAAAAAGGGGATTGTAAAGATCCGGAAGAATGTACGTAAGTCCCTTAAGAGATGCTTTGGAAAAAAATATTGAATACGCACCTACTTGTCCGTATGTTTTAAATTCTATTTCCATTTATCACCCAAGTTGGTAAGCATTCATTTAACTTAATTTATCGCCACCTCGATGTTGAAATAATCCCACTGAATTAATCGCTTATAAAGAAAATAACTTTCTAATTGATAGGATAATCCATCTCATCCATTTAACTAATTAGATACATAGCTTAGCAATATATCAACATCTTTTAAAATTGGAACAGTTTAATTAAATGTTTTCTTTTTACGGAGTGTTGCCAACTTTTTTCAGTTTCTCTTCTAAAGTGGGTTACGGCACAGCAACGTCCGAATTATGTAAAAGTCGGCGCTATTAACGTAACATGAACAAAACGTTCATTTGGGATTAATGAAACGGACACGAGTTCGACATTAGACCTTGTTTACTTGCGTTTGTGGAACATGATAAGTATAAGTATTATGTGACCTCGCAGGTCAGCTAATGCATGCATAAGTACAAGGAAAATTATACAAAATGACATGCGTAATTATATTATTACTGAAACAATGCATTGCAATTTTGTAACATCTTGTCTTTGATTGTTCCTTGCATATGGCAACAGATCAAATCAGAAAGTGTCGTCATCAAACTAAAAAAAAATCATAATTTCAAAAACTCAAATACCCTTATTAATAAACACGAACTAAAGTCACGTAAAAGTTATTGCTTAAAAAATGTATAGTTAATCTGAACATTATCCTGGTTGAATCTTCAGTTCACGTTTATGAATTAGGGTGAAAGAGACTAAACACAAATTCATACTTACACAAAGATCTTTTTTTTTATGTACGAAATTGGGTTAAAATCCATGCCATAGGTATAATAAATCTTCATTTACTTCTAAAACATGTTTATCTTACGCACGCAGCACTTGATAGCAACAAAATTTGCCCGATTTATTACAATACCTTTCCGCACTACCATTATTTTTACATATGACCGCGTCGGGCCCTCCACCACGCACTAATTCATTCAACATCTTGTTTAAAGCACACAGAGTGTTTACAAGCGCGGTTTACCTGATGCTTCAATTCACTCACCTTGGTATAAGATATATAGTCAGATTTTGGAAGACACAAAACACGCCAACACATAAATCTGCCACCGCTAGGTTCGCCAAAAAGAAGTTGGTTATGGAGCGCAGGCGTCGCGATAGAGTAACCACGAGGATGACCAGCAAATTGCCTGGAACAAACATTATACATTACTTAAGGAAACTTTTGTGTAGCTCGTGTGAGAATCTATATATATAAAAGGAGAACTGACTGACTGACATATCAACGTACAGCCGAAACTACTGGGGCTAGGAATGTGAAACTTTGCACACGGCTTCCTATTATAATGTAGGGGAGCACTAAGAAGGGGTTTTTGGAAATTTAACCTTTAAGGGGGTGAAAAGGGGGAATTAGGAAAGTACATAACCCACGCGGACGAAGTCGCGGGAAAAGTGCTAGTCATTCATAATCAAAATTAATATTCGACGATTATTTAAGTCGACATAAATTTATCTTCCAACAAAATGCTCATTAAAATAGTTACGTTTTACATAAGTCCAATTGACAGCAACTGTCAAATTACCGCAATTTAGTAACAAAACTAAATAATAAATAAATTTAATTTTCCTTTTTCCATTTTCCTTTCGCATTAAATAATAAAGCTTAGAATCGTTAATTAATTTAATAAAGCCATACTAATTTCCATAACCTATTTCTCAGAAAACATTATTCAAAGCTTATAGTACTTAACTACCTTGATGTTTGTTTGTCTGAAATATTATTTGTTAGGTGAACGATCGATTTAAGGACATTATTAAAGTAGAAAAAGGCGACCGGTGGTGGCAGGCCGTGGGAGTCCTGGGTCCTTGTGGGCCGCATAATGTAACGAAACAAAAAAGATTCTCTTCTAATATTTATTTAATTTACCTTTGCAAATTTAAAAAAGGAATTTCTCGATCCCCAGCTTTGTTAAAACCAAATACCGTGCTTCATTATTGGTCAACAATATTATACTAATAGACTGTTGGGTTTTGATTTCAGGGATTTTTTATTTATATTAGTCAGTTTCGCATATCGTATTTGCCTTGTTGTCGGAATCTATGTATACATTCTATCGACGCTATCTGAGCAAAGATACATTGATTCTCATACCTACTTTGATTGAACAATAAAAACCAAGGCACAATATCGTAGTTATCACCTGGAGATTGGATTGGAGATCATAATATGTATATTGTTAGTCGCGTCGTATCCAATAAAAACATTTAGTTACGACACACTTGGAAGTGGAGTAAGTATTTAGGTCATGCCACAACCATGTGCTCGCGTTGTAATGAAACGATTTGCAAGCACGTTGAACGAATGTGTGCAAGCTAACAATGCATTAGTCGCCACGCGCTAGTTCTATGTATTTACAGCCGACTGAGAACATAATGGTCTTTTACTTGCATCTGACAGAGTGACAATTAAATTAATTCGCCTGTTTCTGGGCAACAAATCATTCCAATTATTTCGTTGAATTAATTTATTTAATGAATATTAGATTTGACTCAATTTTCAATGTGGTACTTACAGGAGTAAGAACAACAGGTATATTTGTGTTCATCAAATTAATTTGAAATATCGGAATCATTTTGATGATTTGCTGTGATTCTGGCCTAATATTCTGCTGCAAAAAGGTCGACAAGTCTGCTACAAGATGGCGACTAGTCGGCCAAGTCGATCACTAGTCGGCGACTAGTTTCTCTATTCGTAATTACATATTTTATTTATATTCCGATAGATTTAACAACACATGGCCCACTTGGTTTTTCTCTTATACAGAAAATCAAGTGTAATTTCAAAAAGAACAGCTTCAGTTACCAATAGAACCGCCAATTAGTTTTTATTTTATTTTTTTCAGTTAGTCCTCAGATCTCGCTATTTGATTTCATGTATTCGGTTGTTTTTTTTTGCAGATAACTTCAAACAGGTATACGTTTCAGAACAATTAACTAATTGGATGATAAAAAAATAGGTAAGGATCTGAGGTGGGACGGGTACGAATGGGTTGCGGGAATGTCGACCCATTCGTACCCGGCTGCCGTGACATTGGAAAGCAAATGGCGATTGAAGAAACAGGGTCCTTCCTTCTTCCGCCCTGGGTGGAGCGGAAAGAGTTATTTGAAGATATACGCTGAAAAAGAAAATGCCGATGATACGAGTATAGTAGGCCGAAATAACTTTGGAAATATTTAATTAATTTTTTTAAACGTTGCCCCTCATTAGGAATTTCTCCTGTATCGTGGGTGCGTTCACAAACAGAAACACACATACACAAATACCCAGACCCGGAACAACTACTTGCAGATAATACGAATATTTGTTCCGTGCGGGGATCGAACCCGCGTCAGGCTGCGCAATAGTCGATCACTAAGCCACTGCGCCAACCGTGCCGTCGAATTTATCTATTATTCGTTTATTTATCACAAACACAGCTGTCATTACGTACTACAGTTTAACCGAGTTTTTAACAGCAAAAATTGTTGTATAAATAAGTTGTTGTTCATTCGTTTGTTACAAATATTTTTATTTGTTTTTTAAATTTTATAGTCTGTTGAACTTGTTTGTTTTTGTTTGTTTGTTTTATTTAGTATTTTTATATTTCTATAGTTTTATTAATATTTGCTAAATAAATATCATTTTTATTGACAAAACTAGTTTGTAAACTTCTTTAAAAATTGTGAATGCTTGCATACCGAATGGTAAAATATGGCAGAACTATATAATATATTTGTAACACCTTTATGTACTACCCATGTTTGCAGAAGCAGTCATTCTCGTGAAGGAGGAGGCGGGCCGCGTGAGGCAGAGGATAGCGTCCTCCCTCCACCCCAGCCGTAGTGGTAGACGCCCACGGCGACAGACGTCGCCAGACGATCTCCGGCCACCGTAGGCGCGGGCATGCGGACAGCGAGTAATGGGCAACTCGCTATCCGACCATGGACCATGCCCGGTTCAACGTCGCGTTGTGTTCCACGCGCGCCTCAAAGAGTGTCAGCAAAATGACGGGGCCCCCTCTAGAGGGCCAAAGCCTGCCGGGGTCGCGGGACTGTACGAATTACCTTGACCCCGGAACGTAAAGGGCTATTGAAGGACACCGTGGATTTTAGTCAGTACGAGTCTGATAGTCCCTCCCGCTCTGCCCTGGGTGGGAGGACTCATTTGATGAATTTACCACAAAAAAAACCCATGTTTGCAAAATAAAAATCTATTCTATTCTATTACAGGTAGTAAAATATCCTAATGCGGTATTATGAAAATACAACAAGACAATTCAACTTATCGTTGTTTAAGTAAGATAAGTTTGAAACATTTTCCTCAAATAATGTCGTCATACAAATTCAAATTCTCAGCGTTATTACATACTTTTTACGAACTCTTCCAGGCTGTGGACATTTAGGAAAAGGGATAAAACATGTTTCGAAATAACTTCGTGAAGCTAAAGTTATACCAGAAAAAGAAGTTAGCTAGAATTACGTTGTAATTTCAGTGTTACTTGAAAGTTGAACCATTTATATGGCCGTTTACGTTAATTCAGGCAAAAGTTACAAAAGTATGAAAGACTTATACTTTTTCTGAACTTTTATGGACGTTAAAGTGTAAAGACCACTTAATAGTAGTTTGTGGGAATGTTCCGTCTAAGGGGCGGGCTGTGCACAGTTATAGTTGAAAACTGCAACCATTCACGATAACAGTTAGCCGGGGCAGCTCAACTCGCAGCGTCTGCATATAAATCAGGTAAGCTGCTCAGAACTAGGGTTACCACCCGTCCGGATTTGTCTGGTCAGTTGTGTTCTGTTGTTCTTGTAACTTTGAAAATTGTACCGGAAATGTTCATACAGTGACATAAAGAGATTACTACGACATTAAAATTGAAAATAACATAATCAAAATTGTTTCACATATGATATATTTCATCAACATTTTTGACCATGTGTATCAGAGTGGTGGAGAGAAATAAATTGTACATCTAGCTCGATCCATCCCTTCTTGTTAAACATGCGGAATGCCAAAATCCACTGGCTCTATAGGATTTCCCCAAGGACATTTTCCAAAATACTAGCCACACACATAGATCACACAGATCTTGAAATCCGGGCAAATTAGACATGAAAATAGTGATAAAAAGAAAACACAGGTAAATTTTTGTAGAGACCTTATTTCTACTAGTGTACGCAATTGTCAACCATAATTCAGCTGTGTCGTAGTTTTAGTTGATTGAATGTCATGTCAAAGTCTATGTTGACCAGACTATTTGTAGACCTTTGACAGTCGTTACAGGTACGTATATATAGTGTTAGCATATAGTGTTCTGACAGTCTGACATCCACTCTCAAGGGGTATTGACGGGGTTGCAGTACAGTCTGAGCAGATACCGTGACTCTGGAACGTAAATGGCTATTGAAAGAAAGCCATGAATTTAAGCCAGTACGAGCCTGACACACAAGACAGGAAGAATCATTTGAAGATTTTACCACGATAAAAAGGGTTATAGTATTAACCAGTCTAACTAGGTTGTGGAGGTCAGATAGGCAGTCGCTGCATGTTAAATACTGGTATTTAGGTGCATACAGTTCGACTGGAAGACGAAAAATTAAAAAAGGTTAGACAGTGTTTTCGTTTCATAATTTGATTAAAAAGCAAAACATTAATTTAATCAATATTCTTTGGTCGCGGGACTCACGAATTACCGTGACCCCGGTACGTAAAGGGCTATTGAAGGACACCGTGGATTTTAGTCAGTACGAGTCTGACAGTCCCTCCCGCTGCCCTGGGTGGGAACACTCATGTGATGGTTTTATCACGTAAAAAAAAACAATGTTCTTTACTAGAAGCAAAATTATTTGTTCGAACAAAGAGAAAACAAAACTTCAACGCTTGTCGAAGTTTTCAAGTTTTGGCATGTCTCTGTGAATTTTAAAGCGCCATAAATCGCAATAACATAAATGTTGCTACATATCATGAGTTTTGTATACAAAGTTATGAAAGAGAAATTTTCATGAAAATTTATAGGAAAATTTAAAGTATAAACAGTTAAGGTTGAATGTTGTTTAGCAACCAGTGCTTAAAATTATGTTTTAAAAAAACAGTTTTTGAATTAGACCCAAACTTCAGAAGCAACCTTTTCAAATTTAATCTTTCTTCCTACCTAAGTCATCCTTTATTAATACATATGATTATCCTTTTTTATTCCTTTCATACTACTCATAAACATTTTTCTTTTGAAATGTTTAAAATTTATAAATATTTAATACCTATTTTTATTAGGCCTGTATCATAATTTTTTTCATCACCATTGATTTGCATTTTGATTACAATTATAAACTTCGTGAATAGATGGCTAAGCACAAGGGCTGCAATAGATGGTTTTCGTATATATGCATTCAGCTTCAAAAGGATTTGATCATGCTATAACCTACTTAATGTTACTATAAAGTAGCTATTTTTAAGTGTTTCCGAAATAGTTCGATTAAGAAACGCGGTCATAATAGCGTGCTTTCTAGGAAAGGTGAAACAGACGCGAGCCGATCTACTTTGGGAAAAAATAGTAGTGTCCGACCGAAGGTTCGGTTTCGGTTTCGGTTTCGGCCGAGTTTCGGCCAAAAATCAAGTTTCGGCGGCAGTTTCGGATTCGGCCAAAATTGGCCGAAACTTTTGCCGAAACCGAAACTGATTTCGGAAGTTGTCGTGCACGCTCGTCTAACTTCACTAACGCTTTGGCGGACGCTCGCGCTCGCGGCCCTTTTCGGGAATTGTCGTGCGCCGTTCGGATAGCTCCGTAGCAACAAAACTTACTGCGTTTTCACCCGACTCAAACATTCTTTAGAGGTTATGTTTTGATGGAAGTGATTATTAAATGTAAGTTTTTGTTTCGTTTCTGTCATCATCATCTCAGCCATAGGACGTCCACTGCTGAACATAGGCCTCCCCTTTAGATCTCCACATATACCGGTTGGAAGCGACCTGCATCCAGTGTCTTCCGGCGACCTTTATAAGGTCGTCTGTCCACCTCGTTGGTGGACGTCCTACGCTGCGCTTGCTAGTCCGTGGTCTCCACTCTAGTACTTTTCGACCCCATCGGCCATCTGCTCTGCGAGCAATATGGCCATTGCGTAGTTTTCCGAACGCTGCCCAACCGAGTTGGATTCGGCGGTTGACCTCTTTCTCGAAGTTGGACCTACCTAATTGGACTACTTGTCCTAAGTAGATATATGAGTCAACAACTTCGAGTACCGAGTTTCCAACAGAGACTGGGGTGGGCACAACATTGGCATTTGACATAATTTTCGTCTTGTCCATGTTCATTTTCAAGCCCACCCGTTGTGAAACTCGGTCGAGGCCATCGAGCATCATGCTGAGTTCCTCCATCGACTTTGCCATGACTACGATGTCGTCGGCAAACCGAAGGTGAGTGATGTATTCGCCGTTGATGTTGATGCCAAGTCCTTGCCATTCCAGGAGCTTACAGGCGTCTTCCATTGCGGCAGTAAACAGTTTCGGGGAGATAACGTCCCCCTGTCTTACGCCTCTTCTCAATGGAATCGCCTTCGTGCTATGCTCCTGTACTCGGACCGACATGGTGGCGTTATTATACAAACACTTCAATACCTCGATGTACCGATAGTCAATACGGCATCGAGTGACTCAAGCACCGCCCATGTTTCCACCGAATCGAAGGCTTTCTCATAGTCCACAAACGCTAAGCATAATGGCAAGTTATATTCCTCGGTCTTCTGTATAACTTGCCGCAGCGTATGGATGTGGTCTATGGTACTATAGCCTCTTCGGAAACCGGCTTGTTCGGGAGGCTGGAAGTCATCAAGTCTGTGTTCGAGACGGTTCGTGATAACCCTTGAAAACAGCTTATAAACATGACTCTGAAGCGTGATGGGTCTGTAGTTCTTCAATAGGCTGTTATCTCCTTTTTTGAAGAACAGCACCACCTCATCCCTGCTCCACGTTTCAGGCGTTTTGCCCTCGGACAGGACGGAATTAAAGAGTTTCTGGAGGACTTTAAGTACCGGTGTTCCACCCGCTCTCAGAAGCTCTGAAGTGATTCCGTCCTCGCCCGGCGCCTTGTTGTTCTTAAGCTGCTTCAGGGCCATCCTAATCTCGCACAGACTGATGTCCGGGATATCTTCGGTATAATGTCGGGACAGCTTGGCTCTTGGATCTTCTACCAAGCTGTCAACGGGCTTTGCGACCGAAGTGTATAACTGCCCATAGAACCTCTCGATCTCGCCTAAAACCTCTGCTTTGGTCAACGCTATGCTGCCATCCTCCCGTTTCAGCTTTGTCATCTGGCTTTGCCCAATAGACTTGTCCTTTGCGAACACTTTGGAGCCTTGGTTTCGCTGTATGGTCTCTTTAACACGATTCGTATTAAAGAGACGCAGATCGATCGAGATTCGTTTCTGTACTTGAATGATTTATGTAGTTAATTAAATTAAATAAATATTGAGTCAGTAACTTTGTTTTGTTGTTATTAACAAATCAAGTTACATATTAAAAAGAGATTGTTTAAATGAAAAATGTGAAGTGTTTAATTTGTTAAATTACGTTGTATGGGTAAACTTATTTCAAGTTTTACCGTACAATGCACCAAATTTCAGTATTTTAAGGAATTCTTTACTTGTCCACGTGAGTTTCGGTTTCGGTTTCGGTTTCGGCCGAAACTGAAGCCACTGCCGAATATTCGGTTTCGGATTCGGTTACGGCCGAAAAACCAGTTTCGGTCGGACCTTAAAAAATAGGCTACTGGAAATTATGGAATCCTTTTTTTGGTAAGTAAGATAAAATCATCAAATGAGTCCTCCCACCCAGGCCAGAGCGAGAGGGACTTTCAGACTTGTACTGACTAAAATCCACGGTATCCTTCAACAGCCCTTTACGTTCCGGGGACACGGTATTCGTTAGCCCCGAGGCGGTATTCGTTAGCCCCCCCATCATTGTGCTGACACTCTTTGAAGCGCGCGTTGTGTTCCACGCGCGCCTCAAAGAGTGTCAGCATGTTGACGGGGCCTGTAGAGGGCCAAAGCCTGCCGAGGTCGCGGGACCAAGGGATTACCGTGACCCCGGTACGTAAAGGGCTAGTGAAGGACACCGTGGATTTTAGTCAGTACAAGTCTGACAGTCCCTCCCGCCCTGCCCTGGGTGGGAGGACTCATTTGATGATTTTACCACGAAAAAAAAAAAAAAAAAAAACTTATAGAAGTCACGTGTCCGTTATTGAACACTTTACTGAATTCCCACGATAATTTTTTCTTAGATCCTAGAATAGATAAGAGGACTGAAAAAATAATAATAAGTTAAATTATCAAAAAATATTTGACCTTATTTTTTGTCTTTTATTACATAAAGCAAAATTAAAGACTTAAATCAACCCGCCAAAGATTGCCGTCGCCTCATGAAATATTTTCAATGCGGTCTGAATTCAAGACATCCACTCCCGAATTGTGATGCGTTTTATCTTTGTCAATAGTCGTTAAATAGAAATATACGTAAAAATAATAATAACATGTGACAATGCTCTACCCGACATACTAACGCTGGTAGTTAAATAATCTGTCTTGGTTTCGATCTTGATCTCTAACCAATTAACGACAGAATTTGTCTATCCAATTTCTAAAGATATCCAATCAGAAGCAGCCATCAAAGAAAACAGGTCGGTATGAGGAACGACTCTGAAATGTTCTACGACAAATCCACACAGACAATGCGTCCGATTTGTCTTCTCTTTTGGCACATTTTTCAGGTAAAATGCTACATTTTGTAGCGAATTATATATACATATCTACCTATAATAAATCAATATTGCTGTTCGATAGTCTTGCTAAAACTCGAGAACGGCTGGACAGGTTTGGCAAATTTTGGTTTTGAACTATTTTTGGAAGTCCAAGGAAGATTTAAAAAGTGAGTAAATATGATAAAATATTAGGTAAAGCAACGATTTCGTTTTCCCTTATAAATTATTCCTGCCTGTCAAATATTTGATGTTCGTTCCGTCTTTCAGGAGTCCATTAAATTTAAAAGTCGTTTATTTATTGATTCTGAGGCGGTACGAATTTTTCCCGGTCAACTAGTTTTAGATAGAAAAGCATGAATCCCGTAAAAGTTTCGGAGAGCCTCGTTTGTTCAGCAGTAAGTACGATATTTATAAATCAACTCCTGATTTTTATTCTTAATCCCTTTTGATCCAAGGCATTATCTAACAAAATATCTATCTTGGGTAAACTTGTGGATATAAAAAAAGTTCAAAGTACTTCAATGATGTTCAAAGTACTTCAGGATTATTTATTTATCTATAAATAATCCTGATATCGACGTCCCCGTGTTATATTAGTTTTCCCACAAATTGATAGATCCCATTATTTATACAGCGAATATATTTGACAAAAGATTTTGTACTCGTATTATTAATGTTAAGAGGTATGGTTTGCTTGATTCACATCATCTTACAAATTAATTTAAACATTCATTAAATATTAATCTATTTACATAAATAACTAGAGGCCGTCCAGTGGCTTAAATTCGATCATAATTCATTAAATTTAAATTTGGTTCCTCTTAAAAAAGATTACCTCTTCAATCGTTTAACTTCAGTAAATAGAAAATTTGACATTCAGTGTCAAACGGCCATACGCTAGGTACCTACCTTGATTTGTATAATGGTGTTTTTTTAATAATTTCATGTATTTTTAAGGCCTGTAATATAACAACATTCGCTTGCTGCACAAGTTCTTCACATAAACTTTAATTATGTGAAATACTCCTGAAGCCGCAAAATTTTCGAAATAAGCGGTACATTTTTACCCTTTCACGTTTCAATTATACATAGATAGAATCCTAATAATAGTCATTCTGCCTCAAGCGTATTGAACAACTGATGTTCCTATACCAAATAGATTTGCCGGCACAGATGTCTCATTTTAATAGTTACAAAGCGTTATTCTGATACTAATCATTCGGAGCAAGTACCTAAAGCGTTTTCTGATATTGGAGAACGTTCGAGAACACGTCCATACCGGGGACATATTCGACATGTTAATTATGTCGGTCCACAAGGACATAATTGATGAGTGTTTACTTCATTTTGGATGGGTGGCCATGAATTATGAGGCCAAAGTGTGCGCACTGTGCAGAACACACATTACTCAACCTACTCAATTGACTTTTAGTCAGTCTGTGTACAGTTTGTAGTCAAATTAGCTGTAGGCCGCGTCTTCATTCGCGTTGTAGTTGAAAATTATCCCAATTGGACCAGCCGTTTTTGTATGATTGACCAACAAACCTACAAACTTTTACATTTAATAATACTCTTAGTATGTTAAAGTTGGATTATTTTACGTAATTACTTAAATGCCAGTTTAAAACCAGTGAGTTCGTAAAACCAATGGCTTTATTTAAAAGCTTTTGCGGCTTTTGCATTTAAACAAATCTCTCTGAAAACGACAAGAATTCCAAATCCCCTGAGCATTTAAAAAGTAATCAATTACCACCAGGCGCAAAATGAGAAAATTTCTTGCTCTTCAACTTGACGAATTTCTACAGAGCAAGAAATCTCCGGAAATATACCGCTAGCAAACTTTTAATCAAATTAAATCATTTATTTTAGGTAGGCCAGTTTCAGGCTCTGTTGAATAATTATTGTCACGAGACAAAATAAAAATTCCTATATCTATAAAGCGCTAAAAATTGTAGTTAATGATAAGATTTATTCAAGAATAGCACTCTGAAAAACAATGTCGCGAAAAGTGGTTGCAAAAACTTAGCAAAAGGGCCTTTTTTTTTCGTGGTAAAATCATCAAATGAGTCCTCCCACCCAGGGCAGGGCGGGAGGGACTGTCAGACTTGTACTGACTAAAATCCACGGTGTCCTTCAATAGCCCTTTACGTACCGGGGTCACGGTAATCCCTTGGTCCCGCGACCTAGCAAAAGGACCTAGGGACTCTTAAGTTGGGTAAAATAATGAGGATGATCTAAAATTGTATTAAAACTTATCATCATTGTCATCATGAGTTGGAAGACGTCCACTGTTGAACACAGGCCTTAAACATATGTTACTGGCGAAATCAAAGGATAATACAGGGTTATGAAATGTTAATTAAATATTCATTTGAACGCAACAACGAACATGTTTCGGAAGACAAAATTGTAAGATAATGTTTCATTAACATGTTTTGGGGCTACAAACTTTTAATTAGGTTATATTGAATATTTACATTGAAAATGAAGGGGTTGTGACTTGTGACGGAGAATAAATTTTCAAAATTATGAGATGAATTATTGTGGGTGCGTCATGAAAAGGGTGTTATGAAGGGTGCTCGCTCGACTTGGAATGGAAAGGGCAGAATAGTCGGTACTGTACGTATGTTATGCTGTCTTGTCACGGCGTGTAATATCAAGCGCGGCGCGGCGCCGCCGGCGGAAGAAATAAACACTAATTCGTAATTAGAAAATAGGAAAAGCCATAGATTGAGCTACGCTTCAAAGTAAATGACATGTAAAAAACAGATATAAATTATTATATTCACCACTGTCAGCTAGTCAGTACTAAGTGCTAAGTCATTGCTGGGTATAAACCTCTCGTCATGATCTACAACTATTCCAATACAGAGCCAGTGAGTACCAATTTCACCCAAGTTCCCAAATATTTTTGTGTCAGTACCAAAAGTTTTTCCATTTTATTAAGTTTTCTGGTGGCAAAAATAGGCATGTAACCTAGTCTCTATTCTATCACAGCAGACAATTTTATTACGAAACGTCGGCTTTTTCTCTTGTACTTAAGTACTGACTGTGGTTTATTAAACGTCTGTCTTGCCACTATTAGGGCAATCTAGTTTTCTGCCTATCTAGACTTAAACCTAAGATACCTCTTAAAACAGATAACTCGATTTGTTCCCAAGTTGTAAGGCTAGCGCAGACGAGGACTTTTTTGTCTACAGAGGACAAAATCCCTGACTTGTGAAAACAATTTCCGCCGCGGCGACAGACGTCGCACACGGTGTGCTTACGCACACTGTGAAAGCTAATATTCCGAGATAGCGTTGTGTTTCTTTTTCATGAAAATAGGAAAAAAAAACATTTGTGACGTTTCAAAAGTCTATAATTCTGAGT
Source organism: Agrotis puta (assembly GCA_943136025.2). Lineage (NCBI taxonomy): Eukaryota > Metazoa > Arthropoda > Insecta > Lepidoptera > Noctuidae > Agrotis > Agrotis puta. The sequence goes on from OW964170.2 coordinate 9,379,483, forward strand.
CCATTCTTCGAAATTTTCACGCAGTATGCGTTGTGGCGCCATGTCACGATAGTAATCGTATTTTTTCGGTAATCCAACCGTAATTTTGCCCAGTCTCACGGTCTCACAGCATCTTCGGATATTGGAGGGACTTTTTGTACGGAGTACTTTTTATCCTTTATGTGCGATATTGAATACACTTTTTTTAAGGGATCTTTTTGGTGGACAAAAAAGGACCTCGACGTCTGTTCATAGTAATTATACAGCGTGGTATAATCAAAATAATGTTCAGTCAAATCATTTAACTGAACATTATTTTTTCCGCGAAACCAACATAGTAATCGATTAAAAAACGACTTTTAATTCGAAAGAATAATTTTGGCTACCTAGTTTCTTTTTGTGGTTACGGAAAAGCTGAATACTTTACAATATTAATTTCGCGAAAGTTGTTATATTCGTATAGTCTATACATCATTATTTCTGGTAGGTGTACGTGTTGCACAACATCAAAGATTCAATGTTTTACTTACCAAAGAAACAGCAACAGAACACGATGGTATACAGCGTAATGAATATAGCTCGAACATCCGTTCGATCGAATATATAGTCGTCATCACTGAGCGAGTAAATTGACTGGTTCACTCTTGACACATTGACAGCGCTCTCTATCACCTCCGTCTTGTTAAAAGACCCCCAAACATTGTTCTGCTTGAAATCTTTGGTTACGAATAACTTGATACCGTACATATTTTCTGTTGACGTATCGATCATGGCTCATTCTTCACTGAATCACGCCCTTCGTCAGCCATTTTCTGGAACAAGAATCGAATTTAAATTTCGTGGAATGTTGAGACGATTAAAAACACGGCACCTGTATTCATAATAAAAGAGAGAAATCGAGGTAAAAACGTTATCGTAAATAAACAAACGTATTATTTACAGTAATTATAGCACGTGGAGTTTATTTCTGTCGTGAATTTTCCTACATATTTTTGCTAGACATGTTTTATCAACACGCAGATATTTATGGCTTCATCGCCCTTTTAATCAAAATAAGAAATACCATAAAATGCGTTCAGAATTTTGTGCTGAAATTCAAAATGAGTTTTCTATTTTAAATGCTTTTTTCATAATCTTGAGATGACTGTTAGCGTATACTGAACGTATTCTCGGTAGGCATGATAATTCTACTTAAGAATAAATATGGATGAAAATGAAAGAGGAACCCAAAAATGAGAATATTCTGGCAGCCATCCTAGCGTGTCGTTGGGCATACAAGCCAGTTTAACCCTATTATTATTTCCTTTGATAAAAGGGTCGTTATAAATATTCTACAAAAAAAAACATAAAATGACTGGAAATTGCAAATTTTTATGAAACAATAGATTCGTCGTTTCACTTCATCAAATCCAATACAATTGGTGCAGCGCTGAAATTTTGTTGAGTCAGTTTCGTTCTGGCATTTGTTCTCGTAACAACCAATCTGTCGGGGTTACGATTGTATGGGCACAGCGGCTGATGGGATTACCTACATCTAACCCTGCATGTTAAAATACGTGGACTCACAACATGAGTTAGTCCCCTAGCACACGGCGTATTTTAAACGAGCAGACGACGCGCGTTACAGTAAGAGCGGTTGTATACGTCCATTTTTTTGAAGTGAAAACTTGTTTTGCGGCGTTGTGCACTTTTTTTGGAATGGGTAAAAAAATTTAAACTCGCGTCAGGACACGTGACCTGATCGGAAATTCGTAAGACAGCGCAGGGTACTTACGCGAATGTTCGTGTGTGTTTATTACTATTGAAGTTTTCACTTCTGCCGGCACTCCCAGAGTGCAACGCGTTGTTTTTTTTAGCTTGCTTTGACGATTTTCGTCAAATGAATCCTCCCACCCAGGGCAGATCGGGAGGGACTGTCAGACTCGTACTGAAAAATCCACGCTGTCCTTCAATAGCTTTTTACGTTCCGGGGTCACAGTAAATCGTGAGTCCAGCGACCCCGGCAGGCTTTAGCCCTCTAAATACACTCCTTGAGGCGCGCGTGGAACACAACGTGCCGTCGACCCAGGCATGGTCGATGGACTACGAAAACTACACATCTTATGAGCACCATTTGAACGTCATATTGTAGGGGGTAATTTATTTTAAAAAGTGCTTAATTCTTTCTTAAATAAAGTGCTTAATTGTTTCTTAATTTTAAATAAATAATTGGCGATTTTAGAATATTTTCTACCAATACTGTCCTTTTACGCTTTAAAAAAATGGTGTCTCGTTAAAATAATTACTATAACACGGATGGTAAAAATAATTAAGATAACTTGCCTATTTTACGGGCTTTTCAAAAAGGTACAAAAATCAATTTAAAACTGATTTCCTCAAGATGCTGCTTTTACCGAATTAGTGATGTCCAAAATAACGTAGATCTATTGAGAAAATCACACTTGTAACTTGCACGGGTTTGTACCCACAACCCCCTCAATGAGTGGTAAGGTGTAGTCCTCTGGGCCAACAAGATTATAAATTGTACAAAAGTACTTCTGAATTGTGTGTTCCGAAACTTCGAGAATCCGTTGTCAAACTTCCGTACCCAACATATCATAGAAGGGTCAAGGGCTGTATGCATGTGTGTGTCCTATGTATGTAGGTGACAGAAAAGTTTGAGTTATATGCTATATTTTTTTTTTTTTTTCTTTAAAAAAAACTTTGCCCCACACTAGGAATTTTTCCTGTGTCGTGGGTGCGTTTACAAACATATAAACTCACATACACAAACGCCCAGACCCGAAGCAACTACTTGTAGATCATACAAATATTTGCCCCGTGCGGGAATCGAACCCGCGACACGCAGCGCAGCAGTCCAATCGCTCAGCCACTGCGCTAACCGTGCCGTCAAAACTTCGAGGTGTTCCGAAACTTCGAGAATCCGTTGTCAAACTTCCGTACCCAACATATCATAGAAGGGTCAAGGGCTGTATGCATGTGTGTGTCCTATGTATGTAGGTGACAGAAAAGTTTGAGTTATATGCTATGTAAATCAAACCCAACTCATGACGATTATATTAAGGCGCTGCGACAATCCCTATTGATAAACTGTGTAGTAAACATATTTTCGTGCTATTGTTATATTTTCTTCTATGTTGTCCCAATCCCTCCTTCCCCATTCCTACTTTTTTCTATACGTGTGTATGATACCTAACAAAGTATTATAACATGATTTTGTTGCCACAAATAGCAGAGACAGTTAAATGAACAAGCTTCCAAGAATTTTTACCTAAACCGAGAACAACCTTAGTCAGAGCCGAGGTATATTTTCACGAAGTAATAAATAACAAGCTTAAAAAAAGAAACACTTCATTACAAACGTCTGGATTTCATCAGAATCTGTTGTGAATACTTAATTCTATCTCGTTTTAATATTTCCTTTCGCAAATAAAATACAGCGCGTTCCGGTGTTTGTAAGGTAATAAAATCAGCATGTTTATGAAACGGTCCGTTGGGCGCAACGACCCTATGCAAATAAATGTTAAGAAGTTTTGTGAACAGGGAAGTTTTACAAAAAATAATGAATGGTTCTGGATTCGGTACGGGATAGATGATAGACGAAAGTCAGAATTAAAAAGACGTTGTAAATGATAAGCAAGTCTCGTAACAAGGTTAAATTCCAAATGTTAATGTTTAAAATTAAATAAGTGTTGAAACGCTCAGTTATTCAAATCAACCAACCAATACCTACAGTAGCTCTTTGCATTCCAGAAACGCGATCTCTTTTTAAGACAGCTCATGAAAAACATAACCCTCTTTCTGGCACAGTCGGGTAAAAACGGTCTTTACATTGCCGTAAAAGCATTATCAATTAAAGTGCTCGGCAAAAATAGCCAGTTTTTTCGACGGTGTGGTTTTTGTTAACTCTGTAGGGATTTCTCAGAACCTTACTCTTATTAAGGTTTTATATCTATGACGATCTTGACGCTAATCTGGGTTTTACGATCGAGAAGATTTTATATCAATTGGGTAATCCGTTCTCGCTTACATCCCTCCAATAAATCTTATTATACGGACACCTGTGGGTGAACATATTATGTAGATATGTTTTAGGAGAGACAGTAACATGAAACCGCTGCTACATTTAATTTAGGTTTTAAACATTATATTCTGGTGTAGGATCTTACACCACATGGAAATTTAATAAGATTAAGATGTGTTCAAAGCTGAGAGCTGTATGTAACTAAAGATTTATTGAAAAAAAGTTAAGGTTTTTATTTGCTTTATACATTAATAAACAAATAATATTTAAACAAATAAAAAATAAAACTATTTAAAAACAAAAAAAAAAAGTTACAAAAAAAGAAAAGTCTTGTACGAGGCCAAAAGACCGCTATCTCAGCACTGTAAAGTTTTTTTACACAGTTACAGCACTGGTATTCCTAAAAGTCCCAAAGACTGGATGTAAAAACTTATACCATACCAAAGAAAACCAAAGAAGTTTTTATATCCAGTCTAAAGGCAACAGGCAAACGGTCTTCATAATCTGTTTCACTGCCCAATCCCCCTGGAGACAGAGGAATCCAGAGAATTGAACCTGATAGCATTATAATGCTAGGTTCAATTCTCTAGATTGGCCTGAAAGCATTATAGCCTGATAGCATAGCAGTTGAGGAAAATACGAGATCAGATATTAATCGAAAACCTTTTTTTTTACGTGGTTAAATCATCAAATCAGTCCTCCTACCCAGAGCAGAGCGGGAGGGACTGTCAGACTCGTACTGACTAAAATCCACGGTGTCCTTCAATAGCCCTTTACGTACCGGGGTCACGGTAATTTGTGAGACCCGCAACCCCCGCAGGCTTTAGCCCTCTACAGGCCCCGTCACTATGCTCACACTCCTTAAGGCACGCGTGGAACACAACGCGCCGTCGATCCGGGCATGGTCCATGGTCGGACAGCGAGTCGCCCATTACTCGCCGCTCGCATGCCCGCGCCTACGGTGGCCGGAGATCGTCTTGCGACGTCCGTCGCCGCAGGCGTCTACCACTGCGGCTGGGGTGGAGGGAGGACGCTGTCCTCTCCCTCACGCGGCCCGCCTCCTCCTTCGCGAGCATGACTGCTTCGCAGAAGGAGGCAAAAGAGGGGTCCTCAAAGAGGGGTCTTACCGCCGCGATTGCGGCGTGCCCGGACTTCGGTTGCGACAGTCGCTCCCTCCATACTGCCCTGAAATCGCGCCGGAGCTCTTCCCGTCGCGCCTCGATTTGTCGAGGCAGCGGGGATTCGCCCCGGCGCGGCGCTGCACCTCCCCGCGCCACTCATAAACGCGGTGGAGGACAGTCGCCTCCAGATCCCAAATCGAAAAAACTTAGGGAAAATAAGGAAAACTATCTTATGTTAGCAACTTTATTAGACTTCTTTCTCAAATCTATCAACGGTGCCTTATGTGGGTTTCGGAACGAATGTTATTGGATTTTTTTATGACACTGTGCGGCCGAACATTCACCCTCAATGTTCAGCAATTGTTGTTGTTCTAATAGACAAAGTTTGGACGTTTTGTAAGTTCGAATGCGTGATTATCTTCTGTACTTAAAATCCAATCCCGAAATTCTTTCACTACATTGTCCCCGAGTGTCCCAAAGTGACTTAGCCTTCCCGTGGGATAGGTTCCGCCCATAACGCGAGCTAAGCCGCGAGCAGAAGCTAACATGATATAAAAAAAACGACCGTAGAAATAAACTTTTCAAATAGTTCCTGACTACTCGTTGAATAGGTAAATGTTTTGAATATTTCACGCCGCTAGTTGCCAACAAAAAACAATGTACTGGACCGGCAAACCGAACGCGGCGTTCCAAAATGTATTCTTCCGCGAAACTAACATATAACTACGTGTTACATAAATGCCTGTGCCCAATTTATAGTTTAATAGCTTTTTCTGTTATTGTTTAAAACGTTTATTGTAAACAGATTACCGTGATATTTAAAAATAGAGATGCTGCACCAAGGTCGCATACGAAGTATTAAAACATGTTTTTACAAATTCCCCATGACTCTTTAGAAGCTGGACAGATGTTACTCTTTGAAAAGTTCATAAAGCATTATATTAACCAACAAAAGAAGAATGATTTAGGGCGCCTTTGAAAATATAGAGCTTTCTTTACTCACTTTATTTTACGAATTATTAGAAGGTATAAAAAAGCTGTCAAATAGCGAGTGGCTCGAAGATTGAATCGGTCGTAGTGTACCTAGTCGGCACGTAAGGTTCCACACCAAAAAGCAAACATGACATATTTTATTTTCACAATGATAGAAGTGTAACTAAGGGGAAAATAAATAAAGATGACTTTAAATGTAAATCATTTACAGATTAATTGAAGTTGGTTTCTATTTATTTAGGTATCTCCTACTACTGAGCAAAAGCCTTCTCCATACCTTTCCTTACCTCCCCCTGTGTTTTCCTCCCTCCGGCCCATCACAGTTATTGTTTATTATATTGTGTTAAAAGTACTTTATTACTACTTTTATCTTCATTGTTATTGTACAAATATTAGCACTAGAAAAGTATATTAAAATTATATTTTAAACATTTACCCCCACTAGGAATAAAATTAACAAAAAATCCATCTAGTGCTACCGTTCTTATTTTAGAAATCCTTGAATATCAACATTATAATATTCTGTCTTACACGGTTGACAGCTCATAAATTGCAAATTTTGGAGTACCACCTTCCTAAGGCTACCTACCTATAATTATTGAAACAGATAGACCACACTCTTATCAGCCATTCCATGTAACATTTTTAGTACCAACGGAACCCTAATAAATAAATGTAGGAGAAATAACTTTACAACGTCGTAAAAAACGGGCTAGCAGGAATTCAATCTTCGAATGCTGTACTAACATTTGACCAAGTTTCTTTCAAAGGTTCTTTTTTTTTCAAATTTTGCCCCGCACTAGAAATTTCGCCTGTTTCGTGGGTACGTTTACAAACATAGAAACTCACATACACGAACACCCAGACCCGAAACAACTAATTGTAGGTCATACAAATGTTTATTCCGACTGCGTTACGACTTTACATCCCCTAGAGGGCGCGATATTGGATTTGGTGACACGTCACCTACCCTATAACCAGCGAACAACTAAGACGCTACTAACGACATCTCATTTGTCATGTAATAATAATGATGATAAGTAGTTTAGAAGTTATGAGGGAACAAACAAACATACTTACAAACATACATACAAACATACATACCGGTCAAAATCATAATCCTCCTTTTGGCTTTGCCGTAGTCAAAGGTACGTGTGTACAGCCAGTAAGTGTGTCGACTATTTGAGGCACCGTATCCTACTTGAGTAGAGATAATATGTGGGTTCTCCTAATAGGAGAAACAAGCGAACTAAACAACAACCAACATGTTCCATATATTATATTGTATGAAATCTATATGGAGAGATTTGCAAATAAGGCAAACCAATAATTTGTTCGAAACTTCTCCTTTCCCGTTTGGTAAACAAGAGCCTAAAGGCCGGGTCCTATTGTCATCGCTCGTGGGACGGTGCGATACGCCCGGTGTATGATCGTGCGGTCAAACATACTGTTACCTACTGAACAACTTATAGACGCGCGATCATGCGATGCGACTGTTCAAAATTTCATCACATGCCCGATGGCGACCGAAGACAATTGAACAGCGCCTTATGTTCCACTTCAACGCAATTTCCACTAAAATGTTATATCATCATTTTACGTACCCATACTGAAAAATAAAGCTGTTTCTAAAAACAGAAGGAATTTTTATTTAACATTCCCGGGCTTCTCAGGTAAAAGAATGTAAAATACTTTCAACTAAAGTCGTATTTTATATTTTATTACCAGAAACATTTTCATTTACAATTTTCACATTCTATTGTGAAAACAAGAAAGCCTCTTTTTTTGCGAAACCGGTAAAATAGGTAGCTACGAGTATGTGGAATTTTTCCAAACTCACGCTTTGGAAAATTTCTTGGGCAGAGTTATTTCATCAATTTCAGTAATAAAATAATTCCTAAATCTTACCAGCCTAAGGCTTCGCTCACATTCATTTAGAATTTTACAATCAAATCGTACATGTAGCGCAATCTTTTAACGAAAACTTTTTTAAAAGATGCGAGAGAGATACTCTTACTTATTTCCAGAATAGAGGTACCATTTGTTCGTCTCTATATACCTGACAACGTATGCAAGATGATTGGTTCAGTGGTTTAGGCGTGATAAAATAACAAACAAACAAAATACTTTCGCATTTATAATGTCAGTTATTAGGATGCTTTAAAACAAGAAGAGAGTTACAACCGTTAAGAAATTCTACATTCAGAGATCAGAGTCGATCGGTGTCGAGGTGGAATTAAAAACAAAAGATGGTCTATGTCGTCATGCATTCTAATTAGTTTCTCTCCCTCACTATCTTTTTAATAAAAACTATTCCGGCAACAGCACTCAGGCAGGCACTATTTCAAACTTAATAAAACGTTTTTTCTGCCTCGGGCTTTGAGACGTGACCTTCCAGACTTGAAGGCGTCAAATTTTAAATGCCGTCTAAAAGTAGTATCAAATTAACTTAAGGGACTTTGGATGATTTGTTTTAGGTTCTATTGTCAACACGGTGTCCGTCTGTCCGTCCGCAGCTTAACTCAAGGACTCACAATGAATTTCATAATACCACAAAGGGATTTTGTTCTTTCGCCTCTCCCATTGTTGTCAATTGACGGTGGGATAGATCGTTCAAAAATATTAACTAAAAAATATTTTTTGATCCATTTGCGAGATATGCTTTTTTTTGTTCAAGTCTCCCCTCGGCCAGACGTGGTTGTGTTTTGATGTCTACAAAAAGATTCAGGCTTTAACATATATGTATGCATACTTATGTAGGATTGTAGGTATTTTTTTTTCAGTAATCTTGATGTCATTGCATTATGTATTTTCTACATAATCTCAAATCCGTGTTGATTTTCAAACAAAATCTTTTTAATCAGTTCAGGTTTACTATTTAGGATCAGAAACTCAGAACGGATAATTTTCAAACCCTACATGAATCGATAAAGTATTGCGAAACCAAATAGTACTTAACGTTATGTAAGTTAGCACAGTGACTAGAAATCTGGAATTTCAAAAATCCTTATTTACCGTCGGAATTTCTAGTTTCTCCGTCTTGAGACGTCGTATGTTAATCAAGTATGTAAGCGTACCGTCCTTATCATTTGAGCCAAGCTTTTCCTTTTACTTTGTACATTTATCATCCAGCTACGTAATCTTTTCACCTTTATATGCCGTAGACAAAAATATTTTTCTGGCATTCTTCGTCACTTTTATAACACAAGATTTTTTTGTTACTTTCGGCTTATTCTTATTTGCTCCTTATGCCATCTTTACATGATAACTCAAAGTCGCTTAAGTCTCGGGCACGCCGCAATCGCGGCGGTAAGACCCCTCTTTGAGGAGTGGCTGGATAGGCGTCACGGCGTCCTTACCTTCCGCATGACGCAGGTCCTCACCGGACACGGAAGTTTCTGGAGGTTCCTGTGTCGGATAAGGAAGGAGGAAACGCCTGGGTGTCACCACCGCGAGGATCGTCCGGAGGACACGGTGGAGCATACGGTGCAAGACTGCCCCGCTTGGGCAGAGCACCGCCGTGTCCTCACGACGGCGATAGGCGGAGACCTCTCGCGCGCGGCATTGGTTGAGGCCATGCTGCGGGGCGAGACGGAGTGGGAAGCGGTCGCCTCCTTCTGCGAAGCAGTCATGCTCGCGAAGGAGGAGGCGTGCCGCGTGAGGGAGAGAACAGTGTCCTCCCTCCGACCCAGCCGCAGTGGTAGACGCCCACGCCGACGGACGTCGCCAGACGATCTCCGGCCACCGTAGGCGCGGGCATGCGGGCAGCGAGTAATGGGCGACTCGCTGTTCGACCATGGACCATGCCCGGGTCGACGGCGCGTTGTGTTCCACGCGCGCCTCAAAGAGTGTCAGCATAGTGACGGGGCCTGTAGAGGGCCAAAGCCTGCCGGGGTCGTGGGACCAAGGGATTACGTAAGTCCTCCATGAAATAAATAAATAAATAAATAAATAAATTACCGTGACCCCGGTACGTAAAGGGCTAGTGAAAGACACCGTGGATTTTAGTCAGTACAAGTCTGACAGTCCCTCCCGCCCTGCCCTGGGTGGGAGGACTCATTTGATGATTTTACCACGATAAAAAAAAAAAAAAAAAAGGGTCCTTAGTGACTCGACTTCAGTCACCGTCGACCTGAACTTTGTGGCACGTTGATTACTTGCAAACTCTGACTTTTTAGGTACTATGTCCAGCAGTGCTATCATAGTATTTTTTACTAGGTTTGGCCTGTAACTTTGTTCGCGTACAAGAAAAAGTTAAAGCCCTGCATTTGCTTTAGTTAAAACAAACAGTGAATTTTTTTTTAACAAAAATTATACAGCAAACTTCTCCTTAACGGTTAGGGTTATGGTTTTAAGTAATATTATTGATTCATGTACTTTATTCCATACACAGAGTTTTTCAGAGAGACTTAAGTCTGTATGTACGTGCATAATAGTGATGAAACGAATGTTGTTTTTTTCACATTCGCGAATGTGGATGCGAATATTCAATTTCAATATTCGCAAATGCGGATATTGACTTATTTAAACTGAACATTGCCGTCGAGTACATTCAAGTCGATATAATTGAATGAATGTAACTTCATTCATTCAACACATCAAATTTCATCAACAAGTTTAGCCTGGATCTGGATTTCTTTATACACTTCACCGGAACAGGTATGGACAAAAAACTCATAAAGATAATTTTAAATATTTTTCAATTAAGAGAACCCATAAAGATAATTTTATTTTTATTTTCTGAAAAACGAAATTGATGCGACGTCGCGCCTGTTATTCCTGAAGGGTTAGGCAGAGGTGTACCTACTGAATAGCTACAATCCGCCAGTAATGTTTCTACATACCATGTGATATGGAGCAAGCCATCAACTGAGCATAAAGATATGGAGGGCTGTTACCGTTACTAAAAGACTGCACGACCTGGACAGATGGACCAACAAGTCAATCAAAATAATTTCGTCGTTTTTTTTTTTGACTTTACATTATATTATTTTAAACCTAAATAATTCTGCGAAAAATTAGAAAGAAAAAGAATAAAAAAAACAAAGATTACTTTTACTACAATTACAATTTGCTTAGCATATAAAAATGCATTTAGTGCCATAAAACTTATTTGACTTAGATATGGTTGATTATATTTATTCATTTGAGTAGACATTTCAAGCTCTTTTTTCTTATACATACATGCATAATTATGTAGTATATTTTTAATGTAACTGGGTGGTAGGACTCATTTGATGATTTTATCACGATAAAAAGGAATTTTGTCATTTTTGTTTCGAGTATGTTAATATTTTAATTGGACTAACATAACTATTTCAATTTAGTTGTCTACTTCAAGACTTTTCCGTTACAAATAGTTTCCATATTCAAATCATATTAGTAAATTAGAAATAGTTATTCGCAAACATTCGCACCGATTCATGTGGATGCGAATTCGAATATTAAAAAACATGCGAATATTTGCTAAATCACTAGTGCATAACTGCCGTAAGACTGCACCAAATCGGAAAATTATGTTTTTGGAAAATCCGTATATTACGTAAATGGCATGAAGCCGGGGCGGGGCGCTATTTAATAATAAATAAAAAAACTCAACAATCTCTAGTAGTCAAGACAGACATTTCATTAAGGGCACAAAGTTTTGAAAAGTTTTTATTATATAGTATTTTTCCTTTTCATACTAGTCTGCGAATAAAAAGAGAAGTGCTTAAAATAGCGGCAGCATTGCGACATCATTAAGCTGCAGCAGCTGACTACGGAAACTAGTAGCTAACTCAGTTCCGTCATGATAACATGGTTCAGACCAGCTAGTACATCAACCTCTCTCATTCCGTCAACATTTGCCAATCGAACATGTACCTTCTTTTTATGTGATAAAGCTGAAAATCGATTAAATCATTTTTACAGTTTGGAGTACGTTGGTGTGCCCTCTTCGATATCGATACCTACTTTTGAATCTGCAGCAAAAATATGTGATATTTTCTTTCTAGTTATAATTCACGTAGAACTGACTCAGCTTGTTCAACTATTTATCGACACATCTCTAATTAATTCATTAAACAAAATTAATATCCCTAGTTTTGAACACGCACACCGAACACACCTAAAAATAGCTCATGGAACAGAAGCACCAAATACAATTTTATGTTAAGACAAATTGCAATCATCGATCCATATTCGAAAATAATGAAGCACGCTTGCAACAAAACTGAAAACTTAATTGTTCAATGAATATTTGAGGGAATACATACGATTGATTGGTAGTTTATTGCGGTTCAAAACATGCTTAAATACATAACAACTCTCTAGTATATGCTATGTGCGAAGTCGCTTTGACTATCAAGCCTTTGTCAAACAGACTGGCGTGGCGAATGCGAACCGTGACGTTTTTATTTGTAATATATGGAATGTTTGAATCCAGTCACATAGAACAGCGAAAGCTATCCGATAGCGTGACAGAACTATCGAACTGACGTGTCGCTACGGTTCGGTATCGCTTCGGAAACGCTTCGCTTTCGCCAGTCTGTTTGACAAAGGTATCAATGTGATGTGACAGAGATGTGAAATAACCTGATTCCTACGTCACTCCGATTCACGCGGAGTGACGTTCGTATCAAGTTTAATATGCACCGCAACCTTTTTAAGTACTCTTTTAGGTTTTATTTATTTTTAATGAAAAACAAGTCAAAAACGATTATCAAGATATCTAGATGTCATCACTATCATCGCATACACAGCGTATAAGGTTGTTATACGTCTCACCCGGTACAACGTGACAAGTCCCGGTCAATAAGTCATTAGTCCCGGTTCAGTTGAATGATTTCCTGGACATACCAGCTGAATAGACTTTTTTTATTATGGCAAAATCAACCAATGAGTCAAACTCGTAAGTACTAACTAAAATCCACGGTGTCCTTCAATAGCCCTTTACATTCCGGGGTCACAGTAATTCATAAGTGCCGCGACTAGCTGAATAGACTTTTGAAATTTAAGCTAGCTCCGCTCGCTTCACCCAATCCTGGCATTACTTATTCGAAATTGAATTGTTTTACAAAACCTGATCTCTGTCTACAAAACAATTCCTTCACAAATCCTCGAAAAATTTAGTTACGTGCCGATCTTGCTTGAATCGTTTTGTCATGTAAAATCCATAGCTTAGGTACCGTACTTCTGTAACAAATGGGCCGGCGTTTCAGCATTTAGGGCAGCCCCATTATAGTGTTTATTCCACTTTATTAAAGAAGAAAACAGATGTCTTTAGGACTCACGTCAGCTACCCTTGTCTGGTTAGGATATTGGTATTACCCAAATAAATATTACTCAGCTGTAAAAGATTTTTCTTTGAAACGTAAATAACTGGATTTGTTCATACGATAATAAATTTTATGTAGGTACAGACGATGTTATTAGGGAAATTTTATATGAGAAGATTTTTTATTATCGGATCGTGTGTCCGTGGTTCCAATGTTCGTTCCTCCACGGTTCACACTCGACCGGTTTTTATCAAGTCAAGAGCAACACTTGCCGCTCAAACACATACATATGTAGGTATGCTAGAAGGCTTCAGGTTCGACTCCACTCCACTACAATAAACACTTAGCTTGAGTGGTGTATCTATTCATTGAGAGCGACAAGCTCACTGTTGTATGCTGTCCAATATAGTTTTGATAAAGAATTTTAAACGTTATTTTATATCTGATAATGCTAGTTTTTTCTTATCATGTAATTTTTTTCAAAATATTTGCAAAGTATGACAATAACGGTCGCGGGACTTACCCATTACCGTGACCCCGGTACGTAAAGGGCTAGTGAAGGACACCGTGGATTTTAGTCAGTACAAGCCTGACAGCCTCCCGCCCTGCCCTGGGTGGCAGGACTCATTTTATGATTTTACCACGATAAAAAAAAAGTATGTCAATAACAACTGACTTACTCTTTGAAAGATACTCAGCGAGTCGACTTTTTCAACCTTTTCCCTTAGAACAACCATCAAAAAGAAAACTTGTGCCATAAAACTTTGACTTGAGTGAACATCGTGAATAACAATACTTCACAGTTTATCAAGTTGAATAAACATTCAAAGTGAATGAATGGGAAATGTACATTTCCTCGTGTGAAAAAAAGTCAAAGAAAAAAAAAAGACAAAGACTTTTTCATGAGACCTACATTAATTATTTTAGATATCTACTGGAACATAATTTAGATACATTTACTGCAGAAGAACACTAAGTAATCACGAGCAAAATGTAATTAAATACTTTATTTACTTCATACTACACCTAGGTATGAAGTGTTTAAAACCATTTTCTGTCCTTAACAATTGATCATGTTGCGCCTTCAAAGCATTTTTTTAACGTGGTAAAATCATCAAATGAGTCCTCCCACCCAGGGCGGAGCGGGAGGGACTGTCAGACTGTATTGACTAAAATCCACGGTGTCCCTCAATAGCCCTTTACGTTCTGGGGTCACGGTAATTCGTATTATTTATACATATGTCATATTCTAACTCAAAGCATTAAATAAAATTTTGATACATATGTATAAACAAGTTTTTACTGTTTATATTACGAAAAACTGTTTATTTCACAGATTTGTGAATACAGTAGATATTGTGCGTCTTGGATGTAGGCACTTCCTCACTAATCAAAGTTCATTGAATAAATAATCAAATTGAAGGTGTTTCGCCTGTTTAATAAATAAGTAATTACTACAAAACTCAAGCATCCTTTAATGGTGATTAAGTTTCTCATATATTTCCATTTAATATTCCTAAGTAAAGGATGTTTACGTAAATATACCTGTAGGCTGTTTTCTCAATCTCCTAACGCCTGTCTGATTGTGTATTTAAACGCTTTACAACCAAAGGTTCCCCATATTGACTTAGGTACTAAATGAAAACCATTTACCTACCTAGATTTTGAATTTACCTACCTACCATATAAATCCCTACCCTTATTTAACGTCTCAAGTAAAGGAAGGATGGAATACTGAGAATCCGGCTCGAAGGACTAATTATTTCAAGTCTCAAGTACTACGAGTATTAAGCACAGTTTCAGGCCGAAAACTATTTTAATATTCTAAGAATTATGCTTTAAAAATTTAGGTCCAAAATTAGGAGAAAAATCTTAAAGTAAAAAGATGCTGTTCCAACTGACGACAGCTGTTTAAGCAGTTTAATAACGTGCCGTTACATTTTATCTGCACACCCTACTTACACTTAAGTACCTACAATTTCTCACCTACACAGGAATACTAGTGTAGGGTACGACCGAGAAACACATATATATTATACACTAGCGACCCGCCCCGGCTTCGCACGGGTGGTCATTTTTTTTTTCGGGATAAAATATAGCCTATACGGATTCGGAAGAATCCCTCTAAGTAATGGTAAAAGAAATTTTGAAATCGGTCCAGTAGTTTTTGAGCCTATTCAATACAAACATACAAAAATACAAAGGTTTCCTCTTTATAATATTAGTATAGATAATTCATAGTGTTTATGAAAGCGGTTGCTTTTTAACAGGATCCATAACACATTTTGCGGAAACTCTAAAAAGTGTCCGTCTACCCATACATATATGTATGTGGGGCGGTTGCCCTTAATATAGTTCTCTTTGTGAGCACACATTTTAGTCGTGACGCTCATGGAATTACTTTTGTAATTCCGAAAACCTTTGTATCTTTTGGGAAATTGGATATTAACGACTTTAATTAAATGATGGAGATCTTGAAAACGGTTCCTTTCATCTGTCCATTTCTGTTATCGATTATTAAGGAGTAAAATAGAGTAAAAGCCGGGTACGCGACCAAGTTAAAATCTTATTTAGTTGAAAATAGAGTTTAAAAAGCCATTTCCGAGAACGAAAAACCGTTAACAATGAATAACAAAATTAATAGTCAAAGGTTTAGACCAGAGGCTTAGATTTACCTACAATTTGAGATCGTTTCTGAGATACGTATTTAATATTCATGTGCCAGCGATTTCGCTCGGCTATTCTCTTCTGCTGCTTTCATAGAACCGGTGTAATTTCCTGTAATAAATTTAGTAAGGTGTCATAAACAGTTCCACAGGAGATTGTTTGTTTTGTTTTTGTTTCCTTTTTAATTCCCGGTGTTTACACACTTTTGTTTGAGAATATAAATGAGGTAAATAGGGTTAAATGTCAATGACTGTGCAACATTAATGGCGACCCAGCTAATCGAAAATTAAAACACAATGGGTAAATCAATCTTTTATGGAAAACGTTGATTACTTCCTGCGTTCCTGCAAACTTTAGAGTAATATCGACCATTTTTGTTTATTATCTTCAGTCTTCAACATCGACGTAATTAGGGGAACCAGGTGGTAAAATGAGTTTTATAAATAAGTTCTGTCCTAATTCTACATTCCAAACATTTCGTCCAATCTTTTTAAATATACGACGTAACTCCCACACGGGTGCTTTGCAGACCATGTCAAAGAGAGTACTAATTTTATCAAACTTTGTAGATGAGTAGATTGAAAATCTTTAAGAGTATGTTTTAGAGAGTATGTCCTTTGAACACCGAAACTTAGAAAGGCACATTAATATTAGTACGTTGATGAATAGAGAGGTACCATTCAAACTTCTTTAAAAGATTTTCAACTTTACCTCAAAAGAAAAAGGTCCTGTTTAACTGAGAAAAATTTACACATTGGGGTATCGTAGCATAGTTATCTATCGTGCTAGGTATAAATGATTAAATAATGCAGTTTTTTTTTGTTTTCTGTGATGTTTAATGACTTCAAAAGTTGGCTTTATCAATCACCTGAGGGCACACCAGCGATGCTCTGAATAAGCAGATTCAAATCGCAGTGGCCGAAATGAAATCGGCCGGAATCATATTTATGAAGGAATGGATTACACATTTATAAAGCCGCCCTTTTTTGGGCAGAAACTACAAAACATTCTGCTATGACCATTTCATACTCAAAACAAATATTAAAGCATTAGTAATATACGTAAGTTAGATTCACTCCCAGATTATGAAAGCTTGTTAAATATTATATCGAGTTAAGCTGTTGGCTGTTGACAGCAAATCACACAAGTTAATCGTAACATGAGATTTGACAGCGTGTTTGTTAATTACTGTATTAATTAACCTGTCAGAGACCGAATGTGGTATTCTGTGTTATTAACCCATTTGCTACTGAAACTATTTTTCATATCCGATCAAAGTGATTTTTGGAAATATTTATTAAAATAACTCTCAATTGATAGGAGAAATAATAATGGTTTTGTGGGAAAGCGAGGGAAAGTTGACCATTTAAAAGGCCACCTTTCGGTAAGTGGATTAGATGATGGGTCGCCATTATCATATCATGTCTAGATTTCTCCTATATGGTAGTGTCCTTGGACACGGGACTCACGAATTACCGTGACCCCGGTACGTAAAGGGCTATTGAAGGACACCGTGGATTTTAGTCAGTACGAGTCTGACAGTCCCTCCTTTTCTGCCCTGGTGGGAAGACTCATATGATGATAAGATCACGTTAAAAAAAAAATGGTAGTGTTCTCCTCAGAACTGCATGTTTGCTAAATTTCAACAGAATCGGTTCACAACTGAAAGTAATAATTTTCAAAAGAGTCTTCCTACGCTTTCACCTTAATATCAGCATTCATTATTTCGACCAAAACACAACAGACACGTTTTTCTCATTAACTCAATTTCCTTCCTCGTATTTATGAAAACAAACAATAACACAATACACCCTGGATGTGAAGGCTCTGTTCTATTACACGTTCTTCAAGATTGAGCACGTTCGTCCCTTTCCATTGACTCAATAAATCCACCACCATTCTGTTTGGCTGTATGTTGATATTACTTCTATGGGGCTTTCTTTTGGTCGCGGGACTCACGAATTACCGTGACCCAAGAACGAGAAGAACTATTGAAGGACACCGTGGATTTTAGTCAGTACGAGTCTGACAGTTCCTCCCGCTCTGTCCTGGGTGGGAGGATTCATTTAATGATTATACCACGTTAAAAAATGGGGTTTTCTTTTAAACTTTGCTCCACACTAGGATCAGGAATATCTCCTCGAGCCAGGGTCGTCATGTGTGATAGAAGAGGTACTATAGCCACTTGCCACTGTACTTGTAATCTCTACTCGTGATGACTGCACACTCTATAGACTAAATTATGACCATGTAAATCGGACACAACGCAGTGAAACAGACGCCATTATCTAAACATATAATAAAATGGTAGGAATGTCAAAACTGTACATTGAATATTTTTTTTAAAGACCTACTTGGGGTGTGATCTACAATCGAGACCGAAGCCAAAAATATAGTTTTTTGAATTTTTGTCTGTTTGTCTGTATGTATGTCCGGGATAGACTCAAAAAGTACTGCAAGGATTTACTTTAAATCAACATATAGACTAGATATTATCAAGCTATCACCTAAATCTAAATTGATTATAATAAGTAAGTATTAAATAAAATCTTAGATTTATTGTTTCCACGAAAAACAACGTAATTTCGTAGAAAAAGAAATTGTTTTTTTCGTAGGTACCGTTGCTGAGGTAACTAAGGCATAAAGCTGACCCAAAAGATTTCTTGTCATTAAGGATTAAATAATAATCATTCTGTGTGATCTCTACCCTTGTGTGACCACAGAGGCCAGACATAATCTAGTTACTGTAGTAGACTTACGTATACCTACTTAATAAATTAAAGCAGTGTGTTTAGGATTCCGTGGGTAAAACGAGACGCTATTGCGCGAGACGGGGTGTAATTTATCTATAATATGTATGTATTTAAAAAATATATAAGTATGTTTATCTGTTGTCTAGTACCCATAACACAAGCTCTGCTTAGCTTGGGACTAGATGGCGTTGTGTGATAGTTGTGGAATATTTATTTATTTATTTATTTATTACTAAGACCTAGTTGTACGTCCGTCCGTCATCGGGCTGTATCTCATGAAGTCATGAACCGTGATAGTTAAAATGATTTTATACTACACCTGCATGGAAAGTACCTTGATACTTTATCAAATTTACGGTAGAAAGTACGTCATTGCATATCGAACTTATATGCGGGGAGAAAACGCATCTGAGCGGGAGAGAAAAGTGTATGAAAATCCATTTCTTACGTGGTTTTTCTTTTTTAATTTTTTTTTTCAGAAACCAAAAAGTTTTTACAGTGTGTTTTTATCTCTAAAGCCCGGGTGACACGAGGCTAGTAAATCAAGCTAGTGAGCCAAGCTAGTGCTGCCAAGCTAGTAAGCTAGTGACACTAGCTTCGTGTAGACGGAACTAGCTTCGTTTACAAGCTAGTAAGCTAGTGTGGAAGCTAGCAAGCTAGTGCCTCAAGCCAGGATAGTTTTAATAGCTTGGGGTTCTATTTTTCAAGTTAGTAGGCGCCCCCCACCACCCGTTTTACTATCCTGGCTTCGTTACTAGCTTCGTGTCAACCGCGAAGCTAGCGAACCTAAGCTAGTGTGCAGTCGGAGAGCGTGGTGAGAGTGCGTGCAATTTGTTAAAATGCCGAAATTAGCGGACGAAATTAATTTAAAATTCGTTCAATTGTACAGAGAAGAGGAATGTTTGTGGAATGCAAGTATTCCATCTTACAAGGAAACTTTCTTAGTAGAATTGCTTTTCTCTTACGCACACTGTTCATTTTTACGTATACGTGTTATCAGGTTAAGCACAACTCACTACTGACTTGACTAGCTTGAAATTTCCTAGCTTCGTGTAGACAGCACTAGCTTGGTTACAATCCAAGCTAGTAGGTAAGCTAGAAACCAAGCTAGTGACCCCTTACTAGCTTACTATCCTAGCTTCAAAATACTAGCCTCGTGTCACCCGGGCTTAAGTTCGCAAAATGACACTGGCCACTAGCTGTGTGTTGGATGGTGTCGGGCTGGCAGTGCGACCCTGCGGCGGCCGGCTATCTAATTTGAAAAAAGAACATATGAAAATTGCAGACGCCATTGGCGCCATTTTCAATTTGTGTGTTGTTTGAGGATTCAGTTTTCGTAGAAAGTAAAATAAAAATGATAAGTAGTGATAGTGATGATGAAAAATTTTTCCTCGTATGTGTAGTATAAAGCACTATGTATCACTCGAGAGAAAGTGCGATTCCCGATCTCGGGTATTTTAAAGCCCTCCCCTACGGGTCGGGCTTCAAACGACACCCTCGACGGTAATCGGTCACTTTCTCCTCTTGGTGAACAATGTACTATTTTCACCTCACACGCTCAGAAAGATTCTATTTCTCATTCAAAATCTGAACGCAAAACTGAGTGTAGTGTATTGTTTTGAAAATTCGAACACGTCTTGTATTCAATTATTTAATACAATGACATGCGAGCCGGCCCCACTGCATTTCATCGCTGTAGTGAGGTGAAAAGTTGTGTGTTGCACTTGGCAGCAAAGTTATTCTGTGTCTCCTACCTTTGAAAATACTCAATTCAAGTACTCGCGCCAAAAAACAACTTTGTAGCCTTGCATAACAAATAACTATTACAGGTGATCTATTTCTTTTGCCGATATAACAAGAAATAAAAAAAAATCAAGGGAGCTCCCATACCACAGACATGATTTTTTGCCTTTTTTATGGAGGTATGGCACCCATCGTCCGCGTTTCCAACTCGCACTTGGCCGGTTTTTTTGTTCACCTTTTTGGTTTACTCAAAGTGTGTCCACAGTGCCAATCAAGTATTTGTTTTAGTTGCGGCGAAATCTTCTTTAAAGAAATTAATTTTTAATTGTTTTTTTAAATGCCTTAAATTCTGATTGGTTATTAACATGACATATCTTTTCGGTGAAAATAATAGGCATAATAATCAAAGAGCGTTTATCAGTTACGAGTACAGATTCTAGGTTATGAATTTCCAAATAATATGTCGTCAATATCTAAATTTAGTTGTCTCAATTTCGAAGCGTGATTCTAGCGAAAAAGCCCCAAGGAGCAACCCTTTTATAATTAACTGGGTATAACCACTTAACACTTTGCCCGATCTGAGTATTTAGTACTCAGGCCGGGTAAAGCCTGCAGGCGTAGTATGACTAATTCCATTTCTGTTGGTGTCAAGAATAGAGAAAGTAATTTCTTTAAAAATCGACTTTAGATTTTTATTTCTATATTTTAACCGTAATTGCATCGCCATGAACTATAGAAATCTTTCAACAATTTGCCGTTTTGTCTGTTTTTCCGTCCACAAAAACCGTATCTACGGTTTCGTGCTACGCGTACTCAGTATTGAATCCAGAAGAGAACCGAAGTCAAAATCACAGAAAAAGTCTACTCTACTAGCCTAGCAACAAACTAGTGAATGGAATCGGTACACTTATGCAGATTGCAAAGCGTGCGGACTGTGGGCAGTGCCGGCAATTAAGTTCCGCAGTATCAGTGGCAGTGCTCTCAAAGGATTCCGGAGCCGCTGTGATAACATCACTCAATTTCAGAGATTTAAATGCTGAAGCTGGGAAAATACTGCATTTATATAAATGTTTGATTTTTTTACGTAAGCGTAAATACACCGTAATTGAAAATACACGTATCTTTTAGGTTAGACGACGGCGCAGTGGTTGAGCGATCAGCTGCTGCGCAGCGTGTCGCGGGTTTGATGGTTTTAGCCGTTTACGTCACACACTCGTGCTAACGTAGTTCTAGGCGTATATTTTACCGCAGTAAATTCTAGTGGGTAATTTTTCGACCTCTATGTGGGCGAAACCGTAACAGCTACTTTATTATTGCATACATACATATCAAAATAGTTTGTCCTATGCCAAAAACTCTGATTTAGGATCACTAAAGAACTATCATGCTAAAACCCCGATTCACCGACCCCTGGTCGATATACGGAAGAGCCCGATGGGGCAGGCATAACATGGCATTTTGGGTAGTTAAAGATGAAAAGGGCATCTGAAGGTACAGGATGGTTTTTAATCAGCCAAGTCTGACAGTCCCAAAGTGGGATAACTCATTATTTGATGACTGTTGAAGTAAATTAAAGTTTTAAACTTTTCGTAAATCGTAGCGCTAATAGGTACAAGTTGGTCGCAGAGTAATTGCTTTGTTTAGGTAGGTAAATGAGACACGATAAACCGGTGAGCTGATATCGCCTAAGACAAACTAAAAAGACCAGCCTAATATCGAGTTAGTTACCTTTTAAATTAAGTTTATAACCTATTGCTGTCTGCTAACCTGCTCATTGTAATGTTAATATTGTAAAATAAACTTGATGAATTTGGTGAGGTCGACCTTTGCCAATTAAATAGGTACCTAAAAGTACATACAAAAGAGAAACTCACTAGTAAACTATGTTGGGTTACATGCCTGGTTCGTTTAACATACTGAAACGAGTCTAATAGACCTTGTTCACATACTTCATACTTGTTGAGTATAGGGTTTCTTAAAATACTTACTTCAAAGAGGTGTTTCACGGGTTTTTGGGGTTCTACTCGTATGACAAAAAGAGCTGTATTACACATTTAAGCCTTTGTCAAACAGACAGGCGTGACAAATGCGAAGCGATGCGTTTTTTTATTTGTAATGTATGGAGTTGTTTGAATCCAGTCACATAGAAAAGCGAAAGCGATCCGATAGCGTGACCAAACTATCGGACTGACTCGTATCGGTTCGTTATCGCTTCGGACTCGCCTGTCTGTTTGACAAAGGCCTTATCCTGTGTTGCTAGCTGTCAAATGGATGATTTTCTTTATTTGTTAAATATTACTTATACTCTACATAAGAACTGAAACCTATGTAGGTTTAACTCATATCAAAACAAATAACAAGGAATCATCTATACTATAATAAATCTGTAGAAGGGTCAATTCTGTACATTGAAAATATTGAAAAAATAAATAGCGGGGGGTGTTGCTGGATCGATACCAAACCCAAATATATGATTAAAAAAATTTTTGTCTGTCTGTCTGTCCGTCTGTCTGTCTGTCTGTCTGTCTGTCTGTCTGTCTGTCTGTTTGTGCAGGCATCACGTGAAAACTAACGGTTCGATTTCGATGAAACTTGGTATAATTATTCCTTATTATCCTGGGCATAACATAGGATACTTTTTATCCTGGAAAAATACGTAGAAAAAAAATCTTATTTT
Source organism: Agrotis puta (assembly GCA_943136025.2). NCBI lineage: Eukaryota > Metazoa > Arthropoda > Insecta > Lepidoptera > Noctuidae > Agrotis > Agrotis puta. Next base: position 9,402,696 of record OW964170.2, read on the forward strand.
TCAGTTTTATTCATAGACGTTGTTCTGTAGAACCGCGAACACACGTTGCATTACCCGCAGTGGATTCAGCGCCGTAATATTTATAAGATGTCATTGTCAGAGTTACTCAAAATGGGGAAATAAACCATCAACGCGAAGACCGACATCCGCGCGGACGGAGTCGCGGGCGGAAGCTAGTGTGGTAATAAATTCTTGTAGAAAAAGACCTCGAATTGTTACTAGGTACCTATTATAAAACAAAATGTCCTGCCGCGTCTGTTTATGCGTACGTTCGCGACAAATAAACATTTGAAGGGATTTCCATGAGGTATTCACCAATAGACTATTTGTTTTCATTCTAAAATCTGTTAAGGTTTTGTGAAATTCGTTGATAATATAAATAAAATATGACGATATATATGAATATACTCGTAATATGACGTACAAAGAGTCAAGTTTTTGAGCCTCAAACAAAAACGCTGCCTAATGCTTAAAAAATGTACGACGGAATAATCTTCTCATATCCATGCGAAGCCGAGGCGGATCGGTAGTTTAATATAATTGTAGCTTAGGTGTTTAAGGTGTCATTTTCATCGTCTTTTATCCGGCCTCTGTACTTATTCCAAAGCAATATTGAAATGAGAACAGATAGCTGTAAATACGAGTGATAAAAATGATTGCACATATAACAAGTCGGCCGCCTTTGATACACGATAAAAGTGAATATAATTTGAGAATATTGTGCAGATAACATAATACGTAGAGTTAATAGTAAGCCCATCCATCTGCCTGATATTATCCCTAAATAAAGGTAGTTTTATCCCATATTTCGTAAATAATCGGTTAGAAAGGAGATCCGAGATTCCGTAGTTTGGGTTGTAAAAATAAACTTCACAGTGATGTCGTCCTATACATTATGTTTGGGAAGATATGTAATCCAAGTTCAATTTATAAGTTGATCGACAAAATTATTTAAGGAATAAATAAAACAGTATGACATAATTCATACAGTCACATTCCTCTGATAAAAGCTACAAGTCAACAGTTCGCAGCACTATTTCCGAGCTATTTTAATTACGAGCTGTAACTAAGCCATATCAGGAACGGCAGGGCAGGGCCAATGAGGTATGCCGACAACTATTGAGTAATCCTGTTGCATGCCGAGGGCCAGCGCAAATTAGAGACCTTAGGGGCACGAAGGCATACGAGCGTATCGGCATCCTCGGCGTCCTCTACGTTGGGTAACCCATTCTGTCGTTGTGTGTACTGGCATTTAATCTATAGTTAATTAATTCGTTAAATAAATTAGTGGTACGTCTAGTAGATAGGCGGTGCGGTCTACATGTAAATGAGAACGTAGAGGAATGTTCACCAAAGTAAATTATTAATTGTTATGGCTCGATAACTTGAGGTTGAAGACGGGTAAATTGAAAATTACCCACCCTCCTTAACGTAGCGCAGCCGGATAAAAATGTGAATATAAATAATACGACCTGAAATAAACTAAAATTTTACCTTTTTATTTTATAACTGTGCCACCCAGCCAACGAACCAGCCCAGCCAAGTCAACGAACAGTTATAGAGGGAAATTCTTGGAACACGATATTTGACTTTGTCACTTTGTTTGGACTAGTTAGGAGGTGAACATATCCCCCACAGCTCAAAGGCTAGGGGCGGGGACTTTTGATATGTTCAGCTCCAAATTGTGTTCCAAGAATTTCCCTCTATACCTTGTTTTGATCATTCGTTGACTAGGCTACTACACATCTAGATGTTTCAGTTGTTTTTTTTATCCTTATTTAACCAATAAACAACAAATACGTACGTAGGTAGATCATACAGATGTAACTCGATATATCTGTATCCATACTATACCTAGTTATAAAAATGTATGACGAATTTATTACTGGTTACCTAGGTACAAAGTTATAAATTCAAAGGCTTGCTTCTAATTATAGTAGCTTTGTAAAACATGTTGAAAAGTACAATAATAGGGTAGTTTACTGCATAAACAATTTGAAAATCTGTTTAGTCCAAAAGTTAGAGTATTGAAAAATAATGAACATGTTTTTTTTAATTTCTTTTTTTTTAATCAATAAATATTCACAGAGGTAAAACGCTTGTAAAATTATACCAACCGAATGATGTTTTGTGATTATGAAAAGCGTTGTAACTTCGTCTATTTTGATTTACATCACAAAAGAAAAAATACGGCTCAAATAGTTTTTGGTAATCTATCTTTCTTTTTTTTTGTTTAAAATAGCCTATTGTACTCTTCAACATGTTTTATTCAGATGCTACTAATAGAATTATTCTGTTTCATTTAGTAACCAAATAACCAGACTGTTACCAACTGCCCAAATTGTGGTTATTAATCCTCTAGCAAAATCCCTTTTTACACTGAACAGGACCTTTTTTGGTTTACCTGAAACCATAAAAATTTTACCGGCTATTAACAAAACCTTTCGGACCCAACGACCGCTCGACTGTCACTAAAATATTTTATACGAAACTTACAGACGGACTACACCATTCAACAAGCTGAAATTAGCCACTAGTTTTAGCTTGATTTAATTAATGATTGGTTCTAATCCCTTTTTCACAATATATTATGTACCCAGCTTTATTGGCATCTGAAAATTTCATTTACAAAATACTGATTAGTCGGTTAAAAAAAGTACCCGATCAAAAATAGATGGCTAAATGATGCGTTGGAAAAGGGAAGATTAGTCGTTACCAATAATTCGATGATGATTAGTCAGTTATAAATGCAAATATTTGTAGGATCGACAAGTAATTGCTTCGGGTCTGGGCGTTTGTGTATGTGAGTTTATATGTTTGTAAACGCACCCACGACACAGGAGAAATTCCTAGTGTGGAGCATAAAAAAACAAAAGGGCGACTAGTCGGCAAGCTGACTATCAATGAAATTCAGGAGGCATCAGATACCTCAGCGTTTCTTGTATAACTGTTGTCAGCCTTGTTAGGCATTGAATATGTCATACAACACAGTAGCTCACACTCGCCATAAGTTCATCGAAATTTTAATTATTTTGTTTTTCTGCATAAAGTTAAAAAAAAAAAAAACAACACAAAACCGCTAGAAGTGGAAATAGTTGTCAGAGAGTCACTCAGTATTGAGTAACTAAAGGTTGAAGAAGAAAGGGAGAAGAGATAATGTTATGGTTGCCATCCATCTGGGTTTCCCCGGATTTGTCCTATTTTAGAGGGCATCCGGGGAGCGTCCGGGGGGCTTCATTTGTAGTCCGGTCTAGTCAAAGTCTTTGACGCCCGTCTGACTTCAACGTCCCGGACCAATCCTTACGCAGTTGCCACGGTGCGCATTTCAACTCATGTCCAGGTTCTGGACTCTAAAATTCACGCGTCTTGCCCTGGTGTCCAAATTTTAGGGATGGCACCCTACATAATGTTAATTTTTTTTTTATTAATCGAGTAGTCGTAGACTGTAACTCAAGTCCTAATTAAATTCTTTGTCTGCAAAGAAGCAAATGCCAGCTTGTATTTATTTACGGCAAAAGATGGATACCGCATTTCGTTGTTAATTGATGGCAATTACTATTACTTCCATTTACGAATTTCTACGTTCACCATTTTGCTGTTATTTGTCTTTAATTAAACTTCTCAAATCAGAGCCATAACCAATATTAGAGGTCCGTCTAGCAATCAAAACTAAAATAAATAACCCGGGTTTCCTGTTTGAAATATTTGTAATTAACAACTAATAAAATTGAATAATAAAAGCTGAAATCAAACTATTGTGAACCAATTGAATGTACAACTCAATGTTAAAATGAAAATCTTTGTTTTTGTGTAGGCGTTTTCAATCAAAAAATTACAAAAGGTTTTCTTCTACACCTGACAGCAGCTCTTACGTATTTGTGTCATAGAAAAGAAAAAGGGTGACTGAAACATCTGCGAACATATTTTCATATCCGAACCCAAATTATGATAATAATATAATCACTTACCCTATTAATCACAAACTACCTTTTGCTACTTTCATCAAAATTATTTAGAACAATAAGGAACAAATTTATTTCTCTGGAGCTAGTTTCGGGCAAACTTTTTACCACCTTTATTTGTCCAAAATACACCATGTATACCTACATCACTACGATTGCAAAGATGGAACATTGTTAACATTTTACGTACCTAGTCCAGTCATTAATTATCTCGTCTTTTCAACTGCTAACAAAAAACTACACCTACACCACAACAACTAAAGAAAACTTCTATAAAATTAATGTTACGGATACGCGGCGTCAAATATTTCTAACTTCCCACATGAAATGTCGAGTTTCATTAACGAAATACGCTTCTCATATTATCGATCGATGTCTGGTGTTTAATAATATTCGCTTTTAGCGTCAGCTAAACGAGACTAAGCAGATCAACTTATTGTATAAACAGAGAAGAGTGCGGAGTGAAACGTGTCAAATTATTTATGAAAAATATGTTTATTTCAAAGTAGCAACAATCATCGATCTCTTCTTATGAATAAACAAACTCCACGTTCGATTAAATCATCAATAATGTTGGTACGGTAAATTTTACTCGGTACAGGTGTGGGTGTCCTACTGCTATTTGGGTAGACTGTGCAATGGGTACAGGTGTCAAACAATGTGTTCAAACAGTTACCTAATTACACGTATTTGACGTACAATCACTGGCAATGTGTTCATGCAGTATTGACAGGTTTATCCATTGAGACATTGAGATACAATATATTCCTTTATGTTTGTGCAATACGTTGACTTAGATATATGTTTGTTTAAATAATAATGACTCTTATTGATCCAAATTCTGGTAATAATTGTATTAAATTGAAATTTCTGAGCTCTTTCTTTTCTCTGATTTCGTTTAAATGTGTCATTAGAGATCCGGGATGCGAGCTCGTAAAGGGAAATGTATTTGCATTTTTATTCTAAGATTATTTTTAACACTCTAAAACATCAATTACCTTTAATGGTCCATATCCATACTATGACTACTTTGAAGGTTTATTTTGGCTCAGCATATTGATGTTATAATTAAAAAGACTGTGTTGTATTGTGTACCTACATTTGCGTGTTCTACGTGGATACATTATTGATACAAACATTAAATTATAGGAAAAGCAATAACTTCCAATATTTAAAATTCGTTTGAACCGTTGTATGTTTTCCAATGTTTGCAGTAATTAAAAGCAGAACATGCAATATTTCACTCCTTGCTTATGCTTCATACACAAACAAACAGCTATAGTTAGACGGCAGTTAATAGATTTATATACCTATGTTACAGTAAAAGTAATAAATCTAGTCATTATACATAATAACCAGTTATTATTCATAATAGCTGCTCAATTTAGTAAAAGTGGCAAATGATACAGAATTCATCACATTAACTAGTTATTTGATATAATACTGGTGTTCATAACCACCTTCTAGCTTGATGGTAAGCAATGATGTGGTCGATGGTGTAGCATTTTTAAATAATTTATTGTTATTTAAGCTTCAATTATTATAATAAAAATGTGTTTTTAATTAATTCTTCACTTGTAAATAAAATGTCGACTTAAGCAGGGTCGGCGAAGCCCAGGGCTTCTATTTCTGTTTGCAAGGTCTGTTGTATCCCTGTCGTCACTCATCTTCTTCTGGTTCAAAAGCACAAAATATATAATACAAAAACCATCAGTTAATATGCTCATATCCTTCAAACTAAACTATCATGTTGGTTAAACCACGAATTCAAATATTATATATATTAGTGATTATGCAGACTTTACCCAAGTAGCGTCAGCTGGTCGAACCTTATTACTACTATTACATTTCCTAAAATCGACTAGCTATTATGAATAATAACTAGTCCAAGTGAATAATTTATCACTTGACTGTAACAAATACAAGTGCACATAAAACTCTTTTTTTCCCCAGCCTTTTCGTTTTAATTTTTTTTTTTTTTTTTGTTATATCACATTCTCGAGCCGTCATCTACCCCGGTCACCGGGGAGAGTGGAACCGGCGAGAGATGTCGTGCGGTGTTCCACAGGGATCGGTCTTGGGGCCGCTCCTGTGGAACATCGGTTACGACTGGGTGCTGCGCGGCGACCTCCCTGACGGCGTCGGCGTAATTTGTTACGCCGACGACACGCTCGTCCTGGCGAAGGGAGAGTCGCACCAGGCGGCGGCCGACGTGGCGACGCAGGCGGTAGCGACAGTCGCTGATAGGATCCGGCAGTTGGGACTCGACGTGGCGCTGCACAAAACAGAGGCCATGTGTTTTCATGGCCGTCTGAACGCGCCACGTTCAGAGTCCCACATTACGGTGGAGGGGGTTCGCATCGGCGTCGGGAGGACGATGAAGTACCTGGGACTCGTCCTCGACAGCCGGTGGAACTTCAGGGAGCATTTCCTGCATTTGGCCCCAAGGCTGAACCGGGCAGCAGCCGCTCTCAAGTGGCTCCTGCCCAATCTCGGCGGGCCAAATGCCTCCTGCCGGAGGCTGTACGCCGGTGTCGTGCGGTCCATGGCCCTCTACGGGGCCCCTGTGTGGGCCCTAAGCATCCGGACGCGACCACTAAAGCTGGTCGCATGCCAGAGGGTCATGGCTATCCGGATGATCCGGGGATACCGCACGATCGCCGGCGAATCAGCCAACCTCCTAGCGGGATTGCTGCCCTGGGATCTGGAGGCGACTGCCCTCCAGCGCGTCTATGAATGGCGCGTGGAGGCGCAGCGTCGGGGCGAATCCCCGCTGCCTCGACAAGTCGAGGCGCGGCGGGAAGAGCTCCGGCGCGATCTCAGGGCAGTATGGAGGGAGCGACTGTCGCAACCGAGGTCCGGGCACGCCGCAATCGCGGCGGTAAGACCCCTCTTTGAGGAGTGGCTGGATAGGCGTCACGGCGTCCTGACCTACCGCATGACGCAGGTCCTCACCGGACACGGAAGTTTCGGGAGGTTCCTGTGTCTGATAGGGAGGGAAGAAACGCCTGGGTGTCACCACTGCGAGGATCGTCCGGAGGACACGGTGGAGCATACGGTGCAGGACTGCCCCGCTTGGGCAGAGCACCGCCGTGTCCTCATGACGGCGATAGGCGGAGACCTCTCGCGCCCGGCATTGGTCGAGGCCATGCTGCGGGGCGAGACGGAGTGGGAAGCGGTCGCCTCCTTCTGCGAAGCAGTCATGCTCGTGAAGGAGGAGGCGGGCCGCCTGAGGGAGAGGACAGCGTCCTCCCTCCACCCCAGCCGCAGTGGTAGACGCCCACGGCGTCGGACGTCGCGAGACGATCTCCGGCCACCGTAGGCGCGGGCATGCGAGCGGCGAGTAATGGGCGACTCGCTGTCCGACCATGGACCATGCCCGGGTCGACGGCGCGTTGTGTTCCACGCGCGCCTCAAAGAGTGTCAGAATAGTGACGGGGCCTGTAGAGGGCCAAAGCCTGCTGGGGTCGCGGGACCAAGGGATTACCGTGACCCCGGTACGTAAAGGGCTAGTGAAGGACACCGTGGATTTTAGTCAGTACAAGTCTGACAGTCCCTCCCGCCCTGCCCTGGGTGGGAGGACTCATTTGATGATTTTAACACGATAAAAAAAAAAAAAAAAAATATCACATTCTCATTTACATTAAATTCTACTTATTTCAAATTCATTGAAATTTATGAAAGGGAAAAGCTCGGGAATGTTAAAAACTACGAGACCGATGCTTTATTTTTAACTAACATATTAACGTTACCTAAGTTCTTATTTGTAATTCCCAGAAAAAACATTAGTAAAGCAGTAACAAAGGCTTTGTTAAAAAACTGTGAGCCCTAAACTTACTTTTTGATCAAAAGTATAAAATTAATTTTGGTGCCCATATTTATTTTTACCTAGAATATTCGTTTCATACTTTTCGTAAAAGGAGACTTTTATTTCAAAACCACATAAATAAGCGAAGGTCGCGGCGGTAAGACCCCTCTTACCTGCCTGACGCAGGTCCTCACCGGAAACGGAAGTTTCGGGACTACTTGTGTCGGATAAGGAGGGAAGAAACGCCTGGGTGTCAAAGAAGACACGGTGGAACATACGGTGCAGGACTGCTTCGCTTGGACAGAGCACCGCCGTGTCCTCACGACGTCGATAGGTGGAGACCTATCGCGCCCGGCATTGGTCGAGGCCATGCTGCGGGGCGAGACGGAGAAGGATGCGGTCGCCTCCTTTTGCGAAGTTGTCATGCTCGCGAAGGAGGAGGCGGGCCGCGTAAGGGAGAGGACAGCGTCCTGCCTCCACCCCAGCCGCAGTGGTAGACGCCCACGGCGTCGGACGTCGCGAGACGATCTCCGGCCACCGTAGGCGCGGGCATGCGGGCGGCGAGTAATGGGCGACTCGCTGTCCGACCAGGACCATGCCAGGGTCGACCGCGCGTTGTGTTCCACGCGCGCCTCAAAGAGTGTCAGCATAATAACGGGGCACGCCTTCAGAGGGTCAAAGGCTGCCGAGGTCGTGGGACTCACGAATTACCATGACCCCGGAACGTAAAGGGCTATTGAAGGACACCGTGGATTTTAGTCAGTACGTGTCTGACAGTCCCTGCCGCTCTGCCCTGGGTGGGAGGACTCATGATTATTATTATTATTATGTTTTTAAACTTTCGTTTTTTCTCAGGTTTATATAACCTGGTATTTAAAGAATCTCACGGGTGTGAACCAAGGCGAGATTCTAATTATCTGTTTGTAAAGGTGAACTATTCTGGACTGCAGTAAAATTATTATTATCTAAGTCAAGTTGTAAAAATTTTCTAACTATTCGGCAAGTATTTAATATGGCAGCTTTTTGTAATGTTAAATATGTGTATTTAGATAGATTAAGTACATTAAAACTATTGAATATTTGTTTTGGAATAACACCTGTTGTTGATATAACAATTGGGACTATTGTGACTCTATTCATTTTCCAAACTCGGGTAATTTCTTCTTGTAGTTCTGTGTATTTTCTAATTTTCTCTGATATGGTTTTTTGTATATTATTAGTGTTAGGCACTGCGATATCTATTAAGTATGTTTGTTTATTTTCTTTGTCAACAAGTGTTATGTCCGGTCTGTTATTGTAAATTGTGTGATCAGTAATTATGGCTCTGTCATAATACATTTTATAAAATTGATTTTCCAAAGTAGCTTTAGGTGAGTATTTGTAATATGGTGTGTATGGGTCCTTCATGAGATTATATTTCATTGCGAGTTTTTGGTGTATAATGTTAACTAGTTGGTTATGTCTGTGGGTGTAGTCGTTTTGTGTAAGTGTGATACAAGCTCCTGTAATGTGTTGTATTGTTTCAGGTTTGCTGTGACATTTTCTGCATAAATCGTTCCTTACTGTGTTATCTTTTATGATGTATTTTCGGTAATTTTTTGTATTGATGACTTGGTCTTGAATGGCTAACATAAACCCTTCTGTTTCCGGAAATAGCTCACTTAATTCCAGCCACTTGTTAGAAGCTTCTTTGTCAATATATGTTTGGTGTAAATCGTTGGGATGTCTCCCATGTAATTCTTTTTGCATCCACTTTCTGTGTATTTCTTCAATATGTTTCGCTTTATCTACAGTCTCAATATTGTTATTTTCGCAAAGGTTAATTGGTGTGTATTGTTTGTCTATTTCTGTAATTGCTTTATGTAACTGGCTATTGTTTTTCTTCCGCATGAAAAATTGTTTTAGATTAATTACTTGTCTTTTATGAAGATTTGAAATTTCGATTAAACCCCTGCCTCCTTCTTTTCTAGACATTATTACTCTCTCTATTGCTGATTTGGGATGGTGATATCTATGTTGTGTCAGAGTGGTTCTTGTTTTGACTTCAAGGGCATGTAGTTCTGTGTTAGACCATTTTATTACACCGAAGGAATATGTCAGTATGGGTATGGCGTAAGTATTAATAGCTTTGAATAAATTTTTACTTGAAAGTTGCATTTTGCATAACGAGTGTAGTCTACTACTATATTCGCTTTTGAGTTTATCTTTAATATTCCTATGTTCTAACAGTCGTGATTGGTTATAGCCTAAATATTTATATAGTTCTTCGTCTTTCATTGCTTCAATTACTTCATCGGTATCTATTGTGTAACTTCCTTCCAAAACTTTACCTTTCTCTATATTTAGCTTTCGGCATTTATCTAGCCCAAAATCCATTCTTATGTCTTTCGAAAATGTTGATGTTATGTTCAATAAACTGTGTAAATTTGAGTTTTTATTAGCATATAGCTTTAAATCATCCATATAAAGTAAATGTGTTATTTGGTGCAATACTGATCTACCTTCTTTAATATCAAAACCTAATCTAGAGTCAATTAATGCTCTCGAGAGTGGATTCAGGGCTAGGCAAAACCATAGAGGGCTTAATGAGTCCCCTTGAAAAATGCCTTTTTTAATCGCTATGTCTTCTACAGATACGTTTGTTGTTTTAGTTTGTAATTTAAGTGTAGTTCTCCAGGATTTCATAGTGTTTTTGAGAAAATTTATAATAATTGGGTTTATTTTATAGATATTTAATATTTCAATTAACCATGAATGTGGAACGCTGTCGAATGCTTTTTTATAATCTATGTATGCTATGTATAAGTTTTTCCTAGCCCTCTGTACATATTTTAAAATAGTGGAATCTATAATTAATTGTTCTTTACAGCCCATATGCCCGCGTCTACATCCTTTTTGTTCTTCAGTTAAGATATTATATTGTTCAGTGTGTTTGATAATTTTATTTGTGATACAAGAAGTTATTATTTTATATAAGGTTGGTAAGCAAGTGATTGGTCTATACTGTGACGGATCCTGGGTTCTACTTGATTTAGGGATCATGTATGTAACTCCTTTAGTTAGAAAATCTGGTATACTTTGGTTGCCTTTCAAAATGTCATTAATTTGTTCTGCTAGAGTAACTTAAGACTCATAGTTACAATATTAACTTAAAAACTATGTTAGTAACAATATTTACTTAAAACTATGTTAGTACACATCAAGAACGTTACACAATACAAACAAAACTCACTTATACACACACACACTTATACCACGCTATAAAAACTAAAAGGCTGATTACTTGGATCCAGTCACTGGATCAAAAGTCACTGGATTGAAAAAATGGAACATCCTCTATTCCGATCCAGCTGTGGACACTGGACGCAGTACTAGATTGAAACACGTTTACGTAAATCCAGTGCCAATCCAGCTACGATCAATGTAAATCAGCCTTAAGGCCTCATAAAAAACGCGAAAATACTCGCTGCTTACACGTCTACACGAATTACGTAAATGAAAGAGGAATCCGTCACTTAGAATAAACGACGGCTATAGACCAATAATTGGATCTTTCTTTTGTGTAGCCTCTTTGAATCTTTCGAATTACTATTTCAAAACACGTGTTAACTTGAGAGCCTCTTACCTTCTGAGTTTTCGTTTGAGAATATTATGACTTGCGAAACGTCTCACGTTGAAATGTGTCGACTATTATTCAAACAAAATTTCATTATAAATCGTGAGCTCCTTTGAATGGCATCATGTTTACAATTAAAACAGTACCACTGTGTATACATTTACAATATCTACGGCAGGAAAAACGTTACAAATGTGATAGCGTCGATATTGGCCTTCACACGATTGCAATAAGGGCGCTACAACATGTTATCTTATCAAGTATCCGGATAAAGTGATCCCTCATAAATTCGTGAACACGTAGAGATATGTAATTACACGCTTTACGGTTCCTCATATATTACTCGGGTAATCTGTCTCCAAAATGTGCCGTCATCTGTCGACAAAAATAGGACAGCGTGTCGCGTGGACTAGTTTGTTCCGGACAAGCTACGTTTAGGCACAATGCAAGAAGGAAAATGAGGTACAACGTTGATTTTTTTCGAGTGCTGAACGTGTTGGTCGCGGGAACAAGGGATTACCGTGACCCCGGTACGTAAAGGGCTATTGAAGGACACCGTGGATTTTAGTCAGTACAAGTCTGACAGTCCCTCCCGCCCTGCCCTGGGTGGGAGGACTCATTTGATGATTTTACCACGATAAAAAAAAAAGTGCTGAACGTGTTAGATTTTACTTTACATCATTTGAAATCGATATTGTGAAATACTGAAACATTGATCACGTCTAGACATTAAAAAACTGTGACTCGTTGTATTACACTCTATTAAATCTAATTGCCTTATATTTACAAAACATTTAAATTCATTTCAATAAAAACATGCAATCGAACAAACGTTGAGATGAAAACTCCTTCGAAATATCTTTCAGATAGAAAGCAAACTCTATAAAGATCTCTGAAGATTGATTCAGATTTCATTTACTCGGACAATAAGACAGATCGTTTCGGGTATGAACTTGTCGCGGCGGTGACATGCCAACCCCAGCCCCCCTCAATCTAAAGTCACTGGTTCTTTGGGGAATAAAGTTGAGATATTGCGTTATTCGGAATGTCTAACCACCCAAATACCCATCTAAATAATGGAGTAGAAAACTGGGTTACCGTCTACGTCAGTAGTAAATGTTCAGTCAGCTTTCACATTCATCTATATAATCACTAAAAAAAGACTTTCCGTCTTCTTACAAAAAAATAAACATCTGTTGAGCACTTATCTAAAAAACTATTAACTGCAAAACGGCATTTTGACATAAGGGTCGTTTTGCAGTTACATTTTATTTAGACAAGTGCTCGACGCATGTTTAACTTTTTGTGAAAGTCTACGTTTGGCCGCGACTTGCCTGATGTGAAGCGATCATACGGGCTAAGTTAGAGAACGCTTGCCTAAAATAAAACGATTCCCTCAAATTGAAAATTTCTAGATTGTAGACTATAATGATCGGGTAACAGAAAAGGTACCCTGTGTGCTGTCTGCCTACCTATTACTCGTATAACAGCTTCAAGATCTACAAACACACTAGAAGTGAAATTTTTTAAGCTGTTTTTCCATTCAACCCAGATTTAAGAACATGATTTGTGTGTACAGGTCGATCCCTAAATATACCTAGGTATATACGTGAGCTAAATACACCGAATCAATTAACATTCCAAGCCTTAAAAGTTTTAGGCAATAAATATTTTAAATGGACATAAAACGCTCACATTCTTTTTCAAATAGAAATTTGGCAAGAATGCAGCGCTTATTTCGAAATACCACATAACGAAACAAATGATTTTTCAGCATTCCGCAGCTCGTTATTCGCGTCTATAAACAACATTTTTATGATAAAGAACACACTATCCAAAATTCACTTGCAATCGAAGATGGGAAAAATGGTTCCGTACCATTAACATAGATATAAAAATAGAAAGAAGAATTTCATATTGTAAGTAGAACGAGATAACAAGAACGGTAACAATACTGTTATTTTTACCTGTACCGACCTAAATGTTATAATTTTTATTTTGAATTTCGTTTGAACTGCTTGCTAGGTGAAATATTGACCATCATATTTTACCGTATTGCTTATAATAATATACAATTCATATAAACGTACAGCGGGGAAAAAGTGGTGTTTTTCTTTTTAAGAATCTTTTTCCTTACAATGGAACGATTACCTAAATAATTAAGACTAAAAGCTATCAGCGTCGTACGCGCCTCATTTACTCATCATTTGGCATAAACGCGCAGTGTGCACTGTACGCACCGTACGCAAATCTTTATTTATTGCGAACAGCTTACGCAGGTTTTTTTTAACGTGTGAATCAACACCCCGTACGCGCCGTAATACATGTCATCGTCAGAATGCTTCAGTCCTGCAAAATTCGGATGCGAAACATACGGAACACACGGTACGGGTATAATGTGTGAGGTTTCACTTTATTTTCATATCTACAACAAATTGTAAATGCGCGTCAATCAAGTACGTTGCTGTCAAATATGAGATTAGCTTAAATTGCCTTATTCTTATGAGGCAAAGAACACAGTATATTCCTTTTTTTAAATCATTTGTTACCATTCCACCATTTTGTAGAAATAATAAAACTTAAAATCTTGTCCATGTTTTACGCCAAAGCTCTATTATTTTCACAAAAATCATATAAGTGTAGCTATTTGGAAGTTTACCTAATATTGCTTTAATTAATTCTGCTGAGCTATTCACAAATTCCTTTAAAACAGAATTTTACTTTTGTGGACGCTCTGTTACACGCAAGTAGCTATCTACCTGAAGTACCTAAACAAACACTTTTTGCTTCACGTCTGTTACACAGAACATTTTTGGTCTGACGGTAATGAAAAAATTACCAAAAAGGATAACAAAAATACGTTTTTTATTGTATTTAGTTCAGCTCTAAAAATACTGAGTTCCAGTTATTTAGCAGGCATTTTCTCTGGCTTCTACGTCGATAGCGTGGGTGTATTTTGTAACGATAAATAGTAAAATATTTACGCCCTGTACAGGCTTCACTAGAGTAGAGAAAATTTTCGAATTGACTTTGGACAGACAATGTTTTATCCTTTAAGACTGAAAAATTATGGTTAGGGTTCCCCTCCCAGCCACAACCACTACATTACGCCCCGCAAACTGAAAGGTCATTGATTCAAGAGGAAAAAAAACTTTTTTACGCGTCATCCCGCTATCACGTCCAATCTTTTTTCCGTCGATCTTTTTCAATTTATCGGCCCTCAACTCAATCTAAGTTTTTTTTAAAGTGAACTTACAACTTGCGACTCAATGTCTTTTTCTGACATCCATGGACACAAAGGCAAATCTCTTTTTATAACAAAAACCTCAAAGACTTTTAACTAAATTATTATTTGGTTCTTGACTATTAAAATCCTCCCAGTCTTTCAAAAAAAATACAAGAAAATCCATTTGATTTATCCGCAAGATTAAAGTAAAACGGAAATCTAAAATGTTTTCTGAACATTTTATTTTGTTTGACAAATGAAGTGAAAACCAATTCATCTTGGTCACAAAAAAACAGGCTTCAGATTGTTCAATATTTTCAATTACTGTAAATATTTTTTAAATTATTTTACCTGCTTTTCCGCGTGTTCGTTCGCATTGATTATATATTTACCAAATCGCGCATTTTTTTTTCTCTGTGTGGAGCTTAGTGACTCTCAGACTTAATTGACTGAAATCTTCAGTAGTCCTTTGCGTTCAAGGACCGCAGTAACACCCACTCATTTTCATGTAAAGGCAGTCATTGACGAAAACTTTTCTAACTCTACAGTGCTTACAATAATTTATAATGCATTTCTGTAACATAAAGTGTTCACTTATGTCATTGTAATGTTTGACTCTGTGTATTTGCCTCCGTCACAAATCTGTGTTTTGAATCAAATTCCAGATTTAAAACAGTATTTAATATAAAAAGGGTTACAATTACAAACGACCTGTGAGACAGATATGGACACTACACTTAATCATTCACACCGATCCCTAAAGCCATTATCTCGGCAACAAAAAAATACTACAGTAAAAAAACAAATCGTTTTTAATGCGAAACAAAAATAACCGGCCGTTCATAATGTGCGAGCCATTACTCGTAATTTGAATTGTATACAATGGTGCAGTCATGTGGAAGATAATTTTATGAGTGTTTTTTAAACATGAAACGTCTGTTGTCGGAAGCGCCTGTTGTGTCCCGGCCCGCACCTGAAATGGATGCGGCACGTAGAACCGCCTAAAACGCAGAAGCCGCTTTAAACTTGAAAAGATTGTTTCATTCACGGCTTTAGTTACTATTGCAATTTATAGGTTGTAGGCATTTTTATATTAGTACAATAGGTAAGATGACAGAAGAAATCGAATTGATTCGGAAGTTTAAAAAAGTAAGTTAAGTTAGTTGCGTAAGCCAAAATAAGTTAAGTTAGTTGCGTAAGCGAAGACGACGTTTTTTCATCTTACTAGTTCTGACGTTACGACTTCCCACTCCCGAAGTTTGATGCGTTTTATCTTTGCTATATTTAATGCGTATTATATTTAAATTTTCTTTTAATTTTCAAACTGATGGACTTTATGTATATGTCACTGTAAAAGCCCGAAGGTAGGTACGGTAAATCTTAAGATTTCCCAGTAAATCCTAAGATTTACCAATTCTTAATTGTAAATGTCTAAAAAGATTCGCGATTCGAACTTTTATCACCATTTACTTGGTAAATGGTTGGATTAACATTAAAGGCTCGGTAAATGTTGAAAAAAATCATGACGAGGTTCACGTAGACGAAGCCCCGCTGCGGTCGAGCTCCTATTTCCACGTGGAAGGTTTAAAGGAACCTAACCAAACCGAACTTCGGGGTGCCCCTGACGACTATTTTCAAAGGAAATCTGTATTTTTAACAGACTCTTGTAAGATCGATTTCTGTAATAAAGCAGGTACAATACGCGCAACCAAAGATGAGACCCGACGGATCACGTGGTCATACCTGCGCAGTAAACAGTTTGTACAAAATGCTCTACGAAATGTTTACTGCGCAGGTGTGACCACGTGATCCGTCGGGTCTCATCTTTGGCTGCGCGTATTGTACTATGTTAAAGCATCGCACTGTATTCTTTTTTTCTCAAAGGGATCTTATTTTCAAGGTTCTGAGCTACATTCGCACGATTTAAAGGTCCCGATGGCATCTCAAACTGATGGCAAGTCCTAAGTCAAATTATATAGACAGACATTTGACAAACACTCAGGGGTCGTATTGTGTATCGACGAAAATAACTTCCATATCTTTGTCCTAATGGATCTTTATTGCAGGAAAACATTTATAGTTCTATTTGAACGTAGTAAAAGAATTTTATGACCACGTTTGTCAGTAGACGATCTCAAGCCTTTGATAGCTTTTATCACTCAATAGCATTCTTTGTTGCCCACGATCGTAAAATGTTCCTTAATTCCACAATACCTAGACACAACGTATGGCTAAAAGGTGTGGTTACACAGTGTGTGGCCATGTCTATGGTTCTGGTAGGAAAGCTCTGGTATGTACAGTCATTAGCAAAATTAGATGATCAAAATCAGAAATTCAAAATTAATGAACGGAGTTCGCGTCAGAACTGTGGCGTCGGAGTGATTTAAAAGTATGTAATTGTAAATTACCAAAAAATTACTACTTGTTCATCTACACAGTTCTGACGCGGACTCCGTTCATTAGTATTGAATTTCTGTATTTGATCTTCTGCTTTTGCTGTTGACTGTACCATCAATGGGACAATTTTCTCAATGAGACCAACATCACAACCGAGGAGAACCAAGGAAAAAAATTAATTAATTTTTGGGTTGGTTCTTGTTAGTTATATACATAATAATATAGATATAACAGGTTTAATAGACACTTTATAAGATATTTTTATCATAAGAATTCTTAATTAAAAATGATTTAAGAGTAATTATCCAGACGTTACGCCCACACACATAATTCTTGGAAAAAATCAGTGTACCTATTTATGTTTCAGAGTGTAGGCGTATTTTGAAAACTTTTTCTTCTAAATTCTTTCTAAGAAACTTAAAAGATTTCAGATATTCTGAAAAGGTCTTAGAACTTTTCGAGTTTGGGATATATTTTCCAGAAATTGTCTAACATAAACAAAAAAAAGACAACAAAAAAAGGACTATCCAAATTGGTGCAGCCGTTCAGGAGCTATGAAATGTGTTGTCTATTAATTTTTACCCGACTACGGCAAAGCCACCTGCAGTTGTTTCACACAATCTTTATTGACTAGGTGGCATACGACCACAGCTTGTTCTTGTTTTATACTCTTCAGTGCGTGATTTTTTCGTAGTCGGGTTTTAGTTATTTTGAACTTATTTTTTATTATTTATGCACTAGGGAACTGCCCCGATTTTTTAATACAGAAAGAAAATACATGTAACCTTCCCCTTGAATAACTCTATCTATTAAAAAAAACGCATCAACATCCGTTGCGTAGTTTTAAAGATCTAAGCATACATAGGGACAAACAGCGGGAACCGACTTTGCTTTATACTATGTAGTGATAGTGATTAGGTAAATTAAAGATAAAAGTTTTCTGAAACGGACCTAAAATAGTACGAAAATTCAATTATTATCCCGCATAATATTCTAAATGGAATTACGATATAATACATCTTTAGTATTTGATCCTAACACAAATTCGCCGTTTATTATGAAAATGTTTAAAACCGTCTCTGTCTTTATAGGCACGACAAAACGTAAATAAGTGAATATTTATTTTCATGAAAATCATATCATCAATCAAGTGCGCATATATTAAACAAAAAACTAATTGCAAGCCAAATAAATGGTATTTCAAAAAGTTTATGAAAACCTTAGATTACACATTCCAAATCAATCTAAGAAATTAAGTCGTCCACGTAGAAATAAGGTCCAACTAACATATACCTAAATTCCTCACATATTGGCGCCCACATTGTTTGTTATGGACGTCAATATTAGATCGTTCGTGTCGTAGTACAAATAAAGTTAATATAGTAGTGTAATAGTGTAGACGTGCCCCGGTATATATGAAATTAAACAAGAAAGCTTGATTAGACGATTCACCTGAATCATGCTAAACTTTCAGTGAAGGAATTGAATAGAGGGCCTAGACGGGTCACTAAAGCACAATCTCAATAAGAATTGCGATAGAATTATTAGAATATGCGCCTTTACGAATTTTGTTTTAATTCATATACCTAATGATACTGATAAAGTGCCTTTTTAGACGCTTGATTTTTGTTTTTACCATTATTTTTTCCTTCCATAGCCCTTTACGTACCCGGTGGGAGGACTCATTTGATGATTTTACCACGATAAAAAAAAACCTCGTCTTCAAACACAAGGGATCGAAATCACTGCGGATTTAATATCACATCATTGTACATATTGAATTAGGATAAAAGGACTCCACATCCACTTCAATAACGAAACTTATTGTGTTTCTAGAATGATATATATACAATTGTACTTAAGTATAATTGTATCATACATTAGTCAAGTACATATTATAGGAAGTTTATGCCTCTTAGTTTATTACTCAACATCTCTTCGTATTATTATTATTAAAAACGAAAGTTTATGTCGATGAATGGATGTAATTTTCACGTTTTTACGTTCCGAGGCCACAGTTACCCGATAGTCCCGCGACACCGGCAGGCTTTGGCCCTCTAAGGGGGCCCCGTCATATTGCTGAAAGTACTTTAAGGCGCGCGTGGAACAGTCCTGCGAACCTATGAACGGATTTGGATATAATTCGGCATCGGCACCAGCACGCGTAGCATGGCGCTGTTGAAACGGGTTTTGTCTACGTAAGAAATGACAAAATAACGAAACGTAGAAAGATTTTTACTGTTTTAAGCATGCAAATGTTTTAATTATAGAAAAGAAATGTTTCTATACCTCGATGGTGCCATATTCGTGCAAAAAAATGTTGTATTGTAAAGAAATTACGATAAAATAACTTTCTCCATTCTTGGTGGAATAGAGATAGAAATTGTCGTACCATGCGTGCAGGATTTACATGAATAAAGCTTTTTGCCTCGACTGTACAGTCAGCTTCATAGAAATCTCACCCCCTTTGGTAGTGAAGTCATTAACAAAAAGGGGTGAGTTTTCTCTGAAGCTTACCATATTATCTTGTTCACCTAAGTCCAAGCCACGGGCATAAACTAAAAGTATTATAATTTGTGTAAACAACGTGACATAAACTACTAAATCCCAGATGGTACTATCCTACGCCCACGAATTAGCAGTATTAGATTACAACATTGTTCTAGGCTATCAATATTCCATCAATATCTATTTTATCGACCCCATAATCCTAAAGCAAGCATCGTCGTACGAAACGTTAATACCTTAATACGCAATGATCCAATTTTGATCCGTATATTCCAATCGCTATTCTGAATAACGTTGTCTTAAAATAAGCTGCCATTAAACACCGCTTTGTTACACCAGTCTACGTGACCTTTATTACAACACATAGCGTGAGGATATAAAAACAGCAGTATACAGGCTATCACGGTTGCACCCTAATTTGAATAGAGAAACGGAACAACTATGATAACACCATAAATCAGTTAGTTTATAGGCGCTTATGTAGTTGATCGAACACACATTTACTAGGGAACGCGTTCAGTTTGGGTAGCCACAATAATCTATTACAGAACCCAGACTCGTAATTCGCGACAGCTACAAGTTCTGCGTGACATTATTCCAAAACTCATCTTTCATGATCCATTAACAGAAGTAATTCAAGTTGCCACATAATTTATTGCAAGCCTTTGTTGAACTTTGCATGTCATCGGCAATTAAAAAAAAAATCTCCTTTTGCAAACAGTTTGATGAAGCCGAATAAACCCAAGCTGCTTACCAAAGTTAATCTCAAAATACCTTGGAGAATTCCTGGCAGTTTATCCTACTACCTGTTCCAATTCATTGAAGAGAGTCGGTAAAAAATCCGCTTATTTGGGTCCTAAAGTGTGTTATCCATGGCCGGACGTGCATACATATGTTCACATGTCGACTCATTCGTGTTATTTTTATTGGCTTCATGCTCTACGTACTAGATATGAAAAAGATTCAAAATACTTCAGAAGGAGGTATATTTGGACCAGTCAATTTGTTTCCTATCGGATTTATTGTGATACTATATTGACGTCTCGCATTTAAACATGTTTAAATTGACTAAATAACAGTATGTCAAATTAATAATCACATATTTTTTTATGTTTGAACTTTGTTATATTGTTATATCAACTTATATTCAGTAACAAAAATATTATTTAAGATGATGTCTCAACTTATGGACACATTTTTCTTATATTTGCTATGACCCGCTGTGAATAAGTTAACAACTCGTCGGCAAAAAAGTTGACAACTCCAACCTCCTATGACTTGACAAGTCTATTATTATAGTCGGCGCCACGACACATCACCTGCGGAAAATCGAGGTACTAGGTACATTTTAATGCAATTTTTGATGTAATGACAAAGACAAAGTTTGCGGCACGACTCAAGTACCTACTTCTAGTTTTTTTTTTTCTCTTTTTACGTGGTAAAATCATCAAATGCGTCCTCCCACCCAGGACAGAGCGGGAGGGACTATTAGACTCGTACTGACTGAAACCCACGGTATCTTTCAATAGCTCTTTACATTCCGGGGTCAAGGTAATTCGTAAGTCCCGCGACCCCGGCAAGCTTTGGGCCTCTAAAGTCCGTCATTTTGGTGATACTCTATGAGGCGCGCGTGGAACATAACGCGCCGTCGACCCGGGCATAGTCCATGGTCGGACAGCGAGTTGCCCATTACTCGCTGCCCGTATACCCGCGCCTACGGTGGCCGGAGATCGTCGACTACTGTATAGTAGCAAGTATTTTGTGTTTTTATTTCATTTGAAAGGTGGTATAATTTTTTAAATTATCAAAACACATGCGTTGCAATTAATTTATGAGGAGAAAGCATATTGAAGCCTGCCACGTTTATATAAAGTGTTTACTCTGAGGTAGGCAATTATATAAAAGCTTGTTGTAAAGGCACCTAATTTGAATCTTTTGTAAGCACTGGTTTAACCTCGATGAACTTTCTTATGTAAGTAGTACTTCAGTAAAGCGATTACGCTATAAAAGCAATTTCAATGTCAAAAATCGGAAAGTTTTGTATGAAAATTAAGATTGATTACCAGTAATGGTTACTAATTTTACTCGACTGAATTACTTTTTTCTACAAAACGAAAAGACTGGAAATCGATAGCTGTTAAAATTTTATATAATGAACTCTTTTTTAAAAGACAACCTCAGCTTTTCTTTTCATAATAAGTTAAGAAAAAAATATTGTGTGGTGAGAAACATCGAAGAAATATACACAAAAGACTGTTTTTGTTACAGCCCTTGATTTTTTGCCCTCGTATTTTTTCTTTTGTTACGTAAACCAAAATTTGCGAAAATACAACGCTTTTAAAAACCACAAAACCTCACTCGGTTGCTACAATTTTACGAGTGATATGACGTTACAAGCCTCCACTCCCGAATTTGGGAACGTTTTATCTTTGTCAATATTCATAAATTGAAAAAAAAAGCATAAAATACGTTTAGAACATTTTTCAATATTCTAAATGGATGGGACTAAACAGATTTTCAATTTATTTATGCCATAAAATACCCTATTGTAGAAGAAAGTAATGTCAGTATCGTTTCACTTATTGATATTCGGCACACTCCGTACTTACAGGAAGAACTGTATACTGATGTAACATGCGAGCTGGTAGGCTCAGAGGTAGCATGACTTCACGTTTTTGTGGCGTAAAGTAAACGGGAACTTTAACTTGAGTCATAAATTAGCTCCTCGTTCGAGCACCACAAACTCTTTTTCATTTTCCATACAATAAACGCCGTAAATACTTCAAGTACACTGTACGTTAATACGAAAATCTTGTGCTAAGGCCTTAGGGCACGTACTGCTATATTTAGCTGGTTTAACGCGCCTAATAGTCAATAAGTCGATGGTTGCCGAGGTTAAACATAAGTACTCAATTGTAAACGAATGTAGTACATGATCAATTATATAGGTACAATATGGGTAATATAGTTCAATGGGGATATTTTTTTTCCATAAATCCCTACTACCTAGTTATATAAACTCTGCCTAGATTTTTGTAAAATGAGTAACAATTCCCGCTAGTAGGCATCTGTCAATTTCTTGGATGAAACCATTCCCTGGCACTGGCATCCGTATATTAACGTAGGCCAACTCCAGTACCTGCCGGGGTCGCGGGACTCAGAAATTACCGCTACCCCGGTACATAAAGGGCTATTGAAGGACACCGTGGATTTTAGTCAGTCAAGTCTGACAGTCCCTCCCGCCCTGCCCTGGGTAGGTGGACTCATATGATGAATTTACCACGATAAAAAAAGAGGCCAAAGCCAGTTGGTGGATATCACTCGTGAAGATTTCTCCGCATGCGGAAGTAGGCCTTGTACTGCAATGTACCTAATTGTATCTAGTTGGTTTACCATGCCTAAAGATGCAATTCCACCGGTGTGCAGCACAATGTGCGTCACAAATGTTTGCTCTGGCCGACTCGTACGAACAATTGCGCCTTTCCGGTGAACACAGAAGCTAAACGCAATACCAGCTTAGAACGCGCACTGCTGAAGTGCGCGAACAATTATGCCGCACACAATTTAGGTGAAATCGTACCGTAATTGTCGATATATCCTTGGTTACTAAGCTTAAGCGCACCCTAATAAATGTAACTAATCCTACCGCTATGGCTTCACATATCAAATTTAGATAAGAGGAAAGGAAATAAGAGATATTTTAGCAACTAGTCGAAAGTATAACTCAGTATAGTCCTCATAGGTGAATGTACAGCGACACGCTCGCATGAGTGATTGAGTAGTAATTCATTTTCGCGACTTTCGGTTACAATTTTATATAAAAAATCTACTTCTTTTTTTTAAGTCGGTGCTATAACATTAACACAATAATAGCATACAGTCAGCCACTTTTAACAGTGGCTTTTACAATTTGTAGGTGCTGTAACATATTAATGCTTGTGGATGATAATAAATATGATATATACGGCGAAACACACTAATGGGGCCTCACTCTTAGCCACTGTAAATGTATTCTGGTTACTCAATCACTCCCGTCCCAAGCACAATTACATTGAAGTAACAAGACAAGAGGATGACATTGAGACCTGCCAATGCTATCCTGCACAGCCACCGATATTTTCAAGGATAGAAAAGAAGTCCATAATAGGTATTGGCTGTTAAACTTTGGCATCGATAGGTAAGGAAGAAAAAGTAACCCAAAAATATATTATTATCTAACTTATTCCTGTACTCGGTTCTTTGGCTTGGTGATCCCCAAAAATCGTTTGATTTATCAGTACAGCGTAGGTAAGGGCTGTAGGCCGTTTCGCGGAAGACGTTTATTGGCAGTTATGCAGGATTTGTAGGCAATATGCCTACTTATTTACATAAATTTTATACCTTCCTTTATATAAACCTTTAAGTAATTTTACTTCTCAAGTACGTACCTTTGTACTAAGGTATATATTTTTATTTTGAGGTGATAAAAATGCATATTAAAATTTGTTGTAAAGTATTTCAACGGACAAGCAGCTTGCAATATTGTCTGGCAATGAGCCAGCAGGTCGTTAATACTTAAAAGCTTTAGCTGTGTTCATTAAACTCAGGTAAGTATTTGATAAAGGTCTTAAATTGGCTTGGACCTTTTCGCCTACCTAAACTATTTGATACAGAACTCCAGTTAGCCTATGAGGTCAAATATCTAGGGGTCATCCTGGATAACAAGCTAAACTGGAGCAGCCATCTAGACAACAAATTAAACAGACACACCTTCTGGCAATGCAGGAGGAACACAACGCGCCGTCGACCCGGGAATGGTCCATGGTTGGACGGCGAGTTGCCCATTACTCGCTGCACGCATGCCCGCGCCTACGGTGGCCGGAGATCATCTGCCCACGTCCATCGACGTGGGCGTCTACTCATACTCGTCCACTGCGGACGTGATAACGCTTGTAAAATTGTGCCGACCGAGTGACGTTTTGTGATTCTAAAAGCGTTGTATCTTCGTAATTTTTTTATAATGTATATTTTGGACTAATCTTTTTTCTTTTGAATAAAATAGCCTATTGTAACGAAACTATTTTGAAGACCATCGTCTAGATGGTCTTCAAAATTGTTTTCTTCATGAAGATGTCTGACAGTCGGCTCGGCTAAAAACTCCCCAGAACATTCGTTAGACTACCTACTCTCTAAAACGCTTTCATTTGTTTTCAATGTAAATATTCGCAAAAATGCAAAGAAAGATATCTCATCATCGTAATCATTCTCCAACCCTTATCTCAATTTATATAATAATGGCGCCACATGTACGATCCAAATTGATTGTCAAATTGTCAATTTACGACCAAAATCTTGTAAATAATTAATATTCAGTCGGCACCGGCTCTTCGTTTTCTTTTAAAAATAGCCCGTAGTATTAAAAAATGCTCAATGATTAAAAGCCCCTGAGGCATGCGGAAGGATCGATTGTGTTCTAATCTATTTCGACAGATCGGCTATGAAACCTTGGAGAAAAATAAATGAAAAAAATAATTAAAACTTGTATTGAGTGGGAAAACTTTTGATTAACATGCCTCGTGTAGACACTTATGTACTCTTGGTCTTATAAACAATATGTTTTCGTAGGTAATATACCTAGGTACCTAAAAGGTAATTAAAGGGTATTAGCCTGTTTGTTTTTAAATATATTTATTTATGTTAGTTAAAGAAATTATATACATTATTAACATTAGTATTTAAATATGATCGCCCGGAGGACACGATGAACCATACAGTGCAGGATTGCCCGTCTTGGGCAAAGCACCGCCGTGTCCTCGCGATGGCGATAGGCGGAGACCGCTCGCGCCCGGCATTGGTCGAGGCCATGCTGCGAAGCAAGACGGAATGAGAAGCGATTGGCTCCTTCTGAGAAGCACTCATACTAGCGAAGGAGGAGGCTGGCCGCGTGAATTAATGTCAGTTGATTTCAATTAAAAATTTAATGCTGTGAAAAAATACTTTATTGAGTTTTTTTCGTTTTGGCTTTAAAAAAAACGTAGCAATTCACTGAATCTTTGGCCATAAAATCAAGGCTAAGAAATTGTGTGCAAAGTATGAAATAAACCAAAATTTTCTAATACTTCGAATAGAACAAACGATGCAAAGTGTTAAACCAATCGTGGTATTACTGAAAAGGTATTGCGAAACCAAGCAATTTGAGCAAACATGATAACAAACTTGTACCTACAACAAAGACTTCCTAACAACGGAGAAAATATTGAAAAATTTCGCAATGTTGTTGTTACTTTCTGTTTTAGGATAAAACTTCTGTGGAATTAATAAATATTAATGAAACATCTACAAAACAGAGAAAGAAAGAATTTTGTATTTTTTACTTCCTACGTTTTTTTCAGAATACTTTGGCCCATTGATATATAAAAAAACATTCATCATTATATAAAAAAAAACTTGTGCTAGTGTATAGAAACTTAAGCCTATGTTAATTTATATTATATTAAATACATATTTTTGTTTTAGCCAAGAAAATTCCATAGGACTTGTGCAAAAAAGTGTTTTCAAATTCAATAACTTTAACAGGTTAATTCCTAAACGTTTTTACAAAGTTAAAACAATTAAAGATTTAACAAAACATCAATTTGTCAAAGAAAAGTAATTTCACGCTATAAATAAAATAATCAAAACAATTTAATTTAGCAACGAATTAATTGGTTATTGCAATTCAGATGTAGCGTCTGGGTTAATTTGGTTTTTAAACAATTCTGTGGAAATCTATAGGTATAAAATAGTTTTTGGTTCTAAAATACCAAGCAAACAAGTATTAAAAGGGTCACAGAAACCGCTACACATACCCAGTGACCACTTTTAGAAACTTTATATTGAAAATCCTGATGTGGGTGTAGAATACCCGTTATCGGAACACGAGATATTACGGAGTACTACAAAGATCGTTCCCGGTACGCAACAAAGAGAACGTTTCAAAGGTATGCAAAGCTATGTCCCAACTTCGCGGTGCACTACAACACGGTTCCACTGGCAAATCTCCCCAGTGTCGCTTTACGGGTGATTTGACTCTGCACTGTTAGCGTAGTTATTACTCCTATTATCTTTGCATTCGGAACCACCCTCCTAGCCCGAGGCTGACAGACGAGGTGAACGCAAAGGGATATTGGATTTTGCTTTTCGAAGGAAATGTACGACTATTACGAGTAGGTATTTTAAATGTTAAAGTATATCTTTTCCCGCCTGAACGCCATCGTATAAGGATATAGAAATACAAAGGTTTTTTATGCCAATAGTATGAGTAGTATAATTTTATGTTCAATAAACAACACGCTCATAAATATGTATAATTCATTAAACTCGGTTTTAAGACGTTGAGTTTCCTCAAATTGTCGGTTCACCGAGCTGAACGACTCCTGCTGCTTTTTCCGATAGACGTTCGCCACTCAAAGCTTCACTTGCTCCAATGGTTAACGCCAGAGCGCAAATATAATTACATAAATCACCATTCACCCTTGAAGTGTTAGCGAAACGGCAAACTATCTAACACTCACAAACAGCTGACCATGTTTGTTTTGGTTCTTGTGTAATAGTTGTCTAGTTTTCGATTTTTGGCAGCCAGAAAAATATATAAACCTGACTGGGAAAAAATAGTGATGTGAGCACGCGTGGCCTTTTGAGAAACGAAACGCCGCCGTTTTGGCGTTTGTGCTTTAATAATATCTGTTCTTTGGCAAACGTCCAAATATTGAAGCATAACTTGGAGGCAGGCTATGTCCGGCTGCGAACTTCTAGAGGCTGAGTTAATTGATTGATTAATTTATAATTAAAGTGGACCTATTTAGCAGTTAATTGATTGATTAATTTATAATTAAAGTGGATCTATTTAGCGTAGCCCAATAGACACAGGAAAGTTTTAGGCATTTTAGGTTAGAATCGACATCCGCAGCTACAAAGTTGGATCATAAGGAACTATTAGAGCTTTAGTTAAACGATAAACCACGTTCACAACCCCACTGAGACTGAATTACGGTCTAGTGGCTGAGTGAAACACCAAGCTTGATGATATGTGAGGGTTTATTTGATCACGCATACCAACGACGGCTCTTTTTACTGCGGTAATCCGACCCAATGAATTTATACGCACCGTATGTGTCACGCACATCGTGACCATTTAAGTCAACATAGGTGAACACAATTTATTTTTTTATTTGTGTTGGATTTATTTTTATTCGTCTAAAACAGGCGGTTGGCAAAGCACGGTACGCGAGCCGCATGCAGCTCGCGAGATACC
The DNA here is from genome assembly GCA_943136025.2 of Agrotis puta. NCBI lineage: Eukaryota > Metazoa > Arthropoda > Insecta > Lepidoptera > Noctuidae > Agrotis > Agrotis puta. Next base: position 9,430,485 of record OW964170.2, read on the forward strand.
TCCTTGCGACCCGTGACTGTTTTGTAAACTGCAGATTTTTTTGCACAAATAAGAAGATATTCTTATATAAATAAATATAAATAAAATCTCTTCCCATTTTTATATAAAAATAGCGGCCCGCCTTTATTTGATATTGCCACTTTGTGGCCCTTGCCTATCAAAACCGACTACTAGTATAAAATATTCTTGAAGCCACTCTTTACAATCACCTTGTTAGAAAATACTTCGTAAGTATTAATAGACAACTATGCAGTAAAACAAAAATAAAAGTCCCTTAAGAAAACCACTCCAAACCACAATCCCGGTTATCAAGTTACCAGGAAAATAAGAATACATTAACTGCTGTAATATTTCGTCCGTAACAAAATAAACAGTCGAAGCCATCAACATTTCCTGTTCGGTAAAAGGTGGGGAAGTTGAGGCATTTGATCACATTGTGGTCAACATCTATTGTCATTTTTGCACCCGAAATAGAACACACAATGTCATCCAAAATTGGAACAAAAATATCAAAAACGTCCGTAACTCTCTGTAACAGCAGCCAATTTCGATAGTAAGTTGTCCTTAGGGTTGCCGTCCGGAATTTTCCGGATAAGGGCGGAAATATAGGTCTTTGTCCGGAATGCGGGGGGAATCTTAAACCGTCCGGAATTTCTACAAATAAGTGAAGAGTGAAATAAAAAATGAAAAAAACCAAATAATTTATTAATTATTATATAAAAATTAACAAGATAGTCCGGAAATTTCATGGAATGTCAGGAATTTTCTCCGGATTTTTGATATTTTGATCTGGGAACCCTAGTTGTCCTACGTATAAATAATCTCTACTTCAAGGTTCGATTACCCGACCCCCCGGCCTCAAGACCGTAACGTTTGTTCGACTGAGTTCATATTGAGTTTTTCATTAACTTAACTGTAGCACCACGAAGTCTAGATTACGGCCTGGTTGAAGACAATGGATTGTAGTCTAGACTATACTACATAACACACGCGAATGCTTTTAATACAATGTACGCCTCTACATCACCATTTCGAAATCAATTGCCTGATGTTAAATTTATACCTACTTATCTTATAATACACATCGGAACTAAAGTGATGACCTTACTCTATCAAAACAATGGAATCTCAGAATAATTTGTTTACATTTAACAGCATTCATTAGCCAATCTGGGACCAAAACACTGAAAAAAGTGCGTAAAATCGATTTAAAAAAAAACCCAAGTCACATGTCAGATCTAATAATACTCCAAAGAGTAATATAAACAACATTTGGAATAATGTATTGGCAACCATATACAAATTATCTTGGCAACAGTTTCGGAACTATTTACCTCATGTCAAAATTGTAAAAGCTATCGATTTGTTACACAATGGTTTCTAGATAGTAAAATAAGTAATAGGTAAATGGAACTGGATTATGCTATCGATTAAAACTGTTAAATATTTTTTTATAATAATAATAAAGATTCCACAACTATCACACAACGCCATCTAGTCCCAAGCTAAGCAGAGCTTGTGTTATGGGTACTAGACAACTGACAAACATACTTATATATTTCTAAATACATACATTTTATAGATAAATTACACCCATACACAGAACAAATGATCGTGCTCATCACACAAACATTTGTCCTGGGTGGGAATCGAACCGACGACCTCCGGCATAGCAGTTAGGGTCACTAACCACTAGACCTTCTTTTGTTTACAACGCAATACGGCTCATAAATATTAAGTGTCGGTCGCCACATTCTGCAGTTTGTTGTTATAAAGACTGCATATGACTTGGCAGATGAGTGATGTAGTAATACAGTCGTAAACAGATAATACGGTGTAGTACTTTATGCCAAGTATAAACACCATTACAAGGTATAGTTAGAACTAAGAGTAGGATATTTACCATGTTTATTATTTTATTTTGTACTAGCTTCCGCCCGCGACTCCGTCCGCGCGGATGTCGGTCTTCGCGGTGATGGTTTATTTCTCCATTTTGAGTAACTCTGACAATGACATCTTATAAATATCTATTGGACCCAAATACGGCTAAGCCTATAATAATTAAGGAGATCCCTTTATTGAGCTACTGCTAAAAATAAGATTTTTTTTCTACGTATTTTTCCAGGATAAAAAGTATCCCATTTTATGCCCAGGATAATAAGGTATAATTATACCAAGTTTCATCGAAATCGAACCGTTAGTTTTCACGTGATGCCTGCATATACAGACAGACAGACAGACAGACAGACAAAATTTTTTAATCACATATTTGGGTTTGGTATCGATCCAGCAACACCCCCCGCTATTTATTTTTTCAATATTTTCAATGTACAGAATTGACCCTTCTACAGATTTATTATATGTATAGATTTCTGATATTTCATTTGATCATGGCACTGTTGCAAGTGCACGAATTAACTCAATAATCACTAATTAATTTCATATGTGATCACGGCGTTTGATGTGATATACCGTTTAAGTTCTAATGACAGTTCAAGTCGCCATGTCAGTTTATAAACGCAAATAATCATGATCAATCTACAATATTTCCAATTCTGAGTCAAAAACCGGACAGATATCACATGTCGTTGAATTTTTAGATTCTACGACATTTCAGTTTCATCGCCATATTTTCCTTGCCACATGAGAAACATCAACAGTTTTCCCAAATTTTAGTCAAATTGGAATGCAGTACACACTGTGACATTCCAGTTGCCCGCCTGTATTGTAGGAAAACCGTTGACTTTAGTCAGTATAAGTCTGAAAGTCCCTTCTGCTCCACTCTGGGTGGATCATTTAATGATTTTGCGTTTGTGGGTGTGAAGCGATACTTCATGGTAAATCTGTCTGTTAAATCTCACTAGTACTTTCATGGCTCAAAAATGAACATCTGATGAAAATTATCCCAGGAACATATTACTGGGATAAGTATGTTACTTTACTATGTTTTTCCAGACTATAGGCTACCTGAGAACCAATTTCATGAAGATCCTTAACTGTTCTATCCATCTATCCATACCTCCTATTCACTTTCGTATTTATAAGGCGGTGTCCTGCGTGATCGACGCAATTCGACCTATTTGAACTACTATTATACTTGCTGCTGCCCGCAACGTCGTCTGCGACGCCATCATCATCTACCATCATCTGCCTAGCCTTTTCCCAACTATATTGGGGTCGGCTTCCAGTCAAACCAGATTCAGCTGGATATCAGTGTTTTACATGGAGCGACTGCCTGTCGGACCTCCACAACCCAGTAACTGGGTAATACGATACCCCATGGTAAGACTGGTTGTCAGACTTCAGAGCTTCTGACTAACAGTAACGACTGTCAAAGATCTACAAATGACAACCGGGACCAACGGCTTTACGTGCTTTCCGAGGCACGGAGGAAACTCGCTATGACAGATGGTCACCCATCCACAGACCAACCTCGGCAAGCGCGGCTTTACCCGGGAGATCGGCCTGTGCGGCTGTATTTATTTAGCAACGAGCTCCTCTGCGACGCCATACAGCGCCAAAAATACCTACTATTATATTATAACAACATTCAAATATGCGTCGTTAGATTACACGTTGAACAGAATGCGTTGAAGAAATAAAGGTTCACTGCTCGTTACCCGTAGGTGATAGCGTGATAATATGTAGCCTATATGTTGACTTTTTTATAACATTCGTGGCTGAAGTAAATCCATGCCAGTACTTTTTAAGATAATCCCGGACATACATACAGACAAACAGACTAAAATTCTAAAAACTACATTTTTGACTTCAGTATCGATTGTAGATCACCCCAAGTATTCTTTAAAAAAATCTGTACAGTTTTGACTTTCCTACTATTTTATTATATGTATAGATTTACGTCGTGTTTCGTCGTATTTATCGTTCACGCTGGACACCTCGTTACATAAGTTAGTTTTTCTTCTTCATTTACTTGGTATTTCTTATAACTTAACTAGTTTGTTCTCTATCTACATCAAATTGGAAAAAGTTTGCCGCGGTCATATATCTACTATGTATTACATCCACGTCGATCGGATTCAAATAAATCATACATTCTGGCAGCACATTAGCTGATATCGGCTCGTAAGCGATACTCACTTGAACTTCAATCGATTGCAAAGCAATTTGAAAACATTAGGTGGTAGTTTACACTTTTTTTATGCTGTCATTTAAGAAATGAAAGAAATTAAGTGTAAATGATTCTTCGTTTATAAATGTTTTGATAATAATTCATGTATAATAGTATGACAAGCCTGTTGTTTTCATAGGGTAAGACATAGGTCTGACCTAACCTAACCTTACCTAACAGTACTTACAGGACTTAAACATAATTGGTGAACTGAGGGTCATTTTTACCAATTAAGTACCACACAGGGTGATTTTAGCATTTCATTTTGTTTTACTTTAGCTTAGTGGTCTTATAAGCCGGGGTCGCGGGACTGTACGAATTACCGTGACCCCGGAACGTAAAGGGCTATTGAAGGGCACCGTGGATTTTAGTCAGTACGAGTCTGACAGTCCCTCCCGCTCTGCCCTGGGTGGGAGGACTCATATGATAATTTTACCACGCAAAAAAAAAAGTGGTTTTATAAAGCATGCTGTGGTCTCCTAAAGTGAAGGAGTACACCAACTAAATACTTTGTATTGTCCTGTGTCAACGATCTGTGTATATATTTTGTTGGAAATCTTAAATAAATGAATAAAAATCCAAAACGCACTAACTCCCTAGGCCTGGGAAACAAACCCGGAACCTCATGTTCTGCAGTCACGGATGCCACTACTGGACCAAACGATGATATTAACGAGATCTTAATATAAGTATCTTTGCCAAGAATATTTTAAGTGAATAAACGTTACTTTGCTTTAGTTAGTGAAATTAACTTATGTTAATTATTATTATATAAACTTATACTAATTATTCAATGTTAATGAAGTTGATACTGCATTAATGCTAGATGTTTTAACTACGTATGAACCTCAATGTATGTATTTTATGACTTCCAAGACAAAGTCAGCTTGGAAATTAAACACCTTAAAGTTGGCCATAACTTCAAATATGTATATTCGTTGATTCTGGTTATACTTACTAAATAAATGATGAACTGAAATATTGTAATTTGGCAATGCATTGAAAATTAAAGTCACTTCAACGTTAGGTTAGAATTTAAAAAAAAAAATTGTGGTTGTTTTTGAAGTCGGGTATTTTTTTTTTTGAAAAAGTTTATTTTTATTTTATCCTTTTTCGTTTAAATATTCAACCTAAATTATAGTCACAAACATAATTTTCTCACATGTGCACTAGAATTTGCAATACGTACCACTGGTAATAACATCGCCCATGTACACAATGAGCTAAAAATGCTCATAAAAAAAAACTACTGTACCAAACTAAATGAAAAATAAGACCAAAGGGGAGGTTTACTGCATCGAACAAAAAAATAATCATTGAAATCGGACCAGAAACCTCGGAATAATCGGTGTAGACAACGTTGATAATTTTTTAGGTTTTCATTGATTTTTCAAAAACCGCTAGTACGATTTCGATAAAAAGTTCATTTGGGAAGTATACTTTCCAACAAGAATTTTTCAAATCGGCTGGTAAACGACGGAATTATACGCGAACAAACATAAAAAATATATATGTACGAGTATAAACATCTGAATTTATAACCTCCTCCTTTAGGAAGTTGGTTAAAAAGGTGTTTAAGTTTTGTATGACAATTAATTTATTTAATTTTTTCAAACTTCGAATTCCTATTAATACACGAACTATCCTCTAAGTATAAATTAATACACAAACATTGCTTCATAAATTAATACACGAACCCTCCTCCATAAAGTAGAAGCAAGAAGTACTTCATATATGAACCGCTCATCCTAAAGTAATTAATTATACCCAAAGGTGAGGTCTTGAACTAACTTCACAACATGATGATGATGACACTGATAGGATCCGAGCGACCAGCTCCGTTGATGTTGTTTTTCGTGTGTGTTCTTCACAACATAACAGGGATCTGGAGGTCATCTGACGATGAGGACGCCATCATCATATTATCTCCAAATCTTTGCTATGTCCTCTGAACACGGGCACGCCGCAATCGCGGCGGTAAGACCCCTCCTTGAGGAGTGGCTGGATAGGCGTCACGGCGTCCTCACCTACCGCATGACGCAGGTCCTCACCGGACACGGATGTTTCGGGAGGTTCCTGTGTCTGATAAGCAGGGAGGAAACGCCTGGGTGTCACCACTGCGAAGATCGTCCGGAGGACACGGTGGAGCATACGGTGCAGGACTGCCCCGCTTGGGCAGAGCACCGCCGTGTCCTCACGACGGCGATTGGCGGAGACCTCTCGCGCCCGGCATTGGTCGAGGCCATGCTGCGGGGCGAGACGGAGTGGGAAGCGGTCGCCTCCTTCTGCGAAGCAGTCCTGCTCGCGAAGGAGGAGGCAAGCCGCGTGAGGGGGAGGACAGCGACCTCCCTCCACCCCAGCCGCAGTGGTGGACGCCCACGGCGTCGGACGTCGCAAGACGATCTCCGGCCACCGTAGGCGCGGGCATGCGGGCGGCGAGTAATGGGCGACTCGCTGTCCGACCATGGACCATGCCCGGGTCAACGGCGCGTTGTGTTCCACGCGCGCCTCAAGGAGTGTCAGCATAATGACGGGGCCTGTATAGGGCCATAGCCTGCCGGGGTCGCGGGACTTTCCCATTACCGTAACCCCGGTACGTAAAAGGCTAGTGAAGGACACCGTGGATTTTAGTCAGTACAAGTCTGACAGTCCCTCCCGTCCTGCCCTGGGTGGGAGGACTCATTTGATGATTTTACCACGCTAAAAAAAAAAAAAATGTCCTCTGAACTACATAGGTTTTACTTTTCAAATTTAAATGGGATTAACTTAGAAGTGTACTCTTTCAATGAATTTTGTGAAATCGGACTATATAACTCTCCAAACTCCCACTGGACACGTTTAATTACAAGTGAAGCGCTCTGATGTTACAAGTTATATCAATGCTCGATTTTCCTCCTTCATTGTAATGTAACGTTACATAAGAATTCAAAAAAAGTAAGCATTAGTACGAGCCCGTACCTTCGTTGACGGAATTAAAAAGTTGACCCGCAGAATCGTGGTAACGCGAAAAGCGCCCCCTCCTGAGATGTAAATGTAGGCAAAGGCGAATTTTCCGTTTATTGCTTCACGAAAAACATTTATTTTAAAGGAAAATTAGATTATAAGTATTTATATCAATTTCTTGCGTGATAGACTTCGAAAGAAAATGAGGTAGTATTATAAATACGATGGTATTCCGACTTCAAACGTTGGAATTTCGCGAATTGATCAAATTCTCATCTAAATTCATGTCGGTACTCTCCACTTGTCGTATTACTTATGTCTTGAAGTCAATCGACTACGCGGTATTAACCTATTTTTAGTATTTTTTTTATCGTGGTTAATTCATAAAATTAGTCCCGAGCCCAGGGCAGGACGAAAGGAACTCTCCGACTCGTACTGAGTAATAAAATCCATGGTGTTCCTTCAATAACCCTTTACGTTCCAGGGTCACGGTTACCTAACAAGACAGTCCCGCGGTCCCCGAAAATTATAGCTACCTTAACAGTTGAATTACACCTTATTCTTTATTATAAACTTGAAAATGCGTTTTTACGCTTTTACGCCATAGCGCTGAACAAATATTTATTATTTTAATACAGAGATAGCCAGAATTCGGAAATCGATATTGTTTTTATTATACCAATTTATTCTATAACGAGGATCGGACAGAAGTTGGTAGTAAAACATCTGAATTAGAACTTGCACAATTTTCAAGACAAATAAGGCAAAAAAAAGTTTTGAAATTAGAAAGAAGAAAAACTATATATAGAAAAGCAGTGTGATGAAATGTTTAATAAAACTCAGCGTTACCTTTTGTTTCTTTGCCAACACATTCACAAACCCACTACTGAGCAAAGACAAAATGTAACACTCTCTATCAAAAAAATACCTGATAATTTATGATTAACTGCGAACGCAAAACAGACAACCACCAAGAAATGTTTACAATGTATCGATCACAGAAGGGAGAGCCATCAACTGTGAAAGAACAACGTCTCAACTTCGCCTCTCATTATATTGTTCCTCTATTGGGAGACTTGCTCGAATAAAAAAAACGACGGGTTGCACTCTGGGAGTGCCGGCAGAAGTGAAAACTTGAATAGTAATAAACACACACGGACATTCGCGCAAGCGCCCTACGCCGCGCGCCGTGTTACGAATTTTCGATCAGGTCATGTGTCCTGACGCGAGTTTAACATTTTTTACCCATTCCTGACGGTATGCAATCCACATCGGCCATCTTACTGAGACCCGAATTTATTTATTGCTCAACTCACATAATTTCTCCACATTCGGTCACGCTGTCGAAAATTATCGGCAATGTAACATCACATGAATGGCAATGAGATATCGTAGTTATAATACCTACCAGACGACGCGTAAAAAGTCAAGAAAAAATACGTGTGGGTCTCGGGGACTGCCGCGGTAAAGCTATTGCATAGCATTTTTATCAACTTATGCAATTATAATTATTTATTTACTTGGTTTATGGAAAAAAAAGGAAAAAATGTCGCCTACCGCGAATATTTAACGAGAAAATTATCCCATCGTTGCTCTATGGGAAATTACTCTACTAATTAGGCTACGGTCAGCCACGTCAATCAAGTGAATTGTCAATAAAAAAAATATTTTATTGACATGACAGATGTGACAGCGACAGCGTTAGGTTTATTTGCTATGGTGTAAACGCAGCCTTACGTGTTACAAAAGAACGCCAAAATAAAGACAATGCCTCATTTTCGTTAATTAAAATCTCTCAGCAGCGTTAGAGATGAAAAAGACTCTATTCTTAATTCAATATTAATTATGCTAAAAATCAGGAAAACTTTGGTACAAATATTAGGTATTATCTCAGAATTCCATTTATTGAAAGGCCTCCATTGAAGTGTAAATTATTACTGTTAATAAGAATTCCTGAGTCCTCTCGACAATTTAGAAGGTACGCTTTGTCTTAGCTATATTTTAAGGGCTGGACCTAATTGTTCATCAGGGCACGTTGGGCACGTTATCATAATGTGGGTTCTCTCTGAAAGGCCAGTTTAACTTGGTATGTATTTGTATAATGGTTTTGCTAATATTATAATGGAATAACCACAGAGGCTGAGTTGTCATAGAATGTGGCAAAGTTGCCAGTGTCTTGGGCACATTACCAGCTGACGAGTTAAGGATTTCTACGATGCTCCATAACAGTTTAGGTAAATTATTTTAGTTTACTTAATTATAGTATTGTATTTTTGTTATCTAGATTTATTTTGTAAGTAATCATCAAATAAGTAATTTTTCTGGTGAAATTTAATCAATACATCAATTATATTTGAAAGGAGTAATTACAGAAAGAAAACAAAAAAACTATAGACGTTCGTTTTTTTTTGCAGTTTTTAATGAAGAGCATTTCATCAAGGCATGAGGTTAAATCAACCACAAAATGAAACAGGAACTGAAAAATAAACACAGAAACGCTTAGAAACTTTCCTTAGTTGGGATAGTTTATTTTTAAGCACTAAAGTTTAAGCACCATGGGACCACTCGGGGCCGTTGAGTTTATTATGAGACTACAAGTTTTAAGTGCCGCTTCTTTTGTTAAAAAAATATTGGTGTACGAACTTTTTTGCGTTCTGTCTGATTTGCACATTTTCTCTAATGATGCGTAGATTATTTAGAATTGAATAGTAGAGTTCCATCCGAACTGGAAGAGCTAATAAATAAAAAAGTTTGAATCCTCATGCACAACTACCTAGACATTCTCTATGTATCCTCTATACACCGTGACTTTTTACTCATCTTACAACGGCAGCCCAGTTCATGTATACAATTACTAGTAATCGTTCATAATGAAAAAAATTGGCACCTATTTATGAGATTTGAATAAATTAAAAATAAATCTATGTATTCAACGATAAGAAATCACATAAAACAATAAAAATCAGAGAGAGATATTTTTCACTAGAAATTAGAGCGCGGTATGTAAAAAGTTAATTTGGAGTGACACTGAAAATCGAAAATTTGTTTGAAAGAATTTGAGGCTGACAAAATTTTTCAAAAAGAGTTATAAGCAATTTTCATCATTTGGTCTTTTCGAATAAAAAAATGGTTGGATTATTGCGCATCTGTAATCTTACATCATATTCCAAATTTAAGTGTTGAAGGAATTTTTGGGTCACAAAAGCCTCGTTGATTGGACTATTTCATATGAAAAAAAATTCGTAGGTACCTTGTACCTACTCATTTGCTCACAAATTGTGTATGGCATATCCTGACTTGAGCATTTTGTTTTAGAAAGGACTATACCCAAACCCGTTAAGCGTAGTCTGAAAATAAAGTAGAATTCATTCTTGATTTAACATTTTGTAATTACTCCAACTTGATTGACACTTTCAAACGATATGAAAATCTAAAATAAACTTTACACTTCAGCAATTGGGAAAACAAAAATTAACTGAAAGTGAACAAAGAAGCTGGTCTAAGATAGAACATCTTGTTAGAACAAAGCCAAAGGAAATAAAAAAATTACAAAGTTTAATTATTTGTAATGAAAAACCGTTCCATTATACAAAGAGCTCTTATCAGTCTTTGGTACATTAACTGCGATCAAAGAACTGACGATTATTAACACCGAAGCTGATGTTTTTTGAAGCTTATCCGACTTAAAACTTTATAGTTTTATGACACAGGAATTTCTTGTTGTGGTATTATTTAGAAACTATGATATCTCTTAAGACATTCATTGAAACCAAACCAACAAACAAACTCTTCTGCATTATAATATTAGTCTAGATTGTCTTGTGCGAAAGAGAAAGGAAGGTGCTCAGGGTAGTTAAAAAAAATATAGGCCTAGCCTTAGCGGAGGAGAGATCTAAACTCAGTAAATTGGTAAATAAAAGAACATTCTAATATTAAAAAACCGGCCAAGTGCGAGTCGGACTCGCGCACCGAGGGTTCCGTACAAACCTGCAAGGTTTACGTGTGTATGTGAATAATTTAATACCTCTACGCGTTTATGAGGAAATGGGTAGTAAGTTTAAAATTATTAAAAAATATATATTATGTGATGTAACTAAAAATTTATGGTTTTCGTAATTTTTTCTTTATCTATGCTATAAGACGTTGCTTCGTACCAAATTTCAAGATTCTGAGTTCACGGGAAGCACCCTGTAGGTTTTGATTCCCTTGCAAGTGTCGAAAATTTGCGGCATAAACGGCTGTATCTTTTGATTGCGTTGGCTTAGAAGTTTGATTTTTTCACAGCTTCAAGGGACAGTAGACCTGAGTAATTGATATAAATTTCAGCTTCATACCTCCACGCGTTCGTGAGAAAAAGGGTCTTGACAGACGGACGGACAGACAGACGGACAACAAAGTGATCCTATAAGGGTTCCGTTTTTTTCCTTTTGAGGTACGGAACCCTAAAAAGAACGCAAAAAGACAGTAATACATAACATTATACCTCCTGAGCTTGCCCAGTCATCTGTCAAAATATTACAACGTCAAGTGAAATTGTACGGTACCTAGGTTTATTAACTCTACGTTTATTCAAAAAATGTATGCCCTTGTTTTCTTTCAAGTTAATATTATGAGTAATAAAACACTTATAAGGTTCCTCTTTGAAATTAAATCAAGTAAAGAATTTGCATTTTTAGGAACTCGCTGGTATTTCAAATATAACGTTACTACAAAGAAGGCAGTGTCTTAGCATTAATTACACTTTATTTTCTACTAAATAATAGACACGAAACTCAAATATTTAGTCAGAATTTAGGTACTGGGTTCACAAATTCTTGAGAAACGAAGTAGACACGATGTACCTACTCGTATTTGTTTATTACTGAAGATCTATTTCTCCTGGGCACATTTTTTACGACTTGTCATAATATAGAGATTTATCTAAAACATTGTGTTTAATAGTAACCTAAGTAAAGTAAATGATGAAAAAAACCACATCCGCGTCCTTTGTGTCAAAACAGAATTCTCTTATACTCCTCCTTGGCAAGTGACAGCAATTGATTTGATCGATCAATCAGAATTCAGATGAAGAATTTTTGGATTTTATTGAGTACATAATTAATTATGCTTGTACTTTGCTCATAGTAATATAATTCAAAGACACGTAGCGCCATCTATTATCATCAGAAACTTATTGATGTTGCCCTCGGGGACTGTACTTTTTCGGAATAATAGTATTTCCTATTTCCTTATTTATTTACTGAAATTTCATGCACATGTAACAAGACATAGTACTTGGATTAGGATAAAGTTGTACCAAATTGAGGATTGCACATTATAAATGATACCGGACATCAGACGAAGAAATATCGAATCAGAAATCTTACTCCGTCCGTTCCGGTCGTCCATTTCAAACCAGACTTTGCCCTAGTGAATCGATAGCCGAAACTGGTCTGTCTGTACTATAAATAACTAAGTAAATCGATTAAATTAATCCAAGTCAGACCACTACTCATCACCTAGAATTCTAGATTTAACGACATATTAATTACCAACAGGTATCTTATAATTCAACCGTACAGTTAATTATTCCGAGGACAATAAACCAATCAAAAAAACATTTTTTATCAAGTTCACAAGTTTTTTGATAGTACTTATTTTTGTCTAGTTTGAAAGATCTTAGTGTAGATCTATTTACATAATTAGTCCTAAGTAAAGAATGAGATGAAATGAACAGATGTTCTTATTGCTCTGTTGATCATACCCAACTGAGCAAAAGAACTGTGTATAAAAAGCTTTTACTAAAGTTTTTTTAGAAATTATTCAGCCAGGGATACATAATTGAATTTATGGATGGAAATTGTGAACCTAATTCGTTACGACATCCTTAGAAAACGACCCTCACATTAAGCTCTAACAAATAATTCCTAATTCTAGGTAACTAGGCGAATACGGTTTGTTTTTTTTTTGCAAAATCTGTCTGAACTCACACAAATAGGGGAACAGTGTATAAGACGGAGACGCAAGCTATAATGAGGACACACTCTTTAGTCATACTTAACACTAACGTAGCGCAAGCGCCACAGGATGTCATTTGCAAGCGGCGGCAAATGCAGTCCCGTTGGCGCTTGCGCTACGTTAGTATTGTGTTAAGTTTGCCTTAAGTGTGTGATTTTCTATCATATCCTGCGTCCCCGTCTTATACACTGATAATATGAATAGATTGGCCTTTTGAGAATCGTAATAAAAGGCACTTTAGCCATGATCTAATTCATAATACAAAGAGAGACTATCACTCAAACATTCACGAACGAGCAATTTTTTTTATAAATCGTTAAACTATTGTAATCAAATCAAATGGTTTTGTAAATTGATAAAGGTAAAACCTTTATCAATTTAAAACCAGGGGATTTGAAAGGTCCGTTTAGCAGGATCACAATAATATTATATTGAATCAGAATATTCTATTTATTGCTCAAGTAATAGAACAGATAACAGTTCTTGAAAAACTTTATCGCAATTCATTTTATGCTAAAGTGGCCTTTTGGATACCCAGATTCGCCCGCCCGAATGTTGGCCGCAGCAATCACTACAGGGTCTCAAACTATCCTATCGTTTAAACCAGTAGAATAGCCTGTGCTAAATTAAGTGACACATGATTTTCTTTACATCCAGAATTCATATAGCTACAAGTTTTTTTTGACCAAATAAAAATTCAGCTACGACTTGAACCCTCGTCTTCTGAATAAACACTCCAGAGGCCTTCGCGGACGCGTCGCTGACGCGTCGAGGCCGAATCTGTATATGTTTAATAAAATATCAACTTATGCTAGTGATCACTAACTTTTTTTGATGTGTGTAGGTACACTGACCATCAAGCAAATGTTACTTGGTAGTCAGTATCTCTGGTTTTTAATACTTAGGACTATATTGTATGTGAGTTGCTACCCTAGACACGACGCTAAATGTCTCATATATCGGTGTAATCACATGACACCTTCACCGGAATATAGTCACGCTGTTGGGTGGTAGCTTTCTGTTAAGTGAAACGTTGCCCCACCCTTGGAATTTCTCCTGTATTATGGGTGCATTAAATAAAGACTCATATACACAAACACTCACTCATACAAATATTTCGAATCGAACCCGCGACACACGCATTAGTCAATCACACAGCCACTGTGCCAAAGAAATAGAAAAATTTTAATAGAAATACTCTCAAGAGAATTAATTTATAAGCCTTCTACTACATTGTCTGCAGCATTTTACAAGGATGTTTTAAAATGAGTTTTCCAGCCAGCAACCGCAGTAGGTTATACAAACATTGAATTTTAGACGCCTACTTACTTACCACATAATATGGGCCTTTCTGAACTAAAACTACAAATACATATACGCAAATTATCTTTCGGAGAATAACTTTAAACAATCCAAGAATAGTATTAATACTGAAATTCTATTTTCTATCATTCTACGATATAATTATTTTGGAAACATGATTTGTGCGTGCCTTTAATATTTCAAGCCAGTTATTTTAACATTCAGTTACATTAATACTTTACGTACGCCTACGTGCTTTGTTCACTCAAGTCAAAAGTTTTCTCAATTCAACTCATGAAAACTACGCTTGTTGGCATACGAGTAGTATAATTAATAAAACGCATAAATTAAAAAAAAAAATATCATTACTGTTATATATTTTTGTAACACACCGAAGGGTTTTTCAATCCGTTGCCAACCAAAAGGACATCGCTGAAATATTTCATGTGCCTGTAATTTCAGCGGTGCCCATACCTTTAATACCGTATCCATAATTGCTGAACCTCTACATTACAATCATATTTGGAGATATAAATAGGTACCTACGGTCGTAGGGATCATTCTCGCATGTATGTGGATTCCATAGCTTTTATGCGGACTCATATTTTCATAGCTCATTTTAAAAACTTATTAAACGTAAAGCCACATTTGTACCGCGACTGTGTCGTTCGACACGACGTATACTTGTCGCGCAGGCGGTGTCCTGCGTGAGCGACAAATACGACGTGACGCTCACACAGGACACCGTGTAACGTTGCTTGCGGGACAGCTGCGGTTTGCGGGACTTATCGCAAGACGAAACTAATAAAAACTTGGTAATATAATAAATTATATGTATAAGACAAATGTTGAGTGACATTGTCCACAAAGTCGTGGGGATATGCTACGTAAAAGTCCGGCAACAGATCCGGTGACCATAGAGCGTAATAATATTATCATATTTTTGGCCTTAACTTGTCTGATGAAGTGATGGTGTGGCCTAGTTCACGTGAACTTTGAAAATATTCAGATTAGAATGATTGGGAAACAGATCCAGATTAGGTCCATGAAAACAATTGTGAACATCAATGTTCCAAACCTTTTACGCTATGCGCCTCAACCAACGATTTGCCATAATATCACGTCAATTTCTCCTCTTTCGTGGGTGCGTTTATAAAACAAAGCAACTAAACAAATTCGTTCAAGTTATTTGTTTCTCAAAATTACCGTATTAGTTAATTTTTCCTATTTACGTTTTGGCACCCCTCAGCGGAACATCACATTGATCAGATCAACTTACGCGTCAGCAAGTCGAGGCGCCCTTTGTTGGAAATCCCCGTTCTAAACGGTCGTTCAGTTTAAACTCAGTCAAACAATTTAAATTTCAAAAATGTTTTCATGACTAAAAACATTTTTGCAAAGTTGGCGGTGAAAGAATACTTAAATTCTATAACCGACAAATACAAAAACATTAGTTTTTCGGCTTCGAGCTGACACAATTAACAGCAGTCCATTTCCTTTCTCCTGGGTTAGGCCTGTGTGCCAGCACGCGAAGCATAGCGGCGTAGAAACGGGTTTTATCGTCGAAAAAAAAGACAAAAATTACCGTTTCAAACATGGCAACCTTTTAAAATATGAAAAAGACTCTCTCTTCTATATTACAATGGTGTACGGATCATGCTAATACTCGAATTGTATAGAATATATAAAGAATATTGAGTATTGAGAAATAACGATGATATTGAACGTTTCTAACGTCCCAGTTCTTAAAGAGTGTAATTGAATAAAAGGACTGATGTTCGACAGTGGAAAAATTAGCTGACAATTGAAAACGGCCCTTATGGTGCTTTCTATTGAGGAAGTCATGCATACAAGTAGAATAGAATACAATAGAATAGAATAATATTTATTGTAAAAACATGAGTATGCATCAAACAATATGTATGTATAGTATGACGTCACATTTACATAGGTACAAGTAGCTCGAATTGGAAGTCTGAACCTGCATGCAATTTGTATTCTCGAAAACATTTCGAGAATACAATTTGCATGCAGGTTTTATTTGCATAGTTTCCAATGGAGTAGGTCAACGTTGACAGTTACTTGAAACAAAATGTACAAGCTCAATCTACTTGCAACTTTTAGCTTGTATGCAAGTTTGTTTATGTTGCATACAATATGCAACTTGTAAACAAGTAACTTGTATAGTGGGAACGTGCCTTTATTTAATTTGATTCCCAGCGGGTTTACCCGTATTGAGAAACGAGTTATGACACATTGTTTCTAAACTGAATCTACTATTGTATGTGGTTTCAATTTCCATACATTTCCTACCGATAACCGACGGCGGCGTAATCTGTATAGAGACGTGTAAAAAAAAACTCGATGGAAAAATATTCCCATACCTAAATAAAATGAAATTCCTGCCGCAGCTTTGCATTTTTCCGACAGCATGAAAAATTTTGAGCATGCAACGGATAGGAAAGGGTTTTGTGGGGGAAATTTAGGAGCGCCCAACAGCGGAATTTTAGGATGACAAATTGTCTTTATAATATGGCCAGTAACATTCCTACTAAGTCAATAATACTTAGCTACTTATGATTAAACAACAAAAGGTTTTTTTTTCTTGTACTAGTTTCGTCCCGTGATCTCTGTTTTGCCTGTTTTGGCCCCCGACCCAGTTCGTCGCATCCCATCGCCCCCCTCGCTATTACTTTTTCCCACTTACGTGACTGACGTGACTTAATCGCATGATGTAAATATAAATATACCAGAAAGCACACAGAAATACTCGTATTTTAGTTTCCTATCATAAAAAAATAGAATTGGATCATTAGTACCGAAGATTACTTACCTGATATACAACATTATTTTTTGTTTATGCGAAACCCGATACACCTGTCTAGTATTTTTGTGTTAAGAATCTATGTACAAACTTTTAAAACCGTATCATAAAAAAATCACAAGTTTATAAGTTTGTATATTACCTGGTTGTCCGTTCAAAAACATGATCATTTCGCGGTACACCCGCGTAAACCGCGTCTCCTGTATTATACACTCGTGATAATAGCTTGGCAATAGGTACCTAACCGTACGGTGATTGTATTGTAATTAACAGGTAATAAAATTTAATTAAAATATTTTTGAAAAAAATATAACATGGTGTAAAAATTATTGGAATCGAATCAGTTACTGATTCTGAACAAACTATATTCAGGTGTCGCATATACTAAAAATAATGTTGTATAAAAAAAAACCTCTTTGAAATCTTATAGAGTCTTTTCCGTATAAACCCATAAGACGCTTAGGGTATCACGTCTCAGGGGACACCTACCATCCGCTATGTTTTGGAGTAGATACAAACCCCTCGACAACTCTGTCGTATGAAGAAAGCAGACCTATCCGAGGCAGAATTCTTAAATTTTCTGTATATAGTTCGATATACTCGATATACTCGAAATACCTTATCGATTTTTATGGCAACGTGCAAAAAAAATAAAGCTCGATTCGCTCGCTTACTTCTAGAAGGTTGCTGCTTCACCTACTAAACTAAGTATAAATAACATATCACCCACTTACGTCATCAGTTAATCACCAATGAATATGTAAAAAAATTAAAGATTTACCGTGGATGAGGTAGCACCATAGGCTTGGAATGTTTATGGCATCAAGTAGTCTTAGTCTTACTCTAGAGAAATACCCTTAAAATGGTCACTTGTTACAAAAATTCAACCTACATTTTCAAACCCGACTTTTTGTAGTGAATCAGTTCCTGCTATGATGAAGGTAGGATAATAAGCTAAAATAAAATCCTAAATAAAAAAAAAAAAGACATCAGCTCTTTTTAGCAATGTGAAGGAAAGCTCAATAGATTTCCTGTGCTTGCTGTATAAATATTGAAAGATATAAACTACTCCGCTGAGATTTCTTAGAGCTTTTCAAATGAGGCGTGAATAGATACCGCGAGTTCTAGTAACCGCCGCGCTTTTTATTTATAATAGAAAGAACCCAGTGGTGAAATGATACTAGTCAGGTGGAGTTTAATACGTAAACTTCAATTTTTTTAAACAGTTACGTTTTGTTTTAACTAATTCTTTTAACCATGGATATTAATTTAAATAAAATACATTTTAATTCATGAGCATTATTCAGTGTTGAAGTAATTGAAATAAGAAATTTATTGGAATCGGTTTTTTCGTTATATATTAACCTTTTAATTAATGTCGTAATTATTTAGAAACTAAACTAAAACTTACAAAAATGCACTTACCTTTTAAATAAAACTTAGTAGAAAACAGTTCTTAATAACTTAACTCCATAAACTTTTTGTTGAACAAAAATATTGAACTATAATTTCAATAAACTGTTTCACATAATATATTTTTTATAAATAACTAAGCGCGATACTTGCGGAAGTTTTTCGGATATAAGTGAGAGCGCGACAGAGAGAGCGGCGCCGGTCGAAAGCACTGAACCGGGGCCTCGCTACACGAACACTGAATGAGAAATGGGAATCAAAACGCAGCGCTTCCACAGATGCGCTGAAAACATGCGAAAAACAACAATGTTAAGTGTTCTATTACTGATATTAATTAAGCAGACGCTAACTGAAGGCGATAGGATGGACTGTATGGGACTCTGTGAGGTGAGGTGGAATAAAACCTAGGTATAGCAGTAAAAAACTAATATCGCAAGCAGAAATATTTCGTAGTGTCGCGAAGCTAAACAATCTGACAATTATAATTTGTAAAAAGTACATAAAAAAATAGACAAAAAAAGAAATAAAATACCAAGAAGGTTGTCAACACTAACTGTGTTTTCACTAATAATAACTGCTACAATTAAACGCATTACGCAGCGACAAGTGTTCGGAATCGCCGGCATCAAATCTTAAATACTTTTTGCAAAATAAAAACATGGCTGTATTTGAAAGCGTCTTGTATGTTTTTTGTATAAGAATTTTAATATCTTATTGAGAAATTGAATGTCGCGAGAATTTAACCTCATGTGTGTTATTTCATCATAATAATTGTGTATTTTCATTAATTCAATTTGACATGTACTCAACATACCAACCTACTGAGTGTTCAAAATGTAATACAAAATAAGAGAGTTAGTACAATAATGTCTAAGATATTAAAAATACGTCACACCCAGCACACATCGATGACAAGTGACATATTACATTATTAAAAAAAACCGGCCAAGTGTGAGTCGGATTTGCCCATGAAGGGTTCCGGAGCAGCAACAATATAAAAGTTCTTATAATTCGTTGTAACTTTGAAAGGAACATTGCGGTTAAAAAACTACTTACGATTTCTAGCGTCTAAACCAATTTTCAGTGAAAGTTTACATGATAATGTACAGACGCTAGCACACCAATCTGTCAAATTTCTTCAATAGATTTTCAACATAAGGTTGAAAGTGTGTTCCACTGTAAAATTTTACCAATCGAACATTAACCTTCCACAGAAGTGGAAGGTTAATGTTCGATTGGTAAAATTTTACAGATTCTGGTAGGTTGACCTGCTGACGGTACATAAGGATTACAACGCCACGTCAATGTCAATATTGACATAAATGACAGCTGTCAAATTTAATGAAATCACCTGGCGTTCTCAAACTACGCGTGCTATTTTAACATTAAAATACTGTTAAAAAAAACCGATAAAACACCGAATCTAATTACCTAACTTTATTTGCAAAATTTTCGCAATTAATTAATATGCGTTTAAACCCTATATTTTTTTAGTTTTCTCATTCTCTTATTTTAGAAGTTACAGGGGGACCCGAGATTTTACCACTTTGGAAGTGTCTCTTGCGGAAGGTTTGATGAAAAAAAATTGAGTTTCAATTCTAAATATGGGGATACCCCAATTTTATTGTTTTTTTTTTCTATTGGCGACTTAATACGGTTCACAGAATACATCTTTTGACCAAGTTGCAGCAGTTTTCAACAGTACAGTTCTTATAGTTTCTGACAACAGTATCTGTGATATACGGACGGACAGACTACAGGCATGACAAATGCACGAGGGTTCCGTTTTTTTGCCCTTTGGCTACGGAACCCTAAACAACACGTCGACTGATTCTTTAATTCATTTTCATTTTAAGTCTTGTAATTTGTTCCTTTTCTTCTTATGTTCGTAAAAGTTGACGAGCCCTGGGTAATCTAAGCACGTCTCGACTGTCTTTTGTAGTCAGAAGCTCGAAAGTCTGACAATCAGTCTTACCAAGGAGTAACGTGTTCCGCAGTGGCTGGGTTGTTGAAATAAATAAGATTAATTAAATTCCATATGAATTCTGGTCTACTAAACTTAATTTGTCAACAAAAAGACAACCAAAACAGTAATTCTCTCCTTCGCTAGTATGACTAATTCGCAGAAGGAGGTAAACCTCCCGAAACCCGAACCTCCCGAAACTTCCTTGTCCGGTTAGGACCTGCGTGAAGCGGAAGGTGAGGACTCCGTGGCACCTCTTCAGCCACTCCTCAAAGACGAGTTGTACTGCCGCGATTGGCAGTACGACTATAGCAATAAACAATAGAAAAAAACCTTCAAACTTATCTAAACTCGTCCGGTAAGAATCCCAAAATAGTTAAGAAAAGGCTAAGCATTTTACGATGACAATGAAACAATTTTGAGAACCCACCCGGCCCTACGGCTATAAACTTTGGCGAATTCGAATACGACAATTTAGTGATATAATAAATTGCTAGTATCAGATCCTGGATTCAATTCGCAGTACGTAAACAGTAAAACTAGGATTTTTTCTTAAAGATTATTTCAGTAGCTGCCCGGGACTAGGGTATGTGACTGATCAATGGTAAAAAGCTTGCCTATTTAACATATGACTGAACATAACTGCCGAAATGTGGGTGTTCTATGGGTTATCTCTGACCAATGCCTTTCGGGTGAAACAGGTGATATGTATGCAATTAGTTACTTACAGGCAGAAAAACTTAGCACTCATTCCAACATTGCAAAGAAAAAATTAAAACGAATTAAACTTAGGACATTCATTTTCTGATAGGGATTTAGTACATGATCTATTTCTGGATTCATCGCTCGCATATTGTTGTATTGATGGTCGTTTTTTGGTCTAAAAGACACAAAAGATTTACAAAAGTTCTCTCTTCCGCAAAGTTTTTTGTAAAAAGGGCTATGAAGATTTTGTTTCACTATTAATATATAAAATAGATAACCCACCGTCTCCCACTGTAAGGAAAAAAGCATTTAACCTAAAGTGAAATGTAGAAGGAGAGCAGATAAGCACTATCCTCCTTCTACTTATCTATAGTTCATTAATTAAAAGAAAAAACAACCGCATTAATTTTAAGTACCAAAAAGGTAAATCTTACCTACTCTGACTAATAACTTAAGTGGGTAATACAGTTACTGTTGTTCTAAGTTTTAATTTATTTCGGTTTTCGGCTTTAAAACTGGAGGAAAAGTAAAGTCTTTCAAGTGTGAAAATTAAGTACCAACCCAACAGGCTTCGCAATTTATCGCGAAGAAACCAAAGGTAATCGTAACTACTCATTTATACAAATTAATTAATTTATTAAATAAGTAGGTTCCTGCGAAACTAAATTATTATTTAATGTCTATTAAAGTTATTAAGGTCGGGTACCTTTTAAGCTACTGTTTGAGAGAATTATTCATAATTAAAACTAATATTCGACGATTATTTAAGTGGACACATTTATTTATAGAGCAATACAGATTAAAATCGTTGGAGGTCAATACTTTGGAGTGTTAATACTATAAGAAAATGTTAAATATAATAATATTTTAGTTAAAATGAGCCAAAACATAATTTTTGCGTTTATGGAGAGAAAGAGTTATTCGAGTGAGGTACCGATGTTCGACGATGGCAGTGCGTGAAGCCAAAAGATGATATAGAATTTCATCCCATTAACTTTTTCAAGAACTTTGCTTTGTTTGCCTGGCTTTGATCTTTTAAAAACTTTATCTTGTTTCAGTTTTCCTTTGAATTTTGACATACCTGTTACTCTAATACAGTTTGGTTACGCCTTTTCTTTTCCAGACAGAATTGCTCCTTTTTAAAAGGAAAAACAGAACACCAGATATGAAATAGATATCTATTTTATTTACAACCTTCCTTTTTCTTTCTCCTCGTTTACTATACAAATGAAAGAATGTAGAAAGATTTTTATAGCATGGCGTTGGTTATTTTAATACAGACAAAAAAACTTTTCTTCAGTCTTTATGCAAAAAAATCGAATTGAATAGAAATAAACTTTGTCTATTCTTGTTAGAATAGAGATAGAATTGGTCATACTACGAAAACGCAAACTTTTAAAACAGTTGGAGTGGAATTCCCTACCGGGGTAAGTATTTCCCGACAACTATAACTTTGGGGTCTTCATGTCAAGAGTAAGTAGGTTACTTCTAGGCAAGCTTGCTTCACCGTCGACCAAATCTTCGCTTACCATCAGGCGAGATAGAGATCAAACGCGAACCTAACATTAATAATAAAAAAATCGGTTACAAAATCACAGCCCATCTACAAGTAGATACCGGTAGGTTAATGAGCTTTTGATTAGAGTAGACGAAAACCGAAAGAGAAAATTAAGCAGTTGACGAATTTATAATTCGGTTACCTACCTAATATGCCTTTTCTCGTCGTCTGATAGACGTGGTAAATAAGTTCTTGGAATAATTAAAGCGGCATTATGATTACACCATAATTTACAGTACCTACCCACTTATCTGATGAGCAAGTCTTCAAATCTTTGCTTGCAATCATCTTTGACGTCACTGTGAACGTAGTGACTAAGCGGTCGTCTGTTGTCCTGCGTACCACGGGTTTGATCCCCCCTCCGCACGAATGTGACCTACCTATAAGTAGTTGTTCCGGAAACATCCAAAGTTATGAATGTGAGTTTCAATATTTATAAACGCACCCACGACACAGGAGAAATTCCTAATGTGGGGCAACTTTAAAAAAAATCTCTGTTTAGGAACTGACTGCCTCATTGGCCTCACTGACGCGAATGCTGAGCATGAGGTCCCAGGTTCGATTCTCGAGTCGGGCAAAGTGTTATTGGTTTTTTCCATACAAAAAATCTCAGTAGCAGCCAGGGTGTCTGGATTTATACCAGGTTGATGGCAATGGGCTCGCTCCTTATTATATGGGACTTAAAAATAACTGGCAAAACGGATTAGAAGTATAATGTTATGTTACCAACCTTCCGGACTCGTAGGATTATCACCGAAATTGTGGGACTGTCTTATCAGGTAACCGTGGCCCCGGAACATAAATGGCTATTGAAGGACACCGTGGATTTTAGTCAGTACAAGTCTGACAGTACCTCCCGTCCTGCTCTGGGTAGGAGGACGCATTGGATGACTTTACCACGTTCAAAAAAAAAAGTTGCCAACCTCACTGTAAGCTGGGGACTAATCTATAAGATAACAGGTGTTATAAAGTCCTCGTTCTGCAAATATTGTTACACTCTGCTGTAGTTATAGCAAAATCCTTGTTCTGAACACAATATTCTGCCAATGCACGTTCACAATCTAATTATCACTCACAACTATTAAACGTTTTTATTTTAAACTCTATAATCACTCTCATTGTGATGAAAATGCTAAAATACATAAGTTACTCAACTGCGAGGTGCGTTTATCACTGCAAAACCGCGTATTAACTAACTACCAGGGGACTGCATGCAATTCGTAGTGGCAGAATACTTATCAGCACACAATGGCCCAACAAAGACCACAATACTTGCCACTGTTGGTCAGCTCTTACAAATGTAAATAGTCTGCCATCCGCCACTCACGACTTCGCATTCATGATGAGGTCAGTAATGATTTAATGAACACGTATTGCGATATTATATCGAACACTAGAGCCACACTAACGGGAAATGACGTTGATTATTTCTTTAATAAACGTTTATACGAACTTTTAAAGACTGTTATTATCGCGAAAATCAACGGGAAATGCCGTTAGTGGGCCCGGCTCTAAGTATTGCATGTTTATTTAACAGTAGATACCTAGTATAAATCTCGGGTAAGTTGTCCTATAAAATAACATCAGGTTTTTGATTTTTAATCATCAAATGAGTCCGGGCCTACCCTGGGTGAAGCGGAAAGGACTGTCAGACTCTTACTGACTTGAATCCACCGTGTTCCTTCAATTGCCCTTTACGTTCCACACGGTTACCTGATTAAGCAGTCCCACGCCACAACATCCCTTCTTGTAATCCCCTATGAGTCGATACTTCCGCATTCTGCCATTTATTTAAATCCCTTGTTATATGAGAAATGTGTCTTATGTCGACATCCAGGTGAATTTTCCTTAAGTCAACAACATAGCTTCAATAATATGACGAATCTCACCTTTCTTACATCTCTTCACAGTATCAAAAAAAAAGTTACTCTCCCGCCGTCTGCACGCTTAGATCGTTCAAACTACACAACAGATTTTAACGCAGTTTTCATTAACAGATAGAGTGATTTAAGAGGGTCGCAAGATCCATTACTCCTGTAATCCCCTAGGGACAGCCACATTTCACCAGTTATTTTTAAGTCCCAATTTTAGGGGGCGTGCCTATTGCCACTGAGAAACTCCGTGGCTCAATCAATTAACTTATATCAACCTATCGATATTATGTCATTATATTGTCCAGCAGTGGCCTACTACGGAGTGGAAAGCGGTCGCCTCCTTCTGCGAAGCAGTCATGCTCGTGAAGGAGGAGGCGTGCCGCCTGAGGGAGCGGACAGCGTCCTCCCTCCATCCCAGCCGCAGTGGTAGACGCCCACGGCGTCGGACGTCGCAGGACGATCTCCGGCCACCGTAGGCGCGGGCATGCGGGCAGCGAGTAATGGGCGACTGGCTGTCCGATCATGGACAATGCCCGGGTCGACGGCGCGTTGTGTTCCAGGCGCGCCTCAAAAGAGTGTCAGCATAGTGACGGGGCCTGTAGAGGGTCAAAGCCTGCCGGGGTCGCGGGACCAAGGGATTACCGTGACCCCGGTACGTAAAGGGCTAGTGAAGGACACCGTGGATTTTAGTCAGTCAAGTCTGACAGTCCCTCCCGCCCTGCCCAGGGTGCGAGGACTCATTTGATGATTTTACCAAGATAAAAAAAAAAAAAACAGTGGCCTACTGCTGGACATAGTACTCTCCCAGGCTGTGCCATATCTACCTGTGCCCATGCCTTCCTCGTCCAGTCTGTCCCTGCCACCTTAAGGTCGTCGGTCCTTCCAGCTAGGGGTATCCCAAACTACGCTTGTCGATACGTGGTCTCCACTCCAAGACTCGTTTGCTCCACCTCATTCAGTCTTTCGATAAACATACCCAGCCCACTGCCACTTCAGTTTGCTTATTCTGTAAGCTATGTCGGTTACTCCAGTTCTTTTCTTGATAATTTCCTTTCTGATATTTTTTTCCATTAAGAATTTCTCCGTAGCAGTCACGGAATACAGGGACAGAGTGTCCCTGTATTCCGTGACTGCTACGGAGAAATTCTAAAGGAATTTAAAATTCGGAGAAAAACATAACGCTCCTCTGGCGCAGTCAGGTAAAAACCTAATAGTATTTTGCCCAACATTTGCATTTTACTCAAAGGATTATATGTATAATACATGCATATTAGCACCCGTTTGAAGCCGGAGCAGGTTGTTAGTAGTATTTAATTCAGACATAACATACAAATCAGATTACAAACTTTTTTTGATGAAAAGTCTTCCCGAAGGCCCAAAGTTCAAACATTTACCTACTTCAATTAGAATATTTTCCTGATATGTAACTTTTAACTTGAGTGGGATTTGGTCGTTGAGCCTGATTAAAATTTATGTCCTTAAACGGATATTTGTGTACGAAGCAGTCATGCTCGTGAAGGAGGAGGCGGGCCGCGTGAGGGAGAGGACAGCGTCCTCCCTCCACCCCAGCCGCAGTGGTAAACCCCTACGGTGTCGGACGTCGCCAGACGATCTCCGGCCACCGTAAGCGCGAGCATGCGGGCAGCGAATAATGGGCAACTCGCTGTCTGACCATGGACCATGCCCGGGTCGACGGCGCGTTGTGTTCCACGCGCGCCTCAAAGAGTGTCAGCAGAGTGACGGGGCCCCCCTCTGGAGGGCCCCGTCACTGCGGCTGGGGTGGAGGGAGGACGCTGTCCTCTCCCACACGCGGCCCGCCTCCTCCTTCACGAGCATGACTGCTTCGTAGAAGGAGGCGACCGCTTCCCACTCCGTTTCGCCCCGCAGCATGGCCTCGACCAATGCCGGTCGCGAGAGGTCTCCTATCGCCGTCGTGAGGACACGGCGGTGCTCTGCCCAAGCGGGGCAGTCCTGCACCGTATGCTCCACCGTGTGCTCCAGACGATCCTCGCAGTGGTGACCCCCACGCGTTTCTTCCCTCCCTATCAGACACAGGAACCTCCCGAAACTTCCGTGTCCGATGAGGACCTGCGTCATGCGGTAAGTCAGGGCGCCGCGATTGCGGCGTGCCCGATGTTTCTATACTAGATTTACTTTGTAAAAAACATTCATGGCCAGTAGGGAAGAAAATCCACTATTCTACCATAATTTTCTTAATAAAAAATCTACACAAATATCCGTTTAAGGACATAAATTTTAATCAGGCTCAACGACCAAATCCCACTCAAGTTAAAAGTTACATATCAGGAAAATATTCTAATTGAAGTAGGTAAATGTTTGAACTTTGGGCCTTCGGGAAGACTTTTCATCAAAAAAAGTTTGTAATCTGATTTGTATGTTATGTCTGAATTAATGGACCATGCCCGGGTCGACGGCGCGTTGTGTTCCACGCGCGCCTCAAAGAGTGTCAGCAGAGTGACGGGGCCCCCCTCTGGAGGGCCCCGTCACTCTGCTGACACTCTTTTCAGGGTACGAATTACCGTGACCCCGGAACGTAAAGGGTTTTGAATGACACCGTGGATTTTAGTCAGTACGAGTCTGAGAGTCCCTCCCGCTCTGCCCTGGGTGGGAGGACTCATTTGATGATTTTACCACGTAAAAAAAAATTGGTTTTTTTCAAGTGAAGATTTGCACTTCGCAAATGAAGCATTAACTCAACTTCGATCTTCGCTTATAAGAGACCACTCAAGCCCAAGCTCTCTGTAAAATATCTCAAGATTCGCCCAAGTGGATAAATTGCCTATCTGACTTAATAAACCGTGTTTGTGTGTAACACGATACTCCTCGGTAATAATACAACCTATTCAGTTCGTAAGCTACTGTTATTATCTTCAGTCGCTTGGCAACACACTGATTCAGGTAATGTCCGTCTACTCTCGCTGATAGCACTCGTGAGTTCTGAGTGACGTAAATACGTATATCTCATCTAATTCAGGAAGTACCTTAGACATTGTGACGGTGTGACACATTAATGTCAGACACAGGCTGAAAAAGAACAGTCATGTTCTTTATCCTTCAATTTTTTAAGTTATTGATTGTGCCAAGTCTTGTGTAGCCCTAAATAATAAAAATATAATTGTAACATGAGCATAAATAAAATGCGAGACCGGCCCGACGCCAACGTAGCGGAATTGTTTAAAACTGCTAACCACGCGACGGCAATGTTGGCATGGCGGTGTCCCGAGCTGCGTATTTCAAACAAATTCAAACATTACTAAAAATCCTACACAGCCACGAGCCCTAAAAATAAAAGTAAAGCTTTTATTTATAAACTCAAAACAGTAACTGGGGCCTGTGAAAATTAAAAGCTTAAATTCTTTGGTTATCTAACTTTACTCGTAAATTAAAAACCAAATCCAACGTTATTATGTGTGCTATCAGGTACCTATCCATTACATTTACGTACGTTAATCTAAGCTCACATTTTCACAAAGCACATTAGACCGTTCGTAGAATTTTTATGTATATTATTCTGGGAATAGTCACGATGACAGGATCCGTAATTTGAAAATCTATTAATCCGTTAGTTACGGTATTGAATAACCCTCCTTCTGGCGCAGTCGGGTAAAAATAATCGACACGAATTTTTGTCTTTTTAAATCAAGCAAAATTGACTAAGATAAAAACGCATCAAGACTCAGAAGTGGGAGGGAGGCTCATGAAGTCAAAGATATTAAAAATCATAGTTTCCTAGTGACGCATTGTGAACTTTAAAAGCTTCGTATCTTCAATTTTGGCTAATGTAGCAAAAGAATACTTAATTACGTGTAAAAATTTTTTTTGATAGTCTATTTGACGGACTTATATTTAATTTGAAAGACTGCTATTATAATACAATATAATAATTAATACGAAATATATAAAATCTCAATAGGTACTAATAGGAAAATATACAAAAATTAAACAAAACAGAGTTTTTCGTTTTTTTCAGTCATCTTGCCTAATAAACTTCAGAATTCTTTAGAGGAAACTTTTTCTTTGATTTAAAAATAGAAATAATTTGGTGTTCAAACGCTGTTTTAAAACCTTAAATTACTAGTTTTAGGAAAATTCTTTGGCACTGCGTCAAAAGGACTTGAGTCGTGGCGTGGACTCTACATTATGACCCCACCTTATATTAAGAACCTTATTAAGGTTCGTTTTGTCTCGGGACTGAGAACAGTCTATAATGCTGGGGCTACGCTAACGGGCAATACCGTCAGTTATATTGCGATGATGGACATTTATAAGAACATTTACCGCCTTAAGTTTCAGTTAAAGTTTATTTTCACGAAAATGAATCATATTTCTTGTTAGTTTGACCCCCATGAAAGTAGAGTTCCAATGAAACAGGACAAATGAGGCAAAATTTTGCCATCAACATTTCTCAAGTTTCATGCTATCATAAATTGTGAGTTTGACAGTCTCAAAGACTTTTCGAAAACTCGAAACTTCACTGGGTTCTAGTAGATTTAATAATACAAGGTTACAACGATGGGACGGGGAGGCGTTTTTGGAAAATATTGTTTTGTTTTGAAAAATACTGAAATGTTTAAATTTTGAAAAACAAGGTAACATTTTACGAGTCTTTCCTTCCTTGTAGAGCTGTAGAAAAGGATGAATTACGCATTATTCCAAATAGCCTTGAAATGAGTACATTGAAAACATCTCGTCTTCCAAATACATAAAGCATAAAAGCTACAAAAAGGAGAAGATTTATTCAACGTTATATAATTCGCTCTCTTTAACTAACTCCGGGCAGCTACTGAAATATTTTTTTCGTACCACTTGCTCAAAAAAGTGACATTCTATGCTTCAAAAATCGAACATAACGATAGTCATTTTTAATCTGTTAAAAACAGGGAGAGAATGTTGTACTGAATTTCATTCATCCTCTAGGGAGAGAATGTGATTTAAATTTGTAATACTTACCGAAAATACTGAACTACATCTGTGTTTACACCATTGAGTTTGTATATAAAGCATTACACATCTTTTTGAAAAAGGAATACGTATTTATTATGCAGTTATGATTATTAAACAAAATTACGAAAACCGAAGAGGCCGTATGAGATTGATGCCTTTGCTTTTCCGACAAAAAAAAATTAGTCTAGGAATTTGCCGCGTTTTTGTTTTCTTCAAATAAAACCTTAAGTTTATTTTATTTTTATAAATAAGTTAATGTTCTAAAAATGCGTAACGATGTTAAATCAAATGAAACGCAAGTTCCTCAGACGCAAGAACAGAGATATACTCAAATTAACTCATCGACAATAAATGTACCAAACAAAAATGTAACTCTCTCTATCAATAATTGGACCAATGTTTCGAATGTTAACTTTTACTTTTAATTGTCATTATTTTCAATAAATGCTTATCTCATATTATTATTGAGTTCATTTTTTCGCAAATGGTACGAAAAGTAGAGTATTTTCCTCGGTGATAAAGCTGTCTTAGTCTTGGGTGAACTTAAATCCCTCGCTACACTCAGGACTCGTCTTAAATCCCTCGCTTCGCTCGTGATTTAAGTTTTTAACACCCTCGCTACGCTCGGGAGTAAACCTCGAGTCCTTCGTTACGCTCGCGATTTAAATCGTCACCCGCGACAGAAGACACTGCTTTATCCCCTTGGTTAATAATCTACTATTTTATAATAACCCAATATTACTTTTTGCCCGACCCGGGAATCGAACCCAGGACCCTACAGTCAGCAGTCCCGCTTGCGACCACGAGACCAACGGGGCAGTTATATAACGTAACGTAGGCAAATAGGTACATGTAGGAATAACGAAGTAGACGCTTTATTTAAAGATTCTCAAACTCATATCATGAGTTGGATGAAATTTTCCGACTCAACTCAAATCAAGCTCGACACACGGTAAATTTGCCTCATTAACTCTTTAGATAGGTACTCGTACATTGATAGCTAAAATTTATTTTAGTGTCTTATCTTTATAACTAAACGCCCACATACATAGTATTCAATATAGTTCCATGAACAATTTTCTGTCATATTGCGACTAAGAATGCTTTTTGATAGGCACCTCGAAGCGTTGCCATGGCGATTGAGTTGAACTGAGCTGAACAATCGAATCGACTTAAGAGGGGTCTTGGAATACGAGTGCTAGGTACTTATGTAGAGTAGTCATAGATACCATTACGGTCATTTCCAATTCCAACAACAAAATAATCTTTTTCTAAAAGAACGAATGAAAAAATCGATTGTAAGTATTATTAATTTATTACAGCTGTTGGGTATATACCCCGTTGTTCTAGTAGTCGAAAGAGCGATTTCTGAGCATGCAGTCCTGGGTTTAATTACCAGGCTGGGCAAAGAGTTAGTCAATTTTTTTTCCATTAGGGATTTTTCAGTAGCAGCCGGTGAATTTGAATCCAGTAGACGGTTTTTTTTAGCGTGGTAAAAACGTCTATCGCCCTGGGCGTCAACCACTGCGGCTGGGGTGAAGGGAGGACGCTGTCCTCTCCCTTACGCGGCCCGCCTCCTCCTTCACGAGCATGACTGGCGAGAGATGTCGCCGCCTATCGCCGTCGTGAGGACACGGTGGTCTTCTGCCCGAGCAGGGCAGTCCTGCATCGTATGCTCCACCTCCGGGCGATCCTCAAAGTGGTACACCCAGGCGTTTTTTCCTTCCTTAACCAACACAGGTACCTCCCGAAACTTCCGTGTCCGGTGAGGATCTACGTCAGGCTGCAGATCAGGACGCCATGACGCCTATCCAGCCACTCCTCAAAGAGGGGTCTTACCGCCGCGATTGTATACTCGTACTTATATTAGATAAAATTCTACCTAACGCTTCGGGATTTATCGGCGCGATATTATGTTGTTCATTATAATATCGGTACTTATAGGTTTCTACTCCTTATTATTGATTACAGCGTACCAAGATTGATGGGTTTCTACTAGATACTGAATCTTTCTAATTTTTCGAAACTATTAGGTTCATGACGAAGCACAGGGTTCGATAAACTATGTTAGAGAAAAATATAAGTTTTCTTTTTTGTTGAACATTTTTTACGGTCATAATAAAATTAATTTTGTAAAAATAGAGGAATACTTAGATTGCTCAAAACCGAATTGCTTGAGAGGAAACTTTAAACTGCGGTTATTATTACCTACAAACTAGCTATGACACGCGGCATTGCTCGCGTTAATATAGATCTTGACAATCAAGTCACATAGTGATTTAGCAATGTATGTACCCTTTTTTTTTATTGTGGTAAAATTATCAAATGAGTCCTCATGCCCAGGGCGGGACGGGACGGGAGGGACTGTCAGACTTGTACTGACTAACTAATCCACGGTGATCCTTCAATAGCCCTTTACGTTTCAGGTTAACTGATGCGACAGTTCAGCGATGGAATGTTCAGCTGATTACGACATGCAAAACAGGTTTCAGGGGTAAAAACAAATACTCTGTCGTACATAAAACCACAAGTTTTAGTAACTTATACGGCCTCATTAAATGTGAATATCATCCTCCCTTAATAAATAGGAATCTAATTATCAAAATATTCTACTTATTCATAGTAACATTAACCTGTTAAACTATAGAATGCTCATTACATTCCTATCATTCGATAATCATCCGAGAAATTGATATTCCCTTTGAAAATTCTCTACTGGGATTTACTCATACGTGTAAACCTATAATTATCATCTATATATGTAAATTAAAACTGACTGCCTGACTGACTGATCGATTAACGCACAGCCGAAATGAAACTGCTGGTCCTAGAAGCATGAATTTTTGCATAGGTTTTAGGTGTGCACTAAGAACGAACTTTTGAAAATTCAACCCCTAAATGAATTTAAATTTCATCCGATTTTCTTGAAACTTGGAAATAAATGTTCTCAACAGAATTAATTGAACACAAAGGTGACCTATCTTTTCTTTTCAAGATTTTTCATAATATAACGGACGAAGTAGCGGGCAACCGCTATCCTAACTAATTTAAACTTGATTTTGTTTGTGCGCTCGCACTTTCAGGATAAAACGACTGACCCGATATGAATGGACATGAGCAGATCATGATTAGGACGGACATAGGATAGTCTTATCACGGTAGTTCATTCTCTTTTTTTTTATCGTGGTAAAATCATCAAATGTGTCCTCCCACCCAGGGCTGGGCGGGAGGGACAGTCAGACTTGGTTGACTAAAATCCACGGTGTCCTTCAATGGCCCTTTACGTACCGGGGTCACTGTAATCCGTGAGTCCCGCGACCCCGGCAGGCGTTCGTTCTCTTAGGATAATTTTTGACCTCCGATAGAACGAAACAGCGGGGACAAGTTAGAAGATGGGTAGACCATGACTTCGATTAGGACACAGGAGACTTCTTGTTCCGGTAGTACGTTCCGTGGGACAATCTCCGACCACGTGAGCGAAGCCGCGGAAAGAAACTAGTACCTACATAATATAATCCCCGTTTATCGTATTTATCCGTTCCTTACTAGTACGGGGTCTGATGAAGCACACACTTGAATCCTCCAATGGCAAACATCGGTATGTACCTACTTCTACATAACATAAATGATAAAATTTGTTAGTAAAATCGTCAGAGAATTATCTTTTTATTTAGACAATACTGCCTTTTTCTTGCCTTATTCTTTAATTATTGGAAAAGCAGTTTACGAAAAGTCGCAAAAAGAAAAGTCGCAAAAGCGTTTAAGTTAAATTATTATTTGAGAAGAGTAAACAATTCATTCTGTAAACTTATATCCCACATTTTTAGTCTACCTAATTTTTAGTTCGTGATGTCCTACCGGGACTGACATTCAATTACTTTATCTCGTCTAACTTTGCCCACAAACAGCCTGACAACACATTCAAACAGCAAGTCAATTATACCATTCTTTATACATGTCAACTTACATATCACATGTTTTCAGCCCTATTTGAGCGAAATACGTACTTTTAGCGCGCAATTACAATAAAAGCTCAAGCGACTACAAAGTCACTGGCTCACTGCTTCTTGCCTCGTAGCACTCCTGAGCTGTTTGAGGGCTGAGATGACTAAAACGCTGCTTTGTTATAATCCACTTCGACTCCGTATCATTTAAGTCGACTCTGGCATGTACTTATATGGGTATAATACCTACTTAGGTTTGTTGTTAACTATTTTAAAAGTACAGCTTGAAGCAATCAGCATAAAACAAAACCGTAATTTTCCAATCCAACAGTGCTTAGTAAGGAAGGTTTATGACATCGGTCTTCGCGTGGATGGTTTATTTCTCCATTTTGAGTAACTCTGACAATGACATCTTATAAATATCTATTGGACCCCAATACGGCTAAGCCTATAATAATTAAGGAGATTCGCGATTCTACAGAACAACGTCTATGAATAAAACTGAAAAATAAGATTTTTTTTCTACGTATTTTTCCAGGATAAAAAGTATCCTGTTTTATGCCCAGGATAATAAGGTATAATTATACCAAGTTTCATCGAAATCGAACCGTTAGTTTTCACGTGATGCCTGCATATACAGACAGACAGACAAAAATTTTTTTTATCTCATATTTGGGTTTGGTATCGATCCAGCAACACGCCCCGCTATTTATTTTTTCAATATTTTAAATGTACAGAATTGAACCTTGTACAGATTCCACCACACAGGACCTGTATGGTCGGGTTATTTATCCACTAAGGTTTTAGGTTTAAAACATTTACTTCCTTTTTGTGATTTTTTTAAGACAGTACCCCAATGAGCTTATAAATACATCCATGAAATCACTCAGATATTCAAACTATAAAACAATTCTGGAATTAATAAGAAATTTATAAACACCTAACTCCTTTTGCTTAGATGAGTTGGGTAAATGATATATTTTCTTTGTATACGCACGCACTGTGAAGGTGACATGCAACATTCGCGGATAATAGGTTTAATAAATCACTCCAAAATACTCCGAATACCAGTTCGTAAGGTTTCGTATATTGTAATAAATAATAGAGAATTATTTAAACGGGCATGCGCAGGTAATATATCAAAATTTCGGACCCTTTTTGATCTATAGCTATTAACGTAGGTACAAAAAGTTGAAACCCATCACACGAAGCAATTTATAGGTATCATATACATTGCTATGGAATTTGGAGAATTTTTTTTTGGGAACTATATTTTCTGTCACCAAAATTTATATTTGTCAAAAAGTTGTGTCACCTAATACATAGATCTATGCGCCACGAAATATTTTCGTTCTCAGATAAAAAAAAAGGTATAAATTATCAAATTAATGTGTAAAATAAGAGATGAATTATCAATAAAAATGTAGTGAATTTGATGAATATTAACTTCATTCGTATAATAATAGTTAAATTATTTAAATAATAGCTTTGTGCTCTTTTTTACAGACAATTGAGGTATCGATTATCCAATTTTCGATATTATTACAATGTGTCTATAAGGCTTATGTCTCTGGTTTTATCTCTAGATAGCTTTTAGGGATAAGACCGCACTTCCACCGCCACCCTACTTATAAGTTCTACGTTGTGTCTGTTTGTTGTAAAGAGTATATTATCCATCATGATAAATATTTTCTTTTCTAACCTGTAATAAACATGTATCAGATAAGTCGATTTCGTCGTAAAGTAACATAGCAAGCCATACATATTTAATCTACCACCTTATAAATCCGCCACCCCTTTTGTCAGAATACCTCGAAGCGCGTAAAGAACGTCGGTAACTGCAAAGAAAATATAGTAGGTATTCTGCCTATCGTTTTTGAATTAAGTTTATTATTGTCGCTCAAGCGTAAATATCACGTACCGCGACCACGATAGGGGTGATGCTGTGACGACGCCATAATGTGCGTCATGAACGCTTTTCTAACACTTGCACGCTTTTAAATAAACAATCATATTATACAAAAAACTATGTGCTGAAGACCACGTATAGGGTATGGGCAAATTTAGTGTGGAACGCCCTGTAGCAAGATGGATTTGAGGAATGTGGCCGGCGGCGGATGCGAATTATCCAAACCGGAGGGTTGGCGCTCTTTGGGGGCTCATATCTTACGTCCAACAGTGGACGGGAATTGGCTGATATAACAATATTAAGCTGCATCCGGTTCGAGGGACAGGGAAGCCGCCCCCAACACAGTTGAGAAAAGGCTAGGCAAATGATGATGAACGACAGTAGTAAATATGAATAAAAATTAATTTTCACAAAGTTTATAGCAACACGTAATTTTCAAGTGACGATTGACAATGATATGCTCAGCCATAACGTGATCGCGTAATATATGAAGTGGCAAGTGTAAGCCGAAATTAAAAATTTATTTATTGAAGTAAGTACGTAGTTTCAGCCATAAAAAGGATGATAAGCAACAGCTAAACACTAAGTTTACTAATAAAAACAAGTGCATGTCCTTTCATCCCTCTCTCATTTACGTAGGTATTCCAATTGAAACCATAGGTATGATGCAATTGTATGTACATAACTAGCACTCCGCCCGCGACTTCGTCTGCGCGTGTTTCTAACTTCGAACTCAGTAAATTTAAATGCCCGGTCACCCTCCTTATTGGATACTTTTGATCTAAAAAGGTATCCAACTAACATTGTTACTTTAAAAAAATCTTTCACATTGAAGAAAGCCTCTGTACCACTGCGACTTCATGCGACAAAGGTTTTCATAAGCCCAATAGCCCATCTACAACCCTTTCAAGGAAAATTAATTATTTAATGACCCTTATAAATTATTAAGTACTAAAAGAGAAACAGTTTTGGTTTAGCTTTAAGATTCTAACTGAAGAAGACAAATAAAATCGGAATAAAGTTTAACATAAACAAATTTTTTGATTTTCACTCCGCCAGGGGTTGATTTTTGAAATATAGATAGTTTTGTATCCTGTATTCGATTGAGAGATTTGTTTGCCAAGTCTTGAGTTTATCGAAGCAAACAGTAAAATCCTTCCCTTTAAACTTAATCACCCCTTTTCACCAATTTAGGGGGTGATTCTCGAAAAACCCAAAAACACGTGTTTGATTATTTTGTATCTAACTTACTGTACTGAGTTTCAAATTCACCGATATCTATCTTATTTATTTACTCTCAGATGATCTGAGTATTTACTTATACTCATTATTGAACCAAGTTTCAAATATATAAGCCCAAGGAATAAGATTTAACATACAACAGAATTCACCCCCTTCGTGGAGGGTTTTCGCAAAATACCGTCTTATTGCCCCCCTACATAGTAGACTGCAACTGCTGTCCAAAACTCAAGTTACTGCGTTTAGCGGTTTCGGCTGCAGTCGAGTCTTAAAACCATACCCTGTTCTTTTATATTTATAGATTAGCATTCCGCCCGCGACTGCAGCGTGCCCGGACCTCGGTTGCGACAGTCGCTCCCTCCATACTGCCCTGAGATCGCGCCGGAGCTCTTCCCGCCGCGACTCGACTTGTCGAGGCAGCGGGGATTCGCCCCGGCG
Source organism: Agrotis puta (assembly GCA_943136025.2). NCBI lineage: Eukaryota > Metazoa > Arthropoda > Insecta > Lepidoptera > Noctuidae > Agrotis > Agrotis puta. Next base: position 9,467,691 of record OW964170.2, read on the forward strand.
CTGCGCCTCCACGCGCCACTCATAGACGCGCTAGAGGGCAGTCGCCACCAGATCCCAGGGCAGAAATCCCATTATTATGACGATATTTTAGATTCCAAAAAGTATTATCCAATTAATTTCCGCAGAAAGTAAGTGTTGAAATATTTTTTTTTTTGAAATTGTTTAAATTACCTCGCAAAACAAGTTACGGAAAAGGGCGGGGCCAGGTTGGAAACAGCTTGCTTTTTTTTTAATATTTTTGGCATGGCTTTTGGGCCTTTTTCCAAACGAAAGGTGTGTTGCCATTAACAGAAAAGAAAAAATACTTAGCGAATGAGTCCTTCAAAACATTCTATTCCATAATAAGTATCTGCTTGTCTGTTCAATTTTAGCGAGTTTACATCCCCTTCAATGTATTTAAAATGAAATAATTTATTTGAATGTTAAATAACTGATACTAACCGATTTCTGGGAATATAGTAGAAAATTACAGTAATAAATTGGTCACACTACAATCAAAACACGTCATTACTTTTCAGATAAATAGCATCATCATTTAAACTTTCTCGCTCCTTTTTCCTCTTACCAAAAAATCCTACTGCTATCCTGTAGTGATGATAAAAATACCTGCTATTGAATTTGGACAGTCCCGTACTGTCATCTAATCGCGATTGCATCGCAATACAACGCAATTTGTGTTTGTGTTCGGTTCTGCCGTAAGTAATTGAATAATTTTGTTAGTTTTGTACCGTAACAATATACGATATAAGTGAAATATTATCCGTTATCAATGCCCTACATTCTGATTAGAGGTAATCTAGCATCATATGGGCATAAAAACCCTTGGCGTGTTTTAGTATCCGGCTTGAAAGGTAGATGTTGACAAATTATGAAAGTAAAATGAGAAACAGGAAAAATAAAGATAACATAATGAGCTTAGCAACTAGATTTAATCATGGTCCTCTTCTCATTTTATTTACTTCATCGTATGTGTCTGTTTATGTTATTTTATTGAAAGGCCAATTTTATTTGTATCTAGCTGGCGACATAGAACAGCTCAAGAGGTTCGCATGTGGCGGCTACTGCGACGAATCCACTATTGTTTATTTACAACATCCTTGTGTTATTCTTAGCGCACTTGAGGTTTGTGAATTCTTAGTTACATAACAGTTAATTGAATCATTACAGTTCTGTAGTTATGAGTCATATTGTCACAGCACTAATTGATCAATAACATTACAGGTGTTGGGTTACAAGGTTGTCGCGTCTAGCTCTACAGCTGTCAAACAAGATTATAATGAGTATATGTGGACTATGAGAAAAGAGTTTTCAGAACCAGAACCCTCAATAATTGTGGAACAAGATAACATCAACAATTTTAGCAAAGAGGCTATGCACTTGGGCAACTACCAACATCAGACAAAAGACGACGAAGTGTAAGCCAGAATCATCATATTGAAAACTATATCTTATCAGTTTCATTTTTTTATACTATGGACATAAAAGGCAGCCAGAACCTGTCTCCATGCAACTTGGCTACAATACCTTTAACTGAAGAAGACTGTGTTGTTTATATTGCTATCAAAGGGTCTTTGCATGCAAATGATTGCTCTGTCTTTGGATTAGGGGATGAGGAGATAAGAGCTCTTTCTAAAAAGTTTCCAGGATCCGGTGTAGTTGTGAATGGGATTTCAATCAAATCAAATGTTCTGACAGCTCTAAATTCATTGAGCCAGCTTGGATACAAGATAGTTTCTAGCACTGGTGAGACAGAGATTACGTGGACCCTACAGCGCATTATTTAAAATCAACACTATTGTAACCCTCCTTATTATTCTTTCTAATATTCGATTATCAACATGGACCATGGAAAGAATTGTGACCACACAAACTGCACTCATGCTAATGCATCTGTTAGCCAAACATTATCAGAAATGCATTGGGAGAGGGGCTTGTGGTATGCAGGTAATTAGTTGATTATTATTTGCTACTTTATCAGGCATAATGTGCCACTATGTTAGTATATCATATTATGAAGTGCTTCCTGATAAGATACCATAAGCTCGCTTAGAATGGGAGTGCCAGATATCAAAAACATTTTTTTTATTTTTACAGCCTTTTATGGTGATGAGGAAAGAGTCAGATATCTGATAAATAAGGCCAGAGATGCCCAAGAAATAGTGAACACACCAGATAATTCAGGATACACTCCATTGCACTATGCTGCACGAAAAGGATATGTAGATATTTGTAAGATATTATTGCAAAATGGGGCACTGATTGATGCGAAGACCAACAGTGGACAAGCTACACCATTACTCAAAGCTGCAGCGGCAGGTAATCTCCTACATCAAGTTAAGATTATATAAAGAACACAATAATTTTCAGTGTGTTTCTATATCTAGTTGAAAGCAAATAAGGCAATTAAGCTCAATACTTGTAGAATTACTTTTTTATTGCTTATTGTTTCACATCACTTTTACCATAACATTTTGTGATAACAAAGCATTGAATAATGAATTAATTTCTTTTATGCAATTGTATTGATAGACTATCTGAGTAGTTGTCACTTATCTTTCATTGATGTTTTTAGGGAAAATTGAAACAATAAAATTCCTTATTCATTCTGGAGCTTGTGTTGATGCCCAAGATGCTGATGGGCAAACAGCTCTCCATAAAGCTGTTGAAAACAAACACTTAGATTTGGTTAATTTCTTGATGGAGACATACCCTAAACTGAACACCATGAAGGACATTAAAGGTCATTGTCCTTCTGATAACTTGTCAAGCCCAAAGAACTAATTTCAGGTACAGCCAGATATGAAAGAAAAAAATGGCAGTTAGAAATTACTCATTAATATTGAAAAATTTCTATTGCCATGCATTTTCATGCTAACATATATTTCTAGTTGGGCTCTATTTTTTGCATTTAGTTTCTCTTGCTATTAAGAGGTATTTATTTATGCTGTTTTCTTTGCATGATATAATCTGCAAATTGTGTAATCTTATGTATATTTGTTTGTTAATGTGCTTTATTGTTTAACAATGTTATTATTATTTGTAGAAATGATTATTTTATGTTAACATTCCCAATTTTTTGCTTTTATTTGATCAAATTTAGTTGGGCATATTATGTTATTGTGATTTAAATAAGTATGTAATTTTTGCCATTAGATTCACTATAAAAGGAGTTATAAAAATATATTATTAACATAGAATGTTTAACACCTAATCTATAATTGTTTAGTCACTAATCACAATTTTCCGTCTCATAATATATTATGTGTTAGATATTAATATTCTATGGATCCTTAAGAGTGTGGCCTTGTATGGCCTATGTTATCATTATTGTAGGTGGTTTAAAAATAACTTAATGAAAAGCAGAAGTAATTGTTTATCAATATTGCGATGGCACATCTACCTATTGTTTATATATTGTCACTTTATTTATAATTACATATTTTATAAAACAATAACAACTTACCTTTTGAACAAATTATAACTTTATAAAGACATTGTGGGTAAGAATTAAAACTCTTTATTTTCTTATTTATGTATAGTGTATTATCAACAGAATAAGTAGGTACCTACATTATAATTTACTCACCCTGTGTAAGTAGGCTTAAATGCAACTTAATGTTGCTTTATTCTATGTATTATTATATCTGAATTCATATCATTTATTTTAATTACTAATTGTATTATTAATAATGTATTCATTAGTTTAAGACTAGACTCTTTATTTCAACCAATTCACAGTACTTGGACTTTTTCACTTAATAATATTCAAGGAGAATGAGTGGTCCTTTTTTGTCATTAAATCATACTTAAATAACCACGTCATTTTATAACAAATATAAATAATCAACAATTTCTCTACAAATTAAAATAAATAACTTGTTCTTTAGACATGATGCAATGCCTGAAAATTCTGTTAGCTCTCAGAAAATGTAAACATCTCTAAAACTACTACTAAAGTATTCATGTCTACTCATTCTCCAATTAATGTAATTATAAATATGCATAATTCTTTACTTTTCCTGTTAGGTGTTTTAACAATTCTCAAACTCATTTTGAAGATTTTATAGACAAACTTATTGTGTCACATAAGTAAGATATTCTAATCAACAAATATTTTATATTTTACTCTAAGTACACCTTTGTACTACTGTGTAATTTTACTAAATAAAAATGCATATAGATACATGTTTTTATTTCTTGACAGCCCAGACGTTACTTAACCACATTACTAATTAGTACAGACCTTCATCTTCCATCATAAGATATCCTTTCAAGCTCTTTGGTAAAGGGAGTGACGAAATGAAGCGATACAATGTCTTACCGGTTCTGACGCCTATGCATCTAATTTTTATTCTACAGAGATCAGAGAGACTAAGTGGTTGTTTGCAAGCATGATGTAACCAATGTGCTGTGCAGCCTGGTTTAGGAATGGTGGTGCCTTGATCGGGCACCGAGACATAGTGACCTGCCTTCAGTAACATTGACGCTAAGCTGCACGATCGTCGTCTACTCGCTATGGACAGGTTGTCGAGACCACACGAGTGTAAATCGCAAGTGTTAACATCTGCTCCATATCGAATTAGTAGAACTGCAGCATGGTCTCTGAAAGAAGAATAGCATCGATGAATGAATTGAGAACTTGAATTACTTTAAGTTAGCCTATCTGCCAAATGTGGTTATTCTAGGAATTAATACCCTTCACTTCTCTTGGCCTCTATCATAACTTTATTTACGTTTACGTTTTTACGACTTTAGTAACAGCAGAGGTATATAAGAACTTACTTATGCAACAACAGAGCCCTGTTTAACGCAGTGTCGCCCGTGAGAGCTGTAGCATTCAAATCAATCTTATAATCCATTAAACATTTCAACAATTCCTCAAAGTCTTCGTGGGCAGATACACTTTCAACGGCGATGTGCAACGCGTTAGCACCTGTTATACTGTTGCACAAATTGGAATTTGCACCTGTAACAGAATTAATAATTGAACAAAAGAAATAGACTTAGAAGTGATACCACTAACAATACCTAAATTAATTTGGAAGAAAGGTTGACTTGTAGGTATAGTTCAAGTTTATTTTTTATTAATGAACATTGCCGAGAAGGAAAAAATAATAGAATATTCTTCTTTCTTGCTTATTCGGTAATATTCTATAGATTCACCTTCATTTTTGATTGGCTAATCACCTACCTACCTTTACATAACAATATTTTGGCGACTGCAGGTTGTGATAACCTTGCCGCTAAAAGAAGAGGCGTATCACCGTTGTCGTTGTAAAGGTTTATGCCCGCACCATAAGCAGTGAGCATTTCCACAATTTCCACCTAGAAATGAAATAGTATTGTTACGTTTATCATCAAATTATTAATCAAGCTGGACCAAATATGTCTAGTAATGACTTAATAGGCTTCTCATTGTTAAGAAGCCTAATAAATAAATAAAAAATAATAATAATTTGGTCCAACCTTGATGAAAATTATTTTGCAAAAAAGTATCTATGAATTTTCTGAGCAACCAATAATCCGCCAGATATCTACTATCTACACCATTTTTCCAAGGTTCCCCTTGACTAAAACTTAACACTAAACTACCCGTGACATCTAAACATAAAGTTGCATCTTCTGACAAATGCAGCCCCAAAAATACTTTTCAATGGACTACTAAAATTACTTGAAACTTCACTGGTACTATTTATTGCTCTGAAACTGCCACCAATAGTCATGATTGCTATTTCCTTATCCTTTAAATAATGGACACAACCTACGCGGGATTAACCTCGATTTGGCTGATCTTAATAAGCACCTCAATTTTTCAATTATTCTCAAGTCATGCTTCAAATACGAGCAAGATGACTCGTATCGCATCAAACAATTACTTAAGTACACATGAATTAACCCTTTATAATTCAATAAAATATTATTTAATAAAATGTAGCAGTTAGGATAGGATTTCGTAAATAAAAAAACACGTATTTTTTTTATTTTTAAATTTTTTAATATTTTCTTCACAAAATGAAAAAAAAGGGAGTGTGCCATTACGGGTACATAGCTGCAATGTGTTCCACTAGGAAGTATGGAATGATTTAAAACAATTGTTTTGTTTGTTGTTGCATAATGCAACTCCGCACTTTTCACAAATGGTCTGTGATTTGCCGGAGCATTTAGGGAACTTGCAGCGGATACGTTTTTCGACCCATACTGGCCAGTGACCTACTTGGTCTTGGCGCACAGCTGCTGGAGGCACAAATTGAGCTGGACCCTTGCGTTTTTTCGCCTGGATGTCTGGTTCAATGCTTCGGCGTTGTACGTGTGCTTTTATCCCCATCTTACAGAGCACCGTACCAATCTCTTCACGAAAATCAGCAGATGACAGCAGTGGTTCATTCGTAGTCTTAGTCTTATGAACCCTTTTGTACAGTAACCAGGCATTGGACATGGCAAGGTCCAGAAAATGGTAAAACATTCGAACCTGCCATCTCTTGCTTCGTAGTTTTATTTTATATCTACCCATTATACTGTCAATAAGATCGACACCGCCCATGTGGCGGTTGTATTCTCCTACCACGTTTGGTCTATCAATGGTCACATACCTCTTGTGGGGCTTGTCGTATCTAGATACTTGTGACTTGGGTAGTTCACCCACAAAACTGGAGGCAAGTGTGACTATTTTATTGTCTTTCCAGGCCACAGTAGAAATGTCTGTTCCTTCAACACAGGCAACGTACTCAACTGAATAGCCACGTTCTTTTTTTGAGATTTCTTTTTCTGAGGGTAGTTTGCAATCAGGTATTCGGTTGCGTCGAATGGTTCCTAAGCTCAATATTCCTTGTTTTGCAAAATATTCAAGTAGCAGCAGGGATGTGAAGTAGTTATCAAAATATAGGCGGTAATTTTGATTGCGTGGTATTTCACGAGCTAGCCTGACGACGACATTTGCAGCAGCACCCAGGTTCGGCTCATTGGGGCCAACTATATTTTCTGATGGGATATGGCCAGTAAAACAATAATTACTAGGTTTAGCAGAGTTTATTAATTTAAATATACGCAGTGGTTGTGAGCCGTCGCGAGTACCGAGCAAGAGAGAGGGCGACCTACGTGTGCGAAAGAGAAAGCAGTCATTTTAAAAACTTAAACACAGGCAAGGGTCTAACGCTATACAGCCAACACTCCCACGAAATGACAACTTTCTATTCCTTTACACACTGTTTATACCTACACTTAAAAATGATTATGTAAATACATAGCTTGGTTTACACAACACCTAAACTTTTTCTCAAATACATAAATTGAAACTTACTTATCGGCTTTGTCAAAATGTCAGCAATTTGTTCTTTAGTGTTTACATAGTGTACACTTATACTTTTATCATTAAATTTTTCTCTAACAAAATGCAATTTTATATCAAAGTGTTTACTTCTCTTATGTAAACTTTCATTCTTAATTAACTTTATGGCACTCTGGTTGTCTATAAACAAAGCAACAGTTTCATTAAATTTACACAATTCATTTAGTAAATATTTAAGCCAAATAATTTCTCTTGTTGCATTACAGGCTGAAATATATTCTGCCTCGCAGGTAGACAATGCTACATAACTTTGCTTCTGACTTGCCCAAGTTACAGCACTATTATTTATCATTGTTACATAACCACTGGTTGATCTACGTGAGTCTATATCAGAACCAAAGTCTGCATCACAGTATGCTTCTATATTTAAAGTTTCACAATGTGTATACAAAATACCTAAGTCTTTGGTACCCTTTAAATACTTCAAAATTCTCAACACAGCATTATAATGTGATTGATCATGACATTCAATGTACCTACTTACAATATTTACTGCCAACATTATATCTGGTCTACAGACTATTGCAAGAAACATGAGTGCACCTACCATCTGACGATACAATATTTTGTTTTCAGGAAATTCAGGTCTACACAATTTTATATTTGGGTCAGCAGGCACTGAAACCGGATGACAATCTTTCAATTCAAATTTGTTCAACAATGACTCAATATATTTTCTTTGATGTACTAAAATTGAATTTTCACTCATGTCTATTTGCATACCAACAAAACATTTTACATTTTCAGTAACTACAATTTGAAACTTTTCCTGTAACTCGGATAGAAATCTATTCATTAATGTGTTACTTTTACAAAACAGAAGTCCGTCATCTACATACAAAAGTAAATACATTACATCACTGTATTTATTTGATATAAATGCACATTTATCTACTTCACAAGCTGTAAAACCAAAATCTCTCAATATTTCAGTTACAGTTTGATTCCAGCACCTTGGTGCTTGCTTAAGACCATATAGTGACTTCTTTAATTTACAAACTTTATCACTTACATTTAAACCTGGAGGAGGGGACATGTAAATTTCCTCAGAAATTGCACCATATAAAAATGCAGTTTTAACATCAAATTGTTTAACATTAAGTTTTAAATGGGTAACTAGTGACAACATGACTCTAATGGTATCATACCTTACTGTAGGTGAAAATGTTTCAGAATAATCTATGTCTTTTATTTGTGAAAACCCTTTTGCACAAAGTCTAGATTTAAATCGAATAGAACCATCTGAATTTTCTTTCACACGAAATACCCATTTACATCCTATGGGTTTCTTACCAGTAGGTAAACTCACAAGCTCCCACGTTTCATTTTCTTTGTGAGCTTCCAGCTCTTCGTTGATTGATTTTGTCCAGTGCTCTGCATCCGGAGATACCATGGCTTCCTGGAATGTTGTTGGGACTTCACAATCTGCTATCAATGCCTCTGCTATATAGGTCATTGTGTCTTCCTCTGGGTGTTCCGAGCACTCTTCCGAAGACTGCTTACCCAGGGCTTTATTCAGGAAATTTTCAAATACATTCTTGTCAAATAGGGACTTACTACCATGTTGGCTCCTGCTTGACGTCGACGACTTACCACCACTGCTGGTGGCACCTCCGAACACCTTGGCATCACGCTGAGGACTCATCACAGCATGCGTCGCGGCCTGCGGAGTTGGAAGTGCACGGGTCTCCTTGGCATCACACGATGGGCTACACTCCACCATATGCATCGGGGCCTGCGGAGTCTCCTTGGCATCATACACGGTGCTGACCGGTGTATGCATCGAGGCCTGCGGAGAGTATCCTGCTTCTGCTCCCTTCTCTGATAGTGGACACACCAAGCTATCTTCATCATCTAGGGGCAGCTGGAACAAGCTCTCCTCAACTCTTCGTTCATCACAGATAGTACTTTCATCGAATATTACATCTCGAGATATCTCCACTTTCTTGGTACGCAGATCCATCAATCTATAGTTGTTCGAGTTATTGTCATAACCTACAAGTGTCATTTTCATACTTTTCGGCTGAAGTTTATTGCGTTTCTCCTTGGGCACATGAACGTAGGCTGTGCAGCCAAATGTCCTGAGATGAGAAAGGTTAGGCTTTCTTCCAACCCATTTTTCAAATGGAGTTATGCCATCTCTTTCTTTTCTATTGTACAAATAAGCTGCAGTGTTCACCGCTTCTGCCCAGAGACTTGCAGGTAACTTGCTGTCGAAGAGCATTGCACGCGCAGATTCCATCAGTGTCCTGTTCATTCTCTCACTACAACCATTTTGTTGAGGGGTATAGGGAGCTGTCCGACACAACTGAATTCCATGTTCTGATGCAAACTGCTTCATCTGACTGCTTGTGTATTCACAACCGTTGTCTGAGTGAAGGGCACTGAGCCTGACACCTTGACTGAGTATTTGCTTATAATAGTCTTTGAAGCACTCAAAAACTTCACTCTTTTTAGATAAAAAGTACACCTTACAGTACCTTGTTGCTTGATCGATGAAGGTCACAAAATATCTTTTGCCACTTACTGACCTGACAGGCATGGGTCCACAAATGTCACTATACACCTTTGCTCCAGCAAGGTTAGCACTTCCTTGTGATGGTTTAAAGGGTAAACGGTGCTGTTTCCCTAATATACACGGTTCGCAGAGAAAACTGTCTATTTCTTCTACTTTCACACCTGGTATAAGTCCACTTTGCACCATTTCTCGTATAGTTTGCACACTTATGTGTCCAAGACGCCTATGCCACAGTTCAATATCACATACATTCGCCTCTTGAGATATTTTAACACTGAATTGCATTTTATATAAGTTATTGTTGCTACTTTTGTTTGCGACCGCAACTAACATTCCCAAATTATCGTATATTTTAGCACTGGATTGTTTTTTCACTATTTTAAAACCTTTTGAGGTTATAACACCTTCTGAGAACAAGTTCTTACATAGTTTTGGCACAAAGTAAACATCGTTTATAGTAGACTCGTACCACTGTCCATCGAGTAGTTTGTTTACATTTATTGTCCCTTTTCCACACACTTGTAACTCAGTTCCATTGCCGATACGCACTGTTGATTCGAAGGGAATTAAGTTCGCAAAACATTCTCGAGCACAGCACATATGTACGGAGGCTCCACTGTCCAATATCCACACGTATTTACTATCAATATTTATGTTGTTATCACTGACGAACGCAGATTTTTGAGACGGTGACGCATGAGTGCAGCCCGTGCGCTTACTCGCTGGCGCCGCCGGCATGACAGTGGCAGTGACGGGAACACTTTGTTTACAATCACGCGCATAGTGTCCGCGCTTTGAACACTTGAAGCATTTTACTCTGGAACGTGTGTTCTGCTTGTTTTTATTTTGTTGTGTTGAAACTAAAGCAGCGGGTTCTTGCTCTTCAGCACGGTTTAAACTTGCTTCCTCATCTATCAGTCGAGCTGTCAAATTGATAATTGTCTGTCTCTTTTCATCCAGTGACAACCATGCTTGACGTAGGTTTCGATATCTGTCGGGTAACGATCCCAATATTTTGGTTATCACGCTTATCTCCGAAACCAATTCACCAGCATCTCGAAGTTGTTGTGCGATATTTTCGATTTTTGTAATATGTTTAGCAATCGAATCGCCTTCCGCCATCTTTATGTTGTGGAACTTTTCCAATAATAACATTTTCGTGTTTTCACTTTTCTGCTCGTAAATGGATTCTAATTTAATCATCATTTGCTTTGCAGTAGTACACGTTTCAACCAAACTAATTAGAGACATTTCGAGTCCTGATGTTATTATGAACATCGCTTGCGCATCCGCTTGACGCCATTTTTCAAGTACGGACAAACTTCCTTCTGTCTTCACATCGTTTGTGTTATCGTCACTTTTCTCCTCAGTGAGATGATTGCTCAATCCTTTTGCTCTTAACGCGCAGTTAATCATGAACTTCCATTGGCGGAAACCTTGACCGTCGAAACGCCGGGCAGCAATTACGTGCGAAGCGAGGTCCATCTTTCCTGCACTTTTCCTTTGTCTAGCAACGACCGCGTGGCTGACAAATCTTTGGATGAGATTAATGCGAAATATACTTTCGATTGACTCGCGACTTCACTTGTGCAAGATACTGGGCCCATAACCTGATGGGATATGGCCAGTAAAACAATAATTACTAGGTTTAGCAGAGTTTATTAATTTAAATATACGCAGTGGTTGTGAGCCGTCGCGAGTACCGAGCAAGAGAGAGGGCGACCTACGTGTGCGAAAGAGAAAGCAGTCATTTTAAAAACTTAAACACAGGCAAGGGTCTAACGCTATACAGCCAACATTTTCAGCTCCAGTTTCTGGCTCAAACTTGTACGCAAACCCGCTCACACCGCTCAGGACATAGATTTTGTAGCCCCATTTATGGGGTTTCTTAGGATTATATCTCTTGAGGTTGTGTCTAGCTTTCGTGGAACAAATCTGTTCATCCACGCAGAGATACTTCTCAAATGGGACATTGAGACAAGTTTCATTTAATTTCGACACAATTGGCCTGATTTTGTAGAGCCGGTCATGTAAAAAACGCCTTCTCATAAAGGAGTGGAACGTGTATAAGGCACCATAAATATTAGTTCCTCCTTTCCCCGTAACCTCTGTGTGTCGCTTCAGTATTTAGATAGAAACATTATCAGAAAAAAACGCTAATGAACTTTTTAATTTTTTTTGATAGATTTTGCATCCCTGGTTTGACTTCTATAAATAGAGTTACTTTTAATAATAAAAACATGAATAATATATTATTTGAAAGTCCGTCCAAAACGGACGATATGTGAAGAGAATTTTAGTCTGTGGAACTCTTATGTCAAGATGAATGTCTGTGATGTAAATCTATGGTTTGTTGAACTGTCATTATAATAAAATTATCCAACGTGTGTACGGAAAGTCTTTTACTAAACAATAAATCCACACGATATTTCAAAAGGTTATGGGCCCAGACACAGACTTACGGCCTAATAATCGTGCTGGATTGGTTTTTTATCAAGAAACGCTGCGGTAAAGTAGCTACATAAACATACGTCGGCCAGGGCTGTCTGACCAGGTGTGGCGGTCGCCGGCTCAGATTCTGATAAATCTGGTAATTGCGGTAAAGCAATAATAATACGGGCGATGGATTCCGTCGAAAATATGGCTTCTGGACAAAGCTTTCAGCAGCTTCAAGGTGTACAAAATTGGACAGCGTGGTGTTTCAAAATACGCGTTTTACTAAGAGCTATGGGTCTCTTAGACGTCGTTGAAGGCACGTTCAAGGCCGACGAGGATCAGGAGAAATGGATGCAGAAAGATTCAAAAGCTCAAGGTATGTTGGTAACAAACATATCTGAAAAGGTTATACCACAAATATTAAGCTGCAAGACGTCAAAAGAGATTTGGGATAAGCTACATACAATATTTGAACAGCGAGGCGAGCTGTCTGTGCATATACTTCAGCAGAAGTTCTTTTCAATGAAATTTGAAGAAAGGGAAACCGTGTCAGAGTTCCTGGGAAGGTTCGAGTCTCTCCTGAGCAAACTGAAGAATCTCAACGCTGAAGTGAGTCAAACTATGGCCATCACAAAGATAACTTCATCTCTGCCATCACAATTTCAGCACTTTGTGTCAGCGTGGGAATCGGTGCCAGCAGAAAAAAGGACCATGGACCAGTTAACAGCGCGATTACTGATCGAAGAGCAACGCGCCTCAGCCAAAAACAAAGAAGATGAGTCATCTGCGTTTGTACACAAGTCTAATAGAAAATGCTATCGGTGTGGAAAAGTGGGACATCTGAAAAAGGAGTGCAAATCGAAAAGTAGAGGTACAATAATTAATAATACTAGTTGTAAGTTCTGTAAGAAGAATAATCATAAAAGTTCAGATTGTTGGTTTAAAAATAAAAGCGAGAAAAGTCAAGATGTAAACAAAATTAAACAAGGCAATGCATTCTCTGTGTTCGAGCTATCATCATTGTTTTACAGTCAATTAGAAAGTGATAATTGTTGGGTAATGGATAGTGGAGCTTCAGAGCACATGTGTTATGATTATGATATGTTTATAGACTATAAAAAACTAGAATGCCCTAGATCCATAGTTATTGGAGACGGCAAAATCATACAAGCCGTTGGTATTGGAGTTATTTCTTTAGAAGCATTTACAGGTAAACAATGGATAAATACAACATTAAATAACGTTTTACATGTCCCCAGCATCAAGATGAATCTATTTTCAGCAAGTTCAACTACAGATAGAGGTTATGTTTTAACAATTAATAGTAAAATGTGTTATTTGAGGAAAAATAACAGTAAAAATGTTTGTGCACTAGCATATAGGAAAAATAACTTGTTTATAATGAAGTTTAGGTCTAATAAAATTCAAAATGCTTGTGTTGGTAAATCAAGTGACAGTTTATCTGAATGGCATGAAAAAATGTGCCACCAGGATATTGAACAGGTAAAAAACATGTTAAATAAATATGATATAGATTTCAGTGTTAGTAAACAAAAGGAAATAACATGTGAGCCATGTCTTTTGGGTAAGTTACATAAGAGACCGTTTCCTATAAGTATAAATAGGGCAGATAGGCCCGGTCAATGGCTTCATATGGATTTATGCGGACCGATGGAAACAATATCATTAGGTGGATCAAGATATTATCTACTCATAAAGGATGACTTTTCAAAGTATAGAACGGTTTATTTTCTGAAAAATAAGTTTGAAACAGTTGATAGAATTAAAACTTTTTTAAATTTTGTTACTAAAAACTTAGAGTATAAAATTGAAATAATAAGATCAGATTGTGGTTCAGAATTTATAAACAAAGAGGTGAAGTCTCTCTTCAATCATTTAGGTATTGTACACCAAAATAGTGCTCCGTACACACCCCAACAAAACGGTTGCATAGAACGTGAAATGCGTACAATAACTGAAGCGGCTAGAACAATATTGTTATCAAGTAATTTAAATAAGTCTCTATGGGCTGAAGCTGTCAATACAGCTGTATACGTTATAAACAGAACTGGTAAAAGTAGGATTAAAAATGTAACTCCGTATGAGCTCTGGTATAAAAAGGGATTATATGATATAAATAATTTAAAAGTATTTGGTTCAAAGGTAGGTGTACACATTCCAGATCATTATCGCAAAAAATGGGATAGCAAAGCTGAAATAGGATACTTTGTAGGTTATAGTGAAACAACAAAAGGTTTTAGAATTTATTTTCCCCATAAAAATGATGTTTTGATTAAAAGAGAGGTAACATTCCTGAAAGGCAATTTTAGTAGTCAAAAGCTAGGTAATACTTTTCAAGATCATAATAATATAACCCCATTATTATTAAAAGAAGAAATAAATAATAAAGAGGATGAAATAAGAGAAGAATATCACAGTTTTAATGAGGAAGGTGAAGAAGATGTAACACAGTTATCAGATCTTGATGAAAATACAGAAGTACAAACAGAGGAAATTCTAAATTCAGAAGAAACATCAGAGTCAGAAAAAGAAGAAGAGGCAGAAGAAACACCTCAAGTATCAACACATTCACGGAGAGGCAGAGCAATAAAGAAACCATCAAGGCTAGATGACTACGAAACAAACCTTCTATCCATCGGTACAGAGCCAGCTACTCTAGAGGAAGCGCTTGACTCTGAAGAAAAGGAAGAGTGGAAGATTGCTATGAAGACTGAGCTTGATACTCTGAGAGAAAATAACACATGGACAGAAGTAAATAGCGTACCAGAGGGGAATAAAGTAATTTCTAGTAAATGGGTTTTTAAAGTTAAACAAGTAGGTACTAATAAAGTATATAAAGCTAGGTTGGTAGCAAGAGGCTTTGAACAGTCTGATTGTGATTTAGAAGTATATTCTCCTGTGGCTAAATTGCCTACTTTTAGAGTTTTTATAGCAGTTGCAAATAAACTTCAACTTTCAGTTCATCAGATGGATGTTATAGGTGCTTTTTTACATGGTGACATAGATGAGAGTGTATACATAAAGTTACCAAGCGGTGAAACATGCAAGTTAAATAAATCATTGTATGGTTTGAAAAAGTCTCCTAAATATTGGAATAAAAAGTTTGATGACTTCATGAGTAAAGAAAATTTCAGTAAATCTAAAAATGATCATTGCTTATATTTCAGAAAGGTAAATGAATGTATGCTATATGTTTTGCTATTTGTTGATGATATTCTTATGTTTTGCACTGAAAACAAGGTTTTGGAAGATTTTAAAAGCGAGCTAAGCAATAACTTTAAGATGAAAGACTTAGGTTTGGCCAAATGTTATTTGGGTATCGATATTGATCAAAAGAAAGGTACAACGGTAATTAGTCAGAAAACATATCTTACTAAAGTTTTAGAGCATTATAATATGTCAGATTGCAAACCAGTTTCTACTCCAATAGACCAAAACTTTAAGTTTGAAATACTAAAAAGGGAAAAATCTGAAAGTCCAGAAATAGAGAAAAAGTGTAGACAACTCATAGGCAGTTTAATGTATGCAGTTTGTGGTACAAGACCAGATCTATGTGTATCAGTTTGTTTCCTCAGTAGGTACCAACACTGTGCTAGTATTATGTTGTACAAGGCATTGAAACGTATTCTAAGGTATATAAAAGGTACATTAAATTACTCTTTGATATATAATAGCACATCCACAGAATTGCAAGGCTTTGTTGATGCAGATTGGGCCGGTGACACACAAGATAGAAAATCTACCACTGGTTATTTGTTTAAAATATTTGATTGTACTGTAGTATGGTGTTGTAAAAAACAACTTAGTGTGTCATTATCCTCCACTGAGTCTGAATATATTGCATTAAGTATGGCTATTTCAGAAGCATGTTGGTTGAAAAATTTGTTGTGTGACTTTGATGTTGTCGGTAATGAAGTGATCTTGTATGAAGACAACCAGTCAGCAATAAAACTTGTTTATAATAATGAAAATAATAAAAGGTTAAAGCACTTGGATATTAGGTATCACTTCATTATGGACAAAATAAAGGATAAGTGTATTTCAGTAAAGTATATTAAAACGCAGGATAATTTGGCGGATTTGTTAACTAAGCCGTTAGGAAAAACTGTTTTTGAGAAGTTTGTTAAGTTAATTTTTTAAGAATATAGGGCTATGCACATAATCTATGTAATGTTGGTCATGCATTTTTAGAGTTAAATTCTGTTAAAAATAAAGGAGTAAGTTAAGTATTTGAATGTGCCAGTATAAAATGCATCACTAACAATTTAGTCAGAATTAAATGTTTTAATATTTGTGTTTTTAAACAGGGAAAACAGGAAAATATTATGTTGAGGGGTGGTGTAAAAAACGCCTTCTCATAAAGGAGTGGAACGTGTATAAGGCACCATAAATATTAGTTCCTCCTTTCCCCGTAACCTCTGTGTGTCGCTTCAGTATTTAGATAGAAACATTATCAGAAAAAAACGCTAATGAACTTTTTAATTTTTTTGATAGATTTTGCATCCCTGGTTTGACTTCTATAAATAGAGTTACTTTTAATAATAAAAACATGAATAATATATTATTTGAAAGTCCGTCCAAAACGGACGATATGTGAAGAGAATTTTAGTCTGTGGAACTCTTATGTCAAGATGAATGTCTGTGATGTAAATCTATGGTTTGTTGAACTGTCATTATAATAAAATTATCCAACGTGTGTACGGAAAGTCTTTTACTAAACAATAAATCCACACGATATTTCAAAAGGTCATGGTCTGCGTGATCGCGAGGAACCATGTTCGAGTTGTCGTTGAAGTGAATAAATCTTCTGATTTTTTCAAATTTATTTACCGGCATTGTGTCTTTTACAAGAGGTGTTCCTAAGCTACCACTCCAATGTTTCGTTACTCTTGGTAGATGCACTAACGACATAATAAAAACCAGACCAATAAATTGCTGGATATCTGTCTCTGTGACCCGGAATAGCATGTTAGTGTCTTTCTGTACGACATAAAGGTTAGTTTGGTTGGCAATTTCTATAAAAAGTTCCTTGGGAAATATTTTGTAAAAGAACTGTATCGGACTATCAAGTTCTAGAAACTCTGCTGGCAAGTCTTCGTCACCTGTAAAGCAGAGTTGCTGCTCATTTAGCTGAAGGTTCTTTTTTTTCCAACGTAAATTCAATTTCCGATTGGTTTGACTGCCGCCTGATAATCCAGGTCTGGATGATGGTCCTGGTTGAGGAACGGTTTCAGACAAAGTTGGCGGTTGGGAAACACTACTTGAATTCTTAATATTTACTTCATCAACCTCTTCAAAATCATCCACTTCTAATGGCACCTCCAAATCCGGAACAAAATCAGGATCTGCGATGCTGTCGTCATCACCGTCGAATCCATCTTCACTCTCTGCATAATCAAAGAGAAAGTCCTCAATTTGTTCGTCTCCTAAACCTCTGGATGCCATCCTGTCGCAACAATAAAAAGTGCTCAATGTACGAGACTAAATATACATTTTAACACAATGTACCAGAAATGGCACAAACATAAAACGACAATTATTTTCAACAAAATACGGAAAATTATTCAATATCTACAATAAATAGCAAAGAACACACACTTACCTAGTAAATTCACAACACAAACAAACAGTTGTCACAGTTACAATATTTTTCGTCTAATATCAAAACTTTTTAAACAAACGTATTCTACGAAACACCAAACTGTTCGTGTAAAATTCGTTTTTCTTGAAAAAGCGCCATCTGTTGGCTATAAATTATACTAAATATTGAAGCGCGCTATGTTCCCGAACGAGAACTTTGTTCTATTACGGAAAAAATATATTGCTTTAGATTTTATATGGAAAAATTTGGTATGTTCCAGTACTGTCCCACGGTTGTATAAAGGGTTAAAGTGATGCGGAACTAGACATACCTGTCTTTGTATTATAGCATTGTGTAAAAGTCTATGAGAGTGAGTGATCCTAGCACCAGATAACAGTAATAGTTCTACACCCACAGTATACTTCTGCCAGACTGCTTCACATAGGGGTGTGTATCCTGGAAGACCAAAATAGTTTAATAATTTTAAAAAAGAGTGTCAAAAATGTTATTGCAGTTGACCATGCTATCACATTATACACATTAGTCCACCCTAAATTGTATTCCTTGAAAGAAATAGTGGGCACCCCACGTCATTAATATGTTATGTCCAAAATAATCGCGATAATGTCTTACATTTGCTCATTGATTGGTGTCAACATTCTTGTCTCACAGGATCTTAGGCACCATCTCAGTGAGCCAATAGGCTATTAATCAAATTAATTCAGTCATTTATTACTAAGCTATAAATATTAAACATTTATATAATGTAATTTACCATGGATCTCCTCACTATTCACATTAGCACCGGCATCAATAAGATACTTGATCACATCCATATGACCCCGGCCAGCTGCCAAATACAATGCTGTCCTCTCATTTGCATCCCTAGCTTCTAAACTAGCTCCATTACTGACTAGAATTTTTACCTGAAAATGTTTTATTTTATTTAACTATTATTGATAAATCATAATAACATGGACACATGAGTACAGGCTTTTAATTTCTAATTTAACTACAAATGTTTGTGAGGATGGATGGATTTTTGTTATTCTATACATATATTATACAGGATATTATATCTCTACATTTATTGTATCTCAGACAAACAGCTACTAAATGGTTTTTGATGAAACATTACAGCAATACATACAGGGTATTTGAAGTACTTACAGAATCCAAGAAACCTCTTGATGTAGCAAAATGCAGAGGTGTCATATTATCATAAGTTTTGTGGTTGACATTGCTCCCAGCCTTTATAAGAATTTTCACAATATCTATATAATTTTTTATTACTGCTACATGTAGAGCTGTTACTCCATCTCCTGTTTCAGCGTCTACTTTACAGCCTGTAAAATAATATTCCAACTGAAGTATATTTCAGTTGTAGTATTGTGAAAGACTAAACGAAAGATGGTAACTTATAGAGATGGATGATAAGAAAGAAAAAAGTTGAAGTGAAGATATGCTGCACTAAAGTGAGGTAGGGCATCCAACAACCTACACTGAACCTGAGATGAGGACTGGGGCCCACACTCTTTCGCAAAGAGGCTTTTATAATACACTACAATGGCAATAATATTTGTTTTTGTACAAGCAGTTGATGCATAGTGTTAAGACAGTCAAAGAGTGTTGTTGGAACAGTATCAGCAATAGTTACCAGCTTCTATTAGCAATTTGACAACTCCAACATGACCCTGTTCAGCAGCATAGTGTAAGGCAGTCTGCATGAATGCATCATGTTGATCAATTCCATTAGTCACCACAGAGGCTGATGCTATGGCTGCTCCGGTGGACTCCAATATAGCTGCATACCATCTCATGAAAAATAAATGGCAACCATAAGTATGTGTAGCAAACTATTTGAAACACTGAACATCATTTGGTACTAAATTCAATGAAGTTATCAAAAAGCAACTAACTTATACATAGAAGACCAAGTTTCATCTTCACTTGTAGTTGGAGCTACATTTACTATGTCTTCATCCCATTCCAAGTCAGCCTGTGGTGATGGAGTCAGTGATGATGAAGTAATTGGTGATTTCAGACCACCAATTTTGCTTTCATCACTGCTGGAACCATCACTGTGTATGAATACAAAGTAACCCTGGTTGGTGTCTGCCTTTGAATCATTATCTTTTACTCCAACTGTATCATATTGACCAAAATGAAAATCCTTAAAACTTCTAACATTTAAATTCTTGCATTTAACAATAGTTTCATCATGTTGTCCATGGTGTCTTAACTTGCGTTTGTGACATTTAACAAGCCTCTTCTTGGGAGAACCTACATATGATACAGGCACATGTGGTTTCGCCTCACTGGCATTAATTAATAGTTTGACAATATCAATGTTTCCACTGTTTGCAGCTTCGCCTAGACTAGTTTTACCTTGACTGGCAGTCTTGTTTGGATTAGCACCTATAATAAAATAAAGAATTCCCACTTCAGTTATTATTATTTTATAGACAATTGTTGAAGTATCCCGCAGACAGTAAATTCAACCTCAATAATGTTACCTTTGGAAAGCGCCCGCGAAACTGCATCGAGATCTTCAGCTAATACTGCACAATATAAACTCTCCTCAATTGAGGCTTCCATGGTAGATAAACTGATTGATGGGTTACCATTTATATGCAATCACATAACTAGCTAATACTACTCAAACATTCTAACAAGTAGAGGAATATTTATTGAACATTGTTACACCAGGCTACAACATTCATTCGTATTTTTACGACTAACTTGATTAATCATTAATAGTATCATGATGAAAGAGAATTACTAATTTCTTACACTCCATTGCAATAAATGTGCAAAGCATCATTTGTTTTTCTAGTTTCAGTACAGGCAATAAACCAGTTTGTTATTTTTGTTTAGACTTTCAGACATTTTGACAATTTCAATTTGTAGTAACAGCTGTCAGAGATTTTTTTTAAATATTTTTAATGGCTTCTTGTCTTTTGTACTCTGTTTGGGGCCGTGGGTTGCTAGACCACTGACTTTTTCCTAAAATAGTACATTTAAAAATAATCCAATCAATTTTCTACGTAACAAATTCCAAAATTCGACAATCAAACTATGTTTAACTTTGAAAACTTTCAGCTGCCTAGGGAAACGATGCAATTTTTAACCGCGTTCAAAAAGGAAGAGGCTGTCAATACTGTCAGTGTTAAAAAGACGATTTTTGAGGAAAGAAAAATTCAGATGCAAGTGCGATTTGAACCCTCGTCTTTCCTCAAAAATCATATTTATGATGTTCATCGAATGCGTTTAAAAGTAGTAGTTTAAATAACTATGACAGTGTTTTTTTTTTTTCTTTCAAATGGTGAAATGTTCCTCTGCTATTTTACAAGCTTTTATTTAACTTGTATGTTTGTTTAGATCAAATCTTGCAAGTCAAATTAGAATCACTTCTAATTACTCAATCGATCTGAAACTTGGTATTAATATGGAACCCCGATGACAATGCAATAATATGGTGACAGCGACCTGGTGGTGCAGCCAGGATCGTCTGCTCACGAGAGAACTCCTCAATGGTTAATAGTACACAACTAAAACTTGAAATATATATGGAAACCAGGTAACAATGCAATAATATGATAAGTGCGATCTGGTGGTGCAGCCATGATCGTCTGCTCACGAGAGAACTCCTCAATGGTTAATAGCACACAACTAAAACTTGAAATATATATGGAAACCCGGTAACAATGCAATAATATGATAAGTGCGATCTGGTGGTGCAGCCAGGATCGTCTGCTCACGAGAGAACTCCTCAATGGTTAATAGTACTGTTAGAATGAAAAGAGTATTTACTTTTTATAATGATCTTTTTGTTCCTTGTAAGTTTATTTTTCTAATTGTGTTTTTGTTTTTTTCTCTTGTCACGAAAAATGTGTCAGCGTGAATAAAAACCAACTAAAGTTTTCATCTAAACTTTATTTTATTCAAATACCATATATTTCCAATAAATTGTATTGTCTACGCGCTCTGCACGTTAGTGGGACGTGAGTTACCCCCCACTAACAGGTTATGGGCCCAGCAACAGGACATGCCCAGGACTTACAAGGAAATGTTGGTAACGGGAGTTTGCAAAGAGAGCAGAACTCGACAATGGCACATTTAGAAGGTGGGTCTGGTAGTGGTACCTTTTCTATGGAGAAATTAGAAGGCAGTAGTAACTATACAACATGGAAATTTCTTATGGAGATGCATCTGGTACACGACGACTTGTGGGAGTATACAAGTGTCACGCCAGTAATAGCCGACGTGCAGGGTACAAAAAAGGACCAAAGAGCTAGAGCTAAGATTTGCTTGATGGTGAAACCTCATTGTTTGGTGCATGTACGTAAATCTACAACGGCTAAAGGTGCTTGGGAAGCATTAAGAAATGCGTTCGAAGACAAAGGTCTCAATAATCGTTGCCGATTACTATCAAAATTAGTAAGCATGAAGCTGGAACAATTCCCAACTGTACGGGAGTACGTGACATCGGTGATGATGGTATCTCAGGAACTGCAAGACTTAGGAAAAGAAGTAGATGATGAATTGTTGGCTGCTTTACTTCTACAAGGTCTCACGGCAGAATTCCAACCAATGAGATTAGCCATAGAAAATAGTAATGTGGTACTGACTACGGACTATGTAAAGACGAAGCTCTATCAAATGGAAGATAACTATTCGGCAAGCTCAAGTGCGAGCCAACCAACATCAGCATTACTTTCAAATAAGCATAAGGGTAAAACCAAACCCAAGAAGAACAAATATAAAATTAAATGCTATATTTGTGACGGACCACACAAAGTTAAGGATTGTCCTGATAACCAAAAAGGGAAAAAAGAAGCTTTACAAGCCTTCGCATTGGGTACGCCGTCGCCGTCACCGCAAGCAGGAGACTGGATCATCGATTCTGGCGCGTCGACGCACATGACGAATCACAAGGCTTGGTTTAGAGGAAGCTTGAAGGATACTTCTAAGTCTTTGAGAGTGATCTGTGCAGATGGTAATGAAGTATATGGTGAAGGTGAAGGTACGGTAGTAGTGGAGTCAGCAAAATTAACAATAAATAATGTGACGTATGTACCTAAGTTAGCTTCTAATTTGTTAAGTGTGAATGCGATTGCGAGAAAGGGTCACGTGATAGTATTTACAGAGAAAGGATGCGACATCTACAAGAAGAATGAGTGTGAGGTGCAAGGCAAGGCTGTTGTGAAAGGTGTGGAAGAACGAGGCATCTATAAAATTAAGTGCTGTTCACAGGGTTCTGCACTGGCAACAACGGATTGCGACAAGCAGAGGCTATGGCATCGCAGGATGGGACATCTTGGTATGCACAATCTCAAACTTCTTAGAGATAAGATGGCGATAGGGGTGAGTTTTCCTAATACTTCTTCTAAACTGGAGTGCGTATCCTGCATTATGGGAAAACAAACAAAACAACCGTTTCGCAAGGGTGTTGTTGCAACGAGAGCTAAGGAAGCATTAGGTCTAGTGCATTCAGATTTATGCGGACCTATGCATATACCTTCTATTAGCGGGTATAAATATTTTTTGACATTTATTGACGATTTTACACAGAAAACATTTGTACATTTTTTGAAACAAAAGAGTGAAGTTTTTGAAAAATTTACAAATTTGAGCTAACAGGACTATCATCGAGAAGGCGAGAAGTATGCTCGAAGAAGGAAATTTAAAATAAAATCTTCTCACCCTGGGATCTCGTGTATAAGCACGGTTCATTTAAAAATAAAATCTGCTGTGGCCATTGCAGAGAACCCTGTACACCACCAACGCACAAAACACATAGATGTGCGACACCATTTCATAAGGGAGGCTGTGGAGAATGAACATATTGTTCTTGAGTATCTAGAGACAGCTCATATGATTGCAGATGCTTTGACGAAACCTTTGTTAAAAGGGAAGTTTATTTCTTGAGCTTCTATAAACACAACATCCCTAGCCTTATAAAGTCGATGCGATTTTGTATCAACTAGTCGATAGCCTTTGGAATCTTCACAGTATCCAACTAGAGTTAACTCCATGCTTTTTGAATCCAGCTTCTTTCTCTTTTGGTTAGGTATGTGCATATATGCTTTGCTCCCAAAAACTCTAATAAAACTGAGATCAACTTTCTTGCCTGACCACGCTTCCTCAGGAGTTTTTCCTTTGACGGCAATGGTCGGTGATCTATTTTTCAAGAAAACAGATGTATGCACTGCTTCCGCCCAATAAGCCTTCGATAAATTTCCTTCTTCGAGCATACTTCTCGCCTTCTCGATGATAGTCCTGTTAGCTCTTTCGGCTACTCCATTTTGTTGCGGTGTATAGTCTATCGTGACTTGATGTTGAATTCCATTTTTCTTCAGAAAATCATCCATCTGTTTATTGACGAACTCGGTTCCATTATCAGTGCGCAGGATTTTAATCTTTCTGCCGCATTGATTCTCGGCAAATGCCTTAAAATTTGCAAATTTTTCAAAAACTTCACTCTTTTGTTTCAAAAAATGTACAAATGTTTTCCGTGTAAAATCGTCAATAAATGTCAAAAAATATTTATACCCGCTAATAGAAGGTATATGCATAGGTCCGCATAAATCTGAATGCACTAGACCTAATGCTTCCTTAGCTCTCGTTGCAACAACACCCTTGCGAAACGGTTGTTTTGTTTGTTTTCCCATAATGCAGGATACGCACTCCAGTTTAGAAGAAGTATTAGGAAAACTCACCCCTATCGCCATCTTATCTCTAAGAAGTTTGAGATTGTGCATACCAAGATGTCCCATCCTGCGATGCCATAGCCTCTGCTTGTCGCAATCCGTTGTTGCCTGGGAAAATGTTTACATGAAACAACCGGAAGGTTTTCATGAAAAGGGAAAAGAAGACTATGTGTGTCTACTTAAACGTTCACTTTACGGACTAAAACAAGCTCCTAGAGCATGGAACAATAAGCTGAACAATGAGTTGTTACAGTTAAAATTTAAACGATGTAAAAATGAACCGTGCTTATACACGAGATCCCAGGGTGAGAAGATCATCATTTTAGCAGTGTATGTGGATGATATGCTGATATTTTGGAATGATCATGAAGAGCTGAGCAAAGTCAAAAGAGACCTCATGACAAAATTTGAAATGAAGGATCTTGGGAAGGCAGAGGATATTCTGGGAATGCACATAACACAGAACGATATTGGAATCAAAGTTGATCAAGAGAAGTATGTCAACAAAATGTTGAAAGTTTTTGGGATGAATGACTGCAAAGTTGCATCAACACCTGGTCAAAAGCTAGAGAAACCTGGATCTGAACACAAATCTGATCCAACGATTCCATATCAGAATTTAATTGGTTCGCTGATGTACTTATCTGTGTGTACGAGACCAGATATTGCACATTCAGTTAATTATCTTAGCCAATTCAATACCTGCTATGCTGAAGAACACTGGATAGCTGCTAAACGAGTGCTAAGATATTTGAAGAGTACTAAAAGCCTTGGTCTACAGTACAAGAGAACAGGAAAAAGTAAAGTGCAGGGTTACGCAGATGCAAGTCATGCCACTTGTCATGATAGGAGGTCATACTCGGGTATGGTTTTTCTGCATATGGGAGCTGCAATCTCTTGGGAAAGCAGAAAACAAGGACGGTTGCTCTATCCACAGCGGAAGCGGAATATATAGCAATATCTGAAGCTGCTAGGGAGGCAATATTCCTAAAAAGATTGTACTCAGAGGTCACTGGTCAAGCTGAGACGCCAATGAAAATTTTCAGTGATAGCCAATCTGCTGTGGCCATTGCAGAGAACCCTGTACACCACCAACGCACAAAACACATAGATGTGCGACACCATTTCATAAGGGAGGCTGTGGAGAATGAACATATTGTTCTTGAGTATCTAGAGACAGCTCATATGATTGCAGATGCTTTGACGAAACCTTTGTTAAAAGGGAAGTTTAAGTGGTGTGCTCATAATATGGGTGTTGTGTAATTGTGTGATGGATAAAAGTAGAGAAATGAACTTAAGGAGGAGTGTTAGAATGAAAAGAGTATTTACTTTTTATAATGATCTTTTTGTTCCTTGTAAGTTTATTTTTCTAATTGTGTTTTTGTTTTTTTCTCTTGTCACGTAAAATGTGTCAGCGTGTATAAAAACCAACTAAAGTTTTCATCTAAACTTTATTTTATTCAAATACCATATATTTCCAATAAATTGTACTGTCTACGCGCTCTGCACGTTAGTGGGACGTGAGTTACCCCCCACTAACAAGTACACAACTAAAACTTGAAATATATATGGAAATCCGATAACAATGCAATAATATGATAAGTGCGATCTGGTGGTGCAGCCAGGATCGTCTGCTCACGAGAGAACTCCTCAAAGGTTAATAGTACCGAGCTATAACATTGAACATATTATATGGCAACCCAAATAATAATACAATAATATGGTGACAGTGTCTTGGTCGTGCAGCCAGGATCAGCTGCTCCCGATAGAATATGGTCACAACGACAATGAAATCTATTTAGGCTATTAATAAAATTAATTATGATATTTATCTATTTTGTCGTGCCCTGGGATCTGGAGGCGACTGCCCTCCAGCGCGTCTATGAGTGGCGCGTGGAGGCGCAGCGTTGGGGCGAAACCCCGCTGCCTCGACAAGTCGAGGCGCGTCGGGAAGAGCTTCGGCGTGATCTCAGGGCAGTATGGAGGGAGCGACTGTTACAACCGAGGTCCGGGCACGCCGCATTGGATAGGCGTCACGGCGTCCTGACCTACCTCATGACGCAGGTCCTCGCCGGACACGGAAGTTTCGGGAGATTCCTGTGTCTGATAGGGAGGGAAGAAACGCCTGGGTGTCACCACTGCGAGGATCGTCCGGAGGACACGGTGGAGCATACGGTGCAGGACTGCCCCGCTTGGGCAGAGCACCGCCGTGTCCTCACGACGGCGATAGGCGGAGACCTCTCGCGCCCGGCATTGGTCGAGGCCATGCTGCGGGGCGAGACGGAGTGGGAAGCGGTCGCCTCCTTCTGCGAAGCAGTAATGCTCGTGAAGGAGGAGGTGGGCTGCGTGAGGCAGAGGACAGCGTCCTCCCTCCACCCCAGAGGCAGTGATAGACGCCCACGGCGTCGGACGTCGCCAGACGATCTCCGGCCACCGACCAACCATGGACCATGCCCAGATCTACGGCGCGTTGTGTTCCACGCGCGTCCTAAAGAGTGTCAGCATAGTGACGGGGCCTGTAGAGGGCCATAGCCTGCCGGGGTCGCGGGACTAACGGATTACCGTGACCCCGGTACGTAAAGGGCTATTAAAGGACACCGTGGATTTTAGTAAGTACAAGTCTGACAGTCCCTCCCGCCCTGCCCTGGGTGAGAGGACTCATTTGATGATTATATCACGATAAAAAATAAAAAAAAACTATTTTGTCGTCTATTTAGGCTCAAAGCTCTTCGCTGCTGGCCAAGCATACGTGGCCTTAAGTAGAGTCAAATCGCTAGAAGGTCTCCTTATTGAATAACTGGACTGTACGAAATTAACAGGTAAACGAGCATGCAACAATGACGCACTACATGAAATGGAAAGACTGCGAAATATGTCCAACGAAAACTAAAAATTTAAAAATAAAATAACAGTAAAAAAACAATTTTAAAAACAAGCTTTTATTTAAATGCTCTAAAAAGGACAAAATAAACTTTAAATTAAATCAAACATATAACTTAAGTATAATATAAAAGCTTGTTGCGAGATTTACTTGTCACAAACAAATAATTCAACGACAAAATGTATGTATCATAACATACTTTACACAGGTAAATCTCGCGACAAGCTTTTATATTATACTTAAGTTATATGTTTGATTTAATTTAAAGTTTATTTTGTCCTTTTTAGAGCATTTAAATAAAAGCTTGTTTTTAAAATTGTTTTTTTTACTGTTATTTTATTTATCTACTTAAAGAGTATAAATCTTGACGTCCTTGTACTTTTACATATAATATGTAAAACATTAAACCTACAAACTACACCATAAACCTGAATCTGCTTCTTCTATGCTTCTTGAATCAAAATCAAGGAAACTGTCTACGGAATATACAGCTTGGCAAAAAAGTCTAGAAAAGGAACTAATTTTTTTGTTTCCTGGCAACATTTAAAAAGTTATGTCATTTGATGTAAACAAAGTTCGCGAGTTTGTTTATTTATAATTGTTCCACAAAATTAAAAGAAAACGTGATAAAAAATGAACTCTACTCTACTTTACTCTCTACTCTACCAGCACTTTGGATGGTTTTATCCATCCAAAGTGCTGGTAGAGACATTATTTACAAGATTTAAAGGCGTTGTTTGGCAGAAAAAGAGGCCAAAACCATACTTACCGATCTCAACGATGTTTACCAAAGAACCGCTGATATTACAGGTATATACTTGTTTGTTTTGTTATTTTTAGATGAATCAAGTGTTAATTAATGAACCCCATTCTGTTTTGAATTGCTTGCATATGAAATAAGAGGAATTTTTGAAATAATCATCGAGCACATAGGTTATGTTTACATTTCGTCTGACATTACTTTGGTATAGCGCGCTAGTGAAATGTTGATACGTGAGTGTCGTACTTTGCAATATGTTAATTTAAATTCGATTTCTGCATAACTTTGCTGTTGAATGTGATTATTAGGTGACAACTATGTTTATTATATCATAAAAGTTAGAAATGTACCGAAAAAATATTTATTATTTTTGAAATATGTTTTACTAACAATATTTTTTCTTTTTAATTGGCAAACGGGTGGATACCTGAATCCGAAAGTTACCTAAAAAACTTTTTTAGGAGACTAGCTCTTTCTGATATTTAAAAATTTGGCGTATTATTTTATTGGTTAAGTGTGAGTTTAAAAAAAAAACACAGGATTGCTTACATCTAATATATAATTATTTTTAGGCAGTATCATGAGAAGAATTTCTTATTCAATTAAATGATGTACTACTTACTGATTACATGTCCGTGTGGTGTCCGGACATAAAGAATAGCGCCACCCCATATCTTCCAATGGGTGTCGTAAAAGGCGACTAATGGACCTTAAGACCTAGTGCATGCTATCAAGCACCTTGGGTCACTCGAACGGTGGCGGGTAAACCACCAACAAACGCATTCCCAAAGAGGGTTAGTGTCAGGCAGGCGGCCGGCTATAAAATCAAAGGCAAATCCTTGAGCAATATGTTTAGAGAAATTGATATGCGCGATAGTGCTAGGGCGTACCCCGCAGGCGACGCGCAGGAGCAGCACCCGGCCCCTGCGGGAAATGGACTAGGGTTGTCGCACCAACCCGGACGGGTGCGACGTAAGAAGCGAGCCCGGGAAGAGAATAGTTGGAATGTTGGGACAATGACTGGAAGAGCCAGAGAGTTAGCAGATGTATTGAAAAGAAGAAGAATAAATGTGGCGTGCTTGCAAGAAACTAAATGCAAGGGTACAAAAGCGAGGGAAATTGGGGAGGGATACAAGTTCTTCTACTGTGGAAGTGATGGAAAAAGGAATGGCGTGGGAATAGTGTTAGATAGTAATTTGAAAGAAAGTGTGATGGATGTAAAAAGAATTAATGATAGATTGATAGTTGTGAAAGTTATGTTAGGGAATGCTCGTGAAGGACACCGTGGATTTTAGTCAGTACAAGTCTGACAGTCCCTCCCGCCCTGCCCTGGGTGGGAGGACTCATTTGATGATTTTACCACGCAAAAAAAAAAAAAAAAAAAAAAAGGGAATGTTGTACTGAACGTGATAAGTGTATATGCTCCCCAGGTAGGATGTGAGGAAAGAGTCAAAGAGAAGTTTTGGGAGGATTTTGATGCAGTTTTAATAACCATCCCGGTGCATGAGGAATTAATTATTGGAGGTGATTTTAACGGGCATGTGGGAAGAATGAAAGGAAGTTATGAAAGAGTACACGGGGGATGGGGTTTTGGGAATTTAAATAATGAGGGGGAAACTATGTTGCAATCAGCCACTGCATTTGACCTAGCAGTAGCCAACACCTGGTTTCAAAAAGCCAATGGACACCTAATAACCTATAAGAGTGGGACACATAATACGCAAATAGACTACTTCCTTGTTAGACGCAACAAAATAAAGCTCGTCAAAGACTGCAAAGTGCTACCGGGAGAAGATTTAGTCTCACAACATCGACTCCTGGTTATGGAAGTAGTCTTACAAATAAGGCTTCTAAAGCAAACAGAGCGTCCCCCTCCTAAAATAAAATGGCATATGCTAGAGAAGAATGATTGTGCTGGAGAATTAAGAGAGCGAGTGGTAAATAAAATGATTGAGATGGGTGATATGAACGACCAAAGCGTAAATGAATTTTGGAATGAGATGGCTCGGTGTATTAGGAGCGCAGCAAAAGATGTTTTGGGAGAGACGAAAGGAAGGGGCACGATAGATAGGGATACATGGTGGTGGTCGACAGAGATACAGAATGTTGTGAGGGAAAAAAAGAAGAAATTTAAGGAATGGCAGAGCATTGGTAATGAGCGTGCTAGTTTGAAAGCTGAAAGAAAGAGTGAGTATGATGCTCTTTTTTTTTTTTTTTTTTTTATCGTGGTAAAATCATCAAATGAGTCCTCCCACCCAGGGCAGGGCGGGAGGGACTGTCAGACTTGTACTGACTAAAATCCACGGTGTCCTTCACTAGCCCTTTACGTACCGGGGTCACGGTAATCCCTTGGTCCCGCGACCCCGGCAGGCTTTGGCCCTCTACAGGCCCCGTCTCTATGCTGACACTCTTTGAGAACGTTGGCTTGAAATTGAGCAGAACCAAAACCGAATATTTGTTTTGCGATTTTGGCGGTCTCTCCAGTCCTGTGCCCATTACACTTGTCGGAACGCCCATACCAGTCTTTTCCGACTTTCGGTACCTCGGGTCGCTTGTCCAAGGAGATGGCGATGTAGACCGGGACATAACACACCGGATTAACTCGGGATGGATGAAATGGCGACAGGTCACCGGAACAACTTGCGACCCACGGATGCCCCTCAAGTTTAAGGGGAAAATATACAAATCCGTGATTAGACCTGTTGTATTGTATGGATCGGAATGCTGGGCTGTGAAAAAGATGGATGAGAAACGTTTGCATGTAGCGGAGATGAGAATGTTAAGATGGATGTGTGGAGTGACAAGAATGGATAAAGTAAGGAATGAGTTTATAAGGGGAAGTTTGAAAGTGGCGCCTGTTACAGAAAAAATTAAAGGGAATCGTCTGTCTTGGTATGGACATGTGATGAGGAGGGATGACACTCATGTGACTAAGAGAGTGATGAGTATGAATGTTGATGGATGGAGAGGAAGAGGAAGGCCAAAGAAGAGATGGATGGATTGTATAAGGAATGATATGGAAGAAAGAGGAGTGAATGATACTGTGACGTTTGATAGAGGAGAATGGAAGAAAAAAACGTGTTGCGCCGACTCCAAGTAAAATGGGATAAGGGCAGGAAGATGATGACTACTTACTGATTACAATAAATAATTAGTTGTTAAAAAAAAATTAGAAATTAAAGTATCAAGACGATAGGTTGATACTCTATTCGTTCACAGTGAGTTGCCACATGGACAGCACAGTGGCGACCTCCCGATTTTCTACTCTTTTTTGCCAAGCTGTAATTATTTTTAGAGTGATTAGTTTATTATTTATTTACTATTGCAACCCTGAAAGTCAATCGTTGTTTGTTGCACGCTTCCACACGCTTCCCCGCCGTTACAAATATCATTGATAGCAATATCTTTCAATTTCAAGAAGTGTGCCAGTGTAAACTTACATTTATCGAAACCGTTGCGTAATATTTCAAAAAGGAATAACAAGCTATACATTCACAATGTCGAGTACATCACAAAAACATAGAAACTTCGTAGCGGAGCCCATGGGCGAGAAACCTGTAACTGAATTAGCAGGCGTCGGTGAAGTGTTGGGGAAGAGGCTGGAAGTTGCAGGATTTGACAAGGTTAGCAAACAGCAGATTATTTACAGTTATAAATCTATAGAAAAGTTTAGCTCTCATCTTAAGTATTTGTTTGGTCCATCATTAAACGAAAGAAAAAATGATTGGTAAAGAGCCGTTTCTCTGCATTAAAAGACCTTCATCAACACCAAGCATCATAAATCCCAACCTACTAAATGGCAAGCAGTACACTTAACAATTACTTTGACAGAAACAGAATTACCTATTATTGTTCTTACACTACTAGATGTTATTGGTATTTATTTAATTTTTGTTGTGATACATGAAGATTTATAACATGCTTATTGAACCTCACCTATCTAGTATAATATATACACCTATCTAGTATACCTATTCATTTTAACTATTTAGTCATAGTTATTTTTAGAATATGAACCAAACCTAAGTTTGGTTCACTCATACTTAATATTAGAATAAATTTCCACACTTTATTCTTATAGTAATCTGATGTGCATTAGGTATAGGTATTGTTTGTTCAACTGTCCGAGAAGGTTGGTAATTTTTCCATTTATTCAGCTCTAGTAAGCAAAGAACAAGCGAAATGATCAGCTCTTCATAATTCAATATACTGATCATTCAGGTTACTTTCTCTCAAGTAACACCTCTTGTGGAGGTTATTCGAATACCTATTGAGAGCTCTATCAATCTTATTAAATCAATTCTTTGTATTTTGCAGGCTTACACGGTGCTGGGACAGTTTCTAGTGCTGAAGAAAGATAAAGAACTATTCCAGGAGTGGTTAAAAGACACATGTAATGCCAATTCAAAACAATCGGCAGACTGCTACCAATGTTTGAAAGATTGGTGTGATGAATTTTTGTAATAATCTCCATAATAATTTTAAATAATGTTCTTACCTACATAAGATAATGTAAATAATATATCTAATAATTTGTAATTACACATAAGTGATAGGTATTACCTATATTTTTTATGTAATTTTTCATTTATTAAAACTTGTACAAGATTGTTTTAATTTTTATTGCACCAACATAATCTAGTACTGTGAAATAAGCTGTTTAGTTCAAATAATTTCTCCAAATTAACCAGTTTTTCTATTGACCATTAAAGTTATGATATCTTTTAACATTTATGTAAATAAACAAAGATGCCTTGATGACTCAAACAAAACAGTTTTTTTTAACTAATACCCTATTCACTATGCATGACAATGGGATTCTTTTTTTTATGTGATAATATCATCAAATGAGTCCTCCCACTCAGGGCAGGGCAGGGGAAAATCCACGGTTTCTTTCAATAGCCCTTTACGTTCCAGGGTCTAGTTTACTTGATGAGACAGTCCTGCGACCCTGGAAGGCTTTGTCTCTCTAAGGGGGGACCTGTCAGATTGCTGACAGGTCTTTGAGGCGTGCGTGGAACACGACGAACCGTCGACTGCATGGTCCATGATCTGACAGCGAGTCTCTAATTACTCGCCGTCCGCGTACCCATGACTGGCATGCGGAGGAAGGCAACGGATGTAAAATTAAATATGGTCGCGTCTACAAACACTGCGAACATTCGCATCTACTCTCACATGACATTCAGAAGAACGCAGTCGTACGATGATTTACTGCAGTTCGCCAGCTAACATGCTATCGCAAGGTGAGGAGGTGCATGCACCATGACAAAATTGCCATCAGTATTTAGTAATTGCGTCCTCAGCTCTGCTGGTGTGCCACGGAGTGACTAACATGCTATCGCCGGGGAAAAGTAGCGCGCATACCTATTACTCGTTTTTCACCGTTTGTGCGGCGTTAAATGGCGTTAAAGGCGTTTCTTGTGGCGGCTCATTCGAGTGATCTTGTAATCACTCGAATGAGCCGCCACAAGAAACGCCTCCGTAAGCGGGCATATTTGCTGTTGCTTCTGATCAAGCGCCTACGTGCGCTACCAGTAGATACGAGCTATTTAGTACATCTGCCAAGTTTAGTACAGACGCCAGTTAGGTCAACCTACCCGAATCTGTCATATTTTACCGGCGGTAAAAAAGCGCCGAAATAAAACAATTAATGCAATTCTATGTCTCTGTTTACACGTCAGCGGTTTTAAAGCGTGGCGCTTTTTCGAACTGCATTTGACTTTAAGTGCTGGGCGGTGATAATTAAGTTCAATTTATCTTTTTATTCAAACTTAGCGCTTTTTTAACGCCCGAAAAAAAGCGCCCGTGCGAATGGAGTTTGAAAATTTAATAAAGAAATTTGACAGATTGATTTTATTTGATGTGCTGGTAGTACAAAATCAACCTATGATTTACTGTAACAATGGAGTAATAGTGATAAAAATCAAAATTAAACGAAGCTTTTTGAGATTCCATAGACTTTGGTCTACTCTATTTTTTTCTGACGTTTTACGTTTGGCAGTAGTAGTCTAGTTTAGTCTGTGGTCTATTTATTTTTGGAACTGGAAGTCCGTGAAAATCGAGGATTTTACGTTTTTGTAGGTTGATAATCATTTAATGAATGGTCATACCGTATTGTTACTGCATACTGAAAGTGTGTTAAAGTGTTTCGCAGTCAATTAACCTGATATATATAATGGGTTAACTGTGTAATGCATTTCTTTGATTTGACACCAACACTTCCTGTTGTTTCTAAGAGCTGTCCAAAAAATATTTCAATCTAAAACAAATCGTGTACCCTATTAAAATGTTTACTCATAAATTCTAATTGTGGCTGTATTTAGGAAACCTCTGATGTAACTTCCAAACGCTGTAATGTGTGCGCACAAGAGTACTATCATCAACATTTTCTTTTCTGATTTGGAGTTATTTTTTTAGAATTTCTAACATGGTGCCAGGAAATAAGTAAAATGTCAACCGAAAATTGCTTGGTGAAAGCGATTTATTCCTTTAAGGGTAAAAACAATGACGAACTATGTTTCAAAAAGGGCGATATTATTACTGTTACCCAAAAAGAAGAAGGTGGATGGTGGGAGGGAACTTTGGGTGAGACCACAGGGTGGTTTCCTAGCAACTATGTCACAGAACATAAAGGTATGAATTCCTATTTCATTGTCCATTGATAGTTCCTTTAAATTACATTAAAATCTATACAATAAATAAATATCACCACAGATCCATCAGGTAGTGTGACAACATCGCCAATACGGGCAGCATCAGAAATACAAGCTTTCAGAAATGTAGTTCTCAAAGACATAATAGACTCGGAAAAAGCTCATGTGGCTGAAATGCAGGGTTTGGTCAGCAACTTTTTGCAACCTTTAGAGAAAAGTGACATGTAAGTATTCATTAATGTATCAGAAATTAGACAACACCATGTCCTATTTGTATATTAACTATAGAATTGTGTTTTATTATAACCAGACAGCAGAGGACTATGCTATCTTCTACAAATTATAAAGTGGTGTGCAAAACTACCTGTAGATCATAAAAAATATTCATAGAATCACTGTTTAAAAATTTGTTTTTATTATTGACTGGTTATTTTACTTACTAAGTCTATTACAATTGTATTTAAAAATGGTTGCTTCTAGGTTAACGAGAGATGAATTCAGGCAGTTGACAGGCAATATAAATGAGGTGCTACAAGTACATGAACAATTTCTAGCTCTGTTAGATGAATGTGCGACAAAAACAGGACCCGATCAACGAGTGGGGGGTCTATTTTTACAATGGGCTCCTAAAATTAAGAGTGTTCATCAAACTTATTGTGCTGGCCATCCAAAAGCAGTCTGCATTCTTGATAAGTACAAGTAAGTAAACATTTTAACTTTAGAATATTCATTTGAAATTAGTTCTTATACACTGAAATTTCCTTGTTTTGTATTACTTCTAACAAATCACATTTATGTCATTTTTATAATGGACAATAAACAGAAGTATATAATATTACATAAAAATTTATACCTTCTTAAACCTTTTTTACATCTGAGATAAGTTAACTGTTTTCTAAATTCCATTATTATTTTAGGGAAGAACTGAACACATGGATGGAGGAGGCTGGTGCTGTTTGCCCAGGGGTACTAGTATTAACAGCTGGCTTATCAAAGCCATTCCGCAGGTTGGGCAAGTACCCTGCGATGTTGCAGGAGCTGGCCCGACATGTTCATGAAGCACACCCGGATAGGGGGGATACCCACCGTGCTTCGGTTGTGTATAAAGATATCGCTGTAAGTTTCATTTTATTTACTCTCTTTTGTTGTTAAATCTTGACAATGTAACCAAATTGTTGGTAGGTCACCACCCACCTTGGTAGAACCTATGTTTGTTACTAGGGTAACTAATTTATGAAGCTCATCATACTCTTTCACTTAATATATTTGTATTTTTAGAGTGGTTGTGCAGCTTTACGACGACAGAAAGAGTTGGAACTTCAGGTGGTAACAGGAGAAGTTCGTGGCTGGCCCGGTGGTGAACTAGCATCTCTTGGCGACGTACTGCATATGGGCAGCGTCGCCGTGGGCCCTTCGCATCAAGACCGCTATCTCGTCCTCTTCCCTTCTGCTTTACTGCTGCTGTCTGTTAGCAAGAGAGTGTCTGCGTTTGTGTATGAAGTAAGTTACTTTTTTTACTGTAAAAAAATGGTTTTTAATAATTTGTCAACTTCTTATCTAACTATTATTATTTTAGGGTTGTCTTCCATTGACTGGCATCACAGTCTCCAAATTAGATGATACAGATACCAGAAAGAATGCATTTGAAATAGGTGGTCCAATGATAGACACAATTGTGGCAGTCTGTCAAACAAGGGCTGAGGCTGATAACTGGGTTAGTCTGTTACAAAAGCACTCCAATACAAGTAGTCCAGCACACGAGCCTGGACAACCACAATCGTTACCACATGTAAGTATCTGCTTACAAATGTTGCCCCACTTTGCTTATACAATGCAGAATAGATTTCTTAAATGTTCACTGCGTATTTTAGCCACTCCAACTAGAATATATTTTGTTAGTACACACAAGACTAAGGTTTATTTTTGGTTGTATAGCTGACCCGCTCTCCTTCTGAAGGGGCGTTGTCTAGCATCAACACTAGTCGTCGCAGCCTTTATCACGTCACGTTGCCACCGCCTAGCTACCCTTCTGCATCACCTTACTATTCGTTAACCAAATATTTCGCAAGACTCGTTAAGAAAAAAGTTATCACGAGGCAAATGTTACGCAAACTTTTACATGAAAGAACGTGGGCTAAAGCCTTCGAGTTGACGGGATTGCCTGTGAGAAGAAGACATAAAAATCATATCCGTTTAAAAATAGAAGACGATGGCACTATAGGCGCAGACACAGAATATTCCGATTCTGATGATAGTGACAGGGAAACCGATGTGACTGAATCGTGCACAAGCTCTAGCTGTACTGATGCAGAAGCAGTCAGTGCCTCAAAAATGTTGAGACAGAATGCTATGGAAAGTCCGCGAACAATATCATCTTGTAGTAGTTGGGGTAGTAATTTTGGTTACGTACGCTATTTCGACAACGCCGCTGATATGCATTTGGATGAAAATCAATCAATGGTCAGTGCAGATTGTACACGAAATATATTTGAAGATGTAACTAGCAGTATGAAACCTTATAACACTCTAAACACTATTGATAGTGGCCAACAATATCAGAAATCTTCCTTAGGAATCTTTTCTCCATTTGCCCCACATTCCGAAAGTACTGAGAATTCTAGCTTCGACGTAAGACCATACATGGCCTGTGAAGATTTAGTCAACATGGATCAAAACACTCAAATTGATATGCTTGGAAATGAAGAAAAAGACTTCATATCAACAAGACGCAGCTTCCCAAATGTTAGTGCAAAAAATGAAGCAGTAACCAAACTTTGGAAATCTACAGAAGAAAGTTACACACCCGAAGAAGAAGAAGAAATTGCTAATGAAAAATTAACATCAGATGTATTACAGCTTTTAGCTCCTCCATCACCAAAACTGAGATACAGTCCTATAGAATCTATAATACTGGACCCGCCGCCAATGTTTAGGAACGAGGAGGAAAACATGAAGATAATCAACGTAAATCTGAACACCAACGTGCCTTTCCGGAAGCATTCGCTCAATTCCGACAAAAGAATACGACGATCAATGTCTAGATCAATGGTGGAAACTGAGAATTACCACAGAAATGAAGATAGCAGGATTCATAGAATGAGCTCTCAGTCCGAAAACCACAAAATGCATAGGAAATGCGAATGTTGTAATAGATCTATATGCCCTAGCCCTCGGTCTTCCGACTCTGGTGTTGTAGGAAGCTGCAACCTGGCCTCGCCAGAATTGAATATGCATGAATACTCGAGTTCTGGCACCACCGGCAATGAGTCGGACACCCACGACAAGAGTTCTGATCATTCAAAAGGCTCATTAACTAATTTATCCCAAGCCAGTTTCGATGTTGATCATCGAAAGAAAGTTACGCTGTCAGAAATAGAAGCGGCCACCTATGAAGATCAATGTAGATGCACGTCGCCTTTCGGATCCACTGCTAGAACATCATGTGTGACGAGTGTCACTTCAGAGAATAGTCTAGATGTTATGGATTCATCAAACATGAATGTGACGTCAACATTCGCAGCATCACCGCCCGTGCCAACAGCGCAAATCAAACGGACCTCTATCAGATATAATATTGAACGTTATGTGCCGGAGATCAAGTTGAAACCGGAGCCTCCTCCGAGAGTGTACAGGAAGCCCAGCACTCACATAGAGATTCCCAAAAATGTGCGGCAACCACTTCCGTGCCAGTGGAGCACTTTAAACATAACAGAGCGGTCAAAACCTAGCCTGCACTATCATATGCGAATTTATCGTGAAACTCCCGAAGTCAATAATATCCAAAGGCAATCTCGAGTTAACGCACCTCGCAATCGCGATGTCTTTAACAAAGAAAATAGACAAAGCATGAATGAGAATAATTCACAGATGCGTAAAGCGAGATCTCGCAGTGAAGATTTATTGAAAGTGCAGAAGGGTTTAGCTGAAGCCAAAAGCGGCTTCGTGGTGTATCGTTCAGATTTGTACGCACACTGGTGGATGAAAGCAAAGTTACCAATTACCGTGGTCACCGACTCAGGCAAGGATTATTCTTTTGTAAAGAGCTACTGATTTGTGTCACTGGTTTGAATATAATATTGCCTTGAGGATTTGTAACCATTAGATTAATACTGTCATTAGAGTTACCCCAGTGTTGCAGTGCTTTACTTGATCATCCTTGCCTGTGTTTATTCATCTTACTAACTACTACAAAACAGTCACTGCAAGTAGAAATCATGTAATTATACTAACCAATTAAGATGAAAACATTGCATGGTAAGGCTTAATGACCTGTTCCTCACACCAATATTTAGACATACACATAATTATATTAAACAGCAAAGTGTTCGGTATCTTTATATGAACCCCATTTGAACTGGAACTAGAAGTGTTATCGCCATAGGCAGACAGTTATACATACGCAAGAAATTCAATGTTATAAATGCCATACCTACTTAAAATCCTTTGATGTTTGAAATGCTGCAGTGATGAGACAGCTGGCGAGTGTCCGCTACATGGCCTTGCTTATTTAAGATAAACATGTTTGAACAAGTGCTACTGCAGAAATTGTGTAATTATCACTAATTGCACAGAAATATCTATTTGCTAACTTTTAAAATGTTAATACTTACGAGTTACCGCATTACAAGTTGCAGCTTAGTAATGACTTTTGTTTTTTAACAGATGGCCATGAGCGACAGCAATAACTCTGATTTATCGTCTGGTCTAACGAACCACAAAAGATCACATTCATTCAACAATCATCAAAGCTACACACAACATACGCAACAAACGCAAAAAAATAAACAACAAAAGAATCAGTCAGCACGGTGGCTCTTAAATTCATGCGACTCTCTTGACCAATCACCTGCCAAGCCAAATAAAACTCCTATCGGCAAAAAGTTCTCATCTGTTGATTTCATCGACACGGCTGGCTCGAGCTACAGCAATAAAGGTAATCTATTCTCATTTATTTGTCACACGTTTTATATGAAAAGGATATAACTGCGTTAATATATTATACAGTTAACTAGTTGATGTCCTATCGATGGTCTTGTCTAGGCCACAAATACTCCTAAACAATGTGCTGATTATGCTAAATTATTCTGTGGTCATTGTTATCGTATAATATGACGAATGTATAAGATTATTTTTGTGTATTAGTAACTAATAAGATCTGTGTCTCCTTACTGCAATATTTTCTTCCATGTACACATAGGGTGGAGCATAACATGTTTACGGCCGGCGCCGCCTCTCAGACCTCAATCATTCACGGTCGGTTCGGACGAAAACATTGGCCCTACGCACCCTTATGCGCCGCATCAACGAAAGTCCAATTCTTATGAAGAGGACGCCTTAATATTAAAAGTAATCGAAGCGTACTGCACGTCGGCGCGCTGCAGGAATGCTGTCAGTTCAGGTGAGTCAGGTGATCTTTGGTTCTAGCGTGACACATGACAGAAAAACATTCCTAAAATCTGTAGAAAAAATTACCGTTGGTTATATTTTAAACTAGCTGCTATTTGCTTCAGCGGAATTCAAATTAATTGTGAATTATTATGACTCCTTTGTGCCTCTGCAATACACCCCACAATAAAAGTAGACCGATATCGCTAAGTATGAGATTAATGCATAATAGAATTAATTTACAAAGAATGACTATTAACATAATGGTTGTAGTAATTGAATGATCATTATAAGCAGGTAGAAGGTATCCACTAACACAGCGTATTTATTATGCAGTACCCAATATTCCGCTGGAGATATTCGAGTCGACAAGGAGGAGACATGCGAAGTCAAGAAACCGTATTATCAGTTGGTTCTTAGAATGAAAGATCTGTATATAGACATGAAACCAAATATTTCGCTAGTCATAAAGTAGCGCTTGATAATAATATTTGTTCAAGTTTGCTGTTGTTGGTGTAATGACGATAATATTTATTAATTAAGCACTCCGTGTATCAGTATATTAATTTAATACAATACTCAGTATGTCTCTCATATTTATATCGGTATTTATACAGGCACACATCTCTAAGTGCATGTGCAGCATGCTTTGATAATCTCTTGTTCACTGTATTAGCTCTCGTAGATCTGATATCGTTAGTATTAATTTATTTTCAAATTAGAAGATACGGTTACAATTATAGCGATTTTATTTATTGTATATTTAGTTCGTATGAGTACAAAGTAGCTAGTCGTAGTAGAGGTTACTTATTTATTTTGTGTCCGTATCGAATATAGACTCGATCATTCGAGGTTCAGTATGTAGTTGAACATTTTAAATATTTTCTTACTTACTGCCATCACCAAAGTATATCTTGTCACTAACAAATTGCAAGAATCTCTTCAATCTGCGCTTGTTGTGTATAAACATTAAACAAATGCCGGAGTATCTAATCTAGTAGGACATTCTGAAGCTCAACAGTCTCTTGATCTGGTAGTCTGAATCTTTCTATTTTGTTACATGCGGCTGCCTTTATTTCGCACCTGCAGTGGACTGCGGCCACTTATCTCTCGGTAAAGTACAATATCACGCACCCGCTACTAACATACCTCACTATAACTACACTAAACTTCCGACCGTCCAGCGAAGTAACACGCCCGAATATTCCGGCTGTAGTAAAACGACAAAAGTAAAACGTAACAAAAGCTCCTCTGCGGCGGACACATACTTGTACAGAGGGCCGGACACAAGGAGGCTGCTATCGGACCGAAAATTCGACATGAACCGCTCTAACCCTAATCTGTGGGAGTGTTCCGAAGAGCGTAGACAGAAGCTCATGTGCGGGCGCGAGCGGCGCAGCGGCTCGCACCCCAGCCTGACGCCGCTGCGCGCCGTGCTGGCCGCGCCCGCGCCCGCTCGCGCGCCCCGCTCCGCGCGCTCCTCCACCTGGTGCTGTGGCACCTTTGTCAAACAGCTCACCAAATCTCATCATTTTGATTGACATAAGTAGAAAAACGTAGTTTTATGCTCAATTGTTGTTCCTACATATCAATGCCCTTTTCGCTGTTCGCTCGGATTGCCTAGTATTTAACAACGTCATGTTATCTTGTGACAGGTGTGACCGTTGAAATTGTTTCATTTTCCAATTTTACATTTAACCAAAGCTGATCCCATTGACTAATATTGTAATTGTTTGTTTTATTTGAATAATCGCATCCTCATTTCATTGTAGCTGATCATTATAGAACCTAACAGTAATATGTAATATACCTAATGTAAATTGTGAGCAAAGCGATTGTTTGTGTGAACTATTCGCTTTGATTTCAATTGAGTGCTAGTGCCATTGATGTAGGCTTAATGTGGCGGTCGATCAAGCGTGTTATCTGTGTTAACATAGATTTTTCATATACAAATGCATGTGTGCAGTATTATTTAGTAACTAGAGAGAGTAATTTTTAAATATTGCTTGTATATTTTATAAATATATATTTTGTGGTGCATTATTAAATTATAGCATAATTTGCATGATTATGCTTGTAGCAAGTAGTAGATTGTAAGGAAATAATATATTAAATGTTTAAAAGTAATTATAATAATCACGAATTGGTGAATTCACTAATGGAATGATGCCAAGGACGCAATTTTTTCATAGAAGTTTGTATTTATTATTGAATCCATTAAATGCCAAATGGTGCTTTTTATACGCAGACGTCTATTATGAGTCATTAAAAAATTTCATTACTTTGTTGACTATAGCTATTATGACTATTTGTAAATGTATACAATATTATTAATAGATAGATGTGACTTGCGCCTTATTTATAAACTATGCCGTTAACAAAGATTCATAGATTAGTTCTGTTTAGACGTGAAAAATAAATTTGTTTGCTAAAGAATGGCAAACAATTTGCAAGCAAAAATAACTTTCCCAAATTAACTATACAAATGTTATACGTATTGTTAAAAACATTTCGATATTGTGGCGTTATAAACAAACGAAGGACGATGATTTTATATCAGAACAGTAAATTAAGTAAAGTCAAAACCAAAGAGCATATATTCGTAGGGGCTAGGGGCTAATAGAGACAAGTGAGGCAAGTTATTAGATTGTGCGGCGGGTAATCACAGCGGGCAGCGCCCGCCGCGTGCCATTCATTTAATATTGAACAGGATAGCGCAATGCACTGCATGCTACATTTACATACGAACGTTACCGTACGATGTGCCGGTGCCAACTGCAGTACTGCCTACGCTTTGACTCGTTGCATTGTATTACTTATCTAATACATCTCTATGTCCACCACTTTTTGTCTCGAAAGAACAATCTCGAAAATGTGTCATATAATTTTATATTTATTGACTATCACTATATATATTTTAAAGGTACGTCATATTTGCGTCACCAACAAGTATATTATAAGAACTGATTCAGCGAAGCGCTATTCCCACAGCCCATTAGGGAAAAGAGCTAAAAATAGTGAAACTTGTCAAGCATATGCTGGCACTGATTAATTGAAGTGGAAACTGGAAATCCGCCTTGTGCTGTTCGCACACACCGCCTCTTTTACTGATTACTACAGAATTTTAATTAAATATTGTAATTAAAATTTTCAGAATGCTACCTATATTATTGCTATGAGATATTTGGTTCATAGTAATAATTTTGCGTAGGTACCCCTTCATTTAAACTCGAATGCGGCGTTAAGTTAAAATACTTACATATTGCTGTACCTAGTAGATATTATTCTTTTAATTAGAATGCA
The DNA here is from genome assembly GCA_943136025.2 of Agrotis puta. Taxonomy (NCBI): domain Eukaryota; kingdom Metazoa; phylum Arthropoda; class Insecta; order Lepidoptera; family Noctuidae; genus Agrotis; species Agrotis puta. Next base: position 9,511,290 of record OW964170.2, read on the forward strand.
AACCTAGCAATATTGCATCGCAATATTTTCTCGTCACTATTGTGTAGAGTGGCAGTAAAGCTTGACATTGCACAGCTTTCACTGGGCGAGATCATTGACACGAAGCTATCGATTTATTGTTGGTCGCGCAAAATGTACAATGCCTATCCTGTGCCTAGGTAACTCTGGTCTGATTTTACGCTCTCATTGGGAGGGGGGTTATTGGAAATAGCCTTTTGTCTTTATTTAGTACGTTATTGGCACATACAGGCAACAAATTAGTAGAGTTTTCAAAAATCTTTATATAAATTATATCTATGTTTGTATTATACTTTTCGATTTTTGTAGTTTATTAACCTTAATGTGTAATTTTGTATTTGTGTACCTATGTATTAAACTATTAAAACTAACAAATTGATGCCTTTTAAGAGTTGGATTTAATCCATTAATTTCTTTTATAGTACTTGTTGTGTTGTCAGATACTGTATTATATTATTGAAAATAAAACTCTTAATGTATTACATATTTACTTTCTAGCCGAAATGAGATTGTATATGTTAATAAAATAACCGTAATATTATTGTACCTACGTGTTTTCTTTGCTTTTATGCCCATTTTAAGGGGGTTATTATCTAGCATATAACACGCAATTGATATTATTAAAAGTTTGCATTACATTCTGAATGTTTGTGTTTATCGTTATAAGGATCATATTGTACAACTTGTTCCTCGTCTAGTTTTAATGTTTGTCGTGATGTGTCCTTGAAATGAATATATTGATTCCACTTTTTAAATACGAATGCACACTAGTTTAATTTTTAAATGGATGAGGTATAAGTTATTCGAAAATATTCATTTATCCTATATGTATTACGATCTAATAATCTTTACATCTTTATATGTTAACAAAATTGTGTGGTACAATATTATATATATTTTTCTATGGAATTGTAGTTATTATTAACATCTTGAAGTCAAGTCTACAATTAATGAGCACGCGATATTATCGGCATGCCTGAAATGCTACAATACGAACTAGTCGTTAATGTTCTATTGATTTCCAATACCAGTAATAGCTGCACTAACATTAAATCTGATAATGAGACTTTCGACTCGGCATAAAACTACAACTAGTAAAATGAACGATACGTAGTAGATATTATAATTAGTCGGTAGCATGTTATGTACTTGAACAAAACAAGTGTTAAAAGGTGGGTATCTGGTAAAATATCCATCGAGAGCTAATCGTGATATAATACGTTTTATACTTTGATATTATTGTATTTTCAGAATGCGACGACGAAAATCCCGCGATAGAGGCTTTGGTGAGGTCACCGTCGCTGCCAATACATTCGACGTCAAGCCAAGCGTCGCCGAGCTTGTGGACGATAGTCATGCGACTTCAGAACGAAGTGAAAACATTGAAAATGGAGGTTAAGAACTTACAACTACAATTGAGCGAAGAAAAACACGACCGAACTCTTGCCATTGCTACTCTACAGTCGAGAAATATATTGATGGACGCGAAAGAAAGCAAGTGCTAACTTTTTTAAGAAGTATTAAACTCTTTAAGTATTACTTTGTCTTTTATTTTTAAAGCACCCTTTTGATATCAATTAGTTTGCCTACTTCCCTCGCTATAATTAATTATAATTTTTATGGTGGGATAATTTTAAAAGTTTAATAACTCGCACTTATTCGTATATAAATCATTTGACAGTATCAATATGATGTAGTTGGTCTTAGGGTCACAAGCGTGATTTACGAACATGGCTGGGCTGACTGGGTTCGATTCCCGGGTCGGGCTTACGATATCCCGGTGTCTTAGAAAGCTTACTAAAGCGCTGGTCCTGTGCCTGATCTCCAGTCGTCGCGGAACACCGTCCAATCAGATTATGAGAATTATAGAGAGTGCACCTGTATCTACGCACAGCATACTTGTGCATAACCAGTGCGTCAATGACTTATCTCCGCTGAGATTGGTCGTCGTGAGAAGGACTATTATTTATTATCTATGATTTACTTCAGAAATGCTCATCACTTCAGTCTACTCCGCAAGAGCTACAAACCCGACAAACTTCAATCTAGACGTAGTATTCTAAACATAGGACTTTAAAACATTACCAAAAGTAGGTCATAACAGCGGTTGGCAACTGTTGACCCGTGATTGTTTTAGAAACTGATGATCTTCTATAAATTAAGAAGAAGATACCCTAATTTATATAAATAAAATTCAAATATTTCTTTTTGTTTTTAACACGCCCAGTGCAGTACTAGGATATGCCTCTTTCTTCACGTTTTTTCCTTCACCTTTTTTATAGCAGTGGTGATGAAATAAAGTACATTAAATAATGCACCTGGCTGGGTTCGAACCCACGACCTACAACTCGTAGATCGGGGCCTTTACCACTCGCCGACCACTGCTCCCACTATTCATTAATAAAGTATAATATAATATGCAAAGCCTTCTGTAAAAAATGCGTTATATGGTAGGCGCGGGCGAGTAATGGTCTCGACCATTACTCGCGGCGGCGAGTAATCGTCGACTCGCAGCCCGACCATGGACCATGCCCGGGTCGACGGCGCGTTGAGTTCCACGCGCGCCTCAAGGAGTGTCAGCATAGTGACGGGGCCTGTAGAGGGCCAAAGCCTGCCGGGGTTGCGGGACTTACCCATTACCGTGACCCCGGTACGTAAAGGGCTAGTGAAGGACACCGTGGATTTTAGTCAGTACAAGTCAAAGTCAAAGTATATTTATTGTCTGACAGTCTGACAGTCCCTCCCGCCCCACATTGGTTCAAGGGCGGAAAAAAGTCCTTTGTTTCAACCTTATTTAAAATGTCTACAATTTGGTACACACATACTAGAATGTTAGTAGAAACAAGTCCTAAAATTAATACGGATAAATAATTATACAGTATTTAATTATATGATGCCAAAGTAGGGTGATCGAGAATTTACAAATTTCGTGCAAAAAATATTGTTATTTCAAGTATGAATAGAACCAAAATACTATAATTATCAACTTTCATTTTTAGTTTAGTCATAAGTTTATTGTGTGTATTAATAAAATAGTAAACATAATGTTATAATATAATGAATAATTACTTGCTATTACATTTTTAGTGAAGAAGGTCATTTGGAACCTTTTGTTTTCAATCATGAGATCATAACTAATCTCCGTTATCGACCGATACGTAATAATATACTTTCGGAGATTAATTAGACCCTATAGATTAAGAATACATTAGTTTTGGCTGCGATAACCTGCGATCTTGGAAATACCAGGTCCTTAACTAATGACGCTCTGTAATTAAGAAAAAGTGCATTATATTAATAAGTGTTTCTAATGAGGGTAATTAACATTTTATCATATCGTGTAAGTATAAATAGCATTGAATGGTAGTTTTAACTTCACTTACAATTATTTTCTCTTACGATAACAGTGTTATTATAGTGATGGATAGCTTTACTATTGTCTATGCCGATTTAGTGGAAATCATAATATCAAGTAATCGTGAGATACATAAATGCCTCGAAAATTTAAAACTTATGTATCCACAGCTTACAGAAAGTGTTTGGAATCAAGTTTATGAAAAGTTAAGCCGTAATTTTCTACCCGTATTTACAAAAAAGTGGCAAACTGCAGCGAGAAATAAAAATGCTTTTATGGCAAAAAATGAACAGTGGCTGAAAAATATTTTTACCGTTGAGACATCTTCGGTGCAGACTGATGTGGTGAATTGTGACAGTAATGTTCCAGGGCCATCAAAACGCTCTCATAGAGGACGACCAGAAAAATCATTTGATGAATGTTGCGATCGAACAAAGCGATATAAAGTTAAAAGATTGTGTGAAAGCGTTCCTGAAGAAATGATTAAGAAAGCTGCCTCTAAGGTACTCGTACAAGAAGAATCATCGGATACTATCAAGTTTACTCCAGAAAAAGCGTTGGCATTATTACTTGATGCATCACTTTCGAAACATCAATATCAAGTACTGAGAAATGCAGCAAAAAGTATTGGTTGTGATATTTTTCCCGATTATCATAAAGTACTTGAAGTAAAAAGGCAATGCTACCCCACGGATATTGATGTAACGGAAAGCTACGCTTGTGTAAGTTTGCAGTCATTACTGGATCACACAACCAGAAGATTATTTGAAGTAATGTCTGAAGACGACCTTACACAGATTAGTGTAAATTCAACGTTTTTACACAAGTGGGGATGTGACGGATCATCAGGTCATGCTGAGTAAGTACAAACAGTCATTTATCGACGAAAATGTGTCAGATTCATATATGTTTTTGACATCATTAGTTCCACTGCGTCTGTATGAAAAGGAAAATAAATAAATAAATAATAAATAAATATTCCACAACTATCACACAACGCCATCTAGTCCCAAGCTAAGCAGAGCTTGTGTTATGGGTACTAGACAACTGAGAAACATACTTATATATTTCTAAATACATACATATTATAGATAACACCCAGACACAGAACAAATGATCGTGCTCATCACACAAACATTTGTCCTGGGTGGGAATCGAACCCACGACCTCCGGCATAGCAGTCAGGGTCACTAACCACTAGACCAACAGGCCTGTCAAATCTGTTGTGTATTGGACAAATGCAACTCCTTCTTCTACAAGGTGTTGTCGCCCGGTACAATTCCAATTTCAAAAAGAAACTACAGAATCTACGAAAAATGAAATTGCTAGAATGGAGTCTGAAATAGCAAACTTAAATGAAACTGTTATTAGTTTAAAGGAAAAGACTTACAAAGTCTACCATAAACTTGTGTTCACAATGATAGATGGCAAAATAGCGCAGACAGTTACGGACACATCATCATGTGCAGTGTGTTTTATATGCAAGTCAAAGCCATCAGAAATGAATAACCTTGACCAAGTGCGAAATAAAACTGTGGATACGGAGGCTCTCAAGGTCGGTTTATCCCCGCTTCACGCACGGATTAAATTTATGGAATGCATATTACATATTGCGTACAATATGTCATTTATTTACCAGTTGGAGAACGAACGCAACTACCAAACAACAAAAAGATGAAGAGAAGAAAAGAATCCAAAGTGAGCTGTTTCAACGTTTAGGTCTAAAAGTGGATTTTGTAAAGCAAGGAATGGGAACATCTAACGATGGAAATACGTCTAGAAGATTTTTCAATAATGCAGACATTGTAGCTGAAGTCACAAGAGTCGATAAAGAACTTATTCATCGGTTTGGTATAATATTGCAAACAATTAATTCTAGTGCATTAGTTGATTCGGATAAGTTTGGTAGTTATTGTTACGAGACTGCTGAACTATACGTAAGCCTGTACAGCTGGTATAATATGCCAAATACTGTGCATAAAATCTTGCTGCATGGCAAAGAAATAATAAGTGTTGCTGCCTTACCTATTGGGATGTTATCTGAGGAAGCTCAAGAAGCGCGAAATAAAGATTACCGCAATTATAGGTTAGGTCATTCAAGAAAATGTTCTCGTCTATCATGTAATGAAGATGTTATGAATATGCTCTTAGCTACCTCAGATCCCCTTATCAACAGTTTACGTGCAGTACCGAATAAAAAATACTATCCTCTTCACGATGATGCCAAAACTTTATTAGTGGATAGCACCCATCTCTCAATCAATGTCTTCTCTATTTAATATTTAGTTTATTAATATTTATTTATTTAAAAATGCTGATTTAATTATATGAAATTCATGTGAAAAAATTTGATGAATATTTTCATATTAATAAAAAAAAAATACGTGTTAAATCTTTCTCTTTGTAAACTGGTACATCCATTATATCATTTTAATAAAGTATTATGAAGAAACGCAACGTCTTTTCATTTAAAAATAATATTTTCCGCATGCCCGTACTACCTGCACCACTGTGCGCCCTGCCCTGGGTGGGGGACTCATTTGATGATTTTACCACGATAAAAAAATAAAAATATGCAGTTTCATATACAAACATGCAATGTGTAAAGGTACCCAATTCGATTTCTACTCATAATGGTTACCTCATCCTATTTAGATAAAAAGGGGCGACTATTCCTAACTACTTACATAGGTTTTAGTTGTGAGTGGTGATGGGTGGCTCGGTTCAACGAGCGCTCATCGGGGTGTATCGCCATCGACGTCGGCGTAAAACACACGGCCACCTAGTAATACAGGTGTAAAGCACCTATTTGTGAGCGTTTTCTTTGCAGTTCACTGCATTCATCTCATTAGTATGAGCTGAAAGATCAGCTTTTTAATACTTAGTCTTACTAACCAAATCTTCTTAGCAATCCTATAATGGCATGTCACAATTCGTTTGAAATAATTAAAATCTGAATCTAATATTCGTTTTTTTTGTATTTTATTCCGGATACTTATTAAATATAAGTATCCCGAATCAGCAATGAAAGTCAACACATTTGAGATAAAAAACTTGAAAGTAAAGCATTTAATAAAACGACTTAAAATATAAAAAATGTATAAAATAACTTCGCTTACAGAAGTCGGTGGCAAACGCACCCGCGACACAGAAGAAATTCCTAGGGTGGAGTAAGGTTTTTATTAAAAAAAAGGAACCCACCCATTAAAACGCCAAAGGGGAATATAGTTCCCAAACTGTCATAGTTCCTAGAAGTTCAGGAAATATCGTTTTTTAAACATTCATAATTAACTTTAGTTATTGGCCTTGGGCACAAATAAAGCTAAAATAGTAAAACTAACCGATAATAATTAACAATACCTAATGATGCGAAACCAAAACGTGCTCACGAAAATGTTTGACCTGCTCCTATTCCTACGCATCAGTTAATTACTAGTTTTGGAAATAGACAGACCAATGCGGAGGCTTGTGCGTTAATAATGTGGGGAGTACATAGACAACGTTGCGTTTTATGAAATACATGGATGTGGAGATGCGGAGCCCACACATACATCGAATGTGAAGCGTCCGCCGCAATTACTTATGGGTCAGGTAAACAAAGGTCGCTGTACCCTCCAATACTTGATTAAATACGTTTTTATTAAACTGTCTGACTTCTGATCCTGACAAAAGGTTAGGAAGGGTGGAAATGGGTACAGTTAGCGGCATATGTCGATAATTTCAAAAAAATAGGTATTTTTAATGACACGGCGATCGCATTGGTGAACATTTTTTCTTCCAGTTTTGAATTTTCAAATGTCTTTATTTACTGTTCCTTGTTAATCTTATTTTTTTTTTGTTTCGTATACTACGTATTTAGTAGATATTTCTTGGTTCTTTTAAAGAAATGATTGAATAGGTAGGTTGGCTATATTTTGAAGTCCACTAATACCAAATGAAATCTACATTCGAGTATATTATTATAATAATAAACCATTAATACGAATTTTAAATATCAAAATTCTTTCAACTAAAACTAGCAGTAGGTAGGTACAGTAACAGTACAACTGTACCTATACAAGCCTGAAATCTACATTGCACAAAAGACACACGCATCTGACTACTTATTTTGTAGTAAGTTGCTTTAAAAAAGATCTTGAATTTTTTCGAGTGACATAATAAACAGACGCCTACTCTCCTACCCATCGCCTATCGGGCACAATTCCAACTCTCCCCTATTTCTTAACTCAGCACTTGTCTGTCTTGGGAATCAAACTCGGGAACTCACTAAACTGAAATAAATTACATTCATGGCTACGGTAATGTGCACGAAAAGGCTTAGGAACGAATGAAAATTCATATCTCGAGAGAGAAATGAGTGACCTTGTTACCGAGTGGTACTGTGTCGGTATATCTGTAAGTCGGTACACTTTAGGTACCACCTAGGTACTGGCAGTTACAAGTCACTTTTAGATAAAAGAAGTCGATCCAATTAGCCGGCCATTCCTCCTACTCTAGCTGATAAAATGCCGGGATGTTTTTATTTCTTTTATAGCAACTGGAAACGAGCGTCGTGGTCGCTTCGGCAACTCGGCATGACCAACAACAAACGCTACCGTTTTTAATTTAATTTTCAATTTACTGTCGGAGGCACCTTCCCACTTCTGCATACCTAGTACCTATCCACCTTTTCGTACATAAATAACGGCGTGTTTGAAGTCAAGGATTAGAAGTTTACGTTACCGTCACTTAACGCCTGTTTATTTCGGACGGGAACTTAATCGCTAATGAATGGGTGACGCGCTAATGCGTTTCAGCAAGTCATTGGAAATGTATTAATAACTTTTATCGATGATGTTTTTAACACGGCGTAGTTAATGATTTATAACTTTGCATAAATGTCACCACCATAGCTAACAGTAATAACTTCGGCTATTAATCGAGTATGGGTCGAGCCCATGATATCTAACTACCACATATTATTAAAAAAAAAACCGTAATTTAATTATAGAATCTACGCGTAGGCATTTTGTGTAGTGTTACGCCGTAAAACAGAGGATCAGTTTAGTAACAAAACTCTAGAATTAAAATAATAAAAAAAAACAAGTTGATCCAAAAAAGGAGATGAGTTTTTGTATTGGGGCGACCGACCGGAGCGTGTGATGCCTGATACGTTTTGACCCCGTATGTTGGGGTTGATTTTCAATGAATAAACCCAGGTTTTAGGTTCGCACACGCCACCACTCATTTCCATCATCCATCACATTCATAAATTAAATTGAATCATCTATTCATATATATCTATTAACTTGAGCCATTATGGGAGCGTAACTTTGATGATTTGTGTTCACTTTGTAGTGGCCTTTCAATTTCACAGACCGCAGTAAGTAATTTAAACTGAGGACGTAAGTTATAAATCGGAACACAAGGCGATATAAATGGCACCTGACTGACCAAAGTAGTTTCTCAACTAACGCCTAGAGTTATGTTTTCTTGGTTCTCTTGATGGATAAATAGGTTTTCAGTTCAAATAAACAACGACATGAAAATTTTTTATTAGAAATGTTTTAAAAGATCTTCGTATTTTCAACGATGTATGCCAGCGTAAAGTTCGGTAATTTTCTGATGGAATGGGAACATCATACTATGTTAATCTAGGTTTCGAACTATTTGTGAAAACAAAATTACATCCGAACTATTAAAAAAAATATTGAATAGTAAGGAACAAATTTACTAATAAATAAAATAAACTATTAATCCATACAGCTTCACAATATTCCGCATTCATTATTATCATGCCTGCCGGGGTCGCGGGACTGTAGAATTACCGTGACCCCGGAACGTAAAGGGCTATTGAAGGACATCGTAGATTTTAGTCAGTACGAGTCTGACAGTCCCTCCCACTCTGCCCTGGGTGGGAGAACTCATTTGATGATTTTACCATGATAAAAAAAGAAACATTATTATCATGTGAATACTTAATAAGGGCAAGTTTTTTTTAAGGCAATGTAAAGTAAAAAGAAACTCTTGGATAAAAATATTATTTTCTCTGCATATTCAAAAATATTTATACACACGTAAATTCCTTACAATTAAAGTGATGGCACATGTCATTTTATAAAAATAAAGTCATTATTTATAATAAACAGTTCTTGATCGGCTGGTTTTAATAAGCGGTCATCCATTAAAAAAAACAGTCAGTCGTAGTCTGTGCCTGATGGTACGAGGCATTGAATGCATCCGTGAGCATGTTCGAGAAAAAAAGTGTCATTTTTAATTGGCCACTTTTTCATAGTACTGCATAATAGCGTTGAGTATCTGAATGTTTGTAAAAAACCGCCAAGGAACTTTGAACCGTAGTGCAGTCTACTCAGTAGCGTTGTTGTTTTGAGCATCGGGGTATTTGGCCTGGAAACGCCACCGGTCGCGCCAGCAGTGCACCTGGTTGCGTATGCGCGACACGTCGGCCGCGTAAGTGCGACAACAGCCGCCCACATACCGTATCCCCAAGTCCAGCCACTCCTGGACGAAGACTTCGACTGCCTCGCATTTGTCGCGGTCTATCCACCTGGGAGGAACAAATAAAAAAGTTAATACAGTCGTGATAGTAAGTAGTAGGACATGAGCGATCATCTTTTGGAATAACTCAGTTTCAATTATATATAATAATAAACTAATTCGCAGATTCTCGGGCAATTATCCAATTGTCTAAACATAAAAATATTAGTATTATTACTCCACGATCCACTTAGTAAGAAACTAAAGTCTGAGGCCATTCGTAGCCGAGGCTACGCCGTAGCAGCGTAGCACATGGTAGTGCTACGGTCTACGACTCTACGTAATCGTTGTTACAAACTGACTATAATGCGGATAAAATGAAAGCCACTAATATTATATTGTACTAGCACTTAGCCCGCGACTTCGTCCGCGTAGTTTACGTACTTACCTAATTCCCCCTTTTCACCCCCTTAAAGGTTAAATTTCCAAAAACCCCTTCTTAGTGCTCCCCTACATTATAATAGGAAGCCGTGTGCAAAATTTCACATTCCTAGCCCCAGTAGTTTCGGCTGTACGTTGATATGTCAGTCAGTCAGTTCTCCTTTTATATATATAGATTACACTGAGTACATTACAGGAGTTGGTTACAATTCCGCAGGCAAAACTTATGTAAGTGGGTTAGCTCTAATTTCATTAGCAGTTTCACCTACATTAGAATAAGAAATCTTGTCAATTACATTCACTTGGGAATATACAGCTAAGTCGTAGATAAGTTATCCTACTCGGAAATCTTACCCTATTTGAGGGTTGTATTTTTCGCCCGAATTGGGGTAAACGATAAGCGGAATGGGGTCGTGTGGCCGGTCGTCGTTGAAGCCTTTCATGAGGTTTGACACAAAGGACGGCGCGCAGCAGTTCACTCCCACGGCAACGAGCTGGTCAGGGTTCGCTTCCCAACATTTCTTTGCTACTTTTTGGAAGCTTTCACCGTGAGCTATGCTTTGATTGTCCTGTAAAAGAAAAGTTTCCGTAGTCAGTAATGGCACATAAAATAGTAAGCGGGATTTGTCGCCGTATTGCGACAATAAAATGGAGATTCGTCAATTTGGAAGTACACAAAACAGTAGGTAGCTACAATGTTTCGAAAGTGCTTATCGTTTCGTGAAAGTTGTAAAAGTTCGCTAGATGAGGAATCTTACAGCGATAGGCATTTGTAGGCTGACTAGCAAATAAGCTGCGATAGGCTTTCTAGCTAAGTTGTAAAGTTTATAGCAGGTACCTACGTAGAGATTTATAAAAAGAGCACGTACGTCGGTGCGTTATACTTATTTTTGGTAAAAGTTTTCATTAAAAAGGCAGATAGAAGTTGACATTTAAATATGACAGTACCTAAGCAAAAATAAATGTTCCGGTATGTAGGTACATATGTTGTATGTGTATTGAAAACAAAATGTTTTTCTCGCAACAAAAATTTTATATCAAATCTTTTATCAAGGTGTTCGGCTTTTTGTTCCCGATTCGTGCTATTCGTACGAACTGAATAACAAACTCCATTTGAATATTTTGTACCTAGGTATTCACAGTGTGCCAACCCACCGTGTTCAGATATCTATGTACAAAAGTAAATAACCCTTCCGCATAGCCCCCAGCCCCAACACAAGCCAACGTGTCAATACCACGCTTCCACAAATCGATGATTTTTGTTATTTTAGAAATTCAAAATTGGTTTGGTGCAGGATGGAGAATTTACCGAAGCTATTACGTGAATCATCGATCCAAGCTTTGAATAGACCAGCCTGGTTATGGTTGGCAAGGTTTCTTTATGCTCTTTTACGTCCAATGTTACTGAAAATGTCAGGAATATGAAATGATTTAGTTAATATCAGAAAATTTCAGCTTACACGCTTACCTTACAACTGAATGCAATCCAAGCCTTTATGTGAGGGAACTCTCGAAGAAGGTCGCATAACATTTCGGCTTCTTCTTGACAAGGGATCGTCTCCAACGCCAGGAGATCGACTCCTGCCTGAACCAGCGCCTGGATCCGAGGTCGGTGCCAAGCCTTCATGGTCTGTCATACAAATATATTACTTAGAATTGTACATTCCTGCATAAGCTATTCGTGAAAACAATAAAACATCTTGAAATTAATTAAGGCGCACATTTTGTAACTTCATGTTTGTTTCAGATAGCCATTTGTTCTAGGTTTCGTTAATTAACTGTCCACCCCAGTCAAATGCTGTCGGTACAGGAAAAAAAACAAGAGAAATGGAGTGGAGTTTTTCATATTGCCGATGTAAATTTTAATTTGCAGGCAACTTTACGGCCCTCTTTACGATTTAGCCGCCGCTTTCAATGGCCTTTATTAGGCTATGCATTCATGGCTCTCGGGGTTCCGCAGAAATGATCGAGTGTCGGATTTAATAGTTTTTACTGAACTTACATCAAACATTTATTATTTCTATTCTGAATTTAAGATATTACTATTTTATTAGACATTTTGAATTAAATACAGTAAGTTATCCGTTTTCAAGCGAAATTTGCTTGCTACGAGAATTTATATTATGAAAATATGTAACGTGTCTGCAGATTCATGAAAAATCGTCTCAATTTTGCCGGGAAAGTACAGGTAACTTTATACTTGGTATGGGGAGGAGTGAAAGCAGTGTTTCTCTTCTGCATACTTTGAAGCTTTTGTTCGGCGTATTGACATGATTTATATAAAATAATATCTACATAAAATAAAGATGGGGGATCACATCGTACCATTTTTAGTATTTAGCTACTTTACGGAAAATACGGAAGAAATAATAAACAGATAAATATAAATTACTTTCAACATAAATGTTATTTGTTGGAGCACCTATGTGATACATAGTTAGCCTGTAAATATGTGCAGAAACAAGCTAAACTTGCTGCTTTAAATAAAGTCAGTGATAGTGTTCAGCTCAAGAGGCCATGCTATTATAGCACATCATTAACAGCAGATGATTCTAGTAATCGACCAGAAGTGCATACAATAACTCTATATTCATGACTGGCCATGTACGTTACGTATACCGTATCTAAAACAAAAAGGAACCCTAAAATCCAACGGCATAGTTAATGTAGAATAATAAAAATACTCACTCAGTGAATTCGTAGCTTTTAGTTAGAAAGCTTTACCTTTAACATTTGAACAAGATCGATTCAAACGATTGCCGCCCTAAAAGCACTCAGTGACAACATATAGAAATAGACAAAGAACCAATTTGCCGCCGGTCAAATTCATTAATTATTGACTACATCTAAGCGAATACTTTTATATAGATAACTTTGCTTATCTATTTATATAAAATGTCTAGAATATTGGCCCTAACAGGTATACAGGTACAGGTAACCTATCTATCTTCATTTTAAAAGGCGATCTATATCGAAGTTACGTAAAAATTTAATAAGTTATTCAGTCAGGCTCGCTCCATATAGAAAATGTAATCTGTTGTTGTCGAACACGTGATTTATACAATGAAATAACAATTTGTGCTTGTGTATTTTAGTAAAGATAAAAAAAATATATATATAAAATATATATAAAATTGTTCGCTCAGATTTAAACAATTACTACTACATGTAATACAATTACGGTAATTGAATCTATGTTACCTCCACAGACGTAGTATCCGCGTAGCTGCCATCGTACTCGGAGCCGTCGTGCAGATGGGCCCCGTACGGCCCCACAGAGCCCACGACCAGCGGGATACGATCTAAAGGAACAGGTAACTACCATAAATACACCAAGTTCTTATTTATAACATCTCTAGCGCTATGCTCTCAGTGAATACACATAACTTCCAACCCTTGCAAAGTGTAATTAATGCGTGCTTGCACCCGACCCTTGCCGCCGCGGACCCTACAATCTTTGTTTACAGCAAAACACAAACATTCTTGAAATTTTATAAATTTAAATAATAAATTACATCTGCTGTACCGTGACTTTACCTTGTTTCAAGAATCTCTATGTTTAGTACCAAAACTCATTTAACAAACAGGTGGAGGTACAGGTACCTATTACGTTCTAAATAGCCACTTGTCATTCTAAAAAGTTATACCAGTCATAAAGTACATGATAAACCCGTGATAAAGATTTAAAAGCGTATTTTCCAGTGGTTTTATAGCCTATTTGCCTGTTTACTAGAAAATGAACGAGGACTTGAGAAATGAATGTTAAAATTAGATATTTGCTCCGAGGGCACTTTCATTACATTGCTTTTCGTTTGACAGAGTGTCATCGTGGGTGTATTTAAAAAAACTTCTTCGCTCTTTTGTTTGTTAGCGTAAAACAGATTTCAACGCTTGTAACTTTACACATCTTTTTATATAAAATGTGTAAGTATTCAGATACAGATAAAATATAATTGATATTATTTATTTTACGAGTAAGGTAATTTTGGAAGAATGTCAAAATTTAATTAAAAACATCTACATATTGTACTTCTACAAAAGTAATTTCTCTTCAATGGCCAAGGAACCATTTGTCATTTTCATTTTGATCTTTTAAAGTCTCCCATTTACTGCGGATTCATTTATGAAATATGTCACGCCATTCAGGTTCGTGTATTGTAATGTATGGCTGTGGTACCGTTCTGTACGTAGTCCTGGTACTCCTCGAGGTACTGCGAGCGAGCGCGCTTGGCCAGCTCCACTGCGCGCACGATCAGCTCGAAGGCCTGATCCGCCGTCACACCCAGGTGCTCCACGAATCCCTCCACTGATGCCTGGTAAGTGTTTGTTATTACTAAATCTGCTCCCGCTGCAAAATAACCATAAAACACATTTTATAGCCCGCAAACAGTCATAACGTTGGGCGCATTAATCACATTAAACACAGGCTGGTATTTAATGAAAACAAATGAATCCCAAGATTAATGTCTTCAACCATGCTACCGATATCTCCATGCTTTTCCTGTCAACGTTAATTAATAGTTCACATACTCCGGAGTCGATATTACGAAACTAGTTCGATAAATATGGCCAAAGTTTAACTTTGTTAGTATTACGGACTGTGAGCGGGGTGCGGCTAAGAGGCGTAAACAATTAATATTATTAAAACTTAGTAATGCAACACGAGCCCGGCTTGTTCAATATTACGGAAGCGAGGTCGGCAAAGGAACCGTTCTCTGTCGAAGAAAATAATTATGTAATAAATAGAAGACGGCGCACGGCTTGCGAATGGAAAGGTATTAGACAGACAAGGTGATTAATGGCAACAACGCTGTGTATCCGGACTTGTAGTTTGTATACGAAGCGCCTACGGCGGTGCGGAGTCGCGCCTCCTGTCGCCTGCCGCGCTGTTCTATGCAAATGTGAAGTAGTTAGTAGATGAGGGAGAAATAGCGGCATCACTTGCCAACTTGCTACAGCGTCAATCATAATAATCACAGCAGAACAGCTGCGACTTACCTACCGGCAAAATATACGCGTGCTTGCGACTTTATGGATTACATTCTACGTAATCTTTCTACAGTCTACGTAACTCTGTGTATTACATGTTAGACTCTGATAATAAATGTTATTACTGTGATACTATGTACATCATGCTTTATCCCATAATAGCCATGTACACACATCTGAATATTATGTACGATAGTGACAGAGCCTAGTGACTATTATCTTATGTCCGGCGTTCCAACGAGACGAGAGTGCAAAGCGTTCATGTTTTCACAAAGTGCGCGGTCATATTTTATATTTTTTCACATTATATCTTCTATAAGAGGCACCAAAGCAAGGCAGTAGGCTTTTCCCTCCAGGGAGTTATTTGCTTGCAGACACTTTTCAGCTTTTCCTTATGAAAAGAAACGGTCCGTTTTGTGGCGAAGAAAAGCGCTTTCAGAGGACGATGACACGAGACGAGGTCGCACTCTCGCTGTCAGATGCATGAACATGACTACGAGCTAAAAGCGACCTAACGTGTAATTCGTCAAAACACGCATGTACACTTGTACTTAGCCGCAACGTTTTGCGGACTATGTAAGTATTTGTGTAACTTCGCAGTCGTTTGCGGGTTTTGTAGAACTGTGTTTCAATTCATTCAAACGTGTCGGTAAATAACTGTTCCTTTTAGTAAGCTTCAAGGTTCTACAACTTGGATTAGTGGGTGTTAATGTTTTGACGTTTAAGTATATTCAGTTGTCTTCTAAGTATACTTAGCTACTGATATTGGATTTAAAACTGTTTCAGAATTTAGCATAATACATACAGTTGTGTTAAAATGTGGTAGAAGTGGGTGTTTATTGTGTGTTCATACAATTTAGTTCTGACACGTGTCCGCCCACCACTCTTGCAAGACGTTCGATGATGCGCACTCAGCCACGTGGCATAATAAACTACTAATTAATTATTGAGATAGCAGTTCTATTATTAAATTAAGTGCAACGATAAATATTCTCGGGAAAGTGTAACCTTTTAAACAAACACAAGCACACCTTTATGTCGCCCATTTTTATGTAGGTGTTCACCGCTAGAACTATTTTCCGCCTGCACAAAGCACGCCTCATTAGGTAATTTATCTATCGTAGCAAAAATAAGGCATATTAAATTTTTTTAAGAATAAAATGTTACCTCTCAAGAAGTCGAGATGGGTGTTAACGACCTCTTCGGGGTGTGTGTAGAGGAAACGAGCGCTCCATAGCGGGTCTCCGTCGATGACGTGCCCCACATGGCAGGACAGCTGTGTTGAGAACCCTCCGTCCAGCACCACCACTTGTGGTGGCTCTGGACCCACGCCATTTGTCGGTGTCATTCTTCAAACGATGCTGGTCTGAAAGGATATCATTGTTGGATCTTAAACGTCGAAAAACTATGGGTATTTCACAGATTTTCATATTTCATTTCATTCTATCAAAGAATTGTAAGGGATATTCCAAAGTGAATCATAGTAAAAGTCTGGTTCCGATTGCTTGCTAAAGCTGAGTTGCAAAAATTGTCGCAAAGCGCTTCCAGTAAAGCGGGGCTGTCCAGCGCTCTTTGAAACTTGCTGGCATCCATTGAACCGTGCTTCCAGATAGGATATGTATTCGTAAAATAGCTATATATCAGTATTCCGAGTGAACGTAGTACTTGTCAGTTCATTCTTGACGTAAAATGTGCAATCGACTCTGCGTACCGATCATATTGGCGATGAATATCCTTCATCTCTCGTCTCGTAAAAGCATTCATCAATGTAGATGCTAAGGGGAATTGGAACGTGTAGGGACAATACCATAGCCGTAATGTCGCCTCCGCTCACAGGATAATGTAAGAGCAGCGCTAATGGATGTAAGTAGGATGCAAGACACCTGAATACTTCAATCTTTATAACAAATCCAATAAAAGAAAAGCGGATCCCTACTTTATAGGTCGGTACAAGACAATTAATGTGGCAATAGTTTGATTGTTTAATTTCGAAGTCGAAAGACAAAATTCTTGGTTAGTTAATAATACAATGCAAACATGTCTTCACCACACGGCAATAGACAGTTTCCACCTGTCTCTAGTGCACAACATTTATTTATATGTATCCAGCGACAAGCATTCCGTCTTGTAATTAATGTTTCCTCGAATCGCTACGAAGCAGAATAACTTTCAAGTAACAAGTACTTACGTTTCAAAATTCACGGCTTCGTTAATTTTATTAATTTCCCAGAAACCGCGTTAAGAATCCTAATTAACATACATTGTGTAAAACAATACCGCTACGCTGCTCCTAATAATTATTGATGTAATGATTCTATTACGTTTTTGTTCGTATAAACTTAACATTAGTGACCCTTGCCTCACTGTTCAACATTTCATAGAACCACCGTTGTGGCTTTCAACCAATCAGATAAATTGATTAAAGAGAGTTCCAAGTAAATAAACAAAACTTTTCTGTTTACAATCAGTCGAACTTTTTCCAGGCCTGAAGGTAAAGTTCACCTTGCATAAAAGGTTAGTTTATTGAACTTCGTGTTTCGGGTCTCTCAGTGATTGAAATGACTTTATAACTACATGTTATTACAACGTAGATGACCTATGAATGTCTCTGATGATAAGCGTACTTGCTCGCTCGCAATTAATGCTCAAGTAGCTACTCATATCATGTCAACTGAAGTTAAGCCAAGATCCATAAATATCTAACTGTCAAATATCCTTAATAAACGAAATGTGCTTTAAGTTTGTGTTTGGGGTCCCAATAGACTTTACCGCACAGTGGTTACAAATAAACAGACACAACTGCAGATGTATAGGTTTAATACAGTTTGTAGAAGTTGATTTTATGTTCACAATAAGACGAGTTAATTGCATATTTACGTCGAATTATTGTACACTTATCTAGGTACCTTCTTACGTACATATATATTTTTAGGAACTGTATCCTCAAAGAACCAATTAAAGAATACAACATACATAGGTTAACGTACGTAGGAACAATAAAAACGGCGGTCTTGTCTCTAAAAGCAATTTCTTCCAAAATGAACGAATTAATGTAGAGGTTTTAGAAATGACTTGGATAATCAATATTTTCCAAATATTGGTTATAAATTAAACTGGGGCCAGTAAACTTTCCTGAGAATTTATATATGTGAATGTAAACTATGCATAATAAAAGCTTTTTTATGTTCGTAGTAAAATAAACCTGACTCTTATTAACTTATTTATTTATTTATTTATTTTGGTTTGATTTAAAAAGTACGAAATCTCCGTACCGAACAGGGTAACTCGTATTTTTCCCGTGTGTGTCTGCGGCATTATTAATGGCTTATATCAGCAATGGCTTGGGTACAATAAGTAACATCTGACAGCACATACCACACCGCCTTTCTATCTAACCGTGATTCTTGCAATATGGTGTATTGCAGAGCATTTTATATCCAGGAATACTAGAGTTACTGGCATAATCACGTATAGAATGCGATTGTAATCTGCGTTACTGTAGCTGCATGTCTATAACTGTGGCAGTACAACTGACTATTGATCTTGTATTGCTAACCTTATTTGTTAATAAAAATTAAAAACCAATTTCAAATCCTCTGTATTTACAATCCATGATAGGTATTTAATTTTTGAATGCCAAACAAAGTAACTATATATGTAAGTATACGTTTATGGTTCATACTAATTTAAACAATTTACATCACACAATATCGCTTCTTATTTGTATTGTTACCCACATATCCCTATGTAATGAAATAGATAACTGTTAACACAAGCCAGACAATGGTATTATGAGTCTAAAATAGATAGTGCTCGTAAATATTAATTGATTGCTATCAGTATCAGAGCTTATTGTGTGTTGTAATCAAAGGGAAAGATCAGTGAGAAATATTTAGAGGTGTCCATGTTCGTAACATAATGCGATCGATTTCATTAGGGTTGTGAAACGGAGCGGCGGAGGAGCGTTGCATTGACAAAGGGAAACACTATTGAGTGGCTTAATTAACTATAGGTAGGCATTACGTAAACGTAAGCTACTTATAAGTCTCTACGGACTGTTTACGTACTTTTTACTCGAGGGTAATCTGTATGTAGTTGATTTGAACGAGTAGCCAAGGATTAAAAAAGCGGAAGGTTTTTAAAGATATCACAACCTTCTATATGATGAGAACCCTCTACTTAAATGATGTTGAACATTAGAGGAAAGAACAATAATTATGAATTAGTACTACGTAGTTATTGCGTAAACGTAAACTATCTCGTTAAGTCCCTACGGATGTTTTTCGTAGCTTTTGGTTTTTGCTTTGAAGTAGTTAAATTTGTATTATGAAATGAGAAAGGTTTAAAGGCTTATGGATAATTATGAACCCGCTAATGCTTACGTAGAGAAGAAATAGTTTTATATTGGTTAAAATACAGAAGACAGAACAGCGTATCTAGTAATGGCCAGGACATGTAATTAACGTAACGATAAACAAGTTCAATAGTAATAAATCAAATGGTCACAGACCCCAGTACAATCAATAACGAGTGTTTATGTAGTCTGAAGTCGCGACTGCCTCTTATCTCTGGAGTAAAACCATAAATATCACACTAATACGATATGAAAAACTATTTTTTCTTATTTCGTCTAGAAGCAAATTTAGGTACTTACTGACGACATGGAAACAAAATTAGTATGATCTGTTAGTGATAGTTTCAGGTCTGGGTGTTAGCGTTGGGCAATGTTTAAAAACTCAATCAACTTTTACACAAAATCTCCTAAACGGCTTAGATATATGTACTTGTATTAACACAGACCGTTCATTGTGCGTAGTCCGACACACACTTGGCCAGTTTTTTTTACGAAAATGTACAAGTAATCTCTCTCTAACTCTTTAACTTTTGTCATTTATCCCAATAAATTTTATGAAAAAGGCAATAAAAAAAGTTCGTATATTTTTTACTAGCAGTTTTCCCCAGGTTCGCACGGGGTCTTCGACCTACCTGGTTTATTTTCAGAAATTTTGCATCGATACTAACCTTGTCCTGGTATTAACGAACACAACATAAAATTAATTATCTAATTTGGTGCAGCTGTTCGGATGTGATGCGCGTACAGTCACACTTTTGCGACTTTGTTTTATTAATTAAATAATATTATAAAGATAGTGGTTAGTATAGTTGTAAAGTTGCAGTGTCTGGGGCAGCAACAATCCACAAGATATACTTACTAAATAAAAATAAATAATCTAGGTTACTGTAGCACTGAAGAGATACAGTCACAAGGAAACAATAATATACTTTTGTATATTGCAATATTACTGAAGTAGCACTGTGCTTATTCTGTGGTTTCGAATATATTTATAGAGGAAAGCGAATATCTAGGAGAAAGCTCAAGCTTAACGTTCACATCTCAAAGAATATTAAAATATTTCAAACCTTCAATGTAGAAACACAACCACTCGGTATCACATGCACTCAAGCAATAATAATTCGAAGTAGGTATCTACATAATTAGTACAAAGTTATTTAGTTTACTGTCCGCAAATTACTGATATCCATATCTTCTGGAAT
Organism: Agrotis puta; assembly: GCA_943136025.2. Taxonomy (NCBI): domain Eukaryota; kingdom Metazoa; phylum Arthropoda; class Insecta; order Lepidoptera; family Noctuidae; genus Agrotis; species Agrotis puta. The sequence goes on from OW964170.2 coordinate 9,532,126, forward strand.
TGGTTCACACGCGGGCAAACTAAACACAATACCTAATTTATATACTGAAAAAAGTAATTGATATGTTGCTACGGAGCTCCGTATTCGCAATGGCGCAAAAAATTACACTACGACGCGACGTCTGGTCTCGCCAACAAAACTTTTGCGAAACTGTAAACTGTAAGAGCTAAGAAGGACTAGAACCACAGTTTTACGACTGAATCTATCCTGTTTCACAAATTGAACTAGAATACCGGATCTCCTATATCCGTAACTATCGTATGAGGTAAATTTACGGTTGTATTACATATTGAGAAGATTAAGACAAGTTTGACCGAATGACAAATCTCTTCGACCTGCCTACCTATCAGTAGTTACGTGATTGCGAGACGAAAGCGGAGGTCACCCCGATCTGATCCCAGCTTGCTTATCTGCTACAATTAAACGACTACCTACTACTGAGTAATTCATGCGTCTGGGCAACATTGTTTCAAGTAAGTAACGCTTGAACGAAAGGAATTTACGTATCGTAAGCTCCCCTTGACAAACTCATAATTGTTTTAAAAGTTTACGCCCAGCTTTCCCGAAGCCCTCGTCGCGAAGTTCTTAAATTATTTCGGAATGACATAAAAATGTGAAGGACACTCTAATTAAACATAAATCACTACAAGAAAAACTTGGGGAGCCTCCTATAAAAGCGGTTGAGACATTCTTGCAGCTAAAGAAATATCGTTTTCGGTGACAACAATATTTTAAGCGTCTCGACATACACCTGAGCACGAAGGGCGCCGAAATGAGTTATTGTGCGCCCTGATAGCTTGCATAGACTACGAGACCTACAGGCTTATTATATGAAATCTTTGGAGTGTAACGAGGAAATTACTTTTAAAACTAATTCCTTTTTGTCGGGAAAAGCACTTTAATAAAAACTATTTATGTAAAACAATAAGGCGTTAGGTTCAAGTTGGGAAGTTGTGCACAATAAGCTAAGTAACAAAACTAGTGTTTTGAAACACTAGTAAAACTGTACTGTGTACACACGTAAACTCGATACAAACATGATTGCAATTTGTTGCACATAATACTACCTATTATAACACATTGCGAGGGGACATTATGTGTCATAACGGAAGATTTCAGTTTTTTATGATGTTTACCATTTTTGAGAGCACGTAGTGTAGGTAACTGGGTGATAACATGTCAAATATTAATGATACCAGATGTTATACCTACCACAGTACCAACTTTGAATGCTGATTAAAAACAAACGTTTTGTTATTCGTGGGTGAATCGAAGGTTACTAGGTGCCTCAGAGGCTATTTTTGGTAGAGTAAACATGGACCTTGAATTGTGATAAACATGTCGAAGTACGATGTTCTAAAAATATATCAAAAATATGATTGGTTTAGCTGATAGCTATCTACTGATTGATAACTCTGCAAATGCAAAGTGTTAAAATACCAATGAAGTGCATTTTTTGTCACGACAAATAAATATAAATAGCGAAAATAATATATTTGTAATAAGTACACAGTAATACATAATTTTATAAAACATCCAAAAATTTAAAAATGAAATAGTACAATGAAATACTCACGGTACTTGCTGTTCGAGTGATAAACTCGATTCAATTTAACAAAACGTGAAACAATTAATAGTATACTATTTTTTTCTACAGAAACATGATTATTAGGCGACGCGCAAACATACACTATCAGGAACACACGCGCGGCGCTCGTATCTACGGCGTGATGCCCACACACTGGGGCCAAAAACCAAAACTCTAGAAAAAATACCGTATCTTACAATTTATTTGTCTTGACGATAACTAAACACACGATTTGACGACAAGATGAAGACTGAATGTTGAACGTTCCTCGAGTCTCGCTACTAGTAGAATACATTAACATAAATGAATACTTAATCACAAAGCTGAGTTATCCTTTATCTTTGTGTTATTATTTGTTAATCGTTCGACATTAATAATTTAGTTTGCTCGGAAGAGCTAATCGAGATCAAAGTTCACCTCAGATTCTAAACATCTAATTAGGGTAGGGATAAGACAAGAGAAACTTACTCCTTATCTACCAGGAAGTTAAATTATGGCTAGTATTACTGCTCAAAAGTAATTGTGTCATTAGTCCGTCTTTCCATTACCCACATGAAATTAATGCATGTAAAATAAATTACTATTTGCATTGTTGCCATAAACTTATTTATTTGCATTGTTGCCGGTCGGTTTAGTAAATTGGGTTTTTCAGACCACTTTTTTTTTATCGTGGTTAAATCATCAAATGAGGGACTGTCAGACGTGACTGACTAAAATCCACGGTGTCCTTCAATAGCCCTTTACGTACCAGGGTCACGATAATTCGTGAGACCCGCGACCTATTCAGACCACTAGCAAATATATCAAAGACACAACTTCTCTAGAAAAACCTCTTATTTTATCATGACCTGAAAACCTAATCGTTTTTTTTTTTTATTTAATTTACTGTTAAATAACATTTTTAGTTTTTGAGTAGATAATTAAGTGACATTGACAGACTATTCCTCAAAATCTATAGATATCACCAATGGGAGTCAGATAATAAGTATGTACTCTGAAATTATAATCCACCATACGCTATGTGGTGGAATTATCAAATCGATCGCAGCGCGCGATGTGGCAGAGATGTGAATTAAGGGGGCACCCGCGGAGTGTAGTAGGTCCGTCTCAAGTTTAAAATGCATACCTTTTAAAGTTCTTTTTTAGGTTATATTTAACTTTTTATAAAAAATAAGCCGAATTTTTTTATCATCATATCTAGTTGGCAGACCTAATAATGTAGGAGGCGATTTCAATGAGCACACAGTAACACTTATGTGAAATCGTCCGTTTTTCCTCATACTGAACACGAACTGCTTAACCAAATAATAAAAATAAGTCACTATCATAATAATTAAATACGAGTTATTTTCCAGTGGAAGGACAGTGATCACATTGTGCGCCGCGATGGCTGCTGATTGGCTCGTGGAGTACATTTCGAGACACCAGATAGATATTAATAGAGTTATCAACATGGAGCAATGTACTTACGGCTCGCTCGCTCCAGCGACCGTCCACCAAAACGCAACTCCCTAATATTATGATATTGATGCATTCCACGTTCATGAATTTCAAGGTAGTATTATACACTAATGTGAGCAAATGGTTTTCTGCAATTAGTCATTTTTTACATGACGGTAACAGAGTTTTATAAACAGCATAGCAACTAACAGATAATGTAACATCATTATCGAAAATATTATAAATCTGGGTGTTATATTATTTATAAAACCTGTTATTCCCTACCTTAAGTTTTATTGAATGGAATGCCAAATAACCCAAACCTTCGAGTATTATGGTAATGAAAACAAAAGCGTGGTATGTACATATAAAATTAAGTGCAAACAACTGAGGCCGTGTTGTAAAAAGTCGGTGGCGGGTAGCGACCCGGGCCCCAGTCAATGAAAGGGCTTTACCCGCATCGTTAACGACGAAACCATGAATCTAACTCGTGCTGAAGGTAATATTGACTGTCCAAGTTGATCAAGCTGTTGAACCTTTATCGGTCATTCACCACATATTTGAAATTCTCTACATCTATAGATACTACTTTCGTAATTATTGCTGGCAAGTTTTCAAAACTCAATATTTTCACGCTAAAAGTCTAGCATGCAATGCACTACTACAATATAGGTCTCACGTCTATTGTCATTGTTTTAGTGTTTATACAGATAGACATCTTAATTCGATCAAATCTTGTAGATAAATTCGAACGATAGTACGTTTCTGGCAGACACGTCGGATATCTGATAGCAGAAGTAATTGTATTACCTACATAGATATCTAGTCAAATCACAATAGTTGTCTCATGCAAGTCAATTACGTCTATCTGCCGCCTGGTTAGTTATCTGAACACACTGATACAATATGAATTCAGTACGAGCGAGTTACAGTTGCTCAGAACTATTAAACACGATTATTCGTTGGGAAATTGAATTAAAATTCAATTCTGTTATCTAAAGAGGTGCGGTTGAAAGTGTAGCTAGGCGAACAGATACATAAGATACGGCAGACGTCCCCCGCTACATGCACACTTGTTTTATCTATTTAATTAAACGCGGCGAGAAAGCCATCACAATATTATCATATTATTCACAGTTTGCACAGAACTCTCTATATCTTTGATGGATTTCTCTATGTGCTCTTATGTAATAATGATCATAGTTTTATTAGAATACAATGAAGACGAGAACAAATATAGTTGTGTCTTCGAAATGAACTATTTTTTATTAAATATCTTAATTTAACTAAAACTAACTCTCAATAGGCACTTGTGGATTATTGCTTCTCTATGCTGAGTAACTAAGAGGAATTTGAGAAGCCAATATCAAATTATTTTGGTTTGTCTATAATGTTCAAAGCACAAGTGTGTGTGCAGTGTACAATTGTACATATGTTTCATAAATGCTTGTTATGTTTTCTGATTACATTTCCCACTAACTATAAATTGGCACAGTTACCTAATAAGTTACGTCATAACCTCATCAATAATTCAAATTGCAAGATTTTGCTGCACGAGTATAATCGTTTCCTACAATCCAATTTCTTTGTTTAAACAACGAAATTGAATATTGAGAAAAGCGCTGCAGAAGTCCGTTTCGAAGTATAAGTTTTAGGTTTGTATATAGTCGTGGTGAATAATATATTATTATTTACGGTGGTGATTGGGGGCTACGTTCCGATGAAATCCCAGTGCGCTGCGCACACTGCAGGCGATCGTGTCCTTACCCTACTCGATATACCTACACTGTACGGTTTTATATATTTACTTTGATAAAACATATATGTCTCGTAAAGGCTGACCTACTAGGGGCCTAATAGGTACCAACCGCATTTGGCTGGTAATGCTTTGTATTTTGTAATATAGGAGAAAGCTGTAACCTTAAAAATTCAGTTTCTGAAAATGTATGTTTCACAATACCTGACCGCAAATTTCACCAAGCTCTCGCTTTCAGCAGCAGCGCTCACGGCGAAACCAATGAGGTTAATTAAATAACGATTATGACGAAATTACATTTAGTGTCTTTGAATTAAGACATAGGTAGAGTACCTATATATATTTAACTACTCTATTTTTAATGCTTTCAGTATAACTATTATGGTTAAGCATTATACAGGGTGAATTTTTCAACTGGACGTGGATGACTATATCCGAAACTATGAGGAATATCGAAAAACGTTGAAAGGAGTCTCGAGGCCGATTCTGACGAAAACTAAAACTGGTCATTGGTTTTTAGAAAATTCAATAATCTTGGCCAGGAATCGAACCCGCTGAGTTTGGAAAAAAAATCTTACTCTGTTTTATTACACCATTCGATAGTATTGCTAATAAGGATCCAATTCTGGGAAGTAATCATATACGGCAAACCTAAGGAAATAGATGATTTTTATGAAAGTTGAAAAATTCATTCTATATATCAGATTGCTTTTCTACCTTTCAGAATCCATTGTTATGTGGGTTCGTGTAATTAGCATTCGAACAAAGCAAACCAATCATAAATCAATCTTCCTGAAAATTTCAGATGTATCACTTTGATACAGACACTCTTCCGTGTAATCAAGTCGTGCCGTCTGGGAGGTAGGGAGAAACCATTTAAATAATAAAAACATTCGCCCGAAAAAACAATTCAGCGCCGAGATCCATCGATTGATAAAATGGAAATGTGATTAAATCTTGATGCCAACGATTTTTTTTTGGGACTTAGCTGTCAATATTGAATTAACTCTAGCGTCTAATGATTGTTCATGACATTTATCTTAACTTTCGTTTTTAAATTTTCTTTAAAGCATACCTGCAAAGGTTCATTCATAAATTATTTTCACCGAACGAACTCCTGCGTTTGATGGTCTTACCTACGTAATGGTGACCCCTCCACAAAAGCCACAAATCAGGAGTTAAAGTTCAATTTTCAACCTATTCATTAAACATCAATACAACATGATTGATTTCATAACGTCTATCGAGAGCGACCCTAACCCAAACACGATTTCGGAATTTCATAGCAAAAATAAAAGTTGTCCTCTTAAAGCTAACGTTGAAAATATTTTTGCGGGGCCACTTTTCATTCTCCTGTGAACTTTCTTAAAAAGGTGACAAATTGGACGAATCATGAGTTTGTGATATGAGGTCGGATAAGACAGACGGATGGAGGGTAAGGCGAAATTATACGGGTTCCTTATGACTACGGGACCTTCTTGTAAAGATACGCAATTGCAGAGTGGCGGGTGGTAAAAAAGATTTAAGATTTTTTGCTTTGCATAATTTTATACCTTTATATACGTTGCTAATGTACTTATTTGTTTACTCGTGCTGCCTAGATGCCTTATATTCTGAGCCATATATAATTATTTGTTAAAAAACTGGAATATCAACGCAAAAGCATTATTATGTTTTACATTTGCAATCCAGCAGAGTTAAGGATGATTCACGCTATACCGTGCCGTGTCCGAGCCGTGCCCCTTCTGGGCCTCATGCAAGGATCACTTCATTCAAAAAGTACACCACAATGTTAGACCGTGTCACCTCCGGGGCCCGGACGGGTCACGGCACGGTGTAGTGTGAATCATCCTTTATGACTGCAAATGTACATAATATTTTTGTCAAAATTATTATGTACATTTGTATCTGCATACGTTACCAATTACGTTGGGTAAATGACGAAAGGGTCGTTAATCTACCTTTTCCTATACATTAAGCGACCAAAACCTCTGTGTACCCTCTTCAAGCAAAATACACGTGACCGTAATAATGTAATAAGTAGATGGTATAACAATAAACGAAAGCTTTCCTTGTCTACGCTTTGTGTACCCACTCGTTTAGAGGCTGGCAATTTTTCTCTATTTCTTAACTTCCTGGCAGCGGTTCAAAACGAAGCATACCTCAATTTCTCTTTTAGACTCCAAGCGATTTATATCTAAGACTATGTAAAACGTGCATTTATTGAGATAAATAAAGACGAATACAATTATTACGAAGGTAGAGCAATGTCTCATATTGACGTCGAGCCAGTAGGTCATAACTAGCAAAAGCCATTACATTCACCCTTATTCAGATTGGCTAAGACAGGGTACATTTAGGTAAGGCTTACTAAACAGTGCCTTCTGAAATCTGGAACTTGATTAATTTCTTAAATAATGGCTTCTTATGTTAACAAGATACGAACAGGTAATGTATGTATTATAATTATGTTACCTGAGTATGGAATCAAAAAGAGTCCTTTTTGCTATGAAATTGAATTCATATTAAAAAGAACACTCATTAAAATTAAATTGAAATTATTTATTCGAACACTAATCTTGAAGCCACACAGAATCTCCGAGATGAAAGTGGTTTCATTAATTAAGTAATTAGGCACATGAACAGGTCAGGGTCTTTTGGATTCAGAGTTTGGATTAAACAAAATATATTCGGAATATATTTTCACGTGAAATGGGGAATGGAGTCTAAAATTTCCGAGAACTACTTTCATTCGCTAGTTCCTAGAGAGCAGGTGACGTGGTTTACGAGCTGCACTCGAGAAGGAATGTTTAGTGCAAATTGCACAGAAGACATTCAGTTGTACCGGTGATAAATATAATGTCAAATGATACTGACAGAGTAACGAGATCTTTGAAATGAACAAATAGATTTCACGTCTAATAAACACGTACGTGTAAATATATGTAAGTGAGTTTGTAGGGCTATATAAATGTAAAACACAATTCGCTAAATTACATGCTCGTAAAATTACCAACAAAATTGAAAGGCTTACCTACATATTGTTTTGCCAATTGGGGAAAAATAACAGAAAAATAATGTGTCTAAGTGTTTACACAAACACATGTTAGCTGTTTTCTTTTAAGGTATCACTGATTCATACAGAGTGAGTAACTACGCTGCAATGCATTTATTTACCAGCATTTCGGATATTGAAGAATGTTTTGAAAACTTGGAGTTTCTACAACAAAAATCGATGCTTCCGTTAAATCAAAGATTAAGAGAAATGGTGGCAAAAATCTGTTTAGTTTTCTATGTATTTGCAAAAATTGAATAAAATTTAAACGGTGCTGTAAAATAAAATTCGTAGCCTGAAGCCTACGGTGCTACGCTACGATGCTACGAAGGTAAAACATAAGTAACTTAGATTGTGGTTGTGATTTAAAATATTAGGTATGATTTGATTATTTTCAAAGGTAAATTTTTATTGAATTTTGAATTTTGATTTACAATGATGCCATCATCATCGTTATTATAAGTCTGTAGCAGTCCACTGGTGGACATAGGCCTCTCCAATCACACGCCGCGCCGTTTCATTCGATCGCCAGTAATATAATAATGGTTTTGTATGAAATGTCGTTTATAAGTTTGCAAGTGAATATACAATAGTGTATGACTACTTTATAATTGGGCTATTTTTAAATCATCATCATCATCAGCCGGAAGAAATCATCCATTACTGATAAAAGACCCTCCCTACCCTTAAACTGCCCCATTGGCCCATCTAGAGCCTAAGCTGCGTCTTTCGGTTCGTGATCGTCCCTCTAGAACGTATTCTTCGACGAATATGATCCTTTCGGATTTATTTTATCACGCATTATCATTATCAAGAAACCTCAATATCATCACTACAGTTCACATTACCGGATACATTTTAAAATTAAGTCAATGTGTTACTATAATTTAACATTTGAGTAAATGTAAAATGTAACGTAAATAGTTTAATTTATTTTGTGCAAAATGTATTTAATTGGTGCACAATCCGAGTTGCATTGTCTGCAAACTTACCAAATCTATGCCTGGCTTTGGTATATAAAGTCGTGACCGTAAACAGCAAAGCGTAATTACCAAACGAACGCTAACAGCAATGTTTAAGTGCTCGTGGATATTCGGAATAGTTGTGTTCAGTGCAGTGGCCCAGCCTGGCCAAGTACTTGCCCAGATAATGGACTATCCACCCAATATTACGACCTGCGAAAAATTTGAAATATCAGCGCGATTTAATCCATACGCACTCGTTGATTCAATGTGGAAAATATTTTACTTTTGGTCTAATAATACCGAACTGGCTCCAATTGTTTTTGCGTTGGCGGCTAAAAACGTAAGGAATCTTGTTTATGTCATTATAATTTATATTTGTAAATCGTATAACGCTATCACGTAGTGTATCTCACTCAAAGTTTCTGTCTTCAACAAAAATATTCTTGACAATCGCTACATGTAAATTCCTTCCGGGGTATTGGGACGTAACCCAATTTACTTTTTTGCCTGAAACGTAATGTCCTCACAAATATCAGGACTCCCTTTACTATGTCCAGGTGTTATTTTGTATTTCAAGGAATTTTACAGTAACTCAAAGAGTTGCATGTTTGTAATATTTCTGTTCTTATCCGCAGCTTGTTGCTTACCAATAGTTAAATATTTTGTTTTGATTCAGTGTCGTAAAAATATATATTTGGAAATGCAGTAAATTCAATTTCCCGTTCTTGATTATTAATCCTTCTATTTTTTTTTTGTATTTAGAGGGTCAAAAAGTTCAGAGACGTTTTCGAGGCAGTAACTGGTGACACGGAGCTGGAATGGGAGAAAGCTACCCTTTTCATGAACGCGAAGCTGGGCACGGAGGTGCTGTTCATGTTCGCTGGCACGCCAGGCGCCTTCCGCGCCATCGTCAAAATAGAACAGCGCAATAAAGGTGCGCTATATTGCCCCCCGCTCCGTCCTCCCCCCGCTGCCATTTCCGCACCTAACTTTTCCCGCTCGACTTGGCTCATAATGATAATAAACAGGTCGCATTTCACACATTTTTTTCAGTTTTTCATGGTCTTTTCCTAATGACCTTTACTGTTTTAGTCGTTAAAACTGTCCAGTACTTAAAAAATGTTTTTTTATAAAAGAAAACCAATCGTTTACAGGCATCAATTCCTTTTCAGGTTGTTATAATATACTTCCTGAATAACTACTAAATGTTCTTAAAATTTAGTAACTGAATTTAAGTCGGTATCTTGTTTGCAATTAGGACATTACAAATGAGATTAGGCACTGAAAGCGAGGCAAACTGGATAAGTAGCACAAACTTGAAGTTGGATGGAAAAGTAAGTAATGGCTTGAATTACAGAGCGCCCAAACCCCCAGCCGCTGTTCAGTTTTGCAGACGTGAGGATGAAACTTGTTGACCGGTGGCTCGGCATGATGTGCTGTGAAGACCTGACTGCATACGCCATGGCGAAGATCATGGAGTTGCCCAAAAGTGAGGAAGGGTGTAAGAATGCTGCTGCCGCTATTGGCTATCAAGGATACGAGGGACGCTCATACTTATCGCTTTTGGCTCCCAATGATGAACTTTAAATTTATGATGATACACTGATGATGGTTACATGAATGTTGTCTCTTTACAATATATAATTTTGATTTCTAAATCATTCTTTTAATAAAAGGATTTCACAGATTTAGTTTATATTATCATTTTCAAAGATTTATTTCTATTTTTTTTTTAGTCATACACTAATGACCCTCCTCAAGTTCGCACGGGTGCAATGGTGACATATTGGGATGTGAAAACATCTTTATTTTGTAGCTCAAAAGATTTAAACTATTTTGTTCTTAAATTAAACATTGCCATACACTAGGAATTATTTATGTATCGTGGATGCGTTTATAAAAACCTCACATATACAAATAAACTGGCCATTTTTTCCTTGCCGGAATTGTACCTAGGATGACGCTGTGCGAATGTGCAGTGTTTGTATTATGTAAGTATCGAACTTTAAAACAATGTAACTGTGATGCGGGAAGCAGTTTTATCAAAATAAATCAGCATGCAGTGGATCCACCTTCAAGAACTTTATCTTGAACAGACAACAGAAAAGAATATAAGAGAAAAATAGATAAAAGTCTTTATTAAGAACTACCTGCGCCCTCCAATATAGGCTACCGATTAGCTACTGTACCATAATGTCCCCAAAAATAGTCCCGTAAGAGATAAAAGAAATCAATCTACTCAACGTACTAGTACTAACTAATCTACTACTTAGGTATCTAAAATTGAGAACGTCCCTAAGTTTCTTCACACAGAACGTGATGGATCGTTTATGTAAAACAACCTGTTCATTTTTAGCGTCTCTAGTATCTCGTATATTGTTTAATATCAAAATCAGCTGAACAGATCACAAGCGATTGAGGGTTTTAAAAAAACAAATCTGTATAAAACAGAGGTAAGCCTACCCGGTTACCCGTGGCGCTAACGTATATTTTATGTAAGCCACAAAAATATCGGCGAGAGTTAGTAATATATCCCTATTTCCGAATGGTGCGCCCATAATATTTGTATGATGTGTTTTGTGAATAATGTGGGAAGCGGGACATCTCATAGTCCCGATTTACCGATAAATCAATTGCCAACACGCAATACCTTACGGTTACCATAAATAAAATATGTTGTTATTTACACACACGTATGGAGAACCTACGTGATATTCTGATACCGGAAAAGTAGCTCTGAGAGTCAGTAATTAATAAAGGATGAGGCTTGTAAACATTATATGAAAGGAATGCATTACATTGGACACGGGCAAAAACACGAATTAGAAATGTGATGGAAACATTGTCGGCGCATGTCATATATACTGATCGATTCATGAAAATTGCAAATTAAACTCTTTCATTTTTGTAACTAAAATTTCAGTTCATTTTTATTATAAATTCAAACAATCGTATCCAATTTTGCTGTTAATTGGACCTACTACTGCTCAAATTATGGTTAAATTAACCAACCTACAATCTCTAATTAATTCAGTTAATGTTGTCACAAACAGACAATTTGGCGAAAGTAACTGAATTAATCAACTGAACTGAATTATTTAAATATGTAAACTATATTTGTTACTGTTCATCAAAAAGTAATTACTTGTATTTACAGCTCTATGAGTATGACCAAAGCGTTCGTTCATATACAGTAGGTAGGTACTATTAAACAAAATCAGTAAAATATTGAAATACATCGCTTTTTAACGATTAAAAACCTTTAATATATTTTTTCCAAATGAGTGTTTTGATATGTTTGTTAGCAGTTTACCTACATAATCAATCATCAAAACTCCATCTAACTTAGTAACTCGACCATGCACCATGCCCGGGTCGACGGCGCGTTGTGTTCCACGCGCGCCTCAAGGAGTGTCAGCATAGTGACGGGGCCTGTAGAGGGCCAAAGCCTGCCGGGGTCGCGGGACTAACGAATTACCGTCACCCCTCTACGCAAAGGGCTATTGAAGGACACCGTGGATTTTAGTCATTCAAGTCTGACAGTCCCTCCAGCCCTGCCCTGGGTAGGAGGACTCATTCGATGATTTTACCACGATAAAAAAAAAGCTTCTCTAACTCATCTAATTTTTCGACAATCTTACTCACTCATCCCACCACTGTATTCTCAAACCACTGCAACTCCTGAATGGCAGAATCAACAGTAGATACTATATAACGAAAAACCTGAAAACAGTGCAAATAAATAGGTGTGTATCAAATCGACGATCTGCATTCAATAAGATGTCGTTCGCGAATGCCCCGGGCTCCCCATATCCAACAGAGTAAATTTATTTTCCTCCCAAGCATACTAGACGTCAACAAATAAGGTTATTTCTCAATATAAAGGTTTTATTCATTCTTTTTTTACAACAGTGAGGTCAGCTCAACAGAGCTTTAACTTTCAAAACTACAAGAGGAATGTATGTAACATATAAAATGTTATTTATGTTCTGCTGCTGGTCTGTCACACGTGATATATGTATGTATGTTCAAATCCATTAAATCATAGATCTCACCTAACATGTGTTCGTGTGTCGGTTAGGGATGAGCGATTGTTTTGAAATAAAAATCGAGTTATTCGATATATATTCCAATGGGCAAACTACTTTCCAGTAAACTCTGTAGCTAACATTAAATAAGTATAGTTTATATAACTTTTTGCGAAGTAAAAGTATCCAAGGACCTTTTCATCAATCAAGTCTACATTTAGATACTCGTACTTATGTAATTCAATCCACTTGCTCACAAAAGTATATGATTAAGTCATAATATTAGTTTCAATATAGTCATATACTGACTACCTGTGACTTATATTTACAGTGTCCTAACGATTCTGTTTCTTCCTAAATATAAAAAAAAATCGAATAACTCATAAAATATAATGATCGAATAATAATTCGAATGAAACATTTGATTTCGCTAAACCTACAACTACCTATGTAGGTATCTTAGCCACGCTGGTTGAATAGCAGATAGGATATTGGAGGTCAGTTCGGGCTGACAGCTCTGAGACGTTAAAGGGGGATTCTGAGAGGATATTAGCAGACTACAGTTATAATAACCCGAGCCACCACATACTTATGTCTAAAGGAATATCTTGGCACTGACGCTCAAATAAACCTTGGCAAACAAGAAAGTACGTTAATGAATAGAAGCATCATATCGTTCGTATTATATTCTTCGGGCTCCATATCATAATATTGCTTATTATTGGATACAAAGCATATAATTATTGTACTCAATTTTGGCCACACAATCACATAGTAGGCACAAATATTATGTTAGTTGTTAAGATATCGTAGGCAATTCTATACGCTTCACTCAGATTGATATCATGACCGAGAAAATAAACTGAATAAAATAATTTATATATGCTATCCCTTAATAATATTAAATACTTATTGTTCTTCATAATGAAACTCCGATGTAAGTAGTATAATGTAACAGACACAACACAATGTCCTGTACGAAAATATGTTACCAGTTGTGAGCCCGAAAATCTTCAACTACATATTATATTGTATGTGGCTTCACATTCCGCACAGTCCTTTCATACCCAATAATACCAACATAAAAACAGGTTTTCCGCTAAAGCCGAAAGTAAAGTCCGAATCTGAGAAAATATTATGGATCCAGATAACAGTGTTCCCCTTGCACGTCTTCCTATTTACAGTATCCGAAGGAATTCCTATTAGTAAAGGTTGTTTTCTCTCTGACGGAACCATAAAAAGTTCTCTGTTAAATGAATGTTCTGTCGACCCTCGAAACAAAATGTTTAACGTACAATGTTTCTAGACTATAATAAAAACGATCGTCGAGCTTTATATTGTTGTTGCAAAAAAATATACTTAATCAAAGCTTTTACAGTGTAGTGTAACTAAATAAAGTTAACTTTCAGAATGTTATGAGACACCAGTCGGTATTCGACAATGATTTTAAAATTTTAATTCAGTTGATCACACAGTCGACGACGTGGGGTACAGGAGCTCGTGGCGTGAGTTTACTTAGAGAGTCAAAGAATACATCTTGTGTTGGTATATTAGTCTGGAAGTACCGTGATTAATGTTTGCGTTGCGTTGGCGGCTACGAATAGAAGGAACCTACCTGGGGGTCTAATCTCTAAGCACGAAACCCGTGATTTCGGCTTTACTTACGTGCCCTTTCTACGCTCGTGACATCGAGCCCGAACTAAGAATGAATGATACTACGATTTGACAGATTGCTCCTTAGAGACCGCGTCACCACTGCGGAAAATTATGGTACTACATTTTTCTAAAGCATACATCCGTATCCGCCCGTGTATTCGTTAACGGACTTAGAAATTAGATCCCCTGGTTTCTCTCTCTATCAACATATATAACAGTTAACATTTAACTTAGGTCCCTGTCTGCCCATATGATTTGATGAATGTATTATGTATCAAGTAAAATTTTATATCTAGACGTTTCATAAGTATTCAAGTGGAAGTTTGAAACTTTGTTACGGCACTAGAGGGAGTTGGATAAAATATACTGAGAAGAAAAAGTATTCCATAGTCCACGCCGCTTAATATTACTAGGCATGAAGAATACAGATTAAGAAAAGACAAAAGCAAGCGTGCAATATTGTCCAAGGAACTATGAGGTTCTAAAATCAAAGCAAACTCTCATCTCCTTCGAAGATAAACTTGTATGTTCTGTTATACGCTTAACTTTGGCAGTTGCTGGACAGGTTCGTATATAGAATTTCACTAAAGATGGTGTGGCCGATGGGTGCTTGCATGTTTGTAACACGAGTTCGACGAATTGTTTACAATACCAGCTACAACAATACAATATAGTGTCAAGTTCTACAACTGAAAAACCTTTATTTATTCATTTTAAAAGTAATATCTCACACACTCGACGAATCTTTCAGTGAAGGTGGAATTCAGTTTTTTTTCACAAAGGGGTCGAGTTCCAACATATTTTTTGTAGCGCGTTTAGTGGTTTAATAGTTAAGCAGTAGGCATAATAATGAATAGCTGATAACGTTAAACGTGGTCTGACCAAACTAATTTCAATATATATAGAAAGACGAAGTAATGTGCAAAAAGGGTCCATGGTTCATCATTAGTGCGACCCAAGTAAGCGACATACACAAGGAACATCTTCGTGACTGGTTGTGGGCAGATACAGGATGATTAAAGGGAGATGATGGCACATATTTAGGCGATTCTGTCGGTGGACACACATGAAAGGGATAATGTAATCACGGCGAAAAACATAGTGACGAAACTCCAGAGTGTTCGTTATTAAATTACCTAAGTTTTGTTTCAGCGTATGTGTAATTGTGTATCGACCGCAAGTATCTATAATAGCACAAAAGCCACCCTGGAACTCGTCGTTTTGTTTCTCCAACTATCAAGATAACTGTATTTCCCACAGTTTGTCACAGAACTTGCGCGACCCTTAACTTTGTAATGTTATTGTAAGTACATACGATGACAAAGTTCGGAATGGGACATCAATTCGGTCTACAGTACAAACATTTACTTTTGCGTGGAGTATCTACACAACGCGACGAATTTAAGCGCAGTAGGTGAGACCCATGTGTGCCGAGCAATCCCATTCACCGTCCTCCTCATTATTGACCTCAAACACGGCCGTACGAAAGCTTAACTACATTAATGTCGTGTATCTTTCATATAGGTATGTAGCTGGATACATATTTTAGCGAAGCATACCATTTGTAGAATGAATCACTAATGGAATCACAGTGCCTGTCTGTTAGTTTTCTCTGACGGCCTTTTTATTCCGAGCCGTTTGTGATATTTGGTACCTCTACCTAGGGTTAGAAAACGGGTTACATGAAGCATAGGATACTCTAATGTATAAATGTATACAGCGATTCGATATGTTTCTTTACATTTGGGAGTTAGACTGAATCAATCTTATTATATCTAATTGGTTATGACAATATGCGGCGCGTGTGGGGCGGCGTGAGGTTGTGGCGTGGCGTTATGCTTCACAAACCCCTTATCATACCAAGTATTAATATTTACCTACTTGAAAAGAAATAACATTCAGACTAAGTTCTCGCTGTTATCAAGTCATTTTAAACAATGTAAATATTTGTTTAGATACGATTCCAGAGGTAGCACATCTTTGTTCAAAGTCTACCGTGTAAATTTTTAATCTGAAACCCTGCAGGAGTTCGCAAAATTAACCCGCGATATTAAGTTTCATATACCACCAAAATTCTTTAAAATAACGTAGTTGTGAGGCGTCTGCCGGTTGAGATGTGTTCATGTTCACACTGCCTACAATATTCCTCTGCTTAATTTACTGCTAGGTAGGCTTACGGGGGATTAAGGTTAACTATACTCCATAAACGCTCCTTTCTAATAGAGTTACTGTGTTCAGTAACGGCGGATAACAAGCTGCGATGTTTGTTCACACCGTGTTCAATATGTATACTAATTATGTTTATTAATGAGAAACAGCGAACGAAGTTCTCTAGGCATGTATGCGGATTCATTATATCTAGGAGACGTTATTATGTTAAATAGTCTGTTTTGTTAATCTATCTAGTTCATAATATCACAGTCATTCTAATATTCAACTACCGTATCTAACAATAGATGGATTTGATTATGTACATACTACACAATTTTAGGAAATAAAACCTACCATAAAAAAGAACTTGAATAAATATGATGTGTACATGAAGTCATGTGTATTCAACAATTTATGTTGAAGTCTGTAAGCACGTGAAGGTAAATAAATGTTAACAATGGCTACAAAAATATCACAAAAAATTCTATTAGAATAACAATGGCGAGAGGTTACTGAAGAAGCATCAACGTGTAAAATCTTTTGGTAGCTGTATTGAAAAGGGTGTGAAGCATTCATAAGCGAGCACGTCAGTGACGCGACCCAAACATCTCTCACCGTACTCTCAAGAGGCACCGATGCCCTTCGTGTCATACACTTTACTCTCTACCTTACGTTTTCGCTGTTTCCTACAAGAATTGCTAGAAACCTTAAATATTTCACAGAAAAAAATCTCTTTGGCAATAAAACTTAACTTTTTACGAGCCAGCGGTACTCTTTATCCTAAAGTTTTGGATTGATCAGAAATCAGAATATAAAATATCGGGGTCCGACTCGTTGTATGAAAACATTTCAAACCCTTACATAAAAAGAACATTTTAGATTTTGCTAAAAGGTTATTGTTTGCGGTTATGAATAAAAATTGTACGAAACGGAGCAAGCCGGGAGTGCGCGGGCATTAAATCATTCTCAAAAGCCATTTGGACACAAAGGATATGGTCAATAAACAAACAGGACTCGGCACTGATAGCCGCGATCGGAGCGAAGTAACTGACCGACAAATTTATATTTTACGCTATTTTGTTGGCATATTTTCCCAGATGTCCCATTTAAGGAATTCTATCTGCAGGCGCGCGCCCGATACCCGAAATCTCATTTGTTCGTAGAGCTCACCTACCCCACCTAATGCAGCTACTAATAAACTGGTCACGTCAACCTTATTTATTGTTATACGTACAACAAAGAACAAGAAACTCGCGTCGCTGGACATCGTTTGCAGCTCCACCACTTTTGGATTTTAAGATTTTTTATGATCACGGAAATCTCTGAAACTCGTACACTTATGTAAATAACTATTTTCTATGGTCAGCCAAACCATGAGAAGATGGTAAATGTAACATAACATAACTTCTGTTACATTTGGAGCATTAAATAGAATCCTTATTGGGTATTTATCTGAAGTCAGTATTGATACAGTAAAAGCTTGGGAGCTTAACTCCGTATCAAACACAAGTCTCAGCCCGAGCTAGCACAAAAAATTACAACAGTCTACTTAATTACCCTAACTTCAAAATCCATACTCTTGTTGCGATTACCCTAATTTCCTATGACAAAAGATTATATAGACTACCCTCATTATTCTGATATTATAGGTGCTAATGACGAATTTGCTAAATTACAAAAGGAGGCAATAAAAACGATATTACCGATCGCATCTTTATGATTTACCTTAACCGTACGTGTGATTTATGTTGCCTCCGCCCTCAAATGTTCATATAATGAAATATATAGCAACGGTGATTATGGTGTTGGATACATGTTACCGATTTCGTTACGTGTAAACAATACCACCGTTTACACCAAGATTCAATTAATTATGTAAGCGAAGCAATAGATTTTAAGTGATATTTTTGCTATTAGCTACTATCACTAATCCTAATTACTTTAATGATACGATTTCAGGACATTCTCGAATAGAATTTAATGTCATGGTTTCCTACCTATACTAGTCACAGATCCTACTTTTGAATTTATCCTCAGTTGTCGCTTATCTCAGGTGGTAAAACACGCCTTTTAAACTTGCAAATTCAACTTTTCTCAACTCTTTGCAAGTTAGATAAGCACGCAGTCAGGTATCTCCTACCTCTCTCCCCTTTCTTTACCATCGTTATATAGTTTGAGACTAATCTCTTTGCTCATTGCTCTTAACTTTATACCCAGTTATTACTAGTTTTAATGCTGAAATAGTATGTATATTATTAATTGCGAATGCTAACTACACGAGAAAGGTAGATACGGGTTGATGAACATTGTGATCCCGAATTAAATCGTGAATTATTTGACCGACTATTTGTGTTTGATCAAAGTTACATTAGTTTTGAAACTCAATTAAGAGAATCAGCGTTAAAAATGAGATCGTCAACCGTTTGACATATTCATCGATGGAGTCTTTACGTAACCGTGCGAAGCGCAATCAGTGTACGGGCCCTAAATTATGTGACATTATTTGAAATTGTGTCAACATGAAGGAGCGTGGCGTGCAACGCAGCCGTGGCTGGCGGCTGCGACGCGGCGCGGCGGCGGGAGCAGTCGAGCTCGCTCGCCCGACCGCCCTTCGGTCCGGTAAATACAGCCTCCTCGCCTCTCGGGTATGGATTATTCGCAGCGAGCAGCGAGCGGAGCCAGTCCGAGCCTCGCGCCTCCCGCGGCAGCTCGTGCCCGGCGTCACTCCCGCTCCCTTCACAGCCTTATAACCACGCGTAGCACGTCCGTAGCTCTGGCTCGTAGCGGTCGTAGCGCGCGCCTAATGTAACCTTCCACCCGTAGCACCGGGCTGGGCTACGCGACGCTATTAAAAGCATGCCGTTGTTGATACGGGCACCATTGTGTTCAAATGACGAGACTAATGTCACATTAAATTATCATGGGAAGCACCTGTGGAACAATTGATATTTGTGAAACTTCCACGTGATTTGTTCTTTAATGTTTAATTTTCGTGTAAGTATAAAATTAATATCATAAATTTACTTTGAATGTATTTTTCAACTCTTTTAAGTGTTTTCAAACAAAACTATCAAGCAAAAAGTTTTGAAATAACTTTTAATGTTAAAAATATTTATACATTTGAGATTTGTCACTTGAACTAATTTAATTACGGTTTTTTCAACAACAAAGTAATAAAATAACATAAGTGTAAACAATAAAATACAAAATAAAAAGTGCAATATCAATAGTGTTTAAAGACGATCTTGACAATTACTCTTTGTTTAAAACATTTGATTTGTCACCTGTATTAATTACTTGAGGCTTATTCAGTTAGTCAATAATACGTGGAATATATACATACAGATATAATTAATATTGCTGTGATTTTAATTACGCATTATTTGAATTCGTTGATTTGGATATTTATATCACATAAAAGTTAAAAGTTCATTACAAACCAACTAAACTTTAAATCATATCAATCAATCTTTTTTATTGTTCTTTTACTTTTCTTTCGGTTAAATTATAGGGGCGCGTGAAAATATAAAACTTTTTCTCTAAAGTTTGGGAGCCCATTGCTTGTACTAGCTTTTCTCTCAATTTTCGTTGAGCGTATAAATACATTTAATAAAATGTTTATATTCTACTATGTTATGTTTCATTTTTTTGTGAAATTAAATGAGGTGAAAAAAAACTCAACTCTACGTAAGTATGTAAAATATGCCTTTAAAAGTACTCCAAGTACTTAATTGAACATTACTAAATTACTTCGTTTTTGCAAATTACACCTAACAGGTTTTTAACTGTACGATTGCATTGAAATGCATATACCAAAAGTACCAAGTAAGGTAGCAAATTATTGATTTTTCATTAATGTGGGTACTTTTATGAAATGGAATCTGAAATGTCGCAGTTAAGCTCTGATATTAATTTAATGGTACGTCCCCAATTCCCCGCGAACGAGATTACAGATTTGTTAACCTACCACAAATATCCCTTATGTACAACATACCTACCTACCGATACTGCATATATCGATCCGTGTAATGAAACATGTAATTAAAAAAGATAAAATTTGCTTTTAGCAATCAAATTAAAAAAATCCTAAGAGCGACTATCGAGTTCCACCCGATCGAGTCCCATCTCCGTTTTCTATTATCAGAACAAACAGTAGATTGGAAACAACAGCGGAGAATGATTACCAATCAGCAGGCTGGCGTAAGCTGCCAATCAGCGTATTGTACCAATAATTATTTAATTCATCAAAGTGGCTAGATATTTAAAATTCCTCGTCGATTGTTTGAGTTTCATTGTGAAATTGAGAACGCTCGCCGCCCTCAGTTGAACTAACCGCAATACATAGTTATATCTCCCGTAGTCGTTCACTCGATTATTTTTTCTGGACGAGTGAGCATTTTTCTCGACCGCTTACAAATGACCGCTTAGTTACCTGCAGAGAAATCTTTCTTCACATTTTATTTTCCCTCCCGTAGATATTTCCATTATTTCGTTAATGGAACGGTGTTCAGGGATGGTCAAACAATGAAAGCCTATCTAAAGACGTCGGTATTTGTAGCACATGTGGGTAAATCTCGTTGTTTTTGTCCTTCGAAATATGCGTTTGTAATTAAGATGGATGAAATAATACCCACATTATATGATGGTCGTTATACTTATGTCAACGTCGACTTCACAATGGCGATGTAGCAGCTTTGAAATATCTTCTCGTGCCGGTTTTGTGCCGTTGGCATTTCCAAGATTTTGACTCCGTTTCAAATATTTTCTGTGTGTAACCTAATTGTTTCATCAAAATCTAGCACACTTCCTTGCTTTGCAATAAGAATAAGGGTTAATATCTGTTGTAAAATTGATAAGAAATGTGTAGAATTGTAGATTTATTATTTTTATAATACCTACTCGTACTGGTTTACACGACCACAGCGGAACTATACTCTGAACACTCTCTTCTTTGATGTCACACTACTTACAAAAGCTTATTTAAATTCCACAGCGTTATGTTCAAATGCATAAATGCAAGTTTTAAAATATTAGGAGCATTTTCTTGTTCAGCATGCAAGTATGCACATAAGTAATCTGTTGATAATGAACGTTGAAATGTACACTCCACACAAAAGCTGTGTTGTTGTGGCTGAGCCAAACAAACATAAAACAGAAATGGCTTATTCCCGTCGTCTGCGGAGGCTTGTCGTCTCGACTCGTGCGGATCTTCCATTCACCTCGACGTCGGCAATCGGTTGTCGCGGATCTCGAGTATTGCGAATGTCACCGCACTGGAATCTGAGAAATGGTACACAACTATTGAAATTTAGGACACAAAATTGCTCAGAGGCCTTATCACAAGATTTCCGTATTTTACTTACAGCGTACAAACTTGAAGTATTTACGGCGTAATGAAAAAGCGCCTCTAGTGTATGGTAACGAGGTAGTAATTTTATTCCTTTAAATAAAATCTATTGGACTGCGTTTTAAAGGCGGTTTGAACTCTTAAGCCTGTTAAGACTTTAGAATTTTGGTTAATTTCGTTTTCCTTTTGGAAACTATCTTTGCCAGAAGTAATTTAGCTGTTAACGCTAAAGTCCCTGTTTACTTAACGTCACAAAAACGCGAATCTTGTGCTAGGGCTTCGGATATTGTAGTATACTATACTACATTATTTTGCTTCTCAATATTTTACCTACTGAAAATATTTTTGGAAATTGTATCGAGATTGATTTCTTTGTTAAACTGTCTTGTTTAGAAGGTTTATAAACACTTTTCTATCAAATCAGATGCAGTCACTCGGCATCATTTGTTGAAGTAGGTAATGTAATTCTTTTCTAATGGTGGTCCTTGTTTGTGTTCGTCAATTGCTTCCTTCCTGTTTTGTCTCCAATATGTCGTCGTGTTTACATGTTGAACTCGCTCGCCGGAATAGTTCCACTTTTGTTTTCGGAACGTACAGGCACGTTCTATAGGGACACGGAAACAATAACTGACCCGAAACACCCACTTTATGATCGCACGCCGGCGTCATCCTGAATACGTAGCCGCTGCGGATTTTTAAATACGTGCGGCACTTGGTCAAGCTCCAAACTAAATAGGTACCAAATTATAGTAAAAGACGGATTTTACAGATTACAATCATTAAGCACGTTTTTCACTTGTTTGAAAACTGTCCCCTTTATTGACAGCTGATACCAATTAGGAAAAGCACAAACAGCAGGACAAAACAGGGTTAGTTTCTAATCTGGTCGGAGCAAAGACAACCCGAGTCAGTGTGTCATCAAGCGGAACATTTTATTTTTTTCAATGCGGGCCTTTTTTCTTAACGATAATGAATTTTCCCTACAATCGTATTTTCTAGTCTGTTATTACTCAACTTACCTTACACGAAAACCGAATTCAATTACGCAATCGGGACCAACTTACACAAAATAGACGAAAGAATAGCTCTTTCATTCTATAATTACACCAAACTTCATGCCGATACCATCGAAAAAGACGTCGAGGTGTCCTTCAGGAACTCTTTTGTGTCTAAAATTGTAAAGAAAACTAATTAGAGCTCGAAGCGTATCTTTGTAAGTTTTCCACTAAAACAATTTAATTCAGATTTTAAATGGCTGTTATGTTTTTGCATTGTGAATCTTGTTTGTAACAAAGATCCGACAAGGGGTGTTTGTAGAGCGCGATCGGGCCGCACAAGTGGTCAACCAACATACTCAAAAGAAAAAGTAACACAAGTTACTGTATCGCACTCGTTCGTTGCGTGGTCCGGAACACACCACAAAAAGGAAAATATCGGTTTACGTACTACACGAATATATTGCGGTGCGGATCTCTACGGATATGCGTATGACTCAGTTTAGAAACATTCAATGTTTCTTTTTCACAGATACAAATGACGCGATTTCACTAGAAAATATTTCATTTCGCATTTCTGAAATGCAATAAAATACGGCTGGTATAGTAGATAGTTTTAC
Organism: Agrotis puta; assembly: GCA_943136025.2. Classification (NCBI taxonomy): domain Eukaryota; kingdom Metazoa; phylum Arthropoda; class Insecta; order Lepidoptera; family Noctuidae; genus Agrotis; species Agrotis puta. The sequence goes on from OW964170.2 coordinate 9,555,727, forward strand.
GTTAATTAATTTTAATAGTAAACAAAATAAAATAAATAATTTTCTTCCTAAAATCGTACATATATTTTCATGGCAAAGAATAATGTAATTGTAATTATATTATAATGTAATGGTAATTATACAAAAAAAACAACAACATTATTTACGTTTACAAAGAGAAACTGTAGGTATAATTAGGTAGACTAACTGGCAAAACTTACACGGTAGAATAAACGTTAAAAAACACGAAACCAAGGGTCGGCAGTCAGAGTTCGGGTCATTTAAAACAGAAATAAATTTACACAGAGTTCAGTTGGAGGCAGCTGCCTTCATTTGTTGTGCAGGCAATGTGGCTGTATTTATGCAGACCACGGCGTGAAGAGAGAAATATGTAAACTTTGAAAAATCACGAGAGAAGCCATTATTCACTTACTTGTTTGATAGTGTTGTAGCTTTTCAATTGTTAAATAAACAATGTTCTTTAGAATGAGGCGGACTGTAGACCTGTAAATGATCACCGCAATTACATACACTTACTATTGGCTGCAATTTTTTCGGAAAGTGTTTGAGACACGTTGAAAACATGTCCAATATTTATTATACCTATTGCCCCTAAACTTAGAATTGGCTGAGAAGTAGCGGTATTGAAGAACCAAGCCAGACAATTTTAAAGATGTGATTTATTGGTCCCAAAAAAATGGAAACTTTATAAATTTATAAGCGACCTGGCTTATAAAATTATAAATATTCAATTTAGATTTACACTTCGCCAGACGGAAAAATATTTTAAAAATTCAAGTTCCTAACCGTATGATAACAGAATGAAACCGATTGATTAATTACAGAAATTACACGGGTTAATTGATAGGCTTGGCTGTTTTATGATCGCGGGTTATTCAACTTGTAATCAAATTTCCAAGTTTAGGGCGCGCATTATCATTAGGAGTGTTTTTCGCTCAAAAGTTCTTAACTTCCACATTCCAGTATGAAGCAACAATATAACCTCGAGATTCCCTAGAGGCTTAATATTAGTATGAAATTGCGAATTATACTTCATAGCTGTCACCCTCCATTTCATAAAATGAATGTCCGGGTATTTATTGCGTATCATACTAAGCTAATCATCTAAATTGGATTGGAGATTATCCGTGCCCTCAAATGTTTAGTGTGTAACAGAATAAACAATTAAACCCGGCTTTGGAATTCACAGATCGTTATGATATCCACTGCTGTTAATGGCCGTATTTTACATATAAAGTGTATTTAGCTAATGTAACAATGTATTCTTTTATATTTTTTTCTTCCGAGAATATAAAACCGGGTTAGCCTTATTTTCATTGTTACGGTGCCTAAAGTTGGGTATAATCTGGGTAACACAACACTCTTTGTATCATCACTCATTAAACTGTGACTACACGCGTTTATTATTCTCTCCCGTACCGAGAGCAACCCAAGTAAAGTTACAAGAGTAATGTACAGATTGTTTATACCCAGATATCTACATACATGTAAACCATGTATTTATGGTATATATGAATTATTAATTCGACAGGCCCATTGATGAGATATGTTTTTTATTCTGTTGGTCCGCTTTCAATATGAATTCGCATCACGTTCCATACGCAGTGTTTGCACGTAACTCCGAAACTGACCACGCTTTAGATAGATATGAATGTAGGGTAAAAAGGTAACTAAAACACCTGTGTTTGTAATGTTTACGTGTTGTTGTGTACAAGAAAATGCCTTCTCTGATCTTTTACTTTTAAATATAAAATATCCTGCTGAATATTTTGAACTAAGAAATGGATAGTTAACTATACTTTTAAAATAAAGGTGTGCATACAAACAGAATTATTTGTTACAGTTGCATTATATTACACATCGCTTATAATAAAGCGCAAAAGATGATTCAAGTCGATAGCTTCAAGCGTCCATCTCCATCACCGTCTCGGAGCTCCGTGCGTAGTGACAGCCGGGTGTTCCGACAGCCGCGCGTCATCACGGTGAACCGGGACGCCGCCACCATGGTAGACGGCGAGGCCAGTGGGCCTGCTGTTGCCACCGCGCCGCCCGCCGACTGGGAGACACGCCTCACGCAGAACGCAGCTCACTTCCGTTCGCGCACATTCAGTGACGGCTTCATCAGAAACACCAGCCTCGAACTCCTGCTCGGTGTCGACTGTGAAGCTTGCCTTGCCATCGCCGCTCAGAGACAATGTCTAGATGAACATATTTCAAAACATGATTTTGATCTAGTTTGCAACTGTAATGTGCAACAAAATAATTTTAACTGCCATCGGAATGTCGATCAGCGAGGCCACACCCTAAACATCTACGACTTGGAAAGAATAAAGCGGGACACTGGTCGCAGCCAGCTGGCAATCGGATCACATCGCAGCCTCGACAGGAAATACAACAAAAGTAGGACTATTGGGGTGTCAAACTACATTTCTAAACAGTTAATATCTTACGATCCTAGAAATACACTCGTACAAAAGATAAAAAGGAAGTTATCTAACTTAAAAAAGATAGGCGGCGAGGCAATATCAAAAAAACATCAAAACGCTGTCCAACTGGCCGAGATAACATCAGGGTCGACCAGCTCGCTCAAGAAGGCATCGATGTTGTCGCTGGCAGACAAGTCACAAAGGAGAGTTAACAGCCAAAGTTGTATTTTTACCTCGTCGGGCTATCAAGGAAAGGATGACATGAAAAGCAACGCTTCTACCTACGCTAATTTTTCCGGGAATGTGGACCAATGTTTTGATAAATTGAGAGACTATAACGTAAGTTCAGATATAAATAGAAGAAGCTCACAAAAAATGGTCAAAATGAGAAGTTTTGACAATAACGATATTCTCGTTACTAGAAACTCACCTGGTTTAGAAAGAACTAAATTTTCTACCTTAGACAATCGTAGTCGGTGTAAAAGTATTAAAAGGCAAATGTCATACAACGATTTTCCAAGTGAAAGATTTAGAGATAGATTATCGGAGACTTGGACGCGGGATGAGAGCACGATGGAGTCGAGAAGTACTCGCAGCGATTTAGTGGATGACGACGCACAAACGTTCGTGGAGGGCGATGTGATGGCGATGAGCGGGCCCCGCGGCGCGCACTCACTATGCACTTGTGAAGTGCCGCAGGACACCAGACTACCTTCAATTTTCTACGACACACATGTAAGTGAATAGAACTTTGTTTATAATACTTGCATCCGTTATACCATATTGAACTCGTGGTTTCGGTAACAGCAGAACAATAAAGCTTTTTTAAAAGGTACCTAATCGTGCAAACAATCTGGTCTGTACTTATATCTACCTACACACAAAGATATAATATATGTACCTACCTATAGAAATTCAGGATGATTCAGTAACATGTACCTAAGTTTTTTACCTGAAGACCTTTCTAATTCATTAAATAAAAAATAAGTACCCAGGATTTATTTTGTCTGATGTATTGTTTGTTTTCGTCTACAAACTATTTTTATTAGTGTCTCTATACATTTATTTTGTAGACTTGGGTTTAGATATGAAACTAATTGCCTTTTTTCAAAGAAATAACCAATCGTAAACAGACTAATTGTTTATTCGGATCCCACCAAGTTTAGACGAGACATAAGAATTTATGGACATAGAAATAACGATATTCATAAATAATATATTTATTACGTGTAGAGAGACAATTCTTAAGGGCTACAGTTTAAATGTATAATTCTTTTAATGCGTAATCATTATTTTTGTACCTACACCAAAATGGATAAATGCTCACCAAATCTAAAACTCGCTTTAGCAAGATTTCAGGGACACCCCGAAGTTCGGTTTGGTTTAGTTCCTTTAAACCAAGCAAACAGAAATAAAAGCCCCGCATAGTGGGGCTTCGTCGTCCCTGCTTAGGTGGATTTATTATTATTATAGAAAATAGGTTAATTTCTACAATACTTTATGATACACAATTTGGTGAGCCTTTATCCATTCTAGCAGGTATTTTAAAATAGGTACTATTCTGGTAGGCGTTTAAACACAAGCTGTTCCATATTTTAAAACCGTGCTCGAATATGAGATGCAAATATCTGTCACTTTTGATTAAAAATTTAAGATTGAGCATCGATTCACTGGGATTTAAATACCTACGCGAAATGTTTATCTCAGTACAAAATTTAACTAAAAAACAAAATATGTTTTTCAATATTTTAGATAGTAAAGCTTTTATCTCTTGTAAGATTTCAACATTAATAAAGTTCAGGTGTTATTAAACGCTCTTTACATATGCTATATAGGGGCACCAATTTAGAGTATGCGGTTGGGAAGGCCAGCGCTTCGCACCACAGAAATTAGAGCAGTCGCTAATAGCCGTGCACTCAAAAAGGATAATGAACCATTATCTAACGATTAGGACTTTTAAGGGAGATATTATTTGCAGGTGCATTCTTGCTGCGAATGAGTGGCGGATTTACATCATATCTTTTGTATATTGTATAAGTTTCTGGAGCCTGGGACCTGAGACCTTTCATCTCTTGTAAGGCTTCAACATTTCACATTCAAGTTTTCTAAAATCTGCCGCTTTAGGCTCCAGACTACTCAGCCTATTGGTAAATCCAACGCTGCTGTGAATTAGTTTCTATAACGTCGCCTGCCAAAATAATGTTGCAATTTCATCAATAGTTCACAGGTCTTTGTAAAATAAGTAAATGAATGATTAGAATTTATCCTATTAAATGACTTCTTTCAATATTTATTTCGTTTATATTAAGTTTGTGTGCAATTTACTAAGAGAAGGTAGGAGTTATCTATTGAGTATCTATATTCGTGAAGTCTACATACTTCCTTTTATCTTAGAAACCGTTACCAATATACAGACTACATATGTGTAGTAAAAATATCTACGGCTAAGGCCTTAGGCCGTTGAAGATGTTGATGAAAAGCGAAAGTAGGTTTCTTTGTTTTTTTTGCTATGATTTTACGCCAGTACCTAGTAGTAGTACCTAAGTCACTAAACCATGAATTTTATATTTTGATAAATTGGCCCCTGGACACTGTTACACGCTTTTGAACAAATTTTTAGTACTTGAAGCCTAAGCAATGAAAATGAATAAATTGTATTACCACAGAATACCGACTTCACGTTCTAATAATTATAAGGACCGCATGCTATGATTTCGATTTTTTAAACCACATAGCTTAAGCAGACCAAACAATAGTCTTTGTCAGCGGGACAAATGTATGTATGTGTATGCAGGGCGCGTCGATGGCGGGGCATACACCGAGAGCGGCCGGCAGCTGGTGTTTGCCTGCCGCTGTGTGCCCCGCGGGCGATCACTGAACAACATTAAATTGAGCATATGAAGTAGCGAGCGTGTTTGAGCGTGTTGATTGAACTAAAGCTTAGTCTTGGTGTAGGGGAAGAAGCGTGCCACGCCGGCACCCGACGTGACGGAGCGCGGGCAGGGCGGCCGTGTGGCAGCGTGCAACGCGTGCAAGTCCCCGCAGTGGCTGTCCACTGGGACCACCTCAACCACCAGCCACAGTTCCACCACCACTGGAAACTCTTCTCGTTAGTGCATCTTTTCTTATCATTAGGTACAGCTCCCTTAAGACTGAATTTTGATACGAAAATATACATTTCAACTGAAAAGGAAAAACAATTGGAAACTAAATACAAAAAGAAAACCAATATTGGTTAACTCCCTCATGATTTGCCAATAGAAAGTATCAGTAGCTAATAAAACTGTATTGACACATTTTTATTCCACAAAGCCTTCCCAATAGTGTTTCTAAGCATGTAGCTAAGCTGCTGCATCCGGGGCGCGCGACGCCGACGTCGTGATCGAGTAAGTTTGCTTCTGACAGGAAGATTATAGGAAGCCCAGTAACGAGCGATTGCTATGACCCAAATTTATTTTCATTGGTATTTTACAAAGCCTATAGTTTTATTTTTGTTTTAGATTTGAAAGTTGAAATGTAGTTAACTATAAATCCGTCATAACATTTGTGTTGGTTATTCTAGTTTGCCATAGGATTAGGTCATAAGAGAGACCAAAATTCACTGTATGAAACACTCAAATTACCTTAAAATATTACCTTTCTAATAGCAGAACCATGTAATTTCCGCAACCATTCATCAAAATAATTCCTTTCGTCCCTATAAGTGAAACTTTTGCCCCGAAACGATGCCCTTTTCAAAACAAATGCTGGAATATTTGAATATCTGAATGAGTCGTAGAATTTCGAGTTTAGTGTTTGTTGAGTAGTTTCTGAAACAAATAATGTGTAGGTTTATCGGTGTGGCACCGGCGTTGGTGCTGCGTGGCGATCCTGGTGCTGGTGGCGGGGACGGCCTGTGTGGCCGGGCCTCTGGCGCTGCGGGCCCCTCCTGGAGCACCCCTGCACGAAAGACTACGCCTCGCTGAACGACTACTGCACGATACTCCACTCATTGACGGCCACAACGATCTACCATGGAATATAAGGAAGTTTCTACACAATAGAATTAAGGATTTTAAGTAAGTATGCATGTCACTCTTTCAAGCTTAGTTTTCCTTTTATCCGGCAACATCTAGCAACATAAATAAAAGTTCTTTCACAACCAGACGTCGTAGTGGATGTCGCAAATGTAATTATGACCACTACCTACGAACGTATACGCAAGGATACCGATATTTATTTAGGAAATGATTTAAACCTTGTTTTGAAATTTCCGAAAGGTTTATTTGAAGTCGTCCTCATTTTTATTTCGTTATATAAACACACGCGCAGGTTACAAAGGATGCTTTCGTACCAGGATGTATTACCAAAGAGCTGAACAAACCAGGCTAAAACAAATATGTTGCGGTGGTAGGGTGCCCATGAAAGATGAGCGGGGAATCAATCCACTTAGTGCAACGTAAAAGCCTTTGAACCCAACTGTTTTAAACTAGCTAACGAAATCTGTGAGGCGTAATGCCGCCTTCGTTATTAGCTAGTAGGGAAGAGCTATATCGATGTTTCCTCAGAATTTGAATAGAAATTTTGACGAAGTATTCGATTGATTAGTCGATACCAAATCGGTCTGAATATGTCAGAGGAAACGAGTTAGATACAGGTGATGATGACTAGGTATTAAAGTTAGTGTAAGAAATGCCATTTTTTTATTTTGGTAAAATCATCAATTATCATCCTAGGGTGGAACGGGAGGGACTGTCAGACTCGTACTGACTTAACTAAAATTCACGGTGTTCTGCTATTGAAGGAACACCGTGAATTTTACGTTCCAGGGTCACGGAAACGCCATGAAATACAATTTGAATTAAAGTTTTGAAAATTAACCCACTGTCAAAAGTGCTTGTTTGTGAGCTTATTTCATTTGATCGATGTCGATATTTGTTTTTGAACCCGTGGCACATACCTAGCAGCAAGGAATAAAGGTAAACTTTGTGTACTCGTATATCCCGGCCGTCGTAGTTCTACTGCCATTAACGTGCGTAGTCTGTTACGTGCACAGTTTCCTAGCTAATCACCACTTTGTCGGAGTACTTGATCGAAGTAGGATCTTTTTTAACACTATTATTTTATTATTTTTTGCACTTTACACAGGTAACAATTCCAGAAATAACTCGCTTTGTGTGAAGACTTAAGCACCGCCACTTACATACAGATTAAGTAAAGGGTCCGTCCGTCCGGTAAATCCGAAAAAATATGTGTAAAGGATTAGCTGAATGTGGGTGTTACTTCTGGACATACCGACACATCCGAACCGGATTTTGGTCACGTCGGTCACTCACGGCGCGCGTAGCGTTTGTGGATAACAAGGATACCGAACTGATTTAAATACGAGTATTTAGAAGTCGATTTCAAAGCCTGTAAAAAAATGCGAAACGTACGATCTTACATAATGGAAAAAATACGGTAACGTCAAGCAGTTTAATTTAAAAAGATTTAGAATTTTTTTCTAACATCCCCCGAGAAGGCGTCCTCTAAGTGAGAGAGGTAATCTACACATTACGTATTCAAGGCTTCAGTTCAATAGCACTTACAACGAAATCATAGTTCACACGTAGCGTAAAGAATTGAAATGTTTCTTGACAGACTGGCTCAGTGCCAGGTCGTTGGCGACGCGTGCGGTGCGAGATTCGATTCTGCTACCAGTGTTTGCTAGATTTTTCTAGTTTTACTTATGTCAAAATGCGCTTACATTTCAACACGGAAAGTATGTAAATAAAAGTTTTGTTGTGGTTCTAAATGTGGATTGTTTACAAGGTTTATCTTCAAGTTTCGGTCAAAAATTGTAATTCATACGGCGTGGCGGTCAAAAGAAGGCTCTCATATTTATTTAAGTAAAACCACACAATTTATTTTGTAATTCAGGTTCTATAGGTATCAATCTTTATATAATTCGACCCTACTTTTCGTTCTCAATAGATAGGTTGTTACTGTTTCGAACTGAAAAACATTAAATACAACTTAATTAAAAGTAGGGCTAGTTGCACGGGCCTAATAGCCCGGGGCCTTTGGAAAAGGACCGAAAAGAATCATCGCTGTTGTTGCGTGGGGTCTGAGGGACATGTCATTCATAGGGTCAGTGCGTCTCATGGGCGCATGTCGTGCGAGAAACGTACACTCAGAGTACTCAGCATAGATACTTTGTTATTTTTTATTGTTGGCTTTTAGATTATTTCTGATGTTTTTACCACTCAACTTGCCCGTGATAATCACGCTGCGTCAACATCAAACAACATGTGGGTGTCTTCTTTTTTTAAGAAATCTATTTTTTGTAACCGTCCTAAAAATACGATGATTGGCCTCGTGGAAACATTTGAATAAAAATTTTACTGGCCTTTAGAGCGAATGATTATTGATATTTATAGCGCATAGAGCAGCTACCTGTTTAGGTGGTCATTTACTAAGTTTCTAAGCTTTGATTTACCGGTTTATTAATCAACTATGAAACATTGTAACTATGTGAATGTGTCAACGTAGTTGCCTGCACCTATTATGCAACGATAGAATAATATTCAAATAACCTAATAACTCTCCATAGTTTCGACGAAGATTTGCGGACGATCTCCCCGTGGGCAACAAGTTCGTGGAGCCACACGGACCTGCCTCGACTGAAACAAGGCCGAGTGGCCGCACAGGTGAGCGAATTCCTTAAACCGCACGATTTAATTAATTGTGCATTTAATAAAGTGGGTTATTTTGACATAATCCCTCGACAAGATTAATATGGGCCGCATGGATAATAACGTCCACATTATTGTGGCATCAATAGATATTATTGGTTTACCAGTTTTATTTAATTACCAATGTTAATCTTGACCAATAATAATTTTGCTTGCATATTCACTAACTTGACCACGAATTATATGACCATACCACTTACAGACAATCCAATCTTTTCATTGTACTACCGGTTCTCAGTTGCTTTACATAATATTCAGCAGATATTAACTGAGTCAGTTATTTAAATCAAAGGATTAATTCCGTGATTGTGTCATAATGAAATCACTACAATCATATCATGGACACGGTACAATGAACCGAAACAGAAATGATAGTGAGCTAATTGTTTCAACTCCATCACACAATTCATGAGATTGATGTGTTTGTGTGATGTACATAATACAGTATGTGGTGGCAGCGAGTTAACCGCCAGTAGCCTCACGTTTTGCCATGAGCATCACTGATTCCATTAAGGAATCTTTGTCGGTTCAAATTCGGCTCGAGCATGGCTCAAGCCGTGCGTGATATTTAATCAGTTGTATGTCAGAGTGTTCCTGTGTTGGCAGTTCTGGGCGGCGTACGTGCCGTGCGACGCGCAGCACCGGGACGCCGTGCAGCTCACGTTCGAACAGATCGACTTGATTCAGAGGCTCACGGACAAGTACCACCCGCAGCTGACGCTCTGCACCTCCGCTGAAGGTAACTGCCAACCTTACAACCGTCAAAGTCTTGTGCTCGTCTTACTTACCTAAACACATTTCATGGGTACGGCGCAATCTGAAGAGGACAAATGTAAATGTGTAAGGTGTATTAGCATGAGAAACCCATTGTTTTCACTTCGCCTTAAAAAAATTAAACTGTTTAAATTAATTCGCGCATTTCCTTTAGCTTCATTGTTTTTTGTAATTTAAATGAATCCAATTATAATAAATGGCTTTTAGACGTAATTCGCTTATTGTTCGTTAACAAAAACGTGATTTCAAGTTCAGTAAATTTCCGCGTTCCTGGAACTTTAATTAACGTATAACTGAGTAGAGAATTGTTTAAAAAATCCTGAGGGATATGAAAAAGATATGAAGGTTGTACTTCTCATTTAGTAGATTACTGCAACGCAGAGTCAATGAACAATTATATACATTTTAGAGTCAACTCTTAATTACGTTATAATAAATTCAGTAACATGAAGCGTCGTTAAAGTTTTTGAATATGCATTTTAGTTGGTTTATTAATTTGTACGTTAAATAAATACAATATTTGTTCATAATTATGTTTACACGATGCAACAGTTTGTTAAAATGTGTAATAGTTATTTATGCAACTGTTGTATAATCAGGGGTATTAAAACACGAATGTGGGTTTATCACACGAGGCGTAGCCGAGTGTGATAATAGTATCACATGAGTGTTTTAATACCTAATTATAACGGTTGCATACAAGACTTTATCTACAATCATGCTGTGAATCCTCTATAAAAGATTCTCATAACATACCATATTCGCATACCATATTCGAGTGAAAAAATGGCGGGATATAATACGATAAGACGAGTTGTTCTTTTTTCAAAATTTTAGCGATCTGGTGGTGAAAATGTCATTGCATGAGAATGTTCTTTTTTTGAAATTCATTATAACACGCGTTTGGATGATATAATGATCATTATATCATTGAGTGTTTTAATGTTGGCAATAAGCTAATTGTTATAGGTTCTTTTATAGAGGATTAATAGCATGATAGTAGATAAATATGTTTACTGTTTATCATTGTGGCGTAATCTATATATAAAGCTGAGCGGACAGTATTTTGGGTTTATGTGTGAGTGATGAAGATGAACACTTGGCTCTAGAACATCTATTGGAATTCCTTATCGCTTTCAGGTCATTAATCACGCTAAGTATATTATTAACAATGTGGATTGCGAACAATGTCGCGCTGTGCCGAAGACGGAGGGAAGTGTGCAATTGTGCACACAAATCAAAGCCAGGTGGAACACGACACAGCGGCTGCCAAGGACATATTGTTTAAAAACAAAAGTAACAATAGCTCAATCTGTTTGATATTTTGTTTTCTTCGGACCAAAAGATGAAGAAAAAGCACTTGTATAAAAAAGAAGTCCTCGTACCCTTAGCTTTATTAAAAATTCGACGATCTTTCCTCGTGTTTCTCTTCATTCGATCACAAAGAAAATAAAAAAGAATGAACTTGCTTCGACAATTTATTTCACAAGTGGTAATACTGTCCATTGGACACTTGAAAACTTCTAGGTTTCCATTTACGATACATTAAAGTCCAGAACTCAGTGGAATCTTTTTACTGTATTTTGGGCTTTGTTTTTGGATTGTCCATTAATGTATTTTACATACTAATATACAGAGTTAGGTATTTGGTACATTTATTTCTGTGCTGCCAAAATATTTTTCAGAAATACGTTAATAATTTTCTTTAAATTCTATATATTAATAGAAATGTGGTATAAACAATACACCATGCTGGTATTCCCATCGGGAAAGGTATTGGTGTATTTGAACATCGAATATAGTTCTAGTTCTAACGTCGATTGTCTATTGTCACAGATATAGTTTCGGCGCACGCCAACCACAGGCTATGTTCATTAGTGGGGGTGGAGGGGGGGCATGCTATCGGGGGCTCCCTCGGCGTGCTGAGGACGCTTTACCAAGTGGGGGTCCGATACCTGACGCTCACGTCCACGTGCGACACGCCCTGGGCCGAGTGTGCGTCTGCAGATAAACCAGAGCCTTCCCCGCGGGGTGGACTCACGCCTTTTGGAAAGGTACGTCTAGTTTACCCACACTGATTGCAAATATAGATAGATACTACATCAAACATTAAAAAAAGAGAAAGGTAGTTGCTTGGCTAGTGCCAAGGATCTAGTCGAGTAATGAAGTCCTGCTACGTCGATGGTTACGAACATCTACGCGTGTCTATGATCGGCTACGATGCTACGCCAAACATAAAAAAATTGAAAAGGAGCACGAGACCTAAAGTCAACATCTGTAGTCTCCGCGCTTCACCCAGGTGCAGAAACTAGGTGAACCATAGATTCGCATCCGTTTTAACCTATGCTTAAAAGCAAGTTGTAGACTCGTAGTAAGTCTAATTAGGAACCAAATGCTAAAATTATGAGTGCTACGAACAGCTACGTGTGGCTACGATCGGCTACGGTGCTACGTCAATTTTTTTTCAAATCAAATCAAATCAAAATCAAATCAAATATCATTTATTCGCTAATATGGGTAAGTACATAAAGTTGTTAAAAAAATGGTATAATTCAGCCATATTACGCCTTGAGGCATGCAAATCTCAAGCTTTAACATTATTAAATACAGAGTTATTAAATTCCATTATTATATAATACTCACAACAATAATAACAGAGAAAAAAAAACAGAAATAATATTTGGCAAATAAATTAATAGTTCGTAAAATAATAATGTCAAAGAATATAATCAGAATTAAAATATCATGAATTAAATGGGAATGTCATTTCAATTTTATTGAAACCATTTTGTTTACGTAAATAGTTTAATTTTTCTTTTTTTGTAAATAACATTGCCCCACACTAGGAATTTCTCCTGTGTCGTGGGTGCGTTTACAGACATATAAACTCAAATACACAAACGTTCAGACCCGAAGCAACTACTTGTAGATCATACAAATATTTGATCCGTGCTGGAATCGAACCCGTGACACGCAGCGCAGCAGTCCAATCGCTCAGCCACTGCGCTAACCGTGTCGTCAGAACATGTCTAACAGTTCTAATCGATCTAAGACTAACCGTACTTCTATTTGTTTTTGTATTTGTATGTCCTGCTACGGTGAGTGCTACGAATAGCTACGTACTACGAACAGCTACGGGCTACGGTACTACGTTTCAATACTAAAATCAAACATACACTGATTTATTGAAAGTATAAACGGTACCAATTCAAATAAAATGATTAAGCAATATAATTGGTTATAATATTATCAATAACGAGACAAAATATAAAAGCCTAGTCATTTGTCTTTCATTAGTCCAACTTGTTATAATAAAATCTCAGTTTATTGGATGTTTTTTTTTTTGTATAAAAGATAAATTTATAACGTCGTGTACACACTAAAGTCTTTAAAACTCAAAAGAAAATGTTTTCGGTGTGTTTTCTAAAATTATAATAATTCAACCATTTTAAAAACATCTAAAATGCAGATTGAAAACAACTGAAACATTAAAACTTTGATTATTCTTACGGGTTTAAATTGTGAGTTATCTCCCCTTAATTCTTTCTTAAATCTCTTAAGATTAGATGAAGTTATAATCCTCTTTGCAGACTATACAATGGTAGCTCGTTAGGAGAGAATTTATTGTTTTAGGTACATGCTGGTTGTTATTAAGAGTTTGTAGCAAGCGGACGTGGTTTAAAGAAATCTTTATGAAGTATTTAGAAAGCAATTTGCATAGTATATGAGTAACATATGTGATCGTAAAGAGCAATCTTGGAGCACATGAAAGAATATTAAAATACACGTAGCTAAGTAGTCAGAAGGCAACCGTAAAGATTGAGACGTCGAGTAGAGTGAGTGTGCCATAATCATAAACATCCTGGCGCACCGCAATATTTCTCTTTGTATGAACTCGGGCTGCTCGCGAAAGCAGTTCTTTGTTTACCTGCAACGATACTTTTCGAAATATTTTCTTTTGTTTAAACTGCACACTGCGTGCAACGTGGGCTGCGTCGTACGTTCAGACTTGAAGCCTACCTTAAGTAGGCACATTCAAAAAACGAGATAAGTATACGGACTTGCGGCTGTTATGGCTATACCGTGTAGACAATACGCTTTTGAACGTAATAAATAATTATTGAAAGTGTAGTAAGAAACATAAATATTTGTGTCAGTATAACCGTCTATAAAAATATCCTACAGTTAACACACTGCAGCGGTTCTCTTTATTGTTTTTATTAATTACCTTTTACATCATCTGCATGCGCTCCCAACTTACAAGTGGCAATACAAATTGCTTCTACTTTCTTAACCTAGGAAACAACCACAAGCTGTACTTATCTTAATAGGAGAGACGGCAGAGCAACAGTGCTGAATTTAAGATGGCTATAAACTATAAGTAGTGGCTGGTTGTTAGCCCATCATTTACGATCACCGAGCACCGATCTTGTTAGTTTACTTTAAGTTGGATAACTTTTATTCTTACTTCTCTTTCATTCCGTAAAAGCTTTCTGATACCCAAGTCATGGGTTATCGTAAGTTCTTAGACGATGTTTATAATAATTGAAACTGGCTTTTGAAACCACTCGCGGTCGCGCCCCAGGCACCATCTAGCTGGAAATTCACCCGGTAAACCATTTAATAATTTGTTATTTAAGATAAAGGATGTACATAAAATAACAAGGTACCTCTTACACCAAATGGCTGTCACTGACATCAGAAACTATAAAGGAACTACGACAATTTGTGGCTTTGAAAATTCGTCGGCTTTTTGAATTCACAGCCACAAAGGTTCTAAGAAGTCGGCAATTAATTTAAAGCAACGCAAACTCATACGAACTTCAAAAGCGGCTGGAACAATAGAGACTTACTTTATGATAAATATGCAAACGGCCAGGAGCAGCCGGAACTGTGTTTGCAGTTCATTTCAATAGCTTATGCCGTGTTTTAAAATATATTTTTTTTTCGTCGTTTATGTTAATGGCGTATTATAGTACTCAAGATTTAATTCTCCAATAACCGACAAAAAAACTCAATTAAAGTGCTTGGAGAAGACAAGCATTTTTCTTTTCAGGCCTCCTCTTTTCTAGTCATCAATCTTATGTTAACAAATTGTTATTGATCGGTCGGACAGATAGTGGTGAAGGAAATGAATCGTTTGGGCATGTTGGTGGACTTGTCTCACGTGTCGGAGCGCACAATGCGTGATGCGCTGGCGGTGTCGCGCGCGCCAGTCCTGTTCTCGCACTCATCGGCGCGCGCGCTCTGCAACGTGACGCGCAACGTGCCCGACACCGTGCTGCGCCTGCTCGCCGCCAACAAGGGCCTTATCATGGTTAACTTTTACACTTCATTCCTCACCTGCAAGGACACCGCGACCGTTCAAGATGCTATTGGTAAGATTACCCATTCTAACTAAGTATCTCAGTGTTCATTCTTTGTCTTGTCATGCTACTCCTCCCTTCTTTCCTCGCTTTGCTGTCAAAGCGATGAGTCTGATCCATTTTTTGTTCCTTTTTTCGCCTAAAACTGGTACTGAAAAGTACCTACTCGTTATCTGAAGGCCATTAATTAACCGATACTTTGTATTACAGCACACATTAATCATATAAGGGATGTAGCCGGTGTGGACAGTGTGGGCCTTGGCGCTGGCTACGACGGCATTAATTAGTGAGTACATATTGTGATGTGTAGCTATCTCCGATATACCTCCGTAGATGTGGCCAGGGATTTTTATACCTTCTAATCTACTATAAAACATAAAATCGGTTGACATTAAATTCATAGACTGCGTTAAAAACTGTACCTTACCCAAAAGATTTTGAAATTATACCACACCAAAAGCAATAAAATTCTAAATCCCAAAGGCGTGAAGCTATATAAAGGAGGGCTTTGAACAAAAGTTTAATAGTTCGGCAGACTATTATACCTACGGAAGTTTACTTCCTTATAACTTTTTAAATCAAAATAATATTGTTAACTTAAAGGCGGAATGTTTTTCGAAGGGTTATTTTTTTACTATCAGGTACGTGACACTATCCTGAAATGAGTTTGTTTAGTTGGGACGGTTAGTGCCTACCCACGTAATACATACAGTTTACAGGGTGAATTTTTCAACTGGGCGTAGATGGCTATATCCGAAACTACGAGGAATATCGAAAAACATTGAAAGGGTCTAGAGGCCGATTTTGACGATAACTAAAACTGCATCATTGTATTTTAGAAAAAATAAGCTAATTCCTTAAGTCTGCGTTTATGATTACTTCCCAAAATTGTATCCTTATTAGCAACACTATCGAATGGTGTAATAATACAGGGTTTTTTTTCCAAAATGAGCAGGTTCGATTCCTGGCCAGGATTATAGATTTTTCTAAAATCCAATGATGTAGTATTAGTTTTCGTAAAAATCGACCTCGAGAGTCCTTTCAATGTTTTTCGATATTCCTCTTAGTTTTGGATATAGCCATCAACGCCCAGTTGAAAAATTCACCCTGTACAGGTAATGAAAGCATGTCTATGTGTGTCTTCATAGCTGCTTAGGGCCAGTGGTTTGCTCTATAATCCCATATTTTTTTTAAAAAATGTATAGGATTTAAGAAATATAAAACCAAACTTCTGATCACAGAAGTCACCCTTAATGAGCGTCTAACATTAATTTCATAAACAATGCTTATACAGTACCCCTCAAGGACTGGAGGATGTGTCGTCGTATCCGCTGTTGTTCGCCGAGTTGATGGAAGAGGGGTGGAGCATAGAAGAACTTCGCAAGTTAGCGGGACTCAACCTGCTCCGCGTGATGGGGGCGGCAGAACGCGTGGCGCGCGACCTCGCGTCCGCTCGCGTTGCGCCCTACGAAGACGTCGCGCCCAAACTATTCGACGCACACAACTGTTCGAGTCAAGACTTTTAAATAACCAAAAACTAAAACTATAGTTCATTCAAAAATTAACTTTTTCTGAAATAGTTTTAAATGTACCTTATCTGCATTTAGACGTTTTTAACATAACAGTAGATTTCTTATGGAACAAATTGATTAATTGAAAGTAATTTTCCCAGATGAAGATAATTTTTGAAAGACTGTTAACCAGTATTGAAACGAGATGTAATTCATAACATTGAACCCGGTGCTTCGTTGTTGGCCCCACATGTTACGCTTGCGAGTACCTACTTTACCTGCTCGGACTCGCAAATAAATATACTAGCAACCAAAGATCTTCTGTTTTTTCGCCAGTAGTTAGGGAAGTTACAGGATTATCTTATGTTTTGACCGTAACATAACACCATATTGCCCACTCATTTTCTTATAACACAATATTACTTTTTTTCTAACTCTTCACGTTGACAACAGCGTTAATCGTAAGGTTGAGGGTTGTCATGGCCAAGGATGTAATAATAATAAATAATGGTCATCTATCTCAGTCCAATCTCGGCCGGGACACAACAATACCCACACATAACTTGCCTACCGCATTTAATCAATTTGTAAACATATTGTTAGCAGTGCGATATGAACGGTATCTTTTCTATACTTTAACTAACTTTTTGTGTATTATACATATCGATTATAGGTACATATACGATACTATTAATATATGTATATATAAATCAATGCCACTTTTCGTTATAATTGTATAACTCAAGAACGGGCTCACCTATCCAAACCAAATGTTTAGGCTTTGTTCGGACTGTTTAGTAGATGGTTTATGTGAAGTTTGCACAAAATCGGTCTAGCGGTTCATCATTTATCACATTTTTTGTAACAATGAAATCAGTAAATGGCGGATCATTTTGTTAATGTATTTTTTTTTATTATTTCACGTTATACGTAGCGAAGCACGTACCGGGCCGCTAGTATTATATTATTTGGTGATAATATACACCAAAAGTATTGACAGTATTTGCAATACCCACTATTAATGATCTACAAACGGCAGCCGGGACCAAAAGCTTTACATGCTTTCCGAAACATGGAGGAAACTCGTTATGATAAATCCGACTCGGTGCATCCATGAAGATCGACCTGTGCACATGTTATTATTTAGCCAAGAGGCTCGCTGTCCGACCATGGACCATGCCCGGATCGATTTTGCGCGTTGTCTTCCACGCGCGCCTCAAAGAGTGCCAGCATAGTGACGGGGCCTGTAGAGGGCCAAAGCCTGCCAGGG
The DNA here is from genome assembly GCA_943136025.2 of Agrotis puta. Taxonomy (NCBI): domain Eukaryota; kingdom Metazoa; phylum Arthropoda; class Insecta; order Lepidoptera; family Noctuidae; genus Agrotis; species Agrotis puta. Next base: position 9,573,787 of record OW964170.2, read on the forward strand.
TCGCGGGACTAACGGATTACCGTGACCCCGGTTCGTAAAGGGCTATTGAAGGACACCGTGGATTTTAGTCAGTACAAGTCTGACTGTCCCTCCCGCCCTGCCCTGGGTGGGTGGGAAGCCCTGGGGGAAAGGGGTAATATTAATTTCTCCTTTTTTTATCGTGGTAAAATCATCAAATGAGTCCTTCATTTGATGATTTTACCACGATAAAAAAGAGGTCCTCAGTTGGCACATGAGGTTAAATTATTTATTTTTAAGGGGAATATATGTATAACTAAATATTCTGTGAATGTGTCAAACATCTACCTGTTACGGTTATCAATATCGAGCAAAAACGAGCAGACAAATCATATTTGTTGTATTGGAGTCCCCTTAAATATTTATTTTATTAACTTTTTTGTTTTCTTTTTCTTACAACGGCAACAGAAATACATCATCTGTGAAAATTACATCTGCTTAAATATAACGGTTCATGAGATACAGACTAGTGATAGACGGACAAACAGACAGACGGACAGTGGGGTCTTAGTAATAGGGGTCCCGTTTTACTCTTTGGGTATGGTAACCCTAAATAAAACCTTATCGCCACAAAAACACCTTGACATGCCATTTGTATCTATTTCACAGCCTGTTTCTATTCACTCAAACTGTTATTAAGCTGGATAAGTAGAAAACCTAGGTCGTTCTTATCAAATGGTTTGAGAAGATTATTATTTGCCCTCATTAGGTATCTGAACATCATTTATGTCTCTATAGTAAACTTCATCGTGTTTTTTCCGAAAGTAACCTTATTTTACATTATGTTTATATTCTTATGATACGCTTGATGACAGTTGCTTGTTATAATATGCACTTTAACTCTGTAAAAGAAAGACATAAGAAATAAGGTTTATTTTCGGATACAGCAGGGTGGAACAAGTAAGTGAAGTCTAAGTTCGTTAAATGGTAGATCTCTTCCTAAAGTTAGTATGAAATTTTTACAGTCTGCAAACTTAATTTTATACAATATAAAAGGATTTTTCGTTGGAAAATAAAAGTCTAGAAAGATGGCGGGCATTTATTGCTATTGTTAGGCACCGAGTTCGATGAACTGAGTTCTTTGAAATGTCCCTAACGTAACTGCGGTCATCAATATAAATAGTATTGTTATCAAGCTTTAATAAATTAGTATAATTACTACTTAGATACCTATGTATAATTTTACCCTGTAATATTGTTATCGTCCGACTAGATGTGATTTGATATTTTTGTCTAAATTAATGAATAGACTTATTTCTTTAGATCGGAGATTATGTACCTAAGTACATGTTTTATGCATTTACACTTAATATATATGAATCGTTGTACTTATCCCCAAAGCTTTTTTAAATATTGATTAATTAACCAATCAGTAAAAATGCGACTAGAAGTACCTAAGGTAGGAAGAATATATTTAACTCTTTAATTGAATATTTAGGTAGTGATAATACATTTAAAAACGACTTGTGTCATTAAGATAAAGTAACGTATGATAAATTTGTTAACTTTAATATTGTTACAGTTATACAGTGTGTTTTTATTCAATATTTATTTGAATAATATTTTTGTGTTTCCGAACGCATACAACCCTAATCTCTTCAAAGTTAGAGTGAACAGGCTTCGTCTGGGTAAGCTCGCTCCATCGTCGACCTTGTCTTAGTCACTCCTGACCTAGATTAAGGTCAAAAGCAAGCCCATTGCACATAAAAAGAATATTGCTTAAATTCTATCAAACTATTGTATTGGACTCTTTCCCAACCGACAAACTGTCTTTGTACCTGATCCTAACGAAATTATATAGGTATTCGTATCACGGCTAAATCGGCCTTCCCAAAAATACGAATTGTAAATACTTACTAACTACCATTTGGAAATCAATTTTCTATCAACCGTTACGTGAGCTTTCATTGATAACGCTAAATACAGAAATCGCGACTGTAAACTAAACAGATAATGTTCTGAGATAAAAACGCACTGCATAAATTAATAATAGCTTTACCTTATCAACGACCAATAATAGTTAATCGTAGTATTAGAAACATTAGTACTGACCCTATTTAAAAATGTACAAGTATCGCTGTATCGATATAATAACAAAGAAAACTTGGCTTGGAGTAGGTACATTATTAGACAACAACGAGGTTACTGGTTGATAATACGTATTAACTCTTATTCACTGTTTAAAAGGCAAATAAGAATTAACTGCCCAAGTAGATATATGTTAAAGAAGTTAAATTGTAGTACAGGCTCGTGATAGATAATGCACATCGACCCTTGGACAGAGGCAATCGGCTAGTTTCGGCTTTGAATTGCATTATCTCTAACAAACACCTGCACTTAAGTGACTTTTATCACTGGTTCGTCTTTCATTGTGGTTGGGAGCAGAGCATTGTTTCTGTCCCACGAAGCGAGTCAATTATCTCTCCCCAAAAGTCGATGTGAAAAATCGCCTGTACCTGTATTTGCAACAGAAATCTATTTTGATAGAGCTGAATATAGACATTTGAGACTATGTTGATGCATGCGATACTTGCCACAATTTGTACCTCCTAACGCAATATTAGTTAGTAATGTAAATAGTTATATTTGTCAGTACACTGGTAATAATAGACGGATCTTAAGACTGACGTGTTTCAGAAGTTAATTAGTGTACGTTTGCTACGGTGTTAAATTAAGTATAAACAATTAAAGTTACGCACTACATTATATATCTTAAGATGTGTTTATTATTCCTGAAGGGAAGACTAACGCTAATGTCCTTGCTAGTATATTTGTTTCTCAATTAATGAGAAAGACTTATTAAATTATCCGTGAGACATATCTCATTAAATTATCTGAACATAAGCGTTATAATAAATTGCTAAGCAGAATCCTTGTCTTCAATTTAATAAGTATTTGATCGTTTTTATAAAACAGTATAATGTTTAGATACAAAGTTTTCATAAATTAATCGCATTAGGCAAACAATACGGATTAGTATTGCTTTTAGAATTTTTTCTCATCGTTTTATAAAGATTTCTAGTGTGAACCATAATGAGTATTTAAATATTTCTTAAAAACTCTTTGAACCTTACAAAGCAACTTGATATTATTGTATCTTATTATTTTACTAGGTAGATACCTAGTTTTTTTCATATTTGATATCATGTATTCTGAAATAACTTAATAGAACAACATTCATTTGTTTTCTTAGCTTATCCAATAAACACCTATTTTTAAAATGTTCGTTTGATTTCTATGACAAATTTTATATTCCTAACTAAAAATATAGGAAGCTAAAAACCGGCTACACTCCAACCAAGACCCGTAGTTAAAACATATTTTTGATTTATTGTAAGTACAAAAATTAGCCGGCATAACTTATTACGCCAGATTTCAATGTTGCCCAAGTGATTATGTAATTTCTACCAAATTAACATTTCAATATATATATTATTTTATTAAAAATAATTATTACTGTTGTGTATTGATTGTCAAAATATGGTACAATACATTTGTAAGCAATCTTACAAACTTATTTAACTTGTAGCTTACAAGTAACATAAATAACAAGTAAATTAAGTAAGCAGTTAAGGCGATTCCTCCGTAGTAGTCCGCGAAATTCAAATTTACATGTGTTTTTTACAATTTGCATATCAGTGACAAATTTTAACTTGATCAAAATATGATTCGCGACAATAACAGGTATAACTTTAATTATAAGAATGATCAAAACATTCGCTCTATTCACTCTCACAAAGATTTGGTCAAAATAAGTTAGATTCGCAAATTTTACCAATATTGACCAAATCTTAAAGTTTTAAAGTTTTTTTTTAAGAAAAAACTAACTTTGACAAAAAAAAAATGTCTACCATTTCTACCAGTGCTTATCTCCTGGCAATTGAAGAAAAGAGACGAGCACCTTCAAAGTGAACCTCTCATTTACGTCTCTTTAATTTGCAAAACAAAAGTAAATCTAAGATGTGAAAGTTAAGATTCATTTTTCTGTTACTATATTATACTAGGTCGATGCCAGTCTGTGGTCTATACCTGTGTACTCTGTAGTAAGGTGGCCACCGCATCATAAGACCGCACCTACAATAAGAAACTGTCAGAAAAATTCTGGTGCTTGCCAGAATAACCATACTCTGCAATGACATCAGATTTTTTCTGAGGTCTGACAGTTAGTGTGCAGCCACGCTTAAGCAGTCAATATTGGGTCCATGCTCTATGTCTATAATTTGATTTCACTTCCTGTCATAGCCATAGATGTAAAAAGATGCAGTATGCACTGCGCCTTCTGTGGCGCCTTCCCTAGCCAACTCACAGATAAAATTGTCCTCTAGAAAGAGAGTTAAAAATGATTTCCCTAAAACTTTAAAGTAAATAATTGTTTTCCTATTTTTCTAGAAAATATAGTCAATTTTAGCCAGCCATTGGTCAGTCCATACTTTGCATAATACAAAAAAAATACCATAGTCATAGCTATTTTTTTTCGTGGTAAAATCATCAAATGAGTCACAGACACTTGTACTGACTAAAATCCACGGTATCCTTCAATAGCCCTTTACGTTCTAGGGCCACGGTTACCTGATAAGAAAGCCCCGCGACCCAGGCGGACTTGGCTCTCTGAGGAGGCTCCGACATAGCGGTCATAGCCATAGGCCTTAAAGCCATGCCAGAAACCAAAAAAACACTCGCTGTCACTTCTGGATTCTGTCATTTTCTGAAGACTAGGCAGCATGGTCTCAGACCTTAGCCTGTTCTGAAAAGAACAAATTTAAAAAAAAAAAGGATTCTGTCATTGGTGTCAGTGAAAATAAACGCTAGATTAGTTCATAGACTATATACTATAAACTGAGAGATTAGTTTATGGTTAAATGGTTAGCATATCAAAAATTACACATCGAGGAAAATATTGAAAACAACAATAAAATACAAATAAATCATCAACCTGCGTATAACTCAATATTCTATAAAGTGGTATGTAAAGGTTGCTTATAATGGGGGAGAAAAACACCCCACTTTTGGCTGTGCTTCAGCTTCTGAGAAAGTATAATTTGAAGGTAATAATCATATTAATGTAATACATGCAACTTATTAAACTAAAGAATTTTATTAATTATATGTTTTATAAATTCTCAGGGTACAGAAGATATCCTTAGAAAAGAAGCTAGTTTAGGAGATGTCGAATTTGAAAACCTAGATCTTCCTGAGGTCGAAATAGCTAGCATTCTTACTTCACATCACACGGAGAGCGATCCGTACAGCTACGAATTTGCTTACGATAACTTGAAAAAGTTTGTGGAGAATTCACTAGACATTTATAAGGTATGTATGCTTATGTCCTACCAACAAAAATATTCAGTAGAAGTATACCTACCTGCTTACTAGTACAAGAAATTATAAAATTAAATATTAATCTTCAAGAATTAATGTAAAGGTTTATATGCTTGCACAGCATATCAATCTTTACAATTTATTGAGTTTTATGTGAGTGTGAGTTAAAATGTGTCATCCTGTAATTCACAACTATTATTTTTGCATATTTATGTATTTTTCTAGCATGAGCTCTCAACTCTTCTGTATCCTGTGTTTGTTCATATGTACCTGGCACTCATATTATATGACCATAATGAACATGCTGTCAATTTCTTGGATAAATTTGGACCCGAGCAAGAAGATTATTATCAAGAAGACTTAAAACGATCGTCTATAGTTAAGCATAAAGACCAAATCAAGGGGAATGAATTGGCTGAAATATACAGGTATGTTTTTAATAAGAAAATATAAAGGTGACTGTCTGTTAGAGCAGTCCAAACTTTTCAAAATTCTACATGAGAGATATGGTAATGTTAATATGATGTTATTATCAAACATATAATGATTTAATTATATAGACAGTGCTGTATTATTTCAAAAATGTAAATTTAAAATAATACACCTCCGCCTAACTCTTTGGGAATCTCAGGCGCAACATGTTAATGTGTCATAAAAATGTTTGAAATACATTCAGATAGAACATGTATAACATTTTCTATCAAATGATCTGTCAATAAAAGTAAAATGTTTGTATTCCAGCACCAATAAGTTTGTTGTACAGTTATCAAGAGATGCATCATCTCAGTTGAAACGTTTTTTACAAGAACAGAAGAGCTCAACTGTAATAATCAACATTATAAACAACCACATCCAAGTTGATGTGCATGATGGCCCTGGAAGGACACAAGCACAGGTGCGCTCGACAACAGGGGGACTGCTTGGGGAAGCCACCAGAAATGGTATGATTTGTTACTGCACTACCATTCTTACTTTTCAGAAAAATCCATAACATACTAATATAAACATGGTGACATAAATCCTTTCTCCAGCACGCGTAGCATGGCGATTCTATCTCTATTCTACCAAGAAAAGACAAAGCTCTTTCTATCCAACTCGAGATGTCTTCTGCCCGAGCATGGCGATGCTGTAGACTCGCGTTTCTATGAAGACAAAGACAGACGTTCTCTTTCCATAGCAACGGTGAATGATTGAATGTGACTGAACTAAAACGTTTAGTTAACCAAAAAAACGTGTAAAAATCATAAGTTTTCAATACAATTAAAATGATTTATTGAAATCAGACACAATTATACATAATTCTAGTAATATGTGCATTGCAAAAAAGTTTTTGCTCATAAATCAAAGTGACAACAAAACGCAAAAAGGATACAACCCATAGACATACAGTATGGTTCGAGTCTTTCCTAGCCAAATGTTAAATAAACTTAACAAACTTTCTAGAAAGAGAGAAAAACAAGTGTGGAAACGATCTATGTGTTAAAGGAGAGAGATAGATATTTAATATATGATAAATTATAATTATGACAATTTTAGTCAGATAATGTTTGGTCCATTCTTTATGTCTACGAGTGTTGGCAACAAGTTTCTTGCAGCCATTTTTAAACTTTAAGGTATAAAAACTGATGCGATTGCATTGGGAGGAGCCTTACTTGTTTTTAAAACAAATTTAAGTCAGTAAACACCAAGAATATTATAAAAAGAATCTTATCTAGGTCTGATATGAAGTAGACAAATTTCTCTTGTAGAGAAGAAACTTGTCTTCCCCCAAGTGTCAAAAGTAGAGAAAATATTATCGGCATGCTTGACGTTGTAGACTTGTCTCTATCGTAGAGAAGAAACATTTCTTTTCTACTTGTCAAACATCGCCATGCTTGGGACGATAGAGATCTTTCTTCAATCTGTCATTATGTCGATTCTCCCGTCGATATAACTCCTTTCTACGGTGCTCATGCTACGCATGCAGCTGTAGTAGTCATTAGATATGGTTCTTGTTTATAGAAAACCGGACAAAGGTTTACTATGGGCTGTTAAAAGAACCTGACATACAAGTCCTTCCGGCGCCAGTAGAAGATGAAGAAGAAGTGGAGGAAACACCAGATAAACCTAAAAAGAAAAAGGCAAAGAAAGAACACATTTTTATGAAAAAACCTAAATCTGATCCTAATGCTCCTCCTAATGACAGAATTCCTTTGCCAGAACTGTAAGTAGATTTCCAAAGAACTTTTAAAGACACAACAGTATAAACATATAACTGCTAAATACATATCGACAGGTCTTATGTATATTACTACAAACGCAAAAACACAACTGTACAGGAGAGCCGATCAAAGGTTCAAAGGCTCAGCTGGTACTTTTGACATAATTATAATGTACTAGTATACATAGGACCCATTAATGGAATGTTTGACAGTTTATTATTTATAACATCAAGGGCAGCATACCCAATCTGATGGTTATAGACTACCATTACATTCTTAACATGAGCAAATGTTACACTCTGTTCTGCATTGTCCTTTATTTTCAGAAAAGAGACTGATAAAATAGAAAAAGGCAAAGCTCTGCGAGAAGCTTCGAAGCGCATCCAACTGGGACCAGAGAGTCTGCCATCTATTTGTTTTTACACACTACTGAACAGTGGTCACACTGCTATTTGCACTGATATTTGTGATGATTCTACTCTACTTGCTGTTGGGTTCAGTAACTCAAACATTAAGGTATGGTGTAATGCGAAAAATTGCCTGCCCTGCTGGTCTCGTGTTCGCAAGCGCGACTGCTGAGCGTGGAGACCTGGATTCGATTCCCGGGTCGGGCAAAAAGTACTATTAAGAATTTCTCAGCAGCTGCCTGGAGTTTGGAAGTTGGGTGTATAATACCCCCGGAAAGCACGTTAAGCCATTGGTCCCATCGGAACTATGAGAATAAAGGAAGAGAGAGTGCACCTGTGCCTGCTCACACACTTGTGCATTATAATATGTCCCGCGTAGTTGGCTAATCTTCGTTGAGATTGGCTGCCGTGGCCGAAATCAGGAGAACTAATGCGAAAAATAGTTTGAGATTAGAAATAAGGCATCGAAAAAAAAACCTGTATACTAGTTGAGATGTTCATTTCTTATAAGGGTGCCACAGGTCCAAAGGGTAAAACGGGACCCTATTACTTGAGACTCTGCTGTCCGTCTGTCGGATTATCACCAGGTTGTATCTCATGTCATGAACCATGATAGTTACGACAGTAGACATCTGCGTAGCATTCTTGAACAACAAATACTAAAAAACGGAACAAAATAAATATTTACGGGGGGCCCCGTACAACAAATTGATTATATTGACGTTTTAATAGATTATATCTACTGCACCCTTAGTACGCAGGTCCGACTGCACTTGGCCATTTTTTCATTATAATGTTTTCATTATTTAAGGTGTGGACATTGACTCCAGTTAAGTTACGTGGCATGAAATCTGCGGAAAAATTAATTGACATTGACAGGGAGGCGGGTGAGTAGATTATGTTAATACGTAATTTATTTTGATCTTAAGCCAGGATAAAGCGGCCACCTTGCAATATTCTTAATGAATCACTTCGCATCGTGAATAATAAGAAGAATAGCCAATGCAGGTCTGCTAAACGAAACAAAACTAGCTGTTAAACTTTAGTCGTCTTACCACAAAAAGTTAAACATCTCTTGAACTTGTCTAAAAAAACTGTCCACGTCAAAACGACATTTCACGTTGATGTTTATCTTTTTGTGGTAAGGCATTTTTGTGTAATTGCTTATACTTTATGGATATTTGGCAGTTGTATAGAGCGATCCAACTAAGAAGGAGACCTTCTGACGTCACACCTGTCAAAATGTAATAGTTTTATATGGAGAGCAAAAAAGTTTCCAGTATAATAAAACACCCTTGTATTTGTGTTTTTAAAATTATTTAAGTTTATTAATATTTTTTATTTTTATTTATTTTAATAACCAACTTGAATTTACAGTTTAAAACCACACATACAAGTTATTGGTCTGAATATATGTTTGGTGTAACGATAGTTTAAGCTATAATATTTTTTTATTTTTGTTTAAGCAATTTCTATGTCTATTTTTGCCATTATTGTGTCAATAAAAATTAATGCGATCTAGCGAACCAAAAAAAAACCACATAGCCGGGTTGACAAACGCAACGAAATTAAATTATATATAATATTAAAAATTAATTTGCACTAATCAATTATATTGGTAACCGTACTTTTGAACTGTCAGTTGACAGATAAACCGTAGACACTCACCTTCTTAGTTGGACCGCATTTTATGGCCTTAGATCATTTAGACGGCACGGTTGACACAGTAGCTTAGTGATTGGCTGCCACGTTGCGTGTTCGATTCCCGCGCGTTCTGTTCCAGGTCTATCTGTTTACGTAAACTTGGATTATGTTAGTCTGATTGACAGAAAGTAAACCAGACAAGCCAAGTCTTAATATTATAGATAATGTTAACCTTTTTTTTGTAGGTGATGTTCTTGTAAGAATGATGGAAGAAAGAGATAGAGAAACTTGTCGCACTCTGTATGGACACTCTGGGCCAGTTTATAAAGTAGCATTTGATCCTTTCAAAACAATGTTATTGTCAGCTTCTGAAGACTCCACTGGTATGTTTTTTTTTTCTAAAATAAACGTTTTTTTAATAAAATTAGTAAATCTTTTTGGTTGCATAATTTACTGCTATTTTTTGCAGTCAGGTTATGGTCTCTTCAATGCTGGACGTGTCTGGTTGTATACCGTGGCCACGTGTGGCCGGTGTGGGACGTCCGCTGGTCCCCGCACGGACACTACTTCGCGACCGCTGGACACGACCGTACCGCCCGTTTGTGGGCTACTGACCATCATCAGCCACTACGAATGTTTTCAGGACATTTATCGGATGTCGACGTAAGGCCACTATTTAAATTATTTCTCATTACTCATACTCTGAATATAGGTCATAACATGCCTCATGAGCGGGTTGAAAGTTATGCTTTGCAGCCTTAGGGAGAATCGATCGAAAAAAACTATGTAGTTCTATTTTCACATTTCTATTGAACCATGTTCTAACTTTTTATACAGCCAGTAAATTACAGCGCTATGTAAAATAAAAATAACAAAGTATTAAGAATATACATATACTATGAATTTTATATAATTTAGTTCTATTTTTTTTTAAATTACATGGATTTTGACAAAAAGTATGCCATTTTTTTATGATGAATATGAAAAATATTGGCTATAAGCTGGATGACCACTGGACAAAGAAAACAAAATAATCGGGAAAGCAGCAATCCGATGTACACATTTTTTTTTTCTTTAGCTTATAAAAATAATGTATGTTCTAAGTTTTACTTTCCTCGTTTTCGTAATGAAAAGCACAGTGTTTACCTCGGGTTGAAGACTTATTTAATCCCTCGAACTATTAGCGCCCTCACTGCGGACGAGTGGCGTGAGATCAGTGGCGGACTTGCCAAAATTTGTAAAAAAAAACACTAATGGTAACAATATAAAAATAAATAACTCAAATGCACTTAATATATTAAAGGCGTACCTTATTTTTTTAAATCACTTATTAAAGTACAAATCATTTCGTACATATAAAATAGTTCGTACGTTAACTTAAGTTAAACAAAACCTAAAACCGTTTTAAATGTTTTCTTTAAATGTCCAATAGTCCCTGAAACCTCAAAAAATATTATAAACTAGCTGCTTTCAGTGTACGTTAACCATTTTCTGAATCAGTTTAAAGTGTGCTTTTAAGTAAATTCATTAACAATTAAGTCTTTATGATGTCTTTTTTTTTACGTGGTAACATCATCACGTGAGTCCTCCCACCCAGGGCAGAGCGGGAGGGACTGTCAGACTCGTACTGACTAAAATCCACGGTGTCCTTCAATAGCCCTTTTCGTACCGGTGTCACGGTAATTCGTGAGTGCCGCGACCACGGTGTGGGGCCTGGAGCGGCTAGAACTGCACATCCGCCACTGCGTGATGTATAGGATGTCCTTTCTCTCACGCGTTCCAACTGCTCCCCATTCCTGAATCCCCGAGGTACCTCCCAGAACAACCGTATCTAACCGACCAAGCTACCTCCCCTTTAAGTTTGTACAGATCGAAACCGGATACATTGTACATTATTTTGATGATTAGCTAATTTGTATAACATTTGTATCAAGCAATGTAGCTAACTGTATTATTTTTTTCATTTCAGTGTGTCCAATTTCACCCAAATTCTAACTATGTGGCCACTGGATCTAGTGACAGAACAGTGCGCTTATGGGATTGTTTGACAGGAACGCAAGTTCGAATTATGACTGGGCATAAGGTATGTATTAAGTATTCAATAATCGAATTACTGGTATTCTGAAGCCACAACACACTAAAGTCAACATCAAGTCAGTCGCGAGCACACGGCGCGTTTCTGCGCTCCTCACTCTTTTACTAAACCTTGCCCCACACTACGAATTTCTCGATACAGATCGTGGGTGCGTTTTACATAGAAACTAGCATACACAAACACTCAAACCTGGAACAGCTACTTACATGTTATTCAAATATTTGTTCCGTGCGGGTATCGAACCCATAACACACAGCGCAGCAGTCCAATTGCTCAGCCACTGCGCCAAACCTGCCATTTTACTTTAAACTTTACGTCACGTATGCGTCGTGTGCGTTATAACAAGTGCATCGATTTTTCTGCAATTTTGCTAATGCCATTTCGTTTTATTTTCAGTCTACCATATTTACACTTGCGTTTTCCGTATGTGGGAGGTGGCTAGCGTCGGGAGGTAACGGAGAGCTCATCGTGTGGGACATTTCGACAGGATCTCCCGCTGCGCTATTGCCGCCAATGCACACTGCTCCTATTCATGCATTGGCTTTCAGTCGCGATGGCACCATTTTGTCATCAGGTTATTATACTAGTTTTTTTAGGTAATCTACTGTATGTGATCAATCCTTCATTTGAAGACAATGAAAAACATGTTGTTTTCAGGATCCTTGGATTGCAGCATAAAGTTGTGGGATTTCAACACTATCACAGAAGAAGCAAATGGTGAAGAAGCAGGTGCTGCAGCTACAATACAAAAAGAGGATAAATTTTTACTGAGATCATTTGCAACAAAGAATTCGCCCATAAAGGGTCTACATTTTACAAGACGTAATCTTTTGCTTGCTGTAGGTTCCTATGAAGGCAGTTCATAATCTATTAGTGGATTAGTTATGAATAAATGACTATTCTCAATTTAAAATTAACTATAAATAAAATCATTATTCATTAAAACATGTTTTTATTATCATACATATTTGATTTTACATTATTTAATACCCTGAATTAACAGAATAATCTTCATTCACAAACTATAAACTACCTGCAAAAAATAGGCCCTTTCTGTGTTAATAAATTGTATAATTAAATTTAATACAGACTCATTACTTCTGGCCACTTGTGCTTTCATTGCCTGTTTGAAATCTTCTTTTACACCTTTATCAGCTCCACGAGTACCTATTCTTCTTTGTCCTAGATGCTGCTGAGAATTTGGTAAAATATCAAGCACAACATTGTTCCCTTGTTCGTTCCAAATGAAATACAACTCTTCTAATAAATCTATATGTATTATGTAAGTAGAGAAGAGACGGTAATTAAAAACACCTTTTTGTCTAATTACATCCAGTATGTGAATAAATATTGCTTCTTCTTGTGGCCAACCAAGTTGCATCAAAACAAGCATGTGGCCATATGTCTGATCTGTGTTATTACCTGAACTTAATAAGATTCTAATAAGCAGTGTACAGAAATAATGCATTATTGCTACTTTAGTAAGTGGCAAAAAATGTAAGTGCCTATGTTTTCCACCTACTATTAATTCTGGCTCAAGAACACCTTCCACATTAGGTAATTGGGATAGAGCAGCCAATATACTTTCTATACAGGCAGTATACTTCTTTTGAAAATAGTTTATAGACACTCTTACTATGTTAGCTGTCAAACTAGTTACTGTAGCCTGTGGCATAGCCTCATCATATTTTCCTCGGTATAGAGCAAACTCATCACCAAAACCCTCAGACCATGGTGTAGTTTGCAACTGATTAGCTAGTTTTGTGAACTCTCTTGAAATAAGTTCATTACTGTGGAGTAACTCCCAACAGTTAGCAGCTGCTTGGAACTGATGTGATGATATACCAGTAACCTCCACTTCTCCTTTCCTTCTTTTTGAAGGTACTACTTCTGGATCTGACAATGCCTCCACCAGAATGTGGTTGCCTTTTAATGACTTGTGCTCATAAAGAGACCGAAGGAAGAATGTTGTTCCACAATACAAAAGCTGGCGACAGTCTTCACTATTTCTCAATGTCAACAGCTTTTGGAAGTATGTTTCCTTGTTCAAACTGTTACTATAATTGATGAAAAAAGAATCCCATCCCAATTGCCTGCCCATTAAATCTAAAACACCAAAAAGCCTTTGCCAAGGATCTGTTATATCATGCTCATTTTCATCATACACATATGAATTATAAAAGTCAATAGCTTTGATTACCAGGCGCTGTAGCAATCTTGGTGATTCCAGAGAGGTAAGTAAGGGTAATGTTTCCACTACTAGTAGTCTAGCATAACGATTGTCATAAAAAAACTTCTCAGCATTTATCAATGTCTTCACTAGACTGTCTACACCTAGTTGGGGAAATTTCTTCAACAAGAGAACTAATAAACGACAATGTTCCATTGTATCATCACTATTCTCAACACTAGTCTTAAGGATTGTCAGTTGTATATCTGGACAAATGTTGTCAAACATTTGGCTTAGGAAGCTTCCTTCAGATGATCGCAGAGCATTTGCAATGGCCGATATTTCAGGCAATAAAGATGACAGGTTCTGCCTCGATTTCATAAGGGAACTAAAACATTCAGCTGCCTCTTGGACATTTCCTGATTGCTTTTCCATTAAATAGGCTTCAAACTGAATTTTAAAATTTGCAGGAAATAAAGTTTTCGCAGTAAGCATCCATGCTTTAGCGGAGTGGATATTATATTTTTGTGCGTCTTTAGCTTTCGCTATGATGTAGTCCTCATCACTCAATGCTGTATCGACTCCTGGCATTGTGTTCTGAACCTGTCAATTAAAATATCTATATTAGTACCTACATTGCAACTAAAGATCATTACTTATCTTAATGGGCTGATAGTTGTATTACTTTATTGTAGTAATTACCTTTAACAGAAACCAAAAAAGCTATAAAATTCTTATTATTATACCAATAGCACACATGTGATACTGCTATGTTGACTATTAACTGATTATTAGTCTCAGCTACTTTTCTAAACTCAAAGCATGGAGCGCTTTGAGTAAGTATAATGAAACAATTTGTTGACAATAACACATGAAACACAACACCAACACGAAGCTCCCGGAACACAAAATAAGAAGACACTTTTTTGACATTGACATTTAACCAAGGATTTTAAAATAAAAGAGGAGTATTATGGAGCGAGCGCTTGTAACCATAGGGAAAAAGGCGGGAAACTGTGAAAGTGAAAGGCGCGTTTTTTTCAAACAGATTTTCCAAATTTTTATTTTTGTTTAAAATTAACATATTCTTTGTAAATATTTGTGTTATAAGTTGTTCATAGTATATATAGTATCAGTACAAAACTTGAAATGGGGAAGAAGAGGCGGAGGAAGGATGATTTGTCCATTGCAGACCCGCAGCAGCAGTCGCAGTCGACAGAATCATCGGACTCGGATTCGGCCGAGTCTGTACTAACTAATGTATCTTCTCGTCACAAAAAGGACATCAGCAAGGATAAGTACGCCATATATAAGGTAAAGGGGTACTCACGTAAATATCCTGAAGAAACCAAAAAGTCGGACCTAATTGTATTCCTAACTCATACCGAGGAAAATTTAATATTTAACGACAGGGATCGTTTGGCTTTATCGAAGGGATTACGAGAGCATGGCGTTTCAGGCGTCATGCATCTACGTACCATAAATAAGTACAAGGTTGGCATCACATTTGATCTCCCGAATAATGCAAACATGTTTTTACAGAATAAAAAATTGTTGGATCAATTGACATTAAAGTCATCTATACCGGCTGGGGATGCTGAAGTAACGGGTGTCCTCACCTCTGTTCCTACAGAAATGACAAATAAAGAAATTTTCTCGTTGATTGGCAGTTCTAAAAATGTAATTGAAGTTAGGCGCTTCATGCGCAGGGTCAAAAATGATGCTAGCGTAGTTTTTGTTCCTACACAGGCTGTAGCAATAACCTTCGCATCCACTATTCTTCCGCAATATATTTACTTGGATTCATGGCGTCATGAAGTGAGTAAATACATACCACCAGTAAAGCAATGTCTTAAGTGTATGCGATATGGACATATTGCAAAATTTTGTCGCAATGCAGAGGTCTGTTCAATTTGCACACTTAATCATAATTTTAAGAGCTGCCAGGTTAACTCAAAGGACGCTAAATGTGTAAACTGCAAAGGAAATCATATAGCTATCTCCTCATCTTGCCCAATTAAAAAACAAAAAATTGAAGAAAACAAAATTAAGTCACGAAGTGCTACATATTCTGATCTCTTTGATGTTAATGCATTTCCAGCTTTAGCTGCTCGTACTTTAGATGTACAAATCAACAATTTAATGAAATCAGATAAATTTTTAAGTACATTAGTAGAAACGATTACCAAAATAGTGAGTAATAAAGATGTTCCTATAAATTCATCATCAATTAAAGAGGCTTTAAAAACAACTCTCAGTAATAAATTTCCGTCACCTTCCTGATGGATCTGTCAAATTTAAATATAATTCAATGGAATGCACAAAGTTTAAATAGTAATAAACAAATATTTACAAATTTCCTCTATACACAAAACATTCATATTGCAATCATTTCTGAAACATGGTTCAGACCTGAACAATCATTTAAAATAAAATATTACAATATTGAAAGAAATGATTGTGGTAATAAACACAATGGAGTTGCAATTATAATTCACCAAAGTATTACTTATACTAAAATAAATACTTATTTCGATAATTCTTTACAAAATATTTGCATAAAAATTACAGTTAACAATAAAGAAATAAGTATAGTCAGTTTCTATAGTCCTTTAAACTCTAATCCACCTTTTAATAAAGATAATTTTGATTTGTTGGTAAAGTCTATTCCTAGTCCTTTTATATTTGCCGGGGACTTCAACGCCCATCACACTTCTTGGGGGTGTGTTTCCGACACTCCACGTGGTCGAGAAATCTTAGATATAATAGATGAAAATAATTTGGTTCTTCTTAATGACGGTCAAGTTACGACAGTTGGTTCTTTAACATGGCGTCCCAATGCACTGGATCTATCTTTGGTTTCATCATCATTGGCACTTAATTGTGAATGGTTTGTACATGATAGTCCACTTGGTAGTAGCTATCATATTCCTGTAATTATAAAGGTAATGATTAGCAACAACCAAAATAATAATCATTACAATTGTCTGAATGCTAAACATTTGCCTATCTATCCAAATTATAAATGCGTGGATTGGCAAATGTATAGTAATTGTGTGGAAGAAAAGCTGATTGATTTTCAAATAGATAATACAACACCTCTTGATTCATATCTACAATTTTGTAATATTCTGCGTACAGCAGCTGCAAATACTAATTTAAATTACAATAATCCGAATTTTTATACTAACACAAATATCACTAATCAGAATCACACATGCCATAGAAATAAGACTAAAACACCTTCCCTTCCTTGGTGGAATCAAAAATGTACAGAGGCTGTATTAAATTTCAAAACAGCATACATTAACTTTAAAAATAATCCAACAGAGGAAACATATTTACAATTTAAAAGGCTTCGTGCTATTAAAAAACTCACTTTAAAAACAGAAAGACAAAAAAGCTGGTTTTCTCTCTGCGGAACATTTAATAGATGTACACCATTATCTGTTATATGGAAATTTATGCGTAAATACAATAAAACATATAATTTTAATCAACCAGAAAGTGACGCATGGATTTTTGATTTTTTAAAGAAATACACACCAGACTTTGTACCACGACAATCAATTTCTTTTAACAATAATATTAACACCAGAAATAGTTTCCTACTTAATGCCTTCACAATGCAAGAATTAATGTCTGCTATCTCCTCTCGAAGAGATACTGCTTATGGTCTCGATGGCATGCCATACATTTTATTTAAAAAATTAAGCGCTGAAAGTTTAGAAACATTTTTAAAAATATTAAATCTATTGTGGGAAAATAATATTGTACCTCAAGATTGGAAAGTGGATTGCATAGTTCCAATTTTAAAACCTGACAAGCCCAAGCAATGTCCTGATTCATATCGTCCCATAGCACTTACTTCCTGCATTGGAAAATTATTTGAGCAACTGTTGAAACAACGCTTAGAGTTTTATGTAGAACAAAACAATATTTTACCTTCTAATCAATTTGGTTTTCGTAGGAATCGGTCCGCTAGGGAAAGTATTTGTCAATTACAACTTGATATACATAACTCTTTAATGGCTAACAAAAATTTGGTTGGAGTTTTCTTTGATGTTGCAGGAGCTTTCAATAGTGTAAATATAGATATTCTTTGTCAGGAATTATCTCGAATAGGGATTCCTGTAAAAATGATAAAATGGATTCACAGTTTTCTCAACAATAGAGAAGTATTTGTTAAATTTAATAGACATCTCTATGGTCCCAGATTATCGTCTAAAGGAGTCTGTCAAGGTGGTATACTATCGCCTTTGTTATTCATATTATATATACGTACATTAAATATAGTTTTAGGGCCTCAGGTCAAAAATTTACAATTTGCAGATGATTTAGTTGTTTACGTATCTGGGAATAATTTATCACATACCGTCCAAATAATAAATGATGCATTGTTAAATCTCCATAAATATTTTTCCTATCTTGATCTGAATGTTAATCAGACTAAGTCCAAAGTTGTTGTGTTTGGTAAACAATCTTTTAGCATGTCCAATGTGCAATATAATAATTGTGCTTTACCCATTTCACTTGAGGTTAAATTCCTGGGGGTTCTTTTTACGTACAATTTAACCTGGAATAATTATATTAAACATATAATTAGTAAAGCAAATAAAGCATGTAATATATTGAAATCTCTGTCTGGATCATATTGGGGTGCAGACCCAAAAGTTTTATTGTTGCTGTACAAATCATTAGTTCGTAGTCATTTTGAATATGGTTTCTATTGTTTTGCTGCAGATGTTAAAATTGTAAATAGTTTAGATGTTCTACAAAATAAATGTTTGCGTGTAATAACTGGGGCATTTAGAAGCACTCCTGTAAATGCAATGCAGATTGACTGTAATGTTCCACCATTAAGCATTCGCTTCAAATATTTGAAAGAAAGATTTTTATTAAAACTCTATAGTGTTTCCGGCAATAGTCTTTTAACCAACTTGTTACATTCCATTACTTCTTCAGTCTCTAAACCAATGTTCATGTTACAGGATCTTCAAAGTTTCTTAAATTTTATTCAAAATTTAAATATATATCAATC
Source organism: Agrotis puta (assembly GCA_943136025.2). Classification (NCBI taxonomy): domain Eukaryota; kingdom Metazoa; phylum Arthropoda; class Insecta; order Lepidoptera; family Noctuidae; genus Agrotis; species Agrotis puta. Next base: position 9,592,682 of record OW964170.2, read on the forward strand.
AAAACATATTCTGCCTTGTTATGAAGGACTTTTTATTGCTAAATTTCCAAATATTAACATAATTTTAAAGAAAAAAAAGAATTTGTCCACGAAAGAGGAAGTAAATGCATTGTTGTCAGAGTGGTCAGATCATAAATTCATTTATACAGATGGTTCCAAAAATAATACAGCGGTGTCTTTTGCTGTATATGAGCCCTCCTCGAATATAGGCATTGGTCGTAAAATAGATAAAAATTCTAGTATTTTTACAGCCGAAGCTGTAGCTATTTTGAGTGCTCTGAAACATATTGAAAACTGCAATTCCGGACATAATAAATGGATGGTAGTAAGTGATAGCATGAGTGTCCTAGAAAATTTGGCCAATAACAAATTACATGCTAACACTAACTATTTAATTTATTTAATAAAAGAGCTATGGGTGAAATTATACCAATTAAATATTGTAGTTGGTTTTGTGTGGGTGCCTTCACACATTGGTGTTGTAGGTAATGAAAAGGCAGATTATTTGGCTAAAACAATTATTGATTTTGAAGAATTAATTCCCAATCCTGACCCTGCTATGAATGTCTCCATACCGTCTACAGATGCAGCTAGTCTTCTAAAACAGCGCATGTGTCAAGAGTGGGGGAGACATTCATATCAGTGCACTCAGGTTCAAAATAAAGGTACTTGGTTTGGTAGATTAGATGTGCAAATAAATTCCATACCTTGGTTTTGCAAGTATAATAATTTCATAAATAGAAAATTTTATTCAATCCTAAGTCGTATGCGTTTCGGTCATTGTCGTTTAAATTATCATCTCCATCGTCTTCGTATGGTTAATTCTCCTAATTGTGAGTATTGTCAATCGCAAAAAGTTCAGTCACTGCATCATATTTTCTTCGAGTGCTCGTCTTTCAACATTCAGCGCCTTGTGTTGTCGGATGAGCTTCTTAAAATTTTCAACAAGCCTGTCGAAGTCCCGCAATGTATTCATGAGTTGCTCAGGAATGTTTCAACATATGTATATTTGTATAAATTTATTGTAGAAACTGTAATTGACTTCTAGTTATAGTTACGTATGAGCTTAAGTTCCTGTGTTTATATATCTGTATGTTTACTACATTATTTATTATAATATTAATACTATATTTAGGTATAATCCGTGGAAAATGTAAATATAAAATTAACTGCATGAGGAGATAGCTATAAAACTGAAATAATAATACATAATAAGAGCAAGATCTGTGAAGCAAAGGCTGAAAAGCAAGCTTTGTTTCACAGTTTCACAAATGTTACTTTGACAACATAGATGATTATACTTTCTCTAAACAAGGATATGACAAATGACAAAAAAAAAAAAATTACACAGTAATGAATATAAATATCTAACGAAAGAAATAATAAATGAAATATACACGTAAGACATTATTAACTTTTAAAACAAATATACAAGGAATGACGAAAGACAAGGCGGTAAGGTTGAAAGACCATAGCCTGCCCAACACTGGGCGAATTAAAAAAAAAAAAAAAAAAAAAAAAAAAGCTTGTAACCATAGATTAATATACTATTATAGATGGGTAACTTCGGCTTCGCTCGAGGTCGCGAAAGTGCTGCCGTGTAGTGGTTGCTTCATGAACTAAAGCCACTGCACTACATAGATACATATAGGTATAGTGCAGCCTTACTAGGGTACCCAGCTTTTATAGATATTATTGTTATTGCATTGTTTTCATAAATTTGTGATTTCAGGGTAACACAAATCATGAAAACAGTGCATGACATTTTTCTTAAAGGGAAAAAGAAACAATATGATCGGTTATTAGTTTTTATTTCTGGTTTTATGTGTTACATAATAATTATGAGCTGCCACTTTCATCTCATCACTTTCATCAAAAAACGTGGTTTTTCCAGATATTATCTGGTTCATATCCTTGCACCAATTATTTAGGAAGAACAAAATTAGTTTTTTTATCATAAATTTTATAGATAAATTTCTATGATTGTTGCATGTTATAAAATTGTAGTTGATATTTATTGTTAACACAAGTTCTAAATAAGCTTTTATATTTTTGCTATGACATTTTGTCTTTAGGACTTCCGTAACAATATTTTCTGAATTAAAAAAAAATGAAAATGCTTCACGACTTGGGTAAGAAAGCCAAGTTTTTGTGCTATCATATTCTTTAATTTTAATATATTTATGATAGTCTTGGATTTCTTCAGACTCGAAATCATGTCTGCAGGTTTGACAATCCATAAAAATATTTTTTTTTAAAAGATAGATGAGCCACCCGCTACAGTATGCTACTGCTGCGCATTTTTCTTTGTTTTCGAGATTTGATAATAAATTTTCTACATCTGCGTCCCCTATGCATAAGTGCTCCTCCGCTATTTCATAGTTAACATTAATTTTATCTGGTTGAGGCTGGTTTTCAGTTAAAATTTTCTTTAATGAATGTAACAATTCAAAATTGTCTTCTTCACAATTTGCCCCAACCGATTTGTATGATGTAATATTACATATCAGTAACGATTTATAAGCGTTAATAAAAGCGTGAGCACTTGGCATATTATTGCGGAGACCATGTGCTCTTATTGCCCCAAAGAAATTTTCTAAGGGGTCTTGATTAATATGGCGCAGCAGTATCGATTTCAAACCTGCAGAATGCAAATCCTTTGTCAAGGCGAGAAAAGCTTCGATAGTTTTTACCCAACTCGTTAAAGACGGCACAGTTGCTCTGTGACCAGTTTTTGTGATGAACGTCATGGATTTCAATATTGGTAAACTTCTATACCACAATCTGTGATGTGGAGATTGCCGAGTTACAGCACATCTATAAATTTTTCCTATGTCAGGTCTATGGAAATTGCCATTGACAGAATCGAACAATTTATCAAAAAATAGGATGAGATCGGCTGTGTCCATACTTTTTTTCGGGAGTCTCCCTTCATCTGAAAAGAAAAAGTTTTTAATTAACTTTGATTTTTTCCATCAATAATCAAAGATTCACTAACGATTTGGCCAGACTAAGGTTTAACATACATACATAAACTCACACCTATTTCCCGTAGGGATAGGCAGAAACCACAGAGCGCCACCTAAACCAGTATGGTTTAATTAACGTATCACTAACGCAGAGCCTACTACTGAAGCTACAAATGATTATATTTTTTTTACAGTAAGTTCCTTTACTATCAAAGCAGACACTAAAAATATTTTTTGGAAATTCCACCTCCCAAAACCTATGTTTAGTATTCTCACTTAAAACACCAATAAAGCTTGATAAAATTATCACAGAATTTAAGTCAAATACTGTTAGTAAAAATGTTCAATGTTACAAACCTGCCATGTACCCCATAGTCAGGCCAACTGTATTGCTAAACACTTGTGTGCAGTGTTTGACTCTCATTTTTGGTATTAGCTGTGGATATACATGCTGAGCTGTTAACTTTTGCATAAGCTTGACTCCTCTGTATCTTGGTCCTCGTTTATATAAAGCTTCTATGTGTGACCAGGAAGCTAACTTTATTTTACCATCTTCTTTGAATTTTAAATCTTTGGTAAGCAGGTTATTTCTAACGCCCTTCATGAGATGAGGTGGGTCATAAATTGGGTATATTTTTTTTGAATCTATCTCAAAAAAGCCTCCAGGATAATTTTTGCCACACCTTAAAGTCTCCTTCAGTTGCCTTCATCAAAAGGTTAAGTGCAGCCATATTGGTGGCTCCTTGGTCACACACTGTAGCAACCACATTTAACCCAATTTCATTTAAAGAATGAATAATATGTTTAATTTGCTTGCATAAATCTGCCGTTTTAGTGCTTCCTTTGCAGAATGAAAATGATATGGGTTGTTTGTATTTTTTACAAATACCCCTTATCATGAAAACACACACATGGTCACAGAATGTCTTTGATCTCTCTTCACCATTATCAAGAAAACCGTGGATAATATCAGTGGTCTTGTCATAGTATAAATTAGGTGCTATGGCCATTTCGTCAAAAATCAGGCAGCAATACTTGTGACGGGCGGGCATTTTTTCTACTTTTTTTTTTAAATGTTGATATATTATTTTGTTGAATCCTGGCTCTAGATTTATTTTGCAAAGCAATTTCTCCAAAGTTTTTCGCTTGGGAAGTATGCACATTTGACTTAGTATTCGGTATGCTCTAGGGGAAGGCTTGTATGTATTAAGATAAACAGAGAACTTTCTCATCTAGAGTAAAACGCCTCCCTGCAGGTTTCTTTGCAAACTGCTTGATCTGCATTGCGAAAAATGTCTGAGCTGCTGGTGTCATTTTTTCTTTCACCATTTGATAGGCAGATGATTTCATAATTTTTTCTGCCATCAGTTTTTCCATTTTTAGCTTTTTGTTTGTATTGCGAGCTTTGCGCAATTTTGATTTGACTTCAGATATTATGTCTTTCAGCTTCTTTTCTGTTGCAGTCAAAGGTATGGAAATCTTATAACGACCTGAAAAATAAAAACAAAGTTATGCATTGGGTATTAACTATAATACCTATTATATTGGTAAAATTTGCTTGTTTGTTTGTATGTAGGGGTAATCTCTGGAACAAATTATTCAATTCCAAATATGTTTTCTTCTGGTAGGAAGCTACAATATTCCTGACTGCTATAGGCTATAAATTAAATTTATTACATCATGTTTATTAACTGAGCTATAACATTTTTGTCCGGGCGGTGGGATGCGACGCGGTTGGTCGGGGCCTAAACATCACGCAAACGAGAACGAAAAATTTGCGGGTAGAAGCTAGTTTAAAATATTATTATACAGTATGTATAGAATATTTATTTTGAACATCATTATTTGTTTACAAGTGTTACATCAATATTCATTACTCATAGTACATAACATCACGCCTGTAATCCCCGGAGGGTTAGGCAGAGGTGTAAGTACCTAATAGTACACCCACATTTCGCGAGTTATGTTTATGTCCCATGTATTAGGAGGCGAACCTATTGCCATCAACTGGGCACAAATCCAGGCGCCGTGGCTGCTACTGAGAAATTCCTTTAGAAAAACCCAATAACACTTTGCCCGATCTGGGAATCGAACCTGGGACCTAATGCTCAGCAGTCGCGCTTGCTACTAGATAAATGAGGCATTCTACTTATAGTATTTTAATAATTATTTTGTTTTTTATTTACCTGGATTTGAAGATACTTCTGTGTCCATTTGAACTGGTCTGGTAGAGGCCATCTCCATTTGAAGTAAAGCAGATGGCATTTCAATATTCATTGCTGTAATCACAATAGCAAAACCAAATTAAAAAATTGTATTTTTTATCAATTACCAACTGCAAAAAATCTATCAGCAAAATTGGTCGACACTATCTTTGGACTACTGTATAATATTTACCTGGCCTCGAAGATATATCTGTGTCCATTTGAACTGGTCTGGCTGAGGCTGTCTTTATTTGAACTGAAGTAGATGGTAGTTCAATATTCATGACTGTAAGAACATAATAAACATAAATTAACATTGGGTTGTTTATTAATTATTAAAGAAAAGTGCGAGTCGGAGTCGGACACGAAGGGTTCTGTACCACTGTAAAATATTTAACTAATTATTTAACTAGCTGTTCCCCGCGGTGTCACCCGCTGCTCAGCCCCTAAAGGTCGTACCGTGATGTTATATAGCCTATAGCCTTCCTCGATAAATGGACTATTCAGGATAAAAATAATTTTTCATTTCGATCCAGTAGTTCCTGAGATTAGCGTGTTCAACCAAACAAACAAACTCTTCAGCTTTTAATATAAGTATAATTTAAAGAAAAAAACCGGCAAGTGCGTATTAGACAATGCATAATGAAGGGTTCCATAGTTGGGGTGAATTTATTTCAAGAACAAACATAACATAGTAGTCGATGAAAACATGTTGATTGGAGATTTACCATGTTATTTTAAGACCATAGATTTGTTATAAATTTACCTGTAATCTATAGGTATAGAACTATTTTTGTATTGTTTTCTTTTTGACTGCTCTAGCCAAGCGCAACATTTCATACTCACAGATACAGTCAACATTAGCATGTCAGTGGCAGTGAAGCAAATATAATATAATAGGTAAGATTTACCCCTGCCAAAAATCGCTAAACTCGCCTAAACCTTTATATTTCACAAATAATATTAAGTATTCTATTAAAATTATAAAAACCCTCACAATAATTTCACTTAGGAGGCCTTGATGCTTTTTGTTATTATAAATTTCCATTAAAAGTTTACGTAGTGAATCATTTACCTGGCCTCGAAGATAAATCTGTGTTGATGGGAATGGGTCTGGAAGAGGAGGTTGTCGTCATTTGAATTGCCGTAGATGGCAGTTCAATATGCCTGTGCTCACCAACATGTACACCTGAAATTTATAAAGTTATTATTAATAGGGATGAACACAACCTTTTGGGATAAAAGGATTTATTCATAGAAAGCCGTTATCATCATCAATCAAAATTTAAAGACCATACATCTACTTTTATGAAAATTTAATATTTTCAGACACAATTTCTAATAATAAGACTGCGTAATATTAATCTGCTTAAAAAACTTCTTCATGAAGTAAGTTTCAATTTTTAAATTGCTTAGTATTTCACAAAACAAGACATTGTTACATTATTTACCTTTACTTTTTTCCATCAATAAAAAGAGTAGGTATAGTGTTTTAAAAATTAACAAATTTTACCTGGAATTTCAAGTGTTGGAATTGCCAGTGCAGTAAGTTTCATATTTGGAAATGTGTAAACTTCTTCAAAATGTTTATGACACACTTTTCTGTTCTTATATATAAATTCATTATTTTCTCCAATAATATCTCCTCCAATTTTCATTACCCAAGTGCGAAAATGTTCTATTTGAGCAGGATTATTTGGATTTGGAAACCGATGCAACGGCATTCCTAAAACATGATAATTAAGAACTTGTTACAAGATGTTCATCAAACATAAAATGAAAAGAAAATGTAACATAACACTCAAATTATAATTTTAAACTTGAACATTTAACTGTTTTTTGTTCCATTATAAAATAAACTTGTATCTTGGTTTAGTAAAAATAATGAGTGGTCTGGAATCAAACACATAATACTACTGACATAATTATATTATGTTTAGATATTTGTTACTCAACCACACTTCAACAGCTGAATAGGTTCGGGCGAACACAGGTACACCATGACCTGGATTAACTTAAAGGACATTTTTAATCCAGGAAACAGGTTTCCATGGAGTAATCTCCCATCACTAAGCAGACGAAGAATAATAAGAATGTGAGAATTGGCTAAGTAGTATGTTTGCTGTTCAATTACATACTAGCTTATGCCCGTGTGAAGTTGGGTAATTATCCCACGGGAACGTCATACTAGGATAAAAAGTATCCTGTTTTAATCACGGTTATAAACTATCTGGGTACCAAATTACATCCAAATCCGTTCAGCAGTTTTTGCTTGATTGAGTAACAAACATCCAAAAATCCAAACACCCACACTTTCACATTTATAATAATAATAGTAGGAATAAATCGGTAAGAATTACAAGTACATAGGTGGGTAATTTCAGCAATAAAAGTAGTAACTTTGAACTAATACAACTTTTAAGTAGGTACCAGTTACTTAATACGTAAGGAATAATGTTATTCTAAGCCGGAAAACGGGAATTCTATAAAATGTCGAAATTCTACACATTGCCGGTGATACGAATAAAAAATATACTCAGACTGAGACAACTTACCGCCTCCAAGTTTCATGGAACAGCCGGGAACACAACAGGACCTTTGAGCCATCTTAAACTTATCGGGTAAAGTAAAGCCGGAGGAACAAAGTTCAACTACACGTACTCTAGGAAAACAAAAGCGAGAAAACACGAAAATACAAGAAAATTAACAGCATAGGCGCATACACACCAACCGAAAAAAATCTTGTGAAAAATTCAAAACAGTGTCAATGTCAAATCAAGTCAAATGTCAACGTCCTTATAGTGTCATCGTTATTTCATAGTGCCATCTAGTAATAATCCTTCTATAAAATTACAAGCAGCCTTTCTTTTCTTGAAGCGGCTAATAGATGGCAGTGCTTACAGCGTACCGTGCCGTTTGTTCTAAGATACCACGGCATGCTTGTAACATCAGAATCGTCCCTATTTTTCGTAGAAAGAGAGGCACCACACTAGTTTTCTTTTTCACCACAAGCTGTATAAAAGCTGTATTTTAGTTTATTTTTATACCACAGGCCAAGGGCTGTATAAGCGCTTATAAAGCCCTTGTTGTGAGTAAAAATTGGGCCCATTCTTATACAGCTTAATGCGTTACTATGGCTGTACAGTAGTTGTAGAAGTAACAAATAGGTTGTAATATAGCTGCAATAAAGCTGTAGAATGGTGTAAAAGGGAACCACAGGAATATAGTTATCCTCTTATAAGTGCAACAACATGCTAAGTCGGTACCTTTCATTCATTTCAAGGTCACCGATTTGGGATCGTTTTTCTAGTAGGAAGCACGCACTTCCTATATTTTCATTTAACTCAACTTTGCAGTACACTGACAACCCTTTTTTTTGTTTATGGTTAGACACCAAAACGGTAAACATACATTGGCATCTTTCTAGCTTCTGATTGATGCTTCTGAACTACGGTCAAAGATCTGAAAGAGCACGAATAAAACTCGCTAAGATTGAAACTCACCCATCCGTTGACCAACCTCGTCAAGGGCGGCTTAACCTTAAAGATCGATCTGTGCGTCTGTTATTATTTAGAAAGGAGCTCCTTACGAAGGGAATCGTCGTGCGATTCTGTAGAATCTGAAACCATTGCATTTATGTGACTCGATCGTATTTGTTCGATTTTTTATTAAAAAACGTATTGATAATATTTATTAACACAGTGAAGTCGGAATTTTGCTGTAAATACTGCCAACCTTTGTCAATGGTCCACAAGGATCTGAGCGAACGATTAGTTGAAATAAAGGACTCATGAAATAAAACACTACAGGAACTGGTTTTTGGCTATCCCTTTATTCATTTTATGCTATGAGAAAATGATCGTAAAAAATGTTTGGCATGAAAGAGCTATATGTTAAATTTTTTTGTTAATCGTCTTTAGAGCATTTTTTCAGTAATGATACATTTTGTAGAAATAAATGAACACCGGCTATTGATTTAAAAGTGCTAGAAAGGCCCATGCAACTTTTAGTATGGACCTTGGGATCAATTTTTTTTCTTATCGCCAGTGGTTAAATTTTGGCCACAATTAGACTACTACCTAAGAAGTCCATAGAAGAAAAAAATCAGTTTCTAAACCGTAACCAACCAGAGATATGGCGGTTTTAATTTTGTTCTAATCATCATTAGGAGTGATTTACTCCCGATTAGAACAAAATAAAATTCGTTATATCTCTGGTTGGTTACGGTTTAGATTTCTTAAATATTTTTTACGAAGTTCTTAGGTTCTTAGGTCTAATGACCAATATTTCATTACTGGCGAAAGAAAAAAAAATTTGATGCCAATAAGTTGCATACCCCTTTGTCTTGACATAATATTTGAAATAAAACATAACCCTCCTTTTGGCTTTGCCGTAGTCGGGTAAAAAAGGGGATTTTCTTAAAAAAAAACAGTCATATCTATGGACGAGACCTGGCCGTGACACTAATGACATTGACAGAATGACCGATGACGTCCGACTGACAAACTGACATACTGTTTACGCTTTCAAAGTCCAGTGTGTGGTTTTTTGTTAATTGTGTCGTAAGTAATTAGGTTTTTTAGATAATTCTTCAATCAGATATTATATCGTGACTTCATTCAAAATTTGGTTTTGCATTTATATTTCTAAATGTTAATAATGCATGAATTCGACCTGTATGACGACTATGCAATTGCAGAGGTCGTTCCTGATCACATTTTAGAAAATATATTTTCGTTTCTTCGTTTAAAAGATCTCCGCAATTGTGCTTTGGTATGTAAGAGCTGGTATAGAGTTCTTAGTGATGAAAATAATGACGTGTGGCGATTACATTGTGTGAAGAAATTAGCAGAAGAAGTTATGAAATCCGATTTACTTTCCACTGTTAATACATATAAGTCAAAACTGAGAGCATTTTACCATGCGTGGAATCCACATGACTGTTCAAGAAACATTTATGTTAAAGCTAATGGATTCACTTTACACAGGTGAGCTATCATTATAAAAATAATGTTTCCTTTGTTAATTAATCAAGTTTCCTCATTCTATTCCTTTTATTAATCAACAGGAATCCTGTAGCACAAAGCACTGATGCATGCAGAGGAAAAGTTGGGTTTTACAATGGAAGACATGCTTGGGAAGTCATATGGGAGGGACCCTTGGGTACTGTAGCCGTTGTAGGTATATCAACCAAAGAAGCGCCTTTGGAATGCCATGGGTATGTGGGACTACTGGGCTCAGATGAACAGAGCTGGGGATGGAACTTAGTGGATAATCATTTGTTACACAATGGTGACACTCAAGGACATTATCCTCTCCTAAACAATTGCCCTAAGTACCAGGTAAAAATTGTATTTGTTATAATATATCAAAGCTTATTTTTATTAAACTATAATGTTTAACTATAATACATGACATTCTCTTTCACAATTGATTGGTCAGTTGAACTTTATTGTGAAATCCCATTGAATTTCATAATATTTTTTCAGTAGATATACATTGATTAATGTTGTATTGTTGTTACAATAGAGTGTCAAAACATTATAAAAATAACAGTGAAATTTTAATAATAATGTGTCCTTGTGTTTCAGGTTGGTGAGCGTATTAGAGTGATCCTAGACTGCGAAGATAACACCTTATCATTTGAAAGAAATTATGAATTTTTAGGTGTTGCATTCAGAGGTAAATATAAAAATAAGATATTGGTATACTCCTGTAAATCACATATTATCAGGCTAATAATAATTCTTGGTTATTGTGGCCATATAATTTAAGTAAGATAGTAGTGATTTTACAAAACTTGTTATAGACACACTTCTTACAAATTATACTAATTACATTATTTTGCTTACAGGCCTTCCAAATAAAAAACTGTACCCAACAGTTTCTGCTGTCTACGGTAACACTGAAGTGTCCATGATATACTTGGGCCCCCCAGTGGATGGCTGATAGTAAATGAGTATGTCTAGAAAATTGACAATTTCTAGTCAAAATGCAATAATGTGATATAATTTACTGATTCAAGGCAAATTATTTTTATAGTTATGGTACTGTAAAACCTTAAATATTGTTGTTTAAGATTTTATATGATTTACAATTTGGCTAGAGTTTTAAATTCAAATATATAAATTTAAATTCAACTTCAATAACCTAAACGAAATTCAATATTTTCTATCATATTAATGTATTGTCCTGTCCACAAAAAATATATATACATACAATCTTTGATTTTATCTGAAAGGGTCATTGTTGTCAATGGCATATAGACTTCAACAGGAATTTTAAAATCTAACATAAAGATGATAATGTTACGATTTTTAAACCAAAAGGGTCTCTCAGTGTGGTCAGTGTTTTTTTTTTATCTTATTGTCGGATATGTTAAATGTATTATGTTAATAACACTGTAAAATTTTACGATTGTTTAAGGGTTTACAGTAAGATATATTGTTTTCCAAGCTACTTTTCCAGGCCTTGTTAAACTTCTGATAAACCTAAAATTAGTGTTTAATATTTTTATGACTCAAAACATTCAACTTGACTACTTCTAGCCCAAACATTACATATTACTCTTTATCTGAAATAGATCATTATAATTTATATAAGGCTAATTCTATTATTAAGTTTAAAAAAGAATGTATAAACATACATAGATAATTTCTTAAAAGTTGAATTTTACGATGCTTTAACACAATAGCAGCAATTATTACTTAATATAGTAGTTGTTTTTGTTATATTTAAAAAATAACCATGCTTTTACAGTTTACTGATATACCACATAACAGATTTAACGGGACCCTGAATAACTATCATAAAACGTTATTAATTTAGACAGACACAGTGTCCAAAAAATTTTTTGACTACCCAGGTGAAATCATTCGCACCCAGCTGAACAACTTTCAGTTATGATGGTGTTTTGAAAAATCCCACCAACTCTCAGCTGGGTGCGAATTTTTCTAAAAAAAAGTGTTTTCCCAAGGTTCAGTTCATCATGATGATTATATTATTTGTTTGACTATGTGTCCTCTATGTAAATATATAACTCACTGTGCACCACGATTCTGAAAAAAATCAAATGAACGACTATTAGGGCCACCTTGGTACCAAAATCTTCAAACCCCTTTATCTGACATACATAAATATTAGAAAAAATATCACGGCACTTTGGACGTATTCCGCATTACGGGCAAACATAACTTTAACTTTACTTTTAAGGGGCCTCTTACAGTCCACTAGCGCCGACAATCGAAAAAATGTCATAACTCGTAAATAGAATCAAAAATACAAAATGTGGTCTGTAATTACTGTAGAAAAGGCAATAACGTAATTTTATAACACATTGTCAACACTTGAAATATAGCTGTGCGACATGAGTGCGCAGTCTATATTGTATAATAAGTTGATGGGTAAAAACCACGGAAATATTAAAAGTTCTCATATTCATAAGAAATTTAAATTCCCTTGCTAAGTAAAATATTTCAATCTATGCTTGTTACTTTTTACTAGATATTAAAACTTTCTTCTCAGTTTTATTAGTTTTGCCAACTGAAAACCTACCTTTCTAATTAAAAATTTCTCACCTTCATATGAATCAGCCCTTATAAATCACGGTAAATAACAAGCGTGTCAAATAAGAATATGAACTTCAATGATTTCTATTTGCACACTGTAGGAAACAAGACTAACAAAAAAAAAATTGCGCGCAAAATTATTTGTACAGTAGTAATTTCTACAGTACTTAGGTACATGCTGCGGTCAAAATAAAAAACCAAGATTAACTCAAAAGCACACAAAAAATCACACAGGATGCATCTCGAATAGCCAACTTTCCAAAAAAGTAAAATTATTATCAAAACCTTGAGTAAGTAGCTGTACCGTCAAACGCTGCAACTTTGCCTCGATGCCCAACTTTGCCTTCTTTGTTTCAACGCACGATGCACGACGTTTATTGGTGACTAGCTTCCGCCCGCGACTCCGTCCGCGCGGATGTCGGTCTTCGCGTGGGTGGTTTATTTCTCCATTTTGAGTAACTCTCTATTGGACCCAAATACGGCTAAGCCTATAATAATTAAGGAGATTCGCGGTTCTACAAAACAACGTCTATGAATAAAACTGAAAAATAAGATTTAAAAAGAGTATTTTTCCAGGATAAAAAGTATCCTATTTTATGCCCAGGATAATGAGGTATAATTATTCCAAGTTTCATCGAAATCGAACCGTTAGTTTTCACGTGATGCCTGCATATACAGACAGACAAAAATTTTTTTAATCACATATTTGGGTTTGGTATCGATCCAGCAACACCCCCCGCTATTTATTTTTTCAATACTTTCAATGTACAGAATTGACCCTTCTACAGATTTATTATATGTATAGATAACGCGGCGTCCACCTGTCGACAGGTGGTCCACGGGTGGACGTCGTGTTTTCTTATTTGTTGTAATGGCGGTCATTTAAATACATCATCTGTGAAAATTTCAACTATTCCACGGTTCATGAGATATAGCCTGCTGACAGACGGTCAGACACACAGGTAAACGGGCAACGGAGTAGGAACGCTAATAAAAGACCATTAATTTATTTGTTACCATGAAATTGGTAGGTGTGTCCGAAGTTATTAATTATTTAAATTGCACTATGTTTATAGTTATAATTAGTGTGAAGTTAATTAGTATTATTAGATAGTATTACTAATATAGTTAGAAAAATATATTTTAATGAGTTATAAATCCGATAAATGTGTTATAATATAGTTTTATATTAGTGACACAAAGCCTTCCAGACGTTTTTAAGAGAATGAAGTTCATGTAGGGACGTAGGTAGTCTATCGGTGCGTAGCTGTGCGATGATTAAATCGTTGTCCTAATTGAGTACCTACACATATTTATTTTGGAATGTGGAAATACTACTAAACATTCTGGAAGTTCAAGATGCATCCGTGTGAGATCGATTGAGATAGCTCACCAAATGATTTTATTTCCTGGTTTGATATAGGGAGATCTGAATATTTCGAGGTTTTTAATACTGTCACCTTTAATAGATTACTGCCTAAATAAGTAGTACATATATTTTATGACTAGCTGCTGCACGCGACGTCGTCTGCGTGAATGCGTTGAACAAATAAAGGTTCACTTCTCGTTTCCCGTAGGTGATAGCGTGATAATATGTAGCCTTTATGTTAACCAGACTTCTTAATAATATTCGTGCCAAATTTGAAGTAAATCCATGTCGTACTTTTTGAGTTTATCCCGGACATACATAAAGACAAAAATTATAAAAACTATATTTTTGGCTTCGGTATGGATTGTAGATCACACCCCAAGTATTCTTTAAAACAAATATTAAATGTACAATTTGACTTACCTACCTTTTGATTATATGTATAGACTAGCACTCCGCCCGCGACTTCGTCAGCGCGTGTTTCTAACTTCGAACTCGAAATATTAGTGTAGACAAACTGATTTTCGCCCGCTAGGTTGATTTTTTAACTATTTATGCCAAGTTTTGAGTTTATCGAAGCAAGCAGTCTTCCCTTAAAACTTAATCACCCCTTTTCACCAATTTAGGGGGTGATTTTCGAAAAACCCAAAAACACGTATTTGATTATTTTTGATCTTATTTCTATATACTGAGTTTCAAGTCCATCAGTTAGCGCGTCATGATTTACCCATACAAACTTTAACATCTAAATCTCCAGAGGAGGGTAGTTTTAAAAAACTAATAATGCCAATCTTTCTAATTTATTTACGTTCGTATTCCTGCCAAGTTCCAAATTTATAAACCCAAGTCGTAAGATTTTACAAACAAAGGTCTTCACCCCTTTTCACCCCCTTAGAGGTGGATTTTTGCAAAATCCCTTCTTAATTCTCACCTACATAATTAACGGCAACTACTATCCAAAAGTTAGCTTTCTACGTTTAGCGTTTAATATCCTTACCTTAAAACTTGAATACCCCTTTTCATCAACTTGGGGGGTGATTTTCGAAAAATCCAAAGACACGTGTTTAATTATTTTTGATCTAGTATTTGAATACTGATTTTCAAATTCATCGGTTCGCGCGTTATGATTTTCCCATACAAACTTTAACATCGTCTAGATTACCAATGGCGAGTAGTTTAAAAAAAGTAATAGTGCCAATCCTTTTTATTTAGTTATACTCATATTCGTACTAAGTTTCAAGTTTATAAACCCAAGGAATAAGATTTTTCATACAACAGTTTTCACCCCTTTTCACCCCCTTAGAGGAGGACTTTCGGAAAATCCCATCTTATTGCCCCCCTACATGGTAGACTGCAACTGCTGTCCAAAATTCAAGTATCTGCGTTTAGCGGTTTCGGCTGTAGTCGAGTCTTAATAAAAAACCCTGTTCTTTTATATATATAGAAGATGATGCGGAAGGTCAGCTAGAATAGAGCCTAATGATACTTATAGATAGGTAGGTACATATTTTTAAGAGCTGATTCAGAACCAGAAAATGTTATATTCTTAAGAAATCATCATGTTCATGTCGGTTTGGTTAATGAAGTGTTAGCATTGTAAATATCACAGTGTAGTTCATCCTATTAAGTTGTAATTGCGAAAATTCTGCGAGCATTCGCAATGTCTGTTTTACACCGTCCTTATATGCTAACGTCGTTTCTCCACCAAGTCCAAGTCGACTTATGTCAATAAATAGGTATATCTAGGTATATAAATACGTTTATGTCGCACTCAGAGAAGTCCCTTAGAACACCATAGACCAGCAGGTGAAACAAAACTGCCAAAACTATATATAACTATGTACAATATTGCTTAGTCTGACAATGTTTTTAAGTGACTTCTTCAAGTGAAGCAGATACATAGCTACCTATTTAAACCATCGAACCTACATGTTCTAGAATAATTTCATCATTAATATGTATACAAAGCATTTAAGCTTCTTACCGTTCTTACCTGAATGCTGTACATTTGTACATTCTTTATATTGTTTGACTAGTCATGGGGACAAAGTGTGAACGATATAACGCCGACATATATTTTGCCTTCGGGCCCAATGTGTTGTGTAATAAAAATGAATCGTGTAATCGAAACGGATCGTGCACTTAGACGAAATATGTAAGAGGATGCATTCCGAATTCCCTGTCAATGTTATACTTTCTACTCTTATAATAATGAAACATTTTTCTTTATATTTAGGCAACATATTATCGAGGCGGAAATGTCGAGAACAGTTAACAAATATGTACTACCTGATCCAAAATTGATCCTAAATGAGCTGTTCAAAATCACTAACTAATAAATAGCTTTTTACGCTACGCCTCATTGGTCTGTAAGGTTTTTATGTTATAAGTAGGTAAACAAGTTGTCTGAACATGTTACATAAAATGTTAATAAAAAAACATTAATAGAATACTTAGTTATCCATTGCTGCCTACTTAGCTAATAGACTGAGAGTTACTGAACCCTCCGGGTAAAGATTGTTCTGTAGGGCTAGAAAATTTTATAGTGATGAGTATAGTAACCATGACCTCGCTATCTCAGTCCTGTACTTTACCAACCATACATTATGGAGAGTGACAAAAAATAACTTTGTCTTGTATAAGCTTGAAATTTTACTACGATGAAGTATATTGACCATAATGTTAAGAAGATAAAAACAGGCGATTCAGGTAAGCACAAGCACCTGCCCAATTAAGTTATAAGCCTGATAAAGTTTTTTTTTACACTTTTAAGAACGTATGATTGCTGGAAGTGCAGAGTCCAGAGACCTGCCAAGTCATCCAAACTAATATTATAAATGCGAAAGTAACTCTGTCTGTCTTTCTGTCTGTCTGTCTTTTCTTCACGCCTAAACTACTGAACCGATTTGTGTGAAATTTGATACAGACATAGTTTGGAACTCGAGAAAGGACATAGGATAGTTTTTATTACAAAAAATAAAAATCTGCCGGAAGTCACTATTCCACGCGAACGAAGTCGCGGGCAAAAGCTAGTTTTTACTATATTTAGCATACAGGACAACTGTTACCTGGAGGGTTCAGTAGCTCATGGGCTATATAATTAGACAACAATTTAAATTAAAATTAGCTTGAAATCAAAATGTCACTTGAGTAACTTAACCCAATCAGTGTTCCGCGACTTTTCATAGTTACCGAGTTATGATTGAGGCAGTTCCGGCCGCCCTGTATATTGAAGCTTGTCGTTAGTTATCTAAGTTTTTAATAATTGACGTTGAACATTAAGCCAGATTAATTTCGATAGATCGTCTGTAACGATTAATAACGTGATTTCAAATTTTGGTCCTCTAGATATTAATAACTTTCAATACAAGTGATTCGTAATTCGATGCGGTCCTTGAAATAGGTGATACTAGACCTTATTTGCAACAATTTTAACCCCAACAACATGGGGTCCAAACTGACTGGTTTTGGAGATATCAAACTTTAAAGATTTTTCGAAAAGTTTCCACCTCTCCCTCATTAAGTGCTTATTGTTAGAAATTAACGATGGTCACTACTTAGAGTTCCTACTTTTGTGATAGTATATGAACGACTGAAAGTAGTGAATACAAGATTGTTATAAAACTAATCATATCTTGGGAAATTAAGTATCATAAAGTTTCTCTTTTTTGAAGTTCTCTAAAAACTGCCCTTGTCTTTCAAGAAAAATCGGTATTTTTTTTTTTTCGAACCAATATTTTTTATCTGTGGGTTTTGTGCTTAACAAACTGCTTTTTGAAATTATCTTTTTGAGTAAATGCGTTAAATCCTGGTTGACCATATCATTTTTGTGCTTGAAAGACCAGGAAAGTTTTCAGAAAACTTCAAAACAGAAACTTTATGACATTTAATTAGGACTTAATGAGGGAGAGGTGAACATTTCTTGAAAAAAAAATAAAGTTCGATATCTTCAAAACCAGTCAGTTTGGACCCCATGTTGTCGGGGTTAAAATTGTTGCAAATAAGGTCTAGTATGATGACCCATTTCAAGGACCGCATCGAATTACAAATCACCCTGTATATTTTATTCCTGTACATTTTGGTTTGCGCTGATGACTGATGTTTTTAGTTGTCTAATAAAGTGCAATATCTTCGCCACTTTTAACAAGGCGCCTTTATAGGTAGTTAGCGAATTATTACCGCGTTAGTATATTAGAGATGCCTATTGCCGTTTTTGGCGGGATCCCAATCATTACGTATAGGTAGGTTCTTTTGCTTTAGGAAGTTTACATGCCGCAGGTATTGAGATGAATTTGCCCAATTTCTGGAAAGAAAATCGATGGCGCTTTAAAAAATAAAGCACCTTTTTTCCAAATTATCCGTATGGCTGTTTTAATCAATTCCTGCAGCTGAAAGTTCGTAAACTGATTTTATTATTGGTTTTCATAATAGAAACTGGATGTAAGACTAGTCTTGACCCATACTTACTTCCACATATACTAGGCAAATATTACTACTAATAGTGTCTGGGGTGACTTGACTGGTTTGCCACAACGCATTTTACCAAATATTAAGTCTATCGATCAGAGGCGCTAGTATAAGAAGGAGAACAGTGTATAAGACGGGGACGCGAGGTATAATGGGGACATACACACTTTAGGCATACTTAACACAACACTAACGTAGCGCAAGCGCCTTCAGGACGTCATTTGTAAGCGGCCATTAACAAACGGCGTCCTATTGGCGCTTGCGCTTATACACTGTTCCCCTACGTGGTGTAAATGTTAACTAAATCCACCGATTTTTGAGTAGGAAATACAACCTATCATTTTAGCATTTAGGTACAATTTTTCCTTAATTATATAATTATTAACATTGAATAAATATATGGTAAGCGAGTATTTTCAAATCAAAATCGAATATATTCTTTAACATTGTTAGCGCCTCTGAAGTTTCGAAAGCTTTTCAGTCTTTTATGTAGGTACTTAAGTACCTACACATTGCTTGAAAAATTAAAACATTATTTCATTGTAACAGCCGTAATGGGGAGAGGCTGAAGTATTAGTGGGATTATTAGGTTAGGGAAGTGGGATATAAAAACGTTTCATTTTTAATTAATTGCATCTACATCTGCTGCTGCGCACTCCGTTGCTTCATGTCATGTTGCTCATCTGCGCTAATAGGAATGTAATTTAGTCAATTGTTTGTATGTTAATGAAGAGCTTATAGGTAGAGTTGCGGACACCGGACTTGTCAGATTTGTCTGTTAAAGACGAGTGTCTGCAGCCGTGTCCTTGGCCGAATTTAAGTATGCTTAAACTTTATGAAATATAATCATTCCGTACACTTAATTTGTGTCGAACGACATAAATACTCTGAAGGATATTAATTTTACCTGTTGTTATTTATGTCCGTAAGGATTGAGGAGCCACATCAGATTTTTAAAATCTTATCTCGCCATTATTTGGGAATGGACAGCGTCCTCCCTCCACCCCAGCCGCAGTGGTAGACGCCCACGGCGACGGACGTCGGCAGACGATCTCCGGCCACAGTAGGCGCGGGCATGCGGGAGGCGAGTAATGGGCGACTCGCTGTCCGACCATGGACCATGCCCGGGTCGACAGCGCGTTGTGTTTCACGCGCGTCTCAAGGAGTGTCAGCATAGTGACGGGGCCTGTAGAGGGCCATAGCCTGCCGGGGCGCGGGACTCAGAAATTACCGTAACCCCGGTACGTAAAGGGCTATTGAAGGACACCGTGGATTTTAGTCAGTCAAGTCTGACAGTCCCTCCCGCCCTGCCCTGGGTGGGAGGACTTATTGGATGATTTTACCACGATAAAAAAAAGTGATATATTTTACTGCTAAATCTAGAATTCGTGTTGCAAAATCAGCTACACTGCTGCTTAATAATGGTGAGATCAGATTTTAAAATTCTGATATGGCTCCTCAACCCTTACGGACATTGTTATTTTACTATTTACACGCTGTTATGTTTTTATGCATCTGTATAATACCTACTATAGCTATCTACTTATCTACCTACACAATATAATTTTAAATAATGCACTAGGTTGATAAATAAGTGGTAAAATAATGAACTTATGTTTAATATAACTTAATCATTAACAATGTATTTGTATATTTCTGTTATTAATAGAAATAAAAGACACCTTTGTTAATTATTTATATTTTATTGTTTTATTTTAGCAATACATTAATTAAATTAATGGTCATAGTTTATTACAATATTGCAGAACTTTCTATTGATGTTTAATGATAATAAAACAGTATTCAACAGTACACTAATAACCGGACTGTTTTAAAAACACCATTATGCTAGGGTGCATTATCAATTTTTGGGGTTGACCAGCAGATACCTATTTGTAAAATACAAAACTGCACTTTGTATATAAAGGTTCTTTGTCAAACTGTAACTGCCCTCATGTGTTTTCTATGGTATCTGTATCTTCTAGTTGCTAATAAAACACGAAATAAATAGTTAATCTATCTCAAACAATTTTTATTATTGTTACAAGTAAAATAAATAATTAAGACTGCTTAAATATTAGATCCATTGAAAAATTAAATTATATACTTATATTCAGGTAAATTATAATTGTTTTTTTGTCCGTTCTAAATACAACTTTTATTTATTCTAATAAGGTTTAATTTGTTTTGGTATATTATGGCCAGTTCTTTTTTTTCTTTCTCTTTCTATTTTACGAACCTACTTGAGGACAGTTTTAAGTTTTTTCGTTTTTTACGGGATTGTGTATCTAAGTAGTTGTTATTAATGGTCGAAAGATTATAAAATATATTTTTGTGATTGACTACTTAAAAATAACCAATAAGACATCACAGCCTTTCTTAAAGTAAAAAACAGAGCAATAGATTTCGATAGTTGAGAATACTTACCTCTCCTTTTTTGAAGTCGGTTAAAATCTTTAAACACACTAACTTAAACGTTTTTTGGAAAAATAATAACTTATAGTAGGTATGGAATATAACTGCTCTAAAAGTTAATTAAAGATCAAGGCATAATATAAGTCGAGAGAAATTGTTATTACTTAACTACTTATAACAAGTCAGAAGTAGGATAAGTGCCTACCTATAGGTATGAAAAACATGGTCAGGTCAAAGCAGTGCATCAAAATCTTAGGTCTAAATATGTTCGGGCACACCGCGATCACGGTGATAAGACCCCTCTTTGAGGAGTGGCTGGAGGTTGCTGTATCTAATTGGGAAGAAAGAAACGCCTCCATTGGGTAACACCACAGCGAGCATCGCCCGTATGACACGGTGGAGCATACGATGCAGGACTGCCCCGCTTGGGCAGAGCACCGCCGTGCGGCCGACATTGGCTGAGGCCATGCTGCGGGGCGAAACGGGATAGGAAGCAGTCACCTCCTGCGAAGCAGTCATGCTAGCGAAGGAGGAAGCAGGACGCGTGATGGAGAGCAGTCTCAACTTCACGACCCAGCCGCTGCGGGAGACGCCCACGGCAGAGGACGTACGAGACGATTTCCGGCCACCGTAGGCGCGGGTATGCGGACGGCGAGTAATGGGTGACTTGCCGTCTGTTCTGGACCGTGCCCGGGTCGACGGGGCGTCGTGTTCCACACAAGCCTCAACGAGCTGTCAGCTATCCGACAGCACCTTTAGAGGACTGGTCCTCTCAGGGGCCTGCCCACCTGCCGAGGTCGCGGGACTGTCTTATCAGGTAACCGTCACCCCTGGACCGTAAAGAGCCATTAAAGGATCACCATGGATTTTACTCGGAACGAGTCTGACAGTCCCTCCCGGTCTAAAATAAAGGTAGGTACCTAGCAGATACAAGCCATACTTGCGTGTGTCGGAAAAATAAGATATCTACCGAGATTTTTAAGTCTACATTCTAAAACTAAGACGGTCAATTTAAGATGGAGTGGCGAGGCTGCTTTGAATAAAACAAAAACCCAGTGCGAAAATAAAACCTTACTTGTAATGTCCGAATGTCTTAGTCAAGCATCGATTAGACTACTAGTAATAATATAAACCTCACTCACGTTTCAATTTAGGTATATAGTCTGTCCGGTTGACTAAGTAGGCAGGTAGGTAGACAAAATTGTGTAGTTTTTATATAGTTCACTGTTTTTTTTTAAGAATGGTTAGAGACTTACTTATCTCCAAAAATATTAATTACCTATTACTTATTAATGTTAGGACCTAATTACTTTGTGGATGTTATCCGAAAATCAGAATTTGGCAAACCGTTACATTTTCGGATTTTAGATGTTTATTGATTTATTACTGTTAACGAGCATGAAGCGTACAATGTTGACGTGGAAACGTAAGTACGTATCCACGTCAACATTGAACTAAAGTTAACATTGACTCCTACAACCTTGAATCATTGAAGGCCAAAGGAATCGATGTGAACAAAGAAATCGATTAGAAGAGGTACCTACCTATCCACTACGAACGATGTTTTCAGACCGGACATTAGTATTTAGTTTTAAAAATGTATAGGTGCAGCTTGTGGACTACCTATATATTCATCGGGTATCTAGTTTTTGACTGAGGATTATGACTTCAAGTCTAATAGGATTATTGCGTATCACTTCACAGCTTCGAGCCGCAGTAAACAATATTCATAGGTAGGTATAGGTACTCATTAATATTGACCTAAGTACCTAATCAATACCTAATATTTAAATAAGTTCTACTTATCATACTATAATTTAATTAACTTCCTCATTAACAGAGTTCATTGTACTCGCAGAACATACAACCACTGTTCTGTTTATACCTTATAACTTCTAACTAAGTCTTCTATTTCGTAAATACTTAATTAGGCAAATAAGTATGTAAACTTCTTACTTTGTAGGTGTCTACGTAAAATGTTATTTTTTCTACTTAACGCAGTTTGAGAATTTATCGGTAAAGAATAAAGGCCACCTGGTCACCCTAATCCTGGGTATTAGCATTGTTATAAAATGGACAGAGGTGTCAGGTCAACACTAAATGAAACTGCAATTTTTGGGGCGAGTTACACCGAATGATACCTATTTACTTGAATAGGGTGATGTCTCTAACTTCACCCTGACATGTAATATGAGCACAGAAAGCTAACTTGTAATTTCATTATGCAAACGACTTTAAATTATGACCCACCATAAGCTTATTTTCTTACAGACATTCAAATCCAATTAGGTCTACATTCGCGTAAACATACATTTATGGTTACGGTCTTGATCTTTGTTATATTGACGGATTCAAACAGTTTATTGTCAAAATGGGTCATGATTCAAATTTGTCGATTGCACATGGTAGAGGTGCACCTTCATTTCGTTCGTAAGTCCTATTTATGTAGCGTTTTATGTAGCCTACAGGTTCACGGCGAGAAGTCTCCCCGAGATTTCAAATAAAGTAAAAGAGACGTCGAGAAACCTCTCACAGTCACGTTTCTCGGGTGTGGTCGGAGTTTCTCGCCGAGTCCGTAGGTTACATTAAAAGCATGAAAGCCAAACACAAAAACAAGTCGGTTGCTTCAAAATCCTGCATGTTTAAATATCACAGAAAGAGATTCTTGAATGAAAGGTGCGAGAATTTCATCCGTCTCCCCGTAAAATAGAAGAATAGAAGGAAAATGTTGAGTATTTTTAATGTAGGTACGAAAAAAACTCTGTGGAAATCTGTTTTCATCATTGTCAATTTATACCTATTACCTACGTATGTAGGTACCTTTTACAGGTACTTGCAAATGTACGAAAATAGCATCATTTGCCGTACCTACTTACACAATAAAACAAGAGATTATTTTCTAAAAAGCCTATAACTATCTACATTAGGTATTATAAAATAACCGCTCTTTCAATGAGTAAGATTTGAAATGACATAAGAGCTAATTGAAAATCGTATATTTGATGATTTTACCAGGCAAAAAAAAAAAAAGACTATGCGCCGGTAACCTAAATATCAAAAGCCAAAAAGTTTTTACAGTGAGTTTTTATCTCCAAGTTCGCAAAATGACACTGGCCACTAGCTGTATGTTGGATGGTGTCGGGCTGGCAGTGCGGCCCTGCGGCGGCAGCCACAATTTGAAAAAAGAACATCTGAAAATTGCAGACGCCATTGGCGCCATTTTCAATTTGTGTGTTGTTTGAGGATTCAGTTTTCGTAGAAAGTAAAATAAAAATGATAAGTAGTGATAGTGATAATGAAAAATTTTTCCTCGTAGGTGTAGTATAAAGCACTATGTATCACTCGAGAGAAAGTGCGATTCCCGATCTCGGGTATTTTAAAGCCCTCCCCTACGGGTCGGGCTTCAAACGACACCCTCGACGGTAATCGGTCACTTTCTCCTCTTGGTGAACAATGTACTAATCTACTCCCGTATCAGCCTCATAGCCGCAACCTATGGAGAAAATTTTTCTTTGATTTAGGTAGTATGAGCTGAACGCACACTAGGCATTTAAGTTGCGCCTCAGAACCACTATTCATTGAAAGTTTTTGTCAGAGGACTAAATTTTTTTTTAAATGTCAAGTATTAGCGCAAAGTTTAATCTAAGTTTTTAGGGTCGCCTTTTTCCTTGAAAGTGGACGAGGAACTAGAGTTGGGACCGCACTTTGGATTTAACTTTGCACTAACCCCAATTTGACTCAGAAAAATTAAACGGGACACAATCACGTGGCTTAAAATCCACATCTCTTCTCCACTCAAGCCTCACCACCAGAGGTCGAGGTCGTCGGTGGAGGTCGTCCACCCGTCGGTCGTTTTGAATTCTATGTTCTGAGCTGTCTTTCGAGTTTCGAATTCATCAGTTTTTTAATTCATTCAAGGCATTTAAAAGTTGCGAATACCTGAGTGTGTTAATAAAATAGCTTCTCAGGACGGGGAGTATACACTATTTTCCAAGAGTCTACTATATGGTCGCGGGGCTAACGAATTACCTAACCCCGGAACGTAAAGAGCTATTGAAGGACACCGTGGATTTTAGTCAGTACAAGTCTGACAAACCCTCCCGCTCTGCCCTGGGTGGGAGTACTCATTTGATGATGTTACCACGATAAAAAAGTACATAAAACTCACATTTAAATCCGAGTTTTATGTAGTAGACCCTTTTTTTTTTCCGCATGTAAACTTTAATAAATATCAACCAGCCCCCCTATATAATTTTTAACCTAGTTTTGCTTATTAACATGATTCGGCAAATAAAAAAAACGATGTTTGACGCTATTGCACACGCGCACAACAAGGGCCAGATACTAACTAAAATTAAATGTCTAAGTATTTTCTTTATTTATTTTTTATTCAATACTAGGATTAGTTAAATATTGGGGTACCCGTCCGTTCTAATACCTTTAATATAATTGAAAACTAGTATAAGATGTATTTCACTAATGAATAGATGTGCAGTGGCATGCATGGTATCGTTTTTTATAAGCTAGGTTCATATCTTTCCTATAGTAATTTATTCTAGTTAAATGGTTATCATTCACGCATTTACATTGTATTTATCTAAAACCTAGCTTTAATTTTAAACGTCAGCGACCATTTTTCGTATATCTACGTCGGTACTTAAATTATCATCACCTACTCACAACCTTAACGGCTCAATCAATTTTGTAAGGTAGTCGTTAGGATCATGATGATAAATTATTGGAGAATGCTAGTGATAAACTAGCTTAATTTATGCCGAAAAAGGTAAAATCATCATAACATTTAATTCACGTACAAAGAAAGTAAGAAGATAAAAAAATTAATGCGTTTTCAGATCAGGAGAATAGGACATACCACGTTCGACTTAAAGTGCAGCGTGGATATAAATTATTTTCTACCAACTCTACATTGAATTTAAAGCAGTGATTCTATTATAAGATCGATGCTCAAACTACTGTGGGTAGAATTGTTCTTAATTAAGTGTATCTAGTTACATGTATAGCTATTCACTAGGTGTGATAAATAGGTAATGCGTATTTTTGTGGCTGGTATCAAAAAGGTTTCGATACCGTGAATTTCTGCCACGTTAGAAACTACGATTTAAACGCGCATAATATACAACCTTAATACTGTTAGGTACTGAATAAGCTTTTTGCATTTCTGTCATGTCAAAAAATAGTCTACAAAAATATTATTAGTGATAATTACTTTGTAGGTATGCTCAATTTCTTGTTAAATATGTAGCGCACGATTACAGGATAATTTATGAAAGTGATAAAAAAAACAATGATTGACCAGTTTAGTCAATCATGTAGATAACATCGCAGCTTAGCAAATTAGTCAAGGGCTGTCTTTCTAGCCAGGCACTGGTTGAGGCCATGCTGCGGGGTGAGGAGGAATAGGAAGCAGTCCTCTTTCTGCAAAGCAGTAATGCTAGCGAAGGTGGTGGCGGGATTCGTGAGGGACAAGACATCCTCCACCTTACGACCCAGCCGCCGCAGGAGACGCTCAGATAAAAAACCATAATCGGTGTAGATACATGAAACAATTATACGGGTTGAATTTTTCAACTGGGCGTGGATTGAGAACAAAAATTTGATAACTTCGTTTCAATTAAGGCCGCCATCTTATGGGGTCTAGAATTGACTAGCTAGGCCAATTATGCGTTACGCGCGCGCTATGGCATTAAAGTACCTATTCGATTCTAGTGCCTTTTCACGACAAAAAGAGGTATTTAACTAGCTCTTTGAAAATAATATTGAAGGCAAAGAATGCGTTATTCCACAATTTTACAAAATTAGGTAAGTCTTAATAATCTATGTGCACAGAAAAAATATACTTGGTTAAACTAGGTAGTATCTACATCTACCTTGCAGTTAAGTTTACCCATATAATTACATTGCCTATACGGTATGTAGGAATTTAAAAACCACCTTTATTTATGTACCTGGTTATTTTTGTCATAGAACAGCCACAATGTGTCTAGAACTCCAAGCGAAATTCGAGTCGATTCATCGTGAGTATCTCGTACATAAATCAGACTACATTACTGCCGATGTGTCTGAACTATAGTAGGTAATGACATTAGGTAAAACAACTGCAGACGTCCGATGGAGGGACGGTTGCACAGTAGCATTCGCGTTGGGCCGACTTATTTAATTTATCACAATGTATTTTAATTGTTTTTATAATGTCTCAATGCGAACTACGCACCCATGAATGCCTTATAGAGATTATAGCACTTTTAGCGAGTTTGCATAATCATCGTTTTTGTTGTGTACCTAGCACGCATAAATTCATAATATTATATCTTAGTTGCAAGCAAATAGATACAACATTATCAAAGATTATTTAAATAACCTACAGACGTAGTTCTATCGTGAATTGACCCGCATATACTAACAAGTGTTTTTGGGTGTGTAGAACCCAACATACACTGCTTAAAGGTAACGAATGCGTGTTTACGTGTTAAATTGAGATTTTTGGTTCCAATAATTACAGTTAGAATATACCTAATTTTAACAAATATCATCACAAAAATCTTTGCAAAAGTTAATTAATAATCTATTATAATTCTTATCTTATTAATATATTAACCACCAAAACCAAATGGACGCGATGAAATATTGTTCTCCAACTCAAAAGGCATTTTTTATCATAGTTTTACCTACCCTGAGCGGGATTACAGCCATATATTGTACGAGCTGCAACAGCTACTAGTCCTCATGGTGGGAGCCAATTGGTTTGTTGACAATACGACTGTCCATAAGAGAATCCTTCATATGAGGCTTAACCTTAGTAGGCGGAAATTTTGTAAGGCAGAAGTCGGCAATTAGGCAAAATACTTTGCACAGCAGAGGGCACAGCACTGCTTGGTGTACGACCGCTGCGACTCTGAACCAGGGCCCATCGAACGGATCCAATATAGCAGGGCAGAGCATGTGATTCAAGTTTACTTGGGCTGGCTGAAAGGGAAAAAGAAAAGGAAATCAATTACAATAGAACATCTACACTCATATTGCAGGATAAGCCTGAACTATCTTCAGTCAGTGACGGCGCTGTTGGCGCAGTGGGCGATGGACAGCTGTGCAGCGGTAGTTTTGCTAGTTAGTAACATTCGTTCAGTTTCTAAGCTTGTAACTGGAATTCTTTGCAGACGGTTTTTTATTCTACAATACACTACAACTTTTTATTCTACTTCATATTAAAGCTTATTAAATTAAATTTACTTTTGAACTATTAAAAATATCAGGTTGATTGCGGTTGATTATAAACTTTTTACTACGAGAACAAAAATAAAGCGCTAAACAAAGAAGAAGATATATCGTTTCAATAGAAGTAAAAATATATCGTTTTCAATACAAGGGTATTGAAAACGATATATCTTTACTTTCGTAAGAGATATAAACGTTTTAGTTTTTTGTTATAGATAACCTGAATTAGCAAATAAAAAAACGTGATTTAAAGTATAATTGAAAACGGTAACAAAATTTTCCAGTAAACAAGTACTATCTTATTCAATTACCTATTAGATAGTAGAATAAAAAGTTTGAAGCCTTTTGTTTGTCACTAAAAGAGGGCCCAATAGACTAGGAGAAACTTAATTTTATAAATTTTGACCGTAAATAGTGAAATTTTCACCTGTGTGCGGTGGTACGAGTCGGCTCCAACGACTACATAGTCGACAGGGGTGACTTATATGTATTTTTTTTAAGTTGCTGCACATTAGGTATTTGTTCAGTATCGTGGGTGCGTTTACAAACATTTAATTTCGCATAACACCTAGACCCGGAACAACTACTTTAAGATTATTATACAAAAAAATTTGTTCGGAATCGAACCCGTGAAATGCAGGAAAGCCAATCACACCCAATGCGCCAACTGTGCCAAGTCAAATTATATTCAGTTTCTTGTGATTAATATTTTTATACATGAACCTTTTTACATGAATCGAGAACTTCCTCTGGTACTCAATAATTTAATTTAAATAACATACAATAGCAGTTACATTTTTTTCTGTTATACCTTTGCAACGTTTAACAGAAATAAATATGACCATTGGGCGTGATGCACCTACATTTTATACTTTACGTACTCAATTACGCGAGTTAAAGTCATAGCACACTCAAACGGCAGCAGCACGGGGCAGCGCGCGACGGCGGGTGTCGTCGCCTCGAATTTACTAATCACATTGACTTTTTCATATTAACATATATAACACACGATCACGAGCTCAAATTTGAGTGACGAGTAAACTGCTGGGTTGGAGCCGTGCAGTTGCGGTGTCGGCTTAGTGTGCCATACTTATCTCTACATGAAACGTCAATGACATTATCTGTAGCCCCTGAACTCCACTGACGAGAATGACCGGCTTGGCGGACTAGTCCGGGAGGTTTTTTTGCAGCGGACTATGGGGCTATCGACGGCTAAAGTGACACAGTCAGCCCTTTTTTATTAAACAGTAATAATAATAACCAATTTATTTGTAATTATTTTTCATACTGATTACTGAATCATCAATAAACAAAAACATAATTACACAACATTCGTATATTAGTAACAAAAATATATACAAGAGCTAGAAGCTTTATCCTATTTGTGCCCCCTATCCTGTTGCTAACCTAATTTTATTAAATAAAATAATGGCAGCACTTTTCCTCCTAAAGAGCTACAATATGGTTGAGTCAGTACATACACAAATGTGGACTAAATTATGAACATTGCTTAGAAACAAATATCTTAGAAGCCAATAATAAATTTCATGGGTTTACTTACGATTGCAATGAGTTGTAATACAATAAAATGATATATCAAGTTTAGGCAATAGCTGAATATTGCCCAGTTAAAATCCCAAAAAGGTTCTATGTTGTAGGGACCTAGAAGAAGAAGTTAATAAATTATTGTGAAATAGAGAATGTAAAGTATTTATAAAATTTAACGCACCACCAATCCTCAGAAGATAATAAGGTATGACAAACATCATGCCATGTTGAATCCAGTAAAGTGCAGCCTCAGCAAATATCTAATATAAAAAATAAGTAAACATTACAATAACACAATGAAGACAAAATTAAGTAAAAGTAATAAATTATGTCTATTGCAGACACCTGCCGACATCATTATTTTGACTTGGGTGAATAATCAGGGAAAATGCAATTTCTCTGTTATTGACCAGGTTCATCCATAAGCTGAACTGCATGCATGCTTGCCAGTAAACATTATATAATAGAGTGGAAATCACCTTTCTTGAAGCAGTTTCAGGAAACAGGAAAGCTAACAAAGGCCCGTTTAATAAATTCAAATGAATACGAAACAAAGCCGTGACAGTTTTGCTGGGTGGAGCGGCCAGTAGGTAGATCTAAAACAAAAGTCATTATTAAAATGCATATTTGATATTAATTAAAATTATTTTTCTGAACTTTGGAATTTATATGTAAAGACAAAATGCATGGCTAATAAAATACCTAGTGGGATAGTAATAAAAATGTAATATACATTTTTATTACTATCCCACTAGGTGTACCAACAACATAGTGAGAGCTGCAAGCAACCAATGAGTGCAAGTGGCGAATTAAAGTTTGGTGTGGCGGTCTACAGGGGAGGCCTTTGTCCAGCAGTGTACATCTTCTGGCTGATAATGATGTTGATAATAAAAATTACATATATATTACAGGCATTAAAAAGTAATTGGTTTAAGAAGTAATAATATCATTTCAAAAAACTCACTTGTATCAATGTTGTTACATGGCAAGGATTTAATAAATATATAACGGTGCGGGAAGCAAATTTAAATCCAATTTCCATGCCCCATAGCAAAGCCAAAAGTATTACTAGTAATCTTTTACCCCCTCTATCACTTTTTACATAATTTGTATCTTGAGGTATACTTAATCTTGGAAAAGTCTTGATCTGTAAAAAAAATATAATATTCCTACTGAACTGAATCCATTACAGTGTATTATTATTTGAGAAATTAAAAATTATGGCCGTACCTATACTAATTTAATTACGATTTATAATAACAGACTGAAATATGTCTTGTAATTGACAATGCAATAAAATAGATCTAACTTAACTTCATTTAATATTTAATTAAAAGGTGCCTACTTACTGAAATAAATACACAAATCGTAACCACGACTATGGTTTCTATTATTTGCCTTTTAGTCGATAAAAAGTAGGCACATTCTGGGCCCACATTTCTAGGGACAGCTTTATTGGCACCGCTATAAGCCCACTCAAACATTTTAAATTGCTTAAATTGATTTTACTGTTATTATTTCTTCATCGATTTTAATAATATTTTTGGAAACGTCTGCGTCTATCCAGTTTCAATTCCCGCTACGATGACAGCTAGCTTTATTTAATAATGCATAGGTATGGCTACTGGGTATTTGTGCCATACAGAATAGACATAAAAGATGGACTGTGCCTTCCATAGGGCCAATTTTATTAAATTTATAAAATTGGCGATATTCTAGGAGAGCCACTATGTCTTTCCTCTAACAGAAATATAGGACCCGCTCGATCTTTCTTTCTAGTTGAGTGCGGTCAATTTTAGGCAGCTAGATTGATGCGGAAACAGTGTTGCAAGCTTATAGTGAATTTCTAACATAGGCAGAGACTTGATTATGGGCTGCGCCTTGTCTTGCTCAGTATCACTGTGATCCATCCAATCATGACGTACGCATGCGTCGTGTTCTCACAAGCCCATCCCCGTCATCTCCACAAGTTGCAGGTTTTCCAAAACCGGCTTAGAAAAATCATAGGAGCGACAAACGTCAACGACAGCCTCCACTTAGACCTCAAAATCCCCACAATAGTCCAGTTCATGAAGCGCCTTTCCAAAAGGTACTTTGACTCAGCCGCTAGGCATCCAAACCCGCTCATCGTAGCGGCAGCAAAATACGAACCTTCCAAAATCAGTAAGATTCGCCGCCCACGGCACCCTCTCACTGCTCCTGATGATCCCACCACCATCCTACAGGAAAGTAATAGGGACACCAGTACTGTAAATAAACAAAAACATAAACAAAAACCGACTCCGTCCTTTCGACCTCGCCGCAGAGGTCGTCCGCCGCGACGTCTAAGTCAATGACCCCCCTGATCCTTACAGGGCCAGCCCGTGAGCTGAGCCATTAGTTACAAAATTAGCCCCTAAATAATCCGTTAAGATCCAGCCTGACCCTTGCTGCCCCCCTCCCCTAAGCCGAGGTCCGTACCCCACAGGGGGTGACCTTAGCGTGTGGTCGCTTAGTTTTTAACTAAGTTTGTTGCCCTGGCTGGAGGCCTTAAAATCTTAAGGCATCCACAGAAAAGTCCGGTTGAGCAGTACACAATCTACTACAGGTTGACCTGCGAGTTGCCATACAAAAAAAAACTTGCTCAGTCCATCCTCTATATCTATGATTGCAAGCAGACTCATGCCGCATACACACCGGGCTAATGAAGCCACAAACCGCGATGCGATGCGAATTTTTGCGAGGCGATTTCGTGCGCTCTCGCTTAGGTTCCGGTGACCATACCTCCCAATTATGATGAAATATTAAAGATGTAATGTACTAACTTTTATATTTTCCTAGATTACTATGTTATGCTTGGTATTAAAGGTGATTCCTCCGTAATAGCCCGCTAATTTCAAATGTTCATGTGTGTTTTGCAATTTGCTTATCGGTGACAAGTTGTAACTCGATCAAAATATGATTCGCGCATGTAACAAGTATAATTTTAAATATACAAATAATGACAATTATTTAAAGACAAAACTCCTTAGTATCGTGGTATAATCATCAAATGAGTCCTACCACCCAGTTACATTTTAAAAATCTACTACATAATTATGCATACATGAGACAAAAGAGCTTGAAATTTAAAAAAGTTTTACATTTAGCTTTTCAGTTTTACACCATGATTAGTGTTTAACACATGGAGAAACCCATCTTCACTTTTGTCATTGTTAACGTAACCGTCACAGTAACTACCGCATTAATTGTTGAGGACCTCTTGGATCTGAAGTCTGTAATCTCAGGCCGTTGACGACTATCAAATCCCAGCTATGTCTAAAATTGTCATCATGATAAATGAAATTAGCCCAAATACGATATAGTTGCTGTTTATTGTTGAGGACGTCGTGCGCGCCTTGCCTTTCGACTCCATCCTCAACCCACGATGGCAATGATACCCCACCTAAGTCTATCGTTGTCATTAAGATGAGTCAAATGAGCCCAAACACGATATACTTAGAAGGTAAACAACGTGAAGCGCAGACAGCGAACCATGCGCACGTCGCGTCTTACCTACGCGTTTCATGGTACCTAGGTATTAGAACCACTAGTACACTTGCGCAATCACCGCTCCCTTTGGCTTTAGGCTTTGACCCGACTACATCGCCGGGTCCCTCTCCCCGGTGCGGCCGTCCAACAACTGCCGCACCTCTCTTCGAGTGGCGACACAGGACACGTCGCCGCCATCTCGGGCCTGTATCTGGTTAGGCGGTTGACTACCCCAAGTCAGCCGCCCGCAGGCTACCTCTCATGGAGGTCGCAGATCGGCCTACTAGGAATCTGAACACTATAATTTAAGTCTATTCGGTAGAAATATCAAACAAAATTTAACTTTTTAAGTCATTTTTATTGTGTACGAATTCTTAAATTCATTAACATTAATTAATCTATCTACAATAATTATGGCAGTGTTTTATAAAAGTAAACATGTTTATAATTCACATTTTTGGCAGATATTTAGTTTATTTTTAAATAATATAGAAGAAACATTTTTGAATATTATAAGCTGCAATATTATGATATCTGAAATCAATTTAGTATTTAAATATAAAGACGGGAAATAAAGTAAGTAATTACAGTTGCTAAATATTTAAACGGTAAATCTATGACTCCTTATTATTTTTATTTAATATATTTATTATTATATACAATTAGGAAAATCTAAATTATCACAAATCGAGTGTATCTGTGCATGAGGGTTTCAACTTTCAAGTCGGATCGTTCACTTTGACTAGTGAAATATAACACACTAGCGACCGGCCCCGGCTTAGCACGGGTGGACATTACTTTTTAAGCTCTCTGAAAAAAAAAAATCCGGGATAAATATAGCCTATACGGATTCGGAAGAATCCCTCTAAGTAATGGTAAAAGAAATTTTGAAATCGGTCCAGTAGTTTTTGAGCCTATTCAATACAAACATACAAAAATACAAAGGTTTCCTCTTTATAATATTAGTATAGACAATTTCAGAAACAAAAGATAGTAAGTAAGTATATTTAGATACTATGATAATAATATAATATACCAAGCTTTACCAGTTTTACCTGAGTACTTTTCAATAAAATCATATACCTAGTAAGGGCAGCAGCATTATTGACTAACAAAAATCATAATTGCCGCATCACATCAGATATTTCGTTTATGATGATGATGACTAAAATGCATTATTTTGTAGACAGGTAAATAACAGAATTAAGGAATTTAAGTAACAATGCAATAACATACTTTGTAAGACGTTATCTTTATAATAATTAAATAAAATACCTTATGTTTAATTGCTTTGGTGTGTTATTGTTAATCAGGAACTCAGTTATTAAGTGACTTCGTTTATAAAATGGCGGATTTATATTTTTCAGCCTCTTTATACCATACCAATATGTTAATGCATTTTCGAATAGAACATATCATTTATAGTAATATTGTTTTGGTAGGTAATTGTTATTAATTACAAAAATACTCCTGATCCGCGGTATCGGCTTAAGATAATTTCATTACACTATTTGGTGTTCTTCATGCAAACTGCACATCGAGCCACTCGCTGCTGTAGATTTCCTGCCTTCAATGTTTCACGCTGTGGCATAGCAAACTGATCCTCGTCTCTGATGGTTGTAAGCCAGAAGCTGAGCTTATTGGCAAATTTGTGGCAGGTACCGCCCTCGCCGTTACATTCTATGAATGGTACGGTGCGGAAGCTTTCTAAACAAGATCCAGGACTCTCCAATGCCTGTCCTCCACCTTGACCTCCAGCTCCCGTATGCTATATAAGATAAACATTAACGTTATTAGTGTATAAACTTTTTGTTTTTAATAAGGTTTAGGAAGATTTTAGCCTCTAGTGAATGTATTAACTGCAGTTACATGTATTTTACATTTCATTATTGTTCTCGGGCCCGCTTTCATGAAAACTATCAATTTAAAACTGTAGACCAAGTAAGCCACGACACTAGTTATCATGGAAAAATATAGTTTTGAGAGAAACGATGGATAATTCATTACATTCACTTACATTTTGATTAAATTGTATATTTTGCAACTAATGAATAAAGGACGGATTTAAAGCGAGGGGCATGTATGAATCTGACTACGAGAAAAAGAAGGATTTGAGCGATATTAGATATTTTAAGAAGAAAAAAGGTATGGCTGAGAGTTCGACTACTGCGAAATTCAAATTCACATATACAAGTAGACCCGTAACAATTTATTGTAGATCAGGATTCAAATTGTAGTACAGGAGAAATTAATAGTACGGGAAATGCTAAAAAAACGATAACTTACCATAACAAAACTGAATCCGATCCAAAGTTCGGTCCACCCTCTAGGACATTCCGGAACACTGTTCGATTGACTGTGAACAGCTATGACATTCGCTGGTGCCTCGCAGACGACACACCTTGAAATGTACTTGATAATATCATTGCCTTGTACTGGATTCATTGGAGTTTCTTCATTTGTTGAAAGCCAATAACTTCGGTCATTTCGACTCGCGTAGTTGCATACTTCATTTAGGTCACAGAAAAGGAATGGCATTGTACTGAATTTTCTTATACAAGAGCCAGCATGGCCTAAATCTTGATTATGTGCTTTTTCATTTCCGTCGATATACAGTAAAGAATATCCGTCCCAGAGTTTTATTAATCCGTCGGGACATTCGTCAACATAACTTCCTTGACTGTGACGTACAACAAGGATACCCGTTAAGTAGTCAGTTTCAACACATGGAGCTCCCGGCGGTCCGGGTGGTCCCCTTAGTCCAGCAATACCGATCTCACCCCGATCTCCTTGTATCCCTTGCAAACCTGGTGGTCCAATTGGTCCTGGTGGGCCTACTCTGCCCTGGAAACCGCGATCACCTTTCATACCTGGCAGTCCATCTATTCCTGGTGGACAGGGTAGTCCATCCCTTCCTGGTGTTCCATCTGCTCCAGGTAATCCCGGAGGACCACGCTCTCCTTTTGGTCCATATACAAAACCAGCAGCTTCACCCTTGTCTCCCTTCTCACCTTGATTTCCAATTTTACCAATCCTTCCAGGGAATCCACGCTCACCCTTTTCTCCCGTTCTACCCATTAGGCCTGGCTGTCCATCAATTCCAGCGTATCCACGATCTCCTTTGTCACCTTTTTCGCCAACCATACCTGGCAAGCCCGGGGCTCCTTGATCTCCTTTAGGTCCTTCATAGCCGATACCAGTCGCTCCTTTCTCACCCCTATCGCCCTTTTCTCCCTGCACACCTTGAGGGCCTGGGGTTCCAGGTCTTCCATCATACCCTGGAGGGCCAGCTAGACCTTCTCGGCCTTGATCACCCTTTATTCCTCGAGGTCCCACAACACCTGGTGTCCCAGCAGGTCCAATCTGACCAGGGAGACCAGGAAGTCCTTGTTCTCCCTTTTCACCAATTGAACCGGGCGGACCAGGGCGACCGTGTTTGCCGGGAATTCCTGGCAATCCCTTTTCGCCAACAATTGTTAATCCTGGTATTCCTGTTGGCCCGGCAGGACCGCGATCACCTGTGATACAATAATTAAAATAGGTTAAAATTAAAGTTAAAAATGTCCAGTTTACTTATGTTGAAAAAGAAATTATTTTTAGGATTGTTATAAAAAAATCTCACACTAAACTGAACAAAAAGTAAGAATATTTCTGTATAATTTTTACTGGTGTTCACTCTAAAACCGGCCAAGTGCGTGTCGCAACGCACAAAGTGAAGGGTTCCGTAATCTGGGATGAACAATAAAACGCCACCTTACATTTGCAATATGTTATTCAAGTACATAGCATAAGTTGGCTAACCATAACTCGTATAACTTTTTAGCTGTGATAGTTTTCCTTTTAATTTCGTTATACATAGCACTTCCATACATTTTTTCACACATGTAAACACAACCATTTAGCTGGTAGAGCAGAAATGCGTGTCTATTAAAAATAGCATTTTAAAGCTTAATATTATACTAAAAGATCCCTTAATCAAAAAATGGTTTTCACAACCCTAGCAATGATTTCTAAAGATCTATCCAACGACATCGCACAGTATGGGGTACGCGAGATTTAAAAAAAACTTTACGCGTACAGATGCCCAAAAAAAATTTTTCCATGTTTTATTTCACTACATTGTCGATGTAATGAATTTGTATATTTATGACAAATTAAACTTTTCTAGTTAAACGAGCGTCTTAGTGCTAAGCAGCGGACAGACAGACAGACATACATACAGACAAATGGACATGGCTAAACTATAAGACATAGAATCCTTGGTAAAAATCTGAAAATAGCTTACCTTTCTCTCCCATAAGACCAATCAATCCCACATCACCCTTTTGGCCAACGAAACCACGATCTCCCTTTTGACCTTGTAGACCCTGTAATCCAGGCAGACCCATATCACCTTTATCACCTTTTACTCCAGCCATACCAGGTAAACCAATTTCTCCCTTTTCTCCTTTTTCATTTATTGAAACTCCAGGCAGACCTCGGTCTCCTTTGTCGCCTCTGAATCCTGGTGGACCTTGGGGTCCTTGAGGACCAGGCTGACCTCGTGCACCTGGTAGTCCATCATATCCATCTTTCCCTGGTAAACCATTATCACCTCTATCACCTTTTACTCCCTCTGGTCCGGGCAAACCAACATCTCCTGGCATGCCAGGAGGACCGTTAAGTCCGGGCATTCCTGGCTGTCCAGGTTCACCAGGAACACCCATAAATCCTTTGTCTCCTTTTATTCCTCTGTAACCTTGGTCTCCTTTTTCTCCATCCTGTCCCGGCAGTCCATCTAATCCAGGCATGCCAATGTCACCTTTTTCACCTCGTACCCCAGGAATTCCATAGCCTGGGTTACCTGTTTCACCTCTGTCTCCTTTATCTCCTGGTTGACCCGGTATACCATCTAACCCTCTAAAACCTGGTGCGCCTTGGTCGCCCTTGTCACCCTTATCTGATGCCGATCCAGGTTCGCCTTTTGGTCCATTTAATCCTGGGGAGCCCCTATCACCCTTTTCACCAGATGATCCCATTTTCCCAGGTATTCCAGGGGATCCAGGATAACCTTGGTCACCTTTTAAGCCATCTCTACCAGCAGGGCCCATAAGACCATCTAAACCAGGTGCACCCGGCATGCCATCAAAACCACGCTCTCCTTTGTCTCCTTTGTCTCCAGGTGCTCCTGCGATACCTTGCGGCCCATTTCGTCCTGGACGCCCTCGACTTCCTGGGAATCCTTTCTGGCCAGGCATGCCTTGAATTCCTTTATCTCCCTTAGTTCCAGGTAACCCTATCACTCCTGGCTTTCCAACGGGTCCAGGATATCCCTGTTGCCCTTTGGGTCCGTCTCTACCTGGTGCACCCGGTCTTCCTGCCACTCCGGGTGGTCCAACGGGACCAGGTTCTCCCTTTTGACCTGCGACACCCGGAAAACCTGGCCGACCAGAAGCACCCTGATCTCCTTTTTCTCCGGGTAATCCAGTGGCTCCAGGAAGTCCATCAGAACCTGGTGTTCCAGGAATTCCTCTGTTGCCTTTCTCTCCTCTTTGTCCGGGTAAACCAGAAGGACCAGGAGGTCCAGGCATGGATAAACCTAGTTCACCTTTATCGCCTTTAGTACCTGGTACGCCAGGATATCCCCTAGGTCCTATCTCTCCAGGGGTTCCTGGGAATCCAATTGCACCCATTTCACCAGGGTCTCCCCTCTCTCCTGGAATACCGCGAGGACCAACAGGTCCTTGTCTTCCAGGTAAACCTAAATCACCCTTAGCTCCGGGACGTCCTGAATAACCTCTATCACCTTTCTCTCCTTGTTCACCTGTAAAAAGTAGAATCATGGTATTAATAAACGTCTTGCTTAAATTAAAATTAAAAATCATAGTAAAAAATAATTTTAACAGTTCAGCTGGTCCTGGTTGTGTTTTAGTAATAAAAATGCCATTGCTTTAAAAATGAATGCCAGAACTTTACCTGGAGGTCCTTGAGGTCCGGGGGCTCCTGGTGCTCCTCGGTCACCTCTTGTTAGTTCTTCTAGATTTTGTGGGCATTGGCCGGGTTCACCTTTAATACCTATTCTACCAGGGAATCCTTTGTCTCCTTTTAGTCCTGAAGTGCCTGGTGTACCCTTTTCTCCTTTAATTGAACGTCCATCTTGACCAGGTGTACCTGGATTTCCATCTGAACCGGAAGTACCATCGTTTCCAGGAGGTCCCCTCAAACCATGGTCTCCTTTCTGTCCTGGCATGCCGACTTGTCCTGGGTTTCCTTTTAATCCTAAGCTCCCTTTTTCACCTTTTGGTCCTGGTGGACCAGGAGGTCCCCGATCACCCCTTGGTCCTGGTAAACCCTTAACAAGGTTCAATGCGGTTAAATTTGCATCTGCTCCCCTTTCACCAGGTGGTCCAGTTGGTCCATCATCACCACGTTCTCCCTATTTATAAAACAGAAAAGATGTGTTTATTAACTAATACTTAGCATAAAGTAATTATCAATAGTACTATTATGAAAATAGAACTTACAGGGTTTCCTGCCTCACCGGGACTTCCATTTATGCCGTCTGCACCTCTTTCACCTGTAATTCCAGGGGGTCCAGCTGGACCAGGTTCTCCAATCAAACCAGGATATCCATCTGACCCACGGTCTCCTTTCGGACCTGGACCTCCAGGCCTACAGTCATTGCATCGACCACCTAAGTCTCCTTTTGCACCTGGGCTACCTGGTAAGCCATCGAAACCTGGGCTACCTTTGTCACCTTTTTCTCCTGGCGGTCCTATTTCTCCTGGGCTACCGGCTGTTCCTACAGTGGAATTACCAGGCAATCCTCGCAAACCAAGGTAACCTTTTTCACCTTTTTGTCCTTTAAATCCAGGCAGTCCATTAAGTCCACTATCACCTTTCCGGCCCTAAAATGACACTAGCAATTATTATTTGTTATTATTACGGTATTATAAATGTATCTTTCACACAAAAGATACAGAAATCCACCCAAGACAGAGCGAGAAGGACTGTCAGACTGGTACTGACTAAAATCCACGGTGTCCTTCAACAGCCCTTTACGTTCCGGGGTCACGGTAATTTGTAAGTCCCACGACCCCGGCAGGCTTTGGCCCTCTTAAGGGGGGCCCCATAATTTTGATGACACTCTTTGAGGCGCGCGTGGAACACGCCATCGATCTGGTCATGATCCATGGTCGGACAGCGAGTTGCCCATTACTCGCCGTCCGCATGCCCGCGTCTACGGTGATCGGAGATCAGTCTGCCGACGTCCGTCGCCGTGGGCGTCTACCACTGCAGCTGGGGTGGAGGGAGGACGCTGTCCCCTCCCTCACGCGGACAGCCTCCTCCTTCGCGAGCATGACTGCTTCGCAGAAGGAGGCGACCGCTTCACATTCCGTCTCACCCCGCAGCATGTCCTCAACCAATGCCGGGGTTGAGAGGTCTTCGCCTATGAACGGTA
Source organism: Agrotis puta (assembly GCA_943136025.2). NCBI lineage: Eukaryota > Metazoa > Arthropoda > Insecta > Lepidoptera > Noctuidae > Agrotis > Agrotis puta. The sequence continues at coordinate 9,633,406 of OW964170.2, forward strand.
CAGACTTGGATGAAATTTGATACATAGATACTTTATAACTTCTACGCTTCCATAGAATAGTTGCCGAACTTCACGAGGGTAACGACACAGGCATTAGTATTTTTTTGTACTTACTATTTGTACGTAAATAAATAATGTTATAAAAAAAAAACTTGTGCAAATTAGATTAATTTAGGCAAGTAGAAGTGACAAGTCTACGTGGTACACGGTGTTTTCGTTTTGCACGTAGCACAGTAATAAAATCGCTCGATCTTGCTATTGTAGCTTTAATCCATCGCGGAATAATTTATACAATCCTTTTATAAGTTTCCTAGACACAAATGAAATCGTGGTTAACAGGGAACGTTTTTTACCAACTATGTTGGGGTCGGTTCCTATAAATTATTATCAAGTCACATAATGCTTACAATTACAATTTAAGACGGTTAATTATATGTTTTATCTGCATTTCCCATAGATGATTCAAGAACCGTGGTGTTTTGTGTTATAAATATACCGTTGTAACATAATCCTTCGTGTGCGATTCTGATTCTGTCTTTCACTTGGCGTTGTATTGTATTTTGCAAAGTAGTTATTACAACCGCTGTTGAAGAGATTTTTAAAATAATAAAATAACTTACAGGTATTGAAAGGCCATCTTCACCCTTAGGCCCTCTTAGACCTGTTGGGCCTTGAGGTCCATCAAAACCGCGGGGTCCAGGTTCGCCTTGAGTGCCATCCCGTCCTGGTTCTCCTTTTTCCCCTTTAGGACCAGCTACTCCTTCGCCACCAGGAGCACCGGGTTCACCTTGACCTCCTGGAGGCCCCGTTGGACCCATATCACCTTTATCTCCTGGCATGCCGTCAGTTCCTTTAGGACCAGGTCGCCCCTGATAACCTCTTTGACCAGGCGGCCCTGGTGGTCCACGTGAACCAGTGCGGCCACCAGCTGGACCTGGAATTCCCTTAATTCCTCTAGGTCCTGGTAATCCATCATTTCCGGGTTCTCCTTTAACTCCAGGTCTTCCATCCAGTCCAGGTAAACCATCATTGCCTCTATCTCCTTTCTGTCCTCTTTGTCCGGTATTACCATGTGGTCCGTCACGACCCTAAAAAAATTAGAGTTACTTTTTATTTTATATGGACTTGAAAATATCGTGTAAAACTGCAATTAAATAAGTCCAATATTTTTTTAAAGATAAGGTGCTGAAAATTAACGTACTCTTGCACCAGGATTGCCTATTATTCCTTTTTCGCCTTTGATACCAGTTTGTCCGGGACGTCCTGGTTCGCCAGTGAGTCCTGTGTCACCTTTATCTCCCATTGGTCCAGGTTCTCCTTTATCACCCTTATTTCCCATATCACCTGGAACTCCCTTTATAGCTTCCTGATCGGGATTTGTTCCTCCAGGTAATGATGGGGGCAAACAGCTTGTACCTCTGTTACCAGGATCACCTCGATCTCCTTTATCTCCTTGAATTCCCGTTCCTTTGGAACCTTTACTACCTTTATCACCTTTTGGACCAGGAGGACCCTAAAAATAAAGACAATTTAAAACAAGGGTTTAGTTCTAATTTAATGAGACGTTTCCCCACACTAGGAATTAGGGTTAGTTCACACCGAGACAAAACGCGACGTTACGATACTGAAAATTTGTATTTTTTCGTATGGTATATTAAGTTACATTTTGAATCTCTCTATTGAAATGTGCAGCGTCGCGGTGTGAATTGACACATTACTCCTACCGTGGGTGTGTTCACAAACATTTAAACAGCCAGACATGGAACAACTAGTTATAAGTCATACTAGCTTCTGCCCGCGGTTTCACCCGCGTCATGTTAGGCGTTTTGCCTAATGGTCCCGTCCCCATCAGTTCCCTTGAGGAGCGCGTAGAACAAGACGCGCCGTGACTAGGGCCTTGTCTTGTCGCACTCCAATTTTGTAACATCGTCCAAGTACAAAAAAGCGAAAAATGTTCATAAAATAAAAACAATGAGCCATTGGTGAAATTCGACATAATACAACTTTTTAGTAATTAATATAATTTATTTTAGTTTATTTTTGAGTTAGTATTATAGTTTTTTTTATCAACTATAACTTCCGAGAATTTACAGATGTTGTAGCAACTAAAAAGAATAAAATGTGTGTTTGATTTTTTTTATTTAAACCCATCACTACAGTTTTATCGATAGGTATTATACACAAGTCACATTATCTAAAAAGGTCTCGTACTTTTTTCACTTTTAGTGCGTTACGAGATCCTCAGTGTCTCATGATTTTGTTTCTGTTCTTTTGTTTTCTTTGTTTCTTAGATCATCAGGCGACCTCCCACACATATGCATCATCTACCTAAAGACACAAAAAATATCTTATTCCGTCATTAGGGACAATAACGAGTTCTTTTAGCCCTGGTGCCGCTAAAATGGCAGGTACCCGGAGTGAACGTGTCAATAATAATTCTACTTGTTTTTCAAATTTTCATTTCTTTTTCAGACTCGGCAAGGCGTGTTTATTAGTTTTTCTAAAAACAATTACAGTCATCATTGTCTTCAGGAGTAAAAACCTATGAAATATTTCAGGGATAGTCCCTATTTCTCGGATTTTAAATACGTGTCATATTTTCAATCTTCCTACAAGTTTTAATCTAATTACTAAATACATCAGTTTCCTAACATATCGAATAATTTTTGCTTTTGTTCATATTAATAAATAACAGGTACGCGTGTACATTTTTTTAGGAGTTGTAAACTGTGGGCTTACCATTGGTCCAGTGCTGCCTTTGGGTCCTGGTAAACCATCAAGACCAGCTGGACCAATAGGACCTGGTCTTCCTCGGGTACCATCTGCACCAGGTTCACCCTTCTGTCCTTTTTGATTTCTTCCTGTGTAAGCTGCTTCTCCTTTATCCCCCTTATCTCCTTTGGAACCAGGGAAACCACGAGGGCCCTGCAATCCTTGAGGTCCAGGCACGCCAGGTTCTCCCTTAAATTACAATAGAAAAGTTTAGCCACTTGGACAAGGTTCTAACATTAATAGCTTTTCCTGTTATATATTTACAGTTTTAAGGATTTAAATTGAATAAATAAAAATACTTTGTTCCCGAAAAAACGAAAAAAAAATGTTAAAAAGGTTGACGAAATTACAAACTTTAAACTTATGTTTTCGAGAATTACTCAATACATACGCGATTATGACTTAAAAATGGCATCTTTGAATTTTACTTTAGGTGGTGATTATATATTATGGTTCGTTTTGAATTTATCTAAGATTTGTTGACGTCAAAAAAACAGTTTTTTTGTAAAATTCAATAATGTAATATGATTATTATTTTTTTACATACGTATTTTCTCATACAATTTGTATGAACAAAAAAAAAACAATTTTAGTTCTTCGCTGGATGTATAGGATGAAGGGATAAATAATATAGATGTCCACAGTTGAAGCAAAATCAAAAAGTGTGAGACACTAGCGTATATGTCTGTTTACTCCAATCTGTCTTTCTTTAATAGTTTCATATTTAATTGGGAAAATTTTACAGATTGGGGTAGATTGATTTGCTGGCGTCTATACGTGCTGCAAAAGAGCGCCTTTTAAGAGGTTGTAGTGTGCTTATTAGAATAATTTCCAAAACTTATGAGGTGCCACTTACGTCTGTTCCATTACAACCGTCTCTGCCAGGAATACCAGGCAAACCTGGCTCACCTTGAGGACCAGCTGGGCCATTTCTACCAACGAAACCTCTTTCTCCAGGTTTTCCTCTATCACCTTTTGGTCCTCGGGGTCCCGGATTTCCCATCTGTCCCTTTTGTCCCTTTGCGCCTTGGGGGCCTTCAGGCCCTTCGTGACCAGGGAAACCTGGACTTCCTGGAGGTCCAGCTGAGCCTGGAAAACCCTGTGAAAATATTGTTTTAATTTATCATAACTAACTATGAAGAATAAGTAATAACACTCTTCTATATCTTAGTCCTCAGTTAAGTATAGATAAGTTGTTAATGGTAGATGTTTACCCTGTTTCCTTTCTCGGCGAAGCATTTTGGTACACAACATCCGGGCGCCGTACAGTTGCGGTCAATGGGCGCAACTCTTTGCCTGGTCACAGGATCGTAGACAGCGAAGTTGAGACCTCTGCTGTCTGGTGGCGGAGGCGGCGGGATGTCCTCCCGGTTGTACAATCCGTGTGTGGGACGTTGTGGTGGGTAAATAGGAGCGGGTGGGTAACTAGGGGCGGGTGGGTAACTAGGGGGTGGGTAATTAAGGTATGAATTTTCTCGTGGTCTGTCGTCAGCTGTCTGCCATTGATTTGAGGCAGCATTATTCCAGTCTGTGTATTCCCTATCAAATTGCTGCAATAATGCAAAAAGAGTTAATTAAGTCTTAAAATAATAAAAAAATCTAGTATAATTATAAATAAAGGTAGAGAGATCAAATAATAAGAACGACAAAAACAATGAGTCGAAATGAGAAATATCAGTTTAAGACCTGAACTTTAATTTTGAGCAGAATCTGAAAAATCCTGTTCACTATCCCTAAGTTATCATACTTATCCTTTTTGTTTTGTTATACAGGTTTATTTATTTTATTTATTACGAATAATTAGTCGTTTATTACCTATACATACAATACGTGAAGCGAATACTCAATACTCATATAAATCTATTACTATAATAAATCTGTAGAAGGGTCAATTCTGTACATTGAAAATATTGAAAAAATAAATAGCGGGGGGTGTTGCTGGATCGATACCAAACCCAAATATATGATTAAAAAAATTTTTGTCTGTCTGTCTGTCTGTTTGTGCAGGCATCACGTGAAAAGTAACGGTTCGATTTCGATGAAACTTGGTATAATTATTCCTTATTATCCTGGGCATAACATAGGATACTTTTTATCCTGGAAATATACGTAGAAAAAAAATCTTATTTTTCAGTTTTATTCATAGACGTTGTTCTGTAGAACCGCGAACACACGTTGCATTACCCGCAGTGGATTCAGCGCCGTAATATTTATAAGATGTCATTGTCAGAGTTACTCAAAATGGGGAAATAAACCATCCACGCGAAGACCGACATCCGCGCGGACGGAGTCGCGGGCGGAAGCTAGTCTGGCATATATGTATACTTAGTTTATGTAGGAGTGCAAAAGCTAATCTTTTTATAGCATAGGTATGCGGAGGCGGAATTGGTCGCTAGTATTTTACAAAATATGTCATAGGTTAGGTAATAAAAACAACATTACACACACTGCCATACGTTTGACCGATTGACACACACTGAATGACAATTATGTCGTACTGAAGTTAAACATTGACTAAAGAGGATATTTTTGACAAAAGAACCCAAAAAATGTACTAATTTTTAAATTTAAATGAATTTAGTACAATTTCGCCAAAATATCATTTAATAAAGTTTTTTACCGCCTTTTACTTAAAGTTTCGACTGATGGTCTTTTCATCATAAAATCCCTTATTTTCTTTCTTTATGATGACCGTAAAGCAATGATTTTTTTACAAAATAATAAATATTAACTTCTTCTTCTATGTTTTCTTTTTTGATGATACGTTATTTTCATAAGCTATAGAACCCTAAAAAATGCTACATATTGCCTGTAAAGTCCGCTGTCAACAGTGGGTTTAATGTGCGTATTTGTTAACTAATGAGAAAATAAAAACATAGGAACATAGTATATCTTTTTGTTATTCAGTTCCTATTGTAGAATTTATTTTTAAATTTGAGCCAAACAACCTCAAAATATGATTTTTAACTTAGCTATTCAGACGGATCTTTCGAGCGACGAAAGTTTCAAATAAAGTTTCAATGTTCAGAAGTTTCTACACCCGCAAATCCTCCTAATAACAACAGTTAAAGCACGAATGCCATACTAATTTATTTTCTGTAAATAATTTTAGCGTAATTATCTATGTATTAAAGTCACGGACTTTGACCTGAATCTGATACACAATTTATCTTCGTGTCAGCTTTTAAGCAGTAATTTGATACTAGTTTACAGCCACAAATTGTTACACGTCATTCATATACAATTGGCGTAACCACTTTAATTAAAAATATCAGTAGTTACTGTTACTGATTGAATCTTATAATATTAACTTGAAAATCTTGTTTGTTAACCAACATTAAAGTATTAAATAACAAACTTATTCAAGTAACTTTATAATCATTTATTTAATTAGGTATTTTTTTTATTCTAAATCAAAATCAAATAATTAAAGTAGGCCAGTTATATATATATGTCGCAGTGAAATGAGGATATCAGGGATTTCACGAATATCCGGTAGATGTGGAATGTTCATACGTTTTCTTACTAAAAGAATTTAGTGATATGACAAAACACCAATTTATAGTCAGTGATATGTTGTTTCACTAAACTTAATCTAGTATAATGTCAGAAAACGTCGACGGAACACGTGCTTCGCGGTGCTCTTATTTCTGATAAGAGCACCGCACGAAGGGGATGACGGGATCTTCCAGACCCCGCCATCCCCTTCTAACCTAACCTGTCCTAGTCGGGGTGCCTCCAGTCATTTTTACGACATTTATATTTCTCAGTGCCCGTTCGTACACTAGGCTCTTTTAATTTTACTTTATGCATTTGAACGAGAAGAAGACGGACTTCATTGGCAACCTGAGGTTCGGTTTGGTTAGGTTCATTTAAACCCTGTAGATAGAAAAATCATCCACAGTATTCTTTACTACACTACATTTAGTTTAGTGAAATGACATATCTCTGACTTTACATTAGTATTTTGTCATATCATTGGATACTTTTAGTAAGATGACGTAATAAACAAGAATATTCCACATCTTCCGGGATTTTGTGAAGTCCCTGATTTCCTCATTTCCCTCCAACATACATATATTGCCACAGTTAATGTAATACTACAATATGGAAAAACAACCGATACCTAAGTAGTTTAATATCCCTTAAGATAACATTCACATGATATTATTTTCATGTTATACATGGTACAAACACGAATAACCTAATTTCATGTGATTTAACTAATGCTTTTTTGATATATAACGTTCATTTAACATATTCATACTTTCATATTGATTTAATTTTCATCCAAAATGAGTTTATGTTTTGTTTTGGCCACCCGTGTCTCCGGGGACTCAAAAATTATGAAAATTGGCCAGGCAAGAACTAATGGTACAAATAATAAGTCGGAAATTTTAATTTACAACTAAATCTCGGAAAAAAAGGTATAAATATTTGTTAATTGTTCATTTGGTTTTGTTTTTTATTTGGATGAAGTTTTGTACACAGACAGTTTACCCGATTTTATGTTTCGTTGAATAATTTTCGAGTTGTAGCGGGCGAAGCCACAGGCATCTGCTACTAGTTCAACTATAATGCTCAGTTTGCGTTTCGGATAAATAATTTTCACCTACGGAACCCTTTATTGTGCATGGTCCGCACCGTCACGCACTGAACGGCCGTATTTTTTTCGTGTGTAAGGCGGAAGGCGCTTTATTTTTTCCCTGTTCCAAGGGATTTGAGTGTTTGATATTAATTTCAACTTGATACCTCTACGCGTTCCCAAGAAAAAAGGTCTGACGGGCTACTAAATGATCCTCTAATTTTAATTCCGTATTTAATTTTTGATGTACAGAACCTTAAAAATACTAAAACGTATGTGCAGATTAAGTTAAGGAATGCTTATTACTAGGCTATTGGGGTTGGTAGCTTATCCACCCCGCTGCCCTGTTCCGTCCAAGGAATACCAACCTGGCTATTGGGTATACGACTTGTATCTCTGGTTAGCCAAAGTGTTATTGGTTTTTTCGAATTTTTGAAAATGGAATTATTTTTGGTCGCAACTTACATAACGTATAGCAAGTAATTATTTAATAGACGCTTGGCCCTTACCGGGAAGAACTTAGGCTACCTGAAAGCGCGTATAACTAAAACCAACTCATTTTTTTTCTGTTATTGTGAATTTTATTTAATAACTTTATGGCGAATGAAAGAAAATATCGATAAAAGATTTATATCAAGTTAAGAATCTCTCACACATTTGAGTAATGAATTTTTCAAGTAATTATAAAAGAGCGAGCCTACCATACTTTGTTTTGACAGCATTACAAAACATCAAATTTTCTTTATTATCATTATTATAAATAATAATATCATAAGAAAATAAAATGAGAATAAATAAAACATATAAAATCTATCGAGATTAATAAATTTTGATAATATAACTGAATCAACAGTATAAAAATACTAAGAACACACCTATAAATAAATATAATTAATTACAGATTATTTAAAAATGTTCATTCTTTAAATTATTAGGAATCTAAAATCATTTTTATAGCAACGCGAAATTATTTATTGACGTTTAAATTAAGATTGTATTTTGATTGATAGGTATTACCTTGAAAAGTATTACTTTTTTAAAACTAAACAATTAAAATACGGATTAGGTTCGCTTTACATTTCACAAAAACAAAGTGTGTCATATAACTGTAGGAAACAGTAGGTTTGCGCAATACCGACGCACTGCATCCGAACGATGATAAACTTTGTCGGTCTTCCATTTACTATGTTATACATATTTATGTAATAACTTATAATAACTATGCTAAGAAGTCATACACTCACAAAGACTGAAAATGTATCGTCTTTGTTATAAAGAGATTTCGATTTAACTGTTGAGTCTTTGCTATATTGTATAGCGTTAGCATTTTGGAGAAATTGCAAAAAAAGACAAGTCGAAGCGGACAGGCGGGTCAACCCGCCCGCCGCCGCCGCCGCACAGTGGTCCCATATCGAAAATTGGTGGACATAGGCAACAAAGTTCCAATATCGATGCGATTTTTTTTTATGTGATTCTTTACGATATTCCTGACAACTTTTACTCTTGTGAAATTTCTTCTAAAGTTGATAGTTTGTCTGAAAAAAAAATAATTAGATTTTTTTGTATGGAGCGAATCACCTTTCATTTTTTTTCTTCAATTGTATTAATATGTTGGGTGTATGGCGTGAGTATATAATAGCAAGGGTCATTCTCTATCCACGAAAAATAAAATCAGCGCCGGCCATCTGCGGCCGCGCGAGTAATCATTCCTCAAAAAATAGTAATTGTTTATGATATTTTTTGCCATTTAAACTAAATTCAAAGTATATTTTTTGTCTCATTTGACTGTTCTGACCTTCTTTTATTTAATATATATAGTTTTGATAGTATATAAGGTACCTACAACTAGTAATTCTTGAAAAGATTATTTTTTTTACCGAATGATTACTCGCGCGGCCGCAGATGGCCGGCGCTGATTTTATTTTTTGTGGATAGTGAATGACCCTAGCTATCATATACTCACGCCATACACCCAACATATTAGTACAATTGAAGAAAAATAATGAAACGTGATTCGCTCCATACAAAAAATCTGATTAAATTTGTTTAATTTTTTTTCTTCAATTATACTAATATGTTGCATGTATGGCGTGAGTATATGATAGCTAGGGTCATTCTCCATCCACGAAAAAATAAATCAGCGCCGGCCATCCGCAGCCGAGTAATCATTCGGTAAAAAAGAATATTTTGTATGATTTTATTTTGCCATTTAAAATAAATTCAAAGCATATTTTTTGTCTCATTTGGCTATTTCCACCTTCTTGCGATTGATGACTCATTTGTTTGTGCGCTCGGCTAAGCGCATAACAAACGAGTCACCGAAAAATAATTGTCTCTGATTGGCTGTTATTTTTTAACTACCTGCACCTTATCTATTGTTATCGGTACCACCTGCACTGTGATTGATGACTCATTTGTTTTTGCGCTCGGCTGAGCGCATAACTAATGAGTCATCGAAAAATGCTCGTCTCTGATTGGCTGTTTTTTGTAACTATCTGCACGTTATCTATTGCTGAATAAATATCATAATAAGTTTCTGGTTTAACAGATTTTGTTAATGATAGGTGAAACAGTTTGAATTTGTACGGGCAAGAAGTTGATAAATTGTTATCTACATAATCCATCGTATGTATATTATAATATAAGTTAACGTTCGTATGATCAGAAATTGTATAGTATTTGTAGCCCTGAAAAGGGTGGTTTGTCATTCCCAGCCTTGATGGGCTTTTGTGGGAATAATCTAGAACCGGACCACTTTATTTCATGTTACAGAAGTGGGTCTGGCAAATTTTCGGACTCTGCTACGAGGCATTCTTCTTCCTCCATAATCTCATTGTCAATGGGAGGCTCGGTAGTCTGTAACAACTGAATTGCTTCAGGCAACAACTCATTAACAACCTGTTTCGTTAGTTTGGGTCTTATGTAGGATATGTGAGGATCAGAACTTATTAGAAGTCCATGGAGGATGTCTTCTTTTGTTGCTATACTGCCCGTTTTCCGAGTGTGCCTCTCCCTGACGTTTCTGAAGTCCTTATTATGGGCTTCCGAAGCTTCTTCTGTAAAACGAATAAGTAAAACGAATAAGTACATCCAATTCAGCCAATCAGAGACGAGAATTTTTCGATCACTCATTAGTTATGCGCTCAGCCAAACGCAAAAACAAATGAGTCATCAATCACAGTGCAGGTGGTACCGATAACAATAGATAAGGTGCAGGTAGTTAAAAAATAACAGCCAATCAGAGACAATTATTTTTCGGTGACTCGTTTGTTATGCGCTTAGCCGAGCGCACAAACAAATGAGTCATCAATCACAAGAAGGTGAAAACAGCCAAATGAGACAAAAAATATACTTTGAATTTATTTTAAATGGCAAAATAAAATCATACAAAATATTCTTTTTTACCGAATGATTACTCGGCTGCGGATGGTCGGCGCTGATTTATTTTTTCGTGGATGGAGAATGACCCTAGCTATCATATACTCACGCCATACATGCAACATATTAGTATAATTGAAGAAAAAAAATTAAACAAATTTAATCAGATTTTTTGTATGGAGCGAATCACGTTTCATTATTTTTCTTCAATTGTACTAATATGTTGGGTGTATGGCGTGAGTATATGATAGCTAGGGTCATTCACTATCCACAAAAAATAAAATCAGCGCCGGCCATCTGCGGCCGCGCGAGTAATCATTCGGTAAAAAAAATAATCTTTTCAAGAATTACTAGTTGTAGGTACCTTATATACTATCAAAACTATATATATTAAATAAAAGAAGGTCAGAACAGTCAAATGAGACAAAAAATATACTTTGAATTTAGTTTAAATGGCAAAAAATATCATAAACAATTACTATTTTTTGAGGACTGATTACTCGCGCGGCCGCAGATGGCCGGCGCTGATTTTATTTTTCGTGGATAGAGAATGACCCTTGCTATTATATACTCACGCCATACACCCAACATATTAATACAATTGAAGAAAAAAAATGAAAGGTGATTCGCTCCATACAAAAAAATCTAATTATTTTTTTTTCAGACAAACTATCAACTTTAGAAGAAATTTCACAAGAGTAAAAGTTGTCAGGAATATCGTAAAGAATCACATAAAAAAAAATCGCATCGATATTGGAACTTTGTTGCCTATGTCCACTAATTTTCGATATGGGACCACTGTGCGCCGGCGCGCGCCCTTGCAACTTCACCGTCTCGCAACATTCTCAAATTCCGCTGATGTTTTTCAAGAACTACATTAATCACTAATAAATAATACGAAGGGCAATAAAAATAAAAATAGTGAGTACTTACTGCTTTCACACCTAGAAGCGGTGCTAACGCAGCTACCAACCTATTTAGTAAGATAAAATTAAGTTTAAGAAAGATATTTTAATTACGGAAAAAATATAATTATTGATAAGATGTTGCAGATAATACGACGAAATTTCTTTAATTAATAAAATTTTGGGATTATTTATGAAGAAAGAAGAAAGTTTAAAATATGAAGGAATTCGGAGTATATTTTAGTTATTTGAAACTCTTACCATAGCACGGACACCGCCATAGCCCGGAGCGCGCTGCGCCTAATTCCCGTGCGCGCGCGCCGTTTGTGCCGGGATACTAAAGGATAGAGGAGTGCTCGGGCAGCAGTCTGATCACCCCCGCCCCGCGGAGGCGCGGGTGCCGGGCGCGGCGCCTGCGGCCCCGGGCAGGCCGCGAGGGCGCGCATCCAGTAGTGGCGGCGCAGCCATGTCGGGCCCGGCGCGTGCGCGATTCTTCGCGCTCCATCTTGTGCCCGCCACACTTCTACTGTTGTCATGGACTCCTGCTCCTTCATCAGCGGTAAGTACAGAACTTGTAATTACTAAAATTATCTAACAGGTAACACACCCTTTTTACGCACCGGTTCCATCTTGATAGCCGAAAAAGACATCAACGCGTTTAGCCAACTTAGAGATACCTATACAAGGTATAGATAATATTATTTAATAGTCCTATCAAATGCTTACCGTGATAGTTAAGTTTTGTTATTAAATAAGTGTAAATACGATATGTTACCATCATTAAAAACGTGTAACTAAGTTACACTAAAATCTGTTATAACATTATTATTGTTGTTAATCAAAATGTAGATTTCTATCATGAAGACAGAATGATTATGAAATGTGACGGAAAAGTTCAGAAAAGCTAAAGTTACTGAAACTTTGTAACGGTTGAAGCATTTGATAATTATGTAGGTACATGAATGAAGTTAGTGTCAAAATATTTAGATATTATAGTTTTTTTTTTTTGTAGTAAAAATTGCTTTATTTCGGGTTATTACTTCAATACCTTTTTTTTACAACACAATTTTCAACAATTTTTTTAAAATGGAAAACAACCTTATCTGAACTTCAGCAATATTTTCTTCAGCAATTAAATATTGTAACAGGCACTAAACTTGATTAAAATAGAGAATAGGATGTCAGTGACTTACAGACTGGCTGATAGAGTTACGTCGGTATTATACATTTTATATTTCTAACGAACTAGTCACTAGTAGCAAAATAATGACCTACAGCTGAATCGAGACGCAATTGAGTACATTGGTAATATCACTCTATTGGTTTTTTTATATCTTATAAAATAAATTCAGTTATCATAAATTAATGAGTGCCAAAGTAAAATCCGATTCAACCACACTTTATACATTATAAGGAGAAAATATTTGTATTGATAAAAAAGCTCTAACTGAAAACTTTTCATATTTCTTTGACTTATAGAAACTACCGCGGTTTTGCTTTAGTACCGTCTCAAACATCGGAGCAACCGAGTTGGCGTAAATCGTAATATAGGTACACATTTACCTACAAACAAACACAGAAACATTCGCGCTGGGCTCATTATGAATTAATTTAAATAAACCTTAAAAAAAAAACAAATTAAAATTTGCGATTACTAACATTTAAACTCACTACACAAACCAGAAACAGAACAGCTACTTGTAGATCATACAAATATTTGCTCCGTGCAGGAATAGAACCGGCGACACACGACCGAGTCAATCGGTCAGCCTATGCGCCAACTGTGCTGTCATGTTTGTCGGTCGTGTCAACAATCAATCAGATCACTTGAGTTTCGTTTGAATCTATAAATCGAGTGTCAGCCATGTTTTGAAATACGAGTATTCTAGCATCATTTTACATGAGATGGGGCATTAAGGCTTAATTATGCTAACAAATAAATAATGAATGGGAAAGTGAGTTTGTTTGATACGCTTTCATGTGTAAGCCACTGGACCCATTTAAATAAATGTTGAACAAAAGAAATTTTAGAAACAGAGGGCCCTTACTGTCAGAATCGTAGTGAGTAAAATCCACCATGTTTCTTCACTTAGCCTTCGTTCCAGGGCCTCGCTTACCTGTTTAGATAGTCCCACGACAGTAGACGGGCCCTTGAGACCGTTATAGACTATAGAGGACAGGGAGCAACAGATGCCGCGGACAAAAGGTTTTGTTGTAGCATAGATTTAGTCTGCAATGTTGGACAGACGCCAACACATCAACCTACCTATCCGTCAAATTTTTCCAATTTGAAATTCCAATGTGAACCTTCTTTATTTAGATTATATGATAAAATTCTAAATCTTTTGAAAATCTTAGAAATTTGACAGATTGGGGTAGGTGCTGGCGTTGGTCTGCACCGAAAAAAGGTACCCTTGTCACATAACCTTTAACGTTTAGCGATATTGTCGAACAAGATGGGACAATGATGGTGAAGCAGTTAAATTACGATACTAATACTATTTTTATATATCAAAATTCTAAAGGAAGGGAAGGGGAGGGGGGTGGGGGGAGGAGACGAAAGTACCCTGCTGCTGGAACTTAAGTCTAAGGAATAAGATCGATATATATTCTTCATTATGCACTAAAATGATTACACAGCTTTTTACCATATTACTAATTAATATATGGTCTTATCGATAATGACTGATAGTGATATCTTTCAGACGATGGTAGACTAATGAAACTTAATATCAATAGGGCACTACGATTAAAAACACGATACAAATGCATAAATTACCCTAAAAATCAATAAAATATACAATCCATATTATTATAGTATCAAATCGCGTCTATAGATATTTGAAAATTTTAGATAGATTTTTGCTTATTTTGTCAAATCAAGGTTAGAATTTTCAATTCTATGCAAATACTTTTGAATATTTATAAAAAGCATAAAAAAGATAAGGTGTATAGAAGAAAACTATAAAATCTAAAACTTTGACGGAATGGTTGGCTCAGTGGCAGACGGAACGTCTGCACTGCGTGTAGCGGGTTCGATTCCCGCACGGAACAAATATTTGTATGATCTACAAGTAGTTGTTCCTGGTCTGGCTATGTGAGTTTAAATGTTTCTAAAAGTCCACAAGATCGTAGCATAAAAATCGCCTTTTTACGCCCAGGTGATATTTTTCCGAGGTGAACAAAGTGGATAATTTTGGTGTCTTCAATTCACCTGGGTGATATCAACCAGGTGATCATTTTCCGTTGAGATCCAAGGACACCTACGTTATCCACTTTGTTCACCCAGGTGATGTTGAAATATGAAATGATGAATAAACCGTTTGGTAACATAGGTACTAATATAATGGCGTCATTATGACTTTCCAATGGTTAACTACTGACACTCCATTGAAAGAAATGACCTATAAGTAATGGTAATCTTGTACATTTTTGCTTGTCGCTATTTATGAACTTCTTACTACTTCAGATTGCTAATAACTAATAAGTAAAAATATATTTAAATGAAACCTGGCATGAGTATATGTTCAAATATCATTTTAAAACAATTAAATATATTATGATATCATTGAACGACTAATGAATTTAGCAGATAACGAACTTACAGCAAAATGACAATAAGATTGTGTTGGAATGATGAATTTATAAAAATAGCAGACTTGTGCCCCAAATCAATGTAATGGTTGCAATATTTACTATATTATAAATATTATATACATAAAAACCTTCCTCTTGAATCACTCTATCTATTAAAAAAACTGCATCAAAATCCGTTGCGTAGTTTTAAAGATCTAAGCAAACATAGGGACAGACAGCGGGAAGCGACTTTGTTTTATACTATGTAGTGATTTAAAACATTATGTAAAACATTACATACATTTTAGTTTTAATTTAGTTCAGGCTAACTTTTGTAAATATTTAGTTATTAACACTTGTATATTTCTAGTTTTAGTTATGTATAATAATAATAATATGAAATGTAAGTTACATTAATGTAAAACAAAAACAATCATTACCTGATTTTTGCCTACCAATTTATCAGCTAAAGCTTCGATAAGTTTCGTTGGCTTACAAAGAGAATAGGTGCCTAAATTTAAGCTGTTTACTCTTAGGCCTTTGTCAAACAGACTGGCGAGACCGAACCGGACCGAATCCGAGGCGATAACGAACCGATACGAGACGTCAAACTGGGTGCAGCGAACCGAGTCGTGGCAGTTGTATTAGCTGACTTTTTATGAACGACGTCAAACAGAGCAAATACGCCTTCACCACGTCTTCGCATCGGTTCGGTCACGCTATCGGATCGCTTTCGCTTTTCTATGTGACTGGATTCAAACAATTCCATACATTACAAATAACAACGCCTCGCTTCGCATTCGCCACGCCTGTCTGTTTGACAAAGGCTTTAAGGAGTCAGTCCGTCTTGCCACAAGTAGGAAAGGTCAATGATCGATCTCAGGGAAACACCCTATTAGGGTCGGTTGGAAACCTGGTTGTGGCTAGATTAATCTTAAACCAGAAATAGTTCTTTATGAAGGAAATTATCCGATAGAGAATGACACAGTTAAACAGAGCTAACTTCTGACCTCAAACCCGATTATCCGCTTCCGAAAAAAAAATAACGGTTCTTTTAAATTATACTTTAGTGATAAAGTGCCTTCTTGTATACAGAGGCTATCGGACATTCAAAACATTGATGTCATCATTTGATACCTAATTATAAACTTAAAATAATAATTACAGTCACTGTAGGTTCATAAAAGTTCGTGCTTACTTGACCCATGTGCCTTTATTGAATACACATTTGGAAATTAATATTTTGCAAACCCCAAATTTGAGGGAAAATTATTATTCAAGGGTAGACCGTTGGTCCATAAAGTAAAGCCTGCCGTGCCAGTGCTGGCAGAGCTTTGCAAACGATTTTCATGCGGGATTCATGACAAACTTAACTTCATTCAAATTAAAACACCAGAAATGATGTAATTCTGTTATTATTTAAAACTTTATTCATTCATGAGAGGTCAATTGAAATATTCAACAATTGATAAATTTATTTTAATTGGTACGTCGATAAATTCGTAGTTATTATTTTATATTGGGAACAATCGAGTTTATCATCAGATTAGGCATAATAAAGTTTTACATAATAATGCATTAATATAAACCTATCTATAGGTCGGTACACATAGTCAAAGTGCGCAAATATAATCTATAAATATTTACCAAGTTCAGTGGCGTCTAGCCTGTATGGTATTTTATTTATTTGCTTCTGAGCAGGTGTGACTTTGTGTTAGGTGATATAATATTTTAATGCACTCAGATCTAACTAAGACTTGTGGTCGGTTCAAAGCACACACAGGCAGGGTCTAACTTGATACTAAAATATAATTCGCGTATCAAATATCTGTCTTTTACTTCTTTTGTCCTAATTGTAATTTTAGACTTAAAAGTTTCCACCCAGCGAAAAATTGTCGCGCCCATTTATGATGTTGTTGTATACAGAATAGACTTCAGAAATAATATTGTTACGTTATTTCGCAACAAGTACTATACTAGTTTTGTTATTGATATAAAGTAAGAGCACTAACAGTAGTAGGTACTATCTCTATTGATTGGTATAATATAAAGTTGGATCAATTTTAGGGCCTTTTATTCTATACTACTCGTAATATTGTGAAGCAGAAGAGTTTGCGCTGCGTAAATGGTTCAACGGTTATGCAAAAATTATGTATTACAAAATTGTTCCTCATTTAAAGTTCTAAAAAACTGTCCGCGACAGCTATGTTCATCTTATAGGATTGACTCACTATAACCTCTTTTTATGAAAATCGTAAAATAATGCATTATTTACAAAGGTATTATCCAAATAAATTTGAACACAAAAATGTCCTTGACATCATTTGATTTCAATAAATATCTTAGGAGATATCGTAGTTTCAGAATAATACGTTACTGCATCAAAATTATGATAGGCTGGGCATGTCACAATTGCTGCGGTGAGATCCCACTTTAGGAAGAGGTTGAAGAGGCGCCACGGAGTGCTCACGTTCCGCCTGATGCAAGTCCTCACCGAACACGGTTGTTTCGGGAAGTACCTCAGGGATTCAGCGCCAAGCGAGGGGAATGGCGTACGGGAAAGGGCTTCCTGTACCTCACCCCCCAGCCACCGACGAAGATACCTAGGGAGACGGACATCGCGGGGTAAAATTCAACGGTCGACTCGAGCCTTCTCCTTGGTCAGACGGTGAGTAATGGATAGCTTGCCGTCCAACCAAGGACAAGGCCCGAGTCGATGGCGTGTCGTGTTTACTTCCAAGCGCTCCCCAAGGAAATTGACGGGGCCTCCATAGGATCAAAGGCCTATCATGACGCGAGTGAAACCGCGGGCACAAGCTAGTATACGTATATAACGAGTCCAACAGTGCGAATTTTGCCGTATTCATAGGATAAACTCTACTATCGATTCAAGTGTCAATGACACATTACGATTTTACGATGAACAGGTGAAATTAAAAGTGAAAGAAGCCTAAAAAACCTATTTAACTTAATCTATATAACTTAATCGAATATATAATATTGAAACTATGATAATAACAACACGTAAATGAAACGGTTATACCTAAACTTTTATAAATTAAAACATGCAGTCGGAAACGTGTACACTGCAGCGTGGTTTCACGTTACCCCGATCATGAAAATGACACTCTTATTTAAGTGCCTTCTTGTTGCAAATTTAAAACGGTAATTTTTGAGTAAATATAGATTTTTAGTAATTTAGACCATTGGCCTTCACAGGTATATCCACTATGGGTAATTCACTTATTCTATTTTTGGTGTATGTGGCAAAAAATCTATTAAAGTCAGTATAACTTGTTATTTCCGTTTTGATTAAACCATTATGAACTTAAATAAAAATAAATATTCAAAAAATTCATAGAGAGTCGTCGTCGACGTCGCTGTCGCTGCGTTGATGTAGCGAGGCGTAGAGGCTTCGTAGGCCTGCGTAGAGGGTCTACGAAGGGTGATATTTTGTATTGGGGTTAAGGCGAATCTTTCATTATTCTTCAGAATCCGGACTATTACTATTCAAGTAATATCAAACTATAGCCAACCGATTTGTGGACTTGTTACGTTGATACAAATATGCAAATATGCAGAACTTATTTTCAGTGCTACGAAATTTGTAACGATTAATAGTAATGGGGTTTAACTTCTTGTACTTAGGTACTTAATTTCAATTTATCCAATTATCTACAAAACTAATTTAATTTGGTCATAAATTTATCAAAGAGGGGTAATGATCTACATCTAAGTATATAAAATACTAGCACTTTTCCCGCGACTTCGTCCGCGTGGGTTACGTACTTTCCTAATTCCCCCTTTTCACCCCCTTAAAGGTTAAATTTCCAAAAAACCCTTCTTAGTGCTCCCCTACATTATAATAGGAAGCCGTGTGCAAAATTTCACATTCCTAGCCCTAGTAGTTTCGGCTGTACGTTGATATGTCAGTCAGTCAGTTCTCCGTGATAATGAAACGGACACTGTAAGACAGGAACTCAGTAATGAACCAACGCAACCCTCGATGGGGTTGCGTCGGTTCATTACAGAGTTTGGACTCGTTTAATTTGTCTTAACGACTACTTTGTCTTTAATTTAGATAGTAGTTATTTCAACCGAAATCGGTTCAAAATCGAACTAAGAGGAGGTTTTCAATTCGTCTTGGTTGGGTTCGTAGATTGTCGAACCTTTTTTATGTATATTCCCGATTCTCGATAACGCCTGGACTGATTTGGAGAATTCTTCTTTTGTTCCAAAGTGACTTGATAGATGGTTCCATGGTTATTAAGTTAGGATAACGGAATCTTGAAGAAATCGAGGGATCTGCTTTCGCATATCTATGCATTGTGCATCACGCCTGTGCCCACTAAAAAGTGTAAAATGATTTTTTTTTTCGAAAAAAGGAAACCGACTAGTAAAAAAAAAAAATACGGTGAGAGGCGGTACTCCGAAGTTCCGAAAGAAAATTTGTTTTACACTTTTTTCTATTTGTTTTATTTTACAAGTCGGTTTTATTTTTTAACTTTTACTCGAAAAAGTTTTTAAAACAAGATTCTTTTAGGTATCTGAAAAGTTCAATAGCATCCTTTTAATTTATATACCCCTCAGCCAATCAAACCCTACGCTACGGGAATTGTATGTTTAATGTTATGTTATTCTACTGTTTAGTTAGAGCTTGTTATAAAAGCCTGTTGAAAAGTAGACCAGGTACTAATTAAAAGCCACGGTTATTCTTATTAATTAATTACCTAAGCTTCCAAAAATTTTTTGAATTGAATATTGCTTAATACAAATATAATATAATTTAAAATAACTTTAGTCCAATAATCTTATGTTACGGTAACCTTTGCACTATTATCATACAAAGTTTTTATTTGGTACGTTATATCAAGTGGCAACAACATCGTTTATCATTTCATAGCCTCGTGACCTAAAAAAAATGCTATTTAATTACTTAAATCTTTTATTCCGAGCTTGTTTATGTAGTCAAAGTTTATTCATCAACTCTTCTAACATATCTTATCAATGTCATTATCTGTGGTATTTTTTGAGCTTTCTGAACTATATGCATAATGCATAGGCTGAATCTTCTTATTACTGAATCTTTATTGCAAATTAATCACCTTTATCCACAACGTATAACGTTCCATGTTTTAATATAGATTTCATGTTATAAGAAGCACAGTATTATCTTATCACAAAATAATTAAACTAATTTTGGTTTTTAAGGTTATAACCCCTCGATAAACTGGCGGATGAATGACGCATGATTATTATATGAAATCCTACTTATTATAATGATTCGACCTAGTTACTGTGCCCATCCAAATTATCTGTAGTCAAGTAGGTGTTTAAAGAAAGCGTTTCGCAACCCATGCTCGCTAGCATCAGTCGCTGTTATTGTAATCAATTGGGGAAAAACAAAAACCCCCCTAATGGGGGTGAACAATACTTAAAAATATACAAAGTTTAATCATTAAAATTATTCTAGACTTTTTGGAGGAGTGCAACCACAAACAATGGCAGCATTTTTTTTCTTTATTCCTGTCTAAGGTGTTTTTAGGTTGTTATTCTTCATTTAATCAAAAGCTGGTAGACTGCACTTGCTTTATCCCTGAATTCACACCAGATCATACTCGTGGGATCTTCTTTTCCGAAGAGCATAACCTTCACCTTATTCACATTTATCACAGTATCCATAGTTTCAAACTGTTAATACTGTGGCGACGATGATGATGGAGGAAGAGCGTAAGCTTGTTCGTTGAGAAAGAATTGTACGTCATGTCGTCAATTTCAAAGCTCATCCCTCACATACTGTCATAATACCTAATGCCTTCAAGTTTACGGTACACTTTTCGGCTGTACAAATTGTACAACCGAGGCCGAGGCTCTGTGCACGACTTTAACGCCACCTAGTGTTCGAAACTTTGTTGACTCTGACCGTTCTGATTAAAATCTGAATATTTTTACAAATCACTTGGTTTTAGGTACCATGGCGATCCATGGGCACTGAAACAAAACATATTTAAAATTATTCTATACGAAATACTTGACGGCAGCTATCCATTTCCTGCATTGCTTTCCAAGAAACGCTTGGGAATCGGTAAAACTTAAAATTACTATTTCTGACAGTATTCTTGCAGTTTACAACACAACAACTGCAGTGACCCATTTTTGTTGGTGAAGTAATACTATTATAAATAACTAGCTGTACCCTGCCCCGCTTCGCTGTGGCACAAAAAACTGTTTTTCAACAAAAAAAAAATAGATAAAAACACTCCTTGATGCGGATTATATATCATGCTAAAATTTCTTCTCATGTGACTGCGTCATTACGACTGCGGTTGTCAGCGAGTGTTATCCTCGCTTCCGGTAGATGGCGCGGTCACTGGTACAGAGCTGATCGTTAAAAAAACTGTTTTTTCGCGGTTGCGGATATGTGACCGATGCAAAAAATACATAAAAACAATCCTTGATGCGGATTACATATCATGCTAAAGTTTCAGCTCAATCAGTGCAGTACTTTTTGAGTTTTTAAAGCATACACAAACCAACATAACATTTTTATATATATAGATTACATATACTTAGATATGTCTGAAGTTCTGAACATATAGATTCTACAGTACAGAGCCTACTTTATTTCTATTGCATGAGCTGCATTCGATTATTATTACTTCGCACCCAGCGAATAGTAATAATAATAATCCCTCTTTAAATAAATCATTTATTTCAGTATTTTGTCCTTTTTACGTTTTGTATAAGTAATTGCATACTCAACAGGCTGGCGGCACTTTTGTGATGTGGTCTGCTGCGCCGTTTCCTTTTCGTTTAGATTTATTGTCTGCAGCACTGGTGGATTTTGTGCTTATGTATGTTTGGATTTGTATATGCTTGCAAATAAGTAATACAGTAGAAAACGGTAAAAAAATAAACCACAAATATTTGTTCACAAGCCACTCTAGGATCAAAAACCACGATATCCGTTTCCTGAACAGACAACATTGTAAACACATTGTGTACTTAAAAATTGGTACACATGACATGCGTGTGCCCGACTTCTAGTAAGTAATAATTTAACATTCAGTTTCTTGTAGGTAAGAAGTAAAGATAGAGCTATTTTGTGCCCCATAAACTCATGTTTAGACTTCGCTTGATACCCCACCAGTTTTGTGCCCTACTAAATACATAATAGCATCCACAGTGAACTTTGTAGGTATGTAACTTGACCATGTGCGAAGCTGATAATGTCCGTTTTCATTATCTATTGTTCATATCCCGTTAGGAAGAATTAATTCCGCGAACCACGGCATCGGCAGCAACTCGGCAGCATGCGCAAAATTTAAATCTGTGCCGCGGTCTATCAAACGGTTAAAATTGGGTCAAAATCAGCTTCCATTGACAAAGCTTTAAAAATGAGGCCGCGACATAAACAGTAGCATCTGTTATCAAAGTGACAGGAAACTGCTGCTATCAACTTGTCGTTATGTATAAAACAGAATTTTTGCAATTATTGCCGAAATAATAACATAACTCCCACGAATTGGTATCTGTACATGATAATACAAGGTTTTGTATGTCGCGGTGATAAAGTTCACGACAACAGATAAAACAAGACCTTTAAATACCCAATATATTCGGCTGATGTCTACTTTATCACATATATCTTTAGACAACATTTGTTAAGGATTATTCGTAAATTATTTATTAATCTACTTAAATGTAATTGAAATCCTGAATAGGCAAACAAAATGAATGCGATGTTTTAACAATGACCTATCTGTCTGTTATCAACCCTGTGAAAGGTGCGAGCTCTAGCTTACATTACACAAATATTATAAATATAACATTTTGTTTTGATAAAGTCGGCAGCGTCGGTCAACGTTTAGATAGTTATACTATTCCGGGGTGAGTCGCCCTGTCAATGCACGAGCTCATTCATGAGTTACTCTTTTATCACCGTGACGTAGACTGGGACAGAACGTTGAACCCAAAGGGAAGTATTCCATTTTCCTCATTTTTATTGTTTATATTATATTCTTTTGATATCGCTGCTACACTTTTTTATGCGGTCTCTACACATTCACTTCAATATGATAGGCACAGGCATGCTGAGAACATAATTATACATAAGAAATGATAAGTGCATACTCCGTACTAGCTCGTATGTTGCAACAATAACTATAATTGAAGATGATTAAATACTGCTTTTCTGGAACTAAACCTATGTACTCGTGAACAATTCATGTATATCTATTTCGCTTTTGTTACCGTAGACTATATAACTTAATATTCAGAGGATGAAAACACTCATTGAGCAAACAAAAAGTTCCACTGCTCGTTGTGTTACCTACTATTAAATCGTCTGTAAATTCCTCATTGCTACGCTATGCGGTACTGATACTTATAGAACAGTTGCTTTTTTTGTTGATTGTTTTACAAGTTCCGAAAGATCATATATACCTGCAACCCAACTCGTCTAACAAATCAATGCCTTGAAGAAACATACCTCGTAACATCTTTCTCGGTAAAATGTTCTGCAATGTGATTACAATTATAAAAGCCAAGAAGTGGGAAGTCTGTTAATTCACAGGATACATTGCAAGCTGCTAAGCCTAAGACAAAGAATTGCAGTGTGTGTTACGTCCGCACTTCGATTACTCACGAGTCGGTTTTATGGTGCGAGCGTTGCACTGAAAGTTATTGCTTACTTCCAGTAAAGTGAAATAGGTCAATAGTTTCAGTACTGTAACAAAAGCCAGTTGAATGTGCAGCTATATTCCACGATTATATTTAGCACAGGTCGCTGACAGAACGGTGCCAGTTTACAACTGCTGTGAGTCGGAATTATTGAATGACGTATCTAAAGTGTCATAATATCATCATAACAACAAACGATTAGTGAACCCCATTATCCTATGGACTATTAATAATAAAAAATAAAAAGAATTTATAATTATTAGACTAGCTATGATTAGATCTGTGAACATCATAATTTCAGTAAGCCATTTATCGATGCCAATCAAAGAACAATGTCAAGTGTATCTCTGTATAAATGTTGTGTTTTATTTTAATATGATGATTTATTTTTCTTTTATATAGGATAACCATTGAAATTAAACTGAAATGTAAAATTCAGGCCGGCTGTGTCAAAGTAGTTCAAAGCATCGTAATGCGTATTGTCGTAAAGTGCGCTCGGTACAAAAGCTCGGTTAGCGCGCATCACTTGTTAGCTTGTTACAAACGCTTAGCTACTCGTAAATATTTTGGCTACCTATTGTATATATTTTCTAATAATTAGATGTGTCCTTTCGTCCTTTTTCGTTCTTACGTGTTATTTAATCCGAATGTAGCTGCTAGAGTTCTAAAGTAATCCATCTGTCCATGTTATCTTAACTTTAGTTGTAAAATGTCGTGTCATAATTACATTGGACTTGTCACTATAAGTAGTTGACCAATAACATGTTAAGTGTTGGTTACATAGCCAAGCTGAAAGCTGATGGTATACGAAGCAGTGGCACGCAAGCGTGTCGCATGCCGCGTGCTTGGGGCAGCGTATATATCGGGAACGCGTTTATGAGCCGACGGGGTCACCAGATTCCGGTAAATGCTCGTAAATCTCTACTGTGTGCTCCGTTTTTTAACTTTTGACATAGTTACAATAATAATAATTAATAGCTTGTCTATTAATAGGCTACACCTACACATTGTTATTAAAACACATATTGTTTATGTCACGGCTCATGGACATTTCTTTAAATTTCAAACAGCATTTTTCGCTCGGTAGTGGTTAATTAGGCATTGGTATCAGAATGGCAATTTCTACAAAATCAGTTCGTATGAATCACGATTATGTCCTGTTGTGACAGCCGCGATTTCAAGAAGTCTCGGGAACTGGAAGGAATGAGATAGGGTAATTTATTTGAAGTCGTGGTCACACGAAGCTAGTTATATTTACATTAATTTGATTTACAACTTATGTTATTGCTAATTTACATTTTGCATAACTCGAAAACAATCTAGGCCGACAAACAGCTTGTGTCTGTTCTTTAGCTATATAGATCCTGCTCTACAATGTTAAACTCAAACGAACCATAACTTAGTTTAAAAAACATTGGGAATATAATTATTAAGTAGCCAATTTCGCCATTTTTTTTTTTATTAAATTAAATTGCCCGTAAAATATACATATAAAAGAACAGGGTATGGTTTTAAGTCTCGACTACAGCCGAAACCGCTAAACGCATAAACTTGAATTTTGGACAGCAGTTGTAGTCTGTCATGTAAGGGGGCAATAAGACGGGATTTTGCGAAAATCTTCCTCTAAGGGGGTGAACAGGGGTGAAAACTGTTGCATAAAAAATCGTATTCCTTGGGTTTATACATTTGAAACTTGCCAGTAATAAGAACAGAAGTAAATAAAAAACTAGGCACTATTCGGTTTTAAAACTACCTTCCATTGATATTAACAATGGAAGGTAGTTTTAAAAACGAATGTAAAAGACGATGTTAAAGTTTGTATGGGAAAATCATAACGCGTGAGCCGATGAATTTGAAAATCAACATTCATATACTAGATAAGAAATAATCAAACACGTGTTTTTTGATTTTTCGAAAATCACCGCCTAAGTTAGTGAAAAGAGGTATTCAAGTTTAAAGGGAAGGATTTTAAACCACTAAACGTATGACCTGAATTTTGGACGGTAATTGCAATTTATTATGTAGGTCAGCAATAAGAAAGAATTTTTCGAAAATCCACCTTTAAGGGTGTGAAAACCTTTTTATGTAAAATTTTATACCTTGGGTTTATTGAAACTTGGTACGAATATGAGTTGGAACGACGTTAATGTTTGTAAGGGAAAATCATAACGCGCTAACCGAGGAATTTGAAACTCAGTATATAGAAATAAGATGACAAATAACTAAAAACGTGTTTTTGGGTTTATCGAAAACCACCCCTTAAAGTGGGGAAAAAGGGTGATTAAGTTTTAAGGGAAGGATTTTACTGCTTGCTTCGATAAATTCAAAACTTGGCATAAATAATCTTTCAATCGAATAAAGGATGCGTATTTATCTATCTTTCAATAATCAACCCCTAACGGGGTGAACATCGGAAAATCAGTTTGTCGACTATTAATATTATAATGAGGGAAGAGAATAGGCTCCGAAACTACCGGACCATTTCAAGATTCTGCAAAAATATCCTATAAGGAGGGTGACCGGGAATTTAAATTCACTGAGTTCGAAGTTAGAAACACGCGCATACGAAGTCGCGGGTGCAGTGCTAGTTAATTAATTTAAAAGTCTTAGTATGTAGTATGTGATTGTCAAACACGTGGAAGCAGGGCGTGAGAGACGGGGTGGCGGGACTGCGGGGCGAGGTCGGGCGCGGGCTGCGGGATGTGCGAATGGTCGTTATCGCTTTGGACACTGCAATGATTGTTTATCCAGCCTGTTCCTTGAATTGCAACCAATGACTCACCCGTTCTATAATCGTGTGCTGCCATAATATTATGTTGTCATGTAATTAAAAGCTTATGAAACCAACTTGGAACCTATACACTAGTGGAGCTGGAATTATTTTACATCCATTGTCTCATTTTGATAACTGTAAGCTGTTGATACATCTGGTGCTTACAGCTTTTATAGGAATGCCAGTTTTTAGCCGATGCTGTTTTAGTGACTTGGTTCTTGGTTCCTCTAACCGTACAGACAGATTTGTTGCTGGGGAGTTTGTTCCGCCACTTCTTTTTCCCAGCCAAAACACTAGGAAGTGTCGAAGGGGGGCGCTTTGTGGGACTGTCCTTTGTAAAAAATGACCTCCAAAAAGTGCTGATAAATCAGCCTAATTTGAATAAATGACTAGATTAGAGTGAACAAAATAGGTGAATGAAACACACCACGAAGGGAAAGGAGAGACCACCCATAGCTTGTATAGTTACTTACTTATGGCTACATTATAGATACAATCCCACTGCAATGTAAAAGCGCTACATAGTACCTATTCTATGATTTATTATTAAACCATTTAGTACCTACCGCTGAATGAATAGGTATGTAAAATATTGCTTTATGTTGCAGTAAAATATTGACGAAGTATTAAATTGCAATAATAACCGTAGATAAGGTGTTATTATAAAAAAAGTAAATTTTCAGTGTCAACTATAAATGGCACGGGTAGCGCAGTGGTTAAGCGACTGACCGCTGTACTGTGAGTCGCAGGTTCGATTTTCGCACGGTACAGTTAGTTTAGTTATTGTAACTAAATCGAATCAATATTTTAGTGTAACACAGAGAGATATCGCATTTTCGTTTAGTAATTATAAAGGTGCTTTTCCACATATGCTAAAAAACTATAGGTACTGCGAAAATGTGATAACTAAGCTACGAAACTATGTGACCGTTTCCACTGATGCTAAGCTATGTACGGGTAGATGTGCGAGGAAGATGCGCAGCTCGAGCTATACGATGTACCTATGGTACCTACATAACTCACACCTCTCGCGGCCATCCAAAGCACGCATCCATAGCATACAGCCATAGCTCGCATCCATAGCACACATCTTTCCATATAAAAAACGTGGCTTAGTTAAACCCATTTCCACAAGTTGTATGTATGCTATGTGTACCAAGGAATATGATCAGGGAATACCAACCGCATCCATAGCAACATATCATAGCACATCTAAGGTCGAAAAACACCCTAAAGCCTTTGTCAAACAGACTGGCGTGGCGAATGCGAAGCGTGATGTTTTTATTTGTAATGTATGGAATTGTTTGAATTTAGTCACATAGAAACGCGAAAGCGTGACAGAACTATAGGACTGACGTCTCGCTTCGGTTCGGAAACGCTTCGCTTTCGCCGGTCTGTTTGACAAAGGCATAACAATCGTATATTTCACAGCTCTTTGCAACAATATACCAACTTTCAGAACGTAACCTTACCTTTATTAAAAACTAGCTTTTGCCCGCGACTTCGTTCGCGTGGAATAGTGAAAACTATCCTATGTCCTTTCTCAAGTTCCAAACTATGTCTGTACCAAATTTCACACAAATCGGTTCAGTAGTTTAGGCGTGAAGAAAAGACAAAATTATTTTTTTATTTTTGCAATGAAAATGTAAGGTTTTAATTTAAACTATATAAATAGAAATATTAATGGAATTTAACCGACAGACAGAGTTACTTTCGCATTTATAATATTAGTTTGGATTAGTACCTATGTCCCACTTTCGACGTTACTCAATTATTTGGTTTAAGTTTTAAAGCTGATAGTTATAATTCGAGCATATAGGTAAGAATTTCCTTTAATATCTTTCGTATTATGTATAATCTCATATACAAAATAGTGTTACGTAATTGCGGTGCTGGGATACGCTTGAGCAGTCGCGTGCGCAGGGCATGGCGGACGGAACGCGCGCCGCCTACGCGCCTCGTCCGGAAGCTGCACTGTACCAACACGATGCAACACATTACTCAGGCCTGCAACATAATCTCCACAGCTGCAGATTATTATAACGTGAAATGTTATACTTACGTATTTACTTACACTGCGACCGTACTAAACAGTCACTTCTGCTGAGAAATTATACCTATTCAATTTGAGTATACTTCAAAATCCAAGATGATAAATTCTTTATAGTACCAATACTTCCTACAATTTGTTTATTAATTAAACTTTAAGCTCTACAAAGGTATAACAGCGTACATAGCGATATAAGTACCTATTTCACCAGATTTATCGCCATTATCCTGGGTGAAAAGTAGTCTCTATACTTTTGCTTTGTAAAAGGTAAAAAAAAAATACACAAAATTATATATAAATTAAGTTATTTTCATCACAATTTGTGTAAGGAAATGGATGTCGTTGCTGAGATAAATTAATAGGTACGGAAAGCCGTAACGTACTCAAATTAATTATCTATCTTATATTGCATTTATAACGCAGCAGAAAGACCGACCTTCTAGGTATTTAATAGGGTATTTGATAGCATCAATAAATTGTAAATCTAATTAGTACGTCATATAGAATTTAAAAATAATAATAGACACGTTAATGAATATTTACCAAGGTATAACGCATCAAAATTCAACATAAAATATGTGTTAAATATTTTTTTCATAATCCAACTAATTACATTTTTTTCAGCCAAATACACTGTGCCCTACTAAAGTTACGGCGGTTGCATGTAGATACCTACATAAGTCTCGGACCAATCGACACATTTAGGTCATTGCGTGAACTTTACTTAGATGTGATAAACAAATAAACATATTAACTTATTGAAAACAATCTAAATTGTAACGACAGTTCATTCAATCCTTAGGTTCTAAAAATTTGCCTAACGATCGTCGCAGTAAACTTCTAATTGAAAGGTAGTACGTACGACACTGAGCTCTATTACATTGCGCCGTCATGCAAATTTAGCAATGTTGTTATTTGATACTCGTATGTTTGAAATGGTGACTTTATTAAGCTAAGACCATGTTGTATTCTATTGCATCTGTGTGGAACTAGCGACATAGAGCAAGTTCCACACAGATGCAATCATTGTCGTCCATCAAGGTCTTTTAAATATTATCATTCTATTAAATACTGCCTATTTAAAATTAATCATAGTGTATATGGTACAGATAATTAGGTAACACTCAAAATCAGACTCAAGGCATATTGTTAGACTAGATTCTGTTCTTTAATTATGTTTGCTAGTTCCGTGACCAGGATTGACTTGAAAATCACAAATCAGTCATTGGATTCAAGTAACTGAACCCATAAAATTTGTTTTCCGAAAGTGTGCAGTACTTACAGTTACCACGCTAACAACCCTCAATAACGTTGGTCCGATTACCGAATGGAAATACGAACATAGTAGTGATTAAAAAATCGCACATGATTTAGAAGTCTGTTATCTAAATACATCCTATCTATTTACCGAATACAGAATAATGATTTTTGCATTGACTAGATGACTTTAACAGACACACATGTTGTCAAAGGATGCGATTCCATTTGACTGCAATAAAACTAGAATGAAGATGCTGTGGTTAACGTCTGGTTTGTTGAAGAGATGATGTAATGCAAAATGCTGACATCATGCTTCAACCATAAACTACACTGCTAAATCTATTTGGTTTTGGAGTTATTATTGTGAACAGTAAATAAGAATCTGGCTTTGACAAAATATGCCTACCATTTTAAAACAATGTACCTACTTGGATACCTACTATGGCTTATATGACTGAGTAACAATTGTAAAACGAGATAAAAATAATATAAAACTATCTTGACAAACTTCGGCACCATAAAGGTACTACTTATACATGCGATGAGATAATAATTATTAAAATAGATTAATGACCGAGATTATAATAAGAAACTCGTTTTCATGCTCTATTATAAAGTAGGAAGTGCAATGTTCTTACACTTGCTCTGCGTCGAATGTATGTCAGAGGTCTCGACGATAAGGCACGTTCTTTGTTACCCACTCTATTACACAGTATTTTTAATTAATGCGCAATACTTTTTATAAAACTTAAAAAAAACAATACAACGTATAGACTCTATTATTATTCTGTTAAGCTACAGCAAACAACTTCGGGGATTACAAACGTGATTTTATATTATAATACAAGGTAAATAAACAATCAATCGCAGTTTAAATTTTCAAAGTTCAGAACAAATTATGAAACCTTAAATCTAAAGCTTCTCATAGAGCATCCGGGTCATGTTTCGTTATATCAAATAGGATTGCGGTTAATTTGCCCTATGGGTATAATCGTATGATAGCTAGCGACTAGACGTTTTTGACTCAAACCTAGCTAGGTCATTCCATCTAATGGGTCCCACGTAACGTTGCCTCATGCACGTATTATTACTAAAAGCAATACTTTATAATTACTAAATAAACAATTAAACAAAAACTGCATGTATTATGATGCTGATGATGTACGTGCTAACGATATTTATTTGTAGGTGGTGTGCAATCAAACAGTATGCGACTGTGCTGGCTTAAAAGGCGATCCAGGAAGCATAGGACCCCCAGGAGTGCCAGGCGTTCAAGGTGACTACGGTGAAGATGGACCCATCGGCCGCCCAGGCCGGCCAGGCGAGTCAGGTGACACTGGTGACAGAGGTGACTACGGTGATAAGGGAGACCGCGTAAGTAAGCCAATAACAGGTTTTTAGTTTCTATTTCACATTATATGAAGTATATATGTAGTTGGAGATGGGATTGCATCCCTCCAATCTCCCGATTCTGCCCAGGTCAAAAGTCGATAGCGGCAAAACTTTGTCATTTATTTAATAACCTAATGCACAATAAAAAAAATGAAGGTCGCGCTGCGATTTCCAGCCACCGTAGGCGCGGACATGCTGGCAGCGAGTAATGGGTGAATTGCCGTTCGATCATGAACGTAAAGCTTTATTTAGACGGAGCAAGAACTCGCATGCGAGTTTCACTACATTGCGGTATTTATTTGATCCAATAAATTCGTTATACCTATAAAGTCCGCAATGTAACTCACTTGCGTGCGAGTTCTTGCATCGTCTAAATGAGGCTTAAAGGACTATTGAAGGATCACCGTAAATTATGCAGTACATGTCAGTCCCATTCATTGAAATGTAAGCGGACTGGTTGCCATCCTGATATTCCAAGAAAGGACATTCCAAAGAAAAACTACCTTTAGTAGTACTAGTACTAATTGACAAAATAAAAAAGGACAAACCACTGAAATTCAATACCTGATGTAGTGAATTTCCTAAAATTTAAAGTTTAAGATTTAGTTGTGAAATTTATCAGAAAATATAACCGACTTTTCTATTTTCTAGGGCTTCAATGGACCTTATGGACCAAGAGGAGACTCGGGACCGCAAGTAAGAATTTATCGGACCGCACTAAACAATTTATGAAAACTAATAATTTATATTAAACCGACACTTATTTCTATTTTCCTGTACAGGGACCATACGGATTGGAAGGTGTTATTGGGTTACCCGGCTTAGACGGATGTAGCGGTGTTGACGGTATTATGGGACCACCTGGACTTCCTGGCATTCCTGGTTACAGAGGTTTACCAGGACCCATAGGAGAAAAAGGTTCTCCAGGTATGGCCGGTGAGGGAGGAGCAAATTCAAGAGGTTCAAAGGGTGACTTTGGTGAATCAGGTCGACCGGGAGAACCTGGTACTGTTGGAGTTATGGGTTACAGAGGAAATAGTGGGAACCCAGGTGAAGTGGGTGACGAGGTAAGAGAAAAAAAACTATCATATTTACTTGTTACCAGTAGGTACGTGTAGGACTTGAATAATGCCGAATAATAATTTTGAGAGGCAAATTCTTCACTGGAAGAATGGATCTCAACAGTCGATATTCGTAAAAAAGATCTGCTAAAGGTGACTCATGGAAAAAAAAACAAACAAAAAAAAAACTTGTAACCATTAAAAATCTAGAAAAAAGCTATTACCTAGGAATTTTTATACATATGCCAATTTCTGATTGATTGGTAACTGTTTAGGGTCCCGCTGGCATTCGCGGAGAACCCGGAGACAGAGGGAAAGAAGGTGACGATACCATAGGATCACAGGGAGAAAAAGGCGACCAGGGACCAGTTGGTGAACCAGGGAGACCAGCTAGTGTTGTGATTATAGGTGAATCTCGAACGAATGCTACAATAATAACCAAAGGAAACAAAGGAGAAAAAGGATTGAAAGGGCAACAAGGTGTAAAAGGCTTGAAAGGAATGCTCGGCTCAAGGGGTCAAACAGTAAGTAAACACGTTTTTTTATGTCAAATTGTGTATTAATAACTGTAAATGTCCATGTCAGTCTTTTAGTTTTATTCATACTTAAAATTTTCTTTTTTACACTAGGGACCTTATGGTCCTGACGGTGTTCAAGGTTACAAAGGTTACCAAGGTAGCGATGGTCCAAGAGGAAAGGTAGGTCACCCTGGACGAGACGGCAGTCCAGGTCCAAAAGGAGACAAAGGTGCGCCCGGATATGCAGGTCGAGATGGAGCTGATGGATGGAAAGGTGAAAGAGGTGAAAACGGAATGCCAGGTAATCCTGGACTGCAAGGTTTTATGGGAGAACCCGGAATTTACGATGAAAGGCTCGATGTACCAGCAACAATCGGACCTCAAGGGCCTCAAGGACCTGAGGGCCCCTTGGGTCCTCCCGGGCCCCCAGGCCGTGATGGACCACGAGGATTACCTGGTATTGTGGGGCCACCTGGATTCCCTGGAATTAAAGGAGTACAAGGCAGGCGAGGAGTTCCAGGCACATCTACTAAAGGTGAACCAGGAAATGACGGCTTTAAAGGATATCCTGGATTTAAAGGGCCTTCAGGATTTCCAGGATTACCTGGAGTCACCGGTCCCAAAGGATTTAAAGGAACAAGAGTTATTGGACCAGATGGTGAAGAAGGAATGCCTGGTGTAGATGGGATACCTGGTCAAAGAGGAGATCGTGGCAATCCTGGCGATACTGGACCACAAGGTTATCCAGGAACAGGCGTTCATGGAGTTGGACCTCCAGGGGAAGAAGGTCCACCGGGAGCCCCAGGACCCGTCGGTGACCCTGGCGACAACGGTCGCCCAGGGTATTTCGGACCAAAAGGAGAACGTGGAGATGATTGCCCATTTTGTAGATCAGGTAAATATTTCTTATTTTTCTTATCATTACTAGCCGGTACCCTCGCCATCATGTAACTTGGAAATTATCCCTCGGGAAAGATATCGGGATAAAAAATATTCTACGTGTTAATGCAGGTTATAAACTCTGTCTGTATACCGTATATCAATCCGTCCATGAGTCCACACTAACTAAAAAAAATCGTTAAATATCGGAATTTAAATAAGTATAACATCCATCATCGCGATATTTCTCGTTGTGTGTTCCCAGTATTACAAACATTTAATTAAGATTGAGTTTGATTAAACTTGCGAGCCGCCCAAGGTGCCGCCTTACGGAATCAATCCTACTTATATTATAAATGTGAAAGTTTGTTTGGATGGATGGATGTTTGTTACTATTTACCGCAAAAACGTTAACGAATAGAAACATTATTTTGTTCTGTGAAACATGTCACTTATAGGTGAACACGATGTTACAAATTACGACTTTTTTATGTATATTATAATATGATAAATCAATGAAAAAAATAACTAAATCAGGTATACAAATAAGATTAATTTTGATAATATTAAACATATGGAAAAGAATATTATTGCTACGTATATGAGATACTAGCACTTTGCCCGCGACTTCGTCCGCGTGGGTTACGTACTTTCCTAATTCCCCCTTTTCACCCCCTTAAAGGTTAAATTTCCAAAAACCCTTTCTTAGTGCTCCCCTACATTATAATAGGAAGCCGTGTGCAAAATTTCACATTCCCAGCCCCAGTAGTTTCGGCTGTACGTTGATATGTCAGTCAGTCAGTTCTCCTTTTATATATATAGATTATTGCAGGAACATAGAACATATAATTAATTATTGGATCCCAGTAATTTATAAAATTTTGTAGTCACTGTTGATTTGTTAACAATGCATTTTATTATCTTAGGCTTAGATGGACCAAAAGGACAAAGAGGAGATGACGGCTATCCTGGTCGTAAGGGCTATCCAGGCCCTGAAGGACCATCTGGACGTAAAGGAGTTAAAGGTTTTCCTGGAATGGATGGGATACCTGGACAAAAAGGGCCAAAAGGAAACAAGGGCATAGCAGGCGGATCCGGGCCACAAGGGCCAAGAGGGCCTAAAGGACGCGTTATTCTACCACCTCAGAACTTACTCATAGCGGAAAAAGGAGAACAGGGTGAAAGAGGTACGATAATATTCCTATGTTGGCTTCTACTTTTAAATACGAGAAAACCTTAGTATTTT
This sequence comes from Agrotis puta, assembly GCA_943136025.2. NCBI lineage: Eukaryota > Metazoa > Arthropoda > Insecta > Lepidoptera > Noctuidae > Agrotis > Agrotis puta. The sequence continues at coordinate 9,668,483 of OW964170.2, forward strand.
TGCCTATTTTTGACAGGCCTGTTGGTCTAGTGGTTAGTGACCCTGACTGCTATGCCGGAGGTCGTGGGTTCGATTCCCACCCAGGACAAATGTTTGTGTGATGAGCACGATCATTTGTTCTGTGTCTGGGTGTAATTTATCTATAACATGTATGTATTTAGAAATATTTAAGTATGTTTATCAGTTGTCTAGTACCCATAACACAAGCTCTGCTTAGCTTGGGACTAGATGGCGTTGTGTGATAGTTGTGGAATATTTATTTTATTTTATTTATTTTTTATTTTTTGCCTATACAATACTACTACCTATGTATTGGAGTTTTCCGGTATTTGACTGCCAGAACCTTAGTAAAAATAGTAAACTGAGTGAAGATTTGTTATAATGTTTTGTTATTGTTCTACTTTAGGTTTCATGGGATTACCTGGACTTACGGGTGATGCAGGCTGGCCAGGATTCACTGGTGATCATGGTATCAAAGGAGTTAAGGGACAAATGGGTGACGACGGATTTCCTGGCGCACCAGGTCGAAACGGAACGAGAGGAAGAGATGGTCAGCCGGGATGGCCGGGCAGGCCAGCCTCTACCCCCATTCAATTCCTTGTTGGACAAAAAGGAGAACCTGGAATTAAGTAAATAATCGTTTTTAATTATCAATCTACATTTTCTTCCATTCAATATATTATTATCGATTCAAACTTCTATCGTTGTCAATTTTATGCAGCGTTATTGTATCGTTTAAGTACGGTGGGTACATTCATTTAATGAATACCAACGCTTCTACGCCTGACCACTTTTAGCACGACCGCATCTTGTAAGAAATTCCTATCAGAAAAATTCTATTGCTCACCGAATGCACCCCGCATACTTTATTTTTTACGTGTTAAAATCATCACATGAGTCCTCCCACCGCGGTCAGAGTGGGAGGGGCTGTCAGACTCATGCTGACTAAAATCCACGGTGTCCTTCAATAGCCCTTTACGTACCGGGGTCACGGTAATTCGTGAATCCCGCGACCCACCCCGCATACTTTCAGAAAGTTTGAAAATGTATGCTGCGTGTGCCGAGCATCAGAAGTGAACGATCTGGCAGAATTTTTCTTACAGTCTGCGATAAAATGTATTACGGAGGCTAAACACGTTAGGGGGAGGCAAGCCCTAATGTGAATGTGGTAAAACAGTACAATATATCGGTTATGCATGCAAGATTAAAACCATCATGCAAACCTTAACGTGTATGGCCTCCATTAGATTAGTTAGCACCAAGTATTTACTTTCACCTGCGAGTTATGCGAAACTTTTTTGATACCCGCATTACCTTATTTCACTAATCTGTATAGGAACACAGATTTCATTATGGGATGCTTAACACGCTAAATACATTGCAGGGGTGAAATTGGTGAGACTGGAGATCCTGGTCTCCCCGGTGAAACTGGAGAATCTGTTGCTCATGGAATAAATGCCAAAGGCCCCAAAGGTTTTCCAGGAGTACGTGGACCTAAAGGTACTAAACAATATACATATATACAGGGTGAATTTTCAACTGGGCGTGGATGGCTATATCCGAAACTAGTGAGAAATATTTTGAACTCCGTTCATTAGTATTAAATTTCTGATATTGATCATCTACTTTTGCTGTTGACTGTACTACCTCGTACGAAAAGTGAGCTGTTAAAAATAAAACTCTGTACCATCAATACTTAATTAGAATTAGGTTTATGTATACGAAGGCTTCTAACTTAGCCTAACACTTTTTCAGGTATCATTGGACTGAAGGGAGAAAGAGGTGAATTGGGATATGACGGTATCCCGGGCTTACACGGCGATCAAGGCCCACCTGGCGCGTCTATACAGGGTTTGAAAGGGTTTAAAGGCTTTGTAGGAAGAAAAGGTAGTATAGGGCCCTATGGTATTCCTGGTAGCCAAGGATTACCAGGGCCTTCGGGTGTTGCAGGTAATCGGGGAAAGAAAGGATCTCGTGGCGATATTGGCTTGTCAATCATACCCGGTGAAAAAGGTTTTGATGGCCTGGCCGGCGAACGAGGAGAAGATGGCGATGAAGGTTATCCAGGCATGGCCGGAAGAACAGGATCTATGGGAAATAAAGGACAGCAGGGCCCAACAGGAGACATAGGTCCCGATGGACCACGAGGGCCTCAGGTAAATATATATAATAATAAATAATAATACAGAACGATTTTTATGTAGTGCAGAATGATTTCTCAGTGGACCAGTGTCAGTAAAATCTAGGTGCTTGTTGCCTGGCTTCGCTACAACTATAATTCGAAAATTATCCCACGGGAACATAAATCGGGATAAAAACTATGTGTTAATCTGTATTTCAAATTTCATCCAAATCCGTTCAGTAGTTTTTACGTGAAAGAGTAACAAACATCCATACATCCATCCTCACAAACTTTCACATTTATAATATTAGTAGGATATTAGGATTAGTACGAAGTATGGTAAGTAATGTTAAATTAGTCAGCTATTAAGAAGTAAGATAGAACACATTTCCATAAATAACTTTTTGTACGTTTCTCCGGATGAATCAAAATATCATTCTTTTTTTTGTTTTGTACCTCAAAAGAAATATACGGAACCCTTAAAGGATCACTTTGTTGTCCGTCTCTCTGTCTTCAAGTAATTTCAATTTTTCATTTTTCAGGTAATTTACAACTACATGTCACAGAAAAAAAAAGTCTTGTAGTTCATTTTATTTAGTAGTTCATTTTGTCCATCATTAACGGATTTGGATGAAATTTGGTATACCTACAAATAGTTTATAACCTCGATTAGTGGCTTCATGCATGCGCCATGCCGCACCCCGCTACGTGTGAAGAAAGGGGCGCGTCTGATTTTTGTTTGGCATAATAAACCGGAACCATGGCGCGTATGAAGCAAGCATGAATTTATCAAGATATTTTTTTATGATACCACAAAAGATCTAATATTTCTTTTTCCAACAGGGAAGGAAAGGAATACCCGGAATAGAAATACAAGGTGCACCAGGCTTAGCTGGTCAACCTGGATGGCCTGGACGCCTAGGTTTGATTGGAGAGCCAGGTTTACAAGGTGCTCATGGAATAATGGGTGACAATGGTCCAAAAGGAATGAAGGGAAATGTGGGTCCTACTGGTTTTCGGGGCATGTCAGGAGAAGAAGGAGCAACGGGTCTAAATGGATTCCCAGGCAGACAGGGAATTGTCGGAAGCCCTGGTGCTCCAGGAGATCGTGGAGACACAGGCTCTTTAGGTTTTGACGGACTGCCTGGTAAAACTGGACCGGAAGGACCCTCTGGTCGTAAAGGTATTATCGGCGATGTAGGGCGCCCAGGTTTTGCTGGTATTGATGGCAGTCCCGGATTTAAGGGAGCAAGAGGAGATTTTGGTTTTCCTGGTTTAAAAGGTTTTAGAGGTGACGATGCCGTCAAAGGCGAGAAAGGTGATGAAGGAATACCTGGTTATAATGGACAACCTGGGAGACCTGGTTTAAAAGGTTCTAAAGGTGTGATAGGTGACTCAGGGTCACCAGGCCTAAGTATTACAGGCTCACCTGGAGAAAAAGGTGACAAAGGAAATACTGGATATCCTGGTAGATTTGGAAGTGTTGGAAGGAAAGGCGACATAGGTGATTTTGGTCTTGCTGGAGAACGTGGTGATGGAGGTGACAAAGGATTCTCTGGGACACCTGGTCGCCCAGGATGGACGGGTGGGGTTGGAAGCAAAGGTCAACAGGGAAAACCAGGAGCTTTTGGATTACCTGGTCAAAAAGGCAACCCAGGCTTCGATGGTAGACCTGGTCGCATAGGCACTCCTGGACTTCCAGGTGAAATTGGCTCCGTTGGTCCAAGTGGAATACCAGGCAACCCTGGAGTTAAAGGAGAAAGAGGTGATATTGGTATAACTACGTACGTTCCCCCTACACCTGGTGATATTGGTGACATAGGCATGGAAGGTCTTCCAGGCCCCAAAGGAGATATAGGTGAACCAGGATTTTATGGACTCGAAGGTATCAAGGGTGAACAAGGCGATGAAGGCTTCAAAGGAGAAGTTGGTGACATGGGATTACCTGGTTACCGCGGATTAAGGGGTGATCAAGGACCACCCGGTCTCGCTGGCATAAATGGAGAAAATGCCCAACGGGGAGAACAAGGAACTCCAGGAATTGATGGTCTTCCTGGATGGCCCGGTGCTAGGGGGCAGAAGGGCAAACCTGGCGAATATGGTGTTAATGGTCCTGATGGGGTACGTGGTCCTCCGGGTCTCATATTCGAGGGACCAAAAGGTATGGTCGGAATGGATGGTGCACCAGGGCCTCGGGGTATTTCTGGAAGACCAGGAAACCCAGGCCCAGTTGGACTGATGGGCAGGAGAGGTGAGAAGGGGGATGCTGGAGAAATAGGTGACTCGTACAACCCTAAAGGTGTACGGGGAGATCAAGGCTATACAGGGTTCAATGGCGCTAGGGGACAAAAAGGAGATTTAGGTGATTCTGGTACACCTGGACGACCAGGACAAATAGGTGCGTTAGGATTTAAGGGATTGAGGGGTGACGAAGGCGAAGAAGGGCCATATGGACCAACTGGCCTTAAAGGTATAAAAGGTGACGCAGGTGATTTATTAGTTGCTTCTGAAATTATACCCGGAGAACCCGGTGACATGGGCCCGCGTGGATATGATGGAAGGCCAGGACGAGATGGCAAACCAAGTGAAATTGGAATGCCAGGTATACCAGGACAAAAGGGAATGAGAGGAGATGATGGTTTCCCAGGTGAGATGGGAGCTCCAGGGTTAATGGGACGAGAGGGTTTGAAGGGTATTAAAGGATTACAAGGCTTCGAAGGATATCGTGGAGCTATAGGAGAACCTGGCCCTCCAGCTGTGCAGCCAGTACCCAAATCTAGAGGCTTTTATTTTGCTGTTCACTCACAAGAAAGAATGATTCCACAATGTCCGTCGGGTACCTCACCCCTTTGGAGCGGATACTCTCTTATCCATATTATTGCAGACGGAAAAGCACATGGGCAAGATTTAGGTAAGTTATTGCATAAGCATAAGTGAGTGTCTCTGCTCTAAAATGAAAAAATAAAGCAATTTTTTAATTTCTTTAGGTGCCTCAGGGAGCTGCTTGCGCAAATTTTCGACTATGCCTTACATGTTCTGTAACTTTAACGAAATCTGCAATTTCGCTCAGCGTGAAGATTATAGTTTTTGGCTATCAACTCCGGAACCTATGCCTATGTCTATGACACCCATACAAGCCAAAGATGTTGGAAATTATATATCGAGGTAAGGCTAAGTTTTTAACTACAGCAATCAATACCATGTGGTCGACCCCCTAAACTGTACCTTAATCAGGTCTTATGAACCAAAAAAAAACTGTGCAAACAAGCGGTTTATTATTAATTTCCATTCATTTTTCAGGTGCCAGGTTTGCGAAGCACCCACAAAGACTATCGCCATCCACAGTCAAAGCAACTTAGTTCCTCAATGTCCCAATGGCTGGAGAGAGTTATGGCAAGGTTACAGTTTCTTAATGGTAAGTCGGAATAATCATAGGCTAACATAGGACAGGCCATACAGGTATTTTGAAATGCACATTGACTGTATTGTTTATATAAAACCCAGTGCTAGTGATGACGACTACATGTCGTGGTTTTGCAAAATTGTTTTCTACATACCCTAATGGAAACTGTTTTCATTTGTGGTGATTTAAACTTATTTAGTGCTTCGATTAATATTAATAACTATTACTGTAATTTATTTTATTTTATTGTGGTTTGGCTGAGAGGAATATTGTGAGGAATCTGCATGGAGTTATGTTAGATGTAGTATTGGTCCATGAGAGCGTTAGGTATCTTTAAGCGAGACAGAAGATATGGTACCACTTGATAACTACCACCCACCCCTGAATATAACTATAAAACTTGACACAGCTCCTCATGTTCGTCCTATGCCAGCTAGTAATAGTGATCTGTATAAAGACTGGAATTTCAATAAGTTCAATTACGAACATCTTCATACTCTACTTAATGAAGAATCTTGGATTACCGTAATAGAGTCAACAAATATTATCTCTTGTACGAATAAGTTTTATGAAATAATTAATCATATTTTTAATGAGTGTGTGCCTAAAAAACTACTACTGGGAAGGACTCATTTGATGATTTTACCACGATAAAAAAAAAACAAAGGTACGTTGAGCGTAATATTAAAATAAGCCCGCGACAGTTTTGGCAACACATATCCACCCTCCGATGCAAAGGAGGTTTTGAGCCTACAATCAATCATGAGGGTCAATCATTGTCAGGTACCGTTGCGGCTAATAAAGCATTAGCCGCAACGGTAGCCGGCCAGCGTTTTCTTATCAGAAACACCCGATTTAGACATTTCCCAAATATGTGCTTTTGATACCTACAGACAGCAACAGTAATTCCGTTAATATAGTTAAATTTTCTACTAACGATGTAGAACATGGCATCAGTAAATTAAGACTCAGTAGTTCTGTTGGGCGATCACATTCCGCCCAAAATTCTTAAACTTAAATAACTCTCTCTAATAAATTCTCTCAAACTCTATAGCCAAACCTCTGTACCATATATTTAACCTATCTTTTAGTACCGGTAAATATCCGACTTAATGGGAACTTTCCAGGGTTACGACTATCCCAAAGACAGGAGTGAAGTCATCAGTTGAAGACTACAGGCCCATTGCTATATTGTCTACTCCTGCCAAAGTATTTGAACACCTTTTATATAAGGAAATTCAAAGACAAGTCGAAATTCATATGTGCAATGAGCAACATGGTTTTCGCAACAAAAAGTCAGTTAACACCAATTTACTAACATTAGTTGATTTTATTTCTTCTCAAATGGACCGCGAACAGCAAGTCGATGTGCTGTACTTCGATTTACGGAAGGCACATTTTGTTGCGCAAATTAAGTGTCATAGGATTCACCAGTCAGTCCAGTCTTCTTCTTATGATCTCCGACTATCTATCTTCGAAACCGTCAGCAATTTGTTCGCCTTGGTTCGTTCAACTCGCATGCGTACACACACGATCAGGCGTGAGTCAGGGTTCAATTTTAGGTCCCCTGCAAGAGCAGTCGTCGTTTACCTTCGACCTATCACAAGTAATTAAACATGCGAAATATCTACTTTATACCGATGATCTGAAAATATACGCAACTGTAAACTCTGTATCTGACTGTATAGCTCTCCAGAGGGATATCGATGCTTTAAGCGAATGGGCTGCCACCAACATAATGGAATATAACAATACAAATTATGAGTTTTGGCTGCATGCGGAGTCCTATACAGCACGACTACAGTCTGAACAGCGAATCTATAGCCAGAGTCTCGACTGCAAAAGACCTAGGTGTTATGTTTGATAGCAAAATGACCTTTCATACACATATATTGTTAGCCTAACTAAAGAATCTTTCAAACGCTTAGGTTTTGTCTTACGCAACTGCAAGGATCTTGTACTACGCCCTAGTTCGGTGAAAACTCGAAATCAGAGCTTGTATATGGAATCCTCACGAGGTCACTTTTACTTACTCTCATACTAGAAAAAGTGCAAAAAGCCTTTCTCAGATACCTCTACAAGCGTGTGTTTGGATATTACCCATATATGTATCCAACCAAGTTTATTTTAGGGTGTTCAAATTTTAATTCTCTCAAAGTTAGGCGAGCTGTTGACCAAATCAGAACAGCGTGTAAAATGTTGCACGGTCATACCGATGCATCGGATGTACATGCGGAGCTGTGTCAATTGTTTGTTCCAAATAGATACAATCGTTCTAGAAAACACAAACGATTTCATGTCCTGTTTTGTCGCACTGTAGCCCGATCCAACTCCCCTAAACCGCGAATGCTAACGATGCTCAACACGCTCGTGGAGACCAACTCTGGATTGAACTTGTTCGCTGATGAATGGAAGATGATAATGTTAGAACGTGTGCGTGACGTGAACGTGACAAGATAGAATGAAAGGATCAGTGCCGGTTTTAGCACTACCAGCGCCCTGGGCAAGATTTCTATAGCGCTCTATTTCTATAACAGGAATAATAATATTCGCAGTAGTATCCATATATTTGGATACAGTTCTTGTAAGTGGCGATTTTTAATAAATTTAAAACAAAGACAGGGGTCACATTCTGATCAGGCAACAAAGATTTCAGACTTATGAGTTCATCACACAACATACATACACCCATTTATCTGATCTGATCTTATTTAGAGTTTACAGTTAATTTCAATTAGACATCACCACAGAGTTTGACATGTTCAGATTTTTCAGGAATATGTTTTATCTTTCTATATATATATAAATGTTATGTTGGTTTGTGTACACTTCTAAAACTCAAAAAGTTCTGCACCGATTGAGCTGAAATTTTAGCATGATATATAATCCGCATCAAGGATTGTTTTATCTATTTTTTGCATCAGTCACATATCCGCGATCGCGAAAAACCTTTTTTTTGTGCGATTTGAAATGAATGAAAGAATTTGATTTGAGCACTGTTCAATTAATAGGGTGAAATTTCGAAGCGTGTAAAAGTTATTCTCCACATAACCGCAGTACTATCCAGTATTCTGTGACATAACTAAAACTGTCGGGGTTTTTTTTTTAGAGCACTTTCGTGGCATATTTACAATTTTAAATAACGATAATGAAATGTATTTTAGTTGATACAATAGTTATAGGTACAGTCGCCTAAATGAAGTTATTCAAGGAAATACACGTATATAAGGTCAGAAATGAATACTGTAGCAAAATAAACTTGATGTGAACAAAATTATTATATAGGTAATGTTTTATGTAGTGCGCATATTTTTTTTTCCTTTTCAGTGATAGAACACATTTCACTCGATTACCTTTTTTTTGTTTGATTTTCTCTCTCTTTTATAAATAACCTGTTTTTAGTTGGAGTTTTTGTTCCAAGGCCACGGTAAGGAACTAAGTCAGCGACTTTCGAAATTAAAGTTATTTTAGTGTTTAAGAGAGTTTTGTTTTTTCTTTCCAATAAAGATATATGTATTGTTAAAATAATATGTTTAAAGTATTATATTATAACTTGGATTATCGCTTACAGCACACAGCCGGAGCACGCCACGCTACAGGACAAAGCCTTATATCTCCCGGTTCGTGCATGAGACAGTTCCGCTCGCGGCCCTTCATCGAATGCAACGGACTCGGTCGCTGCAACTACTTTGCAACGGCCGTTTCTTACTGGCTCTCTGTAATAGATGATTATAGAATGTTCGAGAAACCAGAACAGCAAACCTTAAAGGCCGACCAAGTGTCTAAAGTTAGCAGGTAAGCAAATCAATCGTATCTTTTACGGTGTGCTAAGATTCCGAAATTCGGTTATTACTACAGAAAATAAAAATCAAATCGAAGAAAAACAACATTCAGATGTGAATCTTGTAGACGACGTTTCTCTATCGAATCTATATTAGGTACATATCACGTTACGATGCTCCTTCTACGATCGCGGCTGCATAAGTTGCCAACAGACCCGGAACAAATATATGTTTCGAGCAGGAATCGAACACGCGACCCCGAATTGTGCAGCAGTCGATAGCTCGGCCACTGCGCCGATAGAGTATCCTACAAAATTTTTGTCAATTGATATTTTGTTTTGTATATTTTTTATTTTCTATAATTTAAAGAATGGCATAAAAAACGTGGATTAAACGAAACAGGGTGTTAGTTGAATTGTTTCGGCGAAGGCTATATGTTTCGTTTGATCCACAAATTTTTGCCTGCCGTGTATGTATAGTAGGTATGACAAATATTACCTACATGGCTAACTCAACTGTCGTACTTCTTTGCAAAAAACTATTTTGGACCGAAAATTATTCATGGCACGCCAACACGGCACCCACAAACTCGCTGAGACCAACCATTTCCCGTACAGCAGCTTGCAGACGTGATAGTCATCAGATCAAAAAAGTACTACTACTACTATAAATTGCGATTTTTATATGTTTTTTATTTCTTTTTTGTAAAAATATTTTAAAATGTAACAAGTGAAAAGATGAATAAAAATAGCAAGATAGTACTTTTATTTTGGAAAAATTCGTAACTATGTTAGCTCACCAAAGTTTAGAACCAGAGTAAGAGCCTAATTTTTGGTGATATGTACTTAAAAGCTTATTGTTATACAGGTGTGCTGTTTGCATACGAGAATGGCCGGTACCGCACAAGAGCTCGGTACGCGTGCCTACTGTACCGACAGGAGACTTGAACTCAGTACCAAACGCAGCTATACGCCGGCCGTATCGCCCCTACAATCCTCGCCGGCCATATTATCGCCGCGGAGTACGCGGAAGACGCCGACAGTGAAGAGACTTAACAACCTTTCTGAGATTCACTTGAAACGTTTTTTCTAGGACTAAAATATTGTGATGTTTCTATAAAACTATTAAAGAAGAAAGAGAATACAGATAGAGTATGATATCACTGCCAAAATTAAATAAGTATGTATAACTATGTAACTATCTAGTATTTAACTTAATTAATTTTGTTCATAATTTTAAATAGGAAATACCTATTATCGCAATCTATTATCACAAATCAAGTGTCATACAACCGATTTAAAATAAAAATTATAATATTATATATATTTTTCCACTACCTACTAATCTAGCAACATATTAAATAGAACGAAATTAGAATTATAATTTAGAAGCTTTTTGTACTTACTTTAAATACACAATATTTTTCTAATTAAAGTGGACCTAGTTATGTTCATTGAAAAAGAGCTAGGTACCTACTACCTGTTATATAATATTTATTGAAATAATTCCATTGTATTTGTATCCTGGAAATTCAAGTCAAATAACATTAAATGTTTACCAGGACCACGGGATTGTAAAACTATGCCCGGACTTAGTCCTAGCAATAAAAAAGCACTTTAATAATAGTGTTGTAAATATAATAATATTATCGATCTAGTTGCGAATAGAGAAATAATAAAACAATTAAGAATACCCAGTGTTTAATTTCGACAAACAAGAAAACATAAAAAAGGGTTGGTGGGATTTTGCATGAAGGGTCGCCCGCCATTTTGTTTTTTTTTTCGATATAGTATTTAAAACTCCTTGAGCGGTACCTACACAACGAAAGTATAATGCGCTTCAACTAAGAAGGATAGTCTCTATGGTCAACAGTCACTTAAATAACGTTTTGAAAAATGCTCTGTGCTAATTAATTTTTAATAGTTTTTACTTAATTATTATCTTTATTATCTCGTTAAACTTATATTTAAATGATAATTGTTTATTTAAAACCGTGCAAGGGTTTAAAAGTGTTGCATGAAGTCACAATATGGCGTCATCAACTATCCTTCTTAGTTGAAACACATTATACTATGTTTGAACAGAGGATACAGACAAACAAAACATCTATAGGCCATAATGTCCTAAAGCGTCAGGCTTCAGAGATATTCGCCGAAATATTAGTCTAAGGCCCGGCGCCCATTATCAGCATCGGCAAGGAACAGGATCCTTCGGCATCCTACATGCAAGCGCACACTGTCGGAAACTATGCTTTGCCATGCAGCAACGTTCTTAGGGATGACGAGGCGTCCTTTAGCATGCCGCACCGTCCTGTAGCTTGCCGAAGCGTCTCAATATCGTATTTCTCGTCAAAACAGTCTCAGGCTGAGGCTACATTAGACAGCGATTTGCGATGCGACTGGAAGAGCGAAACAGATTACACGTGGTATCGCTGATGTACGGTGTAGCCATATACATGAGCATTCATTTATTTGTTTTAATCGCTCATGTGTCGCAGATCGCGTCGCGGCCTAATGTAGCTTCAGCCTCAGAGTTGTTACAAGCTAGTTGTCTGAGTTGTATTTAATATGGTGGACTGGGATCTAGTGCTCATAGCAGCTCTTGCTGAAGAAGAGAAATCTAATCAATCAAGAAGGGGATGCCTCCCCTCGCCTCGCAGGGCAAGCTACCCCCGAGTGGTGACTCGGCGCCAACGGCGTACCGAAGGATGCCGAAGCATCCCGAAGCATTCTTAAGGCTGCCGATACAGCAGCCTCAAGCATACCGAAGCGGTATTTTTGTTATTACTGTTATATTCAAACAACTATCGTATTGTTTGATGGAATTCTCCGATAGCGATGCCAACGTTATGTTAATCGAGTATAATAAAGGTGTGACAGAATCATAATAAAATAGTTAATACTGTTGAAAGACTTTAATTAAATACAGTGGAGACGACATTATTTAGACAATTATATAGGCCACAGATAATACGACATTTTTAATAATAATGTTGCCAGCTTACTAGTGTTGCTACACTTATATTATTATTATGACATCTCCCCTCTTTTAAATTAAATGGCAAACTTACACAAGTTACATTTAGGACAAGTACAATAATTAAACATTACAACAAAACACTTACACAAAATACTTATACAAAATACTAAATGAGATGCTCATGACACATCATTACAAATTTAGCCTCTTTGGCCTATTGACAACTCTACCAGATCTGGTTTTGAATTCACCAGTATTATTCTGCTCAGGACTAATGTCTGTAGGAAGCACTCCGAAATCAATAGCTGTATTATTTTGCTCAGGACTAACCTCTGTAGGAAGCACTTCAAAATCAATATCTGTATTATTTTCATATGCACAGTTATTATCATCAACACTAGTAGAATAGTCAGTAGCCACACAAGTATTATCATAAAATTTCTTAATTTGTATCCTATTTCTCCTGTATGTTCTTCCATTACTACTAATCACATAACTTCTAGGTTCAGGACCTACTTTGATTATTACACCTTTACTCCATTTCTTATCAGAAGGAAGCAACTTAAAGATTACAACATCATTTATATGCAATGGATGTAGAATATTCAGGCGCAGGGATTCATTGAATCAGAAAGATAAACACTGAGGTTGCTTGAAAGGTGCTATATTCACGAGTACACTTGTTGTTGTTGTTCTTGAGGCTTGCGATTCCAGGCTGCCCCGTTATATTTTTTTTTTTTTTTTTTTTTTTTGTGTATGGCATCTCGCAGGTCAACCTAGAAGAGGTTGTGAGCTGCTTAACCGGACTTTTCTGTAGAGATGCCTTAAATTACTTTAAGGCCTCCAGCCAGAGCTTACAAACTAAATAAAAACTACAAACTAAGTGACCGCACGCTAAGGGCACCCCCTGTGGGGTTCGGACCTCGGCTTAGGGCGTCACTGAGAGAGGACAGCAAGGGACAGGCTGGATCACAATGATTCATTATTTAGGGACTGATTTTTAACTCTACGGCTCAGCATCGCGGGCTGGCTCTTGTGAGGGACGGGGAGGGCAATGATTCGGACGTCGCGACGGTCGTCCTCGGCGGCGAGGACGGAATGACGGGATCGATCTGTTTTTGTGTTTGCGAAGTGTACTGGTTTCCCTACTGCTCTCCTGGAGGAGAGTGATGGGGTCGTCGGGGGTGACAAGAGTATGCCTTGGTCGGCGAATTTTGCTGATACGAGACGGTTCGTATCGAGCGGCCGCTGCGACTAGGGGATTGGGGTGCCTGATGGCAGAGTCAAAGAAACGCTTGGAAAGGCGTTTCATGAATTGGAGAATGGTGGGGATTTTAAGGTCGAGGTGGAGGCTATCGTTGCGGACATAGAACGGGGCTCCCGTGACTTTCCTAAGATAACGGTTTTGAAGGACCTGCATTTTATAAAGGTGGCGGGGATTGGAGTGCGCGAATATGACACCGGCATATGTCATGATGGGGCGGATTACAGCGGTATAGAGGCGAATTTTGCATTTAAGCGATAATTTGCTTCTCGCTGTAATCATGAAGTGGAGCCTGCTTACGGCAAAGGCAGCCCGATTACGGGCTGCTTTTATGTGGGCGCGGAAGGACAGATTACTGTCGAGGATAACGCCTAAGTACTTGGCTTGCTTCTCCCAAGGGATAGGCTTACCGTACATGGTTATCGGACTGAGGGGGCGGAGGGGAAGTCTTTTGAGCGGCGACCTAAAGAGGACCGCCTGACTTTTATCTGGGTTAACCTCAATTCTCCATTTCCTAAACCAGTCGCCGAGGGCGTTGGCTGCGGATTGGAGGGTTTGGGCTATAGCGGTTGGACTTTGACCAGTGTAATATATGGCCGTGTCGTCCGCGAAGAGAGCTAACTGAGCCTTTTTGCTCTTGGGAATATCGCTAGTGAACAGCGTGAATAGGAGGGGCGAGAGGACTGAGCCTTGAGGGACACCGGCTCGGATAGGGTGAGGGGAGGAGAGGGCATTCCCGATGCGATAGCGGAATGTGCGATCAGACAAAAAGTCTCGTAAGATGAGCACGAGACGGTCTGGCACACCCATTTGGTAGAGCTTATATAATAAGCCGTTGTGCCAGACCTTGTCGAAGGCCTTCGCTATGTCGAAGAATAGACCGCCAGTCATTGCACCGCGTTGGAACCCAGCGCTAATGTGCTCGACTATACGGTGGACTTGATGGATGCACGAGTGACCGGTCCTGAAGCCGTATTGCTCGTGAGGAATGAGGCACTTGGCATCGGCAAAATCTCTGAGTCGCTTATAAATAAGTCTCTCGTAGATTTTGCCGAGAACGTTCAGGAGACTGATGGGACGGTAACTCGTGGGCTCAGACTTGGGCTTGCCTGGCTTAGGGATACCGATAACAGTGGCCTCTTTCCATGCCTGGGGAAAGATGTTGTTGGTCAGAGCGCCATTGAAGATGGCGGTCATTAACATAACGAGCTGGGCGGGGAGGATTTTAAATACCTTATTATTGATACCGTCCGACCCGGGAGCTTTCCGGGGTCGGAGACGTTTTATGATGTCCTGCACTTCGTCTGGAGTGACTGGAGGCAGAGGATCATCAGGGTCTTCTACGGGAGGGAGGGAGGTCCTACGTTGGACTTCAGAGTCGACCTTGAGGAGGTGACTTTTGTCTACCGGTTGGGTGCTGGGAGAGCACTGGGATTCCAGACTGTCGGCCAGGCATTCGGCTTTCTCAGAGTCGTCAAAGGCGACGCTCTTATCGGGACGGTTGAGGGGAGGCATAGTGGCCTCTTCGGTGGCACGCAACTTTCGTTGCAGCTGCCAGAAGGCTAAATGGGTGGGCTCGAGATCGCTCAGCATCTCATTCCAGCGGTTCGAGCGAAGCTCAGCGATGCGTTTCTTTACAGCACGCTGTAAATTGCGCATGTGAGCCTTGTTCGAGTCGCATGGAAAGTTGCTGTAGGCACGGATGGCAGCGTTCTTCTCGGTTATCAGTTCACGTACGTCATCGGGAAGTTTCCAGCGATGATCGTTCATCTCTGGGACTTCTCGTGAGCAATCCGTCAGTACGGATTGCACGTGTTCTGTAAACGAGTTGATCGCGGCCGTCGTGTCCGCGACGGAGACTATGTGGTCGGGGATAGAATCCAAGTGAGGTGACGAGGTTGATTTCAGCTTATCGCTTACTTTCTTCCAGTCAGTTATCACTTTGGTTGGAGGAGGCTGGCTGGGGTCGGAGGGACCCGAGCGAGGGACTAAGTGCAGGAGCACTGGACGGTGGTCAGAGTCTAGCTCGTGTAGCGTCTCAATAGAATGCAACTTGAGGTTGACATTCTTGAGAAGCGCTATGTCAAGCACGTCGGGACGGTGGTTGGGATCACCGGGATAGTGGGTGTGCTCAAGAGGAGCGATGGGGTCAAAGTTTAGTGAGGCGCTTAGATTGAACACTACCTTCCCTCTAGGGGTGGTAGTAGTGCTATTCCAAGCGGGATGTTTGGCGTTGAGGTCGCCCGCCATGATGACGGAGTCGCTCAGGCCGAAGAGGGCTGTAAGGTCTTTGGTGAGTAAATTGTGATCCTCTGTGCCGAGGGCAGGGGGAAGATAGGCGGATATGATGGTGATCGGTTGGTGGCCGGTCATGCCTAACCGACAGACTGAAACCTCGAGAAGAGACTCGAGGGGAGGAGGGATTAGAGGGATGCAATGCAGGGTCCTTTTGAAGTATATGAGCGTACCGCCCTTGTGACAGCGTGACCTGTCGTTGCGAACTAATTGATAGTTGGCAATTTTAGGGTCACGGTGGTGAGGTTTTAGGAAAGTCTCCTGAACGAGAAGGATGTCTATCTGGTTGTCGCGGAGGAAGGTAGCGATTTCATCACGCTGACCTCTAATGCCGTTGGCATTGAAAAAGCCTAATTTAAGGGATCGTGGTTTAAGGACATTCTTATTTTTAGTAGCCATTGGACTAACTAAACAAGGTGGAGGGCTAAGAGGGCGTCACCCACTCCGGGGTGGGCTTTAAAGATTTTTGAGTATTCCTCAGGACTGCCATTGGAAGCCCTGAGTTGGGCTGCCAATTGACTAGCCTTAGATCTCAAAAACTCTTGGTGGTTGCGGACCGTTTTAAAGGCATTGATTATGACATACATGTCATCGGGATCTACGTCGGCCACGGAGCCGGAGGGTACTGGGGGAGGGATAGTTGGCGGGGCTACCGGAGCGACCTTACGCGAAGGTGCAGGGGCAGTCACGGGAGCCGCGGGTTTGGGAGCGGGGGCTTCGAGTAGCCCCGGGGTGGATTTCGGGGACGCTGAGCCTAAGGCTGGGAAGGCCTTTTGATGGTTCAGTGAGTTCCAAGGAGAGGGTCGCTGAGGGCTAAGCCTCTCGGGAATCTGTGAGGAAGGAATCTTCACAGATGGGGATTCCCTCTGTTGGCGGGCGGCAGCGCGCTTTGCCTGCCCCGTTATATTCCACCGCGCTATATTTATACGCTCGACCGTAGACGGGGTGTGTGGGGGTGGATCGCCCCCACGCTATCCCTTCCTCTCGTCCGTCTACGCTCGGCGTTTGCGCACATGTGTAGCGCGGGGTGTTTTTGCCTATTGTTCTATTGTTACATCGCTCTTTTGTTTAGAAAAACACCACGTTATATTTGTCGCCGTGGTATTTTTCGCCGTGGTATTTTACACTGTTCTTATATACTATTACAAACACACCAAAACACTATCAAAATATCAATGTCTAAATCTAAACTCTACGTTACAGAACTAAGGGAGGGGTAACAAATACTTAGTAACTTAAAAGGTTTTATCAATCTTACGTCTATACAATGCCTTACTTTCTAAGTACTTATTTACTATGTACAAGTGTTTTCTTAGGTTGCTGTGCTCCTTAACATCTCCACCCCCCGTATGAGGGTTCAACCGACCATACTTCCATCGGTCGGGAGCACAACAACCTTCACAACTGGTCTTCGTAGGACCCCATGGTTCGTTCGTACATCGACCACTCTTATAATAGAGTCCGCACCCGGGAAAACACTTTGCACGATCCCTTTAGTCCACTGGTTTCGTGGCTTATTCTCGTCCACTAACACTACCACATCGTTAACTTTCACGTTCGGCTCGTCAGCCGACCACTTGTTGCGTCGTTGGAGCGTCGGCAGGTACTCGCGTAGCCAGCGCCGCCAAAACAGGTCGGCCAGCGCGTTCACCCGGCGCCACATCCGCCGCGCATCCTCGTCGCGGGCGTGGCCCCTCATACACGGTGCATCCCCCGCGGCAGTGCCCAGCAGGAGATGATTCGGCGTGAGTACCACCGGTTGCTCGACGTCGCTGCTGACATAGGTGAGTGGCCGGCTGTTTACGACCAGCTCGGCCTCTAGGAGGAGGGTGTAGAGGACCTCCTCGCGAGGGGCGCGCTCGCGCAGGGTCGCCTTGAGCGCGTTTTTTATAGAGCGCACCAGTCTCTCCCAGCATCCGCCCATGTGTGGGGACGCCGGAGGATTAAAGTGCCACGCGATGCCGCGGCCTGTAGCTTCGCTCGCCACTCGTGAGTGATTCATCTCACGGAGGGCAGCGCGTAGCTCGGTGTGCGCCCCGACGAAGTTGGTACCCCGGTCGGAGTACATGTCCGATGGTCGCCCGCGGCGCGCAATCAGGCGCCGCAGGGCAAGGATTGCCGAGTCGGCACTCAAAGATGATGCCAGTTCCAGGTGCACGGCGCGGGTGGCGAGGCACGTGAACAACACACCCCACCTCTTCTCTCGCCGCCGTCCGATGGCCACCTCCATGGGGCCGAAGTAGTCGACCCCGCAGTGGACGAACGCTCGCCGTGTGACCTCCAGCCTGGAGATCGGTAGGTCACCCATCTTTGGTGCCCTTGGCTTCGCTCTCTCAATGCGGCAGCGCTGGCAGCTCGCCGTGACGGCTTTCACTGAGGACCGCAAATTGGTGACCCAGTACAATTCACGGATGCTGTTCACGACGGCCTCTTGATTCGCGTGCAGCGCCGCCTCGTGGTGATGTCTGATGAGCCGGCGTGTGAGCTCGTGCCTCCCGTCCAGGATGACGGGGTGCCTCTCACCGAAGCTCAGCTCGCTGCAGGCTCTCAGCCTGCCGCGCACTCGTAGGAGTCCATCCCCGTACAGCATCGGGTCCAGCGCGCGCAGCCTGCTGCCGGCTGGCAGCGCGCGGCCGGCTCTCAGGGCCGCGATGTCCGATGCGTAGCATTCCGCCTGCGCTAGGCGAAGTAGGTGTAACCTCGCTTCATCGAGGTCCGCAGCTGTTACGGCACACGTCTGCCGTCGTTTACGGCAGAGCGCCACGAAGATAAGTACGCGCGCCATGACGTATAGCGCGCGCGTCCAGGTCGGCAGCCGGGCGTACGTCAGCACCGGCTCAGGTGGCGTGCTCGCAACGTGCACGCACTGCACCCGCTCCAGGTCTGCCTCTGCCACTCCACTCACGTCGTCGCTCGCCGGCCACTGCTCCTGTGGACAGCGAAGAAACGGAGGGCCACTCAGCCACTCACTGCTGTTATTAGGCCAGTCTAACCTGGTTGCCTTGTCTGCTGGATTCTGCGCCGAGGGAACCCAGCGCCAGTCCGACCTCTTTGACCTGTTATCTATTTCAGCTAACCTATGAGATACGAAACGTTGAAACTCTGTGGCTTCTGAATTAATCCATTTTAATACGGTTTTACTATCCGTCCATAAGTACTTACTCCGTATGGTGGCTCCTAGCTCCCTTTCGACGGTTTCCGCGAGTCTGCAGGCCAAAACGGCTGCCTGCAGCTCCAACCGTGGGATCGAGACCACCCTTTGAGGGGCCACCCTGGCCTTGCCTATCACAATCGCGACGTTTCTCTCCCCGGAGACGTCTACCCCGACTAGGTAGACTACCGCTGCGTACGCGGATTCGCTCGCGTCTCCGAAGGCGTGCAGCTCTAGGTGGTCTGTACACAACCCGTACCACCTAGGCACCGATACGCTCGCGAGGTGCTGCAAGTTGTCAAGCCAGTCGAACCAGCAGCGCGCCTCAGTTTCTTTCAGCTGTTCATCCCAGCCGATGCCCGTGCTCCAGATCTTTTTCATTAAGATTCTGGACTGAATGACACACGGATATAAAAATCCTAGTGGGTCAAATATCGACATGATGAAACGGAGGAACTCTCGTTTCGTGGGTACCACCCGCCCTTCCGTGATCTCCTTCGGCAATCTCTTGAAGGACAGATCAAAAGCCAATTCGTCAGTGGTGGGTGACCACGTGAGTCCCAGCGTCCGTTCCACTCCGTCCTCCCCTTTGTCCAGCGATACCTTGTCTGGCATCTCAGTGCGGAGCCTGTCGCGCAGCTCCTGAGAGTTTGTGACCCACCCCCGTATCACAAATCCGCCCTCGGCGTGGATGTGGGTCACGTCCTCAATCAGCTGACCGGCTTGCCCGACAGACCACGCACTATCGAGGTAATCGTCCATATAGTGATTACTCCTGATCGCTGACACTGCATCGGGGTGACTTTCAATGTATTTATTCGCGTTTTTATTTAATATATAAATCGCGGATGTAGGCGACGATACCGCACCGAATATCATCGAGTTCATTTTATATACTTCGGGTTCCCTATCGCTGTCCTCTGCCCACAAAAACAGCTGCGCCCCGCGGTCTTGCTCCCGGACTCGAACCCGGAGAAACATGTCGGCAATATCCGCTGTGAACGCGACAGGGCCTAAACGAAATTTCAATAGTACCCCTAACAATGGGTTCAGTAGGTCGGGTCCAGTCAAAAGGTGATCGTTTAGCGACGTACCTTCGTATTTCGCGGCGGCGTCGAACACTAAACGTAACTTGCCCGGCTTGTTGGGGTTAGTGACCCCAAAGTGGGGCAGGTACCACACGGGTTCTGAGTCGATTTTACTCTCTACCTTGCTGGCGTACCCTTCCTTTAACAGTCGTTCTATTTGAGCTGTGTAAGCTTTCTCATAGGTCGCGTCTTTCTTGAACCGGCGCACTATTCCCGACAGACGTTGCTTCGCGTTGACGTAGTTGTCAGGCAACTGAGGGTTGTCCTGACGCCACAACAGACCCACCTCCCAAGCTCCACCGTTTGACTGGCGGCTAGTGGCGTCCAAAATGTGGTTGGCGCGCTCGATGTCTGCGTGCTTCCGCGGTACTTCCGATATCCCTATGGCTTCTAACTCAAACTGTTTTTTCACTAAATTGTGCAAATCCGCACTGCTTTCACTTAAACAATTTACAAATTGATTGTTATAACTAGTCGAACCTAAGGGTCCGTGCACGACCCATCCTAGCGAGGTCAAAGAGGCAACTGGCTTACCTGATTTGCCCCGGCGCATCTCCCTGCCGACGAGCAGCTCCCAATTGTCCTGGCCCAGTAGCAACAGCGGCTTGGCTCCACACATTTCCTCGCAGCCCAAGTCGCGTAGGTGGGCATGCTCCGACATGACGGCGGCGGGCACTGTTTGCGAGGGCAAGTCCATGTTTACTAACGTGCGGCACTTCACTTGATGCACTTGTCCGTTGGGTCCGCGCACTCCCACACTTATCACTCGCGATGATTTGTCCGTTATTTGTTGTCCACGCGCACTTTTGATTGTCAGCGGCACACGTTTGCCCTTTGCGTTCCCGGCCAGGGCGCTGTCGATCAGCGATACCGTCGCACCGTCATCCAGCAGAGCGTAGCAGCTTTCTTCTTTACCTTCGCTGATGACGTGCACCGGCATGATCTTGAGAAGCGCCTTGCCGTTATAATCGCTGACGTTCGTCACACTCTCGGGCTTTTTGTCGACGTGTAGGAGATTGTGATGCGCAAAGTTGCAGGTGGCGCATTTCTTCTTGCGGCACACTCTCTTCGAGTGCCTGCCTCCCAAGCAATTGAAGCAGAGTTTCTGCTCTTTGACGAACGCCCAGCGCTCGTTGACGTCCAGATCGTTGAACTGCTTGCAGGCTGTGAGCGTGTGTTTTTCTTTACACAGCTGACACGAATCTTCTCTGGTCGGAGCTCGCGTGTTTTCTTCATCGTTGGCGTGTACGTGCAGCCGCTGTATGTTCTTGGCTGTCTTCGCTGGTGGCGCGCTAGCTCGCGGTTTGCTCGGCGCGGCTGCGGGCATGTCCAGCTGCACGTAGAATGACGATGCACGTGCCAGGTGATTTAGGAATTCTGAGAGCATCTCTAGACTCGGAGACACCCTCATGTCCAGGCCTTGACTCGTCGCCATCCCCATCGCGAAGTCTCCGTACTGTGCGCGCTGCACCGGCGTGAGCTTATTCAGTAGCTCGCTCACCAGCTGCGGGTTATTCAGGTACCCGTTAGCACGCACACTCTTCAGCAGCGACACGCAGTTTCTTACCGTTGTTGAGAATCTTCTTAACTCGCGGCCGCTTTCTGTCACTCTCGGTAGTTCGCGTACTTTTTTCAACGCGCACTCTAAAATAAGGTTGGGGTGCCCGTATTCTTCATCCAGAGTCTTTATGATCTCTGACGGGCTGGCCGATGCTCGAAGTAAGTCTTCCACCGCTATTCTCGCCTCTCCTTGTAGCGATGTTTTCAATCTTGCGAGGTTCTCGTGCGGCTTGAACTCGTACATATCCGTCGTGTCGTGGTACATGTTTTTATAGGACAGCCACTCCGCCGGGTCACCTTTAAACGTTGGCAGTTCGTAGGCTTGTCTAGGTACCGGTCGCGGCCGCGCGAGGCTCGCGATCGCTTCCGCCAGCTGATCAATCTTAATGTCGCGTGTAGACCCGGCCTTGTCGTCTTCTACGGCGCCCCTGTCCCACTCGGGTGCGTCGCGATTCGATGCGCGTGCGGTGCCAGCGTTAACTGTCGGAGTCGCTGGGTACGCGGGCTCGCGGTTCGGGACGGGCGCGGGCGCACTGATCGGAGGCGCAGGTATTCGCTCGGGCTGTACCGGTGGCGGCGGCGCGTTCGCAGGCGGGCGTTGAAATACTTCACTTAATATTTCAGACACTGGTACCTGGGGCTGTGTTCGTGGCGGCATGTCCCGACACGTCGAAACTTGTTCTTGACGAGTCACGACGGGCGTCGTGTGCGTGACCCACTCTTCTACGCGGCACGCGGTTGTTTCTTCCGCTTCGGAGCACAAATCTTCCTCGGCGGCCGCGTCGATCTCTGCTAATTCTGCTTCTAGCTTCTTTTGCACTAATTTTTCTTTCATTTGAACCAACTCTTTTTCAGCCTCATACTCGGCCCGTCGTCGCAGGTACTCGGCGCTCTTGTGGCCGCTCCTTGACGAGGTCATGCTGGTACCGGATCTTACTCCTCGCGCTGTCACCGACCGCACTGACGTCGACATTTCCCGGTAGTCTATGACTCGACCGGGACTCGTCAGTGGGATGACTTGCGTTCGTTCCGGATGTAGAGTTGGCGCGATTGACGGCGAGCCTGGAGCCCTGTCCGAGGGTACGCCGGAGTCCGCTTCGAGAGCCCTCTTCCTTTGGACGTCCTCTTCTAAACGCCTCAGCTTGCTTCTCGTTGTGACGGCACTTTTCTCACTCATTTTCACGTTTTTCGCTTTTCACGCTATCTTCCTGATCCGGCTAACGAAGGACCAAACTTGTAGAATATTCAGGCGCAGGGATTCATTGAATCAGAAAGATAAACACTGAGGTTGCTTGAAAGGTGCTATATTCACGAGTACACTTGTTGTTGTTGTTCTTGAGGCTTGCGATTCCAGGCTGCCCCGTTATATTCCACCGCGCTATATTTATACGCTCGACCGTAGACGGGGTGTGTGGGGGTGGATCGCCCCCACGCTATCCCTTCCTCTCGTCCGTCTACGCTCGGCGTTTGCGCACATGTGTAGCGCGGGGTGTTTTTGCCTATTGTTCTATTGTTACATCGCTCTTTTGTTTAGAAAAACACCACGTTATATTTGTCGCCGTGGTATTTTTCGCCGTGGTATTTTACACTGTTCTTATATACTATTACAAACACACCAAAACACTATCAAAATATCAATGTCTAAATCTAAACTCTACGTTACAGAACTAAGGGAGGGGTAACAAATACTTAGTAACTTAAAAGGTTTTATCAATCTTACGTCTATACAATGCCTTACTTTCTAAGTACTTATTTACTATGTACAAGTGTTTTCTTAGGTTGCTGTGCTCCTTAACAATGGACTTAAATTTTTACCTTTAGTTTTGAATGACTTTGACTTATTTTGCAAATATTTATAATACAATTGAGGTTTGGTTACTTTAGGTTTTAATTGTTCTGTTGTGGTTGGAATGACTGTTCTTAATTTCCTTGACATTAATAGTTGTGATGGGGAAGCCAGACTGTCTGTTGCTGTGTTTCTATACTGAAGTAAAGTTAAATAAATGTCAGAATTTGCATGACTTGATTTGTTAAGCATATTTTTTAGATTTTGAACTGCTCTTTCGACTTGTCCATTTGACTGAGGATAATTTGGACTACTAGTAACATGTTCAATGTCCCATGACTTCATAAAATTTTGAAATTCAATTGAACCAAATGGAGGACCATTATCAGAGACCATAATGGATGGGATACCATGCCTTGAAAAAATTGATTTTAATTCCTTAATTACAGATTGAGCTGTTGTTCTTTGCATTAAAGCTAATTCAATGTACTTTTTTTTTTTTTTTTATGCGTGGTAAAATCATCAAATGAGTCCTCCCACCCAGGGCAGGGCGGGAGGGACTGTCAGACTTGTACTGACTAAAATCCACGGTGTCCTTCACGAGCCCTTTACGTACCGGGGTTACGGTGATGGGTAAGTCCCGCGACCCCGGCAGGCTCTGGCCCTCTACAGGCCCCGTCAATGTGCTGACACTCCTTGAGGCGCGCGTGGAACACAACGCGCCGTCGACCCGGGCATGGTCCATGGTCGGACAGCAAGTCGCCCATTACTCGCTGCCCGCATGCCCGCGCCTACGGTGGCCGGAGATCGTCCTGTGACGTCCGACGCCGTGGGCGTCTACCACTGCGGCTGGGATGGAGGGAGGACGCTGTCCTCTCCCTCAGGCGGCCCGCCTCCTCCTTCACGAGCATGACTGCTTCGCAGAAGGAGGCGACCGCTTCCCACTCCGTCTCGCCCCGCAGCATGGCCTCGACCAATGCCGGGCGCGAGAGGTCTCCGTCTATCGCCGTCGTGAGGAAACGGCGGTGCTCCGCCCAAGCGGGGCAGTCCTGCACCGTATGCTCCACCGTGTCCTCCGGACGATCCTCGCAGTGGTGACACCCAGGCGTTTCTTCCCTCCCTATCAGACACAGGAACCTCCCGAAACTTCCGTGTCCGGTGAGGACCTGCGTCATGCGGAAGGTAAGGACGCCGTGACGCCTATCCAGCCACTCCTCAAAGAGGGGTCTTACCGCCGCGATTGCGGCGTGCCCGAATTCAATGTACTTAGAAAAATAATCTATACAGACCAGATATTTATGTCCCTGAAAATCCATGAAATCAACTCCTACTTTGCTCCAAGGAAGTAGTTTTATTTGATGACTTAACAATGGTTGCCGACTGTTATTATTACTGAATTGCTGACATGTTGCACAAGACCTGACTACGTTTTTAATATCATTGACCATATTAGGCCAAAATAAAGATTCTTTAGCATATTGAACCGACCTAGACATACCAAAATGACCCTGATGGATTATTTCCAACATTTCTTTTCTAAGAGACTGAGGCACTATGACACTTTCACCTTTAAAGACAAGTCCGTCAGCGAGGTATATTTGATCCATGAATTTTAAATATGGACGAACCTCAATAGGAATATTATTTTTGTCAGACGGGGACCCTTCCTTAACAAATTGAATAAGACTAGTCAATGACTTGTCAGTACGAGTTTCTTCTTTAAATTTATTGAGCCTATCTTTAGATATTTCAAGACTTGATATTAATACTCCGACATGAACTTCAACATTTTCATTTAGCTCATACATAGACTCTGGTAGGGGTGCTCTCGATAGGGTATCAGAAATATACATTTTCTTGCCTGGGACATACATGACATCCAAGTCGTACTGTTGAATTTTTAACATTAGGCGTACTAGTCTGGGAGGAATTTTATTTAAGGACTTTTTAAATAAGGGTACTAACGGCTTATGATCTGTGTGAACAATTATTTTATGTCCATATATATATTGATGGAATTTTAGGCATCCAAAGACAATTGCGAGTAATTCCCTTTCTATCTGGGCATAATGTTGTTGACTATCTGTTAATGTTGCTGAAGCATATGCTATTGGTTTATTATTTTGCAACATGACTGCACCAACAGCTGATTGTGACGAATCGCATGACAAAATTAATTTTTCATTTTGATCAAAATATGCTAAAACTGGAGCCTTTGTAATTATACTTTGTAAATTTTTAAATTCCTGTTCATGAATATCATGAAACTGCCAAACTACATTTTTCCTAAGGAGTGCCCTCAAATTTTTAGTTTTCTCAGAGTAATTTTTAATAAAAGGCGACAGATAAGTTAACATTCCTAAAAAGCGACTTAATTCTTTTGTGTTGTTGGGTTTTGACATATTTACAATAGCTGTGACTTTATTAGGATCAGGACGCATTCCTTGTGCATCAAATAAATGACCCATGTATGTGACTGACTGTTTGTTTAGTTTAGACTTTGACATATTGAACTTCATTCCGACTTCTCTAGCCCTTTCTAACACAGTTCTTAAAATTGTGTCATGTTCTTTCTGGGACGACGCATGGACTAGTACATCATCAAAATATATAATTATATTTGGAATATTTTTGAATAGATCAACCATAATGGCATTAAAGAGCTCTGGTGCTGAGCAGACCCCAAATGGTAAACGAAGAAATCTATACCTTCCGAACGGAGTAATAAATGTACATAATTGTGACGATTCACTATCTAGTGGAATTGCCCAAAATCCAGAATTTGCATCTAGTGTTGAAAACACTGTAGCACCTTTTAATTTTGACTTGACTGTGTCTATACTAGGAAATGGATAATGTGGTCTCAAAATGGCTTTATTTAAATTTCGTGGATCAAGACAAACTCTGAGCGCACCATTTCGTTTTTTTTGATGACTATACTGCTGACCCAACGAGTTGGTTCATCGACTTTTACTATTACACCCAATTTTTCCATCCTAGCTAACTCTGACTCTAATTCTTTAAGTACACTAAAAGGAACTTTACGAAGTGGTTCTATAACCGGATTGACTGATCTGTCTATTTCTAAATGACATGGTTTTTTGACACAACCTAGACCCTCAAATTTTTATTATTATTATTATATCAGCCCATAGTGTCCCACTGCTGGGCAAAGGCCTCCCTCCACTCTTTCCACTTCTCACGGCTTTCTGCGACCGTGGTCCAGTCCTTCATGAAACGGTCCAAATCATCTCGCCATCTTCGTTTGGGCCTGCCACGACGTCGAGTTCTCCCTTTTGGCACCCAATCGGAGGTATGTTTTGCCCAGCGATTGTTTGGCATTCGACATACGTGGCCTGCCCAATCCCATTTCAGCTTGGCAGCTTTTTCTCCCACATCGGCAATTTGCGTCAAGGAACGCAGTATTGTGTTTCTTATGCGGTCTGAAAGTTTGACTCCCAAAATGCTGCGTTCCATGCGTCGCTGGCAAACCGCGAGTGTGGACTTCTGAAGATTTGTCAAAGACCAAGTTTGTGCACCGTACGTGAGGATGGGAAGGATGCAAACGTCCATGAGTTTCCGCTTTAGCGATAAAGGAAGTTCTCCTTTCATCAGGTCTTTCATGGACCAAAAGCTCTTCCAGGCATTTTCAGTCCGACGTAGAATTTCCTTATCTTGTCTCGCCTGGAATGAGACTATTTGGCCCAAATATACGTATTCATGGACGTACTCCACCCTAACACCCTCGACGTAAAGATGGCGTTTTGTGCTGTTGGTCATAAGTTTGGTCTTTGACATGTTCATTTCCAGTCCGACCTCGCGGCTTGCAGCGTTTAGCTGTTCAAGCATCTGCCCGAGCTCCGAAGTAGAAGCGGAGAACA
Organism: Agrotis puta; assembly: GCA_943136025.2. NCBI lineage: Eukaryota > Metazoa > Arthropoda > Insecta > Lepidoptera > Noctuidae > Agrotis > Agrotis puta. Next base: position 9,695,794 of record OW964170.2, read on the forward strand.
AGACTATGTCATCGGCGAAGCGAAGGTTCGTTAGTCTTCTCTCTCCGACAACAATGCCCTTCTCGCTCCAGCTAGCTCCAAGCGATTTAAATACCTCTTCTAGGACGGATGTGACCCACCCGCAGTGGTAGACCCACCCGCAGTGGTAGACGCCCACGGCGACGGACGTCGCCAGACGATCTCCGGCCACCGTAGGCGCGGGCATGCGGGCAGCGAGTAATGGGCGACTCGCTGCCCGACCATGGACCATGCCCGGGTCGACGGCGCGTTGTGTTCCACGCGCGCCTCAAGGAGTGTCAGCAAACTGACGGGGCCTGTAGAGGGCCAGAGCCTGCCGGGGTCGCGGGTCTTACCCATCACCGTAACCCCGGTACGTAAAGGGCTCGTGAAGGACACCGTGGATTTTAGTCAGTACAAGTCTGACAGTCCCTCCCGCCCTGCCCTGGGTGGGAGGACTCATGTGATGATTTTACCACGCTAAAAAAAAAAAAAAAAAAAAGGACGGATGTGAAGAGTTTAGGCGATAGTGGATCTCCTTGTTTGACGCCTTTATTGATTCGGAAAGACGGACCAGCGGTTTCTATTTTTATGGCGGCTGTACTGTTTTTGTAAATATGCTTCAAAAGGCTGATATAAGTTTTGTGGATATGCTGTGAATTTAAACTTTCGAATATCGATTTATGTTTGATGCTATCAAATGCTTTGGAGTAGTCTACGAAGGCTAAGTATAATGGCATATTGAATTCGTAGTGTTTCTCAATAATTTGGTTCAGAGAATGGAGGTGGTCTGTGGTGGAGAAGCCTCGTCTAAAACCTGCCTGTTCCACTGGTTGGTGTAGATCGAGTGGTTCAATTATTCTGTTCTCTATAATTTTAATTAAAGCTTTGTACATATGGGACACCAGGCTGATAGGTCGGTAGTTCTGAATGTCGGCTTTATCGCCTTTTTTGTGAAGCAAGATTACATTGGCATGACAGAAATTTTCTGGAAATTTACCAGTTTGTAAGAGTAGGTTGAATAAGTTTGTGATATGCGGTAATAAAGTCGATTCTCCAATCTTGAGGGCTTCGGTGGTGATACCGTCTTGACCGGCACTTTTACCGTATTTCATGCTGGATAGAGCTCGATGGACCTCGTATCCTGTTATAGGTGGTATGTCTGGAGAGCATGAATAGGCATCTAGATTTAGCAGCGAAATTGAATTGAATCGAATCAGAATATAGAGTTTTATAAAATTCAGTACTGATCTCAATTATTTTTCGTCTATCTCTCTGCTTCGTTCCGTTTGAATCTGTCAGGCCTGTTAGCCAAGATTTACCCTTTTCTAAACCTCTTTTCGCCACTCTTAACGATCGGTTGTTTTCTAATGTGGTTTGGACTAAGTTGACATTGTACTGTCTAATATCTTTGCGAATATTTCGTTTTACTGTTCTGTCTTTAATTTGGTACTCTGGTGTGTAATAGTTTAACTTCTGTCTTTCTTCAATTTCGGATCTTGTAGCATCGGTCAATTTTTTCTCCTTATGTTTACTATACTTTATTTTCTTACTAACTTCACTGATAGCATCTTTTATCTTATTGTAGTAGATTGAAGCGTCTTCGATATTTTTATCCAATATACTAAATTTATTGCTCAGTTCCAGATTAAATTGACTTTTGTTCATTAATAGGGAGATTTTGTCCAATTTTCTAATTGAATTTTTAATTAAATTTAACCTTTGAATTTTTAAATTAAGTTTTATTGTAGTTCTTAAGGGTCTATGGTCCGAACTGAATTTAAAATGATTGAGGATATTTACATTTTTTACAATTTCTTTACTAGAGGAAAGACAATAATCTATTTCATTTTTCGTTATACCATCCGGTGATTGCCATGTCCATCGGCGCTGAGGTTTTTTCATATATAAACTATTGCTAATGTTTAAATTTTGGCCAAATGCAAATTGTAGGAGTCGCTCGCCTCGATTGTTCCTTGTACCTAAGCTGTGTGGTCCAACTACACTATTGTTGTCATATTCCTGTCTCATGCCAATTTTTGCGTTAAAATCACCAATCACTAGTGTCCACGTGCCTTTATGTTCGTCGTAAGCAGTATTAAGGTGGTCATAAAATTCTTCTACCTCGTCGTCCGAATGCGATGATGTTGGTGCATAAGTTTGAATGATAGTAAGGGTCTTCTTGGCTGTTACGTGAAATTTCAGCAAAGCTAGCCTGTCGGAAAAGGCAACGAATTCTTTTATGTTGGATTTCCAACGTTTGTTAACCAAGAAGCCAACCCCATTTCTGCCTCCAGGAACTCCGACGTAGAAAAATATGTTTTTATCCCTCTCAATGGAATCTTCACCTTCTCGTCTTACCTCTGCCAATCCGATGATATCATAGTTGATGTGGTCCAAAGCATTTTCCAACTCTATTAATCTCTCTTCTGTTCGCAGGGTGCGAACATTGTATGTTATGATGTTAAGCTTCACGTCCGTATTTCTAGCCTGGGTCGTTTAGACCCTCAAATACATCCTTAAATTCTTTAAATAAATTATTTTCAACTTCTGAATTAAATGAGACTGTATTAATTCTTTTAATAATTTTAAGCTCTGAACATGTTTTCAGCCCTATGACAGTAGCACAATTAATTTCCAAAATTATAAAAGGAATCTGACTTTGCTTTTCATTTATAAAACACCCTAAGACAGTCTGACCTCTAACAGGCAGATTTTGTTTACTAAATGTTACTATTGTAATTGAAGACGGCTTTATTAAATTTTCAGACAGTTCTAGACTTTGAAATGTACTCATACTCATCACATTTGCTTGAGCACCAGTATCTAGCATACCAGTTATGACATGATTATTAATTTTAATTTGAATATTCCAAGATTCCATACTATTAACTGAAACTTCACCCAATGCATAAATTGAACCCATAAATAATTCTTCCACTTTTTGACTATTATTACTATCTTGAGACTGTGACTTAACTACATTTACCGAAGACTTGTTACCTTTATTATTAGCTTTTTTAAAATAACAACATTTAGCATAATGACCCTTTTTATGACAATTATTACATTCTACATTTGAAGCTGGACATTTAAAACGGTGTTTTTGAGCACATCTAGTACAAATTTCTGACCTGTTGTCGCTTCTGTTTCTTTGACCTGACCTGGTACGACTCCTGGTATGACCTTCATCTCTGCTATTGCTTCTGCCCCTGTTATAACCTTTTCCTCTATTTTGATTGTATACTGCTCCAAGAACGTTTTCTTCGTTTGATATTTCGTTTGTCTGAATTGTGGAATGCTTTATAGCCTGGGCCAATTGAACGACTTCATCAAGGGTGGTCTTGTTTTCTTGGATTAGACGTTTTTTAATTTCAATGTTGTCTGCCTTTAATCCACAAATAAAAACATCTTTTACTAGACTTTCTCTTAGTGTGTCAAACTGACAGTTTAGACTTAAGTTTTGTAACACGGTAATGTAATCATTAATTGATTCGTTAATTTGCTGTTGTCTTGTAAAAAATTTATGGCGTTCATATGTGAGGTTCAATTTAGGCGTGAAATATTCTTCGAATTTCGTTAATAATGACGAATATCCAATTGTGTCAATATCTAGATCAAAAGAATTAAAAATTTCGAGGCCCATACTGCCTAAATAATGTAGCAAGATGGCTACTTTTCGTTTGTCACCTTCATTTTCAAGTCCCGTAGCTCGTATATAAATTTTGAACTGGCTCATCCACCTTTTCCATTCTTGCGCCTTATTACTTGCATTGTAATTAAATTCTGGTATTGACCCTCTGGCTTGAATAGTTTGAGCCTTTTGACTACAAGACGACGACGCCGACGCTCCTGGCTGGTCCGGCATTTTTTTTAATTTTTTGTTTTTGCACTCACTGAATAGATTATTACATTGACTCACTGAACTTCTGACACCATGTTATATAATAAAGGTGTGACAGAATCATAATAAAATAGTTAATACTGTTGAAAGACTTTAATTAAATACAGTGGAGACGACATTATTTAGACAATTATATAGGCCACAGATATTACGACATTTTTAATAATAATGTTGCCAGCTTACTAGTGTTGCTACACTTATATTATTATTATGACAATTACGACCATATATAATGGTAATTTCTACTTAATTGTCATTATGTTAATGTATATTGCTATTTGCCACCTAAAATCCTCAGTCGTGCTGATACCGATATTGGGCGCCGGGCCTAAAACTGAACCTTTGTAAAACAAGTTTTTTCCCTTCTTCTTCCTACAGGTGGCCTACCATGACGTCTTAAAGCGTGAGTGCAGTGCAGTTCCGCTGTGGGAAAGCGACAGAACTATGGGGAACAGTGTATAAGATGGGGACGCGAGGTATGATGGGAAATCACACACTGAAGGCAAACTTAACACAATACTAAGATAGCGCAAGCGCCAACAGGACGCCATTTGTTTATGGCCACTTGCAAATGACGTCCTGATGCCCCTTGCGCTACATTAATGTTGTATTAAGTATGCCTAAAGAGTGTATGTCCCCATTATACCTCGCGTCCCCGTCTTATACACTGTTCCTCACAAGTCGTCTAGCGCCATCTCGTTCGCTGTTCGCTGAACTACTCACGCTTTAAGACGTTATGGTAGGCCACCAGGTGCGTGTTGAATTAGGACCATACATATATGTAATTGCATCATGTAGGGTGAAATGTGACTGTGCACGGTTTTTTTTCTACCTACAAACGATTATACTTGTAACTCAGCAGATCCGGCTACCCACCCCGACGACGACTGGCCCTGGTAACACACAACATACGCACAATGAGGACTGACGAAAAGATCTGCGAGCTGGAAGAGGAGCTGAGCAAATTACGCTGGGACATTATAGGGTTATGCGAAGTCCGTAGATAGGGGGAGGACACCGTAACCCTGAAGTCTGGTAATTTGCTCTACTACCGGGAGGGCGACCAACAGTCCCAAGGTGGTGTCGGGTTTCTCGTTCACAAGTCCCTCGTAAACAACGTAATAACCATCGACAGTGTGTCGAGCAGGGTGGTATACCTAATACTCAGAATATCCAAAAGATATTCGCTGAAGGTCATTCAGGTATACGCACCGACCTCGTCACACTCCGATGATGAAGTGGAGACTATGTATGAGGACGTAAAAAGGGCCATACATAGTTCCAAAACCCACTTTACTGTTGTTATGAGGGACTTTAACGCAAAGTTGGGCAAGAAAAGCGGTGATGAGTTGAGAGTGGGGCAATTTGGATATGGGCAAGGGAACCCTAGGGGGCAGAGGCTGGCCGACTTTCTGGAGAAAGAGGAACTCTTCATGATGAACTCTTTCTTCCAGAAGCCGCCTCACAGGAAATGGACCTGGTTGAGCCCCGATGGTTTCACGAGAAACGAGATAGACTTCTTCATGACCGACAAGAAACGGATATTCAGTGTCTCTGTGATCAACAGGGTAAAAACCGGTAGCGATCACCGAATCGTAAGAGGCTCACTGAATATCAATGTTAAACTTGAAAGGTCCAGCTTGATGAAGTCTACGCTCCGACCTACTCGGTCCCACATTCAAAACCCCGAAAGCTTTCAACTCGAGCTCTCTAATCGCTTTGCTTGCCTTGAGAACTTAGTTTCAGTGGACGAGATCAACGACGGGCTAGTGGAAACTGTCCGCACCGTAGGGTCTAAGTTTTTTAGACCCTGCCGTAAAGATAGACCTCAGAAATTGACCGAGCAAACCTTAAACCTCATGGCTGAACGACGTTTGCTACAGTTGCAGTCTTCCGATGACGCGAAGTCATATAGGCAGCTCAATAGACGTATATCTAAGTCCTTGCGATCTGCGCCTCTTTAATACGAATCGTGTTAAAGAGACCATACAGCGAAACCAAGGCTTCAAAGTGTTCGCAAAGGACAAGTCTATTGGGCAAAGCCAGATGACAAAGCTGAAACGGGAGGATGGCAGCATAGCGTCGACCAAAGCAGAGGTTTTAGGCGAGATCGAGAGGTTCTATGGACAGTTATACACTTCGGTCGCAAAGCCCGTTGACAGCTTGGTAGGAGATCCAAGAGCCAAGCTGTCCCGACATTATACCGAAGATATCCCGGACATCAGTCTGTACGAGATTAGGATGGCCCTGAAGCAGCTTAAGAACAACAAGGCGCCGGGCGAGGACGGAATCACGTCAGAGCTTCTGAGAGCGGGTGGAACACCGGTACTTAAAGTCCTCCAGAAACTCTTTAATTCCGTCCTGTCCGAGGGCAAAACGCCTGAAACGTGGAGCAGGGGTAAGGTGGTGCTGTTCTTCAAAAAAGGTGATAACAGCCTATTGAAGAACTACAGACCCATCACGCTTCTGAGTCATGTTTATAAGCTGTTTTCAAGGGTTATCACGAACCGTCTCGAACACAGACTTGATGACTTCCAGCCTCCCGAACAAGCCGGTTTCCGAAAAGGCTATAGTACCATAGACCACATCCATACGCTGCGGCAAGTTATACAGAAGACCGAAGAGTATAACTTGCCATTATGCTTAGCGTTTGTGGACTATGAGAAAGCCTTCGATTCGGTGGAAACATGGGCTGTGCTTGAGTCACTCCAGCGATGCCGTATTGACTATCGGTACATCGAGGTATTGAAGTGTTTGTATAATAACGCCACCATGTCGGTCCGAGTATAGGAGCATAGCACGAAGGCGATTCCATTGAGAAGAGGCGTAAGACAGGGGGACGTTATCTCCCCGAAACTGTTTACTGCCGCAATGGAAAACGCCTTCAAGCTCCTGGAATGGCAAGGACTTGGCATCAACATCAACGGCGAATACATCACTCACCTTCGGTTTGCCGACGACATCGTAGTCATGGCAAAGTCGATGGAGGAACTCAGCATGATGCTCGATGGCCTCGACCGAGTTTCACAACGGGTGGGCTTGAAAATGAACATGGACAAGACGAAAATTATGTCAAATGCCAATGTTGTGCCCACCCCAGTCTCTGTTGGAAACTCGGTACTCGAAGTTGTTGACTCATATATCTACTTAGGACAAGTAGTCCAATTAGGTAGGTCCAACTTCGAGAAAGAGGTCAACCGCCGAATCCAACTCGGTTGGGCAGCGTTCGGGAAACTACGCAATGTCTTTTCGTCCGACATACCTCAGTGCCTCAAGACGAAAGTCTTTAACCAATGTGTGTTACCAGTGATGACGTACGGCACCGAAACGTGGTCTTTCACTATCGGCCTCATCTCAAAGCTCAAAGTCGCTCAACGAGCTATGGAGAGAGCTATGCTCGGTGTTTCTCTACGTGATCGAATCCGAAATGAGGAGATCCGTAGACGAACTAAAGTCACCGACATAGCCCACCGGATTAGCAAGCTGAAGTGGCAATGGGCAGGCCATATTGCTCGCAGAGCAGATGGCCGATGGGGTCGAAAAGTACTAGAGTGGAGACCAAGGACTAGCAAGCGCAGCGTAGGACGTCCACCAACAAGGTGGACAGACGACCTTATAAAGGTCGCCGGAAGACGCTGGATGCAGGTCGCTTCCAACCGGTATATGTGGAGATCTAAAGGGGAGGCCTATGTTCAGCAGTGGACGTCCTATGGCTGTGATGATGATGATGATGTAACTCAGCACATTAGGTATCTCACATTAATAGGAGATTAATGCATAAATTCGTCCAGAACAGGACAGAACCCGGGTCGAGCGACGGCGCGTAGTGTTCCACGCGCGCCTCAAGGAGTGTCAGCATAGTGACGGGGCCTGTAGAGGTCCAAAGCCTGCCGGGGTCACGGGACTCACGAATTACCGTGACCCCGGTACGTAAAGGGCTATTGAAGGACACCGTGGATTTTAGTCAGCCAAGTCTGACAGTCCCTCCCGCCCTGCCCTGGGACTCATTTGATGATTCTACCAAAGGGCAAATTTTTTTAAAAGGGCAGGTCAGAAGGGACTGTCAGACTTGTTTTGACTAAATTCTACGGTGATCCTTCCATAGCCCTTTACGTTCCAGGGTTACGGTTACCTGATGAGACAGTCCTGCGACCCCGGTAGGCTTTGGCCCTCTAAGCCCGTCAAATTACTGACAGCTCTTTTTACGGCGCGCGTGAATCACGATCCGCCGTCGACCCTCTCGTCGAAATTCTACCTGGCGTTGTACCTCAACGCGACACTCGTTAATGCGCTGAAGGGCTTTCGCTTCCAGATCCCAAGGCGGCAAGGCGGTATCCCGGATCATTCGGATGGCGATGACCCTCTGGCATGCGACCAGCTTTGCCGGTCGCCTACGCGTGCACAGTGCCCACACAGGGGCCGGAGGCCTTTCTCTCTAAATAAATTCACTACACCACTAATAGGTTAGTTTAATGCATAAATACCAATGATATTATCAGTAAAAAATTATAGTTTAAAAAAACTAAAAAAACACGCTTTAATAGCAATCGAACTAAAAAGTAGAAAATAATTTTTAAGTATAAATATGAGATGCTCATCACATTCGATATCAAGCACCCCACGCTTTTTCACTTTATTTGAATTTTTGTTAATATCTTAATATTTATATTAATCTTATACTAAGTTAATTATGATAATTGATTGTTGGATTTTATATTGCAGTAACATAGACTCTCTTATTTATACTTAAAAATTATTTTCTACTTTTTAGTTCGATTGCTATTAAAGCGTGTTTTTTTAGTTTTTTTAAACTATAATTTATTTTCTGAATTTTTAGTCTCAAGACGACAATAAAAGAAATAAAAAAATTAAAATACGCAAGCGCGGATGCGCGCGCACTATTTTGGTAGCAGTGACTAATTATAAAATTCGAGGATTGAGAACGGATGATCGCGCAGCAATCGTCAGCAGCGACCAATAAAGAAATTTGTCTTTTGAAAGTGGGAGAAGCCAGAGAGAGGAACAGGCCGTATGCAGCAGAGAGCCAATCGGCAGCAAAATCCAGAGAATGACATTTTCATCGGCGATATCATGCTCACTAATCTAAATATATTTTTTACTATCAATCCGCCCGCGACTTCGTCAGCGCGTGTTTCTAACTTCGAACCCGAAATATTATTGAAGACAAACTGATTTTACAATGTTCTCCCGCTAGGGGTTGATTTTTGAAATATAGATAATTACGCATCCTTTATTCGATTGAGAAACTATTTATGCCAAGTTTTGGGTTTGTCGAAGCAAGCAGCCTTCCCTTAAAACTTAATCACCCTTTTTCACCAACTTAGAGGGTGATTTTCGAAAACCCCAAAAACACGTGTTGGATTATTTTTTATCTAATTTTTAAATACTGAGTTTAAAATTTATCGGTTAGCGCGTTATGATTTTCCCACACAAACTTTAACATCATCTAGATCAGTGTTCCGCAAAGTGTGTGCCGCGGCACACTGGTGTACCGTGATCATTAGTTGGTGTGCCGTGGAAACATAAGGTTATCTTATAAAATTATTTTTAGTAAGAAAAATTTTGACCGTCTATGCTCAATTAAACAGTCTCATGTTTCGCATTAAATACTTTTTCTGAAATTTAAAGTTTAAGTTTGTTGATTAATAATAAAAGTTGATTAATATTACTTAAAAACTTTTTTTTAATTTGTGGTGTACCTCATTTTTTTTCGTTTTCCTAGGTGTACCTTGAACACAAAAAGTTTGCGGAACACTGATCTAGATTACCAAAGGAGGGTAGTTTTAAAAAACGAATAATTCCCATCTTTTTCATTTACTTTTACTCGTATTCGTACCAAGTTTCAAGTTTATAAACCTAACGGATAAGATTTTACATACAAAGGTTTTTACCCCTTTTCACCCCCTTTGTAGGTAGATTTTCGCATAATCCCTTCTTAGTGATCACCTACAAAATGAATCGCACCTACTGTCCAAAATTCAGGTTCTACGTTTAGCGACTTTAGATCCTTCCCTTTAAACTTGAATACCCCTTTTCACTAACTTGAGGGGTGATTTTCGAAAAACCCAAAAATACGTGCTTAATTATTTTTGATCTAATTTATATATACTGAGTTTTAAATTCATCAGTTAGCGCTTTATGATTTTCCCATACAAACTTTAATCGGGCACGCCGCAATCGCGGCGGTAAGACCCCTCTTTGAGGAGTGGCTGGATAGGCGTCACGGCGTCCTGACCTACCGCATGACGCAGGTCCTCACCGGACACGGAAGTTTCGGGAGGTTCCTGTGTCTGATAGGGAGGGAAGAAACGCCTGGGTGTCACCACTGCGAGGATCGTCCGGAGGACACGGTGGAGCATACGGTGCAGGACTGCCCCGCTTGGGCAGAGCACCGCCGTGTCCTCACGACGGCGATAGGCGGAGACCTCTCGCGCCCGGCATTGGTCGAGGCCATGCTGCGGGGCGAGACGGAGTGGGAAGCGGTCGCCTCCTTCTGCGAAGCAGTAATGCTCGTGAAGGAGGAGGCGGGCCGCTTGAGGGAGAGGACAGCGTCCTCCCTCCACCCCAGCCGCAGTAGTAGACGCCCGCGGCGCCGGACGTCGCGAGACGATCTCCGGCCACCGTAGGCGCGGGCATGCGGGCGGCGAGTAATGGGCGACTCGCTGTCCGACCATGGACCATGCCCGGGTCGACGGCGCGTTGTGTTCCACGCGCGCCTCAAAGAGTGTCAGCATAGTGACGGGGCCTGTAGAGGGCCAAAGCCTGCCGGGGTCGCGGGACCAAGGGATTACCGTGACCCCGGTACGTAAAGGGCTAGTGAAGGACACCGTGGATTTTAGTCAGTACAAGTCTGACAGTCCCTCCCGCCCTGCCCTGGGTGGGAGGACTCATTTGATGATTTTACCACGATAAAAAAAAAAAAATACAAACTTTAATATCGTCTAGTTTATTTTTTTTATTTACTTAAACTCATATTCGTACTAAGCTTCAAGTGTATAAACCCAAGGAATAAGATTTTTCAAACAAACATTTTCACCCCTTTTCACCCCCTTCGAGGAGGATTTTAATATAAAATTTATGAGATTATTGTATTGTCATCGGCCCTTGACCCCTGTGCAAATTTTCAAGTTAATCAGACTGCTGGAAGTGGGTGAAAATGAAGTTAAAAGATTCCGTTACATACATACATACATACAGGTCAAGCTAATAAAAGCGTGTTAATTAAAAAGGTGATAAATAAATTGAAAATCTGCTTAGCCCGTCAATTAAAGGACTGAAAAATAATGAACACGTATTTTTTTTTAATCAATGAATATTGCAATTCAAGATGTAAAATTATACCAACTGAATGACGTTTTGTGATTTTTAGAAGCGTAATTTCGTCAATTTTGATTTAGATAATAAAAAATACAGGTCGAGTATTTTTTGGTAATCATAATGTCTTTCGGACTTATTATTTTTTTGATTAAGATAGCCTATTATTTTTAATATTTATAGGTTCTTTTTAATGACAAAAATAATGAAACATATACCACAGCATCTCTTTAAGTAATAAAATATAAAAGACATCATATAATGTGGATTTTATTTTTTTGTGTATGAAAACATTATTTACAGTTCAATGTTCAATAAGCATAAAATTTAGCAGATACTTTAAATTATTATTCCGTAGCCCAATTTTCATTCAATATGTCTAGTTACAGAATCCATATTTTTCAGTTTATGGTCATCAAGATTTGGCCTGACTTCATATGTGCAGATGGTTACTCCATGTCTGTGACCTGGGCTAAACTCTCCTTTTAAACCAATATAATATATTATTGTTTTCTCTGCACCAAAATTAGCAGGGAAATGCATTGTTAAATGAGAAACAGAAGAAAATGTTACAATTCTGAAAAAAACGAAAACAGCAGTTACAGTAAAGACCATAGAAAACACAAAATTATTTAGTCATGTTACATGCAAGTAATTCTGTACTCTTTGAATAATTAAAAATATAAAACTTACTTAGGAGAATATTCCAAAACTCCTTCACTATCTTTTTGAAGTTCAAATATTTGGTCAGGTTCCATCGATACATCATCAAATGTCATGTTGGGTTTATTTTTAAACCTTGAAAGAAGAAATTTTATAGTAATGAAATTGTTATAAAGCTATCATGATAAACAAATTTACAATCTGTAACTCTATGATCTCATACTCACAATCTTAACTTTGCAGGATGAGAGTCTGAATCTTCAGCAGATATTTTGATGCCTTTCAGTTTTACATTCCCTGTGAATGGTATGTTGAATAGTAACTCTTCATCTGCATCACTTTCAACAAACTGAAAGTCATAGGGAGATATTAGAGAATAGAAAAATAAGTTCAAAAATAAGTGAAAAGGCTGGCAAAATAATAACACAAAAAAAAATCCCTTACTACTCTGAGAATGTATTGTTTTTTTTAGGGTACATGGAATTACTCCATGGGTACATAACAATTAAAGATAACAATATTTTCTTGTATTTATTCTTGTATTTTCTTGTATTTCATACTTTTTATGGTGTGACTTTTCAGTTGTGCTTATTTAATTTTATTTCACGACTTTATATTCTCTACAATACCTTATCCAATTTATTGTTTCACATATCCTATAAACAGCAGATGAGTTCATAGGTTATGAGGGAATAGATGAACATAATGCACATACATACCGGTCAAAATCCTATCATACTTGTTTAAAAAAAAACATTGAATATATCAAACTTTTTACTTTCTAACGCATTATCCTGAAATAAGGGTCAGTGAGCCATCTTAGAGATAAGTAAACAAATACAAACAACAATAATAGACACTTACATGAGTTCTATCAAGTCTTTTGTCCCAGGATTTGAATACAGTTTTACCAGAGCCTTCAACAGTTTCGTTAAGACATTCTAAATTGTCTTTATCAATTTTTTCATAAAGGTTATATTGTATACCAAGATCGTCGGGATTGCCGTGATCATGGTCATGTCCATGACAGTGATGATGGGACATTATCACTAAGTTCCAGATACTAATTAGTACAGACTACAAATACACGATACTTTACGTTATTACTAAATATACTGGCTTATCTTTCCAATAATAAAATTGCAGCATCAACATACAAAACAGTGCAGAATGCAAACCATATTTTGTTTGTCAATGTCATTCTCATTTCTCAATTCTTGTTCTTGTGACAAACGTACGTCACTGTCAAACAGACAGCGGACACTATGTCTATGGGGCACTCCCGTAATGTAGAATCCGCTAAGTGAACCAAGACCACAATGTTTGGAATAATCATAGATTTAAATTATGGACTGCCCAGTAGCTGTCTAAAATTAACCCCACCCCATTCAACGGGGATGATTACTGCCATTTTATCACAATAGGTGGCGCTTATACGAAATGGCCATTATAAGCTGTAAATTCAGAGCATTTCCTCTCAAAATTAATGTTCTCTGATTATGCCTCTGTGTTCTGTACCAGGATGTAATAACGAAACTATGAAACAGAATTTACCTGTATTGGTTTTTTTTTTCGATATATGCAAGATTTTTTATTTACTTGCTTCATGATTATATACAGACTATAAATAAAAACTTACTAGTAATATGTAAAAAAAAAAAACGACGGGCAGCACCCTGGGAGTGCCGGCAGAAGTAAAAACTTGAATAGTAATTGTTGGAAATATCTTGTGAACAGATTTTAGTAAAACTCGCAAAAATGGTTGATTTTTTATTTCAATAATTTTCCAATGTGACGTACATCTTTTATAAACAATGTTACCTAGCAACGAACATTCACGCAAGCGCCCTGCGCCGTCCTACGCTTTTTCGGTCAGGGTCACGTGTCCTGACGCGAGTTTAAGATTTTACAGAAAAGTGCTCAACGCCGCTAAAGAAGTTTTCACTTCAAAAAAAAACATTCAAAGGGCGTCGAGAATACATCCACATCGCTGTCAACGGGAACAGTGCCCAGAAGGCTGGCAGCATTGCCACGTTGTATGGCAATGCTAACTCGTTGACCTAGGAATAGGCCAGCCCTCTGGTCTCCTGAAGAGTCGACTAATCGCCTGGCGATGTCCTTAAAAACGTTGTGAGCACTCGGACCGCATGGCCCTAGAGTTTCAACCCCAAACGGCTCAAATACATAGCTATGTATTATTGGAAATGAATTTAAAAGTTGTATTACATATCTGTCAAAGTAGCATGGATCTATTTCAAGACCTTATTCTTATAATTTCTTAAAAATTTAGAGAGGTCAATTTTTATTTTAAATTTAAGAAAGTCAAAGTAATATTGAATATTTTTTTGGTAATCTTCGGTAATATGGTGGAGCTATTGACGTCGTGGTAAAGTTTTACAAAAGGAAAGTCAACATTTTAGTTTTCAGAAGTTTGAGGGCTTTGATTCTCGAAATTTCGATCATAAGATTCTAACCTAAAAAATAAACAATTCAATTTATCATTGAAGTAAAGTTTTCTAATTTTTTTAAATTATCCTACCGTGAGTCAAGTAAGTAAGTAGTCGGTAACAATCGAAAAACACCCGAATCTAACGCATTATATGTTACTATTATTCGATAATATTGGTAAATAATATTTTATCACATAAAAGTCTGCCTGTCAAAAAGATCGCCTTTCCTTCCAGTTATAGTGGTATGTATAAACATAAAAAAATGACAAAAACTATAAAGTGGACAAAGCGAAAAAAACTTGGCAATAGTCATTTTGTCACAAGCGTTTGCGCTGAGCTTTGCGTATTTTCATCCCCACTAGAAAGAGAGTGAAAGAGAGGAATCGAAAAGCTGGTCCTATATTTCTGTTACAAAAAAGAGATAGAAGAACGGCCAATTTTATCTGTCACATGGCCAGGGGAGGCGCAGTCCATCTTTTTAAGTTTATGGGAATAATTAATAATTATATAAATTGGCCATAGACACTACCTATCACTTTCCTGTAACAAAATTAAAGGACCCACTCTTCGATTCTTCTCTTTCTAGTTGAGTGGGGCAATTTTAGGCAACTATTGTGCAGTCCTTACTTTAAGTCTATGGATTAGCGCGACACGCTAGTTTTTACGATATATTCCGTCAGGGCCGTCTCAGAACCCGGTGGCTTGGCACGCGAAGATGAGAAGAGACCAGATGGTATGACCATATTGCCGTGGAAACTGGGTAGGCCTTTGGTGTGGGATGCAACATGTGTCGACTATCCCCTCTCCCTAGTTCAGCGTGTTGTGCTGGCAGGGGCTGAAAACTCCAAACGGCGCAATATAATTCCATTAAAATTTTTCTAACAGAAACTTACCACGAGCGTTTTAAAAAGCGTTAAAAAAAGCGCCGAAATAGAACATAATTATGCATTTCCATGTATCTGTTAACACAACAAATAAAAATCAAACACGTTAGCTCTTTTAATACATATGCATAGCGCTTTTTTTAACTGGATTTGATTTGAATTGCTGGCGTTTTAGCTCCCATACACACTAGCGTTAAAGCACTGAGTTTGAGCAAAAGCAGTAGCGGTGAGCAAAAGGTAAATTGATAATAATTAAATTAGTAAATTGATTAATATCACCGCCCAACACTTAAGTCAAATACAGGTCAAAAAAAGCGCCGCGCTTTTAAAGCGCTGTCGTGTGAATAGATTCATGAGATTGCATTTGTTATATTTCGGCGCTTTTGTAACGGCCATTAAAAAAACGCTCGTGCAATAGGGGCTTAAGTCTAGTCACAGACGTCTAGTCTATAGTATGTCCATAGAGGTTGGTTTACACGATTGTCGTTGATTGCTCTATTAGTCTATATCATGAGTTTATATGACACAGACAAGACAGATAGACGGAATCAGTGATATGTTAATTGATTTCTAAAATATTGGAATAATATCCTTCTTAGTTCAAATATTTACGGCGTATTAAATGTGTTATCATTGCAATTTATTAATAGTTTAAAAAAGTCGTTGTAATTTCTATTAAGTGGTAGTTTCAACAAAATGTCTTTGTCAACCAATTTCTGTATTTCATTAAGTTTTCTTACAATAGTCTTTACTTGTATTGTTTTAACTGGCAGTAATTATGCTCAAGCTAGTGAAAATGAAGCTGAGAGCATTACTAAAATTGGACAAGGTGTAGGTCACATTATGAACATTTATTACTGGTGAGGTTATCACATAATATTAATGACTTTGCAATACCATCACCATGTAAGTATAATTGTTTTAACACTTTTTTGCTTGCAGTTACTCTTGCGGATACAGAAAAGTCTTTGAAGACTATGCTGGAATAATACAGCAGAAATATCCTGAAATATCAGTCATCGGAGCAAACTATGATCCTCCCGGTCTAAACATGTATCTATCCAGATCAATTGTAAGTAAATCTAATTGTATTTTGTTTGTCTATTTATTCCAAATAAGTAATGTCATGTAATTAATTTTATTTTAAACAACAAAGCTTTTTAAAATTTTGATTATGCCTACTAAAGGTAGGTATTAAAAAACATATAAACCTCTCACCCAGGTACTATATTACTAGTTTTCGTTATTTTTTCAAACCATACAATGAATTTACATGTTTTATGTACAAATTGCTTTTCATTTTTTATTGCCATCCAAATAAGCAAGCAATAAACTGTAATCACTTCATTGTTGCTCAAAACGATGTTTTACCCTTCTCTGCAATTAAAAGATAATGTTATATCATATTAAATTATATTAAAATGGTTTATTGTTAAAAATTATTGCATGAAAATAAATAATTTTTGGTTCAATGCAAAATTATTTATCTTTTTATGTATTGTGAAATAACTTTCATACAATAAATACATAGTTCATTGCATAGTAATTGTAAAAAAATATAATGAGCAATGAAGTGATTCCAGTCTATTGCTTGCGAGTGTAGTTGTCAACGATAAACTGAATATGAAGGTTCTTAAAACCAAAAAGCCATAATATATCTGTATATACATACCTACATAAATAAACCATATAAAATTGTTGTCCAACTGTGTAAAATCAGATCACTCAATAAAATAAGATTTTTGATTGCAGGGTTTCGGCAAGATGATACTAATCATGTGTATACTAAGTGGGGTCAATATATTTGCCTGGCTAAACAAACCACAGCCTGCTTGGTGGAGCTGGTGCATTGAGAACAAACTATATGCATGCATGATGATGTTCTTCTTAGCTAATATGATTGAAGGCCAGCTAGTTTCATCAGGAGCATTTGAAATATCCCTCAACAACATTCCATTGTGGTCAAAACTGGAAACAGGGCGGATTCCACAGCCTCCTGAGCTATTTCAGATCATTGACAATACTTTACAGTTCTCAAAAATGGACCTGCCCAATAATAACTTTGTGCAGTAATATTTTTGTTGCATTTTTTTGCATATTGTTTATAAAAGGGACTGAGGTTATAAAGATTAATAGGGTCACACAGCAATGAAACCCACTAGCATGGGAAAATAATGTATTTGTACAATTTTATTATAATGTGCACATGTCATGTTGAATTTTCTTAAAGTTAATTTCATATGCTCCAGCTATTTGAAAATAGTTTTACTACAATTTATTTCTTGCTGTAAACATTGGTTTCTTTTACACCATAAGGATGGTTTTTAGTTATTTATAATTTATCCAGAGTTCAGTTTTTAAAGATAATGAAAATACATAATAAGAACTAAATCTTAAATATACTAGTAAGACAATGTAAATAACACTAATTTGTTAGTCACAGTCATCTTAATTTTCTGAGCAGTTGTGTCAATTAATTAAATTACCTTTTTTCATTTTCAATAGTAAGCATAATTAATTTTACGAAAGTTCTCCTGGCACTCTTCTTGGGTATTTTGATTATTTATGCAGTTGTGTTTGTTATTATTGACATGCAGTCATAATATTGTCACAGTTTTTATTACTGTGTTTGTGCTATACTATTTGATTTAGTTCATTTTAAGGGATCTACAATATAGCCAAATAGCATTCTCTATTAGGCTTAGGCCAGTGAACAAATGGCGTCTGATCTCTGAATCCCAATTAACGGTTGGATTTGATATCGTAATTGCACTTAATGTGAAATGCTAATTTAATACTACATTAAAAAGATCGAAAGAGCGACGTTGTTTGCCCGCTGACGAGGCAGACTCAACAAAAAGTTATCCAATGACAATCTACAGATATATTATTTACTTAGGAATCAATATTTCAAGCTACATACATATATCCAGTATATGCTCGCGTTAATATTTCGTTGGGTTTAGCTTCTGCGTAAATAGTGCATCTGAAGTCTGCTTGTTTTACCAGAAAAACAGATAATAAACTAAAACTTAACTTCACTGTATTTTTCTATTATATTCCAATGCAGTACAAATAAGATACTTTGCTCAAAAGTTCAAACAACAATCTTTTAGTAATGCATATATGTGTTGATGTTTAGTTATCTAGTCAGGATGATATTGTTCAGTAACAGGGGCGGTCTCTCATAGTACTGATTTAGGCCAAGCCTACCCTACCACAAAATCGCATAAATAAAACAAACGCATTTATTGTAACCTTGTAATAAAATAAAACAAAAATATAAAACATAACGCCTCACATAATGCATTAGCAAATTTCCGCGCGGCCGCCGTGTGACGTCATCACGTCCAGATTACTATAACCGAAGGCAAGCGGTCCTGTGGTCTCAAAAATTCTAAAATTCATTCAATAATTCATGCATATGTATGCATCCGTGTTCATATTTTCGTGTATATGAAACCGCACACATGTATAAATTACTACGCAGCTCCTTACGCTGTAGCTCACGAGTACGCGTTTTATGAATGAAAACGCACGGGTAAAATAAACAGAGTTGCCAATTCGGGAAATAGATTACACACAGAAACGACAATTTCGTAAAAGACTAATAAAGACAATTAAAAAAACAGAGTAGTATTGTCAAATCTATACATTTCAAATTAAATGTTATATTTTAAGGAATAGCAAAGACCTATTATAATAATTAAAAACTGTAAGAATTTTATTTCGAATTTGGTTTTTGGGGAATTGTGTAAATTAATACTGGCAACTCCGTGTGCAAGTGTCAGTTTATGCCGGCTAAAATTAGTTATGGTTTTGCACTTTTGTTTTTATTTAATCATATTTAGCTATAAGTAATGCATTTTGAAACAAAAAGTAGTGTAAATATTAAAGAAGATTCGTTTGTTTACTTAAAATGGTCCTAGTTTGTGTGACTTGTGCTGACAATGTGTGTTTATACTGATTACGATAGTTGTGAAAACTTATTTTTCACAACTCTTATGAAGAACTACTAATATTTTCGTTTAAATTTCAAGTTTTGTCTAAATGTTACGAGAATTAATCCAACAATTTCAATCTTCGAGAGTTATTCTTGCAAGTGACGTGTTTTGTAACTATCACCCACTTGGAAAGATATTTGAGGTGACAGATCTTCTATTTGAATCGTCAGAATATTGTGATTATTAATCTTACGTGAAGAATGTGGTGAGTGTTTTAAATTATAAGTTTTGAAGTGGGCCGAAGCTTTCTTCCATTCGCATCGTCAGTATTGAGAATGTAGTTTTTTTTTTTTCCTGGCCTACCCTTAGTCTGGAACCACTGCACGCTACTGTTCAGTAATGTTCAAGATGAAAAAAACATGTTCTTACTTTGTGCAACCCTGTTTAATTAAATAAAAGTTTAGATATTATTACATACATGTATTTCCTTTTCTTCCGACATCAAAACTTAATGCTGAGGTTGCAGATTTTTATATATTTAGTTTAATTGAATGTATTTCAAGTTTATAAGCCAGCACATCAACCTACCCCAATCTGTCGAAATCCGAACTTTATTACAAAAGAAGGATTACATTCGATTAGCAAAAAATTTGAAGGTTTATGTGCTGGCGTCTGTACATCAATTAGTATAGAAACCGTCAATAGTGTGCCGTGGTCCCATAATTATGTATTTTAACAAGCAACCAAAGCTGCCGACTTCCTTAAAGTTATTGCATTTGTGCGATAAACAACTCTCGAGATCTTATTGGTAAAAGCCAACTGTTGTTTTGTAACTTCGTACCTAAAAACTATTCTTTTTTCCTCATGACCTGTCTCATACTTCTAGGTACATCAATATATTCAATGTATATTGCCCTCAGACGAATTAGTTATTTAGTTATGAAACTTGTGCATGACACATAGGACATGAGTGCCGCAATACAAGTTCGTGTTGTTGCGCGCGCGCTCCGCAGGTGGTGCACGTCCACACCGTGTGCGGGGCCACTAGCGCACGGCCGGACACTGCACACTCTGGGAACTCGCTGCTGCATCCGGGACAGGTCATCATCCTAAGGACATAATTATATTATTACACTAGCTGACCCGCGAACTCCGTAGCGCCACAAAATCAATACTACTACACTACTAATAAATACTATTAATAATACATCATTTGTTATAAAAAATGTGATATTCATTAATTACAACAAAAAGTGGCGTTGATTTTTATATACGAGTATATAGATTTATAGATCGACTACCTGATTATGTAACCAGACAAAGACAAATTCTCGTTACAAACACGTGAAACACAATCTTAAATGTAAATAGCACTATTAGTCCGATCAACGAGGATGTTTGTTGTATCAAGACTTCTGAAAAATTCCTCCGGCACTGAAATTTGGCATATGATGAAAGTAGGTGATATAGATTATAGATGCACAATAATCCAATTTTTTTTTTTTCGAGAAGTTAGTTATTTTTTACCAATACATGAAAATTGCTTATAACTCTGTGATAATTCCACAGCCTCAATTACTTTCTGTATATGTCTATTTGTATTAGTTAGAATAGGTAAATATAAAAATCCAACAAATCGATTTCAGTGTCACTCCAAATTAACTTTTTACATATCGCGCTCTAAGTTCTAGTGAAAAATTGCTCGCGGTCGGTATCTCGTAATGAATGACTTATAATTAATGATATATTGTGCTAGTGTGAAAAATTGATCAAAGCATAAAGCAACTAAAAAAGTCTGTTAATGACCTAAGAAAACAATGCGGTCAATTAGCAAGAATCTTGCGTTGTACAGACGCCAGCTGGACAATCTACCCGAATCTGTCAAATTTTACTAATCGAATATTAACCTTTCACTTTTGTGATGAGGTTGAAAATCTATTAAAGAATTTTGAGGTAGGTTGATGTGCTGGCGTCTATACATTTTTCTTTCTTTTTAAAAACGTTGCCCCACACTTGGAATTTCTCCTGTGTCGTGGGTGCGTGTACAAACATATAAACTCACAAATGCCCAGACCCGGAACAACTACTTGTAGATCATACAAATATTTGCGGTTTCGACACTGCATGTGACTGTGTCCTTAGAGCATAGCATTGCAGAGCTGATGCTATATGCACCAAACTGTATAAAGATGTACTTACCATTCAGGAATACTGACGTCACAGTTAGGGCATTCAACCTTGTTTCCTTTCGCATCTTTAGGTTTATATCTTGTAAATATTTCAATCGCTAATTTTTCAAAGGTTTCAGGCTGTAAAATAGTTTACTACAGTTATTAAGTAGGAAAGTGCGTCGACTACATAATTACTACTCTTGAAATACATGCATAGTACTGAACTGAGTCATTTAATAAATTATAAGTCGCTTACATCCAGTGCTTCTAGTTTGATCAATGCCTTGGAACACAATTCAAATGCACGGGCTTGGATCGCTATCGATGCTATGGTACACCAAACCTGTATTAATTACAAAAAATTATTTAGATAATTATTTTGAAAATAACATGCATAATTTGAACATCACAATAATGCAGCTCTCTGTCAACTTAGATTTATATTATATCTTTACTTGTACTTATGTGACGACAGACGTGCGTCACTCTTGATATTAATAAGTCTCTAAGCCATTGACACACTTCGTTGAAATAAAGGCTGGAATTGATCTTGTGTCGATTAGCATGGTAAGAATCTTAAGCCCAAGGCAGAACGCATTCCAGCGTAGTTTTACGTCGCCAACCGGTACCAGCACCTCAGCAGCGCCGTTTACAATTTATATTCCGTATACCATATACCATCGCTTAAATCGTTGTGTTTACTGCAGGTGCATGCTGCACTTAAGGAGGGATGTGTCTGGCATGTTTTAATGTAGAACATGTGTGTGACCTGCGTCTGCTGCGCGTCGTGCAGCGCGTGGTGGTGCTGCGCGAGGCGGGCGGCGGCGCGCAGCGCGGCGTCGGCGCGGGCGGGGCGGGCGCGGGCGCGACTGGCCGCGGCTGCCGCCCAGTGCGCCGCGGTCGCCGCGCGCCAGCACCGCGCCGCCTCACGTCCTCGCCCACCTTCTGCATCACAAACATTTCACTTTCAAACTAATCCCTACATCTTAGATTATAGAAGGTCAAGATTCCAGGATTCCAGTCCAGGTCACGGATAATAATTGAAACCAATAAAAAGGACAGTACTGTAAGAGGAATAATATATTAAGTATTTATTCGCTAAGAATTTCAATAAATTGTTTGAAATAAGACGACAATAGTTTAAAATTACGGATAAAGTCAAGTCGTCCAGGAGCTTTCATCCACAACGCTGTCTAATAATTTTGAGACATAACATTCGTGAAGGCATAATACGAGTCTAATGCCCTACTACATGTAGGTATTTTTTTTTTATGTAGTATAATCTTCAAATAAGTCCTCCCACACAGCAGGGCAGAGCGGGAGGGACTGTCAAACTCGTGCTGCCTAAAATCCACGGTGTCCTTCAATAGCCCTTTACGTTCCGGGGTCACGGTAATTCGTACAGTCCCGCGACATGTAGGTATAGCTATAAACCAATGATGCAATTTCAGAGACGATTTATTGAAAAAAACCAACCAAAGTGTGTACCTTGAGTGCCTATCCATATAAGTGCCACATTTAACCTTTTTTTTAAAGTGAATATAATAACCAACTAACCGACGCTGTTTTGGTTGTACAAGTGGCCGGCAAGAACGTAGAGCTTCTTGATCTTCAGGGGTGACGCCTTTTTGGAAGCTTCTAAATTAGCTAACTAGAAGTAAAAAATACACACTTAGTATTACTCCCGAGCATTAGTATAAACTTCTTTCAGTATACTTAGACATTCCTCATAGTTCCAGAAATAGTCACCCAGTTGGAAAATCCACTCTGTTACTAAGTATATAGTTCATAAACGTTAAGAAGCCACGAAGACTGACGTTTTATTTTTTCATATCTATAAATTAATCAAAAGACAAACCTAAATAGTCCGACAACTATTCTGCCGTCGTAAATGAAAACACAGTAACTTAAGTTACACAGACATTGAAGTTACTGTGTTTTCATTTGCGTTTCATTTTTTCGAACAATCACATTTTCTATACATACAGTGCAGTATACGTACATCGAAACTATCAAACATATAGCGCTACAAAGATATTTTGGCGCTTGACAAGGAGTATAGTTTTCATTTCAGTTTCAGCCAACCTCATACTGTAAACTTGCCTGAAACGCCATTTCTGCAGCCTGTGTCATCCTGCCGCATTCTTTTAGTTGCATTATACTTTGTATAGATGGTGCTTGACTTATAAAATCATTGAGGTCGTCCATTGCATTTTGTTTTGTTAAGCCAACTTCCTGATGAAAGTCAAAGATATTGAGAATTATTTTGCTTTCTTATTCAACGTGATAGGTGTATTATTGACTGATGTCACAGTTATCTACTACTGATAAAATATATCTTATTATTAAAATACCTTGAGTCTTGGAGAGCTTGTAAACAATTTCGATAAGGCCTCATTATCTTCGAGCGCCATATAACATTTCTTCAATCCTTCTGTATTATTTGACATGCTGTAGTATTCAAGCGCACTTGTCCTGTACAATATACAACAAACAAGTTTATTCTTCCTTAGTTATTGTTTTAAATATTTGACAATACAATTAGAGCACAATAATGTTATACGAGGCCTGAGGTATTCCTTGAGGCGTTGTCAACTATCGCGAAAACTGTGGCAGACATCTATAAAAGTCCTACCACTATAGTACAAATGTCAAGCCATAAGTGAGAGTAAGGGCCTGTTCACGACCTTGTCGCTGTGAGCGGTCACTTAGCGTGGGGCGGCAAGCGATAAGATCAAATGTATAGAAATGTTCCAAACACCCACACGAGGCGTCATCAGTGGCGAATTCGCGTACTTACAAAATAAACGTCTTATTCGTGCTGAATGTCACTCCCCTCACCGCTTAGACCAAAGTCGTGAATAGGCTTTTAGACATGGGTAAATGTCTCTGAGTCGTAGTTTACGCCAAGTAGAATTTATTTTAACGGCCACGCCCACATCGCACTTTTTCCCTACCTCAGATAGAGACTGAGTTAAGTAGTAAGCCTAATAGTCCAAGTGTATTACCAATTTTGTCTATCAATGTAATAATCTCCAATGTTACTATATGCCTGTTTCACCTGTGCATCGGTTGTGTTTGCTGACATTTTCAATAGCTCAACTACGCGGAACCAGTGCCCTAAACGTTTCCGAAGAGCTATGGCCAAGTCACTGAAATATAATTTAACAGCATTAGATAGTAGTAGTCAGTATATGTAGATAAGGTCTTAATTATAAGTATCCTAATTAGTACATATTTGAGTAGGGTGTGATAAGGATAACAAACCGTCTGTCTTCGTTGTGATATATCTTTTCAGCTGCATCGAAATCTTTAAAGTACGCTAATATCTCGGCTTTTTTGAGCGCATTTGAATGTAGCGCGTTTAAGCGGCTCACGAATTTAATTCCAGCGTAATCATTACGTCTTACAAACGCAGCTTCAGCAGTATCTAGGGCCGATTCAGACTCGAAGTTTTTCAAAGCAGCTTCGGCTAACAACAACCTGCAAAAATTATCATACGATTCAGACAGTTTAAAAGGTTAACAAAAAATATGACTGCAAAACGGTTTATTTAGCTGTTTTATTCTTTTTCACAATATGAATATAAAAAACTATACCATAGTTGCGGATGAGGGTTATCTTTTATAAAATTTTCCGCTTCCTTTAATCCAACTTTTTCTATGAGCTGCCGCGTGTCTCTCAGAGACTTCACTTCTACTCTTACAATATGCTGAGGTGTGCATTTATCATCCACATTATCCAGAAGCGCCGAGGTAATTTCCAATTCCTAGAAACATAATATATTTCACAATAGGTAGATGCATGGGCGTCGGCAGCGGAGTGCAAGGAAGTGCATTTGAACGCCCCTGACAGGAGAGAAAATACAAACAAAAGGTGGTTTTACTTTTTTATCAAGCAGTTAACTGAATAAATCTTGAGTCTAGCTTGACAACTGCCCTTTATTCATCAATAAATTAATTGACATGTAGGGTCAGATGTCCAACAATGAAACAGAGGTACACAATAAAACACTGTAATATTTCTAAAATACTGCATTGCCAAATCGTGCATTATGTCGCGTTAGGACAGTCACGTGAACCCCCTGCCCTACCCCAGTTTGCACCGGCGTCGTGTGGAAGAAGACGTGTCTGCGGCGATTTTTTTAATTTTTCGTCAAAAAAGTAAGTATTTTCAACATTCTTTATTGATTTTTCGTTAAATTATGGTTAGAAACATCATATTTTTCATTATTACCTAGCATTGAATATACTTCGTAGATTAATGTGGAATATATCTTATTTTACAAGTGTTATAATTTAGTGGTTTTTTTTGCGGTTAATAAAATAAACCTGAGGTAGTTAACAATGAAACAGTTGCATAATGTACACAATGAAACACTGTTTTATTGTGTACTGTCTTGTTTCATTATGTACCATAATTATAAGCAATAATATTAAGTACTTTCCGTGAAAATTACTAATTTTTGGTGCTACAAATAAATTATAACATATTTGTTTTGCTTTTAAGATGGCGCGTTCTAAAGCTCTAAAACGCAAGAAAGGCGATCATTCGGGGGAAAATACGCTTCGAGCTATTCTTATGCACAGACATGGTAAGAGCTGGAGAAAAGCTACACAAGAGTGCAATGTATCTTATCCTACACTGTTTCAATACATAAACAAATATAAGAATGTAGATGATGCATCTTTACCAGGTCAAAGATTTACTCCCAACTACGATAAGTTACTTTTTAATATATTTTTTTTTATTGTGTGTCGTTATTACCTATTATAGGTAATCTGAAGAGTCTGGTTAAAGTGAAATTAAGAATAAAACCGTTTTTGATTGAACTCAAGTATTTTTTGTCATTCACCTACTCCTTATGTTACACAAAACATGAGACAACTTTTATTCAGTATGATGTTTCATTGTTGAATTTGTGGTGTTTCAATGTGTACCCGACAGTGGACACATTGACACATTACCCATTTTTAAGTTTTTATTTTTTGCTGATTGATTACACTTAATTTTTTTTTAAATATAAACGATATCAAGTACCTAATAAAATTTCCTACATACCTGTAAAAAATTAGAGTTATATCTGTAGAAACAAAAGGTGTATGAGCCTATGAATTTTTAGTGTTTCATTGTTGGACACATGACCATATATATATTAGCTGTAACTAGCTACCTGCCCACACGTACCTTAAACTTACACAAGTAGCCCTGCATCGTCAAAGGCTCTTCAGGCTCCGTATCTCTCATCACATAGAGCCTAGCTTTTTCTGCCACAGCCAACATTTGGGGGTTGTCCGACGCCCAGAGAGCGCTCCATACGTCTTTACGTAACGCTTGCCCGATACTTATGTTGTTGGCCATATCGGTCTCCAACAAATACAGAGAACCTGGCTGGTCGATCACATAGAATTTGCTACAAATAAACAAGTGCTGTTTAAAAAACTAGGTATTATTAAGTTTTTGTTTTCCGCTCTAGGCCGGAATTCGGAGATTTATTCCACGGCATTCCTCTTTTTTCATGACCTGAACATTCCATTTGATCCAAGCCCATTCAGCCGTAGAGTATTGCAGAAACGCAACTATGGGTATATTTGTGATCCGCAAGTTAGCTAACTTGTGTAATTATATTGTTTTTTTTTTATTGGCCTTCGCGGCTATATCCAATGAAGAATAGCGATACAAAACAAAAATAAATCACACTTACCTAGAATTAGAGTTGAGCCCCAACCTATAAGGTCGCGAATTCATATTTATTGAAGTAATTTTCTTAAAATTCACAAGAGAAAATAGGAGTATGGAGCCTGAATCTCTTCCAATTAATAAATGGGTGTCAGAACTTGCGACGCAGCATATCGTGTCGTCCTGAAACCCTGTGTCTGTGGCCGTGACCGGCGAACCGTCGGCTTGGTACAGCTGTTCTGTAGCACCTGCAATAAAATAATAAATCTCGCAGTGAATACAAAATAGTCTTGTAAGGAATTAATGTACACACCTGTATGTGTGATGCAACCTTCACTGACTACAGGGGTGTCCCTGTAGTCAGTGAAGGTTGCATCACACATACTTCAAATGATAAAAAATAAATACTTACGAGGTCTAGTAGGCGTAGAGAACTTCCATATTATAAAAGATTCCTTAGAGGCTGCTACTACAATCGCTTTGCTGTTGATGGTTACGTATACCACCGGGAGACTAACAGGTTTGGCTAAAATTGTATACATAAACTCAATTAAAAACTTTGCACAATCAGCTGAAGCTATTATTATCGCCCACGTGGTAGTTGAAAATTATCCCAAGGGAACATAAATGGGGGGATCTAAAGCCGCCACTTTAGCAATGTTGCTAATATAATTGTGTTAAAATTGTTGTTTATCAATCATTTATCTACTCTATTGCTTGTACGCGCAGCAGAATAGATTATTCAATTTTACGAATTGCATTGCAATGCTGATGTTGCTAAAGTGGCCTTTTTAGACCCGAGTCATCTATTTCTATGCCTTTTTATTCAGATCCATTAAGTGCGTGATTGAGTAATATGCATCCATTGGCACATATGTATAATAATTTATTTATTTATACATACATAAAAAAATATCAAAATGGGAACGACAAGTACAAAGGCACTGCTCATTTTTTAAAGAAATTTCTTTCTAATCATACAGATATAATACAGTAATCTTGTTATGATTTTCGATTGCGTTAAAATTACCTTATTTTGATCCGATGAAAAAAGGAATAGGTTCACAATTCGTCTCATTGAATAGGTATGTTTCTTTTATTTTTTTAAGTAAAACGACGTACAACTTGTTGATTAGTGAACAGATTTTTGAAGTGAAAACTTCCTTAGCGGCGTTGTGCACTTTTTTTGGAATGGGTAAAAAATGTTAAACTCGCTTCAGGACACGTGACCTGATCGAAAATTCGTAAGACGGCGCAGGGCGCTTGCGCGAATGTTCGTGTGTGTTTATTACTATTCAAGTTTTCACTTCTGCCGGCATTCCCAGAGTGCAACCCGTCGTTTTTTTTTAAAGCAGTCGTACCTACCTCTTTCTCTTTCCCTATACCCAATGTGTTGGTCCCGTTTGAAAGACTTAATTTTTTTTTTGTTAGAATAATTCAGGATTCGCATGTGACATTAATATCCAGCATAATGACTAGTTTTAAACGATGGCTGGCATCAATTATTCCAAAAGCATTTGGCGTGCGTAACTTTGAACAAAATGGCGTAAACTAAAAACTTAACCTTTTCTTTTAAAACATCAAATATCACCGTCGACCGGCGAACTCTGCTGGTAATTACGTTAATTAAAGGTAGCCGAACGATCTCCGACAAACACATATACGAGTATCTAGTTGTGGCCGGGCCGAAACACGATTTTATGACCGAAACTAGCCGAAACCGAACCTTCGGTTGTTCACTACAAATAAATAAATTAGTTCCTTACTATAAGAACTTTATTATAAGATATTTTAATTTGAACTTGCAAAGTCGAGCTGTCATACCCTATATACTTTCCTCTTTTTTTTTCGTGGTAAAATCATCAAATGAGTCCTCCCACCCAGGGCAAGGCGGGAGGGACTGTCAGACTTGACTGACTAAAATCCACGGTGTCCTTCAATAGCCCTTTACGTACCGGGGTCACGGTAATTTGTGAGTCCCGCCACCCCGGCAGGCATATACTTTCCTCTCTAGATAAAATATGACAAAAGTTACTGGACAGAGACTTGAGCACTATATCAACAAGTTAAATCATAAT
The DNA here is from genome assembly GCA_943136025.2 of Agrotis puta. NCBI lineage: Eukaryota > Metazoa > Arthropoda > Insecta > Lepidoptera > Noctuidae > Agrotis > Agrotis puta. The sequence goes on from OW964170.2 coordinate 9,724,899, forward strand.
TGGTCTCACCATCGCACTGTATTCCTTGCTGATTTGATATTATTACTTGTCCCAAAGTGGCTATCACACAGTATTCATCAACTGCGCACATGTCTATGACATCAGGTATATGGTTTATCCAGGACTGAAACCGTAGAAAATACAAACGTTTTTATTTGTAGGAATATTTGTAAGGTGTATCGTGTAACCAAAAGTCTAACCTGATGTGTTACAGTATCCCAAAACGTAACAGTTTCCGTTCCCGATACATATGCCAATGTATTCCCGTAGAACGCGTACTTGTGGTCCATTTTGACGTTGGCAAAGTATATGAACGAGTCGATAGCTATAGCAAGTCGCAGTGACTTTTTCTCCCATGATAAAGCCCTCATGTTACCGCCTGGTACGCGCAACGTTCTTATATGCTGAAAACAATGAACATTTAAGCGTTTTAAGTTATACCTGAGGAACCTCATATATAAAAAGCGCGTGCAAGTGCTCTCAATCTATACGCGCGTCTCGGCCGTTACTGCCGCGTCTTAGTTGCGCTTTTGTTTTCGTTGTTCCGGATTTGGGTGTACGTAAGTTAAATGTAAAAAAAAATTACATATCAATGACACATACCTCACCATATGCACCGAAAAATTGAACTACGTTAGTTTTATCTGCCGTACAGCCAGCTGCAGCCAGAATGGTACCGTTATGATTCCAGCGACAGTCAATAATCAACATGTTAGATTCTACAACGACACTATCTGAAAAGAAAAATCATAAATCTAAATTATGGAATCTGGAAACATCGAATATTCTATTAGCTTTTAATTGTTTATGTTGCGAATCAATGGAATAAACAGGCCAAGCGCGAGTTAGACTCGCGCACGAAAGGTTCCGTACCATTATCTATAACAGCAAAATAAAAACACGTTTGTTGTATGGGGCTCTCACACAACAATCGTGATATTTTTTCCGTTCCTTATTTTATCCTGTTTTTTTAGTATTTGCATCAACAGATATACATTTTTTTAACGTGGCAAAATCATCAAATGAGTCCTCCCACCCAGGGCAGAGCGGGACGGACTGTCAGACTCGTACTGACTAAAATCCACGGTGTCCTTCAATAGCCCTGTACGTTCCGGGGTCACGGTAATTCGTGACACCCGCGACCCCGGAACAGATACATCTGGGAAAACAACTGTCTAACCATCACGTTTCTTGAGATACAGCCTGGAGACAGACGGACAGCAGTGTTGGAGAAATAGGGTGTCGTTTTACCCTTTGGGTTCGGAACCTTAAAAAGGTAGTTACTACACCACCTACCTATGAATACCAACCTTAGAAGCAAATTTAATGGATTTTGTAATTTGATAAATCAACGGTCCCTACGTACAAGCGGACATGTCAAAAAACGAGGTTAACAGGAGAGCATTTTTTGACGTGTCCGTTTGTACGTCGAAATAGGTTTACCTTCCTCGTTACAATTTTTCATTAACAATATCACGCCACTTCTGTATGATATTGCTAGTACGGGTCTGTTGGCTGCAGCACTTCCTGAGTACCAGTCCATTGTTACAATATCCATTGATCCAGACACACCATGAATAGTAACAGGCATCTGTAACAATATTATTATTATATTACCTTTTTTTTAAAGATTGTTTGTCTTTTTATCGCCTTACTCCTTTGGCCTTCCTCTTCCTCTCCATCCATTAAAATTCATACGCAAGACTCTTTTTGTCCCATGCTTCAGTTATCCTTCCTCATTATTAACAACTGAATAATAAACAAAAATATGTACTGTAAAATTTCCTTGATCATCATATATGTGCAGATCGCCATTGGTGAGCGCGAAAAGTAGCTGTGTGTTATCAGGCGACCATTGAACTGCAGCAAGCCCTGGCCCCTTGATGTCTTTGCCCCAGACTCTAGAACCATCCACAGATCCAACAATAACAGCTCCTGTAATAATGTATTAATCTCTGTAAACCGCCAAAATGTCATGTGACTTTTATGTCTAGGTTTAAATTGCATTGATTGATTGGCCCTTCCTTATATAATGGAACAGCTAAACCAGGGTTTCCCAAACTGTGCGCCACTGCGCCCTAGTGCGTCTTCGAGAGTACAGAGCGACGCCGTGAGATGCGAGGGTCGACCATTCTCCGGATTGATTTTGCGTGGAACCAAGATCATCTACCTATATGTATAAAATATCCACCAGAAAGAAGAGGATAGTCTGATTGATATATTTTGCAGCTACAAAACCAGATTCACGTGCTCTGATTTTGTGGAGTTTGAAACCAGGTATTATTGTTTTATTATTCACCTGGTATCAACTAGCTAGGGCTCGCTGTATGTGCGCCGCGAGCTCAAAAAGTTTGGAAACCCCTGAGCTAGACTAATCAGTTAAATACTTGAGTTGTATTAAAAAGATGTTTGCTCACCATCTTCATAAGCTATACAGATCTTTTGACCATCAGAACCCCAAGCCATGCTTCTCACAGTTGATTTGTTTCTGTTATTTATCATTTCTTCATACCAAGACCCCTGGAAGTAATACAAATAATATTTTATAAGGTTTCTTTGTCAATACACAGAATGCATGAATTAAAACAAACTACAAGTTAACACATTGACTTAGGCAAATATAATGTACTAGTTTTTGCTGGCCTCTCCCCACCTTCCTCCAGCTATAGTTTAAACCATGTAGTTCTGTACTAAAATTAATCAGAATAAGCGTGAAAACGTAATAAGTCTGAAAAGTGTTAAAAATTAATATTTTATGGAGGTTGACAGAAGCAACAGAATGTTATGGTACTTACATACTCCTTTGCTTTGTTTACAAAGGTTTTTCTATTTTACAAAATAGACCTAAGTTACCTTATAAAGCATCCAAACAATAATGACACCATGTTCATCACTAGTAGTCAGCTTCTGGAATACTTCATTCCAAATAGCCACACACACCTGACCAGTGTGTCCTTCCAAACTTAGGTTCATTGAGAGATTCCCTCCGCCTCCTGTTAAACCCATAATTTAATAAGTAATATATAACCATAATTTAATAACAAATAATATTGTTTCTATTCAATTGTTAAGAGCAAAAGTTTTCCATTATCAGATTTAGATTTCCATTGGCCAACTTAAAAACATCACTTTGTATAGTGATAATAATGGACTTGTTTTGTTTGGTAGCTTTCCTCCAAGTTAAAAATAAAGGAATATTAGCAGAAAATCTGTGTTTTTATGACTCAAACACCTGTAAATATAGAACCCACCACAACTTCGAACAAAACTAAGAGTTAAATGTAACAAGAACGCTTTTAAAAAAATTATTGTTTCAAATATTACCAGATTCCAATTTTAAAACTTTTAGCATGCCATCTTCCCCACCAACAGCAATGTATCCTGATGAATGGTTCCAAGATATACAAGTTACATTTGATTGTTTGGGTATTGCAATCTGAAATTAAAATCATAAAATATGCAACATAAAACCTTTAGGACTTTTGTTTTTAGGGTATTATTTTAAACAAACATGTACTACAATTTCAGTGCATAACATTTTGATAAATGCTTGTAAAAATAGATTCTAAAATTAATGATATGTTAATTACATAACTAAGGAGTCAATTTAATGACTAGGACTGCAAGATAGTTCTGGTAAACATAAGTTAGCCCTCTGACGGCTGACCTTGTGGAAGCAAAACTATCTTTAGTTGTAGGCTAACAACATTAATCAGAAGTTAAGAGGAGCTTTTATTTTTAAGCAAGTAGCATTCCCAACCATTGATTCATGATTGAAAATGATGATGATGATCATTTCACTCCATGAATCAAGTATTGACTTGGTCCATAATGTAATGCTATTGGAAAAAAAAAAAAAACTAAAATTGCAATCTACTTCATGACTTTGTAAGCTGGTCAGGACAATAATATTTGCAATCCTTTAAAAAAAAACTATTCTCACGAAACCATCACAATTAAATAATTTTCAAACAAACCAACAAAACTAAGTGCTATATGACTAAAAAACTACTGTAAAGTTTGGGAAACTACTTCAAAACTAGGTAAATTAGAAGTTTATTTAGAATATACCTTAGTAATTTTAAACACATAAAAAAGGGTTTTTTTAATAATAGACCTTTGATGTAATTATTACCTATTGTAAAGATTCGGGTCGCGGGACTGTACGAACTACCGTGACCCCGGAACGTAAAGGGCTATTGAAGGACACCGTGGATTTTAGTCAGTACGAGTCTAACAGTCCCTCCCGCTCTGCCCTGGACGGGAGGACTCATTTGATGATTTTACCACGATAAAAAAAAATGTAAAGATTCAGTTTGAGAGTTTTTCTTTATCGTGATAAAATCATGAAATGAGTCCTCCCACCCAGGGCGGGATGGGAGGACTCATTTGATGGGTGACAGTGATCCTTCAATAGCCCTTTACGTTCCAGGGTCACAGTTCCCCGGTGAGACAGTCCCGCGACTAGTAAAGGACTACTAGTAGTAGTGAAAGCTTCACAAGTAAAAGTTGCGCGAATCCAAATTTTTAAACTATGCACCAAATCACTATGGAAACACCGAATTACAACAAAATAAAATTACCTTCTTACTCATGTAAATGAACATTTTGAATGTGTATTTTTAAATCTGTTTATGTTCAGTATATTTTTCTTTTTAGGAAAAGTTTACAATTGTTTCTTTTTAAAACATTTTATTTTAAAAACAAACACAGCAACCGACCAACAATGACAAGTTTTTGACATTGACAATCGTTGTCAAAACGATTGTGATTTGGATTTGCATCTCTATCTACGGATGTTAAGTTGCAGTTTATTCTGCAGCTATGGAATCGTAATAAATATTAACGCCTAGAGAATTAAAAATAGTGAACACACTAGACGAGACAAAGAAGAACACTGAATCTCAACTTTTTATTTATTCACTCCACTTTCTGAATAAATAAAAACAAGAAAATCTAATCGAAAATATGTAATTCCAACTGGCAACATTATGAAATTCCGAAAAAATCAATATTTACAGATTGGACGGGAAACATGTCAAAAAGATTTCCGCGAAATCTTCATGAAAAAGTAAAATTTTCTTTAATTTCTTTTGTTACCGGTAATTTCGATTTAAACAGTTAATTGAACTGTAAATCCTGTCCATTTTGTAGCTTTTGTATCTTTTAAAGTTCGGCCTAAACAGCCGATATTTCACAACGCAAGATTTCAAATAAAATAATTATTAAGTTCATGAAAATGTTGGGTCGAAAACAAAGCCTCAAAGGGGAGCCGGTATTAGCAGACTATGGTCCAGAAGAATCTCTAAACGAAAGTGCTGATATTGAGTGGGTTAACAAGGTAATCTAGAAATCACTCTCTTAGTTACGTTACAAGCTGCTTTTTTTAAATATAATTTAATTTTATAGAACATTGCCTGGAAAATGAAACTCAATTGTCTTTATCTTAATGGTTCTCTAAAATTAAAAAAAATCTTTTTCAGCTATGGGTTCGAAGAATTCTAAGATTGTGTGCTTTATTAAGTTTGATGTCTGTGTCACTAAATACTCCAAAATCATTTGAAAAGTACCCTTCTCTACAAACAATTACTTTTGCTGTGGACTGCAGTGTTACACTCTTATTTACTGCAGAAATGATAGCCAAAATGCACATTAGAGGAATATTAAAGGTATGTGCTAGACAAATATTTCAGTTATCATAAATTATAATACAAATGATTTTAATACTAAGTACTCAAAGTTATTTTAATGTATGTTTCCAGGGTGATGTAGCATACTTAAAAGACCACTGGTGCCAATTTGATGCCTCAATGGTATTTTTTCTTTGGGTATCTGTTCTATTACAAATGTTTGAGCTGACTGGAATAGTACCCAGATACAGTTACCTGAGTATTTTACGGGCACCCAGACCTTTGATAATGATCAGATTCTTGAGAGTATTTCTGAAGTTCTCCATGCCAAAATCTAGAATCAATCAGATATTCAAGTAAGTGGATGAAATAAATAGTCACTTGTGTTGGAAAAGATATAAGTTTGAAAATATTAAAGCTATTTCTTCTACTTTATGATTTCACCACATAATTCTCACACTGCATGTCTTCTGTTTAACAGGAGATCAAGTCAGCAGATCTACAATGTTACACTATTCTTCCTGTTCTTCATGTCTTTGTACAGTTTGCTTGGAGTTCAGTTCTTTGGAGAATTAACACATCACTGTGTCAGGAATGATACCAATCCCTAGTTAGTATTTTTTTGCATAGTAAAACCTCAAGGTGTTGTGTTTAGGACACCTAACATAAACCTGCCTATTTGTAGTGTTTCAGTGTATGGCATAAGTGTCTATTTAATAATTCACTCTGTATAAAGGTATTTAAATTCAAATTAATGTTGTACTCTCTCTTTTTTAGTGAAATCACTATAAACTCCTTAGCTATTCCTGACACTTTCTGCTCCCCTGACCCTGGCTCAGGATATCAATGTCCTCCTGGAATGAAGTGCATGAAACTCAATTTATCGAAATATATTATGGGATTCAATGGATTTGAAGAGTTTAGTAAGTACAAAACTACTACTTAGCTTATAAACCCAGTTAACTTATTGATAATATTAAAACTTTCATATCTTTCCAGCAACAAGCTTGTTCACTGTCTACCAAGCATCATCTCAGGAAGGATGGGTCTTCATCATGTATCGGGCTATTGACTCTTTACCAACTTGGAGATCAGCTTTATACTTCAGGTAATTCATCAAAGACATAATTATTATTTATCTTCTTTCAAGTACTTAATCACTAAAGTCGGATGCGAAGCAAGAGGAATTTAGTACTTTAACCTGTCATTATCCATCTCTGTCATTCTCACGTAAATATAATGAGTCACACACACAGCTCTTTGCGAGCGAGACTCATTATATTTACGCGGGAGTACCACTCCTGCTTCGCGTCTGGACTTTACTAAAATATTAAAATTACAAGTAGAATATAATGATTGTGTAATCTTTCCAGTACAATGATATTCTTTCTGGCCTGGCTTGTGAAGAATGTTTTCATAGCTGTAATAACTGAAACATTCAATGAAATAAGGGTACAGTTCCAACAAATGTGGGGTGTGAGGAATCCTATAACTAAAGGTAGCACCACCCAGTTTTTTACAGGTGATGATAATGGATGGAAATTGGTTACTATAGATGAAAACAAACATTCTGGTAATAATTTACTATTTATCTATTTCTTAATTTTAATAAGACAGATAGAATGTATAGAATATATATTTTTTTCATTTTAGGGAGTGCACCAGAAATATTCCACAGATTGTTAAGGTCTGCTTATTTCCGCCTGCTGGTCATGGGAGTTGTTTTGGCTAATGGAATAATAACAGCAACAATGAACTTCAAACATGATGACAATCCTAGGGAATTCTTTTATGAAAAATACTACTACATAGAGGTAGAGAGGATTATAGTTTTAATACTGTTTATTTAACCCAAGTGATAAGTCAAAATGTACCTACCTACAATAATGTTTTTCACTTATTTCAGATTGCATTCACCATTTTCTTGGATTTGGAAGCATTGATCAAAATATGGTGTTTGGGCTTAAAGGGATATTTCAAACACTCTGTTCATAAGTTTGAATTACTTTTAGCGATTGGAACTACGATTCATATAATACCCCAGCTGTACATGTCAGGGTTTACATATTTTCAGGTATACAAAAATGATGTCCACTCTTTTCGTCCATACTTTTTGTTTCAGACATATTTCTTCTTACTGTTGTAGACTTGTTTAAAAAAAAAGTAACTGCAAAACGACCCTTATATCAACGTCAAATGCAGTTTTGCAGTTGACACTTTTTAGACAAGTGTACAACAGATGTTTAACTTCTTTGTAGTAAGACGAATTACATTTAACATCTTACTAAAATATGGTTCTGATTTCAGGTTCTTCGAATAGTTAGGTTGATAAAAGCATCACCATTATTGGAGGGATTTGTCTACAAGATCTTTGGTCCAGGAAAAAAACTTGGCAGCCTGATTATATTCACAATGTGTTTACTTATCATCAGCTCTTCTATTTCAATGCAGCTATTTTGTTTCCTGTGCGAATTCACTAAATTTGAAACATTTGATGAGGTAATTTCAAATCAACTTAATTGAATTCTGAGATCAACAACTTGGAAACTGTTTATAATGATATCTTTCAATTCAATTAAAATGACATTCTGATACTAATATGTTTATGTAACATTTTAGGCATTCATGTCTATGTTCCAAATTCTAACTCAAGAAGCCTGGGTAGAGGTAATGGACGAGACCATGGTGAGAACAAGCCAAACATTGACACCTCTAGTTGCGATTTATTTCATACTGTACCATCTATTTGTCACTCTGGTAAGAATCACAATGTTTACAATACGAGTAAAGTACATGCTTTAGTACACATAACATAAAATGTTTGTAACTTGTACTGTATTTCAGATTGTGTTATCACTTTTCGTAGCAGTTATCTTAGACAATTTGGAACTGGATGAGGATATTAAAAAACTGAAACAACTTAGGTATCGCCAACAAAGCGCAGAAATCAAGGAGAGTCTGCCATTCAGATTAAGAATATTCGAGAAGTTTCCTGATAGTCCACAGATGACCAAGCTTCACAAAGTCCCTGGTGACTTCAACCTACCCAAGGTTCGTGAATGATGTACCTTTTACATACATTTCATAACATTCTAAAACTACACTATGTACCTTTAAGTGCTTGATTCTAAAGGGTCTCCACATTTGGCGTAAACTGGCATAGCCGTCGACCTCCCCCCGTCCACCAGGTACACGGCGAGATTAACAGCTATGCAGCAGTTGAATATTTACTCACGTTACACAATGCAAAATATTCCTATGTCCTTCAGGTGCGTGAGTCATTTATGCGGCAGTTCGTATGCGAAGTCGAGGGCGAGGAGGAGGCGGGTGCAGCTAGCAGCGGCGACGTGTCTCGTCGCGCCTTCGAGTACATCGGCGTGGCCAAGATCGCCTTCCCGTACCGCAAGCGTTGCCTCGTGAAGACGCTGGTGGTGGCGCCACCGTCGCAGCGACCCAGCTCGGCGCTGCGCCGCCACGTCGTCAGCTCCATCATTGAGTTAGTGGAACACACCCTGCCGAACTATCGGTGGGCCTGCATGACATTCACCGCGGTAATAGCGTTAAGTCGATAAACTAAACTGGGTTTTTAATACCCAGCTTAGACAGTTGGTGAACCTTTCAATTTGGGCATGATCGATGGAGATGTTTTTACCTAGATGTTTATTTTCACTCCTTTTCATTGTTAATGTTGTGGTATAAAATGGAGTTTATTGGAATGCTGTATGATATTACATGGAATAAATATTTTTCTATTTCTTATTTCTATAATGTGGCTCTCAAACGAAATCTCACAGGCTGTCAAGTTTTTAAATTATTGTTTGCATTGATTTTTTTTGCTTTAATATATATTTTTTACCTCCACAGGTATCAGTTTAATTGCAGTCATGAGTCTCGTGATAAAGGTTTCTTTTAATTTCTTTTTTTATTTCGCTTATTTTTATATCAATTATGGAATGAAAAATAAAGCATACGTCAAAGGAGGATTTCAACAATAATTATTATTTCAGGGACTCGAATAATCATCGACCTCTACTGGGAGATTCAGCAATGTTAGCGACTGGAGGCAAGTCTGGTCTGAAGCCGCAAGGGACAATATCAAGCGCAAAACAGTTGCGGGTGGATCAAAAGAAGTATGTATTTAATTTGGTTTCAAAATAAAGCTCAGGCTGAACTAAAGCGAATCCCGCAGAATGCAGATTGAAATTCGCGAATGTCAAAAAATGTATACAGCATGTACAGTTAAATTCGCAAGTATGTGTACACAATTGAACCTTGTTTAACCAGAATAATACACGCTCCGCACGGGTGCAATCTACTAGATTATGCATGTTATATACATATAAACCTTCCTCTTGAATCACTCAATCTATTAAAACCGCATCAAAATTCGTTGCGTAGATTTAAAGATCTAACTAAGCACACATAGGGACAGACAGACAGCGGGATGCGACATTGTTTTATACTGTGTAGTGATTAGTAACATCTTTACTATAGCTTCTGGAAGTCATTTGAAATGCAATGTAAATGTTAATAGGGAAGTGAAACAAGATTGTTCAATTTAAATAAGGCGCACGCAATTTGAATTGACCAAAGAGCGCGCGCGGTGGTAGAGTTGACCATCTGATGGTAGAACTCTTGTCGAGCATCGCTTGTCTATGTCTATTTTTTGATAGGTCACCTATGTTAAGCTAGTCTTGTTCAACAACCGAGGGCTGTCTTTGGATGGGTGAGCAAGGCTAAGCAATGCCGACGCAAAGTCAAAGTCCAAATGGAAGTCATAGTCAAAGTGAAAGTCAGGGTAAAAGTGGACATAGAATCGAAGGCAAAGGCAAATGGTCGTTGTTACACATCATTGTTCATCATCAGATGTTAGTTGAGGGACAGTCACGGTACGCGTTGGTTTCAACCTCAGTATGGCCAGAGCTGTACATTTGAATTCAGGATTTTAGATATGCAACTATTCGGTTTTAGACCCATTAATCTTGGGAATCAGGATTTTGATATTAATAATAATTAAGTTGAGCGTTCCTAAGAACTGAAAGTAGTTATCTGAGATTCTGAATTCAGATATAAGCTGGTGCTAAAAAAATATGGCTTGATTAATGAGTGAGCAATAATATGGCTCTCAGGTTCGGCTCGCGCTCCATCCGGCGCTCGGTGCGCAGCGGGTCCATCAAGCTGAAGCAGACGTACGAGCACCTGCTGGAGAACGGAGACATCGGCGCCGCCTCGCGCGTCGTGCCGTCCTCGCGCGCGCGCCCGCCCTATCTCGATATCCGCCTGCTGCAGGCCAAGAGGCAGCAAGCAGAGATGAGGAGGTGACTTTTTATTTTATTTGTCGAGTTAACGTTTTCACCTTTCGATATTGTTATGACATCATATCTTTATTCTTTTTAAGGAATCAACGCGAAGAAGACTTGCGCGAGAATCATCCTCTGTTCGACACACCTCTGTTGATAGTCCCCAGAGAATCGCGATTCAGGAAGATTTGCCGCGCCATCGTGGACGCTCGATACGACGCTAGACTGCGAGACCCCGTCACTGGCAATGAGAGAAAAGTACACTATAAAAGCTTTCAGTAAGTATTTCTATTAAGTTAGCTTGTCGCGCCACGTGATATCACGATTCGCGCCTAGCTACCCGCATTTTCCGACATTTTTGGATCGCACGCACCAGCCTGAGTCCTTTCATTGGCTTCATATTAATGGCGTTGAGTGAGCAGGCTTGGCGGGAATAGTAATATAACGCATCGTATGTAACCCCTCATTTACTCATGAGATTATTATGCAGAAGTGTGTACCCTTCGAGAATCAGTTATGAAAATCTCTGACTCGTAAACAACTTGTATTACGTGTGTATGCAAATAATTAAGTCGATTTATTCAAATGACATCCAAAATCAAAAGTCATTTGTTCAAATTAGGCTGCATGGCTGGAGAACTATAATTATGAAATTTTTGGGTAAGTGTTTCTAGTCAATGACATGGGCGTCACAAGTTGCAATATATCAAGATTTTTGTTTTTAAATAATAAACCAAATAACTTAGTTGATCTCAGTCCACTGCTGGACATAGGCCTTTCCGCAGCACATGATGTGTTCTCTGCCTTCCGCATCCATTCTGTCCCAGCCACTTTCTTAACGACGTCCATGCATGTAGCTGGGAGGTGTCCCACTACCCTTGCCGATACGTTCTGCACTCCAAGAGTCGTCTGCTCCATCGGCCATCGGTCCTTCGACAAACATGGCCTTCAGTTTGCTTACTCTGTAAGTTATGTCAGTTCCTCCGGATCTGAAACGGATAACTTCATTCCTGATTTTGTCTTTTAAAGAAACTCCAAGCATAGCCCGCTCCATAGCGCATATAATATATTCGCATCTTTAAAAATGTCTGGTTTGAGTCAATCCCGCTACTTCTCAGCCAGGTCTGAATTTCTGTGTGAAGAGGTAATTGAAGGAGTATTAGACAAGTTTTCAGTGTGCTTGAAACACTTACCCAGAATTGCATCCAGTTGTCGGACCAACACTTTTTCAGCAAAAACTCCCAAAGGGACTGTACTTCAACTTCCTATTGTTTAAGCTAGGAAGAAGATGGGGCGAAACAAACTCCCAAATCCTGTCATTAGAATTTAAAAAGTATAGAAGTGTAGAATTGAATACCTAATTTAAATATTTTTAGGGTTAAAATGCTCCGCACAATGCACATAAATCAATTCCACCTTTTTGTATTTGCAGCAATTTCCTCGGCTTAGTGACATACATGGACTGGGTCATGATCATGGTCACCACCCTGTCGTGCTTATCGATGATGTTTGAAACGCCCACCTACAGAGTTATGGAGAACTTCGTTTTGCAGGTAAATGTTGTCGAGTAAACCTGGATTATAACTATCAGATTTTGTTAATTTTAATAAATAATTCGTTTTTTTTTTGTTCAGATTGCTGAATATGGATTTGTAGTATTTATGAGCTTGGAACTGGCGCTGAAAATTTTAGCAGATGGATTGTTCTTTACGCCTAAAGCTTACCTGAAAGATGCAGCTGCTGTTCTGGATGTTTTTATCTACATTGTAAGTATGTGTGTGATGTCTTCTCCATATTACCGGAACTCTTTCTTTCTTTAAAATAACCCGTTTAAACAGAAAATTAATGATTGTTAAGGATACCTTACCCTTGTCAATGCAACACCCCGTTCGACGACCTTTCTTGAAAATAATTCCATAATCCATTTAATTTCCATAATCTGTATCGATAAAAATACCCTTGCTGAAATGAGTCTTACCGTGGAGTAACAAAGCACACATGGCAGGTGTCGCTGACGTTCCTGTGCTGGATGCCGCTGCGCGTGCCGCCGGGCTCGGCCGCTCAGATGCTGATGATCCTGCGCTGCGTGCGGCCGCTGCGCATCTTCACGCTGGTGCCGCACATGCGCAAGGTGGTGTACGAGCTGTGCCGCGGCTTCAAGGAAATACTGCTCGTGAGTTCACATTTCTCCAATCATGAAAGTCGTATATTCGCACATTCTTACGCTAAATGCACTTGGGCTGGCGGGGCCCCCTTAGAGGGCCAAAGCCTGTCGGTGTCGCAGAATGAGCTACCTTCACAACGTAAAGGGCTATTGAAGCACATCGTGGATTTTAGTAATTAAATGTCTAACAATCCCTTCTGCCCTGCACTGGTGTAAGTGCACTTGGTCATAATGCATTGCGACGCGTGCGATTTCTTACCAATTCAAATCGCACGTAAATGCTAAAGTTGCGATGCGATTTAATTCGACCATGAACTACGAAAATTCCACAACGAGTACGACAGTTATAAAGGCGCTGCAAAAATATTAAATGGTTTTTGTTATTTACAATTAAAAAAAGATGTCGCCTGTGAAGTAGTAGTTGCGCAATCGCTCACCAATATTCCAAACTTAGAATCGTATGCAAGTACCAATACCCACACCAATGGCCGCACAATTCTGCGATATCTGACCGATATCGGCGATCGCTGCAAGTCTGTATCGCATCGCGTCATGAACAAGCGCGCTTAATCGAATATGTTGCTCATACACTCATACTAACAAGAATACTGTTGTAATGTGAACTTTAAGTAGAAAAAATCAAAATCATTTATTTGCCAATATATGGGAATAAACTTAATTTACTTCTCAACAGGTATCAACACTCTTAATACTTCTGATGTTCGTGTTTGCAAGCTATGGTGTGCAGTTATACGGTGGCAGGTTAGTGACAATGTTCTTACTCTTGTAAAAGATAATTAAATAAACCCTTCCAAGGCGGTCTGCATTTCTCCTCCATGTAATTCGTCATTATTAGGCAGAGGTCAGGAGGAGGAATAGTATATTTTGCGGAACTAAGCTCAAAACGTTTAGCAGGCCTGATGTAAAAATGTGTTATTTTTTTATTAAATTGGGGTTGATTAAAGGCTGGCGCGATGCAACGACCCCACGATAACGAAGCGCGAGGACTGTGTGGGCGTGTTCATGCGCCGCGTCTTCGTCACCAAGATGAAGATCCGGCCCGGACCCAACCAAACCTTCCCGTCCATGCTCGTGCCTAGAGTCTGGTATGTTACATGTTTATTATTATTATTTATGCACAAATGGACATCCATGAGCACAAAAACATCAAAATAAAAAAACCTTACATTTTTTATCTTCCAGGGCCAATCCAAAACGCTTCAACTTTGATAACATTGGTGATGCACTACTGACGTTATTCGAAGTGCTATCGTTCAAAGGCTGGTTGGATGTTCGAGATGTATTGATCAAAGCATTGGGACCGGTGAGTGTGCATTTAAAAAAGTTTAATTTTATTTTTGAAACCTTCAATTTGTAATACATGTAATTACGTGTGTTGACAGGTACATGCAATCTACATACACGTTTACATATTTCTCGGTTGTATGATTGGATTAACCTTATTCGTTGGTGTGGTGATCGCAAACTACTCGGAGAATAAGGGCACTGCTCTGTTGACTGTCGATCAGCGACGTTGGTAAGACACTATATTAAATATGAAATTGTAACTAAACTTGACCATACTTTATTCGCAATATTATATCACTAGCATTTGCTTTTTGTTATTTTATCCAGGTGCGACTTAAAGAAGCGACTGAAAATCGCCCAGCCACTTCACTTGCCCCCTCGCCCTAACAAGCGCAAAGTGCGCGCTTTTGCCTATGACGTCACACAGAACTTGAGCTTCAAACGAGTGATCGCGATCGTTGTGCTCATAAACAGCGGATTGTTGGCTGTCACGGTTAGTACCACCTTACATTGAACCACTTTGTTAGAGGCATGTAATGTTTTCTTGGTACGTGCGTGTGCTTGAACGACGTTAATGAATTGCGTTGACTTGAGTAGGTGGAACGTGCATGTCATGAATCCAGTTGTCAGATTCATTTTGGGAGAAATTATACGACCTCATACTGGAGGAATTCATTAGCAGACGTCAGATGTTGTTTAACCAAATGCAGATAATATTACAGTTAGTGCCCTTCATATACATCAGAATAAGGAGAAGTGGGTCAAGTAATGCTGGCCACTGACTGTACTATAATGTTTATAATCCTGTCTAACCAGCATTGAAGTTTCACCTTTTCCATTCCAGTGGTCTCGCTACTCCCCGTACACGGAACAACTGGCCCTCACATCGGCGCTGCTAACTCTGGTGTTTGTAGTGGAAGTACTTCTAAAGACCATAGCGTTCACGCCTCGCGGGTACTGGCAGAGTCGCCGCAACCGATATGATCTGCTCGTCACCGTCGCCGGATGTATATGGATCTTTATGCATTTTACTCTGAAGGTAACTCATAGTTTAGTGTGTATAACAAGGTGGTGCGTGGGAATAAAATGTTCAATCAGTCATTATTAGTTCGGACCCTCTTCTAACCCTGTTTCTTAGTCTAACCGATGAGAACATGTTCGTAAGAGTCTTACGTATAGGTAGATAAAGAAGAAGAACAAGACAAACAGAACAAAAACGTTACATTACATAAAAATGTTCTAGATAACTGAGCATTTGGCTGTAGTGTATTTTAACTTAAAACCGTTACATTGCAATGTAATGCTCTATTTTACACCCGCCATAAATATCTTTTTGTAATTATTTTATCTTGTTTCACCAGAACGATTTGTCGTACTTCGTGGGTTTCATGGTGGTGATCCTGCGCTTCTTCACGATCACGGGCAAGCACACGACCCTCAAGATGCTGATGCTGACGGTCGGTGTCAGCGTCTGCAAGAGCTTCTTTATTATCTTCGGCATGTTTTTGCTCGTCTTCTTCTATGCTCTCGCGGGGACAATCGTCTTTGGAAACGTCAAATATGGTGAAGGGATTGGCAGGTAAATTTTTGGAGTCTCATCTGTGGCTACTATTAAGGTTAAATGTTTTAAAAAACAAAACTTCCCTGTACAATAATGACCCAAACTGAAAAGGTTTGAATGTTCGGATCGCGGTTGATGATTCAAAACTTGGCTAGTGATTTTACTAAGCTATTCAATGACAGTGTCAAAAATAAGCTATTCAGTTCATTAATTAAATTTTTAATAAAATCGAACTACCATGTTACACCTTCTAAAACCGTAAGTTGAAAGCGAATAGCCGACGTCGACCTATAGCTTCCGGCCTTTGTTCAGGCCATGTTGCTGAGCGAGGTGGTATGGGAAACAGTTGCCCCCTCCGAAGCAGTCATTCTAGCGAAGGATGTGACGCAGTAATACCACCGTAGTAATGTCGCCGACGACGAGTAATGAATATCTCGCTGTTTGATGAATTAGGTCGACAACGCATCCACATGCACTTCAACGAGCTGCCAGCATAAGGATAACTAGGCATAAGATGATGCTCACAATGTTCGTTACAGACGCGCGAACTTCAACTCGCCGATCCACAGCGTGGCGATGTTGTTCCGCATCGTGACGGGCGAGGACTGGAACAAGATCATGCACGACTGTATGGTGGCGCCGCCCTACTGCACGCCCGCCGACAACTACTGGGAGACAGACTGCGGGAACTTCACCGCCTCGCTGGCGTACTTCTGTACCTTCTACGTCATTATCACCTATATCGTACTTAATCTGCTTGTGGGTTAGTGTATCATTCTTTTTCCTTCTTAAATGACTTGAGGAAATGAATCCTTCGTTTGATGATTTTACCATGATAAGAAAAACATGTAGACGTTTGGCGAGGTTTATTCTGCAAGTTTTGTATAACAGATCAGATACTGTATATCTGATTAGACGGTAACTAATGTTCACTTATCTGTAAAGACCTGTGTTCTTACATAACATCGTTTTTGTACTTCGCAGCTATCATCATGGAGAACTTTTCATTATTCTACTCAAACGAAGAAGACGCTCTACTTTCTTACGCTGATATAAGAAACTTCCAGAATACATGGAATGTTGTGGATGTGCACCAAAAAGGCGTCATACCTGTGAGAAAGGTAAGTTCTATATAGTGAAACATCGATGGCACATCTATTGAAAACTGCCCTTATTGCAACGAAATAAAGGCGTGGTCTCTGTGTAATATGTAGTAGTATTTATTTGAAATAAATAAAAATTAATTGTATTGATGAGTATATCTGCTTTGTAGGTGAAATTCATATTGCGGCTACTGAAAGGTCGTCTAGAATGTGACACCCATAAGGAGAGGCTGTTGTTCAAGTACATGTGCTATGAGCTCGAGCGACTGCATAACGGTGAAGATGTCACTTTCCATGACGTCATTAAGTAAGTACTCATACAGTTTGGTTTTCATAAATTAAAACTACAAAGAAGAACTATATAAATTCGTCTGTAATCTATGAAATAGATAGCGTTTGTGCTTTCAGGTTTATTCCTATTTAAAAGGTTCAAAACATGAAGAGTTTCTAGAACTATTTTAAATTTATATTTGACTAAAAAAATACCGTTTCAGTATGCTGTCGTACCGCACCGTGGACATTCGTAAGTCGCTGCAAATGGAAGAGTTGTTGGCGCGGGAGGAGTTCGAGTTCCTGATCGAGGAAGAAGTCGCCAAGCAAACCATACGCACCTGGCTCGAAGGATGCCTCAAAAAGATACGCGCCAACAGTAGCGTAAGTTACCTACTTAAGAATAGTGTTTAGTAAAAAGTTGTTGTAGTGTAAAGTTTGGTTCGGTGTGAAAATTTGGTGTAGACAGTATATGACCTGAATTAACCCGTAGGATTTTTATTCCGGTATTACACTCCCGTGGGATAATTTTCGAGTTCAAAATGTTCTTAAAAAAAAAACACTTCATTTCTCTATGACTTGATAATGATAAAATGATTGTGTTACAGAAACAGCAAACAAGTTTAATAGCTGGTTTGAGGAAAACGAACGAACAAGCTGTTGACATGAGCAGCGAGAAAGTTGACAAAGAGAAACTGGAAACTGAAACGCAGGTAAGCTGACTAATCTGAATTAACGAATATTATTCATGTTAAAGTTTGGATGGATGAATAGATGTCTGTTAATCAATCATGTCAGAACGGCAGAATGGATCTTGATCAAGTTTGGGTCAGAGATAGATTATAGTCTGGAATAATACATAGACTACCGTTTATCCTGGTATTGAATTCCCGTGGGGGCCAAGTAATATGTAGTTGAAGAGTTGAGTTTTCAATATGATGAAACAAAATAAATACCAGGTTTAACATTAATTTTCAGCAGGTGATCGCAAGTACAGGACGAACAGAAATAACAGAGTCCACTTCGCAGCCAGTTATATCTAGTAAGTTAAAGTTAATTCATTAATATATCAGCTCGGTATCACACAGACCCGGAACAACTAATTGTAGATCGAAATCGCGACACGCAGCGCATAAATCAATCGCTCAGCCACTGCGCCAACAGTGTCATCAGAGTACCATATTTTGCGGGACTGTCTCATGAGATAACCGTGAAAAGCTGGAACGTAAAGGGCTATTGAAGGACACTGGATATTAGTCAGTACGAGCCTGGCAGTCCCTCCTGTCCCGTACTTGGTGGGAGAACTCATTTGATTTAACCAAAATCACAGTAGGTATCATGTTAGTAAAACTAATTTTTCATTTTACAGATATATCATCATCATTTGATTCACAACCGAAAAGATCGTCAACAAAAAGCCAATTTAAGAGGCCGGGGTTGCCATCTGTCACAATTCCGAGGTAAAATCATTCTAATATTGAGAAAAAAATTACATTTTTGTTTGTAATGAATAACCTAACCTAACTAACCTAATAAATAATTCCAGAACAATTTCACCTATTGAGTACTACATTTTCAGCGAGTAACATAGGCATATTTATTTTCTAACTAGCTTTTGCCCGCGGCTTCGCTCGCGTAGAATTTGGTCTGCCTCATTAAGTTACGTGACATTTTTTTTAATATTTATATTTTTTTTATGTAACTTCACATCGTACATCCCAGATTTCTAAACTTCAAAATTAGTTTCCATACAATCTTTGAACACCTATACCTAATATTTAGAGGGAATCTCTTGAAGGTGGAATTATCTGAATTCCTTTCTAAGTGCTCATTATTTTAGAGGGCCAAAGCCTGCCTGGTACTTACGAATTACCGTGAACCCGGTACGTAAACCGTAGTAACATCCCTCATGTACACAATAAGCTAATAAAATTCCCTATCTCAAAAACTACTGAACCGATTTTGATGAAACTTGCAGTATTCCCTAAGTTAAACGATACCTAGCACAAAAAAAAATCGGACGTGAAGTTCCGGAGATATGCGAACAATGAATCAGTCGATGCCTACTCCTTACTGTTAAGGAGTTGTACCTTCCATCATCAGCTCAGCTACATAAGATGATGATTACCATACGCAAGTACTTAAATTACTTCATAAGATTTACGAAAAACGATGGGTGAGCCTATAAAATTAGAGGGTTGCCCTCGACTTCTCCAAGATTCAATCATCAGATCCTGATTTGGTGACAATTCGACCACACGGGAAGCACCAGCTTTCAAACAAAAAAAGAATCATGAAAATCGGTTCACCCAGTCGGTCGTTATTCGGTAACAAACATAAAATTGATAACCTCCTCCTTTTTTTGAAGTCGGTTAAAAACTATCCTATGTCCTTTCTCAAGTTTCAAACTATGTCTGTACCAAATTTCACACAAATCGGTTCAGTAGTTTAGGCGTGAAGAAAAGACAGACAGACAGACAGAGTTACTTTCGCATTTATAATATTAGTTTGGATTGCACCTGTGCGAAGTCAGGGCAGAGTAGTAGTTTATAAAGATACCCATTCTCTTACAGACCTGAGAGCCCGATCAAGAAATATCTTCAGCCAACACTCAGTGACCCACATCCTGCTCTCATAAAGAAGACTTCTTGTAAGTGTGAGTGTTTTGTTTTGTTACTATTAATATAACCAGCTGGCGGATCGAGCTCTGCTCGGGCACAAATTAAGTCCTCTATAAAAAACCCGTAAAAATTGAAGAAACCAAGTCAAGGCAACTGACAAAATGAAAAAAAAAACTCTATAACTGGGGTTTGGACCCACGGTCATCAGCATAGAAAGTCTAACGATAAAACAGTTCGACCACTGAGGTGTCATTTTCGTTCGGGTGACGAAATTATGGTCTAACAGAAAAAAACAAAATGTCATACCTGGGCTAACTAGTACGGGAAAATTTATTTAAAAAAAATCAATCATCCAAATTTCATCGAAATCGTTAGGGCCGTTTTCGAGAACCGGAAAATATATAGTAATATTGCTCGTTTAATAGTAAATAGGATATAAAACAGCCGCGCCGGTTTTTTGAAGGTTAAGCAGAGCTTGTGTGTGGATAGACCATCCATCGTAAGGAGTTTAGCTTACAAAATATTAAAATTCAATATGGTATTTGTATGTGTTACCAGCTACGGTGAAGAGTGGCATGCGCGTGTCGCACAACAGCAGCGGCGGGTCGCGCGACCAGCCCGTGCTGCACGATGTGCACTCCTGGTGGGGCGCGCAGGTCTCCCGCCTCGCCATGCTCGACACGGAGTAGTCCGGTGTGCTGATATTAACACTCCATTTGTGTATTACTCCGTGTCGAAGAATTAATGTATCAATACATATTATGAATCAATGTCATCTATCGCATAATGTGTAGAAGAAAATAGGTCGAAATTGTGGTGACTGGAAATTAAGTTTATGTTGTTTGATAAATAGATTTATTTAAAATGTTAACCAAAATATTTATGTCTACCTGTGTTAGTGCCAAAATAGTTGGAAATAAACATACAAAAATATAATTATAATTTTATTTATCAGATATCCCAATTAAAAAGTTGTTGAATTTTATTGTTATAATAGTAAATTTCAGGGAATTAAATAAAATTTATTTACCCAACGAGAATTTTAAACTGGCCAGTTAGTAATTCAATTTCTACTAAAAATATCAATATTTTAATGAATTAAATATTAATTATTGTAATAAATGGCACATGCCGAGTGAGAATAGTACAATGACGGTGAAGGTGAGCACGAGACACAGATATCGTCCCGCGATGGGGTAGTGGAACAGCTTGGCGTGCAGCCGCAGAGTGGACGCGTACATGAGCACGGTCGTGATGTCCTCCTGGGACGTGTCCTGGTGCAGGAACGGACGCACGCACAGCTCGTGGCCCACAGACTGAGTGCGTCTGCATTCCTTCGACAGACGAGCGGCCTGGAATTATACAAATAACTTTCAACGTGGTCGGCACATTTTAGTGAGATTTTGAAAGTGCAAAAGCGAGTGGGGACTTTACAATCCTACTTCCTTCTAAATGTGAAAGTTTTGATGATGTTTGTTACTCAATCACGCAAAAACGGCTGCGTATTACACGCGTGCGAAGCTAGCATAACTTATATTCTTAAATCGTCGACAAAGACCCTTTCAATGGTCGTGTTCAAGTCGGGCAGACAGAAGCAAAATGACTGCTGTTATGTTTTGAGTAAAAATATGATGACGCGTATTGTGAACTCTATTTAGTTGTGATTTGGTTCATTATTAATTAATTCAATGTTTTGAATATTAATTTAGCAGCTCTGTCTGTATCTTCCCTTAATTACCTGGACAAATGGTACAATAACCGCTGATATCCACAAGAGCTCATTTAGGATGCTAATACCAACTAAAGGCTCTGTTTCAGTGTCCACCTTATCCAAGTTGAGTAACCACATGAGACCAGAGCTGGCCCATGATATGTTCACAATGGTGAACAAACAAACGGCGGGTGCGAGGTCGTCGTTCAAATATTTCAAGAGTTTACGGAATTCTGCTATTTCCTGAAAGGCAAAAACGAATAATTAGTTGACTACTTTTGCTGGTTTGAAAATAAATACCAATATTGCAAATACGTCTATTTGTATGAAATACCTGATATGGACTAGCGCGGTGGGTTTAGCCACCAGGGCCATACGATTTGATCCTCAAGGGTAGGCAATGCTTCCGTGCGTAACCAAGGGGTATAATATTACTCAGTACCAAGTGGGTTGTGGAGGTCAGATAAGTCGCTCCACTGTTAATATTGCTACTCAGTTGCATCCGTTCAGATTGGTAGCAGACAGTAGTCAGAAAAAAACTAGGCAGTTGATGTCCGGTATAAAATAAGTAGACGGAAATTTTGAAACTGAACGCGCGTCATCATTTTTATTTCAATCTATTACAATGATATAAAGTTCGACTATCGGTCGACAATCCTCGAAGATCTAAATGGATATACTGCTTGATTGAATAAAATAGTACGGAAGACTCACTCTCATCCAGTTCAGCGGAGTTATGGTTCGGTTAAGAAGGCGCTCCTTGAGGAACATGAGATGAGCCTGCAACAGCTGCGCCTGGAGGCAGTAACTTGTGATAATAGTCGCCTGCACCATGTCGTGAATCAGTGTGCATATTATAAGTAAGATCTTCAAAAACATTCTCACTTCGTATGAGCTGGAACAAAATTATTATATGATCAGTACTTCCAACTTTGAAGCTAATAAAATAAGCACTTCATCATCGTCCACTGCTGAACATAGGCCTCCCCTTTAGATTTCCAATACCGGTTGGAAAATAAGCACTTACTCGACAACAATTGACTTAAACAGCACCTTTAAACCATAGCAGTAAGGTTGGTTTCGCTCAACTGTTAGCTCTAACTTTGTATTCATAAAGTTTCACTTTACCTTGTTTCCACCCATCTAAAGATAATGTTGCCTCTAGCCAGCATCAAATTGACAGAACACAATGATAGACACATCCACAGGACGCTGAGTATTATGAAGAACCATAGCATGCGTAGGAGTCGTTTTGGCTTTGTTGTGGGCATCCCTTGAGGTGAATACGATGAGAGTAGAAATACCTAAACAAAAAAATATACTTATTTAAAGATAATTTAATCGCGTCTCTTGTAAAGTTAGAATTTATTATCTACCGAATAAACAACGTTATTATTATAATATAATAAATGTTGGAATACTCACCCTCTCCATTAGATTTTGCAATTGTTCATTATCTGAGATTCGAAATAAATATAATGCGTACAAAAATCCCACAAAATGCAATATACTGGGTCCGATATAAGTAAATAAAACATTTCCGTAACACACTTCTTTGTAATTGTCATATTCGAGAGTGGATGTTAGCGCCAGCGGCACTAACTTGTAACAGAAACCTCGGTCCCTCCTGAAACATGGTGTCGGGTAAAAAGGAAGGTTAAATAGAAGTTGGATGAAGCTAATAGAGGAAATGGTTAAAAAGTTTTTCACCGACCGGCATCCAAGGATGGATATGAAATTGAAAAATTAAATCAAAATTCTTTATTTGCTATACCTACATGTGGTATGTATAGCAATTAGTAATATGAATGCTATGTATTACCTGAAACAAGCCATAAATTGAAGTACATATCCTAAAAACATGAGTATCGCAACTTGTAGTGAATGAAAATGTGAACAACATATAATACATCTAGAGGAATTCGATACATCCAGTACCGGTCGCAGTCCCATAATAGTTAACAGCTTTAAGTATGGAAGTAATATCTGTAAATAACAAACAGGAATATTAATATGCGATGGTTGCTAGACGAACAAAATTAAAAACTTCGTCTCATATTATTACCTTAGATTTACAATAATGTAATATAGCAGAAGTACTCATGTATTCAGTATCAGGTGACTCTGTTATTTCTCCAATCTGGAAAGAAGCATTAAGGTATGAATAATCAAGACTGACTGCTGACTACATTGCTGCTAAATAATTTGATTTGATTTCACCATTATTTAGCAGCAATGTAGCTGATTTTGCAACACGAATTCTAGATTTAGCAGTAAAATATATTTATCACAAGTTATATTAACGCAAAAGTGGCTCCTCAATCTAAACGTCTGAATTGAGGAGCCAACTTGGATCTCGTTAAGTAATAGATGTACATTTTTGAAAATTTTGCAGCAATTGTGCATATTACTGTCTAAAAAATTTAGCTACTGTAGCGCTTAAATTAAAGAAAATACAATACTTTTATGATGGCTCCTCAATCTACACCCAAGAGGTGAGTTTCTATTGGATGTGACGAATCAATTAATATATTCGACATAATGATCATTTAGCTGGTGCTCTGTTTGTTTTTGTAGTATAGGAATAAAATAGTAAAACGGAGTAAATTTTTTAGATGACCGCGTTTTCTTTGGCTCCTCAATCCTGACATTCTAATTATATTATGTTTGACTGTAGCCATCTGAGATCTCAACGGAACCTAAAGCCAGGCAGAAATATCTGCTAAATATATCTGCACAGTCCAGCAATGTACATATTTTGGATTCTGAAAAAACAATACCTAACTATTTTCTTGCAAATTCAGATTTATATTGCAGACATTTCAAGTAAATGTTAGTAACTCTGGCTTTAGGTTCCGTTGAGATGTCAAGTTGCTACAGTGAAACATAAATAATTAGAACGTCAGGATTGAGGAGCCAAAGAAAACGCGTTCAAAAAGAATTTTTCAATTCCAACCAGTAAGTAGTTCCTGAGATTAGCGCGTTCAACTTATCGAACAAACAAATTTTTCTGCTTTATAATATTAGTACCTATAGATGAACAGAACGCCAGTTCCATGGAACTACTGGGAGAAAAACATCTCAGTAGTTCCATAATGGAACTATTGGGATACCGCGCATCGAGGGATGTAATGCGACTGACTTGAATCTGGACTCTCGACATCGCCCGTTTTATATTAAATTTAAAGTCTGTCTATTTCATGCATTCATAGAAATAAACACATCACTCATCATAAACACATCATTACTTAACATATCACTGGTGCTACCTACTCACGAAAGTCTCATGCAGTGTCCTGAATTTAGTGAGATAAACAAATGATAAAGAGTTACTCACATCCACACTATTGGCGTCGAGACTGGACCTGGTAGATCTCTCCATTGCTGGTTCAGCAAGCTTGTCGTTCCCCAGTACATGGCTGTCCAGTAAATCACTAGCTACATAATCATTTAAAATATACACATTATCCAGTTTATTACCCATATCTACACATTAATTACCAATACGCACATTACACTAAATGATAACTTATTCATAATTGAACATTTATGTAGCAAACGACTAAGATTTCAATGATGACGGTAGGTAATTAAAAACTTATTGTGCTTACCACTGCCATACGAAGCGTTGTCATTTTGCATTATTTTTTGCGCGCGTTTACAATAGTTTAGCAATTACCAAAATTAATTTCGAAGAGAGTTATAAGGATACATTTACAACAACAGATAACAATTCACTGCATTGTTTTTTTAAATATAATAACATCATTGAATGTGTACTTGTAGGTATTGCACCGAGTCAGTGCATTCACTCTGATAATGGCCAATGCGATGTTAATGTCATTGTGCTTACATCACGACCCTACAAGTTTTGTACATGAAAAATGTAACATGGAGTATTTTGTTTGATTGTTATTAAGAAGGATTATGTGTGTATGGTCTCTTTCAAAACACATAAAACTCAAGAGATATAAGATGTCAATTAAGCAGTAAGCGCCCACTACGGACAATGAACTTTGATAAGCCAGAAAAGATAGATAACTGGTGGAGTCTAGTCGAATATCGTTTCATCTTATTGATTTGGAAGGGCTAAAAGCTGCAAGTTACACACCTTTAGCCTGACTGTTTGTCAGGCGTACGTATTCCATTGTATTATCCGTTCACTTCGTTCACCGTAAGTTTCTTGAAACGACTGTCTCTGCCTGGCAGAGTTCAGCAAGTCAACAATAAGGTTAAGTTGAAAAATAAAAGATATAAGGATTTATATGCACACTGCACTTTATTACTATTTAAATTAATGTTATCAGAATGATTTAGGAAGTTTCTTTTTCGACAAAAATCCTGTTCGGCGCACAAATTGTTTTCTCTCTTGATGATGTTTCTTCATTTGTCGATTACTTTCCGATTCTGACTTCTTCCCTCTCATACTAAATCTCATTTCGCGGTTGCCACCGCTATTGGTTACCATAGTTGAAAAGCTTTCCTTAGCTAATCGATCTCCTAAGCTAGCTTTGCTCACACGTGATATACTTTTAATAATATTTGTATTTCTTGGGGCTCTGTTCGTGGTATATTCCTGTTCTTCATTGGGTTGCGAGTCATCTCTTCGAGTTTTATTTCTAATCATTTTGTGTTGCTTTTTAACTTCTTTAACCCACGATCTGTCTTCATCAGAACTATCGCCCTCGTCGCTAGTCTCGTACAGTTCCATATCAGAATCTTTGTCTTCAGTTTCTTCCACCTGTAAAGTGCAAATAAAAACATGCTTTATTTCACAAATTTATATTTTATATATTATTATACTCAAGAGTTTGGCTGCGATTCCACTGATACGGAGCGGAGCAGAGCGGAGACGAGCTGTGCCGCGATTCGCCAATCACATGGCTGATGCACACGGCTGACCAGTCGATTTAAAGCTATGTGATTGGTGAATCGCGGCACAGCTCTACTGAGCACCGATCCACACTGCCTCAGTGGAACCGCAGCCTTTGTTTGGTTGAGCGCGCTTATCTAAGCAAACGTTCGAATTGAAAACATCCTATATCATGAAGATATAACCTTTCTCGATAAATGGACTTTATCGAGGAAGAGTATAGGCTTCACATTTTACATAATGCTTCAACTTATAGAAGCCGAGTAGGTGAAACCGTGGCGAACTGCTAGTCTAATTTTTTAGTTAGTCTCTCTAGGTCTACAGAGCAAAAAAACCGAAATTTATCTGGGAAAACTCAATATCATTCAAGATATATTTTATTTGAATTTTGAACTTTTCGGATTATATAATTATTAAAACACGTTTACGCAGCCTTTTTAAAACACTTGCATTTATGTAAAGAGCAGTTTATATAATATACATTAAGATTGTTGGTTACCTGCATTGGTTCAGCTTCCACTTTTTTCTCCTTGTTTTTATCAAATCTGGACAAAACAGGGTTGAGTAAACGATATTCTTCAGCTCCTCTGTCCACTTCAAAGTCAGGGTTCTCGAACAAGGCCTATAAAAAGTTATTTTAAATGTCGCTGATATTGACTAGACAATGTCGTTCACAAAATACATTTAAAACTAAAACTTACCTTAAAACGGTCGTCTTTAAGCAGGTTAGCTGATTGTTTCTTCTTTTTGCCTCCATCATCCATGAGTTTGGATGCCAAATCTCTGTTAACTTTTGGTAAGTTATCCTCAACTTTAATTCTAGATGGCCTCTCCTGTTCAATCTTTTCTCTAATCTTACGTTTCTTGTATTGCTCAAATGCAAATGGATCTGCTATCGATTTCGCTCTCTTGTACAAACGCACATCAACAAAGTATCTGTAATTTCGCATAAGTTATTTAATTTGTTTCTGATGAAAATTTTGTAAAGAATATTTGAAAGGTCAAAGCAGTCGCAGAAGAATGGCACAAAGAAGAAATGCTGAATCAAACCCAAATTAATTGGTATAAGAATAATTATTTTCATGAAGGAATCTGAAATAGCCAGATCTAGAAAGCAAGTCTTACCCATGCATGTATGCTCTTAATAGATTTGTTCCCAGCAAATGATCCAATCCCAATGATTCAAGTTCCTGTTTAGTGATGAATTTGTAATCATCATAAACTGTTTGTGATGCTGAGCTCTCTAACTCCTCTGTCAAATTATCCAAGAAAGCACACCATCTGGGTGCAGGACCTAGAAAATAAAACTCTTTAATTACATAAATTGACAACAATCAACAATACAAGCATAGATATCTCATACGTTTGCAATATACAATTATGTGGCGTATGTTGGGAAAGGCCTTTGCCCAACAGAGGACGAATGCAAGTTGATGATGATGATGGAATATTCAAAAGCAATTTTCTCAGATAGGATCGCCCATTACTCGCTGCCCTCATGCCCGCGCCTACGGTGGCCGGAGATCGTCTGCCGACGTCCGTCGCCGTGGGCGTCTACCACTGTAGCTGGAGTGGAGGGAGGACGCTGTCCTTTCCCTCACGGGGCCCGCCTCCTCCTTCGCGAGCATGACTGCTTCGCAGGAGACGATCGCTTCCCACTCCGGCCCGCCCCGCAGCATGGCGTCGACCAATGCCGGGCGCGAGAACTCTTCGCCTATCGCCGTCGTGAGGAAACGGCGGTGCTCTACCCAAGCTGGGCAATCCTGCACCGTATGCTCCACCGTGTCCTGCGGGCGATCCTCGCAGTGGTGACACCCAGACGTTTCTTCCTTCCTCATCCGACACAGGTACCTCCCGAAACATCCGTGTTCGGTGAGGACCTGCGTCATGCGGAAAGTCAGGGCTACTCAAAATCTATCTCTATTTACTACGCGAAAAGATACACATTTGCATTATCGTTGCGGCAAGTCGCGCCGCGTCGCGTCTCGGTGTGAGCTGACCCTTACGTCTAGCATGCTAAATTTTACAACATATGCACATAAAACTTAACTAGCATGGTTTCAAGAGCAAGATACTTGTAGTACCATATAATTTCTGCGGGCCGCCTGAGGGAGAGGACAGCGTCCTCCCTCCACCCCAGCAGCAGTGGTAGGCGCCCACGGCGTCGGACGTCGCAGGACGATCTTCGGCCACCGTAGGCGCGGGCATGCGGGCAGCGAGTAATGGGCGACTCGCTGTCCGACCATGGAACATGCCCGGGTCGACGGCGCGTTGTGTTCCACGCGCGCCTCAAAGAGTGTCAGCATAGTGACGGGGCCTGTAGAGGGCCAAAGCCTGCCGGAGTCGCGGGACCAAGGGATTACCGTGACCCCGGTACGCAAAAGGCTATTGAAGGACACCGTGGATTTTAGTCAGTACAAGTCTGACAGTCCCTCCCGGGAGGGACTCATTTGATGATTTTACCACGATAAAAAAAAAAAAAAACATATTATTGCTATTGGATTGAATTCAACTTGTTGAAGACATACCTAGTGATGGAATGTAATATATTTGCATTTTTTGATCTTCAACTGCCATCATACTTAATCCTGTGTTTGGAAAAACACATAAATCATTGAAATCTGCTGATGATTCTATGCTTGTGTATTGTTTGCCCTAAAAACAAAAGAAATTTAGTTTCTTTTACAATGTTTAAATACAATCAATAATAAAGTTTTAGTATAAGATTGATAAGGTAAACTTACAGTATTTTTATCCCATATCTTCACAACAGTAGCATCCATGGAATATACATAATTCATTGATTTATGGAATTCTAATGATTTGATAGGTATTTCATTCATGTGGTCTTTAACAAGAAGAGGTTTACTTGATCTTATGTCATATAGCAGCACATGCCCTGTAGATGTGCCTACGCCCATTCTCAGAGGTCCATCAAACTTAGCTGCAGTTATAGCAGGCAATTTGTCATTTCTGTAAACAATAAAAAATCAGAACCTATCTCAAACTTTAATCTTTCCCACTCTAACACCTTTTTTGTGATAAAATTGACAATTATTTAAAGAAATTTGACAGATTGGGGTGAGTTGATGTGTTGGGTTTAGTACAAATTAATCACAATTCTTAATTATGTATAGTTTATACATACTTGTATTCAGAATCTGTACAATGCATAGCACAGTCTAGTATTCCCTGTCTTGATTTAGTGCGCGGGTCCCAGGCCTCCACATGGCCAGATTCTGTACCTAGCATTAATAATCCATGTTCCTCATTTACAGCACAACAATTAATTTCATTTGCTTTTGTTACATATGGTGCTAAAAACTGACCTATTTCCAAATTCAATCTGTACACTTCCTGAAAACAACAATGATTTTGGTTACAAATATCTACTTCATTGTTGCTAGAACAAGTATTATATATAAGTTAGATACATACTGATGAGGCACCAACAACAAATAGATCACATGATGGTCGATGGTAAGCTAAATCTCTTCCAAACCGCGGTACTCTTAGGCGATAATGACGACCATGTCCCACATGAAATTCTACATATCTATCACATTGCAAAAACACAATCTG
The DNA here is from genome assembly GCA_943136025.2 of Agrotis puta. NCBI lineage: Eukaryota > Metazoa > Arthropoda > Insecta > Lepidoptera > Noctuidae > Agrotis > Agrotis puta. The sequence continues at coordinate 9,755,022 of OW964170.2, forward strand.
GAAAATGAGGAAAATAGTATAATTAAAAATTGTATTCCTTCCATGCAGTCCCCAAATGATTAAAAGAGGCTTGTAAGGTAACTGAGGACTTACAATTAATTTAATACTTACTTTTGAATAATCTTCACTTAATATTTCAAAAGTTATTACTTCAGAGTCAAGACACCGTTCAAACTTTAAGGACAAATTATTAACATCATAACATTTTATCCTTGGTTTGTAGATGCCTGTAGCCATTATATATTGTCCATCTTTAGAAACTCGCAAGCTAGTGCTCACTCCTGGCATATCAAATTCTTGAATCAATTCAATTCTTCGTCTCAGGTCTACATTCTTTTTCAAAAGAGCACGCTTTTTTCTTTCCGTCAGCCACTACAAAATATAAACAGAGCACTCGTTTAATACTCAAATTCGATTTCTTACCCAGTTAGGTTATTTGGAATAATAACACTTACATCAGGAAGGGACTTTCCAACGCTGAGGTTGTAGATTTTGACGTTATCTATTTCGGAAAGCTGCATATTGTTTCCAGAACCAAGTCAATCAATATGCTTTAAATAATACCACAAATTATTTAATAACTTTAAGTTTAAAAAACAAGAACCACTGGACATGCTTTTTTGTTTTGACAGAGTTAGTTGACAGATAAGTGAGATAAAAGTACAACTGTTGAACTGTCAACTGACTTTGACATTTACGAATACAATAGTGACGCGCAAACAAAGAGTTATACAATTACGGTTTTTAGGGCTTTCAAATCAATTTCGTCGTCTCTTACTAATTACCTTTAACAGTAAATGTATGGCAAACACTAACTGTTAGTGTTTGCCATACAGTTAAATAAACTTATCACCCGATTATTTTCGCAGAATTCTGAGGCTATGAACTGTAGGCGAAAAATTTTTGCGAGAATAAAATTTATAAAATCGCAGTGTGTTGTCGCCATAGTAGTAAGATCACGGTGGACCTTGATAGTTGATTTTTGACATTAGTGTGCTTAGTGCATCTGTGCCACAAAGTACCTACATTGTATTATACTGAATCTGTGCTATGCATCTGTGATAGAGATGCGCAAAATGTGTCAGCACAAAGAAATGAATGAAGTATATCTTTTCGCTTAACGAAGTAGTCCACTCATTTAGTTCAGTACTTCATTTAGTTCAGCAAATCAGAACGAGTTCCTGACTGATAATGAGACTGAGATGGTTGACAAAAGGATGCATTTCACTAGTTCAGTTCTAAATGTATGTCGATTTTCCTCCATACTTTAAACAGGATTAGGGCTGCCAACCTAGAAATATAATAGAAGGTCTTGTTTTTACTAAAATAACGAAAAAAAAGTCTATGGAATTATTATTTGCTGTGTGTACCGCAAAAAGGTCTGATCTGATTGCAGTTGATACAATAATAAATTATATTTCATTAACGTACTTCTGTTTTGGTTTACGTATACTGTTGTAAGTGAAATAAGACTGTATACCTTTAAAAATAAATTTCATATCATTAGACTAATACGGTTGTCGCTCGTTACTTTTGCCAGCCGAACTTCGAACATGTACGTCGTACATTCAAATGTGTCTCTACTTCAGTTAGTTCAATCGGCTCACTCGGACAGTGAGTGAGACAAAGAATGATTGAACTAAGTGAAGTAGAGACACATTTGAATGGTTACTGATTGAGTGATAAGTTTATTTAGGGTAGTGAAGTAGTTCATTTCCTTCAATCGTTCGCGAACTACCCATGTCTGTCTAATCTGTGATGTGACAGTGACAGTCAGCTACATGCATTTTGCAGGTTAGGTTATTATGTTTTTATTGATTAAAAATTCGTGTAGTGAACTATAGTGTTTATAAATTTATCACAAACTTTACTGAAAAGTAAATATTTATTCCTTAACGCAAAAGTGTGGAACCTGTTAATTCCACTGGCAACTGCAAAGGTTTCCAATTCGGAAGGTTAAAAGAGTTCTCGACAAAGCATCTTTGGTTCTATACAATCCATAACTAGCTGGTCCAATAAGTCTGATCTATTAATTATTAATACATAATTATCTAAAAAGTAATAACAATGGCTGGCTTAACAAAAAAAATTCAATTACCTAAATCTGTACTGGATATGAAGTTCATGAAGAAAACTAGAGAACGAATAGAGAAGGAATTAGAGAACACACAAGATCATGGCAGTTTATATTCCAATATAATAACTAATGAAATGAGAAGTGCATCGGGTAACTTTATATCAGAGTCAAGCTTTATATTTTGTGAAACAATGCTTGAAGGCAGACTATCATTCAAAGGCATGAACCCAGAAATTGAAAGGCTAATGGAGATGGAAAATGTAGTAAAAAGTGAACCAAGCAGTGGTGAAATGCTCAAAGATGTTTCAGATGATATTTTAGCAAAGAAAATGGAAAAGTTTAATAAGATGAAGAGACCAAATCCAGACTCGGCTGGTGCACTGACAAATAGTAAAAGGAAGAAATAATGATTGTTTCTTGAATAGAATCGATCTATGATTAATATAAGTAGGACAAGTGATAAAAGAAGAATGTTATTATGTTGACATAACTGTTGTAATACATATAAACTTACTTTTAAGTATTTTCATACTTTGTATTAATCCCCTGCCACCCTTTAAGTATATTTTAAACCTAAACATCTTTACGTACATCAAAACTCACAAACACTCAGACCCGGAACATATACTCATCGGTCATAAAAATATTAGTTCCGCTCCGGGATCAAATCTGACATGCTGCTGACATGCAGTAGTCATTCTCTGAGCCTGACTGAGCTACTGAACCAACAGTACCGTTTTCTTCGTGCATTCTCCTCTGTCTGATTGACAATATCATTTAAGAAGGAAATGTTTCATTCATATAATTTCTTATTCAATCCATCTATATTCTCGATGCTGTAATTAATATAAAATGAAAATTTTCCCCAAAATTAAAATAAAATTATTTTTTCTAATCACAGTAATCCCTAATGTAAGGGAAAGTATAAGTATGGTTCTATCAAAAAATAAAAGATTTTCTAATTAATATCCTTTATTGTTAATAAATATAATGTTAGGTAGCTCTATGTATGCATTTCAAACAGTGAGTTTTAAAATAATCAGCTTATGTCAACAGTGAGAAAATTTCATGAAAATTAAATCTATAAAATATTAATAAAATGGGAAGTTAGTTTGTCAGTTCTTGCATTTCTTCTGACATATTTTCATCATATAGTCCTAAAAATAATAATGTGTCAGTCAAGACCCTGTTGCATAAGATTATGTAGATCTCTGAAGGCAGCTCCGAGGCGTCCCTGGAGCGTTTGTCTTTTGAGCAGAAACGCACGTACGTCGATCAGTAATCGATGTATCTGCATGCATTTAGAATACCGCTCCTCTCGGGGAATGTCTACACCCAAAGTACGCACTGGGGCACTTACATTAGCTCTCACAACGGATGAGAAGTTACGCACTATGAGCCTCAATGCATTGCATCCACACTGCATATATCTGTAATAATGAAGCAGCAACTTTAATTCACAACAATTCAAACTGACGATATAATTATGAAGTTAGTGTTTGTCTCGACAATACTATACATACGATTCGTATTTGCTCTGCAATAATTCATATATCTTGGGTAACATTAACAGGCAGATATCTAAATTCCACAATGATCTGAAACAAAGAAGTGTGGGCAATCAGAGATGGCAATATTAGTCTGCACTATCATGGGAGATTTACACGGATCAATTTTTCGATTGATATAGCCGTGCGGTAAATCACCAATCGCATCGCTTACAAAAATCGCATGCGTCATGTTTTTTTTAGTGGAATAACACAGCGCAAAACACACCTCACGCGGTGGGAAATCGCCTGCAACTGTCCATTTACATGGTCGACAAGCCGCGTACGGATGGTAACCACTCTCGGCATGCAGCTTGTCGCTGCGCGGCACTCGAATGTTGGAGCTTGCGATTTTAGTCACGTGCGGCGTAGTCGAATTGCCATTTAGTAGAAAAATCGATCTGTGTAATACCATTATGCAAGTTTTCTACTTATAAATGTTTACATACATTACATATTTTTATATATCAAGTACGTTACTTACGGTCTATGCGCCATAACATTGAGTATGTCTAGTATGACGGACGTATCTTCGAGAGCGATAACAGATTCTAATGCAGATCTCAGACTTTTATTAACTCGGACGGAATGAAATATCTGAAATAATAAAAAAAAAGTTGGCGTCACTAGAGAGATCGCTACAAATCAAACAAACTCGTCTAAATTCGCTTCTTCATGAACGCTCTATACATTGTCTTATAATGTTAGTGTTTCGGGCGGTCCCCGTCCGAATCACAAACATACGCCGCGCGTTCTTATACGAGGCCGTATAGTAGGCTACCCCTATAGATACTAACTAGCTGGATTTGTGATAGTGTTATAACGATGTTGAGTTGATTTAATTTGTGAAACGAACGACGTTTCGGTATGCCAAAGAGTGGTCGAGTTGTGTGTGCACCTGTAAGGCGCGCTGTCTAGCAGTGAGCACGGCCATCATGGAGTCGTGTCCGCGCATCATGACCCCCAGCACCTCCTGCTCGCTGGGCTCCACTGCGCCGCGAGCGCCGCGCCGCGCGTTCCCGCCCGCCAGCCCGCGCTGCAAACACACAATATTATAATTGTATCACACAACACAACAAAATAATGGAGCCATTAAAAATGATCGATAATGGTCTCGCTACTTGACAAAGAAAATATGAAAATTCCATCATATTATTGTCTTAATGTTAATTAATTCCTGTAATTATAGTCTTTTGCTGGCTGCTGTTGAACACCATTCACATTTCTGCTTGATGATAAGTTATGTGTCAGACGTGTGCTACTTACGGGTAAAAATTCATCGAGATCAAGTCCGACAGGTCTGTCGGTAGTATGTGGCACGAATTCTGGCTCCTGCTCCACTTCGGGTGTCTCCACACTGCGGGATACTGTTACATTTTCTCTAACAACGGGCTCCACTCTTCTCCTGGAAGCACATCATCAATCATTATTTTATATTCTTCGAAAAGCTACGACTATACGTAAGTACATCACAGATAAGATCATACCTCGGAACGTCAGTAGCTGCTCTGGTGAAGGACAACGATCGAGGTCCTAATGTTGGTGGGCCCAAGGATATATCGCTATTACTGGGCCGGAGATTGGAGGTTGCTAAAATAGGATGTTTTATTTTTATAATCATGAAAGAACATTTATTATAAAAAGAAATATGTGATTAAACTTACTTAAATCTGTAGTAGACTTTGTCTCTTTGTAAGAGTTATGTCGATTAAGCGAATTTGATGTGAGCGGGCTGGCGGCGTAATCTCTTAGTGTTTGCGCTGAAGTGAATGTACTATTTTCTTTTGTGTTGTCCGTCACCCCTGATTAAGCAAATAGCATATTATAATTATATTAGTTAATAAATTAAATCCTCTAGTATGCATTGCAAATCTCATTTTTTAAGACACGGCAAAGTATGACATATAGCGCACTTGTTAAGGCCTCTTCCAGAACTGCGAATCAAGCTTTATATATGCCTTATTAATGCCTTAATGGGTATGCCATTATTACCTTGTTTATTATAATGACAGCTTCCAGTAGAAAAGTATTGGACTACGTATTTGGCCGTACAGCATACTTGAAGTGTTACGACGCAAATTGTATGGAAAATGAAAAAGCGCCTCTAGTATAGGAATGATTACTTTAAGTCATAAAAATGTGGAAATTCGTGATAAGGCACTCAAGTAGACCAAACCCGGTGTTATTAAAATTAGCCAATTATCCCGAATTTTTAACCAGACCCTAAATAGCTCCAGTTTTAAAAAGATGAAAGAAGCAAGACCAACACCAAGAGCAAATCTTACTAGCAAATCCTTCGGTTTTCTTTTCCACAACAACATAATGTTCTTTGGTGGAGGTCGGGATGCGCGAGTAGTGTTCAGCTCGCTGTCGCTGCGGCGGTGAGGGCTGCGGCAGTGGTCGCGTCAGCGGCACCGGTTCGTCGAGCATCAGGTCTCTCAGGCACGTGTTCACCACTGGCTCGGACTTCTCTATTGGCTCTTGAACTATTAAGGCAATGGCAGACATATGATGCTAAAACTACCGACCCTTAAATGTATTTTCAAGTAGTGTAGATTTTCTCAGGAATGAAGTTTGTATGAATAACATTGTTTGTCAAATGGAGAAGGGACATTGCATGTTACCATAAATAAAGTACCTATTTGATTTTTTAGTCTAAATCTCAAAACAAATTCTTTCGGCATTAGTTAAAGACGAAAAGAGTAGAAGACATGCAAGTTACTTTTGCATCTTTAGTTACGGTTTGCAGAGATTTTGATCGCCTCATATTTATAGCTTAGTATTATTAATATTACGCATTTATAGTTACTTCAAGCAAATGTATATCACCTGTTATTGAATAATCTTCTGAAGACAAACTGGTTGCAGGCGGAGGTGTGCGTGTTACTAAAAAAATATGAAAAAGTAAATGTTGGCAATTTTAGAAATAGTGATGTTGGTGAGTTATGAGCAAATTTTTGTGGTCGGGCTGGGTTTGTGTCAACTACTCACATGCTCTAGAAGGTCGGAATATCTCAGAGTAGTCATTAATATTGGGTATAACAGCACCTGAATCCTCATCAGCTTCAGTTCCCGATGTAGATTCTTCAGCAGTCTTTTCGTCAAGGAGAGTTGGTCTATGCATGACTGTCATGAAACAAACATTGGATTAAGGTTTGCAACTTAAATGTTAGTTAATCTATATATATAAAAGGAGAACTGACTGACTGACATATCAACGTACAGCCGAAACCACTGGGGCTAGGAATGTGAAATTTTGCACACAGCTTCCTATTATAATGTAGGGGAGCACTAAGAAGGGGATTTTGGAAATTTAACCTTTAAGGGGGTGAAAAGGGGGAATTAGGAAAGTACGTAACCCACGCGGACGAAGTCGCGGGCAAAGTGCTAGTGGACCTTATAAAGCAAACTCCAACCTTGTTTTGGTGGTTTTTCCTTTGAGAAGCTTTTGCGCACAGAGTGTCCTTTTTGGAAAGGTGAAAGGTCCCGCACAACCGGTGAGGACATTGGAGCTGGGCCACCAAATGGGTGAACTTTACTGAGATCAACAACTGATAACACCACATAAGTTGAGTGAAAAGACCCAGCTATCTGCAATAGTAAATGGAAAATTAATAATGTGTACAGAATCTAAAAATAAACTAAAGTTGGTAGTTGACTTACTAATTGTGTTTGTGCAACAGTGATATCATGGATTTGACCCCAATGTCCATGAACTGTGTCAAACACTCTGGCTGGTTCCCATCCAACAACATGCAAGCCATCATTAGCACAACCAAGCAATGTTGCACCGTCATCACTGAACACCATGTGTCTGAACAATGGGAATTCACTGTTACAGGTTTTATTATAAATAGAATTGGTGCAAATTAACTACCACTAATCAGAATAAAATTTAATTAAGTCTCCATATAGTTTAAGAATAACTGTGAAAATTCTAACACTGAATAGTAGTCAAAACACTTCTAGACTTGTACTTTGTTGAAAAAGTTTAAATAAAAATAAAAGTTTTTAAAGAATATATTAACTGTTGTATGTTGTATCATGTATGAATGAATGCATGCTGTTAATAAACACTTTAAATCAGCAAGGAAAATTATCACAACATCCAAAAGCCATTCAGTAAAATTAATTCAACATACCTAATAGATGTATTATCCTTTTCAAACTTAGACACTAAAGTAAACTTCTCCATGTCCCAGAAATTAACTGTTCGATCAGCTCCACAGCTAGCCAACAGAAACTCATGGGGGTGAAACTTGACACATGTTACTGCTGAAGTATGCTCCACAAATTCATGGAGCACTTTGCCAACACGCACATCCCACACTTTGACTAAACCTGTAATTGGATAATCTTATTTACTATCTTACTTAGTGATTTAATTCATAACATAACTATAGGTTATAGTCATTTAAACATACCATCTTCACAGGCAGATGCAATCCATTGTCCATCAGGGCTAAACTGAAGACTGTTGACAGCAAGGCGGTGGCTGGAGTAAGTAACAATACATCCTCTTTTTCTTGTGTCCCATAACTTAACATTACTGTCACATGAGCCTGTAGTTAAATAATCTCCATAGGGATGAAAGTCCATACATTTTATAGCCCCTTTATGGCCAGTAAATGTTCTTAACAACTTAGCTGCTTCCAAGTCCCATATTTTTAAGGCACCAGTTTGTGATCCAGCACATACTAAATCTTCAGAATGTCCAAAGCAAACACATTCTACAGGAGTGGTATGCCCACTTAAACTCTGCAAATTATTGAATATTATAATAGAGTTTCCTTTAAAGTGTAACTGAATGGCTCATTGATAAGATTTTGTACTAACCATGAGACAACTCTGTCTTCCGATGGCCCACAAATTAACTTTTTTGTCGTCGCCACCAGTCGCCAGCACTTGGTTGGACTTGTGGCCCATAGCCAGGCAGTTGACATTTGATTTGTGTGCAACGAATTCTTCTGCAAATTACATATTCATTATTAAATTTTATTTAAGTTTGTATAAGTCAAATACGGTATACCATTTACATACGCAGTTTCCATGATCGTCGGACACCCTCCATCGTGATTTCGATTCAAGTGAATTCCATGTACGGAAAATGTAACCTTGTGGAACAAAATTCACTCCCAATTAATTATTCATCCAAATTATTTATTTTATATAATAAATCAATTTTGTGGTGTGTCGTTAAACATTTCACTATTAATAATTTACATATTTGTTTTACGTAGTTATTTATTTTTGTAGTTTGGTCCTAGTGTATCAGTTCTTCAAATATGTCACACACTACATAGTTACAAAAGATGTCAATGCTGTCATTTAGCTGTCATTAGTGAAGCGCTCTTTCCCATTTGCATTATAATTACGGTAATTGGAAAGGAATCGAGAAAGTCGCCTAAAATATTACTGTGTCAACACTCGTCAAAACTATTATTCTACCAAAACTATTTTTTTTGACTTCTATTTCTGTGGTTCTGGCTTTCTGCCCATAGATATGGGTCGTGAACCAAGGATTTTCTGGATCTGCTTATTGGATCTGGGACACAGAATACTCTAGGAACCGTAGACAGAGAAAAGTATAGACGAATTGATAACTTCCTTCTCTTTCCCTTAAGAAAGAAAAACAAATCGACAAACCGCATAAGAAGAAAAGGGACAGAGCATAGCTATCTTCATCTCTCAGAGCGTGCCGATTTTTTCAAGGCCAGCGCAAACATTTAGATAAACAAGTTGGACGTTTAGGGCTTATTTAGGGATACCAGATTAAGGCATTATATATCACGGATAATTCGGTCAATACGATAATATTTGAAAATTGATAATAATTTTTTACATGTTATACTAATATACAAGAATTTGAATCCGTAAGACATTTAAAAATAACTTGGTAGGATACTTTATCTCTTTCTTGACATTTTTTTTGTGTATTTATTTTTTGGTCAAGTGTGAGTTATCCGCGAAAATTAGTGAGATGGGCAAAATTTTCTAAAGTTCAAGGATTATAATTTCATTCATAAGTTTCTTTTTTTGTTAGATCAGCTTAACAAATGTATTAGTTTAGTGTTACTGAAATTGTTTTTCACATAACACCAGGATTTATATGCATATAGTAGCAGTTTGTGTTAGTAATAAAAATAAACTGGTCTTATTCAATGGTCAATAAAATAGTTTAATTAAAAACTCTTTTTTTCTTCAATGTTTTAGCATCTGTCTGCTGTGATGTAGACCTAACATTCAAGGTGTGGGGTCACATCATTCTCCACCATGCTTAATTAGTACGGCTTAGCAGGTTTTACCAACTTACGCCATTAAATTCTTCTCTGTACTTAATTAGGCAGATTAAGGGAACCCTATGACACTTTTCCTACCTCAATATTTTCTCTACTTTGTACAAATAGTTTACCTGTATTTATATGTATTGTATCATTCATTATCTTTAATAACATTAAATTGTAATTTTTGTTGTTTTGTAAATACGTCTGTCTTTTTTAGTTCATCACTCATTATCTTCATCGTTGATTGTATCCCTATTGATCCTATATCCTAAATTCCGTGATTTCCGTTTTTTATAATAATACTGTTTCGTATCTTTAATGAATAATGTTAAAAAAACATGACATTGGTTTAATGCACAAATCGTGCGAGCCAAAGGGAAGGAAAAGGGAACCCTAATCTAGAGGATACTCACTCTATCTACGCTAGGAACATCAAGTATGTAATCTGTGATAAGGTTAGAAACTTGTCAAAATAAATACTTCAGAAGTTCTACAGTAATACTGGCTTGCTGAAAAAGAAAATAGCACTCATAAAATGGGTTTAAAAATTTATTTGAGATCAATTCCTAAAATATTAACAACGTCACAATATTCCCAAGTACGGTATGTTCATTATGTTCAAGGTCAAGAGCCAGAACCAAAAATAAGGGAATACTTTTATTTTATAGATCATCAAGGGATGGTAAGCAACCTTTGTACTTCCTAGAGATATGAATTGTTAAACTTATTAATTGTAATAATAATTATTTTATGTAGTTAAGTACAAGTACATACCAATTAAGAGCGCGTATTCTGAAATCGCAAAGTCGTAAATAGTTGCCAAATATTAACAAGTTTTAATTAATTTGGCAATAAGAAATGGAAATAAGAAATATGGGTCTATAGTGCACTAAAAATCAATAAGCGAATGCAATAATTAATAACGTAACATCGAATAAATAGTTTTAGATGTAAAAAAGTATTTGGAAACTTTCTAAATCCTTTTTTTTAAACCTGAAATGGACACATCAAATTCAGTGTTTTAATTGCATTCCTATATCAATGTGTTAGTGCACTACAGAGCCATATCTCTTATTTTCATGCAGTAAAATTACCAAATTAATTAAAACTTGAAAATATTTGACAACTATTTGCAAAATTGCCAACTTTCTGGTTAGTATAAAAAATGTGTAACGATTTTGACGAATAATATGGCGATGATTGTAATAACTACTTAACATTAGTAATTGACTATTTTGAATAACTTTTTTGTTTAGTTATTTTTAGATGATTCTAAGATGAAAAACTTCACGTCGTGCTTTAAGGAAAAGAAGTTTCTACAATTTTTTTTCAAGAGGATTCGTCTTAATAAAACTGGTAGATATGAAGAAGAATTTCCTTTTATTTCTTTATGTGGAAGAGAAAGGAATTTTATACGATGTGATGATGTCCCTATAGTATATACTCATGTTGTTAGCATTGATGATAGCGATTTTCTAAGTTATGGATATGCAGGTGACTTGCTGATATCAAAATTTATGCCTGATAAAATATATATGCTACCTAGTACAGGCAGAGTATATCACCCTACTGATGACAAGTATGGTGGTGTAGGGTTAGTTAAATCCAAATTAGCTATAGAATTTAGTAAATATTTTGAATTTAATAATAATCAATTAAATGCACCTACACATTTTAAATGGCAAAATAAGATTTATGAACTAGATCAGAGTTGGTTTATGGAACAAGTTATAAAACATAAATTGAAAATACATTCTGAACCAGACAATGAATAAGCTGGGATAATGTTGGTAGGCAAATTCACAAATATGGGCATTGAATAAAATAACTTTTACTATAGTTATAACACACTTTAATTAGGTGGATCAAATTCAAACAATAAATTAGAGAACAATATGGATAACATTATCACAGGATATAATTATGGCGAATCAAAATGAATTTTTGTGATTGTATACATAGTTTTTTTTTGTAAATATTTTATTAATATATTTATTTTGGATATTCTTAAACTATGTTGTTTCTTCTTTAGAGAAAGCTTGAAAAGATCCTGGCTGTACCCAAGATATACCTTGATTAGCACCTTCATTAGGGGAGGGAGTTTTAAGCATTATATTTTTGACAGTGTCATGAACATCTGGGTCATATGGCTTAAATGTTATGAAATGTTTGTCTTCTGTTGGCGGATCATCATATACATGGTCTATACTTAGCACTACACACTCTCTTACTTTCTCCATAAATACTTTTTTATTGCTTTTGTATCTGAAAACCAAAATATATTATTATTTTAGTAGAGGTTCTAACATTATAGTAGAATGAAAACCAAGTTAAAAGAATGTTAAAGTGATTGTACCAAGCGTTATACTTACGCAACAGAGGCTTCAACATTTGCAGGTGCTTTAACATTCAAGTTATGAAATATTGAATACACATATTTCAATATTTGCCAAATGTGATTCTGTTTTCTGTCCCATTGTGGAAAAACTTCACTTAAATTCAAAATACCAGTGTGAGCATCTATTGCAGGGTGGTATAAGTTTGATGTGAATGTTAAAACCTGAAAATAAAGTGTGGAACATTTACACATAATAATATCTCTAAAGTAAATAAGAGATTAAGCAAATAACTTTGCAAGGCAGTCTACCAGAATTTTAAGACTTAACAGCTGATTTGGTGATTGATTCAATTGATGAGTTAGGTCTATTCATAGGAAAGTGATTATCTTAAGTTCTACTCAGCAACAGATGTGAGTCAGCTAATTGTAAGGGAAATCCTTATCACTGAATATTTTTTAGCAATACTTACAGGAACTTCCTCATCAGGAAACTTCTCTGGCAATGTTAAGGTAAATCTAAAAACACCCCCTTCATACAAGCCAGCTCTCACAAAGATGACTCCAAACCACACTGAAAAAGTTTAATGCATTTTCAATGTAGTAGAAATTGTGTTTAGAATTTTTATCTGAAATCAATAAATGCTATCTAATCTACTTACAAAATGAATTCTCATACGATGGAATCACATAAACTCCCTGAAGATTCTCTGTTTGTAACATACGGCTAAAAGAATAATTCAGAATTAGTAATTTATAAGTCACTTCAAATGCCCTTAAGTTCATCAACAGACAGACAGAGTTCTCATTGAACCTAGTTTTAAGGTACTACTTTTCTGAAGAAATTATGAAAATCCACTTACTATTCTGCCATTATAACGTACTCTTGATGTATCATGGAATATAATTCCCTAGTTTCTTTAACATTATTCTTCATTTCGTCATTCATAATAAAACAATAACATTCGTTACTATAACTCTAACAAAATGCAAAACAAAATAGAATTTTTGTAAAATACGTAATGTCAGATTTGTTGAAATGAGTCAAACTATATTGCGTCAATGTCAAAGACTATTTGTCTTGTCTATGTTGTCCAGTGTTACCAACTCTCAGAAATATTTATCCCTAAAGCCTAGGTCAAAAACCCCTAAAATAGCCGTAACTATTTGGAAAACCCTCTAAAAAAATACCTAAATATAAAAAAAAACATTACATAAAATTACGTAATGTCTATATTATAAAAATGAATTTCTGAATGTGTTGCTAAGCGCAAAACTTGAAAACGGCTGGACCGATTCGGATAATTCTTTTTTTATAATATTCCTTGAAGTACGAGGATGGCTCTCATGGAGAAGCAATTGCCCGAAACTGTCTAAAAACAAACTTTTCTATGTTCTCATTTAAAAGATCCTAAAAACAATTGAGAGACATTAGTTATAGGTGGTACAAAGTTTGCCGGGCCAGCAATTTTTTTAAATAAAACTTGGTATCTGTGGTCAAATTTTTAGTGTCTAGGTTGTGCTAGAGCTTTATTTCTTTAATAAAACAAATAAAACGTGTCAGAAAACCTCTAAAATTATCCCTAAAAATAAAAAAAACCTCTAGAAAAATCCCAACTCATTTATTTAATCCCTAAATCTGGGGGGAAAACCCCTAAGTTGGTAACACTGATGTTGTCAATATTTATGTCTATGATCAATTTGGCTGTATGGGCAGCTCCAAAATGGGTGGTACAAAGTTTGCCGGGCCAGCAATTTTTTTAAATAAAACTTGGTATCTGTGGTCAAATTTTTAGTGTCTAGGTTGTGCTAGAGCTTTATTTCTTTAATAAAACAAATAAAACGTGTCAGAAAACCTCTAAAATTATCCCTAAAAATAAAAAAAAACCTCTAGAAAAATCCCAACTCATTTATTTAATCCCTAAATCTGGGGGGAAAACTCCTAAGCTGGTAACACTGATGTTGTCAATATTTATGTCTATGATCAATTTGGCTGTATGGGCAGCTCCCTTTGCCTGTCCCAAAGAGGGACAAAAAAAAATGTCTATGGTTAATGCCATAGACTTAAAGTATGGACTGCGCAATAGCTGCCTAAAATTGACCCCACTCAAAACAACTTTTTTTATTTTATTTTTTATTTGGGATAACAAACAGAAGTACAACGATAATATATATACATTAATTTGAGTTAAAATCAAAATACACTTGTACAACCAACACCATTATCCACATATTACAATTACAGTCCATGATGTAACAGATGACTCGAATTTTCTTTTCATAGGAAAGAAAAGGCTTTTTACTACATTTAATAATCATAATTTTCTGAAAACTCCAGGAATCATCAAACTCCCTACCTATTTCAATATTAAATAGATCAGTAAGTATACTGATCGATAGAGTCACATTTATGGAGAAGGAGCTGGGTTGGCTAACGTACCGTTACTGTACGTCAACCGTTTCACCTCACACATAATAGACCGCTTTTGAGTCTAGATGTAGAAAAGGAAGACCATTATGGCTGCTACAACCGTTACGAAAAAACCACATGTGTGTATGAAAGAAACTGTACAGTTTGTCCGATTTTTCTCATACACTACACACATGTAGATTTACCGTTGCAGCTTGAACTGTACCCTCCAATCGTAACGATTTTTCTTAACTTGTGTAGCAGACATTAAAGTCGGCAATAAGATGTTGAAACCTGCGACTTGTCGACTACATAGACATTTTTGCACCTACAGCTCTGACACATGCTCCAAGACCTGCGTAGGGCTAGCCTCAAGGTACACTTGATATATAATCGGGAGCCGACTGACCAAAAAATATATCTAAGTAGAATCCTTTCGGGCACGCCGCAATCGCGGCAGTAAGGCCCCTCTTTGAGGAGTGGCTGGATAGACGTCACGGCGTCCTGACCTAACGAAAATATTTTTTCATTTCGAACCAGTGGTTCCTGAGATTAACCCATTCGACCTAACAAACTCTTCAGTTTTATAATACTTTTTGTTTAGCGTGGCAAAATCATCAAATGAGTCCTCCCAGGGCAGAGCGGGAGGGATTGCCAGACTCATACTGACAAATCCACGGTGTCCTTCAATAGCCCTTTACGTTCCGGGATCACGGTAAATCGCGAGTCCCGCGACCCTGGCGGCTATAAAATACTAGTATAGATTTTAATGTATCGAATCCAATGTGAAAAGAATCTAACGACAATATATTTTATAAAATTGTCTCACGGTCTCTACAATGCCACATGATAAACACCTATTCCTTCTTTGCGTCACGCAGTCGGAGAGAAATGAGCCCTGTCCTTCCTTATGCCGTTTGACATCAATAATATCAATAACGCCCGAGTGCTTTGCCGGTGCGCGTTAGGATGAGCACCTGATGATCCCGGGATCAGCGCCGCGCGCTCTCAATTAGCCGGGATTATCCCGCACGTGGCGCAGGATTACATGTTACTCTCCTACGCTCTATTGAAGTACCTGCATTAATTAAGTTTTATTGATTTTTGATTAAGCATAACACTAGCTTAAATTTTGTTTTTCAAAATATTTTTTAATTTTAATAGCACGTCACAATTCTGAGATATAGAGGTCTTTGTTTTGTATGTACACGTACTATTACTGTAATTGTTTATATACCTTTATCGTTCGATTTTGTAAATAACGGTGTGATAATGCCATCAAGTGTGTAAACTACATCCAAATCGGTTTAATTATACGGCTAAATTAAATGAAGGAACATTTGTGAATCCTCAAATCAGGAGAATATTGGACAATACAATATTTGAGACCCTTTTAACCGAGGCAGAGAAGCAGCAGATGGAAACTCTTTCTTAAAAGTCGTTAACAAGTTTTTAGGCAATTAAAAGTGATCATTACAAAGAGATTGCTGAAAATCTATTACAAAGTTATGAGTGTTTGGCAGTTAATATGTTCCCCGCACGCACCAATGTCTTTTAGAATTCATGTGCGTATTATAAATTAACTAGCTTTTGCCCGCGGCTTCGCTCGCGTAGAATTTAGTCTGCCTCATTAAGATACGTGACATTTTTTTTAATACTTATTTTTTTTAATGTAACTCACTCACATCGTACATCCCAGATTTCTAACTTCAAAATTAGTTTCCATTCAATCTTTGAACACCTATACCTAATATTTAGAGGGAATCTCTTGAGGTTGGAATTATTTGAATACCTTTCTAAGTGCTCATTATTTTAGAGGGCCAAATCCTGCCGGGGTCGCGGGACTTACGAATTACCGTGGCCTCGGTACGTAAACCGTAGCACTGGTAATAACATTCCTCATGTACACAATAAGCTAATAAAATTCCCTAAAACTACTGAACCGATTTTGATGAAACTTGCAGTATTCCCTAAGTTGAACGATACCTAGCACAAAAAAAAAGAATTATTTAAATCGGACGTGAAGTTCCGGAGATATGCGAACAATGAATCAGTCGATGCCTACTCCTTACTGTTAAGGAGTTGTACCTTCCATCATCAGCTCAGCTACATAAGATGATGATTACCATACGCAAATACTTCAATTACTTCATAAGATTTACGAAAAACGATGCGTGGGCCTATAAAATTTGAGGGTTGCCCTCGATTTCTCCAAGATCCAATCATCAGATCCTGATTTGGTGACAATGGGACCACACAGGAAGCACCAGCTTTCAAACAAAAACAATTATGAAAATCGGTTCACCCAGTCGGTCGTTATGCGGTAACAAACTACTGTTAAGGAGTTGTACCTTCCATCATCAGCTCAGCTACATAAGATGATGATTACCATACGCAAGTACTTAAATTACTTCATAAGATTTACGAAAAACGATGGGTGAGCCTATAAAATTTGAGGGTTGCCCTCGATTTCTCCAAGATCCAATCATGAGATCCTGATTTGGTGACAATGGTGGTCCCACGGGAAGCACCAGCTTTCAAACAAAAAAAGAATCATGAAAATCGGTTCACCCAGTCGGTCGTAATGCGGTAACAAACATAAAATTGATAACCTCCTCCTTTTTTTGAAGTCGGTTAAAAACTATCCTATGTCCTTTCTCAAGTTCCAAACTATGTCTGTACCAAATTTCACACAAATCGGTTCAGTAGTTTAGGCGTGAAGAAAAGACAGACAGACAGACAGACAGACAGACAGAGTTACTTTCGCATTTATAATATTAGTTAGGATAGTTAGGATTATCACTTGCTAAAAACGGTGAAGGAAAACATCGTGAGGAAACCAGCACACCTGAGAGATTTTTCAACGGTGTGTGAAGCCATGTCAGAGGCCTACGGGCGGTTTAAACTCTGACACCAGGTTGTTCATCAACCGCACGATAAGAAGAAGAAGAAGTTAATATGTTTGAATTTTTTCCGGAAAAACTTGGTAGTTTAAATTATGAAAACGGTGAGTGATTTCATAAAGATTTAAAATAATTTCTGCAAAAATATCAAAGTTTTTGGGACCAAATATGCTAGACAACTGTTGTTGGTCTGTTGTGAGAGATATAGATGAAAACTTGTGTAAAAAGGAGCATAATTAACCCATTTTAAACTGTTTATTGATTATTTAGTTTTTTGTAAAAATACTAGCGACCCGCCCTGGCTTCGCAGAGGTACAACCCCTACTATATTATGCATGTTATACCTATATTATATACATATAAACCTTCCCCTTGATTAATGTTACCTATTAAAAAAACCGCATCAATATCCGTTGCGTAGTTTAAAAGATCTAAGCATACATAGGGACAGACAGACAGACAGACAGACAGCGGGAAGCGACTTTGTTTTATACTATGTTCACTACATAGTATAAAACAAAGTCGCTTCCCGCTGTCTCTGTTCTTACCTAATATTTCTAAAACCTAATGTGCTGGATTTTTCCTTTATCTAAAGTAACGTAACCGTATATACTTCATTTGAAGAACTTAAATGTGTAAACTAATGTAATTATTTCAGTTGTAGGTAGTTTACCCAGTGGCGTAGCTAGGTCAGAAGGGGCCCCGTATCAAAACTTGTTTGGGGCCCTTCTAGTTTAAGTGTATAGTGTTGCAGAATAACGACAATAGCATACGTTAGCGTGGTAAAACCATCAAATGAGTCCTCCCACCCAGGGCAGATTGGGAGGGACTGTCAGACTCGTATTGACTATAATCCACTGTCTTTCAATAGCCCTTTACGTTCCGAAGTCACGGTAATTCGTAAGTCCCGCGACCTATTATGATGATTAATGATATTTAGAGAATTTTGAAAGGAGCTAGATAATTGACAATGCTGATCGACTGATCGTAGCTCATTTATGACAACTATATAAAGGCTTTTTGAAAAATGTCTTTTTTAAATCGAGCTATGTTAGGAGTTCTATGTTGAAGCTATATGGCCGCGATAAGTTTTCATTATAGTAGAGCAACATTTTATGTTTTTATTTAAATTTATACCAATCGTCGGCGTCCGGGGCCCTTGACACATGGGGGCCCCGTATAATTGATACGGCTGATACGGCGGTAGCTACGCCTCTGAGTTTACCATTCCGGTATAAAATCAATGTACAGAGTCATTGTAGGTAACTTTCTGCTACACCAAAAGTACAAGCTTATACATAGTGTAGGCGCCACGCGCCACCCTCTCTATAATCTAACTATATCATTTAATTTTCAATTAAAATAATATTATAATTCTGCAGACAGATGAGCTGGAACGGGAAAACTTTCATTCATTTTTTCAAAATGTAAACTAACAGTTAATCATGTTGAACGTAGTCACCACGTAAAATCTATAACGAGGTTTATGACAGCCGTAATCTTCGTAGAAAACAGACGTTAATTCGAGGAAACATATGGATTAGATGGCGATACTCGATTTCAAAGTGCCGCGGCCGGCGCTGGCGCGATGGCGATGGCGGCTCGGCTATAAAACTCCAACATTTGATGTATCTGCTCTGCAGCTCCGTCATTAAGGAACGTTGTATAAATAAACAGCTTTATCTGTTTTACAACTTCACATCATTTAAATGGATGGATTACGTAAATAATGTCTTTATTTGACTACATCCGATGAAATATAGATAGGTACGTTTCATATCGTTCTGTAAAGTTTGTTGTCGTATTATTGAGTTGAGTTTTCATTCATTGATTATTTGATTAAAATTTATATATAAATTTAGCTATTTCATAAGTTATGTATTTTAGATACGTATACTCGTATTACTACGTTGTTTTTATTTCTATTTGCCTGTTGATACTTGGTTTTTGAATCTCTTCAAGTAGTGAAGCCGACGGGTCAGCTCGGGAAGCCCGACACATACCTACGTGTGCGCTCGCGTCACTGAAGTGTGAGACGAGACTGGTCGACTCACGTGTCTCAGAGAAACCTCACAAGTTCGATTAAGATAAGATATCATATTCAAACAACTTCCAGTTTCAAGTTATCTCAACTTCGGGACACTCTACGTCGGCACAAATAGCTTGACGAACTGGATCTTCTAACTAAACTGTAAGAACCCATTTGTTTTCAATTTTTCATGTAATATCTCGGCACAGAAGATACAACTAAACAAGTGATCTTATAAGTGTTCCTTTTTTTATTCAGACGTACGGAACCTTATAAATGATAAAACATGTTGAATGTGTAGCTAGTCATGGCGTTTCATGTTGGTCCTTCTCAGTGTAATAGGCCACGATAACGTAAATGACTATGACTTTTATTCTAACTGACTCATATCGATTATAATTTTGTGTGTTCGACATAGATATAAAGCAAAATCGAAAAATTATATAAACTCAATTATTATAAACTAGCACTTTTCCCGCGACTTCGTCTGCGTGGGTTACGTACTTTCCTAATTCCCCCTTTTCACCCCCTTAAAGGTTAAATTTCCAAAAACCCCTTCTTAGTGCTCTCCTACATTATAATAGGAAGCCGTGTGCAAAATTTCACATTCCTAGCCCTAGTAGTTTCGGCTGTACGTTGATATGTCAGTCAGTCAGTTCTCCTTTTATATATATATGTTACGGCTAAAGGTAGGTGTGAACCTAAACTTAAGATTAGCCGGCTAAACCTAGGTTTATCTTCGACGAAATGTTAATGTTAGTTTGTTCTATCTTTAGCCGGCTAAACTTAGGTGTAGCTGCAGGTCCTTGGCTAAAAATGAAGGAAATGGAATGGTCTTGCTTTCGCGGGGCGTCCACGCTTCCCAGCATGTCGACGGAGCCCCGCTTCGCGGGGCTCCTACTTCTGGGTGGTTTAAAAAAAAAATAACCACGAAGAGGATGGCGGGGTCTTTCAGACCCCGCCATCCTCTTCTAACCTAAATTGTCCGAGTCGGGGTGCCAGCGAGTCCCGAGCTCGCTTCGCTCGCTCATGTGTAATGAAAGTGATTATTTTTTAATAAAGTTTTCGTGTCAAAATAGTAAACATTATTACATTGTTTCCTTTTCCATTTCCTTCTACATTTTTAGCCAAGGACCTGCAGCTACACCTAAGTTTAGCCGGCTAAAGATAGAACAAACTAACATTAACATTTCGTCGAAGATAAACCTAGGTTTAGCCGGCTAATCTTAAGTTTAGGTTCACACCTACCTTTAGCCGTGACATATAGATAAACATTAAAATTGGCGGCAGTAATAGGTAGGTACTACACGTTAGCTTCAACGAGACTGCAAAACACAAAATTAAGAATTAATTAAAATTAAGTAAAATAAATAATTATTTATCTCCTTCTTTGTTCTATTTACAAAATACTTATACAATGTTTTTCTGGTTTACTTGGTATAACTGAACAGCGCCAGCGGGTCTAAAACGGCCATCTAGCAAAATTCTTTATGATTCACTTCGTTACTGAATAATAAAAGAATAGCCAATGACGTTGACGAAGTGTATGATTAAGAATATTGCTTAAAGTGGCCGTTTAGATCCTCAGATCGGTCACTGCAAATGTCTTTGTGTGTTGCACTGGGGCACTGAACACTGAAATGGGCTCGCCTTTTGAAGTCAGATCAACTTCCAATGACTTTCCCGATAAAGAATATTTTTAAGTCTTCTATCTATGTGGTTAGACTTCGTTGTAGTTTTATGTGTGCTTTTATTCGAGTTATTTTATTAGTTTTTTTTTTTTAATTGGAGTTGCTAGTTACAACAAGAACATCTTTATATCCAATTGAGTACTGTACTAGTGTTGTAATAAAATTATAAGCTAGACAAACAAAAACTTAAAACGTTATTAAACTAAGTTTTGCTAGCAGTTAGCCGCAAAATGATTGCACGGAAACGTAATAATGAGATATAAAATGTCCTACGCGTCAATACAGACTATATATCTTATCTCTGTATTAAAATTCATCCAAATCCGTTCAGTAGTTTTTGTGTGAAAGAATAACAAACATTCTTCCACCATCCTACCATCCATCCTAAAAACCTTAGGAAATAGGTTTGCATCATCTTTTGACTGTTAAATATCAAATAGAACTAACAACAGTTTAGCACTAATAACAAACTAACAACAACAACAACAATCCTATCCACAATGTATGTTAAATACGAGTATAACGATTATTTTTACCCGACTACGGCAAAGCCAAAAGGAGGGTTATGATTTTGACCGGTATGTATGTTTGTATGTGTGTTTGTATGTATGTATGTATGTATGTTTGTTTGTTCCCTCATAACTTCTAAACTACTTATCATTACATGACAAATGAGGTCTCGTTAGAAGCGTCTCAGTTGTCCGCTGGTTATAGGGTAGGTGACGTGCCACCAAATCCAATATGGCGCCCTCTAGGGGATGAGAAGTAGTTACCGAAAAAAAATATTTTTTCGCACAGTATTGACATGGGTATCAAATTAAAGGGCTTGATGAGCACATTTGAAATATATATACATTATATAGCTTTTACTAGCTAATTTTCTGTTTCTAACAGTGTCAACATGGGTATCAAATGATAAATCTTCAATTCACAATTCAGAAACTATACATATAACATAAATTACTTACTTCAAGTAATATAACCCCAAAATAGTGTAAATAAAAAAATAAGTTAAAAATAACTTAAACCCGACTACGAAAAAATCGCGCACTGAAAAGTATAAAACAAGAACAAGCCGTGGTCGTATGCCACCTAGCCAATAAAGATTGTGTGAAACATTCGCAGGTGGCATACGACCACGGCTTGTTCTTGTTTTATACTTTTCAGTGCGCGATTTTTTCTTAGTCGGGTTTAAGTTATTTTTAACTTATTTTTTTATTTTAGAAAACCATTTTAAAGTTTATTTATTTTAAAGGACGACGATTCCTATAATTTTAGAGTTAATAGAGAGATATATATTTCCGGTTTGGATATAAAATACAAAACTAGAAGCACACCAGAAAAAAACTTTGATTAAAACTGTCACATACAATATTATATAGGTACTTCCAACAGTGAAGTCATTCGTTGTTGCAATTAATATAGCGTTATGCATCTGAATAGAAAAGAGAAAAGTATATTTCGTTCACTTACCTACATAATTTTTGAGGTTCTATTGATAATTTTGGCTGCATGATGGTACTATTATTATTTTTAATATGATGAATGTTCAGTACGAAACAAGTAGACAGTATCATAATCAAATAGCCTCGTGAGCCGGTGCGTCGTCGTTCCCACGGTGTGCGCGCGGATTACACGAAATGCCCTTTTGGTGCTTCGCTCCGACACTGACCTGAGCTTTTTGCGCAAAAAGAATGCTCCGATAAATCACGGGTTCATTGTGAGCCGCCTCTGGATAGCGTTCTCCGATTTATGCTTTGTAAAATACCAAGTTTTTTGTGGCATCGATCAGAGATCATGTCCAATAAAGGAGGTACCTGCTCAATTTTGACGGTCAAGGTGCCGTACGTCACAATAAAACCCTACGATAGCATCAATGGTGTCGATGTCCTCGGGATAATGCTCAGTTCCGCGTATAATTCTGCAATATCTTTCAACATCTTCATGATTTGTATAGAGATATGTAGGTATTACGTTCGTTTTGACAATATTTTAGTAATTCTTCCGCATATCCACGCAATCTGTATTATGTTTATCATTCTTTAGTTCCTTTTTATTTCACTTTCCGCTATGTATTTTTATAATCTTTAATTCATTGTTGTTGTTCAGCAGCCATAACGTAATCCTAAGAGAGCGTGTACGCCAAACGACATTTCACAAAAAGTTTAAAGTCCTTATTTTTAGAAATAAATAACTGAATCAATTTTAATTAAACATCATACCCATAAGATGTCTAAAACCTAGTGTCGACATTTTCAAAAAAAGCGTTTTCTTTAAATTAGACTAAGACATTTTGAAGATATTTTCAATGAAGCTAACATAACTTCTCGCAGTCCACTGCTGGACATAAGCCTCTCCCAGGCTGCGTCACATCACCCTGTCGTCCGCCTTGAGCACTAACTATTTTTTTATTTATTCTTTAATACATACATTTATTTTAACAGGTAATACCCAAGGTAATAAAAGTACCTAGTCATAAAATGCTAACAGCCTAGTCCCAAGTAGCGGATCTGGGCAGCAGTACATGTAAATGTCTCCCTCTGGAATTCCGGCAAAGAGCTAGAGTAGTCCTCCCACCTAGGGCAGAGCGGGAGAGACTGTCAGACTCGTACTGACTAAAATCCACGGTGTCCTTCAATAGCCCTTTACGTTCCGGGGTCACGGTAATTCGTACAGTTCCGCGACCGATTTAGTCGACCTGAGGAAACTTTTCCGACTCCTTAGTCTAGCTCTTGACGTCTCCATTTTGTACAGGGGATAGCGTTTGTCTGTCTCTTGCTTGTACTTTTCCAAAGCGCAAGTCACCTCTCTTTGAATTTCTGGGGGGCCACTCCTGCACGCGCTAGTTGGAAACTGTTACCTAATCTATTTAATACTAATTTGAAATTGAAGCACAGGCCAAATCGGTTCAGGTAAATATGCAACTATAAAATAAATAAATATTAGACAACTATCACACAACGCCATCTAGTCCCAAGCTAAGCAGAGCTTGTGTTATGGGTACTAGACAACTGATAAACATACTTATATATGTCTAATAAATACATACATATTATAGATAAGTTACACCCAGACACACAACAAATGATCGTGCTCATCACACAAACATTTGTCTTGGGTGGGAAACGAACCCACGACCTCCAGCATAGCAGTCAGGGTCACTAACCACTAAACCAATAGGCCTGTCGTAGTACGACTATGATCTAATCTAATCGTCATTTTACTATAAATGTGGCCCTTTCTATGTATTTTTAATTATCTTGCATCGTTCGTTTAATATTGATTTTAACTGAATTTTTCAACACATGAAAAAATCCTTAGATTATATTTGTTTTTCAGGTTGTCCTCTAAAACAATCTCGTTCGAAGTAGTGCGTAGTGCGCATGACTTATAGTTTTCAAATGAGTATTAAACACTATTATTAAGTGTAAGAACAACGTTTAAAACAAGCGTTGAATGTGTGTTGTGTTCAACGAGCATGAATATGAACATTTCATCAGTCGGGTAAATTGCGTATAATGAGCGAGGGCGGGGAAGGGCGCGGCGGCGCGGGCGCAGGTGCGCCGCGCGTGTGCGCTCACGGCTCACCGTGTCCCATGCCGGGCGTCGGCCAGGGCAACACTAGCATTTGTTCGACGACTAATTACGTCAAATTTCACTAGCGTGTAACTTTCGAGGGATCGCCACCCTCGCATTATAATAAAACGTTATCGAAACCTTCGTAGTGCTCACGACAGGTAGTTACTTGCTGATTATAATAAAATGATATTTAATTTCAACGCTTGTGCGGAAATATTGAGTAACATAGAGGGACACTACTATAGATATGTATGTTATTCTAAGAATTATAAAATACTAGCAGTTGTCAGCGGTTTCACCCGCTACAACTCGAACATTATCCCACAGGAACATAAAATCGGGATGAAAAATATCCTATGTGTTAATCCAGATTATAAACTATCTGTGTACTTAATTTCATCCAAACCCTTTCAGTAGTTCTTGCGTGAAAGAGTAACAAACATCCATCCATCCAAACAAACCTTCATGTTTATAATATTAGTAAGATTCTTGGAATATGAAATTAAATAATATGCATGCTTTAGAAACGCGAAGTAGTCAGTTCCACACAGCTCTGCTACGTCCTCGCTTACTGGAACTACAATGGCAATTCTTGGACTAGTCGGGATATCCTTGTTTTAACATGTTTCACACTTGGGCTCCCAGCACACAAACGTTAAAACTAAAGCCGTTTCTCGTCCTTACAAAAACACCACCGAACTGCGGTAACGCAGCTGCGTAGCTGCTACGGCAACACTATTCCACTGCTTAATCGCTACGCCTGCTACGTGTACGCTACAAAGTAACTACGACACCGCTACAGAAACGCTACGAATCTGCTACGCCTGCTACGCGTACGCTACAAAGTAACTACGACACCGCTACAGAAACGCTACGAATCTGCTACGCCTGCTACGCGTACGCTACAAAGTAACTACGACACCGCTATAGAAACGCTACGAATCTGCTACGCCTTTGCTAAGCCGCTACTACGTCTTCATTTGCTACGAAAACGCTATACAGCTGCTACGTTCACGCTACGGTAACGCTACGCAGTTCAAATAACAAAGTGGTCAATAGGAACAGGTTCGAGGACTGTCCGCAGGCTCAACCGTAGTTGTTGATCACTACTATGGAAGATTGTTGATAGGCACTAGGCACACGGAAACGCGTGTTGCATGCCGTCGCCACCGCCGCCGCCGTGCGCCGTTCTGCCATTTGCCGTCGTCTTGGCCAAAAAACGCAAGTTATCTTAAACGCTATGTGCGCGATGACAACGCCTCCTAGTGACCACATTATTGGGGGCCAATAGATCAACAATTCTGGCCAACTTCATATTTTGATAAACATTTTCGGCTTGTTTCATTAATACTTTAATACATTCTAAAAAGGTATTTTTTAAAAAGGTAGTGGTTGACACGTACGAGTACTTTAATTCCGCGGGATGTTAATCAATGAATCATATTCATATCCCTCAACGTCTTATGGTGCGCTGCGATCGATTTGATGGTCCCCACCACCGACTTTGCACATACCACGTAGCATAATCGTGTAGTATACTGTACAATGCCTTTGATAGATCCACTGACGATGTCATCCATATAATGTAGTAAATGATTGTATTTTAATTATTACTAGTATACCCTAAATTCACGTGTATAACCTCCTGTGTTGC
Source organism: Agrotis puta (assembly GCA_943136025.2). Taxonomy (NCBI): domain Eukaryota; kingdom Metazoa; phylum Arthropoda; class Insecta; order Lepidoptera; family Noctuidae; genus Agrotis; species Agrotis puta. Next base: position 9,781,531 of record OW964170.2, read on the forward strand.
AAATAAAAATCTTTCATATGTTTAAAATTCAGTAAACATTTATTTACATTATTATCACAATACTTTATATTTCGTTACATATAAAATCAAATCACCTTAAAAATAAATAACATGTACCACAAACTGAACAAGAACGATAATTAATTATAATTACAAGTAATGAGAAATATATCAATTCCTAACGACTGGATCCATCAGAAGAATACAAGGTGTTTCGGAATTTTAATGTTTCTTAACTATTCTATGTGTAGGTACACTTGTTCTTAGGTATGTTCACCGGTACTGACTACTGACTTAACTTCATAAAAGTGAGTATGACGAGTTTTATAAAAGAACTTAATTATTATTATTTTGTAACACAAGTATTAGTAGACAAGTGTACTTAATGATGAGTTATGTTAATGTACTAATTGCTAAGTGACTAAACATTTAATGAAGTATTGAGTAGATGTGTAATAAAGAAATGGTCAAAGATAGTTCTTTAACTGAATGATCGAGATTACAAAGAAATAAGTCTTGTCGTGTTGTAGATGATTTTTAAAATATTGATGTTATTAGTAAAACAAAATCTGTTTTGTATGAAGCAATAACTACAAATATCTACATTTACTTACAACTAACTACTTAACTAACATTGCATGTATCGCCGATGTTTTAAATAACGACGAGACGTTACTACTAAAGTAATAAATGCTTGGTAAAAGCCGTTTCTTTTAAATACAACGATTAGGTATCACTTCAAGTTCAAGTCTACTTTGTGATGTTTTAAGAGTTTATGGAGGAAAGTTTTTATTGAAAAATAACCTTTATTTGCAACTTGGTGACATAGAAGACATACAGTTTGCATACTTAGATTTATAAAAATGTTGCAGTTGTATAACATGAAAGTATACGGAACCTTCTGCCCGCTGCGACGTTCGTTTGATCACTGAACGAATCCAACATTACTTCCACTATTATGTCCGTAAACCACTTTTAGTTATTTAGCACTTCCCAGACGTATGGAACATCTAACGTACTGTGTTTGTATCGTACGTACGTTTTTGTTTTAATTATAACCGTGGTGGTCATTATATGGTCGCGTATACGTGACATATTGCACACGTCTAGAGGTTCTTCAGGCGAGTTGGTGACGCTGGAGTGGTCGGTGTTTAGGAGATGAGCGCTCCTTGCGAGTGTGGCTTGATGTGCACAGGATGCGGCGGGTGCGGGTGAGCAGGGTGCGCGGCGTGCGGCGCCTGGCGCGGCGGGTGGCAGCGCTGGTGCACGTGCGAGTGTGCGCGCAGCTCCTCGCCGTGCTCGCGGTATGCTCGCTGCTTGTCCTCGAAGTCGCGCAGGCGCTGGTTGTACCGCTCAATCTGATCGCGTAGAGCTGCGTCCTCTATAGCTGCGCGCTCTTCGTCTAGTTCTAGACACCCCACACCATCGAGTCGCTCCAAATCAATCCATCCACGCCACCTCACGCACACGCCGTTCATTATAAATCGGGAAACGATGTGGGCCTGTTGACAAAAAACACTCTTAAAATGTTGCACAAAAAATATAAACAAAAACTGCAACACTGTTGGTGGCAAACGTTGAAATGCATTTATCAGTCACATATGGCTCGGAAGTGATCCTCAAAAAAATGGTACAGGTAGATGTGTCCATTCTTGGACTATAACAGATTCAACGAATTGGGTAGAAGTTGATAGGTGTGCATGTTGTTTACTTTACTCATTAAAACTAACTAATATAGATAAACTAGATGGCAAGGGTTTATCTATTTGCATAAAACTTGAACGGGGAGAATTGGGACAAGAGCGACAAAGTCGCGGGCAAAGGCCAGTTATATACGTATAATGGAAACACATCGAATAAGAACAACTTTTACGCTAATTGGAAATCATTTTTAAATAAAAAAAAACAAGATAATTATGAGGCTCAGTAACAAAGTACTCGTAGAAGGACAAAACGACAGAAGGCAGACGTATGTCGAGTGTCGATCCAGATCGCGTGCTGCCTTTGTTCCGGCTGCCGCATCCGCTTCCAGCAAACCTTTAATTGTGCCACACATTCGACCAGGATGCAATTTAACTAATAACAAGTTATCTTTAGGTTCCTTTAAACGTATTACTGAAAACCGACGCCTGCCTTATGTTTAAAAACAACATTATCCTTTGCTCTATACAGAAATGTAATTTTGGCTCAAAATAATGACTTATAGTATTATTGAATGATATAAAAAGTGCATGAATGTTAAAAAACCTTGGTAATATTATTATTTCATTATTCTACACATTTAGATAGATCGCCATCACGTTGTCGGGATAATGAGAAGGGACACAGTGACGTCGTGCGGCGGCCATGTTGGATGGGCGGGCGCGGCGCGCGGCGTCGGGACGCCCACCAATGGCAACGGTTTTCCACTATTGATTTCAGGGGAAATTCATTTCTCCCTTTCCCGGGGGAGAAAAGCATTCATGCCATTTTCTATAATCGCGTCCTCCCTACATTCAGATGACTGCAGAGAGCAGGGGGCAGGGTGTGTGGCAAAAATACAATCTCCTGGGAGATTTTATTTTCCATTACTGCTCATGGAGGTACCTATAGTCACTTTTATTACGGTGTAATTGATTTGTAATTTCCAGATGCGTTGTTTTTTTTTTTTAACTTTGCCCACACTAGGAATTTTCTCTTGTAGCGTGGGTGCGTTTACAAAGATATAAACTCACATACACAAACGCCTAGACTCGAAGCAATTACTTGTAGATCATACAAATATTTGCTCCGTGCGGGAATCGAACTCGCGACCCGCAGCGCTACAATCCAATCGCTCAGCCACTGCGCTAACCGTGTCGTCAAATTCATTTAACACAAAGCTTCATATTATGATGTCAAGATATCTATCAATAGAATTGAGATTTACGAATCATTTAGATCTATTAAATTGAATATGGAATCCACGAGTAGTCTGAAGTACGCTATAATAAAACATCGTTACAAGACGAGGGCTCGTGTACACTCGAGCGCTTTGTTAAATGAACCGAGTGTAAATAAATATAAGTATTCATACAGTCGCGCAGCAGGCGGTCTCCTCCATGAGGGGGCTGTACGATTCAATAAGTTCGGCACCAAATGTGCTCTATAATATAAGAGATTTATATATCATAAATACATAAAAAGAATACGTGTTGAAAGATTAACGCATGCTGACATTATAAGAGATTTGTAACGGCTTTAGAACAATAGTACTCTAGAGCAGGGTCTAACAGGCCGGGTTTGCATGGCACTAGCTAAATGAGCCGTTTTATAAACATAACAATTTACAACCTAAGATTCCATGTTTAAAACAAAACGTTACGTTTTCGTGGAGCCACTTTTGAAATGTGTGAGTGAGCGCTACGCACACACTTAAATGGTTTGCTTGGACATGTTCACTTCTTTTACGTAGGAATTGGAACGTATGGGATATTTTTCTTCCTTTTTTTTACTACTAGACATTCTTTACAGTATTAAAATAAGCAGATTTTATTCAAAATATATTTTAAACAATATTTTCTTCATTTTTTCATCCAATTTAATTAAAATAATGTAAGTGTAAATTATTAAATTATTAATTAATACAATTGCAACAAACCTAATTGTATCCTGGTCATTTCATTGAATTGAACAGTCCACGAAAGTTAATTGCGTTATTTACGTCAGTGAGTAAATAACACAATAGATTTTTTCTATTATGAAGCAATAGTCATTTTTCATTTCATTTTCGATAAACTTTATTAGGCATAAAAACAATCAACAAAAATGCACTTACCCTAAGATACATTAACACACTAAACATTACGGCACTTTATTAGGCTAGCAAATCGCCTTTGAAAGCTTATTAAATATAGATTAACACTGGTTATAACATAAACATAACACAACAATTTTAGGAACATATGGAATAATGTAAATTATTTAGAACTAATAATTTTACTGCTTGCATGTAGGTATGTCAAAAAGTATAATAACAAAGAACTATGATCACTCGGTGCGCACGACCAGTTAATGACCAGCGGACAGAGCCTCGCTGCCGCCCGCGCTCCGCTGTAAATCGGCCGGAGCGGGGACCCCAGCGGGCTCCACAGAGGTCAAGGCGCTGGTCGGGCGCACCTCGTTTGGTGGGAACAAAATATAGTGATGCGGCAGGCGGTAAGTGCCGTATCTGTCGATATAAGGTAACGTATCTGTAGTTGTTGAACACAAATTTGTAATTAGGGGATTTGTAGTAGTCATTAAGTTTTTATTATAAAATTTTGATGAAATTTTAATTACATGATTAAATAGCAGGGGAAGCTTAATGGATTTATGCAATAATTTAATATTCGTTTTGAACTTTGTGTTATAGGATATTTTAACGGCTTTATTTTGTATGACTTGGAGCAGGTTATGGTTTGAAAGACATGTGCTACTCCAAACAGGACAGGCGTACGTAATACATGGGCGGACAAGTGTAGTATAAATCCTCAGTTTAGTACTGCTACTTAATTTGCTTTTACGGTTCATGATAGGGCTTAGAGCACCAAGGGCTTTGGCACCTTTCAAACGTAAGTGTACAATATGTTTGGACCAATTTAGGCGGGTATCCATTATAATCCCAAGATAACGCACAGAAGTTTTCCAAGGTACTGAATGGCCTGCTATTTTCAAAGTTTTTGCAGGGGGTTTCCTGCCACGGCAGAAAAAGATTGCTTCGGTTTTTTCTTCATTTATTTTAAGTTTCCACTTCTTGAAATAGTTAAAAAGCAAATCCATGGAATACTGAAGGCGACCTATGATCAAGTCGGTATCATCTGAAGAGGTATAAGATGCAGTATCGTCAGCAAAGCAGGCTAACTTGGTTCGAGGTTGTATAGGAATGTCGTTTATGAACAGGAGGAATAAATAGGGACCTACAATGGAGCCCTGTGGAACCCCTGCTGGGATATTTTGTGGTAAGGAAGTGGTGTTTTCTATGTATACCTGGAATTGCCGATCCGCAAGGTAGGATTGTATAAATTTAATAAGGGGCATAGGTACCTTCAGAGTGAGTAACTTATGCAGCAGACCTTCATGCCACACTGTATCAAAGGCCTTTTCGATATCCAGCAGAAACATGCCGGTGGACTGTTTTAGGTTTAAATGATGAGAAATGTGTTCGCAAACTCTGGCCAGTTGTTGAGTAGTTGAGTGGGTGGCACGAAACCCAAACTGCTCGTTGATCAGAGAATGCCCAGTGGCACGCAAAATTCTATTATAAACTAGGGATTCGAAAAGTTTACCAAGAGAAGGTAGCAGACTTATAGGGCGATAATTTAGGGGTAGCGTGTGGTCTTTGCCAGGTTTTTTAAGCGGTATTATTTTAGCTTTTTTCCAAATGTTTGGAAAATACCCTAAACTAAAACAACCATTGAAAATTTTTGTTACATAAACTATCGCTTTTTGCGGCAAGTTTTTTAAGAGTAAGTTATGGATCCCGTCATGACTTACAGATTTACGGGTTTTAAGCTGGGTCAGGGCTTTACGGATCTCAAATGGCCTAACTAGTTTTATAAAGTCTGAAGAAATATTATACCTATTGATAACCGACATTGAGTACGATACCTTGTCCTGTAATTCAGAGTCCCAAACCCACTTTGTGGTGAGGTTCATATTGTCACCAAAAGCCTTTGCTAAAGCGTTGCATTGGTCTGCCGTGCCAGCTGTCAGGGACCCATCTGAGAGTTTAAGGGGTGGAATATTAACTGATCTAGGCTTGAGAGATTTAGTCACACGCCAAATATCTTGACTAGGATTATCAACTTTCGCCAGTTTAGTATTCCAAATGTTGTCAAAAAAGTTCCGGATATGCGCGTTAATATGTGTTTGTAGTAAGTTTATATTTCTACGGTTGAGCCTTCTAAAGTAACCATTGGGCAGATTCTGTTCACCACGACGCAAGTGGTTTTTGTAACGGATTAAATTAGAAATATATCGAGGAAGTTTGGTAGGTGTATCGCAAAACACAGATGTGGTGGAAGGTATGGAGGAATCTCTTGCATCAATGATGGTCTGCTGTAAATGATCAATGGCAGTGTCTATCTCTTTTTTAGATTGAAATGTCTTAGAATCAAGTGAGATGTTTTTATTAAGATGAGAACGATAATCACTCCAGTTAGCACGATCAAATTTAAAGAAGCGGGTTTTTGCCTTTCGGTACAGGGAGCCTCCAATAGTAAAAAAGATAGGATAATGGTTAGATGACAATGCTACGATCGTTTCAACATCGCTAAGACAACTAATATTTAAGGTCAGCACCAGGTCCGGGCGAGTTGGTCTGCGATTGGGGCAATAGTTTATTTGAGTAGGTAAACTAGGACTGTTTATGACATAATCTGATTCGAGCATGTGGTTAAAAAGTATTCTGCCTCGCGTATTTGTGTAGCTACTGAGCCAGTGAGAATGATTGGCATTAAAGTCTCCCATGATAACAACATGGGAGCCCAAGCCAAACAATAATTCAAGGTCACTACGAAGCAAAGGCAGATTGGGTGATTGATAAATAGATAACACAATGTGATCAATTCCAGATATTTTGACGGTGACGCCGACAACCTCTATGTTCTTAGTGTTAGGAAGACTTAAAGCTGAATGGTCAAGGTCATTTCTTATAAGAATAGCAACTCCTTGTCCACGGCCAGTGTGGTGTTTATCTTGACGGTAACATGTAAAACCCGGTGTAACTAAGTGACAGTTAGGAATTAATCTAGTTTCACAGATACCAATAATATCAACAGATAATACGCTTACCGCCAAATCTAGTAGTTCATGAATTTTTAAACGTACTCCGTCAGAGTTCCAAGATAGTAGGCGTAGTTCCGCAGAATCAGACATATTTACCGAGGTGTGCGAGTACAAGCATGACTTTGTCCAACCAAGACGTGCAAGCAGTAAATTGTGATTTGATGTTTTTTAAAGCTAGTAATATGTCAAACATCTCTTTAGTTGTATCATCATTGGGTTCCGTATTGGGATTATTTGGAACATGATTGATCGTTGACGTTGTGTCCCGGGTTCTTACAGTAGGCCACGATCTGTGATGTGAAGCTGTTCGTACTTGAGACGGATTTACAGGAAATGGTACAGGTTTTGGAGGCATCATTGAAGGGATAGGCTTACGCTCTAACGCCTTTTTCTTTTCGATGCTTTCCAGATAAGCTATTCGGACACTGCATTTCCTGTAGTTTGCTGGATGGGCTTCATTGCAATTACAACAGTGAGCTGGCTCAGACCGGTCGATCTTCGTGCATGAGGCAGTTGCGTGGGGTGCAACGCACTTCACGCAGCGAGGGGGCTTGTTGCAATTGTGGGATGCATGGCCAAACTCTTGGCAACGAAAGCATTGAGTGCCCTGAGCTCGGTTTGGTTTGAATTTGCTGATTGTAACCACACAGCTACAGAGATATCTAATTTGCCGGAATTTCGCAATATCGGCTCCTGCTGCTAACTGCACAAGAAAAGCAGGACAAGGGTTGTCCACTCCACTGCGAGATTTAAGGGGCTTCACTGTAGTGCCAGCAAAACCAAGCCTTTCCAGTTCTTCTGGCAATTCTTCCTCGACATAAGCTGGAAGTCCACGAATAACTGACTTAGGCAGCTTTTCGTCCTTTCTGGTGAAGGTAACAAAGGAGGCATCTTGACGACGAAGGCCATCCTTGACTGCTTGATGGCCGTCAACTGTGTGACATAAAATGGCAACCTTGCCTCCGGTTCTATACTGAAGGTGATACCGGGTAGTAAACTCGGCAATTTTATTCTTCAAGTCCTCATGGGTCCAGTTGGTCTTCATATCCAGAATAATAGGAGGTATGTGACCGGTCTTCTTTATTTTGGCGGCGGCTTTGATGTATAATTCATTACCAGAAGACTTGGAAACTCCGTCTACTGGAAGGTCTTGAAAATTGTTGTGAGTAGGTATGTCTCGGGCACTATCGAACCTTGCATGTTTTGCGACTGCAGGCCGCTTTGGTGTGCGCCAATCATCCACATTTTCTGATGCTGGTCTCTTTGAATTGAGACTACTACTCGAGTCCGATCGTTGCAGGTATCTTTCCATTAGTACTGAGAGGTATCGTCGTAACACATTTTATCGACAACGATATATCGTAACTTGGAAGCACTATTTTGAGTTGAGTAAGAGCGAGAACTAGGTAGTATGAGCGTGCACACGAGACAAGTGCGTGACGCTAAATGAAGCAATAGTAATTAAGCAAAATGAAATCATTTTGATCCAAATGATTAACAAAATTGATGGAATCTTCGCTATGTACCTATTTGAGTGAGGTTTACTGAATAGAAGCCGGGCCAAAGTAACGGCATTTCCCGTTGATTTTCGCGAAAGATTCTTTAAATGTAAACAAAAATAAACAAGACCTGCTAGTTATTAATGCCAATAATATACAGATATGAATGTACATACAACAGTATACAAACAAAAAATAATGTGTCTACATATTTCCCCTGGGATAAATATTAAAAGGCGAATTACCATTATTTTTGTTATTGACATTGGTTTATTTTATTTATGACTAGCTTCCGCCCGCGACTCCGTCCGCGCGCATGTCGGTCTTCGCGTGGATGGTTTATTTCTCCATTTTGAGTAACTCTGACAATGACATCTTATAAATATCTATTGGACCCAAATACGGCTAAGCCTATAATAATTAAGGAGATTGCGGTTCTACAGAACACCGTCTATGAATAAAACTGAAAAATGAGATATTTTTTTTCTACGTATTTTTCCAGGATAAAAAGTATCCTATTTTATGCCCAGGATAATAAGGTATAATTATACCAAGTTTCATCGAAATCGAACCGTTAGTTTTCACGTGATGCCTGCATATACAGACACACAGACAAAAATTTTTTTAATCACATATTTGAGTTTGGTATCGATCCAGTAACACCCCCCGCTATTTATTATTTCAATATCTCCAGTGTACAGAATGGACCCTTCTAAAGATTTATTATATGTATAGATGACATCTTAAGATTTCATTATTTTAGTAAAGTTGCTTTCATTTTTTTTATTGATCTGTGGTTTTAAGCTATCGCATAGCCTTTATCTCGGGCTCTAAGCGCGGCGATCGAATCAAGAAATTCTGTAACGAAAATACCTAAGAATAAAAACCTAACAGTCGTCTAACGTCGCGTCGCGTCGTTTCATTTCGGGAGACTTCGGCAATCATAAAAACATCCGCCATAAAGAAAATTTACTTTTTCTTACTGATTCTAAACGGCATGCTACAAAAGGAGGTTTTCACAATGAAACCTAAGTACTTAGAAAATTCTCCTACACAAAGCAGAGTGGCGCAGTGGAAGCGTGCTGGGCCAATAACCTGTTGAAAATTTTGACCCAGTTTGGAAGTGAGACCTGGGAATCTTGTATATAAAAGACCCTTATACTTATCTTCATTATAATTTATTTTTCTTTATAATTGGAAGGTCACTATTCTGCCAATATCTTCCGGTGATCTTAACCGGTATCAACGATATTCAATAAAGCCGATATGTTATGCATTGTCGCTAAACAACGAAAAGTGTGACGTGATGCCCGCCGTCTTGGCAGAACACTTTTCTCGCGAAATCCCTTTAAAAGCTTTTAAAAAGTTCAAAAATAACTTAGACCATATTTTTTCTTTTTTTCATCGTTGTTTAGCGACAGTGCAGTACTAGACAGTAACTAGAATGATCGCACTTTTCAATTTAGATACCGTACGCAAAGAACATTCACATTTCCCTCAGCACTTATAAACTTTCGTATGTAATGTTGATGATGATCCTAAATAAATAAAAACTGTAGTTACGGCAATCGAGAGCTGTTCGATCACGTGCTTGATAGTTTGCTTAGTAACTGGATAAATACCAGAATATCAGTAATAACCATTTCAGTTCAGTTTCAGGGCAAAACGATTGCATCGAGACCTCAACCTGCTTTTATATGAGCTCAGCGCCTTCTGTATTCATTGTCGTATTGATGATGAAATACTCTCATTATAGAAATAGTCTCATTATTGAGATATTTTGCTTAATCCCTGTAGCCACTTTTTAATTATTTTTCTATTAAACGATTAGTTCGCGTTTGAACACTATCTCGACTGATGGTAAGCGAAGGTGTAGTCGACGGTGAAGCACGCTTGTCTAGGAGTAACCTATTCACTCTTGAATTGCAGACCCAAATGTTATAGCTATCAACACAGACCCCGGCAGCGAATTGCACTCCTTAGCTGTGCGCGCAATAAACGGCACAGTTTCAAGAATCAATAATATGTGTCGCATCGCGCTATGCAGCTAGACGGATGAGTTGTTCGTGTAATTTAAAAACTGATACTTTATCGAAAAATTCAAAGAAGTATTCCTATTATTCCAGCACTAGTATGTGATTTGCTGAGTTGATTTATAAAATGAATTGTTTCCATGGTTAAATTTTGCACATGTCTTCTTAATTAAGCTGTAGGTGCCTACACATTAAAAGTTGTCCACCCAACTGTCTTTGAGCTCTTAAAAGATTTAACATTATTTTCTTTGAATGGATTCAGTAATGATAATGTTAGCTCGTAAATGAATTCGTTCACATGTTCCATCATCAAGCACGTTACATTACTCGAACCAAACTGATCTTTGTAGAAAGATGTCATTCACTCGGACAGCGTATTAAGCTGAGCGTGACCGACGCGTTATATGTGGTGTTACGCCTTTATTCTTTATCATTAGCAGCTTCAAAGTTATTTATGTCTTAATTTTGGTTATAAATTGTGGGCCGGAAGCTCTGTGCGTTGATGACGCGCGACTGTCCGGACTCACGGCTGTTGACGAATGAGGTTATCAAGTACCCATTCCTACATTGGTACTACTAAGCAGTCGGCATAATGTAATAACTATGATTCATTTTATTGTTGTATTTGAAAACCGTTGTGCGTGTCTCGCCTACGTATTAAGGTTTTGATTTACTTGTCTTTTTTTCCTTAATGCAAAAAATAATCGTTTAGAAATGATTTCTTTAAGGGATAGTTTTCAGAAACTGATTTCCAGTAGCCTTATGAAAAGTTTTAGAGAGTTTACTAACGTTTTATCTGGGAAATTGAGCATTTGGTATTTACCCGATTTCATAGCTTAAATATTAATAATTAAATATAGTATTTGAACATCATAACCCCATGTTTCCCATAATGTAGGTTTAGGTAACCATCATCGGTCACTGTGTGTCTTTGCAAGTTTGTCTTCTTTTCCATCTATTTATTATTTATTTTAAAAAGAGGAGTATTTAGAAAAAAGAAGAATCCTTGATTCTTAGGCGATACAAATTATTGTAATATTAATTTCTAGATATCGTTGTATTTAGATATTCATTGTGTTTGCTTTTTAACCTACTCCACACTAGGAATTTATCCCGTATCATGGGTGCGTTTATAAACATAGAAACTCACATACACAAACACCCAGACTCGGAACCACTACTTGCAGATCATACATAATAAGTATATAATATTTGATTCATGCGGGGTTCGAAACCACAACACGCTTCGCAGCAGTCGATCACACATCGATGCTTTGAACGCGTATTTATTTTAACCTCTCACTTGATATTTGAGGTTCTGTCAGGTGCCGACGATCAGCAAGGTAACAACAATAGACTTTCATTCCAAATTTTTGTGAGACAATTCAACATCGTTGCTTTTTCTTGAATGTGCAAAAGATAAGTGTCCATCTTAGGAAATTCTGTTACCTATTCTGGAAATTCGGTACCTCTTTAATCTAAAAAATAAATCGATTATCGCTTTTGTCGCAGTAGCGTTTCCTAGGTAGCTATTAATTATCAGTGTATGTTGATGAGCTTCATAAAGGATTTAAAAAAAAAACTTAAATTAGGTACTTCTTTATAACAGTTTTTAATCTATAAATATTTCTATAAATACCTTTCACTGCAAAATTACTAGTTTGTTCCGTGCGATCACGCTTCGTCTGTTTGGGAAAAACCGCGGAAAAACCCTGGCTGGCTTCGTGCGAGAAATATTTCAATGGAAATAACCTCCCATTTAAGACAGAACTACTACACGGTCTGCTCCACGCTAAGGGATTTATAATAATAATGAGCCATGATCGAATGTTCGAGTCACGAAGCGATAACAGTTGTTGTGAAAGGAAAATAATAGTATGGCTAATTACCTTGCCGCTCTCTTTCTGGAAGTCGCAGCCTCGATTATTGTAGGGCGAGTGGTCGAATACCAGCTGCAGGTTGGTGCCGGTGGCCGTGAACGCGATCTCCGTGTGTCCCTCACGGCAGCCGCTCTGGAATCGCATCTGGCGCTCCTCCGGCGGCCGGTCGCGGTACCCCGTGTACCTCACCTGCTCCACAATATACAAATTAACTACTGAACATGTTCGCTACGGTCTACAGATGGCCGGGGTACCAAAGATTATTGAATTGTTAAAGGAAAACAATACAAACGAAATAATTGAATACAACGTTTCAAAACGGATGACTTAATAATTAAAGTAATTTTCCTGTTAACTTATGATTAAAATGGTTTCGCGACACGAATGACGCGTTCAATATGTTGAATATTTGTACTATGACGTCTAAAATTGAATATATGAGAATTAATTAATGAAATTACTTACTTCACTTTCTCTGCTCAGTCTTTTGAAGAGATCATCTGATTCAAATTTAGCTTTCTGATCGGGAACTACCCGCGGCATTTTAAAGATAAATCGAGGTTTTGGCTGTTCGTACAGTCCGATGGAATCGAAAGGCAACATGCCTGCCAAAGCAGCTGGGTCACTCATGGCGTGCATTACACGAATATTAACTATGCACTAGAATACTATTCACCATGACACCCGAGTGTCCACACGCGCACCTCACTGACTCAGCGACGACGATGATTCAAATGGGTGTTAGTTCGCGACTCGTGTCCGTGCGACACGACTACTTGCCACTGCGACAAACGCTTACTGAATGAGCGCTCGCATTAAGGTTCAGGGAGAATTTCCACTAAGGCGGAGTCTCCGCCGGGTGGGGAATAGTGGGCCAATGACGGGGCCCTAAGGCACCGCCCGCCGCCTTCTCTACGGGCTTTCGGGAGCTTTCAAGCGAAAAGAGGGTTTTCCCCCTCGAAACTGTTCAAAATAAATACTGTAAACGACAAAACACATGAATTTATAATGATGGGCATTATCCTCTTTGGACGTTTGAAGTGTTTTATGTATTTGTATCAGATCCTTTGTTCCTTTGTAACGAGATAAATGTACGTTATGTACAGTTTTATAAAAGGGGAGTAGGATCCCAGGACGCGATAGTGCGCGTGAAACGTGATATTTTTGTAAGGCATGAAAGCTGCATTTATTGGACGCCCAATATCCTAATTGTAGTCCATCATGGCATAAATTTCAATAAAGGGTCTCGTAGTACCTACTAATTATTATTAACACATACTGTTATTGATATGGCGTATGAACGCGACTCGCAACTCGCAAGTCTGTGAGTATAGCTGCAGCTTTTAGTAGGGTGGGTGAAGTCAGCTAGTACTAAATTTTTGGAGTTTGAGTTTGAAGTAATTGTGTGACCTTAAAACTCACTTTTCTTTTGAAGTGAAAACTTCTTTAGCGGCGTTGTGCACTTTTTTTGGAATGGGTAAAAAATGTTAAACTCGTGTCAGGACACGTGACCTGATCGAAAATTCGTAAGACGGCGCAGGGCGCTTGCGCGAATGCTCGTGTGTGTTTATTACTATTCAAGTTTTCACTTCTGCCGGCACTCCCAGAGTGCAACCCGTCGTTTTTTTTCTACATAGGTTGATATTTATTTCAGATAGTGAAGTGAAATAAGTGTTTCTTTATATCCACATATTTACTGGTGCGAATTTTCTCCCCTTTCTCTCCCTATAGGTTGTTCCGTCTCAAGTCATCATAATTTAAAGATTTTGGCAATTAAATTATTGATTTAATGTTCCTTAGTACACCACACTGTTTTTTTTAGCTTGGTGACCACCCAGGACAGAGCGGGAGGGACTGTCAGACTCGTAGTCTGTAAGTCCCGCAACCTAGTACACCACACTTGCCAAAATAGTGAACCCTATATATTGATTCTTGACTATTGTTGTATTATATTGTAGGCGAGTATATTCTTGTGATGATGATGATGATGATTAAGAAATAATCTTAAAAGATAAAAAAATATAACTCAATAACCTAAAACACCGCACTTATCCGATTATATTGTTTTGTAATGGTTGCATAGTGTCCCTGCAGTGGTGGATTAGACAAATATAGTGTCAATTAGTAGATACAGATCTAAACATTTGGACAGACGTGAAACGTCTCAATGATCGCAGACAGCAAGCCGTTTAATCGGGTGTCTGTTCGGGAACAAAGGGCGGCGCGCCTTGTGAAATGTATCGAGTGTTGTTGAAAGCGTCCCAGTGCGATCTGCACTCGATAATATACGTTAAGTGTTGGAATTGTTGATACTTTTTTATTTAGAAGTTGTTTTTGTTGTCAGAGAGACATTTAAAATAGACTCCTTTTCAACATACCGTGTATAAGTGAAGAAGGTAAGCTAGACTGGAAACAGAAGCATAAGAAGCCAAGCTTTTTTGTGGATAAAGAACTTCGACTGCGAGCATCGGGTACTTCTAGATGAGTGCCCCAGACGCCTAATCATCTAGACTACCGCAGTCCTACCCGGCTAGGTCAAATCTTTCATTGCTTTCTCTAACGCGGTGTCCTGCGTGAGCGACGAATACGACGCAACGCGACGCAACTCGACCAATTTCAACTACTATTATAATATTATTATAATTTTTACTTACGTGTTGCGTCGCGTCGCGTCGTATTTGTCGCTCACGCAGGATGCCGCCTAACGCGACGATGACGTCCAGCTAGCAGTCGCAACTTTCTTCCTGCAATTTCTTGCGAAAAAAAAAAATATTCGCAACGATGAAATAAAAAAAAAATAATGAATTAAAAAACAAAGTATCGATATCTGGCGTGGCTAATAAAACGCGACATTAATATCCATTACCAAGTGGTAATGATCAGTAAATAATAGTGTAGCAATGTGTTTCTGAAAGTTCTGCTTTGAATTTCAACTTGAAATATGTTTCAGTAATTTAGAAATCATAATATTATAAAAGCTTAAGTTATTCTGCTAAATAAGTATCATCGATTCTAATGCTCTTGACAATTATTATTTTTTAAGATTCTTTAAATATTCGTACTCCACATCAAAGAACAACACTTGCCTATTTGTTCTAATAAAGGCACTAGAAATATTAGAATTCGTCACGTATCTCTTTATTGTGAAGGGATGGCCACGTGGCGGGCGCTAACGTTTGATCTTTATGCAAGCTGTAGCGCGGAGCTTTGACGAGACTAGGGGCACCCTCACATGTGTCAATAAAATTCATAACAAGTATTTTATACACATTTTTTTAGATTAAGTGGGTAAGATACCGTACGTATGAAATAATGGTTCAAAAGTCAAACTCAGCATGCCACAAGGTTCCATGTTAGGTCCTTTTCTATATTTTTTAGTTGTGATCTTTTATCCAAGTTGACACAAACAGCAGACTCACAGACTGTTTTATCATTCTGAAAATCATTGTAGCCATATTTATACATGTTACATAGAAAATTACCTATGAAGTCCACAAAAATTCCTAAACTCTGTTTCAATCGGGCACGCCGCGCTCGCGGTGGTAAGACATTCTTTGAGGTGTGGCTGGATAGTCGTCACGGCGTCCTGACCTAACCTAGCATGACGCAGGTCCTCACCGGACACGGAAATTTCGAGAGGTACCTGTGTCCGATAAGGAGGGAAGAAACGCCTGGGTGTAACCACTAGTTACTAGATCCAGCGAGGATCGTGTGGAGGACACGGTGGAGCATACGGTGCAGGACCCAGCAGGACCAGGCCCCGCTTGGGCAGAGCATCGCCGTGTCTTCACGACGGCGATAGACGGAGACCTCTCGCCCACGGCATTGGTCGAGGACATGCTGCGGGGCGAGACGGAATGGGAAGCGGTCGCCTCCTTCTGCGAAGATCGCCCGGAGAGGCACGGTGGAGCACACGGTGCAGGACTGCCCCGCTTGAGCAGAGCACCGCCGTGTCCACACGACGGCGATAGGCATTGGTCAAGGCCACACTGCAGGTCGAGATGGAGTGGGAAGCGGTCGCCTCCTTCTGCGAAGCAGTCATGCTAGTGAAGGAGGAAGCGTCCTCCTTACAGCCCAACCGCAGCGGTAGACCCCCACTGCGACTGACGTCGCTAGACGATCTCCGACCACCGTAGACGCGGGCATGCGGGCGGCGAGTAACGGGCGACTCGGTGTTCGACCATGGACCATGCCTGGGTCGAATGTCTGTATAATGAGGGGGCCCCCCTTTGGAGGGCCAAAGGGTTACGGTAATTCGTAAGACCCGCGACCCCGGCACCTGCCGGGGTCGCGGAATTACCGTGACCCCGGTACGTAAAGGGCTATTGAAGGACACCGTGGATTTAAGTCAATACGAGTCTGACAGTCACTCCCGCACTGCCCTGCGTGGGAGGACTCATTTGATGATTTTACCACGATAAAAAAGTTAGTTTCAATGGTTACCTACTTTTGACTTATGAGCATAATTTCGTCTACAGTTGGAGTTAATGACCAATTCAAAAGCGGGCCGGTAAAATATCTGTTAGTTCATTTTCATCTAAATTATTGTACCGACAACTTAATGCGTTCCACGTTGCAATTAGTTGACTCCAGAAATCCGAGTTCACCAAATTATTAAAAAATAATAAAAATATATCATTGATAACGTAGTTCCCACAAAAATATTCTCACGCCCACGAGTTCTAATATCGTCAGTGTCCATAGCATTCGTATAGGTAGAACCAGATAACGATTTATAAACTAAACTAAACCTTTTAAAATTAATTTACACTAGCTTTTGCCAGCGGCTTCGTCTCAACCCATAAAATAAATGTACCCTACATTTAAAGATTAATCCTAGGGCCTTCCTTCATGTAAACGGTCAGAAATAATGCCCAAGTAGGCGTATGAATAGAGAGGAAAAAACGACGGGTTGCACTCTGGGAGTGCCGGCAGAAGTGAAAACTTGAATAGTAATAAGCACACACGAACATTCACGCAAGCGCCCTGCGCCGTCTTACGAATTTTCGATCAGGTCACGTGTCCTGACGCGAGTTTAACATTTTTTACCCATTCCAAAAAAAGTGCACAACGCCGCTAAAGAAGTTTTCACTTAAAAAATTGATTCAGTTTAAACAAGGTTAAATTACAATACGAGTATTATGAATAGCCATAGCTATGTCAAAATGTAAAACTCATTTCGTTTCATTCGTTTGCCGTACTTACTAACGTTTTTATGGTGTTGTTAATATCATATCGCGACGTAAACCACATCCTTTTAGATAAGTCAGTACTCGTAAATTAATTTTAATGTTTTGCCTTTAAAATTATTTAGTTTTATTGTCTGTCAAATTATGAAGCACACGAATTAATATCAGCAGATCTAAAATTGCCACTTTAGCAACGTTGCTAATATCATTATGTGAATGAATATTCCATGTTGCGAGCTATCTATAAAATTTATTGCGATAAAATTCGTAACCCAGAAAAATCTTTTCTATTGCTAAAACAATAGAGTAAATAATTGATAAAGAACTAATGTAGAACATTGATATTGATAACGCTAATGTGGCAATTTTTGATCTCCTGTCAGTCGCAGTTTCACATAATTTAACTGGTCCTGAAACTATTCGACTAGTGTATGTATGTTTTAAAGCTAGCTAGTTAGCTTGCCCATTACTAATTTATTCAGCATTCCCATGTGGATGAATATTTTTCCGTGTTACATATCATTCCTCGTTGCGCCCAGTCCGGTATAATCCTGTTTTGTCATTGTTAACATGTCGTTCACATTGTTTAACTGGTGCATTGAACAAATGATCCGTATTTCTCACCTCGGCTGGTACTAGTACAAGTTTTTTATGACCATGACCAATAAATCACAGCTTTGTTACTGGCTCACTCATTTACATATTTACACAGTGACAATGACCGTGGAGACATTTAATTAATTGATTCATAAACCTTTTCATAGTCGTAGAGCAAAAAGTACGCATTGACCCCTGAATAAAACAAAAAGCACACAATAAAGAAAGGGTTACTACAACGTGTTCCCATTAACATGTATTTTAATGTGAGGCGCGTTCGGGCAGTTGAGTCATTTGTTACGATCTTTTATTTTATTGCCACCCTTCCAAATAACGTTTTTTGCTCCTTAATTTCTTAACTAATTTCGTTTTGAAACATTTTGTTGCATAGCTTGATGTTGTCCTTCTGTTAACTCGACGCCGCCTGTTGGTTACGATGTTCTACGAAGAAACCTTGTTACCCAGAAATTCTCAAGCACGAACTGTGCTGACATCAAACTTGAATTTCAAATTACAGAAAGTTCGGTGATTCACACTTTTATTTCTAAGTAAAATGGCAGCTTCAAGCTGCCTAGAGTTAAGGCTATGACGAACAATGATGTCCGTTTTTTTTACATAAATGTAATGCTATTACTGGTAATTAATTTCATTTATTCATTTTTTTTTTCTTATCTGTTTACATTTTTAAATAGTGGTACAAAAAATAAATTAAAAAAACATTTAAAAATATAAGAAATAGTGGCCCACTAGCATCGGGAACAGGGTCCAAGGGGTCGGTTGTTAGTTTAATTATTAAACATATTTTTATGCATCCTCCTCAACAGCTGTTTGTTTCTCAACTGTTTTGAATCAACCAGTTCAGTCATAGGGGTCTTAAGATGCTACTTGAATTAGGTACCTATTTCAGAACTCTAAAATAAGACTACCCAAATATGCTACTGTGTGGGTAATAAATCGTAAGCTTTGCTGAAATCCAAATCATCTGGTTGGGAGTAACGGAATTGCCCTAATAAAATGATCTAATTGGAAGTTGTCCATACATCCATCTAATTTTGTATTTCATGCATTAATTTTACGAGGCATACGTGTGCAAATTCAAAGATTATGGCCGTTTCATTAGAGCGGGCCGCCTGCTACAAACCAGCGGCCGTGGCCGGTCGTAAACCGGCAAAGAAGCCGTCAGACGTTGTTTATGCGAGCAATTCCGGTCACCGCTTTGTCTTTCACCGCTCGGCCTTCGGACGACACCCTAATAAAAGGCGTGGCAAAAAGTGCCCTAATGGCTGCTGATCCTATTTCAAAGTAATAAAATGCAACAAAATTAGCCTTTGTTAAATTTAGAACTGTAAACGTGTAAACTGCAGACATAGTTACGGACGGGTCCGACTGACTCGCCATTTATACGGACTATTGTTTTATGGGCGTGGAACTTTCAACTATTATTATTTTATAATGAGGGTGCAGCCCGTAGCGGTACCTTTTAGGAATTGTTCCCTTCCTGGATACCTGCCAACAGTGACAAACACAATGTTGCATTCACAATGTTATGAACAAAAGTTACTTTCTCTTTTAGCATTTGTTTTGGTCATGCTAAGGAAACCCTTGTTAAATCAAAAATCATTATTTAAAGTGTGTACCTATGTCTTCAGAGGTTAAAACAGCCTTTGTTTTTAGTCAGTCAAGTCTGACAGTCCTTTCTGGTCCACCAAAAGCGGGAGAACTAATTTGATGAGATTCGACCCCAAAAAAGAAAGTAGGTAAATCAATAAGTTCTTGTTTGCAAGTGATCAAGTGAAACAACTTTACCGTGAGGTCGCGTATGATGTGTGTATCTGAGTCAGACCATTCGCATTGAATGCTAATGTGTAGTACGAGAAAATCAGAACCGGTTTTCTTAGTTCCGTTTGCGTCTCTCGCCGTCATCGATTGTCCGATATGTGACGTGTAGCGAGCTCGGGGACTTCCTCACATTTTTTTCTCTATAAATTCGAATTAAATGTGGCAATAATAAAGTTAATAGAACTGTGACTCAGAAGTTATTTCTAGCACCTATTTTATAATTATGTATGTTGTCGAACAAGATTCTGTGACTACCGTTAACCTATTTAAATATATAAAATTAATAATCATTAGAAACTTTTAGTATTAAATGACTTCACAGTTAGTTTTGATTATTTGGATTATTTAAACACCTAGTACTTAGTACTAGGTGTTAGTACATGTAGTCGAAAGTGCTAATTTAGCATTCAGGTCTTGGTGATTCACACCAGCCGTTTGAGAAACATCTCTGAACGGCCATATTTTGACACAATATTCCAGATTCCAAAGACCAATGGTAAGCCTAAATCGGCCAGCAGGTCTTTACTAGGTTCTTGCAGGGCTTATAATCAGATGAGCGTGGGTGCCACAGGGCCCACAGGCGGTATTATCGAATTGCGTTCACAGTTGCGTTCATTTGAACAAGTACATAATTACATAACAAATGAACTCAAAAAAAAAGAACTTTCTCGCACGCAATGCTGTGGGCAAAGATATACTTACCGACTGCTACAAGGAAAAAGATGTTTGATATTTGACGATTAAATATCGTGAAAGTGAATACGTTTACAACATTTGTGTGGCGAGGTGTCGTCGAGTATGCGTTCGTTAAGCGCGAACCTACCGTATTCATGTTTTGGAATTCCCTGCTTGGCGCATGGCGTGTCCTTGTCGATAAGTAGGTAAGTTATTCATTGTGCCATTGACTTGAGGTATTGCATGTCAATGATCTCGCACAGCACGCCATGACGCCTAAAACGAATGCACTGTCTATAGAACAATCAAACATAAAACTATTTTGCAATTCAATGTGATGTCTAAATGATGGTAATCTTAATATTAGTTGGTTGCACTTATCAAGTTCATAGAAATCTTCCGCCTGAATTAAAAACATTTAAATCAGGAAGTTGAGAATAAGAAGAGAGGAGTTGAGAATGTCATATATTTCGCCTTTTGTTCATTTTGGGGGAAACATATTTTTTGGCGTAAGTGGTAAGCATTTCTTTATTGATTAGTTCAAGACTTCAGGGGTTTCCAAACCATACGCTGTGTTGTTTACTTGGACAGAGTATAGCTAACTACCTATAGGGGGGGGGGGTGTCCTGAGTCACCGCCACCACTCCTGGCTCCTGCAGACCATTCTCCGGACTTTTCCATGATCCATGATTCTTTGTACGAACCAAAAATAAGGAGATAGTATCATAAAACTCCTCTTGTAGCCTTAAAATCGAATTCAAGTCCTCCGGTTTGGTGTAATTGTAGACTTTAGCTCCTGTATCGTGGGTGCAAACATAGAAACTCATATAGACCCGGAACAACTACTTGCAGATCATGCCAAAATTTGTTTCGTGCGGGGATTGAACCCGCGGCACACAGCGCAGCAGTCCAATTGCTCAGCCACTGCGCCAAAAGTGTCGTCAAAACTAATTATCGTCATCTGGTATCGAGACAGGAGTAGCTGGGGCGCCGAAACGAAATACAAACTAAGCCTGAAAGTGCGATATAAGCAAAAAAAAATTGAGAACCCCTGGGTTCCTGATTTTTTATTAAGAATAAGAAGATTTAAGATTATAAGAAAGACCGGGTTACCGTACAGGGAAGTCCCACTTCCATAATCTCTAATGTATACATAGTATCTTGCAAATTATAAAATAGTCACAATCTAGCTCAAGTTATCTTATTGCGTTAGATCTTGACTTTAAGAGCGCTCGAGGTCCGGAAATACCTGCATTGGGGAATACCGACAATCCTAGTTATCCACATAACTGTTTGTGAAGATAAGAATATCTGAATGGCGCATTATTATTCTAAATTTAGAAAAGCTGCCAGATACAATGCTACCTTAAAGTGTTTGTTGTTGTTGTCTTCAATAAGTTTAGCCGAAGACGCAGACGTTAGTCCTTGCATCTGGTATTTGGTAAACACGCCCACCATAAGAAGAAATTCGCCTTTTTATGACTGTAGTGATAGAACAAATGCTGTACTTCCATTTCAGCAACAAAACATTGCTGCATTTCTGGACGTAGCGTCTTTCATCACACGCCATTGGGCTATAAAGCATTAGGTTGGCCATAGAATAGGAAATTATCATTAGTTATTTTTTTTTTTAGTTATAATTCATTGAGAAAAGCCGTTTTTCTAAACCGGGTTACATATCATAGAAGAAAAAACGGGACCTTTATAAGAATCACTTTGCTGTCTGTCTGTCAAATCCATTTTTCTCAGGAACGTGAAGGCATCAAGCTAAAATTGATATCAAATACTAACCTAAGTCTATACCTAGTCTAAGTCAACGCAATCAATAGATAATACTGCCGTTTATGCTCTGTGTTGCCACATATTTTGACGGTCGCGGTGTAATCAAAACATAGGGTCCTATTGACCTAGAATCATGAAATTTGGCCAGAAGCTAATACTTACAGTACAAATAAAGGGCAAATATTTTACCAATGCTTGGATACCTGGAACTTGGATAGTTTATAACGCATAGGACACGAGGAGGTGTTTGGGATAAATCATTTTTAACTACAGAACCCTTCTTTGTGCGCAGTCCCACTCGCACTTGGCCAACATTTTTTGTTAACACTGCTTCTTGATCAATCAAGAAATATTTTTTTTAGGAATGTCCACAGTTTGTTATAAAAACCTAGACACTGATGCATTTTTTGCACGTATTTAGGACTTCCCCTATTCCGAGTTCGAATAAAACTTTCATATACATATATTGCATAATATTGTAAAATCCCACTGAGCGTTATTTACTTAATCGTACATAAACAAGCTTTAGCGAAATACTGGTTCTGTTCCGGTTGAGTCCACTTAACAACACATTTATTGCTGACTCATAGAAGTGTGATTGTAAATGTCGGATCTTGCATCTAATTTTTTTTAGGTACACACCTTACTACTACGTACTACTTACTATATACTTATATGTCATTCGAGTGGAGTGGCTGGAGAGACGTATGCGTCCTCGGCATCGCTCCTGACGCTGGTGCTCACGGATACAGTTGTTTCAGGAGGTTCCTGTATTGTATTCGATGCTGGATTCACCCGGGTGTGAACATTGGCCTGCATACCTGGTCCAGGTCATGGTACGGAGCGAGGGGGCATGGTAAGTAATCACTTTCTTCTGCAAAGTTGTCCTTCTCCGGGCACACCGCAATCGCAGCGGTAAGACCCCTCTTTGAGGAGTGGCTGGATAGGCGTTACGGAGTCCTGACCTACCGCCTGATGCAGGTCCTCACCGGACACGGAAGTTTCGGGAGGTACCTGTGTCGTATAAGGAGGAAAGAAACGCCTGGGTGTAACCACTTCGAGGATCGTGTGGAGGACACGGTGGAGCATACGGTGCAGGACTGCAACGCTTGGGCAGAGCACCGCCGTGTCTTCACGACGGCGATAGACGGAGACCTCTCGCCCACGGCATTGGTCGAGGACATGCTGCAGGGCGAGACGGAATGAGAAGCGCTCGCCTCCTTCTGCGAAGCAGTGATGCTCGCGAAGGAGGAGGCGGGCCTCCCAATCTCGCCTTCCCTGGTCCTACCCGCCTTTCGGCATACGGACCATAATCCCGTCCTTCCGCATTTTACGCCTACCAACTATACCGCGCCCCTTCTGGGGCACCTACACCACAGTCACAGGACTTCACGCCCGAGCCGGCCTTTGGAAATACCTGTCCACCGTTTCAGCTGTGCGGACAGTCCGTGCTGGAACTGCTGCTCCCATCTGACCCGATGGTACCTGACAGATCCAGCCGCAGTTCCAGTTCCTTCCTCAGGCTGTGCCACTTGGGGCCGCGTTAGGGAGAGGACAGCGTCCTACCTCCACCCCAGTCGCAGTGGCAGACGCCCACGGCGACGGAAGTCGGCAAAAGATCTCCGGCTACCGTAGGCGCGGGCATGCGGGCAGCGAGTAATGGGCAACTCACTGTCCGACCATGGACCATGCCCGGGTCGTCGGCGCGTTTTGTTCCACGCGCGCCTCAGAGTGTCAGCATGACGTGGCTCTAGAGATCCAAAGTCTGCCAGGGTCGCGGGACTTACGAATTACCGTGACCCCGGAACATAAAGGGCTATTGAAGGACACCGCGGATTTTAGTCAGTACGAGTCCGACATTCGATGATTTTACCACGATAAAAAAAAGATGTCCTCCCACGCCTGCTAATCGTGAGGTGATTTCCCGCCGTAGTTTGCCATACAAAGGTTCGAGAAAATAAGTTACGTTTTTAAATAAAAAAAAAAACAAGTAAATCAACCGCAATGTTTTCCAACAAAATTCAATTTATTATTCTACAATGCACACAAAAAAAAAATGGAAATACATACAAATTACAATAATATAGCTTGTGTCGGAGTTAAGCTTAACCCAGATTGGAGATTATGCATAACTATAGCGGGGCTTACACACAGCGTCTACAATAAGCCTACGCAGCGTAGTCTTATCGTAGACTAAAGCTACGCAGTACGCAGCAACAAAAGCTAAATGTCACACAATATCTTCTGCCATTAACCTCTCGGGCGCTTTACGTACACCCGGGTGTACACCCGGGTGTACATAAGCGAAAGCGCCCCAGCGCCTACACACGTCTGTACATAACAGACAGTCGCTCATTGGACGTTGATTTTTATCATTTTCAAATATAAATCGCCCGAGAGGTTAATAAACAGGTGCATCTACAATGATCCAGCCATAAATGTGATCTATTTCTTTCAGAAATGACGGAACTATCTAAACATAATCGACTTTATTGTTTCTCAACTTTTAATTTACATACTTGAAATGAAAAAAAAAAAACTTATGCGAAGACTTTATCTAGCAGATATCTAAAGAAGGTGTAAACCATAGATATCCTGTAGTGTAAACAATCTACTGTTTTATAATAGCACGACTGATACTGAGAAGTTTATTTAAAGGTAGTTCTACTAATTCTTAAAATAACTGAGGTAAATAAGGAAAACCGTCAATTAATGGTTCGCTGGACTTTACGTGCTTCTTGGAAATAGTCGGCGCGGCAAGCCTCCGAAAGGCCTCGACGGCACTGGTTACGTCAAGGTACAATCGGAAATACCTCATCGTGACTATCTATTTCGGCGCGAGGCGCGACGCACGCGCATCTATGTCTCGCCGACTGTAACTCGTGGTACAAAAAGTAGCATAGTAAACAGATACAGTCGCTCGGTTAGTGGCCTCGCATCTCGAGGCTTCTCAAGTACATAAAATGTAGGTACGGGTTTTCCGCTCGCTTAGAAAACATTTTGCGGTATTAGACTGGAATGGTCGATAAAAAAAAACTGAAACGACTTTTCATCACTTGTCACAAAATATAAAAAACCGTTTTTCACAACCTTAATCGGATTTGTTGTTCTCAATACAGCATAAAACATCATTAATCAACGTTTTTTTTACGAAAGCATTCGCTTACACGTTATTACATAAAGCTTATTTTGTTGTGAACGGACGGCACCGTTTATAAAACGTTATCTTCAAATGAACACAATAACAAGTTTAATAATAGGAGTGATTAATGTGCTTGCAGGATGACGCGCACTTTGCGCGAGGGTTCAGGGAGGCGCGAACACGACACTGTTCTGCCAGCCTGCTCCTGCCGGTCTCCCGCCCGACACAAATGACCAGACATTATTTAATTGAAATGGAAGTAAAAGGGTGACAATTGTAATAGAAAACAAAAAAAGGGTTACGTTTTTGCCGGAACGACGTGATGAAATATTGCGCCAGCCGTGCATTGTAACAGTTGTTCCTTACTACCTATTTAGACAATATATTATGAACTTATGTTACTTATAAAATGAATATCACTGTAAACTATCTAAATCAAAGTTAATATGCAACCGTGAATGTATTACAAAATCTCATAAACAAAATGTGTATAAAAAATAGGAACACGGATAAGGATATCATAAGCAGTTCTAGTTTTCCAATAATAAAGAACAACTCCGGAACGATTAGTAGAAACAGTAACAAGTGACACATAAATAATGTATTTTAGATCAATATTAAAAGGAACTATAAATCAAAGTTTAAGTTGCTCGTTGTTTACCTACTTGTTTGACTTAACGTCTTGTAAGGCTGTTTGTATAATAAAAGAAGCGGACCCGGGCTTGACATTTGCTAACTAATGATTCCGTGTGACAAAGCTCCTGCTCGCTCCCTGTCAGGCGACTTTAAAAGCCCTTTGTAATCAGAAATTTTTAACACTTCAATGTTTGATTTGTGCGAATTTGCGACATTGACAGAAAAAAAGGCGATTGATATGTCACGTTTTTATTGTTGTTTGTATTGCTACCTGAACTAGAGAGTAGAAAAAAATAAGGGTAGTTCGTATTGATTGCGCGTCGACAGTCTGGAGCCTTTCACGCCGCTCTGCGATAAATATGACAGTTTCATGGAGGAATCGTTGACTTCATTGTAGTCAAAAGTATCATGTCGGCGGGATAATTGATGCGCATTCGTAGAATTTATTTATATTTTATTTAATGTGTATAAGTAGCGACTTGCGCAATAACAAGCCTTCTTTTCGAACCCAATTTTCATAAATCGTTTATATCTTTTTCTCTTTTCAAATACAAAACAAAGCCGTGTAGTAACATTGTATTAATATTTAATATCGTGGCATTGCAGGGTAGCGAGGGCACAAGGCGTGAAATCAAATTGTCAACGCGGACTCCAGTGAACATATTGATATTTTAATTAGATTTACAAAGTCGGTGCTCGCAGTTCCGTGGGCACACCCAACTCTTTGAGCCGCTCTAATGGCACCCCGCGGACTATAGTTAAGGGTTGTCGGACCCCGCTTTGTGCCTCCTCAATATTTACTCCCAAATGCATTAATGCAACAATACTTACTTAGTTTTTTAAGTTTTCGTAGCAGCTTCCGCGTTATCGTTTACAAAAGCTTTGGAAATGTCACTCACGGCGTAATTATAGAGCAGCGCAGCAGGTAGCTTCCATACTAATAGTAGCGACTATGAACAAAATCATAATTTCTTTTTCGTCTATACGTGTTAGCTATAAAAACATTTTTTGTGCGCACCTTTTGTTGTTTTCGTAATAAAATTCGAGGAAGAAATAATTACTTGTCGACACTATTAAGTGAAGCGGTTGAGAATTGTTGTATATGTACAACTAAAATAATACTAAAGAAAAAAAGTTTACATAGCTTTAAATGTGTAATCATCAGCTCAGTTAGTAAAAACTATGGGTACCTATTAGTTGAGTGAATAAACAGTACAAGTACACAAGTCATCATCGCCGCAATATCAGGTATTGATTTTTTGTTACCTTTTCCTAATAACGGACTACCAAAAAGTAATTTGTCAAATACAAATACAATCTACGGAAACAGACAAATATATCTCAGCGGGAACAAACATGTTGGACATTCTGAGTGGAATTATAGAGAAAACATATGCACGAGAAAACAAAAACGAAACGAACAAACATCTGCAAAATGATTTTTGTTCCAAAACAACACGATCAATTTGTCTGAATACGCAATGAGCAGAGTGCAGGGGGTGGCGGAGCCCTACTGCGTCCCCGGCGCGCGCCGTCACTTCACGCTGGGCCGTCGGTACACAGAACTCTAATTGACACACTAAAATACGTCATGGTGCATAAAAGCATTGATTCCGCCGAGCCCTTCCATTTTTCTAACAATATTTTATGACAAGCGAAAGGTTAATTTATTTTGTATAGGTAGACCTTTTTATTTATTTTTGCAAAATTCTAAACAAGATTTAAAAGTCGACCAAAATATTGTAAAATAGTGTGCCCACCATTACTAGCATCCGTCTTTTTATTGAAAAAACAATAAACGGAATGGTAACCGAACTATCCCATAGCGTCCCACCGCTGCTGCACTGGAAAGCAAGAGCTTCTGTTTTCACTATCGTCCCTGTCTATGGAACCTAGTGAAATCCAACGATGCAATTTTAGTTTCGTCAAAATCGGCTTCGAAAAACCTTTCAGTATTTTTCGATATTCCGTATAGTTTATAAAACTCGTATAATAGCCACCAACGCCCAGTTGCAAAATTCACCCTGTCTGTAAAAGCGAATGGTCACCCACCTATCACGTAATCTTAGAAACTACAAGTGCCGAAATTGTTCAAATTTTGCATGGGGGTTCTTTTTCGGACGTTAGGGACTAAGGGGTTGTTTTTGGGGTTGACAGCTTGTAAGAAACTTGGTTACTACAAGTGCTAGGAGTCTCAAATTTTGCCTATGGATTTTTTTAAGGACGAAGCTGCTATCTATGACTTTGCGAAATCGTCGACTAGGGGGCTGTTTTGGGGCTTATAGTTTGTATGAAACTACATTACTGTACCTGCAAGTGCTAGTTGTTTAAAATTTTTGTTGGATATTAATTACGATTTTCCAAAAGTAACTTATAAAGAAAAAAATAAAAAAATAAATGCCGACCACCCTGTCGGCAATAGAAATTCACAGAGGAAAAGTTCGAAATTCACGAGGACGAAGTCACGGCCGGAGTGCTAGTAATAAACTGTACTATTATCAGTATAAAACCCTTGTCATTGAGCATTATTACACGGAATTCTTTAAATACTCTAAAATAACGAGATTTTTTGTGCAGGGGAATACAATAGTCAGTTGCTTTTCTCGCCCCACGGCTGCCCGAGGCAAATATCTGCAGAATGCGTGTAATTATTTATTTGCCCTCTGAGCCCTCACTGCCCCTGCACTGCTTCCACTCGGCCTTTCAACAGCCATACAAATAAATACAATGCCGACGCAATACAACTGCGAACTTCAAGGAATGTGGAATCTCATCTATTTTCATATTTACGTTACTAAAACAAAGTTTATGGACATTTCTGTCACCTCTACTCCGAATTAAATATTCACGATCAAATATTTAAAATATTATAAAAACTTGAAACTTGAAAACAAGCTGAGATTATGTTAACTTTTTTTGAACTGGTAAAGGAGACAATTTTTTTTGGGCCCACTGTAAAACGGTAACGTTTATTAATCATATTGCACATGAAAAAAGTAATCATCTTATTATAATTAACGGACCAGAAATTATATAGAAATGTAACCGGAATAATGAAATAATAGTAAAAATGTGTTACGACAAAAAATGCGTGTTTAGGAGCGTTTTTAGGTTTATTTTAACGTGAAAACAAATGTTACTACGGTGCGCAGCGGTAATAACATCGTCTTTAAATACGTTTAAATAGGTAATCATTAATTGGTACAGTGAACTTGTTTTTAATGCTGTTATTAACGGTTATCACGTTATAATATATCAATTAACGTACTTTAAAAATCACCGTGGAACGAAACGTAATTATTAGCCCGTTGCAGATACTCTGTGGTCCAGTTTCAAACAGTTTGACAGACAACCTAAAACGTAGGTACTCTTTGGACAATTTCCTGCAATAGTTTAGTTCTTCTGTTCTTTTCATATTTTTATTCGAAAGATTTTATGAAAATGGCATCTGTAGATACAGTGCATAATCCACAAAGCCGTTGTATCAATTGTGCAGTTCGGTTTCAACGGAATGTGCGACAACAGTTACTGTCCGAGGCAGCTGCAGACGTGCGCCAACTTGTGTGTATACATGTGGATTTCTCGCGAGGTGAGTGTTTATGTCACCCACCCAGCCATTTCTGGGAGGAACACATTCCAATGCCGCACGTTGAGCTCTCCATACTATTTATGAGTTCAAGTCTGACCCCACATCCACCTCTTTCACCAATGTAACTTGCTTACCTTTGTTTTTCAGTTACACCCACTAGATGCCGTTTGTGAAAACTGCTTCATGATATTGCAAGAATGTATTCAAACTGGCCATTCAGTGAGAAGATTCGGACATAGGAATATTTGCATCTCATGTGGTTCTTCAATTTTAAGAGCACACCAAACACATGCTGTTCATGTTGACACTGCAGAAAGGAATATTATTTTACAGTGGATACCGTTGCACCAGGTAATATTAAAATTGTAATTTTAAAATACCTAATATAATATAGTTAAATATGTACTTATATAATATTTCATTTCAAATACCTATTTATTATATTTGGTTACCTATCTGAACTTTCTGCATTTTTTTAACTAACTCCTACCATGCCTTTGCCCAAGTATGGATCTGGTCTGTCACTAAAATAGTAAAGAAAAAACAAACACACTTAAACACTACATTAGCACAACACTGCAATAAAGATTTCTATTAACAAAATATATTAAGATAGACTTTATTTGCAATACTAATGATCTATTTTTTCAGGTGGAACGTTTAGAACAAGTCTGTATGGCTTGTTGGCTGAGAGCTTCCCGAGCTGTGCGTAGAAACAGGCAACAGGATGAAATCAGGGATATGGAAATACAGCCATTGGATATTGAAAACAGCAGTAACATCCCACAACCACCTCCTATGCCTACGGCTGTTACTACACCTGCTATATACAGAGGAGTACCAAAAATAACTATGTCTAATTACAAGCGTGCTGCTTCTACTTCCCGCCACTGTATATTTAGGTTATGTGAAAATACATCTAGGTTCTTAGTACCTATTATTTGATTTAAAGGAAAGATTACTGATTGATCACTCATTTTATGTGCCCCGTTGTGCTCGTATTTGTGAATACCATTTGAATGAATCTCATAATGATTGGAATAATTTATACACAATCAGTAACTTTTCAGATTTCACTGCATCCCAAATGGACGACTTATGTTCACTACTTAAAAGTAGTGCAATTCGAAATTACGATATTGAAAACATCATTCAACATAATGCAACATTATGCAAATATTGGTTAGGCTTTACTCACTATCAATTTGAACGGTTATTAATTGAAATTCCATCTATCAGTGAAAGGGTTACATCTCCTAAAAGATTCATCAGAAGATCAGATTTGTTACAGTTTGTAAGACATTATAGAATTAACCCAGCTTTTATAGCTTTCTTTTTTGTGTAGATTCTTTCTTACTCTTTGTTTGTGAATGTGAGAACATTGTAAGTCGTGTGTATATATATATATATATATTTCTTCTTTTGTAGCACTAATTTTAGTTAGGACTTCCCCCTTGTTACCAGGCCTACGTTTTTCTCACATATCTAAGCATCGAAAAATTGTAACAATCTGTTTGTAAAACTATACCATATTTTAAAAGAGTAACCATGGATTTTCTTGCCGGTTCTTCTCCATGGAATCGACCAACCCGAACCGTGCACCTGCTGTCGACGTTTTATAAGTGCCCTCATGGGCCTATGTGAAATAAAAACTTTTGATTTTGATTATATTTGGTTACCTATCTGAACTTTCTGCATTTTTTTAACTAACTCCTACCATGCCTTTGCCCAAGTATGGATCTGGTCTGTCACTAAAATAGTAAAGAAAAAACAAACACACTTAAACACTACATTAGCACAACACTGCAATAAAGATTTCTATTAACAAAATATATTAAGATAGACTTTATTTGCAATACTAATGACCTATTTTTTCAGGTGGAACTTTTAGAACAAGTCTGTATGGCTTGTTGGCTGAGAGCTAGCTGAGTAATAAATACCTCTTGTGACGTACCTATAATGTGTTTTTTTTTCTCCTTACACAACCAGCTTATAACACATCACCTTCTTATTGTAAATCTACAGTATTGGCCGGCAAAAGCCGCGCTATTTCGAAATGAATACCTACATCTAATCCATTTTCATGAATAAGTTTATCAAATCGTGTAAATCACATCAAAATCTATCACGTAGTACAGACGTGACTTTGTTTTATACTTTACTACCTATATATTATTGAAAAGTGCACTATTTTGACTTATAATACCAAGGAGACCTATCCACTCATTAGACAATAGCTCTTGTGAGATTTTAGGTTACCTATTACGAGTCATGTTTTGACTGTAGTAATTCACAGTATTCCGGTTACATAAAGTTTTGCTCATATTACCACTGTAATCTAGAGATTATAAGGAATAAACCAACGTGCATTTCATTGCTATACGCCACAATCTGTGGTGGGCCTATTCCCCAAACAAAAAAAATTGTCTCCTTTTCCTCATTTATTCGTTAGGCAATCAAGACTGCGTGTAGATAATATTATTTTGTGACCTAAGAAGTTTCCTTTTAAAAAATTGTGGCAAAATTTGTTAGCATTAGAATCAGTAAATAGGTCTTTTAAAGGTAGAAAAAAAAGTCACTACGCACAAGAAACAAAATATTGATTTGTGCAGTAAAGACATTCTGGATGTACGTGTACGTATTTATGTCTAACTATTCCATTTTTTTTAACGTGTTAAAATCATCAAATGAGTCCTCCCACCCAGGGCAGAGCGGGAGGGACTGTCAGACTCGTACTGACTAAAATCCACGGTGACCCGTCAATAGCCCTTAACGTACCGGGGTCACGGTAATTTGTGAGTCCCGCAACCCCGGCAGGCTTTGGCCCTCTACAGGCCCCGTCACTATGCTGACACTCCTTGAGACGCGCGTGGAACACAACGCGCCGTCGACCCAGGCATTGTCCATGGTCGGACAGCGAGTTGCTCATTACTCGCCGCCGGCATGCCCGATCTAACTACTTCATAGAGTTTTTATAATCACAAGTATCATAAATACTGTGACCACCATTACGTAAGATTGGGCTTGGCTAGTATTTTTTGTGGTTTATAAAAAAGTTTCTGTATTCATAACGGTCACTACTGTATAGTAAAATAATTGTAAAGTACGCATCTCTTGGTATTTCCCGGTATCAATTAGAATCAAATGTTTTTATATTCAAATTCAATAAGTTCAAAGACATTGTGACTTGTGTGGTAAAAAATAACTGAGTGGGTTTTAAGAAATCTATTTACAAACCTGTTACGTTTGTTTTGTTTTTGAATAATTATATTGCTGTGCAGGTGGCAACATTATGGCCTGTTAAAATTAAGTGGAAATTTTCACGATTTTTTCATAAAAAAAAATAAAAGAGGTAGCTTGTCATATATTCTAGATATAAACGATAAAACTAGTTAGAAGTGAAAAAAATAAAACAGCCTGTATAAATAAACATATGACGCGAAGTTAATTAAGATTTTATAACATGCCGCTCACATTAAACATATACGACGAGGCCGGGAATGTACTGGAATGTAATGAATCTGTTGTGTTGATGTTGAGAACATTGATGTATCCGCATCGTCTGTTTGTAAAATACGGCGCTCAACATTTTATGACCGTTTCAGAACTTAAGGATACACCAATCACTGTATTGTACACAACAGTGTTTTATTACTTTATTGAAGCAAACAATATAGTGGCAGGTAGGTGCCGAGTTCTTTAACGTTAGTTTTACAGATAATAAAGAGCTTAAACGGTATCGTTTTTCAAGCAAGCTTTAGAGAATAGAAAATACACAAAGGCGTCTGATAAATCCGGAGACAAATACAACGCGCCGGGTCGCTACTATTTTGACATTTTAATTTCACCCTTGCTCAAAATCCGTTTTGAATGGCGATAGATGGGGGCGCGACGTGATGTTGAGCTCTCTTGATACATGTATCACAGACGCAGGAGAGGCTTGATTGACGTTTATCGCCGGGATTAAAATACAATTAAATTTAATTTTAAATTGAGCACAAAATTCTGTGCAACCCTTTACAAGACCCGGACGTGCTACTAAATAGCACGAAACTGCGCAAGTATACGTAGTTCTGAATAGCAGCATTCGCGCTCAAGGGTTCTAGCAAAAAATATTTATTGTAAAATTGTGCAAAAGTATCGACAATGCCTTTAAATTTATGGATTGGACGGCCATTTGGCTGGATGTTCTCGATTAGAGGTAATTTGTGTCAATCACTGGCGCATTGTGGCATCACGTCCGCCTGCGCTTTGAACGGCCATTCGCTCTAATTAAACGTCGAGCCCCTATTTACAAAAGTCAATCGCGGGATTAAAGTTTGACGTGAACAGACCTTTTCCGAAAATATTATAGTCTTTTGTAGTTTCTGCTATTAGGATGTCAATCTTAAAGAGATTAATCGCCCTTCGATATTCGTTTTCGGAAACAGATGAGAGTACTCATTCGATATTGAATTGATTGTTTGTAGTTGTATTCTATTGAATAATTCCTTTTTCAAACTCATCCTTTTAATGAATATAATTTCTGCAGACTGCTTTTCTAATAAACTGTTCCCACGTCAAAGCTTAACTAAAAATCATAACGTTATAGCTTTCCGCATATAACCCCGTGTCGTAACGTTATTATCGTCATAATAACTTATTTTATCGCCTCCACACAACCGATTTCATGTCCAAATTTGTTTGCATTTTAGATTTGTGCAATTCTTCATTTGCGGTCTACTGAGGTCTCCGCGTGAAATAGAAATTCTTTGTCCTTTTCTATTAAACATGTTAATGTACGTGACTGAAAGAGACAGAGCTTTTGGAGTAGGGTTTAGCAACACAAAGTGTGCAGTGGCTGCAACCCTTTCATTTAGTGTGTGACTGGTAAACGGTAATTTGATTTCACGCTAGTCCAATGATTTATTTCGGTGCCTTATCGTTCCATATTTTATCGATTTAGACCAATACCACTTTTTTCTTCGGTTTTATTAGTAATGCGCAAAATTGTAACCAGAATAAAAACAACTTCTCCATATTAATTTATCCTTAAGAGAACGACATAGGTATAAAAATTATATAAAAGATCTTGTTTATGTGAGTGCGATATGGTTCCATATGATTATAATATTAATGAATGTTAATTGAAAGCCGGCACGTGGCCTGTTCGCTGCTGTTTAAGAAGACAAAGCTCTATCTCCACTTTCATCACCCTCATTTAGTTTTAATGGCCTCATTTAATTTTATTTGATAGGAAAAGTAGGTAGTAACTAGTAAACATTTCAATTAACATGATAAAATTGATTTCAATTTATTTTATACAAACTTGAAATGATTTACTTTTTGTGTATATAGTTGTATACCTAAAAAATGTACATGTCTACAAAAATTTTAAGTATATTAAATAATAAACATGAGAACTTGAATTTGTTTCATTGAGAGAAAAATGAAAAAAATTCAAATCATCATCAAAATAAATGAAATCATGTGTCTATGTTCAAAGTATCGACCTGTCTATGCTGCGTAGGCCCGTAGCACGCAGGCGTAGCGTAGCAACCCGCGCAAGCGTACTACACACGCTACGCGGCTTCAACGAATAAGTAGGTAATCTAGATTCAAATTGGGATTGCTGTGAACATTTTGTTTATTATATACAATCTGTTACTTTTTTATTTACTATATTTTACAACAACGAGTTTGTTTTTTTGTCTTTAACACTATTTAATTCGGACAAATGTTGTATTCAAATATATAAGTACAGAACTTAATTAAAAACTAAAACTAAAAATTAAATAAATTAAATATTTACAAAAGATACTAAATTACAACTATAAGTATATTTATTAAGATTAAAACAAATATGGCTTGTATATATTTTCATCAAAGTTTTCATTTCACTCTAAGAAAATCCCATCAGGATTCTCTCAGAGTACCTTACTATAACATTAAAAAAAAATCTTTAGCTTCTCAAAATTAAAGTTCAATAAGAATATAAGATTTAAAGTTTGCTTGTTTAGGCTATTTTACCGCTTAAATCCTCTTAAGTGAACAGGATCACTTATTTTTATGTAAGAAAAGACTCCTCCAATGTTCTCATAGTCGTGTATGTGTCTAAGTAATCAAATAACGTTAATACCCATCCTAATCCGCGGATAATGCCTTTGTTCGTCAGTTTCATGCTCCGCTACGCCCTCGCTCAAATATTTATTTATCTTTATGCGCCCACTCCTATCGGGATCTAAGCTATTGTTGAATTGCCAATGTTTTTTGGGCAAAATAGCTTTTTTATCGAAAAAACGTCCATGTGTAAGCACGTGTCGGGTGATCGATCACAGAGTAGCGTCATCCGCTCAAAAAATGTTCATTATTCCACACACGATTAAAACACTCTTTCACGCCGCGAACAGAAACAGCTCTCTCTGTAGTCTCTTTGCATAATATATTATTTTATTCCATTAGTTTCAATTTTAAGATTAGAGGGCTTACACCGCTCTGTACCTATGCACAATCCGCGCGATCCCTAAGTGTGAACATCTGTATTTGCGTATGGCGCTCCCACTCTTACGCGTATTGCTATAAAGCCGTATTCAAATAACTTTAATCGCTTAAGTACACAAATCCATTCTCGCTACTAACGAATTATAATTATTCATAGCGACGCCGACATCAATCCTTTCCATCTACATACTGTGTTTGCATAATGCTCGCCCGGACTTTACAAAATAGATGGTAAATAGTAAAAATTAGTTTTTCATCAATAGTTGGTAAGTAGTACCACGACGACGACATCATTGTGCACAAATGGACAACCATTATTTTGTGAACCATTTTAAAATTATGTAAGTCGTGAGATAAGTAAGCCTGTAACTACTTCCTCAAAAAACTACAAAGCTTTGACATCAGATACATCCTGTCACGGATCATAACATAAATTGCTGTAACAATGGCCGGGTTAGTATCCATTAAACCCTTTTATACAGTTTTTTATTGAATTCAGTCGAACGTGTACATTAGGTAATCAATAAAATTATCTGCACTCACGCTTCCCGGACGCAATCGGGTGAAAATGTTAAAGCGGGCTCTTCATTTCATGCATGGCAGAGTGGCGCGCCCTGACATGTTCTCATGTGACGTGTCAATGAGAACATGTTCGCGTCGAAACATTCGCTCTGACATGTGTATTGTGCAAAATGAACATAGCATTTTTTTTTTTAAATATTCAAACCTGAATTATAGGAAATTATCAAAAGTGTAATTCCCGGCTGGAGAAATAGTTAACAGACTTCTTGGTATTTTTCTTTTCATCGGAAAATACTAAAGGCAAAAAAAAAGGGTTGCGAACGTTGCAAATGTCAAAAGTTTTTTTAAATGTTAAGTAGGGAAAGACAACAGCATTAGTAGCACATTAACGTCTACTATAACAATAGAGTTTTCATTTCCACCAGATGTGCGATAACGTTATCAAGGGGGTTAACCGTGACCTCATAAAAAGCAGAATTTATTGCATCTCACGACCCTTGCCCCGAAACTAAGACAGCGCACAAAATAATAGAAAAATATCGTAATTAAAATCCAACCCTTCCTGTTCTGTGCTTTTTTATGAGGGGATAAAATTGGAGCGAGGCGCGCATGACCGATGCGATGATATAGTGAGGTCCTGCCTCTGAGTGCCCCGGTCGGTGAGGGCGGGTCGCCAGCACGGCCTGAGCGATCTTTAATGACTCTGTTACCTCATTTAATGTAATGTTAACATATGACGGCAACAATTAAGTCTCTACTAAATGATCGTTTCCGTTCTTTGAATTTCGTAAAGCAACAGAACCATATGTGTTCAAAATGGTTTTTTTCTCGACCCATTTATTTGCTGAAAATCTCTTAAAGCAGCTCCAGTGGTAGATTTAATGCAAAGCAGTTCTAATTGTCTTGAGATTTTTATCAGTTAACAATAATATTGTTTCAAATTTAAACGAAATGATCTGTGTACTCTTTGCAGCACAAACTAATTTCCGTTGATATTACAATTGTGGATAATGTGCGGGTGCTGCTGCTGGCAAATAACAGAAGCTTTGGCTGCGGCTGCGCAGACGTGCGAGGGCGGGGCGAAGACGTGCCACTTGCTGCATCACGTTTTATATTGCTCACTAAGATGAAGCGTAAACTGGCAGCCCATTACGATTGCCGTAATCACTGCCTTTAGACGCTCGTAATTGTCTCTGCCGATACAAAATTCAATCAAACTTGTAATTTTAAAACAATAATGTTTTTGTGTTCATTTGAAGATGCAATACGTAGACACAGACATCCTCACTTTTATATTGCTGATGAACAGATCTAAAGAAAAAAAATAGCGAATATGTTTCGATTCTCAATTATGTTTCAAAAGAAACTATTGTATGTTGTAAATGTATTCAGGAACGGATTTTCTTTTATCGAATTACTAAAGTAGAGCCAAACATTTCAATAAAAGTTTTTATATGGACTTAAAGTTGTACAATGGATTATAGCTGAAAAGGTAACATTACCTTGTGTCATGATATGCCGCCTCCGATTTTCTAAAGATTAAATCAAAACAGATCCTTATTGTGTTAACATAAGGATGGAACTTGCATAAAGCAATGTCAGCCCTGCGAGAGAGGTGCGATGAGCAAGTTGCAATACTGTTTGTTGTTTGTTAAAGTATGCGTGAATAAGAGAACTTCAGACAAGTATTGATTGGTATTCAATGGCAGTACGATGAATGGCTGCTTGACAATGCGATCATTCTGTTACTTATGTGTAGAATAATTTTATTGTAAAGTTTAAAGAAATGAACAGTAAGAGAGAATGTTAAACGAAACGGCGCGTCGTCAATTTCAGATGTTTTAGGAATTGTATACTGGGTATTTTTTCTTAATTGTAGGTGTTTTACCATAACACATTTTAAAATTTCCACCTATTCAGGTATGAAATAATTAGATCTTAGACCGGTCCAAAAGTGTAACAATCAAAATCTCGATATGTTTTGAAGATTGGCTTGGATTTTATTTCAAAACAAATGCTTACGGTAGATTTTTTTACGGAAATTGATTATGAGGTTTATTTTAGTGGAGATATGAAACAAGTGACAATAGTTGAACATGGCTACTACTACAGTGTGCAGTGATCAGTTGAGCAGAAGTGCATGCCTCAGCGCGCGGCTTGCGAAGCGCCGCCAACGTCGGTGGTCTGCGCGTTCACTGCCCGTCAATGTCCTCCACTATTCTTATCCATGTAAAGCTCTACTCTCCAGAATTTAACAATCAATGAAAGTATTCATTGTACACTCGTTATCCGAGTCTCAATCGAGTGCATTCTACCGAACTGCTTCACTTATTGAAGACGGTAGACATAGCGACGTCACTCCTTTGTTGGATATTGTTAGCATTGTCCATTTAGATTTAGATACGTTTATAATAGTAGAAACGAAATGGCTTCACTTTAAAGTAATCCTTTTATTAGGGCTTACAATTTATTTGAGCCGAAGTAAGTTTGCTTTCTAGTTATATTAACTTGTACAAATATGGACCATTGGAATCCAAACATGTTCCTCATAGTTTCTCATATAACTCACTTCACTCTCTCTCCTCATTTGGTCCCTCATTGTTAAGGAAATTTAGCCTTTGGTCATTTTTTAAGCCTCTTCTTTTTTTCTTAAAGTTACTTCTGTTAGTTTTAAGCTCTGGCCATTATTTTTGGCAGCTGGATTCCGTTTCAAGAATGGGGGAGGACATAATGCTCGGAACAAAGGGTAGCGCCGCGAAGCGAAAATGTGCGCACGCGCCACTTGAATCTCATTAGTGACCCGCTCTACCGCTCCACAAACGACTAAAACAATACGTTACCATTACGCTAATTGCGCATACAAGACGTTTTGTTGTCCATCCACTTTAAAATGTTCAAAAACATGTTCCTGTTGTTTAATTAGTATTTAGGCCATTTTTGTTAGCATTGCCGTTAAAGTTAATTACTATAAGATACTTATATGTCTGAATCTGTAGGGATAAACTAAGGTACTTATTAATACTTCAATGAAAGCATCAAGCGTAAACTTCACGCTAGAAACAAGCATCAATTAATTTTCATCAGTGAAAGAAGAGAAGTCTGAAACTTCAGTCCAATTTATAAAAGACTACCTTTTGCGTGCATTGCTTTCATATTTGAGACTGGTACTTATATCAATTAGAAATGTGCTGGCTCTTAATTTGTAACTATTTAATATACAATAGGCATATTGTGAGGACGAACGATAACGACAGGCGACACACGCCAATGTGTCGGCAATTAAGAACCGGCGCAGGAGCATTTAACGGCTAATGTGTCTATTAACAAATGTATTTGCCGTGTTGAAGCGCGCTCGTAAATTCCATACACAACTGAGCAGTTGGCTCGTGTCGCCGTTAAACATATATCATTGGGCTCTAAATTGTCTAAACACGATGAGTTTTCTTTTTGTTTGTGACTGGTGAAGAGTTGTGATTAATCCTTTTATCTAAGTATAAGTAAGAAAAGTGATCAAAGAGGGATTAATGAAGAGAACTGAAAATAAAAGCTAGGTTTATCATGTTTCTGGAAAGCACTACAAAATCTGGTAGTTATCATTTTACACATTAAGTTAACGTAAAGAATTTGGCTGTAAGATAACTACAATTCTAGAGAAGATAAAGTACAATTAATCTTTAGTGTGGCAGAACATAAATCACAAAAATTTCTTTCCGTTACAAAAATGGAAAAATGACGATTAACAAACGTTCCATTATTTTAATTATAATGAAATTTATGTTCGAAATACGAAAAGCCTCTAAGCAATTTGTCGTAAAGGCGAAACAGCGAAGAAACGAAATGAGTGAACGCATTCTAAAATGAATGAAATCAGGAAAGGAACAGATGCTTAGACATGTCGTCTCAGAAACATAAACATAGTAAATTGATACAGAAGGTATTAAGACAACATTCTTCGTTTGCATCATCTGTCTGCGAAAGCAATATATTAGTTGACAGGCGCAGGGCCGCCGTACGCGCCACCCGCGCCGACACGCGCCCTTCGAGACAGCTTCTCGTACACTAGACTAATAACTTAACCCCCTTTTGTTTTTCTATACAAAGCGCTCAGTTTATTTATGAGATCTACCGATTATGCTCTGACACGCGTCTCGGCCTAATCGCTCTCAACAAAATGAAATCTCTTAAATATCTCAAGCTTTTGTCAAACAATAATTGGACAAACTAGAATTTTGATGATGCGATTCGTGGTAGGTACTCGTATTGGTCAGGTTAGAATTTAATTAGTAGAATGTTTATGGGAATCTAGTGTACCTACCTATCTGTGTATGGCTATTTGTTCTTCCATAACTACATATTTTCAACTTAACAGTAGGAATTCCGTTTTGCTGTTATCAAAACTTTTGCAAAATATATCTGTAAATAGTATTTTATTTAGTGAAGGTGAAAAGAGCTATTTAGTATTTATCCACTCGACGCTGCGTGAGACATAGTACCGGAGAGACATCAGGCGGAGCGGAGGAACAAGCTCTCCGAGGCAAGGTTGTATCACCGTACTTTTTTTTTTTTTTTTTTCGTGGTAAATTTAAAAATCCACGGTGTCCTTCAATAGCCCTTTACGTACTAGGGTCACGGTAATCCCTTGGTCCCGCGACCCCAGCAGGCTTTGGCCCTCTACAGGCCCCGTCATTATGTTATCACCGTACACTAACGGACAGGTACAATAATACTTGCAATGCCACCATAACTTATTAAAATTCTAAGAAAATACGGAAGACACCCGAATAAAATTACCTCCAGTCAAAAATGTTCAGCGTGGATCCTCTGTACAAAAAATAATCAATTTTAATCCAGCTTTCAAACATTCAAATTGAATGTTGTGACCCCTACTTCTATCTGTAGTAATGAGATGCCTCGAGTTGCGATGTGAAGAGGCATTCATTGTATGTCGAAAATATTATGCCTTTCACGTCGAACTGTGCACCAGTGTCGCATTGCTTGTCATTTGAATGTGCAACACGAAGTGGGGTGACACATGATGAGTTCGCGAAGTACCATTGTTGTTGTCAAAACAAAGCTCCAGGTCTCAGCATCAGAAATTTTTAAATATTGCTATTATTCTTTTCCTACATAAAATAACATTCTGTGGTCTACAGTCATAAAATACCGCAACAGCGAAGTTTCTAAAGATAATTCAGATTCTTAGGAATGACGGCGATGTATGCGAGTGTCGGGACGCTGAGTTTGCGGTTTGGTCGGCACTGCGTCGACGTCGCTGGGTTGCGGTCGTCGATGTCGATGGCTGCGTTCACTTGCAATTTCGCGGTTTCTTTCAAATATGCAGACATAATTCTCCCCCGGCGAAAGCGGTTATAAATCAAAATAACTCATTAGACCTTCAACGGCTTTAAAACTTTGTAACATGAAGGAAGATCAAAACTGGACAACATAGGTAAACTAGCACTCCGACCGGGACTTCGCGACAATTTTGTACGTCCTCTATGATTTTCAATTACCCCTTTGGGTTTGGAATTGCCGAAAATCTTGAAACATATTTTATGAATTTGGTTGATAATTCTATATTCGTAGTTTCAAGTAAATCGGACGAAATTTAATTTAATTTTCATACAAACTTTCATTTTAACTTCTTTATAGTTAGGTTGGGTTAGGATTAGGACTTAAAATGAATAATGGATATAAATTTTCTAAAATCTGTTTTTAGTGTACACTTACGTTTTTTAGGCAACGTTTGAGCAAAATTTTAGAGTACAGCTGACAGTCAGCCCAGTCAGTTTCATCTTTTAAAAGAAAAATAGAGAGATAGTATATCTGATTCTCGGAATAGAATGTAAGGTTTCTAATTTTATATGAAGGTCATATCTTAACATCTATGTAGATGCGGAGTTTCTTACACATTCTTCTCCATACAAACCTACCGTTGTGAATGGGTGTAGAATCAATCCCATCCCATCCCATCCCATTTCCTCTAATTTTAATATTCGTCGTTTAAAAGTGCCTCTTTGATAGCCTAATTGAAAGAAATGATTTGACTTATGACTTTGATGAAACTGGTAAAAGACTGAAGTACCCAAAATCTTGTCTTTTACGATTCATTATTGTGACAAACATATCGAAACTGTAGAGATATACCATAGGTAATCATGGACTAACCTCACGCATTCATCTCCACTCTGTTCTACGAGACAATCTTAGGTAAGTAGAAGTAATAAGGTTTTGTTGTATTGATAAGCTTATACTTTATAATAATAATTACAGAAGCGTTTCACGATGATGCGTCCCGAATGTAACCTGACGCCTGGTTGGTTAGTATCGAAACGTAACGATTTGATAGACCGGAGACCACACGTGTTGTGGTCGGCTGACATCGAGTCTCCCGGCTATCACAAACAAGACGTGCAGCGCACTCATCTGGAAATGGACCTTATATTACTCTACGAGAAGAGTTTAGAATTTACGAGCTCACTTCGCCCAAGTGAGCGCACACTCGACTCAATTGTTTAAAGTATATCATCGCAGATTTTGAAAGAATAATAATAGGAAATAAAATTAATTATTGAAAGCCTTATTTAGACAACATCAACTTAATTAATTGTCATTAATTCATTGTCTTAATTCATTTTAACAAACATTCCAAATTCGAACAAACTGTAGGTACGTCGATAATCTGCAATGATTTTAATCTATACTATAATAAATCTGTAGAAGGGTCAATTCTGTACATTGAAAATATTGAAAAAATAAATAGCGGGGGGTGTTGATGGATCGATACCAAGTCCAAATATATGATTAAAAAATTATTGTCTGTCTGTCTGTCTGTTTGTGCAGGCATCACGTGAAAACTAACGGTTCGATTTCGATGAAACTTGGTATAATTATTCCTTATTATCCTGGGCATAACAAAGGATACTTTTTATCCTGGAAAAATACGTAGAAAAAAATTCTTATTTTTCAGTATTATTCATACACGTTGTTCTGTAGAACCGCGAACACACGTTGCATTACCCGCAGTGGATTCAGCGCCGTAATATTTATAAGATGTCATTGTCAGAGTTACTCAAAATGGGGAAATAAACCATCCACGCGAAGACCGACATCCGCGCGGACGGAGTCGCGGGCGGAAGCTAGTTTAGAATAAATTAATGAGTTCGATTGTGCGTGAAATAGAACTACGGTTCGGATTTTTTTTATTTTTTGAGTTTTTTTATTTGGACGATCTTTATTGATTGGCCCAAATAATCACCACTCTGTCATTGGAAGAAGCGCAGAGCTACCAAAAATCGCTACATCTACTCTGTAGAGAATCTTGCTGTTGTACCGCCCCGATTTACCAAATTGGAGTTACATTACCTATTTCTAGTTATTATTTTATTTAGTTACCTGTACGAATACCACATAAATCTTGATGATATGATAATTATTGTGTCACAATGTCATTATGTACTTACTACTTACCCAACTAAATATAAAAGATAAGTACCCATCTAGATACTTGCTACGGCCAACGTTACGTTTTATTT
The DNA here is from genome assembly GCA_943136025.2 of Agrotis puta. Lineage (NCBI taxonomy): Eukaryota > Metazoa > Arthropoda > Insecta > Lepidoptera > Noctuidae > Agrotis > Agrotis puta. The sequence continues at coordinate 9,825,715 of OW964170.2, forward strand.
TTGTAGTAAATGAGCGTAACATAAGCTCATGAAATCGAGGTCGATGCAGTCGCGGTTACCACAGGAAACCGCAAACTATCCATCTAAATAACTACAGAGCAACCAGAGTTGTGTTATTTTTTACTTTGTTGAACACTGACTGAACAGCTCGACTTCAAATAAAACGGCAAAAAACAACAATTTTAGAAGAAAACCTTACAAAGATAAGGAAATGTTGAAGCAAAATAAATCTTATCTTGCTTTTAACTTTCATTTTAGTCAAAAATACATAAGCAATGGAAAAAAAATCTGTAAGCGACGTCGCACCTAAAGGTTTATATTATAATTTAGACCCGTAAAAGCCATCACAATTCACAAGTCAATTAAAACAAAGGTAGGAATCTTCGAAAACTTCTCACAATACTTGAGATACCTTGTCCAGATGCGTCTAAACGGGCAATATTTTTACTAAAGTTTATTTATATATTTATACGCCGTAATGCCTGCGTCGCGTTTTTCGTAACGCTTTTTAAGGAAAGAAAATAATCAGCTGCGAGAGGGACTCGAACCCGCGTCTTCTGGATAAGTACTCCAGTCGCCTTACTCGTTTGAAGCTGAATCTTTCATTCAATATTTTTACTGTAATATGTTGCTACAACATTTACCCCCCTCAAAAACAGTATATTGTAGTATATCCTGGGAATATGTCTGAAACTCGAACTAACATGGCTTACACATTTTGTCTTACGGCCAGGCCAAAAATGTGTGGCCTGGCCACACTCAAAATATTGTCATTTATTGCAGAGTTTTGCTGCAATTGCTGGCAATATTGCCGACAGTTGAATTGTTTAAATTAAAAATATTGCCCGTTTAGACGGAACTTTAGACTTGACTGATTTAGTTGCATAATTATAAGTCGAACAAAGACTTCAAAAAAGTTCGTATGTGAAGTCGGAAATGAAGATCAGATGAGTTGCTGCCGACATAACGAAGCGTGTTTTCTTGGAGAAAAATCACAAAAGCAACCATGGAAAGATAACCGGGTCGCTCATCACAAGCGTTTGATGCTTTTACTAACCGCAGTAAAAAAACAAAGAAAAATCTATTTTGAGATTGAAGTGAAACTGAAGAGCTTCGTGAGACTGGTAACTTGGAAGACACCAACAGTCATAAGCTACAGAAGCAGGACCGCTCGGCGCTCCATCAACACCACAATTTGGCTTGTGTACTAAAAAATCTACTTAATTAATTGATTTGAAAATTAACGAAAATACGACGTTTTTAAAATTCAGAAAAGGAACGTCATGTTTAATGCGTCCTGACGTCACAAGCTCCAACTTTCGATTTTTGATGCATTTTATCTTTGTGAATTGTCACTATTGTCCATTATTTTTCTAAACTCTGACGGACTAATTAGATTTGCAATTTATTGATGATTTAAACTAGTCTTTAAACACTGAGTCAAGCGCTACTTATCTATGTATTTTTAACCGACTTCTAAAGAAGGTGGATCTCAATTCGAATGTATGTTTGTTTGTATGTTTGTCCGCGATTATCTCGCGTTTGGCTGATTTTGATACAATTTTTAGGAAAGTGTTCCATATATTCTGGAGAAGGTTTTAGTATACAACAAAAATAAATATTTAGACCCGATTTTACGAAGATTTGTGTTGAATATCTGAACTATTACTGTTATAAAGTTGAGAGTTGGTTTGGAAAATCTTTTTATGTTGGAGAGTCCATTTATCGAGGAAGGTTATAATAGGCTATGAAACATCACGCTACGACCAATAGTAGTCGAGCAACGTGGTGAAACCACGGGGAACAGCTATCTGAACCAAAAAGGGTTTAATTTAAACACTTTTTAGTAGGTCATCTTTTACAGAAAGGCCAAAACCACCTAAAAATTCGAAGCCATTAGTGCTGAACTTATATTGTTTTTGAACAAATATATTTTTAATTTTTTTTAAGCTAGGGGATTGACATTTGATTTGATTTGACATTGACACGGAAGTTTCGGGAGGTTCCTGTGTCTGATAGGGAGGGAAGAAACCCCTGGGTGTCACCACTGCGAGAATCGTCCGGAGGACACGGTGGAGCATACGGTGCAGGACTGCCCCGCTTGGGCAGAGCACTGCCGTGTCCTCACGACGGCGATAGGCGGAGACCTCTCGCGCCCGGCATTGGTCGAGGCCTTGCTGTGCGGCGAGACGGAATGGGAAGCGGTCGCCTCCTTCTGCGAAGCAGTAATGCTCGCGATGGAGGAGGCGGGCTGGGTGAGGCAGAGGACAACGTCCTCCCTCCAACCCTGCCGCAGTGGTAGACGCCCACGGCGTCGGACGTCGCCAGACGATCTCCGGCCACCGTAGGCGCGGGCATGCGGGCAGCGAGTAATGGGCGAATTGCTGTCCGACCATGGACCATGCCCGGGTCGACGGCGCGTTGTGTTCCACGCGCGCCTCAAAGAGTGTCAGCATAGTGACGGGGCCTGTAGAGGGCCAAAGCCTGCCGGGGTCGCGGGACTTTTCCATTACCGTGACCCCGGTACGTAAAGGGCTAGTGAAGGACACCGTGGATTTTAGTCAGTACAACTCTGGCAGTCCCTCCCGCCCTGCACTGGGTGGGAGGACTCATTTGATGATTTTACCACGATAAAAACAAAAGGGGATTGTTTGTCAACTAAAGTAGAAGTCCCGAAAAAGTCTCCGAAAAATTGAAGACGATAAATCTGAAGATTTCACACATGACACAAACGATTTCATCAATGAAATACTTTGAGCATGTCTAAATAACTTCTGTAAAAAACGCCTTCTCATAAAGGAGTGGAACATGTATAAGGCACCATAAATATTAGTTCCTCCTTTCCCCGTAACCTCTGTGTGTCGCTTCAGTATTTAGATAGAAACATTATCAGAAAAAAACGCTAATATGTATATAGACTATAAAAAACTATAATATATGTTTATAGACTATAAAAAACTAGAATGCCCTAGATCCATAGTTATTGGAGACGGCAAAATCATACAAGCCGTTGGTATTGGAGTTATTTCTTTAGAAGCATTTACAGGTAAACAATGGATAAATACAACATTAAATAACGTTTTACATGTTCCCAGCATCAAGATGAATCTATTTTCAGCAAGTTCAACTACAGATAGAGGTTATGTTTTAACAATTAATAGTAAACCTCGAAAAGGCATACGACCGGGTGCCCCGTGAGGTTCTGTGGTGGGCCCTTAAGGAGAAAAGTGTGCCTGGGAAGTATGTGCAGTTGATCCGTGCTATGTACAGTCGATGCAGTACCCAAGTCCGGTCTACAGCGGGCACTAGCGGCAGCTTCAATGTGGCGGTTGGCTTGCACCAAGGGTCTGCTCTCAGCCCGTACCTCTTCCTGATGATAATGGATGCTCTGACGTCGGACATTCAGGAGGAGGCCCCCTGGTGTATGCTGTTTGCCGATGATATTGTGCTTATTGCCGAGAGCGGCCTAGAGGTCCAGAGCAGATTGGAGGCGTGGTGGCAAAGACTGGAGAACGTTGGCCTGAAATTGAGCAGAACCAAAACGGAATATTTGTTTTGCGATTTTGGCGGTCTCTCCAGTCTTGTGCCCATTACACTTGCCGGAACGCCCATACCAGTCTGTTCCGACTTTCGGTACCTCGGGTCGCTTGTCCAAGGAGATGGCGATGTAGACCGGGACATTACACACCGGATTAACTCGGGATGGATGAAATGGCGACAGGTCACCGGAACAACTTGCGACCCACGGATGCCCCTCAAGTTAAAGGGGAAAATATACAAATCCGTGATTAGACCTGTTGTATTGTATGGATCGGAATGCTGGGCTGTGAAAAAGATGGATGAGAAACGGTTGCATGTAGCGGAGATGAGAATGTTAAGATGGATGTGTGGAGTGACAAGAATGGATAAAGTAAGGAATGAGTTTATAAGGGGAAGTTTGAAAGTGGCGCCTGTTACAGAAAAAATTAAAGGGAATCGTCTGTCTTGGTATGGACATGTGATGAGGAGGGATGACACTCATGTGACTAAGAGAGTGATGAGTATGAATGTTGATGGATGGAGAGGAAGAGGAAGGCCAAAGAAGAGATGGATGGATTGTATAAGGAATGATATGGAAGAAAAAGGAGTAAATGATACTGTGACGTTTGATAGAGGAGAATGGAAGAAAAAAACGTGTTGCGCCGACCCCAAGTGAAATGGGATAAGGGCAGGAAGATGATGAGTAAAATGTGTTATTTGAGGAAAAATAACAGTAAAAATGTTTGTGCACTAGCATATAGGAAAAATAACTTGTTTATAATGAAGTTTAGGTCTAATAAAATTCAAAATGCTTGTGTTGGTAAATCAAGTGACAGTTTATCTGAATGGCATGAAAAAATGTGCCACCAGGATATTGAACAGGTAAAAAACATGTTAAATAAATATGATATAGATTTCAGTGTTAGTAAACAAAAGGAAATAACATGTGAGCCATGTCTTTTGGGTAAGTTACATAAGAGACCGTTTCCTATAAGTATAAATAGGGCAGATAGGCCCGGTCAATGGCTACATATGGATTTATGCGGACCGATGGAAACAATATCATTAGGTGGATCAAGATATTATCTACTCATAAAGGATGACTTTTCAAAGTATAGAACGGTTTATTTTCTGAAAAATAAGTTTGAAACAGTTGATAAAATTAAAACTTTTTTAAATTTTGTTACTAAAAACTTAGAGTATAAAATTGAAATAATAAGATCAGATTGTGGTTCAGAATTTATAAACAAAGAGGTGAAGTCTCTCTTCAATCATTTAGGTATTGTACACCAAAATAGTGCTCCGTACACACCCCAACAAAACGGTTGCATAGAACGTGAAATGCGTACAATAACTGAAGCGGCTAGAACAATATTGTTATCAAGTAATTTAAATAAGTCTCTATGGGCTGAAGCTGTCAATACAGCTGTATACGTTATAAACAGAACTGGTAAAAGTAGGATTAAAAATGTAACTCCGTATGAGCTCTGGTATAAAAAGGGATTATATGATATAAATAATTTAAAAGTATTTGGTTCAAAGGTAGGTGTACACATTCCAGATAATTATCGCAAAAAATGGGATAGCAAAGCTGAAATAGGATACTTTGTAGGTTATAGTGAAACAACAAAAGGTTTTAGAATTTATTTTCCCCATAAAAATGATGTTTTGATTAAAAGAGAGGTAACATTCCTGAAAGGCAATTTTAGTAGTCAAAAGCTAGGTAATACTTTTCAAGATCATAATAATATAACCCCATTATTATATTCTCCTGTGGCTAAATTGCCTACTTTTAGAGTTTTTATAGCAGTTGCAAATAAACTTCAACTTTCAGTTCATCAGATGGATGTTATAGGTGCTTTTTTACATGGTGACATAGATGAGAGTGTATACATAAAGTTACCAAGCGGTGAAACATGCAAGTTAAATAAATCATTGTATGGTTTGAAAAAGTCTCCTAAATATTGGAATAAAAAGTTTGATGACTTCATGAGTAAAGAAAATTTCAGTAAATCTAAAAATGATCATTGCTTATATTTCAGAAAGGTAAATGAATGTATGCTATATGTTTTGCTATTTGTTGATGATATTCTTATGTTTTGCACTGAAAACAAGGTTTTGGAAGATTTTAAAAGCGAGCTAAGCAATAACTTTAAGATGAAAGACTTAGGTTTGGCCAAATGTTATTTGGGTATCGATATTGATCAAAAGAAAGGTACAACGGTAATTAGTCAGAAAACATATCTTACTAAAGTTTTAGAGCATTATAATATGTCAGATTGCAAACCAGTTTCTACTCCAATAGACCAAAACTTTAAGTTTGAAATACTAAAAAGGGAAAAATCTGAAAGTCCAGAAATAGAGAAAAAGTGTAGACAACTCATAGGCAGTTTAATGTATGCAGTTTGTGGTACAAGACCAGATCTATGTGTATCAGTTTGTTTCCTCAGTAGGTACCAACACTGTGCTAGTATTATGTTGTACAAGGCATTGAAACGTATTCTAAGGTATATAAAAGGTACATTAAATTACTCTTTGATATATAATAGCACATCCACAGAATTGCAAGGCTTTGTTGATGCAGATTGGGCCGGTGACACACAAGATAGAAAATCTACCACTGGTTATTTGTTTAAAATATTTGATTGTACTGTAGTATGGTGTTGTAAAAAACAACTTAGTGTGTCATTATCCTCCACTGAGTCTGAATATATTGCATTAAGTATGGCTATTTCAGAAGCATGTTGGTTGAAAAATTTGTTGTGTGACTTTGATGTTGTCGGTAATGAAGTGATCTTATATGAAGACAACCAGTCAGCAATAAAACTTGTTTATAATAATGAAAATAATAAAAGGCTAAAGCACTTGGATATTAGGTATCACTTCATTATGGACAAAATAAAGGATAAGTGTATTTCAGTAAAGTATATTAAAACGCAGGATAATTTGGCTGATTTGTTAACCAAGCCGTTAGGAAAAACTGTTTTTGAGAAGTTTGTTAAGTTAATTTTTTAAGAATATAGGGCTATGCACATAATCTATGTAATGTTGGTCATGCATTTTTAGAGTTAAATTCTGTTAAAAATAAAGGAGTAAGTTAAGTATTTGAATGTGCCAGTATAAAATGCATCACTAACAATTTAGTCAGAATTAAATGTTTTAATATTTGTGTTTTTAAACAGGGAAAACAGGAAAATATTATGTTGAGGGGTGGTGTAAAAAACGCCTTCTCATAAAGGAGTGGAACGTGTATAAGGCACCATAAATATTAGTTCCTCCTTTCCCCGTAACCTCTGTGTGTCGCTTCAGTATTTAGATAGAAACATTATCAGAAAAAAACGCTAATGAACTTTTTAATTTTTTTGATAGATTTTGCATCCCTGGTTTGACTTCTATAAATAGAGTTACTTTTAATAATAAAAACATGAATAATATATTATTTGAAAGTCCGTCCAAAACGGACGATATGTGAAGAGAATTTTAGTCTGTGGAACTCTTATGTCAAGATGAATGTCTGTGATGTAAATCTATGGTTTGTTGAACTGTCATTATAATAAAATTATCCAACGTGTGTACGGAAAGTCTTTTACTAAACAATAAATCCACACGATATTTCAAAAACTTCTATACCTATATTTTGTTTCTGTAAAACTAACATAAACACGACCTACTTACTTTTCATCGAAATCCATTGAAAATTACAAAAAGACAAAAATTCTAAAAACTATATTTTTGGCTTTGGTATCGATTGTACATCACAACCCAAGTACATATTCTTTTAAAAAAAATTCAGTGTTACAATTTTGACTTTCCTACCATTTTATTATATGTATAGATAAGGGATCACACAATTAATCCTATTCATTAAAGACTCAGGTCCGCGGTAGCGCTGACCCTACAGTTTGTTTTTACCTTTTTTTTATCGTGGTAAAATCATCAAATGAGTCCTCCCACCTAGGGCAGAGCGGGAGGGACTGTCAGACTTGTACTGACTAAAATCCACAGTGTCCTTCAATAGCCCTTTACGTTCCGGGGTCACGGTAATTCGTTAGTCCCGCGACCCCGGACAGTTTGTCTTTCCCTAGTGAATTTTCAGCATTAGGTATCTGTTCCAAAGTTGAAAATCTATTTAAAGACAAACTGTTTTGGTCGTCGGCGTTGAGACAGTCTGTCTTGAATTTTCAACTTTAGGCTTTAGAGTACACTTTGGACTTTATGCTTTTTCGGGTGCTTCTTTCAAAGAAGACGTCATGATCCGTCGATGGCGTCGCATTGTGAGGCGAATTATGGCAGCACGATTTCGCTGCAACATGCTGACCACGACCACTCTGTCAACAGTGAACCGATGAAGAAGTCATACTTAATCCGTTTTCCTCAAAATTTTCGAAAATTATTCTTGAAATAGGTATCTATCCAATAGGTAGCTATCCATGTATTTTTTCATATTTATTTATTCGAATAGACACCTCGCGTTTTTCGGGACCCGGCTTGAAAACATTCTGATTTGTTCCCCTCCTTTTTTTTTGGGTGGTGAAATCATCAAATAAATCCTCCTGCCCTGAGCAGCACGGAAGTGAATGTCAGGTTCTTGTTGACTAAAAGTACACCCTGTTTTTTCGATTTGCTCCTTGACTCCTTGACCTGAGTATCCCATAAGGTACTAAAGTTTTTCCTTATATCTGCAAATAATATATATGTCCGACTGCCCAAATAAGGGAGCGTTATACATGTATGTATTAACCCGAGAGCTAGATACCTAGGTAGGCTAGCTAGTCTAGGTAGGTGTTTGAAGCACGCTGAAAACTTGTCGAATACTTTTTACATTATCTCATAACACAAAAATGCAGAAGGATGTGCGATAAATGAAGGTGGTAGCTTGCGCCATCTATGATTTTGTGTTGATACTAAACCAAAATAACGTTGGGCTTGAAACCGTTTTTAGGGAGACTCAGGAAGGAGAGCACTGATTGCATGTTTCATAAACATTTTTGTGAACTTAAGTTGCTGCGAGTATGCTTGTGTTAAATACTTTATTGCCTGTAAATGCACAATAAGCATTTCAGTCTGAACACAAACCACAAACTATACATACAGGGCTCGTCTGAAATACCCCGAAAATCAATATTTGCCATCGTTAATAATCGACTAAAAATAACCGTAATGTAGTTGAATGCAGCAACACTAAAATCGATATCTGTCAAACTTTTAAATTGTCAGTGTCAACTGTCTGTCAGTACTGTCAGTATCATTCTTGTTTGCCTCTTTGCTAAACATTGCTTTCGTTAGTTATTCCTGTTTGTTCCAACCTGATTGTTTACTTATAATTATTTACTTAAACTTTGTTACTAAAACAAAGGTAATACTTACATAGAACAAAAGTGTAATACATAGCAGCGGCGAATTGAACGTATACTTTCAGACCCGCATAATTTTAGCAGTCTTGTTTCAGAAACACTACATTGTGTAGGATTATCTGATAGACAATATGAAGAACCTTGCCAAAATTATGGAAAAATACACCGTGCCTAACATTCCTACTACTGAAGGTGTTTTGGAAGATTTATTTGACGATGAAGTTTTGCAAGTGCAAGATCACCCTATCAAAGAAGCCGAAGGTAACGAAACCCTTATAAATGCACACAGTTGCTTCATAAATTTCAAACAGCTGCAAGAGGATGTAATGAAACAAGATGGGCTAAATTCTAAATTAGATGAACTAAATCAAAAATTAGCAGAAAATATAGAAAGTTTGAGACAACAAAGATAGACCTAATTTTTTATTTAGCAAGTTAGGATTAATTCATGAATGGATAACATGTATTAATAAATTACTATTTAAATATAATAATTTTGCTTTTATTGTATAACCTAAAGTATCCTATTGTGTCCCGCTTGGACATCATTACAACCTGTTTCATTCACATCATCTCAAAGGATAGAGAATAGTTACTTGCGGGATGTAATGAATAACTCCATTGACATAAAATCTTATTTTATTATACTTCCAACCTTAATCAAATCTTCTTCTGACATCAATCCTAAGTGAAACAAACAGACTAAAGCAGCACCTTGTTCAGCAAATTTCTTGTTCTTTTCCCAAAATGATGATGTGTATTTTTTCCCATTGAATGTTATTATTGTGCGAAACAATTTTTCTACTTGCTGTGTTTCATATACTGGCAATTTTTGACCATTTTTTCCTGCCCATGCATGGAGCTTAGATTTGGGTAAATTGAGATCATTGAAATTAGCTCTAACAAAACATACCTGGAATTTCAGTAAAGCCATGAAAATGCGCCAAATGTGCACCAGAAATCTATTAAACAAAATTTACTCCTTACCTTCATTTGGATTACATCAGTTAGATCAGTACTCAATGTTTTCATCCTCTTTTGAGGTGGCTCAAGTTCATCAGGAGTCACTTGCCATCGCCCTTGTATTCCCATTTTTTGATAATTTGACTGTTTTTCTTGACAGTATTCGCCTAAATCCCAAATGGCACTAGAAAAGAAAATGTGAAAGGATTTTTTGTTTTTATTATTCTTTCCAAATATACTATTATTTAAAAAGATAATGCCTACCATATTTGTTCAAGTGTTTGACAATCTAAAAATTGCCTGCCTCTTGGAGTGTCTTGCAATTCTCTTAGAATGTTTTGGATACAGTACTTAGTGTTTGAAGGAGAGTTATCAAACTCCACAGCAATTTTAAGATATTCTTTAATTACAGTATCCATAGGAAGCATTCCTTCTTTCCTGAAAATGGAACAGTTCCATTCAGCAGCACGTGCAATCATCACACTGGAACATCCTGTCATTTCTTTGAACTTGTAAATATCACTATGCTTCTCAATTTCTTTAGAACCTCCACTGAAACATTTTAGGAAATTAATTGAAATAATGAAAACTAGACAAAACAGTAACTGAAAAGCTATAATGATTCAAGCTTTTCAAAAGAAAACATACTTTGCTATGACTGGTATTGAAATCCTTTCAGCAATGTATTTTATGATATCTGTGTGTACCGCATGTTGTGGCCTTTCATCCTTTGTCCTGCCGTGAATTCCAATTGCTTTAATTCCTGAACTCACCAGTTTCTCTACAAGCTTGAGTGTTTCCTCTGGGGTTTCAAAGATCCTTATTTTACAAGTAACAGGTATAGATAAATTGTCAACTAAAGTAGTTAAGATGTTATGGGCTTTCTCTGGTTGAGCAAGCAAGGCAACTCCCATGCCTCCTTTTATAGAAAATTCTTTTGGACATCCCATATTTATGTCTATTGCAGCCACATCTTTTTCTCTAAAAAATAAATGTATTGTTAAACAAGAGGACACCATAACTACAAAAGCAATACTATGAAATACCAGCAATCAAGTAAATCTTACACAAGTTTTGCTACTTTTAAAGCTCTTTCAGCATTACATGTTCCCAATTGAAGTATAACTTTATCCTTTTCTTCTTCACAAGTCCGAAACACTATTGTTCCATCTGTTTGATCTACATAGTCAACTGTGTTTAATATTTCTGAAAATAATGATAAACGATTTAATAAAATGAAATATGCCATACAAATATTTTAATTGGTGCAGGGATTGTAACAGCGACACGCAACGTAGCAGTCAATCGCTTAGCCACTACACCGGCCATGCTGTCAATCTGATAGAAATTCTAAGTTTATTTAATTCTATCAGTTAAGGTTGTGTGCTGCCGAATATTTCTCCTGAAATGTTTTCCAGGTACATTTGTACAGATCGACACAAAGACTCTATGCATTTTAATGCGATTTCATGTATTAGTTATCACATACCATTAATTTTTCGCTTTGATCTTAAGAATTTCCAGTCAATTAATTCTTCGGTATAAACCAAATCTGCACCATATCGTAGTGCCAGGAGACGCATTGGTAAGGTTCCAATACGCACCATAGGCGCGAGTATTATTTTATTTTCATACAAAATCATTGTAATCTGAAGTAATTACAATGCGGCACAGAAATCAGAAAACGTGAACATGTCAATATTATTATCATTTTCTGTCAATGGCAAATTGTCACTACTATCAATAACTTCTTTTTTGTAATGTTTCGTGAATGGCTTCAAGGCTTTTATAGCGAAGGATCTTATCAGTTTGATTGGTTTGATTGTTGTCATAGACTCAAAGTATGGACTGCGCAATGGCTGCCTAAAATTGACCCGTAACGATGAGCGAGTCCTATCTTTTCTGATACAGGAAAGGGATAGGTAGTGGCTGTCCTTCTAGAACAGTGGAGGGTCAGAAAGATTAAAAAATCAAAGGAGGGCCAGAATTTTAAGATATTATCCTAAAATTAACAAATTAAATTTGTAAAAAAAAAATAGCATTACAGCGTTAGCACAAATTATAAAAATAGGCATATTGACAATATCAATAAATATAATTATTCTTTCGTTCAGAGATTTGAAAATAATGGATACGTATTTTTTCTTTTGTTAAATCAATTAACGCATCAAAATTCGAGAGTGGGGGCGCGTGACATCAGAAGCAAGAATTGTACTTGTTTGTGACGTATTGCCAATCTTAAAAGCGACGTAACATCGCTAATTTGGTTTACGTAACAAACTTAAAAATACTTGTCAAATACTTTTTGATAATTTAAGTGACGGGCTAATTAGATTATTCAGTCAAATACCCTATTGCAATTTAATTTTATAAAAAGGCCCTGCCACGGTCCTGGTATGGTAGGCGCGTGTCTTTTATTCTTCTAAGTAAGTAGAATCTACTTTAATACTTCTGCACTATCATTTTATAATATCTTGGGCCGTACTAGTCATGTCGGCGGGCCGGATTAGAAAGAAAATTTATTTTATTTGACACAGACATGTACATACATTCAACATAGACAAAAACATATATTAAACAGAAAAATTACAAAACTAAATTGAAACCATATTCAACGAATAAATGTCTTTGTCTGTTTGTCTTTTAAAACATACTAACAAAAAGAAACATACAAAAACATAATAGGGAGGCTGTATGTTATGACTGTGACAATAAAGGCTTCCCACTCAGCATAAAGCTGTGCTATGGGGGATACACAGCACAGCGCTGATTAAATTAATTTCGTGCGCCGGAATTTCATCACTGTTCTAGCGTATGGGCAATTTCTGTGAACAGTGAACTGACAGATACAGTTCACTGTTGGCTATAGATTTAGAGAATGGACTGTAGCTTCCCCTACAGTCCATTCTCTAAATCTATGGTTTATGGAGAGAACATTTTTTAATATGGCAATAGCTTCCTTCCTTGTCAATGTCATCTTGACACTTGACAGTGACATTGTTTATTTTCAGTTGCAATTTTTTTCGCGCATGCACTGTTTGCAACGGTACGGTACAGGGTAATATTTTGTGGGCCTATAAGTTACGTTATGACGATCGTTATTTAAAAAGTATAATATTATATTGGCACGTATTTTTGCTTTCAGTGATTCAAACATGAAGCCAACAGTAGCTGCTGATGAAATGTTCCCAGAAGGTGTTGGACCTTACATGGATTTAGAAGAAGTGAGTAATAACATACATAGTGATTGTAACTATATTAAACACTACTATTAAGTTCTATTCTTCCGATGAAGTTCAACAAACTTCTCATAAGTTACCAAATTCAGATTTTCTCGACGTTCCTCGATTGTTTACATGAAACCTGTGATAACGTTGATTAACATACCTCTTGTTATTTGTTAAATACAATTTTAATTGGCCAGCTTTAAACATTAAAACTTTCATCAAATTGTAGGTTTGTAGTTCAGCACCAAAGCTTCAAAGCAAACCAGCTAACATTAACTGTTTTTTTTTTTTTTGCGTGGTAAAATCATCAAATGAGTCCTCCCACCCAGGGCAGGGCGGGAGGGACTGTCAGACTTGTACTGACTAAAATCCACGGTGTCCTTCACTAGCCCTTTACGTACCGGGGTCACGGTTATCCCTTGGTCCCGCGACCCCGGCAGGCTTTGGCCCTCTACAGGCCCCGTCAATATGCTGACACTCTTTGAGGCGCGCGTGGAACACAACGCGCCGTCGACCCGGGCATGGTCCATGGTCGGACAGCAAGTCGCCCATTACTCGCTGCCCGCATGCCCGCGCCTACGGTGGCCGGAGATCGTCCTGCGACGTCCGACGCCGTGGGCGTCTACCACTGCGGCTGGGGTGGAGGGAGGACGCTGTCCTCTCCCTCAGGCGCCCGCCTCCTCCTTCACGAGCATGACTGCTTCGCAGAAGGAGGCGACCGTTTCCCACTCCGACTCGCCCGCAGCATGGCCTCTACCAATGCCGGGCGCGAGAGGTCTCCGCCTATCGCCGTCGTGAGGAAACGGCGGTGCTCTGCCCAAGCGGGGCAGTCCTGCACCGTATGCTCCACCGTGTCCTCCGGACGATCCTCGCAGTGGTGACACCCAGGCGTTTCTTCCCTCCCTATCAGACACAGGAACCTCCCGAAACTAACATTAACTGTGTGGATTTTTTCAATGCTTTAATAGTTTTTTTGTAAGAAATTTATTGAATTGTGCAGTTTGTTTTTACCAAATAAATAATAAGAATAAAAATCAAATTTCACCATGTTGTCTTTGTCAACAGGCAGGAGGCCCTTCAAATCTTCTAATGGATTTGGCTGCTAATGAAAAGGCTGTACATTCAGATTTTTTTAATGGTAAGATGGAAATGTACAAACATAAAAAAATGTAGTACAGAAAGAATTGGTTAGACCTGGTACAATTATCAAAAAAATCACATTTGTTGTATAGCCCACAACAAATGTGATTTTTTTGATAATGGTATGGAACAACACTTACGAATTTTTCGTGGATGGATGCGTTCACAAAGATTTGTACTTGCATACAACACCCAAACCAGGAACAACTATGTACTTGTAATCGTACAAATATTTGTTTCGCACGGGAAATCGAAACCTTGACACTCAGCACAGCAAATAATCGCTCAACCATGCCATCGAAACTAAAATATATTTTTTGTTTGTTTCAGATTTTGAAGACTTGTTTGATGATGATGATTTGAAGTGAATTAGATGGTCTTCAGATATATGTATAAGTTAATAATTTAAATAAAAAGATATTGTTTTTTTAAAGACATTTATTCCACTTATCATTAAAACAATTCCATATTTAAATAAAAAGCTCCTTACCAAATTGGGTGTGATTAGAATTACTCAAATTAGCTTTACTTAACACTATTGGTTCACTGTGAATTCAATGTATTATGTAAAGACAATAATAAGTAATATTCCTAAATTGTAAAAAGAAGATCAAACCATATATTAATGATTTTTTTGTCTAGAGGTCTTGAGACCATCAGTACAAAATGTATGTTGAACAGTACATAAAATAATAACCAATGCAGCAAAAAAAAATGTTTCTGGTTTTTCTAGCATTTAATGCAATTTAGTGTGAATGAATAATCTCCGTTAATCTTTGACTAATCAAAAAAGCCGCGCCAGGCAACGCGTTTTGTAGCAATGTGCTTCAATAGTTACACTGAAAAAGTACTTGAAAATCATCCTGTTTTTTTAAATCGAAAACTGTTACAATACTGTATTCAAGTGAATTAATAGGTAAATATTTCAGTGCAACACAGCAATATTTTATTCAGTACTTTTGTGAAGTGATCAAACTGAAATATTTGACTTCTACTAGCGACATTGGCGGCTTTCAGAATGCACCTTTTTAACTTATATCTTTTTTAATTGGAATTGTTTTAAATATAGTATTAAATTATTACATTGTGTCAAAATATGTTTAAGCTAATATAATGTTTGAACTTGTGTGGCATATTACATAAACTTAGCCCACATGCAACAGTAACACCTAGTTAATTATAAACAAAATAGTTATAAATGCGCAAGAGTGCGCGCGCGTGCTCGCTACACGTCAACGTCGCTGCTGTCATCGCTGTACTCGTTGCCCTCCGCTTCCTCATGCTCCTCCTCTATTTCGGCCTCTGCTTCTAATACTTCTTCCTCCTCACCAACTTCATCATCAAGCTCCTCTTCTTCAAGCATTGTTGAAAGTTTTGTTATAACTCCCCTGCCCATTTCTGAAATCAGTGCAAGCAGTAAATTTATTTTACGTTCTAAGCATATTTCTATTCTTTTGAGGTTTGGTCCCTTTAAATAAATGTATAATCAAATATATAAATCTGAAAATGAGAACTAAGTCCCATATTAGGAATATACGTGGTCTCAATAGGAGCTAAGTAAATAACTCTTGATATGTAAATAACTCTTGATATGTAAATAACTCTTGATCAAATTTCGTGTCTTTTTTTATCGTGGTAAAATCATGAAATGAGTCCTCCCCCCAGGGCAGGGCGGGAGGGACTGTCAGACTTGACTGACTAAAATCCACGGTGTCCTTCAATAGCCCTTTCCGTACCGGGGTCACGGTAATTCATGAGTCCCGCGACCCTGTCAGGCTTTGGCCCTCTGCAGGGGGCCCCGTCACTATGCTGACGCTCCTTGAGGCGCGCGTGGAACACAACGCACCGTCGACATGGGCATGGTCCATGGTCGGTCAGCGACTTGCCCATTACTCGCCGCCCGCATGCGCGCCTACGGTGGCCGGAGATCATCTGCCGACGTCCGTCGCCGTGAGCGTTTACCCGTGCGGCTGGGGTGGAGGGAGGACGCTGTCCTCTCCCTCACGCGGCCCGCCTCCTTCTTAGCGAGCATGACTGCTTCGCAGGAGGAGGCGACCGCTTCCCACTTCGTCTCGCCCCGCAGCATGGCCTCGACCAATGCCGGGCGCGAGAGGTCTCCGCCTATCGCCGTCGTGAGGACACGGCGGTGCTACACCGTGTCCTCCGGACGATCTTCGCAGTGGTGACACCCAGGCGTTTCTTCCCTCCTTATCAGACACAGTTACCTCCCGAAACTTCCGTGTCCGGTGAGGACCTGCGTCATGCGGTAGGTTAGAACGCAGTGACGCCTATCCATCCACTCCTCAAAGAGGGGTCTTACCGCAATTGCGGCGTGCCCGAAATTTCGTGACTTGGCAAAAGATCGATAGGCAAATATTTCAGATCATTAAAATTGAGTATTATCATATCCTATATCCGAAAGTAAGAAAAAAAGAAAACGAAAGGACTCGGCCGATTTTGACGAAAGATAAAAACGACAACATTGGTTTTTTGAAAAATCAATATTCAAGGTCAGGAATCAAACTGTATTGGAAAAAAACACGCTTTATTATTAAACCATCCAATAGTGTTGCTAACAAGGATCTTTTGGTAAGTGACGACATACGGAACCTTAAGGAAACAGAGAATTTAGAAAAAAAAAATGGTTTTTTTTTCTTTTTCTGATTTTACTTCTATTGAAACATCTGTTCGAAATTATATCAATTTCAATGTACGGGGTATTGTGGGTCAAAATGGTTTGTGTAACACACAAAGTTGCTGGGTTCAACACCATTTCCTTTGACTAGAACTTGGCTTGACATGCTACCTCTCAAAATATGCTAAAATCATTGATAGAACTGTTTACTATGTTCGCTGACTCAACAGCCAACCAGGCGAGTAGAATTTCTGCGGTTTTATTTTCAACGAAAGCTTGGTATTGATTATATTATAAACTGACACTTACGTTCTACATACGTCTTCAAAGATTTTGGAACCATATTTTTTGCTCTCTCTATGTCTTCTTCTGAACATTCACCTTTATCTAAACCTGTGGAGGGCAAACAGAATTCAATTTAAAAATGGAAATAAAATCTGCAAATTTCACTAACAAAAATGCCCTATTAATAGAAATGTCTAAATACTACGTTCCTTCTTAAATGATTTAGTCAAACAAGACATGAATGAATTATTCATGATTTATTTTATGTATGGTTCTTTTTTATCCTTGTAAAGTCATCAAAATGAGTCCTTTCGCCCAGGGCGGGATGGGAAGGACTGTAACATACTGACTAAAATCCTCGGTGTTCCTTTAATAGCCCTTTACGTTCTAATAAGACAGTTCTGCGGCCCCAGAGGCTTTGGTTGTCAGATGTTATTAATGGTAAAGCTGATTAATCTTAATTTGAGACATTGTTGCAGGTAACAATATTTAATCATTTTATCCTCAATTAAATAATGACGATTGTAATCTGTTGCCATAGTCATAAGGCTTGATAGAACTTATTACACAACCCAGTACTGCCTTAAAGACAAAACATTAAAATTGTAATAGCTTACCAAAAAGAAGACCCATTCTCTTCAAAATGTCGATGTCATCATGTATTTGGAACTTTTTGTTAAAATTGAACATATATTCTGTCCTGCAAAATATATTTTGTCCAATATTAATGAAATCAATAAAACTTCACATTTAATTAAAAATAAGACAAGTATTTCTATTACTTACTTATCATTAGAAATACTGCAGTCAATTAAAGCCTTATCACTAGTATTCACAACAATGAATGGTAAATGGATAGCCGATGATGGAGATGGTTTGACTCCTTTGCTCTCAGCTTCCTTGTTTCTTTCTATCAAGCTCTTAAAAGAAATGTGCTGAAACATAACATTGCTTTATTAATTTTGGACTGAACATTGAATATTTTATCAAGCTAATATCACTGTGTATACCTGTAGTATGAGTTCTTGTAATTGCTGTGTCTTCTTTTGAATCTGCTCTAGCTTTGACTGTTTTTCTTTTTCTAATGCAGTACATTCTTGCACACTATTTGTTGGTAGTCCAAGCCATCTTATCTCTTTCTTCTCTTTAGATATTATATTCATTGCCATTAATACATTTAATGCATCATATACTCTTCTGCGGATATTCTTTTGATCATATTGCTGAAACATTAAATTAATTCAATTTAAATGAAAATCAAATGATTTTTAAATTAAACTTCTTAAAATAATGTAATATTACATATTTAAAAAAAATATAAATATTTCAAACTAAATGATTAACGATTGATTTTCTGAATTAAAGTTCCTAAAATAATTATTTTTATTACATATTTTTATTTGGAAACTAGCTTCCGCCCGCGACTCCGTCCGCGCGGATGTCGGTCTACGCGTGGATGGTTTATTTCCCCATTTGGAGTAACTCTGACAATGACATCTTATAAATATTACGGCGCTGAATCCACTGCGGGTAATGCAACGTGTGTTCGCGGTTCTACAGAACAACGTCTATGAATAAAACTGAAAAATAAGAATTTTTTTCTACGTATTTTTCCAGGATAAAAAGTATCCTTTGTTATGCCCAGGATAATAAGGAATAATTATACCAAGTTTCATCGAAATCGAACCGTTAATTTTCACGTGATGCCTGCACAAACAGACAGACAGACAGACAAAAATTTTTTTAATCATATATTTGGGTTTGGTATCGATCCAGCAACACACCCCGCTATTTATTTTTTCAATATTTTCAATGTACGGAATTGACCCTTCTACAGATTTATTATATGTATAGATACGCTGCGTAAATTCACAAGATGAAGCTAGAGTCTCACGGCATAATGAGTGTGAAAAGTATTAATAAATATTAATTTACATACTTGGCTATCTGCTGAACCATGCATTCCTGCTGCAAATTCTAGCACTAATTCATCTGCTACTTCATTGTAAGAAGTAAAGCCTTTATTTCTGACCTTTTCACATACTTTCATTGAAAAATGCCTCAAACCTTTACCGACTTTGTCTGCATGCTTACGTCTTTTAGTGGTACTGAAAAAATAAATAGAATGTCACGTTATTAACAAGATAAAGCCTCTTAAAAAAATGGCACATTTATAATGACTTAATTCTATACCTACTATTTTTTTTTTAAGTGTTAAAATCATCAAATGAGTCCTCCCACACATGGCAAGGCGGGAGGGACTGTCAGACATGTACTGGCTAAAATCCACGGTGTCCTTCAATAGCCCTTAACGTTTCGGGGCCACGGTTACTCGTTAGTTCCGCGACCCCACCTGTCCTACTGCTCGCAATTAGAACTATGGGTGAGAGTTATGAGCAGCAAGTGCATGAGCGCCACGGGCAGTTTCTGGCTGGTGTATGCTGCGGCTGAGGGAAGCTCAGTAATTACCCCTCTTTTTGTGGTAAAATCATCAAACGAGTCTTCCCACCCAGACTGCCAGACTCGTACTGGCTAAAACCACGGTGATCCTTCAATAGCCCTTTACGTTCCAGGGTCACGGTTAACTGATGAGACAGTCCCGCGACAGTAAGTACCCCCTTGATAAGTCTGGTATCGGCGACCAACAAGTACCCGCAGGCAGTATGAACAGTCAATAACCAACTCTATACATAACTATTGCTTTTATGTACACAGGATCTAATATCTGTTCTATGTCTTCTGTGTGAAAAGTGTTGATAGCCGTACATTCAAGCTTGTTTCGTCTTAAATTATTAACAATGAAATTCGTCGAAAAATGTTAGTTTAAAATAAAATATACTCACTATTCAGCTGGGGGATCGTTGTCTGAATCGTGTCTCCTTCTAGATCCATGTGACATGGTGGGAGATATGCTATTTGCAGTGCTGGTACTTGATACTTGGTTTTCGGACTTTGATGGCAATGACACTAGATCTGGCACAGTGTGTATATATTTTAGTTCAGACAGTGGCTCCTGTTTCACCTGGAAAAGCAAGACTTACAACTCAGTATTTGCTTATTCAGGTAAGTAAAACTTTAATTGAAATTTCAGGAAAATATCTACCTGAACTTCAACTTCTTTTGGCTCAACTTTAATTTTTTGCAAACTGGATAAATTATCAATATGCACAAACTCTGAAATAGAATTACATCCAGTTAGTTAAAGTTGATTTATCATAGTTTAAAAAAGCTGTTTATTATTATATAACTAATAATTTCTAAAGAATCCCCTCTATACATTCATAGACCCAGCTGCTTTCAAGGGCCACAGTGCATGAACAATATTCTCTTTTTTTTATCGTGGTATATCATCAAATGACTCCCCCCCCAGAGCGTGACGGGAGGGACTGTCAGACTCGTACTGACTAAAATCCACGGTGATCCTTAAATAGCCCTTTACGTTCCAGCGTCACGGTTACTTGATGAGACAGTCCGGCGACCCCAGTAGGCTTTGACCTTCCAGGAGGGCCCCGTCAGATTGCTGACAGCTCTTTGCGGCGCGCGTTAAACATGATGCGCCGTCGACCCGGTCATGGTCCATGATCTGACGGTGAGTTACTCATTACTCATCGTCCGCATGCCCGCGCCTACGGTGGCCGGAAATCGCCTCGCGACCGTTTCCATGGGCGTCTTCCGTGGCGGCTGGGTAGTGAGGTCGAGGCTATCGTTATATCGCTATCCCTCACGCGTCCCGCCTCCTCCTTCGCTAGCATGACTGCTTCGGAGGAGGTGACCCCTTCCCATTCCGTCCGACCCCGCAGTATGGCCTCAACCAATGCTAGGAGCGAGAGGTCGCCGCCTATCGACTCAAGCGGAAGGTGAGGACGCCGTGACGCCTCTCCAGCTACTCCTCAAGAGGGGTGTAACCGGGGTGCTAAGACAGGAAACCTCCACGTGCGCCCGTGGACTGGAGTTCCCCTTCGGATACGTCCGGGGGGAAGATCAGTTTTTCGGGCCGGTGCACCCTGGGATGCGAGCAAAAACTCTTTTTGGCACTGTGTGCCTAAGGGGTCTCTTTGCCCGTATGCGAATGGCCTGTCGGGTGGATGCTCCAACGCGTGTCCCTCTGAACAGCAGAGGGCACAGCGGCGGAGCGGGCTTGCGGACGGTGAGTAATGGGTAAGCTCGCCGTCCGACCAAGGACCAAGCCCGGGTCGGTGGCGCGTCGTGTTTCACGTGTCACCGACGGGGCCCCTTACGGGGCCAAATGCCTGCTGGGGTCGCGGCTTTTTTCTTAATCCAGGATACCGCGGCCCCGGAACGTAAAGGGCATCCGAAGAAACACGGGTGGATTTTAGTCAGTAAGAGTCTGACAGTCCCTTCCACCCAGCCCAGGGCGGGAGGACTCATTTGATGATTTTGCCACCCTAAAAAAAAAAAAAAAAAAACTAGGGGTCTAACCGCCGCGGACGCGGCGTGTCCGAATTTGAAGACTTTATAATTGATTTAGGCATCATAAACATTGGTTTATGCTGCATCATTCAACTAATTGGAGTTCATAAATTATTATCACCAATACGAAATTCGTAAGTACAAAGCTGCGACCGACCATAAAGGAGACATCAAGAATGGAGATAGCAGCTACTCTGCCTACAAGGAAATATATTTTTGAAACAATTTACAAAATTCAATAATATCAAATTGTTTTAGTGAAACAATTTGTTTATAATATTTTTTGGGAGACCTGGTTTAAAACCCACGCACATTTAACACATTCATTATAATTATTTTTGTAAATCAATAAATCTTCTGCAATCTGTAATACATAGCATGTCTCAAAATATTATTATTTTAGTAACATATTGTGTTTATGATGTATTGATGTTAGGTATTTGAAAAGTGGAGCTTTTTCAAACAAATTGAATTAATTACCAAAATGGAAATCTAAAATCTAAATTTTTAATTAGGGCACAGACTACTTTTGTTAAAGATTTCGTTTGTGTGGCTTACAATAGTTTTTACATGTTAAAAATATTTAATTGAAATAAATTGACAGGTGATAAGTTTTATGATGTGCATTTAAATCAAATTAAAAACAAGTCTTTATGAAACAGTGAATGTCCATTAGCTGAATCAACAACTTATTATTTGAGTGATATTGATAGTCATTATAAAATTGGTATCATTTCAAGATATTTGGAAAGACTTGGGAGAGGCCTTTGCCCAGCAGTGGGACAGTGTAGGCTGAACAAGATATTTTGTATCTGGTTGTGCTCTGTGGTTTCACCCTGCTGCTCAGTTCCTTTGGTTGTGGCATGATGTTATATATCCTATAGCCTTCCTTGATAAATGGACTACCTATCTTATACAAAAAAAAATTTTTTTCGATTTGAACCAATAGTTCCTGAGATTAGGGTGTTCAACGAAACAAACTATCGAACTCTTCAGCTTTACAATATTATCATAGATAGGTAACAGTTTCTTACTTGATCCGCATTTAAGTCCAGTTAACTTCACAGCTCTGTACAAAGATGTCTGTAAAAAAGAAAAAAAAAATCTGTACAAGTGATTTCTTGTGTTTTTTGTGTACATTGTAGTGATAATTAACACCTAATACCAGCTTTGATATTAAACGATTTCACAGACAAATATTGACACAAACCTTTCAGAACTTACAAATCAATAATCAATATTGTCAGTATAATAATGATTTTTGATCACTACTAAAGAATCATCTCCCTGGGTGATCCTTGGCTATTAATAGACTTAGAATGAAGGATGGTAAAAATAAATATGAAATTGAACACACAATAACATAAATCAGCAAGTTCTTTGCATAAAAGAGACCAGCATGCCATAATTAAAGTTAAATAAAATAGCTGTTGGCAATAAATTCTGAGAATATTTTAAGTTTTCACTACCAAAACATTATAAAAACAAGTATAATATTCAAAATAAGTAAAACATCTTGTTAAAGAAAATAAAGTAAAATGTAAATAATAACTGGCATGGTACCTATATGGCAAAAACATAACACTTGTAATGACAACAATTATTCATGTAAGCTTATCAACTTAAAGACTGTAAGTATTGTTCCAGATTATAGTTATTAATCTGAGTAGGTATTAACAAATCAAGGAAATTCAGACTTTTCAGAAGTTCATGGCTTATAATTATATCACAATAGTTCCAAGTGTTCAGGTTGATTTTACCACTTTGGGCAATAAAAAGAGTTAAGAAATAAGGGTTTTATACTACAAGCAATTATGTACTATTATTTAGGTAAAAATATAAAGACTGGCATACCACATACCTTAATATTTCCTTCTGCTACAGTAGGCAATTTGATAATTTTCACAGGATTAGGTTTAATTTTAATCTGCCCAAGAGGCTGATTGTTTAGATTATTTTGGACAACTTTTACCATTTGTGGATGCCCTAAAATAAAACATGATAATTAGACATGATAATTATGCGTGCCCCCTTTTCTTTTCTAGAAAATTATTGGTAAGCAAGTAAATACTACTAAACAATTTAACGCCGGGAAGATTATTACATCATTTTTATGAATTCATTGAATGAGTTTGGTAACAAATGCACATATAAACTGACAGCGGGAAACACTGCCCAGACGGGCGCGTCCCCTTTTATGGACTCTGTAAATTTTTAAAAATGCATGACTTTGGCAAGGTACTAGCAGAACGGTAAACACTACGTGATATATTATATAAAAAATAAAGTAAAAGCTTCAAGAAGATAGCTTGGCTACTAACCATTAGCGTCATGTATAAGAAAATTTACAGTACTATTCGTCTGAGACATTTTCCCCGTATTCTTCGCAAATGTACGGCCATTTACGCAATTCAATAATGTAGCATTTAAACATTTGTTGATGACCAAACAAAATAATAATACCTACTAAACTCGATTTGTATGGTCAAAATGGCGACATTTAGTTTTGGGTTAACTTCGAAGGTCAGAAAAATCAAACAAAATTTTACTGTTAGATCTCTTTGACACTATTTTAAAAGTCACTAAGCACGTTTTAACATGTTTCACAAAACTTAAGCATAAAGATTAAAACAAAGCACGTAAAAGCGCAATTTAAAACAACGGAAGAGTAAATAGACAGTGGCGGGCGGGCGGTTTTATGATTTACCAGCTGATTGGACAACTGCTGTTGTGTTCACGTGGTAATCGCGGTGGCATCAGCCGGGAATTTTGTATTCTGGAAATGGCGCCAAATAAATTAATAAACACCGCCATCTATTGAGTAAAATTTGCTTCATTTGTGGAACATCATAGATTATAATCCTTTTTTTCTGGTGGCAATGAAAACCATAGGCCCCCATACGCACGAGCACTTTTTTACGTGCCTTAATAAAAACGCGTTTGTACAAACGGAACTAATTCAGACGAGTGCAGACGAGATGTTAGTTGAGTCCAGTTTAACACGAACAAGACTGTGTACTGCAAGAAACAGGCAGAAAAATTATGATACTCGCTGGATGCAAACCGCATACAGTGGCGTAGCCAGGCGGGGGCGAAGCGAATCCTAGACCCCGCCTCGTTGTGAGTGTTCCGTCCGTTAAAAAAGTTGCACTAATAGTACTCTCAAATTGTTTATATGAATTTGAGAGTATTTGTTCACACGTCAGGTTTTTTAATTCTCGACGGTTTTTGTTGAGCTATATTTTAATTTAATACACTGGGTCCGCCCAGTGTTGAGACTGGCTGGGCTGTTGGGCGGTTAGGCGGTCACCGAAACTTTTTTCGAGGAAGTTCTCTCAACTATTTCTTTTTAGTTATTTCATACTGTTTGAACCGATTTTGATGATTTTTTTTTGACCGATGTAGTATATCTGGCATTTGGTTCCATAAAAAAATATTTCAGTTTGGTTCAGAAGTTTTTAATTTGTGAGCATTTGTGAGGACAATGTTATTACGGGTACTACGGAATACGTACATCATCATCATCTTCCTGCCGTTATCCCATTTTACTTGGGGTTGGCGCAACATGTTTTTTGAAGTGAAAACTTCTTTAGCGGCGTTGAGCACTTTTTCTGTAATGGGTATAAAATCTTAAACTCGCGTCAGGACACGTGACCCTGACCGAAAAAGCGTAGGACGGCGCAGGGCGCTTGCGTGAATGTTCGTGTGACATTCGTTGCTAGGTAACATTGTTTATAAAAGATGTACGTCACATTGGAAAATTATTGAAATAAAAAGTCAATCATTTTTGCGAGTTTTACTAAAATCTGTTCACAAGATATTTCCAACAATTACTATTCAAGTTTTCACTTCTGCCGGCACTCCCAGAGTGCAACCCGTCTTTTTTTTCTTCCATTCTCACCCGAGCGCTTAAACAACGTTGTAGTAAAACTGCGGCGTTGGCGCTTTTTAAGCGCTGACAATTTAATGTTCATAAAATTACTCTTGTCCTGTGTCTGTCCCGTGTCTCGCTTCAGTAAGATGACAAAAAGGTTTGTAATAAAAGGAATATAATACATATTGGAAATACGACTTCCGATATATACGTTATTTGTTTTGTTTTTGAAGGCGGTTATATATTCGCCTCCTTCTGCGAAGCAGTCATGCTCGCGCTCGGCATAGGACTTATTTGATGATTTTCACGAATAAAAAAAAAAAGTCTGTTATATATTACTTTTGTTAAGTTGGGTTCGGGGCTTCATATAGCTGGTGCCGGTGGATCTAGTTATATAAAAGAAGATTGACTGCATCTTTTGATCTCTACTGAGATTCGAAAATGTCAATTTCATAAAGGCCTTAAAGCCATACCAGAAATATAATAAAAAAAAAGATGTCAATGTCAATGTCATGCAATTCGATTGCTGAAGTTAGACCGACCAATGTGTCATTTGAAAAGCCATGTAAAGCTTTCAATATTTTCGAAGTTTATTTGAACCATACCAGAAGCTTTTAAGTTTACAAGAATTCTAAATACAAAAGTGTATATAGACGTATAAAAACTCCCAAGTTGTAAAGAATGTGGCTACCGCTTTATTTTCTTTACTTTTTTGTGTTATTTAACAGTATAAGTTCAATTGGTATTGATGATCTCAACGTACCTCCAGAACATGTAACATATGTTTTCAATGCTTTCCCTAGTGTTGCTGATGCTTGTCTATCAGAACCGCAGTGTAAATACAGAGAGTTAGTAGGAATTAAAAGTTGTTGGGGCTATGAACATGAGTGTCATAGCAATGTTTCATATCCTGTGCAACCTGTCTGTCCTGGTGATCACAGAGGCTGGGTAAAGACGAAACAAGCTCAGGTTGATACATTCTATACTCAAGCCGATTTTGGTAAGTCATCATTATCATCATATGTCTAATCTTTTCTCAACTGCAATGAGACAAAGCGAATACTTTTAAGTATTTAACAAAGGTCAGGGTCAAAGGGAGGGTTTTATTGCCTTGTAAAAACTAATAAAGCTCATTTGTAATAACTAATGTTATCTACTCTTTGTTAAATGATAGTCACAAAAATAAAGAAATCATGCTTACAATAAATCTTGTCTCTTTTTACAGGCTATGTTAAAGAACAAATAGATGATTTGATGGTCATGTGTGAAGCTACCTATCCTGATGACACTTCACTGGAATGTTCTAAGTATTTAAGGTAATGAGTTTAATTTCATAGAAGTTTATAGGGTCAAGTCCTAAGTTACAATACATATGAATTTCATGTGACTTTGATTCATACTAAGATAATTATGTGCCCTTATACTTGTATTTAGTCATGAAAATGTTTGAATTCCAGGTTTTGTCGTGGACGGAACATGATGTTAAATTTTACAGGCCTTGTTGGTAGAGGAGACAACTTGCGTTATAAAATGGATATTCTAGGGCCTGGTCAAATAGGTATGCATTTATTATTATACATTGATTCTTACACTGTAATTATTTCTATTATGCAGCTGGCAATATTAACAAGTCATAATTAAATAATTCTAAGCAGACAAAGTGTTACTGAGTTTTTCCATTAGGGTTTTGTCAGTAGCAGCCATGGAGTCTGGGTTTGTGCCCAATTGATGGAATTAGGCTTGCAACCTATTACATGGGAGTTAAACATACCTAGTGAGAAATATGGGTGTACTATTAGGAACACTGCTGCTAGTTTTTTTAATTGTGGTAAAATCATAAAATGAGTCCTCCCACCCATACTGTCAGACTTGACTGACTAAAATCTTTATGTACCAGGTTTACAGTAATTTCTGAGTCCAACCGACCCGGGGTCACGGGACTCAGAAATTACCGTATTGCTTAGAACAGAATATTTTCTGCTCAAAATTTAAGCTGATAACTAAAACCAAATTGACACTATATTTCTGGTATTTCAGGTGGATTCTGCAATTTTTATTCTGAGCGGTTACTGAAAGAAGCAGAACATATGAGTGCTCTACAATCATGGGGTCCTGAACTTGTGCATTTTGTAAAAACTCCTCAGAAACCAATAGCTGGGGGAATGTGTGATATTGTTATAAATAAGCCAACATACATTATGAAATTAGATGCAAGTATGTTAGTTGTATGACATACATAACTGCTTTATAATTAGGTATATATAATGTAGGTTCTATATTTGTGTTTCAGCTGTTAACATGTACCACCATTTCTGTGACTTTTTCAACTTGTATGCATCTCTACATGTGAATTCTACACATCCTTCTACTTTTTCTAAAGACAACCACATACTGGTGTGGGAAACATTCACCTATGAATCAGCTTTTGAAGAAACATTCAAAGCATTTACTGATAATCCTATCTGGGACTTAAAAACATTCAGAGGAAAAGTAGTATGTTTCAAAAATGTTGTGTTACCTCTATTGCCTAGAATGATCTTTGGCCTTTATTACAACACTCCTTTGGTAAGTTTCTTCTTTATTTCAGACTTTTTTATATTTATATACTATACCCAAAAAAACTAGCCACTTAGGTAAATAAATATGGCATTATTAGTAAATTCGCCCAAAGTGCTTCTATTTATATTTTACAGTAGCTATTTCCCACCGTTTTACCTGCTGCTCGATTCCTAAGGGTTGTAACATGATTTTGAATATATGTAAAGAGTTTAGCCTTCTTCATGTGGCTATCATATTAAAAAAAAGATTTTTTGCAAGTAGTTCCAGACAAAAAATAAACTCAAAGCATTTTTTTCAATTTGACCATCACATTCTTTTGGATTATCATAAAATAAAAGCAACAGTCCTAGTGACAAGGCATAATAACTTGTAAAAGTACTGTAGTTGTCCATTCCAAGGTCTACAGTACTTTTATTAGAGATTGCTGTATGGAGAGGACTGGGCAAGAAACTCCATGGACAATCAAACTGTTCAGGTTTGTTATATTAGCATAGATTTTGTTGCCAAAAATGATGAAACACATGTATAATGAAGGGTAACACACATGAATGATGAAATATCTTGGATGAAATGAAGCTTATGTCCTTCTCCAGGTCTCAGGCTACTTGATAGTTAAAATTTCCGTATATTATATATATTAAAATGTAACAAATCGACAGAGTTACATGTGGAACTGTTTATCTATTGCAGATTTATGGATGCGAAAGGAGTGGCTTGTTCCATGCGTTTTCAAAACACATAATACATTCTTTAAACATAAAATTGTACCCAAGGACCAGTGACAAAGTCAGAGTAACCCTACTGTCAAGAGGTACAACATATCGGTCGATATTGAATGAGAAGGCTATTATTGACGCTTTGACTAAAATCGCGGGGTATGAAGTGAAACGGGTTGTGTATGATAAAAAAGTACCTTTTTTGAAGCAGCTAGAAATAACTCATAATACAGATGTGTTCATTGGCATGCATGGGGCAGGATTGACGCATCTCCTCTTCTTGCCCGATTGGGCGGCCGTTTTCGAAGTGTGAGTATTGATTTTTGGTAAATGTATTATGCTAGATATAACATGAAATAAACGCTATCATTACTATTCTACTACAGTGGTTGGACTATTGATTGCTGCGTTGCGTGTCACAGGTTCGATCCTCCCACGTAACTTATTTTTGTTTGGCCCACAGGTAGTTGTTCTGGGTCTTGATGTTTGTCTATGTGAGGGCTGAACCCATTTTGTTGAATTTGGAACAGAGATAGATAGAACCTTAGATACAGGTTTGACTAAACAGGAGGCAGGACAGCTACTATCTATCCTAATTCCTGAGTATCCTAACTAAGTTATTAATGGGAAATTAAATTTGTTAGCTTTTCCCGCCCAAGCCCCCGAATCGAACATTCTGAAAATTTTTATAAATATACATTGTCAGGTGTACAGGATCTGGCTACCTTTTTTCAAGTCAAATGACTGAAGCAGTCAGGTAATCAAAATATTTTGTTAAATAATTCAATTGTTTTGTTTTCCAGTTATAATTGCGAGGATCCTAACTGTTACTTAGACCTAACGAGACTTCGCGGCCTAAAATATGTAACTTGGGAAGATAAAACAAAACTTGTACAACAAGATCAGGTAAGTTTCGATTTTATATTCTTATGCTCTTGTAGAGAGTGGACCTGTCGCGGCAGTGAGAACATCATATGCTGATTATGATTATCCTTTTACGTAAGTAGGCCACTCGGCTTTTAGCGTGGTAAAATCATCAAATGAGTCCTCCCGCCCAGGGCAGGGCGGGAGGGACTGTCAGACTTGACTGACTAAAATCCACGGTGTCCTTCAATAGCCCTTTATGTACCGGGATTACGGTAAATTCTGAGTCCTGCGACCCCGGCAGGCTTTGGCCCTCTACAGGGGGGCCCCGTCACTATGCTGATACTCCTTGAGGCGCGCGTGGAACACAACGCGCCGACGACCCGGGCATGGTCCATGGTAGGACAGCGAGTCGCCCATAACTCGCCGCCCGCATGCCCGCGCCTACGGAGGCCGGAGATCGTCTGTCGACGTCCGTCGTCGTGGGCGTCTACCACTGCGGCTGTCGTGGAGGGAGGACGCTGTCCTCTCCCTCACACGGCCCTCTTCCTCCTTCGCGAGCATGACTGCTTCGCAGAAGGAGGCGACCGCTTCCCACCCCGTCTCGCCCCGCAGAGGCCCCTCTGCTTGGAATAAATATTTGTATGATCAACAATTAATTGTTTCTAGTCTGGATGTTTGTATGGCAACTGGCAACTTAAAAAATAAAACGTATAGAATTACGTAATTCTGGCTGGCAAATATTTTGAACACAGCATAAGTCCATACAAAATTAGAAGAAGATTAGTGTATTCTAGGTAGTCCATAGCGAATACTAAATAACTGAATTATTACTTACAGGGTCACGGACCTGGCGGCGGTTCGCATGCAAAATTCACTAACTATTCCTTCGACGTGCGTGAGTTCTTGAGGCTAGTGGAGAAATGTGCAGAACACGTGCGTAAACAGAAGTCCTTCAATGATTTCCTCAAAGCCTTCGGTGTACATCGATCACACGAAGAGTTGTAAGCCAACTTCCGATTTTCGTTTCCTAACTTGTGATATTGTTTTTTTTTATCATTCCAACTTTAGTGAAATTAGGTATTAAGTAGAGTAAATTTAGTATAGTATTGTTACATGTATGAATCTCGTATCAATCGTATAATGGTTATTTTGTCGGCAATGCCAGTATTATAAATGCTCGTTAAACAAGGAGTACAAATGTAAGGTAAGCCTCAGAGAAAACTAACCGCCTTTGGTAGAGATGTCACTACCAAAGGGGCTTGGTTTTTTTGTGTAGCTTACTGTACGTAACTTGTACGAACACAAGAGTTAGCAAGTTGCTTCTGTTTTGTTTTCCAATAAGTTGGTTGGCTATGTCATAATAGCTTGCAAACAACTTGTCGTGTTTTGTTCCAGGCATGTGTATTTTTAGTTTTATTGTAATGAGCGATCAGAGGTCGCTTTGAGTACGGAAAAAATATAAAAATCAGTTGTGCAGGCACACGAATAAAATTATTACATATTTGATTAAAATAGCAGAAATAACCCGAATAAATCCGAATAAAAAACTGAACAGAATTGGATAACCAAAATTTTCAGCAAAAAAATGATATTTATTTGTAGGAAGATACGATTTTTATATTATTTTGGATTAACTAACCTACAACTGGTTGACTTGAGGTTTCCTCATCAGAATGCAGCAGTTGTTTCCATGATATTCAAAACCATTCGGCTGGCATAGATTAACTAACAGCTATACGATACTTTACCACAGATTACATCCCATACATAGATCAACCTAGGCAAGTCTATAATTTTCGTTTTCCTATATGACAAGGACTACTGTTTCTGTAGTAAATACCCTATCAACACTTTCCCATTATCTATCTTTTCGCGATCGCGGCGTGAACGAGCTACCGTGACCCCGGAACATATTTGTAATAATCTATAACAGGGGTTTTGATTTATAAAATAATATGGTACTAGTTTCATGTCTTTTTTTAAACAGGTTATTAAACTACAGTCCTAATTATAGAAGTATACGTTGAATAGATATAACAATTGCATTCTAAGTTAAAAAGGATTTAATATTCCCAGTAACTTAAATGCAAAAGTATCAGGACTTCATTTTAATTATCAGTAGTAGAGGTTTATCACATATTCAGGTCTGTAATAGGACTGTTCTACACTAAAAGTCATCATGTGTCGAAGGAAAGACACAGTGTTAGTATGAAGAAAGCTGTCTCTTGTTTTAGTTTCTAGGAGCATAAATATTGTAAAACATACTAAAATAATTGCCGTTCAGTTTGAAATATCAAAAATTTCAACCAGTTTTGTACGTGAAGGTCCTGCTAATACTTGGTTTTAAAAGTTGAACAAAGATTTTTTTTTTAAATATTGTCTGCACTTAAGCACAAAAGGTATCCTAGCCGATATATATATATATATATAATGTAATAAATCTGTAGAAGGGTAAATACTGTACATTGAAAATATTGAAAAAATAAATAGCGGGGGTGTTGCTGGATCGATACCAAACCCAAATATGTAATGAAAAATTTTTTTGTCTGTCTGTATGTGCAGGCATCACGTGAAAAATAACGTATATTTATACTTTATTATCCTGGGCATAAAATAGGATACTTTTTATCCTGGAAAAATACGTAGAAAAAAAAATCTTATTTTTCAGTTTT
Organism: Agrotis puta; assembly: GCA_943136025.2. Taxonomy (NCBI): domain Eukaryota; kingdom Metazoa; phylum Arthropoda; class Insecta; order Lepidoptera; family Noctuidae; genus Agrotis; species Agrotis puta. The sequence continues at coordinate 9,857,957 of OW964170.2, forward strand.
ATTCATAGACGTTGTTCTGTAGAACCGCGAACACACGTTGCGTTACCCGCAGTGGATTCAGCGCCGTACCTAATATTTATAAGATGTCATTGTCAGAGTTACTCAAAATGGAGAAATAAACCATCCACGCGAAGACCGACATCCGCGCGGACGGAGTCGCGGGCGGAAGCTAGTATATAATAAAATTGTATTGAAATACAATTTCTTTTTGAAATGCAATTCTGCTAACATTTTTATTATTATGATTTAAGGCTCAGAACGATAGCTACCTACCTTTTCTAAGGCTTCGTGAGTATGTAGAGTGCTTTTGCGCCAACTATAATTCAAACTCATTCCTACTCCAGTTTGGTACTTAGTTCGACTACCCCCAATTTTCCGAGTGGAGGGACAACTTGTCCACTCGTGGGGCACAGAACCCCGACGATCGATCTATCAGGTTTGTTCACAGATAACAGTTCTGTGAAAAAACCTGATAGATCGATCGTCGGGGTTCTGTCGATAATGGAATCGATATTGGATTTGATAGGGCTATGGCTTGTACATCGGTCAGCTCAAAGTACTGATTTCACTGTGTTGCTATTACTATTAATGTTCCTTTGATGATACAACACCCGAGGCATCAGGTTTGGGTAAACACCCAACCCAAATAAAAGTCTCAATCTTAACTGAAGTCACCATAAAAAATTGCTGGCCCATCTGTTGTGTCTGAGGTGTACCTTTGGACGGGTTTGAGATTGTACTTTCCCTTACGTTTTTTTTTTCCTAGAATTGAAACTCTCGAGTCAGTAGAAGTACTATACAGTGATCATCTCTTGCACATTGGATTGCCGTTTTAATTGACGGCGATTTCATTAGCCTGACAACATGATGTTGTTCAGGTGTGTTCCCCAGCCCGCGTCCGCTGCCTGTGGTGAGAAAATAGGTATTCTTGGGGTTGTGCATTGTTCTTGCACTTTTCATTTTAGTTGGCCGCGATATCATTTGCCTGAAAACATGATGTTGTTCATGGGTGTTTCCTAGCCTGCGTCCGCTGCATATGTAATGAGAAAGTGGGTAATCTTGGGGTTGTGCATTATTCTAGCACTTTTTGTTACTTTTTTTCCCTACCATCGAAACTCTTGAGTCAGTAGAGGTGGTATACAGTAAACATCCCCTATACGATGGATTGTCATTTTTTGTTGGCGGCGATTCCATTTGCCTGATGATATGATGTTGTTCAGGTGTGCTCTATAGCCCGCGTCCGCTGCGTTTGTAGTGAGAAAGTGGGTAATCTTGGAGTTGTGCATTATTTTAGCACTTTTTCTTTCTTTTTTTTAACTCATGAGTCAGTAGTGATGGTATACAGTAAACATCCCCTATACGATGGATTGTCATTTTTGTTGGTGGCGATTCCATTTGCCTGATGACATGATGTTGTTGAGGTGTGCTTTATAGCCCGCGTCGGTAATCTTGGGGTTATGCATTGTTCTTGCACTTTTTTTCGCCCGCCATTGCAACTCACGAGTCGGTAGAGGTAGTACACAGTAAACATCTCTTTCACATTCGAATGCCATTTTTATCAGCGGCGATTCCATTTTCCTGGCAACATGATGTTCAGGTGTGATCCATGATTCAGATATGGAGCTTAGTTAATGAGTATCCGTACGAATATCCGAATAGGTTTTGAACTTGAACTTACGCCACTTAAGCAGTTTGATAAGTGGTTGCGAGGCAAAACGTTCCAGGAACTGCTTTGCGATGAACTTGAGCTCGCTCTCCGTCTGGAGCAGTTTCGTTTCATTAACGGAATACTCGGAGTTCATAATTGAAGGTAGGTACTTACCAAAACGCCGTCGAATACTCAACACTGTACCTACACAAACACTGAATATAATTATGTAAAATATTCGTGTACAATAATTAGGTACTCCAACAATAATTTCAGACCGAAAACAACGAAATATTAGAATCTTTTTGTCAATTTAATTTAACTTTGAACTTTTGCTGCTAACATAACAAAATAAACGCTATGAAAATCTTAACGGTCGGCGGAACAAGAGGTCACTAAACATTAATCCAAAGAGAATCAGGTACGTCTTACAATATTTGTGCTCTTAGACACTAGAATCATACGAGTAGATAGTTTTCTTCATACTTAGCGCTGTCTTTCTGGTAGGCATATACTCGAAATACACTGTTTCAAGCAAGTAATTAAAACTCGAATTCATCTCGAAAGTTTTGTACAAAATTGTTTAAACTATGTGAGCTAAGGGTAGATGACTGCTGCCCTGGGATCTGCTGCCCTGGGATCTGGAGGCGACTGCCCTCCAGCGCGTCTATGAATGGCGCGTGGAGGCGCAGCGTCGGGGTGAATCCCCGCTGCCTCGACAAGTCGAGGCGCGGCGGGAAGAGCTCCGGCGTGATCTCAGGGCAGTATGGAGGGAGCGACTGTCGCAACCGAGGTCCGGGCACGCCGCAATCGCGGCGGTAAGACCCCTCTTTGAGGAGTGGCTGGATAGGCGTCACGGCGTCCTTACCTACCGCATGACGCAGGTCCTCACCGGACACGGAAGTTTCGGGAGGTTCCTGTGTCTGATAGGGAGGGAAGAAACGCCTGGGTGTCACCACTGCGAGGATCGTCCGGAGGACACGGTGGAGCATACGGTGCAGGACTGCCCCGCTTGGGCAGAGCACCGCCGTGTCCTCACGACGGCGATAGGCGGAAACCTCTCGCGCCCGGCATTGGTCGAGGCCATGCTGCGGGGCGAGACGGAGTGGGAGGCGGTCGCCTCCTTCTGCGAAGCAGTAATGCTCGTGAAAGAGGAGGCGGGCCGCCTGAGGGAGAGGACAGCGTCCTCCCTCCACCCCAGCCGCAGTGGTAGACGCCCACGGCGTCGGACGTCGCAGGACGATCTCCGGCCACCGTAGGCGCGGGCATGCGGGCAGCGAGTAATGGGCGACTTGCTGTCCGACCATGGACCATGCCCGGGTCGACGGCGCGTTGTGTTCCACGCGCGCCTCAAAGAGTGTCAGCATATTGACGGGGCCTGTAGAGGGCCAAAGCCTGCCGGGGTCGCGGGACCAAGGGATTACCGTGACCCCGGTACGTAAAGGGCTAGTGAAGGACACCGTGGATTTTAGTCAGTACAAGTCTGACAGTCCCTCCCGCCCTGCCCTGGGTGGGAGGACTCATTTGATGATTTTACCACGCAAAAAAAAAAAAAAAAAGGGTAGATGACTATTATTTTATACTAGCTTTTACCCGCGGTTTCGCTCGCGTTAGTTTAGCATTTGACAATCAATTCGGATCGTACATCATGTAGCACCATCTAATCATATGATCTGGATCTTCGCTCCGCCTCTGTATACCTCTGTATACCACATTCGCATTTATAATATTAGTAAGGATTGTTAAGACTAGCGACATGCCTCGGTTTGGCTTGGGACGAATTTAGAACAAAAAAGAAGTACGCTTACTGTATAATTATTTTATGACGCGGGTCTTTAATTTGCGCTAACAGTTTTTGGCTGTTGAAAATATCAGGTGAGACCTCCACCCCTGGATGGAGGGACAGAGACTGTCAGATTCTTACCGACTAAAAACACCCTGTGCCTTCTTATGACCTTTGCGTTCTAGGGCGTTGATACCCTGCTTAAACAGTAGCGCGACCCACACTTTAAATTGAAAATTAATAAAGTTGAAAAGGGTAATTATCGATTTAAAATATGACATGTATTGAAGGTATTCTAAATTATTACTTCATTACTCATGTTATACATAGATATTTGTGCTTATTTTTCTAAATGATCATTTAATTTTCTAATTCGAAAGGCCAACACGTTATTCTTATCAAAGCGAAAGATTTGCGCGTAAATAAAATAAATATAACTTACCTACATAAACTTATCGTGAAGGTCGGCAGTAACTTACAGGTAATAATCGTTGAAAAATTACAATGAATGTTGTTGATGTAATCTGGTTAATTTATTATTTGGTGAAGGCACCGCTAGTTTAATTGTAACAGCGCTCGTTGAACGTTAAGTTTCATAATTACAGTTCGCGATATTCAGATAAATGTTCACAACATCGACTGAGAACCCATGTCCATTTGAGTTATTTACATGCGGTACGGTTACAGTTAATATTGAGATCTTGTAATTCTTATATTAATTTTTGCTGTCTTTTTTCTTTTCCTGAACGCCAATTGGGTTTATTCTGAGACCAATAAATAATAAGTATTAATAAATATTAGGCATACTTAAATTAATTTTCAGATAACATGAGTCTTCATTAATTAACAGTATTGATTTTATTTTTAATTATTATAGAATTAAGAACTTCGCGTGCAATCTCTTCTGTAACTATTGTTATTTTATTATAATTAGGAAGACGGCTGTATTTTCTAATTGCTTTCAATTCGCATTATCAAATTCAAACAGCATGTCAGTATTAGCTATAGTGATGGTTCTTTATATAAAGTAAGAAATGTAGCATATTTGGAATTATTCCATGAAAATATAAAAACAGGCAGTAAAAAAATACTGTAATTTTATAAATATTTTTACCAATAACCTGTGCGGGCCCCTAAATTGAAAAGAGGTCGGAGGAGAGAGCATTAAATCGTAAAACAATCGCATAATGTGGAGGCAATATTTACAGAGGGAAATTAATGAGAGATGCCCGCGCGCGCCCTGGGGCTTCGCGCTCATAACTTTTAGGCATAACCAGATCGTATCGCGAAATAAAAATCAAGAAGTTAATTGAAATAATATAAACTTTCAAATTAAATTACGCTGAATTGTATTACTTTGGTTGTTTGTATTTTAAATTAATATTCGCCGTCTCTGAATTGAGTACCTAATTGAGGATTTGCATTGATCGATAAAACAGTTCACAGTAATTCTCTATTCAAATAATTAAATCAGAAACTCAGTTTTTGTCTGTGATCGGAAAAATATTGAATTAAACAACGTCTTACATGATTTGTTACTCAAGCTAAGTAAAATAATGATTTAGATTAATTTCAAGCCAGGTAAAATTTAGTTATTATTTAGCGACACCGTGTGTTTGAAAATTTGTGTTTCAGGCTAATTGTAATACGTACTCAAGTGATAGGTAACTAATGCATATTTGTTATTAGTAGTTGGTGATATTAAAGTTTACAGTTTTTTTGTGTTTATCAGCGCATTTTGCGTTGATGGATCAAAAGTGTTACATATAAGTAAAAAATAACTGCACAGCAACTAGGACTTAATGTTTTGTACTTAATGTTTTTGTAATTAAAGTTTTTGTAAAAATGAGTTTTTTTTTTTCATAAACCTGACTTGGAGTTGTACTGTCAAATCCTATTTAACCTATTTATTCTTTTATATACATATATTTATCTAGCTAAGTGCAGATAGTTAAAGTTCATAATATAACAAAAAGGAATAACATAAGAAAATATAGAAATCTAGCTTTGGATTTCACGAGCTAAAAAAGTCGCTGCAAAACTCATGATGAAAATGGACCGTTGTTTACACAACTACATTATGTTACTTGTAAGTTTACTGTTAGAACATAATCTCTGGAGAGACTTATGTTGAGGGCGTGTATAGATATTAGAAGCATTAGGGCAAGGGGCAGGCGCAGTGTAGGCGCGGGCTGCGGCCGCGGGCTCGCAGCCTGCGCGGTGGCGGTGAGCCGGGTGGTCGCCGATGCGACGACGCTGATTCATGTCGCTGATAGCTATCGCAGGCGCCGGCGCCCAGTGCTATTTTCTAAATTTATCACCATTCGTATTCGCCTACCACGCGCACTGTAGTTTTGAATAAAGGCATCGATAATTCTAGCCGAAGAAAAGATCTTAGCTCGATCTGGACCCGAGTCTGATTTATGAATCCATAATATTATTGAATAAAATAGTCCAGAATTATTTTGAAAACAAGTTAATCAGGCGGGATGTAAAATGTGCGTTGCATTCGATTTATAGAGGTTTGTCTTCTCGTTCTGCTTGGTAGTTTCTGCATTTATGGAATAGGTACTTGCTTGTTTCTGCCGCAGTCTTTGTTCGCATGAAGTTTTGTCCCCCGACCCATTGCGTCGAATTGCTCGACAAAAAATGTGACCGCTCGTTTAATATGCATGGTATAAATATAATTGATAGTGATAGCTTATGAGACTCGGAAATAATGTAGCATCCTACCCAAAAAGAAATGGAATTAGATTATTTGGTCCGGAGATTAACCCCTGCATATCAATTTTAATCTCTTTATAGTATTAGAATAGATGTCCTCATATTTATGGATTACCTATCTTATGATTATCAAACCCATAATTATGTAGTTAACAATATGTTTTTTAGGCATCTCTTTTACATTGATGGACTAAACGAGGACCTTCTTCAAAAAGTATCAGTACTTCAAAATAAAATCGCATCTTTGGGAAATACTCATCACTACCCAAAAGTATTCTTCAACGTTAGTACTTGTCTTTAATTGTAGATGTTCACTTTCTCCACTGTACGTTGATATTTGCGACCACAAAGGGATCCTTGTTAATCATTGTAGTCGGCACTACACTAGATCTCGACTTTTATGAAGCAAATGCAGAATGCAAGCACCCTGTCCGTCGTAACTTGACCAAAGTTTGCTGATTCCAGTCTCTCGTTATGGCACAGAGTAGGTCAGAGGTATTCAAACAAAAGCTTTCAAATAAAACTTAAGTGGTCTAGTGACCTGCGTAGATATAAGAGTTGACTAACCCTAACAATGCGGACAGACGACTCCAGTAATTTTCAGACTAATTTCATTTAGAAATTGTATGTCATCCGTGACTGAAACTTCGGACGTAAGAATATTTGCTGAGATATTAGCCTAGATATTTGCGATTGCTAACTAAAGCTAAATCCAAACAAATAATTGCGTCATTCGTACTGAAGAAAGAATAAATTGAAGCTCCAATATACTCAATAGTTACACAATTGAACCATGTTTACTATCAACTATGTCAAGTGGATTAACGGCACCTGAGAATGCCAAGTGAACGAGAAAAAGAATTAATCTTGGGTCTACAAGCAGTTATTTATATAATAGCAGCGCGAATTAAGGCAACAAGTCTCAGATTAACAATAGCAACAAACAAACGGAAGGTAACAGAACGAAGACAAACATTCGTGGCTCTTTCAAAGGCACACAATAGTCGTCATCAATTACAGGCAATAGATCGCCCAACATCATTTGTCCGTCCGTCCGTTACTCGACTGGGGCATTCCCACGGCTCTCGGGACGATCGTGTTTGTTGTCGGAATATGTCCAACGAGAAATAGTAATAGAAAATTGTTTCTGATTGCCTCGCTCTCTACCTACTTTGATCGCCTACGAGTCCACGTTCCTATTTTTGTTAGGTTACTTTGGTACCTAACTACTTACATATTTATCTTTCATTAATGCGCAGTCTCATTGATCGTTTGCTGATCATGATTTAGTATTAGGTATCCCGAAAAGCATTTTTATTTTTTACCTATTTAATTAAGGGTAAGGGGTATGTTGTTCCTACCTTACCTCTTGGAATACCATGAAAACAACAACATCTCAAAAAATAATAACGATTGCCATGGGTAGGTATGAACTCATACGGTAAAATCACGGAGTAAATTCCAGGTTTATAATTATGCAGAACGATGCAAACCGTTGTTCTCCAGATCTTATCAGACACAAGACCGAAGAGAAATTGCTCCGATCAAAAGATAATCTCGCCGGAACCAAAATTGATCATTGATAGGAGGCGCGCGCGCGTCCTGCCGCCTGCCACCAGCCCACGCCCACGACAATGTTAACTCTTTTTTAATTTCAAGGAGTTTGTAACTGAAAATTGGCAATTTATTTTAATAACACCGATACAAGGAAATATTTATGCAGTAGAAAATCTATTTTCCTCCCACCTTCTACTTTCGATACTCAAAATACGAACAATGATAACTGCAGAAGGGCATAGTTTGTGCAGGTTATAATGTTAGGTGTCTAAGCTACACATATTATTAGCCTGCATATTTAGGTCACCTCTCAGTACAGCCAGCTTCATTCGATCTCTCGGTCAATAAATATCAGATTAAAGTGCCGCTATTGTAGCCTTCACGCACAAACTAGTACCGTGGCTTTCAATAACGGTTCGCACTATGCAGATTATCACTGGGGCGATAACCACGACGTGAAAGCGATAGCGGCGACACGATGCAGTGGAGCGGGTGGCGGCGCTGTCCCGCGGCGCGGGCGCAAGTGCTCCGCGGCGCATGCGCGAGGGGCGCGTGACGTGCCGTGACGTGACGCCTCACCCACCAGCACACAGCCAGCTTCAATAACTCATACCTGCTGCTAGACTCCTGTTTCTGAACATGTCGTACCGTGCACGATCTGTGTTTGGCCAAATTAATTAATTTGACAGTTAGCTTTTGAACTTCCCTATCAGGTAGTGTTTGATTATATTTTCCATGTGAAACGATTTGTAACTAGACAAGTAGAATTATTCTTCCCAAGTAAAGGTAACAACACATTTTCTCTGGAAAAAACATAAGACGATCTTAAGTATTCGGCGAAGTCATCAGAAAGTTATTAGTTTTAGCGCTGTCTTTCCTACCCGCCGGGCAAAGCACGCTAGTAGTAGTAGCTTTTTTTTTAGAGTGGTAAAATCATCAAATGAGTCCTCCCACCCAGGGCAGGGCGGGAGGGACTGTCAGACTTGTACTGACTAAAATCCACGGTGTCCTTCAATAGCCCTTTACGTACCGGGGTCACGGTAATTCGTTATTCACGTGACCCCGGCAGGCAGTAGTAGTAGCTACCAATTTTAAATATCTATTAACTGTTCCTAACGGTTTCAGCTGCTGGACGGCTTCTATTGGTCATAGCGTAATGTTATATAGCCTAAAACCTTCCTTGATAAATGAACTATCTACCACAAAAAGGTTTTTAAATTCGAACCAGTAGTTCCTGAGATTAGCATGTTCAAACAAACAAACTCTTCAGCTTTATAATATTTTTATTTATCGATTATCGATATTCAACATAATCAGATCAGTATCCTGAAGTTGATAATACCTAATAATACTTACGTTCTTAAATATATTTCTATAATGTAGGATTATTACATTGCATTTTCTTACATTTTCCATTTCTTTCTATCTTTGGTGACTTTGGTCTAGTAAGGATCCGCATTTAGTTTCAGCTCATCTCTCTCCTTTTTCTCTCTCGTTTGCCTAATGCTTGTTAGCAAGACTTAGCACCACAAAATTCGGAAAACATACGAAAATTAGCTACTAGTTTTAATTTAGCTTTCTACGGGTGAAAGAATTTTTAAAATCGGTTTAGTAGCTCCAGAGATTACTTCCTACAAACAAACTCACAAAGAATTCACGGACAGGGCTGACACCTGCTAGGTCATAATTACTATACTCAGCATACTGTAATTCATCACTAAACTTCTAAGCCTCTCAGGACAACTAGTCCAATCAACGAGTCTTACGTGATCCGAAAAATTCCTCCGGCATTGTTTTTCGAGACGACTAAAAGATTAAAATTCTTATAACTCTGTGAAAAAATCCTCAGCCTCAAATACTATCTGTATATATATGAATGTATTAGTTACAATAGGTAAGTATAAAAATGCAACAGAATAGAACCTAACCTGTCCGAATCGGGGTGCCCCAAGTCCCGAGCTTAGTCAAATTGCTGATTACCGTCTACCTAGGTAGCTCGACGGTGCCCCCTCTTTTTTTGTTAATTTTTCATGAAAATTTTGTATGTTTCATTTCATTTAATAAACAAAAACACTACAGTTCACCTATTTTATTACTTTGCCCATCATTGCCCAATTGAGTCGGGCATTATGAATACAGACCGGCTATATTAATAGTGCCCGGACTTATCAAATTGCCCGCAATATATATTCGTACGCGAGACTGACGTACTCGACCGATATCAGAGTAAAAGAAATTCTGGCCTGGCAGTCTTTGAGTTAGATCTAAAAAATCACATGTGAAAATCATAATTGAAGTAAGTCGAAATTTTAGCTTATTGCATAATATGATCTCTATAAACTTTCAAAAAAAGCCAACATTCAAGCTCTTTTAACAGTCTACCATGGATTAGCTGCGTCTGCGTCTGATCTTCGGTATTGTATTGAGGACTTTAAAGATAAGGAAATGAAATAAGAATGTAGAACAAATGTCTATGGCCTATGGTCAATTTTGGGCCCAAAAAATAACTGTCTCCTACACCATATTTTTAATCTTTAAAAAATAACTTTTAAGTATTTTATTTTAAAAAAGTTTGTTAAAAAATCCATTATTATTTAAAAAAAACTGTCAAAAGTCAGAAGGTATCATGTTATACTATTAGCCACGTACACCTACTCCTTGTTTAGCCATTATTCCGAAAATACAGGTGTGATTTTATGCTAGGTATTTTATGTGGCTTCCAATCCAATAAAAATAACAATGATGGGTAGAAACCAATCATTGTTAATAGCTTTGAGTGAGATTAGATTACATAGATAATTGTACACACGGCTACACACCAAGCTGTACAAAACCAGTTTATTGTGGTCTCGCTTTGTATGATCTTTCTGCACATTCAACGGTCAACTTATGCTGATTCTAAATAGCTTGATGTCTAACCGTGTGTATCTATGACGCTCTGGCGTGAACGGTGAACTTGTGACACTTGGAGTGCTTATACAACGAGATCAATAAGGTTGTGTTGTAGGTAGAATATTTCCAAACTATTCCAAAAGGTCAATGTTATCTTTGGTATGAAAAATAAGTTGCACAGATTTGATCAAGAAGTCAGTAATGTCATACCACAATTACTTGAATTTCACAAGAATAAAGTAGGCGAGATTGACGTTTGACCACGAACTTGTCGCATGGCCAAACGATGTTTATTGAAAAGCGCATCTTGCAACCGATATCAGCTTAAGTATTGCTTAATCAACTTTATTATTTTTGATCATCGGTGTTGATTTTATTACGAGGAACCTCGACCGCATTTATGAAATAGATTGTATTAGTAACTTTGTTTGCCAACGTCACATCACCCCTAACCACCATTAAAAAAATTCAAAATCAAAATCATTTACTTGCATAAATAAGGTATAGAAAGATGTGTAAAATTTACAAAATAGTTCTCTCATTCTGCCTTTAATTTCGGCGTGCAAATATAAAATGTTGTAACATTATTGCGAGTCTATCGAAAAAAAATATACAGGATCGTCCATAGTAGCTTGATGCGTACATTAATTGATTTTGGTAAAGGAGTGCTAGCCGTTAGTAGAACATAACTCTTATGTTTTATTACACATACATTCAGTTTCCATGAAAGCTACTAAAAGCTCATCAGTCGCGTGTGTGGGTGTGCTCATTTGGGTAATTATCACCCAGGTGAAATAACTCGAGATAAGCGTGTGTGTGATAAAAGTCCACAAGATGAATACTAAAAGGAGCCTGGGGGAATCAATTCTAAAGTGAACAAAGTGAAATAAGTCATCATAAAAAAAGAATACAGATGTTTTTTTTTTCACAGATTCCATCACAACAATAATGTTACTAAAGTCATCATCATCAGTGTTCATCTTTGACGTGAATAATCCGCCGTATTTGTTCCTTAGTCCCGGAATCTTTCGGGCACAGCCTGCAAAGGCCACTCGGGAAGTCCTAAAACCGAATACGAAAACACAAGACTGTAAAAATGCAATCTCATCAGAGGATCCTGTTGAGCAGGAATGGATACTGTAATTCATAGTAAAATAGTGTTTTCAGGGGTATTCTTCGGCACACGCTGCAATTACGGCTATAAGTCTCCTCTTTGAGGAGTGGTTGGAGGGACGCCACGGCAACTTCATTTTCCAACTGACGCAGGTTCTCACCGGACAGTTCGGATGATTCCAGTTTTAGATTCAGATTGCGGGTTTAAAGGCCCGTGTGTCAACATTGTGCAGACCACTTGAAGGAGACGTTGCAGCGTATGTTGGAGGATCGGCGGCTGCGACATCTTGCGTCCGGCTCTGGGGTCCTACTCTCTAAGAACCATAGTTTACCTGACGGACAAGAGATAAGTTAGGTACACCAACTAAAAATTGCTGGCAACACGATAGCACAGTTTTCTCTACACCCGATGTGTCGTCAAAACTCATGAATTGCATTATAATAAGCAGTAGGGTTCACTGAAAAGTTTCGGACGGGTCCGTATTTTTGTTAACGGACTTAGAAAGTAGACCCCTTCCAAGCCATGGGAGCGAGGAGGCAGGGAAGCAGTTTAGTCCTTCTGTGAAGCAGTAATTCTACCGAAAGATAAGGCGGAACCTATTTAAGAGAAGCAATCATCGGGAGTCATCATGAAGCAATCAAGTCATTTGATGATTTCCTAGCCCAAAAAAGCTGTATCTTTGCTGTCGTCATACTGTCATTCCAGCATGCCCTACACAGATAAATTAACAAACTATTCTAGGTACTATACACACCCAAGGAGATTTGAAGCTAGTTAGATAAAATTGAAAGCCTCCGTTGTTTAATTAAAATAAAAACACACAATATTTAATATTATGTTTCATTTAAGTTATGTTATTGACTACTTGCAAATTTAGATCAATACAAAAGGTTGTGACAGCAACAAGTATGAATAGACGCTCTTAAAAGTTCAAAGGTGAATTCTGCTTAGATTTTACGTCAATCAACTTTAGTTTCGCACCTACGCATAAAAGCAAAAAAACTCAGTGAATGACCCCACGTGTCAAGGTATTGCATATATCTTCCCAATAAACGTCTGTATGGAAGTAGCACTCAATTAAACAAGCAAGGTTACGTACTGTCAATTGCTTGGAAAGTTTCACTTATATTGCAAGGTGCTCTATTAACAACTATTGTAATATTTCAATGAGTAATCTTCTTAAGATGTGATGAAATGGCTTATCGGTGTATTGGATTAATATAAAGGATTTATATTACATTGCAAATCGACTCGTGGGATGATGCGTGAGATATTAAATTAAGCCATCACATTTGTAGGTAGGTAAATAGGTACCTATCTACAAGTCGAATAGAAGACCGAAGAGAATCGAATTTCAATTTGAATTGATTATCGAGTATTGAATGTCTGCACTAGTTGAAAGCACTAAGCACAGCGTGGCGTGGCGTGGGTGCTGTCCGTAAACAAAATATAATGAACTGAGTAAAGGTTTCAATGGCACTTAACCTTTTGTCCACGTGCGCTTCTCCAACAAGCTATTGTGGTATCTGAGTGTTCGTTCTTTTACCACACTCAAGTGTTTTCTTGGTATACCAAAGCTTGGTTGTTATAAGAATCTATCGGGGCCATGCAGTGATGTGTGATATGTTTATGTGGTTTCGATCTATGTGATTTATTGTTGATTGTCAGGTGCTATCGATTTTAGTATCTTGAACGAAATTGTACGCCGCTTTCACTCAAGTAGATGACTCAGTAAGCCGTAGCTAAGTTGGTGTAGTTTGCCTCGTTGCGTCGATCTACATTAATTAGTAGTAGGTAGCACTAGTAACTAGCTTTCCAAATAACGGTCGATTAAGTTTCTTTTTAAGGAATTGAAAACATTGAAATAATGAATTACAAAATCAATCCACAAGTGCGAATCACTTAGGTTCTCATTAGCCTGATTGACAGGTTTTTTTTAATTTTTAAAGTATCTTTATGGAGAGTATACGCTTATTATCAGTTTGAGAACAGCAATAACATGACATATAGTAAGTGATGCAGCAAAGATAGCGAGTGCGTGGCGTTTGCTGTGGACACGTCTGATGCACAAGATAAGGCGGGAGGCAGCGCGTGTCCTGCGAAGCGCCTAATGGCCGACATCGCCGCGGGCGCAACGTGCCTCACAGTTTAAATTGAACGTCAAGCTATCGATTTGCATAAATCACACCGTTACCATTTTCAATTATTTGACTGGTTACATTTAACTCGGACAATCAAAACATGTTTGATTGTTTGTGACGTTGATGCTCCAGATCACCAACCGATGGAACAGATGTAGCCTCAGCATAGATGTAACCATAAACGTACATACTGTACGAAATTACGAATGTCAGCAACGTGTGTCCTCATTTAGGATCTGTCCTAATTTGAAAGGTCTTAATACAACTTGATAAAAAATGATAAACGACATTTTTTCAGAGACCAATGTTTTTAACAAAATTCATATTGGTAAATATGTATGACATGAGTATTAAGGGAAAGCTGACGACGTGAATAATTTTTTATTGCGTCGATTCATTTATTATTCGAAGTTCGACTTCCATAAATTACGTCCTTTTATTTTGACAACATACGTTGTAAGCAGTATCTTTTGAGTAATACTTACTTTCAATTACTTTGATACATGCGCTTCATTTTCCTCGCTGTGCAACAAGTTGATGTGATTATTTTTGCAAACGAATGTGGGACAGGCAAAAGTTGTGTTCTGACTAAATGCTTGGCGGTGGTGCTTATGAATTTATTTGAATGTATCAAAGATGATATGTGAGAATCGTCGTTAGCAGTATATGCAGTGCCGATCGGGGCACTCGGCGAACAATGGCCTCAGCATAATAGTGTCTCGCGCCAGGCTGCGGAGCCGGCGACCACGCCTGCCGCTTTCCGCGAACAACTTGACGGCTCTGATAAACGTGTACCTTATTTAAATATTTATGAATGCGACCCATTCGGTACCTCGTCATTGAATGATAACATAATTAAGACACAAATACTTATTATTATGCAGGGAGGGCTTAGTGAACGTTTTCTACGATGACGATGCAGAATTAATAATCTTGTAAGAGCCGCCAGTAATAAATTTGTATCTACTCAACTCACTGAATCGCTCAAATTACTGAATCATGGGACTATAGTTTATGTAGGTACTAGAAACGTAGAAACTAAGTTTTTAGATTGTCTTCACATAGCTATTAGCGGCACTTTATCACAAGCCTACTATGTATAGAGTAGGTAATAGATAAGGGACAGGTTGGAGGCAGACGCTATTATTGGCGTTATTTCCATGTATTTGGTTTTCAATACAGAGAAACCGGTGCGTTTAATAAGGAGAATAACTCAGATTTAACTAGTAAAATAAAATACGTATGCGAAAATAATACTTACATTAACATAATAATATAATTTGAGGCTACTGACATTATTTGGAATTGCCGGTGCTGGGATTGTGAAGTAACGTGAGTGTTGATTGCTGCGGTAAAAATCTCAGGAGTTGAACAGAAGCATAAATATTGTTGTCTGTATAAGTTTTTAAAGTTTGCATGGTTGGCATTGGCATAGGTACGACTGTTTGAGGGCGTTGCGGCTTACTTTTTTCGTAGCCCTTATTTATTACTATGTTATTCATTATAAAACAGCGCCACAGCAGCGCTGACGGTATGGTTTGTAATTAATTTTCAACTTAATGTTCTATAGCATAAAGTTTAAAAGGTACCGTATTATAGACAAACCGTAGCATTAGCGTTGCCGCGTCGCTGAGTCCTATAGAGCATAGACTACAGGATATGATGTGACCGATTGTTACACGGTCGACCACGTAAGATGGGTATTACGACAATCGAAAACCACAGTGTGAATATTAAATACATTTTCACTTCTCGTTTTACATATTTTTCCAAGGAGAGTTTCATGTAGTTTTATATTAACATAACTGAGGCGAAGCTGTCTCACGCCCTTTTAATTAATTGTTACCAAGAACAGTTGGGTTTATCCAGAAAACAGTAAAGGAAAGTGATTGATTTACAAGTTTTTTAAGCCTTACAGTAATATTGTACTCGTAGTAGTAGAGTTAGAGTTAAAAGTATTTAGATGAAAAAAGCTCGAAATCAGAAAGGCTCGACACGTGAACAAAGTTTACGCGTAACAGTTTTTCAGAAATCCTGCAACATTATATCCAGCTATTACAGCCACATAATATCTATTCAATTTAGATAAGGAATAAATGACACATAATAATCCTTTATTAATTTGTAACATATTATTTTGCAAAAACAGAAATAAAAAACATTTTAAAACATAAAAAAATAGTGGCCCACCAGCATCGGGAACATGGTCCAAGCTGCCGGTGGTTAGGGCTCTAGAGAAAGGAACCTCCTCACTATGCGGGCCGTGTCCAAGAGAACTGCTTTCTGCATCAAGTCCTTGAGCCAGCCGCACAATGAGAGCCTCTTAAGGTGTTGGTCGAGGCTTTTCGCAATTAGTCCATTGACCGAAAAGACTATCGGTACAATGACTGCTGAGTCCACGTCACACATGTCGACAATCTCGTGAGGTAAATCAAGATACTTGATTTTTTTATCAATTTTATTATTTTAAATGACACATTATTATTTTTCTGTTTGTGGGATTTAAAGGTACCTAGCGCGAGTGAGAGATTTGATACAACCAGTGAAACAGGGGTCAAAATTACACGCGAACGAAGTCGCGGCCATTTAGTGTTAAATAAAATGTTTGTTTAATAGTATTTTAATTTTTCTACTTTCTTGAAGCGGTAACGAACTAAGTACTGTAATTGGTAGCGGGCACGCGACTACTGGCCGCGCATTACACCGCTGCCCCGATAGAGCGGCACTAGTAACTCACATTTTATGACTCGTTGACTTAGTACATCCATTTTATCTATGAATAAGATCTGCCGATAAAGATGGATCGAAATGTATCTTTCTTTTTCATTAAATGTTTATGGTTTTTCATTGAATTTTCCATAGAGCTACTACACGGGTAGTTCTATCGTGTTTGTAAATGCGAAACACGTTTTTGCTCGAAATACTACTACGATAGACAAAATTAAAAATGTATAGCATGCATTGCATTGATTTAAATCTGGCTGCCAATCCAAAATTAGGAACAATAATTGAGCTCTACTTTCTCCATTCTAGGAAAGGAACTCGGAATCCGTCCCGTCGTGGAATTATAACTGATACTGCTAGCCTACTTCATCCCACTGCTGGGCAAAGACCATGACTTCCAGTTTCACGATCCAGGGCCGAAGTGGAGCACTGGTCATTGATTGTGTCCAGCTAGTCCTGCTGTGTTCTACGAGGTCTGCCACGACGCCTTCTGGCTATGTCATGGCTACAGACGTGGCCGGCCCAGGCCATTTCAAAGTAGCGGGTAGCGGCTTTTTGACCAAAGTCAACAATTTGTGTTTTGGAGCGCAGTGTGGTGTTACGTACACGATTTGTTAGTTTGACGCCTAGAATACTGCGCTCCATTGCACGTTGGCAGACCTTGAGTTTGGACTTTTTAATGTCGGTCAAAGACCAAGTCTGGGATCCATGGACAGAAATCCATGGGCGGAACAATGCACATTTCCGTGATTTTGCGGTTGAGTGTCAAAGGAAGGCTCTCTTTCATAAGTTCCTTCATGGACCAGTAGCTCTTCCAGGCTTTGTCAGGCCACTCGTCTTGCGACTTCCGCATCTTGTCGTCAGTGAAGTGAAGGTCAACTGCACACCGCTGATTTCAATTATCTATACATATAATAAATCTGTAGAAGGGTCAATTCTGTACATTGAAAAAATAAATAGCGGGGGGTGTTGCTGGATCGATATCAAACCCAAATATGTGATTAAAAAATTGTTTGTCTGTCTGTCTGTATATGCAGGCATCACGTGAAAACTAACGGTTCGATTTCGATGAAACTTGGTATAATTATACCTTATTATCCTGGGCATAAAATCTTTTTTTTTCAGTTTTTTCATAGACGTTCTGTAGAACCGCGAATCTCTTTAATTATTATAGGCTTAGCCGTATTTGGGTCCAATAGATATTTATAAGATGTCATTGTCAGAGTTACTCAAAATGGAGAAATAAACCATCCACGCGAAAACCGACATCCGCGCGGAGGGAGTCGCGGGCGGAAGCTAGTTACACATATATTTTGCTAAAATTTGCCTCTTTCCCTGTATCAACGAATGCAACGCAGATGCCAGTTTTCACTCTTCTTGTTGTTTGCACCATGTCACACAGTTACATGTATCATGGTTTAAACCTTAATGCCTTTTAACTTTATTTGTATGTTACAATACACTCGCCTCTCTATTCCATAACTGCGCCGAGACCTGTTGCATTCTCATTTAATCAAGCACTATTAGCGTACCTGGAAAATTAGCTTAGAAGCATGCGCTAACCGCCGGCAGCTCAGAGTCGACAATTAAAGCAATCATAATTCTTAAACAAAACAAGAATAATGTCTACTTAAACTTAAATACCCTGCTTTAAACGCTACAATAATAATCAGCCGACATTTCCGTAAATATACAGAGAGTGTTTGATACTCGCGTGTGTTGCATTACGCTGCGGACATGTTAAAAGTGAGATATTATCTTTTGGAACTAAATACTCCGCGCCGCCGTGTATGGCTAATTGACAGTGAGGCAATGAGATTAACTGTGATAGCTCTGTCTTGTTGCTGCCTCACATACGTTGTTTTACAATCTTACATTTCTGTAAATCTTGTTTTGGAAGCTTTATTATAATAGTACGACGTAAAACGACGTTTTTGTCAATTTTTGGTATTTGAACACTAGAACAGCAGGCATATAACTTTTTCATTAAATGCTATGTACTTGCTTAACGTATTAATTTTATTGAAGGATCAGCTCGTGACTTTCATAATATTTACCTTCTTTTCTTAACCAAATAACAGGTTCTAGATACATGTATTTAGACATAATTTAATGTGGCAGCCATACAGGTACAACTGAAACCGATGATTCATACTGGCCATTGTTCAATTGAATCATCATGATCTCAGTTTAATTTCTAGCTGGATGTAATTCGTTACCAATTCCATTTTAGGCACGGAAATATTTAGTTGACAATTAAATAGAAATCTACACCTACACGTTCCCTAAAATAGGTGTACGATATATTCTCTCATTATACGACACACTGTTACAGACGCTAGATAGGAGAGGCAACGAATTTGAACACGGTTAAATAAAGAATAGTTATGATTTGAATTTCTGTTAAGGCTCGAGTCCCAACCGCTCGACCATTGTTTGAGACATTATGGCCCAAATACGGCGTGCACACCTGTTAGTGTTGCCTTACTAACTTAACCTACTTTATTAACTCAGTAGTCTAATAAATGTATTACCAGTTTACTTAGTTAAGTTAGAAAGTCCGCACGGCATGGTAATTCCATTACTGATTTTAACGAATATGGCAGTATGAAAGTTGAGACCTGCGTAGTCAGGTGAATCCAAACGGTATCTCGCAACCGTAGTCTTGGAGATGTTTTTTTTGCAAATCTATAATACACATCCTTTAAGCACAAAATCCTTTAAGGGTTATAGTCTTATTATAGCATTTCTTGTATAGCCTCGAAATCTCTAGCTCACAAAGCACAATGCGCCGTCGCTTTAGGTACAAAACGAGGCTCTACAAAAGGAGCGTTTACACTTGCAGCAGGGCTCCTAAATTGGTCGTGCGTGAAGAGTAGTATGGGATGTGTGTTGTAGCGATGTAGATTTGGATGCCGTTACAATATGTATCAGGCTGTGTTACGACCTGCGGGACAGCGATGGCCGCTGCCGCGCTGTGGCCGAGGTGCGACAAGGGCGTGCGACGGACCGTTCCAATTTACGGGTCACGAGCGGACCACTCGCTCGCCGACCTATCTGCCTTTTCTCCATAATTGAATCCAATGGCGTGGGAGACTCGATACAACTAAATAAAATATTTCATCATTCTGTGCTACCGATTACTCTGTCACTGGTATTTACTTGAACGTTTACCATCTACGGGTGTCTAAAACAAAATGGGTGCTGTTCTTATAAGTAGTATAGGGTAGTTCTAATTCTACAGGATGTTTCATAGAAAACCCTGTTATAATGTCATTGTGATAAACAAGAAAAAGCATTCAGAAAATGTGTCTGAATGTGTTTATGAAACTTCAATTACCTACTTATTCATACCTCATATACGTGAAACAACTCTCCTTATTAATTGAACGATCAATTTGTGTTATCCATCGATTAATTTCCTTTACACCTGTTTACGCAAAGTGAAAAATAGAGCAAGTTATAAACAGCTAGTGTAAAGTTACTATGTCCGTACGTAAGCCTTTTTTGAAAGTGCGTCGGCGGCGGCGCCGGCGCGGCGCGGCGCAGGTGCGCGCGATTGTCGCGGATCGGTCTCAGATAACGCCGCAGCATTCAACTTAAATACGAGATCAAACTCTACAACTTGTGCACTACGGTATTGCAATTGATTGCTTGTAAAATTACCTGGTGATTTATCAATAAATATACATAGGTTTAGCACTTAGGTTTCCTATTACACATTGTTGGATAGGTACCTATTGTCGTATTAACGTTTTATTAGCTACCTACTATAAGTTGATTAGTTACATATAAATGTCAAAGTTGAATGATTTTATAAGATTTTACTTATACGTTTTATAATTTTGTTGCATGTTGTTAAATTATAAATGGTGTTACTGTGATTCAAAGATACACATTTACAAGTACCCACAAACTATGATTAAATTAAAACGGTTTGAGATAAACACTCCCTTCTGTTTCGTAGAATTCTATTCAGATTATACTGTTGTACCGGTAGCGGTAACATGAGGTTAATAATAAAAAAGTAGCCTTGAACCGACTAATGTTTTAGACAAGAGACAATGCAGGTTATATAAATACCCGTCTTCCTAAATCAGTAAAACTGCTTTTATGCACGGTAAAATATTGTGTGTCTATAAGAGCTTTTTTCCTTAATTGTGAAGTAGTAGCTATTGCTCCAAATTTAGACAAAACTTGCAGCCGTATAAGCCTGTAAGGAGAGCGCATTATAAGGCGCATAAACCGCGATACGGCCGTTGCAAAGGTTAAGGGCACAAGACACCACGTGGGAGGTGCCAGTTTAAGAAATCCGAGATCCTGTCTTGTTCACAAATGGCGTCCATTTTCACTGCAACTTTGTCCTGGAAATGCATTAAACAGGTACTGTAGTTTACCATGTGGAAATATGGATACAATAAAATGTACTTGAGATAGTTACTCAAGTAAAATGTGGAATGGGCTATTACAGTATCAATAATATTTCTTAGCAAATATGTACTGGGAGTATAGCAATGTTTTATCTAATCATAACATGGATTAAAGTAACTCAGTTGTAAAAATAAGTAGCAACTTATTTTTGCAAGTGAGTAACTTTAATCTTGATTTCGTTGGGCTTAGTATTGAACAAGTAGTTAAAAATAACAATAGCTCGCTGGTAGCTATCGATTTGATTGACTTCATTTGAATTTATATACTAACTTATTTATTTACTACTAGCCTTAACTGTTAAAAATGTTCGTCAATTTATGTATAGTAGCACCATGCTAGACATTTGCGCTGTAGTATCTGGTACACTTGTAGTTCAGCCAAATATTATATAGAGGGTTGTTTTATAAGGTAAGGCTGCAGTGAGCGGGTGAGCAGTGCGCACGACCCGAGGTGAGGATAGTGGATTACTTGTGAGTGCGCTCGCGCAGTCGTGCACACGAGCTGGTTCATTATCGCGCGTGATGCATTTGCGCTTGCCGCCCACCGTCGCCGCGTGTCCCATAATGTTCGCTCTCCAATATAGCCCCAACAATCATCGTTGATTTCGTATGCCTCTGTCTTATATTTATTTCAATTTGTGTGACTAGGTATTGTTCAAAGTGGCACCAATATGTACGACGTACATATTGGTGATTTGCGACGTCCTTTTACGTAATATTTTGCTGAGAAGTTTATAGGTTTAGTAGATAATAAGAGGTACCTATATAGTACCTCTTAATATGCTTTTGTTTCTAATATTACGAGTCACGAGTCTATCTCAAATTTTCAATGCAATAAGGAACAAAATATTCTGACTATCTACTTATGGAATACCGAGGGTCACCTTGACACATATCACATTTAAAACAACTTCAAAAGATAATTTAAATAGGATTCGGTCGTTTCCTGGAGTTTGTATGAATAATTCATGAACTCAAATGTATGAATCAACAACAGTAGCAACTTAAATGTTTCTGTTTTTGAATTAAAAGGTTTCTTGCATTTTTAAATTGATTAGGGTCGTGTCTCAGTGCAGTCTTTGGGACAATAAAAAAAAGGCCAAGTGCGAGTCGCACACGAAGGGTTCCGCATCTTGTGTGTTGTATGGAATCCCCCTTAAATATGAATTTTATTTGTTTTCTTTTTGTATTTTTTTGTTATAGCGGCAACATAAATACATCATGTCTTACTATCACGGTTTATGAGATACGGCCTAGTGACTGACGGAATGACAAACAGAGAGACAGACAGACGGACGGACAGTGGAGTTTTAGTAATAATTTATAAATAAAACACCTTAATACATTCATTTAAAATGACTAATTTAGCCAACAAAACATACCCGTAGCTTCATAATGAAACGCAGTTGAATCAATTGAGACATGCAAGGACGGTAAGTAGGACCAACAGAGCAATACCATTAAATTATATGGACACAAACATAAATATGTTAGACAGATCAAACACAATTGTTTAGTGCTGAGAGTACTCGTAATTTTCACATCATGTTTTCTAATATAAATACTTTATACCTCGTGACCCATGTTTTCAATATTGTAACTTATGTAATAACAGTAAATAAATTAGGTATCTAGTATCTTCATTGTTATAGGGCTCATTAGTTACGGTCTTCACTTAGGTGTTTTTCATGAAAACACGACTGAAATATAATACCCGTGTTCATCCATGGATTAAATTCGATTATTTGATGAATGATTTAAATGCTGATGCTCTTAAACTACCTAGTATTTCATAATTTATAGTCCGTACGTAGTTGCCCACAAGTCTGATCTGATGATATGAACAGGAAGAAAAAAATACATAATGTATATACGGTTTGTGTTAAAAAAAAATGACATTCGAAATCTGTGATAAATTTGGATAACAGATCACTGGTTTAACTTAGTCCTACATTTCAGCCATTATTATTGACTTCGTCAACAAATCCTGAGCAGTCAGTTGAACGTGGTCTTAATTCCGATCAATGATTTACAACTTGTTAATAATACCGCAGGCGCAGGTTTAAACGGCACATCCATAAATCAAGATCCGAACTGTAGCTTAAACGAAAATATTGATTGTAATGCTCCGGTTTACGCAGTTCGATGTTTATATGTAAGAGATTTTTGCTCGAAGTAAGCGAATTTATGATGTAACGGTTAAATCGGTCCTTACTCCTCCATTTTCCCGAAAGTAAGTAATGATAAGTAACTATGTATTATTAAAATTTCAGTGAAAGGTATCTTTTATCAGGTAACGCTTTTTGTTCCAATCATTAAGGCGATGTTTCTCAAACAGTCTAATTGATTGTTTGATGCGCTGAGCAGGTACGAGTATCACGCGGCAGTCATTACTGCAGTGACAGATGGTGGCAATAAATACAATTTGAGCATGGTTAGGAGTAAAGAATTACTTGCGGGAACATATATCCGTGCCAGACGCATTAGTAACGCAGGTGTAATTTGTGCAGTGATGGGCGTTCTGCCCTATTCATGTGTATAATTACCAAATCTTTGTATATCCAAAAAAAATGTAGTGCGTTTCTTTAATTTACAAGTAACGTAATAAGATTTTAGATTTGAACATTGTTACTATTTGTACGATGTGTGTGTGTGAACTGTAGGATTCTAATGTTGCAATTTCCAATGTGCTAACCCGGCGCGACGTGGACGGACATTGTACAGCTGATTTACTCAACGACTTATGAATATGGAATGACTGGGACGAACGTAGATGACAGCGCGAACCACCGAATAACTCATGACAATAAATGTGTGCTTATGGCTTTTAGCTTAGTTCAATTGGTACCAGAGAAATTTATTGTCCTCGTTAGTAAGTAAATTGAATATTATATTAAGTGTTATATCCGTGGAAATCTACACTTACTAATATTATAAAGCTGTACATTTTGTTTGTTTGTTTGGTATGTTGAACGCGCTAATATTAGGAACTACTGGTTCGAATTCAAATATTATTTTTAAGTTGGATAGTCTATTTATCGATGAAGGTTATATTTCAATAGAAGCCGAGCAGTGGGGCCAAAACCGCGGGGAACAGCTACTATTTATAAATGCAATAGTAGTTATTAATCTAAATATATGATAATAAATCCTGTCCTTATGTACACTCAAAGTTACTGGTGAATTAGTAAATAGCAGAAAATATGGATGATAAATGTGTATTACCTATGTGTCAGGGAGTCTAATGAGAACAGTTCGCTACTTGTTAATGTATCGTTAGACACGTAACAAGCAGCACTCGTCATAGGTCGGGAGGTGGAACAATGAGGCTGCAGCCTGTGCAGAGTCGCGCCCGCGCCGCGCCGCCGCAGCGAGCGCCGCGTGCGCCGGTGCCGAGCGAGGTGAGCTCCGGGGTCACTGCTCTGACCTGCGCGTGGGCGCGCCCGTTTCCGCCCGCGAAACCGAATCATTGCGCCCCACACTCCTAATCTTTAACGATATAGCACATATACACACACGGCCTACAACACTTGCTGTTATGCCTTTATGACGGACATAAAAAGTTATTCAACAGACGCGATTTTTTCAAAAAGGATGCACAAGTAATGTCACTCGTCACAGTGAAAGTTGTCATTTACTTTTCGTGAATTTTATGAAGTTGCATATTATGAAAGTTGTGCGCCTACAGGTGTTTCTTTGATCAGAATGCAATTTATGAAAGTTTTACTGTTCCTGAATCAAACACATACCTACCTAGAGTTTATTTTATAAAGAGCTGTCTATGATAGACGAAAAAAGTAGAGTCAAGTCTCACTAAACTAACTAACCTTTACAAATTGGTTCAACCACTGTACGTACATGTATATGAAATATATTTTAATAACTATGTAGCGAGAGACACGACGCGTAGCAATAATTTATCGTATGGTGAGACGTTTAAGAGGCCAAACCTTACATCAGTGCAAAAGATTTTTCCGGTTTCATTGTTACTTAGTGCGTGTATTGTTCGTGCCACTATCGTTACAATTAATAGTTTAAAACAATTGCGTTTACAAAAGCTCCGTTAGTTCACTCTATCTGCGTCAAGACAGCTCCACGCCGAAATATGTTTATCGCCCATCACCAGATCGAATGCTCGAAAGTCCTACGAGATCGCTCGACAACTGTGGAGATGGCTTGCGTTTATTTACATTCCATCTTTTTCTAAATTCTTGTTATATCTTATGTTTAAATAGCATATCTGCAAATCGACGCATCTTTGTAGGTAATGAATCCTGTCTACGTGAGTTTTGGACGATGTTGTAGTCGTTTCATTCTGCTTCCGGTAGTAATATATAAAATTAATCTGTTTCCATATTGCTGCATCTGAACCAAATAATAAAAAGTACATTTGCATACGAACGTAGGAATCACAATGGCCGAATTAATTACGGTTTATTTTTTATATGAATTAATAGCAGGTCCGAAT
This sequence comes from Agrotis puta, assembly GCA_943136025.2. NCBI lineage: Eukaryota > Metazoa > Arthropoda > Insecta > Lepidoptera > Noctuidae > Agrotis > Agrotis puta. The sequence goes on from OW964170.2 coordinate 9,883,438, forward strand.
GTGAATGGGCCATGGAAATAGACCTGTTTAAAATATGGTATTGCGAACATATATTGCTTACATACAGAACTGGTATTCAACATACAAAAATTGTTACATGACTAAATAGGACATTTATATGACTTATTATCAATTTTAATTAATCAGGTAGGTATGTTAAAAAAAATATAATTTTCTCCATTTTTAAAAGAACATTACACGACAATATCTGTCAATTCTGTCATCACTATCCCCTAGTCGGATGCTGAAAATATCAATACCAGTATCAGCAATTCACCACGTAGTGCATGCACATAACTAATTTAATAATTTCGGCTCTTTCAAAAAAAGAAACAATATAAATAGTTTGACATTAACAGACCAGTGATTGATATCATGCACTAAAAAAAACTTGACAGTACAACCTGCTTAGATGTCATCCGAAAGCGGTAGATATATTAATCTTAATTATTCTGAAACGATGTAGGATAGGTATATACCCGTATTAGATATGTATAATCTACACTTATATTTATGTATAACTAGTACTACATTGTCACAATGTACTGTATGCATATACTTATTCATAATAATAAATCTAAAGAGAACTTTCATAAAAGCGTTCGTGGTAAGCGTTTACACTCCAATATTTTTTGGCACCAGCCCATTGTATGCAAATGAAGTAATGAATGTTTTCACTGCAACAAAACACGAGTAACGGTTCCCTTAAGTGAAGATTTGTCGGCCAATAATAATTATCATCGGGTCGTAACAAATCCACGCGCGTGTTGGTACCTATCTACTCATCAAGTCAATGATGTGTAGGTGCGGTATGGTAATTTTACTTTCGAAAAGTGACAGAAATTAAATTGTCTGTAGACATATGAATGACTGAACTTTTACAGAATGAAACCGTTATCTTTTCATAGAGATCTATAGATTCCTTCGCGCCAAAACAACTTGACATGCCTGTTGGTCTAGTGGTTAGTGACCCTGACTGCTATGCCGGAGGTCGTGGGTTCGATTCCCACCCAGGACAAATGTTTGTGTGATGAGCACGATCATTTGTTCTGTGTCTGGGTGTAATTTATCTATAATATGTATGTATTTAGAAATATATAAGTATGTTTATCAGTTGTCTAGTACCCATAACACAAGCTCTGCTTAGCTTGGGACTAGATGGCGTTGTGTGATAGTTGTGGAATATTTATTATTATTATTATTATTTATTAAAACAGGAAATACTCTATTGTTATTGTAGCAGAGTGATGCTTTATCGGTGGGTGGTACTTCAGGCGAACTTAAGGGCGTCAATAAGACGTAGTAAAGTATCGAATAACAAGTATCTGTAAATAGTGACAATGTTGAGTCAGAGTTATTATGACTCTCACAATGCATGCGGTGACATAACACTTGAATCTGCAACATTGATTGGCACAGAAATACGTAAGTGATCCATGATAATAATAACTTAATTTCGTTGTGGTCGTCGCTTAAAACTTAAAATCTGTGTCTCTTAACTTAACTGATGCATTATATTCCCATCCGATGAGATTCGACGATTAAGATGTCCAAAGTTCCTTATCAGGCTGCTGCAGGCTGTTACTTGGGCACTCATAGCCACGCATTGTCGGTGGTATCGCGGTTCCATCGGAGATTCTTCGGAATCTGTTAAAGTGATAACGCGGAAGAAATCATAATTTCGTCAACTGAAAGTGATGTCAAACTGAGGTTACCATACATTAACTACCAGTGGGACATCCCTAGTACACGTTGGGCTCTAGTTATTAACTAATTATTTTTTCCGTGTTTTATGCATAGCGGCTACGAATTTCTCGTAGCTTTCACCAGAATTCGTAGCAGCTACGAAAGGAGTTGCGAGCTTTAGTATACTATCCAGGTTAAAAGTGATATCAACTTATGGGCTCCTCCATTTATTTTTGGATATGTTTTATACGAAAAATTCAACCCATACAGAAAAGTTTCAATTTACGTTGTAAGTTCAAGCGTAGCACCTCGTAGCACTGTTTTAGTTATAACTTTGACGTACACTATTCATTATCTATTTAATTTTTCAGATTTTCCATACAGTTTTGGTTTGATGAACTGAGTTTCTAACATATAATTACAGTTTCTTTTTCTTATTTTCAGATAATATAAATATTGAAAACCGCGAGAACAATTTCACAATGAATGGATTCAGAAATATAATTATCTTGCAACCTTAGCTAATTTGAGACATTTGATGGTTGTAAAAGTAAAGCTGAATTGAGATTTTAATATCAATAACAGATTTTTAGTTGTTATCCTAAGTAATTATAAGGCGTACGCGGGCGGTAGCGACAGTCGCTAATAAGATCCGGCAGTTGGGACTCGACGTGGCGCTGCACAAAACAGAGGCCATGTGTTTTCATGGCCGTCTGAACGCGCCACGTTCAGAGTCCCACATTACGGTGGAGGGGGTTCGCATCGGCGTCGGGAGGACGATGAAGTACCTGGGACTCGTCCTCGACAGCCGGTGGAACTTCAGGGAGCATTTCCTGCATTTGGCCCCAAGGCTGAACCGGGCAGCAGCCGCTCTCAAGCGGCTCCTGCCCAATCTCGGCGGGCCAAATGCCTCCTGCCGGAGGCTGTACGCCGGTGTCCTGCGGTCCATGGCCCTCTACGGGGCCCCCGTGTGGGCCCTAAGCATCCGGACGCGACCACTCAAGCTGGTCGCATGCCAGAGGGTCATGGCTATCCGGATGATCCGGGGATATCGCACGATCGCCGGCGAATCAGCCAACCTCCTAGCGGGATTGCTGCCCTGGGATCTGGAGGCGACTGCCCTCCAGCGCGTCTATGAATGGCGCGTGGAGGCGCAGCGTCGGGGTGAATCCCCGCTGCCTCGACAAGTCGAGGCGCGGCGGGAAGAGCTCCGGCGTGATCTCAGGGCAGTATGGAGGGAGCGACTGTCGCAACCGAGGTCCGGGCACGCCGCAATCGCGGCGGTAAGACCCCTCTTTGAGGAGTGGCTGGATAGGCGTCACGGCGTCCTTACCTACCGCATGACGCAGGTCCTCACCGGACACGGAAGTTTCGGGAGGTTCCTGTGTCTGATAGGGAGGGAAGAAACGCCTGGGTGTCACCACTGCGAGGATCGTCCGGAGGACACGGTGGAGCATACGGTGCAGGACTGCCCCGCTTGGGCAGAGCACCGCCGTGTCCTCACGACGGCGATAGGCGGAGACCTCTCGCGCCCGGCATTGGTCGAGGCCATGCTGCGGGGCGAGACGGAGTGGGAGGCGGTCGCCTCCTTCTGCGAAGCAGTAATGCTCGTGAAAGAGGAGGCGGGCCGCCTGAGGGAGAGGACAGCGTCCTCCCTCCACCCCAGCCGCAGTGGTAGACGCCCACGGCGTCGGACGTCGCAGGACGATCTCCGGCCACCGTAGGCGCGGGCATGCGGGCAGCGAGTAATGGGCGACTTGCTGTCCGACCATGGACCATGCCCGGGTCGACGGCGCGTTGTGTTCCACGCGCGCCTCAAAGAGTGTCAGCATATTGACGGGGCCTGTAGAGGGCCAAAGCCTGCCGGGGTCGCGGGACCAAGGGATTACCGTGACCCCGGTACGTAAAGGGCTAGTGAAGGACACCGTGGATTTTAGTCAGTACAAGTCTGACAGTCCCTCCCGCCCTGCCCTGGGTGGGAGGACTCATTTGATGATTTTACCACGCAAAAAAAAAAAAAAAAAGTAATTATAAGGCGTGGCCGTTTTAAATCTCCCCATCCCACTTTCGTAACGAGGTTTTGAGTGTGACATGCATGAGTCATGGTACTATTCCCTTAAATGTCCCGTATTTAGAAACATAAATGGGGGCCCTACATGGTGCATGCCGGTGGCGATGACTAGCGACTGATTCAATTAGTGATTGCGTTCACTTGTCGGCGGGCGCGGACGCGGTCGCGGCGCGGCTCGGCGGCACTGCGCAGGCGCGGGAGCTGCGCGCACGCCGCACTCCGCACCACTCACTGATGCAATGATACCATCTACTTTTCAAGCGAGACAATGTCGTGATGTTTTAAGCTGTGATCTAAAAAGTAAATGGCCGGTGTTTTTAGGTTGCCATTAGTCGATCTTTATTGTTAGGGATGTTATTAAAAATAAAACATCTAAACGGTCTAGCGTAAATGTTTGATAGTTATAAACTTTAAATGCCACTTACTTACCAAATATATTTGAACAGTAGTTACGACTACCATAATGTAACTTGTTAAGAGGTAATTTGAATTTCATAATTCAGGATGTATGAAAATACGATTTTAATGGCTCTTGTTTTTATTTTGTTAAGACATTTATTTCATTCGCACGTCGCGTCGTCATTAATACTTTCGAAAATTAAATAGTTCACGCTGCATGAAGCCAGAAGATTAAAAGACGTAAAAAGTATTATAATAAATAATAATTCGCTTCTAGCAGAGACTAATGTCAGCCATTATTATTTTAAAACGCTTAAAATATTTTAACGGTCTCGAGATTATTAGGTATCTGTCATCATTATCCGATTAAATGCTCGCTCTAATTGATGGAACTGACTTGAGCGGACGCGGAGCGGTCCTCTGATTCAAAGAATGCACTACTTTATAAATTGCCGAGTGCAATGACTGTTTATGAGTGTTTACATTTACGACTTCCTACTTTTATCTATGACCCAATGAGTTCTCATGATTGATATTTCTTAAATATTCAAACAAATTAATTGAATGAGGTATATTACCATAATTGTTACCAGTTTCAATAAATATTCTGTAGAAACATGGACTTGTTTTATCTTTAGCATCTGCATAGTCTATTTGCTTAGAAATGAATGTGCTAGTATTTTGACAAATGAAGTTTTATTGGAGAGTAGCAAGTAGAATGAATAGCAGGGTTTGTAGTTGAATTGTTTGTCTATCATCGGCGCAAACGTAAATTTGTCTGGCTAGATATACGTGGCGCGTCTTACACTGGCGCACTACAATGATTGTCTTGTCACTCCGGCGGAGTTACGCGCTCCATCCACTCGGTACATTTGCTTTATGCGAGATCACCCATTCCGGGAATGCATCTATGATTGAAATAGAGACAACAGCCATGACAAACTTCATAGCTGTCATAATTTAGATAAAGATAGAGCGCATTATGTATTTATAGTACTACGAATGTGCAAAAATCTTTTGTTTTTATACGCCAAGTTTGAAGTAGAAAAACTATAACTAACTAAATGTACCTAGACATTAAAATAACTCACTAAGCTTATTTGTGAAAAGATTTTAACTTAATGGACTGTTTATGGCCTGTTTGGTAGAGCAAACTAATCGATAAAACTAACAGTACGTGTATATTGGCAATATAAACAAAAATGAGCCATTACGGTACAAACCTATAATAAAGATAATAGTCAAAAAGCAGTCCACTAAATATAGTGGTGTAATTTGCTTTTGTGAGCAGGTTGTCAGTGGAGGTGAGGTCACGGCGCGTGAGAGCACTCGTGGGCGGGACTATTCTGACTTTTGGTAATTACATTCGGACACCTTAGACGGACATTTGGATGAAATAGGCAATTACGTTTCATCATAATGTTGTACTTACGGTTTACCTATTCAACTGGCGCCTTGTGTTTCCATAATTCAATGTCAAGCAGCTAAGGTGGCGGAGATTTATTGGCCTCAACTTCATGTTAAAGCTGATTCGTAATATCAATATCAGATATTACATTGATTTGTTTACGACTCTGGGTATCTATGATTACATGATGTACTCAAACATGGAAATGCACGAAAGTTGGTTGTTAAGTATACCTAGAATACTCTTTTTTTTTCGTGGTAAAATCATCAAATGGGTCCTCCCACCCAGGGCAGAGCGGGAGGGACTGTCAGACTCGTACTGACTAAAATCCACGGTGTCCTTTAATGCCCTTTACGTTCCGGGGTCACGGTAATTCGCGAGTCTCGCGACCCCGGCAGGCTTTGGCCCTCTACAGGGGGGCCCCGTAATTATGCTGACACTCCTTGAGGCGCGCGTGAAACACAACGCGCCGTCGACCCGGGCATGGTCCATGGTCGGTCATCGAGTCGCCCATTACTCGCCCCTCGCATGCCCGCGCCCACGGGGACCGGAGATAGTCTGCCGAGTCCGTCGTCGTGGGCGTCTACCACTGGAGGGAAGACGCTGTCCTCTCCTTCACGCGGCGCGCCTCCTCCTTCGCTAGCATAACTGCTTCGCAGAAGGAGGCGACCGCTTCCCACTCGGTCTCGCCCCGCAGCATGGCCTCGACTAATGCCGGCCGCGAGAGGTCTCCACCTATCGCCGTTGTGAGGACACGGCGGTGCTCTGCCCAAGCGGGGCAGTCCTGCACCGTAAGCTCCACCGTGTCCTCCGGGCGATCCTCGCAGTGGTGACACCCAGACGTTTCTTCCTTCCTCATCATGTACAGGTACCTCCCGAAACATCCGTGTCCGATGAGGACCTGCGTCATGCGGAAGGTCAGGACGCCATGACGCCTATTCAAACACTCCCCAAAGAGGGGTCTACCCGCCGCGATTGCGGCGTGCCCGAACCTCGGTTCTCCTCGGCTCCCTCCATACTGGCCTGTGATCGCGCCGGAGCTCTTACCGCCGCTCCTCGACTTGTCGAGGCAGCTGGGATTCACGCCGGCGATGCGCCTCCACGCGCCACTCATAGTAGAACCCATAAGAGTATTTATGTTTTCGACCGTTACTGTATCTAGATTATCTGTTAAGTTATTCATTTGTTAATGCTAATTCGATGAAACCTAAGATAAAATCGCAAATCTATGTGTCTTTAAGGCAACAAATTTCTTTTAATGAGATGGCGGATACTTTGAAACATAAATTATTATTTTAGAAATCATTAATTGCGTGTTTTTACAACAGTTATTTCGATCTCCTTTGTTTCACAAACAATAGCTAAGGTCAATGGAAATCGTTTTATTTTCTGTTCTTAAAATACACTTTCACCGATAAAACGTGTTGTCCGAAAGCACCAATTTGAAAAATGGTGGCCGTTTAAGGCTTTTTGTATGTTTTTAGTTTCTAATAATATTTCAGAAACAAAATACATTTTTTATGTTCTGTTTACTATTTTACAATAATTAAATAATTGTCTGACGGTAAACACTCTCGTTGTTCAGTTGCTACGAGGCATTTAGTTACTTGAATTAATTTAATCTGCTCTCATAGTAGGTAACACAAATGTTGATTATAAATTTCGTTTCGTCCAACTTCGCAATAGTACAAAAGCATTCTATCATTACATCAAAATGACGCCAAACGTCGCAGCAAGTGGTTGGTACAGTTTGAAACTAGACTATAATATTTTTTGCGTGAACTTTAGCAGAATAGTTGGAAATGTAAGGTTGTGTAGAGTGTCGCCGGGGGCCGGGGGGCGGGGGTGGAGAGCCGGGGGCCGCGACGTGGATCGTGCGCGTGCGCTCGTGGACCGATGATCATGCCCCGAAGCCTCCCGATCGCTGACACACGATCTATTTTCAATCGATCTACAATTCACTTCATTTGCATGCTTTACGTATACTGTTTGGTTTTTAGGAATTAGCCTTGAGTACGAACGTGTGTTGCGTCTGTAGATGGTGGCGTTACGATACTTGTGCTTGCGCAATCCTTACTTTATGACGCTTTGTTCCGAAACTAGTTAATGGTATCCTCGAATAGTTATAGTAGCTTTGTAAGATAACTTACTAGCTTTCAGTGCTTGTTTCAGGTGTCTGCGTCGGAAGCTCGTATTAACTAACTCGCACAGTATAGTTAATGAGTTTATGGTAATTAGATTTGTTTTTATTATGATTATAGTATAGTCCTCCAAAACAAGTTTTCAAATTACATTGTTTCTTAACTGCCTTTAAAATGTCGCAGAGATAATAATTTGTTTCTTAACAGAAAATAACTAATTAACATTTAGGTTGAAATTAATAACACCTATTAATTTCAAACGTTGACAGCCGAATAAGCTTTGTCTATAGCAACATTGTAAAAAACATGGTATTCTGATTTTATTTCGTTGAGTTTCTAAGAAGCGAGACAAAGAGTCGTCTTGTTTATACTCAGCGATAGCCTACATTCACAGTCTCGTTTTGATCTCCAAACACCTTCACATACCTATGACCTGTTATATAAAGAATTGCCAGTATTTATGGGAAACACGTAACGTATGTTCATTATAAAAATATTTGTTCCAAGTATTTGTGGAACGACGTCTCAAAAGCGCCGATACTCGATTGTTGTGCCGGTGCGGCCCTGCGAAGGTAATTTTTCGATACATATCTATCTAACGTAGGATTTATCACCTTGTTCGATGGGTAGATATCGTGTTGCTACAGATTCAAATGCTGTTACGGTTTGTAACATTTGTACGTTCCATTATTTATAAAGTTTTTGACGCTATGATACGCTTGATAGTTTACCTTAATGTCATTTCATGTAACATAATAGTCAATGTTACCCTCTGAATTTATCGCAATTCACTTTGTAGTTGTAGAATAAAAATGTATTAAATGCCAAGTCCCTTTAGAACTACAACTCACATTCACAACCCTACTTCGTGTAACTCAAATCGGCCATCATTTATGATGTGGTACTAAGATACTCGTGATACTTGACATGATTAAAGAAATTAGGAGCATTTTAAATGATGATGGATTAACATGTAGTAGTGGGTTGTAAGTAGCGGCGGTGCGGTGCGGTGCTCAGGTGCACACAACAGTTAAGTGAGACGTTCACCCCGACGCCGACGGCGCGGGCGCAGCAACACGCGCCGACCCGATCCCGCGCCGGCTAACTATGTAGATCTTCCCACGATTTATGCCGAACCACCTTCGATTTCTTCTAGTACGGACCTCCAACTATGTGGGAAATGGACTAGTATCGTAACACAGAGTGGACTAGATACTTTTTATAACAATTCCAGACAAATTGTTATAACGGCTAGTGAAATATTATTTCTGTACTTGATTATTGAAAGTTACCATTTTGATGTCGTTGATGTCTTTTGTTCGGAATTTTGATTTTTGTTTTTTAGGAGATACAAAATTATAATGTTTTGTATAAAAACATGTCTGAGTTACAATTGTTGGTACCTAAGTAGGTAAATAAGAGCTTTTAGTTAAATAAATAATAATATTTAAATGTTTGAATCCACATGGCAGCCATATTTGGAACTTATTATTCGAGAGAGACTAACGAACAGCATTTGTTTTTTTATATATATAGATAATTTATTAATAGTTCTTCTGTATAGCTTTTCTGAATGATTACCACACAGCACATGAAATTTTCAGTAGTATTTCCTAAGAATTATTTTAGTCCGAAAGTAAAGCAGTTGCAATAAAGATGTTGTTTCTGAGATGGCAGTATGACACAAGTGAACAGCGTCCGTGATTCCTTCGGTACGTCTTCTTCACAATTGAAACATGATTGTTCTGTTGTTACATCAGTTTCGCGATGCCGTATGCCGTATCGATAAAGTTGAGTGAGCGTGACTTAGCCAACTACGTTACTTAACACGATACACGTTTTTAATACAAAAGAAGTTACAGATATAATCATAACTCATTTATGTACACCTATCATTAATTATAATATATGTTCTGATTGAAAATTAACAAAGAGTAAGTGAGCTTACACAATCTTACTTTCAGATGTTAAAAGCAAGTTGTCCAACGGATCAGTCAAATTGATATGGGCAAATTGTGGATGTGCTGCAAACATCGGCGGTCGTAAGAAATGCTTCTTTAATGTTTCTTTGAAAATGTCCCCGAATATTTAATTGATTAGTAAAAAAATGATCATATAGTTGAGATTCTTTATTACGTCGTTGTTACATGAAAAAAAATAACAAATTAATTCAAGCTTCTTTTGGTGTGGTAAGATATTAAAAAAGGGTTTCGTTTGATGAAATTTTAGAAAATTTCGTAGGCTTTAAATCAGCAGATAGCTTGGTACTTCTTTTTACACGTTTCCAATCTTCAATTGATCTGAATCTCATGTCACCTCAGTGCTTATCACAAGATTTCAGTTATGTATTTTGTTTACAGCGCACTTGAAGTATTTAATTTGTTTATTATATAAAAAAGTTCCTCTAGTGTGCGAACGAAGAACTAATTTTTTCCATCAAATTAACGCCAAAGTTCCCGTTTACTTTACGTCACAAAATCGTGAAAAGCCATGCTAGGGCCTCCGGTATAGTGACGGGGCCTGTAGAGGGCCAAAGCCTGCCGGGATCGCGGGACCAAGGGATTACCGTGACCCCGGTACGTAAAGGGCTATTGAAGGACACCATGGATTTTAGTCAGTACAAGTCTGACAGTCCCTCCCGCCCTGCCTTGGGTGGGAGGACTCATTTGATGATTTTACCACGATAAAAAAAAAATGGCCTCCGGTAGTGATAATTCTCTTAACCAAGAAAAGAGGAAATTTTTGGAAAGTTTCAGGAAGCATATTATGAGATGTCGGCATGTGATCTGCGTAAGGTTGCGGTGTTGCGTTACGTTCCGGCGGCGGCGCGGTCGCACTGGCCGCAGGTAACCGTTGCAGGCTGCGGTCGCCGCTGCGGTCGCTCCCGACACCCTACACTAATTAGCAACTACGACACGTGTCGGGTTCGCGGCTGACACTATGCGCTGCTTTCTCCTGACATTCGAATACTTGCAACTCTGTAGCAGTATGACGAGCTTTCTTGTCTCCAAGAAAACTGTTTAATTACTGTTATGGTGTTTTCTTTTCGTAATAGGGAAATCTAATTTCTGACAGGGCCCCCATGGATCCCATTACCGTGACCCCGGTATGTAAAGGGCTCGTGAAGGACACCGTGGATTTTAGTCAGTACAAGTCTAACAGTCCCTCCCGCCCTGCCCTGGGTGGGAGGACTCATTTGATGATTTTACCACGCAAAAAAAAGGGCCCCCATGGATGGCAAAAGTCTTCCAGGGTCGCGGGACTGTCTAAACAGATAACCGTGACCATGGAACTTAAATGACTCCTGACAAACACCGTGGATTTTAGTCAGTACGAGTCTTACAGTTCCTCCGGCTTCACCTAGGGCGGGAGGACTCATTTGATGATTTTATAATGAAAACATAAATTAAATCTAATTTAGGTAATAGTGAGCAATCCTTCTTCAGAGCCAGTTCTCTAATATCTCTAAAATACAATTTTTTCGACAAAGCTTTTTTTTAGTGTGGTAAAATCATCAAATGACTCCTCCCACCCAGGGCACAGCGGGAGGGACTGTCAGACTCGTACTGACTAAAATCCACGGTGTCCTTCAATAGCCCTTTACCGCGACCTCGGAAGGCTTTGGCGCTTTAGAGGCTCATTTTTTGTTGACACTCTTTGAGGCGCGCGTGGAACACAATGCGCCGGATACCCGGGCATGGTCCATGGTCGGACAACGAGTTGCCCATTACTCGCTGCCCGCATAGCCGCGCCTACGGTGGCCGGAGATTGTCTGCCGACGTCTGTCGCCGTGGCCGTCTACCACTGCTGCTGGGGTGGAGGGAGACGCTGTCCTATCCCTCACGCGGTCCGCCTCCTCCTTCGCGAGCATGATTGCTTTGCAGAAGGAGGCGACCGCTTCTCACTTCGTCTCCGCCTATCGCCGTCGTGAGGACACGGCGTTGCTCTGTCCAAGCGGGGCAGTCCTGCACCGTATGCTCCACCGTGTTCTTCGGACGATCCTCGCAGTAGTGACACCCAGGCTTTTCTTCCCTTCTTATCAAACACAAGTTCCTCCCGAAACTTCCGTGTCCGGTGAGGACCTGCGTCATGCGGTAGATCAGGTCGCCGTGATGCCTATCCAGCCACTCTTCAAAGAGGGGTCTTACCGCCGCGATCGCGGCGTGCCCGTTCCGAAAAAGCTTAGCTAAATAAGTGTAAAAACAATTTCCTTTATCAAACATTTCGTTGCATCTACAAACTCTGAAATAGCTTACAACATTCTTCACCGTGTAATCCAAATCTGCAAAATAAATTAGTCGATATAAAAAGGCTTTATCAACGGCACGATAAGAACCGGTCTCGGGAGCTATTATCTAGGTAATGTTGTTTGGTATGGACGCTAATGACACGGAGCGTACGAGCTGCGTCCAGCCGCTCCGTACTAATGGCACCTAATCTGAATCTACGGCTCTATAAACATGGCGAGTCTCGCACTTAATGCCTATTGACACTCGTAAAAATCATCCCTTCATCATTTTAATAGTGACAATAGTACTAACACTCCGAACATATTTAAGGTAGTGGTCCTTTTATCCTAAGTTATAATATGAACCTGTCGCAGAATATTTTGCTACTGCTCTGAAAACGTTTCGTTTAGTTAACGAGATTTTCCAATAGAAATTATGTGTGTTCTTTTATGTAAATACTTAGATGCTGATGCCAGCAACTTAACTCGAAATTATCCCATGAGAACGTAATATCCGGCATAAACAGTTTCCTACATCTTGATCCAGGATATTATAATCCATCTGTGAGCTAAATTTCATCAAGATCCATTCAGTCGTTTAATAACGTCATGAATGAGTTAAAATATCCACCCATCTCTCCAAACTCATAGATTTTACGTACGCATGATAAAAAAATAGGTATGACGTTCATAATTTAGGTAATAGCTATCATAATCACAAGCATCTATTTGGAAACCATTTGAACTGATCACAACGTAGTCATGAAAAATCAATAATTTAGAAAATTTAGAAAGGTAACTATCACAATATAGTTAAAACTCGGGCTTTGTAGGACGATTGACCGTGATCTTTATAACGGTTTTAACTAAACTGCGACGAACAGAGTTCACGACTCGTTTTTATTACACACTAATATAATAATGGGTGTTTGCACTGTTCTTAAGTTGGAAACCCAAATAGATGTCGATCAACAGCGCTATAACTGAATTCCTCGAGCAACTGGCAATAATAGCTCACGCCGCTGCTGCAGCTTATAACGAGGGCGAATATTTTTGAATAGCTAACAAATATTCTAATATCGAACGAAGCCATCGACAGAAACTAACGAATGTCTAACTTCTAGGGACCTTCACCATTGGTATTTATATACCACATGTCAACACTGCTCACTATGCCATGTTATAATTTGTTCGGCGCGCGGATTTCCACAGGCATATTAGTCACACCGTAATGACTTAACTGTCCGATTTCATCTGAATAATTACAGGCGTTTGTGATATAAGAGGACCATCGATCACAATGTATCATACAGTTATTAAAGGGAAAATATGTATATTAATTTATGCTCATATTTTTATTCTTGAAAGAGATTCGACTACGCATCCATTGATATTTAACGCAAGATCGTTGCGTCACGTCACATGTGTATGATAAGATGCAACACTGCACAAAGAGAAAACATTGCATCATTCACGAGCTTATTTTAGGTATGGTAATGTTGCTGCACATAGATTGTTGACTAGATTTCACGAGCTGCAGTAAAATGTTATGACGAGGAACACTGGCTACTTACAACAACGAAATGGCTTTGCTTGTTTGGCCCATGTCTTACTTAATGAGCGCTAAGTAATTTAAACATTTATTACATTAACATACAAATTATGTTACTCGTAAACGCAAAGTAACTGTGTACAGCGAGTAGACACTTTCATGTATAATTATGTCCTATAAATCAGCCTGTACAAAATTTAGGAGGGCATCTTCTGCCTTCATTAGTTGTTGAACACTGCAGTTTCTTAGTACTTAGTACATTCTTGTAGATGGATTGATTTACAACTTGGCATAAAATGACCATCTTACAAAAGAATAGCATTATTCAGTATTTTGTATTACAAAAATTAAACTTTGTGAAGTGTAAGTTTTTGAAAAAAATTTTATCCAATTTTAGAATCAAGTGCAAGTATGATCGTACAGATCCGTACCTGTGGGCGAGTATACAGCTGTGGTACAGACCTGCGTCCCTTACAAAGTTTGCGTTTACAATCGTTGATTTGCGGCTGGCTCTATAAAAGCAATAAAATTAATACGAGCATTACGATCCAATTTAGTATGTGAGCGCTGTAGGGTTGCTCACCCCACATTCTGTTTAACATTTTTTTTTCTTTTTATTTGTTTTAAGAAATACTTTTCATGTGTTTTTTACGGTTACTTTAATTAAATGTTTCTAGGTTATAGTCGTTATTCGTTAACATATTACTCGTAGTTAACAGGTTTTTTCATGAAGCTAATGTTTCAGCAATATTAACAAAATTCCGGTGATATTTACTAATACCACTACACACAAACCACACTGAAATCTATAATTTGGAATAACTGCTGTAAAGATAAGAAATACAGCACTGATCAGTTTTATTATTTTTGGTATCACTACGTCGATTAGATCACCTGTGTTATAATATTTTGTAGAAGATTCGAGGTATGCGAGTAAAACAATTTACGATGGATTACACAAAAAATACGATACGTAAAAATATTTCATCTATAAATCATGGTCATAAATATTGTCACATTTATGGACGTATTACCTACTCGCATTCGTTTTTCAATGAGATAATAAAGATAAGATTTTTTTATGTTAGTCAGGGGAGCTCGTGCCACCCGTGACTCAATGATTGGTGATGTTAGTAGAGGTGTTAGGTCGGGAGTGTTGGTTGGGAGGTTGCACGGCCGGCCGCACTAACAACAAAGTGTAATTGAGTGTGAACATGTGATGCGAGTGATGTTGCGGCTCAGGAATATCTTCCGGCCAGCGACATTGGAATTAATACACTACAAATCTTCGGTGTGTTCAGTAAATCAAGGTGTTTATGAGTCATTCAAGTCACCGGCGCGAGACCGCGCGACCTCCGTACTGATTTGCAATCTAGAGTGCTTATTTCTCAGTCCACCTCTGCTCTTCAATCTGTATCTACTATGTTATCCAAAACATTTATTTTGTTGACAGTGAAAGTTAGGGCTTGCAATATAAATCTTTACATTTCACAACTCATAACATTAACCAGAATCAATCATTAGTGCGGTGACGACGACGCTGCTACGCGCCGCAGGTGTCAAAGAACAGAAACTGTAATTTTAACATTATTAGAATTGTATTTTGTAAATGCTGTTGATAATGGCTTGGATTGCTACTAATAACTGGAGATTTTTATTTAAGGCTTTATCGGCTATCTTTTTGACAGTGCATGTGCTTACCTACACGGCAAACGATTTAATAAAAACTATCATATCGTCATTAAGTATACCTAGCTATTTCTTACTAATTACTATTTCTGCATCATCAACTTCCTATCAAGATATAATTGATTCACGTGGGTGTCTTTGAAATGAAATACTTATGGAGAGATTTAATGTGCAGCATCAGGGATTAAGAAGCGCTGAATTTGATCATAGGACAAAGAAAACGCAAATACGCCTATGGCTGTGCCTAAAGCGGATATTATTAAATGTTTGTTTGTTCGTACAAAACCATATGTATAACAATTAGGTGCGGTATTCCCATAGAAAGTCTTAGCAATTAAGTAGTGGTTGTTTCTGTCATGTCATGTGTAGGCATTTGTTAGACGCGAGCGCATATCCCTGTGGTCCTTTTGTAGAGGGCACTCTACGTGCGTTAATGTTGCCTTCCAGTTTTGGGAGCGAGCACGATGACTGGTTTCATGAATATTTAGTTGAGCTTCATTAGTGCACTCACTTGTTTGAAGGAAGAGGGCGTGCCGAGATGTGCTCGCGCTGTGTCTTGTACCATAATAGAGCACTGCATCTAATGATTATCATCTAATTACTCAGTTTGTTAACAGCGACGACTGCCGTATATTGTGACGTTTCTAACTTGTACATACAATTACACTAAATAAATTCTGTCAATAACTTATTATCTACTTGACGTAGGCTACTAGGTCACTGAAAAAGTAATAGTGTACCAGGTACCTATTTAAATTGTAATCCTTAAAGAAAAATAATCTTTTTAGACAACTGTAAAATGTGGCGCAAAGAAAGCTGTCAGTGCGACACAAAATGGTTTAGTAAAAGGGTATCCATTAGACATACAGAGTGATTGAACAAATCAAATCGATAACTTAGTGTGTTTTGAGAACTTTTCTTTAGGCGGAATTAATTCTTAGACGTAAGTACAAAAAACAATTGAAGTTCGAAGAATTCCCCATTTATCACTGATAATAATAAAATGTTAAGTGTAAAATTACTGTGCTTTCACACTATTATTATTCATCGTATTATTATCTCCACTGTCAACTAGACAAACCCCCGCGAATACATCACCATTGTTCCGACAACGAAATGAAAGTTCTTTATTTGCATATCTTAAACGCTATAGTTATCATGCCAGCCATCAAAATTAAAATATAATAATATCGCCGCGGAGAATGTATTAGTAAATATAAGTACCTAATTGGGAAAGTCTCGTTGATTACATATTTATTCTTATAAATATATAACTGTCACTTTGATCTTTAACAATTCAATTACTTTTACCCGGCTATGACAAAGTCAAAGGGAAGGTTAGGTATGTTTTTTTTTTATAAATACTGCTGAGAATTACCCGTGTTTCATGTAGAATTCAGTCGATCTTAAATAAACGTCGATTGGAGCTACGAATTTACGATGTAAAAGTAAAAACATCCAAAGGTCTTTTTAGAAATTGCAGTTGAAAAGTTTAAATGAGATCAGTGGATGTAAAAGGCAAGACATCACAGCGATCATTGCAAGATTGTAAATCGCAATGCACGTAGCCGACAGAGACGCGTGCCTTATTGTTGTCCAACATGATGAGTTCTTGACGTTCGCTTATTACAATTGTGAAAGTAAGATATTTAAGCGACTGAGTATCGTACCGTTGACACGGACAAGGCGCTGTTCCTGGCAGCGCGGTGCTGCGTGGGCGCACGGCTCCCGTACTCCGCCCCGACAATACGCCGCCACCGCATGCGCCGACCGCATCATCCGCGCTCGCCAAAGCTAACAAACCTATTGTTCTACTTTAACATTCGTGTCAACTTCCGAAAACCATCCGCTTCACGTCACATAATATGTATTGACTATTAACAGTAGGCGTAGGTACTCCTTCTGAACCAATCATCAAACTCATACCTACGGCAAACAGCTTAGAGGTGGAATTCTAAATAGACATAATGTTGTATGACAATCAAATAGTTGATATGAAAATAACAAGTTGGTAGTCTGTTCGTGAGACGTGTGGTGCCGTGCGTTGTAGCACTTGTAGCGGACAACATTCGTGGAGTCAAAACAAGAAATAAAAGAGGATGTTCATCAGACACAAGACCATAAAACGAACCCTAAAATGTTAAACGACTGCTCAAAATTGGTGGTAAGAAGAAATTACAAAATAAAAGGACGAGATTACGGTACTTTGAATGAATTTTTGAGAGAGAGACCGTCTTAACCTATATTTCATTTTATGGGTGAACGATTTTTACAGCCTTCTCGCGGACAATCCAAATGACTACGGCTCTGTAGAAAGTTTCTGAAATTGTTTCGAAATTATCAGACAGTTCAGAGAGCTAAGTTTTCCTTATTGCAGTGACCTCAAGTTCAAGGCTTAAACAACTTTTCATTAAGTGAACCTTCTTCCTATTAGATGATTACAATAGGCAGAGGTTGTGATGCTTGTACAGCGGCTGCGCGAATGCAGGCTGTATGTAGCTTGATATCGAATACACACGCTAGTTTATCGGGTGAGATATTTACGCATGCTTGTTTGTGGGTCGGGCGGGCCGCGTGTGTCGCACAGTTAACAAATCCGAGCAGGCTGACAAAGCGTGTCGGCCGGTGATCGACGCGTCGTTGTCGCGCTCGCTCTCTATGACAAACGCAACGCTATGAGTGATTGTGTCCGTCTGTCGCTCGGCACTCGATCTCTTTGTGTTCTCAAATAATCCGCCGCGTCGTGATCTGGAGTCTAACGGTGCAGGTCTGCCAGCCTATTGAGTGCGCTCTCTATAATAGGCACAATTTTTCAAGCTTTCACATAAGTCCACACTAATACTTGCTAAGCCCTAAACCCGTGAATGATGTATAATCCCAGATTGCTGATTATTTATTTATTAAAAAGATGTACGTTTAAAGACTACAAATAGATGTCTTTGTTGTGTGCTAGTTGTATTTGGCTTTGCCACGATATTATGAATTTATGAAAACACAAAGTAACATTTTTATATAATGGGAGATTCCATGTTTCTCTGGATATATCGAAGATCTTGTAAACTTTCACTACTGATACTATAATCAGCTCAGAATCCTTTCAAGCAAATTCCCCACAAAGTAGGACCTTAGTAAACGACACGACAAGTAGTAAATCAGCTTAGCTTTTAACATGTCTTATAGGATTAGATTCAAGTTTAGTCAGTTTTCTATTTATGAACCTCATACAGTCATGTAATATCGAGGAGCTCGTGGCTAAATAATTCCAGCCGCATAGGCCAATCTTCCAGTTTAAGCCGTGCTTGACGAGTTGGTCTATGGATATGTGACAATCTATCATAGCGAGTTTCCTCCGTGGCTTAAAAAGCACATATAGCCGTTTGTCCCGGTGATAAGAAGATCCTTGACAGTCGTTACTGTCAGTCAGAAGCTTGAAGCTTGACTACAGAGGGGTTTCGTATTACCTCGGTACTGGGTTGTTGAGGTTTGCATCCGTCTCGATTGAAAGCCGACTTATTTGGGAAAAGGCTAGGCGGATGATAATGATGACAAAGTCGTGTAACGTGGCATATAATAAGTGCTTTTTATATGGCCTGTTCATACGATCGAAGAGAAAGCTAAATTAATAGAAAATTCTTTATCCAACTTCAAGAATGCAGGAATTTTCAAAAATTACGAATAATAAATATCCATTCGGCCACGAGCGTTTATAATGGGGACGTTTATTATTTTGATGATAGTTCTTATTAATAAATATTTTCAGGTGTCTTCAGGTTTTTTATACTTTGACTGCACTAGGAATTTCTTCCTGTATCGTGGGTGCGTTTAAAAATATAGAAACTCACATACACACACCGCAGACCGGAGCAACTATTTGCAGATCATACAAATATTTGTTGATCAAATATTTGTGCGGGGATCAAACCCGCGACTATAACCTATAACAAATACACTGAACAACAATAAGACGGTCAAACGTTTCAAAGCTTAAAGTCCGTGCTTTCTGCTTCCTGCAAGACACCTATAAATATCCAAACAAGATATTCAAGTGTACGAAAAAGTTAATGAACGTAAAAACCAACTCCATATTTATATTGCTTTATCATGTTGGCTTTAAATTCGCTGGTGGACATCATCTTTCCTCTGCGACCCAACCACCTGATTATTCGTTAAAATTCAGCTGGTTTGAACTGTCATGGTCTGTTCAGATCAGGCATTAACATTGCTTAACTATCTCTTTTTCATTAATTAGATTCCAAGCTGGTCAGGAAACTTTAAATTATGGAGTTTTTGTTGATGTTTAATCGACCTTAACAATTATACTTACAAATCATAACAAAAACAAACAAATAAAGATAAAACTGTAGAGGAACTTTAAAAAAAACACTTAGACCACATTACACCGCAATTTTAACTATAGGATTAAGTTTCTAATAATAAACATGAAATTTGATTACGCTTCTTTTTAAATAAAAATTTGGAACATGTTAATTGGCCTGGTAGCACGCGTAATTTTTCACACTGAGGTGAACCTGACGCGAGTTAAAATCTCAGGTCTCACCTGCACACGGCCAGCCACCTGTTAACTGCAACTCAGCAATATAAAAAAAGAAAAGGAGCGAGCGCCAGCCAGTGCAAAAAACGAGAATCCAAGACGACACGTTTGGAAAATAAAAAAAGCTCTCGCCCACCAGATGGTCGCCCCGACGCGTCGAGAAACCCGCTCTTGAGCAGGTTGTGACTTACCACGCATATTTATTCGCGCTTTTGAATACAGGGAAAATTGAATAACAAATACGATTAATCGTTACGAACTGTGAACAGCCAAATGTCTCCTGCACTGTAGGTGGAGAAATTTATTCAAGGTCGTAACTTCTCGTCTGCGTACTTAAATTTGCATAGCAGTATGGCACCCAGTGACTCCCAATGTTACGTGCTTCCTGTTTCATTTAAAACACTTAAGTACGGTCTATATTAGCGGTATCGACACGTGCCATAAGGCAGTGCAGATCTAACATTTTATTGCACCTTTGAAATTCGTTCCAAATGTGTTCATTTAGAAGCTAGCAGAAATTAATTGGCCACATGTTTTCGTTGTTCATTAAACAGCCTATTTTGAAGTCGATAAGACTCCATATGGTGCAATATTTTTTTGTGTCCCTGTGCAAAAACAGGATGGAACTACACCGACACAACAATCAAACAGCGAATAAAAAATCGGACGTGGACCTGTTTCAAATTTAAATAACGTGTCAAGTCATCTCATCACCTTAGTTCCTGTTTCTTCTTTTGTATTGATAAACGGTTCATTCTTTAGTTAATCCAATTCGACGTCACGCAGAGCATATGAACTTGTAATTTTCCATAATGAAATATGCTGCGTACCCGGTCAAGTTTATTGTGAAAAATATTGTCTGCCTCTTAATTACATCGCCAGCTAAATAAGGCAACAAAGTGTGGGACATAGATAAATAGTATTGTTATTTGTGAACTGTGTCATCGATCTGTAATGTACTACGAAGAGGGGATCGGCGCTGTTGATCACGTTGTGAGTATTAATTGCTTCGGCACTAGCTAGGAAATCGGCCCGCCTCGCCTCCGCAATTACTCCCTAGTTTACTAATGCTCGTGTAACTTATTGCCGACGATAGCAGCCGTCTCATGTCGCTCATTAATGGATAGTTTCCATTACTAATCGACTTCAAACAACATTTCACATTGTTATTTAGGAGGCTGGTAGGCACCTAATTATCTCATTCTACTATTATTAAATAACCATTTGAAATCCAGCGAGTTAGGTCAAGTCGCACTTATATTTATGGCACAACAGCTTTAGATAAAACTAATAACGCACACAGCGGGACTGTTACAGATTACTATCGTTGTTTTTTGACACCCTTTTGTTATAAGTGTTAATCAGCACCATCTGTGGAAGCAATTATTTTTTGTAATCTTTGGTTTTAGTGATGATGGTCAGTGTTTAGAACACAGGTGGACACGAGGCGTGTGTGGCATAGCGGCTACCTGGCGGGAGCGCGCGTGCGCACCTGTGCCCGCATACCCGCTTCTACATAAATGATGATCACAAATACGCAGCATTGATACATTCTTCCACTCGCGACATACCTACTTACGTTTAAAATTTAGATTTATTATTAGTACGTGGGCTCGAACGATATCGTATACACACCTCGCCACATGCAACGTAATGAACCTATTCATCACCATATCAGGTGAGGAGACTGTTACTTCCAACTCTAGGTTTGTCACGAACACCGACTATCTCGCAATATACTGAACAGATTGTGAAAGTAAAATAACATTATCTACCTACCATTAAGAAAAAAAGACGAATAAATATTAAAAAAAAAAGAATAATTAAGAATGCTGTTTTGATGAACATGCAAATGTACCGTTGTATGTCGAACATACAGCGGAAGGTTATGTTATGAGTCTGTGTTTAAATTGAATCAGTGTATTTTCAAGAATATCTGAGATATGTCTGTCTGTAACATGAACTGAATCAGAAACAAGATTCAATCATACGATAAAATAATAAATGATCCCACTCCCGCACATCAACACTTAAGTCGTTAAGGGCACTTCACATAACACTGCGCACGCGCTACTGCCATGCACTTACGTCGTACGTATTACGGCGGATTCCAATATTTTTTTTACAAATGTTGAGTCACGATAATTGGTAAATTTGAGAAACGTGAACTTACTTTTCTCGCGTGGTTTTAATTATTTGTTGACAGCTCACTTCTGACGAGAAAATTCAGCATACTTTTGAGCTGTACTGAATTACAAGAATAAGTTGTATTTATGATTCTTATTATTCTAGTGACCAATTTCAAAACAATGAAGCATGAAGGAAGTTTGAATATAAAACTACCGTCTGTAACTTTTTCTAAAAAGGTAAATTGTTCTTCAGGCGAATACAACTTTATATTTATAAGTAGACAGTGTGGCAGATAGTTAAAGGCTTCGGATGAAGATGTCTCGGAGCTAGTTGAGTGGGGGAGAGGGATGCGCGAGGAGGCGCGCGGGGCGCGGAAGTGCGCTGCAAAACGACGACGACGGCCGCGAGGCTGCGTCGGATCTTATCGCACTTATCTGCTATATTGATTGCGCCCGTGTCGAAAGCCTCGCCTGGCCAAAAGCGGCGCAAAGCAGATTGAAACCTGAACGTACACGATGATTGATTATAACGTAATGGACACCGACGCCTGACTGCGACTCACTCAATACGGTATTTTAAATACCATTGCGACTACACTATGGAATTTGTAATGCGAGCGTAAATATTTCCAGTTAATATCTTATTAGTACGTACGTTAATATGGTTTGAACCTTTTTCTTACCTTTTTGAGGGTTTTAACTCGTGGAGACTTGAAAAAAGCTCAGTAATTATTCTCAATGTGTAATTCTGAGCGCTTTTTTTAAACGTGTAATTTGTATTCCTGGAAATATCACTGTTCATTTGCAGGTATCATTGACAATACTGCGTAGATAATTGTGTTAACAAGGAAGCTGTGGTCTGCCAAGTTTATATCTACTGGTCATGCCGCGTCGTAAGAAGAAGAACCAAAAATATCGGAATCAGACAGAATCAGGGCAGGTACCTCAACATTACCAATTACCAGAATTTCACGCTGTTATCGGCCCATAACGGTGGTGGCGTAATGAGTTTTAAAGAGTTTTTTTGCTCCGTGGAATTCAAAATCTTTGCAAACAGGCAGGATCTTAATCTGAAGATCCAAGATGTACTTACACACGTTGCGCTGAACTTGTTTATCGTGGGGCTCATGTTCTACGAAACAGTCTTCACGGGATCATGTGATTTATGTTCACATTCGGGAAACTATTAAGCTGGGAATACCACTTCAGTATACTGGACAAAGACATTTTGTATAGGAACATGCGTAAAATCAATATCGTATCGTTCACTTTATTTTAATCAGAAAATAATTTTGGAAAGCCAAAACAAATTTTGTTCACGTACTTAGCTCATGAAAAGCTCACGAATTTCGCGAGGTTAATGTGTTGTCGCCATACCTACAACATGTTATTAAGAATAATAACGGTTGATAAAGCGGTAAAGTACGGTACGTGAGATCGAAGCACTCTCGAGCAGGCCTTCGGTCCCTCGAACAGGGTGTAGTACTCTCAAATGGAAGGATCGGTGGCCGCCAAATAAATCGCCATAACATGCGACTCATTCACACTTGTCATGACTTCACGACTGATCCACTTCTGTAACATTTAAAAATTGATATTTAAAAATGACATTAAACCTTAATGTCGCGTTTGTTATACACGAAGATAAAGCACCCGTTAAGTCCACCCCAAGGCCACTCTCAGTTAAAATATCGTATATTTGGTAGTGTGTGATGCTGGCCTTTATCGTGTTTCAGTAGAAGCTGTAGGTACTACTGAAGTTTAAGGAAAAGTAAAGGCCTCAAAGTCAATGCATTTCTATCTGTGCAAAATCCAATATGACATTGTCTTTCAAATCCTAACTACATGACCCATAAAACGAGTATTGTATTGGTAAGAAACATTAAAAAAAGCTTCAACTTTTTCGTTTTTCTAGCCTTTCTAATGAGTATGAGTAACTATTCAAGTGGCATTAGTACATGTATGTAACGTTGCGTGACGTCCACCTGTCGCGTGCGCGGCGCGTGCCCAACTGCCGGCGACGCTCAACCGTGGCCGGCGCGCGGGCGCACTTGCCGCCGCGCTCACCCACCGTGGACAACACCTGACGCGCCACCACACCACCGCTGCACCGCCGCATAGCGTCACCCGCGACGTTGCTATGACAATCCTTTACAGAAGAATACATACACACCTAAAGGCAAACACTTTCAATGAACCGTTTCAACTTTGGAATTTGTTTGAAAAATAATTTTAAGATTAGCATTTCAATCATTCAATTTTAAGATCGTAGCAGGTCTAAAACGGCACTTAGCAACATTCCAGATGATTCACTTCGTGAATGAATTATAGAAGAATTGCCGATGGCATTGTGAATCATCAGGAATATTGCGAAGTTGCCGTTTTAGACTTGCAGTAAATTATAGACAGGGCAGTGGCAAGTGTCTCACAACAGTTCTACAGTTCTATTCCTCGGCGCGTGTTTTAGAAATCATGCGGGTAGGTACCCGCTTAACTGCCACACATTCACCTGTTTCTAACCAGAAATAGACAAGATGTCCGGAGGATATAGATATCTAATGTATTGCATTTATGTAATTATTCAATGTTGGATAACGTTTTAAAAAATTGCTACGAACTTGTTACCGATACACTTAACATTCAAGATTACATTCCTTAGTTCTGAAATATCCTCCGACAAACGGTTCTCTGCCAAATGTTTCGTTTATGAGTTTTTGACGACAGAAAGCAGAGCCTACTCGTATCTATCAGCTACGAACTATTCGCCGAAAACACGTTTTTTTTTATTTTAAACTAATATAATCTATACTATACTATAGGTAATAAATCTGTAGAAGGGTCAATTCTGTACATTGAAAATATTGAAAAAATAAATAGCGGGGGGTGTTGCTGGATCGATACCAAACCCAAATATATGATTAAAAAATTTTTTGTCTGTCTGTCTGTCTGTCTGTCTGTTTGTGCAGGCATCACGTGAAAACTAATGGTTCGATTTCGATGAAACTTGGTATAATTGTTCCTTATTATCCTGGGCGTAACATAGGATACTTTTTAACCGACTTCAAAATAAGGAGGAGGTTATCAATTCGACTGTATTTTTTTTTTAATTTTGTTACCGCTTAACGACCGACTGGGTGAACCGATTTTCATGTTTTTTTTTTTGTTTGAAAGCTGGTGCTTCCCGTGTGGTCCCATTGTCACCAAATCAGGATCTGATGATCGGATCTTGGAGAAATCGAGGGCAACCCTCAAATTTTATAGGCTCACTCATCGTTTTTCGTAAATTTTATGAAGTAATTTAAGTACTTGCGTATGATAATCATGATCTTATGTAGCTGAGCTGATGATGGAAGGTACAACTCCTTAACAGTAGTTTGTTACCGCATAACGACCGACTTCGTGAACCGATTTTCATGTTTTTTTTTTTGTTTGAAAGCTGGTGCTTCCCGTGTGGTCCCATTGTCATCAAATCAGGATCTGATGATTGGATCTTGGAGAAATCGAGGGCAACCCTCAAATTTTATAGGCCCACGCATCGTTTTTCGTAAATCTTATGAAGTAATTCAAGTACTTGCGTATGGTAATCATCATCTTATGTAGCTGAGCTGATGATGGAAGGTACAACTCCTTAACAGTAAGGAGCAGGCATCGACTGATTCATTGTTCGCATATCTCCGGAACTACACATCCGATTTAAATAATTCTTTTTTTTGTGCTAGGTATCGTTCCACTTAGGGAATACTGAAAGTTTCATCAAAATCGGTTCAGTAGTTTTTCAGATAGGGAATTTTATTAGCTTATTGTGTACATGAGGGATGTTATTAGCAGTGCTACGGATTATATTATATGTATTTGGCAAGAATTTGGGTTGAATATTTAAACTAAAAAGAGAAAAATAAAAAACTTTTTCGAAAAAAAATGTAACCGCCTTCAAAAAGAACCACAAAAAAGGGTAAAATAATCTACAAAATAACTTTTATTTCGGAAGTCGGTGGCAAAAAATAAACAATGAAATAAAAAATAACACAGCCATCGACTTCCGAAATAAAAGTTATTTTGTTGATTATTTTACCCTTTTTTGTGGTTCTTTTTGAAAGCGGTTACATTTTTTTTGAAAAAGTTTTTTGTTATCCTGGAAAAATACGTAGAAAAATAAACTTATTTTTCAGTTTTATTCATAGACGTTGTTCTGTAGAACCACGAACTAACGTTGCATTACCCGCAGTGGATTCAGCGCCGTAATATTTATAAGATTTCATTGTCAGAGTTACTCAAAATGGAGAAATAAACCATCCACGCGAAGACCGACATCCGCGCGGACGGAGTCGCGGGCGGAAGCTAGTATATAATATATTAAACGAACGAACTTATACCTATAATCTTTCCTCAAACTGTACAGGTTAGGTTCGAAGGGGGTGTAGGCTGGAGAAAGCTAACGACTCCAAGCAATGCCTGAATAAGTTTGTCGACAAATCATTATTTCATTACAGATTATGTCGTCGATTCACTCATGAATTATCCATATATTTATTAATTTATCTTTTCACAAAATATATTTTAGTACTTGTATGACCAGATGGATTTATGTGGATGAGGAAAAAGGAGTATGAAAGGATCGTAGCAGGTGGCGCTTTCTGCCTACACCCATGAGAAAATGGCGTGAGTCTATCTCGTAGTGGACTTGTAGATTTAACTTCGAATAAACATAATTCGAATAATCGTACAACTTTAAAATCCTGTATAAAGTATTTTATTTTGGTACACAGTGTGTAGGTTTAATCATTGATATATTTGTAAAAGGCCACAAAGAAAACCAATAAAACAAGAAAACATGTAAAAATATGAAGGATAATATCTGCACACTGGGTGGCCGTTGTGAACAAACAACTAGATCGCCTACGCTAACTTCATTGAGACAGGCGCCAAAGGTTATCAGCGACCACCAGTTGCCATGCAAAAGAGTTTACGCAACATATGTTTTAGTTGGCGCTCGTTACTTGAATAGCGGTAACGAGAAACAATGTCCAACGGTCTAGTGAGTGGAAAAAGTGATGAATTCAGCACGTGCTGGTCGTCTGCCCGGCGCACGCGCCGCCCGCCACGCTCCGCCGCATCACACCCTCTACCCCTATCCTCTGCGTTACCACTTTTTACATTTTTAGAAATACTCTTCCAACCGACATGTGCATGACAGTTGGACTTTGGTGGCTGATAACTGATAACGCTGTTACCTATGGCATTAACACGTTCCTGTAATTAAAACAACGGGGGATGTGTAAGTTATGGCAGCGCATATTTAAATGTATCAACTGGTCCGCGACTAGCATAGTGTTTATTTTATGAGGTGGTATCATACGATTTCATACCATCTGACACCATACCCTATTTAAAATTCTCCAGACGCACTTTACTGTAGGCGGTTATATATTATACCTATATAAAATATGTGTATAACGTTTTACAAATGCGATGATTTCGCCACTTCTGATTCTAATTTGATAAAGCCAAGTCGACATAACGCTACGAGTGTCCACGCTGCATCAATGTCAAATAGACGATTGATACAAAGACACCCTTAATTTCTAAAAATTCTTTAGGTTTCAAAAAGTGTTTAGAAATAGAGATGGAAGTGAAACTAAAGAAGTCGGATTTAAACATAAACCTTCACCTCATTTTGAAAAAAGGCTATGGCATTAAAAACAGAAACCTTTGTTAGCCGCACGGTCAAGTTTGCATAGATACTTTACATCGCTGCTTACAATTAAGCTTTGGATGTCCTCGCTTTTAGGACAGTATTTAATAGTAGTCCAACAAGTTACCGTAAACCGGTATGACTTTTATTAAACAACAAAACGTCCGAATATGCCCGTATCCTTGCATTAGTGGGTGAGCTTTTATTCGTAACAAAATTTGGAACGAGTGTGTATAAAAGTCCTTATATGGACAATAATGCACTATTGTGCTCTGAAAACAGTGAGTAAAGTGATACAGGTTAGGTGTCGGAGAAGTGCGGCGCGACGCGGTACGCTGCGGCGCAGTGCGGTGCGGCAGTGCGGTACGTCGTCGTGCACTCCAGCACGCGGGGGCGGCGGCGCTGCGCGGTTGTCGTATTTTATTTATAATTACGGACGACGACCCGAGAGCCGGACCTGTCGCGATTTCACCTGCTATTATTGCCATTTTATTCATTGTTATTGCATTTATTACGTTGCTTGTTACAGATTTTACTGTCTGTAGGTTTTAACGAATGGCTCTTAATGATGAGACTATATCTCCGTGCTGATTTCTCCTTATAAACGCGCACGTGTAACGATCTCATCTTATAGTGAGCGGTGCCGATTTAATTGATATGATTAAGTTTTTAATGTTCCACCAGTCCAGATACACAATGTAAAAAGAAAGTAAAAGAGAATTTACCATTAATGTTTAACTTTCATATAATAAATGTTCTTGTTCCCTCGGTTGATATTGATGATCCTTTTCATTAATTATGAATATTGTTGGGAATCAATTTAACGTCCACTCATGTCAGGACATACTTTCTACGTACTTAATTGTTTGTGCGAGCACTTGTGCAACTAACGTTAAGTAGGTAGGTAACTACAGCAGTTACACAAATCATAAACATCAAAGTTTTCGCTCTAAAAAACGCTATATAGTGCATAGAGTTTTTCAGAGCGAAAACTTGTAAATAATTGTACAACTAGCTAGCTATACTTGATATCTATAACGCGATTACAGTAGATGTGTTGTTTTTTATCAAAAGCTGTAAGTTATCTCAAAAGTCATACCTAAGCAATTGCTGGTACTATAGTCGTACCTACCTCAAATATGAGAGCTACATTATGTGATGAAATGTTCACCTGTCATGTCACTAAAGTTACGCCATTGTCCAACTGAATTCGGCAATTCGAAACGATAATGTTGAAACTTTAGATCCATAGTCGCATAACATCCTGCAGCATAGCAATAAGTACATTGATAATTATATACCGATAGCTGGATCCATCGTCACTGGAATCCAACGCTGTTGGATTCCAGTGACGATGGATCCAGCTATGCTACGCGGTCGATCGGAATAGAGTACGTTCCTATTTTTCGATCCAGTGACGCTGCTGGGTCCAGCTACTTGACTATATAAAGGCTGATTTACCATAGCACCGGTACTACTTTCATGTATTTATGGCTATCATGTCGCAGTGTACGTATGTGGTAAGCTACAAAAAAGGCGTTATACCGGAATGACATAATTAGGAATACGTGAACCTGATGTATCGTCGCTGAGATGCGAGTTACGAGCAGGTCGGAGGTGAGGGCCGGGCGGTCGGCGGTCGGGCGGCGAGGTGCGCCTCCTACGCGTGGTACCGTTACACACCGGTTAATTTTTATGCAGACACCAGATTATTGTATTAACGCCCGCGCCCTCTAGCGAACAAGGAAACCGACCGAGAACAAAAGACCGCTTCGATTTGATCCGAGTAACTGTCTCGATATGAAATGTAAAAAATAACTCATGCCTCGAGCGCTTTGTTACAATCATATTAAATTCGTATCACAGTTTTACATAAATGTCACGTCACTCAAGAAAATGTTGATAGCGGATTTATATTCCTTTGATTCGCATCTTGTTTTCTTTATGACAATTTACAAAACCGTTTCGTGTAGGACGGGAAAATTTAAATTCACGAAGTTACCGGTTGTTGAATTTTTATGGTTCAAGAGACTAAATCTCTCAAGGAAACAAAATCTTTCAAAGTGTAAACAAGGCGATGAGTTCAAGAATTAGTACTCAGGTTTCGCATAAGTACAATGTGCAGACGCGGACGGTTCGTAATTAACATTGGATGCTAATGTTTGCGGCGGCTGCTCAACTACCGAGCACTGCTTGAGTATGTTTTTATTACGACTCTCGAGATACTCAACGCGTGACTCATCCTGCCTACGCACTTCTTTAATCTTTGTTTATTTATTAGCATCAAATAAAAATGTCAATGAAAGTTACGCACAGCAGATTATACTTCCGATTTTACATCATCGTGATAAATTAGAGACTATTATATTGACAACCGTTCACATTTATAACCTTTGAAACATTTTCATGTTAATGATGTAAACGCGCCCGTTGATGTCTTTTGTTAGCGCGTTGACCACCGCCGTCCGTCGTTCGGCCGGCTCCACCTCAACTTTAATGAAGTTAACGAAATGTTTCAACTAGATTGGATTCAATTCAGTTTTGAAGTATAATATAAGCTTGTTTACCTTTAAATTTTATCTTGTATTTCAACTGTAATTTGATTTACACTAGCCAATAAGTAGGCAGGTAGCCATACTTAAAACGTGTGATAGGTAGACAACTAGTGCACTTTGCGTCTGTCTTTCACTATCAGATTCAGTTCCTGAACAATAAATTAAAATACATTCTGGCAAGTATTGTATCAAAACAATTCAATGTAGACATCTAAGCTATAGATATTTGCTTTTATTTCACTTCTGTTTATCGAGTTGATACAAAACTAAGATTGCGCAATCACAGCGTCCAAGCTTAAGGAAATAAAGCATCAGAATCCATTTACGCGGATCCACAAAGCATCGCTACCGGTGAATAATCTTTTCAGAGTCGTTGAAGCGCGACGTCGCCGCCCACGCGCTGAGCTACCCATAGCTCACGGGCCGCTGTGTCGTGCTTATTGGCACAGGATCGCGCGATTTATCGCGTCGCCGTCACACCTCCGTCGTGACACTCAGACACTCACTCTCCAGTCCCCGGACACTGCGGACACCGAGACACTCGGCGGAGTGTCGCCGAGTGACCCACGTGGCGCGCATCTCGATCTCTGCGCTAACGACACCATCTGTCTCCCGCGTAATCATAAAACGTACAAGATGACGTACTCACGCGTGTTATTCTCTGATTGTATTCAGCCGCTACTAATGTATTCATGACATGATGTTTTTGTAAAACCTGACTTAGATATCATACCTACCTTGTTTGTAAATATCGATATTTTTCGTTTTTATGTCGTTTAAGGAAGCTAAACTATTTTTTTCTAAAAAACGGGGGATTTCGAACATTCGTCGGAATCCTTTTTTAAGTATGTTGCCCGATTTCTCGATGAGTCCCGAACCGATTTGGAAAATTCATCTTTTGTTTGAAAAAGAAAGTATTGCTTCACAAATGGTTCCATGGTAATCAGGTAAACCTGGAAACGAAATCTTGGAGAAATCAAGGGTTCATTTCTTCAAAAAATGACAGAAAATCAACCTCGATGGCTGCTATCGCATATCCAATATTCATGCATTGTTTACGCAATCACGCAACATAAAATGATGCCTGTATCTACCCACTAAAATGGGGGAAAAAAAACTGTAACTGGAGTGAATTACTTGGTGGTGAAAAAGTCAAGGATATAACAAACAAAGTCACAGAGTTCCCAAAGTTATTTTACACTTTTTTTGTGTCTGTTTTAGAAGTCGGTTTCATTTTTTTCAATAACATTTTTATTACGTACCTATTTGCCTATTTAAAAAAAAAGAAACAACGAGTCCTACAGTCCAGTGATTTTACAACACCATAGTAATTACTATGTACGAATTAATACTTACATAGGTACTTATGAAGAAAATGATAAATATAACATTATTCGTTATGAATGTTGAAACTCGGAGCAAAGGATATCAAACTCAATTAACAAAGCTATAAATTACTATCATTGGAACTATAATGTGCTTGTGACTTTGTGACACGGCTGTTGACTTTGTGACTCAAATGACGTAACTACAACCTTGTTTATAAAGAGGTTTTGTAAGTATTTTTGTAGTTAGTGACACGATTCCTAATAAATAATATTTTGTATTCAGACAAAAATTAATTTATGAGGAATCGCTTTTGAGAAAGCATTTTTAGGGTACCGTACCTCAAAAGAAAGAATGGACCCACTTTGTTGTAACACCCTTGGAACACAGAAAAAATAAAACGTCTAAGTCAACGCAATCGAATAATATATATATCTGTTTTGTCGCATATTTGACTCTTGCGGTGTAATCAAAATCTATAAGGCTAATAGGGAAAAATAAAAAGGGAAGTCCTTTGACCTAGAATCGTGAAAGGTCAGAAGCAAGAACCTACAGTAGAAATAAAGACATAAGTCCAAAATTAGATAAATTAAAACGAAATCACAAAAAAAACATCACAAACTTACATTTGTTGTTCATTTCGTTTTAGTTATTCATTTTGTGCATCATCCTGATGGTAAGTTTGTGTATGGGATTAATCATTTTCAACTACGGCACCCTTCATTGTGCGTACACGCACTTGGTTTCTAAGTAATATTACACGAACAAACACGAACTGTTTCCAGTGGGGGTAATTTTTTTTGGGATTTTATAGATAAATGTATGATTACAAGCTTTTTTTAAAACGTATTTTTTTAGTTATTTTTCGGCTCACATTTATGCACCATTGTTTAGTGGTCTGCCCATAAACTTTAATTAAACACACACGCTCCGGTCATTCGTTTTTCTTTCTGAAAGAAAGTTACCCCAGCGGCAAAACGTTTTAGATTTTTCCCAAAACCAAAGCACGATATTTTTTTTTTAATTTGTTTCTTATTTACAGATTATTAATAATAAGTACGAATTAAAAGTAAAATTGAGTAGTATTAAACATTTTCTTGCTGGGGTCACGGTCAACTGTTTAATAGTATTATCAAACAAATCTATATTGCTGTATCTATCACGAGCAGTATTAATGTGATTAGTGCATGTAGCTGTTACCAACTTTATTGACCATGTTCAATGTTTTGATTAATCGTGCTACGATTATATTATTGTGTAATTGCAATGCGCTGCATAGACACGCCGAGTCATATTACACACACATATTAATAAAAGTTATCAACACTTAAATTATTGTAGGTCTCTACAAGTTAATCTCTTATCAAAATGTTTATAATTATGATCTAAAAATAGCTTCTGTGAATATTTCCGTAGTACTGTCTGAAAACTTGGATGTGGCCGTAAACAACACTTGCTGACGTCACCACATGTTCCACACAAAGGTTTGCATGCGGAAATCTTCAACATCAAATGTATCGAGTGTGTGAGGAGATTATAAATCGTTACAATGTCATATCAAGAGTGGGTTAGATAATTTATTGGAAGGTGCGCATTGAAATCACATTTATTTGTGAGCACGCGCCGACGCGACGCGCGACGTTACAAATCATGCTTATCGCCGCAGCTTGACTTGGTCCATTGCCGCCGCCAGCCCTAAATCTAGACGGATCTAGATATTTACGTACGACGTGGCCTCTTCAGCGCCACACATAACATACTACCTACCGAACAGTAACGTCGACGAGCCGAGTACATTACGCAACTCTGCAAATTAGTTTATTTCACGAACAAGTACGTATGCACGTTCACATTATTATCTATCTAAAATCTCCGTACTACATTAATAATGTTTCTAGTTTAAAAGATATAAATAATTAAACATAACAATACCAATGCTCTTCTCGAACGAGGTCAAATTAGTGTCGAAACCCGTTTGCGTTATCTTTAAGGCGATCACTTATAAGTTATAACTAATAGAAAAGTTCAAAGTTCTATTAGACTATTAGGTGTGAACTCTAATTGGTACCGCATATCAGCGATCGATATCGGATTAGATAATCACGATGCAAATAGGAACAGAATTAATTAATGAGAATGCATTGGATTGGCCGGCCGTGCGGGGACGCCGCGCACGCGCCGGCTCGTTGCGGCCGCGGTGGTCGTCGGTGACCAATCACTGCGACTCGCACACGCATTCGCGCTCTCAACGACACGTCTTCACTGACTACCACTAATTGGCATTCGTATAAGATAATGCGTATTTTCTCCTATTATTGCAGCCGTGTGTGTCCTCGCACTGTCGTTAACATAATTTAACTAGGCTCCAGGTAGTTTGCGTTGAGACAAGAATATCGTCTCATAATGTGAAGGACTAATTAGATGAATAAAATAACACTTCTAATAATTGTAAAAACTCAGACAACCAAACTTGCATTTCAGCGCAAAGTTACTTTTTCAGCAGCTGGAACGACACAGTACATTTCCAGTTTTCTAGGATATTTTTCCACACACTTTAATAGTCACTATTCGTCAACAGATGGCGCTACTATTTAAAAACATCTCGTCGTCTAATATTTATTTATTTATTTATTTAATTTTAAAGAAAGCTTACAGACTAATAACAATATTAAATTTCATGCGTAAGTAGAGACATTTGCTAATTACAAGCTTCCATATATTATTATTAATACAATACATTATATTTCGTAACTTGCTTTGATAATATCTTAATTTCAAACAAATCTATAGAAAAGTGCCAATAATAAGTACCTATCTGACGTTTAAGAAACGTGCACTTGCCTGACAGGGTCAGAGGTTAACGGAGAGATTAATATCTTATTGGACAACTTTCGTACTAGTAACCCTCATGATCTGCTTTATGTTCTGATAAACTTATTGGATTACGATGTCAATTAGATTTTAAATGTTTATTCATTGAATGAGTCAGTGGTTTGCTTAGCGTTGGGACACAATGTCTCGAGTCTTGATGATTTGAATTACAAAGTTTAACTTGGAGATACGTATAATCAATGTCATAAGTATAATAGCGGTCAAAAGTGTATGCAGTCACCATATCATGTGGAGGCGAGGTTAAAGAAAACAGTAACAAACTAGTGTTCTAAACACGTTGATTAGTAATTAATTAATAATAAAATTAATTTGCAGTATATTATTTTCCTTGCACTGTTTTTGATATATCGATACCAGTCTTAGAAAGTAGGGTCTGAATTGCAACTTAAAGATGAAATATTTTCACCCTCTGTTTTCAGGGTCTTCGGAGCTTGCTAGTTTTTTTTCTTTTTTTTCTTAGGCGGCCATTAATTTATGAAGTGTCACATTTTACTATTTTGAGAATGAGAATGCCAAGAAAAAAATATCCTGTTGGATCCTGTTGGTTCAAAAACCGTAATAAGAAAATTGAGCGAGGTACGAGTTGGAGTACCAACACAACTCGTTACCTCATTATTGTGTACCGTAAAGTACTTGCACACTTAGTCTTTTCTTCTTACCGCTTACAAGCGGAAAAGTGGTTACACTGGTAGCCTTGATATCTATCTCAAGGATAGCTTTCAATATTTTTATGAGAATTGGATAAGACAAGCTATCCTGTGCCGTAGAACTATTTATGGTAACAAGACATTTACAGATTAAGTGGACGTAGATTCAATGAAGCATCCTACACTGAAATATCCAGTATGAAAAATTATTAGAAAGCTTAAGAAAGTTTTGAATTGTGTCTGTTGAGTAATGTTGGTGGACATTTTAGGTATTCTCATTAATTAGGCATAGGGGAGGTGGGTGCGGGTGCGGGCCCGCTGGTGACCTCGTGGCCGGGTGACCGTCGGCGGCGGCCTGGCGCCCACCGTCTAATGCTCGACCCACATCAGACCGGTGCCCCGGTGCTTTGCGCTATTGTTTCGATAAACTCGCTGCCGCTAAATAACTACTTACTGAACCACAAATTGCGTCTAAAGTAGACGCGACGCGGACTTTGTTTGTTGCCTATTAAAACATTGCTTATGGTTTATTGTTTATATTTTGATGCTTCATTGTTTATTTAGCGGTACATGATAGAAGGTTCAAGTTCCAGTAAAATAAGACTGTTTTCTGTTTTGTTGTATTGTGATGCGATGTTTGCAACCGTGGAACTTTATTCAAAAGAGGATTAAAGAAACAGAGCGATGTTTCTATCTGCGATAAACTATTTCATATTCTTCATTGAAGTAAATGAAGTAGTCCTTTCTACCCTTGATTTGGGATCCACAACAGTTACTCTTTTTCTTCCATTTATTGTCTCCGTAGATACCTACATTTCTTTCTTGCTCACATCCATATTCAGCCGCATCGTCTATTTATTCTCTTGCATGACACTGGCCTCTTTGCATACAGTCGTTAGTTTTCTCTTGTTCAAGATCCTCTCGATCTTGTGCAAACTAAATATGTGTCCAGATGAGTCAGTCACCATTTGTATCTTTTTTTTCTTTAAATAAAAACGTCCCCCACACTAGGAATTTTCCCTGTGTCGTGGGTGCCTTTACAAACAAACATAAAAACTCACATACACCAACGTCCATCCCGGAAAAACTACTTGTAGATCATACAAGTATTTGTTCCGTGCGGGAATCGAACCCGCGACACGCAGCACAGCAGTCTAACCGCTCAGCCATTGCGTTAATTGATTTTTTTGTGGCTTCTTGAGACTGAAAATAACTTGTTCATCAGGTGAACTACCTATGAGTCTAATGAATGTTTCCTGATAATTTTATATCAGATATGATGCTAAGTGAAATTTTCATAGTTGCAGTGATTTCTAAACAACGAACTTGTAAAGGCACTTATTTCCCAAAATGGAGATCACGCATCATGATCATGATCACGCGCATCCCGCATTCGGTGAAATAACCATTGTTTCGTAGAACATTATGTGGCCACATAACTTGCGGAATGCTAGGAGAGACAGGGTTGTGTGAAAGAATACAGCTAGTTATGTTTATGACATGTTTAATTTTCTGCTTAAGGAGGTAACAGAAAGGAACGCGATTAGACCATCGGCTTAACTATAGCCTCATTGTTGATAGGTATTATTTTAATACAGTACATTAAAATAATATCATAATGTTATACTTTTCTCAGAATATATTAATCATTTATACTTAAGGCACTTTGTACATGGCTTAGGATACGAATATAATTTTAATAAGTGTATGACACTCGGCAAATGCCATATGACTAGCGTAGCCACGGTTCATGTGACTGAATATAACCTTATATTAACTTAACCTAGCTTATGCCAAAACGTCTAAATTTACATTGGTCCCCTATACATGAAACGTAAATATATGAATTTACACACAGTTGAGATTTTTAAACCATTTACAAAAATAATTTAATTTAAATACTTATAATACTAGAGCGTCGTTCAGCTAACGCTAACACTTAGGTGTTACAGCTAAATAAGAGATCGAGGATCTTGCGGGGCTCAGTCTTTTTAATAGGCATGCACGGGAGCGGGCGGTGGTAGGGCCTGGTGACCAGACATCGCCTCCGGCCGGTACTCGTAGGGTGATGCCCCGGGGACACCACAGCCTCCTTCCAGGTGCTTGCTCAGCAGGGACATTCGTGAGAATGTCTTGCCGCAGCCGGAACAAGAATACTTCTTAACGTCGGAATGAGTCTGGAGGTGAGCGCGTAAGTTGGACCTGTCCGCAAAAGCGCGGCGGCAGTGGTGGCAAGAAAACGGCTTTTCCCCAGTGTGTGTTCGGATGTGCCCCTGCAGCAACCACGGTCTGGAGAACGCTTTGCCGCACAGGTGGCATTTGCAAGGCAGGGTGTGAGTTCGGATGTGCATCTTTAGAGCTCCGAGAGATGTGTATACTTTAGCGCAGTATTTGCAGCTGAATGATTTCCTCGCGAGACTTCC
The DNA here is from genome assembly GCA_943136025.2 of Agrotis puta. NCBI lineage: Eukaryota > Metazoa > Arthropoda > Insecta > Lepidoptera > Noctuidae > Agrotis > Agrotis puta. The sequence continues at coordinate 9,920,828 of OW964170.2, forward strand.
TTCCGCTGCCGCGCAGTGGTACTGTTGGTGTTTCGACAGACCGGAGTAAGTCGAATAGGATTTCGCACAATCCGGGCATTGATAGCGAGGACGTCGTGGTGCAGACACGGATATTCCAGAATCCGAGGAGACTGACCCGGGTGAGCGTAAGTCTTCCGGGCAAGGTGGCGGTGACACTGATGACGGCGGTGAGGCGGGTGAGTAGTGGTGCGCATAGAGTTGCGGATGCGCAGGTGGGGACAGAGAAGGTGCTGCCGGGTACAGCTCCTCCAGGGGATAAGGTGCGTACAGGGTGGGCAGGTAGGCATACTGCGGCGTGGGCCGAGCCAGCTCAGCCGGCGCGGGCTCCAGGCGAGCGCGACACGCTGCCAAGTACTCTAGTTGTTGTTGAGGCCACTCGCGAGGTTCCACCTTCACTCCTGTCGTCGGCACCGGGGATGAAGCTTTGCTTGGGTAGTTGCCAGTTTTAGAAAGGTCTTCAGGTTTAGTACTAAGATTTTGTGGTTCATCATTTTCTGTGTCACCTGCAGACAAAAAAAAATGGAAAATTTAGAGATAGTGCTATGAATGGTAGAAATTACTAACTTGTTGTTTTTATATAAACGTAGTGAAAAATTTCAGTTTACTTGTAGTTATTATTTAATACTGTATATGGGTCTAATTTTTTTCAAGTTAAGTATCAATTATAAAAATGATAGCGTTCATCATTAACTTTGGACTTAAGTTAATTTTCATTACTTTAATAACAAGTATTCTAAGTTTTCAATATTTGTTAAGATATCTCAATTTGTCGGTATTTGTTAATTAATTAATCACATAACATGATACTTACAATGATAATCGTAGTAAAGTCGCGTGGCGAGGTGGGCGGGGTGAGGCGGCGTAGTGGGCGGTGTCGCCGGCCGCTCCTCCCGCACCAGCACCGGCCGCTTCTTCAGCGGACAATGTGCGTACTTCTTCGTCATCAAAGCCCGAGTGGTCTGTGAGTCCTCCACGAGCATCTTGCACAATATTCACTAACACTTGGAAAAGTCTTCAAGAATTGTTCGTAAAACGTATCACAAGTTCACTTATAATCGTAACAATCCAAACATCACAAGATATCGTCGAAATCGCGTTAACAGTGTCGTGTTCGGGACGCGACAAACGTGTACGTGCACTCATCGGCGTCCTGAGCTCGAGTGGTGCGGTGAGGGAAGGTTCACCGCTTATAAAGCGCTCCCCGTCAGCGGCCCGGCCAGGTGGCGGCGGGTAGGCCTCGCACGTGCGCCGTACCCAATCGGCGGAGGGCGCGGGGCCGCGGCCAATAGCGGCGCGGCGCGGCGCGGGGCGGCCGGCACCTGCGCCTCCGCACCCGGCGCGGCGGAACCGCTGCCTCTCAGTGCGATATGCCCAGCTTCTCCATCGCACCGGTGCGAACGCTCTCGCTGCAAATGAAACGATTTTTTGCACAAAACTTGGGGTTAAGCACCTTTGAACTGAACCAATGCCGTTTTTTGAAATGCCTCCGATACCTTTGTTCGGTTTCATCTATTGTAAATTTAACTTGACGACATCAGCAACAGCTGGACGGTTCTCGTACGAAATCTGTACCCAGAGTTCTACTGATATCAAACTATAAAGACGAAATTATATAAGAATAATAATCAAAATCTTGCTTATTTATTATTGCAATAGTTTTAAACAAATTACAACGCAACTTGTGTAAAAATCCAACAAAGATGAGTGCATTGGAAATATAATTAATTTCACCGAATACAAGTTCCATTGGATTATCTAACAAGTTACACATTGGCTAATAAAAGTTGATACAATCAAACAAAGCTGACACAGTCGAATATTTCCTTAGGAGCACTGGCAGGCAAGGGCGCACCATAGAATACGAGCTTTTTTAATTTGGCAGGCGATTGTTTGTGCACTTCAAAATACATGTGCAGAATTCAGTATAGTAATAATAACTGTTAAGTACTAGAGTACCTAGCACTGACGGACTAACCGCGGGGCGAAAAAGGGAGGCCCGCGTGCCTCCGGCCCCGGAGTGCCTCCGAATGACTTGAAGTTATTTACCCTGAAATCCTAATTTCAAGATAGATGTAGTCGTCTGGTTTATTATCAACATTTTTGGACTTCCTGAGTCAAGAGCGAAACGAGTTCAATAATTATTTTCGAGGACCGTGATTAGTGTCATTGAAAAGCGAGCAAGTAACTCGAAAATTGAAGCATTCTATAGGTCAAACTACACTTTTGAGTTATTGGAAAAGATTTTGTAATAGTTTCGTTCTACATTTCAGGGGGCCCTGGATACTCGGGAGCCCCTAGGTGGTCGGGTTCCAATCAGCTACTCAATATCGAGACAATCCTCTCAAATCTCACAAAAATAAAGAAAAATATCCTCGAGCTATGCATCATAATTGGACAGAAATTTAAGTACAGTAATTAAAGGTTGCCAGGGTGAAAAATATAGTGTTATACTTACTTCATAAAAATTTAACAACTAAAGGAAACAAACAAAGTAATAAACCATATGACTCAGTATTACTTAACACTTAAGATGTCATCAAACAAAGAACGCGCTTCAATACGTCACGAGCTGATGACCAAGGATTGCAGATACTTAAATGAAACTTGATCGAAAAGCTTCAGTCATCAGAATCATATAGGTGCGATTATGTACCGACCTAGTTAGCGAATAAGGTATGTTATATGAAACCACGATGACACACAACGGTTTATTATTAATTGTGCGACATGAGGCGAAGTTATCTCCTCATGTGACCTTGTCCTCCTTCCTGTTGCGATTCGTCTTCCTTTTACGTTTGTGCGCCACAACCAACAATTACATAAGAGTAACTCTTATCATATCTGACTACAAGTTACATGGAATGAATTTTATTTGCATATCTCACCGACACTTGCCTTATGGAACGATTGAAAACATTTATTAATGGTTGAGTTGCATAAATGGTGTTAAGTATTAAAGAGCTACGTGTTGTAGTAGGAATGCAGGATCAGCGTTTTATTATGTCTGGTCGAGCAGGTACAAACGTGTTCATTCAATGTATGTGCTCAAGTGCAATTAATTATTTTTTGTTTGTCTGCCTATGTTATCCCTCTGCTGGGCGCAAGACCTCCCCAATACCTTCCATTCAGAACTCACTATCAAAAAGGATGAGGAAGGTGGAAATGATTAGTTATGTTTAGACAAGTTTAAATGTCAATGATCAGAGTCAATAATAAGATCGTGAGAAAGTGAACAATAATAATTTTGAACACAACAATACAGAGTTCAGATAAAAGATACTCCGGTACAAGTTACAGAATCATGGGATGTCCACTCTGGAAATCACACGATCCTAACGGATTACTAATTCAATAATAGTAATAAACAGGAACCGGAAGGCTGAGAACCCGTTTGCACTGCAGATCGTTAACAAAAACAGTTCCTTGTGTGTATCAAACCAAACAAGATATTTTTACAACCCCTTCCAAACGCGGAAATATAACGTCCATAGGGTCTTTGTTATATTTTTTATGCAACCAGTGTTAATTCCCACAGGTCAGACTGTTCGTCGGGCAATTTGGGTTTCTCACAGAACAAGTTCGCAGTTACAAAGGTAAAGTGCTATGTGTATTCAGGCAAACTATTATGTACTCTTTATGTAGACTGTAACATAATGTTGAAGATAGACCGCATATATCAGAAACTAAATGTTTTTAAATTCTTAACATCACAATTCGGAAACCTTGACTTTGACGCGACCGCTCGCCACTACTACGACGAACTTACTTTAAAATAATAGCTTTTGTTCTATTTTTAGCAATTGTGGGCGTTCTGTAAAAATAGTCGTAGCTGAATTACTTATCATAGTCGCTCCAAATTAAGTAGCAAACAAAAACGTTGTAAATAAGATTGGCACTTTCTCAGTAGTATATAAAAATTCTAAGTACATATAGGTAATGCAAATTGTTTGTACTTGAACATCCATATCTCCATACGATATGCATAAAGAAATTGGCTTTGTTTTCTTGGCGTTTCATTGTGAGATTTCTATGAATAAGTAAGGAAGTTAATCTTTGCGATATGATTAAACTGTACATTTCGCTGGCTATGCAAGTTCAACGTTCATATTCTGCTTATGATATCATGATGACGAGGATCATGAAGGTGAAATTCACCTCGTGACTCAGCGTACCTACGAGTATGTGTCAAGGGATGGACGTGTAATTGACATCAACATCTCGATTGTATTTAATAATACGGTGACTAATCGGTTCGATCGATCGTCAACAATAATACCTACTTGGCAAAAAGAGCGCTCTTCATTATCGAGTCATGCGGGTTTTCGACACTATAAGTAGGCGATAATGACATGACAATAACAAACAATCACTCATTAACTAATTATTTAGGGTCCCTGTGAATGAAACGTTATCTCGATTACGCTTGGGAAACGTAAACAAAACACCGGTATATGGTACCTAGTTGGTAAACAACATTAGACATATTGTTTTATCGAAATGAATAGCGTTTTGATAATGGACAAGTACTTAGTCAACTCGTTAAGAGAATAAAATTGTCTTACTTGACTAATGTTTATCACCTTGTTTACATTATTGACAAAACTAATATCTAACAAATTCGTGGAATGAGTCCAATAGAATTTTGTACTTATGCTAGTCCAATGGCAGTTCTCGTATGTAATCAAGTTTTAGAATGAACAAAGTTGATGAATCTATGAAAAATAAAATACGTGTGGTACTCGGGGACAGCTTCGGTAATGCTATTGCATAGCATTTTTATCAACTTATGCAATTATAATGATTTACTTTAGTTGTGAAAAAAAAAATTGCTGCCGCGAATATTTAACGAGTATATCATCCCATCGTTGCCCTATGGGACGTTACTCTACTAACCAGGCTTTGGTCAGCCACGTCAATCAAGTGAAACATCAAGAAAAAAATCATTCCTTCAAATTTTATTCATTCACGTTGACATGACAGTACAGTTTTAGGTTTATTTTCGTTACGAAATTTCTTGATTCGGTCGTCGCGCTCAAAGCCCGCGATAAAAGCTATGCAATAGCTTAAAAGCTCTGTGAAATCTGTGAAAGCGTTAAAGAAAAAATGTTTTAACTTTTTTTTGAATTTTGCTTTTATACGGAATAAAAGTAAAATTTCCAAAAAATGGGTGTTAAATACGTTGGTGTCATCATATCTTCGTTATTAACAAGTGTGATATGGTATGGGGCGGGTGCAAGGCGGCGGGGCGGCGGCGACCAGGTGCTGTGTCGCGGGGGCAGGGGCGCGTGCGTAACGGTCGCGGCACGAGCGGCGCAGGCGCAGGGGCCGCGCGCCGTGCGCTATGGACTATGGCGGAAATAGCGATGGACAGGGGCGCCGCGCCCGGGGCAGGTGGTGCCATACAGCTCTCCCAATGTGACACAATTGGCGGTTAATTTCTCGCATACATTACATGCAAATGAACCTAACATTAATGCTAATTTTGACGCTCGTTTAAAAAGCCATCCAGTCTTTAATATGAACATGTTCAGAAAACATTAGCATTACAGTGTCAGTTGACATTTACTGAAACGGCCGCACATTTTCATCAGGTATGTTCAGACCTGATGTAAGTGTAAACAATCTAGCCTGCGTTACACAATTTGTGAGACTAATGACAATAAATCTGTCAAAATCTACAATATGCTCTGAATGATTAACCTCGTGAATAATATTTATTCAATTAAAGAATAGCCAATGACGTTAGCTGGAATTTCATGAAGTCAATCATTAGAAATATTGCTAAGGCCCCGTTTTAGACCCGCTGATGGTGATTGTAAAAATGTAATGGATAGCTCAAGTGTTGTTGAAATGATATGGTCGTAAGTTTATCATTTCTAAGCAAAAACTTGATTTTTAAAACCATATCGAAAACCGTCAAGTAATTTTAAGACAACTCGCGCACTTTATGCGCAGTATAATTTATATCTTCTTGCAAAGGTAAGACAATAAGTAAGCCATTATTCCATGAAATTTTATCAGTATTATTATCTTCACAGTTATCTGTTATTATTACTGCGTCGAACTAACGACCGACCCATGGCACACCTGAACTGTACCTACCATTGTTGTGTGGATTTGTATCATTGTTTGTTGAGCTTGCCTACACATCGATGTTATACAAAGCGGAGGCACCCACGAGCTGAGTCCGACCCTGCATTGTATTGAATCAGTGCACAGCTATGCCAGCAGCTGGCAGCGCGTGCAGAATCACATGTCTGTCTGTACCCGAATCGCACATCTGCATGGAACCACTGGCTTACTACCAAACAATCTAAACGCCATACCAACCCCTACAACCCGACGATCCGTAGTACCTTCTGGAAATAAGCGACTCGATTAGGGTCTCCCCCATTCATTGTTTCGCCCACAGAATACGAAAGGTCTCAAGTACAGCTCTGCTCATGGCAACTTTGTCACTCTAGAAGTAAGAATTTTATATTTCGGTTATATCGTTCTATTAGGGGAAGAAGCAAAGGTAAATCGTAAGCTCCCTTCAATACGGTTTTAAATGGAATGTAGTAGAGCCCTTCAGTAAAAATAAAAATGTTGGTTTTAAGGTCCAAAATTGAACTAAATAATTTTGTATGACTTGTGTAGTTCTGGGACCGGAGCGTTGCGTGCAGGTAGGTGAGTAGTTTAATTTTAAATAATGGAATAGCTGTAGAGTTTTCTATATAAAGCGCACAGGGCCATTCAACGCTTTTATAAACACTTTTAATACAGATGGATTGAGTCTTATACAGGCTGTTCAATAAACTGAGGTGTTTAACATTTTATGTAATGAGATTTGTTAATGAGTAGTCTGACATTCGAGATAACCTTGTGATAGATCGCTACAGTTCTATGTGACAATAAAACCTAAATGTGTGTATGATAGCTTAATAGATCCCACAGTTCTAAATAAAAACCTGGTCAATAAAGATTGTGTGAAACAACCGCAGGTGGCACACGACCACGGCTATTACTTAAAAAAATCTGTAAAACGGAAATTATTAAAAAGTATAATATTATAAGTTGTCTATGTAATAAAAGATAAATATTTAAAAGTTTATAATTGGAAAAAATATCGGTCAAATGAATGTTGTTCTTGTTTTATACTTTTCAGTGCGCGATTTTTTCGTAGTCAGGTTTTAGTTATTTTTAACTATTTTTTTTTAATGTAAATACAACGAAAAATAATAAAATCAGACTTTTTTTCGAGATACTTTCAAAAAATAATGAGTCAAATAAATTGGTCGCATAGTGCTACGCCGTAGCAAGAATACAGTGCGTTTCTGTATTTATCTTCCCATTATATGTCAAAACTTCTTTAATATAAAATAACAAACTACATAGTTAAAAGCTCCACCCTGTATAGTTTGTCGCGGCAACAGCTGAGATTTGGGCACACGCTACGCGGCCGGTGCGTCACCGCGCTCGCACCGACCACCTTTCACCCCTCGCGCATTCCCTTGCGACTTGCGACCTTCTTGCGACTGTGCGCTTGTGTCGCCGCGCAGACGCACTATTTATATCTACGCATATGCGCCATGTCCTATGTATTATAGCGAGCTTGAGGTAGGTATTGAAGAGATGAATGGCTTTCGGGGCACATAAATGTCAAAGTAACCGTACGATCCGATTAAATTCTTCTGTATTAAAAAAACACAAAAACGTTGAATGTATAACTTCTTGTTTTTGAACCGTTGAATTTCTAATAATGCTTCACAATATATCACAATAATAAGTGAATGTTAATATAATTATATACTTTGTACTTTCGAATCGGCATTGTAGAAAACACATAAAAATGACTACGTGAAAATAATAAGCAGACTACTAACTTAATTAATAAATACATAATACTAAAAACCTCTATATATTTCAATAAGTAGATAATTTAGAACTAAATCTAACATAAAAAATCTCATATAACAGTGTTTGTACATAACTGATTTTTTTGTAGATATATTTTGGTAGGTAGATACTGCACCCTCTATTCTTAAAAACGATTATGAGAGTTATATAACAAGATTTACGATGATAATCCTCCCATCCAGGGCAGAGCGGGAGGGACTGTCAGACTTGTACTGACTAAAATCCTAGGTGTCCTTCAATAGCCCTTAACGTACCAGGGTCACGATAATTCGTGAGTCCCGCGACCCCGGAAAAAAATAAGTATAGTTACTTATTTTTAGTAGGTAGAAAGTTTTCAAGAACAGACATTGTCTAGGCTATGAAACCGTGACTCATTTGATGATTTTAGCACGATAAAAAAAGGCTATGAAACCTAGACTACGTCTTTCGTAGCACTTAATTATTTACTCTGTGTTTTTCTAAAAAGTAATGGAAAAAAAAATATTTTTCGTTTTGTTAGCTGTCATACCTATGGTACACTAGGACGGGATCTTGGATACACATGTACAAAACAGTATTTAGAAGAAAAAAATAATATTTATTTATATTTCCCAACGCCTATTCAAGCTTACGTCACAGGCGTGACGTATACCTGCATTTTAAGCACATGTGATACCATTCATACCGTTACAAAGTGTAGGAACAATAACATTGCAATCTAGGGAAACGGGAATTGTCCGTTTCCCACATTCGATATTTTTTGCTAAAATCTCACCGTTATAGGGATTTATTGCATTTCTTAGCCCGAAAAGGTATTTATAGTGTTACGGTATGAAGGGGAGAGAGACCTGGGGTCGCTGGGACAGCTGCATCCAATGCGCCGGAGCAGGCTCAAACAAGTAGATCATTCGGTACAGGATTAACAGAACCGTAAATGACGAATAACGGTTACATTATTATTTTTTATCTGCAACAAATGGGGCACTATTATTACCTGCAGTGCAACTTGCAAGAGTGTTACTTAGTTAACTCTGCTTCCGCGTCCAAGGCATTGACTTTTTTTTTATCGTGGTAAAATCATCAAATGAGTCCTCCCACCCTTACTGTCAGACTTGTACTGACTAAAATCCACGGTGTCCTTCAATAGCCCTTTACGTACCTTGGTCACGGTAATTCGTTAGTCCCGCGACCCCGGCAGGCTTTGGCCCTCTACAGGCCCCGTCACTATTCAAGGCATTGACTTTGAGAATTTGTTTCATGTAACAGTTTTCCTCTCTAAATTACAGGCAATCTAGTGTTCCATCTAAAAAATAATCTAATTTGTTACTAATAAATTTCTGAAATGATTGATGATTCCAACAGTAAATTTTGACAAGCATCAAATTCGCTGTGTGAACATCCAAAATTATTTCGTTTATTATGTTCAATTGCATATACCTACATCTGTGAATTTAACATAAATGTACATCAAGACAATATGGTTAGTTTTAGATTTAGCGTTTTAAGAATTTCCTTACTGACACCAGTGCTTGTACGAAAAAATATTTGGGACCATCTTTTTGTGGTGTGATGTAGCCTACTGCAACATACTAGGATAAAGACCGATGAATCTTAAGATACAGTAATTTCAACAGTGGCTAAAATTGATTTCTTTGAAATATTATATTAAGTAACTACAGTAAATAATAGTATTAAAAAAATGATGTTAGACTTTACATCGGTTTTCATATATCAAACGTATTGCTCATGCATTTATGAAGGTACATAGCTAACTTTAACAACGAAAATTAATTAATCGTGCCGTTCAATCGACATAGTTAGTATGTATTTAGGCACAGATATCAAATGAAATGTAATTACTCTGAGCAAACGACGGACACGCCCGTTCCGGGACACCTTTTCATTTAATCAGAACTTGTTTGCACACCCAACAAATGGTGTTTAGTTTGCGGAGGGCGACCGATCCGCGCTGCATAGTTGCACCCGAACACCGGTTGATTTAGTCGCCATCTTTTGATAGATTCTTTTTTATAGACATACTGAAATTTATTAAAAGCGCACCGAGGGTGCGCGTGCGCAGCGACAACTGCCGAGATTGTTGCGCGCACCTGGCCGGGGCCCACGCGCGCGCCTTACTTGCACACAGCACATGTGATATATGTATATGTATGTACCGTATCCTCTGCCCTTGTCAATTGTGTTTATGCATAATGATCTGAATTATAAACATCCATCAAAACCGTTAAACGACTAACATTGAAACGCTTTTATGATAAATTTGAATAAAACACATACATATATTTCGTGTTTTATTAAGTTATACTGAAATGCAAAATTACTTAAAAGCTGCTTCTTGAAGCTAGCCAATCGAGAATTGCTTAGTCCCAATCTTTAGTATTTATACGACCGTCAGAAGAATGAAGGATTTTTTATGTGACTTTTATTCTTTTCCAACATCTTTATTGCTAATAGAATATGATTTTAGGTCTAACGATAATAGTTAATTTAATTTAGTATGAGTGATTTATGAGATAAATTGTATGGTATGTTGGTAGGTAGATCAGTAGATGTGTTGTCAACGAAAAAAAACAATCACATAAGTTTTTTGGGTGTGGTGTATCAGTGATTAATGTATCTCTTCCATATGGCTAGAAAGTAGTAAGATTAGTGGCTAAGTAAATTTTTATGTTTTAATAAGTATGAACTATAATTCCAGGATATTAGAATGTTTTCTCTTTGTGTTAAGAACACTTTATGAGTTCTTAGATAGGAATAATACATAGCATTGCCAAGATTGTGATAATCTATGTAGTAGATACATTATGTCGTAATATTAGTAAGCTCTGGGTGCTCTGCTGAGCGCAGCGTTAACTGCAGGACCACACGGCAGGCGAAGTTGTGCGCATAGTGCACCGAGCAGTGTGCAGCCACACCGCGTCACTTTGTTCAGAGAACATAGCGTGCGCGCCGGACGGTGAGCCGCGACGCTGCGGTCCTCGTGTACGCTAATGTTGATACGTGTCATGTTATCGACCGCCCACCGAGCACCGACTATGTGGTCTCGTATCCTACGATACTGTCGTTTACCTAGCATGCGCGAACCCAACCAGAAGGATATTCTACTGACCCACAATAACCGCTTACCACAATATCACTTACGAAGAAAGTTACACGAAATCAGAAAGTTTTATATCTCAATTTCAAGCTATTATCGTTTACACGTATATAGGAATGAATAAAACCATCCAATTTTGTGGCCACGTAAGTATTTATTTACAACTTCATCATCCCGGACATAAAGATGCAGACGTGAGCTGGGGTGAACGGTACAAGAATTCACTTGCATAATGATACATTAAATGATGTGGTTTGCATTACTTGTAAGATTAAATGGTCCAGCAGTCCATTCACCAAATAAGCAGAATGTAAATGTTAACTGTAAATCAAAGAAACAGTATTAGTCTAACTTTGCACTACTTATACGTGCCACATTATATCATCTTCGATGAAATTTCTCATGGGTAATTTTAAAACTTATATAAATATAAACTGCACCATGTTAGACAGTCATAAAACTCACTCATTAAAAATGACTCTCATATACTTAATATAGCTAAATATATTATCTAAAAATAGTCAAAAAATTGTAGTACTTCCACATTGTGCTGTAAACTGTAAAGGTTACAACGACGACGACGTCTTGTCGCGATTTGGAATCAGTTATGAAAACTGGTTTCTTATCAAATAGACATATGTATTTTGTTATTGAATATAGGTAGGGGAGCCAGAAAGTTATGAGTTCAGCAATCAAATCCATTTCAGAGAATTGATCTGAATGTCGATGGAGGTCGGTGGCTCCGGCGGGTCGGCTGTTGCAATGGGTGCCTTTGTCCGCGAGGCATCAATGTCGTCCTCGTTGGTTCAAGTATAATGCGGAAACAATGCGCGGACCACATTCGTGCATCGCGACCGCGACCGCGACCGTGTCGTGTTCGGCTGCGGCCCGATGTTTGTGCTCATAAAGTGTCATTATGGTAACAGTACCTCATTGTTGTTTTCGGCGATGGCCGTCTCCCTATTTTCTTCGCTCGCCGTGTAAAAGCTCGGCGCGTCACGGCGAGTTATAACCAAAATGGGTTACGACCGACTCTTGCGAAACTTTTACGGGCCATCGTCTCCGTTGAAATCTCGTTCGGTTTAATGGCCTTCGAATTTTAAGTGCTAAAGAAAGGTAAATCACTTTGACGTGTCTTGAACTTAAATCGACGGCTCGGTTAGCGCACTGGCTGAGCGGTTGGATTGCTGCGCTGCGAGTCGCGGGTTCGATTCCCGCACGGAGCAAATGTTTGTATGATCTACAAGTCATTGTTCCGGGTCTGGGCGTTTGTGTATGTGAGTTTATATGTTTGTAAACGCACCCACGACACAGGAGAAATTCCTAGTGTGGGGCAACGTTTTTTTAAAGAAAAAAAAAAAAAAAAAAAAAATCCGTGATTTGAGAAGGACTCGATGTTTTGGGCTCGTAATAAATGACGACCAGTCGAAATTTCTCCATAATATTGCTGTTATTTTTATAATAAATATTAATGCTCATTTAAGATCAAGAAATGGATCCAAGTTCATAGTAGCACCTTAAAATATAGTGTCAAATAACGACTATGCTACCATTACATCTGATGCTACTGGTTACCTACATTATTCATTGTTATCTATAGCTTATTCTAACGGACTAGCGATTTTAGGAAATTGGCTTAACCCAGTATTTTTCGTATTGAAATAAAAATCGCTGTTGTTCTGGATGACCAAAGCTGTGAAATCCGTGCGATCTATTTATCAAAGATCGTGGTGCTGACTAACGTTCACTTCAAATAGTTAATCAAAGGATCGATACAAATTACAATGTAGGTAGTAAAGGACTGCGTTTACATCTTGAGCCGTTGTTTATTATTACATAATAACTCTCCTTTGTACTTTGTCATTGACCTCTTTACTTCGCCTGACGCAGGAATTTAATATTAATATTGAGCGGAGTCAAATACAAAAATGTATGCCAAACTTGTGTCACTGATCGGTGTCTTATATCTTAGCCAATTGCAAAAAATAGTAACACGATCTCAATTACCGGTATTCAGAATAGATATGCTTACATTGCATACCTATTGTAATGAGCTTTTATAATTCTGGTGATAAGTACTAGATAGTCGCATTGATTGACAGCACAAACATTACAATCAATTAATGTGATAGTTTGAAACAATAGAAAGTCTCATCTAACCCATTTTCTTTTCACATCCTACGTACCCGGACCAACCCTGATCGCTTTCTGTTTAAGCAAATTATAAAACAGTCGAGGTTATTATTAGCATTGTGATTACAGCTATTGTTTGTGAATCATAAAACAATGATTATTGAAAATCATTATGAAGATGTCAGCCACTGATCAACGTTATAATAACAAACGATAAAAGCACGCTTGAACAAGCAAATATAATGGCCTTAATGATATGGAAGACAATGGGATGGTTCCTCAGGGCGCGCAGGCGCAGCGTCGCGCGTCGCGCCTCGCCGGCACAGGCGCAGGCGCACTTACGCATTGCCACTTGACTGGAACTTGACTCACTCGGATAGACTTGACGGTGAACGGAAGATATACTGTCCTTTTGTTTTAGATATATTTATCAAGATAATTACCTAGGTTCAAATAGTCAACATTTGTCTTGTTGACAACTAAATTGAATACAATAGTATTCAAGTTTTTCAGTACGAAGGGTTCGGTTTAGTTTTATTATTAAGTTTTACTATTAGCTAAAAAAAATATTTCAGTTGATTTATAGTCGTGGGTAAAGAAAGGGCCGATGAGCCGTTCAGTCGAGAGCAGCGGAAGTAGCGCTCAGAGAGAGTCGCGCGGCGCGTGCGCGACACTACGCAGCGGAAGCGGATATGGCAATTGCATTCAATAAATCTACATTGTAACTTAATACTTTAAATGGCATTTTAATATTGTATTATTGTGCGGCATAAAAGTAATCATATGAGTTTTGTAGCACAAAAACATACGTTTTGTATGAATAATAATAAAGAACGTCTATAGACAACCGAAAATAAAAATCTTATTACTTCCGTTCGTAACAATTGGTTCATAAAAGGTTGCATCAAAAAGATTGACGCGCGGACGACTAATGTTAAATGTTTGCAAATCTTCTCCTTCATATAGCTGGCACGACGGTATTTACTCGTATAAATGATATAATTAGTCCAAAACTTTCCCACCTTTGCATGGCTGCATTGTTTTTGGTCTACGAGGACAGGATAGCAGGTTTGTTTTTTATCGTGGTAAAATCATCAAATCAGTACAGGGCGAGAAGGAGACTTCACGTTCTATCTACCTGTCAAGACAGTCCCGCGACTTACGACACAGCTCCACATCCACACCCCGATGCTGTTCCGACGTAGCCCCACTTAATCAGATTAAAATTACATCTCCCCCATTTTCATCCTTGCAATGTTTCTTAATGTTTTCTAGATGTGACAGTTTTGTAGTAGTGTGGCTAGTTGTCTGCGTAACTGAAAACTAACAACAAAAATAAAGAAACAAGTAAGTTTTTCAACGGCACATGATCACAAACCGGTAACATTTGAAATAGAATGGTAACATTTGATTATATACATAAAAGTGATTTATTAATAGGAACAGGTTGTTCGAGTATGGCGCATGTTGAATGGCGGTGTAATCAGCGCTATTGAGCGGCCGTCACCTGCAGGACTCGTTGTTATTGTGACTACGAGCTCCACGATTGGCTCCATGCCACTAAAAATATAGGAGCAGAAGATCAGCTATACACAACGAGCGAAGATATACGCACACTAAGACAAGTTCGAACAAAAATGTTATACTCTTAATATACTCTTGCCCTCGCTGTTAGTAGTTGCATGTAAACGTGTGCATCAGTTTTGGCTTGTTGTATGGAGTTAATCTTTTTTACTTATCTGTTTGAGGTCGATGCAGTCGGAGCTGAATGACGCCGCATGCCGCGCCTTCGCCGCACCGTGCCTAGTCGTGTTGCGCAATAGTGTCGGTGACAATTGTGTACTTTATAATAAAACGAAATTGTAACAGTTCCTGATTATGTATTTGGAACAGACACCCTGTGTTGCTGGTTGACCGCAGACGCAAAGCAATCGCTACGGAAACGCTACGCTTTTTCTCCAGTTTTGCTACGGAAACTCTACGCTGTTGCTACGAGTTCGCAACACAAATACATTACATCTGCTACGACAGTGCTACAAAAACACTGCGCAATAATTTCGTAGACGCTACAGTAACTGCGAAGTAGACGCAAAGCAACCGCTACGAGAACGCTACGCTTTAGCTACAGCAACACGTAGCATCGGCTACGTCGTCGTTTGCGCTACGGCAACGTCAAACCTATAGACAAACGGCGCATCAGCTACGCCTGCGCTACAATACGCTACGCTTTTGCTACGATTCATCTACTGTACGGATACACGAATTATTTGGCTATATTACCTATTGAGATTTGTATGGAGGATTTCAGAAAAATCATAGAACGTATTTTCATGAAAATGCTGCATATGTGACACTCCAAGGACACGCTACTCTGCCGCAGCGGCAACACAAACGATATGTTTTAATATTACTGAAAACTTTTGTAATTGTTAAATATTTCTAACCACAAGGAAAATGTGGCCGGTCCTATATTCAGACCCTATTCAAATGATTATAAAAGTGATCCCTACACATCCAATATATTTGTATGGAGGGAAGAACCGGTCAGTCCATTTATTCTCAGGTGCATACATTAGATCCAGGAAACGGGTTCCCAAATTCCCTTAGTATTATTCTTATAAATATATGCTGTAATTACCTTGACGAGATCTATATTATCTTGTTCAAAGGTGACATCAAGTCTGTATGCGGTCCCAAACTTCCACGCACGGAGTCCTGCCGTACTTCTTTGGAAACCATTCTCAAATTTTTGATCTCGTTGATATAATTTTGATCTCATGTTTGTTTAATTTTAAGTTTTAGTCAAGCATTATTTTATTTAATAGTTTATTTCCACTTATTATTTAGTACAATAATTTAGTTTTTAGCTTAAGTTACCACTTATGTTCGCGTATGTTGATTCACCTGTTATTGGCAAATGTATGCCTTTTACTCGTAAATACCTACACTATTTCTTAATTTATATACAGAAGCTGTTGGTGTACCTTTATTAATTAATTAATAAATCATGTTTCTTTTGTCACGTAGGCATTCACAAATAAGTTTAACAAAATGGGTTTTTGAAAGTGATTTTTGCCAAATTTTATTAACTAGAAAGAAATCTTATTATAATAAATATTTAGAAACTTAGCAGCAGAATCTTAAAGTTCGATCCGAAAGAGTACTGTGGCCTTCTGCATTATGCGTTCCTGCTATTGCTCTCGGGGAATTACAGAAGCGATGTTATGAATTTGTAATAATAATTAATAAGTTAGTTAATAACTATGAATTTATTTATAATGATTGGTATGTATTACTTTTATTTATAACAAGTGAATCGCCCTAGCTCAGCACAGGTACAGTTTAAAAATAAAATAAAGCAATCATTTATGAATAATTGCCAGAATTACGGGTATAAATAAATTTGAGTTTTGAATAACATGTGACTAAATAGTTTGTCATTCTACACCCAGGTTTTGAATCATGTCATTCAATCTCTGCTGGCAAAGGTAACAAACATCAGACCCAGTTACAGGTACCCACTTCCGCCACATCCCAATGTATACGTTCATAATCTGTTCGCCGTATTCGTGACGATGACACTCAAAACTGAAATAAGATCCGTCGATAAATCGTAGGATAAGTTGCGCAAGCGCACCGGATATCGCGCCATGACCGGAAACACTTGTTTGTGCGTACTCGCAGGTAGGTTCCCATTGCCGCCACATACACATACAGACGGGAGGAGTTGCGCGGGACCCTTTACTTGAACACGTGCATGCCTGTACGTACATACTCACCGTAATCCCCTCACTGAGATCCGGATTTTATTGCGTCGTTCCTCTTTGAATGTTTATAAGTCTCTCATATAAGTAGCTACTTGCTGACGAACAATGTAGACTATGTGCTGTGACCTACTCCGCAGTTACCTCGCACATCTACTTAACTTAATAGTTCAACCAAATCATGCACAACCAATCGTTTTATGACTTATTTTTTTATAACCAGCTACAACGTTTTGTGAAGTTTCAGGTGCATGTTTCTTAAAAGTAAGCTATGAATGAAGATTTGTTTTGCACTGCGATTGTTGTACCTATGTGTTGCCTATAATCATCAATCTTTTTCTTCTCAGCAACTTTAATATGTCAAGATAATTTACTACGACGAGTTCTATAAACAATATATAACAAGTTTAGGATGGAATGAGGACACACCGGCCAATCTACGAACCTCTCGTTACATCACTTACGACAAATAATAATATATCAAGCTGTTCACAGATATTATTAATCAAACAATAGGCATTCCGTGAAACAGTGTGTCGGCAAGATGGGCGATAAGGGTCCGGTGCTCCGGTAGCGCGCAAACGACTCCCGGTGCGCCCGCGCCGCGCTGCCGACCATTGATTCAGAGGCAACGAGTATTTCATGTTTATAGTTGAATGGTTCAGAATAATTGAAGAAGTTATTTATAAGTTTCCTCTTTAGAAGCGAATCGTGTGCGCGATCGGAGCCGGATGCCGCCACCCTTCAGAGGGCATGCCTTCACAAAGGCATTTAGTCTATTTAAAGACATCCTGCTTAGTGCGGGGGCCCGAGTCCGCTCTCGCACGTGCGTCAAGTGTCCTGCGCCCGCCGACCTGTCAATTACTGTCACCCTCACCTATCTGTGTGCTCGCTGCGTCTGTCTGCACTGATAAACCGGCGGAGTCCACCATTTTGAATAGCGTCGCTTAGCACAAAGTGCCACTCCGCAGGTTTTCACTCAATCGTTCAGGATACAAAATCAGATTGTGCGGGTTCTATTTGCATAATATTATGAGTGGGAAGATAAATTCTAATAAAAGTGTTCGAACAATCATGTCTTCAGGAAATTAACTTGATAGGTATCCTGTCTCGCTCAATCAAACACAATATTGCTCAACGACGGCTAAATTTATCGAAGGAGTATATCTGACAATATAATGGAGTTGGAAACAATACTGAGCGATTATAAAGAGTAGTGGAGCGTAGATTATGGCGTTCGCATGAGACGAGCGAAGGCGCGGCCGCCGGCCGACCGCGGCGGGTAATGGCTTGGAGCCGCGCGGTACCGCTCCGTGGCCCACAGCGCCACTTGCAGAGCCACCAGCGCACCACCTTCATCAAACATCTACCTACCTATCATCATGACGAACTCATCACAAAAATAAATATATATCATAATTATAAAATTCGTATGATCTCAAACGCAATCCTGCAAAATAGCGGGAGAAATGTAAAATACGAGTATATTCAGTGAATTCTAACAAATTATGTACGTTGTATAATTTGTGCGCTTCTGAATATATTATGTTGTAAGTTTGAATATAACTTGGATTAGAGTTAGAGTACCAAAATCTTTAACAATATGTTTTGATTTACTATTTTTGAAAAATAGATAGATCTGAAAATCATGTCTCATTTTAATTTTACAATGATGACGTAGTATAAATAGCCATTATAGGTATAGAGATCTCCCGTTAACTGTCTCTATGTCCGTTGACGTGCTAAACATGTAAATCCATAGCTCATAAACATGAAATAGAAAAGCTTTGGGACAGTACCTATATGTTATGTTGTGACTAACAAGCGCACGTACCATAAAATTTAAATATCATTGTAAGGAAATCGTACACCGGCTGATATCGCGAACAAGATCGCCCTGCTCGTACATACATCTATCTGTTTATTGTTTATTTTATTGGCGATGTCTCTCTGATCTAACAGGACATCAATACATATCGTAAAATCGGCAAATGTTATAAATCATCATCTTAAGCCCGTCACTAGCTTCGTAAAATATGATATTGTAACGTTACTGCTTGTACTCAATATATCTACTAGTTTACCAGTGATCCAATAGGCCAAGGTTCATAAATAATTCTCTCAGTTTAATAGTAACACAATAAAATTCAAAATCCGTCAATGTTTTTATGTGAAATCATCGTTATTACATAATCTGGAAAGCTGAAACTTGATAGTAACTACACTGTTGTTTATGCATAAGTAACATTTAACATGTTATACATAATTGTTGGTAAACATGGGCATTTGTTTTAACTTATTACATAACAAAAGTAATTGTAAAATAGTGACGTAAACATTATTTCATTTGATTTTATAAAAAATTCCATTTACCTAGGTCATTACTCCTTATGGAAATTAATGTCATCAACGCGATAAATGCGCAAACGCAGGCGTGGAAAATTATGTCACTTATTATAACCGTTGAATAGCAAACTACATTTTCACAATAGTTACCTCAGTTCATAACAATTAGATACTTAGATTACTAAATCCAATAATACTCCAATTAAGCAATCAAAATCAAACTTAAAGCGTGAAATTGGGAAGTTCATTAGCCTAAAATCATCTAGAGTCGTTTTGTATTGCGGAATTTAGTTGAATGGGGAGGGGTTGTAGGGACTTTCATACAGCGGTGTGTAGGACTGTAGGAGGTCGTCACCTGCGCAGGCGCTTCCCGACGTGCGAGTCACACATGCGACCTCACATTATCCTCCGTGAACGTCGCACCGCACGGCGACAACCCTCCTTTACATCAAACAGAGCGTTGAACCCGGCGCACAGCTTGCTCCCCTCATGAAATTCAAAAATATCGGAACCATATGTTCTTGACCTTTCTCTTACTTTTACCGAGCTTAGTGAGAATAACGATCTCTTCCGATCCGTTTCATATGTCAGGATTAGGTACACCTACAAAAAAAAAAACTGTATCTCAGGTGTATGTTCTGGAAACAAGTTTAGGTAAGTCTTTACTATGTTATTTATATCTATTGAATGGAACAAAAAGACATAGAAAACGATTTTTTTTCTTGAGACTTTATAACCCTAAAAAGCAATGGTTATATTAATTGTTCCCGACATTTGCTGATATGGGCCTATTTGGCAGCCGTGAGACAAACAACAAATCAATTCTTCTTTTCCTACTTTTATTCCTCTTTTAGATTTAAGTTTTTATTTCATTTTAAAATGTTGTGTTTATCGTGGTTCCTTTGCGCCAAATATTTTTTTTCTTTATATAAATAAGGTTATAAAAAGACGCATAAATTAAGTATGTAAGCACATATTATATCAAGTCATCATCTAATCTTTTCCCAATTATGTTGGGATTGGCTTCCAGTCAAACCGCATGCAGTTGAATATGAGTATTTTACATGGAGCGACAGCTAATCTGACCTCCACAACCCAGTAACTGGGTAATACGATACCCCTTAGTAAGACTATCTAGTTATCTACCTAAAATCTTAAATGAAACTTATACAATAGATATTAAACACAGATAAAACCACTTAATTGTTAATAAAAAGCTCATAAATAACAACATCAGCCATTATATAATTACCGTGTAAGTGCAGAAGCCTCCACATCAATTATATGGCGGGCAGATTGTGGCCACGTAGTAATTGAAACATACAACACCATAATTTGTTGATTAAAGTAATGGTGGCCACGCCGTACATCTCAATTTTCTCACATAGTTAAACTGTTTTCTACCATTCCTATTGATTATGGTTTAAGTAGATAATTTGACAAAAGTATAAACGAATGATTTGAAGTTTTTCTTTTTGGTCGTGTAGTTTAATTTTAGGAGCATACTGCAATTATTTTATGAAACTTTTTTTTTGTTTATGTTCGCAGATAACGTACATAAATCTTTTTCATTGAATAGTAGGTACCTAACGTAGTTACCTATTTTTTTTATGCATTGCGGTCTATAAAATCTTCTAGTCACACAACCTACTTCTTTTTTAAATACCCAAACAGCTTCTAGTATGAATTTATTTTATCCCGCAAAAGTAAATTAAACATCCATCATTATATTCTATTAAAAACACCCGATCATGTCTTATCTGGCCAAAATTATCCTTTTACCATATTCAGAAGCAAGCTAATTCGCCAGTTAATATGATACGTTCTCGGAGAATACGTGACATGCGTATGCGCATGATTGGTCGACCGGTTCTCCACACATACCTTCGTAGGCTTGCCATGCTTCAAATTACGTATTATCATTTTTTGGTAACAAGTAAACATTTTTACGTGTATTAATGTCATACAAGATTATTGTGACCCGACGTTGTCATCTACAAGATCACTTAAGTCTTATCATGTGCATTTTTTTTATCGTGGTAGAATCATCAAATGAGTCCTCCCACCCAGGGCAGGGCGGGAGGGACTGTCAGACTTGTACTGACTAAAATCCACGGTGTCCTTCAATAGCCCTTTACGTACCGGGGTCACGGTAATCCGTTAGTCCCGCGACGTATCATGTGCATTAGAGTAATTTTTGAAGAAGCAGGTCCTTATACGTGGATACCCAAGCTATTTGAATCAGCGCCCTAGCTGGAGGCCTTAGTGACGGGGCCTGTAGAGGGCCAAAGCCTGCCGGGGTCGCGGGACCAAGGGATTACCGTGACCCCTGTACGTAAAGGGCTAGTGAAGGACACCGTGGATTTTAGTCAGTACAAGTCTGACAGTCCCTCCCGCCCTGCCCTGGGTGGGAGGACTCATTTGATGATTTTACCACGATAATACAAAAAAAAAAGCTGGGTGTCTTAAAATCTTAAGGCATCCACAGAAAAATCCGGTTGAGCAGTACACAACCTACTAGAGGTTGACCTGCGAGATGCCATACACAAAAAAAAAATTGAATCAGCACTTCAGCAGCTTCGAACAAACACGAATCTGTTTCAGAACATAATACATATACTCTGTACACATACCTATTATAGTTTGACATTTTTGTAACAATGCGATCTTAACGATCCTATTCTTAGAATGCAGCTCTGACATTGTTTCCGGCATCCATTACGTAAGTAAATCAATCGAGTTCAAATATCGCACAGGCCATCTCATTTTCTAATCGAGTCACTTGCATAATTGGACCGATTTGCACAGTAGTGGCCGCATCGGGCACGGGCAGGCTTCGGCGAGCTCAGCCGCCGCTTGCGCAATCACAATAATCGATGCTCCGCCGATGAAACAGTGAAATCAATGCGGCGGCGACGTCAAGTTACCGCATCGTTTGATCTATATTCACTGACATCATAACTTAATCAGATCTCATTAGCCGGTCAGGTTCATATTAGGCAATAATTGTTGGAAAACTGGCAAACCTACTTAGTAACTGAATTAACTATATATAGAAGTAAAACTGCATCTGTATTTGTATGTTAACCAACAGAATAAGCGAGAAACGGGTTTGATGAATGCCTATTGAATTTTATTTTGTCACTAGCGACCCGCCCCGGCTCCGCACGGGTGCAATCTCTACTCTATGATGCATGTTATATACATACATATAAACCTTCCTCTTGAATCACTCTATCTATTAAAAAAATAGCATCAAAATCTGTTGCGCAGTTTTAAAGAAGTAAGCATACATAGGGACAGACAGATAGACAGCGGGTATCGCCTTTTTTTTATTACTATGTATACGTAGTTACAGTGATAGTGAAGAGTGTTGACTGAACGAACACAAAGACAATATATGTAGTTTTTACGACGTATAATAAAATGTTTTTTTCCAAATAATATAGTAAGAGGAGTAAAATATACATTCGTAAGAAACATGGAGTAGTAGTGCAGCGCGGGGCGAGCGTGCGCCACCGCGCCGCACCCTCAGGAGCTGCGCAAGCGCTGTTGTTTCTCGTGATTTAATTGTACCACACAGACGGTGACTCGCAACTGGCCTGTTTCGACTCGCTGCACAATTTCTCGCCACTTGGCAGCTACAAGTGTATGCGAACCTATACTATTTGCATGTCACATTCAATCACTTCAATTTGCCTACAGCCGCTTGCTCGTAAAACGCCATTAGCATTAGATAGAGTTAATTAGATCGATATCTTAAGGTGATTAATAGTCTATTTATATTTAAGGTAAGAATAACTCAGGTTTAACTTGTATACTAAAACCATTTTCTGAAAATAATTGACAAGTAAAAATTACGTAACATGAAAATGTAGCGATCAATGTGCGCTGAACATTCAGCTGTAGGACGCACTAATTGAGACACAGCTACAATATCCGCCCCATGTTTATGACTCCCATATAGCAAGCTATCAAATAAATTCCGAACATGCAGGAGATACTGCCTCGCGTGTAGCGATTATAAGAACCTCATTTTGTTATCTCAGCATCATCCAGACATAATGTAACATTATGGAATACGAGTAGTTACGTAGGATCACAGTGACCGGTAGTCTTAAGAAAACAGTGCGTATAAACTAGCATGAAGGTAGTGCGTCAGAGTGTGTCGGGCTCTCGGCCGCTACGGACAGCGGGTAGGTAGATAACTTATTAGGGTGGGTTCGCAGATTGCGTGAATGCGTTCACTTCACGGTCGCGTTGCCTTTGTTGGTTGGTGCACCGCGCTGGGTGGGCCGCTCTATCGCATGCTCCACATTGCTCGCCGCAGGTACCAGTGTACCAGCGTTGCACCGCTGCACCGCCGCTCCGCTGCATCGCACCACACACCACGAACATAAACACGCAGACAATACATTTTGCGCAATTTGTTTCGCTTTCTTAGACTGGGATTACTGTCCATTATCACGAGACTCTCCGGTCCCTTTGTCATTCATTCATATGGATCGTAGGGTTAAGTTAATAGAGAATATAGTGTCCATGTTGATGAGTTGCCCGTTGATGTAAGGGCCTAGAAAGAAAAATACCACTTTAACATCAGTTGGTATAAGCTACAGAAAAACGTGCATGTCTTTGAAAGAGATGTCCGTATGGTTAGACATATTTTTCAACACGCAAATACATAGTAGTACCTACTATTTGTTTATGAAGTGAAAACAAGAAGTATGGAAACCAAGGCAGCAACAATACAAATTGGATGATTTTGAATCACCGTTCGTAGCGATTTATGAATCAGCGATAATGTTGTTTAAGCTTTGGGAGCAAGTATAAAACAATGTTAAATTATGCTATCGTAGTAACATGGCGTTTTGTCTGAGAAATAAACTAGACACAGATTATTTGAGTTGTCTTTATAGCCAACCGGTATTATGACTCAGCCGTGATTGTTTAATTCAGTGCTTCTAAACGTGTCGTGGCTCGTGGCTCGTGGCGCATGCGCCCAGTCACTACTACTACTTTGATTCATAAGCTTGCGCAGATATTAGTTTGCTTTGTATTTAGTAAATTAATATCGGCCAGTATTGGGTTTGAGAGTTTTAGAACGCTTTTTTTTTTTTTTTTTTTGCGTGGTAAAATCATCAAATGAGTCCTCCCACCCAGGGCAGGGCGGGAGGGACTGTCAGACTTGTACTGACTAAAATCCACGGTGTCCTTCACTAGCCCTTTACGTACCGGGGTCACGGTAATCCCTTGGTCCCGCGACCCCGGCAGGCTTTGGCCCTCTACAGGCCCCGTCACTATGCTGACACTCTTTGAGGCGCGCGTGGAACACAACGCGCCGTCGACCCGGGCATGGTCCATGTTCGGACAGCGAGTCGCCCGTTACTCGCCGCCCGCATGCCCGCGCCTACGGTGGCCGGAGATCGTCTCGCGACGTCCGGCGCCGTGGGCGTCTACCACTGCGGCTGGGGTGGAGGGAGGACGCTGTCCTCTCCCTCAGGCGGCCCGCCTCCTCCTTCACGAGCATTATTGCTTCGCAGAAGGAGGCGACCGCTTCCCACTCCGTCTCGCCCCGCAGCATGGCCTCGACCAATGCCGGGCGCGAGAGGTCTCCGCCTATCGCCGTCGTGAGGACACGGCGGTGCTCTGCCCAAGCGGGGCAGTCCTGCACCGTATGCTCCACCGTGTCCTCCGGACGATCCTCGCAGTGGTGACACCCAGAGAGTTTTAGAACGCTAGGATTTATTCTACAATAATCACAAATAACTTCTACAAATGTGTGTTCTTCAAATTCAATACATTTTGTACATAATTCATGATACCACATAATTCATGATTCAAAAGATCATGTGGTTTCCATGGTTTCAAAGGAAAAAAAAAAGTTTATACCTAGTTAGAGTTGAAAAGAGGCGAACCACACGTCACCTAAACTAGAAGATAATCGCGGGGGCATGTACCTGTTGCGTTGCGCACTCCTTTCATGGAATATTGTTCTTGTTATAGAGAGCACACGACACAAAGCGGGTTTATCTGGACGCATTATGAGAAGCATCTCCGCTCCCAGATCGCGCGATAATACTCGTCGTCGTCGACTCACAAAAGTATAGAGCAGCGGCGCGGCGGCGGCGGCGCGGCGGCGCGGCGCGGGCGCACGATGCGCTGCGGTGCGCGGCGCGGGCGGTGCGACCGGTGTAAGGTGATCTCGAGCCGGGCTGACCTTTGTGCATTACGGGCAACCGCCGTCGATCTTCTTTGTGTCGCGGCTCGCTTGTCAGCGTCCTCGCAAGAAGGAACTTTGTTGTCTTTCTCGAAAAGAAAGTAGGTAGAGATATCGATGTAAGCATTGTTCCGCCTTCGACTTAATTCAATATAGTGCTGCTGTCTATCGAACGCCATTTTTGTTTAACATTTGAATAGATCTTATTGTGCTCGCTGTTTGGCGTTCTGAATAGAGAGCAGGTGTGTCTTAGGAGGTTTACGGTCGCTGATCTCTGACGTCTCGTAACCTCAACACTATTCATATTTTGGCTCAGACTTTTCAATTTAAGTGATCGAAAGTTCGTGGTCTAGACTCCGGTATCACATTTTACAATACCAAAATACACAGCTGAATAGTTAATTACTTTATTATCTTGACTTTGATTGTGGCACAAACAGTAGAAACTAGTTTGCGTGAACTGTACAAAAGCTAAAAAGCCATTAATATCTAATCGCTTATCTACGTTATTACAACATTCGTATAAATCACGGTTGGAATATTAACGTAGCTAGGAAGTGAATTGGTGTCTAAAATTAAGAGAAGCTAGTAAGCTATTGTGAAATAATGAAACGACAAAATGCCATCGGGGATTATCGTTCATGTGATCACCCGTTTCAAATGAAATGAGCGATGAAGAACTGAGATGTGTCATCGGATTTTACTATAGAGAGCGACATGTTGTCAAATGTGAGACTTTGTTGCGCGTGAGATCGTCGCTGTGTTGCGTGGCCAGGCATACATATCACAGCTTACTTACTTCATTCATATGAGAATGAGCTGAGGCTTTAGTTCCTTTTTCCATTTCGAGAAGTTGGACCTGTTTAATTCTTTTCCACGATAATCACAAAAAAAAATATGTTTAGTAAGCGCTGTCATGTTACGTCCTAATTTCGCCTGCATCGTCTGCTATTTTACATCTCAGAGATACGCTAATCGCGAATACTGCATGGGTTCACCGTAGCCGTAGGTATACCTTACTACATAAAGCGAAGTTGAGAAACAACAAATTGAGTAGAGAAGTATTTTCTAGCTGATTTTTCTGAAACTACAAACTATAGTAGCGTAACATTCAAATTACCGTTCAGAGCCTCGATAAACTAAATTCAAACGTGCAGTTAATTAACGTGCTTAATCCTGCCTTGTTATTAAGAGTATAAAAAGCAATATATCTCGTGAGGACCGTTGGCCGTGGCCTGCAGATGACGCTCGTTGCCGGGCGCACGGGCCCTGAGGCCGCCTCAGCTAGGTGAGCAATGACAGATGTGCCAATTTAGTCCGTGTCACCTCGTCCGCCTCCCTACAACTATTAACTTCGTCTGTATAGGAAACGGTCAGCTGGCATATTTTTTTTTCCTAATCTGGATCAGTTGGTCGAAGTTTATGCGTCTGCTGACCCATATGTCTGGGGAACATAACGAATTTCGACACACCAATATAATAATTATACGCGGTATAAATAAAAATAAACTAGGCCCTTATGAGCATAAAAAAATATGAAGGATTAAATTAAGAAAAACCGCATAAATTATTAGGTAGTTCAAGACATTTTTAATCTATCTAGAATGCAATTAAACTACTTGAAGAGGAAATAAAGCATTTTAAACCAGTTACTCTAATCAGAATACTTAATTATTAAATTATAATGCCATTTTATTTCTTTACAAGATCCAACTCTCCATACTCATAAAAACATTTATTTTAAATAAATAAAACACCTTCAGGAAAAAAACAGAGTCGCCAAATAATAAGAAGCATTTATAACCATTTAAAGAATTACTTACATTCGAATATATGCATAGCACGACATTACAATGTAAGTAGGTAGTCGTGTACATACGTACGTACACAACACTGTTCGGTCTGTCCAGAGGGACACGCCACAAAGTATTCCATGAATGTGTAATCAGAGAGTTTATTGATCGTGGCAAGATTAACACCACTCCGCATTGTCTGAGTTGGCACGTCTTAAATTTTCCCTTTTTGTGCCAATAACTTAAGGAATTCACGAATTAATTTTTTTTTCTTCACCTTTATGAATGTCGTCGTTTATCACAACTGGAAAGAAATATTCCTTCTTATGTTGCGCTTTCGTAACCGCTTTTCAATTGTAAATTGTGATGTTTTACGACTATGTTTCATACCCAAAATAGAATACCTTTACTTACACATAAATACATCGAGTACGACCTCGCTGACACGACGAGGAAGTAGGTACCACCGAACTTGAGGGATTTTTTACTTATATGTAATTTAAAATTGCTTAAATTTAAATAACCTTTTCAAACATCTCACCATAAGGTATACATACAACGACGCAACATGTACCTACTTATATTGTGTAGTTACATAGATGAGATGATGTATTTGAGTTGTCTGAGTGCAGTATGGGAGAATCGCTCGCTACATAATTGCAGCGCCGCGGAAGGGCGACTCCTGCGCACATGCGCATCCTGCGAGCACGTGCCGTCCACGCGGCCGGAAGTGCCTCGCATCGACCCACTTACCGCGACCTTCGCGTATTTGTGTACTATCTATTTATCCCACTACTTGTGTACTGCAACTTTGATACTTTCGCCAGCCAATAGAACACGCACGAAATACACCGTGTGCTTACAACAGAGCTGTGGTCGGTCATTCGTAACCAGCCAATGTCATTGTCAGTACCTGCAGCCGAGATCAGCAACCGCTGTCGCTATAAACAAATTGAGACGCGATTTACGATGTAATAGCAAACTAGAACGTTCACCACAATATGTTAGGTAGCTCTACATAATAATATAATACAATTTACTCAAGTTCGGCGGCGCAGGCACTATCGAAATAATACATTGCAGCTATGTGCTTTGTCAATAAATATGAATTTTACAATAAAGAATTATGTAAACTGCCACTTACCATAATGCAATGGGAATTTTATTATCTACATGTGAAAACACACATCAGTGACACATATCTGAATATGATTGACATTTCAGGGTTGCATCAAGTTATTGTACGTTAAGGTTAATAATAAGAATGGTATCTACGTGTTATTTGCATAGGCACTGTTGACTGAACTTAGGTAAGTCGATAAGGCTCGGACAGGTTGTGGGGCCTTATCTGTTGGCGAGGACATCCGCACGTTGTTCGGACGTGCGCTATCCAACTAACACAGTTCTATTATCGCGCATCCCCGTCTTCATCGCGATCGCATCGACGTATCGGTGACCACGTGATAAAATGCTCGTTTAGAATCAACGTCGCATTTGAAACACGGAAGTTTATGTCATATCAAGGGCAACGGAGACAATGTG
The DNA here is from genome assembly GCA_943136025.2 of Agrotis puta. Classification (NCBI taxonomy): domain Eukaryota; kingdom Metazoa; phylum Arthropoda; class Insecta; order Lepidoptera; family Noctuidae; genus Agrotis; species Agrotis puta. Next base: position 9,949,637 of record OW964170.2, read on the forward strand.
ATGAAGCAAAGATAACATAAAAGCTTATGATGCTCTCTCTTACGTTATGGGTCATGCTCAACTGCGAATGATATCATCATGTTGCACTGTACTGTTTTGTAAAGATGGCAATCACTAAAGGAATAAAAAGTGACCACTGACAAGTGTTTCTCCCATCGTCTTCCCAGACCACCACAGTTACCTCATCCGTACTAATCGCTTCAAAACTACAATTGCTCTCATGCTCATTTAAAAATAGCATGTCTTTGAGTGTTAATAAATTGAATATCAAAGTGTCTTAATCCATCCACGTCTTATTTCATATAATAAAGCAAGTTGGTGTATGGCATTCCGCTTTGGACCCGTGAGCAACGTAAATTGACGAAATGCAATATAATTTTTTTGAAACGTGATTTCTCTAATTCGGTTCAATATACTATTAGTAGTACGTATATATAGTGAATCAGCAGATGAAACAATGCAGACTTAACATTAACTGACTAGACAGATTGCTAATCTGTACATTTTTATTATTATGAACACGTGAGTTACACAGTTCAGAGGACTTTGACCTAGTAACAAAGTGATTATTTGTTTCGAACATCTCGTTTACCAGGGAAAAACCAGCTTTAAGTAACTAATTCGTCTCATGTCATGTAAGAAGATACAGAAATTAAATCTGCCCATAATTTTATCAAATCGCATTTGTAACAATTACGCAACAAGTGAAATAACAAAGAAGTCCACAGGTAAACTAAACAACACCATTTGTCATGGTTAACTGGAAACACAACAGTGCGATTGTTCCTCTTTAAACCTTGAACAATAACCTGTTCGAGTGCGAGTCGGATTTTTTCCAAAATCTCCTTTTATTCGTTTTCAAAAAGCTTAATGGAATTTCGCATTGCGGCAGTCGGCGTATTGTACAACGGCGAAGAATGTGGATAAAATCAACACGGCATTAAATCACACATACCCGATTATTCAATAGTAGGGTAAAAAGAATATTTTATGCCTCAAGGAAAAAAATGTAAAAAGATAAAATATCTCTCTACAGAGAGAAATTTGGTATAGCAGGGAAGCTTTGTGCGTGGGATAGACGGCTAGCAAATTCGTGAGTGGGTTTGAAGCGTTATGCAGTAGGTATGTGGCATTGCGCAGGGTGCAGGTAGTGTTGGGAGCTGTGTGCATAAATCTGCAGGTCGAGCGGCCGCGGCCGGTGTGCTGTTCACGCCTACATCGGGCGCTGCAGCGGCGCTCGCAGTCGCGCCTGCCGAGCCGATCTGCACGTTCTTAGCATATCTGAATCTGTCTACACGCGGCGGCACACCGCCGCTGCCAGATATGGGCAAAAATTGAAACACGGAACGTACATATCTGAGTGGGCCTCTACCTACACATAAAAGCGTTGCGTTCGTGCTTTCTTTGTGTCGCGCCCCTGTAAGGTAAAGAAAATAAAATCTTGTCGACGATCTGCATATCACGCAGGTTTCACAGGCTTTTTACTACAAATTTCTATTTAAGTGAAAATAGTTTAAAGTCTTTTAAGCAGCACTATTTTAAATGAAATTGGTTAATGATACTCACGCAGGTACTTTATCAGCAGCACTCAATCCTGAATTAAAACACTTAACATACCTGTGGTAATTTATGTATGTATGTAATTTGTTATTTATTTTATTGTCAATGTGTAAGTTTCTGTCCTATATACGAGCATTCATTAAAATATCAGCAAGGCGCTCTAAATCTTATTGTTTTCATTTTTAATTTCTCGATATGAGTATAGGCGATTTCGAGCAAGTTACAGATACTTCCAGAAGTACACATCATCCATACGGCGAGGCTCCCACCTGAACAGCGAAGTTGTCAATTGTGGAACGTGATGATACAGTGACACTTGGTCGGTAGCCATGTTTCGGGTGCTCGAAAGACAAGTTTTCGACGTCGTTCATTTACGCTTTAGTCGTCAACATTCTCTCTCCTGCCCTTTATCTTAGTTCATTCGGGAGCGATGCAGCATGTCTCCTTCCAAACTTTTCTGTATTACTTGTCATTACATTATAACATATGACTAGAAAGGAGGTGAGTATCGATTATCACTTTTTTTGTTTTCAGTCCATTCTTTGTTTAACATTAGTTATTTCCTCGCAGCATGTACACTTTTACTCAAGGCTTTCCTCATCACATTGTCCTCATTTCTCCACATCTTCATGCCCATTCTATGACAACCGATACCACTTCCAGACTTCCGTTTGAACATACTTACACTTAGTCATCTGCCCAAGTTCGTTCTATAGAATTCGGGCAAACGACCAAGTGTTTGTTTTTGTCCAAAACTCTTAACTGCAGAAAAAACATTCAATCAAGATGCGCGCTTGTCTGTGTGTCGCAATCACTAACTCTAAAAACAAACGTTTTTCTTATAGAAACCCATGAATCCATATTTAAAAAATATTTAGTTCAAAAAACATACAAGGATTGGTGGTACGGAACTCTTAGCGCGCAAGACGATGTACACGGCCGGTTTTATTAATGATGTAGTTCATGTCCTATAACTGTATAATAGATATCGATAGTATTACTAAAGAGAGAAGAATACCTGCTAAGTACTAAACTGTCTACATATTCGGCATTATAGATCGTAAGTACAATAGGTCGGTTTTTGCGCGTCTCCTTACCTGCATGAGCCGTATCCCACGGCCTCGGCGCCTCAACAGGTGTGCACCTGAGCCCAGACGCGCTTTTTCATTACGGACATACAATCAAACAAAACGAACTACATGCTCGTTTGAGAATGATGCTCCGATTCATTCATCGTTCGCCGAGGAATTCTTTTATATTTGCTGGCCGAACCCGATCTTATTTTTATTGTCTCGTTCGTTCACATTGACGATATGGCCGTGCTTCGACGATGGGTATAGAGATTTTCGTATTGATCATACTTATTTGAATGTAGATCGACGACATTTATTTTAATGAATACCGTCCTTATCGAAGTCTCTCTGACTTAATGGGACTGTGGACCAAAACAGAAATATGTCAATTGGTATGAGTTATAAAAAAAAAGCATAGCAACAAAGTAACGCAGGTGTAGTAATTAATTAAATGCACCGCCAGCTAGTAAGAGTAACCTACCTACTACATGATATTGTCGAGTAAGTAACAAGTAAACAGGTATAAGTCGTAATACATTTATGTAAATACCTACGTACATTGTTATGAAATTGATTTCATTGAACCTATTATATCACGGTCTAATCAAAAATATTTCCTGAGTGGTCACACGTGACAGTACGAGATGAAATTTGCAGTTTCATAATATTTGAGTAGCGCGTGTCACGTGCTGGCGGTAACCTTGATAAACTGCTGGTCAACACATTGCGGGCAGGGCGTTGTCGCATACCGATGGCCCATTTAAAACCCGACACTTCCATCCAAACGACTCGCCTGCGCTCTTAACTTTTATTCTTTCGCATTTAAATCCTGACAAAATATTTGAAGAACCATCTTACATGATTATTTCAGTAAACATTACGCCTAACCTACTGATTCCTTAACATAGATAGGTAATACGGTATCTATCAGTCTCAAGCAATAGGTAGATATGTTAAATAACGACAGTTTCCCTACAGTCATGAACTTAACCTTGAATAATTCGGCCGGGACATGGTTAATATTTATTTTATATATTTACATATGCATAGATATCTGTAGAATATCATAAATAAACAGATCAACAAGTCGTACTGTTAGCTTTATACCATTTTATCGATAAATTTGTTCTTGATTTACAGTGCCCATAAAAGATAAATGCAGCCGTAACCTTGATCTACACACATCTTGATATTGGAAAATGTGAGCAAACAAAGGTGGGTTAGTGTTGCTTGCCAGTTCGTATTCCACGAATTATATAACATTTGTGTCAACAATAATATGGATTAACCTTCAAGATTAAAGTAGGTGCCCACTGTGGCTTTAAATGTGGGATGCCTTAAGTACTGTAGATCGAAGCTTTTCTTCTGAAACAGATATTAATAACGCAGTACCTATTATATGAGTTCTCTAAAACAAGCTGTAGGCATCGCAACAAAACGAGGATTAGGATATAAGTATCGAAGTTAATAGTAACAAAAGATAAATCAATCAAACAGATTTTGGCTCATTTTTGGCAGAATGTGTTTCACTTTTGGTGTGTATGAGAAGTGATATACGTTCTCACGCAGTCAGCCGATGTTTCTAAATCGTCTTTAGAGACCGATTCTCTTTGCGGAATATATTTACCTGAATCAGCTGATTTTGGGAATTTGTACGGCTTGAATGAACACAGAAAAAAATTCGACAGCGCAGCTACCTGTTGTTCAATTTGAAATTGCGTAAAGAAACACGCACCTTACTGTGGGAGAAATATCAATGTGCACTTAATATAATAGACAAGTAATAAGTAAGGCAGTGAGACAGCGGGGTTGTAACTTTCACATGTCATCGAGGAGGTCCAGGTACCTACAGATGTTCTGCATCCTTATACCAACTGAATTGGGTGTAATGCAAGAGAGATTTATTTTCTAATTATATCGGAGCGTGTGTAGGTTGATTTAGGCGTATATTGTGGTGTCTGGTCGGTTGCGCTGGCGCAGCGTGGCATGGCGGCTCGCTATCGATGCCGGCCGATCGCGTCGTGTTAATTACTTTCATTAAGGGCAATTGTCCTGCTCAATCGGTCTGATCAGTCAGTTTGCCGCCGCTCGATATTTCTACTCAATACCATTAGCCCGCCTCGTACGACGCAACTCTTGCATGAATTGCGTTACATGCGCCTATCTGAGCTTTAATTAATTTGAGGTAGTTAATGTCTGACCCTTGCCTGTAGTTGACATTGAACAATGTTGACATAGGTACAATCTAATACTCTAGCTACATACAGGTAACGGTAAAACATACTTGGCTACTGAACCTTCCAAATTATACTGGAAGTATTAAGATGTTCAGAATTATGTTAAGAAGGTTCCTGTATCAGCTTACGGTAGTTTCTTCTGCTGCTCTAATCATATTATTATTGCAAGTCCACCATTTACCCTTGGTTTAATTTGATCTTTTGATATCTTGGGCCCTATTGTGAAGAATTAAAATGTGTAAAAGACCTGTTATGATGCCGAAACTCATAACAGTTGGGTCACAATATTGGTTCTTGAAGGCAGAACGATAATTAATTTATTGCCTGTGCCGTCTGCTATTGGTACCCCGCCAATTAACCCTCTCGTCTTGTAGGTATCAATCTGTCCAAACCTAAGTACCACCAAAGTATAAGTTAGTACTGCTATATATATTTTCCGGGGTCGAGAGACACCGTGGATTTTAGTCAGTACGAGTTCGACAGTCCCTCCCGCTCTGCCCTGGGAGGGAGGACTCATTTGATGATTTTACAACTTAAAAAAAAAGTACTGCTATATATTCACTACATAATTTACATTTGTAGACACCTACATCTATTCGCAACAAAATAATTATAGGTAATACAAATCATTAATTGCGCCTGAAGCGATGTTGAAGCTGCGCCGACGCATAGCTGGTAGCAGCGGCAGCAGGATGCGTGGTTGAGGCCGATGAACAATAAACTATATTTCTCGATAGGCCATTAACATATCATTGTGGTGCGCTAATCGAATGGCCGCAAGCGCGGGAGTACCGGCGTGGCCTGAGCGCTCGCGCTGCCAGCAACAACTACCAATGCTGCCCGTTGCATCGTTAACAGTTCAATGAAATATTATGTAGATACGAATTAACATTGTTAATCCATACTATGAACTGGTAAATACTAAACTAACTCTGTTTGTCAGAAGGGTCTTTAACCTTAATAGTACGGGATGGCCCGGGCTGACCGATTGGCGTATCGCGGTTTCGATTTCCACACGAAACAAATTTTTGTATGACTTAGAAGTAGGTGATTTGTGTTTGGGTGTGAGCGTGAGTTTCAATGTTTATAAACTCACTCACGATACAGGAGGAATTTCTAGTGTACACGATATACACCGTGACTTTTTAGTCGTCTTACAACGGCAGCCTAGTTCATTTATCCTATGACCAGTAAACGTTCATAATAAAAAAATATTATTGTTATGACGCAAGGCGTACTTAGAAATACCCTTATCTCATAGAAAATGGAGATGGAAAGATCTGCTCGACTCATGAGCTGGGTAGGAATACTCTTCAGTTTGATACGTAAAAAAAATTAACAGGGTATTTCATATTTCTTACGTACAGACGCCAGCACATCAACCTACCTCAATCTGTCAAATTTCTTTAATAGATTTTCAACCTTATTTCAAAAAAGGAAGGTTAATATTCTTTAGGTAAAATTTGTCAGATTCGGGTAGGTTGACATGCTGGCGTCTGTACCTATTTATAAATGATATAAAATATTATTTACGACAAAAAAATAATAATAATAACGCCTAGAGGTATCATTTGATGATTTTACCACGATAAAAAAAAGAGGTATTTTATTTCGTATAAATTCAGTGGTCCACTGTTGAAAGACGACTACAAAGTCACGGTGTACAACGAACGTTTTATTATAAAAACCTAGTTTGTACCAATACTCCATTAGTAGATACGAGTATACTTTCAAACTTCACTACTTGTCCGTATTTGCCTCATCGACAAAAACTGTGAAATCAAATGCATAAGATGTAGGAATTACCCAATTTTTTTTAACGTGGTAATATCATCAAATGAGTCCTCCCACCCAGAGCAGAGCGGGAGGGGACTGTTAGACTCGTACTGATGAAAATCCACGGTGTCCTTCAATAGCCCTTTACGTTCCGAGGTCTCGGTAATTCGTACAGTCCCGCGACCACGAAATCACCCATAGTATAGTCAACTTTGTTTGTCAATTTTAGTCAATTTTATTTGTAATTTAACATTAATTAATAAAAGATAAAAAAAAAACATTACATTAATTAAAAGTCTATAACTTGCATTAACCGAGATTTAAATTTGGCATTATTATGCTACACGTTTGGCAACATATTATGGAGAAAAATTAATAGATAACATCAGTCCCGCCTGAACAGACTAATTTAATGTCCGTACGTACCTACGTCACAGCACGTAACACGTGAATCATAAGCAAGCGTGATTGCGACATATTTCATCAGTAAGGTGTTACAAAAAATCAAATCTTTTTACATTGTTAGAACAGAGTTTAGGGTATTTTGTCTATGTATGTACAGGCGCCAGCATTTCAACCTACCTCAATCTCTCAAGCTTTAATAGATTTTCAACCTTATCACAATAGTGGAAGGTAAATGTTCGATTCGTAAAATTCGGCTATTGGAGTAGTACCTGGCGTCTGTACATACGCGCACACGTGTATACATACGTAGAAGTATGGTATGTATGGGATTATGCATGCTTGTTAATATGTCTATGTTGGTATGCTAACGCCACAGATAAGGCCACAGATTAGTAACGCCTAAACTACTAAACCAATTTTGATAAATGAGGTGTCAATCGATCCATAATAATTGTGGCCCGACATTAACTATGTACATTTTATTCAAACCTAATGGTTTGTTTCCATTTGTTCTACTAAACAGTTCTACGGTAGAACTAAAGGGTGTTTCTTTCAGTCCTACGACTTTAGGTGTTACAAAATAGAAGAACTAATGAGAGTCTTTATTCCCACTACAACCTTTTTAGAGTTCCTGAGAAAAAGGGTCTTGACAAACTGACAGACGTACAACAAAGTGATCCTATAAAGGTTCCGTTTTTTCTTTTGAGCTCTAAAATGTCATGAATTTATAAAATGCCTAAGTCGGAGGAGTGCTATGGGTTCCGCAACACTGAAACTGTTTTACTGGCTACGGACGGGCAGACAAGCGCACCTAAGGGCGCGGTCACATGTCAAGTAGCTAGAATCTTAGTTGTAGTTTCAAAAAATAAAATATAGTTTGATCGACACGATTAAACAGAAATAACGATATATCTAATAGTTTAGTTACTAACCAGCTCATATTTTAAACTAGGAAGGTATTAAAAACTCAACCTCAGATAAGTAATTGTGAAAAGCACATCTCTTGCAAATTAAGTATACTGCGAGTGAGCGAGTGAACTTCTAGTTGACAGCTCATTACGTGAATTAAATACTAGTTTTCCAGTACACCAGCTTGCCAACATGTGACCCGTTAGCTCACTACTTACATCTTATAATTTGAAGTTTTTTTTTTTGTTACGTAGTAAAATCATCAAATGAGTCCTCCCACCCAGGGCAGAGCGGGAGGGATTCGTACTGACTAAAATCCACGGGGTCCTTCAATAGCCCTTTGCGTTCCGGGTTCACGGTAATTCGCACAGTCACAGTATAATTTGAAGCTAATCAATCAATACAGCTATTATTTTAAATAGTTTATTAGAAAACTATTTTATAGTTAATAGCTGAGCTTGGTACTCCGTAGATGGTTGTACGGAACTATTGGGGTACGGAACCCTTATTCAAGTTTGTCTAGTGAAATATTTTTTATTCAGAATATTAATTTTTGCTATGATTTCGAGATTAAAATAATACTGAAACTTAATTAATTTTTTTTAATGTAACGTGAAAACACTAAACAATGTATATTATTTGATCCACATAACAACAATGGGTTAGTAAGATAAAATGCTAATAATTAACAATAATAACGTTGACTGATATGAGAACATAGTACTAGTCATTTGATAAAAAAGTGATTCCATTGACACAATGATTCTATGCGTAGAATTGAGATGACTATTTAACAAAGTGTTAAAAAACATAATACGATACTAACGTTAGAACACCGTAGTAATCAACACAAATTGTGACGTCACACTCAAAGTCATCTAACGACGACTTCCTCATGAATGGATAGAGTGGCAAGGGTCGAGGAGCGGGGCGGAGGGGGCACGGGGCAACCATATTGTAATTTGGACAGCCCGACCATCGCTCCAGTGGCGCAATTGGTTAGCGCACGGTACTTATAAGACAGTGTTCGTGAGCAATGCCGGGGTTGTGAGTTCGAGCCTCACCTGGAGCAGTCTTTTTGTAACAGTTTTAGATGTGTTTTTAATGATGTTATAATGTTTTAAAACTTATTTGGTATGCTGCCATAAAAGGAAACACACATTTTAAATAGGTTTGCAGTAGGAAACGTAGCTTCAAACTAATGTTTAGATGTAAATTAACTGCGCATTAGTACGCATATTTTAAGTGCTCAGGTATACATGTATTTTTAAATAAAAATAGTTTTTAATTTATTTCATGAAATATTATTTCGGCCCAGAGTATTTTTGCGCACTTCTTTACCTACATCTATTTATCTAGTGTCATTTTATGTATATGAAAAAAATAAAATAATATTTGCATGTGAAAACAATAAGAATAAGAAATTTAATTTTGGTTTGGTTTGGTGGCGGTACATACCGCCAACAAAATTAAATTTCTTATCATTGAAGAACCATGTCAATTAAACATAAATCTTCTAATATGCTACTTACATTGATTAATAATAAAATATGGACATATTTACTTAAACGTTAATTAAGTATAACAGCTGTGAGTTTATATGAGTCGAGTAAAAATATTTATTGACAATGTCTGAGTTATTGCGCGCACTTTACAGCAGGCACTCACTGGCAAAGTGTTGATTTACGATTTACAAAGGGTGTAAACAGAGGCAATTAAAAATACTAAAACACAAACAGGGGGTCTACTGTCACTTCTTTCAGTATTATTTTAATCTTATTTCAATTTGAGTCAAACATAGAACCTTCATACAAATGCAGGCTAATTTATTTGAGGCCGTTTTTTTTTTCTTCTATTTCAATAAAGATGCTTAATTTACTCAAAAAGCAACCTGTTACTCATTAATACTTTGCGTTCCAGGACCGCAGTATATTTTAAAGATAGCCCAGAAACCTCGGCTAACAAGTATCAATAAAAGAGTTTTTAAACAATTATCTTGAATAACTTTAGTATACATATATTGGTAGAAATCACATAGGTTCTAAAATATCCGCACAATTTTTTTTTTTTTTTTATCGTGGTAAAATCATCAAATGAGTCCTCCCACCCAGGGCAGGGCGGGAGGGACTGTCAGACTTGTACTGACTAAAATCCACGGTGTCCTTCACTAGCCCTTTACGTACCGGGGTCACGGTAATCCCTTGGTCCCGCGACCCCGGCAGGCTTTGGCCCTCTACAGGCCCCGTCACTATGCTGACACTCTTAATATCCGCACTATTAAAAAAAAATTGTTGTTTTTTTTTTAAAAAAAAACAATTATTTAACCAACGACATCTTACTCCCAGCATCAGATATCTAAATAAAATTGTAGGTACTTATCTTATTGCGATTAGTCTACTGTCGATAGGCGCGACTTCCGTTCACGAGGTCGTGAGTTCGATCCCCACATGCGTCATCGATTTTGTCAGTTTTTCAGGAATTATACTTTTAAAGATATTTACACATGTGTTATATTTAAACAAACTTTGTCGCAAATGACAAATAATATCAACTCTGTCTCATGACATTAGCGTCAAAAAATTGTGTTTTAGGGTCAATTCACACCGAGGCACAAAAGTGCGCACACATTTCAATAGAGCAGCTCAAAATCTAACTTTATCTTCTACACGAAAAGATACACATTTCAAGTATCGTCTAGTCGCATCTTGGTGTGTACTGACCCTTATCTGTGCAAACAATTGCAAAAACAAGCGAAAGCGCTTTTTATCTTTTAACTAGCTGTTCCCCGCGGTTTCACCCGCTGCTCCGCTCCTACCAATAGGAGTAGCGTGATGTTATATAGCCTAAAGCCTTCCGCAATAAATAAGCTATCCAACACATAAGATTTTTTCAATTCGTACCAGTAGTTCCTGAGATATATTCCTATTAATATAGATAACTTTTTCTCTATTCTTGAAGCTGAGAAATGAGGTTGTGTCAATAAATAAAGTCTTCAAAAAATCTTATCAGTATAGATTGTGATGCAAAATAAAAGTACCATTATATAAATCTTTGCAATTAGATCAAGCTATGTTACAATAGTCCAACGTTGAAAGCGTGGGCTGATGAGCACGATGAGTGTGTTCAGACTTCAATCAAACTATTTGGCTTAGAGAAAGGAGTAGTTATAAGAATACTTCAGATATTTAAAAGTAGTTTACCCGAAGATATAAAATTAAAACTAAAAATAAATAAATGATAACACACCTGAAGACAATAGGAATAGGCGTCAAAGTAATCCTCCGCATCGCTATCATAAGGGAACGTGCCTAGAATATTGCAGCATGCAGCTTTGCCATTATGGATATTTATATTTACTTTTTATTTAGTTCCTTTGTTAAAATTTTATAAGATTATAAGTTTTAGTTGATGATTGTAATATTTTAATGTTAAATAAGTGTCTTTTTAGAATAAATAATATTATACAGTTTTAGACTTTTTAGACTTCTAGACATCATCATAGGTACAATGCTTTTCAGGTACAGAACGTATCTTCACTAACAGAAACATGCACAAAGCCACCTGAATTGAAGTTCATATTGTCAAGTCAAAGTGGCATTATGTAAACAAGTGTTTTATTCATTAAACTTCAATGACCCTTCTCAAAATCAAGAATGCAGTTGTAGCAACGGCCTTAGTGCCCGAGGGGGCTACTGCGACATCTCGTCATTAATCCTGCACGAAGCTGAGGGACCCGATGTATTGCCAAATTTGTCGAGAGCCGATCGCCGGCTAATAGCTCACTTATCTGAGCAAAGTCAATAAACTGAGACAATAGCCTGATGTAACCGCTTTCTGACCGGTATCGGGATCGGTACTGTGCGATATTAAAGACATGTTGTCGAAAGAATCGAACGAGTTTCTAATGAAATCATTTTAATTTTTAACAGTATTGTAAGCTTTTAGATAGGTAGGTAAATATACAGTCGGTGCGTTGTGTATGTTATTAAATTCAATTTTATTAATAACTTAATTACAACAAAAAATGTTTAATGTTAATCAGTTTTGGAAAGAATATTTCAGTTCTACTCGTGCGTATTATACTATATTCTAATAATAGGTGTATTTTTTTATTGTTACCATTGTCATTAAACATAGCAAATATCTACTTATTTCAAAACTATTGCCCTTACTGTAAAATATTATTACTGCACTGAAAGCCGCCTTAATTATTTACGACTAAGAATGCTCAACAAAAATTAAGTACCGATAGCAGCAACAGTTATTCAAGCATTGTTCGTTTTAATGAATGTGTCGTTTCTGCAGCTAGTGCAGTCTATCAGTAGTCAGTAGCCAGTAGTCAGCTGGGGGGTGCACGACGTCGTACTCAACTACTAACTAATCGGGCAGCCGCTGCATGCTGCGTGACCCCTGATCCTGCCCGACCGCTCGCCCGGCGCCCGCGCCTCCTCGCCCCCTGACTCCCAGCTATTTGTTTAACTCGTGCCCTCATCTGATTAGAACAACCGAACAACCTCTAGGGAATTGAAAATGTATAGCCATTTCCTCAAAAATTCCTATGGTCAGTTTAACAATCATTCCGTGAACCACGCAGGTTTCTGTGAATTCCTAATGATTTCTTTTGTCACGATTTTTTATGATCTTTTACATGTAGAAATCGACCCGACCCCGGCATGCCGACCCCGAGTCGTGAGGAATGTAAATTGTTGACCGTGCGCGAACAACCCCCGACACAATATTACTTCTTTGATTTTTTCTGTCACCTACGAGAAAATATTCGGGAGGGCACGGGGCAGTGTACGTGCGTAGCCAACGAGAATGTGGACACACGTTACAAAAGGCCACGCATCCATCGCTTTACAAGATTATTTGACACAGACGTGCCTACCCCTGTTCATTATTAGTGTTTCATTCCAATGGGATCGAATCGTTTCTTTTTAATTAATTATGTAACAACTTAATAAATAAAAAAAACACATAATGTGCTGTAAACAAAAACAAAATAATTGATCATAAACGACAACAAACTATACCTAGCCGAAATAATATGGATGGCGAGTGATGGGCGACTCGCTGTCTGACCATGGGCGCGTTGTGTTCCATGCGCTCCTCAAAAAATGTCAGCATTATGACGGGGTCGCGGGTTTTACGAATTACCGTTACCCCGGAACGTAGAGGGCTATTGAATAACACCGTGGATTTTAGTCAGTACGAGTCTGACAGTCCCTCCCGCTGCCTGGATAGGAGGACTCATTTGATGATTTTACCACGATGAAAAAAAGCCGAAATAATATAATATTATAAATGCGAAAGTAATTTTGTTTGTCACCCTTTTACACCTAAACCACTTAACCGGTCATTGAATAATATTTAACAAGCAGAGTAAATACCGAACTGACTGTAAAATTCTAAAGAAACGCAAGCAAAGTCACTGGCAAACGCTAGATTCTTATATGTTTCTCATTACTAGTACCCACTAAAGTTAGAGCTCGCATATTCGTATTTAAATACTAATGATCTTGAACGTCTCCGGAAGTGCAGATAACGAACAAAGTAAACAATTGCCATACAATTGATTCCATCTTATACGCGTATATTTTGATTTTAAATTGACATATAGATAGAAGGCAAGCTTGAACAAAGATAGAAAGGCAATAAAGATAAGGACCCTGTCCGGATATCATATGATCAGCAATAATATAGACTAGGACCATAAAATATGTACTTTGGGAATACGGCACGCCATTGTACTGCGCCGATGTTAATAGAATATCAATCGCAGTACTGGTATTGGAATTACGTTTAAACATTTTTTATTTTCACACAGTGTTCATTATTTGTGAAAAATACGAAAATATATGCCTCAGTGTTAGAAAAATGTCGTACGAACATACAGACTTATGGTTTATATATTTGTAAGTAGAGTCAGAAGACGAGGTGGCCGAGAGGTTAAGGCGTTGGACTGCTAATCCAATGTGCTCTGCACGCGTGGGTTCGAATCCCATCCTCGTCGAAACGTGGTTTTATATTTTTAGATCCTTGTTGGTATTTTATTAGACATATTAATTCGTGGGAAGTATAAAATAGATACGAGCTAATGAAATTATCCAGCAAAATAAATGATTTAAAGATATTAATTTATCATGATAAAATGTTGGAAGTTGGCATGCTCTGTAAAATTCGTTTACTTATAAAAACTGGCCAAGTGCGAGTCAGACTCGCGTACCATTATCTACAAAAATAAGAGAAAAAATAACGTTTTTGTATGGAAGCCCCCTTAAATATTTATTTTATTCAAATTTTAGTATTTAATGCTCAAATATGCGGCAACAAAAACACATAATCTGTGAAAATGTCAACTGTCAAACTATCACGGCTCATGAGATACAGCCTGGTGACAGACGGACAGACAGACAGTAGAGTCTTAGTAATAGAATTATGTTCAACACTTTGGGTACAGAACCCAAAAAAAAAACTAGGTGAATATCTATATAATTTTAATGAATAACTTATCAGATAAGTAGATAATGTTAATGTAGAACGAACAGGTAGACTACCGACCGGTAGCGAGTAAGTACCAGCTAGCGACAGTAAACGCAATGAATGATAGGTCAGAGGTCACGACAACGCGCAGCCCGTAAGTGGCGACAGGTTATTAGCCTAGCGAGTGCCTGCTAAGCAATAAACTACAGTTTGTATAGACAGCTATGAAACTACTTTGTTTTATACGCGATGTTTACGTGACTTTCATAGTGTGCAAGGGCTAAATAGTAAGTACCCAGTATGTAGTAGTTATGTAGTAACTATGAGTGTGTTAGTAGATTTTGCATTGAAAATAACACTAAACTGAATGAATGGTTGCCGCAGTGGCTGAGCGATTAATTGCTGCGCAGCGTGTCGCGAGTTCGATCCCCGCACGGAACAAATATTTGTATGATCTGCAAGTAGTCATTCCGGGTCAGGATGTTTGTGTATGTGTGTTTTTATATTGGTAACCGCATCCACGATACAGAAGTAATTCCTACAGTAAGTAAGTGAGGTAACGTTTTCAAAACAAAGAAAAAGCTAACTTTTCTTAAAATTATAAGACAACTAGCTGTACCCTGCCCCGCTTCGCTGTGGCACAAAAAATGGATTTTCAAAAAAAAAATAGATAAAAACCATCCTTGATGCGGATTATATATCATGCTAAAATTTCAGCTCAATCGGTGCAGAACTTTTTGAGTTTTTGAAGCATACACAAACCAACATAACATTTTTATATATATAGATTACAAAATAACAAGCATAAGATGCCTATATATATTCGCCTACAGTTTAACACTACATCTGAAAGCACCATAAATCACAATTAAAACTCATTACCAAAAATATTTTGAGACTCTCTCAATAGGTCAGATAAGATACAAAGAATTCATGACGAATTAAAATTCCGCTGTAAGTGGGTACCCATACAATCCAGTCGTAAAGATAAGCTTGGGACAACTGTGTTTAGCATTGATTTTGGAGCACCGTTGATCACGAAGTGGTCTGCTTTCGTCACCGGACACAAGTCGATCAATTCATAAATAATAGGCTAACGGAGCATTTTAATTCACGACGCTATTAAGTGTTGCATTGTATTTACAATAATGGTTAATTAAGTCTTTGTTTTTTGCTCCTGTATCCGGGTGTCAAGCGTAGCACCGACTGGCGAGTATAGCGACACTGTCGATTAATAAAACTATATCATTAACCCAATATTATAATGTCCATACCTTGAGGTGTTTTTAATCCTGCCTTTTCTGAAATTCTTAGAATCAGGTAAGCCTGTCATATCTGGGTATTTGCTGCATATATCTTGGGCTTTGAGTGCATTGCGTGTGATCGACTTTCTAGATTTGTCTACTAACTTTTACAGGCATTCTCTATAAGTAGATGTGCGCTCATAATCCGGATCTAAAATTCAAATTACGTCCCCATTTTTTAACCAATCCTGAAACTGCATTATCTTTTCTGTAGGTACATCTAAGAATTACTCAAAATGCATAGTTATGCAAAGTAGTGTACAGTTATTTGTGAGTTATTTTGCAAATACCGTTATAATAATCTTTACTTGCCCAAACAAAGATTTTGTAATAAAGGAATTTTCCTCAATGAACTTTAATGCCGTTACGATTTAATCCTCTTGGAAGATTTTCAATGCTATTATTCACCAACAAAGGTTCATAAAAATAGTCAGCAAATAAACTTCAAATAGTTTTTTTTTCTTACTCTTCTGAAACTACTGAAAACCTCAAGCCCGTCCCAGGTCTACTAATGTGTGTGATGACAGCACAAAGTTGCTTGTTTGTTGCGTGCGGTCTATACCTATGAGTATGTCTAAATTAACGGTACTGATTTGCCTATACGCTGCTGTGCTATACCAATTGTTCTCGTTACCCAAATGAGAGCACCATGCACATAGATGAACACCTTAGTTTGTCTCAACTGATAAGTGAACTAAAAATGTAACCGGTTAATTGTAATGACTTTTCATTTTGGCACACTTCGTGGCTGTCACAATAGAATAGCCCGCTGACAATCGTCGGCGCGCGGACGCTGATTGTATCTGTCAAACAGGAGCGTTTGTTTATGAGACGCGCTGCTACCGTACACCGAGCATCATCCGCCGCGTCCGCCACACCGCCGCCGCGCACGCCCCGTTGTCATCGAGGACATGTCTACACTCCACTATCAGCTGTCCATCACTCAGAACAACCCACTATTTTCTTCCAACTTTCTAATGGCACCACGTGCGAGAATTAACATAAGTATTTAGGTAATTATTCGCATCTCAGATTTATTTGTAAGTAGGTACATGATTGACAATTGTCGCAAATCATTCGTGCTTGTCAGATTGGATTACCCTTTGAAATTGAACAAAAAAACCGAGAAAGTTGTTCTATCAGATGATGCAAAGTGGGTGGGCTGCTGCAACGGCCTGCGACAATTGTTACTTTCATATCAATAAGCCCGTGACTTCCTTTAAGAAATCAAAACACCGACATCCATCTTGCATAGCATTATTTTCATCTGAACTATCTGAAGCCTGGCAAAATTAACTTGTGGTATGCAGGCACATAAGGGGGGGTGAAAGTAATTTTAAATATACCTATGTAGGTTTATTTGCATGTTATTTACTGTTACATTTAATCATGATTCATGCTGATTTTACGACTCTTGAACACCTACATCACCCGTGGAAATGCGTTGCGAATCGCTAATACTTAAGAGTTTGCCTAAACCGATTTATCAAATTACGGTCAGCGCGAGCTGTGCGGACCGTACTGTCATATGTAATTCACGAGTGGTACAAAGAATTGAATCATAAATATTAATCAAGATCGCAATAAAATCAGTATGGCGTGGCTGCGTGGTACCTGCGCGGGAGTGCGTCTCCGCGAGTCAGGCGCCGCACCGCTCCGCCAACCGTTCTACTTACCAACACTTGCGACGTTTATAAATAAATTATTTTTAATGAACACAGTCAAGATCCATCTGAATAACATATTGCTAGAGTGACAAACTTTTAATTGTGACAAATGACACCTAGCCGAGAAAACAATATGTCGAGCGTGGCGTATGGTCTCCGGGCACAAACAGTCGACATTTGCAACAGCGTGTGTGGGTCGTAGCTGGTTAACGATCGAAAGCTGATGATGGTGGGACTGGGCGTGTTGGCCAGTTGTAGCGAGCATTATGTAGTGGTAGATGTAACAGTCAGTTATCACCTAATAAAGTTTAACTGAAGCTCGAGATTAAGGAGAAGCCATTTCCTTGATCAACTTGTTGATTTGTACGCTATTAGAAAAGATTACTGGCTAAACACACTAGCTTTAATATTATGGTAACAATTAATGAAACATACTGTTGATACTCAGGTTTACTATATTGACTGCATCGTGTTGTGGTGCGATATGACAGCCGAGAGACGGCGCTTGTTTATTGTGACGCAGCTGCGACCAACGATCGCTGAAACCTAAGATACCGTAGTGTTACCAAACGTGGTGACTAACGATGTGTTTAACATGGTGTAAACGGCAGTCGTTTTAGAATAATTAAGTACAATCGTTTCTGAAACCGTATATTAGCTTATGCTTTATGAAAGAAGGGTTCATAGCCAATGATTAAGTTTCAGATACTGAACGACTTCAAGTGTTCGTCATTATCCACGATATTGAATAGAGTGGCAACAATAATTTTACTAAAACATAATTTATTCAAATATGAATATTATAATAGTCAGAAAACGGTACACAATGGGCCGGTCGTCGAGATTTAACAACTGTAAATCAACACTGACATTTATCTCCAAACAGTAAGTTCAAAGACAATGCGTTGGCAGATCGTTTGGGCATAATGTTACGGTGATAGTACAGTGGTAGCTGCTACGAAACAGGAATCCATGCGCATGAGTCAGGCTGAGAGTTGAGCGGTGGCGGCGCGGCGTCGCGTGCGCACCGTGGCGCAACACCAGCGTGCCGCCACTGACACCCGCATCGACAGTCGAGGTGATAATCTACCTCTACCACATTTTTTCCTTAAAGCAGTTTTTAGAACTATCTGAAGTTGTTTCAGGCATACGTGACCAGAGATCGCAAAGAATAGAAAATAATGGATGGACAAAAGGAAGTGCGTTTATCCAGCACTAAGATACAGTGTAGTAGGTACGTACATAATAAACTACGATTGAATACCCATACGTGCATAGATGCATAAAGACATTGTATACATAGATAGTTAAACTCATTCCTTAACCTTCCATTTCCTTACTGTAGTAAAAAACTATGGGAACGCCACTTGTAACGGAACAACAAAAAGCCACGGGTGTTATACAAAAACAAACAAATATGCGACAAAACGTAAACAAAAAATACATAAAAAACTGTCAAGCAACGTAATGGGATATGGTAATAGAATGTTATAATACAAGGGTAGTTCCTGGCGATGCTACATTCTGTATCATCTAAAGATGCGATTCCACTAGTGTGCGGCACTATGCGACAAAATGTGCGATACAAATATTCGCTCTGGTCGACTCACTCAGACAAACACGAACAAATTTTACAATGTTCGCGCACCTGGACACTTTTATGCGCGCACACGTGAACAGTGGTCTCGTTATTTCGGCGCGCACATTGCTAAACTTAGTTCAGTGAAAAAGTTCGCGCAAAAATGTGCTGCACTATGCGCGAACAAAATTAAGCGCATCCTTGCCGGTGTACGCGATACTAGCTTAGTACGCACAATGCTGAAGTATGCGAACAAATGTGCCGAACTCTATTTTGGTGGATTCGTGCCTGATGCAACGTCTAGCTGTTGCAGTACTGAAACTAAAAAAAACTTGTAGCGTTGCGTAGCATTAGCTCGTCTAAATTGGCATTTTCTTACACAAAAATGCGTAGCTCGTAGCACAGCGCGTAGCACTGGCTACGTAATGAGAAAAAGTTTTTGTACCACGACTAAAGTTATTTTAGACTTATCTATGACCACACCTATGATCCCCAAAACATTATTCAGAGATACCTAATAGTTAATAGTATCAACACAAACTTTTCACTAGTTATGTGTAAACCCTATTAATCATTTTATGACTTATTCGGACTTATCATTGAAATAAATTGTGCTAGTGTTTTTCGACTGTTAACACTCTTATCAGAAATCTTTTAAGCAACAAAAAATCCACGCAGGCACCCGAACAGTAACTTCATAGAAAAATACAAAAGTTTACTAATTGGCAAAGATTCAAAGGAGCCATCTTACAAAAAGTATCGGCCAGCGAAAAGTAACCCGATACTTTATCGATTGCCGCTCGGAGTGCATCGCCCAGTGAATCGGGAGCACATTTAATGATTTCTCACGATGTGTTTGGGAACTAGGGTTTTTTCTCGTTTCATTTCTCTTGGCAAACAATAGATTACCGAGCGCGGATGTTGGAGGGTTGGAAGTACCTCGCAGCACCGACCGGCCGATATACATGTGCGTCATTGCGTACACAGAGTGACGCTGTTGTGAATTGGTCCGAATAACTTTCATAGTGCATTATTTTAACTAATGATAAAATCTGTAAAAGTTCTTATAAGGCACGTGTTTGATGATTGGGTAGGAGATATTTTAAAGTTTATAATAAAGTAATATGTTATGCTCTTAGATTTAATCGATTCTTCTTATATCTAGACTGTTGACCACAGATAAACTTTATATAAATCGTTTTAACGTATTATTTGAAAACATGACTTGTTGTTAAGTTTAGTTTATTACTTATTGATTAGTAATCTAAATATACATAAATATAAAAATACAAAATTAAAATAAAACTAAACTAAACTAAATATTATAGAGCATCGAAAAATTCATCCTCAACGCTGTCAGCTGGTAATGTGCCCAAGAGACTGGCGGCGTTGCCTCTCTGTATGCTGGCCAAAGTAAAAGCCTGCTCTTGGGTCACGGGAAGCGTCAATAAGTCTTTTAGAAATTTCTTTGTAGAGGCTGTGAGCACTCGGACCCCATGGCCCGAAAACATGACTTAATATATTTGTATTACCTCACTGAAATACGAATCTTAACAACTATCAAACATGTGCTTATTTCCTTGGAACTCATTACCTCACTTCATACTTCATAATGTGCCAATCCTCCGCGAGCCCATTATAGATGTGTAGCTGCTCCCCGGCGCTCCCTGTTCCGTCTGACTACAACTTGTTGCTGTGAACCAGTTCCTGAACTAACGTGACCTGTCAAATTACTTCCTTGATTCTTTATGCAATTTATTATGCATTTTATTTTTTTGCATAACACTGCATCTCACCGTTCGTTCCTACCTGCATAATTTTCCTTAATGTCAGTCGGAATATCATTTAAATAAATAATACTTAATTGTTACAGTTTCAAAAAGTTTTGCATATTACAATTTTTTTTGGCATAATTTAGATAGTAGTATAATAGTAGATACCCCGGAATTTGCATTCATGAAAAATAAGTAGTATGGTGATTAATAGGATGTAAAATGATTCTATTATTATTGCAATTTGGAATATTATACTTATTTATTTGATAAAACTCCCGGGACTTTATAATTTTTTTTATAATACGACTTTTTAGGTGGTAAACAAAAACGTCTTATTATAACTAGGAGTTATTAGTACATTCATGCACTCGCAATCAGTTACAACAGCACTACTGATAGTTTAATTGAAAACTGTGCTCAAAAATGTGACCTATATGTTACCTTTATGTTGTTAATCATAACTTAAAGCACATGTCATATCAATATCACAACAATCAAGAGTCGGACTGCGGCCGAGCGATCAAATTGGACTTGTCTCATTAACTGTGATACATTTCGCTTGAATCACGAAGCGGGAATGTTACCTGACCGGTACAGTTACCCATATCCTACATTGCACACGCTGTAATGATTATCCTCAGTTTATTTAATAAAAGATTCAACGGAAGCTGCTACCTGTCTCGTGAGAATTGACAGCGGATGTTGCAAAAGGTGCCCCGCTTTTTATGAGTGTTACATATCGAAGAAATGGGATTAAGGGTGATTCCGTCTCCTGTTTAGTCATTCCTGAGAACTGCTCTTCAACTTATGAATGCAGTGTGACATCGTTTCACGACAAAGTTTCTACAGATACCATTATAATGTAAGTACTTGTACTTCGTATATGTAGTATCTAACTACTTCCATAATGCCCTTTTGGCGTAGAACAGAAGCTTTTATAAGTTCAATTAAAGCACAATCGACTTTACCGAATTTTTTAGGCGTCACCAGAAATATCGGTAGCATTCAAAACTGCAAAAATGTCACAAGTATTCATAGAAACAAGTAGCTCGTGTGAAATTCTGTTCCCTTCACCTGCTACAGTGTCGCGGTTGAAAAACTCAAAGAAAAAAACACAAGAAGGAAACATAAATGGTGCCGGTTATGATGAGTACGTACGATCAGACAAAAAATATTTAGAGCTGCACTTGTGAGATCCGTTCCCACAGTGCTTTATCGATCATAGGAGCATCATCTGTAAGCACAATATCGTGCCTGCCTCCATTTAAGCCGTAGAAAGTTCACTAACCTTCATGTTCTTATCTTTATCATAATAAGGCATTAACAATATAAAAGCAATCTATCATTTGAAATTAATATGATCAGTGATCGGCGGCGCGGCATGACGGTGGTGCGGCGCGGCTCGACGGCACTCGATATCTGCATGCGGCCGGAATGGCGGTTAATCAGGTGGCCCGTTATATTACATTGTGCTCGCCGTGAGCTCCAACCCGAGAGAACAGGTTGCTCCAATGACAAAGGAGCAGATTCCATCGTCCGCAATCCGCGTCTCCGAGCCCCACATTATAAATAGTCCGTCGAAATAATCCGTTGCTACGTGTCACTCCGGCGCCCACCAACGTTGGCCGGTACACTTCCATACTTAATGATATCTAACATAAAAACAATTCATAAAAAACTGCTAACAGTGAACATTCCGTTTCCGTGCAGCTTTGACCTTACGGTGATTGATGGTCCAAGAATTATTAATAGTTTATCTACGTAATAGATGGTAATAGTTGAGACCGCGATCGATATTAAAATTTTACTATGTCATCTTCTCATTATTTTTTGTTTTAATATTAAATGAGGACTTATAAATTTACCTCGATAACTATAATTGGTTTTAAATATTTCGAAGTTTAAACTGAGTGACAATACCTTTTTCATATTCGTATACCTATGTGTAGGATAATCCATAGAGGTAACAAAAAACATTCAATTTTCTTTGGCTAAACTGTTTCCTGAGGACTCTTTATATACTTAGAACCCAACACTGGTCCATAACCAAGTTATCATCCATCTTCATCCTAACTTACCACTAACATGGTTTATTTTCAATGCGATAGGCTAGGACTAGATTAAAATGCCTCTTTATTAACATGTCAAGCACTAAATTTATTATCACCATAATATGCTAACCATGCTGACAGATAACTGTCTAGACACAATGCAGGTGTGAGAAAACTATAGAGGAGAGGTATCCAATGTTTTCCCCCAAAAAATATTTCTCACAAATGAATAATTAAGAAAAGTACTGTAAAATGTTGAGTAATAATCGTAAAATACAAACAATCGACTTTCATTTTAAAACAAGGATGTTTGCGCCACCTGCACGCCAGGCGCGGCCGTCGCGGACCGGGGCGCGCCTGCCGTGCTTTACTGCCGGAACAATGGACCTAAGGCCGCACTATTGTCGGCTGCAGCACGTGGTGCCAATGTAGTACGGATAATGGCTTCGCGACCACCTGATTTAAATTACTTTACTACTTAATTTCCTTAAACGTGACATAAAGACAACGAGACAC
This sequence comes from Agrotis puta, assembly GCA_943136025.2. Lineage (NCBI taxonomy): Eukaryota > Metazoa > Arthropoda > Insecta > Lepidoptera > Noctuidae > Agrotis > Agrotis puta. Next base: position 9,972,972 of record OW964170.2, read on the forward strand.
TCTTCTGGCGGCTCGCTGTCACTCAATTCACTTGACTCTCTCAAGTTTTTCAACAGTTCTCACAGGTTCATTTAACAAATACTTATTTGTATTATTTTGTTTTATGCCAGATGTGTTCCCATTGAGATTTGTCTTCGTTATGTTGGACCATGAGCAGTTTGTTATCCTAAAATAGCTCAGTTTCACAGCCAATAGAGTGGTCTTTAGAATTTAAGTCCGGATTTCTTCCAGGTGGCTTGCCTTCGTTTGGCTGAGTCATAATGTGATAGCTGAATATTACACAGTTTAGCAACCGGAACATTCCCTTTATTGAATGGACATGGGTTAATATAAAAATTTCTAGACACTGGTTTGTCGCCGTTTTAAATCTTAAGCAATTGAAGAATTGAAATGGCGAATAGTACGTATGCATTGATATCGATCACAACGTCCCTATCTCCCCAACTACTTACCATTGTCATTCACATTGGTTACAGGATTGACCCCTGCGGCAGACTAACCAAGTTGCAACAAAACGATTGATCCTTACTTAAATATTTTTATTTTTGAACTAATGAGTCTACATGATCCATGATTCTATAAGTAGTCCAAACAAACTTAGAAACGAATGATGAAATGCTAAAGTGGATGTCAAATAATAATTATTTTTAAAGTTAAATATTAAGTAAAATTAATCATAATGAAATCAGCTATTCAACTAGAGAACCGAGTCGAAGCAGACCATTTCATAATTGATACGGTTCATAAAATCATAGCACCCATCAAGGTGGACCAAAATAGAATTCAGTTAGATTCACAGCTGGTGTGAGCGCCACAGATCATAAGGCGATTACACACTATTATGAAACATAAATGATTGTAACGCCCTCACTAAAAGGGTTAACCCGTGCGGCGGAAATTGATTTAAATTATGCTATTAATAATATTAATATCACGTTCCAGTAGGAGCATTTTTTCCTAAAAAAGCTGCCCTGTATCATAACAAAAAAAAGATAATTATAGACAACTGAATTAATTGTTAGTTGATTTTAAGAAAATTTATTGAATTTAAGAAAACAAATATCAATTTTCAATCGACATTATTTATGAGTCTACGGAATTAAAGAAAACAAGTAGTGATTAAAGTTGATTTTATTGGTTTTAGAGCAAATAGAAGTTTAAATAGGTTTTTTTTGTTTCTGTTCCAGTTTTTCATCACCTGCCCTGTAACAGGAGCTGTGCAACTGAAACCCAGTTAAAAATAATCAAAAACAAAACACAACCTCACCTAGTCTCAGTGAAGTAAGGCTTTGACAATATTTTTTACTGTTGTGTTAATTATTTGAAACTAAGAATAGATATTGAAAAACTTTACGTGTTATTTTTATTTAAATGAATATTTACATTTATTTTAATATTAAATTAACCAACATAAGAAAAAAAAAGTAACTATAAACTTTATTTTATAAATTTTCTTTTGATTGGTGCTACCTTTCAAAGAATAATCTAATGGCCTTTATTTGATTCAGCTCTTTTCTTAGCTAGGATTCACACATGTAACTAAACACGGACAGACACAACGTATCCAGTATTTTTAACTTTATTATAACAAAATGGAGCCCGTATTATGACATAAACCATAATGTTGAAATGTGTCCCAATGATAATGTGTATTTTTTAGCTAATCAACTCGATTTTAATGATAGTTTAGCCATTCGTAATCATTTACATACAAAAAAACTTAATATAGAAAACACAATGTCGGCGGTCAATTACTGACCCAGCAGGCGTTATCCTGGCCGCGGTTCAACAGATGGTTGTTTTTTATCAGTGGCGGTGATGGGGCGCTGAGCGTGGAGCGCGGGGGTGCGCGGGCGCGCCCTATAACCGTATAATTACACGTTGTAGTTGCGCGCGCGCCGGCACGCACAATTGGCTTAAACGAGTGTTTGCTTTGATGTGCCGCCGACCACGGCGGTTATCCACGTGCGGTCGCCACAACCCGTTCTCATGTTAAGCTTATTAAGAAGAGGCTACCCGTTTTACGGTTGTTTATACGAACGACAAGAAATGCCTTCACGTTGCAGATTTAAAAGGCATCTGGATAAAAGCACTTGGTGAATTCCACGTACCGCGTTATGTCTGTGAGATTGCCCACCTACTCCTAATCTGCGCAGTTGGTTCCTCGACTCTCATTATATATGTATATGCGCTATGATTAATCAATATAAACATCGTGTCAATCGAGCAACACTCGTAACTGTGCCGTGTTCTATCTGTGTCATCTGTTTGTTATAAAGTGTACAGTTATGTCGCACAAATGCCAAGGGCTACATCGATCAACCCGGTGTTGTCGCAAGTGATTCTTAATCGACAGCCGTAGTCGAAAGTTGAGTAGCGACATCGTGATGCCGAACTTAGCCTCCTTCTTCATGCCGGACACCGGTACATAGCGCGTTGTGAAAAAGTCGCGATAACAACTGCGACACCGCATAAAATATTATTAATCTTCAGATCGTGACTAACGGTTTCGGATCATCGTTTACATGAGTGGAGGCTGCGACGAAAGAAGACAAATATTGGAGCAATCGCACAGCGAAGCTTTCAAATGTAAGCGCGTGTGCGAGCCAGTATAGCAAGTTTGGTGCGTCCACTGTGCTGAAGTTTAGTCATGCAGCGTGCTTTACACCTCCGTCTGTACTGAAGTGTACAAATGTCACAGTTAGCAGTACAATCAGAGAAATAGGCAAGACCAAACTAATAGTTAAAAACATAAACAGTTACGACAAGCGAAGTGGCTGAGCGATTGGACTGCTGCGCTGCGTGTCGCGGGTTCAATTCCCGCACGGAGCACGGTCTGGGTGTTTGTGTATGTGAGTTTATATGTTTGTAAACGCACCCACGACACAGGAGAAATTCCTATCTTTTATTAAAATATTACAAAGAATGTAATAATTTTCGTTTAAGGTTCCTGATTCCAAATATCTGACAACATTTACAAGATTTTCTTTCCTCTAAAAAAGTGCTAAAAATCGCGACGTGACACTGACACTTTTTCGTGACACACCCTAGAAGAACTGGATGGAATCAATCTACTTGCTCCAGATCCTCATTGTCTTTTAACAGGTTTTTCTGGCATCAGATATGTCGGACCTGGACTCTCGCGCTTCCGGAAAATATAGCCCTTAGGCGAACTGGATGGGATCAATCTGCTTGCTCCAGGTCCTCATTGTCTTTTAACAGGTTTTTCTTCTGTGACTCTCTTACTATGAAATCAGTTGAATTACTGCGTGGTGATTCATTCGAAAAAGATTGAAGAACACTTTTACTACATCAATACTATAGTTTTATTTGATAAAGCTATTAAAAATATGAAATGATTCCGGTATCAGTTGTATTTATCTAAATAATGTGTGAGACTGACTTTTTAACCACGTCATCAATTCCATCAGCAAACAGTTTTGGTACAGGGTGGTTCGCAAATATTAGGTATTTAATTTTTTTTTATCAAATAAGTTCCTCCGGACCTCTTTCCACTTGCAAATATTATTTTAAAAACTAAATACAATATTAGATTAGGCATTTGAAGAAATTAGTATATTTGTTCCTGTAAAAGTCCGCGTGTCGGCTTTACTTTTTTTGGAAAATCAGATTTAAACAGGCAGGTCGGACTTTAAATAACTAATGTTAATATTTTAATAAGTATAATTTTATTACATAGAAACTGGTTTGTTTTATTTGCGTTATTATAATTATGAATATTAAAAATATACTAGTACATTTTAAATTTTACGCTTAAAACATTAATTTCTTATTTGTTCGTCGATCAGTGATTCATCTGAAACATCCTGTATGTTCAGCGATGATTTAACGACGCGATGAATACGATCGCCTCATATGTTACGATTGGATATCTGTGGCAGGTGTTATAGATCGGCTTCTAACACTCGCTGGTGCCTTGTGCTGTGCCCCCAAACCGATGAGTCTACTTAACACCTTGATGGATCGTTTTGACCGAACAGATAGTTTCCAACGCTAATGAAACATAATAACTGTTGATAAGTATCATAAAGTGAACATAATGGAATTAATCACGGACCTTAACCGTTTAACTCGCCGGTCTAGGTGAGTGCCTATCTTTAATCTGCCGGTGATTTATTTACACCTGCTACGATATTGTTCAGCCACTGAGCCTTAAACAGGCACGTTGCCTACAGATACGGCTAGTGTTCTAACTAGGAAATACAAGCAACAATTAAATAAATAACAATTTAACTTTGGGCATGTTAAAATACTAGAATTTCACAATCACTGACGAACAATTAATGCTAAAAGTATCGGACATTCTAACATTGACCCGCAGATACGCTTTGAGCAACCTTTCATGACACCGCGATCAAAGTTACACAACTTATTAATCCGGTTCAACACAAGAAGTTGCGGTAAGCATTCTCTTTATTAAAAGTTTATTGTTTTACATTTCATATTGCTACATGCGTTATTGAATACGTCTGTATCTAGGCTAACCGAGATAATGATAGATAATACGGCACAATGAAGCACGCGCCGCACCGTGCACCGGTTCGTTAGTGTAACTGTTGAGTCACGGACCCAAAGATCACCTGACGGGCTGCTTTGACAGCGCGCGAACCAATGCGCTCGCGCAACACACAATACACACCCGACAACAAACCCTATCTAGACTACTACAAAACTCTAAAAAATGAAAAATCACATTTATAACATCCGCGTTAAGCATCAAAAATAAAAACGCTAATCGTTTTCGTAAAAAACAAACTGCGTTTCATCAAATTATATGTTGAAAGTTACAACAAAACATCGGAATTAGCACCTTGTTACTGCATCCTACAGGGTAATGCCTCTATAATCAAAAAGGTAGCAATTTAGCGTTTACTCGCCAAAGCAAAAAGTGTGAGCAATAAAAAACAACAAAATGAGTGTGAAGTGTGCAGCAAACTTTGAAAATAACCTTTATTAGATAAAAATTATATACAAAAATGAGTTTGGGGTTTTCGGAATTGTTTTTTTTTTTATTTCTTAATATTTTACTAACAACTTGCATTAATTACTAAGCTAGATGGAACGAGTACCAATAATAATGATAAGTTTGTGCCCTTATGAATGTAGAGCTTTTATATTTCATAACTTGTCTCTAATCTATGTGTCTAGTATCCTTTGAATCTTTCTTATTAGAAAACGAAAATACGGAATTTGTCAAGTGGACAATATTTAGCCGGCTGATGGACGTTTGCAATATTTTCAATTGTGCAACCATAAATAATACTCTTTCTGGAAGTCTTGCATTTGACAGGACAGCAGAATGATCACCTTTCTCGGGTACTCTTTGTAATAGATACCACGCCGACCTTCGACGGCGTGCGGCGACTTCACGACTTTACACAAAGACTGTCAAGAATAATTAAAGTAATTACTGTTTACAGTAATTAATGACCCACATAACGTGATATGGTTTGATTGATCTCAGAACTGTGACGAGATAATTGTGGCTTGCTGGCGTTATTGCCACACGCCATCCAGCAGACGGTTTTCAATTAATGAATACGTAGGTACCCACTTCGCCATCACACTTCGTCTATCATCGCGTTGTGAAACAACGTTTTGTTCGAACCAGTCTTTTATATTTCAATTGTTTTAGCCTCTAACGATGGAGTATCGGCTGACACTAAGTACTGCTTTCGCTTGCAATATAATGCGATTGCGTTTTTTATACATTCTATGCAGTCATGACAAGTAATGCTGACAGAAATTGTTTCAATTTCAAATCTTTCGGCAGGTAAATTACAATCACAATCTTTTTGTTACAAAACTTATTTGCAGAGCCGTAATTTTCTAGAAACCTCGTAGGTAGCAGGGGTGATTAGTGAGGCTTTTAAATAAGATCTTCGGAGCATCGTCGTAAGGGTTATCGATTGTAATTCTGTGTGAGTAGCGGTGCGCGGGCGCAGGCGGCGACGGAGATAGCCGCCGGCTATCCGCGTACATAGACACTGCATTAGGGCTCCTACGCCCGCCCGGCGGCTCCTTTGCCGCCATAAGCGCATTTAACATGTAATCGCGCTTGCATTTCTCTTTTGTGTGCACAAATAAAGACTAAAAGAATAACTTAAAAGGCAGTTAATTATTTAAGCCCCGCCGCAATATACATGTAAATATGGAATAAGTTTTAAGCGCTTGCTTTTAGATATTACAGATAAGGTCAACTGAGATTTATGCATGCTGTAGTTTACTATTGTGCATCGCTTAGTTGAAAATGTGTTTTGCTTTGCGAATACGTATTTAGGATGTTTCTTAACATCCTATTCGTTGCTCTCTTGTGTATGAAGTGTCACTCTGGCTGTAATTAAATTATGAGTGAACATGCAATGCAAATAAGTATGATGGAAACTAAATAGATGAGAGCTATTGCTGGCTGAATTAATTTATGCAATGATTGCTAAAATCAGTTATCTACAGACCTAACAAACCTTATTTTCCTACAAGAGTTCAAGAACAATGAAGTTGTTTTAAATTAAATCGTTATAAGGTTTGGTTCGGACTGGGGTACGTTATTAAAGACAGCGGCGGCGACAGTTTGCGTGGGCGCGATTGACTCGTCAGCGGCTATCGGGGCTCACTTAGCGCTAACGTGGCGCAGGCTTTATCGTAGCGCTACGAAGCCGCCGCGCCGCCGCCTGCGCTTCCAACATTCACTTAATTCAATCTCGACTAAATTAATATAAAGTATTCAACTAACGGCTTCGCAGAAGAATTGCAGAAAGCCTACAGTACTGTGGTCTAGAAGAGTCTCCAATTAAAGAGTTAGACAGTTTTTCTGAGTCTTCAATAAAATGCGTCAGTGACTGTAATGTGTGTGTTAATATACCTTCATATTGCAGTTTTATTACTAATATACTTTGATAAGTAGAAGCATAATAGTAGTTCAATTCTTACAAAATCAGTGAGAATCTTGTTAGAAAACGTACAATAATAATAGTTTTATACTTAAACTAGAAAAGCTTTTTACTAATGAAGCGAAACTAGCAACAACATTGTTTCCTACATCTCGGAAAACAGACACTAGCAGCACAATAAGACCAAAACTGTATTCTAACTAGTTTGCGCGATATAAACGAGTGGTAAATTAGCTCCTTGAATCTATTCTTGTAGTGAAATAAAGCCACTTTCTATCTTTTATTTAGTGTCGCGCTGCCAAGCCCTTTATCTCGCTTGACAAAGAGGCGGGTAATTGCCATTCGTACTGCGCCAGGGATTTCATTAAAACTTGATAAACTATTTTAATATTAACATTAAGTATATCTACTATAAATACATTCTAAAGTTCTGAAATAGTTGAGCTTTCTTTTAAACTTTAACTGTTATGAATGTATGCGAATTGTGTGTGTGTATTTATTTGTTAGACTTATTCCTGCTTATAGATTTACTAGTGTACTTTTATAACGTTTATGGCCTGAATTAATATATTTTATACCAACTGGGTTCCTAGTCCGGAAAATCCAAAAAATAACCAGAGAAATGAACGTTTAACACATTTAAGTGATTCCTGTTTGTTCTTTTTATATTACATGGGAAACAAATCATTTTAAACCCGTTTTTTGCGGGCACACAAAATTATAACAGCTCTGTATAATAATGGGTGCAATTTCCTTTTGTTCGTCTGGAGTGAATGTTTTGTCGATACCTAATCGCTCTCCCCTGTGAAGAATAAATGAAGCAATTCTGAATCTGGTACACCCATGAGAACATTTTTATTTGGTATATTATTATTCAAATTTACGATTGTTCCTTAATGAGGGGATCAAATTTGTAATAACGGGTAGCGCTTACATTAAATGCGTTTTATAATATGAACCTACAATATTAAAACGATTTGGATATATAACTCTTTAATCGGAGCGAGGTGTAACAAAGGACACAGTATTAACTTTACCGTTGAAGAAAAGGTACAAAAGAAATAATACAATATACAATACCATAGTCACTTACAACATTAACAATGATATGATTTCGTAGAATTAAAGTAATGTTAGTAAGAATGAATTATATTGTAGTGAAGCAGAAGGAGAAAGCAAAAACACAAACAATAATAAAATTGATCAACAACATTTTAATTAAATATTTATTAATTCACTTGGGACTACAAAATAGCGTAGAATCATCTTAAATTCATTAGGGAGCACAAATGGATATTGGTTAATGAAAATTAATTGAGAGTAGCATGCTTGAGTGAAGGGGTGGTCGCAACAGTGATGTGATGAGCGGGACTAATGCATCCGCGCAGGTAACACCGTGCTGGTTATACTGGAACTACACGTTATTTAATCATTTTTTTGTAATGTTTTAAATATAAAAGAAAATACACAGGGAGGTTTATCTGTCTGTCTTTGTATTTCAGAAGAGTTCATCTCTGTTACAGTAAAAGCTTGAAACGTTAATAAAACGTATGTCACTTAGATGCATGACGCTGTATATAAAACAATAACTACCTATTTTGCAGGGGGTCTAGATTTCTTGAAATAGTGAATGTACGATACTTACAAATTCCATTTAACGTTAAAAAATTCATTTTCTTCAATTACATTTTTTTTTGTGAAAATAGATATGACAACATATTTTATGATCAAAGAAAGAGTTTTCTTGTAGTGAGCTCTCATATTTGCAAATATAACAGACACGGTTGTTTGTCTGGCAGCTCTGACGTCACGCCGTGTTTGTTGCGGCGCTGGCGCACGTGCGTACGCGCAGGTGACAGTATCAGCGCGCCGCGCATCTGTAGCGCTTTGTACTCGCACATCTATCTATCGCACTTTTTTCTGCTAACCTTTGATTCATTGTGTTACTTGTAAATAGTAACCGTAACAGCCTTTGGGGTCGGGTGGAAGGATCGAACTGAACTAGGTAAATGTCGTCATGGTACCTTCGCGAATACAGAAGAATCATTATAACTTATTTATACATTTTTGTTCCTCAAAATAATTTATTGCTACATTTTCAGTAGGCCCGGTAGACTTTCTTTAACCATTTTCATTATTTTTCATCCATGCCTGAAAACTGTAATCAGTAAAAAAATTTGAAGCACCAAGTCCGAAAATCAGTTGCAAATAATATGTATAAGACGCAAACCATGTGAAAGAAGTGCATTTAAAACAACGATAATAGTTAGCTACTTATTAGTAAGTGTTTGTAGGTACATTATGGACACACGATCACGATGAAAATAACAGGATCGCGCTGGATGCAAGATGCTTTCAACCCGTAAAAATTAGAAATCCATAACCAATAGATTTCTAATTTTTACTGCTGAACATAGGTTTAGCAGTGGACGTCCTACAGCTGATATGAGGACAATGAATTGTTCTACTAGTTACATTAATTTGTTAACTACTACTATCGAACTAATAGAAAGCTCATAATATATTAAAAAAGCTTATTATATTTTTGACATAGTATACAATAAAATCGCTAATGTATGCACATAACTTCCGAACGACTGAATCAAATTGGATATATTTTTTTCTATTGTATTCGTCTTTCAAAATATCCTGGAAGGCTTTGGCTCTCTAAAGTCCCTGTCAGATTACTGACAACTCTTTAAAAAACATGTGCCTAATATTCCAACTATAGCCTTAACTTAACTAACGAATACTTAAAAACCCACTCCTTTTCCAAGAATGTTGTGTTATTGCAAACAAAATTTAACAAAAACAGGTGGTCAATTATCCTACACTGCTTACAATTATTACAATTACAATTGGTACTCGAGACACATTTTCTGTACAGTTGTTTACTTGGATTTTGTTTGCGTGACAGTCTAGAGATAGTTGTGCTAAGGGCCACTAAAGCGACCATTTCATAGTTACATACGTCGCAGGAATGTGTCAGTGGAAATTGAACCATATACAGTGGTGTTAAAGCATTTGGTGCTAAATAAGTTTGGTTTGATAAACAAAGTTATCTGTGTAAAGTGGGAGCGCGAGCTTACTCACCGGCTGGCTGCGCACGTGCGCGCGCGCCGCCTCGCCGCCGCACCGCGGCCGCGGCTGCGCTAATCGTTCCCAGATTAGTGCCTTACCTAGCAATCATGTCGATAACTTCACTCGACGTATAATGATGGACAAGTGCTAATCATACACTGCAACACGTTATTATTAATGTACTAACTGCATTTTATTAAGTGGTTTTATTTGCCTTAAAAAGACATCAACGAGCAATCATCCCATTTTCTTATAATTTTGATTGATTCGAATATTAATACGATGTTAATATTAAAGATGCAATTGCTAAGTATTTATAATCAACAGGGTGGTCATTTACACGAATTCTAAAAGATCTTCCACTCGTAAGTATAAGGGTAAACAACAGTTCTCCAACAATTTGCTTCATCCCGCGTTTTTGCCGACCAATAGGGCAATAATAAAAGTATCGATATGTTCAAATTTGAAGTGGGTCATACGGCACTAGAGCCGGCGTCTCAGCTCGTAATCGTAAATATCAGACATTTAACACACAGTGGTCTCGCCGGCCGGTGATTATAAATTGTTGCGATACAGACGACGTGTTTACAGCCGGTATCTGTCGATAGCTGATCCAGTGCCGACCACTAACGTCATGCAATTAACATCATGGAATGAACGCCGAACAGACAAATAAGCTATGAATGAATCTGATAGCCACGATCAATGAATACTTGCTGACGTCCAACGTTTTCCCGCGAGACGCCTTAAGCGTAATCAGTTCATTAGTCATGTTCCTTACTACCGTGAGTAGTACTCATAGTAGTCACTTGCGATTCTCGTTTGAATATTGAACCGGCTCTCTGTTCGAAATTATCTAGGCATTACAAATTCTAATGCACTTATTGAATAAGTTGCTTCGGTACTGCCTCTACTTGTAACTGTAAACCACAAGACTAAAGTAACAATTCAAAAGTATGAATTGCATTATTTTTAACTGAACAAATTTCTTAAACATTATTATTTGTGCTTATTGTTTGTGCTTAAACATGATAATTATGTTTAAGCACAAACCAATGTGTAGTTATTATCTACACAGTGGTTATATACTATCCCTTCCAACATCAAATTCCTCGGTCGACTTCTAAAGCCATTTTTCAACGATTAACGTCCATCAAACCAACTGATTGTCAACTTTAAATCATACAAAAACGGTACAAGTGAAATGAAGTGCAGTTTGTAACAATATAATAAGGAGGACGCGTCAGTTAACATCTTCACTCAGTATCTGCGCTGTCAGTAACAAGAAATAATGATGTACGTATAATATCGCGCATTGCGTGCAGGAAACGATTGTAAGCAATACCATAGCGCTGTGGGACTGCCACAAGTTATAGACTGACGCTTTTCGCAAGCTGGATATTAAGGATTGGATTATGCTGACTTGTACATCTAAGTTACTTCACCTTACATTATACATTAGTGGGAAATTTTATTCCTGGCGGCTGACTACTAGTCAACTAGATTTTACTTTTTGATATACTACTACGAGGTTATTCTGCATGTAATAAAGCAGTAGTTGTGAAGATTCAGCTGAATACTAAATATTCAATGACAAGCACCTAGTCAATGTGTTAATTTATCCAGTCCGGCAATTATTCACGAAACTGCACTAATTTATTTTACCAAATATATTTTTTATGACCATAATCTTAATCAGCCTATACAGCCTCAGTGAGACGTAGTGTGCTGTAATCCACCAAGCAAACCCGAATGCGGGTTGGTAGGTGTCACATGCATTCGAATGTTTTGTTCTGAGCCATGCCAATTTCATCCATGTTTTCTATATCTTCTATATCTTTTATAAACAGTCGTTTACTAAATATATCGCCACTGACTTGCACCGCAGCGCAGGAGTGCAGATCAGATCGGTGCGCGGGCGCCGCTCAGCGATTGTTCCTCCGTCCGGCGCGACGAGCGACATGTCATGCACTGCTATGTGCTAATAAGATATATTGACATAACTCTCCAGTTTTGACCCGAACTGCGTTTTACTCACCCTTTACTACCTGCTAAATCATGTTGATTACAATAACTGGTGTTTTTATATGAATTCACTAAGAATTATTTCGAAAGTGTAAAGTGATAGACATGAAATTATTTATTAGTATTTTATATGGAGAGATATAGAGGAGAGTTTCTTCTCTTTATCTGTAAAACCATTTATTTAGGTACCAATGTATCAATTGTTTAACAATAAAACCATGTAGTTAATGTCCAAAAATAAAAGCATAAATAACACCCGTTATTTTCCTCTTAAAGGTGTTTACGGTCAATGTTTAAATAATTGATGTATTTGAAGATAGATTTTTTCTAGACCACATCTGTCTACATTAATGAATCATAATGTATCATTTCATGATAATATTATGCGGTCTAGGCAATTCACAGAATCAGTTTTACAGCAGGCTACAAATTTATCTAGCACCAAACGTCAGCTGAGGTACTGACGTAGCTTAAGAAAAAAAATCGTGAATCGCGTTACGCGTGCGCACCGGGCGGCAGGTATGCGCACGCGCCATCTCGTAGCACTTCGTAGACTCTGTAGCAGATGTAACATGCAAACGCCCGCTCTGGCTACACTCTGGCCACTTGTTCTATTGTTTGTAATCCGTGCAAAATTGCGGAAATAGAGGCCAGTTCTATAACTAGTCCTATAACTATTGCAATAAATAATAAATCCTGCTATTATTGGGTTTACGTCGTCGCTACCAAGAATTGGAGCCCAGCTAGATATAACTACGTGTTTGCAATAGGTTGTTTACCATAAACTCTAATAATAAAATATTCCAATGCTTGTTTATTACCTGTTTTTGGTCTTGTTGCACTTACCTGTGTGAATAACCAGGCAATAAAATATTTTCGATAACTTTCATGTGACATTCATATTTATTCATGTCCACAGTTGCGCTGACATTGTCTGGATTGTCCCAATTGGTTCGGAAATCCTTAAAAACACGAGTAAATGTACCTTAGACTACTTAAACAATCGTCCTAAGTAATTTTGTTCGAAACCAGGTAGTTGTGTACTTTATATCGACGCCCTGGTTTTTGTACTTCTATAGAACAATTGATCATTAGTACTACATTACAGGTAAACGCATGTGCTTTTGGTTTATCTTAGGTACCTAATAATTGTCCATATCTATTGCAACAAAGCATTACCCTAAATGCCTTTAAACTTCCTCGTAGTGGAACTAGTCCAACTCCAGCTGTTACGGTAATTGTACAGGATCAATATCTAGACGAATGTGAATTTCGTAACTCGATTGTGAGGTGGTCAAGTTGATCGATGATGTGTGCGCGTGCACGGGCACCGCTTGTCAATTAGGTTAGCTGAGTTCAGGGCCTGACCGCCTGAGCTACGAGCGCGCCTATCTGCGCTACGGATCTGGCGACGTTTGCGCAACGCAATGTTTAACATGATTTGTAGCAAAATCTTTGCTTCGAATTTACATTCTTCTACATTGTTTGTTATGCAGTAGGTATGTCATAGCGGCGCATAGTCGCACACAAAGCATTCTTCATCTAAGTATTCGCACAAAAACTGGCATGTGCTGACACACAGGTAGAACCGTGCGCACAATGCAATCCGCTCTTTATGTCACAAAATAAATAAAAGCCGTTTTCATATAAATTCTTGGACAAAAAATGTCGTAAAATAAAATCACAACGACCTTCATTCATCTTTGATCTTTTGTGAAGTTTAATCAAAATAGGCAAGTAGGTATCTCTGCCGTTTTATTACGGCAGGTCTGATCTGGTTCAACCTCAGGGTCTCGGCGACTGGTTATCGCATCAGTTTCAGTAAAAATGAGTTATTATTCTAAGGATAAAACCAAATGTTACCTTGATAATTTATCGATATTTGCCCACAGGAATTGCGGAATACATCTTGCAGTATCAATGGCAGTTGATGCAAGTGTGCGAGCCGTCGCGGGTCGGCAGCTGCGCGTCTGATCCTTCCCTGACAATAGATTCTTTGCAGGTTGTTGCAACGCTGCAAATGGTCTCACTTTCGAAGAAATTCACCTTCGCTCGGATATTACCGCCACACAATGTGATGTTTTTGTCGACTATCGTTGAAATCAAATGTTAGTTGTTTGTTGGTTTCAGCAATGATGATAAAAATAATATTTCATGAAAATGGACCCTAAATTTAAGTAGTTGTGCTCCCATAAAGGGCCGAGTGCGTTTCCAAATTGCCTCAACAGACTCCGGCTTATACGTAATCACTCCACTGCCGGGATAAAGTGGAATGCATTATAATGATGCACTGGGATTTAAGGAATTATTAATATGTATATGGGTTGGCTTCGTTGGTCATAGTGGAATAATTCCGGTTATAGAACTCCCACGTAAGTCTTTGTATCATGAGTACTGCCTAAGTATACCTGAGTACTACAAGAGGTTCCTCACATATGCATGACAACAGGAATGTTAGCAAGTGGGTAAACATTGGAGTAAGTTATTATGGTATATGATCATCATTGCATTCAACAAAAATTAGGCCTTTGGTATCGTAGTTAGTCATGTGACTGATAAAAAATCAATAATGAACTAAAATGTGATTAACGCATATCCTGAAAAAATACATTACTTGTGCTTTCATACCAGTACCTGGTAGAATTCAGGATACAACTATGAATCCTGAATATTAGTTGTTTGAATGACCATATGTTGTTAGATACATATTAGGTAATCTTATTTGCGTATTAGTTCATTATAATTATATCGTAATGGTTATCAGGTTATTTCAACCGCTTTTCTTACGAACGGCACGGCAACAATAAAAGTGACTGTTAACTCTTAAAGCGTTGCACAAGGCGGGCGTGGTTTAATGTTACTCTTGTGGAAACAGCTGTACGCTCCCCCTTCACCTGAACACCTATGTGCCGAGCACGTGTTGTATGTGCCCTCGCCTCTTACGTAAATACGATTCGTATTTGAAGTCCTCACATCCGGAGTATGAGCGAGCACCGGCGACTTCGGTACCTACAACTTGATTTTATTTGCATAGGTACTACATTTGCCGACGCGCACATTGAATATGGAAACCATAGTGCGGCATTGTACCGATAACGGATGAAACACACAAATTTTTTGGTAAAGTGAAGCTATATGATATTATACATTAAACACACCTGCCACCAACTTCCGATGATTTGTTGACAAAGCAACGTGATCTGTCCAATATAACCGTGTGTGGTTGGGGACCAACCGGACTCTCGGTAGTAAGTAGGAACATACATACTTGGGACACATCCTGAGTTAAGTGCACATGTGATTTAAAATCGTTCTAAAGGGTTAAAATCTGTTTTTTTTTTTAATAGGACTGTCTTTTTTCAGGGTTATTTTTTGGTTAGAGCACAGCAATCAGTGTTAATCATAATTTACACTTAACTGAGGGTGAGTAGACGACTTCAAATTTTATAATTATGAAGATATAAAATAAATAATGAATGCGCTCCTCGTTATGAGAAGAACAAAGCATAACGTATTCGGGCAAAATAATGTAAATTCAGAACCTACAAAAAATATATATAACAAAACAGTTTATTTAGAATATAACCCTCGGAGCAACAATAGATTACTGGTAACAATATATCACGTTGTTTCAAACAAGAAGTAGGTCCGTATACCTCGACAAAATCGATGGACTGATAACAAAAGACGGTTGATAAAAAAGTAGTGCATATTTATGTTGAATTAATTATAAACCAGTATACATTGTTTGAGAGAATAACGATGACTGGTTGTTGAGTCGAACGGGGTCTCCCTTTCAAAGTTCTCAATCGGAAGCTGTAAGCAGGTGTGCGACTCCAATCCGTCTCCGAAATCACACGATATGGAGCACTTAAAATACGTTACACAACAATTAACACAAATATTCAATAAATCAGTTTATTGAATATTCATAATGTAACGTAAAATGAAAATACTCTCACGTGAACAAGTCTTTATTTGTTTTTTTTTAACGATACCCTATACAGCCAACTGACTTAATATATTTGAGGTCAATAGGACATCGTTCGGCGAGCATAATGATTCGAACTTTTAACCTCAACAAAACCTATACAATATGACCGTTTTGTGCTCGAAGTTTTTCAGTCACTTAAAACAGCACCATATTAACACTCAACAAACATTAAAGACAGCCATTGAATGTATTCAATAAGGTCGAAATCGGCTTAAAGACATCATCATCGTCAGGTCCATTATTACACATTAGTACCTACTTCTATAGGTATAGATGCTTACAAGTATTTAAATAAACTTACATAAGTAAATACTTTGCATCATCATCATCATTATTCATCATACTATCAGCCGCAGGACGTCAACTGCTGAACATAGCCTTCCCCCATAAATTTCTAATAGGACCAGTTGGAAGTGCCTTGCATCCAGCGCGATCCTTTGGTCTTCATCAGATCGTCTGTCCATCTTCTGTCTTATAACCATAGGTCGGAATTAGGTAGAGTTATTCATATACTTACCTACAATGATTTCATTCAGCGAAAGAATAAAGTGGATATGCCCCATATCCCCGAATTACTTTTAAAGAGCAGAAAAGTCCCGTGATTTATTAAATAAAAAAGTTATTTACTGTTACACAATTTATTTGTCTAATCTATCTCTGATGTTTTTATTTTATTTTTTTATTTATAATTCTGCACACGAGATTGACTATTAGATATCCCGGGAAGATCCATATTAATATCAACATTTCGATGCAAGTCCTACCTACTAAAATAACTCTATCTAATTCTTATAACACTTCGCATTCAATTGAATGTACCGACCGAATTCGGTCAAGTAATTGAAAAATTCAATAATTTTATGAACATTTCATTAGTGTCTCTGTATCTACTGCAGTGTTTATGAAATAATTTCTTAAGCACATAGCAGGTAGTTAATTAACTAAAAATTAATGTTAAAGTCACGGACGGAAGTATGGAATTCACTTAGTAGAATCACCTCAGTGAACCAGATGTATTCCTCAAAAGTATTTTAAACTGGTATGCTTCCCCTAAGCGATACATGGCAAGCGCCACCCTTACGATAGAAAAAAAAAACATATGTGGTGGATTCGAATATCTGAGACTGAGAAGTAAATACCTTAGATTATCAATCGAAAATTTTAACATGCTTTTCCGAATGGTGTCAAATGTAACTACTAACTACAGGACTTCAAGTAAGCTCTGTTGAGCTTCTCAAGTTTTCATTCGTTTAATTACCTCCGAGCTGCTGCTTATCTAATCAGATTCTGAAAGAAGTCAGTGTGAACACTGGCCCACTTGTGTTCAGTCGCACGTGTTCATTCACGTATGTACCCGTCCCCCGTCTTGCAAGGGCTCGCGTACTGACTAAGGGACATTAAGCAACCCATAGATAAACACCATGCATGTGCGGCCCTTGATAATGTTTATAAAGAAAATCTTTGTACTCCCCTATGTAAGATTGTAGGTACTTATTTACTGAGGATTTGTATGAAGAGTGTGGAAATCTGATAGTAGGAACGTGGTTTCCATGATTGGGAATGGGAAATATCATATTTCGTAAATAATATTTTTATCATATCTATCTTTATTTGCTGACCAAAATCAGGGCGCAATGACACTTACCCTCTATATATGCATCAAAAAACGACCTACGAGCGTATGTTCTATCATCATGGTAACAAGTGTGTAGTTTGTGCTTGTGACAGCCCTGGGTAAAAAGCACAAGTTTCTATATGGCCCGAGAAATACATGCACATTTTTGGGAACTTATACCGCCTGTGCGCCTGTACTGCGCGATATACATTTCTATTACGAGCTGATCCCCGCAGTTTTATCCGAATTCCAACGTCCGGCTTCTTTTGGTCGTGGCGTGATGTTATAAAACCTATAGCCTTTCTCGATAAATGGAATATCCGACACAAAAATAAATGTCCAATCGAACCAGTACTTCCTAAGATTAGCTCATTCAAGCAAACAAACTCTTCAGTTTTTTTATAATAGGTCTTTACCTATGAAATTGCCGTTTTCCATGTATTTTTTATTTGTTTAATCGAAGCAGTTCTTCAAAGGCATTTTGTACTGCCTCTCGGGTATTGATTTTTATAGGAAGTTATCCAAATTCTGGAAAAAGTAGTAGTCTGTAGGCGCAAGGTCTGGTGAGTAGGACGGATGACGGAGAGCTTCCAACCCCAGTTCTTACAACTTGGAGACCGTCTGCTGTGCAGTATGAGGTCGCGCGTTGTCGTGCAGGAGCAGCGGAGACGAACAATTGACCAATGCTGGTTAGAGTTGTGCCAGCTTCTCCATCATTGTGTTCAGTTCTTCACAGTACACATCTGCAGTAATGCTCACCCCGTTTGGTAAAAAGCTGTGATGAATCACACTGGCGCTAGACCACCAAACAGTGACCATCACTTTTCTAGGGGTAAGTATTCGTTTAGGGCATTGTTCAGGTGCTAAACCAAGATCCAACCAACTTGCTGAGCGCTTGCGGTTATCAAACAGAATCCATTTTTCATCGTAGGCAACAATGCGGTTCAAAATTCCTTCATTTGTGTGTCTGTTGAGCAGTGCAAGGCACGTCACGACGCGTACTTCGCGCTGGCGATCATTGAGTTCGTGGGGCACCCATTTGTCAAGCTTTGTTACCTTGCCAATTTGACGCAAATGGACCAATATTGTTTTGACGCTAACATCGAAAGCTGCTGCTAATTCAGCCGTAGATTGTGTATCATCAGCTTCCACAATCGCCTTTAATTTTTCATTGTCGACCAAAGTATTCGGACCACCGCGAGGTTCATTTTTCAGGTCGAAATTTCCAGAACGGAAGCGAGCAAACCAATAACAGGTGTTGCGTTGGTTTGTAGTGTTAGGTCCGTAAACGTCGTTGATGTTGCTTGCCGCTTGTGCCGCGTTGCTGCCACGACGCCGACGGTAGGTACTCATATTCCATAACTATTCGAATTTTTAACGTATCCATGATGACGAAAAAGATTGAATTGCGATGAAAATGTAACACTAATCAAAAAACAAATGACTGCTTTTGGAAAACAATCCATGTTTATAAAATAAAATAAATTTGAAATGGCCAATACTGCAGAACGGCAATTTCATAGGTAAAGACCTAATATTAATAAGTTTAGATATCACACGGGCGCTACAAGTTGCTATTATAATTATATTAGGAAATTCATTGTTTTCTTTTTTAAATTATGTCATTGCCGAGGCAAATGTAAATGTGTAAATCCCGACTAAATGTTCTGGCTTATAATGTTTTCACTGTTTAATTATGTTATTTTAAAGGTATAATTAAAGGTTTCAAGATTCCTCAAGGACCTTGTTTGGGACCAAAGCAACTTTAAAAATGTTTGGCTTAATTGGTTCTTCAATCCCGCTATTTCTCAGCCGGGTCTGCTATCTGTTTTAAGTGATAATTGAAGAAGTATTGGAAATTTTTTCAGCGTGTCTGGAACAATTACCCTAAAATTGCATGTGCTGCTAACCTGGAAGAATACTGTCGTAGATACCTAAATACAAATCTATATGCAAGTATTAAAGAACTTATATCTGTATTGACTTATCATACTATAAAAAAATGTAAACATCAATATAGTAAATTACATATTGTTTAATTCGATAATACGTTTTCATTTCCGAAGTGCAACAAGCATGCAGGTAACATTAACAGTAATTTATACCATAGCAGAGGGTAGCGTATCAAACAACGCAGTACATTTGTAATTGTTACATTTTTGTTGGTCATCCCCATCAATATGGCACAGTCGTTAATTTCATTAAGAGCTTATTAAGCGGGCACGCGACCGATGACAGTTGCGCCATGCGAGCACGCGCGCGATCTAATCGAAAAACTTATGGTCCGTAACACTAGTCAATTTACTTGTATATTTATTTACTCGTAATTTCTAAATTGATGCTCCTTTTGTTGGCAGCTAGTCCAACTATATGGAAAATAATTCCTCTACCCTAACATTAGGCATGAGATTTTTATGAACTCTTCTTTTTCTTTTTTTATTGTGGCAATCGACAAGAGCCGTTGTTGCCAGTGTAGAATGTTGAATTGAATCTTTCAGTTCGTCAGAAAAGTCAGCAGTTACTTATTAGATAAATCTTAACATTAAAACTACCTAAAGCCCATTAAGTGCTTAGTGGCAACCAAAGATGCACCATGAGTCAAATGTTTTAGTCTAAATTACATACCCGAACACATGTTAATTACAGAATACGATAATATCGTACATGCGCACGCGTTTATTGTGGTCACGCACAGCTCATCACAGGCGTCAGGTGGTGGTTGGCCACCCCTGCAATGCCGACCGAATGCATATTATGTCTGTTAATTAATTAATACCATTTTTTTTGTTACACAGTTTCAAAGTAATATCAACTACATAATAATCGCTGACAAATAAATACCAAATGGGGTCATCAAAAACATAATAGAAGAGTACTTGTAGACAGGTAATGAATGACCCCTTTGTTACTCCTTCTACACAGTGTGTGGATCATGATTCTTATCACAAACTCAGCACATGGTTCTCGAAAACTCTAAAATTTTGAATTCATCGTAAATGAAAACTTAGTGTGATAATTTGAAACAATGTGGATCTTCAGATTATGTCTGGATCACTCGCAACAATCTACTATTTTTAGATCGCTCGGCTTGGTTTTAAGTAACTTCATAAACGTTCATAAACTTTTCAGACAAGGATCATCAAACGAACCAGTAACCTAAGAATTCTAGTACAGATCATGCCCCATGTGCTATTCCAATGCATGGCGTAGTGCAAATAAAAAAATCTGAAAAATAATATATGAAACTGTTTTCAGTGGTGTACATACATGGCGAGTTATCTGTCTTTCCGGTGTCCATCACGGTATTGTTGTCTGCGTAGACACCTGGTATTTACCAGATGTTAAGAATCCTAACTAATATTATAAATGCGAAAGTAACTCTGTCTGTCTGTCTGTCTGTCTTTCTGTCTGTCTGTCTGTCTGTCTGTCTGTCTGTCTGTCTGTCTGTCTTTTCTTCACGCCTAAACTACTGAACCGATTTGTGTGAAATTTGGTACAGACATAGTTTGGAACTTGAGAAAGGACATAGGATAGTTTTTATTACAAAAAAATAAAAATAAAAAATTAAATTTATGAAATGCTCTAACGGAGTATAGATAATTCCTTAAACTCTCAATAGATGGCGGCGATCGTTCAATGGTGTCGATCGTTACACGAGTTGTCACTATGGATTGATAGATGGCGTTGGAACCAAAATTGTACTTATTGTCGGTTGTATGATAGTTTATGTGGACTGGTCCTGTTTCGTAAATTTTAAATTGTTCAGTTGTATAATTGGTGTTCCTGTGATGCTTATGAGAAACTATATAACTAGATCCACCAAGACTATATAACGGCATACGGTTACAAATAACCTATTTAGGACGGAATGTCATTAAAGCCGTTATTATGACTGGGATGGCAAAAGGCGAAACTTTTATTATTCCCCGTATTCCCATCATTCCAACTGATTTGCCATTCCAATTCAAAAGAGTTCAGTTTCCGCTGTAAACTGCGTTTGCAATGACCATAAATAAAGCCCAAGGGCAAACGCTAAAAGTTGCGGGGGTACATCTTGAAAAAGACTGTTTCTCCCATGGACAACTCTACGTTGCGTGCTCAAGAGTGTCGAAACCACAATACCTTTATATTTTTGCAAAGGATGGCTAAACTAAAAACGTGGTAAACAGAAATGTCTTGGTGTAAGAAACTTTCATAATCTCTAAAACCTAAAATAATAGAAAATTTGTCAAGGGAGAAACAGTCTTTTTTCCTTTTGGACTGAAATGTCAAATCAGTAGAATGATGAGAAAATAAGGGAAAAATAACATTTTCGCCTTTTTCGATCGGCAAAACGGCTTTAATGCCCTAAATGGGTATACATTTCTTAAATTCAAACGCAGAGCTCATTATGTTGATTTTTGAAGAGTTCCCTAGAATATCCCGCGAGATCGGGAACTATGTGGGTAAAACCAAAAATCTGCTGGAAGTCACTATTCCACGCGAACGAAGTCGCGGGCAAAAGCTAGTAGTTCCATATTATACCTACATTATTCAGCTAGGCATAGTAATCATTTCGAAAAAAATATGCGCTTATAATCCCGATAAGATATTATTCATTAAAACGTCACGCATAAAGCTGCTTCCGGTCAGTGTACTTGTATACAAAAGTTTACCCATTATCCCACCCCATCACCCCACATCGCACTCGAGGATGGTTTGTTTAGATTTAGATGGGGATTTGCGAATGATATTATTAATTGCGTGGTTCCCACAGCTTCCAGAGGGGTGAGCTGCCACGGCCGCTCGTTGATTTGTGTGTTATTGTTGGCGCGGTGGTGCGATCGGTTTCCGCACGCACTCCCACGACAGGGAGCAGATGCCGACCGGCCCGCGCAGCCACTGTCACTCACATTGTTGTCTCACCAGTGACCCTCGTGGGAGCTGTGGGAAATGAAGCCGCCTGTGGGAATAACAAAGCTCATCACTGTTGCACAATTATGCTGAGTACTTGTCAACCCATAAAATAATCTGTTGAGCTGTTGCTTTTGATTTATTCATATTAAGTAACAACCAAGCGGAATTAAATAAATTTAAGCTCAATTGATAAAAACCACTTGAAAGTTAAACATATATTTAATAACATGATCAATATCTTACAGATACAGTAACCAGCACAATGGGCTACTACACTTGTTACTACAGCTTACTTCTTGTAAGCTGAAATCTACAATTTTTAGTATTTTATAGTTTTCAGTCCTGAAAGCTGTTTTTTTTTGAGTGATTCAAATACGTCCCGATAGACGAACTGTGCTAGTCTGATTTAAATACACACTTACATAGGAAGTGATGAGTACATTTAAGCATACAATAAAAACTAGTGCGTAACTAGTATTTATGGGTAGCTACCCACCAACTGGATCAAATGGGTAGACAAACGCTTATAAATTGCTAAGGGAAAAGGGTGCTTCGGGGATATGAATTGTGATACAACAATCAGACACTTGACCCGTCAAAACAGCACATTACTGAGTGTGTGTCGTATATTCATGATCGGCTGCCGATGGCATGAGACGCCATTGCATATGCGACGCCGCCGCGCCCGCGCCCCGACGCCTGCCCGCCAGCCCGGCCGCCCAGCAGATGCTCCATTAATATTGTATCAGGCATAACATTCAACATCAATTTAAAGTCCGGTTGCTATACCGTCAAACTTTTCATCGACACATCTGTCTACTGAAACATGGAAATTTATCATCTCCTGAAAACATTTAGGGAAATTTATGTAGTACCTACTGGTGTCTATCAATATCTTCCTAGATTTTCTATTCATTAAACGGGAAATCTAGACATGGACATATAAATTATGCATGCACACGTCTGGTATACAGTCAACAACCGCTTTTAAATGATGAAGATGCATCCATGATTCCCAAAACACGCTCTCACTTGTACATGCGTAGGTATTCACTGGAAATATCGTGCTGAATAATTTGACAATTGACATTAGTTTCACGATTATACCTATTATTCAACAGGTACGTTTTTTTTGAGCATGAACCTCTTATATGTATGTACGCACATTTTGATAATACTTTGTTTAACAATGAGTATTTGACTAAGGAGTTAATTCAATTATGTATTTCAGTTTATTTATACCAGGCAACAGGTAAGGAAAACAGTCCGACAATGGTGGAATATGTATAATTCTCTCTGTGAACATTAGCGTCATCCGTCCTGAATTAAGCACTCAAGTCGTCGTTGAACTTTCATGCATTTCGTTCTGAATAATGTACCAATTTGAATGGTCAGTATAAATCATGATAACAGTTTCGGTTACCAGAATCATAATATGTTCAATAATAAATGTTTTGTTTTTGCAACTACGAACGGAGATTGATGTGCAACAATTACGGGATGCTCCTGAAGCATACATTCAAAATGTGTTGCATCGACAAACAGCTTTTTTTAAAGTCTGTGATGCTAATATGTAAGTGGAAATAAATGGTAACACACACAGGATCAATCCATCGTCCCACTTTACATTTTATCTACTTTATCGTGTGTCTACATTTATATCGCATGCCATTTTTATGATTTGTATTAACTTTATTATGCTAACATTTAGACTGTTTATTGTAATATATGACGCTTCCTATAACTGCCATGCTATAACTAACTGCTATGTTTCTACAAAATAAGCAAGGGTTTGGGAATATTTTGTTGGCCTATTATTTTGCCTCTTCCACGATAGAAGAGAGGTGGTAGAGTGAAGAGGCCACTTGCATTGCATGTCATTGCAGATTAAGTATAAACCATATAGAGGCAACATGACACTATGAATCATAATCAAGTACATATTAAATGGCGTCGTATCATACACTTTCATCTGGCAAGCACGGCGCCGGCGCAGGACCGAATGCGTCGAAGCTAAAATCGATTACGCCTCCGCTTTAAAGCTATGAATATTTTAACTGATCCGTGTGATTGACTCATTGTTAAGTTTCGGTGTCATAAGAAGTACCTAACGTTCCTATTTTGATACAGAAAGAAAGTTTACTATTGTACCGTAGACAAGGTAGGTTCATATCTACCTACCCACATTTATATACCTACCAGAAGACGTGAATCTATAGATTGTCGCTCAAAGAGAGGAGAGGCAATTAGGTAATGCATTCTAGAACGACGAAGAATTTTGTTCTTGGTAGGATAAAAATACGATCGATAAAAAAAATACCCTAAATAACTAGGATTGCCCAGATAATTCACAAACCCTAGACTAGACGATACCTATGTATTTATAATACCTCTATGTATGCACAAGATAAATAAACTGTAATATTTATTTTTAAGTATCACCTAGTGTTTATGAAAACGCGTATTTGTAGTTTTGTGTCTGGTGGGGTTACTAAGTGGCGAAAAGTTGAAACCTACTTACTAACTTGAATATTATCAAGAATCACGTAGATTATTAACGTGTAATTAAGTTTGTTTCAAAAAACAGAAAATAAATCGATTTCTAACTGATTCTGTGGAGTCATTTTTATGAACAAGTATTCGATACTTTTTTCATTCCTAATTTTAAAGTCGATGATGTCGTTTTTACCTTGGGTCAGTAAATTGATGCGTAGGTAGGTAGTCCACGTTTCTGGGAGGTAAAAAAGGTGTACGCGGAAATATTTAGAGGTCGAGGAGTGTGGGTTCCTGTGTCAAGTGTCACGGGCAGGCGGAGCGGCGGAGCGACGAGGGCAAGAGGCACGACCAGCCATTGTCCGAGCTCGCACGACGAGACGAATCGCAACGCAGGCATCATGACCCATTAAACGCGGTCACGAAATCATTTTACCAGACTCTTTCACTGACACCAGCCACCAACTTGAACTGCCAAAAACCTTGCTTTGTTCCCACGAACTCTCACTGTGAAACTATTTTCGAGTTATCTACGTTTGAAGTTTTGAATCTGCTTGTAATGTCGTATAGATTACGTCACAGTTATGCATTACTTATAAGATCGCGGGATTGTCGTAAAGGGTTATTGACGGACTACGGAGGATTTTAATCACTACAAGTCTGATGATTTTACCATGAAAAAAAAAATTACGCAAAGAAGTAACTGTAAAGAAGTAACCTACAAAACTTTGTACCGTACTAGGCGTTTTTTTTTTTTTTTATCGTGGTAAAATCATCAAATGAGTCTTCCCACCCAGGGCAGGGCGGGAGGGACTGTCAGACTTGTACTGACTAAAATCCACGGTGTCCTTCAATAGCCCTTTACGTACTGGGGTCACGGTAATCCCTTGGTCCCGCGACCCCAGCAGGCTTTGGCCCTCTACAGGCCCCGTCACTACGCTGACTCTCTTTGAGGCGCGCGTGGAACACAACGCGCCGTCGACCCGGGCATGGTCCATGGTCGGACAGCGAGTCGCCCATTACTCGCTGCCCGCAACCGTACAAGGCTGGGCAGTCTTTAACCTATTGGTTAACTGGAGCGTCATTGGGCACTTCAGGATATTTAACGAGGCCAAAGTAGGAACTAATCGACCGTAATGAGCCTTTAGCACACCACGTCGGAAAAAAAAAGACTTAGAATTATTACTATTGTTGAAGTATTTACTGCGTTTATTGTCGTTAAATCGAAAAAGCGCCTCTAGTGTACGAACGAAGTACTAATCTTTTTCACAAAATTAACCTTAAAGTTCCCGTTTACTTTACGTCACAAAGTCATGCTAGTGCTTTTGTAGTACAGGAACTTGGAGACCCCAAGGTGTGGGGCCTGGGCAAATGCCCATGGGAAAGACGGTCCTGATAGTCATGGGCGTATCTAGAGATGTTTTCCGGGTGTACCTGGCTTCAAAATATGAAAATGCAAATAAATAAAAAAAATGCCGAACTTTTTCTTTTTGTGTACATGTTTTAAAATTTAAATTATTTTTTAACCGACTTAGATCGGCGGCGTCTTGCACTGGCTTATTCAACGAAATCTTTTAAGTATGTTCCCCGGTTTTTCGGTAACGTCTGGTTCGATTTGGAAAATTCTTCTTTTGTTTGAAAGGGCTTTCCAGATGGTCTCATTACAATCTTAATAAGAGTCTGGAAAATCGAGGGAACTCTTCAATTAATTACAGCACATCAATCGCGATTGCTACAAGACATGATAATTATGCCTATACCCACTTAGAAAGGTGAAATAATAAACTGTCCTGAAAAGAAAATATAATAGACTTCTGAATAAAACAAAAAAACTCGAAAATAACATTTCTTTCAGAAGTCGGTGGTAAACAGGTCAGAAAAATAAAAATTAAGTCACCGATTTCCATAAGAACAGTTGTTTTAGTATTTTTATGTTTATGAAGTCAGTAAAACTTCTTCAACAAGTTACTTTTTGTTGGCAAAAATTCTGGGGTGGCACGCCTTTTACATTTGA